>JALAZF010000040.1:5625000-15625000 GCA_022829125.1 Lathyrus tuberosus | reverse complement strand
GGATCCACCCTCCCAAATTGAGGCTCTTTATGCTTTTCCACCAATACGAACTATCTCTAGTTCTGCCCTCTCCACCCATTTCCTCGTTACCGTACCTGTTTGCTAGCGCTTTAAACCAAATGCCCGATCTCTCATTTTCTATTTTCCATTCCCATTTTCCAAGAAGGGCCACATTAAACTCCCTCAATTTTCTTATCCCTAGTCCTCCCTCTTCCACTGGCCTACTAACTTTATCCCAATGAACCCAATTTATTTTCTTTTCATCCTCGTTTCCGCCCCAAAGGAATTGTTTAAATAAAGATTCAAGTTTTGTTATAATACCTGCCGGCGTCTTGAAAAATGAAAGATAGTAGACCGTTATAGCTTGGAGAACTGATTTAATGATAACCACTCTACCGCCTATAGACAGCTTTTTTCTCCTCCACCTTGATAATCGAGACCTAACCGCTTCCACCACCGGATTCCATGTAGATATTAACATTTAAGCTCATATGAGTTCTAGTTTGATGAATTTTAACATTTAAGCTCTCCATTTTAAAAACCAGTTTTTCGATCCCTCAACTTTATCTCTTTTAGAATTCCGTTGATCCCCTCCACTTTCGCATACACGTCATTGATAATTAGAATAAAAATATAAAATTTAATGATGTGGCAATGCTAATTGGATTAATATATTTTTAAATATTTTATTATTATTTTACTGAATAAATTAATACTTTTTAATTTATGATTTTTTAGAAGTTAACTAATTAAAATTCTTTAAATAAATTTTCTGGGCCCAAAACCCATCAAGTTTTAGTATGAAACCCAATATCCTATTCACTTAAACATCTTTTCAATTTACACAAACAGCATTGCCGGCAAATTTATATAAACACTTGAGTTTTTTTAAAATAAGGATGTGAGACTTTGCTTTCAGCTACTCCTTTGCTTACTTTCACACTTCACTCACATATATTCTGCTCTGTTTTTTTTTACACATGTCAATGGCTTTCTGTGAAATATAAATCCATCCAAATATTAGTTATAATAAGGATGATCCTGATCTTCTATTTTTGACATATGAAAAGGTGTGATGGCTTCACTTACCTGGAGATAGCATTTGATTCTAAAATGTCCCATGTGCTTAGTTTATTAAATGCTGATGCAGAATTATATAGTAGATCAAATTCAAACAAAGCATTTTCAATAGCTTGATACAATTTCTTGTCACCACCTTGAAATCCATCAACAAAACGAACATTAACAGATCTAACGACTATAATTTCCTCTCATAAATTAATAAATATCATATTGTTCTACAATATTACTATATTTCTTCACAAACTCCTCCATGGTCATAGGACAAGGTTACTTACACTGTTTCCTGTATGAAAAATATGAATCTTTCAAATGACTATAATTTCCATATACAATTCATCTGGTGACATAAAAACGGCATTCACCCTATTTTTATATAAAGCATGTGGCTCTTCGGGATTTTTCAGTAACTTGATCATTGATTCCAAACTATATTTTTCCATTCGTTCAATTGCAGCTTGTCTTTATGTTTACCATGTAATTGCAGCTACCACTATGTTTGGTTTCATTCTACTCATACATGTATAGAATCCTTTAACGTTTAGTTCCATAAAAACATTTCTCCCTCCGTCCCAAAATATAAGAGAAAAAAATACATTTTTTTTGTCCCAAAATATAAGAGAAAAAAATAACTTTCATTTTTTTCAAGGTAAAATTAAATGCAAGTTGCATTTAATTTGCTTTCTCTCTCATCTTTTCTATAGCTAACAACCAATTAGAATTGTTTTTACATTTTTCAAAACAAATTTTTTCAACAAAATCTTAGTCAAACTATTATATTTTTTACTTTTCTTAATAAGTGTGTTTTTTATTTTTTCTCTTATATTTTGGGACGGAGGGAGTAATTAATAATACAATGGATTTGCAGCTCCTGAAAGTGCTCATGAACAATGGATTTTATATTAGTATACATATGGATTTGTTTAAAGTGTAAATTGGAAAATGTTTGTTCTCTAAAAAATTTGCTACAATTCATAATCTATCTTGCATATTCCTATAGGTCTAACCAAAGCTACCCAAAACAAATAATGGTTGATCATTAACATAAAAGAAAACAAATTAATTGAATCAAAATTTCCTCAAGATATTGGTGATAAATAGCAAATGGGGCAGAAAACAGTGGTAAGAGGTCTCTAAACACCGTCCAAGTATTCAAGTGGTGGAGCAATGATAAGGCTGTAGAAGTTTATAATAAAAAAATCAACTTAATGATTTTTTAAATAGTGAGCCAATTATTTCAATATATGATAAATTGTTCTAACAGAATGATAGAACTGATTAAAAGATCAAGGAAGTGCAACTTACAATTGATTGGCTTTCATCGATGCCGACATCTTGTTTCAAGTTTTGTTAAGGTGATTCTATTTGGCAACAAGAAGTCAGAAATGGAAGACCTTACAATTCTGCAATAAATAAATGATGTTGCATGCTCTTACATCTGAATTAATGCTTGAAAGTTTGTTGTTGATGAAGAAGAAGAGTTGTACAACTGATACAACAACTTCAAGTGGAAAGCTGAGTCCCACATTGCTTGGGTTGTAATTTAGTTTAATGTTTATATATGTTTACATTAACATCAATTTATAATTGATGTGTTGGGCTAACAGCTAATGAAATGGGCTGAGGCTCAAGATTTACTTTTCACAATTTAATTTTTTAAAAAATATTAATAATTATAATAATTAATAAATTATCCTCCTCATCCATGACACATCATTAAAAAATTAATTTTACTCATAATCATACCTACAGATTTTTAAAATGGAGGAATTATAAATTAAAAAACATCAAAACAGGGACCAAAAAAAAATGCATTTAAGCCTTTCAATTTTCTCATTCCATATCCAACTACACCAAATAGTTTTCCCATTTTATTCCATCCTAATATGTTTCTCGAATTAAAAATGAATTTAAAAATAAATTTTTTAATATAAATAAAAAATAATAGTCATTAATATAAAAAAAATCAATTAATAGTCTTATTTACCTTTTATAAATTTGTGATACAATTGTTTGTACTTTTTTACCTTTAGTATAACCTGAAAAAAATAATAATAAATTGACATTCATCCTAAAAAATTGAGTTGACCCCCCTCGTAAATAATCACAAACATTATACCCACCGACAAAGGTAATCTATCTTCCGATATACATCTAGAAACCTTCATAAATCTTAGAGTTTGACTCATATTTTGATCTCTTGATTTCTTCTGATTGGTAGCCAAATGATTGTAAATAATTTGGGTAGAAATCTTAATTCTTCTTTTCTTTTATATTTACATTTGTACATGACTTTCACAACGGCATGGTACCTTGACTGCGCACGTCATTAATGTTGCGCACCTCATTAATGTGTTTCCTCCATCCATCGAAGATAATCTTATCATTGTACTCATTGAAACGAAAATGTACATACAATGAGTTTATCTTCGATGAATAGAAGAAACACATAAATGAAATGCGCAGTAAGCATTTGCGGCCAATGGCGTTTTGGAAGCCATATACAAGTATAAATACAAAAGAAGAATTAAGATTTCGACCCAAGACATTTACAATCACTTGGCTAACAAGAGAAAGAAAACAAGAGATCAAAGTATGAGTCAAACTCTAAGATTTATGAAGAATTTTGTATGTATCTCAGAAAAGAGTTGTCTCTTCGACGGTTGATATAAAGTTTTATCTACAAGAGGTAAACTCAATTTTTTTGAATTAGTATCTATTTTGTTCTTAGTTTTGACAATTAATAAAAAATATGTGCTAGTACTATTATTTTTTTCAAGAAGTACAAACAGTTGTATCACAAACAAATAAAGCGACATTTGAAAAAATATGATCCCTTTGTAATTGTTATACACTCAACATATAAGTTTTGTTATTTATGTATATTAATTCTTTTTTTTTATATTCATGAATATTTTTTTATATTAAATTTAACATTTTAAAATACGTACAAGGAGAGAAACTTATTAGGATGGAATAAAATGGAAAAACACTTTAGTGTGATAGTTGAATATGGAATGAGAAAATTGAAATAAATTGGAAAAATCAGTGTTGAACGGGATTCTTATGGTAAATTTGTGGACTGCGATGCCTGGAGAGTGACGCAACTTCAAAACATGATGGAAGAAAAAACTCTGAATGTTGTTGAAATCACAGTTACCTACATCTTTTTGGGATTCATTCAGATTCTGAGACTCGATCATGGTTTGTATTCTAGAACAAGCTGCAATATGACTTTCCCCAAAAATGCAAAGTTGACAGCTTTCTCCATTCTATAAAATGCAAACCAATGTTGTTGAAATCACAGTTACCTACATCTTTTTGGGATTCATTCAGATTCTGAGACTCGATCATGGTTTGTATTCTAGAACAAGCTGCAATATGACTTTCCCCAAAAATGCAAAGTTGACAACTTTCTCCATTCTATAAAATGCAAACCAATCGCGTGACAATTATTTATTAAATTAAACATGTTTCATGTTTTGAATTTAGTGATTCTTACATTTGAATTAGCTTGCAACAGCTTTTTAATCATGTTCGTGTTTGCACCTTCCAACTCCGAGTTCAAGGTTTTCTAAACACGAATATTTGTTGTCCGATTTAAAAGGTAGATAGCATAAAGTATTGTTGCAATGTTGCTCCTCAAGTAGTTAGAGTTAATTTCCGTGTCAATGCATTTAGAAGACAAAACTGAGATCTTGCCTGTACTTTTTTTTTGACCCATGAACATATGCAATATAATAATATCTTTTAGGCCGGTTTAAGTCTTCCACAGTTATCGGTTTGAAGTTTGTTAATGAAATGAGATCTCCAACCTCTGGTTCATATGTTCAGACATCTTTTAAATCATTAGTTTTGTTCACTGAGATTTGATAAAGCAAGAACTTGGTTGATATGTAGCTTTTCGATCTTCCAGGTTCAGCTGTCAACACCTCACAAAAAGGTGCCTGGGACACACCATACAAGCTTGATGAGAGATCACTGTGAGTTTCTTCAATCATTGAAGGAATGAATGAGCACAAGTAATGTATTACTGAAATGAATGTTTGTGGGATTTGTTGCACCTGAGATAACAATAATGTTTCAGGCTACATGTTTTTGATAATGTATCTTTCAAGGAACACAATTACTTCCTAGTGTTAATGTGTTAATGTGTTTGCACCTTCCAACTCCGAGTTCAAGGTTTTCTAAACACGAATATTTGTTGTCAGATTTAAAAGGTAGATAGCATAAAGTATTGTTGCAATGTTGCTCCTCAAGTAGTTAGAGTTAATTTCCGTGTCAATGCATTTAGAAGACAAAACTGAGATCTTGCCTGTACTTTTTTTTTGACCCATGAACATATGCAATATAATAATATCTTTTAGGCCGGTTTAAGTCTTCCACAGTTATCGGTTTGAAGTTTGTTAATGAAATGAGATCTCCAACCTCTGGTTCATATGTTCAGACATCTTTTAAATCATTAGTTTTGTTCACTGAGATTTGATAAAGCAAGAACTTGGTTGATATGTAGCTTTTCGATCTTCCAGGTTCAGCTGTCAACACCTCACAAAAAGGTGCCTGGGACACACCATACAAGCTTGATGAGAGATCACTGTGAGTTTCTTCAATCATTGAAGGAATGAATGAGCACAAGTAATGTATTACTGAAATGAATGTTTGTGGGATTTGTTGCACCTGAGATAACAATAATGTTTCAGGCTACATGTTTTTGATAATGTATCTTTCAAGGAACACAATTACTTCCTAGTGTTAATGTGTTAATGTGTTTGCACCTTCCAACTCCGAGTTCAAGGTTTTCTAAACACGTATATTTGTTGTCAGATTTAAAAGGTAGATAGCATAAAGTATTGTTGCAATGTTGCTCCTCAAGTAGTTAGAGTTAATTTCCGTGTCAATGCATTTAGAAGACAAAACTGAGATCTTGCCTGTACTTTTTTTTTGACCCATGAACATATGCAATATAATAATATCTTTTAGGCCGGTTTAAGTCTTCCACAGTTATCGGTTTGAAGTTTGTTAATGAAATGAGATCTCCAACCTCTGGTTCATATGTTCAGACATCTTTTAAATCATTAGTTTTGTTCACTGAGATTTGATAAAGCAAGAACTTGGTTGATATGTAGCTTTTCGATCTTCCAGGTTCAGCTGTCAACACCTCACAAAAAGGTGCCTGGGACACACCATACAAGCTTGATGAGAGATCACTGTGAGTTTCTTCAATCATTGAAGGAATGAATGAGCACAAGTAATGTATTACTGAAATGAATGTTTGTGGGATTTGTTGCACCTGAGATAACAATAATGTTTCAGGCTACATGTTTTTGATAATGTATCTTTCAAGGAACACAATTACTTCCTAGTGTTAATGTGTTAATGTGTTTGCACCTTCCAACTCCGAGTTCAAGGTTTTCTAAACACGAATATTTGTTGTCAGATTTAAAAGGTAGATAGCATAAAGTATTGTTGCAATGTTGCTCCTCAAGTAGTTAGAGTTAATTTCCGTGTCAATGCATTTAGAAGACAAAACTGAGATCTTGCCTGTACTTTTTTTTTGACCCATGAACATATGCAATATAATAATATCTTTTAGGCCGGTTTAAGTCTTCCACAGTTATCGGTTTGAAGTTTGTTAATGAAATGAGATCTCCAACCTCTGGTTCATATGTTCAGACATCTTTTAAATCATTAGTTTTGTTCACTGAGATTTGATAAAGCAAGAACTTGGTTGATATGTAGCTTTTCGATCTTCCAGGTTCAGCTGTCAACACCTCACAAAAAGGTGCCTGGGACACACCATACAAGCTTGATGAGAGATCACTGTGAGTTTCTTCAATCATTGAAGGAATGAATGAGCACAAGTAATGTATTACTGAAATGAATGTTTGTGGGATTTGTTGCACCTGAGATAACAATAATGTTTCAGGCTACATGTTTTTGATAATGTATCTTTCAAGGAACACAATTACTTCCTAGTGTTAATGTGTTAGCATATTTTTCTTAGAAGGTTAACAAAGTGTTTCAAAAAATGAGTGTAATGTGTCATCATTCATATTCAATCAATCTAAACTTAAAGAAAGAAATATAACCTTGTGTTTGTAGAGGTTTTCGTTGCGAACATCATTGAAATTCCAAAAAAATACAATTTTTACCAAACTTGCAATATCAATTTCCTCCCTCTTAGGGTTAAAACTCCTCTCCATATTTTTCTCTATTTTTATAACCACTTCTTTCTAAATAAATAGTTGTTCCACTAATGTGAAGTGTTGCTTGATCTTTAACTCTTCTAATAGGCTTGTTAACCTTTAGTCGATGAACTGCGTCCCAGTGTCTGTCACAGTGGCTTGAGCCACCCCGAACATGGCTAGCATGTTCCTTTGGAAGAACTTCAAGATGTTTCCACAACTACGATAAGGTACTTGAGTTGCCTTGGCGCCGAGGGATGAGGTTGAGAATATCCAGTACCCATTGTAAGAATTGCTAGGGTGATGTTAGTACATGCAACTCAAGGACAGAGGCGTTGAAAACATCTTCGTGCCTCTAGCACTGCTCACACTTTTTCGTGAATTTTTAGACATCCTGGACCATGGTCAGTCAAAAGTACCCTGCTCTTAGAATTTTCTTAGCTAACACTCTAGCTCCTAAGTTGCCCGACTATTCCTTCAAGTACCTTCATATGGGCGTAATTGGCTTCTATTTTTCCTAAGTACTTCAACAAAGGCATAAAGAGAGAGGCCTCTTTGTACAAAGTTCCTCCAACCACCTTGTATCTGTTTGACCTTCTTTCACCAAGGTCGTTTCAGATGGATCCGGCGCGAAATTTCCTAGTTCAATATTGAATCAGGGTCATCTATTAAGGCTGAGTTGTGCTGTCCATAACTGCTACCACTTCCCCCCGAGATTTTATGCTTAGTGTTTTTCTAATTTCATATACAAAAGAGTGATTGATCTCAGGGCTTCTTGTCTTGGCCAGCCAAAATAACACATCGACACATGTGTTCTCTTCTCGTGGCACATGGATAATTTTGAACGCTCTAAAATTTCTAAATAGTTATCTTGAGGCATCGCTGAAACAAAGGATCTTTAGTCTAGGTATTTCCTCTTATTTGGGAAATGACCAATTGGGAGTCTATTTGCAATTTGACACACTAAGCTCTCGTCTCCTCGGTTAGCATGATCCCTGCAATTACTGCTTCATACTCAACTTGGTTGTTAGCGGTTGTAAATTTGAACCTCAAGGAAACCTTGTGTGGGATATGGCAAATAGGTATACGTTTGCTTAAAGACATTCAATACCTTACTCCCAAAGGAAGCCCGGACCCTATCCTCATCGATTGCATAGGGTTATCGCCAAGCTAGATGGATTCAAATTCATCGTCTGGAGTAGGCCTAACATCCTCTACGCGCGCATCTAAGTCAAAGGTCGTAATGTTCCACAAATCTTTTGTTGCCCATAGGATCGACTCGAGAATGTCCCCTAGATACGCTTAGCTTCCTCTAGGTCAGCCTTCCTCCCATATTGTGATAGGTTACTTTAAAAAGGACCGACAACGCCACTATGTCTAGCTTCGCCAAGAAGGAACTTCCCAGGATACCTCTAAAGATACTTTTGCACGAGACTACAAGGAAGTTGAGGATTACCTTTCTTTTGCGAGCTCCTTCTCTAACTATTATTCTCATATTTATCACTCCTCGAGGGCGAGTTATCGAATCGGCGAATTATCGAATCGTTGAAGGCAAACAAATCTTCCCTGCTATACGAATTCAAATTAGCTTGTTGGATGCCCAACAGTTCCCCTATCATTCAAATTGAACTTTAGACTGTTTTTTCAAAAGTGAAAAAATAATTTAATTGGTTATGTACAATATGGTTCAATTAATTATTATTTAGTTGGATTGTTGAATTGTTTGAGAAATAATGTTAACTAAAATAAATGTCTAATAACAATTCAATTATATAGCTCATGATTTTTATTAAAAAAAGAAGTCCTATATTGAAAAAATAGTCTGGAGGAAAAATAGTCCTCTATTAAAGGAGATTGAAAAACTACATGTTTATAAAAAAATACAATTCAATGATCATGATTAAATATGAAATCAAATAATAATAATAATAATAAAGGTGATTAATGAATATTGGAATAATAGTTAAATAGTAGTTTAGAACCTGTTTGTTGTCATCATTGTAGTTTCCCAAAGCCAATATGGAAAATGTAACGAGAAGAGGAGCAATAGCATTAAAATTCTGAGTAGTCCAGAATGAATCATCAAACTTATTATGTGAAGTGAAACAAAATAAATCATCAAAATTATTATGCGAAACGTACCTCTTTCGGCAGAGTAGCTCTTTAAACCGCTTCAACTTGTTTCCGTTCTGATTTACAACCGTGCTTTCCGACAACAAACCCTAGATATTTTATTATCAGTCACCCGGCCCACAACATAACAAACCCTAGATATTTTATTTGGAGCACAAACTAGCAGACTCTTTATTTTATAATAGTAATGTCTTATCTTATAAACTATAATAGTAAATATCATATTTCGGTTTCGATTTCAGCACCGTACCTCTTTCACAATGTTTCCGTTTTGATTTCAGCTGCGTATCTCTTTCAACCGCATCATCTTCAACTTGTTTCCGTTTTGATTTCAGCGGCGTAGCTCTTAAAACAGTGTTTTCCGGCAACAAAACTGTATCCATCGATATCACAACTCACGGCTCTAAAATAACAACAACAAGTACTACCCTCCTTATTTATAATATCACTCACCCGGCCCACAGCATAACAAACCGTAGATACATTGTACTTCAGGCCCGGCCCAATTTCTTTTAAATTCAAATTCCAGAATATCTTATGTAAATTATTTGTCCGTTATAGTTATAGCAGTTAATAAGATTAATTTTATCAAACGGTAACATTCTAGAGTTAATCATTTAAAAACATTACACATTAAATTAAATAATTATAGTGCTTCAAAATAAAGTGTAGGAGGGTTAAAAAGATTTTGTCTAGGAGATTTGAGTGGAATATATTTTTGTTAATGATGGTTGAATTTTTTTTGTCTAGAAGATTTGAATATTTATGTATATTAAAAAGTATATGAAATTTTTTTAGAGAAGTCACATTAGTAAAATAATCTATTTTACATAAGTAAAAATAACTTTAAATAAAATATAAAAAATAGTTAAAATATCTCTAAAATAACTAAAATATAATATAAAACATTTATATTTGCATAAGTTGAGGAAATATCTCAAATAATTATAATCAATATTTCAATTACTTCAAAATCAAAAAATCATTGTTTGTTTTGAGAATATAAATATCAATTTTAAATATGGGACAATTGTAGTGACTCTACAACTTTTAAAATTTAATAATATATAATTAATATTTTTAATATATAGAAATCAAAATATCATTATTTATTTAAAGAAAAATATCAATTTTAAAAATAAAATAATTGTACTAAATCTTCTATTTTTTTGAAAAATTTTAAAAGCTAATATTGTAAAAAGATTATAAAAATTAAATTATTGAGTTTGACTACACATCAGTAAATAAGAGAAACACAATTGAAATCAGAATGATACAGAAATTTTATTGACATGGTAAAATTAATGTGATGTAGATTTGATTTTGAGAGTCTGTATTAATATATATAATAGAAGTGCATAAATCGAAACTCAGTCATATGGAAAAACAATTTAAAAACAATAATTTTTATAGATTATAAATGAATAAAAAAATATTAAATATATAAATAATTAATTTTGAAAATTTTAAATGGATATTATTAAAAAAATTAAAAGGGACAAGAAAAAAAACTATCATAATCCCCTTTTATTCTAGGGAGATAGATATTCTACTTTGATTTAAGGTCCAATCCGTTTGTATCATCATCAAGAATGCCAAAGACTCAATCAAAGATGGAGCCTGAAGAATTGATTCTTCATTTTTGGATAGATACTATTAAGGGTGGCAAAGCAGGCGGTCCGCTCCATTTAGACTCGTCCCATTTAAACTCGTCCAAAAGCGGGGCGGGGCGTGCCAACTTAGGCATCCGAACTCAAAAGTCAAGTCTACCCCGTTTACTAACGAGTTGGCGGGTTGACGGGTCGGCCCACCATTTTTTTTACAATTTGATTTACTAGATGATCTTACCTTATCGGAATTGGATCGGTGGCCAACTGCACGTCGTGAGCTCCGTTACTCCGGTGGTGGTGGTGAGAAGGTGGGGGTGTACCTGCAAGGTACTCCGATGCTAAAGTCAGAGACGGAGCAAGCAAGTACATAAAGGTAGTAAGAGCGAGAATTATAATACCCGACCCTCTAGTGAAAGAGGGTATTTATAGTTGAATTTTTTATTTACAAATTTTCAAATGAAGTAGGCTTTTAAATAAGCTAGTAGGTCAATCAGGCCTTCGAAAAGTCCAGGCTCAGGCCTTGAAATAAGCCTATGATAGGCTATAGGCCAGGCTTAGGCTTTGCATTTTTTAGCAGGCCAGGCTCAGGCTTGGCAAAGCCTAGCTCGACCCAGTATATTCCCACCCCTAGTTGACCTGCTCTTCCGGAGGTGGGAAGTTACCTGATGACGTGTTCCCGCGTGGGGAGCACGTGGAGTACGCGGGGAGGACATGTGGCCTCTCCCCGGGCCATGTAGTGTTTGCTCGACGATGACGTGATCTAGATGTCCCCGACGAGGGAGAGGATTGGGCCTTAATGGGCTGCTCAGCATGACATTGGGTTGGGCTTGCCCGACTGGTGGGCAGGCGCCGACCCAGTCCAGAACAGGAGCCCCCGAAGTCGTTGCTCCGAAGATTCGAAGTAATGACTTAAGGGCCAACCCATTCGCGGGGGAACTGTTTAGTGAGAGCAGCGTGCCCGAAATGCCAGGATGCGAGCGCTTAGGAGCTGGGAATGTTCGAAGGGCAGGAGTCTCGGGGACTGACGTTCGTTCGGCGTCCTAAAGGCCGTTTCTGGTCGATGATACGGGGAGACGGGAAGAGACGCACGCGGGGCTCTGAGTGCCACGTGTCACTCTCCATCAATGCCTACGGCGGCTAGGGCACTCAAGTGCCTAGGGACACCTCGAGTCTCGTGATAGTCCTATAAACAGTAGTCGAGTTTTTGCCATTTGCACATTTCCGCTTTCCCCGCTCAGAGTTTTTTCTCCTTCTCTCCAGCTTTCATCGTCGTCCTTCCGTAGTACGCCGCCGCACCAGAGATCCACAACCGCCGTTCCAAGTAAGTTTTCGGCCCCTTCTCTCTGTTTAATGCGTTCTACGGTGGTTTCTCCGACGAACTGATGAAGTTCCCGGGGAGACCACGGAGTTTTCGGTGAAAACGGCGGGGCTCGTTTAAACTTTCGATGAAGGTCTCGGGGAGATGGGATGAATGACCCGAGGACTTGATGAAGGTCTCGAGGACACGGGATGAATCTACCGAGGTCATAGGATGAAGAACTTGGGGATCTGATGAAGGTCCCGGGGATGTTAGATGAATATCCCGATGATATGGGTTGAAGGTTTCGAGGACGTCAGGTGGAGGTCTCGAGGACCTTAGCCGATGGCCTCGAGGGGGGTCATGCCCTGCTATCTATCTAATGCATCGACGACCTCGGCCAGGAGGTCTCTCCGTGACTTCGTGGCCGCGAAAAAGTGTGGTCGGGGGGAGTATATGTCGAGGAGAATTTTTTATTATGCGTGGGTAGTCTCGTCGCGCTTTCTTCGCCCCCTCGCCTCCTTTCCTCGCCTTTTCACTTGATTTGCGGTGGAAGCGTGGATTTGATCTGGAATGTAGAATTCACCGTTTTCCTCTGTTTTTCAAGTAAAAAATGGCTGCAAGGAGGATTGAGGGGGTCATTGAAACTGACGACGAGCCTGACTCACCAGTAGCGCAGACGAGTGGTGCTCGGAGACGAACGCCCGAGGATTGGGCCAGGGAGGAGCCCCTGAACTTCCCATCTTTATTCGCCACAAATGACTCTGACGCCTATGCCATCGTCGAGGACCTTTGCGAGGGCTCCCCGCGGAGCTGGCAGGCGTACAAGCCCCTGGAGCATCACCAAATATGTTCGATATTCAAAGGAAAGAGGTTCCCTATGTACAAGTTCGCCTTCCTAGAAGCGGGCATGCGTTTGCCTTTAGTGTCTTCCAGCGGGAGGTGTTTTCTTAGTTGTGTCTAGCGCCTTCGCAACTTCATCCAAATGCAATCGCGTTTGTGCAGGCATAAGAGCTCGTCTATAAATACCTTGGCATCAGGGCCACGATACTCCTCTTCTTCCATATCTTCCACCTGCAGAGACAGACGGTCGAGGGCCGACATAGTTAGGTGTCCTTTAAGCAGCCGATGAGGCTGTTTCGGGCTTATCTGGATTCTGTCCGAAATTTTAAAGGTCGGTGGTTCGTCGTCAAGCCCCTCACCCGTGCGGCTACCAGCACATTGTATGACCGTGTGTTTCAGGAGAGGGAAGATGAACGGCAAAAGGTCCTCGAATCAAAGTGTCCCTTGGAGTGGACGGAGGGGCACTTCCTGAGGGGCATAGACAGTTATATTATCAGTCCTGGTGCATTGGGCGAGGAGGACCCACTGGCCTACCAGGAGTTAGTCAAGTTTGTTGTCGGTTTCACTCGCGCAAAGTTGGTGACTCTGGACGGAAACTTCAAGCGTAATGATCGCGGAGAGATCTTAACGGAGGCCCGACTGATAAATAAAAAAGCCTTCATCGAGTACGAGACCGACGGGGAGGCTGTTCGGTTCTTAGGTAGCGGGCATACCCTTTACTCGGGCGCCATCAATGTTTCCATCGTTAGTTCGCTGATGTTTGTTTTCTCTTTTTGCAGGTACAATGTCAAGCCTGGAAGAGCGTGTGAAGAAGTTGGCTGCTGCCCGAGGCCCAAAGAAAAATGGAAAGGGGTGAGTCGATCAGGTCAGACAACAAATGCAAGGCCCCAACTCGACACCCGGGGACTCGTCCAGCTCCCCACGGTGTAGCCAATCCCCAACTTCACAGGGGTCCCCGAAGAGGCAGCGAAGCAGTGAACCGGTGCATGTCGACTTCACCGAGAGCCCTCCTGGCGAGAAGTTTGTGCTCCTGCCCTGCTACCTGAGGCCTGACTTCTTCTCCGGGGCCAACTCCCCGACCGTTAGCGCTGCTGAATCCAAGGCCATCCTGGGCGTCGATCGGACCGTGAGGAAGAAAATCTTATTGGAGGATATGGTCGTGATGATGCGGGTCTTTGCCATAGCTCTGGTCCTGAACAATGAGACCTGCCCCGCGGCTGAGCTGACCTGTTGCGGTGAGAATTGGATGTCAACCTATTAATTAACTTGAATCACAAATCATGAAGTTCACCACCGAGCTTTGATTTATCAAAGGAAAGAAAAAAGATCGAAAATCTTAATTGCAATGTAAAAACAATGCAAGAGATCTAGGTTCGGGGGTTGGTTATACCTTGGAAAGGTGTTAGCATCTTAAGTATCTGTAGTACTCTACAGGAACCTCTTGTTAGTATTTATGTTATGATATTGTTGCTTGCTATGGGAATCTGCTAAGGTAAAGACCCAGGGGTATGTACACTAAGTATGCTCGCCAAGATATCGCATATCGTGCCTACGTATCTTGACTCAAAGAATCAGAGCATTCGTAGTTCACCTCACTAGGGGTGAGGAACTCTTGACTATGGTAAAGGTTCCAAGGGGAGAGTAAGTATCCATGGCAAGATACCTACATAGAGTGCGGCGACTCTAAACCTAAGGCTAGGTTAAAACGGAAAAGGGAAGAGTAAGCATCCATAACCATGACGCTTACATGGAGTGTGGCGACTCCAATCCTAAGGCTAGGATAAAGGGTAAGGAGAACTAGTCTCAGTCGCACAGCGGCAAGAGATGGGGAGTTAGCTATTAGAGAGTTAGAGGCTAGAGGTCAGAGGTCAGAGGTCAGAGGGCTTGACAATATATCGCATCCTGTGCCTACGTATCCTGACTAGGAATGAGGAATCAGAGCCTCCGTAGTTCACCTCACTAGAGGTGAGGAACTCTTGACTATGGTCAAGGTTCCAAGGGGGGAGTAAGTATACATGGCAAGATACCTATATAGAGTGCGGCGACTCTAAACCTAAGACTAGGTTAAAAAGAGAGAGGAAGTGTCCATGGCAAGACACTTACATAGAGTACGATGACTCTAAACCTAAGGCTAGGTTAAAGAAGTAGGGGGAAGAGTAAACATCCATAACCATGACGCTTACATGGAGTGCGGCGACTCCAATCCTAAGGCTAGGATAAAGGGGAAAGAAGTGTCCACAGCGGAACACCTAAATAGAGCACGACGACTCCAATTCTAAGGCTAGGATAAAAGAAAAGAAGTGTCCACGATGGAACACCTAAATAGAGCACGACGACTCCAATCCTAAGGCTAGGATAAAAGAAAAGAAGTGTCCACGGCGGAACACCTAAATAAAGCACGACGACTCTAATCCTAAGGATATGATTAAAGAAAAAGATGGACAGGGCTATCCTAAACATGACATGGAGTCATCATAAATGAAACCTTTCCTTTGGAAATAGGTATAAGCAAAAGAGGGGCAAAGAGAGAAGCCTCGAGTATCAGATAATGAATCACAACATGTACAGTGCAAATGCTAGGGTAATCAAGTCAACTCAGAATGCAGAGTAACAAGTCCACAATAATGCACACAACATGTTAGAGATGAGAGCAGACAATGTAGTGCAAACATGTATGTCTCAAAGTGTCAAACAAGTATCAACACAAGTATCAAATGAACTAAGTAAGGTATAAACTCATGTCATCATAAGCATCATGAAATCAGACATCAAGCAGAATCAAGAACATGCATCAAGCAAATAGTAAGAGATGGAAATATCTAACCAAAAGATGGTGCATCACAGGCATTCTCTTCTATTAGACTGGCGAGCATCAGCAAGCCAAGAAGTAGCCAAGCATTAGATGGAGATGAAATATCCTAGCCAAGTCTTTACGAGGATCAAGAACTAGATAGAAGCTTCATGTATCATATGACTTCAATATCGAAGTATCAACACCTGCACACAGAAAATCCCCAATACAGACAAAGCAACATAACAGATCCAAGGTCTCCAAATCTCAACTCCAAGAGCATAAGGCAAAGGGTCCTAGATCTAAGTCCACAGTCCAAAGCTTAAGATGGTAACCACAGTCCACCAATTGAGTCTTTTATTGTTTCGATAATTATTAGTGTGTTTTGAATGAGATATGAACAAGACAAGATGACAAGATGAATATGAACAATGATGAATATGAACAGTGACATATGAACAATTAAAGTGCTAAACCATCGTAGCACGATCTATGATGAAGATCATACTATAGGAGGTCGCGCATTTGATCTTTGTGTTAAAACACGATAGAGAAATGATATTGAGGATCATTCTCCAATGAAATCGTGCCACACGAAAAGAAAAGGTGACAATCTCGTCTTAATCACAAACTTGCATTGATTAATCAAAGGTAACCTATCACGATCCCAAAGTATAGAAAGTAATCTCGAGAATTACTCACTACAAATTTGAAATAATGAAGGTTAACAACCTCGATAATTAGCATTCGTGAATAGAAAGACTTCATTGATCAAAGACAAAAAGAAAATAGAAGAAGAAGATAAGGCGAAATGAAATGGCAATCGAAATGAAAATAAAATCGGTCTCATCTTAATCAAGATTTTAAATCGATAAACGATAATCTTTGATTTTAGACTTTCATTGACCAATAAAATCAAAAAAGCAAGAAAGAAAGTGGTCTCATATTGATCAAGATTTTACAATCTATGATCTTTTGTTATATCATCGACCAAAGGAGAATCGAAAAAATGGAAAAAAAAAACCTTGAATAATAGAACTTGTTAAAGCAAAATGTTAGATGTGAATCAAATTAAAAAAACTATCTAAAATGTTATAATAATAATTTAAAAAAAATAGATGAAATACAATAAAAGAAATAGAAAGGGGGAAAGAGAAAGGCGCATAGAGAGATGAGGGACTGTGGAGTCACGAAACTTCATGGGCCCAGGCCCATCAATCCATACGTTACATGGCCAACAAAACTGATATTATTTCTTTCCAACATGGTTATGGCACTTGAGCCATTCTCACCTATACAAACAACTTATTATCCCCCTAAAAAAAAGCAGATGAAATAAACATAAAAAGACCAATAGATTCATTTATTGAAAAGGAAATGAAAAGTTATTTAAAACTATCAGCATAAAAAAATAAAATAAAATAAAATAAAAAAATAAATTAAATTAAAAAAAATAAAGGTCAGGTGAATAAGTCAACATGGAAAGCTTCTTGACGGCATCGCAACCCTGTTCAAAACGAGTAACACAATGCATCGTTCCAACTTTCTACCTTGCGCAAACAATTTCTCTCAGCCTGAATCGATTCACTCCGCTCCGGTTCGTCGTCCTCATAACTCCTCTGCTTAGTTTCGCTTTAGCTCGGATCTCTCTCGTCTTCGATTGCTCACGAATTATGCGTTCAGGTTTTGTTTCTCAACCACTTGTCTCGCTCGATCTCATCTCTTCTTCTACTTCTCTTTCTCTCTCAGTTTTGGTTCGGGCTTATTTCTGAGATTGGTTTGGGTTTGAGCGTGTTGTTATTTGAGTGGTTGCGATTTGATTGATGAAGATGAGTGGTGAAGATTTTGATAAATGGAGGGTGCAGAGATTTGAAGGAGAAAAGGGGTGTTTTGATGGAGGGTTGTGTATGAACGGGTTTGTGGATATCGTATGGGTTTCTGTGGCTTTTTTTTTTGTTGAAGCCTCTCTTTGGAGTGAAGAGCTGTTCAATATAGAGGGAGAAGTGAGGGTAAAAACGAGAATAAACCGTGAGAGTACCGTGCTACTGTTGCGTTTTGTGAATTTGGAATTTTATAGCTGTTGGTCTTGCGTAGAGATAATGGCAATTATTTACAAAATTAAGAATTGTTTCAGGTTTTGTCATTTGCAGATGTGGTGTGTAGCAGGCTGAAATCGTAGTGGGGTCAAGACATGTGAGTTTGATTATGGTTGTACAGTGTTGTCTTGTAGCAATTGTTGAGTGGGACTTTTCGTATATTTTTTGTGAGCAGTGGGTTTCGCTTTTGTTTGGTGCGAATTGTATGAGATTGGAACTGAGCGTGTCTATTTGCTGCAGGTTGCGGTAAGAGCTTGGTGCCGCTTGATGATGTGTGGTGTTCGAATCATTTTGGTGTATTGTGAAATGAATCATGAGAAATTATTTTCTTTTGCAGGACCGTGAAGTTGTGGTGCGTGAAGTTGTGGTTTGCAACGAAATAATTATGTTGTACGGTTGCTGCGGTACGTGGTTTTTGTGGATGGTTGATGGGTAGAATTGGAGGCTGTTGCAAGTTTGTTTTGGCGACGTCTTTTACAGAGGTATAAAGGGTGACGTTGCGTCATGGCACGGCATAGGCTGGCGTGGAGTCGTTTTTTCTTGTTTTGTTTTATGATAGTGGCTTTTAGAACGTCCTTGCTAGAGGTTTTGCCATAGTATGTAGGTTCTTATAGCTGTTTTGATGGGACATGACGTATGGCTTGGTGGGGCATGCTTGAGGTACAGTGGGTTTTGAAGGTAGTGTGTGTAAAGGCAAAGGTGGGGTATTGCAATAATTTTTCTGGTGTTTTGGTTGTGATGCAAGTTACATGATGCAGGGCTCGGTTGATAGATAGCAAGTTTTGGTTAGCTTGATGTTTATTAAAGTTGTGTGGCTGCGTTTTATTGAAACTTTGGCAAATGTAACAGCATGACCTTGCTATTTCTATTTCTCTTTTTCACATCAGCTATGTACAAACCATAGGCTACAACATGTATCTTGCTTTTCTTAATGAGTGCGCTCATAAAACTTCCAAATTCATGTAGGATACTTAGGAATTTCCTTTATTTTCTTGCAACATAAGATTTGAATCAATAAAACACACTTAGTAAATTCATGAATGGAAGGGCTTACAAGTGATATGGCTCGGTGTGAATGAAGGAATTTTATATGTGAAGGATTCAAATTAAAAATGAGTATGGATACGTGTAGCGAGCGATTTTGGACGCGGTTCTTAAGCGCTGGTCGCTCTCTGCGGTTGAGTTTACTACAGGTCGATTCATTTTTTATCCTATTGTGAGCTGAATAAGGAAGGGAAATAGATGTCTCCAATTAACCCTGCTTTGCATACTGAGTTTGAACAGCGGTCTGTTAGGTTACGGATGCTATCAATGTGGGGAGGCCTTTGTACTGGTTATTTGTATTTTCGCCAATACTGTTTTCTTTCTTTTTAGGACTTTCTAGCGGGGGACAAGGATTAGGATGTTAGGACTGATGCTTTTCGATTGATATGGGATTTGGGATTTTTGGTTTTTTGTTTAGTGTGCTCGCTAAGATCTTTTCTTTCGATCTTATGCCTATGTATTCCCGTTTACCGAAACAGGGAAATCAGAGCGTTCGTAGTTCCTCCTAGTCTATGGGAGGAAATGGGTGTTTTTGGTGTCTTGTTCAAAGCCCAAGACGTGAAGCGAAAGGTTGTTTGTATCTTGTTCAAAGCCCAAGATGTGAAGCTGAAGGGGTTTTGACTTTAGAGAGAATTTGTCATCTCTAAAGGGGTCTGTTTGTCACAACTGTTGGGTGACTGACTATAAAGGAGGATTACTTTAACCGGGATACGCGGATCCTAGCAATGCCATAATTTCCTTTATAGGGGGTTTTAACCTGAAGGAGAAGACTTTAACTCAGTGTAGAGCAATGCCATCTTTCCTTAGGAATTTCTCATGCTAAAAGAGGGACATTGACATGGATGTAGATGATCCAGAGGCTTGCCGCTTACAACAATTAGATAAAGGGGAAAGATGTTTGTGTACTGTGAACGAGGAACAACTTTGATGCTAAAAGGTTAACTGGATCAACCAGTGGTTTTCTTATACAAAGCCTAAGAGGAGGCTAATATGTGTCTCGTACAAAGCCCGAGAGAGAGGCTAAAAGGTTTTGACTCGACGATGGAGTCTTTTGGTATCTCATATAAAGCCCGAGATGAAGGCTATTTGACTCAACAAGAGAGTTTTTTGTATCTCGTACGAAGCCCGAGATGGAGGCTGTTGTTTTGTTTGGCTCAATAAGAACCTTTTTTGTATCTCGTATAAAGCCCGAGATGGAGGCGAAAGGGATGATTGACTCAACGAGGGAGTCTCTTATGTGTCTCGTACAAAGCCCGAGAGAGAGGCTAAACGTCGTTTGACTCCGCTGGGGAGAATAATTTGTACAAAGCCTAAGAGGAGGCTAGGGTGCTGTTTTAGTTGAGTGACAGGTCCAGTATACGGTTTTAGAAAGAGAAAATCAGTTCTTATATGAGCAACACTGTACTCAAGGATTTGATTCAAGGATCCGGGTTATTCCTATTCTTTAAGGAAATGGGAAATCCGAAGGGTATTGAGACTGTCCGAGTCTATGGGTTTCTTCCTATTTAACGAAGGGGGCACTTGAGAATGTCTTTGAGACTCAAGGAGATTAGACTGTCCAAGTCTAGAGTTTTATCTTTTGTACTATGCTTTGAGAAACAGTAGTAGACTCTTTGAAAGGACTGTTCTATGCAGATGATTAAGTTCTGTTCCTATACCTCTAGGAGGTCGTCGGGACAATTTGTACGAAGCCCAAGAGGAGGCTGGAAACTTTTAAGAAGCCGAAAGGTCCTTGTACGAAGCCCAAGAGGAGGCTATCATTCCCGGAGGAAGAAATCATTATACGAAGCCTAAGAGGAGGCTGTAAATACTTCTAAGAAGCCGACGGGTCCTTGTACTAAGCCCAAGAGGAGGCGGAGGTGCTTTTAGGAAGCCTGTGGGTCCTTGTACAATGCCCAAGAGGAGGCTGATGCTTTTAAGAAGCCCGTGGGTCCCCAAACCCCGAGAAATTCAAGGCAAACTATTCACAAGGAATAGATCAAGTCAGGAAAGTTCGAGAATTTGGAAGAAACTCAAAGATGCCATTCACGGAGAATACATTCATCTCTGGGAGTAGAGTTTCTTGACAATTCCTAATGAGGACAGCCGAAGAGAAGACTGTATCTGGTGATCCTATTGGGGATCTAGTTGTTTATTTCTACGAATAAACGAAACGGCATCACCTAGTTCTAGACGTAGTTGTCGGGGAAACTCGAAATATCTATACTATTATTACATAGTTGATATGAGTTTATGAAAGAAGACTTACAGTGAAACAGCCCCACAATACAGTTATATGTATATGAAAGCGGTAAATGAAAGCGATAACCACTTACTCGGTTGTAGAGCTTCCATGCTGTTTGGTTAGTTGTTCAACAAAGAAAGATTGAAAACAACAATATATTCAAAATCAAAGGAGAAAGTGCTTTGAAAAAGAAAGATTTGGGGCTTACAGCTCAAGGAGAGACCCAATGTTTTATCAGTGAGCGCACTGTTTGAATTTGTACAGAGGGACTTATACAAGTGACTGAGGCCCAAAAATTGTTTTCTGTACAAAGTGATGGGTCTTACACTCTCTCAAGAGGCCCAAAAAATTTAAAGAAAAAGAGTGGGGCTTATAACACGAGGGTAGGCCCAGTTGACTTTTCGTTTTAAATGGCGATCGCGCCGAGGTTTTCTTTTAACACAGAGGGACTTATACAATAAGTGAGGCCCAAATTGTTTTGGTTAAAAGGAGATTGGGTCTTACACTCTATTAGAGGCCCAAATGTTTGTAATGGGTCTTATAGCTCGAGGAGAGGCCCAGGGTTTGTTTTTCAACGGATGATGATCGCATCGAACTTTTTGAAATACAACGGGACTTATACAATAAGTGAGGCCCAAAATAGGTTGTATTTACAAAGGGTTAGGTCTTACACTCTATTAGAGGCCCAAAGAGTTTTTAAGAAAGGAAATGGGTCTTACTACTCGAGGGTAGGCCCAGTTGATTAATTTTAAACTGGCGACGATCGCGTCGTTTATTTTTTGACGGTATCGGGATTTATACAATGTACTGAGGCCCAAAAATGATTTGGTCAAAAAAAGGATTGGTTCTTACACTCTATTAGAGGCCCAAAGTGTTTTGAAAATGATTTATGAGGGTTGAATTAATCCAAAAACCCTAATTTGTTTTCAAAAATGTATTTAATTGAATAAAAATTCAATTAAAATGATCAAAATTGTTTAACATATGGAAAACAAATTGTGATCTTGGATTAATGCTTCAAAAATTAAGTATTGGCCTACAAAATAATTAGAAAGCTTTAAAAGTTGCAAAATCAAGGTGGAAAAAATATTTTAAATGTTAAAAACAATTAAAACATTAATTCTTTGCAAAAATATCAATTATATAAAATAAATAATATTTTTGGGATTTTTTGGGAAAATAAAATATTTTAACATTTTTGTGAATTATTAAAAAAAGAATCAACTCAAAATCATTAAAACTCATAGATAAATTAATTTTTGAATCAATTAAAAAAAATCACAAAATTCAAATATTCAAATTTCTGAAAATGGCGCCAAGAACACAAGCAAGAACACGCGCGTTTTTCTGGGTTTCCCAGATTTGCATTTTCCATCCAATCTCACTGAATACGTAATCATATCATGCAATCCACATACCAATCAACTCGTTTCAACCTCACGATCATGTCTATAGCATTTAATTTCATTTAAATTAAACATAAAATAAGAAATCACGAAGAAACCTCAAGAACCCTAACTTCTGCATGAAGGCTAGGATTTTTGATACACGGTTCAAACAATGCAATTAATTGAGGGGAAACAATCCATGCATGATTATGAACATATGACCAAATTATTGTGCAACAAAAATTGTGTGGATCATAGAGTTAGAAGAGCTCACGCTTACCACTTGTAGCTGGTGATCGTGATTTGTGTAGGAGGTGTTACAGTTGTGGTGTGATGATCTGAATAGCTTCCCTACACCCTATGGAGTGTGTTTGAATGCTTGGACTTGATTGAAATTGGCCGGATCACTTAATGGCATCTCAACTGCACCTTAGTTAAAACCTTGAGCAATTGACTGGTGATTCTGAGAAATCAGTGTTCCAGTTGTTGTTTAAGTGTTTGATCAGCTCATTTGTGATGTATATGAGGTGTGTGTGTGATGGTTTGGTTGGAAAAGCTCTCAAACTCAAAACCCGATAGTTACCTTGCTAAGAAAGGCATTTTTGCCAAGAGAAAGAGATTTTGAGAAAGGCAAGTGTTGTAGCCCTTTGGTGTACTTAAACTGAACACAATTGAGCTCTATTTATAGTAGAGTAAGTTTGTTTTGAAAGGAATAGTGAATGGCAACTGCTGAGTAGGTTTGGCCAATGTTGGCAAATGAAAATCCAAGTCTCCTCTAGCCATTGACTAGAGGTTAGGGCACAGAGCTTTGGTTCCCTTGGTCTTGGATAAGTCTTGACTGATTTCAGATGAGAATGGCTCAGTCCATGCCACCTTTATGCTTCCATTGAATGCTTCAATCCAAATTTGGAGTCTTGTCCCTATTTTGGCCATTCTAAGTTCAACATGCTATTTCTTGTTCCATGGACTTTGGAGGCTTGGCTCAGTGATTGTCCCCTTTAGATTCAATCCTCAGATGTGTCCAAGTGGATAGGAGTGTTTGGATTTGCACAATTTTGGCAAATCGAGCAAAAATGTAAATTCTGCCTTGCCTTGACAGATTTCAACAAGGCAACTTGCCAATGTCATAACTCATAGCCCAAATGGAATTTGGTAATGTTCTTGGCCATTTTGGAAAGCCCTTACATGATACAACAACTGTTTGAACATGTTTGGTTTTGATCTCTTTTGAATCCAAGTGAAAAATCCCTCTACATTTGGCAAAAAGTGAAGTGGAATCTAACTTAGTGGAATTTTCACTAAGTGTTGGAACAAAGTGACTTTTCTTGATTTTGATCACTCCATAACTCAAAATCCATGAGGAATTTGGACATAGGTCAGTATGAAGCTTTTGTAGAGGGAAATGAGATCTACAAATCAAGCTTTGAATGGGGAACAATGGCCTTGTGGTTTAGGAGTTATGGTCCTCCAAAGTTGGTGCATTAGTGGTACTTTTTCCATAACTTAGAAATTTTTCTAAGTTTTGATGGCTACCCCTTTTACAAGTCATCCCACTTTCTTTGATTTTTCTTGATGAATGATGATTCCAATCATACATTAACATCATTTTAGGGTTAAAAATCCATTTTGGTGTAAAATCTCAAAAAGTCAAAGTTGACTTTTGTGCACAGTTGACTTTTTATCAGATGAATTCCAAACTGTGCAATTCTTCATGAAATCATGTCCTTGGCCTAAATCAAACTTGATGGACATATTCCATGAGTGTCATAAGGTATATTGATGCATGTCCCAGGGTTTGGGAGTGTGTCCAGGTCAAAAGTCAAAGTTACAGTTGACTTTTCCCTTAAAACCCTAATTGTGGTGCAGATGAAATTGAAACTTGTTGCTCAAGCCTCTTGGATTAATCCATTGTTCCAAATGGATCAATATAGTTCATTAGAGACCCTCAAACCTTCTCTTGAGGTCTTGGCTCATGATTTGCCCTAAAAGTCAACTTAGGGGTGAATTAGGTCGAGAAACCCTAATTCCTGATTTTTGATGAATGCATCCCCTGAGGCAAAATTGACTTGATGCTTGGGCCCATGAGGTTCCATGCAGTATATTAGGATATGTTTTGGATCTTTGGCTCATGCCCAGAGGAAAATTTCCTTTTGGAGGCCCTAGTCGACCAAAACCCTAATTTGGTGACACTGGTGATCTTGAAACTTGATCCACCTAAATGGGAGCAGCCTTGTGCTTAATCCTTGAAGTGGGAGTCCTTTTGATCCTTTGTGTATATTTGAGAGGCTAGACAAGTTGAAGATCATGTCATTCCTTGATTGATCCTTTGTCTAAAGCCCTAAGAGGGCATGAAACCCTAATTTGATTGTAGTGGATGCTCAACAGTTCCTTGAGGAGATTGATGAGGTATGATGGTTCCTCCATATTGTGATGATGATTTACACAATGATGGGAAAACTAAGTGGTCAAAATTTGGGGTATGACAGATGCCCCTATTTAATCTTCTTGGACACGAAGGTGTGAATGACGAAGGTATTCGGGTATTCGGGGTGCAAGAGGATTAAATATCAGAATACCCGAAATTTTGATGGTGGTTATGAATGGTAGCTTACGCATTCATCTTCTTTTACTAAGCAATGATGCTTAGAAAAGGTAAAAACTTCCCCTCGTTCTTGGTTTCCCACTAAGGAACTGGTATCAGTTTCTGAAATAAACTTCCCCTCGATCCTGGTTTCCTACCAAGGAACTGGTCTCAGTTTCTGAAATAAACTTCCCCTCGATCCTGGTTTTCTACCAAGGAACTGGTCTCAGTTTCTTTTGTCAATAAACTTTATTGACAAGGAACGCTATGCGTAGCGGTTTTCCTCAAACTTCTCGCTGAATTTTCCTGGAGAGATGCCATTTGAGGGAAAAACCTTTGATGTCAGACTTGCTGGGGAATCCAGTCGCCTGAGTTGTAGAATTGCACAAAATTCTCTGTTGGAGACGCCATTTGTTTCTACTAGGGAAAGCGAGTCTCTTGAGAGGTTGCTTCTGCGTGGGATCTTACATCATACTTTTCTCAGGATCTTCCCGGAGAAATTCCATATGATGGGCTCCAATTTTGAGGTGCCGATGACCTTTTCATCAGCGATCTTTTCAGAGCGAAACTGGCGTGCTGCCGAATCTCTGATTACGAGGATTTCTCTGTGGATTTTCCTTAATCCGAGAAAGCAAGGATATCATCTTCAATGGCGAAGAGTGACATCGGTTGAAGGTTGCTCTGGCCTTTCAGAGGTCAAAGTTATCAAAGTGGTCGAGGACCACCTTCATTCCAGAAATAAACTGGAGGCGATGTTGTTCAAACGCAGCGTTTCCTGACGAGGTAAGAACTGGCAACTCGATTGAGAGAACTTCTATCACTAGGGGACAAGATCAATTAGAGTGATAGTGATGCAATATGAAATGTAAATGCAAATCAAGAATGCATGATGTATGTATGTTTATGCTAACAAAACTGACGTGACATACAAACTGGCGGGTGAACACAGCTGGATACTCGGCCATCGCGGGGCGAAGAAATACCGTTGGTTCAAAATAACAATTCCACCTTGCTTAGGAAAGATAGTCCCTGTCGGGCTTAGGAGATGAGAACTCGGCCGAGGCGTGTCAGACGAAACAAAGTCTCTGACACAGTTGATCCCTTCATTCAGGCGTACTGGATTAGAAGGAGTACTTTGATTCTGCACTTTGAAGTTCGCTTACTTCTGGAGAAGCGGTTGATGCTCTTTTGATGTTCAATAGTCAAAAGAAATTGCCGTCTTTATTTTAAAAGCAGAAAAAGTTTTAACAAGTAAATTCATTTTGTTTTTTTTCAAGAATCGTTAATCATGTTAACAACGTCGTTTTGTAAAGCTAAAACAAATAAGAATTACAAACAAAAGCACAAAGGCTCAAATTTTATTGATAAGATGGAGATCAGCCAAACGCGTGATTCCAAAGAGTATATACAAAGTTAGAAAATGGTAATTTACAGGGAAAAGGGCTACGTTGAAACATAACGACCACTATCCTTCTACCGACTTTGAATTCTGGGTATCCTGAGCTTCTGTCGAAGATGACCTTGACTGGCGTTTTCCGACGGATGGTGTAACTGCTGCTGAGGGACTTGCCTCTGTTGAACATAGTTACTTACCATTATCCCTAACTTTTGCCTGGATTGTACTGTGATGTTTCCAATCCACCGGGATTATTTTTTCCATGTCTCTAATTTTTGCCTGGATCGCCCTTTCGGGTTTTCAATCCACCGAGATGTTTCTTTTTTTTTTAGTTTAGGCGAAGTATTTCTTGAGTACATCAACATTCGTGGGGTAGGCAAATTCCTCTCCGTCCATGGTTGCAAGTCTCAAGGCGCCGCCTGAGAAAGCTTTCGTGACCACATAGGGGCCATCATAATTTGGAGTCCATTTGCCCCGAGAATCAGTGAGAAACGATTGTATCTTCTTGAGCAGTTTAAAGATTGGCGCGCATGTCACGGTCATAAGGAATATGAATCTGGAGGTGTAGTTCAAACGTCCCAGGAATCCTCTGACTTGTTTTTCAGTTTTCGGAGAAGGCATTACTTGAATGGCCTTTGTAGTGAGCGATTTTGGACGCGGTTCTTAAGCGCTGGTCGCTCTCTGCGGTTGAGATTAAACTACAGGTCAATTCATTTTTTATCCTATTAAAGCTGATGAAGGAAGGGAAATAGATGTCTCCAATTAACCCTGCTCTGCATACTGAGTTTAAACAGCGGTCTGTTAGGTTACGGATGTTATCAATGTGGGGGGGCCTTTGTACTGGTTATTTGTATTTTTGCCAATACTGGTTTCTTTCTTTTTATCTAGACAGAAGGTTTCTGGCGGGGAACAAGGATTAGGATGTTAGGACTGATGCTTTTTGATAGATACATGAGAGTATGGGATTTTGGGTTTTTGTTTAGTGTGCTCGCTAAGATCTTTTCTTTCGATCTTATGCCTACGTATTCCCGTTTACCGAAACAGGGAAATCAGAGCGTTCGTAGTTCCTCATATTCTATGGGAGGAAATGGGTGTTTTGGTGTCTTGTTCAAAGCCCAAGACGTGAAGCGAAAGGTGATTTGTATCTTGTTCAAACCCCAAGATGTGAAGCTAAAAAGGTTTAACTTTAGAGAGAATTTGTCATCTCTAAAGAGGGGGTTGTACGTCACAACTGTTTTATAAAGGAGGATTACTTTAACTGAGATATGTGAATCCGGCAATGCCATAATTTCCTTTAAAGGGGATTTTAACCTGAAGGAGAAGACTTTAACTCAGTATAGAGCAATGCTATCTTTCCTTAGGAATTTCTCATGCTAAAAGAGGGACAGTGGCATGGATGTAGATGATCCAGAGGCTTGCCACTTACAGCGATTAGATGAAGGGGCTGTTGATGTTTGTGTACTGTGAACGAGGCACAGCTTTGATGCTAAAAGGTTGATTGGATAAACCAGTGGTTTTTTTATACAAAGCCTAAAAGGAGGCTAATATGTGTCTCGTACAAAGCCTGAGAGAGAGGCTAAAAGGGGGTGATTGACTCGACGAGGGAGTCTCTTATGTGTCTCGTACAAAGCCCGAGAGAGAGGCTAAATGTTGTTTGACTCCGCTAGGGAGGATCATTGTACAAAGCCCAAGAGGAGGCTAACTTCACTGGAGAAGGATCATTATACAAAGCCTAAGAGGAGGCTAGGTTAACTGTTTCAGTTAAGTGACAGGTCCAATATACTGATTTTAAAGAGAAAATCAGTTCTTATATGAGCAACACTGTACTCAGGGATTTGATTTGAGGATCAGGGATATTTCCTTCTCTTCGAGGAAACGGGGAATCCAAAGGGTATTGAGACTGTCCGAGTCTGCAGGTTTCCTTCCTATTTAACGAAGAGAGTGTCTTTGAGACTCAAGGAAGTTAGACTGTCCGTGTCTAGAGTTTTATCTTTTGTACTATGTTTTGAGAAACAGTAGTAGACTCTATGAAAGGATTGTTCTATGCAAATGACTAAGTTCTATTCCTATACCTCTAGGAGGTCGTCGGGACAATTTGTACGAAGCCCAAGACGAGGCTGGAAACTTTTAAGAAGACGATCGGTACTTGTACTAAGCCCAAGAGAAGGCTATCATTCCCGGACGAAGAGATCATTATCTGAAGCCTAAGAGGAGGCTGTGAATACTTCTAAGAAGCCGTAGGGTCCTTGTACTAAGCCCAAGAGGAGGCGAGGGTTGTTTTTAGGAAGCCTGTGGGTCCTTGTACGATGCCCAAGAGGAGGCCGATGCTTTTAAGAAGCCCGTGGGTCCCCAAACCCCAAGAAATTCAAGGCAATGCTATTCACCGAGAATAGATCAAAGTCAGGAAAGTTCGAGAATTTGGAAGAAACTCAAGAGATGCAATTCACGGAGAAGAGATCATCTATGGGGAATAGAGTGTCTTTGACAACTTCTATGAGTGACAGTCTATGAAAGGGTTCACAGGGAATGCTGCCTTTCATATCTCCATATTGTTTAACCCCAAGAGGAGGGAAGACTGTGTCTGGTAATCCTATGGGGATCTAGTTTAGACTATTTCTACGAATAAACGAAACGACGTCACCTAGTTCTAGACGTAGTTGCCGGGAAACTCGAAATATCTATACTATTATTACACAGTTGATATGAGTTTATGAAAGAAGACTTACAGTGAAACAGCCTCACAATACAGTTATATGTATATGAAAGCGGTAAATGAAAGCAATAACCACTTACTCGGTTGTAGAGCTTCCATGCTGTTTGGTTAGTTGTTCAACAAAGACAGATTGAAAACAACAGTATACTTTAAAATCAAAGGAGAAAGTGCTTTGAAAAAGAAAGATTTGGGGCTTAAAGCTCAAGGAGAGGCCCAGGGTTTTATCAGTGAGCGCACTGTTTGAATTTGTACAGGGGGACTTATACGAGTGACTGTGGCCCAAAATGGTTTTCTGTACAAAGGGATGGGTCTTACACTCTCTAAAAAAGGCCCTAAAAGTTTTAAAGAAAAAGAGTGGGGCTTATAACACGAGGGTAGGCCCAAATGGTTTTTTTCGTTTGAAAATGGCGATCGCGCCGAGGTTTTCTTTTAATGCAGAGGGACTTATACAATAAGTGAGGCCCAAAATGTTTTGGTTAAAAGGGGGTTGGGTCTTACACTCTAATAGAGGCCCAAAGTGTTTTTGAATGGGTCTTATAGCTCAAGAAGAGGCCCAGTTGTTATTTTTCAAAAGGCGACGATCGCGCCGTTTATTTTTGACGGTATCGGGACTTATACAATGCATTGAGGCCCAAAATATTTCTGTACAAGTGGGTTGGGTCTTACACTCTCTCAAGAGGCCCAACAAGTTTTGAAAATGATTTATGAGGGTTGAATTAATCCAAAAACCCTAATTTGTTTTCAAAAATGTATTTAATTGAATAAAAATTCAATTAAAAATGATCAAAATTGTTTAACATATGAAAAACAAATTGTGATTTTGGATTAATGCTTCAAAAATTAAGTATTGACCTACAAAACAATTAGAAAACATTAAAAGTTGCAAAATCAATGTAGAAAAAGTATTTAAAATGTCAAAAAACAATTAAAACATTAATTCTTTGCAAAAATATCAATTATATGAAATAAATAATATTTTTGGGATTTTTTGATAAAATAAAATATTTTAACATTTTTGTGAATTATTAAAAAAAGAATCAATTAAAAATCATTAAAACTCAGAGAGAAATTAATTTTTGAATCAATTAAACAAAATCACAAAATTCAAATATTTGAATTTGTGAAAAAGGCGTCAAGAACACAAGCAAGAACACACGCGTTTTTCTGGGTTTGGTTGATTTGCGTTTTCCATCCAATCTCACTGAATACGTAATCATATCATGCAATCCACATATCATTATGCTCGTCTCAACCTCACGATCATGTCTATAACACTTAATTTCATTTAAATTAAACATAAAACATGAAATCACGAAGAAACCTCAAGAACCGTAATTTCTGCATGAAGGCTAGGATTTTTGATACACGATTCAAACAATGCAATTAATTGAGGGAAAACATTCCATGCATGATTATGAACATATGGCCAAATTATTGTGCGAGGAAATATGCATAGATTGAGAGATGACCAAGTAGATGCTTACCTCTAAGCCGTGACAGCAAGTGCAATGTGTTTTTTGATTTGGAGGTGTTACAGATGAGTGGTGATGATCTGAACAGCTTCCCTACACCCTATGGAGTGTGTTTGAATGCTTGGACTTGATTGAAATTGGCTGGAACAATTTGTGGTACCTCAGCTGCAACTTGAGTGAAAATTTGAGCAACCAGCTGGTGATTTTGTGAAATTGGTGTTTTAGAAGTGATCTAAGTGTTTGATCAGCTCATATGTGATGTATATGAGGTGTGTGTGTGATTGGTTTGATTGGAAAAGCTCTCAAACTCAAAACCCGATAGCTACCTTGCTAAGAAAGTCATTTTTGCCAAGAGAAAGAGATTTTAAGGAAAGCATCTGTTAGATGGCTTTGGTGTACTCAAACTGATCACAATTGAGCTCTATTTAAAGTAGAGCAAGTTTGTTTTGCAAGGAATAGTGAATGGTAACTGGTAAGTAGGTTTGGCCAATGTTGGCAAATGAAAATCCAAGTCTCCTTTAGCCATTGACTAGAGGTTAGGGCACAGACCTTTGGTCCCCTTGGTCTTGGATAAGTCTTGACTGATTTCAGATGAGAATGGCTCAGTCCATGCCACCTTGATGCTTCCATTGAATGCTTCAATCCAAATTTGGAGTCTTGTCCCTATTTTGGCCATTCTAGGTTCAACATGCTATTTCTTGTTCCATGGACTTTGGAAGCTTGGCTCAGTGATTGTCCCCTTTAGATTCAATCCTCAGATGTGTCCAAGTGGATAGGAGCATTTGAATTTGGCTGATTTTGGCAAATCGAGCCAAAATGCAAAATCTGCCTTGCCTTTGACAGATTTCAGCAAGGCAACTTGACAATGTCATATCTCATGGTGTAAGTTGAATTTGGCAATGTTTTTGGCCATTTTGGAAAGCCCTTACATGATACAACAATTGTTTGAACATGTTTGGTTTTGATCTCTTTTGAATCCAAGTGAAAAATCCCTCTACATTTGGCAAAAAGTGAAGCAAAATTTGACTTAGTGAAATTTTCACTAAGTGTTGGAACAAAGTGTGATTTCTTGATTTTGATCACTCCATAACTCAAAATCCTTAATGAATTGGACTTAGGTCTAGTTGAAGTTTTTGTAGAGGGTAATGAGGGATACAAATCCATCTTTGGATGAAAAAAATTGGCCTTGTGGTTTAGGAGTTATGGTCCTCCAAAGTTGGTGCATTAGTGGTACTTTTTCCATAACTTAGAAAAATTTCTAAGTTTTATGGTTACCCCTTTTACAAGTTATCCCACTTTCTTTGATTTTTCTTGATGAATGATGATTCAAATCATACATTAACATCATTTTAGCGTTAAAAATCCATTTTGGTGAAAAATCTCAAAAAGTCAAAGTTGACTTTTGTGCACAGTTGACTTTTTATCAGATGAATTTCAAACTGTGCAATTCTTCATGAAATCTTGTCCTTGACCTAAATCAAACTTGATGAACATGTTCCAAGGGTGTCATAGGGTATATTAGGGCATGTCCTAGGGCTTGGGAGCATGTCCTGGTCAAAAGTCAAAGTTGCAGTTGACTTTTTCCTTAAAACCCTAATTGTGGTGCAGATGAAATTGAGACTTGTTACTCAAGCTTCTTGGATTAATCCATTGTTACAAATGGATTAATATAGCTCATTAGAGACCCTCAAACCCTCTCTTGAGGCCTTGGCTCTTGATTTTCCCTAAAAGTCAACTTAGGGGTGAATTAGGTCAAGAAACCCTAATTCCTGATTTTTGATGAATGCATCCCCTGAGGCAAAATTGACTTGATGAATGGGTCCATGAGGTTCCATGGAGTACATTAGGTTATGTTTTGGATCTTTGGCTTGTGCCCAGATGAAACTTTCCATCTGGAGGCCTTGGTCGACCAAAACCCTAATTTGGTGATACTGGCGATCTTGAGACTTGATCCACCTAGAAGGGAGCAGCCTTATGCTTAATCCTTAAAGTGGGAGTCCTCTTGATCCTTTGTGGATATGTTAGAGGCTAGACAAGTTGAAGATCATGTCATTTCTTGATTGATCATTTGTCTAAGAACTCTGAGAGAGCTTAAAACCCTAATTTTGATTGTAGTGAATGCTCAACAACCCTTGAGGCTTTTGATGAGGCATGATGACTCATCCATATTGTGATGATGATTTTCACAATGATGGGAAACTTTAGTGGTCAAAATTTGGGGTATTACAGCCTTGACCTTGTCAGGATCAACCTCAATCCCTTTCTGGCTGACGATGAACCCTAGTAGTTTCCCTGAACGGACACAAAAGGTGCACTTGTTAGGATTCAAGCAGAGCTTGAACTTTCTTAGACGTTCGAACAATTTTGACAAATGTTCAACGTGTTCACTCTCTGTTTTTGATTTTGCAATCATATCATCGACATATACCTCGATTTCTTTATGTATCATGTCATGAAACAGAGTAGTCATGGCCCTTTGATAGGTTGCCCCGGCGTTCTTCAAGCCGAACGACATCACCTTGTAACAAAAGGTACCCCATGGGGTGATGAACGAAGTTTTCTCCATGTCTTTCGGCGCCATTTTGATTTGGTTATAACCCGAGAATCCATCCATGAAGCAGAAAATTTTGAACTTTGTTGTACTGTCAACCAGCATGTCAATGTGTGGTAAAGGAAAGTCGTCCTTTGGACTTGCCTTGTTCAGGTCTCTGTAGTCGACACACATTCTGACCTTTCTGTCTTTTTTCGGAACGGGTACGATGTTGGCTAACCATTGAGGATATTCTGATGTGGCGAGGAAACCTGCGTCAATCTGTTTCTGTACCTCCTCTTTGATTTTGATGGCCATGTTCAGGTGAGTGCATCTCAACCTTTGCTTTACTGGCGGACATTCCAATCTTAACGGTAAATGATGTTCCACGATGCTGGTATCCAACCCTGGCATATCCTGATAGGACCAAGCGAACACATCGGGGAATTCTCTGAGAATCTTTATCAAATCCTCTCTGGCAGTTGGACTGAGCAGTGCCCCAATCCTGATTTCTTTTCTCTCTTTTTCTGAACCCAAGTTTACCGTTTCCAACGGCTCTTTATGAGGTTCAATGGACCTTTCCTCTTGTCTGAGTAATCGGGAGATCTCTTCTGGAATTTCATTGTCAACTTCTTCTTCAGCCCCAAATACCGGGAACTCAAAGTCGGGAGAATGCATCGGATCGTATGTTTCAACGAGGTTAAAAACAAGAAATCTGCATGACGTGATGATTCGTGTTTAGAAGAGATAGAGAAAATGCAAGTGTGTGCAGTGTATTTCTTTTACTGCTTGTTTTTATTATTGATTTGTTTTTTAGGATTACCATTTTATGAGAAAAGCGAAAAGAGAAAACAACAATAAATGCAGAAATTACAGAACGACGTTATTTTATTAATGAACAAGTCGAACCTTGAAACTACAGCCCTATAAAACAAAACTCTGTCGCTTCGGGCAAAGCGAAGAGGAAAATTTACAGAAAGTGAGCCCTATCAAAACATTTGTTTCACCTGGGTAGGGTGAAAGGTTAAAAGATGGCAATTACTTTGACTGATGAACGACCTTCGGAACCTCGACGACAACCCACTGGCGACGAACTCCTCGGTGAATCACAAAGTCTGACACCCTCCTTGATTTGTCTTCAGAAATAACGCTGATTTCTGGCAGAGCAGGATCATTGGAATCTTTCTCCCAGGCAGAGTTGTCGTAGGAGAATTCCTCTGTTGCCTTTTGCATAGCATTTGTGCTCTCAGCTGTATCTCCCCATCCAGTTGGCTGGATATTTTCGAGCCTGATACGAGAGATTTCGGGAGCGGTGTACTTGACCATATAGTCGTATTTTCCACTTGGTTCTCCCAGGGTGTCCTAAACTTCTTTGGAACTGGAGGAGTCATCCCTCTCGATGACGTTGACCTCGGGAAAAGCATAGTTGATGAATTCAAGTCCTACAAACATTGCGAATTCATCTTCATGTTGAGTAGCCTCAGGATGACCCGAGTGTTGATCCCATGACATGGTGGGGACACAGGTATTCTGTTCAATGACGGTCAGCTGATTTTCATTGTTCGGCTGACTCTCTTGTCCCAAGTTTCCTGGATAAGGTTGCCACATTGGCAGACCATCCATTGGGCCATAGTAATTGTGGTCAAAGTTGTCTTTCATCAGAGTGTCTTCCTCTAACGAATTTGGCGGAGCACGTCATCCTTCCGGATCACAATCTCCATATATCATTTCGACGTCTGACCTTGGTATAAATCTCGGACTCTGTGCGGGATAGCAAAATGGTATAGGCACCTATTCCTGAGACATATAACCGTCCTCGTTAAGGTAGGACTTCCATTCTTCATCTGTGTCAGAGGGATCTTCCTCATTGATAGCATGTACTGCTTGAGACACTGGGTGAAGGAAACCTCCACTGTGGAAGAAGTTTTGAAGGGGATGAAGACTTTCATCGTTGACAGCTGTATGGGTGCAGGTTGCAGAAAAACCAAGACCCTTCTTTATTTTATTGTCAATGGGAATGAGAAGCTGTCCCCATCCGGTTGTATTGGTACTCTCGACCGCTTTGATAGCATCGTTGTATGAAGAAATGGAAGTTCCTTTTTCCAATTGATCGTCCTTGCTCACTGACAGTGCTTGGAACTACGTCCCAATAACCCCCTCGGGTTCTACACTAGCAGATGATGACAAGTTGCTTACAAGCAATGCTTGTTCCCCACAAACCGTGATGAGTTGATAGTCCTTGACGAACTTTATCTTTTGGTGGAGGGTTGAGGTAACCGCTCCAGCCTGGTGTATCCAAGGTCTTCCTAATAAACAACTGTACGTTTCCCGGATGTCCATGACCTGGAAAGTGACTTGAAAAGTATAAGGACCGATAGTTATGGGAAGATCAACTTCGCCGATAACCGCTTTTCTGGATCCGTTGAATGCTTTGACGACGACCTCGCTGATTCTCATCGGAGGGCCCTTGAATGACAATTGCATTAAAGTGGACTTCGGCATAACATTCAGGGCTGACCCTGTGTCTACCAGTACGCTGGCTAAAGCATCGTCCTGGCAGTAAACTGTGATATTGAGTGACATGTTATGACGGCGACCCTCTTCGAGTAATTCCTCATCACTAAATCCCAAATTGTTGCAGGCAGTGATGTTAGAGACAATACTATCGAACTGTCTGATTGTTACATCTTGTTCCACAAAGGCTTGCTCCAAGACTTTCTGTAAAGCTTCCCTATGTGCTTCTGAACTGAGTAACAATGATAACACAGAGATCTTCGAAAGAGTTTGTAACAGTTGATCAACAATGTTGTATTCACTCCTTTGGATGAGCGTCAGCATCTCATCATCATTTTTCGAAAGGTCGAGATTACTGGATTGACCGACTGGTAGATCAGGAGTTTCCGTCTGAAGTTCCTTTTCTTTGTTAAGTTCCCCAACCCCTCGGTTGAAGATTCTACCACTCCGTGTTACTCGACTGATGTCTGCAATGTTCACGACGGAGGGTAATGGAATTTCCTTTCCATTTTCAATGGTTGTTGCACCGTATTTGTAAGGGATAGCCTTAGTTGATTCATACAGTAATGGTCCCGGCAGATAGATGACTATGGGAACCTTCTGATTTTTCTGACCATCGTAAGTAATCTCGATTCGTTCCCGGTTGGGAACTTTTGATTCGTCAAGCAGAGGGATGATGGCACAAACATCTTTAATCCTCTGATGATCAGAGATGACGACAACGTCCTCAATTTGATTGGCAAGGTAGTTCGGCGACCAACTGATGGGTCCAGCATCTGGATATGGGCGAATCTCTCTGCGATCCACCTGCCCCTGAAGTGCTGCTCGCACAAGGTAACCCTTGGTTACTTTCCGAACAGACGCTGCAACGGTCGTAATTATGTGGTGGCACCTGACCATGCCCACTTTGAATACAATGTAACCTTAATAGGTTAGCTTCCATAAGTCGGACATCCTGACTCTGACGTCGAGTGGGATTTCTGTTGTTGATACTAATTTACTGAGTATCTTCATCCATATAGATTGGCATCCACCAGTGATTTAACAAGTGCTGAAGTGCCTCCTGGACAAGGGTACAACCTTGATCGTTTTCGCAACCCGCTTTACATCTGTGATAATTATGTGATACCAGGAATCCAAGTCGGACCTGTTCAGCATGTAACTCTACCAGGTTGGTATTCATCACGCGGATATCAAAAATCTGAACCATGTTGATATGATAGGAATTCCTATCATGGTAGTCTTGGATCCATCCAAGATCCATCTGACGCTGGAAGACTTCTTGTATAAAAGAGCAACCCTGTTTGTTTACCGAGCAAGTCAGACAAGAACTGTAATCGTGCCGCAGTAGATTATGATACTGGCTTTGCCTTGAGTGCATTGCCACCAAGTTGACATTCATTGCACGGATATCGTGGTTTTGAATGACGTTGGAATTCGTGTAAACCATGTTAACTTCACGAACTCGGTGCTCTTGGATCCATCCGAGATCTATTTGTTCCTGTAGAGCTGCTTGCACCACAGAACATCCCTGGTTGTCTTTAGAGCAGATATCACACTGATGATAGTTATGAGGTGGCACATGGCCATATCCACTCTGTCTACAATGCATCTTGACCAGATTGGTTTTCAACAAGAGTACATCGTGAATTTGATAGACATCGTTAGTCTCTTTCTCAATCAGATTGACTGCAGCCTTCTCATGTTGAGGCAGCGGGTTCGTAAGAACATTAAGATTTGTATCCTTGAAAGATAAGACCCCGCTCCTAAAAGGCTTTTGCACGTCGGACTTGAAATTGAGGCAAGTCTCAATGTTATGCCCTGATCCTCCTTGGTGGTAAGGGCAAGTTTGATCCACCTTAAACCAAAAAGGCGGATTTTTCGGTACTGTAAGAGGAGATTTAGTCTGAATGTGCCCCTTAGCCAGTAGTAATGGAAATAATTCTGCGTTCGATACGGGTATAGGATCAAATCCTGGTAGCCGTGTTGTACGGTTGTTATTATATGGAGGACGAGCCTGCTGAAGAGGCTGTTGTGTCCTTTGCTGATCAGGTTGGCTCTGCGCAACCTGAGGTTGATACGTAGGAATAGGCGCATGGCTGATAGCAGGAGTTACAGCTGCTACCGGTTGATAACGTCGCCTTTGCTTTCCAAGAGAGATATTCCCAATATCTTGCTTTTTTTTCTTAGGGAGAGCACTACCGTATTTTTTAGTACCGCTCGTCGATCCAGTGTCTTTTACCAAACGTCCTTCTCGGATGGCTTCCTCAAGACGTACGCCCATGCCCACCATCTCGGTGAAATCACTGGGTGCACTGGAAACCATTTGGTCATAGTAAAATGAGCTTAAGGTTTTTAAGAAGATCTTTATCATCTCTTTTTTCTCAAGAGGCGGACAAATTTGAGCGGCAATTTCACGCCACCTTTGAGCATACTCCTTAAAAGTTTCCTTGTCCTTTTATGACATTGATCTGAGTTGATCTCTGTCGGGTACCATGTCCAAATTGTATTTATATTGTTGGACGAAGGCAGCGCCAAGATCTCTGAAAGTGCAGATCGTGGCACGGTTTAAACCCATGTACCATTTTAAGGCAGCACCGGTTAAACTATCCTGAAAGTAGTGAATTAGTAGGTCCTGATTCTCCGTCTGAGCTGACATTCGCCGAGCGTACATCACCAGATGGCTTTGAGGGCAAGAGTTATCCTTGTATTTTTCAAAGTCGGGCACTTGAAATTTGTGCGGGACTTTCACATTGGGGACCAAACAAAGGTCTGCGGCGTCCTTTCCAAATAGATCCTGACCGCGGAAGGCTTGCGGTTCTTTCTGCATTTCCAGGAACTGCTCCTGAAATTCATCCATTCTATCGAACATAGTTTCCTTTTTACCCGAAGGTATCGGTGGAATCTGTCTTTCCGGGACAGTGTGCACCACAGGGGGTGGGACCGTGACTATGACAGTGAATCTTGGCGTTTCCCGAAGTTTGTAACCTTCAGGAGTCTTCAGTATGCCCCTGGCATCTTCGCTTTCCCGAAGTTTGTAACCTTCAGGCCCAGCGGCTTCTGTTGTGATTCCCTGATCTTCAGCGATCGACGGAACATATCCTTCCGGGATATAGTTAATAGGCATGCCCCAGGGACGATCTTTCGACATTTGATACCTAGGATCATACTTCTCCACTATGGGCGTTGAGGTGATCTCTGAGATCACAGCTCTTTGTAGCTGAGCTTCTGCCATGGCTTGCATGTCGTTACGAAGCTTCCTCATATCCTCTCTCAGAGCGTTGATCTCTTCTTTCAACTCTCTGTTTTCTTCCTCAAGATCATCCATCTTTTTCTGACGATTGGCCCGAGTATTGTATGAATGAGACAGTTTGACTCTAGAACCGAGACACAAACATGAGATTCGTAGGGAAGAAGAATACGCGATGTGAGAATGATGAATGCAATGATTATATTAATTGTTTTTTGGTTTAATCAAAATAAACTTCGACAATTAGATTGCAAATATCAAACAGTGGGGAAACCCCTTTTTATTAAAATTCAAGGATTACAGAAATGGAAATACAGTAGATTACAAGGTGCAGAAACAGAAACCTAAGCTAATGGGTCCCGAGTCCTCTCTGAAGAGAAATCGGGTGCTGATTCTGGTACTTTACTTTTCTTTGACCAGGGCTCTTGGGCCGTTGTCGGGTTGTCATTCCTTTGCCAAGTGAAAGGAGCGAGCAAATTCCTTTGGTCAGCATGTTGCTCCAAAATTTCAATCAGAGCATCTTTCTCTTTCAGTAGTTGCTGTATTTTGATGCACTCTACGTTGAGGGTGCGGTACTTGTTCTTCCAAGACCTTCTCTCCTTTTGAACTTTGTTGAGAGTAACCTGAAGCTTTTCCATTTCCATCATGAAGTACATTGCAGATTCCCTCGGCGGAAGAATTTCGTAACGAGGATAAGGCATCTTTAGCTTGAGAGCTCTAGTTTGCACCCAGTGGAGATAAGGCTCCACCGAGACACAGTCCGGTTTTCCTAGAGACTCCCGTCCTTTCTTATGAACGTGTTTCCAAGCGTGCACTATTTCCGTCTTTAGTGCTCTGTCACTTTCTCCTTCCTTGAAGAAAAGACCTTCCAGATGAACACTAAGTGGGACATGCCTCGCCGGGTATCCAAACTGACGGCGAACCAATATCGGATGATAGTTGATTCCTCCCTTAGTTCCTATAAGGGGTACGTTGGGGAAGTTTCCACAACGATCAATGATTCTAATTCCATCATAGATCCTATTACACCAATCTATATCAGAGTTGGTGAGGGACATGATCTTCTGCGACCAACGTAAGGCACTCTTGCAATCCCAAAAAGCAGCAGACCTAGGCAAGTGAGAGATAAACCATTTGTAAAGCAAAGGTACACAGCATGTGATCTCCCCTATGCTGTACAAATTTCCCAAGTGTACAGAATGATACGCATCTGCGAGCAAAGTCGACACAGGGTTTCCAATAAGAAAAACCTTAATGGAGTTGATATCGACGAAGTTATTGATGTTGGAAAACAAAAATAACCCGTAGGTGAGCAAGACAAAGATGCTTTCAAAAGCAGTCACGTTTCCTATACTGGCAAAATACAGGGCTTTCTTTGTTAAGAACTGGGCTGGCAAACCTTGGATGCCACCTTTAGTAGCCAGGTGAGTCCTGACCTCAGACTCGTCCAAATGAATTGCTCTTGCAATGGTCTGATTCTTTGGAATTTCTTCCAGTCCAGAAAATGGAGCTCGATCAGTAATGTGTAAATCAATCAGATGAGAATACTCCTCCAGCGTTGGTGCGAGCTGGTAATCCGGGAATGCGAAACAGTGATAGACCGGATCGTAAAACTGAACGAGTGCATCCATGATTCCTCCAATCACATGGATTCTTAACAGAGGTAGCAGACCTCCGTACTTGGCTCTGAAAGCCTCTTGGTTTGTGATCATCCTCGCCAAACCTCTCAAATCTTCTAGTTTTGGAATCCTGAAGGTGTACTTATGAGTTCTCCTTCTACCGAAATCCATTAGTGTAATCCTTTTCTCTGATATTTGCAATCACAGTCTTAGTTTACTTTGAAAAACAGAGAGACTAGAAGAGAAATTTTTTGAATGTTTTAATGTTTTTTAAATGAATACATGAATGCAACATACAAAAACATAGAAAAAACATGGGGTCAAAGGGTCGTTGTCATGAAGTCAAGGCTCTACCCATCCCCAAAGGTTTATACTAGGGTGATTTTTGTACCTATACTCATTATCATCAGCTCCTCCCAGGAAAGCAAAACAACAAGCGGATCGCCAGCGAGTTGTAGAGCAATCTTAGAGTAAGTGTCATTCACCGAGAATAGATCACCAGCCTCAAATGAGGGTAGTATCGCGTGACAACTATTTCTGAAAGTTTCCGAACTACAAAAGGGTTGGCTCCTCAGCTTCTCAGACATCACAATCGGCCCATTGCCTATGAGAGGGAATGGGTTGCATTGGTCAGCCTCCACTGAGGTTGATGGTCGACCTCGTAGCCATCACTTATCTTAAGTGTATACTCAATCTTTCCACATGCGGCATCACACGCATTCCCATTAGCAGAAAAATAAACACGTATAGCAATTAGGAAAAGCAGTATATATATTTGTCCTAAACATCCTAGACCTTTAAAGCTATGAATCTTGAGTTCCTGACAGAAAATGGGTTCCCCGGCGGAAGCCCCGATCTGTGGTTTTCACAAAGGTAATGAAAAGGAAGAAAAACAAAGACCGGCCCCACGGTGGGCGCCATTTTTCTGTAGCGAGCGATTTTGGACGCGGTTCTTAAGCGCTGGTCGCTCTCTGCGGTTGAGTTTACTACAGGTCGATTCATTTTTTATCCTATTGTGAGCTGAATAAGGAAGGGAAATAGATGTCTCCAATTAACCCTGCTTTGCATACTGAGTTTGAACAGCGGTTTGTTAGGTTACAGATGCTATCAATGTGGGGGGCCTTTGTACTGGTTATTTGTATTTTTGCCAATACTGTTTTCTTTCTTTTTAGGACTTTCTAGCGGGGAACAAGGATTAGGATGTTAGGACTGATGCTTTTCGATTGATATGGGATTTGGTATTTTTGGTTTTTTGTTTAGTGTGCTCGCTAAGATCTTTTCTTTCGATCTTATGCCTACGTATTCCCGTTTACCGAAACAGGGAAATCAGAGCGTTCGTAGTTCCTCCTAGTCTATGGGAGGAAATGGGTGTTTTTGGTGTCTTGTTCAAAGCCCAAGACGTGAAGCGAAAGGTTGTTTGTATCTTGTTCAAAGCCCAAGATGTGAAGCTGAAGGGGTTTTGACTTTAGAGAGAATTTGTCATCTCTAAAGGGGTCTGTTTATCACAACTGTTGGGTGACTGACTGTAAAGGAGGATTACTTTAATCAGGATACGCGGATCCTAGCAATGCCATAATTTCATTTATAGGGGGTTTTAACCTGAAGGAGAAGACTTTAACTCAGTGTAGAGCAATTCCATCTTTCCTTAGGAATTTCTCATGCTAAAAGAGGGACATTGGCATGGATGTAGATGATCCAGAGGCTTGCCGCTTACAACAATTAGATGAAGGGGAAAGATGTTTGTGTACTGTGAAAGACGCACAACTTTGATGCTAAAAGGTTAATTGGATCAACCAGTGGTTTTCTTATACAAAGCCTAAGAGGAGGCTAATATGTGTCTCATACAAAGCCTGAGAGAGAGGCTAAAAGGTTTTGACTCGACGATGGAGTCTTTTGGTATCTCGTATAAAGCCCGAGATGAAGGCTATTTGACTCAACAAGAGAGTTTTTTGTATCTCGTACGAAGCCCGAGATGGAGGCTGTTGTTTTGTTTGGCTCAATAAGAACCTTTTTTGTATCTCGTATAAAGCCCGAGATGGAGGCGAAATGGGTGATTGACTCAACGAGGGAGTCTCTTATGTGTCTCGTATAAAGCCCGAGAGAGAGGCTAAACGTCGTTTGACTCCGCTGGGGAGAATCATTTGTACAAAGCCCAAGAGGAGGCTAGGGTGCTGTTTCAGTTGAGTGACAGGTCCAATATACAGTTTTTGAAAGAGAAAATCAGTTCTTATATGAGCAACACTGTACTCAAGGATTTGATTCAAGGATCCGGGTTATTCCTGTTCTTTAAGGAAGTGGGAAATCCGAAGGGTATTGAGACTGTTCGACTCTACGGGTTTCTTCCTATTTAATGAAGGGGGCACTTGAGAATGTCTTTGAGACTCAAGGAGATTAGACTGTCCAAGTCTAGAGTTTCATCTTTTGTACTATGCTTTGAGAAACAGTAGTAGACTCTTTGAAAGGACTGTTCTATGCAGATGATTAAGTTCTGTTCCTATACCTCTAGGAGGTCGTCGGGACAATTTGTACGAAGCCCAAGAGGAGGCTGGAAACTTTTAAGAAGCCGAGAGGTCCTTGTACGAAGCTCAAGAGGAGGCTATCATTCCCGGAGGAAGAAAATCATTATACGAAGCCTAAGAGGAGGCTGTAAATACTTCTAAGAAGTTGACGGGTCCTTGTACTAAGCCCAAGAGGAGGAGGGGGTGCTTTTAGGAAGCCTGTGGGTCCTTGTACAATGCCCAAGAGGAGGCCAATGCTTTTAAGAAGCCCGTGGGTCCCCAAACCCCGAGAAATTCAAGGCAAGCTATTCACAAGGAATAGATCAAGTCAGGAAAGTTTGAGAATTTGGAAGAAACTCAAAGATGCCATTCACGGAGAATACATTCATCTCTGGGAGTAGAGTTTCTGGACAATTCCTAATGAGGACAACCGAAGAGAAGACTGTATCTGGTGATCCTATTGGAGATCTAGTTGTTTATTTCTACGAATAAAAGAAACGGCGTCACCTAGTTCTAGACGTAGTTGCCGGGGAAACTCAAAGTATCTATACTATTATTACACAGTTGATATGAGTTTATGAAAGAAGACTTACAGTGAAACAGCCCCATAATACAATTATATGTATATGAAAGCGGTAAATGAAAGCGATAACCACTTACTCGGTTGTAGAGCTTCTATGCTGTTTGGTTAGTTGTTCAACAAAGAAAGATTGAAAACAACAGTATATTCAAAATCAAAGGAGAAAGTGCTTTGAAAAAGAAAGATTTGGGGCTTACAGCTCAAGGAGAGGCCCAATGTTTTATCAGTGAGTGCACTGTTTGAATTTGTACAGAGGGACTTATACAAGTGACTGAGGCCCAAAAATTGTTTTCTGTACAAAGTGATGGGTCTTACACTCTCTCAAGAGGCCCAAAAAGTTTAAAGAAAAAGAGTGGGGCTTATAACACGAGGGTAGGCCCAGTTGACTCTTCGTTTTAAATGGCGATCGCGCCGAGGTTTTCTTTTAACACAGAGGGACTTATACAATAACTGAGGCCCAAATTGTTTTGGTTAAAAGGGGATTGGGTCTTACACTCTATTAGAGGCCCAAATGTTTTGAATGGGTCTTATAGCTCGAGGAGAGGCCCAGGGTTTGTTTTTCAACGGATGATGATCGCATCGAACTTTTTGAAATACAACGAGACTTATACAATAAGTGAGGCCCAAAATAGGTTGTATTTACAAAGGGTTGGGTCTTACACTCTATTAGAGGCCCAAAGAGTTTTTAAGAAAGGAAATGGGTCTTACTACTCGAGGGTAGGCCCAGTCGATTAATTTTAAACTGGCGACGATCGCGTCGTTTATTTTTTGACGGTATCGGGACTTATACAATGTACTGAGGCCCAAAAATGATTTGGTTAAAAAAAGGATTGGGTCTTACACTCTATTAGAGGCCCAAAGTGTTTTGAAAATGATTTATGAGGGTTGAATTAATCCAAAAACCCTAATTTGTTTTCAAAAATGTATTTAATTGAATAAAAATTCAATTAAAATGATTAAAATTGTTTAACATATGGAAAACAAATTGTGATCTTGGATTAATGCTTCAAAAATTAAGTATTGACCTACAAAATAATTAGAAAGCATTAGAAGTTGCAAAATCAAGGTGGAAAAAATATTTTAAATGTTAAAAACAATTAAAACATTAATTCTTTGCAAAAATATCAATTATATAAAATAAATAATATTTTTGGGATTTTTTGGGAAAATAAAATATTTTAACATTTTTGTGAATTATTAAAAAAAAGAATCAACTCAAAATCATTAAAACTCAGAGAGAAATTAATTTTTGAATCAATTAAACAAAATCACAAAATTCAAATATTCAAATTTCTGAAAATGGCGCCAAGAACACAAGCAAGAACACACGCGTTTTTCTGGGTTTCCTAGATTTGTATTTTCCATCCAATCTCACTGAATACGTAATCATATCATGCAATCCACATACCAATCAACTCGTTTCAACCTCACGATCATGTCTATAGCATTTAATTTCATTTAAATTAAACATAAAACAAGAAATCACGAAGAAACCTCAAGAACCCTAACTTCTGCATGAAGGCTAGGATTTTTGATACACTATTCAAACAATGCAATTAATTGAGGGGAAATAATCCATGCATGATTATGAACATATGGCCAAATTATTGTGCAGCAAAAATTGTGTGGATCATAGAGTTAGAAGAGCTCACGCTTACCACTTGCAGCTGGTGATCGTGATTTGTGTAGGAGGTGTTACAGTTGTGTTGTGATGATCTGAATAGCTTCCCTACACCCTATGGAGTGTGTTTGAATACTTGGACTTGATTGAAATTGGCCGGATCACTTCATGGCATCTCAACTGCACCTTGGTTAAAACCTTGAGCAATTGACTGGTGATTCTGAGAAATCAGTGTTCCAGTTGTTATTTAAGTGTTTGATCAGCTCATATGTGATGTATATGAGGTGTGTGTGTGATTGGTTTGGTTGGAAAAGCCCTCAAACTCAAAACCCGATAGTTACCTTGCTAAGAAAGGAATTTTTGCCAAGAGAAAGAGATTTTCAGAAAGGCAAGTGTTGTAGGCCTTTGGTGTACTTAAACTGAACACAGTTGAGCTCTATTTATAGTAGAGCAAGTTTGTTTTGCAAGGAATAGTGAATGGCAACTGCTGAGTAGGTTTGGCCAATGTTGGCAAATGAAAATCCAAGTCTCCTCTAGCCATTGACTAGAGGTTAGGGCACAGAGCTTTGGTTCCCTTGGTCTTGGATAAGTCTTGACTGATTTTAGATGAGAATGTCTCAGTCCATGCCACCTTGATGCTTCCATTTAATGCTTCAATCCAAATTTGGAGTCTTGTCCCTATTTTGGCCATTCTAGGTTCAACATGCTATTTCTTGTTCCATGGACTTTGGAGGCTTGGCTCAGTGATTGTCCCATTTAGATTCAATCCTCAGATGTGTCCAAGTGGATATGAGTGTTTGGATTTGCACAATTTTGGCAAATCGAGCAAAAATGCAAATTCTGCCTTGCCGTGACAGATTTCAACAAGGCAACTTGCCAATGTCATAACTCATAGCCCAAATGGAATTTGGTAATGTTCTTGGCCATTTTGGAAAGCCCTTACATGATACAACAACTTTTTGAACATGTTTGGTTTTTATCTTTTTGAATCCAAGTGAAAAATCCCTCTACATTTGGCAAAAAGTGAAGTGGAATCTGACTTAGTGGAATTTTCACTAAGTGTTGGAACAAAGTGACTTTTCTTGATTTTGATCACTCCATAACTCAAAATCCATGAGGAATTTGGACATAGGTCAGTATGAAGCTTTTGTAGAGGGAAATGAGATCTACAAATCAATATTTGAATGGGGAACAATGGCCTTGTGGTTTAGGAGTTATGGTCCTCCAAAGTTGGTGCATTAGTGGTACTTTTTCCATAACTTAGAAATTTTTCTAAGTTTTTATGGTTACCCCCTTTTACAAGTCATCCCACTTTCTTTGATTTTTCTTGATGAATGATGATTCCAATCATACATTAACATCATTTTAGGGTTAAAAATCCATTTTGGTGAAAAATCTCAAAAAGTCAAAGTTGACTTTTGTGCACAGTTGACTTTTTATCAGATGAATTCCAAACTGTGCAATTCTTCATGAAATCATGTCCTTGACCTAAATCAAACTTGATGGACATATTCCATGAGTGTCATAGGGTATATTGATGCATGTCCCAGGGTTTGGGAGTGTGTCCAGGTCAAAAGTCAAAGTTACAGTTGACTTTTCCCTTAAAACCCTAATTGTGGTGCAGATGAAATTGAAACTTGTTGCTCAAGCCTCTTGGATTAATCCATTGTTCCAAATGGATCAATATAGTTCATTAGAGACCCTCAAACCTTCTCTTGAGGTCTTGGCTCATGATTTTCCCTAAAAGTCAACTTAGGGGTGAATTAGGTCAAGAAACCCTAATTCCTGATTTTTGATGAATGCATCCCCTGAGGCAAAATTGACTTGATGTTTGGGCCTATGAGGTTCCATGGAGTATATTAGGATATGTTTTGGATCTTTGGCTCATGCCCAGAGGAAAATTTCCTTTTGGAGGCCCTAGTCGACCAAAACCCTAATTTGGTGACACTGGCGATCTTGAAACTTGATCCACCTAAAAGGGAGCAGCCTTGTGCTTAATCCTTGAAGTGGGAGTCCTTTTGATCCTTTGTGTATATTTGAGAGGCTAGACAAGTTGAATATCATGTCATTCCTTGATTGATCCTTTGTCTAAAGCCCTGAGAGGGCATGAAACCCTAATTTGATTGTAGTGGATGCTCAACAGTTCCTTGAGGAGATTGATGAGGTATGATGGTTCCTCCATATTGTGATGATGATTTACACAATGATGGGAAAACTAAGTGGTCAAAATTTGGGGTATGACAGATGCCCCTATTTAATCTTCTTGGACACGAAGGTGTGAATGACGAAGGTATTCGGGCATTCGGGGTGCAAGAGGATTAAATATCGGAATACCCGAAATTTTGATGGTGGTTATGAATGGTAGCTTACGCATTCATCTTCTTTTACTAAGCAATGATGCTTAGAAAAGGTAAAAACTTCCCCTCGTTCTTGGTTTCCCACCAAGGAACTGGTCTCAGTTTCTGAAATAAACTTCCCCTCGATCCTGGTTTCCTACCAAGGAACTGGTCTCAGTTTCTGAAATAAACTTCCCCTCGATCCTGGTTTCCTACCAAGGAACTGGTCTCAGCTTCTTTTGTCAATAAACTTTATTGACAAGGAACGCTATGCGTAGCGGTTTTCCTCAAACTTCTCGCCGAATTTTCCTAGAGAGATGCCATTTGAGGGAAAAACCTTTGATGTCAGACTTGCTGGGGAATCCAGTCGCCTGAGTTGTAGAATTGCACAAACTTCTCTGTTGGAGACGCCATTTATTTTTACCGGGGAAAGCGAGTCTCTTGAGAGGCTGCTTCTGCGTGGGATCTTACATCATACTTTTCTCGGGATCTTCCCGGAGAAATGCCATATGATGGGCTCCAATTTTGAGGTGCCGATGACCTTTTCATCAGCGATCTTTTCGGAGTGAAACTGGCGTGCTGCCGAATCTCTGATTACGAGGCTTTCTCTGTGGATTTTCCTTAATCCGGGAAAGCAAGGATATCATCTTCAATGGCGAAGAGTGACATCGGTTGAAGGTTGCTCTGGCCTTTCAGTGGTCCAATTTATCAAAGTGGTCGAGGACCACCTTTATTCCAGAAATAAACTGGAGGCGATGTTGTTCAAACGCAGCGTTTCCTGATGAGGTAAGAACTGACAACTCGATTGAGAAAACTTCTATCACTAGGGGACAAGACCGATTAGAGTGATAGTGATGCAATATGAAATGTAAATGCAAATCAAGAATGCATGATGTATGTATGTTTATGCTGACAAAACTCACGCGACATACAAACTGACGGGTGAACACAGCTGGATACTCGGCCATCGCGGGGCGAAGAAATACCGTCGGTTCAAAATAGCAATTCCACCTTGCTTAGGAAAGATAGTCCCCGTTGGGAGCTATGTTGGTCGGGCTTAGGAGATGAGAACTCGGCCGAGGCGTGTCAGCGAAACAAGGTCTCTGACACAGTTGATCCCTTCATTCAGACGTACTGGATTAGAATGAGTACTTTGAGTCTGCACTTTGAAGTTCGCTTACTTCTGGAGAAGCGGTTGATGCTCTTCTGATGTTCAACAGTCAAAAGAAATTGCCGTCTTTATTTTAAAAGTAGAAAAAGTTTTAACAAGTAAATTCATTTTGTTTTATTTCAAGAATCGTTAATCATGTTAACAACGTCGTTCTGTAAAGCTAAAACAAATAAGAATTACAAACAAAAGCACAAAGACTCAAATTTTATTGATAAGATGGAGATCAGCAAAACGCGTGATTCCAAAGAGTATATACAAAGTTAGAAAATGGTAATTTACAGGGAAAAGGGCTACGTTGAAACATAACGACCACTATCCTTCTATCGACTTTGAATTCTGGGCATCCTGAGCTTTTGTCGAAGATGACCTTGACTGGAGTTTTCCGACGGATGATGTAACTGCTGCTGAGGGACTTGCCTCTGTTGAACATAGTTACTTGCGGTAAACCTTGATTGATCAACCCTTGAAGCCTTGAGGTAAACCCTAATTCCACAAGAAACAAGGCAAAGCTTGACAAATTGGTTAGCTATGCAATATGATTGACCTAGAATGATATGCAAAAGATCAATGAATCTAAGGGTAAAATTTAGGGCATGACAGTTGCCCCTATTTAAATATCTTCACCGGACGACATGAGTGATGATAATCCTCATGAGATCATGGTGAAAGGTATTTAAATACAGATAACCAAAAATTTTGCCCTTAGATGCATTGATATGATATGCTATGGATAAAAGGAAACTATGCAATGCTGACATGTCATAAACTCTAACATGATGATAATGATGGAATGATAAATGCAAAATGCAGACAGAAACAAAAGCAGGCGGGGAAAGTAAACAAACAAAGATAAAGTCAACAACAATGAGTATCAAACTTACTAGGATGACCAAACACCGGGGAAAAGAAACGATTGGGGAAAAACTGAAGTGATGGATCAACAGGTTTAGGCATGACCAGCTGACACTTTAGAGAGGAAGAAAACATCAAAACCACACTGGAGTTGGAACCGGAAAGACGGACTCCACTAGGGAACGCCCAGAGTAGTTCACCAACAGGTTCAAGCATGACCGACTGACACTCTAGGACAAAAGGTAAAGCAGGATCCACACGGCGGTAGGATCATGCAAACACATGCTGGAGTTTTCAAACAAGAAATAACATCCAAGCCTCTGGAAATTCATTAAACGAAGAGATCGAACGGGATCTTCAGGAAACATCAGGAAAGATACAGGGTAATTAAACTCTTCTATATGCCAAAATAATTGGACTTTACGGGGAAACCACCCTTTGGATAAGCTTCTCAAAAGAGACTGCCACTTATAATCGTAAGGGACTTACACACCACCAAGAAAGGATAAGCTTCTCACAAGAGACTGCCACTTATCGAAAAATGATAAGCTTCTCGGGAGAGACTTCCACTTATCTAAAAAAAATGATAACCTTCTGAGGAGAGACTGCCACTTATCTAACAAAGCAAAAGGGATAAGCTTCTCGAGCGAGACTACCACTTATCTGACAAAGCAAAAGGACAAGCTTCTCGAGCGAGACTGCCACTTATCGTTGAAAGGGTAAAAATGATAAGCTTCTCAAATGAGACTGCCACATATCTAACAAAGCAAAAGGGATAAGCTTCTCGAGCGAGACTGCCACTTATCTGACAAAGCAAAAGGATAAGCTTCTGCGAGACTGCCACTTATCGTTGAAAGGGTAAAAATGATAAGCTTCTCGAATGAGACTGCCACATATCTGACAAAGCAAAAGGATAAGCTTCTCGAGCGAGACTGCCACTTATCTGAAAAAAATGATAAGCTTATCAGGAGAGACTGCCATTTATCGTAGGAAAAAAAGAAAACTGGATAAGCTTCTCGAGCGAGACTGCCACTCATCCGCAATGGAGATTTGTAAATAGAATTCTTGTGAGGCACAGTGCTAAATAAACACACGCTCAAACTAGGTTCGGCGACCTAATTGGGTTCAAAAACAACTCTTGTCAGGGACCAAAGTTCAATCTAGGAACAAGCTAGAAAGAAACGGTCAAATAAGACTCCGCCCATTGAGAAAAGAACTCAAATGGGGATTTATCTTATCCAGACATGGAAAAGATAACTGAAGTAACCATCATCCACGAGGATCAAACTTCGCGGGGAATTTAGAAAGGATGTGCAATTTGTGCTTAAGGCTGACGACTCTATTAGAGAGAAACGACAAACCCAGTCACTTGACAGTCAAAATGAACGAAACAGGTAAACACCAGAATGGTAGCAGTAATGCTTATGCCATGTATATGTATGAATGTCATGCTTATGCTCATGCTGACAAAACAAACAAGGAGAAGCAAACTGGAGATAAAATAAACATCTCAACGAGGATACTCGACCAACCTCTGCAAAAAGGAGATATCTATCCAGAGATGAATAGAAAGCCACGGGCGGAACCAGAGTCCTACTTCAATATTTCAACCTTCTCTAGGAAAAGAGTATGCCACTTGGGGATATAACATCATGACTTCACCTGAGGGATTGTCATCATGAATCTGATTTCCTTGTCAAATAAGGGAATGTCCACTGAAAAGGGTCACCCATGATTAAAGACTTCGTAGGGGATAAAGTAAATATCCACCTCATTGGGGAAGCTCAGACCAAAGTCATGGTCGTAGTTGTCTAATCTAAAACTCCATGGGGAATAGGTGGACATATCCAGTTCATTAGGGACGAAAGAAGTCACAGGAAATCACTGGGGAATGGAGTAGTCCAAAGATGCACTGAGGAACAGCAAAGTCCAAAGATTCACTGGGAGACATACATCCATTTCACTTGGGGAAGTAAAGCCAAGGAAAGCTTATTGGGTAAATAGGGTAACTTCAGTGGGGATCAAAAGATGACTCCACTGGGGAGCAAACCCACAACATTAACATCATGTATCCAATGGTGGACACTAGGGAGAATCATCACACATTGTAATAAAATCCTTGTGAAGGGATATCTCAAATAAAGAGAAACCATTTTTAAGGTCTTCAACAAGACTTCTTTGACAGAGTTCCAGGGGAATGCCATTTGTAATTGCAAATGGTTGAAGAGCCACCAAGAACGGGTAAGCTTCTCAAAAGAGACTGCCACTTATCGCCGGGGTATGAACTCCAAGGAGATGTTACAACACTAATGAAGAAGAGGGAAGTTGTAGGAAATCCACGGATGGATGAAATAAACCTCCACTTCAATGAGGAAGCATGAGGCTAAGGAGATTCATAAGGAATTCCTAGGTCACCAACTGGGGAGTCTTGCATCAACTAGTCACAACTGCTTGAAAGTGGGTACTCATCGGGGAGTTTCCATAGTTGCTTGAGGTAGATACTCACAGGGAATCACCCAACCATGTCAGAGTTACCTGGTAGAGACCCAATGGGGATATGTGCTAGGAAGATCACAAGAACATACTTGCTTAAGAGAACACTTAGTTCCACACTACAAAAACTGCATGATGGACAACCACAATTTTTGATCAAAACAAGGCTTCAATTCTCAGGTGCCCCACGTCACAAGGTTTATAAGAAAAAAAGCATCTCAAGAGGATTTTACAGAAAACAGGCCATAACAATGCCTTAGTGTTTTCAAACTCTTTGAGAGATTCGTCGAATCTCGACGTAACTGTCCCAGATTGACGGGTTCATGAGGATAAAGCCTCCCAAGAGGATTTTACAGAAAACGGGCCATAACAATGCCTTAGTGTTTTCAAACTCTTTGAGAGATTCATCGAATCTCGACGTAACTGCCCTAGATTGACGATATTCTGTGCAACATCGTCTTTGAACTTGTCTCTCAATGATAGTCAGACTGCAAGAGAGACAACTGGGAAGCAACTTGAACAAGGAAGTCGGTGACGACTGAATTTTGCATACCAATAACAATTGGATTTTGACAAATAACGCCAATATCAAATGGGAAACAACTTGCCCCTGCTTAGCAAAAGTTTTCAAGCAAATGTGCCCCACATGGCTTATGAGAAGAACATCTCAAGAGGATTTTACAGAAAACGGGCCATACTAATGCTTTAGTTTTTTCAAACTCTTTGAGAGATTCATTGAATCTCAACGTAACTGCCCCAGATCGACGGTATTCTTGCATAACAGGATCTTTGATTAAGCACGCCAATGACAACTGGTCTTCATGAAAGGACTGATGACAACCAAATTATCAATACCAATAATAATTGGGCTTCGAAGCAAGAATACCAGCAACAACTACGAAACAAATTTGCATCTGCTTAGCAAAGTCTTTAGGAAAATTGCCCCTGAATATGGTCATTCTCTTGAAATGATTGGCCATCTACTCAAAAGATTCAAAAGATTGAACTCTCCACTGATGTTCACATGCAAGCTTCTATGTCATCAAGCAAAAGTTAGCAAGCAGAAAATGTTAATTCTGAAACTGCTAATGCAACACACATGTTTGTCTTGAAGTTTTTATTGAAAAGATATCGCAATAACTCGTGACTAGATCACTAGTTAGGATATGTCATTGATTTCCATTTGCAAAGCCAACACAAATTTGAGCATAACTCAATAGGAGTCAGGAAACATTATCTCGCTGAGTATGCTTTCGAAATAAACCTTCTTCAATTAGGACTTTGAAGGGTTGTAACGTGGGTTGGTTCACAGTTTATGAAACAAGGGATATAAGGCTCAAAGTTTATTTATACCCATCCCTTCTACGTGATGTTCTTCAATCCTATGTTCAGTTTAAGCTGGATGCAAGCTCTCATATCTCAACAGGAGTTTTGATGTGGTTGAGAAACCACTGAGGCTTTGGACATGACAGTTACTTCACCTTTTTGCTTTTGGTGTTTGGTCACACAACTTTTCTTATTTGGCGAGGATTTTCCTTGTAATCTTTTGTTTCTGCTTTTCGCTTTTTTTTTCATTCCCTAACTTTTGCCTGGACCGAGTCTTTTGGATTTGTCCTTGAAGTCCAGCGGGATGCCCCAATTTTGCCTAAATCTCCTTCAAAGGTTTTAATTTAGCAGGCTTTTTTTTTTCAATTCATTTTTTGATTTGTGAACGAATCGTGCGACCCTAAGTCGTTTTGACTTATTGAAAGGATTGTGACTACCCCATTCCTTGGCTAATAGCAGACAGACTTAGATAGCAATGACAAATGGGTCTGACTCCTAGCCTCTTAGTGTGGTGAGGGTAAAATGAAGTGGATCCTCGGATGTTCACTCCTTCTATGAATGTTTGGGTGCTCGATCAGCTTGACTGAAAACTACCCCGCCCATTGGTTAAATCGAGGGTTTTTTTATTTGGAAAAGAAAGAAAACTCCTACTTCAAGGCTCAAAAGGGTTAAAGAGGGATTATCTTCCTTATACCTCCAGTGTTTGGGAGTTGAAGCAATGCCTTACATCATCAGCAAGTTTTATTCAAAAGCATATAACTAGAGATTTTGCATTTTCATTTTCGTCATCCTCCCTCCAATTCTCTATCTAAGTAAGAGATTGGGTAGTGTTGGCATTATATGGCATAAAAAGAATTTTAAATGAGTGACAGCGAATGGACTTCTTCAAGACTAACATTATCATTACATTAATCATTCAAAATTAACAAGTTCTTACAGCGCCAAAACAAAATGCGTTAACAAACACAGAAAGCTATACATGAAAAGAAGCAAATGAGCTAAACATTCGACAAGACATAGCCTAAAGAAAAGTCTTCAATCAGTCCACCATGTGCACGGAGAAACTTGTTCCATGCTCAAGCAAAAGAGTGATTTGAACTTGGGTTTGCACATCTTGAAAGAACTGATGCCATTGGGCTCACTGCTCTTCTCAGTTGGCTGATTAGTTGAGAAAGAAAAATTATCCTGACGTTGGAAGACGACCAATTCTTTGATCAGAGTAATCAGACGCTTCTTAGCAATCCCAAGTTCGCAACCTCATCTCAAAGCTCTTGGTTTTCTTGGTTGTCTACCAAAGTCTTCATTGTGTAGTGAACATCCCCATATGGGCTCCCAAGGTGGAAATCTCCTCTCAAAGTGCTTGGCTTTCAAGTTCCAAATGATTCATCCTCTCTTGTAGTTGGCTCGAGTACTAAGGTGACAGACTGGGAGACAACAGGATGAGCAAGAACAATGCACATGAAATGCAAATGTGATGACATGCGCACGCAATACAAATTCAAGCCTAATGGTTTCAAGGAACGCAAAGGCAAGTTGCAAACATTTTGAAAAGAACTGAAAAAGTTTTGTTTCATAAACCATGATCTCTATTAATTTTTTGCGAAGGCAAGAACAATTGAGTTCCTTGAAACCAAAATGGGTATGAATGCATGAATGGATGAATGTATGCAATGCACAAAACACACATATACAGGTAAACACATATACAAATATATGCATGCAACAAGCAAAGAGGGCCTAGGTTTAGAGATCACGAGCATGGAGCCATGGTCAACCCATCCTAATAGGTATGTATTATGGGTTCTTGTATCTGCAGAACAAGGTTCTAAAAGGATCCCAAAGTCATCGATAAATCTTTTGGATATTATCGGCCTACACGACTACTCGTGCGGGCTAATAATATTCTCAAGATAAACTCGTCTGAGTGTAGCATCGCATGACAACCACCACAGGTCTACACCTGGATGATCACTGCACCACGTCCTAAAAAGGCCAAGTGGGGTAAAAGGGTAACTAAAGGTCCTCAGTATCATGGACTCCCAGGTCGGAAAGAGTAATGTCAATACGACTACTCGCATCAGACATCAATAATCCCAAAGGGGCCTCCACTGAGCGTGGTCATCATATGCCAAACATGTTAGGACTACTCCCAATAGCCGACTATTAATTACACCACAATCCTATCATATGTGTACTCTCAAGTCCAGGTTAGGACTTATCTCACCACTCAAGGTACCAACCCTGCACACAGAAAAATCCAAGCAGATACAGATATACAAATATACAAGTATACAAGCAAGCAAGCATATAAATAACACAAATATAAACAAGGTGAGCTTAACCCTCTTAGGGGAGGATTTCCCCAGCAGAGTCGCCATTTCTGTTGCGGTGAGAATTGGATGTCAAGCTATTAATTAACTTGAATCACAAATCATGAAGTTCACCACCGAGCTTTGATTTATCCAAAGGAAAGGGAAAAGATCGAAAATCCTAATTACAATGTAAAAACAATGCAAGAGATCTAGGTTCGGGGGTTGGTTATACCTAGGGAAGATGTTAGCATCCTAAGTATCTGTAGTACTCTACAGGGATGTCTTGTTAGTATTTGTGTTATGCTATTATTGTTTGCTAAGGGAATCTGCTAAGGTAAAGACCCAGGGGTATGTACACTAAGTATGCTCGCCAAGGCATCGCATCTCGTGCCTACATATCTTGACTCAAAGAATCAGAGCATTCGTAGTTCACCTCACTAGGGGTGAGGAACTCTTGACTATGGTCAAGGTTCCAAGGGGAGAGTAAGTATCCATGGCAAGTTACCTACATAGAGTGCGGCGACTCTAAACCTAAGGCTAGGTTAAAAAGGAAAAGGGAAGAGTAAGCATCCATAACCATGACGCTTACATAGAGTGCAGCGACTCCAATCCTAAGACTAGGATAAAGGGTAAGGAGAACTAGTATCGGTCGCGCGACGGTGAGAGACGGGGAGTTAGATATTAGAAAGTTAGAGGTTATAGGTCAGAGGTCAGAGGTCAGAGGGCTCGACAAGATATCGCATCCTGTGTTTACGTATCCTGACTAGGAATGAGGAATCAGAGCCTCCGTAGTTCACCTCACTAGGGGTGAGGAACTCTTGACTATGGTAAAGGTTCCAAGGGGGAGAGTAAGTATCCACGGTAAGATACCTACATAGAGTGCGGCGACTCGAATCCTAAAGCTAGGTTAAAAAGAGAGAGGAAGTGTCCATGGCAAGACACTTACATAGAGTACGACGACTCTAAACCTAAGGCTAGGTTAAAGAAGCAGGGGGAAGAGTAAGCATCCATAACCATGACGCTTACATGGAGTGAGGAGACTCCAATCCTAAGGCTAGGATAAAGGGGAAAGAAGTGTCCACGGCGGAACACCTAAATAGAGCACGACGACTCCAATCCTAAGGCTAGGATAAAAGAAAATAGGTGTCCACGGCAGAACACCTAAATAGAGCACGGCGACTCCAATCCTAAGGCTAGGATAAAAGAAAAGAAGTGTTCACGGCAGAACACCTAAATAAAGCACGTCGACTCTAATCCTATGGCTATGATGAAAGAAAAAGATGGACAAGGCTATCCTAAACATGACATGGAGTCAACAGAAATGAAACCTTTCCTTTGGAAATACGTATAAGCGAAAGAGGGGCAAAGAGAGAAGCCTCAAGTATCAGATATTGAATAACAACATGTACAGTGCAAATACTAGGGTAATCAAGTCAACTCAAAATGCAGAGTAACAAGTCCACAATAGTGCACACAACATGTTAGAGATGATGGCAGACAAGGTAGTGCAAACATGTATGTCTCAAAGTGTCAAACAAGCATCAACACAAGTATCAAATGAACTAAGTAACATATAAACTCATGTCATTCATAAGCATCATGAAATCAGACATCAACCAGAATCAAGAACATGCATCAAGCAAACAGTAAGAGATGGAAATATCTAACCAAAAGATGGTGCATCACAAGCATTCTCTTCTATTAAACTGGTGAGCATCAGCAAGCCAAGAAGTAGCCAAGCATCAGATGGAGATGAAATATCCTAGCCAAGTCTTTACGAGGATCAAGAACTAGATAGAAGCTTCATGTATCAGATGACTTCAATACCGAAGTATCAACACCTGCACACAGAAAAATCCCAATACAGACAAAGCAACATAACATATCCAATGTCTCCTAATCTCAACTCGAAGAGCATACAACAAAGGGTCCTAGATCTAAGTCCACAGTCCAAAGCTCAAGATAGTAACCACAGTCCACCAATTGAGTCTTTTATTGTTTCGATAATTATTAGTGTGTTTTGAATGAGATATGAACAAAACAAGATGACAAGATGAATATGAACAATGATATATGAACAATGAAATGATAGTGATATATTGACGAAAATTAAAGTTAGTGGTTAATTTTTAATCGGATGAATCGGGTCCAATGTAGTGCTAAACCATTGTAGCACGATCTATGATGAAGATCATACTAAAGGAGGCCACACATTTGATCTTTGTGTTAAAACACGATAGAGAAATGATATTGAGGATCATTATCCAATGAAATCGTGCCACACGAAAATAAAAGGTGACAATCTCGGTCTTAATCACAAACTTGCGTCGATTAATCAAAGATAACCTATCACGATCCCAAAGTATAGAAAGTAATCTCGATGATTACTCACTTCAGATTTGAAATAATGAAGGTTAACAACCTCGATAATTCGTGAATAGAAAGACTTCATCAATCGAAGATGAAAAGAAAATAGAAGAAGAAGATAAGTCGAAATAAAATGGTAATCGAAATGAAAATAAAATCGGTCTCATCTTAATGAAGATTTTAAATCGATAAACGATAATCTTTGATTTTAGACTTTCATTGACCAATAAAATCAAAAAAGCAAGAAAGAAAGTGGTCTCATATTGTTCAAGATTTTACAATCTATGATCTTTTGTTATATCATCGACCAAAGGAGAATCGAAAAAATGGAAGAAAAAAAACCTTGAATAACAGAACTTGTTAAAGTAAAATGTTAGATGTGAATCAAATTAAAAAAACTACCCAAAATGTTATAATAATAATTAAAAAAAATAGATGAAATACAATAAAAGAAATAGAAAGGGAAAAAGGGGAAGGCGCATTGAGAGATGAGGGAGTGTGGAGTCAAGAAACTTCATGGGCCCAGGCCCATCAATCCACACATTACATGGCCAACAAAACTGATATTATTTCTTTCCAACAAGGTTATGGCAGTTGAGCCATTCTCACCTCAACCAAACAACTTATTATCCCCATAAAAAAATGAGCAGATGAAATAAACATAAAAGACCAATAGATTCATTTATTGAAAAGGCAATGAAAAGCTATTTAAAACTATCAGCATCAAAAAATAAAAAAATAAAAAAATAAATTAAATTAAAAAAAATAAAGGCCAGATGAATAAGTCAACATGGAAAGCTTCTTGACGGCATCGCAACCCTGTTCAAAACGAGATTCTCAACACAATGCCTCGTTTCAACTTTCTCCCTTGCGCAAACAATTTCTCTCAGCCTGAATCGGTTCACTCCACTCTGGTTCGTCGTCCTCGCAACTCCTCTGCTTAGTTCCGCTTCAGCTTGGATCTCTATCGTCTTCGATTGCTCACAATTTGTGCGTTCGGGTTTTGTTTCTCAACCACTTGTCTCGCTCGATCTCATCTCTTTTTCTACTTCTCTTTCTCTCTCAGTTTTGGTTCGGGCTTATTTTTGAGATTGGTTTGGGTTTACACGTGTTGTTGTTTGAATGGTTGCGGTTTGATTGATGAAGATAAGTGGTGAAGATTTTGATAAATGGAGGGTGCAGAGATTTGAAGGAGAAAAGGGGTGTTTTGATGGAGGGTTGTGTATGAACGGGTTTGTGGATATCGTATGGGTTTCTGTGACTTTTTTTTTGTTGAAGTCTCTCTTTGGAGTGAAGAGTTGTTCAATATAGAGAGAGAAGTGAGGGTAAAAATGAGAATAAACCGTGAGAGTACCGTGCTACTGCTGCGTTTTGTGCGTTTAGAATTTTGTAGTTGTTAGTCTTGCGTGGAGATAATAGCAATTGTTTACAAAATTAAGAATTGTTTCAGGTTTTGTCATTTGTAGAGGTGGTGTGTAGCAGGCTAAAATCGTGGTGGGGTCAAGATATCTGAGTTTGTTTGCGGTTGTACCGTGTTGTCTTGTAGCAATTGTTGAGTGGGAATTTTTGCACATTTTTTGTGAGCAGCAGGTTTTGCTTTTGTTTGGTGCGAATTGTATAAGATTGGAACTGAGTGTGTCCTTTTGCTGCAGGTTACGGTAAGAGCTTGGTGCCGCTTGATGGTGTGTGGTGTTCGGATCATTTTGGTGTATTGTGAAATGAATCATGAGAAATTTTTTTCTTTTGCAGGACCGTGAAGTTGTGGTTTGCAGCGAAACGATTGTGTTGTACGATTGCTGCGGTACGCGGTTTTTGGGGATGGTTGATGGGTAGAATTGGAGGCTGCTGCAAGTTTGTTTTGGCGACGTCTTTTACAGAGGCATATGGGGTGACATTGCGTCATGGCACGACATAGACTGGTGTGGAGTCGTTTTTTCTTGTTTTGTTTTATGCTAGTGGCTTTTAGAATGTCCTTGCTAAAGGTTTTGCAGCAGTATGCAGGTTCTTGTAGCTGTTTTAATGGGACATGGCGTATGGCTTGGCGGGGCATGCTTGAGGTACAGTGGGTTTTGGAGGTAGTGTGTGTAAAGGCAAAGGTGGGGTATTGCAATAACTTTTCTGGTGTTTTGGCTGTGATGCAAGTTACATGATGTCGAGCTCGGTTGATAGATAGCAAATTTTGGTTAGCTTGATGTTTATTAAAGTTGTGTGACTGCATTTTATTAAAACTTTGGAAAATGTAGCAACATGACCTTGTTATTTCTATTTCTCTTTTTCACATCAGCTATGTACAAACCATAGGCTACAACATGTATCTTGCTTTTCTTAATGAGTGTGCTCATAAAACTTCCAAATTCATGTAGGATACTTAGGAATTTCCTTGATTTTCTTGCAACATAAGATTTGAATCAATAAAATGCAATTAGTAAATTCATGAATGGAAGGGCTTACAAGTGATATGGCTCGGCTGTGAATGAAGGAATTTTATATGTGAAGGATTCAAATTAAAAATGAGTATGGATACACACTTGACATTTGAATATTGACTTTGACTTTGCCAAATAAGACACATCATAAACTTGAGAGAGCAACTTGAATGGAAAGGGTGAATTAAAAAAAAATGAAATTGACTCTTTGAATGAATTTGGAGGGACATAAGTTTGAAAATTAAGATGAACCTAAAATGAATTTGAAACTCAGAAGGAACTTAAAAATGAAATTTGAATAGAATGGAAATAGAATTTGAAAGAAAATGAAAGGAAAATGGAGCTTTGAAAGAACTTGACACTTTAAACTTAATTGAGCTTGAACTTGAAACTAGAATTAGAAAGAAATTTGAAATTGAATTGAATTCTCCATTTGATGTTTGAAAACTAAACTATGAGAACTCTTGCACCTTTCACATGAAATAACTTTAACATCTTGAATCAATCCCCTGGGAAATAGAATCAAGCATTATCCGTCCTAGAGCAAAAAATGCATTGAAACTCTGAATCAACTCCATGAGAAAATAACACCTCATCTTGATTCCCTCTTGAAATAATCTTGAATGGAGTAGAAAGCTTGAACTCTCTTATGACACCTAGTCAGAACTTGTGAATGAGTTGAAAAAGTTGACCAAATATCTTGACCATTGATGGCTCTGCAACTTGACTTCACCAGGTAACTCGAACTTTGTACAAAACCCTGATCTTGATCTTCAAACACAAGTACTCGAATTCAATCCACACTTGCCTTCAAAATAGCCCATGACACATATAACTTGAGATATGAAATGCCACTATACCAAAAACCTAATTGAAATGAACTGGCCCTGATGGTTCCTTCACCGCGAAATAACTGTCTTTGCCATAATCTGATAATTTGATACTGAAGCAAACCAATGCTTTGACCAAGATTAGGTTAAACTTCTACTGAGTTTCAAACCACACCACACACACCCTTGACCTGACAACCTTGCTTGATTCTTGATTCGATCTTGCAAGACCTGAGCCTCGAAGAACTTGTGATGAAGCTATATTGCACTTGATTATTGAGAAAGGGAGATCTCTTGAAAGTATGAGAACTTGCTTGGTTGGTGATCTATCCAAAACCTTTATTGATCAACCCTTGAAGCCTTGAGGTAAACCCTAATTCCACAAGAAACAAGGCAAAGCTTGACAAGTTAGTTAGTTATGTAATATGATTGACCTAGAATGATATGCAAAAGATCAATGAATCTAAGGGTAAAATTTGGGGTATGACATGACCAAACTGCAGAACAACTTTGCGTTACTTGAGGCTGATATGAAGAAGCTGGCAAAAGATCTCGACTAGTACAAGAAGCAGAACGAGGCTCAGGTCGAGCTCCACGGGGAGATTGAGAAGAAGATGAAGGATGCTATTGAGGAGAGGAAGACTCTCTTAGCTAGGATTGCTGAGCTGGAGGCGACTGCCAGGCCCGCCGAAGGCGAGATCGACGAGGACAAGCTTCTGACTTCCCGGGACGAACTGATATTGAGGATCAGGCTGCTCGAGCAGGATGTCTTAGGGGCTATCAAGGTGGGCTTTACTTCTGCTGTGAACTAGCTCCAGATCGTGAACCCGGGTGTTCAGCTCATCACCAAGGGGACCGGTCTTTACCATCAAGTGGTTGAAGGTCAGATTGTCGCGCCGGAGACCGAGGAGGAGGAAGACGACCAGACCATGGAGGATGGGTAACCTGAGGAGAATGCACCTGTTTAGTTTTCTTTCCTGTCTAGTTTGTTCAGCCTACGCGTCAGTTTTGTACTGACTTTTGCCCGGCCTGCGTGCCAGGGGCTTGGATTTCTTTGTTGTAACTTTTTGAACAATGGGCTTCGGCCCGGTTTGAATGCATTATCTTTCCTTATTTTGTGTGTGATGCTTTTATGTTGACTATATATTTTTTACTTTCATTTTTGTCTAAGTATTTGGGGCCATTGCTCGATTTTGTTGATCCTCGACAGTGTAGGAAACTGGTCGAGTGGTCGGAGCTGTATTCCGACCTTCGACGAAGCTAAGAGCTCGATCGAGGTCCTAACTTCATGGCGTGAACTTCCCATCGCGAGCTGGGTGTCCTGCCTAGTTGGTACAGCGACGGTGGAGCTCGGTCGAGGTATCCTCGTCGGATCAAGGGTCCTCGCGCACACACAAAGTGGGCCCTTGTCTTCTTGTCTCGAGGAGGGGAGTCACACTTGTACCTTAGTGCACCCCCGTGGTAGCGACGCAGGTGGGTCTGGGGCAGTGTTTAACTGTAGTACTGTTTAAGTTTTTCAGTATTCCATGGTCGAGCAAGTTCCTCCCCGTGGAGATTTTCGAGGCAGTAGGCTCCCGTCCCCGTTTTCGCGCGGATGCGATAGGGGCCCTCCCAGTTTGCGACGACCTTGCCTTCGTGCGAGTCTTTCTGGTTCTTTCGTAGGACAAGGGTGCCTACATGAAATTCGCGTTTAATAACTTTGTTGTTATGGCATAAAGTTTTCTCCTGCTTAAGCGAGGCTTCGCGGAGGGATGCGCCCGTCCGTATCTCCTCGACCAGGTCGAGTTCCTCCCTTAGGGCCTCATCATTCATCTCCTCATCGAGGGGAGACTCAGTCCTTCTCGAGGGTTCCCTTGTTTCCACTGGGATTACCGTCTCAGTTTCGTAAGTCAGTCGGAATGGGGTTTCCCCGGTAGTGGATTGTGGGGTTGTCCGGTAGGCCCAGAGGATGTTGTGTAACGCCTCGACCCACCTTTTCTTGGCGTCGCCCAGTCTCTATTTCAGACCTCGCAGGATCACCCTGTTCGCGGCTTCGGCTTGCCCGTTTGTTTGTGGGTGTTCGACCGATGTGAAGTGTTGCTTCGTGCCCAGCTTGGTGACGAAGTCCTGAAAGTTATTGTTGGTGAACTGTGTCCCGTTGTCGGTGACAATTGCCTGGGGCACGTTGAACCTGTCAAGTATATTTCTCTTGTAGAAACATAGTATGTTGTGGGCCGTGATTTTGGCCAAGGCTTCAGCCTCGATCCACTTAGTGAAGTAGTCAACGCCGACGATCAGATACTTATTTTGGTACGACCCCACGGTGAAGGGTCCGAGGATGTCCACCCCCCACCAGGAAAACGACCACGGGGACGACAGTGTTTTGAACTCACTAGGTGGGTCCAGGTGCATTTCCCCGTGTCCTTGGCATCTTTCGCACTTCTTAACGTGCTCCTAGGTGTTCCGCTGCATGGTGGGCCAGTAGTATCCTGCTCGCAATGCTTTATGGGCTAGGGACTGTCCGCCAAGGTGTTATGCGTTGATCTCCTCGTGGATCTCTTGAAGTATGCCGGGGACCTTGGACTCCTCGACGCACCTGAGGAGGGGGATCGAGAAGCCGCGTCGATATAACTTGTCCTCGAACAATCGTATAGGAGCAGGCACGTCGCCTAACTGCTCCGGCATCCTTGGGGTCGTTGGGTAGTTTTCCCGTGCTGAGGTACTCGTATACCGGGGTCATCCAACAATGGATGTCTCCGATGGCATGTACGTCAGCCGTGGGGACGCGCTTCCCGATGCTCGAACACGAAAGCACCTCTTGAATGACAGACTTGTTCTTGCCTTTTTTCTTTGTGCTCGTGAGCTTTGATAGGACGTCTGCCAGAGTATTGTGTTCGCGGGGGACGTGACTTACTTCTGCCGAGTTGAACTTTTTCATCATTTCCTTCACTAGAGCCAAGAACTCGATGAGGTTGTCGTTCTTGGCTTGGTACTCTCCCCACACCTGGGAGGCCACGAGCTGGGAGTCGGTGAATATTTTTACCTCTTTGGTGCCGAGATCTCCGACCAGTCGTAACCCGGTGAGGAAAACCTCGTATTCAGCCTGGTTTTTTGATGTTAGGAAGGATAACGTGAGGGAGACCTCGATCAGGATACCTTCCTCGTTTTCTAGGATGATGCCCACTCCGCTTCTTGTCGAGCTGGATGCCCCGTCGACGTAGATCGTCCATTTTTGGGATCTGTCGACCGAAGATTCTGGGATGGTCATCTCCGCCACGAAGTCGGACAACACCTGTGCCTTCAGGGCCTTTCTCCTCTCGTATTGGACGTCAAACTCGGCGAGTTCGAGCTACCACCTGAGCATCCTACCCGCCATGTCTGGCCGGCCGAGGAGTTGTCTCACGGGTTGCTCGGTCCTCACCACGACCGTGTGGGCCAAGAATTAGTGTTGCAGTCTTCTGGCCGCGGTAACGAGGTCCAGAGCGACTTTCTCGATCTGCTGGTATCTAAGTTCAGGACCCTGGAGGGCTTTGCTGGTGAAGTAAATCGGTTTTTGCCCGTCGGTGGTTTCCCGGATTAGAACTGCGCTGACCGCTTCGGTCGTGACAGCGAGGTATAAGAACAACGTCTCCCCCTCTTCTGGTCGTGATAGGACCAGGGGTTGCGAGAGGACTTGTTTGAGGTGGAGGAGCTCCTGCTCGCACTCCCCAGTCCATTCGAACGTGGCCTCCTTACGTAGGAGTTTGAAAAATGGGAGTATGTATTGCGCCGATTTGGCCATGAAGCGGGAAAGGGAGGTGAGCATCCCGTTTAGCGATTGTATCGATTTATTTGAGTTCGGTGCCGGGAGTTCAGAGAATGCCCTGCACTTGTCGGGGTTCGCCTCGATCCCTCGTTTTGTGATGTAGGAACCGAGGAACTTGCCTGCCCGGACGCCGAAGGTGCATTTTTCTGGGTTGAACCTCATCTTACATTTCCTTGCCGTGTCGAAGACCCTTTTGAGGTGGGCAGCATGGTCGGCTTCTTCTACAGATTTTACTATCATGTCGTCCATGTTGACCTCGAGCATGTTGCTTATCTCTCCTCGAAGACTTTGTTCATCATCCGCTAGTAGGTCGCGCCGACGTTCTTCAGGCCGAACGACATTACATTGTAGTAGTAATTTCCCGACTCGGTCATGAAGGTTGTTTGTTGCTTGTCGGCCTTCGCCATGGGGATTTGATTGTACCCGGAGTAAGCGTCCATGAATGATAATAATTTGAAACCTGCAGAATTATCGACCAGTTGGTCGATGCTAGACAGTGGATAAGCATCTTTCGGGCATGCCCGGTTAATATCAGTGTAATCAACACACATCCTCCATTTTTCATTATTTTTCTTAACAAGTACAACGTTGGACAGCCAGGTGGTGTACCGGGCTTTCGAAATAAAGTTTGCCTTTAAAAGGTCTTTTACAGCTTTTTCAGCAGCCTCCGCTTTCTCGGGAGACTGCCTACGCCTACGTTGCACTATAGCCCTAGCGGTCGGATCTATAGTAAGTTGGTGGCAGGCCACATCTGGGTCGAGGCCGGGCATATCCAACGCGCTCCACGCGAACAAGTCAACATTCTTCATGAGGCAGGCCTTCAACTACTTCCTCGCCAGGTCGGGGAGCCTGATACCAATCTTCACATTCATGTCCGGATTATCCCAGAGAGCGATAAGCTCAAAGTCTCCATCTGGAATGGGGCACGTCGGGTGGAGAGGTTGCCCGTTGCCTTCGATTGGGAGGTCATTTCCCGCTGCTTCTCCTTGTTCATGCTCGCTGGGGAAGCGACTGTCGAGGTCCACCATGTTGACACGCGGGAGTGGCTTCTGCTCTGCGTCCGGGGCTGGCTTCTCTCTGGTCTTGGACTTGACGTTGATCGAGTTCAGACCCTTGGTCGCAGCTTCGAAGCATCTTCTAGGAGAGTGACGACCCGACCTCTGGTCATGTAGTACTTCATCTTCAGATGGACTGTTGATGGTACCGCCATGAGCTCGGCCAGAGTCGTTCTTCCCAGGATGCACTGGTATAGGGTAGGGCACTCCACTACCAAGAAGCGGGTCTTGACTTGTCGGACAGTGTCGTCACTCCCGAAAGTAACCATCAGCTCGACATAGCCCCACGGTCTGGTGGTGGTGCAGTTGAAACCCTGGAGGTCTGAGCCCACGTAGGGGGTCAGATGTGTTTCAATGAGCTGGAGGGTCTCGAAGAGGTGGGCGTACATGATGTCCACCGAACTCCCTTGGTCGACTAGGATTCGGCGGACATCGAAGTTCGCCATCTGCGCCCTGATTAGGAGAGGGATGGTGGAGTTAGGGGAGCCGCCCGACAGTTCCTCAAGGTAGAAGGTGATGGGATTCGACTTTCCTCATACCTTCTCGAAGGTGGAAGTCTGAGTCGAGCTCGCGTCGATCAGCTTATCGAACACCCGTTTGATCGACCCCGCGGAGACCTTGTTGAATCCCCCGCCGGATATAACTATTGCGGCGGGGAAACTTTCCCACGGGCTGCGAGCGCTCACAGGGATCTCGGGCTCATCGGAGAAGTAGAAGTCATCTGGTCGGGTGACACTCAGAGAGACCTGCAATCTGTTCTCTCTGAAGGAAGGGGTCGCCTCCTCGACCCTTTGCGTCTCCTGGGCATCCTGTCTGGGGGCGTCGTTCCTCTTCGTGTACTGCTTGAGGTGCCCCTCCTTGATCAGGATTTCTACGCATCCTTGAGGTGGATGCAGTCCTCCGTGACATGCCCGTGGCTCCTATGGAACCTGCAGTACTTGGACTTGTCAACATTTGGTTTGGGTGGTGTCGGCTTCGGGAAGCGGACACCTCCTTTCTAGAATTCCGAGTTGATGCACTCGGCCAGAATTTGCTCGCGAGGAGCGGTGAATAACGTGTACTCTGTGAAGAGACTATCTGGTTCTCTCGGTTCACAAGAGTCCTTGGGACGGTATTCTCTTCTTCTTTCTCCCCCTCGTCGGGGGGGTGGCAGAGTCCTCGTGCCTGGAGCTTCGAGGGCCATCTTGATTCCGCGAGTCGTGGGCACAATTGGCGGCCTCTATCTCCTAATACTGAATGTATGCTTGGGCCTTGTGGAGGAGCTCTTCCAAGTTACGGGGCCTTTAAATGCCCACAGCCTTGGCGAACTCGGTGCGAGGTCATAGTCCTTGCTTGATCAGAAACTTCTTCATGTCATCTGTGGTGGTTACCTGGACGGCTTCTCGCTTGAATCTCTCGATGTAATCTTGGAGAGATTCGTCTTTACCCGGGATGATGGCTTCCAGGGAGGCTTCCGTCTTCGGGCGGCGTCGAGAAGCAATGAAATGTCTGGAGAATTGTCTCTTCAGTTCCTTCTAGGTGGTGATGGACTCCTGTGCGAGGCTCTTGTACCACGCCATGGCACCCTTCCGGAGGGTGGTCGGGAAGAGCCTATACTTGATAGCTCCTCGGATGTTCCTGTAGTTGAGCATCGCATCGAAGCTCTCAACATGGTCGTCCTGGTCGGCGGTGCCGTCGTACGTCGCCATGGGTGAAGGTTTCTCCATCCCGACGGGCAAAGGGGTCTCCGTGATTTCCCTGGACAGTGGGGTGCGCTGGTCTTCCTCGTCACTTTTCACTGGTGATTGTGATGGGGATCTGTCACCCCAATCGCGCTTGCTTCGTCGGGGGGAGGGGGGCTCCTTGGTTAGCTCTTTGGCTTCTCGCCGTACTTGTCGACCTTGGTCCTCTTCTGGACAGAGGAACGTCATTCCTTCCAAGGAGGCGACCGATCGCGCTTCAGTGCGACCACGGGTTGAGGCCGCTCCAGGCGAGGGTGACACCCAGTCGGTCGGGGGAAGGACTCTGAGAGTCATCTTGTTGTGTCCTCCGCGGGGGAGGAGAGGTGATGTGAGAAATAGGGCGACGATGCCTCCGCGGGGGAGAACGCTGATGTCGCTCCTTCTCGAGCAGTCCAATCCGTCCGTTTTGTTGGAAGATCATCATATTGGTCTGATTGATCAGTGCGAACAAAGCCACCGTGTTCAGATTAGTATTAGGTGGCGCGGGGATAGGATGGTAGACAGCTGGGCTATCATCATGTCGGGCGGCATTGAAGGCCACGTCATCAGAGGAGGGGGAGGCAGTGTGCCTGTCCCTAGGGTCGTCTTTTTCATCGTGAACGACCACGTTGGGATCGTGGTCGTCCCCATTATTGAATGGTGCTAAGGCGGTGTCCGGAGTGTTGGCGCCAGTTCGAGGGCTGGCCATGATAGTCAGAGATTAAAGGTTGCTTTGGTTTTTATGGGAGGAAAAACGGGCATGCAAAGGGTTCCCACAGACGGCGCCACTGATCGTACCTGATCAGAATTGGATCGGTGGCCATCTGCACGTCGTGAGCTCCGTTACTCCTGTGGTGGTGAGAAGGTGAGGGGTGTACCTACAAGGTACTCCGATGCTAAAGTCAGAGACGGAGCAAACAAGTACAGAAAGGTAGTGAGAGTGAGAATTAGAATACCCGACCCTTTAATGAAAAAGGGTATTTATAGTGTGCCTCCAGCGCTGGGCCAACGGTCATCTGCACTGGGTTGGATCACTAGGCCCAATGCAGATAACTGCCAGGGCTTACGTGGCGTAGGGAAGACCAGCACGTGGTCTTCGCCCTGGAGTAACTGCCCCGTGATCTTTGGAAAGTGGGTTGACCTGCTCTTCCGGAGGTCAGAAGTTACCTGATGACGTGTTCCCGCGTGGGGAGCACGTGGAGTACGCGGGGAGGACGTGTGGCCTCTCCCCATGCCATGTAGTGTCTGCTCGACGATGACGGGGTCTAGATGTCCCCGACGAGGGAGAGGACTGGGCCTTAATGGGCTACTCAACATGACATTGGGTTGGGCCTGCCCGACTGGTGGGCAGGCGCCGACCCAGTCCAGAACACTAGATAATTTACAAAATTGTTAATCATTACCAAAGAGACCGACAAATTTTAACAATGCATAGTAAAATTTTAACAAGTCTTAATGTAAATGTCATATTCTTCCACATAAATAAAAATTGTAACTATAATACCAAAAACATAAAACAAGGACACTAAAATTCCAAAATAATCCTTTTGGTTCAAAAAATCAACAAGCACAACCTAGTTAAGGACATCTAGGGACACAAAGCAAGAAAAAAAATTAGCACGAGCTAAACAAAGACAACTAAAACCAATAACAAAAAACTAATTTTAAATTCTCCATGACAAACATTTCATCAATAATCATCTATGTCGTGAACATACGAAGTTTCGAATGATATCGTAGCCATTGGATGGAACCTTCCACCATCTCTCTCCTTGTTGTTACCCACTATTTAATAATTATCAAGATCTATAACATCAAAATCAATAAATTTATCAATGGAAGTATCTCAAAAATAAAACAAACCAAGAAAAATCAAAGCTTCATTATTTAAAAATTATCAATAAAAATACTAAGCGCTTAGTTAAGCATTTTAGTGTCAAAAAATAAATAAATTGAGAACGTAAATAGAATAAAATACAAATAAAAACTTTATTATCATAATGAGAAACAAACTCTTCTGTGCAAAACTTACCTTATAGCTTTAGAACCCGACTCCAATGAAGACGAGTAATAGAAAATAGAAAAGAATGTATTCTCTATGTTTTGCAATACATATTTTTTTTCTCCTATGAATGAAAATAAAGAAAAAAGCAGAGTCCAATTAATGTCTTCAAAATGAGGTGTTTGTGGTTATATGAAAAATGAACATTAGGGTTTGAATCCCGTGGGCAAAACCCGCCCCGCCCCGCCCTCGACCCGTTTTAAAAGTGGGTTAGGCGGAGCGGGCTAACTTAAGACACTGAGCCGAAAAACTCGTCCCACCCCGCCAAAAATAGTGGGTTAAACGGGCGGGCCCGACGAGCCTAACCCGCTTTGCCACTCTAAGATACTACTAGGGGGTGGACAACGGGTTGGGTTGGGCGGTTTCGGGTCCAAAAGCCTCACCCAATCTAACCCGCAGTTGAGTCCTATTAGCTCATTTTCGCAATCAGTTAGGACGGGTTGGGTTGAGACGGATCACGGGTTAATACATCCGGTTTAATCGATTTATTGGGTTGATTTTGTTTTGAGCCTAATGAAACATTTTGAGCTTTTTTTTGCTAAATTAACTTAATCCAGCTTGATATTCAAATCTAAATCACGTATTTCAAACATCTCCTAACACTGTTGAAAAAATAAACATGTCATAACAATGCTGAATCCAAAATGTAATGCAATGAAATGCAGGAACACTATTTTCATCCATTAGAGATTCAATATCACATGGCAATTTGTACATTGATTTAAAGTACTCTATTTTGTATAAATATCAAACTTGGCATTCTATAAATATTTATTTTTCCATAAAATTAATGATGTGAATTGAACATAAACATTGATAATTTTGAGCTTACTCCTCTCCAACATCTCTGAGTATGTTAGAGCAAGTTGAAGTCAAGTTCATCGGACACTTATTACTTATAATCCATATTACATCATACAACATGTTTAAAAACAACATTAACAATGGTTTTCATGTCAATATCTAGTTTGGTGAACAAAACGTAGCAATACTTGGATATCATCAAGAAATTTGACAACCGTATCTGATAAAGCAACATCAAACATATCAAACGGACGCCTTCGCAAAAGTTCTTCCAATCTTGATTCCCACTTATCCATAAAAGTTATTGTAAACTAATGATCATAAATATGAACTAATGATCTTCCAATCTTGATTATCCACGTACTCAAGTTAACTGTGAACTAATGATTATAACTACAAAGAAATGGGTGGAAAGTTTTTATTACCTTTCGTGTCGTCATTCCAAGAAATTCCATCATTAATACCAAGTGGTCCTGAGATAAATTAAAGATAAATTAAAGATAAATCACAATTACATCAGTTGTTAATACCAGAACCAAAGCACAAATTCAAGTTTAAGTTTTTTTTTATAAATGTCAGTATCAAAGATTGTAACATAACACAAGAATAAACTTGGTCACTCCACCACAAATCAAGTTATTAAGTTGAAACTGTAATGCATAAGCACATCCAATAGTCATAAGAACACATTACCCTTTAAAAAACCACTCAAGCAAGCTCATCATCATGCTTCAATTTAGAGAAATTAGGAATTTCAATACTCCCCCTCAAGTGTGAGTCCACAATGTTCCCCTTTTTTATACTTGTACCGTCGTTGACACCTTTTTCAAGGGCATTTCAATTCCAATACTCCCCCTCAAGTGTGAGTCCACAATGTTCCCTTTTTTATACTTGTACCTCCGTTAACACCTTTTTCAAGGGTCTTTCAAGGGCATTTCGATACACCTCTTCCTGGGCGTCGATTTCAACGGAACACCACTTCCTGGACATTTCGATATAAGTAAGCCGATCCCTTTCTCGAACCAGGCTCTGATACCATTTGTTGGGGGGAGTTCACTAGGGAGCATTGATATATAGTGTAGAACTAGACACCTTTGTGAGAGACACACCACTTTCCCACCTAAAATCTTAAGGTGATAGGTGAGTGAGTTCTCTCACTTATAAATGCTCTGTCACCATATTCCTATCCACTGTGGGACTATTTCCCCACTTACTCACACTTACTTATATTATTCCAATAACAAGAACATATAATTAGTTATTGAAAAATTCATGCTTGCATTATCTGTTCTATGATATAAACATAAACCTAACAAAAAAACATTATTTAAAAAAGTCATTAACAATATGATGTGAAATTGAGATCTCCCATTATGAAAATTCTATGATCAATGTAGAAGGTGAAAGTTAAACAACAATATCAAGAATAATATGATTAAATATAAAAACTATTGAAACTTATATTAGATAAATTATTGTTTTAGTTTTTTTTTTTTACAAATAAGACATTATTTTATAATAGATAATACAATTTTTAAATATCTAATCATTATTTTTTAATAAGTTCCCTTAATCGTTTTCACATTTTTGAAAAATATGGTCGATAAATTTCTTTTATTCAATATTTGAATAAGTAGTAAAGTTGTTCCCGTTTATAACAATGATATTTTTTTCCATATATAAAAATATTTTAATCAACAATGTATTTTTTCGCATATATATATATATATATATATATATATATATATATATATATATATATATATATATATATTTGTTTTGACACTATTTATAAAAATATTTGAATCAATAGTAAAGTTGTAATACCCCGTATTATCTAAATGCTCAATTGGATATCAGAGGAGATCAGATGAGCATCTATGTGCTCTATCTTTGATTAATTGGATTTATGGAATCCTCTAAGTACTTTAAGTATTGACATTTAGGATCAATAGAGCAACTAATGAACTCTGAATAGATCAATTTATTATTAGTTCAAGAGAGACTTTTATGATAACTCTAACAATTGATCAATTGGTTGAGATGACAAAATATCAATTGGAGATATTTTACTCTATTGAATTATATTATATAATATTGGTTTATATATATATATATATTTGGAAAGAAAAAAGAAAAGAAGAAAGATAGTAACAAGAAGAAGAAAGAAGAAAAGAGGAAATGGAGAGAAAGAAGAGAAAAAGCTTAAGGAAGAAGAAGAGAAAGTGGAACATTGGATCATCATCTTCTTCAAACTCCTCTTCGATTATCAGGTGGGTTCTAGATAGAAACTTAAGTTTTAGAGTTAGAGATGATTTTAGCTTAAGTTAGGGTTTATGAGAAATTGCTTAAATCGCTGATCGATGAAATTTAACGGTTGAAATGTGTTACAAACTGAGTAGTATAAGCTATATGAGTGTAGAATCATCTGTAATTGATTGTTGGATGTTTAGGTATGTTTTGGATTAGTTTTGAACCCAAGGGAACTCAGCTGCACGCTGCAGAATTTCTGGATTTTTGCAGGTTCGCACTGCGAATCCCCTAGCGAAGGGGAAATCGAGCATTCGCTGGCTATTCGCACGGCGAGGGCGAGGGCGAACGTTCGCCAGAGGTTCGCAATGCGAACTTTTCCTCGTTTTGGTTCTGCCTTGGTTCGCTGGGAGCTTCGCACTGCGAATGGGGAAGCGAACATTCGCCGGTACCTCGCAAAGTGAACATGACAACTTTTCCATTTTGTTTCCTTCATAACTTTTGATCCGTAACTCGGATCGGGACGTTCTTGGTGTCATTAGAAAGCTATGACGACCCTCTATCTTGGGTATGATGTGGGATATTTCATTTAGTGGAAAATGAAGGAAAGTAATGTTTTGTGAAATGTGGGAATTGACATCTTTTGGATCGTAAATCCGATCGAGGCATATTTATAGGCGATGTAAAGTTGTGGAAATATCCTACGGGATAAGAGTGAGAAATATTGATTTGATACCCGATTAAATGAATCGGAGGAAACCTACGTATTGTGTTAGCTATGTAAATGTGAAAAGTGATGTTTTATGTGATGTGTGATTATGTGTGTTTACTTGTAATATTTGTGATTATACCATATCTATCAAATTGTAAATTGTGAATGAGAAAATATGCATGTTAAAATGAATTAGGAAGAGTGAGGAAACTTTACCCCAAAACAAATGGCATAGTTAAGATTGTTATAATTCTAGGTTGTGGATAGAATTGTGATAGAAACTCTGGATGGCGACGCTCGTGCATTCACTGACGAGTTCTGGCCTAGAGTAGATAACGTAATGACAACGCTCGTGCAAGAGAGGCCGAGGCGTGTGTCCATTACCGAATGGTATAGAAATGAGTGAAACACTAGTATGGAACATGTGTAATTGTTATGTTTTATTGTTAAAGGCATGAGAGGCCTACAGGCTAATGTGGCCTGGTGATTGTCGAATACAATCACGTTTATGTATATGATCACGTAATCGTAACCATTTATCTTGAGGTGTAGTTTCATGAGACTCGAGCTCCTCCTCTGAAACGTATGCACAATTACTTGGCAGGTTTGATTCCCGCGTGTAGTACGAATGGAGCTTATATGGTAAAGAGACTTGTGATGGTTAACAGGCCATGAGAAGTGACGGTTCACAGTTAACAGGCCGATGATCCCGAATCCATTTCGTATGCCAAGTAACTACAAGGATCCATGACTCGGGTCGACTTCTAGACGTAGAAGCGGACGAGAAAAGGGGATGCCTTGGTACGGTTATCGATTCGTAAGGAATCTTGAGTTAACAGGCTCAGGACGTAATTCCTTCCGTGTGATATTCATGAGTTAACAGACTCATGACATGTTTCCATATAGTGTGAGATTGTGAATTTGTGCACTCAAAGTCATTTCCCTACCCCTTGACTTGAGTTAGGATTGATAGAACCTTGTAAAGCCGAGAGGACCTATAAGATAGGGAACTCACTGAGATTTGATGTATCTCACACCACTATAGTTGCTATATTTCAGGTGCAGGTTTGGTTACAAGTGGAGCAAGGCAGAGATGTTTCAAGAGAAGCTTAGTTAAGCTTTTTCCGCTGTGTAATATCTTGTTGTATACAATTGAAGATATTGTATATTATTCTTAGTTTTTATTATTTTTTGCTAGTTTCCATGACTTGTGCCATGTGTTGTATTTATGTTTTAAAAATGGACAAGTATGTGAACTATGCCATTAGGCACTTTTGATGTGTCAGTACCAAATAAAATGCTTGTATGGTATTATTCTAGATATATGTTATACAGGGCATTACAAAAGTTGTTCCCGTATAAAAAAATATTTGAACCAAAATATTTTTTTTTGTTTTGACAATATTTATAAAAATATTTGAATCAAAAGTAAAGTTGTTCTTGTTTATAACAATAGTATCTTCTCCCCTATATAAAAATATTTTAATTAACAATGTATTTTTTCTAATATATAAATATTTTTTTTGACATTATTTATAAAAATATTTGAATCAATAGTAAAATTATTCTCGTATATAAAAATATTTGAATAAAAAAAAAAAAAAAAAAATATATATATATATATATATATATATATATATATATATTTTTTTTTTTTTTTTTTTTTTTTTGACAATACTTATAAAAATATTTGAATCAATAATAAAGTTGTTTCCATTTATAACAATAATATTTTCTTCCCTATATAAAAATATTTTAATCAACAATGTATTTTTTCCCATATAAAAAAAATGTTTATTTTTCTAAATAAATGTTTATTGATAAATAGTGGACATAATTTTCCAGTCCAGGTGACAAAATCTTAAGACTTTTTAGTTCTAGCAAAATTGCTAAGAGACTAACATAAATAGAAAACTCACAATGGCGCATACAACGAGGGCAAACAAAACTATTTTAAAATGAAAAATTATAAACTTGATTTTAATAGAATTAAATCTAATGAAATTACACATAAATTAAATGGAAGAACCTATTCATCTCCATGTTGAGGTTCTAATCTTGAGAAACCTACAATGTGAATATCCAGTCGATCAAATTCAAAACCAAGTTGCTGTAATCCATGAGAAAGCTCTTCCTAGTGGCATATAAGTTCTTCCAACCCAAATTTTACCACTCATAAAACTTCTTGTTGTGAGAATGATGAGCATAGAAGTTCATTCTAAAAAATGTACTAACAAATTCCACATTGTCATTTTTTCCTATTAATATATCTATTAATATATCAGTGAACATGGTCTCTTCTTGAATAGAAAGGTTTAGAGTATTGTCGAAAACATAGTAAAAAAAAGATGAGAAGTAAAGTACAAGATATAGGCACTCCTCTCCAATATAGTAGATGATGCCAGTTAGTCAATATAGTGGACTAAAAAGGATATAGACACTTGCCATAAAACATATTAAAGGAACCCCATAAGTGGCTATAGAAATAGACCTGAGTTTCCATCCATATCCACCAAGTCCTTAACACACTGATAAAAACCACTCTTTCTTTTTTGTTGAATGCAAACCAATTACATGCTCAACCGAGACGTCGTTACCGATTAACACACTATATAAAACTTTTTATAATTTTTATTTTCTCTTCTCAACTTTATTATTATTTAAATATTCTTAGTTACATTATTATAGTGTAGTCATTGAAGCATCACAAAAAGCCTTCTCAGAATCAAAAAAGTTATAGGAGAGATTAGTCATAAGATAGGGAGATGAGAAGATAAATAGAAGTATCTTGTTCACTAAATCTATGAGGTTTTTTTCACTTTCTCTCTTGAAAATATTTAGTTTGTATAATAATTTAGAGGTTCAGAAAATGCATGTAGAAGTTTCTTACTTATATCATTTTACTTTTTTTTTCAATTTTTTTGATCTTCTTTTTATAGATATGAATTTTATTAATCTTTGTTAATTCTGGATTGTTTTTTGTAAATATTAATTTTTATTAGTAATTTATTGTTATTTTGTAAATACAAAATTTGAAGTATAAAACATTTTAGTTTTTCAAGAATAAAAAATAGTAGTATGTTATTAAAAAATTGATCAATCCCTGCACAATTATTCTTATCAGATAGTGATGTCACAATTTTATTAAAAGAATCACTATTTTACCTGTATTAAATTCTAATCCTATAAAGTCCTCCTCCAAGTTATTTTGTTCAAAATTTTATTTCTACTATTAATAATTAATTAATTAATATAAACTTAATATTACTTAATAATAATATCTAAAATTCTATTTCTACAAAATAATAATAATAATAATAATAATAATAATAATAATAATAATAATAATAATAATAATAATAATAAATCAAATAAAAAACATGAGAGATAAAAAATACAAAATTTTCAAATAATTCACTAAGACTTCACCATATATCATACTTAAACTAAATAAACTACATATTAAAAATGCTCTCCAGTGTATATCGACAATTTGCTATACAGCATAAAGTATTCTAGCATCAAGAGACAATATTGTACCAATTGATTGTGAAATTTTTTACTACAAGTTGTTGAGAAACCAGCTACAAATACTCTAGCATCAACAAAACTCTGCATGTGTTAAACAAACATATTCTGAGTAAAATACATAAATGACAGATTATTATCATCGAATTCGAAATGGAAACAGTTTCACGATCTCTTATGCATGAAGAGAACAATGAAAAAAATTAACAACAATAAAAAAACAGATCAAGTACATTAAAATAGATCATAACTACGTTCTATGAGAACTTTTTTTCAAAAATCTTTAATTATGTGTCTCACAATAGCACCCTTAGGGTGCCACTAAACTAAACCCCCACCAGCATCCTCCTGCATAAATTTAATAGAAGTCCAATAAATTAAATGCAAGATGTTATTCATTGGATTTTGCCTCATGCATATGATTTCGAAGTTTAGCTTCTTTTAATAGTCATGATCAAATTATATTAATCCACTGCACAAATAGGGTTGAAAATATAAGTATTCTACTTGAGATATTTATATATCCAAAGAAGCATGATGAAATAAGAGTCTACAGATTGTGCAGCATAACAATATAATATTATGACTGAAAGGCACAGTTAAAAATCACAATGCCAAATAGATACCATTTTTTTTATAGACAGCACTGGTAAAAACTATATGAAGCAAATACCTCCCAAAGCCTTTGTTCTCTAAGAGACTTAAAAAAGAATACAATATGCTGATGCTAAGTCGCCGACACTTGTGAAAGATACATAATCATATATCTACAATATTTACATAGTCCTATATCTACAATAAGCAGTAAAGATTTACATAGCCCCAATACAACAGTGTACAATGAAACTCTTAATCAATTGAAAGGGGAATCTATCATTTAGTGCAGAGTACTCAATCTATGTGCCCAGATGAAAAATTACTAAGCCAAACTATATTAGATTGAATTCATCTTTTATGTATTCAAACACTTAAGAGCAGTTCATTGAACAATCATGTTTTACTCTTAAATTTTTGTTGAGCTTTCAAATCTACCATAATGACAGTGATATTATCTTTCTTTCCTTGTTACGAAGCACAGTTTGATAAGTATTCTGTAGCTGCCTGTGCAGCAGGATCGATCCGCTCTCCCCTTACTGATGACAGCTCTGACCCATTTTTCTTATGCCAGATAAGAATGCGTCTACGAGCTAAGTCGCATGCCTCTTCATTCGTCATGACATCCAAGCCATCACTGGCCAGAATGAGACATTCATCGTCTTTTGCTCGAGGGAGGAATGTAACTTCTGGTTCAGGAATAATCCATGGCTTCAAATATCTATCACCTGAAAGCCACAAGAATGATTAGCAAAACTGTTTAAGTTGAACTAACCAAATATCATTCAAGCCTCAGTTGCAACTGAAGAAACATTTTATAACGGTGAAAGTTTGGAGTCGCATAAAGATCTTCAGGCTTAATGGAATACTATAAGGGTTAAAAACATTTTATTCATCACACATGCCAACGCACTGGTAGGAAAGAGATATCCAACTAAACCTCTTTATTCCGGATAAAAATAAACTACTCTGAACTACAACTTTGAAGAATCATGAACTGTGTAAAATAAGTGATATGCATCACAGAACATTCTAAAATTAGTAATTTTCGCAATCTTGATATGAACGTCATTCCATAGAATATATAACGATGTAACGTACAACTTTTTCCATTCATTCATAAACTAAGATGTATATCATACAGATGCACTGAGAAGGAAGTCAAACAGAAACCTCTAATTAAGCTGAGGATTTAGTACATACCAATAGACCTTGACATTGCAAGAACCCCGAATACACAATGACCATTCCATTGTATTACCTTGCCACCAGCTGCCTCTATTCTTGCATATTCATTGCATTGGTTTTCTTTCATCCCCTCTCCAGTAAGCACCAGCAATAGATTCAAGTTCAACTGCATTTCTGTTAATGTTTCTGATAGATTCAACATGCGGTCCAACACACAGGTCCCACCATTTCCCACCTTCAAGGAAAAAGGAACATAAGGTAAGGCAAAAAAAAAAACATAAGAAACAGCTTCGGTGCCATCCACGATAGACTTACCCGCACCCCACCGGAAACTAAAGTATTTCGTTTAATTTTTGAAAAACCAAAATCACTAACCTGAAGAGAAAAAAACATTTTTCACGGTCTTGTCATTATCAGTATTTACATTAAATGTACAACATTTTAAATTTTGTAGAAAATAGGATAAAAGATCCCAGCTTCAGACCTTGCATATTGGCCGCAATGGATCTTTTAAGTTTACAAGTAAATTGTCGCATTTTCAGTCGAAATGCACAATATATTTCTAATGCAAATACTCCATTCCAAAAGCTGCATCCATTGCAATTATCAGTCTCTTGCGACAATCATGATACCTGCAATGAAAAACGACGCAAGTATTCTTAGAGTTATATCCATTTGCTAAACACAATGAGACTCATCATCATACACTCATTACGACTCTTATTCAATATGCTATTACCTATCCTTGCGAAGTAACACATGCCTAATCAACCATATACTCTATAACAGTTGCCATTGTTCCTCCTGGTCCATCCTGCACCACGCCATAAAATGCCACCAGTTGCCATTCTTCAGCAAAGTAAAAACTCAACAAAATATCTATGATTAAACTAACAATATCAGATGCTGAAAAAAGCATAAATAAAAGCATCAAAATCATAACCCTTATATACATAAAACAATACAGATAAATAAAATACGAATAAATAAACTGATGAAAAATTTTAAACTGTTGAAAAATTTCCTTACCAGATAAAAACGATGGCATGATGTAAGAACGAGTCCCCGCATCATCCCATATTATAAACACATCCTTAGATATAGATTTTAGAAGTATCGACATACTTCTACTGTTTCGAGCATCGAAGATTTATCCTTAGATATAGATTCTATAAGTATCGACATACTTATAGTATTATGAGAACCAAAAATTTATTCAAATCAAATATGTGTCTCTATTTATCTCGTCGTTAATTTACACTGGCATATCATATTTATTCTGATTTAATCTCAATAATTTACCTAATATTAAACATTAAAACAAACAACCAATAGTTAGTTGGTCCAATAGTCAATGATGTTGGACTTGATAAGGAGGACCACGGTTCGATCCCTTACAACCACTTAAAGGTAGAACTGATCCCCGAACCAGATTAAATAGTCCAGTACGCCAGATAATGGTGTTGAAAACAAAAAAAAAACCTCAAGCACCGACAAGGGTTGCACTAAGTTGTTTTGTCAATCTTAGCCTAACTCTGCCTTTTCTAGTGATTTACAAACATCTTTTCAAGTAATTGTACAATTCATGGCTAAGATGTCTTCACTCCAAATAAATTTTTTAAATTAAATGTCTAATTAAGCCAACACACCTTTTCCCGACATGTTAATGTAAAACAAATAAAAACATGCTTTAGATGATGGACTTTGTTAACTAAATTCTCCCCATAATTGATAAAAGAACACCCTTCCTTCTAGAGAATTTAACCTTCCACCCTCAAATTAAATCTGGCACCCCCAACTTTCATATTTCCAAAATTGTCTCTGGCTGAAAAAAAATCCAAATTTCCATATAAAATTTTCGATAGTTGTATTGAAATTTCTGATATTAAATTAAACTCACAATAATAGATGCAATCTATCAAAACTAGAATATTTCCATGACAGACTGAAATTATTATTTTATTAAAAAAACTAAACATCACCCCTTTGGGGGCAGGAAAATATATTCTCCGTGAAACTTTGACAAAAATTATAGGTAACTATGATCTGAACACCAACATTACATACTGACTAACCAATAACTTTTTCAACTCTTTCTCTATCCAACTATAAAGTGTTTTTGCATTTTAGGTCAACCTAATAATTCCTACGCATTTAAAAAAATAAATAAAATTAATATAAAAATAAATAATAATAATAGTCATTAATATAAAAAAAAATCAATTAATAGTCTTATTTACATTTGATAAATCACAAAAGTCTCTTTATTTGGTTGATACAATTATTTTTACTTTTTACCTTTACTATAACATGAAAAAAAATAATCGTAGCAGCACATATTTTTATTAATTATCAAGAACAAAATTGAAACCAATTCTTAAAAAATTGAGTTTACCTCTCGTATATAATCACAAACATTATACCAACTGTCAAAGGGTCCCCTATCTTCCGAGATACATCTAAAAACTTTCATAAATCTTAGAGTTTGACTCATACTTTGATCTCTTCCTATTGGTAGTCAAACGATTGTAGATATCTTAAGTAGAAATCTTAATTCTTATTTTCTTTTTATTTACATTTGTACATGTCTTCCACAACGGCACTGGCCGCAAATGCATTACACGATGAAGTGATACCTTGACTGCGCACCTCAAACACGTGTTTCCTACTTCCATCGAAGATAATCTCATTATCGTATTTACTCATTCCAGTAAGTATCTAATTTGAAACAAAAATGAGTAAATACGATGATAAGATTATCTTCGATGGATGAAGAAAACACATGAATAAAGTGCGCAGTCTATGTATGTATTTGCGGTCAGTGTCATTGTGGAAACTATGTATAAATATAATTAAAAAAAGAATTACAATTTCTACCCAAGATATTTACAATCATTTAGCTACCATCAAAGTATGAGTCAAACTCTAAGATTTATGAAAGTTTTTGGATGTATCTCAAAAGATAGTTATCCCTTCGACGGTTGATGTAAAATTTTAACTACGAGAGGTGAAGTCAATTTTCTTGAATCAATGTCTATTTTATTCTTAGTTTTGACAGTTAATAAAAAAATGTGATGGTATTATTATTTTATTCAAGTTATAATAAAGGTGAAAAGATATGGTCCCATTGTAACTGTGATACACTCAACATATAAGTTCCGTGATTTATCAAAGATAAATAAGATTATTAATTGATTTTTTTTATATTAATGAGTATTAATATTATTTTTAATTTTTATATTAATTTTTTTTATAAATATGTAGAAATTTATGTATTTTAAGCCGAGAAACATATTAGGATGACATAAAAAGGAAAAAAACTTTGTTGTGATAGTTAGATATGGAAGGTAGAAAACTGAAATGAGTTGTAAAGTTATTGATTAATCAGTAACTCATATGGTCTGGAACTCATGTGGTCTGCGATTTCTGGGGAGTGACGTGACTTCAGAACATGTTGTGACGCATCTAGTCAGTAAAATAGAGAAAGAAACTCTGGTATGTGAATATTGTTGAAATCATAGTTACCTACATCTTTTTAGGATTCATTCATATTCTAAGACTCGATCTTGTTTGTATTATAGAACAAGCTGCAATATGGTTTACCCCGAAAATGCAAAGTTGACAGTTTTCTCCATTCTGTAAAATGCAAACCAATCGCGTGTCAATTATTTATTAAATTAAACATGTTTCATGTTCTGAATTTAGTGATTCTTACATTTTAATTAGATTGCTACACCTTTTTAATCATGTTTGTGTTTGTACCTTTCAACTCCGAGTTCAAGGCTTTCCAAACACGAATATTTGTTGTCAAATTTAAAAGGTAGATAACATAAAGCATTGGTGCATTGTTGATCCTTAAGTAGTTAGAGTTAATTTCCATGTCAATGCATTTAGAAGACAAAACTGAGATCTTGCATGTACTTTCTTTTGACCCATAAACATATGCAATGTGATAATATCTTCTAGGTCAATTTAAGTCTTCCACAGTTTTTGATTTGAAGTTTGTCAATGCAATGAGATCTCCAACCTCTGGTTCATATGTTCAAACATCTTTTGAATCATTAGTTATGTTCCCTGAGATTTGATAAAGCAAGAACTTGGTTGATATATAGCTTTTCAATCTTCTAGGTTCAGCTGTCAACACCTCACAAAAAGGTGCTCGGGACACACCATACAAGCTTGATGAGAGATCACTGCGAGTTTCTTCAATCATGGAAGGAATGAATGAGCACAAGTAATATGTTGCTGACATGAATGTTTGTGGGATTTGCTGCACCTGAGATAACAATAATGTTTCAGGCTACATGTTTTTAATATCTTTGTTTTCGAGGAACACAACTACTTCCTAGTGTTAATGTGTTAGCATATTTTTCTTAAAAGGTTAACAAATAGTTTTAAAAAATGAGAATGTAATGTGTTATCATTCATTTTCATTCTATCTAAACTTAAAGAAAGAAATATAACCTTGTGTTTGCAGAGGTTTTCGTTGCGAACATCATTGAAACTCCAAGAAAATACAATTACTACCAAACTTGCAAGATCAATTTCCCCCCTCTTAGGATTAAAACTCCTCTCCATACTTTTCTCAATTTTTATGACCACTTCTTTCTAAATAAATAGTTGCTCCACTGATGTGAAGTGTTGCTTAATCTTTAACTTTTAGTCGATGAACTGCGTCTCAATGTTTGTCACAATGGCTTGAGGCACTCCGAACATGACTAACATGTTCCTTTTGAAGAACTTCAAGATGTTTGCAAACGGCTCGTCCTCGGTCCACTTAGTGAAATAATCCACAACTACGCTAAGGTACTTGAGTTTCCTTAGCGCCAGGGGATGAGGTCGAGAATATCTAGTATGTGAGGGCAAGGTGCTTCTCACTTGGTTCTGTTTTAATGATGGCAACATTTTCTATCTTTAGCTTGATTTGTAATTTGAAGACTTCCCCTATCTTTGTGAGGTCTTTAAAAATTCAATTTTTGCTGCTAGTATAGATCAATTTCTGCTGCTAGTATAGATGTATCCTTCTCCCCCTTTGACAACATCAAAAAGAGAAATAGAGGGTGGTCAAATTGAAGGCATCATGATACTTAAAAATTCACTCAGCAATTTGCAAAACAGATATATTAACATTCATCCACATATAATGAAGTTAATGCAAAGAAAAAAAAGGATAAATACGACACACTAGATGCAAACAAAATACATTCCATAGGAGTGCAAAGAGTAACATAGTCCAAAACGAAAGCAAAACAAAATAGCATGCAAGAAAAGAACAAGTCATACAATCAAAACACAAAATATAACATGCACTAAAAATATGATCCTATGTCTCATGGTCTCCTCCCCCTAAATGGATGGCCTCTTCCTCTGAAGTGTTGTCCTTGTGATGGAGGGAGTGGCTGTTCCTCTAAGTACTGATTCAGTTCAATCACAGCCCGATTGAGAACGTCTAAACTGTTGGTTAGATTCCGAGTCTGAAGTTCAACAGCATTATCCAAAGCGGTAAACCTGTCATTGTAGCATCTGCAAACCGATTGAAATTCTGAGTGTGGGTGTCCAACTAATTTGAAAGAGAAATGAACCTCTCCTCCTGAGCTGTATACCGTTCCTCTTGTAAGTTCAGGAAGTCCTCTTGTTCCAGCTGCATTTGATTTAATATAGCTAGTATTTCTTCAGTGTCCTGTTGTTGTGACTGTGGAGTTGTAGGGATCGAATACTCAGGCTATTGCCATTCGTATTCATCAGCTTGTTGTTGCCAGCCATAGGTGGGAGGAACATAGACAGCACCAAGAGAAGTCTAACCAGTGTGTTGTCATTCTCCCCAACCTTGATTTTCATAAGAATCACGCGGTGGAGAGGAACCCATCCATTCCACATTGTCTTCATCCATCTTGTTTACGTCAGTGGGTATATTATTGCCAACTTGGTCTTCCTGCACATTTTCTTCCCCAACAGCTTGTTCATCAGGAACGTCATAATGAGTGTCATTATGATTTGCTCTATGTCTGAATTTGAACTCCTTGGCGACAGAATCCCAAGAGTAACCCATCATAGTCAGGGTTTTTTGTTGGAATTCATGATCAGGTGAAACAGAGATATAGAGAATACCCAGAACACTTATCCCAGCCTTTTTCAAAATGCACTGAATACACGACGCATAACACAAAGAAGTACCTCTTGTAGAATCCCGTAGTGCAAACATTCGATAAGTAAAGTAGTATGGCCAGTTGATGCGGATTTTGTTCTTCAACAGATAGACTAAATGAACTTCTGCTTGATCGACCCTAGAAAATCCTCCTTTCTTAGACCGCAAGATGTGAGCGACAATCCATTGCAAGATACGATTAACAGGTTTTAGATGTGATTGATGCTGGTGTATAGATTGATGCAGATATAACGTGGTTAGCCATTGCCTCTTTTTGATGTGTGTTTTGGTTCTTAATATAGTGTTTTTCTCTATCTCTCTCTCTCTCTATATATATATATATATATATATCAATTCCATGTTTGGAATTGGGGGCAGAGGTACCCTTAGCGAGGACGATAGGGGAACTGCCTAAACAAATCGTGTTTGTTCTCTCTTTCCCTTCTCTTTTACGTTTTGATATTAATCGAACTTGTGAAATATCTGCCTAAACAAATCGTGTTTATTCTCTCTTTCCCTTCTCTTTTACGTTTTGATATTAATCGAACTTGTGAAATATCAATTGATCGAAAATTTCTGATATAGTGTAATATAGAGCTGAGAAAGTAATTTGTAAAAATGATACAATCCCTTGGATTGCATTTGGAATTAGCTCTACATTCACATTACTTAGAAATTTACACTTGGTTTGCTGCACACGCCAAGTGCTTGATAAATTGATTAAGCGCAAATTCTAAAGCATTTTGTGATTAAAGTTTGTCATCTTATCTCGTTGGTGATTGGATAATTTCAAGTAAATAAAATTTGGTTGATTACATTGTGTTTTTGTTGATTCATCTATTTTTCTCTTCTGTCGCATCATTCCTAGCGGCTTTTCGCATATCCGATCTTTTCGGTAGTGGTTCGTTGTAGACAAATTGATTCAGTGGTTGCTTCTGCAATAAATTTTTTAAAACCAATTTTGGAACACCATTAGCGTGTATTAAATTGTGGGATCTATTCAACCCCCTTCTAGATCCAAGCCATCGTCTAACACAGTACCCATTGTAAAAATCTCCATGGTGATGTGAGTACATGCAACTCAAGGGCAAAGGCGTTGAAAACATCTTCGTGCCTCTAGCATGGTGATGTCAGTCAAAAGTACCCAACTCTCATAATTTTCTTGGCTAACGCTCTCGCTCCTAGGTGCTGCCCGACTATCCCTTCAAGTACGTCCACATGGGCGTAATTGGCTTCTGCTTTTCCTAAGTACTTCAACAAAGGCATAGACAGACCTCTATTGTACAAACTTCCTCCGACCACCTTGTATCCGCTTGACCTTCTTTTCACCGAGGTCGTTTAGGATGGATCGAGCGCGAGATTGCCTAGCTTAATATTGAATCAAGGTCATCTAAGAAGGTTGAGTAGCGTTGTCCGCTGCTGCTACCACTTCCGCCCCAAGATTTTATGCTTGGTGTTTTTTTAATTTCTTAGACAAAAGAGTGATTGATCTCGGGGCTTCTTGTCTTGGCCAGCCGAGATAACACATCGGCACATGTGTTTTCTTCTTGTGGCACATGGAAAATTTCAAACGCTCTAAATTTTTTAAGTTTTTTGATAATTATCTTGAGGCATCGCTGCAACAAAGGGTCTTTAGCCTAGGCATCTCCTCTTATTTGGGAAATGATCAATTGGAAGTCTGTTTCCAATTTGACACAATACGCTCTCATCTCCTCGATTAGCGTGATCCCCGCAATTACCGCTTCTTACTCAACTTGGTTGTTAGTGGTTGTAAATTTGAACCTCAAGGAAACCTCGTGAGGGGATATAACAAATAGGTCTACGTTTGCTTGAAGACATTCAATACCTTACTCCCAAAGGAATCCAGAACCCGATCCTCATTGACTGCATAGGGTTATCACCAAGCTAGATGGATTCTAATTCATCTTTGTAGTAGGCCTAACTTCCTCTTCGCGCGCATCTAGGTCAAAGGTAGTAATGTTCCACGAATCTTTTGATGCCCATAGGATCGACTCGAGAATGTGCACTGGGTACGCTTAGCTTCCTCTAGGTCAGCCTTCCTCCCATATTATGATAGGTTACTTTAAAATGGATTGATGACGCCACTATGTCTAGCTTCGCCAAGAAGGATCTTCCCAGATATAACGTGGTTCAGTCATTGCCTCTTTTTGATGTGTGTTTTGGTTCTTAATATAGTGTTTTTCTATATATATATAACTTTAATAAACTGTGAGGCATAGTTTATATGTCCTAAAAATGATTGAACTTGTTTGAGATTCTCCAATTGATCTGGAAACTCTAAGATCTTTTCTGAAATATGGGGTTGTAATTCTATAACTCCTTTGTCAATTATTAATCCTAAATAACTAATTTTTTCTTTAGCCAATTCGGCCTTCTTTTTGCTTAATACTAAACCATTTTCATATGCTCTTATGACAAAAATAAATAAATGTTTATTATGTTCTTCAATGGTTTGGCTGAAAATTAATATATCATATATATATATATATATATATATATATATATATATATATATATATATATATATATATATATATATATATAATTATAAAATGGTAACGATCTTTGTAGATTTTATCTAATCTTTCTTGAAAAATGCCTGGGCTTGTTTTTAATCCCATAGGTAAAACATTCCATTCATACCTACCTTGTGGTGTGCTAAAAGCAGTACAAGCTTTACTCTCTTCTTGTAATAAAATCTGATAAAATCTTGATTTTAAGTCAAACTTTGAAAATATCTTTCCCTCTTTTATTTTCTCATAAATCATGTATTTTCTTGGTAAAGGATAAGGATAATCTTTTACAACCTTATTTAAAAGCTTATAATTAATTACTAGTCTTGGTTCTCCTCTTTTTATCTCACTATGTTTCCTTACTAGAAAGCTTGCTGAATTATAGGAACTCTTAGTTTCTCGGATCAGTTTATATTTTAGATGCTTGCCTATAATATTTTCATAGTCCCTTTCATCTTCTTTAGTGTAGATCATAGGTTTTTCACATATCGGTTTTTCTGTTAGTAATTCAATTTTAGCAAAATATTGGTTTCTTTTGGAAAAAGCTTGTGGGTCTTCCTCATAACATTCTTCTAATAATTTTAAAAAATTTTCTTTTATATAGAATGTCGTGTCGTTTACGTAAATTGGTAATCTCTCACCACGCTGGTTGGGCGGATAATTATGTCTATAAGGTTATTTTATTAATATTTCTGAAAACTCAGTTCAACTTGGGCTTGTAAAGTATACCTTGTTTATATCTAAAGTGAAAGGTAGATTTTTATTTATAAAAATTTGTCCTGTGAGAAAATCATAAACTATTTTTGGGTGATAATATAGCTTATCAAATCTGTTGGTTCTTGGATTGGCTAGAATTTTGGTAAAACAAAGTGTTCAATGTTGATGTCATATGGGTGATGTCTTAACATTGAGTCTTAACATTGGTTTATGTTAAGAATTTAAGTTGGATGTCTAATGTCACATGCGATGTTGTGACATCAGGTCTGCAGAAGATTAATAACATCAGGTTTAGTGATGTTGTTAGGGTTTGCGTTTTAGCTAAATTGTGGGAGAGCTGTTAGTCTCATTGGTTGCGGATATCTTGGGATAGATATTTTCTGTTATAAACAGATTTGATGCAGATTTGTAGGAGTGTTTAAGGGCTGAAGATTTAAGAAGATTTTGAGAGAGAAAATCTGTTTTGAAGATTCAATTTTAAATAACAAATCAGGTCAGATATTGTAGCAGGTCCAAGCCTAATTCAACTAGCTATATAAAGTGCATCAGTACTGAAGGAAAAGTAACGAAGAAAGAGAGCTAAAGACTGAGAGTCGTTTGAGTCTTCGTGTTTGTAAACCATTCTAGTGTGAATTGGTGTTGTTGTTTTGAGTTGTTCTTGATTAAAGCTGTGAAGCAGAATCAAGTTGTGTTTTTCAAAGAGTGTGATCTTTGAATTATATCACTGAAGTGATTTAGGGATTGAGTAGTGTTCTCATACTTAAGTGGTCTCTTAAGTAGAAGGTTCATTAAGTAGTGATTAAGTTTAGGAGATGTCAACTGGGTTGTTGAGTCTGTAAATTAATACTACTGATAGTGAAATTCATCCCTGGCTTGGTAGCCCCCAGACGTAGGTAGTTAGACCGAACTGGGTGAACAATTCATTGTGTTGATTTATTGCTTGTTATTGCATTGTCCATTGCAGAGTGTGTTGTTGTGACATCGCACTTAACATCACACATCTGGTACCAGAATTTCAATTGGTATCAGAGCAGGCATCCTGTCTGTCTCTGGGTGAGATCTAGGGAAGTTACTTTCTGGTGTAAAGATGGACAAAGAAGTTGGAGGATTTGTCAACAGACCCCCTATTTTGGATGGCTCTAATTATGATTATTGGAAGCCAAGGATGATTACCTTTTTGAAATCCTTGGACAGCAGGGCTTGGAAGGCTATCATAAAAGAATGGAAAGCATCTGTTGTGTTTGAAAAAGATGATGCTGGGAAAGATAAAGAGGGCACCTCAAAGCTGAAGCCTGAAGAAGAATGGACCAAGGAAGAAGATGAGCTTGCCCTTGGTAACTCTAAAGCCCTAAATGCTATCTTCAATGGAGTTGATAAGAACATCTTCAGGTTGATCAACTCATGTGAAGTTGCTAAGGAAGCATGGGATATTTTGAAGGCTATACATGAAGGAACATCTATAGTTAAGATGTCAAGACTTCAGCTTCTAACATCTAAGTTTGAAAGTCTGAAGATGAAGGAAGATGAGACTATCCATGACTTCCACATGAGTATTCTTGAGCTGTCCAATGCATCCAGAGCTCTTGGAGAAAAGATGTCAGAAGAAAAACTTGTAAGGAAAATCCTTAGGTCCCTTCCTAAGAGGTACAAGATGAAGGTGACTGCAATTGAAGAAGCTCAAGACATCAGCAAAATGAGGGTTGATGAGCTTATTGGATCTCTTCAAACATTTGAGCTAGGGTTAAGTGAAGAAGAACCTGAGAAGAAGTCCAAGAGTATAGCTTTGGCTTCCAGTTCTGAAGAAGCCAAGAAACGGAAAGAGGATGATTCTCAAGAGGAGCTGTCTCAGGCTATTGGTTTGCTGGGTAAATAGTTCAACAAAGTTATGAAGAGGATAAATAGGAGTTATAATCCCAATGTCAAGAACATTACCTCTGACATCAACAGATCAGGAGAACAAGGGAAGAAGTCTAAAGATGAAGAAAAATCCAGTAATGACAAAGGGATACAATGCTTTGAGTGTGAAGGGTATGAACATGTCAAGAAGGAATGTCCTACTTTTCTAAAGAAGCAGAAAGGGTTATCAGCTTCTTGGTCTGACAGTGAGAGTGAATCTGAAGAAAATTCAGCTAAACTAGTTAGAGCTATGATTGGGTTTCATGAGTCAGATGATGAGTCTTGTGATGATGAGGTTTCTTACGATGAACTTGTTGTCACTTATAAAGATCTTTTCGTGATAAGTGAACAAGTGTGTCTTGAAGGAGAAGAGCTGAAGAAAACCATAGTCCAGTTAAAAGTTGAAAAGACTGAACTTGAAGTTGAAGTTAGTATGCTTAACTATAAACTGGACTCTATGACCAAAACTATCAGAATGTTGAACAATGGTACTAATGCGTTAGACAACATTCTTAGTATTGGGAAGATGGCTGCAGACAAATGTGGTTTGGGATTCACCAGTGATGCAGGTTCTATCACCCCAAAACCAGCGATGTTAAAACAGATGTTAACACATCATGACAGAACTCCACCTAAGAAGAAATACAGACACTGGAGGTGTCACCATTGTGGATGTTTTGGACACATTAAGGCTTATTGTTATAAGCTACATGGGTATCCACAGAAGGCTCATCAGGTTGTTTCCATACAGAACTGGTATAAGGAAGGCAGGGTTCCAAGCCTAAGAAGCAATGGGTCCCTAAAGTTAAGGTTACCAGCTTGATAGCTCACACTTCTTTAAAGGTTTCTACCAAAGAAGATTGGTACTTTGACAATGGATGTTCAAGGCACATGACTGGAGTAAAGAATCTGTTGGTTGATGTGAAGCTTCACTCTTCAGGATATGTTACATTTGGTGATGGGGTCAAAGGAGAGATCAAGGGGATTGGTAAACTAAACTGTGCTGGTGCTCCCAGACTGGAGGATGTTCTTCTTGTTAAAGGACTGACAGCTAATTTGATTAGCATTAGTCAACTTTGCGATCAAGGATTCAAAGTAGACTTCACAAAGTCTGAATGCATGGTCAAAGATGATAAAGGAGAAGTCATTATGAAGGGAGACAGGTCTAAGGATAATTGTTATCTTTGGGTTCCACAAGAATCAAATTCTCCCACTTGTGTTTTTGCTAAAGAAGATGATGTCAAAATCTGGCATCAGAAGTTGGAACATCTTCACCTAAAGGGAATGAAGAGAATCATCTCCTCAGAAGCAGTCAGAGGAATTCCCAAACTTAATATTGAGGAAGGAAAAGTGTGTGGAGACTGTCAAAAAGGGAAGCAGACAAAGATGTCTCATCCGAAGCTTCAACATGACACCACCTCCAAGGTATTGGAACTACTTCATATGGACTTGATGAGACCTATGCAGGTGGAAAATCTGGGTGGAAAGAAATATGCATATGTAGTTGTGGATGACTATTCAAGGTACACCTGGGTGAGCTTCATCAAAGATAAATCAGAGGTGTTTGATGTTTTTAAAGATCTTTGTCAAAGACTCCAAAGAGAAAAGGAGAGTAAGGTTATCAGAATAAGAAGTGAACATGAAAGAGAGTTTGAGAATAACAAGTTTGAAGAATTTTGCTCTGCTGAAGGTATAAGTTATGAGTTTTCATCTCCTATTACTCCTCAGCAAAATGGAGTAGTTGAGAGGAAGAACAGAACTATCCAAGAGTCTGCTAGAGCTATGATCCATGCCAAGAAACTTCCCTATCATTTCTAGGCTGAAGCCATGAATACTGCCTGTTACATTCACAACAGGGTTACCCTGAGAAGAGGCACTTCATCCACTCTGTATGAACTATGGAAGGGAAGAAAACCTAATGTTTAATACTTTTATGTTTTTGGAAGTAGATGCTATATTCTGGCTGATAGAGAACAAAGAAGAAAATTGGATTCCAAAAGTGATGAAGGAATATTTTTGGGATACTCTACCAACAACAGAGCATATAGGGTTTTCAACTCCAGAGCCAGAGTGATGATGGAGTCCATCAATGTGGTGATTGATGACAATGATAAGCAGGAAGATGATGATGTCCTAGATGATGTTGGAACACCAGTTGGTGAAGTTGGACCAGAAGCTGAAGACAGAAGTCCAACTCCTAGTGTTGCTGCTGCTGAGTCTGAAACTGAGCAACCTCATAAAGATCCCTCTATCAGAGTGCAGAAGGACCACCCAAAGGAGCTCATTATAAGTGATCCAAATTCTGGAGTGAGAACTAGGTCAAGAGATGTTATAGCAAGTTCATGTTTTGTCTCCAAAATTGAGCCAAAGAATGTCAAGGAAGCATTGACTGATGAGTTTTGGATAAATGCAATGCATGAAGAACTGGAGCAATTCAAGAGGAATGAAGTATGGGAGCTTGTTCCTAGGCCTGATGGAGTTAATGTGATTGGCACCAAGTGGATCTACAAGAATAAATCTGATGAACAAGGAGTGGTCACCAGAAACAAGGCCAGATTAGTTGCTCAGGGATACACTCAGGTTGAAGGAATTGATTATGATGAAACCTTTGCTCCTGTGGCAAGACTGGAATCTATCAGATTGCTCTTAGGGGTGGCTTGTAATTTCAAATTCAAGATTTTTCAGATGGATGTTAAAAGTGCCTTCTTGAATGGTTACTTAAATGAAGAGGTGTATGTTGACCAACCAAAAGGATTTATTGATCCAACATTTCCTGACCATGTGTACAAACTAAGGAAAGCTCTATATGGTTTGAAGCAAGCACCAAGAGCTTGGTATGAAAGACTTACTGAATTCCTGGTTGTGAATGGCTACAGAAAAGGAGGGATTGACAAGACTTTGTTTGTTAAAGAGGAAGGAGGAAAACTGATGATAGCTCAAATCTATGTTGATGACATAGTATTTGGTGGGATGTCAGATGCAATGGTGAAACATTTTGTGGAACAGATGTAATCTGAATTTGAAATGAGTCTTGTTGGTGAGCTGAACTATTTTCTTGGTCTACAAGTTAGACAAATGGAGGACTCCATATTCATTTCTCAGAGCAAGTATGCAAAGAACATAGTGAAGAAGTTTGGTCTAGAGAATGCTAATCACAAGAGGACTCCTGCTCCTACTCATCTAAAATTATCCAAGGATGAACATGGTGTCAGTGTGGATCAAAGTTTCTATAGAAGCATGATTAGGAGTCTATTGTATCTCACAGCTAGCAGACCTGACATTGCTTTTGCTGTTGGAGTTTATGCCAGATATCAATCTGAACCTAAGGTTAGTCACTTGAATCAAGTGAAGAGGATCTTGAAATATGTAAATGGCACTAGTGACTATGGGATGCTGTATAGTCATGGTTCTGGGACTGAGTTAAGGGGATATTGTGATGCTGACTGGGCTGGGAGTGCTGATGATAGGAAAAGCACTTCAGGAGATTGTTTCTTCTTAGGGAATAATCTGATATCCTGGTTCAGTAAAAAGCAGAACTGTGTGTCTCTTTCTACTGCTGAAGCTGAGTACATAGCAGCAGGGAGTAGTTATTCTCAACTCGTGTGGATGAAGCAGATGTTAACTGAATACAATGTCAAGCAAGATGTCATGACATTGTACTGTGATAATTTGAGTGCTATTAATATCTCTAAGAATCCTATTCAACATAGCAGAACTAAGCATATTGATATAAGGCATCATTTTATAAGAGAATTGGTTGAGGATAAAGTTGTTGCATTGGAGCATGTAGCTACAGAAAAACAGTTAGCTGATATCTTCACTAAAGCATTAGATGCAAACCAATTTGAAAGTTTGAGAAGTAAATTGGGAATTTGCATTCATGAAGATTAAATGTGCTAGAGAATGTATTAAGTAGTTGTAGTCTTTATTAGAAATTGATTTTATTCAACTGCTGAAGGCATACAGGTTTGAAGTACATCAATAGTTACAGATTATCCCAACCCCCTGCATCTAGAAAAGCCTTCCAGTCTTCATCCCAATCATCATCAGCATCTTGTTGTTGCACAGGAAGCTTTTTGCTTGGTTTCATAGTTGTTTCTGAGGTTCTTCCTGTCTTTGTGGTTCCTGATGTAGTTTCAGCTGTAGTTATTATTTTGCTCCTCTTCTGAGATGAATCTGAAGTCTTGTTCTTCTGCTTGAAGTTCTTTGCTGCATCTTTGATGTTTTACTGGCTCATTCTTGGTTGCTGAGTGGTGCTGCTAGAAGGAAGAAAGGCTTGTGTTTATAATGAAAAACAAGGAGCATAGTTTGTATCGACTGAACAGTCAATGTGTTGGAACTTGTGTTTTTGGGAAGCATGATGTTTGACCATGTCTTTGTCAAGACATTGTGTTTGGTGATTGTCCAATTATGGCTAAAAAGGGGGAGAGTTAGCCTAGCCTTTGTGTGTAGAGTGTGACCTATCTCAGCTCTGGTGTGGTGCAGATGTTGAGGGGGAGTGTGCATGTTGAACAACTGTTTATGCTGGTTCTGGTTTTGAGGGGGAGTTTGCCCTTTGTTGATAGGTGGTGTGCAGCATTTTGAAGTTGGAGCTGTGTGGGAGCTGTGTATTTTAAAATTTATTTTCGCTGCTAAAGTCTCTGATGTTGCAGAGATTGTTTTAGCCAAAATTAGCCAAAGGGGGAGATTGTTGGTTCTTGGATTGGCTAGAATTTTGGTAAAACAAAGTGTTCAATGTTGATGTCATATGGGTGATGTCTTAACATTGGTCTATGTTAAGAATTTAAGTTGGATGTCTGATGTCACATGCGATGTTGTGACATCAGGTCTGCAGAAGATTAATAACATCAGGTTTAGTGATGTTGTTAGGGTTTGCATTTTAGCTGAATTATGGGAGAGCTGTTAGTCTCATTGGTTGCAGATATCTTGGGATAGATATTTTCTGTTACAAACAGATTTGATGCAGATTTGTAAGAGTGTTTAAAGGCTGAAGATTTAAGAAGATTTTGAGAGAGAAAATCTGTTTTGAAGATTCAATTTTAAATAACAAATCAGGTCAGATATTGTAGCAGGTCCAAGCCTAATTCAACTAGCTATATAAAGCGCATCAGTACTGAAGGAAAAGTAACGAAGAAAGAGAGCTAAAGACTAAGAGTCATTTGAGTCTTCGTGTTTGTAAACCATTCTAGTGTGAATTGGTGTTGTTGTTTTGAGTTGTTCTTGATCAAAGCTGTGAAGCAGAATCAAGTTGTGTTTTTCAAAGAGTGTGATCTTTGAATTATATCACTGAAGTGATTTAGGGATTGAGTAGTGTTCTCATACTTAAGTGGTCTCTTAAGTAGAAGGTTCATTAAGTAGTGATTAAGTTTAGGAGATGTCAACTGGGTTGTTGAGTCTGTAAATTAATACTACTGATAGTGAAATTCATCCCTGGCTTGGTAGCCCCCAGACGTAGGTTGTTAGACCGAACTGGGTGAACAATTCATTGTGTTGATTTATTGCTTGTTATTGCATTGTCCATTGCAGAGTGTGTTGTTGTGACATCGCACTTAACATCACACATCTGGTACCAGAATTTCAAAATCTGACTTGTAACCTTCCAATGGTTATCCAATAATTCTCATATCCTTGATTAAATACTGTTTCTTTATTATGAATATCCCTACCTATAATTTTATCGATTCGTCGGATATTTGGAAAATAATGGCTGGTTATACTAAATCCTGATCCTGAATCAATTAGGGCATGATATATCTTTTTATCATGTAAAACTTGAATTACTATTGAATTTTCTCTTCTATTAATTTTCTTACACTCTATCGACTTTGATTGTCTTTCCATCAAAACAAAATTCTATATATGTATCCTTAATTGTATAATCTTCAAAGCTATGTAAGAAATCCATTCCTAGAAGGAATTCTGTACTTACACTATCCTCTACTTTAATAGTTATTGGTATCTCATATTCCTTGATTAATAGAATAAGGTTTGCCTTATGCGTAATATGATGCTTATTATTATAGTAGTTATTCTGGACTGAACCAATGGCCAGGCACGGCCCAATCCACTTTTGCTCCCAGAACGGCCCAATTGCCTAAGTCCAATCCACAAAGGGAAAAAGTTACCTTTCTGCCCCTCCAACCGGGCAAAGGATGAACCACTCCTCCCCAGAACAGCTGCCCGTTCCACACGGCTTCTTCACTCCCCGAACAGCTAAGGGCATGTGCCCGAAACTATGCATATGCCCGACATAACGGCTAGTTTTGGGCACCCTGCCCGACATAACGACTAGTTTGGGCAGTTACCTATTCGTCGGGAAAACAGTTATTTCGCCCCGAAAATAGGACCGTTGACTACGCGCTAGGGGTACTATATAACCCCTCTCACTTGAGAGGGTCAGGTATCCATTATTCACCCTAAGAACACTCTTTGTACTTGCCCCTTTTCTCTGACCTTTACTTACTTGAGCGTCGGAGTGCCTTGCAGGTACACCCCCTCCTCCTCTACATACGCCCAGCATCTCAGACGTACTTGGTGGCCCACTTCAACAGGATCTGATCCAGCCTTCATGATCAGTGGCGCCGTCTGTGGGAACTCTTATTCTCCCCATCTTTCTTTCCCCGAAAACCAAAAATCAAAGCAAATTTTCAAGATCATCATCATGGCCTCTCAAGATCACGCCAAAGGTGCTTTCCAGTCCACTGTCCTCCCCGTCAACAAGACTGACGTTGACGGTCCATCTGCTCTCCTTGGAGATCCCCATTTTCTGAGAGACTGGGCCACAACCTCTCTCTCCCCTACTACTACTGATCGCGAAGACGACCAGCCCTCGCTGGCCATCCAACCCGTTCCTGCTCCAACCAACGCCGACCCGGCCGTGGTGGCCCTTCTGGAGGCGCTCAACAAAACCAACCTCCTGATCCTTCAGCAGAACGAAAGGATTGGGGCTTTGGAGGAATCCGCTCGCCCAAGATCCCCACCTCTGAGGAAGAACCATCGACGATCCAAGAGCCCGCAGCCTCGGCGAGAATTCGACCGAAGGCTGCGCCAAGAGCCAGAATCTCGCGCCGTTCGGAAACGCGACCAGGTTTCCCTGCGAAACCAGCACTCTCCCAACCACCAGAGGACCCGAAGAGACAAGCAGTCACCTCCAGCCAGGTCAAAGGGCCGGGCCCGTTCACCTTCCCCTTGAAGAAGTTGTCGACACGAGCGAGTCGTCCGGTCCCCGTCACCAACCAGCTCCAGCAGCGATGATGAGCCTCACGACCCGTTATCCCAAGAGATCTTGGCAACACGCCTCCCCAAGGGCCTGGAGAAGCCTCCAGCACTGGGCACGTACGACGGCACGACCGACCCTGACGAGCACATCGAAAACATCGATGCGCTGTTGGATTACCGCGGCGTCCAGGGCGCCATCAAGTGCCGGCTATTTCCGACCACTCTCTGAAAAGGGGCAATGACGTGGTACAAGCAGTTGCCCGAAGAATCTATTACATCGTGGAAGAAACTAGGGAGGATGTTCTCTCGGCATTTCATTGCGTCACGGCGTCACCCCAAGACTGAAGCCTCCCTTGGGGCCATAATCCAAGGAAAGGACGAACCTCTCCGGGCATACATCGAGAGGTTCAACAAAGAAGCGGTACAGGTCCCTACTGAAAGCTCCTAATGTTTGACAAAATTTTGGTAAAACCTAACATTAAAGAAATAACTGTAGAAGTCAAAGATGTCGAAGAAGATGTCCTGACATCCTGATTATTACTTCAGCAAGTTTAATTCAGTAACAAATCTTTTCAAGATTTATTTTACTCCTAAAGACTGGATCAAAGACAGAGATAGAAAGCCCAAGACAGAAGACTATATATATGAAGACTTAGACCTAGGGTTGAAGAGAGAACTGTACGTTTTGTATCACTTGTAATTTTGTAACCTAGTTCCTTTGTGTTGAATAAGGGTTTAGGGTTTGAGAGTCGTTGGCTATCTTAGGAGTTGTAAGTCTCTACTCTGTAATATGGGATGCAGAGTGGAAGGCACAGGTATAGGGACACAGCCAGAAGCCTGTAGGTAATGGTTGTTGCATTGTTCTTGGATGAAGCTTTGAAGCAAGTCCAAGATAACTTAGAGGTCAAGAAACCGCGACTGGTTCTGTATTGGCAGAAGATAGAGGTATCACAAGTTGTGATTAGGATGTGAGTGGGGTATCTCATACCAGGATTGTAAACGTTTGAGTTTAGCCTTGGCAAAGATGTTCATTGGGTAGATGTTAGGTATAAAGTTGTAAACGGGGGAGTTTAGCTTTGTAACAGTCTACACAATAGTAAAATCTTCATCCTGGATTGGTATCCCCCAGATGTAGGTGAATTGCACCAAACTGGGTTAACAATTACTGTCTTATTTAACATTCTGCAGTTTACAGTTTTGTTAATGTTCTTGACTGACATGTTAGATCAAATGTTGTGACATCTGAGAGTGTTCAGTTCTGATATTCAAGGTATCAGTCTGCAGTTGCGCCTCCAAGTTTAAGAGATTATGTAGCACAATGTCTTGACATCTGCTAGGACATCTGCTGTCTGCATAGGCCAGAATTTCAATAACGGACGAAATGAAAAAATTCCTACTTGAGCAAGGACTCCGCCCAGGCTCATAATTTTTTAAAGCCGTTGGCCTCGCACCTCCGTGGAACTTGGATGCCCTCCTCCTCAAGGCATAGTCACACATTCAGTATGAGGAGAAGGAGGCGGCCAACTCCGTCCGAGCCTTCAGCCACCAGCAGAATGCCCGGGCCTCCAGAGGCGAAGAAGCCTCGACATCCCGTCGAGGAAAAAGGAAGCGCGAAGACCGTCATCGGGACTCCCGCGAGAGCAAGGAACCCTCTGGACGATTCCACGACTATACCCCCTGACCTTTTCTAGGGAGAAAATACTATCCGAATGTGCAAATTCAGAATTCAAGCAAGCGGGGGTCCGCTTCCCCAAATAAATACCGGCCAAACCCAACCCCGACAAATCGAAGTACTGCCGTTTCCATAAGAGTCACGGCCACACTACCGAATACTGCATCCATTTGAAAGATGCCATCGAGATACTGATCAGGGCTGGCCACCTGGAACAGTTCACAAAAAAGAAAGATGCTCCCCGACAAGACGCCCAGGAGTCCAAAAAGGTAGAGGAAGAGGCGCCTTCCTCGGAAGAGGCCAACATCCTGGTCGCCATGTCCGTATCGCGACCAGAGGACTTCTACGTCACAGATGAGTTCAGCGCTCCTGCCTACTTCGCGGCCCACAACCCGTGGGAAACATTCCCCTCCGCCATGGTCATCTCGGTCGGGGGCTTCAATAAAGTCACGGCGGGCTCCGTGAAAAGGAAATTCGAGCACCTAATCAACACGAGCTCCAGCAAGATAACCACGCTCGACCAAGCCCAGAAGGGCTCTGTCCCCATCTCCTTCTATCGGGAAGAGCTCCTCGGAGGATCTCCAAACTCAAGCATACCCTTACTCGTCAGAGCTCGAATGGAGAACTTCGACGTTCGCAGAATCCTCGTCGACCAAGGCAGCTCGGTCGACATTATGTACTCCCAACTATTTTCAACGCTTCAGCTAGACGAATCACACCTCACCCCATACGCAGGGTCTGATTTGCAAGGATTCAACGAATCAGTGACCAAACCCTGGGGATACGTCGAACTGATCGTCACTTTTGGATCAGTAGAGACGGCCAGATCCATCAAAGTGCAGTTTTTGGTGATCGATTGCCCGTCACTGTACTAGTGTATCTTCGGAAGACCAACATTGGCTGAGTTGGTAGCTGTGCCCTCAACCGTCCACCTGAAGATGAAGTATTACACTTCAAAGGGGATGATTGCCACCCTCCACGGTGACATCGAAGCTGCACGACGATGTTTCAAAGCAGCCACAAAGGGACTCAACACCATCAGGTCGAAGCCAAAGGTTTCGAACAATCCAGCCTTGCCCAGCAGTTCCGAGGAAGCAAAGCCTCTGCCTCAGGTCGACTCCATTGACCTCGACAACCACTTCCCTGAAGAAGACCAGCAGGAGGACCAAGCAGCTTCAACCAGCTCGTCTACCCTGCCTAGCAAAAGCCCCCATCCGATGCGCCCAATCCCGGATGGCAACTTCGAGACTGTTTTGTTCGGCGATGACCCCCAGCGGGGAGTGAAGATTGGGGCGGACCTCCCCAACATCGCAAGGAAGCAACTCAAAGCCTGCCTCCATGAGAACTCCGATCTCTTTGCCTGGGGCGCCGTCGAGATGCCCGACTTGGACCTGTCTGCCGCCTGCCATCAACTCACGATTGACCCGGCCGTCAAAGCAGTAACACAACGTAGGAGAAAGCAGTCTCTGAAGAAAACGGAGGCTGCAGAAAAAGCTGTAAAGGAACTCCTCGAGGCCAAATTTATCTCGGAGGCCAAGTACGCCACTTGGCTGTCCAACATTGTATTCGTGAAAAAATCTAGGCTTAATACCCTTTTTGGTCCTCTAGCTATAGGGGTAGGTCCAAATAAGTCCTCTAGCTTTTAAAAGTTCCAAATTGGTCCCATACGATTTTAAATAGGTTCGTATTGATCCTTTCCGTCAAATACATGCTAACGGTGTTAAAAAAATCTGATGTGTACGCTGAGTTAGCTGGGGAGTGAAGCACACTCAGCATCTTCTTCTCTAGTTTCATAATGTTTTCTGAATCTTTATAAATTGAATCCCAATCTCAAACCCTAGGTTCACAATTCATCCAAAATTCACCAAATTGAAAGGGAAATCAAGTATCTGGGCTGCGTTTCTTCTTCATCTTATTCCCAATAATGAGTTCTGGTCAAGTATCTTCTCCATCTTCGTCGCAAGTTTATACCAGTTTTGGGAAAGTCATGTGTGCTTGTGGAGACCTGTGTGTACTTCGCAAGGCAAGAACCGTCCAAAATTATGGAAAGCTTTTCTGGGGTTGTAAACATTTTAAGGTAATCTTCTTTGGTAAACACGTACATTCCATCCATTACAGCTTCACTGTTAACAAGTTGGCTGCATATACGTATAGGGACACACGAATGCCAGATGCGGTTTTTTTGAATGGTTCTATGATGATTCAAGAGATGGGAACGAGGAACGCATAAGGAATCTGCAATGGAAGATTGAAATACAATTTAAGGAGTTGGAAGAAGCCCAAAAAGAGTTAGTTGAGGCAAAAAGCATGGTTGAAGTGTTGAAGGACAATAATCTGCTTCTAGAAGAAGATTTGAAGAACACTAGGAAATGGAAGATGATCTGGAAGTCTATGTGTTTTATTGTGTTATTTGTTTTAGTGGTTAAGGTGTTGTGAATGTTGAAATTGATGTAAAAGTTGGTTCCATGACATGTACAATTTGGTTTAGGTGTGGGGACTGATGTATCAGTTGTTGTTACCAAGTCTAGTAATTCAGTGTTTGCATCATGTGTTTGTGGACATGAAATTGTTCACCTGTTTTACACTAAATAATAGTTGGTATAAAACAGTTTGTGTACCTGAAGTTTTGCACATGTTTTACACTAAGTAGCAGTTTTTAACAGTTTAGCAGCTTAATTTAGCAGCTTAATTTAACAGTTTGGCCTAGCAGTTTGTAACAGTTTGTACACCATAATTTATGACAATTATATGATAACAGCTTAACAGAAGTAATCATTACATCAAAACAGAATAGCATAATAATATGATAACACCATAAACATAATCTTATTACATCAACATTACACAAAATAGCATAATCTGATTACATCATAACAGAAGTAATCATAACAGAAGTTGTTCAAAACATTACACAAAATAACAGTAGTTGTCCAAAGAACTTCACAACATTACACAAAATAGTAGAAATTGTTCATGACACAATACATCACAAACTATAGACCCTAAGAGGATTTCTTTGGAATATTCCTTTTAGTTGGTGTTGTCCTCCTAGTAGTAGGACCCACTGCATTCTGTGATGCACTCAATCTGGTGGTGGGTCTTTGTGAAATTTGTGCTGGTCTCTTAAAAGGCAACTTGTGCCTAGCTTGTGTTGCAGGCTTCTTGGTGTTGCAGTCTGTCTGAGAAAGCTGAGTTGGTTGAGTTGTTTTGCTTGTCTGAGTTGGTTGAGTTGACTGAGTTGTTTTGTTCTGAGTTGGTTGCTTGACTGAGTTTGTTGCATGACTTGTCTGTGTTGCCAGATTTGCTTCAGATGCTTGCTGGGTGAGCTGAGTAGTATGAGTTGGTTGCTGGGTGACCTGTGTTGACTGTTGTGGTGGCTGAGCCATCTTACAAGTAGATTTGTTGTGGCCAGTCTATCTGCACCTAGTGCACCTCACAATCATACCTATTTTTCTTATTTTCCTGTCAGAACCATCAATCTCACTCTGTTCCCTATTCCTCTTCTTCTTTGGTCTCCCAGGCATTTTCTTGAATTTGGGATGCTGCACATCAGGGTATTCAGTTCTCACCCATAGATTTGTACCATTTAGAGGGTAAATGATTGGTTCATACACTCTAATGTACCTAGCCTTCTTGTAATAGTCTGGAACAAACTGGTCAATATCAAGACCTCTACTCTTGATTGAGGAAATCACATGGACACATGGGAGACCTGTCAGGTCCCACTTTCTGCAAGAACAACTATGTTCCTTCAAGTTGACAGAGAACATGTCTCCCTGATTCTCAACATGCTTCACCTCAAAAATGTGTTCAGATGACATCCTATAAAAACACAACAGTCAATCTATATCCTATCAAAAGAACTTCATCCTATAAAAACACAACAGTCAGTCTATATCCTATCAAAAGAACTTCATCCTATAAAAACACAACAGTCAGTCTATATCCTATTAAAAGGTTATCATATTACCTTACAATCCATGAATTTGTGAAACAACTGGTTTTCTCGACCTTCTTCTTAATGTTTGACAAGACTTCATCATCACCTAAGTTAGAGAACTTTAGCCTATTTGCCGCCCATTTTTCCATTATGTATCCTCTTATCTCCTCTAACATTGTAACCAAAGGTTTTGACCTTGCTTCCACAATTACACTGTTGAATGCTTCTGACATATTATTCAAGACAGTATCAGACTTTGTTGTGGTTCTGAAATAGGACTTGCTCCAAAATCGTGCTGGAGTTTGCATCATGTGTTTGTAGGCCTCTTCATTTATCCTCCCCATGCCTCTCATCTCTCTTTCCCAGGCCTATGGATAAGTAGCTCTGGCTGCCTTCCAAATGATTTCTTTCAACACTTTTCCTGGAAATTTCTTTCTGAAATTGTTGTACAGGTGTCTCACACAGAACCTTTGTTCAACACCTGGTAACAATTCATCCATAGCTGGGAGAAGACCCTGCAAATGCATATAAATTCAGGATTAAATTCTAAATAAAAAAATAATTCAAACTTAAATAAAGGCAATAAATATAGGATTACCTTTTGCTGATCAGAAATGAAAATGTAGGTCTTACACTCTTCTCTTCCACCCAGATCATCAATGAGGAGCTTTAAAAACCAAGTCCAGGATTCTCTATTTTCCCCTTCCACCACAGCAAAGGCAATAGGCATCATTTGATCATTGGGATCTGTTCCTATTGCAGATAAAATCTGGCCACCACATAGACCCTTTAAAAAACAGCCATCAAGGCCAATTATTGGTCTACACATCTTGAAGCTCTTTTTGCAAGCATCATAACAAACATACAATCTCTTGAAATAAGGTCTTGCATCCTCACTTCCCTCTTGAACTGGTGTGACATGTATCTTAACAGTTGACCCAGGATTTGTCCTCAAAATTTCATGACAATAGTCATAAATCCTAGTGTAGTCTCCTAAATAAGATCCATCTACCATGTCCCTGGCTGCAAATCTAGCCCTAATAGCCTTGGTCTTGTTAACACCTACATTCTATTTCTTGAGGGCTTTCTCCTTAATATCCTTTAGCTTAAGCTTAGGATTGTTTTTCAATGTATTTTGCAATCTCTTGCTTAACCATTTCGTGTTCATCATCTTAACATTATACTCTCTAGCACAGTTATGTGTGTCAACTAGTTTCCTAAGCTGCCAAGTTTCCTCATCAGGAAGTTTTCCACAGTATGCCTCCCATTGACATCCAGGCTTACATACCACCTTCACTCTTATGTTATCATTTTTTAGAAAGTTCAAACCTCTCCCATTCTGCACAGCATATGTTTGAATGGCTTCTTTAAAATCAGTTTTGGTATTGAAATAGGTTCCCAACTCCCATTTATAGTTTTGCATGTCTTTCATTGTCTTGAAGATTGGATGTTTCCTCTTCTTTGGTTTTTCTTCATCCTCAGTGTCACCTCCACTTTCCAACTCTTCACTATCATACACAGCTCCATTCTCCTCTCCACTATCTACACCCCCTTTCCTTTTCTTCAATTTACTTGTTCCTTCATGTTTCTCATCATATGCCACCATTTTGGCAACATGTTCTTCCTCATAATCCAGACTAGGATCAGAATCACTGAAATCAAGCTCCAAGGCACTATCATAGTTATAGGATGAATCCTCACTGTCATCAGATAAAGTATCATTCCCATCATGCACCTGACCATGAATCCCATCACCATTCCCATCACCCTCTTTCTCAACACTCTCTTTCTCAACACCCTCTTTCTCAAGACCCTCATCAGAATTCACATTCTCACCTTCCAAGACACCCTCATCAGAATTCACACCCTCACCAGTAGTCACACCCTCACCAGTATGCACTCCCTCACCAGCCTTGACACCCTCACTAGAATTCACTCCCTCACCAGAAGTGTTTACATCCTTAAGTACTTGTTCAACAAGTTCAGCAACAATATCATATTGTTCTTCATTCACAACATCCAAAGGTTCTTCATTTAATATATCCTCCTCCATGTTAATAGGTTCTTCATGTAATGTGTCACCCTCATCAACATACTCAGGTTGGGATAATGGGTGTTCAATGTATATGTCAACCTTGAGGTGTACCCTACATAGGTCAGCTATGTCCAACGCACCTCTGTCATCAGTAAGCTCATTAATCCCAAATGTAGGATCCCTGTAGTAGATGTTGTTTACCTCGTTATACCCTATTTCTTTCAAAACACCTATCAACTCAAAATACGACCACCTATCAACATCTACCTTTAATTCGTTACATTTACCCCCCACATATTTTGTTTTATCAGCATCCATAAATTCCCCACTATGATGAATGTTGAGGGTTATCATTTCTTCCATTTCAACCTAATATCATAAACAAGCAGAAACTTCACAAAAAGAACATTCTAACAACCCTAATTTCAACACACAAACCCTAAATTACCGAAAACTATTGTTCTACGAAAGGAACATAGATACTTACCAGGATAATTCTTCGTCTTCAATCGTATGTCTTGGAAACGTAATAGTCGTCTTCGTCTTCACACGCGATCTTCTTCTTGTTCGTCTGGCTGTGCTAGGGTTTCAGAGATGGAAGACAAACTGAACATATGACTTGAGGAAAAAAAGGTGGGAAATGAAGAGCCTATAACCACCGTCCCAATTCCCCATTCAGAAACGTCCACCTCAGCACAACCCATGCCATGTCATCAATATTTTAATTGAAATTTTAACTTTTCTAACGGCGAGGACTAACGTGGACCTATTTAAAATCGTATGGGACCAATTTGGAACTTTTAAAAACTAGAGGACTTATTTGGACCTACCCCTATAGCTAGAGGACCAAAAAGGGTATTAAGCCAAAAATCTAATGGCAAATGGCGAATGTGCATTGACTACACCGATCTTAATAAGGCATGCCCGAAGGATGCCTACCCCCTCCTCAATATTGATAAACTTGTTGATAATTCTGCCGGTTTTAAACTTTTACCATTCATGGACGCCTATTCGGGCTATAATCAAATTCCAATGGCAATGAGCGATAAAAAATACACGGCCTTCATGACCGAATCGGGCAACTATTACTACAACGTAATGCCCTTCGGCCTGAAGAACGCCGGCGCGACTTATCAAAGAATCATGAACAAGGTCTTCCGGGGAGAGATAGGCGACATGCTCGAAGTCTATATGGACGACATGATCGTTAAATCCCACGAGGAGATCGATCATACCGCCCATCTGAGGAAGGTCTTCGAACAAGCCAGGAAGTACAAGATGCATTTCAACCCAGAGAAATGCACGTTCGGTGTCCGGGCAGGCGAATTCCTTGGCTTCTACTTAACAGAACGAGGAATAGAGGCCAATCTGGATAAGTTTCGGGCATTCTCTGAGTTTTCAACGCCCAAGTCGAAGAAGTCCATCCAATCCCTCAACGGGATGCTCGCGTCATTATCCCGCTTCGTGGCCAAATCTGTCCATAACGCCCTGCCATTCTTAAAACTCCTCCGCAAGGAGGCAGCGTTCGAATGGACCGAGGAATGCGACCAAGCTCTCCTCCACCTGAAACAGGCACTTTCGGAACCACCAGTCCTCTCACGCCCAGACAACGGCGAAACTTTGTAACTGTATCTCGCTGTAACAACCGAGGCAGTAAGCGCCACTCTCATCCGCGAGACACCTGGCGGGCAGAAGCCCATATACTTCATGAGCAAAGCACTGCAGGGACCAGAGTTGAGGTACCAACAGATTAAAAAGGTGGCGCTGGCCCTCATCAACGCAGCTAGAAGACTGAGACACTACTTTCTAGCCCACACGATTGTGGTTCGAACAAATCAACCCATAAAGCAGCTATTGGGGCGACCAGACATGGCCGGTAGAATGTTCAGATGGTCGCTTGAGCTGTCTGAATTCGACATCCAGTATAAGAGCAGGAAAGCCCTCAAAGCCCAGGCCCTGGCCGACTTCGTCGCAGAAATGACGTTCGCAGACTCCCCCACTTGCGGAGTACACAAATGGACCATTTTCGTAGACGGGGCCTCCAGCTCGGTGGGGAGCGGGGCAGGCATCATACTGGAAAGCGACGAGGGAATCATCATTGAAGTTTCACTCACCCCGTCCTTCCCCACCTCTAACAACCAGGCAGAGTACGAGGCCTTCCTCGCAGGGTTACGCTTGACTGAAGACCTTGGCACAGAGGAAGTCGTTATTTGCACAGATTCACAACTCGTGGCCCTTCAAGTCCGAGGGGAATATCAAGCCAAAAACGACAACCTGACCGAATACTTAGCCCTGGTCAAGAAGAGGATGACGAAGTTTGCAGTGGTAGAGGTAAAACACGTTCCCCGCGAACACAATGTCCGGGCAGACGTTTTGTCCAAACTAGCCAGCACGAAGAAGAAAGGCGAAAACAAGTCCGTCATACAGGAGATGCTTCCTCGACCCAGTATCGAGAAGGCTTCCCCGACCCTCGCGTACAGATGATCGGCGACAACAATTGGTGGATGACCTCCGTTTACAACTACCTCGCTAAAGACGAACTTGTGTCCGACCCCAAAGAAGCCAGCATAGTTAGGCGAAGAGCCTGCTCCTACGTCCTGGTCGAAGATAAACTCTACAGGCGAGGGTTCTCCATCCCGCTACTCAAGTGTGTCGAAGAAGAAATGGTCGCTCATATCTTGCGCGAAATTCACGAAGGAATCAACTCCCAACACCTCGGAGGAAGGTCCCTTGCCCGAAAGGCCCTCCGAGCAGGGTACTACTGGCCAACCATGCAGCATGATGCTAAAGAGCACATAAAGAAATGTGACAAGTGCCAACGACACGGGGACATGCACTTAGCTCCTCCTAACGAGCTCAAGGCTATGTCCTCCCCGTGGCCATTTGCCTGGTGGGGCCTAGACATTCTAGGACCATTCGTGGTAGGATCAAGTCAGAATAAATACTTAATAGTAGGCGTGGACTACTTCACAAAATGGATAGAAGCGGAGGCTCTAGCCAAGATAACTGCCCTTAACATACTGCGTTTCTACAAACGAAACATCCTCCCACGTTTTGGCATCCCCTAAGCGATAGTCACGGACAATGGGACACAGTTCACGGACAGGAAGTTCCAAGACTTCGTCGCCCAGTTGGGCACGAAGCAACACTTCGCATCCGTCGAACATCCCCAGACAAACGGGCAAGCTGAAGCAGCAAACCGAGTCATCCTTCGGGGCCTCAAACGAAGGCTGGACGAAACGAAGAAAGCTTGGGTCGAGGAGCTGCACAGTGTCTTATGGGCATATTGCACAACTCCACACTCTTCAACCGGGGAGACACCCTTTCGCCTGGCTTACGGGACCGAAGCTGTGATCCCCATCGAAGTTCACGTGCCCTCCAAGAGGACAGAGTCGCCCTTAGACGAGGAGATGAACGACGAATCATTAAGAGAGGAACTCGATCTCGTCGAGAAAATTCGAACAGGAGCAACTCTCCGCGAAGCCCCATTAAAACAAAAAATTGCCATCAGGCACAACGCCAGAGTCATACGACGAGAGTTTGACGTGGGCAGCCTCGTCCTAAGGAGAAACCATAAAGACTCTCGCGAAGGCAAACTAGCCGCTAACTGGGAAGGACCCTATCGCGTTAGGGCAAAAACGGAGAATGGGGCCTATTACCTAGAACACCTCAACGGGGAAGAACTTGCTCGACCATGTAATGCCGAAAAGCTAAAGCAATACTACAGCTAAGGCCCAAACTGTCGGTTTGACCCATCACAACGACGAGCACCGCCTACCGACCATGATGCACGCCTAGGTACAACCGTCGCATGCCAGTAAAGCAGAACCCCGCCTAGGAACGAGCCGGGCCTCCGCTCAACAGCGGTCCCTCAATCGAGCACTGCCATCGTCAAAGTACCACGACAGGCAGAACACCCAGCTCGCAATGGGAGGTTCACGCCGCGAACTCATGCCTCAAACGCGACCTGAGCTCCACATCCTCGCCCGGATATTCCCTGGCCGTTCGTCCAGTACCCATCACTGACGAACACATCTACAACGAGCAATCCCCTAAAACTTAAAGCAAATCAAAGTAATCCCTATTACGGGCATACTTACATGAACGAGCATAAGTAACAACACTTAGCGAAATTTAAAGCAGATAAAGCCATGCAAATCACAAAATCGGCCACGAGGACTGGGCACATAATTAAAAATTATAAGTGGCCGCAAGGAACACAATTGTACTTGGTTACATAAATCGGGGGCCACACCCCCATTCAAAATAAATTACAACAAATTACACAGCACGCAGGCCGGACAAAATTACAACAACAAGAAAATCCTTCACTCATCCATCTGGTCAACGTGCTCGGAATTGGTTAGATAAAAATTGAAAAAGAAATGGTTAATGAATATGGAAAGAAAATGGATTCAAGATGTATATGGATAAGGAAAAACAAAAGTGGATATAATGGATATTAAAAAAAATGGATTTTTGAATATAATAGACATTGGAAATGTATAATTGAAAAAAAATGAATTTTGGATGATTGATATTAAAAAAGGTAATGGATGATTGGATTAGAATTTGGACATAATGGATTAAAATGGACTTTAAGGTAAAAATGAATAATGGATATTGGTTGTTATAGAAGTGGATATTTTGGATAATTGGATAGTAATGGATATTGAAATAGATTTGGAAACTTGGATTTGGATATATAAAAATGGATAAAATTGGATAGATTTGGAAAAGATGGAAACTGAAAAACATTAAATCTCAAATGGACATGAATAATTGGGTATTTGAAAATTGAAGTGGGTAATTGGAAAACAATGGATAATTGGAAATGAAATGAATGGATATGGATAAAAAAAATGGTTTAGAAATTTGTTTAAAAATAGGAATGGTTTATGAAGTGGATAAAAATGGTTTAATGGATATTTAAAAAATGGGAGAAATACGGTAAAAAAAATGATAGAACCAAGTTGGGTATTAAAATGGACTTTTAGGAATTGGAATTAAATGGTAAATTGGAATAGAATTGGATATGAAGAAAATGGTTTAGAGAATGGATATGGAAAATTTGGTTTTGGTAGTAAAATAAAAGGATATGGATAAATTGGTTAAAAATGTGAAAAATGGTTTAAATAACAAAAAGTGGAATATGTGAAAAATGGTTAAAAGATGTGGATAATGGTTTATAATGAAAAATGGTTTATGGATAGCAAATCTTTATTTTTTAGCCCAAAAGCCTCTGATGAACATATGCCACACAACAAGCCATAACTGAAACAACAGCCATTTGAATCTGACTTTCTGAACCCAAAACTCATACGAGACATTGCTTGATAAACTGAAGAATCTCAGCACAAGACACCTCGCTTTTGAACAACCACATGTGACTTGAAATTAGGCCCTTGTCTTTGACAAACCTGCACAACACACAGAGAGAGAAACAAGCAAACGGCAGCATATTTTTTTTGTATTTTGGTTAGAGGTTAGATAAACAGAAATAAGTAAGAAAGAGAAACACACAGGTGCTTAGGAGAAGCAAAGATTGCGATCTCGCTTGTGATATGAGATGCAAAATGATATGTGGGATCTTAGGGGCAAAAATTAGGGTATTACAGCTGCCCCTATTTAAGTTTCTTCTATCCGGAGATAAGAAAATTGACATCTTTGTTTCGACGAGATAGAAGAGACTTAAATATAACAATAAACCCAATTTTTGGCCCTAAGAGACCACAAAATGATATGATTATGCAAATGATATGCAGACACAAGACCGCTGTGGGGAGAATATGCCACAGGAGATCAACATAAAAGAAGAACAGGAGAATGAAACTCCACCAGGGAAACAAATCATAGGAGACCACCAACTAGCCGGGGAACACACCGCACAACCACTGGGACTCAGCTGAGGAAAAGATTCAAACTGGGGATAACTGTATATGGAAATAAACCATAACACAACAAGGACATAACGTAACAGGGAAGTCTTAGCACAGCAAGGCTCCACTGGGGAAAATCAATACCTCAACAATGAACTATCTCTAGCATACCGAAGAGACTAACCATTCATCGGAGTAGAAAACCTCAACAACGAACTGTCCCGTCTAACCGAAGAGACTTACCATTCATCGGAGTCACAAATTCTCAACAAAGAACTGTCCCATAAAAGAGAAGAGACTTACCATTCATCGGAGTCACAAAATCTCAACAACGAACTGTCCCGTCTAACCGAAGAGACTTACCATTCATCGGAGTAGAAAATTCTCAACAACGAACTGTCCCGTCTAACCGAAGAGACTTACCATTCATCGGAGTCACAAATCCTCAACAACGAACTGTCCTGTTAAACCGAAGAGACTTACCATTCATCGGAGTCACAAAATCTCAACAACGAACTGTCCCGTCAAACCGAAGAGACTTACCATTCATCGGAGTTACAAAATCTCAACAACGAACTGTCCCATCAAACCGTAGAGACTTACCATTCATTGGAGTCACAAAATCTCGACAACGAACTGTCCCGTTAAACCGAAGAGACTTACCATTCATCGGAGTCACAAAATCTCAACAACGAACTGTCCCGTCAAACCGAAGAGACTTACCATTCATCGGAGTTACAAAATCTCAACAACGAACTGTCCCATCAAACCGAAGAGACTTACCATTCATTGGAGTCACAAAATCTCGACAACGAACTGTCCCGTCAAACCGAAGAGACTTACCATTCATCGGAGTCACAAATCCTCAACAACGAACTGTCCCGTCAAACCGAAGAGACTTACCATTCATTGGAGTAACAAATTCTCAACAACGAACTGTCTCGTCAAACCGAAGAGACTTACCAATCATCGGAGTAACAAATTCTCAACAACGAACTGTCCCGTCAAACCGAAGAGACTTACCATTCATTGGAGTCACAAAAGGTATTAACAGCATCACCTTAGGCTTCTCAAATAAAGGAAAGCCACGAAACAGTATTGAACCTTCAAAAAGGAGAAACATACGTAGATTTCAGCTGAAGGGCGCAGAATCCTCAAAGGTGCAAAATAAATACACTCCCAATCTAGGTTTCATAGCCTAGAGATCCAAACAAATATTGCAGGGGACCAAAGTTCAATCCAGGAACAAGCTGGAGAGAAACGGTCAAACAAGACTCATCCCGATGAGGAAATATCTCAACTGGGGACTAACTCCATCCAGATAATGAACTGGAGAGGAAATTGAATCAAAATCTTCCACAAGAAATAAACTCAGTGGGGAATTAACAAAGATAGGCATTTTCCTGCTTACGAGTCGGCACTCTAAATGGAGAGAGGACACACAGGCTCTACGGGGATAACAGCACCAGAGAGCAAAGAAGCACCAACACAAATGCAAAATGCAAAATGCAACAACAAAATGATATGCACAACAAATGAATGCGCATGCAATGCTTATGAGTATGAATATGCTGACAAAATAGACATAAAGAATAAGCTGAGGGTGAAATAAACATCACAACACCACTGAATACTCGGCTAATCTCAACAAGATGGAGATGTCATTAGCAATTCTGCTAGGCATTTAGCTGAAGAAATCCTGCAAGAGATAAACAAAACCCATCAAAAGAAAATAAATCCTACTACAAGGCTCAAATCTTGCTGGAGGAAAGAAGATACTCCTTGGGGAAAGACCCAAATATCAATCTTCTAACATCGACGATCCACAAAGAGGATAACATAAACTCTGCTTTAAGGATGATAGGAAATCTGTCGGGGAATCATACAAACTCGATCTTTCTGACCCTTCCCGGGGATCGTAAAAATTCACAGGAACTTCCATTTCAAAAGGATGAAGAGATCTGCTGCAGAAAAATAGTGAATCCACTAGGGATTGTAGACATATAAACATCTATGCAAAAATCCACTGGGAAAGCAAAGCAGATCTGCTGGAGGTACGAGAACATTCTCAGAGGATTAACCAATTCTGAGCAAAGCATCCTGGACTTGCTAGGAAAATAGCAAAAGGTCAAGCTGTGGGGGATTTTAGATCAATACTCGTCATAAATGAGAGAAAACCCAACAGGTGACTAAAAGAGATCTCATTAGCGACTTCACTGGAGAATAGCCGCAATAGTGATGCATAATCTTCAATAGGAGGATAAATTTCTGAAAAACAAACCAGAAAGAAGTACATCTTGGACTTGCCAGGGGAAATGAGAAATTAACCTCACTGCTTTATGATTGGAGAGCAAACGAAACAGTAATGCTCTGTCTCCACTGGGGAATTAGCAAGGATAAATCATCCTGGCGAGAAATACAACCACAGGTAAGAATCCAACAAACAACCACCAAGTCCATGCTTCTTAAAGGAAAAACATGGCTCTCTGTTTGGGGATATCCAAAGCAACAACAACACGTCTAGAGGGTAAAACTCTGAGTGAAGATTCCTCATATGACTTCGGCTGGGGAATAGCAAAATGAACCTCTGCGTGGGGACCACCATTAAGGAGAAGTGGACCTCAAAACTACTCAACTCCCTGACCATAACATAATCAGCTGGAGAGGATTCAGATTAAGACCTAGCTGGGGGAGAAACCAAACAACATTGGACCTTATGAATTCAACACATCATAATAAACCCATCACCTTGTCAACAACTGATCACATTCATAGGAACAAAATCTGCTGAGGAAAATATCAACAAATTCTAACTGGGGAAATATCGACAAACTCTACTGGGGAAATGTCAATAAATTCTGCCAAAGGAGCGAGAACGAACCCTGCTGAGGAAAACATCAATCCTACTGTCCTTGGAATAACCATTGATGTTCCTTTTATCATTCATAACTCAAAGGAAAATGTTTTTATAATTTTCAAAAATTTAAATCAATTATTCACATTTTGTTTCAAAAATCATCATCAAAAATAAATGAAATTTTGCAAACAGAAACAAAAATAAGAATTGCAAACAAAGGGACAAAGGCCCAAATTTTATTAATAGAATGGAAGTCCACAAATGGCGTAACTCCATGGATCATTACAAAGTTTGAAAAATGGTAAATACATGGAAAGAGTTACATTGAAATACAATGACCACTATTCTCCCTAACAACTTTGAATTCCACTGTGCCCAAAACTTCAGTTGAAGATGATTGAAGCAGAATCCTTGATGGACAATGTTGCTTTCAAATGATCAAGACTAACCAGATGCAGTTACTTGCCAGAATCCCTAACTTTTGCCTAGATTGCCCTTTCGGGTTTTCAATCTACCGGGATGATTATTTCTGTTTTTGTCTCTAATTTTTGCCTGGACCGCCCTTTCGGGTTTTCAGCCCACCGAGACGCTCATTTTTGCCTAAGCCGCCCTTTCGGGTTTTCAACTTAGCGAGCTGTTCTTTTATTTTTTTTAGGCAAAGTATTTCTTGACTGCATCGGCATTCACAGGACGTGTGAACTCTTCACCATCCATAGTTGTAAAAAGTAATGCACCGCCAGAGAAGGCTCTCTTAACAACATATGGGCCTTCATAATTAGGAGTCCACTTGCCCCTAGAATCATTGGTAGAAGTCGAGATCCTTTTGAGCACGAGGTCGCCTTCTCTGAACACACGAGGTCGAACCTTCTTATCAAAAGCCTTCTTCATTCTCTGTTGATACAATTGGCCATGACACAAGGCCGTCATTCTTTTCTCTTCAATTAAATTCAATTGATCATATCTGCTTTGACACCATTCAGCCTCAGACAATTCAACTTCCATCAAAACTCTCATAGAAGGGATTTCAACTTCTACCGGGAGCACTGCTTCCATACCATAAACAAGAGAGAAAGGGGTTGCCCCTGTTGAAGTACTGACAGATATATGATACCCATGCAAAGCAAAAGGGAGCATCTCATACCAATCCTTGTAAGTAACAACCATCTTCTGAACAATCTTCTTAATATTCTTATTAGCAGCTTCAACAGCTCCATTCATCTTAGGTCTGTAAGGAGAAGAATTATGATGCTCAATCTTAAACTCATTGCATAATTCCTTCATCATCTTATTATTCAGGTTCGACCCACTATCAGTGATAATCTTGCTCGGAACACCATACCGACAGATGATTTGGTTCTTAATAAACCGGACCACTACTTGCTTGGTCACATTGGCATATGAGGCCGCTTCAACCCACTTGGTAAAATAGTCAATAGCCACCAATATGAAACGGTGTCCGTTCGACGCTTTAGGCTTAATCATTCCAATCATATCAATGCCCCACATGGAGAAAGGCCATGGAGAAGAGATAACATTGAGAGGAGTTGGTGGTACATGGATTTTGTCAGCATAAACCTGGCACTTATGGCACTTCTTCACAAATTTGCAACAGTCAGATTCCATTGTCAGCCAATAGTAACCTGCCCTTAACATCTTCTTAGCCATTGCATGCCCATTGGCATGGGTACCAAAAGATCCTTCATGAATTTCTTTCATCAACATGTCCGCTTCGTGTCTATCCACACATCTGAGCAAGACCATGTCATAATTTCTTTTATACAGCACATCATCGTTCAAGAAGAAACTACCAGCCAACCTTCTCAAAGTCTTCTTATCTTTCTTGGATGCCCCAAGCGGGTACTCTTGATTTTGAAGAAAGCATTTAATATCATAATACCACGGTTTATCATCAACAACCTCTTCAACCTCAAATACATGAGCTGGCCTATCAAGCCGCATAACATCGATTTTGGGCACATCATTCCACCGATTCACCACAATCATGGAGGATATAGTTGCTAAGGCATCTGCCATTCGATTTGCTGCTCTGGGTACATGGTGAAACTCAACCTTATTGAAGAAAGTTAACAACCTTCTTGCATAATCTCGATAAGGAATCAAATCAGGTTGACGTGTCTCCCATTCTCCTTTAATCTGATTAATCACTAGGGCTGAATCTCCGTATACATCGAGAATCTTGATTCTCAAATCGATAGCTTCTTCCAAGCCCATAATACATGCTTCATACTCAGCTGCATTATTTGTGCAAGTGAACATCAACCTTGCAGTGAAAGGAATATGAGAGCCACGAGAAGTAACAATTATTTCCCCAACACCATTGCCATATTCATTAATAGCTCCATCAAAAATCAAACCCCAACCGGATCCCGGCTCAGGCCCTTCACCAGGTAATGGTTCTTCACAATCTTTAACCTTTAGGTACATCACATCCTCTTCAGGAAAATCAAACATGATCGGTTGATAATTGTCAATTGGCTGGTGTGCCAAATGGTCAGCCAAAGCACTTCCTTTTTTGCTTTTTGAGTTCGGTACTCGATATCATATTCTGACAACAACATTTGCCAACGAGCGATCCTCCCAGTTAAAGCAGGCTTTTCAAAAATATACTTGATTGGATCCATTTTGGATATCAACCAAGTCGTATGATTCAACATATACTGGCGGAGGCGCTTGGCAGCCCAAGCCAAAGCACAACATGTCTTTTCAAGCATTGAGTACCGAGACTCACAATCGGTGAACTTCTTGCTCAAATAATAAATGGCAAACTCTCTTCGACCAGATTCATCTTGTTGACCCAGAACACAGCCCATAGACTCTTCCAGCACAGTCAAATACATGATCAAAGGTCTTCCTTCCACGGGAGGAGACAAAATCGGAGGTTCAAGCAGATACTCTTTAATTCTTTCGAAAGCTTTCTGACAATCCTCTGTCCAGACACAACCCTGATCTTTGCGAAGAAGCTTGAAAATCGGCGCACAGGTGGCAGTCATATTGGGTATAAATTGGGAAATGTAATTCAAACGTCCCAAGAATCCTCTTACTTATTTTTCTGTTTTGGGCGCAGGCATTTCCTGAATGGCTTTAACTTTACCATGATCAACTTCAATGCCTTTTTGGCTGACAATAAAGCCCAACAATTTTCCAGAACGGACATCAAAAGTGCATTTATTAGGATTCAAACGGAGCTTAAAGTTTCTCAAACATTGAAACAGCTTCAATAAGTACTCAATATGATCTTCTTCAGTCTTCGACTTACAAATCATATCATCCACATAGACCTCAATTTCTTTATGCATCATATCATGGAACAAAGTGGTCATAGCTCTCTGGTACGTTGCACCAGCATTTTTCAAACCGAAGGGCATCACTCTGTAGCAGAATGTTCCCCAGGGTGTAATGAATGTTGTTTTTTCCATGTCCTCGGGTGCCATCTTTATTTGATTATAACCGGAAAATCCATCCATAAAAGAAAAGATACTGAATTTAGCAGTATTATCTACCAACATATCAATGTGTGGCAATGGAAAATCATCTTTTGGACTTGCTTTATTCAAATCTCTATAGTCAACACACATTCGGACTTTTCCGTCTTTCTTTGGAACAGGCACAATATTGGCCACCCATTGAGGATACTCAGAAGTTACAAGAAAACCATCATCAATCTGCTTTTGAACCTCCTCTTTGATCTTCATAGCCATGTCGGGATGAGTTCTTCTCAATTTCTGCTTCACAGGTGGACATTCAGGCTTCAACGACAATCTATGCTCTACAATATCAGTATCAAGACCAGGCATGTCTTGATAAGACCAAGCAAACACATCAACATATTCTCTAAGAAGCTCCACAATCTTCCTCTTAACATCTGACTGAAGCAGTGCCCCAATCTTGACTTCTTTTACATCATCATCTGAACCCAAATTAACTAATTCTAATGGCTCTTCATGAGGCTGAATGGCCTTTTCCTCGTGCTCAAGCAACCGAGAAATTTCATCTAGAATCTCCTCAATACCCTCTTCTTCAGCTCCAAACACAGGGAATTCAAAGTTGGGAGGGGGCATAGGGTCATTCTTTTCAATGGGTTTAACAATCAATCTGCACAATGATTTATGTTTGATTTTAGAATATGAAAAGTGCAAGTATCATGCAGATAAAGATGATTATCACATTATTATTATTTTTTTTTTTGGTTTTTTATGTTACCATTTTTCAGAAATAAAGCAAAAAGGGAAAACATAATATGGATAAACAAAATAACATTTTATTGATGATGATAAAATTTGAAACAAAGCCCTCACAAATTCACTTTCACCTTGGGCAGAGTGAAAGGATTTTTGAAAGAAACAAAAACAAATTACTTTGAAACATGAACAATAGTAGGAACGTCAACAGCTGTCCAATTCTGGCAGATCTGTCCATGTGTCACAAAATTGGGAAGCTCTTCCTCTTCATCATCTTCAATGATGGCAGCAGTAGAGTGATCTTTGTGGATGAATCCGGCGTTGTGAAAGGTCTCATTAATACGCTTCAAGTCCCTTCTGACTATACCAGGCATAAAGCCTAAACCAGTTTTGCCCATGTTATCAACCGCATCAATGACTCGGCCCCAACTGTCAGACCGACCAGTTTCTAGCACATGCAGAGCATCTTTCAAAGAAGACATGGGTAACTCATTCCTCTTAACAACTTTGTCATCAACAGAAAGAGCCTGGAATAGAGTTCCAACAATTTCATCAGCATCAACATGTGAAAAGGATGAAAGGTGGCTCACCAGCATTGCTTGCTCACCTCCAACAATTACCAGCTTATCATTCTTAACAAATTTCAACTTTTGATGAAGAGTCGAAGTCACTGTCCCAACCTCATGAATCCAGGGTCGGCCAAGCAGACAACTATAAGCAGGACGGATATCAATTACTTGAAAAGTAATCTGGAAGAAGCATGGTCCTATTTTGATTGGAAGATCAACCTCTCCAATCACAGTCTTTCGAGATCCATCAAAAGCTTTAACAATAACTCCACTATACCTCATGGAAGGACCTTGGTAAGAAAGCTTTGATAAAGTAGATTTTGGTAACACATTCAAAGAAGAGCCAGTATCAACCAACACATTGGAAAGCGCATCTTCTTGACAATTCATGGAGATATGTAAAGCCAAATTGTGATTTCTCCCCTCCTCGGGTAACTCTTCATCACAGAAACTCAAATTATTACATGCGGTGAGGTTAGCAACAATGCCATCAAACTGGTTAACAGTCACATCATGCTCAACATATGCTTGTTCCAAAACCTTCTGAAAAGATTTCCTATGAGCTTCAGAATTCATCAGTAAGGACAACACTGAAACCTTGGACGGGGTGTGCAAGAGTTGATCCACAACACTGTAATCACTCTTCTTGATCAATTTCAATACTTCATCCTCAAAAACCTTCGAACCACTGGACTGACCAGAAACATCAACATGACTCTCTTCTTGAGTTCGTTTGCCAGCAATAACATTCTCCACAATCTTTGGAGGCTCGGGAGCAAAAACTCGACCACTCCAGGTCACCCTACTCATATCAGCGATGCTCACCACAGAAGACAAAGAAGGAATGGGCACTTCCTTACCATCTTCTACCATGATAGCATTGTACTTATACGAAATAGCTTTGTCAGATTCATAGGGTACTGGTCCGGGAAACCGAATGACCAAAGGTGTAGCAGCTGTCTTCCGACTATCATAAGAGATAACAACTCTTTCAGGAATATTAAAGCGAGGCTCAATAGCATTCACCTCATTCTGATATTCGTCCCGCTTAGCAGTGACTTCAATTAAATTCTCATCCATCATCCTTTGAATGTCCCTCTTCACTATCACACAACCACGAGGATTCATAGAACAGATGCAACAGGCTGCATAATCATGATCAATATCATGGTATTCACTCAAGACTGCATGCATTTCCACAAGAGACCTTCGGATCCAACGGATATCAAAGATTTTGAATGTACCAGGACAACCATAAACCATATTGACAGTCGCCTTGCCATGATTAGGCAGCGGATTTGATTGGACATTAGGGTTGGAATCCTCAAAAGACAAAATACCACTTCTAGCCAATCTCTGAACCTCCATCTTCAATGGATAACAATTCTCAGTGTCATGCCCAGCTCCTCCCTGATGGAAAGCACAATGAGCTTCAGGTTTATACCACCATGGTGAATCTTTTGGAACAGCAGGCGGTGGACGGGTCTGAACAAGATTCTTCTTAATCAAACAAGGAAGCAATTCTGTGTAAGTCATCGGAATCGGATTAAAATCTTTCTGAAAACGGCCCCGTTGATTGTTTGGCTGATTAGAACGTTGTTGCTGAGCAGGTGATGCCTGAACAACAGGAACTGAACTGATAACAGGAGTGACAGATGCGACATGTTGCTGACACTGATTGTTTCTATTGCGAGGTCCTTTATACCTTTCTCGAGAAACGACATTGGTCTCTCCTTCTTTCCTTTTGGAAAATCCTCCACTATATTTTTTGGAACTTCCAGCAGAATTGCCATCTTTCGACAATCGTCCCTCACGGACACCCTCTTCCAATCTCATTCCCATATTAACCATCTCAGTAAAATCACTCGGGGCACTAGCAATCATACGCTCATAATAAAAAGGACTCAGAGTTTTCAGGAAAATCTTGGTCATCTCTTTTTCTTCCAAAGGAGGGTTGATATGAGCAGCAATCTCGCGCCATCTCTGCGCGTACTCTTTAAATGTCTCCTTATCCTTCTGAGCCATCGCTCGAAGCTGGTCACAATCGGGAGCCATATCCACATTATATTTATACTGTTTCACAAATGCCTCACCCAAATCTTCAAAAGTGCGAACTCGAGTACTATCGAGTCCCATATACCATTTCAAAGCTGCACCAGACAAACTATCTTGAAAGTAGTGAATAAGGAGCTGATCATTATCTTTATGAGCCGACATCTTACGAGCAAACATAGTCAAGTGACTCAACGGACAAGAATTACCCTTATACTTTTCAAAGTCAGGGGTCTTGAACTTATGCGGGATCTTCACATTCGGAACCAAGCATAACTCATGAGCATTCTTTCCAAATAGCTCTTTACCTCTCAGAGCCTTGATCTCTTTCTGCATTTCAGCAAACTGGTCTTAAATTTCTTCCATTCTATCATAAGCGCTGGCATTCTCACTTAGAGCAGTATGGAAAATTTGCTCTTCACCAAAAGGAACAGTGTGAACCATAGGCGGTGGTACAGTCATCACAGGTTGAACGGTAGGAGTAACTGGAACTTCAGGAGGTGGTGGTGGTTAATAACCTTCAGGAACAAAGTTATGAGGCATGCCCCAGGGGAAACCAGGAGGCATGGAGTATTGAGAAACACTAGCAGGCGCCACAGAGATGGGCATAGAGACAATCTCAGAAATGACTGTCCTTTGCACAGGAGTTGAAAGTGGAGGAGGAGGTGGTGGTGGCTGATTCTGAGCAGCCACCAGAGCTTCCATCATAGCAGTGAGTCTTTCTAAACCATCCTTCAGAGTTGATACTTCTTCACGAAGCTCACGGTTCTCTTGCTGTAACTGATCCATCTTTTTCTTCAGATTAGCTCGAGTATTATACTGGTGCGGCAGCTTGGCTGAACGAGGACCAAAAACAAACAATAAGACACCTGGGAAAGGCAAGAAACAATGCAGAATGATGCTTGATGCAAATGCAATGCAATATGAATGCAGCAAACACGGGATCAAAGCTTCCACAGATCCGGAATAACTGTTGCTGACGACAGAGGTTCGCTTTGAAGTACCGGGTACGTTGAAGGTCAGGGTTTCCTGCAAACCTGTAAACACCCGCCCATTCTCACATGTGGGTACTAGGATGTTCAGTATCTCGGGCTCTCAGGTCGAGAAATGATGATACGTTCACCATTTTTGGTTTGGCATCATCATCAATCGAGGAGGCCTCAACTGATTCTCCAAAATGAAAGGTCCTCAGCTTCAGAGGTTTGAGAAGCAATAGCACATTCAGCCCGAAGGATACAATGTTATCGCCAATCAAAGAGGTCGTCCGCTGATTCACTTTAAAAAAAAAGAGGGGTCATCCTAAAAGGTCATCCAGACTTAGCAGCTCTTCTAGATAGCTCTACCATCGTGGGAAATCCACAACGCAGAATTCTCTAGAGAGAACCACATCCAGATTGTGTTTCATATTCCCTCCTCGAGCCGAGATGGAATGCAAGAGGATATGAAACACACTAATCATAAGTGCACTCAGGCCTGGGTATTGGACCTATCTCTCAGAATACCCCATCCCAACCAGAACAAACAGATAACAAGCAAATCAGACAAAAAGCGATAAATAAATCAAAGTAGGCTACACCCCTCAAGGGATGGACCAGCAAGAGGTCAATCTTTCCCCAGCAGAGTCGCCACTTTTCTGTAGCGGTAAAATTTGTGAGTATAAGCTATTAATTAACTCAACTAAAAAATAAGCAAGAGTCGCCACCGCACTTTTATTTTTATCCATAAAGGAAAGGAAAAAAGAGCGAACAAAACCTAAAGAGATAAGGGTAAGGGGGTTGGTTATGTAAAGGGAAGGTTTTACGCACCCAATACATCTATAGTACTCTATAGGAGCCCTTTGATGTATTCACTGCTTTTGGTCTGAAAATGGTTTGCTTGTAAAGAGATTGAGGAGATGAGAGGAGAAATATTTTTTAAGATTTTTGTGTTTGGAGAGACTTATCGCCTCATGCCTACGTACCCACGATGTGCAATGTAGGATCAAAACCTCGTAGTTCGTGGTACAAAGAACAAAAAGTATTGGTTATGGTTTATTTTATCTTGAAAAAGACAACCTGTCATTCTCAAGAGAGAATACTCAACTAATTACCCAAAGGTATGGGAAAGTGGCATTTGCATCACATTGAGATGGAGGATTTGCTTGGATTAACATCAACAAGACTAATCACTTCAACATCTAAGTGGAAAACGACCATACTTTCAACAAAATACCATGGTTAGGAGTTTTACATCTCATCACAAAAATGACTCATGTCTAATTCTTTTTGAAAAGTTTAAAAGAAAAAAGGTGCATAAAAGCACAAAAGAATTTGGATGAGTTTTTGTATTTTTTTATGTTTTTATGAAAAAAAGTCAAAGTATAGTTAAATGGATTGACATTTATTAAGAAAACAAAGTTTAAAAAGTCACTCGACAAAAGTCGAGGTTTTATTATGAAAGCGGTTTTAAGTTGAAAACAAGAAGGTTTTGAAAAAGAGAGAAGATTTTGAAAATTTAAGAATGGGGAGGAGAAGAAGTGACTATCCTAGTGCATGAAATAAAAGCTAGGGAAAAGAAGGATCTAACCAAAATGGAGCCACTTCAAAGCAATATTAAAATAATTCCATCCTTAAGCAAATTGGCCAAATAAAGGCAAGTCTTAATCAAATTCCAAGCAAAGGGATAAGAAGTCCTAATTCTAGGTCCATAAGTCCAATATCACTTCAAAAGAGGTCCATAAAGAGATCACTCCAAAGCATAGGATAGTAACCAATAGTCCAAAAGAAGAGAATTAAGTTTTTTATGGTTTAATCCTTTATTAATGTTTTAAGTCCAAATGGACAAAAGAAAAATGGCATAAGCATAAACATGTGTCCAACGGACAAAGGAAAAAAATGCGGAAACATAAACATGATATGGAATGATAATAATGAAGCATAAAAGAAATAAAAGAGATAAGGAGCGAGAAGGAAACATAAACAAAATTAATATAATAAAATTGTTAGTAAGTTAGTGGTTAATTGTTAGTGTTAGTGATCAATAACAATTGAATAATTACACTTAGGTCAAGGTTGATGAAACTTATTAGAGGATTGATAAGACCAAAGCCTCCTAACAACAAGTTTCATGAGTTGTGAACCATAAGACAAATAATCAACTATTTTTGATATTTTTTTTCGAGGCGGGACAAATTTTGGTCTATGTTAAGCGCACGCCGAGTAATTTGTTCGAGCAATTACCCTACGAATGAGGTCGGCCATGAAATGTATGTGTTAATGCACGCGAGATAAACGATATAGGGATCGTTATCCTAAAGCGGTGCCACACGAAAAGAAAAAAAGTGGTAATGATCTCGTCTCGATCGAAATTCAACAAAGAAATTTCACGATCACTTCGACTTTCATCGATCAAAAAGAAAACGAAATAGAAGAAAGAGGAAACTAAATTTGAATTACAAATTCAAGACAATTCCATCTTTAAGTTCATTCACTCATTTTGGTGGATTAAAGTGCTAAATATATCATTAACTCAAAGCACCTAAGGTGAATTAAATAATTCACTTTAAAGGTAGATTTGAATTAGTGAACATTTATCCAACTTCATCTACACCCTAAGTCCAATGAATTTAAAGAGAAATAAATTCTTAAAATGTGATCCAAATCCAATATTAAAAATAAAAATAAAAAAACAAGGCTAAAAAACTCAAATAATTTTCAAGAGATTTTTCTTTTAGAAAAGTTTCCAACAAAAGTAGTAAATCCAAATTTTACAAATAAAACTAAAAACAAATTGAAAAGAACTAAAGAAAATAGTATAGAATATTTTTTTTTTAAAAAAAGAAACAAAGGAGGTGTATGGAGAATAAGGTGGTGGAGTGATGAATGGGCTAGGCCCAATGCTTTCCATTAAAAAAAGAAATAGAAACAAAAACAAAAAAAAACAATAAAAAGGAAAATGAAAAAAAGAAAAAGTTAGAAAGTGAAGTATCTTCTTCTTCTCCAAAATGCAACGCCGGTTACTATTCACCAAAACAACATGCTTCAATTTTTTGAGCTCCGTCAAATCGGAACGGCGGAGCTCCGATGTGGTACCGTTGCGACCGGGAAAGCGAGAGGATTTCAAATATGTAATCGATTTCAACCGTCGTAAACAAAGTGCAACGCAAACTGAGATTAAAGCTTCGTCGGAAAAAAATTCACTACCTTCAAAATTTAAGTAAGCACTCTTTAAATTCTTCCTCTCTTCTTCCTTGCCTTGAATGAGTGTGGTTGTTGTTGATTTATGTAAGTTTCTTTGTTGTTTGGAGTGGTGAGTATTTTAGATGAAAAATGGAATTTCGGTTGGATATTTGGATTGGTGAAGAAAAATGGTTTGAGTTGTGATTTTGGCAGAGGTTTGAGGGCTGTCAAAGCTTGAGAAATGAAGGAGAGGTGAGTCCAATTTATAGAGGAAATGGTGAGTGATATGCTGCCGTTTTAATTGATTTGTTTGCGTTTTGGAATGCTCTGTGTAGGTTGTACTCACGGCTTGTATGCGTGCCGTTTTGATTGTAATTTCCTTGCGTTTTACTTCTTCGCGCGATGCCATTTCAATTTCCACTGAGTGCTGCGTTTTGCAATTGGTGTCGTTTGGAGCTTTTTTCACGCGTTTGGCGTGAGGTATGGCAAGTGTGGACGGCTTGGAGTGTGGTTGGAACTTCTTGCAGCTTTGTTCTTCTTTTTTTTTTGCTTGTAAGTTATGATAATGGGCCGTGTGTGCTATTCATGGGCTTTTGAAAAATTGTGACAATGGACTTTGATATTTATGTTGAAGTGTGGGAATTGGTTAGATAAAAATTGAAAAAGAAATGGTTAATGAATATGGAAAGAAAATGGATTCAAGATGTATATGGATAAGGAAAAAAAAAAGTGGATATAATGGATATTAAAAAAAATGGATTTTTGAATATAATAGACATTGGAAATGTATAATTGAAAAAAAATGAATTTTGGATGATTGATATTAAAAAAGGTAATGGATGATTGGATTAAAATTTGGACATAATGGATTAAAATGGACTTTAAGGTAAAAATGAATAATGGATATTGGTTGTTATAGAAGTGGATATTTTGGATAATTGGATAGTAATGGATATTGAAATAGATTTGGAAACTTGGATTTGGATATAGAAAAATGGATAAAATTGGATAGATTTGGAAAAGATGGAAACTGAAAAACATTAAATCTCAAATGGATATGAATAATTGGGTATTTGAAAATTGAAGTGGGTAATTGGAAAATAATGGATAATTGGAAATGAAATGAATGGATATGGATAAAAAAAAATGGTTTAGAAATTTGTTTAAAAATAGGAATGGTTTATGAAGTGGATAAAAATGGTTTAATGGATATTTAAAAAATGGGAGAAATATGGTAAAAAAAAAATGATAGAACCAAGTTGGGTATTAAAATGGACTTTTAGAAATTGGAATTAAATGGTAAATTGGAATAGAATTGGATATGAAGAAAATGGTTTAGAGAATGGATATGGAAAATTTGGTTTTGGTAGTAAAATAAAAGGATATGGATAAATTGGTTAAAAATGTGAAAAATGGTTTAAATAACAAAAAGTGGAATATGTGAAAAATGGTTAAAAGATGTGGATAATGGTTTATAATGAAAAATGGTTTATGGATAGCAAATCTTTATTTTTTAGCCCAAAACCAATCTTGACTTTTTTTCACAAGCCTCTGATGAACATATGCCACACAACAAGCCATAACTGAAACAACAACCATTTGAATCTGACTTTCTGAACCCAAAACTCATACGAGCCATTGCTTGATAAACTGAAGAATCTCAGCACAAGACACCTCGCTTTTGAACAACCACATGTGACTTGAAATTAGGCCATTGTCTTTGACAAACCTGCACAACACACAGTGAGAGAAACAAGCAAACGGCAGCATATTTTTTTTGTATTTTGGTTAGAGGTTAGATAAACAGAAACAAGTAAGAAAGAGAAACACACAGGTGCTCAGGAGAAGCAAAGATTGCGATCTCGCTTATGATGTGAGATGCAAAATGATATGTGGGATCTTAGGGGCAAAAATTAGGGTATTACACAGTCGAAAGCTCTTTTAAACCTCCTCAAGAGTTTAGCTTTCCAATCAACACTTCTAATTTAATGTGGGCGTCGAATTTATAAGCTAACAAATTGCCCCTCAAAAATGCCATTTTCGACAATAATGGAGGAAAAGTCATTTTTTGATAGTGTCCATTCGACGCCATCTTTCGACCTTGCAAAAATGTGCATCAAAAACTGACTAACCCACGTCTCAAGAAACTATTCAGTTTCTTTTTAATCAAATTTATGACGTCACAGCCAATTATGATTATGACTAAAACGTCTCCTCGGAAATCACATCAAAACCCAAACCATCATAACCTCTCATAGAGTCTAGGAGATCATGGACATAGGTAGCAACTGTCACCGCCCCTACTTTGGCTCCTGGGAGGACACGTGTCCCACTAGCTTTAGCTCCTTAATGATGATTAGTGACCTTTTAGTGTCTCCAAAACACTTTATAAATATTTTCTCCAGAAACTATTTTTATTTTTCCCAACTCCCAAGTATTCACTACGCACTTTCTCCTCTCTTCCAAAACTTTCAACCCTTTACCTTCAGCGAACCCATTTTCTTCAAATTTTTAACAATGGAATCTTCAACTGCTACTACTCAAGACCCAAAGAAAAGCCAAAAGTTCAGAGGGCCAAAGAGCACGCCACTACTTCCTCCATTCACTACATTGAATGGACCCAAAGTGGTAAAGAACCAGCAATTCATCCCTGAGCCTCTCAAAGAAGAAAAAAGACATATCTACGAGACTCAGGTATTGATTCCTGTTACTGTTTTTGGGAAATCGCTAGCTTTATCTGGTCCTTTGTCTTCTTTAGATACAGATTATACAACCATTAGTGATTTCTTTCCGTCATATCGCAAAACCCAACCTTTAGGGCAGAAAGACAAAGCTAGGGTAACATCTGAACCCCATGATAATGTAGCCCTAAAGAACATAAATTTGAAGTATTTGAATGACGGGTCTAGGCTATTTAGAGCAACCCCGTATTTCAAGGACTCTGGCCTCTATTTGAACTGGCTAACCAAGTTAGAGAAAGTCAAAGCAGAAACTTGGAAGAGTTTATGAATCTACGAGTTGATCATGATGTCAAAGACAGGTCCTGCTTACTATCCGACTTTACTGGCATTATCTTTGTATTTTTGGGATAGTACCCATTATACTTTCCATCTCCCTTGTGGGATAATGACACCCACTCTCTTTGACATAGCCGCTATCACAGGGCTAAAACCACATGGGCTAGTTTACGACCCTGAAATAGATGCTCTAGACACTGTAGGATTCGCAACCACCAAACACACTTACACTCATTTCATAAACCATTACCACGACAAGAAAACTGACACAGTCGAAGACAAAGAGCACATAGCATTTCTGGCTATGTGGCTTTCTCGCTGTGTATTCTGCACCAAATCTTTGCAAGTGGCAAGAAAATATCTAACCCTAGCCAATCAATTGCACCTTAATCGAGGCATCTGCCTAAGCGAAATGATATTGGCCAGTCTGTACGAGTCTTTAAGTGAAGGTGCTGGTCGTCTAAAAAACCAAGAGAGCAACGGGAACCTCCTGTTATCAGGACCCTTTTGGCTACTCCAGCTTTGGCTTAATGCCACTTTTGAAGCCAGCCTCCCTAACAAAGGGTCTGTGGACGAAGAGGCTGCAGAAATTAAAGAGAGTCGAGTCGAATGGATTCAACTGGTGCAGCTAACGCCAAACGAAGAAGGGCAGACACTTAGGGTATCCTTCTCTGGCTTCGTCAAAATGTTTGCCAAGCGCTATAAATTCACACCAAGGATGGCGCCCTTTGCTGAAAGAAAATATGGTCCTGAATGGTTTACCAGGCCCTTTCCTCCCTCGTTCAAGAAACATGAAGAAGAATCGCAGCGTGTCTGGGAGGCATTCCTGATCCCTCAATTCATCGTTCATCGACTCAACCTGCTAAAGGGCCAAACATCTCTGATGGCCTATCAACCAAACCTTGTCTCTCGCCAATTTGGTTTAGTCCAGACTCTACCCAAGTGTCTGTACGAGAAGAAGGTCCATGTTATCCTTCCCAACACTATCTACGATACCATAGAGAGTTCGACGCACCTCGCTCGACATGCTCATTGATTGCTCCTAACTCCTGTCTATTTTGAACCTTCTCATCTCTGCACCCAAGAGTTCCACGACTGGTGGTCGAAGCATTATGCTGCAGAATTCCTTGATGTCTCTAGCTTCGCTCAGTTGATTGACCAAGCTTTTGTTGATGTGCAGGAGAAGATCAAGAAAGGTACATCTACTCACGTTAAAGAGATTCAAGCCTTCCAGAAGTACTTTGAAACTGTTTATCGACCAAATGATATTAGTCGAACCGTCCGTGAAGCCGCAGTTACGCTGAAGGAGAAATTTATAAAGAAAATGAAGAGTTTGAAACTCCCTTCATACGTTCCTCCTGAGAAACGCTATAAAGCGTCTTTCGCACTATTTCCCCCAAAGGCTCCTCGACTGCCATCTGCTGATTTTGGAGTGGCTCTTGCCCCTCCATTTCCAGATTTATTCATCTGTGGGGATTCTATTAAAATCCTTCGCCGACAGTCGAAACCCAAGGGTCAGCGGGTGGTTCCGACTAAGCATACGCTAGACAGTTTCAAAGGACACCTTCATGTCGGTATCGAAGATGTTCGCATCGAATCCGAAATACATGAAGGTTTGGATTCTTCGATTTTATGTTCTTTTATTCGAACTTTATCATTACTGACTTGTGGTAGCTTGATTTGTTTTGCAGCTGTACCAAAAAAGAACACCCCTCAGCAACTGGTCGAAGCCAAAGGTGAAGGCAGCAAGGTACATTACACACCTTTTCCTTACGTTGATTATTCTTTCTCCCCCTAATGCTTCTCATTATTTCAGGCTTCTCGCAAACCACCTCCGACACCTCAAAGGAAATCAAAGAGGGGCACTGCCCAAATTATCATTAATTCGGAGGATGAGGACCAATCCACTCCTGAAGACTTAAAGCTCAAAAAGAGGAAGAAACCAAGCCAAGAAACAGATGCTGCTGGTGGCCAATCTGAGCCTAAAACGGCTAAAGTCCCCAAAAAGACCACCACTACGAGTAGAGTTACAGAAGCCTCTTCTGGAGCTGTCTCTAAACCAGCCGCAGATCATGCTGAAAGCAATAACTCTAGCCCTGATGCTGAAGGTGTCAAGGTAGCTTGTCATATTATTCTTTAAAGAGTCAATTTATCTACCTTGTTTTCTTTTGTTCTAATTTGCTTCGATTTGATTCAGGTTGATGCAAGTGACTCAAAGCCGCCGGTGAATAATCCTCCTTCTCCAATCACTCTCCTGAATAGCCAAGGTGAGCCCACATACCATCCCACTTCTGACTTGGTCTCTGGAATAAGTTCACTAGGTGAAATTAACAAACCTGACTTTGAAATAACTCCCCCTTCGCCAGCAAAGACTACTACCCAGCAGTCTCAAACAGACGGCTCCGACCATGAAGAAAACGATGATCAGCAGCATCCTGAAATAGAGAATCCAAGAGCCGCTGCCATGGATGAAGATACAACCTTGGTCGATGAAGAGGGATCCCCAATAGACAAACATGTCGGGGCTGCCAGTGCTAACCCAGAAGGAGAGGAGGAGATGGAAGAAGATGATGATGAGATAATGCACCAGTCTGAACTTGATGGCCATAGTGATGAAAATGCTGATGAAAAAATGGACGAAGATGAAGAAGAATAGGATAAAGGTAAAGAGGAGAAGGCTGACAAAGAACCTATCAATGAGCCAACCCATGTCGAAGCTACCCCTACCCCAGCAACTACTGCTGCGACTGAGGGCAAGGCGACCTCAACTATGTATGGAGCAGGACTTTCTGAAAAGGAACTGGATGCCTTGAAGACTAGTAACCCTCGACAATACATAAAGATCCTTCTTGGCTGTCGAGAAAGTTCATCTGACAAAACTCCTAGCGCTTCGACTGCCTCTGAGGACCAGCCTTCAAGCAAAGCTGAGGACAATATCCTTCTGAAGATCAAAAATAAGATCTTTAAGGGTGACCTTTTCACACTCTTACAGATGGATGATGTCACTCATATCTCTCTGAAAAAATCTCCTCCAACAAGTCGACATCCATGCCGTTTCTCCAGAATCTGCCAACGTCATTTTAGAGCTTGGCACTATGATTGACCAAGTCTATGGTGACCTGAAACGCCTGCCCCAAATCGAAAATGCAATTTCAACCAAAGCTGGAAGTGAGGCTGCTGCTTGGACTGCTGCCACGGATTCTGAGAATAAGGTAGTAGAATTGGAGGAAACCAAAGAAAAGAACAAGCAGGAAATCACCTCTAATGAAGAAAGTATTACTTCCTGGGAGCGAAAGATCAAGAAACTTCGAGCCAAGATCTCAAAGGCCAAAAAGCGTAACGCTAAATTGTCTGTCTTTGATGACTCTGGCTTGTCGAAAGAGCTTGAAAATGCCATAACTTTTGTTGAGAAAGCTCAACAACTGGAGAAGGAGGTTACACATTTAAAATCTGACAAGGCCTTGTGTGAAAGGCGTCTTGATCTCCAGAAGTCGAAGTACTTGAAGATGAAGGAGAATCTCCCCTTTTATCTTGTTAATTTCTTTGTAATTTTTCCTTTTTTGTATAATGCTCCATAGCCATTTGAGGCTTTTATTTGTAATGATTCTTAAGCCATTTTGGCATTCATGAATACCATTGTTGGCTTTGCCCTTTTTACGTTGAAATACTTTTTTAGCAATTTTAACTTCTTGAAGTGCTGGTTTATATTTTTTCAAATACTTGCCATTTACTTTCAAGATTCTTTTATCCTTATTTAATTCTTCCACTTTGTCGCACCTAAATTTTGACCACTGACTTTATCATTATCAGTTATTTTTAGTACTTTAAAATGGAAATAAAATCAAAATTGTCAAGTTAGGCTAGTCGATAAGTGTCCATAATTGTTAGGTGTGAGGTTGTGGGTTCGAATCCCGTATATTGCTTTTTAACTTTATTTTTAATACTCGAAAAGTAAAAAATTGCATTTTTATAGATTTATTATTAAATTTCGTTTTAATTAATATATATTAAATAATAATTAATTGTTTCAGTAAAAAAATCATAAAATATTTTTATAGTTAGAAATAATTTATATTAGAATTTTTTTTATTGTCGTTAAACAATTTTGATTGCTAATTAATTCTTATTTAATTTTCATTATAAATGTGAATAATTTTCTAACATTTTTACCAATTAAGTTTCATTGTTTAATCTAATTGTTACTTTTATATTTAGGATAACATATGGGATTTTAATAGAATCATCACTTTTGTTTTTAAATAGAATAAAAATTGAAGTAGGAATTAAAATTAATTTGGTCTAGTTTAAAATTATTTTAATTGGGGGATTAGAATTTTTATCATAAAACTTAATAAATTGGAATTTACTGTTAATTAGTTTTTATTCTCATTATTAGATTAGGTTGAGAATTAGATTATTGGTTTATTAATTTTTTATTAGGATTAAAATATTTTGAGATTAGGATATTATTATTATAGAAAATTTGGTTTTTTAGAATATCAGAAAAAAATAATTTTATTTCTATTTCCATTTACACCTTAAAGAACAAGCAACAATTTTAGGAAAATCATAATGTGATTAATAGGATATGGCCAAAAAAATCAAAAATCAATTATACAGAATTTAATTTTTTGATTATATATGATTAATTGCCTTATTTAGTTGACCTAATTTTATTCATATAAATAGGTAAATGTTTTTCACATTGAGGGGGGTGGGGTGGGGGGGCATTCACATACTAACCTTGTGCATACTCTAACCTCGTACTGAAAACCACTTTGTACGATTCATACATAACCCTGTTAAAGATTTCTAACACGACTTTTTATTTAGTCTTGTTTTTTACATCCTTATACAATTTTATCAAGAGTCTCATATCACCACAATGAGCCAAAAATTCTTGTTCCCTCTCTCACGTGTTGTTTGTAACACCTTCAGGACAACATCAAGCATTCACTTTTATTCTAACAGAATACCAAACTTTAAAACCTTTACAACATAAACTCCATCAATCACCAAACCTATTAACACCACCTGACAATAATACCTTCACTATCATCACCAATCACAAAACAACCTCTCTTGAACCTCCACAAATCATTACAAAACAAACCAAGAATAAAAATCAGAGAAATGTAACAACAACACAAGACAATTCAAGATCACATCAACATTAACAAACATAATAAGAAAAGAGCATCCAAAATCAAAGAAGGAAAAAGAAGGGATCGGGTTGCCGATGACCGCCGAACTCCTCCGTATGCGATCGCACCAGCGGTTGCAACACGACACAAACCTCCGTCCACCCTTTCACGCTACAGAACGCAAGCCCCCGACACGCCATCCTCAATCCTGCATGAGAGGATTTCCTCCGCGCCATGAAAACCACTTGAAGTCGCCGACCGCCAGGGATACGAGATCCACCGTGCATCGCGCCTCCCTCAGGTATTGTCTTCGTGAGTACACTTATTTTGTTATTTGAGATTTGCTATGTGTGAAAGTTTCTTGCAATTCGAATCGTGTTTTGTTTTCATTGAGTGGGATTTTTTTTTTATGAATTTGAGAGAGAGAGATGGAGAGTTTTCAGAGAAAAAGAAAGAGAAGACTAGGAAAATGATTCACTTATGTTGGCTGATTTAACCTATGTGTTCTTATTCTTTTCATTGCCATGTGTACGTATTATAAGGGGCTACCTTTTCAATTTTGACTTTTTCTAAAATAAAATAAACCTGACTAGAGGTAGCAACCTAGTTTTGTTTCATTTTAAGTAATTAGTTGGTTTTGGGTTTTTAAGTTTATGGTGAGGATATTGGTTTAGATTTTTAAGTAATAAGTTTTACGTACATGTTGTAAAATTATTTCACCCCCAATATGGCCCATTACTAAATTCAGGAGGAAATCACACCCCCGTTTTTAATTACATAATTAAGTTAATTACTTGATTTAATTATGTAATTAGGTTTTAAGTGTTAATTCATTTTAATCTAAGTATTTTTAATTTAGGGTTTTTATCAACAACTAAATCAATAATTTGATTTATTTATTCAATTAGGTCAATTGTTAATTTAGGGTTTTAGGATTAATTCAATCGATTAAATTAATAACTTAATTTAATTGCTTAATTAGGTTTTTATTAGGGTTTCTTTTATCAATTAAATTAATAACTTAATTTAAGTGTTTAAATTGGGTTAATCTTTCAATTTAGGGTTTTTAAATTAAATCTAATTATTTAATTGGGTTGGATATTGATTTAGGTTTTTAAAGGAATAGGGTTTTAGGGTTAATTTAAGCAATTAAATTAAGAACTTAAGTTAATTATTTAATTAGGTTATTTATTTTTATTAGGGTTTTTCTATCAATTAAATTAATAACTTAATTTAGTTGTTTAATTGGGTTAATTTTTTTGGGTAATTGTTTATATTATTTAAGGTTTTTTAATAATTAATTTAATAATGTAATTTAATTATTTAATTGGGTTTTTATTTAAGGGCATAATAAATAGTGTTATATGTTTAAAATGTTTATTTTTAAATAGGAATTTAATTTTGTTTAGGATTTTTATTGAGGAATTTTTGGGTTAATTGTGGGGTTGGATTTAAATTTTTATTTCCATATATTCAACATACTGGGTTTTTCTTTCTTTAAAGAAAGTAGGGTGAATTTTATTTTAAATTTTAGTATTGGCTTTTTATTTGGAAAATTTGGGTTTTGGGGCAAAAAAAAAAAAAAATAATAATTTAATTTAATTTAATTTTTGGGGAATAAAATTCTGTTATTTTAGGATTTATATTAATTTTTTAAAAAATAATTTTTATGGGATGATTTGGAGATTTGTTTTTGCTATATTTTTAGCATAAGTGGTATTTTGGGTCTTATTAAATTTTATGGAATTTAAGGATTTTATTCTTCTTAAAAATAAGGGATATAAAGGGTTTATGGGATTTAAAGGATTTAAAGAAGTTATGGGATTTAAGGGGTATTATTAAGGACTTAAGGGATATAAGGGATTTTTAAGGATTTAAGATTTGGGATAAAGCTCTTTGTCCAAGAGTCTAAATAAAGGATGGGGTATAGGGATAAAACTCTTAGGTTCCAATAGTATAAATAAAGGCCAAGGGATAAGGGATTTTGGGATAGAACTCTCCATCCGAGAGTATAAACAATGGATAAGGGATAGAACTCTCCATCTGAGAGTATAAACAATGGATAAGGGATAAAACTCTCTATCCGAGAGTATAAACAATGGATAAGGGATATAACTCTCCATCCGAGAGTATAAATAATGGATAAGGGATATAACTCTCCATCCGAGAGTATAAACAATGGATAAGGGATAAAACTCTTCCTCCGAGAGTATAAATAAAAGGATCGGGATTCAAGGGATAGAACTCCTTATCTAGGAGTATAAATATAGATTAAGGGATAGAACTCCTTATTTAGGAGTATAAATATAGATAAAGGGATAGAACTTGTAACACCCCCAATCTATACCCCCAAGTTATTAAAGAGATAAATAAAATTCAAAATTTCATCAGAGTATAATTAAACATACACGGCATAGACCGAGGGGTCACATCAATTTGAAACAAACATACAACACCTTCTCATAAAGATATGCAACAATTCAGGTAGTAGTACACCCACAATCCAATTACAGAATAAAAGCGGAAAATCTGTAACTGAATCTCATATATATATATATATATATATATATATATATATATATATATATATATATATATATATATCATAGAAGTGTATGCGTCCTATACAACCATACATGTACAATCCAAAAGATACATATACATAATACAAATAATCACAAATGGCCTTCCTAACTACCCGGTGTCACATATTAGAGCCGACCGACAAAAGAATGAAGACCCTAGCTTCACAAAAAGACCTCCAACAACTCTAATCTGCAATGCCTCATAGAGCATTATAAAACAGCAGAAGGGTGAGAAACACAATCATAATACAGTTGCATACAATTATATATTAACACAGAAATGCACAAGTAATATATTCTCACCACAAATGCACCACAATCAAATACAACACAACACAGTACAATTCTCAGGTATCCAATACCAATACACACCAGTCATACACAATACACTCATTATCAATACAATTATACATACCCCATCTCATCAGTCACATTCACCATTCCATACCCAATTAATCCATGATTTATGCAAATACACAGAGACCGACACAACGACTCTATGCAATGCATATGCGGTACTGACTTCCAACATTTCTCATCACTAGTTCACTCAGGAACTCTGCTGGAACCATCGCTCGTTAAATCACTGTAACTCCCCGCCGGGCATACGATGTTCCCCGTTGCTCACACCCCACACGGGCACACAACATTTATGGATCGCTCACACCCCACACGGGCACACGACCCGATCGCTCACACCCCACATGGGCACACGATCGTCTATAACCATCGTTTTTGGTCCTCTTAATTTTAAGGCGATTCATTCCTCTTATTTTTAAGGCTCAAGATGTTATAGCAGATTCCCTCTGGAATTAATCCGTCACTCAGGATGTCACAAGAATGCATATCATGATGCTTGGCATACAATGACTCATGACATTTAAAATGCACACCTATACACATCCATAATCATGCATATATCGTCAATTACCACACATTGCATTTTCTTGCCCTAAGGCCACCAATCATCATCACAATAGGTATTTCATGCAATTTCATCACACAACAGTACACAGGTCATACAATATCCACACCAACAACATACGGCATATACACATCAAGTTTACACCATTAAAATGGCAAAAGTCGACAAACAACATATTTTCTAATTCCCGACCTAATTTAATCAGCCAACAATCTCAAAACCATCATCATAAGAAAGAACATTTTATAAGCTTTCTAACGCATCAAACCATGCCTCAAACCGAACCACAGATCAAAAGTTATTAAGAAAACAAAATTGCACAAACAGCCATGTTCGCTAGGCGAACCCTCTCGCGAGCATTCGCTAACACCTTCGCTAGGCGAATGTCCAGCGAACCCACTACTAACTAGAAAACAGATACAAAGTTCGCTAGGTGAACCCCTTGACGAACCAAGGCAGAACCAACCAGCACCAAAAACATACAAAGTTCGCTAGGCGAACAACTCAGCGAACCTTCGCTGACCTTCGCTAACTGGTTTGCTAGGCGAACCCGCGAAAACTTCATTCGCTGCTGCTTCGCCCCAGGTTCGCTAGGCGAACCTGCGAAAACTCAGAATTCTTCAGCGCTGTTTAAAAACCCAAAATGATATTTTTTCCAACCAAAACATTTCCAAATCAACATATATCAATCAGAACCTATTCTAATCATGGCAACAAACATTCTACCACGTTTACGTCGATTTCCAACCGCTCAAACTTCGATTCTTATCATTCTATCATTTTCAACCTAGAAGTGAAAAACCATGGAAACAAGAGAATCATCCAAACACACACATACATAATCATACACAAACATAGTATAATCGAGTTTCGCACCCTTACCCGATTTAATCGCGTGTAGAAAAGTCGGGAGATTGATTTCTTCTTTCTCAAGTTTTTCCTCTCTTTTTCTTCTCTTCTTCTTTCTCTCTACTTTTCTTCTTCTCTTTTTCTTTCCTTTTATATTTTTTCTCTCTTTCTATTTCTATCATACTAACTTAATCAAAATAAAATGAAATAACCCAAAATACCCCAACACTCAAATATCTCGCAAATGCTCCCAAAACGCGATAAAATATAATCACGATGAAAAATAACATATTTTCACATAAAAGTCAGAAATAAAATAATATAATAATAAAATAATCGAAACGACTCAATTAAATAAAAAGGCAAAACTGACAAAACTGACTGGGGCGTTACAGAACTCCTTATCTAGGAGTATAAATATTAGATTAAGGGATAAAACTCCTTATCTAGGAGTATAAATAATAGATATGGGGATAGAACTCTTTATCTAAGAGTATAAATAGTGGATTAAGTTTGAGATTAGGGTTAGGAATAGGATTAGGGGGTAGGAATAGGGGAGGTGAACTACGGTTACTCTGATCCTTCAAAATGAGGGTACGTAGGCATAGGGTTGTGAACCCTAGCGAGTATAATTAATAAAAAACTTAGGTTTCTTTTGTAAATAAATCATTTAGACAAACAAACAAGCATACCCTAAAATCTAAGGAGGATCCCATTGAGTACAATGGAAGTGAGGGGTGCCTAACACATTCCCCTCACTTAACCGACTCCCGAACTGTAGGAATCTCTGCCCTTGGGATTAAAGATTTTTAGGTTTATCATAATTTTCCTTAAAAAATATGATGGCGACTCGAAAAAAATTTTCCGGCCGCGACAGCTGGCGACTCTGCTGGGGATACCTAAAGAGAGTCCCTCCTAACTTTAGGCTTTAGGGTTTTGTTTGTTTGTCTTGGGTGTTTATGGTTTTTTTTGTTTTTTCTTTTTATTATTCTCAGGTTTTATTTTATATATTTGTTTATTTATTATATATGACTCTTTTGTTTTATTTTGTCATCATGCATTGGATTGGGGCATATGATGCGTGAAGCTAAAACCCAAGGTTGGAGTATAACCCTAGATTAGGACGTGGAACGAAAATGTTTTTTGGGGGGATGTGACATCCCTAACAATTCATTGATGCCACACTCAGAATAGATCCTTCCAAAGGTGTCCTCATGGAAGGGATATCCCCTAACGTAGAGGATGATTTGGATGTGGTCCGAGACTCTGAGAACTTTTAGCCTACCCCTTACCAACTCATGGAGACCCTACGTATTCAACCCTCAAGGGCTGTTACTAGGGTCCTACCCAGATGAGACTTATCCCGAAGGATTACCATAGGAAGGCTTGCTTCTTCTTATGGTAAAACAAGGGTATAGTATGTAAGTTATAGAGTCGTTATGCTGTCCAAACTTTATATGTCATGCTTGCATTTTCACCTTACCCTAACCAAGTAAAAAAAAAAAAAAAACAAAGTGTCCATGTCATCATGCATTTAAAAACATTTTTTTTTGCATATATGCATTTTGTGGGGAATTTCAAGATGTGTTGTAGGAATATTGGAAAGAGGGATTCAAGCGAAAGGGCTACCCTACGCATCAGAGTGCTAAGTACTGATTTACAAAGTCTCAAAGACCTTTGAGACTTAATGCCAAATCTGCTCAAAGGATGGTTATACACAAGCATGGAAGAATCCTCGATCTTTTAGGGACCCCTATGAAGGTAGAGACCGTAACTGCTTTTGCACAACTTTATGATCCTCCTCTATGTGACTTCCTCTTCAAGGATTTTTCAACCAGTTCCTACGCTGAAACAATTTGGACTATACTTGGATTTACAAGGAGAGGGAAAAACCTACAAGGAGAGGGAAAAACCTTACAAGGGGCATGGGGGCAAAAAAAAAAAGAAAAAAGAAAAAGGTCAAGCCTAAAGACTTAGTTGTACCTGTTCAAGACCTATTATCTCACCACAAGGAGGATAGGGAAATGCAAGGGTACTTGGAGGAATTTAAAGCTCATTTGAAGAAGGCATTAGGGGCATCGATTTAGTTTACGCCTTCTTGAGTTCAGGAGTTTCCATTTTGGGATTATTGTTTTGGATTATTTTCCTAATTTTATATTCATCTCTAACTACAATGGATTTTGGAATTCCGCCCAAATAAATTTTTAAGATTATTTTGCATACCCCATGCATTTTCATGCATTTGCATACATACACATACATTTGCATATCCTTTCCGCTTTCGCCCTTGCCCGATTACCAAGAGCTAAGAGGTTTCCCGATACTCATGAACGAACTTAAAGGGTACCTCAAGAAGCTATGGAGGAATTCAAGAGGGACAAGTACCATTGAGGAAAGAAGATAACCCTTCACCATGTCTGCCAGAGGAGTGCTTAGAGCCTTAAATGCAATAACCTTGGATGATGGCCATATAATAAAGGAAGTTTGGAAGGGAACTAGATCCTACACCAATATCTCAAGACTGGTGGATTAACAAGGAAGCTTACTTCTAGGATCAGTAGGCCTTTATCATTTCTAGTTGTAATTTCTTTTTGCTAAGTGTTGTTTATATTAAAGGTTGTACCTTTTGGGATATAATTTTAATAAAATAAACATGCATGTTTTTGGAATTCATCTATTCGTTTTCACTATTTCTTATTAAAAAAAAAAGGAATCAACACTTTTCCATTCCACCTCACCTCTTCAACAAACTTAGGAGGAGAAGGATGTAAATAAACAAACGAATATTGTTGATGTATGCTTTAATGGTATGACCTGGCTGAAGATGTAAGGCATTGTTTCACTCCCTAAACACTGGAGGAATAAGGAGTTAAACCGTAGTCAACCCCCTCGAGCCAGAAGTTGGTGTTCTTTCTATTTAAAAAAAAAACCTTAATCTTAACCAGGGGCAGGGTAGATTTCAATTAATTCAACATTGCGTCCTAATGCAAGGGAATCAGTACACCTAATCACAAGGATAAAGGTTCAAAGCACACACCATTCAACATTGAGGAAGCAAAAGGGATAATAGCTCATAATATCTAATATGGCAGTCACACCCTTTCTAAGTCAAAAGTAAGATCACTCAGGAATTATTCCAAAAAAAAGAGGAAAAAGAAAAGCCCACTAAGTCAAGAAGAAAAGGAAAAAAAACTAAAAAAATAGTTGACTTTGACTTAAGAAAAAATTAGGGTACCCCGATGGACCACTAAATTCAAAAGAATTGGTCCATGCAAAAACAAGGGATTAAAAGAAAAGAAAAAGGAAAAATGGAACAATCTTATAAACATGAGTGAGTGACTGCACCTCAAAAGGATCTCATCGAGTGCTTAAACCAGTATAACTTCTAATCACCGTGACTGAGAAGTTTCTCTTGCAAGATGAACACATTTGTTGTGTTAATTGGATTTAGGAATGGAGAACAACAAGGAGAATGGGGTGGGTTAAATTTCAAATTTTGAGCCTTGTATCTTTGTTTAAAAAAAAAAACGTGAACCAGACCACGTTACAACATATAAAAGTCCTAATTGAAGCTAGGGGCACTATAAAAGCATACTCGACAAAGTCATTGTTAAGCTGACTCCGAATCTGAATGTTTGTTAAATCATCATTTTCCCATTCTCATTCGCGCCAACCTCATGGACGAATACCATATGTCATACGCCTTGTATAAATTTTGGATTTCAAAACTTGCATGAGCATGAAGTTATAATTACTTTTCAAAGGGAACATTTTTTTTTTTCATAAATCAATACTTAGCGTTAAGGAAATTTCAAACAAAGGACTGATCAGGGGCACAAGGATTCAAGAGATTTATGATAAGGAGGCGAATTACCAAGGAATATTTCCAACCATGGGGCAGAACCTAATGATCATAGGAGTACATAATCTGAAGATCTTACTAGCTGGGGCAAAGCATCCCAAGATTTGACACACCGATGCTGAATCACCTCCATGACTCTAATGATAAGGGGTGGACCTTTCAAGAGGTTCACGCTGGAGCATACCAACTCAAGGGTGCATTGAGGTCAATCACTCTAGGAGTCATCTAATCAGGGGCAAAGACATGATAATGGGGTAGTTCATCTCAAGGTCGTATCAAGGCATGGTGGGATCTAAGGTCCTTTTCAGGCATAATCCTTCGAAACTCAATCAATCAAGGGCAAGCCCTCTTCATCTGTCCTACATCAATAATTGTCAAAGTTCAAAACGAGTATCGGGATATCAGGCTAGCTCAATGCGCCCTACCATATCAGTTAACAAATATCATGGAGACATCCAACACTGGGGCACTTATGGAAACATTCAAATCATCGTCATGCATTAATCATGTCGCTACGCTCTAGCATCCAACCATGCATACATAAGCTAACATAAACATGCATATATAACATAGCATCACATGCATACATGAATATACATACATAGCATAGGATTTGTGACCACTCTTAGAGGTCTAATCCCCAGCTTTGTAACCTATCCATACGAGGGATAAGTTTCGTCAATATCTAACGGTTTTATCTAGGGGTTTTTATCAAGGTTCCATTAAGGATTTTTATCAAGGATCTTGTTAGGGGCTTCAATCAGATTTCAATCAGAGGGGTTTTTACCAGGGTTTTATTAATGGCTCCACCAAGGGATTTATCAAGGATTTATAAAAGGTTGTCAAAGAATTTTAAAGGGTTCCATCAAAGGGATTTTATCAAAGGGGTTCTATCAAAAGGATTTTCATCGGAGCGTTATCCAACAAGGGTGCAATAGGGTTTTACCAAGAATTTTCAACAACATGGTATTACCAATGGGTTTTATCAGGGTTTTATCAAAGGATTCCACCAGGGTCTCACCTAGGGGTTTTACCGAGGGGTGTCATCAGAATTTTATCAGGGGGTTCTACCTGATTTTTATCCAAGGGGTTCTATCAAGGGATTTTTCATCCAAATAAGGGGTTTTATCCAAAGTGACCAGGGTTTCACTAAAGTCCTATCTGATTCCAGTAGCATGATCGGAGTATCATAGGAATCATAGGCAAGTTCCACCCGGAAGGGTCGAAATGGATCGTCAGGGGTTAATCAAGGGGTTCCATCAAGGATTTATCAGACAACTTTGTCAGGGTTCTATCATCAGAGGTTCCAACAAAAGTTGTCACAGGGGTTTTATTGAGATTTTACCAAGGATTTTTTTCAAGGGGTTCCATCGGGGATTTGTCAGACGGTTTCGTTGAAGTATTATCATCAGGGGTACCATCAGAAATCTTATCAGGATTTTTTCCTAGGGTTTTATGAGGAGTTGCATAATGGGTTCTACCAGGGTTTACTAAAACAGAATCGAAGGATCACTAGAATCCTACCTGACTTCTGTAAATAGGGATATTATACAAGGGATATTGGAATATTAACAGAGCATTGTTCAATCCTTGCTTAACTCCGAGATTTATTCACTTCACGGTCAAAATTAGGGTTCCTTTTTATATTTAATCATCTCCTCCCCGGGAAGATGAAGACTCGCCGTCATCATCATCTCAGTAGTAAGTTGATTAAATAGGGGCAGCTGTCGCACCATAAATTTTGACCACTGACTTTATCATTATCAGTTATTTTTAGTACTTTAAAATGGAAATAAAATCAAAAGTGTCAAGTTAGGCTAGTCGATAAGTGTCCATAATTGTTAGGTGTGAGGTTGTGGGTTCGAATCTCGTATATTGCTTTTTAACTTTATTTTTAATACTCGAAAAGTCGAAAATTGCATTTTTTATAGATTTATTATTAAATTTCGTTTTAATTAATATATATTAAATAATAATTAATTGTTTCAGTAAAAAAAATCATAAAATATTTTTATAGTTAGAAATCATTTATATTAGAATTTTTTCTTTTGTCGTTAAACAATTTTGATTGCTAATTAATTCTTATCTAATTTTCATTATAAATGTGAATAATTTTCTAACATTTTTACCAATTAAGTTTCATTGTTTAATCTAATTGTTACTTTTATATTTAGGATAACATATGGGATTTTAATAGAATCATCACTTTTGTTTTTAAATAGAATAGAAATTGAAGTAGGAATTAAAATTAATTTGGTCTAGTTTAAGATTATTTTAATTGGAGGATTAGAATTTTTATCATAAAACTTAATAAATTGGAATTTACTGTTAATTAGTTTTTATTCTCATTATTAGATTAGGTTGAGAATTAGATTATGGTTTATTAATTTTTTATTAGGATTAAAGTATTTTGAGATTAGGATATTATTATTATAGAAAATTTGGTTTTTTAGAATATCAGAAAAAAATAATTTTATTTCTATTTCCATTTACACCTTAAAGAACAAGCAACAATTTTAGGAAAATCATAATGTGATTAATAGGATATGGCCAAAAAAAATCAAAAATCAATTATACATAATTTAATTTTTTGATTATATATGATTAATTGCCTTATTTAGTTGACCTAATTGTATTCATATAAATAGGTAAATGTTTTTCACATTGAGAGGGGGGGGGGGGGGGGGTATTCACATACTAACCTTGTACTGAAAACCACTTTGTACGATTCATACATAACCCTGTTAAAGATTTCTAACATAACTTTTTATTTAGTCTTGTTTTTTACATCCTTATACAATTTTATCTAGAGTCTTATATCACCACAATGAGCCAAAAATTCTTGTTCCCTCTCTCACGTGTTGTTTGTAACACCTTCAGGACAACATCAAGCATTCACTTTTATTCTAACAGAATACCAAACCTTTAAACCTTTACAACATAAACTCCATCAATCAGCAAACCTATTAACACCACCTAACAATAATACCTTCACTATCATCACCAATCACAAAATAACCTCTCTTGAACCTCCACAAATCATTACATAACAAACCAAGAATAAAAATAAGAGAAATGTAACAACAACACAAGACAATTCAAGATCACATCAACATCAACAAGCATAATAAGAAAAGAGCATCCAAAATCAAAGAAGGAAAAAGAAGGGATCGGGTTGCCGATGATCGCCGAACTCCTCCGTATGCGATCGCACCAGCGGTTGCAACACGACACAAACCGCCGTCCACCCTTTCACGCTACAGAACGCAAGCCCCCGACACGCCATCCTCAATCCTGCATAAGCGGAGATCCTCCGTGCCGTGAAATTCACTTGAAGTCGCCGACCGCCAGGGATACGAGATCCGCCGCGCATCGCGCCTCCCTCAGGTACTGTCTTCGTGAGTACACTTATTTTGTTATTTGAGATTTGCTATGTGTGAAAGTTTATTGTAATTTGAATCGTGTTTTGTTTTCATTGAGTGAGATTTTTTTTTATGAATTTGAGAGAGAGATGGAGAGTTTTCAGAGAAAAAGAAAGAGAAGAACAGGGAAAATGAATCACTTATGTTGGCTGATTTCACCTATGTGTACCTATTCTTTTCATTGCTATGTGTACGTATTATAAGGGGCTACCTTTTCAATTTTGACTTTTTCTAAAATAAAATAAAATAAACCTGACTAGAGGTAGCAACCTAGTTTTGTTTCATTTTAAGTAATTAGTTGGTTTTGGGTTTTTAAGTTTATGGTGAGGATATTGGTTTAGATTTTTAAGTAATAAGTTTTACGTACATGTTGTAAAATTATTTCACCCCCAATCTGGCCCATTACTAAATTCAGGAGGAAATCACACCCCCGTTTTTAATTACATAATTAAGTTAATTACTTGATTTAATTATGTAATTAGGTTTTAAGTGTTAATTCATTTTAATCTAAGTATTTTTAATTTAGGGTTTTTATCAACAACTAAATCAATAATTTGATTTATTTATTCAATTAGGTTAATTGTTAATTTAGGATTTTAGGGTTAATTCAATCAATTAAATTAATAACTAAATTTAATTGCTTAATTAGGTTTTATTAGGGTTTTTTTTATCAATTAAATTAATAACTTAATTTAATTGTTTAAATTGGGTTAATCTTTCAATTTAGGGTTTTTTGATTAAATCTAATTATTTAATTGGGTTGGATATTGATTTAGGTTTTTAAAGGAATAGGGTTTTAGGGTTAATTTAAACAATTAAATTAAGAACTTAAGTTAATTGTTTAATTAGGTTATTTATTTTTATTAGGGTTTTTCTATCAATTAAAATAATAACTTAATTTAATTGTTTAATTGGGTTAATTTTTTTGGGTAATTGTTTTTATTATTTAGGGTTTTTTAATAATTAATTTAATAATGTAATTTAATTATTTAATTGGGTTTTTATTTAAGGGCATAAGAAATAGTGTTATATGTTTAAAATGTTTATTTTTAAATAGGAATTTAATTTTGTTTAGGATTTTTATTGAGGAATTTTTGGGTTAATTGTAGGGTTGGATTTAAATTTTTTATTCCTTATATTCAACATACTGGGTTTTTCTTTCTTTAAAGAAAGTAGGGTGAATTTTATTTAAAAATTTTAGTATTGGCTTTTTATTGGAAAATTTGGGTTTAGGGGCAAAAAAATAAAAAATAAATTAAAGTAAATTTAATTTAATTTTTGGGGATTAAAATTATGTTATTTTAGGATTTATATTAATTTAAAAAAAATCATTTTATGGGATGATTTGGGGATTTGTTTTTGCTATATTTTTAGCATAAGTGGTATTTTGGGTCTTATTAAATTTTATGGAATTTAAGGATTTTATTCTTCTTAAAAATAAGGGATATAAAGGATTTATGGGATTTAAAGGAGTTATGGGATTTAAGGGATATTATTAAGGACTTAAGGGATATAAGGGATTTTTAAGGATTTAAGATTTGGGATAAAGCTCTTTGTCCAAGAGTCTAAATAAAGGATGGGGTATAGGGATAAAACTCTTAGGTTCCAAGAGTATAAATAAAGGCCAAGGGATAAGGGATTTTGGGATAGAACTCTCCATCCGAGAGTATAAACAGTGGATAAGGGATAGAACTCTCTATCCGAAAGTATAAACAATGGATAAGGGATAGAACTCTCCATCCGAGAGTATAAACAATGGATAAGGGATAGAACTCTCCATCCGAGAGTATAAATAATGGATAAGGGATAAAACTCTTCCTCCGAGAGTATAAATAAAAGGATCGGGATTCAAGGGATAGAACTCCTTATTATCGCTCCCAGGATTTTCATCCAGGTACAAATGCGAAAGTTGCGCGGAAAACAGAGTCGTCAGCCGTGTAAATTTATCCCAAGAGAGGGAAAGGGAACACCGCATAAACTTGAGGAAGAGGGAAAGGAATGGTCATCGCAACCATAGCCTGGGTTCGGGAGTCGGTTATGCGAGGGGAAGGTGTTAGCACCCCACGCGTCCATCGTACTCGATGGGATCCACGCTTGTTGTCTATTCTAAGGGTGAGTTATCTTAACATCTACGGCTGCACTAAAACGGGGAAGGGGAAAACAAAGACAGGCTCGGTAGGACGTCGACGTCCTATGCCTACGTACCCCCTTTGTGCAATGGGGAATTCAGAGTCAACGTAGTTCGGACCAAATTATTTTTGTGTTTTTTATGAGCGACGTTAAGTTCGCGTCCGGCAGTTAGGGTCGATGCCTGTTTGCGACTCAGACGGAATGTAACGTGCCCTTTTTGAAAATAGCCTTTAGTTTGACGATCCCGAAGGATAAAAAGGTTTGAAGTTTATTTGTATTTTTTAGGACAGAAGTGACTTGAGTTAGTTCATAACTCAACTTGAACCAAAGTATATGACACGGGAACGAATGCGTCACATGGTCGCCCCCAATGGGACGTATGCTCAACACTCTAGAAGAGAGAAGGGGGACCCCTCAATCTTCATTTCCTATGTTTAAGGCTTGTGTGCAAGGCAAGTTGACCTTATTAAGTATCTTAGAGATGTTTTGAGATGAGAAGAGGGACTCAAAAGAAAATAAAAACACTACGGGGAAAATTCTATCCTAATATTGTCATGCAAAGATGGCCCTAAAGGGGAAGTTTGGAGGGAGACTATCATATGGAATTTAGTCCTAATGTTATCATGCAAAAGTGGCCCTAAGGGGAGGTTTGACGACAACCTAAACCTAAAGAAAAGAAAAGATGAGAGGAAGAAAGAGTGAGAGTGGACATAGATACTATCCACACCCTCAAATAACTTACCTCAGCCCCTGCATAAAAGGTTAGTCCAAACAGACATAAGTGACAATAAGACAAATGAAACTCAAACAAATCACAAACCAAAGAGAAATGGTTATAAACCAAATGGAACTCAACCAAATCAGAATGTGGATGACCTATAACAACTCAAACATGATTCATGAATTCAAAGAAGCAATCCCAAACAATTGCACAAGTGCCTTCTCAAACAAGTAATCAGGCATGGTCAAAGATGTGCATACAAGAAGATCTCAAAAAAAGAGCAATCAAACAATTAGCAAAACATCTTCTAAAATTACCAAATTAAAACCTAACACACCTAAACCAGTGACAAACATCATGTTAAAAACTCATGCAAAAATTCACAAGATAGGTCACCCAAACAATTATGCAAATTTCAGACAAGAAACATGACTCAATATGCAAAAGAGGAGGACTAAAATACAATATGAAATGATTTTAAAAATGAGAGAAAAATATTTTAATGCAAATCAATGTGTTGGTGAAACAATGCAAAAATGATGAGTTCAAAAAGTTTTATGGATGGTGAGAAATAAAATAAACAAGTCATGGTATGCATATATAAGATAAATTCAAAAAGAAATTATTCAAATAATTATTTCAGATGCTAAAAATAAAATAAAAATAAAAAATAAAATTTGAGAAAATTTTATAAAACTATAAAAATGCTTCATGAATTTTTTGGTGATTTTTGGATGCAAATATATATTTTTAAAAATTAAAAATGCAAATGATGCAATTGAATAAAATAAAAATATGGCAATAAACATGGGGGGGGGGGGGGGGTGTTCAGCAGCCCAAATACATTGAAAAACAACATGGATCAAACAAAGGGGGTGTGGATATCAAGCCCACACCACAAAGCCCATCAGCGGAAAAAAAAAAAAAGGGAAGGAACACGTGGAACCCAGTCAACCCTAGGACTCACCATCAGCCATGATATCAATCTAGCGTCACACAATTGGTCAACCAAAGTCCAAGTAAACATGATAAAGGGCTATGATTAAAAGTGCACCATAATTATGAAATGCACGCACCTAGCAAATTACCCAGAATTAAAAAAAAAAAAAGAAACACGTGAGGGGCACCATATCATTAATGCGTTGGCACCCTAATCGCCAATGGATTCATCAGACGTACCAGATTAGATCATCAAGTCAAAGATTAAAATAAACGAATGGCTCAGATTAGAGATGCATGGTAATAATCGTGGGAGGGCACACATACAAACTAATAAAATAAAACAAAATTTAGATGATGTGGCGCGCTATGGACCACACGATCAGGGCAATCAACGGCTGGAAGATCATCTTCCTCATTCAAACCCTAACCTCGCCGGAATCCTTACCAGTCGCCGGAGCTAGGGCTCCGGTCACCACTTCCGGCCACCTGCAACAAAAAAATTCCCAGAACACGCAAACGAATACACTATTCTGACCAGAATTTCACCAGGGTCAATAATATCACATTAAAAATCGCAAATAATCAACACATAAGAAGCATCAAATGAAAGAAAGTTTGGACTCAAAACTTAAAACTCATCGTACAACCAAACCACGCGTCCAAACTCCAAACCAAATACATCAGAATCATCAGTGAATGTCCCACATCATTATGCACATCAAAAAAAGGAGTTTTAAAAGCATGCAAAGTGCCACTAACCTGAGATCAAGCAACACGTATCCTTGCTGTTAGCTTCAAATGAGGGTTGCTTCGTGCTTTATGGATCCCAAGGGTTCAGATTATGAAAGAAGTTTTGGAAAAACTCTTGTGGATTGTGAGATTCGAATGAGATAAGGATTAGGGTTGGAAGTTTTGTTCTCCTCAAAAATCACGTGTATCCTCTCTAACCAGTGCATGAGTTAGCTTAAATACTTAGGGTTAATCCACTGATAATCACTTGGCCCTTGTTAATTCTTTACTTAATGAGTTTTGGGTGATTTTGGAAATTTGCATAATGTGAAATACAACCTCCTCCATGCATGTATATCCAAACCCTTGATGATGGATCACTTATTTAACAATTGCTAATCACACCTGAATTGGATTTGGGCCTTGAGATGTCTTGGTTCATGAGTTTTCAATGATTTTGCTATTTTGCCTAATGGAAAATAAGTGATGAATAAACCATGGATCCACTTGATTCAAAGGCCAAAAATGATCCTTATGGATTGTTCTTTGATGTTAGAATGTGACATGAAGCAATGGAACCAAATATAGGTCACTGCTTCCCAAAATGCAAAAGTTGTGAAAATGGAATCATGAGAAACCCTAAAAACCACTTTGCCTTCTTTTGATCATAACTTGAGTTTCACAAATGATATGGAGACCATCTAGTACTTGTTGGAAAGGGGAGAAAAAGATATTCAACTTTCATGTTTGAGGAAAATTCATTTGAAGCTTCTTTGATGATGAAAAGTCAAGTTGAATGTAGTGTAAGAACTTGCCCAAAAAGGAAACTTTCAAATTATAGGTCATTTCCATATTTAGTAACTTTTGTACCAACCCTTGATTCTTGATAAATGGTATGGAACTTGACCCTTTAAGACCATATGAGGATGTGAGACCTTGAAAATCTTGAAGAGAACCTCAAGATTTCACAGTTGACTTCCCCTCTCACTGTTGACTTTTCCCTAATTCTCCTGATTCCCAATCCATTGGCCAATTGAACTTCTCATGAGCCAAACTGATGGACAATCTTTCATTCCTAGGTACTTAGGGACCCAAGGAATACCATGGAATCAAGTCTTGCCCAAAAAATCAGAAATAAACTGACCTTATAGCAAACCCTAATTTTGGTACCCTCAGTCTAGGAGGAAATAACACAGTCTCCAAATACAAATTCCTCTGAATATGATATGTATCCCCTCCAACAAAGATAAGATATGCCATTTGGTGATGATAAAAACCCAAGAAGCTTGCCCATTGGAGCAATAAACCCAAGAATCCCAAAACCCTAATTTCTGCACTGGTTAGGAGAGAGTGGTCCACTTGAGCTCTCTTGGATAACATAAGGACTCTTACTTGAAGAACATCTTCTCCTCTTGAACTGCCTCAGGCACCTTGAACCCATGCTAAGAACCAATGATATGCACATATGATAGTGCAAAAATGAAGTGAAACATAAGCCAGTTAGTACTGAAGTAAGGAGGGCAAAATTTGGGGTGCTACAGCTGCCCCTATTCAATCAACTTGGTCCTGAAGGTATGATAGCAGCGGCTGTCATGCGTTCAAAGGATTCACGGGGATTGAATACCAAAAGAAACCTGAAATTTGCAATCCTCAAAGGAGGGACGACTCCACTGGGGAACAAGCAAAGAATGCTGCACCTGTCACAATACGTACGAGTGTTGGAAACCAATGCGAACAATGTATCAGAATGTCATGAAATAAACACAAACGAGTGTTAACTATGCTGGGGATAAACACGGACGGGTGTCAAGGGGTCAAAGATATCAGATACGAACATGGTATCGAAAGGATACACGGACGGGTGTAAAAAGGTTCAATACGGACGAGTATCAGAAGGATACACGGGCGGGTCTTAAATGTCAATGCAGACGGGCATTGAAACAAGGGTTCAAACACGGACGGGTGTTGAAAAGGTACACGGACGGGTGTAAAAAGGGTAAACTTACTGGGGATTGATCTCGCTGGGGCACGGAAGGTCAACACAGACGGGTGTTAAAAGTCAATACGGACGGGCACTAAAACAAAAGTTCAAACACGGACGGGTGCTGAAAGGACACGGACGGGCATCAAAAGTCAATACGGACGGGCATTGGCTTAAAAGGTTCAAACACGGACGGGTGCTGAAAGGACACGGACGGGCGTCAAAAGTCAATACGGACGGGCATTGAAATGAAAGGTTCAAACACGGACGGGTACTGAAAGGACACAGACGGGCGTCAAAAGTCAATACGGACGGGCATTGGCTTAAAAGGTTCAAACACGGATGGGTGCTGAAAGGACACGGACGGGCATCAAAAGTCAATACAGACGGGCATTGGCTTAAAAGGTTCAAACACGGACGGGTGCTGAAAGGACACTGACGGGCGTCAAAAGTCAATACGGACGGGCATTGGCTTAAAAGGTTCAAACACGGACGGGTGCTGAAAGGACACGGACGGGTGTCTGACGGTAAAAACCCTCGAAGGAGTAAACTAAAGGACCACCTGGATGAAGGGGTAAAAATGAAATCATGGATTAACGCTCCTGGCAAACAGCTCTGCAAAGGAATGCCAAATATTGCCTTGAATGACTAAACCCAACACTTGTGGAGTGAAGTCGAATGATATTCTCCAAAATCTGCTTTTCTCCTGACGAGGGAAAACCCAAACCTGGCTTATGCTTCGGATGCCTATGTTTGAATTTTGCCGTAATGCTCCACACGAAGTGGAAATGCTACGCTTTTGAGGATGCAATGCAAATGCTTATGATATGCATAAAGGGTCCCTCCAGCAAAATAAATGCTGGAGAGGAAAGACCAATTCAGCTGGGGATGACAAAAATAAATTGTCCTCTGAATCCAGGACTTTGTTGAGAAGGATCACACTGGCCGACTCTTTGGATCCACCACTTCTGTCGGGGATGAAATCCAAAAGCATATACACTTTACCGGGGATTACACGCGTCCTTTACTGAAGGTGACATCGAACCTGAGATTCCTCCTCTGCTGGGGGAGTTGAGAATGAAGGCCAATAACGGAGCCGGAAGCCTGTTATTGAGGATTGCCAATAACAGATGGGCTTAGGACCTGCTGGGGGGTGCCAGCCCATAATACCATCCTGCTTGTGGATACTGCTGAACTTAGCCTACTGATGGGGAGAATGACCTACTCCCATCTTGCTGGGGATTAGAATATGACGTCGTCGGCGAACGCACACTTCCTGATTGGATGGGGAAGGTGAACACCCTGATTCTGTGGGGGAATAACGTCTTGATCTGGAGAAAATACTTCTCAGGTCTCCGCTTGGGGAAGGTCTGCTCTGCTGAGGAAAGGTGCAATCTCAATGCTGGGGAGAGCCACCCTACTGGGGAGTACAATGTTGTTGCCCTGCAAGTCAAATAACAACAAATAGAATACGCCACAACATGACTATCACCATTAATGCCTAAGTAATTTCTACTGCTTTACGTTATGCTACGCAAAGCTCGAAGTTTTATATGCAATGTTTATAAAAAATATCGGACGTTTTTGCAAACAAAACAGTAAAAGTAAAACAAACAAGGGAAAGCTCTCTGAATGAAATGAAAATTTTATTGAGAAAAGTGGCTTGTAAATAGGCATTTACAATCGGAAGCAATTCCTAAAAAGAGGTAATTGCGCAAAAGCAAAAAGAAAATACACATGTCGGCAATGTGGGAACATATATCCACCATGATTCGACTCAGCTATGACCCATATGTCTTGCTTATCCACAAATATCTTGACCTTTGAAAAGACTAACTTTACTGATTCCTTTCTTTCAGAATTTCCAGGTATCGAAAACGCTCACAGATCAAACGCAGACCATAGCCTTTCGCTTATAAATCCCTAACTTTTGCCTGGATCGCCCTTTTCGGGTTTTCAATCCATCGTGATACCCATTTTTGCCAAAGTTTCCTTTTCAGGTTTTCAACTTTGCGGGTGTACACGTTTCTTTTTTTTACACTTTATCCCTAATTTTTGCCCGAACCTTTTCCTTTTTATGGTTCGCCGGGATGCCCTTTTTTGCCTGGACTTTCTTTTTATGTCCAGCGGGTCTCTTTTATGCGAAGTATTTTTTGACTACGTCTGCGTTCACAGGGGATGTAAAGTCTTCGCCATCCATAGTTGAAAGTAGTAAGGCTCCACCAGAGAAAACCTTTCTTACCACATACGGCCCTTCATAGTTTGGAGTCCATTTGCCCCTATGATCTGTCTGAGGAGGAAGGATCCTTTTCAAAACCAATTCACCTGTCTGAAAACTCCGAGGACGCACTTTCTGGTCAAAGGCATGCTTCATCCTGCTCTGATACAACTGACCATGTGTGGTGGCTGCCAACCTCTTTTCTTCAATAAGGTTCAACTGATCCAACCTGGAACGCACCCATTCAGCTTCATCAAGCTTCACATCTGCCAGAATTCTCAAAGACGGAATCTCGACCTCTAAGGATAAAACCGCTTCCATACCATATACCAATGAGAAAGGGGTTGCCCCAGTTGACGTACGCACCAAAGTACGGTAACCATGTAGGGCATAAGGTAGCATCTCATGCCAGTCTTTGTACGTTACCCCCATCTTCTGCACAATCTTCTTGATATTCTTATTCACCGCCTCAACAACACCGTTCATCTTCGGACGATATGGAGAGGAATTATGATGTTCGATCTTAAAGTTCTGACATAGTTCCTTCATCATCTTATTGTTCAAATTTGAGCCATTATCAGTAATGATTCTCTCCGGGACCCCATAACGACAGATGATGTCCTTCTTTATAAATCGGGCTACCACTTGCTTAGTGACGTTGGCGTACGAGGCTGCCTCCACCCACTTTGTGAAATAGTCAATGGCAACCAAAATGAAACGATGCCCATTGGAAGCAGTGGGCTCGATCTTCCTAATCATATCTATACCCCACATTGCAAAAGGCCAAGGAGATGATAACACGTTTAGAGGCGTAGGCGGTACATGCATCTTATCTGCATAAATCTGGCATTTATGGCACTTTCGGGCGTACTTGAAACAATCAGACTCCATAGTCATCTAGTAATATCCTGCCCTCAATAACTTTCTAGCCATGGCATGTCCACTGGAATGAGTACCGAAGGAACCCTCGTGAACTTCCTCCATCAACAAACCTACCTCGTGTTCATCAACACAACGAAGCAAGACCATATCGAAGTTCCTCTTATATAACATATCATCCTTGTTCAGAAAGAAGTTTCCTGCCAACCTTCTCAGAGTCTTCTTATCTTTGGTGGAGGCACCCTCTGGATACTCCTGTCTCTTCAGAAAGACCTTAATATCATAATACCACGGTTTGCCATCTGACACATCTTCAATTGCAAACACAAAAGCTGGTCTATCCAGGCGCATGATTCTAATCGAAGGAGTTTCATTCCAACGGTTCACCTTATACATGGATGCCAATGTCGCTAACGCATCAGCCATCTGATTCTCAACTCGGGGCACATGATGAAAATCCACCCTGTCAAAGAAAGGTAACAACCTTCTGGCATAGTTGTTATAAGGCACCAGATTTGCCTGACGAGTCTCCCATTCTTCTGTAATCTGATTAACTACCAACGCGGAATCACCATAGACATCGAGGTTCTTAATTCTCAAATCAATTGCTTCCTCTAACCCCATGATGCATGCTTCATACACCGCCTCATTGTTGGTACACACGAATGTTAATCGGGCAGTGAAAGGTATATGAGAACCCTTTGGGGTTGTAATGATTGCCCCAATTCCATTACCATATGAGTTGACAGCCCCATCAAAAATCATCTTCCACTGAGACCCAATCTCAGGTCCTTCGTCAGGCAGAGGCTCTTCACAATCTTTCATTTTCAGAAACATAACATGCTTGTCTGGAAACTCAAACTTCATTGGCTGATAATCCTCGACCGGCTGTTCAGCAAGATATTCTGACAGAACACTTCCCTTAATGGCCTTCTGGGAAACATACTGAATATCGTATTCCGTCAAAACCATCTGCCAACGGGCTATCCTTCCAGAAAGTGCTTGCTTCTCAAACACGTGCTTAATCGGATCCATCTTCGAAATCAACAAGGTTGTGTGGCTTAACATATACTGCCTCAGGCGCTTGGTTGCCCAAGCGAGTGCACAACATGTCTTTTCCAACATAGAGTATCTTGATTCGCAATCAGTGAACTTCTTACTCAGGTAGTAAATGGCGTGCTCTTTCCTACCTGTCTCGTCGTGTTGACCAAGCACACAACCTATTGAGTTCTCAAGAACCGTGAGGTACATAATTAACGGTCTCCCGGACACCGGTGGCATAAGGACTGGAGGTTCCTGCAAATACTTCTTTATCCTTTCAAACGCCTCTCGGCAATTTTCATTCCACCTGACCTCTTGATCCTTTCTTAACAACTTGAAAATTGGCTCACACGTGGCTGTCAGATGAGAGATGAACCTAGCAATGTAATTCAACCTCCCCAAGAAACCACGAACCTCTTTCTCTATTCTTGGCTCAGGCATCTCCTGTATGGCTCTTGTTTTTGCAGGATCAACCTCGATACCTCTTTCACTAACAATGAATCCCAACAATTTTCCAGACCTCACATCGAAAGTGCACTTGTTCGGATTCAATCTCAATCTAAACTTCCTCAACCTTTCAAACAACTTTTGGAGGTTTACCAAGTGTTCTTCCTCTGTCTGTGACTTCGCGATCATGTCATCAACATAGACTTCAATCTCCTTGTGAATCATATCATGAAAGAGAGTCACCATTGCCCGCTGATAGGTTGCCCCAGCATTATTCTATCCAAAGGGCATTACCTTATAGCAAAACGTTCCCCACGGTGTTATGAACGTAGTCTTCTCCACGTCCTCCGGGACCATTTTGATTTGGTTATACCCAGAGAAGCCATCCATGAAGGGAAATACAGAATATTGAGCAGTATTGTCCACTAGCACGTCAATGTGGGGGAGCGGGAAATCATCCTTCGGGCTCGCCCTATTCAAATCTCGGTAATCAACACACATCCTGACCTTCCCATCCTTCTTAGGTACAGGTACGATATTAGCAACCCACGAAGGATAATTTGTCACAGCAAGAAATCCGGCGTCCAACTGTTTTTGTACCTCTTCCTTGATCTTGACAGCCATATCTGGTTTAGTCCTTCTCAGTTTCTGCTTGACTGGAGTACAACCCTCTTTAAGTGGCAGTCGGTGTGAAACAATGTCAGTGTCAAGCCCGGGCATGTCTTGGTAAGACCAGGCGAAGATATCCACATACTCTCAAAGCAACTCAACCAATCTTCCCTTAACAGTGTCTTCCAAAGCAGTCCCAACCCTTACTTCTCGCTTAACGTCCTCGTTTCCCAGATTAACAGTCTCAACCTCTTCCTGATAAGGTAGAATAACCTTTTCCTCGTGTTTCAGTAACCTGGCTAAGTCTTCTGGTAAGTCACAGTCTTCGTCAGTCTCTTCTTTGGCTTGATAGATAGGATTGTCGAAGTCATATCGAGCCATAGCTAAGTCATGATGGGTGGAATCTGAACAAAGAAACCTGCATGATGGATGTTTTATGTTTATTATGAGTGCAACAAACAAGAAAACACATTGCCATTTTGATGTGGGTTAATGCAAAAAGTAAAAAATAGAAAAACAGGGATCAAAATATTTGAATGAAAAACGTCCTTTATTGATGATAAAAATAGCAAATAAAACATCCAAGCCCTACAAATAAATATCACTACGTCTTGGGCAGAACGTAGGATTCAACATAACAGAAAACAAAAGTAAACTACTCCGGGCGCGTCACTTGGATGACTTTCTCGGAAGACCAGTTGCCTAAACTCTGACCAGGGGTGCAGGGACGGATCCACTCATCCATGTCACAGTCACTATCTCTTTCATCCTCAATAGCATTAACTTGATTAAAGAAAACCCCAGCACTTGTGAACCGGATTGGACCAGCATACTTGGGAGGCTCTTGAGCTCGTCGGGGTGGCTTGTACCCTAGTCCATGGGTATCCTGCTTTCTTTGAACATCAATGACACTGCCCCACTTCTGAGAACCACCAACTTCAACTATAGCGCGCGCCTCTTTGAAAGAGGACATTGGAATCTCTGGTTGTCTGACAACTTCAGGTCGGGCAACCACCTCAGGCTGACTGGATACCTTTGGGGGTCCCTCGGGAATTTTCACAGCTTCAAAGGCTTGGCACAAAGTTTCCTGTACTTCACCATCTACCTCTACATACTTGAAGGTCGATAGATGACTCACCATGATCTCCTTCTCACCACAAACAGTCACAACGTGGCCATCCACCATATACTTAAACTTCTGGTGCAGCGTAGATGTTACTGCCCCAGCACCATGGATCCAAGGGCAACCCAGCAAACAACTATAGGCAGGCTGAATATCCATTATGTAAAAGGTGGTGTTGAAAATTTCAGGACCCGCCTTGATTAGCAGAACTAACTTTCCAAAAACTGACCTCTTGGAGCCATCAAAAGCACGTACCACCAAGTCACTTGGTGTACAAATCAACCCACGAGTATCCAATTTCATCAAAGCCTTCTTCGGCAGCACATTCAAAGATGACCCAGTATCAACTAACACATGCGACATTAAGGAACCACGGCATTCGACTGAAATATGCAGAGCACTGTTGTGATTCCTCTCAGCCCGAGTCAGATCTAAATCGGTGAAACCCAAACCATTTCCAGCATTCACATGAGCCACAACCCCTTCCAACTGGTTGACAGATATTTCCTGCGGTACATAAGCCATGTTCAGAACCTTCAGTAATGCATTTCGGTGTGCCTCAGAGCACAACAGTAAGGATAGAATGGAAATCTTCGATAGAGTTTGGTGAAGTTGATCAACAATCTTGTAATCACTTTTCCTGATCAGCCTCATAAACTCTTCTACGTCTTCTGAGAAAGCATCCCCAACCTACTTTGTCATAAAATTATTTTCTTCCTGCCTCTGTACAGACTCATCCATCATCTGTTTACCTTTGTCTTGTTTTGAACTGCCAACTTGATCCTCGGACGGAATAAAGACTCTACCACTCCTAGTGATAGCCCCTGCTTCAACAAGATTTTCAACCCCTGTATTCACAGCTGACGTCTTTACCAATTCCTGCTTCTTACCATTAACAAACACCTCGGCCCCATAGTTCCATGGGATCGCCTTGGTACTCTCATACGGGACTGGTCCAGGAACAGTGATAATGACCGGCGCTGATCTCACCGACGCTGATATAGTTATTATCTTGAACGAAATTATTATTGTGGCAACATCAATCTCTCTGTCAGTAACATTACTCTTCCTACAACCCCTGTCAAACTGTAATATCCCTTCGCTAATCATTCTCTGAATACCTGCTTTCAATAAACCACAACCGCCTGGCTTCGACACACATCCTACACAACCTTCATCACAGCCGGGAAATACCCCTCCATTCAACAGTCTTTCCTTCACCACACCCAAGGGAGTTTAGACTTCGTTCACATCTGAAATCAAACTCAAGCCTTCACAGTCTTTAATAATAGCATTGACCCTCGGCTCACCGTGATTCGGCATCGGGTTCTGATTCACATTTGGAACATCATTGGAGAAATTGATGGCTTTGGAATCCACTAAATCTTGAACCAGATGCTTAAAAGCTCTACAGTTCTCAGTATGATGTCTGGGTGCTCCAGAATGGAACTCACAGTGGGCGTTGGCGTCATAACCGGGAGGTGGATTACCAGTAGGTGGAGCTAATGTTCTCTTTTGAATTAACTGTAGCTTTAACAAGTGCTGAAATAATTGAGAGTAGGGAATAAGCGGAGTGTCAAGATGCCTATCCCGCCTAGACACATTCTGTGGTCTGTGAGGAACCTGATTTTGTTGTTGAGACACTGTTGGCTGCTGAGGTGCCGCTGGGATGGTTATAGAAGCCACCTGCTGATTAAAGTTCTGACGAGGTCCATCTCTACCACGATATGATGACACAGAGTTTGTATCTCCCTCTTTCTTCTTGTAACCACTGGCATAAGGCTTCTTACTTCCTCTAGATGAGGACCCATCACCGCCTGATATTTTTCCTGCCTTAATTCCGCTTTCCACCATCTCTCCTACTAAAATCAAATCAGCAAACTTTCCAGTCATACACGGTACCAGCTTTTCATAGTAATGACCCTGCAAGGTGGCCATAAACATAGTTATTATTTCACGTTCCAACATGGGAGGCTGAACCCTCGCTGCCAGTTCACGCCACCTCTGGGTGTACTCCTTGAAACTCTCATTGTTCTTCTGTGATAAGTTCTGCAGTTGTGTTCTGTTAGGAGCCATCTCAGTGTTATATTGATAGTGTCTAATAAATACCCCTGCCAGATCTCTCCAACTACGCACATCTTTCCTTTCTAGTTGCATATACCACTCCAGGGATGCCCCAGATAGGCTATCCTGGAAGCAATGCATCATCAGCTTCTCATTCTTCGCATGCGCAGCCATTTTACTCACGTATGCCCTGACGTGAGTCCTTGGGCAAGTCATACCATTGTACTTTTCAAAAGTAGGAGTCTGAAACTTGTGCGGGATAACAACGCCTGGAACCAGCCCCAAATCCTCTAGATCCATACCCACAGAATCCTGATTTACAATACCCCTCAGCTATTCCTCAATCAACCTGAACCTCTGATCATTGTTAATCTGGGGACCAGCATCCCCACCTGGCACAGAGAATGCATCTTCCTGAAGATCATCATACTGACGGCCATGAATTGCACTGACGTTGTTATCTCCCCCCACTACAGTGGGAACCACACCATTTTCTCCTCCGTCCGAAGGGATCACAACACCAGTAACAGGAATACCTCCGCCCGTAGGGCCATTCTGAACATTATTACCAGTAACACCAGTATGAAGTCCTCCATGAAGGACACCCTCTTCATCAATTCTCGCAATCAGTGGCTGAACGAGAGTCCTCAACTGCTCTTGGCCTTGAGCAACCCCTTGCATTAAATCCATGAATTGGTTCATGCGAGTCCGCATCTCAGTCATCTCATTTTGTAGCTGATCTATGAGTCTCTTCTAATTTTGTCTGGTAGAATACCAGTGAATGTGCTGATCTGCAATCCTGTACTGCGAAGGAGAACAAAGTAAGAACACCAGAGATAAACACCTGTCGTGCAAAATGATTATGCAAAATGATTATGAATATGCAAATGCAAATGAACATGTTTAAAAATTCGCAGGGCGATCCACCCCTTGATTCCAGTTTAATTTCAAAAACCAGAATCAAAGTTAGGATGCAACCCTACAAATGAATAAACATGTTGGGATGCAAAATGATGATGCAAATGCACACATGGGGTCAAGGATGCCACACAGACTGGACAACTGCTGCACTGAACAAACTGAACCATCTCAAAGATCTGCCCAAATACCCAGAATACCAGAATAACCATAATACCATACTGATAAATCTGCTGACCAGAAAACCGGGTATGTTGAAGGTCAAGGTTACCTGCAAACCTGTAAACATCCTTCCCTCTCACATGTGGGTACTAGAAAGCCGAGGATCCTCAATATCACGGGCTCTCAGGTCGAGAAATGATGATACGTTCACCATTTCTGGTTTGGCATCATCACCAATCGAGGAGGCCTCAACTGATTCCCCTCAAAAGAAAACATCCTATGGCAAGTCCTCAGTTTCGGCACTGAGGTCGAGAAGCAACATCATCCCTCGGGGTACAGTACTATCGCCAATCGAGGAGTGCTTCCACTGATTCTTTACCAAAAGGAAACCCTATAGCAAGTTCCCAGCATTGGGTCCTCGGATCGACATGTGTAATGGGTTTGCCATTTCTGGTCTGCCATTATCACGTCTCGGGAGGAGTGCCGTTAGTGAGTCCTCGGGAATGGCCGCCAGAGTCGACAGTTTTCCAAGTTACATTCAATCATCTGCACCAATGCGCAGGATAGAACATTACCAAAGAAAACCTCGTCTGGATGTGGAGTTTTCATGTATACTACGTCTGGCCAAATGCCACACAAGTCACACTACTTTCCACGCTAATCCTACGTGTATACTCAAGCTTGGGTATTGGGCTCATCTCTCAGAACTCCCAACCCACCAAACAGAAGAACAATGCAGTAGATGATAATAGTATGCAATGCAGAAAATGTGGTAAAAATAAAATACAAATAAAAATACAACACATAAAGCAACACAAAACAAAAACACCCAAAGAACAAAAACAAACAAGCGCTAGGATTGACTTGCTTAGGGATGGACCAGCATAGGTCAACCAGAGATTCTGGGTTCGATCCCCAGCAGAGTCGCCAACTGTCGCTCCCAGGATTTTCATCCAGGTACAAACGCGAAAGTGGGGCGGAAAATAGAGTCGCCAGCCGTGTAAATTTATCCCAAGAGAGGGAAAGGGAACACCGCATAAACCTGAGGAAGAGGGAAAGGAATGGTCATCGCAACCATAGTCTGGGTTTGGGAGTCGGTTACGCGAGGGGAAGGTGTTAGCATCCCACGCGTCCATCGTACTCGATGGGATCCACGCTTGTTGTCTATTCTAAGGGTGAGTTATCTTAACATCTACGGCTACACTAAAATGGGGAAGGGGAAAACAAAGACAGACACGGTAGGACGTCGACGTCCTAGGCCTACGTACCCCCTTTGTGCAATGGGGAATTCAGAGTCAACGTAGTTCAGACCAAATTCTTTTTGTGTTTTTTATGAGCGACGTTAAGTTCGCGTCCGGCAGTTAGGGTCGATGCCTGTTTGCGACTCAGACGGAAGGTAACGTGCCCTTTTTGAAAATAGTCTTTAGTTTGACGATCCCGAAGCATAAAAAGGTTTGAAGTTTGTTTGTATTTTTTAGGACAGAAGTGACTTGAGTTAGTTCATAACTCAACTTGAGCCAAAGTCTATGACACGGGAACGAATGCGTTGCATGGTCGCCCCCAATGGGACGTATGCTCAACACTCTAGAAGAGAGAAGGGGGACCCCTCAATCTTCATTTCCTATGTTTAAGGCTTGTGTGCAAGGCAAGTTGACCTTATTAAGTATCTTAGAGATGTTTTGAGATGAGAAGAGGGACTCAAAAGAAAATAAAAACACTACGGGGAAAATTCTATCCTAATATTGTCATGCAAAGATGGCCCTAAAGGGGAAGTTTGAAGGGAGACTATCCTATGGAATTTAGTCTTAATGTTATCATGCAAAAGTGGCCCTAAGGGGAGGTTTGACGACAACCTAAACCTAAAGAAAAGAAAAGATGAGAGGAAGAAAGAGTGAGAGTGGACATGGATACTATCCACACCCTCAAATAACTTACCTCAGCCCCTGCATAAAAGGTTAGTCCAAACAGACATAAGTGACAATAAGACAAATGAAACTCAAACAAATCACAAACCAAAGAGAAATGGTTATAAACCAAATGGAACTCAACCAAATCAGAATGTGGATGACCTATAACAACTCAAATATGATTCATGAATTCAAAGAAGCAATCCCAAACAATGGCACAAGTGCCTTCTCAAACAAGTAATCAGGCATGGTCAAAGATGTGCATACAAGAAGATCTCAAACAAAGAGCAATCAAACAATTAGCAAAACATCTTCTAAAATTACCAAATTAAAACCTAACACACCTCAACCAGTGACAAACATCATGTTAAAAAACTCATGCAAAAATTCACAAGATAGGTCACCCAAACAATTATGCAAAGTTCAAACAAGAAACATGACTCAATATGCAAAAGAGGAGGACTAAAATGCAATATGAAATGATTTTAAAAATGAGAGAAAAATATTTTAATTCAAATCAATGTGTTGGTGAAACAATGCAAAAAGAATGAGTTCAAAAAGTTTTATGGATGGTGAGAAATAAAATAAACAAGTCATGGTATGCATATATGAGATAAATTCAAAAAGAAATTATTCAAATAATTATTTCAGATGCTAAAAATAAAATAAAAATAAAAAATAAAATTTGAGAAAATTTTATAAAACTACAAAAATGCTTCATGAATTTTTTGGTGATTTTTGGATGCAAATATATATTTTTAAAAATTAAAAATGCAAATGATGCAATTGAATAAAATAAAAATATGGCAATAAACATGGGGGGTGTGTTCAGCAGCCCAAATACGTTGAAAAACAACATGGATCAAACAGAGGGGGTGTGGATATCAAACCCACACCACAAAGCCCATCAGCGAAAATAAAAATAAAAAAAGGAAGGAACACGTGGAACCCAGTCAACCCTAGGACTCACCATCGGCCATTAGATCAATCTAGCGTCACACAATTGGTCAACCAAAGTCCAAGTAAACATGATAAAGGGCTATGATTAAAAGTGTACCATAATTATGAAACGCGCGCACCTAGTAAATTACCCAGAATTAAAAAAAAAAGAAACACGTGAGGGGTACCATATCATTAATGCGTTGACACCCTAATGGCCAATGGATTCATCAGACGTACCAGATTAGATCATCAAGTCAAAGATTAAAATAAACGAATGGCTCAGATTAGAGATGCATGGTAATAATCGTGGGAGGGTACACATACAAACCAATAAAATAAAACAAAATTTAGATGATGTGGCGCGCTATGGACCACACGATCAGGGCAATCAACGGCTGGAAGATCATCTTCCTCATTCAAACCCTAACCTCGCCGGAATCCTTACCAGTCGTCGGAGCTAGGGCTCTGGTCACCACTTCCGGCCACCTGCAACAAAAAAATTCCCAGAACACGCAAACGAATACACTATTCTGACCAGAATTTCACCAGGGTCAATAATATCACATTAAAAATCGCAAATAATCAACACATAAGAAGCATCGAATGAAAGAAAGTTTGGACTCAAAACTTAAAACTCATCATACAACCAAACCACGCGTCCAAACTCCAAACCAAATACATCAGAATCATCAGTTAATGTCCCACATCATTATGCACATCAAAAAAAGGAGTTTTAAAAGCATGCAAAGTGCCACTAACCTAAGATCAAGCAACACGTATCCTTGCTGTTAGCTTCAAATGAGGGTTGCTTCGTGCTTTATGGATCCCAAGGGTTCAGATTGTGAAAGAAGTTTTGGAAAAACTCTTGTGGATTGTGAGATTCGAATGAGAGAAGAATTAGGGTTGGAAGTTTTGTTCTCCTCAAAAATCACGTGTATCCTCTCTAACCAATGCATGAGTTAGCTTAAATACTTAGGGTTAATCCACTGATAATCACTTGGGCCTTGTTAATTCTTTTCTTAATGAGTTTTGGGTGAGTTTGGAAATTTGCATAATGTGAAATACAACCTCCTCCATGCATGTATATCCAAACCCTTGATGATGGATCACTTATTTAACAATTGCTAATCACACCTGAATTGGATTTGGGCCTTGAGATGTCTTGGTTCATGAGTTTTCAATGATTTTGCTATTTTGCCTAATGGAAAATAAGTGATGAATAAACCATGGATCCACTTGATTCAAAGGCCAAAAATGATCCTTATGGATTTTTCTTTGATGTTAGAATGTGACATGAAGCAATGGAACCAAATATAGGTCACTACTTCCCAAAATGCAAAAGTTGTGAAAATGGAATCATGAGAAACCCTAAAAACCACTTTGCCTTCTTTTGATCATAACTTGAGTTTCACAAATGATATGGAGACCATCTAGTACTTGTTGGAAAGGGGAGAAAAAGATCTTCAACTTTCATGTTTGAGAAAAATTCATTTGAAGCTTCTATGATGATGAGAAGTCAAGTTGAATGTAGTGTAAGAACTTGCCCAAAAAGGAAACTTTCAAATTATAGGTCATTTCCATATTTAGTAACTTTTGTACCAACCCTTGATTCTTGATAAATGGTATGGAACTTGACCCTTGAAGACCATATGAGAATGTGAGACCTTGAAAATCTTGAAGAGAACCTCAAGATTTCACAGTTGACTTCCCCTCTCACTATTGACTTTTCCCCAATTCTCCTGATTCCCAATCCATTGGCCAATTGAACTTCTCATGAGCCTAACTGATGGACAATCTTCCATTCCTAGGTACTTAGGGACCCAAGGAATACCATGGAATCAAGTCTTGCCCAAAAAATCAGAAATAAACTGACTTTATAGCAAACCTTAATTTTGGTACCCTCAGTCTAGGAGGAAATAACACAGTCTCCAAATCCAAATTCCTCTGAATATGATATGTATCCTCTCCAACAAAGATAAGATATGCCATTTGGTGATGATAAAAACCCAAGAAGCTTGCCCATTGGAGCAATAAACCCAAGAATCCCAAAACCCTAATTTCCGCACTGGTTAGGAGAGAGTGGTCCACTTGAGCTCTCTTGGATAACATAAGGACTCCTTCTTGAAGAACATCTTCTCCTCTTGAACTGACTCAGGCACCTTGACCCCATGATAAGAACCAATGATATGCACACATGATAATGCAAAAATGAAGTGAAACATAAGCCAGTTAGTACTGAAGTAAGGAGGGCAAATTTTGGGGTGCTACACTTATCTAGGAGTATAAATATAGATTAAGGAATAGAACTCCTTATCTAGGAGTATAAATATAGATAAAGGGATAGAACTCCTTATCTAGGAGTATAAATATTAGATTAAGGGATAAAACTCCTTATCTAGGAGTATAAATAATAGATATAGGGATAGAACTCTTTATCCAAGAGTATAAATAGTGGATTAAGTTTGGGATTTGGGTTAGGAATAGGATTAGGGGGTAGGAATAGGGGAGGTGAACTACGGTTACTCTGATCCTTCAAAATGAGGGTACGTAGGCATAGGGTTGTGAACCCTAGCGAGTATAATTAATAAAAAACTTAGGTTTATTTTGTAAATAAATCATTTAGACAAACAAACAAGCATACCCTAAAATCTAAGGAGGATCCCATTGAGTACAATGGAAGTGAGGGGTGCCTAACACCTTCCCCTCACTTAACCGACTCCCGAACTGTAGGAATCTCTGCCCTTGGGATTAAGGATTTTTAGGTTTATCATTATTTTCCTTAAAAAATATGATGGCGACTCGAAAATTTTTTGCCGGCCGCGACACACTTCATAGGCTCCATTAGAAAATACTTGCGTAATTTGAAACGGACCTTCCCATTTTAGGGACCATTTACCCAAGGCTCTGACCTTTCGATCCATAGGCAGGATTACCTTCCAAACTAAATCTCCAGGCGAAAAGGTCTTACCCTTAACCTTTTTATTGTAAGACTTTTCTACTCTTTTCTTTTGTCTCTTCAAAAGTTCTAAAGCTTTAAGTCTTTCTTCGTCCAAATCTACCAACTCATCTAACATCATATTCCAATAACGCTCAGAAGGAATTTCATGATGTCTCTGAATCCTTATTGACTGAAGATAGATCTCAACAGTTAAAACTGCATCATGACCAAAGGTTAGTCAAAATGGAGTAGTGTTAGTTGCCTCTTTGGGAGAAGTTCGACATGCCCACAGGATCTGATCCAAGGTCTTATGCCAATTCCTGGGCCTTTTCCCCACATGTTTTTTGATCAACCCAATCACCACTTTATTAGCCGCTTCGACCTGACCATTAGCCTGAGCATAATAAGGTGTAGAGGTTAAGAGTTTTAAACCCATCTCTCTAGCATACTCCTGCATCTTTCGACCAGTAAAGACTGATCCTTGATCTATCGTGATCGTTTCTGGGATTCCAAACCTATAAATGATATATTTCTGAATGAATTCGATCACATCTTCTTGATCTACATTTGGCAATGGTATCGCTTCGATCCACTTTGTAAAGTAGTCAATTTCTACCAAAATGTATCTCTGGTTCTTGGAGGATGCGGGTCGAATCTCTCCGATTAAATCCAAAGCCCAACCTCTAAAAGGCCATGGTTTGACTATGGAATGCAGCTCACTTGCAGGGATATGTTGTATGCCAGCATGAACTTGACATTCATGGCAGCCCTTAGCGAATTCAATGCAATCTTTTAGCATAGTAGGCCAATACATTCCTTGTCGAAACAATAACCACTTCATCTTATGGCCTACTTGATGTGCCCCACATGCCCCACTATGGACAGTCGAAAGGGCAAGATACACCTCTGATTCACTAAGGTATTTAAGTAAGACTCCCTCAGGGGTCTTTTTAAATAACTCATTACCTAGAAGGACATAACTTAAAGCTTGATACCTGACCTTTCGCTCTGTGGATGCTGTTGGATTCTACAAGTATTCGACTATAGGCTTCCTCCAATCTTTGTCCGTCAAGTCGTCTATTGCAAAAATCTCAATTTTCTTCATCAGCGTATCCAAGCTTCGTCACTTCTAGATCTGATGGGCATAATCCAACAGATACGACTTTACCTCTAGCTTCGATTGCCTCTTGTAGATTTTCCTTTGAAACCTTATACCCAGAAGCAATCTGAGCCAAGTCGTTGGCCACTTGATTCTCTAGTCGAGGTATGTGTCGAATGCTCACCACTTCGAATTTTTTTAGTAGTCTGTTGGCTATTACGAAGTACATGATAAGATTTTCCTTAACACATTTATACTCCTTTGTAATTTGTTTTATGACCAACTCTGAGTCTCCCATTATTTCGACTCGAGTTGCCCCCAATTCTAACAAAATTTCAAGTCCAGCTATTAAGGCTTCATACTCAGCCTCGTTGTTGGAACAAAGTCCTTCGACCCTGTACTTGAATTTTGTTGGAATTTTATCAGGAGAAATAATTAGCACACCTACGCCTGTGCCATCTTTGTGGCTGGAACCATCAAAGTATAACTTCCAAGATTCCAATTCGATGTAATTCAAAGTGCTTTCGTTTATGGAGTGGTTGACTATAAAGTCTGCTACCACTTGTCCTTTAACTGCCTTTAGAGGCTTATATGTTAAAGAATACTCAGTCAAGGCTAATGCCCATTTACCAATTCGACTATGCAAGATAGGTTTGGACAACATATGTTTAATAACATCAAAATGAGACGAAACATACACATACTTTGGCTTTATATATTGCTTCAATTTTGTACAAGAAAAATACAAGCATAAGCATAATTTTTCGATCATGCTATACCTAGTTTCTGCATCATTTAAAACTCTACTAAGGTAATAAATGGCCCTTTCGACGCCATTCTCATCCTTTTGAGCCAACATGCTCCCTAAGGTTTTATCTGACGCAACTATGTACAATCTCATACTCCTATTCCTACAAGGCGGTGAAAGAATTGGAGGATGACTCAAGTATTCCTTGATCTTGTCGAAGACGTCCTGCTGATCTTGCCCCCAGTCAAACCCATCTTTGTTGGATCGAAGTAATGGTGAAAAGGCCTGCATTTTTCCGCTTAAGTTCAATATGAACCTTCTCAAGAAATTAATCTTGCCCAGCAGTGATTGCAACTCCTTTTTTGTTGATGGTGCTTTCGCCTCCATGATGGATTTGGTCTTATTCTGGTTGATCTCGATCCCCATTTTGTGGACCACAAAGCCTAAAAAATCCCCTGCCTGCACACAAAACACATATTTAAGAGGATTCATTTTGAGTCCATGTCTTCTCATCCGTTCAAAGGACTGTCAAAGATGGTCCAAATGACTCTTCCCTGAAACAGACTTAACCATAATATCATCGATATATATTTGCATGAAAGTCTCTATATAATCATGGAAGATTGAATTCATTGCTCGCTGATACGTTGCCTCAACATTTTTGAGGCCAAAAGGCATTACTACCCACTCGTAGGTGCCTAAGGCTCCAGGACAACGAAAAGCTGTTTTGGGGACATCATCTTCAGCAATGAATATTTGGTTATAACCAGAGTACCCATCTAACATACTAAGATACTCATGTCCTACGGCGAAATCGACTAGCATTTTTTCCACAGGCATAGAATACTCATCCTTATGAGTTGCACAATGTTAGCCAACCATTCGACATACCTGGCAGTGCGGATGAATTTGCATCGAAAGAGTCTTTAGACCTCCTCCTTTATCTTCTAGAGAATTTCTGGGGCAAACCGTCTTGGATTCTGTTTGACTGGCTTCTTCCCAGGCTTGATTGGCAACGTGTGTTCGACCAACTCTCTACTCAAACCAGGCATCTCATCGTAGTCCCAGGCGAAACAGTCTTTAAACTCCTGCAGCAACTGGGTAACTTCGACCTTAAGTTGTGGGTCCAGATTAGCGCTGACATATGTTGGCCTTCTAGTTTCCCCTTAACCCAGGTCGATTTCTTCTAACGAATCCTGCGCTAGCATCTTAATGTTATTTGCCATCAGATCTTTTTTGAATCCCAAAGGCTCATTGTCATAGATGGCATCAAGCCTCTGGCCTTGCTCTACACCCTGAATCTTATCAGGTGGCTCTGGGTCGAAGTCCTTACTAGGACCTTCTTGGTGAAATTCAGAATTGGCTTCGCCAGCCATATATTCATTAGTAGCTTCCAAAGTCGCTTGTAGTCTAATTTCAGCCACGTAGGCCGAAATTCTTTTCAATGCTTCGAATTCAGTCATTATCACTGAATTCACTTCCCCACCCTGTGGGGTCTACTGAAGGGTCGCCAAGGTATGGAATCCTTTCCCCTGGCACCTCCTTATCCCAACGTAAACCATCGACGGGATGTAAGTACAATGAGCAAAATGTTTCGTCATCTGGGACAAACTCAAAATCTGCTGGGCCACAAGGGGCAATGTGAGCCAAATGTTTGTCGAACTGACGTCTGTCGACATGATTTATTGGTGCCTTGAAATACCCCTGGTCAGCTTCAATGTTCTTGATTATACCATCTGGCCTCCAGATGGTGATTCATTGATGCATCGAAGATGGCACTGCACCAATGCCATGTATCCACTCTCGTCCCAAGAGCAGATTGTAGTTGGCTTTTGTTTCCACTACCATGAAGACAGTAGGCCTAGTTATTGTCCCAATTGTCAAGTACACTTGTATCACACCCAGTGTAGAGCCAACTTTTCCCTCGTAGTTTGAAAGAACCATATTATGTGGCTTAGTATCAGTGTCATACTTGCCAATCTTGTTCAGTAAGAAATGTGGCATCAAGTTTACTGTTGCGCCACAATCAACCAATATTTTATTTATTGGTACGTTCTCCACTTTTCCGGTAATGTAGAGGGGCTTTAGGTGACCCTGCATTGCCTCTGTAGGTCGCTCAAAAAAGGCGTTATGCTCTTCAACGCACCCATTATTCATAATATAGTAACACACAGGCTTGTGTGCTGCCATCTCAGCTTCAGTGTAAGCATCCAAATCTTCAACTTCTGTAATTTGGTCGAACTCCCTTGGCATTACAGACACTACATTGACTATGATGTCGAGAAAAGCGTCGGACTCGGAGTTGAAGTTATCTGTCATTTCTTCATTATCTTCGACTGTCTTTTCATGTTCGTCCTCTTGAGAGGAAAGCAATTTTTTCCCTACAGGCACTTTCTCAGCAATCTTTATTTGATTCCCTGCAAGATTATCAGTAGGGACATTAGTACTGGATTCTCCTTGGTCCTTTGACCGAGCCTCCCTGAGAGCCTTCCTTCTACGTTGCTCTCTCCTCCATTGAGATCGCGACATCGGATTCTTCCCTTTATAGTTTTCAGAGACATAAGCCGGCCTATTGGAAGTCTGAAACTTTTTTCGATACTCTATTGAAGAGCCTCTGTTCACATCAAAATTCTGCCATTTTTTTGGACCTATTTTCTTTCCTTCGACAGGTTTTATCCAGCTACCGACTGGCGCATTACTTGTTGGTTTGAAGGTGTTTGGTCTGGCCCCTGGGAATTGTGTCTTTCCACCCACTTGTTTTGACGAAGACCTTCTAGGATCGAAACTCCTTTGACCCTGAGACATTCTTTGCTCCCTTATTTCTTTAGCCTTCTTAATCCCCTCAAGATTATGAGCAGTTTTCTGGTCGAATATTGCATTGCACCTGGGGCATAGCATAACACCTGATCCCTTCTTTTGGCAGCAGTGAAGGAATTCAATGATAGTCTCATCCTCCATGGTCTTATGTTGTGTAATCTCAACCATATTTATGTCCATGTCGACATCAACATTAAGATTCAGATTGCAGAAGTCTACATCAAGGCCTTCAGCAGCCTTATCCATCTTAACGAAACTCTCAGCAGTTTCTTTGGTAACCAGCATCATGTTGGAACCCTCAGTGATCCCATCATTTAAGCCCTCAGTGGCTTTGTCAAAGCCATCAGCTGCCTCGCTCATGAGTTTCTCCACAGCATTAATGTCAAGGTCTTCAGTAACCTTGGCTAACACAGCATCGTTGGCGAAATCTTCAGTAATTTCCACCATGTTGACTGAACAGTCGAAGTCATCAGTAACCTCAACCATATGTACCTCTGGCTCAGGATAATGGGCCTTAGGTGTTTGCAATGGGTCGGAGTCAATTTTCATTTGACCTTTGCTCTTCTCCCCGAATTTTAGCCTGCCCTTCTGAATAGCATTTTGCACCAGATCCCTGAAAAGAAAACACTGAGAAGTTTTATGACCCAAAAAATTATGGTACTTACAAAATCCTCTCTTTTTTCTTTGTTCTAAAGGTGACATTTTAGCGCCAGGAGGCACTATCATTTGCCCATCTTTTACTAACAAATCAAAAATTTCGTCACATTTAGTGACATCGAAAGTGTATGTTTTCTTTGGAAACTTATCATTCTTCTCAGATTCGGCAGAATTTTTTCCGTTCGAAAGGGGCTAACATTTTACAAGCATACGGAGGACCTTGCTTTAACTCAGCAACGTCTACCTCACTCTCGTCAAAATATAATGGTTCGTCGTATAAACCTTCGATATCCTCATTATATTCAACATAAGCTACCTTTTTACCCTTATTGAACTTAGCCTTTTCGTCTTTCAGACGTTCTAACTGTCGAACCTTATCAGCCAGTTGGGCCATATCTCTCAGATACTGGATATCCAACTTCTTTCTAATAGAGTAATCAAGGCCACCAGCGGCCATTTCGACCAATTCATGCTCTGACACTTGTGTAAAGCACCTGGCCTTAAGTAATCTAAACCTATTTAGGTAATCGTCTATTGGCTCAGTAAACTTTAGTTTTATGCTAGCTAATTCCTTCAAACTAATCTTACTTTGTCCCATATAGAATTGTTCATGGAATAAACGTTCTAACTGGGTCCAATTACAAATTGAGTTAGGGGGTAGGGTTGTAAACCAAGTAAAGGCATTTTTGGTAAAAGAACTTGGAAAATACTTTACCCTAAGACTTTCGTCATTTGCAATCTCTCTGGCCTCGATCATATACCGGGCTACGTGTTCAACAGTAGGTTCTGTAGTATCTCTTGAGAATTTAGTAAACTTTAGGACCTTCGTCCTAGGAGGTAATTCTGCTTGGAGAATGTAATCTACTATCGGTGATGTATAGTTTGGCCTAGTAAAGCCAAAATTTACCCCATTTCGAGCCATTATTCTTTCGACCATGGCTGCTAGGTTATTATCTGCTGCTATGTTATTACATCAAACCTGTTGTACAACATGGTCAGCATCTTGATTTTTGTTTACTATAACTACCCCTTGCTCCCTTTCTACAGGAATTGGCACTTGGTTCCTAGGTGGTTCGACTCTAGAGGGTTCGACTATCTCCTGGTTTTCTAGATTCGCCTTAGGTATAGTCCCTAGGTTCCACTGTGGGACATTCTCCACAACAGTCGCACCTCGCACGGGGGTTGGTACACCCATAAACTCTGCCAGGCGTGCCAATTGCGCTGCTAATTGTTGATTGGTTTGGGTAGTGTTTTGGATCAAAGGCTGGAAAATCTCCCCCATAGTTTGGGATAAGGTTTGTACCATTTGTAGGTTACTCTCATCCATTTGCTATCTTAAACATGCTATAGAGGTATTGGTTAAACTAGGACCTTGAGTGGAATACCCCACACCTACACTTTGGCTGTTTCGACCCATATTTATCCTAGATCCCGATCCTTGTAATGGCAAAGACATTACATTGTTTGAGAATACTGGGGGGGCATTTTGGAGGCTTTGCATTATTGACGTTGGCATTCCATAAGGTGGATTCCTTGGCAATGGTTGTGAAAATCCTGGAGGGGGAAAATGCCTAAACGTCGATGTTCCTCCTGGTGGAGTTTGGGGATTAGATCCTTGTGGCCCAATGTACTCCAAAATGGGTTGAGTGTAAGATCTTGTATATGTTGACCCTGAACCTGCCACTGATGGCATTGGTTCAGACATAATAGGAGGTGGTATTGGCTCTCTTGTCGAAGGGACTGGGGGTGGTACCACATCGTTCCTAGACACGTTTTGAGGGTTAGTGTTACTAGGCTATGCATTCGAATTACTTGGTTGAGGGTTTGGATTATTTGGTTGACTAGTGCCCGTCGCCATTTTTCTTGTGTATCTTCTCCTTGGTCTCTCTTCGTTTGTAGTGGCTACCTTACCACTTCTCAATAACATGCAACGAAGTTTTTTAAGAAGGAAAAGATTGATATGTACAGATTTTCAAAATTTGTAAAGATCTTTATAGAGTTAGCACTGTCCCACTGGCTTGCCAATTTGTTTACCATGAAAATTGGTAAACAACCGCTGATATTCCAAATCTAACTTTGGTGACTCACATGATCGATCAGATTGATCCTAGGACATGTGCTAACCACTAACCTAAAGTAAATTCTAAAGAACTAGCACTTCGACAGTGAACACGAAGAAAGGTTTGTTGAAAATGTAATCTAAACAACGTTTTAAAATGTTAAGTTAAAAGGGCTGAAAATGTAAAAGAAATGGTCGAAAGTGTGCAGTAAAGGTCGAAAATATGAAAATAAGACAAAGTACAGAAACATAACTTGCGTTAAAAATAAAGGACAAGTTCTTAATGAACGAATGAAGTAAATTGCATTGAAAAGATAAATGGTGTTTACATCACGTACATTCTCACAAGACTCTTTTCTCTACACACGGATACTTTAAGTAAATTTGGAGTAACTTGTACAAAGTGAACACAACACACCGAATCCTATTGCTAGAACCCCTATTTATAATACTAAAACTAACTGCTGTTAACTTCCTAAGACAATCAACACATGACAAGTGTCGCGTTGCATGCTTCTGACCCTTGGATATGCGCCACTTGTCTATTCAGGAGTGAAACACAAATAAGTACTCCCTCCTTTATTTGAATTTGAACTTCTCAGCGTCGGTCGTAGTTAGTATTCTCGGTCGAAGGTGACTCCCCCAACTTTTAGAAATATTCTCTAAGTCCCAAAAGTATCTCTCACTCTTATGAGCATCTTCGACTAAGACCTCTCACAACAATCCAGTCGAAATCTCTTTTAAACCTCTTCAAGAGTTTAGCTTTCCAGTCAACACTTCCAATTTAATGTGGGCGTCGAATTTATGAGCTAACAACACCCTGCCCGACATAACGGCTATTTTTGGGCAGTTACCTATTCTTCGGGAAAACGGTTATTTCGCCCCAAAAATAGAACCGTTGGCCACGCGCTGGGGGCACTATATAAACCCTCTCACTTGAGAGGGTTAGGGATCAAATATTCACCCTACGAACTAACACTTTGTACTTGCCCCTTTTCTCTGAACCTTTCTTACTTGAGCGTCGGAGTGCCTTGCAGGTACACCCCTCCTCCTCTTCATACGCCCAGCATCGCAGACGTACTTAGTGGCCCACTTCAACAGGATCTGATCCAGCCTTCACGATCAGAAGGAATGCCTAAATAACAAGGAATTGAATTTCTAAGAAGAACCATGAGAGGAAGTGTAGAAAGATTTATCGAAAGTCTAGGAGAACGTTATGATGCATTGAAAAACGAGTCAGATACAGTTATAAGATTTCTTAGTAATATTGAGAAACTTATAAGAGGAGAATTTTTAGGTTATTACTCAGATGTAAAGAATCTATGGAAGATAGATAAAGAAAATGCTATTAGAGGAATGATGAATATTAACATATGTAATATGTGTTATTTTGACCAATATACCTGTGAGTATACCGATTTATTTTATAAGGCAAGATTTAAAGAAGCATCACAGGAATATGAATTTTATGGCAGAATGTATTATGAAAAATTACCCCGAACCATTCAGATCAAGAATAATAAATGATTTTTCAAAAAAGTTAAAGGAACTAGAAGGAGAAAATCGAACCCCTACACTAAGTGCTAGAATATGGTTCACTAGACAGAAGATAACCGATTACTGTATAGAAGCAAGTAATCAAAATAAAATTTATAAATATCAAAAGCGACAATTATGTTGTCCAAAAAATAGTGAAATAGGACAATACGGATGTAGTAGACCTTTTAAGAAAAGGAAAAAATGGAAGTTTAAGAAAACCAATTGATCATGAAGGCTGGATCAGATCCTGTTGAAGTGGGCCACCAAGTATGTATACGATGCTGGGCGTATGAAGAGGAGGAGGGGGGTGTACCTGCAAGGCACTCTGACGCTCAAGTAAGAAAGGGTCAGAGAAAAGAGGCAAGTACAAAGTGTTAGTTCGTAGGGTGAATATTTGATACCTGAACCTCTCAAGTGATAGGGTTTATATAGTGCCCCCAGCGTGTGGCCAACGGTCCTATTTTCGGGGCGAAATAACCATTTTCCCAAAGAATAGGAAACTGCCCAAAACTAGCCGTTATGTCGGGCAGGGTGCCCAAAACTAGCCGTTATGTCGGGCATAGGCATAGTGTCGGGCACATGCCCTTAGCCGTTCGGGGATGAACGACGCAGTCCTTGCCCGGTTAGAGGGGCAGAAAGGTAACTTTTGCCCCTTTGTGGATTGGACTTAGGCAATTGGGCCGTTCTGGGAGCAGAGGTGGATTGGGCCATGTCTAGCCATTGGTCCAGTCCATAACAGGAGCCCCCCAAGTCGTTGCTCCCGAGCATGGGAGTGATGACTTAAGGACAGCTCGTGGCTCCGGGGAGATAGCGTGAAGTCGTCGTTTGGTGATGAGGAAGGTCGTCTCGTGGTGCCCGTGACCCCTGGTGTCCGTGATATTCATGACCGTGACCGGGTTGCCCGTCGTACGGGGAGACTAACGGTTAGTCAGAATTGGAACCATTCGGGTGCCACGTGTGCCTAGAGCCCTGTGAAGTAGTTACTAGGCAATGATGGCTAGTTAGTAGCCATCATGACCTACGAGGGCGTGCCACTGCACGTGCCTCTCTGTATAAAAGGGGAAGGCCCGTTTCATTATGAACTTTTCGCTCTTGTTTCTCTTCGTCTCCTTCAGAGCTCTTGCCCATCACCGCCGTTTGCTATTCCGTCCACCGCATCAACTTCCGGGCAACCGTTTTTCATCATCTTAACCAAGTAAGTTCGCTGATTTTGCACTCTTTTATTCCTTTTGACGGTTGTTTGTAGCTTGCATGCGGTTAGGTTTAGGTTTAGAAGACGAAATAGATTAATTTCTGGCGATTGTTGGTGGTGGACGGTGGTCGTGCCATTTTTCGCCGTCGATGAGGCCGCTAGGGTTTGGGATATTCTTGTGAATCAGGCGATTTCTGGCGTCATTGCGATGATGATGCATGCGTAACCGCCATGATCGTTCAGATTCTGGAGCAACGATGAAGTTTCCGGCGAGCCTTCTGCAGTTTTCGGTGAAGCTTCAAATGGAAACTGGGAAGTGGCTCGAGGAAGTTCCTCGTACGGAAGTGGCTTACTCCGGGCATCTCCTCGTCTGAGACTCTTAGAGTTTTTTGTTCGATGTTAGGGCTTAGGTCGGGGACGTGGTCCTCAGCCCTTTGCGTGCCCTTTCACTTGACTAGCGGTGGAAGAATGGATTTGATTCTTCGTCAAATTCACTTTTTTCTCTGCTTTTCAGGTGATTGACATGGCGACAGGGCCAGATGGGGAGATAATAATAGATTCATCCGAGGAGGAGGCGAGTTCCTCAGAAAATAGTAGCTCAGAATCCTCGAGTGTCCCCAGTGAAGTCGGGGAGGAGGAGGAAATGGAAGAGGATGCTGTTGAGGGTTCCACGGAGGAGTGGACGGTGGCTGAGCCAGCCGAGCATGTGTCCACCTTCGCCACGTGATAAGTGAAAAATGTACCTATTTTTGTATATAAGTTTTGTTGCACTTATCATTACTTTGTGTTAAAATTGGTTGAATAAACCCCGCTTTGTTCGTAAATACGTTTACTTTACGTTTTCGGTGTATAGTGCGGTACCGTGTAAATATCATTGAGTTTAATTGATTTTAATTTATTTTTACAGGTGTTCCAGCAATGGGATTTTTCCATATTCATAAATATCATTGAATAAGCTTTCCAACGCTTCAAACCGTGCGTCAATCGGAGTTACGGTTCAAGAGTTATGATCAAAACAAGTTCTGGTTTACTGTCATGTTCGCACTGCGAACCCCCATGGCGAGCACTCGCTAGCGAGTTCGCACTGCGAACCCGGGACCGAATAAAAAGTGCCTGGAAGCATGAAAAACACCATTCTGGAGGAAGTTAAGGCGGCATATGTTCGCAGTGCGAACGGGGGTTCGCAGTGCAAACCTGGGCAGCAAAAACCACCTATAAACTTCATTTTTCAGCAATTTTTAGGGGATGTTTTTGGGGGAACTTTCTCCCAACTCCATCAAACTTCATTTTTTCAGTAGATTAGCTTAGAAAACAACATGGAAGCTTGCATGTGGATGATCCGAGGTGGATTTCTCATCGATCGGCTCCGACAATCCGTGAAGTGTTTGGTTCATTTCTTTTCTTCTTTGTGTTTTTCTTCTATGTTGGGTTTTGTATATGTATTGACTACGATCTCATGTATATTTGTCGCCCATGGCGTTGTATAAAACTTGCTTTACAAATCTTTATTGGTAATTGTCTCTGATTTTTGCTTTATGCGCGGGGTTTGGGGTGCGTTAGAGATAACCGTCGCAAACTTCGATTAGGGATGATTGTCTGTTAGTTTCTGGATTCTAGAGATAGATTTAGGGCTAACAATCTTCAATAGGCGTCGAAGCTTAATGCCATCCGTGTTTCGAGGCTTCGCTCGCGAGAGTGACGAAGAGAGTAACACGGTTGTCTTCTCAACTTTGCGTTAGACATAACCTGTGTTGTGAGCGATGCTGGGTGATATTGAGGAGTATTGTAGGTGGAGTATAACTGGTCGGTAAGTTTAAGTTTGTGAGGAGTGATTTGTATGCATTCTCGGATGAGTTTTTCTCTCTGAAGAATGAATTTGTTTTATGTTTTAATGTTTACTTTTCTGTTTTCATGTTTTAAACCATTCAAACCCTAACTCATTAATGCGAGAGACTGTCGAACGACATTCTTTCCCTCGAACCGATCTCTGTGGACACAACATAAATCCCGGAGGGAATTCTTCTGAAAATAAATATTTTTGCTGCTTGACCTATTCTGCATTCAACAAAATGGCGCTGTTGTCGGGGATTGGTTTTGATATTGAATTGCATTGCGATAGTTTCTTTGTTTTTGAGTTTTGTAAATATCGTATATATTGTATATTTTCACTTGTTATACTGATACTTGTAGATTAACGTTTGTTTAAGTGTTTGGTTAGGACGCTTGCTTTTGGTTGCGCGGTGAGACATCACCATGGCATGAATGAAGGAAGTTTCTAATTAAGCAACGTAAAGGCGTTGAGCTTACGACGTAAAAAAAGAATGTTTTATAGTTTTTCTTTTCGAATGTTTTTGGTTGTTGTTTGCTCACAGATTTTGATTGACTTACTTGAGGATGCTTTTGTGATTTTCCAAGTTGGTTCGTTTCAACTTGCGGATGTATGGTAATGATCTTGTTAAGTTTTGTACACGTCTGAGGTATGTATTTATCGCTTTCTATACTTTAGCATATTCATGATACTTAGGCTTTTTACAAACTTCCATGCCATTCATTCTTTTGTATATTTGTTCTATTGTGAATCACTTTAGTTCCTAACCTTTTCGTGAGGTGGCTTTCCATTGTTCATATATGCGCGAAGAACCAACATTCTTGTTCTAACTGGATTTTATTATGTTGAATCTTTTATTTGTGTTGATTATATGAAAGCATGAAAAGGATCAAGGCAATTGTTTCATTTTGAGCACAACCACCTTAGCCAAATAGTCAATTCACCTTGTGAGTGTGTGAGAATTCGTAACCCCTTTGAGCTTTTTGATCCATGTTTTTATTTGAACTTAATGCTTGTCTATGAGTATTTAGTTCACTTATTTTTGAATGGATTTTGTTTTTTCTTGGACCTCAACTTTGTGTTGTTGTATGGATTTTTTCCTTGCCTTAGAAAGTAGGGAGTATTCACATGATGGTGCGGTTGAATTCAAGTTGGGGAGAGAATGATTATGTACTCATTGGTTGGATTCTATGTGGATTGAAAAAGAAAAGAAAAAAGAGAAAAATTTGTGAAAGAGAAAAAGAAAGAAAAAAAAGAAGAAAAAGAAAATCCTTGAAAAAAGAAACAAAAAGAGTTTCAATAATTGTGCTAAATAAGTATTGTGTGTTGTGTAGCACTTGGGATTGTGGAAGAAGTTGGTTGAAATTTTGTGTGTGAATCTTTGTGAGTTTTCACTCCCTTAGGTTTAGGCAAGTTTTTGTTTCAATTACCTTTAGAAATTGCCCCTTGTTTGTTTACCCGACCACGCTACAACCTTGAAAAGTCCTTGTGATTCTTGCCTTTGTATTTTCAATGTGAATTTGTGGATGTATGCATAATTTAGTCTTTTGTTTGCATGAGTGTTGTGTGAGTGTAAAGTACCTTATTGTGTGTTTTTCATCTACCGATGATTATTTTTGCTAGGTGTGATTCACTTTGGAACTTGTGTTGTTTTAGAATTTTTGGCATGATTTTTGTATTTTGCATTTGTTTCGTGATTATGTTGTTGTCGTAGTTTAGTGGTAAGTATTTACTTTTTGTGTGTACCGTTTTCATTTGAACCATTCATTCGTTTCCGTTTTTTCAAAACCTGTTGATTCGTCATTCTTTGGATATTGCTTGTGCATGTTCAAGTTTGTTTGATTCTTGTTTGTGGACAAACAATTATGTAAGTTGGGGAGAGTTTGATAAGTGAAAAATGTACCTATTTTTGTATATAAGTTTTGTTGCACTTATCATTACTTTGTGTTAAAATTGGTTGAATAAACCCCGCTTTGTTCGTAAATACGTTTACTTTACGTTTTCGGTGTATAGTGCGGTACCGTGTAAATATCATTGAGTTTAATTGATTTTCATTTATTTTTACAGGTGTTCCAGCAATGGTATTTTTCCATATTCATAAATAGCATTGAATAAGCTTTCCAAAGCTTCAAACCGTGCGTCAATCGGAGTTACGGTTCAAGAGTTATGATCAAAACAAGTTCTGGTTTACTGTCATGTTCGCACTGCGAACCCCCGTGGCGAGCACTCGCTAGCGAGTTCGCACTGCGAACCCGGGGCGAATAAAAAGTGCTTGGAAGCATGAAAAACACCATTCTGGAGGAAGTTAAGGCAGCATATGTTCGCAGTGCGAATGGGGGTTCGCAGTGCAAACCTGGGCAGCAAAAACCACCTATAAACTTCATTTTTCAGCAATTTTTAGGGGATGTTTTTGGGGGAACTTTCTCCCAACTCCATCAAACTTCATTTTTTTAGTAGATTAGCTTAGAAAACAACATGGAAGCTTGCATGTGGATGATCCGAGGTGGATTTCTCATCGATCGGCTCCGACAATCCGTGAAGTGTTTGGTTCATTTCTTTTCTTCTTTATGTTTTTCTTCTATGTTGGGTTTTGTATATGTATTGACTACGATCTCATGTATATTTGTCGCCCATGGCGTTGTATAAAACTTGCTTTATAAATCTTTATTGGTAATTGTCTCTGATTTTTGCTTTATGCGCGGGGTTTGGGGTGCGTTAGAGATAACCGTCGCAAACTTCGATTAGGGATGATTGTCTGTTAGTTTCTGGATTCTAGAGATATATTTAGGGCTAACAATCTTCAATAGGCGTCGAAGCTTAATGCCTTCCGTGTTTCGAGGCTTCGCTCGCGAGAGTGACGAAGAGAGTAACACGGTTGTCTTCTCAACTTTGCGTTAGACATAACCTGTGTTGTGAGCGATGCTGGGTGATATTGAGGAGTGTTGTAGGTGGAGTATAACTGGTCGGTAAGTTTAAGTTTGTGAGGAGTGATTTGTATGCATTGTCGGACGATTTTTTCTCTCTGAAGAATGAATTTGTTTTATGTTTTAATGTTTACTTTTCTGTTTTCTTGTTTGAAACCATTCAAAACCAAACTCATAAATGCGAGAGACTGTCGAACGGCATTCGTTCCCTCGAACCGATTTCTGTGGACACGACATAAATCCCGGAGGGAATTCTTCCGAAAATAAATATTTTTGCTTGCTTGCCGCTATTCTGCATTCAACACCACGTACCTAGGGGATGTCTTTACGGAAGTCGGGCCAGAGGGGGAGTGGAAGGTGCACTTTCCCTCCGAGGATGATAGGGTCTGCACAAGTTACGGGGATCGCTTTGCCATGTATGAATATGCCTTCAAAGAGCTGGGACTGAGGTTGTCGTTCATTGATTTCCAGTAGTCAGTGTTCATGCACTTAAATTTGGCTCCTACGCAACTACACCCAAACTCGCTGGCCTTCATCCGGGCATTTGAGCTGACGTGCGAGTATCTGAGAATAGGGGCTACTTTCCCTTTGTTTTTTACTGTATTTCATCTTCAACGGCAGCTGACGGGAAGGAGGTATGGTTGAGTCTCATTGAAACAGCCCCATAAGCTGTTCAAGCCCTTTTCAAAATCGATACGGACGTTCAAGGAGAGGTACTACGTCGTCGAGCCCGTGTCGGAAGCTGCCCAGGATAGTACTTACGCCTGGGCGATTGAAGTTGATGAGGAGGGAAACGACATGCGCGACGAGGCTGAGAGGTTTATCGGGGAGAGAGTATACAAGTTCCCTATCCACTGGGGACCTGGCCATTTCACCAAGGAGCCCAATGAGTACGTCCTTCATCCAAACAACCTGGATGGGCAGGATGTCGTTGCTTACGAGACGCTGGTGAAATACGTCAACTCCTTCCGGCTTGCTGAGTGCTGGACGAAGAAGGGTGACCCCATCTTCGAGGAGGATGAAAGCTAGAGGGTGGAGTATCGCTTTATTAACGTCAAGGCGCTTTTGGAGTGCAAGACTCCCGCGGAGGCTTATAAATTGCTCGGTAGTCTTATTTGTTTTAACTTGTCCGACATATTTTTAGCTCGTCGTCTAATGTTCTTATTCTGTTTGTGCAGGTGAGATGTCTCAGGCTCATGAAAGGATGGTAAAGAATGCTCTTGCAAGGAACAAGCCCGGAACGACTCCTCCCAAGTCTTGATTCGCCAATGCGCTTGCTCCCACTCCTCCTCAGCCTGGTGTGGGGACCTCTTCTCTCACTCCTACTTCCCATGGATCTCCCTTGCCTTTGGCCTCGCGACCCAAGCGACCGAGCATCAACGACGCCGTGGATCTCAATCGGGCCTCAGAGAAAGGGAAGTTTGAGCTTCCTCCTTGCATACTCGACAGGAGATTCTTTGAGGGGACATCCTTGGTCGTGTTGCGGGCAGAATCTCTTCGGCTGGAAAGCATGGATCGCCCGAGCAAGAGGGCGTTGGTGGCCCAAGATGCCTCTGCACTGGTCCGAGTTTTGGAGATGACGACCATCTATGCTGAAGGGGATTCTGCAACAGAGTCCGAACTCAAGGCTGCTCAGGCTACCATGGCATCTCTTAAGGAAGAGAATAAGAGTGCTGACGATACCCGAAAGAAGGCTGACGAGGAGGTGACCAGGTTGAGGAAGGAGAAATCTACGCTAGCTGCGGAGAAGAAGGCGGCTGAGGAACTGATCCATCAGTTGAGGGCGGTCAATGCTCCGGGCGAAGATGAACCAGAGGATGTGAAGAAGTTAAAGACAAGGTCTGAGCTGGTTGCCCGTATGTTGGCGGTTGAGGATGACAACATTGTCATTGCGAACGAATCCTTCAGGAATGCCGTGTCTCAATTGCGGGTGGTGAACCCCGAACTCGACTTCTCCACCGAGGGTACCCACTATCTGGCGCACGTTGAAGATGGCGGAATCATTATGCCTGACTCCCTCCTTTAAGAGCATGCCGAGGATCAGCCCGCGGAGAATCAGGAGCCTCAGCCCAACTCTGAGCAGGTTGACCGGATGGGTGAGTGAAGGATTTTCTTGTTGTTGTAATTTTTTTCAGGCTGCGTGCCGTGTAATCTGTTGTAATTTATTTTGAATGGGGGAGTGGCCCCCGGTTTATGTAACCAAGTACAATTGTGGTCTTTGCGGCCACTCATTATTTTTAATTATGTGCCCGGTCCTTGTGGCCGGTTTTGTGATTTGCATGGCTTTGTCTGCTTTAAATTTCACTAAGTGTTGTTACTTATGCTCGTTCGTGTATGTATGCTTGTAATAGGGATTACTTTTGATTTGCTTCAAGTTTTAGGGATTGCTCGTTGTAGATGTGTTCGTCAGTGAGGGGTACTGGACGAACGGTCGGGGAATATGCGGGCGAGGATGCGGAGCTCAGGTCGCGTTTGAGGCCTGAGTTCACAGCGTGAACCTCCAATCGTGAGCTGGGTGTTCTGCCTATCGTGGTACTTCGACGATGGCGGTGCTCGATTGAGGGACCGCTATCGAGCAGAGACCCGGCTCGTTCCTGAGCGGGGTTCTGCTTCACTGGTATGCGACGCTTGTACCTAGGTGTGCATCATGGTCGGTAGGTGATGCTTGTCATCGTGACGGATCGAACCGATAGTTAGGGCCTTAGCTGTAGTATTGTTTTAGCTTTTCGGTGTTCCATGGTCGAGCAAGTTCTTCCCCATTGAGATGTTCCAGGTAATAGGCCCCATTCTCCGTTTTTGCTCGGACATGATAGGGCCCTTACCAGTTTGTGGCTAGTTTGCCTTCACGGGAGTCCTTATGGTTTGTGCCTAATGGTGATTTTTTGTTTTATAGAGGCTTCGCGGAGGGCTGCCCCAGATCGGACTTCCTCAACGAGGTCGAGTTCCTCTCATAATGATTCGTCGTTCATCTCCTCGTCTAAGGGCGACTCTGTCCTCTTGGAGGGTATGTGAACTTCGATGGGGATCACAACCTCAGTCCTGTAAGCTAGGTGAAAGGGTGTCTCCCCGGTTGAAGAGTGTGGAGTTATGCGGTATGCCCATAAGACACTGTACAGCTCCTTGACCCAAGTTTTCTTTGTTTCGTCCAACCTTCCTTTGAGTCCCCGAAGGATGACTCGGTTCGCCGCTTTGGCTTGCCCGTTTGTCTGGGGATGTTCGACGGATGCGAAGTGTTGCTTCGTGCCCAGCTGGGCGACGAAGTCTTGGAACTTCCTATCCGTGAACTGTGTCCCGTTGTCCGTGACTATCGCTTAGGGGATGCCAAAACATGCGAGGATGTTTCGTTTATAGAAACGCAGTATTTTAAGGGCAGTTATCTTGGATAGAGCCCCCGCTTCTATCCATTTTGTAAAGTAGTCCACGCCTACTATTAAGTATTTATTCTGACTTGATCCTACCACGAATGGTCCTAGGATGTCCAGGCCCCACCAGGAAAATGGCCACGGGGAGGACATAGCCTTGAGCTCGTTAGGAGGAGCTAGGTGCATGTCCCCGTGTCTTTGGCACTTGTCACATTTCTTTACGTGCTCTTTAGCATCATGCTGCATGGTTGGCCAGTAATATCCTGCTCGGAGGGTCTTACGGGCTAGGGACCTTCCTCCGAGATGTTGGGCATTGATTCCCTCATGGATTTCGCGCAAGATATGGGCGACCATTTCTTCCTCGATACACTTGAGCAACGGGATGAAGAATCCTCGTCTATAGAGTTTATCTTCGACCAGGACGTAGGAGCAAGCTCTTCGCCTAACTACGCTAGCCTCTTTGGGGTTGGACGGGAGTTCGTCTTTAGCGAGGTAGTTGTAAACGGGGGTTATCCAGTAATTGCTATTGCCGATCACTTGTACGTCGAGCATCGAGGAAGCTTTCTCAATGCTGGGTCGATGAAGTACCTCTTGTATGACGGACTTGTTTCCGCATTTCTTCTTCGTGTTGGCCAGTTTGGACAGAACGTTTGCCCAGACATTGTGTTCGCGGGGAACATGTCTTACCTCCACCGCTGCAAACTTCGTCATCTTCTTTTTGACCAGGGCTAAGTATTCAGTCAGGTTGTCATTTTTGACTTGATATTCTCCCCGAACTTGAAGGGCCACGAGTTGTGAATCTGTGCAAATGACGACTTCTTCTGCGCCCAGGTCCTCGGCCAGGCGTAACCCAGTGAGGAATATTTTGGGGTGTAATCATGGTATTAGTAAGGTATGAACGGTTGGTCCGAGTTAGTAATTATTATCTTCTGTGAGTTCATGACATCAGATTTAATCCGTGAGAGTAGTACCAGTTGTGTACAGTTGTACTTTAATCAGAATCATGAAATTTGAAGGTTATCCTTCCAAGTAAGAGTAAGAATTGGACATTCCGAAGTTAAACATGTAACTTGAGAAACGTGGCATGGACTTTGAAAATGTGGAGTGTTGTATGTGAATTGGTGAGTAGTATGGAATCTCACAGTTGTTCCTTGAATGGTTTAAGTTTTGATAAGTGGTGACTCACATATGATTGAAGTTCCGTGATGGTGTTACGTGTTATTGGTTGAGATCTCGTGTCAACAAGGAATCTCGAGTAAGTTGGAAAACCGTAAGAAGAATCGATTTGGCATGTGGTAACCAGAATTGGAAGTTGTTAAACTATTTTAGATATATTATTTTGAGTTTAGAATGAAATTTGAGTTGTTTATGTTATGGTTGCACCAGTATAGCTCATGTGCCTCTACCGTCTGGGAAGTGTTGGTCCAATGTTTTAATATTGTGTGTTGGCCAAGAAATTATTCTACTATAGGGCGTTCATAAGTTTCTTGTACCGTTGGTTAGTAAGGACCCTAATGGATAAGTGTATTTCTCTGCTGGCTATAGCTACTTAGTAGTGCTTGAGAATTCATGGTGTTCCACTCTTAGGATTTGAGTTGCGCAGTGGAGGGTGACAGATGAAAGAGTCCAGTCGGATTAATAAAAATCAGATGGATGGTTACTTATAAGAATAATAAAGAAATAAGGAGATCTTGTTTTAAGTGTGTTACCTTTTGGTGTGATACGAAAGAGATGAAATATCATATTTAATGGTTACAAGGCATAGTATCAGAACAGACGGAACTGGTAAAGAAGTTGTTAGTTATGAAATAAGGACGTGGTCTGTGAAGTCAAGTTGGAATTGGAATACGTCATAATTCGAACGGAAGTAAAGTTGAGTGTGGATCTAAGACAGAATACAAGTTGTGGTTATTGTCGAGTAGAGGAAATTCGAGGGCGAATTTCAATTTAAGGGGGGAGAGTGTAATACCCCGTATTATCTAAATGCTCAATTGGATATCAGATGAGTATCTATGTGCTCTATCTTTAGTAAATTTGATTTATGGAATCCTCTAAGTACTTTAAGTATTGACAATTGGGATCATTAGAGCAACTAATGAACTCTGAAGAGACCAATTATTTAAAGAGGAGACAGATCAATATTTACTTTAATTCAAGAAAGGATTTTATGGTAACTCTAATAATTGATCAATTGGTTTGAGATGACAAAATATCAATTGGAGATGTTTTACCCTGTTGGATTATATTATATAATATTTATTTTATATATATATATATATATATATATATATATATATATATATATATATATATATATATATTTGTTATAAGAGAAAGAAAAAGATAGTAAAGAAGGAAAGGAAAGGAAAGAAGAGAAAGGAAGAGAAGAAGAGAGAAAGTGGAGAAAGATGAATAAGAGAAGTTTATGGATCATCATCAATTCATCATCTTCTTCAAACTCCTCTTCGATTACAAGGTGGGTTCTAGTTAGACACTCTAAGTTCTAAAATTAAGGATTTAGAACTTAGGTTAGATTTGAGAGAAAATGATTAAACAGATAAATCAATGAAATCTAACGGATGAAATTCGATATAAATTGTGTAGTGTAGTCGTAATATGCATGTGATCAATTGATGATACTTGCTTGATGTTTGGAAATGATATGGTGTGGAAAGATGGGATTTTGGGACTTTTGGAACCCTTAAAAATGCAGAAAAAGAATTCTGGTTCTGATGCGATTCGCCAGGTGAATCAGTACTCGCCAGGCGAATTAGGTTTCGCCACTGTCTCGCCGGGCGAGGTACTGACGAAGAGGAATTCGCCAGGCAAAATCCGCAATCGCCAGGCGAAAATGAGGAGACAGAACATGTTTTGGCTACTGGAACTTTTGGTTTTCCTAAGAATGAGGTCTCGCCACTGGTTCGCCGGGCGAAGTACTGGCGAAGGGGGATACGCTAGGCGAAATCCTTGCTCGCTAGGAGAATCTGGCTATTTCTCAATAATTTTATTTTCTTTAAAAATCCATAACTTTTGATCCGTAACTCGGATCAAGACGTTCTTGGTACCGTTGGAAATCCGATCGAGGCATAATTATAGCCGATGTAAAGCTGTGAAAATATCCTACGGGATAAAAGTGAAAAGTATTGATTTCGATACCCGATTAAATGAATCAGAAGGAACCCGAAAGTGATGTTTTATGTGATGTGCTATTAAATGGTAATGTGAGACCATGATTTTAACCAAGGATGCTTGGTAGAGGATAGTAGTGGCTAGTATGCCTCGGAAATGTGTGTGAACTACTATTTGGATTATGTTTGATATGTTATGCTATCTTGTGTGTTTTATGATTGATGTTGTAATATGCTTGTCTAATATTGTTGTTGATCTTAATTGAGAAAATGGCATGCTTAAAACGAATTAGGAAGAGTGAGAAAACTTACCCCCAAACAAATGTTATGATCCTAGAGATGTAACTAGGACTTGGTAAAGGTTTAAAGGGCAATGCTTATGCATCGATACTAGAAGAGTGTCTTTGATAAGTAGTTGTCAGTGGAGGATTGTAATTCCTCCGGTTTGTTATGTTTCCCTTAATAAATATTAGTGACCCGTGTTTAATCCTCTGGTGTAGGATGGCCGGGGAAAGTATTTATTAAGTATGTTTCCCTTAATAAATATTAGTGACCCGTGTTTAATCCTTTGGAGTAGGATGGCCGGGGAAAGTATTTATTAAGTATGTTTCCCTTAATAAATATTAGTGACCCGTGTTTAATCCTCTGGTGTAGGATGACCGGGGAAAGTATTTATTAAGTATGTATCCCTTAATAAATATTAGTGACCCGTGTCGAGATCCTCTGGTGTAGGATGGCCGGGGAAAGTATTTATTAAGTAAGTAGCCGTGACCCGTGTCGAGATCCTCTTGTGGAGGATGGCCGGGGAAAGTTGCTTAGTGGATGGTATTAGTGACCCGTGTCGAGATCTTCGGGTGGAGGATGGCCGGGGAAAATTGCTTAGTGGGTGGTATTAGTGACCCGTGTCGAGATCCTCGGGTAGAGGATGGCCGGGGAAAGTACCATGGTGGGTGGTATTAGTGACCCGTGTCGAGATCCTCTGGTGGAGGATGGCCGGGGAAAGTACCATTTGTAGATAACCGTGACCCGTGTTTAATCTCTTTGAGCGGGATGGTCGGGGAAAGTTATCTACACCCGTGTTTAATCTCTTTGAGAGGGATGGTCGGAGAAAGATTCCTTAACTAGTTGTCGTTTTGTGTATTGTGAAATTGTTTCTCTAGTTAGAAATGTTTGAACTCAAGGTCTAGTTCACTTCCCCTTAACTTGAGTTAGGATTGATAGAACCTTGTAAAGCTGAGAGAATCCATAAGATAGGGAACTCACTGAGATTTGATGTATCTCACCCCACTATTGTTGATTATTTTCAGGAGGTATTTGCAGGTTTGATTTACAAGTGGAGCTATGCTTTGATATTTCAAGAGAAGCTTAGTTGAGCTTATTCCGCTGTGTATTTGTTGTATACAATTGAGGATATTGTATATTGATCTTAGATTTTATATTTTTGGCTAACTTCCATGTCTTGTACCATAGATTGTATTATGTTTTAGAAATGGTCAAGTATGTGAATTATGCCAATAGACACTTATGATGGTGTCAGTACCAAGTAAAACACTTATATGGTATTATTCTAGATATATATTATACATGGCGTTACAATATATATATATATATATATATATATATATATATATATATATATATAATAGAAGTGCATAAATCGAAACTCACTCATGTGAAAAAAAAAAAAAGATAAAAACAATTTAAACCCAATATTTATTATGGGTTATAAATTTGTAAAAAAAATCTTAAATATAAAAACAATTAGTTTTGAAAATTTTAAATAGATATTTTAAAAGAATTAAAAGGGACAAGGAAAAAAAAACTAATCATAATCCCCTTTTATTCTAGGGAGATAGATATTCTACCTTGATTTAAGGTCCAATCCATTTGTATCTTCATCAAAAATGTCAATGACTCAATCAAAGATGGAGCCTGAAGAATTGATTCTTCATTTTTGAATCGATATTATACTCTAATGATTTTAGTACATGACAAGTTAAACCTTTTGAGGTCATGGGATTTTTCTTAGCAAAGTACTGTCAATTACTCCCTCCGTCTCATAAAAAGTGTCTCATTTGCATCTTTTCTTTGTTTCAAAATAATTGTCCATTTATATTATCAATGTTATAATTATTATTATTTGTCCACTACTATACTCCTATTCATTAAATTTTACTTTATCCAACTACTTTATCAACTATATTTAATAGAGGTATTTTAGTAAATGACATTAATTTTTTCACTACAACCAACACATCTAATCATTTTTTTAAAAATCGCGCATTGCTCAAATATGACACTTTTTATGAGACGGAGGGAGTACAAAAAAATCAAAGCATCAAAAGTGGCAGCAAGGTGTCATCACGTGATAGATGTTTCACTGTGGCTGAAATAATTGATTGTGGAGAACTTATGTTATACTTATGTTTCAATTATGTGACTTGAAGAACAAATGTAATACGATTTAAACCTAGTTGAATAATAATAACGATAAATTATTTTTTCTCTCTAATTTTTTTACTAATTTTCGTTTTGTTTCTATTAATTTACCACTAATGCAAACATTAGGAATCTTCCACATCAAGGGGCCAAGTCATTATTTGGTTACTTTAATATTTTGTGCGTCTTCTTCGGCAATTTTACTAGCATAATATAACTAAAGTGAAAGTTCTATGATATTTTCTTTTTTGGCTCAGGTATATGTTTGGCTAAAATACAGTTTTGGTCCTCCTGTTTGTCAAAATTTATGTTTTTGCTCCTCTTATTTTGTTTTTTAACAGTTTTGGTCCCCCACCCCTCACTGTTCATGTATTGTTCATGTACGGACATGTACTGTTCATGTACGGACCAAGTACTGTTCATCATTTGTTTGGGCCAAAATTGGGGCCGGGGACCAAAACTGTTAAAAAAAATGGAGGGACCAAAACCGTGAATTTTGACAAACAGAGGGATCAAAACTGTATTTTAGCCTATATGTTTTTATTGTTATTGATAAAGCATATCGATTTATGTTTTGTATAATACTACATGTCAAGAATAAATTCCGGATATTAAAATTTGTTTTTAACTGTTATTGGGCAGATGAAATGTCCAATACGAATGGGGATCAAAGTGTTAAATCTAATAATGCAAAGTCTATTAAAATTATTTATCATATATAATTGACAAACGAGAGACACAAGGTACTCTTTCTTATCTCAAATTCACACATTTACTTATTTGGTACTTTTGGTTGACTTGAGCGTTGGAGTGCTAATATTGCATGTCCGCCCTTGCACCATTGTATCAAGAGTCCACAATAATCAATCAATCACAATTCTAGTTCTTGTACGGAACAGTGGCACAATCTATGTAAATCGACATCTGGCTCCCGCAAAATTCAACGATCAAATCTCGTTTGATCCGAAGTTCGATCACGATAGGAAAGAGGAGTTCATCCCTAACCTCGCACCAAGTAACTTCTTTAAACCTCCTGATCCAACATCAATTTTGATTATTGTAATTAAGGAGATTGAGAAGAAATCGCTGCAATAATGACAATCTTCTACCGTCAGATCTCACCGTATTGCAAAGAAAAATCGGACGAAAAAAAATACGAACTGATATTATTGCGATAGAAAAATGAACCTCCAACTCAAAGTTCTAATATTATTAGTATCATCGCAAAAAAAACACATTATACTCAAATTGCAGTTGAAATTTGACTAATCCAAATGTAGCTTAAGACGAACATAAAGTAAGAATACGAACGCGCTGGCTGAGGTGGGGTAGGAGGAGTAAAACTCCCCGCATCTAGTGGATTCATCAACATTCTACCAAGTGAGGTATACGTGTCGGGTCTATTTCTACCGTAGATGATAAGGAAATCGTCCCTAGGTTCCCTGGAAAAAGAACACCTGGAAGGGGACGGTAAAGTAACAACTCGCAGAACGAAAAATACCCGAGCTGATGAACGTAACACCTTATTTCACCAACACATAAATATAAATACATCATAGATTTTTCATTCTTTTTCACATAGGATGTCACGCATCTCAAAACACGCACACCTGCTGATCATGTAACGCTTAGTTTAAATAAACATACAACACAATTGCACTTAGGATGTTTACACAACATCCAACTCATTTGATTTGTACTGGGGATGTATACACGACATCCAACTCAGTCAGTTTTGAACCCTGGGAGGGATATTTCTGGCTTAGCTCTGCCGGCTTAGGAGTGGTTTCACTCGGTTCTAATCTTATTTGGGTTGAAGGACCTATGTATGACCGGTTACATTCTAGTCAACCACGTGATGCTTAATGCATTTGTGGAGAGATGGCATTCTAAGACGTCTTCTTTTCATCTCCCGCATGGTGAGATGTCTATCACACTGTTACACCTGATTGTTCGCTGGACTATAAATGGCAAGTATCATGAGACTAGCCATAGATATGTGTTACATTGGATTTTTCGACTTAACTATAAATGGCAAGTGTTTATGAGGCTAGCCATAAATATGCCACGTGGGAGATAATGTGAGGGAAAGGTTCCTTTTTACTATGTTTTAATGATGTCAAAACTTTATTCTATAAGAAACAATCTAATTATGCAAACGAAAGTAATCAAATTAATCAAACGAGTTTATAGGCACAATTGAAAACAAATCAAAATTAAACTCAAAATTTATAAAAACCTCAAAGTGGAATTCGAATACAGCAGATCAACTCTTTTGGTAATTAGCTCTCCATTGAATTCATAATCTCTATTTCTAATTTTGTGAATACTGGATACATAGCAGTAGTACTGCGTTTTAACTTAAATAATACAAGAGAATCGGGCTTAAAGAGCAACTGACACGCAAAATACAAAAATCGGCCCAAGAACTACTTATTTCTTAAGTTTGGAACAAAACTTAATTGTTCGACCCTTCAACACTCCGAATTTACTTTTGACTTCAACACAAAACTTGTAGCTTATCCTCACAGCTTTCCAACGCGTATTAGAATGTGTCAAACGACATCGCATAGCTCATGTTATGACCTGTACTGCGAGAATGTGTCAAATTACTATTTGTTTAGAAAATAAGCAAAAATAAACTAAACTTGAAAAACAGATTAAAAATAGTATAAATAACAAGAGAACGTATAGAATTGTCATAGTACAATAGTGAAAGAGTGTGCATTAAAATGCACTAATCACCAACCAAAATCAGTCCAAGACACTACATACATATTCTATATTCCACCGTAACATCTAATTACATCAAACAACACTTAATTCATAGTCATTCATACATATCATATCATCTCAAAACCTTCAAAATTGCAACAATGGTGAATATATGTTCCATCCCTCAAAATAGAAAATTACGCATAGATAGGCATGCGAATTTTATCACAAAATTATCATACAACAACAATCATAACATTAAAATTCAAATTTTAGAGTTAGAACACCCAATCCTAATGAGGTTAAGGGTTTCAACAATCTACCCCTATGCTTTAACACCCATTAAAGAAGCACATCTCCCCCTACCTTGTAATTACTAGCAAGCAATAAGCTCATATAGGTTCTCCCTTCGAAGCCTAGCTACCCTTCCAATGCTCTTGTTTCTCTAGCCTCTTTGTTTCTATGTACTGACAAAATTCTAACCTATTTTCTCCAACTTTTAGAATATACTAGTAAGAAACATGTGCTTACACACGGGGTACATTTTTGGGTGGGATATGGCTTTAGACATGTATTTGTTTTCAAACTGTTATAAAAATTGAAAGTTGAAAAAAAAAACTTAAGAATAATAGCAAATTTAAGTTGAAATAATAATAAATGTAGAAGATGAAAGTTAAACAACAATATCAAGAATAATATGATTCAAAATAAAAACTATTGAAACATATATTATATAAATTATCGTTTTAGTTTTTTTTTTACAATTAAGACATTATTTTATAATAGATAATACAATTTTTAAATATCTACTCAATCTTTTTTAATAAGTTCCCTTAATCTTTTACACATAGATAGGCATGCGAATTTTATCACCAAATTATCATACAACAACAATCATAACATTAAAATTCAAATTTTAGAGTTAGAACACCCAATCCTAATGAGGTTAAGGGTTTCACCAATCTACCCCTATGCTTTAACACCCATTAAAGAAGCACATCTCCCCCTACCTTGTAATTCCTAGCAAGCAATAAGCTCATATAGGTTCTCCCTTCGAAGCCTAGCTACCCTTCCAATGCTCTTGTTTCTCTAGCCTCTTTGTTTCTATGTACTGACAAAATTCTAGCCTATTTTCTCCAACTTTTAGAATATACTAGTAAGAAACATGTGCTTACACACGGGGTACGTTTTTGGGTGGGATATGGCTTTAGACGTGTATTTGTTTTCAAACTGTTATAAAAATTGAAAGTTGAAAAGAAAAACTTAAGAATAATAGCAAATTTAAGTTGAAATAATAATAAATGTAGAAGATGAAAGTTAAACAACAATATCAAGAATAATATGATTCAAAATAAAAACTATTGAAACATATATTAGATAAATTATCGTTTTAGTTTATTTTTTTACAATTAAGACATTATTTTATAATAGATAATACAATTTTTAAATATCTACTCAATCTTTTTTAATAAGTTCCCTTAATCTTTTTCACATATTTAAAAAATATGGTCGATAAATTTCTATTATTCAATATTTTAATCAGTAGTAAAGTTATTCCTGTTTATAACAATGGTATTTTTTCTTGTATATAAAAATATGTTTATCAACAATGTATTTTTTTTTTGCATATATATATATATATATATATATATATAGGGCAAATAACCTTTTTCGTCCCTTAACTTTACTCCAGGGTCCAAGTTGGTCCCTTAACTTTAAAAAGTGGCGATTTAGTCCCTTAACATTTTAAAACGTGCCACGTTTATCTTTCTGTTAGCTTCCGTTAGTCCCTTTTTGATAATGTTGTCCACGTGGGAGATATGGCTGTGACGTGGAAGTGTTGAATGTTTTAATTGATCTTTAGAAAATGAAAAGTCCATTCAATCTCTTTCTCAGTGGTGTAGCACTCTACTAGGGCATGCGAATTGGAGAAGACGAAGTGCAAAACGAACGATTTCTCACCAGACGAGACGGTTCCAGACGAAAAGGAGTGAAGATCTTCATCTGCCATTGATCAAACGGTTAGTTAATTCGTCTTTCATATTTGTTAGGGTTAAAAGTTACGAAAATTAGGGTTCGTATTCAGTTTTAGTCTTCTTGTAGATTTGATAGGGTAAACCCTAATTTTGTAGATATTTTGGTCTGGTTAGGTATCATGGATGAAATTATTGAACTCAAAATTCATCATAGTGGGGAATTTACTGATGAGGGTCTGACTGTATATGCGAATGGTGTAATTGATGATTTGAGGGTAGATGTAGACAGATGGAGTTATTTTGAGCTAGTGGGTGTGTTAAAAGATTTGGGTTATAGGGAGTTTGAAACAATCTACTACAAGGATCCGCAGTTTGGTATGAATGCACTAATTAATGACAAGGGTATATTAGAAATAGCAGACCTGTATAGGGTTCACAAACATGTTGATATTTACATTCAACACACGTTGTCTCAACCTGACTACTGTGACAAAGTTGATGTGGATGACATAGTTGGTGAGGGCCCTGAAGAAATTGTGGATGAGGTGGAGGAGTTACTTAGTAAGCTGGTTGATAAAGTTGTTCATGGTGAAAATACCACCCTTGTTCAGGTTAATGTAGAAGAACAAGTTATTGTAGAGGAACAAGATAATGGTGATGAACAATTTAATGGTGATGAACAAGTTAATGCAGAGGAACAAGGTATGAATGTTGAGGAACATGTGACTGGTGAGAAACAAGTGAATGTTGAGGAACAAGTGACTGTTGAGAAAGAAGTGAATGTTGAGAAAGAAGTGGAAGTTGGAGTTGATGATGGTTTAAGTACTGATGATAGTGAAGATGAGGACTACAAGTATGATAGTGCACAAGATGTGGCTTTTGATGATGAGTCTGATGGGTTTGATGAGGTTGAGCAGGATGAAGTTGAATCCCTAATTCATGATGAAATTGAAGGTAGTAACAAAGTTCATAAACACAAAGGGAAGGCTGGTGAAGATAAAGGCAGTGACAATGATGCTGATGACATGGAGAGTGGTTGTGATAGTGATGAAAGTATTGGACTTCCAAGAAAAAAAACATCCTATTTTTAGACAACCAAAAGACATGGCTGATTACAAGTGGGATGTGGGAGTCTATTTTAGTTCAAAGGGTGACTTTAAGGAGGCAATAACTACTTATGCTGTGCAGAATGGTAGAAAACTTAGGTTTGTAAAGAATGACAAAGTTAGGGTAAGGGCTAAATGCAAAGATGGTTGTAATTGGGAGGCATACTGTAGCAAGCTGCCCAATGAAGACACTTGGCAACTTAGGAAAGTGGTTGATGAGCATAGTTGCAGTAAGGAATATAATGTGAAACTGATGAGTACCAAATGGTTGAGTAAAAAAATCCAAAATAGCTTGAAAAATAATCCAAAGTTGAAGATAAGGGATATCAAAGAAAAGGCCCAAAAAAATGGAATGTTGGGGTGAACAAAATAAAGGCAATAAGAGCAAGGTTTGCTGCAAGGGATTTTGTTGATGGATCATTCTTGGGAGATTACACAAGGGTGTATGACTACTGTCATGAATTGTTAAGAGCCAATCCTGGATCAACTGTGAAGCTCAAAGTGGATCCTGTACCAGAAGGTGTTGAGGATCATAGACCATGCTTTAGAAGGCTATATGTATGTTATGCTGCATGTAAAGAAAGCTTTAAGCTGTGCAGACATGTAATAGGTTTAGATGGATGTTTTCTCAAGGGGTTGTGTGGAGGCCAGATTCTGGCTGCTATAGGGAGGGATCCTAATTATCAGATGCTTCCCATAGCATATGCAGTTGTGGAGGGTGAAAACAAGGACAGCTGGACTTGGTTCTTAGAGCTCCTAATTGATGACCTTGGAGGCAAAGAGCAATGCATGACTTACACCTTCATATCAGACCAACAAAAGGCAAGTTTTTCTTATCATTTTCCTTAGCTTTTTCTTATATTTTTCCTTATGTTTTTCTTATGTTTTTCCTATTGCAGGGGCTGTTACCCACTATGGAAGAGCTATTGCCTAGGGTGGAGCACAGGTTTTGTGTTAGGCATCTGTACAACAACTTTAGGAAGAGGTTTCCTGGAAAAATGTTGAAGGATATTATATGGAAGGCTGCCAAATCAACTTACCCACAAGCATGGGAAAGAGAGATGAAGGGAATGAGGGCTATAAATGAGGAAGCTTTTAAGCATATGATTAAGACCCCACCAAGGTTTTGGAGTAGGTCATACTTCAGGACTGAAAACAAATGTGATGTTGTTCTCAACAACATGTCTGAATCATTCAATAGTGTGATTCTTGAGGCAAGGGCCAAACCTTTAATCACTATGCTTGAAGACATAAGAATCTACATGATGGAGAGATGGGCTATCAACAGAATGAGGTTTGGTACTTTGGATGAGAATGACATATTGCCTAATATTAGAAAGAAACTTGATATCACAAGCACCTACACCAACAATTGGCTTGTAAGGTATGTCAGCTCAATACACTAGTAATTATTCAGTTGAATTAACAATGGCATGCAAGTGAATCATTTGTTCTGTTTTCTTTGGTTCTTTAGGATGTCTGATGAGCATATGTTTGAAGTAAGGCACTTGGAGAATCAGGCTGATAAGTATGTTGTGAACCTGAAAGACCATGTGTGTTCATGCAGAAGATGGGAACTTACAGGACTCCCATGTGTGCATGCATTGTCTGCTATGAAGAGCAGGAATTTCAGGATAAAAAGTTACATCCCTGAATACTATAGAGTTTCAAAATACAAGGCAGTTTATAAACATGTCATCTACCCTGTTAATGGGTCTAACTTGTGGGTTAAGACACCATATCCTGATGTGCAACCACCCAAGTTCAAGAAGATGCCTGGTAGGCCCAAAAAGAGGAGACATTTAGAACAAGGAGAGATTGATGGATCTGATAACAAGATGAGAAGAACTGGTTTCTCGGTGAAGTGCAGCAGGTGTAAGAAATCAGGGCACTACAAGTCCACTTGTAAGGACACAAGTAGTCAGGCTGCACAACAGAGTACTCAAAACTCTGCCCAAGAATCTACTCAAACTGTTACTCAGCCTGCTGTGCAACCCAGTCAAGCATCTCAAACTGTGCAACCCAGTCAAGCATCTCAAACTGCCCAAGAATCTACTGCTCAGAAGACTCATGGTCCTACAAAGGGGAAGACTCAGAAGCTACCAGTGAAAAAAGCTCCAAGGCCATTTATTCCACCAGGCCCTACAACCAGGCTGTCTGCATCAAAGAATGTTGTTGGTCCAGTCACTAGAAGATCTACTCCCGCCAAGAGAACAGCTGCAAAGAAGAATCCCTAGACATATTTAGGATTAGGTGTTTTAGTCACTATGGTTTTGTGGTTTTTGTTATGAAGTGAACCTGTTTTTTGTTTGCACTTTTAAGGTTGTGCTGTAATGAACAAGAATGTTATTTTGGTTCTGAACATGTTATGAACCTATTTTTAGTTATGTTTCTAGTCTGTTATGTAATCAACAAGAATGCTATTATGGTTCTTAACCTTTTATGAACCAGTTTGTAATTATGTTTCTGTTATAAACCTGTTTTGAATCTGTTATAGGTCAATCTGATATAAGTCCCAATTATAGGGCAGTAACATTCAGAATATTACAGCTCCAAATTATAGGTCATGTACCATATACTTATAGGTCATGTCCAAATATTATAGGTCATGTCCAAATATTACAAATGATACAATATAACAGCAAATCTTTTTCATTAATAAAACATTCAAAAACAACATTCAACCTTACAAACAACATTCAAACCAGAAAACATTTAAATGGGGACAAAACATACTTTCACATACACAACATAAGTGACGTAATTCAACCTAAATAACATTATAACAATAACAATTAGAAACAACAAATTCCATATTTTTTCCACTTCATCATCATCTTCATTTCAGCATCAATATTCATCAGCTTTTTCCCAAGTTCTTCAATGTCTTTTTTTGCCTCATCTAATCCCTTTACAACCACCCCAATCCTATGCATTAAAAGCTCTTCTTTCTCATCAAATGCATCTTCATGGTACCAACCAAAGTAATTGCATCCATCTTGCTTAAAATTGGGACAACCCCAAAATAACTTTCCCATGTTCTTCACTGTTTTTACCCTTTGCAGAATAGCCATGTCTCCACAATAGCAAGAGGGCTTCCTCCAACGATTTCCACTGACTGTTGAATCCCTATTTTCTGCATTTCTCTTGCTCAAAGAAGAAGAAGAAGTACCCGATTTCATTTTCCCTAAACCCTAGCTTTTGCTTTGGAAAAAAATTGTAAGGATGGAAGATGATTTGAGTTTGCCCTAACAAGGAAGAAGAATGGGCGTCTGCAGAATGCACAACCAAGGAAGAAAACGATAAACAAATTCCAAGTCACCTGCCACGTAAGTAAATATAAACAGACGTTTGGTCAAACTAACGACAGGACTAACTTGGCACTTTTTAAAAAGTTAAAGGACGAAATTGCCACTTTTTAAAGTTAAGGGACCATTTTGGACCATGGTGTAAAGTTAAAGAGCAACTGACACGCAAAATACAAAAATCGGCCCAAGAACTACTTATTTCTTAAGTTTGGAACAAAACTTAATTGTTCGACCCTTCAACACTCCGAATTTACTTTTGACTTCAACACAAAACTTGTAGCTTATCCTCACAGCTTTCCAACGCGTATTAGAATGTGTCAAACGACATCGCATAGCTCATGTTATGACCTGTACTGCGAGAATGTGTCAAATTACTATTTGTTTAGAAAATAAGCAAAAATAAACTAAACTTGAAAAACAGATTAAAAATAGTATAAATAACAAGAGAACGTATAGAATTGTCGTAGTACAATAGTGAAAGAGTGTGCATTAAAATGCACTAATCACCAACCAAAATCAGTCCAAGACACTACATACATATTCTATATTCCACCATAACATCTAATTACATCAAACAACACTTAATTCATAGTCATTCATACATATCATATCATCTCAAAACCTTCAAAATTGCAACAATGGTGAATATATGTTCCATCCCTCAAAATAGAAAATTACACATAGATAGCCATGCGAATTTTATCACAAAATTATCATACAACAACAATCATAACATTAAAATTCAAATTTTAGAGTTAGAACACCCAATCCTAATGAGGTTAAGGGTTTCACCAATCTACCCCTATGCTTTAACACCCATTAAAGAAGCACATCTCCCCCTACCTTGTAATTACTAGCAAGCAATAAGCTCATATAGGTTCTCCCTTCGAAGCCTAGCTACCCTTCCAATGCTCTTGTTTCTCTAGCCTCTTTGTTTCTATGTACTGACAAAATTCTAACCTATTTTCTCCAACTTTTAGAATATACTAGTAAGAAACATGTGCTTACACACGGGGTACGTTTTTGGGTGGGATATGGCTTTAGACGTGTATTTGTTTTCAAACTGTTATAAAAATTGAAAGTTGAAAAAAAAAACTTAAGAATAATAGCAAATTTAAGTTGAAATAATAATAAATGTAGAAGATGAAAGTTAAACAACAATATCAAGAATAATATGATTCAAAATAAAAACTATTGAAACATATATTAGCTAAATTACCGTTTTAGTTTTTTTTTTTTACAATTAAGACATTATTTTATAATAGATAATACAATTTTTAAATATCTACTCAATCTTTTTTAATAAGTTCCCTTAATCTTTTTCACATATTTAAAAAATATGGTCGATAAATTTCTATTATTCAATATTTTAATCAGTAGTAAAGTTATTCCTGTTTATAACAATGGTATTTTTTCTTGTATATAAAAATATGTTTATCAACAATGTATTTTTTTTTGCATATATATATATATATTATTCTTGTTTTGACACTATTTATAAAAATATTTGAATCAATAGTAAAATTGTTCTCGTATATAAAAATATTTGAATCAAAAGTAAAGTTGTTTGTGTTTATAACAATAGTATTTTCTCCCCTATATAAAAATATTATAATCAACTATGTATTTTTTCCAATATATAAATATTATTTTTGTTTTGACATTATTTATAAAAATATTTGAATCAATAGTAAAATTGTTCCTGTATATAAAAATATTTGAATTAATTTTTTTTTGTTTTGATAATACTTATAAAAATATTTGAATCAATAGTAAAGTTGTTCCCGTTTATAACAATAGTATTTTCTCCTCTATATAAAAATATTTTAATCAATGATGTATTTTTTCCCATATAGAAGAAAATGTTTATTTTTCTATGTAACTGTTTATTGATAAATTTATTTTGTTGATAAATAAGGCAATGAGAAAATTGGCTTAAAATACATCTTGGAATTTACACAACTAATAGATGGTGGACACAATTCTCCAGTTTAGGTGGCAAAATACTAAGGCTTTTTTTTAATACTCAAATATATTTCATAAGGTCCAGAGAAAAGACCACAAAACCCCAACAACATACAAGCTGCCGCCCATTGATGACAGAAATGTTAGAAGTTTCAAAATCTGAAACTCAACCAACCTAAATAGAGAATATATACAATGAAATAAAAATAGTTACTATCCTCCCACCTCCCTAACCTTTTATAACTAACATGAAAAAACCAACCAAACTCTACATCCGCCCGCCTAACATCAAGAATGGTTAGTGATGTCCAAGGGCAGCTTAAACCAATCATAGAAACTATCCCCATACACTCCCTTAGACTTTTTCTTCTTCCATCTCCAAGAAACCAGCCTAATTTCCTCAAAAATGGACAAAGGATTTGAAATAGCATCATTAAATATCACCTGATTCCTTGTATTCCACACACACCAACAAGAGATCAACCAAACATACACAAGAGTTGAACCAAAAACAATTGACTTGGACCAGTTAATGAGCATTTCAGCTGCGTTTGTGCCCCTTGGTAATAGAATCCCCAACCAGTTTTCTACAGCCCTCCATATAATCTTCATTTTCTCACAGCTAATGAAAACATGGTTGTTTTCTTCCAATTCCTTGAAGCATAAAACACACGATAATTGGTGTGAATCCGATATCACACCTCTCCTACTCAGATTTCCTCTAGTTGGCAATCTATCTAAAAGTAATCTCCAGCCAAAAATCAGAACTTTGAAAGGAACCTTGATCCTCCACAAAATCTCCAAAGCCTCTATAGTCTGACCTTCCAAATTTACCTCCTCCCTGCTATTGAGCCAGTTCCTATAGCAGTCCCTCACACTAAAGGTACTATCCATTTTAGTTGGCTATCTCACCTCATCTTCCTGTCCCTTATGTAACACAATATTGTTGATAATCACCAGTAATTGACCAACTGTGGTACCATCTTCATCAGCCCGAAGAACATTATTAATGTTGAGATCCCATCTCTAGCAGTCTTTATGCCAGAATCCACAATCTTTCACCAAGCTGTTTTGATTTGGAGAGGAGGAGAACAGAGCTGGGAACTGATATTTGAGGGGTTCTCCACTAGCCCACTTTGAATGCCAGAATGATGTAATGTTACCATTTCCAATTTTCCAAATCAATTGATCAAACATACCTCGCTCATTATAAGGCTTTGCCAAGTTGATAAGATCTTTCCACCAGCCTGATCAGATCTTAGAGTTACTGATTGCTGGGTTTAAAATCAGCTTATAAAAATCACCTCCATATTTTGCAATCATTATTTCTCTCCAGATTTCACCTGCATAATTTGTGATTCTCCACATCCATTTAGTTACTAATGCCCTATTGAAAGTGGATATGTCTTTAATCCCCAGCCCACCAACTTTTTTGGATTTGCAGACCAAGGACCATTTCACCCACGACACACAGTTTTTGTCCCCTCCACCTGACCATAAAAATCTCCTTTGTATTGATTGAATTTCCTTTACTACTCTTGTTGGAGCAAGATAGAAAGAAAGATAGTGAATAGGGAGGTTTGTAAGCACTGAGTTGATTAAGGTTACCCTGCCACCTATAGACAACATCCTGCCCCTCCAGCTTGCCAGGCGATTTTTTATAGAAGCTAACACTGGAAACCAGAAAGAATAGGATTTATGTTTCCCCCCCACCACCAGACCCAAGAACTTGAAGGGAAATTGGCCTGATTTGCAGTTCAGAAAAGAGGCTGCAGCTTCTGTCTGATAGCTCTCCACCCCAAAACCCATGAGCACACTTTTGTTGTAGTTCACTTTCAAGCCAGAAAACACCTCAAAACCTCTTAATATCGACTTTATTGCCCAAATATTTGTCCAATCCTCATCGCATAAAACTAGTGTATCATCAGCGAACTGAAGAAGAGAGATACTTTTCACATTTTCAATCTTAATGCCTGTCAATAAACATTGATCCTCCGCTTTCTTAAATAACCGAGACATATATTCAGTAATAAGAACAAATAAGAATGGAGAAAGAGGATCTCCCTGTTTAAGGCCCCTAGATATCCTGAAATCTTTAGAGGAGCTCCCATTCACTAAGACAGATCCAAAACAGTTGCAAATCAGGCATCTCATCCAATCTTGCCAAATAGAACTAAAATTCATAGCTTTGAACACTTTAAAAAGAAAGCTCCAGTCCACACAATCATAGGCCTGTGCAAAATCTATCTTGAACATATAACCTTTTTTCTTCCTCTTTGTCACATAATCCATAACTTTATTAGCTACTAACACCCCATCCAATAATTGTCTTCCAGGAATAAACGCAGTTTGTGATGGAGAAACTAATTTGTGAATGACCTTTCTCAACCTCCCTGCCAATATCTTTGAAATTATCTTGTGTAGACAGCCAATAAGAGCAATTGGTCTAAACTCCTTTAAGTTTTGTGGATTTTCAACTTTGGGAATAAGAACAAGGAAACTAGAACAGAAAGTTTTTGACAGTGAGGCTTTCTCATGGAACTCAGTTATGCAATCAATAAACTCCTTCCCTACAATCTCCCAAGTCTTTTTAAGAAACTTCAAATTAAAACCATCTGGCCCGGGACTCTTGTCTCCATCACAGTCTTTAACAGCCTCTAGAATGTCTTCTGGTATGAACTGAGCAGCAAGGGACATGTTATCTTCCTCAGAGAGTTTAGATAAAGAAGACATGTCCATCTCCAACTTATGAGTAAGAGCTGAAGACGTATACTTCTTTGCAAAGTGTTGTTGAATCTCATTTTTTACCTCCTCCACTCCTGCATCTTCATTTAAACCTACATTTAGTGCTGACAGTGAATTCATCCTTCTTCTTCTGTTAATGATTGCGTGAAAGTATTTGGTGTTGTAATCTCCCTCCTCAAACCATCTAGTTCTAGCCTTTTGTTTTAGAACACTTTCCTTGCAATGTAGGTTATTCCACATTGCCTCCATAGCTTCCCCCCTCAATCTCATTTTGTCTTCAACATTTTCAACCTCCTCCCCATTTAAATCTTCCCCCACTCCATTGATTACCTTCACATTTTCCTCAATTTTAAGCTCCATAATTCCAAACACCTCTGAATTCCATCTCCTCAGACCATTCTTAAGATGCTTAAGTTTCTGAATCAGAATGTTTTCAGCACTACCCTGACAACTATATGAGTTCCAGCAATTTTTAACAAAATCAAGAAACTTTGGATGACCAAACCAAGCATTTAATGTTTTGAAAGGTTTGGGGCCCCAATTAACATCATTTAGACTTAGAGAAACTGGCCCATGGTCTGATATGTCTCTCTCCCCAACTTTCTGGTTCACTACTTTCGACCTATCACATAAGCTCTCATCCAATAGAAACCTATCCAATCTACTTTTGCAGGCTCCATTGGTCTTAAACCATGTAAATTTGTTACCAATAACAGGCAAATCTATCAAAGCCATATCATCTATAAAAACTTCAAATTCCTCCATTTCTGAATATTTGTAGCCCCCTCTCCCTTTTCTTTCCTCCTTACATTTAATATAGTTAAAATCCCCCCCTACTAACCAGTCCCCACTAGGCATACTAGACTTCAACTGAATTAACTTCTCCCACAATCTTCTTTTATCCGAATGAACACATGAAGAGTAAATGTTTACTATATAGATAGGTTTGCCCCTCCACAATCCAAAAACACCCAAATAACCACTACCTACAAAACTGAAAACCGATGAGAAGGAGTTTTTATTCCATATAGAAAGCATACCTCCTGATTGACCAGTAGATCTAGAAGCTGACCAATCAAAATCTCCTCTGCCCCACATGCTGCTAACAAAACCCTCCTCCAGATCTTGGCACTTTGTTTCTTGTAATAATAAGAATTCTATGTTGTTTCTCTCCACCAGTTGCTTCACTCTTCTTCTTTTGATTGAAGAGTGACATCCTCATATGTTAAAAGTTGTAATATTCATTAGATCCTAATGGATGCATCCCTCATAAGCTCTCCCTTATATCTGTCTTGTTCTTCCATCCTTCTCAATATTCCTTCAAGAGCTTCAGCGTCCTCCTCCCCATCTATTCCCATGTTCTTTAGGATTGTCCACACCTTTGCAGGAACATCTTCAATCCTTCTCTTCACTCTTTCATTTCCTTGTTCCACATCCTTGTATGATATAGATCCTCCACATAAAATTGATCCACCTGAGAATTTTGACTCACTTCCACTCCTCTGAGATGAGTTAGAAACTAAACCATCGTCCAATCCAGATGAGGGTCTCAGATTTTTCTTTTTATACGAGGAGTGAAGCAGCGTGGAAAAGAAAGAGGGGGCATAAGGGATCTGCAAGTTTTCATAAATTTATATCAGAGATTTCTTTTTCCTCAAAACGGGTATTGGATCCTTAGTCTGAGTTTTGATGCCAGGCCCAGATACTGTAGTGGGCCTCAGAACCCCAAGCCTTTTGGGACTCGTGTTCACACCCAACACCAACTCCCTTTCTGAGCTTGGAGATTTCACCTCCCTAGGCCCCACTGCTAGCTCAAGTATGCTACTCTCTTTCCTCCTACATACTACCTCACCTTCCTCTTGTCCCGTCAAACCTCTTTTCTCTGCCTCAGCAGTTAAATCATCCTCCTTAGCTGACTTTTCAGCTACCTGACATTCCCCATCAATCCCTCCAAAAATCACCTTTTGAGACCTTTTATTTTCACTTCCCAATAAGTCATAGGAACATGCATAGTCTTGAGAGTTGCGTAATCCCGCAGACCTAGTTGTACTCTCCTCTCTTCCTTCGTCTCCTGGTTCATGAGAATTTGTTTCCTTGACTTCATTAATGGAGTCTCCTTCACCCCCGTTGTCATCCTCCGAATCATCTTCCGTTTCATCAACCATGGATTCATCAGACTCCTCAAAAATCTTCTTCCTGGATTCCTTTAATACGATTCTTTTTGGGCCATGGTTATCCTCCACTAGCTTGATGCAAAATAACACCTCATTAATCTCAACATCGATAATCTCATTTAAGTTGCTTGTGTATTTAGTTTTTATCAAAATCCTTGCCACATCCATCTTAGTCTGAGATTCCGTTTCTTCGCCGCAGCTCACAAACTCACCAAAGTTACTCGTTATATACTTGAAAAAACCATTTTTCTAGGCATGACAAGGGATGCCAAAACATTTAACCCAGGTTAGCCTCTCTTTATCAACTTCTTGAGGACACCACCCTCTAATATCTTCAAATCAATTCAACAGCCAGACTTCTTCATCACGTATCAGATTAACCATTGCATTTTCTGTTATATCCTCGAGTAGGCACATATTTGCCCCCATTGGCGTCACCTTGATTTGGAAGAAACCTTCTTTATGGAATATATCTTGTACATTGTATGTGTTGCCCGATTTTTTAATAGTACCAACGTATGCTTTCTCGAACCGGGACAATTCTTTGTCTTCAACCTGGAATGAGCGGCCCCTTTATTCCATCTTAGTTTTCTTGATCTCCCTGGGCTTGCTTCCATGATTTGGGTGTTTATTCAAGGTAGAACCCAACCTTGCCGTCTCCAGATACGACCTATCTTGTCTGACCCCTCCCCAAGCTTTCTTTCTGTCAAAATAAGTGTCATTCCTCCTCTTTAAATTTGCTTCCTTCCCCTCTACCCCTGGTATCATCCTTCTGTCAAACCTCGGGATGTTAACGAAAATCTTTCTTCCACTGATTTGGGTATTATCAAGCTGGATTGATAATAACCTTACATCATCCACATCTCTGAACCTTGCAAACCCATAACGCTTGCCCCGCTTATCAAGTTTGGTCGGGACAAACACTTCCACTAACATTCCGAATTCACTGAACAGTCGAGCCATTTCTTTTGCTTCAAAATGTGCAGGGAACTCAGTAAAGAAAAAAGAAGAGATGTCAACCTCTCCCTCAATCTGCTTACCATTCCTTTCCTTCCACACAGAAAACCTGAGTCTATGTTCGGTCCGCGTCTTTCTTCTTTCAACAACTTTCCATTCCATATTCCTATTCGTGAGAAAGAGAACACCAATGCCGATTTCCAGAATAATACTCGATTAATGCCAAGGCCCCTAGTCCTAAGACTAGGAATTTAAGCCGAAAACACCAAACCAGTATAATCCTTCAATGCGCTATCAATGTTCGAAGATATAATAGGAAAATGCAAGAACACCAAAGATTTAGTCTTTTTAGAGAGAGGTTGGAGCTTCTCACTCTAACTTCTGTTAATATGTTTCATAATACTAAGGCTTTTTAGTTGTAGCAAAATTACTAAGATACTAACATAAATAGAAAACTGACAATGGCACATACAACGAATGCAAACAAAACTATTTTAAAACGAAAAATCATAAAGTTGATTTGCATATAATTAAATCTAATGAACCTACACATAAAATTAAGTGGAAGAACCTCTTCATCTCCATGTTGAGGTTCTAATCCAGAGAAATCAACAGTGCGGATATCTACTTGGGTTGGAGTTCTGGTTTGCAGCCGATCAATTTCAAAACCAAGTTGCTGTAAGTTCTCAGTTAATTCATGAGAAGCAACCTCACGAGCTCTTTCTGCTGGCATATAAGTTCTACCAACCCAAATTTTACCACTCATAAAACTTCCTGTTGTGAGAATAACAGATGGAGCATAGAAGTTCATTCCAAAAAATGTGCTAACACATTCCATATTGTCATTCTTTCCTATTAATATATCAGTGACCATATCCTCTCGAATAGAAAGGTTTGATGTACCGTCCAAAACATAGTAAAAAAAAGATGAGAGTGCAAGATATAGACACTCCTCTCTAATATAGTAGATGATGTCAGTTAGTCAAAACAATTTTATGGACTGAAAAGGATATAGACACTTGTCATAAAACATGTTAAAGGAACCCCATAAGTGGTTATAGAAATAAACCTGAGTTTCCATCCATATCGACTAAGTCCTTAACACATTGATAAAAATCGCTCTTTCTTTTTTGTTGAATGTAACACAATTACTTGCTCAACCGAGATGCCGTTGCCCATTAACACACTATATAAAACTTTTTATGATTTTTATTTTCTCTTCTCAACTTTATGATTATTTAGACTTAATTAGTACTGAAGTCCCTTAACTTAATTTCATATTTCACTTTAGTCTCTTATTTAATAAACGTTACATTTTAGTCCCTTAAAAACCATTACATTAGCCAAATTAATCATTTTGGTTAAATGTTAAGAAAAAACATTAAGTTTGGATGACGTGGCAAGACATCGTGGCAAAAATCAAAATAATAAGTCAACAATTTCGTTAAGGGACTAAATTGAAACCTTATAGTTATTTAAGGGACAAGACTTGGACAATAACTAAATTGTGATTAATGTGACCAGAATAAAATTTCATAACATTTTATCATACCATAATCTATTATGTACCATACTAGAATTTCATATCAACATATTCTTGAATGTAATGGCATTAAATTAGAATTTTGTTACATTTTTTATTCAAAACAAAGTCATTAAACTAAAATAACATTAAAAATGTTTCAAAATGACATAAGATATACACAGACACAACTACAAACTGTATACACAAGAAATACTACAAAATTTGATCATTTTTTCAGTCTTATTTTCTTCTTTGAAATTGATTGAGGTAAAGAGAATGGTGGTGTAGATTTAATTGATATTTTCGACTTGGTAGTGTAAACTCAATTTGCTTTAATCTTCTTGACCTGTTTAATAAGTTGAAAATAATATATTAATGGAAGTCCATCTCTCAAGTCAGCCTCATCAATTTGGATAACACCAATCACTAGTACAAAATGACGAATATAATTTTAAATTTTACACCCATTTTACGAAAAACGGGTGTAAATAAGAAACCCGGTGGCAAACTTGTAAATAAAATGTAATTTTAATTATTAACATGTAACAATAGACATCCTATTTTAAAAAAAAAGAGTGTAAACTAAAAATATTATTATAATAAATTAAAATCATTATTATAGTCAAATATCTATTACTACCATTAAAGGTAAAACGAATATAAATTTAGATTGGCTGAAAAAAATGTTTATTTTAATAAATTTAAATATTAATCTTAAAGACATTAATAAATCGTAATATGTTTTATTAAGTGTTAATTGAATAAATAATTGAACTAATAAACGTGATCAAAACCTTTTTTAAAACTCCATTTCTCTAAACGTATCCTCTCTTAAACGTATTCTCTCTTAAACCCTACAACTCCATTTTCTTCCTTTCATTGCACTTTAGAATGCAGATTTCTATTGATGGAAAATCAAAAGTTGAGTATATTTAATTATTGCAAACAATTCACAATCAATCTCAAACCCTAGAAATTCAACCTCTATAATTTCCCCCAAATTTCAATAACAATCTAAAATCGTGTTGTGATATTAACCCTGAAATTAGGGTATTCTAATACAGCTATTCCACAGACCCATATCTCTTTTTTGTCTCATCCTTTACTTTTCATATTTATCCCTTTTCTCTGTTTCTCATCCATTGTTTTTTATTCTTCCACTTCCAACAACAACACTAATCGCTGTGCTTTCACGTTATCCTTTTTCGATTCCACAGAGGAAAAAACTAACACGATTCCGACATCATTTCATCTTACTTTGTTCTTCTATTCTATTGCAGGGTATTGATTTGAAGGTCGGGGGTAAGTCCAAGAAGACAAAACGAACCATACCAAAATCCAATGATATCTATCTCAATCTTCTCGTCAAGGTACTTTGCATCTCTACCACTATAACACTTGTTACTGTGATTGCGAATAATGGATCTGTGTTAGAAGCGATTTCCTTGTTTGTTTGAAATTTTTAGCTTTACCATTTCCTTGTTCGTTGGGCTCCCGGTAATTTTAATGCGGTTATCCTTAAGCATTTTTTCATGAGCAAAGTCAACAGGCCACCACCATCTCTCTCTAGGTTGATTCCCTTCATAAAGGGAAAGGTATATTGATTCATACACTCTGTTTAGATAAATTGTCAAGTCTAGTGCACTTATCATATTGATGTTTATGTATAAGCTGATTTCAATTTTTTCTTATAAGCTGATTTCTTAAATTATCAAACATGTTTACAAACGAACAACTTTCATGTTACAATGTGTGGAATTTTTGTGATTGATCATTGATCAGAGACAGTGTGAGCTGGTAGAGTAGTTTGTGGAGCTGATTTTGATTGCGGTTTGAAGAGTGCGGTGTTAGGTTTTTCTCAATTTTGGTGCTCTTCTGGAAAATTGATGTTGATTTAGATTTAGAATGGATAGGAAAAATATGAATATTTTGTTTAGTGGTATAATTTGGCTTTGTATGTGTCATTGATTTTGTTTTTTCTTCTTACTGAATGGAAGTTTGTATGATAGAGGGTGGAATCAGGTACATTGATGTGATCATATAGTTAATGTGTTTGTTTGATATGTGTTATGAAACACTTAAACATATATGAATACCAGACATGTCACTAGTTATGATTTAAGAAAATGAAAGTGATTGTATAGCCACTAAAGAATAAGAGAGGTTAATTTCCTTGAATTACTTTGAATTACAACTTTAAAATGCTTGGCTAATCCCTGTCTAGCATCAATTCATGCCAGTGGAGGAAGGGGCGGTGAACAACTTACATTTTCATTTTCCACCGTGCTTTCTTTCTTTTTGTATAGCCTCTCTTGATGCACTGCTCACATTAGCATGTGAACTGCCTTGTTTGATCTCATATTGTTTTACTGATTAAGAAAAATATGTGCACTTTCAGGTACCTCGAAGAGAAAAATCACGAGGCCAATTTCTCCCAAGTCTCCCGTAGTAAGTGCCAGTGCCTTTGACAGTGTTGAAGAATCAGACGATGATGATGTTACTGACCACACTAAACTAGATACTACATATCTTCGCACCAATGGAGATGTTGTAAGTTGCTGTTGGTATTAAGTTTAGCATTCATATGATATTCTGTAAATGAAAAATGTTTGCTCGTCAAATGATAAGTTGCCATCCTTATTCCCCCTTGCTTCTTAAAACTAGGATTGGAATCTACCTATATTTTCTTGTTGCCTATTGAGATGCACTTTGATTATTTAGGATATGTATTCAGTACCCACTAAAGCAAAATGACCGAATGATTTCTGATAGTGTTTGAAATAACTTATGTTCAGGGACCAGAAGTTAAAAACCAGAACCAACCTACACCTGATTGTGGAATTGCTAATGGAGAGCAGATGCCAGTTGCAGTTTCAAGTATGATTCATTCTCACAGTGTTTCTGGTGACCTGTATGGTGTGCAGCCTGACCCAATTGCAGCTGATATTCTAAGAAAAGAGCCAGAGCATGAAAATTTTGCTCGACTTATAATTACTCATATTGGTACTAAGTTTTGGTTTTTCTCTTAAATACATTTATTTACTTTAATTGAAAACTGTGTTCTTTGTCCGCGACCATATTGAAAATCGTGCTCCTTTTCCGTTTATATCAGAATCATGTTCAAATCTTCTACTATGTTCATCTTAGATTTCTCATTTCATCGTTCACGATTCGTGTACATTCTCATCTCATTTTGCTAATTACTTATTTCTAGTTTCTCATTTTATCTTGGATTGTTCAATTTTGCTAATTACTTATTTGTTATTTGCAGTTCTGATACAGGCATGAGTTTCTGCAGTGTGTACACCGCACGGCCGCATCTAAAGAAACCTACTGTTAAAGTTTGTACAGGTGCTAGTGATTTGTGCTCGGTCAATATTGTAGGATATTTCTGGCTTTTACATTAATATGAAAATATAAAATCTTCCAATTCCAGACAGGATTGTGGGGACAAATTAGAAGCTTTCCTTTACATAACACACTACATCAATGGAGGTTATGACAACAAACATGGGATGTCCTTACTAAAAGTCGGGATGGAGCAAATTGAGGTAACTTTGAACAAACATCACTAATTCACCAGTATGTATAAAAGTAGTGCTTTTCTTCTCAAACGAGTTCCTGTAGTGTAAACTCTTTATAAACTGTGGGCCCTTTGATATTTGATTCTACTACATCTTACTATCTACCTCAGGGAAGATCCAAAGAGAACAGGATTTTCTACCTTTCAGTGTCACAAGAAGTACTTTTGGATGTTGCTTCATGTCTTGCAAGCAATGCTCAGACCCAAAAGGGATGGAATCGCATAATAATTGAGAAGCCATTTGGGTTTGAAGCCCTCTCTTCATAAAGTCTGACACAATATCTTCTCTTAAAGTTTGAGGAAAAGCAACTATATAGGCATTTATACACTACTCTCCCATATTCAACCGTGCACTTTCTCATGGACGAAGACACAAATTGGCATCTACCTGGTCGATTTAGTTCGGTATTTAGGAGAAAAATTCAAACCAATGAAAAATATTCTGTTTGGATGAATCATTTGGGCATACAGAAATATTGTTCATAAACTGATGGTTTTTATCAACCTGTTGTCAGGATTGATCATCTTCTATGAACGAATCTTATTGAAATTCTCAGTTCTAAGGTTTGCCAATTTAGTTTTTGAGCCTCTGTGGAGTCGAACTTACATAGACAATGTGCAGGTTAGCCTCCCCAGTTTAATCTAATTGGCACCCCTTAATTTTTAAACATCAATGAATTCTCAATTATTCTACCTCGTAATGGTGTGTATGAAGTTGAATGAAATTTATGTTGTTGTTGCCATTCCTCAAACTAGTAAATTCTAAGTAACTGTTCTGTTGCAGCTACCATGAACTGGAGCTTGCAGAGGGAGTCTTTGCTCAACCTAATAATGGTAATTGGTTCACTATAAGACTTAGTGTGACTTGCTAATCGATAACTTAACTATGTTGGTTGAGATCTTATGCATCTTGATTTCACGGCCTTGATTTTTTTTTCTTTTGTTGTTTCAGAAATGTATATCTGATCTAGTTTTTACAGTGATCTAGGAAAATAAACTACAAGAGTTTGATGAAAGACTGCATGAAAATTATCTGTCTACTATGCCAACTTTTTCAAAACAATCTTAGTAAAAATGTAGAAGTTGAAAAGAGTTCTGAATCTCAGTTATCCGAAAATTACCATATTGCATTATCTCTTACTTTAATTGAAGTATTAAAGAACATGCATGTCAATATTGAGAAACTTCCGGTGATGGTGAGTTCGTGAAAAATTAAATTTGTTATATTAATGCCAACTTCAATCAACTCTTCTGTGTCTGCTTACATTATGGATGATTTTAGATTATGGCCCTTGATATGTCTAGGAAGAAAGCTGATATTGAAGGCCATACTTCAAGAGTAGATAGTCCAAGGTAGTTTGTTTCTTTTAAATTTTATTTACATTGTTTTTTAACTTTCTTGTTTCTTTGTATGGGCGTCCAGACTTGGATCTGATTTTATTAGGAACTCTCAAACTTCAAATATTGACTTCACTTCTGTCCATATCTATCCTGACCATTGGTAAGCAAGCATTGTTTGAATTATATATCTGTAGTTTTGGTTTTTCTGAGATTCGTAATAGAAGGTATGAAGCATTGACATGGACATAGGACTGAACACTAACACGTGGATAGGTTTAATAAGTTGATAAAGTGAAACTAGTGTTAAATATAACCACATGTGTCATCATCGTGCCGGTTTCGAACACCATACACATCTTTAATTAAGTGTCGGTTGGTTCTATGTACTTGAGAAGTTCTAGAGAACTCCGCCTATAAAATGAAAGGTTTTCTGCTTTTAGTTTCTCATGATTTTGTCTCAAATTAATAAACCATCTCATATGAAAGGTTTTCTGCTTTTTGTATCTCATGTTTGAAAGTTTTAGCCATGCCTTTAAGATCTTTCTTCTGATTTGTATTTAGAAGTACGCATTCTAAAACTTTCTTATTTTATGATGATCTAAGATAGCTTCTTATTTTGTAATTTGACCTTTTTTGTTGATTCATCAATTATCAAAAACTTGTGTGTAGGTTTCATAAGCAAAATTTTGAAGTCTATATGAAATTCCTCACCAAGTGGATGTTTTCTCACATCGAAGTTGGTGATAATGTATTGAAGAAACCTGTTCTGTTTTCTGAATATGGATTATCAGACACAATTAAGAACTTTTCACTGGCTGACCGATCCCATAAATCTGCTAGAAAAAACCAGTCTGGTGCAGGTGCTTTGGTTTGGCAGTTCTTAGTCAGTGGAATGTCAGATTTGATCGATGATTTCGGAATGGTGTCGTGGGAAAGACCATCAACCTATTCACTATTTATTCAACATTCATGCAGATTAGCTCATGTGAACAAGGGATTGACTCAGCAGAACCCAAGTTTCAAACAAGTGTGTTAGTGAAATTATGGAAATCACAAATCTAAAGGAAATGAATTCTTTTATAGTTGGTTTTGTGAAATATATATATATATATATATATATATATTTTTCATAATCAAATGCTGGATTTGGATGCATAGTGGGGTATAGTGTTTTGGCATAGATTAGATAATCTATTTAAAAGTTTGTAATCCAGATATACAAAATCTATAACAAGTCTTTTGAGATGAGAAGAAAAAGTTTTTGAAAGTTAGTGACATTCTTAAATTCAATTTTACCTCCACTGGCTGTACATAGAGAATTATCAAAATCATTATCATTGAATAGTGATGATATAGTTGAGATAGTGATTGTATGTGATGGATAACCCTCGCTCCATGAGCTTGCTTTTGAGTTTAATTCAAATTTTAACTTGATTTCTAATTAAGATTATATTAGAGTCTATTATAAATATTTATGTTTTAGTTATTTGATGTAGTGGGTTGTGTTTGCCCTCTGACATTGGCTCCATGTGAGTATTTCTAAAGCTTATTGAATAAGATTAAATGTTTTTCATTAATTGAGATGAATATTTTTGTGTAACGCAAGTCAAATTTAGGGTGTAAAGTGAAATATATATACATCTGTTTTAAACAAAAAAGGGTGTAATATACCATCTATAAATGTATATATTTAAAAATTTACACCCGATTTCTATAAAAAAGAGTGTAATATAACATCAAATTTACACCCGTTTTCTATAAAATAGGGCGTAAACTGGAATGTATATACATCCGTTTTAAATAAAAAAATGTGTAATATACAATCTATAAATGTGTATATGTAAAAATTTACACTCGATATCTATAAAAAAAGTGTAATTTATGTAGAAATTTACACCCGATATCTATAAAAAAAAGTATAATTTATGTAGAAATTTGCACCCGATATCTATAAAAAAGAGTGTAATATAACATTAAATTTACACCCGTTTTAAAACGGATGTAAATTTGTTAAACATTTCTCACCCATTGAATTCACACCCTCCAATAACGGGTGTAAAATGTATAAAAAATGGCTGTAATTTCATATTTATGCACTAGTGAATACCACCCTTTTTAAGGTCTTCTACTTCATCCTTGATAACTAAAACAATTTGATAATAGGTCTCAGATCTGCAAATAGAATCAGATGCACATTTGGTTACTGTCAATGTTTCATCATAACATAAATTAATAGTGACATTACTAGATAAATGTTTCTTCTGATAGTATCAAGTAGCTGATTAGCATCTATAACTGCTTCAAACCTTAAACCTTAGTAGTAATAAATTTAATGCCGCATAAACTTGCATATTAGTCATGAATCACAGGCTTCCCATAGTTTAATATAGTCAATGTTGTCATGAATCACAGGCTTCCCATAGTTTAATATAGTCAATGTTGCAACAACACTTGGACTGTAATCAAGACATTTTCTGATCAAATTTTGATTTTCAAGTTTGTGTCTTATTCTTCCTAAAGGGACTAAAAGCTTGACAAACTTTTGCGCTGAAAAGTATTTGTTTTCCCCGACAAGCATGATCGTGTATTAAATTTCTGCAAAATAAAGGCATACATAATGTCAAATATGAGAAATACTTCATGTGACAAACATATTCTAAGCTTTTTTGAGACATTCAGAATTAGTAACGCTAATGAAATAATGTTTGAATCTTACTTGAGCAATATGGCTAGGTTTTTCAGGTTGCAGGATTGAAAGAGTGCTCCGGGAATAATGGCTTAATCTAAAACAATATTGGGAAGTGATATGTATTGTATCTTGGCTTTGCACCTAATAAACCTTTCAGTCAAAATATGGGCACGATATGCCATAAGACAACGTAAACATGCAAGATGCAGTTCCACAACAACTGTTCCACATGTGCATAATGCAACTTTCCTAGTCTGTGATGTGTTTATTCAAATTAACTAGGTACAAAATGCAACCTTCATGTAAGATATGTAAGAATTTAAAGATAGTTCTAATGAACAATAATGGAAGTTTTGAATATTTTAGTTCCATTGTTACAACTCTATAATATAATTATAAAATTGTACAACAGATAAAGATATTCTCTGTGTCTTAGGCAAATCACAGTGGTAAGTTCTGTTGCAATCATAAAATTTCAAACATTTTGCTGCAAGTGTCCCTTACCTTTGACAATAACAGTTTTCGATAACACAAAATATAATAACATATAAGTCTGCAGGCAACATTTATCACTAAAAAAGCAACAATCAGACTTGGACAAACTCATCTATTGCCGCTTTTGTCCACAATGAAAATTTATCATGTCATTGGCGAACGAAATATGAAAATGTCTTGCTTTAATACTTTTTCACCAACTTGGTTACAAGAATAAATCGGAGACATGAGATATACTACAACAAAGACATTATAGAGGTATAGTTAAATCCATTTATCAAAAATAAATTTCCCAAAACTCAAATCATAGGTAGAATCTTGAATCTAAAAATTAATTATACAAAATAAAATTCTAACTTGCAATTCAAGTAATAAATTTTGGATACAAATCTAAAAATTAGTTGTACAAAAAAAAACCTAAATTGAAACGCTTGTTGAGAGGACTGTGTTCTTTTTCATCTCGCTCTCTGTAAATTTTCATCTAAATGCAACAAAACAAAACAGGTCCATCAAATAAATTTTGTATAAAATTGAAGAATTAGATATTCATCTCTTAATGATTTAGAGTTGCCACCGACAAAGTGGATGTTCATAGCTGGATAATTTAGAGATGTGACAGGCGATGAAATTTTGAAACTCTTTAGTTTCTTCCTAAACTGAAGCCATCGATTCTTCAATTTTCTCTTCTCTGAACTAGGTTTTCTGTATTCTCTTGTTCTCATCTTCATATTTCAAATTTTCCAAATACATTGAAAAGGTTTCAAAACTTCCAAAAAATTTTAACTTAAAAACAACTAAATTAAAAATATTCAAAAAAGTCAGGCCAGATAACACAATACCACCTAGACTACCACATATGCTAAAGTTAACTTTTCTCCCCAATATCGAATAGAAATGATCATGTTGGCTAACAGAACTGTTGTTAGAGGACCAATACGTAACATTTATTAAATAAGGGATTAAACTGAAACCTTAAATTAAATTAAGGGATCAAAAGATACATTAATCCTATTATTTAATAATTATTAGTTACATTATTATAGTGCAGTCATTGAAGCATCACAAAAAGCTTTCTCAAAATAAAAAAATTATAGGAGAAATTAGCCATAAGATAGGGAGATGAGAAGATAAATAGAAGTATCTTATTCTCTAAATCTATGAAGTTTTTTCACTTTCTCTCATGAAAATATTTAGTTTGTATAATAGTTTAGAGGTTCAGAAAATGCATGTAGAAGTTTATTACTTATATCATTTTACTTTTTATTTTCCAATTTTGTTGATCTTCTTTTTATATATATGAATTTTATTAATCTTTGTTAATTCTGGATTTTTTTTTTTTTGTAAATATTAATTTTTATTAGTTGTTGATTGTTTTTTTTTTTTAAATACAAATTTTGAAATATATAACATTTTAGTTTTCAAGAATAAAAAATAGTAGTCATCCAATTTTAAATATAAATCGAAGTTAATAAAAAAATTGATTAATCCATGTACAATTGTTCTGGACTGGACCAATGGCTAGACATGGCTCAATCTGCTTCTGCTCCAGAGCGGCCCAAATTGCCTAAGTCAAATCCACGAAGGGGAGAAAGTTACCTTTCTGCCCTCCAATCGCGCAAGGAACACATCGCTCCTCCCCGGAGTTACTGCCCGTCACGCACGGCTTCACTGATCCCCGAACAGTTAAGGGCAGGTGCCCGAAACCACGCTTATGCCCAACATAACGGCTAGTTGGAGGCACCCCTGCCCGACATAACGGCTAGTTGGGGGCAGTTACCTATTCTTCGGGAAAACGATTGTTTCGCCCCGAAAATAGGACCGTTGGCCACGCGCTGGGGGCTCTATATAAACCATCTCGCTTAAGAGGGTCAGGTATCCAATATTCACCCTAAGAACTCATACTTTATACTTGCCCCTTTTCTCTGACCCTTTCTTACTTGAGCGTCGGAGTACCTTGCAGGTACACCTCCCTCCTCTCCATACGACCAGCATCTCTGATGCACTTGGTGGCCTACTTCTACAGGATCTGATCCAGCCTTCACGATCAGTGGCGCCGTCTGTGGGAACCATTGTTCTCCCCATCTTTCTTTCCTCGGAAACCGAAGATCAAAACAATTCTCAAAGATCATCACGGTTATGGCCTCCCAAGATCGCACCAAGGATGCTCTCCAAACCACCATCCTCCCCGTCAACAAATCTGACGTTGACGGCCATTCATCTCTCCTCTGAGATACACGTTTCCCCAAGAACGGAGCCACTGCTTCTCCTTCCTCTATCCCTGCTAATCACAACAACGATCAGCCTTCACTTGACGTCCAGCCCATTCCTGTTCCGCCCAACGCCGACCCGGCCGTGGTGGCCCTCCTGGAGGCGATCAACAAAACCAACACCCTGATCCTGCAGCAAAACGAGAGGATCGGGGCGTTAGTAGAGTCCAGCCGTCCAAGATCCCCTCCTCCGCGGAGGAACCAGCGACGATCAAGGAGCCCGCAGCCTCGGAGAGACATCGACCGAAGACTGCGCCAAGAGCCTGATTCTCGCGCAGCCCGGAAGCGCGACCAGATCTCCCCGCGTGACCATTATGCTCACGACCACAAGAGGACTCGAAGGAACGAGCAATCTCCCCCGGTCAAGTCTAAAGGCCAGGCCCGCTCACCTTCTCCTCGAAGGAACCGCTCACCTTCTCCGCGAAGGAAACGCTCCCCTTCTCCCCGGAGGAACCGCCGCCGCGAGCATCCCCTTCGGCCCCCATCATACACCAGTTCTACCAACGACGACGAGCCTCGCGGCCCGTTGTCCCAGGAGATCTTGGCTACCCGTCTCCCAAAAGGCTTGGAGAAACCCCCGTCACTGGGCACGTACGACGGAACCACTGACCCCGACGAGCACATCAAGAACATCGATGCGCTGTTAGACTACCGCGGCATACGAGGCGTCATCAAATGCCGACTGTTCCCGAACACGCTCCGAAAAGGAGCGATGACATGGTACAAGCAACTGCCCGAGGAGTCCATTACCTCGTGGAGACAACTGGGCAGGATGTTCTCACAACACTTCACAACATTTCGCCGCCATCTCAAAACTGAGGCCTCTCTTGGGGCCATAATCCAAGGAAAAGACGAACCTCTCCGTGCATATATCGAGAGGTTCAATAAGGAAGTTGTACAGGTCCCTACAACGAATGAAATGAAGAAGTTTCTGCTCGAGCAAGGGCTCCGCCCAGGCTCCGAGTTTTCTAAAGCCATTGGCCTCGCACCACCAAGGAACTTAGACGCCCTCCTCCTCAAAGCCCAATCACACATTCAGTATGAAGAGAAGGTTGCGGCTAGCAACGTCCGAGCATCACGCCATCAGGAGAATGCTCGAGCATCTAGAGGAGAGGAAGCTTCGACATCTCGTCGGGGCGAACGGAGGCGCGAGGACCGTCCTCGTGACTCCCGTGACAACAAGGGACCCTCCGGGCGGTTCCATGACTACACCCCCTGACCGTCTCCAGGGAAAAGATATTGTCCGAATGTGCCAATTCGGAGTTAAAGCAGGCAGGGGTCCGGTTCCCCAAGCAACTGCCGAACAGACCAAACATGGACAAATCAAAATACTGCCGTTTCCACAAGAGTCACGGCCACACTACAGAGGACCGCATCCATCTGAAGGATGCCATTGAGATACTGATCAGGGACGGCCACCTGAAACAGTTCGTGAAGAAGAAGGATACTCCTCGGCAGGACGCCCAGGAGTCCAAGAAGATAGAGGAGGAGGTACCCTCCTCGGAGGACGCCAATATACAGGTCGCTATGTCCATATCGCGACCAGAGGACTTCTACGTCCCGGACGGGCTCAGCGCCCCTGCTTATTTCGCGGCCCACAGCCCGTGGGAGACATTTCCCTCCGCCATGGTCATCTCTGGCAGGGGTTTCAACAAAGTCACTGTGGGCTCCGTGAAATGAAAGTTCGAGCACCTGATCAACACAAGCTCCAACAAGGTGACCACGCTTGATCAGGCCCAGAAGGGCTCCGTCCCCATCTCCTTCTACCGGGAGGAGCTCCTCGGGGGTTCCCCGAACTCAAGCATACCTTTGCTCGTCAGAGCCCGAATCGTAAACTTCGACGTTCGCAGAATACTCGTCAACCAGGGCAGCTCGGTCGACATCATGTACTCCCAGCTGTTTTCAACACTTCAATTGGACGAATCGCACCTTACCCCCTATGTAAGGTCCAATTTACAGGGATTCAACGGGTTAGTGACCAAGCCGTGGGGATACGTCGAACTGATCGTGACCTTCGGATCAGCTGAGACAGCCAGATCCATCAAGGTGTAATTTCTGGTAATCGACTGCCCGTCGCTTTACCAGTGCATTTTCAGAAAGCCAACTCTGGCCGAGTTGGTAGCGGTGCCCTCAACAGTCCATCTGAAGATGAAGTATTACACTTCAAAGGGAATGGTCTCCACCCTCCACGACGACATCGAAGCTGCACGATGGTGTTTTGAGGCAGCTACAAAGGGGCTCAACGCCATTGCATCCAAACCGAAAGCGTCGGGCAAGCCAGCATTGCCAAGCAGCTCCGAGGAAGCCAAGTCTCTGCCCTAGGTCGACTCCATCGACCTCGACAGTCGCTTCCCCGAAGAAGACCAACCGGAGGAACGAGCAGCTTCTGCCAACCCGTCTACATCGTCCAGGAGCAGCTCCCATCCGATGCGCCCTATCCCGGATGGCAACTTCGAGATCGTTCTGTTCGGCGAAGACCCCCAACGAGGAGTGAAGATTGGAGCAGACCTGCCCGACATTGCGAGGAAGCAGCTCAAAGCATATCTCCTGGAGAATGCCGACCTCTTCGCATGGAGCGCCACCAAAATGCCCGGCTTGGATCCGTCCGTCGCCTGCCACCAGCTGAAAATCGACCCGGCCGTCAAGGCCGTAGCACAACGTAGGAGAAAGTAGTCTCCGGAGAAAACGGAGGCTGCTGAAAAAGATGTAAAGGACCTCCTCAAGGCCAAATTTATTTCGGAGGACAAGTACACCACTTGGCTGTCCAGCGTTGTACTAGTTAAAAAATCTAATGGAAAATGGCGCATGTGCATTGATTACACCGATCTCAATAAGGCATGCCCGAAGGATGCCTACCCCCTCCCCAATATTGATAAACTCGTTGATAATTTTGCTGGTTTTAAACTTTTGTCGTTCATGGATGCCTACTCGGGCTATAATCAAATTCCGATGGCAATGTCCGATAAAAAATACACGGCCTTCATGACCGAATCGAGCAATTATTACTACAACTTAATGCCCTTCGGCCTGAAGAACGCCAGAGCAACCTACCAAAGAATGATGAACAAAGTATTCCAGGGAGAAATCGGCGACATGCTCGAAGTCTACATGGATGACATGATCGTGAAATCCCACGAGGAAACCGATCATACTGCCCATTTGAGAAAGGTCTTCGAACAGGCCAGGAAATATAAAATGCGTTTTAACCCGGAGAAGTGCACGTTCGGTGTCCGAGCGGGCAACTTCCTCGGCTTCTACTTAACAGAACAAGGAATCGAAGCCAATCTCGATAAATGTCGAGCATTCTCCGAGCCACCAGTCCTCGTTTCGTGGCTAAGTCTGTCCAGCACGCTCTACCATTCTTCAAACTCCTCCGCAAAGAGGCAGCATTCGAATGGACCGAGGAGTGTGACAAGGCCCTTCTCCATCTAAAATGAGCACTCTCAGAGCCACCAGTCCTCTTTCGCCCGGACAATGGCGAAACGTTGTACCTGTACCTCGCCGTAGCAACCGAAGCAGTGAGTGTCGCTCTCATCCGTGAGACACCGACGGCCAGAAGCCCATATATTTCATGAGCAAAGCACTGCAAGGACCAGAGTTAAGATACCAACAGATAGAGAAAGTCGCATTGGCCCTCATCAACACAGCCAAAAGATTAAGACACGACTTCCTAGCTCACACGATCGTGATTCGAACAGATCAACCAATAAAGCAGCTACTAGGACGACCAGACATGGTCGGTCGAATGCTTAAATGGTCGCTAGAACTGTCCGAATTTGACATCCAATACGAAGGCAGAAAAGCTCTCAAGGCCCAAGCTTTGGCCGACTTCGTCGCAGAAATGACATTCGCAGACTCCCCTGCGAGCGAAGCGCGCAAATGGACCATTTTCATTGACGGTGCCTCAAGCTCGACAGGGAGCGGTGCGGGCATCATACTGGAAAGCGACGAAGGAATCATCGTTGAAGTATCACTCACCCTGTCCTTCCCAACCTCCAACAACCAGGCTGAGTACGAGGCCTTCCTCGCTGGGCTAGGCCTTGCCGAGGACCTGGGCGCAGAAGAAGTCGTCATTTGCACGGATTCACAACTCGTGGCCCTCCAGGTCCGGGAAGAATATCAAGCCAAAAACGACAACCTGACCGAATCCTTGGCCCTAGTCAAGAAGGAGATGGCGAAGTTCACAACAGTGGAAGTGAAACACGTTCCCCGTGAACATAACGTGCGAGCAGACGTGCTATCCAAATTAGCTAGCACAAAGAAGAAAGGCGGAAACAAATCCGTCATACAGGAAGTACTTCCTCGACCCAGCATCGAGAAGACCTCCCCGACCCTCGACGTGCAGGTAATCGGCGACAACAACTGTTGGATGACCTCAGTCTACAACTATCTTGCCAAAGACGAACTTCCGTCCGACCCAAAGGAGGCCAGCATAGTCAGACGAAGAGCCTGCTCTTATGTCTTGGTCGAAGATAAACTCTACAGGCGGGGATTCTCCATTACGCTGCTCAAATGCGTCGAGGAGGAAATGGTCACACACATCCTGCGCGAAATCCACGAGGGAATCAACGCCCAACATCTCGGCGGAAGGTCCCTTGCTCGAAAGGCCCTCCGAGCAGGATACTACTGGCCGACCATGCAACACGACGCGAAAGAACACGTGAAGAAATGCGATAAATGCCAACGGCACGGGGACATGCACCTGGCTCCGCCTAACGAGCTCAAGGTTATGTCCTCCCCGTGGCCATTCGCCTGGTAGGGCCTAGACATCCTAGGACCCTTCATGGTAGGATCAAGTCAGAACAAATACCTAATTGTAGGTGTAGACTATTTCACAAAATGGATAGAAGCGGAAGCTCTAGCCAAAATAGTTGCCCTCAACATCCTGCATTTCTACAAATGAAACATCCTTGTACGCTTCGATATCCCCCAAGCGATAGTAACGGACAATGGGACGCAATTCACGGACAGGAAGTTCCAAGGCTTCGTCACCCACCTGGGCACGAAGTAGCATTTCGCATCTGTAGAGCACCCTCAAACAAACGGGCAGGCTGAAGCAGCTAACCGAGTCATCCTTCGAGGCCTCAAGCGAAGGCTGGACGAAACAAAGAAGGCATGGGTCGAGGAACTGCACAACGTATTATGGGCATACCGCACAACTCCACACTCAACGACCGGGAAAACACCTTTCCGCCTAGCATACGAGACCGGGGCTGTAATTCCCGTCGAAGTTCACGTGCCCTATAGGCGGACAGAGTCGCCCCTAGACGAGGAGATGAATGACGAGTCATTGAGAGAAGAACTCGACCTCGTCGAGGAAATCCGAACTGGGGCAGCCCTCCGCGAAGCCTCACTGAAACAAAAAATTACCATCAGGCACAACGCCAAGGTGATACGACGAGAGTTCGATATAGGAAGCCTTGTTCTAAGAAGAAACCACAAAGACTCTCGCGAAGGAAAACTAGCAGCCAACTGGGAAGGACCCTACCGCATCCGAGCAAAAATGGAAAATGGGGCCTACTACCTAGAACATCTCACCGGGGAAGAACTTGTTCGACCATGGAACGCCAAAAAGCTAAAACAATACTATAGCTAAGGCCCGGATTCTCGGTTCGACCGTCACAACGACGGACATCTACTACCGACCACTATGCACGCCTAGGTACAAGCGTCACATACGAATAAAGAAGAACCCCACTCAGTAACGAGCCGGTAACCGCTCGACAGCGGTCCTCGATCGAGCATCGCCGTCGTCAAAGTACCATGACAGGCAGAACCCCAACTCGTAATGGGACGTTCACGTCGCAAACTCAGGCCTCAAACGCGACCTGAGCTCCGCACCCCCGCCAGGATATTCCCCGGCTGTTTGACCAGTTCCCCTCACTGCCGAACACATCTACATCGAGCAATCCCCCTAAATTATTCGCACAAGTCAAATACTCCCAATCACGGGCAGACACACATTCACAACGAGCATGAGTAACTTAGCAAAAAATAAAAGCAAGTAAAGTCATGCGGATAACAGAATCAAACATGTAATAATTTAACATAATATGTGGCCGCAAGGGCCACGATTGTACTGAGTTACATAAAACGAGGGCCACGCCCCCCAAAAATAATAAATTACAAGCAATTACTCGGCACGCAGGCCAGACAGATTACAACAACATCAAAAACACAAACTCCTCACTCATCCACGTGCTCGGCAGGCTTGGACTGAGGCCCCTGGTCTTCCGTGGGCTGATCCTCGTTATTCCCTTCAAGGAGAGCATCGGGCATGACGATCCGGCCATCCTCAACGTGCGCCAGATAGTGGGTACCCTCGACAGAAAAGTCAAGCTCAGGGTTCACCGCCCGCAGTTTAGCCACGGTGTTTATGAAAGACTCCTCCGCGACGGCAATACCATCATCCTCGGCCGTCAGCAAACGGGCAACCAGCTCGGATCTCGTATTCAATTCCTTCACATCTTCGGGCTCATCGTCACCCAGGGCATTGGCCGCCCTCATCCGCTGGACCAGCTCCTCAGTAACTTTCTTCTCCGCCGCCAGCGTGGAGTTCTCCTTCTTTAATCGAGCTACCTCCTCCTCGGCCTTCTTCCGAGTGTCATCGGCACCCTTGACTTCTTCTTTGAGGGACGCCACGGTAGCACGGGCAGCATTAAGTTCGGCCTCAGTTGCAAAGTCCCCTTCAGCGTAAACGGACGCAATCTCCAACATCCTAACCAAAGCTGAAGCATCTTGAGCCACCAACGCCCTCTTGCTCGGGTGGTCCATGCCTTCCAAGCGAAGAGACTCCGCCCGAGGCATGATCAGAGAGCTCCCCTCGAAGAATTTCCTGTCAAGGATACAAGGAGGAAGCTCGAACTTCCCTTTCTCAAGTACCCGAGTGAGATCCACAGCGTCAGTAATTCTTGGCCGCTTGGATCGACCGGTCAAAGGACGAGGACACCCCCGGGGAGCAGGAGTAGGAGAGGAAGAGGTCTCCACAGCATACTGCGCCGGAGGAGGAGCATGAGCACCAGCAAACTGAGACTTCGGAGGAACTACTCCGGCCTTATTCCTCGCAAGAGCGTTCCTCACAACCTGTCGTGGGCCTGAGGTATCTCACCTGCACAAACAAAATACGAGCATGTTAGATACGAGGAAAAGAAATTATGCAAACAAAATCTAAATAACTAAGACTACCAAGCAGCTTCTCGGCATCCTCGGGAGTCTTGCACTCCAGCAGTGCCTTAATGTTGATAAATTGACGCTCAACCCTCTGACTCCCATCCTCCTCGAAGACCGGATTACCCTTGCTCGTCCAGCACTCAGCAAGCCAGAAGGAGTTGACCCACTTCACCAGTACCTCGTACGCCACGTCGTCCTGCCCGCGTAGCTTGCTCGGTTGAATAACAGAGTCACTGGGCTTCTTGGCGAAATGATCGGGCGCCCAATGGATGGGGCACTTATAGATTCTCCTCCCAATAAACTTCCCATCCTCGTCGCGCAGGTCATTTCCATCCTCGTCAACTTCGATCTCCCAGACGTAAGTACTATCCTGGGCAGCTTCGGACAAGGGCTCGATGACATAGTACTGCTCTTTGAACGTCCGTATCGACTCCGAGAATGGCTTAAACAACTTGCAGGGCTGCTTCAAAGACACCCAACCGTACTTCCCCCCCCCCCCCCCCCCCCCCCCGATAACTGCCTTTGAAGATGGAAGACAGTGAAGAACAGGGGGAGAGTAGCCCCTATGGAGAGATGCTCGCATACTAGCTCGAACGCCCGGATGAAGGCCAACGAGTTAGGATGCAGTTGCGTGGGGGCCAATTTCAAATGCACGAACACTAACTGCTGAAAATCAGTGAACGGCAACCTCAGGCCCAGCTCCTTAAAGGCATATTCATACATCGTGAAACGGTCCCCGAAGTTCGTGCAGACCCGCTCATCCACGGAAGGAAAGTGCACCTTCCACTCTCCCTCTGGTCCAACCTCCGTAAAAACGTCCCCAAATACTTCGCAAAAGAGGACACGTGCTCAGCGGGTTCGGCCACCTCCCACTCCTCGGCGGAGTCCACGGCGACGTCCTCGTCCATGTCTTTCATCTCTTCTTCCTCCCTAACATCACTGGGGGAACTCGAAGCCGTCGAACTTGTGGCCGTCGAGCTACTATTATCCTCGGAGCCTGTTTCTTCCTCGGACGTATCTATGATAACCTCTCTATCTGGCCCCGTCGCCATACCAATCACCTGAAAAGCAGAGAAGAAAGTGAATTCGACAACAAATCAAATCCACCCTTCCACCGCTAAGTCAAGTGAAAGGGCGCGCAAAGGGCTAAGGACAACGTCCCCGGCCTAAGCTCTAACATCAAAAGGAAAACTGAAACCTCCCCGCGAGGAGACGCTCGAAACAAGTCATCCCTAAGCGAGGAGCTTCCTCGCACTCATACCCAGTTTCTGTTGAAGCTTCGCCGAAAATCGCAAAGCTCCACCGAAATCTGGGAATGTTCTACCGGAAAACTCATCACCCACTCAGAAGATGAACGAACATGGCGGTCACACATGCGTAGCTGTCACGGCGACGCCGTGAACCGCCCTCCTCGCTAGAACATACTAACACGTCCGGAGACATGTCAGAAGTGGAAAAATGGCACAACCACCATCCACCACCAACAATCACCGGAAATCCACATATTCTGTCCTCTAAACCTAGCCCTAACCACATGTAATCTACCATTGACAACCAAAAGGAGTAGAACAAGCACAGGATCAGAAAACTTACTTGATTTAAGAAGATGAAAGTGGCTGCTCGAAGCTTGGAGCGGTGGTCGGAGTAAGCAGACGGTGGCAACGGGCAGGAAAACTGAAGGAAACGAAGAGAAATCAGAGCAAAAAGTTCCAAATGGAACGAATTTCCCCTTTTTATACAAAGGGGCACGTGCGAACACGCGCTCGTAGGCCATGATGGCTATCAACTAGCCATCATTACCTAGTAACTGCTACACGGAGCTCTAGGCACACGTGGCGACCCAACGTTTCCAATTATGTCTGACCATTAGTCTCCCCGGGCTCCGGGCAACAAGGTCACGACCACGAATTTCACGGACACCGGGGGCCACGAGCACATCGAGACAATCCTCCCCGTCTCCAAACGACGACTCCATGCTAGCTCCCCGGAGCAACGAGTTGTCCTTAAGTCATCACTCCCATGCTCGGGAGCAACGACTTGGGGGGCTCCTGTTCTGGACTGGACCAATGGCTAGACATGGCCCAATCCACTTCTGCTCCAGAGCGGCCCAAATTGCCTAAGTCCAATCCACGAAGGGGAGAAAGTTACCTTTCTGCCCTCCAACCGAGCAAGGAACACATCGCTCCTCCCCGGAGTTACTGCCCGTCATGCACGGCTTCACTGCTCCCCGAACAGTTAAGGGCAGGTGCCCGAAACCAAGCTTATGCCCGACATAACGGTAAGTTTCAGGCACCCCTGCCCGACATAACGGCTAGTTTGGGCAGTTACCTATTCTTCGGGAAAACGGTTGTTTCGCTCCGAAAATAAGACCGTTGGCCACGCGCTGGGGGCTCTATATAAACCCTCTTGCTTAAGAGGGTCAGGTATCCAATATTCACCCTAAGAACTCATACTTTGTACTTGCCCCTTTTCTCTGACCCTTTCTTACTCGAGCGTCGGTGTACCTTGCAAGTACACCCCCTCCTCTCCATACGACCAGCATCTCTGACGCACATGGTGGCCCACTTCTACAGGATCTGATCCAGCCTTCACGATCAACAATAACTCTTATCAGATAGTGATGTCACAATTTTATTAAAAAAATTCACAATTTTACCTGTATTAAATTCTAATCCTATAACGTCACCCACCATCAATTTTTTTGGTCAAAACTTTATTTCTCCTATTAATAATTAATTAATTAATATAAATGTAATATTACTTAATAAAAATAATATCTAAAATTCAATTTCTACAAATAATAATAATAATAATAATAATAATAATAAATAAAATAAAAAACACGAGAGATTAAAAATCCACTAAGCACTTCATCGTATATCATACTAAACTAAATAAACTACTACAGATTAAAAATGCTCTCCACTGTCTATCAAAAATTTGCAATACAGTCGAAAGGAAAACCATTGTTTGCAATTTGCAATACAACATAAAGTACTCTAGTATCAACAGACAATATTGTACCAATTGATTGTGAAATTGTTTACTACAAGTTGTTGACAAACCAACTACAAATACTCTAGCATCAACAGAACTATGCATGTGTTAAACAAACATATTCTAAGTAAAATACAGAAATGACAGATTATTATCATCGAATTCAAAATGGAAACAGTTTCACGATCTCATCTGCATGAAGAGAACAACAATGAAGAAAGTTAACAACAATAGAAAACCAGATCAAGTACATTAAAATAGATCATAACCACATTATATGTGAACTTTTTTTTTCAAAAATCTTCAATTATGTGTCTCACAATAGCACCCTTAGGGTGCCACAAAACTAAACCCCCACCAACATCTTCCTGCATAAATTTAATAGAAGTCCAATAAATTAAACACACTATGTTATTCATTAACCAGTAATTATATACCCACAAAATTAGAAATCATAAAAAGAAATGCTAACTCTATAAATACAATCAACTTGCAGGGCAAATATATACAACATCACAACACATTGATTTATAAATACAATCAACTTGCAGGGCAATTCTATACAACATCACAACATAATGATTTACACCTGTATAGAAAACAAATCAATATCTTGCCCCAGACGCCTATGATCCCGACTATTAGCTTCTTCTTTGAATAGAGTCATGATCAAATTATATTGATCCACCGCACAAGTAGGGTTGAAAATATAAGTATTTTACTTAAGATATTTATATATCTAAAGAAGAATGCTGATATAAGAGTCTACTTAAGATTGTGCAGCATAACAATATATTACTATGACTGAAAGGCACAGTTAAAAACCATAATGGCAAATAGATACCACTTTTTTTTTATAAACAACACTGGTAAAAACTACATGTTACAAATACTTCCCAAAGCCTTTGTTCTTTAAAAGGCTTAGAAACGAATACAATATGTTGACGCTGAGTCGCCGACACATGTGAAAGATACATAATCCTATATCTACAATAAACAGTAAAGTTTTACATAGCACCAATACAGTAGTGTACAATGAAACTCTTAATCATTTGAAAAGGGAATTTATCATTTAGTGCAGAGTACTCAATCTATGCGCCCAGATGAAAAATTAATGAGCCAAACTATATTAGATTGAATTCACCTATTATGTATTTAAAAACCTAAGAGCAGTTCATTGAACAATTATGTTTTACCAGGATGACACTGATATTATCTTTGCTTCCTTTTTGCAAAGCACGATTTGATAGGTATTCTGTAGCTGCCTGTGCACGAGATCATGCTCTCCCCTTACTAATGACAGCTCTGACCCATTTTTCTAATGCCAGATAAGTATGTGTCTACGAGCTAAGTCGTATGCCTCTTCATTCATCATGACATCCCACAAGCCATCACTGGCCAGAATGAGACATTCATAGTCTTTTGCATGAGGGAGGAATATAACTTCTGGTTCAGGAATAATCCATGGCTTCAAATATCTATCACTTGAAAGCCACAAGAATGATGAACAAAAACGTAAGTTGAACTAACCAAGTATCATTCAAGCCTCAGTTGCAACTGAAGAAACATTTTATAACAGTGAAAGTTTGAAGTCGCGTAAAGATCTTCTGGCTTTAATGGAATACTATAAGGGTGAAAAAAATTTATTCATCACACAAGCCAACGCACCGATAGGAAAGAGATATCCAACTAAACCTCTTTATTTTGGATAAAAAACTATTATGAACTACAGCTTTGAAGAATCATGACCTGTGTAAAATAAGTGATATGCATCACAAAACACTCTAAAATTAGTAATTTTTGCAATCTTGATATGAACATCATTCCATAGAATATATAACGATGTAATGTACAACTTTTTCCATTCATTCATAAACTAAGATGTATATCATACAGATGCACTGAGAAGGAAGTCAAATAGAAACCTCTAATTAAGCGAGAATTTAGTACATACCAATAGACCTTGACATTGCAAGAACCCCGAATACACGATGACCATTCCATTGTATTACCTTGCCACCAGCTGCCTCTATTTTTGCATATTTATTGCATTGGTTTTCTTTCATCCCCTCTCCAGTAAGCACCGACAATAAACTCAAGTTCAACTGCTTTTTTATTAGTGTTTCTGGAAGATTCATCACGCGGTCCAACACACAGGTCCCACCATTCCCCACCTTCAAGAAAAAGGAACATAAGGTAAGGCAAAAAAATCATAAGAAACGGCTCTGGTGCCATCCACGGTAGAGTTCCCCGCACCCCATTGGAAACTAAGGTATTTCGTTTAATTTTTGAAAAACCAAAATCATCAACCTAAAAAAAAAACATTTTCACAGTCTTGTCATTATCAGTATTTACATTAAATGTACAACATTTTAAATTTTGTAGAAAATAAGATAAAAGATCCCAGCTTCAGTACCTTGCATATTGGCCGTAATGGATCTTTTAAGTTTATAAGTAAATTGTCGCATTTTAGTCGAAATGCACAGCATTTTTCTAATGCAAATACTTCATTCTAAAAGTTGCATCCATTGCAATTATCAGTCTCTTGCGACGATCAAGATACCTGCAATGAAAAACAATGCAAGGATTCTTAGAGTTATATCCATTCGTTAAACACATTGAGAGACTCATCATCATACACTCATTAAGACACTTATTCAATATGCATTACCTATCCTTGCGAAGTAACACATGCCTAAGAGAACCATCAACCATATACTCCGTAACAGTTGCCATTGTTCCTCCCGGTCCATCCTGCACCACACCATAAAATGCCACCAGTTGCATTCTTCAGCAAAGTAAAAACTCAAAACAAAATATCTATGATTGAACTAACAATATTAGATGCTGAAAAAAGCATAAATAAAATCAGTAAAATCATAACCCTCATATACATAAACCAATATAGATATATAAAATACGAATAAATAAACAGATGAAAAGTTCCTTACCTTTAAAAATTTCCCCAAGTGATTCGACGAAAAGTTGTTAACGGTGATTAGGGGTGGGAATAGGTCAGGCCAACTAACAGGGCCTACGGCCTAGCCTACATAGGCTCAGGCCAGACTTTTTCTTAAATAGAAAAGGCCTAGGCTTTTTTATAAGCCTATTTAGCTAAAGAGGCTAGACCACAGGCCGTAAGAAAAGCCTTTTAAGCCTATCAGACTGGCCTATTTAAGAAAAAATCAATAAATTTATTATTATTATATTCTATTTTGTACTTTGAATTAAAATACGAAAATAAAACTTAGTTATCTTGAAGAACTTATGAAAATAAGTTAAAAAAACATTATAAACAATGTCATAAGTTGTTGTCATAAGTTGTTGTCATAAGTTTTTCTCATAAGTTATCTTCAACAAATAGTATCACCAAAATTATGCTAATAAGAAAACTTGAACGAGACAATGAAAACAAACATTTAATCTAATTGATCTTTTAACTTGTTAGTCTATTTAACATTAGTTGAATTTCTTATTTACAGATGTTTAAGTAAAGTAGGCTTTTAAACATCTGTAGATAAAGATAAAGATAGGGTTTGTTGAAGATAAAGATAAAGAGAGAAGAACACAGAAATTGAAATCGAATCCAAAAGCCCAAAAGCAGATCTCCATCTTTTTCGCCTGAATTGGAATCCACAACCCAAAAACAGATCTCCATATTTTTGTTCACTTGAAATCAAAACAATCTGTAGACATATTTATCACTTGAACTCAAATATGGTTCTTCGCTTTGAAAATGTATGTCGCAGATGATAGCTTGTTTCTTTTTTATATATAACTATATTTAACTATATATATAAAGAAAATACAAACTTTTGGGCTAACCTATTTTTGTTTCATATAACGAGAATACCAACTTTTGGGCTGACCTATTTTTGTTCCATATTTATCCTTTAGTTATTTTTCAAAAACCTCATTTAAAAATGATATATTAAAAACCACCACATACCACTAAATGATAATTGTCTAACCATCTTTTGTAAAAAAAAATTCAAATACAATTCACCATTCCATTTAAAAATTCAAATACAATTCACAATCGGTGATAATTGCCAAAGAAACCACTGAAGTCTATTCTTCAAGCATAAAAGACAATGAAATGGGAAGAAAAAGGATTAAGTTTATCATTGCTTAGAAAAACACACAGACCTTAATCAAGGCACATCGTTGGTGAGGTCTACTAATATTCCCCTCTGAAACACTGCCTATCGTCCCCTTGTACTCTCATTTCGCCCATCTTAACTACTATGGATGCAACATTTGGAGTTGCATGGGTCTATAATTATGTTTCATACAAAAAGATATAATAAATTTTTATTAGGGTTAAATATGTTTAAGGTCCCTATAAATATCCCACCTTTTAAGATTGGTCCCTCTAAAATTTTTCTTCAAACATTGATCCTCCAAAAATTTGCTGTTTCTAAATGTAGTCTCTGACGTTAATTTCATCTAACAGAAGGTGATGTGGCGTGCCAACTGTACAGATTTCATTTGCTTTATTGCATTGACCAGTCCAAAAATGCTTTTTTATGTTAAATTTATTCTCCTCCTTCTCTCTCTCTCACTCCTCTTCTTCTTTCCCTCTCCACCTTTTTCTCTACACTCATTTCTCTTTCTCTCTCACACAATCCTTCTTCGCTCTTCTTTTCTCCTCTTTTTCATTTTTCTCTGTTTTTGTGGAAAGATAGATGAGGAGAATTGAGCAATAACGAGTAGCGTGCAAATGTTCTCTTTATTATTTGGAAACGTCCAGTACCACTGAGCAATAACGAGTAGCATGCAAATGCTCTCTTTATTACTTGTAGCATGCAAATGCCCTCTAAGAATCCCAACCTGCTTCCTTTTAACTTCCACCCAGTTATCTTTCATAGTGAAGTTCGAAATCCACCCAGAATCACACACACCAGACCTTAAATTATACTGAACTGCAGAAAAAGAATGGGCCCAGACCTAGCAAATGCTGAAGTTATTTACGATGTGGAAGACTCTCCATTATGATGTTTCATTGTTATTAGATGATGCTGATGAATGATAGAGTTTACTTGGATTCTCCTTTAGTATGTCTCCATTAGCGGATTGGTTCACGTCCTCAATGGTTTCCATTGATAAACCAGTGCATACTTTGCCAATTTGTTCAGCCAATTCAAAAAGATCCTTAAATTAAAAACACCAAGTGTTAATATATTTTAACTTTTATATATTGTCTAAACTTCACCATCCTATACTTGTCACATTTCTACATTGATAGGAAAATATAATTTAAATATTTATATATACATACCTCATAAGATATCTCATCATCTTCTTCCACACGCATAGCTCGACTATTGCGAGGATGCAATTTCTTTAAACCTGTTTATGAAAGGATCGTATCAACACATGGATGGAGGATGGCAAAATAAAAAATAAATGAAATGGCTATCTTGCACCACATTAGATTCACCTGCTGCTCTCAATATATACTTTGGCCTCACAATGTGTCTTTTGTGTGGTCCATTACCATCATCCAAAATACCAATGCTTCTTCTGAAATTAATCAAATTATCATCACCTAAAAAAACTATAAATTTTAGGCGTAATTACTTCTGAATTAATTATAATACCAGCAAATTCAATGGTGTTCTGGACTGGGCCGAGGCTGCCCAACAGTTGAGCAGGCCCAACCCATATAGCATGGGGAGGCCCAATAGGACCCCTCTGCGGGGCACTTGACTGCTGCAAGCATACCCACGTTTTCCCCGAGCACTTTACAGTGTCGGGCACTTGGGCCAACAGGGCAGGAGGACCTCGCACCCCCGGCGGATAGGTAAATCCCCGACATACCAGCTTCTCCCCACGAGTATGCCAGACGTCACTCCTCGACAGACATGACTCCTCCCTGCGAGGCCATGTCCGTCGTACGGCTTGATAGGTCCTCGACACAGAAGGCTCCTCCCCCGCGAGGAATGTCTAACGGTCTGCACCACGTGGACACGTTCCAAGTAACCTCCCACTTCCGCAGGATTCGGTCTGCCCTAATCCCGGAAATCTAGGAGCGGTTACCCCAGGGCGAAGGCCACGTGCTGGTCTTCACTACGCCACGTAAGCCCTGGCAGTTACTTGGATTGGGCCTGACAATCCAGCCCAATGCAAGTAACCGTTGGCCCCGCGCTGGGGGCTCTCTATAAATACCCTCTCACTTGAGAGGGTCAGGTTAAGTCACTTTTCTCACTCTTTGTATTTGTTGTTACTCTGTGCACTCCCTAACTTGAGCGTCGGAGTACCTTGCAGGTACACCCCCCCCCCCCGGCCGTCCTTCAACCTCACCGGAGCCGGAGCTCAACGGACGTCGTTGGCCACCTGTAACTGTCTGATCCAGGTACGATCAGTGGCGCCGTCTGTGGGAACTTTATAAGCTTCCCCGTTTTCTCCTCGATAAACCAAAGCTTCCTCTATTCATCACCAACATGGCCAATCCGACCGTCAACCAGGCTCTGGACACCGTGCTCGCGCAACTGGAGAACGGAAACCACCGTGAGGACGCCATCATCCTCCACGGCGACGAAGGAGACATAAGAGACAGACAGACCACCTCCCCGGACTCCCAGGATGCGACTATCAACGTCGTCCGCACGGACGACCAGCAAACCCCTCTTCAGCCAGTGGCTCCGCCGCCCAACACGGACCCAAGCACCGTGGCCCTGTTTGCATTGATCAACTAGACCAATCAGCTGATCGCGCAGCAGAACACCAGAATCGAAGCCCTAGAGCAAGGACGGGCACAACGATCTTCCCCGCGAAGACATCGTCGTCCCCCGTCGCCTCGCCGCTCTCCTTCCCCGCGAAGGACCCCTTCCGAGGATTCCCGGACTCCGTCGCCCGTACGCCATGGTCGACGACCGCGTCTCGAGCGACCGCAGCCGGCGATCACCCAGAAACGCCCTCGTTCCCCGCCTCGGAAGGAACTCAGGGCCTCCACCATCTCCAAGAAGTCCAAGCAGACCGAAGAGAGACCAAAGAACCGTTCGAGGAACTCCCTTCCACGGCACCATCGGTCACCTTCGAGATCCCCGGCTGGTAGCGACGACGAGGACCAAAGGACCCCCTTGTCATGGGAAATCATGGACGCCCCAATCCCTCCAGGCATGGAGAAACCTCCACCGTTGGGGACCTACGACGGGCTGACCGACCCCGACGATCACGTGGAGAGTTTCGAAGCGATGCTCGACTTCCGAAATGTCAGGGGAGCCATCAGGTGCAGGCTATTCCCTACCACCTTGCGGAAGGGAGCCATGACATGGTACAAGGGTCTGGAACCTGGTTCGATCACGTCATGGAAACAACTGAAGCAACGCTTCACCAAACACTTCACCGCGTCTCGTCGACACCCGAAGACAGAGGCTGCCCTAGAAAAGATCTTCCAAGGGAGGAACGAATCCCTCCGAAATTACATTGAGAGGTTTAACAAGGAAGCCGTCGAGGTCCACACGACCGACGACATGAAGAAATACTTAATTATTCACGGACTACGCGCCGGGTCGGACTTTGCCAAATCCATTGGCCTTCGAAGACCCCGGCGTCTCGAGGACCTTCTCGCTCGAGCCCAGAAGTACATCGAGCTCGAAGAGACGGAAGCAGCCCAGATCGCTCTTGAGACAAGACGCAGAGAAGGCCCCCGCGGCCACAAAGACGATGACGCTTCTCCCCGACGGGGAGGAGAAAAGAAGAAAGAAAACCGCAATCGAGATCCCTGGGAACAGCGCAGGCCTGCTGGCCGATTCACGGAGTACACGCCGCTCAACACTTCCCGGTCCCGGATCCTCTCAGACTGCCAGAATTCCGAGTTTGTGAAAGGAGGAGTTCGCTTCCCGAAGCCCGCGGCTCCCAAACCAAACGTTGACAAATCTAAGTACTGCAGGTTCCACAGAAGCCACGGGCACGTGACCGAAGATTGCATCCACCTCAAAGATGCCATTGAGATTCTCATCAAAGAAGGGCACTTGAAGAAATATGCCCAGCAGAATGACCCTCCTCGTCCCAGCTCAAAGGAATCACAGAACGTCGAGGAGGCAACACCCCCTCCCGGCGACAGCCAGCTTCAGGTCGCCCTCAGCGTCACTCGACCCGAGGACTTCTTCGTCCCCCCAATCATCGAGGGCGAAGAGGCAATCTGCAACATGTGGGCGACCTTCCCCGACGAAGGCCCCGTCACGGCCCGTAGTACCTGGGAAGGCTTCCCCAAAGCAATGGTTATCTCCGGAGGCGACCCCGGGAAAATATCGGTTGGGTCGATCAAACGAAAGTATTTTGGTTTCTTTCGCATTACTTCGTTTTATTTTGTATGTTGTTGAATTCTAGATTGGTGATTGGAATGAACCATTTCGAAATCGAAAGGATGAATCCAAAAATTGTAAGGAATTCTTAAAGATGGGAAGATCCTTCTGATCGAATAATTCTATTGACAATTTCAAAAAACTGTTCATACTATGAACATAGTAGAATGGAGGTCGGGCAAGGCTGCCCCCATCGTCTAGCGGTTTAGGACATCTCTCTTTCAAGGAGGCAACGGGGATTAGTTTGACGAGCTGGAATCCGCGACATCGTCGAAGGCGACCACCCTCGAGAAAGTGCGGGGAAACTCCAATCCCATCACCTTCTACCTCGAAGAACTCCCCGGGGGAGCACCAAACGCCACTATTCCCCTCCTGGTCAGGGCCCAAATGGCGAACTTTGACGTCCGAAGAATCCTAGTCGACCAGGGGAGCTCGGTCGACATCATGTATTCTCATCTGTTCGGGACCCTCCAGCTGGACGAGAGGCATTTGACCCCGTACGTCGGGTCAGACCTACAGGGGTTCAATGGAACCACCACCAGACCATGGGGTTACGTGGAGCTAATGGTTACGTTCGGGGCCAAAGACACGGCCCGACAGGTGAAGATCCGTTTCCTGGTGGTTGAATGCCCATCCCTTTACAACTCCATCCTCGGAAGGACCACCCTTGCTGAACTCACGGCGGTCCCGTCAACGGTCCACCTCAAAATGAAGTACTACACGAGGAGGGGACGGGTAGTGACGATGCACGGGGACATCGACGCGGCTAGGAGATGGTTCAATGCCGCCGTCAAGGGCCTAAGTTCCATTGGTCCCAAACCTAAGGCCGTGGCCAAACCACCCCAGGACGTCGGACAGGTACCTCTCCCGCGCGTCAACGCGATCGACCTCGACAGCAGGTTCTCCGGCGAGCCCGACGAAGACAGAGTCGAAGACCACGACCACCGGGCGGAAAACAACGGGCAGCCTCTCCACCCAACACGCCCCATCCCAGATGGAGAGTTCGAGCTCGTGGCCATCGGAGGCGGTCCAGATCGCAACGTGAAGATCGGCACCGGGATCCCCGACCTAGCCAAAGAGCAGCTTAAAGCATGTCTGAGGGAGAACGCTGACCTCTTCGCGTGGAGCGCATCCGAGATGCCTGGCCTCGACCCCGAGGTGGCTTGCCATCAGCTCGCAGTAGATCCGGCCGCTAGGGCCATAGCACAACGTAGGCGCAAGCAGTCTCCCGAGAAAGCGGAGGCTGCTGAGAAAGCTGTAAAAGACCTCCTAGAGGCAAATTTTATTTCGGAAGCCAAATACACGACATGGCTGTCCAACGTTGTACTTGTTAAGAAAAATAATGGAAAATGGAGAATGTGCGTTGATTATACTGATCTTAACCGGGCTTGCCCGAAAGACTGTTACCCCTTGCCTAACATCGACCAACTGGTCGACAATTCTGCAGGTTACAAACTACTATCTTTCATGGACGCCTATTCAGGATACAACCAAATTCCCATGGACAAGGTCGACAAGCAACACACGGCCTTCATGACCGCGTCGGGCAACTACTATTACAACGTAATGCCTTTCGGTCTGAAGAATGCCGGTGCGACCTACCAGCGGATGATGAACAAGGTCTTTCGGACTGAAATAGGAGACATGCTCGAAGTCTACATGGACGACATGATCGTCAAGTCTGCAGAAGAAGTCAACCATGCCGCGCACCTCAAGGTGTTCGACATGGCGAGAAGATGCCGTATGAGGTTTAATCCCGACAAATGCACCTTCGGTGTCCGGGCAGGAAAGTTCCTCGGATTTTACCTCACGGAACGAGGAATCGAGGCAAACCCCGACAAGTGTAGAGCCTTTTCCGAGCTCCCTACTCCGGGCTCGAAGAAGTCAATACAATCATTGAACAGAATGCTCACCGCCCTTTCCCGGTTCGTCGCCAAATCCGCACAGTACGCACTCCCCTTTTTCAAACTCCTCCGGCAAAAAGCGGAGTTTGAGTGGAGCGAGGAATGCGAACAAGCACTCGCACATTTGAAACAAGTCCTATCGCAACCCCTGGTCCTCTCGCGACCCGAGAACGGGGAAACACTCTTCTTATATCTTGCGATCACGAGCGAAGCGGTCAGCGCCGTCCTCATTCGGGAAACACCAGACGGACAAAAGCCAGTTTACTTCACGAGCAAAGCTCTCCAAGGCCCCGAGCTCAGGTATCAACAGATCGAGAAAGTCACACTAGGCCTCGTCACCGCGGCCAGAAGACTACGCCACTACTTCCTCGCCCATACCATCGTCGTGAGGACCAACCAGCCGGTCAGGCAACTCCTCAGACGACCGGATATGGCGGGGAGGATGCTCAGGTGGTCACTCGAGCTGGCCTAATTCGACATCCAATATGAAGGGAGGAAAGCCTTGAAGGCACAAGTGCTGGCCGACTTTGTAGCAGAGATGACCGTCCCAGAACCCTCAGCCAACGGGTCGCAGAAATGGACAATCTATGTCGACGGAGCATCCAGCCCGAAAGGAAGCGGAGCGGGAATCATCCTCGAAAACGAGGAAGGCATCCTCATCGAGGTGTCCCTCGAACTGGCTTTCCCGACTTCGAACAACCAAGCCGAATACGAGGCCTTCCTTGCGGGACTCAGGCTGGCCGAGGACCTTGGCGCCAAGGAGGTCAAGCTTTTCACTGATTCCCAGCTCGTAGCCTCGCAAGTCCGAGGAGAGTACCAAGCCAAGAACGACAGTCTCATAGAATACTTGGCCTTGGTAAAAGAGAAGATGAAGAAGTTCACCTCGGCGGAAGTGACTCACATTCCCCGAGAGCATAATGCCCGGGCAGACGTCCTGTCAAAATTAGCAAGCACGAAAAAGAAAGGCGGAAACAAGTCCGTCATACAAGAGGTCCTTTCCCACCCGAGCGTTGATAAACCAGGTATGGTTTCGAATATCAACGCCATCGGGGACAGCGGCTGCTGGATAACCCCGGTATACGAATACCTCACGACGGGCAAACTGCCCGAAGACCCCAAAGAAGCTAGAATGGTCAAGAGACGGGCATGCTCGTACACTATAGTCGAGGATAAGCTATACCGGCGAGGATTCTCTATTCCCCTCCTCAGATGTGTCGAAGATACCAAGGTCCCCGGCATACTCCAGGAGATTCACGAGGGAATCAATGCGCAGCACCTCGGCGGACGATCGCTATCTCGTAAAGCACTTCGGGCAGGATATTACTGGCCGACCATGCAACAAGACGCCAAGGAGCACGTCAAGAAGTGCGATAAATGCCAGCGGCACGGGGACATGCACCTCGCTCCCCCCAGCGAACTCACGACGCTATCCTCCCCGTGGTCGTTCGCATGGTGGGGGATGGATATCCTCGGGCCTTTCGTCCAGGGGTCGTATCAAAACAAATACCTCATCGTCGGGGTAAATTACTTCACAAAGTGGATTGAAGCAGAAGCATTGGCCAAAATCACTGCTTTCAACATACTTCGTTTCTACAAAAGAAATATCCTCGCCCGGTTCGGAGTGCCTCAGGCCATCGTCACTGACAACGGAACCCAGTTCACCGACAGGAACTTCCAAGACTTCGTCACAAAACTAGGCACGAAGCAGCACTTCACGTCGGTCGAGCACCCTCAAACGAACGGGCAGGCTGAGGCCGCTAACAGAGTGATCCTTCGAGGATTAAGACGGAGATTGGGCGACGCCAAACAACGGTGGGTCGAAGAGCTACACAGCGTTCTCTGGGCCTACCGAACAACCCCACACTCCACGACCGGGGAGACCCCTTTCCGTTTGACCTATGGAACGGAGGCAGTGATCCCCGTGGAGATCAGAGAACCCTCGAGGAGGACGGAAGCCCCCCTCGACGGGAACACGAACGACGAAGCCTTGAGGGAAGAACTCGACTTCGTGGAGGAAACACGCTCAGGCGCTTCTCTCCGAGAGGCGTCACTTAAACAAAAAATAACACTACGTTATAATGACAGAGTCATTAAACGTGATTTTCAGGTGGGCACCCTCGTCCTACGAAGGAACCAGAAAGACTCGCGAGAAGGCAAACTCGCCGCGAACTGGGAGGGCCCGTACCGCGTCCGCGCGAAAACGGGGACAGGAGCCTATTTCCTCGAAAATCTGAACGGGGAAGAACTTGCTCGACCATGGAACACTGAAAAGCTAAAACAATATTACAGTTAAACACTGCCCGCGGCTCACTAGCACCGCGATACGGGGACGCGCTGGGGTACAAGCGCGACACCCCTATAAGAACACGATGATCAGAGACCGCGTTGTGTGTGCGCGAGGACATTTGATCCGGCGGGGATACCTCGATCGAGGCCCACCGTCGTCGTGCCAACCGGACATAACACCCAGCTCGCGATGGGAAGTTCATGCCACGAGACTAGGACCTCGACCGAGCTTTTAGCCTCGTTGAAGGTCGGAGTACTCCTCCGGCCGCCCGACCAGCTCTCCACGCGGTCAGGGACGATCAAGGTCGAGCAAATCCCGAAGCCTTATTACTTAGGCAAAAATAAAGTATAACAAACAATAAAGTATAACAAACATCACATCACACACAAGGAAAATTAACAAAGAGATATTATAAAGTACGAATAGCGGGCAAAACACTTGGTCCAAAAAGTTACAAATATGAGCCCACAAGCCGGGCGAAAATAACCATTGTGCAAAAAGTACATCAGCTAAGCCCACAAGCCGGGCGAAACAAAACGGCTCGCAGGCCGACCAAAACAAAGATAAAAACCTACTCAGCTGCGGTCCCGTCAGGCTCCTCGTGCGCATGAATGTCGTTCTCCCGCAGAGGATACACGATCTGGCCATCCACCACCTCAGCGTCGGGGTCGATCCCTTCAATGACAAGGTCGGGGTTGAGAACCCGAAGCTGCGCCACAGCACTGCGGAACCCTATACCCGCGGTTTCGATAGAATCATCCTCGGACACTCGGAGATCCTGCTCAAGCTTCCGGAGCTGCGCCACAAATGCCGCACGAGTGGTCAGGAGTTTGTCCTCCTCAGTTTCCCCTTCGGCTGGCCGCACCGCATCTTCCAGCTCGGCAATCCTTACCTTAAGCCGCTTCTCCTCCAACTCCAGCTCAGCGATTCGGGCAAGGTGGCTTTTCTTTGTCTCCTCGGCTTCCTTAAGCTTGGCCTCGACCAACTGCTGCTGCTTGCTTTGCTCTTTGTTCAGATCTCGGCACTCTTTTAGTTCCTTGCGCATGCCGAGCATCTCAGCGCCCAAGGTATCCAGTGCCTCCTGCAGGCGGGCCAGTTCAGCAGCAGGGCGGGTCTCGTCATTTAGAATGATGGCAGTCGAGCAGATACGCATGACGGCCGACAGGTCCTCAAAAAGCATCTTCCTCCTCACTTCAGTAGCGGTCCCCAGCACGGTTTGGATCTCGGAGGGAAGGGTGCGAGGATAAGTGACCTCGGAGAAGAAGTGAGGTTTTTGATGGCAGGGGGGAAGGTCAAAGCTGGAAGGAACCGAGGGACTGTCTTCACCGCCCAGGTCGACGACCTCCGCAACGCGCTGCCTCTTCGGAGTCCCTTGGGTAGCCGGGGATTGGCTTCCCGCAAGAGTTGTGCGGTCACCCGCGGTCCCCGACACAGAGGCAGCAGGCTGGGACGGAGTGGATCCTTCGGGGGCAGCGGCCGTGGAAACACCCTCGTGCGGGGCCCCAGAAGGGCCAACTTCCTGATCTTTGGAGCGCGACGCTTCTTCCCGAGCCTGCGCTTCCCGGGCCCTCTTCACTTTCAGTTTCTTCAACCTCTCCTCGGCTCCGGCCATTGTCCCTGCAAAAGGAAAGAAAGCGTTAGTAAAGCGAGAAACACAGATACGAGGAAGAACTAAAGCAAGGACGTTTCACCACCTAACAATTCGATGGCCTCCTCGTCGGAGAATGTCTCAAGCAGAACGCGGGTGTTTATCAGGCGACGTTCTTTCTTCACCTGCCCATCTGCACCTATTATAGGCTGGCCGTCCAGCGTCTCATGTCGAGCTTCGGTAAAGCTGTCGACGAAAGCTACGATTTTATCGTAGGCTTCCCGCTCGTAGGCCTCCATCTGAACAGGTTTCGTTTTATACTTGTCAACTCCCTTCTTAAAGTGTTCCTCCGTCCAGTACAGAGGAAACTTCGGCACCAGCACCTCCTCGGAACGGCCGTCGACCTCGCGGGTGACTTTCCGGTACAATGAATATATCGCCTCGAGGGTGACCGGCTTCACATAGAAATAGCGGAACTTGAAATCCCGGATGGAATCCAAGTAAGTGTGAAACAACGCCTTGCTCTGCTTGAAGGACACCCAGCCGTGTCGACCTCCTACCGACGACCGTTGGAGGTGGAATATGCGGAAGAAAAGGCGAACGGTCGGCACGATCTCCAAATATTTGCATACGAGCTCGAAAGCCCGGATGAAGGCCAGCGAGTTCGGATGAATCTGCGAAGGGGCCAACTTCAACCAGTCAAAGATCCCCTCCTGAAAATCCGTGAAAGGCAGCCTCCACCCCGCCTTCTCGAACATAAACTCGTATAAGGGGACCCGCATTCCCCAGTAAGGGGAGCATATCCGGTGATGCTCCTCGGGATGAAAAACCTTCCAGGATTGACCACTTCCGATTAGTCTGTGCTCGACGGTACAAAAAGCATCGCCCACATCTGGGTACACGAAGATGGATGACATCTCAAGGGCTTCGCTACAGACCCAGTCCTCGAGCGGCCTCTCCTGCGCAAAGGCCATGTGAGCCATGGGGGAGTCAGGCTGGTCGTCGTCGTTTTCCTCGAAATATCCTGCGGCCACCTCTGCAGCCAAATCGTCCATTTACCTGAAAAGCAGAAGGAAATGGTGAATTCGATTGGTCGTATCAAATTCACCCCTCCACCGCTGTTCAAGCGAACGGGCGAAGAAGGGGCAAGGCTTTCTCAACTCCCCGACGAGATCGGCCGAGGATCAACTTGCCCACCGGGGAACTCATCGTCTCCCCGGAAGGTTCTGCCTCGTGTCCCCGCGGCACTAACAAATATACTGATTATCACGGACCCCGAGACATTCAACGGATCCCCGACGTGTTCGTCCCTGATCCCCGAGACATTCATCAAAAGCGAGCAAGAATCTTCGCACTCTCTCTCTCTCCACAACTAAAGATTCCCGCCATATTCGCCGGGAATCCCTTCGTTTCTCATGGGAATATCATCAATTCACCAAGGAAACGCCCTACACTAGTTAAAATCAAAGAAAAACGCAAAATAAAGGTCCGGTTTGGAGCAAATACCTGGTAAGCGGCGGTGTAGGGTTCCGGCACGGAGGTTTCCGGCTGTGGTACGGCAGCGAACGGCGGTCCTAGCGGAGGAAATGCTTCCGACAGAGAGTGCCCGGCGACTGACGGCGACGAGCTACGGCGGAAGAGGTTAGAGAGAGAGAGGGAGAAAGTTTCTTGAGAGAGAGGCGGAAAAGTGGAGAATGAGCGAGGGGAGCGGCTTTTATAAGCGGTTCTCGCGAGACCCGAGGGGCGTAGGGCACTCGAGTGCGCTACCCTAGCCAGCCTCCCTAGGTAATGATGGCAGGCGACACGTGGCACGCATGCAGCCACCCGTCTCCCCACGCGTGTCGTTTCGGTTTTCCCCAACGCTTCGAATCTGAAACCCTTCATCTCCCCGACCATACGACCAGACACATCTGTCCGACGCCCGACGCTCATCCGGCCGAAGGAATTTCGCATAGGATATCGACCTCCTCGGTTCCTCTCTTAGCGTATCCTCGACATACAATAACCCTTAAGTCATCACTCTGCCACCTCAGAGCAACGACTTGGGGGGCTCCTATTCTGGACTGGGCCGAGGCTGCCCAACAGTCGAGCAGGCCCAACCCATATAGCATGGGGAGGCCCAATAGGACCCCTCTGCGGGGCACTTGACTGCTGCAAGCATACCCACGTTTCCCCCGAGCACTTTACAGTGTCGGGCACTTGGGCCAACAGGGCAGGAGGACCTCGCACCCCCGGCGGATAGGTATATCCCCGACATACCAGCTTCTCCCCGCGAGTATGCCAGACGTCACTCCTCGACAGACATGACTCCTCCCTGCGAGGCCATGTCCGTCGTACGGCTTGATAGGTCCTCGACACAGAAGGCTCCTCCCCCGCGAGGAATGTCTAACGGTCCGCACCACGTGGACACGTTCCAAGTAACCTCCCACTTCCGCAGGATTCGGTCTGCCCTAATCCCGAAAATCTAGGAGCGGTTACCCCAGGGCGAAGGCCACGTGGTGGTCTTCACTACGCCACGTAAGCCCTGACAGTTACTTGGATTGGGCCTGACAATCCAGCCCAATGCAAGTAACCGTTGGCCCCGCGCTGAGGGCTCTCTATAAATACCCTCTCACTTGAGAGGGTCAGGTTAAGTCACTTTTCTCACTCTTTGTATTTGCTGTTACTCTGTGCACTCCCTAACTTGAGCGTCGGAGTACCTTGCAGGTACACCACCCCCCCCCCCCCCCCCCCCCCGCCGTCCTTCAACCTCACCGGAGCCGGAGCTCAACGGACGTCGTTGGCCACCTGTAACTGTCTGATCCAGGTACGATCAAATGGTAAAGAACAAAATGATATAAAAATATAGTGATACTAAAAAGGTAGAGATAGACCAAGATGATACTTACAATGTCGGTTATCTGCAGGGCAAAAATGAAATATATTGGAGAAAAAAAATTAAATTGTGAAAATAAAAGATGTGTAATAAAGGAAGCAAAATGCAAATATACATACATGTATCTGTTGTATGTACTTGTCTGATACATTATTATGTATTTTACATATAAAAAATTGAGTATGTTTTTCCAGTTGTATTTTATTTCATAATGAGCAAATTATTTTAATTTTCTGCAGTATGCATTCTCTTCTACACCTGTTTATGAACCATTTGTTATTCCTCTGCTTCTTGAGAAACTTTCTTGGGCAAGCCAGATTTGTCTTTTAGTCTAGCACCTATAGATGGTATTGACTTTCCAAAGAATGAAGTTGTAATTGAAGCTCTGTTCCTCCTTCAAGAAGGATTGTGTGAGAAAGAGAAATGAGGGTAGCGAAAAAGGTGGAGAGGGAAAGAAGAAGAGGAGTGAGAGAGAGAAGGAGGAGAATAAATTTAACATAAAAAAGCATTTTTTTGACTGGTCAATGCAATAAAGCAAATGAAGTCTGCACAGTTGGCACGCCACATCACCTTCCGTTAGATGAAATTAACGTCAAGAACTACATTTGGAAACGGTAAATTTTTGGAGGATCAATGTTTGAAGAAAAAATTTAGAGGGACCAATCTTAAAAGGTAGAATATTTATATGGACCTTAAACATATTTAACCCTTTTTATTATATAATTAGTAAAAGACTCAAGCGTCTGCACGGATCGATTAATTTTAATTACTATATAATTTATTTATATATATTTATACATATGAGTTGATAAATATTACCAAATGACAATTCTTGTAATGTCAAATTATAATAAATACAATAGATTGAAGTAGGTCTAAATTCAAATGTATTTTAACAACTATTTAATTTAAATATTGATTATACAAAGCAAAATTAGTGAAATTTAATTTAACATCTAAAATAGCTACTAATGTATTAGCAAAATATGTAGGCGACCGCAACAACTTCACGACACTCTTCTGGACAATCCATGGTCCTGTAAAAAAATGTGAGTTATAAAAAAGATACAACAAATAAATTTGTAAACTGTTTGAAACAAAAGCATACCTTGTGAATCCATACATGTAGAATTTAGGCAGTGTTATAACTCATAATAATCAAGCCAAATAACTTAAAAAAGATGTCACAAATCAAATATAAACAAAAACTTTGGGTTTGAAATGTAGACAGCAGATACCCACCCAATTTTATTTTACAAACTTACTTGTCTCTATCCACCAACAAAAATAATTGTGAATAAGGTTGCAATCACTAAAGTTTGTACATTCATAATTAAATTATGCATAAAAAAACTATTACATAAAAACTATTACTCAAATATAGTTTATAAAAAACTATTACATAAAAAAATCTAAATCTAAATCAAAATTTAATAAAAAAAAATACATTTATGTTTAGACGCGCAGACTAAGAAAAAATACAAACAAGCACGAAAGTGTCCGTTTAGACGTTAGTTTCAATAAGAAAAGGATGAAGAAGGAATCCATCTGAGTAAGAGAGATATGAAAAAGTTGAACTTTGGTTTATGTGATAAAGTTGAATAAGATAGTTTGTTGTAACCAACTAAACCAAACCAAGTTGCAACATAAGGAAAGTTGGAACTATATAGAAGTAGTAGTAACCAAATCATGCAAATTATTGTAGTTTAGTTACAAAAAGTAAATTTTGTACACAAATTACTTTAAAATTGGTGACATGGCACATTTTAGATTGAGGCAAAGTTGGATTTTCCACGTCTTAGTTTTTTATATTATAGATAAAATTCTAACTTTTGCATAATTATTGTCTAACTAATTTTCAACTTCTCTCCACTTACCCTATCTTTCCATCAATTCACATAATTGGCCACATTTGTACTACATTCTTATTTATTTAATTAATTATTTAATCTAATAATCAATTATTCTATCAATATCACTGCTATTTCTAATTATTTAAAATTCTAAATAAATTTAAAGTAATTTTAGTCACTTCGAATCCTCACTCTACCTCTCTATCTCAAGGGTACATACTCCCACAACCACTAATTGAATCGCACACAATCATAAATAAATTAAGTAAATATTTTATACGAGAAATTGGGTGTTACAGGAGGGACGGGTGATGAATGACATATGTCGCCCCTTTTGTGGATCCTAACAAATATATCACTACAAAAATTAAACACATAAATATAATTATTTTCCTTCGCATAAAAAATATTTAAATATGCAACACAGAGTTTTTTTTACCTAGTGTACTATTCATTTTTAAGATATAAAAACGTTTAAATGAGTATCTTAGACATAGTTAAAATAATTCTCAATGTTAGAAAATTGATAGCATTGCAATCGTATCGAGCTAAGATGTTAAATTCAAATATAATTTAGATTAACTAGTCAAAAAGCTTTTGTTACAAGAAACTACCATTTTGAATTATCTAATTCAATTTACGGCATGCTAGATATGGTCACCTCAATACAAAAGATGGCATGATGGAAGAACGACTCCACGCATAAATGAAAGAAACTACCATTTTGAATTATCCAATTCCTAACTTATGGCATGCCATATATGGCCCCCTCAATACAAAAGATGGCATGATGGAAGAACGACTCCCCACATAAATGAAAGAAACTACCATTTTGAATTATCCAATTCAACTTTAAATATAGATTTTAGAAGTAACGACATACTTCTACTGTTTCGAGCATTAAAGATTTATCCTTAGATATAGATTCTAGAACCAAAGATTTATTCAAATCAAATATGTCTATTTATCTCATCGTTAATTTACATTGGCGCGTCATATTTATTCTGATTTAATATAAATAATCTACCTAATATTAAACATTAAATGACGTTAGACTTGGTAAGAAGGACCACAGTTCAATCTCTCGTAACTGCAATCGGGAGAGAGTTAGAACCACTTGAAGTTAAAATTGATCCCCAAACTAAATTAAACAGTATATTATGAGTTATGTTGAAAAAAAAACCTCAAACTTCTACAAGTTCTACACCTCTACATAAATAAGAAGACTACTCTAGTATAGTATAATGCAATTACCTCTTCAATCATCATCAACCTATTCTCGCTCCTATCTAAAAATTAATTGATGACCGACAAAGGGTTGCACTAAGTTGTTGTTTTGTTAATTTTAGCCTAACTCTACCTTTTCTAGTGATTTGCAATTAAGCCTAAATTTTTTAAATCAAATGTCTAATTGAGCCAACACATTTTTTTCGCCACATGTTCATGTGAAACGAATAAAAACATGCTTTAGATGATGGACGTTGTTAACTAAATTATCCCTATAATTGATAAAAGAACACCCTTCCTTTTAGAGAATTTAATCTGCCACTCCCAAATTATATGGCACCCCCAATTTTTATATTTACAAAATTGCCTCTGACTGAAAAAAATACCAAATTTCTATGTGAAATTTCCAATATTAAATTAAACTTACAATAATAGATGCATCTTATCAAAACTAAAATATTTCCGGCAGTTTCTATTTCCATTATACTGCTTAGGTGCGTCACTGCATGTTCTGAAGTTGCGTCACTCCCCAGATATCACATATCACAAATTTACCATAAAAATCTTGTTTAACACTTATTTTTTTATAACCATTGTTGCACCCGCTCTGACCATATGAGTTCCTGACTAACCAAAAACTTATCCAATTCTCTACATTTCATATCCAACTATCACAACAAAGTGTTTTTCCATTTTATGTCATCCTAATATGTTTCTCGACTTAAAATTCACGAGTTCTTACGCATTTAAAAAAATTATATGTCGAGTGTATCAGAGCTACATCGTATCTTTTCAAATTTCGCTTTAGTTGGTTGTGATACAATTATTTGTACTTTTTACCTCTTGAAAAAATAATAATACCAACACATATTTTTCGTAACTATCAAAATTAAGAACAAAATTAACACTCGTTCTAAAAAATTGAATTTACCTCTCGAAGGGTCACCTATCTTCCGAGATAGGTCCAAAAACCTTCATAAATTTTAGAGTTTGACTCATACTTTGATCTCTCGATTTCTTTTTATTGGTAGCCAAATAATTGTAGATATCTTGGGTAGAAATCTTAATTCTTTTTTGTAGTTACATTTGTAAATAACTTCCACAAAAGCACTAGTCGCACGATAAAGTGGTACCTTAACTGCACACATCATTCATGTGTTTTCTTCATTCATCGAAGATAAGTTCATCATGGTATTTACTCGTTCCAGAAAGTATCTAATTTGAAACGAAAATGAGTAAATACGATGGAGGAAACACATGAATGAAGTGCGCAATCAAGGTACCACTTCATCGTGCTACGTATATACGACCAATGTCGTTGGAGAAATCATGTACAAATATAAATATAAAAGAAAGAATTAAGATTTCTACCAAAAATATTTACCATCATTTAGCTACCAATAGAAAGAAGACAAGAGATCGAAGTATAAGTCAAACTCTAAAATTCATGAAAGCTTTTAGAAATATCTTAGAAGATAGTTGTCCCTTCAACGATTGATATAAATTTTATCTACGAGATAAACTCAATTTTTTAGAATGAGTGTCTATTTTGTTTTTAGTTTTGACAGTTAATAAAAGTATGTGTTGGTATTATTATTTTTTTCAGGTTATAATAAAGGTTAAAAAGTATAAACAATTATATCACAACCAAATAAAACGACATTTGAAAAAATACGATCACGTTGTAGCTGTAATACAATTGACATATAAGTTATGTGATTTATCAAAGATAAATAAGACTATTAATTGATTTTTTTTATATTAATGAGTATTAATATTATGTTTTATTTTTATATTAAATTTTTTTTTAAAATACGTAAGGATCGGTCTACTTTAAGTAGAGAAATATATAAGGATATAAAATAGGAAAACACTTTGTTGTGATAGTTGGATATGAAATGCAGAAAATTAAAAAGAGTTGGAAAAATTATATGTTAGTTAGGAACTCATATGGTCAAAACTGGTGCGATAATGGGTATGGTAAAATCAGTGTTCAACAGGATTCTTTTGGTAAATTTGTGGTTTGCGATGCCTGAAAAGTGACGCGACATCAAACTTCAGAATATGTTATGACGCATCTAGTCAATATAATGGAGAAAGAAACATTGGTATGTGAATGTTGTTGAAATCATATGATTTATATTCTAGAACAAGTTGTAATATGGTTTTCTCCGAAAATGCAAAGTGATAGTTTTCTCCATTCTATAAAATGCAAACCAATCACGTGTCAATTATTTATTAAATTAAACATGTTTCATGTTCTGAATTTAGTGATTCTTACATTTGAATTAGCTTGCATCACCTTTTTAATCATGTTCATGTTTGCACCTTCCAACTCCAAGTTCAAGGCTTTCCAAACATGAATATTTGTTGTTAGATTTAAAAGGTAGATAGCATAAAGCGTTGGTGCATTGTTGATCCTCAAGTAGTTAGAGTTAAGCATTTAGAAGACAAAACTGAGATCTTGCCTATACTTTCTTTTGACCCATAAACATATGCAATGTGATAATATCTTCAAGGCCGGTTTAAGTTTTCCACAGTTTTCGATTTGAAGTTTGTCAATGCAATGAGATCTCCAACCTCTGGTTCATATGTTCCAACAACTTTTGAATTATTAGTTCTGTTACCAAATTTGATAAAGCAAGAACTTGGTTGATATGTAGTTTTTCGATCTTCCAGGTTCAACTGTCAACACCGCACAAAAAGGTGCCCGAGACACACCATACAAGCTTGATGAGAGATCAACGTGAGTTTCTTCAATCATGGAAGGAATGAATGAGCACAAGTAATTTGTTGCTAACATGAATGTTTGTGGGATTTGTTGTACATGAGATAACAATAATGTTTCAGGCTACATGTTTTTGATAACGTGTCTTTCGAAGAACACAACAACTTCCTTGTGTTAATATGGCTAATAATGTGTTAGCATTGAAGAAAGAAACTTCATAGTGTTTATATTCATTTTATCTAAACTTAAAGAAAGAAATATAACCTTGTGTTTGCAGAGTTTTCCGTTGCGAATATCAATGAAACTCCAAGAAAATACAATTTCTACCAAACTTGCAAGATCAATTTCCTCCCTATTAGGATTAAAACTCCTTTTCATACTTTTCTCTATTTTTATGACCACTTCTTCCTAAATAAATAGTTGCACCACTAATGTGAAATGTTGCTTGATCTTCAACTTTTTTAATCGGCTTGTTAACCTTTAGTCGATAAACTGCGTCCCAATGTTTGTTTCAATGGCTTAAGGCACCGCGAACATGGCTAACACGTTCCTTTTGAAGAATTTCAAGATGTTTACTACGATGATGTTTGCAAACGTCTCGTCCTCAATCCACATAGTAAAATAATCTATAACTACAATAAGGTACTTGAGTTGCCTTGGCGCCGGGGGATGAGGGCGAGAATATCCGGTTCCCATTACAAGAATCACCATGGTGATGTGCGTACATGCAACTCAAGGGCAGAGGCGTTGAAACTATCTTCGTGCCTCTAGCATTGCTCACACTTTTTCGTGTAATTCTAGGTGTCCCGGACCATGGTCAGCCATACTATCCCTTCAAGTACCTCCAGATGGGCGTTATTGGCTTCTACTTTTCCTAAGTACTTCAACAAAGGCATAAACATGCCTCTTTTGTACAAAGTTCCTCCACCCTCCTTGTATTTGCTTGACCTTCTTTTAACCAAGGTTGTTTCGGATGGATCCGACGCGAGATTACCTAGCTCAACATTGAATCAGGGTTATGTAAGAAGGCTGAGTGGCGTTGTCCACTGCTGCTACCACTTCCCCCGAGATTCTATGCTTGGTGTTTTTCTAGTTTCTTAGACAGAAGAGTGATTGATCTCGGGGCTTCTTATCTTGGCCAGCCAAGATAACGCGTCGGCACATGTATTCTCTTCTCATGGCACATGGATAATTTTGAATGCTCTAAAATTTTTAAGTTTTTCGATAGTTATCTTGAGGCATCGCTGCAACAAAGGGTCTTTAGCCTAGACATCTCCTCTTATTTGGAAAATGACCAATTGGGAGTCGATTTATAATTTGACACACTAAGCTCGCATCTCCTCGATTAGCGCGATCCCCGTAATTACCGCTTCATACTCAACTTGGTTGTTAGTGGTTGTAAATTTAAACCTAAGAAAACCTCGAGTGGGAATATAGCAAATAGGTCTACGTTTGCTTAAAGACATTCAATACCTTACTCCCAATGGAAGCCCAGCCCATATCCTCATCGCTTGCATAGGGTTATCGTCAAGCTAGATGGATTCAAATTCATCGTCTAGAGTAGGCCTAACTTCCTCTTTGCGCGCATCTAGATCAAAGGTATTAATAATCCACAAATCTTTTGCTGCCCATAGGATCGACCCAAGAATGTCCCATGGATATGCTTAGCTTCCTGTAGGTCAACCTTCTTCTCATATTGTGATAGGTTATTTTAAAATGGACCGACGACGCCACTATGTCTAGCTTCGCCAAGAACGATCTTCCCAGAATACCTCTGAAGGAACTTTTGCACGAGACTACAAGGAAGTTGAGGATTACCTTTCTTTTGCGTTCCAACTATTATTCTCATATTTATCACTCCTCGCGGGCGAGTTATCGAATCGTTGAAGGCAAATAAATCTTCCCCTATATGGTTCAATTAATTATTATTTAGTTCTTGAATTGTTTGAGAAATAAAGTTAACAAAAATAAATGTCTAATAACAATTCAATTCAATTATGTAGCTCATGATTTTTCTTAAAAAAAGAAGTCCTATATTGAAAAAATACTCCTAAAAAAATAGGACTCTATTAAATGAGATTGAAAAACTATTGTCAAAAAAACAATTCAATGATCATGATTAAATATGAAATCAAATAATAATAATAATAATAATAATAATAATAATAATAATAATAAAGGTGATGAATGAATATTGGAATAGTAGTTAAATAGTTTAGAACCTGTTTGTTGTCATCATTATACTTTCCCAAAGCAAATATGGAAAATCCAACGAGAACAGGGCGAGTATCATTAGTTATGACGCGCATACGTCCTGGTCGTGGTCTTGGAGGGGGCAAAAGCATTAAAATCCTGAGTTGTCCAGAATGAATCAACATTATAGAGATTACTTGAAACACAAAATTAATCTTCAAAATTATTATGTCAAACACAAAATTAATCATCAAAATCAAAGAAATTAAGTGAAACACAAAATTAATCACAAAATTATTAAATGAAGTGAAACACAAAATAAATCATCAAAATTATTATGCGAAGCGAAAGGTACCTCTTTCGGCAGAGTAGCTCTTTCAACCGCATCATCATCTTCTTTCCGTTCCGATTTCATCCACGTACCTCTTTTAACAAAATACACAATATCATATTTCCGTTCTGATTTCAGCACCGTACCTCTTTTACTATGTTTCCGTTTTGATTTCAGCAGCGAACCTCTTTCACCATGTTTACGTTTTGATTTCAGCAGCATACCTCTTTCAACGGCATCATTTTCACCATGTTTCCGTTCCGATTTCAGCCGCATACCTCTTACAACAGTGCTTTCCGGCAACAATACTCTATCCATCGATATCACCACTTATTTATAATATCAGTCACCCGCCCCACATCATAACAAACCCTAGATACATCATACTCCAATTAGTAGCCAGCCAAGCCCGGCCCAATTTCATTTAAATCCATATTCCAAAATAATATCTTTCTTATAATATTTTATAGGCTAAAATGCAGTTTTGGTTCTTTTGTTTGTCAAAATTTACAGTTTTGATCTCCTATTATTTTTTTAACAGTTTTGGTCCCCCACCCCTCACTGTTCATGTACGGACGTGTACTGTTCATGTACGGACAAGTTACTGTTCATCATTTTTTTTGAGCCAAAATTAAGGTGGGGGACCAAAACTGTTAAAAAAAAAAATAGGGGGCACAAAACCGTGAATTTTGACAAACAAATGGACCAAAACTGTATTTTAGATCTTATAATAGTAAATTATTTGTAATAAGATTAATTTTATCAACCCTTCAACTATATAGAAACTGAAACATTATAGAGCTAAGAATTTAAAAACATTACACATTAAATTAAATAGTTACAGTGCTTCAAAATAATAATATATTTTGTTTAGGAGGGTTAAAAAAATTTGTCTAGAAGATTTGAGTAGAATATATTTTTGTCTATGATGGTTGAATTTTTTTTGTCCAGAAGATTTGAATATTTTATGTATATTAAAAAGTATATGAAGTTTTTTAGAGAAGACACATTAGTAAAATAATCTATTTTACATAAATAAAAATAACTTTAAATAAAATATAAAAAATAGTTAAAATATCTGTAAAATAACTAAAATAACTAAAATATAATATAAAACATTTATATTTGCATAAGTTGAGGAAATATATCAAATAATTATAATCAATATTTCAATTATTTGTTTATTTTGAGAATATAAATATCAATTTTAAATATGAGACAATTGTACTGATTCTACAACTTTTAAAAATTTATTACTTTTAAAAGTTAATAATATATAATTAATATTTTAAATATATAGAAATCAAAATATCATTATTTATTTATTGAAAAATATCAATTTTAATAACAAAATAATTGTATAGAATCTTCTATTTTTTGTGAAAAATTTTAAAAGCTAATATTGTAAAAAAGATTATAAATTAAATTATTGAATTTGACTACTTTAAAATCACACATTATTTTAACTATGTATTTATTTATGGTGAACACTATGTATTAAAATTTGTTTTTAACTGTTTTTGGGCAGATAAAATGTCCAATACGGGTGGGATCCAAGAGTTAAATCCAATAATGCAAAGTCTATTAAAATTATTTATCATATATAATTGACAAAGGAGAGACACAAGGTACACTCTCTTATCTCAGATTCACACATTTACTCATTAGAGACTCTTAGTTGACTTGGGCGTTGGAGTGCTAATATTGCAGATCCACCCTTGCACCATTGTATCAAGAGTCCACAATAATCAAGCAATCACAATTCTAGTTCTAGTACGGAACAGTGGTGCAATCTGTGTAAATCGACATCTGGCTCCCGCAAAATTCAATGATCAAATCTCATTTGATCAGAAGCCAGATCACGATAGGAATGGGGAGTTCATCCCTAACCTCGCACCAAGTAACCTCTTTAAACCTCTTGATCCAACATTAATTTTGATTGTTGTAATTAAGGAGATTGAGAAGAAACCGTTGCAATAATAACAATCTCCTACCGTCAGATCTCACCGTATTGCAAAGATAAATAAAAGGAATAATATGAAATGATATTATTGCGACAGAAAAATGAAAGTTCTAAATTTATTCCTATCATCGCAACAAATCACATTATACTCAAATTGCAGTTGAAATTTGACTAATCCAAATGTAACTCAAGACGAACATAAAGTAAGAATACGAACGTGCTGGCTGATGTGGGATATGAGGAGTAAAACTCCACACATCTAGTGGATTCGTCAATATTCTAGCAAGGGAGGTATATGTGACGAGACTATTTCTATCGTAGATGATAAGGAAATTGTCCCTAGGTTCCGTGGGAGAAGAACACCTGGAAGGGAACGATAAAGTAACGACTCGCAGAACGAAAAAATATTTGAGCTGATGAATGTAACACCCTATTTCCCCAACACATAAATATAAATACATCATGGATTTTTCACATTCTTTTTCACATAGGATGTCATACATCTCAAAACACGCACACCTGCATATCATGTAACACTTAGTTTAAATAAACATACAACACAATTGCACTTAGGATGTTTACACAACATCCAACTCGTTTAATCTGTATTGGGTATTTATTGGAAAATAGCGAGTGTACTATTTTAACCGATGTAGTAACAATAGGGGTTTTATCCCCAGTATTGATCTCGAGGACTGCGTAGAAAATACAAGCTCTATACTAATTCAATTGAATAAAAAGTAATTGGGGGTTTTAAAATTGTTTGATTCGATTATAAATACTTTAAAGAAAATTACGAAAATGCGGTAAAGATTAATTCAGATATGACAGGCATGCTAGGGGTAGTGTATGATTCATTTATGTATTAATTCTGAACGAACTATGCAACAACATAAATCAGTCAATTGATTACCAATTCTTAAGAATTTTACTCATAAGTCCTTATTGAGAAAACCATTAATCAATCAATCTCCTATTTATGTCCATAGATAAACTATTGTTGGAATTAAGCATTAAAAGAACAAGAATTCTATGGTTATACTAGGGTATCCCTAGTCCTAGGTGATAACCACTAGAATATATTCTCTAACAAATCAGGCATAATGGCGGTCTAGCCTTATTATGATAAAAACATCGAACTTTGTTTGTCTTACAGAGCACGCATTAGAAATAGGTAAGAGAATAAATCGATTAACTGAAAAATAAATTGTTATCGCATAGAAGAATTCATAATCATTACAAGTTTGAATCAGGGACACCCCCTAACATTGGGGGGTTTAGCTACTCATAGGAATACAATAAACTTATGATAAGAATTTGAACATTACAAAAATATTGGATGAACGATCATCTTCAATCTTGGTGAATCATGAAAATCGTTGTCTTCTCCCACTCTCCTTGATTCTCCAACTCTCAAGTTTTGTCGTAAAAAGCAGAATTAAATCCTAACCTAGCCAAACAATGTCTTATATCTCACAAAAAGATCTCATCAAAGTTGCCTTCAAATCCCAAAATCACCCAAAAAGGAAAGAAAATATTTGCTTCATATGCCTGCTACGGGTGGTCGTAGAAAGCCACTGCCTCTTCTTCTAAAAATTCATCCTGGGCAGTGGTGCTTGCTACGGGTCGTAGCATGTGCTACGGGTACCCGTAGCAACTCACTGCCTCTTGTTCCTTTTTTTTTTACTTTTTGAGGGCTTGCCTGCTACGAGCCGTAGCAGGTGCTATGGGTGGCCGTAGCAGGCCACTGCTTCAAGAGTGCTTTTCCTTGATTTTTGACGTTTTCTTCCAGTTATGGTTCGATTCTTCCCTTGTACCTTAAAACACACAAATTACAATACCAAGCATAAAATATAGGATACAAAATTAAAACACAAACAAAAACATGAAATACTTGACTAATAATATGATAACATGAAACATAGAAAACCATCGATCAAACTCCCCCAAACCTGAACTATTGCTTGACCTCAAGCAATAAACTTGCATAAACACATTTTAGATCAAACGGTGCATCCTCGAATGAGTACTTATGTCATTAAGGTGGGTCGATACTCATACGTGAGCCTTTGGTCCGATCTGTTTTTCCTAGTTTTCCCGGTAATCATCCAACCACACAGGTATTCCAAGAACACTCACCGCGGTGTACCACGGACCTAAATCCCCCTTTTCGGCAACCTCTCCAACTATGTTTTGGGCTTAAGTCTCTTCTTCGATTTCTCTCCCCTTTCATTCGAATAAACGGATTAAGGAATTTCGATCTTATTTTCTCACATGTAAAAGATTGATCAAGACTCACCCTTTTTTTTCACGCACATTGGCGTTTTATTTGTCCGCTTTGGAACGACAATTTAGACTCAACCGCCCTTAGGCTAAGTAACCGGGTGAGGGTTACCCAACTTAGAGGGACAATTATCTTTATCGTCATTATTCATTCTTTTTTTTGGTGCCTTACTTATTTTCTCAATCAACCCTCTACAGACAATTTTCTTCAATCATGTCGGACTATCACTATGAATTAATCGGGGGTTACTTCTAAATTCCAAGTACTATGGCACAAATCTACACGTTGGACTTGTTACCTTACTCCATGGAACCTAGGGTGTTCGAGTTATACTTAAGTTTTCAAAATTTTCCGATGTCCCTAGTTCTAACTTCTCTTCCCCCTGGCTCTATATACTTTCTCAACTCCTTAACTTCATAGTACTCAAACTTCAAAGTGGTTTTCAATAAAACAAAAATATAACACAATGTAATAAGAAAAACTGAAAATAGTAAAATAAATGTAAAATCCTCCCCCAAACTTGAACGAAACATTGTCCCCAATGTTATAGCCCAAGTAAGAGTGAGGGGAATCACAGCGGTTCTTACTGCGGCGGTGGTGGAAAATGCAACATGAGTTGTTGAATCATTGCTTGCATTTGATCCATCATCTCCCCTTATCTCGCTTGTTCTTCACCTTGTCACAACTGCTTTTCACCTTGTCGCGCCTGCTCGGCTCTGATCCCTCCCAGCTCAGACCGAACCCATTCTCAATGATCCTAACGCATGGAAGAAGAGCTGGAAGTTGGATGGTAGGTGTATGGAGGTGGGGGCGCAGTGTGCTCTTGATCCGTCGTATCCTCCTCCATGGAAGTATCTGAAACACACTTAGTGTTAGATGTCAAGCATGTCTTATATTTCTCATTTATACTTGGCATTTTTCAACTCTTTTATATTGATTTGTTAGAATTTATACTTGAAAGTTGTCATTCTTCAAATATTATGAAAATACCTTTGGTACCTGTAATTTGTGTGTTATTGTGCTGAAAAAGGCATTAAGTCATCAAAGAGTAAGATGCAAGAAAAGTGATTCAAGTTGCCAAAGGAAAGGAAGAAACTTCAGTAAGTTCGCTAGGCGAACTTGCTAGCGAATGTTTGTTGGGCGAACATCTGGCGAGGAGCCAGCGAATGCTTCTAGATTTGAGGCAGTAATAAAAGACACCTAAGTTTGATGTGCGAACATGTCAGTGAATGTTCGCTGTGGCAACGCTCCAGCGAAGACCTGGCGAAGCAACTCAGAGAAGAGGCAGTAGCTAAAGGGACCTAAGTCCGCTGTGCGAACTTGTAGGCGAATAGTTCGCTAGGCAAATAATCTTTCGCACTGCAAACTTCTGAAATATCTCAGAGGCGGTTTAACTGTGCAGAGGCATATCAGGTGCCTATTTTGTTGTTCGCTGGGCAAAGGAAAAGTTCGCAGTGCGAACATGACAGATTTTAAGTGATGTATTTAAGCACTTTTAGTCATTTTTGGGGATCATAACCTATTTTCACACACCATAACCTAGTTTTCTGAGTTTTCATCATCCAAGAGTGATATTTCACATAGAGAAGCTGGATTTGCATCTGATCTCGATTATTCGACGTGGATGCTTTTTCATCTCCTTCCGATACTTGTGAAGCAAACTACCATGGTGATGGGTAGCTAGACACCTTTGTGTCTAGATTAGAGGTAGTTTATCTTGCTTATATGTATTTCTTTTGATCTTTTGTATATAAACAAGGTTGATGATCAATATAAGATGAAGTTGTTTGCTTTTAATGTGTATTTATGATTTGGATCACTCTAGACATGGATTTTTCAAACTTTGATCTAGTGTCTTCATCTATTAGCAACCAAACTCTAGACATAGATTTGGCAGTTAATATTTGATTTGTATTGGTCTTAATGTTTATTATTTGGGTTGTTAGGTTGAGACATCGTCTAACGATTTAAACAATAATACTCATGAAGTCGCTTTAGACATAAACGGATTCGCGAGGATACACGATTGTATTGATCGAAACTAAGTTCATATGCTTGATTAATCGGATACGTATAAAATGGATTAACGAACTCTAATCTTGACATATTTTTACCAATCGTTTAAAACCGTAACTTTTTACCGTTTATTACAATTTTTATGCGAACATTGCGATACCAAATCAAACCAACCACTTTATTTGTTCTATGTTTAAAACGTTTCCAATTGTAGAACGGCAGTAATATCGCACAATCCTTGCGGATACGATAACAAAAACCCACACTAATACTCATTTCAACAAAACGGTGTCGTTGTTGGGGATTGTTGTTTGATATTGCAGGCATTGCAATAGTTGATACGTTTTAAACTTTTATCTCTGTTACTTTTTCTTGAGCTTCTTAATTTGTTTGGTTAAGTTTTGCAGACCCTGTTTATGCGAGGAAAGTTACCTGCAGATCAACTTCTTTTCGATCCTGAGATTGAGAGAACTGTACGTAAGTTGAATAGCAAAACTAGACGGAGGAGGCAACTTGCCAAAGAAAGAAGAGAGAGAGAGATGATAAAGTTTTATTTCTACACTAACACCACAGTTTATGCCAACCATGGCAGCACCACCACAACCACCACCTGCTTCAACGCCATGCACTAACAGTCCGAGGCACACAGCTCAGTTTGCATGCAATGCCCACAACGAGAGGCACTCTGAGATGAAGACCGACATCATTGCTCTTCTATACCAAAATCCTTTCACCGGTATGGATCATGAGGATCCCTTCACTTATCTTACAAAATTTTATGAAATTGCGGGTGCAACGGGAGCGCCTGAAGTTGAAGAGGAGTCATTGTTCAAAAGACTCTTTCTTCATTCCTTAATCAGAAAGGATAAGGAATGGTATCTTGATCAATCGACCGTGATTATGACGAATTGGAATGTGTTAGAAGAAAAATTCCTAGAAGTATTTTTTCCACATAATCGTTTTATGGAAGCAAAAATGGCAATTACGATTTTCTCTCAAGGCGGAAATGAATCCCTCAACGAACCTTGGGAGAGATTCAAATCCATGCTAAGAAAATGCAAGGGTCACAGTTTTTATGAACTTACACAAGTGCATATTTTAAAAAAGGGTCTCTAACTGATTCACAAGACCTTGTTGGATGCTACTTCGGGCGGTTCTTTAATGACCAAAAGCGCGGAGGAAGCAATTTCTATCATTGATAAGATGACACTCAACGATCATCAAGGTAATCATAATCGTGGTACTACGCAAAAGAAACCGGGAATGCTTGGATTGGGGACTAGTGATACAATTCTTGCTCAGAATAAATTGTCATCCCAACAAGTGGAGTTGTTGACTCAGCAAATGTCAAAGCTTCTACAACAACTAAAAGAGATGCAAGAGTTGCCAAACAAGAGTGTTCAGGTAGCTGTTTGTGAATTGTGCAGAGGAGATCACCCTACCGGGTATTGTCCTCCAGTAGTGGAAGAAGTGAACTATGCTGGAAATCTAAATCAAGGCTATCAAGGAAGACCACCTTACCAAAACACTCAACAACCTTACCAAAATAATCAAGGTTACCAACCAAGAGGGAATAATCCGGGTTATCAACAAGGTTAGCGTCAAAATCCTTATCAACCAACACAAGATCAAGGTGAAAGTTCAAAGATGGAAGAGACTTTCACACAATTCATGCAATTGTCAATGGCCACCCAAAAGAGTACGGAAGCTTCAATCAAGAATCTTGAGTCTCAAGTTGGCCAACAACCGGGGCCATCCTTTTTCGCTAACACTCAAACAAATCCAAAGGAACATTGCAAGGCCATTTTTACAAGAACTGTAAGAATAATAGGTGGAGAAGCTGAAAATGAGGCGGTAGTAGAAAAGGAGAATGAGATTGTAGAGAAGGAAGTTGAAAAAAAATGATGAAGAGGTGGTGAAGAAGAAAAAAAAGACAAAAAGAAAGGAGAATGCGAAAGAAATTTTACAAAGAAGGTTACCATATCCTATTGCTTCTAAGAAAAAAGAAAACGATAGGCATTATGCGAGATTCTTGGACTTATTTAGTCGGTTGCAAGTAACTGTTCCTTTCTCTGAGGCTCTTGAACAAATGCCTAAGTATGCCAAATTTATTAAGGACATACTTATGAAGAAAAAGAGGTGCACGAATAAGTAGAACATTGATCTCAATGCCAATTGTAGTGTCATTGTTCAAAGTATACTTCTGTAAAAAGAAAAAGATCTGGGAAGAGTAACTTTACATATCACTATAAGTAATGAGTTTAAATGCAAAGCCTTGATCGACATGGGTGATAGCATCAATTTAATTCCTCTGTCCATGGTCAAAAGACTTGAGAACATGGACGTGAAATCAACCACCATGACATTGCAACTTCCGGACAAGTCAAGGACTCATCCTCATGGTGTTGTGGAGGATGTTTTGTTAAAAGTGGACAAATTTTTGTTTCCGGTTGATTTTGTGGTCATAGATATGGATGAAGATGAGGATACTCCAATAATTCTTAGAAGACCCTTCATGAAAACCATAAAAATGTTAGTTGATATTGATAAAGGCATCATGAAGGTGAGGATTAAGTCTAGTGAAAAAAGAGGGAGAATCATGTTTCACACTCTTCAAAGGAGTGATGTATTCAAGTCAAGTGGAAGAAGACTCTCATAAGGAAAAATAATTTGCAAGAGAGGCTTTGCGGAAAAAGAAGGATGAAGACGCTAAATCGGTAATGATGAAATCGTGATGGGATTTTTCCTTCTTAAGGAAAAGGGGATCAAAAGTTGGTCATGATAATGGTTGAAGTTTTTGTTGTTGGGGTGTTGTTTTTCTCGGAAGCTAATCCGTGAACTTTTGGTTTCGAAGTTTCAAGCCTCTGGGTCGTCGAGCTCAAACGACGTTAAACAAAGCGCTAGTTGGGAGGCACCCCAATATTGTAGGTATTCCTGTATTTTTACTGTTTTGCGTTTATAAGTTGTTAGAAGGAATGTGAAAGATGTGCTAGCAGACAGAAAAAATTTCAAACTTCTGTCATGTTCGCTGGGAAGTTCGCACTACAAACCTGGAGCGAGTATTCGTTGACCAGTTCGCACTGCGAATGTAGTTAGACAGACATAATATTTTTGCTGCCACATCACTTAAAAAAGGAGTAAAATATGGGTGGGCCAGACTTTAGGGCCCAAGGCCCATTCTTCAGTTTTTGTGAAGAAACCCTACCCCACCACTTGCCACTCTCATTTCACATTTCTCACAAACACTCTTACTCTCACAACTCTCACGATCTCTAAAGATTCATCATCCTCCTATTAATTTTCCAAACTAATCCTTTCAATATCATAGGTTTGACATTCATTTTCTCTCTTGATTCTTTATAGCAACACGTGGTTAGGGTTAGTGTAGAACTTAATTCAAAAACTTAATTTTAGGTTAAATAGGTTGACAATGCATGTTCTGTTCTTTGGTATTCTGTTATTATGCATATGGTTTCTGTCAATATGAAGGGAATAGGATGTGATTGTGGATAAATTGTTGTTAATGGATAGGTAGGCTGAACCTGCAGAATCTGAAATTCGCAGGGTTCACCGGCAAGTTCGCCTTGCGAACCTGAGGAGAATCTTCGCCAGGACTTCGCCTAGTGAATCTGGGGCGAATGTTTGCCAGGGCTTCGCCTTGCGAACTTTTGGGCGAATAGTGCAGATTTTTCAAAAAAAAATTGTAGTGTTGATTTATGATTCTGATTTTAGTTGTTTTGTTTCCTTACTAGTGAAACTTGTGTATTGACTGATTTTTTGTTGATAGTTTTGCAGATGGCTCCTAAGATTGTACCTTCCAAGAAACGAAAAACCGGAAGCACATCACGACCAGTACCAATTCAGTTTGACTCTGATCGATTTCGATGAGCAAAGCAGGCTGCTCGATACTTAACACTTGAAAAAAGAAGCATCCTGCAAGAAAAACGCTTCAACCTAAATCCACAAGGAACCTACCGAGCGGTAGCGGCACTCCTGAAAAGCAAGAAATTGGGGAAATTGATCACTCCCGGATACAGTTACAATGTCGAGATGATTCGAGAGTTCTACGCGAATGCGCTCCCGGATGATGATGAGATATTTTCATTGAGGACTTTGGTTTGTGGAATGGAAGTAAAGTTTGATCGTGATACCATAAACACGATTTTAGTAACCCTCTTACTTTGAGAGAGAATAAAATTGATGCTTATCACCTTACTTTGAGATTGCATAGGGACACAGATGCCATGACTCGTGATTTATTGCGTGAGGAGAAGACTGTTGTATTGAACCCATCTGGGGTTCCTAAGAGGTATCACAGGGAGGACATGCTTCCTTTGGCCCAACTTATTCTGTTATTGGTTTTGACCAACATTAAGCCAAAGTCGCACATCTCCAATGTGCATATACTCATTGCCCACCTTGTCCATAGTATTCTTACAAATATTCAGATTGATGTAGCCCAAATTATTGCGGACGAGATTCGCTTAGTAGTTGAAAGCAGACTTGCTTTCGGGTCTAGGAAGAACTGTCATTTAGTTTTTCCTTGCTTGATTATGGCACTCTGTATGCATGCGAGGGTGAAATTACCCTCCCGTCGTCAGGTGGCGATTCTGGCTGCCATTGATGATCGTTATGTGGACAAGTTATGTAAGCCCAAAGGTTTGAAGGGAGGACAGACTTCTAGCACCGGTACTGATGTCGATGAAGCATCTGGTTTAGGTTCTCATGGTTTTGACCCCTTTCAGAGGGATGTATGCAGCGATAATTGGGATTGGATGACGGCGACTCAGCGCGCCATGATTGACTTACATGACTTTATGCATGTACCTCAGCTACAGTATACGGAGCCCGCAGTGGAGCATTCGATGATGTCTAGGGAGCAGTTCCTAGCGCATGCTGCGTGGCCTGAAGTCAGACCACAATTTGATGAGGGGGCAAGTGTAGGTCATGATGGTGATGTTGAGGAGGTCGGTGATGATGATGATGTTGGTGATGAGTGTAACACCCCAATTTTAGTAATTATTTATTTATATCAATTAATTGAGTGATTTTATGAATTATTTGATTTATTTGAATTAAGTGATTTATTGGATTTATTTGAATTAAATGAATTATTTGGTTTATTGAATTTATATGCATTATTTAATTTATTTGATTTATATAAATTAATTGGTTTATATGAGTTATTTGGATTAATTGATTTATTGGACTTATTTGAAATAATTGATCTATTTGATTTGTTTGATTTAATTGTTTTAATTGAATTATTTGAAAATAATTGATTTGTTGGATTTATCTAATTATTTGATTTATTTAGATTATTAAAATTGAGTAAATGATTTAATTTAATTCTAATTGGTGGAGTAATATAAAATTGCAAGACTTTAGTTGGGTTTAGTGTAATGTATGAATAGTAAGTTAATGGGTTGATTTAGGCCGAATAACTTTAAGACAATTTAAGGCTAATGAGAAAGTTAGTAAGAAAAAATTGGGAACAAAGAGAAAATAGAAGAGAAGAGAAGAAAACGTAGAAGAGAAGAAGTAGAGTGGAGAAGAAAAGGAAATCAAACTCAACTCAAGAAATCATTCAAAAATCATGTAAGAGTGAGTTTTTACTCATTATTGGAATTATTGGATGATAATTAGTGGGTAGAAATGAGTTTAGATTAAAATTCTCAAACTTTTCTATGAGATTGAAATTATTAGGTTTAAATTTAATTTTTGAAAAATATTAATTTTGTGTGCTTTAGAATTAATTATTGGTATCCTATAGAGATCCATTAATAATTATAGGGTAGAAATAGAAATACTGAATTGTGAAGTTCCTACTTCTTACTACTGTAGCATAGCAGCGCTTGAACTTTAATAAATTATTTAATTTTTTTTAGTGAATTATTTCCTTGTAGTTTAATAAGTGATCCGCCCTCCTATTTGTTTAGTTGCTGCAGCGTGTCCATATATATTATGGCAAGGCAATTATTTCCTTTCCTGTAGCAAACAACAAAGAATTGTGAGCAATATAATTAATTAATTAATTATGGCAATGTATAGTTAGGGCTGGACAATGGGCCGTGTTGGACGGTTTTGGGCTCAAAAGCCTCACCCATCCTAACCCGCGGTTGAATCATATAAGTCCATTTTCGCCCATTTTTATAATCGGTTTGGTCGGGTTGGGTTACAACAGGTTGCAGGTTAATGCAATCAGTTTAATCGGTTTATTCGGCTGATATTATTTTGAGCCCAATAATACATTTTGATAATATTTTGACCTATAAATTACAACTTACATTCAAAATAAACACAAATGATCAAGAACTTCAATCAAAAATAAAAATCACTGCTGCTATGCTACTTCCACAGACCATAAAAAGTAATGAATAAATTACAATCATTGTATCACTTACAAAAACTCAAAATACATGAGTAACAAGAGAAATTTTGAAAGCATGGCATCAAACAGTTGTAAATTGTTGGTGTTTGGATGATATGACTCAAAATATGTGTCTAGTTTTGGTCCTTGAATTACAAGTGTGCTTCCACTTCCACCTAAGTTAGACCATATCATTAGTGGTTCTTGTCCTGTACTAGCATGGTCCTCATCTAAATTCTTTCAATGACAGAAAATATCAACCTTGTTTGTAGTGGGAGTCATCTATGGTGGAGTATATCATACCTTAATCTTCAAGAGCTTTTACAGACAACATGTAATTACAAACAAATTTTAGTTTAAATCATAAGCAAATGCTTAACGTAACCATAACAAGACTATAAAAATAAGAGAACTGACTTGATCCTGTCCAATAGAAGCTTGAGCCCTCTTGCTAGTTCTTCAACGTGCATTCCTCTCTCATCTAACCTGCAATTTAAAACCAAATATTTCAACATTTCTCAGCATAAGGTAAAAACTCAAAGCATACCCAATTTATTTATACCCAAATCAAAACAACAATATCAGCCTTAATTAACAAATATAAATGTTGATTAATTTAACCCATATGTGTCCTGTAATATGATTATGAGTTACTTTCTCTAGTGTTCAAGAGTGAATATTTCATTTTAACTACACCAACTCTTTTATGCTCCGTGAAAATTCTAAGATCAATGATAGGAATTCAATATCATAATCATGATTTCTTGTTTTATTTTCATCTAGTTCACTTTATTTTCATCTGGTTTTATGCTTAGGTTTAAGCTAGGATGATATGCTCCTGTTATTACATGCATATTCAGCACATATTATTGTGTGTTTAGTACACCACTTGATTCACATTGATATCAATCCACATTGGTTTTTCAAAAACACACTTCAACACCTAATCATTTCAATCACATAACACTTGTTAAGCACTCTATTACTTTCACATATTATTAATTACTATATGCATTTTTATTTACACTTTACAAGCTTTGTGACAACTATACATCAAACACCAACAGACACATGAAACACAACTTCATATCACACTGCATTATTACACAATAATTAAAGCGTCGCAGCTTTTTTCTATTTTACTTAATAATCTTCAACACAAATCAGAAACAAAAGTTAAGTATACCTACAAAAACATGTGGAGCATCACCATCAACAAGTATTTCAACTGTCCTCTAAAATAGCCACAAAATAACTTCTGTATAGCTGTCACCGACAAGAACAACATCGTTAACCTGCAAAAACATACACCTGTAACTTTATCTATTGGACATAATAATTTGACTTAATTTGAAAGAATGTATTAAGTTATACTTAACCTTTTTTTTCTGTTAGCCTAGCTAGTTTCTTCAAAATTCAAGGGACAAAATATAAATACATATTCTTCATTTGGCCATTGATTAGTGATATATATAAGTCATATATGACTCAAAAAAATTCAAAAAACATATTTGACCTGAATGGCTGCTCATCTAGAACTACAAAAACTGACAAAGCACTTCTACAGGTTTTCTTGTCAAATCTAAAGTTGACTTGAACCAAATTGCCATCTACAGTTGGGTATGTTAGAATAGTTTGTGTGGGGTCAGTTGACACAACAAAGGGCATCCTAGGACATTTTTTAATATGATGGTTTAGGTTGGTGGTGCCGTGAGTCCTAGGGTCACACAAGTATTTTTTATGGCAGTGTTTGCAGGCTGCAGTGGGTGCATCAACTAGGTCATCAGGTAATCTAACAAAGTGTTCCCAACAAGCAGATGATTGCCTAGAACCACTTGCACTAGATTTCCTCTTTTTTGTAGGCTGTGTAGTTGAACCTACTTCATTAACTGGTGGATTTTGATTAGGCTCACCAGTCACTGAAATAACGAATGAGCCATTATCAAAAACTACCAATCAACAACTACCAATCAACATTCCAATTCACTTAAAAACAATGATCAAACTCATATTTATAAACACATTGCATACACTTAAATCATACTAGAACATACTCCAAAATACTATGATTAAAAACAATAACGAGTTAAATCAAACTGTATATTTCAGTGAGTTTGCACTAACCAACTGCATAGTATTTTTTACCTGCTGCATAGTTTTTTTTACCTGCTGTATATTACCTGCTGCATAGTTTTTTTTCAAACTGTAAACATACTGTCATAGCTACACTTCACTAACCAACTATCTATCACTAACCAACTGTCAAAACTATATATCAAAGCTATATAGTTAAATCACTTCACTAACCAACTGCAAAGTTTTTTATATAAAAAATGTATTAATTACAATAGAGGTAAGAAAATTAAAAGAACGAAATGCATTCTTGTAATCCCTAATAAAATGCATACACATATATTTGATGATCACATGACTTTCCATAGTAAGTGGTATAGCATTGGCGTATATAGGAAACGTAGAGGTAGATTTTCAACAATTAGTGGCACCCTTATCCCTACTCCATACAATAAATGTCATATACAATGCTTTTGAATTACATCAGTCAAATGCATGCATATCTATGCATACCTCTTAAAATTTGTATTAATTTAACTCGGTTAAATTAAGATAATAGACTATTGAAGTGAACACATGTGTGCATTTTTAAAGATAAAGAAAATGTCTAAAAAAATGTGTTTATTTTAAATAAAAAAAATCATCTCTAAGAAGTATTTCATATTCTCTTATTATATTTGTTCACTTTAACAATGTCACATAAATTTAAATGAAGACATATTAAAAGACATGTTATTTTCACAAAGTAAATAGGACCTAATATGCCAATATGGTGGGAGTTGAGTTGATTCTTTCATATAGGATGTTGTTTTCTTAAGTCAATTTCATAAAAAAAGTTTGATTTTTAAATTATTCAAATGGATGAAACCATAAGCACATTGTTTTTCTGATGTGTATCCATTACCCCTGGAACAATTTTTGTCAGTATTTATTCACTAACCAACTGCATAGTCACTTCACTATCAAAACTTACCAACTATTAAATCAAACTGTATATCACTAACCAACTGCTGCATAGTTAAATCAAACTGCATAGTTAAAACTTCACTAACCAACTGTGGTGATGAACTAATGATGTGTAACCATCATAAATGTCATGTCTCTTTTTCAATTTTTAACCACTCTATAAACTTAAGTTTATGATAAAAAATTTAACCATCATAAATGTCATGGCAGGGAGAGCGTATGATACAATTTTTAGCAACACATTCTAATCCTAACTCCAAGTCAAGCTAAACTTCATAATAGGTAGCATATTTAGAAAAATTGATACTCTTTTCAATCCAAAATCAATTAACATACAGCTGTAATTCAAGCTAAACCTAAAACAATTAACACACTTACAATTACCTTGATCCATTCCACTTTGACCTTGATCCATTCCACTTGGTGAAAGAAATTGTGTACTGTAAAACACAAACTAGTTAAATTTATTAAGTTACAAGTTATCAGATTTTATGTGTTGAGAAAAGTGAAAACAAAATAGAACATGAGTTATGTATTTACCTTAGTCTTCACAAAAGTAATTATTCATGCAAGGGTGGAAAAAACACGTTCCAATATCCAAAGACCAGTCCACAGCAATCAAATATCATGAAAAATAAATTCTCAAAGTTAGAGTTAGAGAGAACTGAGGCATTCATAGAAACAAAACAACAACATAAATTAAAAACACGAACCCTAATCACCTGTAGAGTGAGAGAACTGGTTCAAAGTGTTTAATCACCTGTAAACAACAACAATAAATGTTTAATCATAAACCCTAAACTAAAAATCTTAGATTCAGAAACCCTAAATTAAAAACCCTAAATTCTAACTCTAACTTTGAAAACATTAGAGAAAATCAAACCTTTGTGAAGAAGTGGAACGAGAGAGTGAAAGATCTTGGAACGAAAAATTGATGTTGATTGGGAAACAAACGAGTGAGAGAACGATTGAATGATGGGCGAGTCTGGGATGGAAGCAGAACGATGAAATGAGAGTGAGTGAGAGAAATGAGAGCGAAAGAGAGAAATGAGGAAAAAAATTTGAGTGAAGAGTATTACCTCACTTCACCCCCACTTTACACAACGCAGCGTTTAGTTGCTGGGCGGGTCTGGGTACCCGTGGGTCCCTTTTTGGTACCCGGCCAGCCCATTGGAACCCCCTCTAACCCGGATTTGGCAACCCGCTTGGCCCGTTAGGCCTATCCAACCCGCTCAAACTCCTCTTTTTTTCGGTTTCCTCCGGGTTGGGTCGGTTGTGCGGGTGCTGTCCACCCCTATGTATAGTAATTAAGCAAGGAACTAGTAGCCTTTTTATGATTCCCCTCCATTAATTATATTGCTACGCAGGATCCTAAAATGTAGTAGGCGATGAATACGTCATTTCCTTGTTTCATGTAGCTAATAGTATTAATCAATTATTCTTAGGTGACATGTAAAGTACACCCACGGTTAAGTATATACTCCCACTACGGGTATTCAAATCCAAACCAATCCAAATAAAAACCACAAACCGATCTAAAAAAACTGAAAAACGCAAAAAAGTCAAAAATTATTAGATGTGTTTGAATGCCATTTTATAAAAATCGATCGGTTCGGATCAGATTTCGAATTGATTTTTCAAAACCAATCCAAATCAAACCAAACTGCATGTATATATTTTTATACTTATTGATTTTTTATTAGTATAATACCTTGTATTAATTTATTATTAATTAATATTTTTTTTATAAAATTGTTGAATGCAGAATAGGGCAAGCAAGCAAAAATATTTATTTTCGGAAGATTTCCCTTCGGGATTTATGTCGTGTCCACAGAGATCGGTTCGAGGGAAAGAATGTCGTTCGACAGTCTCTTGCGTTTATGAGTTTGGTTTTGAATGGTTTAAAACATGAAAACAGAAAAGTAAGCATTAAAACATAAAAACAAATTCATTCTTCAGAGAGAAAAACTCGTCCGACAATGCATATAAATCACTCCTCACAAACTTAAACTTACCGACCAGTTATACTCCACCTACAATACTCCTCAATATCACCCAGCATCGCTCACAACAAAGGTTATGTCTAACGCACAGTTGAGATAACAACCGTGTCACTCTCTTCGTCACTCTCGCGAGCGAAGCCTCGAAACACGGAAGGCATTAAGCTTCGACGCCTATTAAAGATTGTTAGCTCTAAATCTATCTCTAGAATCCAGAAACTAACAGACAATCATCCCTAATCGAAGTTTGCGACGGTTATCTCTAACGCAACCCAAACCCCGCGCATAAAGCAAAAATCAGAGACAATCACCAATAAAGGTTTGTAAAGCAAGTTTTATACAACGCCATGGGCGACAAATATACATGAGATCACAACAAATACATATACACAACCCAACCATAAAGAAAAACACAAAGAAGAAGAGAAATGAACCAAACATCTCGCGGATTGTCAGAGCCGGTCGACGATCAACCCACTCCGGATCATCCGTATGCATGTTCCACTATTGTTTTCTAAGCTAATCCTATGAAGAAATGAAGTTTGATGGAGTTGGAGCAAAACCCCCCAAAACCATCCATAAAAATAATGAACGAAATGAACTATATACATTGCAAATTCTGCATGGTTCGCAGTGCGAATGACTCAAAAAATGGCACTTTAAGTGCCTCTGATTGCTAAACCGCCTTTGCTTTCCTTCGTTGGTTCGCAGTGCGAACGAACCATTCGCAGTGCGAATGTTCGCTGACACGCTCGCAGTGCGAACGTTGGCTTATTTCTCTTTTGTAACTCTCTGCCAGCCTTCGCTGAGACCTTCGCTGGACCTTAGCTATGCGAATTCTCGCTGCCAGTTCGCAGTGCGAACAAGACAGAAAACCAATCCTTATTTTGGCCACAACTTCTTCACCGAAACTCCGATTTACGCACGGTCGGAAGCGTTGGAAAGCTTATTCAATGCTCTTCAAGAATATGGAAAGATAGCCTTTATTAAATACCTACAAAATTGAGATAAAAATCAATTAAACTAAGTAATATTTAACAATACGCAATATATACACTAAAACGTATCGTAAACGTATTTATAAACAAAGTGGGGCTTATTTGAACCGATATAGACAAAAAGTAATGATAAGTGCAAAAAAACTTATATACAAAAATACGTACAATCTGCACTTATCAAACTCTCCCCAACTTACCTAATTGTTTGTCCACAAACAAGAATCAAACAAACTTGAAAATGCACAAGCAATATCCAAAGAAAGACGAATCAACAGGTTTTGAAAAAGGGAAATGAATGAATGGTTCAAATGAAAACGGTACACACAAAGTAAATACTTACCACTAAACTGCTACGATAACATAGTCACGAAACAAATGCAAAATACAAAAATCATGCCAAAAATTCTAAAACAACACAAGTTCCAAAGTGAATCACACCTAGTAAAAACAATCATCGGTAGATGAAAAACACAAAATGAGGTTCTTTACACTCACACAACACTCATGCAAACAAAAGACTAAATTATGCATACATCTATAAATTCACATTGAAAATACAAAGGCAAGAATCACAAGGACTTTCAAGGTTGTAACGTGGTTGGGTAAACAAACAAGGGGCAATTTCTAAAGGTAATTGAAACAAAAACTTGCCTAAACCTAAGGGAGTGATCAAGTCACAAAAGTTCAAACACAAAATTTCAATCAAACTTCTTCTTTCATCCCAAGTGTTACACAAAACACAATACTTATTTAGCACAATTATTTGAACTCTTTTTGTTTCCTTTTTCAAGGATTTTTCTTTTTTCTTCTTTTTTTCTTTCTTTTCTTTTCTTTGTCATATTTTTCTCTTTTTTCTTTTCTTTTTCAATCCTCATAGAATCCAACTAATGAATACACAATCATTCTCTCCCCAACTTGAATTCAACCGCACCATCATGTGAATACTTTCTACTTTCTAAGGCAAGGAAAAAATCCATACAACAACACATAGTTGAGGTCCAAGAAAAAACAAAATCCATTCAAAAATAAGTGAACTAAATACTCATAGACAAGCATTAAGTTCAAATAGAAACATGGATCAAAAAGCTCAAAGGGGTAACGAATTCTCACACACTCACAAGGTGAATTGACTATTTGGCTAAGGTAGTTGTGCTCAAAATGAAACAATTGCCTTGATCCTTTTCATGCATTTATATAATCAACACAAACAAAAGATTCAACATAATAAAATCCAGTTAGAACAAGAATGTTGGTTCTCCGCGCATATATGATCAATGGAAAGCCACCTCACAAAAAGGCTGGGAACTAAAGTAATTCACACTAGAACAAGTATACAAAAGAATGAATGGCATAGAAGTTGTAAAAAGCCTAAGTATCATGAATATGCTAAAATATAGAAAGCGATAAATACATACCTCAGACGTGTACAAAACTTAACAAATATCATTACCAAACATCAGCAAGTTGAAACGAACCAACTTGGAAAATCACAAAAGCATCCTCAAATAAGTCAATCAAAATTTGCGAGCAAACAACAACCAAAAACATTAGAAATGAAAAACAATAAAAACATGCTTGTTTTACGTCGTAAGCTCGACGCCTTTACGGTGCTTAATTAGAAACTTCCTTCATTCATGCCATGGTGATGTCTCACCGCGCAACCAAAAGCAAGCGTCCTAATCAAACACTTGAACAAACGTTACGGGAACAAAATGTATACAACACTTGAACAAACCTAATGGAAATAGAAAATATATACGATATATACAAAACTCAAAAATAAAGAAACTATCGCAATGTGATTCAATATCAAAACCAATCCCCGACAACGGCGCCATTTTGTTGGTTGCAGAATAGGGCAAGCAAGCAAAAATATTTATTTTCGGAAGAATTCCCTCCGGAATTTATGTCGTGTCCACAGAGATCGGTTCGAGGGAAAGAATGCCGTTCGACAGTCTCTTGCGTTTATGAGTTTGGTTTTGAATGGTTTAAAACATGAAAACAGAAAAGTAAACATTAAAACATAAAAACAAATTCATTCTTCAGAGAGAAAAACTCGTCCGGCAATGCATATAAATCACTCCTCACAAACTTAAACTTACCGACCAGTTATACTCCACCTACAATACTCCTCAATATCACCCAGCATCGCTCACAACAAAGGTTATGTCTAACGCACAGTTGAGATAACAACCGTGTCACTCTCTTCGTCACTCTCGCGAGCGAAGCCTCGAAACACGGAAGGCATTAAGCTTCGACCCCTATTAAAGATTGTTAGCTCTAAATCTATCTCTAGAATCCAGAAACTAACAGACAATCATCCCTAATCGAAGTTTGCGACGGTTATCTCTAACGCAACCCAAACCCCGCGCATACAGCAAAAATCAGAGACAATCACCAATAAAGATTTGTAAAGCAAGTTTTATACAATGCCATGGGCGACAAATATACATGAGATCACAGCAAATACATATACACAACCCAACCATAAAGAAAAACACAAAGAAGAAGAGAAATGAACCAAACATCTCGCGGATTGTCAGAGCCGGTCGACGATCAACCCACTCCGGATCATCCGTATGCATGTTCCACAATTGTTTTCTAAGCTAATCCTATGAAGAAATGAAGTTTGATGGAGTTGGAGCAAAACCCCCCAAAACCATCCATAAAAATAATGAATGAAATGAACTATATACATTGCAAATTCTGCATGGTTCGCAGTGCGAACGATCATTCGCAGTGCGAATGACTCAAAAAATGGCACTTTAAGTGCCTCTGATTGCTAAACCGCCTTTGCTTTCCTTCGTTGGTTCGCAGTGCGAACGAACCATTCGCAGTGAGAATGTTCGCTGACACGCTCGCAGTGCGAACGTTGGCTTATTTCTCTTTTGTAACTCTCTGCCAGCCTTCGCTGGGACCTTCGCTGGACCTTAGCAATGCGAATTCTCGCTGCCAGTTCGCAGTGCGAACAAGACAGAAAACCAATCCTTATTTTGGCCACAACTTCTTCACCGAAACTCCGATTTACGCACGGTCGGAAGCGTTGGAAAGCTTATTCAATGCTCTTCAAGAATATGGAAAGATAGCCTTTATTAACTACCTACAAAATTGAGATTAAAATCAATTAAACTAAGTAATATTTAACAATACGCAATATATACACTAAAACGTATCGTAAACGTATTTATAAACAAAGTGGGGTTTATTTGAACCGATATAGACAAAAAGTAATGATAAGTGCAACAAAACTTATATACAAAAATACGTACAATCTGCACTTATCAAACTCTCCCCAACTTACCTAATTGTTTGTCCACAAACAAGAATCAAACAAACTTGAAAATGCACAAGCAATATCCAAAGAAAGACGAATCAACAGGTTTTGAAAAACGGAAACGAATGAATGGTTCAAATGAAAACGGTACACACAAAGTAAATACTTACCACTAAACTGCTACGATAACATAGTCACGAAACAAATGCAAAATACAAAAATCATGCCAAAAATTCTAAAACAACACAAGTTCCAAAGTGAATCACACCTAGTAAAAACAATCATCGGTAGATGAAAAACACAAAATGAGGTTCTTTACACTCACACAACACTCATGCAAACAAAAGACTAAATTATGCATACATCTATAAATTCACATTGAAAATACAAAGGCAAGAATCACAAGGACTTTCAAGGTTGTAACGTGGTTGGGTAAACAAACAAGGGGCAATTTCTAAAGGTAATTGAAACAAAAACTTGCCTAAACCTAAGGGAGTGATCAACTCACAAAAGTTCAAACACAAAATTTCAATCAAACTTCTTCTTTCATCCCAAGTGTTACACAAAACACAATACTTATTTAGCACAATTATTTGAACTCTTTTTGTTTCCTTTTTCAAGGATTTTTCTTTTTTCTTCTTTTTTTCTTTCTTTTCTTTTCTTTGTCATATTTTTCTCTTTTTTCTTTTCTTTTTCAATCCTCATAGAATCCAAATAATGAATACACAATCATTCTCTCCCCAACTTGAATTCAACCGCACCATCATGTGAATACTTTCTACATTCTAAGGCAAGGAAAAAATTCATACAACAACACATAGTTGAGGTCCAAGAAAAAACAAAATCCATTCAAAAATAAGTGAACTAAATACTCATAGACAAGCATTAAGTTCAAATAGAAACATGGATCAAAAAGCTCAAAGGGGTAACGAATTCTCACACACTCACAAGGTGAATTGACTATTTGGCTAAGGTAGTTGTGCTCAAAATGAAACAATTGCCTTGATCCTTTTCATGCATTTATATAATCAACACAAACAAAAGATTCAACATAATAAAATCCAGTTAGAACAAGAATGTTGGTTCTCCGCGCATATATGATCAATGGAAAGCCACCTCACAAAAAGGCTGGGAACTAAAGTAATTCACACTAGAACAAGTATACAAAAGAATGAATGGCATAGAAGTTGTAAAAAGCCTAAGTATCATGAATATGCTAAAATATAGAAAGCGATAAATACATACCTCAGACGTGTACAAAACTTAACAAATATCATTACCAAACATCAGCAAGTTGAAACGAACCAACTTGGAAAATCACAAAAGCATCCTCAAATAAGTCAATCAAAATTTGCGAGCAAACAACAACCAAAAACATTAGAAATGAAAAACAATAAAAACATGCTTGTTTTACGTCGTAAGCTCGACGCCTTTACGGTGCTTAATTAGAAACTTCCTTCATTCATGCCATGGTGATGTCTCACCGCGCAACCAAAAGCAAGCGTCCTAATCAAACACTTGAACAAACGTTACGGGAACAAAATGTATACAACACTTGAACAAACCTAATGGAAATAGAAAATATATACGATATATACAAAACTCAAAAATAAAGAAACTATCGCAATGCGATTCAATATCAAAACCAATCCCCGGCAACGGCGCCATTTTGTTGGTTGCAGAATAGGGCAAGCAAGCAAAAATATTTATTTTCGGAAGAATTCCCTCCGGGATTTATGTCGTGTCCACAGAGATCGGTTCGAGGGAAAGAATGCCGTTCGACAGTCTCTTGCGTTTATGAGTTTGGTTTTGAATGGTTTAAAACATGAAAACAGAAAAGTAAACATTAAAACATAAAAACAAATTCATTCTTCAGAGAGAAAAACTCGTCCGACAATGCATATAAATCACTCCTCACAAACTTAAACTTACCGACCAGTTATACTCCACCTACAATACTCCTCAATATCACCCAGCATCGCTCACAACAAAGGTTATGTCTAACGCACAGTTGAGATAACAACCGTGTCACTCTCTTCGTCACTCTCGCGAGCGAAGCCTCGAAACACGGAAGGCATTAAGCTTCGACGCCTATTAAAGATTGTTAGCTCTAAATCTATCTCTAGAATCCAAAAACTAACAGACAATCATCCCTAATCGAAGTTTGCGACGGTTATCTCTAACGCAACCCAAACCCCGCGCATAAAGCAAAAATCAGAGATAATCACCAATAAAAATTTGTAAAGCAAGTTTTATACAACGCCATGGGCGACAAATATACATGAGATCACAGCAAATACATATACACAACCCAACCATAAAGAAAAACACAAAGAAGAAGAGAAATAAACCAAACATCTCGCGGATTGTCAGAGCCGGTCGACGATCAATCCACTCCGGATCATCCGTATGCATGCTCCACAATTGTTTTCTAAGCTAATCCTATGAAGAAATGAAGTTTGATGGAGTTGGAGCAAAACCCACCAAAACCATCCATAAAAATAATGAATGAAATGAACTATATACATTGCAAATTCTGCATGGTTCGCAGTGCGAATGACTCAAAAAATGGCACTTTAAGTGCCTCTGATTGCTAAACTGCCTTTGCTTTCCTTCGTTGGTTCGCAGTGCGAACGAATAATTCGCAGTGCGAATGTTCGCTGACACGCTCGCAGTGCGAATGTTGGCTTATTTCTCTTTTGTAACTCTCTGCCAGCCTTCGCTGGGACCTTCGCTGGACCTTAGCAATGTGAATTCTCGCTGCCAGTTCGCAGTGTGAACAAGACAGAAAACCAGTCCTTATTTTGGCCACAACTTCTTCACCGAAACTCCGATTTACGCACGGTCGGAAGCGTTGGAAAGCTTATTCAATGCTCTTCAAGAATATGGCAAGATAGCCTTTATTAACTACCTACAAAATTGAGATTAAAATCAATTAAACTAAGTAATATTTAACAATACGCAATATATACACTAAAACGTATCGTAAACGTATTTATAAACAAAGTGGGGTTTATTTGAACCGATATAGACAAAAAGTAATGATAAGTGCAACAAAACTTATATACAAAAATACGTACAATCTGCACTTATCAAACTCTCCCCAACTTACCTAATTGTTTGTCCACAAACAAGAATCAAACAAACTTGAAAATGCACAAGCAATATCCAAAGAAAGACGAATCAACAGGTTTTGAAAAACGGAAACGAATGAATGGTTCAAATGAAAACGGTACACACAAAGTAAATACTTACCACTAAACTGCTACGATAACATAGTCACGAAACAAATGCAAAATACAAAAATCATGCCAAAAATTCTAAAACAACACAAGTTCCAAAGTGAATCACACCTAGTAAAAACAATCATCGGTAGATGAAAAACACAAAATGAGGTTCTTTACACTCACACAACACTCATGCAAACAAAAGACTAAATTATGCATACATCTATAAATTCACATTGAAAATACAAAGGCAAGAATCACAAGGACTTTCAAGGTTGTAACGTGGTTGGGTAAACAAACAAGGGGCAATTTCTAAAGGTAATTGAAACAAAAACTTGCCTAAACCTAAGGGAGTGATCAACTCACAAAAGTTCAAACACAAAATTTCAATCAAACTTCTTCTTTCATCCCAAGTGTTACACAAAACACAATACTTATTTAGCACAATTATTTGAACTCTTTTTGTTTCCTTTTTCAAGGATTTTTCTTTTTTCTTCTTTTTTTCTTTCTTTTCTTTTCTTTGTCATATTTTTCTCTTTTTTCTTTTCTTTTTCAATCCTCATAGAATCCAAATAATGAATACACAATCATTCTCTCCCCAACTTGAATTCAACCGCACCATCATGTGAATACTTTCTACATTCTAAGGCAAGGAAAAAATTCATACAACAACACATAGTTGAGGTCCAAGAAAAAACAAAATCCATTCAAAAATAAGTGAACTAAATACTCATAGACAAGCATTAAGTTCAAATAGAAACATGGATCAAAAAGCTCAAAGGGGTAACGAATTCTCACACACTCACAAGGTGAATTGACTATTTGGCTAAGGTAGTTGTGCTCAAAATGAAACAATTGCCTTGATCCTTTTCATGCATTTATATAATCAACACAAACAAAAGATTCAACATAATAAAATCCAGTTAGAACAAGAATGTTGGTTCTCCGCGCATATATGATCAATGGAAAGCCACCTCACAAAAAGGCTGGGAACTAAAGTAATTCACACTAGAACAAGTATACAAAAGAATGAATGGCATAGAAGTTGTAAAAAGCCTAAGTATCATGAATATGCTAAAATATAGAAAGCGATAAATACATACCTCAGACGTGTACAAAACTTAACAAATATCATTACCAAACATCAGCAAGTTGAAACGAACCAACTTGGAAAATCACAAAAGCATCCTCAAATAAGTCAATCAAAATTTGCGAGCAAACAACAACCAAAAACATTAGAAATGAAAAACAATAAAAACATGCTTGTTTTACGTCGTAAGCTCGACGCCTTTACGGTGCTTAATTAGAAACTTCCTTCATTCATGCCATGGTGATGTCTCACCGCGCAACCAAAAGCAAGCGTCCTAATCAAACACTTGAACAAACGTTACGGGAACAAAATGTATACAACACTTGAACAAACCTAATGGAAATAGAAAATATATACGATATATACAAAACTCAAAAATAAAGAAACTATCGCAATGCGATTCAATATCAAAACCAATCCCCGGCAACGGCGCCATTTTGTTGGTTGCAGAATAGGGCAAGCAAGCAAAAATATTTATTTTCGGAAGAATTCCCTCCGGGATTTATGTCGTGTCCACAGAGATCGGTTCGAGGGAAAGAATGCCGTTCGACAGTCTCTTGCGTTTATGAGTTTGGTTTTGAATGGTTTAAAACATGAAAACAGAAAAGTAAACATTAAAACATAAAAACAAATTCATTCTTCAGAGAGAAAAACTCGTCCGACAATGCATATAAATCACTCCTCACAAACTTAAACTTACCGACCAGTTATACTCCACCTACAATACTCCTCAATATCACCCAGCATCGCTCACAACAAAGGTTATGTCTAACGCACAGTTGAGATAACAACCGTGTCACTCTCTTCGTCACTCTCGCGAGCGAAGCCTCGAAACACGGAAGGCATTAAGCTTCGACGCCTATTAAAGATTGTTAGCTCTAAATCTATCTCTAGAATCCAAAAACTAACAGACAATCATCCCTAATCGAAGTTTGCGACGGTTATCTCTAACGCAACCCAAACCCCGCGCATAAAGCAAAAATCAGAGATAATCACCAATAAAAATTTGTAAAGCAAGTTTTATACAACGCCATGGGCGACAAATATACATGAGATCACAGCAAATACATATACACAACCCAACCATAAAGAAAAACACAAAGAAGAAGAGAAATAAACCAAACATCTCGCGGATTGTCAGAGCCGGTCGACGATCAATCCACTCCGGATCATCCGTATGCATGCTCCACAATTGTTTTCTAAGCTAATCCTATGAAGAAATGAAGTTTGATGGAGTTGGAGCAAAACCCACCAAAACCATCCATAAAAATAATGAATGAAATGAACTATATACATTGCAAATTCTGCATGGTTCGCAGTGCGAATGACTCAAAAAATGGCACTTTAAGTGCCTCTGATTGCTAAACTGCCTTTGCTTTCCTTCGTTGGTTCGCAGTGCGAACGAACAATTCGCAGTGCGAATGTTCGCTGACACGCTCGCAGTGCGAATGTTGGCTTATTTCTCTTTTGTAACTCTCTGCCAGCCTTCGCTGGGACCTTCGCTGGACCTTAGCAATGTGAATTCTCGCTGCCAGTTCGCAGTGTGAACAAGACAGAAAACCAGTCCTTATTTTGGCCACAACTTCTTCACCGAAACTCCGATTTACGCACGGTCGGAAGCGTTGGAAAGCTTATTCAATGCTCTTCAAGAATATGGCAAGATAGCCTTTATTAACTACCTACAAAATTGAGATTAAAATCAATTAAACTAAGTAATATTTAACAATACGCAATATATACACTAAAACGTATCGTAAACGTATTTATAAACAAAGTGGGGTTTATTTGAACCGATATAGACAAAAAGTAATGATAAGTGCAACAAAACTTATATACAAAAATACGTACAATCTGCACTTATCAAACTCTCCCCAACTTACCTAATTGTTTGTCCACAAACAAGAATCAAACAAACTTGAAAATGCACAAGCAATATCCAAAGAAAGACGAATCAACAGGTTTTGAAAAACGGAAACGAATGAATGGTTCAAATGAAAACGGTACACACAAAGTAAATACTTACCACTAAACTGCTACGATAACATAGTCACGAAACAAATGCAAAATACAAAAATCATGCCAAAAATTCTAAAACAACACAAGTTCCAAAGTGAATCACACCTAGTAAAAACAATCATCGGTAGATGAAAAACACAAAATGAGGTTCTTTACACTCACACAACACTCATGCAAACAAAAGACTAAATTATGCATACATCTATAAATTCACATTGAAAATACAAAGGCAAGAATCACAAGGACTTTCAAGGTTGTAACGTGGTTGGGTAAACAAACAAGGGGCAATTTCTAAAGGTAATTGAAACAAAAACTTGCCTAAACCTAAGGGAGTGATCAACTCACAAAAGTTCAAACACAAAATTTCAATCAAACTTCTTCTTTCATCCCAAGTGTTACACAAAACACAATACTTATTTAGCACAATTATTTGAACTCTTTTTGTTTCCTTTTTCAAGGATTTTTCTTTTTTCTTCTTTTTTTCTTTCTTTTCTTTTCTTTGTCATATTTTTCTCTTTTTTCTTTTCTTTTTCAATCCTCATAGAATCCAAATAATGAATACACAATCATTCTCTCCCCAACTTGAATTCAACCGCACCATCATGTGAATACTTTCTACATTCTAAGGCAAGGAAAAAATTCATACAACAACACATAGTTGAGGTCCAAGAAAAAACAAAATCCATTCAAAAATAAGTGAACTAAATACTCATAGACAAGCATTAAGTTCAAATAGAAACATGGATCAAAAAGCTCAAAGGGGTAACGAATTCTCACACACTCACAAGGTGAATTGACTATTTGGCTAAGGTAGTTGTGCTCAAAATGAAACAATTGCCTTGATCCTTTTCATGCATTTATATAATCAACACAAACAAAAGATTCAACATAATAAAATCCAGTTAGAACAAGAATGTTGGTTCTCCGCGCATATATGATCAATGGAAAGCCACCTCACAAAAAGGCTGGGAACTAAAGTAATTCACACTAGAACAAGTATACAAAAGAATGAATGGCATAGAAGTTGTAAAAAGCCTAAGTATCATGAATATGCTAAAATATAGAAAGCGATAAATACATACCTCAGACGTGTACAAAACTTAACAAATATCATTACCAAACATCAGCAAGTTGAAACGAACCAACTTGGAAAATCACAAAAGCATCCTCAAATAAGTCAATCAAAATTTGCGAGCAAACAACAACCAAAAACATTAGAAATGAAAAACAATAAAAACATGCTTGTTTTACGTCGTAAGCTCGACGCCTTTACGGTGCTTAATTAGAAACTTCCTTCATTCATGCCATGGTGATGTCTCACCGCGCAACCAAAAGCAAGCGTCCTAATCAAACACTTGAACAAACGTTACGGGAACAAAATGTATACAACACTTGAACAAACCTAATGGAAATAGAAAATATATACGATATATACAAAACTCAAAAATAAAGAAACTATCGCAATGCGATTCAATATCAAAACCAATCCCCGGCAACGGCGCCATTTTGTTGGTTGCAGAATAGGGCAAGCAAGCAAAAATATTTATTTTCGGAAGAATTCCCTCCGGGATTTATGTCGTGTCCACAGAGATCGGTTCGAGGGAAAGAATGCCGTTCGACAGTCTCTTGCGTTTATGAGTTTGGTTTTGAATGGTTTAAAACATGAAAACAGAAAAGTAAACATTAAAACATAAAAACAAATTCATTCTTCAGAGAGAAAAACTCGTCCGACAATGCATATAAATCACTCCTCACAAACTTAAACTTACCGACCAGTTATACTCCACCTACAATACTCCTCAATATCACCCAGCATCGCTCACAACAAAGGTTATGTCTAACGCACAGTTGAGATAACAACCGTGTCACTCTCTTCGTCACTCTCGCGAGCGAAGCCTCGAAACACGGAAGGCATTAAGCTTCGACGCCTATTAAAGATTGTTAGCTCTAAATCTATCTCTAGAATCCAAAAACTAACAGACAATCATCCCTAATCGAAGTTTGCGACGGTTATCTCTAACGCAACCCAAACCCCGCGCATAAAGCAAAAATCAGAGATAATCACCAATAAAAATTTGTAAAGCAAGTTTTATACAACGCCATGGGCGACAAATATACATGAGATCACAGCAAATACATATACACAACCCAACCATAAAGAAAAACACAAAGAAGAAGAGAAATAAACCAAACATCTCGCGGATTGTCAGAGCCGGTCGACGATCAATCCACTCCGGATCATCCGTATGCATGCTCCACAATTGTTTTCTAAGCTAATCCTATGAAGAAATGAAGTTTGATGGAGTTGGAGCAAAACCCCCCAAAACCATCCATAAAAATAATGAATGAAATGAACTATATACATTGCAAATTCTGCATGGTTCGCAGTGCGAATGACTCAAAAAATGGCACTTTAAGTGCCTCTGATTGCTAAACTGCCTTTGCTTTCCTTCGTTGGTTCGCAGTGCGAACGAACAATTCGCAGTGCGAATGTTCGCTGACACGCTCGCAGTGCGAATGTTGGCTTATTTCTCTTTTGTAACTCTCTGCCAGCCTTCGCTGGGACCTTCGCTGGACCTTAGCAATGTGAATTCTCGCTGCCAGTTCGCAGTGTGAACAAGACAGAAAACCAGTCCTTATTTTGGCCACAACTTCTTCACCGAAACTCCGATTTACGCATGGTCGGAAGCGTTGGAAAGCTTATTCAATGCTCTTCAAGAATATGGCAAGATAGCCTTTATTAACTACCTACAAAATTGAGATAAAAATAAATTAAACTAAGTTATATTTAACAATACGCAATATATACACTAAAACGTATCGTAAACGTATTTATAAACAAAGTGGGGTTTATTTGAACCGATATAGACAAAAAGTAATGATAAGTGCAACAAAACTTATATACAAAAATACGTACAATCTGCACTTATCAAACTCTCCCCAACTTACCTAATTGTTTGTCCACAAATAAGAATCAAACAAACTTGAAAATGCACAAGCAATATCCAAAGAAAGACGAATCAACAGGTTTTGAAAAACGGAAACGAATGAATGGTTCAAATGAAAAGGGTACACACAAAGTAAATACTTACCACTAAACTGCTACGATAACATAGTCACGAAACAAATGCAAAATACAAAAATCATGCCAAAAATTCTAAAACAACACAAGTTCCAAAGTGAATCACACCTAGTAAAAACAATCATCGATAGATGAAAAACACAAAATGAGGTTCTTTACACTCACACAACACTCATGCAAACAAAAGACTAAATTATGCATACATCTATAAATTCACATTGAAAATACAAAGGCAAGAATCACAAGGACTTTCAAGGTTGTAACGTGGTCGGGTAAACAAACAAGGGGCAATTTCTAAAGGTAATTGAAACAAAAACTTGCCTAAACCTAAGGGAGTGATCAACTCACAAAAGTTCAAACACAAAATTTCAATCAAACTTCTTCTTTCATCCCAAGTGTTACACAAAACACAATACTTATTTAGCACAATTATTTGAACTCTTTTTGTTTCCTTTTTCAAGGATTTTTCTTTTTTCTTCTTTTTTTTTTCTTTTCTTTTCTTTGTCATATTTTTCTCTTTTTTCTTTTCTTTTTCAATCCTCATAGAATCCAACTAATGAATACACAATCATTCTCTCCCCAACTTGAATTCAACCGCACCATCATGTGAATACTTCCTACTTTCTAAGGCAAGGAAAAAATCCATACAACAACACATAGTTGAGGTCCAAGAAAAAACAAAATCCATTCAAAAATAAGTGAACTAAATACTTATAGACAAGCATTAAGTTCAAATAGAAACATGGATCAAAAAGCTCAAAGGGGTTACGAATTCTCACACACTCACAAGGTGAATTGACTATTTGGCTAAGGTAGTTGTGCTCAAAATGAAACAATTGCCTTGATCTTTTTCATGCATTTATATAATCAACACAAACAAAAGATTCAACATAATAAAATCCAGTTAGAACAAGAATGTTGGTTCTCCGCGCATATATGATCAATGGAAAGCCACCTCACAAAAAGGTTGGGAACTAAAGTATTCACACTAGAACAAGTATACAAAAGAATGAATGACATAGAAGTTGTAAAAAGCCTAAGTATCATGAATATGCTAAAATATAGAAAGCGATAAATACATACCTCAGACGTGTACAAAACTTAACAAATATCATTACCAAACATCAGCAAGTTGAAACGAACCAACTTGGAAAATCACAAAAGCATCCTCAAATAAGTCAATCAAAATTTGCGAGCAAAAAACATCCAAAAACATTAGAAATGAAAAACAATAAAAACATGCTTGTTTTACGTCGTAAGCTCGACGCCTTTACGGTGCTTAATTAGAAACTTCCTTCATTCATGCCATGGTGATGTCTCACCGCGCAACCAAAAGCAAGTTTCCTAATCAAACACTTGAACAAACGTTACGGGAACAAAATGTATACAACACTTGAACAAACATAATGGAAATAGAAAATATATACGATATATACAAAACTAAAAAATAAAGAGACTATCGCAATGCGATTCAATATCAAAACCAATCCCCGGCAACGGCGCCATTTTGTTGGTTGCAGAATAGGGCAAGCAAGCAAAAATATTTATTTTCGGAAGAATTTCCTCCGGGATTTATGTCGTGTCCACAGAGATCGGTTCGAGGGAAAGAATGTCGTTCGACAGTCTCTTGCGTTTATGAGTTTGGTTTTGAATGGTTTAAAACATGAAAACAGAAAAGTAAATATTAAAACATAAAAACAAATTCATTCTTCAGAGAGAAAAACTCGTCCGGCAATGCATATAAATCACTCCTCACAAACTTAAACTTACCGACCAGTTATACTCCACCTACAATACTCCTCAATATCACCCAGCATCGCTCACAACAAAGGTTATGTCTAACGCACAGTTGAGATAACAACCGTGTCACTCTCTTCGTCACTCTCGCGAGCGAAGCCTCGAAACACGGAAGGCATTAAGCTTCGACGCCTATTAAAGATTGTTAACTCTAAATCTATCTCTAGAATCCAGAAACTAACAGACAATCATCCCTAATCGAAGTTTGCGACGGTTATCTCTAACGCAACCCAAACCCCGCGCATAAAGCAAAAATCAGAGACAATCACCAATAAAGATTTGTAAAGCAAGTTTTATACAACGTCATGGGCGACAAATATACATGAGATCACAGCAAATACATATACACAACCCAACCATAAAGAAAAACACAAAGAAGAAGAGAAATGAACCAAACATCTCGCGGATTGTCAGAGCCGGTCGACGATCAACCCACTCCGGATCATCCGTATGCATGCTCCACAATTGTTTTCTAAGCTAATCCTATGAAGAAATGAAGTTTGATGGAGTTGGAGCAAAACCCCCCAAAACCATCCATAAAAATAATGAATGAAATGAACTATATACATTGCAAATTCTGCATGGTTCGCAGCGCGAACGATCATTCGCAGTGTGAATGACTCAAAAAATGGCACTTTAAGTGCCTCTGATTGCTAAACCGCCTTTGCTTTCCTTCGTTGGTTCGCAGTACGAACGAACCATTCGCAGTGCGAATGTTCGCTGACATGCTCGCAGTGCAAACGTTGGCTTATTTCTCTTTTGTAACTCTCTGCCAGCCTTCGCTGGGACCTTCGCTGGACCTTAGCAATGCGAATTCTCGCTGCCAGTTCGCAGTGCGAACAAGACAGAAAACCAGTCCTTATTTTGGCCACAACTTCTTCACCGAAACTCCGATTTACGCACGGTCGGAAGCGTTGGAAAGCTTATTCAATGCTCTTTAAGAATATGGCAAGATAGCCTTTATTAACTACCTACAAAATTGAGATAAAAATCAATTAAACTAAGTAATATTTAACAATACGCAATATATACACTAAAACGTATCGTAAACGTATTTATAAATAAAGTGGGGTTTATTTGAACCGATATAGACAAAAAGTAATGATAAGTGCAACAAAACTTATATACAAAAATACGTACAATCTGCACTTATCAAAAATACTATTTATTAGTTTAATTTAATCTATTAATTTTTATTATTTTATTTGTTTTAATCATAACTAATCATTATCATTTTGTAATATTAACTTTTAATAAAGTATGTGTTATATATTATATAAAATTTATTATTTATTAGTGTTTTTATAATATTAATAAAATTATAATTTGTAATTTGGATATCCAAAAAACCGATCCAAATCAAACCGTAAGAAATTGGATCGGATCGGATCATATTTTTTTTAACCAATCATCCAAAACCGAACCAAATCGCAAATAAATATATCTTTAAATCAGATGACATTTTCCTACAAAACTGATTCAAATCGAACCGCGAACACTCATAACTCTCACCGCCAATGTTAAGTATTTAAACAACAATGAAATGATGATAGACTTATACTCCCACTGCAGCGCCTAGTCCAAGAGAAGTGGGAGAATTATTTATCAATACTCCCTCCGGTCACTGTTATAAGCAAAAAAAACACCTTAAATCTTGGTCACTATTATAAGCAAAAGTCATTAAATTTTAGACTAATTAATGCTTGTATTACTATTATACCCTTAATTTAATTTCAAAGCATTTAATGTTGAAAAAGGCATTAAGTCATCAAAGAGTAAGACGCAAGAAAAGTGATTCAAGTTGCCAAAGGAAGGGAAGAAACTTCAGTAAGTTCGCTAGGCGAACTTGCTAGCGAATGTTTGTTGGGCGAACATCTTGCGAGGTGCCAGCGAATGCTTCCAGATTTGAGGCAGTAATAAAAGACACCTAAGTTTGACGTGCGAACATGCCAGTGAATGTTCGCTGTGGCAACGCTCCAGCGAAGACCTGACGAAGCAACTCAGAGAAGAGGCAGTAGCTAAAGGGACCTAAGTCCGCTGTGCGAACTTGTAGGCGAATAGTTTGCTAGGCGAATAATCTTTCGCACTGCAAACTTCTGAAATATCTCAGAGGCGGTTTAACTATGCAGAGGCACATCAGGTGCCTATTTTGTTGTTCGCTGGGCAAAGGAAAAGTTCGCAGTGCGAACATGACAGATTTTAAGTGATGTCTTTAAGCACTTTTAGTCATTTTTGGGGATCATAACCTATTTTCACACACCATAACCTAGTTTTCTGAGTTTTCATCATCCAAGAGTGATATTTCACATAGAGAAGCTGGATTTGCATCCGATCTCGATTATTCGACGTGGATGCTTTTTCATCTCCTTCCGATACTTGTGAAGCAAACTACCATGGTGATGGGTAGCTAGACACCTTTGTGTCTAGATTAGAGGTAGTTTATCTTGCTTATATGTATTTCTTTTGATCTTTTGTATATGAACAAGGTTGATGATCAATATAAGATGAAGTTGTTTGCTTTTAATGTGTATTTATGGTTTGGATCACTCTAGACATAGATTTTTCAAACTTTGATCTAGTGTCTTCATCTATTAGCAACCAAACTCTAGACATAGATTTGGCAGTTAATATTTGATTTGTATTGATCTTAATGTTTATTGTTTGGGTTGTTAGGTTGAGACATCGTCTAACGATTTAAACAATAATATTCATGAAGTCGCTTTAGACATAAACGGATTCGTGAGGATACACGATTGTATTGATCGAAATTAAGTTCATATGCTTGATTAATCGGATACGTATAAAACGGATTAACGAACTCTAATCTTGACATATTTTTACCAATCGTTTAAAACCGTAACTTTTTACCGTTTATTACAATTTTTATGCGAACATTGCGATACCAAATCAAACCAACCACTTTATTTGTTCTATGTTTAAAACGTTTCCAATTGTAGAACGGCAGTAATATCGCACAATCCTTGCGGATACGATAACAAAAACCCACACTAATACTCATTTCAACAAAACGGTGTCGTTGTTGGGGATTGTTGTTTGATATTGCAGGCATTGCAATAGTTGATACGTTTTAAACTTTTTATCTCTGTTACTTTTTCTTGAGCTTCTTAATTTGTTTGGTTAAGTTTTGCAGACCCTGTTTATGCGAGGAAAGTTACCTGCAGATCAACTTCTTTTCGATCCTGAGATTTAGAGAACTGTACGTAAGTTGAATAGCAAAACTAGACGGAGGAGGCAACTTGCCAAAGAAAGAAGAGAGAGATGAGAAAGTTCTATTTCTACACTAACACCACAGTTTACGCCAACCATGGCAACACCACCACAACCACCACCTGCTTCAACGCCATGCACTAACAGTCCGAGGCACACAGCTCAGTTTGCATGCAATGCCCACAACGAGAGGCACTCCGAGATGAAGACCGGCATCATTGCTCTTCTATACCAAAATCCTTTCACCGGTATGGATCATGAGGATCCATTCACTCATCTTACAAAATTTTATGAAATTGCGGGTGCAACGGGAACGCCTGAAGTTGAAGAGGAGTCATTGTTGCTTATATAGACTAGATACATTAACTATCAAATATATCAAAAAAGTTAAATTTACTTATAATAGTGACCGGAGCGTGTACACCTATCCTAAGTCACCTACACAATGCTACACGGGAAAGGCACAACACATCTAAACCCAATTTAATGCGCCACTTTGTAATAATGTCGAGGAAAAGTAAGGTTTCTTGGGCAAATAAATAAATAAATATTAACCACCTTAAATTAAGAGTATAATAGTAATACAAGCATTAATTAGTCTAAAATTTAATGACTTTTGCTTATAATAGTGACCAAGATTTAAGGTGTTTTTTTTTTTCTTATAATAGTGACCGGAGGGAGTATTGATAAATAATTCTCCCACTTCTCTTGGACTAGGCGCTGCAGTGGGAGTATATGCCTATCATCATTTCATTGTTGTTTAAATACTTAACATTGGCAGTGAGAGTTAGGAGTGTTCGCGGTTCGATTTGAATCAGTTTTGTAGGAAAATGTCATCTGATTTAAAGATATATTTATTTGCGATTTGGTTCGGTTTTGGATGATTGGTTAAAAAAAATCTGATCCGATCCGATCCAATTTCTTACGGTTTGATTTGGATCGGTTTTTTGGATATTCAAATTACAAATTATAATTTTATTAATATTATAAAAACACTAATAAATAATAAATTTTATATAATATATAACACATACTCCCTCCGTCCCAAAATATAAGAGAAAAAAATGCATTTTTCTTGTCCCAAAATATAAGAGAAAAAAATAACTTTCATCTTTTTCAAGGTAAAATTAAATGTAAGTTGCATTTAATTTGTTTTCTCTCTCATCTTTTCTATAACTAACAACCAATTAGAATTGTTTTTACATCTTTCAAAGCAATTTTTTTCAACAAAATTTTAGTCAAACTATTATACTTTTTACTTTTTTTAATAAGTGTGTTTTTAATTTTTTCTCTTATATTTTGGGACGGAGGGAGTACTTTATTAAAAGTTAATATTACAAAATAATAATGATTAGTTATGATTAAAACAAATAAAATAATAAAAATTAATAGATTAAATCAAACTAATAAATAGTATTTTATAAAAAAAATATCAATTAATAATAAATTAATACAAGGTATTATACTAATAAAAAATCAATAAGTATAAAAACATATACATGCAGTTCAGTTTGATTTGGATTGATTTTGAAAAATTAATTCGAAATCCGATCCGAACCGATCGATTTTTATAAAATGACATTCAAACACATCTAATAATTTTTGATTTTTTTGCGTTTTTCAGATTTTTTAGATCGATTTACGATTTTTATTTGGATTGGTTTGGATTTGAATACCCCTAATGGAAATATATACTTAACCGTGGGTGTACTTTACATGTCACCTAAGAATAATTGATTAATACTATTAGCTACATGAAACAAGGAAAGGAAGTATTCATCGCCTACTACATTTTAGGATCCTGCGTAGCAATATAATTAATGGAGGGGAATCATAAAAAGGCTACTAGTTCCTTGCTTAATTACTATACATTGCCATAATTAATTAATTAATTAAATTGCTCACAATTCTTTGTTGTTTGCTACAGGAAAGAAATTATTGCCTTGCCATAATATATATGGACACGCTGCAGCAACTAAACAAATAGGAGGGCGGGATCACTTATTAAACTACAAGGAAATAATTCACTAAAAAAAATTAAATAATTTATTAAAGTTCAAGCGCTGCTATGCTACAGTAGTAAGAAGTAGGAACTTCACAATTCAGTATTTCTATTTCTACCCTATAATTATTAATTAATTATTAATGGATCTCTATAGGATACTAATAATCAATTCTAAAGTACACAAAATTAATATTTTTCAAAAATTAAATTTAAATCTAATAATTTCAATCTCATAGAAAAATTTGAGAATTTTAATCTAAACTCATTTCTACCCATTAATTATCATCCAATAATTCCAATAATGAGTAAAAATTCACTCTTATATGATTTTTGAATGATTTCTTGAGTTGAGTTTGATTTCTTTTTCTTCTCCACTCTACTTCTTCTCTTCTACGTTTTCTTCTCTTCTCTTATATTTTCTCTTTGTTCCCAATTTTTTCTTCTTACTAACTTTCTCATTAACCTTAAATTGTCTTAAAGTTATTGGGCCTAAACCAACCCATTAACTTACTATTCATACATTGCACTAAACCCAACTAAAGTCTTGCAATTTTATATTACTCCACCAATTAGAATTAAATTAAATCATTTACTCAATTTTAATAATCTAAATAAATCAAATAATTAGATAAATCCAACAAATCAATTATTTTCAAATAATTCAATTAAAACAATTAAATCAAACAAATCAAATAGATCAATTATTTCAAATAAGTCAAATAAATCAATTAATCTAAATAACTCATATAAACCAATTAATTTATTTAAATCAAATAAATCAAATAATGCATATAAATTCAATAAACCAAATAATTCATTTAATTCAAATAAATCCAATAAACCACTTAATTCAAATAAATCAAATAATTCATAAAATCACTTAATTAATTGATATAAATAAATAATTACTAAAATTGGGGTGTTACACTCATCACCAACATCATCATCATCACCGACCTCCTCAACATCACCATCATGACCTACACTTGCCCCCTCATCAAATTGTGGCCTGACTTCAGGCCACGCAGCATGCGCTAGGAACTGCTCCCTAGACATCATTGAATGCTCCACTGCGGGCTCCATATACTGTAGCTGAAGTACCTGCATAGAGTCATGTAAGTCAATCATGGCGCGCTGAGTCGCCGTCATCCAATCCCAATTATAGCTGCATACATCCCTCTGAAAGGGGTCAAAACCATAAGAACCTAAACCAGATGCTTCATCGACATCAGTACCGGTGCTAGAAGTCTGTCATCCCTTCAAACCTTTGGGATTACATAACTTGTCCACATAACGGTCATCAATGGCAGCCAGAATCGCCACCTGACGACGGGAGGGTAATTTCACCCTCGCATGCACACAGAGTGCCATAATCAAGCAAGGAAAAACTAAAGGATAATTCTTCCTAGACCCGAAAGCAAGTCCGCTTTCAACTACTAAGTGGATCTCGTCCGCAATAATTCGGGCTACATCAATCTGAATATTTGTAAGAATGCTATGGACAAGGTGGGCAATGGGTATATGCACATTGGAGGTGTGCGACTTTGGCTTAATGTTGGTCAAAACCAATAACAGAATAAGTTGGGCCAAAGGAAGCATGTCCTCCCTGTGATACCTCTTAGGAACCCTAAATGGGTTCAATACAACAGTCTTCTCCTCACGCAATAAATCACGAGTCATGGCATCCGTGTCCCTATGCAATCTCAAAGTAAGGTGATAAGCATCAATTTTATTCTCTCTCAAAGTAAGAGGGTTAAATAAAATCGTGTTTATGGTATCACGATCAAACTTTACTTCCATTCCACAAACCAAAGTCCTCCATGAAAATATCTCATCATCATCCGGGAGCGCATTCGCGTAGAACTCTCGAATCATCTCGACATTGTAACTGTATCTGGGAGTGATCAATTTCCCCAATTTCTTGCTTTTCAGGAGTGCCGCTACCGCTCGGTAGGTTCCTTGTGGATTTAGGTTGAAGCGTTTTTCTTGCAGGATGCTTCTTTTTTCAAGTGTTAAGTATCGAGCAGCCTGCTTTGCTCATCGAAATCGATCAGTCAAACTGAATTGGTACTGGTCGTGACGTGCTTCCGGTTTTTCGTTTCTTGGAAGGTACAACCTTAGGAGCCATCTGCAAAACTATCAACAAAAAAACAGTCAATACACAAGTTTCACTAGTAAGGAAATAAAACAACTAAAATCAGAATCAGAAATCAACACTACAAATTTCTTTTTGAAAAATCTGCACTATTCGCCCAAAAGTTCGCAAGGCGAAGCCCTGGCAAACATTCGCCTCCGATTCACTAGGCGAAGTCCTGGCGAAGATTCTCCTCAGGTTCGCAAGGCGAACTTGCCGGTGAACCCTGCGAATTCCAGATTCTGCAGGTTCAGCCTACCTATCCATTAACAACAATTTGTCCACAATCACATCCTATTCCCTTCATATTGACAGAAACCATATGCATAATAACAGAATACCAAAGAACAGAACATGCATTGTCAACCTATTTAACCTAAAATTAAGTTTTTGAATTAAGTTCTACACTAACCCTAACCACGTGTTGCTATAAAGAATCAAGAAAGAAAATGAATGTCAAACCTATGATATTGAAAGGATTAGTTTGGAAAATTAATAGGAGGATGATGAATCTTTAGAGATCGTGAGAGTTGTGAGAGTAAAAGTGTTTGTGAGAAATGTGAAATGAGAGTGGCAAGTGGTGGGGTAGGGTTTCTTCACAAAAACTGAAGAATGGGTCTTGGGCCCTAAAGTCTGGCCCACCCATATTTTACTCCTTTTTTAAGTGATGTGGCAGCAAAAAAATTATGTTTGTCTAGCTACATTCACAGTGCAAACTGGTCAACGAATACTCGCTCCAGGTTCGTAGTGCGAACTTCCCAGCGAACATGACAGAAGTTTGAAAATTTTTCTGTCTGCTAGCACATCTTTCACATTCCTTCTAACAACTTATAAACGCAAAAACAGTAAAAATACAGGAATACCTACAATATTGGGGTGCCTCCCAACTAGCGCTTTGTTTAACATCGTTTGAGCTCGACGGCCCAAAGGCTTGAAACCTCGAAACCAAAAGCTCACGGATTAGCTTCCGAGAAAAACAACACCCCAATAACAAAAACTTCAACCATTATCATGACCAACTTTTGATCCCCTTTTCCTTAAGAAGGAAAAATCCCATCACTATTTCATCATTGCCGATTTAGCATCTTCATCCTTCTTTTTCCGCAAAGCCTCTCTTGCAAATTATTTTTCCTTATGAGAGTCTTCTTCCACTTGACTTGAATACACTACTCCTTTGAAGAGTGTGAAACATGATTCTTCCTTTTTTTTTGCTAGACTTAATCCTCACCTTCATGATGCCTTTATCAATATCAACTAACATTTTTATGGTTTTCATGAAGGGTCTTCTAAGAATTATTAGAGTATCCTCATCTTCATCCATATCTATGACCACAAAATCAACCGGAAACAAAAATTTGTCCACTTTTAACAAAACATCCTCCACAACACCATGAGGATGAGTCCTTGACTTGTCCGGAAGTTGCAATGTCATGGTGGTTGATTTCACGTCCATGTTCTCAAGTCTTTTGACCATGGACAGAGGAATTAAATTGATGTTATCACCCATGTCGATCAAGGCTTTGCATTTAAACTCATTACTTATAGTGATATGTAAAGTTACTCTTCCCAGATCTTTTTCTTTTTACAGAAGTATACTTTGAACAAGGACACTACAATTGGCATTGAGATCAATGTTCTACTTATTCGTGCACCTCTTTTTCTTCATAAGTATGTCCTTAATAAATTTGGCATACTTAGGCATTTGTTCAAGAGCCTCAGAGAAAGGAACAGTTACTTGCGACCGACTAAATAAGTCCAAAAATCTCGCATAATGCCTATCGTTTTCTTTTTTCTTAGAAGCAATAGGATATGGTAACCTTCTTTGTAAAACTTCTTTCGCATTCTCCTTTCTTTTTGTCTTTTTTTTCTTTTTCACCACCTCTTCATCATTTTTTTTCAACTTCCTTCTCTACAATCTCATTCTCCTTTTCTACTACCCGCCTCATTTTCAGCTTCTCCACCTATTATTCTTACAGTTCTTGTAAAAATGGCCTTGCAATGTTCCTTTGGATTTGTTTGAGTGTTAGCGGAAAAGGATGGCCCCGGTTGTTGGCCAACTTGAGACTCAAGATTCTTGATTGAAGCTTCCGTACTCTTTTGGGTGGCCATTGACAATTGCATGAATTGTGTGAAAGTCTCTTCCATCTTTGAACTTCCACCTTGATCTTGTGTTGGTTGATAAGGATTTTGACGCTAACCTTGTTGATAACCCGGATTATTCCCTCTTGGTTGCTAACCTTGATTATTTTGGTAAGGTTGTTGAGTGTTTTGGTAAGGTGCTCTTCCTTGATAGCCTTGATTTAGATTTCCAGCATAGTTCACTTCTTCCACTACCGGAGGACAATACCCGGTAGGGTGATCTCCTCTGGACAATTCACAAACAGCTACCTGAACACTCTTGTTTGGCAACTCTTGCATCTCTTTTAGTTGTTGTAGAAGCTTTGACATTTGCTGAGTCAACAACTCCACTTGTTGGGATGGCAATTTGTTCTGAGCAAGAATTGCATCACTAGTCCCCAATCCAAGCATTCCTGGTTTCTTTTGCGTAGTACCACGATTATGATTACCTTGATGATCGTTGAGTGTCATCTTATCAATGATAGAAATTACTTCCTCCGCGCTTTTGGTCATTAAAGAACCGCCCAAAGTAGCATCCAACAAGGTCTTGTGAATCGGTTAGAGACCCTTTTTTAAAATGTGCACTTGTGTAAGTTCATAAAAACTGTGACCCTTGCATTTTCTTAGCATGGATTTGAATCTCTCCCAAGCTTCGTTGAGAGATTCATTTCTGCCTTGAGAGAAAATCATAATTGCCATTTTTGCTTCCATAAAACGATTATGTGGAAAAAATACTTCTAGGAATTTTTCTTCTAACACATTCCAATTCGTCATAATCACAGTCGATTGATCAAGATACCATACCTTATCCTTTCTGATTAAGGAATGAAGAAAGAGTCTCTTGAACAATGACTCCTCTTCAACTTCAGGCGCTCCCGTTGCACCCGCAATTTCATAAAATTTTGTAAGATGAGTGAAGGGATCCTCATGATCCATACTGGTGAAAGGATTTTGGTATAGAAGAGCAATGATGTCGGTCTTCATCTCAGAGTGCCTCTCGTTGTGGGCATTGCATGCAAACTGAGCTGTGTGCCTCGGACTGTTAGTGCATGGCGTTGAAGCAGGTGGTGGTTGTGGTGGTGCTGCCATGGTTGGCATAAACTGTGGTGTTAGTGTAGAAATAGAACTTTCTCATCTCTCTCTCTCTTCTTTCTTTGGCAAGTTGCCTCCTCCGTCTAGTTTTGCTATTCAACTTACGTACAGTTCTCTCAATCTCAGGATCGAAAAAAAGTTGATCTGCAGGTAACTTTCCTCGCATAAACAGGGTCTGCAAAACTTAACCAAACAAATTAAGAAGCTCAAGAAAAAGTAACAGAGATAAAAAGTTTAAAACGTATCAACTATTGCAATGCCTGCAATATCAAACAACAATCCCCAACAACGACACCGTTTTGTTGAAATAAGTATTAGTGTGGGTTTTTGTTATCGTATCTGCAAGGATTGTGCGATATTACTGCCATTCTACAATTGGAAATGTTTTAAACATAGAACAAATAAAGTGGTTGGTTTGATTTGGTATCGCAATGTTCGCATAAAAATTGTAATAAACGGTAAAAAGTTACGGTTTTAAACGATTGGTAAAAATATGTCAAGATTAGAGTTCGTTAATCCGTTTTATACGTATCCGATTAATCAAGCATATGAACTTAGTTTCGATCAATACAATCGTGTATCCTCGCGAATCCGTTTATGTCTAAAGCGACTTCATAAGTATTATTGTTTAAATCGTTAGACGATGTCTCAACCTAACAACCCAAACAATAAACATTAAGATCAATACAAATCAAATATTAACTGCCAAATCTATGTCTAGAGTTTGGTTACTAATAGATGAAGACACTAGATCAAAGTTTGAAAAATCTATGTCTAGAGTGATCCAAACCATAAATACACATTAAAAGCAAACAACTTCATCTTATATTGATCATCAACCTTGTTCATATACAAAAGATCAAAAGAAATACATATAAGCAAGATAAACTACCTCTAATCTAGACACAAAGGTGTCTAGCTACCCATCACCATGGTAGTTTGCATCACAAGTATCAGAAGGAGATGAAAAAGCATCCACGTCGAATAATCGAGATCGGATGCAAATCCAGCTTCTCTATGTGAAATATCACTCTTGGATGATGAAAACTCAGAAAACTAGGTTATGGTGTGTGCAAATAGGTTATGATCCCCAAAAATGACTAAAAGTGCTTAAATACATCACTTAAAATCTGTCATGTTCGCACTGCAAACTTTTCCTTTGCCCAGCAAACAACAAAATAGGCACCTGATATGCCTCTGCGCAGTTAAACCGCCTCTGAGATATTTCAGAAGTTTGCAGTGCGAAAGATTATTCGCCTAGCGAACTATTCGCCTACAAGTTCGCACAGCGGACTTAGGTCCCTTTAGCTACTGCCTCTATAACGCCCTGTATAATATATATCTAGAATAATACCATACAAGCATTTTATTTGGTACTGACACCATCATAAGTGCCTAATGACATAGTTCACATACTTGTCCATTTCTAAACATAAGTACACTACATGGCACAAGTCATGGAAACTAGCCAAAAATAATAAAAACTAAGAACATTATACAACATTCCTCATTGTACAAGAACAATAAAAATACACAGCAGAAATAAGCTTAACTAAGCTTATCTTGAAACATCCCAGCATCGCTCCACTTGTAAATCAACCTGCAATTACCTGAAATATAGCAACTATAGTGGGGTGAGATACATCAAATCTCAGTGAGTTCTCTATCCTATAGATTCTCTCGGCTCTACAAGGTTCTATCAAATCCTAACTCAAGTCAAGGGGAAGGGAAATGACTTTGAGTTCACAATCTCACACTATATGAAAACATGTCATGAGTCTGTTAACTCATAAATCACACGGAAGGAATTACGTCCTGAGCCTGTTAACTCAAGATTCCTTACGAATCAATAACCGTACCAAGGCATCCTCTTTTCCCGTCTGCTTCTACGTCTAGAAGTCGACCCGAGTCACCGTGATCCGTCACTTCACACGGCCCGTACACCGTCACAAGTCTCTTTACCCGTAGGCTCCATTCGTACTATACGTGGGAATCAAACATGCCAAGTAATTATGCATACATTTCAGAGGAGGTGCTCAAGTCTCATGAAACTACACCGCAAGATAATCTGGTTACGATTACGTGATCATATACACAACGTGATTGTATTCGACAATCACAAGGCCATAATGCCTTAATCAATAAAACATACCAAATCACACATGTTCCATACTAGTGTTTCACTCCTTTCTATACCATTCAGTAATGGACACACGCCTCGGCCTCTTCTGCACGAGCGTTGTCATTACGTTATTTGCTCTAGGCCAGAACTCGTCAATGAATGCACAAGCGTCGTTATCCAGAGTTTCTATCACAATTCTAATCACAACCTAGAATTATACCATTTGTTTTGGGGTAAAGTTTCCTCACTCTTCCTAATTCATAATTTAAGCATGCATATTTCTTAATGGTATTTCACAACAATATATAGACATCGCATAACACAAATACTACACGTATAACACTTAACACAACATATCACATAAAATACATTTCATCAATCCATGACATATAATCATGTTTCTACCTCAACATCTCATAGAGAATAAAATTAGCTTTCCAACGCTTCCGACCGTGCGTCAATCGGAGTTACGGATCAAAAGTTATGGCGAAAATACGAAAAATAATGTTTTGCTATCCCAGGTAAATTCGCCTGGCGAATCCCTGGCGAATCAGACTCGCCACCTACTCGCCTGGCGAATCTGGACGAACCAGAATTCTCCCAAAATGGGTTTGGGACCCAAAAATGATCCAAACCTTCAACCCACATGATATTAATGCATCCAAATACCCAAAACAACATGTTAGAACACATTTAGACACACATTTAATCAATCTATCCGTTAGATTTCATTGATTTAACAAAATTACTCATTTTATCCAAATCTGACCTAACTCTAAAACCTCCAGAAATTTACTCTAAAGTCTCTATCTAGAATCCACCTGATGATCGAAGAGGAGTTTGAAGAAGATGATGAATTGATGATGATGATCCAACCTCTCTTTCTCTTTTCCCCTTCTTCCTTCTCTTCCTTCTCTTTCTCTCTTCTTTACATTTTCTTTTTCTTTTCTTACTAACAAATATATATATATATATATATATATATATATATATATATATATATATATATATATATATATATATAATACTATTATTATATAATATAATCCAACAGGGTAAAGTATCTCCAATTGATATTTTGTCGTCTCAACCAATTGATCAGTTATTAAAATTACCCTAATATCCTTTCTTGAACTTTCAATTATTAATTCGTCTCTTTAATAAAATAATTAATCTCTTCAGAGTTCATTAGTTGCTCTATTGATCCCAAATGTCAATACTTAAAGTACTTAGAGGATTCCATTAATCCAACTACCCAAAGATAGATCACATAGATACTCATCTGATATCCTATTGAACATTTAAATAATATGGGGTATTACACTCTCCCCCCCTTAAATTGAAATTCGCCCCCGAATTTCCTCTACTCAACAACAATTGCAACTTATATCCATGTCTTAGATCCACACTTAACTTTACGTCCGTCCAAATTTCTGACGTATTCCAATTCTAGCTTGAATTCACAGACTAAAAATTCGTATTTTCACAATTTATCAACTTCGTGTCCTTAGTTATACTGTTATTCCAATATTGATTTAACTTTCAACTTGCTTTTTCCATAATTCATCTGTTGATCCATCCAAAACACTTGGTCGCATCTTACTTCGGAAAGAATGTACCATTCTACATTCCTCTACTGAGTCACAAACCAAACCGTAATATCTTATCTTGGTTTAGGATAACAAACACTCAACACATCTTCGCGATGTAATTCAGTGATTTATTATCTTCATGCAATTACTGATAACTATTCTTTCGTAATTCCTATCAACATTCAAACCACTTCACAATTAGTCAAACAACTTCATTTTCCAGTTCCATCTGGTCTGATATTGTACACTATACTCATTCAATCCGATATTTCCTTTCTTTCGTATCACGCCAAAGGTAACACACTCAAAACAAAATCTCCTTATTTCTATACTTACTAGCAATAATCTTCAAGTTCTTACTATTCTGACTTAACTCTTTCATCGGTTACTTCCACTGCGCAATCCAAAACCAAACAGTGGAACACCACGAATTCGTAAACACTACTAATTAGCTAACAGTCTGCAGCGAAACACAGTCATCCCCTTGGATCCCAACTAACCAATGGTACAAAACTTACCGACGTCTTAGGGTAGAACAATTTCTTTACCAACACATAATATCTTAACATCCGTCCAACACTCTCTAGACGATAAAGATGCAGGAGTTACACTGTTACAACCACCACATATACACTTCTCAATCCATTCTAAACTCGAAATAATTCATCCAAGAGTAGTTTAACAACCTTCGGTTCGGGTTACCACATTCCCAATCTATTATCCTTACGGTTTTCCGACTTACTCAAAATTCCTTGCTGACACGAGATCTCAACCAATATTACATAACACCATCACGATACTTCAATTATACACGAGTCACCACTTATCAACTTAAACTGTCCAAAGCACAATTGTGAGTTTCCATATTACTCCCCAATTCACGTGCAATACTCCACATACACACACACACACTTCGAAGTCCATAACACACTTCTCAGTTGAATCAACTCTTTTCATTCGTTCTGTTTCATAAACGATTCAAATTACATGCTTAACTTCGGGACGCCCAATCCCTACTCGTACTTGGAAAGATAACTTTCAAATTCCCTTATCTGGATAAGACACAACTGTACACAACCTGTACTGCTCTCACGGAAGATAATAATTACAATCTCGAACCAACCTTCCATACCTTACTAATATCATAATTACACCTCAAAATACAGTTCTTGTAAGATCAAAATGCTTCGTGAGTATTTTCCAACTTCGTCCTTAAGACTCGCAACGGTAATACACCTAAGACCTTTTCATACTCACCATAGTTCCCAAGATTATTCCTCCCAAAGTCAACTCTCTTGTTGCCTGAACAAAGGGTCAACTACGCAACACCCTTTCCAGAAGTCCCGATTTCAAAACACAATCCTTCTTTCATTTACTTGCAATCCCGTTTACATTCGCACAATACTCTCAACTCGTAACAACATAAGGTAACAAATACAGATGATGGTTCTCAAGAGATTCCATAACTTACCCATACGTTCATCGATTAACCATCTGAGCTAATCGGTTAACTTCTCCAAATCCCACGTAACACCTTCAATGCACATGTTAATCGGTTAGCCACCTTGGTAAATCGGTTAACACTGCTGCAGAATCTAAAAATCAGTTTTCCTCTTAATTCAAAGCCACCCATACTCAACCATCAATCTAATTTGTCCTAACTCGAAATATCATTTTCCAACTCGCGGTTCCTTAACTGGGATAATATTCACCAACCATGATCTACTCGGGTAAACCGACAAGGTCAACACATGCAGATGACACACTCCAACCAAGTGACAAGGTAGAATTCTAAATTCTGACGCGGTCACATGACAACTCTTTGGCGGGATAGTTCACTTTTCTACTCAAACAAATTCACTTACGGGAAACCAATAATGACGACATTCTGGGGTTTTTAATCACAATTCATACCTGATTCGTCCATAAGCAAAACCCAGCACACAACCAGAAAACCATATTACAAAAGCGATGGACCTATCATGTAAGCATACAACCTTGTCCTCTCACTTGAATTTCCTTGGTGAGAAATAAAACAACAACATTCTTAGTTTAACAAAAGGTAGATTCCGAATATTCCGATTATTCACAAATACAGGAGTTCTCTATATTTGAAAATAAATCGGGGTAATGCACCCTCTTGAAGGACCTTTCCATCACTTCGTACACATTAACTGGGATTTATTACCTTTCACTATCCATTGCACATCACACTTAGACCAAGTTACTTAACGAAAGATTCGCAATCAACAATTCTCATCCACTATCTACAAAACCCTTCCGGTATAAATCGTCCATGATTTACACTTAGTCCATAATAAGTCCTGATTTGCTTCTCGTTGTTTTACCATAAACTTGCTTCTTACAATACAACATTCACTGCTTCACAAGGTACGTCCCTTCACACTTGTCTCAAGAATGAGAATCCATTATGTACAATTGCAACCACGATGCCACTACTACGCTTGTTCTTAATACCAAGGTGTAACTTTCTCATAACATACTGTTAATACCATTCATTCCACATAACCGAATAAAATCCACCTCATAAACAATATTTTCACTTTCCACGACATATAACACTTCCATAGCTTCATATCGATACAAAGAACGCTTAAATCGGACACCCGAGTCAAAAGATATGAATTTCTGAAGAAAGGAAAATTATTGGAAATAGCCAGATTCGCCTGGCGGTTAAGAATTTTGCCTGGCGAGTCCCCCGTTCACCAGAACTTCGCCCGGCGAATCCTCATTTCATAAAATCCCAAAAGTTCCCGTAGCTACACAAGTTCTGTTTCTTCATTTTCGCCTGGCGACTAAGTAATTCGCCTGGCGAATTCCTCTTCGGAAGCTCTTAGCCTAGCGAACCAGCGGCGAGACCCCATTCGCCTGGCGATTTCCTGATTCGCCTGGCGAATCACACCAGAAGCAGAATTTTCTGCTGCGTTTTCATGGTTCCCAAGCCTCAAAAGTCCAACTTTTTCCAAACCAAAACATTTTCAAATTCCAAATTGGTCTCTCATCGAATCCAGAAAATCCCGATGTAATATCTCGAACTTAATCTCTCTACATAACTGAATATACCCAATTTATCTCCTACTCTTCATCCGGCGTATACTTATTCCACTTGAAGTATGTAAACACATCCTGGTGTTCCTCCTCACACTTCTCTACTACTTTAGGTTCCCATAAAAGTCGAACTTCCTTAACTCTCAATCTTAAACCAAGTGGAAGATATTGTTCCGAACACCCTCCTTAAAGTACTCTCGTCCATTTAAGATACCATGACAACTTTAGAAACTAAAGCACCAAAACTTATCTCACTTCCGGACCTTACGCCACGCGTTCCATAAAACAACTTTTCTTTTTCACAAAATGAGATTACTTGAAATTCTTATCCGTACTAGTGGCCAATCCAACTCTACTTAGCGATTTCACACATTCCTCAATACCTTAACCAATCGTCTAATAGAGATCCTTAACTTTCAGACTACATCCATTCCAAAGGATTACTTAAACAACACATTACACTTTAATTCCATGCTACCCCAAAGTACAACTTCTACCAAAACCTTACTGAGCTGACCAAAACTCCTCACAACTAACTCTTGGCTTGAGCCTTCCCTCACAACACCAGTTTCGACCACACTACGGAGTCCTCGTGGTCGCTCAACCATGATTCTACCTATCACATACATAGTATTAGGTTGATCAGGCCCAACAATACATAGTATAATATAAAGTTTCATGATGGCAAGACACACTTAAGAGGCAGGAATAGATTTACTTATGATGTTTCAAGGCTAGGTCGAGAATACGACTTGCTCTGATACCAATTGTAACGCCCTGTATAATATATATCTAGAATAATATCATACAAGCATTTTATTTGGTATTGACACCATCATAAGTGCCTAATGACATGGTTCACATACTTGTCCATTTCTAAACATAAGTACACTACATGGCACAAGTCATGGAAACTAGCCAAAAATAATAAAAACTAAGAACGTTATACAATATTCCTCATTGTACAAGAACAATAAAAATACACAGCGGGAATAAGCTTAACTAAGCTTCTCTTAAAACATCCCAGCATCGCTCCACTTGTAAATCAACCTTCAATTACCTGAAATATAGCAACTATAGTGGGGTGAGATACATCAAATCTCAGTGAGTTCCCTATCTTATAGATTCTCTCGGCTCTACAAGGTTCTATCAAATCCTAACTCAAGTCAAGGGGAAGGGAAATAACTTTGAGTTCACAATCTCACACTATATGGAAACATGTCATGAGTCTGTTAACTCATAAATCACACGGAAGGAATTACGTCCTGAGCCTGTTAACTCAAGATTCCTTACGAATCGATAACCGTACCAAGGCATCCCCTTTTCCCGTCCGCTTCTACGTCTAGAAGTCGACCCGAGTCATGGATCCTTGTAGTTACTTGGCATACAAAATGGATTCGGGATCATCGGCTCGTACACCGTGATCCGTCACTTCACACGGCCCGTACACCGTCACAAGTCTCTTTACCCGTAGGCTCCATTCGTACTATACGCGGGAATCAAACCTGCCAAGTAATTATGCATACATTTCAGAGGAGGTGCTCGAGTCTCATGAAACTACACCGCAAGATAAGTTGGTTACGATTACGTGATCATATACACAACGTGATTGTATTTGACAATCACAAGGCCATAATGCCTTAATCAATAAAACATACCAAATCACACATGTTCCATACTAGTGTTTCACTCCTTTCTATACCATTCGGTAATGGACACACGCCTCGGCCTCTTCTGCACGAGCGTTGTCATTACGTTATCTGCTCTAGGCCAGAACTCGTCAATGAATGCACGAGCATCGCCATCCAGAGTTTCTATCATAATTCTAATCACAACCTAGAATTATACCATTTGTTTTGGGGTAAAGTTTCCTCACTCTTCCTAATTCATAATTTAAGCATGCATATTTCTTAATCGTATTTCACAACAATATACAGACATCGCATAACACAAATACTACACGTAAAACACTTAACACAACATATCACATAAAATATATTTCATCAATCCATGACATATAATCATGTTTCTACCTCAACATCTCATAGAGAATAAAATTAGCTTTCCAACGCTTCCGACCGTGCGTCAATCGGAGTTACGGATCAAAAGTTATGGCGAAAATACGAAAAATAATGTTTTGCTGTCCCAGGTAAATTCGCCTGGCGAATCCCTGGCGAATCAGACTCGCCACCTACTCGCCTGGCGAATCTGGACGAACCAGAATTATCCCAAAACGGGTTTGGGACCCAAAAATGATCCAAACCTTCAACCCACATGATATTAATGCATCCAAATACCCAAAACAACATGTTAGAACACATTTAGACACACATTTCATCAATCTATCCGTTAGATTTCATTGATTTTACAAAATTACTCATTTTATCCAAATCTAACCTAACTCTAAAACCTCCAGAAATTTACTTTAAAGTCTCTATCTAGAACCCACCTGATGATCGAAGAGGAGTTTGAAGAAGATGATGAATTGATGATGATGATCCAACCTCTCTTTCTCTTTTCCCCTTCTTCCTTCTCTTCCTTTCATTCTCTCTTCTTTCCATTTTCTTTTTCTTTTCTTACTAACAAATATATATATAATACTATTATTATATAATATAATCCAACAGGGTAAAGTATCTCCAATTGATATTTTGTCGTCTCAACCAGTTGATCAGTTATTAAAATTACCCTAAAATCCTTTCTTGAACTTTCAATTATTAATTCGTCTCTTTAATAAAATAATTAATCTCTTCAGAGTTCATTAGTTGCTCTATTGATCCCAAATGTCAATACTTAAAGTACTTAGAGGATTCCATTAATCCAACTACCCAAAGATAGAGCACATAGATACTTATATGATATCCTATTGAACATTTAAATAATATGGGGTATTACAGCCTCTTCTCTGAGTTGCTTCGCCAGATCTTCGTTGGAGCGTTGCCACAGCGAACATTCACTGGCATGTTCGCACATCAAACTTAGGTGTCTTTTATTACTGCCTCAAATCTGGAAGCATTCGCTGGCACCTCGCCAGATGTTCGCCCAACAAACATTCGCTAGCAAGTTCGCCTAGCGAACTTACTGAAGTTTCTTCCCTTCCTTTGACAACTTGAATCACTTTTCTTGCGTCTTACTCTTTGATGACTTAATGCCTTGTATTACTATTATACCCTTAATTTAAGGTGGTTAATATTTATTTATTTATTTATTTGGCCAAGAAACCTTACTTTTCCTCGACATTATTACAAAGTGGCGCATTAAATTGGGTTTAGATGTGTTGTGCCTTTCCCTTGTAACATTGTGTAGGTGACTTAGGATAGGTGTACACGTTTCGGTCACTATTATAAGTAAATTTAACTTTTTTTGATATATTTGATAGTTAATGTATCTAGTCTATATATAGACTGGATATATTAATTGTCAAATATACTAAAAAAGTCAAATTTACTTATAATAGTGATCAGATGGTATATATAAATATATGTATGTGTACTACTTGAAATCATTAGCATGTGATATATATATATATATATATATACAAAAATATTCAGTTTCTCTACCTTCTCTCTCTGTTTTATTTCAGTTCTTCAGAAATAATCTCAAACCACTCAAATAGTAACCAAAATAATCAAGGATCCAGGCTGCGCCACTGTTCCTGGTATCACCGAGCCTTTTTAAGGTAAACTTCTGTTACTAATGAGTAATAGAAGCTAAGTTACTGTTGTGGTAGCACAGATGATAATCTTGATTTATAAAGATTAAGTCTTTCTTATAATTATGGTAGTTCCATACTCTTATCTTATAATTTTTAAGAAGATGTTTTCAGTGCTTTCTGTAGCTCTTTTGTCCGTGGAAGGATGTGTTTGAGCATTTTTTAAGAAACTTTTGCTGAAACTTCTTTTTTACATCTTTGATTTAGGTCCATTTTTTGATCTATTGGTATATTGGCTGGAAACTTGTAAACTGGCGCCTGTTTACAGATAGGCAGTTGTTTTGTTCTTCGGAATAACAACTACCGAAGGCCTAACTTCAAGGTTGACAACGCCCCGTACTAATTTATCATAAAACCCTTTGATCACTTTCATGGGTTGACGTTTGGCTCAGCCGAATTCCCCTATTTTCTTGTGATCGTTAAACAGTTCCTGTTTGCAAAGATGATTTGTTGGAAAGATAAGAGTTATGAACTAGTATAATTATGAGTTAAACTTGATATGTTATCTTGATAGTTTTATTATCTGTTGCTCACCACAACACTCTTAGCAGAATCTTGAATGGATTCTAATATTGATACAGTTTCTGTTGACAACAATGATTGTCAAAACTCTTTGGTTAAGAATGAGGAAAATAATGAATTTCCTAAAGATCTTGACAGGTTGAACAAATGGATAATACCATCCGTATCTTCAAAACAAATTTATAAATTTGGTATGTTCGATGTTATGTCCAGGTTTGCAGTTAAAACCACTGAGCAAACCATACCTGTTTCAGGATCAACCCAAAATATTGGGCTGTTAAGCAAAAAAGATTTGCTTCCTTTCAAAGATTACAAATTTATCCATATTGGATTAATCCAAGTTGCTTTAAAACCTTTAACCATGCTTGGATTAAACTCAAGTCTCGTGGCATATGTCAGAGATGGGAGATGTGAACATTTTCAACAATCTTTAGATGCCGTCATAGAAACTAGTCTATGTCACGGTCCAGTTTATTTTGAAGTTTCTCCAAACTTAAATCTCTCCATGACTGACAAAAATCTTTTGGATGCCCTGAGATTAACTATTCACACCCATGGTTATAATTTTAAACCAGGAAGTGAAATTATAGCAATATGCTATAGAATTTATTACAAAGTTTTGAACACTTTGAATCCCAAAGTGAAAAATATTTCACCTCAAGGAACTACTACTCTTGTGCAAACAAATTTGCTCACTTCTAATGTTGCAACTAATAGGTTGATCAGGTGGAATGAAATTGAATTCCCAGAAACTTGGTCTTTGCCTCAAGAAATTGAGCCAAAGCCTGTCCTTAATCCGGACATAGACCAGATAGTACAAACATCTGAAGGAGATGTTGCTATCAATTTCAACCATCAACGTAGGTTTATTATACCTAGAGCCATGTCCGCTAGGTACTCAACCCGCAGTGACTATGTCACAGCTCCTACAGTCCTTCCTAGGGTTTCCACATCTGCCTCTAGGGTTAAAGAGAATGCCTTAGATCAAGAGTATGTGGAAAACATCAAGATTAGTGAGAATAAAATTCCCTTTGGAATATACCAAGGCCAAGAACCTAGGGTTGAATCTCCAACCCAATCCGAAATGTCATTTCATTTATGATTGATTTCTCTGAAGGAAGTGACACAAGGAAACTCATTAATAATGAGTTTATGAAAAGGGAAAACCAAGCCTTTAGAAAATGGTATTTTAAGAAATTCCCTAAAGCCACCCTTCTTGAATTCAAAGAACTTTTCTATGAAGAGTTATCCAAGGGTCAAACCCTTATTCCGTTTATCCATTGGTTTGTGAAATTCTTTATTCAGAAAACACAAACTGATATCCTTGTTATTCAAAGGTCCTGGAAGACCCCTGAAGGAGATTCCCTTGAATCACCCTATCCCCCTGAAAGGGCTATACAGCTTTCAGAAAATGCTGAAGCTAGTGCGTATAACACCATCAAGAAACTTGAAAATAGTCATGTTTCTATCAGAGAGTTAAACTCTTTAGTTAGGGCGCAAAACTTTACCAATGCCTTCCTAACTTGTCTGGGAGAACATATGGTTTCTCTTGAAAAACTTATTTTGTCTGTTAAAGAAGATATGGAAAAACAGATGAAACAGCAAAACTTGATGATGGATCAGCTTGCAAAAAACCAAATAATTCCTTTCCAAGAAGAGTCCTCTTCTAAAACAATTCCGGATACTCCTATTATCCAACCTCTAGTCCAAATCAGTGGCTTCAAAATGGAAGAAGACCACAGTGAGTTTATAAAGATCCTTGAACAAAAGCTTAAGGACATTCACCTTAGGGTCTTAATTCATGAGGATAATTCTTTTGAAGAAGATTATACCTCTGAAGAAGATGAAGAAGCTATTGGAAATATTAACCAATTAACCCAGATGTTCAAAGATCAAGACGAAAGTCCTGAGATAAACCCGGTCCATATGACCAAACCTGTAGAAAAATATTACTACAAAAGACCTACACCTCAGGATGTCCTCTTTGAAGAACCTGATAACTATCAGAATTCGTATTCTGGAAAAGCTATCTATGAATGGAACATAGATGGCCTCAATGAGAAACAAATAGTTGACACCATACATAGAATGCTTATGTATGCCACCGTTTGTAAACAAAACGGTAATTCTGACAATGCTGTTGCTTCATTTATCACAGCAGGATTTATTGGTCAACTCAGAGGTTGGTGGGATGCCTACCTCTCTGATTCTCAAAGGAAAGAAATTCTTTCCCATAAGAAGTTAGTTAAAACTGAGGGAACCAGCACCCCTACAGTTACTACTACAGGAGATGAAGACGCGGTCTACACCCTAAGTCTTTCCATCCTTCAACACTTTGTTGGTCATAACCAACCCATTGGAGAAAAGCTCCAAACCCTTCTACAAAACCTTAGATGTCCGTCTTTGACACACTTTAGGTGGTATAAAGATACCTTCCTATCTAGGGTTTTTCAGTTAAAGAACTCCAATTCAGTTCATTGGAAAGCCAAATTCATAGATGGCCTTCCTCATCTCTTCTCTGAAAGGGTTAGAAAAACCCTTAGAGACAAAAATGATGGGATTAATATCAATTACCCAGACCTAACCTATGGTCAAATTATTAATAGCTGCATAACAGAAGGATTAGCGTTATGCAACGACATCAAACTTAAGCATCAACTCAAGAAGCAAAAGCTTTCTGAGAAACACCAGTTAGGAGAATTCTGTGACCAATTCGCCTATGACCTAGGAAAACCTCCTACGGAAAGAAAAAAGAAATCTCTTAAACAGGGTAAGAAAAAGGATTCTTACAGAGGCAAAGCTCAAAGTTCTCAGCCTTATAGGAAAAAGAACTTCAAAAGAAGGGAACCTAGACCCGAACCAAAACCCTATAATAAGAAGGGAAAAAGAAAAGCCAAGAAGCTTGACATCACCTGCCACAAATGTGGTAAGCAGGGTCATTACGCCAATAGGTGTTGGACCAAAAAGGCTCTTAACGAAGTTGAAGATGAAAAACTTCGTATTCAGCTGGAAAAGGTCTTGCTGATTAATTCCAGTTCTGAAGAAGAAAACTCTTCTAGTAATGAAGTTGACATTGTCAATTCCTCTGATTCAGAATCTTCAGAATCGTCCACAAAAGACTGTGAGTGCAATGAACTCAATTATTGGAATTCCATAGCTAATATGGATGGTTGCTTTGTTATTACAAGCGATCAAGATAATGCCTTAAAGGCCATTGAAGCTATTACCGATCCTAGCATAAAAAGGAAAATGCTAGAAATCCTCCTTCATAATCAACCTAGAGTTGAAGCTCCTAAAATGATAGAAGCTCCTTACCAACTTAGCGAGGTCCTAACCAGATTTCATAAATCTAACCTGAAAGAAGCTCCCACTTCCTTAAGTGACCTTAGAGGAGAAATTTCTCAGCTTAAATCTGAAATAAGTCAGATTAAGAAAACTAATAAAACTCTTAATCATAGGATAACAAACCTAGAAAAAGGAAAAGAAGTTATCCAGTCTATTGATGAAGAATATTTAAGTCTTCTTGAACGAATTAATATCCTCAAAACTATGAATCAGCAAATTGGATCTTCTAAAGAAGAAGAATCAAGCAGAGAGGAGGATAATGAGAGTCCTGATGAAGAGAGTTATTTACACCTTTTGGATAAGGTTACCTCTCAAAAATGGTATATCAAAATTACCCTTGTCATCGACAGGCAATACATCATCAAAGATGAGATTGCCCTTGTGGACAGCGGTGCTGACTTGAATTGTATTCAGGAGGGAATGATCCCTACCAAGTTTTTTGATAAGACTACACAATCCCTCACTCAAGCTGGCGGGAAAAAACTCAAAGTCAAATATAAGCTATCTAAGGCTCATATTTGCAACCAAGAGGTTTGCCTTCCTACCTCTTTCATTCTTGTTAAAAATCTTACAAGAAGAATCATATTAGGAACCCCTTTCCTTAACAGTATTATACCAGCTAAACTTAGCCATCAAGGTATAATAGGTGAAGTTAATAAAAAACCTGTTAGGTTTGACTTCCTAACTGATCCCCAAACTAGGATAATCAATGAAGTTAAGGATATTCTCCTTGATCAAAAGGAAAAGCAATTAGGCTTTCTTCAGGACGAAATAAACCTGCTAAGCATTGAAGATCAGCTTAGCAAAAACTCTATGAAAACCCAAATTAAGAGCATAGAGAATCAGTTTAAAACTGAGGTTTGTAGTGACCTTCCCAACGCATTTTGGCAAAGAAAGAAACATGTTGTTTCTCTCCCCTATTTGGAAGATTTTAATGAAGATCAAATCCCTACGAAGGCTAGACCCGCCCAGATGAACAAAGATTATTTGAATCTTTGTCAAAAGGAAATTGAATCCTTACAATCCAAAGGATTAATCAGACCTTCCAAATCACCTTGGTCTTGTACTGCATTCTACGTCAACAATGCAGCTGAAAAGGAACGAGGTGTTCCCAGACTGGTTATCAATTATAAACCTTTGAACAAAGTTCTTAAGTGGATTAGGTATCCTATCCCTAATAAGAAAGATTTACTTGATAGATTGAGTAATGCTTTAAACTTTTCAAAATTTGATATGAAATCAGGTTATTGGCAGATTCAAATTGAAGAAGCTGATAAATACAAAACGGCTTTCACCGTTCCCTTTGGACAGTTCGAATGGAATGTCCTCCCTTTTGGTCTGAAGAACGCCCCTTCAGAATTTCAGAAGATTATGAATGATATTCTTAATCCCTATTCTGAATTTATTATTGTTTATATTGACGATGTTTTGATTTTTTCTCAGTCTCTAGATCAACACATCAAGCATTTAAGAATCTTTAAAGGCGTTATTAGACACAATGGTCTTGTTATTTCAGCCCCTAAAATGAAGCTTTTTCAAACAAAAGTTAGATTTTTAGGTCATGAAATCAACAAAGGAACAATTGTTCCTATCAGCAGAAGCATTGAATTTGCTTCCAAATTCCCAGATATATTATCTGAGAAGAAACAATTACAAAGGTTTCTAGGAAGCCTTAATTATATTTCTGATTACTATAAAGATTTGGCCAAAGATACAGCCATCCTTTATCAGAGACTTAAGAAAGTCCCCAAACCTTGGACTGAGAAGCATACTCTTGCTGTCCAAGCAATAAAAAAGAAAGTCAAATTCTTGCCTTGCCTTTCCTTGGCTAACCCTAGCAACTTCAAAATAGTTGAAACAGATGCCTCTGACATAGGTTATGGAGGAATACTCAAGCAAGTTAACCCTGAAACTTCTAAAGAAGTCTTGGTGAGATTCACTTCTGGTAAATGGAACCAGACACAGGCTAAATACTCTACAGTCAAGAAAGAAATGCTTTCTATCATTAAATGTATTTCAAAATTTCAAACTGATTTATTAAATCAAAAATTTTTGTTAAGAATTGATTGCAGCTCTGCAAAATCAATTATTGAAAAGGATATCAAGAATCTTGTTTCCAAACAAATTTTTGCCTCATGGCAAGCCCAATTAAGTGTTTTTGAATTTGATATTCAATACATTAAAGGAGAAAATAATTCTCTAGCTGACTTTTTGACCCGTGAATTCTTGCAGGGCAATGAGCGTCCCATTTAGGACCAGAGGAGGAGGTCGCTCCTTTGGCCGGGGAGGAGGAAGAGGGAACAACAAATTGTTGTCCCAAGCTGAACCCAGTGTTCCTCTAATAGGGGAATGGACTACTGTTTATCCCAACAGACCCAAAATGCAGACATTAACTGCATCCTCAAAGAATAAAGATAAGGAAGAATCTTCCTCTGCTCAGTCTAAGAACAATGATTCTTACAAGACTGCCGCTTCTAGCGAACCGATACAAGAACAGTCAGCAGACTATGTTGAAAATCCTTCTTTGGAATTCATTATGCACGTTGAGCATGAAGATGTGCAAATTACCAACAATGATGGTTGGGCTATCATGACTAGATACCTTGAAGCAAGAGGTTATGCTGGTCTTTCTGGAAAATCCAGACCTAACATGGAGATATTGCTCCTAATGACCGGATCGGTCACCATTACTCATCATTATCAGAATAATAATCCTGATAATTTTATAAACTTTTCCAAATGCCATATCAATAAGATATTGCATCCCAAAGAATGGGGCCTTAATCCTAATAGCGAGAAATCTATTAAATTGGCTGACGGTAGAATGGTCTACTACAATTATTGGGACTATGTCCAAGCCTTTTCTAAGGCATTTTATTACCAGAATCCAAAAAATAAGCATTCTTGGTTCTTCTCAGTTAACCCAGAAATTCTGGAAAAACAATTACCAAGTTGGTTTTTTAATTGGTGGAATAAATTTGGGCCTTCCTTAGAAATTTTACCTAAGGAATTAGATGATCTCTATACACCATGGTGTGATGAGAGTCCTTTAATTGAAAAGGTCATTTCAAAGAATTTAATTACAGGACAATGTCCGTTTTTATATTTTGCTAAATTTCAGATCCCATGGATTTGGAGATGGACAATTTCCGTCGGAAAGAGCAATATCAATGTTCCTTATTTACAAAGGCATTTCTTTACCAAATGGTGGAGCAAAATGGATGCTAAAGATCTTCAAGAAAAGATTAAGCTTATCAAAGCCACCATTGAAGAAGATAAAATGAATCCAACCAGGAAGCAGGCTTCCTCTCAAATGACGTTAATACAACTCAAAGAATACTACCAGAAGAAATATCCTCAGGAAGATGACGAAGATCTAATGATCAGAATCCTTGAGCACATGAAAGGCCAATTCTTCACAGCCTTTCCCACAGCCAAAGATGACAGTTCTATGAAGACAAGTTCTTCACATGCATCAATGGATGACGTCTTAGCTGGCGAATCTCAAGAGCCAGAACCTACTTCAGACGACTTTTGGGATTCCCTTACTGTCGCAATGGCACAAAAGGCCAAAGGAAAGGGTCCTCAAAGAGATTAGGATCTGCTAGCTGTAATCCACAGCTGTCTCCCACTAATAAAAGTGATAGCAACGTCCACCCAACTAAAGCTGGAAATGGACAGCAGAATCTGCTTTTCTTTTGCTTTTGCTTTTTCTTTTTATCTTGTCGGTTGTCCTTTGTGATCAATAAGTGTCGATGGGGCCCGTAGTGCACCCGGCTTAATTGATTCCCCTTTCAACCGTTTAGTGTGTGTTTTGTTTCTTTTTACCGGTTACAATAGGTAACCTTCTCCTTTAAAAGGAGTCTCTTGTGCTTCATTTGAGGCACGCTTCCTTTGTACAACTCTTTCTCTCTCTAATAAATATTCAGTTTCTCTACCTTCTCTCTCTGTTTTATTTCAGTTCTTCAGAAATAATCTCAAACCACTCAAATAGTAACCAAAATAATCAAGGATCCAGGCTGCGCCACTGTTCGGGAGATTTTAATGAAGATCAAATCCCTACGAAGGCTAGACCCGCCCAGATGAACAAAGATTATTTGAATCTTTGTCAAAAGGAAATTGAATCCTTACAATCCAAAGGATTAATCAGACCTTCCAAATCACCTTGGTCTTGTACTGCATTCTACGTCAACAATGCAGCTGAAAAGGAACGAGGTGTTCCCAGACTGGTTATCAATTATAAACCTTTGAACAAAGTTCTTAAGTGGATTAGGTATCCTATCCCTAATAAGAAAGATTTACTTGATAGATTGAGTAATGCTTTAATCTTTTCAAAATTTGATATGAAATCAGGTTATTGGCAGATTCAAATTGAAGAAGCTGATAAATACAAAACGGCTTTCACCGTTCCCTTTGGACAGTTCGAATGGAATGTCCTCCCTTTTGGTCTGAAGAACGCCCCTTCAGAATTTCAGAAGATTATGAATGATATTCTTAATCCCTATTCTGAATTTATTATTGTTTATATTGACGATGTTTTGATTTTTTCTCAGTCTCTAGATCAACACATCAAGCATTTAAGAATCTTTAAAGGCGTTATTAGACACAATGGTCTTGTTATTTCAGCCCCTAAAATGAAGCTTTTTCAAACAAAAGTTAGATTTTTAGGTCATGAAATCAACAAAGGAACAATTGTTCCTATCAGCAGAAGCATTGAATTTGCTTCCAAATTCCCAGATATATTATCTGAGAAGAAACAATTACAAAGGTTTCTAGGAAGCCTTAATTATATTTCTGATTACTATAAAGATTTGGCCAAAGATACAGCCATCCTTTATCAGAGACTTAAGAAAGTCCCCAAACCTTGGACTGAGAAGCATACTCTTGCTGTCCAAGCAATAAAAAAGAAAGTCAAATTCTTGCCTTGCCTTTCCTTGGCTAACCCTAGCAACTTCAAAATAGTTGAAACAGATGCCTCTGACATAGGTTATGGAGGAATACTCAAGCAAGTTAACCCTGAAACTTCTAAAGAAGTCTTGGTGAGATTCACTTCTGGTAAATGGAACCAGACACAGGCTAAATACTCTACAGTCAAGAAAGAAATGCTTTCTATCATTAAATGTATTTCAAAATTTCAAACTGATTTATTAAATCAAAAATTTTTGTTAAGAATTGATTGCAGCTCTGCAAAATCAATTATTGAAAAGGATATCAAGAATCTTGTTTCCAAACAAATTTTTGCCTCATGGCAAGCCCAATTAAGTGTTTTTGAATTTGATATTCAATACATTAAAGGAGAAAATAATTCTCTAGCTGACTTTTTGACCCGTGAATTCTTGCAGGGCAATATATATATATATATATATATATATATATATATATATATATATATATATATATATATATATATATATATATATATATATATATTAATTAATATATAATGGAGTTGTAAGGCAATTTCTTATCCCACCATTCAACTTTCTTAGGCACCATGCGCGCTGACGAAAATATTTCTGTGTTTCGGATGTACAAATCCGAACGCACTACTTTTTTTAAAATTTTCTAATTTTTCTCGGATGTGCACATCCGGAAGAATTCATGATCTGCAAATCCGAAAAAAATCAAAAGAATTTCATAAAATTATTTACTTCTAAATATAATTAAATCTAATATAATTAAAATCCAATATAATTAAAATTAATATCATTTTTTCAATATAATTAAATCCAATATAATTAAAATCCAATATAATTAAAATTAATATGATTTTTTCAATATAATTAAATCCAATATAATTAAATTCAATATAATTAAATTAATTTTAGAAGTAAATACCATATAATTTTAATTATAATTTAGAAGTAAATACCATATAATTTAGAAGTAAATACCATATAATTTTAAATATCAATATAATTAAATCCAATTTTAGAAGTAAATACCATATAATTTTAAATCCAATATAATTAAATTAATTTTTTCAATATAAAAATAATAATTTAGAAGTAAATACCATATTAATCATTTAGAAAAAAAATCATATTAATTTTAATTATATTGGATATAATTAAATTGAATTTAATTATATTGAAAAAATCAAATTAATTTTAATTATGTTGGATTTTAATTATATTGGTTTAAATTATATTTAGAAGTAAATGATTTTATGAAATTTTTTTATTTTTTCCGCATTTGCAGATTAAGAATTCTTCTGGATGTGCACATCCGGAAAAAATTGGAAAATTAAAAAAAAACGATGCGTCCGGATTTACACATCCGGAAATTGGGGGCAAAAATAAAATTTTACGTGGTGTCTAACAAACATAAATGGTGTATTAAGAAACCCTCTAACGTAACTCTTTCCATTTACTGTAGCGATTAATATTGCAAGAATTATATATAGGATAAGGCAATGAAATAAAGATGATAATATATATATATATATATATATATATATATATATATATATATCATATAAATTAGATTTAATAATTAATAAATTATGTATTTATGTATTGATCCGTTTTATTTATTAATATAATTAATTCAATAGCATGGATAATAATATTAATAATATATTTTATTTAATAATTGATAATTTTTTTTTAATTATCATACAAATATTTAATTAATTAGTAGATATTTATTTAAAATATTGAAACTTTATTAAATTATTTAATGTCTATTAAAGATGAAACTTTATTTAATATGAAACTTTATTAAATATTAATTATTTATTTGAATATTAATTATTCTTTTGAATCATTTGTATTAAAATAGAAAAAAAAATAATGTGTTTTTTTTTTTAAATGTAATAAAACAAAACCGTATTGAATTACGGTGGTGGTGTCACTTTGAGTGTCTAAATATCAATTCTCATGTGGATAATGGTTACTATAGCTGGTGATAGGAATTAAATGAATGAAAACTAATTGCATCCTATTTATCGTGTAGCACAATATCCAAATGAAAGTGTAATATTTATATGCTTTGAGTTAATGTAGCTAAAACGAATAGGTGATGGTTTTATAGGATCCATGCTACAGTACCGCATATTGGTAGTAATTAATGGTATCATCTAAGAAACTTTAATATATGTACAATTATAAAAAGAATAGTACCGGAAAATTACGCTGTAAACCCTCTGATTATTAAATGTTAAGTTTAGACTAAAAATTAAGGTTAAAATTGATTAAGTATAAAATGGAAGTTTTATATTGATTTGACATTTATTACATCTGATGTGGCAAGACCAGATTTTTTGTTGCATTTTACTTTTTTTTTTTTAATTTAAAATTTAACAATTACAAATCCTTAAAATCTTACTAATTAACTAGTGGGAGACCCGTGCATTCGCACGGGTACTGGTATGGTACGCGCATTTTTTTCAAATTAAAACAAAAGAAGAAAAATTTAAATTTTCATTAAAAAATATTATTATTTGTAAAATATATAATAATTTAGTGGGTATAATCAATAACGAATTTGACCCCGTATATAAATGTTAAATTTATTTTGACATGACTTATATATTTGAAACTATATAATAATAATTGAATCAAGAAAGTATGTTTTCAATATTTTTTAATAAATATGAAAGACACAAAATTGTCCCAAAATAATTATAAATAAAATTATGTATTTAACAATAATTATGTATTTAACAATAAATTAATATAAAATTATGTATTTAACAATAAATTAATATAATAAAATAATTATCATGTCATTGAGGCTAAGGTGGTGATATATCAGCAATGAAACCATGGGTACAACATAATCATTCAACTAAACTAAGCTGGTGATGTATCATGATAAGCTTTCAAAAAAAACAATCTTGAATGGTAAAAATGTTTAATATCAGAAAATCTCAAACTACTTCCTTCCTTGGCTAAGCCTCTGCAGTTGATAATTGATACTTCCCCAAGACTTTCTGTAGTTTTTACTCTGAAAAACAAAAGTTGAAAAGTTTTTATGCAGTGATTAGTTTCCAAGTCATGTAATAATAATAACAATAATTTGCACTGATTACAGTAAACTGGTAAGATCTACATTACCTGAGATTCTATACATGTATTTAATATCTCCTTCTGCTTAGCACATGCCTCAACATCGCTATGGCTTGTAGCAATACAGTTCATAAACATGATCATTTCCTTGATGCAAGGTTTATGAAGTGAACTGAATATGTTGGAATTGATAAAAAGCCCACCGATTTTCCGCCCCATTATCCTACAATTTGAAATCCAACCAGAACAAATGAAAACTGTTTTTCCATCTGCATCTCAGTTAACATGTAATAAAACCCATAACTAAAAGATTGTATTAAAGAGACAAAGAAATTGTTATTATCTCAATATAAAACTACATATAACCAACATTAACAAAACTCTAATGGAAAGCCCGTGCAACTGCGGCTAAGAGGTATTGTCCACGTAGCAGAAGTGTATATAAACTACTCTTAGCCACGATAAGTGTGAGAGCCGTCACGACATTGCCTCTGAAAATAGACAAAATATCAGTATATATCAGAGCAGGTAAACCAATTTAGTTCATATCTAAACCAATAGCAGGTAAAAGAAAGAAGAAAATTATTTAGCTCACGTCGTCACGATTCACCGGTTCTGGCATAGAAAAGATCTCCGATATTAGTACCATTCTGTTTGCACTAAAGCCCCTCACAACATTGGATGGTCAAAGACTACAAAATGATCAAGAATATGAGAATGACATACAGTTCACAAAACTTCAATACAAAAGAAAGCTACCTTTGGGCACACGCACGATAGTGCTTAGCCGCCCGTAATACTTAATCCTGTCTTTATTTAAATTAATTATTAAAGAATAGTGCACAGTATAATAGCTTGAGGCCAATTTATCGTTTACAATTTCATTATATTAGTTCAATCATAATGCATTAGGTAAAATTTGCAACAAAACCACCTATGATGAAGACAAGAAAAGGAAAGAGCACCAAATTATTTTCTAGTGTCGTACAAATAGATCAAGAGGCAAAAGAATAAACATTTACCTGCTAGTAATTTCTTTAATATTGTTCTGCACTGTCGTAATCAATGTTACTGATATGATTTAATGTAGCTTATTGATTTGATTTCAAACTATATCATATCAACCGTGGGAAATTAGAATTCACAACAATGTTGCTGGTATATTAATACATAATATTACATAACTTGGTGTTACTCACACAAACACCTTATTCCATGCCAGATTTATCATCATTTTACATGCTTAACTATCACAGTTTTGAAGGTGATTGATACCAGCCCCGCGGCTCATCCGATATATACCTAGTAACTTGCTTCACAGTCAAGTAGTTCTCGAGTCCCCTGAATCAAAAAACAACAACAAAAATTCAGACTCCGCCTCTCAGATTTCTTATGAAAGGAATATTTCCTATTTTAAAAATCAAGGTTCATACCATTCTCCTAATTCGCGGCCAAAGCCGCTACGTTTAATGCCTCCCCATGGAGCTTGAATGAAGCTTGGCTGAGCACAATTGATCCACACAATTCCAGCTTAAAGAGCCTACAAAAATCAATACAAAGTTTAAACCATCAAGTTAGTAGAAATCTAATCATTTTGTTGTTTTATATGATGATAATATCTTGTATTAGTCTCACTTTAGATAAACGCTCGCATCTTTCTAAATCATTTGACATTACTGCCGACCCCAAACCATAGCTGTGAAATATCAAGTTCGTAGCATTCACATCAATCCACAAGTGAAGAAAAAAGACGGTTTAGAAGTGAAATCAATATCAGTTCAGCAAACTCATTGAGTGCCATTTGCTAGATTGTCAGCTTCTTCCTCGGTGCTAAATGTTTTCACGGCGAGTACAGGTCCAAATGTTTTCACTGAGTGTCATTTGCACATAAAAAATTAGTCACATTATCTTGTATTTAAATTTATAAAGTGGACCGTAGCAGAGATGAATTTCCTGTACTATTTCCAGTAGGCAACAAAGTTGTGAGCAGAAGGTATAGGAACAATTTATGGTAGGCTATACATTGGAACAACAGAAAACATACCACCATCAGAGCTTATCGATACCACTGGTGTCGGTGATGCATTCACGGGAGCTGTGCTGCAATCATTAAGATAGGTATATTCATTCGCAGTATGTCGTACCACCATCAGAAAGTATACAATATAACAGAAAGAGACAATGCCAGAAAACAAATTATTTGTACGAAAAGTTAAAAAGCAGAAAATATACAATATAACATATAATATTTACCTGGTCTATTGTAATGCCATTGTCAAAAGCGTTACCTGGTCTACACCTGCTGATATCAAGACCTCTAACAGTAGTAAGCTTTCCATCGAAAAGCAGCTCTGCTGGTCCTAAACTGTAGTGTCGGGAAAGCTAATTTAGAAGTGTTTATCATGATAAGTGCTTCTCTATAATAATATAATGGCAAGAAGGATTGCAAATAGGTAAGGATATTAAAATACAAAAGTAAAACACTTAAAAGAAGCCCTTGAAATTGCACTCCATAGAAAATTACCGAATCAAATTCATTTTGACAGATGATGCATGGAGTTTTGCAGATGTTGATCTTGTTAGCCCTGCTTCCAGCAAAATGGCATGATCATCTTCCTTAATTGTATCTTTCTCCAAGTCATCAAGATTAGTATGTGAATAACTGCAGTCCACCATGAGAATTGTTCAGAATAAGAAAATATTTGCAGAAAGTAATTTTATACATTCCTTATGTCAAAAACATCAAAGCACAAAATTCAATTTTTGAAAGTAGGAAGTTCGAACTATAAAGGCGCATCACTGAAAAAAGTGATAACTTAAATAAATTTTAGTAGGGGAATCTAATACCATAATCCAACGGTGCCGTTCAAATACGAAGTATCAAATATATCCCTGTCAGGATACATGACAAAATAGTAAGCTTTCAGTTGAAAAAAACTAATGTAGCTCTGAAACCATGCGGGGGAGCAACTACCGGTAAATTGTTCTGATTCCTACCATAGAAAGTAGTGTCTGCTTGAGAGGGTTTATCCAATAGTGATTTCTCTAGAGGAAACTCACTGGCAAGTCTATCATCTGAAGAGACATGTCTTGCATCAGTACTGCTCCCTCTTCCACTTTCGTCGATTTAAAGATTCCGCTTAACACTTTTATTCATATATCTGCGTTCAATGCTTGTTGAAGGAGGAGATCTTTCCATCAAGCCCATTGGCGAAGCCTTGGCACTGGAAGACCTTTCAGTTTCCAAGTCTCCTGCAGGACATTCATCTATTTTATGGGTTACTCCATTAGTCTGTATTTAGGGCCTCTATCTGAAATCCCAGAGTAACCATCTCTTGAGGATTTGGTTCTCTGTTCTATAGTGTCTCTATAATTCACATCATCAACATTTGCATTTCTGAAACACGGGAAAAATAGCTAACACAATTATAATTAATAATAAAGGTAAAAACCCCATGGTTGTGCTTCTGAGCAAAAATGCAGTTAGACCTAATCATAAAATTTAAACCGTACTACGCAATATTTAAATCGTCACCAACAAATTCATGTTACACTTTCCCCCTTTTGGAAAAGCAAAAGAAATATCCATCAAACTTTCTAAAAACCTCCCATATTTAAAAAGTTATGGTACGCTTAATAATTAACAACATAAAATGGCTTAAGATTATGTTTATATACAATGCTAGAAATCATAATTGGAACTAAGAAAGGCTAAATCACATGACAAATCTCTAGTTGCCATTATACAACACCTTGAAAAACACATGAGGCCAAAAAATATGCACAAATCAAAATTGCCAAATGAGCCTTCAAAGTTACAATAATACTACAAAACTTTCAAGAAAATTAAAAAGTACCTATATTCATCTTTAGTTGCCAGAGAACGATGATTCGTCAATTGACTTGTAATTCTCGAAGGTAAGTGAGAGTATCTGTTCAATTTCTTCGTTGTTTTCTCCTAAAAGCCGGTTCTGATAAGTTGACCAAATAGAGCCGTATTAGATAAGGCAAGGAAAAAAGTTAATCTATTTGACAGTAAGTAAATGCAAATAATAAGCGTTTAATTAAGCCATTTATCCAAACACTGCATATATGAATTGAATAAAAGAGATGCCGATGATACCTCCTGATGACTCAAAGAAGTCTTGCTATTTCCCTTCATGATAACAGGTTCCAACAAAGTATATACCAAGTTAAGGCAGTTGACAGTGAAATAGGAAGTGTTCCATTGAATTTACAATTAGAAAGATCCAATTTTGATAAGTTTGTCATGTTACCTATAGTGTATGGAAATGATCCAGAGAAGCTTCTGTTTACTACCAATCTAAAAACATACAAAAAGATTGTTTAAGAAACATGAAAACTGTTATCATCCAATGCCATAAATACCATTCATGTCGGATGAGTATAGCGGCAACATGCACTGAACTTGCAGCTGAGTAATACAATAACAGGTAAAAAATAGTAAGGACATTTAATACATAAATACTTCTGTTAACAACTTAAGTATTAACCAATTATATAAAGATTAATATTTCTACTTCAAGAGAAAGAACCATCAATAACTACCTTCCAGTTTTCATGTAGAATGGACAATCCACTTCCCCCTGTTAGCAGATGGATGATACAAAATGTAAACAATTCTGTCATGCAAACTAAAAAAACTTCATTTGATGTAGTAAATTCAATGATCAACAGAGTGTGTGATGGACTTTTACCTGAGTTGCAGGAGTGCCAATTTGCATAGTTGAAAACGATATTAGGTCATCAAACTATCATTGGCAGTAAATTCAATAACAACCTACTGATTACATCTAAAGCTTTTTACAGAAAGCGAGTAGCCAATAACATAACTTTTAAGATGTTTTGAAACTAATAACAGAAACTTGAACTTTATAAAAAATTACAAATTAAAATTAAGAAAAAGATACCTTGTAAAAAAATATTTCCCAGAAAAGGGGCCCAACAATGGCAGTCTCCCAGTTATGTAGTTGCAGTACATCCGCCTGCTTCCCACATTTTACAATATAGTCTAGTGAGGCACGACAGAAGTAAGAGAACCTGGTGGCAGAAGATTAAACATCAAGATTATTGAAAAATTTGTATACATAGAGGAGAGACCAAATTACACATTGTAATAGTTGAGTACTCTTACACCGTTCAATAACTTTTTGCCATATAGTTCTATCACAAAATTGTTACATCATTCATTACCTTTCAAAATCATCCGGGTAATCATATATCATCTCACGATTGAAAAATGATGAATAATGCAATGACTCGATCAAAGTGACTCCAATTTCATAAACAACATTATCATACACTAAGGGTAAGTATAAAGGAAAGCAACATCACTAAAAATCTAAGCAAAGGTAAAAAAATAATGAAGTTGTAGAACAACATAAGCATAACATAGAAGGCCTTCAATACACGCAACATGAGCCTACTTATCCGGTAAAAAATCTCACCAATACTATGTTACTCATAAGTAGTAATCCTTACTAAGCAACAACTCGAATCACGCAAACATCGACAAAGTCGATCCTAGACTTCAAAGCCTAAACCCCTCACTATATCTCCAGTCTATACCACCACTGTTTTGTTTTAACCCTGCGCAAACAATAGACCACAGTAGGCCAAACCTAGTCATGACATCCTTTATTCCAAAATAAAATGCACAACAGGACTCCAAGACAGACCGAACTAATGATTGAATGGATTCAGAAAAAACACGAGAATGTTGAGATTAAAAAATAACTCACAAAAACATCCAAAGTTGATACATTAGAGACTTCTCTCAACCAAGGATCAGTGTGTTTTCCTGAGCTTCCAATAGCAAAAGATCCTTTGCTAGGTATAGACGCAGGCCGATAATTGTATTGATCTGTATAAAAGAGAAAATTATACACTGATGATAATCAGTTGTTTTATTAATCTTGTGAATAATAAAGCCATAAATAGACACAGTTCCAACAAAACCAAGTTTCAACAATCAATTGGATAGAGGTTAGAATAACAAAATTTGGTGCAGTAAATGTTGCGTTGTGCCTTTGCCATAGCCACCGTCGGATGGTCTGTACCACAACAACATAGAAAATCATATATTATCAGTCCAAATCATCAAATGAAATTTCTATTATGAAAACGGAAGCTACCAACATCATGGCAAAGGTTATGAAAGTGTTTCATGAAAAAAACAAAAAATATTGAAAACCTAAACATGGAAATGCTACAATCACAAAAATAATGAAAATCGAAAACCTGGATTTGCTCTTAATACTCGATTCATAAAAGGATGTCGCCATCTCAAAGGTTGTCGCCAAAACCCAAAACCTACCATTTTTTCAATTGCTGTCCGCGGAAATTGAAATGTAGAGAAGGGTTTATGATGGAGACAGAGAAATTTCTGAAGAAAAGGAGAAGATAAGGTGAAGAGATATTGAAAAACAAAAGGAAGAAAAAAGAAGGTATCATGATTGTTTGTAAATAAAATGAAGGAGGAAGAAGCAGAGGGAGAACGAAGAAGAGGAAGAAGGAAGATGAAGACAGAGAGTGGAGGAAGAAGAAGACGGAAGACGATGAAGGAAGAAGAGGGAAGAAGATGAAGGAAGAAGAGAGAGAGAGTGAAGGAGAAGGTGTCTTGCATTGAAAAAAGGGTGCCAAATAAATGTGCTCAGGTGAAATGAGGGTTTATTGTTTCTCAAGACAGATAGTGTAACTGTGTAACCAATGAGAAGTATTTTTGACCATTCCAAGTGAATAAGCGTGTGAGAAAAAGAATAATTATATTATAGGTTAGGTTAGTTATCATAAATGGTTGTAAGTAATTTATTTGAGACAACAATTGCCCCCAAATTGCATAATTGATGGAAGATTAAGAAGGGTTAATTATGTCTTAACCAGAACAGTAAATTTTCTTATATTATAGATACTGATATCCAAATTGATACTTCCAAAGCATCGGTTGACATACCAAATCCTTTCATTATACGATTTTTATCCTTCCTATTAATTTATATATGTTCCCTATGCATAATTTGCATTTACATCCAGTTTCGAAAAACCCTCCACCACCTGTTTCGAAAAATCATCCACCATCAGTCCAAACATAAACCCTAAACCTTCATCTTCTAAATCTGAATCTGATCCTGAATCTATATATGACTAGAAAGCCAACGAAAATCAAAGTCGAAGCTTCCAAATGTCTTCTTTTGTGAAAAGGTTCTTCCTTCTTTCTATTTCTTTTGTTTATTGTCATTATGTTTATGGTATTTTCATTCTTAAATTGATCACATTTTTGCTTTCTTGAAAATGAAGTATATCCCATGCATTTTGGAAAACAGACGAGTTTGTTATAGAAGACCTAAAGTATTCTTTTCACTCTCTTTCATTTACTTTGTTTATTTTAATATTAGATTTAATTAGTTTAGGTAATCATTTGACAAAATTGAATTTTTGTTTCAATATTTATTTTACTTTTATCTATATTTTGATGCTTGAGTTTTTAGGTTCTTGAGATAGTCCTAAAAAAAGTGACAATGATTTAGATGCTACTATTAAGAGCCTAAATGAATTTTACTTGGGAGCTGTATATGGAAATTTTAGAGACCAATTGACAAAGTATGATATCAATGTGTATGAAGTAAGTTACTGAGAAGCCATGTGAATCTTTTTACGGTGCTGCTAATTGATATGATGTTGTCTATTCAAGTCTGGCTGCTAGGTATTTTTCTTTCCATTTTTTTTCTCAATTTTTGATTTTTCTGATTGAAATATGAGTTTGAGTTTTGATTTTTGTATTTGTTTCTTATATTGATAGAAAAAGCAAAAACTATGGTGTTTTGGTGAATACAAAGCTCACACGAATATGTTTACGATTGATTTCCAATAGTAGTTTATTTATTTCCCTTCCCTTTCAATTCCCCAACCATGTTGTCTTTTATCATTAATTTTGTTATTATTTGATTATATAGTTCTGTTGACTTACTATTTATTAATATCTCAGTATGATTTGTCTTTCTTTACTTGGTTTAATCGATTTTATCTTATACCAAGTCTTTTTTTGTTATGCAGCTTCTGGAAATGTTTTGTCTTTGGCGTAGATTTATATTATTTATAGTATTTTTTTTTCCATTTTGTAGGCTAAAACTCATGATTTGAGTTTAAATTTTGGTACTGAGTATTAGGAGATTAATTAGAATAAACCTAAATTTAGTTTTGAATTTGGTTTGGGTTTAAATTTGAGTTTATGTGTTGCAAATTGTTAAAGTTTATTCTGGATTTGGTTTGATTGAAATTCCTATATTTTTTGTAACTCATTTTTTGTTAAAGTTTATTCATGATTAATTAATGTTAATAGAAAAAAATTAATTAATTATTAATAAAAATATTATTCATAGTTTTGATCATTTTTATAATTAATTAATTATAAAATGATAATTCAGAATGATAGTAACTAATTTAGCGAAATTTAGAATTAAATTTTTCTATTTTTAGCCAATTTTTTAATTAATTATTATTAATAAAAATTAATACAAATATTAATTTCCACTTAATAGTATTAAATAACCGTTGAGATTTCTTCAAGACAATTGCAATCCAATCATAATCTTAGTTTTTATTTTATAGGTATGGTCAATTATTATTAATTTTTATTTTGTTGTAATTCCTAATATGCCCTCCTTTAATTTCATTTTTATTTTCCAACCAAAGAGTTATTTGGTGTACTATAAAACGTGACCGTCTTTTTATATTCCAATACTTGGGAAACCTAAATTCATTATAACCCATTTATTTTTATTAAAGAGTTTTTACCTCTTTTTAATTATTTAAAGTATTAATTAATTAATTAATGAAATTCAATTTCTTTATCAAATAATTGAGATAGTGTTAATTTAAACGCTTAAAAATTATTATAATAATAATTTTTTTAGAGAACAATTTTTTTTTGTGACTTTAAACATTAAATATATACCAAATCATATCTTACTTTTATAGATAAAGAAACTCTAAAAAGACAATTTTTTTTTCTCATTATAATTGTTGTCTCAATTTAGCGGGTTTTAATTATTACTATAAGACAATTTAATATATAAATTAAAAATTCCACGTATTTATATACGTATGATAATATGATATTATTGAAAGAGTAATAAATAAGATAAGTTTATTAAATTTATTGACATTTTTTTTAAATATGTGAAAAATATTACGAGTGTTTATATTAAAAAAAGGGAGTACATATTTTAAAATTGTTTTCTCTATTCTAGAATATTTTTTTTATTTACAAAAAAAGGAAAATGAATGATATAATTATATCAATTCTATTTAATTTTTTTATTTTATTTTATTATTTTTATATAACTTCAATACTAATTATTAACCATATACTTTTTAATTGAAATTTTTTTATACCTCACTTAATCTTAGAAAAAAAATAATATTTGACTCTTAACTAGGAGTGGAAATAGACTGGGTCGAGCTAGACTTTGTCAAGCTTAAGTCTGGTCTGTCATATTGAAATAAGCAATTAAAAGAAGCAATTAAAATAATATTTAAATTAAAATAATATTTAAAAGTCTATTATTTTAGATATATTAAAATAAGCAATTAAAATAATATTTAAATAGATTAACAAACTAAAAATCCAATGAGACTAAAAGTTGCACATATTCATGAATTCATCAAATAAATAGAATACCGGTGTTTTTATTAAAAGTTGCACATATTCATGAATTCAGCAAATAAATAGAATTTAATTTTTGTTTTTCATATTTGTTATATTTTAGTTTTTAAACCATATTCTTAAAATAATCTGTAATACCCCGTATTTTTATTGCTCCGGATAATATTATATTGTGATCGACTAAGCCAGTGTACTCTGAGAAATTATTTGACAAATAAATTAGAGTAACTGGGGAACTTAGAATAAATCCAATTAATACTATCTGACTCTGAGGTATTTTATTAATTTGGACTTTAGAGACTTTTTGGACATTTAGTAGTATTATTTCTAATACTAAGTTACTATATTCTTTTCCTCTCACTTTGCAAACAAAAGAAAAAGATAGAAACATTGAAGGAAAGAAGAAAGAAAGGAAAGGAGAGAAAAGAGGAAAGAGGAGAAAAAGCTCAAGAACATCAAGATCATCATCATCCATTCATCAATCTTCATCCAATCTTCTCAATCATCTTCATCTTGCTCATCTCAAGGTGGGTTCTAGTTAGAACTTTAGTTTTAGAATTTTTGGAAATGTTTGAGTTAGGTTAGAATTATTGGAATTGATGTTCTAATGGTTGAAATGTGTTATAAATTGTGTAGCATGCTCAATATATGTGTGGAATCATCTGTTTATAGTTGTTGTGACGTTTGTTTATGAATTGAATGAGTTTAGGTTGGAAATGTGTGATTAAAAACAGAGTTTTTGGCTTCTGCAACAGGGTTTAAACGGTTAACGGTATGGGTTAACCGGTTAACGGTATGAAAAAATGGTGTTTTACGTGAAAATTGAAATGGTTAACCGGTTAACCAAATGCGTTAACCGATTAACACTGTAACTTTTGGAAAATATTTTTCTAAAATTCATAACTTTTTACTCGAGTGTCCGGTTTAAGCGTTCTTTATATCGACGTGAAGCTAAGGAAATATTCTATGCAATGGAGCTGATATATGTCAAATTTACCGACCGATTAAATAATCGGGAAAGTTTGAAAGTGATATAATTATGTTTTAAATTGTGGTTTATTATTCTATTATGCCATTATGATGTGTTTTGCCTATCCTATTATTGTTTAACATGTTGTGAGTGAATATGCATGTTAATGTAAAATGAAATAGGAAGAGTGAGAAAAACATCAACCTTGACAATAAGAAAACCTAGGAAGAACTAGGAATGGTAGACAACTCTAGATGGCAATACTTGGGCACGTGTTGTAAGAAAGTGCATCCTTGCCGGTATTGGCCTAGTCGAGAGTGGGACACTAGTATGGAACATGAGGTTAACTTTGTGGTTTGAAGGACAAGAAAGGCCTTGAGGCATTATGGCCTAGGCATTGTCGAATACTTTTTTTTGTTGTGTGATCATGTAATCGTAACCATTTTATTTTGAGTTGCCCTTGAAAGGCCTTCATGAGTCTCGAGCTCCTCTGAAGTGCAGGCAAGATTACTTGGTAGGTTTGATTCCCTACGTGTAGTACAATTGGAAGCCTATGCAATGGGTACGAGACTTGTGATGGTTTACAGGCCATGAAAAGTGACGGTTCACGGTTAACAGGCCGATGATCCTGAATCCAATTGTATACCAAGTAACTACAAGGATCTATGACTCGGGTCGCCTTCTAGACGTAGAAGCGGATGGGAATAAGAGATACCTTGGTATTGGTTATCGATTAGTGATGTGGTGAGTTAATGAACTCATGTCATGTTTCCATATAGTGTGAGAGTATCAAGTGTGAACTCAAGAGTCCTTCCCTTCCCCGGACTTGAGTTAGGATTGTTAGAACCGTGAATAATCTGAGAGAATCCATAAGATAGGGAACTCACTGAGATTTGATGTATCTCACCCCACGTTGTTGATGTATTTCAGGTGTTTCAGGTTCCGAGAAGAGTAAGGACAAGGTCGTTTGATCTTTTCTTTACCTGTTGATGGCTAGCTTCCGCTATGTTGTTATTTTGAGATCATTGTTATGATCTAGTTCTTAGTTTTTATCATTTTGGAACATCTTGTATATGTAATGCCTTAGACTTTTAATGTTATGTATTAGAGGCATTTATGTGTATAATGTGTTAACTAGGAACTTATTGTATTTCAATACCAAATACTTGGATTCATATATATAATTTATGCTTTGATGTATGGATTCTATATATGGGTGTTACAGTTGGTATCAGAGCAGGTCGTATCCTCGACCTAGCCATGAAATAGTATGAGTATTTTCTTTCCGTTTCATACGTGTTGTGTCGCCCTTGGTCTTACGTGTTATATTTATGGTATTGAGCCTGATCAACTTAATCCTATCTGTATGAAATTCAGAAACATGGCTGACGGGCGCAGAAACAACCGTGGTAGACCGAGAAACGCTCTAGCAGGGACTAATCCGCCGGTTGGCGAGGGGAATGCTCCGTTGTATCAATTCATGCAGCAGATACAGCAATAATAAAATCAGTTTATGTAACAAATGGTTCAGCAGATGGCGGGTGGTCTACATCCTCCAGTGGTTGTTCCTGAGGTTGCAGGAGGAAATTTTAGGGATTGCATTCGTTTGAATCCTCCGGAATTTCAGGGAGGGTTAGACCCAGTGAAGGCTCATGAATGGATATCAGGTATGGAACGGGTTTTCCAAATAGTTCAGTGCAGTGAGGAGAACAAGGTGGTCTTTACTTCCCACTTGTTGAAGGGTCCTGCCATGAGGTGGTGGGGAGAGCGCTTCAGCTTTAATGACAATTCAAGAGGTACCGAAGGTATGGGAACAGTTTAAGGTAACTTTTATGGAGAAATATTTTCCAAGTTCCTTGAGATCTCAGAAGGAATTTGAGTTTCAACAATTGAGACAAGGTAACTTGATTGTGGCTTCTTATGCTGAGAAATTTGAAACTATGGCCGCTTATTCTAGACAAGCCATGTATGCTCCTGATGAGAGGTGGAAGATTGATTAGTTTCTGTTTCGTTTAAGGGCTGAAATTTCACATAGTGTGTCTCAACGAGAATTTACTACTTTTGCCAAAATGTTAAGACAATGTTATGTGGCGGGTCATAGTTTGAAAAAGGTTCAAGATGAAAGTGTAGCAAGTCGGGTAACTCAAGGTGATCGTGGAAGGTCTAATCAACCATTTAGACCTAGGCCACAATCCTTCAAGGGGAAACAGGTACAAGATACAAGGGCGAGTACACCTCCCGTGTGTCGCACTTGTGGCAGGAATCATCTCGGAAGGTGTGGTTATGAAAGGGTAAAGTGCTTTCAGTGTCAGAAGGTGGGTCATATGAAGAAAGATTGTCCTCAGAATAGGACTCAGACACAAGGGAGGGTTTATACCTTAGATGCAAGGAAGAAGAAGAGTGACAATTCCTTAATTGCTGGTACGTGCTTTGTTAATGGATTTCCTTGTTTTGTTTTGTTTGATTGCGGAGCTACACATTCTTTTGTATCGATGCAATGTATGAAGCGACTTGGGTTACGGTCCGTTCCTTTGTCTCCTCCTATGGTGGTCACTACCGCCATGGATGAAATAGTTGAAACACCGTTGATGTGTGAAAACTGTGTTTTGTCTGTGGACGGTAGAGTTTTTTAGATTGACCTTATTTGTCTACCGCTTAAGAAAGTTGATGTCGTTTTGGGAATGGATTGGCTTTCTGCTAATTCGGTGTTTATTGGGTGTGAGGAGAAGCTTATCATCATTCCGTCTGTTGAGGCTACACCAAAGGATGTTTTAACAACTATTTTAGAAGGTACGGTTGGTATGATAAATCTCTTGTTTGAAGAAGAGAAATCTGTGTTGTTGGTTCTCACTAAGGAAGGGAGTAGCAATCTTCAAGTTTCGAACATTCCTGTAGTTTGCGAGTTTACCGAAGTTTTCCCCGAAGATGTCACTTCTCTTCCTCCGGAGAGGGAAGTGGAATTTTCTATTGACCTGGTACCGGGAACGGCTCCTATATCCGTTTCTCCGTATCGGATGGCACCAAGGGAGTTAAGGGAATTAAAGGATCAATTAGAAGAGCTTATGGCAAAGCATTTTGTTAGACCTAGTGTTTCACCGTGGGGAGCTCCAGTTCTGTTAGTAAAGAAGAAAGACGGTGGAATGCGATTGTGTATCGATTATCGTCAGCTGAATAAAGTCACCATTAAGAACAAGTATCCCTTGCCCAGGATAGACGACCTTTTAGATCAATTGAAAGGAGCCTGCGTGTTCTCGAAGATTGATTTGAGGTCGGGTTATCACCAAATCCGAGTGAAGAATTCCGATGTACCTAAGACTGCATTTAGGACCCGTTATGGTCATTACGAATTCTTAGTGATGCCTTTCGGTGTGACTAATGCTCCAGCTGTTTTTATTGACTACATGAACCGTATATTTCAAGCTTACTTGGATCAGTTTGTTGTAATCTTCATTGATGATATTCTTATTTATTCTCGTACTTCACAAGAGCACGAGGAACATCTGAGAATTGTGTTATCCGTGTTGCAAGAGAAGCAACTTTTTGCTAAGTTAAGTAAGTGTGAATTTTGGATGGCGGAAGTTAAGTTTCTTGGTCACGTTATATCACAAGGTGGTGTAGCAGTAGATCCGTCGAAGGTAGAAGCAGTGATAAATTGGGAGAGGCCGAGAAATGCTTCGGAAGTCAGAAGTTTCTTAGGGTTGGCAGGTTACTATAGGAGGTTCATCGAAGGTTTCTCTCAGTTGGCTTTACCAATGACGAAACTTACTCGTAAAGATTTTGCTTTTGAGTGGGATTCGGGTTGTGAGCAAAGTTTCATGAAGTTGAAGGAGAGATTGACAACAGCTTCGGTGTTAATCATTCCTGATCCTAACAACTCTTACGAAGTGTTTTGTGATGCTTCTAAGATGGGATTGGGAGGTGTTCTGATGCAAGGTGGTCAAGTAGTAGCTTATGCCTCTCGACAATTGAAAATTCATGAACAGACTTATCCAACTCACGATTTGGAATTGGCAGCGGTTGTTTTTACACTAAAGGTGTGGCGGCATTATTTGTATGGTGTACATTTTGAAATGTTCAGTGACCATAAGAGTTTGAAATATTTATTTGACCAAAGGGAGTTAAATATGCGACAACGAAGATGGATGAAGTACTTAAAAGATTATGATTTAGAATTGAAGTATCATCCAGGAAAAGCGAATAACGTAGCAGATGCGTTAAGTCGGAAAGTAGTTCATAGCGCGAAATTGATGATTTTGGAGTATGCATTGTTGGAGAATTTTAGAGATCTTAATCTTCAGTTTGTGTGGACCCAAGAGGGTGTGATTATGGGAAATTTGAATGTCAATTCTACTCTAAGAGTTGAGATTCAACAAGGTCAAATTTTGGATGAGAAGTTACAAGAAGTGTTACTTCTACAGGGTTTTATTCAGGCTACCGACGGAATTATTATGTTTGACCAAAGAATTTGTGTTCCGAATGATGCAATGTTAAGAAGAAAGATTTTGGATGAAGCTCATAAAGGTACTTTTACGATACATCCTGGTTCTTCGAAGATGTATCAGGATTTGAAGAAGGACTATTGGTGGTCCAGAATGAAAAAGGATGTTGCGATGTATGTGTCAGAATGTGCAGTGTGCCAATAGGTTAAGATTGAACACCAAAGACCGGGCGGTCTGTTGCAACCTTTAGAAGTTCCAGTTTGGAAATGGGATAGCAATTCTATGGACTTTGCAGTAGGTTTGCCCCGTACGCAAGGTGGTTATGATTCAATTTGGGTGATTGTAGATCGACTAACGAAATCTGCGCATTTCTTGGCCGTGAAGACTACTTTTAAGGCAAGTCATCTTGCGAGGTTGTTTATTGCAGAAATTGTAAGATTGCACGGTATTCCCTCTAATATTGTGTCGGATAGAGATCCGAAGTTTACTTCAAGGTTTTGGAAAGTCTTTCAACAAGCTATGGGGACGGAGTTGCGTTTGAGCACGTCTAATCATCCACAGACGGATGGTTAGACTGAGCGAACGATACAAACGATGGAGGATATGTTGAGAGCTTGTGTGTTAGAGAGTAAAGGGAATTGGAAAGAACTTCTACCATTGATTGAGTTTTCTTATAATAATAGTTATCATGCGAGCATCGGTATGGCTCCGTATGAAGCATTGTATGGGCGAAAATGTAGAACACCTTTGTGTTGGGCGGAAATTGGTGAAGATAGAATTTTGGGACCCAAAATCATCCAAGAGACTACGGAAAAGATTCGAATGATCCGCGAGAAAATTAAGCAAGCACAAGATCGACAAAAGAGTTATGCGGACAATCGAAGGAGACCTTTAGAATTTGAAGAAGGTGACCATGTATTTTTGAAAGTTACTCCTAGATTGAGATTAAAAGGACCGTTTAAGTCACGCAAGTTAAGCCCGAGATACGTGGGACCGTATCAGATTTTAGAAAGGATTGGTGAAGTAGCATACAGGTTGGCCTTACCGCTTTCTCTGTCGGAAGTGCACGATGTTTTCCATGCATCTCAACTTCGGAGATTTGTTCCAGATCCTCTTCAGCCGATTCTACCGGATACTATTGAAATAGAAGCGGATTTGACGTTTGAACCTCAACTGAGCCGCATTGTGGGAAGAGAAACGAAAGTATTAAGGAACAAGGATATTCCTCTTGTTAAGGTACAGTGGGATGTAATGCATCCGGGTGATGCAACTTGGGAACTTGAATCGGAAATGCGAGATGCTTACCCTCATCTGTTCAGGTAATCTTTAAATTCGAGGGCGAATTTCTATTTAAGGGGGGGAGGATGTAATACCCCGTACTTTTATTGCTCCGGATAATATTATATTGTGATCGACTAAGCCCAGTGTACTCTGATAAATTATTTGACAAATAAATTAGAGTAACTGGGGAACTTAGAATAAATCCAATTAATACTATCTGACTCTGAGGTATTTTATTAATTTGGACTTTAGAGACTTTTTGGACATTTAGTAGTATTATTTCTAATACTAAGTTACTATATTCTTTTTGTCGCTCCCAGGATTTTCATCCAGGTACAAACGCGAGAGTGGCGTAGAAAAACAGAGTCGTCAGCCGTGTAAATTTATCCCAAGAGAGGGAAAGGGAACACCGCATAAACCTGAGGAAAAGGGAAAGGAATGATCATCACAACCATAACCTGGGTTCGGGAGTCGGTTACGCGAGGGGAAGGTGCTAGCACCCCACGCGTCCATCGTACTCGATGGGATCCACGCTTGTTGTCTATTCTAAGGGTGAGTTATCCTATCATCTATGGATGTACTAAGACGGGGAAGGGGAAGACAAAGACAAACTCGGTAGGACGTCGACGTCCTAGGCCTACGTACTCCCTTTGTGCAATGGGAAATTCAGAGTCAATGTAGTTCGGACCAAGTTCTTTTTGTGTTTTTTATGAGCGACGTTAAGTTCACGTTCGGAAGTTAGGGTCGATGCCTGTTTGCGACTCAGACGGAAAGTAACGTGCCCTTTTTGAAAATAGCCTTTAGTTTGACAATCCCGCAGGATAAAAAGGTTTGAAGTTCGTTTGTATTTTTTAGGACAGAAGTAACTTGAGTTAGTTCGTAACTCAACTTGAACCAAAGTCTATGACACGGGAACGAATGCGTCGCATGGTCGCCCCCAATGGGACGTATGCTCAACACTCTAGAAGAGAGAAGGGGGACCCCTCAATCTTCATTTCCTATGTTTAAGGCTTGTGTTCAAGGCAAGTTGACCTTATTAAGTATCTTAGAAATGTTTTGAGATGAGAAGAGGGACTCAAAAGAAAAGAAAAGACTACGGGGAAAAATCTATCCTAATGTTATCATGCAAAGATGGCCCTAAGGGGAGGTTTAGAGGGAGACTATCCTATGGGATCTAGTCCTAATGTTATCATGCCAAGGTGGCCCTAAGGGGAGGTTTGACAACAGCCTAAGCCTAAAGGAAAGAAAATATGAGAGGAAGAAAGAATGAGAGTGGACATGGACACTTATCCACACCCTTAAATAACTTACCTCAGCCCCTGCATAAAAGGTTAGTACGAAACAGACATAAGTAATAATAAGACTAATGAAACCCAAGCAATGACATGTAATGGTAATCAAGTGACCTATAACAATTCAAGCATGGTTTATGAAGTCCAAGAAGCAATCTCAAGCAATGGCACAAGTGCCTTTTCAAACAAGTAATCAGACATGATCAAAGATATGCATACAAGAAGATCCCAAACAAAAAGCAATCACATAATTAGCAAGACATCTTCTAAAATTACCAAATTAATTATCAACATAGCTCAACCAGGAACAAACAACATATTAAAAACTCATGCCAAAATTCACAAGATAGGTCACCCAAACAATTATGCAAAGTTCAGACAAGACACATGACTTAATATGTAAAAGAGGAGGACTAAAATGTAATATGAAATGATTTTAAAATGAGAGAAAAATATTTTAATGCAATTCACTATGTTGATGAATCAATGCAAAAAGAATGAGTTCAAAAGGTTTTATGGATGGTGAGAAATAAAATAAACAATGCAATGTGTGCAAAATGAGGCAAATTCAAAAAGAAATTATTAAAATAATTAATTTAGATGATAAAAATAAAATAAAATAATGAAATAAAATTTGAGAAAATTTTATAAGATGCTAAATGTGATTCATGAATTTTCTGGGAATTTTTTAATGCAAAAAACTATTTTTAATAAATTAAAATGAGATGCAATAATTAATAAAAATAAAAATAACGAAATAGGCATGGGGGGTGAGTTTAGCAACAAAAACACGTTAAAAAGGACACCTGGGCTTAAATGGAGGGTGTGGAAAGCAAGCCCAACCCAAAAATCCATCAGAAAAAATAAAATAAAAAAAAGGATGCACGCGTGGACTTCAGTCAATGGGTTGACTCAACACTCACCATCAGATTGATCATACGCTCCTTAGTAAGTCAACCAAATAACAAGTAATAAAGATTAGCAGCTCAGATTCACATGCACACGATAGTAAGGATGCACGCACCCACACACGATTGCTCAGAAAATAAATAAAATAAAAAAAGCACGTGGTAAGGCACATGGTAACATTAATGTGCTGGCATCCTAATGACCAATGGATTCATCAGACGTACCAGATTAGATCATCAGGTCAACAATTTAATAAAATGCAAGGCTTAGATTTGTGGAACATGGTAGTAATCGTCGGTGCACACACATGCAAACCAATAAACAAAAACAAAAATTTTAAATGCGTGGCAACGTGAGGACTGTGCGATCAAACAATTGGATGGTCAGGATTTCGTCTCCTACCTCCAAACCCTAAACTCGCCGGAACCCTTACTAGTCACCGGAGCTAGGGTTCCGGCCACCACTTTCGGCCACCTGCAACAAAAAGAAACCCAGAACACACACGCGAATACACTATCTTGACCAGAATTCCACGAGGATCTCAAATATGCAATAAAAAATCACAAATAACCAATGCATAAGTCAAAACGAATGAAACAAGGATGGATCCAAAATTTTAAAACTCACGATACAGCCACATTGCACGTCTAAACTCAACATCAATGCATGAGTAAGTTTAAATACTTAGGGTTAATCCACTGATGATCACTTGGGTCTTAATCACTCCTTGGTTAATGAGTTTTGGACCATTTGACAAATTTACATAATGTGAAATACACCCTCCTCCATGCATGTATATCCAAACCCTTGATGATGGATCACTTAAGTTTCAATTGCTAATCACACCTGTATGGAATTTGGGCCTTGAGATGTCTTGGTTCATGAGTTTAGAATAATCTTGCAATTTTGCACCATGTGAAATAAGTAATGAATAAGTCATGAAATTTCTTGGTTCAAAGGCCCAAAATGATCCTTAAGGAATGTTCTTTGATGTTAAAATGTGGCTTGAAACAATGGAATCAATTATAGGTCACTATGTCCCAAAATGCAAAAGTTGTGAAAATGGAACCCTAAAAACCACCTTGCCTTCTTTTGGTCATAACTTGAGTTTCACAAATGATATGGAGACCATCTAATACTTTTTGGAAAGGGGAGAAAAAGATATTCAACTTTCAAGTTTGAGGAAAATTCATTTGAAGCTTCCTTGATGATGAAAAGTCAATTTGAATGTAGTGTAAGAACTTGCCCAAAAAGGAAACTTTCAAATTATAGGTCATTTCCATATTTAGTAACTTTTGTACCAACCCTTGATTCTTGATAAATGATATGAAACTTGACTCTTGAAGACCATATAAGGATGTGAGACCTTGAAAACCTTGAAGAGAACCTCAAGCTTTCACAGTTGACTTCCCCTCTCACTGTTGACTTTTATCCAATTCTCCTGATTCCCAATCCATTGGCCAATTGAACTTCTCCTGAACCAAACTGATAGACAATCTTCCATTCCTAGATACTTAGGGGCCCAAGGAAGACCATGGAATCAAGTCTTGCCCAAAAAATTAGAAATAAACTGTCTTTATAGCAAACCCTAATCTTGGTACCCTCAGTCTAGGAGGAAATAACACAGTCTCCAAATCCAAATTCCTCTGAATATGATGTGTACCCTCTCCAACAAAGATAAGATATGCCATTTGGTGATGATAAAAACCCAAGAAGCTTGCCCATTGGATCAATAAACCCAAGAATCTCAAAACCCTAATTTCTGCACTGGTTAGGAGAGAGTGAGCCACTTGAGATCTCTTGGTCAATATAAGGACTCTTGCTTGAAGAACATCTTCTCCTCTTGAACAGCCTCAGGCACCTTGACCCCATGCTAAGAACCAATGACATGCACACATGATAATGCAAAATGAAATGAAACATAAGCCAGTTAGTACTTAAAGGAAGGAGGGCAAATTTTGGGGTGCTACAGCTGCCCCTATTCAATCAACTTGGTCCTGAGGGTATGATAGCGACGACTTTCAAACAATCGGGATACACGGAGATTGAATACCAAAGAACCCAGAAATTTGCTAATGGTGAGAATAACGAAATGGAGCGTGCTGGAAAATAAGGAGTATGACCTCGACCATACCCATAAAAATAAGACGAATACGACCTCAATCGTGCCCGCAAAGGAAGGCTGACCTCAATCACTCTACCCAGAAAGAAAAGTACAAATACGACCTCAATCGCACACATAAAACGAATACAACCTCAATTGCACCTGCAAAGGAAGACTGACCTCAATCACTCCACCCACAAAGAAAATACGAATACGACCTCAATCGCACCCACAAAACGAATACAACCTCAATTGCACCCGCAAAAGAAGACTGACCTCAATCACTCCACCCACAAAGAAAATACGAATACGACCTCAATCACACCCACAAAACGAATACAACCTCAATTGCACCCGCAAAGGAAGACTGACCTCAATCACTCTACCCACAAAGAAAATATGAATACGACCTCAATCGCACCCACAAAACGAATACAACCTCAATTGCATCCGCAAAGGAAGACTGACCTTAATCACTCTACCCACAAAGAAAATATGAATACGACCTCAATCGCACCCACAAAACGAATACAACCTCAATTGCACCCGCAAAGGAAGACTGACCTCAATCACTCTACCCACAAAGAAAATATGAATACGACCTCAATCGCACCCACAAAACGAATACAACCTCAATTATACCCGCAAAGGAAGACTGACCTCAATCACTCTACCCACAAAGAAAACATGAATACGACCTCAATCGCACCCACAAAACGAATACAACCTCAATTGTACCCGCAAAGGAAGACTGACCTCAATCACTCTACCCACAAAGAAAATATGAATACGACCTCAATCCCACCCACAAAACGAATACAACCTCAATTGTACCCTCAAAGGATAACCAACATAAAGTGGACTTCGCCGGGGATAACGTGAAACAAAACTTCTGGTTTAAACCAACCCTACTGAGAAAGGGAAACCGGCAACAAAATACGTCAAGCGAAAACTGACTACCAGGCAAGAACTGAATTTCACAAAAGAGAAAGGCCAAACAAAGGCAAACTTCCAACGGACTCACGATCCACAGATAAGATGACTCCGATGGGGAAAGGAGAAGTCTAAATAAAAGACTCTGCCGGGGAGCACAGGCATGAGGAACGCATCCCTCCAAAATCTCCTGAGTTATGCCATCTCTGCTGGGAAAGAGAACTGGCAAGAAAAACATCAAACCTGGCTTATGCTTCGAATGCAAATGTTTGAATTTTGCCGTAATGCTCCACACGAAGTGGAAATACTACGCGTTTGAGGATGCAATGCAAATGCTCATGATATGCAAAAGGGGTCCCTCCAGCAAAATAAATGCTGGAGAGAAAAGACCAATTCAGCCGGGGATGACAAAACAAATTGTCCTCTGAATCCAAGAACTCTGCTGAGAAGGATCACGCTGACCGACTCTTTGGATCAATAACTTCTACTGGGGATGAAATCCCGAAAGAACTACCGGGGGATACACCTGTCCTTCACTGAAGGTAACATCCAAAACCTGAGATTTCTCCTCTGCTGGGGGAGTTGAGGATGAATGCCAATAACGGAACCAGAAGTCTGTTACTGAGGATTGCCAATAACAGATGGGCTTAGGACCTGCTGGGGGATGCCAGCCCATAAAACCATCCTGCTTGGGGAGAACAGTCCAATATACCATCCCATTTAGGGATACTGCTGAACCTAGCCTGCTGATGGGGAGAATGACTTTACTCCCGCCTTGCTGGGGACTAGAATATGACATTGTCGGTGAAAGCACGCTTCCTGACTGGATGGGGGAAGTGAAAACCCTGATTCTGTGGGGAAATAACGTCTTGATTCAGAGAAAATACTTTCCAGGTCTCCTGCTGGGGAAGGTCTGCTCTGCTGAGGAAAGTGCAATCCCAATGCTGGGGAGAGCAAACTGCTGGGGAAATACAATCCTGTTGCCATCCAACCTGACCTGTCCCTACGGTCATAAACGCCCCTTTTAACTTTCCACTTGCCCCAGACCACCAGGTCTAATGGAAGAAATCATCTCAAGAGGATTTTATAGAAGACCGGGCGTTCGCACTGTCCCAGGGTCTTCAAACTCTTGGAGAGATTTATCATATCTCGACATAACTGCCCCAGACTTCATAATCCATGAAGTGCATTACCTCGAAAGGATTTGTAATGACTCGAAAATACTCTGTCTCAGTATTCTGAACTTTGAAGAGGTGTTTTCAATTAACCATTTTCAGGAGTGGATAATTTCTCATGCTCTAGAGATGGCCTGCCCCAAGTCTTGAAGAAACTTTTCCCCTGACTGATCTTACCGAGATTTGTCAAATCGACCTGATTGCCCTTGTTTGGCTGCTTTAAGGAGAGTTTTTAGCGCGACTGCTCCAGATTAGCTGCATCTTATCATCGTTTAACGGGAACTCCCAAGCTGCGCACAGTCTCTTAGCCACACACCCCTTGACATGATTATCCTTCGGAGTTTTCACCATCTCAACTTGGCGTGATCGAGCTTCTCGACTGTCGTTCATCGTGTAAGCTTCTTTGATATCAAACACATGCAAGCAGAAAATGTTTATTACGAGAATGACAATTCTAATGCAACACTCATGTTAACCTTGAAGTTTTATTGAAAATGCGTCGCCAAGCCTTGTGAACGAATCACTAGCTGGGATGTGACCTTGATTTTTGAATGGAAAATAATGCGCACATGCAATACCAACCAATCTTGTTAGCACAACTCATAGGAGTCAGGAACGTTATCCTGTTGTAGTACGCTTTCGGAATAAACCCTATTTCAATTAGGACTTTAAAGGGTTGTAACGTGGTCTGGTTCACGGTTTCAGAAAAAGGATTTATGGCTCAAAGTTTATCGGTGCCCACCCACTCTTCGTGATGTTCTCCAGTCCTATGTTCAGTTAATCTGACCCAAACGCTCATCTCCCAAAAGGTTTATGATCTTTAAGGAACCTATGCCACTAATGGTTTGGCACCTAAGGGAGTTTTGGAATGGCGGTCACCCCTTTTTATCTTCTGTGTCTGTAATCACACGAATTTGTTCTTATCGAGGATTTTCTTTTGTAATCCTTTTCGCCTTTCGCTTTTTCTTTCTTTTGCTTTTTTTTTATCCCTAATTTTTGCCTGGACTGACTCTTTTGAGTTTTCAATTTTGAAGTCCAGCGGGATGCCCTAACTTTTGCCTAAGTCGCTTGTTTTCAAGTTTCGACTTAGCGGGCTTTCGTTTCCCTTTTTTTTTATTCCCCTTTTGAACAAAGCGTGTGACACTGGTTGTCTTACTTGCTTGAAAGGGTTGTGACTGTCTCACTCCTTGATTGTTGATGGATAACCATTGTGGTTTAACCTCTTGCTAGTGGAATGAAAGGTAATGGATCCTCGGATGCACACTCTCCTTGGAATTTGAACGCTCGGTCAAACTAACTGACGCCTACCCTGCCCCTGGGTTAAGTATGAGGGTTTTTTCGTACGAAGGAAGCTCCTACTTCAAGGCTCAACAGGGTTAACGAGGGTCTATCTCCTTATCTCTCCAGTGTTTGTGAATTGGAAACAATGCCTGTACATCCTTGACAGGGTTTTATCCAAATGCGCACCATTAGAAATCTGCGCTCTTGTTTCGTCATCCTCCCTCGAGAGTTCTAGACAAGAAAATTGGTATTGCAGTGCATATAAACATTTAAGAGTGAACATGAATGGATTACTTCAAGGAAAACATGGTCATTGCATTAATATCATCATAGAAAACAAACAAGTCTTACATGCATACAATGCTTTAACAAGAAATGAAAAACTACAAATGAAAATGCAGTAAAGAAACTGAAGATCGCCATCGTTGAGGAGACTCGGCTCAGTCTGGACTTACTATTTCTAATGACGCTCTTGCAATCTGATGCTTACTCTGACAAAGAAGCTTTAATCCAAAGGGGTACCATCTGGCGTGATGACCTTCGAGTCGATCAAGTCTTGCACCTTGTGCTGGAATACATTACACTTATCAATTGTATGCCCAAACGTTCCCGAGTGGAACTCACACCTAGCAGTCATGTCATAATCCAGAGGAATAAGGTATGGTACCGACGTGGTACTCCTCGTTTGAATCAGAGAGTTCTTGAGAAGACGAGCAAACAACTGACTATAAGGGATAGGAATATGATCAAATATCCTCTTGGGCCTTCTTGGTCTCGGTTGCCCCTGCTGCTGATAATTCTGCTGTCGATGCTGATTTGGGCGCCCCACCTGCGCTTGCACTTTCCTTTCCACATTTGGCCGAGGCACAAGCAAAGGTTGCTGACTTAGAGCTTTTGCAGCAAAAGGTTGTGGAGAAAGTCCATGACATGAGGTGGATCCTACAAAGAGGGGAGAAGTCTCTACTTCCTTTACGATAATTTGGGTAAAATTACCTTGTATCCTTACGCCGCCCGACGTGAATTCAATTGCCCCTGCATCAATCAAATCCTGGACTTGGTGCTGAAAGGCCCTACATTTCTCCACGGTATGCCCTGGTGCCCCAAAATGGAAATCACAATGGGCTCTTGCATCGTAGTCTGGCGGGGGATTACCAGTGAGAGGAGCCAAAGTCCTTTTCTGTACCAGTTGCAACTGAAGGAGATATTGCAATAGTTGAGAATATGGCATAGGGAGTGGATGAAAAACTCTTTCAGGTTGCTTCGGTCTCTGTGCACACTTTTTATTCTTAGGCTTATCTTGGGAGACACGACCTGGCTGCTGTTGGGAAAGCTCTGGAACCTCAATTTATGGGAGAGATTCACGAGGCAATCCGTGATCTAGATCAAATCCCGAAGAGATGGGAGGAGTAAGGACCTCTGTTGTGGAAGCGAGCACAGGATTGTCTTCCTTCTTTAACACCCTATTCAAAATTTCCATGACCAAACTCATCTGAGTCTTCATCTGGCCGACCTCCTCCTTCAACATCTTCTGCTCCTGGGACATGATCAGCATGTCTTCCCCAAATTTCCTCATCTGAACCTTCATTTCAAGCATCTCTGCACGAAGTTGTTCCATGGCTATCCTCTGGTTATCACAGACTGAGTAGAATACCGATGAACTGGCTGATCAATCCTGACTGAGGAGGAGAACAAAGTAAGAACACTAGAGATAAACACTTGTCATGCAAAATGATTATGCAAAATGATCATGAATATGCAAATGCAAATGAACATGTTTGAATATTCGCAGGGGGATTCACCCCTTGATTCTAGCTTAACAACAAGATAGAACGGAACTTCTGCTCATATATTAAGAAAACCAAAGGAAAACCAAATGTCGACAATCACAAATCCAAGATAACAAGTCTGAACACAATAATCATAGATCCCAACCAACAAGCCTGGCGGTGGTCCAAATAATGAAAGAAAATAGGAAACTACGGCATGTCATCAAAGTCCACAAGTGTCAATCCCCCCCATCCATTATGCTTTTTGCTCAAGTCTTGGATTTCTTTGAACAGGTTTTTGGTGTCGGGATGCTTTGGTCTCTGAATTAGCTCTTGAATGAGAACGTCTCTCCTATGCATGATCCCTTCCAAGTATCGGCAATGCAACTCCCAAGCGTCTTCTCCAGAAACACCGTCCATGCTAGGACCCTCATTTCTAGGTCTCTTCACTTCAGCTTGGATCTTCAGTTCTTCTATGGAGGCTATGGCTTCATTGAGTCGACCCTCGACTGCTTGTCTCTGGAATACCCCTGATAGGATCTCAGCGTCTTTCTTCTTGAGCTTCAACTTCAATTGATCAATCTGAGCCAGATAATCGTCTTTCTTTTGCTTATTCTCCGCCATTGCAGTTTCTCGGTGGGCATTGAACCTGTGAATTTTTAACAAAGCCTTATCCAATTCCTCTTTCTTAGACTCGAGAACCTTACTGATACCATCTAGAGCTTACTTTATCCTTTGTCTGGATGCGACCTTGTCAGCTAGCTCCTTTTCTGCCTCAGCGAGAAGCTCTGTCTTCAACTTGGCGGTATGAACAGCTTCACCCCGCTCATGTTTCAACTGATAAATCTCTCTTTGTAGCTCACTGTTTTCTTCTCGCAGCTTTTCCTCTTCAGCCCACAACTTGTTAAACTTCTCTATTTCAACTATTGTAGGAGGCTCAATCAGCAAGGGGTAAGATGGTGGTTCTTTGGAGAATGGCAAAAGCTCCTCCTCTACCCTTTTCTGAATCCAATCTTCATACGCGGGAAATGTTCTGTTGTTGCTCTTCCCAAAAGAAATCTTCCCCTTCTTATGACGATCTCCCAAAGTATTTGCGGCTTCTTTTAACAGTTCTGGATTGGTTTCCCCACTCAGATATAAAGATTCTTGGACCTCCTCGTCTCTTGGTGGCTCTTTCAAGGCATACCCGAATTGCCTAATAGCAAGAATAGGGTTGTAGTTAATTCCCCTTTTCCTTCCTATTAGAGGCACATTTGGGAGACCTCCACAACTAATCATGATATCTTTGCCCAACAAGTCACGGTTAACCCAAATTAGATTATTTGCTCTCAAGCCCATCAATCTTTTGGACCACTCCAAAGTTCCTTGAGTATCTACAAATGCCCCTGATTCGGGAAGATGATCAGCAAACCATTTGTAGAAGATTGGCGCACAAAAATAAAGGGGTCATCCCCTCTTCTTCTCATTCTTATAATGCACTGAATAATACAGATCTCCAAGCAAAGTAGGTACCAGATTTTTCATGGTAAATATCCGGACAGCGTGCATGTCCTCAAAATCCTTCATATTCAGAAACAACACCTTTCCATAGACACACAGAGCCAAGATGGCGTTGAAAACTGACCAACATCTAGCCTTAGCATACACAGCAGCCTGTTCTACCAAAAATTTCACATGAAAGCCTTTACACCCTCCCTTACTAGCAATGTTATTTTTCAACAAAGATGGATCCAAATGCAAAGCCTCGGAAACCTTTTCCAAATCAGGAAGTTCTTCAGAAGGATAGAAAGGAGCTTCTTCTTTAATGGCCACATCCAGAATGAGAGAAAATTCCTCCAATGTCGGAGCCAAAAGATAATCAGTGAATAGAAAGCAACACAGGTGAGGGTCATAGAATTGCACCAGAGTGTGCAAAGCCCTATACTCGTATTCAGTGATGTTGCGAGCAAAATTCAGAATTCTTCCATACTCTTCTCTAAAGTTTGCCAATACCCCAGGTTCGGCCATAGACACAATCTTGTGAACAGTATCCAGAAAAAGTGACGGGAACTTATACACTATGATGCTCTTTCTATTCCCAGTACTCATCCTTAATAGTCTTCAAAAACTGGAATCAAAGTTAGGATGCAACCCTGCAAATGAACAAACATGTTAGGATGCAGAATGATGATGCAAATGCACACACGGGATCAAGGATGCCACTGGACAACTGCTGCACTGAACCACTGTATAATCTCAAAGGTCTGTCCAAATACCCAGAATACCAACATAACCATAGTACCACACTGATAAATCTGTTGATCAGAAAATCAGGTATGTTGAAGGTCAAGGTTACCTGCAAACCTGTAAACACCCTGCCCTCTCACATGTGGGTACTAGAAAGCCGAGGATCCTCAATATCACGGGCTCTCAGGTCGAGAAATGATGATACGTTCACCATTTCTGGTTTGGCATCATCACCAATCGAGGAGGCCTCAACTGATTCCCCTCAAAAAGAAAACATCCTATGGCAAGTCCTCAGTTTCGGCACCGAGGTCGAGAAGCAATAGTACATTCATCCCTCAGGGTACAGTACTATCGCCAAACGAGGAGTGCTTCCACCGATTCTTTTCCAAAGGACACCCTATAGCAAGTTCCCAGTATTGGGTCCTCGGATCGACATGTGCAATGGGTTTGCCATTTCTGGTCTGCCATTATCATGTCTCCGGAGGAGTGCCATTACTGAGTTCTCGGGAATGGTCGCCAGAGTCGACAGCTTCCCAGGTTACATTCAATCATCTGCACCAATGCGCAGGATAGAACATTATCGAAGAAAACCCCGTCTGGATGTGGAGTTTTCATGTATACTACGTCTGGCCAAACGCCACATGAGTCACACTACTTGCCACGCTAATCCTACGTGTATGCTCAAGCCTGGGTATTGGGCTTATCTCTCAGAACTCCCAACCCGCCAAATAGAAAAACAGTGCAGCAGTTGATAATAATATGCAATGCAGAAAATGCGGTAAAATAAAATACAACAAATAAAGCAAAACAGAAACAAAAACACCCAAAGAGAACAAAGACAAGCAAGCGCTAGGATTGACTCGCTTAGGGATGAACCAGCATAGGTCAACCAGAGTCCCCAGCAGAGTCGCCAGCTGTCGCTCCCAGGATTTTCATCCAGGTACAAACGCGAGAGTGGCGCGGAAAAATAGAGTCGCCAGCCGTGTAAATTTATCCCAAGAGAGGGAAAGGGAACACCGCATAAACCTGAGGAAGAGGGAAAGGAATGGTCATCACAACCATAACCTGGGTTCGGGAGTCGGTTACGCGAGGGGAAGGTGCTAGCACCCCACGCGTCCATCGTACTCGATGGGATCCACACTTTTTGTCTATTCTAAGGGTGAGTTATCCTATCATCTATGGCTGTACTAAGACGGGGAAGGGGAAGACAAAGACAGACTCGGTAGGACATCGACGTCCTAGGCCTACGTACTCCCTTTGTGCAATGGGAAATTCAGAGTCAATGTAGTTCGAACCAAGTTCTTTTTGTGTTTTTTATGAGCAACGTTAAGTTCGCGTCCGGAAGTTAGGGTCGATGCCTGTTTGCGACTCAGACGGAAAGTAACGTGCCCTTTTTGAAAATAGCCTTTAGTTTGACAATCCCGCAGGATAAAAAGGTTTGAAGTTCGTTTGTATTTTTTAGGACAGAAGTGACTTGAGTTTGTTCATAACTCAACTTGAACCAAAGTCTATGACACGGGAATGAATGCGTCGCATGGTCGCCCCCAATGGGACGTATGCTCAACACTCTAGAAGAGAGAAGGGGGACCCCTCAATCTTCATTTCCTATGTTTAAGGCTTGTGTTCAAGGCAAGTTGACCTTATTAAGTATCTTAGAAATGTTTTGAGATGAGAAGAGGGATTCAAAAGAAAAGAAAAGACTACGGGGAAAAATCTATCCTAATGTTATCATGCAAAGATGGCCCTAAGGGAAGGTTTAGAGGGAGACTATCCTATGGGATCTAGTCCTAATGTTATCATGCCAAGGTGGCCCTAAGGGGAGGTTTGACAACAACCTAAGCCTAAAGGAAAGAAAATATGAGAGGAAGAAAGAATGAGAGTGGACATGGACACTTATCCACACCCTTAAATAACTTACCTCAGCCCCTGCATAAAAGGTTAGTACGAAACAGACATAAGTAATAATAAGACTAATGAAACCCAAGCAATGCCATGTAATGGTAATCAAGTGACCTATAACAATTCAAGCATGGTTTATGAAGTCCAAGAAGCAATCTCAAGCAATGGCACAAGTGCCTTTTCAAACAAGTAATTAGACATGATCAAAGATATGCATACAAGAAGATCCCAAACAAAAAGCAACCACATAATTAGCAAGACATCTTCTAAAATTACCAAATTAATTATCAACATAGCTCAACCAGGAACAAACAACATATTAAAAACTCATGCCAAAATTCACAAGATAGGTCACCCAAACAATTATGCAAAGTTCAGACAAGACACATGACTTAATATGTAAAAGAGGAGGACTAAAATGCAATATGAAATGATTTTAAAATGAGAGAAAAATATTTTAATGCAATTCACTATGTTGATGAATCAATGCAAAAAGAATGAGTTCAAAAGGTTTTATGGATGGTGAGAAATAAAATAAACAATGCAATGTGTGCAAAATGAGGCAAATTCAAAAAGAAATTATTAAAATAATTAATTTAGATGATAAAAATAAAATAACATAATGAAATAAAATTTGAGAAAATTTTATAAGATGCTAAACGTGATTCATGAATTTTCTAAGAATTTTTTAATTCAAAAAACTATTTTTAATAAATTAAAATGAGATGCAATAATTAATTAAAAAAAATAACGAAATAGGCATGGGGGTGAGTTTAGCAACAAAAACACGTTAAAAAGGACACCTGGGCTTAAATGGAGGGTGTGGAAAGCAAGCCCAACCCAAAAATCCATCAGAAAAAATAAAATAAAAAAAAGGATGCACGCGTGGACTTCAGTCAATGGGTTGACTCAACACTCACCATCAGATTGATCATACGCTCCTTAGTAAGTCAACCAAATAACAAGTAATAAAGATTAGCAGCTCAGATTCACATGCACACGATAGTAAGGATGCACGCAACCACACACGATTGCTCAGAAAATAAATAAAATAAAAAAGCACGTGGTAAGGCACATGGTAACATTAATGTGCTGGCATCCTAATGACCAATGGATTCATCAGACGTACCATATTAGATCATCAGGTCAACAATTTAATAAAATGCAAGGCTTAGATTTGTGGAACATGGTAGTAATCGTAGGTGCACACACATGCAAACCAATAAATAAAAACAAAATTTTTAAATGCGTGGCAACGTGAGGACCGTGCGATCAAACAATTGGATGGTCAGGATTTCGTCTCCTACCTCCAAACCCTAAACTCGCCGGAACCCTTACCAGTCGCCGGAGCTAGGGTTCCGGCCACCACTTCCGGCCACCTGCAACAAAAAGAAACCCAGAACACACACGCGAATACACTATCTTGACCAGAATTCCACGAGGATCTCAAATATGCAATCAAAAATCACAAATAACCAATGCATAAGTCAAAACGAATGAAACAAGGATGGATCCAAAATTTTAAAACTCACGATACAGCCACATTGCACGTCTAAACTCAACATCAAACACATCAGAATTATCAGTGGACATCAAATATCATTATGCACGTTTAAAAAAGGAGTTTTAGGATCATGAAAAATGTTACCAACCTGAGATCACGCAACTTGTTCCCTTGCTATTAGCTTCAAGTGATGGGTGATTTGCACTCTACAGATGCCAAAGAGGAAGACTGAGAAATAATTTTTGGAAAAGCTGCTGTGGATTGAGAGATTCGAATGATTGAAGCTTTAGGGTTGCAAACTTTTTTCTCCTCAAAATCACGTGTCTTTTTTCCCAACCAGTGCATGAGTAAGTTTAAATACTTAGGGTTAATCCACTGATGATCACTTGGGTCTTAATCACTCCTTGGTTAATGAGTTTTGGCCAATTTGACAAATTTACATAATGTGAAATACACCCTCCTCCATGCATGTATATCCAAACCCTTGATGATGGATCACTTAAGTTTCAATTGTTAATCACACCTGTATGGAATTTGGGCCTTGAGATGTCTTGGTTCATGAGTTTAGAATGATCTTGCAATTTTGCATCATGTGAAATAAGTAATGAATAAGTCATGAAATTTCTTGGTTCAAAGGCCCAAAATGATCCTTAAGGAATGTTCTTTGATGTTAAAATGTGGCTTGAAATAATGGAATCAATTATAGGTCACTATGTCCTAAAATGCAAAAGTTGTGAAAATGGAACCCTAAAAACCACCTTGCCTTCTTTTGGTCATAACTTGAGTTTCACAAATGATATGAAGACCATCTAATACTTTTTGGAAAGGGGAGAAAAAGATATTCAACTTTCATGTTTGAGGAAAATTCATTTGAAGCTTCCTTGAAGATGAAAAGTCAAGTTGAATGTAGTGTAAGAACTTGCCCAAAAAGGAAACTTTCAAATTATAGGTCATTTCCATATTTAGTAACTTTTGTACCAACCCTTGATTCTTGATAAATGATATGAAACTTGACTCTTGAAGACCATATAAGGATGTGAGACCTTGAAAACCTTGAAGAGAACCTCAAGCTTTCACAGTTGACTTCCCCTCTCACTGTTGACTTTTATCCAATTCTCCTGATTCCCAATCCATTGGCCAATTGAACTTCTCCTGAACCAAACTGATAGACAATCTTCCATTCCTAGATACTTAGGGACCCAAGGAAGACCATGGAATCAAGTCTTGCCCAAAAAATCAGAAATAAACTGACTTTATAGCAAACCCTAATCTTGGTACCCTCAGTCTAGGAGGAAATAACACAATCTCCAAATCCAAATTCCTCTGAATATGATGTGTAACCTCTCCAACAAAGATAAGATATGCCATTTGGTGATGATAAAAACCCAAGAAGCTTGCCCATTGGAGCAATAAACCACGAATCTCAAAACCCTAATTTCTGCACTGGTTAGGAGAGAGTGAGCCACTTGAGATCTCTTGGTCAATATAAGGACTCTTGCTTGAAGAACATCTTCTCCTCTTGAACTGCCTCAGGCACCTTGACCCCTTGCTAAGAACCAATGACATGCACACATGATAATGAAAAATGAAATGAAACATAAGCCAGTTAGTACTTAAAGGAAGGAGGGCAAATTTTGGGGTGCTACACTTTTCCTCTCACTTTGCAAACAAAAGAAAAAGATAGAAACATTGAAGGAAAGAAGAAAGAAAGGAAAGGAAAGGAGAGAAAAGAGGAAAGAGGAGAAAAAGCTCAAGAACATTAAGATCATCATCATCCATTCATCAATCTTCATCCAATCTTCTCAATCATCTTCATCTTGCTCATCTCAAGGTGGGTTCTAGTTAGAACTTTAGTTTTAGAATTTTTGGAAATGTTTGAGTTAGGTTAGAATTATTGGAATTGATGTTCTAATGGTTGAAATGTGTTATAAATTGTGTAGCATGCTCAATATATGTGTGGAATCATTTGTTTATAGTTGTTGTGAAGTTTGATTATGAATTGAATGAGTTTGGGTTGGAAATGTGTGATTAAAAACAGAGTTTTTGGCTTCTGCAACAGGGTTAACCGGTTAACGGTATGGGTTAACCGGTTAACGGCATGGAAAAATGGTGTTTTACGTGAAAATTTAAATGGTTAACCGGTTAACCAAATGCATTAACCGATTAACACTGTAACTTTTGGAAAATATTTTTCTAAAATTCATAACTTTTTACTCGGGCGTCCGGTTTAAGCGTTCTTTATATCGACGTGAAGCTAAGGAAATATTCTATGCAATGGACCTGATATATGTCGAATTTACCGACCGACTAAATAATCGGGAAAGTTCGAAAGTGATATAATTATGTTTTAAATTGTGGTATATTATTCTATTATGCCATTATGATGTGTTTTGCCTATCCTATTATTGTTTAACATGTTGTGAGTGAATATGCATGTTAATGTAAAATGAAATAGGAAGAGTGAGAAAAACATCAACCTTGACAATAAGAAAACCTAGGAAGAACTAGGAATGGTAGACAACTCTAGATGGCAATACTTGGGCACATGTTGTAAGAAAGTGCATCCTTGCCGGTATTGGCCTAGTCGAGAGTGGGACACTAGTATGGAACATGAGGTTAACTTTGTGGTTTGAAGGACTAGTAAGGCCTTGAGGCATTATGGCCTAGGCATTGTCGAATACTTTTTTTTGTTGTGTGATCATGTAATAGTAACCATTTTATTTTGAGTTGCCCTTGAAAGGCCTTCATGAGTCTCGAGCTCCTCTGAAGTGCAGGCAGGATTACTTGGTAGGTTTGATTCCCTACGTGTAGTACAATTGGAAGCCTATGCAATGGGTACGAGACTTGTGATGGTTTACAGGCCATGAGAAGTGACAGTTCACGGTTAACAGGCCGATGATCTCGAATCCAATTGTATACCAAGTAACTACAAGGATCAATGACTCGGGTCGCCTTCTAGACGTAGAAGTGGATGGGAATAAGAGATACCTTGGTACCGGTTATCGATTAGTGATGTGGTGAGTTAAAGAACTCATGTCATGTTTCCATATAGTGTGAGAGTATCAAGTGTGAACTCAAGAGTCCTTCCCTTCCCCGGAATTGAGTTAGGATTGTTAGAACCGTGAATAATCCGAGAGAATTCATAAGATAGGGAACTCACTGAGATTTGATGTATCTCACCCCACGTTGTTGATGTATTTCAGGTGTTTCAGGTTCCGAGAAGAGTAAGGACAAGGTCGTTTGATCTTTTCTTTACCTATTGATGGCTAGCTTCCGCTATGTTGTTATTTTGAGATCATTGTTATGATCTAGTTCTTAGTTTTTATCATTTTGGAACATCTTGTATATGTAATGCCTTAGACTTTTAATGTTATGTATTAGAGGCATTTATGTGTATAATGTGTTAACTAGGAACTTATTGTATTTCAATACCAAATACTTGGATTCATATATATAATTTATGCTTTGATGTATGGATTCTATATATGGGTGTTACATAATCTATCAAATAAGTTGTCAGTTTGGGTTTTGGTATGTGGACTTTTTTTAACTGTGGGTTCAAATATGGATACTATGATATCTAAATCCTGCCCATTGTCATACCTACGCACATGTAGATGACTACTTAATTATTTCATTTATTATTTCTACTACATTAAACATTAAACATAATAAACTACATTATATATATTTAAAAATCTGATATTAATATTTCTTTACATTAAATAAACTAGATTAATTTTTATAAAATAATAACATTTTAAACATTATTCTTTTTAAAAATATTGTTGACGTTGCTCGACCTGAATGCACGAGTCTCTTTTATATACATTTCTTAAACATTACTTTACTATATTTATTCATAATTAATAATGATATTGGGTGATCCTTACTAACGCAGGGGTAGATAATCAATTTTATATACGTGTATGTGTGAAGTGTACTATATCATATACTCATATATTTTTCAACATAATTTCTATAATCTGACAACTATTACAACTTGATAAATTAAATTAATATTTATATGACAATCATCCTTGAAACTTTTTTTTCTCTTAATTCGTATATTTCTTATTTATATTTCTTAACCGTAACTATATAATATTTATTTTATATTTATATTTAAATTTATAAAGAAAATAAATCTCATTTATGATTCCCTTAATTGTTTAAGTTTTGAAAAATTAATAGTATTACTCAAGCCATGAAATGTTTTGATAAAATGACTTTCGTTCTATAATAATATTATTTAACTCTTTCTAATTTAATATGACTTATTTTTATTTTAAAACTAATAAATAAATATAAATCTTATTTAAGAATAAACCTGATTTACCTTTAATATTCAAAAATTAAATTTTTTGAACATGATTTTACTTTTAGTATTTGAAATTTATGTGGCTGTTGACATTAAATTTATTATTAATATATTTTATTTTTTTATAATTTAAGATTTATAATATTTTTTTTTATAATTTCAAAATGTTAGCTATAGAAAAGTGTTGAATATTAACACAAAATCAAACAGATTTACTATTGTTAAACGTATCAATTTATTTTTATTTTCAAGATACCATGGAGTGTAAATATTCATTTTGAACTGAAATTTGACGGGGAGCTGTCATATATATTGTAAGTTTGTAAAAATTGTAAATATAATATAGGCAAAATAGCATCATGGGTCATTTAAGTTATTTAATGCTACCACTTAGGTTCTTTAAGTTTTTTTTGTAACGGTTTGGTCCTTTATGTTAAGTAACGTTTGCGTCGTTGACCTTTTTAAAAATCTCCGTAACAATAAATTGCAAACTCATATACCATTTGAATTAGTTTTTCGCGCTGATCACGAATATGCAATCAAATTAATCAAACAAGTTACCGTTCATGAGAATCAGGGAAAAAAGTGGACAATTACATAATAAAAAATTGTTCGATCCGACCAAAATACACAATCAAACGCAAAACTAATTACATATTCGTGATCAGCGCAAAAAACCAGTTCAAATGGTATATGAGTTTGCAATTTATTGTAATGGAGATTTTTAAAAAGGTCAACGACGCAAACGTTACTTAACATAAAGCACTAAGCCGTTACAAAAAAAACTTAAAGGACCTAAGTGGTAGCATTAAATAACTTAAAGGACTAAAAATGCTATTTTGCCTATAATATAATAAGACGAATTTAAAACTGATATTTGACGGGAAGCTATTATAAATTTTATGTTTAGAAAAATTGACTAATATCTAAAAAGTAATGTTATTTGAATTGTAAAAATGATTTTATTCAAATTTGTAGTTTTAAAATTAACTCATCTAAATTCAACTGAGTTTTGTTAACTCATCTGGAGTCACGGGTAGATCTATACGTATCTATGAGAGGCTATGTTGTAGATTGTTCATTTTAATGTCCATCTTTTAAACATTTCTCTTGCTACAGTTAAAAGTTGGTGCATATTATGTAATACCCCGTATTTTAATTACTCTGGATAATATTAGTTATGATCAACTGTGTTCCGGTTTACTCTGAGAATTTATTGGATAAAATAATTAGAGTAAACTGATGAGCTCAGAGCAAATCAAATTAATATTATCTGACTCTGAGGTTCTAATTATTGGAGCTTTAGAGACTTTTTGGATATTTAGTAGTATTCCTAATTAATGGGTATTCTTACTATATCTTTTCTTTTCCTCCATGTTACTAAAGATAGTAACATAACTTGGTTTTGGAGAGGGAAAGAAGAGAGAAGTTAGAGAAGAAGAAGAAGAAACTCTTGAAGCTCATCACCAAGGATCATCATCATCATTCATTCTTCATCAAATCATCTTCCAATCTCCATCTTCATCTTGCTAGAGGTGGGTTCTAGTCAGGACATTAGTTTTAGAGTTTTTGGAAATGTTTGAGTTAGGTTAGAATTATTGAAATCGATAATATAACGGTTTAAAATCGATATAAATTGTGCAGTATGATCACATTATGCACATGAACATTGTTGATGCTTGTTTGTGCTGTTTGGAATTGATTTGGGTTGAGAAATGGTGAATTTTGAGCTTTGGAACCATGGAACCCGTAAGGGAAGAATTCTGGTTCTGGTGCGATTCGCCAGGCGAATCAGAATTCGCCAGGCGAATTAGGTCTCACCACAGATTTGCCAGGCGAAGGACTGGCGGAAGGGATTCGCCAGGCGAAATTGAAGAGACAGAAATGTCTTAGCTACTGGAACTTTTGGAGTTTCAAAATATTGGGTCTCGCCACTGCCTCGCCAGGCAAAGTGCTGGCGAAGGTGGATTCGCCAGGCGAATTCTTAAGTCGCCAGGCGAATTTGGCTGTTTCTCAATAATTTCCTTTTCTTCAAAAATTCATAACTTTTGTTTCGTGTATCCGATTTAAGTGTTCTTGGTACCGATAGAGAGCTATGAAAATACTCTATCTAATGGAAGTGGAAAATACTAGTTTTGATGTCCGATTAAATAAATCGGAGGGAACCGGAATTGGTGTAACTTGGTGAGATGTTAAATTATGTGGTTTTGTTATATATTTTACTTGTGTTTACCTATTCCTTGTTGTTAAGCATGTTTGAGAGTATATGCATGTTAAAATATGAAATATTAGAACCTAGTAACGACTAGGAAATTGTGGAATAACATAACGACGACGCTCGTGCAAGAGAGGCTGAGGCGTGCGTCTATTACCGAATGGTATGAAAATAATTACACTAGTATGGATCATGTTTTATTGGGTTTATTTGAGAAAGACAAAAGAGGTCTTAAGGCGGATGTGGCCTTGTGATTGTCGAATACAATCACGTTGGGTATATGATCGCGTAATCGTAACCATTTATCTTGAGGTGTAGTTTCATGAGACTCGAGCTCCTCCTCTGAAACGTATGGCCAATTACTTGGCAGGTTTGATTCCCGCGTGTAGTACGAATGGAACCTATATGGTAAAGAGACTTGTGATGGTTAACAGGCCATGAGAAGTGACAGTTCACGGTTAACAGGCCGATGATCCCGAATCCATTTCGTATGCCAAGTAACTACAAGGACCCATGACTCGGGTCGACTTCTAGACGTAGAAGCGGACGGGAAAAGGGGATGCCTTGGTAAGGTTATCGATTAGCGAGATTCTTGAGTTAATAGGCTCAAGACTTATCCCATTGTGATAGTGTGAGTTAACAGACTCACGAGTGTGGATCCATATAGTGTGTGTGAGTACTCAAGGTCACTTCCCTTCCCTTTTGACTTGAGTTAGGTGTGATAGAACCTTGTAAAGTCGAGAGGACCTATAAGATAGGGAACTCACTGAGATTTGATGTATCTCACCCCACGTTGTTGATTATATTACAGTACTACAGGTTCGGCGAAGGGTAAGGATAAAGTTGTTTGACTTTCCTTACTATCTTAGTTTTTGTGGTGGCAAGGCTTCCGTGGTGGAGTTTTTGAGATCGTTGTCGATCTAGTTCTTAGTATTTATCTTTGGAACATCTTGTATATACATTATGCCATAGTTTTATGTATTAGGAATTTTTTTGGGCATGTATATGTATAATGTGTTTACTAGGGACTTGTATATTTCAGTACCAAATGTGGTATTCATGTATAATATATGCTTTGATGTATGTATTTATATATGGGCGTTACAGTTGGTATCAAAGCAGGTTGTATCCTCGACCTAGCCATGAAATAGTATAAGTATTTTCTTTCCGTTTCATATGTGTTGGGTCGCCATTAGTCTTACGTGTTATATTTATGGTATTGAGCTTGATCAACTTAATCCTCTCTGTATGACATTTAGGAACATGGCCGGCGGGCGCAGAAACAACCGTGGTAGACCAAGAACCACTCCAGCAGGGACCAATCCACCAGGTGACGAGGGGAATGCCCCTTTGTATCAATTCATGCAACAGATGCAGTAACAACAGAATCAGTTTGTGCAACAAATGGTTCAGTAAATGGCTGATGGCCTGCATCCTCCAGTGGTTGTTCCTGAAGCTGCAGGGGGAACCTTTAGGGATTTCCTTCGTATAAATCCTCCGGAGTTTTAAGGAGGGTTAGATCCGGTAAAGGCTCATGAATGGATATCCGGTATGGAGCAGATTTTCTTGATAGTTCAGTGCAGTGAGGAAAATAAGGTGGTCTTCGCTTCTCACTTGTTAAAGGGTTCTGCCATGAGGTGGTGCGAGAGCGCTTCAGCCTTAATGACAATTCAAGAGGTACCGAAGGTATGGGAGCAGTTTAAGATAAATTTTATGGAAAAGTATTTTTCAAGTTCCTTAAGGTCTCAGAAGGAATTCGAGTTTCAACAGTTGAGACAAGGCAACTTGACCGTGGCTTCTTATGCGGAAAAGTTCGAGATTATGGTTGCTTATTCTAGGCAAGCCATGTATGCTCCTGATGAGAGGTGGAAGATTGATCAGTTTTTGTTTGGTTTGAGGGCTGAAATTTCACATAGCGTGTCTCAGAAGGAATTCACTAGCTATGCCGAATTGTTAAGGCAGTGCTACGTGGCAGAGCATGGCTTGAAAAAGGTGCAAGCGGAAGGAGAATTGAGTAGGGTAAATCCAAGTGATCGAGGGAGATCGAATCCACAATTTAGACCGAGATCACAAGCTTTTAAAGGGAAACAAGTTCAGAGTTCTAGGACTAGTGTGCCTCCGGTATGCCGTACTTGTGGTAAGAATCATCATGGAAGGTGCAGTTTGGAAGGAATAAAGTGTTATCAGTGTAATAAGGTGGGCCATGTAGCGAGGGGTTGTCCTCAGGGCAGGAATCAGGTACAAGGGAGGAATATCGACCGATTATATACCTTGGATGCGAGGAAAGCAAAGGATGACAACTCTTTGATTGCTGGTACGTGTTTTGTTAATGGACATCCTTGTTTTGTGTTATTTGATTGTGGAGCCACACACTCTTTTGTATCGATGCAATGTGTGAAGTGACTTGGGTTGCAAGCTATTCCGTTGTCTCCACCCATGGTGCTTACTACTGCCATGGATGAGATGGTTGAAACACCTTTAATGTGTGAAAATTGTGTTTTATTTGTGAATGAAAGAGTTTTTCAGATTGATCTGATTTGTTTACCGCTTAAGAAAGTGGATGTTGTTTTGGGAATGGATTGGCTTTCTGCTAATTCGGTATTTATCGGGTGTGAAGAAAAGTTAATCATTATTCCATCCGTAGAGGCTACTTCGAAGGATGTGCTGACTACTATTTTAGAAGGTACGATTGGAATGATAAATTTCTTGTTTAAGGAGGAAAAATCTGTTCTTTTGATTCTCGCTAAGGAGGAGAGTAGTAACCTTCAAGTTTTGAGTATTCCGGTAGTTTGTGAGTTTCCTGAAGTTTTCCCCGAGGATATCACTTCTCTTCCTCTAGAGAGGGAAGTGGAATTCTCTATTGACCTTGTAATACGGTGGAGAGCTGACTTTTTAATTTTGTTTTTCGCAAAACATGTTGCGGTTAGCAAGAGTCGCCACCGAATTTTCTTTTATCCAATTTATTTAGGAAAGGTGAAAAGAACAGGAAAGACCTTTTTGAAAAGATTTTGAGTTCGGGGGGTAAGTTATGAAAAGGGAAGGTGTTAGCACCCCTTTTCATCCGTAGTTATCTACGGGCTCTTAATTGCTTGCTCACTTTAACTTGCTTTTTTTTTTTTAAATGTGGTGTGTGTTTAGAAAATATTTTGTAAAAGTTGACTTTGTAATAATTCGTGTAAGAATGTATACAAAGTGTTTATTTTTGAAAATATTTTTGAAAGTGTGAGGTGTGAAAACTATTTGTTTTTTTTTTTTAGTTGTGAGCAAGCATTTAAAAGTTACTTACCCTTAATTTAAGGTCTTTCTTATACTTATCCTTTTCCTTGAGAGATAGTAATATCCATACCATTAGTGGGTAGGTAGTCCTATCTATTGGATGTGAAGGGACATCGAAGGGTCATCGAATGGTCATAGAAGGCAATGTGTAAGGATACCTTAGCAATTCGAAGGGACTATCATCATTTTTCCGTAGGGTCATCGAGGGACAAGATCATTTTTTCGTAGGCAACTCGAAGGGTCATCGAGGGACAAGATCATTTTTCGTAGGCAAGTCGAAGGGTCATCGAGGGACTATGATCTTTATATCAAAGGGACTATGATGATATTATTCGTAAGCGTCTTTTGCTAAAGTATCCCTATGTTCGAGTGACATGACCATGTTCGTAAGGCAACTGAGAGAGGCTACCCTAGAGGTGCAAGTGTGATTGAGTGGATTAGTTTCAATTATTTATCTTGAATTAGGGTTTTCTAGATTGTTTTTTAGTTTTGCCATACAAACCCTAATTACTACACAGTTGTAAAATAAAATAGCGGAATGTAAAGTGCGGAAAGTAAAGTACGGAAAGTACAATCCCTACGCTATTACAAGGCTTTGGGAGAGATACATAAGTATAACAAACCTTGCGGGAAATAAAACTACGGCTATTACAAAAAGAAAAGTCGTGCGACCTATACAATTTTTCTAGGAATTTAAATAGCAAATAAATAAATAAGTGAAAAGAAAAAAAATGTCAGAAAAAAAACTTGATACGAACCCTTATTATTTAAAAAACGGAGAGAGGAGACGGATCTAAAATTATAAAATAAAAATGTATAGAAAAATTAAAATTTTAAACGTCATAAACAATAATGTTGCTAACGCACAAATGCGATCATCGCAATCATGGATCCGAATTGTACCGATCTAAATAAAAAGAAAAATAAAGTAATAGAATTTTTAAAATATGATAAAAACCAACAAAGTTGCTAACGCAAAAGCACGATCATCGCAACCGGATCCAAATCGGGCAGATATGAATTTACAAAAAAAAGAAGCACAAATAAAAAGGAATTTTTAATGTAATAAAAATTCAATAATGTTGCTAACGCGAAATGCGATCATCGCAACCGGATCCGAATTGTACCGATCTAAATAAAAAGAAAAATAAAGTAAAAGAATTTTTAAGATTTGATAAAAACCAACAAAGTTGCTAACGCGAAAGCGCGATCATCACAACCGGATCCAAATCGGGCAGATATGAATTTACAAAAAAAGAAGCACAAATAAAAAGGAATTTTAAATGTAATAAAAATTCAATAATGTTGCTAACGCGAAATGCGATCATCGCAACCGGATCCGAATTATACCGATCTAAATAAAAAGAAAAATAAAGTAAAAGAATTTTTAAGATTTGATAAAAACCAACAAAGTTGCTAACGCGAAAGCGCGATCATCGCAACCGGATCCAAATCAGGCGGATCTAAATTTATCAAAAACTTAAAGCAAAAAGAAATTTTAAAACATGTAAAAAACAACAATGTTGCTACCGCGGAACTGTGGTCATCGCAACCGGATCGAATAAAAAAATGTCACGCATTAGCAGCGTATCGACATAATTTGATCCGAATAATATAATAATAAAAAAAAGTAGAATTAACAAAACATATAGGTATATATAAATTAAACAAAATTATATTGTATATATTATAATATTAGTTAAGTATATATGTTAGTAAAACAAATTTTATATATATATATATATATATATATATATATATATGTTAAAACGTTAGTGTCAGTATATATGTTTTGTTAACAGTATCGCATATGCATATATATAAAGTGGTTAGTAACAGTGGCGGCGTATAAAAAAAATTCGTATGCATCTTATGGTTACGTTAGTGCGTATGAAAAACAGTATGTATTAATAATTGAATAGTAAGGAATTATGTTAGTAAAATACGGCCGATGATAGTGAACAGAACGGTAAAGGTTAGTAAAAGTCCGGTGGAAATTGGTACCTAAACGCACAGCTTTTGTCTACTTTTCAGTTTCGCTTGCCGGCTGCGTGATTTTTTTCTTTTTCAAACTGTGAAAATAGAGGGCTATTTATAGCATGGAAAAATCAGGTTAAAGGGCAAAAAGGGGAATGGAATTGACAAATAAGACCTTCCTTGGTTAGCAAGCTGACCAATCAGAAGCTGAGTATGACACAAATTGACACAGATTGACCAATAGGAAACAAGTACTCTAGAAAGGAAATATTTTTTGTATCTATTATGATTTTTGCACTCCTTTTTAGTAAAAAGTACATAAAATCAAATAAATAATTATTTTCAAAAATGTCTTAAAATAAAAAACGAAAATTAAAAATAAATAATAAAAAATACATTTTTTGTGATTTTTTTGAAAATAGTTTAAAATGGAAAGAAAGTTAGTAACAAATAACAAAAAAAATCCAAAATGTAACATGTGAGATTCAAACCCGCGACCTGATACTTGCAAGCCTTATCTCCTTTCCAATTGTGCCAATTCATTTATTCGAAACAAAAATGCACTGTTACCTATTTTTGAATAAAACTTACTGTTTAAATGTTCGTAAAAATTGAACCAAAAAAACTTATAAAATCAAAGTTAAAAAATAATTTAAATGTTAGATTGGCATGTTTGGGGTACAACAACTGCCCCTGTTCAATCTTCTTAAACCTGAAGAGTTAGATTGGCATGTCTGCCATTCGTGATTTGAAGGTGGAAGAGGATTAAACATTTAAGTGCCCAAAAATTTGCACTAATGGGTGCATGAAGTTGCGCTTGTTGGTTGATTGTATTGCTTGAATGGGCTTAAAGATTCCATTCGGAAAGATGACAGGATGAAGATGGTCTTATAGATGCCATCCAAAGTAACTGCTGATAGGAGTATCAGAATGAGTCTAGGTTTGACTGTATCTGAGGAATATACTAGAATGAGTCTGTGTCCAACTGTATCTAGCAGACGTGCTAGGGAGTGCTAGAATGATTCTTATGCCTTGATTGTATCTGTATGATGTTCTAGAATGAGTCTATGTCTTGACCGTATCTATAAGGAGATCAGAATGAGTCTTTGCCTGACTGTATCCGAGAGCCGTATTAGAATGAGTCTACGTCTGACTGTATCTGAAAAATTAGTATTAGAATGAGTCTTCGACCGACTGTATCTAAAAGATGTACTGGAATAAGTATCAGAATGAATCTGTGTCTTGATTGTATCTGAACTGTGTCTAGAAGATGTACTGGAAGTAGTATCAGAATGAATTCGTGTCTTGATTGTATCTGAAGGATGATAAATTGTTGACAATATTTATCCGTTTGAGAACTAACCTGAAAAAACCAAGTTAGTTTTATGCAATGTCATGATATATGTAATGCATTGCGTAATGATGCTCTTAAAATAAATGAGAATGTTATATGCGTTTTGTATGCATACGCTATGATGTATTGTAAATGATGTATGGGTATGAAATGTTGCTGAAGGTAGCGGTGGCTTTGAATAGTAAAGTCTGATTGGGGAAAATAAATCACTGACTGTTGTTGGGGACGGAGAAAATAAATCTTCAGATCCTGTTTGGAATGACTCTACTGGGGATTCATACTTTCCGTTTGGGAATATTCCACTGGGGATCTTTGACTTCCGCTTGGGGATAGAAGTATTCTGTTAGGAGAGTCGGTAGTCCGTTGTTCTTTTATTGTGGAAATTTATTATATGTATTCTGACTGGGAATAAAAGAGATAGATAATTCTCCAATGCACTATCTGACCAGGTTTCAGATACGAGTATCAACTCTTCTAGGGATAGCATCCTTGAATAAATTCTGCTGGGGGAGAGAATTCTATAATGTTAGAGAAATGAACTCAGCTGGGGAATTGAATTTTGCATACTACATAGAGGGAATAATCTCCGATGGGAATTAGAATTTCATAGGTTGCGTTGAGGAAATCTCTGTTGTATGCTGGGGAAATGATCAACCTCTTTATCTGCTAGGGGATCTATGATCATGCCAAGCTGTCTATCGAAGATATGGCAGTGAATCGCTAAAATATGCCCCGATTTCTGTCTGAGGGCATACTAATTCTGTCGAGGAATATATCTTTGTTGGGGATGAGCTTGTGAAGATAGCTCAATAGAGATAATTCCATGGAGATTGCTCTGTGGGGATATCTCCATGAACTGGCTCTATGGGGGTTCGTGGATATCTTGAACACTATCCCAACTCCTATAATCCTTAGTAAATGTTATTCCTGTTTTCATGTATATATATTTTTGGTAAACATCAATCATATTCAAGTGCATATGTTCATTCAAAGTACCCATTGGACGTTTACGCAAACAAAACAGGGAAAGTAAAAGCAATTTTTGAATTTGAAAATAGACTTGTATTGATTTTGAAATTGGCCTATAAACAGGCAATTTTGTACAAGGAGACAGAAATCCTAGTAAGAGGAAATTGTCATAAAATTGAAAAGGTACAAAGTGATAAACAAAGAAAAACAACTATGTGGAAATGATCCCGTTGAGTTTCAACTCTGCTATTGCCACTATATCTTCAAGCATCTCATCCCTTGCTGTCGGAAGGAAGATGACTGGATTGATCTGCGCCGTTCGAACTTGATAAAACTAAACTGGAAGTAGATAAGTGTTCCAACGGGACATAGTCGTACGCTTTAATCCCTAACTTTTACCTGGATCGCCTTTTCAGGTTTTCAGTCCACCGGGATACCCTTTTTTGCCCAAGCCACCTTTTCAGGTTTTCGACTTGCCGGGTGTACAGTTCTTTTGTATATAGATCCCTAATTTTTGCCCGAACCCTTTTGGTTCGCCGGGATGCCCTTATTTTTGCCTAGGCCAGTCAACCTAGCGGGTCTCTTCTTATGCGTAGTATCTTTTGACTATGTCCGCGTTCACAGGGTGCGGAAAATCTTCACCGCCCATAGTAGTAAGCATATAGCACCACCAGAAAATATTTTCTTGATTACAAATAGACCTTCATATGTGGGAGTCCATTTGCCCCTGGGATCACCCTGTGGTAGTATGATACGCTTTATTACCAAATCACCAGCCTGGTACAATTGGTGCTTGACTTTCTTGTTAAAGGCCTTGATCATACGCTTCTGATACATCTGGCCATGACAGACAGCCGTAAGCCTCTTCTCATCAATCAAATTTATCTGATCAAGTCGAGTCTGAACCCATTCATCTCCGTCTAAGTCTGCATCTTGCATAATCCTTAGGGAAGGAATCTGAACTTCAACAGGTAAAACTGCCTCCATACCATAGACTAAAGAGAAAGGGGTTGCCCCTGTTGAGGTACGTACTGAGGTGCGATAACCATGAAGGGCAAATGATAACATCTCATGCCAATCTTTGTATGTCACCGTCATCTTTTGCAAGATCTTCTTAATATTCTTGTTGGCAGCTTCCACTGCACCATTCATCTTTGGTCGATATGGAGAAGAATTGTGATGCTTAATCTTGAACTGCGTGTATAGTTCAGTGATCATAGTGTTGTTTAGATTAGTACCATTGTCTATGATAATCCTTTCAGGGATGCCATATCGACAGATAAGGTTATGCTTGATGAACCGAGCTACAACATTCTTGGTAACAGAAGCGAACGAGGCTGCTTCCACCCACTTTGTAAAGTAATCGATAGCAACACGGATGAAACGATGTCCATTGGAAGCGGTAGGCTTAATCTCTCCTATCATATCAATGCCCCATATTGCAAAAGGCCAAGGAGCAGTCAGAACATTCAACGGAACCGGTGGTACATGTACTTTGTCAGCATAGATCTGGCACTTGTGACAAGTTTTGGAGTGATGATGGCAATCAGTTTCCATGGTAGACCAGTAGTTACCAGCTCTCAAAACTTTCTTAGCCATTGTATGCCCACTGGAGTGAGTGCCAAAAATCCCATCATGCATCTCTTCCATAATCTTTTCTGCTTCCTTCTTGTCTACACAGCGAAACAAGGTTGAATCGTGGTTGCGTTTGTACAAAATTCTGTTACTCAGAAAGAACTTAGCAGAGAACCTCCTTAGAAACTTCCTGTCATTGGTAGATGCCCCTTCAGGATATTCATGAGTTTCAAGATATCTTTTCACTTCGTGGAACCAAGGTTTCTCTTCTCCCCCATCAGTATCAACTTCATAACAGTATGCCGGCTCATCTAGTCTGTCAATAGTAATCCTAGGAGCCTCGTTGTCCCATCTAACTTTGAACATAGATGACATGGTGGCTAACGCGTCTGCCAACTGATTCTCTTCTCGTGGAATATACTCAAAAGTGATTTCTTCAAAGTATGGAATCAGAGTTAACACATGTTCTCGGTAAGGAATGAGATTTGGATGCTTCGTGTCCCATTCTCCTTTAATCTGACTGATCACTAGGGCTGAGTCCCCATATACATTCAAGAATTTGATCCTCATATCAATGGCAGCTTTGATACCCATGATGCACGCTTCATGCTCAGTCATATTGTTGGTACAGTCAAAGCAAAGTCTAGCAGTAAACGGCGTATGGCAATCCTTAGGAGAGATAATTACAGCACCAATACCATTGCCGAGTGCGTTAGAAGCTCCATCAAAAACCATAGTCCATCGGGATCCTAGTTCAGGTCCTTCATATGGTCCAGGTTCTTCATAATCAGTAACAAGCATAATATTCTCATCTGGGAACTCAAAATTCATAGACTGATAGTCATCCACCGCTTGATAAGCCAAATGATCAGCTAGTACACTTCTTTTTATTGCTTTCTGCGTAGTGTACTGGATGTCGTATTTTGTCAAGACCATCTGCCATCTTGCTATTCGTCCGGAGAGAGCGGGTTTCTCAAATATGTATTTGATAGGATCCATCTTAGAGATCAATAAAGTGGTATGAGTCAACATATACTGTCTTAGTCGGCGAGCAGCCCATGCCAAAGCGCATCAAGTTTTCTCAAGAAGTGAATATCTTGTTTCACAGTCGGTAAACTTTTTGCTAAGGTAGTATATTGCATGCTCTTTTCGACCAGACTCGTCATGTTGCCCCAACACACACCCTATTGAATTCTCTAGCACTGTTAAGTACATAATTAGAGGTCTTTCTTCAATTGGCGGCATCAGAATCGGAGGTTCTTGGAGATACTCCTTGATCTTATCAAAAGCTATCTGACATTCGTCGTTCCACTTCACTACTTGATCCTTTCTCAGTAATTTGAAGATTGGCTCACAAGTAGCGGTCAAATGGAAGATAAATCTGGAAATATAGTTCCAACGTCCCAAGAAACCTCTGACTTCTCTCTCAGTACGGGGAGCGGGCATCTCTTGTATAGCTTTTACCTTTGCAGGGTCGACTTCAATACCTTTACCACTGACGACAAAACCCAAAAGTTTATCGGATCTAACCCCAAAGGTGCATTTGTTTGGATTCAATCTCAACTTGTACTTCTTCAACCTCTCAAACAGCTTGTGTAGGTGGTCAAGGTGCCCTTCTTCATTATGAGATTTGGCTATCATATCATCAACGTATACCTCTATCTCGTGATGGATCATATCATGGAATAAAGCAACCATAGCGCGCTGGTATGTTGCCCCTGCGTTCTTCAAACCAAATGGCATTACCTTGTAACAAAAGGTGCCCCACTGTGTAATAAATGTAGTCTTCTCCATGTCTTCAGGTGCCATCTTGATTTGATTATAACCTGAGAAACCATCCATGAATGAGAATACCTTGTGCTGAGCAGTGTTGTCTACCAGAACATCAATATGTGGGAGAGGAAAGTCATCTTTGGGGCTTGCCCTGTTCAGATCCCTGTAGTCCACACACATACGAACTTTACCATCCTTCATAGGCACTGGTACCACATTTGTAACCCACTGAGGATATGATGTGACAGCTAGGAAACCTGCATTGAACTGCTTCATAACCTCGGCTTTGATCTTTTCAGACATCTCAGGGCGCATACGACGAACCTTCTGCTTTATCGGAGGACAACCTTCCTTCATTGGTAAACGGTGAACCACGATATCGACATTAAGTCCTGGCATATCTTCATAAGACCAAGCAAAAATCTCAGTATAATCACGTAGCATCTGAATCAGTCTTTTCTTGACACAGTCTTCTAATCCAGCACCTATCTTGATTTCTTTCTTATCCTCCTCAGTACCTAGATTTACGACCTCGACTGGCTCTTCGCGCGGTTGTATGATCTTTTCTTCATGTTCTAATAGTCTAGCAAGCTCTCTAGGCACTTCACAATCTTCCTCACCTTCGTCCTCAGCTTGGTAGATCGAATTTTCGAAGTCATAATTGACAATAGCAGAACTGTTATCAATGGGATCCAGAGTGGATGTGGATCTGCAATTTATCGCAAGGGTGTGTGTAAGAACACATAGCTATTTTGATGAATATAAAGTAAAAGAAAAGACAAAGAGCGCAAAATTTGAATGCAAAACATCCATTGATTTATTGAATGAAAATATGCGATGAAATGACAACCCTAACAAATGGGCCATTGTGCCCCGGGCAAGGCACAAGGCTTAAAAGTTTTATTGTTCAAATTAACAAAACCAAACTTTGAAAATAAGAAAAATAGAAAATATCATTTACTCCTGACTAAAGGAGATAGGAATAATGTCTTCAGTCTTCTAATTGTTGAGCCCACTACCAATGGTAGGAAAGATCCAACTGTCTAGATCACAGTCACTATCAGCATCCTCCATAACGTTGACCTGATCTTTATGAACTCCTTTGTTGGTGATACGAATAGCACGAGCACGACGTACAGCCCTCTGAGCCTCTGAAGTGAAACCCAAACCAAATTTGTCAGACTTGTAAGGGATGTCAGGAAGCTGACCCCAAATGGTACAACCACCTTCTTCAACCACAACTCTAGCATCCTTTAGGGAAACCATTGTAGGAGGCACTCTAGTAACCTTGGGAACAGTAGGAACTGGTTTAGCAATAGGAGCAGTCTGAGGAGCCAATTCAAATGTTTGACAAGGAGTCTCGAGGAATTCGCCATCCATCTCAACATACTTGAAAGTATTCAAATGACTAACCATGTACTATTCTTCACCATAGACGGTGACAATCTTGCCTTTCACGGGATACTTCAGCTTCTGATGTAAGGTAGAAGTCACAGTGCCTGCCCCATGTATCCAAGGGTGCCCAAGCAGACAGGAATAGGCAGGACAAATGTCCATTACATAGAAAGTAGAAACAAAGACTTGAGAACCCACTCTGATTGGAAGATCAACCTCTCCGTGCACTAATCTCTTTGAACCATCAAAAGCTCTCACCACAACATCACTGGGTCTCAGCACAACCCCTTCACAGTCAAGCTTGTCTAGAGAAATCTTCGGCAATACATTCAATGAGGAACCCGTGTCCACCAATACATGAGATAGAGTAGTGCCCCTACACTCAATGGAGACATGCAGAGCCTTATTGTGGTTCCTTCCGGCGGGAGTCAGATCAGCGTTAGAAAATCCTAGACCATTATCAGTTGTCAGGCTAGCGACACAATTTTCAAACTGGTCAACAGAGATTTCCTGCGGCACATGCGCAGATTTCAAGAACTTCACCAAAGCCTTAGCATGGGCCTCGGAGCACAACAACAGAGATATCATAGAGATCTTGGAGGGGGTGTGCCCCAACTGTTCAACAACACTGTAATCACTCTTGCGGATAATTTTTAGCACTTCCTCCATTTCTTTGGAGGGATCTTCGATAGTAGTTTCACCTGGGGTCTTCACTTGGGCAGGCTCAACCACCGGTTCTTTGTCTCGAGTCTCAGTAATTGATTCGGAGGCAGAGATACGAACTGGAGTAGTAACAGTCTTCGAAGAGATTTCTGGGGAAAAAACTCTTCCACTTCGGGTAACCTTACTAGTCCCGACGATATTGTCGACATCGGGATTAGTAACTTCAGTAGTTTCATCTGTCAAAGGCTCTTGCTTGACACCATGAATGTAAACATCCGCACCATACTTCCAAGGGATAGCCTTGCTAGAGGAATATGGAATTGGGCCGGGCGTAGTAATAATCAGGGGAGCCACTCTAGGCTCGGCAGTAATCTTCACAGGAACTTTAGAGGTGATCCTCAAAGGAGTTTTGGAATTAGTGACCACAGATACGTCCTCAAACTTTAGACCTCGGGACAAATTTTCACATAAGCTCTCCATAGAAGGAATCTTCTCAAACAGTATAGTACGGTCGTCCATCAAACGCTGAATGCCCTCTTTCAGCTTCACACAACCATTGGATTGAGATGCACAATAATGACAGTTTTCAACGCAGCCTAGAAATAAACCATCTTGCAACAACTTCTTCTTAACAATTGATAGAGGAGCAGTCAAGTTAACCACAGTAGCAACATAAAAACCATCATCAATAGAACTAACGATCTTGTCATGATTCGGCATAGGAGCGGTAATCACATTAGGAGTCTCAGGGGGATCAAACTCAATCTCCTTAGTGTCAATCATGTCTTGAATCTTGTTCTTCAGCGCCCAACAGCTGTTCGTATCATGTCCAAGACTATTAGAATGGTATGCACACCTTGCATTGGGATTATAGCTAGGAGTGAAAGTATTAGGATTCCTAGGAGGATCCCTCAAAGTAACCAACTCTGCCTTCAACATAAGCTGCAACGCCTGAGCCAATGACATGTTGATCTTTGTAAACTGTCTCCTGGGTGTATCCTGCTTATGCTGATTACCTTGTTGTTGTTGTGGCACCGGTGCAGAGATCAGAACTGCCCCAACAGATTGGTTGCGACCTTTCTGGCCGTGTACAACATTATATTCCTTCTTCCCATTATGTGGCTTCTTTGTAGTGTTTGAAGATGTAGCCACTTGTATTTTACCACTTCGAATTCCATTTTCAACACGTTCTCCTGTCAATATCAGCTCGGTGAAACCGGATGACGAGCTTTCAAGTAGATGACTATAGAAAGGACCGGTTAATGTGCTCATGAACATGTCAATCAACTCTCTGTCAGCTAAAGGAGGTTGAACTCTGCTTGCGAGATCTTTCCACTTCTGTGCATACACTTTAAAGCTTTCCTCAGAACCCATTGACATACTCTGTAGTTGCATTCGGGTTAGTGCCAGATCAGAATTGTACTGGTATTGTTTGTAGAAAGCTGCAGCCAAATCTTCCCATGTATTAATGTTGGCACTTTTAAGTTGATAGTACCATTCCAACTGCGCTCCAGACAAACTCTCTTGAAAGAAATGCACCCACAATTTCTTGTCAGCAGTGTGTGGTTGAATCTTTCGGACATATGATCTCAAATGCAGCTTCGGACAAGAAACACCATCATACTTAGCAAAAGTGGGAATTGTGAACTTAGGAGGAATGACAACCTCTGAGACTAGACCCAAATCCTCAAAATTCAAGCCCGGCACCTTATGGATTTCCATAGCTTTCAGACGTTCTTCTAATAGCTTATACTTCTCATCAGCAGAAGGGTATTGTTCATCCAAATAATCTTCGTCCTCTCCATCAGAATATTTGTCAGAACCATGGTTGCTTTTTTCCTCAGTTTTAACACTTTTACCATCTTCATCCTGTTCATCATCTTGGTCTACTGGGATCCCAATTTCCTTGACCTGTTTAGCCGGACCTCTGAATCTCCTCCCCATATTGATGACGCCAGTTGATTTTCTTGCTTTATTCTTCTTCTTGGTCAGAAGTGCTTTCAGTTCTTCTTGCCCCTTGGACAAGTTTAGGATCAGCTCTTGGAACTGGGCGTTCTGGGCCTGCTATGCAATGATTATGAGATGTAGATGCATATGCAATGATTTCAAGGACTTTAGAGTTTATCTTTGCAAACAGGAACAAAAGGAAAACTTTTATTAGTAAACTCAAAATTCATTTTTTTTCTTTTATGCCTCTTGGGCTACAATGAAAGGAAATTTCAAAAAGCAAATTCAAAAACGCCTAAGACCTATGACTCAAGACTCAAGTCTTCCACGGGCGCTCCCTCTTTGTGCCGATGTAAGCATTGATGCTCTGCTCCTCATGAAGTAATTTCGTCAACTCCAACACCTTCTTCTCACTAGCATAGAACTGAGTCTCAAAGGTGTCTCTTTCTTCTTTCATCTGAACCCAGGATTTCTGCATCTCTTCAAGATCGGTAGGCATATCTGGATGGAGAATGACTTGAGAAACATCTCCCTCAAACTCAGGTTCAACAATCACTGGTCTGACAGCTGGATATGGCATAATAAGATCTCGAGCACGAGTGTGCACCCATCTGAGGTAAGGCTCTAAAGGAATAGAGTTCTTCTGTCCCAAGGTCCTACTTTCAATCTTATACACATTATTCCATGCGCGTATAAACCTTTGACGGTAACCTTGAGTATCATCTTCATAATCGAACACAATACCCTAAATAAGCATATCATGAGGACCATCCCTTCGAGCATAACCAAACTGGCGCAAGGCTAGCGAAGGATTATAGGTGATGCCTCCCCTAATGCCAAGGAGTGGTACATTAGGGAATTCCCCACAATGATCAATAAGAGTGAAGTCTTCAAGAGATCGGGCACACCAATAGATATCTGAATGGGAGAGTGACATTATTCTTCGAGACCACTGCAACCTTTGTTCATTCTTCAATACTGACCGGGGAAGGTGCGAAATAAACCACCTGGATAGTAAGGGTACGCAACACATGAGAGTCCCTCACTTCTTGATAGTACGAGTGTGAAGCGAGTGCAGAATATCCCCGAGCAAGGTAGGTACCGGGTTATGAATCAGAAATAATTTGATAGCGTGCACGTCTATGAGTTGGTCTGGATTAGGGAACAACACCAACCCATAGATTAACAAAGTCAATACCTCCTCAAAAGCATGGTATCTCATAGCGCTTAGGAACAATTGAGCCTTCTTAATCAGGAACTTAGCAAGAAACCCCTTGACTCCACTCCTTGTTTCCCAATTAGACACAATGTCTGACCTCTTCAGATGTAAAGCAGCTACAATGACTTCAGGCTTTGAAACGTTTTCTAGACCGATAAAAGGCATCTGATCGAGAATAGGTATTCCAAGTAACTTAGAGAACTCCTCCATCGTGGGCACCAATTGGTAATCCGGGAAGGTGAAACAGTGGTGCTTAGGATTGAAGAATTGGAATAGGACTCTCATCATGTCTTCTTCAAAACCTGAGGTAACTAAGTCGAGTAGAAAACCATGCCTTTTGGTGAATCGAGAACCATCGGGCACTTTTGAGACCAATTCTTTAAGTTGGGAAGGAACCCTTACAAAGTTGACTCGGATGAAATTTCTAGGAACGAAAGCCATGGCCTATAATGACGAATAAATATAAATTCCTTGGTCCTTGAAATGGTTAGTGAAAATGATATGTTATGATGTTATGATGTCATGTACATGTTAATAGTAAATAAGTAGCACACACAAACAAGTCATACAAGAGCCTTAGGTTTAAAGGCTTGTATGAAGTCCATAGGTAAGTACTTTTCCCCACTGAGGTTTAGTTGGCTCAACCTGTCCTAGAATAGTAACCGGGTTCTAAAGGACTCATATCACAGATCTTTCTCAAAGGCTTTATTTTAGTGCGACACTCGAGTGGCCGACCAAAACATCCTGAAAGTCTGATCTCAATGAGCGTAGCCTCGAGTATCAACTAACTTCGGTTTAAATCCAAAGTCGTCCATCTCACTACCTTCTAATGGCCAAAGATGAGTTAACTAGGGTTCTAAAGACTATGACCATCATATCAACCATATCGGTACATGCCGTACAGTCTCCATGATCTATTGTCACTTACCTAAGAAATCACTTGGTCCAGGTGTAGGACCTTTCACACAAGTAACCCCAAAACAAGGCCTATTAAAAATAAAGTACATAAGTCAAACAATTTTAAGCAAGTGGTAAAGTGATCTAACTCTAAGGTAACCCCTCTTTTAAAATATCCCCAGCAGAGTCGCCAGTTCTGTAATGCGGTGGAGAACTGACTTTTTAATTTTGTTTTTCGCAAAACATGTTGCGGTTAGCAAGAGTCGCCACCGACTTTTCTTTTATCCAATTTATTTAGGAAAGGTGAAAAGAACAGGAAAGACCTTTTTGAAAAGATTTTGAGTTCGGGGGGTAAGTTATGAAAAGGGAAGGTGTTAGCACCCCTTTTCATCCGTAGTTATCTACGGGCTCTTAATTGCTTGCTCACTTTAACTTACTTTTTTTTTAAATGTGGTGTGTGTTTAGAAAATATTTTGTAAAAGTTGACTTTGTAATAATTCGTGTAAGAATGTATACAAAGTGTTTATTTTTTAAAATATTTTTGAAAGTGTGAGGTGTGAAAAGTATTTGTTTTTTTTTAGTTGTGAGCAAGCATTTAAAAGTTACTTACCCTTAATTTAAGGTCTTTCTTATACTTATCCTTTTCCTTGAGAGATAGTAATATCCATACCATTAGTGGGTAGGTAGTCTTATCTATTGGATGTGAAGGGACAGCGAAGGGTCATCGAATGGTCAAGAAGGCAACATGTAAGGATACCTTAGCAATTCGAAGGGACTATCATCATTTTTCCGTAGGGTCATCGAGGGACAAGATCATTTTTTCGTAGGCAACTCGAAGGGTCATCGAGGGACAAGATCATTTTTCGTAGGCAACTCGAAGGGTCATCGAGGGACTATGATCTTTATATCAAAGGGACTATGATGATATTATTCGTAAGCGTCTTTTGCTAAAGTATCCCTATGTTCGAGGGACATGACCATGTTCGTAAGACAACTGAGAGAGGCTACCCTAGAGGTGCAAGTGTGATTGAGTGGATTAGTTTCAATTATTTATCTTGAATTAGGGTTTTCTAGATTGTTTTTTAGTTTTGCCATACAAAACCCTAATTACTACACAGTTGTAAAATAAAATAGCGGAATGTAAAGTGCGGAAAGTAAAGTGCGGAAAGTACAATCCCTACGCTATTACAAGGCTTTGGGAGAGATACATAAGTATAACAAACCTTGCGGGAAATAAAACTACGGCTATTACAAAAAGAAAAGCCGTGCGACCTATACAATTTTTCTAGGAATTTAAATAGTAAATAAATAAATAAGTGAAAAGAAAAAAAATGTCAGAAAAAAAACTTGATACGAACCCTTATTAGTTAAAAAACAGAGAGAGGAGGTGGATCTAAAATTATTAAATAAAAATGAATAGAAAAATTAAAATTTTAAACGTCATAAACAATAATGTTGCTAACGCACATATGCGATCATCACAATCATGGATCCGAATTGTACCGATCTAAATAAAAAGAAAAATAAAGTAATAGAATTTTTAAAATATGATAAAAACCAACAAAGTTGCTAACGCAAAAGCACGATCATCGCAACCGGATCCAAATCGGGCAGATATGAATTTACAAAAAAAAGAAGCACAAATAAAAAGGAATTTTTAATGTAATAAAAATTCAATAATGTTGCTAACGCGAAATGCGATCATCGCAACCGGATCCGAATTGTACCGATCTAAATAAAAAGAAAAATAAAGTAAAAGAATTTTTAGGATTTGATAAAAACCAACAAAGTTGCTAACGCGAAAGCGCGATCATCACAACCGGATCCAAATCGGGCAGATATGAATTTACAAAAAAAGAAGCACAAATAAAAAGGATTTTTAAATGTAATAAAAATTCAATAATGTTGCTAACGCGAAATGCGATCATCGCAACCGGATCCGAATTATACCGATCTAAATAAAAAGAAAAATAAAGTAAAAGAATTTTTAAGATTTGATAAAAACCAACAAAGTTGCTAACGCGAAAGCGCGATCATTGTAACTGGATCCAAATCAGGCGGATCTAAATTTATCAAAAACGTAAAGCAAAAAGAAATTTTAAAACATGTAAAAAAACAACAATGTTGCTACCGCGGAACTGGGGTCATCGCAACCGGATCGAATAAAAAAATGTCACGCATTAGCAGCGTATCGACATAATTTGATCCGAATAATATAATAATAAAAAAAAGTAGAATTAACAAAACATATAGGTATATATAAATTAAACAAAATTATATTGTATATATTATAATATTAGTTAAGTATATATGTTAGTAAAACAAATTTTATATATATATATATATATATATATATATATATATATATATATATATATATGTTAAAACGTTAGTGTCAGTATATATGTTTTGTTAACAGTATCGCACATGCATATATATAAAGTGGTTAGTACCAGTGGCGGCGTATAAAAAAAATTCGTATGCATCTTATGGTTACGTTAGTGCGTATGAAAAACAGTATGTATTAATAATTGAATAGTAAGGAATTATGTTAGTAAAATACGGCCGATGATAGTGAACAGAACGGTAAAGGTTAGTAAAAGTCCGGTGGAAATTGGTACCTAAACGTACAACTTTTGTCTACTTTTCGGTTTCGCTTGCCGGCTGCGTGATTTTTTTCTTTTTCAAACTGTGAAAATAGAGGGCTATTTATAGCATGGAAAAATCAGGTTAAAGGGCAAAAAGGGGAATGGAATTGACAAATAAGACCTTCCTTGGTTAGCAAGCTGACCAATCAGAAGCTGAGTATGACACAAATTGACACAGATTGACCAATAGGAAACAAGTACTCTATAAAGAAAATATTTTTTGTATCTATTATGATTTTTACACTCCTTTTTGGTAAAAAGTACATAAAATCAAATAAATAATTATTTTCAAAAATGTCTTAAAATAAAAAACGAAAATTAAAAATAAATAATAAAAAATACATTTTTTGTGATTTTTTTGAAAATAGTTTAAAATGGAAAGAAAGTTAGTAACAAATAACAAAAAAAATCCAAAATGTAACATGTGAGATTCGAACCCGCGACCTCATACTTGCAAGCCTTATCTCCTTTCCAATTGTGCCAATTCATTTATTCGAAACAAAAATGCACTATTACCTATTTTTGAATAAAACTTACTGTTTAAATGTTCGTAAAAATTGAACAAAAAAAAACTTATAAAATCAAAGTTAAAAAATAATTTAAATGTTAGAAAATAGGGCAGGCAAATTTTGGGGTACAACAGACCTGATACCGGGAATGACTCCAATATCCGTTTCTCCGTATCGGATGACACCACTTGAATTAAGAGAATTAAAGGATCAATTGGAAGAGTTGTTGGCTAAGCATTTCGTTCGACCCAGTGTTTCGCCCTGGGGAGCTCCAGTGTTGTTGGTAAAGAAAAAGGATGGTGGAATGCGGTTGTGTATTGATTACCGTCAGTTGACTAAGGTCACCATCAAGAATAAATACCCATTACCAAGGATAGACGATCTTTTAGATCAATTGAAAGGAGCCCGTGTGTTCTCGAAGATTGATTTACGGTCGGGTTATCATCAGATTCGTGTGAAGAGCTCAGATGTACCAAAGACTGCATTTAGAACCCGTTACGGCCATTATGAATTCTTGGTGATGCCTTTCGGTGTGCCTAATGCTCCAGCTATTTTTATGGATTACATGAACCGTATATTTCAAGCTTACTTGGACCAATTTGTCGTAATCTTTATTGACGACATTCTTATTTATTCTCGTACTCCACAAGAGCACGAAGAACATTTGAGAATTGTCTTATCGGTGTTGCAAGAGAAGCAACTTTTTGCTAAGTTAAGCAAGTCTGAATTTTGGATGTCGAAAGTCAATTTTCTTGGACATGTTATATCCCAAGGTGGTGTAGAGGTAGATCCATCAAAAGTTTAAGCGGTGATTAATTGGGAGAGACCGAAGAATGTTTCTGAAGTTAGAAGTTTCTTGGGATTGGCAGGTTATTACAGAAGGTTTATCAAAGGCTTTTCTCAATTGGCTTTACCAATGACGAAACTTACTCGAAAGGATTGTCCATATGAGTGGGATTCGGCTTGTGAAAGAAGTTTTATGAGTTTGAAGGAAAGATTGACGACCGCTCCTGTTTTGATTATTCCTGATCCTAGTAAGTCGTATGAGGTATTTTGTGACGCATCAAAGATGGGATTAGGAGGTGTGTTAATGCAGGATGGTCATGTAGTGGCTTATGCTTCTCGACAGTTAAAAGTTCATGAAGAGAACTATCCAACGCATGATTTGGAATTGGCGACAGTTGTGTTTACACTGAAGGTTTGGCGTCATTATTTGTATGGGGTACATTTTGAGATGTTCAGCAACCACAAGAGTTTAAAGTACCTTTTTGATCAGAAAGAGTTGAACATGCGTCAAAGGAGATGGATGGAGTATTTGAAGGATTATGATTTGGAACTAAAATACCGTCCGGGTAAAGCAGATAAAGTAGCGGATGCACTGAGTAGGAAAGTGTTGCATAATGCTTGATTGATGATGTTAGAGTATGCCTTATTGGAAAAGTTTAGGAATCTAAATCTTCAATTTGTTCGGACTCCTAATGGTATGATTATGGGAAATTTGAATGTGAATTCTACTCTTAGAGAGGAAATTCAACAAGGGCAAGTGTTGGATGAGAAATTACAAGCAGTGTTAGTACAACCGGGTTTTGTGCGAGCTACCGACATAATTATTTTGTTTAACCAAAGAGTTTGTGTTCTGGATAATACGGTGTTGAAAAGAAGGATATTGGAAGAAGCGCATAAGGGTACTTTTACTATACATCCGGGGTCTTCGAAGATGTATCAAGATTTAAAGAGGGACTATTGGTGGTCCGGGATGAAAAAGGATATTGCGGTGTATGTGTCAGAATGTGCAGTGTGCCAACAGGTAAAGATTGAACATCAAAGACCGGGAGGCTTGTTGCAACCTTTAGAAATTCCAGTATGGAAGTGGGATAGTATTTCTATGGACTTCGCAGTGGGATTACCCCGTGCCCAAGGTGGTTATGATTCTATTTGGGTAATAGTGGATCGATTGACGAAATCTGCGCATTTCTTAGCCGTAAAGACTACTTACAAGGCGAGTCATCTCGTAAGGTTGTTTATTTCGGAAATAGTGAGATTGCATGGTATTCCCTCTAGTATTGTTTCGGATAGAGATCCAAAGTTTACTTCGAGATTTTGGAGAGCTTTTCAATAAGCTATGGGAACGAAGTTGAGTTTGAGCACGTCGAATCATCCGCAAGCGGATGGTCAGATGGAACGGATAATACAAACAATGGAAGATATGTTAAGGGCGTGTGTACTTGAAAGTGGAGGAAATTGGATGGAACTTTTACCGTTGATTGAGTTTTCATACAACAATAGTTATCATGCAAGTATTGGTATGGCACCTTATGAGGCTTTGTATGGAAGAAAGTGTAGGACACCATTGTGTTGGGCAGAAGTTGGTGAAGATAGAATGTTGGGACCAGAGATTATCCAAGAGACTACAGAAAAGATTAGGAAGATCCGTGATAAGGTTAAACAAGCACAAGATCGTCAGAAAAGTTATGCGGATAACCGTAGGAGGCATTTGGAGTTTGTCGAGGGTGATCACGTGTTTTTGAAAGTTACTCCGAGATTGAGGTTGAAAGGACCGTTTAAGTCGCGGAAGTTGAGTCCGAGATACGTGGGACCGTATCAAATTTTGGAAAGAATTGATGAAGTGGCTTACAGATTAGCCTTACCGCCTTCTCTGTCAGAGATGCATGATGTTTTTCATGTATCTCAGCTTCGGAAGTTTGTTCCAGATCCTCTTCAGCCGATTCTACCTGATACGATTGAGATAGAAACAGATTTAACGTTTGAGCTTCAACCGAGTCGTATCACAGGAAGAGAAACTAAGGTGTTAAGGAATAAAGAGATTCCTCTTGTTAAGGTTCAGTGGGATGAGACGCATCCGGGTGATGCAACTTGGGAGCTAGAATCCGAGATGCGAGAAGTTTATCATCATCTTTTCAGGTAATTGTTTTAAATTCATGGGCGGATTTCTATTTAAGGGGGGAGGATGTAATACCCCGTATTTTAATTACTCTGGATAATATTAGTTATGATCAACTGTGTTCCGGTTTACTCTGAGAATTTATTGGATAAAATAATTAGAGTAAACTGATGAGCTCAGAGCAAATCAAATTAATATTATCTGACTCTGAGGTTCTAATTATTGGAGCTTTAGAGACTTTTTGGATATTTAGTAGTATTACTAATTAATGGGTATTCTTACTATATCTTTTCTTTTCCTCCATGTTACTAAAGATAGTAACATAACTTGGTTTTGGAGAGGGAAAGAAGAGAGAAGTTAGAGAAGAAGAAGAAGAAACTCTTGAAGCTCATCACCAAGGATCATCACCATCATTCATTCTTCATCAATCATCTTCTAATCTTCATCTTCATCTTCATCTTGCTAGAGGTGGGTTCTAGTTAGGACATTAGTTTTAGAGTTTTTGGAAATGTTTGAGTTAGGTTAGAATTATTGGAATCGATAATCTAACGGTTAAAAATCGATATAAATTGTGCAGTATGATCACATTATGCATATGAACATTGTTGATGCTTGTTTGTGCTGTTTGGAATTGATTTGGGTTGAGAAATGGTGAATTTGGAGCTTTGGAACCATGGAACCCGTAAGGGAAGAATTCTGGTTTTGGTGCGATTCGTCAGGCGAATCAGAATTCGCCAGGAGAATTAGGTCTCGAAAGGCGAAGGACTGGCGGAAGGGATTCGCCAGGCGGAATCCAGATTCGCCAGGCGAAATTGAAGAGACATAAATGTCTTAGCTACTGGAACTTTTGGATTTTCAAAATATTGGGTCTCGCCATTGCCTCGCCAGGCGAAGTGCTGGCGAAGGGGGATTCGCCTGGCGAATTCTTAAGTCGCCAGGCGAATTCTTAAGTCGCCAAGCGAATTTGGCTGTTTCTCAATAATTTCCTTTTCTTAAAAAATTCATAACTTTTGTTTCGTGTATCCGATTTAAGTGTTCTTGGTACCGATAGAGAGCTATGAAAATACTCTATCTAATGGAAGTGGAAAATACTAGTTTTGATGACCGATTAAATAAATCAGAGGGAACCGAAATTGGTGTAACTTGGTGAGATGTTGAATTATGTGGTTTTATTATATATTTGACTTGTGTTTACCTATTCCCTTGTTGTTAAGCATGTTTGAGAGTATATGCATGTTAAAATATGAAATAGGTAGAGTGAGGAATATTACCACGAACTATGTTAGAACCTAGTAACGGCTAGGAAATTATGGAATGACATAACGACGACGCTCGTGCAAGAGAGGCCGAGGCGTGCGTCTATTACCGAATAGTATGAAAATAATTACACTAGTATGAATCATGTTTTATTGGGTTTATTTGAGAAAGACAAAAGAGGTCTTAAGGCGGATGTGGCCTTGTGATTGTCGAATACAATTGCGTTGGGTATATGGTCGCGTAATCGTAACCATTTATCTTGAGGTGTAGTTTCTTGAGACTCGAGCTCCTCCTCTGAAACGTATGCACAATTACTTGGCAGGTTTGATTCCCACGTGTAGTACGAATGGAACCTATATGGTAAAGAGACTTGTGATGGTTAACAGACCATGAGAAGTGACGGTTCACGGTTAACAGACCGATGATCCCGAATCCATTTCGTATGCCAAGTAACTACAAGGATCCATGACTCAGGTCGACTTCTAGACGTAGAAGCAAACGGGAAAAGGGGATGCCTTGGTAAGGTTATCGATTAGCGAGATTCTTGAGTTAACAGGCTCAGAACTTATCCCATTATGATAGTGTGAGTTAACAGACTCACGAGTGTGGATCCATATAGTGTGTGTGAGTACTCAAGGTCACTTCCCTTCCCTTTTGACTTGAGTTAGGTGTGATAGAACCTTGTAAAGCCGAGAGGACCTATAAGATAGGGAACTCACTGAGATTTGATGTATCTCACCCCACGTTGTTGATTATATTACAGGTACTATAGGTTCGACGAAGGGTAAGGATAAAGTTGTTTGACTTTCCTTACTATCTTGACTTTTGTGGTGGCAAGGCTTCCGTTGTGGAGTTTTTGAGATCGTTGTCGATCTAGTTCTTAGTATTTATCTCTGGAACATCTTGTATATATATTATGCCATAGTTTTATGTATTAGGAATTTTTTTGGGCACATATATTTATAATGTGTTTACTAGGGACTTGTATATTTCAGTACCAAACGTGGTATTCATGTATAATATATGCTTTGATGTATGTATTTATATATGGGCGTTACATATTATTAGTATATATTTGTAACTATGTCAATGTTAACCAATTGAAGAATGAATTCAAACTTTACAAATAATGGTTTGGTAGACAGAATCAAACAGATTTAATATTATTAAACATATCAATTGACTTTTATTTTCAAGATACCATGGTGTGTAGATATTCATTTATAACTGAAATTTGACGGGGAGCTGTCATATATATTGTAGGTTTGTAAAAATTGTAAATATGATATAATAAGAAGGTTTTAAAACTGATATTTGGCGGGAAGCTGTTATAAATTGTAGATATAGAAAAGTTGACTAATATCTAAAAAGTAATGTTATTTGACGTGGAAAAATGATTTTATTCAAATTTGTAATTTTAAAATTAATTCATCCGGATTCAACCGAGTTTTGTTAACTCATCTGGATTCACGGGTATATGTAAACGTACTATGAGAGGCTATGTTGTAGACTATTCATTTTAATATCCATCTTTTAAACATTTCTTTTGTTGCAGTTAAAAGTTAGCGCATATTATTTGTATATATTTGTTACTATGTTAATGTTAACTAATTGAAGAATGAATTCAAACTTTACAAACGATGGTTTGGTAGACATGTGATGTGAATCCAGACGGGTTTCTTACTATACAATTATAAAAAGAATAGTACCTGGTAATCCCTAAATTAATCATTTGATTAACAACTAAATCTTATTCCAGGGACATATTAGTCTTTTGCAAACTTTCTCTAATCTAATGCATTCCACAATAAATGCATTTGATGTGGCAAGTCCAGAATTTTTGTTGCATTTTACTATTTTTTTTTATTAATCTATTAATCTATTATTATCTATTATTATTTAATAAGATTTAGTTTGCTATGTGATTCCCCAAGCTTAATTGAACCCTAAAATCATATCTATTCACATTCTTCTACATGCTTCAAATACACAACTTCCAATATTTTTTCATCAAAAAAATTTCAAATTAAATATAGTTTTTTTATTCTAATACTAGCGGGAAAGATAAGCAATGCTGGAAACCATGGAACTAAATTAAAATTGAATTAAATTATTATTATTGAATTAGAAACTAAATTATCTTATGATTTTTTATTTTACTATACATTAAATCATCTATAAATATCAAATTTAAATAGTTAATAATTATTCAATAAATTATAATTAAAAAAAATCATTAACTACTGTATTAGTTTTGGAAACCGAAATGTTCATGACATTAATATGATACTCATTTTCAATTAATCCGGTTGATTTTAGAAATATAGTTTTCCTAATATATTTAATTAATTTATTATAGAAATATAAGATGTAGTTATAATTGAAATTAAACAACATACTAAATAAAATATTTGTTTTTACGCAATAGTGAGACATTTCTAAAGTAATTGAATCAAATGATTATAGATATTATAGGTTGATTTTAAATATATGCATAATGCAGCAAATCCTTAGAATTAACTTTTGTATATTCTAAACATATCTATAATTTCATCGTTTATTTTTTTTTTATAAAAATTTATCAAAAAATATATTTGTTTTAGGTTTTTTTATTTTTAATTGATCCTTAACGAATCTCTTCCATATTTATTTTTATATATTTATTAATAGAAATTTTTGTTATATGTTTTTTTATATTAATCAATAGAATATAAAACATGGGTCATGTTTCTTTTAATGTTCCATTAAAAATAACTTGTTTAGTATATAATTGCAAACTTTTGTTTAATACTACCTCCGTTCCTTTATATAAGAGACAACTCATTTTTTAGGTTCATTGAATAATTAAAGTATTTAGTCAGTTTATAGACTAGATACATTGATTATTCAATGAATCTAAAAAGTGAATTGTCTCTTATAAAGAAGAACGGAGGTAATATTATTTAATATTAAATATTTCCCCATTTTTTATGTATAATTGTCAAATATTTACTCGTGTTTTTAATACATTCACTTATCACAAGTAAAATTTATTTTTTTATTCATTCAATAATTAATGTATTTGGAATATATATGAACTAAATATATTAATCTATTATAAATATATAAAAATAAAAGTACCTGGATTAATTACAATTAACCTTTTGAGTACAAACATAAACTATTCTAATTTCAAAAATAAAATAGACTAATTACATCTTTGCTGAAATGATATTGATTTGAAATAATTGTCAATTAATTTAATTTTTAATTATTATCATTATATATTATTATCAAGCATACTAAATTTTATTATATTTTTATTTAAAATTATTCAATGAAATATCAAATGATTTAAAATTTTTAAAATTTTGTAGAGTTAAACTTCTATTATGAAATTCTCCTAGACAAAAAGATAGATACAATATTCATTTAGAATTGAAATTTCAAGATATCATGAAGTGTAGATATTCATTTAGAACTGAAATTTGACGGGGAGCTGTCATATATTGTAGGTTTGTAAAAATTGTAAATATGATATAATAAGAAGGATTTAAAACTGATATTTGACGGAAGCTGTTATAAATTTTAGGTTTGTAATTCTTTTTTAAATTTTTATTTATTTTTATTTAAAATTATTCAATGAAATATCAAATAATTTAAATTTTTTAAAATTTACAAAATTTTATTAATTTTGTAGAGTTAATATTCTATTATGAAATTCTCCTAGACAAAAAGATAGATAAAATATTCATTTAGAACTGAAATTTCAAGATATCATAGAGTGTAGATATTCATTTAGAACTGAAATTTGACGGGGAGCTGTCATATATTGTAGGTTTTAAAAATTGTAAATATGATATAATAAGAAGGATTTAAAACTGATATTTGACGGGAAACTGTTATAAATTTTAGGTTTGTAAAAATTGACTAATATCTAAAGGTAATGTTATTTGAATTGGAAAAATGATTTTATTCAAATCTGTAGATTTAAAATTAACTCATCTGAATTCAACTGAGTTTTGTTAACTCATCTGGATTCACGGGTAGATGTAAACTTATCTATGAAATGCCAGCTGTAGACGGTTCATTTTAATGTCAATCTTTTAAATATTTCACTTGCTGTTGTTTTATATAATTAAAGTTAGAGAATCGGCTGTACGATTTATTGTAAGTACAAATCAATGGTTAAAAGTTGGTGCATACTATTAACATATATTTGTAACTATGTCAATATTAACCAATTGAAGAATGAATTCAAACTTTACAAATGATGGTTTAGTAGACATGTGATGTGAATCCAGACGGGAGCCGTGCGATAGCACGAGTTTCTTACTAGTTATTAATTAAAATAGTACTATGTTCCTAATCCTTATGTGTATAATTAAGATTTCTCTTAGTTTACTAATATATATCCTATTTCATTAGAATAATAATATTAATAATATATTTTACTTGATTATTGATATTTATTTTTAGCTACTATATGAACATTGAATTTAAATATTAATGAATTAGAGTAATTATTAAAAATTACTAAATATTATTTAAAATATTGAATGTTTGTTTAATATTGATCATTTAATTAAATATTGATTATTTATTTAAATATTGAATTATTTATTAAATATTGAATTATTTATTGAATAATTGAATTAATTAGTGAATATTGGATTATTTAATTGAATATTGAATTATTTATTAAATGCTGACTAATTATTAAAGTATTGAATTTTTATTGAATACTGACTATTTATTGAATATTGATTCAATTATTGGTGACATATTAATTATTCTATATTTAATCGGTAATTTGTGTTTTGTGAGTTGTGATTGGATAAAGTCGATCCTTGTGTATTATTTGTTAATTGTAGTGACGATGTTTAAAGTATGAGTGCCTTGATTATGAAAATGTGTTTGTGTATGCAGTTGTGTGGTAATTCCAATGTGGTGAATTATTGGAGATATGCATGATTAATATTAGAGAATGGTCTTAATTGCATACGCATTATTTGTGTCAAGAGGCAATGCTTGCTAGTTCCGTGGGAGCTAGTGACTTGTCCCAAACCTAGAGCGGGGTTTAAAAGCTTAGAGAACGGGCTTTTGTGTGTTATTGGTCTAGAGAACGAACCCGGTTTAATGTAAAAACTGGAAAATAATAACAAGTGTTGGTACCACATGGCATGAGTTGAATTGAGTCTTGCATTGAGTCTCATTGTGTATATGTGTATTTACGTGAATTGTTTAATTATTGAAATTGTGGATTGTGTGGATATACTTGTAAATGGTATAGTTACTTGAGTAATACTTTGTTGATGAAATTATGAAGTGTGAGAATGATTATAATTATGTTTGTATGCCTTTAAATCAATTATTATCTTATGATTTCAATAATGATGTGAATTCTCACCCTTCTGTTGGAATGATGTTTTGTACGACATCGCTCAGGTACCGAGGAGTAAAGTTGCTTCTAGCACGAGGTAGCCGTTGGAGTAGCTTGTTTAGTTTTTGTTTTTATGTTGGGTCGAGTCATGCTCTGATCATGAAACACTGAGATCGTTTCAGTTTATGTTTTAAGAGATACACTATGTACTCTACCTTGTGTTTTTATGTTTATTTAAATTATGTGAAATATTGGCTTTTATGCCTAAGTATTAATTATGAATGAGATGAGCATGATACTTTCTTTATGTCTATCATGATTAAATTAAATTCGCTGCTACATGCTAATATGAAAGTTCTTGAAAAGCATGAAATTAGTTTAAGTGTTATTGAGCATGACAGGTGTTTGTGATGTTTTGAAAATACATGTGACACCCTTTTTTTGAAATGCATGATATTTACTCTGATTTATTTATATATATTCCGCGGGGTTTAAAAGGGTGTTACAATGAGGGTTTCGAGTCTGGTTCTGTGGAGGTGTCTGGATCTGGTGATGAGATCGAGGTTGAGGAGTCTGAGGAGGACTAGTTTTTTGTTGATGTCATTTTGTGCAACTTCCTTTGGTCTTCAAAGTGAAGTTTCTGATTATTATGATTATTGTATTTTTCTTGTTGTCTTTTATCCACTTTGTGGATCATTTTGGATATTTGTAGTATTTTGAATAATATTGTACTATGCACCATTATGGGGTACAATTACTTTTGTTGGTGTTTCTACACCATGACATTACTATTATTGTTATGTAGTTGAATTTTTTCAGTTGTAAATATTTAGCTTGTGTTTTACTTTCGGTTTTTTTTTAAGTTGTTAAGAGTTGGATTCTTCAGTTAAAGAATGTTCAACTCTTAAATTGTATTGTTGGTATGTTTATTTTTGTATTGTTGGTATGCTTGTGGAAATTTTAATGTTTCCATTTTTGGTGTTGAATTGAAAGAATTTATAGGTTGGTGATGATAGTTCATCAAGGAAGATTCTTCCAACTTTGGATGGCAATGATAGTTGTTAAGCATGTAAATGTTGGCAAGGTACATGGTTACCTATTTCTAGGATTTAGAATGTGTTAGAACTTATTTTCTTTTTGCAAATGTAATTTTGTTTCTTGTTGCAACTTTGTTGATTGCTTATATCACTTAGGTCCAAAAGCCAAAATGGTGAGAAACCCCCACTGTCTACTAAATGCATAGGATTGCTGATGAATTTTGTTTTGTACTTTTGATTCATGCATTATCTTATGATTTGTTTGATTTTATGGAAGCATTAGAAATGATCAAGGCATTTGTTGATAATGAGCACAACCATTTCCAAACAGTAATTTACCTGTGAATAATGAGTATTCGTTAGCCCCTTGAGCCTAAACAGTTTAGATCTCGTTTTAATGATGAACTTTGTGTATGCACATAATTTAAAAATTTGTAGTTCATCATTGCATTTTGAGAGATTCTAAAAAAAATTCTTGAACTTTTGAACATTGTTTTCGTTGATTTCCTTGCCCTAAAAAGCAAGGAGCATTCACTTAAGGTTTAGTTGAAAATAAGTTGGGGAGAATGAAAAAGAAGATTGGTAGGTTGCTAAAACTTTTGAAAAATTTCAAGCAAGTATGAAAAGAAAAAGAAAATGTAAATATGAATGTGAAAAACAAAGAAAAAGAATGCTTGCTTGAAGGAGAAAAATAGAGACCAAAATAATTGTGCATAAGGAAGTTTGAGAAGGTTTGTGATAGAGGAATGAAAATGGTGAATGAAGTTGAGATGTGTGAATACCTTGTATAGTGAATGTTCTTTTGCATCGGAAATTTCGATTCAATGGCATTTAGAAATGTCCCTTTTATTGTAAACCTGACCAAGCTACAACCTTAAAATCCCTTAGTGGTCTTTTTGCTTCCATGATTTCTTTATTGTCGTTTAGATATTGTATGAATTGGTTTGTATTTGCATCATTTGTCAAATGAGCAAAATTGCCCCGTATTTGTAAGCGTGTATTTCCTTCAATTTTTTTTCTAAGAGGAGTGTTAGAGTGATATGAGCATGATAGTTTAGTTGTTACTTGAAACATTTTCTGATATTTGTTTAAGAACCAAGTTCTTTTGCATTATTCGATTCTAGGAAATTGTAATCATTGCTTGTTTACATTTGTTGTTTATTTGAGCCTTAAATATTTTCTTGGTTGAGTTAAATGCTTGAGCAAATCCTCTTGTTTTTAATGAGAGACATACTTTGCTTGAGGACAAGCAAAGAGTTAGTTGGGGAGAGTTTGTTAGATGTCAAGCATGCCTTATATTTCTCATTTATACTTTGCATTTTTCAACTATTTTATGTTGATTTGTTGGAATTTATACTTGAAAGTTGTCATTCTTCAAATATTGTGAAAATACCTTTGGTACTTGTAATTTGTGTGTTATTGTGCAGAAAAAAGGCATTAAGTCATCAAAGAGTAAGACACAAGAAAAATGATTCAAGTTGCCAAAGGAAGGGAAGAAACTTCAGTAAGTTCGCTAGGCGAACTTGCTAGCGAATGTTCGTTGGGCGAACATCTGGCAAGGTCCCAGCGAATGCTTCCAGATTTGAGGCACTACGAAAAGACACATAAGTTCGATGTGCGAACATGCCAGCGAATGTTCGCTGTGGAAACGCTCCAGCGAAGACCTGGCAAAGCAACTCAGAGAAGAGGCAGTAGCTAAAGGGACCTAAGTTCGCTGTGCGAACTTGTAGGCGAATAGTTCGCTAGGCGAATAATCTTTTGAACTACGAACTTCTGAAATATCTCAGAGGCGGTTTAACTATGCAGAGGCACATCAGGTGCCTAATTTGCTCTTCGTTAGGCGAAGGAAAAGTTTACAATGCGAACATGACAGGTTTTAAGTGATGTATTTAAGCACTTTTGGTCATTTTTGGGGATCATAACCTATTTTCACACACCATAACCTAGTTTTCTGAGTTTTCATCATCCAAGAGTGATATTCCACATAGAGAAGATGGATTTGCATCGGATCTCAATTATTCGACGTGGATGCTTTTTCATCTCCTCCTGATACTTGTGAAGCAAGCTACCATGGTGATGGGTAGTGTAAGACCCTAATTTTTACCCCTAAGATTTCGCTCTTTTCATTTGCATCTCATAACCACAAGCGAGATCACAGTTTGTGTTTCTCCTGAGCACCTGTGTGATTCTCTTCTTCTTACTTGTTTCTGTTTATCTAACCTCTAACCAAAATACCAAAAATGTTGCGGTTTCTCTCTCTGTGTGTTGTGCAGGTTTGTCAAAGGCAATGAAGTAATTTCAAGTCACAGGTGTTTGTTCAAAAACAAGATGTTTTGTGCTGAGATTCTTCAGTTTATCAAGTAGTGGTTCATGTGAGTTTTGGGTTCAGAAAGTCAGATTCAAATGGTTGTTGTTCAGTTGTGACTTGTTCAGTGGTAGTTGTGTGCACCTTATCAGTGGCTTGTGAGAAAGTTGACTGTCCATCATTCTAAACCATTAAACCATTTATTCATGTTTATTCACTTTTCCTAAATCCATTTCCCATTATTCAATATCCTTCCTTTATCTATTTTTCAAACCAACTAAGCCAATACTCACTTCCATTTCTAAATCCATAAATATCCCTAAATATCCATATCTTCCAATTAATCCATTTTCTTCCCATTACAAAATCCATAAACCATTTTTTTAAACCATTCCTCAATATCCATTACAAAAAGTAATGTCCAAAATTACAAGCTCTACAAAAACTCCAAAAAGGCCCATGTTACAAAATCATACAAAGCCCATTGGTTCCAAAAAAAAGAAGAAGAAAACTATTCCATAAAAAATTGCAAAACCGCAGATGAATTCAACATGGGCCATCTCCACAAGCCAATGCATCACGCCTCAGCCATGAGAAAACAAAGCCATTCCCAGCCGTCCTATTTTCCAAGCTACAAGCCATCACTCCCACAACACACGAGCCGCTACCACACAAATTTTCCAGCCGTACCAAGCCCAGCCGTGACTCAAACAAATTCAGCTGCCAAACTTCCAAAACGCAAGGCAAGACAACATGAAACGCATCATCAAAGCTTTACAAAGCAAATACAAGCTGCAAAATAAATTCACAACACATCAGTTCCAAACCGCATCATCACACGAGAAAAATTCAGAAAACCAAAACGCAAAAAAAAAAAATTGAAAACGACACCGAAAAATTCACTTCAATTTCACTCCAACTCACCTGCAGAATTCATTATATAAATAAGAGCGATTCTTCTTCAATTCCTTCAAGCTTAGATAGCCATAAAATCTCTGCAGAATTTTCAACCTTACTCTCTCTGCAAATTCTTTCTTGACGCATCACCATCATCCTCAAGCTTCAAACACCTCCAAACTTCAATCAATTCAAAATTTAACCTGCAAATTCAATCAACCACAACCTGCAACAATTTCAACATCATTACATAACTTCATCAATTCAATCACATCAACAATTTCATTCAATTACAACAACAAGACTCACCGCCACACGAACATCAACGTCTTCAACAACTACTTCACATCTCAATCGCAACGCTTCTTCGCATCAACCAGCAACAACGAGTCAAGGACGCATTTTAGAAGAGGAAGAACATTTCTCATCATTGAAAGGTATTGAAGCTTCCTTTTCATCAAACCTTTACGGTTTCGATTTGGTTGACTCAAGCATCGTCGCATGAAATCGAATGCATATTTAGAATCGCCGTGGAATTTCGATCACGATTGTGCAAGATTTTCTTCCCGTCGCTGCCATGCCAATGAAGACCGCGAGCCACCCCCTCCGTGTGAATAGTGTACCGACGTATGGAAGAAGAAGAAGACATTGTTTTTTTTCTTTCATTTTTGATCTTTTTGTTTTTATATTTTTGTTTTGGATTGGTGTTGGGCTTGGCCCACTCGCGTTGAGAATACTACCACCACCTTCTCTTTTCCAATTCACCTCCCTCACTTTTTATTACCATTTTCTTTTCTTTTTTTTCTAAATTTTCTTTCTAACACTTTTTTATTTTAATTTTGGATTTATTACTATTTTTGAATTTTATTATGAAAAACTTTCTTGAAAAAAGTTGTTTGGAAAAATATTTTTAATTCATTCTCATTTTGATTTTCATTTTCATTTCTTATTTTTGATTGTGTGTGGATCATAATTTTTAGATCCACTCTTCCTCATCTTTTTTTTTTTGATCGATGAAAGTCGAAGTGATCGTGAAATTCCTTTGTTGAATTTCGATCGAGACGAGATCATTACCACCTTTTCTTTTCGTGTGGCATCGCTTTAGGATGACGATCCATATATCGTTCATCTCGCGTGCGTTAACATATACATCTCATGGCCGGCCTCATTCGTAGGGTAATTGCTCGAACAAATTACTCGGCGTGCGCTTAACATAGACCAAAATTTGTCCCGCCTCGGAAAACTATCAAAAATAGTTGATTATTTTTCTTTTGGTTCAAAACTTATGAAACTTGTTGTTAGGAGGCTTTGGTTTTATCAATCCTCTAATGAGTTCTCATTAATCTTGACCTAAGTGCAAATATTCAATTATTATTGATCACTAACTTTAACTACTAATCACTAACTTACTAACATTACTATTGTACTAATTTCTTTACAATTACTTCTCGCACCCTATCTCTTTTACTTTTATGCTTCATTTTATCATTTCATTTCATGTTTATGTTTCCGCAATTTTTCCTTTGTCCGTTGGACATATGTTTATGCTTCCGCAATTTTTCTTTTGTCCGTTGGACGTATGTTTATGCTTATGCCTTTTTCTCTTTGTCCACTTGGACCTAAAACATTAATAAAGGCCAAACCTCTAAAAAATGGTGATTCTAATCTTGGACTATGGTTACTATCCTATGCAAATGGACATGGAGTTTTGAACTTAGACCTTGGGCATCCAATGCAATTTTTGGAACCTTGGACTTAGAACTTAGGACATTCCTCCCTTTGCTTTGGAATTATGGTTCGAAGACTTGGAAGCTTACTTGTGTGGTTAGGCTATTCTCTTCCTTAGCTTTTCTTTTATGCTTTAGGATAGTCTCTTCTTCTCCTCCCCATTCTTCAATTTTCAAAACTCTCTCTCTTTTTCAAAACCTTCTTGATTTCAAACTTTCACCGCTTTCATAAACAAACCTTGACTTCGTCAAGTTGATTTTACTCTCTTCTTTCATTTCTTAATCAAATGCTAAACTACATAAGCATATTGACACCTTTTTCAAAAGACTTAAAAAACATCAAACTCACTTACTCTCTTTTTGTGCCCTCGTGCACTTTTTACTTTAACTTTTTCATAAGTTTAGACATGATTCATTTCTTCAAGCGGAATTATTCGCTTGGAAATGACTACTTGTCTTTACATTTAAAAACAACCAAAACAAACAATTTTCACTCTTTGTACCACGAACTACGGGGTTTTGATCCTACATTGCACATCGTGGGTACGTAGGCATGAGACGATAAGTCTCTCCAAACACAAAAATATTAAAAAAACAATTTCTCTTCTCATCTCCTCAATCACTTTTCAAGCAAACCTTTTTCAGACCAAAAACGGTAGATATTTCAAAGGGCTCCTATAGAGTACTATAGACGTTTTGGGTGCTAACACCTTCCCATTGCGTAACCAACCCCCTTACCCGGACTCTCTTCACTTCTTCTTGTTGTAGAGCTTGTGTAGGTTTTGTTCGCTCTTTTTCCTTTCCTTTTTGGATAAAATAAAAGTGCGGTGGCGACTCTTGCTTTTCGAGTTAAGTTAATCAATAGCTTACACTCATGATTTTGCCGCTACAGGTAGCTAAACACCTTTGTGTCTAGATTAGAGGTAGTTTATCTTGCTTATATGTATTTCTTTTGATCTTTTGTATATGAAAAAGGTTGATGATCAGTATAAGATGAAGTTGTTTGTTTTTAATGTGTATTTATGGTTTGGATCACTTTAGACATAGATTTTCCAAACTTTGATCTAATGTCTTCATCTATTAGCAACCAAACTCTATACATAGATTTGGGAGTTAATATTTGCTTTGTATTGATCTTAATGTTTATTGTTTAGGTTGTTAGATTGAGACATCGTCTAACGATTTAAAGAATAATACCCATGAAGTCTCTTTAGACATAAACGGATTTGCGAGGATACGCGATTGTATTGATCGAAACTAAGTTCATATGCTTGATTAATCGGATACGTATAAAACGAATTAACGAACTCTAATCTTGACATATTTTTACCAATCGTTTAAAACCGAAACTTTTTACCATTTATTATAATTTTTATGCGAACATTGCGATACCAAATCAAACCAACCACTTTATTTGTTCTATGTTTAAAACATTTCCAATTGTAGAACGACAGTAATATCGCACAATCTATGCGCATACGATAACAAAAACCTACACTAATACTCATTTCAACACTCAGCATGTTGGCCGTCCTCATCATCTGAGACGGCCTTTGCATATAGCCAATTAGCTCTATCAGAAATATTCACCCTAGCGGGTGTTGCACCCCAAAATTTGCTCTCCTTACTTTATTACTAACTGGCTTATGCTGCATTGCATTTTGCATTATCATGTGTGCATATCATTGGTTCTTAGCATGGGGTCAAGGTGCCTGAGGCAGTGCTTCAGAGGGTCAAGCAAGAGACCTGGTATTGTCCAAGAGAGCTCAGGTGGATCATCCTTTCCTAACCAGTGCATAGATTAGGGTTTTGAGATTCTTGGGTTTATTGCTTCAATGGGCAAGCTCCTTGGGTTTTTATCATCATCAAATGGCATATCTTGTCTTTGTTGGAGAGGATACACATCATATTCAGAGGAATTTGGATTTGGAGACTGTGCTATTTCCTCCTAGACTAAGGGTACCACAACTAGGGTTTGCTATAAAGTCAGTTTATTTCTGATTTTTTTGGGCAAGACTTGATTCCATGGTACTCCTTGGGTCCCTAAGTACCTAGGGATGGGAGGTTGTCCATCAGTTTGTTTCAGGGGAAGTTCAATTGGCGAATGGATTGAAAATCAGTTGAATTGGATAAAAGTCAACAGTAGGAGGAGAAGTCAACTGCGGAATTTTGAAGTTCTCTCCAAGGTTTCAAGGTCTCACATCCTCATATGGTCTTCAAGGGTCAAGCTTCATACATATTTATCAGAAATCAGGAGTTGGTGCAAAGTTTCTAAATTTGGAAAGTGACCTATAATGAAAAGTTTTCATTTTTGGCAAGTATCTACACTGAATTCAACTTGACTTTTCATCATCAAGAAAGCTTCAAATGAATTTCTCTCCAACATGAAAGTTTAAGATCTTTTTCTCTTCTTTCCAACAAGTACTAGTGGGTCTCCATATCATTTGTGAAACTCCAGTTATGGTCCAAAGAAGGCAAGGTGGTTTTTAGGGTTTCATTTTCACAACTTTTAGGTTTTGGGACATATGGACCTATGATTAATTCCATTGCTTCAAGACATGTTCCAACATCCAAAAGCAATTCCTAAGAAGCATTTTTGGCTTTTTAATCAAGTGATTCCATGGTTTATTCTTCACTTATTTTTTATTATTCAAAAAAGCCAAGTCATCAAAAAACTCATGAATCATTTGTTTTCAAGGCCCAATTTAAATATGGTGTGATTAGCAATCCAAATGAAGGTGATCCATCAAATAATTCTCAAGTATCCATGCAAGGAGAAAGGTGTAATTCACATTATGCATTTTTCCAAAATTATTCAAAAATCATTAAACAATGGATTTCCCAAGCCCAATTCCTCATCAGAAGAAAACCCTAGCTTATTTAAACCTATCCATGCACTGGTTAGGGTTCATTCACGTGCATTTGGAGGAGAACCACAATTTGGAACCCTAAAGCTTTCTTTCCTTGGATCTCACGAATTACAAGGTCTTTCTTCAAAGTGCTTCCACAAATCTCTTCCTGGTGATTTCTAGAACACAACCCAACCTCCATTCGCAGCCAAAAGCAAGGATTGGAGTTGTGCCATCTCAGGTGGGTGAATTTTTTCGTCCTCCTAAAACTCCCCTTTTTTACATGAATATTGATGTGTGATGATTGCTGATCATGCTGATGTATTTGGTTTTGAATTTGGACGTGTGGTTTGTTTGGAATGTTGATTTAAAGTTTTGAACCCTAAGCATATTTTCTTCGATTCTCTTTATCCATGCGTCGTTTGCATTTTTTGATTGAATATTTGAATTCCTGACGATTTTCTGGGTCAGATAGTGTACCCCCATGCGTTTTTTGGAGAATTTTTTGTTGCAGGTGGCCGGAGTAGGGGGCCGGAACCCTAACTCCGGCAGTGGCTTTCGTTTCAGTCCGGCCAAGATCAATTTGGAGAAGAAACAATCGCAGCCGTCCGTTTCCTCCATCGTGCGGTCATCAGCTGTCCACGTGTTGGTTCTTTTATTTTTTTCTGAATTTTTATTATAGATCCAGTGTTATTAACCCCATAGCAATTACCATGCACGTCCAATTATATTGTCTTATTTTAATTACTATTATTCTTGTTTACCAACCATTGACCGTCTGATGTATCAAGTGGTCCACGTCTCGCCAGCGCATTAAAAAATGCATGCGCCTTGCACATGCCATGCCCACGGTAGTCTCTTCCTATTTTTGTTTTTTTCTGATCAATTAGTGGGCTGGGTTGCTATACGCACCCCCCACTCTTCAGCCCAATTCCATTTCCAACGTATTTTTTTACTTAACGCACCCCCAGCCCATTTTATTTCTTTTTTATTTTTATTTAATTTATCATTTTCATATTTTAATTTTAAAAATACCTTCTTGCATTTTAAAATTCCCATAAAATTCATACATCATCTTTATTACTTTATAAAATTTTTAAATTTTTTTTTTTTTACTTTTATTTTATTTTTATCATTTAAATTAATTATTTTATTCATTTTCTTTTTGCATTATACATTTCATGCATACACAATTTGTTTATTTTATTTCTCTGCATTCATGAAATATTTTTTATCCGTTCTTTTTGTATTTGTTCACTAACATCCTAAATTGCATAAAAATATTTTTCTTTCATTTTTAAATTTATTTCATATTGCATTTTGGTCCTTCTCTTTGACACATTAAACCCTATTCCTCACCTGAATCTTGCAGGATTAATTGAATGACTAACACTTTGAATTTTTGCAGGGATTTTTGGTATTGTGTTTGTCTCTGGTTGAGGAACCTTAATGTTTAATTTGGGAATTTTAGGAGTTATTTTTCTAATTATCTGATTTGTTTTCACTTGAGATTTTCTTGCAGGCGCATCCTTGACCTTGTATGATTATCTATTTGAAAAGGCACTTGTGCCATTTGTTTTGGGGTTATTTCTTTGTTTCTTTGATTCATGTTTGGATGATAATCATTATTGTTCATCATTGCTTGATTTTCATTTGCTTTGATATTATTTATGTCTATTTCTCACTAACCTCTTATGCAGGGACCAAGGTAAGTTCTTTAAGGGTATGGATAAATATCCATGGTCACCCTTATCCTTTCTTTCTCTCCTATCTTCATTCTTTAGGGTTTAGGTCAAACCTCACTAACCGTAGGTCACCCATGCATGATCACTTTAGGATTCATAGTCTCCCTTAGAGTTACCCTTGTGTCTTCTCTCTTCTCATCTCGAATTTCTTTAAAACACTTAATAAGAATAAGGTGTATTGCGCACGAGCCTTAAGTATAGGGAATGAGAAATGAGGGGCTTCCTCTCATCTTTATAGAGTGCTTGGCGAGCGTTCTGTCTTGGGACGATGCGTTAAGTATTCGCCCCTGTGCCTTAGACTTTGGTGCAATGCAACTTAGGAACTAACTTGAGCCACTTCTGTCCTAAAAAACACAAACCAACTTCAAACCTTTTTGTCCTTCAGGATCTTCAAACTTAAAGGCTATTTTCGAAAAGGGCACGTTACCTTCAGTCTGAGTCGCAAACAGGCATCGACCCTAACTGCCGGACGCGAACTTAACGCCGCTCATAAAAAACACAAAAAAGAACTTGGTCCGAACTACGTTGACTCTGAATTCCCCATTGCACAAGGGGGTACGTAGGCCTAGGACGTCGACGTCCTACCGAGTCTGTCTTTGTCTTTCCCTCTCCGTTTTAGTACATCCCTAGATGATAGTATAACTCACCCTTATATTAGACAACAAGCGTGGATCCCATCGAGTACGATGGACGCGTGGGGTGCTAGTACCTTCCCCTCGCGTAACCGACTCCCGAACCCAGGCTATGGTTGCGATGACCATTCCTTTCCCTCTTCCTCAGGTTTATGCGGTGTTCCCTTTCCCTCTGTTGGGATAAATTTACATGGCTGTCGATTCTGTTTTCCGCGCCACTCTCGCGTTTGTACCTGGATGAAAATCCTGGGAGCGACAGCTGGCGACTCTGCTGGGGATTCTTGTTGACCTATGCTGGTCCATCCCTAAGCGAGTCGATCCTAACGCTTGCTTGTCTCTTTGGGTGTTTTGTTTTTGTTTTGCTTTATGTTGTATTTTATTTTTATTTTTACAGCATTTTCTGCATTTCATTTATTATTACTGTCATGCTGCCGTGCTGTGCTGGCTGTCTTTGTTTTGCAGGTTGGGTGGGACTGAGAGCTAAGCCCAATACCCAGGCTTGAGTATACCCTAGGACTAGAGTGGAAAGTAGTGGGACCTACGTGCCCGCTTGGTACGTTTGTGTGTTCACGAAATTCACAACCAGACGAGGCTATCTTGGGACGCATTCTAACGTGTGTGTCTTGCGCATGTTGGGGTGTTGATCTAGAGAGCTGTCGACTCTGGTGACCGATCATTGAGGACCTTAGTGGAAACATCCATCTTTAGTGGTGACAGTGGCAGACCACATCCCGTGGCAAACCCATTCGCACCCGAGGGCCCGCTTTGGAACTCGCATAGGATGGCCCCTACGTTTTGAAGAGAATCAGTGGAGGCACTCCTCGATTGACTTTAGTACTGTACCCCGAGGGATGAATGTACTATTGTTTCTCGACCTCAGTGCCAAAGCTGAGGGCCTTCCGCTTTGGAGAATCAGTTGAGGCCTCCTCGATTGATGATGATGCCAAACCAGAAATGGTGAACGTATCATCATTTCTCGACCTGAGAGCCCGGGATACTGAACATCCTAGTACTCACATGCGAGAGGGAATGAGCGTTTGCAGGTTTGCAGGTAACCGAGACTTTCAACCTACCCGGTTTTCTGGATTTCTCATCAATGTCTGATTATTTGGGTTCCTCAGTGGTTCAGAGTTCTGGTTTTCTGGTTTCTCGTTCAGCTAATAGCACAGCACATCTAGCAGTGTGCCTTGACCCCATGTTTGCATGAGCATATCATTTTTCTTGCATTATGACGTGTTTGACATTTTTCAGGGCTTGCATCTTACTCTTGATTTCGGTTTTCTGAGGTTACTCCAGTATGGATGTTCAGAGAAAGAAGACTGTTGCCTATTCATTCCCAGAACCGACTTTGACACTGATTCACAAACTGATTAATATGGCTGGTTCCGGAGTTCGTACAGAGTTCAATGGAAGGTATGGAAGACTTCTGAAATTTGTCTATAACATCTCCAAGTATGAGAAGGATGCCATTCACACACTTCTTCAGTTTTACGATCCGTCTCTGCGTTGCTTCACTTTCCCGGACTACATCTTGGCTCCAACATTGGAGGAGTTCTCATTTATTTTGGGAATTCCTATCAGTCATGATATAGTTTTCTTTTCTGAGGAACACCCCGGTATGAAAGAGATGGTTGTTGCTCTTCATATTAGTGAGCCCGTTCTGAGCTATAATGTTGAAGAAAAATAAGGGGTTAAGGGTTTCTTGTTGAAGTTCTTATTTGATCAAGCTTGTATACATGTCAAGGAGAAGAATTGGACTGCTTACCAAGCTATTCTGGCTGTGTGTATCTATGGGATTGTTCTGTTTCTGAATATTCCTGATCTGGTGGATATGCACGCCGTCAGGATCTTTATTTCGAAGAATCCTATACCTACCTTGCTAGGTGATGTGTATCACTCGGTTCACTACAAGAATGAGAATAGGCGTGGGAAAACTGTGAGTTGTTGTGCACCGATTTTAGCTACTTGGTTTCTAAGTCGTCTCCCCGAATCTGGCGCTTTCGTTGATACGAAAGATTCTCTGAAGTGGTCAAAGAGGGTTATGGGCTTGACTGCTGACAACATTGCTTGGATTAATCGTGACTTGCTAGGAATGGAGATCATTTGCAAATGCGGAGAATTCCCTAATGTTCCCTTGATAGGGAGGAAAGGTGGAATTAACTATAATCCCTCCCTAGCTATCAGACAATTTGGCTATCCTTTGAAAGGTCCACCCGAAGAGCGAGATGTCTGTGAGTCCTTGTTCTTTAATGGTATTGAGGATCAAGGGTTGATAAGGAAAGTTGTGAATGCTTGGAAACAGGTGACTAAGAAGGGTAAGATTCCATTCGGGAAAAGTAACAATCGGGCTTTCCCTCCCTATAAAGAGTGGATTAAGAAGAGAGCAGAAGAGGAGCTTTTTCCATTCCCGGTGGAACCATCTTTGTATCCTTTGGTGATCGAGCCTCCTACCACCATTGAGTTGGAGAAGTATAACAAATTATGGGCTGAAAAGGAAAGGTTGCGGGAAGAGAATAGTGAGCTAAAGAGAGAGATTTATCAGTGGAAGCATGAGCGGGGTGAAGCTGTTCATACCACCAAGTTGAAGACAGAGCTTCTTGCTAAAGCAGAAAGAGAGCTTGCTGACATGGTCGCATCCAGAGAAAGAATAAAACAAGCTTTGGATGGTATCAGTAACGTTCTCAGGTCCAAGGAGGAGGAATTAGGAAAGGCTTTGTTGAAGATTCACAGGTTCAATGATCACCAAGAAACTGCCATGGCTGAGAATAAGAGAAAGGAAGACGACTACATAGCTAAGATTGATCAGTTGAAGTCGACGCTCAAGAAGAAAGACGCCGAAATCTTATCAGGGATATTCAAGAGACAAGTAGTCGAGGGTCGACTCAATGAAGCCATAGCCTCCATGGAGGAACTGAAAGTCCAACCTGAAGTGAAGAAACCTAGACATGAGGGTCCTAGCATGAATGGTGTTTCTGGAGAAGACGCTTGGGAGTTACATTGCCGATACTTGGATGGGATCATACACAGGAGAGACCTTCTCATTCAAGGGCTAATTCAGAGGCCGAAGCATCCCGATACCAGAAAGCTGTTCAAGGAGATTCAAGACTGGTGCAGAAAGCATAATGGATGGGGGGATTGACGCTTGTAAACTTTGATGATATGCCATAGTTTTCTGTTTTCTTTCATTGTATGTGGATCACCACCAGGCTTGTTGGTTGGGACCTATGGTTTTTATATTCAGACTCGTTATCTCGGATTTGTGATTGTCGACATTTGGTTCTCCTCTGGTTTTCTTAATATATGAGCAGAAGTTTCGTTCTATCTTGTTATTAAACTGGAACCAAGGGGTGGATCGCCCTGCTAATATTCAAACATGTTCATTTGCATTTGCATATTCATAATCATTTTGCATAATCATTTTGTATGACAGGTGTTTATCTCCGGTATTCTTATCTTGTTATAATCTCAGAATTGCAGAGTTGATCATGGAACGAGTTCAAGCTGAGTTGAGTGAACTGAAGGTTCAGATGAGGCAATTTGGGGAAGACATGCTCCAGGAGCAGAGGATGCTGAGGGAGGAGATCAGTCAGATGAAGACTCAGATGGGTTTGGTCATAGAAATTCTAAAAACAGTGTTGAAGAAGGAAGACAGCCCTGTACCCACTTCCACAACGGAGATCCTTACTCCTCCCATCCCTTTGGAATTGGATCATGGATTACCTCGGGAGTCTCTTCCACAAGCGAAAGTTCCAGAACTCTCCCAACAGCAGCTAGGTCTTGGCTCTCAAGAGAAGCCCAAGGGCAAAAGGTATACACAGGGGCAGAAGAAGTCTGAAAGAGTTTTTCGTCCACTCCCTATGCCATATTCTCAACTATTGCCGTATCTCCTTCAGTTTCAACTGGTACAGAAAAGGACTTTGGCTCCTCTCACCAGCAATCCTCCACCAGGCTATGATGCAAGAGCCCATTGTGATTTCCATTCTGGGGCACCAGGGCATACCGTGGAGGAATGTAGGCCTTTCAGCACCGAGTACAGGATTTGATTGACGCAGGGGCAATTGACTTCACGTCGGCCGGCGTGAATGTACAAGGTGATGTTACCCCAATTTTTGCATAAGAAGTGAAGGCTCTTTCCCTCTTTGCAGGATCCACCTCATACCATGGACTTTCTCCACAGCCTCTTGCTACAGAAGTTTTGCGTCAGCAACCTTTATTTGTGCCTCAGCCAAATGTGGAAAGGAAAGTGCAAGCGCAGGTGAGGCTCCCAAATCAGCACCGACAGCAGAGTTTTCAGCAGCAGGGGCAACCAAGATCAAGAGGGCCCAAGAGAATATTTGATCCTGTTCCCATCCCTTATAGTCAGTTATTTACGGGTCTGCTCAAGAAATCTCTGATTCAAACAAGGGGTACCGCGCCAGTACCGTACCCAATTCCTCCGGATTATGACATGACTGCTAGGTGCGAGTTCCACTCGGAAACGTTTGGGCACACAATTGATGAGTGTAATGTATTCAGGCACAAGGTACAAGACCTGGTAGACTCAGAGATCATTGTATTCACTAAAGATGATATGTACATCAATGGAAGCCTCCTTTCTCAAATGAACACACAGTCTGCAAGTACGTCCAGACAGAATTAAGCTTCCTCAGCAATGGCAATCTTCAGCTTCTTTACTTGTATTTTCATTTGTAGTTTTTATTTCTTGTTAACGCATCGTATGTATGCAAGACTTGTTTGTTTTTTATGATGATATTAATGCAATGAGTATGTTTTCCTTGAAGTAATCCATTCGTATTCACTCTTAAATGTTTTTTTTATGCACTGCAATACCAATTTTCTTTGTTTAGAACTCTTGAGGGAGGACGACGAAATAAGAACGCAGGTTTCTAATGGTACGCTTTTGGATAGAACCCTGTTGAGGATGTACAGGCATTGTTCCAAACCCCTAAACACCGGAGATATAAGGGAGATAGACCCTCGTTAACCCCTTCGAGCCTTGGAGTAGGAGTTTCCTTCGTACGAAAGAGTCCTCATACTTAACCCAGGGGCAGGGTAGGCGTCAGTTAGTTTGACCAAGCGTCCAAATTTCAAGGAGAGTGTGCATCCGAGGAACCATTACCTTCTATCCCACCGGCAAAAGGACAAGAGATGCGAAACCACGATGGTCAACCATCAACAAATAAGGAGTGAGACAGTCACGATCCTTTCAAGCAAGCAAGACAACCAGTGTCACACGCTTTGTTCAAAAGAGGAATATAAAAAGAAAGAAAAGAGAAAAGCCCGCTAAGTCGAAGCAACTTAGGCAAAAGTTAGGGCATCCCGCTGGACTTCAAAAATCGAAAAAAACTCAAAAAAAAAGTTAGTCCAGGCAAAATTAGGGATCAAAAAAAAGGGGGAAAAAGCAAAGGCGTTACAAGAGAAAATCCTCGATAAGAACAAATTCGTGTGATTACGGACACAAAAAAGGGGTGACTGTCATTCCAAACCCTCCCTAGGTGCCAAACCATTAGTGGCATAGGTTCCTTGAAAATCATAAACCTTTTGAGAGATGACCGTTTTGGTCGGATTAACTGAACATAGGACTGGAGAACATCACGAAGAGTGGGTGAGCACCGATAAATTTTGAGCCATAAATCTTTTTTTCCTGAAACCGCGAACCATACCACGTTACAACCCTTAAAAGTCCTAATTGAAACAGGGTTCATTCCGAAAGCGTACTTCAACAGGATAACGTTCCTGACTCCTATGAGTTGTGCTAATAAGATTTGTTGGTATTGCATGTGCGCATTGTTGTTGCCATTCAAAAATCAAGGTCGCATCCCAGCAAGTGATTCATTCACGAGGCTCGGCGACGCATTTTCAATAAAAACTTCAAGGTTAACATGAGTGTTGCATTAGGATTGTCATTCTCATAATAAACATTTTCTGTTTGCATATATGTGCCTAAGCATCAATGCAGCTTACACAGTGAAAGTCAGTCAAGAAGCTTGATCCTGCCAAGTTGGGATGCTTGAAAATTCTGAAGGACAATCATATCAGAGGACATGCTGCCAAGAGACTCAGTATAGAGTGGGTTCTCCCCAGTAAGTCGTGTTAAGATGTAGCCAATCTGGGGCAGACACGTCGAGAAAACTCTCCAAAATTCAGTTATTCTGGGGCATTCATTCTAGGATCAGGGGCAAAGTCACTTCAAAGCCCATAGGGGGACAGGCCACCTCTAGAGCATGGGAGATCGTCCACTCCTGAAAATGGTTAATTGAAAACATCTCCTCCAGGTTCAAGATACTAAAGCAGAGTATTTTCGAGTCATTACAATCCCTTGCGAGGTAATGTACTTCATGGATTACGAAGACTGGGGCAGTTATGTCGAGACATGATAAATCTCTCCAAGAGTTTGAAGACCCTGGGGCAGTGCGAACGCCCGATCTTCTATAAAATCCTCTTGAGATGAAAAGTTCAAAGAGCTGCTTATGACCATAAAGGAAAGTCAGGTTGCAGGGCAACAGATTGTACATCCCCAGCAGTTGGCTCTCCCCAGCATTGAGATTGCTCCTTCCCCAGCAGGGCAACCGTTCCTCAGCAGAGCAGACTTCCCCCAGCAGAAGCCTTGGAAAGTATTTTCTCCGGATCAAGACGTTATTTCCCTACAGACTCATGGTGCTCACTTCCCCCATCCAGCCAGGAAGTGTACTTTCACCAACAACGTTATATTCTAATCCCCAGCAAGGTGGGAGTAAGGTCATTCTCCCCATCAGCAGGCTAAGTTCAGCAGTATCCCCAAGCAGGATGGTATCATGGGTTATTTTCCCCAGCAGGTCCTGAGCCCAATTAGATATTAGCAATCTTCAGTAATGGACTTCCGGTTCTGTTATCAGAGTTCATTCTCAACTCCCCCAACAGAGGAGAAATCTCAGGTTGGATGTTACCCTCAGACAGGTAGGGTCCCTGGTAGTTCTTTCATCCCCAGCAGAAGTTGTTGATCCAAGGAGTCGGTCAGTAGGACACTTCTCAGCAGAGTTCCTAGATTCAGGGGACAATTTATTTTTGTCATCCCCAGCTGAATTGATCTTTTCTCTCCAGCATTTATTTTGCCGGAGGGACCCTTTTTGCATATCATAAGCATTTGCATTGCATCCTTAAACGCGTAGCATTTCCACTTCGTGTGGAGCATTACGGCAAAATTCAAACATTTGCATTCCAAAGCATAAGCCAGGTTTGATACTTTCCTTGCCAGTTCTCTTTCTTAGCAGAGATGGCATAACTCAGGAGATTTTGGAGGGATACGTTCCTCATACTTGTGCTCCCCGGCAGAGTCTTTTATTCAGACTTCACCTTCCCCAACGGAGTCATCTTATCTGTGGAACAGGAGTCCGTTAGAAGTTTGTCTTTGTTTGTCTCATTTTGGCCTTTTTCCTTTGTGAGCCTTATTTCACGTTATCCCCAGTGAAGTCCACTTTATGTTGGTTATCCTTTGAGGGTACAATTGAGGTTGTATTTGTTTTGTGGATGCGATCGAGGTCGTATTAGTCTTTTCTTTGCGGGTAGAGTGATTGAGGTCAGTCTTCCTTTGAGGGTACAATTGAGGTTGTATTCGTTTTGTGGATGCGATCGAGGTCGTATTCGTCTTTTCTTTGCGGGTAGAGTGATTGAGGTCAGTCTTCATTTGAGGGTACAATTGAGGTTGTATTCGTTTTTGTGGATGCAATTGAGGTTGTATTCGTATTCGTATTTTCTTTGCGGGTAGAGTGATTGAGGTCAGTCTTCCTTTGAGGGTACAATTGAGGTTGTATTCGTTTTTGTGGATGCAATTGAGGTTGTATTCGTATTCGTATTTTCTTTGCGGGTAGAGTGATTGAGGTCAGTCTTCCTTTGAGGGTACAATTGAGGTTGTATTCGTTTTGTGGATGCGATCGAGGTCGCATTCGTATTTTCTTTGGGGGTAAAGTGATCGAGGTCAGTCTTCCTTTGTGGATGTAATTGAGGGTGTATTCGTTTTGTGGGTGCGATCGAGGTCGTATTCGTATTTTCTTTGTGGGCAGAGTGATTGAGGTCAGTCTCCCTGTGAGGTTGTATTCGTCTTTTGGGTACAATTGAGGTCGTATTTGTTTTTTCCTTGTGGATATGGTTGAGGGCATATTCCTTATTTTTCAGCACACTCTCTCTCTCGTTATTCTTACCATAAGCAAATTTCCAGGGCTCTTTTGGTATTCAATCCCCGTGTACCCTGGAATGTCTGAGAGTCGTTGTTATCACACCTTCAGGACCAAGTTGATTGAATAGGGGCAGCTGTTGCACCCCAAAATTTGCTCTCCTTACTTTATTACTAACTGGCTTATGCTGCATTGCATTTTGCATTATCATGTATGCATATCATTGGTTCTTAGCATGGGGTCAAGGTGCCTGAGGCAGTGCTTCATAGGGTCAAGCAAGAGACCTGGTATTGTCCAAGAGAGCTCAGGTGGATCATCCTTTCCTAACCAGTGTATAGATTAGGGTTTTGAGATTCTTGGGTTTATTGCTTCAATGGGCAAGCTCCTTGGGTTTTTATTATCATCAAATGGCATATCTTGTCTTTGTTGGAGAGGATACACATCATATTCAGAGGAATTTGGATTTGGAGACTGTGCTATTTCCTCCTAGACTGAGGGTACCACAACTAGGGTTTGCTATAAAGTCAGTTTATTTCTGATTTTTTTGGGCAAGACTTGATTCCATGGTACTCCTTGGGTCCCTAAGTACCTAGGGATAGGAGGTTGTCCATCAGTTTGTTTCAGGGGAAGTTCAATTGGCGAATGGATTGAAAATCAGTTGAATTGGATAAAAGTCAACAGTGAGAGGAGAAGTCAACTGCGGAATTTTGAGGTTCTCTCCAAGGTTTCAAGGTCTCACATCCTCATATGGTCTTCAAGGGTCAAGCTTCATACATATTTATCAGAAATCAGGAGTTGGTGCAAAGTTTCTAAATTTGGAAAGTGACCTATAATGAAAAGTTTCCATTTTTGGCAAGTATCTACACTGCATTCAATTTGACTTTTCATCATCAAGAAAGCTTCAAATGAATTTCTCTCCAACATTAAAGTTGAAGATCTTTTTCTCCTCTTTCCAACATGTACTAGTGGGTCTCCATATCATTTGTGAAGCTCCAGTTATGGTCCAAAGAAGGCAATGCGGTTTTTAGGGTTTCATTTTCACAACTTTTAGGTTTTGGGACATATGGACCTATGATTAATTCCATTGCTTCAACACATGTTCCAACATCCAAAAGCAATTCCTAAGAAGTATTTTTGGCTTTTTAATCAAGTGATTCCATGGTTTATTCTTCACTTATTTTTTATTATTCAAAAAAGCCAAGTCATCAAAAAACTCATGAATCATTTGTTTTCAAGGCCCAATTTAAATATGGTGTGATTAGCAATCCAAATGAAGGTGATCCATCAAATAATTCTCAAGTATCCATGCAAGGAGAAAGGTGTAATTCACATTATGCATTTTTCCAAAATTATTCAAAAATCATTAAACAATGGATTACCCAAGCCCAATTCCTCATCAGAAGAAAACCCTAGCCTATTTAAACCTATCCATGCACTGGTTAGGGTTCATTCACGTGCATTTGGAGGAGAACCACAATTTGGAACCCTAAAGCTTTCTTTCCTTGGATCTCACGAATTACAAGGTATTTCTTCAAAGTGCTTCCACAAATCTCTTCCTGGTGATTTCTAGAACACAACCCAACCTCCATTCGCAGCCAAAAGCAAGGATTAGAGTTGTGCCATCTCAGGTGGGTGAATTTTTTCGTCCTCCTAAAACTCCCCTTTTTTACATGAATATTGATGTGTGATGATTGCTGATCATGCTGATGTATTTGGTTTTGAATTTGGACGTGTGGTTTGTTTGGAATGTTGATTTAAAGTTTTGAACCCTAAGCATATTTTCTTCGATTCTCTTTATCCATGCGTCGTTTGCGTTTTTTGATTGAATATTTGAATTCCTGACGATTTTCTGGGTCGGATAGTGTACCCCCATCCGTTTTTTGGAGAATTTTTTGTTGCAGGTGGCCGGAGTAGGGGGCCGGAACCCTAACTCCGGCGGTGGCTTTTGTTTCAGTCCGACCAAGATCAATTTGGAGAAGAAACAATCCCAGCCGTCCGTTTCCTCCATCGTGCGGTCATCAGCGGTCCACATGTTGGTTCTTTTATTTTTTTTTTCTGAATTTTTATTATAGATCCAGTGTTATTAACCCCACAGCAATTACCATGCACGTCCAATTATATTGTCTTATTTTAATTACTATTATTCTTGTTGACCAACCATTGACCGTCTGATGTATCAAGTGGTCCACGTTTCGCCAGCGCATTAAAAAATGCACGCGCCTTGCACATGCCATGCCCACGGTAGTCTCTTCCTATTTTTGTTTTTTTTCTGATCAATTAGTGGGCTGGGTTGCTATACGCACCCCCCACTCTTAAGCCCAATTCCATTTCCAACGTATTTTTTTACTTAACGCACCCCCAGCCCATTTTATTTCTTTTTTATTTTTATTTAATTTATCATTTTCATATTTTAATTTTAAAAATACCTTCTTGCATTTTAAAATTCCCATAAAATTCATACATCATCTTTATTACTTTATAAAAATTTTAAAAATTTTATTTTTTACTTTTATTTTATTTTTATCATTTAAATTAATTATTTTATTCATTTTCTTTTTGCATTATACATTTCATGCATACACAATTTGTTTATTTTATTTCTCTGCATTCATGAAATATTTTTTATCCGTTCTTTTTGCATTTGTTCACTAACATCCTAAATTGAATAAAAATATTTTTATTTCATTTTTAAATTTATTTCATATTGCATTTTGGTCCTTCTCTTTGACACATTGAACCCTATTCCTCACCTGAATCTTGCAGGATTAATTGAATGACTAACACTTTGAATTTTTGCAGGGATTTTTGGTATTATGTTTGTCTCTGGTTGAGGAACCTCAATGTTTAATTTGGGAATTTTAGGAGTTATTTTTCTAATTATCTGATTTGTTTTCACTTGAGATTTTCTTGCAGACGCATCCTTGACCTTGTATGATTATCTGTTTGAAAAGGCACTTGTGCCATTTGTTTTGGGGCTGTTTCTTTGATTCATGTTTGGATGATAATCATTATTGTTCGTCATTGCTTGATTTTCATTTGCTTTGATATTATTTATGTCTATTTCTCACTAACCTCTTATGCAGGGACCAAGGTAAGTTCTTTAAGGGTATGGATAAATATCCATGGTCACCCTTATCCTTTCTTTCTCTCCTATCTTCATTCTTTAGGGTTTAGGTCAAACCTCACTAACCGTAGGTCACCCATGCATGATCACTTTAGGATTCATAGTCTCCCTTAGAGTTACCCTTGTGTCTTCTCTCTTCTCATCTCGAATTTCTTTAAAACACTTAATAAGAATAAGGTGTATTGCGCACGAGCCTTAAGTATGGGGAATGAGAAATGAAGGGCTTCCTCTCATCTTTCTAGAGTGCTTAGCGAGCGTCCTGTCTTGGGACGATGCGTTAAGTATTCGCCCCTGTGCCTTAGACTTTGGTGCAATGCAACTCAGGAACTAACTTGAGCCACTTCTGTCCTAAAAAACACAAACCAACTTCAAACCTTTTTGTCCTTCAGGATCTTCAAACTTAAAGGCTATTTTCGAAAAGGGCACGTTACCTTCTGTCTGAGTCGCAAACAGGCATTGACCCTAACTGCCGGACGCGAACTTAACGCCGCTCATAAAAAACACAAAAAAGAACTTGGTCCGAACTACGTTGACTCTGAATTCCCCATTGCACAAGGGGGGTACGTAGCAGGTTCCTGGACTTCATCCTTTTTCAACCATTTTTTTTTATACCGGGGGGGGGGGGGGGGGGGCTGCTACGGGCGGCCGTAGCAGGTTGTTGGTTACGCCCTGATTTTTACTGTTTTGTGATTTTTCTGGGAAATTAGTTCATTCTGAGTACCGTTTCTCACGCAGAAGTATATTTAGTGTATTTCGAATTGTCTTGCATGTTTCTGCTTCCACACGAAGGAAGCTGCCTCTAACCTGACTAATACTGAAACACAAACAACAAAAATAAAATTGCTTAGTAATAAAAACATGGGTTGCCTCCCACTTAGCACTTCGTTTAACGTCGCATGGGTCGACGGTCCATCTTATTATCCTCTAAGACGAGCATTTTCCACTAGGTCAGCTTCCTGTCCTTGGTAATATGGCTTCAATCTCTGCCCATTCACCTTAAAAGTGTCTTCATTCGCCTGATTTTTCAATTCTATCGCACCATGCGGAAACACCTTGTTAACGACAAATGGTCCAGACTATCTCGATTTCAGCTTTCCAGGAAACAACTTTGACCTGGAATTAAGCAAAATATTCAGTTGTCCTTCCCAAAATTCCTTTCTTTGAATCTTTAGATCATGCCATTTTTTTGTTTGCTCTTTGTATAACTTGGCATTTTTGTACGCTCGATTCCGAAATTCTTCTAACTCATGGAGTTGGAGGATTCGGGAATCTCCAGATTTAGAAAGATCCAAATTAAGGAACTTCGAGGCCCACAAAGCTTTGTGTTCCAGCTCTAGAGGTAAGTGACAAGATTTTCCATAAACCACTTGGTAAGGAGACATACTTATGGGCGTTTTGTATGCAGTTCTGTATGCCCACAATGCATCATCCAACTTGGTTGCTCAATCCTTTCGAGATGCACTAACTGTTTTCTCTAGGATTTGCTTGAGTTGCCGATTCAAAACCTCTACTTGGCCACTAGTCTGGGGATGATAGGGAGTGGCAATTTTATACTTCACATTATATTTCTTGAGCAATTTTTCCATGAGATGATTTAGGAAGTGAGTTCCTTCATCACTTATTAGAGCTCTCGGTACCCAAACCTCGCAAAGATGTTTTCTTTCAGAAATTTGACAACCACCTTCATATCATTAGTCGGTAAGGTCACATCTTCTACCCATTTAGATACATAATCCACCCCCACTAAAATATAATTCTTTCCAAACGATGGTGGAAATGGGCCCATAATATTGATGCCCCATACATCAAACAGTTCGACCTCCAACATGGCATTTTGAGGCATCTGATTCTTCTTCGAAATATTCCCTTCTCTCTGACATCTGTCGCACTCCTTGACTATATCCTAGACATCCTTGAACAGTGTAGGCCAGTATAACCCCGACTGGAGGCCTTTTGCTGCGATCCTATCACCACTAAAGTATCCTCCATAGCCTGAGTCGTGGCAAGCTCTAAGAACATCCCTCTGTTCCTCCTCTGGGACACACCTTCTAACCAGTCCATCTACACCTCTCTTGTACAAGAATGGATCGTCCCATAAGTAGAACCTGCAATCATGTAAAAACTTTTTCTTCTTATTAGAATCAAAATCATCAGGGATTTTGCCACATACCAGATAGTTCGCATAATCTGCGAACCAAGGAATACCAATAACAGCGAGGATGTGTGAAGGTGTGAGAAAAACACAAGAAAAAGGGGGTTTGAATTGGGTTTTAAATGAAATCTTTTTGTGAAACTCAAACAAAGATCACAAATAGACTATCAATAGAGAAAGACACACGATATATCCTGGTTCACTTGAAAACTAGCAACTGTTGGTGACTGACAATACACAGACTAACTATCTCTTCTTAAGGATTCTGACCCAACTGGTGCCTTAAGGAATTCAAACAACTGTTTGATCAAATAAAATGTTTACAATGAAATGCTTCTTACATAAGCTAATATAAACACAATTTCTAGCTCAATCTAACTTAGAGTGAATCGATACAGTAAGAACAATCTTCTTCTTTATATTGTGGTACTTTACTGTTCACTCATAGATTTCTCTATTTCTTGAGTTCTTTCTCGTATGAATCAGTGTTTTTGTATATCTCTCTTTTCACACTTGGTGTCACACATGGCATTACACTTGATTCTTTGAATGATCAAGTCTTTATATAGCCAGAAAAAGATCCGTTGAAGGGCAGATCAGGAATATCAGTAAAATACTAGCGACTTGAAAAAATGTCGTTATGCTAGGATGAAAATTGTACACTAAAATTGTCCTTTGTACCACCAAATCAGGGTAGTGGAATGGTAGTGGAAAAGAACATGTTTGATTTGTACTATGTACTATTTTCCCTCGCAAACGTTTCATCATCTTCTATTCATCAGAGGCTTCTGAATTGATATGATTGAAGCATGATCATAAGAATGAATCACTGGGTCTTTAGAGTCTTGAGTCTTTAGAGTCTTCGGAGCTTGTTAAAAAGAACCTTGTCTTCAGAGTCTTCAACACTCCTTCTTCAGAACCCTTGGTTATCTGAAACACAATTCTTCAGAGTCTTCAGAACTTGTTCAGCAGAACCTCGTCTTCAGAGTCTTCAGAATTTGGTCTTCAGAAACTTAAGTCTTCAGAGTCTTCAGAACGTTGTTCATCAGAACCTTGTCTTCAAAGTTGTTAGCACTTAGTCTTCAGAAGATAAGTATCAGAGTTATATTTAGAACCAGAATCTAAGAGAACATTGCAGCAACAACATATTGTCTTCTTAGAGTCTTTCTGAAGCACAGTAGATCAGAAGCAATCTTGCTTCTTAGATTATCATACCATAATCTATTATTTACCATACCAGAATTTCATATCAACATATTCTTGAATTTAATGGCATTAAATTAGAATTTTGTTACATTCTTTGATTCAAAACAAAGTTATTAAATTAAAATGACATTAAACATGTTTCAAAATGACATAAGATATATACAGACACAACTACAAACTGTATACACAAGCAATACTACAAAATTTAATCACTTTTTAAGTTTTCTTTTCTTCTTTGAAATTGACCAAGGTAAAGAGAATGGTGGTGTAGATTGAATTGATATTTTCGACTTGGTAGTGTAAACTCAATTTGCTTTAATTTTCTTGACCTGTTTAATAAGTTGAAAATAATATATCAATGGAAGTCCCTCTCTCAAGCCAGCCTCATCAATTTGGATAACACCAATACCACCCTTTTCAAGGTCTTCTACTTCATCCTTGATAACCAAAACAATTTGATAATAGGTCTCAGATCTGCAAATAGAATCAGATGCACATTTGGTTACTGTCAATGTTTCATCATAACTTAAATTAATAGTCACATTACTAGATAAATGTTTCTTCTGATTGTATCAAGTAGCTGATTAGCATCTATAACTGCTTCAAACCTTAAACCTTAGTAGTAATAAATTGAATGCTGCATAAACTTGTATATTAGTCATGAATAACGGGCTTCCCATGGTTTAATATAGTCAATGTTGCAACAACACTTAGACTGTAATCAGGACATTTTCCGATCAAATTTTGGTTTTCAAGTTTGTGTCTTCTTCTTTCTGAAGGCATTAAAAACTTGACAAACTTTTGCGCTGAAAAGTATTTTTTTTTCCCGACAAACATGATTGTGTATTAAATTTAGGGTTAATTATATCATCCCCCTGCCATTAGGGAGATATTTGGTTTTGTCCCCTTGAAGTAATTTTTTTAACGCCCCCTAATAAAACAAAGAATACATTTTTACCACACCCTATCCCTTGTTTGGGTGGCTGTGCATCATGCAATTGCCTATGTGGCTAGGTGGCTGTGTATTTAGCAAATTAGAATATACACACAAATATATGATTTAATTATTTATTTAATTTTTAATTTTTTTTCTTTTTTTATGTTTTCTTAAAATATTTGTATTAATATATTTTTTTAAATTAGGGTTAATTGCATTTTACCCCCCTGCCATATCAGCGTACCCCCCCCCCCCCCCACCGTTGCCAAAGGCAGGTTTTGCCAACGGTTTGCTTGAAAAAACCGTTGCCAAAAGTCAGGGAGGGGGGAAAAGCAAAATTCGCTAACATTACCGGGGGGGGGGGGGGGGGGGGGGGGGTGTTAACATGCAATTAACCCTTTAAATTATTATTTTAAATTTACAAAAATATCATATTTGGGCCTGAATTCATTTTTGGATCAATTCCAACCCATATACTCAACCTTGTTTTAACTCATTTTACTCTATGTGAAACTCATTTATAAACACTTGCATTTTATGTTAAACTTCCAATGTGGGACTTCTTTATATCATTGCAGCCACAACTCCACAAGGTGATTCAGAAACAATTTTAATCCTGACATTTATCTGATGAACAACGATTAACATATTAATCCTGACATTTAGATATTGTACTCTCATGGCCCTTCTTGGATGTTCTCAACGAAAATATTTACAAAGACAAGGTTTCTTTTATACCTTTTTAACACTCACTATGAAAGAGTGCCTATTGTAGCATTTTCCTATATCCTATTTATGGATTCATTGTATTGCTATAGCTATTTGTTCTAATGGTTTGAAAATCCAAAACCTATGTTCTCTCAGGTTCACAAGATTTCAGAGTCTTTTAACTCAGAAACATATTACAAGAACACTTTTATTCCTCTTTTGATTGAAGAACTACACACTGATTTATCTTCAAGTTTGTTTGGTGTGTCCATAGCTCCTTTCCACGAAATCAAGTGCATTGAAAAACCCAAGCGATTCACACTTCCTGAAGCTGAAGACCGTTCACACAGTTCGATCGCATCATAGATTTTAAGAGTGCAGAATCTGATGAAGTTGAAGATGGTGGAAATTATGTACCTATATCAGGAGATCTCATTGCATTCACAAACATCGGGCCTAAATGCTATAATGACTTGAACACTCTCAAAAGTCCCTTCCATATTGGCTACGTTAAATGGGAAAAAGAAGAAATTCTATCATACGTTAATGGGGAAAATATGATTATATTATAGAATATATGTTCAATCTTCCAAATGAATTGAGATGAATATTGAATATGACTGCTCTGCGACAACAAAGAGCTGAAATTGTATGCAGTTTACCTTATGAACATGACAGGGTGGAACTATATTTTCAGACCAACTTGGTGTATGCATGTCGAACTATATTTTCAGATCACTTCATAAACATGCAGGTGGAACTATATTTCCAGGTGCAATGGTTGAGAAGGGCATGATGAAAGAGATTGGTTGTTGCTTGTTGATGTTCCAGTTGGAGTTATGGAGGAGTGTAGGAATTTGTAGTAATGATATTGAAGTGGAAGGTAATAACAAGAGTCCCACATCGATTGTAACTCCAATTGCAATAGTGTTTATATACTAAACACACAAGTGTATTAATGAGTTGAAAACAAACCAAGTGAATTGGCTGCTGCTAGCTATGGGCGTATGTGTTTGATTTTGACCCAAATATATTACTTTTTAAAATAACAATTTAAATAAATAATATTTATACGAAAAATAAATTAAAAATAAATTAATAGATAAATGCCACATCATATCCCTTATTCAATCTATGTCATGTAATCAAGATAAATGCCACATAGACTATTTCTCAATGCCACATAGCCAATTGCATGATACACAGTCACCCAAACAAGAGATAAAGTGTGATAAAAATGTATTTTTTGTTTTATAAGGGAGCGTTTAAAAAAAAATTACTTCAGGGAGGGCAAAATCAAATCTCGCCCTAATGGAAAGGGGGTCGTATAATTATAAGAAATACTTCATGTGACAAACATATTCTAAGCTTTTTGAGACATTCATAATTAGTAACGCTAATGAAATAATGTTTGAATCTTACTTGAGCAATATGGCTAGGTTTTTCTGGTTGCAGGATTGAAAGAGTGCTTCAGGAATAATGGCTTAATCCAAAAGAATATTGGGAAGTGATATGTATTGTATCTTGGCTTTGCACCTAATAAACCTTTCAGTCAAAATATGGGCACGATATGCCACAAGACAACGTAAACATGCAGGATGCAGTTCCACAACAACTGTTCCACATGTGCATAATGCAACTTTACTAGCCTGTGATGTGTTGATTCAAATTAACTAGGTACAAAATGCAACCTTCATGTAAGATATGTAAGAATTTAAAGATAGTTCTAATGAACAATAATGGAAGTTTTGAATATTTTAGTTCCATTGTTACAACTCTATAATATAATTATAAAATTGTACAACAGATAAAGATATTCTCTGTGTCTTAGGCAAATCACAGTGGTAAGTTCTGTTGCAATCATAAAATTTCAAACATTTTGCTGCAAGTGTCCCTTACCTTTGACAATAACAGTTTTCGATAACACAAAATATAATAACATATAAGTCTGCATGCAACATTTATCAGTATAAGAACAACAACCAGACTTGGACAGACTCATCTGTTGTTGTTTTTGTCCACAATGAAAGTTTATCATGTCATTGGCGCACACTTGCAACGAAATATGAAAATGTCTTGCTTAATACATTTTCATCAACTTGGTTACAAGAATAAATCGGAGACATGAGATATATTGCAACAAAGACATTATAGAGATATAGTTAAATCCATTTAGCAAAAATAAATTTCCCAAAACTCAAATCATAGGTAGAATCTTGAATCTAAAAATTAATTATACAAAAAATCCTAACTTTCAATTCAAATAATAAATTTTGGATGCAAATCTAAAAATTAGTTGTACCAAAAAAAACCTAAATTGGAATGCTTGTTGAGAGGACTGTGTTCTTTTCCATCTCGCTCTCTGCAAATCTTCATCTAAATGCAACAAAACAAAACAGGTCCATCAAATAAATTTTGTATAAAATTGAAGAATTAGATATTCATCTCTTAATGATTTAGAGATGCCACTGACGAAGTGGATGTTCATAGCTGAATGATTTAGAGATGTGATGGGCGATGAAATCTTGAAACTCTTTAGTTTCTTCCTAAACTGAAGTCATTGATTCTTCAATTTTCTCTTCTCTGAACTAGGGTTTCTGTATTCTCTTGTTCTCATCTTCATATTTCAACTTTTCCAAATACACTGAAAAGGTTTCAACACTTCCAAAAAGTTTTAACTTAAAAACAACTAAATTTAAAATAGGGTTAAATAAGTTTTTAGTCCCTATAAAGTTTGAAATTTCATTTTTAGTCCCTCTTGGGTTTTGGCAACGGTTTTAGCTGGTTTTGGCAACGGTTTTTTTGTAAAAACCGTTGCCAAAAGGTAGGGAGGGACTAAAAATGAAATTTCAAACTTTATAGGGACTAAAAACTTATTTAACCCTTTAAAATATTCAAAAAAGTCAGGTCAGATAACACAATACCACCTAGACTACCACATATGCCAAAATTAACTTTTCTCCCTAATATTTAACAGAAATGATCAAGTTGGATAACAGAACTATTGTTAAGGGACCAATATGTAACATTTATTAAGTTAAGAGATCAAAAGATGCATTAATCCTATTATTTAATAATTCTTAGTTACATTATTATAGTGCAGTCATTGAAGCATCACAAAAAGCTTTCTCATAATAAAAAAATTATAAGAGAAATTAGCCATAAGATAGGGAGATGAGAAGATAAATAGAAGTATCTTATTCTCTAAATCTATGAGGATTTTTCACTTTCTCTCATGAAAATATTTAGTTTGTATAATAGTTTAGAGGTTCAGAAAATGCATGTAGAAGTTTATTACTTATATCATTTTACTTTTTTTTGTCCAATTTTTTTGATCTTCTTTTTATAGATATGAATTTTATTAATCTTTGTTAATTTTGGATTTTTTTTTTTTTGTAAATATTAATTTTTATTAGTTATTGATTTTTTTTTCTACATACAAAATTTGAAATATATAACATTTTAGTTTTCAAGAATAAAAAATAGTAGTCATCCAATTTTAAATATAAATTGAAGTTAATAAAAAATTGATTAATCCATGTACAATAATTCTTATCAGATAGTGATGTCACACGGATTTATTATTATGGGTGAAAATCCTGGCAACTGAGAGAGAGGGTCTGTTCCATCTCTAGTTTTCTTTTTCTGGTTTCATCTTTTTACCGTGCTTTGCCCCTTCTTCTTCAAATGTCCCTTGTTCTTTAACTATTAGGACCTTATGATTGAAACTTGGTGATTTGAGGGGTATTTGGTTTAAACTCCTAATTTTCTAATTAGGGACCTTCACACCTTGGGTTCTCTGGGTTTGTTAATCATTGTCCTTCTCTGGTTAGGTTTTATAGGGCACGATTGTTTTCGTTTTTTCTTGCGGTGATTCTTATGATGGAATGGAAAACTGTAAGTAGAAAGGGTTTTAGAAAGGTGGTTTCTAAATGGGATGTTTTTCCTAGGGGGGAGGAAGGTATGTTGACGGAGAAAATTTGTTAACGTCGATTTACTTCTCCAAAATTCCTGATAAGACTAAATCGGCGGACATCTTTGAATTGTTTGGGTGTAATGAAGAGGTGGTGGAAGTGTTGATTTCACCCAGAAGAAATAAATTTGGAAAGAGGTTTGGCTTTGCGAGATTTCGTGATGTTGAGGACGTTAGAATTCTTGCTATAAAGTTGGATAATATACACATTGAGGGTAGGAAGATTATGCTAATCCTCCTAGATATAGCAGAGGGGTTTTAGTTGAGAAAAATTATGGAGGTGGATATGAAGTGGGTATAAAGGATCGTAATTTGCTTCCGTTTAGAAATTTGGTTAACAATAGAAGGTTTGAAGGTAGGGCTAGGGGTAGATCTTATGTGGAAGTTATCGGTAAGAAGGTTGATATTGTTCAGGAGGTGGTGTCTACGAAAACTGAGAAGTTGTTAGAGTTTTTATCCGATGGGTTGTTGAAAGATAATCTCTGAAAGGCTTATGTCGGAATTGTAACTACACCTGGATCAACTTATAATATTCAGACTGCTTTTGACATTGAATGGATCTTTACTATTAAAGTTTCTCCTTTAGGTTAAAGTCTGTGTTTTCTTGAAGAAATTATGGAAGGTGCAATTCATGAACTTTTAGAGGAGAGGGTTTCTTGGTGGAAGCAATGGTTCCAGTCCATTAGACCATGGAGAGAGTCTGATGTTGATCTCAACAGAATCGTCTGGATTCGTCTGTTTGGCATTCCTTGTCATGCGTGGCATAAGGATTTCTTCGTGGCACTGGCTAACTCGATTGGAGAGTTTATTGACACTGATGAGAATTCGTTGCATGGTCCAAATAAGGATGTGGGGAGGATATCGGTTATGGCCCCTTGTTCTTATGTGTTACCAGATTCCATAAAGGTGATGATAGATGGTTCCTTATTTAATATCTTTCTTAGAGAAGACTTTCTCGGAACTCTTAAGGCTGTTTCTGTAAAGTCTGGTGGCGATGATTCGGAGTCTGTTTCATCTTTTCCCGAAGATGAAGTTTGCAGTGATTTTAATGTTAATGGTGCCGATGCTTCATCGGAGGATATCTCAGAGAAGGAGGGTGTTAGTTCTTCGCAGGTGAGGGCGGCCGATGGTAGAGCGGACAGTGAATCAGGTAGGGTGGAAATTAAATCAGTATTTTACCCGTTGGTTAATAACGTAGTTGTGGAGGGTAATGCCAAGCACTCTCCTTGTCAGTTTGAAAGGGACAGGGGGAGCTTTTTAGGTGATGGTAGCCGGAGTGGGTCCTTTGATAAGGCTGTATTATCTTTGAAAGGCAATTTTTGTATTTCACAAGCTAGGGAGGATGAGAAGGTAGGACGGTCTATTTCTGATGTGCAGGAGGACTCTTTCGTCAAATGCTCTGTGGATGTGATGGAAGGAGGGGATAGAGAGACTGAAGTGGCAGAAAGTGGTGATGAGGTGTCGCTTTCTTGTTCGTTTTCCAAGGAAATTCCGAAAAGGTGCAAGAGGAAGTACATTAAAGCTTTAAAAATGAATTATTTTTATGGGACGAGTGGGCCCCTAAAGGGGATGTGTCATAAATCAAGGAAAAAACAATTATTTAAAAGGAGGTTTTTAGAGAAAGGTGGGGCGGTTGGTGTTTCTGTAGAAGGTGTGAATTCTATGGTTCCTTCTTCTAGTTTGCATTCCTTGAATTTAGTAGATAGTAATGTTGTCCATGGTGAACAGTCAGAGCTTTCGGGTATTAATAGATGCAATAAAAATTGATGGATAATTTGGACTCTAATCTTGGAGTTAAATTATGGGAGTTTATGTCCAAATTAGGGGTTGTAAAAGGGGAGTCAAAGGGTGATTACCAAAAGAGATTGTCAAATTTGGAGAGAATTGATAAAGCTAAATTGTTGGGGAGGAATGAGCAGAATATTTTGTTGAAATGATTATTGGATCTTTGAATATTATAGGGGGAGGTAGTAGAGTGAAGAGAAGTATAATTTCTCATATTATATCTAAAGGTGATGCGGACTTATTTTTGTTGCAAGAAACAAAAATTCAAGCCCTTTCGGATAGGGTGGCTCGTAGTTTTTGGTGGAATGAAGATATCGAGTATTCTTTTGTTAATTCGGATGGATTGTCAGGAGGGATACTCATCTTGTGGAAATTAAACTCGGTTGAGGTTATTTACAGCTTTAGAGGCCCTGGTTATCTTGGTGTTAAGTTGCGTTGGTTGAATAAGTTGTATTACATTGTTAATATCTATTCTCCGTGTTCCCTTGAGTTGAAAAGAATTTTGTGGAGGAATCTTTTGGATTTGAAGGCGGCCAACCCGGAAGGAGAATGAGTGTTTGGAGGAGATTTTAATGCAGTTCGTAATTCTCGGGAGAGGAGAGGGAAGACGACTTTTAATTCGGGAGCGAAATTGAGAGATTTCGAAGAGTTTATTTTTGAAGGTAGTTTGGTGGACTTACCTTGTAAGGGGAAGAAGTTCAGTTGGTATGGAGGGGATGGTATAGCAAAAAGTAGAATTGACCGTTGTTTGGTGACAAATGGAATCATTGATAGTTGGGGGGTTGTGGGTCAATTGATAGGTCAAAGGGATATTTCGGATCATTGCCCGATTTGGCTCATGGTGGATAAATTGGATTGGGGCCCGAAACCATTCAAAGTCAACAATGAATGGTTTTCCAACTCTCGATTTTTGCCTTTTGTCGAAAAAGAATGGAAGAAGATAGTTGTGGTGGGGAGGAAAGATTTCATTCTTAAGGAGAAATTGCGTATTTTAAAAGAAAGTATCAAATGGTGGAACATTAATGTGTTTGAGAGGTACAATTTGGAGATGGAGGAAGGTGTTAAAGAGTTGAATTTGGAGGATGATGGGGTTGAGGAGTTTGGGGAGTCGGAGAGGGAGGATTAATTGTTGAGGAAGAAGAATGGTGGTGGCAAATTCTGGCTTAATCTTAAGATTAAGGAGAATATGTTAATTCAAAAGTCTAGATTAAAGTGGTTAAATGATGGAGACTCAAATAGTAAATTCTTTCATAGAGTGTTGAAGGAGAGGAGGAGGCGCAATTATATCGGTTCTTTAGGAATGGATCATGGGTTGGTGAATAAGGTGGATGAAGTTAAGGAGGAGGTTAGGAGGCATTTCGAGGTTAAATTCGTTGAACCGGATAAAGAAAGACCTTCTCTTGATGGTCTTTCTTTTGAAGGGATCTCTTTAACGAATAAACTTTATCTCGAAGCTCCTTTTTCGGAGGAGGAAATTAAGAATGCGGTGTGGAGTTGTGATGGGACTAAAAGTCCTGGTCCCGCTGGATACTCTTTCTTTTTCATTAAAAAGTGTTGGAATTTTATGAAGGATGACTTTATTAGTTGTTTTCAAAGCTTTCACTCTGGTGCTTTGTTCTCTAAAACCTTCATCTCTTCTTTTTTGACTTTGGTGCCCAAATCTTCTAATCCTTTACGGTTGGATGATTATAGGCCTATTTGCCTTGTGGGTTGTGTGTATAAAGTTATTTCTAAGCTTTTGGCGGCTAGACTTAAGTTGGTTTTGGACCCGATTATTTCTAATTGCCAAAGTGCTTTTGTTTCGGGTAGGCAATTATTGGATGGCATTTTGGTGACAAATGAATTGGTGGATTTTGCCAAAAAGGAGGGATAAGGTCTTTTGCTTTTTAAAGTTGACTTCGATAAAGCTTATGACAAGGTTAGTTGGAATTTCCTTAGATTTATGTTAAGGAAAATGGGGTTTGGGGAAGTATGGATGAAATGGATGGATGCTTTAATTTTTTTCTAGTAAAATGTCGGTTTTGGTTAATGGTAGTCCAACGAAGGAGTTTGTGGGGGAGAGAGGTTTGAGACAGGGAGATCCGCTTTCTCCGTTTCTCTTTGTTATTGTGGCGGAAGGGTTGAGGGGTATGGTGTCCAAATCGGTGGAGAATGGAGATTTTGAGGGCAATTTGTGGATGATACTTTAATGATTGGAGAAGGTAGTTGGAAGCATATTTGGGCCATAAAATCGGTATTGAGGGGTTTCAAAATCGTATCGGGATTGGGTATTAACTTCCATAAAAGCAAACTTATTGAAATTAATATTAGTTCTCGATTCTTGGAGGTGGCTTCTTTTTTTCTTTCTTGTAAAAGAGAGGATAATTCTTTTGTTTTCCTTGGAATCCCTATTGGATTTAATTCCAACGGTGTGTCCATTTGGTCGGAGTTGATTACTAAGATGAAGAGGAGGCTTGCTTGTTGGAGCAATCAGTTGCTTAGTTTTGGAGGAAGACTCACCTTGTTAAAATCGGTTCTTTCTAGCTTATCGATTTTCATGCTTTCTTTCTATAAAGCGCCGGTGAAAATTGTGAATCTTATCACTAGAATTCAAAGCAATTTCCTTTGGGGAGGGAAGGAGGGGATTAGAAAAATTCATTGGGTGAGTTGGAAGGAGGTGTGTCTTCCGGTTGAAAAAGGGGGTCTTGGTTTGAGAAGGGTGGATGATTTTAATGTGGCCCTCCTCAATAAGTGGAGATGGAGGATCTTATCGGAGTCTAATGCTTTATGGTATAAGATTCTTAAAGTTAGGTATGGAGATGTGAATTTGAGAATAGTGGGTTTCGGGAATGGTTGTAGTATGAAGTCCCGGTACTCCTTTTGGTGGAGGGATATTGTTGGGTTGGATAAAGGAGTTTCAGAAAATTTATTTGCTTCCAATTGTAGATTCTCTATTAGGAATGGTTATTCTACTTAGTTTTGGTTTGCTTGTTGGGTCGACGATATTTGTCTTAAGGATAAATATCCTCGCCTTTTTGAATTGTCTCGCCTTAAAGAGGTGTCGGTTGCTTGTATGGGGTGGTGGTGTGGAGAGGTTTGGCTTTGGGGGGATTTTGGAGTGCCTTTTCCAATTGATGATGTGGCCGCCATTGATTTGTTGTTGTTGAGGGCCGAGGTTCAACATGTTCGGCCGGTTTCCATGGAGCATGATTTGGTGACTTGGTCGTTTAATGGTTCGGAGGATTTTTAGGTTAGTTGTTTTTATTCTCTTCTTCAATTTCTCCGAATTCCTTATGGACCTAATAATAATTATGATGATGCTTTTAATTTGGTTTGGAAGATGCGTGTTCCTTTTAAAATTAAGGCGTTTGGTTGGAGGGTTTTTGTTAATAGGATTCCAACAAAGGTTTCTCTTAATGTTAGAGCTTGTATGGATCCGGAAATTGAATTGTGTTGCGTACTTTGTTCTTTGGAGAATGAAACTTTGGATCATTTACTTTTACGGTGTAATGTATCTTTGTTGGTTTGGAAGGATGTCGCCGAGTGGATTGGTTTTGAGGATTTTGGTGCTAGTAATATTAAAGAGAGTTTCTTGAAGTGGTGTCGTTTTTGTAAGAGGAACAAAGTGAAGAGTGGGAGGGAAGGTTGTTTTTGGTTGGCTACCGCTTGGTACTTATGGTTGTTAAGGAACGGTATTATTTTTAGGAATGATTCCTGGAATGTATTAGATGTGATTTGGAATATTAAAGCGTTGACTTGGAGATGGTCTTTCATCGGGAAAATTACCGATACCAATTGTAGCTTTTATGATTTCAGTAGGCATCCTTTAATCTACTTTCATTAGGCCTAATTGGTTTTGTAATCTTCTTTTGGCGAGCTTAGTCTCGTTTTTTCTGTAAGAGGTTCCGAGAACCCTTTGTTCTCGTTTTAATGATATCCCTTGCTTATTGAAAAAAAAAAGATAGTGATGTCACAATTTTATTAAAAAAACTAGTAGAAGACCCGTGCGTCCGCACGGGTAAGTTCATTCGTATCTTAGGTACGATATTCTAGAGGACTAAGGGATTTACCATGATGTTGAGCATTGGTAGAAGTTAAGTATATATGCCAGAGATATGCAATGCCAGCTGCAATGTAGTGTCAAGTATAGTAGGAAACTCACATGTGAAACCATCTCATTGAGAAATGTGAGCCACATGCCACATGCTACATGTCCTTATGGAAGCCAAATTGATGTGGAACTGATTTTTGCAGTCAGCATTACTGAGGTGTATACAGTGTGGAAGAATTACTTGCATGAGGCATTTGGAAACAAAAACATACAACAACTTGTATGAGCATTACCGAGTTTACTATCTGTTGTTAAGTGGCAAGGACACTTACTAATGAGATATCCATTGATAAAAAAAATAGATTTTGTGTTTATTATATTACATTGTTTATTAGTAAACTGTTGTTTAGTGGCAAGGACACTTGTATTTAAGTTATCTATTACAAAACATAATGGGTAGTAAACTACGATTTAGTCTGTGCACTAACATAACATATCAGTCACAATAGGACGATTTGATCCCTTTTCATTTTTTTTTCCGTTTTGCCACACAACCTTCTTTTTTTCCTAAAATCTTAACACAATCACTTGATTCCATTATATGGAATTAACTACACGACAACTATCTATTAATATAATTTATATTTAAAATGTTGGTAGAGGATCAAGCTAGAGATTACTTTCAGCCATTAACAAAGTTAGTTTGTATTCTTGTTAACAGTCAGGATTATAGTTAGCTGTTAGTTAATTAATAGAGTTAGTTAGCACTCATAAGAGTGATTGTAATCTCTAAGCTTCTTTAGATTAAAAAACATAGTATATAAGTCTCTTGACTACTACTGTTACTTCTAGCTGTTGCATCATAGTTTTCTTTATAAAGGTCAACGTACCTTTCTTGTACAGGAAAAAAAACTTGTTGAGCTCCTTGTCCTACATCCAAACAATAAAATCATAACATTCATTTACTCATGTTTTGTTCAAGATTCATGAGTCAACTTTTTCTAACAGAAAATATAGAATAATGAATAAAAAGTGAGATAATGTACTTGCACAAAAGGTAAAAAAAGAGGATGTATCACACCGAATTCATGGAAAAATTCTACCAAGATCCATTGAACCTATGTTCATGGAAGAATGAAAAGAATTTCTTGAAACCTCATCAGAATTGCATCCTCTTAATGTTTCAGCTTCTCTCTCAATAGATATTGCATCTTGGATCTCCTTTAAAACTTCAGAGATCGATGGACGCATATCTCCATGAGGTTGAACACACATCAATGCTTTCTCTGCTATTTTCCATATTCATTGTAGATCATAGTTGTTACCTAGCAAGGGATCAATAATGCCTTGTATATCTCCACTCTCAATGTGAAATTTTGCTTATGAAACAGTTGAGGCAGAAAAAAGTTAAAAAGGATTTCAGAAATTACACACTTTTTAATACTCCAGATTGCTGAGAAATCAAAACTCACCCACTGAACTATGTTTCGACAATGAATCCCGAAAATTTCATTTGATATTGCTTCTTGACCGGGTATGAGTTCATGACGAATTATAAAAAGCTATACACATCACTCTTGTCAGTTAGCTGTTGGGAAATATAGTACCTATAGAACAAAAAGAGAGAGATTTAAGACAAGCTTAGGTTACTTGGACCATAAGTCAATCAAAAGTGAGCAAGAAATAATAAACTTTTTTATACTAAAATACAAATATTAATTGAAAATAAATAAAGGCCTTACTCAGGATCCAGGTATCCTACTGTTTCGCGAACTATGCGTGAAACATGGGAGACTCCATCAACAGCAAGTTTGGAAAGACCAAAATCTGAAACTTTGGCTCTCATGTGTGTGTCAAGAAGAATATTGCTGCTTTTCAAGTCTCTATGGATAACTACAGGAACACAACCTTTCTGCAAACATCTTGGAGAAGAACGACTTGATTATTGTCAAAATTGCTCAAAGTTTGGATCCTGACATTACCTCGCCAACTGTTTTTCCATCAAATAATATGAGATTAAATCCAACAAACATTCAAAAACAATATCATAATAATCTAAGAGGTATATACATAAGAGGTATAAACATAACTAAAGCTTACCTGTAAACTTCGTCGATAAGAATTGAATTTGCAGCACATGGCATACGATGAAAGTGTCCCGTGAAGCAACGACAACAAACTGTGTTGCAATATAAAAAAAATGGTTCTTTAAACTTGTGTCATTTTGTTTGATTAGAATAGAAATTTTAAATTTAGATAAATATATGTCGTGCAATATGCTCATTGTACCTGCCCTGGAGATAAAGTAAGGAGGAAGCTCCCCTATAGCTGTTCCCATAAACAAAATGCATGAGTTCAACTTTGGCACAGACTAATAAAATGAAACCAAGTTTTCATTAGCAGAATCAATATCAATTCAACAGCATTAAACAACAAATAACCAGCAAGATGTTAAGAGTTCAACAAATTAGGTTTCAGACTGGAATTTATTCCAAGTCATCATCAACCACCAACAAATGGCAGATCAAGACGTTTGTCTCAATTCAATACCATGAGATGTAAAAGGGAAAGTATATCAGCAGGAAGAACAGGAAGGAGAGGATTTTTGCAGCAACATTCAGTGCTCAGAAGATTTATTTTCATCACAGCAAACCAACAAATAACATCTGCAGCATCATAAAATTCATGTCCTGCCAACTCAGAGCATCATAGCCAGCATCCAATACTAAGAACAAAACCAACTCATGGAACAACCACAACTCTATATCAACCAAACATCAACCATTCAAACCAAACAGCCCTGCACAATAATGTAAGGCAGCATAGAACTCAAGATAGCCTTGCGAACTAACACAACAATTCACGGGACCAATCAAAGAGAACTCATTTAGCCATCATTAACATTTCAATATCACAACCATCATTAGTCAAGCAAACCTGCACAGACTAATAAAATGAAACCAAGTTTTCATTAGCAGAATCCATATCAATTCAACAACATTAAACAACAAATAACCAGCAAGATGTTAAGAGTTCAGCAAATCAGGTTTCAGACTGGAATTTATTCCAAGTCATCATCAACCACCAACAAATGGCAGATCAAGACGTTTGTCTCAATTCAATGCCATGAGATATAAAAGGGAAAGTATATCAGAAGGAAGAACATGAAGGAGAGGATTTTCGCAGCAACATTCAGTGCTCAGAAGATTTATTTTCATCACAGCAAACCAATAAATAACATCTGCAGCATCATAAAATTCAGTTGCACATGTGTTAGTTACGAAGATTAAATACTTGTACAAAGAGAATGATAAAAATAGTATCCATTGCAGAAAAATAATCACCATATAATCACCATATATTATTGTCACTTTCTTATAAAGTGTTCTTTACCATAAACGTATCCCAACAAAAAACCCATATGCTTTTGAAAGAAACTAAAAGTGTTCGTTATAAAGTGTTCGTTACCCATATGCTTTTCAAAGATTTTCACGGTTTGGTATCTTATAAAAAACCAAAGATCTTCTATATACCAAACATGAACACTAATAACTAAGAAAGGCATGATGAACCAAAGATCTTCTATGTACTAAACATGAACACTTAGATGATTGATAGAAATTAAACTATTTTCCATCCAAACAATGTGGTAACTAAGAGGCATGATGAACATCTAAAATCAGATTTCTCATCTTATAACACAATGATTAACATCCAAAATCAGAAGAAAAAAAAACACAGAATCAACTTGTATCAAAGTAGTAAAAAATCATAACACAAGGAAGCGTGTATCAGAGTAGTGAAAAAGAAAAATATAGAAAAACTTGTATGAAGGATATAAATATCTTCACATCAACTTTTTTAGGAAGAAAGGCATTGTTCCATCCAAGTAATGAAAACAGAAGGCATCAAAACGATAAAAACAAAACACGAAAAAAACACCAAAACAGATTTATCCACCATGTTAAAATCAAGCATCAAAATATATAAAAAAAAAGCTTCAATCCGAAATATGAACAAATAATATTTGCTTTCATTTAGGCACTACATTCAACCAAAAGAAATGAAAACACACAACATTGAAAAATAAAAACTTTTTGAAACTCATTGAAACAAAAATCTAACCGTTTCATTAGGAAGCCCGTGAGATGAGGAATACGAATATGGATTTGATTTTTCATTGGAGGTAGTGGTGGTTGTAGATAGAGTGCAGAAAAGGGGGGTGGCGGTGGTAGTGTTAGGGTTTGAGGGGGGAAAGAGGGAGAAGAAATAATCGTGAGAGAAAGAGAAAGAACTGTGGAATATGAAAGTGGTATTTGTGAAATTGAGCCAATATGAGCATGTCAAGTGGCGTGTAAATGTTCAACAAAGGAAAAAAAAGGTCATTTTGTTAATTACCATTACACCTAAAATGTAGTGTAAATATTTTTTAAGGGAAGGGCAATTTAGTCAGTTTGGTCAACTTAATAGTAATGGGTAGATAGTTGATTCACAATTTTACCTATATTAAATTCTAATCCTATAACATCCTCCACCAATATTTTTTTTGTCAAAACTTTATTTCACCTATTAATAATTAATTAATTAATATAAATGTAATATTACTTAATAATAATAATATCTAAAATTCTATTTCTACAAATAATAATAATAATAATAATAATAATAATAATAATAATAATAAATCAAATAAAAAAACATGAGAGATTTAAAATCCACTAAGCACTTCATCATATATCATACTAAACTAAATAAACTACTACAGATTAGAAATGCTCTCCACTGTCTATCGAAAATTTGCAATACAATCGAGAGGGAAACCATTGTTTGCAATTTGCAATACAACATAAAGTACTCTAGCATCAACATACAATATTGTACCAATTGATTGTGAAATTTTTTACTACAAGTTGTTGACAAACCAACTACAAATACTCTAGCATCAACAGAACTATGCATGTGTTAAACAAACATATTCTAAGTAAAATACAAAAATGACATATTATTATCATCGAATTTAAAATGGAAACAGTTTCACGATCTCATCTGCATGAAGAGAACAACATTGAAGAAAGTTAACAACTATAGAAAACCAGATCAAGTACATTAAAATAGATCATAACTACATTCTATGTAAAGCCCGCATATACATACATACATCAAAGCATATATCATACATGAATAATACGTTTGGTACTGAAACATATATGTACAAGTTCATAGTTAACACATTATATACACTAAATGCCCTAAATACAAAGATCTAAAGTCCACGACATAATATATATAAGATGTCCCAAAAAGTACTAAGAACTAGATCAATACAATGATCTCAAAAAAAAACGCCATAGCGGAAGCCATGCTATCCCAAAACCACGATCCGTAAGGAAAAGTCAAACCACTTTATCCTTACCCTTCGCCGAACCTACAGAACCTGTGATGTAAACAACAACAGTGGGGTGAGATACATCAAATCTCAGTGAGTTCACTATCTTATAGTCCTCTCGACTTTACAAGGTTCTAATAAGCCTAACTCAAGTCAAAAGGAAAAAGGGAAGTGACCTTGAGTACGCACACACTATATGGAAACATGTTATGAGTTCATCAACTCACAATATCACTAATCGGTAACCACACCAAGGCATCCCTTTTTCCCGTCCGCTTCTACGTCTAGAAGTCGACCCGAGTCATAGATCCTGGTAACCTACTTGACATACGAATGGATTCGAGTTCTACGGGCCATTAACCGTTATGAACCGTCACTTCACACAGGCCATTAACCATCACAAGCATACGCTCTCAGAGCGCCATTCGTACTGCACGCGGGAATCAAACCTGCCAAGTAGTCGTGCACATATTTCAGAGGAGCTCGAGACCCATGAAACGCACTCGCAAAAGTAATAACCGGGTACGATTACGTGATCATACACAAACGTGATTGTATTCGACAATCACAAGGCCATTATGCCTTATCACAACCAAAAAGGTTACCACACATGTTCCATACTAGTGTTTATTCATTCTACCTTATTTCGACATTGTTTACGGTAATAATTCTCACTCTACCTATCTTGTGTTTTAATCATGCATACATATTCCAACATGTTTCATAATGAAAACATAGGCAAATAACCATCAATTGTACAAAGAGAACACATAATTCAATATACCACATTTTACACAAATTCACGGTTCCCTCCGATTTAATTAATCAGACAATAAACTGATATTTCTCACTACCATCAGCTAGAATACGTTCCTAGCTTCACAACGATACCAAGAATACGCAAAACGGATAAACGAGTCAAAAGTTATGCAGGAAACAAAAAGGAAGTTCTGCTATGTTCGCATTGCGAAGAAGCCAGCGAACGCTCGCTACTTCATTTACAGTGCGAAGCGTCCAGCAAACGCCTAGCTAACACTTGTTCGCTGCACCATTCGCAGTGCGAACTCTGGCAAACCAAGGGCAGTAGCAAATACAACACAAAGTTCACAGTGCGAACTACTGGCGAGCCACTGGCGAACACTCGCCTTCGCATTCGCAGTGCGAGCTGCCAGCGAGCCCACGATTTCCCCTTCGCTGGGGGATTTGCAGTGCGAATCTGGGAATTTCAAAAACTCCATCAGCGTATCAGCTGATCTCCTATGGGTCCAAAACATGTCCAAACATCATACAATCAAACATAAACGATTATACACTCATATAGTTCGTACTACTCAGTTTATAACACATTTTAACCGTTAATTTCCAAGATTTTGCAATTTATCCAATTCCTTACAATTCTAACCTAAGCCTTAGAATCTAAGAGAAACTTAAAACAAAATCATCTAACTAGAACCCACCTTGAATAGATGAAGATGGTGAAGATTTGAAGACGATTGGATGAAGATTTGATGAAGAGATGATGATGTTCTTGCTCTTGAACTTTTCCTCCTTTTCTCTCCCTTTTCCTTCCTTTCCTTTCTTCTCCAAGTTAACTATGTTTGGAAATGAGAGAAAGAGAAATGATATAGAAAATATCATCAATTAGCAACACTACTAATTGTCCAAAAAGTCTCTACAGTCCAAATATTAAATATCTCAGAGTCAGATAATATTATTTGGATTAGCTCTAAGTCCAACAGTTACCCTAATTATCTCTGCAGATAATTTCTCAGAGTACACTGGGACTCAGTTGATCACAAATAATATTATCTGAAGCAAAATAGTTTACGGGGTATTACATTCTATGTGAACTTTTTTTTTCAAAAATCTTCAATTATGTGTCTCACAATAGCACCCTTAGGGTGCCACAAAACTAAACCCCCACCAACATCTTCCAGCATAAATTTAATAGAAGCCCAATAAATTAAATGCACTATGTTATTCATGAATCAGCAATTATATAACCACAAAATTAGAAATCATAAAAAGAAATGCTAACTCTATAAATACAATCAACTTGCAGGGCAAATATATACAACATCACAACACATTGATTTATAAATACAATCAACTTGCCGGGCAATTATATACAACATCACAGCACATTGATTTGCACATGTATGGAAAACAAATCAATATCTGGCCCCAGATGCCTATGATCCCGACGTTTAGTTTCTTCTTTGAATAGAGTCATGATCAAATTATATTGATCCACCGCACAAGTAGGGTTGAGAATATAAGTATTCTACTTAAGATATTTATATATTCAAAGAAGCATGATGATATAAGAGTCTACTTAAGATTGTGTAGCATAATAATATATTACTATGACTGAAAGGCAAAGTTAAAAACCACAATGCCAAATAGATACCACTTTTTTTATAAACAATATTGGTAAAAACTACATGTTACAAATACTTCCCAGAGCCTTTGTTCTCTAAAAGGCTTAGAAACGAATACAATACGCTGACGCTGAGTCACCGACACATGTGAAAGATACATAATCCTATATCTACAATAAACAATAAAGATTTACATAGCACCAATACATTAGTGTACAATGAAACTCTTAATCAATTGAAAAGGGAACCTATCATTTAGTGCAGAGTACTCAATCTATGCGCCCAGATGAAAAATTATTGAGCCAAACTATATTAGATTGAATTCACCTTTTATGTATTTAAACACCTAAGAGCGGTTCATTGAACAATTATATATGTTTTACTCTTAAATTTTTGTTGAGCTTTCAAATCTACCTGGATGACACTGATATTATCTTTGCTTCCTTTTTGCAAAGCACAGTTTGATATGTATTCTGTAGCTGCCTGTGCATGAGATCACGCTCTCCCCTTACTGATGACAGCTCTGACCCATTTTTCTAATGCAAGGTAAGCATGCGTCTACGAGCTAAGTCGCATGCCTTTTCATTCATCATGACATCCCACAAGCCATCACTGGCCAGAATGAGACATTCATAGTCTTTTGCACGAGGGAGGAATGTAACTTCTGGTTCAGGAATAATCCACGGCTTCAAATATCTATCACTTGAAAGCCACAAGAATGATGAGCAAAAACGTAATTTGAACTAACCAAGTATCATTCAAGCCTCAGTTGCAACTGAAGAAACATTTTATAACGGTGAGAGTTTGAAGTTGCATAAAGATCTTCTGGATTTTATTCATCACACAAGCCAACGCATCGATAGGAAAGAGATATCCAACTAAACCTCTTTATTTCGGATAAAAAACTATTATGAACTACAACTATGAATAATCATGACCTGTGTAAAATAAGTGATATGCATCACAAAACACTCTAAAATTAGTAATTTTTGCAATCATGATATGAACATCATTCCATAGAATATATAACGATGTAATACAACTTTTTCCATTCATTCATAAACTAAGATGTATATCATACAAAAGCACTGAGAAGGAAGTCAAATAGAAACCTCTAATTAAGCTGAGAATTTAGTACATACCAATAGACCTTGACATTGCAAGAACCCCGAATACACGATGACCATTCCATTGTATTACCTTTCATCCCCTCTCCAGTAAGCACCGGCAATAAACTCAAGTTCAACTGCTTTTTTGTTAATGTTTCTGGAAGATTCAACGCGCGGTCCAACACACAGGTCCCACCATTCCCCACCTTCAAGGAAAAAGGAACATACGGTAAGGCAAAAAAATCATAAGAAACGGCTCCGGTGCCATCCACGGTAGAGTTCCCCGCACCCCACTAGAAACTAAGGTATTTCGTTTAATTTTTGAAAAACCAAAATCACCAACCTGAAAAAAAAAACATTTTCACAGTTTTGTCATTATCAGTATTTACATTAAATGTACAACATTTTAAATTTTCTAGAAAATAAGATAAAAGATCCCAGCTTCACTACCTTGCATATTGGCCGTAGTGGATATTTTAAATTTACAAGTAAATTGTCGCATTTTTAGTCGAAATGCACAACATTTTTCTAATGCAAATACTTCATTCCAAAAGCTGCATCCATTGCAATTATCAGTCTCTTGCGACGATCAAGATACCTGCAATGAAAAACAATGCAAGGATTCTTAGAGTTATATCCATTCGTTAAACACATTGAGATCATCATACACTCATTAAGACACTTATTCAATATGCATTACCCATCCTTGCGAAGTAACACATGTCTAAGAGAGCCATCAACCATATACTCCGTAACAGTTGCGATTGTTCCTCCTGGTCCATCCTGCACCACACCATGAAATGCCACCAGTTGCATTCTTCAGCAAAGTAAAAACTCAAAACAAAATATCTATGATTGAACTAACAATATTAGATGCTGAAAAAAGCATAAATAAAATCAGCAAAATCATAACCCTCATATACATAAAACAATATAGATATATAAAATACAAATAAATAAACAGATGAAAAAGTTCCTTAGCGTTAAAAATTTCTCCAAATAATTCAACGAAAAGTTGTTAACGGTGATGAACACAAAAAAGAGAAAAAAAATAGGGTTTGTTGAAGATAAAGATAAAGAGAGAAGAACACATAAATTGAAATCGAACCCAGAAGCCCAAAAGCAGATCTCCATCTTTTTCGCCTGAAATGGAATCCACAACCCCAAAACAGATCTCCATATTTTTGTTCGCTTGAAATTGAAACAATCTGTAAACATATTTATCACTTGAACTCAAATATGGTATTTCACTTTGAAAATGTATGTGGCAGATGATAACTTTGAATCTGTAACATATATAGGGTTATACTAATGCACACCCATGTAGGTGTGTATTAGCAACATACACCTTAGTGTATTTTTGTGTGAGGTCCACCAATTTTGGGTGGAACCCATATTAGAAAGATGAAGAAAAAAATAGAAAAAAAATAGATGTAGTGTATTTTTGTGTGGGACAGGGACGGACCTAGCTAGTAAAGCCTATAGGCACATGCCCCCACTATAATTGTGCAACATTTCTTTAATATAAATGATCTATGAACTAATTATTTTATAATATTCAAATATATATAAAACAATTATCATGTTGATTAATAAATAAGTTTAATATTTTTTTTTAGTATCGTAGTCATTTTGATCCATTAAATTAAAAAATGCCTATATTATTCATTTAATTTTTCGAAATGTATTTTGTTAATCATTTTGTATGATTAGTGGTGAATTAGCAATCAAATTTAAGAGTTTTTCATTGTTAATTAGACAAAAAAAAAAGACTTATATAATACGTTTTAAAAAATTAAATGATTAAGATGAATCATTTTAAGTTAAAGGGTCAAAATGAATCTTAATATTAATATATGAAATTAAAAATATATTAAGACTAATAAATAATATATTATTTTTAATATTAAAATTTGAAGACAACTTCTCTACCCATCACAAAAAATTAGGTAGTATATATTCAACCAATCAATTAATACTATATTATTTTATTATATTTAATTATTTATTTAATAATTTAAATTTTATAGATTTCCATTTCAATTTACTCTATAGATAACTTTATCCAACTTTTTAAAATGGATATATATGAATTCACCTTAAAATTTTAAATAAAATTTGCCCCCACATTCTAGAACTTCTGGGTCCGTCCCTGGTGTGGGGGCCCACCAATTTTAGATGTATGTTAGCATTTTCCATATATATATATATATATATATATATATATATATATATATATATATATATATATATATATATATATATATATATATATATATATATATATATATATATATATATATATATATATATAAAAGAGAATACAAACTTTTGGACTAACCTATTTTAATTTCATATAACTATATATAAAGAGAATACCAACTTTTGGGCTGGCTTATTTTTGTTCAATATTTATCCTTTAGTTATTTTTCAAAAACCTCATTTAAAAATGATATATTAAAAACCACCACATACCACTAAATGATAAATGTCTAACCGTCTTTTGTCAAAAAAAAAAATTCAAATACAATTCACCATTCCATTTGAAAATTCAAATACAATTCACAATCAGTGATAATTGCCAAAGAAACCACTGAAGTCTGTTCTTCAAGCATAAAAGAGAATGAAATGGGAAGATAAAGGGTTAAGTTAATCATTGCTTAGAAAAACACTCAGACCTTAATCAAGGCACACCGTTGGTGAGGTCTACTAATATTTCCCTCTGAAACACAGCCTGTCGTCCCCCTTATACTCTCATTTCTCCCCATCTTAACTACTGCGGATGCAACATTTGGAGTTGCATGGGTATGTGTAGGGGTGTACATGGGTTGGGTAAATCCAACAAACCCAATAAAACCCACCCAAACCGACCCAAAAGAATGGGTTTGGTCGGATCATTGGGTGAACATGGTTTTCAAAAATGAAAAACCATTCAAAATAATTGGGTTTTGGGTAAACTCACACCCAACCCACAAAATCCATGGGTTATTGAGTGACTATTTTTTAATTATTTTTTATAATTTGATGAGTGATGACATTGATGTATTTAATCTTGGTTGCTTCAATTACAACCCTTTGAATATATTTTATTTTATAAGTAATGGTTTTAACTTATTTAGGATGTCACACTTTTATTATTTTGATGCTAATTCTTGTAAGCTATAAGTATTTTATAAATTTTATGTATTAGTGTAATGTAACTTTGGTTTTTGTAAATATGTTTATGATGAATTTTATTGTGCATTTAGACATTTGATGTTTCAAAAAATAACGGTAATAAGTTAAATTATTTATTAAGAAAAAATGTGACAAATCATTTATAATTATATAAGGAAGAAAAAAAAAAGAAAAAAAAATTGGGTAACCCACTACCTAACCCAATCCAACCCACAAATTTGTGGTTTTATCCAACCCAACCCAATGATGTTGTGGGTGGTTATTTTACCTCACCCAAACCAGTGTACCCTATATGGGTTGGGTCATGATTTTGACTAAATTCAACCCAAACCGACCCATGTACACCCCTAGGTATGTGATTATGTTTCATACAAAACGATATAATATATTTTCATTATATAATATAGATTATTTCATGTAAGTTCTAATTCAAAATTTTATATAATACCTTTTTATTATATTGCTTCAATCTTTTAGAATTTACAATTTTTTCTGTCCTTTATATATTTTTTGCAAGAGAATCAATTGTATTATTATTATTATTATTATTATTATTATTATTATTATTATTATTATTATTATTATTATTATTATTATTATTATTATTATTATTATTATTATTATTATTATTATTATTATTATTATTATTATTATTATTATTATTATTATTATTATTATTATTATTATTATTATTATTATTATTATTATTATTATTATTATTATTATTATTATTATTATTATTATTATTATTATTATTATTATTATTATTATTATTATTATTATTATTATTATTATTATTATTATTATTATTATTATTATTATTATTATTATTATTATTATTATTATTATTATTATTATTATTATTATTATTATTATTATTATTATTATTATTATTATTATTATTATTATTATTATTATTATTATTATTATTATTATTATTATTATTATTATTATTATTATTATTATTATTATTATTATTATTATTATTATTATTATTATTATTATTATTATTATTATTATTATTATTATTATTATTATTATTATTATTATTATTATTATTATTATTATTATTATTATTATTATTATTATTATTATTATTATTATTATTATTATTATTATTATTATTATTATTATTATTATTATTATTATTATTATTATTATTATTATTATTATTATTATTATTATTATTATTATTATTATTATTATTATTATTATTATTATTATTATTATTATTATTATTATTATTATTATTATTATTATTATTATTATTATTATTATTATTATTATTATTATTATTATTATTATTATTATTATTATTATTATTATTATTATTATTATTATTATTATTATTATTATTATTATTATTATTATTATTATTATTATTATTATTATTATTATTATTATTATTATTATTATTATTATTATTATTATTATTATTATTATTATTATTATTATTATTATTATTATTATTATTATTATTATTATTATTATTATTATTATTATTATTATTATTATTATTATTATTATTATTATTATTATTATTATTATTATTATTATTATTATTATTATTATTATTATTATTATTATTATTATTATTATTATTATTATTATTATTATTATTATTATTATTATTATTATTATTATTATTATTATTATTATTATTATTATTATTATTATTATTATTATTATTATTATTATTATTATTATTATTATTATTATTATTATTATTATTATTATTATTATTATTATTATTATTATTATTATTATTATTATTATTATTATTATTATTATTATTATTATTATTATTATTATTATTATTATTATTATTATTATTATTATTATTATTATTATTATTATTATTATTATTATTATTATTATTATTATTATTATTATTATTATTATTATTATTATTATTATTATTATTATTATTATTATTATTATTATTATTATTATTATTATTATTATTATTATTATTATTATTATTATTATTATTATTATTATTATTATTATTATTATTATTATTATTATTATTATTATTATTATTATTATTATTTGTACGTTGGTTGGTGGGTGCTGGGTGGCCTCACCCACCGGTGACAAGTGTCACCGGTTGTCACTTTTTTTGAGATTCCATGCTCATCCCTCTATGCCACCCTATCGTGCACACTCGGTTTTGGCCTTCAGATCAGAAGCAGCAATTTGAATCTATGTAGATCAGATGGTCCAGATTCATTAGGGAGGTCAACAGTTGACCTAGAGTCCACCGTGGACCCCCCCCCCCCCCCCCCCAACGTTGGGCTCAGTTGGCTTTGGGCCTGGGGACTATTGCTAAACGCCCCCCCTGTTTTACTAACCGGTCTGGCCCATTTCCTTTTTTTTTTAGTTCTTTTTTCTTATATATTTTTGTTTAATATGCTAAAAACACAAAAAGTATTTAATGATTATTTTCTTAATTAATGTTTTATTTAATTTATCTAGTTGTGTTTAATCCAATTTATTTTGTTTCATTTTTTTTTCAAATTTATATATTTATGTGTCCACCTTTCTCTAATTAAGAAAGACTAAAAAATACTTTTCTAATTAATTTCTAAAACCTTTTTCATTAATCAACTTCTAATTAGTTTTATTAAACCACTTTATTTAATACTAATTAACTTTAATGGTTAATTTTGTTAAATATTTTAGTTTAATTTAATTAATTGTTAGAACTTCCTTTTTTTTTTCTCTAAAAAATCTAAAAACATAATCATTTTGTAAGTTTAGAATTTCTCTTTAGACTAACCTTAGGATTAGGTCACTAACTTTACTAACATGTTTGATTTTACTTTCTCCCCAATTTTGTTTGGTTTCTTAATCTTTATGTGATGTTTACATTTGCTCTCATGAGAATTATTGTCATGCCTTGTTTATTTATGTCATTCATTATATGCTTGTCTAAACCTTTTTCAAACTAATACCTTGACTTAATGTCAAACCCTTTTAATACCTTGTAAGTCGATTGTCTTCACGATCGCAATCAACCTCACATAGCCTCCTCTTGGGCTTTATACAACGATACTTGTTGCATATTTCACTTTGGTTTGTATGTGTATGCGTGATTGACTCAGTTTAGTTTTGGCTCGATTATTCCCACTTGAGTAATTGTATCTCTATCCCATAAGATTAAAATCAACCATTTTTTTACAACAATAAACAAGCTTGATCCAACGTCAAGTATTTTCCAAATCAAATTCAATTAATCTCCAACGTTCACTTGATCCACATATCAAGTCCCTTTACTTAACTTGTAAGTCGAGCGCTTTTGCCTCGCAATCGACCTTACCTTAAACCATAGGACCTCATTTCCATTAGTCCTCAACCATTTTGCACGTACATTCAAACCTCAATCAACATCGAGCCTTTTTATCAAATCAAATCAATACATCTAAATCACACTTAAATACTATTTCATAAAAGAAGAAAAGGGAGTAGAATGGAATCTTCGATTCTTCTCCTCAATTGTTTGGGCCCGAGGAATCTTTCTTAAGTTCAAGCAATTGTCTTCTTTAAAAGACTCATAACGCGATTACATATCAAACCCTTTTTACAATAAATAAAATCAAATCTTCTTTCCTAAAAACTTGGATGAAAAAGAGAGAGAGTCGGTTATTCGACTAGCTTTCCTGATTACTTGGACCCGAGGAATCTTTCTTAAGTTCAAGTAATTGTAATCTATTTAACATACTCTAACCATATTAAAACTCTTTCATAATTAAGGGTGGAAAAGAGAGAGAGCCGGTTCTTTGACTCGCTTTCCCGATTACTTGGGCCCGAGGACTTAAGTTCAAGTAATCGTCACCCAATCAAAATACCAACACATTAATCCAACTCCTCGCCCCCGCGCGATCGAAACCCTAAGATACATTCAAATCAAAACCTTTTTCTCAATCAAATCTCTAATACACTTAATTCATATTCAAACAACTTTTCATAAAGAACATTGTTTAGTCCATTCTTCCGCGCATATAAACTAGTGCTTCAGCCTCCCCTAACGAGCAGACAATCCAACGTTTAGCAGTTAGAATGCGAACTAAACACTCGTTCATAAAAGACACCAACCAACCGTAGTCCCCCGAACTACGAATGCTCTGACTTTCCTATTGCACGTGGGAATACGTAGGCACAAGGATCTTCATCCTTGCCGAGCACCCTAATAAAAAACCACCCATTTTCCCCTTTAGAAAGCAATAATCCTTTAGAAGATAACAAACAAACCTAACTAACTTTCTCACGAATCGAATCAAGAGGTTCCCGTTGAGTACAACGGACGTAGAGGGTGCTAATACCTTCCCTCTTGCGTAACCGACTCCCGAAACCGAATTTGGTTGCGACGACCATGTTCTTATCTCCCTTTAAAGGTTTTATCGATATTTTCCTTTCCCTCTTTTGGGATAAATAAAGTTCGGTGGCGACTCTGTTTCGAACAGTTTTTTTCCGCATCCATCGCGAGGATCGTATTTTTCGAGGTACGACATGAATTTTTGATAAAAAAAAGTTATATTTTAGGAAACTCTATCAAGAATCAATATGAACATTTAGCGTATTTTTCGAGGTACGACATGAATTTTTGATAAAAAAAGTTATATTTTAGGAAACTCTATCAAGAATCAATATGAACATTTAGAACAAAGATGCTGCCACATTGTCGATATTGACAACTTATCAACAAGATCAAACACATGAACTAATCTCAATCTGTGAATCATCTTTCTTGTGTTTTTGGCTTAAATTCCTAGCCCTAAGGCTAGGGATCTTGGCACTGGTTTTGGATTGTTTCTGGTTTTTGGGATTAGTTTGTGTGGATAGTTTGGGGAGTGAAAAACTACGATGACGGAATCGGAGTGGAGGACTGTGGGAAGAAAAAACAACTCTGAGAACAACCTGAAGGTTTCAATTTGGAAAGATAGAAGTGATAAACATCTGGGTAGACATGAAGCTATTACTTCTTATTTTTTCACTGAGTTTCCAAATCATTACTCAGCTCGAGACATGGCAAATATCTTCATGGAGCATGGATGGTTGTTTGAGGTTTTTATCCCAGCTAAGAAAGATGTTCGTGGAAAGAGATATGGTTTTGTGAGATTCAGAAAAGTGGAGGATGAGAGAATCCTAGCCCTAAAGTTGGATGGTATTCATATTAATGGGAGAAAAAATTTCGTTCATACCCCTAGATTTAACAGGAAAAGGATCATGGTTGAGAAGAATGTGGACTCAAACAGGTATAGATTGCCAGACCCCTACACAAAGAACTCGAATGTTGGTTGGAAGAAGATAGTGCAGGGAAAGTCATATGCCCAAGTTACTGGCGGAACTAAACTGGATTGGAATGGTTTAACCTATCATGTTGAAGACAAGGAGATGAAAAGGTTTGAAGCGGAATATGTCGGGACCATTAAGGAATTGGGGAACTCTTATAATATACAAAACGTGTTTAGTAGGGAAGGATTTTTTCAGATTAAGGTTTCCCCCATGGGAGCAAACATGTGCCTTCTTGAAAATCTGAAAGAGAATGTTATGGAAAACTTAATTAGAGAAGAAGAAGACTGGCTCAAAATGTGGCTTGATGATATCAGGGGATGGTCCCCGACGGAAGTAGATAATGAAATTCGAATATCAGATGTGTGATGTTAAGTGTGATGTCACAACAACACAATCTGCTATAAGAACAAGGTAAAAACAAAAGTAAATAACAAAGAATTATTCACCCAGTTCGGTCTAACTACCTACGTCTGGGGGCTGCCAAGCCAGGGAGGAAAATCACTATTAGTAGTATCAAATTACAGACTCAACAATCCCAGTTGACATCTACCTAATTTAATCACTACCCAATGACAATTCTACCTAAGAAACCACTTAGGTATGAGAAACCACTCACTCCCTAATTCACCACAGTGATACAATCCAATGATTACACCCTAATCACCCAACTTGATTCTGCTTAACAGCTTTGATCAAGAACAACACAGTCTTGCTTAAAAGCTCTAGAGTGAAAACACTTACAACTCAAAATAGTAACACCAATCCAAACACGAATGGTTTACAAAACACACACGAAAACTCAAATGGACTCTCAGTCTATGCTCTCTGTCTTCGTCATCTTTCAATAAGGGTTGAGGCTGCTTTTATAGACTTCTGACTTGGGCTTGGATCTCTTCCAAAAAGATATGATTTTAAAACAAATCTGATCTTCAAATCTCTCCAAATCAGCCCTAATGATGGTTACAGAATCTGCTCTAAAATCTGCAAATATATCTGATTGGAAATCTCTTCTCCAAGATATTCGTATCCAATCACTCTAACAGATCTCCTCAATTCACAAAAACACGCGCAGCCCTAAAACATCATAATCTGATGTTCTGATGTTCTGATATAGTGATGTTAAGACATCACTTATAACATCAGCATATAAAACTTCAACCCTGCAACAGCTAATGTTAGGAACCAATGTTAAGACATCAGACATATGAAATCAACATTGTTCAACTTTGTTTTACCAAAATTCCAGCCAATATAATTACTAACAATCTCCCCCTTTGGCTAATTTTGGCTAAAACAAACTCTGCCATCATCAGAGGTACCTACAGCGAAAAAAAACTTCAAACCAGCAGCAATCACATAACAAGCTGCTCCAAGCTAAACTCCCCCTCAAAACAAGAACCAGCATATCAGCTGTTCAAACATGCACACTCCCCCTCAAGCCTAAAGCCACATCAGACAACTAGACAACACAACACAAAGGCTAACTCTCCCCCTTTTTAGCCACAATTTGCCAACATCTACACCAAACACAAAGATCTGACACCCATTAAGACATGGTCAAAAGCAAGCTTCCCAAGGAACACAATATCCCAAAAACTTTGACTGGTCAGGCGATACAACCTATGGATTCTTATAGTACTATAAAATTCATGCCTTCTTCCTTCTAACAGCCCCAGACACCACACAAGAATGAGTCAGTCAAACAAAGATGCAGGAAAGCAACATAAGCATGAGGACAATAAAGCAGATCCACTGAAGACCAAGAACACAACAAGGAAAGTCGCTGGAACTTCTTCAGGAGCAACGAGAACAAGAAAACCATCAGAGACAAAGACCATCAAGAAACCTCCAGTGTAACTCCATGCTTCTGATGATGAATGGGATGAAGATTGGAAAACTTTTCTTGATGCAGGGGGTTGGGATAATCTTTAGATCATATATAAATTGCTTTTGATGTACCAAAAACCAATCTTGTATGCTTCCAGCAGTTGAATAAAATGTTGTTTCATTATGCAAAATCACAACTGCACAAATACTCCTTCCAGCACACCTAATCCTCATAAATGCAAATTCCTAGTTTGCTTCTTAAACTTTCAAACTGATTTGCATCTAAGGCTTTAGTAAAAATGTCAGCTAATTGTTTATCTGTAGCAACATGTTCCAAGGAAACTACTTTATCCTCAACCAAATCTCTTATAAAATGATGCCTTATATCAATATGCTTAGTTCTACTATGTTGAACAGGATTCTTAGAGATATTGATAGCACTCAAATTATCACAGTACAATGTCATGACATCTTGCTTGACATTGTATTCTGTTAACATCTGCTTCATCCAAACAAGTTGAGAACAACTACTCCCTGCTACTATGTACTCAGCTTCAGCAGTAGAAAGAGACACACAGTTCTGCTTTTTACTAAACCATGATATCAGATTATTCCCTAAGAAGAAGCAACCTCCTGAAGTACTTTTTCTATCATCAGCACTCCCTGCCCAATCAGCATCACAAAAACCACATAACTCAGTGCCTGATCCATGGCTGTAAAGCATTCCATAGTCACTAGTCCCATTCACATATTTCAGAATCCTCTTCACTTGATTCAAGTGACTAACTCTAGGCTCAGCTTGATATCTGGCACAAACTCCAACAGCAAAAGAAATATCAGGTCTGCTAGCTGTGAGATACAATAGACTTCCAATCATGCTTCTGTATAAACTTTGATCCACACTAACACCATGTTCATCCTTGGACAACTTTAAATGAGTAGGAGCAGGTGTCCTCTTGTGATTAGCATTCTCTAGACCAAATTTCTTCACTATGTTCTTAGCATACTTGCTCTGAGAAATGAATATGGAGTCCTCCATTTGTCTAACTTGTAGACCAAGAAAATAGTTGAGTTCTCCAACAAGACTCATTTCAAAATCAGACTGCATCTGTTCCACAAAATGTTTCACCATTTCATCTGACATCCCACCAAATACTATGTCATCAACATATATTTGAGCTATCATCAGTTTTCCTCCTTCCTCTTTAACAAACAAAGTCTTGTTAATCCCTCCTTTTCTGTAGCCATTCACAACCAGGAATTCAGTAAGCCTTTCATACTAAGCTCTTGGTGCTTGCTTCAAACCATATAGAGCTTTCCTTAGTTTGTAAACATGGTCAGGAAATGTTGGATCAATAAATCCTTTTGGTTGATCAACATACACCTCTTCATTTAAGTAACCATTCAAGAAGGCACTCTTAACATCCATCTGAAAAAGCTTGAATTTGAAATTACAAGCCACCCCTAAGAGTAATCTGATAGATTCCAGTCTTGCCACATGAGCAAAGGTTTCATCATAATCAATTCCTTCAACCTGAGTGTATCCCTGAGCAACTAATCTGGACTTGTTTCTGGTGACCACTCCTTGTTCATTAGATTTATTCTTGTAAATCCACTTGGTGCCAATCACATTAACTTCATCAGGCCTTGGTACAAGAACCTACACTTCATTCCTTTTGAATTGTTCCAGCTCTTCATGCATGGCATTAATCCAAAACTCATCAGTCAAGGCTTCTTTGACATTCTTGGGCTCAATTTTAGAAACAAAGCAAGAATTTGACACAACCTCTCTTGATCTAGTGCTAACCCCTGACTTAGGATCACCTATGATAAGCTCCCTGGGATGGTCCTTTAGCACTCTAATAGATGGTTCTTTATTAGATTGTTCAGGTTCAGGCTCAGCATCAGCATGACTAGGAGACCCACTTCTGTCTTCAGTTTCTTCTGTGACTTCTTCAACTGATGTTTCAACATCATCCAGGACATCAGCATCTTCCTGCTTATCAGTGTCATCAATCACCACATTTATAGACTCTATCATAACCTTTGTTCTGGAGTTGAAAACCCTGTAAGCTCTGCTATTTGTAGAGTATCCTAGAAAGATTCCCTCATCACTTTTAGGATCCAATTTTCTCCTCTGTTCACGATCTGACAAAATGTAGCATTTGCTTCCAAAAACATGAAAGTACTTCACATTTGGCTTTCTTCCTTTCCATAGTTCATACAGAGTAGCTGAAGTGCCCCTTCTCAAAGTAACTCTGTTGTGAATATAGCAAGCAGTGTTCATAGCTTCAGCCCAGAAATGGTAAGGAAGCTTTTTGGCATGAATCATTGCCCTAGCAGACTCTTGAATAGTTCTATTCTTCCTTTTCAACAACTCCATTTTGCTGAGGAGTGATTGGAGAAGAGAACTCATGACTTATGCCTTCAGCAGAACAATATTCAGTAAACTTTCTATTTTCAAACTCTCTTCCATGATCACTCCTTATTTTAATAACATTACTCTCCTTTTCCCTTTGGAGTCTTTGACAAAGATCTTTAAAAACATCAAACATCTCTGATTTGTCTTTAATGAAGCTCACCCAGGTGTACCTAGAATAGTCATCTACAACAACATAAGCATACTTCTTCCCTCCTAGACTTTCTACCTGCATAGGTCCCATCAAGTCCATATGAAGAAGTTCCAAAACTTTGGATGTGGTGTTATGTTGAAGCTTCTGATGTGACATCTTGGTCTGCTTCCCTATTTGACAATCTCCACAAACTCTTCCCTCTTCAATATTGAGTTTAGGAATTCCTCTGACAGCTTCTGAGGATATTATTCTCTTCATTCCCTTCAGATGAAGATGTCCCAACTTTTGATGCCAAATTTTGACTTCATCATCTCTAGAAAACACACATGTTGAGGTACTTGAGTCTTGTTGCATCCATAGATAACAGTTGTCCTTAGACCTAATACCCTTCATGATGACTTCTCCTTTCTCATTTGTGACATTGCACTCAGATTTTGTAAAGTCTACTTTGAATCCTTGATCACAAAGTTGACTAATACTGATCAGATTTGTTGTCAACCCTTTGACAAGTAGAACATTATCCAGTCTAGGAGCACCAGCACACTTCAGCTTTCCCATCCCCTTGATTTCTCCTTTGACACCATCACCAAATGTAACATGACTTGAAGACTGAAGCTTAACATCTACCAACAAATTTTTAACTTCTGTCATGTGTCTTGAACACCCACTATCAAAGTACCAGTCTTCTTTGGTAGAAACCCTAAGAGAAGTGTGAGCTATTAAGCTGGTAACTTTACCTTTTGGAACCCATTGCTTCTTAGAATTTAAGGCCTGATTACCTATGGGAAACTTCTGTGTGGGAGTATAGTGATGTGCCTTTTAAGGATACCCATGTAGCTTATAACAGTAGGCCTTTATGTGGCCAAAGCACCCACAGTGATGACATCTCCAGCGCCTGAATTTCTTCCTAGAAGGAATCCTGTCAGGATGTTTAAACATCTGTTTTAACATCACTAGTTTGGAACTGGTAATAACATCATCAGAAGCTGCAACATTGTTGAATCCCAAACCACTTTTGTCTCCAGCAATTTTCCCAATACTAAGAATGTTGTCTAGAGCATCAGTACCATTGTTCAACATTCTGACAGTTTTGGTCATAGAATCCAATTTAGAGTTAAACATACTGACTTCATTTTCAAGTTCAGTCTTTTCAGCCTCTAACTGCACTATGGTTTTCTTCAGCTTCTCTCCTTCAAGACACACTTGTTCACTTCTCATGCACAATTCTTTATACGAGGCAGCAAGCTCTTCATAAGTAACCTCACACGAATCATCATCTGACTCACAAACCCCAATCATAGATCTAACAAGCTTAGGTGATTCATCTTCAGATTCACTTTCACTATCAGACCAGGAAGCAGATAACCCTTTTTTCTGCTTTTTGAGATAAGTAGGACATTCCTTCTTGACATGACCATACCCTTCACACTCATAGCATTGAACTCCCTTGTCATTATTGGACTTTTCTTCATCTCTAGTTTTCTTCCCCTGATCTCCTGATCTGTTGGTGTCAGATGTGATGTTCTTGACATTAGGATTATAACTCCTATTTATCCTCTTCATAACCTTATTAAACCGTCTTCCCAGCAAGACAATGGCCTGGGACAGCTCCTCCTAAGACTCAGCACCCTTCTCTTTCTTAGAATCTTCAGAACTAGATACCAAAGCTATGCTTTTGGTCTTCTTTTCAAGCTCCTCATTTAATCCCAACTCAAAGGTTTAAAGAGAACCAATTAACTCATCAACCCTCATCTTGCTGATGTCTTGAGCTTTTTTAATGGCAGTCACCTTCATTTTATATCTCTTGGGAAGAGATCTAAGAATTTTCCTCACCAGCTTCTCTTCAGTCATCCTCTCTCCTAGGGCACTAGAAGCTTTTGACAGCTCAAGGATGTTCATGTGGAAATCATGGATAGTCTCATCCTCCTTCATCTTCAGATTTTCAAACTTTGTTGTCAAAAGTTGAAGTCTTGACGTCTTGACTTTAGAGGTCCCTTCATGAGTAGTCTTCAAGATATCCCATGCTTCCTTAGCTACTTCACAAGTGTTGACCAACCTGAAGATGTTCTTATCAACACCATTGAATATGGCATTCAAGGCTTTAGAATTCCCAAGGGCAAGCTCATCTTCTTCCTTGGTCCATTCTTCTTCAGGTTTCAGTTTTGAGCTACCCTCTACTTCCTTTCCATTCTCATCCTTTTCCACAATAACAGGATGTTTCCATTCTTTCACAATAGCCTTCCAAGCCCTGCTGTCTAAAGACTTCAAGAAGGTAACCATCCGTGGTTTCCAATAGTCATAATTAGAGCCATCTAGAATAAGGGGTCTATTCACAAATCCACCAGTCTCCTTGTCCATTGTACCAGAAAGTATCAGCCCTAGATCTCACCCAGATGCAGAGCAGGATGCCTGCTCTGATACCAATTAAAATTTTGGTATCAGATGTGTGATGTTAAGTGTGATGTCACAACAACACAATCTGCTATAAGAACAAGGTAAAAGCAACAGTAAATAACACAAAAAATTGTTCACCCAGTTCGGTCTAACTACCTACGTCTGGGGGCTGCCAAGCCAGGGAGGAAAATCACTATTAGTAGTATCAAATTATAGACTCAACAATCCCAGTTGACATCTACCTAATTTAATCACTACCCAATGACAATTCTACCTAAGAAACCACTTAGGTATGAGAAACCACTCACTCCCTAATTCACCACAGTGATACAATCCAATGATTACACCCTAATCACCCAACTTGATTCTACTTAACAGCTTTGATCAAGAACAACACAGTCTTGCTTAAAAGCTCTAGAGTGAAAACACTTACAACTCAAAATAGTAACACCAATCCAAACACGAATGGTTTACAAAACACACACGAAAACTCAAATGGACTCTCAGTCTATGCTCTCTGTCTTCGTCATCTTTCAATAAGGGTTGAGGCTGCTTTTATAGACTTCTGACTTGGGCTTGGATCTCTTCCAAAAAGATCTGATTTTAAAACAAATCTGATCTTCAAATCTCTCCAAATCAGCCCTAATGATGGTTACAGAATCTGCTCCAAAATCTGCAAATATATCTGATTGGAAATCTCTTCTCCAAGATATTCGCATCCAATCACTCTAACAGATCTCCTCAATTCACAAAAACACGCGCAGCCCTAAAACATCACAATCTGATGTTCTGATATAGTAATGTTAAGACATACTTATAACATCAGCATATAAAACTTCAACCCTGCAACAGCTAATGTTAGGAACCAATGTTAAGACATCAGACATATGACATCAACATTGTTCAACTTTGTTTTACCAAAATTCCAGCCAATATAATAACTAACAGATAAGGAAAGATTGACTTGGGTGAAATGCTTTGGTGTGCCAGTTCATGCGTGGAGAAATGACTTTTTTAAATATATCACCAGTAGAACTGGGGTGTTTGTATGCTGTGATGAGGAAACTGAAGCCCAAGCTAAATTCGACGTTGCAAGATTACTAATTAAAACTAGGTATACCAGTAATCTCAATGAAGTCATCAATGTTGAAGTCAATGGTCAGGCATTCTGTATTAAAATTGTAGAAGATAATCATGGTCCAAAATGAATCGTAATTAATGACAAGAATAAGCATTTGGAAATTAGTTCTGATGAGTCATTTGTGGATGAAACTGATGAAGATTCTGATCATGAAGTTGAAGACGAGGGTGGGCCTAACCATGGTGTTGATTCAGGAGAAGAAGGCGATGATTCAGCAAACAAGGGTGGAGAAGTGAGAGAGTGCCTTAAGAATAGGGATGTCAGAGGAGCCTCTGAACCTAGGCTCTGCACAAGCCGATCTACTTTTCAAAAGTATGGGATTTTTCATCATGAGACTGTCCACACGGGGAAGACAAAAAAAGCGTTCAAAAAGGTGATTTTGGAGGAAGTAGAGGTGAGTGTCAGTCCCTTGGGAAGATAAAAAAGAACAAAGCATTAAACGTAGGTACCACTTCTGAGAATTCGACGGGACAAGAGGTGGGTAATGTGCCTGACATTAGTCCCTCTTCAAGGAAAGTTAGGTCTGATCAAGAAAAAGGTATTCTTGTTGAGGAATTGGGCCTTGGAACTACGATTGAAGACACGTTGGTTTCGAGGCCTCCGGCCCAGTTGGACACTATTGTGGGAGAAAAACCCAAAGTTGAAATTAGTCGGTTGGTCAAAAGTGGTGGGCCCAAAGGTGCCGTCCCCCCCCCCCAAGGAAAAAGAAACCAATTGAAGAGATTTATGAAAAAATTCAAATTCCTTACGCGCCATCATTCTATTCTGCTCTCCTTCACTCCTCAATTAGTATCAAACCTGCTAACTCTCAGAGGGTGAGAATTGGAAATGATAATGAAGTAACAACTAGCTCAACTCAATTGGAAGATTCTGGTTCTAGGTATTTGGGTGGTTCTATTCTTTGCTGTGATTCAATATCAGACAATGACGTGAGAATGGCTAATGATAGAATTAAGAAGATATCAGATGACGTGCCAGGAAAAGTTTGGTTGATATTGAAAGAATTGGGAATAGAATGAGATGAGGATGATGAAGCTTCAGAAGGTATCATCCGTGATTTGGAAAACAAAGACAAAGAAAGGGCTATACATTGGAAGGAGGTCATCACAAATGTGCCATGAATTTAACTACGTATAATATCAGGGGGTGCAACTCTTCTATTAAAAAGAGAAGAGTCAGACAGTTGATTGAAAGGAATAAAGTTGAATTTTGTTTAATTCAAGAAACAAAGTGCAAAAGTTTCGATGATGGTGTGGTTAGCAGCTTGTGGAGTAGAGAAGATTTCAACTGGTCTGCTAGCTGGTCCTCGGGACAGTCTGGAGGTTTGATATCTATTTGGAACAAAAACTCTTTCTGTTCTGATTTTAGTTTTTCTGGGCAGGGTTATTTAGGTGTTCATGGAAATAGTAGAGGTAGGAACTTGTATATAGTTAATATCTATTCTCCATGTTCTACTATTGAGAAAAGGAATTTGTGGGCTAAACTTATTAAATTGAAATCCGAATTTCCAATTGGAGATTGGATTGTTGGGGGAGACTTTAATGCCATCAAAGTAAAGAAGGAGAGAAGAGGTAGACGTAGTGGTAATCTGTCATAAATGGAGGAGTTTACTTCTTTCATAGAGGATATGGAGCTTGTGGATCTGCCTGTAGTAGGGAACAGGTTTACATGGTTCAATTCTAATGGCTCTTGTAGAAGCAGGCTGAATAGGTTCCTCATCAATGAAGAGCTTTGCTAAGATTGGAAAATTGTGAATCAAAAAGTAGAAAAGAGGGATGTTTCTGATCACAGGCATGTGTCTTTGATTTTGAATGATAGAAACTAGGGCCCAAAGCCCTTCAAAACAATAAACGCGTGGTTGGAACATCCTGAATTCATACCTTATGTCAAAGATGTGTGGGAGTCTTGCAAGGTGGGGGAGATGCTGCTAACATTTTCTATAAAAAACTGAAGGTTTTAAAGACAAATCTAAGGGATTGGAATTCAAAAGTTTTTGGTATCATGGATCTCAAGCTGGAGGATAGTATTGAGAACCTGAATAACATTGAAGAGGAGATGGCTGACTTGCAGGATGATATGCCTGAAGGAAGATTAAAGGAAAGAAGTGATTTGATTGAGGATATGTGGAGCAAGTTAAGGATCAAAGAGAGTATCCTTCACCAGAAGGCCAGGACAAGATGGCTGATGGAAGGAGATATTAATTCCAAGTTCTTCCATTCAGCTATTAATTTCAGAAGGAGGATTAAAACTTTATCTCCTCTAAACTTAGGCCTGGAGGAACATGATGATGTGGAGACAATAAAACAGTTTATATTTGAGCATTTCGCAGAGAAATATAAAAATAAGATGGTGGAAAGTTTCCATATGGACCTAAGTGCTCTTAACAAATTATCTGAGGAGGATAATATTATGCTATCTGAACCATTCTCTAAAGAAGACATCTGGGAAGCAATTAGTGATTGTGATGGGGATATGAGCCCAGGACCTGATGGGCTCAACATGAAGTTTATAAGAGAGACTTGGGAAATCATAGGTCAAGACCTTACCAACTGCATCTCTGAATTTCATGAGAATGCAATACTGCCTAAATGCTTCACCTCTGCATTCTTTGTTCCAATACCTAAATGTGAAAATCCTCAGTCTCTTAAGGAATTCAGGCCTATAGCATTGATAGGTTGCATTCAAAAAACTGTGTCTAAAATCCTAGTGGGAAGATTTAGAAAGGTAATTGGGAAACTGGTCTCCATATCTCAGACTGCTTTTGTGCCTGGAAGGCAGTTGTTGGATGGAGTCCTATCTTCTAATGAAGTGTTAGACTATGCCCTTAGGAAAAAGAAAAAAGGCTTCATGTTTAAGATTGACTTTGCCCAAGCTTATGATAGTGTTAACTGGAACTGCCTGTTCAAAATTTTAGAGGCTATGCAGTTCAGTCCTGTTTGGATAGGTTGGATAAAAGGATTGCTTTGCAATAACTTTGGATCAGTGCTGGTGAATGGTAGCTCTTCAAGAGACTTTAAGTTGCATCAGGGCCTAATGCAAGGAGATTCACTCTCACCTTTTTTGTTTGTGATGGTAGCTAAAATTCTTTCCTTGCTCATTAGGAAAGCAGAAGAAAAAGGTTTATTCAGAGGGTTAAAAATTGAAGGGGAGCCAGTCAACTCAGTTCTACAATTTGCTGATGACACCTTGGTAATCTGTGATGATTCTTGGAGTAACATTTGGGCATTGAAATCTATATTGAGGGGCCTGGAAGTAGTGATAGGCTTGAAGGTGAATTATAGTAAGAGCAAATTATTAGGTATGGGATTAGAGGAAGACATGGTGGAAGCTGCTACATCTTTTCTATTCTGTAAGGCTGGAGAATTTCCACTTAAATTCCTTGGATTGTATGTGGAAGGCAGGCATAGGGTGGAAGATTTGTGGAAACCAATCATCTTATCCTTCAAATCAAGATTGGCTTTATGGAGGGGAAGAAGATTATCAATAAGAGGGAGAGTAACTCTGATCAACTCAGTATTAGCAAACGTTCCAATACAGTTCTTATCCTTTTATTTGGCACCTACTAAAGTGGTAAAGAAAATAAGAGCTATCCAAAGAAATTTTCTGTGGGGAAGTGATTGTGAGAAGAAGTCAATTGCTTGGGTGGCATGGGACAAAGTATGTAAACCCAAATCAGGTGGAGGGCTTGGAATTAAAGAGGTTCATACTTTTAACAAAGCACTGGTCTCAAAATGGATTTGGAGGGTGGTACAAGAACAAAATAATTTGTGGAGAGGAATTATGAATGCTAGATATGGTGAATCCATAAATAGCTTGCTGACAAACCAACCAGAGGCTCAACCTAGACATTGTTCTAGATGGTGGAAAGATATTCAAAACCTTGCAAAACACTCAAACGACCAAGGGCTTTTTAAATAGCTGATCTGGAAAGTAGGAAATGGATGTAAAACTTTGTTCTGGTATTCAAGGTGGTTAGGGGGAGAGACTCTGAAAACTCAATTTCCAAACCTATTTAACTCTTCCCTGTATCAGAATGCTACAATAGCTGATTGTGGAGATTGGGTTGGCAATACATGGGCTTGGGATCTATCGGGCAGAAACATTATTCGAACAGTCGAAGGAGAGGAATTTGATTCAGAACTTGAATTATGTCAGTTGGTGAATGAGGTGACTTTGAATAGACAACGGGATGATGTAATTGTTTGGCCTAGGGACAACAACAACAAGTTTAGTGTTAAAGTATGTTATGAAAACTTTATGCAGTACCAAGATTTAGATAGTACTGATGATGTCTTGTTGGCTGTTCTTGAATCTATGTGGAAGACCAAGGTTCCTCTAAAGGTCTTAGTATTTGGTTGGAGATTGCTACAAAACAAGCTTCCTACTCGGGAAAACCTAAAGAGAAGAGGCATAATCACAGACCCCCATCAAGAATCATGTGTGTTCTGCTTTCAGGTCCTGGAAGACTCCTCCCATTTGTTTTTAAATTGTGATAAAACCAGGTTGGTTTGGAGGGAGGTTAAAGCATGGTTAGGAATTACTTTAAGGAGTGGTCACAATGTTGTGGAGGACTTTAAAACTTGGTGTCATCAGCCAGGGAAAGGAAAGTAATTTATATTCTTCTGGATGGTAACATGCTGGCGTTTATGGAGAGTAAGGAACCAAATTATTTTTAACGATTGTATTGCTTCCCCAAAAGCTATTTTTGATGATATTGTGTTATGGTCTTGGAAATGGAGTAAGCTGGCTGCCAAGGGTAAGCCATTAGCTTTCTTGTATGAATGGTATAAAAGGCCTCATAATTTGCTGTTGGATTAATATAGAGGAAGTTTAGGGGGAGGGGATCTTCAAACCATTATTGGATTTAGTTTTGGTTTGTCTTTAAACTTTCTTCTTGCTGCATAATGCAGGAAGGGTTGTAACCTGGTCTACTCTTTAGACCTATCTAATTAATATATTCTATTTGATTATTAAAAAAAAGAGATATGAAAAAGTTGAACTTTGGTTTATATAATAAAGTTAAATAAGATAGTTTGTTGTAGCCAACTAAAGCAAACCAAGTTGCAACATAAGGGAAGTTGGAACTAAAGAGAAGAAGTAGTAACCAAATTATGCAAATTATTGTAGTTTGGTTGCAAAAAGTAAATTTTGGACACGAATTACCCTAAAATTGGTGACATGGCAGAATTTTAGATTGAGGCAAAGCTGGATTTTCCACGTCTTTTCTTATATTATAGATAAATTTCTAACTTTTGCATAATTATTGTCTAACTAATTTTCAACTTCTCTCCACTTACCCTATCTTTCCATCAATTCAAATAATTGGCCACATTCGTACTAAATTCTTATTTATTTAATTAATTATTAATCTAATAATCAATTATTCTATCAATATCACTATTATTTATAATTATTTAAAATTCTAAATAAATTCTAAGTAATTTTAGTCACTTCTAATCCTCACTCTACCTCTCTATCTCAGGGTACATACTCCCACAACCACTAATTGAATCGCACAAAATCATAAATAAATTAAGTAAATATTTTATACGAGAAATGGGGTGTTATAGGAGGGACGAGTGATGAATGACATATGTCGCCCCTTTTCTTCGCATAAAAAATATTTAAATATGCAACACAGAGTTTTTTTTACCTAGTGTACTATTCATTTTTAAGATATAATATAAACACGTTTAAATGAGTATCTTAGAAACAGTTAAAATAATTCTCAAAGTTAGAAAATTGATAACATTGCAATAGTATCGAGCTAAGATGTTAAATTCAAATATAATTTAGATTAACTACTCAAATAGCTTTTGTTACAAGAAACTACCATTTTGAATTATCCAATACAACTTATGGCATGTCAGATATGGTCACCTCAATACAAAAGATGGCATGATGGAAGAACGACTCCCCGCATCATCCCATATTATAAACATGTCTTTAAATATAGATTTTAGAAGTAACGACATACTTCTACTGTTTCGAGCATTAAGGATTTATCCTTAGATATAGATTCTAGAAGTATGACATACTTGTACTATTGTGAGAACCAAAGATTTATTCAAATCAAATGTGCCTCTATTTATCTCATTGTTAATTTACACTTGCACATCATATTTATTCTGATTTAATCTAAATAATCTACCTAATATTAAACATTAAAACAAACAACCAATTGTTAGTTGGTTCAATAGTGAATGACGTTAAATTTGGTAGGAAGGATCACAGTTCAATCTCTCGCAACTGCAATCCGGAGAGAGTTAGAACCACTTGAAGTTAAAATTGATCCCCGAACTAGATTAAACGGTCTAGTGGGTCAAATACTGGTGTTGAAAAAAAAACTCAAGCATCTACAAGTTCTACACCTCTATATAAATAAGAAGACTACTCTAGTATATTATAATACAATTACCTCTTCAATCATTATCAACCTATTCTCGCTCCTATCTAAAAACTAATTGATAATACAAAATTAATTGATGAGCGACAAGGGTTGCACTAAGTTGTTTTGTCAATTTTAGCTTAACTCTACCTTTTCTAGTGATTTACAAACATCTATTCAAGTAATTGTACAATTCATGGCTAAGATGTCTTCACTCTATATAAAATTTTCAAATCAAATGTCTAACTGAGCCAACACATTTTTTCCCTACATGTTAATGTGAAACGAATAAAAACATGCTTTAGATAATGGACTTTGTTAACTAAATTCTCCCCATAATTGATAAAAGAACACCCTTCCTTTTAGAGAATTTAATCTGCCACCCCCAAATTATATGGCACCCCCAATTTTTATATTTCCAAAATTGCCTCTGACTGAAAAAAGACCAAATTTCTATGTGAAATTTCCATTATATTTGTTCTAGCAAAAAATGGTTAGACCACCAAAAGTGCTAACTCTCCTTCTCTTTAGACAAAGAGAGTTACATTGTATATATTGTTGAGTGTGTGAAGATGAATATATGGGGATTTGAGGATTATACAAGTGTTGTATGTTGCCTCAAGAATAATGTCTTGCTTAACCCTCATGTGGGAGCCCCTCAGTATGTAGTGTATTGTCTGCTTATGAACGTAGCAGAGCCTCCCCCTCTGGATCCCTAGAGGGCCCTTTATATACTGTAATTCTGGGTCTAATGGTCATTTAACCCCCTTCATAACATTTGTAACCACTAACCATTAATCAAGTGTAACTGTCCTATTAATGGTTTGTAACCATCAACCCATGAGTTATGTAACTGAACCAGATAACCAACCAACCCGGCCAGCACAACTCGGCTAGATAGCTAGGTCAGGTACTCAACTCGGCCAGATAGTTGGGCCTGGTACTAACTCGGCCAGATAGCTAGACCTAGTACCAACTCGGCCATATAGCTGGGCCTGGTACCAACTTGGCCAAATAGTTGGGCCTGGTACCAACTCGGCCAGATAGCTGGGCATGGTACCAACTCGGCCAGATAGTTGGGCTAGGTACACAACTAAATTTATACCCGGTCTAGGTCGACTATACATCTCGACTAGGAAAATATATTTGGCATGTACATAAGCCCCCCGAATACGAATTCTGATCTAGGAATGTAGTATTCGGTCATCGGGAAATTTCGGATATATTTGAAATGTGTCGTGCTATAACCCGGTCTTCTTCTCATACCCTTACATGGTAAAAGTTTTTTTGTATTCCCATAGCTATTCACTTATGGCCTCATGCGAGTTTAGTACCTTATAGGTACACATTATGCCCAAGTTGGAGGCATATTTTACCCGGCTTTTGTATATGTAAAGGATTTGATTATCCTTATTATACTTATGCTTACCGAGGTCTTTCATTTTATTTGATCAGTAGACTATTTTCGGTAGTAATAATATCACAAAGTAATGAGATTAACGCTTGTTTATCCTTGACTTTTGAGTCGATTGGTCAGAGGTCTTCGTTTTAACCCGAAAATCTACCAGATTTTAGGATTTTTCAATAGGTGTCTAGAGCCTCTTGGGGCTTAACCTGAGTTTACATCCCGGTTTTAGACAACATATCCAGGGGTGTATATGCTGCTAAGTCTCCCTGAGCATGAAACTCTCAGGAAAGAATTTTTCAGATACAACTGGTACGACAATATTCTTGATTTGCTCACATAGGAGTTTAATATCTTTTGTTGGAGATTTTTATCGACCATATTTATTTAGAGCCCCAAGCGGCTTTTAGACTCGATTCGTTTATCTTTACCCTTGGGTGTTTATCTCAGGATATAGGCGAAGCCTTCCGGGTACAAAGTTGAAATTCTGGTATCAGACGTGTGATGTTAAGGTGCGATGTCACAACAACACACTCTGCACAATGGACAAAATAAACAGCAGAATAACACACAGAATTGTTCACCCAATTCGGTCTAACTACCTACGGCTGGGGGCTACCAAGCCAGGGATGAAATTCACTACTTGTAGAATTAATTTACAGACTCAACAACCCAGTTGACAATCTCCTAAACTTAATTCCTACTAGTGACTTTCTACCTAAGAAACCACTTAGATATGAGAACACTACTCAATCCCTAAAACCTCTCAAAGAACACCCTCTTTGAGAAACCTTGATTCTGCTTCACAGCTTTGATCAAGTTACACAACTCTCTATCGCTTCACAGCTTCTAAGAGAGGACAAAAAACAACTCACTAATTCACACTCGAATGGTGTATACAAAACTCGTACAAAATACTTAAGACACTCAGCCTCTGCTCTTGATCTTCTCTCTGTATTTCTGTACCTTTTCCTTTGTTCTTGTGCGCTTTAAATAGCAACCTGAATTGGGCTTGGACTTGCTACAATATCTGACTTGATTTGTTATTTAAAACTGAATATTTAAAACAGATTTTCTCCTAAAATCTTTTCAAATCTTCAACCTTTTAAATCTCCTACAAATTTGCATCAAATCTCCTATGCAGCGGAAAATATCTATCCCAAGATATTCTCATCTAATGAGACTAACTGCTCTTCACAATTCCAGCTAACACGCAAACCCTAACAACATCACAACCTGATGTTATTAATTCTGCATATCTAATGTCACAACATCAGACATGTGACATCAGACATCCAACTTCAGCAATTTAACTACTTAACACAGCCCAGTGTTAAGACTCAATGTTGCAACATCACAACCTTGACATCAACATTGAACATACTTTGTTTTACCAAAATTCCAGCCAATCCAAGAAATAACAATCTCCCCCTTTGGCTAATTTTGGCTAAAACAATCTCTGCACCTTCAGAGACTTCAGCAGCGGAAAAACATCAAACAATGATTTTGAAACTTTAATCAACAGCATCTTCAATACATTACATAAAACTCTGCTGCACCACCATGTTCAACAGCTACACTCTTCAAGCATTCAAACAGCTGCACATATTTCATTATTAGCAGCAATTAGCACTCCCCCTCAATGCAAAAGCCAGCATAGCAACAATTCAGTAATTACTCCCCCTTAATATCTGCCCTTCTGTACATCAGCAACAACATGTTCCTTTGACAGCATTTGACATTTGTACTCTTGGCTTCCTTGGCTTTCTCAGCTACTTCTCCACCTTTTTAGCCACAATTTGACAATCTTCAATCAGAATCCCTACTAACTACAGTTAGTACTACCCTAGCTCTCATTGTTAGTCTCACAATTAGCAACCAGGCAAACAAATCATAGAAGAGAACATAAAAGGTGCATATAACAGCACAATATTCAAATTACATAACCAAGCACATTAAGTGCTGAAACAAAGAAACATTGCAGAAACATAAAGCTAAACTATTATCTAATAGCAGCAGATGGAAGTTAATCCTCATCAGAGCTGGTACCATCAGCATCTTCATCACCTTTATCTGACCCAGAAACCTCAGTATCGCCATTATTTTCCCCCTGTTCCAAGTCTTTGATCATCTGCTCAATCTTCATCTTCCTAACTGTGTTGGTACTGGTAACCACATCAAGATCCTTGCAGGTTGCCTTTAATTCTTCAATCAACTCAGACTTTATACTGACCTTCTTAACCCCAGAACTTGATGTTGTAACAATGTCTGGAACATGACTCCCAGCAAACAGTTTGGGATGCAAAGATAAAGCTGACTCCCTCTTACATGCTACCTCTGTACTGGTTAAGATTCCAGGATGTTGATCTAAGATCATTCCACAGATAAGGGAAGGGAATGATATAGGCATTTTGATAGCATTGGTGGCACCATGCTTTACCACTTGATCAAATATATAGCTTCCATAGTTGAACTTGACCTTTTTCCCAACAGCATAGATGAACCTTCCTAATCCCACAGTTATGGTGGTTTTGTGGTTAGTAGGTACCTAGTTAGCAGCACCAATTCTGTGCAAAATAGCATACTTGATACTGAGTTTGCTAGCTGTCAATTTATTTTTCAGTGGCCATACCTTAACTTGAGTGGCAGTGATTTCTCTACACACTTCATTATCAGTTACTTCCAGCTCACATCCCTCTTGTTCATATCTTCCCAGATATTTATTGATGGTACTAGGAGAGAAGTCAATACACTGCCCCCTCACAAACACCTTCATGTAGTTCACACTTCTATTGTCAGAAATGTCTATGGGGATGTTGACAACAAACTCCTTAACAAGTCCACTATAGCACTTAGAGAATCTGGTCACAGTCTTCAACAGTCCAGCAATATTAATGAGGTCCATAATTTCTTTCATCTCCAAGACATCCTTTCCAAGCTCTCTTTCCAGAGCTAATCTCCTTTGGCAAACAAATTTCCACAAGGGAGCACTGCTAGCATAATGAAAAGATATGTTATCCACTGGTACTTCAGGGACCTTATCAGAGATTCTTTTCAAAATGGTCTTTCTGACTGGAGTGATGTCATGGACATCTTCCTCAACATCATCCTCAGATTCAGATTGTTCCACAATCTTCCTCTTTCTTGGATTCACCTCGACCTTACTCCAAGCTTTTGTTGGCCCAACAACAGTCTTTTTCCTCTTATCAGCAGACTTCTTTGGGGACGATTCAACCTGCTTTTCTCTCCTTGTCCTTAGTCTCTTTGCCAGACTAGGCACTGCTCTTCCAATGACTTCATCATCAGATAAGTCATCAACATTAATCACATCAGTACTCTTTTCTCCTCCAAGAGTAGTCTCAGCATCCTTACTAGGCGATGTTCTGACATCCCCTTCAACATCCCCTTTACCATAAACATCATCTTCTTCCCCTCCTATTTCAGAATCTTCAATGACAGACATAGCAAGTCTATGAAGATCAGACTCAACTCCTTGCATGTCTACATTTTTAGCTGTCATCAATGGTATAGATATTCCTTTCACAGGTATACCTTTGTCCAGTATCTTGGTAGCCAGATTACCCATACTTTTGTCAACATCAAACTTTTCTACCACAGTTTGAGACGAGGATGACCTAGGTGTTGATTTATCACTAAATAGGATACTAGTAACAAGCTTCTTTGTTTCAGTGTCTTTAAAGGTAGTTGCGGCCCTTTTAGAAGCAAGTTTAGAAAGTCTAGGTTTACCTGACTCTGGGAGCATTACGGAGATGGGTTGTATATTCAAAGCTTCGTCTTCAGAGTATTCATCTGTAAAAACCCTAGCTTTATTCCGCGATGAACTTTTTGATGGAGAAGATGTCTGCTTCGACATGGTTCCTTTGAGGTAGTATAGGTTGAGATGATTCTTCGTGTTGAAGGAGACGAGCAGACATGAGATATGAGTTTTGATGGATTGTGATTTTGCTATAATAGGAAATGAGGGTCTGAGGTAAGGCGCCAGAATTTGTGTATTTTTTAAATGCCAATCAATGAGTTTCTCCCCCCAAATAAGCTTTCCTTTAACAAATTTGAAAGGATTCAACTTCAAAGTACTTAACTCTAACAGCCTTTCACACTTGATGTCACAGTCTAAGGCTAAAACATCAGTCTTAACATCAATAGACGGGCTGACTTCTATAGGTATCCATAGATAACAATTATCTCTGGACCTGGCTCCTTTCATGATCACTTCATCCTTTCCGTTTGTCACCAGACACTCATCCTTGGAATAGCTGACTTTGTAACCTTTATCACACAACTGACTTATGCTAATCAAATTTGCATTTAACCCATTGACCCACAGAACCTTGTCAAGTTCAGGTCCACCATCACACTTTACTCTGCCAACTCCTTCTACTACTCCTTTTTCTCCATTGCCAAACACAACCTTATTTGCATGGCAAGGATTGAACTCCACCAAATGCTCCTTTGATCCAGTCATGTGCATTGAACATCCACTGTCAAAGTACCATGCATCCAAGGCAACATGTCCATCTGAGGTATGAGCCAATAGACACGTGACCTGAGCTTTAGGAACCCATTGTTTAGCAACTTTGGTTCTGACCTCCTTCTGTCTGGTTAGAGGGACAGATTGTGGATAACCATGCAATTTAAAACAAGAGTACTGCATATGTCCAACCCTTCCACAATAGAAGCATCTAACTCTGTCATCTTTGAATTTGTTATATCTTCTACCATTATGATGATATTGCTGTGACTGCCACCCATAATGTTGTCTCCTTCTTCCATGATTGGATTGTCTTCTTCTGTTTTGAGGATACTGTCTTCTAGGTTGTCTCCTATGGTGATGAGGCTTCCTTCTTCCATAGTAATGAGGTACAACATTGTTGTATCCATGTCCATACCAGTTTTTCTGATGTTGAAACATCTGATGAGACTGGTTCTGTTTGAACCTTGCAGCTTGCATACTCTTGTGGTATTGGGGAGGCATATACTGACTAGCTCCTTGAAGTTGCATCTTCCTCTGATGGGGACCATTCTTCTTCTCAACATTCTGAGGCTGTGATTGAGCCTCCTGCTTAGGTCTAGGCTCCTGAAGTCGAGACATAGGTTGAGACATCTCTACTTTGGTTCCTGAAGTGCTTGCTTCAGTAGACACCTTTCCCTCAACCACAAATCCTAATCCAGTCTTGTCTCCAGCTACCCTTTCTGTCTGAAGGATCTTATCAAGTGTGTCTGTACCACTGTTCAGCATCCTAACAGTTTTGGTCATATGATCAAGATGAGCTTTGACCAACAAGACTTCATTTTCCAACTCAGCTTTAGCAGTCTCAAGCTGAGCAATCTGTTGCTTGTGACACTTGTTCTCTTGACAAATCTCAGCACTTTTTAAACACAGCTCTTGATAAGTAGATGCTAACTCCTCATAAGTTATCTCCCCATCACTAGAATCATCATCAGAAACAACAGTTCTTGTCAAAGCTCTAACATGCTTTGCTGACTCACCTTCACTTTTGCTATCTGAGTCAGACCAGGAAACTGTCATGCCCTTCTTCTGCTTTTTCAAGAAGGTGGCACACTCTTTCTTGATGTAACACCCCAATTCCCATCGCGAATAAATAATACATAAATAAAATCAGAGTAACTAAAAAGTTATTTTTCCGACAGAAACAAGGATGTCACATTTAAATAAACAAAATATCATCCCTGCTCATAAGTTTGATACATAGCATAAAATAGAATACCCTCAATTGAGAAACTTTTCCATAAAAAGGTAATACCAAATATATTCAACAATTATATACATAAATAACATCATCGTTTTCCCCGACTCCCGTGCTACGTATCAGAGCAGACACCAAGACCGACAACAGAACAGAGGGCTAGTCTCCACAAAAGACCTCCAGTAACTCTAATCTGCAATGCCTCATAGAGCATTATAAAACAGCAGAAGGGTGAGAAATAACAACTAAATCAAGATTGTATAATAATATGCAAACACACATTCAAACACATGTATAAATCATCTCACCATACCATCACATACTAACACATATAGCATACCACAAATACAACATACCACACATAATAAATCAAATCATGATTTTTCCACACATAACGCATCCATTCACAATTCTCACCACAATTCATCACAACTCACTCATATACATCGCAATGTATATATGTACAAAACCAAGCATATTCATCATGTCCACTTCCACAATTCTTATCACTCCACATAAACATACATATTTATGTTTATTCACCAATGCACAAATATAGAGATGATAAACGCAAATCATAGAGACCGACTCACGACTCTATGCAGATGCAATGCGGTACCGACTCAATCATCTCAAGTTCACTCAGGAACTTCTGCTGGAACCATCGCTCGTTACCAAAGTAACACCCCGTCGGGCCTACGATGTTCACCCACCGCTCACACCTCCACCAAGAGAGGCTCACAGTGTTTATGGATCGCTCACACCTCCACCGAGAGAGGCTCACGACCCGATTGCTCACACCTCCACCAAGAGAGGCTCACAACCCGATTGCTCACACCTCCACCAAGAGAGGCTCACAACCCGATTGCTCACACCTCCACCAAGAGAGGCTCACAATCGCCTATAACCGTCGCTCACACCTCCACCGAGAGAGGCTCACGAAGTTATAGCAGATTCTCATTAGAATCCCTCAACACAAGAATGCACATCATTATGCTACACATGATAATGACTCAAGACATTCTTGAAATGCATACACGTATACAAACATTGTCATGCATTCATCTCTTACAATCACATACAATTCATCAATATGAATTATTTCACCATCTTTATTCACGCATTAGAAATCAATCCAACAATGCATTTTCTTGCCATACGGCCACCAATTAGCATACATTGAACTTCACGTAAGCAATTCATTCTCACACATACATGTAATCATAAACATGCATATAAAACCAATTACAACATATCACATTCATTTGCCTTTCGGCCACACTTTATCATCACAACATGTCATCACATGCACTATCATTACACAACATCATACAAGGCATACACATGAATATCAATGCCACATTGTATGTTACCCAACCAATATACATATCCTCATATTCATGCATTGAAAACAATTCAAACAATGCATTTCATCACCTACCACAACAATCATACAAATCACAATCATTTCATCATGTATATTCACATCATGTAACGGCCTACAAGCTACATGTTACATGTCACAAGCATATATCATGCTAACACATCAATCGCACACATTATACGCGATAAAACCCGACAACCCAACAATTTTCCAAAACCACGACCTAAATAATTCATCTACTGCCCTCCAAACCATGTTTAATAGAAATAGCTTTTCATTAGCTTTCCAACACTTTGAACGGCGACCAAAACGGACTTACGGTTTGAAAATTACGACGAAAACAAAATTGGAAAATATCCTGTTCGCTCCAGTATTCGCTAGGCGAACCCTAGCGAACCAAGGCAGTGGAAAACAGACATAAAGTTTGCTAGGCGAACCTTCTAGCGAACATTCTCCAGTTCCTTCGCTGGGGTTCGCTAGGCGAACCCGCGAAACCCAGAATTCGCAGCAGCGTCAACCTAGGTCATATGGGACCAAAATACATCATTTTTACCACCCAAACCCTTCTAATTCATACCAGAACAACCAAAACATGTTTAGACATAATCAACGAGTATTCTACGAGGTTTATATCGAATTTCATCCGTGAAAACATCGATTTCTATCAATTGCTCCTAATTCCAATCGATACGAAAAGTTGCGAAACAACCAAAACAATTACAACAAACAACACATATACATACACAAGCAAGATATAATTGAAACTTCTCACCCTTACCCGATTATTCGCGCTTGAAACGGGGTTCCCGCGATTTTCCTCTTTTCTCTCCTCTTCCTTTCCTTCCCTTCTCTTTCTTTCCTTTTTCTTTCCCTTCCCTCTTTTTCTTTCCACTTACCATTTATATAAAATATCTAAACCCCTAAAAGACTATTTTACCCCTCAACTCAATTATCTCGCAGATGCCCTCAAAATGCGATAAAACATAAACAGTGATGAAAAATAATATATTGCCAAATAAAAGTCAAGAATAAAATAATATAATAATAAAATAATCAAATAGACTCGATTAAATAAAACTGACAAAAACTGGGGCGTTACAATTCTCCCCCACTTAGAAATTTTCGTCCTCGAAAATATAACCGATACGAACAACTCCGGATACGACTCTCGCACCCGACCAACAAACTAACATGCCAACAAAAGGCACACCACGAATAACACAACTGGCAAACCACCTTGCTAACAACGACTACAACAACGCCACGACAACGGCAACAACCACAACGACCAAATGCAATGCCCATACAATGCACTTGACCACCAACTCACAACTCAACGAAAACCAAGATACCAACACACAGGTTCACTCTAGAACCGAAACACAACAAGATCGTTACCCTACCCTAGGTAACACTCCCCTAATTCCCTACACAGGAATTAGCTACACACACTCGAACCATCACTATGGAAACGAGGCAACAACACAAACAAGAACATAAAGTTCCACGACACCACAAGGTCTCAACAACATCAACAAAACCAAAACACCAACAGCAATGCTACGATTCACCAATCGAACATGCAACCAAACATCCATCTACATAGTAGCCCATGGATAACATTTGAACCTTTCACCTAACACTTCCATTCTAAAACATCCAACGGTCTCTTCACTCCTACATGTTCCCAATGTTCAACCTATGACCTCTTACAAGTCCCACACGCAAATACAAATTGTGCCACACCACGCATCCGCTGCGCACTCTGATTACTCGTAACCATCAAAATTACCAATTTCACGTCCAAAGTCTAACTCTTTCTCATTTTCACCAAAAATCACTGTTCACTGTTAATATACCCAACCGCACACTATCAAACGTCAATTCACACACCAACCCAAATCTCTAAATCCTCCCAAAAGTTCCCACTTTTTAACCATCAAAGCAGACATAAGTAAAACTTTCGACTTAACTCATCACGCACGACATAAACTTTACCAATAGGATAATTCGAGCCAAAGTCATAACTAATCAGGAATTCCAATCATCCGACCGTGCCTCAATCCGAGTCACCAATCAAAAGTTATAAAGGAAACAAAATTGGAAAACCTGCCATGTTCGCTAGGCGAACCTTCTAGCAAACCCTCGCCTTGCCGTTCGCTCCGCGAACCCCTTGGCGAACCAAGTCAGAACCAAACCGAGCCAAAAACACCCAAAGTTCGCTAGGCGAACAACTCAGCGAACCTTCGCTGACCTTCGCCAACTGGTTCGCTAGGCGAACCCACGAAAACTCATAATTACAACAGCCTTGTTACTCATCCAAAACCGTCCATTCCTCCATCCAAACACCTTGAACCTAAAACCCTTAAAATAATATCTCCAGATTCTTCAACACAATACAATCTCACCCAATTCTAAATCCTGCATAGTATCGATCCTTTTATGAATTCTCAATTGTCGTAAAGCATAAACCACGACTTTACCCCCTTGCATTAACACACTGACTAAACTCATCAAAGACGCATCCCAATATCCTTACAAACGGTTCATCAGGATCACACAGAATCAAAACTGAAGCCGTAGATAAATCCTACTTCCGCTCTCTCCAACTTCCCCCACAATGAACATCCAAAACAAACGACTCACCCTTTGCAAGTCAACTGAGATAACCGAAGTACGAACTTAACAAAGTCTTCCATAGCCTGCAGTAACAATCAACTGAGCCCAAAAATTTCTAATCTCCTTAACTAACTTCGGAACCTCTCAATGTAGAACTGCATCTACTTCCGATGGATCCATTAACATAACCAAGAAAACTAACCATTTTCAATCCAAATTCTCACTCGAATAACTTAGAATAAAACTTCGTCTCTTTTTGACACTTGTAATTCAAATCCCAAACACTCTACCTGTTCTTCCTCTGAGTTTATAACATATCTGAATATCCTCAATCAAAGCCATTACGAACTTATCCACATAAATATGGAAGATACGATTCATCTACTCTACAAATATTACAGGCGCATTACTATCACCGAACAACATCACTGCACGTTGTAATGCCCAAACAAACTAAACCTCATTCAAACTTGTCCAGACTCACATTAAATCAATCAAAGCCTCAACTCACACCATTCACCACTCTTATCAAACATTCCATCCAATTGCGATTTCACTCAAACTCAACCAAACCATTCCAGTTATCTATTCATGAAAGTGGACACTTATTCTCAATCGTTACCTTAATCAACTGTTAGTAATCCATACACAATTTCTCCTCTTAACAGTCCAAATTCCATAAATCCCCACGTGTAGCAACAACCATCCCAAAAGAACTCTCAAATAGCACATTCACACTTAAGGTTTTCTCAAAATTTCCATTAACGCTTTATAATTCCAAAGACTCCAAACCTCTCCAGAACTTTAAGTTTCGCTTTCCATAGTCTCAATACCAATACCATCATAATGCTTGTTATTCCATTCAATCAACTCTCCATTTTGTTACTACCCATACTGGGGCTCTCCCAGACGACACACTTGTCCTCACAATTCTCCTTTCCAGTAAATCTTCCAACTACTCTATCAGCCCAATTTGAGTTCACACTCTACTCTCTGAGAACAACCTTTAACAATACCCAATCGTTCTCTCCCAATGACTTCCCAACTTGACCAATATACCAAAAAAAAACCTCTAATCCGTCTCATCTTCCAGTATAAGAGTCTTCATCAACTCATCAAAGCAATCCGTAATCATTTTCTCAATTCCAAATAATTCATGGCACACACTATCCAAGTTGGAAAGACCCGTCTATTCCATCCAACATAATTCCCGTCTACTATCAACAAGAGATTAAGGGTGATCAGTTCCTCAATTTGTCAATAGACAGCCGATAATCATGATGGGGCATAAACCGTCTTCACCAAACTATAATAGCATTTCTTGTATCTTATGCTCAAAACTACCTAAGGCACCAATCCTTAGCTGACATAAACCTTACCTCCGCATTCCCTCCGGAACCGGGAACAACACTGTTCAAACAACACTTACACTCTTGCAACCAACGGCACACTGAGCCAACGCTCCACAACTGAAGCAACTTGGAGAAGCACCAGCTCCTCACCCACTTATCTCATTCTAAATCCTACAGACAAAGGATTAGAAAACCAGAAAGTACTGACAGTGCTCCACACACATATCACGTACTAAGGGACAAACAACAATGACAGTATTCAACTGTCACACCAACTGACTCAACAACTCGGCCGGACGGACCGACCTGCTCTGATACCACTAATGTAACACCCCAATTCCCATCGCGAATAAATAATACATAAATAAAATCAGAGTAACTAAAAAGTTATTTTTCCGACAGAAACAAGGATGTCACATTTAAATAAACAAAATATCATCCCTGCTCATAAGTTTGATACATAGCATAAAATAGAATACCCTCAATTGAGAAACTTTTCCATAAAAAGGTAATACCAAATATATTCAACAATTATATACATAAATAACATCATCGTTTTCCCCGACTCCCGTGCTACGTATCAGAGCAGACACCAAGACCGACAACAGAACAGAGGGCTAGTCTCCACAAAAGACCTCCAGCAACTCTAATCTGCAATGCCTCATAGAGCATTATAAAACAGCAGAAGGGTGAGAAATAACAACTAAATCAAGATTGTATAATAATATGCAAACACACATTCAAACACATGTATAAATCATCTCACCCATACCATCACATACTAACACATATAGCATACCACAAATACAACATACCACACATAATAAATCAAATCATGATTTTTCCACACATAACGCATCCATTCACAATTCTCACCATAATTCATCACAACTCACTCATATACATCGCAATGTATATATGTACAAAACCAAGCATATTCATCATGCCCACTTCCACAATTCTTATCACTCCACATAAACATACATATTTATGTTTATTCACCAATGCACAAATATAGAGATGATAAACGCAAATCATAGAGACCGACTCACGACTCTATGCAGATGCAATGCGGTACCGACTCAATCATCTAAAGTTCACTCAGGAACTTCTGCTGGAACCATCGCTCGTTACCAAAGTAACACCCCGTCGGGCCTACGATGTTCACCCACCGCTCACACCTCCACCAAGAGAGGCTCACAGTGTTTATGGATCGCTCACACCTCCACAGAGAGAGGCTCACGACCCGATTGCTCACACCTCCACCAAGAGAGGCTCACAACCCGATTGCTCACACCTCCACCAAGAGAGGCTCACAACCCGATTGCTCACACCTCCACCAAGAGAGGCTCACAATCGCCTATAACCGTCGCTCACACCTCCACCGAGAGAGGCTCACGATGTTATAGCGGATTCTCATTAGAATCCCTCAACACAAGAATGCACATCATTATGCTACACATGATAATGACTCAAGACATTCTTGAAATGCATACACGTATACAAACATTGTCATGCATTCATCTCTTACAATCACATACAATTCATCAATATGAATTATTTCACCATCTTTATTCATGCATTAGAAATCAATCCAACAATGCATTTTCTTGCCATACGGCCACCAATTAGCATACATTGAACTTCACGTAAGCAATTCATTTTCACACATACATGTAATCATAAACATGCATATAAAACCAATTACAACATATCACATTCATTTGCCTTTCGGCCACACTTTATCATCACAACATGTCATCACATGCACTATCATTACACAACATCATACAAGGCATACACTTGAATATCAATGCCACATTGTATGTTACCCAACCAATATACATATCCTCATATTCATGCATTGAAAACAATTCAAACAATGCATTTCATCACCTACCACAACAATCATACAAATCACAATCATTTCATCATGTATATTCACATCATGTAATGGCCTACAAGCTACACGTTACATGTCACAAGCATATATCATGCTAACACATCAATCGCACACATTATACGCGATAAAACCCGACAACCCAACACTTATCCAAAACCACGACCTAAATAATTCATCTACTGCCCTCCAAACCATGTTTAATAGAAAGAGCTTTTCATTAGCTTTCCAACGCTTCGAACGGCGACCAAAACGGACTTACGGTTTGAAAATTACGACGAAAACAAAATTGGAAAATATCCTGTTCGCTCCAGTATTCGCTAGGCGAACCCTAGCGAACCAAGGCAGTGGAAAACAGACATAAAGTTCGCTAGGCGAACCTTCTAGCGAACATTCGCCAGTTCCTTCGCTGGGGTTCGCTAGGCGAACCCGCGAAACCCAGAATTCGCAGCAGCGTCAACCTAGGTCATATGGGACCAAAATACATCATTTTTACCACCCAAACCCTTCTAATTCATACCAGAACAACCAAAACATGTTTAGACATAATCAACGAGTATTCTACGCGGTTTATATCGAATTTCATCCGTGAAAACATCGATTTCTATCAATTGCTCCTAATTCCAATCGATACGAAAAGTTGCGAAACAACCAAAACAATTACAACAAACAACACATATACATACACAAGCAAGATATAATTGAAACTTCTCACCCTTACCCGATTATTCGTGCTCGAAACGGGGTTCCCGCGATTTTCCTCTTTTCTCCTCTTTTCTCTCCTCTTCCTTTCCTTCCCTTCTCTTTCTTTCCTTTTTCTTTCCCTTCCCTCTTTTTCTTTCCACTTACCATTTATATAAAATATCTAAACCCCTAAAAGACTATTTTACCCCTCAACTCAATTATCTCGCAGATGCCCTCAAAATGCGATAAAACATAAACAGTGATGAAAAATAATATATTGCCAAATAAAAGTCAAGAATAAAATAATATAATAATAAAATAATCAAATAGACTCGATTAAATAAAACTGACAAAAACTGGGGCGTTACACTTGACATGTCCATACCCTTCACACTCAAAGCACTGAACTCCTTTATCTTGGACAGTTTCATCCTTCTCTTTTGACTTGCTGATGTCAGAAGATATGTTCTTGACATTAGACCTGGAGTTATTGTTCATCCTCTTGAACACTTTGTTGAATTGCCTTCCCAGCATAACTATGGCCTTAGATAAGTCCTCCTGGGATTCCGTACTCTTCTCTTCCTCTTCTTGAGCATTTGAAGACAAGGCTATACTCTTTAGCTTCTTTTCTGGTTCCTCTTCATTTAAGCCAAGCTCAAAAGTTTGAAGAGATTCAATGAGTTCATCAACTCTCATCTTGTTGATGTCCTGTGATTCTTCAATGGCAGTTACCTTCATCTTATACTTCTTAGGAAGGGACCTAAGGATCTTTCTTACAAGTTTTTCATCTGACTTTTTTCACCAAGAGCACTGGATGCATTCGCCAGCTCAAGCACACTCATATGGAAGTCATGGATAGTCTCATCTTCCTTCATCTTCAGACTCTCAAACTTCGATGTTAGAAGCTGAAGTCTTGACATCTTAACTCTAGATGTTCCTTCATGTGTAGCTTTTAAAATATCCCATGCTTCCTTAGCAACTTCACATGTGTTGATAAATCTGAATATGTTTTTATCTACTCCATTGAAGATTGCATTCAGAGCTTTGGAATTTCCAAGGGCGAGCTCATCTTCTTCCTTGGTCCATTCTTCTTCAGGCTTTGGCTTTGAGGTGCCTTCTTTATCTTTGCCAGCATCATCTTTCTCACACACAACCGGTGCTTTCCATTCTTTAATAATGGCCTTCCAAGCCCTGCTGTCCAAGGATTTTAAGAAGGTAGTCATCCTTGGCTTCCAATAGTCATAATTGGATCCATCCAAAATAGGGGGTCTGTTGACGAATCCTCCAACTTCTTTGTCCATCTTACACCAGAAAGTAACTTCCCTAGATCTCACCCAGAGACAGACAAGATGCCTGCTCTGATACCAATTGAAATTATGGTATCAGACGTGTGATGTTAAGGTGCGATGTCACAACAACACACTCTGCACAATGGACAAAATAAACAGCAGAATAACACACAGAATTGTTCACCCAGTTCGGTCTAACTACCTACGTCTGGGGGCTACCAAGCCAGGGATGAAATTCACTACTTGTAGAATTAATTTACAGACTCAACAACCCAGTTGACAATCTCCTAAACTTAATTCCTACTAGTGACTTTCTACCTAAGAAACCACTTAGATATGAGAACACTACTTAATCCCTAAAACCTCTCAAAGAACACCCTCTTTGAGAAACCTTGATTCTGCTTCACAGCTTTGATCAAGTTACACAACTCTCTATCGCTTCATAGCTTCTAAGAGAGGACAGAAAACAACTCACCAATTCACACTCGAATGGTGTATACAAAACTCGTACAAAATACTTAAGACACTCAGCCTCTGTTCTTGATCTTCTCTCTGTATTTCTGTACCTTTTCCTTTGTTCTTGTGCGCTTTAAATAACAACCTGAATTGGGTTTGGACTTGCTACAATATCTGACTTGATTTGTTATTTAAAACTGAATATTTAAAACAGATTTTCTCCTAAAATCTTTTCAAATCTTCAACCTTTTAAATCTCCTACAAATCTGCATCAAATCTCCTATGCAGCGGAAAATATCTATCACAAGATATTCTCATCCAATGAGACTAACAGCTCTCCACAATTACAGCTAACACGCAAACCTTAACAACATCACAACCTGATGTTATTAATTCTGCAGATCTAATGTCACAACATCAGACATGTGACATGAGACATCCAACTTCAGCAATTTAACTACTTAACACAGCCCAGTGTTAAGACTCAATGTTGCAACATCACAACCTTGACATCAACATTGAACATACTTTGTTTTACCAAAATTTCAGCCAATCCAAGAACTAACAAAAGTTTACTGAAGTGAAGTACTTTGTCCGGGTTGTGACGTAACCGAGAGAGTTCGTTTGCTAATTTCTCAATTTTTGCTTATTTGTTATAAGCGCCTAAATACTTGTGACGTGATCTATTCCCGATTTGGGTCTCCCGAGTACGAATTCCACAAAAGTAAGTGTCCGGATATAAGATATCTGGTTTTACGTCATCTTTGGCTGATTTATGGAATCAGCAATGATGCTTTTTTAAGGGCCCCAAACTCGTCTAAGGTTGGGCGATCATCCACTTGTTCATATCTTCGAGCTAATGGGCCCCAAACAAACTTTGTTGAGTCTGGCAGTTACCACAATGAGTTTTATCCGTTGGGTTTAAAATACTCTTTGCCGTTAAGGTGGGTATTATTTCACTGGTGATCAAATAAAAGTCCCATATTTTATTAGATAATGGTCAAAGGTTTATTAACTTGACCGGGCCCAAAGCATACCACATAGTCGAGGATCCGCGGTATTTGACGGTTTCGTAGAACTCGACTCTTATATGAGGAGTTTTAATTCATGGCACTCGTCCCTTAAATGGGGAGTGTCATTAGTGTCGGATAGAGGCCCTAAGGCGTATGGTTTAGTACTTTGAACTGCCCTTCGTGGTCTTTATAATCGTATTGTGATTTTGCTTTTATTTGCTTTTGACAATATTGTTTTGTTTTCTTCATTCTTAAAACAATCCCGCATATACCCCAGCCCCTCGGGCACTAAGTCGATCAGACTTGAAGTGTCTAATTATAAAGTGCATGGTATTATTTTCTTCCATATGTTTTGCTCAATTTGATTTTGAGACTTTTTTGGATAACATATCTTAAGGCTAATTATAATTTAATAAGCTCCTGGCTGTTGCGTGTGCATAGCCTTGGTATTTGAAAGTCTTGGACCCTTATAGGCTTATGCGCCGATTATGGTATGGACTCGGGTGTCTTTTTAGACCTACCCGAGACTTGCTTTGAGCTCTTGTAAGCCTTTATTAATCGAGCATGTATGATTTTGACATTTACGAGCCCTAGCTTTATTTGCTGTATTGAGGGCTTGAATATTTCATCGTTTTCATAATTGGTTGTTCGGCTTGTGTACGCGGAGCCAGTCGACACGTTTATAGGCGTTTTATTCAACCCGTTTATGGGCGACATATGTATGCGGAGCAAGTCAACACATTTATACGAGTTTATCTAACCCATATATGGGCAACCTATGTATGCGGAGTAAGTCGACACATTTATAGGAGTTTATCCAACCCGTTTATGTGCGACCTATGTATGTGGAGCAAGTCGACACATTTATAGGAGTTTATCCAACCCGTTTACGGGCGACCTTTATATGCGGAGCAAGTCAACACATTTATAGGAGTTTGTTCAGCTTGTGTACGCGAAGCAAATCAACATGTTTATAGGCATATAATCGGTCTGTGTACGTGGAGCAAGTCGACACGTTTAATGGCAAAGTCGACCCTTATACGCGGAGTCAGTCAACACGTTTATGAGGAGTTCCCTCTTCATCTAGACTTTGCACCTGAAAGACAGATTGAGAGTTTTTAGTGGGTTAGTAATAATTTTAAGATATTGTCTAGCTTTGTGCCACAACCTTTAAATGAGATGAATGGACTTTGTCTTCTATGTTTTCCGATTTGCGACGTCTCGGTTTCTTCTTAGCACAATGTGTGTCGGCTTCTTCTTAAGAGTTTAGTTTCTTCTATATAAGACCTTCTCATGTTCCGAACTCATCCTATCTTATTTAAAAGCTAAACAATGGTAGGGTGACTCCCGCCCACGTAGGGGAAAAAGGACGACACCCATTACTTAAGATAAGTTCTAAGAAATTCTTTAATAATTACAAACTGCAGAGACTATATTTCCCCTTATACTGACAAAAAAACATTTAACTAAAGCATAGAGTTACATATGTCAAGTTTCTCAATTATACCGGCGATCTCGCTTGATACTCATTATCCAGTGTGGCATATCTCTCCTGGTTGTGAGCCATTCAAAAATTGTTTCCATGAAAACTTTGTCTTGTTGCTTTAAGCAATTCTGCTTTACGCTTGACAAATTTGTTAGAGATAATCACAAGTATAGTAGTTATGACCGAAAATGCGTAATAATCCATACCTTATAAATCTTAATCATATGATTTGAAATAATCTTAATGACTTATTATGAAGATAACTTGTATATCCATTCACCCAACTCCGTAATTTTAATTATTAACTTAGGGAGTTAGCACTTAGAGTGTGTTTGAATGAGGAATTTGAGAATTTTTAGGGAATTTAAAATTCTAAGTAATTCAAATGATTGAATTGAAATTCATTCATTTTTAAATTCTTTTATTTGGATAAAGTATTAAAATGATTCAATGTAAAAAATTTGGGGTCATTTTTATAATTTTTAAAACTTTTGGGTCAAATTTAAAATATGAAAATAGAGATCAATTTGTAATTTTTGAAAATTTGAAGGGACCAACTTGTAAAATTTGAAAATTAGTAGGGTCTAATTTGCAATTTTTTGAAAATTTTGGGGTGTATTTTAAATTTTTATAAAATATGAGGATCATCTTACAAAATTTAAAAAATTAATAATAAATAATTTGATATTCATATTATATAGAGTTAAGAAGCAATTTGAATTTTTTTACTTTTTAGTGTCATTTTAAATTCCTTAAATTTAACATGAATAAAATATTCCATAAATTTACATCATTTTAACAATTCTTCATATTTTTTATCCAAACAATGGATTTTGATCGAGTCATTTTAAATTTTCTCAAAAAATTACTTTCCTTCGTGAAAATCCTTCATCCAAACACACTCTTATACTTCACAAGTGTATTTGATCACAAGCATCCATTATATTTGTCTTGCTTTTTAACCAAGGCTCGTTATGTATCATAATGCCTTTGGGTTTATTGAGAGAAAGATATACTCCAAGGCGGATTTTATCAAGTTGACTTTTCATTCAAGCATAAGCTTACTTAGTTATATGAGGCCATGTTGTTTCATTTTAATCACGTGAAGTTTTGTTAATTAACTTAATTATCCTCCATGCATAACTTAGAATGTAAGAAACATAGCATTTCTTTCAAGGACTGATGCCAAACTTCAGCCAAGTCTTTTTATGGAATACGACTATTTCTGGATAAACGTTTTGGTGAGAGATAAAAAAATAATAAGTGAAGAAAAGTGTGCCCAATAGCTTGATATTTCCAATTCTTCTGGAATCTCACCACCAATATTGGAAACTGAGAATTTACTGTCCTGAGATTCTTGTGAGAGAGATTTAGATCCTCCGGAGTTCTGGCCGAGTTGCATTTGATTCTAAAAAGGGTGACTCGGCAAGATCGTGACGGTCGTTACCTATATTATAGTCATTCCAAACAAGACATCGTCAGTATATTTCGGAGCAACAAACTGATCCCATTAATTTTCCTTCTCATTGGAAATCCAAGAATTGGTCATATTATGCCATATTGTTTCTACTGTCCGGATTAAACTAGACATTGTATGCAACCATACTCGAGGCTGCACTATCCAATTTAAACTCTGACACTCCCCAATATCAAAGATCGTATCAAATCCAGAAAATCATGACTGCCATATTGAAACAAAATTCTGCTAAACAAAATCTTTACACAAAACTCTGGGATATATCTGTGACTGGCTCATCCATGAATCATCCTCTTCCTTGGGTCATAATGAACGATAACCTGGAAGTTATACACGGGAAATGCGCTCTTCTGTAGTATTCCACCTTATGCAAACCGTTTTTATCATTATTATTAACATCAGAATTGATAGTCGTTTTAACATAATTTTAGGATGGCTAACTTTAAAATCCGATCATGAACGCGGCATTAAATCATCTACGTTGAGGGTACTCTCAAAACTAATTCAAATATCAATTTTAAAGTAAACATAAAAGACAATTCCAGCTACAACTTTAAACATAATGTTTGATGATGAAGTTTGATATCATCATAGCTGTGGTCGTCGGCGCATCTGTGTTGTGACAATTCCAGCTACAACTTTAAACATAATGTTTGATGATTATGCTAAGTCGCAGAAGTGATCGTATGCAATTGCTCGACGCACCGAGCAGACATCCACGACCAAACACTTTGCTCATGCTTACGGCACCATCGAGTTTCCTTTACTTTACTTATCAGTGTCCATCTTATTTATGATCAACATCAAGATCTACATCCATTCACTTGATTATGGAGACGCAACTTGATCCCAGCAACATATCAAGAATCACCTCCCATCTTGAAAATAGATGCAAACCTTCAAGTAATTTTTCTGCTGTCTTCTACATCGGTTACTAATCATGATCAAAATAGGCAGATGTATCCATAAGAGTTATAAATAACAAAAGTCGATCAGTTAGCAGAACATGTAAAGACGACTTATCTCTGAATGACGGTGTTGACTATGCGACCGACTGGTTCGGGTATCGCTTTGATGTAGTCATGACTTAATTTCAAAAATCCGAACTTGGTCTCTCTTTAAGTTTCATAGAATTGTTCTTGTTTTCTTTCAGACATTCTGTCGAATACCTCGTGTGTTTTACTGGTACGGCCGCCGAGTGAGAGTCCTTCAGAATGACCCCTCTCTCACCTGAGTTTTGTAACTCAACCATCCTGTTCCGTGCTATTTCGGCTGGCTAATTCGAATCCATAATCGCAACCCCCATCGATGTTTCCGGTTTGGATCGCAGGTCCATCACGTCGAGAAGTCGTTCTCTTGATACATCCACATGCGAGTGCTGCTCATATGTTAGCCTCGAGATCAGACTGGTAGTCTCAGTTGTCCGTCCCGGGAGTGAACGATATCCCGCAAGTCCATTCATTAGCACAGAGAACATACAAACAAAACGTTTACCAACATTAATAATAGACACATAACATAAAATGTACGAAGTAATTTGCTAAGATGAAAGGTATTTATTATAACTGATCATGTAGTAATATCAAACATGATAGCAGGGTTTAAAATCAACCGTTAATTATACGATTTCCCCCTACCATATGATTTATATTCTAGAACAAGTTGTAATATGGTTTTCTCAGAAAATACAAAGTTGACAGTTTTCTCCATTCTATAAAATGAGTTGAAAACAAACTAAGTGAATGGGTTGCTGCTAGCTATGAGATTATGTGTTTGATCTTGGCACAAATATATTAATTTTTAAAATAACAATTTAAATAAATAATATTTATAGAAAAGAAAATTAAAAATAAATTAATAGATAAATGCCACATATACTATTTCTTAATGTCACATAACCAATTGCATGATACACAGTCACCCAAACAAGGGATACAGTCACCCAAACAAGGGATATGGTGTGGTAAAAATGTATTCTTTGTTTTATAAGAGGGCGTTCAAAAAAAATTACTTCAGGAGGCAAAACCAAATCTCGCCCTAATGGCAGGGGGAATCGTATAATTAACCCTAAAATCAATTGATTGTTATTAAGAAACTTCCCCGTAGAACAAAAATCGCAGGTGACGGTGTATGTGTAGCGGTATCCACCGAGTATATAATCGGTGCTCCCTAAATCTGTTCTTTGTCCACTTTGGTGAAGTTTGTTTCGACGCGATCGATCTAGTTCGGAATATGTTTCAACAAGCCGAATCCACAACTCGTGTTGTCTTCTAAGGCTTCTTGGCTCGAGATTCTGCCACTTCCGTGATCAGCTTTGATGTGGATTCAGAATCATCAACCTTGCCGATAACTACCAGGATGTCAATTGTAAAGCTATCGCTGGCGTCTTCGGATTAATCCCTCCGTGAATTGATCTCGACCATTGAGGGCGAGATTTGTGGTGGTGGCGTTTTGTGCCGATAGGGGCAGTGATACCTTTTACTCCCATAGAGGCAAGGGAATTTGGTGATGCTTCTCCCGATGCCATCATTGTAGATGTCGTTCCCCAAGATGATTTGGAATACTGAGATCGTCCCTCCATTGTACCAGGTTGGCGAGGAGAGTGACTACAAAGGACCATCGCCGTGCCAAATATTCTAGTAAAAAATGGTTAGACCATCAAAAGTGCTAATTCTCCTCATTTTGGACAAAGAGAGTTACGCTGTCTATATTGCTGAGTATGTGAAGATGGATATCTGGGGATTTGAAGGATATACAAGTACTGTATGTTGCCTCAAGATGAATGTCTTGCTTAACCCTCATGTGGGAGCCCATCAGTATGTAGTGTATTGTCTGCTTATGAAAGTAGCAGAGCCCCATCCCCCCCTCCCCTCTGATCCCTAGAGGACCCTTTATATAGTGTAATTCTGGGTCTAATGGTCATTTAAACCCCTTCAAAACGTTTGTAACCGCTAACCATTAATCAAGTGTAACTGTCTAATTAATGGTTTGTAACCGCCATACCATGAGTTATGTAACTGAACCAGATAACCAACCAACCTGGCCAGCACAACTCAGCCAAATAGTTATGCCAGGTACTCAACTAGGCCAGATAGTTGGGTCTGGTACTAACTCGGCCATATAGCTGGGCTTGGTACTAACTCGGTCAGGTACACAACTAAATTTATACCCGATTTAGGTCGACTATACAACTTGACTAGGAAAATATATTTGGCATGTACAATACTGACTAGGTGCGTCACTTCATGTTCTGAAGTCACGTCACTCCCCAGACATCCCCTATCACAAATTTACCATAAAAATCTCGTTTAACACTTATTTTTCCATAACCTTTGTTGCACCCGCTCTGACCATATGAGTTTCTGTCTAACCAAAAAATTTTCCAACTATCACAACAAAGTGTTTTTCCATTTTATGTCATCCTAATATGTTTCTCGATTTTCACGGGTCCTTACGCATTTAAAAAAAAATATATAAAAATAAAAAATAATAATAATAGTCATAAATATAAAAAAAATCAATTAATAATCTTATTTACTTTTGATAAATCACAAAACTTATATGTCGAGTGTATCAGAGCTACATCGTATCTTTTCAAATTTCGATTTAGTTGGTTGTGATACAATTATTTGTACTTTTTTACCTCTTGAAAAAAATAATAACATTAGCACATATTTTTCTTAACTATCAAAATTAAGAACCAAATTGACACTCATTCTAAAAAATTGAATTTACCTCTCGAAGGGTCACCTATCTTCCGAGATAGGTCCAAAATCCTTCATAAATTTTAGAATTTGACTCATTTTGATCTCTTGCTTTCTTTTTATTGGTAGCCAAATGATTGTTGATATCTTGGGTAGAAATTTTAATTCTTTTTTAGTATTTACATTTGTAAATAACTTCCACAACAGCACTAGTCGAACGATAAAGTGGTACCTTAACTACGCACATCATTCATGTGTTTTCTTCATTCATCGAAGATAAGTTCATCATTGTATTTACTCATTCCAGAAAGTATCTAATTTGAAACAAAAATGAGTAAATACGATGGAGGAAACACATAAACCAAGTGGCAGTCAAGGTACCACTTCATCGTGCTACGTATTTGCGACCAGTGCCGTTGGGGAACCCATGTACAAATATAGATAAAAAAAGAAAGAATTAAGATTTCTACCAAAAATATTTACAATCATTTAGCTACCAATATGAAGAAGACAAGATATCGAAGTATAAGTCAAACTCTAAGATTTATGAAAGTTTTTAGAAGTATCTTAGAAGATAGTTATCCCTTCGACGATTGATATAAAGTTTTATCTACCAGAGATAAACTTAATTTTTTAGAATGAATGTCTATTTTGTTTTTAGTTTTGATAATTAATAAAAATATGTGCTAGTATTATTATTTTTTTCAGGTTATAATAAAGGTTAAAGAGTACAAACAATTATATCACAACCAAATAAAACAACATTTGAAAAGATACGACCACGTTGTAACTGTAATACACTCGACATATAAGTTATGTGATTTATCAAAGATAAATAAGACTATTAATTAATTTTTTTTATATTAATGAGTATTAATATTATGTTTTATTTTTATATTAAATTATTTTTTAAAAATACGTAAGGATCAGTGTACTTTAAGTAGAGAAATATATAAGGATATAAAATAGGAAAACACTTTGTTGTGATAGTTGGATATGAAATGCAGAAAATTAAAAAGAGTTGGAAAAATTATGTGTTAGTTAAGAACTCATATAGTCAGAATTGGTGCGACAAAGGCTACGGAAAAATCAGTGTTCAACAGGATTCTTATGGTAAATATGTGGTCCGCGATGCCTGAAAAATGACGCGACTTCAAACTTCAGAATATGTTATGACGCATCTAGTCAATATAATGGAGAAAGAAACTCTGGTATGTGAATGTTGTTGAAATCATATGATTTATATTCTAGAACAAGTTGTAATATGGTTTTCTTAGAAAATACAAAGTTGACAGGTTTCTCCATTCTATAAAATGCAAAGCAATCGCGTGTCAATTATTTATTAAATTAAATGTTTCATGTTCTGAATTTAGTGATTCTTAAATTTGAATTAGCTTGCATCACCTTTTTAATCATGTTCGTGTTTGCACCTTCCAACTTCAAGTTCAAGGCTTTCCAAACATGAATATTTGTTGTTAGATTTAAAATGTAGATAGCATTAAGCGTTGGTGCATTATTGATCCGCAAGCAGTTAGAGTTAATTTCCATGTCAGTGCATTTAGAAGAGAAAAGTGAGATCTTGCATGTACTTTCTTTTGACCCATAAACATATGCAATGTGATAATATCTTCAAGGTCGGTTTAAGTTTTCCACGGTTTTTGATTTGAACTTTGTTAATGCAATGAGATCTCCAACCTTTGGTTCATATGTTCCAACAACTTTTGAATCATTAGTTTTGTTACCAAATTTGATAAAGCAAGAACTTGGTTGATATGCAGTTTTTCGATCTTCCATGTTCAGCTGTCAACACCTCACAAAAAGTGCCCGAGACACACCATACAAGCTTGATGAGAGATCAATGTGAGTTTCTTCAATCATGGAAGGAATGAATGACCACAAGTAATTTGTTGCTAACATAAATGTTTGTGGGATTTGTTGTACCTGAGATAACAATAATGTTTCAGGCTACATGTTTTTGATAATGTGTCTTTCGAAGAACACAACTTCCTAGTGTTAATATTGCTAATTATGTGTTAGCATTGAAGAAAGAAACTTCCTAGTGTTTATATTCATTTTATCTAAACTTAAAGAAAGAAATATAACCTTGTGTTTGCAGAGTTTTCCGTTGCGAACATCATTGAAACTCCAAGAAAATACAATTTCTACCAAACTTGCAAGATCAATTTCCTCCCTCTTAGGAATAAAACTCCTTTTCATACTTTTCTCTATTTTTATAACCACTTCTTTCTAAATAAATAGTGCTCCACTGATGTGAAATGTTGCTTGATCTTTAACTTTTTCTAATAGGCTTGTTAACCTTTAGTCGATAAACTGCGTCCCAATGTCTGTTTCAAGGGCTTAAGGCACCCCGAACATGGCTAGCAAGCTCCTTTTGAAGAACTTCAAGATGTTTGCTACGGTGATGTTTGCAAACGTCTCGTCCTCGATCCACATAGTAAAATAATCCATAACTACGATAAGGTACTTGAGTTGCCTTGGCGCCGAAGGATAAGTCGAGAATATCCAGTACCCATTACAAGAATCGCCATGGTGATGTGAGTACATGCAACTCAGGGGCAGAGGCGTTGAAAACATCTTCGTGCCTCTAGCATTGCTCACACTTTTTCGTGTATTTCTAGGCGTCCTGGACCATGGTCAGCCAGACTATCCCTTCAAGTACCTCCAGATGGGCGTTATTGGCTTCTACTTTTCCTAAGTACTTCAACAAAGGCATAAACATACCTCTTTTGTGTAAAGTTCCTCCGACCTTCTTGTATCTGCTTGACCTTCTTTTAACCAAGGTCGTTTCGTATGGATCTAGCTCGAGATTGCCTAGCTCAATATTGAATCAGAGTTATCTAAGAAGGCTGAGTAGCACTGTCCATTACTGCTACCACTTCCCCCAAGATTTTATGCTTCGTGTTTTTCTAGTTTCTTAGACAGAAGAGTGATTGATCTCGGGGCTTCTTATCTTGGCCAGCCGAGATAACACGTCGGCACATGTGTTCTCTTCTCATGGCACGTGGATAATTTTGAACGCTCTAAAATTTTTAAGTTTTTTCGATAGTTATCTTGAGGCATCGCTGCAACAAAGGGTCTTTAGCCTAGGCATCTCCTCTTATTTGGAAAATGGCCAATTGGGAGTCGGTTTGCAATTTGACACACTAAGCTCTCATCTCCTTGGTTAGCATGATTCCCGCAATTACCACTTTATACTCAACTTGGTTATTAGTGGTTGTAAATTTGAACCTAAGGAAACCTCGAGTGGGGATATGGCAAATAGGTCTACGTTTGTTTGAAGACATTCAATACCTAACTCCCAAAGGAAGCCCGGACCTTATCCTCATCGCCTGCATAGGGTTATCGCCAAGCTAGATGGATTCAAATTCATCGTCTAGAGCAGGCCTAACTTCCTCTTTGCGCGCATCTAGGTCAAAGGTATTAATAATCCACAAATCTTTTGTTGCCCATAAGATTGACCCAAGAATGTCCCATGGATACGCTTAGCTTCCTATAGGTTAACCTTCCTCCCATATTATGATAAGTTACTTTAAAATGGACCGAAGAAGTCATTATGTCTAACTTCGCCAAGAACGATCTTCCCAGAATACCTTTAAAGGAACTTTTGCACGAGACTACAAGAAAGTTGAGGATTACCTTTCTTTTGTGTTCCAACTATTATTCTCATATTTATCACTCCTCGCGGGCGAGTTATCGAATCAGTGAAGGCAAATAAATCTTCCCCTATACGAATTCAAATTTGCTTACTGGATGCCTAACAATTCCCCTATCATTCAAATTGAACTTTGGATTGATTTTTCAAAACTAAACTAATAATTTGATTCAGTTATTTACCATATGGTTCAATTAATATTATTTAGTTCTTGAATTGTTTGAGAAATAATGTTAACTAAAATAAATGTCTAATAACAATTCAATTAAATTATGTAGCTCGTGATTTTTCTTAAAAAAAGAAGCCTTATATTGAAAAAATAGTCCTCAAAAAATAGGACTCAATTAAATGAGATTGAAAAACTACTTGTAAAAAAAACAATTCATTGATCACGATTAAATATGAAATCACATGATTGACAATAATAATAATAATAATAATAATAATAATAATAATAAAGGTGATGAATGAATATTGGAATAGTAGTTAAATACTCCCTCCGTTTCATATTATAAGCAAATTTCACTTTTTAAATACATTGAATAATTAATGTATTTGGTCTATATATAGACTAGATACATTAATTATTTAATGTATCTAAAAAATGAAATTTACTTATAATATGGAACAGAGGGAATAGTTTAGAACCTGTTTGTCAGCATTGTACTTTCCCAAAGCCAATATGGAAAATCCAACGAGAAGAGGGCGAGTATCATGAGTTCTGGCACGCATACGTCCTGGTCCTGGTCCTGGTCTTGGAGGGGCAATAGCATTAAAATCCTAATAAGGAAACGTTTTTTTTTTTTTAATTTTAATTTTAATAACTAAAACTAAATAGTCTACCATAAAAGTTATCCAAAAAAAATTTTAGATGAAGAATTAATGAAAATTGAAATAAAATTAAATTATCTAAAAATTAAAAACTAAGAATTAGTGAAAATTAAATTAAATTAAAAATTGTCTGAAAAATTAAAACTAAAGAATTAATAATAATTAATTGAATTTAAAAGTTGTCTAAAAGTTAAAAACTAAAGAATTAATAACAATTAATTGAAAATAAAAGTTGTCAAAAAATTAAAAACTAAAGAATTAATAACAATTAAATGAAATTAAGAGTTGTTTAAAAATTAAAAACTAAAGAATTAATTTTAAGGGAAAAATTTGAAATGGACAAATCTAATTAAAATATCTAAAATAAAAATTAATTATTATCTTAAACAAAATCTCTTTAAAAAAAGCTAAATGATTTTTTTTTTAAATGAAAATTGTTTTTATATATTTATATTTTATATGGAAACTATGAGGAAAAAAAAATCTGCTATAGCATAAATAAAAAAGGCTGGGGTGAGATTTGAAATTAGACTTCAAAGCCCAATCTTAGAGCCCAAAGAAGGGTTCAAACAAACCGGGTCGGGTCGCCTCAGCGGAGACCCGTTTTGACTCTCAATCGAAACAAACTCTTATTATAGCAGAAGACCCAAACGGCCGCTTTCATCAGCAGAATGCAAGAAAACACGATATAGGAAAAACAATGAAAATGTATCGTGAAAAAAGAAGAAGAGAAGTAGCATTCAAAACCTTCAATCGATCCCTCAATCAATCTTTCCCAATCCGCAGCTTTCCCATCTCTCAATCTGCGTCTCTCCACTGCTCGTTCTTCTCACTCTCACGAACGCTCTCTCGGTTTTTCTCCTCCAGGTTCATGTTTTTGTGGGGTTTTAATTAGGATTAAGAAGGGTGAGTGGGAATGGTGAGTTGTTCGTGTTTTTGTGGGGTTTTGATTAGGATTAAGAAGGGTGAGTGGGAATGGTGAGTTGTTACGGATGGTGGTGAGGATTAGCGGATTTTGGAACAATTTACAGTGGAGGGAGAGTTGAGATGTTAATGATGATGGTTTGTGGTGAGGCCGATTAACGCGTGGGGTTGTGGTGGAGGAAATTATTGTTGTTGAAGGGTTTAATGGATGGTCGGGTTGAAAGAAGGACAGTTCGTTCTTTTTTTCCTGAGTTTCCTTGGCGTCCGTTTGGTTTCGTGAGAGAAGAATAAGAATAGAAGAATGGAAAGAAAAAGAAGTCAGGTTGGAGAGTGAAAGGGTGGTGTTGAGATTGGAAGATTTGAGATGGTTGAAGTTGGAACGATGATGGTTTAGTGTTAGGGATGGAAGAAAACGGATCTTTGGTTTTGGTTTAGAGAGCTTTTCAAAGTTTTCTTCTTTATTTTTTCCTCCTTTCATTTGTTCTCTCCTCTTAAAACGATTCACCAACTCTTTTAAATTTTTTTTTGGATTGAATTTGTCTGTTAGCGTGGTCCTTTTCGTGGCACGGGTTTGGGTAGGATGAGAGCAATGTTTTGGAATCTAGTGAGAGTAGTGTTTTCGATGGCGTGGTGCAGGTCAGTGTGTTGTGGCATTGCGACTTTGGAGTTTTGTGCATAGCAGCTTGGTCTGGTTTTGTTTTTCTTGTAGGTTTGTAGCAGACAGCATTCTTGTGAAAGTTGCAGGTTTGACTGGTGAGGTTGTACGAAGGTTTGGAGTGGCAATGGGATGGGTAGTATGTATTGTCTGGTGTGGTGTATTATCGCAGCAGATCGTACGAGTTCGTAGCATTGGTTTTGCAGAATTCTGGTCTGCTTTGGTTTTGGATGTAGTGGGGGGTGTACGGTTGGAGCGGTTGGAGCAGTGATGCAGGGGAGTTTTGTTCATCAGGAGCAAGTTTTGGATGCATTGGTGTATTGGACTTGCAATTATAACAAAATAATCGATAATAATACTAATAAAATAATAACACTATTAATAAATAATAATAACACTAAAAATAACAATGATGATAATGATAATAAAATTAGTGATAATAAAAACAAATAATATAAATAATAAATAACTAATAAATGATAATGAAATAATAATAATAATAGGGTTTAATGGTAGTGCACTGTCAGTGTAAGACAGTTTTACACATGCAACCAATTAAAATATTTATAATTGTCATGTAATATCAGTATTTTTAAAATAAAAATATGTTTTATTGTGATACATGGTTGTGATTGTTTGACAATGTAAAATATTTTACACTGTCAGTGCATTTCCTTTTTTCTCATAATAATAATAAACAAAACTAATAAATAACTAATAATAAAAAATAAATAAAATAAATAAATAAATAAAATATATGAACAAAAAGAAGAAATAAATTAAATTAAATTAGTGATTTAAAAGTAATAAATAAGAAAACAAAATTCTAAATAAAGAAAAAAGGTATAAAATTCTAAGACTCGTGAAAATAATTGACAAAAGTTAAATGAAAAAAAAAAAGCATGACTATGATTAATGGACTACATCACTGCAAATGCGAAGATGGTTGACCTAAAATGATATGACAATGATTAAAGGATCTGAGGGTAAAATTTTTGGTGCGACAGTTGCCCCTATTTAAATATCTTCACCGGATGACATGAGTAATGATAATCTTCATGATATCATGGTGAGAGATATTTAAATATAGATAACCGAAAATTTTGCCCTTAGATACAATGACAATGTTATGCTATGAACAAAAGAAAACCAATGCAAAGTTGACATGCCATGAACTCTAATATGATGATAATGATGGAATGATAAATGCAACATGCGGACGACAACGAAGGCAAATAGGGATAGAGTCCACACAATGAGTAACAACTCACTGGGGATGACAACAACACTAGGGAAGCTGAAACAAAACTGGGGAAATCTAAAGTGTTTGGGCAACTGGTTCAAACGTGACAGGCTGACACTTTAGAAGGATAGAATCCTCGCTGGAGGTTAAACCAAGAGATGATCTTCACTGAGGAATATCCAGAGCAGTTGATCAACAAGTTCATGCAATGACTAGCTGGCACTCTAGGACAAAAGACAGGACACAACCCTCAAAGCCTTAGAATTGAACCAAGATAAAAGTAACATCCTCATTGGAAGTAGAACCAAAAGATGGTCTCCAATGGAGGTATCTAGAATGATTGATCATCAGGTTCAAGCATGACAGGATGACATTCTAGAACAAAAAGATCCTCTATGAAGGTCGAACTAGAAAGACGGTTTTCACTGAGGAATAAAATAAAACAAGACATCTAAACTGATGGAACAACATGTTCAAGCATGACTGGTTGGCACTTTTAGAAGAAAGTGTCCTCACTAGAGGTAGAACCGAAAAGACGGTCTCCACTGGGGAAAGAAAACAACATAACCTCATTGGAAGTAGAACCAAAAGATGGGCTTCAACGGAGGTATCTAGAATGATTAATCATTGGGTTCAAATGTGACTGGATGACATTCTAGAAAGAAAAGATCCTCAATGAAGGTTGAACCGGAAATACGGTCTCCACTGGGGAAAGAAAAGTTTCACAAATGAGTGGCATCGTCAAAGGGTCGACAAAAAGATACATAAACTTAAGAGTCATCATTAAAGGGTTGATGGTAAGAAAACAAATAACCAATAATTATAATCGTCAACGGATTGACGGAATTAAACAATTCAGAAAATATTCACCAAAGAGTGGCATCATCAAAGGATTGATGGAACAAAACCAACTGACATCGTCAAAGGGTTGACAGAACGGAAAAAGACTTCATCGAAGAGACACCTCGTCAAAGAGTTGACGAAAAAAAATTAATTCACTAAAGAGTGACATCGTCAAAGGGTTGAAGGGAGAAATTGACATCATCGAAGATTATCATTGTCAACGGGTTGACAGAAAGAACTCATGTTCGAAGGAACACATCGTCAAAGGATTGACATAAAGAAAAACCTGATCTCGGACTATGTCGTTAAAAAGGGTTGACGGGAAGAAACCATTCACTAAACATCATCATTGTCAAAGGATTGACAGAATAAAACAATTCACCAAACATCATCATTATCAAAGGATTGACAGAATGAAACAATTCACCAAACATCATCATTGTCAAAGGATTGACAGAAAAAACTCTTATCCGAAGGAACACATTGTCAAAGGATTGACAGAATGAAAATCTGATCTCGGACCACATCGTCAAAGGGTTGACGAAAAGAAACAACTGAATTAAAGAGTCACGCCACCAAAGGATTGATGGAAAGAAAATTGACATCATCAAAGTGTTGACGGAATGAAGAAATATTCATCGAAGAGACACCTCATTAAAGAATTTATGAAAAGAAACAATTCACCAAACATCATTGTCGTCAAAAGGTTGACAAAATGAAACCATTCACCAAACATCATCACCGTCAAAGGATTGACAAAACGAAACCATGATCTCTGACTACATAGTCAAAGGGTTGAAGGGAACAAACCAATTCACTAAAGAGTGACATCGTCGAAGGGTTGACGGGAAGAAAACTAACATAAATGGTGACATCGTCAAAAAGTTAACGGAAATGAACTGTTTCACTAAAGAGAGACATCGTCAAAGGGTTGACAGAAAGAACACATGTCCGAAGGAACACAATCGTCAAAGGATTGACATAATGAAAACCTGATCTCAGACTACATCGTCAAAGTGTTGACGGGAACGAACTAGCTCACTAAAGTGTGACATCGTCAAAGGGTTTACGAGAAGAAAACTGACATAAATGGTGACATCGTCAAAGAGTTGATGGAAATGAATCGCTTCACTAAAGAGTGACATCGTCAAAGGTTTGACGGAAAAAACACCTGTCCGAAGGAACACAATCGTCAAAGGATTGACAGAATGAAAATTTGATCTCCGACTACATCGTCAAATGGGTTGACGGGAAGAATAACTCAAATAGGAATCTCATCAAGGGGTTGATGGAACAAGATTTATATTCGTCAAAGAGATGACAGAAAAAAATGTATTTGAAAATCATCATCGAAGGTTCGATGGTAAATGAATGATCGAGGGTAACACCATTTGTAACTACAAAAGGTTGAATAACACCAAGGATGAATAAGCTTCTCAGGGGAGACAACCATTTATCGCCATAGAAAACAAGCTTCTCAAAGAGATTGCCACTTGTTGTATGCAAGAGGTTGAAGAAAATGTCAAAGACGGATAAGCTTCTTAGGAGAGACTGCCACTTATTGTCGTAAAAGGCTGAAGGAAACACCAAAGACAGATAAGCTTCTCAGGAGAAACTGCCAATTATCATCGCAAAATACCAATGACAAAACAAGCTTCTCAAAGAGACTTCCACTTGTTGAGTATAAATTCCAAGGAGATGTTGTTACAACAACACTGTTGGAGAAAAGGTTTTGTCTTCAACGAGGATCTGTAAAAGATTCTTCCCACAAGACACAGTGCAAAATAAATGTACGTTCAAATTAGGTTCGGCGACCTAATCAGGTTTAAAACAACACTTGCCAGAGACCAAATTTCAATTTAGGAACAAGCTAGAAAGAAACGGTCAAACAAGACTCCAACCAATGAGGAATGAACTCAAATGGGGATCTATCTTATCAAAACATGGAAAAGATAACTGAAACAACCATCATCCACGAGAATCAAGCTCTGTGGGGAATTTAGAAAGGATGGCCACTTTATGCCTAAAGGTGACGACCCTATTGGAAAGAATAGACAAACTCAGCCACTTGGGGAATAACCGCCAAAGTGAACAAAATAAGTAAACACCAGGATGGTAGCAAAAATGCTAAGATGCTATGCATATGTATGAATGAATGTATGCCATGTTTATGCTTATACTTATGCTGAAAAAACAGACAAGAGGAAGCAAACCGAAGATGAAATAAACATCTCAACAAGGATACCCAGCCAACCTCATCAGATTGGACCATCACTAGGGATGAACGGGTAGAATAAACAATTATACTGCAAGGTTACAACCTTCTCTGGGGTAAAAAGTATTTCACTCGGTATGTAATGTCATGACTTCACCAGGATTGCCATCATGAGCCTGATTTCTTTGTTTGAAGGAAGATCCATGTGAAACTGCCAAGATCAAATTACGTAACAACTTACTGGGGAGTTGGTAAAAGATGTCGCAAGAACCGTAGTTCTGCACACTAATTCGCATAATGATTATCACAACGAGCAACGGCTCTTGCAATAAATAAACTTCAAAACTCCTCTGCCCCAGATTAGATGGTCTGTGAGAAGAAGTCATCAAGAGGATTTTACAGAAGGATTAGCATACAAGATGCTTCAGTGTCTTCAAACTCTTGGAGAGATTCACAAACCTCGACGTAACTTCCCCAGTTTAACTGCATTTGCACAAAGTCCTTGAACCTGCCCTTCAAACCGTGGGAGTAACAACCGAGAAACAAACTTGCCCCTAACTAACTGGTCTTCGAGAGATTTCTCTAATCTCGGCCTGATTGCTTCTGATTAACTGTATTTGCAATACAAAGTCCTCATACTGCGGGAATAACGACTGAGAAACAGACATGCCCCTGTTGGTGCGTCTTTGGATTCCTTGCCTTGAAAAGAGTTGGAAACAACTTGCCATAAGATGACCTCAAGATGACTTGCCCCAATATTCTGAAATTTGAAGATTTCTACCCCTGATTCATCAACTCAAGGGATGGTTGATTAACAAATCCTTCAAATTGGTTGCCCTAGGCTGAACTTCCTTTACCAAGTCAAATTCTCTAGCTGCCTGCATTTGTTGGGATTCCCTTGATATGGAATGTATTGCAAACAATATTGTTCACCAAAAATTGGCAATTTCAATGCAACATTCATGGAAGCTTTTGAAATTAAAGTTTATTGATAAAACAAACAGTGGAGTGATTCAATGATCAAAATGAAGTGGATCTTGTCATTTACATGATGATAAGTGAAGTGATCAACACAAACAAATAGGTTGACTTTAAACAAAGTCAAAGGGGAAAATGAGTACACATCATAATGGTACCCACATAGAGTTCAAAAACTCCAAACGTAACTCTAAGTTATAAAGCAAAATGACTCTAATAAGGCCAAGAGAACATGATGATCCTAACAAGGTCAAGAGGTAAATAGGGAAAGGTCTAAGCTATCTTATAATATGACTTACAAGTCAAAGAGGGAACCCTTCCTTTGGAATCAGGTATAAGCAATTAACACGAGGTAATAGAATCAAGTACCAGACACAAAATAGAATTAGACAAAGAGAAATGTTATGACATAACAGAAAGTGCATGAATTAAATGAATGATATACACAAGATAGAAGCAAGATAAAAGTCAGAACAAGAATCGGAATCACAAGATTGAGCAAAAGGCGTGTAAGTCACAAGTCACAAAAGTTAGAAGTTAAATCGATTAAAGAAAATAATTAACAAAAATAAAATCTAAAATTATCGAAAACAAATCCTAAATAATCATTCTAAGCACAAAATCAAAAATCAAAAAGATTAGTTTACAAAATTAACTGAGAAAAATATTTTTTAAGATTTTTAATTAATTGAAAAAACATCTAAACCTATTAATTAATAAAAAAAATCTAAAAAGGTCAAATCCTAAATATTTACATGATTTTAAAATTAAAAGATTATCTAATAAGAAAACATTTTTTTTTATTTTAATTTTAATATCTAAAACTAAATACTCTACAATAAAAGCTATCCACACAAAAAATTAAGATGAAGAATTAGTGAAAATTGAAATAAAATTAAATGATCTAAAAATTAAAAACTAAGAATTAGTGAAAGTTAAATAAAATTGAAAGTTGTATGAAAATTAAAACTAAAGAATTAATAATAATTAATTGAATTTAAAAGTTGTCTAAAAATTAAAAACTAAAAAATTAATAACAACTAGTGGGATACTCGTGCATTCGCACGGGTAATGGTATAATACGCGCATTTTTTTAAATATAATAAAAATGATATTTAAAAAATTAAAGTGTTTGACCAAAATGATATTATTTTTAAAAGATATAAGAAATTAGTACCACAACTTGCATTTTGTATAAATATTTGAATCAACAATATATGATATTTTATATAAATATTATTGTTGTTTTGGAGTTATTTAAAAAAAATTAGAATCAATATTATTTTAATTATATTTTATAATTTATTTTAATGAAAAAATTATGATTTCTTTAAACTAAAACTATTATTTAGTGGATGTCACATTTGCCTATTAAAAATAAATGTTACATATTTTTTATTTACCAGTAATAACATTGTTTTGTATTTATTTTTCAAAAACAATTTTATTTAGTATTTTTTAATATTTATCAATTTTATTCGGTGTCTATAATTCTTTTAATATATAAAAATATTTGAATCAATAATAATTTTTTTTATATAAATATTATTTTTGTTTTGACATTTTTAAAAAATATTAGAATCAATACTGAACTTTTTCCCATTATTGTTGAATATTTTGATGAATAATTTCATGTTCCCGTTATAATTGTTTTATTTCCGTGTTTCAAAAAAAGGATAAGTTGATTAAAATTTGTTTTCTATAATTAGTATGTGCATTTGTTTGCAAACTATAATAAAGTTGTTCTCGTTTATAAAAATAATATTTTTTCATTAATCTTTTCACATATTTGAAAAAAAGATCGATAAATGTACATTATTCAATATTTGAAACAATCAAAGTTGTTTTCGTTTATACAAATAATATTTTCCCCCGTATATATAAATAATTTAATCAACAGTGAATTTTTTCCTGTATATGAATCTATATACAAATATTTGAATCAATAATGTATTTTTGCCCGTAAATAAATATAATTTTGTTCAATGACAGGGACTTTTATTTATATTTTATATTTTATTTTAATTGAAATTTTATGATTCCTTTAAATTAAAAAAATATTTTTGTTTTTTTTAATATTATATTTTAAATTAAATTATTGATAATATAAATTTATTGTTTTAAGATTTTTGATTGATAATGATTTATATCTTAATATACAATTATTTATTTGCATTAAATTATATTTTACAATTAAATATAGTGATCTTGTTTTACAATTAAAAATTAGGTTGTCATTAATGCAAACAAAATGGTGGAAAAATTATTTAAAGAATGAGCCATATTCTACTTTATCGCTTCCTATGGTATCATATACCTTAACAATTATGAATTTGATCTAGTTAACATTGCACCAAATTTCAATAGTATTTTCAAGATACGAAATGCATAAATAACATAAAAGTTTCATCATAACACGCAAAACATCAAAATGCATGATCCAAAATAGAAAAGAATAGAAAATAATGTAAACAAATTAAATTGTAGCATGAATGGCTATAATGAAGCAATTGAGATAAAGTAATATTCCTCTCATTTATATCACTCATCGGAACAAAGGTGTTTGAAACTCATTCTAACAATACATACACAACAGAACCTGTGAAACAAATGAACTGTGCTAAAAAAACATGCACACTCAAACATGATCAATTAGAATCATAATAGGTTGGTCATTGTGCTCCTCTGCGCTGAACAAAGAATTCCCAACATGTCTAATTATGGTGCCGCCGCGATCGAACAAATGTTGGCTTGTAAGACTGTATTGAATTTATTTGTTGCATACACTGGTAATTCATTAAAAGAAATGAATTTTCTAACAACTCTGTGTAATCCATTGATCTTCTAAAAAATCACATCATGATAACAATTATGCAGAACAATCAACTCGACCTGTGTATCTTGTGTCTTCCTCAGGGTGAACAAAGCATTCTTCCCACATATTTAACATCGAGCCGTTAACTTAGTTATAGAATCAGCAAAAGCAATTATATCAAGTACATAACCAAATATTTTCCTGTCAGTAAATGCATAAGTACCATCAGGTCGTGAGGACTTGGATAATCGCTAAACTTGCAAGTTTAAAGCTTGATATAACTGATCAGTGGTTTTCATACGTTATTTCGCTATTTATTTTAATTACTATTTTGTTATTGTTTATTTGTTTTATATCTCTTTTACCACATTTTATGCCTTGGTTGTGTTCTTTAGTGTTTTCAGGTTCACATAAACATTCAGGAAGAATCTGAGCGAAAAATCGAGAAAATTTGCAAAATGCGGAATGAAATTAGATTGAAGACAGTAGGCTGACACGGGTATCCGTGTCGCCTGACACGGGTGCCCGTGTCGCCTGACACGGCCCGTGTCAGCAGGTCTGGAGCAGCACGTATGTGAAATGAAGGATTGGGCAAGAGTCAGAGGGATGACACGGGTGCCCGTGTCAGGTGACACGGCCTGTGTCAGCAGGCCTGGGAGAGAAACAAAGTGCACGCAAGAGTCAGAGGGCTGACACGGGTGCCCGTGTCAGCAAGCTTGGGAGTACCAAATTTGTGATTTTTTCTCATTTGATGTGTTTAGTGCCCAGAGGGGTATTTTGGGAATTTCACACTGTTATGATTGTTTTGGAATTACTTAGGCAAGGTTTGGAAAGGGGAGAGGACACTTTTTACTTTCAAGAACAAATTTACGATAGTGGGATGCGATCAAGGAGATTTGGAGAAGACGGTCGTTCATGAGCGGAAGCGATTGAATCAGTTTACTCCGATCAAATTGTAATGTCTACTTTTAAATTTCTTGTTGTTTTTATTTTGAATATTATGAGAGGCTAAACCCCCCAATGCTTATGTAATGAACATCTTTTGAATTATTCAATGAGATTATGTTTTCTTGCTTTAATCTTTTGTTATGCAAATTATTTAACATTTTTCGATCGATTAAATTGGGAACGATTTACGATTAGGGATTTGGCCTGAAAAATCAATCTATTGATTTTACATAATAACATTACGGTAGATATTGCCAAGGAATGGGGATATCCCGTAGTGACTGAAAAAACCTTGTCATAACTATTGCTTGATGTTCTTTCTTGACTGCTAAGGAATTAGGGTCAAGGGAAAATATCAAAGGTTATTTGGTTAAGGAATTTAAGAAAAATATTTTAGGGTCAGTAAAATTAAGGTTTTTAGGCATGGCTCTTTGATGATAATTTAGGGTTCTTACTGAGCAATTTATACATCTTTCCCTAGCATATTTAATCATAATCGTTAAAAGCACTTTTTATTGTTCTGCTTATTTTATATTGTTACTATAGCTATTGTCAACCCAAACAAACCCCAAAAGTCATTTTTGTTTAATTGAAATAACATTCACACTTACATATTATACGCAGTCCTCGAGAGACCGACTCTGGGGATAACCCCACTTATTACTACATCGTTAAAATAGTACACTTGCTATTTTTCCGATCAAGTTTTTGACACCGTTGCCGGGAACTGCCAAATTCTAAGTGTTATGTTAATTCAATTGAAATTTTGTCACTCTGTGACCAAAATTTTTATTTTATTTTCCTGTTAATTTTTATAATTACTAATAATTCTCTAACCTGTGTATGCGAGGTAAGACCTCAGCTGAATTTTCTTTTGACGTAGAACCAGAGAGATTTTTGCACGCTAGACGCCGTCAAGCTAAACTAGAAAGACTGGTAGCATCGGTTTCGGAACCAATCATTTCTGAGCAAGAGAAAGAAGAATCAGTTTCAGGACACTCCGAGCACACAGATTCCGGCATAGACTCAGAGCCAGAAACAATTATTTTGGGTAACGATCCACCAGCAGAAAGACTTCTGGGCGATTACGGTGGGGCAAATGCACCGGCTGGTAGGTTAACAATTGTGAACCAGCCGGTGAATGTGCCGAATTTCCAGCTGCATCCTAGCACCATCACTCAACTTGAGAGGAGACCTTTCACCGGAAAGGTTAATGAAGATGCCAACAAACATCTGCAAAGATTTCTGACTATGAGCAGCACTCTCAAGATTGAGGGGCACACGGAGGAAGCAAAGAAGTTAAGAATGTTTCCGTTCACTCTTGTGGAAGAGGCTGAAGAGTGGTTCTACTCTTTACCTGCTGGGAGTATTGAAATTCTAGTATCAGATGTGTGATGTTAAGTGTGATGTCACAACAACACAATATGCTAATATGAACAAGGCTATAACAACAGTAAATCAACACAATGAATTGTTCACCCAGTTCGGTCTAACTACCTACGTCTGGGGGCTACCAAGCCAGGGAGGAAATTCACTATTAGTAGTATTAAATTACAGACTCAACAATCCCAGTTGACATCTACTAATCTTAATCACTACCCAATGACACTTCTACCTAAGAGACCATTTAGATATGAGAAACCACTCACTCTCTAAATCACCTCAGTGACCCAATCCAAAGATTACACTTTAAACCACACCTTGATCTTGCTTAACAGCTTTGATCAAGAACAGCACACTCATGCTTAAAAGCTCTAGAGTGAATACACTTACAACCCAAAATAGTAACACCTATTCAACCATGAAAGGTTTACAAAACACACACGAAAACACAAATTTGAATCTCAGTCTTTTCTCTCTTGTCTTCGTTCCCTTCCAACAAGGGTTGAGGCTGCTTTAAATAGAATTCTGACTTGGGCTTGGACCTCTTCCAAAAATCTGATTTGATTTGTTTTAAAAACAGAATTTAAAACAGATTTGATCTTCAAATCTTTTTAAATCAAACAGCCCTTAAACATAGCAACAAGATATGCTCCAAATCTGATTGCAACTGGAAATATCTTCTCCAAGATATTCGCACACAATCTCTCTAACAGATCTTCTCAAACCAAATTTTTACGTGCAGCCCTAAAACATCGCAGCCTGATGTTCTGATGTTCAGATAACTAATGTCAAGACATCAAGTTTAACATCAGCATATAAAACTTCAACCCTGCAACAACTAATGTTAGGAACCAATGTTAAGACATCAGACATATGAAATCAACATTGTTCAACTTTGTTTTACCAAAATTCTAGCCAATACAAGAACTAACAATCTCCCTCTTTGGCTAATTTTGGCTAAAACAATCTCTGCCAACATCAGAGATACCTGCAGCGGAAAAACTTCATACTCCTAACATTCCAAAACACAACCAGCATCAATCACATCCAAAATCTGCTAAACTCCCCCTCAAAACAAGAACCAGCATACCAGCTGTTCAAACATGCACACTCCCCCTAGAACCACAACAGACAACTAGGCAACACATAGGCACATAGGCTAACTCTCCCCCTTTTTAGCCACAATTGGACAACTACCAACCAGTTATACCCTCACACAACTAACACTTGCAACAGTTAGTCCTACTAGCTCTCCTTGTCAGTCAAAAGTCAGCACCACATGACAAGACAAATCATAGAACAAAAACCAGATAAGCATAAAAGTACTTTTATCCAAGTTACACAACATGCACACAATGTGCAAAAAAAAAACTACAAACTACAAAAGCAAGAAATAGTAAAAGTAGCAATTCAATCTTCATCAGTAGAACCATCTGCATCCTCCCCAGTCTCAGTTGTTGAATCACCTTTATCAGAACCTGAATCTTTAGTATTGACATGAACATCATCATCATCCTTACTTGCATTGACTTCCTCACCTTCTTTTTCTGCCATTCTTAGAGTCAAAATTAGTCTTTCAAATTTTTGTTTCCTTTCAGTACTAACTCTAATGACTTCATCTAACTCTTTACATGCTTCCTCCAGCTCAGAAATTATTCCAGTTTTGGAAGTTGGCTGGTGCGATGTTGAGGCAGATGTCTTGACAATGTCAGGAACATGCTTTCCTTCAAACAACTTGTAGTGAATTGACAGAGCAGACTCCCTTTTACATACAACATCAGATTGATGTAGAATACCAGGATGCTGAGACAAGATGATCCCACAGATAAGAAAGGGAAAAACAATAGGTAATTTCACAACATTTGTAGCAGCATGCTTAATTATCTGATAAAAAAAGTAGGAGCCATAATCAAATATTTGCTTTGTCCCAATAGCATAAATCATCTTTCCCAATCCAACAGAAATAGTGGTCTTGTGATTAGTAGGGACCCAGTTGGCAGCACCTATCCTGTGCAAAATAGCATATTTAACACTTAACAAACTAGCTGACAACTTTCCTTTTAAAGGCCAGACCTTCACTTGTCCTGCTGTGATTTCTTGGCACACTGCATTATCAGTCACTTCCAACTCTCTATACTCTTTCTCATCTTTTCCCAGGTAAGTGTTAATGATCTCAGGAGAAAAATTAACACACTGACCTCTTACATATACCTTTCTAAAATCCACACTTCTGCTATCATTAATAGCCACAGGAATGTTTACTACAAATTCCTTGACTAACCCATTATAGCATTTGGACAACCCAGAAACAATCTTCATTAGCCCAACAAATTTGATCAACCCCATAACTTCCTTAATTTCCAGAGCATCTCCACCAAGCTTCCACATGTGAGCACTGCTTGCATAGTGAAAGGATATGTTGTCAACAGGCACTTCAGGAACCTTGTCAGAAATCCTCTTCAAAATTGACCTTCTGACTGGAGTGATGTTTTGAACATCATCATCAACATCAAACTCAGATTCTGATTCTTCCCTCTGCTTCCTCTTTTTGGAAGTCACAACAACCTTGCTCCAAGTCTTAGTAGGACCAACCACAGTTGACTTCTTCCTTTTGTTCTCAGGTCTCTCCTTAGGTGAAGAATCTGCAGACTTCCTTTTTCTAGACCTTATTCTTTTGGCAATACCAGGGACAACTTTACCAATAACTTCATTATCTGATAGGTCAACCACATCCACTACATCAGCAGTCTTCATTCCTCTGGGACTAGAAACAACATTCCCAGCAGGTGATGTTCTGACATCAGGTTCAACATCAACCTCATCTTCAACATGAGTATCAATATCTTCAACTTCAGCTTCTGCATCTTCAATGACAGAAACAACCAATCTGTGAAGATTGGTTTCAGAAGTTTGCATGTCACCCTTTTCTCTAACAGATTGATCAGCAGGCATTTGACTCAGAGGTCTAGATAATCCCTTCACAGAAATCCCTTTCTCAAAAATTTTTGTGACAATCTAATCAATAATTTTGTCCACATCTACCCTTTCTTCAACAGCTTGAGGAAGAGGGGTGGTAGTCTTAGGAGTAGGTTTGTCTCCAAACAAAACACTAGTGACAAACACTCTACTTTTGCTATCATCAAATTTCTTACCCGCAGATTGATCAGAAGTATTACCTTTTGAAGGCCTCTTAGGTTGATACTTCTCAGGTCTTTTCTTTTCTGAACCTGGAATCATAGAGAGAGGCGTTATGTCCAAGGCTTCATCCATTGAAACTTCTTTCTTCGAAACCCTAGATGTTGCATGTGAAGAGCTCTTTGAAGCAGACTTCTTGGAGGGGGATGACCCATGTTGAGACATTGTTCCTTTGAAACAGTTGATGTACAAGGATGTGTTGTGTCTTCTGATCTTTGGTGAGAAGATGAACAAACTTGGAGTGTGGAGATTGATGTAGCGTGTGAGAGTAACAATAGGGAATGATAGCCTAAGGTAAGGGGGTTGCTTTTGTTGATCACTTAAAAGCCAATAAATGTATTTTCCCCACCGAAACAAATTTCCTTTTAAATTTTTGAAATTTACTAAATGCACACCATAAGTCACTAACATCAGATGACTTTTCCAGATGCCCAAATTTCTACTTAAGACTTCACAAATTTCAGCACATATATCTTTAGGGAAATTGTCATTATACTTCATATCTGAATAATCAACCTCTATGACCTTAGTTTCCTCAAGATTTCCTCTTAATAGATGCATCACACTAGGTTGTTTGGTGATCCTTCTAATGTCACATTCAGATGTCATAACATCATCCTTGACATTACATGATGAGCTGGACTCTTGAGGAACCCATAAATAACAGTTATTTATGGATCTAACTCCCCTCATAACGACTTCACTCTTCTCATTAGTCACTAAACATTCATTTTTAGTGTAGCTAACCTTGAATCCTTCATCACATAACTGATTGATGCTAATCAAATTAGCAGTAAATCCTTTGACAAGAAGTACATTTTCAAGATTACGTCCAGCCTCACAATTTAATTTTCCAATTCCTTTAACTTCCCCATTTTCTCCATTACCAAAAGTTACATCATTTGTGGAGTAAGTCCTGATATCCACCAACTGATTCTTGAAACCTGTCATATGCTTTGAGCAACCACTGTCAAAATACCAACCATCCATAGTTGGGGTTCTAACAGATGAGTGAGCTAATAGACATGTGACAGCAGCTTTAGGAACCCATTGTTTAACAGCCTGAGGCCTGTTCTGCTTCTGTCTAGGTTGAGGAACAGATTTGGGATAACCATGCAGTTTAAAGCAAGAAGATTGTATATGGCCAAATCTTCCACAATAGTTACATCTCACTCTTTGAAACTCTTCTCTGAAGTGATTGAAATGTCTGCCACCTTGATGATGATTTCTGTCATACTGCTGAGGCTGCCATCTATCAGAATATTGATGTTGTCTTCTCCCATAATTAGGCTGTCTTCTGTAATGATGAGTTTGTCTTTTGTAATGATTAGGTTGTCTTCTACCATGATGATGAGGCTTTCTTCTGCCATAACAATGAGGCACAACATTATTAGGTCCAAAACCATACATTTTCCCTTGATGTTGAGACATCGGATGGAACATGTTATGTTTGAAACTAGAAGCCTGCATACTCCTATGGTATTGAGGAGGCACATACTGCCTAGCTCCAGAAACCCGAGGCTTTCCTTGAGGTTGAGGCAAAAACTTCTTAGGTACATGACCATAACCCTTTCCATTATTTTGTGGCCCAGTGTGAGGGACAACCTTCTTAATTCCAGAACCATGTCCTTTTTCATGATGATGAGGAATGTTCTGTTTAACCTCAGAAGAACTAGCCTCTGCAGATATCTTCTTCTCACCCTCATATCCTAGACCAGTCTTATCACTTGCCCCTTTTCCAGCTTCAAGTATTTTATCCAGAGTGTCAGTTCCACTATTTAACATTCTGATGGATTTTGACATTTGATCAAGTTGGGATTTTAACAACAAAACTTCATTCTCAAGTTCAGCTTTATCAGTCTCAAGCTGTATTATAATTTTCTTCTGCTTCTCCCCTTCTTGACAGACCTTTTCACTTTTCAGACACAACTCTTGATAAGAAGATGCCAGCTCTTCAAAGGTCAATTCACCATCACTAGATTCTCCATCAGAGGCACATATTCCAGTCAATGCCTTAACATGCTTGGCATTCTCTTCTTCACTTTCACTATCTATATCAGGCCAGGAAACAGATAACCCCTTTTTCTGCTTATTGAGATATGTAGGACATTCTTTCTTGACATAACCATAACCTTCACAATCATAGCATTGAACTCCTTTGTCATGATTGGACTTTTCTTCATCTCTTGTTTTCTTCACTTGATTACTAGACCTGTTGTTGTCAGATGTGATGTTCTTAACATTAGGTCTATAGTTTCTGTCCATTCTCTTTAGCACCTTATTAAACTGTCTCCCAAGCATCACAACTGCATTTGACAGTTCCTCTTGAGATTCAAAATTACACTCCTTCTTACCATCTTCAGTGTTAGACACCAAAGCTATGCTTTTGGTCTTCTTTTCAGGCTCCTCATTCAACCCCAACTCAAAAGTTTGAAGAGAACCAATCAACTCATCAACTCTCATCTTGCTGATGTCTTGAGCTTCTTCAATAGCAGTCACCTTTATTTTATATTTCTTGGGAAGGGATCTGAGAATCTTCCTTACCAGCTTCTCTTCAGTCATTCTTTTTCCTAAAGCACTAGAAGCATTGGACAACTCAAGAATATTCATGTGAAAATCATGAATGGTTTCATCCTCTTTCATCTTCAGATTTTCAAACTTAGTAGTCAACAGTTGAAGTCTTGACATCTTGACCTTGGAAGTTCCTTCATGAGTAGTTTTCAAGACATCCCAAGCTTCCTTAGCTACTTCACAAGTGTTTACCAGCCTAAAGATGTTCTTGTCAATACCATTAAAGATGGCATTCAAGGCTTTTGAATTTCCAAGTGCAAGCTCATCTTCTTCCTTGGTCCAATCTTCCTCAGGTTTCAGCTTTGTTGTACCATCCTTTTCAACAATAACAGGTGCTTTCCATTATTTTAAAACAGCCTTCCAAGCCCTGCTGTCTAATGACTTCAAGAAGGTAACCATTTGTGGTTTCCAATAGTCATAATTAGAGCCATCTAGAATAGGGGGTCTATTCACAAATCCACCAATCTCCTTGTCCATTGCACCAGAAAGTATTAGCCCTAGATCTCACCCAGATGCAGAGCAGGATGCCTTCTCTGATACCAATTGAAATTCTGGTATCAGATGTGTGATGTTAAGTGTGATGTCACAACAACACAATCTGCTAATATGAATAAGGCTATAACAACAGTAAATCAACACAATGAATTGTTCACCCAGTTCGGTCTAACTACCTACGTCTGGGGGCTACCAAGCCAGGGAGGAAATTCACTATTAGTAGTATTAAATTACTGACTCAACAATCCCAGTTGACATCTACTAATCTTAATCACTACCTAATGACACTTCTACCTAAAATACCACTTAGATATGAGAAACCACTCACTCCCTAAATCACCTCAGTGACACAATCCAAATATTACACTTTAAACCACACCTTGATCTTGCTTAACGGCTTTGATCAAGAACAACACACTCTTGCTTAAAAGCTCTAGAGTGAATACACTCACAACCCAAAATAGTAACACCTATTCAACCATGAAAGGTTTACAAAACACACACGAAAACACAAATTTGAATCTCAGTCTTTTCTCTCTTGTCTTCGTTCCCTTCCAATAAGGGTTGAGCCTGCTTTAAATAGAATTTTGACTTGGGCTTGGACCTCTTCCAAAAATCTAATTTGATTTGTTTTAAAAACAGAATTTAAAACAGATTTGATCTTCAAATCTTTTTAAATCAAACAGCCCTTAAACATAGCAACAGGATCTGCTCCAAATCTGATTGCAACTGAAAATATCTTCTCCAAGATATTCGCACACAATCTCTCTAACAGATCTTCTCAAACCAAACTTTTACGCGCAACCCTAAAACATCACAGCCTGATGTTCTGATGTTCAGATAACTGATGTCAAGACATCAAGTTTAACATCAGCATATAAAACTTCAACCCTGCAACAACTAATGTTAGGAATCAATGTTAAGACATCAAACATATGACATCAACATTGTTCAACTTTGTTTTACCAAAATTCCAGCTAATACAAAAACTAACAAGTATTACCACTTGGGAAGAGATGGAGAAGGCATTTCGGAATGAGTATTTTTCGGCTTCTATTTATATCCGAAAAATATATGATATTGTGAACTTTAAACAGAAGGACGGAGAATCTCTCGGAGACGCATACAAGAGGTTCAAGAAGGTTTTGGTAGCCTGTCCGACTCACAATATGGATTAAACTGAGCAGATACAAGTGTTCGTCAATGACCTCCGAATGAAAACTAAGCAACTTATTGATACAGCTACTGGTGGATCTGTAACACCCCATTTCTACCCGGCGGATAATAGTAAAATCAGGGTTATAAAATTTCAACAAACAATAAGATGCTACACTTTCATCTTAAAAACAACTTCGATTAATTTCATATGAACATATACATAACACTTTGATCGGATGAACCGATAACAACAAAATTCATATATATCTTCCTTTCAAAGCAAAACAACTTCAAGATATGAATATTCAACTTTGATTCACTTAACATTTTTGTTCGAAAAAAACAACTTCAAAACAACATAATACTTAATAAATTCAACTAAAAAAATTCAGCAACATAAAACATATTCAACAATAAACAACAAGCGTCCATCCCCCGAGTGTTACGTATCAGAGCGACATCACCGACTCAAACTAGTAAGGATAAACGACCTTCATCTTTGCTAACCTGCACGTTACCAACATAGGGGTAACATTCAAACAGAAGGGGTGAGATATCGAATAATATAAACAAGAGTATGATAATCAATATATTAGACTAGAATCATACAATTTCACTACTTTACGACAACAACAAACAGCAATCATCAACAACTTAACAACAACTTTATCAGCATAACACTACAATAACTTTATCAGCATAATACAACAACAACTTTATCAACATAATACAACAACAACTTTATCAACATAATAATGCAACTCAACTATGCGTATGCATGTGGTACCATTGGAGCAAAACTCCCAACTTAGAAAGTGCCAGTTTGTCGGGCATCAACAAGGCATAAGCCTTCAACTTCAACTTTTTGCCAATCCAGGCCAACTTAATAATTTTGCCAATCCAGGCCAACTTAATAATGCTATGCTATGCATGCGACAACAACCACAACATTAACTTATTCAACACAACACAACAACGACAAAAATACAACAACTGCAAACAACTCAATCAACATTGGTCACAAGACCTGCAACAGCAAAACAACTTAACAACGTTGGTCATAAGGCCTGCAACTGCAAAACAACTTAACAACGTTGGTCGTAAGACCTGCAACTTAATAATGTCCATAAATCGGGACAATTCAACGCAATTCAACTTCACCTTCAAATCAACTTATTCGACATAATTTCAACAAAATAATCCAGCCAAGAATACCTACTCGTATACACGACTTACTCCGACAATTTTCAACTAATACCGGACAACTAATCTTACCGCTTAATTCTACTTATTCGACTAATTCCATACATCAACCAAACAAAAATAACTACAACCACTTACGAATTATTTCTGCAAAATTCCAACTAATTTCGGTTAAACAATTATACTGGTTAAAACTCCTAATATTACTATTCGGTACTATTTTCAATCAACCTCTATTATTACTACTAATTCTCACTGTTTCTATTTATTTGATTCCCTGATATTAAATCTCGAATGCTACTAAATCATGTTCCTGTTATTAATTATACTGCTCCATTATTTTTGCTGCTACTTAAGATGCCCCTTCTGCTAAAACTACCAAAACTGCTAAAACTGCTAATACTATTTTTTTTCTGTTTTTCTGACAAAACTTTTACCACTATTTTTCTCATTTTATGTCAAAACCCGTTATGTTAATTTATTGGTATTGTCACCTATTAATTTTGCTAACAAGTTAATTTTTCAAAACACACACACTAGCAATATTTTATTAGAATTAAGAAAATATGTTAATTCACCAAAACACACACTCCCAGGAATTTAAGGTGGCTCGCGCCACCAATTAATCCCCTCCAGGAGGTGGCTTGCGCCATCCTCAGTATGTGTTACAGGGGTGGCTTGCGTCACCCATTAATTGTCACACAGGGGTGGCATGCGCCATCCCCCCTATTATATATTTTTTTCATCCATGATCATTACCGAATATCAGTTCACAAAATCAACCACAAACATATACCACAGAATAATCAAATTCCACCAAACAAGAACAATTCATCCATATAGTTTAACACATTCACAGTAGAAAAATCCTACAAATCCCAATCCCACGTATTAACATCATATACCCGGTTATAAAATTCGAACCCCACCCTTACCTTGGATTGAAGGTAGCTCGAGTTTCCGTCGAAATTGAAGCTTTGACAGCAACTCCCATAATCGCAATCTCTCCTCTCCAACCGTTGCTTCCAAACCCTCGTGCACTTTCTATAACTTCCTTCTTACTGCCACTTCTATTCTTTTATTTCTCTAATTATAACCTAATATAATAATGGGTCTACTAATTAATTTAATGGGCCTAATACACGACACCCCCAACTTGCTATCTCTCACACACAACTTAACCCAACTAAATTAATTAATATTCTACAAAAATAAATATTATTTCTAATATTAATTTCTCCCGACTAAATCGACTAATTACCCGATTAATACTCATTAGCACCAACCAACATATTCAACATATTCAACAAATATTCGGAAAAATACTCAATACTATTTAATTAAATACGGGCGTTACAACTCTCCCCCACTTAGAATATTTTCGTCCTCGAAAATTTACTCGATGCACCACACTCCAGATACGTTATCTCAACTAACAAATCAACTTCCCTGCCCTAAAAAGGCGACCCCACGTCTAACACCAAACAACAATACATCACATCAACGACAACAACAACACGAAACAATGCTTACGCAACGCACCAAACGACTAACTCAAGACATAAGGAATAACCAAGTTAAGAACACACAAGTTCACTACGGGTCAGAACACAACACGATCGTTACCATCGCCGTAGGCAACACTTCCCTAATCCTCCATCATAGGAATTAGCTACTCGCACTCGAACCATCACCCTAGGCAACGAGGCAACAACAAGGATAAGAGCACAAAAGCCCAAAGCACAACATCAATGTAAAGACCATATACAATACATGCCTCAAATCATATATTATACATGAATCCCACTTTTTGGTACTGAAACATAATAAGTTCCTAGTTAACACATTATATATATAATTGCCTCTAATACAAAACACCTAAAAGTCTAAGGCATTACATATACAAGATGTTCCAAAATGATAAAAACTAAGAACTAGATCAAAACAATGATCTCAAAACATAACGCCATAGCGGAAGCCATGCCATCACAAAACCACGATCCGTAAGGAAAGTCAAATAACCCTGTCCTTACCCTTCGCCAAACCTGCAGAACCTGTGATGTAAACAACAACAGTGGGGTGAGATACATCAAATCTCAGTGAGTTCCCTATCTTAAAGTCCTCTCGGCTCTACAAGGTTCTAACAAACCTAACTCAAGTCAAAAGGGGAAAAGGGGAGTGACCATGAGTACACACACACTATATGGAAACATGTTATGAGTTCATCAACTCACAATATCACTAATCGATAACCATGCCAAGGTATCCCCTATTCCCGTCCTCTTCTACGTCTAGAAGTCGACCCGGGTCATGGATCCTTGCAACCTACTTGACATACGAATGGATTCGGGTTCTACGGGCCATTAACCGTTATGAACCGTCACTTCTCACGGGCCTTATACCGTCACAAGCCTACGCTCCATGGGCGCCATTCGTACTAAAATGAAATGCGGGAATCAAACCTGCCAAGTAGTGGTGCACATGTTTCAGAGGAGCTCGAGACCCATGAAACGCACTCGCAAAAACAATAATAACCGGTTACGATTACGTGATCTCACAAAGACTTGATTGTATTCCACAATCTCAAGGCCATTATGCCTTATCACAACCAAACGGTTAACACACATGTTCCATACTAGTGTTTAATCATTTATATTTTTCCGACACTGCTTAGGGTAATTGTCCTCACTCTACTTATTCCATATTTTAATCATGCTTACATTTTCAACAACCATTACACACCAAAATCAACAAAACGACACAATTCCAACAATTCCGATATAATTAAATCGGCCGTCAATCTTAAAACCCATGTAATAAGAAAGTACATTTTATTACCTTTCCAACGATACCAAAATTGTTCCATTCCGAGTTACGGATAAAAAGTTACGGCATTGGAAACAAACGATCGGAAATAAAATATCACAACAGCAGAATTCTGCAAGTCCCCTGGCCATACGCGTATTGGCACTCCCCGTACGCGTATTGCCTAAGATTCTCGCCCAGCCATACGCGTATTGCCCAAGGCCATACGCGTATGGGCAGAGGCATTTTTCCCTTGAAATTCCTGTTTAAAAGCCCAATACGCGTATTGCCATGTCTCATACGCGTATTGCCTTGTCCATACGCGTATCATCCCATTTCCTTCACACCCATACGCGTATTGCCCTACTCAATACGCGTATGGCCCTGCGTGATACGCGTATGGGCAGTTTGAACCCAGAAATTTTCCTGCAGAATCTGTCTGCTACGGGTTGATTCAATTCAACCCCAAAATCCCATTTTTCCAATCTAAAATTCATCAAAACATGTTATAACATAACAATCGGTATAAACATACAATCACACATTGCATTTAGCAGCTAGATTCATGAATTTCATGCAAAATTAATCAATTTCCATAATACCAATCTAACTCTAACTCAATAAAACTCTACCCTAAAGAGTCTAACTAGAACCCACCTGGATTACTAGACGAGGAGGTTGATGCGGAGACGATTGAACGAAAAACAGATGAATTGATGATGATCTTGAGCTTTTGGGAAATTTTCCTCTCTTGTTCCTCCTCCTTCCTTTCCTTCTCTTCCTTTTCCCTTTCTCTTTACTATCCTTTGTTTGTTTTACAATTGAGAAAGGAAAACATAGTAAAGAAAATAATTTCCATCAATTAGCAATACTACTAAATGTCCAAATTAGCTCAAATGCGCGAAAGAATAAAACTCAACGTTAAATACTATTAATTTAATCAACTCTGAGTTCGTCAGTTTACTCTAATTATTTTATCAAATAATTGTTCAGAGTACTCCGGAACCCAGTTGATCATAATAATATTAACCAGAGCGTTTATAAATTTACGGGGTATTACAATCAACATAATCAAACTACCGACATCGTGGTTACCCACATAAGAACCAACCGCTATACACCACGCTTTCGCTGCGCACTCTGATCAATTGCAACCTTAACACTTTTGTTTCCCTTCCCACAATACAACTCGGTTGTGGTCCAAAAGTCAAATCCGCTTCAATTTCCACTGATTCGGGTAGAATTGGCTGAAGAGGATCAGGAATAAACTTACGGAGCTGAGATACGTGAAAAACGTCATGCATCTCGAATAGAGAGGGTGGTAAGGCTAATCTATAAGCAACTTCACCAATCCTTTCTAAAATCTGATACGGTCCCACGTATCTCGGACTTAACTTACGCGACTTAACCGGTCCTTTCAATCTCAATCTCGGAGTAACTTTCAGAAATACATGGTCATCTTCCTCAAATTCCAAAGGTCTCCTACGATTATCCGCATAACTCTTTTGGCGATCTTGTGCTTGTTTAACCTTCTCGCGGATCATTCGAATCTTTTCCGTAGTCTCTTGAATAATCTCGGGTCCCAAAATTCTATCTTCGCCAATTTCAGCCCAACACAAAGGTGTCCTACACTTTCTCCCATACAACGCTTCATAAGGAGCCATACCGATGCTCGCATGGTAACTATTGTTATATGAAAACTCAATTAACGGCAAAAGTTCTTTCCAATTCCCTATACTCTCTAACACACAAGCTCTTAACATATCCTCCATTGTCTGTATTGTTCGCTCAGTCTGACCATCCGTTTGAGGATGATTCGACGTGCTTAAACGCAAATTCGCACCCATCGCTTGTTGAAACACCTTCCAAAATCTCTAAGTAAACTTCGGATCTCTATCGGACACAATACTAGAAGGAACACCATGCAATCTCATAATCTCGCCCATAAACAACCTCGCAAGATGACTTGCCTTACAAGTAGTTTTTTTTTACGGCTAAGAAATGCGCAGATTTCGGTAGTCGATCCATGATTACCCAAATAGAATCATAACCACCTTGCGTTCGGGGTAAACCCACTGCAAAGTCCATAGAAATACTATCCCACTTCCAAACTGGAATATCCAAAGGTCGTAACAGACCGCCCGGTCTTTGGTGTTCAATCTTCACCTGTTGACATACTGCACATTCTGACACATATTCCGCTATATCCTTTTTCATCCCGGACCACCAATAATCCTTCTTTAAATCCTGATACATCTTCGAAGAACCAGGATGTATCGTAAAAGTACCTTTATGGGCTTCATCTAAAATCTTCCTTTTCAATGCCTCATCCTTCGGAACACAAATCCTTTGATTAAACAGAACAATCCCATCTGTCGCTCGTGTAAAACCCGGTTGAAGTAACAACTATTGTAACTCCTCCCTTAACATTTGTTCTTGTTGAATCTCAACTCTTAAAGTACAATTGACATTCAAATTTCCCATGATTACACCATTTGGAGTCCACACAAATTGGAGATTAAGATCTCTAAACTTCTCCAACAATGAATACTCCAAAATCATCAATTCCGCACTATGAACCATTTTCCGACTTAAAGCATCCGCTACTATATTCGCTTTTCCTGGATGATACTTCAATTCTAAGTCATAATCCTTTAAGTACTCCATCCACCTTCTTTGTCGCATATTAAACTCCTTCTGGTCAAACAAATACTTCAAACTTTTGTGGTCACTGAACATTTCAAAACGTACACCATATAAATAATGACGCCACACCCTCAGTGCAAACACCACGGCAGCTAGTTCTAAGTCATGAGTTGGATAAGTCTTCTCATGAACTTTTTAACTGTCGAGAAGCATAAGCCACTACTTGACCACCTTGCATCAGAACACCCCCTAATCCCCTCTTAGAAGCATCACAAAACACTTCGTAAGAGTTATTAGGATCAGGAATAATTAATACTGGAGCACTCGTCAAACTTTCTTTCAATTTTATAAAACTTTGTTCACAACCCGAAACCCACTCCAAAGCAACATTCTTCCGAGTAAGTTTCGTCATTGGTAAGGCCAATTGAGAAAAGCTGTCAATAAATCTTCCATAGTAACCTGTCCATCCCACGAAACTTCTAACTTCTGAAACATTCCTCGGTCTCTCCCAATTAATCACTGCTTCTACTTTCGATGGATCCACTGCCACACCACCTCGAGATATCACATGTCCAAGAAAATTAACTTCCGACATCCAAAACTCACACTTGCTCAACTTAGCAAACAATTGCTTCTCTTGCAAGACCGATAAGAAAATTCTCAGATGTTCTCCGTGCTCTTGTGGAGTACGAGAATAAATAAGAATGTCGTCAATAAAGACTACCACAAATTGGTCCAAGTAAGCCTGAAATATATGGTTCATGTAATCCATAAAAACAACTTGAGCATTAGTCACACCGAAAGGCATCACTAAGAATTCGTAATGACCGTAACAGGTTCTAGATGCAGTTTTTGGCACATCGGAACTCTTCACTCGAATCTGATGATAACCCGACCGGAAATCAATCTTTGAGAACACACAGGCTCCTTTTAATTGATCTAACAAGTCGTCTATCCTTGGTAAGGGATACTTGTTCTTAATAGTCACTTTATTCAACTTACGATAGTCGATGCATAAACGCATTCCCCCATCTTTCCTTCTTTACCAATAACACTGGAGCTCCCCAAGGTGAAACACTAGATCTAACAAGGTGCTTAGACATCAAGTCTTCCAACTGGTCCTCTAATTCTCTTAACCCAAGCGGCGCCATCTGATACGGAGAAACGGATACAGGAGCCGTTCCTGGTATCAGGTCAATAGAGAACTCAACTCCTCTCTCCGGAGGAAAGAGTAGTAACATTCTCTGGAAACACTTCGGAAAATTCACATACATCTGGAATACTCAGAACTTATTGTTCACTACTTCCCTCCTTAGTAGGAACCAACAAAACAGATTTCTCTTAATTCAAACAAGAAATTTACCATTCTCACCGTACCTTCTAAAATCGTTGATAAAACATCTTTCAGAGTAGTCTCAGCAGGTGGAATAATAATTAGCTTCTCCTCACAACCGATAAACACCGAATTAGCAGAAAGCCAATCCATTCCCAGAACAACATCCACTTTCTTGAGCGGCAAACAAATAAGATCAATCTGGAAAACTCTTTCGTTCACCGACAACACACAATTTCCACACATCAGGGGTGTTTCAACCATTTCATCCATGGCAGTAGTAACCACCATAGGAGGAAGCAAAGGAATAGTTTGCAACCCTAGTCGCTTCACACATCTCAAAGACACAAAAGAATGTGTAGCCCCACAGTCAAATAAAACAAAACAAGGTTGACCATTAACAAAACACGTACCCGCAATCAAGGAATTATCACCCTTTGCTTTCCTTGCATCCAGAGTATATACTCGACCAGTAGTCTTCCCTTGTGTCTGATTTCTACCCTGAGGACAATCCCTCGCCAAATGGCCCACCTTCTGACATTGATAACACTCCACAACTTCGATACCACACTTTCCCCGATGATTTCTACCACAGTGTCGACATGCACTAGTCCTAGAGCTCTGAACTTGTTTCCTTTTAAAAACTCGTTGCCTAGGATTAGACTGTTGGCTTGTCCTACGCGAACCCCCTTCTGTCCGAACTTCCTTCAAACTGTTCTCTGCCACACAGTATTGCCGCAACTGCTGGAATTCAAACTCTCTTCGGATCCTTAAAGAACTAGGAAGGTACTTTTCCATAAAAAATAGCCCTGAACTGCTCCCACACTTTAGGTACACCTTGCATAGACATAAAAGCTGAAGCAACATCCCACCATCTCTCAGCAGGACCCCTCAGTGAGTGAGAAGCAAACACTACCTTGTTCTCCTCACTACAGCAAATTACTAGAAAAATTCTCTCCATGCCAGCAATCCAGTCATGAGCTTTCACAGGATCCATTCCGCCATGAAATTCTGGAGGATTCATGCGGAGAAAATCCCGAAAACTCCCACCTACAATCTCTGGGACAACCACTCGAGGATGAAGACCTACATTCATCCATTGCACCATATGTTGCATGAACTGGTTCTGCTGCTGCTGCATCTGTCGCACAAACTGATACAAAGAAGCATTTGCATCGCCGCCTGGCGGATTCATCCCAGCTGGAGTATTTGTGGGTCTACCACGATTATTTCTGTGTCCGCCAACCATGTTCCTAAATGTCATATAGATAGAATTAAGTTGATCAGGCTCAATACCATAAATATAACACTTAAGACCCATAGCGACACAACACATATGAAACGGAAAGAAAACTTATCCTATTTCATGGCTAGGTCGAGGATACGACCTGCTCTGATACCAACTGTAAAGACCATATACAATACATGCCTCAAATCATATATTATACATGAATCCCACTTTTTGGTACTGAAACATAATAAGTTCCTAGTTAACACATTATATATATAAATGCCTCTAATACAAAACACCTAAAAGTCTAAGGCATTACATATACAAGATGTTCCAAAATGATAAAAACTAAGAACTAGATCAAAACAATGATCTCAAAACATAACGCCATAGCGGAAGCCATGCCATCACAAAACCACGATCCGTAAGGAAAGTCAAATAACCCTGTCCTTACCCTTCGCCAAACCTGCAGAACCTGTGATGTAAACAACAACAGTGGGGTGAGATACATCAAATCTCAGTGAGTTCCCTATCTTAAAGTCCTCTCGGCTCTACAAGGTTCTAACAAACCTAACTCAAGTCAAAAGGGGAAAAGGGGAGTGACCATGAGTACACACACACTATATGGAAACATGTTATGAGTTCATCAACTCACAATATCACTAATCGATAACCATGCCAAGGTATCCCCTATTCCCGTCCTCTTCTACGTCTAGAAGTCGACCCGGGTCATGGATCCTTGCAACCTACTTGACATACGAATGGATTCGGGTTCTACGGGCCATTAACCGTTATGAACCGTCACTTCTCACGGGCCTTATACCGTCACAAGCCTACGCTCCATGGGCGCCATTCGTACTAAAATGAAATGCGGGAATCAAACCTGCCAAGTAGTGGTGCACATGTTTCAGAGGAGCTCGAGACCCATGAAACGCACTCGCAAAAACAATAATAACCGGTTACGATTACGTGATCTCACAAAGACTTGATTGTATTCCACAATCTCAAGGCCATTATGCCTTATCACAACCAAACGGTTAACACACATGTTCCATACTAGTGTTTAATCATTTATATTTTTCCGACACTGCTTAGGGTAATTGTCCTCACTCTACTTATTCCATATTTTAATCATGCTTACATTTTCAACAACCATTACACACCAAAATCAACAAAACGACACAATTCCAACAATTCCGATATAATTAAATCGGCCGTCAATCTTAAAACCCATGTAATAAGAAAGTACATTTTATTACCTTTCCAACGATACCAAAATTGTTCCATTCCGAGTTACGGATAAAAAGTTACGGCATTGGAAACAAACGATCGGAAATAAAATATCACAACAGCAGAATTCTGCAAGTCCCCTGGCCATACGCGTATTGGCACTCCCCGTACGCGTATTGCCTAAGATTCTCGCCCAGCCATACGCGTATTGCCCAAGGCCATACGCGTATGGGCAGAGGCATTTTTCCCTTGAAATTCCTGTTTAAAAGCCCAATACGCGTATTGCCATGTCTCATACGCGTATTGCCTTGTCCATACGCGTATCATCCCATTTCCTTCACACCCATACGCGTATTGCCCTACTCAATACGCGTATGGCCCTGCGTGATACGCGTATGGGCAGTTTGAACCCAGAAATTTTCCTGCAGAATCTGTCTGCTACGGGTTGATTCAATTCAACCCCAAAATCCCATTTTTCCAATCTAAAATTCATCAAAACATGTTATAACATAACAATCGGTATAAACATACAATCACACATTGCATTTAGCAGCTAGATTCATGAATTTCATGCAAAATTAATCAATTTCCATAATACCAATCTAACTCTAACTCAATAAAACTCTACCCTAAAGAGTCTAACTAGAACCCACCTGGATTACTAGACGAGGAGGTTGATGCGGAGACGATTGAACGAAAAACAGATGAATTGATGATGATCTTGAGCTTTTGGGAAATTTTCCTCTCTTGTTCCTCCTCCTTCCTTTCCTTCTCTTCCTTTTCCCTTTCTCTTTACTATCCTTTGTTTGTTTTACAATTGAGAAAGGAAAACATAGTAAAGAAAATAATTTCCATCAATTAGCAATACTACTAAATGTCCAAATTAGCTCAAATGCGCGAAAGAATAAAACTCAACGTTAAATACTATTAATTTAATCAACTCTGAGTTCGTCAGCTTACTCTAATTATTTTATCAAATAATTGTTCAGAGTACTCCGGAACCCAGTTGATCATAATAATATTAACCAGAGCGTTTATAAATTTATGGGGTATTACAATCAACATAATCAAACTACCGACATCGTGGTTACCCACATAAGAACCAACCGCTATACACCACGCTTTCGCTGCGCACTCTGATCAATTGCAACCTTCAAATCTACCAAGTTCACATCAACTTCCGACCATCAAAGCAGGCATAAGAAAAGACTTTCGACTTAACTCATCGAAAATTCAAACCAAACAGGCATTCTACACTTTGATGACTGACCACTTCGATCTTAGATCCGTAAATAATACCTCCGAATATCCAACACAACTACAACTGCAGCCAATTCCAAATCTTGAATAGGATAGATACTTTCAAGAATTCCCAATTATCGTCAACATAAGCTACAACTTCACCACCTTGTATTAACACATCATCAAAATTCATCTCAACGCATTACAACATTACCATAGCATAAGGATACATGTGTCCAATTAATCTCAACAAGAAAAATCATCTTCCAAACAGAGCTTAACACCCAATAGCCATAGATTTAGCCTCAATAACCTACACTTAACATGGCATATTAACCAACCCAATCAAACCAACTAATTCATCAAGTCCTACTCATACTAGCACAATTCTCCCAAAATCCCTCATCCGGATTAACACAACCACTCAACTTCATCTTTACAAATCATAATTCACACCTTGCTAACTCAACATATAGCTTCACTTCTTTCAATACTTGTAACTCAACTCTCAAATACCCTACGCGCTCTTCTTCTGATTTTATAAAACATCAGAATATCCACAACGAACATCAGTTCTAACTTATCCAAACAAATATGGAAAATACCAGTCATATTTCATATATACACTTTAAGGCATACCAGCCACTACCCTTCTCGATCCGACATCGTTGGTCAAACCATAGTCTTACATTACCACTTACTTCCTACTTGGATCATCTCTACAATGCTTCAAATCTCATGTCAATCGAATTCTCGATCCATCAAAACCCAAGTTATCCAGAACACAACTGTGAGTTTCCAAACTACTCACTGATCAACTCGCAACCTCATACTAACATCCCCAAGCCCGCCTCATTTCCCTTATATAGGAATCCGTATCAACAACTCAAACAATTCATAAGCACTTGGCTCGACCCCAAACAATTCACTGTGCATACTATTTTAGTTGGCAAGACACGTCTACTCCATCCACATGATTCCGTCTACTATCAACAAGAGATTAAGGGTGGCCAGTTTCTCAATTTGTCAATAGACAGCCAGCAACCATAATGGTGGCATAAATCATCATTACCCAACTAAAATAGCTTCTTTTTCCTCGTGCTCAAAGTTATCTGAGCATACTGCTCTACCATTTCTCTAAGGCTTACAAACATTTTTCTTAAATTCCTTATTTCCAAGAGCGCACAAAATCCAACACATATATTCTTATACACACTTGTTGCACAACCTAATTATCGAATATCCTTCTGATACATCAAGTACAATCCAAATCGGCCCACTTCAATCGAAACATTTATCCAAGTCCAAAACTTTTGACAACCCTAACCAATCCTTCGTCTTTCTTTTTAATCTCATAACTTCGATGATCCGTATAGTTTCACACTTGATTCTCATTCCAATCACAATCTCAACAATACCATCTCATCATCTGGTTGGTGATATAACCTCCAAAATTTTCGACTCATGCCGACACATCTCGCCAACAACACACAATCCACTTTACTATTTAACATTCCTCAAAGATTTCTATACTTTAATCATTCTCAACTATCATACGCCGCACTTCCATGTGCTTCTCCGGTATTCTTCTTCTTATTACTAAACATTTCATACTTGACTTCATCTTACTATTTCCAACAAGAATTGTCCAACTTCAAACACGATTATCTTCTTCAATACAGACCTCCCAGACACAAAATTATATTCCAAAATGAAGAGAATTTCGTGTAGATTCCAAAACTTCAAGAATCTCTCAAATCTGAATTACGAATAAAAAGTTATCGTCCTTGCAATGGGACTGGTCAAGAAATCCCGTATATAAACTTCCACCAAACAAAATCAGCATCAGACCCAACTATTCAAACGCGTCTTTCTCTCTCCTCAAAAACATGCTGAAGACAAAATTTATATGCAAACTGTAGGGAATTTCGTAAACTTTCCGAAAAGTCCAGAATCGCTTTCATCGGAGTTACGAGTAGAAAGTTATGCTTCTATTACTGAAGGATGTTCCATAAATACGAAAATAAAAACCGAAATTAGTGAACATGAGTACTACCTCTTTCTCTTGCTTCCAAGATCTTCCAACTATCCTTGCTCTTCGCCCAACTCTAAAAATCATGCGACCTTACTCTAGCTATACTCCACTTGCGTATCAATATTCGTCACATTGCCCTCTCTTCTCCGAGAAGCAAACATCAATCATATTGACTCGTCTTCCTTCAAAATGTCTCAACTGGACCGACGGATAAAATCATGAGTCCATACTCTCGTCGATTTGCAACAACACAATTCCGACAACAATTGCACTCCTGTAAGCGATATCACTTCGAACCAACTTCACATACTACAAACATCTCTGAGAAGTAAACTTCTCCCCCACTTGTTTTAAACCAACTCCTGCATACCATCGATTAGGAAAACAAACAAGTACCGACAGTGTTCCACACACTTGTCGCGTACTAAGGGATAAACAACATTAGACAACTTGGTTGGACAGACCGACCTGCTCTGATACCACTAATGTAACACCCCATTTCTACCCGGCAAATAATAGTAAAATCAGAGTTATAAAATTTCAACAAACAATAGGATGTTACACTTTCATCTTAAAAACAACTTCGATCAATTTCATATGAACAAATACATAACACTTTGATCGGATGAATCGATAACAACAAAATTCATATATATCTTCCTTTCAAAGCAAAACAACTTCAAGATATGAATATTCAACTTTGATTCACTTAACATTTTTGTTCGACAAAAACAACTTCAAAACAACATAATACTTAATAAATTCAACTAAAAAAATTCAGCAACATAAAACATATTCAATAATAAACAACAAGCGTCCATCCCCCGAGTGTTACGTATCAGAGCGACATCACCGACTCAAACTAGTAAGGATAAACGACCTTCATCTTTGCTAACCTGCACGTTACCAACATAGGGGTAACATTCAAACAGAAGGGGTGAGATATCGAATAATATAAACAAGAGTATGATAATCAATATATTAGACTAGAATCATACAATTTCACTACTTTACGACAACAACAAACAGCAATCATCAACAACTTAACAACAACTTTATCAGCATAACACTACAATAACTTTATCAGCATAATACAACAACAACTTTATCAACATAATACAACAACAACTTTATCAACATAATAATGCAACTCAACTATGCGTATGCATGTGGTACCATTGGAGCAAAACTCCCAACTTAGAAAGTGCCAGTTTGTCGGGCATCAACAAGGCATAAGCCTTCAACTTCAACTTTTTGCCAATCCAGGCCAACTTAATAATTTTGTCAATCCAGGCCAACTTAATAATGCTATGATATGCATGCGACAACAATCACAACATCAACTTATTCAACACAACACAACAACGACAAAAATGCAACAACTGCAAACAACTCAATCAACATTGGTCAAAAGACCTGCAACAGCAAAACAACTTAACAACGTTGGTCATAAGACCTGCAACTGCAAAACAACTTAACAACGTTGGTCGTAAGACCTGCAACTTAATAATGTCCATAAATCGGGACAATTCAACACAATTCAACTTCACCTACAAATCAACTTATTCGACATAATTTCAACAAAATAATCCAACCAAGAATACCTACTCGTATACTCGACTTACTCCGACAATTTTCAACTAATACCGAACAACTAATCTTACCGCTTAATTCTACTTATTCGACTAATTCCATACATCAACCAAACAAAAATAACTACAACCACTTACGAATTATTTCTGCAAAATTCCAACTAATTTCGGTTAAACAATTATACTGGTTAAAACTCCTAATATTACTATTCGGTACTATTTTCAATCAACCTCTATTATTACTACTAATTCTCACTGTTTCTATTTATTTGATTCCCTGATATTAAATCTCGAATGCTACTAAATCATGTTCCTGTTATTAATTATACTGCTCCATTATTTTTGCTGCTACTTAAGATGCCCCTTCTGCTAAAACTACCAAAACTGCTAAAACTGCTAATACTATTTTTTTTCTGTTTTTCTGATAAAACTTTTACCACTATTTTTCTCATTTTATGTCAAAACCCGTTATGTTAATTTATTGGTATTGTCACCTATTAATTTTGCTAACAAGTTAATTTTTCAAAACACACACACTAGCAATATTTTATTAGAATTAAGAAAATATGTTAATTCACCAAAACACACACTCCCAGGAATTTAAGGTGGCTCGCGCCACCAATTAATCCCCTCCAGGAGGTGGCTTGCGCCACCCATATGCTCAAAAGAGGTGGCTTGTGCCATCCTCAGTATGTGTTACAGGGGTGGCTTGCGCCACCCATTAATTGTCACACAGGGGTGGCCTGCGCCATCCCCCCTAATATATTTTTTTTTTCATCCATGATCATTACCGAATATCAGTTCACAAAATCAACCACAAACATATACCACAGAATAATCAAATTCCACCAAACAAGAACAATTCATCCATATAGTTCAACACATTCACAGTAGAAAAATCCTACAAATCCCAATCCCACGTATTAACATCATATACCCGGTTATAAAATTCAAACCCCACCCTTACCTTGGATTGAAGGTAGCTCGAGTTTCCATCGAAATTGAAGCTTTGACAGCAACTCCCGTAATCGCAATCTCTCCTCTCCAACCGTTGCTTCCAAACCCTCGTGCACTTTCTATAACTTCCTTCTTACTGCCACTTCTATTATTTTATTTCTCTAATTATAACCTAATATAATAATGGGTATACTAATTAATTTAATGGGCCTAATACACGACACCCCCAACTTGCTATCTCTCACACACAACTTAACCCAACTAAATTAATTAATATTTTACGAAAATAAATATTATTTCTAATATTAATTTCTCCCGACTAAATCGACTAATTACCCGATTAATACTCATTAGCACCAACCAACATATTCAACAAATATTCGGAAAAATACTGAATACTATTTAATTAAATACGGGCGTTACAACTCTCCCCCACTTAGAATATTTTCGTCCTCGAAAATTTACTCGATGCACCACACTCCAGATATGTTATCTCAGCTAACAAATTAACTTCCCTGCCCTAAAAAGGCGACCCCACGTCTAACACCAAACAACAATACATCACATCAACGACAACAACAACACGAAACAATGCTTACGCAACGCACCAAACGACTAACTCAAGACATAAGGAATAACCAAGTTAAGAACACACAAGTTCACTACGGGTCAGAACACAACACGATCGTTACCATCGCCGTAGGCAACACTTCCCTAATCCTCCATCGTAGGAATTAGCTACTCGCACTCGAACCATCACCCTAGGCAACTAGGCAACAACAAGGATAAGAGCACAAAAGCCCAAAGCACAACATCAACATAATCAAACTACCGACATCGTGGTTACCCACATAAGAACCAACCGCTATACACCGCGCTTTCGCTGCGCACTCTGATCAATTGCAACCCTCAAATCTACCAAGTTCACATCAACTTCCGACCATCAAAGCAGACATAAGAAAAGACTTTCGACTTAACTCATCGAAAATTCAAACCAAACAGGCATTCTACACTTTGATGACTGACCACTTCGATCTTAGATCCGTAAATAATACCTCCGAATATCCAACACAACTACAACTGCAGCCAATTCCAAATCTTGAATAGGATAGATACTTTCAAGAATTCCCAATTATCGTCAACATAAGATACAACTTCACCACCTTGTATTAACACATCATCAAAATTCATCTCAACGCATAACAACATTACCACAGCATAAGGATACATGTGTCCAATTAATCTCAACAAGAAAAATCATCTTCTAAACAGAGCTTAACACCCAATAGCCATAGATTTAGCCTCAATAACCTACACTTAACATGGCATATTAACCAACCCAATCAAACCAACTAATTCATCAAGTCCTACTCATACTAGCACAATTCTCCCAAAATCCCTCATCCGGATTAACACAACCACTCAATTTCATCTTTATAAATCATAATTCACACCTTGCTAACTCAACATATAGCTTCACTTCTTTCAATACTTGTAACTCAACTCTCAAATACCCTACGCGCTCTTCTTCTGATTTTATAAAACATCAGAATATCCACAACGAACACCAGTTCTAACTTATCCAAACAAATATGGAAAATACCAGTCATATTTCCATATATACACTTTAAGGCATACCAGCCACTACCCTTCTCGATCCGACATCGTTGGTCAAACCATAGTCTTACATTACCATTTACTTCCTACTTGGATCATCTCTACAATGCTTCAAATCTCATGTCAATCGAATTCTCGATCCATCAAAACCCAAGTTATCCAGAACACAACTGTGAGTTTCCAAACTACTCACTGATCAACTCGCAACCTCATACTAACATCCTCAAGCCCGCCTCATTTCCCTTATATAGGAATCCGTATCAACAACTCAAACAATTCATAAGCACTTGGCTCGACCCCAAACAATTCACTGTGCATACTATTTTAGTTGGCAAGACACGTCTACTCCATCCACATGATTCCGTCTACTATCAACAAGAGATTAAGGGTGGCCAGTTTCTCAATTTGTCAATAGACAGCCGGCAACCATAATGGTGGCATAAATCATCATTACCCAACTAAAATAACGTCTTCTTCCTCGTGCTCAAAGTTATCTGAGCATACTGCTCTACCATTTCTCTAAGGCTTACAAACATTTTTCTTAAATTCCTTATTTCCAAGAGCGCACAAAATCTAACACATATATTCTTATACACACTTGTTGCACAACCTAATTATCGAATATCCTTCTGATACATCAAGTACAATCCAAATCGGCCCACTTCAATCGAAACATTTATCCAAGTCCAAAACTTTTGACAACCCTAACCAATCCTTCGTCTTTCTTTTTAATCTCATAACTTCGATGATCCGTATAGTTTCACACTTGATTCTCATTCCAATCACAATCTCAACAATACCATCTCATCATCTGGTTGGTGAAATAACCTCCAAAATTTTTGACTCATGCCGACACATCTCGCCAACAACACACAATCCACTTTACTATTTAACATTCCTCAAAGATTTCTATACTTTAATCATTCTCAACTATCATACGCCGCACTTCCATGTGCTTCTCCGGTATTCTTCTTCTTATTACTAAACATTTCATACTTGACTTCATCTTACTATTTCCAGCAAGAATTGTCCAACTTCAAACACGATTATCTTCTTCAATACAGACCTCCCAGACACAAAATTATATTCCAAAATGAAGAGAATTTCGTGTAGATTCCAAAACTTCAAGAATCTCTCAAATCTGAATTACGAATAAAAAGTTATCGTCCTTGCAATGGGACTGGTCAAGAAATCCCGTATATAAACTTCCACCAAACAAAATCAGCATCAGACCCAACTATTCAAACGCGTCTTTCTCTCTCCTCAAAAACATGCCGAAGACAAAATTTATATGCAAACTGTAGGGAATTTCGTAAACTTTCCGAAAAGTCCAGAATCGCTTTCATCGGAGTTACGAGTAGAAAGTTATGCTTCTATTACTGAAGGATGTTCCATAAATACGAAAATAAAAACCGAAATTAGTGAACATGAGTACTACCTCTTTCTCTTGCTTCCAAGATCTTCCAACTATCCTTGCTCTTCGCCCAACTCTAAAAATCATGCGACCTTACTCTAGCTATACTCCACTTGCGTATCAATATTCGTCACATTGCCCTCTCTTCTCCGAGAAGCAAACATCAATCATTCTGACTCGTCTTCCTTCAAAATGTCTCAACTGGACCGACGGATAAAATCATGAGTCCATACTCTCGTCGATTCGCAACAACACAATTCCGACAACAATTGCACTCCTGTAAGCGATATCACTTCGAACCAACTTCACATACTACAAACATCTCTGAGAAGTAAACTTCTCCCCCACTTGTTTCAAACCAACTCCTGCATACCATCGATTAGGAAAACAAATAAGTACCGACAGTGTTCCACACACTTGTCGCGTACTAAGGGATAAACAACATTAGACAACTTGGTTGGACAGACCGACCTGCTCTGATACCACTAATGTAACACCCCATTTCTACCTGGCGAATAATAGTAAAATCAGAGTTATAAAATTTCAACAAACAATAGGATGCTACACTTTCATCTTAAAAACAACTTCGATCAATTTCATATGAATAGATACATAACACTTTGATCGGATGAATCGATAACAACAAAATTCATATATATCTTCCTTTCAAAGCAAAACAACTTCAAGATATGAATATTCAACTTTGATTCACTTAACATTTTTCTTCGACAAAAACAACTTCAAAACAACATAATACTTAATAAATTCAACTAAAAAAATTCAGCAACATAAAACATATTCAACAATAAACAACAAGCGTCCATCCCCCGAGTGTTACGTATCAGAGCGACATCACCGACTCAAACTAGTAAGGATAAACGACCTTCATCTTTGCTAACCTGCACGTTACCAACATAGGGGTAACATTCAAACAGAAGGGGTGAGATATCGAATAATATAAACAAGAGTATGATAATCAATACATTATACTAGAATCATACAATTTCACTACTTTACGACAACAACAAACAGCAAACATCAACAACTTAACAACAACTTTATCAGCATAACACTACAATAACTTTATCAGCATAATACAACAACAACTTTATCAACATAATACAACAACAACTTTATCAACATAATAATGCAACTCAACTATGCGTATGCATGTGGTACCATTGGAGCAAAACTCCCAACTTAGAAAGTGCCAGTTTGTCGGGCATCAACAAGGCATAAGCCTTCAACCTCAACTTTTTGTCAATCCAGGCCAACTTAATAATTTTGCCAATCCATGCCAACTTAATAATGCTATGATATGCATGCGACAACAATCACAACATCAACTTATTCAACACAACACAACAACGACAAAAATGCAACAACTGCAAACAACTCAATCAACATTGGTCACAAGACCTGCAACAGCAAAACAACTTAACAACGTTGGTCATAAGACCTGCAACTGCAAAACAACTTAACAACGTTGGTCGTAAGACCTGCAACTTAATAATGTCCATAAATCGGGACAATTCAACATAATTCAACTTCACCTGCAAATCAACTTATTCGACATAATTTCAACAAAATAATCCAACCAAGAATACCTACTCGTATACTCGACTTACTCCGACAATTTTCAACTAATACCGGACAACTAATCTTATCGCTTAATTCTACTTATTCGACTAATTCCATACATCAACCAACCAAAAATAACTACAACCACTTACGAATTATTTCTGCAAAATTTCAACTAATTTCGGTTAAACAATTATACCGGTTAAAACTCCTAATATTACTATTCAGTACTATTTTCAATCAACCTCTATTATTACTACTAATTCTCACTGTTTCTATTTATTTGATTCCCTGATAATAAATCTCGAATGCTACTAAATCATGTTCCTGTTATTAATCATACTGCTCCATTATTTTTGCTGCTACTTAAGATGCCCCTTCTGCTAAAACTACCAAAACTGCTAAAACTGCTAATACTATTTTTTTCTGTTTTTCTGACAAAATTGCTACCACTATTTTTCTCATTTTATGTCAAAACCCGTTATGTTAATTTACTGGTATTGTCACCTATTAATTATGCTAACAAGTTAATTTTTCAAAACACACACACTAGCAGTATTTTATTAGAATTAAGAAAATATGTTAATTTACCAAAACACACACTCCCAGGAATTTAAGGTGGCTTGCGCCACCAATTAATCCCCTCCAGGAGGTGGATTGCGCCACCCATATGCTCAAAAGAGGTGGCTTGCGCCATCCTCATTATGTGTTACAGGGGTGGCTTGGGCCACCCATTAATTGGCACACAGGGGTGGCCTGCGCCATCCCCCCTATTATTTTTTTTTCATCCATGATCATTGCCGAATATCAGTTCACAAAATCAACCACAAACATATACACAGAATAATCAAATTCCACCAAACAAGAACAATTCATCCATATAGTTCAACACATTCACAGTAGAAAAATCCTACAAATCCCAATCCCACGTATTAACATCATATACCCGGTTATAAAATTTGAACCCCACCCTTACCTTGGATTGAAGGTAGCTCAAATTTTCGTCGAAATTGAAGCTTTGACAGCAACTCCCGTAATCGCAATCTCTCCTCTCCAACCGTTGCTTCCAAACCCTCGTGCACTTTCTGTAACTTCCTTCTTACTGCCACTTCTATTCTTTTATTTCTCTAATTATAACCTAATATAATAATGGGTCTACTAATTAATTTAATGGGCCTAATACACGACACCCCCAACTTGCTATCTCTCACACACAACTTAACCCAACTAAATTAATTAATATTCTACGAAAATAAATATTATTTCTAATATTAATTTCTCCCGACTAAATCGACTAATTACCCGATTAATACTCATTAGCATCAACCAACATATTTAACATATTCAACAAATATTCAGAAAAATACTCAATACTATTTAATTAGAATATTTAATTAAATACGGGCGTTACAGGATCATCCAACTTCACCACCGCGACGGGTATCAAGAAAATTATTGAAGCTATTGCAGCCAACGAACATTTGGAGTTATATGATCGAAGTGTGAGTAAATCTGAGGGTGTGATTGACTTGAAGTTGAATAATCAGGTTGTGAAGGTGGAAGATCAGATTGCGGCGGAAGTTGAAAGAAGGTTAAAGGCTGTGAATGTGGGTATTCGAAGTGTGGCACAAGTTCAAACTGGTTAACCCATGAGTTATGAGATTTGTAGTGGACCCCATTATACTGCACATTGTGTTGCGACTCCGCAACAAATTGAAGAGATAAAATTCCTGAAGCAGAATAATCCCTATGCTCAAACTTATAATCCAGGGTGGAAGAATCATCCTAACTTCTCCTGGAAAGATCAGAATCAACAACAATACTCACAGCAGCAACCAGCCCCTCAGAAAGCACAATGGGAGATTGCCATTGAGAAGATGGCAGCTCATAACATGCAATTTCAGGAAGAGACCCGGAATAGTTATAGGAATCCACAGCCTCCATAAAGAATTTGGAGGTTCAATTGGGTCAGATAGCTCAACAAGTTGCAAATTCTCAACCACCAAGCGCCCTCCTAAGCGCCACCATACCAAATCCGAAGAATCATGAGAATGTCAATGTTGTTACCACAGAAAACCAGGAAGTTGCAGAAGAAGTAGTCAGGCCAACCGAAGAGAAAAGAAAAGAAGCGGTTAAACCTAAGATCAAGTTACCGTACCCCTCAAGAGTGACAAAGAAGGAGACACAAGAAAAAGACTTTGAGAAATTCAGCTCATTGTTTAAAAAGTTAGAGATTAATATGCCTTTCTTATAAGCAATTTATACACCTTTCCCTAGCATATTTAATCATAATCGTTAAAAGCACTTTTTATTGTTCTGCTTATTTTATATTGTTATTATAGCTATTGTCAACCCAAACAACCCCCAAAAGTCATTTTTGTTTAATTGAAATAACATCCACACTTACATATTATACGCAGTCCTCGAGAGACCGACTCAGGGGATAACCCCACTTATTACTACATCGTTAAAATAATACACTTGCTATTTTTCCGATCAATAACTCAAAGACGATTAAACTGAGAAATTATCGCGACATGACAAAACATTGGGATGATGCCCTCCCAGAACAAAAGAATATCTTAAAACATCAAATTATATGTAACAATACCTCAAATAGTTACCACAAGTCCTGCAACTATTACTGTTTTTCCATCATGATCAGCAGCTTTACGGCAGAAATCATAAAGGTCGTCAAAGAATTGAGCTTCATCAATGGCAATCACGTCCAACTGTCATCATCTATCAATTGTGAGAATCAAACAAAATGAAGGCATCAAACCAATCATGAAGGTATTTAAACTTCAAAGCATGATACCTGCTCATAAGCATCAATTCCAAACTTATGCTTGAATGATGATAAGTCTGATAGTGCCCAAAATGGTAATTTTGCACCATCATGCGTAACAATTGAATCTAATCCATATCTTGTATCCTTGCTTGATTTAATTATTGCTACATTTCTAATCCATTATTGCTACATTGCACCATCATGCGAACAAACAACAATACAAACTGTAACATTAATACAGTTGAGAATTGATTCATCCATAACTAACAACCTAACTATCCTTACAGTTCAACAACTAAAGATAATGATGTAAAAAAAAGAGATAAATATATACATTGAATCTCGGAGTGGGCTTATCCCCGGAAATTGACAACAATACCCAATTCTCACACCCACCAGAGGTACCACTACTGATATGGGCGCAAACATTTTCAAATTCATTATCAATTTCATGAGAATGACCATTTGAGCCAGTAACTGCATCCACATCTTCTTCTCATCCAAATCCCTGAAATGAAATGAGGTCAAAACTCAAAATCACCCTTTCTAACTTCCAATTCCGCAACAATAATAATAAATAGTGAGAAAGAAATTTTAATTACTGGTGTGAATGTATCCAGGGTCACGCCATCCTACTGATCTAGCTGGTGCACCTGGTAGCCAGTGATGACCAACATTGTTGGATCAAATTTCAATTAAACAAAACATGTTGAGTAAAACTGATGATTTTATCGGTAGCCTGGCCTAAGCACTTGTTAAGGATATATGAAACATAGACAAAGAGATTGTGTCTATATTAGAAGTGTGTCAGACAAGAATTTGGACGTGTAAGAAAAAATAATCACAGGATATACATCAAGTGCACAAATTCAAAGGTAAGGCTTGGCTTACTTAGCACATAAGCTATCACGAGTGAAAGTCAATGTCCCAGCCGGTGAATATACACGATCCCCTCCTTTTGGATTCCATTCGACAAAAGGCTCAGCAACAGTGATCCCGTACCCACTCATCCATGTTGCATTCATATGTTTTTAATTGATAAATGATTATATTTTGATTTTGAAAAAAGTAAAACAATCATTTTTAGTAAAAATAGTAAATAAAATATATTAAAAAGAAACTAAAAATTAACTAAGAGAGATAATAGCAGTATGTTGGATTCTTTCTTTCTTCGCATACCATTTTGTCATGTAAAGCAATCTATTGCAGAATTGCTTTGACTGAATTCTGCTGCCACTTGCAAAAAGCTACACTAGGGCAGATTCTACCAATTGTTACCAAAACTCTAGTAGCACCAAAACTTACTACCAATTGTTACAAATTACCGGATGAAGGAGGAAATATTAGTTGCAGCAACATACTTTTCTCTGAATCCTTAGGATAGCTAACACGAAATGAAATTCGAAAACAAATTATAAGAATAAAATTATTCAAAAGTAATTACCAACATGAGCATTTGTTTATGACTTACCATAACGTAAACGACCGTAAATTAAAATTAAGTCACCAACAGCTACAACTGCATGCCTGCAATGCCTAACCAGCTCAACGGAGGCATCTCCAACATAGAACATCTACCTTGAAAAACTTCAATTTGTAGATCTTTGAATCATTTGAAGTCACAAACAGCAAACCTAAAAGAAAAAAAAAAAAAAAAGAAATTATTGCTACAATTTCCTCAAGGAAACACCGCCAACCAAAAATCCATCAATGTCGGGTTGTGATGCCAATTCTTAGCTGCTGTTTCCTCCATTTACAGAGCCTACAGTTTTAGATGAAGTTAATTAAATAGGAAACTATTGCTACCTTTGCCTCAAAACTCACACCAAGGCTGTTAATATTCTTTGATGACAACATTATGGCCAAGACTGAGCTAAAGGTTCCACGAAGGCAACACAACACTGAAAGACATTCTGGCCAAGACTGAGCCATCTACACATAATCGACAAACATTCTTAACGAATCCACCGAGACTGAGCCATCTGCAAACACATTCTGGCCCACAAAAACGGTACAATATGATATAACAGTATAATGTTGATGCTAAAGAGAGGCTTTCTAAAGCAACTGAATTAGTTGATAAGCACTTACAGGCTAGTAGTAGAGTGAATGATGCTTCGTGTGAGGTTTGTTTTCTACTACTTGTGTTTTGATCCCACTTTTGTGTACTGCCGACAGTCAATACACGTAGCTTATAAGATTACACTAAAACTAAATAGTCTACAATAAAAGCTATCCAAAAAAAATTAAGATGAAGAATTAGTGAAAATTGAAATAAAATTAAATTATCTAAAAATTAAAAACTAAGAATTAGTGAAAGTTAAATAAAATTGAAAGTTGTCTGAAAATTAAAACTAAAGAATTAATAATAATTAATTGAATTTAAAAATTGTCTAAAAATAAAAAAACTAAAGAATTAATAACAATTAATTGAAAATAAAAGTTGTCTAAAAATTAAAAACTAAAGAATTAATAACAATTGAGTGAAATTAAGAGTTGTTTAAAAATTAAAAACTAAAGAATTAATTTTAAGGGAAAAATTTGAAATGGACAACTTTTATTTGAATTAATTTTTCTGAGTTTCCTTGGCGTCCGTTTGGTTTCGTGAGAGAAGAATAGGAATAGAAGAATGGAAAGAAAAAGAAGTCAGGTTGGAGAGTGAAAGGGTGGTGTTGAGATTGGAAGATTTGAGATGGTTGAAGTTGGAACGATGATGGTTCAGTGTTAGGGATGGAAGAAAACGGATCTTTGGTTTTGGTTTAGAGAGCTTTTCAAAGTTTTCTTCTTTTTTTTCCTCCTTTCATTTGTTCTCTCCTCTTAAAACGATTCACCAACTCTTTTAATTTTTTTTTTGGATTGAATTTGTCTGTTGCATTGTCCTTTTCGTGGCACGGGTTTGGGTAGGATGAGAGCAATGTTTTGGAATGTAGTGAGAGTAGTGTTTTCGATGGCGTGGAGCAAGTCAGTGTGTTGTGGCATTGCGACTTTGGAGTTTTGTGCATAGCAGCTTGGTCTGGTTTTGTTTTTCTTGTTGTAGGTTTGTAGCAGACAACATTCTTGTGAAAGTTGCAGGTTTGGCTGGTGAGGTTGTACGAAGGTTTGGAGTGGCAATGGGATATTGTCTGATGTGGTGTATTATCGCAGCAGATGGTACGAATTCGTAGCATTGGTTTTGCAGAATTATGGTCTGCTTTGGTTTTGGATGTAGTGGGGTGTACGTTTGGAGCAGTGATGCAGGGGAGTTTTGTTCATCGGGAGCAAGTTTTGGATACAGTGGTGTATTGGACTTTCAATTATAACAAAATAATCGATAATAATATTAATAAAATAATAACACTAATCTATAACATATATAAAAGAAAAACATGGCTTTGGTGTAGTCTATTTTCTTTTCAATTATACCTTTTTCAATTTTTGTTTTAAATTTCAAATTCTCTTTTTAGTAACCGTTATAGGTGGTTTGCATATATCTTTTACTTTATTATTTTTTTAATATTTTATTTTATAATTAATTTAAATTAATATAAAAAATAAATACACAAAAATAATGTTTATATTTTGACCTGTATGTGCATTAATAAAAGCGGAGAAACCCGTCTGGACGCTAGTAATAAATAATAATAACACTAATAATAACAATAATAATAATGATAATAAAATTAGTGATAATAATAACAAATAATATAAATAATAAATAACTAATAACTAATAATGAAATAATAATCTATAACAATATATAAAGGCAAAACCTTAATTCGGTGTTGCCTATTTTTTTTACCTGTTATACCCATTTCATTTTATTTTAATTATTTAATCTATAATATAGGAACTTTTGTAGTTCTGGAAATGACCCATTTGCCCTGCTGTCCCCACATTCAGCCACGTCTCATGTTTTCAAATTTTCAAATCTTCTTCTTCATTTACTCTGCTTTGGAACTAGGTTTGTTTTTCCAACCACATTATTTCATCGTTCTCTCTTCCTCGTCTGCCTTCTTCTCACTTCATCTTCCATAATTTTTCTGGTTTTCCTCCTCTCTCTCTCTGCACTACCAACTTCATCTACTTCTTCTTACTCTTTCTTCTCCTCTGTGGTTCGGTTTGGAGACATAAAATAGAAACCAAACTGCGAAAATAGCGTCGACGGGAGTTTCTCAATACGCTATTCATTATGCCTGGAGCAGGCCTAACTGTTGATCTTTCGCTGATGATGGGGAGGCGCGATTGAAGATGGCGTAGCTTTCATGGTTGGAAAAGGGAACCAAACACAATAATGGTGTGCGATTCCGTTTGTGGTGGTACGGCGATTGAACTGACTGAGACACGGTGGTTTCTAACCCAGGTACACTCTGACTTTTTCATACAATATAGTTAACCCTACTGGTCTCACATTAACATATTTTTGTTTTTTCAAATGATGAAACATGCCTAACCGAAATATGTGATATGATTCATTTAATCTATTTTATAAAAATTTATGTGTTGGGACAGTGTTAGTGATTTTTCTACGATCTGAGGCTGTTTTTTAATCGGTGGTGTATGAGTGACAGTTTTGAGTTTGTTTTGGTGTTTAGGTTTTGAGATGGTGTGGTTTAATGCAAAAATTGCTTGGCGAAACTTCCCTGATTTGGCGGGAGCGGTGAATAAGCTTCAGGAGAGTGTGAAGAGTATTGAGAAGAATTTCGATAATGCACTTGGTTTTGAAGCCTGTATGATGTTTTCTTCTTAGTATAACCTTTTTATAAAACACGATGTTTCAATGTCTATCTGCAGATATTTGGCTCCAGAGTACTTTATGCATGGTATTGTGGATGAGAAGACTGATGTGTTTGCGTTTGGCGTTTTGCTACTTGAACTTATAACAGGTCCTCGCACAGTTGATTCAAATAGTAGGCAAAGTCTTGTGATTTGGGTAAGGAGTACTAGGAAAAATAACTTTTGATCACATTACTTCAAATGATTATATTCACAATGGCATTTGTTGAACCTTTCTCACAACTGATAAAATTTTCTTATCCATAAATGGGTCTTTACAGCTATAGTTATTATTACATTATTTTATTCTTGCAATTACTTTCTTTTTTAGTTGTATTTATATCTTTAGTTTTGATCTTTAATTCTGAACAGAGTAAGGGTATAGTGTTGTACTATCTGGGAAATCGCGGACAGGAAAGTGGAACGTGTACAGGTATTACTCTTCTATGTTCCTGATCTGAATAGTTATACATGTTTCTAGGGCCAAGTGTGTAATCCTACTTAATATGGTTTGGAAGATCCGCACGTTCTCCTCTGAAGCTGATTGACAGATTCTCTGATAATCCTGATATTGGCACACTACATGATAATTTTGTGTGAGCATGACTCCCATTATATGTTCTATTTTGTTTGCATTTAATCATCTTTGTATTATTTCTTTAATTCAGGTTTTATAATCATTTTGTTTGTATGTTTCATTGGCTTTTGATTCTATGGGTTTGGATGAAGAATAGTTCGAGGTGTTCAAGATGTGAACTTTGTATCAAACTGCAAGAGTTTTCACCAAAATGGGAAATTACAGATTCACGCAGAAGCAATATGGTACCTTCTTTGTTTGTTTTCATTTCTCATCTTTTAAGGCTCAAGGTTTGATCTTAAATTTGAAAATTTTAGTGTTTTGGTTGGTGGGGAACTGATTTTGAATAGTTTTAATCCTAAGGATAGTGATAATGATGCAATTATTAAAGACTTTACTTTAATAGTTGAATCAAATTTGCTTGAAATTGTGTTTATACCTGTTACTGATTCTGGGTTTTGATTTGTCAATGGTGTTTAAGTGTTTTCTGCTCTTGGAGATTTTGTTGTAGATTATAGAGCTAGATTTGTTGGTTCTTTTGGTATTAGGGAATACAAGAATCTTTCTTACGGTGTTTTAGAAACGATTCATAGGATTAATGTTGGAGGTTTGAAGTTAACTCCTTTTAATGATACCCTTTGGAGGACATGGATTCTTGATAGTGATTTTCTGGTTTTTAAGGATGCAGCTAAGGGTGTAGTGAGCACTCACACACCCAATTATCAGAAAGGAGGCACGACTCGGGAGATCGCGCCCGATATTGTTTATATGTCTGCTCAGTAAAATGAATAGGGATAATCAATCCATTTTAGCTTCACAATTCAAACATGGAATTTTCAAGTGGCTTCTGTTGGTGTTTGAGACTTGGTTCGATTTCATTTTTGCGGTATTTTTAGTCATTCTCTTAATTTGTTGTACTTTGATGTGTATATTAATAAATATTCGGCTTATATTAATAGATATTTGCCCAGGCTTCAGAATTTTCCTAGCTCCGCCACTGGTTCGTCTTACTGTATTCTGTTGTTTGCACGGGGTTATAAAAGAACAGTGGTGGTAATGGCTGAAAACAACATGAACCAAACACTGAAGGATGGCTTAAAAAATAACACTATCCTCCGACAACACTGGTAATGAATGACTTCATCAGTTGACAGAGATGTCTCTTGATAAATTGGACTTTGAAACCATGCTTTTCTGAATGACGAGAATGCGGATATGAGTATGATACATATACAATTAGTGTTAAACCATAAATTGTTATCAATTTAATAGAGTCAATAACACTTCTTTTACATATGACTGGTGATATCTTTTGTAATATTTTAACCTTGGTTAGGAAAAAAATACATGTGATATATTTACTAGGAAAAAATATAGTTTGAAATGGATAAGAGAAGGATATCTTTTTTTAAGTTGTGATCATCATCAACATATATAGTTTATAATTGAATTTTTTATAAATGTTTTAGCTTATCTAAACCAGCATGTTTTTCTATTTCATTCACTTTAGGATTTTATTTTGATATCATTTACTTTTTTGTCACAACATGTTTTCCTTCTGTAATTGTTAAATGTGTATTACAGATATTCTGAAAAACATTGCAGGTGATGATGAATTCAATGAATGTTCCTTCCAAAAGAAGTACACTGGAGAGGAAACTTGATAAGCTCTTTGCAACACTCTTTATGATGTGTTTTATTGGAGCCATAGGCAGGTATGTGAGCTAAATAACAAGTTTGATGAACCACTTCTAATCTGTTGCTAATGTTTAGGCAGTGCTAGGAAGGGTTGGAATTTGTTTTGTATGAACTTTATTAGATTTATTGTTTTAATTACTGTTATTAATAACAGTGTTTTGATGGACAATACATGACATCTCCATAACTTGAAATTTTATTTTTTAATTGAGTTGAGATTTAAATATAACAAATGATTATGACTCCTAATATAAGTATTAAATTCATAAAAATTGTAATCAGTGTCAAAATTTTTATAAAAATCTTAATATAATAATAGCAATTATGTTATTATAACTAAAATTTTCTCCAAAGTTATGTCATTATAGAATGGGAAATTGAGCAATATGCGCTTTTTATATTTTAGTTTAGTTATACGATATGGTTTATTAGAAAAATAAATGAAATTTTGAGAAAGTGATGTAATTCCATACATAGTAGTAGTATATATTTGTGAATGATATTATTGAAATTTGTGAATTTTAGTGCTATTTTCGTGAACAAAAAATATTTTTATTTACATCTTCATTCATCAGAGGAGGGCTCAGCACAGTTCAATCCAAAAATTAGATTTCTGGTAACGTGGACTTGCTCTGTCAAGATAAATAGCCACCTCTGCTCATTCTTTTTCTCTTAACTTACTGCTTATAAGTTACTTTTCTATTCAGCTACTATGTTATTTACTTCAACCTTGGAGTTTCAATCTTACTAAAGACCTATCTTGTGACTTGTGCGATGGCACGAGGGACTACAGCTAAGGTTCACCTATTGAAATAATGTGTTATATTAGCAATGTTTCAGTTAATATAACAGATACTACCACCATCGGACAAGTAATGGTTAATTGAGACCTGTGTAACAAGGCTAATCCAGAAATCTGCCATATCCAGAAGTAATGGTTAATTGAGACCTGTGTACCAAGGCTAATCCAGATACCTGTGTAACAATTTTTTGTCTAATGATTGCTAAATTTATTAATGTTGCATACCCGTGAAAATTTCCGTCACTGAGAAAAGGTTCAAAAACTATGGATTTACAATTAATAAAAGGAGTCACGTTGTAGCAGAATTATGCCGCTACATCATTGCTGAACAGAATTGTGGAGTATGTCTATTCTCGCCAGCTGGTATGCACATCATTGCTGAACAGAATTTTGGAGTATATTTGTTCTCGCCATCTTCTCTGTATTTTATTTGATGATCTACATCTAAAGAGAGGTATTCTTGTACTCTTTTACTATTTGTTTCTATTATTTATGATATATAGGAATAGGAATTCGTTTCCTCTCCAAGGATTTCATCCGGCACCAGAATTCATTATTGGAGACTTTTATCGAAGTTTTAGGTCCTATAAGTGGGTTGTTGAAGTGCTGCTGAGATTTTACCACAACCTTGTGACAGAATTGGTCATTTATCTTTTGATTGTCTGACCTGTCAGGATTAATTAAGCAAGATTATGTAGAAAACTCATTTCATTTCGTAGGATGAATAGCGTGGTTGAGGCTTTCGTTTTACATGGATGTTCATAGTTTGTATGGTTCGGCTGAATTGACTAGATTCTGATGTTAATTATTTGATTATCTTTTCAGGTCTGATATCTTGGATTTCTTGCGCAAACTATATGGCCCTTAATTAGATGTGTGGAGAGTCATGGTTCTTTTGTACATCTTATTAAATGGGGTGCCGCCATTTTGAGTAGGTAATTATTTGTTATTTATATGTTATATTATCAATTGAGGATGAAGACATATCACTGTTTTATTCAAGTCCAATGTTCAATGTTGATATTGATATGAAAGAATGTCTTTTTTAGAAACTGAACCGGAGATCTTCCGACAGATTTTACTACGAAAACTTGATTTTCAAACTGAGCCTTGGCCTAGCATTTCAGACAGCGCAAATGATCTAATTCGAAAAATACTTAATCAAAATCCGAGAACAAGGCTTACGACACATGAAGTACTTCGTAAGTCTCTTACCTTTTTGCAAGGTTATTTTGATCGGTAACATTTTTGCAAGGTTATGACACTAAATTGTATTTTAGTGTCAGGCCACCCATGGATTCTTGATGACAACATCGCACCTGATAAACCTATCACGTCTGAAGCAATTATCTTATATGAATAAACTGAAAAAGATGGCTTTGTGTGTAAGGTTTTTGTATCCCTTACTGCTTTGGCTAGAATTCTTTGTGCTATGAAGTGAATGATTTTTATCTCTTGGATATCAAGTTGTGTGTCTTCCTATTAGCCCGTCCATTTTAAATTACTTGGCATTTAAGATTTTTGACATGACTCAAGTCAGTGGAATAATTTTACAAAGATATTGTTAAAATGTATAGTGGAATATAATACCTTGAAATAATAGTCACAATACGTTTTTGTTGGTTTGGCCTGAATCTAAAGCATCATTATATATCTGTAGTTTGTAAGTTATTAGCATTCATGAACTCTTTGAGCTAGGATTTGTCATTCCTTTGGAAACAGAAAGTTTAAAAGTCTCTAATAAGAATTAATGATCAAGTTAAAGAAGGAAAGATGTTTTCCTCTGGTTCTAGAAATACTCTTAAATTTTTGTTCTTCTAGAGATTTTTCAGAGACTTTTTAACTTGATCATTATTTCTTTCAAAGACTTTTAAATTTTTGGAAATATCACTATGGCCACTGATGGTCTGTTTTCTCTTATGCGTTATGTCACTGCAGCAGGAGATGTTGATATTTAGACTAAATCATGGTCGAGGATGTGAGCAAGAATGAGATAGTGAATGTACAAACTAACTAAAGCAATTTTTCCTGCAATCAATATGGAATATAATTGCTCAATATGAAAATGTGAAACATGTGTTGTGAGTGAGTCCATCAGCCATGATTTTCAGTATATAACATTACTTGATTTTTTTTTTTAAGAAACCACACATTTTACAAGCAGAATAAAAATTTGTGAAACATTCCTGCAAAAATGTATAAACATTTGTACTTCTTAATGCAGTGCAATATTCCGAAGGAGAATCACTTTAAGCAGCCTGGAGAAAGATGCCCAACTTGGTCACCTGACAGGTTCTTGCTACAAAATTCTGATATGATCAACATGAAATATATTAGGTGATGTCTAACATTTGGTTTTCTTTCCATTCTTATATCTTTTTAGGTGGGAAAGATTTCTCCGCAGCTGGGTAGAAGCTTCATCCGAACCCGATCCACGCATCACCCATGAAATACGCAGCATTTGGGTATCATACGGGTCTCAGGTAAGATTTAGACAAGCTAATTTATCAAACTAGAAAATTATAGTGTAGCCGAATGAAAGCAGAACTCTACTTATTTGCTCATACGATATCGATATGCAGGCTGATCGTTCTTTTGGGCAAAAGTTAGCATCTCATCTGAACATGAGGCCTAGCATTTAACTCTGTTGCCAAATATTGAATCATCGCAAGATTTGCAGATGTGCAAAATGTATGAAAAGGATGTTTGTTTGGATCACTATAACAGACTTTTATTTTTTCTTATAATGTTATATCGTGAATGATATACCATATTGAAAATTCGGGTGCTTATAATGTTATGATGTAGCTGGGTGTACACTTTCAGTGTCTCAAGAGATTCAGTCATCAGTTCCTATTCCGAGTGCTTATGCCACAGCGTCATGGTACAGAGCTGCAACATTAGCCATTAATAATAGATACAAGAATAAATAGTATTCAAGGAAAAATACAAGAGGAAATAAACCTACATATCTGTTAGTGAAATCTCCTGTTTGTGCGGATTGAGCCAAGTTTTGTTCTCAATTTTGTACCATTGAGCTCTCCGCTTATGTCTCTTCTGCATAACGCAGGGAGAGCGATACTACAGTTGATAATATGATTCTTCTCAATGCGATCTAATGGTTGTATTTCTCGTGGTTGGTTTTATGATTTTCACCAGGTCTTACTTTATTCCTGTATTTGACTTTTTTTTGGGCATCCAAATGTAAAAGATGGAATGGTTAGAATGTTGTAGAATTAAATGATGAAATGAAATAAAGTTTAAAAATGAGAATACAATAGCTAATGTATATTAGAGTTGTCAATAAAGTTCCAGTTTAAAGGATTGCTACACAAATCTAAACTATAACTTTCAGTTACAATTATTCTACTACAAGAAGGTTGCTCACTAAAAAACTGTCTTTGATGGATATGAATTATGATTCATAAAAGAAGAGGTAAATCCTTAACTGCTTGTGGCAATCTTCATTAATAATTTTATAAATTTATAATTTTTAATAGATATATTTTTGTTCTATGATATAGATTATTAATGAAAGTCCAAGTGATACTTTTGTAGTAGTAGATAAGTCACCTGCAATTTATGATCTATATTTAAATTAAAATATTTATTTTAAAAAAAATATTAAAATATTTTTTATAAAAAAAAATTGTTTTTTTGTTTTTTACATTCTTATTATATTTTAAAAACAAATACGCGTAACAGATCAATACTCGTGCGAATACACGGGTATCCAGGTCATAATTCGTGCAAACGCACGGGTATCAAAACTAGAATCCGTGAGAACGCACGGGTTATTACATTTTTTTTGTATAATTAAAGAAAATAAAAGTTTATATATTTAAAAGAATGTCTAGATCCAAACACGGGCAAAATGTGTTTATTTATGTTATTACTATTTATTTATACAAATAAAACAATATTTAAAAATAATATGTTATTAGTTGATTTTTATAAAAATAAATGATTGTATAAATATTTTTATAAATAATGAGAAAAAAATTAATATTTACATAAAAAATATACAGTTAATTCAAATATACGTATATATGGAATAATTATATTAAAGCTATAATTATAAATAAAAATTATTATTATTTTAAAAATGATAAATTTTTTTTGTTAAATAATTTTGTCTTTCTATTTTTTTTTCATATTTATTATATTTTTTAAACAAATACGCGTAACACGCCAGTACCCCGTGCATCGCACGGGTATCCCACTAGTTATTTTTGTAACTTCCACTATTTTTATGAGATTCAAAATTTTAAAACAAATTATTTTGTAACTTCTACCGTTTTTATGAGATTCAAAATTCAAAACAAATTATTTTGTAACGTCCCACCGTTTTTATGAGATTTAAAATTCAAAATAAATGATGCAGTTAATTTTCACTAACTTGCAGGATGGTGCTGGCAAGGCAATTTGCTTTTTTAAAAAAGTTACGGTTACAACAATTTCTTATTATAAATTTACTCTCCGGTGAGAAATCCAATAACTATTTTTTTTTTAAATGTAACCTCTTAAACAATCTTTTCTCTTCCTATTTCTTCAATTGTTGTATACCAATAATGCAAGAAAAAAACTGAAAAAATTGTTAGAATATGGGCAATTTAGAGAGTGTAAAAGAGATTAGAAAAAGGTTATTTGAGGTTGATTTATATACATTTCATCTTAATCACCTTTATGCAGCTTTACTTGCTTATGTACAGAGGAATTCAATATATGATGTGATTAAGGATATGGTCCTAATCCTGAATCAACAAGCGTGGATTATATAGCCAAGTTTAGTGTGACCGTGCCTATTATGAGTTTTAGTAGAACAAGTGATATTCTTCTTCATGACAAACATATTGTTCAGGTTTATCGCTCAAACACATATATTAGATTCCAATGTTTCTTGAGATTCCATTGTTCAAATTATGAGTGTATCTTTTTTTATGCTAAATAATGTTTAAAAAGGAATTACTATTTTACTCTAAGTTTTACTATTGCTAATTACTCCTTTTTTCGTAAACAGATTCATGGAGTTTTTAACTACTTCAATCTTATGTCCCATATATTATGGCTCTACATTAAGTTAATGACCATCTTCTTGCTCACCATGTAGGATTTTGGATAAGCTTCTTAGTTTTTTTATGTTTATAATAACCTCAAAAGAAAGTGATCTTGATACCTGATCGTACCTGGATCAGACAGTTACAGGTGGCCAACGACGTCCGTTGAGCTCCGGCTCCGGTGAGGTTGAAGTACGGCCGGGGGGGGGGGGGGGGGGGGGGGGGGGTGTACCTGCAAGGTACTCCGACGCTCAAGTTAGGGAGTGCACAGAGTAACAACAAATACAAAGAGTGAAAAAAGTGACTTAACCTGACCCTCTCAAGTGAGAGAGTATTTATAGAGAGCCCCCAGCGCGGGGGCCAACGGTTTACTTGCGTTGGGGCTGGATTGTCAGGCCCAATCCAAGTAACTGCCAGGGCTTACGTGGGCGTAGTTGAAGACCAGCACGTGGTCTTCGCCCTGGGGTAACCGTTCCTAGATTTCCGGGATTAGGGCAGACCGAATCCTGCGGAAGTGGGAGGTTACTTGGAACGTGTCCACGTGGTACGGACCGTTAGGCACTCCTCGCGGGGGAGGAGTCTTCTGTGTCGAGGACCAACAAGCCGTACGACGGGCATGTCCTCGCGGGGAGGGACCATGTCTGCCGAGGAGTGGTATGTGGCATTCTCGCGGGGAGAAGCTGGTATGTCGAGGAGGTACCTCTCCGCCGGGATGCGAGGTCCTCCTGTCCTGTTGACCTAGATGCCCGACACTGCAAAGTGCTCGGGGGGAACGTTGGTCTACTTGCAGCAGTCAAGGGGCCCCGCGGAGGGGTCTGAGTGGGCCTCCCCATGCTATATGGGTTGGGCCTGCTCGACTGTTGGGCAGCCTCGGCCCAGTCCAGAACAGGAGCCCCCCAAGTCGTTGCTCTGAGGGTGGCAGAGTGATGACTTAAGGGTTATTATATGTCGAGGATACGCTAAGAGAGGAACCGAGGAGGGTCGATATCCTATGCGAAATTCATTCGGCCGGGATGAGTGTCGGGCGTCGGACAGATGTGTCCGGTCGTATGGTCGGGGAGATGAAGGGCTTCGGATTCAAAGCGCTGGGGAACCCCGAAACGACACGCGTGGGGAGACGGGTGGCTGCATGCGTGCCACGTGTTGCCTGCCATCATTACCTAGGGGGGCTAGGGGCGGCTGGCTAGGGTAGCGCACTCGAGTGCCTTACGCCCCTCGGGTCTCGCGAGAATCGCTTATAAAAGCCGCTCCCCTCGCTCATTCTTCACTTTTCCGCTTCTCTCTCAAGAAACTTTCTCCCTCTCTCTCTAACCTCTTCCGTCGTAGCTCGCCGTCGTCATTCGCCGGGCACTCTCTGCCGGACGCATTTCCTCCGCTAGGACCGCCGTTCGCCGCCGTACCAGAGCCGGAAACCTCCGTGCCGAAACCCTACACCGCCGCTTTACCAAGTATTTGCTTCAAACCGGACCTTTATTTTGCGTTTTTCTTCGATTTTAACTAGTGTAGGACGTTTCCTTGGCGAATTGATGACATTCCCATGAGAAACGAAGGGATTCCCGGCGATTACGGCGGGAATCTTTAGTTGTGGAGAGGGGAGAGTGCGAAGATTCTTGCTCGCTATTGATGAATACCTCGGGGATCAGGGAACGAACACGTCGGGGATCCGTTTGAATGTCTCGGGGTCCTTGATGATCAGTGTATTTGTTAGTGCCGCGAGGACACGGGGCAGAACCTTCCGGGGAGACGATGAGTTCCCCGGTGGGCAAGTTGATCCTTGGTCGATCTCGTCGGGGAATTGAGAAAGCCTTGCCCCTTCTTCGCCCGTTCGCTTGAACAGCGGTGGAGGGGTGAATTTGATACGACCAATCGAATTCACCGTTTCCTTCTACTTTTCAGGTAAATGGACGATTTGGCTGCAGAGGTGGCCGCAGGATATTTCGAGGAAAACGACGACGACCAGCCTGACTCCCCCATGGCTCACATGGCCTTTGCGCAGGAGAGGCCGCTTGAGGACTGGGTCTGTAGCGAAGCCCTTGAGATGTCGTCCATCTTCGTGTACCCAGATGTGGGCGATGCTTTTTGCACCGTCGAGCACAGACTAATCGGAAGTGGTCAATCCTGGAAGGTGTTTCGTCCCGAGGAGCATCACCAGATATGCTCCCCTTACCGGGGAATGCGGGTCCCCCTTGTACGAGTTTATGTTCGAGAATGCGGGGTGGAGGCTGCCTTTCACGGATTTTCAGGAGGGGATCTTTGACTGGTTGAAGTTGGCCCCTTCGCAGATTCATCCGAACTCGTTGGCCTTCATCCGGGCTTTCGAGCTCGTATGCAAATATTTGGAGATCGTGCCGACCGTTCGCCTTTTCTTCCGCATATTCCACCTCCAACGGTCGTCGGTAGGAGGTCGACACGGCTGGGTGTCCTTCAAGCAGAGCAAGGCGTTGTTCCACACTTACTTGGATTCCATCCGGGATTTCAAGTTCCGCTATTTCTATGTGAAGCCGGTCACCCTCGAGGCGATATATTCATTGTACCGGAAAGTCTCCCGCGAGGTCGACGGCCGTTCCGAGGAGGTGCTGGTGCCGAAGTTTCCTCTGTACTGGACGGAGGAACACTTTAAGAAGGGAGTTGACAAGTATAAAACGAAACCTGTTCAGATGGAGGCCTACGAGCGGGAAGCCTACGATAAAATCGTAGCTTTCGTCGACAGCTTTTCTGAGGCTCGACATGAGACGCTGGACGGCCAGCCTATAATAGGTGCAGATGGGCAGGTGAAGAAAGAACGTCGCCTGATAAACACCCGCGTTCTGCTCGAGACCTTCTCCGACGAGGAGGCCATCGAATTGTTAGGTGGTGAAACGCCCTGGTTTTTATTTTTTCCTCGTATCTGTGTTTCTTGCTTTACTAACGCTTTCTTTTGCAGGAACAATGGCCGGAGCCGAGGAGAGGTTGAAGAAACTGAAAGCGAAGAGGGCCCGGGAAGCGCAGGGCCCGGGGAAGAAGCGTCGCGCTCCAAAGATCAGGAAGTTGCCCCCTCTGGGGCCCCGCACGGAGGGTGTTTCCACGGCCGCTGCCCCCCGAAGGATCCACTCTGTCCCAGCCTGCTGCCTCTGTATCGGGGACCGCGGGTGACCGCACAACTCCTGCGGGAAGCCAATCCCCGGCTACCCAAGGGACTCCGAAGAGTCAGCGCGTTGCGGAGGTCGTCGACCTGGGTGGTGAAGATAGTCCCCCCGGTTCCTTCCAGCTTTGACCTTCCCCCCTGCCATCAAAAACCTCACTTCTTCTCCGAGGTCACTTATCCTCGCTCCCTTCCCTCCGAGATCCAAACCGTGCTGGGGACCGCACCTGAAGTGAGGAGGAAGATGCTTTTTGAGGACCTGTCGGCCGTCATGCGTATCTGCTCGACTGCCCTCATTCTAAATGACGAGACCCGCCCTGCTGCTGAACTGGCCCGCCTGCAGGAGGCACTGGATACCTTGGGCGCTGAGATGCTCGGCATGCGCAAGGAGCTAAAAGAGTGCCGAGATCTGAACAAAGAGCAAGGCAAGCAGCAGCAATTGGTCGAGGCCAAGCTTAAGGAAGCCGAGGAGACAAAGAAGAGCCACCTTGCCCGAATCGCTGAGCTGGAGTTGGAGGAGAAGCGGCTTAAGGTAAGAATTGCCGAGCTGGAAGATGCGGTGCGGCCAGCCGAAGGGGAGACTGAGGAGGACAAACTCCTGACCACTCGTTCGGTGTTTGTGGCGCAGCTCCGGAAGCTTGAGCAGGATCTCCGAGTGTCCGAGGATGATTCTATCGAAACCCGCGGGTATAGGTTTCCGCAGTGCCGTGGCGCAGCTTCGGGTTCTCAACCCCGACCTTGTCATCGTAGGGATCGACCCCGACGCTGAGGTGGTGGATGGACAGATCGTGTATCCTCTGCGGGAGAACGACATTCATGCGCACGAGGAGCCCGACGGGACCACAACTGAGTAGGTTTTTATCTTTGTTTTGGTCGGCCTGCGAGCCGTTTTGTTTCGCCCGGCTTGTGGGCTTAGCTGATGTACTTTTTGCACAATGGTTATTTTCGCCCGGCTTGTGGGCTCATATTTGTAACTTTTTGGACCAAGTGTTTTGCCCGCTATTCGTACTTTATAATATCTGTTAATTTTCCTTGTGTGTGATGTGGTGTTCGTTATACTTTATTGTTTTATACTTTATTTTTGCCCAAGTAATAAGGCTTCGGGATTTGCTCGACCTTGATCGTCCCTGACCGCGTGGAGAGCTGGTCGGGCGGCCGGAGGAGTACTCCGACCTTCAACGAGGCTAAGAGCTCGGTCGAGGTCCTAGTCTCGTGGCATGAACTTCCCATCGCGAGCTGGGTGTTATGCCCGGTTGGCACGGCGACGGTGGGCCTCGATCAAGGTATCCCCGCCGGATCAAATGTCCTCGCGCACACACAACGCGGTCTCTGATCATCGTGTTCTTATAGGGGTGTCGCGCTTGTACCCCAGCGCGTCCCCGTATCGCGGTGCTAGTCAGCCGCGGGCAGTGTTTAACTGTAATATTGTTTTAGCTTTTCAGCGTTCCATGGTCGAGCAAGTTCTTCCCGTGCAGATTTTCGAGGAAATAGGCTCCTGTCCAAGTCTTCGCGCGGACGCGGTACGGGCCCTCCCAGTTCGCGGCGAGTTTGCCTTCTCGCGAGTCTTTCTGGTTCCTTCGTAGGACGAGGGTGCCCACCTGAAAATCACGTTTAATGACACTGTCATTATAACGCAGTGTTATCTTTTGTTTAAGTGACGCCTCTCGGAGAGAAGCGCCCGAGCGTGTTTCCTCCACGAAGTCGAGTTCTTCCCTCAAGGCTTCGTCGTTCGTGTTCCCGTCGAGGGGGGCTTCCGTCCTCCTCGAGGGTTCTCTGATCTCCACGGGGATCACTGCCTCCGTTCCATAAGTCAAACGGAAGGGGGTCTCCCCGGTCGTGGAGTGTGGGGTTGTTCGGTAGGCCCAGAGAACGCTGTGTAGCTCTTCGACCCACCGTTGTTTGGCGTCGCCCAGTCTCCGTCTTAATCCTCGAAGGATCACTCTGTTAGCGGCCTCAGCCTGTCCGTTCGTTTGAGGGTGCTCGACCGACGTGAAGTGCTGCTTCGTGCCTAGTTTTGTGACGAAGTCTTGGAAGTTCCTGTCGGTGAACTGGGTTCCGTTGTCTGTGACGATGGCTTGAGGCACTCCGAACCGGGCGAGGATATTTCTTTTGTAGAAACGAAGTATGTTGAAAGCGGTGATTTTGGCCAATGCTTCTGCTTCAATCCACTTTGTGAAGTAATCTACCCCGACGATGAGGTATTTGTTTTGATACGACCCCTGGACGAAAGGCCCGAGGATATCCATCCCCCACCATGCGAACGGCCACGGGGAGGATAGCGTCGTGAGTTCGCTAGGGGGAGCGAGGTGCATGTCCCCGTGCCGCTGGCATTTATCGCACTTCTTGACGTGCTCCTTGGCGTCTTGTTGCATGGTCGGCCAGTAATATCCTGCCCGGAGTGCTTTCCGAGCTAGCGATCGTCCGCCTAGGTGCTGCGCATTGATTCCCTCGTGGATCTCCTGGAGTATGCCGGGGACCTTGGTATCTTCGATACATCTGAGGAGGGGAATAGAGAATCCTCGCCGGTATAGCTTATCCTCGACTATAGTGTACGAGCATGCCCGTCTCTTGACCATTCTAGCTTCTTTGGGGTCTTCGGGCAGTTTGCCCATCGTGAGGTATTCGTATACCGGGGTCATCCAGCAGCCGCTGTCCCCGATGGCGTTGATATTCGAAACCATACCAGGTTTATCGACGCTCGGGTGGGAAAGGACCTCTTGTATGACGGACTTGTTTCCGCCTTTCTTTTTCGTGCTTGCTAATTTTGACAGGACGTCCGCCCGGGCATTATGCTCCCGGGGAATGTGAGTCACTTCTGCCGAGGTGAACTTCTTCATCTTCTCTTTTACCAAGGCCAAGTATTCTATGAGGCTGTCGTTCTTGGCCTGGTACTCTCCTCGGACTTGCGAGGCTACGAGCTGGGAATCGGTGAATAGCTTGACCTCCTTGGCGCCAATGTCCTCAGTCAGCCTGAGTCCCGCAAGGAAGACCTCGTATTCGGCTTGGTTATTCGAAGTCGGGAAAGCCAGTTCGAGGGACACCTCGATGAGGATGCCTTCCTCGTTTTCGAGTATGATTCCAGCTCCGCTTCCTTTCGGGCTGGATGCTCCGTCAACATATATTGTCCATTTCTGCGACCCGTTGGCTGAGGGTTCTGGGACGGTCATCTCTGCTACGAAGTCGGCCAGCACTTGTGCCTTCAAGGCTTTCCTCCCTTCGTATTGGATGTCGAATTAGGCCAGCTCGAGCGACCACCTGAGCATCCTCCCCGCCATATCTGGTCGTCCGAGGAGTTGCCTGATCGGCTGGTTGGTCCTCACGACGACGGTATGGGCAAGGAAGTAGTGGCGGAGTCTTCTGGCCGCGGTGATGAGGCCCAGTGTGACTTTCTCGATCTGTTGATACCTGAGCTCGGGGCCTTGGAGAGCTTTGCTCGTGAAGTAAACTGGCTTCTGTCCGTCTGGTGTTTCCCGAATGAGGACGGCGCTGACCGCTTCGCTCGTGATCGCAAGATACAAGAAGAGTGTTTCCCCGTTCTCGGGTCGCGAGAGGACCGGGGGTTGCGATAAGACTTGCTTCAAATGTGCGAGCGCTTGTTCGCATTCCCCGCTCCACTCAAACTCTGCTTTTTGCCGGAGGAGTTTAAAAAAGGGGAGTGCGTACTGTGCGGATTTGGCGACGAACCGGGAAAGGGCGGTGAGCATTCCGTTCAATGATTGTATTGACTTCTTCGAGCCCGGAGTAGGGAGCTCGGAAAAGGCTCTGCACTTGTCGGGGTTTGCCTCGATTCCTCGTTCCATGAGGTAAAATCCGAGGAACTTTCCTGCCCGGACACCGAAGGTGCATTTGTCGGGATTAAACCTCATACGGCATCTTCTCGCCGTATCGAACACCTTCTTGAGGTGCGCGGCGTGGTTGACTTCTTCTGCGGACTTGACGATCATGTCGTCCATGTAGACTTCGAGCATGTCTCCTATTTCAGTTCGAAAGACCTTGTTCATCATCCGCTGGTAGGTCGCACCGGCATTCTTCAGACCGAAAGGCATTACATTGTAGTAGTAGTTGCCCGACGCGGTCATGAAGGCCGTGTGTTGCTTGTCGACCTTGTCCATGGGAATTTGGTTGTATCCTGAATAGGCGTCCATGAAAGACAGTAGTTTGTAACCTGCAGAATTGTCGACCAGTTGGTCGATGTTAGGCAAGGGGTAACAGTCTTTCGGGCAAGCCCGGTTAAGATCAGTATAATCAACGCACATTCTCCATTTTCCATTATTTTTCTTAACAAGTACAACGTTGGACAGCCATGTCGTGTATTTGGCTTCCGAAATAAAATTTGCCTCTAGGAGGTCTTTTACAGCTTTCTCAGCAGCCTCCGCTTTCTCGGGAGACTGCTTGCGCCTACGCTGTGCTACGGCCCTAGCGGCCGGATCTACTGCGAGCTGATGGCAAGCCACCTCGGGGTCGAGGCCAGGCATCTCGGATGCGCTCCACGCGAAGAGGTCAGCGTTCTCCCTCAGACATGCTTTAAGCTGCTCTTTGGCTAGGTCGGGGATCCTGGTGCCGATCTTCACGTTGCGATCCGGACTGCCTCCAACGGCTACAAGCTCGAACTCTCCATCTGGGATGGGGCGTATTGGGTGGAGAGGTTGCCCGTTGTTTTCCGCCCGGTGGTCGTGGTCTTCGACTCTGTCTTCATTGGGCTCGCCGGAGAACCTGCTGTCGAGGTCGACCGCGTTGACGCGCGGGAGAGGTATCTGTCCGACGTCCTGGGGTGGTTTGGCCACGACCTTAGGTTTGGGACCAATGGAACTTAGGCCCTTGACGGCGGCATCGAAGTATCTCCTAGCCGCGTCGATGTCCCCGTGCATCGTCACTACCCGTCCTCTCCTCGTGTAGTACTTCATTTTGAGATGGACCGTTGACGGGACCGCCGTGAGTTCAGCAAGGGTGGTCCTTCCGAGGATGCAGTTGTAGAGGGATGGGCATTCCACCACCAGGAAACGGATCTTCACCTGTCGGGCCGTGTCTTCGGCCCCGAACGTAACCATCAGCTCCACGTAACCCCATGGTCTGGTGGTGGATCCATTGAACCCCTGTAGGTCTGACCCGATGTATGGGGTCAAATGCCTCTCGTCCAGCTGAAGGGTCCCGAACAGATGAGAATACATGATGTCGACCGAGCTCCCCTGGTCGACTAGGATTCTTCGGACGTCAAAGTTCGCCATTTGGGCCCTGACCAGGAGGGGAATAGTGGCGTTTGGTGCTCCCCCGGGGAGTTCTTCGAGGTAGAAGGTGATGGGATTGGAGTTTCCGCGCACTTTCTCGAGGGTGGTCGCCTTTGACGATGTCGCGGATTCCAGTTCGTCAAACTTTCGTTTGATCGACCCAACCGATATTTTCCCGGGGTCTCCTCCGGAGATAACCATTGCTTTGGGGAAGCCTTCCCAGGTACTACGGGCCGTGACGGGGCCTTCGTCGGGGAAGGTCGCCCACATGTTGCGGATTGCCTCTTCGCCCTCGATGATTGGGGGGACGAAGAAGTCCTCGGGCCGAGTGACGCTGAGGGCGACCTGAAGCTGGCTGTCGGCGGGAGGGGGTGTTGTCTCCTCGACGTTCTGCGATTCCTTTGAGCTGGTACGAGGAGGATCATTCTGCTGGGCATATTTCTTCAAGTGCCCTTCTTTGATGAGAATCTCAATGGCATCCTTGAGGTGGATGCAATCCTCGGTGACATGCCCGTGGCTTCTGTGGAACCTGCAGTACTTAGATTTGTCAACGTTTGGTTTGGGAGCCGCGGGCTTCGGGAAGCGAACTCCTCCTTTCACAAACTCGGAATTCTGGCAGTCTGAGAGGATCCGAGACCGGGAAGTGTTGAGCGGCGTGTACTCCGTGAATCGGCCAGCTGGCCCGCGCTGTTCCCGGGGATCTCGATTGCGATTTTCCTTCCTCTTTTCTCCTCCCCGTCGGGGAGAAGCGTCATCGTCTTTGTGGCCGCGGGGGCCTTCTCTGCGTCTTGTCTCAAGAGCGATCTGGGCTGCTTCCGTCTCTTCGAGCTCGATGTACTTCTGGGCTCGAGCGAGAAGGTCTTCGAGACGCCTGGGTCTTCGGAGGCCAATGGATTTGGCAAAGTCTGACCCGGCGCGTAGTCCGTGAATAATTAAGTATTTCTTCATGTCGTCGGTCGTGTGGACCTCGACGACTTCCTTGTTAAACCTTTCAATGTAATTTCGGAGGGATTCGTTCCTCCCTTGGAAGATTTTCTCTAGGGCAGCCTCTGTCTTGGGGTGTCGACGAGATGCGGTGAAGTGTTTGGTGAAGCGTTGTTTCAGCTGCTTCCACGACGTGATCGAACCAGGTTCCAGGCCCTTGTACCACGTCATGGCTCCCTTCCGTAAGGTAGTGGGGAACAGCCGGCACCTGATGGCTCCCCTGACGTTTCGAAAGTCGAGCATCGCTTCGAAATTCTCCACGTGATCGTCGGGGTCGGTCAGCCCGTCATAGGTCCCCAAGTGTGGAGGTTTCTCCATGCCTGGAGGGATTGGGGCGTCCATGATTTCCCACGACAAGGGGGTCCTTTGGTCCTCGTCGTCGCTATCAGCCGGGGATCTCGAAGGTGATCGATGGTGCCGTGGAGGAGAGTTCCTCGACCGGTTCTTTGGTCTCTCTTCGGTCTGCTTGGACTTCTTGGAGGTGGCGGAGGCCCTGGGTTCCTTCCGGGGCGGGGAACGAGGGCGTTTCTGGGTGATTGCCGGCTGGGGGCGCTCGAGACGCGGTCGACGACCATGACGTACGGGCGACGGTGTCCGAGAATCTTCGGAAGGGGTCCTTCGCGGGGAAGGAGAGAGGCGAGGTGACTGGGGGCGACGATGTCTTCGCGGGGAAGATCGTCGTGCACGTCCATGCTCCAAGGCTTCAATTCTGTTGTTCTGCTGCGCGATCAGCTGATTGGTCTGGTTGATCAACGCAAATAGGGCCACGGTACTTGGGTCCGCGTTGGGCGGCGGAGCCACTGGCTGGAGAGGGGTTTGCTGGTCGTCCGTGCGGACGACGTTGATAGTCGCATCCTGTGAGTCCGGGGAGGCGGTCCGTCCGTCCCTTATGTCGCCTTCGTCGCCGTGGAGGATGACGGCGTCCTCACGGTGGTTCCCGTTCTCCAGTTGCGCGAGCACGGTGTCCAGAGCCTGGTTGACGGTCGGATTGGCCATGTTGGTGATGAATAGAGGAAGCTTTGGTTTATCGAGGAGAAAACGGGGAAGCTTATAAAGTTCCCACAGACGGCGCCACTGATCGTACCTGGATCAGACAGTTACAGGTGGCCAACGACGTCCGTTGAGCTCCGGCTCCGGTGAGGTTAAAGTACGGCGGGGGGGGTGTACCTGCAAGGTACTCCGACGCTCAAGTTAGGGAGTGCACAGAGTAACAGCAAATACAAAGAGTGAAAAAAGTGACTTAACCTGACCCTCTCAAGTGAGAGAGTATTTATAGAGAGCCCCCAGCGCGGGGCCAACGGTTACTTGCGTTGGGCTGGATTGTCAGGCCCAATCCAAGTAACTGCCAGGGCTTACGTGGCGTAGTGAAGACCAGCACGTGGTCTTCGCCCTGGGGTAACCGTTCCTAGATTTCCGGGATTAGGGCAGACCGAATCCTGCGGAAGTGGGAGGTTACTTGGAACGTGTCCACGTGGTACGGACCGTTAGGCACTCCTCGCGGGGGAGGAGTCTTCTGTATCGAGGACCAACAAGCCGTACGACGGGCATGTCCTCGCGGGGAGGGACCATGTCTGCCGAGGAGTGGTATGTGGCATTCTCGCGGGGAGAAGCTGGTATGTCGAGGAGGTACCTCTCCGCCGGGATGCGAGGTCCTCCTGTCCTGTTGACCTAGATGCCCGACACTGCAAAGTGCTCGGGGGGAACGTTGGTCTGCTTGCAGCAGTCAAGGGCCCCACGGAGGGGTCTGAGTGGGCCTCCCCATGCTATATGGGTTGGGCCTGCTCGACTGTTGGGCAGCCTCGGCCCAGTCCAGAACAATACCCTTAGAGTTGGGTATGCTAATGACTATTATGTCAACAGATTTCAAATATGTTCTGTCATACGTGTTACAAAAAGTTATTATTTGTGGTTGTTTTTATCAATTGCAATATTATAGGAGTCTGGTGATATAGAAGCAGAGTTTACTGAGATTGCCACTTCTTGAGAAGTAGTTGTAATTGAAGGTTCAGAACACTTCCTCCATCAAGACATAGCTGATCAGATTAACAAACATGTGGTTGGTAATGTTAGATTATATAAATAGATTTATGGTGGTTTGTAACCATATTTTGTGTTGAAATGTTCCTAATTTTTTCTTTTAATTATGTTGTAATATTGTTTTATATTTGTCTTTTATTTATTTGAAATGTTAATATAACAATCTATTGTTAATGTAATTGAATAGTTACTTAGTGTATTACAAGTTTAATTTAGTAACATGAATTTTATTTGTCTTTGGAAAAGTTTGACGGATGATGATAGATTAATATGGACTACTAAATATTATTCTTATTTAATATTTTAATTTTCTTCTTTTAGTTTTTAATATATAAATATTTTAATATATGAATATTTTTTTATATCATATAATTGTTAATTTATTAGTAATCTAACTTTTTATTAAAAAATTTGATATTAATTATTTTTTAAGGGTAGATTCACATGGGAAATATATACTGAAAAAAGATTGATAATCAGATATTTTATACTAAGATCAAACTTACGTAAAAAAACACTGTTAATATTTCAACGCATTAGCATAATAAAGAAGCGGACAAACGGGCACTCCCGTGCCCGTCTGGTCGCTAGTAATAAATAAAACTAATAAATAACTAATAATAAAAAATAAACAAAATAAATAAATAAATAGAATATATTAACAAAAAGAAGAAATAAATTAAATTAAATTAAATTAGTGATTTAAAAGTATTACATAAGAAAACAAAATTCAAAATAAAAAAAAAAGTATAAAATTCTAAGACTCGTGAAAATAATTGACAAAAATTAAATGAAAAAAAAAACATGACTATGTTTAATAGATGACTGCAAATACAAAGATGGTTGACTTAAAATGATATGACAATGATCAAAAGATCTGAGGGTAAAATTTAGGGTGCGGCGTTACCTAGCAACATAGGTATGTTAGCATAAAGCAGATGTATTATGCTAAATTTGGTTCTTAATTTGAATCAAGTTTTCCATCTCTCTTTCTTTAATATGTTGGTTAAGATTTGAAATAAGGTTGTGAGGATTATGGGTGTGCATGGATTATAAATCAAACCAAATTGAATCATATATATGGTTTGGTTTGAATCTTGAAACTGTTTCTATAAAACCAGTTTATAAATGGATCGATTCAGTTCTAAATCAGTTTTTCACAATAACTTGTTTTTTTTAAAAACCAGTTTTAAACTGGTTTTTCTCAAAATCAGTTTTTTGCTTTCTTTAAATAAAGGTCATGATTTTTTATATTTATGTGAGTTTTAAAATAGAAAATACAAATTTTTGTCAAATTCAGTAGTATCCTATAATTTTTAGAAGTATGACCAATTTAAAGTAGATTAATTATATATCGAAGAAAAATTGCATCATTCCATCCAATCACAGATAGCAGTGTGTTGTGCCGAACCACCAAAATGCTATAGCGGCATGGTAGATAACGACTATTGTAAAGACTAAAACAATGTATATAGGAAATAAAAATTCTAAAAGCATACATAAATACTTAAAAATAGAAATTGCAACAGCATATATAATAAAATTCCAATCGTAAATATAAATTTCATCTTAATACATATCCCATAAAAATCAAATTATAAAGGTTATTCCTCCCATTGAAGGGTGCTCACAAAAATCACAAACAATTGTTTTCTTGCTCTGGTCTTTATATGAGATCCACTACCAATCAATATCAAGGACAAACATATCAATTTAATACATAATGTAATTTGGATATCCAATAACTAAACCACATTATTATTATGAAAACCGGTTTATATTTGAATAACAAAATGGATAACCACATTTATATTTTAGCATTTGATTTGAATTTTTAAAAGTGAAACAATTTATATACTAATTTGGTTAACATTAACCGTTTTTTTTTTTTTTTCACATCTCTAGTGTGGATTCGAAAAAGGTTCTTGTAGAGAGTTGTGAAGGGTGATTTAAGAAACCTTGAATTTCTCGGTCTGATGTATATAATCATAAGTGGTGTACTGATTTATGAGTCTGGGACCTCCGTATGGTTAACATGGATTTGTTTGGTAAAAAACTACATTTGGAATGTCCTCAAAACACCATCTACTTAATTCATGGCACATAACACTATATAAGAAGCTCCTGAATTAAATTATCTATTTTATGTTCTAATCCACACTTCCTACAAAAGATAGTTTCTATATAAAGCTTCTTTACTATAAAACAAGAAAATGAATATTTGTTAAAACACACAATTCTAGCTAAAAACACATATTTCTCAAAATAAAATATTTAAACTTCATTATCACAAATCTAAGATAATGAATTCCAGTAACTTAGAATACCTTTAAACTAGGGGGTGTTCATGGTTTATGAACGGCATTAAACTGAACCATATTTATGGTTTGGTTCAGTTTATAATAATCATTTCAATAAAAATTCAGTTAACTGCTAAAATGGTTTCAATTCAGTTTAAAACTAGATTAAAACTAGTTTATATTTATAAACTAGTTTATAATCAGTTTGCAATTTTAAACCAATTATATATTTTGAACTCTTTTAAAACCAAATTTTAAACCAATTTCATATGTTTGAAAATACTCGACTTTTTCTTATTTAAAAAAAAAATCGATTTTTTCATAATTTCGAAAAAAACTTGATTTTTTCGTATTTCTGAAAAAACTCGACTTTTGCATATTTCCGAAAATACTCGACTTTTTCGTATTTCCAAAGAAAAATCAATTTTTTCATATTTTTGAAAAAACTCGATTTTTTTGTATTTCCAAAAAAAGCTCGACTTTTTTCATATTTCTGAAAAAAAACTCGACTTTTTTATATTACCAAAAAAATTGATTTTTTTCATGTTTTAAAAAAAACTCAATTTTTTCGCATTTGCAAAAAGTATTTCTCCCACGTAATTATCAATATGACACAAAAGAATGCAAATCGTTTACACCGTTCAGTACCTTTCCTATTTTCTCATGACTTAATGTATGTAAGTCCAAATAAATACTAAATTTGAGTTTGTACATAGAAAAGTATTTCACGTAATTGCTAGTAGGTGAGGTATTGAATTGGAAAACTCATTCATTGATTTGCTTGGCCGGAGACAGAGTCACATCATGATTGTTAATTGTAGCAAACTCAATTTATAATTTTTTCCCAGGTATAATTTGTGATCATGGGAGGAACACGCTTAATATGTCATTGTCTTTTTTACAACTACATATTCATAACTAATATGAAAAAATTGAATTTTTTCGAAAATACAAAAAATCGAGTTTTGTCAGAAATATGAAAAAATCGATTTTTTTTGGAAATATGAAAATGTCGAGTTTTTTCGGAAATTTGAAAAAGTCGAGTTTTTTTTTTCGAAAATATGAAAAAATTGAGTTTTTTGGAAATACGAAAAAAAGTCGAGTTTTTTCGAGAAAAAAAATTATTTTCAGAATTTTTTTTTACTCTCAATTAATTTTTTTATTTTTTTTATTAAAAACTAATTAATTTATATAATTAAACCAGTTTATAAAAGAAAATTGGTTCTGAACCGGTTTTAAACTGAATTTGAATTGTTTTAATTAAATGGTTCAGTTCATTAACCATTTAAGTGGTTCAGTTTTTTTACAGTGCAATCCAATTCAATTCAAGTATACAATTCAGTTAACTATATTTTTGAACACCCCTACTTTAAACCATCAATACTTTGGGGGAAATACCAAACTCGATACTATAACAACTAGGGCTGGAAATGAGTCGAGTCGAGTTGAACTCGCCTTAGCTCGGCTCAACTCGTTAAGAATTGGTTAAGCTCAAATCTCGGTTCGAGTTTGACACAAACTTTTTTATAAGCTCAAACTCGACTCGTTAAAAGTTCACGAACTATTTGGTTCATCTCGTTAGGTTCATCTCATTAGGTCCAGCTCACTTGTTTCACGGACTTAAAAGCCATTTTTTAAGTATATTTTATTTTTATATATTTGACATTTTAAATTAATATTTTTTAAAAAAGAAAATATTGAAATAAAATAAAAGTTATGAGTATGAAATTTAACTTTGTTTCAAAAATTTACTAATTCAAAACTACACAACTTTCAAGAGACATATTTGAAAGTCTAATTCAAAAAATACTCAATTGAAGTTTATATTTATCTCAAAAATCCATAACTTCATCAAATATTTAGGAAACTTACAAATTTAATGAAATAATACACAAAAAATTACTAGAAATTAATACATTTTCATCACAGAATGATTACACCACTTGCAATTTTCATTACACGTGTTATTTTACCAAATGTCATAATGTCTCCAATAAGAATGACTCTAAATGTAACTGTCAGTTTTGTTGCCATAACTAGTACATAAGGGACAATATAGGGTTAAAATTTGGAGTAAGTCTTTAAAACCACTCTTAAAAATAATATAATCATTCTCATATATAATCGAGTTCACTCATGAACCTAACGAATTGAGCTCTGTATAGTTCAAGTTCAACTCATTTAGTTAGCGAACATAATTTTTTGCTCATATTCAGCTCATTTGGTTCATGAACCTAGTTCAACGATTTAATTGTCGAACCGAGTTTCAAACTATTTTCGAGTTGGTTCGGTTCATTGTCAGCCCTAATAGCAACAAAATCACTAACAAAGATGAAATGTAGGTGTTTAAAGGTTCGAACAAGCATTACACACTATAAATTAAGGTTTTATTGTTCCATTTTCAAATTAAATTAAGTAACCAAGAGACTGGATTTAAATTATAACTAGATTGAAATTGATAAGCAAGACAAACTTATTAACCATCATTATTGGAAAAAAAAATTAGAATTTGATATATGAATGTCCCACAATATTGGAGTACTTGTTTCCATGTATTATTAACAAAAGAAAAAAATAAATATTTGACTTACACATTTATCCATAATTTTTTGAACATTATAATTGTCAATATCTCCATCTTTATTCACACAGACAACTTCCCACAACTGATAACGGGGTATTATCTCTTCATTTGACTTTTTTTTCTATATACATATTAACAAATTAACAGTTAAAAATCTTTTTGACATATTCTACAAAAAGTTTATACACATGCTTACCATATCTTTTTCAAGACGAGCAAACCTCAAACATGATTTTCTATACGGATATAGAGGATTTAACGCTCTTTTTCGATTTTCACTAAGTTTCTGCATTGATTAAAAATACATTAGGTTAATACAATGTATATGTACTTAAAAATTAATAATTTTTAGACAATAATATTACCTGAAAATCATCACTCATGCACTTAGTGACGAAGATATCTCATTGCTCTTGTGTTATGTAAGAATATTTTTCCAGAGATTTTTCATTAACATTACCATCATTATCTCTTAGGTATTTGCTTTTCAATTTGACTTTAAATGTCCTAAACAACTTTCTAGCTTCTTTCATTACAAAATCGTAATGTTCATCTCCTATCACGTAAGCTTTCTGAAAGACATCAAAGATCATTACCATATATAATACAAATAGATTAACATAATTAAAATTTTACAACAAACTTGATTGAAAGTGTTAGACCTGAATCACATCCCAAATATTTTGTTTATAAGTTTTCAAGATGTCTTCTTTTGATCTCCAACTGTCCAAAGTAATTGGAACAAACCGACGAGTAATACATTCAATGTAACTAATAAAACTTGCGCTTTTGGTCCCATTTGGTTGGCGTGTGTGATTCCATTGAACCTGATAAAATTTAAAACTAATGATGTAAATCAATTGATAAAGGATTATGCATATATATATATATATATATATATATATATATATATATATATATATATATATATCAACTATTGATTTACTTAACAACAATTGAGGTTACCCGATTTAAAGTTAGTTGCTTACTTTAAAGAAATAATTAATAAATCATGTAGTCATATCTCTTCTCTAACTCCATTGCTTTTACCTTTGTGAATTTTTCGCATACGTGTCACACCGCGTTTACCATTGTTTTTCCCACTATAAGCACCTTTATCATTAGTTGAAGTCATTCACCTATAAAAAGTGTAATTAATAATAAGAATGACATTAAGAATCAATAAAAATAAAAAAAAATATAATAATAATAATAAATTAATATACATACTATAAAATATCAAGTCAATCTTTTCCTTTTCCTTGTTGGATTCTTACTTTTTATATTTCTATTTACACGAAAAGATGGATTGATCCAAATTCCTTCATCGTGATCGTTTCTCATATAGATAGTATCATCTAAAATTGGATCATGCTCAAGGAATTGTGGTGTCTTAATGAAAGGATCATCCTCAGATTCTTTATTGCAATGACCATTTATTTTGTATGTTAAAAGTGCAATAGACCACTTTTCATCAGTAGGATCAGTGACATAAAACACTTGGTGAACTTGTGATGCTAAAATAAAAGACTTGTCTTTATATCCCACTCTAGTTAGATCCACCGTCATGAACCCGTAATTATCAACTCGAATGCCATTGTTATTGTCAACCCACTTGCAACCAAACACGGGTACTTGAAAGGATGAGTAATCCAACTCCCTAATACGTTCAATGACCGCAAAATATGATAATTTGGCAAATGAGGAATTTACGTCTTTGGCACTACATATGTGCATAGATTGAGCTATGAGTGTGGCACCACTATTTTGCATTGTGCTTTGGAAATCACGTTTTTTCGTATAAAATGTATAATTATTAATTACATAACTAGAATAAGAGAGTACATCTATATTTGGACCATTTGCTAGCCATCTCAATCTTATAGAAACTGAATCAGGGTTTTTAGCGAATTCTAAAAAAATATGATTTTTTAGCCATGATATAAAACTTCAATTGTGTTTTCTTATTAACCAATTTTTACTCTTGTTATGGTTCAAACTCTTAAGCTTTTCCTTGCGTTTTTCAACACATAGCTCAACTTCATCGGCATTGTGTAGAACATACAAGTGTGCTTGCTCTAATTCAATGTTCGAGATAGTCACTACTTTACTTGCATTGGTTCCTTCACCTGTTGTTCTTTCTGGGTGTCGTGACATTGGAAGCCTAATGGATTCAAAAATAGAGAGGTATTCAGTACAAAAATCAACGGCTTCTTCGACTATATACCTCTCAACGATGCAACCCTCGGTCGACTTCGATTCTTCACATAGCTTTTTAATATTTTCATGTAACGCTCGATTGGGTACATCCACCTCATATAAGCTGGTCCACAATATTGGGTTTCCATGACAAGGTGGAATGTTAGATGAACCATTATATAAAAAAAACGAGGGTGGAAAATACATCTCAAGCTCGCACAAGGTCACGACAATTTCCTTTTGTAATAGTGACAACTTTTCAGGATCAATAACTTTGCTACATATAGCTTTGAAGAAAAAACATTGTTTAGTTAAGGTCCATCACACCTTTTCAGGTAAAATGGAACGTATACCTATTGGTAAAAAATTCTCCATTAAAATATGACAATCATGAGATTTTAAACCTTTTAACTTAAAATCCTTCATAGATAGCAAACTCCTAATGTTTGAAGAGTACCCCTCTGAAACTTTAACTCCATGAAGAAACTTACACAATATAATTTTTTCTTTTCTTGATAGAGTATGAGCTGTCGGAAGTAGATATGTACGATTCCCCTTCTTAACCGATTTCAATTCTTTTCTTAATCCCATACTTTGCAAATCTAACTTCGCACTAATTGTTTACCGTGAAAATTGGTAAACAACCGCTGATCTTCCAAATCTAACTATGGTAACTCACAGGATCGATCAGATTGATCCTAGGACATGTACTAACAATTGATCTAAGGCGAATTCTAAGGAAATAAATGCTTCAACAGAACTCATAAAAGCGTTGGTTGAAAATACAATCTAGACGATGTTTTTAGAATGTAAAGTTAAAAGACTGAAAAGGTAAAAGAAAAAAAAGTTGAAGGCGTGCAGTAAAGGTTGAAAACTATAGAAAGTGCAGGAATATAACTTGCGTTAAATAGGAGATAAAAACTTAACAAAAGATTGAAGTAAATTGCATTGAAGGATAAATGGTGTTTACATCACGTACATTCTCACAAGACTCTTTTCTCAACACGCGGATACTTTGAGTAAATTTGGAGTTACTTGTACCAAGTGAACACAACACCCTTAATCCTATTGCTAGAACCCTTATTTATAATACCAAAACTAACTGCTATAAACTGCCTAAAATAATAAACGAATGACAAGTGTCGCATTGTATGCTTCCATCACTTGGATGTACGCCACCTGTCCTTCTTCAAGAACGAACCAAAATAACTACTCCCTCCTTTATTTGAATTTGAATTCCCAGCGTCGGACATCACCAACATTCTCGGTCGAAGGTGCCCTCTTCAACTCTTAGAAATATTTTCTAAGTCCCAAAAGATATCATATCCTCTTATGAGCACCTTCGACTTAAACCTATCACACAGATCCTGTCGGAAGCTTCTCTAAACCTCTTAAAGAGCTTAACATTCCCATCAACACTTCCAACTTCATCTGGACGTCGAATTTATGAGCCAACAAATTGCTCCCCAAAAAATGTCTTTTTCGACAGTATTGCAGAAAAGGGCATTTTTTGATAGTGTCCGTTCGACGCCATCTTTCAACCATGCATAAGTGTCCAACAAAAACTTATTAACCCACGTTCCAAGAAACTGTTCAGTTTCTTTTCAATCAACTTTTATGACATCACAGCCAATTATGATTATGACTGAAACGTTCCCTCAGAAATCACATCAAGCCGCAAATCACCATAACCTCTCCTATAGTCTAGGAGATCGTGGATATAGGTGGCAACTGCCACCGCCCCTACTTTGGCTCCTGGGAGGACACGTGTCCCACTAGCCTTAGCTCCTTAATGATGATTAGTGAGCCCTTTAGTGTTTCCAAAGTACTTTATAAATAGTTTCTTCAGAAACTACTTTTATTTTTCCCACTCCCAAGTATCCACTACACACCTTCTCCTCTCTTTCAAAACGTTTCAACCCTTCACCTTCAACAAACTCATTTCCTTCAAATTTTTCACCAATGGCTTCTTCAACTGCTACCACTCAAGACCCAAAGCAAAACCAGAAGCTCAAAGGACAAAAGGGCGTACCACTACTCCCTCCATTCGCTACATTAAATGGACCCAAGGTGGTAAAGAATCAGTAATTCATCCCTGAGCCTCTCAAGGAGGAGAAAAGACACATCTACGAATCCCAGGTATTGATTCCTATCACCGTTTCTGAGAAACCATTAGCTTTATCTGGTTCCTTATCTTCTTTAGATACAGATTATATAGCCATTAGTGTCTTATTTCCATCATATCGTAAAACCAAACCTCTAGGGCAGAAAGACAAAACTAGGGTAACATCTGAACCCCATGACAATGTAGCCCTAAAGAACCTGGATTTGAAGTATCTGAATGATGGGTCTAGGCTGTTTAGGGCTACCCCATATTTTAAGGATTCTGACCTCTATTTGAACTGGTTAACCAAGTTAGAGAAAGTGAAAGCAGAAACTTGGAAGAACTTAGGAATCTACGACATAATTATGATGTCGAAGACTGGACCCGTTTACTGTCCAACTTTACTGGCATCAGCTTTGTACTTTTGGGATATTACCCACTATACCTTCCATCTCCCTTGTGGGATGATGACGCCCACTCTGTTTGACATAGCCGCTATCACAGGGCTAAAGCCTCATGGGTTAGTTTACGACCCTGAAATAGATGCTCTAAACATTATAGGGTTCGCCACCACCAAACACACTTATACTCATTTCATGAACCACTATCACGACAAGCAAACTGACACAGTCGAGGACAAGGAGCATATAGCATTCTTGGCTATGTGGCTTTCTCGCTGCGTATTCTATACTAAATCCTTGCAGGTGGCAAGAAAATATCTGACTCTAGCCAATCAACTACACCTTAGTCGAGGCATTTGCCTAAGCGAAATGATATTGGCCAGCCTATACGAGTCTTTGAGCGAATGTGTTGGTCTTCTGAAAGACCAAGAGAGCAACGGGAACCTCCTGCTGTCAGGACCTTTTTGGTTGCTTCAACTTTGGCTTAATGCCACTCTTGAAGCCAGCCTTCCCAACAAAGGGCCTGTGGATGAAGAAGCTGCGGAGATTAAGGAGATATGAGTCTAATGGGTTCGACTGGTGCAACTAGCCCCAAACGAAGAAGGGCAACCACTCAGGGCATCCTTCTCTGGCTTCATCAAAATGTTTGCTAAGCGCTATGAGTTCACACCAAGGATGGCGCCCTTTGCTGAATGCAAATATGGCCTTGAATGATTTACCAGGCCCTTTCCTCCTTCGTTCAAAAAACATGAAGAAGAATCTCAGCGTGTCTGGGAGGCATTCCTCATCCCTCGACTTATTGTTCATCGACTCAACTTGCTAAAGGGCCAAACCTCTCTGATGTCCTATCAACCAAACCTTATCTCTCGACAATTTGGTTTAGTCTAGACTCTACCCAAGTGTTTGCATGAGAAGAAAGTCCATGTTATCCTCCCCAACACTATCTATGATGCCATAGAGAGTTCGACACACCTTGCGCGACATGCTCATCGATCACTCCTGACTCCCGTCTACTTTGAACCTTCTCATCTCTGCACCCAAGAATTCCACGACTGGTGGTCGAAACATTATGCTGCAGAATTCCTTGATGTCTCCAGCTTCGCTCACTTGATTGACCAAGCTTTTGTTGATGTGCAGGAGAAGATCAAGAAAGGTAAATCCGCTCATATTAAGGAGATTCAGGCCTTCCAAAAGTACTTTGAAACTGTTTATCGACCAGACGATATTAGTCGAACCGTCTGCGAAGCTGCAGTTACGCTAAAGGAGAAATTTTTAAAGAAAATGGAGAGTTTGAAACTCCCTTCATATGTTACTCCTGAGAAACGCTATGAAGTGGCTTTCACACTATTTCCTCCAAAGACTCCTCAATTGCCATCTGCTAATTTTGAAGTGGCTTTTGCCCCTCCATTTCCAGATTGGTTCATCTGTGGGGACTCTATAAAGATCCTCCGCCAGCAGTCGAAACCCAAGGCTCAGCGGGTGGTTCCGACTAAACATACGCTAGACAGTTTCAAAGGACACCTTCATGTCGGTATCGAAGATGTTCGCATCGAATCCGAAATACATGAAGATTTGGATTCTTCGATTTTATGCTCTTTCACTTGAACTTTATCATTACTGACATGTGGTAACTTGGCTTGTTTTGCAGTTGTGCCCAAAAATAACACCCCTCGGCGCCTGGTCGAAGCCAAAGGCAGAGGCAGCAAGGTACATCACACACCTTTTCCTTTCGTTGATTATTCTTTCTCCCCCTAATGCTTCTCAATTTCAGGCTTCTCGTAAACCACCTCCGACACCTCAAAAGAAGTCAAAGAGGAGCACTGCCCAAATTATCTTCGATTCCGAGGATGAGGACCAATCTCCTCCTGAAGACTTGAAACTCAAGAAGAAGAGGAAGCCAAGCCAAGAATCTGGTGCTGCTGGTGGCCAATCTGAGCCTACAACGGCTAAAGTCCCCAAAAAGACCACTACTACGAGCAAAGTTGCAGAAGCCCCTTCTGGAACCGCCTCTAAACCAGCTGCAAGTCATGCTGAAAGCAATAACTCTAGCCCTGATGCTGAAGGAGTCAAGGTAACTTGTCATATTTTTCTTTAAATAAAAACTTATTTACCTTGTTTCCCTTAATCTGACTTGCTTCGATTTGATTCAGGCTGATGCTAGTGGTTCAAAACCACCGGTGGATAATCTTCCTTCTCCCACCACCCTCCTAAATAGCCAAGGTGAGCCTACATACCATCCCACTTCTGACTTGGGCTCTGGAATGAGTTCACTGGGTGAAATTAACAAGCCTAGTTTTGAAACAGCTCCCCCTTCGCCAGCAAAGACTGCTACCCAGCAGTCTCAAACAGATGGCTCCGACCATGAGGCAGACGATGTTCAGCAGGATCCTGACACAGAAAATCTAAAATCTGCTGCCATGGATGAAGACCCACCCTTGGTCGATGAAGAGGGATCACCAAATGATGAACCCATTGGGGCTGTCAATGTTAACCCAGAAGGAGAGGAAGAAATGGAAGAAGATGATGATGAGACCATGCACCAATCTGAACTTGATGGCTATGATGATGACAATGAAAATGAAGACAAAATGGACGAAGATGAAGAGAAGGAGAATAAAGGTGAAGAGGAGAAAGCTGACAAAGGACCTATCAACGAGCCAACCCATGTCGAAGCCATTACTACCCCAACACCTACTACTGCAACTGAAGGCAAGGCAGCCTCGACTGTGTATGGAGCAGGACTCTCTGAAGAGGAACTTGATGCCTTGAAGACTAGAAACCCTCGTCAATACATAAAGATCCTCCTTGGGCGTCGAGGAAGCTCATCTAATAAAACTCCCAGTGCTTCGACTACCTCTGGGGATCAGCCTTCAAGCAAACCTGAGGACAATATCCTTTTGAAGATCAAAAACAAAATCTTAAAGGGTGACCTTTTCACACTCTTACAAATGGATGATGTCACTCATATCTCTTTGAAAAGCCTCCTCCAACAAGTTGGCATTCACGCTATTTCTCCAGAATCTGCCAACGTCATCCTAGAGCTTGGCACTATGATTGACCAAGTCCATGGTGATCTCAAACGCCTGCCCCAAATCGAAAAGGCCATTTCAACCAAAGCTGGGAGTGAGGCTGCCGCTTGGACTGCTGCCACTGATTCTGAGAATAAGGTAGCAGAATTGGAGGAAACAAAAGAAAAGAACAAGCAAGAAATCACCTCCAATGAAGAAAGTATTGCTTCCTGGAAGCGAAAGATCAAGAAACTTCGAGCCAGGATCTCAAAGGCCAAAAAGCGTAACGCTGAATTGTCTGACTTCGATGACTCTGGCTTGTCGAAAGAGCTTGAAAATGCCATAACTTTTGCTGAGAAAGCTCAACGAATGGAGAAGGAAGTTGCACACTTAAAATCTGACAAGGCCTTATGTGAAAAACGTCTTGACCTCCAGAAGTCGAAGTACTTGAAGATGAAGGAAAATCTCCCCTTTTAGCTTGTTACTCTCTTTGTAATTTTTAATTTGATGCTCTATGGCCCTTTGAGGCATTTATATGTAATGACTACTAAGCCATTTTGGCATTCATAAATACCATTATTGGCTTTGCCCTTGTTATGTCGAATTACTCCTTAACAATTTTAATTTCTTGAAGTGCTGGTTTATATTTTTTCAAATACTTTCCATTTACTTTCAAGATTCTTTTATCCTCATTTAATTCTTCAACTTCATAGGCTCCATTAGAAAATACTTGCGTAATTTGAAACGGGCCCTCCCATTTTGGGGACCATTTGCCCATGGCTCTAACCTTTTGATCCATAGGCAGGATTACCTTCCAAACTAAATCTCCAGGTGAGAAGGTCTTGATTCTAACCTTCTTATTATAAGACTTCTCTACTCTTTTCTTTTGTCTCTTCAAAAGTTCTAAGGCTTTAAGTCTTTCTTCGTCCAGATCTACCAGTTCGTCTAACATCATATTCCAATAAAGCTCAGAGGGAATTTCATGATGTCTCTGAATCCTAGCCGACTGGAGATATATCTCAACAGGTAACACTGCATTGTGAACAAAAGTCAATCGAAATGGAGTAGCGTTGGTTGCTTCCTTGGGAGAGGTTCGACATGCCCAAAGGATCTGGTCCAATGTCCTATGCCAATTTCTAGGCTTCTTTCCCACATGTTTCTTGATCAGACAATCACCACTTTATTAGCTGCTTCGACTTGACCGTTAGCTTGAGCATAATAAGGTGTGGAGGTCAAGAGTTTGAAACCCATCTCTTTTGCAAACTCCTGCATCTTTCGACCCGTAAAGACTGATCCTTGATCTGTTGTGATCGTTTCTGGGATTCCAAACCTGTAAATGATGTATTTTTTAATAAACTCGGTCACATCCTCTTGATCCACATTTGGTAAAGGTACCTCCTTGATCCACTTTGTAAAGTAGTCAATTCCTACCAAAATATATCTCTGATTCTTGGAGGATGCCGGTCGAATCTCTCCAATCAGATCCAAAGCCCGACCTCTAAAAGGTCATGGTTTGACTATGGAATGTAACTCACTTGCAGGGATATGCTGTATGCTAGCATAAACTTGACATTCTTGGCAACCCTTGGCGAATTTAATGCAGTCTTTTAGCATTGTAGGCCAATACATGCCTTGTCGAAACAATCGCCACTTCATCTTATGGCCTACCTGATGTGCCCCACATGCCCCACTATGGACAGTCGAAAGGGCCAGATATGCTTCTGTTTCACTAAGACATTTAAGTAAGACCCCCTCAGGGGTCTTTTTAAACAATTCATTGCCTAAAAGGACATAACTTAAGGCTTGATACCTAACCTTCCGCTCTGTGGATGCTGTCGGGTTTTGCAAGTACTCGGCTATAGGCTTCCTCCAGTCTTTATCCGTCAAGCTGTCTATTGCAAAAATCTCGAAATTTTCTTCATCAGCATATCCAAGCTTTGTCACTTCCAGGTCTGATGGGCACAATCCAACAGATACCACTTTACCTCTAACTTCGATTGCCTCTTGTAAATTTTCCTTCGAAACCTTATACCCAGAAGCAACCTGAGCCAAATCACTGGCCACTTGATTTTCTAGTCGAGGTATATGTCGAAGGCTTACTACTTCGAATTTCTTTAGTAGTCTATTGGCCACTACGAAGTACATGATAAGATTCTCCTTAACACATTTGTACTCCTTTGTAATTTGCTTTATGACCAACTCTGAGTCTCCCATTATTTTGACTCGAGTTGCCCCCAATTCTAACAAAATTTCAAGTCCAGCTATTAAGGCTTCATACTCAGCCTCGTTGTTGGAACAAAACTCTACTGAGGTAGTAAATGGCTCTTTCGACGCCATCCTCATCCTCTTGAGCCAACATGGTCCCTATGGTTTTGTCTGATGCAGCTATGTACAATCTCATACTCCTATCCCTACAAGGTGGTGAAAGAATTGGGGGATGACTTAGGTATTCCTTGATCTTGTCAAAGGCTTCCTGCTGCTCCTGCCCCCATTCGAACCCATCTTTATTGAATCAAAGCAAGGGTGAAAAGGCCTGCGTTTTTCCGCTTAGGTTCGATATGAATCTTCTCAAGAAGTTAATCTTGCCCAGCAGTGATTGCAGCTCCTTTTTCGTTGATTGCGCTTTCGCTTCCATGATGGCCTTGGTCTTGTTCTGGTTGATCTCGATCCCCTTTTTATGGACCACAAAGCCTAGAAAATCCCCTGCCTGCACACAAAACGCACATTTAAGAGGATTCATTTTAATACCATGCCTTCTCATCCTTTCAAAGGAGTGTCGAAGATGGTCTAAATGATTCTTCCCTGAAACAGACTTAACCACAATATCATCAATATATATTTGCATGAAAGTCTCTATATAATCATGGAAGATGGAGTTCATTGCTCATTGATATGTTGCCCCATCATTTTTTAGGCCGAAAGGCATCACCATCCACTCGTAGGTGCCTAAGGCTCCAGGGCAACGAAAAGCTATTTTGGGGACATCATCTTCAGCAATGAATATTTGGTTATAGCCAGAGTACCCATCTAGCATACTAAGATACTCATGTTCTGCGGCGGAATCGACTAGCATTTCTGCCACAGGCATAAAATACTCATCCTTAGGAGTTGCAGAATTTAAATCCCTAAAGTCTATGCAAACTCTTAAGGATCCATTCTTTTTAATAACAGGTACAATGTTAGCTAACCATTCGACATACCTGGCAGTGCGGATAAACTTGCATCGAAGGAGTCTTTCAACTTCCTCCTTTATCTTCAAGAGAACTTTTGGGGCAAATCGTCTTGGATTCTGTTAAACTGGCTTCTTCCCAGGCTTGATCAGCAACCTGTGTTCAACCAACTCTCTACTCAAACCAGGCATTTCATCATAGTCCCAGGCGAAATAGTCTTTAAACTCCTGTAACAGCTGGGTAACTTCGACCTTAAGTTGTGGGTCAAGATTAGCACTAACATATGTTGGCCTTTTAGTCACCCCTTCTCCTAGGTCAATTTCTTCCAATGGATCCTGAGCTAGCATCTTAGTGTTATTTTCCAGCGGATCCTTCTCGAATCCCAAAGGCTCATTGTCATAAATGGCGTCAAGCCTCTGGCCTCGCTCTACCCCCTGAACCTGATCAGATGGCTCTGGGTTGAAGTCCTTACCAGGACCTTCTTGGTGGAATTCAGGATTGGCTTCGCCAGTCATATATTCGTTAGCAGCCTCCAAAGCCGCTTGTAGTCTGGTTTCAGCCACGTAGGCCGAAATTCTTCTTAATGCTTCGAACTCAGTCATTATCACTGAATTCACTCCCCCACCCCGTGGGGTCTACTGCAGGCTTGCCAAGGTATGAAAGTCTTTCCCATGGCACCTCCTTATCCCACCGGAAACCCTCGACGGGATGTAAGTACAATGAGCAAAATGTCTCGTCATCTGGAACAAACTCAAAATCTGCTGGGCCGCAGGGGGCAATGTGAGCCAAATGTTTGTCGAACTGACGTCTGTCGACATGATTTATTGGTGCTTTAAAATACCCCTGGTCAACTTCAATGTTTTCGACTATGTCGTCTGGCCTCCAGATAGTGATGTGTTGATGCGTCGAAGATGGCACTGCACCGATGCCATGTATCCACTCTCGCCCTAAGAGCAGATTGTAGTTGGCTTTTGTTTCTACTACCATGAAGACAGTAGGCCTAGTGATTGTCCCTACTGTTAGGTCAACTTGTATCACCCCCAGAGTAGAGCCAACTTTTCTTTCGTAATTTGAAAGAACCACGTTATGTGGCTTAGTGTCAGTATCATATTTTCCAATCTTGCTCAGTAAGAAATATGGCATCAAGTTCACCGTTGCGCCACAATCGACTAATATTTTATTTATTGGCACGTTCTCCACCTTGCCATTAATGTAGAGGGGCTTTAGGTGACCCTTCATTTCCTCTATGGGCCGCTCGAAAAAGGCGTTCTGCTCTTCGACACACCCATTGTTCATAATATAGTAGCACAGCGGCTTGTGTACTGCCATCTCTGGCTCAGTGCAGGCATCTAAATCTTCGATTTTTGTGAGCTGGTCGAACTCTTTGGGCATCACAGACACCACATTGACTATGATGTCAAGAGAAGCATCAGACTCGGAGTCGAAGTTGTCTGTCATTTCGTCATCCTCTTCGATAGTCTTCTCAGGTTTATCCTCTTGAGAGGCAAACAATTTTCGTCCTACAGGTATTTTTTCCGTAGCCTTCATTGGATTTTCTCCATTATTGTCAGTAGGGATATTAGTGTTGGACTCTTCTTGATCCTTCGACTGGGCCTCCCTGAGAGCCTTCCTTCGACGTTGCTCTCTCCTCCATTGAGATCGCGACATCGGGTTCTTCCCCTTATAGTTTTTAGAGACATATGCCGATTTGTTAGAGGTCTGAAATTCCTTTCGATACTCTATTGAAGAGCCTCTGCCCACATCAAACTTCTGCCATTTTTTCTGACCTTTTTCCTTTCCTTCGACAGGTTTCATCCAGCTCCCTATTGGTGCATTGCTTGTTGGTTTGAAGGTACTGGGTCTGGCCCCTGGGAACTGTGTTTTTCCTCCCATTTGTTTTGAAGAGGACATTCTAGGGTCAAAACCCATTTGACCATGAGACACTCTATGCTCCCTTCTTTCTTTAGCCTTCCTAATCCCTTCAAGATTGTGAGCAGCCTTTTGATCGAAGATTGCACTGCATCTGGGGCATAACATGACGCCTGATCCCTTCTTTTGGCAACGGTGAAGGAATTCAATGATAGTTTCATCCTGTTTTGGATACGCCACTTTGTTACGCTCTTCTTGGAAGCTTGCTTCGTCCACCTCCGTGGTCTTATGTTGCATAATCTCGACCATATTTATGTCCATGTCGACATCAGCACTAAGGTTCAGATTGCAGAAGTCCACATCAAGGCCCTCAGCAGCCTTATCCATCTTAATGAAACTCTCAGCAATCTCTTTAGTAACCAGCATCATGTTGGAACCCTCATTGATCCCATCATTGAAGCCCTTAGTGGCTTCGTTGAAGCTATCAACAGCCTCGCTCATGAGTTTCTCCATAGCATAAACATCAAGGTCTTCAGTAACCTTGGATAACACAGCTTTGTTGGCGAAATCTTCAGTAATTTCCACCATACTGGCTGAATGGTTGAAGTCCTCAGCAACCTCAACCATATGTACCTCTAGCTCAGCATAATGAGCATCTGCTGCTTGTAATGGGTCAGAGTCAATTTTCATCTGACTTTTGGTCTTCTCTCCAAATTTTAACCTGCCCTCTTGAATAGCATTTTACACCAGATCCCTGAAAAGAAAACATTGAGAAGTTTTATGACCCAAAAAATTATGTTACTTACAAAATCCTCTCTTTTTTCTTTGTTCTAAAAGTGGCATTTTAGCGCCGGGAGGCACTATCATCTGCCCATCTTTTACTAGTAAATCAAAAATTTCGTCACATTTGGTGATATCGAAAGTGTATGTTTTCTTGGGAAACTTATCATTCTTTTCAAGTTCGACCGAATTTTTTCCAATCGAAGGGGCTAACATTTTACAAGCATACGGAGGACCTTGCTTTAACTCAACAATGTCTACCTCACTCTCGTCGAAATATAATGGCTCGTCGTACAAACCTTTGACATCCTCATTATATTCAAGATACGCTACCTTTTTACCCTTATTGAACTTAGCCTTTTCGTCTTTCAGACGTTCTAACTGTCTAACCCTATCATCCAGTTGGGCCATATCTCTCAGGTACTGGGTATCCAATTTCTTTCTAATAGAGTAATCAAGGCCACCGGCAGCCATTTCGACCAGCTCATGCTCTAGAACTTGAGTAAAACACCTAGCCTTAAGTAATTGAAACCTGTTTAGGTAATCGTCTATTAGCTCAGTAAACTTTCGATTTATGCTAGCCAACTCCTTCAAACTAATCTTAGTTTGCCCCATATAGAATTGTTCATGGAACAAGCGCTCTAACTAGGTCCAATTACAAATTGAGTTAGGAGGTAAGTTTGTAAACCAAGTAAAAGCATTTTTGGTGAGAGAACTTGGGAAATATTTTACCCTAAGACTTTCGTCATTTGCGATCTCTCCAGCCTCGATCATATACCGGGATACGTGTTCGACAGTAGATTCAGTTGTATCTCCTGAGAACTTGGTAAACTTGGGGACCTTCGTCCTAGGAGGTAATTCTAATTGCAGAATATAATCCACTATGGGTGAGGTATAGTTTGGCCTAGTAAAGCCAAAATTCACCCCATTTCGAGCCATTATTCTTTCGACCATGGCTGCTAGGTTGTTATCCGCTGCTATATTGTTATGTCGAACCTGTTGTACAACACGGTCAGCATCTTGGTTTCTATTCACTATCACTACCCCCTATTCCCCTTCTTCAGGAATTGGCCCTTGGTTCCTAGGTGGTTCAACTCTGGGGAGTTCGACTCTAGGGGGTTCTAGGTTGGCCTCAGGCATAGTCTCTAGGTCCCGCCGTGGGATATTCTCCACCACAGTCGCACCTCGTACAGGGGCCGATACCCCCATAAATTCTGCCATACGTGCCAATTGCGCTGCTAGTTGTTGGTTAGTTTGGGTAGTGTTCCGAATCAGAGGCTGGAAAATTTCCCCCATAGTTTGAGATAAAGTTTGTACCATTTGTAGGTTACTCTCATCCATTTGTTGTCATAAACATGCTATAAACGTGTTTGTCAGACTAGGACCTTGAGTGAAATATCCTATACCTATACTTTGGCTGTTTCGACCCACATTTATCCCACCCGATCCTTGTAATGGCGAAGACATTACATTGTCTGAGAATACTGGGGGGGCATTTTGGAGGCTTTGCATTATTGACGTTGGCATTCCATAAGGTGGATTCCTTGGTAAGGGTTGTGAAAATCCTGGAGGGGGGAAGATGCCTAAGTGTCGAAGTTCCTCCTGGTGGAGTTTGGGGATTAGATGCTTGTGGCCCAACGTACTCCAAAACAGGTTGAGTGTAAGCCCTTATATATGTCGACCCTGGTCCTGTCATCGATGGCATTGGGTCGGACATAACAGGAGGTGGGATTGGCTTTCCTGTCGAAGGAACTGGAGGTGGTATCACATCATTCCTAGACATATTTTGAGGGTTTATGTTACTAGGCTGGGCATTCAAATTACTTGACTGAGGATTAGAGCCACTCCCTTGAGGGTTTGGATTATTTGGCTGACTAGTGTTCGTCACCATTTTTCTAGTATATCTTCTCTTTGGTCTCTCTTCGTTTGTAGTAGCTACCTTACCACTTCTCAATAACATGCAACGAAGCTTTTTAAGAAGGAAACGATGAATGAAGATTTTCAAAAATTTTAAAAAATATTTATCAAGTTAGCACTGTCCCACTGGGCGTGCCAATTTATTTACCGTGAAAATTGGTAAACAACCGCTGATCTTCCAAATCTAACTTTGGTGACTCACAGGTGTAGCGCGGTTTTTGTGGTTTCGAATCACTATCCCTTTGGTACTACAGTTCGATTCATTTTTTATCCTATTGAAGCTGATGAAGGAAGAGAAATAGATGTCTCCAATTAACCCTGCTTGCAAACTGAGGTTAAACAGTCAAAACTGTTGGTTTACAGATGCGACTTTAGTTCGTGGGTCTCTCTCTGCTTATTTTGTTCGGAATGAAATACCGGGATTGTTCATGGGGAATTTGTTGGGATGATGTGCTAGATTGGCTGGAGGTAGGGGACTTTGGGGTTTTTTGATTAGTGTGTTCGCTAAGATTCTTTTTCAATCTTATGCCTACGTATTCCTGGGATAGGGAAATCAGAGCGATCGTAGTTCCTCCTATTCTATGGGAGGAAATGGTGTTTTGGTGTCTTGTTCAAAGCCCAAGACATGAAGCTAAAGGTGGTTTGTATCTTGTTCAAAGCCCAAGATGTGAAGCTGAAGGGTCTATTTGTATCTTGTTCGAAGCCCAAGATGTGAAGCTAAAAAGTTGTTGACTTTAGAGAGAATTTGTCACATCTAAAGGGGTTTGTTTGGCACGACTGTTGGGTGACCGATTATAAAGGAGAATTACTTTAACTGGGATATGTGAATCCAGCAATGCCATAATTTCCTTTATAGGGGATTTTCAACCTGAAGGAGAATACTTTAACTCAGTTTAGAGTAATGCCATCTTTCCTTAGGAATTTCTCATGCTAAAAGAGGGACAGTGGCATGGATGTAAATAATCCAGAGGCTTGCTGCTTACAGCAATTAGATGGGTGGAAAAGGAGTTGTTGATGTTTGTATATTGTGAATGAGGCACAGCTTTTGATGCTAAAAGGTTGATTGGCTCAACCGGGGATTCCGTATACAAAGCCTAAGAGGAGGCTATTAACCCAATAAGAGGATGCTTTTGTGTCTCGTACGAAGCCCAAGATAGAGGCTACAAGGGTTGACTCAACAAGAGAGTGTTTTTATATGTGTCTTGTACGACGCCCAAGACGGAGGCTAAACGGGTTTGACTCAACAAGAGAGTCTTTTATACTCACCAAGAGAGTGATTTATGTCTCGTACGAAGCCCAAGATGGAGGCTAAAGGAGGATCGACTCAACAAGAGAGTCTTTTTATACTCAACAAGAGAGTGATTTTGTATCTCGTACGAAGCCCGAGATGGAGGCTAAAAAGGTTAACTCTGCTGGGGAGAATCATTGTACAAAGCCCAAGAGGAGGCTAGGGCTACTGTTTCAGTTGAGTGACAGGTCTAGTATGTTGGTTAAAAGAGAAAATCAGTTCTTATATGGGTAATGTTGTACTTCGGGATTGATCAGAGGATCAGGGAGATTTCCTGTTCTTTAAGGAAATGGAACATCCAAAGGGTATTGAGATTGTCCAAGTCTATGGTGTTTTTTCCTATTTTTGAAAGGAACTTGAGAATGTCTTCGAGACTCAAGGAGATTAGACTGTCCAAGTCTAGAGTTTTATCTTTTGTACTATGCTTAAGAGAAATTAAGGGACAGTACGTTCACGGTAGAAAGATCTAGACTCATTGAAAGACTGTTCTATGAAGATGACTAATTTCTGTTCCTATACCTTTAAGAGGTCGTCGGGACAATTTGTACGAAGCCTAAGAGGAGGCGAGAAAAACTTTTAAGAAGCCGAAGGGATAATTTGTACGAAGCCCAAGAAGAGGCTATCTTCCCGGAGGAAGAATCATTATACGAAGCCTAAGAGGAGGCTGTGAAAACTTCTAAGAAGCCGACGGGTCCTTGTACAATGCCCAAGAGGAGGCGGGGATGCTTTTAGGAAGCCTGTGGGTCCTTGCACTAAGCCCAAGAGGAGGCTGATGAACAGTTCCAGAAGGGGTTTCACTTGGAACATTGGCCTTCTGTATATGAACTGTTAAAGGGGGAGATTTCTTAGATCTAGTTATCTAAAATTGTCATAAAGAAAATTCTCATGGTTTAGGTTATGTTGAAATATCCGGGAGAACGTCGAATGTAAGGAGACGAAGTTTTGTCTAGTTCTAGACGTAGTTGTCGGGGAAACTCTAAATATCTATACTAATATTACACAGTCGATATGAGTTTATGAAAGAAGACTTACAGTGAAACAGCCCCACAGTACAGTTATATACATATGAAAGCGGTAAATGAAAGCGGGTAAACACTTACTCGGTTGTAGAGCTTCCATGTTGTTTGGTTAGTTTGTTCAACAAAGAAACCTTTGATAACAATATTATATTCAAAATTAAAGGAGAAAGTGCTTTTGAAAGGAAAATTGGGGCTTACAGCTCAAGGAGAGGCCCAGGGTTTAATCAGTGATCGCACTGTCGTTTTGTACAGGGACTTATACAAGTGACTGAGGCCCAAGAAAGATTGTATGTACAAGGGGATGGGTCTTACACTCTCTCAAGAGGCCCAAAATGATTGAAAGTGAACAAAGATGGGTCTTATAACTCAAGGAGAAGCCCAGTGGTTAATTTTGAAAAGGGCGACGATCGCGCCGAGGTTTTGAAAACACTGTGGGTCTTATACAATGACTGAGGCCCAAAGGTTTTTGGTTTCAAAAGGGGATTGGGTCTTACACTCTATTAGAGGCCCAAAATGATTTTGAATGGGTCTTATAGCTCGAGGAGAGGCCCAGATAGTTTATTTTAAACGGGCGATGATCGCGCCGAACTTTTGAAATACAACGGGACTTATACAACATTTGAGGCCCAAAATAGGTTTGTATTTACAAAGGATTGGGTCTTACACTCTATTAGAGGCCCAAAAAGTTTGAAAAAGTTTGATGAGGGTTGAATTAATCAAAAACCCTAATTTGTTTCCAAAATGTATTTTAATTGAATAAAAAATTCAATTAAAATGATTAAAATTGTTTAAGATGTGGAAAACAAATTGTGATCTTGGATTAATGTTTCAAAAATCATGTTTTGACCTACAAAATGATTAGAAATCATTAAAATTTGCAAAATCAAGAAGGAAAAAATATTTTAAATGTCAAAAAATAATTAAAATATTAATTCTTGGCAAAAATATCAATTATATGAAATAAATAATATTTTTGAGATTTTTTGGTAAAATAAAATATTTTAACATTTTTGTGAATTATTAAAAAAAGAATCAACTCAAAATCATTAAAACTCAGAGAGAAATTAATTTTTGAATCAATTAAATAAAATCACAAAAATTCAAATATTCAAATATTTGAAAAAGGGCGCCAAGAACATCTTGGCCTTGCCTGCGTGCTCTGTTTTTCCCAGATTTGCGTTTTCTATCCAATCTCACTGAATACTTGATTATATCATGCAATCTATATATTAATTTGCTCGTTTTCACCTCACGATCATGTCTATGGTCTTTAATTTCATTTATTTTAAGCATGGAATAAGAAATCAAAGAGAAACCTCAAGAACCCTAAATTCTGCATGAAGGTTCAGAAATTCCATACACGATTCATACAAAGTAATTGATTGAGGGTAAACACTCCATGCATGATTATGAACATATGGCCAAATTATTGTGCAGCAAAAATTGCATGGATCATAGAGTTAGAAGAGCTCATGCTTACCACTTGCAACTGGTGATCGTGTTTTGTGTTAGAGGTGTTACAACTTGGTTCCAAGGTTATGAACAGCTTCCCTAGGTGATATGGAGTGTGTCTGGATGCTTGGAGTGGATTGATTTGAGCTGGAACTTGATTTGGTACCTCAACTGCAAATCTGTCAAAGGCTTGAGCAGTTGGCTGGTGACTTTGTGATTTTGGTGTTCCAGATGTTATGTGAGTGTTTGGATCACTTCTATATGATGTTTATGAGGGGTGTGTGTGTGTTTGGTTTGGTTGGAATTGCTCTCAAACTCAAAACCCAATAATGACTTGCTTTGGAAGACAAATTTGGAAGTGAGAAGGCGATTTTGAGGAAAGCATATGTTTGATGGCTTTGGTGTACTCAAACTGATCACAAATGAGCTCTATTTATAGTAGATCAAGTTTGTTTTGCAAGCAATAGTGAATGGCAACTCTTGCAGAGGTTTGGCCAATGTTGATCAATGAGAATCCAAGTCTCCTCTAGCCATTGACTAGAGGTTAGGGCATAGGCTGCTAGTTCCCTTGGTCTTGGATAAGTCTTGACTGAATTCAGTTGGCAATGGCTCAGTCCATGCCACCTTGGTGTATGCATTGAATGCTCCAATCCAAAATTGGAGTCTTGTCCCTCTTTTAGGCAATTCTAGGTTTGGCATGCTATTTTTGGTTCCAAAGACTTGGGAGGCTTGGGATCAGAGTTGGTTCCTCCTTGGTCCCCCCTTGAGGTGTTCAGATGGATAGAGTTGCTTGGAATTGTACAAATTTGGAAAATCAAGCAAAACTCCAAAATCTACCTTGCCTTGATAGTTTTTAGCAAGGCATGTTGCCATTGTCATATCTCATGGCTCAAGTGGAATTTGATGGAGTTCTTGGCCATTTTGGAAAGCCCTCATATGATACAACAACTATTTGATCATAATTGGTTTTGATACCTTTTGGATCCAAGTGAAAAATGCCCCTACATTTGGAAAAAAGTGAAGGCAGATTCTGACTTAGTGAAAATTTCACTAAGTGTTGGAAAAAAGTGACATTTTCACTTTTCTTGATTTTGATCATTCCATAACTAAAAATCCATGATGAATTAGAATGAGGTGTAGTTGAAGCTTTTGTAGAGGGTAATGAGAGCTACAAATCCAGCTTTGGATGGGGAAAATGGCCTTGTGGTTTAGGAGTTATGATCCTCCAAAGTTGGTACCCTAGCCACTTTATTCCATAACTTAGAAAAATTTCTAAGTTTTTTATGGTTACCCCTTTTACAAGTTATCCCACTTTTCTTGATTTTTCTTGATGAATAATGATTCCAATCACACATTAACATCATTTTAGGGTTGAAAAACCATAATTGTGAAAAATCTCAAAAAGTCAAAGTTGACTTTTGTGCACAGTTGACTTTTTGTCAAATGAATTCAAAACTGTGCGATCCTCTATGAAATCAAGTCCTTGACCTAAATTAAACTTGATGGATTAATTTCATAGGTGTTATAGGGTGTATTGAATCATGCCCTAGGGTTTGGGAGAATGTCCTGGTCAAAAGTCAAAGATACAGTTGACTTTTTCCGCAAAACCCTAACTGTGGTTCTGATGAACTTGAAACTTGTTGCTCAAGCTTCTTGGATCAATCCATTGTTGAAAATGGATCAATGTAGTGTATTAGAGACCCTCAAACCCCTCTTGAGGTCTTGGCTCATTTTTGTCCCAAAAGTCAACTTAGGGGTGAATTAGGTCAAGAAACCCTAATTCCTGATTTTTTATGAATGCCTCCCCTGAGGCTAAATTGACTTGATGATTGGGTTCATGAGATCCCTTGGAGCATCATAGGTTATTCTTTGAAGCATTGGCTCATGCCCAGAGGAAAATTTCCATCTGGAGGCCCCGGTCGACCAAAACCCTAATTTGGTGACACTGTCGATCGTGAGGCTTGATCCACCTAGAAGGGAGAAGCCTTGTGCTAAATCCTTGAAGTGGGAGTCCTCTTGATCCTTTGTGGATGTTTGAGAGGCTAGATAAGTTGAAGATCACGTCATTTCTTGATTGATCCTTTGTCTAAGAGCTCTGAGAGGGCTTGAAACCCTAAGTCTGATTGTAGTGGATGCTCACCCATCTTTGGGGAGACTAATGGTTCATCCATATTGTGATGATGATTTGCACAATGATGGGAAATCTTAGTGGTCAAAATTTGGAGTATGACAGATGCCCCTATTTAATCTTCTTGGACCCGAAGGTGTGAATGGCGAAGGTATTCGGGGTGCAAGAGGATTAAATATCGGAATACCCGAAATTTTGATGGTGGTTAAGAATGGTAGTTCACGCATCCTTCTTCTTTTGCTAAGAAATGATGCTTAGAAAAGGTAAACTTCCTCTCGGTCCTCGTTTTCAGCCAAGGAACTGGTCTCAGTTTCTGATATAAACTTCCCCTCGATCCTGGTTTCCTACCAAGGAACTGGTCTCAGTTTCTGATTCAAACTTCCCCTCGATCCTGGTTTCCTACCAAGGAACTGGTCTCAGTTTCTGATATAAACTTCCCCTCGATCCTGGTTTCCTACCAAGGAACTGGTCTCAGTTTCTTTTGTCAATAAACTTTCTTGACAAGGGACGCTATTCCTAGCGGTTTTTCTCAAATTTCTCGCCGAATTTTCCTGGGGAGATGCCATTTGATGGAAAAAGTTTTGATTGTAGAGGTGCACAAACTTCTCTGTTTGGAGACGCCATTTGTCGATTCTACTGGGGAAAATGAGTCTCTTTAAGAGACTTTTTCTTGCTTGGGGTATTACATCATACTTTTCTCAGGATCTTCTTGGAGAAATGCCATATGATGTGATCCAATTTTGAGGTGCCGATGACCTTATTGACATTGACATTCTGGAGAGAATGACCAATGTGTTGCTGAAAGTCTTTAGTTGAGAGGCTTTCTCTAGGGATTTTCCTTAATCCGGGAAAGCGAAGACATCATCTTCAATAGCGAAGAATGATGCTGGCTGAGGGTTCTCTGGTTTTTCAGAGGTTCAAGTTATCAAAGTGGTCAAGGGCCGACTTCATCCCAGAAATAAACTGGAGGAGAGAGGTAGTGCAGACGCAACATTTCCTGACGAGGATAGAACTGACAACTCGATTGAGAGGACTGTTATCACTAGGGGATAAGACCGACGAGAGTGATAGTGATGCAATATGATTATGCATGTGAATCAATAATGCATGGTGTATGTATGTATATGCTGACAAAATTGATGCGACATACAGACTAGTAGATGAACACGACTGGATACTCGACCACAATGGGGGATGAAAAGTATCACTGGTGCATGATAGCAATTCTGCCTTGCTTAGGAGAAGTAGTCCTCGTGGGGAGCTACGTTGGTTAGGCTTAGGAGATAAGAACTCTGCCGGGGGTATCAGATGGGAAAGTCGCATCTGATGCAGCTGATCCTTCATTCAGGTGCACTGGCTTAGAAGGAGTACTTTGATTCTGCATTTTGAGGTTCGATTACTTCTGGAGAAGCGACCGATGTTCTTTCGATGTTCTCCAGTCAAAATAAATTGCCATCTTTATTTTAAAAGCAGAAAAAGCTTAACAAGTAAATTCATTTTTGTTTTATTTCAAGAATCATTGATCATGTTAAAATGTTGTTCTATAAAGCTAAAACAAATGAGAATTGCAAACAAAAGCACAAGGGCTCAAATTTTATTGATAGGATGGAAATCATCCAAACGCGTGATTCCATAGAGTATTTACAAAGTTTAGAAAAATGGTAATTTAAGGGAAAAGGGTTACATTGAAACATGGCGACCGCTATCCTTCTACCAACTTTAAATTCTGGGCATCCTGAGCTTCTGTCGAAGATGACCTTGACTAGAGTTTTCTTTTGGATGGCATGACTGCTGCTGAGGAATTACCTGTGTCAGACGTAGTTACTTGCCATTAATCCCTAACTTTTGCCTGGATTGTACTTTGAGATTTCCAATCCACCGGGACGATTTTGGATTATGTCTCTAATTTTTTCCTGGACCGCCCTTTCGGGTTTTCAATCCACTGAGACGTTTTTTTTTTATTTAGGCGAAGTATTTCTTGACTACGTCGACATTGGTGGGGTAGGCAAATTCCTCTCCGTCCATGGTTGCGAGTCTCAAGGCGCCGCCTGAGAAGGCTTTCTTGACCACATAGGGGCCGTCATAATTTGGGGTCCACTTGCCCCGAGAATCAGTGAGAAATGATTGTATCTTCTTGAGCACAAGGTCTCCTTTCCTGAAGACGCGAGGTCGAACCTTTTTGTCGAACGCCTTCTTCATCCTTTGCTGATGCAACTGACCATGGCATAGTGTCGTGATTCGCTTTTCTTCGATCAGGTTCAGTTAGTCATGTCAACTTCGACACCATTCAGCTTCTGTTAGCTTAGCTTCCATCAATACCCGGATTGATGGGGTCTCTACTTCTATGGGGAGTATTGCTTCCATACCATATACTAGAGAGAAATGGGTTGCCACTGTTGAAGTGCGGACAGATGTGCGATAACGTGGAGAGCAAAAGGTAGCATCTCGTGCCAATCTTTGTAGGTTACGACCATCTTTTGAACAATCTTCTTGATGTTCTTGTTAGCCGCTTCTACCGCGCCGTTCATCTTGGGTCGGTAGGGAGATGAGTTATGGTGTTCGATCTTGAACTCTGTGGACAACTCTTTCATCATCTTGTTGTTTAAGTTAGATCCATTATCAGTAATGAACTGGCTCGGAACACCATAACGGCAAATGATATTGTTTTTGATAAATCGGACTACCACTTGTCGGGTTACATTAGCGTATGACGCTGCTTCGACCCACTTGGTGAAGTAGTCAATGGCGACTAGAATGAACCGATGTCCGTTTGAAGCTTTAGGCTCAATCATGCCGATCATGTCGATTCCCCATATGGAAAAAGGCCATGGAGAAGATAGAACTTTGAGATGTGTTGGCGGTACATGGATTTTGTCTGAGTATATCTGACACTTGTGACATCTCCTCATGTACTTGTAGCAATCGGATTCCATTGTCAACCAATAGTCCCCTGCTCTTAGAATTTTTCTCGCCATTGTATGTCCGTTGGCATGAATGCCAAAGGACCCTTCGTGAATTTCTTTTATCAGCATGTCTGCTTCTGGTCTGTCGACGCATCGGAGCAAGACCATGTCAAAGTTCCTCTTATAGAGTGTATCACCGCTCAGGAAGAAACTGCCTGCCAGTCTTCTGAGGGTTTTCCTGTCCTTCCTTAGTGCCCCAGGTGGGTACTCTTGTTTCTGAAGGAAGCATTTGATATCGTGATACCAAGGTTTGTCATCTATGACTGCTTCAATCGTGAAGATATAAGCGGGCCGTTCAAGGCGCATTATGTCAATCTTAGGTAAGTCATTCCATTGACCTACACTAATCATGGAAGAGAGGGTGGCTAAGGCATCAGCCATGTGATTCTCCTCACGAGGGATATGATGAAACTCGACTCTATTGAAGAAGGGTAACAACCTTCTTGCGTAATCTTTGTAAGGAATCAATCCTGATTGGTATGTGTTCTAATCTCCTTTGATCTGATTGATAACCAAAGCTGAGTCGCCATATACATCCAAGTTCTTAATCTTTAAGTCGATCGCTTCTTCGAGACCCATAATACAAGCTTCGTATTCGGCCTCGTTGTTTGTGCACTTGAATGTGAGTCTGGTGGTGAAAGGAATGTGGGTACCCTGATGTGTTATGATGATTGCCCCAATTCCATTTCCGTAATGATTGACAGCTCCGTCAAAAATAAGTCCCCATTGGGAATCTGGTTCTGGCCCTTCACTGGGTAGCGGTTCATCACAGTCTTTCATTTTTATATACATGACATCTTCGTCTGGGTAGTCAAATCCGACTGATTCCTGATCGTCAATCGATTAATGAGCCAAATGATCGGCTAAAACACTTCCTTTAACGGCTTTCTGAGCGTGGTACTCTATATCATATTCTGATAACAACATCTGCCAACGGGCAATCCTTCCCGTGAGAGCAGGCTTTTCAAAGACATACTTGATTGGATCCATTTTAGAGATTAACCAAGTAGTGTGACGAATCATGTACTGGCGAAGACGTTTGGCTGCCCAAGCCAGAGCGCAGCTAGTTTTCTCGAGCATAGTGTACCAAGTCTCGCAGTCGGTGAATTTCTTGCTCAAATAGTAGATGGCAAACTCTTTTCTTTTGGTTTCGTCTTGTTGGCCAAGGACATAACCCATTGAGTCTTCCAAGACTGTTAAATAGATGATTAGTGGTCTTTCTTCCACTGGAGGTGATAGAATCGGCGGGTTCGACAGGTATTCCTTGATACTGTCGAAGGTGGTTTGGCAATCTTCTGTCCAAACGCAATCCTGATTCTTTTTGAGTAATTTGAAAATCGGCGCACATGTCGCGGTCATGAGGAATGTGAATCTGGAAATATAGTTCAAACGTCCCAGGAATCCCCTGACTTTTTTTTCAGTCTTTAGAGAAGGCATTTCTTGAATGGCCTTGACCTTGTCAGGATCAACCTCAATTCCTTTCTGGCTGACGATGAACCCTAAGAGTTTCCCTGAACGGACACCGAAGGTGCACTTATTGGGATTCAAGCGGAGTTTGTACTTTCGCAAATGCTTGAATAGTTTTGACAGGTGGGTCACATGCTCCTCTTCTGTTTTAGATTTGGCAATCATGTCATCGACATACACTTCGATTTCTTTGTGCATCATGTCGTGAAACAGAGTAGTCATAGCTCTTGATAGGTTGCCCCGGCGTTCTTCAAACCGAACGTCATTACCTTGTAACAGAAGGTCCCCCATGGGGTAATGAACGAAGTTTTCAAAATGTCTTTCGGCGCCATTTTGATTTTATTATAGCCCGAGAATCCATCCATGAAGGAGAAAACTTTGAACTTTGTTGTACTGTCTACCAGCATGTCAATGTGTGGTAAGGGAAAGTCGTCCTTTGGACTTGCCTTGTTCAGATCTCGGTAGTCGACACACATTTTGACTTTTCCGTCCTTTTTTGGAACTGGTACTATGTTGGCTAACCATTAAGGATATTCTGACGTAGCGAGGAAACCCGCGGCAATCTGTTTCTGTACCTCCTCTTTGATTTTGACAGTCATGTTTGGATGAGTCCGTCTCAACCTTTGTTTTACCGGCGGACAATCTGATCTCAATGGTAGATGATGTTCTACGATGCTGGTATCCAACCCTGGCATATCCTGATAGGACCAAGCGAATACATCGGGAAACTCTTTGAGAAGTTTCGTCAAACTCTCTTTGACAGTTGGATTGAGCAGTGCCCCAATCTTGACTTCTTTTCTCTCTTCTTCTGAACCCAAGTTGACCGTTTCCAACAGCTCTTTGTGAGGTTCAATGGACCTTTCCTCTTGTCGGAGTAATCGGAAGATCTCTTCTGGAATTTCGTCATCAACTTCTTCTTCAGCCCCAAATACCGGGAACTCAAAGTCGGGAGAAGGCATCGGATCGTAGGTTTCAACGGGGTTTAAAACAAGCAATCTGCATGACGTGATGATTTGTGTTTAGAAGAGATAGAGGGAAAATGCAAAAGTGTGTGCAGTGTATTTCTTTTACTGCTTGTTTTTATTATTGAGTTGTTTTTTAGGATTACCATTTTCTGAAAAACGAAAAGAGAAAACAGCAATTAATGCGGAAATTACAAAACGACGTTATTTTATTAATGAACAAGTCGATTCTTGAAACTACAACCCTATAAAACAAAACTCTGTCGCTTTGGACAAAATGAAGAAGGATATTTACAAAAAGTGAGCCCTATCAAAACATCCGTTTCACCTGGGCAAGGTGAAAGGTTAAAGTAAAGATGGCAATTAGACTTATGAACAATCTTCGGAACATCGACAACGACCCATTGGCGGAGAACCCCTCGGTGAATCACAAAGTCTGGTACCTTCCTTGATTTGTCTTCAAAAATGACGCTGATTTTTGGCAGAGCAAGATCATTGGAATCTGTCTCCCAGGCAGAGTTGTCTTAGGAGGATTCCTCAGTTGTATTTTGCGTAGTATTTATACTCTCAGCTGTATCTCCCCATCCAGTTGGCTGGATATCGTCGAGCCTGATACAAGAGCTTTCAGGAGCGGTGTACTTGACCTTGAAGTCGTATTTTCCACTCGGCTGTCCCAGGGTGTCCCACACTTATTTGGATTTGGAGTAGTCATCCCTCTCGATGATGTTGACCTCAGGAAAAGCTTAGTTGATGAATTCTAGTCCGGCAAACGTTGAAAATTCATCGTCGTGCTAGGTAAGTTCGGAATGACCTGAGTGTCGATCCCATGACATGGCGGGGACACAGGTATTCTGTTCAATGATGCTTAGCTGATTTTCATTGTTCGGCTGATTTTCTTGCCCCGAGTTTCCTGGGTAAGGCTGCCACATTGGTAGGCCATACATCGGGCCATAATAGTCGTGGTCAAAGTTGTCCTTCATCAGAGTGTCCTCCTCTAATGATTTTGGTGGAGCACGGCATCCTTCCGGATCACAATCTCCATATATCATTTCGACATCTGACCTTAGTATAAATCTCGGACTATGTGCGGGATAGTAAAAGGGAGTCTGTGTTTCGTCCTGAGACGTATAACCGTCCTCGTTGAGATAGGACTTCCATTCTTCCTCCGTATCGGAGGAATCATCTTTATTGATGGTATGCACGTCTTGAGTCACTGGTTGAAGGAAGCCTCCACTGTGGAAGAATTTCTGAATGGGATGAAGACTTTCATCATTAGCAGCTGTCTGGGTGCAGGTTGCAGAAAAACCAAGACCCTTCTTTGTTTTGTTATCAGTAGGAATGACAAGCTGTCCCCATCCTTTTGCATTGTTATTTTTTATCACTTCGAGAGCATCTCTGTATGAGGAAATCGAGGTTCCTTTCTCTGATTGATTCTCATTGCTCACCGAAAGTGCTTGAAACTGAGTTCCAACAACCTCCTCGGGTTCTACACAAGTAGATAATGACAAGTTGCTCACGAGCAAAGCTTGTTCTCCACAAACCGTGACAAGTTGGCCGTTCTGGACGAACTTTAGCTTTTGGTGGAGGGTCGAAGTGACCGCCCCAGCCTGATGTATCCAAGGTCTTCCTAATAAACAACTGTATGTTGCCCGGATGTCCATGACCTGGAAAGTGACTTGGAAAGTATGAGGACCAATAGTTATGGGAAGGTCGACTTCGTCGATAACCGCTTTTCTGGATCCGTCAAAAGCTTTGACGACGACCTCGCTGGTTTTCATCGGAGGTCCTTTGAATGATAATTGCATCAAAGTGGACTTCGGCATAACATTCAGGGCTGACCCTGTGTCTACCAGTACGTTGGCTAAAGCATCGTCCTGGCAGTTGAGCGCCATGTTATGACGGCGTCTTTCTTCAGGTAATTCCTCATCACTAAATCCCAAGTTATTGCAGGAAGTGATGTTAGAGACAATGCTATCGAACTGTCTGATTGTTACATCCTGTTCTACAAAGGCTTGCTCTAAGACTTTCTATAGAGCCTCCCTATGCGCTTCTGAACTAAGTAACAGTGATAATACCGAGATTTTTGAAGGAGTTTATAACAGCTGATCAACAATGTTGTATTCACTCCTTTGGATGAGCTTCAGCATCTCATCATTGTTTTTTGAAAGGTCGGGATTACTGGATTGATTGACTGGTGGATCGGGAACTTCTGTCTGAGGTTCCTTTTCTTTGCTGGGTTCTCCAACTCCTCTGTTGAAGATTCTACCACTCCGTGTTACTCGACTGATGTCTGCAATATTCACGACGGAGGGTAACGGAATTTCCTTTCCATTCTCAATTATTGTTGCACCGTATTTGTAAGGGATAACCTTAGTTGATTCATACGGTAGCGGTCCCGGTAGATAGATGGCTATGGGAGCCTTCTGATTTTTCTGACCATCGTAGGTAATTTCGATCTGTTCCCGGTTGGGAACTCTCGATTTGTCAAGTAGAGGGATAATGGTACAAACATCCCTAGCCCTCTGGTGATCAGAGATTACGACAACGTCCTCGATTTGATCAGCGAAGTAGTTGACTGATCCAGAACTTGACCATGGTTGAATCTCTTTGCGGTCCAACTGACTTTGAAGGGCTGCTCGCACGTGGTAGCATCCTTGATTATCCACTGAGCAAACTCCACACCGCTCATAGTTGTGTAGTGGCACCTGGCCACGTCCGTTTTGAATACAGTGTAGCCTTACTAGATCTATTTTCATTGACCAAACATCCTGACTTTGATATCTAGTAGGATTCCCGTTAGTGATACTGATTTGCTGGGTGTCTTCATCCATATAGATTGGAAGCCACCAGTGGTTCAACAAGTGCTGAAGTGTTTCCTGGACAAGGGCACAACCCTGATCGTCTTCGCAACCCGCTTTACAGCCCTGATAATCATGTGATACCAGGAACTCGAGCATAGCCTGTTTAGCATGTAACTCCACCAGACTGGTATTCATCAAGCAAATATCGAAGATTTGAATCATGTTGATTTGATAATGATTCCTATCATGGTAGTCTTGAATCCATCCAAGATCCATCTGACGCTGGAGGGCCTCCTGTACAACAGAGCATCCCTGTTTGTTTACCGAGCAAGTCAGGCAGGAATTATAATCGTGACACGGAAAATTATGATATTGGCTTTGCCTTGAGTGCATTGCCACCAGGTTGACATTCATCGCACGGATATCGTGGTTTTGAATGATGTTGGAATTTGTATAAACCATGTTAACTCCACAAACTCGATACTCTTGGATCCATCCGAGATCCATCTGTTCCTGTAGAGCTGATTGCACCACAAAACATCCTTGATTGCTTTTAGAGCAGATATCACACTGGTGATAATTATGAGGTGGCACATGGCCATATCCACTCTGTCTACAATGCATCTTGACCAAGTTGGCCCTCAATAAGAGTACATCATGAATTTGATAGGTGTTGTTAGACTCTCCCTCTATCAAATTGATTGTAGTCTTCTCGTGTTGAGGCAGCGGGTTTGTGAGAACATTCGGATTCGTATCTTTGAAAGATAAGACCCCGCTCCTAACAAGCTTTTGCACGTCGGATTTGAAACTGAGACAGTTTTCTATGTTATGCCCTGGTCCTCCTTGATGGTAAGGGCAAGTTTGATCCACCTTAAACCAAAAAGGCGGATTTTGCGGTACTGTAAGAGGAGACTTAGTCTGGACATGCCCCTTGGCCAGTAGTAACGGAAATAGTTCTGCGTACGATACGGGTATAGGATCAAATCCTGGTGGCCGCGTTGTACGGTTGTTGTTGTATTGAGGATGAGCCTGTTGAAGAGGTTGTTGTGTCCTTTGCTGAAATTGCTGCGAATGCGGTTGGCTTTGAGCAACCTGAGGTTGATACGTAGAAACAGGCGCAGGGCTGATAGCAGGAGTTACAGCTGCTACTGGTTGGTACCATCGCCTTTGCTTTTCGAGAGAGATATTCCCAATATCTTGCTCCTTTTTCTTAGGGAGAGCACTACCGTATCGTTTTGTACTACTTAATGATCCAGCGTCTTTAACTAAACGTCCTTCTCGAACGGCTTCCTCGAGACGCACTCCCATACTGTCATACCCCAAATTTGTCCTACCTGTGTATAACTCTCATCTGTACATCCACCCACTGACCATCATTCAGAAAAAATCCGAAAAAATATGTTGTCTTCAACTTCATCTCTCTTTTATTTGTTATCCATTTTTATTTTAAGTCATATCCATTTTTTAACCTTTTTATCATTCATCCAATTAAATATCCATTTAAACCATTTCCATATCCAATCCAATTATCCATCCATATCCATTTATTGATCCATTTACCGAACCATTATCCATTTTTATATCAATACCCATTTAAAACCAATTTTAGCCCATTATCCATTATTCATTATCCAATTCATATCCATTTTAACTATTTTCAAAATCCATCAAAATCCATTTTATTCAATTATCCTTTTACACTTTTTCTCTTATCCATTTTAATCACCATTTCCTATCCACTTCCAACATCCATATTTTTAACCGTTCATTAAAGTATTCATTTTTTTTAACCCATTGTTACTATCCATATCCTATTTCCAAGAAGCCCATTATGCCAACAAAAATCCATTACACTTCTACATTCCTTTTACATCTTTAAAACCATATAACATATCAAGTTCATTACAGAAATATGTATAAAAAAATTTCGTTTTTTCAATAGGCCCATCACTTTACACAATATACCAAAAAGAAGAATAATATAGTTTGGACACAATTCCTTCAAAGAAATCACGCCACACTCCAGCCACTGCTATCATCCGTACCAGCTGTGGTACCTACATCAATACAACAAACCGCATACCCACATCAGGACAGAAAAATGTAGAGGAAATTCAGAGCAAAATAGACATTTCAGGGCAGCATCATAGTTGATCAGAATTCACAAAAGAGGGAACAATTCAGAACAGCAAGATTAGCATCAAAGACTTAAACACCAGTTGGGAAAACAAACAAAATGCAAAGCAATTTTCACATAGCATAGCAGAGAAATTCAAAGTCAAAGAGAATTCAGAAAGGAGATTGATAAAAGGGGAGAACCCTAGCCGCAGATGAGAGTGGAACCTCAACCTCAAATCTGAAAATCTTCTTCTAACCTCAATCAACCATAATTCAAACCAACCTTCCTTCTTCCCCAAATCGCAACAACAACACCACAAACCCTCTGTAAATTCACCCAAACCCTTCAACCATTCAAAAATCAAAAAAATCCCAAAACAGATCCAGAAATCGGAAAAAAAAAAGGAGATGGATGAGAAATCTGAAACCTAACAAACCTTCTCAAACCCGTAAACACTTTCATACCCGTAAAATGAACCAGAAATCACAGATCAGAGAAGGAGACGAAGAGAGTTACAGACGCAAAAAAATCGAGATCCAAAAATTGACAAACCCGAAACGAAGCTCTGATGCGAAGCGATTGAAGGTGAGAGTCGAACGAAACGAGGGGAAATGAGATGTGCGATGATATTGTCGATGAGGGTGCCGTGTTCACTCGATCGGACGTTAACTTTGTTTCACACTTTGTTTTTTTATTTCACTGTTTCTTCTTTTCAAAAGAGCCACAGTTCGTATCATATCTGTGAAGTTTATTGTGAATGATTCTTGAAAAAACTTGATCTTGGAAACGTGGCTAGGTCTGAACCATAGTTATCTTTGTTTTTTTTATATATTATGTCATTTTGATTTTGTTGGGAACTTGATAGTTGATGGGCTTGGGAAAGGCCCAGATGATTCATACACACACACTAGCCTCCATGCGCCCCCTCTCCCTCTTTTGTTTTTTTGTTTTACTTTTTTTTATTATTTCATTTTTCTGTAAGATATTTTGCTTTATAATGTGACATTCAACTCTTGATTTTATTATTTTATTCTTATCATTTCATTTTATTTTCATTTTGATCTATTTTGGGCCAATGATATCAAAAACATCTTGATATTGGGTGATTCTTTAAAATCGGTATCAAATCTTGATTTATATGAGGCCTATTTAATTTTTATTTCAATTTTATTTCATTTCTATTATTTTTATTTCATTTACATTTATTTTGGGGCCAATGATATAACACTATTCATGATATAATCGGTTTTTTTTAAACCGATTAAATTTTGATTAATATGAGGCCTACCAACTAAATTTAATTTTTTTTATTTCAACTTATTTTGTCATTATTTTATTTTTATCCTTTTTTGGGTCAATGAAAACCAAAATATTAAGATTTTTCGATTTTTCAATTTTAAATCTTGATAAAGGTGAGACCTTTATTCTTTTTCTAGTCATTTTTCGATTTTATTTTATTTCTAGTATTATTCACTATTTTTATCTATTGTTGGGTCAATGAAAACCAAAATATTGAAATTTATCGATTTTCGATTTTAAATCTTGATAAAGGTGAGACCTTTATTATTTTTCCTATCATTTTCGATTTTATTTCATTTCTATTATTTCATTTTTATTCATTTTTGGTCGATGAAAGTCAAAGATCGTTGATTATCGATTTCTCGATTAAATCCGATTAAGACGAGACCAATTTTATTTTATGTCAATATTATATCTTGTTCATCTTTGTTATATTGTTGATATTATTCATATCCGTATTTATTTATCTAACCATTTTTTCATTTGTATATACTCTTAATCAAAACAATCTAACAAATATCGAAACCCTAAAAACAATAAATTGATGGACTGTTGATTATGATCATCCACTTGCTCGACGCTTGCTTAAGGTTTAGTTTAGGACACTTTCGCACACACACGGCTTTCTCTTGGGCTACCTTACAACGAGACCCTTTTATTTCATGTCAACACTTGTATTTTACATGTACCCCTCTCCCATTCCGATGTACGCATTTATTATTGCTTTGATTGTGGTTTGTTTACTAGGAGCACCCCTAGGGACTAGCATAGGCAACCTATTTTCAAACCAAATTCTCGATTCGTCGTCGAGCCATTTTCAAACAAACCTCTTTTCAACCAAACTCTCGATTCGTCGTCGAGCCATTTTTAACCAAACCCTCGATTCGTCGTCCAGTCATCTTCAAACCAAACTCTTTTCATAAACAAACCTTGATCCAACGTCAAGCGTATTTTCATATTCAAACTCCGAAAACAATTAACAACTATCGTAATTCTTTTAAGGTGAAAAATGGGGGTTCAAGTCTTTGATCTTCCTTCGATTGTTTGGGTGCGAGTTCTCTTACTCGTGTGTGAGCAATTGACGCCTCTTCTTTTAACAATTCAAATCCTTTTCAAATTAACCAAGCGCATACAATAAACCCTTGATCCCACGTCAAGCAGATTTTCATAATCAAACCTCAAAATGACTAACAACTATCAAAACTATTTCAAGGTGAAAAATGGGGGTTCAAGTCTTTGATCTTCCTTCGATTGTTTGGGTGCGAGTTCTCTTACTCGTGTGTGAGCAATTGACGCCTCTAAAACACATCCAACTCGACAACCGTTCGTCCAACCATCCAAAACACTTTTCAAACCATCAAACCTTTTCAAACTCAATCACCTTAGATGAAAAAGAGAGAGAGCCAAATCTTTGACTCACTTTCCCGATTACTTGGGCCCGAGGAATCTTTCTTAAGTTCAAGTAATCGTCATCTAAACCAAACCAACTCTCCCTTTTGTTTCGTGCGCGTACCACGAACTACGACTGCTCTGATTCTTTATTCTCGTCCGAATAAAGATACGTAGGCACAAGATTGTGATGATCTTGGCGAGCTACCTTTTTCTTTTTTCCCCATTTCCACACTTTTTCTTTTTCCCCCGTTTGCATCCACACTTTTTCTTTTTCCCCCGTTTGCGTCCACACTTTTTCTTTTTCCAGCTTTTCCCATAGTCGAACTACGATTGCTCTGATTTCTCATTCTCGTCCGAATAAGCATACGTAGGCCCGAGGTCGCGATGATCTTGCCGAGCACTCTATCCTAAAACCACCCCATTTCCCCTTAGTATCTTTTCCCTCTATCTTATCGTTTCATGTTTACCATTGAGAAAAAAATAAACAAGCTTAGCTAACATTTCCTCACGAATCGAACTAAGAGGTTCCCGTTGAGTACAACGGACGTGAAGGGGTGCGCGTACCTTCCCCTCACATAACTGACTCCCGAACCCGGAATGTGGTTGCGACGACCATGGTCTTATCTCTTTAAAGTTTTTCTCGATATTTTCCTTTCCCTCTTTTGGGATAAATAAAGTTAGGTGGCGACTCTGTCGAACCATTTTCCGCGCCTTTCGCGCGAGGGTCGTGTCTTCGATGAATTTTCGAGGTGCGACACATACCGACCATTTCGGTGAAGTCGCTGGGCGCACTGGAAATCATTATGTCGTAGTAAAATGAGCTCCATCTCTTTTTCCTCGAGAGGTGGACAAATTTGAGCAGCAATTTCACGCCATCTCTGAGCGTATTCCTTAAAGGTTTCCTTGTCTTTTTGTGACATCAATCTGAGTTGATCTCTGTCCGGTGCCATGTCCAAATTGTATTTATATTGTTGGACGAAGGCAGTGCCAATATCTCTGAAAGTGCTAATCGTAGCGCGGTTTAAACCCATGTACCATTTTAATGCGGCACCGGTTAAACTATCCTGAAAGTAGTGAATCAGTAGATCCTGGTTCTCTGTCTAAGCTGACATTCGCCGAGCGTACATCACCAAATGGCTTTGAGGGCAAGAGTTACCCTTGTACTTTTCAAAATCGGGTACTTGGAATTTGTGCGGGACTTTCACATTGGGGACCAAACAAAGGTCTGCGGCGCCCTTTCCAAATAAATCCTGACCGCAAATAGCTTGTAATTCCTTCTGCATTTCCAGGAACTGCTCCTGGAATTCATCCATTCTATCAAACATACTTTCCTTTTTACCAGAAGGTATCTGTGGAATTTGTCCTTCCGGGACAGTGTGCACCACAGGGGGTGGTACCATTACTACGACAATGAATCTTGGCGTTTCCCGAAGTTTGTAACCTTCAGGGGTCCTCATTATGCCTCTGGCATCCTCGCTTTCCCGAAGTTTGTAACCTTTAGGCCCAGCGGCTTCTGCTATGATTCCCTGATCTTCAGTGATCGGCGGAACATATCCTTCCGGGATATAGTTAACAGGCATGCCCCAGGGACGATCTTTCGGCATTTGATACCTAGGATCATACTTCTCCACTATGGGCGTTGAGGTGATCTCTGAGATCACAGTTCTTTGTAGCTGAGCTTCTGCCATGGCTTGCATGTCGTTACGAAGCTTTCTCATATCCTCTCTCAGAGCGTCGATCTCTTCTTTCAACTCTCTGTTCTCTTTCTCGAGATCATCCATCTTTTTCTGACGATTGGCCCGAGTATTGTATGAATGAGACATTTTGACTCTAGAACTGAGACACAAACGTGAGATTCGTAGGTAAGAAGAATACGTGGCGTGAGAATGATGAATGCAATGATTATATTAATTGTTTTTTTGGTTTAATCAAAATAAACTTCGACAATTAGATTGCAAATATCAAACAGTGGGGACACCCCCGTTTTATTGAATTCAAAGGATTGCGGAAATGGAAATACAGTAAATTACAAGGTGCGGAAACAGAAACCTAAGCTAATGGGTCCCGAGTCCTCTCTGAGGAGAACTCGGGTGCTGATTCTGGTACTTTCCTTTTCTTAGACCGGGGCTCTTGGGCCGTTGTCGGGTTGTCATTCCTTTGCCAAGTGAAAGGAGCGAGCAAATTCCTTTGGTCATCCTCATTTTCTACAGCATGTTGCTCTAAATTCTCAATTAGAGCATCCTTATCTTTCAGCAGTTGTTGTATTTTGGTACACTCCACATTGAGAATGCGGTACTTGTTCTTCCAAGACCTCCTCTCCTGTTGAACTTTGTTGAGAGTAACCAGAAGTTTTTCCGATTCAGTCATGAAGTACATGACAGATTCCCTTGGCGGAAGAACTCTGTGATGAGGATAAGGCATCTTTAGCTTGAGAGCTCTAGTTTCTACCCAGTGGAGATAAGGCTCCACCGAGACACAGTCCGGTTTTCCTAGAGACTCTCTTCCTTTCCTATGAACATGTTTCCAAGCGTGCACTATTTCTGTCTTTAGTGCCCTGTCATTTTCTCCTTCCTTGAAGAAAAGACCTTCCAGGTGAGCATTACGCGGGACATGCCTCATCGAGTATCCAAATTGACGACGAACTAAAACTGGATGGTAATTGATTCCTCCCTTAGTTCCTATAAGGGGTACGTTGGGGAAGTTTCCACAACGGTCAATGATCCTGATCCCGTCATAGATTCGATTGTACCAATCGATGTCAGAGTTGGTAAGAGACATAATTCTCTGCGACTAACGTAAAGTATTCTTTTGATCCCAAAATGCGGCTGACTTGGGCAAATGGGAGATAAACCATTTATATAGCAGGGGTACACAGCACGTGATCATTCCTCCACTGTATAAATTCCTTAAGTGTACAGAATGATACGTATCTGCGAGTAAGGTCGGTACAGGGTTTCTAATCAGGAAAATCTTAAGGGCGTTGATATCTACAAAGTTATCGATGTTGGGAAACAAAAATAACCAGTAGGTGAGCAAAACAAAGATGCTTTCAAAAGCAGTCACGTTCCTTATACTAGCAAAGTACAAAGCCTTCTTTACCAGAAATTTGGCTGGTAAACCTGGGATTCCTCCCTTGGTGTTCAGGTGAGTCTTGACTTCTGATTCGTCTAAATAAATTGCTTTTGCAATGGTCTGATCCTTTGGAATTTCTTCCAGCCCAGAAAAGGGAGCTTGATCAGTAATGGGTAGATCAATCAGATGAGAATACTCTTCCAGCGTTGGTGCGAGCTGGTAATCCGGGAATGTGAAACAGTGATAGACCGGATCGTAAAACTGAATGAGTGCCTCTAGGATTCCCCCAATTACATGGACCCTTAACAGAGGTAGCAGACCTCCGTACTTGGCTCTGAAAGCGTCAGGGTTAGTGATCATCCTTGCTAATCCTCTTAAATCCCCTAGTTTTGGAACCTTGAAGGTATACTTGTGAGTTTTTCTTCTACCGAAATCCATTAGCGCAATCCTTTTCTCTCTGACATTTGCAATCATTGTCTTAGTTTAATTTGAAAAAGAGAGACTAGAAGAGAAATTTTTTCTTTGCTTAATGTTTTTTTAATGAATGTATGAATGCAGCACACAAAAACATAGAAAAAACATGGGGTCAAAGGGTCGGTGTCATGAAGTCAAGGATCTACCCATCCCAAAGGTTTATACTAGTGATTTTTGTACCTGTCTCTCAAAATCATTGATTCTTGTCGAGATAACATCAGCGGGTCGGGAACCGTGCTAGGTGATGTATTTCGAAGAATATCAGAAGAGGGTAGTATCGCGTGACAACTATTTCCGATAGCTTCCGCACTACTGAAAGAGGTTTTTCCTAGGTGTGTACTCAATCTTTCCACATGCGGCATCACACGCATTCCCATTAGCAGAAAAATAAACACAGATATAAATTAGGAAAAGCAGTATATATAGTTTTCCTAATGTCCTAGACTTTTTAAGAGCTATGAATCCTATGATCCTAACAGAAAATGGCTCCCTGGCGGAGGCGCCATTCTGTGGTACCTTCCCAACTTAAAGGTTTTGACCTAAGATCCTAGTGAGGGCCAATCCTAGCAATAATGACATTCCCCGATGGAACTGTCATTCGGTGATACCTTGTGAACCCAAGGACTCGTCCTAAGAGAAGGTTTCAACCAGAGAGATAAGAGAGACAAGATTCCTTTGTTTGGCCCCAAGATGTGAAGCTAAAAGGGTGTTGACTTTAGAGAGAATTTTTCATCTCTAAAGGGGTTTGTTTGACACGACTGTTGGGTGACCGATTATAAAGGAGAATTACTTTAATTGGGATATGTGAATCCAGCAATGCCATAATTTCCTTTATAGGGGATTTTCAACTTGAAGGAGAAGACTTTAACTCAGTTTAGAGTAATGCCATCTTTCCTTAGGAATTTCTCATGCTAAAAGAGGGACAGTGGCATGGATGTAAATAATCCAGAGGGTTGCCGCTTACAGCAATTAGATGGGGGGAAAAGGAGTTGTTGATGTTTGTATACTGTGAACGAGGCACAACTTTTGATGCTAAAAGGTTGATTGGCTCAATCGGGGTTTCCTTATACAAAGCCTAAGAGGAGGCTATTGACCCAATAAAAGGATGCTTTTGTGTCTTGTACGAAGCCCGAGATAGAGGCTACAAGGGTTGACTCAACAAGAGAGTGTTTTTATATGTGTCTTGTACGACGTCCAAGATGGAGGCTAAACGGGTTTGACTCAACAAGAGAGTCTTTTATACTCACCAAGAGAATGATTTGTATCTCGTACGAAGCCCGAGATGGAGGCTAAAGGAGGATCGACTCAACAAGAGAGTCTTTTTATACATAACAAGAGAGTGATTTTATATCTCGTACGAAGCCCGAGATGGAGGCTAAAAAGGTTAACTCTGTTGGGGAGATTCATTGTACAAAGCCCAAGAAGAGGCTAGGGTTACTGTTTCAGTTGAGTGACAGGTCCAGTATGTTGGTTAAAAGAGAAAATCATTTCTTATATGGGTAATGTTGTACTTCAGGATTTATCAGAGGATCAGGGAGATTTCCTGTTCTTTAAGGAAATGGAACATCCAAAGGGTATTGAGACTGTCCAAGTCTATGGTGTTTTTTCCTATTTTTGAAAGGAACTTGAGAATGTCTTCGAGACTCAAGGAGATTAGACTGTCCAAGTCTAGAGTTTTATCTTTTGTACTATGCTTAAGAGAAATTAAGGGACAGTACGTTCGCGGTAGAAAGATCTAGACTCTTTGAAAGACTGTTCTATGAAGATGACTAATTTCTGTTCCTATACCTTTAAGAGGTCGTCGGGACAATTTGTACGAAGCCCAAGAGGAGGCGAGAAAAACTTTTAAGAAGTCGAAGGGACAATTTGTACGAAGCTCAAGAGGAGGCTATCTTCCCGGAGGAAGAATCATTATACGAAGCCTAAGAGGAGGCTGTGAAAACTTCTAAGAAGCCGACGGGTCCTTGTACAACGCCCAAGAGGAGGCGGGGATGCTTTTAGGAAGCTTGTGGGTCCTTGCACTAAGCCCAAGAGGAGCCTGATGAACAGTTCCAAAAGGGGTTTCACTTGGAACATTAGCCTTCTGTATATAAACTGTTCAAGGGGGAGATTTCTTAGATCTAGTTATCTAAAATTGTCATAACGAAAATTCTCATGGTTTAGGTTATGTTGAAATATCCGGGAGAACATCGAATGTAAGGAGACGAGGTTTTGTCTAGTTCTAGACGTAGTTGCCGAGAAAACTCTAAATATCTATACTAGTATTACACAGTCGATATGAGTTTATGAAAGAAGACTTACAGTGAAACAGCCCCACAGTACAGTTATATACATATGAAAGCGGTAAATGAAAGCGGGTAAACACTTACTCGGTTGTAGAGCTTCCATGTTGTTTGGTTAGTTTGTTCAACAAAGAAAGCTTTGATAACAATATTATATTCAAAATCAAAGGAGAAAGTGCTTTTGAAAGGAAAATTGGGGCTTACAGCTCAAGGAGAGGCCCAGGATTTAATCAGTGATCGCACTGTCGTTTTGTACAGGGACTTATACAAGTGACTAAGGCCCAAGAAAGATTTTCTGTACAAGGGGATGGGTCTTACACTCTCTCAAGAGGCCCAAAATAATTGAAAGTGAACAAAGATGGGTCTTATAGCTCAAGGAGAAGCCCAATGGTTAATATTGAAAAGGGCGACGATCGCGCCGTGGTTTTGAAAACATCGTGGGTCTTATACAACGACTGAGCCCCAAAATTTTTTGGTTTCAAAAGGGGATTGGGTCATACACTCTATTAGAGGCCTAAAATGATTTTGAATGGGTCTTATAGCTCGAGGAGAGGCCCAGATGGTTTGTTTTAAACGGGCGATGATCGCGCCGAACTTTTGAAATACAACGAGACTTATACAACATTTGAGGCCCTAAATAGGTTTGTATTTACAAAGGATTGGGTCTTACACTCTATTAGAGGCCCAAAAAGTTTGAAAAAGTTTGATGAGGGTTGAATTAATCAAAAACCCTAATTTGTTTCCAAAATGTATTTTAATTGAATAAAAAATTCAATTAAAATGATCAAAATTGTTTAACATGTGGAAAACAAATTGTGATCTTGGATTAATGTTTCAAAAATCATGTTTTGACCTACAAAATTATTAAAAATCATTAAAATTTGCAAAATCAAGAAGGAAAAAATATTTTAAACTTCAAAAAACAATTAAAATATTAATTCTCGGCAAAAATATCAATTATATGAAATAAATAATATTTTTGGGATTTTTGGTAAAATAAAATATTTTAACATTTTTGTGAATTATTAAAAAAAGAATCAACTCAAAATCATTAAAACTCGGAGAGAAATTAATTTTTGAATCAATTAAATAAAATCACAGAAATTCAAATATTTAAATATTTGAAAAAGGGCGCCAAGAACATCTTGGCCTTGCCCGCGTGCTCTGTTTTTCCCAGATTTGTGTTTTCTATCCAATCTCACTGAATACTTGATTATATCATGCAATCTATATATCAATTTGCTCGTTTTCACCTCACAATCATGTCTATGGTCTTTAATTTCATTTATTTTAAGCATGGAATAAGAAATCAAATAGAAACCTCAAGAACCCTAAATTCTGCATGAAGGTTCAGAAATTCCATACACGATTCATACAAAGCAATTGATTGAGGGTAAACACTCCATGCATGATTATGAACATATGGCCAAATTATTGTGCAGCAAAAATTGCATGGATCATAGAGTTAGAAGAGCTCATGCTTACCACTTGCAGCTGGTGATCGTGTTTTGTGTTAGAGGTGTTACAGCTTGGTTCCAAGGTTATGGACAGCTTCCCTAGGTGCTATGGAGTGTGTCTGGATGCTTGGAGTGGATTGATTTGAGCTGGAACTTGATTTGGCACTTCAACTGCAAATCTGTCAAAGGCTTGAGCAGTTGGCTAGTGACTTTGTGATTTTGGTGTTCCAGATGTTATGTGAGTGTTTGGATCACTTCTATATGATGTTTATGAGGTGTGTGTGTGTGATTGGTTTGGTTGGAATTGCTCTCAAACTCAAAACCCGATAATGACTTGCTTTGGAAGGAAAATTTGGAAGTGAGAAGGAGATTTTGAGGAAAGCATCTGTTTGATGGCTTTGGTGTACTCAAACTGATCACAAATGAGCTCTATTTATAGTAGAGCAAGTTTGTTTTGCAAGTAATAGTGAATGACAACTGCTGCAGAGGTTTGGCCAAATGTTAATCAATGAGAATCCAAGTCTCCTCTAGCCATTGACTAGAGGTTAAGGCACAGGCTGCTGGTTCCCTTGGTCTTGGATAAGTCTTGACTGAATTCAGTTGGCAATGGCTCGGTCCATGCCACCTTGGTGTATGCATTGAATGCTCCAATCCAAAATTGGAGTATTGTCCCTCTTTTAGGCAATTCTAGGTTTGGCATGCTATTTTTGGTTCCAAAGACTTGGGAGGCTTGGGATCAGAGTTGGTTCCTCCTTGGTCCCCCCTTGAGGTTTTCAGATGGATAGAGTTGCTTGGAATTGCACAAATTTGGCAAATCGAGCAAAACTCCAAAATCTGCCTTGCCTTGACAGTTTTCAGCAAGGCATGTTGCCATTGTCATATCTCATGGCTCAAGTGGAATTTGATGGAGTTCTTGGCCATTTTGGAAAGCCCTCATATGATACAACAACTGTTTGATCATAATTGGTTTTGATACCTTTTGGATCCAAGTGATACCTTTTGGATCCAAGATGAATTAGAATGAGGTATAGTTGAAGATTTTGTAGAGTGTTATGAGAGCTACAAATCCAGCTTTGGATGGGGAAAAATGGCCTTGTGGTTTAGAAGTTATGATCCTCCAAAGTTGGTACCCTAGCCACTTTATTCCATAACTTAGAAAAATTTCTAAGTTTTTTATGGTTACCCCTTTTACAAGTTATCCCACTTTTCTTGATTTTTATTGATGAATGATGATTCCAATCACACATTAACATCATTTTAGGGTTAAAAAACCATAATTGTGAAAAATCTCAAAAAGTCAAAGTTGACTTTTGTGCACAGTTGACTTTTTGTCAGATGAATTCCAAACTGTGCGATCCCCTATGAAATCAAGTACTTGACCTAAATCAAACTTGATGGATTGATTTCATAGGTGTTATAGGGTGTATTGAATCATGTCCTAGGGTTTGGGAGCATGTTCTGGTCAAAAGTCAAAGATACAGTTGACTTTTTCTGCGAAACCCTAACTGTGGTTCTGATGAACTTGAAACTTGTTGCTCAAGCTTTTTGGATCAATCCATTGTTATAAATGGATCAATGTAGTGTATTAGAGACCCTCAAACCCCTCTTGAGGTCTTGGATCATGTTTTGTCCCAAAAGTCAACTTAGGGGTGAATTAGGTCAAGAAACCCTAATTCCTGATTTTTTATGAATGCCTCCCTTGAGGCTAAATTGACTTGATGATTGGGTTCATGAGATCCCTTGGAGCATCATAGGTTATGCTTTGAAGCATTGGCTCATGCCCAGAGGAAAATTTCCATCTGGAGGCCCTGGTCGACCAAAACCCTAATTTGGTGACACTGTCGATCGTGAGGCTTGATCCACCTAGAAGGGAGAAACCTTGTGCTTAATCCTTGAAGTGGGAGTCCTCTTGATCCTTTGTGGATGTTTAAGAGGCTAGACAAGTTGAAGATCATGTCATTCCTTGATTGATCCTTTGTCTAAGAGCTCTAAGAGGGCTTGAAACCCTAAGTCTGATTGTAGTGGATGATCACCCATCTTTGGGGAGACTAATGGTTCATCCATATTGTGATGATGATTTGCACAATGATGGGAAATCTTAGTGGTCAAAATTTGGGGTATGACAATAGGATCGATCAGATTGATCCTAGGACATGTGCTAACAATTGATCTAAGGTGAATTCTAAGGAAATAAATGCTTCGACAGAACTCATAAAGAGCGTTGGTTAAAAATACAATCTAGACGATGTTTTTAGATGTAAAGTTAAAAGACTGAAAAGGTAAAAGAAAAAAAAGTCGAAGGCGTGCAGTAAAAGTTGAAAATTATAGAAAGTGCAGGAATATAGCTTGCGTTAAATAAGAGATAAATACTTAACGAAAGATTGAAGTAAATTGCATTGAGGGATAAATGGTGGTTACATCACGTACATTCTCACAAGACTCTTTTCTCAACACGCGGATACTTTGAGTAAATTTGGAGTTACTTGTACTAAGTGAACACAACACCCTTAATCCTATTGCTAGAACCCTTATTTATAATACCAAAACTAACTGCTATAAACTGCCTAAAATAATAAACGAATGACAAGTGTCGCACTGCATGCTTCCATCACTTGGATGTACGCCACCTATCCTTCTTCAAGAGCGAACCAAAATAACTACTCCCTCCTTTATTTGAATTTGAATTCCCAGCATCGGACATCACCAGCATTCTCGGTTGAAGGTGCCCTCTTCAACTCTTAGAAATATTTTCTAAGTCCCAAAAGATATCCTCTCCTCTTATGAGCACCTTCTACTTAAGCCTATCACACATATCCTGTCAGAAGCTTCTCTAAACCCCTTCAAGAGCTTAATATTCCCATCAACACTTCCAACTTCATCTGGGCGTCGAATTTATGAGCTAACACTAATGTTATCCTTAAAATTTCCTGGCACATTGAGTAACGTACCTATTACACTTTCGAAGACATTTTTTTTCAATATGCTTGACATCAAGGAAATGTTCTACATATAATGACTTCTAATATGAAAGTTCAAAGAAAATTGATTTTTTTCCATCCACATGTGACAAGTTCCCCTCCAAAAGGCTTTCCAAATTTGTTGCTCAAAAGTTTTACCTTTTCGTATAATTGATCAACCGTCAAAGATACAAGAGTTTTTTTTTCTTCTGATTTACCATTAAATGATTTTCTCCACTTCTGATAACGATGTTTCGTGTTTAAACCCATCATATACCTCTACATTTGTCTCCCACATAAGCATTAAATCTTCAATTAATGGAAGCAATTATATATCTATATCATTTCCTGATTGCTTAGGCCCAGAAATCAACATAGTTAGCATCATAAACTTACGCTTCTGTTAGACGGTGTGGCTAGTGATCGAGAGGGGGGTGAATAGATCACCTCCTTGAAAATCAAGGATTTAAAAATACTTATCAGAGTTTTTGAAAGTTAGCGGAAAAATACGATCCCGAATCGACTTCCGTCTATTCTGGACCAGCTACTAGAAAACCGGACGCACGAATTAATGTTGGATTTATATTAGGATGACAAAGATTTATTAACACCAGATTAGGATCGAATCAAATGCACTTATCATACAAATACTATTTCCAATGAACAAAAACTCAGCTGACAGTTTTGTCAAACACTTGGCGTGTATGTGTTCAATGATTAACAATAATGGTGATTTGATAAAAGTTTTCTTACCACTATTGTATCATGAAACGTTAAGACATAATACACCAAATGAATCACAAACTTGTTGAAAACGTAAAGAGAGATAAGGACAGAATACGATACGCAGAGATTTGGTAAGGAAGTTCCCCACTTTCGTCCTCGCGTGTGGGTATGTCTCCCTCTCAATTTCAAACTGAAATTGAGACCTGTTATATCAATAATGCTGAATTCGTTGTTTACAAGGTTACAATACAAAGCCAAAAATCTAAACCCCAAGATCTTCTTCTTGTAAGAACCTTCACTTGATCTGAGCTTAATCAAGAATTTCCCCTGCAAGAATTACAAACAATTCACCGGTTCCACGACCTGTTTGCGAAATTACCAAATTTCCAAACCCTACGCTGCGGCTGAATATGTTCTGCAAACGTGACTAACAAACCCTCAAGAACACACCCGTTCTTGAAGGACAAACCAGATGGTTTTTCCTCGAAACCCCATTTGAATCTTCAACCCAGCTAGATCCTTGATCGTACCACTGAACGTTATCTCGAAGATCCTTTAATCTGGAGAACAAGAATGATTATGTGTTGATGTTCTTAAATTAAAGTGATTGAGAAGATGATGAAGATAAATTATCTTTCAGGTCTCTAAAATTGCTCACAAAATTGATGCACACCAAACTTGCTTTTGCTGTGATTACACAATTTTCACTCTGACGAATTCACACCCGCCAACTGAACTGTCATAACCTTCTTATATGTGAAACAGAAACGGTTAGAAAAAGAAACAGCTTTATGTATCGATTCGAAACTCGTATGAGTCGATACATGGTAGTTATATGACATACATGAGTCGACACACAGATATATGCATCGATGCATACTGTAACTTTGTTTAATTTCAGAAAATAAATTCAATCATGCATCGATACATAATACGAATGAATCGATACATAGCATAATTTTCAGAAACATCAAAGAAGCATGTATCGATGCAAAACTCGTATGGATCGATCCATACTGAAGAAAACTCGTTTTTGTGATTTTAACAGAGGAATGTGTCGATGCAAGACAGACATGAATCGATACATACATAAGGAAAATTGTTTTTATGATTTCAATAAAGATATGTGTCAATTGTATAGGTATAGGTATAAAATCACATATAAGGAAAATTGTCTTTAAAGCATAGTATAGGTATAAAATCACATATATGTACCAACTAAACATGCATACTAATCTTATAACATGCACATCAAACACATAGGCATTTATATATGCATTTATCACACAATTTGCTATCATACAAAACTTAAAAGATTGCTCACAAACTCCCCATTTTTGATGATGGCAAATTTGCAAGATGTGTGATAGAACACTCCCCCTGAGTTTGTGCATGGCTGTCAACATCTTGTTTTCTTTCTTCTCCCCCTTTGTCAACATCAAAAAGAAGAAAAAGACAATCTATGTAAAGAGTCACAAAGGCAGAATGATGCAGCAATAACCAACAAAATTGATATTGAAGCTAACAATCACAAAGAAAGAAGCTTAACATAAAACAATCACTCACAAAGAATGACAAGGAAAGGGCAAAAATAACACAACTAAACAGAAATAAAAGAAGTAAGCATTGAACTGTTAAGAAAGTACTTAGAATTACATAAGCAATACCAAAACATACAAAGTTTGAACAATATAACAAAAAACGTAAGCAACATGATTATGAAATGGAATGCAATGAAATGACATCTTAAAAGGGGTTATGGCCTCCACAGGACTCCTCATCAGCTCTATCAGGATCTCTGAAACTTTGTGGGGGCGGCGGAGGAGGCATCTCATCAGGATTATGGCCCATGAAACTATATTGCCTGAACCGGTTCTGAACTTCAACACTTCTGAACCTGTTCATGATACCAGGATTGGCACGACAATCGTCCATAAAACCAGACATTTCATTGTAAAAAACTTGATGCCATTTAACCAAGTCCATGTGCCAAGAATGTTGATTATGATACATCCTTGTGTGCTCATCATGCCACTCACGATGCTCTTTATGCCACTCATTTTGTTGATTATGCCAAGCAAGCGCCTGTTCATGACGGGCTTGATTAGCAAGCTCCATTTGCTGAAACATTTGAGTCAAATACGCAAGAGCAGTTGAAGAAGAAGCAGCACCAGAGAATGGAGGAACAGTTGGACCTGGTTCATAATTTGTTGGAGACCACCTTTGTGGCACCCAATCACCCCAACCAGCATTAGCATTTGCTTCAGGTTTATTCTCTTCGTTGACATCATTTATTTCTTCATCCATTTGTTCTTCAATCACAAAAACTTATTCAGAAGGCACATCAAAATTATACACCCTTGTTTTGGATCCTCTTTCCAAAAAATAAAAACATTGACGCTCCTTATCCCACCAGTATCCCATATGAGATAAAGTTGCAGTGTTGAACTCTTGAGCAGAAGAGGGAGATATAAGAGGTACTAAAGGTAGGGCTATATTCCAGTATTTTATGATTCTCATAATCTGAGCAGCATATTCAAGTGTAATATTCTTCGAACTGTTACGCATAAGAAATATGCGTTTCACAAAGTAGTTTAGCCAATTCAATGAAACCTTATTTTAAAGAAGGTACACAAGATGAATATCTGGTCTATCCAACCTAGAATGACCACCGGATCTTGGACGCAGAATGTGTGAGACAATCCAGTGAAGGATTCTAGGTATGCTTGTAATCATACCAGATGTGAGTGGTTCATCCTCACCCAGAGGTCTATCCAATTTTAAAATGGATGCAATATATTTCTTTATTTTAAAGTCAGTATCAAAACTCTGGTCATGTCAGTTCTTCATTCCAGGCACCCCAAAAGGAATTTGAAACACTTTGTCCCAATCAGCAGCTTCAAAAGTATAAGTTCTGGTCCCAATAGAACATTTGAACATATAACCTCTACCAGATTGTAGACCAGCATAAAAGGTGCGAATAAAGTCCTCATGATAATCATCATTTATGCTCAAAAATGTACCAAGCATTTGCACATTCAACAGATCAACAATATCGTTGAGATGCAGAGCGGAAGCATCAGTTTTATTAAAGACATGTGGTTTCATAACTAACCTTGTCTTGAAAAAGGCCTCAAACTCATCAACAATGGCAGGATGAAGGAGAGTTAGCACACTAGGAGGAATTTCTGGGGGTGGTGGAGACTGATGAGAAGTACCAACAGGTTCCTTTCCTTTTCCTCTTCCTCTTTGTCTAGCAAGAATGGTTCTTGGAGGCATGGTGATGAATTGAAGAAGAGTTAAGATGAATGAAGGCTAGGAGGTGAATTAGGGTTTAGGAGATGAAGATGTTTGAAGAAATTAGGGTTAGCCGCTTGGGTATGAGAGGAAGAAAGAGTCTAGAGTGAATGAATGAATCCTATAAATTTGGCTGATGTGTCGATCCAGAACTGAATTAAAATGCATTTATTGTAAAACAATCAGTATGCAGCGATACAAGGGCTTATGGATCGATTCATTTCACGAATTCATAGTTTTTGAAATGTCCTATGTGTCGACACAAAACACGGATGCATCGACACATACTGAAACAAGTTTTAAAAAATGTGAAATAATAAAAAAACATGAATCAACTCATAGCACGAATGCATCGACCGGAAACTATAATGTATCGACACATGCACTTGTTGCATCGATACATACTGATGCTAAACTAAGTTTTAACTAATTTTTGAATACCAGTTGAGTATAGAAACCTGTTAGCAGCTCTAAGTCAATGCAATATGAATTATGTCATGATAATTATGCCCAAGTATAATTCACAAATCAAATATTAATGTTCAAACAACATATGCAAAGGAATACATATAAACGATCTTAAAGAATTTGTTCTAACATACACTAATCATATAGTTCCAAAGAGATATAGAAAGGAATGATATTACCACTGTTGATGTAACCTTATGAAGTATGAATGAGGTCTAAAAACAAATCTCAACAAACAAAGTGAGACATATATAAATAAGAACCAACATGCTTAAGACATCAATGAAGAGAGATCTAAAATCCCTAATTCACGACGAATGTTGAAGAACGGTTCCGTTGCTAATGGTTTAGTAAAAATGTCAGCAAGTTGGTTTTTAGTATCAACATGCTCAAATACAACGTCCTCTTTTTCAACATGATCGCGAAGAAAGTGATGCCTAATCTCTATGTGTTTAGTGCGTGAGTGTAAAACAGGATTCTTAGTTAGATTTATAGAACTTGTGTTATCACATTTTATTGGAATACGTTTGAGTTGAATATCGAAATCTTGTAGTTGTTGCTTCAGCCACAGAATCTGAGCGCAACAACTACCGGCTGCAACGTACTCAGCCTCAGCAGTTGACAATGTGACAGACACCTGCTTTTTGCTATGCCAGCTTACCAAAGAGTTTGAAAATAAGTGACATGTACCACTAGTGCTTTTCCTATCTAATTTGCAGCCAGCAAAATCAGAATCGGAGTAACCTACTAAACTACAATCGCTTCCTTTGGAATACCAGAGCCCATATTCAGATGTTCCATGAAGATATCTAAATATGCGCTTAACAGCTTTCAAGTGTGATTCCTTAGGATTTGATTGATATCGTGCACACATACAAACACTAAACATGATGTCAGGTCTAGATGCAGTAAGATACAAGAGAGACCCAATCATACCTCTATACCTTTTGACATCTACACTCTTACCGTGTTCATCTTTATCTAGATTCTCGTTGGTAGGCATAGGGGTGTCGATTGATTTTGAATCGTTCATTCCAAAGCGCTTGAGCAGCTCTCTGCAGTATTTTGTTTGACACACAGCTGTACCCTCATCAAGTTGCTTTATTTGGAGATCGAGGAAGTAATTTAGCTCCCCCATAAGACTCATTTCAAATTCACCCTGCATAACATTTGAAAACTCTTCGACCAAGTGTATGTTAGTTGAACCAAAAATTATATCGTCTACATAAACTTGAACTAAAAGAATGTGTTTTCCCTTGTGTTTAATGAAGAGAGTGGTATCCACTTTACCTCTTGAATATCCATGATCAAGTAGAAATTTGCTAAGTCTTTCATACCAAACCCGAGGGGCTTGCGTAAGACCGTACAAAGCTCGTTTTAATTTGTAAACATAATCTGGATATTCAGCATTCTCAAAACCAGGAGGTTGTGAGACGTATACCTCTTCATTTAGGACACCGTTTAGAAACGCACTCTTTACGTCCATTTGGTAAAGCTTAAAGTTCTTAGAACACGCATAAGCAAGCAAGAGACGTATAGCTTCAAGGCAAGCAACTGGAGCATAAGTTTCCTCATAATCTATGCCCTCCTCTTGGTTATACCCTTGTGCCACTAAACGTGCTTTGTTCCTAGTTATCACTCCGTTTTCATCAAGCTTATTTCTAAAAACCCATTTAGTACCTATGATATGATGATCTCGCGGACGAGGAACAAGTTCCCAAACGTCATTTCTTTTAAATTGATTAAGCTCTTCTTGCATGGCCATTAGCCAAAATTCATCAATCAAGGCCTCTTTGGCATTTTTAGGTTCTACTTGAGAAACAAAAGCGAAGTGAGAACAGAAATTACTTATCCTAGAACGAGTCATTACTCCCTTTGAAATGTCTCCCAAAATGTTGTCAATAGGATGGTCTTTTGAAGATTTCCAAGCTGGTGGAAGGTCATTCACTTCAGTTTGCCCTTATTCCTTATCTTTTACATGACTGGTATCTTCCTCCTCCTCATTGTCTTCTGTTTTGGACTGATCAATTTCTGAAACAGCTTCTTTGAGTATGTCTTCTGTAGATACACCTGCGTCATCAAAAGAAATACTTTTTCTGACATTTTTCGGATAAGACTCATCAAAAGAAACATGGACAGATTCTTCAACAGAAAGTAAACGCTTATTATACACTCTATATACTTTACTTGATTGTGAGTATCCAAGAAAGACACCTTCATCCGCTTTTGCATCAAACTTCCCAAGTTTTTCTTTACCATTATTCAAAACAAAACACTTACAACCGAATACATGAAGATGTGACAAGTTTGGTTTTCTTCCTTTTAGAAGCTCATAAGGGGTTTTATTTAAAATAGGACGAATTAAAATCATGTTTAAAACATAACAGGCTGTACTAATTGCATCAGCCCAAAAATATTTTGGTAATCCACCCTCATTTAGCATTGTTCTTGCCAACTCCTCTAAAACGCAATTTTTGCGCTCCACAACGCCATTCTGTTGTGGAGTTCGAGGAGCTGAAAAGTTATGCTCAATACCATACTTATCACAATATTTATCAAAGAGGTGGTTTTGAAATTCACCTCCATGATTGCTTCGAATTGTAACTATTTTAGAATTCATTTTATTTTGGGACAGTTTTGCAAAACTCTTAAAAGCGGAAAAAGTTTCATCTTTGCTATGAAGGAATATAGTCCAAGTAAATCTAGAATAGTCATCAACGATTACGAAACCATAATAATTTCCACCTAGACTCTTTGTCCTAGAAGGTCCAAAGAGATCCATATGGAGAAGCTCAAGGGGTCGTGAAGTTGAAATTACATTTTTGGATTTAAAAGAGATCCTTGTTTGTTTTCCCATTTGGCACGCGTCACATAGGTGGTCTTTTGAAAATTTTATTTTTGGAAGACCGACTACTAGATCCTTGGATACAACCTTATTAAGCAAATCGAAATTAACATGCGCTAAACGTCTGTGCCAAAGCCAAGAATCATCATTCAAGGCAACTAGACACTTAGTGCTTGTTAAAGATACATCAAAAAGATCAAGCATATAGATATTGTTTACTCTTACACCCTTAAACACAATATTCTGTTCAGTATGTTCAATTATGCAGCAAGTTTTTGTGAAAGAAACCTTGTAACCCTTGTCGCACAATTGACTAATACTTAACAAATTGTGTTTAAGTCCCTCTACTATATGGACATCAGAAATAGTAGTGGTAGAGGGATTACCTACCTTTGCCAAGTATAGCTCCTTTGTTATTGTCTCCATAAGTAACATATCCCTTCTTCTTTGCTTTGAAGTCTATAAAAAGCGATATATCACCCGTCATGTGCCTTGAGCACCCGCTGTCCAGAAACCATCTTCTATCTACGAATGCAAGACACTCATCCTACAATATCAAAAGAGAGAAATAGGTACCCAATTTTCATTGGGTCCATGTGGGTAAGTGGTAACATGGTTGCCTTTAGGCTTCCATTGATAAATGCCTTTAGGAACAAGAAATCTCCTAAACTTGCATTTTTCAATGGTATGACCAGCACGACAACAATAATGACATAAGCCATGATGATGTATTTGTTTATGTTTGTTCATTAAATCCTTTGGAATAAAAGAGTATTTTGCATATGGTGGATTTAATGACTTCTTAAACAACCTAGAATCAACGGCATAAGTAACTTTGGGTTGTAAAGCTTTTTCCAATTTGACTTTAAGAGTTTTAACCTCTTGTTGCCAAATATGACAAGCTTCACAATACCTAACTTTACTACATCCGTTAATATTAATATCTTTTGAATTTTCTGCAATACTAGCTTTCAAACTTTCTAAATCTTTTTCAGCTTTGTATACTTTACCTTCCAAGAATGAAAAATTTGTTTATCGGAAGATAATCTTTTAAAAGCATCTACAGCTTCGTTATGCAGTTTTTCAAAAGCTATTTTCAGTTCAGAAAAAGACATAGAAGAAGAATTACTATAGTAGGCTTGTCTTACTTTCTTATAGTTGATTTTCTTTTTGTGGTGGGACTGATTTTTGGTGTGAGCCATAAGACACAGATTTGCTGTCTCATCACTATCATTTGAACTTTGTGAGCTTGATGAATCACTATCACTTTCCCACGCAATATAAGCTCTTCTTTGTTTATTGAACCTTTTTGGTGAAGCTTTTCCTTTATCCTTTTTCTTCATAGGACATTCTGTCTTATAATGTCCAGATTTACCACAATTAAAAAAAGATCCTTTTACTCTATGCTTCTTATTCTCTTCCTGTTTTGACTCTATAGATTGTCTTCGGAACTTAATGAGATTTTTGTCGGAATGCTTGATTCCATTCTTTCGAATGAATCTATTATATCTCTTAACAAAAAGTCCCATTTCCTCATCACCTGAATCTTCGTCACTACTTGAATCATTGTCACTTTGCTCTTTTTGTGAGGACTTTGAGCTAGAGGCCACAAGAGCTATTGGCTTCTTCTCACTCTCTTTGTTTTTATTCTTTTCCTTTTTTACTCTTGTTCTCAAATATTTCAAGACTTTCCAGTTCTTGCTGATGTTCTTCCAGCTTGCCAAATAAAGTTGTAATCGTAAGCGTCGTGAGGTCGTTGGCTTCCTTAATAGCTGTTACTTTAGGTTGCCATTCCCTGCTAAGACATCTCAGAATTTTATTAGTGGCTATTTCATTGGAAACAGATTTTCCAAGTGCATTCAAACGATTGATGAGATGAACGAATATCTTTTGCATGTCAGAGATAGACTCTCCTTGTTTCATGCGAAAGAGCTCAAACTCTTGATTAAGTGTGTTAATACGGGACTGTTTTACTTCAGTAGTACCCTCATGGGCAATTTCTAAAGCATCCCACATTTCTTTAGCTGTCGTGCAATGGGATACCCGATAATACTCATCAGCACCAAGTGCTGAAATTAGCATATTTCGAGCTCTCCAATCACACGACCACTTTTTCTCATCTTTCTCATCGTAATCCTCTTCTGGTTTAGGAACTATGGTGCCAACCTCATTTCTCATAGTAATTTGAAAAAGACCATTTTGAATGGTAGCCCACACATTCCTATCCACAGAATTTATGTGAACTCGCATGCAGTCTTTCCAGTAGCCATATTTTTCTCCGTTGAAAACAGGCGCTCTATTATACGCCCCCTTTGGTTCAGAATCCATATCGTTACAAGCAGCCACAAAGCACCAGCGAACCGGCGCTCTGATACCACTTGTTAGACGGTGTGGCTAGTGATCGAGAGGGGGGGTGAATAGATCACCTACTTGAAAATCAAGGATTTAAAAATACTTAGCAGAGTTTTTGAAAGTTAGCGGAAAAATACGATCCCGAATCGACTTCCGTCTATTCTGGACCAGCTACTAGAAAACCGGACGCACGAATTAATGCTGGATTTATATTAGGATGACAAAGATTTATTAACACCAGATTAGGATCGAATCAAATGCACTTATCATACAAATACTATTTCCAATGAACAAAAACTCAACTGACAGTTTTGTCAAACACTTGGCGTGTATGTGTTCAATGATTAACAATAATGGTGATTTGATAAAAGTTTTCTTACCACTATTGTATCATGAAACGTTAAGACACAATACACCAAATGAATCACAAACTTGTTGAAAACGTAAAGAGAGATAAGGACAGAATACGATACGCAGAGATTTCGTAAGGAAGTTCCCCACTTTTGTCCTCGCGTGTGGGTACGTCTCCCTCTCAATTTTAAACTGAAATTGAGACCTGTTATATCAATAATGCTGAATTCGTTGTTTACAAGATTACAATACAAAGCCAGAAATCTAAACCCCAAGATCTTCTTCTTGTAAGAACCTTCACTTGATCTGAGCTTAATCAAGAATTTCCCCTGCAAGAATTACAAACAATTCACCGGTTCCACGACCTGTTTGCGAAATTACCAAATTTCCAAACCCTACGCCGCGGCTGAATATGTTCTGCAAACGTGACTAACAAACCCTCAAGAACACACCCGTTCTTGAAGGACAAACCAGATGATTTTTCCTCGAAACCCCCTTTGAATCTTCAACTCAGCTAGATCCTTGATCGTACCACTGAACGTTATCTCGAAGATCCTTTAATCCGGAGAATAAGAATGATTATGTGTTGATGTTCTTGAATTAAAGTGATTGAGAAGATGATGAAGATAAAGTATCTTTCAGGTCTCTAAAACTGCTCACAAAATTGATGCACACCAAACTTGCTTTTGCTGTGATTACACAATTTTCACTCTGACGAATTCACACCCGCCAACTGAACTGTCATAACCTTCTTATATGTGAAACAGAAATGGTTAGAAAAAGGAACAACTTTATGTATCGATTCAAAACTCGTATGAGTCGATAAATGGTAGTTATATGACATACATGAGTCGACACACAGATATATGCATCGATGCATACTGTAACTTTGTTTAATTTCAGAAAATAAATTCAATAATGCATCGATACATAATACGAATGAATCGATACATAGCATAATTTTCAGAAACATCAAAGAAGCATGTATCGATGCAAAACTCGTATGGATCGATCCATACTGAAGCAAACTCATTTTTGTGATTTTAACAGAGGAATGTGTCGATGCAAGACAGACATGAATCGATACATACATAAGGAAAATTGTTTTTATGATTTCAATAAAGATATATATCAATTGTATAGGTATAGGTATAAAATCACATATAAGGAAAATTGTCTTTAAAGCATAGTATAGGTATAAAATCATATATATGTACCAACTAAAGATGCATACTAATCTTATAACATGCACATCAAACACATAGGCATTTATATATGCATTTATCACACAATTTGCTATCATACAAAACTTAAAAGATTGCTCACAGCTTCATGCATAACCATGGAGGTAGATTATAGATCAACATAATCATTGGCTGAGTGTTGTGAGAACTACTCTGAATACCATGTGGATTAATTCCGTCAGTAGATAATGCAAGACATATGTTTCTTGGTTCTTTCCCAAAATTTGGGTAATCATTATCAATTTTTGCCCATTGAGGAGAATCTGCAAGATGTCAAAGCATTCCATCAGTAACTCTTTCATCTTCATGCCACGTTAAGTGTTTTGCATCTTCTGCGTTATTATACATGCGCCTAAATCTTGGGATTATTGGAAAATACCATAACACTTTGGTTTGAGTTGTTTTATCTTTCTTATATCGTGGAGCACTGCATTTAGGGCACATATCCAATGATGTGTACCCATTTCGAAATAAAACACAATCATTAGGACAAGCATGTATCTTTTCATAACTCATGCCAATAGAACATAACATTTTCTTAGCCTCGTAAGTTCGACTTGGGGGCACATTATTCTCAGGCAAAATATCTTTTAACAAAGTTAACAAGGCTGTGAAACTCTTATCAGACTATCCATTTTTGGCTTTTAAGTTATACAATTTTAAGATCGTGGACGATCTTGTGAATTTAGTATTATTAAGAAATTGTGGTTGGGTCTAATTCAACCCTACAAAACCGGTTAGTAGAGTGAGGATTGCCCCCACTTATAAACACATGTTCAGGCAATATATTGTCCGATTTGGGACTCTTAACACGCCCCCTCACGCCCGGGACTGGACATCTGGAGCGTGGAAATAAATGGTGGGTGGCCCAATAGCGAAAACCATAGAAGGTGGCCCACCGGATCTTAAACCAGGCTCTGATACCATGTTGAAATACAAGAGACTAAGAGACATATGAATAAACCGTGTGTTTTAAAAAGCACTACAGAGACATTATTATATATAGATATATTACAATTAATTACATGATATAGTTGATGTGGGACTATTCTATATACAAATATTCTTAACATTATATATATTTACAAATATCAACATGTTGAAATACAAGAGACTAAGAGACATATGAATAAACCGTGTGTTTTGAAACGCACTACGGAGAAATTATTATATATAGATAGATTACAACTAATTACATGATATAGTCGATGTGGGACTATTCTATATACAAATATTCTTAACACTATATATATTTACAAATATCAACACTCCCCCTCAAGCATGAACATATAAGTCAAATGCACCAAGCTTGTTACATATATAGTTAGTTCTGGGGCTTCGTAGGGATTTTGTAAAGACATCTGCCAATTGATCATTAGAGTTGACAAAGCTTGTGATGATGTCGCCTGACTCGATCTTTTCTCTGACAAAGTGACAGTCTATCTCAATATGTTTGGTCCTCTCATGGAAGAGTGGATTTGAAGCAATGTGCAATGCATCTTGATTATCACAAATAAGTGTCATTGGTCTTGCTTCTTCAATTTGAAGTTCCTTGAGCAACTATTTTAACCAAATAACTTCACATGTTTCCATTGCCATGGCCCTATACTCTGCCTCGGTGCTTGATCTTGGAACTACATTTTGTTTCTTACTTTTCCAGGATATAAGGTTTCCTCCAACAAGTACACAATATCCAGAGGTGGATCGTCTATCAATGGGTGAATCTGCCCAATCAGCATCGGAGTATCCAACTATCTGGGTATGTCATTTATCCTCATACACAAGACCTTTTCCTGGAGCACATTTTATGTATCTCATAATCCGGATAACAACATCCATGTGTTCCTGACAAGGGGAATTTAAGAACTGGCTTACCACATTGACTGCAAAAGAAATGTCCGGATGAGTGGCTGTGAGATAATTCAACTTTCCAACCAATCTCCTATACCTTCCTGAGTCAGATAGAGGCTCCCCCTGATTGGGATGTAGTTTAACAATTGGATCCATATGAGTATCGACTGGTTTAGCATTTAACAAACATGTTTCTTCCAAAATATCCATAGCATATTTCTGCTGAGAAATCACCAAACCATCTTTAGATTGGACTACTTCAATACCCAAGAAATAACGGAGTTTACCAAGATCTTTTGTCTGAAATTGTTTCGAGAGATGTTGTTTCAACTGGAGTTTTCCCTGCTAATCACTACTAGTTATGACAATGTCATCTACATACACAATAAGATAAATACACCCTTGGGGTGAGTGATGATAAAAAACAGAATGGTCAGCTTCACTACGGATCATACCAAACGGTTGTACTACAATGCTGAACCTGCCAAACCAAGCTCTCGGAGATTGCTTAAGACCATCAAGAGACCTGTGTAACCTACAAACCATATTCGATGAATCCCCCTGAGCAATAAACCCAGGTGGTTGCTCCATATATACTTCCTCTTCAAGATCACCATGTAAGAATTCATTTTTGATGTCAAGTTGATGAAGAGACCAATGTCGAATGGCTGCAATGGCTAGAAGAAGTCTAACAGATGCCATCTCTGCTACAGGCGAAAAGGTATCGCTATAATCCAACCCAAAAATTTGAGTGTATCCTTTGGCTACCAAGCAAGCTTTAAATCGATCAATCTTACCATCTGGACCAACCTTCACTGTATAAAGCCAACGACAACCTACTAAAGATTTCCTATGGGGTAGAGGAACCAGTTCCCAGGTACCACTACTTTGAAGATCACACATTTCATCAATTATTGCTTGCCTCCACTCAGGGTGAGATAATGCTTCACCTGGAGGTTTAGGAATAGAAACAGAAGACAAACAAGTATACTGCAAAGGGGAAAGACGATGATAACATAAATTAATATAATGTGGAGAAGGATTTCGTGTTTGACGTATACCTTTTCGAAGGGCAATCGGAAGATCAGACTCAGGTTGCAGGATCGGATTCGATGATGGCGAGAGCGTCAGAGGAGAGTCCGTAGTGACCTCAGGGATAGGTACGACTTCAGGGACAAGTACAACTTCAGGGAAAGATACGACTTCAGGACAGGTACGACAGACGTTGGGTGATGACGTTGATATGTTTGAAGTGAGCGAGGTGTGGAGGGTCAACCGTAGGGGTATCTAGTGGGCCAGGTTCCCTATAATGATGGGGGATAATGACAGATGGGACTTCCGGAAGAGGTGTGGGAATACTTTCCTGAAGGGGTTCCGGGGTTGCTTGGCTAGACTCAAAATATGGAACAGACTCGAAGAAGGTAATATCGGCCGATATGAGGTATCGTTGTAGAGTATGTGAATAACAACGATAACCTTTTTGGGATCGATGATAACCAAGAAGACATACTTTAGTGATCGAGCTGATAGTTTATCAAGACCAGGGGAGAGATTGTGTACAAAACATGTGGACCCGAAGACTCGGGGAGGAATTAGGTGGAGTGGGAAATTGGGAAAAAGGATTGAATGAGGGATTTTATTGTTAAGAACAAATGAGGGCATGTGATTTATAAGATAACATGTCGTTAGCACAACATCCCCCCAAAACTGAAGTGGAACATTACCATGGAGAAGTAGGGTCCGAGTGGTTTCTACGAGATGCCGATTTTTGCGTTCAGCTACACCGTTTTGTTGAGGTTTGTGAGGGCAAGATGTTTGATGGAGAATACCATTGTGTGACATAAAATTTTGAAATTGTTGGGATAAATATTCAATGGCATTGTCACTTCTTAAGGTACGGATAGACACACCGAATTGAGTTCTTATTTCTCGATAAAATTGTTCAAAAATAGAAAATAATTTAGATCTATTCTTCATTAAAAATAACCACGTGCAACGTGAAAAATTATCAATAAGTTATGGTTGGGTCTAACTCAACCCTACAAAAACGGTTGGTAGAGTGAGAATTGCCTCCACTTATAAACACATGTTCATGTCATATATTCTCCGATGTGGGACTCTTAACAAGTACATCCATCATACAACGGTTTCTTTGCATCACTTACTAACTTCTCAAACATTTCTGGACAATCACGAAGATCTTGTTCAATTAAATTCACAAATTCTTCTACTCGATCAAACTCTTGTTTATCATTTTCGAACAGAGTTGACGTGTCTCTCAAATTAGTGGACTTTGTTTTTTCTTCCCCGTGCATTGTCCAACATGTATAACTTTTATCGATTTCATTACATATTAAGTGATCCATCAAATCATCTGCACTAACAACGTCATAACAACATTCTAAGCAAGGACATGTGATTTTATTAGTGTCTTCTGCATGAGCAACAACAAATCTAACAAACTCTTTCACTCCATCTCCGTATTCTTTTGAGGTTTGATTGACAAGCATCCATTTCCGATCCATAAATTCTAAGAGAAATAAAAATAATATCTTGATTTTAGTGTATTTTTTTGTGTAGCAGAGTTTCGATGAGAAGGAATAAATTGATTTTATATTATAGTGTTTTTTCCTTCTAATATAGCTAACTCAATAGTTTTATTAACGTTCAACAATCCAACTATTTCCCTCCCCAAAAGTTACATTTCTAAAGTACCATAAAAAGACAAACAGAAATAATGTACACATAATAAGTCACCTGAAGTTTGATATTGCTGTGAAAGAAATTTCTCCTCAAAATGTAAGTTTCGAATATATAGCCGCACTCGATTTAGATGATAGCCACCTTTACAATTTTTTTTTTGCTTCACAGACTAAAGTAATTAAAAAATTATAAATGTTTTGCATTCAATATAAATTTATAACAGAAAAGTTTGCTTCTTGTACAATAAATTACAGATAATACGTGCTTAGATTGTCTTTGTAAATAACTTGACATGAAAATATCACATGATTTGTTAGAAAATATTGACAACTATTTATCATAGAAATAGTTTTTAGTTAAATTCTCCGTTTAATAATTCATTTTTAACCTCCTAGTATTTTAAACTTGTTCAAATCTATTAATATACTCTGAGTTTAACAGCCAATGTTGCTTAACCATATATGTTAAATTGCATTTTTTTAATAAAAGGTGACTTTTTGTAAATATCTTGCAATTTATTATAATTTAGTCATTTAATGGGTGTTCCACGTAACTTAAACTGCTATTTTTAATATAATGTGACTTTTGTTAGATATTTCACAATTTATAATAAACAAGTCAGTTAGTGTGACAGCAGAGGTTCCACTCACTATATCTTTTAACCTATATACCTACATGGTATGTGAAAAGTTATATTAACATAATTGTTAGAAATTCTTAAAGTGACAAATTCCTACATGTCTTGTGATACACTATACCATAAACTATTATTCCATTCTCATAATCATAAAAAGTATACTACTTTATCTTCTTCAATATTTTCAAAATAAGTACTCTTAAGTAAATTGTGAGCATTTCTTATCACACCACCCTTGTTTTTTAAGTATCATCAGAATTTTCGGTTTTGTTCCCTGATTTCGGATGTGCACATCCGGACGCACCATTTTTTTTAAAAACGCTGATATGTTCCGAAAGTGCACATCCGAAAACATTCCTGATCTGCAGATCCAGAAAACAGCAGAACTTTATTTTTTTTTTAAATCGGTTTTTTTGCTTGGTCGCATATGTTAATAAATCGTCACAACTTAATATACATTTGACAACATCCATATATAAAATAAAATGATATATATATATATATATAAAAAAAATAAACTTCTGTCAAAATACAGTGCATACATGTAATATAAATATGATACATAAAAAAAAACTACTGCGTATGGCGAAGGATCTCTCCTAGCTCCCCTGCTCCTCTGCCTCTACCCCCCAACCTGGATCGATGTCTGCGGTACTGAAGTGCCCCCCAGCAATCGCAATCATCCTATCCACGGCAAGTCTGGCACCAGAGCCCTCAGGGAGGTGACCGTCTGCAATGGTCTGCTGCCCTATCTGTACTATCTGACGACAGCGTGGTAGGACATCCTGAGTATGGTCCAGCTGAGACTGCCGCTCCTCTAATATCTCCTGATGAGCAGGTCTGGGTGGCGATCCCTCAGCAGTGGGCACCATGCATGGGTGTGAGACGGTGTAGAACCACACGATGTACCCGGCAACAACGCTCCAGTCTGTCTCCTTTCTGGTCGCCCGAGTCTCCTCCGGTACCAAGTGGGACTAGTAGTCAGCATATAGCTCATCTATCTGCCTGCGGGTCAAGCCTAGAGGAGCAGACTCATGAGGCATCCTGGGGATCGTCTGCGTATACCCGAACTGACACAAGACGCGCTCCGGGAGGTATCGGGCAGTAACGGTCGAACTGCATGCCAACCATCCTGAGAACAAACAAACCTCATCGAACGGGCGCGTCACACGGTGAGCGGCATAGGGGCAATACAAAACGTCCTCAGCAGCCATCTGATCTAGATACACTCTGAAGGGGTCCGGCGCCTGGTTCCCTCTGAGCAGGACAAATGCAGTATCACGTGGCATATCCTCAGTGTACCCTTGGACACTCCCCCAACCAGTAATGTAGGGAAAGTGCTGTAAAATCCACGCCTGAAATGGAAAGCATAACATGGGTGTCAAACATTATAATGAATACAGAAAGAAAAGAAATGAAAAAATCACTTAGAATATTAGATTGTTACCACGTATAGCGTACAGCTGCCTGCCACAGTCTTGGCTGCCCAGCAGCAACCATCAGAGAGGCTGGAATAGGTGAATGCCAGCGCAGCCACCCCCCAGTTGTACCCATGGATCTCTGTCTGATCCAAAAGGTACCTGAGGTAGACGATATCAACATAATAGGCACTGGTGTCCACAAACACCTGCGTGCCCAGCAAAAACAAGTAGTAGCATCTCAGGGCACGCGTCCTGTGGATCGCCACCTCAGCTGGATCACCATCTGCCCGTCCTTCCTCTGCAAGCGCCTCAGCAAATCTATCCATCAGAAACGAGAATCGGACGTGTGCGCCCCTCAACTGGTGCACCTCCGCATGTGTCTTCTCTGGGCTAGCCCCAAGCTCTGTAACCAGCAACTCCATGTCGTCCGCCTTCGTCATCCTACCGTGACGAAGAAGGGTACCTGTGATCGGTAGATGTAAGAGGCACGAGATGTCGTCCAGCGTGATCGTGATCTCACCGTACGGTAGATGGAATGAGGATGTCTCAGGGTGCCATCTCTCAACAAATGCCATCAGGATACTGTACTGGATCTGGGAATACCCAATCCTAGACAGGCCTCCAAGACCAGACTCCGCAAGTGCAGACGTGAACCACTCAGCCTTTGGCAGCATCTCAATCGTGTCCATAACCTTGCCCCCATGGTTATAGTACTTCTGTGAATCCTTCTCCTGAAAATTTCCAAATAAAACAATGTTACAAATGAACATATTTTCAACGAATACAATTCTATAAATAAACCGAGAAAGGTTACCTGTCCTAGCCAGACATATCTGGCAGTATGCTCAGAGTACCCCACGAGTAGGGACATATCAGACAGTCCCCCAGGGTAACCGCCTAGCTCATCGAAATCGTCGTCAGCGTCAACACCCTCATGTGTTGGGTGATCACCCTCTAGAACTGGAACAGGAACAGGAACAGGGGAACGAGGAGGAGGAGCTGGTGGAGTTGGAGTCTCCCGACGGCGCATGCGTGCGGGCTGGGACCCTGATGAACTAGCAGTAGAATCCCGACGCCTCGGATATGTAGAATCGACGGCTGACGGGGGAGTGGCCTGAACCTGTGATGTGGAAGTGGCCTGAACATGTGATGTGGATGGCTGTGGTATAGGATGTGGTGTAGGATGTCCCTCAGCTGTAGGGGATACCCCAACTCCCTCTGCGCCGGAAGCCTCGGCTGTAGACTGTATCCGCTCACGTAGGACAGATGTGTGCTGAGCTGTCCGTCCATGTATGGTATGATCGTCTCTGCCAACCATCTAATCTGCAAAGCATAATAAATAAATTAAATTTTGTTTAAAAATAATTAAACAAAAACAAACAAACAAACAAAATAAAAAAAAAATAGTCTTCCGGATGTGCACATCCGGAAGGACACAGAATTTTTAACGTTGGGTATTTCCGGATGTACACATCCGGAAACACTCAGAAAACTAAACGTTACAATCTTTCCGGATCTGCACATTCGGTACGTATTTTGAAGTTTAAAAATGGCAGCCATGGCCACTGTAACATACAAAAGGGCATTTTAATGCCCTGATCGTCCGTTTGAAGCAGTAAAAATGACCTACATTGTCTCTAACCTATGTTATTCATACAACCTAACAATTTCTACACCTAAATGTCTACTCTAAATCGATTACTCGAAAATTACTCCGAAACTCTAAAATTTGAAAACTTACCGATTAAAATGAGATACGGAGAATTTGGAGTGTGTTGATCGTTGTAGAAGTTGCTCTGCGCCGAACTCGAGTGGAAAAAATTGAGATTTGTGGTGATTGAAAATTTGAGAGTTTGAGAGAGTTTGAGAGATTTTGGAAATGGAAAAGTGAAGAATGAGGGGGAGGAAGAGCGTCTGGCGCGAATTAATAAGAAATCCTTCCGGAAGTGCACATCAGAATTGTTTCCGGATATGCATATCCGGAAAAGCTCTGCGTTTTTTTTAAATTTGGTGCGTCCGGATGTGCACATCCGGAATAAGGGGGCAAAAAAATAATTTCACGTGGTGCCTAAGAAACTTGGGTGGTGCATTAAGAAATGCTCTAAATTGTTTATAACATGTATGACAATATGAGCAGTTCTATATAAGTAATTTTCTCCTTACCTAGTTAATGTAGCACTGTGCTAGTGTAGTGATTTGAATTCATATTTGTGTGATTTCTTGAAATAAATAACTAGATATCCTATTCAGGCATATATGTCAAATATATTTTAATTTTAGGATTAATAGCCATTTTCACCCCTGCCATACAGGTGATATTCGAAAAAACCCCTATAAAAAAAACTTGCATAAAATACCCTAATATTTTTAAATTATTCATGCGTTGGTTTCATGGTTCATTCCCTCTCTCTCTCTCTCTCTCTCTCTCTCTCTCTCTCTTCCAAACAAAAACACATTAATACTCGTATTTGTTTGCCCATATTTACATCAATTCAGAGATTTTTTTTACAAGTTTTCTATCTGTTTTGTTGTGTTTGAATAGGTATTAAGTCTGCATGAAACTCTTGCCTCATACGGAAGTGTGTATTTTATCGGAACCATTCTTCTGGTTGTTATCATCCATCTCGGTAAAGTAATCAAACCTGGAAAGCCTGCCAGATCAAAACCCCGAAAAGAAGAGTGAGGTAAACATCACACTTATTCTCTTCGGCGTTTTCGAAATCAAAATAGGATTGTGGGAGAGATGCTGGATCTTCAGTTTCCACGGGTTCAGCTCTGGTTTTCAATGTATTGTTACAGCTCCATTAGTCTTGAAAATGCTTGATCGTTTTATATTTTTGACTTTAGCATTGGATTGTATTTTTGTTGTTAGAAACAGCATGTTGAAAGATTGATAAAAGTAATTATGAAAAAAACGTTGCGAACATCTTGAATTTCTGTGATCTCTGTGATTACTGCAAGCAAAAGACTCATGAACAATGAAGTATTTTTCAAAATGTCACTATTTATAATTTCATATAACTTCATCAAACAAAATTTATTATTCTTAAGATGTTGATGATGCTTAAAATTGAATCGAAACAGTGCTGAACATATTTTTGTAGTGCCAAGATCTTGAAGAGTGAAAGAGAGAAGAAGATATTGAAGCGTGAAGATACAGTTGGATTATGTTGTCGTTTCGTTATGAATTTGTTAGAGTCTGTTATGTAATCTTTCTGGTGGCAATTCTCTTTTTAATTTTCCCGCGTTATGCTGCCTTTCCACTGCTATTGTATTTTATTTTTTGGTGTTGTACATACCCTCTGCACCTGCTATGTAATGCTGTTATGAATTTTTAAACCGACTTTCTGCTATCAAACCTTTCATAAGCTGCATTTTTTTTATAATTTTCCTGCGGTGCATTATTTTGTATTTTGAATGAGCTGATGGTGAAGCTTTAGAACCGGCACTTTCGAACCAATACGCTCACTGATATGGAGCTTTTTGCGGCCTATTTTCAGTATTAATTTTTCAAGCTTAGATCTAAATATAAGGCAGTTATAGAAAGAAGAGAAGTCCTCGAAGTACTCGGTTTGAACGCAGCCTGGAAATCTTCTTTATAAGCACCTAGCCCTTTCGATAACACTAGATTTTGGCATGCCTGGTAATATGACCGGAATGATCTTTTGTAAATCAACCTCAAAATACATATGTAAATTTCAATTTTAAGCTTTGGCTCTTAATACTATATGGCACAGGTGATAAATTTATAATGCTTTATCTCTTCAAAATTTTAAATGTGTTGTGTCAATTTAGTGGAGCTTGATGTTTCTACATTTTGTTATTCCTTTGCATTGTACAAAATTATGTGCATTATCTCATTGGTAATTACTATATGCACTATCTCTCTATCACCTCAATTTAGTGAATCTTATGTATATTCATATCTCATTTCAAACTTATGCTAAAGTTTGTTCAGTACATTTGCATGACCTTCCATTCAAGCTATAAGTATATTCATATCTCATTTCAAACTTATGCTAAAGTTTGTTCAGTACATTTGCATGACCTTCCATTCAAGCTACGTAAAATCTGATACACTAGATATTTTCGTAACTTTACTATTATTTTTTTTTCGAATTACGATCAATCATGACCCGAATAACTTCTTTTGTCGTACACATTTGTTCTGTAGTGCACGTTTCTTTCATTGTATCCCAATCTCAAGTACAAAATTATTTTTATCCCGTGTATTTGTAAAAATTTTGTATATTCTAAAATGTTTATTCAAATCCTCACGGGTCACTACCATAACAATACCTATTTGTTATTAAGTATTTCTTTTCAAATTTACATATCGATTTAAATATATTTTATATCATGTTAGATAAATTTATCCCTGCGAATGCACATGTATGCTGCATCATTACTATAGTCAAATAACTATTTTTAGATGATTACTCTTGATATTTTTTAATTCAAACTTTATCAATTATTGTTAATACATGTAAAGATGTATTAAAAAAGAACCACAAACTTTTAGATTTTTTATCGAATGATTTAAGATAGGAATCAACTTATCCGTCGGACGCACGGGTCTTATACTAGTTCTCATATTCATAAAAAGTATACTACTTTATCTTCTTCAATATTTTCAAAATAAGTACTCTTAAGTAAATTGTTTATAACATGTATGACAATATGAGTAGTTCTATATAAGTAATTTTCTCCTTACCTAGTTATTGTAGCACTGTGCTAGTGTAGTGATTTGAATTCATATTTGTGTGATTTCTTGAAATAAATAACTAGATATCCTATTCAAGCATATATGTCAAATATATTTTAATTTTAGGATTAATAGCCATTTTCACCCCTGTCATACAGGCGAGATTCGAAAAACCCCCCTATAAAAAAAACTTGCATAAAATACCCTAACATTTCTAAATAATTTCATGGAAGAGCTTTAACACGCCACATCACCCAAAATGCTTATGTGTCATTATTTTTTCATATTTTCTTTTAATTTGAATTGCCACATGGGTTAATGATGAGACAGATTGACCAAAATACCCCTAAGTGAAAAAACATTAACTTTGTCTTCTTCATTCCACAACGTGTTCCAAATTTGTGCCCTAAAATAACATTGAGTAACCTATCTTCTTCATCTCTAGCACGTCTTCATCCTGCTTCTCATATCTTCTTCATCTCATCCTACTTCATCCTGTTTTCCATTCTGTCTTCTTCATCCTGCTTCTCCTATCTTCTTCATCTCATCTCTTCTTCGATTCAACCGAAATTATGAGTAACCTAGTATGTTCAAACTCTAGCACGTCTTCTAATGGAAGAAAAATTCCAAGATGCGGGCATAATATGAATATGAAGATGTTTGTTTCAAAATCGATGGCAAATCCTGGCAGAAAGTATTGGAAGTGCAGGTTTTGGGGCAAAGAAGATGACTGCAACTTATTCCATTGGGATGACAAGTTTTTTAGTGGAGAAGAAACAACTTTCATGGAAGGAGAGATTGTAGATCTAATGAGTAAAATGGAGATAGCTTTTACTAAGGAGATTGAAGAATTGAAGAGAAATGTGTCTAGCTTAAGGATTAAGATCAATTTTGTTATAGTTGTGCTTATTGCCTCATGTATCTTTTTTCTTTTTGGGTCGTGTAACAAATAAGGTTTATGTCATTACTGTAATGAAGTTTATGCTTATTCTGAATCAATGTAATTGTTGTTTTTGCTTATGAATGAAAGTACTCTTGTTGCTGAATCAAATTTGTTACAGCTGTGCTTATTGCCTAGTTATTCTATACGTTGTTGTATTTGTTGTTGTAGTTATTTTATATGGTCATTAGTTAGAAATCAATGTAATACTAGTATAATTGTTTTGATAGCAGAACACGAGATTATTTTGATATCAGTACAACCAATGTTATAGGTTCTAAACAAAGTTAATTAGCATTACTAGATGTCTCAATAGCATTACATAAGATAATGTCAAAGTGTTACAAAATAAAGCAGAATTCAAAATAACTGATGCATCTTATCACAGTGTTACAAAACAAAGTAGAATTCAAAATAACTATATGTTCCTAATTACTGAGTCATTCCCCTTTGAATATCCTCCCACTTGTTTTTTTTCTTCACAGACGGCTCTTCATCTAACATCAATGGTGCATCAGATGTTGAACCAACTACACCAATTTGTCTTGCATTCCTCACCTCCTTCAATCTCTCACTGTACCTTTTTTTCTTCACAACAAGGTGAGTAACACTCTTCTTCTTAGCATCCTTTTTTCTTAGCAACAGGGTGAGTAGCAGCAGGCTCAGTTGTAGGCACATTAACATTGATTGTTGCAGGCTCAGTTGTAGGCACATCAACATTGATTGTTGCAGGCTCAGTTGTAGGCACGTCAACATTGCTTGTTGCAGGCTCATTTGGTGCATTGGCAGGTGTTGGATTTACTACTTGTGATTGTTGCTCTTCAAATTCATTCATCATGTCATACAGCATAGCATCTATGTCTTCCTCATTCATTTCTTGGTCAACTGGTTCAGTAGTATTAGTTAGTGCATTATCAGTTCCTTGGTCAGTTGGTGCATTATCAGTTCCTTGGTCAGTTGGTGCATTATTAGTTGGTGGAGAAGATATGGATGGCTTAGTCCTTGGTGTTTTCCTCTGCAAGAACATTAACATAACATCAGAATGTAAGAACATTAACATTACCAAATTTGTAAGAACATTAACATAACATCAGAATGTAAAGGAATTATCAAGCATTGTTGTTATACCTTTCTCTTCAATGCATTAGGATCCTGCACTTTGCTTTGACACTTTTTTGAGTTATAACCAAATTTGTCACACTTTGATGCATCTGCCATAGGTCAGCCATACTCCATGTGGGTAGCCATTCTCCACTCATCATAGTTTCCTTATCTAGTCTTTTCCTAGGATTAGGCATAACCTTATGTGTCCATTTTTCAAGCTTCACTAAGTTATTGGCAATCCTATTCATCAAATAATTCCTAATCCATTCTACCATTGTGAGAATAGGTTTATCCCTAGCTTGTAAGATAGTAATATTAAAGGATTCACTCAAGTTATTCATTAACACGTCACACTTAGGATAGAAACTAAATGAATGCTTACACCATAACTTGGTAGGCACTCCCATCAACCACTCCCATGCTTTCTTGTCAAGTTTCCTGATCTCATTCATCTTTTTCTCCCATGCTTGATAGTATGTAGCCTTGGCAGCCCCCATCAATAGATCTCTTATTGCAGCTCCACCACCAAATTTCTTCTTGAAATTTGCGTATAAATGTCTCAGGCATATTCTATGTTCAATATGTTCAAACATATCTTCAAATACACTTACAAGACCCTGAAATAAGAAGGGGACAATTCATGCCATAAACAGATCAATTCAAATACACTAATAAACAGATCTACACAAAGCTAATAAACAGTAGTGAATTAAAGACATATGGACACATAAATAATTGTTACCTTCTGTTGATCTGAGATAAAAACATATTTCCTTTCACACCCAATGTCTTCCATGAGCAACTCCATAAACCATTTCCAGTTATCCTTAGTTTCAGTTTCTACATCACCAAAAGCCAAAGGGTAGTATTGGTCATTTGGATCCCTTGCCACAACAACTAGTAACTAACCGCCATATTGAGTTTTAAGGTGACAACCATCCACTCCAATAAATGGCCTACATGCCTTAGTGAACCCTCTCTTACAACCATCGAGGCAAAAATAAAATCTTCCAAATCTTGGTGGTAGGGTTGGTAATGGCCTCTCACTTGTGGAATGTTCCTCCATAGCCTGAAACCTTCGTAACCCCACTCTCTAACCAAACTAACAGCTTCAAAGAAACTCCACTTATCAGAGTCTTGACCTTCGACGATTGTTTCACTCCCTCCCCGGTAAAAGATGTGACCTTGATGCACAAAGTTTCCACCATGATGGAAAATGACACCAAAAACACCCATTTCTGTAAATACCATTGAACCCAACAATGAACAACAATGAAGATCTAAATACAGGAACTCATCAACAAAATCAATAAAAATCATACCTTTTTCGTGTCTGCTGATGCGATTCCTACAACCAATCGAAGAAGACGGATGGATTCTGAACACTAGAAGACGGACAGATTCTGAACAATTTTTCAATCTCGAAGAAAGAACCCTAATTGTTAGGGTTGTAAATGAGATAGATGAAATGTGTTAGTTTTCACTAAGTTAATGTTTTTTACTTAGGGGTATTTTAGTCAATCCGTCTCATCATTAACCCATGGGGCAATTCAAATTAAAAGAAAATATGAAAAAATAATGACACATAAGCATTTTGGGTGATGTGGCGTGTTAAAGGTCTTCCATGAAATTATTTAGAAATGTCAGGGTATTTTATGCAAGTTTTTTTTATAGGGGGGTTTTTCGAATCTCGCCTATATGGCAGGGGTGAAAATGGCTCTTAACCCTTAATTTTATATATAGTTTAGTTCTTCATTTACTATATCTTCTAAAACACATGCTAATAGTACAAACTATCAATCCTCCTCTTCGTCCAATCTTCTAGATCTTTTTCTCTCATATTCTCTTCAAATCCTTAATATCTTATTTCAACCTTCTCCTCTGCTCTCTCATTTTCTACCACCGAGTCTTTTTTGTCTCTCATTGAAGATGATAAAGTCCTACATTTTCGCTCTGTTGTCTGTCTTCATTTTAAGAGTGAACTCCACCACTTTTGAAGAGGACAAGATTGATTCTCTACCTCATCAACCATTAGTGGATTTCATTGAACTGCTCTAACAAAATTTTGTACACACGTGTAGGTCTTGTGCTTAGAGTTTGTCTGAGGATTAAGTAAAAGCAACACCCACTACTACAAAAAACCCATTTAACGACTTCAGGTTTACAACGGATTCGTATCCCATCGTTGTAATAGGTTAAAAAATTTGCAGCTGATTTATAACGCCATATTTAACGACGGTCGTATTAAAAAACCGTTGTAATACATGGTGTGTAACAAGCTTCGATTCCCAGCAACTACATTTTTTTCCATATTTTGTACATTTTAAACACGCTTGTATTAAAACACCGTTGTAATACATGATGTATAACAAGCTTCGATTCCCAGCAACTACATTTTTTTCCATATTCTTAGATTTTAAACATATATTTTATTTCTTTTGTTAGTGTTACGGGGATTTAACCTCAAAACTCAAAATTCATCTTTGTTTTTCTATTTTTAAGTGCAAGAGAATATATAGGTTCAAATAGTTTGATCATAACTTCTTTTAAAATAAAAGTGAAAGAGATGAGTATACGTAAAAGAAAACTTTATTAATATTCCAGATAAGAAAAAGAGTACATTGATAATCATATATTATATATATTTATCAATATTAGAGCTCATAGCTGCAAATGCTTCTTCATAATCCAGGACTCTCTCCTCACTTCCCTCATCGAAATCATAATAAACAGTCCTCCTTTTCTTCTTTTTGTTTTTCTTCTTCAGCTTCTTCTTCTTCTTCTTCTTCTCCTTCCTTACCCTTAACGCATCTCTGACGCTGGTCGCTGGTTGGACCTCCTCATTTGGCGGCTAACGTTGTTCATTTGTGCCCTCATTGGTAATGTTTCTAGCATTCTCATTTGTAGAACTCATTGTTACGAAGAATATATTATGAAGAAATGTAAAATTGTCTATTTATAGATGAGGTTGAAGATGAAAAGTCTGATAGCTAAAATGCTTGCAATGATGATAACTTGTAAATGGTTGATATTCTGGAACGATATTTTTTTAAAAACGGAGAAAATTTTAAATCATTATTATACTTGGCCAGAGTGTTCTCTATTCCGGGAAGAGCAATGGTTATAATATTACAACGGTTAGTAATAATAACCGTAGCTATACCCCTTATACTTGGTACAAGGTTCGACTCCAGGCAACAACATTTTTCTATTTTACGTAATTATAGAAAAATGTTGTTGCCCGAAGTCGAACCTATCTTGTACCAAGTATAAGGGGTATCGCAACGGTTAATATAACTAATCGTTGTGATATTGTTAAAATAATATATATACTTATCATTACGGTTCTTTAGAAAACCGTTGTGAAATATTTACCTATATAAGGGAATTGACTTTTCCTTATTGACAGTAGCGCCGTTTCCTTCACATCGAAACCCTAGCACCCATTTTTTCTCAACATTTTTGGCAGCAAACTTCATCTTTTTTTAGAATCCGCGAATAAAAATAAAAGAAGTATGAAGCTTTTGATTTAAGCTTCTTCCTCATTTTATTTCTTCTTGCAGAGTCTAAAACTAGATGAACATGATGATGGTGTTGGCGGTAGCAAGCGTAATGTATATATTGTTTATGGAAAATAAGGTATTCTTCTACTTCAATCTTTTTGTTAGATAGTTCCCATTATCTCGTTTGCTTCATGTTGTTTTTGTTGATTGTTCTCATTTTGTGTCGATTCGACTTCAATGCTTCACAAGCAAGGTGAACTTCATTGTAATGGTACAGTCCCACTTCTTAGGGTTTTGTTTCAACTTTTGCTTGTTTATGGAAAATAAGGTATTCTTCTACTTCAATCTTTTTGTTAGATAGTTCACATTATCTCATTTGCTTCATGTTGTTTTTGTTGATTGTTCTCATTTTATGCAGATTCGACTTCAATGCTTCACAAGCAAGGTGAACTTCATTGTAATGGTACAGTCCCACTTCTTAGGGTTTTGTTTCAACTTTTGCTTGTTTTGTTTTGAATACTAACTAATTTTCTTCATTGCTTCCCACTTCTTAGAGTTTGTTTCACATGGTGATGATGATGGTGGTACATATATATGAATTCATTCTGATAAGGTAGATAAATATGAATTCATTCTGATATTGTATATGAAATTTAGTTTATTATATACTATGTATATTATTTGTTTCACTATCCTTTTATTGAAAATGCAATCAGTTAAATTGATATAGAAACTTATAATCTGAAAATTAAGATGTATTTGAAAACCAACCTTAATCATGTCAATGTTTTCCAAATTGCATCCATTTTATTCAGAACATTTAATGTTCCTTAACATAAACTTTATGGTTCAATGGTCTGTTTGCTTCACTTCATTGATATCTATAATTCTACTTTACCTCATCATCATCACTAATCATCGTGGTTGTTAAGATCATGATTGTTATGATGATAAAATCGCGATGATTTTTGGCGATGATGAGGTAAACTATAATAAAAGATATCGATGGATTGAAGGAAACCGACCATTGAACCATAAATTTTATGTTAAGAAACATAAAATGTGCTGAATGAAATGGATGCAATTCGGAAAACAGTGGTGTGTTTTAGTTGGTTTTCAAGAACAGTTTATTTTTCAGATTATATAGTTCTTTACCAATTTTAATGGTTGTATTTCTTTAATTAGGTGTATGGTAAAACAAGCAATGTACATTTGTATATAATAAACTAAGGGTACATTCCACAACGATTGAGACTCATAACTGTTGTGATAGTTAATATATATTACAACGGTTGAAATACCTAACCGTTGCAATATAACGCGCGCTTTCCAGAATACAACAACAGTCTCAGGTCCGTCATAATAGGTAGCGTACTTACGACAACACTCTACTTAACAAAGCCTTGATCTGCGTCATTGTATGTAGTTTCCAATAGTTGTTAAATGAGTTTTTCGTAGTAGTGACCTCCAGGACCCCATGAACGTGAGGAATCACGTCCAAAAAAATATATGGCAGGGGAAAGTCTTCCTAAGGATCCCATTCAGAAGAGTTTTGTTTACTGAACCAAAGCAGGGCTTTTGCATACCTTCCACCAGTCCACCTGCTATGTAGCAATCAAATCTTGGCCTCCACATATTTGAGCCAAATGAAGCATACCATATGTAAACATTTGACAACTTGGATCACCAGGAATAAGAAGCATCTGACTCTTTATCTGAATCAACTTTAAGCTTGGAAAGAAGGTCTACAATATTTTTTAATTTGAGTGGAGCTTTGTCATCCTCGGTCTCAGAGTCTGAGCTTGATACAAGAGTATGCGGAGGTGGTTCCATTTAACCAATTATTTTTTTGTGGTATTTCACACGCAAGTGTATGCCAAAAAAGGACTTAGCTCCTAGCGAACCGCTTGGATCACACGCTATGTAGACTCGGATGGATGAGTCTCATATGATCCCATTAGAGGCTTGTCTTTAAGCAATACTTCCAAACAAGCATGTGTTGATTTTGCAATTGAGTCAAGATTATACCCTCCTTCTAAAACCAGTACAATCCTACCTTCAGCGAAATCCATCAGCTTTTTCAATAGGACGGAATAACCAAAGGGTGTGATACGACATCCACCCAAAGGGTCTCCACTGCATCAAATCTAGCAGAAATTATTACTATGTCTGGATTAAATTCTTTGGCAACAGGGAGCAAGACGAGGTCCCATGCTACAAAATAGTCTGCATCACCACATCCACTATTCTCCCATGGCACATTTATATTGTATCCAGCACCTGCTCCTTCTCCAATCTTGTCATAAAATCCATCATCATTTGCTGGATAAGAACTCCCAAATTTATGCCTATGAACGGAGAAGAATAACACTCGAGAATCATTCCAAAACATCTTTTGAGTGCCATTTCCATGATGCATGTCCCAGTCAACAATTAAAATTTTCTTTACACCAAATTCTGGAGTTTCATCTAAGAGATAAAATGCAGCAGTTGCCACATTGTTGAACATACAAAATCCCATGGCTTCATTATGATCTGCATGATGACCTGGAGGCCTAACAATAGCAGCAGCTGAATGCAATTCCTTGCTTGCTACTCCTTTAGCAACCTCTATAGTGGAGCCAGCAGCAAGATAAGCAGATTTTGTTGAACCTTCGTTGAAATATATAGAGTTGAGTTTTTCCGCAATGTTATTCCTCAAATTAAAACTTTTAGAGCTTATATTCTTAATCTGATTCACATGCTTGATGGAATGCACTGATAGTAAACGTGTGTTTGTGTTTTTGATGAAACTAACAAGCGTCGGGACTAAAACAAATCATGACAAAACAAATAAAACAACACCTAAAATTACCAGAAACAACCCAAGATCGACACAACAACGACTAGATCAATTACCCGAACATCGACTCCCGCCAGAGCAGAAAACACTACTACCATACAAAAGTTTTTGTTTTAGAAAACATTGATAAAACTAACTCAAACTTCACTGGCTACTGTTGCAGTTCAACTTCCGACATCGACTTTGAATAAAAAACTACAATAAACTCGTTAATGACCGTAACATAGGTTTCACTACATACGACTCCACTACTAACAACCACAAACTCTCTTTCTCAAGCCACATCAATGAAAAAAGATCACAATCATTTTGAATAATTAACTTCTTGTTTCTATTAGACATTTAATCAAACAGTTTACATGCATATAAATTATAAAAACAAAAATACAAATTCTTAGTATGATTAAGATTTCAAGAAATACATGTGTTCATCGTCAAAATAGTGATTTCGAAGCTTTGAAGAGAGTAAAAGAGATGGGAAGTGAAGGATTCAGATTTGGGAATGACGTTGTATCAAAACTCCAAATTTTAGAATGTTGAATCCCTCAAGTAACCTCGTCACGTAAATGGAGCTAGCAGGGAGTTACTTCGTGATGATTGGTGTTTTAGGGTTTGAATGAGATGAGACAACAAATTGATGAATTTTTAGATTTTGAAGGAGGTGAAACACAACCAATTAGGGTTTGGAGGGAATGAGTTTTACATTGAAGGAAAAAGACTAAAAAATTTCTTAAGACTTCGTGAAAAGAAAAAGAAAGAGCACGAGATAATATGATGGATAAAAAGTTGATTTATTCAATTTTTTTTCCTGTAATAGTATTTTTATTATAATATATTAATATGTTTCTACAATATATCCAAATATATAAACTGTAAAGTAGCCTAGTGGATAAGTAATTTTTATGTAACATATAGGTTTCAAGTTCAAATCCGTCTAGCTTACAAATTTTTACTTTTAATATTTTAATTAATTTTATCTAAGATAACGCTTTAGTTAAAGTGTTATTATAAGTGCAAAGTAAAGTTTAAGTGTCACGTATTAGGTTCGAATCTTGTTGGAAGCAAATATTACTTATTCTTTTTTCTGTTTATCTATATTTAAGATAGCGCTTTGGATAAAAGCCACTATTTTTTTTATCGCTACCTATGATGGCGTTTTTGACAGAGCGGTATCATATGTTCAGACACTTGTTTCTTTTTAATTTTTTTTTGTCCTGTAACATCGCTTTTTGAGAAAGCGCTATTATATGTCCAAATAAATTTTTTTCTATTACAATTTACAATAGCGCTCGTAACATAAGTACTATTATAGATCTTTGGGTAATATATATAATAACGTTTTACATATAAACACTATTAAATGAGTGATATTATAGGTTAAATATGTAGTCGTGGAAGTAACCAAATTCTTGCAAGCAGGTATCATATATCCTATCTCTGATAGTAATTGGGTAAGTCCACTGCAGTGGTAAAAAATGAAAATAATGAACTTGTTCCCACTAGAGTACATAACCGCTGGAGAGTTTGTATTGATTACAGGAGATTGAACTAGGCAACTAGAAAGGATCACTTTCCTTTACCGTTCATTGACCAAATGTTGGAGCGGTTAGCTGGTAAATCACATTATTGCTTTCTTGATAGTTTTTCAAGTTAATTTTAGATTCATATTGCATCCGAAGATCAAGAAAATACCATTTTACGTTCCCATTTGGTACATTTTCTTACAGGAGGATGCCTTTTGGTCTTTGCAATGCTCCTAGAATATTTCAGCGAGGCATGGTTAGCATTTTTTATGAATTTATTGAAAATTGAATCAAAGTGTTTATGGATGATTTTACTGTTTATGGTTCTTCATTTGATTCATGCTTGAATAGTTTGGATATGATTTTAGAAAGATGCATTGAAATTGACCTTGCTCTAAATTACGAAAAATGTAATTTTATGGTTGAACATGGAATTGTTTTAGGGCATATAATTTCTAAAAAAGGAATTTCTGTTGATCCTGTTAAGATTTATGTGATTTCCAAATTGCCTTACCCATCTTGCATTCGCGAGATTCGTTCTTTTCTTGGTCATGCAGGTTTCTACAGGTGCTTTATAAAGGATTTTAGCAAGATAGCCCTTCCGTTGTCAAATTTGCTGAAAAATGAATCACTTTCAACTTTGATGACAATTGCAAAAAGGCACTTGATTTCTTGAAGAAAACGCTGACTTCTACTACCATCATCTAGCCTCCTGACTAGACCATCCCTTTTGAGATTATGTGTGATGCATTGAACTATGTCGTGAGGGCGGTCCTTGCACAAATGGTGGACAATGCTGCCCATGTTATTTATTATGCTTCTAGAACTTTAGATTATGCACAAGCTAATTACACCACTACTGAAAAGGAACTTCTAGATATTGTTTTTGCTTTTGATAAATTCAAATCACATTTGCTAGGTTCCAAGTTTGTTATTTTTACTGACCATGCAGCTTTAAAGTACTCGTTGAAGAAATCAGAAACAAAGCAGAGATTGATTCGATGGATGTTGTTGCTCTAAGATTTTAATGTAGAGATTAAAGATAAAAATGGAGTTGAGAATTTGGTGGCTGATCACTTGAGCATAATAGAGTGGGATGATGATCCTCTCCCCATTCAGGATGACTTTCATGATGAGCAACTTTTACAGTTACGTGGGGTAACTCCTTGGTTTGCTGATATTGTTAATTATCTTATTGTTGGTGTTTTTCCTATATGTGCATCTAGGATACAAATTCACAAACTCAAGACTGACGCCAAATATTATGTTTGGGATGATTCATATATGTGGAAATTTGGTAGTGATCAAGTTATTAGGAGGCGTGTTCCTAAGTATGAGATTGAATCTATTTTACATATTTCTCATGCTTCTCAAGTAGGGGGACACTTTGGTTCTCAAAGAACTGCAAGAAAAGTCCTAGACTCAGGTTTCTATTGGCCCACTATTTTTAAAGATGCTTATGAGACTTACCGTACTTGTAAAGAGTGTCAGATAGCAGGTACAACCATCACTCATAAGAGTGAAATGCCTCAGCAACCTATGCTTTTATGTGAGGTATTTGATGTATAGGGAATTAATTGTATGGGTCATTTTCCTGTATCTTTTGGTTTTCTCTATATTTGACTTACTGTCGATTATGTTTTAAAGTGGGTGAAAGTTATCCCCACTAGAACTAATGATTCTAGAGTAGTTGTAGAGTTTGTCAGGTACAATATTTGTTGCAGTTTTGGAATACCCCGAGCTATCATAAGTGACCAAGGCACTCATTTCTATAATCGCACCATGGAAGCTTTGCTCCGAAAGTATGGAGTTGTGCACAGGGTCTCTACTGCATATCATCCCCATACTAATGGGCGAGCTGAGATCTCAAGCAGGGAAATCAAATAGATCTTGGAAAAAATGGCGCGTCCAAATAGAAAGGACTGGAGCCGTCGTCTAGAAGACACATGTTGGGCTCAAAGAACGGCTTTTAAGACACCAATAAGGATGTCTCCCTATCGACTTGTGTTTGGTAAGTAGAATTAAAAAATGCAGGTACTGACAAAGTCTTCAAGGTAAATGGGCAGCGCCTGAAGCTATTCCATGAAAGTTCGGTGCCTGAAAATGCAACCATAGAAGAGCTTTCCTTGGAAAAGCCCACCTACATTGCAACTTGATCAGGGAACACCTTTTCCTTTCTGTCACTCTTATTTTATATTTATGTTCTTTCATTGAGGACAATGTATGCCTTAAGTGTGTGTGTGGGTGGGGGGGGGGGACTGTTTATTTTGTTTTATTTCACTCAGTTTCCGTTGTTTTTATGTGTTTTCTTAAATAAAAATAATAAAAAATAAAAATTGCATGTTTTTTCTTTGGTTTTTTGTGTTACGATTATGAGTAATTCATATGTTCTATTGATTAAAAAATTATGGTGTGAAGTGAGTGACTTGTTATGCATTCTTGGTATGTTAAGTAGGCTTAAACTCTAAATTGTGCATCATTTGTGGTAGATCATTACCCTTGTGATATTTTGAGTATGCTAATGGATAATATTAAAAAAATCCATCTCTTTCTTTCTTGTGTGATTTCACTCATGTATGTTAGTCTCTAGAACTTGAATTGACTCTTGTTGAAGCTTTTTATTTACTTGTGCACACTGATATGATAAAGACAACGTGTTTTGTTTTATTTTTAGCCACTTAGCCAAAAAGGCAACCTTGAATAATATCATCATGTGTTTGAAAACCTCTTTAAGCCTATTTATCTCATTCTTTTGGTTGAAACTCATTACAAGCCTAAAAGTGAAAAACAATGATATCACCCTGTTTAAGGGGATGAAGGAGTCTTGTTCGGAGTTGTGTGGGGTTGAATTAGCATATGTTTGATGTTTTAAAGTTGGCAAAAAAAAAAGAAGAAAAAAACAAATAGAAAGAAACAAAAAGAATGAAGAATATTCATGTTCTTATCATATTCCTTCCAAAAAAAATGAATGAAAGAGAAGAAAAAAAAAGAGAAAAATAGAAAGCAAAGAGAAAAGAAATTTCCTGCAAGAAGTTGATGTTGATGGAAAGTGAATATAATATTGTTTAGTTCAACTCCCACAATCTCTTGCAATTCTCTTTTGTTCCTTTAAATTTTAGCCTAATACCCATTATGATTTATCTCACCATTACTTTGGCCAAGTTACAACCCGAATAAAAGTCTTTTTGATCTTTATGTGCATGTATTTCATTTGTGGATGTTAGAGTCTTTTCAAGCTTATGACAATGCTAATTTTCACTATGTGTTTCGAGTGTAAACAGTTAACTTAAACACTTGAGAGTTGAGAAATTTTTTATCCTGTGAGGATCCTACTGCTTATGATGTGCTCTTTGGTAAACTATCCTCTTATTCATTTTGAATGTCATAAAAGAGTTGCTCACTAACGCCATATTCTTGAAGCTTAGAAATATGATTTTTCTTGCACTTTGTATCCCTGGAACCTTTGGAATTGCATGCTTGTTTTATTCTTGTTTTTCTGTTTTGAATTTTGGATTTATAATTTTGCTCAGAGTGTAAAAGTTCAAGTGTGGAGGAATTTAATCAGTGCATTTTGATGCACACTCTTCTACTATTATACTTAAGCATTTATATAGTTTATTTTATTATTTTTACTGTTTTAGTTTGTGTTTATATTTAAATTTATGTTTGCCTTTATTTTATTTTCTCACTTTATTTTCAGCTTAAGTAGTTAATTGATACTGCTTCATTGTGCATACCATAACTTGAGTTACGAGAATTCGATTGACGCGTTCTGATATGCGATGGAAAGCTAAGAGAAAAAAGCTACAAGTTTCATGTTGAAGTAAAAAGCTGATTCAGAGTGCAAGAAGGTGGAATAATTAGTTTTAGTTACAGACTTAAATAAAATAATTAGTTTGGGCTGGTTCTATGTTTTTCTGACCCGTTTTGGATTAGACCCAAATTTCATATTTTGCTTAACCTAAGCTAGCCGCACTGTTCATGCTCATTCTGAATATTCATGAAAAATTAGAGCTTTGTACGGTTGGTCATGGAGAACTAATCGCAATTATTGATCTGTAGTATTCAAGTCTCAATACTTTGAGATTAATATAACTTCGCAATTCAATTTCTATTCCTTTCAATTTTGTTGTATGCTTATCATTTGCTTAATTCGATTTGTCATAGAGTAGTGTACGCGGTGAGAATCGGAGACAAAGCTATTACATTAACTTGACTCGTAAAACAAAAAATGTCACCACCGAACTTTAATTTATCCAATGGAAGGGGAAAAGAACGAATAAACCCTAAATAAATATGCAAAGCTAAAGATATGACTAAAGGCTAAGCAAATAAGAGATCAATGGTACGGGGGTTGGTTATACTAAGGGAAGGTATTAGCATCATAAGCATCTGTAGTACTCTACAGAAACCTTTTGAAATATCTATGTTTTTGCTAAAGTTGTTTGCTATTGATTGGGAAGGTCAATTGTTTTTTAGTGATGATGAGAGTGGGAAATGTTTTTTTATTTATTTTTTGTAATGTGTATGAATAAAAGGTTGAATAAAAAGGTAGCTCGTTAGGATCTCGCAACCCTATGCCTACATATCCTTAAGTGGAAGTCAGAGCAATTGTAGTTCAGAGACTATGTGTATAAAAAGGAAAAGGGTGGAAAAGAAAAAGAGTGATCGTCAAGGATTGGGACCTTGTGCCTACGTATTCTAAAAAAGAACTTGAGAAATCAGAGTGTTTGTAGTTCGTGGAACTATGAATTGTTAGGGTTCTAAGAACCAAAATAACAATGGGGAAAGGTCTCAATCGCACGGGCGGTAGAAAAGGTTTGATACAAAGGAAATTACCTAACTAAAAAGTCAACATGCATTTCCTACCCTTGGAAATAGGATCAAGAGTATCAGGCGATAAATGAAATCACACAAATACATATACACATATGGAAAAGCATCACATGATAAAGAATTAAAATCAGAGACACATACATGTGGCAAAGCATCACATGAAAGTGAAAACATACACGGAAAAACATCGTGGAATAAATGGACATACATGGCCAAACATCGTGTGGATAATGAACAAAGTGATAAAGCATCAAGAAGAAATATCATCACAATTCAAATTCATCAAGGAGAAAAAAATCATCAAGATCAATCCAAATAATCATAAGCATGACATCACAAGGACCAAATTTTAACAAGAGAAAATAACAAGTCAAAATAAAATAATAAATTCATGCATATCATTTTTTAAACATTTTTTTTATATGGCCATGAATTTAACAAACTAATTGACAATTTAAAATAATGAAGAATATTTTTTCATTGATTATTTTAGAATAATTAGTAATTAAACAAAATTAACTAAACTAAAATTAAACAAATTATTAAAATAAAAACTAAAATTGGATTAAACACAAAATAAATAAAATAAAATGAATAAAAGTTAAATGGGCCTAGGCATGTAACAAGAGCCCACTATTTCATATAAATTCATTTAAAATACAATTATTAACATAAAAATAATAATGATAATAATAATAATAATAATAATAATAATAATAATAAGTGATAAAAATAAAAAATTAAATAAAAATTTACAATAAAGAGATGAGGGTGTTGGATTGTTGTTGTGTTGCTACTTCTCCTTTTATAGCAAAACTTACTTCCACATGAAGTTTGTGACATACAATACATGACATATACATATACAATTTTGAACCTTAAAAATTAAGCTAAGTAGAAACTAAACTAAGTTAAAAAATGGTAAAAAAAAAATAAAAATAAATATTATATAAAAAGAATAAATGATAATAAAACAAAGTTATTAAAAACAAAAATAAACATTTGATTAATAAAAATAATATTAACTAAAATTAAGATTGAAACCGGTTAAAAACGATAAAACAGTCTAGTATCGAAGTGTCCAAAAAAATAAAATGAATACAGCAAAATGATCAGCGCGAAATAAACGATTCAGAAAAATACAGTGTTTGGTCAAATTTTGAAATAAATTTTACCCAGTTAAAAGGCTCGGACGTTTAAAAAATGTGCCCGAAAAGCAGTTGAAAAATTAAAATGAGAACACCAGGTTAAACTATGTGAAATGTAGATTAATATAACTGATGTCTGCAAGTTCAATTTTAAAACTGTCCGTACACTGATTTTACGCACAGTTGACCTTTAGGTTGACCAAAACGACTGTAAATCCGACAAATTTATTCTGGTTTATAATTTGTGCATTATGCATGATAAAATACATGATATGTTATGCAGACGATGCAAAGTGAAAATATAGTCAGATGAATAAAAAAATAAAAAATGTTTTTGTCAAAATTTGGGGTATGATAAGTAGTTTTGTTTGGTTCTATTGATTTATGTTCCCTAATTTTAATTGCGTGTTACCTATGCTCAATTCGCTTTATTCTTAACCGATTGATTAATTCTGTAAACAGGAAATATATATAATTCTTATAATATCATTGCGCTTGTTGATTGATATTGTGATCGAACAGGAATAGAATTCACTTAGGGCAATGAAGTTATAATAATCGATGATAGGTAGGAACCGAATCAACATATTAGCCTTTTATTCGTAATTGTAATCACATTTTGTTAATCATTTTCTTGATCGAAGAAACCTAAACTCCCGTTATCGCTCTTTATTTGGTTAAATCATATAAGAGTCCCTGCGATACAAATTGAGTGTCGCTTCCCTGAACTACAATTTTAATTACTCGTTTTTGACCCGTGTGCGACAACGGATCACACACCTTCTAGCCCTTTTGGTTATATGCTTTCATCTTCTTGGTGTGTGTCTCACATGTGCGTTAACCACATCTTCTCTATTTCACACACTTGCATGAGCTACTCAATCTTTCATATTCTTCTCCTTAAATAGGTATACAAAATAGATACGTTGAGAGATTGAGTCTTCAACTGGTAGAAGTAACCGTTGAGAGGTTGAGTCTTCAGCCAAAATAAAATATTGTTAAGTTACTTTTCACAGCTAGCATAAAGTCGTTGAGATGAGAGGTGTAGAGTAAAGTGTTGCTTCCAGTTTAGAACAAATGAAGAGAAGTGATGGTGCTGACAATAATACTTTATATTGATTAGACATAAAGTAGTGTACTGTTGTCACAGATTTACTTCATCAAGTCCTTTGATCAGAGGCTTCTTAAATACGTTTGATGAAGCTTGATTAAAGTCACTATCACATTCATACTTAACTTATTGAATCAACGGCTTCTTAGAGAATTAGTTGAAGCTTGATCATAAGTTATAGTATGTCTTCAGAACCTGGTTGGTATGGAACTTTGAGAACAGATGTCTGAAACCATCTTTATCATAGTCTTGATTAGAACTAGTCTGGATGGTCCTTTTAACATTTTTGACTTGATATAGACAATGATCCTTACTGAATCAGAAGCTTCAAATGAACCATTAATGAAGCTTGTTCGGAGGCTGCAGAGTCATTCCTTATGACATAGTCTGCATGATTCTGATGACGTCATTCTCTAGTCTTTTAATACTTTTACTTGGCACAACATTAGAATATCTTAAGTTGTTCTTCTTCAGAGTCTTCAAGCTTGAATTATAATCCTTTGGATTCTTAACACTTGCTTCAAACTCTTCTAAGTGTTTAGCTTGATTACTTTTAAGAATATAGTCTTTTGATTCTGCACACTTGAGCAACTTATTAGCGAAACCCTATTGCTCTCTAAATAATTTGTTATCATCAAAACCTTTTAAGGGTCTGAACAAATCTTGTTCTAACAAGCGAGAGCGAAGATCTCCATGCCACACCCTTAACACCATAGATGGTGGTTTTGCAGGTGAGGGGAGATTCCAGCTCGTCGCGCAAAAAAATATGATATGCGCAAGTCATGCACGTTGCTAACGCCCCTCTTACCGAATCAAAATCCCTCAATTTAGAAATCAATTTTTCCAGGCGGGATTCAGAGGGCATCATTCCTCGTGAAGATTACCCGATGCTAATCAATCTCCAGATCATAAATTGGAATGTGAAAAGAGTACTGATTGACCCGGGTAGTTCAACAAATATCCTCAACTAAGAAGCTTTTTAGGGTTTGAAGCTTGACCAAGAAATCCTACAGCCTTTCATAGGATCCTTGATCGGCTTCTTAGGATAACAAGTGTAGGTTTTATGCTAGGTTAGCATAAAACCACTTTCAGGAGCAGAGGAAACACAAAGACAATAAAAGTCAAATACATGGTGATCAACGCTCTCTCTCCTTACAACATAATTATCGGTAGAATGACTTTCAATGCTTTAAAGGCGGTTCTGTCAACATTATACCAGACAATGAAATACCCCTTAAACGATAGGCGGGTTGTAATGTTGAAAGGAAACCAAGAGTTGGCTAGGAAGTGCTACCAGGATAGTCTAAAACTGAGGCGGAGAAGTGATCCTAAATAAATGTTTGATGCCCATAAAGTACATTATGTAGACTTTGACCCACGGGGTGACCCTCTAAAGGATAGCTTAACCCCACAGGGAGTTGAAGGTCATTTAGATCAAACCTAAAGAATACCAACCAACCTAGATCGGGACCTCCTTGTCAACAAGAGAAAAGTATGAGATAATACAATTGTTGTGAGATAATGTCCATCCTTTTGCTTGGTTGTCGACCGAAATGCCCGATATAGATCTGAGTGTGGTCTGTCATTAGCTATCTTGTTCTTGGAGTTAAACTCTCCACACATAGAAAGATAAAATAAAGGGAGGATAAAAGTTTGGAAGTCGAAGAAGAAGTAAGAAAGTTGGTAGAAGCAAATTTCATTCAAAAAATCAAATACTTTACTTGGTTGGCGAACATAGTAATGGTAAAGAAGAACTCAGAAAAATGAAGGATGTGTGTGGATTTCAACAACCTTAACAAATCGTGTCTTAAATATTCATATCCATTGCTAAGTACTGATAGGCTCATCGACGGCTCTTCAAGGTTTAAAACACTAAGCTTCATGGATGTATACTCCTGCTACAACTAAATCAGGATGAGCCTGTGTGATGCTCCAAAGACTACTTTTATGACAAACAAGATCAAATATTACTATGATGTTATATTGTTCGAACTAAAAACCCTGGAGCAACAAACCAAAGGCTTACGGACATAGTAATTGTCGGGCATAAATATGATGCCCTTAAAGGATATCACCCTTTTGGGCCTTACGCTTGGAATATTGTGTACGTCCCGGAATTTGGCGGAACAAATGTGATGCCCTTAAAGCATCTCACCCCTTCGGGTCTCACGGTTGGGGGACTGTGTACATCCCGACATTTAGAGGTATAAATTCGATGCCATTTAAGCATCTCGCCCGTTTGTGCCTCCGCTTGGGGGAATGTGTACATCTTAGAATTTGGCGGTATAAATGTGATGCCCTTAAAGCGTCTCGCCCCCTTTTGGACCTCACACTTGGGGGACTATGTACATCCCAAAATTTGGTGGTATAGGGAATGTCAAGCCAAATTAGGATATCTCACATCCACACTAAGTAATCAAACACCCTTAGGCCGAAAAACCTCACACCCGTATATAAGGGTGTTCGCGGGGCGGTTTGGGCGGTTTTGACGCTAAAAATCATCCGAACCTTAAGAGAGAAAAACATGCGGTTCAGTTTGGTTTGGTTGAATTTTAGAAATAAAACCGAATCAAATAAAACCAAACTAATGCAATTTGGGTTGGTTCGGTTTTTTACAAGACTTTTATTGAGTCATACATATACCTATAAAAAACAACATAACTTTGTGTTTACTTATTCATACATTACCAAATAATAACAAAACTCATCATATTTAAACAAAAACTCCTCATTCAATATACAAAAATAAGACTAGACAAAAGTGAAATAAAAAACATAAAATAGTAGCATAAAACAATATAAAAAATATTATAATAAAAAATAAAAAACAGAAGAGATAAAGAGATTAAAGAAGGTGAAAAAGAAAGAACATAAGAGATGTGAGATTAGAGGAAAAATGTACGATAAAAACGTAATTGGAAGAGAAAAAAATGACATAAAAATGAGAAGATGAGAAATAAAGAACATACGATAGGAGATATTAGAGTAGGAGATGTGAGATGCACATGACAAAGAAGATTAGAAGAATGCACAATACTACTAGGAGAGATTTTAGAAGGTTGAAATTGAAACTAAAACCCTAAGTGTGAGTAAGAGAATATTTGTAAGGTTAAGGCATAATAGGTTTAGATTTTGGGTTGGATGTGAGATAAGTGAAGTTTGGATTGTAACATAATGCAGTTTGGTTTGGTTTAGTTCGGTTTGCAAAATACAAACCGCAAACCAAACCAAACCGTGCGGTTTTGTTAAAAAATGACCTAAACACATCCAAACCAAATGCGATTTTTTGCGGTTTCAGTTTGATTTGATTTGGTTTGCGGTTTTCTATTGGGTTGACTCGGTTTTGAACACCCATACCCGTATATACTTTTATGAATATAAAAGTGTGACGTCAACATGCTTTTAATATGTTCCCAAAACACATGACCCGCAAACATCGACATTGATTATCATTAACGGATATTTAAATTGTCTGGACCCCTTTATCAAAGGCATAAACTATATAAGAAAAATAACCCCAAAATGAAAAGGTAAGTGAGTCTAAGACAAACAAGTCACCCATTGTGGCTATCTTATGACCTTATCTGATTTACTTCGGAAGGGTTATTCAACTGGTGTTCTTTACAGGAATAATAATGATTACAAAAACCACAACCATGTTTTATTTAAAACCTTTATCAATAAACCAAGCTAAGACTAATTATGATAAAATGCTAAATATATTTGTTAGTTCTTGTATTGGCTAGAATTTTGGTAAAATAAAGTTGAACAATGTTGATGTCATATGCCTGATGTCTTAACATTGGTTCCTAACATTAGTTGTTGCAGGGTTGAAGTTTTATGTGCTGATGTTATACTTGATGTCTTGACATCAGTTATCAGAACATCAGAACATCAGGTTGTGATGTTTTAGGGCTACGCGTGTTAGTTTGTTTTGAGGAGATCTGTTAGAGAGATTGGATGCGAAATTCTTGGAGAAGATATTTTCAATCAGATATGGAGCAAATCATATAGCTAACATTAGGGCTGATTTGAAAAGATTTAAAAAGATTTGAAGATCAAATCTGTTTTAAATTCTGGTTTTAAAACAAATCAAATCAGGAATTTGGAAGAGGTCTAAGCCCAAGTCAGAATTATATTTAAAAGCAGCCTCAACCCTTGTTGGAGGGGAACGAAGACAGAGAGCATAGACTGAGAGTCAATTTGAGTTTTCGTGTGTGTTTTTGTAAACCATTCATGTTTGAATTAGGGTTACTATTTTGAGTTGTAAGTGTATTCACTCTAGAGCTTTTAAGCAAGAGTGTGTTGTTCTTGATCAAAGCTGTTAAGCAGAATCAAGGTGGGTTTTAAAGTGTAATATTTGAATTGTATCACTTAAGTGATTTAGGGAGTGAGTGGTTTCTCATACCTAAGTGGTTTCTTAGGTAGAAGTGTCATTGGGTAGTGATTAAGTTAGGTAGATGTCAACTGGGATTGTTGAGTCTGTAATTTAATACTACTAATAGTGAATTTCCTCCCTGGCTTGGTAGCCCCCAGACGTAGGTAGTTAGACCGAACTGGGTGAACAATTCATTGTGTTATTTACTGTTGTTATTACCTTGTTCGTATAGCAGATTGTGTTATTGTGACATCACACTTAACATCACACATCTGATACCAGAATTTCAATTGGTATCAGAGCAGGCATCCTGCTCTGGATCTGGGCGAGATCTAGGGATATTACTTTCTGGTGCAATGGACAAGGAGTGTGGTGGATGTGTGAATAGACCCCCTATTCTAGATGGCTCAAATTATGACTATTGGAAACCTCGTATGGTTACATTCTTGAAGTCATTAGACAGCAGAGCCTGGAAGGCTATTTTGAAAGAATGGAAACATCATGTTATTGTGGAAAAGGATGAGAATGGAAAGGAAGTAGAGGGTAGCTCAAAACTGAAACTTGAAGAAGAATGGACCAAGGAAGAAGATGAGCTTGCCCTTGGGAATTCTAAAGCCTTGAATGCCATATTCAATGGTGTTGATAAGAACATCTTCAGGTTTGTCAACACGTGTGAAGTAGCTAAGGAAACATGGGATATCTTGAAGACTACTCATGAAGGAACCTCCAAAGTCAAGATGTCAAGACTTCAACTTTTGACAACAAAGTTTGAAAATCTGAAGATGAAGGATGATGAGACTATCCATGATTTCCACATGAACATCCTTGAGCTGTCAAATGCTTCTAGTGCCCTAGGAGAGAGGATGACTGAAGAGAAGCTGGTGAGGAAAATTCTTAGATCTCTTCCCAAGAGATATAAAATGAAGGTGACAGCTATAGAAGAAGCCCAAAACATCAGCAAGATGAGGGTTGATGAGTTGATAGGTTCTCTTCAAACCTTTGAATTAGGCATGGAAGAGGAACCTAGAAAGAAAACCAAAAGTATAGCTTTGGTATCTAGTTCTGAAGATTCTAAGAAAGAGAATGGGGCTGAGTCTCAGGAGGAGCTGTCCCATGCCATTGTTTTGCTAGGAAGACAGTTTAATAAGGTTATGAAGAGGATAAATAGGAGTTATAATCCTAATATTAAGAACATCACATCTGACACCAACAGATCAGGAGATCAGGGGAAGAAAAATAGAGATGAAGAAAAGTCCAATAATGACAAAAGAGTCCAATGCTATGAGTGTGAAGGGTATGGTCATGTCAAGAAAGAATGTCCTACTTATCTCAAAAAGCAGAAAAAGGGGTTATCTTCTTCCTGGTCTGATAGTGAGAGTGAATCTGAAGAAGAATCAGCTAAGCTTGTTAGAGCTATGATTGGGGCTTGTGAGTCAGATGATGATTCTTGTGATGATGAGGTTACTTATGAAGAGCTTGCTGCCTCTTATAAAGAACTGTGCATGAGAAGTGAACAAGTGTGTCTTGAAGGAGAGAAGCTAAAGAAAACTATAGTGCAGTTAGAAGCTGAAAAGACTGAACTTGAAAATGAAGTCAGTATGCTTAACTCTAAACTGGATTCTATGACCAAAACTGTCAGAATGTTGAACAATGGTACTGATGCTCTAGACAACATTCTTAGTATTGGGAAAATTGCTGGAGACAAAAGTGGTTTGGGATTCAACAATGTTACAGCTTCTAATGATGTTATTACCAGTTCCAAACCAATGATGTTAAAACAGATGTTTAAACATCCTGACAGGATTCCTTCTAGGAAGAAATTCAAGCGCTGGAGATGTCATCGCTGTGGGCGTTTTGGACACATAAAGGCCTACTGTTATAAGCTACATGGGTATCCTTAGAAGGCACATCAGTATACTCCCAGATAGAAGTTTCCCAAAGGTAATCAGGCCTTCAATTCTAAGAAGCAATGGGTTCCAAAAGGTAAAGTTACCAGCTTAATAGCTCACACTTCTCATAGGGTTTCTACCAAAGAAGACTGGTACTTTGATAGTGGGTGTTCAAGACACATGACAGGAGTTAAGAATTTGTTGGTAGATGTTAAGCTCCATTCTTCAGGTCATGTAACCTTTGGTGATGGTGTCAAAGGAGAAATCAAGGGGATGGGAAAGCTGAATTGTGTTGGTGCTCCTAGACTGGATGATGTTCTACTTGTCAAAGGGTTGACAATAAATTTGATCAGTATTAGTCAACTTTGTGATCAAGGATTCAAAGTAGACTTTACAAAATCTGAGTGCAATGTCACAAATGAGAAAGGAGAAGTCATCATGAAGGGTGTTAGGTCTAAGAACAACTGTTATCTATGGGTGCAACAAGACTCAAGTACCTCAACATGTGTGTTTGCTAGAGATGATGAAGTCAAAATCTGGCATCAAAAGTTGGGACATCTTCATCTGAAGGGAATGAAGAGAATCATATCTTCAGAAGCGGTCAGAGGAATTCCTAAACTCAACATTGAAGAAGGAAGAGTTTGTGGGGATTGTCAAATAGGGAAGCAGACCAAGATGTCACATCAGAAGCTTCAACATAACACCACCTCCAAAGTTTTGGAACTTCTTCATATGGACTTGATGAGACCTATGCAGGTAGAAAGTCTAGGTGGGAAGAAGTATGCTTATGTTGTTGCAGATGACTATTCTAGGTACACCTGGGTAAGCTTCATCAAAGACAAAACATAGGTGTTTGATGTATTTAAAGATTTATGTCAAAGACTCCAAAGAGAGAAAGAGAGCAATGTCATCAGAATAAGGAGTGATCATGGGAGGGAATTTGAAAATAGCAAGTTTACTGATTACTGCTCTACTGAAGGCATCAGTCATGAGTTTTCCTCTCCTATTACTCCTCAGCAAAATGGAGTTGTTGAAAGGAAGAACAAAACTCTCCAAGAATCTGCTAGAGCAATGATTCATGCCAAAAAGCTTCCTTACCATTTATGGGCTGAAGCCATGAACACTGCTTGCTATATTCACAACAGAGTTACTTTGAGAAGGGGCACTTCGGCTACTCTGTATGAACTGTGGAAAGGAAGAAAGCCAACTGTGAAGTACTTTCATGTTTTTGGAAGTAAATGTTACATTTTGTCAGATCGCGAACAGAGGAGAAAATTGGATCCTAAAAGTGATGAGGGAATCTTTCTAGGATACTCTACAAATAGCAGATCTTACAGGGTTTTCAACTCCAGAACAAAGGTTATGATGGAGTCTATAAATGTGGTGATTGATGACATTGATAAGCAGGAAGATGCTGATGTCCTGGATGATGTTGAAACATCAGTTGAAGAAGTCACAGCAGAAACTGAAGACAGAAGTGGGTCTCCCAGTCTTGATGATGATGAGCCTGAACCTGAACAATCTAATAAAGGACTATCTATTAGAGTGCAAAAGGACCATCCAAAGGAGCTTATCATAGGTGATCCTAATTCAGGGGTTAGCACTAGATCAAGAGAGGTTGTGTCAAATTCTTGTTTTGTTTCCAAAATTGAGCCCAAGAATGTCAAAGAAGCTCTGACTGATGAATTCTGGATTAATGCCATGCATGAAGAGCTGGAACAATTCAAGAGGAATGAAGTGTGGGATCTTGTTCCAAGGCCTGATGGAGCTAATGTGATATGCACCAAGTGGATTTACAATAATAAATCTGATGAACTAGGAGTGGTCACCAGAAACAAAGCCAGATTAGTTACTCAGGGATACACACAGGTTGAAGGAATTGATTATGATGAAACCTTTGCTCATGTGGCAAGACTGGAATCTATCAGATTACTTTTAGGGGTGGCTTGTAATTTCAAATTCAAGCTTTTTCAGATGGATGTTAAGAGTGCCTTCTTAAATGGTTACTTAAATGAAGAGGTGTATGTTGATCAACCAAAAGGATTTATTGATCCAACATTTCCTGACCATGTTTACAAACTAAGGAAAACTCTCTATGGTTTGAAGCAAGCACCAAGAGCTTGGTATGAAAGGCTTACTGAATACCTGGCTGTGAATGGCTACAGAAAAGGAGGGATTGACAAGACTTTGTTTGTTAAAGAGGAAGGAGGAAAATTGATGATAGCTCAAATATATGTTGATAATATAGTATTTGGTGGGATGTCAGATGCAATGGTGAAACATTTTGTGGAACAGATGCAGTCTGAGTTTGAAATGAGTCTTGTTGGAGAGCTCAGCTATTTTCTAGGTCTACAAGTTAGACAAATGGAAGACTTCATATTCATATCCCAAAGCAAGTATGCAAAGAACATTATTAAGAAGTTTGGTCTGAAAAATGCTAATCACAAGAGGACACCTGCTCCTACTCACTTAAAGTTGTCCAAAGATGAACATGGTGTGAGTGTGGATCAAAGTCTATACAGAAGCATGATTGGTAGCCTATTGTATCTCACAGCTAGCAGACCTGATATTTCTTTTGCTGTTGGAGTGTGTGCCAGATATCAATCTGAGCCTAAAGTTAGTCACTTGAATTAAGTGAAGAGGATTCTAAAATATGTGAATGGGACTAATGACTATGGAATGCTTTACAGTCATGGATCAGATACTGAGTTATGTGGTTTTTGTGATGCTGATTGGGCATGGAGTGCTGATGATAGAAAAAGTACTTCAGGAGGTTGCTTCTTCTTAGGGAATAATCTGATATCATGATTTAGTAAAAAGTAGAACTGTGTGTCTCTTTCTACTGCTGAAGCTGAGTACATAGCAGCAGGGAGTAGTTGTTCTCAACTTGTTTGGATGAAGCAGATGTTAACAGAATACAATGTCAAGCAAGATGTCATGACATTGTACTGTGATAATCTGAGTGCTATCAATATCTCTAAGAATCCTATTCAACATAGCAGAACTAAGCATATTGATATACGTCATCATTTTATAGAGATTTGGTTGAAGACAAAGCAGTTGCTCTAGAACATGTTGCTACTGAAAAGCAGTTAACATATATTTTTACCAAGGCCTTAGATGCAAATCAATTTGAAAAATTAAGGAGCAAATTAGGAATTTGCATATATGAGGATTAAATGTGCTGGGAAGTGTCTTGTGCAGTTGTGATCTTTATTGCAAAGGAAACAAAATTTTATTCAACTGCTGAAAGCATACAAGATTAGATTTTAGTACATCAAATGCAACTTATAAAGGGTCTAAAGATTATCCCAACCCCCTGCATCAAGAAAAGTTTTCCAATCTTCATCCCATTCATCATCAGAAGCATGAAGTTGCACTGGAGGTTTTTTTGATGTTTTTCATCCTTGTCTCTGATGTTTTTCTTGTTCTTGTTGCTCCTGAAGAAGTCCCAGCTGCTGTCATTGTTTTGCTCTTATTCTTCAGTGGATCTGGTCTCTCGACCTCCTGCATGTGTTTCTTCCCTGCATCTTTGTTAGACTGACTCATACTTGTTTGTTGTCTGGTGCTAGAAGGAAGAAGGCTTGGATTTTATAGTTCAATAAGAATCCATTGTTTATATCGCCTGACCAGTCAAAGTTTTTGGAATTTGTGTTCCTTGGGAAGCTTGTTATTTGACCATGTCTTAATGGTTGTCAGATCCTTGTGTTTGATGTAGAAGTTGTCCAATTGTGGCTAAAAAGGGGGAGAGTTAGCCTATGTTTATGTGTTGCCTAGTGTCTGTTGTGGTTCTAGGCTTGAGGGGGAGTGTGCATGTTTGAACAACTGGTATGTTTTGAGGGGGAGCTTAGCTGTGAGCAGATTTTGGATGTGCTTGCTGCTGGTTGTGTTGTGGAATGTTAGGAGTATGAAGTTTTTCCGCTGCAGGTATCTCTGATGTTGGCAGAGATTGTTTTAGCCAAAATTAGTCAAAAGGGGAGATTGTTAGTTCTTGTATTGGCTGGAATTTTGGTAAAACAAAGTTGAACAATGTTGATGTCATATGGCTGATGTCTTAACATTGGTTCCTAACATTAGTTGTTGCAGGGTTGAAGTTTTATGTGCTGATGTTATACTTGATGTCTTGACATCAGTTATCAGAACATCAGAACATCAGGTTGTGATGTTTTAGGGCTGCGCGTGTTAGTTTGTTTTGAGGAGATCTGTTAGAGAGATTGGATGCGAAATTCTTGGAGAAGATATTTTTAATCAGATATAGAGCAAATCATGGAACTAATATTAGGGCTGATTTGAAAAGATTTAAAAAGATTTGAAGATCAAATCTGTTTTAAATTCTGGTTTTAAAACAAATCAAATCAGGATTTTGGAAGAGGTCCAAGCCCAAGTCAGAATTATATTTAAAAGCAGCCTCAACCCTTGTTGGAGGGGAAGGAAGACAGAGAGCATAGACTGAGAGTCAATTTGAGTTTTCGTGTGTGTTTTTGTAAACCATTCATGTTTGAATTGGGGTTACTATTTTGAGTTGTAAGTGTATTCACTCTAGAGCTTTTAAGCAAGAGTGTGTTGTTCTTGATCAAAGCTGTTAAGCAGAATCAAGGTGGGTTTTAAAGTGTAATCTTTGAATTGTATCACTGAAGTGATTTAGGGAGTGAGTGGTTTCTCATACCTAAGTGGTTTCTTAGGTAGAAGTGTCATTGGGTAGTGATTAAGTTAGGTAGATGTCAACTGGGATTGTTGAGTCTGTAATTTAATACTACTAATAGTGAATTTCCTCTCTGGCTTGGTAGCCCCCAGACGTAGGTAGTTAGACCGAACTGGGTGAACAATTCATTGTGTTATTTACTGTTGTTATTACCTTGTTCATATAGCAGATTGTGTTGTTGTGACATCACACTTAACATCACACATCTGATACCAGAATTTCAATATTTATTGCTACATAATCTTTACCTATTTCTTCGCATTTGATAATACTGATAAGGAACAAAATAATGACAAGTAGCGTGATAAATACAAGAAAATGTTTGACCATTTTGAAAATGTGGATAACTATTTTGAGAATGGTGTGAAAAATTTGAATGAATTTGAAGTATTTATATAGTGAATTTTATAAAATGGTCGTTATTGTTACCGTTGGGGGATAAAAAATGTTAATTTGATTGTTCATTACCTTTGAGAAAAGGGGAGACTTTTTTTAAGTGTGTTAAATATTATTTAGCCAAATTTTAAGTGTGTTAAAAATCTCTAGCCGTTAGGATGCACAATTATTAAAGATGATTGTAAGATAACACATATGGTGAATTAACACATATGATAATAACACATTAGTAATTTAAATAATATAAAATGTCACTACTCGATTATAAATTTTGCGTGAATCAATATTATAGATGGGGATCTTAGTCCTCTATTGTTGGGAAAAAATGTGAGCTCTAAGTTCCACATTGCTTAGAAAAGTAGAGGTTGGACACTTTATAAGTGAGAGAACTCATACACCTACTACCTTAAGATTTTGGTTGAATATGTAGTGTCTCTCTCACTTATTTTAGTGTGTCAAAAATTTTCCTGACATGGTGGTTAGGCAGCGTGTCCTGTTGAAAAGCCCATGATGAGATAATGATGTCTCTCAATGGCGGTACAAGTATGTGGATGAAAAATGTACTTGTTAACTTGTGCATGAAGTTTAAACCTCCATACAATATTTATATAATAATAACCACACTTATCATAGAGCACTTGACAAGGTATTAGTTTTCTATAACAAATGGTAAAATAATAATAACAATAGACACTCTAGTTGTAAATCATTTGACTTATTGTCACTTGACAATAGAGCACTTGACACTCTAGTTAATAATAATAATAATAGTAATAATAATAATAATAATAATAATAAAGTGATAAGAATTGATGATGTACCTAGTATTAGTAAGCATTTTCGATAGAAACAATCACGTTGATAATGTGTTGAGAAAATTAAATATTTTTGGATATTTCTTTTATGATATTTGTGAACTAATATGATAATATAAGTTACTACTCTAATTATACAATAGTACAAAATATATGATGTTAAGATATATCAAATAAAAAAAATAAAGAGAGGGAAAAGTAAGATGATCTATCTCATATTTATGAAAAGAAAGGTATTTACTAAATGAAATATTTATGTTATTAGAACTACAATTACTACATAAATATAATAATTTATATTATTATTTTAAGTTGATATTATAAATAGAACATTAAAATTCTACATTGATATTATGAAAAATAATTTACATTACTATTTTAAATTCACATTTTAGATAAATATTCCAAAATAATAGTAAGACATATTATTCATATAACTCTAAAATAATTAGATTTTTTTAAATTTTTTTATAACAAGATTATTTAAAAAATAAAAAATAAAAAAAAAAAAAAAAATCTAATTTTGAATTTTTTAATCCTTGCACAAGTTAACAAGATCTTTAAATTAATTCCAAATTATTCGTAAATTCATAATGTTCCATGCCTTTTCAGAATCTTATTCCCCAAATTCGTAAATTCGTATAATTTCGCAGGCTTAACGCCCAAACCCTATTCCCCAAATTCTCTGTCTTTATCTTCACTTCATCTACAACAATGGGATCCTCCGCGATGGTTTTAGACCCAAAACCCGTCTCAGAACCGCCACCTTCCCTTCTATCATCAAAATCCGATTACCTTTACGGTGGCGACTCAGCCTCCGATGAAGATGACCTCTACAGCCGCCTCAAATCTCTGCAGCGACAACTAGAGTTCATCGACATCCAAGAGGAGTATGTAAAAGATGAACAGAAGAATCTAAAGCGCGAGCTTCTTAGGGCTCAGGAAGAAGTTAAGAGGATTCAATCTGTTCCACTCGTTATCGGTCAGTTCATGGAGATGGTTGACCAGAACAACGGTATTGTTGGATCAACTACTGGATCCAACTACTATGTGAGGATTCTCAGTACTATCAACCGTGAGCTTCTCAAGCCTTCTGCTTCGGTTGCTCTTCACCGACATTCCAATGCACTTGTTGATGTTCTTCCGCCGGAGGCTGATTCTAGTATCTCGCTTCTTAGCCAGTCTGAGAAGCCCGATGTCTCTTACAATGTTAGTTTGTTAACCATTTCTCAATTGATTTTAGATTATGCTTATTTTTTTGATAGAATTACATAATCTAGGGTTTTCCTCGTGTAAACTACTTCAATTGCTAATGCAACTGCTTCCTTATTAGGTTTAGTTTCTGCAAAAGTTAAATTTCCAATCGTGAAAGACTATAGGAGAAAGACCTAGAAAATTAAATTTTCCTTATTAGAGTAGAGAAAGACCTTGAAAAACTATAAGAGAAGTTATTAAGAAAGATCTAGAAGCAGTGTCCTAGGTAAGACATTATGGTGAAAGTTGATCCGTGTAGCTGACCCCACATAGTGGGATAAGGCTCGGTTGGTGTTGATTTGGTTATTTGGTTATTTGGTTTGGTTGCTGCTAAAATTAATTATCCAACTGTTTGGGCTTACTCTGAAAATTAAACTATCATTACATTCACTGAAGTGTCTTTGTTTCTTTTTTAAAAAAGAATGGACACACAAATACACACTGAATATTTATATATATGTTAGAGAGACTCTTAACCGTGCATGACATTGAAAAGTGTTGAGTTCATTTGGGAGATTTCAAGTGTCTATGTAGCTTGTAATCCTGGATTCTGGTGCCCGAGGTAACAAATATTTATATAGTTCAAATTGTATGCCAAATTATTGATTCTAGGGGGTTGTAGGGAAATTACATTAAACTGAAAATATAGGTCATCATTATGTATGAGTGGGAACTTAGACCTTAGGAGCAATGAGATGCTGTCAAATGAGTAAGATGAGAGTTTACAAAGAAGTTATAATGGTCTGTCGTCCGGCAATCCACTTTCTTCTTAGTATGTATTGTTGTCATCTTAAGCTATATTTTTTATGTGGCATGACGATTCTCCCTTTATATGGTTTTGATCTTTTTTAGGATATTGGAGGATGTGATATCCAAAAGCAGGAAATTCGCGAGGCTGTGGAGTTACCTCTCACACATCACGATTTATACAAGCAAATTGGTATTGATCCTCCCCGAGGTGTTTTACTATATGGCCCCCCTGGAACTGGTAAAACAATGCTTGCCAAAGCTGTTGCTAATCATACCACTGCCGCCTTTATCAGGGTTGTGGGCTCTGAGTTTGTGCAGAAGTATCTTGGCGAGGTATGAATTTGTCATTTGCAGTTGAAGTGATGATGACAATTTTGCACTTAGCTGTCTCTGTTTGCTTTTGAAGTTTGTGTTTCAGATTCTTAATTTTCAATATTACTGTGCTTTTTGTATGTATTTTTCTCCAAAAAGGTTTATCATTGATAAAAATTTATTAGGATTACATGAAAGAAAATTTGTATTAAAGAAAGTTATAATATATAGTTGTCTTGTAGAAGAGATAAGAAGTAAATTAAAGAAAAATAGGAAAATGTACTTGTCACCTCTTTCTTTATCAACATTTATGTTAACCAAGTTCTATTTTCTAGGATTGTAAATTTGAAATATCTTGACTCTCTCAAAACTTCTCAATCTAGCTTGAAGATGTCATTTTTCTGTTTGGCCAAATGTCTCTACACGTTCATTAGCTCTGCATTTGATAAGAAACAACCATTTTGTTACCTACTATCTCCTTTTTGCATGGAATGGAAAGTCAACTATGTATTTTCAAATCTTGTTCTTTTACTTGTCAATAAATAAAGTCTTGTTCTTTTGTAAAGCTTTCGATTCCCCCATCATTTCCATGTTTCAATTGAGATTGCCTAGTGCTTCTGTGATGTTTCTCAGGACAAACTGAATAGATACTAGCGATTAACACCGTCCAATGCATAGGGGAAGAAATGATGTCATCTCAATACTTGTAAACATATTAGGTGATATTATGTTTGAACTAGATAAATATATGAAAGAAATTGATTACTGCATGTGAAATAGTTACAACTACATATGTTGGTCTACAACATAATATTGAATAGATGATAGATTTTTGTAGAACATGTTTTGAAATGGGTGAAGAGTACATGCCCTATCTCTTCTCCTAATACCTATAGGAATATGACTATCAGAATCAGAATTGGAAAGGTCTTTCATAAAACATGTAAATTGCAGTACTTGTAGAGTCTGATTGGTCTTGTACTTGGGCTACTCATAGGATATTTAGATAAAAAAAGATTGGAGTGTGTTAAAAGACCTTAGACTTTCCCTGCAATAGGTGAGAATCTTCCATCTACAACTCTAATTTTTATTACAATACAAGAACACATAGAATAACATATGAACTTGGGCGACTCATTGGATATTTAGATAAAAAAGATTAGAGTATGTTAAAAGACCTTAGACTTTCCCTGCAATAGGTGAAAATCTTCCATCTACAACTCTAATCTTTTATTACAATACAAGAACACGTAGAATAACATACGGACTTGGGTGATACATTGGATATTTAGATATAAAAGATTGGAGTATTATAAAAGATTTTAGACTTTCCCTGCAATAGGTGAAAATCTTCCATCTACAACTCTAATCTTTTATTACAAGAACACGTAGAATAACATATGAACAGGTAGGGAAGACCAATTGACAGGGAGAAGTTTCCTGCCAATGATCCTCTGCGTTTCATATAGTATAGTGTGGAGTTTAGAAATTAATTTGAAGATTCTTTCTTCTTTTAATAATAGTACCATTCATAACCAATGATTTACTCATAAACTTGGGATTTTTAGCCCAGATCTGAGTACATCTGGTTTACGTTAGCCCAGAGTCCTTGGCTGGTTGGTAGCAGATTTATTTCAAGCAGATGTCGTCATCCATGGGAATCCACCAGCAATTTCATTATCAGGCTGGGGACTTCTCAGCATCCCACACCACATGCCATTGGTCTTTACTATCTGGTTCCTTCTTTTATCTGTGGCAGATGTACATACATGTAGATTATGATCACTAAAGAAAATTTATCTCATTTAATCAAGTCAAAATGATCTGAATTGATGTTAAATCAGTTAGAGGAAGGAGATGATCCAGTATTAGCATCAGTCATCTTATGGTGGCAGAACAACTGTTTTTTGTGCCTAGTACATAGCAACCTGAAAGAAATTAGAATACAAAGTTCTCTCTTATAGAATAGATAAAACTGCACCAGTATTAAATGGTCTTTGTTCTCTGCAATATAGTGTTACCCCCTGTTAGGAGTGTGCATCTTTCACTTGTGGGTCATGAGTTACTTAAAGCTGTTTTTAGCTGTTTTAGAGGGTTAGTTAGTTGAGCCATTCCATTTTAATATATGGTTCTGACAAAAATGTAGTTGACTTGAGCGTGCTGTTAGCTTCTCTATGAATAGCAGTGTACGCAAGGTATGAAACCTTTATAAGAAGAATATCAGAATATGGTCTCAAAATTCCTGAGTTTCTTTGAGCTGTTCTTAGCTGTTTTAGAGGGTTAGTTAGTTGAGCCATTCCATTTTAATATATGGTTCTAACAAAAATGTAGTTGACTTGAGCGTGCTGATAGCTTCTCTATGAATAGCAGTGTACGCAAGGTATGAAACCTTTATAAGAAGAATATCAGAATATGGTCTCAAAATTCCTGAGTTTCTTTGAGTTTCTGCCACATTATGATAATCAGAGGTAGTTGTCTGATTGTCTACATCCTTAAAAAGGGAAATTACACTCATGTAATCACTCTTGGCTTTTTCAACCGATTTCATTATTATGATTACTCCTGTCCAAGATTTTAACTACTGCTCTTCATTAAGCTTCCAGGGAGTTTCAAAACTCACTGCCTTAATAAAAGGAGAATAAAATTTTGTGTCAAAAGTTTACTGCTGCATCTTTTAATATTCTCTGCTATTTATATTTCAGGGTCCAAGAATGGTTCGTGATGTATTTCGTCTCGCAAAAGAAAATGCCCCTGCAATTATATTTATTGATGAGGTTGATGCAATAGCTACTGCTAGGTTTGATGCCCAAACTGGAGCTGATAGAGAAGTACAACGTATCCTCATGGAACTTTTGAATCAGGTATCCCTATGATTCTCTCAGGTGCTGTGAATGTGCCGTGCATTACTATGTATTGGGTTCTATAGATTAACTATGATTTAATTCCCTTATCTCTTGACATCTGACTCTTTGATTTGACCACACTTCTTCCCATGTTTCAAATATTCTCTGATGTTCTGGTTTAACCTCCGTTTTTTCTTCAGATGGATGGTTTTGACCAGACAGTGAATGTCAAAGTCATAATGGCAACCAATCGAGCAGACACTTTGGATCCCGCCCTCTTGCGTCCTGGAAGACTTGATCGAAAAATCGAGTTCCCCTTGCCCGATAGACGCCAAAAGAGGCTTGTATTTCAGGCAAGTTTTTCACATTTCTTTATGTTATAATTCTCTGCTATTCCATATTTATTGTCAATAATAGGTCATTTTATATTTCCTGATTGAGAAATATCAGTTTTTTTTGCAAACTTTCACTGGATTTATTTTGAACTAATTAATAGTTGTCTTTATGTTCAGCTGCTTTCTAGCCTATTATTTGATGGTTCACTTGTAACAGGTTTGCACAGCAAAAATGAATTTGAGTGATGAGGTGGACCTGGAGGATTATGTTTCCCGTCCTGATAAAATTAGTGCTGCCGAGGTTTGTGAATATCTACTAATGTTACATACAGATTGAAAATATTGTTAATTCTATATAATAAGGAAATATTAGATTGCTTGGACTAAACTTTATGTGCATAAGTTAAAGTTGCAACTTTGTTGCTTAAAACGTTGCTGTGAGAAGAAAGACAATAACCAAACTTTTTAGAAAGACGCCTGCATAAAATATTTGATGATTGTTTCTGCAGATATCTGCTATTTGTCAAGAAGCGGGAATGCATGCTGTTCGTAAGAATAGATATGTCATACTGCCAAAGGACTTCGAGAAGGGTTATAGGACCAACGTGAAGAAACCTGATACCGACTTTGAATTTTACAAGTGATGACGAGGGATTTTCTGATTTGTTTGTGTATGTATGTGCACGGTTCAAAATATAGTTAAAGGGTTCAGAATATAGTTCAATGTTTAAGAGAAATGATAATTTATTTGCTTCTGATTCTTGCATATTTCTCATAATGCAGATTAGTCAACTTAGCGATTAGATTTATTGTGTCAACTTAATGTTGAGTACCTGCATGTTTGATTAGTTACTGAGCTTTTAGTCTCGGGAAATCAAATAAAACATGCATGGCTAATGCCCGTTTGAAACTGATCAAAACAGGAAAATTTCTTTGGAGTAGTTTTTACTACTTTTTTGTGTGTGTGAAAATGCTATACATTTTTTATTTCCCTTCAATTGACTTCCCTATCAAGAATATACAAAGGTGGGACAAATATACAATATATATAACGATGATGGCCTGATAATGGCCATTTGTGTGATGATAGTGATGCTGTGTTTATGAGGATCACTTTTGCCATCAAACATTGCTAAGGAGGGTAGTTTGAAGTTGTTAAGGACCAGTGCCACTAGGGAGGGTAGTTTGAAGTTGTCAAGGACTTGTGCGCCCTAGATCTCTGTTGCCAAAGGTCGTGGATCCATGAGGTTTTCTTGTTTTTCCCTTGTTGGCTGAGGTTGGGGTTGTTGTAAATCATGTATGTTGTCTTGTAATGCTTTGTTATGGTGAGAGTTCCCCCATAGCACCTTTACCATCGTGGGATGATAAGGGGTTGTTGCTAAGATATGATTTTGTGACTCAAATTAGTTTTATTGGACTCAACATTAGGTGTCAAATGTACACATTGATTAGTGTAATTGATAATTCTACTAACGTTGAGCTAGTCAGAGCCAAAAATGTCTATTTGGATGTAAGTCGTATCAAAAGCTTTTTCTTTTCAAACTCACCCTCCTAAGGGGCCAACTATCAAAGAAGATTCTGACACTCCCCCCCTTTGCCTGGGGTGAAATGAAACTCGAATGGGGTCTTTCATGGTGATCTTGGTCCATTTGTTTGTGGAGGGATCTTTAGAGACCATAAAGGTATGGTTATAAGTTGCTTTGCCTCCAACATAGGGTGGAACAATGTTTTTTCTGCTAAGTTGATTGGTTCCTTTAATACTATGGAAATTGTTCACCGAAGAGGGTGGAAGAACCTTTGGCTCACTGACTCCATTCTCGTGTCCTTTTTTTGTTGTTGAAATAATCAAAGCTTAATATAGCTGGCCCAATAGGCTTAGTACACTTAATGTTATTGTTATCCAAGTCAAGCCCTTTAGGCTCCATTAACTTGGTCCTCTGTGATTTTGCTGATGAATAACTAGTTTTGCAAATAGCATGGACTTTCCAATTGGCTTCACGATTGATATGTTGGATCGACGCATTTTTAAAGCCCATTAGGGGTTGGTTGATATGAAACGCTAAAGCACTCACATGCGCCCTATCCTACATTGTTCCTTCTCCACTCTTCTTCTTGTCCTTGATTTTAGGTATTCTTCCTCTATTCCTTGGAGGTTAAGAAACAGATGGTATAAACTTTATTGTATCTCATATTTTAGAGAAGACAACCATTATGTTGATAAGCTTACTAATCTAAGTCTTTCTAGTTTGGGCAATGTTTGGTTTGATTCTTGTCTTATTTCTATTAGGGGGTGAGTATGTTAGGACTATAATTGGTCTTCTTACTTTTATATTTTCTTAACTTAGGGGATGGTTGTTTTTTCTCCCCCTCCTTGTAACTCATTTTTTCCTTTAATATGAGCCTTTGCCCTTTCGAGTAAAAAAAGAATATCCTCTCCAAGTTGGTTCTGGGTCGACCGAATCGTTAAGGCTCATTAATCGTTATAGCTCGATCTTGTCCTTATAAACGGATTGAGAATTGGTGGCGGATTTTACAGACTTTGGGTCAGAACTCGATTCAAATAGACTAGAATGTACACATTCTCTCTTATAAAGTCTATAAGAGCAAAATGATATAGTTAGAAGACGAAATGTACAACACTTAACAAAATTTTATATAAACCTTTTAATTATATTTTCATCTATAAATTTATAATAAAAATCAAATATACCTTTTAATAAAATATTTTTAAAAATTATATAAATTTTATCTTTAATACTTCAAATTTGTTTGGCGGGTCACCCCCTTCCTACCTTCCTATACACAACTGAAGACATATATCCTAAAGGTAACCTCAACTAAACTTTTCCATTCTAATACAAAAATAATATTTTGACACTAAAAAATAACATTACACCGTATATATTATTCACAAATGTATGAACAATATTTTAATATTATTTTGACTTTTTAATGTATTTTTTTTCTATAACTACTTTGGTTAATGAAATATTAAAACTTGGTTAATCCAAATCAAAGTTTGATTAATATATATTTTGACATAAAAAAGTTAATATATGTACTGTTCAAACTTTGGTTAATATTATGTATAAAGTTTGTTAATACAGTTTATAACTTAGTTAATGAGTTTTCAAACATAAAAAATATTAAATAGTAAAATAAAATTAATTGGTGATTTCTTAATACATTACCCAAGTTTCTTAGGCACCATGTGAAATTTTATTTTTGCCCCCAGATTCCGGATTTGCACAATCGGATGCACCAAATTTTTAAAAAACGCTGATATATTCCGGATGTGCACATCCGGAAGAATTCCTGATTTGTTAATTCGGAAAAAATCAAAAGAATTTCATAAAATCATTTACTTCTAAATATAATTAAATCCAATCTAATTAAAATTCAATATAATTAAAATTAATATCATTTTTTTAATATAATTAAATCCAATATAATTAAAATCTATATTAATTAAAATTAATATGATATTTAATATGATTAATTTTTTTTCAATATAATTAATATGATTAATATGGTATTTAATTCTAAATTATTTTTTTATATTGAAAAAATTAATTTAATTATATTGGATTTAAAATTATATGGTATTTACTTCTAAAATTGGATTTAATTATATTGGTATTTAAAATTATATGGTATTTACTTCTAAATTATATGGTATTTACTTCTAAATTATAATTAAAATTATATGGTGTTTACTTCTAAAATTAATTTAATTATATTGGATTTAATTATATTGAAAAAATCATATTAATTGTAATCATATTAATTTTAATTATATTGAATTTAATTATATTAAAAAAATCATATTAAGTTTAATTATTTTGAATTTTAATTATATTGGATTTAATTATATTTAGAAGTAAATGATTTTATGGAATTCTTTTGATTTTTTTCGGATTTGCAGATCAGGAATTCTTCCGGATGTGCACATCCGGAAAAAACTGAAAATTTTTAGAAAAAGGGTGCGTCCGGATGTGCACATCTGGAAATTGGGAGAAAAACGAAAATTCGGTGGTGCATAAAAAACATGGGTGGTGTGATAAGAAACACCCAATTAATTAATGAAATGCAAATGTTGGTTAGTATATTTATAAACATTTTTATGATTAATATTTTCTGTGAAATTGGTTAATGACACAATTTTATATTTGTGTTAAAAATAAATAGTTTTTTTAAACAAAAAAATATTTTTTAAAAAATAATATTATTTGATCATAAAAACATTGTTCACCATATTGGTAAACAATATATACGGGGTGTAACTTTGTAAGTATTAAATGTATGTTTTGGTGTCAAAATAGTATAGGTGAGTGACTTTCACTAATTTAGGCATATTGGCTTAACTATTCAGCCACATCAAGCAACCTATTCCTTCTAACATGTATGTGTTGAGAATCAAGTGTGAGGAAGAACTCCCACATTGATTAGAAAAAGGAATATTGAATACTATATAAGTGAGAGAACCCACACACCAATCACCTTAAGGTTTTAAGTGAGTATGTGGTGTGTCTCTCACAAAGGTGTGTCCCAAATAAGAAATGCTCATTCGTTGACCCCCTCGATTATTCCGCTAACAATGGTATCATGAGCCTTTGGTTTCCACATGAGGGGGAGTATTGTGTATAAACTCACAGAATCAAGTGTGAGGAAGAAGTCCCACATTGATTAGAAAATTGAAGATTGAACACTATATAAGTGAGAGAATCCACACACCAATCACCTTAAGGTTTTAAGTTAATATGTGACGTATTTCTCACAAAGGTGTGTTTCAATTAAAAAATACTCCTTCGTTGACCCCATCAATTGTTCCGCTAACCGTATGAAGCTTCATATGGTTTATATAAAAAAAAAAATCATTAGCCGTGAATATGCATTTAGATAATGAAAGTAGTATCTAAATTCCAATAATTTTATCATGTTTACTTTATCATATGCTTCACAATAACATGACAAATGCTCGAAATCTTAAAAGAACAAGTATTTTATAATTGAAATATCTAAATTCTCAATAACTTCTTGATAATGACAATTATCGAACAACAAAATTATAAAAAAAAACCACTAGATCAAATTATTACTTAAAAAAAGAGAAATAGAGAAAAGTTAATTGTTTTCTCGCACAAAAACGTTTCTAACACAATCAACACATCTAACCAGAGACTGAGCTACATGGATGAATATGGGACATGCGCCCCCACTATGTTTTGAAGAAAGAATTGAAAATCTTCTTTATATACTTATATAACAATTAATAAAAAAATATATTTATTTAAAATGGTATAATCTGCTAATTAATTGAAAGGATATTCTATGGATGTATTCATGTTTAAGTTCTCTTCAAGATGTTTGTGAGTTTTTTAATTTTAAAAGTTTATTTGTTTTTTATTTTTATCATCCTCGATCCATTGAATAGATTAATCCAATTTAGATCAGTTCCAACATTAAATGATTTCAACCCCCTACAATTGGAATTGCGGGGATCGAATAGTGGTTCTTCTTATCAAATTCAGTGTCAATCACTATTAGACCAACTAACGATTAATTAAAAGTATATTTTAAAATTAAATACATTTAACTAAAATATAATCAAATTGGTTGTGTTTAATTTTAAAAAAAAATTTCATTAAATTAAAAAAATAGTTTTATATCTTTTAATTTTAACACTCAAATGTCATCACTACTCAATGCTCATACTATTATTAGCTACTTATGTATAGATAAATAAGTATTTTTGTTGAAGATAAAATTGAAAAAAAATACACAAATAAAGATAGAGAAAGTTCTTAAACATTTCTTCAAAATGTATCTGATCAAAAATAAATAATATATATATATATATATATATATATATATATATATATATATATATATATATACACTTAAAAAAAATAAATGGTAGATATATTACTATAAATTTATAAATTAATATAATGCCCCCATAATTTAAAATTTCTGGTTCCGTCCCTGCATATAACATACAAAGCAATAATTCTAGAGATAGCTGAACATTATGAATCATTGAATGAGGAGGTAAGGACAACTTGTAAGCTACCTTGCCAACACACTCCAAAAATCAAATAAGGTTCTTAATACCTATTATTACTCAATGTTTATGTCGTGTTGGGCTGCAACTTGACATGAGCACAGTAATTGACAGCTAATTCAACATCTTTCATATGCTTATCCGCCCATGCCTTCATCTATTTTTGGACCTTAAGCAAATTCTTCTTAATACGTTCTAAAATCTCTTCTCTAGTCACCATAATTGAATCACGAGCATCAACAATCGAATCTCCGGGTAAATAAGAAGAAATCAAATGAGGAGGTTTCCCATATGTATCCTGATATGGAGAGACCAATCGAATGAGGAGGTTTCCCATATATAGTCTGATATGGAATGAACAAAGGTATTGTAATGGAATTCTGTCCAAAATACTGTTCAATTGTCTTATTCATCACTTGTATTTGTCCGTCTGTTTGAGTGTGTCGATGAATTTGAATAGGCCAGTCCAAAAATGACTTATAAAAATCAGATCCCTATCTAAAACTTGTTAGATCTGTTCATAATTTTATAATTTCTATCAATGTAGAAATCAAGAACAAAACTCTAAAACAATTCCTATGAGTCGATATACCATTAACTTGTATCCCTTAAACCCATACAAGAATTCAATTAGAGAATGAAGGCGGAAGCGTACCTGAATATGCCATTGAAATCGTTGAAGGTTTCGGGTATGTGATCTTTCAATTTGTAGAGTTCCTTAATATTACATTTCTGACCCAAAATTCTAACAAAACTATGCTCTTAGGCAATTTTAGTCTGCCACGCGATAAAACATGAAGCAATGACTCATTAATGGATGCCTTTAGTAAACCGATCAACCACCACAAATAGTACCAAAAAACCATGGGAATGGGAAACCCAGTGATAAAATCAATAGGAATATCCTCCCAAGCTTGACTTGGAAGAGGAAGAGGTTGTAAGAGTCCTGCAAGTTAGGCTAAAATACCGGTTTGTGAACCTAAACATAATAAACACCGGTTCTTATAGAGCCTAAACATAATTAACATTGGTTCTTATTGAACCTAAACATAATCAATGTTGGTTCTTATCAAACCTAAAGGTATTGAGACAGTCATTCATAGTTCACAAATTGTATTTCATTAACATTAGACTTGTGTCATAAAAACATTAACATCTTAATTCACATAAACATCTTATCAAAACATTGGACTCGTGTCCTAAAACATTTACAACTTAGTTCACATAAGTATGTATCAAAGCATTGGACGTACCACCTAAACATTACGTCACTTACACAATTAATATTTTTTCACATCATTCATGCATAGAAACATAATAAGAATAATTAACATATTCACAACATCATTCACCCCTGTAAACATCATGCGGCATTATCATATGCACAACATCATTATGTAATTTCAACATTTGCTTATAAAATTTCATAGGAATACCACATTAAAATGATTGGACTTCACAAACAATAAATAATATGGAAAGAATCAGATATGCAACATGAAACAAAGTGCAACAACAATTTCTCATAGCATACATTTGGTCATTCAATTTGTGCAACAATATTTCTATCAAAACAGTCTCGAATCATGTTTTCTACTAGTCCTACCTCCACTTTGAATAATCATTTAAAATATCAAACGGAGTTGTAATTAAGCAAATGAACATGTTTTTTAAAGATTAGAATATCTATTTTAAGTCTATAATTTAAATTTTTGGACTTAAGGTCGCAATTGATACAGTTTAATCGAACAATATGAACTGGTACAAACACCAGCCATAATATTTTGTATGACTTGTAACTAGTATTTCTCATACTGAACTTAATGAAATGAGATACTCATTACATCTAATATGTAATAAATTTTGTCTATTTTCTTATTATATAAGGTTTATTCTTAAAAAACTCGTGTAAGATGATTTGTATAAAAAATTACTAACAATATGTCAAATGATCGTGCTGCAGAATTTCAAGACAATAACTTAACTTGCAGTTCAGTTTTCTCAGCTTTGCCACAACTAAAATAATCCAAATCAAAGTCTATCTCATGCTAAATCTTGTCTAGTTTCTAACGTTTTTAGTTTCACTCCTAAAGGATCTCTATAACTAAATTTATAGGCAAATGACTAATATGGTAGATTAATCGCAAGTTGCAGTAATTTAATCTTAACTATTTGGCACTAATTCTATATAATTACTTCTCCACACAAATATTAATTATTCACATTATTGTCCATACATATACCCATCACGATGCATTTACCATAAGATAGATTTTTGCATGGCTTTACCAAGTATCACATAGTCAATAAGATTCATTAGTTAATAAGTGTTATCACATGCACTGGAAGGATTGCATTAAATATTCAAATATGTTAACGGAAATATGGAATACAACCATAATTTTAATTCACCATTGGATAGATCTTTGAATTGACTTTCCAAGCATTTGACCGTGTCTCAATCAAAGTTACAGAGCTCAAATTATGCTATTTTCAATTCGGCAACTGTTGGTTGGGAATTTCAACGCCATGATTTGATGGAATATGATAAGCAAAAAAAATGTTTTTGAGTTGTTTTGGAATTCAACAGGAGCACGAGTAAAGGTCTTGGTTGAAAGGTCCTTGTAAGAAGGATACGCTGGATAAAGACTTAGAAATATTTTTTGAGTTTAGATTGCCACTTCGACATAGGCAATGCTGAAGGTTGCGTTTGACGAAGAGTTTAAATTTTGAATAAGGATGATAACCAACTTTTGTCTTTATCCGTTTTTCAAAAGTGACGCATGTAAAGCTGTGACAAATTGGAGACATGCTAGTGAAACGTGTCATTTTTTTGAGAAATAATTTTTAAAAAATAATATTATTTTATTATAAAAATACTATTTATTATATAAATACGGTAAACAATATATACGGTGTAAAAGTATTAGATATATGTTTTGGTGTCAAAATAATATAGGTGAATGACTTTCACTAATTTAGGCATATTTGGCTTAACGATTCAGCCGCATCAAGCAACCTTATTCCTTCTAACATGTATGAAGCTTCAGATGCTTTATATAAAAAAAAAAAAATCATTTGCCGTAAATATGCATTTAGATAATGAATAGTATTTAATTCCAATAATTTTATCATGTTTACTTTATCATGCTTCACAATAACATGACAAATGCTCGAAATCTTAAAAGAACAAGTATTTTTATACTTGAAATATCTAAAATCACAATAACCTCTTGATAGTGGCAATTAACGAACAACAAAATAAAGAAAACCACTCGATCAAATTATTACTTAAAAAAAAGAAATAGAGAAAAGTTAATTGTTTTCTCACACAAAAACGTTTCTAACACAATCAACACATCTAACATACAAAGCAATAGCAATAATTCTAGAGACAGCTGAATCATTGTTAAAAATTCTAATAAACACTGCCACACATAAATTTACCTTTACAAATCAATTGAAAACAAAAATGCTCACATTCCGAGTTGTATCAATACATCCTCCTTCCAAACCTGGGCAACTTGTAAGCTACCTTGCCAACACACTTCAAAATCAAATAAGGTTCTTAATACCTATTACTCAATGCTTATGTCGTGTTGGGCCGCAACTTGACATGAGCGCAGTAATTGACAGCAAATTCAACATCTTTCATATGCTTATCCGCCCCTGCCTTCATCTATTTTTAGACCTTAAGCAAATTCTTCTTAAGACGTTCTAAAATCTCTTCTCTAGTCACCATAATTGAATCACGAGCATCAACAATCGAATCTCCGGGTAAATAAGAAGAAATCGAATGAGGAGGTTTCCCATATGTAGCCTGATATGGAGAGACCAATCGAATGAGGAGGTTTCCCATATATAGCTTGATATGAAATGAACAAAGGTATTGTAATGGAATTCTGTCCAAGGAAGGAAACACACCCAATGAGACGGTTTATCATGAATGGAAGCACCTAAATACTGCTCAATTGTCTTATTCATCACTTGTATTTGTCCGTCCGTTTGAGTGTGTCGATGAATTTGAATAGGTCAGTCCAAAAAAGGCTTATAAAAACCAGATCCCTATCTAAAACTTGTTAGATCTGTTTATAACCTTATAATTTCTATCAATGTAGAAATCAAGAACAAAACTCTAAAACAATTTCTATGAGTCGATATACCATCAACTTGTATCCCTTAAACCCATACCAGAATTCAATAAGAGAATAAAGGTGGAAGTGTACATAAATTTGCCATTGAAATCGTTAAAGATTCCGAGTATGTGATCTTTCGATTTGTAGAGTTCCTTAGTGTTCCTTGAATCTTCTCTGATGAGGATGAAGAGAGAAAACCTCATAAACCTTATTTTTGGTACTCTACAAATTGGGACCATAACCCATTTAAATAACCTTAGGGTTATTTCTTAGTTTTCAATATTCTAATTTGGCCCCTCATCAAATTAGATATTGAGTTACGGTATCTACACAATAACCTGACCTTTCATGACATTTATGCTTTTAGCCACAAACTTAATATTATATTAATTAGACCTCTTTAAGTCTTGACTAATTAAAATAATGACACCAACACCTTAAATGTTACATTTGTGACCCAAAATTCTAACAATCTCCCACTGGTCACTTATGTAACTTTACACATGTGTTAGACTTTATGAGCTCAAAATTTTCCATTATATTCTTTAAGCATATCCAAAGTATCTCGTCTATTAGTCATGCCAATATACAGAATCAAGGTGATTTTTGTTACATCAATCATAACTAAACCCATCAATGATCACCGATAGTGACGCAACTAAATGACATAGATCCATCATAAAATGTGTAGCATGAAAATCACATGAAGTTGGTCTTTATATGTCGATTTTCAAGTGATCCTACTTTATTGTAGTGAGATCATTCAATAACTTTATTGTATAAAATATAAAATACTGAATATCAAACTTTATTAATTGGAAAATATCCAAAATCATAGTATGCATACATAATACCAAACACAGAACATAAAATTCATAATCGACTAACTCCCACTAAACCAAAGACTCCTCTAACGATAAAACACCCATGCGAGCAGTGTTCTGATGAAAGACCTTGGGTGGAAGACCTTTTGTAAGAGGATTTGCTACCATGGAGTTTGTCCGCAAGTGTTCTATGGAAATCTGTCCACTTTGTACCCTTTCCTTAACAACTAGGAACTTGATGTCAATATGTTTTGACTTAGTCGAGCTCCCATTATTATTGGAATATAGGACGGCTGATTTGTTGTCACAGTATAACTTAAGTGGCCTTTCAATTCCTTCCACAATTCGCAGCCCAGTGACAAGATTCCTCAGCCAAATCCCATGGTTGGATGCCTCATAACATGCTATAAACTCTGTTGCCATGGTGGATGAAACTGTAAGAGTTTGCTTAGCACTGCGCCAAGAAACTGCACCACCAGCCAACATGTAAATATAACCTGAAGTGGATCTTTTACTGTCTTGGCATCCAACAAAATCTGAGTCAGAGTATCCAGTGATCTCTAACTGGCTTGACCTCCTATATGTGAGCATATAGTCTTTTGTTCTCTTTAAATACCTCATAACCTTTTTGCCTGCTTTCCAATGATCCATTATTGTTCAAATATTTTCCTAACATCCTAACTATGAACACTATATCCGGACGCGTGCGCACTTAGGCATACATCAAACTCCCTACTGCTGATGCATAAGGAATCTTTTGCATTTCTTGAATTTCTAAGTTTCCTTTTGGACAATGACTGAGACTGAATTTATCTCCCATAGCAATTGGAGTATCTCCTGATTTATATTCCTGCATGCCAAACTTTTTAAGTTCCTTTTCGATATAGCTCCTTTGTGATAATCCTAGAATACAGCGAGATCGGTCTCGATGTATCTGAATTCCTAATACAAATGAGGCATCACCAAGATCTTTCATTTCAAAATTTCTTGATAGAAATTTCTTAGTTTTGTGCATCATTCCTATATCATTTGTGGCAAGCAGTATGTCATCTACATACAAGACCAAGAAAATGTACTTGCTCCCACTGAATTTGTGATACACACAATCTTCAACAACATTTACCTCAAAACCAAATGAGAAAATTACTTCGTGAAACTTGTGATACCACTGGCGAGACGCCTGATTTAGTCCATAAATGGATTTTGTCCATTTGCAAACCATATTCTTTGAGTCTACTGACACAAAGTTTTCTGGTTGCATCATATAGATTGTTTCATCAACGTTGCCATTGAGGAAAACTGTCTTGACATCCATTTGATGGAGTTCTAAATCATAGTGTGCAATAAGAGCCATGATTTTCCTAAAAGAGTCTTTTGATGAAACTGGAGAGAAAGTCTCTTTAAAGTCAATCCCTTCCTTTTGAGTATAGCCCTTAGCCACAAGACGAGCCTTATACCTCTCCACATTACCATTAGAATCCCGTTTGGTCTTAAAAGTCCATTTACAACCAATGAGTTTCACACCTTCTGGTAATGGGACAAGTTCCCAAACTTTATTGTCTTGTATGGACTTACACTCTTCCTTCATTGCTTCAATCCACTTTTCTGAGTTGGAATCCTGCATGGCTTGACGGAAGTTGATTGGATCATCTTCAATCATACCATTATTTTCCTCATGTTCTTGGAGAAAGACTATGTAATCATCCAGAATAACATGTCTCCTTTCTCTAGTGGATCTCCGCAAAGGTATTGGTTCTTGTAACACTTGTTCTTGAGGATTTTGAGTTTGTTCTTCATGAATTACCAAATCATCCCGAGTTTGAGGATTTGCAACAATTTCTTGTGCAGGTTCCGTACTTGCTTAATCAAAAGCAACTATATGAATTGGTTCTGGAATTGTTATCCATTCTTCCACTAAGACAAAGTCTCTAACCTTATTCTTCCCCGCAAACTCAATATCCTCAAAGAATGCGGTTGCTCCCGTCTCAAAAATTGAATTTAATTTGGGATCATAAAATTTGTAGTCCCTAGATCTTTTAGAATAACCAATAAAGTAGCTGCTCACTGTTCGGGAGTCCAATTTCTTTTCATTTGGCCTATAAGGCCTTGCCTCAGCTGGACATCCCCACACATGAAAATGTTTGAGACTAGGCTTTCGCCTGGTCCAAAGCTCATAAGGTGTTTTGGCACCTGCTTTTGTTGGTACTCTATTTAGAATATAAGCTGGAGTCATTAGTGTCTCTACCCAGAGTGACTCTGGTAAGGTAAAATGAAAAATCATACTCCTTATCATATCTTTAAGAGTCCGATTTTGTCTTTCAACAACACTGTTCATGCTAGAAGATCCTGGCATGGTGTACTGTGGGACAATTCCACATTCCTCTAGGTATTTGGAAAAAGGCCCTTGACGTTGTTCACCTGAACCGTCATATCTACCATAATATTCACCGCCACAGTCGGATTTGACTTTCTTAATTCTTTTGTCAAGTTGATTCTTAACTTTAGCCTTAAACGATTTGAACACATCCAATGAATGAGACTTTTCATGTATGAGAAATATGTATGCATATCTAGAATAATCGTCTATGAATGATATAAAATATTGCTGACTATTCTAAGAAGGTGTCGAAAATGGTCCACAAATGTCTGTATGTATCAATTCTAAACATCTGTAGCTCTATATGCACCAAATTTCTTTGTTTAGGTATGTTTTCCTTTAACGCATTCAACACAAACATCAATGTTTGTGAAGTCAATGGAATTCAAAATTCCATCTGACACTAGTCGCTCAACTCTATTTTTAGAGATGTGACCTAGACGTTTATGCCATAATGCTCCTGAATTGTTATCCTCAATTTTAAGGTTAGTACCATATGATTCCACATTCAAGGATTCATCATAGGTAGCTATTGTGTCAAACAAATATAGATTATCATGGCCCATAAGTGAACCAGTCCCAACAACATTTGAATTGAAAGACAGCTTGAACATATTGTTTCCAAATGAACAAAAATAACCTGATTTGTCCAAATAAGAAACTGAAATCAAATTCCGTCTAAATGAAGGAACCACAAAAGTGTCTTTCAAATCCAAATAAAATCCGGTACACATTAATAATCTAAAATGCCCTATAGCTTCCACCTCCAACATATATTATCTTTCAACATCATTTGACTTCCGGTAGTTCTGGAAACCCCTCATTGAAACACTGATGTTAGTAGTTGCACCAGAGTCTAACCACAAAGTGTTTCTAGGTACTGAAGTTAAATTGACCTCAGAACAAACCAAACCATGACTCATGCAATTGGAGCGATTCCACTTCTCATAATCTTTCCTCTGTTCAGAGGTACCAAATTCCATAGGAGAAGGAGGTTGCTTCATCCTTAATGCAAGGTCAAAATCCATGCAGCCAAGAACAATTTCTATGTTCTCGTTCCAATCCTTAAAATCTATCTCATTCAGGACCTGAACCTTATTCATATTATCAGTGTCATACCCCAAATTTTACCCTTAGATTCGTTGATCTTTTGCATATCATTCTAGGTCAATCATCTTGCATAATACCAAATTTATCAGCTGAAATAAACTTGTTGGAATTATAGCAGAATCGGTCAAATCAAAAGTCAACTGTGTGTAAAATCAGTGGACGGAGTATTTAAAAATCGAGCCTGCAGATGTTAGTGATATTAATCTATGATTCACGTAGTTTAACTTGGCATACTCATTTAAATTTCTCGACCACTTTTCGGTCGTGTTTTGGACAGTTTAAACCTTTTTCAGCGGGTAAAATCTATTTTGGAATTTGACCAAACACTGTATTTTTCCGATACGTATATTTCGCACTGATCATTTTGGTGTATTCGTTTTGTGTTTTTGGGCAATTCAATACTGATCTGTTTTTTTGTTTTTAACCGATTTTCATTTGAGTTTTAGTTAAATAATTTTCTATTTAATTAGAATTTTATTCTTTTTAGTTTTTGTTTGATTTATTTTATTTTTAATCTATGTTATTATTTTGAAGTTAAAATTTTGTTTTTATTCGTTTATAGAAAAACTTTACAAAAAGAACTTTTCCTTATTAAATTAATACTTTCATTTTAATCATGTTTGGAATTCTTTTTTTAATCATTTTTATTTTTTAATATTTAGTTAATTAGTCTTTCAATTTACTTAGAGTTAATTAGTTAATTATTTTTTTTAATTTATTAATTAATTGTATGTTAAATTTAGTTATTGTTTTTTATAATTACAAAACAAAAGTTCATGTTACAAATTGTAAATTCCAGCCCATTTCAATTTTATTCTTTAATCCCATTGTCTGATACATACATACATGATGCCATTTGAGTCCATTACACTTTTTCTTTACACATTGTTACAACAAAGTTTTCAAAACAAAAAAAGACAAGGATCAAATTTCCAAGACATAGCAAGACATGTCTCCAACATAATCAAGTGAAAAGGAAAGTTTTTCAATTCCTGCAAACATGTCGAGGCAAAAGTTGAAACTTATTCATCATGATCAAACAAGTTTCAAACAAAATTGAATCCTTTCCAAAACAAGTTCCAAACACAATCAGAGCAGCATTGATTTCAAGATAAGAATTTTTAACAGTTATGGCAGTTAATACATTTGCATCTATAAAAAGACAGGGGGGATCAAAAGAAAAATCATCACATTCACAAAAAAAAAAAATACAGCATACATATATCCATCAAAACACATTCATACCACAACATAAGAAAAGCACAATCCCTCTCCAACAACCTTCAATCTCTACACCATCATCAGAATTTTGCACGGAGGGAGTTTCTGACGGAAAGAATTTCGACGGAGGGAGTTTCGACGGAAGCAGCCACAATGGAGTATTGTTGTCCCTGTCTTCTACTTTCGTCGTGCATAGCGATTAAAGAGGAAAGGTTGAGGAGAAAGACAAATCTGATCGTGTTTGAGCCTGAGGAACTTTTCTCCAGTAGCGAAAATTAGGTTGCCCTTTCACCCTTTTTCTTTCGTTCCAATTTTTTCTTTCTGTTTTGTAAATAGCATGGCATGTTTGTTTCTTAATCTTGTTAATATTTTTTTAGCTTTTGCCCATGATGATTCCATTCATTTGTTTTTTATTTATTTATTTTGATTAATTTATTTTATTTATTTTGTTTTATTAACTTTAACCATTATTATTTCTTAATATTATTCTTAAAAACAAACACTTCATTATTTTATTTATTTAGCTTTATTAAATTCTTAAGTATAATTTAGTTTAATTTTAATTGTGTCATAACTTTTAATTTGTGGATAAATTTTCATTATCGTTACTTTAGTCCATTCTTAATTTCGTTTAACTCGTGGTTTCGATGTTGCTTGCGATATAGTTATTCAAATTAAGTATTGATAAAACCTTTTGATTGGTCTTTGGAGTTTTAATCAGATTTTTTTTTTTGTCTTGCGTTTGATACTTTCCCATGACATGAACTCCACTGTGGGCTCGACTAGTTTGGAATCTTGAGTTTATTTTTTGATTTTGAAGGAGTACTTGGGCTAATCTTTTGAGGATATTTCCCTCATATATTCTTGAATGAGTGGACTTGATGCAGGGCCACTAACTTAACTTTATTTAGCCACGTTGCTTTTTGTTGGATGTCTCAAGTTAAATTTGTCTTGAATATGATTCTTGTTTGGTTTTGACCTAATTTTTGACATGCTGCTTATGTGAATACTTTTTTTCGCTTGCTAATACTTTCTTGACATCATGGTGATGCACGTGAGTTGTTGATGATTGTTTGGTGTCCTCTTGTTCATTCTTGATTGTTATCATTTATGTTTAAAGTTTCATCTTTTGGTACCCTGTTGTTACTGGTTGCCTATTCCCGGTTCCAAAGGAAAGGATCCCCTCCGTTGACTCTATGTCATATTTAGGTTAGGTTAGCTTAGCTACTCCTTCCTTCCCTTTCATCCTAACCTTAGGATTAGAGTTGTTGTACTCTATGTGAGTGTCTTTCCATGTACACTTACTTTTCCCTTTCATCCTAGCCTTAGGATTAGAGTCGCCGTACTCTATGTAATTGTTCTGCCATGGACATTTATTTTCCCTTTCATCCTAGCCTTAGGTTTAGAGTCGCCGTACTCTATGTGAGTGTCATGGTTATAGACACTTACTTTCCCATCTATCCTAGCCTTAGGATTAGTGTCGCCGTACTCTATATGAGTGTCCTGCCATGGACATTTCCTTTCCCGTTTAACCTAGCCTTAGGTTTAGAGTCGCTACACTCTATGTAGGTATCTTGCCATGGATACTTACCCCTTCCCTTTGGAACCTTGACCTCATTCAAGAGTTCCTTACCCTTATTAAGGGGAACTACGAATGCTCTGATTCCATTCCCGTCAGGATACGTAGGCACAAGATGCGATGTCTTGGCAAGCATACTTAGTAAATAAACCCCTAGGTCTTTACCTTAGCACATTTATATTAGCAAGCAAACAATAACATAACACAAATAAAATAAGAGGTTCCTGTAGAGTACTACAGATACTTAGGATGATAGCACATTCCTTAGGTATAACCAATTAGATCCTCTTTGCTTTGTTTTTACATCGCATATTAGGGTTTTCTTTGATCTTTACCATTTCCTTTGGATATATCAAAGCTCGGTGGTGAATTTTAAAGATTTGTGATTCAAGTTAGTTAATAGCTTGATATCCGATTCTCACCGCAATAGAAATGGCGACTTCACTGGGGACTTTCTAAGAGGGTTAAACCTAATTTGCTTATTTGTGATATTTATTTGCTTGCTTGCCTGTATATATGTATATCTGTATATATCTGTATATCTGTATCTGCTTGGGTGTTTCTGTTGTGTGGTGAGATAAGTCCTAACCCAGACTGGAGTGCACACTTATGATAGGATTGTGGTATAATTAATAGTTAACTGTTGGGAGTAGTCCTAACATGATTAACATATAATATAACCATGCTTAGTGGAGTCGCCTTTGGGATTACTGATGTCATGCAAGTAGTCGTATTGGCATTACTTTTTCGACCTGGGAGTCCGTGAAGCTGAGGACCTTTAGTATCCCTTCACCCCTCTAAGCCTTTTAGGACGTAGTGCAGTGATTATCCAGGTGTAGACCTATAATGATTGTCATGCGATACTACACTCAGACGAGTTTATCTTGAGAATATTATTAGCCCGCATGAGTAGTTGGCAAGCCGATAATATCCAAAAGATTTATCGATGACTCTGGGAACTTCTTAGAACCCCTGTTCTGCAAATACAAGAACCCATAGTACACACCTTTTGGGATGGGTAGACCATGGCTCCATGCTCATGATCTTCAAACCTAGGCCCTTGTTTGTTTGCCTGTATATATGTTTATATATGTATATCTGTACATACATTCATCCATACATTCATGCATTCATGAATAACCCTTTGGTTTCAAGGAATTCAATTGTTCATTCCTTTGCAAAATCAATATAGATCATGGATTATAAAATGAAACTTTTTCAGTCTTTCCAAAATGTTTGCAACTTTATTTTAAGTTCCTTGAAATCATTGCATTGCATTGCATTCATGTCATTGCATGTGCATTTTCCTTTCGTATTTTTCTCTTTCTGTTGTCTCGTCTTCAGTTCTTTCACCTTGAATCCTCTGTGCCCATACAGCACTAGAGCTCAAGCTCGTAGAAGGATGGCAGAACATAGTCAAGAGATTAATCGCGTCAACAATGAATTAGAAGATCTACGGGGGAACATAGGGCAAATTATGGAGATACTACAGGTTATACGCGAAAAAATGGATACTCAGCCCACTGTTGTTTCTGGGATTGTTAATACAATTGTGGAGCCTCAGCCAGCAACTGTTACTACAATAAATGTACCTCTATTCGGTCTTCCACTAGGTTTTATGCCTGCACCTGCTTCCATCCCCATTGTTCAACAAGTCCAAAAAGTTGTTCCTTTGGTTACTGAAGCTCCTCATGTGATTCCAACCTTTGCACCAGCTGCTGTACATGCCCGTGTGCAACCATACTTCAATGAGCATCAACCAGTATATGATGTCCCTGACATGCCGGAAGATGGGGATGACCGTCATGAGAGACTCAAATAAAATGTGGAAATTATTGATAAAAGGTTAAGAGCGATGGACGGAGATCAAGTCTTTGGTGCTGTTGCCAGAGAAGTGTGTCTTGTCTCTGGTTTAGTTATACCTCCAAAGTTCAAAACTCCTAGATTTGATCACTATGAAGGAACTATATGCCCAAAGAGCCATTTGATCATGTACTATCGAAAAATGGCCGCTCATGTTGATAATGATAAGCTGATGATTCACTGTTTCCAAGACAATTTGAAGGGTGCTTCGTCGAAGTGGTATTTAAGTCTGGATCAGTCTCGCATTAGGAGTTTCTAAGATCTATCCGATGCTTTTATCAAGCATTATAAATACAACATGGACTTGGATCCCGACCGAAGGCAACTGCTAAGTATGTCCCAGAAGAATTCTGAGTCGTTCAAGGAATACGCTCAGAGATAGAGAGACTGCTTCGCAAGTGGAGCCTCCTTTGACTGAAAAAGAATTGGCTGATTGGTTTGTCGACACTGTTTGTCCTAAGTTTTATGAAAGAATGGTTGGAAGTGTGACCGCCAATTTTTCTGATATTTTTGTTGTGGGCGTGAAGGTAGAATTGGGTTTGAAAAGTGGAAAAATGTCAAGTACTACTGGTAGTTCATGCTCCAACAAAGACCATGCTAAGAAGCCTTCCAATAGTTCTCACAAGAGAAAAGAGGGTGAAACTAACGCCGTAATATCTAGAAGAAGAAGAAATCAGCCCTGGAAACACTAATAAAACTATGCTCAACAACAAGGTTACCCTGTCTAGTTTGCTCAACAACCGTATGTAGCTGCTGTTACACCCGCTTTTAATCAACAAGTTCCTGCATACCAGCCTGTGCAACCGGCTTCTGTTTATCAACCAATTGTTGTACAACCACCTCCTGTTTATCAGTCCGCCCATGCTCCACCCAATTATCAACGAGCGCCCAACGCTCCTGCTTATCCACAACTGAAAAATTAAGCACCTCGCCAGAATGCTCCCAACAGAAGACAGTATAAGCCTCCGGTTCCTCCTATTCTGATGACCTATACCGAGTTGTACCCTTCATTGGTACAACAAGGTTTGATAACTACAAGGGCTTTGGGTCCACCTCCTAATCCACTTCCACCTAATTATAATCCAAACGCTCATTGTTTGTTTCATGAAGGTGCGCCTGGCCATGATTTAGAAAGTTGTTATGCTCTCAAGCACCTTGTAAGAGAGTTAATAGAGAAGAAGATTCTGTCTTTTGGTGATTCTCAACCTAATGTTAAGAACAATCATCTGCACACCCATGGATCTGTTAATGTTATTGATGAGGTATCTGATGAGTATTTAATTCTTGGTGTTTCTGAGATTAAAACCCCTATCCGAGTCTTCCATTTAAAGCTGTTTGAGGCAGGTTTAGTGAATGCTTACCATAATGATTGTAAAGATTGTGATGTCAATGCCAAAAGATGTACGTTGGTTCAGAATGATATTCAAAATTTGATCAATGATGGTTTTCTACAAGTGAGTAGTAAATTGAAGAAGGATGAAGTTGTCGTGATTGAGCCCATCTTTAACTTGCCAGAACCGGGTGATAAAGTGTCCATTTTTAGTTTTCCAGAATCAAGTTCTGCAGTACCTATTTTCAGTGCACCAAAACCTGTGTTCAACATACCAGAATCTGTTGTTGCTTCCGTAGTTAATCCACCAAAGCCGGTGATCATTCAAAAGCCCAGTCCTTTTCATTTCAGAGACTCTAAAGCCGTACCTTGGAAGTACGATGTGACAATGATTTACAAAGAAATTGGGAAGGTTATTCCGAGAGAAGAAGTGAAAAGTGTTAGTGGAGATGTGACTAACATAGCTGGGGCGGGCAAGATGACATGAAGTGGTCGTGTTTATACTCCTCATTTCAATGAGGCTCCGCCTAAGGAAACTGTTACCACTGTGTCTGCCAAAGACAAAGAGAAAGAAGTGGTTGCAAATAATGAAGATGCCGAGTTCTTGAGGATTATCAGAAAGAGTGATTATAGTCATTGATCAGCTTCACCAAACTCCCTCCAAGATCTCAATCCTGTCTCTTTTGATGAGTTCACCTGCTCATTGAGCTGCATTGCAAAAGTTGTTGGCTCAAGCTCATGTCGCCCAAGATATTACTACTGGCCAGTTTGATAGTGTGATTGCAAATATTACGTCCTGTAACACCCTTAGCTTCAGTAAAGAGGAGTTACTAAGAGAAGGTCAGAACCACAATCGTGCTTTGCACGTGTCCGTGAAATGTCAGGACGATGCTTTGGCAAGAGTACTTGTAAATACCGGTTCCTCTTTAAATGTTTTACCTAAGAGGACTCTTGCAAAGTTGGCTTATAAAGAGACTGAGATGAGACCTACTTCTTTGATAGTCAATGTTTTTGATGGTTCCCGTAGGACTATAATGGGAGAAGTTGAGCTACCGATCTTAATTGGTCCACATGTATTTGACATCACATTCCAAGTGCTGGATATAAACCCTGCTTATAGTTGTTTACTTGGAAAGCCATGGATCCATACTGCTGGTGCTGTAACTTCAAATTACATCAGAAAATGAAATTTGTGATTGATGATAAGTTGGTAATTGTGCATGGTGAAGTGGACTTGATGGTAAGTAACTTGTCTTCGTTCCGTTATATAAAGTCTGACGAGGATGCTTTGGAAACTTCTTTCCAAGCACTCGAGATAGCCAATGCTGTCCTGTTGGAAGTCGAGGAACCAGTGGGCAAGAGTAATATGTCTTCCGCATCTTTCAAGAGAATCAAATCAACAATTGAAGAATGTGTACCCGAAGTTTAGGGAGAGGTGATAGATGATAAGACAAAGATGAATCGCCATGGGTTGGGTTACAAACCAACTAAAGATGGAGTATTGACATCTGCCAAAGGTCACCCGAAGAGCTTTCAAGAAGTGTTTGTTAGCAGAGGTTTCCAGATCAATGCTGTTGAAGATGATAATGAGGACGAAGACTCGAGCAATCTGGTGTTCAAGTGTGATGCTGCTTTGGACAACTGGGAAGCAATAGAGATCCCAGTGATCTTGCCTTCGTCAAAGTAATTTATTGTCCTTTGTTTGCTGTTTTCAAAATTCCCTAGCTACGCCCAAGGCTATTGGATTATTTTGTAGGGCCCCTCTTTTACTTTCAAATAATTATCAATGAATGCATTTTGTTAAATTCTCGTTGTTTCATTTACTGTTTTTCGCTTTTACTTTTAAAAGAAATTGGCAATCTTTCAAAACTAAAAAAAAGAAGAACATTTTTCTCTTGCATTTTTCTTTGTGGCTTTAATAAAATAAGTAATTCCAAACATGTAGAGTAATCCCAAACCACGTTGAATCCGATGACCCTACTTTCACTCCTAACTTTGATTCTCCCATTTATCAAACTGAGGATGAAGGTGAGAAGATTTCGAAGTTCCCGGTGAGCTGGCGAGATGGGTTGAGTATGATTCAACCGCACAAAGAGCAAGTGGATTTGATTAATCTTGGCACTGATGAGGAAAAGAAAGAGGTCAAGATTGGTACAACACTTGGGGATGACGTCAAACAGAGGTTGGTCAAGCTTCTAGAGGAATATGTTGATGTGTTTGCATGGTCGTATCAAGACATGCTCGGTCTAGACACTGATATTGTTGTTCACAAGTTGCCGCTTAAACCAGAGTGTCCACTTGTAAAGCAGAAACTTCGAAGAACTAGACCTGACATGGATTTGAAGATTCAAGATAAGGTTAAAAGACAACTTGACCAGGTTTTCTAACAGTTGCGAAGTACCCTGAGTGGGTAGCCAACATTGTGCCAGTGCCTAAAAAGGACGGTAAAGTCAGAATGTGTGTAGACTATAGGGATTTGAACAAAGCAAGCCCAAAGGATGATTTCCCTCTACCACATATTGATACACTTGTGGATAATACAACCCGTTTCACAGTTTTCTCTTTCATGGATGGCTTCTTCGGTTATAATCAGATTAAGATGGACCCTGCTGATAGGTAAAAGACTACATTCATTACTCCTTGGGGAACCTATTGTTATAAGGTCATGCCCTTTGGTGTAAAGAACGCAGAGGCAACATATCAAAGAGCGATGGTCACTCTCTTTCATGACATGATGCATAAAGAGATCGAGTTATACGTCGACGATATGATTGCCAAGTCCCAAAGTGAGGAGGACCATTTGGATCATTTGTTGAATTTGTTTGAAGGACTCAGGAAATACCAGTTGAAACTGAATCCTGCTAAGTGTAATTTTGGTGTTAGATCTGGAAAGTTACTTGGATTTATCGTTAGCCAATGAGGAATCGAAGTAGACCCTGATAAAGTCCGAGCCATTCAAGAAATGCCCGCTCCACAAACTGAAACACAAGTCATAGGTTTTCTTGGACGCCTAAATTATATTTCCAGATTCATTTCCAATATGACTGCTACTTTTGAACCAATATTCAAGTTACTCCGGAAGGATCAAATTATTGAATGGAATCATGATTGTCAGCAAGCGTTTTAGAAGATTAAGGGTTATTTGCAAGAGCCTTCCATCTTGATTATGCCTGTTCCTGGAAGACCTTTATTCATGTATCTGACTATTCTTGAGAAGTCTATGGGTTGGGTATTGGGCCAACACGATGAGACTGGAAGAAAAGAGCACGCCATCTAATATTTAAGCAAGAAGTTTACCGACTGTGAAAGCCGGCATTCACTTCTGGAAAAGACTTGTTGTGCTTTAGCATGGGCTGTGTAGCGTGCGATTTTTGTCGGTGACGCGACCACCTTATCGCAGAATTGTGGGGTTCCTCCTCACCGCAATGGTAAGAGTAAGAGATGCTACTTTCTGATTTCTTATTTATCCCGTGAAGCTGGAAGGGAAGTGAATGTTTAACTGAACAAACGCTTAAAGAGATTCGGGGAGTTCGGGGTCAGGTTATACAATGGGGAGTTGTCAATTACCCATCCTATATGTGGTTATCCACAGGTTGTTAGTTTTAGGTTCTGCTTTGTACTTGATGGTGTTTATCTGTTGATGGGTTGGGAAAGTTTCTTGGGAAATATGAGAGAGAGAGAGTTTTTGATAATTTTGGTGAGGTACTGGACCTTAGTTTTGATTGGCATGCATGAAGGTACTGGACCTAAAGTTTTTGATTAGTATGCTCGCTAAGATTTCACAATCTTATGCCTACGTATTCCCGTTTAAAGAAACAGGGAAATCAGAGCAATCGTAGTTCCTCCTATTCTAAGGGAGGAAAATAGGCATGGCAAGAAAACCCGGGCCCGCCCGGACCCGGCCCGAAATTAACGGGGGAAACCTGATTTTTTTGGGTGTGGGTGCGGGTGCGGGTAAAACCCGGTTTGTAATTGCGGGTGTGGGTGCTGGGGCGGGGGCGGGGGGATGCTACTACCCGCCCACACCCGCCCCCGCCCCCGCCCAGTCTTATATTATTTACTTTAATACCCATATTTAAATTATTTTATATCACATTTATTCACTTTTGAAGAAGTAATTAAAAATTCTCATTAGTCATTTCTCACCATTCACTCAAACTCACATTATTAGAAACGAGTTTATTATTAAAATGGTTAAGTTTTTAATAAAATTGTTAATTTTTATTACTATTTAAAAAAAATATTTTTTTGCGGGTGGGGGCGGGTGCGGGTGCGGGCAAACCCGTTTCTATCGGGGGCGGGTCTGGGTGGTAAATTTTCACCCCCGACTGGGTTTGGGGGCGGGGGAGGGTCTATAACAGGGAGGCAGGTGCGGGTGCGAGGCTAGCTAAACCCGCCCCCGACCCGCCCCGTTGCCATGCCTAGAGGAAAATGATGTTTTGGTGTCTTGTTCAAAGCCCAAGATTGAAGCTAAAAGGAGTATTTGTGTCTTGTTCAAAGCCCAAGATTGAAGCTAAAGGGTTTGACTGAGAGAGAACTTGTCATCTCTAAAAGGGAGACATCTTGTCTGTTTATCACAGTTGTTGGGTGACTGATTATAAAGGAGGATTACTTTAACTGGGATATGAGAATCCAGCAATGCCATAATTTCCTTTATAGGGGATTTGTCCTGAAGGAGAAAACTTTAACTCAGTGTTGAGCAATGCCATTTCCCTTAGGAATCTTTCATGCTAAGAGAGGCACAGTGGCGTAGATGTAAATAATCCAGAGGCATGCCGCTTACAGCAATTTGATGAAAGAGAGGATTTTCCAGGATAAAAGATGGACGACAGCTTGGATATTTGAATCAACAAGTGTGCCACTTACAGCGGTTATCTGGGATTATGGTTTGTTTTGAGTTATCTGTTTTGATATGTGATACCACAGAGAAATGTCTTCCTACAGAGAGATTTTGATTTCCTTTGAGGGGATGTTAATTTTTGTGTGCCTTGATTAAAGCCCAAGGTTGAAGCAAAGAGATTAATTGACTATACTGGGGAATTCCTTATACAAAGCCTAAGAGGAGGCTGGAAAAGACTGACTCAACGAGAGAGTGTTTATCTGTCTTGTACAAAGCCCAAGATTGAGGCTAAAAGAGATTGGCTCTTTGGGGGATATCATTATACAAAGCCTAAGAGGAGGCTAAAAGTTTGACTTTTCTGGGGAAATATTTTTTCTGTCTTGTACAAATCCCAAGATTGAGGCTAAAAGAGATTTTGACTCCGCTGGGGAGGATTTGTATGTGTCTTGTACAAAGCCCAAGATTGAGGTTGAAAAGAAGTCTGACTCGGTAGGAAAGAAATCTTTATCTGTCTTGTACAAAGCCCAAGATTGAGGCTAAAAAGAAGACTGTACTGACTCGGCTGAGGATATTTTAGGTGTCTTGTACAAAGCCCAAGATTGAGGCTGAAAATATTTTGACTCTGCTGGAGAGTATTATCTGTCTTATACAAAGCCCAAGATTGAGGCTGAAAAGAGAATTGACTCTGCTTGGGGAAATTTATATCTCAAAGCCTAAATGAAAGCTGGGAGGAATTGACTCCGCTGGGGAAGATATTTATCCAGAGCTTAAGAGAAGGTTACAAAGTGTTTTATTTTGTTGTAGAAAGCTTATATATGTCTTGTACAAAGCCCAAGATTGAGGCTAAAAAGATGACTGACTCAACAAGAGAGTGCTTATATGGTGTCTTATACAAAGCCCAAGATTGAGGCTGAACAATTGGAGAAATCTTTTTACACAGCCTGAGAGGAGGCTAACTTCTGCTAGGGGAAATCATTATACCAAGCCTAAGAGGAGGCTGAAAAAGATTGACTCAACAAGAGAGTGTTGAAAGGTGATTGACTCAACAAGAGAGTCTGAAAGGTGATTGACTCAACAAGAGAGTCTGAAAATGTTATTGACTCAACAAGAGAGTCTGAAAATGTGATTGACTCAACAAGAGAGTCTGAAAAGGTTAGCACAGCTGGGGAAAATTATTATACAAAGCCCAAGAGGAGGCTGACTTTGCTGAGGAAAGGAAGGATCATTATACAAAGCCTAAGAGGAGGCTAACTTCTGCTGTGGAATATTGAGATCCAGAGGCAGGTCCAAATGGGGAATCAATTCTTGCTGAGGGTTTACAGAAGGGTTAAGATATCAGATGCCCTGAGGTTCTAATTTGGGATAGTGTTATACCGATAGTAAGCTGACCCTAGATGGGATAATTTAGGATAAAAGACTGAGTTTTAGATCCGGCGAGAGTTTTAACTCTACTGGGGATTGGTTAAATGACCAGGGTTTCTCCCATGTTTGTAAGGAACTTGAGAATATCTTTGAGATCCAAGAGGAGATTTAGACTGTCCAAGTCTACTGGTATGGAAGAGTTTATCTTTGTATGATGCCCAAGAGGAGGCTGGTGTTTTAAGGGATGAGAATCAACCCTAAATCGGTCTGAGGTTTTGACTCAAGAAAGTCTGCTCTAGAAAAGGATGACTAAGTTCTGTCCTATACCTTTAAGAGGTCTTCAGGGTCCTTGTATTAAGCCCAAGAGAAGGCATGAGAACTTCTAAGAAGCCAGAGGGTCCGTGTACAAAGCCCAAGAGGAGGCGGGGATGCTTTTAGGAAGCCTGTGGGTCCAAACTTAAGAAGAGTTCAAAAAAAGTTTCACCGAGAATAATCTTTTCTTTAATGAACAGTTCTAGGGTTTGAAGAAATTCAAGAGAGGTTTCACCGAGAATTAATCCTCTTTGGGGAATGAATTTCTTTGACAATTTCTAATAGTGACAGTCTGAGAAAAGTTTCACCGGGAATAATGCCTTTCTCTTTGTTCCATATTGTTTAAGCCCAAGAGAAGGCAAGACTGTATCTGGAAATCCTATGGGGATCTAGTTTTGACTGTATTAAAGAGTGACCAACTGGCTTTACCTAGTTTTAGACCTAGTTGCCGGGGGAAACTCTAACCAGATATACAAGTATATATATACAATTGATATATGACAAGTATTTAAAAGGATATGAAAGAAGGACTTACAGGTGAGCAAGCTTCCAGCAATACAATTATATATATGAAAGCAAGTAAATGATAGCTGATAAAACTTACAGGCGAGCAAGCTTCCATTGTAACAGCTGTATGGTTTGTTGTCCAAGAAATTAAAAAAAGTTTTGATAACAACTGTATATTTGAACCTAAATAAAAAAGGAAGTTGTTTTTGAAAAGATTGAGGCTTATACAATGATTGAGGCCCAAAGAGGTTTTCTGTACAGAGGGATGAGTCTTACAACTTAAGGAGAGACCCAAAGGTTTGAAAAAGAAAAGAAATGGGACTTACAACACAAGGGTAGGCCCAGATGAAAATGTTTTGAAATGGCGATCGCGCCGAGATTTTTGAAAACACATTGGGACTTATACAATGACTGAGGCCCAAAAAGGTTTTGGTAAAAAAAGGATTGGGTCTTACACTCTAATAGAGACCCAAAGTTTATTTTATATACAAGTGATGGGGCTTTACAACTCAAGGAGAGGCACAAGTGATTTTGTTTAAAAGGCGACGACCGCACCGAGATTTTAAAATCGCAGTGGGACTTATACAATAACTGAGGTCCAATTTTATTTATGTACAAGGAAGGGGTCTTACACTCTATTAGAGGCCCAAAGTTGTTTGAAAAAAGATTTGTTAGAGTGATAGTGATCAAAACCCTAATTTTTTGGTTTTAAAATGTATTTTAATTGAATAAAAATTCAATTAAAATAATCAAACATGTGAAAAAGCTTGTGATCTTGGATTTATATTTGGAAAATCATGTTTCATTCATGGGATGATTTGAAAATCATTTGAGTTTTGCAAAACCAAGAGAAAGAAATATTTTTAATGTTTAAAAACAAATAAAAATATAATTCTTTACAAAAATATTAAATATATGAAATAAATAATATTTTTTTGAAATTTTCATGTAATAAAATATTTTAACATTTTTGGGAATTTTCAAAAAAAGAACCAATAAAAAATAATTAAAATTGAGAGAGAAATTAATTTTTGAATTAATTAATAAAACCCACAAAATATTAAAAATAGCAAAAATATGAAAAATGGCAAAATGGTCTGGGTGGGGTTTGAACCCACGACCTTGGCAACAAACACACATGCGCGCTACAACTGGAGAAGTGATACATCCGTGTATCAAAACCACCCCATTAATTCATAAGGTATGCCTTGTTTCTAGGCCTGAGCAAGGCAAGGCAAGGCAAGACAAGCTTTTGGGCAATTTACGTGAAACCTCTAACTTTCTCATTTCTCCATGGATTGTGACAAAATTTAGGTGCTTCTGACCTAGAATTTCATGAGGAATCCAATGGTGCCCTTGGAATTTTCAGAAAATGTTTCCTCCTCAAAATCCGATAGTGATTTCAAAATAGGCCTATTTTTGCATGTTCTATGCTATCTCATGGTACAAGCAAGAATTACATGGCAAATTGGTTCAAACACAACATATACAACATGTATGAGATGTTTATGATCAATGGACATCAAAGGAATGCATAATTCAAAGAGTTCAAGTTGTCATGCACTTACCTCTTGGAGCTTTTTGTGCTATCTGCCAAGTTCCTTGTGCCAGAAGTAATTTGATGCTTTGGACACTCTTAATTGATCCCTTAGAAGCTTTTAGAATGATTAGAACCAGCTGCAATCCTCAGGAACAAGTTGTGGCACTTTCTTGCCAAAGGGGCAAAAGTGACCAATATGGCAACTCTCTCAAATGGTGTTCCAGATGAGGGGAACTATTTTGGACAGTTTGAGGATGATATTTTGAGTGTGTTTGAGGCTTTGTTTGGTTTTGGAAGTGACTGAATCAAGACATGGCTTGAAAAATGCAGAAAAGTCCAATTTTGAGGTTTTGGAAGTGGAATTTGTGTTTTTGGTGTTTCAGGTCACAAGTGAGTGTTTGAACAACTTAGATACAACATATTAGAGGTGTTTGTATCATGAGCTGTGGTGGAATTTCTCTCTAACTCAAAAACTCAAAGATACCTTGCAAAAGAAGGCATTTTGGCCTAAAGAAAGAGATTTTGAAGAAAGTAAGTGTTGTAGTGCTTTGGTGTACTCAAACCGATCACAAATGAGCTCTATTTATATTAGAGCAAGTTTGTTTTGCAAGCAATAGTGAATGGCAGCTGCAGCAGGCCTTTGGCCAATGTTGAGCAAAAGAAATCTCAAGTCTCCTCTAGCCATTGACTTGAGTTAGGGCACATGCCTATGGTCCTTTGATTCAGAGCTTATTCTTGACTCATTCAGTTAGGAATGTGTCTGTCCATGCCACCTTGGTGTATCCATTAAATGCATTGCAACAAAATTGGAGTCTTGGCACCTTTTTAGCCTTTTTAGGTTTGTTATGGCTAAGTGTAGGTTCTTGGACTTTGGAGGCTTGGGGATCAGATCATTCTCCTTTTGTTTAATCCTCAGATGTGTTCAAATGGATGACAAGGCTCGGAGTTGCTCAATTTTTCCAAATCGAGCAAAATGCCAAAATCTGCCTTGTCCAAGACAGTTGGAAATGGTGATTTTGAGGAATTCATATCTCCCTGCTCAGGTTGAGTTATGGGAGGCTCTTGTACTTTTTAGAAAGCCCTCATATGATACAAAACATGTGTGATCATAGTTTGTCTTGAAACTATTTGGATCCCATTGAAAAATCCTTATGAACATTGATGTTCAAGGCTGGTAACTTAGGCAGATTTTCACTAAGTGTTGGAAAAAGTGTCATTTTCATGTTTTTGTCATTTTGATCACTCCATAACTTAATATCCATACAGAATTGGAGTTGGAGGTAGTTGAAGCTTTTGTAGAGTGTAGCAAGACCTACAAATTCAACTTTGGATCACCCAAAATGGTTGCTTGGATCTCAAGATATGGTCCTTGAAAGTTGGTACCAAAACCACTTTTGTTCCATAATTTAGAAAAATTTTGGTTTCTCATGGTTGCCCCTTTTGCAAGAAACCTCACTTTTCTTGATTTTTCTTGATGAATGATGATCAATATCATACATTAACATTATTTTTGACTTAGGGGAACCATATTTGTGAAAAATTCCAAAAAGTCAAACTTGATTTTGTGCACAGTTGACTTTTTATCGGATGAAATCCAAACTGTGCGATCCTTTGTGAAATCAAGTCCTTGACCTAAATCAAACCTAATGGATGGATTCTATAGGTGATATAGGGTGTATTGAATCATGTCCCAAGGTTTGGGAGCATGTCCTGGTCAAAAGTCAAAGATACAGTTGACTTTTTCCTCAAAACCCTAATTGTGGTCCAGATGAAATTGAAACTTGTGAATCAAGTTTCTTGGGTCAATCCATTGTTGCAAATGTATCAATGTAGTGTATTGGAGGCCCTCAAATCATGTCTTGAGGTCTTGGCTCATGCTTTGCCTCAAAAGTCAATTTAGGGGTGAATTAGGTCAAGAAACCCTAATTCCTGATTTTTTATGAATGCATCCCCTGGGGCTAAATTGGCTTGATGATTGGGTACATGAGGTCCCTTGGAGTATTTTGGGTTGTGCTTTGAAGCATTGGCTCATGCTCAGATGAAAATTTTCATTTGGAGGCCTCAGTCGACCAAAACCCTAATTTGGTGACACTGTCGATCTTGAGGCTTGATCCACTTGGAATGTTGCAACCTTGTGCTTGATTCTTGATGTGGGAGTCCTCTTGATCTCTTATGGATGTTTGAGAGGTTTAGACAAGTTGAAGATCATGTCATTTCTTGATTGATCCTTTGTCTAAGTGCTCTGAGAGGGCTTAAAACCCTAATTCTTGATTGTGGTGAATGCTCAACCATCTTTGAGGAGATTGATGAGGCATGGAAGTATATCCATATTGTGGTAATGATCCTCACAATGATGGGAAATCTTGGTGGTCAAAATTTGGGGTATGACAGGCTGCTAAGCGTCTCAGGCAGTATGTGATTTGTCATACTACTTTGTTGATCTCGAAAATGGATCCAATAAAGTATATTTTTGAGAAGCCTGCTTAGATTGAGAGACTTGCCCGTTGGCATATGTTGTTATCCGAATAAAACATCCAATATGTGACTCAAAAGGCTATTAAAGGAAACATCTTGTCAGATTACCTTGCAGACCAACTGGATGAAGATTATGAGCCTCTAAAGTTTGACTTTTCTGACGAAGACATTATGTTGGTAAAGAAAGACTGTGAAGAGCCAGGTCCTGATGAAGGCCCTGAGCTAGGTTCCCGTTGGAAAATGATGTTTGAAGGTTCTTCTAATTGCAGTGGGCATGGCATAGGTGCCGTTTTGATGAATCCTGATGGTGGTTATACCCCATTCACAACAAGGTTAGATTTTGAATGTACAAATAACCTCACTGAGTATGAGGCATACATTCTAGGCCTTGAGGCAGCCATTGACCTCCGAATAAAAATCCTTGAAGTGAGTGGAGATTCAGCTTTGGTGATCTACCAAGTCAAGGGTGAATGGGAGACCTGAGACGAAAAGTTAAACCCGTACCGTGCTTATATTGTGGAGATGATCCAATACTTTGATGAGGCCACTTTTTGACATGTCCCGAGGTCTGAAAACCATATTGCTGATGCATTGGCCATGCTAGCCTCGATGTGGAAGGTCAGATTTGTTAATGAAGCACCACTCATTCGAACCGAGCCTGCCTACTGTTAACTAGTTGAAGAGGAAACTGATGACAAGCCATGGTTCCACGACATTAAGAATTATCTGTAAAACCAGGAATATCCGACCGATGCTACAACTCTTGACCAAAAGACTTTGAGAAGATTGGCATCCAAATTCTTCCTCAGTAATGATGTGTTGTATAAAAGAAACTATGACATGGTTCTGCTTAGATGTGTTTTCAGACGTGAAATAGATATGTTACTTCAAGAAATTCATGAGGGATCGTTTAGAACTCACTCCAATGGTTATGCTATGTCAAAGAAAATTTTGAGAGCTGGGTATTATTGGTTAACCATGGAATCTGATTGCATCCAATATACCAGAAAATGCCATAAGTGCCAGATTTATGCTGATAAGGTGCACGTGCCTCCAACGCTGTTGAATGTTTTATCATCGCCGTGGCCTTTCTCAATGTGGGGCATTGACATGATTGGGGCAATCGAACCTAAAGCTTCTAACGGCCACCGATTCATTTTGGTTGCCATTGACTATTTCACAAAATGGGTAGATGCTGCTTCTTATGCCAATGTAACCAAGCAAGTGGTTGTCCACTTCATTAAGAAAGAGATTATCTGCCATTATAGAATTCCAAGCCGAATCATAACAGATAACGTGACTAATTTGAACAATAAAACTATGAAGGAGTTGTGTGAAAGTTTCAAGATCATGCACCACAATTCTTCTCCTAATCGTCCTAAAATGAATGGAGTTGTTGAAGCCGCGAACAAAAACATCAAGAAAATCCTGCAAAAGATGGTAAAGACATACAAAGATTGGCATGAAATGTTACCATTTGCTTTGCACGGATACATAACATCAACGTGAACTTCAATAGGGGCAACCCCTTTTTCATTGGTGTATGGAATGGATGCGGTCCTTCCTATTGAAGTAGAGATACCGTCCTTGAGGGTATTGATGGAAACCAAGCTTGATGAAGCAGAATGGGTCCAAGAAAGATTTTTCCAGCTGAACCTTATAGACGAGAAGCGTATAACTGCAATGTGCCACAGTCAGTTATACCAGAAGCGGATGAAGAAGGCATTTGATAAGAAGGTCCGTATCCGATAATTCCCAGAAGAAGAGCTTGTACTCAAGAAGATCTCGCCAGTTCATAAAGACATGCGTGGGAAATGGAATCCCAACTATGAAGGCCCATTTGTTGTGAAGACAGTCTTCTCAAGAGGATCGCTAAGTCTCACAATAATGGATGGTGAAGAGCTTGCACATCCTGTGAACACTGATGCAGCCTGAAAATATTATGCCTAAAAAACCCGCTAAGTCGAAAACCTGAAAAGGCGACTTAGGCAACAATGGGTATCCCGGTGGATCAAAACCTATGAAGGAGATCCAGGCAAAAATTAGGGATAAAAATAAAAAAACAAGTGCTCACTAAGTTGAAAACCCGAAAGGGAGGCTTAGGCTAAAATGAGTGTCCCGGTGGATTAAAAACCCGAAAGGGAGATCCAGGAAAAAGTTAGGGACAAAAGGCATTTCACTGCATCAGATGGCGTTTATCATTGCAGAAGATCAAAGCAGGAGTCCAATCCAACCGCTCTCGTTAGAAGCAGGATTTTGGGAAGTCTTAGTTGTTAAGGTTAGTGGGTATCTTTGGATTCATTGTAACCTTTCCCTATTGCCAATTTCAATTGTAATACTCCATGGAGCTTTGCCATTAGCAAGCTACCATTCTTGAATAAAATTAGACTTTTGCCTTTCAATTTTTGCCATTTTACGCTTTCTATGTTTTTCCTTGTTATGCGAAATGTCATTTGTTAATAATAATTTTGAAAGTAAAAGGTTTGGAATTTAAAACTGTTTTTTGAAAACATAGTAAAAAGAATATAAAGCTGCTTTGACTTGTGGAAGGATCTGAAGGAAATCTTTGTTCCCCAGGAAGTCTTAATGTTGCAGAAGCACTTTTAGACCATTTCCAGCAAAAATCCCCATCGAAGCATAAACTGACAAAACTCTTAGGCCGATCCTATAATCGTAAATGATTTTCAAGACTGCAGAGAATCTCCCCAGTGTTCACCATTGTGATACATATTGTTGATATTGAGTATTTGCACCCCAGTGGAGTCATCTTTGTTCCCCATTGAAGTTACTCTATTTTCTCAATAAGCTGCCTTGGCTCCATACTTCCCCGATGAAGTGGATATTTATTTTATCCCCTAAGAAGTATCAAATCATGGGTGACTCTTTCTAGTGGACATTTTTTTTCTTTGACAAGGAAATCAAATTCATGATGGCTATCCCTCAGGTGAAGTCATGATGTTATATCCCCGAGAGGAATACTCCTTCCCCAGAGAAGTTTAAAACCTTGAAGTAGGACAATGGTTCCGCATATGGCTTTCTATCCATCGCTTGATAAATGTATCCTTCTTGCAGAGGTTGGCTGAGTATCCTCGTCGAGATGTTTATTTCATCTCCAATTTACCTCCCATTGTTTGTTTTGTCAGCATAAACATAAGCATGACATACATGCATTCATACATATGCATGGCATCTGAGCATTTTTGCTACCTTTTTGGTGTTCACCTGTTTCGTTCACTTTGGTGTTTATTCCACAAGTGGATGGGTTTGTCTTTTCACTCCAAGTATAGTCGTCAACCTTAAGCAGAAAGTGCATAACCTTTCTAAATTCCCCACAGAGTTTGACCCTCGTGGATGATGGTTGCTTCAGTTATCTTTTCCATGTTTGGATAAGATAAATCCCCATTTGAGTTCATTCCTCAATGGGTAGAGTCTTGTTTGACCGTTTCTTTCTAGCTTGTTCCTAGATTAAACTTTGGTCTTTGGAGGTATCGCCTTTTAAGCTAATTAGGTCGCCGAACCTAGTTTGAGCGTGCATCTATTTTGCACTGTGTCTCTCAAGAAAAATCTTTTACAAATCCTCATTGCGGATAAGTAGCAGTCTCTCCTGAGAAGCTTATCAAGTTTCATTTTTTCCAACAACAAGTGGCAGTCTCCCTTGAGAAGCTTGTTTCCTTTTGCCTTTTCCAGATAAGTGGCAGTCTCTCCTGAGAAGCTTATAATTTATCCCTTTTTCCCGATAAGTGGCAGTCTCTCCTTTGAGAAGCTTATCCTTTATTCCTTTTGTCAGATAAGTGGCAGTCTCTCCTAAGAAGCTTATCCAGTTTCGTTATTTTCGACAACAAGTGGCAGTCTCCCTTGAGAAGCTTGTTTCCTTTTGCCTTTCCAGATAAGTGGCAGTCTCTCCTGAGAAGCTTATCATTTTTTACCCTTTCAACGATAAGCGACAGTCTCATTCGAGAAGCTTATCCAATTTCATTTTCCAACGATAAGTGGCCGTCTCCTTTGAGAAGCTTATCCTTTTCTAACTATAAGTGGCAGTCTCCTTTGAGAAGCTTATCCTTTCTTGGTGGTGCGTAAGTTCCTTTCGACGATAAGTGGCAGTCTCTTTTGAGAAGCTTATCAGGGCGTTTCCCCGTGAAGTCCAATTATTTGGGCATACAGAAGAGTTTAATTACCCTATATTTTTCCTGCTGTTTCCTGAAGATCCCGTTTGATATCTTCGTTAAAGGAATTTCCAGAGGCTTGGACGTTATTTCTTGTTTGAAAACTCCAACATTTGTTTGCATGATCCTATTGCTATGTGGATCCTGCTTTACCTTTTTTCCTAGAGTGTCAGCCGGTTATGCTTGACCCTGTTGGTCAACTACTCTGGATATTCCCCGGTGGGAACTGTATTTCTAGTTCTACCTCCAGTGAGAATCTTTTGTCGTCTTTCTTTCTAAAGTGTCAGCCGGTCATGCCTGAATCTATTGATCTATCACTTTAGATTTCCCCAGTTTAAATCCAGTTCCCCAGTGTTTTGTCATCCCCAGTGAGTCGTTACTCATTATGTTGACTTTATCCCTGTTTGTTTTCGTTTGCCTGCATTTTGCATTGTCATCCCATCATTTTCACCATGCTAGAGTTCATGGCATATTAACATTTGTAGGATAGTTTTCTTTTGTCCATAGTATAGCATGTCATTGCATCTAAGGGAAAATTTTTTGGTTTTCTATATTTAAATACCTTTCACCATGATTTCATGAAGATTTTCATCGTTCATGTCATCCGGTGAAGATATTTAAATAGGGGCAACTGTTATACCCCAAAATTTACCCTTAGATTTGTTGATCTTTTGCATATCATTCTAGGTCAATCATCTTGCATAATACCCAATTTTTCAGCTGGAATAAACTTGTTGGAATTATAGTCGAATCGGTCAAATCAAAAGTCAACTGTGCGTAAAATCAGTGGACAGAGAATTTAAAAATCGAGACTGCAGATGTCAGTGATATTAATCTATGCTTCGCGTAGTTTAACCTGGCATGCTCATTTAAATTTCTCGATCACTTTTCGGTTGCGTTTTGGACAGTTTAAACATTTTTCAGTGGGTAAAATTTATTTTGGAATTTGACCAAACGCTGTATTTTGCCGATACGTATATTTCGCACTGATCATTTTGGTGTATTCGTTTTGTGTTTTTGGGCAAATCAATACTGATATGTTTTTTTTTTGTTTTTAATCAATTTTCATTTGAGTTTTAGTTAAATAATTTTCTATTTAATTAGAATTTTATTCTTTTTAGTTTTTGTTTGATTTATTTTATTTTTAATCTATGTTATTATTTTGAAGTTAAAATTTTGTTTTTATTCGTTTATAGAAAAACTTCACAAAAAGAACTTTTCTTTATTAAATTAATACTTTCATTTTAATCATGTTTGGAATTCTTTTTTTTAATCATTTTTATTTTTTAATATTTAGTTAATTAGTCTTTCAATTTACTTAGAGTTAATTAGTTAAATATTTTTTTGAATTTATTAATTAATTGTATGTTAAATTTAGTTATTGTTCTTTATAATTACAAAACAAAAGTTCATGTTACAAATTGTAAATTCCAGCCCATTTCAATTTTATTGTTAAATCCCATTGTCTGATACATACATACATGATGCCATTTGAGTCCATTACACTTTTTCTTTACACATTGTTACAACAAAATTTTCAAAACAAGAAAGGCAAGGATCAAATTTCCAAGACATAGCAAGACATGTCTCCAACATAATCAAGTGAAAAGGAAAGTTTTTCAATTCCTGCAAACATGTCAAGGCAAAAATAGAAACTCATTCATCATGATCAAACAGGTTTCAAACAAAATTGAATCCTTTCCAAAACAAGTGCCAAACAAAATCAGAGCAACATTGATTTCAAGACAAGAATTTTTCACAATTATGGCAGTTAATATATTTACATCTATAAAAAGACATGCCGTATCAAAGACAGGGGGGATCAAAAGAAAAATCATCACATTCACAAAAAAAAAAAATAATACAGCATACATACATCCATCAAAACACATTCATACCACAACACAAGAAAAACACAATCCCTCTCCAACAACCTTCAATCTCTACACCATCATCAGAATTTTGCACGGAGGGAGTTTCTGAAGGAAATAATTTCGACGAAGGGCGTTTTGACGGAAGCAGCCACGACGGAGTATTGCTGTCCCCGTCTTCTACTTTCGTCGTGCATAGCGATTAAAGAGGAAAGGTTGAGGAGAAAGACGAATCTGATCGTGTCTGAGCCTGAGGAACTCTTCTCCAGTAGCGGAAATTAGGTTGCCCTTTCACCCTTTTTTTTTTTCGTTCCAATTTTTTCTTTCTGTTTTGTAAATAGCATGGTATGTTTGTTTCTTAATCTTGTTAATATTTGTTAGCTTTTGCCCATGTTGATTCCATTCATTAGTTTTTTTATTTATTTATTTTATTTTATTTATTTTGTTTTATTAACTTTAACCATTATTATTTCTTAATATTATTCTTAAAAACAAACACTTCATTATTTTATTTATTTAGCTTCATTAAATTCTTAAGTATAATTTAGTTTAATTTTAATTGTGTCATATTTTTTAATTTGTGGATACATTTTAATTATCGTTACTTTAGTCCATTCTTAATTTCGTTTAACTCGTGGTTTCGATGTTGCTTGCGATATAGTTATTCAAATTAAGTATTGTTAAAACCTTTTGATTGGTCTTTGGAATTTTAATCAGAATTTTTTTTTGTCTTGCGTTTGATACGTTGCCATGACATGAACTCCACTATGGGCTCGACTAGTTTGGCATCTTGAGTTTATTTGTTGATTTTGAAGGAGTACTTGGGCTAATCTTTTGAGGATATTTCCCTCATATATTCTTGATTGAGTGGACTTGATGCAGGGCCACTAACTTAACTTTATTTAGCCACGTTGCTTTTTGTTGGATGACTTAAATTTGTCTTGAATATGATTCTTCTGTGGTTTTGACCTAATTTTTGACATGCTGCTTATGTGAATACTTTTTTTCGCTTGCTAATACTTTCTTGACATCATGGTGATGCGCGTGAGTTATTGATGATTGTTTGGTGTCCTCTTGTTCATTCTTGATTGTTATCTTTTATGTTTAAAGTTTCATCTTTTGGTACCCTGTTGTTACTGGTTACCTATTCCCGATTTCAAAGGAAAGGATCCCCTCCGTTGACTCTATTTCATATTTAGGTTAGCTTAGCTTAGCTACTCCTTCCTTCCCTTTCATCCTAGCCTTAGGATTAGAGTCGCCGTACTCTATGTGAGTGTCTTGCCATGTACATTTACTTTTCCCTTTCATCCTAGTCTTACGATTAAAGTCGCCGTACTCTATGTAATTGTTCTGCCATGGACATTTATTTTCCCTTTCATCATAGCCTTAGGTTTAGAGTTGTCGTACTCTATGTGAGTGACATGGTTATAGACACTTACTTTCCATTCTATCTTAGCCTTAGGATTAGAGTCGTCGTACTCTATGTGAGTGTCCTACCATGGACATTTCCTTTCCCGTTTAACCTAGCCTTAAGTTTAGAGTCGCCGCACTCTATGTAGGTATCTTGCCATGGATACTTACCCCTTCCCTTTGGAACCTTGACCATAGTCAAGAGTTCCTTGCCCTTATTGAGGGGAAATACGAATGCTCTGATTCCATTCCCGTCAGGATACGTAGGCACGAGATGCGATGTCTTGGCGACAATACTTAGTAAATAAACCCCTAGGTTTTTACCCTAGCACATTTCTCTTAGCAAGCAAACAATAACATAACACAAATAAAACAAGAGGTTCCTGTAGAGTTCTACAGATTCTTAGGATGCTAGCACCTTCCCTAGGTATAACCAACCCCCGAACCTTAGATTCTCTTTGCTTTGTTTTTACATCGCATATTAGGGTTTTCTTCGATCTATACCTTTTCCTTTGGATAAATCAAAGCTCAGTGGTGAATTTTAAAGATTTGTGATTCAAGTTAATTAATAGTTTGATATCCGATTCTCACCGCAACAATCAGATATTGAAGAAATTGTAGCTGAAAAAGAGCAAAAATTAAACATTTTAAATATGCTCACATAAATAAAAACTGAATCATCAATGTTGTTCAAATTAAGACATAACCCATCTCAAGATACCCAGTGCACCACCAATATCCAAGTCTTTGACAAATAATATCGACTGCTAGTGATACTCTTGTCGTAACGATCAAACATTGATAATAAAAACATGTCGAATAATATACCCCTATTTGGATTAATTTATTATTCACATGTAGGACCTCTTAATTATCACATGTTTACCATCACAGGCGCATATGAAAACCGACCAACCACCAATTTTCCTTTGGGTCAATTGATACTTGTATGGACAAACATACACATAAACCATAAAAATATTTAACATTTTTCATAAGCAATTGTTATAAAAGAGGTCACTTTGGCGACTTTTTCATTTCAACTACTTACTTAAAAAATTAAATTACTGTATAAAAATACAATCCGTAGCCAAATTTGAACAAAATTGAACCAAAGAAAAAATTGAAATTAAATCTAAATCCAAAATACCAATATACTTTACTGTATTGTTACGCACTATTATGATATTGGTACTGAGATTAATTCCAAAATATTAAGTCATAGATATTATTTATTATAAATAATAAATAATATAATTATTAAAACATATGGACATAAATAATTAAATAATAATAATAATAATAGAAAAAAAACATAAATCAATAATAAACTTCATATATGAAATTTATGATAATAGTGAATGTATTCATTTTTATTATTATATTGCTTATACATAGGGATGGCAATGGGTACCCATGGGGACGGGTACTAGTCCCCCGCTACCCGCCCCGTTTAGTAAATATGATACCCGTATCCGCCCCATATCCGTGCGGGTATCTAGCAGACGGGTACCCGTGGATTTTGAGATACCCGCGGGTATTAACGGATATCCATGGATTTTTTTTTTAATTGTAATTTACTAATTTTTCTTTTGTTAAATAGAAATTTTAGCTTTTTTGTAATTAAAAGATTATGTGTAAATAGAAAATCTATCTATAATTTTTCATGAAAGTCATGATTCAACAAACTTCAAACAAATATATATTGAAACTATGCTTTGAGAATGTGAGAAAAATGATCACATAATGCATATTAATTTATAGAAACATCAAACATATAACAATATATTACACATGTGATTTAGTACAAATACCATAAATTGCACATAAATTACACATGTGATTTAGTAGAATCTATTCTATAATATGTGATTAATTTTTCCAAAGGATAAGTAATTAGTATATATTAATTTTAAAGGATATTTAATTAATTTTATTAATTATAAACGGATACAGATACCCGCGGGTACGGGTACCATTAAATCTGTATCCGTGCCCGTAATGAAACGGGTAATTAAATATCCGTTTATATTACCCGTGGATACCCGTTAAGCCATCTTACCCGTACCTGTGACGGATTTTATCCGCAGGTACCCGCGGGTACGGGTTTTTTTGCCATCCCTTATACATATCAAAACAAACTGTTTGTAACAATATCATGTAACAAAAGCTGTAACATAAGCAGATTATCTAAAAGAAAACCATGCTACAACAATATTGTTAATTATATGTTACTGTGAGTGAATCAAATTATTACGCACATACGACAAATTGCCCATAACTCTATAAAAATGCCTTATACTTCATCCTCGTAATTTAATAATATGATTTAAAAGGCAGACACATATCATATCATATAACAATTGAAATTGGTATGATTTATATAAAGTAAATCAACTTAATAATAATAATAATCACAACCCAAATAATGTATATAAATTGATTAAAAAAAAACATAAACCTTAGAGAAAAATTGGAAGGTAAAAACAAAATTTTCAATTTTAAAATCCTAATATTAAAAAAAAATCTCAAAAACACAATATATATATTGATTTATACAATTGAAAGATCAAAGGATACTAAATAACCCAAAAAAACAAATTGAATTAGATATGGGTGACTCTGATACCACTTGTTAGATCTGTTCATAACCTTATAATTTCTATCAATGTAGAAATCAAGACAGAACTCTAAAACAATTCCTATGAGTCGATATACCATTAACTTGTATCCCTTAAACCCACACCAGAATTCAATTAAAGAATGAATGCGGAAGCGTACCTGAATTTGCCATTAAAATCGTTGAAGGTTCCAGGTATGTGATCTTCCGATTTGTAGAGTTCCTTATGGTTCCTTGAATCTCCTCTGATGGGGATGAAGAGAGAAAACCTGATAAACCTTATTTTTGGTACTCCACAAATGGGTACCATAACCCATTTAAGTAACCCTAGGGTTATTTCTTAGTTTTCAATATTCCAATTTGGCCCCTCATCAAATTAGATATTGACTTACGGTATCTACACAATAACCCGACCTTTCATGAAATTTATGCTTTTAGCCACAAACTTAATATTATATTAATTAGACCTCTTTAAGTCTTGACTAATTAAAATAATGACACTAACACCTTAAATGTTACATTTGTGACCCAAAATTCTAACAAAACTATGCTCTTAGGCAATCTTAGTCAGCCACGCGATAAAACATGAAGCAATGGCTCATTAATGGATTCCTTTAGCAAACATATCAACCACCATAAATAGTACCAAAAAACCATGGGAGTGGGCAACCCAGTGATAAAATCAATAGGAATATCCTCCCAAACTTGACTTGGAAGAGGAAGAGGTTGTAAGAGTCCTACAAGTTTGACAGTGTTGTAGTTGGTTTGTTCACAAAAGGCGCACTGATGAATAAAGGGTTGCACCTCATGCTTCATATCATCCCAATAGAAATGCTCAGCCAATTTCTTCATTGTCTTGATAAGGCTAACGTGCCTAGTGACCAGAGTCTCATGAAATTACCTCATTAGTAGCAGCTTAAATTTGGATTGAGAACTCACCCTGTAACACCTTAAACCCACGGTAAATTTTTTTATTTCTTTATAACACAATGCAGAATATAAGAATATGAGACAAGGGTGTCACACCAAACATAATGCTTAAATTTTTACTTGAAATAGAAATTGAAATTCAAAACATAACCATATGGTACGATTATTCGATTTAAGACAAAGTAGAGAACATAACAAAACAATCCCAACCCTGATGTTACAATATCATAACTATTATTCCAAAATAAACTAATAGCCGACTTAAGGTCTGGTGAAACATAAAATTAAAGCAAGCATCCAAAGTGGTCATCTACACCATTTTCCATAAACAAACAACAACAATCACTCATCAGTCTCAAACTGAGGATAATCGACACAGGGTTTCACATAAAGGGACACATGAAACAAAAGGGGTGAGAATACATTCTATAAAATTACATGGTATAATCACAACAAGGATATGATTTAACATACATGCACATCATTCAAAATTAATCACACTCACACAATATCACAAAACATATTCAATAATAATTATGCAATGCTCATCTCATCTACTCCTATGTATGTGGTACCATAATCGAATTTAGAGTTATTTTACTGAAATCCTAAAACACTAGACTGAAGTCCTAAAACACTTGACCAAAGTCCTAACACCGAACCAAATTCCTAACCTAACTCCGAAATATATGATGCATGATGCTTCAAACAAATGCAATCCTCCTTCCGAACCTCCAAACTACAATTTAACGCCGCTGTTTAAGGCTAACACAGTTCTTATGAACCTAATAACACTGCCAATTAGGCTAAAACACCAGATTTTTTGAACCTAAACATAATCAACACCAGTTCTTATGGAGCCTAAACATAATCAACATTGGTTCTTATTGAACCTAAACATAATCAACGCTAGTTCTTATCATACCTAAGGTTATTGAGACAGTCATTCATAGTTCACAAATTGTATTTCATTAACATTGGACTTGTGTCATAAAAACATTAACATCTTAATTCACATATGTCATACCCCAAATTTTGACCACCCAGATTTCCCATCAATGTGCAAATCATCATCACAATATGGATGTACTTTCATGCCTCATCAGTCTCCTCAAAGATGATTGAGCATTCACCATAATCAAGAATTAGGGTTTTTATCCCTCTCAGAGCACTTAGACAAAGGATCAATCAAGGAATGACATGATCTTCAACTTGTCTAACCTCTTAAACACCCATAAATGATCAAGACGACTCCCACATCAAGAATCAAGCACAAAGTTGCAACATTCCAAGTGGATAGAGCCTCAAGATCTCCAGTGTCACCAAATTAGGGTTTTGGTCGACTGAGGCCTCCAGATAAAATTTTTCACCTGGGCATGAGCCAATGCTTCAAAACATAACCCAAGATACTCTAAGGGACCTCATGGACCTAATCATCAAGTCAATTTAACCTCAGGGGATGCATTTACCAAAAATCAGGAATTAGAGTTTCTTGACCTAATTCACCCCTAAGTTGACTTTTGAGGCAAAGCATGAGCTAAGGCCTCAAGACATGATTTGAGGACTTCAAATACACTACATTGATCCATTTGCAACAATGGATTGATCCAAGAAACTTGGTTCACCAGTTTCAATTTCATCTGGACCACAATTAGGGTTTTGAAGGGAAAAGTCAACTGTACCTTTGACTTTTGACCAAGACATGCTCCCAAACCTTGGGACATGATTCAATACACCCTATATAACCTATGGAGTCCATCCATTAGGTTTGATTTAGGTCAAGGACTTGATTTCACAAAGGATCGCACAGTTTGGATTTCATCTGATAAAAAGTCAACTGTGCACAAAATCAAGTTTGACTTTTTGGAATTTTTCACAAATGTGATTCCCCTAAGTCAAAAATAATATTAATGTGTGGTATTTATCATCATTCATCAAGAAAAATCAAGAAAAGTGAGGTTTCTTGTAAAAGGGGCAACCTTGAGAAACCAAAATTTTTCTAAGTTATGGAATAAAAGTGATTTTGGTACCAACTTCCAAGGATCATAACTTGAGATCCAAGCAACCATTTTGGGTGATCCAAAGCTGGATTTGTAGGTTTTGCTACACTCTACAAAAGCTTCAACTACCTCAGACTCGAATTCCTTATGGATTTTGAGTTATGGATTGATCAAAATGGCAAAAAACATGAAAATGACACTTTTCCAACACTTAGTGAAATTTTCAACAAAAGTCAGAAGCTGCCTTACTTTTTCCAAAATGTAGGGACATTTTTCACCTTGATCCAAGTTAAACTAGGTCTAGGGGTGAACATAAAAGTTGAAGTATGCCATGAGGGCTTTCCAACAAGTACCAGATCATCTCCAAATTCCCTTTGAGCAGGGAGATACAACCCTTGGAACATGGCATCATGAACTGGTTTTTACAAGGCAGAATTTGTGCATTTTGCTCGATTAGTCCAAATCTGATAAATCCAAGCCTTGTCATTAATGTAGACACATCTGAGAATAAAACAAGAAGGGAATGATTTGATCCCCAAGCCTCCAAAGTCCAAGAATCTACATTAGCCATAACAAACCTAAAAAGGCTAAAAAGGTGCCAAGACTCCAATTTTGTTGCAATGCATATAATGGATACACCAAGGTGGCATAGACTAACACATTCCAAACTGAATGAGTCAAGGATCAGCACCGAATCATAGGACCATAGGCCTGTGCCCTAACCTCAAGTCAATGGCTAGAGGAGACTTGAGATTCCTTTTGCTCAACATTGGCCAAAGGCCTTCTGCAGCTGCCATTCACTGTTGGTTGCAAAAAAAACTTGCTCTACTATAAATAGAGCCCATTTATGCTCAGTTTGAGTACACCAAAGCACTACAACACTTGCTTTCCTCAAAATCCCTCTCTTTAGGCCAAAATGCCTTCTTTTGCAAGGTATCTCTGAGTTTTTGAGTTAGAGAGCAATTCCACCCCAGCTCATGATCCAAACACCTCTAATATGTTGTATCTAAGCTGGTCAAACAATCACTTGTGACTTGAAACACCAAAATCACAAAGTCCACTTCCAAAACCTCAAAATTGGACTTTTCTGCATTTTTCAAGCCATGTCTTGATTCAGTCACTTCCAAAACCAAACAAAACCTCAAACACACTCCAAATATCATCCTTGAACTGTCCTAAATGGTTCCCCTCATCTGGAACACCATTTGAGGGAGTTGCCATATTGGTCACTTTTGCCCCTTTTGCAAGAAAGTGCCACAACTTGTTCCTGAGGATTCCAGCTGGTTCTAACCATTCTAAAAGCTTCTAAGGGATCAATTGAGAGTGTCCAAAGCATCAAATTGCTTCTGGCACAAGGAACTTGGCAGATAGCACAAAAAGCTCCAAGAGGTAAGTGCATGACAACTTGAACTCTTTGAAGTATGCATTGCTTTGAAGTCCGCTGATCATAAACATCTCATCCATGTTATATATGTTGTGTTTGAACCAATTTGCCATGTAATTCTTGCCTGTACCATGTGTTAGCATAGAAAATGCAAATTTTGGCCTATTTCAAAACTACTATCGGGTTTTAAAATAGGGACCTCATCTGAAAAAACCAAGACCACCATTGGATTCCTTGTGAAATTCTGGGTCAGATGCACCTAAATTTTGTCCCAATCCATGGAGAAATGAGAAAGTTAGAGGCTTCACGTAAATTGCCCAAAAGATGGCCTTGCCTTACCTTGCCCAAGCCTAGAAACAAGGCATGCCTTATGTATTTGTGGGGTGGTTTTGATACACGGATGTATCACCACCCCAGTGGTAGCGCGCATGTGTGTTTGGCTTGATGGTCGTGGGTTCAAACCCCACCCAGACCATTTTGCCATTCCCCCTATTTTTGCTATTTTTTTTCCATATTTTCATGTTTTTGTTAATTAATTGAAAAATTAATTTCTCTCTCAATTTTAATTATTTTTTATTGGTTATTTTTTTGAAAATTCCCAAAAATGTTAAAATATTTTATTCCATGAAAATTTCACAAAAATATTATTTATTTCATATATTTGATATTTTTGTAAAGAATTATATTTTTATTTGTTTTTAAACATTAAAAATATTTCTTTCTCTTGGTTTTGCAAAATTCAAATGATTTTTTAATCATCCCATGAATGAAACATGATTTTCCAAATATAAATCCAATATCACAACCTCTTTTTTTTCACATGTTTGATTATTTTAATTGAATTTTTATTTAATTAAAATACATTTTAAAAACCAAAAATTAGGGTTTTGATCACTATCGCCCCAGCAAATCTTTTCAAACACTTTTTGGGCCTCTAATAGAGTGTAAGACCCATTCCTTGTAAATAAAAACCTTTTTGGGTCTCAGTCATTGTATAAGTCCCACCGCGATTTCAAAATCTCGGCGCGGTCGTCGCCTTTTAAACGAAAATCATCTAGGTCTACCTTTGTGTTGTAAGTCCCATTTCTTTTCTCTTTTCAAACTTTTGGGTCTCTCCTTGAGTTGTAAGACCCATTCCTTTGTACATAAAACCCTTTGGGCCTCAGTCATTGTATAAGCCCCAGTACAGTTTATAAAACAACAGTACGATTACTGTTTTTCATCTGGGCCTCTCCTTAAGTATAAGCCCCAATAACCTTTTCAAAACAACTTTCCTTTTGATTAAGGTTCAAATATACAGTTGTTATCAAAACTTTCTTTAATTTCTTGAACAACTAATAATACAGCTATGGAAGCTTGCTCACCTGTAAGTTTTTATCAGCTTTCTTTTACTTGCTTTTATATATATATATATATATATATATATATATATATATATATATATATATATATATATAACTGTATTGTGGGAAGCTTGCTCACCTGTAAGTCTTTCTTTCATTCTTTTAAATACATGTCAAATATATATATATATATATATATATATATATATATATATATATATATATAACTGTATTGTGGGAAGCTTGCTCACCTGTAAGTCCTTCTTTCATATCCTTTTAAATACTTGTCATATATCAACTGTATATATACTTGTATATCTGCTTAGAGTTTTCCCCAGCAACTAGGTCTAGAACTAGGTAAAGCCAGTTGGTCACTCTTTAATACAGTCAAAACTAGATCCTCATAGGATTTCCAGATACAGTCTTGCCTTCGCTTGGGCTTAAACAATATGGAACAAAGAGAAACGTATTATTCCCGGTGAAACTTTTCTCAGACTGTCACTATTAGAAATTGTCAAAGAAGTTCAGTTCCCCGGAGAGGATTAATTCTCGGTGAAACCTCTCTTGAATTTCTTCAAACCCTATAACTATTTACTAAAGGATTAATTCTCGGTGAAACCTTTCTTGGACTTTTCTTAGGTTTGGGACCCACAGGCTTTCTAAAAGCATCCCCGCCTCCTCTTGGGCTTTGTACAAGGACCCCCCGGCTTCTTAGAAGTTCTCATGCCTTCTCTTGGGCTTAATACAAGGACCCTGAAGACCTCTTAAAGGTATAGGACAGAACTTAGTCATCCTTTGCTAGAGCAGTGTTTCCAGTGTCAACACATCAAACCATTTTAGGGTTGATACTCAACCCTTATCTGCCTCCTCTTGGGCATCATACAAAGATAAACTCTTCCGCACCACTAGACTTGGACAGTCTCATCCCTTCTTGAGTCTCAAAGACGTTCTCAAGTTCCCTACAAACATAGGAGAAACGCTGGTCATTTTAATATATCTCTAGCATAGTTAAAACCCAGGGGTTCTAAAACCCCGTCTTTCTCCTAAAAATTCCCCATCCAGGGTCAGCCTATCATCAGTATAACACTATCCCAAATCAGAACCTCAAGGCCTCTGATATCTCAACTCTTCTGTAACCCTCAGTAAGAGTTGATTTCCCATTTGGACCTGCCTCTAGATCTTAATAATCCTCAGCAGAAGTCAGCATTCTCTTGGGCTTTGTACAATGATTCTCCCTTAGCAGAGCTAACCTTTTCAGACTCTCTTGTTGAGTCAATCACTTTTCAGACTCTCTTATTGAGTAATCACCTTCCACACTCTCTTGTTGAGTCAATGGTACAAAACAAAAACACTCTCTTGTTGAGTCAACCCTTTTCAGCCTTAATCTTGGGCTTTGTACAAGACAGATAAAAACACTCTCTTGTTGAGTCAATCTTTTTCAGCCTCCTCTTAGGCTTTGTATAATGATTTCTCCAGCTTGTTCAGCCTCAATCTTGGGCTTTGTATAAGACAGATAAAAGCACTATCTTGTTGAGTCAAATCCTTTTCTGCCTCAATCTTGGGCTTTATACAAGACACCATATAAATTTCCTAAGTAGAGTCAATCCTCTTTTCAACCTCAATCTTGGGCTTTGTACAAGACAAATAATTCTTCCCAGCTGAGTCAAAACCCCTTTTAGCCTCAATCTCGGGCTTTGTACAAGACGAACATAATATTTTCCCCAGAAAAGTCAACTTTTAGCCTCCTCTTAGGCTTTGTATAATAATATCCCCCAAAGAGTCAGTGTCTTTTAGCCTCAATCTTGGGCTTTGTATAGGACAGATAAAAACCCTCTTGTTGAGTCAGCCCTTTCCAGTCTCCTCTTAGGCTTTGTATAAGGACTTCCCCAGTGGAGTCAATCAACCTCTGAGCTTCAACCTTGGGCTTTGATCAAGGCACACAAAAATCAACATCCCTTCAAGGGAGATCAAAAATCTCTCTGTAGGAAGACATTTCTCTGTATATCACATATTAAAACAGAAAAATCAAAACAAACCCTAATCCCAGACAACTGTTGTAAGTGGCACACTTGTTGATTCAAATATCCAAGCCGTTGTCCATCTTTTATCTGGTAAATTCTCTCTCTCATCTAATTGCTGTAAGCGGCAAGCCTCTGGATTATTTACATCCACGCCACTGTCCCTCTCTTAGCATGAGAAATTCCTAAGGAAAAATGGCATTGCTCTACACTGAGTTAAAGTTTTCTCCTTCAGGATAAATCCCCTATAAAGGAAATTATGGCATTGCTGGATTCACATATCCCAGTTAAAGTAATCCTCCTTTATAAACAGTCAGCCAACAGTTGTGATAAACAGACCGAGTGTCTCCCTTTAGAAATGACAAATTCCCTCTCAGTCAAACCTTTTAGCTTCAATCTTGGGCTTTGAACAAGACACAAATACTCCTTTAGCTTCAATCTTGGGCTTTGAACAAGACACCAAAACATCTTTTTCCTCCCATAGAATAGGAGGAACTACGATTGCTCTAATTTCCTTATTTCTTTAAAATGGGAATACGTAGGCATAAGATTGCGAAATCTTAGTGAGCATACCAAACAAAAACTCTAGTTCCAGTACCTTCATACCAATCAAAACTTAGGTTCAGTACCTTGCCAAAAACATTGGAAAACCCGAACATAAACATCAACTCACTCTCTCTCATATTTCCCAAGGAACTTTCCCAACCCATCAACAAATAAACACCATCAAGTACAAAGCAGAACCTATTGCTAACAACCTGTGGATAACCATATATAGGATGAGAAATTGACAACTCCCCATTGTATAACCTGACCCCGGACCCCCGACTCTCTTTAAGCGTTTGTTTAGTTAAACATTCGCGTGCAAGGTTAGTTTGAGATAGCTTCCCTTTCCCTTCCAGCTTCAAGGGATAAATAAGAAATCAGAAAGTAGCACCCCCTCCTCCTCATTGTGAGGAGAAACACAAACTCTGCGATAAGGTGGTCGTGTCACCGACAAAAATCGCACGCTACAGTAAAATGGCGACTCTGCTGGGGACGTCTTTGATCTGTCTAAGACTAAGATTAGAATTCTTAAGAGGTCTACGATGTTAGTTTTAGGAATGAATATATATATATATATATATCGCTTTTCCTACTTGATATCCGTGTTAATTTTTCTGCTAATGGGAATGCGAGTGATGTCGCATACGAAAAGTTTGAGTGATACCTAAGATAGACGATGGCAGAGACGGGCAGTCTTACAGGGAGTGAATCCCGAATAAGCTGTCCTGATAGACCATCAAATCAGTGGAGATACCCTTTGCGGATTCAATGTCTAACAACTTTGGTTGTGAAAGCAGATTATTCGATTGTGGTATCCATGAAACTGAGGATTTAGTAGACAATAACCATGTGGCTATTTAGTAGTGTAGAAGCTATCGGAAATAGTTGTCACGCGATACTACACTCAATTGAGATTACCCTAGGATGCTACAGCTCGCTCGGGTGAACCAGCCTGCTGTTGTTATCCTAAGGGGGGTAAATGATTTTGAGTACAGGTACAAAAATTCACCATAGTACAACCTTTGGGTATGGGTAGAGCCATGACTCCATGCTCGTGATGTTGAACCTTTGAACCAATGTTTTTTCTATGTTTTTGTGTGCTGCATTCATGCATTCATTTAAAAAAATTTTAAACAACGAAAAAAATCTTATTTTCTAGTCTCTCTTTTTCAAATTAAACTAAGACAATGATTGCAAATATCAGAGAAAAAGATTGCGTTATGGATTTCGGTAGAAGAAAAATGCACAAGTACACCTTCAAGGTTCCAAAACTAGAGGATTTAAGAGGGTTGGCAAGGATGATCACCAACCCTGATGCTTTCAGAGCTAAGTATGGAGGACTGTTGTCTCTGTTAAGGGTCAATGTAGTTGAAGGAATCCTATCTACGCTGATTCAGTTTTATGATCCGGTTTATCACTATTTCACATTCCCGGATTATCAACTAGCACCGACGCTAGAAGAATACTCTCACCTGACTGATTTACCTACCACTGACTAAGCTCCATTTTCTGGACTGGAAGAAATTCCAAAGGATCAAACCATTGCAAGAGCAATCTATTTGGACGAGTCAGAAGTCAGGACTCACATGACCGCTAAGGATGAAATCCAAGGTTCACCGGCCAAGTTTTTGATAGAGAAAGCCCTATACTTCGCCAGTATAGGAAACGTTAATGCTTTTGAAGATATCTTTGTTCTACTCACATACGGGTTGTTCCTTTTTATCAACCTTGCTCGGAGATGCTTATCATTCTGTACACTTAAGGAATTTGTACAGCGGAGGAATGATCACATGCTGTGTACCCTTGCTATACAAATGGTTCACTTCCCATTTGCCCAAGTCTGCTGCTTTTTGGGATCATAAGAGTACTCTACGCTGGTCACAGAGAATCATGTCTCTTACCAACTCTGACATAGATTGGTACAATCGGATCTATGATAGGATAAGAATCATTGACCATTGTGGAAACTTCCCTAATGTACCCCTCATAGGAACTAAAGGAGGAATCAACTACCATCCAATTTTAGTTCGTCGTCAACTCGGATACCCGATGAGACATATCCCGCGTAATGTTCATCTGGAAGGTCTTTTCTTCAAGGAAGGAGAAAATGACAGGGCACTAAAGACAGAAATAGTGCATGCCTGGAAACATGTTCACAGGAAAGGAAAAGAGTCTCCAGGGAAACCAGAGTGTGTCTCTGGGGAACCTTATCTCCACTGGGTACAAACTAGAGCTCTCAAACTGAGGATGCCTTACCCTCGTCAAGAAGTTCTTCCGCTAAAGGAATTTGTCCTTTACTTTATGTCTGATACGGAAAAACTCCAGGTCGCTCTCAACGAAGTTCAACGAGAAAAGAAATCTTGGAAGAACAACTACCACATTATCAATGTGGAGTGTACCAAAATACAACAACTGTTAAAAGAAAAGGATGCTCTGATCAGGATATTAGAGCAGCATGCTGTAGAAAATCAAGAAGAACGAAGAAATTTGCTCGCTCCTTTCACTTGGCAAAGGACTGACAACCCGACAACGGCTGAAGAGCCCCGATCAAAGAAAAGGAAAATACCAGAACCAGCACCTGAGCTCTCCTCAGAGAGGACTCAAGATCCATAAGCTTAGACATTTCCTTTTACCGTACTTTGTAAAATACTGTATTTCCATTTCCGCAATCTTTCAAATTCAATAAAATGGGGTCTCCCCACTGTATGATATTTGCAATCCAATTGTTGAAGTTTATTTTTGATTAAAATAACAAAAAAATTTAATATATATCACTGCATTCATCATTCTCACATAACGCATTCTTCTTACCTACGAATCTCACGTCTGTGTCTCGATTCTAGAGAGAGAGTCAAGCAGTCTCATTCATACAATACTCGGGCCAATTGACAAAAGAAAATGGACGATCTCGAGGAAGAGAACAGAGATCTGAGAGAAGAAATTGACGCTCTGAAAGAAGATTTGAGAAAACTTCACAGTGATATGCAATCTCTGGAAGCAGCTCAGAGGCAACAACAAAGGACTGTGATCTCGAAGATCACATCTACGCCCATAGTAGAGAAGTATGATCCTTGGTACAACATGCCTAAAAATCGTCCCTGGGGCATGCCTCTCGACTTTATACCTAAAGGATATATTCCGCCGGTCACAGAGACCCGAAAACTACAGCAGGAACAGCTGGCCTGAAGGTTACAAACTTCGGGAAAGCGAAAATGCAACATTGATGACCGCAACTCCTGAAGGTTACAAACTTCGGGATAGGGAAACACCAAGAGTCACCGCCGTAAAGACTATACCACAACCCGTGGTACACATTGTCCCGAAAGGACATATTCCATAAGTAATCTCTGGTGGGAACGAAAGTATGTACGACAGAATGAATGAGTTCCAAGAACAATTCCTAGAGATGCAGAAGGAACTGCATGCCATTCGCGGCCAGGATTTATTTGGAAAGGACGCCGCAGACCTTTGTTTGGTCCCCAATGTGAAAATCCCGCACAAATTCAAGGTGCCTGACTTTGAAAAATACAAGGGTAACTCTTGCCCTCAAAGTCATTTGGTGATGTACGCTCGGAAGATGTCAACTCAGACAGAGAATCAACAGCTGCTGATCCATTACTTCCAGGATATTTTAACCGGTGCCGCACTCAAATGGTACATGGGTTTAAACCGCACCAAGATTGTCACTTTTAGAGATCTTGGCGCTACCTTCGTTCAGCAGTATAAGTATAACCTGGACATGGCACCAGACAGAGATCAACTCAGAGCAATGTCGCAGAAGGACAAGGAAACCTTTAAGGAATATGCTCAGAGATGGCGTGAAATTGCCACCCAGATTTGTCCCCCTCTTGAGGAAAAAGAGCTGACAAAGATCTTTTTGAAAACCTTGAGCTCATTCTACTACGACGGAATAGTCGCAAGTGCGCCCAGTGAATTTACTGAAATGGTAAGCATGGGAGTACGCCTTGAAGAAGCAGTCCGAGAAGGATGATTGGTCAAAGATACAGGACCATCAAGCAGTACCAAAAGATACGGTAATGCTTTCCCTAAGAAAAAAGAGCAAGATATTGGCAATATCTGTCTCGAAAAGCAAAGGCGATGGTATCAACCAGTAGCAGCAGTAACTCCTGCTATCAACCCTGTGACTGTTCCAACGTATCAACCTCAGGTTGCTCAGATTCAACCAAGTCAACAACAGTATCAGCAAAGGACACACCAGCCTATTCAGCAGGTTCGTCCTCAGTACAACAACAACAACCGTACAACACGACCACCAGGGTTTGACCCTATACCGATGTTGTACACAGAACTATTTCCACTACTACTGGTCAAAGGGCACGTCCAAACCAGGTCTCCTCTTACAGTACTGGAAAATCCGCCTTTTTGGTTCAAAGCGGATCAAACTTGCCCTTACCATCAAAGAGGACAGGGGCACAACATAGAAAACTGTCTCAGCTTCAAGTCTGATGTACAGAAGTTTGTCAGGAGCGAGGTCCTATCTTTCAAAGATACTAATCCAAATGTTCAGACGAACCCGCTGCCTCAACACGAGAAAGCTGCAGTAAATTTGATAGAGGAAGAGTCTAACCACAACTATCAAATTCACGATGTACTCCTATTGGGAACCAATCTGGTCAGGATGCATTGCAGACAGAGCGGATACGGCCATGTACCGTCTCATAATTATCACCAGTGTAATATATGCTCAAAGAATAATCAAGGATGTTTCGTAGTGCAATCAGCTCTACAAGAACAAATGGATCTCGGATGAATCCAAGATCACCGAATCCGTGAGGTCAACATGACTTATACAAATTCCAACATCATTCAAAACCATGACATCTGTACGATGAATGTCAACTTAGTGGCAATGCACTCGAGGCAAAGCCAACATCATGATCTGCCATGGCACGATTCTAATTCCTGTCCGATCTGCTCAATAAACAATCAGGGATGCTCTTTTGTACAAGAGGCCCTCCAGCATCAAATGGATCTCAGATGGATCCAGGATTACCGTGATAGAAGTCATTATCAAGTTAATATGATTCAAATCTTTGATATTCGCTTGATGAATACCATTCTGGTAGAATTGCATGCTAAGCAGGTCAGGCTCGGTTTTCTGGCTTCACATGATTATCAGAACTATAAAGTGTGTCATGAAGACGACCAAGGATGTGCACTTGTCCAAAGAACACTTCAACACCTGTTGAACCACTGGTGGCGTCCAATCTATCTAGATGAAGACACCCAACAAATCAGTATGACTGACAGAAACCCTACTAGGCATCAAGGTTAGGATGTTCAATCAATGGAAACAGATCTAGTAAGGTTGCACTGCATACAAAGCAGACGCGGTCAGGTGCCACCACACAACTATGAGCACTGTAGAGTTTGCTCAGAGAACGACCAAGGATGCTACCTCGTGCGAGCAGCCCTTCAAAACCAGTTGGACCGCAAAGAGATTCGACCATGTTCAAGCTCTGGGTCGATCAACGTAATGCAAGACTATCTTCCCGATCAAAGCAAAGACGTTGTCTTAATCCCTAAACGAGAAGTAACCAAAGACGTATGCGATATAATCCCTCTACTCCATGAATCAAGAGTTCCTCTTAATAGTAGAAATAGTAGAAAGATTCTCAACCTCGAACCAATTGAGGCCGACTACGATGGTCAGAAAAATCAAAAGGCTCCTGTAGTTATCTATCTTCCAGGACCAATACCGTACAAATCCGATAAGGCTATCCCTTACAAATACGGTGCAACAACAATTGAGAATGGAAAGGAAACTCCATTACCCTCCGTCGTGAACATTGCATACATCAGTCGAGTGACACGGAGTGGTCGGATCTTCAACAGAGGAGTTGGAGAACCAGCCAAGGAAAAATAACCTCAAACAGAAGTTCCAAATCAACCAGTCGGTCAATCCAATAATCCCGACCTTTCAAAGAACAATGATGAGATGTTGAAGCTCATCCAGAAGAGCGAGTACAACATTGTAGACCCACTGTTGCAAACTCCTTCAAGAATCTCTGTGCTATCTCTATTGCTCAATTCCGAAGCTCACAGAGAAGCTCTACAGAAAGTATTAGAGCAAGCCTTTGTGGAACCAGATATGATAATAAGACAATTTGACAGCATCATCTCCAACATCACTTCCTGCAACAACTTAGGATTCAGTGATGAAGAACTTCCAGAAGAAGGCAAAAATCACAATATGGCACTCAACATTACAGTCAACTTCCAGGACGATGCTTTAGCCAGCGTACTGTTAGACACCAGATCAGCTCTGAATGTTATGCCAAAATCTACTTTAATGCGACTATCATTTCAAGGATCTCCGATGAGAAGCAGTGAGATCATCGTTGTTAGTTCTTGGATTGGCTGGAATTTTGTTAAAACAAAGTTGTTCAATGTTGATGTCACATGGGTGATGTCTTAACATTGAGTCTTAACATTGGATAATAATAAGTGTTTAAGTTGGATGTCTGATGTCACATGCGTTGTTGTGATATCAGGTCTGCAGAAGATTAATAACATCAGGTTTAGTGATGTTGTTAGGGTTTGCGTTTTAGCTGGATATTAGGAGAGCTGTTAGTCTCATTGGATGCGGATATCTTGGGATAGATATTCTCTGTTGCATAGAGATTTGATGCAGATTTATAGGGAGGTTTAAAGACTGAGATTTAAAAAGATTTTGGGGATAAAATCTATTTTGAAGATTCAGTTTTAAATAACAAATCAGGTCAGATATTGCAGGGGATCCAAACCCAATTCAGATGGCTATATAAAGCGCATCAACCAAAGGAAGAAGATACAGAAAGTAGACAGAAGAAAGAGAGCTAAAGACTGAGAGTCGTTTGTGTCTTCGTGTATGTTTTGTAAACCATTCTAGTGTGAATTGGTGTTGTTGTTTTGAGTTGTTCTTGATCAAAGCTGTGAAGCAGAATCAAGTTGTGTTATTCAAAGTGTGTGATCTTTGAATTATATCACTGAAGTGATTTTGGGATTGAGTAGTGTTCTCATACCTAAGTGGTCTCTTAGGTAGAAGGTTCATTAAGTAGTGATTAAGTTTAGGAGATTGTCAACTGGGTTGTTGAGTCTGTAAATTAATACTACTGATAGTGAAATTCATCCCTGGCTTGGTAGCCCCCAGACGTAGGTAGTTAGACCGAACTGGGTGAACAATTCTTTGTGTGATTTATTGCTGTTTTACATTGTCCATTGTAGAGTTTGTTGTTGTGACATCACACGTAACATCACATATCTGGTACCAGAATTTCAATTGGTATCAGAGCAGGCATTCTGCTCTGCATCTGGGTGAGATCTAGGGCTGATACTTTCTGGTAAGATGGACAAGGAAGTTGGTGGATTTGTGAATAGACCCCCTATTTTGGATGCCTCAAATTATGATTATTGGAAGCCAAGGATGATTACCTTTTTGAAATCCTTGGACAGTAGGGCTTGGAAGGCTATCATAAAAGAATGGAAAGCACCTGTTGTTGTTGAGAAGGATGATGCTGGGAAAGAAAAAGAAGGCAGCTCAAAACTGAAACCTGAAGAAGAATGGACCAAGGAAGAAGATGAGCTTGCCCTTGGTAATTCCAAAACTCTAAATGCTATTTTCAATGGAGTTGATAAGAACATCTTCAGGTTGATCAATACTTGTGAAGTTGCTAAGGAAGCATGGGATATATTGAAGACAACACATGAAGGAACATCTAAAGTCAAGATGTCTAGACTTCAACTTCTGACATCAAAGTTTGAAAGTCTAAAAATGAAAGAAGATGAAACTATTCATGACTTTCATATGAGTATTCTTGAGCTGTCTAATGCCTCTAGTGCTCTTGGAGAAAAGATGACTGAAGAAAAGCTGGTGAGGAAAATCCTTAGGTCCCTCCCCAAGAGGTATAAGATGAAAGTGACTGCAATTGAAGAAGCTCAAGACATCAGCAAAATGAGAGTTGATGAGCTAATTGGATCTCTTCAAACCTTTGAGTTAGGGTTGAATGAAGAGGAACCTGAAAAGAAGTCCAAGAGTATAGCTTTGGTCTCCAGTTCTGAAGAAGCCAAGAAAGGGAAAGAGGATGATTCTCAGGAGGAGCTGTCTCAGGCTATTGCCTTGCTGGGAAAACAGTTCAACAAAGTTTTGAGGAGGATAAATAGGAGTTATAATCCCAATGTCAAGAACATTAATTCTGACATCAACAGATCAGGAGAACAAGGGAAGAAGTCTAAAGATGAAGAAAAGTCCAGTAATGACAAAGGGATACAATGCTATGAGTGTGAAGGGTATGGATATGTCAAGAAGGAATGTCCTACTTTTCTAAAGAAGCAGAAAGGGTTATCAGCTTCTTGGTCTGACTGTGAGAGTGAATCTGAAGAAAATTCAGCTAAACTTGTTAGAGCTATGGTTGGGGTTTATGAGCCAGATGATGATTCTTGTGATGATGAGGTTACTTATGATGAACTTGCTGTCACTTATAAAGATCTTTTCATAAGAAGTGAACAAGTGTGTCTTGAAGGAGAAGAGCTGAAAAAAAACATAGTACAGTTAAAAGCTGAAAAGACTGAACTTGAAGGTGAAGTCAGTATGCTTAACTATAAACTGGACTCTATAACCAAAACTATCAGAATGTTCTACAATGGTACTGATGCATTAGACAACATTCTTAATATTGGGAAGATGGCTGCAGACAAATGTGGTTTGGGATTCACCAGTGATGCAAGTTCTATCACCTCCAAACCAGTGATGTTAAAATAGATGTTAAAACATCCTGACAGAACTCCATCTAAGAAGAAATACATACACTGGAGATGTCGCCATTGTGGTTGTTTTGGACACATTAAAGCCTATTGTTATAAGCTACAAGGATATCCTCAGAAGGCTCATCAGGGTGTTCCCAAACAAAACCGTTATAAAGGAAGGCAAGTTACCAAGCTTAAGAAGCAATGGGTCCCTAAAGTTAAGGTTACCAACTTGATAGCTCACACTTCTTTAAGGGTTTCTACCAAAGAAGATTGGTACTTTGACAGTGGGTGTTCAAGGCACATGACTGGAGTAAAGAATCTATTGGTAGACGTGAAGCTTCATTCTTTCGGCTATGTTACATTCGGTGATGGGGTCAAAGGAGAGATCAAGGGGAGTGGTAAACTGAACTATGCTGGTGCTCCCAGACTGGAGGATGTTCTTCTTGTTAAAGGACTGACATCAAATTTGATTAGCATTAGTCAACTTTGTGATCAAGGATTCAAAGTAGACTTTACAAAGTCTGAATGCATTGTCAAAGATGATAAAGGAGAAGTCATTATGAAGGGAGCCAGGTCTAAGGACAATTGTTATCTTTGGGTGCCACAAGACTCAAATTCTTCCACTTGTGTTTTTGCTAAAGAAGATGATGTCAAAATCTGGCATCAGAAGTTGAGACATCTTCACCTAAAGGGAATGAAGAGAATCATCTCCTCAGAAGCAGTCAGAGGAATTCCCAAACTTAATATTGAGGAAGGAAAAGTGTGTGGAGACTGTAAAAAAGGGAAGCAGACAAAGATGTCTCATCCGAAGCTTCAACATGACACCACCTCCAAGGTCTTGGAACTACTTCATATGGACTTGATGGGACCTATGCAGGTTGAAAGTCTGGGTGGAAAGAAATATGCGTACGTAGTTGTGGATGACTATTCAAGGTACACCTGGGTGAGCTTCATCAAAGACAAATCTGAGGTGTTTGATGTCTTTAAAGATCTTTGTCAAAGACTCCAAAGGGAAAAGGAGAGTAAAGTTATCATGATAAGGAGTGACCATGGAAGAGAGTTTGAAAATAGAAAGTTTGAAGAATTGTGCTCTGCTGAAGGTATAAGTCATGAGTTTTCATCACCTATTACTCCTCAGCAAAATGGAGTAGTTGAGAGGAAGAACAAAACTATCCAAGAGTCTGCTAGAGCTATGATCTATGCCAAGAAACTTCCCTATCATTTCTGGGTTGAAGCCATGAATACTGCCTGCTACATTCACAACAAGGTTACCCTGAGAAGAGGCACTTCATCCACTCTGTATGAACTATGGAAGGGAAGAAAACCTAATGTTAAATACTTTCATGTTTTTGGAAGTAGATGTTATATTCTGCCTGATAGAGAACAGAGAAGAAAATTGGATTCCACAAGTGATGAAGGAATTTTTTTGGGATACTCTACCAACAGCAGATCATATAGGGTTTTCAACTCTAGAACCAAGGTGATGATGGAGTCCATCAATGTGGTGATTGATGACAATGACAAGCAGGAAGATGACGATGTCCTAGATGATGTTGGAACATCAGTGGGTGAAGTTGCTCCAGAAACTGAAGACAGAAGTCCAACTCCTAGTGTTGCTGCTGAGCCTAAAACTGAGCAACCTCATAAAGATCCCTCTATCAGAATATAGAAGGACCACCCAAAAGAGCTCATTATAGGGGATCCAAATTCTGGAGTGAGGACTAGGTCAAGAGATGTTATAGCAAGTTCATGTTTTGTCTCCAAAATTGAGCCAAAGAATGTCAAGGAAGCATTGACTGATGAGTTTTGGATAAATGCAATGCATGAAGAGCTGGAGCAATTCAAGAGGAATGAAGTATGGGAGCTTGTACCTAGGCCTGAAGGGGTGAATGTGATTGGGACCAAGTGGATCTACAAGAACAAGTCTGATGAACTAGGAGTGGTTACCAGAAACAAGGCAAGACTTGTTGCACAGGGATACACTCAAGTTGAAGGAGTTGACTTTGATGAAACATTTGCTCCTGTGGCTAGATTGGAGTCCATCAGATTACTCTTGGGTGTGGCCTGTAATCTCAGATTCAAGCTATTCCAAATGGATGTGAAGAGTGCCTTTTTGAATGGTTACTTGAATGAAGAAGTGTATGTAGATCAACCAAAAGGGTTCATTGATCCAACTTTTCTTAATCATGTTTACAAACTTAGGAAAGCCCTGTATGGTTTGAAGCAAGCTCCTAGGGCCTGGTATGAAAGGCTTACAGAATTCTTAGCATTGAATGGGTACAGAAAATGAGGAATTGACAAGACCTTGTTTGTCAAGGAAGAAGGAGGAAACCTGATGGTAGCCCAAATCTATGTTGATGACATTGTATTTGGTGGGATGTCAGATGAAATGGTGAAACATTTTGTGCAACAGATGCAATCTGAATTTGAAATGAGTTTGGTTGCAGAACTCAGCTATTTCCTTGGTCTACAAGTTAGACAAATGGATGACTCCATCTTCATTTCTCAGAGCAAATATGCAAAGAACATAGTGAAGAAATTTGGCCTAGAAAATGCTAATCATAAGAGGACTCCTGCTCCTACTCATTTAAAATTATCCAAGGATGAACATGGAGTTAGTGTGGATCAAAGTTTATATAGAAGCATGATTGGGAGTCTATTGTATCTCACAGCTAGCAGACCTGACATTTCTTTTGCTGTTGGAGTTTGTGCCAGATATCAATCTGAGCCTAAGGTTAGTCACTTGAATCAAGTGAAGAGGATCCTGAAATATGTTAATGGCACTAGTGACTATGGGATGCTGTATAGTCATGGATCTGGGACTGAGTTAAGGGGATATTGTGATGCTGATTGGGCTGGGAGTGCTGATGATAGGAAAAGCACTTCAAGAGGTTGTTTCTTCATAGGGAATAATCTGATCTCTTGGTTTAGTAAGAAGCAGAACTGTGTGTCTCTTTCTACTGCTTAGGCCGAGTACATAGCAGCAGGGAGTAGTTGCTCTCAACTGGTGTGGATGAAGCAAATGCTGAGTGAATACAATGTCAAGCAAGATGTCATGACATTGTACTGTGATAATTTGAGTGCTATCAATATCTCTAAGAATCCTATTCAACACAGCAGAACTAAGCATATTGATATAAGGCATCATTTTATAAGAGATTTGGTAGAGGATAAAGTTGTTGCATTGGAGCATGTAGCTACAGATAAACAGTTAGCTGATATATTCACTAAAGCATTAGATGCAAACCAATTTGAAAGTTTGAGAAGTAAATTGGGAATTTGCATTTATGAAGAGTAAATGTGCTAGAATGTGGATTAAGCATTTGTATTCTTTATTAAATATTATTTTTATTCAACTGCTGAAGGAATACAGGTTTGGAGTACATCAACAGTTACAGATTTTCCCAACCCCCTGCATCTAGAAAAGCTTTCCAGTCTTCATCCCAATCATCATCAGAAGCTTGTTGGTGCACAGGATGTTTCTTGCTGGGTTTCATGGTTGTCTCTGAGGTTCTGCCTGTCTTTGTGGTTCCTGAAGTAGTTTCAGCTGCAGTCATTGTTTTGCTCCTCTTCTGAGGTGGATCTGAAGTCTTGTCCTTCTGCTTGAAGTTCTTTGCTGCATCTTTGATGTTTGGCTGGCTCATTCTTGGTGGCTGAGTGGTACTGCTAGAAGGAAGAAAGGCATGTGTTTATAATGAAAACAAGGAGCATAGTTTGTATCGACTGAACAGTCAATGTGTTGGAACTTGTGTTTTTGGGAAGCATGATGTTTGACCATGTCTTTATGTCAGGACAGTGTGTTTGGTGATTGTCCAATTGTGGCTAAAAAGGGGGAGAGTTAGCCTAGCCTTTGTGTGTAGAGTGTGACCTATCTCAGTTCTGGTGTGGTGCAGATGTTGAGGGGGAGTGCGCATGTTGAACATCTGTTTATGCTGGTTCTGTTTTTTAGGGGGAGCTTGACCATTGTTGTTTTGTGAGCTAATGTAGTGCATGAAGAGCTGTTTGTTTTTAAAATTTTTATTTTCTGCTGCTGAAGTCTCTGATGGTGCAGAGATTGTTTTAGCCAAAATTAGCCAAAGGGGGAGATTGTTAGTTCTTGGATTGGCTGGAATTTTGGTAAAACAAAGTTGTTCAATGTTGATGTCACATGGGTGATGTCTTAACATTGAGTCTTAACATTGGATAATAATAAGTGTTTAAGTTGGATGTCTGATGTCACATGCGTTGTTGTGACATCAGGTCTGCAGAAGATTAATAACATCAGGTTTAGTGATGTTGTTAGGGTTTGCATTTTAGCTGGATATTGGGAGAGCTGTTAGTCTCATTGGATGCGGATATCTTGGGATAGATATTCTCTGTTGCATAGAGATTTGATGCAGATTTGTAGGGAGGTTTAAAGACTGAGATTTAAAAAGATTTTGGGGATAAAATCTGTTTTGAAGATTCAGTTTTAAATAACAAATCAGGTCAGATATTGCAGGGGATCCAAACCCAATTCAGATGGCTATATAAAGCGCATCAACCAAAGGAAGAAGATACAGAAAGTAGACAGAAGAAAAAGAGCTAAAGACTGAGAGTCGTTTGTGTCTTCGTGTATGTTTTGTAAACCATTCTAGTGTGAATTGGTGTTGTTGTTTTGAGTTGTTCTTGATCAAAGCTATGAAGCAAAATCAAGTTGTGTTATTCAAAGTGTGTGATCTTTGAATTATATCACTGAAGTGATTTTGGGATTGAGTAGTGTTCTCACACCTAAGTGGTCTCTTAGGTAGAAGGTTCATTAAGTAGTGATTAAGTTTAGGAGATTGTCAACTGGGTTGTTGAGTCTGTAAATTAATACTACTGATAGTGAAATTCATCCCTGGCTTGGTAGCCCCCAGACGTAGGTAGTTAGACCGAACTGGGTGAACAATTCTTTGTGTGATTTATTGCTGTTTTACATTGTCCATTGCATAGTGTGTTGTTATGACATCACACGTAACATCACATATCTGGTACCAGAATTTCAATTGGTATCAGAGCAGGCATCCTGCTCTGCATCTGGGTGAGATCTAGGGCTGATACTTTCTCGTAAGATGGACAAGGAAGTTGGTGGATTTGTGAATAGACCCCCTATTTTGGATGGCTCAAATTATGATTATTGGAAGCCAAGGATGATTACCTTTTTGAAATCCTTGGACAGAAGGGCTTGGAAGGCTATCATAAAAGAATGGAAAGCACCTGTTGTTGTTGAGAAGGATGATGCTGGGAAAGAAAAAGAAGGCAGCTCAAAACTGAAACCTGAAGAAGAATGGACCAAGGAAGAAGATGAGCTTGCCCTTGGTAATTCCAAAGCTCTAAATACTATTTTCAATGGAGTTGATAAGAACATCTTCAGGTTGATCAATACTTGTGAAGTTGCTAAGGAAGCATGGGATATATTGAAGACAACACATGAAGGAACATCTAAAGTCAAGATGTCTAGACTTCAACTTCTGACATCAAAGTTTGAAAGTCTAAAAATGAAAGAAGATGAAACTATTCATGACTTTCATATGAGTATTCTTGAGCTGTCTAATGCCTCTAGTGCTCTTGGAGAAAAGATGACTCAAGAAAAGCTGGTGAGGAAAATCCTTAGGTCCCTCCCCAAGAGGTATAAGATGAAAGTGACTGCAATTGAAGAAGCTCAAGACATCAGCAAAATGAGAGTTGATGAGCTAATTGGATCTCTTCAAACCTTTGAGTTAGGGTTGAATGAAGAGGAACCTGAAAAGAAGTCCAAGAGTATAGCTTTGGTCTCCAGTTCTGAAGAAGCCAAGAAAGGGAAAGAGGATGATTCTCAGGAGGAGCTGTTTCAGGCTATTGCCTTGCTGGGAAAACAGTTCAACAAAGTTATGAGGAGGATAAATAGGAGTTATAATCCCAATGTCAAGAACATTAATTCTGACATCAACAGATCAGGAGAACAAGGGGAGAAGTCTAAAGATGAAGAAAAGTCCAGTAATGACAAAGGGATACAATGCTATGAGTGTGAAGGGTATGGACATGTCAAGAAGGAATGTCCGACTTTTCTAAAGAAGCAGAAAGGGTTATCAGCTTCTTGGTCTGACAGTGAGAGTGATTCTGAAGAAAATTCAGCTAAACTTGTCAGAGCTATGGTTGGGGTTTATGAGCCAGATGATGATTCTTGTGATGATGAGGTTACTTATGATGAACTTGCTGTCACTTATAAAGATCTTTTCATAAGAAGTGAACAAGCGTGTCTTGAAGGAGAAGAGCTGAAGAAAACCATATTACAGTTAAAAGCTGAAAAGACTGAACTTGAAGCTGAAGTCAGTATGCTTAACTATAAACTGGATTCTATGACCAAAACTATCAGAATGTTGAACAATGGTACTGATGCATTAGACAACATTCTTAGTATTGGGAAGATGGCTGCAGACAAATGTGGTTTGGGATTCACCAGTGATGCAAGTTCTATCATCTCCAAACCAGTGATGTTAAAACAGATGTTAAAACATCCTGACAGAACTCCATCTAAGAAGAAATACAGACACTGGAGATGTCACCATTGTGGTTGTTTTGGACACATTAAAGCCTATTGTTATAAGCTACAAGGATATCCTCAGAAGGCTCATCAGGGTGTTCCCAAACAGAACTGTTATAAAGGAAGGCAAGTTACCAAGCCTAAGAAGCAATGGGTCCCTAAAGTTAAGGTTGCCAACTTGATAGCTCACACTTCTTTAAGGGTTTCTACCAAAGAAGATTGGTACTTTGACAGTGGGTGTTCAAGGCACATGACTGGAGTAAAGAATCTATTGGTAGATGTGAAGCTTCATTCTTCCGGCTATGTTACATTCGGTGATGGGGTCAAAGGAGAGATCAAGGGGAGTGGTAAACTGAACTATGCTGGTGCTCCCAGACTGGAGGATGTTCTTCTTGTTAAAGGACTGACATCAAATTTGATTAGCATTAGTCAACTTTGTGATCAAGGATTCAAAGTAGACTTTACAAAGTCTGAATGCATTGTCAAATATGATAAAGGAGAAGTCATTATGAAGGGAGCCAGGTCTAAGGACAATTGTTATCTTTGGGTGCCACAAGACTCAAATTCTTCCACTTGTGTTTTTGCTAAAGAAGATGATGTCAAAATCTGGCATCAGAAGTTGGGACATCTTCACCTAAAGGGAATGAAGAGAATCATCTCCTCAGAAGCAGTCAGAGGAATTCCCAAACTTAATATTGAGGAAGGAAAAGTGTGTGGAGACTGTAAAAAAGGGAAGCAGACAAAGATGTCTCATCCGAAGCTTCAACATGACACCACCTCCAAGGTCTTGGATCTACTTCATATGGACTTGATGGGACCTATGCAGGTTGAAAGTCTGGGTGGAAAGAAATATGCGTACGTAGTTGTGGATGACTATTCAAGGTACACCTGGGTGAGCTTCATCAAAGACAAATCTGAGGTGTTTGATGTCTTTAAAGATCTTTGTCAAAGACTCCAAAGGGAAAAGGAGAGTAAAGTTATCAGGATAAGGAGTGACCATGGAAGAGAGTTTGAAAATAGAAAGTTTGAAGAATTGTGCTCTGCTGAAGGTATAAGTCATGAGTTTTCATCACCTATTACTCCTCAGCAAAATGGAGTAGTTGAGAGGAAGAACAGAACTATCCAAGAGTCTGCTAGAGCTATGATCTATGCCAAGAAACTTCCCTATCATTTCTGGGTTGAAGCCATGAATACTGCTTGCTACATTCACAACAGGGTTACCCTGAGAAGAGGCACTTCATCCACTCTGTATGAACTATGGAAGGGAAGAAAACCTAATGTTAAATACTTTCATGTTTTTGGAAGTAGATGATATATTCTGGCTGATAGAGAACAGAGAAGAAAATTGGATTCCACAAGTGATGAAGGAATTTTTTTGGGATACTCTACCAACAGCAGAGCATATAGGGTTTTCAACTCTAGAACCAAGGTGATGATGGAGTCCATCAATGTGGTGATTGATGACAATGACAAGCAGGAAGATGACGATGTCCTAGATGATGTTGGAACATCAGTGGGTGAAGTTGCTCCAGAAACTGAAGACAGAAGTCCAACTCCTAGTGTTGATGCTGAGCCTGAAAATGAGCAACCTCATAAAGATCCCTCTATCAGAATACAGAAGGACCACCCAAAGGAGCTCATTATAGGGGATCCAAATTCTGGAGTGAGGACTAGGTCAAGAGATGTTATAGCAAGTTCATGTTTTGTCTCCAAAATTGAGCCAAAGAATGTCAAGGAAGCATTGACTGATGAGTTTTGGATAAATGCAATGCATGAAGAGCTGGAGCAATTCAAGAGGAATGAAGTATGGGAGCTTGTACCTAGGCCTGAAGGGGTGAATGTGATTGGGACCAAGTGGATCTACAAGAACAAGTCTGATGAACTAGGAGTGGTTACCAGAAAAAAGGCAAGACTTGTTGCACAGGGATACACTCAAGTTGAAGGAGTTGACTTTGATGAAAAATTTGCTCCTGTGGCTAGATTGGAGTCCATCAGATTACTCTTGGGTGTGGCCTGTAATCTCAGATTCAAGCAATTCCAAATGGATATGAAGAGTGCCTTTTTGAATGGTTACTTGAATGAAGAAGTGTATGTAGATCAACCAAAAGGGTTCATTGATCCAACTTTTCCTAATCATGTTTACAAACTTAGGAAAGCCCTGTATGGTTTGAAGCAAGCTCCTAGGGCCTGGTAAGAAAGGCTTACAGAATTCTTAGCATTGAATGGGTACAGAAAAGGAGGAATTGACAAGACCTTGTTTGTCAAGGAAGAAGGAGGAAACCTGATGGTAGCCCAAATCTATGTTGATGACATTGTATTTGGTGGGATGTCAGATGAAATGGTGAAACATTTTGTGCAACAGATGCAATCTGAATTTGAAATGAGTTTGGTTGGAGAACTCAACTATTTCCTTGGTCTACAAGTTAGACAAATGGATGACTCCATCTTCATTTTTCAGAGCAAATATGCAAAGAACATAGTGAAGAAATTTGGCCTAGAAAATGCTAATCATAAGAGGACTCTTGCTCATACTCATTTAAAATTATCCAAGGATGAACATGGAGTTAGTGTGGATCAAAGTTTATATAGAAGCATGATTGGGAGTCTATTGTATCTCACAGCTAGCAGACCTGACATTTCTTTTACTGTTGGAGTTTGTGCCAGATATCAATCTGAGCCTAAGGTTAGTCACTTGAATCAAGTGAAGAGGATCCTGAAATATGTTAATGGCACTAGTGACTATGGGATACTGTATAGTCATGGATCTGGGACTGAGTTAAGGGGATATTATGACGCTGACTGGGCTGGGAGTGCTGATGATAGGAAAAGCACTTCAGGAGGTTGTTTCTTCGTAGGGAATAATCTGATCTCTTGGTTTAGTAAGAAGCAGAACTATGTGTCTCTTTCTACTGCTGAGGCCGAGTACATAGCAGCAGGGAGTAGTTGCTCTCAACTGGTGTGGATGAAGCAAATGCTGAGTGAATACAATGTCAAGCAAGATGTCATGACATTGTACTGTGATAATTTGAGTGCTATCAATATCTCTAAGAATCCTATTCAACACAGCAGAACTAAGCATATTGATATAAGGCATCATTTTATAAGAGATTTGGTATAGGATAAAGTTGTTGCATTGGAGCATGTAGCTACAGATAAACAGTTAGCTGATATATTCACTAAAGCATTAGATGCAAACCAATTTGAAAGTTTGAGAAGTAAATTGGGAATTTGCATTTATGAAGAGTAAATGTGCTAGAATGTGGATTAAGCAGTTGTATTCTTTATTAAATATTATTTTTATTCAACTGCTGAAGGAATACAGGTTTGGAGTACATCAACAGTTACAGATTTTCCCAACCCCCTGCATCTAGAAAAGCTTTCCAGTCTTCATCCCAATCATCATCAGAAGCTTGTTTGTGCACAAGATGTTTCTTGCTGGGTTTCATGGTTGTCTCTGAGGTTCTGCCTGTCTTTGTGGTTCCTGAAGTAGTTTCAGCTGCAGTCATTATTTTACTCCTCTTCTAAGGTGGATCTGAAGTCTTGTCCTTCTGCTTGAAGTTCTTTGCTGCATCTTTGATGTTTGGCTGGCTCATTCTTGGTGGCTGAGTGGTGCTGCTAGAAGGAAGAAAGGCATGTGTTTATAATGAAAACAAGGAGCATAGTTTGTATCGACTGAACAGTCAATGTGTTGGAACTTGTGTTTTTGGGAAGCATGATGTTTGACCATGTCTTTATGTCAGGACAGTGTGTTTGGTGATTGTCCAATTGTGGCTAAAAAGGGGGAGAGTTAGCCTAGCTTTTGTGTGTAGAGTGTGACCTATCTCAGTTCTGGTGTGGTGCAGATGTTGAGGGGGAGTGTGCATGTTGAACAGCTGTTTATGCTGGTTCAGTTTTTTAGGGGGAGCTTGACCATTGTTGTTTTGTGAGCTAATGTAGTGCATGAAGAGCTGTTTGTTTTTAAAATTTTTATTTTCTGCTGCTGAAGTCTCTGATGGTGCAGAGATTGTTTTAGCCAAAATTAGCCAAAAGGGGAGATTGTTAGTTCTTGGATTGGCTGGAATTTTGGTAAAACAAAGTTGTTTAATGTTGATGTCACATGGGTGATGTCTTAACACTGAGTCTTAACATTGGATAATAATAAGTGTTTAAGTTGGATGTCTGATGTCACATGCGTTGTTGTGACATCAGGTCTGCAGAAGATTAAAAACATCAGGTTTAGTGATGTTGTTAGGGTTTGCATTTTAGCTGGATATTGGGAGAGCTGTTAGTCTCATTGGATGCGGATATCTTGGGATAGATATTCTCTGTTGCATAGAGATTTGATGCAGATTTGTAGGGAGGTTTAAAGACTGAGATTTAAAAATATTTTGGGGATAAAATCTGTTTTGAAGATTCAGTTTTAAATAACAAATCAGGTCAGATATTGCAGGGGATCCAAACCCAATTCAGATGGCTATATAAAGCGCATCAACCAAAGGAAGAAGATACAGAAAGTAGACAGAAGAAAGAGAGCTAAAGACTGAGAGTCGTTTGTGTCTTCGTGTATGTTTTGTAAACCATTCTAGTGTGAATTGGTGTTGTTGTTTTGAGTTGTTCTTGATCAAAGCTGTGAAGCAGAATCAAGTTGTGTTATTCAAAGTGTGTGATCTTTGAATTATATCACTGAAGTGATTTTGGGATTGAGTAGTGTTCTCATACCTAAGTGGTCTCTTAGGTAGAAGGTTCATTAAGTAGTGATTAAGTTTAGGAGATTGTTAACTGGGTTGTTGAGTCTGTAAATTAATACTACTGATAGTGAAATTCATCCCTGGCTTGGTAGCCCCCAGACGTAGGTAGTTAGACCGAACTAGGTGAACAATTCTTTGTGTGATTTATTGATGTTTTACATTGTCCATTGCAGAGTGTGTTGTTGTGACATCACACGTAACATCACATATCTGGTACCAGAATTTCAATCGTCAAAGCATTTGACGGATCCTGAAAAACAGTTATCGGCGAAGTCGATCTTCCCATAACTATTGGTCCTCAGACTTTCCAAGTCACTTTCCAGGTCATGGACATCCGGGCATCATACAACTGTTTATTAGGAAGACCTTGGATACACGAGGCTGGGGCAGTCACTTCGACATTTCACCAGAAGGTGAAGTTCGTCAAGAACAACCAACTAGTCACAGTCTGTGGGGAGCAAGCCTTAATCGTGAGCAACTTATCATCATCATCCTGTTTAGAACCAGAGGAGGTTATTGGAACCCATTTCCAAGTACTTTCGGTGAGCAATGAGAATTGACCAGGGAAAGGAACATCGATTTCCTCATACAAAGATGCTCTTGAAGTGATCAAGAGTAACAACGCAAAAGGATGGGGACAACTTGTCATGCCTACTGATAACAAGACAAAGAAAGGTATTGGTTTCTCTTTGACCTGTACCCAGACTACTATTTACGATGAAAGTTTTCATCCCATTCAGGACTTCTTCCACAGTGGAGGTTTCCTTCACCCAGTGTCTCAAGAAGAACACACAATCAATGAGGGTGATTCCTCTGATACAGATGAAGAGTGGAAGTCCTATCTCAACGAGGACAGTTATATGTCTCAGGAAGAAACGCCTATGCCATTTTACTATCCCGCGTAAAGTCCGAGATATATACCAAGATCATACGTCAAGATGATGTACGGAGATTGTGATCTGGAAGGATGTCGTGCTCCACCCAACTCATTAGAGGAAGACACTCTGATGAAAGAAAGCTTCGACTATGACTATTATGACCCAATGGATGGCCTTCCTATCTAGAAGCCGTACCCAGGAGACTTGGGGCAAAAGAGTCATCCCAATGACGCTTATCAACTATGCATCATTGAAAAGAATACCTGCGTCCCCACCACGTCATGGGATCATTACTCAGGACATTCAGAATATATCCAGCACAACGATGAATCTGCAAAGATTGTAGGACTAGAGTTTATCAACTATGCTTTTCCTGAGGTCAACGTCATCGAGAAAGATAACTCTTCCAGTTCCACCAAAGTATGGGATACCTTAGGACAACCGAGTGGCAAGTACGACTTCTTGGTCAAGTACACCGCTCCTGAAAGCTCTCGTATCAGGCTCGAAGACATTCAGCCAACTGGATGGGGAGATCCGAATGAGAGTGAAAACACTATGCAAGATACAACAGAAGAGTTCATCTTCGACAACTCTGCATGGGAGGAAGACTCCAACGATTCTGGTCCACCAGAAATCAGTGTCATTTCTGAGGACAAACCAAGAAAGAAGGTACCAGACTTTGTGATTCACCGTGGAGTTCGCCGCCAATGGGTTGCCGTCGATGTCCCGAAAGTCGTCCATAAGTCTAAGTAATTGCCGTCTTTGTTTTAACCTTTTCACCCTGCCCAGGTGAAACAGATGTTTTGATAGGGCTCACTTTCTGTAAATGTCCCTCTTTGCTTCGCCCAAAGCTACAGGGTTTTGTTTTATAGGGCTGTAGTTTCAAGAATCGACAAAATCATAAATAAAAAGCGTCGTTCTGTAATTTCCGCATTTATTGCTGTTTTCACTTTTCTCTTTTTCAGAAAATGGTAATCCTAAAAACAACTCAACAATAAAAAAAAAGCATTTTTTAGAGAATACACTGCACACACTCTTGTATTTCTCTCCATCTCGTCTAAAAACAAATCATCACGTCATGCAGATTGCTTATTTTAAACCCCATTGAAACATACGATCCAATGCCTTCTCCCAACTTTGAATTCCCGGTATTTGAGGCTGAAGAAGAAAATGACAAAGAAATTCCAGAAGAGATCTCCCGATTACTCAGACAAGAGGAAAGGTCCATTGAACCTCACAAAGAGCCGTTGGAAACGGTCAACTTGGGTTCAGAAGAAGAGAGAAAAGAAGTCAAGATTGGGGCATTGCTCTGTCCGACTATCAAAGAAGATTTGATAAAAATTCTCAAAGAATTTCCCGATGTGTTTGCTTGGTCCTATCAGGACATGCCAGGGTTGGATACCAGCGTCGTGAAACATCATCTACCGTTGAGATCAGAATGTCCGCCAGTAAAACAAAGACTAAGACAGACTCATCCAGACATGGCCATCAAAATCAAAGAGGAAGTACATAAACAGATTAACGCGGGTTTCCTCGCCACCTCAGAATATCCTCAATGGTTGGCCAACATAGTGCCAGTTCCGAAAAAGGACTGAAAAGTCAGAATGTGTGTAGACTACAGGGATATGAACAAAGCCAGCCCAAAGGATGACTTTCCCCTACCGCACATAGACATGCTGATAGACAGTACATCAAAGTTCAAAGTATTCTCCTTCATGGATGGATTCTCAGGCTATAATCAGATAAAAATGGCGCCGTAAGACATAGAGAAAATTTCGTTCATTACCCCATGGGGCACCTTTTGTTACAAGGTAATGTCGTTCGGTTTGAAGAACGCCGGGGCAACCTATCAAAGGGCCATGACTACTCTGTTCCACGACATGATGCACAAAGAAATCGAAGTGTATGTCGATGACATGATTTCCAAATATAAGACAGAAGAGCAGCATGTGACCCACCTGTCAAAACTATTCGAGCGTCTGAGAAAGTACAAACTCCGCTTGAATCCCAACAAGTGCACGTTGGGTGTCCGCTCAGGAAAACTTCTAGGGTTCATCGTTAGCCAGAAAGGAATTGAGGTTGATCCTGACAAGGTCAAGGCTATTCAAGAAATGCCTTCTCCAAAGACTGAAAAACAAGTCAGAGGATTCCTGGGACGTTTAAATTACATTTCCAGATTCATATTCCTCATGACCGCGGCATGCGCGACAATCTTCAAATTACTCAAAAAGAATCAGGACTGCGTATGGACAGAAGACTGCCAAACCCCTTCGACAGTATCAAAGAATACCTGTTGAACCCTCCTATCTTGTCACCTCCAGTGGAGGGAAGACCGCTGATCATCTATTTAACAGTCTTGGAAGACTCAATGGGCTGCGTACTTGGTCAACAGGATGAAACAAAAAGAAAAGAGTTTGCCATCTACTATCTGAGCAAGAAGTTTACCGACTGCAAGACTCGGTACACTGTGCTTGAAAAAACTTGTTGTGCTTTGGCTTGGGCAGCCAAACGTCTTCGCCAGTACATGATTTGTCATACTACTTGGTTAATCTCTGAAATGGATCCGATCTAGTACGTCTTTGAAAAGCTGCTCTCACGGGAAGGATTGCTCGGTGGCAGATGTTGTTATCAGAATACGACATCGAATACCACGCTCAGAAAGCCGTGAAAGGGAGTATTTTAGCCGATCATTTGGCTCATCAACCGATTGATGATCAGGAATCAGTCAGATTTAACTTCTCAGACGAAGATGTCTTGTACTTAAAAATGAAAGATTGCGATGAACCTCTACCCAGTGAAGGGCCAGAACCAGGTTCCAAATGGGAACTATTCTTTGATGGAGCTGTCAACCATTATGGAAACGGAATTGGGGCAATCATCATAACACCTCAGGGTACCCACATTCCTTTCACTGCTAGACTAACATTCAAGTGTACAAACAACGAGGCCGAATATGAAGCTTCTATCATGGGTCGCGAAGAAGCATCTGACTTGAGAATTAAGAACTTGAATGTGTATGGAGACTCAGCCCTGGTTATCAATCAGATTAAAGGAGATTGGAACACACACCAATCAGGACTGATTCCTTACAAAGACTACGCGAGAAGGTTGTTACCATTCTTCAACAGAATCGAGTTTCATCACATCCCTCGTGAAGAGAATCACATGGATGATGCATTAGCCACTCTCTCCTCCATGATTAGTGTTGGTCAATGGAACGACATACCTAAGATTGACATAATGCGCCTAGAAAGGCCCGCATACATCTTCACAATTGAAGCAGTCATAGACGACAAACCTTGGTATCACGATATCCAATGCTTCCTTAAAAAACAAGAGTACCCACCCGGGGCATCCAGGAAAGACAGGAAAATTCTCAGAAGACTGGCTGGCAGCTTCTTCATGAGCGGTGATATACTCTATAAGAGAAACTTTGACATGGTCTTGCTCCGATGCGTAGACAGACCAGAAGCAAATATACTAATAAAAGATATTCACGAAGGATCCTTTGGCACTCATGCCAATGGACACACAATGGAGAGAATAATTCTAAGAGCAGGGTACTATTGGTTGAACATGGAATCCGATTGCTACAAGTACATGAGAAGATGTCATAAGTGTCAGATATACTCAGACAAAATCTATGTATCGCCAATGCATCTCAAAGTTCTTTCTTACCCATGGCCTTTTTGAATATGGGGAATCGACATGATTGGCATGATCGAACCCAAAGCTTCAAATGGACATCGGTTCATCCTGGTAGCCGTTGACTACTTCACCAAGTGGGTCGAAGCAGCGTCATATGCCAATGTAACCCGACAAGTCGTGGTCCGCTTTATCAAAAATAATCTCATCTGCCATTACGGTGTTCCGAGCTAGATCATTACTGATAATGGATCTAACTTAAACAACAAGATGATGAAAGAATTGTGCGCTGAGTTTAAGATCGAACACCATAACTCATCTCCCTACCTACCTAAGATGAACGGAGCGGTAGAAGCGGCTAACAAGAATATCAAGAAGATTGTTTAAAAGATGGTTGTAACCTACAAAGACTGGCACGAGATGCTACCCTTTGCGTTTCACGGTTATCGCACATCTGTCCGCACTTCAACAGGGGCAACCCCTTTCTCTCTAGTATATGGCATGGAAGCAGTGCTCCCCATAGAAGTAGAGATACCATCGATCAGGGTATTGATGGAAGCTAAGCTAACAGAGGCTGAATGGTGTCAAAGCAGACACGAAGAATTAAATCTGATAGAAGAAAAGCGAATAACGGCACTATGCCACAGTCAGTTATATCAGCAAAGAATGAAGAAGGCGTTCGACAAAAAGGTCCGACCCCGTGTCTTCAGAAAAGGAGACCTTGTGCTCAAGAAGATACAATCATTTCTCACTGATTCTCGGGGCAAATGGACTCCGAACTATGACGGTCCTTATGTGGTCAAGAAAGCCTTCTCAGGCGGCGCCTTGAGACTCACAACCATGGATGGAGAGGAGTTTACCTACCCCACGAATGTTGATGTAGTCAAGAAATACTTCGCCTAAATAAAAAAATGAATGAAAAAAAACGTCTCGGTGGATTGAAAACCCGAAAGGGCGGTCCAGGCAAAAATTAGAGACATAAGCAAAAAATATCCTCCCGATGGATTGGAAATCTCAAAGTACAATCCAGGCAAAAGTTAGGGATTAATGGCAAGTAAGTACGTCTGATCAGGTCAACTCCTCAGCAGTCGTGCCATCCATCAGAAAACTCCAGTCAAGGTCATCTTCGACAGAAGCTCAGGATGTCCAGAATTCAAAGTTGGTAGAAGGATAACGGTCGTTATGTTTTAATGTAGCCCCTTTTCCCTTAAATTACCATTTTCTAAACTTTGTAAATACTCCATGGGATCACACGCTTGGCTGATTTCCATCCTATCAATAAAATTTGAGCCCATGTGCTTTTGTTTGCAATTATTATTTATTTTAGCTTTACAGAATGACATTTTAACAATTATCAACGATTCTTGAAATAAAACAAAAATGAATTTACTGGTCAAAACTTTTCTGCTTTTAAAATAAAGATGGCAATTCTTTTAACTGTTGAATATCGAAAAGAACATCGACCGCTTCTGCGAAGGTGGTTGAACCTCAAAGTGCAGAATCAAAGTACTCCTTCTAAACCAGTACGCCTGAATGAAGGATCAACTGTGTCAGAGACCATGTTTCATCTGACATCCCCGACAGAGTTCTTACCTCTTAAGACCGATTGACGATTCTTTCTCCCCCACAGGGACTATATCTCCTGAGCAATGATTGCTATCTTGAACCGATGGTACTTTTCATCCCCCGCAGTGGCCGAGTATCCAGTCGTGTTCATCCCTTAGTCTGTATGTCGCGTCAGTTTTGTCAGCATATATATACATACATCATGCATTATTGATTCACATTCATATTCATATTGCATCACTACCACTCTAGTCGGTCTTATCCCCTAGTGATAAAAGTCCTCTCAATCGAGTCGTTAGTTCTTTCCTTGTCAGGAAATGTTTTGTCTAAGCAATCTCTCTCCCCTAGTGTATTTCTGGATTGGAGACGGTTCTCGACCACTTTAATAACTTGAACCTCTGAAAGGCAAGAAGACATTCGACAAATGTCACTCTTCACCATTGAAGATGATATTTTTCCTTTCTCGGATTAAGGAAAATCCCCAGAGAAAGCCTCGCAACTAAAGACTTTCAGCAACACATTGGTTTTTCTCTTGAGAAAGTCAATGTTAATGAAGTCATCAACACCTCAAAATTGAATCACATCACATGGCATTTCTCCGAGAAGATCTCAAAGAAAAGTATGATGTAATATCCCCAAGCAGGAAACAACCTCTCAAGAGACTCGTTTTCCCCAGTAGAGTCAACAAATGATATCTCCAAACAGAGAAGTTTGTACACCTCTGCAATTCAAAAAAATGGGTCTCCCCAGCAAGTCTACCCTCAACAATTCCCATCAAATGGCATCTCCCCAGGAAAATTCAGCGAGAAGTTTGATGAAAACCGCTACACACAGCGTCCCTAAAAAAACTGAGACTAGTTCCTTGGCTGAAGACCAGGAGCGAGGGGAAGTTTATCGATAAACCAGTTCCTTGGCTGAAGACCTGGAGCGAGGGGAAGTTTATCGACAAAAGAAACTGAGACCAGTTCCTTGGCTGAAGACCAGGAGCGAGGGGAAGTTTATCGACAAAAGAAACTGAGACCAGTTCCTTGGCTGAAGACCAGGAGTGAGGGGAAGTTTATCGACAAAAGAAACTGAGACCAGTTCCTTGGCTGAAGACCAGGAGCGAGGGGAAGTTTATTGACAAAAGAAACTAAGACCAGTTCCTGGGCTAAAAACCAGGATCGAAGGGGAAGTTTTTACCCTTTTCTAAAGCATCATTGCTTAGAAAAAGAAGATGGATAAGAAAACTGCCATTGATAACCACCATTAAAATTTCGGGTATTCCGATATTTAATCCTCTTACACCCCGAATGCCCGAATACCTTCGCCATTCACACCTTCGGGTTCAAGAAGATTAAATAGGGGCATCTGTCATACCCCAAATTTTGACCACCAAGATTTCCCATCATTGTACAAATCATCATCATAATATGGATGTACTTTCATGCCTCATCAATCTCCTCAAAGATGATTGAGCATTCACCACAATCAAGAATTAGGGTTTTTAGCCCTCTCAGAGCACTTAGACAAATGATCAATCAAGGAATGACATGATCTTTAACTTGTCTAACCTCTTAAACATCCATAAAGGATCAAGAGGACTCCCACATCAAGAATCAAGCACAAATTTGCAACATTCCAAGTGGATCAAGCCTCAAGATCTCCAGTGTCACCAAATTAGGGTTTTGGTCGACTGAGGCCTCCAGATAAAAATTTTCACCTGGGCATGAGCCAATGCTTCATAAAATAACCCAAGATACTCTAAGGAACCTCATGGACCCAATCATCAAGTCAATTTAACCTCAGGGGATGCATTTACCAAAATTCAGGAATTAGAGTTTCTTGACCTAATTCACCCTAAGTTGACTTTTAAGGCAAAGCATGAGCCAAGACCTCAAGACATGATTTGAGGACTTTAAATACACTACATTGATCCATTTGCAACAATGGATTGATCCAAGAAACTTGGTTCACCAGTTTCAATTTCATTTGGACCACAATTAGGGTTTTGAAGGGAAAAGTCAACTGTACCTTTGACTTTTGACCAAGACATGCTCCCAAACCTTGGGACATGATTCAATACACCCTATATCACCTATGGAGTCCATCCATTAGGTTTGATTTAGGTCAAGGACTTGATTTCACAAAGGATCGCACAGTTTGGATTTCATCCGATAAAAAGTCAACTGTGCACAAAATCAAGTTTGACTTTTTGGAAATTTTCACAAATGTGATTCCCCTAAGTCAAAAATAATATTAATGTGTGATATTTATCATCATTCATCAAGAAAAATCAAGAAAAGTGAGGTTTCTTGCAAAAGGGGCAACCTTGAGAAACCAAAATCTTTCTAAGTTATGGAATAAAAGTGATTTTGGTACCAACTTCCAAGGATCATAACTTGAGATCCAAGCAACCATTTTGGGTGATCCATAGATGGATTTGTAGGTCTTGCTACACTCTACAAAAGCTTCAACTACCTCAGACTCCAATTCCTTGTGGATTTTGAGTTATGGATTGATCAAAATGGCAAAAAACATGAAAATTACACTTTTCCAACACTTAGTGAAATTTTCAACAAAAGTCAGAATCTGCCTTACTTTTTCCAAAATGTAGGGACATTTTTCACCTTGATCCCAGTTAAACCAGGTCTAGGGGTGAACATCAAAGTTGAAGTATGCCATAAGGGCTTTCCAACAAGTACCAGATCATCTCCAAATTCCATTTGAGCAGGGAGATACATCCCTTGGAACATGGCATCATGAACTGGTTTTTACAAGGCAGAATTTGTGCATTTTGCTCGATTAGTCCAAATCTGATAAATCCAAGCCTTGTCATCAATTTGGACACATCTGAGGATAAAACAAGAAGGGGATGATCTGATCCCCAAGCCTCCAAAGTCCAAGAATCTACATTAGCCATAACAAACCTAAAAAGGCTAAAGAGGTGCCAAGACTCCAACTTTGTTGCAATGCATTTAATGGATACACCAAGGTGGCATGGACTGACACATTCCTAACTGAATGAGTCAAGGATCAGCACTGAATCATAGGACCATAGGCTTGTGCCCTAACCTCAAGTCAATGGCTAGAGGAGACTTGAGATTCCTTTTGTTTAACATTGGCCAAAGGGCTGCTGCAGCTGCCATTCACTATTGCTTGCAAAACAAACTTGCTCTACTATAAATAGAGCTCATTTATGCTCAGTTTGAGTACACCAAAGCACTACAACACTTTCTTTCCCCAAAATCCCTCTCTTTTGGCCAAAAATGCCTTCTTTTGCAAGGTATCTCTGAGTTTTTGAGTTAGAGAGCAATTCCACCCCAGCTCATGATCCAAACACCTCTAATATGCTGTATCTAAGCTGTTCAAACACTCACTTGTGGCCTAAAACACCAAAATCACAAAGTCCACTTCCAAAACCTCAAAATTGGACTTTTCTGCATTCTTCAAGCCATATCTTGATTCAGTCACTTCCAAAACCAAACAAAGCCTCAAACACACTCCAAATATCATCCTTGAACTGTCCCAAATGGTTCCCCTCATCTGGAACACCATTTGAGGGAGTTGCCATATTGGTCACTTTTGCCCCTTTTGCAAGAAAGTGCCACAACTTGTTCCTGAGGATTCCAGCTGGTTCTAACCATTCTAAAAGTTTCTAAGGGATCAATTGAGAGTGTCCAAAGCATCAAATTACTTCTGGCACAAGAAACTTGGCAGATAGCACAAAAAGCTCCAAGAGATAAGTGTATGACAACTTGAACTCTTTGAATTATGCATTGCTTTGAAGTCCACTGATCATAAACATCTCATCCATGTTTGAACCAATTTGCCATGTAATTCTTGCCTGTACCATGTGTTAGCATAGAAAATGCAAATTTTGGCCTATTTCAAAACCACTATCGGGTTTTAAAATAGGGACCTCGTCTGAAAAAACCAAAAACCACCATTGGATTCCTTGTGAAATTCTGGGTCAGATGCACCTAAATTTTGTCCCAATCCATGGAGAAATGAGAAAGTTAGAGGCTTAACGTAAATTGCCCAAAAGCTGGCCTTGCCTTGCCTTGCCCAGGCCTAGAAACAAGGCATGCCTTATGTATTTGTGGGGTGGTTTTGATACACGGATGTATCACCACCCTAGTGGTAGGGCGCATGTGTGTTTGGCTTGATGGTCGTGGGTTCAAACCCCACCCAGACCATTTTGCCATTCCCCCTATTTTTGCTATTTTTTTTTCCATATTTTCATGTTTTTGTTAATTAATTGAAAAATTAATTTCTCTCTCAATTTTAATTATTTTTATTGGTTCTTTTTTTTAAAATTCCCAAAAATGTTAAAATATTTTATTCCATGAAAATTTCACAAAAATATTATTTATTTCATATATTTGATATTTTTGTAAAGAATTATATTTTTATTTGTTTTTAAACATTAAAAATATTTCTTTCTCTTGGTTTTGCAAAATTCAAATGATTTTTTAATCATCCCATGAATGAAACATGATTTTCCAAATATAAATCCAAGATCACAACCTCTTTTTTTCACATGTTTGATTATTTTAATTGAATTTTTATTCAATTAAAATACATTTTAAAAACCAAAAATTAGGGTTTTGATCACTATCGCCCTAGAAAATCTTTTCAAACACTTTTTGGGCCTCTAATAGAGTGTAAGACCCATTCCTTGTAAATAAATTTTGGGCCTCAGTCATTGTATAAGTCCCACTGCGATTTCAAAATCTCGGTGCAGTCGTCGCCTTTTAAACGAAAATCATCTGGGCCTACCTTTGTGTTGTAAGTCTCATTTCTTTTCTTTTTTCAAACTTTTGGGCCTCTCCTTGAGTTGTAAGACCCATTCCTTTGTACAAAAAACCCTTTGGGCCTCAGTCATTGTATAAGCCCCAATACAGTTTATAAAACAACGGTACGATTACTGTTTTTCATCTGAGCCTCTCCTTGAGTATAAGCCCCAACAACCTTTTCAAAACAACTTTCCTTTTGATTTAGGTTCAAATATACAGTTGTTATCAAAACTTTCTTTAATTTCTTGAACAACTAATAATACAGTTATGGAAGCTTGCTCACCTGTAAGTTTTTATCAGCTTTCTTTTACCTGCTTATATATATATATATATATATATATATATATATATATATATATATATATATATATATATATATATATATATATAACTGTATTGTGGGAAGCTTGCTCACCTGTAAGTCCTTCTTTCATTCTTTTAAATACATGTCAAATATATATATAATTGTATTGTGGGAAGCTTGCTCACCTGTAAGTACTTCTTTCATATCCTTTTAAATACTTGTCATATATCAACTGTATATATACTTGTATATCTGCTTAGAGTTTTCCCCGGCAACTAGGTCTAGAACTAGGTAAAGCCAGTTGGTCACTCTTTAATACAGTCAAAACTAGATCCCCATAGGATTTCCAGATACAGTCTTGCCTTCTCTTGGGCTTAAACAATATGGAGCAAAGAGAAAGACATTATTCCCGGTGAAACTTTTCTCAGACTGTCACTATTAGAAATTGTCAAAGAAGTTCAGTTCCCCGGAGAGGATTAATTCTCGGTGAAACCTCTCTTGAATTTCTACAAACCCTAGAACTGTTTACTAAAGGATTAACTCTCGGTGAAACCTTTCTGTAACTTAGGTTTGGAACCCATAGGCTTCCTAAAAGGATCCCCGCCTCCTCTTGGGCTTTGTACAAGGACCCCACGGCTTCTTAGAAGTTATCATGCCTTCTCTTGGGCTTAATACAAGGACCCTGAAGACCTCTTAAAGGTATATGATATAACTTAGTCATCCGTTGCTAGAGCATTCTTTCCAGTGTCAACACATCAAACCATTTTAGGGTTGATACTCAACCCTTATCTGCCTCCTCTTGGGCATCATACAAAGATAAACTCTTCCACACCAGTAGACTTGGACAGTCTCATCCCTTCTTGAGTCTCAAATACATTCTCAAATTCCCTACAAACATAGGAGAAACCCTGGTCATTTTAATAAATCTCCAACATAGTTAAAACCCAGGGGTTCTAAAACCCAGTCTTTCTCCTAAAAATTCCCCAGCCAGGGTCAGTCTATCATCAGTATAACACTATCCCAAATCAGAACCTCAAGGCCTCTGATATCTCAACTCTTCTGTAACCCTCAGCAAGAGTTGATTTCTCATTTGGACCTGCCTCTGGATCTTAATAATCCTCAGCAGAAGTCAGCCTTCTCTTGGGCTTTGTACAATGATTCTCCCTTAGCAGAGCTAACCTTTTCAGACTCTCTTGTTGAGTCAATCACTTTTCAGACTCTCTTGTTGAGTCAATCACCTTCCACACTCTCTTGTTGAGTCAATGGTACAAAACAAAAACACTCTCTTGTTGAGTCAACCCTTTTCAGCCTCAATCTTGGGCTTTGTACAAGACAGATAAAAACACTCTCTTGTTGAGTCAATCTTTTTCAGCCTCCTCTTAGGCTTTGTATAATGATTTCTCCAGCTTGTTCAGCCTCAATCTTGGGCTTTGTACAGGACAGATAAAAGCACTCTCTTGTTGAGTCAAACCCTTTTCAGCCTCAATCTTGGGCTTTATACAAGACACCATATAAATTTCCTAAGCAGAGTCAATCCTCTTTTCAACGTCAATTTTGGGCTTTGTACAAGACATATAATTCTCCCCAGCTGAGTCAAAACCCCTTTTAGTCTCAATCTTGGGCTTTGTACAAGACAGACAAAATATTTTCCCCAAAAAAGTCAACTTTTAGCCTCCTCTTAGGCTTTGTATAATAATATCCCCCATAGAGTCAATCTCTTTTAGCCTCAATCTTGGGCTTTGTACAGGACAAATAAAAACCCTCTTGTTGAGTCAGCCCTTTCCAGTCTCCTCTTAGGCTTTGTATAAGAACTTCCCCAGTGGAGTCAATCAACCTCTGAGCTTCAACCTTGGGCTTTGATCAAGGCACACAAAAATCAACATCCCTTCAGGGAGATCAAAAATCTCTTTGTAGGAAGACATTTGTCTGTATATCACATATCAAAACAGAAAAATCAAAACAAACCCTAATCCCAGACAACTGTTGTAAGTGGCACACTTTTTGATTCAAATATCCAAGCTGTTGTCCATCTTTTATCCTGGTAAATTCTCTCTCTCATCTAATTGCTGTAAGCGGAAAGCCTCTGGATTATTTACATCCAAGCTACTGTCCCTCTCTTAGCATGAGAAATTCCTAAGGAAAAATGGCATTGCTCTATACTGAGTTAAAGTTTTCTCCTTCAAGATAAATCCCCTATAAAGGAAATTATGGCATTGCTGGATTCACATATCCCAGTTAAAGTCATCCTCCTTTATAAACAGTCACCCAACAGTTGTGATAAACAGACCGAATGTCTCCCTTTAGAGATGACAAATTCCCTCTCAGTCAAACCTTTTAGCTTCAATCTTGGGCTTTAAACAAGACACAAATACTCTTTTAGATTCAATCTTGGGCTTTGAACAAGACACCAAAAAATCTTTTTCCTCCCATAGAATAGGAGGAACTACGATTGCTCTGATTTCCCCGTTTCTTTAAAACGGGAATACGTAGGCATAAGATTGCGAAATCTTAGTGAGGATACCAAACAAAAACTCTAGTTCCAGTACCTTCATACCAATCAAAACTTAGGTTCAGTACTTTGCCAAAAACATCGAAAAACCCGAACATCAACATCAACTCACTCTCTCTCATATTTCCTAAGAAACTTTCCCAACCCATCAACAAATAAACACCATCAAGTACAAAGCAGAACCTATTGGTAACAACCTGTGGATAACCACATATAGGATGGGAAATTGACAACTCCCCATTGTATATTCGCGTGCAAGGTTAGTTTGAGATAGCTTCCCTTTCTCTTCCAGCTTCACGAGATAAATAAGAAATAAAAAAGTAGCACCCCCCTCCTCCTCATTGTGAGGAGAAGCACAAACTTTGCGATAAGGTGGTCGCGTCACCGACAAAAATCACACGCTACAACATAAACATCTTATCAAAACATTGGACTCATGTCCTAAAACATTTACAACTTAGTTCACATAAGTATTTATCGAAGCATTGGACTTACCACCTAAAACATTACGTTACTTACACAATTAATATTTTTTTCACGCCATTCATGCATAGAAACATAATAAGAATAATTACCATATTCACAACATCATTCACCCCTGTAAACATCATGAGACATTATCATATTCACAACATCATTATGTAATTTCAACATTTGCTTATAAAATTTCATAGGAATACCACATTAAAATGATTGAACTTCACAAAAAATAAATAATATGGAAAGAATTAGATATCCAACATGAAACAAAGTGCAACAACAATTTCTCATAGCATACATTTGGTCATTCAATTTGTGCAACAATATTTCTATCAAAACAGTCTCGAATCATGTTTTCTACTAGTCCTACCTCCACTTTGAATAATCATTTAAAATATCAAGCGGAGTTGTAATTAAGAAAATGAACATGTTTTTTTAAAGATTAGAATATCTATTTTGAGTCTATAATTTTTATTTTTGGACTTAAGGTCCCAATTGATACAATTTAATCAAACAATATGAACTGGTACAAACACCAGGCATAATGTTTGGTCTGACTTGTAACTAGTATTTCTCATACTGAACTTAATTTAATGAGATACTCATTAAGTCTAATATGTAATAAATTTTGTCTATTTTCTTATTATATAAGGTTTACTCTTAAAAGACTAGTGTAAGATGATTTGTATAAAAAATTACTAACAATATGTCAAATGATTGTGCTGCAGAATTTCAAGACACTAACTTAACTTGCAGTTCAGTTTTCTCAGCTTTTCCACGACTAAAATGATCCAAATCAAAGTCTATATCGTGCTAAATCTTGTCTAGTTTCTAACGTTTTTAGTTTCACTCCTAAAGGATCTCTATAACTAAATTTATAAGCGAATGACTAACATGGTAGACTAATTGCAAGTTGCAGTAATTTAATCTTAACTATTTGTCACTAATTCTATATAATTACTTCTCCATAAAAATATTAATTATTCACATTATTGTCCATACATATAGCCATCACGATGCATTTACCAAAAGATAGATTTTTGCATGGATTTACTAAGTATCACAGAGTCAACAAGATTCATTTGTTAATAAGTGTTATCATATGCACTAGAAGGCTTACATGAAAGATTTAAATATGTTAATAGAAATATGGCATACAACCATAATTTTAATTCACCATTGGATAGATCTTTGAATTGACTTTCCAAGCATTTGACCGCGTCTCAATCAGAGTTACAAAGCTCAAGTTTTTCTATTTTCAATTCGGCAACTGTTGGCTGGAAATTTTGACGTCATGATTTGATGGAGTATGATAAGCAAAAGAAATTTTTTTTTTAGTTTTTTTGGAATTTGACAGGAGCATGAGTAAAGGTCTTGGTCGAAGAGGTCCTTGTAAGAAGGATACACTGGGTAAAGACTTAGAAATATTTTTTTAGTTTAGATTGCCACTTCAACGGAGGCAATGCTGAAGGTTGCGTTCAACGAAGAGTTTGAATTTTGAATAAGGATGATAACCAACTTTTGTCTTTATCCGTTTCTCAAAAGTGATGCGCGTAAAGTTGTGGCGAATTCGAGACATGCAAGTGAAACGTGTAATTTTCTGGAGAAATGACCGTTAATAGCGATTATTTTCGACGTATTATAAATAGGAGTCTTAGTGTATTGGATTTCGTGTGTTCAATAATTGTACAAATACTCACAAATTACTCAAAGTATCTAAGTGTAATTGAGAAACAAGTTTGTTTAGAATGTACGTCTGAAACACCATATTTTCATTTTAATTGAAGTTATTTTTTCTGTTTTATCAATTACTTTTTCCATTGCAATTTACTTTGAAGTTTTTATTGCAATTCATTTACAAATTCTGCATTTTACTTTTAAACTTTCAAAACTTTAAACAATCTTCTACAATCATGGGCATTGTCGAAGTGTTCTTAAGACTTTAAAAAATAGTTTGAACAATAACACATGTCCTAAGATTCACTGGTTGATCCTGTAAAGTAAACCATTTTTTGGAGACCAGCGGTTGTTTACCAATTTTCACGGTAAACAAATTGGCACGCCCAGTGGGACTGTGCTATTGTTAAAAACGTTTTTTCTTTCTGAAAATTTTTGTTCTTCATTTTACTATCTCTCTAACTTCGTTGCATGAGACTATGGAGTGGTAGAATAGCCATAAACAACGAAGAAAGACTAAGGAGAAGATACGTAAGGAGGATGGTGAATCAAAATCCACCAAATAATGGAGAACCACCCCTTCATCTTTGACAGAGGGGAATACGGTTCCAGCGTATGTGTCTGAAACTGTACCATCCGTGATAAGTACGACGCCTGTGCAGTCGATTACCTAAAGTGGACCTATTTTGTCTCATGTAGGCATACAGGGTGCACCAGTGATCCCCATACAATGGGCAATAATTTATTCAGGCCTTATGCGCCTGGGTTTTCAATGTATCTAACTAGTCGCGAACAGCCTTATGGCATGCCAACTTCAGTGATGGCAAGTTTGCATAATACAACATCAACATTTGCAGATCCAGTGGTGAATGTCACTTTGCCACTATAAGGATCTGGTTCAGGCATTAACAATGTGGGTCGAATTAGCCAGCCCTTAGGAATGGAATTCCCACCCAAATGGCTAATATCAACAATAATTCTGCAGCGGTGATAAGGCAACAAATAAACGAAAGCAATCACAAAATGGTTCAAATGCTTACCCAACAAATGTGTGTGATATTTAATCCTTTAATCCACAACACTACCCAAACAAACCAACAATTGGCAGCGCAAATGACATGCATTACTGATTTTTTTGGTGTTCCACAACCCCCTCGACACCCTCAAAGAGAATGGATGATAGAAAATCAGGGGGCAGTCTTAGAAGAGGACCCCACCATTAACTAAATCCAACGAAATGTACCCCAGTCGAATGTGGTAAATCAGGGAGTAGGAGTCCTAAGGTCGAACCTCCTAGGCTTGAACAACAAATTCCAAAGGAAAGTGAACCAAGGATAGTGATGGTGAGTAGAAACCAAAATGCTAATGAAGTCATAAATCAGGTTCAACGTGATGATATGGCAGCAGAAAATAACTTAGCAGCCATGGTCAAAATTATTATGGCGCGGAATAGGGTAAATATTGGCCTTCATAGGCCAAATTACACCACCATTGTTTCAATACATTCTGCAATCAGAATTACCCCCTAGGTGCAAAGTCCCCAAGTTTACTAAATTTGTTGGGGACACTAGTGAGTCCACTATCGAACATGTGGCCAGATACCTAATTGAGGCAGGGGAAATTGCGAATAACGAGAACCTAAGAATGAAATATTTTCCAAGTTCCCTCACGAAGAATGCCTTTACATGGTTCACCACGTTACCAGACAATTCAATTCATAATTGGACTCAATTAGAAGGATTGTTCCATGAGCAGTTCTATATGGGACAGTCGAAGATCAGTTTCAAGGAATTGACCAGTATCAAACAAAAATTATCTGAGCCAATATATGATTACCTGGATAGATTTCGTTTGCTTAAGGCTAGATGTTTTACACAAGTTCCTGAGCATGAGTTAGTCGAAATGGCCGCTGGTGGCCTTGACTATTCCATTAGGAAGAAACTGAATACCCAATACCTGAGAGACATGGCCCAGTTGGCTGACAGAGTTCGACAGGTAGAACGCCTGAAGGCTCAAAAGGCCAGGACAAATAAGAATAATAGAAAGAAAAGGGTAGCCTACGTCGAATTTGATAAAGATGATCAAGAAATAAATAATGATCCTTTGAATTTCGACGAGAGCGAAGTTGACCTTGCTGAACTGAAGCAAGGACCACCTTATTCTTATAAAGTTCTAACTCCATAGAATGGAAAAAATCCAATCGAACCAGAAAAGAGTGAAAGGTTCCCTAAGAAAACTTATACCTTCGACGTCACCAAGTGTAACAAAATCTTTGATTTATTAGTTAAACATGGCCAGATGATAGTGCCTCTTGGCATTAAAACACCTCCTTTAGAACAAAGGTAAAAGAGAGGTTTCTGTAAATATCATAATTTTTTGGGCCATAAAACTTCACAATGTTTTCTTTTCAGAGATCTTGTTCAGAACGCTATCAAAGAGGGAAGGCTCAGGTTCGGAGACAAATCGAAGACTCAAATGAGGATTGATTCAGATCCTTTACTAGTGGCAGATGCATATTACTCTGAGCCATCCATGATCAATATGGTGGAGGTGTCTGAGTACTTTGCCAACGAAGTTGTGATGGTCGAAGTTGCTGAAGGCTTCGCCAAAGGAAGTCACTGAGGGCTTCGACAAGGAAACCACAAAGGGTTTCATTAAAGGAGCCACTGAAGGCTTCAATTAGGGAATCACTGAAGATTCCAGCCAAATGATCACAACACATGAAACTGCTGAGGGTTTCATACTGGTTAACAAAATAATTGAGGCCATTGAAGGCCTTAGAGTCAAATTACAGGATTTGGACATCACTGAGGATGCCAACATAGGGGTTAATATGGTTAAAGTAACCCAGGATACTGCAATGGAGGTTGGTGAACAAATCTCCAGGTAGGAAGAATATGTCAAAGTGGCCTATCCCAAGCAGGATGAGAGCCTGGTCAAATTCCTTCACAGGTGCCAAAGGAAAAACTCTGAAGTAATTTTGTGCCCAAGGTGCAACACAGCCTTCGATAGAAAGGCTGCGGAAAACATGGAAGGGGTTCGACGAACCAAAAACAGGAACAAATGGAGAGACACTCATAACTGCTTTGCCTTCGACAAAAGGGGAAGACCCAGAAAATAAGAGCAAGGTGGACAAGGATTGCGTAGCAACAAACTAGCCACATTCAAGCCTACTGCTGACGCCCCTAGGGGTATGTGGGTGAAACCTGTCGAAAGAAGGGAACAAGGCCAAAAGAAATGTCAAAACTTTGAAGTAGAAAGAGGTTCCTCACTGACGTATCGTAAAGAATTCCAAGCCTCAAAGTAATTAGCGTGGCGCTCTAAAATTACAAGGGTAAGAACCCAATGTCCAGGTCTTAATGAAGGAGACATTAGAGAAGGCGAAAAGCTAAAAGAGAGGCTGTTGAAAGGGAAAAGGCTGAGTCGAGCAGTAATATACCCCTCAAAAAGGAAAGGAACAAAGAGAGAAAGCCTGCCAAAAAGAAACTATTTACTTCCCAAAAGGATGTTGCGGAATAGAAGTCTGACCAGCTAGTAGAAGATGATATGCTGACAGATGATTTCGGCACAGGCTCAGAGCCTTCACTAGATATTGTTTGCAACTTGGTGTTGTATTGCCTAGGGAATATGACCAAGTCACGGAGATAGAGGAGCCTGAGGATGCAACTGAATTGGAAATGGCCAAACACAGGCCATTTTACTATTACATACTCAATAATGGATGTGTGGAGGAACAAAACGCCTTTTTCGAAAGGCCTGACGAAACCATGAAGAACCATTTAAAGCCCTTGTTTATTAGGGGCAAAATATAAATTTTTGGAGTAAATAAGATCTTAGTTGATGGAGGAGAAGCAGTGAATTTAATGCCACATTACATGTTCAAAAGAATTGGAAAAAATGACACTGACATCAAACCCCATAACTTGGTTCTGTCGAACAATGAGGGAAAAGTGGGTACTACAATAGGGGTAATTCAGATAGACCTCACAGTTGACACCATTACAAGGCCAACTATGTTCATGGTCATAGCGTCGAATGCCAACTATAATCTACTATTGGGTCGAGAATATAGAAGCTGACTAGAGCTATTACATGGCAGAAGTCAACCAGGTTAATGGGTGGAATTTTGACAAGAACCTGGACCACATTGCACCTTGCAATTCTGCAGGGTTCGACTTTACGCCCACTGACAATGCATTCTGTTCCCTTTACTCGAACCCCACCCATGGCTTTCAATGGGATAGGGAAGTAGTAGGTGAGGAAGATATTGTATTTGGAACGGAAGGAATCCAACCAACGGGTTGGGGAAGTGAATTTGATGACAATGACTGAGTCAAAGATGTTATAAAATATTTTGACTTACATAGCCGAAAATAAGTTAAAAGCGGCCCTAGAGGCTGAAGTGAAGTACATGGATGTCGAAGCCAAAAATAATGAAGAGCACTTGGAGGGTCCTGGTAAGAACTTCGGTCCTGAACCACCCGATAAGGGTCAAGATGAAGTGCAAGGCTAGAGGCTTGACGCCATCTATGATGACGAGCCTTTGGGCTTCGAAAAGGATCCGCTGGCAAATAACATGAAGATGCTAGCGCAAGATCCTCTAAAGGAGATCGACTTGGGAGAAGGGGTAATAAAAAAGCCAACATACATCAGCGCCAACATTAGCCCACAACTCAGGGTAGAAGTAATCCAACTATTGAAGGAGTTCAAGGACTGCTTCGCGTGGGATTACAATGCGATGCCTGGTTTAAGCAAAGATCTGGTCGAACTAAAGCTTCCTATAAAGCCTGGGAAGAAGCCCATCAAGCAGACTCCAAGGCGGTTTGCACCTGAAGTTCTGTCGAAGATCAAGGAAGAGGTCGAAAGGCTTTTTAAATGCAAATTCATTCGTAAGACCAGGTACGTCGAATGGGTTGCCAATATTGTACCAGTCATTAAGAAAAATGGCACTTTGAGGGTTTGCACCGACTTCAGAGATTTGAACGTTGCAACCCCAAAGGATGAATATTCAATGCCTGTGGCGGAAATGTTAGTCAATTCTGCTGCAGGACATGAGTATCTGAGTATGTTTGATGGGTATTCTGGATACAACCAAATTTTCATTGCTGAAGAGGATGTGCCAAAAATGGCATTTTGATGCCCCGGGGCCTTAGGCACCTTCAAATGGGCGGTGATGCCTTTTGGCCTAAAAAATGCTGGGGCAACTTATCAAAGAGCAATGAACTCTATATTTCATGACTTTATTGAAACTTTCATGCAAATTTATATTGATGACATTGTGGTTAAGTCTGTTTCAGGAAAAAGTCATATAGACCATCTTCGACAATCATTTGAAAGAATGAGGAAACATGGTCTAAAGATGAATCCTCTAAAGAGTTTTTTTGTGTGCAGGTTAGGGATTTTCTAGGCTTTGTGGTCCATAAGAAAGGATTCGAAATTAACCAGAATAAGACCAAGGCCATAATGGAGGTGAAAGTGCCATCAACGAAGAAGAAGTTGCAGCCATTGCTAGGAAAGATCAACTTCTTAAGGAGGTTCATCTCAAACTTAAGTGGCAAGACTCAAGCCTTCTCGCCTCTACTTCGACTCAAGAAGGAAGGTTCTGAATGGGGGCAAGCACAACAAGAGGCTTTCGACAAGATCAAAGACTACCTTGCGCATCCTCCGATTTTGGCACCTCCTTGTAGGAATAGAAGTATGAGATTGTACATATTTGCATTTGATATGACTTTAGGGAGCATGTTGGCTCAAGAGGATGAATATGGCGTCAAAAGAGCCATTTACTACCTTAGTAGAGTCTTAAATGATGCAGAAACTAGATATAGTATAGTAAAAAAGTTATGTCTATGTCTATACTTCTCATGTACAAAGTTAAAGCATTGTATAAAGCCAGTTGATGTTTATGTTTCGTACCACTTTGATATTATTAAACATATGTTGTCCAAACCAATTTTACATAGTTGAATTGGTAAATGGACACTGGCCTTAAGTGAGTATTCTTTAACTTACATGTCTTTAAAGGGTGTTAAGGACAAGTGGTAGCAAACTTCATAGTCAACCACTCCATAGTCGAAAACTCCCTAAACTATTTGGAGCTTGAACCTTGGAAGTTATACTTTAATGGCTCTAGTCATCAAGATGGAACGGGTGTGGGAGTACTGATTATTTCACCTAAAAAAATTCAAGTATAAGGTCGAAGGCCTTTGTTCCAACAACGAGGCTGAATATGAGGCTTTGATAGTCAAACTTGAAATCTTGTTGGAATTGGGGGCAACTCGAGTCGAAATAATGGGTGACTCAGAGTTGGTTATAAAGCAAATCACAAAGGAGTATAAATGTGTTAAAGAAAATCTTATAATGTACTTTATGATAGCCAATAGACTGTTACGAAGGTTTGAAGTGGTAAGCATTTGACACATACCTCGACTTGAGAACCAAAAGGCCAATGACTTGGCCCAAATTGCTTCTGGGTATAAAATTTCAAAAGAAAAATTGCAAGATGCAATCAAAGTTAGAGGAAGAGTTGTGTCAAACAGATTATCCCCATCAGATTTGGAAATGAAAAAGTGGGGTTATGCTGACGAAGAGAATTTTGAGATACTGGCCATAGATAGTTTGACAGACGAAGATTGGAGAAAGCCAATAGTACAATACTTAGAAAATCCAACAACCTTTTTCTAGCGAAAAGTCAGGTATCGTGCTTTAAGTTATATTCTTATGGAGAACAAATTATTTAAAAATAAACCTGAAGGAGTCTTGCTTAAATGCCTTAGTGAGTCAGAGGCATACTTAGCCTTTTCTAGTGTCCATAGTGGGGCATGTGGGGCACATCAGGTGGGTCATAAAATGAAATGGTTATTGTTTCGACAAGGGATGTATTAGCCTACCATGCTTAAGGATTGTATCAAATTCTCCAAAGTATGTCGGGAATGCAAGTACATGCAGGTATTCAACATGTTCCTGCAAGTGAATTACATTCTATAGTGAAGCCTTGGCCCTTCAGAGGGTGGGCTTTAGATTTAATCAGAGAAATTCGACCAGCGTCATCCAAAAGTCAAAAATACATTCTAGTGGGGATATACTATTTCTTTAAGTGGATTGAGCCTATACCATTGATGAATGTTGACCAGGAGGCAGTGATCAAATTCATCCAAAAGCATATTATTTATAGGTTTAGAATCCCATAAACCATTACAACTGACCAGGTATCAATTTTCATTGGTCAAAAGGTTCAGGAGTTTGCTAAAGAAATGGGGTTCAAACTATTGACATCTACGCCTTATTATGCTTAAGCAAACGGCCAAGTCGAAGCAGCAAATAAGGGAGTGATTGGCCTAATTAAAAATATGTGGGGAAAGAGCCAAGGAATTGGCATAAGACATTGGACCAGATTCTATGGGCATGTCGAACCTCATCTAAAGAGGCTACAAATACTACACCTTTTTGACTGACATATGGTCACGATGCAGTTTTACCAGTCGAAATTTACCTACAGTCAACTAGAATTCAAAGACAGCATGAAATCCCATCTAAGTCTTATTGGAACATGATGTTGGATGAATTAGTTGATTAGGACAAAGAAAGATTAAATGCCTTAGAATTATTAAAGAGTCAGAAGAAAATAGTAGAGAAATCATACAACAAAAAGGTTAAAGTTAAGTCGTTTTTGACTGGAGACCTAGTTTGGAAAGTGATCCTACCCATGGATCAAAAGGATAGAGCGTTGGGTAAATGGTCCCCTAAATGGGAATGCCCTTTTCAAGTTATCCAAGTTTTTTCTAATGGTGCATATGAAATTGAAGAATTAACTGAGGATTGAAGAGTCTTGAGAGTGAACGAGAAATATTTGAAAAAATATAAGCCTGCACTTCAAGAAATAAAAATAGCTAAAGAGTAATTCACACACAATAGTCAAAGCACAAATGGTAAGTCCAAATGTGTAAATTGCGAAAATGGCTAAGTTATTACATAAAATGCCACAAAGGGCTTAAAGTCATTACATCAAAAACCGAAATTCTTCAAAGACAAAAGTTCAACAATTACACCTAGGTAAAAAAGAAAGGGAATCTTCATCTTCTGATACTTCAACTTTTGAAGTTTTAAGCGCCGCTCACAAACAATCTTGTTGGAAGTAAGGCCATCAATTTCCTTTCCAAGCTTTTGGGCCCTTTCGACGTGATGCAACCCAACCTGGATTTCCTAATCTAGTTTGTCTTGATAAAGTTTATGGAGTTCATTTTTGCGCTCCTTGGCTTTGGCAATCTTGGCTTGCAATTCTTTTATTTGTCATTCCCAAGCTTGGATGTTCTTGTCGCAGGCTTCGACTTCTTTCTTATTTTGTTCAGAACCCTTCTCTAATTCCGCTACTTTGGCAGTAGATTCAGTGGCTGCATCCCATTCAGCTGCCTGGGTTTCTTATTTTTTCTTGATATTGTTCGAAGCCTCCCTTATACGATTAAGATCTACAATAATTTGATCAACCAGCAACCCCAAGTCCATAATGACGTCTGCAACTTCTGGAGAAACTGTCAAGACATCAACTTGTTTCAGGAGATCTTTGATCCCAAAGCAAGCAGAAGTGTCAGCCTCCAAGAGTTGGAACAGATCAGTGTCGAAGGCTTTTCCTTTAATCTTGATAAGCAAGTCATCACCAGGTTTGCTTGTAGATTGGTCACCTGACGCAGTTGAAGTGCTAACACTCTTCTCAGTCGAACTACCCCTGGCACTGATCATGACCTTCAGATATTCCAATGGTCTGTGTTGCTTTAATGATTCTAACTCTTCGTGGGAGAGTGTAGTAGTAGTTCTAGTCGAAGATGCTGAAGTCTCTTTGGCAGCATTAGGACTTGGTTTGGTTTTGGTCTGGTCATTTTTTTGCTCATCATCTTCTTCATTGTCATAATTATCTTCTTGTTCTTCATCTTCCTCCTCATGAGTTTTCGTCTCGAAGTCAAACATGGAGCGATCCTCTTCCTCCTCCTCTTCGTCATCCAAGCCACCAGTGCCTTGTTTTACATTAGTTGGAGAGCCATCTTCAGATTTATCTTTGACATTTCCTTCAACAGTTGGCATCTTCGTATCACCTTCCACGTCAACAAGGGCATCATTCTCTGGTGGGTTTCGGTCATGTTCAAAATCACTCGTTTGAGAATGTTCTGTGGTCACTTTTGGTGGAGAATCTTTTTGAGGTTCTTCAGCAAGTTAACTCACCTCATCTGTAGATTCTTTGTTGGAATCTTTGGGAGACGCTAGATGATATAAGGGAGTACTTGCAGGGTGGTAGGAAGGATCGCTGCTGATTGTGGGGAGAATTTGTTGGATGATGGGTTGCTCCTTTCCATCTGCGACACCCTGAAAAATCAAATATGGGTAAGTCGAAGATAAATAAAAAGAAATTAACAACTCAAGAGGTTAAGGTAGGATTGTTTACCTTAGGACCTTCAGTCCCATGGCTAGAGTTGTTGCTTTCGACTTGATCAGGAGTCGTCTTGGCAGTCTGACCTTTAGTGGTTGGATTAGCATCAGCTTCGACGACTTTGAGAGTGAGAGGCTTCTTTGTAGGAGTCTTGATAGTCTTTGGTTTAGGTTGAGAGCTGGAATCAGAAATCTTTGTCGGCTTCTTCTTCTTTTTTGGTTGTTTTGAGGTGTCTGGTGAAAGATCATCATCATCTGATTAGATCACCTGGACTTGAGGCTCTTTTTGTTTTCTTTTCTTGAGAGTTGGTGGTGGTTTTCGACTAGCCTGAAAAGAGAGATGCCCCAGGTATCAAAATATGAAGACAATATATAAAGAAGCATAATGATAATAAATGAAGTATACCTTTTCTATTGTCTTAGTGGCTTTGTCTTCATCATTTTCTTCGACAGCGTCCTTGTCGGTGGTGGAAGGTTTCTTGGCAGGAATCCTCACAACTGAAAGAAAATCAATACAATTATAACAGGTAAAAGAAAAGAAAAAGGAATTGATGAAAGAGGTGATGTCAAAAAACCTCTCATTCTACACCTTCGTATATTGGGAACTCTACGCGAATGTGTTCTATGCCAATATGAAGGTGCCCTTTGAAACTGTCTAGAGTATACTTAGTCAGAACCACCCGTTTGGCACGTTTTTGAAATTATTGTCGAAGGATTTTTACAAAATCCCCACAGACAAACCAGTCTGGGAATGGAGGACTAAAAGCCACACAAAACTCAACACTTGTAAGTCTAGGAAATTTTGGGGGATACATGTTAAAAGCTAGTTCGTACCGTTGTTCAGGTTTAACGTACGAAGGTAGTTTTAAATCCTTCAGTTTCTTTGTAAATTTTTCTTTCAAGGTAACTACTGCTTCACGAATGGTTTGACTAAGATCATCAGGTCTATAGGCAGTTTTAAAGTATTTTTGGAATGCTTGGATTTCTTTAATGTGAGTCGAAGTACCATTCTTGACTCTTTCCTGCACATAGGCAAAAGCATGAGTTAGATGTTGAGTAAAAGCAGGAACGCCAAAAAATTATGTAGTATAATAATCTTTCCACCAAGTATCAAATTCTTTGGTGCAAAGGAAGGACGGCATGAAGGCTACAGGAGTAAACTGTGTAATACCAGTATATTTAGCCAATTCTTTGTTGCATTGGGCTTCTGTGCAGATCATATTATAGAGAATCAGGGAGTTTTTCTTGGAAAAAAGTGGTTGTGGTTTAATCTGAATAAGACCAAATTGTTGAGAGACAAGATTGGGCTGATAGCTAAGGAGAGTAAATCAAAGTCTTGAAGGTGTGAGTTTGTGGCCAATAGTCTGGGGTGAGGAATGCTTCCCATATGGCAAGGGATTCTTTTTCTTGGTCCTTCGACAGAGCAGGAAAACTTCTTGTAAACCATTTAGGGCCATGCATTCTATTAGCAAAGGGATCCACGTTTGACGTAAAGTTGTAACGCTTGGCAAACATCATGACATACCCAGTGAATGTTTGTTGGAGATTTAACCCTTCGTCACTAGGGGTTAACAAAGCAAGACGCGTCCCTTCGAACTGCCTGTTCTTTATTTCGCCAGCTTCTGCATTGACGAGATTGCGAACAGGTAAGGATGCTTCAAAAGTAGCATTCAACCATAATTGCAGCAGCTAGAAAGGGCCAGAGAGAAGCAAGTTTCCTTTGGACTTGATGGTCTTAATAGTTGTGACATCTTCCCCTAAGGACTCATAGAGGTTGGCCAAGATTATTTTACAGAGACAAAGATCATGTTCAGCATGAAGTTGGTTTGCCATTGTAAGATACCACTTTGCCACTTGAAGGGATCTTAAGTAGAATACACAATGAGATATCCATAGAGCAAGGAAGGTAATGTGCTCTTGGTCAGAGACTTCTTCAGATTCCTTGTCATGATAATATGCAATATAGGTTGTGAAGATAGCTTTAGTGGTGTCGAAACCTATAGAGTCTTCAGCCAGGAAGTTAGGGTCATAGGTTTCCCCAACTGGTTTGAGCCTGGTAATGGCAGCAATGTCAAAGAGGGCGGGTGTTACCATTCCACAGGGAAGGTGGAAGTTATTATGGGTGCTATCCTAGAAATACAAAGAAGCAACTAGCATAGATTGGAAATAGCCAGGTCCAACTTTCGACAGCTGGATCATGTCGAAGATACCCATGTTTTTCCAGACTTGGGATTTTGCCTTTTCTATCTTCTCTAACCAGGCAAGATAATCTGATGGATCCTTAAATAGGGGGAATGATCAAAATATCCTAAAACTATTATTCATATGCTATAGATTTATGGGTTCTTTAGAGGCCTCAGTCAAAGGTGAGCCTTGGTTATCAATTATTCATTTTTTCATCAGCCTCAACATCTTCATTAGCCCTATGTCCTTTTCTATTAGCTATGGGTTTGTAACGATGGTATGTTGGGAAAAATTCGTTAAGTTTATTAGGGTTAGCATAAAGGTTTGGTAAGGGACCTAACATAGCATACGTTTTACCAGTAACAGAGAAAGGGATTAGTACCTGATATTGATAGATTCTTCTCTTTTTTTTTTCAAGAGGAGGTTCAGGTATGTACTGTTGGTTACCCACAACTGTTGGGCCCAAAATCTTGTAAACTGGAGCAAGTTCAGTGGATTTCTTGGATTCTTTGGTGTTATTGCCTGAATCTTTGGAAGTTTTAGTAGAAGACGCCATTGATGTAGCAGAGATTGAGGAAAAAGGGTTTGCGTTCGTGAAAGATGAATAGTTGAAGAGAAAGTTTATTCTTGATAAAAGAGATCCAGAAGATGGAAAAGTTGAAAAATGGTAGTGTTTCATTATTTATAGGCTAATGGAGTGAAGTGGTTCACTTCACGCATTGATGGTTGAAAAGAAAGTGGGACACGTGCCAGTCGGAGAATGAGTGATGAGACGGTGGCAATTAAGCTATCCCACGATCTCCTAGGAACTAGGAGCATGATGATTGTAAAAAAGATTCGCGCATGAGTTTGAGGAGACGTTTGGGAAAAGTGTCATGAAGACTATGATGTCATAGCAGGCTAAGATTTTGTGGCGTTGAAAAAAGATTTCAAAAAATGCTCTTTTCTCCATTTTAGTCAAAAAGGACATTTTTGGGGGGCAATTTGTTACCTGCGAATTTCGATGCCATGATTTGATGGAGTATGATAATCAAAAGAAATGCTTTTGAGTTGTTTTGGAATTCGACAGGACCATGAGTAGAGGTCTTGATTAAAGAGGTCCTTGTAAGAAGGATACGCTGGATAAAGACTTAGAAATATTTTCTGAGTTTAGATTGCCACTTCAACGGAGGCAATGCTGAAGGTTGCGTTCGACAAAGAGTTTTAATTTTGAATAAGGATGATAACCAACTTTTGCCTTTATCCGTTTCTCAAAAGTGACGCGTGTAAAACTGTAGCGAATTAGAGACATGCAAGTGAAACGTGTCATTTTCTGAAGAAATAACCGTTGATAGCGGTTATTTTCGACGTATTATAAATAGGAGTTTTAGTGTATAGGATTTCGTGTGTTACAAATACTCACAAATTACTCAAAGTATCTAAGTGTAATTGAGAAACGAGTTCGTTGAGAATGTACGTCTGAAACACCATATTTTCATTTTAATTGAAGTTATTTTTTCAGTTTTATCAATTACTTTTTCCATTGCAATTTACTTTGAAGGCTTTATTGTAATTCATTTACAAATTCTGCATTTTACTTTTATACTTTCAAAATTTTAAACAATTTTCTACAATCATGGGCATTGTCGAAGTGTTCTTAAGACTTTCAAAAATAGTTTGAACAATAGCACATGTCCTAGGATTCATTGGTTGATCATGTAAAGTAAACCATTTTTTGGAGACCAGCAGTTGTTTACCAATTTTCACGGTAAACAACAAAATACTAAAATCAGCAAACAGCTACGGCTGGCCGAGCTATTGCTACGAGCTATGTAACACCCCAATTTCCGAATCGACATAATGCGAAATAATTTAATAATGAACTCAAACAATTAAAGTGTCACACATGTTTTATCAACCATAAACTTAACCAATCAAAATATTTCAATATATGAAGCAGAAATAATGAATTAAGTTTGACATAAGGTCTCATCAATCGCACAATAACTAATTGGTTTAACAACTCCAAAATGACATAAAATAGCCAATAAGCAAAATAGAACAACCTGTCACCCAATGTTACTTATCAGAGCAACACCACTAAATACCCGAACAATAAAGTAACAAAGAAGGCATCAACACCATCCTCTACCTTAAGCAGTTACTTCTTAACCTGCTCGTTTGTACTCCCAAGGAACACATACACCACAACAAACAAAAAAGGGGTGAGAATATGCTCAAATATATTAGCGGTGCAAACCATAGCATGGGTAGCATATTCATACAATGACCATTCATATTAGTTATTCATAATTCAATCACAGTCATCACCAATACAATCATAACCATCAGCAATTACAATGATAAACATCACTAGATAATGCAATGTATGTACAATGTTTTTATCACCTCATTAGCATATGCATGTGGTACCATTCCTACTCACCAATTTGGATGTCAGACATAAAGTATTAGATGATCCCATCACCAATATTTTAGACAATTAGAGTTATACTACTGATTTAGTCCCATCACCAATTTGTCACCAAAACCTAGAGTCTGAAATACATGATGCATGAACATGCCACAACAATTTCATATGAGATTTATCACCAATGATCCTAATGAAACCACATACTTCACCATAATACATCATTAATGATAACTCACAAATATATAGTATCATACGACACATCACCAATGCGACATCACAAAATTTATCACTAGTCATATTAAACATACAATTTACATACAAACACTCATCACAAGTCAATCATATCATAATTAATTCATCACCAATAATCAATTATTAAAATGAAACATAATAGTCAAAGTTATATAATTTTTCATCAATAATCATCTCAACTTCAACATCAACATCCCTTCTCACGGGGGTAATCATTAATTCATTTAATCCAAAAAATCAAAAATATTTTCATCGACTCTAACCATCAATTAGCGTTACACAAAAAGTAACACAACATAATCACGTCCTCAACTACAAATTCAACGTCTGGGGACATTACCATAGGGTACTCTTCTGCGTTACCTTTCCAACGCTTTAAACCGTGCTTCCAACTGACTCACAGAACTTAAGTTATGATGAAAACAATATTTTAATAAAATTAGAAACAATTGGACCGCCACTGTAGCATGACACCTGTCAGCTCTTTTGTGACGCCCTAAACCGTTGCAGAATGCAGAATTTTGCGTTTTTTCATCGTTGGAGGCCTTTCGGACCTCCGATTTCGATTCAGTAAAAAGCTTGACGCTCAGAATTTGACACACAATAAACATGTAACGATTATGCAGCATCCAACACAAATTATACAGACCCAACATCAAATAGTCAACAATAAATCATGAAATTAACGTTATGTACAAGACACCAAATTCACAACAATGGTGTTCATACAATTTAGATTCACTTACAATCCATATGCACAAAACTCAGCAACATACCAAATACGAATTTACACATCAAACATCATAATTACCATGAATTAATCATAATCGTACTCAAAACTCATAAGGCATATCAATAGAGAAAATATCTTAGAGGAGGGTGAGGATCCCTCTCTACCCCTTCATGAAATACACTCAATATTGAAGTAATTTCTTTCCCCTTACTTGAATTTCCATCAATTACTCAAGCTCTAGCTATGGTGATCTCCTTCTCCCTTAAGCCTTTGGTCTTTTGTTGTCTCTTGCCTCTTTTTTCTAATTCTCCCAAATTTCTACGTATAAGAATATTTTGGCTCCCCTCTTTACTATTTATTTAACCTAATCTTGTTTCTACTAATTCTCCACTTTACCCTTAACTTTCTCTATTTTCACCACTTTCCCTTATTTTTCTAAAACTTTAATTGCCACTCAAAACTCTCTATTTTATTTATTTTTTATTTGATTAATTAAAATTCTACTATTTATATCAAATAAAACTCTACTGTTTCCTTTATTTTATCATTATTCTCTACAACTCTATTTCCCACTCAACCAATAATATTTTATTTATTTTAATATTAAATATAAATTCTACTAAAATACCCTTAATTAATTATTATTTAAAATTTTCCTTATTTTTCTATTTCTTATACTATTTCAATTATTCTCATCATAATAAAATTAATTAAAATTCTAATTAATTCTACTACTCTCACCAACCTAACCACATGCCAGATACCACACACATATTTACCAAAAATCAACTAAAACATATAATTCACTTAATAATTAAATAAAATACAACTAAATTCAATTCAATAAATCAATGAATTTGGGGTGTTACAACTCTCCCCCACTTATGGAATTCCGCCATCGAAAATTACCTGAACGAAACAACTCTGGATAAGATTCCCTCATTAACTCTGGATAAGTTTCCACTAGCAGGTCCCTCCCTAAACAAACTTCACTAAGGTGATCTCCTTGCCTCTCAATTGTTTCACTTCTCAATCCTGTACTCTCAAGGGAGATGCCTCAACAGTCAAGTTCTCTCTAACCTACACATCATCCACTTGAATCACATGAGACGGATCAGGAATGTACTTCCGAAGCTGAGACATGTGAAACACAGTGTGAAGATTCACAATAGATGGTGGTAAGTCAAATCTGTAGGCCACTTCACCCACTCTCTTTGAAAACTGATAGGGACCAATGGAAGACGGGGTAAGCTTTCGAGATTTTAAATCACGACCAACACCTATCACTAGGGTGACTCTCAAGAACACATGATCTTCCTCTTGGAACTCAAGTGCCTTCCTTCTCTTATCATGGTAACTCTTTTGTCTGATCTGTGATACTTTCATCTTCTCCTGAATCATCTCTATCTTCTCAATAGTCTGTTGAATAATCTCTGGTCCAAGCACACACTTTCACCAAAATCATACCAATACAAAGGTGTCATACACCTCATACCATACAAATCCTTAAAAGGTGTCATTCCAATACTAGAATAGAAACTGTTGTTATAAGTAAACTTGATCAATCACATGTAATTATCCTACTTACCTCCCTGCTCCAAAACACAAGCTCTTAGCAAATCCTCTAAGGATTAGATAGTCCTTTCCGTTTGACCATCTGCATGAGGATGATAAGCAAAACTCAACCTCAACTTAGTAGCCAAAGCTTCCTGCAAACTTCCCCAGAACCTCGTTGTGAACCTCAGATCTCTATCAGAGACAATGCTCAAAGGTAGGGGTGGGAATAGGCTGGGCCGAGCTAGGCTTTGTCAAGCCTGAGACTGGCCTGCTAAAAAATTCAAAGCGTAAGTCTGGCCTATAGCCTATCAAAAGCTTATTTTTTGGCTTGAGCCTAGCCTTTTCGAAGGCCTCATTGGCCTATTAACCTACTTAAAAAGCCTATATCATTTGAACATATGTAAATAAGAAATTCAACTAATGTTTAAATAGACTAGAGAATCAAAAGTACAATGAGACTAAATGTTTATTTCTATTGACTTATTTGAGCTTACCTAGTAACATATATTTTGTGAGATGATTTGTTTGAGATAACTTATAAAAACACCTTATAAAATTATTCATAGGATTTCTTTTAATTTATTTTCATAATTCTTAAATATAACTAGGTTTTACTTTTCTATTTTAATATAAAATATAAAAACAATAAATTCATTCATATTTAATAAATAGGGCAACATATTAGGCTTATAACGCTTTTTGTATAGCCTGCGGCCTAACCTATTTAGTTAAATAGGCTTATAAAAAAGCCTAGGCTTTTATATTTAAATAAAAGCATGGCCTAACCTTGGCCTATGTAAGTTAGGCCGTAGGCTCCTGTTAGTTGGCTTGCCCTATTCCCACCCCTAATCAAAGGAATACCATGCAAACTAACAATCTTCCCAACATAAACTTCAGCTAGCTTCTGCAATAGATAATTGATCTTTATCGGAATAACATAAGCCAACTTAGTCAATCCATCCATTATAACCCAAACTAAATCTTTTCCCTTAGAAGTCCTCGACAAAATTGTCACAAAATCTATGGAAATGTTATCCCACTTCCATCCAGAAATCTTCAATGCTTGCATCAATCTATACGTTTTCTGATGTTCAAGCTTTGACTTCTGGTAAGTCAAACAAGAATACACAAACTCTGCAACTTCCTTCTTCATTACTGGACACTAAAACATCTTCTTCAGATCTTGATACATTTTAGTACAGTGTGGATGAATAATTAAATTGCTTCTATGCGCTTCTCCTCAAGAATACTCTGCTTAAGCTCTGGCACATCTTGCACACCATTCTCGTCAGTTATGAAATCACCTCCTTTATCTTAATTTATTAATACTAACTGATTAACCAATCCCATGTCCTATTTCTGACCTTATATGATTTCTTCAAGAATACCGTTAGTCAGCTTCAGCATACCCAACTTCACATTGTTAGGAATCGTCTCACACACCAAACTAAGATCTCTGAACAGTTTAATCAAATCCAATTATAAACGCCGACATATGCAAAGAATTTCTATTCAAGGCATCTGCTACAACATTTGCTTTATCAAGATGGTAACTCAAACAAAAATCAAAATCCTTTAAAAATTCAAGCCATCTCCTCTACCTCATATTCAGTTCCTTATGGCTGAACAAGTACCTTAAACTCTTGTGGTTACTGAACACTTCAAACCTCGAACCAAACAGATAGTGCCTCCAAACCTTGAGCACAAACATTAGAGTTGTCAACTCTAAATTATGGGGGTACGATAATTCCTCTCGTGAAATTTCTATTGTCTAGAAGCATAAGCCACAACCTAACCATTTTTCATCAATACACCACCTAGACCCATCTTCAAAGCATCACAACACACAACAAATGATTCATTTAGACTCAACAAAATCAAAACGGTTACTGTCGTCACCTTCTTCTTGAGATCTTCAAAACTCTCTTCACAATGAGTATCCCATACAAAAGCTTGACCCTTTTGAGTCAACTGATTCAAAGGCAAAGATAACTTTGAAAAGCCTTTGATGAACCTTCTATAATAACCAACCAAACCCAGAAAACTTCTGATCTCCATAACAGACTTCGGAGTCTCTCACTACAACACTGCATCAAATTTTGATGGATAATATGAAAGACCATCACTAGAAATCACGTGCCCAAGGAAACTCACTTCTCACTGCCAGAATTCACACTTGGATAACTTTGTATACAACTTATTTTCCTGCAACGTCTGCAACACAACTCTCAGATGTTCTGCAAGAACTTCATATGACTTAGAATATATCAAAATATCACCGATGAACACAATCACAAACTGGTCTAGATAAGGATGGAAAATTCTGTTCATATATTCCATAAATATACCAGACGCATTTGATAGACTGAACGACATAACAAAATACTCATAATGACCATATCGGGTTCTAAAAGAAGTATTAAGAATATCTTTTGACCTTATACAAATTTGATGATAACCTGATCTCAAATCAATCTTACTAAACACATATGCACCAATCAATTGATCAATCAAATCGTTGATTCTCGGAAGAGGATACTTGATCTTGATAGTCACCTTATTCAGTTGTCGATAATCAACATATAACCTCATGCTACCGTCTTTCTTCTTAACCAACAACACTGGCGCTCCTCACGGCAAAACGCTAGAACTGACAAACTTCTTCTCAAGCAGATCTTCTAACTATTTCTTCAGCTCACTCAGCTCTAAAGCATACATTCTATACGAAGCCATCGAAAAAGGAATAGTACCAGATACTAAGTCTATGGCGAATTCAACTTTACGCTCTGGAGGCAAGTTGCAAATATCTTCAGGAATAACATAAGGAAATTCACACACCACTGGAATATCTTTAGTCGCCACATCGTTCTCCACTCTCAGAGAAACGAACATCACCAATACATGATCATTCTCCCTTAAAGACATCTCAACTTGGCCGGCAGAAAAGAATCTGGAATCCATATTCTCTTCGGGTTCTAGAAACAACACAGCCTCAACAACACCTACACTCTTGCAATCACCAGCATGCTGAACCAACACTCCCAAGGGGCACAGGCACCACAACAAACAAAAAGAGGTGAGAATATGCTCAAATATATTAGCGGTGCAAAGCATAGCAAGGGTATCATATTCACACAATTACCATTCATATTATTTATTCATATTTCAATCACAATCATCACCAATACAATCATAACCATCACTAATTACAATTATAAACATCACTAGATAATGCAATGTATGTACAATTTTTTTATCAGCTCATCACCATATACATGTGTTACAATTCTTACTCACTAATTTGGATGTTAGACTTATAGTAATGGATGATTCTATCACCAATATTTTGGACAATCATAGTTATACTACTGATTAAGTCCCATCACCAATTCGTCACCGAAACCTAGACTCTGAAATTCATGATGCATGAACATGCCACAACAATTTCATAAGAGATTTATCACCAATGATCCTAATCGGAACCACATACTTCACCATAATACATCACCAATGATAACTCACCAATATATAGTATCATACAACACATCATCAGTGAGACATCACAAAATTCATCACCAGCCATATTAAACATAAAAATTACATACAAACACTCATCACAGGTCAATCATATCATAATTAATTCATCACCAATAATTAATTATTAAAACAAAATATAATAGTCAAAGTTACATAATTTCTCATCAATAATCATCTTAACATCAACATGAACATCCCTACTCATGAGATAACCATTAATTCATTTAATCACAACAATAAAAAATATTTTCATTGTCATTAACCATCCATTCGCGTGACACAACAAGTAACATAACATAATCACGTTCTCAAGTACACATTAAACATCTTGAGACATTACCTTTGGGTAGTCATTTGCGTTAATTTCCAACGCTTCGAATCGCTCCTCCAACGGAGTCAGGGAACTCAACTTATGATGAAAATATTATTTTAACAAAATCAGCCTAATCTAAGACGGTTGGACCGTCATCGTAGCATGACGTCCGTCAGTACTTTTACGACGCCCTAAACCACTTCAGAATGCAGAATTCTGCGTTTTTCATCGTTGAAGGCCTTCCAGACCTTTGTTCACGATTCTGTAAAAAGCCAGATGCTCAGAATTCGACACACAATAATTATAAAACAATTATATAACACTCAACACAAATTATACAAACCCAACATCAATTAATCATCAACAAATCATAGAATTAAGGTTATGTTCAAGGCACCAAGTTCTTAACAATGGTGTTCATACAATTCAGATTCACTTGCAATCCATATGCATAAAATTCAGCAACATACCAAATACGAATTTACACATCAAACATCATAATTATCATGAATTAATCATAATCGTACCCAAAACTCATAAAGCATATCAATGGAGAAAATATCCTAGAGGAGGGTGAGCATCCCTCTCTACCCCCTCATGCAATACACCCAATATTCAAGTAATTTCTCCCCCTTTACTTGAATTTCCAACAATTACTCAAGCTCTAGCTATGGTGATCTCCTTCTCCCTCAAGCCCCTGGTCTTCTCTTGCCTCTTGCCTCTTTTCTCTAATTCTCCCAAATTTTTACATATAAGAATATTTTGGCCCCCCTCACCTTTACTATTTATTTAACCTAATCTTGTTTCTACTAATTTTTCACTTTACCCTTAACTTTTCTATTTTCACCACTATCCCTTATTTTTCTAAAAATTTAATTTTCACCAAAAACTCTCCATTTTATTTATTTTCTATTTTATTAATTATTATTCTACTATTTAAATCAAATAAAACTCTAATATTTCCTTTACTTTCTCATTATTCTCTACAAATCTATTTTCCATTCAACCAATAATTTTCTTATTTATTTTAATATTAAATATAATTTCTACCAAAATACACTCAATTAATTATTATTTATAATTTTTCTTATTTTTATATTTTTTATACTATTTCAATTATTCTCCTCATAATAAAATTAATTAAAATTCTAATTAATTCTACTACTCTCACTAGCCCAACCACATGCCACATACCACACACATATTCATTAAAAAATCAACTAAAAGCAGATAATTCAGTTAATAATTAAATTAAATCCAACTAAATTCAATTAAATAAATTATCTGAATTCAGGGTGTTACATGCTGTAATAAAACAAAACACGCTCTACCATATAGAAACAAAAACAACTACGATTTGGCCATAGCTAGAACGCAGAATTATGCAATTTGGTATTTTTCTTCAATCTAAACTCTTCTCCAACATGTTTACTCTACCCAAAACTTAGAGAAAACAAAACTGGCACAAATTACAAAAAATAACACATCACATCATCACTTAAACATTAATTTAACATCATCAATTCTTCAAAGTTCATCATCATTTAATCAACAATGATAACAACATTAACAATTGATTCATGGAAAAACAACATTAAAATTATGCAAATTGAATAAACCATTGATGACAATAGAGAGATTCATAACCTATGGTGTAAAAATCACCATCTAATAGGGAAAGTTTACATGGAAATTCATACAATTTAGTGTTCAAGGGAAACCCCACTACCCTAAATGTATAAATACCAATTATAGAACAATCCCCCCTTACCTTGTTAGTGTAGAATTTCTTCGTGAACCTCTTAACAATCATGGAAATCCTTTCTTGCACAATCTCCATCACTCTTCTCTTAGTGAATTGAGACTTTCTCTTATAGTTTTGAAGAAGAAGATCTGACTTTTTTAGGGTTAGGTTTTCTGCCTCTTTTCTTTTTTCCCAAGAGAATACTGTTGGAATTAACCCAAAACTTTGAGAATTCTGAATCAATATTGATGAACAAGATTCAATCAACCTGATCAAAACCCCTTGTTCTTCAATCACACATTGATTGCAAGAATGATTCTGCGCATCAATTGTTAATGGAAGAAGAAAGAAGATTGAATATGAAAGAAGATTAGGATTTTAACAAAAATAAGGGAAGAGGAGAATGATTTCTGCAGAGTAACTCTCTGCTCTCAAACTGAGAAAAATATTATTCACCTGTGCAACTGCACTTTCTGTTGTGTGTTACAATATTATTCTCTATTCTTCTTACTCAAAATAGGGGTTACTCCCTCTATTTATAATTGAGCTACCTTGCTCCCTAAGGTAAAACCCAAAATTATAAAAGCCCAAAATTTCTATTATGGTCTAAATCGAAATCCTCTGTCAAGCAACCTACTTTGACACTTTGACTTCTAACACAACACGACACACACACACACACATAGACCCACATACACACAAGGCTAGTTTCGACACATCATTGTTTCTATCGAGCTACACTTGTTTTGACACAAGGAATTTCAATCTTAACACACCACCTAATTCATTGTGTCTAAGCTATCTATATTCATCATAGACCTTAGTTTCTTGAACACTTCGACTTGCACTCTTTTCGTCATGATATCTGCAATTTGATTCTCAGTTCTGCAGTGTTCCAAATTCATCTTCCCTTCTGCTACTTGCTCTCAAAGATAATGGAACCTCAATTCGATATGCTTGCTTCACCCATGTGCTATCGGATTCTTCGCCAGGTTGATAGCTAACATGTTGTCGATCTTCATGATAATTGCTCCAAGGCTCTTCCTTGTAATCTCTTTGACCAGGTTCACCATCCATTTTTCTTGAAAAGCATAGAGAGAAGTAGCTGTGTATTCTGCTTCTCGCGATGACAATGCCACTATTACTCTTTTCTCGAACTCCAAGCAACTAGTGAACCATCTAGCATAAACACATAGCCACCTGTGGATTTTCTATCCTCAGCATCATTACACCAACTTGAGTCGGTGTATCCCACTAACTTGCATTCTTTTCTTTCACCAGCTGCAGAAAACAAAATGCCATAGTCGAGAGTTCCTTTCAGATACCTTAGTATCCTCTTCGTCACTGCTAGGTGTGATACCTTTGGCTTCTGCATGAATCTACTTACCATACCCACACTGTATGCTAGATCAGGCCTTGCGTGACAAAGGTATCAAAGTGATCCAATGAGTCTTCTGTACTGTGTTGGATCGACATCATCTTCATTTGTGTCCTTCGACAATTGCATCCTGGGCTCAGCTGGAGTCGAAGTTGGGTTGCAATCTTGCATCTGAAATTTCTTGAGTATTTTGCCTGCATATCTTATTTGATGAATCAAACCTCCATTACTCTTGTAGAATTTGATACCAAGGAAGTATGAAATATTTCCCAAGTCTGACATTTGAAACTCCTCACTTAGGTCATGTTTGATGTCTTCGATCTCCTTCTTGCGACTTCCTGTTATCAACTCTTGGTTATTCTTACATATACTTGTAGCATGCGATTTTTGTCGGTGACGCGACCACCTTACCGCAATGGTTGGAATTTGGTGCTACTTCCTAATTTCTTATTTATCCTATGAAGCTAGAAAGGAAAAGTAAGCTATCTAAAACTAACCTTGCACGCAAATGTTTTATTGAACAAATGCTAAGAGATTGGGGGGTCGGGGCCAGGTTATACAGTGGGGAGTTGTCAATTACCCATCGTATATATGGTTATCCATAGGTTGTTTTGGTATTTTCTTCTATCATATACTTACTGGTGTTTATCTGTCATAAATTAGGAAAGTTTCTCCTTTGGGAGTGTTGAGAGAATGTTGAGAAGATGTTTTTGTTGTTTTTGGGTTTTCTGTTATTTTTGATAAGGTACTGGACCTAAGGTTTTTGTTTAGTGTGCTCGCTAAGATTTTGAAATCTTATGCCTACGTATTCCGGTAAAGAGGTACAGGGAAATCAGAGAATAGGAGGAAAAAGATGTTTGGTGTCTTGTTTAAAGCCCAAGATTGAAGCTAAAGAGTATTTATGTCTTATTTAAAGCCCAAGATTGAAGCTAAAGGTTTGACTGAGAGAGAATTTGTCATCTCTAAAGGGAGGTATCTCACCTGTTTATCACAGTTGTTGGGTGAAGGATTATAAAGGAGAATTACTTTAACTGGGATGCGGGATCCAACAATGCCATAATTTCCTTTAAAAGGGGATTGTCCTAAAGGAGGAAACTTTAACTGAGTGTAGAGCAATGCCATTTTTCCTTAGGAGTCTTCCATGCTAAGAGGAGGACATTGGCTTGGATGTAAATAGTCCAGAGGCTTGCCACTTACAGCAATTAGATGAAAGAGCAGTTTACCAGGATAAGAGATGGACTACATCTTGGATTATTGAATCAACAAGTGTGCCACTTACATCATTTATCTGGAATTAAGGTTTTGTTTGAGTATTTGTTTTGAGATGTGATATACAGTGAAATGACTTCCTACAAAAAGAATTTTTGATTTCCTCTGAGGGGATGTTGATTTTTGTGTGCCTTGATCAAAGCCCAAGGTTGAAGCTAAAAGGTTGACTTTGCTTAGAAAGATCATTTAAGCCTAAGAGGAGATTGAAAAGATTGATTCTTTCGGGGAATATTTTGTTTGTCTTGTACAAAGCCCAAGATTGAGGCTAAAATGAAACTGACTCAACTGGAGAGATTTTATCTATCTTGTACAAAGCCCAAGATTGAGGCTAAAGAAAAAAATACCTCTACTGGAGAGATTTTATCTGTTTTGTACAAATCCCAAGATTGAGGCTAAAGAAAAAACTGAGGGATGATCATTATACAAAGCCTAAGAGGAGGCTGGTTGGGGAATTCTTATATGAAGCCTAAGAGGAGACTAGCTTCTGCTGGGGATTATTAAAATCTAGAGACAGGTCCAAATTGTATCGGGAATCCAAAAGGAAATAAACTCTTATTGTGGATTAAAGAAGAGTTGGAATATCAGATGCCATGAGGTTCTGATACTATTATGGATTTGTTAAGGGTATACTGACCCTGGTTGGGGATTTTTTGAACCTTGTTGAGGATCAAAGAAATTCTAAAGTAAGTTTGGAGAATTTGAGAATTTAGACTCTCCTGGGGATTAGACATGTGTAGATGACTAAATTCTTTCCTATGCTTTTTTAGGAAACTTGTGGGTTTCTGTATGATATTCAAGAGGAAATAAGACTTCCTAAGTCTACTGTTGTGAAGAGATTGACTCCCAGTTAGAGAATGATCTTTGTGTAATGCCCAAGAGAAGGCAGATGTTTTAAGGGATGAAATTCAACCCTAGAATGGTTTGATGCTTTGACTCTTTTAGAGGACTGCTCTAGCAAAACATGACTAAATTCTGTCCTATACCTGTAGGAGGTCTTTGGGTCCTTGTACTAAGCCCAAGAGGAGGTTGAGAACTTCTAAGAAGCCTGAGGGTCCTTGTACTAAGCCCAAGAGGAGGCTGGGGATGCTTTTAGGAAGCCTGTGGGTCCAAACCTAAGAAAAGTTCAAGAAAGGTTTCACCGGGAATAATCTTTTGTTTAGTGAACAATTCTAGGGTTTGAAGAAATTCAAAAGAGGTTTCACCAGGAATTAATCCTCTCTGGGGAAATGAATTTCTTGTACATATATTTCTAAGTTGTAAGAGTCTTGAGAAAAGTTTCACCGGGAATAATATCTTTCTATGTTCCATATTGTATAAGCCCAAGAGGAGGCAGGACTGTATCTGAAATTTCCTACGGGGAATTAGTTTTGACTGTGTTGAAAGAGTGACCACTGGCTTTATCTGAACCTAGACCTAGTTGTTGGGGAAAACTCTAAGCAGATATACAGGCATATATATATATATATACAGATGAAATATATATAAGCTGGTATGTAAAAAGAAGCTGGTAAAACTTACAGGTGATCAAGCTTCTAATGTTATAAACACAGCTGTATGGTTAGTTATTCAAGAAATTGAATAAAGTTTTGATAACAACTATTTTGAATTTGAATAAAAAAGTAAGTTTGTTGTAAAAGGAAATTTGGGGCTTATACTCAAAAGGAGGCCCAGATGAATTCTTTTGAAAAGGCGACGATCGTGTGTAGTTTTAAAAATTTACAGAGGGACTTATACAATGACTGAGGCCCAAAAAGGTTTATATACAAATGGATTGGGTCTTACATTCTATTAGAGGCCCAAAAAGAAGAGAAATGAGGCTTACAACTCAAGGAGATGCCCATATGATTATTGTTTTAAAACTGACGATCGCGTCGGGACTTATACAATGACTGAGGCCCAAAAAGGTTTATATACAAAGGGGGTTGGGTCTTACACTTTACTAGAGGCCCAAAAAGTTTATTTTTGTACAAAAGACGTGGCTTACAGCTCAGAGAGATGCCCAAATGAAAACAGTGATCACACAACCGTTTTGAAAATCGTATTGGGTCTTAAACAATTATTGAGGCCCAATTTTATTTGTGTGTGATAAGGGAAGGGTCTTACACTCTATTAGAGGTCCAAAAAGTGTTTGAAAATGTTTGTGAGTGTGAAAAGAATTCAAACCCTAATTTTGATTAAAAATGTATTTTAATTTGAATAAAATTTAATTAAAATGATCAAAATTATCAAACATGTGTGAAATACAAATTGTGGTCTTGGATAAGTATTTGAAAAATCATGTTTTATCCTTAGAAAGATTTGAAAATCATTTGAATTTGAAAAAAACAAGTGAAAGAAATATTTTTAAATGCTTAAAAACAAATAAAAATAAATTCTTTATAAAAATATTAAATATATAAAATAAATAATATTTTTTTGAATTTTTGTAGAATAAAATATTTTAACATTTTTATGAGTTTTGAAAGAAGAATCAATTCAAAAACATTAAAATTCAGAGAGAAATTAATTTTTGAATTAATTAAATAAAATAACAAAAATTCAAAAATTCAAAAGTTTGAAAAAGGGTGCCAAGGGAAGAACACGCACGACTTTGTTTTCCCCAGATTTGCATTTTCTCACTTTTCTCTTTGATTACTTAATGGTTTTGCACGATCCAAACACCAATCTCACTCGTTTTTGAACATGGATCACAACCATATAAATTAATTGCATTTATATTAAGTGTGGAGGGGGAAAACAGAAGATAACCTCAAGAACCCTAATTTCAGCATGAACACTATGAAATTCCATACACGATTCATACATAGCAATTGATTGAGGGTTATCACTCTATATACATGCAGAAACAAGATGGTAACTCAAAAATTCATTTATGATGCATGTAATATGGAGTTTGAAGGCTTCAGGCTTACCTCTTGCAGCTGGTGATCGAATTTGATGATGGAGGTCTTACAGATGTTATGTAATGATCTAGACAGCTTCAATGGACCTCAAGTAATGTGTTTGAAAGCTTGGAATGGATTGAATTAGCCCAAAATTTGTTGTGGCACCTCAACTGCAAACAGGTCAAAAGCTTGAGCAAGTGATTGGTGATTTTGTGATTCAGGTGTTCCAGATGAGTTTCAAGGTCATGGATCACTCATATATGATGTTTATAAGGTGTTGGCATGATTGGTTTGGTTTGGATTGCTTCCTATTTCAAAATTCGATAGTGACTTGAAATAGAAGGCAAATCTAGTTTTTTGAAAGTGATTTAGAGGAAAACATCAGTTGTAGTGCTTTGGTGTACTTCAATTGATCATAAATGAGCTCTATTTATAGTAGAGCAAGTTTGTTTTGCAAGAAATAGTGAATGGCAACTGGTACAGTTTGTTATCCAATGGCTGTCAAAAGGAATCTCAAGTCTCCTCTAGCCATTGACTTGAGATTAGAGCACAGGCCTATGGTCTTCTGTTGCAGGGATAAGGCTTGACTCATTCAGTTGGGTTTGCTTCAGTCCATGCCACCTTGATGCATCCATTGAATGCTTGATGCCAAATTTGAATTTCAAGATTCCTTTCATGATGATTTTGCACATGGAAAGCTAGGTTCTTGGCATTTTGTGTTATGGATCAGATTCCTCATTCATTTGTGTTGTAATTGGACAAAAATTGAATGATCAAAGTGCCCAAAATTGGTCTAAGGAATCGTGTGATACAAGTTTGTACCAAATACTGTCAACAAAACAGTTTGTTTTTAGGCAACTTGTGAGATCCATAACTCCTAGCTCAAATGGAGTTTGATTGAGTTCTTGGACATTTTGGAAATCTTACATGATGTATTTTAACTTTGTTGTTCACCAATGGACCTGGTTCAACTTGGTTCAAGGTGAAAAATGTCCTCAAAGTTTGGAAAAAGTGAAACAGATTCTGACCAAATTTCACTAAGTGTTGGAAAAAGTGGTCATTTTCATTTTTTGTGAGTTTGATCAATCCATAACTTAAAATCCATGAGGATTTAGAATCTCTTGTAGTTGACACTTTTAAAGTATGTAAGATGAACTTTCATTTTAGCTTTGAATGGGAGAAAAAGACCTTAGGGTTTGGGAGATATGACCATGCAAAGTTGGTACAAAAATACTTTTATCTCATAACTTAGAAAAATTTTGGTTTCTCATGGTTGCCCCTTTTGCAAGAAACCTCACTTTTCTTGATTTTTCTTGATGAATTATGATCAATATCATACATTAACATTGTTTTTGACTTAGGGGGACCATATTTGTGAAAAATTCCCAAAAGTCAAACTTGATTTTAGGCACAGTTGACTTTTTGTCAGACGAATTCCAAACTGTGTGATCTTTTATGAAATCAAGTACTTGACCTAATTCAAACCTAATGGGTGGATTCCATATGTGTTTTAGGGTATATTGAATCATGTCCCAAGGTTTGGGAACATGTCTTGGTTCAAAGTCAAAAGTACAATTGACTTTTTCTTCAAAACCCTAATTGTGGTCCAGATGAAATTGATACTTGTGAATCAAGCTTCTTGGATTAATCCATTGTTTTAAATGGATCAATGTGGTATATTTAAGACTCTCAAGTCATGTCTTGAGGTATTGGTTCATGTCTTGCTCCAAAAGTCAACTTAGGGGTGAGTTAGGTCAAGAAACCCTAATTCCTGATCTTTGATGAATGCTTCCCATGAGGTTGTTTTGACTTGATGATTGGATCTATGAGGTCCCTTTGAGCATTTTGGATCATGTTTTGAAGTATTGGCTCATGCCCAGATGAAAATTTTCATCTGGAGGCCTTGGTCGACCAAAACCCTAATTTGGTGACACTGGCGATCCTGAGTTTGATCCACTTGAGATGTTGCACTCTTGTGCTTGATTCTTGATATGGGAGACCTCTTGATCCTTTATGGGTGTTTGAAAGGTTAGAAAAGTTGAAGATCATGTCAATTCTTGATTGATCCTTTGTCTAAGTGTTCTGAGAGGGCTCAAAACCCTAATTCTTGGTTGAGGTGGGTGCTCAACAATCCTTGAGAAATTGATGAGGCAATGAAGGTACATCCATATTGTAGTGATGATTTGCACAATGATGGGAAATCTTGGTGGTCAAAATTTGGGGTATGACAGATACCCCTATTTAATCTTCTTGGACCCAAAGGTGTGAATGGCGAAGATATTCGGACATTCAGGGTACAAGAGGATTAAATATCAGAATACCCGAAATTTTGACGGTGGTTATGAATGGAAGTTTGCTCATCCATCTAAGCAATGTTACTTAGAAAAAGGGTAAAACTTCCCCTCGATCCTGGTCTTCAGCCATGGAACTGGTCTCAGTTTCTTCTTGTCGAGTTCTTTTCTCGGCAAGGAACGCTATCTGTAGCGGTCTTCATCAAACTTCTCGCCGAGTTCTACTAGGGAGACGCCATTTGATGGAAAAAGTTAGAGGTCAGATTTGCTGGGGAAACACATTTGTCTGAACCGTAGAGGTGTGCAAACTTCTCTGTTGGAGATGCCATTTGTTGACTCTAACGTGGAAAACAAGTCTCTTGAGAGACTGCTTTGCTTGATATGGAATTACATCATACTTCCTCTTCTTTAAGACATGTGATGTAATCTGACTTTGAGGTGCTAATGCTTCATTAACACCGAATTTCTTGGGAGAACAACCGATGCATTGTCGAGAGTATTCATTTGAAAGGCTTTCTCTGGGGATTTTCCTTAATATGGGAAAGCGGAGATATCATCTTCAACGGTGAAGAGTGATGTTCCAAAGGTGTCTGTCGAATGTCTTCCTCTCTTTCAAAGATTCAAGTTATCAAAGTGGTCGAGGACAGTCTCCAATCCAGAAATAAACCGGGGAGAGATGGCTTAAGCGACACTTTTTGGACGAGGACAGAACTGACAAACCCTATCGGTGAGAGGATTTTTATCACTTGGGGATGGGTATGACCAAAGTGATAATGCAATGTAAATATGTATGTGAATCAAATATGCATGATGTATGTATGTTTATGCTGACAAAACAGACGCGACATGCAGACTAGTGAATGAACATGACTGGAAACTCGGTCACTGCGGGGGTGAAAAGTACCATTGGTTCAAAATAGCAATTTTGTCTTGCTTAAGAGTGATAGACCCTGTGGGGAAAAAAGAACCATCAATTGGCCTTCAGAGGTGAGAACTCTGCCAGGGATATCAGATGGGACATTGCATCTAAAACAGTTGATCCTTCATTCAGGTGTACTAGATTAGATAGAGTATTTTGATTCTGTGTTTTGAGGTTTAATCGATTTCCGGAGAAGCCATCGATGTTCCTTTTTGTTTTTAGTAGTAAAAAAGAATTGCCATCTTTATTTTAAAAGCATTAGAAATTTTGACAAGTAAATTCATTTTTGTTTTGTTTCAAGAATCGTTGATCATATTAAAAATGTCATTCTTAAAAATCTGAAACAAATGAGAATTGCAAACAAAAACACTAAGGCTCAAATTTTATTGATAGAAAGGTAATCAGCCAAGCGCGTGATACCATAGAGCATTACAAAGTTTAGAAAATGGTAATTTACGGGAAAAGGGATTACATTGAAACATAACGACCGCTATCCTTCTACCAACTTTGAATTCTGGACATTCTGGACTTCTGTCGAAGGTGACCTTGACTGAAGTTTTCCTGATAGATAGCATTATTTCTGAGGAGTCGAACTGATCAGACGTAGTTACTTGCCATGAATCCCTAACTTTTTCCTTGATTGCTTCTTGAGGTTTCCAATCCATCAGGATGATTTTTGATTATGTCTCTAATTTTTGCCTGGACCGCCCTTTCGGCTTTTCAATCCACCGAGACGTTTTTTTTAATTTATTTAGGCGAAGTATTTCTTGACTACATCAACATTTGTGGGGTAGGAAAATTCATCTCCATCCATGGTTGCAAGTCTCAAGGCACCGCCTGAGAAGGCTTTCTTGACCACATAGGGGTCAGCGTAATTCGGAGTCCATTTACCCCTAGAATCAGTGAGGAATGATTGTATCTTCTTGAGCACAAGGTCTTCTTCTTTGAAGACACGGGGTCAGACCTTTTTTTCGAACGCTTTCTTCAACCTTTGCTGATATAAGTGACCATGGCATAAAGTCGTTATTCTCTTTTCATCTATTAGGTTCAGTTCATCATGTTGACTTTGACACCATTCAGCCTCTGTTAGCTTGGCTTCCATCAATACACGGATTGATGGGATCTCTACTTCTATGGAGAGCACAACCTGCATGCCATATACTAGAGAGAAAGGAGTTGCCCATGTTGAAGTTTGGACGGATGTGCGATAACCGTGAAGAGCAAAAGGGTAGCATTTCATGCCAGTCTTTGTAGGTTACAACCATCTTCTGAACAATATTTTTTTATATTCTTGTTAGTCGCTTCTACCGCTCCGTTCATCTTAGGCCGGTAGGGAGATGAGTTATGGTGTTCGATTTTGAACTCAGCGCACAATTCTTTCATCATCTTGTTGTTCAAGTTGGATCTATTATCCGTAATGATCTGGCTTGGAACACTATAACGACAGATGATATTGTTCTTGATGAATCGGACCACCACTTGTTAGGTCACGTTGGTGTATGACACTGCTTCGACCCACTTGGTGAAGTAGTAAATGGCTACTAAGATGAACCGATGTCCGTTTGAAGCCTTGGGTTCAATCATGCCAATCATGTCAATTCCCCATATAGAAAAAGGACATGGAGAAGAAAGAACTTTGAGATGCGTTGGCGGTACATGGATTTTGTCAGCGTATATCTGACATTTGTGACACCTTCTCATGTAATTGTAGCAATCAAATTCCATTGTCAGTCAATAGTATCCTGCTCTCATAATTTTCCTTGCCATTGTATGTCCATTGGCATGAGTTCCAAAGGATCCTTCATGAATCTCTTTGATCAGTATGTTTGCTTCTGGTCTGTCTACGCATATGAGTAAAACCATGTCGAAGTTTCTCTTATAGAGTGTATCACCGTTCAGGAAGAAATTGCCAGACAATCTTCTGAGAGTCTTTCTATCTTTTCTTGATGCCCCAAACAGGTACTCTTGTCTTTGAAGGAAGCACTTAATATCATGATACCAGGGTTTGTCGTCGATGACTGCTTCGACCATGAAGATGTAAGCAGGCATTTCAAGGCACATAATGTCAATCTTAGGTACATCGTTCCAATGATTTACAACAATCATGGAAGAGAGAATGGCTAGTGCATCATCCATGTGGTTTTCCTCACGAGGGATATGATGAAACTCAATTCTGTTGAAGAAGGGTAGCAACCTTCTTGCATAGTCTTTGTAAGGAATCAATCCTGATTGATATGTGTTCCGCTCTCCTTTGATCTAATTCACAACCAAGGCTGAGTCTCCATATACATCCAAGTTCTTAATCCTTAAACTGATTGCTTCTTCGAGACCCATGATACATGCTTCGTATTCGGCCTTGTTGTTTGTACATTTGAATGTTAATCTGGCAGTGAAAGGAATATGGGTACCCTGAGGGGTAACAATGATTGCCCCAATTCTGTTTCCATAAACATTGACAGCTCCGTCAAATATTAATCCCCATTGGGATCCTGGTTCTGGCATATCACTGGGTAGCGGTTCATCGTAATCTTTCATTTTTAGGTACATTACATCCTCATCTCGGAAGTCAAATTCAATTGATTCTTGATCGTCAATCGGTTGATGAGCCAAATGATCGGCTAAAATACTTCCTTTGACGACCTTTTGAGCATGGTACTCGATGTCGTATTCTGATAACAACACCTGCCAACGAGCAATCCTTCCCGTGAGAGTATGTTTTTCAAAGGCGTACTTGATTGGATCCATTTTGGATATTAATCAAGTAGTGTGGCAAATCATGTACTGGCGAAGACGTTTAGCTGCCCAAGCTAAAGTGCAACAAGTTTTCTAGAGCATAGTGTATCGAGTTTCACAGTCTGTGAATTTCTTGCTTATGTAGTAAATGGCAGACTCCTTTCTTTTTGTTTTGTCTTGTTGGCCAAGTACACAACCCATGGAGTCTTCTAGGACTGTTAAATATATCATCAGTGGTCTTCCTTCCACTAGAGGAGACAAAATCAGTGGATTCAACATATATTCTTTGATACTATCGAAAGCCTTTTGGCAATCTTCTGTCCATACACAGCTTTGATTCTTTCTGAGTAGTTTGAAGATCGGCACGCATGTCGCGATCATGAGGGATATGAACCTTGAGATGTAATTTAGACGTCCCAAAAATCCTCTGAATTGTTTCTCAGTTTTTGGAGAAGGAATTTCTTGAATGGCCTTGACTTTTTTGGGGCTAACCTCAATTCCTTTCTGGCTGACGATGAACCCTAAAAGCTTTCCTGAGCGGACACCGAATGTGCACTTATTGGGATTCAAGCGGAGTTTGTATTTTCTCAGACGCTCGAATAATTTTGACAGGTGTGTCACATGCTCTTCTTCTGTTTTAGATTTGGTAATCATGTCATCGACATACACTTCGATTTCTTTGTGCATCATGTCGTGAACAGAGTTGTCATGGCCCTTTGATAGGTTGCCCCGACGTTCTTCAGACCGAAAGGAATTACCTTGTAACAAAAGGTGTCCCATGGGGTGATGAATGAAGTTTTCTCCATATCTTCCGGCGCTATTTTGATTTGATTATAGCCCGAGAATCCATCCATGAAGGAGAAGACTTTGAACTTTGTTGTGCTGTCTATTAGCATGTCAATGTGTGGTAGGGGGAAGTCATCCTTTGGACTTGCTTTGTTCAGATCCCTGTAGTCTACACACATTCTGACTTTTCTGTCCTTTTTCAGAACTGGCACTATGTTGGCCAATCATTGAGGATATTCTGAGGTGGTAAAGAAACCTGCGTCAATCTGTTTCTGCACTTCCTCCTTAATTTTGATAGCCATGTCTGGATGAGTCTGTCGCAGTCTTTGTTTTACCGGAGGACATTCTGTTTTCAGTGGTAAATGATGTTCCACGATGCTGGTATCCAACCCTGGCATGTCCTGGTAGGACCAAGAAAACACATCTGGAAACTCTTTGAGAAGTTCTATCAGGTCTTTTCTGACAGTTGGACTGAGCAGTGCTCCAATCTTGACTTCTATCTTCTCTTCCCTTGAACCCAAATTAACCGTTTCCAACGGTTCCTTGTGAGGCTCAATAGACCTTTCCTCTTGTCTGAGTAGTCGGGAGATCTCTTATTGAATCTCTTCGTCCTCTTCTTCTTTAGCTTCAAATACCGGGAATTCAAAGTTGGGAGAAGGCATTGGATCGTATGTTTCAATGGGGTTTAAAACAAGCAATCTGCATGACGCGATGATTCGTTTTTTAGAAGAAATAGAGAGAAATGCAAGAGTGTGTGCAGTGTATTTTCTGAAAAATGCTTGTTTTTATTTTGGGTTGTTTTAGGATTACCATTTTCTGAAAAAACGAAAAGTGAAAACAACAATAAAATACGGGAATGACAGAATGACATTATTTATTTATAATTTGTTGATTCTTGAAATACAGCCCTATAAAATAAAACTCTGTCGCTTTGGGCGAAGCGAAGAGGGACATTTACAAAAAGTGAGCCCTATAAAACATCCGTTTCACCTGGGCAAGGTGAAAGGTTAAAACAAAGATGGTAATTACTTAGACTTATGGACGAATTTTGGGACATCGACAGCAACCCAGTGGCGACGAACTCCTCGGTGAATCACAAAGTCTGGTACCTTCTTCCTTGATTTTTCTTCAGAAATAACACTGATTTCTGAGGGTGTAGGATCATTGGAGTCTTCCTCCCATGTAGAGTTGTCATAGGAGATTTATTCTGTTGTATTTTCCATTGTGTTCTCACTCTCAAGGGCATCCTCCCATCCAGTTGGCTAGATATCTTCAAGCCTGATATGAGAGCAGTGTATTTGACGCTCTCGGAATATTCTGGGTAAGGATTCCATGGCTCTGTGGGGTCATGGGTATTCTTTTCAAATTTACTCAGTTGATAGGCATTGTCTGGCTGACTCTTTTGCCCCAAGTCTCCCGTGTATGGCTTCCTGATTGGAAAGTCATCCAGGGGATCATAATAATCATAGTCAAAGTTGTCCTCCATTAGATTATTTTCCTCTAATGAATTGGGTGGAGCACAGCATCCTTCGGGATCACAATCTCCGTAAATCATTCTGACATCTGATCGCGGTATATATCTGGGATTCTTCTTGGGAAAACAGAATGACATGTGAGCTTCTCCCTGAGATATATAACCGTCATTGTTGAGATAAGATTTCCAATCTTCATCTGTATCAGAGGAATCATTTCCATCAATAGTGTGCACTTCTTGAGACACCGGGTGGAGGAAGCCTCCACTGTGGAAGAAATCTTGAATGGGACGAAAACTTTGGTTTTTCTTTGTAGTCTGGGTACAGGTTGGAGAAAACCCAAGACCTTTTCTTGTTTTGTTATCAGTAGGAATTACAAGCTTTCCCCATCCTTTTATGTCATCGTTCCCGATCACTTTGAGAGCATCTTGGTACGATGAAATGGATGTCCCTCTTTCTGATTGATTCTCATTGCTCACCGAGAGTGCTTGAAACTGGGTTCTAATAACCTCTTCGGGTTATACACAGGAGAATGATGATAAGTTACTCACGATTAAAGCCTGTTCTCCACAGACTGTGACTAATTTGTCATTCTTGACAAACTTCAGCTTCTGGTGAAGTGTCGAAGTGACTGCCCCAACTTCGTGTATCCAACGTTTTCCTAATAAACAGCTGTACGCTGCCCGGATGTACATGACCTGGAAAGTGACTTGGAAAGTGTGAGGACCGATGGTTATGGGAAGATCAACTTCGCGGATAACTATTTTTCTGGATCCGTCAAAGGCATTGACGATAATCTCACTTCCCCTCATCGGAGCTCCTTGAAATGATAGTCGTATCAGAGTTGATTTTGGCATAACATTCAAAGATGAACCTGTATCTACCAGTACGCTGGCTAAAGCATCGTCTTGGCAATTGATTGTAATGTTAAGCACCATATTATGATTCTTGCCTTCTTCTGGCAGTTCTTCATCACTAAACCCTAAGTTGTTGCAGGAAGTGATGTTGGAAATGATGCTGTCAAATTGCCATACTGTTACGTCTTGTTCCACGAAGGCTTGCTCTAAGAATTTCTGCAGAGCTTCCTTGTGAGCTTCGGAACTAAGTAGGAGAGATAATACAGATATTCTAGATGGAGTTTGCAACAATTGGTCCACAATGTTGTACTCGCTTTTCTGGATGAGCTTCAGCATCTCATCGTTATTCTTTACAGGCTCCGTGTTGCTGGATTGACCAACTTGTTGAGTAGGAACTTCAACTTGAGATTCCTTTTCTTTGGTGGGTTCTCCAACTCCTCTGTTGAAGACCCGGCCGCTCCGAGAAACTCGACTGATGTCGGCGATGTTCACGACGGAGGGTAATGGGGTTTCCTTTCTGTTTTCTATGGTTGTTCCACTGTATTTGTAAGGGACAACCTTATCTGACTTGTACGGTATTGGACCTGGCAGATAAATAACCACATGAGCTTTTTGATTTTTCTGACCATCGTAAACAACCTCGATTGGTTCCTGATTAGGAACATTTCTACTATTGAGTAGAGGGATTATGGTACAAACATCTTTGGTTGTTTCATGATCGGAGATTATGATAGTGCCTTTGTTCTGACCAGGGAGGTAATCTTGTATCATGTTGATCGATTCAGAAATCGAGCATGATTGAATCTCCTTTCTGTCTAACTGTTTCTGGAGTGCTGCTCACACGAGATATCATCCTTGATTATTTTCCGAGCATACTCTACAACACTCATAATTGTGAAGTGGTACTCAACCGTACCCACTATGTATACAGTGCATCCCTACGAGATCTATTTCCATTGAGCGGACATCACACCTTTAATGTCCATCAGGAACCCCATCAGTCATGCTAATCTGTTGTGTTTCCTCATCGAGGTAAATTGGAAGCCACCAATGGTCCAATAGATGCTGAAGTGTTCTTTGTACAAGTATATATCCTTGGTCGTCTTCGGAGCACTCTCCGCAGTCTTGATAATCATGTGAGGCTAGGAAGCCAAGTCTGACTTGTTTGGCGTATAATTCCATAAGACTGGTATTCATCAAGCGTATGTCGAATATCTGAACCATATTGACCTGATGATCATTCCTCTCATGGTAGTTGTAACACCCCAATTTCCCATTATGACAAAATTATACAAATAATACAAAAATAATCAGAGTTCCCTTAACAATTGGGATGTCACACCAAGAAAAACATAACCTGAATTTTTCTCTATTTACTTCATTCACTTTTTGTCTTTTCAAAATAAGTTAAAACAGCGGAATGAAGTATTTACACAAGCAACGTCCACGTAATATCGTGGTTCACCATGTTTTAAAGTAAGTAATATTACATAACAAAATAATCAAAAGAGCCACAAAAAGATGAAATTCCCATTATCCTGTGTTACGTATCAGAGCGACTCCTAAGACTCGATCAGACAACACGTACTCCATGCATTACTCAAGTACCTGGATTATCTATACTTCCCGAGAAGCACAGACACAAGAAACAACAAAGGGGGTGAGAACTACATTCAATAATTAGCGGTGTAAAATACCTGTTAAGGAGTAGAATTCAAGCAATCGCACATAATATGCACACATTCACGACACACTTGTCACTTTCTAATTATAATCCAACAAAGACATAATAATGCAATGTGACTCAATGACACAATGCAATGCAAGTGGTACCACACAACATGGTTCATGCAATTGAACCCGATTCATAAAAGAATCCAGATAAATCACATACACTCCCACTGAGCAATGATTTATCTCCATAAAACTCCACATTGGAGTCAGGATAATACTAGGCACCCATCATGGATTCCCACCTAGCTGTCTCCACCAGACACATCATGAAATGCATGACACCGATTATACACAAAACACATGTATAATAACAATTATACATCTTCACGATCCTCATGATCACTCGTGAGATACATACTCACCGTAATACATACTAGTATTACCACAACTGTCAAATCAATTAATCATAATACACACAATTAAGGAAATACCTCACGTGGCCTTAATTAGTTAATTATCTGATTAATCCATCCAAATTTTGTTTTTAAATCATTTTTACTACCATTCCTAAATTCAACAATATCTGACACCTATCCCAACCTCCCAGACCAAAAAGGAACCGCATCGGACGCGAAATCGGGAAAAAATCGCGAAACGGCAAAATTCTGCACTCTCGCTGGTCATACACGTATTGCCCCCACCCATACGCGTATTTCCCAGTTTCTATCGCCAGCCATACGCGTATTTCCCTGAGGGTTACGCGTACGGGCAGAGACTGATTTCTCTCAAAAATTCCAGTTTGATTATATTTTAATCCCATGATGCGTAGTACCACCTCCCTTACGCGTAATGCCTTGCCCCCTACGCGTACCATTACGCATTTCAGCAGAGAGTCGTGTCAAATGGGTTCCATACGCGTAACACCCACATTTCGCTCTTGCCATACGCGTATTTCCCTACCCAATACGCGTATTGCCTTACGCATTACGCGTATGGGCAGCGAATACCCAGAATTTTCTGTTTTCACACCAGTCCAATTTTTGCTCAATTCTAGCACCCAAATCTGCAATACCAGAATCATATAGCAGCAACAACATAGTGTTTTACACATATCATGACAGAATGGATCGATTTACACACTCTCCATCACAATTTCAATCATTCAACAACAAATCCACAACAACAGAATTATACATACAATTCCTATGAGGGGAAAGAATCCTCACTACCCTCTCATGTTATCAACACCCATATTGAAATCCATTCTCCCCCTTACCTCGAATTCTCGATTAAATTCCTGTGAAAATTGATGATGCCAAGCTTAGCTTCTTCTTTTCCAATTTTCTCTTGGTGGAAATGTGATTATGACCCAATTTTTTCTAATCCTCCTCTTTTTCTTATTTTACTAACACTAACTCTATTATTACTAAAAATTCTGATTTTAGTTAATAATAACAATATTAATAGTAATAATAATAACCATAGTAATAATAATAATAATAATAATAATAATAATAATAATAATAATAATAATAATATTATGTTACATACTAATATTATTGGATATGCCCCACATTTTTCATTACTACTTATTATTATTCTAACATCTCTATTTTCCCTGTTCCGTTAAGGACCCTACACTAACGCACTCAACTTCACACATCCTAAACAAGGCCAAACAAATGAAATAACACACGACGATTAAATAAATTAAAATAGGGTGTTACAACTCTCCCCCACTTAAAATATTTTCGTCCTCGAAAATGTACCTGATGGAAACAATTCTGGATACGACTCTCGCATCTTGCTTTCCAATTCCCAGGTCACACTTCCTCCTGCAGCTCCTCCCCAAGCTACTCTCACTAGAGGAATCTCTTTCCCTCTAAGTTGCTTCATCTTGCGATCCTCGATCCTTATCGGCATCGTTTCCACTGTAAGATTATCTCGAATCTGCACTTCATCCCTCTGGATAACATGAGATGGATCCGACACATACTTCCGAAGTTGCGATACATGAAATACGTCATGCAAGTTCGAAAGTTCCGGCGGCAAGGCCACCCGGTAAGCAACTGTACCCACTCTTTGCAAGATCTGATACGGTCCAATGAATTTAGGATCCAACTTCTTCGATTTCAATGCACGTCCAACACCTGTCACAGGGTTGACTCTCAGGAATACATGGTCACCTTCGCTAAATTCCAAATCTTTCTTCCGATTATCATGATAACTTTTCTGTCTACTCTGAGACGCTTTCATCTTTTCACGGATCATCTGAATTGTCTCAGTAGTTTGTTGCACAATTTCAGGCCCAAGCACAATATTCTCACCAGTTTCATACCAGCACAGAGGCGTTCTACACCTCCTACCATACAAAGCTTCGAAAGGTGCCATACCAATACTAGAATGGTGACTATTGTTATACGTAAACTCAATCAATGGAAAATGAGTATCCCACACACCACCTTTCTCTAACACACAGGTTCTCAACAAATCTTCTAACGACTGAATAGTCCTCTCCGACTGACCATCGGTCTGTGGATGATAAGCCGAACTCAACTTCAGTTTAGAACCTAAAGCTTCCTACAAACTCTTCCAGAATTCTGAAGTAAACCTCGGATCTCTATCTGACACTATACTCGATGGAACACCATGCAGTTTCACAATTATCCTGATATAAATCTCCGCCAGCTTTGACAATGGGAAACTGATATTAATTGGTATAAAATATGCGGATTTTGTAAGCTGATCCACCACTACCCAAATAGCATCAAAGCCTCTCGCCGTATTTGGCAAACATGTGACAAAATCCATAGTAATACTATCCCACTTCCATTCTGGAATCTCCAACGGTTGCATCAACCCCGAAGGTTTCTGATGCTCCACTTTTGACTTTTGACATGTCAAATAAGCATAAATGAACTAAGCTACATCTCTCTTCATACCGGACCACCAAAATAATTTCTTCAAGTCTTGATACATTTTCGTGGCTCCTGGATGAATACTCAAGCTACTCCGGTGACTCTCCTCTAAGATCGCTTTTCTCAATTCCATATTATTCGGCACGCAAATCCTGCCCCGGAATCTCAGCACACCACCCTTATCCACCTTAAAATCACTATCAGGATCATTTCCTCCTGTAGGCATCATGTCCACAAGCTTCACATCAAGCCTCTGATTTTCCTTAATTTCATCCAAAAAGTCATTATTCACTTTAAGCATACTCAATCTAACACTTTCCGGTGTAGTTTCACAAACCATACTCAAGTCTCTGAACTGTTCAATTAATTCCATTTCTTTTATCATTAATGCTGACATACAAATTGTCTTACGACTTAGGGCATCCACTACAACATTAACTTTCCCCGGATGGTAACTCAAATTAAACTCATAGTCCTTCAAGAACTCAAACCATCTTCTCTGCCTCATATTCAATTCCTTCTGATCTAACAAATACTTCAGACTCTTATGGTCACTGAATACTTAAAATCTCGATCCATATAAATAATGCCTCCAAATTTTCAATACAAAAACTACCGCAGCTAATTCAAGATCATGAGTAGGATAATTCCTCTCATGCACTCTCAATTTCCGTGAAGCATATGCCACTACCTTGCAATCTTGCATTAACACCCCGCCTAATCCCATCTTAGACGCATCACAATACACTACAAAAGGTTCATTTGGATTTGGTAGAATCAATACTGGTGCTGTAGTCAATTTCTTTTTCAATTCTTCGAAACTTTCTTCACACGCCGTATTCCAGACAAAAGCTTGACTCTTTCTAGTTAACTGAGTCAACGGTAACGCCAAATTAGAAAATCCTTCGATAAATCTTCGGTAATAACCTGCTAAACCCAAGAAGCTTCTAATTTCCGTCACAGTCTTCGGAGGTTCCCACTGAAGCACTGCACTTACTTTAGATGGATCCACTGCTATGCCATCACCCGAAATAACATGACCCAAGAAACTCACAGTCTTCAACCAAAATTCATATTTTGAGAACTTTGCAAATAATTTATTATCCTTCAACACCTGCAATGCAATCCTCAAGTGTTCTGTATGATCCTCTTCAGACTTGGAGTAAACCGATATATCATAAATGAATACCACAATAAACTGATCCAGATAAGAATGAAAGATACGGTTCATATATTCCATAAACACACCCTGCGCATTAGACACTCCAAAAGGCATCACTGCATATTCGTAATGTCCATATCGAGTTCTAAACGCAGTCTTCTGAATATCACCTTCCTTCACTCTAATTTGATGGTAACCCAACCTTAAATCAATTTTACTGAAAATACGAGCCCCCACAAGCTGATCCATCAAGTCATCAATCCTTGGAAGTGGATATTTATTCTTAATGGTCACCTTATTCAACTGACGGTAATCGATGCACAGACGCATACTACCATCCTTCTTTTTCACCAACAACACTGGAGCTCCCCACGGTGACACACTTGACCTAATAAACTTTTTATCAAGCAATTCTCTGATTTGAAATTTCAACTCCGCCAATTCTGATGCAGACATCTTGTATGATGCCATAGATATAGGCCTGGAACCAGGAACAAGATCAAAAGTAAATTTAATTTCTCTCGTCGGAGGCAATTCGGTAATATCATCCGGAAACACTTCAGGAAATTCCCTTACCACCGATAACTCATTAACTGATGTATTTCTTTCTACTGATAACCAGGCAACCACTGCAAACATCTTATCTTCGTCTTCTAACAAGGTTCTCAATTCCTTAGTAGACAAATAATTAGCCAACACTTCTTCTTCAGGAGTAAGGAACAACAGCCTCTTCCTAAAGCAATCAATATAAACTCGGTTGAATTCTAACCAGTTCATTCCCAAAATGATATCCAGATTACTGAGTGGCAAACAAATCAAGTCCACGCCGATTTCTCTACCAAAAATAGCCAACGGACAATTCAAGCATGCTAAATAAGTAACCACAGAACCAATAGATGGAGTTTCACTGGTCATCCTCCGATCTAAAGTAGACGGTACAATTCCTAACTTCTTCACACAATCAACAGAAATGAACGAGTGGGTTGCACCCGTATCAATGATATCAATCAAAGGAATGTCATTAATAAAACAAGTACCTTTGATGGAAGGCTCATCACCGGTAGGCTGGGCTCCGGCCAATGCGAACACCCTTCCACTTGTCTGAGATTTCTTAGGCTTCTGACAGTGAGTGCTGATATGACCCTATTCTCCACAGTTATAACAGGTAGGTATAGTAGTCCTACAATTTGCCACAACATGACATGGTCGTCCACACTTGAAGCACTTCTTCTCCTTATTCTGACAATCATTAGCACGATGACCCGTGCCACCACATTTGAAACACTTGGTAGGATTAGGATCCTTTTCTCCCCCACTTAATTTCTTTCCCACAACGGCTTTCTGTTTACCTTTGTCAGCTGGAGCACTATAAGGCGTACCCCCATACCTCTGCTTACCCTTCCGGTCATTCAAGGCTTTGTAATGAGCAATTCGGGCCCTGTTATCATTATCATAGATCCGACTTCTGCTTACCAGTTCTGGATAACTCCTTATCTTCTGACAAGCAATGCCCTGTTTGATCTCAGGACGCAGCCCGTTCTCAAACTTCTAGCATTTTGAAGTCATAGCCTCATCGGTATTGTAGTGAGCATAATATTGCACCAACTCCTCAAACCGAGCAGCATATTCAACAACAGTCATGCTACCCTATTTCAGTTCTAGGAACTCAATCTCCCTCGCACCGCGAATATCTTCTGAGAAATACTTTTCCAAAAACTCACCCTGAAACACTACCCACGTAACAAGAGTACCCGCGACTTCTAACCTCTGACGACTATTATCCCACCAAGCTTCAGCTTTGCCTTCCAGCATATGAGTGCCAAACTGCGCTTTCTGAGCTTCATTACATCCCATGGTCCTGAAGATCTTTTCAATAGCCTTTAGCCACTTTTGTGCTACTCCAGGGTCAAGAATACCACCCTCAAATGTAGGCGGCTTATTGCTCTGAAACCTTTCTAAGTTACAGAACTGCGCCTCCCCAACAATCTGATTGTTGTTCTGCACTACCTGCGCCATAGCTTGTAGCGCCGCAGCAAGAGCAGCATCATTCCTCCCTGCCATACTGTTCAACAATCACAACACGGTTAGAAGAACACCCAAGTCTACTCCTATTCTAAGGATAGACTCTACTACAACATTTGGCCGGACGGACCGACCTGCTCTGATACCAATTGTAACAGCCCAATTTCCCATTACGACAAAATTATACAAATAATACAAAAATAATCAGAGATCTCTTAACAATTGGGATGTCACACCAAGAAAAACATAACCTTAATTTTTTTCTATTTACTTCATTCACTTTTTGTCTTTTCAAAATAAGTTAAAACAGCAGAATGAAATACTAGGCACCCATCATGGATTCCCACCTAGCTGTCTCCACCAGACACATCATGAAATGCATGACACAGATTATACACAAAACACATGTATAATAACAATTATACATCTTCACGATCCTCATGATCACTCGTGAGACACATACTCACCGTAATACATACTAGTATTACCACAACTGTCAAATCAATTCATCATAATACACACAATTAAGGAAATACCTCACGTGGCCTTAATTAGTTAATTATCTGATTAATCCATCTAAATTCCATTTTAAAATCATTTTTACTACCATTCCTAAATTCAACAAGTTCTGACACCTATCCCAACCTCCCAGACCAAAAAGGAACCGCATCGGACGCGAAATCGGGAAAGAAATCGCGAAATGACAAAATTCTGCACTCTCGCTGGTCATACGCGTATTACCCCCACCCATACGCGTATTGCCCAGTTTCTACCGCCAGCCATACGCGTATTGCCCTGAGGGTTACGCGTACGGGCAGAGACTGATTTCTCTCAAAAATTCCAGTTTGATTATATTTGAATCCCATTACACGTAATACCACCTCCCTTACGCGTAATGCCTTGCCCCCTACGCGTACCATTACGCATTTCAACAGAGGGCTGTGTCAAATGGGTTCCATACGTGTAACGCCCACATTTTGCTCTTGTCATACGCGTATTGTCCTACCCAATACGCGTATTGCCTTGCCCATTACGCGTATGGGAAGCGAATACCCAGAATTTTCTGTTTTCACACCAGTCTAATTTATGCTCAATTCTAGCACCCAAATCTGCAATACCAGAATCATATAGCAGCAACAACATAGTGTTTTACACATATCATGACAAAATGGATCGATTTACACACTTTCCATCACAATTTCAATCATTCAACAACAAATCCACAACAACAGAATTATACATATAATTCCTATGAGGGGAAAGAATCCTCACTACCCTCTCATGTTATCAACACCCATATTGAAATCCATTCTCCCCCTTACCTCGAATTCTCGATTAAATTCCTGTGAAAATTGATGATGCCAAGCTTAGCTTCTTCCTTTCCAACTTTCTCTTGGTGGAAATGTGATTATGACCCAATTTTTCCTAATCCTCCTCTTTTTCTTATTTTACTAACACTAACTCTATCATTACTAAAAATTCTGATTTTAGTTAATAATAACAATATTAATAGTAATAATAATAACCATAGTAATAATAATAATAATAATAATAATAATATGTTACATACTAATATTATTGGATATGCCCGACATTTTTCATTACTTCTTATTATTATTCTAACATCTCTATTTTCCCTGTTCCGTTAAGGACCCTACACAAACGCACTCAACTACACACCCTAAACAAGGCCAAACAAATGAAATAACACACGACGATTAAATAAATTAAAATGGGGTGTTACAGTAGTCCTGGATCCATCCAAGATCCATTTGTCGTTGGAGAGCCTCTTGTACAAAAGAGCATCCCTGATCGTTTGTTGAGCAGATCGGACAAGTGTTGTAATTATGTCATGGCAGATTATAATACTAACTTTGCCTCGAATACATTGCCACTAAGTTAACATTTATTGCACGGATGTTGTGGTTCTGAACAATGTTGGGATGTGCATGAGCCATGTTGACTTCATGAATCCTGTGATCCTGAATCCATCCCAGATCCATTTGTTCTTGCAGAGCTGTTTGTACTACGGTACACCCTTGATTGTTCTTTGAACAGATATCACACTAATGATAGTTGTGAGATGGTACATGGCCATACCCGCTCTGTTTGCAATGCATCTTCACCATATTTGTTCCTAGTAAGAGTACATTGTGAATTTGATAACTGCGGCTATATTCTTCTTTTATCAAGTTTACAGAAGGCTTTTCATGTTGCGGTAATGGGTTCGTCTGAACATTTAGATTAGTATTTTTGAAAGATAAGATCCCGTTCCTGACAAGCTTCTGTACATCCGACTTGAAGCTGAGACAGTTCTCAATGTTATGTCATAATCCTGCTTGATGGTAAGGGCAAGTTTGATCCGCTTTGAACCGAAAAGGTGGATTTTTCGGTATTGCAAGAGGGGGTCTGGTTTGGACGTGTCCCTTGGAAAGCAAAAGTGGAAATAGTTCTGCGTACAACATCGGTATAGGGTCGAACCCTAATGGTCGTGTAGTACGATTGTTGTTGTTATACTGTGGTCGAGCCTGTTGAAAAGGCAGTTGCGACCTTTGCTGATACTGTTGTTGATTTGGTTGCTGTTGAGCAACCTGAGGTTGATAAGTCAGAATTGGCGCTGAGTTAATAGCGGGAGTTATTGCCGCTACTGGTTGATACCTTCGCCTTTGCTTTCCTAGAGAGATATTACTGATCTCCTGTTCTTTCTTCTTTTGGAAAGCACTACCATATCTTTTGGTACTGCTAGATGGCTCTGCATCTTTGCTCAATCGTCCTTCTCGGACTGCCTCTTCAAGGTGTACTCCCGTGTTCACCATTTTAGTGAAGTCACTAGGTGCACTGGTGACCATTCGGTCGTAATAAAATGTGCTTAAGGTTTTCAGAAAGATCTTGGTCATCTCTTTTTCCTCAAGAGGGGGACAGATCTAGGCGGCAATTTCACACCATCTCTGAGCATATTCTTTGAAAGTTTCTTTGTCCTTATGCGACGTCGCTCTGAGCCGATCCCTATCTGGCGCAATGTCCAAGTTGTATTTATACTGCTGAATGAAAGCTGCGTCGAGATCTCTGAAATTACTGATCTTGGTGCGGTTTAAACCCATGTACCATTTGAGTGCGGCACCGGTTAAACTGTCTTGGAAATAATGGATCAGTAGCTGTTGATTTTCGGTCTGAGTAGACATTTTCCGAGCGTACATCACCAAATGACTTTGAGGGCAAGAGTTGCTTTTGTAGTTTTCAAAGTCAGGCACCTTGAATTTGTACGGTATCTTTACATTAGGGACCAGACAGAGGTCTGCGGCATCCTTTCCGAATAAGTCTTGGCCGTGAATGGCGTGCAGTTCCCTCTGCATTTCCAAGAATTGTTCCTGAAACTCATTCATTCTTTCGAACATGCCTTCGTTCCCACCAGAAATTGTTTGTGGGATCTGTCCTCCCGGGACAGTGTCTACTACTGGTTGTGGTATAGACATTATAGCGGTGACTCATGGTACTTCCATGTCCTGAAGTTTGTAACCTTCAGGGGTTGCTGTTGTAATCCTTGCGTCTTCGCTTTCCCGAAGTTTGTAACCTTCATGTCCAACGGTTCCTGTTATAGCTTCCGGGTCTTCAGTGACCGGTGGGATATATCCTTCAGGTACAAATTTTAGAGGCATGCCCTAGGGGAGACCCTTAGGCATGGCGTACCGTGGATGATCCTCATGTGTCTCCATTATGGGCGTAGATGTAATCTCTGAGATCAAAGTTCTTTGATGTCGCTGCTCTTGAGCTGCTGCCAGGGATTGCATGTCGTTGTGAAGTTTTTCCAAACTTTCCTTCAGAGCGTCGATTTCTTCTCTCAGCTCTCTGTTCTCTTCCTTGAGATCGTCCATTTTCTTTTGTCGTTTGGCCCGAGTATTGTATGAGTGAGACAGTTTGACTCTAGAATTGTGACACATATGTGAGACTCGAGAAAAAGAAAAATACGTTATGTGAGAATGATGAATGATATGCAAAGACATATTTTTAGTTTTTTGTTTTAATAAAAAAGAAACTTCAACAAATAGATTGCAAATATCACACAGTGGGAGGAGACCCCTTTTATTGAATTTGAAAGATTGCAGTATTTTACAAGGAAAAGTACAGTATTTTACAAAGTGCTGCAAGGAAAATGACCAAGATTATGGATCCTGAGTCCTCTCTGAAGAGAGCTCAGATGTTGGTTCCTGTATTTTTCTTTTCTTTGATCGGGGTTCTTAAGCCGTTGTCGGGTCGACGACCCTTTGCCAAGTGAAAGGAGTGAGCAATTTTTTTTTGGCTTTCCTGACTTTCTATAGCATGTTGCTCTAATATCTTAATTAGAGAGTCCTTTTCTTTTAACAATTCCTGAATCTTAGTACATTCCAGATTAAGAATCTGATATTTGTTCTTCCAAGAGATCTTCTCCCGTTGAACTTTGTTTAGAGCTACCTGGAGTTTTTCCGTATCAGACATGAAATAAAGGACAAATTTCTTTAATGGAAAAACGTCTTGGCGAGGGTAAGGCATCCTTAGCTTGAGAGCTCGGGTTTGTACCCAGTGGAGATAAGGCTCCATGGAGATACACTTTGGTCTTCCTAAAGACTCTCTTCCTTTCCTGTGAATATGTTGCCAGACATGCACTATTTCTTTCTTTAGTGCCCTGTCATTTTCCCCTTCCTTAAAGAAAAGACCTTCCAGATCAACATTATGTGGGATATTCTTCATCGAGTATCCGAGTTGACGGCGAGCTAAAATTGGATGATAGTTGATTCCTCCTTTAATTCCAATGAGGGGTACGTTAGGAAAATTTCCATATCTGTCGATGATTTCTATCCCTTCGTAAATCCTGTCGTACCAATCTATGTCAGAGTTAGTAAGAGACATAATCCTTTGTGACCAACGTAGAGTATTCTAGTGATCCTAAAAAGCAGTAGACTTAGGTAAATGGGAAATGAACCATTTGTAGAGTAAAGGTACACAGCATGTGATCATTCCTCCGTTGTACAAATTCCTTAAGTGTACAGAATGATAAGCATCTACGAGGAGGGTTGGTACGGGGTTTCCAATCAAAAATATCTTAACAGCATTGGTATCGACGAAGTTGTTGATGTTGGGAAAAAGTAATAACCCATATATGAGCAGAACAAAGACATCCTCGAAAGCGGTTATGTTTCCTATACTGGCAAAATATAGAGCTTTCTCTATCAGGAATTTAGCCGGTAAACCCTGGATTCCTCCTTTAGCGGTTATGTGAGCCCTTACTTCTGACTCGTCCAAAGAGATTGCTCTTGCAATGGTTTGTTCCGTTGGAATTTCTTCCAGTCCAGAAAATGGAGCTCGATTACTGATAGGTAAATCAGTCAGGTGGGAGTACTCTTCCAGGGTTGGTGACAGTTGGTAATCCGAAAAAGTGAAGTAGTGATAAACCGGATCGTAGAACTGAATCAACGTGGACAGGATTCCTTCAATCACGTTAACCTTTAACAGAGACAACAGTCCTCCATGTTTAGCTCTGAAAGCCTCAGGGTTGGTAATCATCCTTGCCAACCTTCTTAAGTCCTCTTGTTTTGGAGCCTTGAAGGCGGACTTGTGCGTCTTTCTTCTACCGAAATCCATAACGTAACCTCTGATATTTGCAATTATTGTTTTAGTTTATTTGAGAAAAAATATTTTTTCTTGTTTGAAAAGGGTTTTTTAGATGAATGCATGAACGCAGCACACAAAAACATTTGAAAACATGGGTTCAAAGGTTCAACATCACAAGCATGAAGTCAAGGCTTTACCCATCCCCAAAGGTTGTACTAAGAGGTCAATTTTGTACCTGTAGAACGAGTTCTAAGGTTTTCATTGATCCTTCTTAGGAATATTAACAGCAAGCTGATTCACTCGAGCGAGCTGTAATATCCTAAGATGAATCTATTTTGAGTGTAGTATCGCGTATCAACTATTCTCGATAGTTACCGCACTACCAAATGTCTAAATGGTTAATGTCTACTAAATCCTCAATTTCACGGATACCGCACTGGGAAAATGATGCTTTCACGACGATCGGTCGTTCAACATTTAGTATCCACACGGGTATCCCTACTGATTCGGTGGACTACCAGGTTAACTTAGTCGGGATTCACTCCCTATAAGCGTTTCCCGTCTATGTCACCACTTATCTTAATGTTCTCTCAAACTTTCCACATGCGTATTAATCGCATTCCCATTTGACAGAAAAATAAACACGGATATCAAGTAGGATGATAATAAATAAATAAATAAATAAATAAATATATATATATATATATATATATATATATATATATATATATATAGTATAAACAATGCTAAACATCCTAGACCTCTTAGGAATTTTCGGGTCAGGTTATACAGTGGGGAGTTGTCAATTACCCAGCGTATATATGGTTATCCATAGGTTGTTTTGGAATTTTCTTCTATCATTTACTTACTGGTGTTTATCTGTCATAAATTGGGAAAGTTTCTCCTTTGGGAGTGTTGAGAGAATGTTGAGAAGATGTTTTTGTTGTTTTCGGATTTTCTGTTATTTTTGGTAAGGTACTGAACCTATGGTTTTTGTTTAGTGTGCTCGCTAAGATTTCGAAATCTTATGCCTACGTATTCCCATAAAGAGGTACAGGGAAATCAGAGCAATCGTAGTTCCTCCTATTCTATGGGAGGAAAAAGATGTTTGGTGTCTTGTTTAAAGCCCAAGATTGAAGCTAAAGAGTATTTATGTCTTGTTCAAAGCCCAAGATTGAAGCTAAAGGTTTGACTGAGAGAGAATTTGTCATCTCTAAAGGGAGGTATCTCACCTGTTTATCACAGTTGTTGGGTGAATGATTATAAAGGAGAATTACTTTAATTGGGATGCGGGATCCAGCAATGCCATAATTTCCTTTAAAAGGGGATTGTCCTAAAGGAGGAAACTTTAACTTAGTGTAGAGCAATGCCATTTTTCCTTAGGAGTCTTCCATGCTAAGAGGGGTACATTGGCTTGGATGTAAATAATCCAGAGGCTTGCCACTTACAGCAATTAGATGAAAGAGCAGTTTACCAGGATAAGAGATGGACTACAGCTTGGATTTTCGAATCAACAAGTGTGCCACTTACAACAGTTATCTGGAATTAGGGTTTTTTTTAGTATTTGTTTTGAGATGTGATATACAGTGAAATGTCTTCCTACAGAGAGAATTTTTGATTTCCTCTGAGGGGATGTTGATTTTTGTATGCCTTGATCAAAGCCCAAGGTTGAAGCTAAAAGGTTGACTCTGCTTAGGAAGATCATTAAAGCCTAAGAGGAGATTGAAAAGATTGATTCTTTCGGGGAATATTTTGTTTGTCTTGTACAAAGCCCAAGATTGAGGCTAAAAGAATTGACTTCACTGGGGAAAGGTTTTATCTGTCTTGTACAAAGCCCAAGATTGAGGCTAAAAGGAAACTGACTCAACTGGAGAGATTTTATCTGTCTTGTACAAAGCCCAAGATTAAGGCTAAAGAAAAAACTGACTCTACTGGAGAGATTTTATCTGTCTTGTACAAAGCCCAAGATTGAGGCTAAAGAAAAAACTGAGGGATGATCATTATACAAAGCCTAAGAGGAGGCTGGTTGGGGAATTCTTATATGAAGCTTAAGAGGAGGCTAGCTTCTGCTGAGGATTATTAAAATCCAGAGACAGTTCCAAATTGTATCGGGAATAAAAAAGGAAATCAACTCTTGCTGGGGATTGAAGAAGAGTTGGAATATCAGATGCCATGAGGTTCTGATACTGTTATGGATTTGTTAAGGGTATACTGACCCTGGTTGGGGATTTCTTGAACCTTGTTGAGGATCAAAGAAATTCTAAAGTAAGTTTGGAGAATTTGAGAATTTAGACTCTCCTGGGGATTAGACATGTGTAGATGACTAAATTCTTTCCTATGCTTTTTTAGGAAACTTGTGGGTTTCTGTATGATATTCAAGAGGAAATAAGACTTCCCAAGTCTACTGTTGTGAAGAGATTGACTCCCAGTTGGAGAATGATATTTGTGTAATGCCCAAGAGGAGGCAGATGTTTTAAGGGATGAAAGTCAACCCTAGAACGGTTTGATGCTTTGACTCTTTTAGAGGACTGCTCTAGCAAAAGATGACTAAGTTCTGTCCTATACCTGTAGGAGGTCTTTGGGTCCTTGTACTAAGCCCAAGAGGAGGCTGAGAACTTCTAAGAAGCCTGAGGGTCCTTGTACTAAGCCCAGGAGGAGGCTGGGGATGCTTTTAGGAAGCCTGTGGGTCCAAACCTAAGTTAAGTTCAAGAAAGGTTTCACCGAGAATAATCCTTTATTTAGTTACAATTCTAGGGTTTGAAGAAATTCAAAAGGGGTTTCACCGGGAATTAATCCTCTCTGGGGAAATGAATTTCTTGTACAGATATTTCTAAGTTGTGACAGTCTTGAGAAAAGTTTCACCGGGAATAATGTCTTTCTCTGTTCCATATTGTATAAGCCCAAGAGGAGGCAAGACTGTATCTGGAATTTCCTACGGGGAACTAGTTTTGACTGTATTGAAAGAGTGACCACTGGCTTTATTTGAGCCTAGACCTAGTTGTTGGGGAAAATTCTAAGCAGATATACAGGCATATATATATATATATATATATACAGATGAAATATATATAAGCTGGTATGTAAAAAGAAGATGGTAAAACTTACAGGTGAGCAAGCTTCCAATGTTATAAACACAGCTGTATGGTTAATTATTCAAGAAATTGAAGAAAGTTTTGATAACAACTATTTTGAATTTGAATAAAAAAGTAAGTTTGTTGTAAAAGGAAATTTGGGACTTAAACTCAAAAGGAGGCCCAGATGAATTCTTTTGAAAAGACGACGATCGTGTTGTAGTTTTGAAAATTTACAGAGGGACTTATACAATGACTGAGGCCCAAAAAGGTTTATATACAAAGGGATTGGGTCTTACACTCTATTAGAGGCCCAAAAGAAGAGAAATGGGGCTTACAACTCAAGGAGAGGCCCATATGATTATTGTTTTAAAACTGACGATCGCGTCGAGATTTTGAAAACGTATCGGGACTTATACAATGATTGAGGCCCAAAAAGGTTTATATACAAAGGGGTTGGGTCTTACACTCTAATAGAGGCCCAAAACGTTTATTTTTGTACAAAAGATGTGGCTTACAGCTCAGAGAGATGCCCAAATGAAAACAGTGATCACACAACCGTTTTGAAAATCGTATTGGGTCTTAAACAATTATTGAGGCCCAATTTTATTTGTGTGTGATAAGGGATGGGTCTTACACTCTATTAGAGGCCCAAAAAGTGTTTGAAAATGTTTGTGAGGGTGAAAAGAATCAAAACACTAATTTTGATTATAAATGTATTTTAATTTGAATAAAATTTAATTAAAATGATCAAAATTATCAAACATGTGTGAAAAACAAATTATGATCTTGGATAAGTATTTGAAAAATCATGTTTTATCCTTAGAAAGATTTGAAAATCATTTGAATTTGAAAAAAATCAAGGGAAAGAAATATTTTTAAATGCTTAAAAACAAATAAAAATAAATTCCTTATAAAAATATTAAATATATAAAATAAATAATATTTTTGTGAAAATTTTGTAGAATAAAATATTTTAACATTTTTATGAATTTTTAAAAAAGAATCAATTCAAAAACATTAAAATTCAGAGAGAAATTAATAATTGAATTAATTAAATAAAATAACAAAAGTTCAAAAATTAAAAAATTTGAAAAAGGGCGCCAAGAAAAAGGGAAGAACACGCGCGACTCTATTTTCCCCAGATATGCATTTTCTCACTTTTCTCTCTGATTACTCAATGGTTTTGCACGATTCAAACACCAATCTCACTCGTTTTTGAACAAGGATCACAACCATATAAATTAATTGCATTTATATTAAGTGTGGAGGGAGAAATCAGAAGATAACCTCAAGAACCCTAATTTCAGCATGAACACTATGAAATTCCATACACGATTCATACATAGCAATTGATTGAGGGTTATCACTCTATATACATGCAGAAATAAGATGGTAACTCAAAAATTCATTTATGATGCATGTTGTTCTGGACTCGACCAATGGCTAGACATGGCCCAATCCGCTTCTGCTCCAGAGCGGCCCAAATTGCCTAAGTCCAATCCATGAAGGGGAGAAAGTTCCTTTTCTGCCCTCCAACCAGGCAAGGAACACATCACTCCTCCCCGGAGTTACTGCCCGTCACACACGGCTTCACTGCTCCTCGAACAGTTAAGGGCAGGTGCCCGAAACCACGCTTATGCCCGCCATAATGGCTAGTTTCGGGCACCCCTGCCCGACATAACGGCTAGTTGGGACAATTACCTATTCTTCGGGAAATCGGTTATTTCGCCCCGAAAATAGGACCGTTGGCCACGCGCTGGGGGCTCTATATAAACCCTCTCGCTTGAGAGGGTCAGGTATCCAATATTCACCCTAAGAACTCATACTTTGTACTTTCCCCTTTTCTCGGACCCTTTCTTACTTGAGCATCGGAGTACCTTGCAGGTACACCCCCTCCTCTCCATACGACCAGCATCCCTGACGCACTTGGTGGCCCACTTCTACAGGATCTGATCCAACCTTCACGATCTGTGGCGCCGTCTGTGGGAACCATTGTTTTCCCCATATTTCTTTCCTCAGAAACCGAAGATCAAAACAATTCTCAAAGATCATCATGATCATGGCCTCCCAAGATCGCACCAAGGATGCTCTCCAAACCACCATCCTCCCCGTCAACAAATCTGACGTTGACGGCCATTCATCTCTCCTCCGAGATACCCGTTTCCTCAGGGACGGAGCCAGTGCTTCTCCTTCCCCTACCCCTGCTGATCACAACAACGATCAGCCTTCACTTGACGTCCAACCCGTTCCTGTTCCTCCCAACGCCGACCCGGCCGTGGCGGCCCTCCTGGAGGCGATCAACAAAACCAACACCATGATCCTGCAGCAAAACAAGAGGATCGGGGCGTTAGAAGAGTCCAGCCGTCCAAGATCCCCTCCTCCGCGGAGGAACCAGCGACGATCAAGGAGCCCGCAGCCTCGAAGAGACATCGACCGAAGACTGCGCCTAGAACCTGATTCTCGCGCAGCCCGGAAGCGCGACTAGATCTCCCTGCATGACTAGCACGCTCACGACCACAAGAGGACTCGAAGGAACGAGCAATTTCCCCCGGTCAAGTCTAAAGGCCGGGCCCGCTCACCCTCTCCTCGAAGGAACCACTCACCTTCTCCGCGAAGGAACCGCTCCCCTTCGGTCCCCATCATACACCAGTTCTAGCAGCGACGACGAGCCTCGCGGCCCGTTGTCCCAGGAGATCTTGGCTACCTGTCTCCCAAAAGGCTTGGAGAAACCCCTGTCACTGGGCACGTACGACGGAACCACTGACCCCGACGAGCACATCGAGAACATCGATGCGCTGTTAGACTACTGCGGCGTACGAGGCGCCATCAAATGTCGATTGTTCCCAACCACGCTCCGAAAGGGAGCGATGAAATGGTACAAGCAACTGCCCGAGGAGTCCATTACCTCGTGGAGATGACAACTGGGCAGGATGTTCTCACGGCACTTCACAACATCTCGCCGCCACCCCAAAACTGAGGCCTCCCTTGGGGCCATAATCCAAGGAAAAGACGAACCTCTCCGCGCATATATTGAGAAGTTCAACAAGGAAGCTGTACAGGTCCCTACAACGGACGAAATGAAGAAGTTTCTGCTCGAGCAAGGGCTCCGCCCAGGCTCCGAGTTTTCTAAAGTCATTGGTCTCGCACCACCGAGGAACTTAGACGCCCTCCTCCTCAAAACCCAATCACACATTCAGTACGAAGAGAAGGTTGTGGCCAGCAATATCCGAGCATCACGCCCTCAGGAGAATGCTCGAGCATCTAAAGGAGATGAAGCTTCGACATCTCGTCGGGGCAAACGGAGGCGCGAGGACCGTTCTCGTGACTCCCGTGACAACAAGGGACCCTCCGAGCGTTTCCACAAGAGTCATAGCCACACTACAGAGGACTGCATCCATCTGAAGGATGCCATTGAGATACTGATCAGGGACGGCCACCTGAAATAGTTCGCGAAGAAGAAAGACACTCCTCGACAGGACGCCCAGGAGTCCAAGAAGATAGAGGAGGAGATACCCTCCTCGGAAGACGCCAATATACAGGTCGCTATGTCCATATCGCGACCAGAGGACTTCTACGTTTCGGACGGGCTCAGCGCCCCTGCTTATTTTGCGGCCCACATCCCGTGGGAAACATTTCCCTCCGCCATGGTCATCTCTGGCGGGGGTTTCAACAAAGTCACTGTGGGCTCCGTGAAACGAAAGTTCGAGCACCTGATCAACACAAGCTCCAACAAGGTGACCACACTCGATCAGGCCCAGAAGGGCTCCATCCCCATCTCCTTCTACCGGGAGGAGCTCCTCGGGGGTTCCCCGAACTCAAGCATACCGTTGCTCGTCAGATCCCGAATGGCGAACTTCGACGTTCGTAGAATACTCGTCGACCAGGGCAGCTCGATCGACATCATGTACTCCCAGCTATTTTCAACACTTCAACTGGACGAATCGCACCTTACCCCCTATGTAGGGTCCGATTTACAGGGATTCAACGGGTCAGTGACCAAGCCGTGGGGATACGTCGAACTGATCGTGACCTTCGGATCAGCTGAGACGGCTAGATCCATCAAGGTGCAATTTCTGGTAATCGACTTCCCGTCGCTTTACCAGTGCATTTTCGGAAGGCCAACTCTGGCCGAGTTGGTAGTGGTGCCCTCAACAGTCCACCTGAAGATGAAGTATTACACTTCAAAGGGAATGATCGCCACCCTCCACGGCGACATCGAAGCTGCACGAAGGTGTTTTGAGACAGCTACAAAGGGGCTCAACGCCATTGCGTCCAAGCCAAAAGCGTCGGGCAAGCCAGCATTGCCAAGCAGATTCGAGGAAGTCAAGCCTCTGCCCCAGGTCGACTCCATCGACCTCGACAGTCGCTTCCCCAAAGAAGACCAACCGGAGGAACAAGCAGCTTCTGCCAACCCATCTACATCGTCCAGCAGCAGCTCCCATCTGATGCGCCCTATCCCGGATGGCAACTTCGAGATTGTTCTGTTCGGCAAAGACCCCCAACGGGGAGTGAAGATTGGAGTAGACCTGCCCGACATTATGAGGAAGCAGCTCAAAGCATGCCTTCGGGAGAATGCTGACCTCTTCGCATGGAGCACCGCCGAAATTCCCGGCTTAGATCCGTCCGTCGCCTGCCACCAGCTGACAATCGACCCGGCCTTCAAGGTCGTAGCACAACGTAGGAGAAAGCAGTCTCCAGAGAAAACGGAGGCTGCTGAAAAAGCTGTAAAGGACCTCCTCGAGGCAAAATTTATTTCGGAGGCCAAGTACACCACTTGGTTATCCAACGTTGTACTAGTTAAAAAATCTAATGGAAAATGGCGCATGTGCATTGATTACACTGATCTCAATAAGGCATGCCCGAAGGATGCCTACCCCCTCCCCAATATTGATAAAATCGTTGATAATTCTGCTAGTTTTAAACTTTTATCGTTCATGGACGCCTACTCGGGCTATAATCAAATTCCGATGGCAATGTCCGACAAAAAATATACGGCCTTCATGACCGAATCGGGCAACTATTACTACAGCGTAATGCCCTTCGGCCTGAAGAACGCCGGAGCAACGTACCAACGAATGATGAACAAAGTATTCCGGGGAGAAATAGGCGACATGCTCGAAGTCTACATGGACGACATGATCGTAAAATTCCACGAGGAAACCGATCATACTGCCCATTTGAGGAAGGTCTTCGAATAGGCCAGGAAATACAAAATGTGTTTTAATTCGGAGAAGTGCACGTTCGGTGTCCGGGTAGGCAAATTCCTCGGCTTCTAGTTGACGGAACGAGGAATCGAAGCCAATCCCGACAAATGCTGGGCATTCTCCGAGTTTCCTACGCCCAGGTCCAAAAAATCCATCCAGTCCCTCAACGGGATGCTCGCGTCACTATCTCGTTTCGTGGCCAGGTCCGCCCAGCACGCCCTACCATTCTTCAAACTCCTCCACAAGGAGGCAGCATTCGAATGGACCGAGGAGTGTGACAAGGCCCTTCTCCATCTGAAACGAGTGCTCTCAGAGCCGCCAGTCCTCTCTCGCTCGGACAATGGCGAAACGTTGTACCTGTACCTGGCCGTAGCAACTGAAGCGGTGAGCGCCGCTCTCATCCGCGAGACACCTGACGGGCAGAAACCCATATATTTCACGAGCAAAGTGCTACAAGGACCAGAGTTAAGATACCAACAGATAGAGAAGGTGGAACTGGCCCTCATCAACGCAGGCAGAAGATTAAGACACTATTTCTTGGCTCACACGATCGTGATTCGAACAGATCAACCCATAAAGCAGCTGCTCAGACGACCAGATATGGTCGGCCGAATGCTCAAATGGTCGTTAGAACTGTCCGAATTTGACATCCAATACGAAAGAAGAAAAGCCCTCAAGGACCAAGCTCTGGCCGACTTTGTCGCGGAAATGACATTCGCAGACTCCCCCGCAAGCGAAGCGCGCAAATGGACCATTTTCGTTGACGGTGCCTTAAGCTCGGCAGGGAGTGGCGCGGCCATCATACTGGAAAGCGACGAAGGAATCATCGTTGAAGTATCAGTCACCCTGTCCTTCCCAACCTCCAACAACCAGGCTGAGTACAAGGCCTTCCTCGCTGGGCTGTGCCTTGCCGAGGACCTGGGCGCAGAAGAAGTCGTCATTTGCACGGATTCACAACTCGTGGCCCTCCAAGTCTGGGGAGAATATCAAGCCAAAAACGACAACCTGACCGAATACTTGGCCCTAGTCAAGAAGGAGATGGCGAAGTTCACAATAGTGGAAGTGAAACACGTTCCCTGCGAACATAACGTATGAGCAGGCGTGCTATCCAAATTAGCTAGCACAAAGAAGAAAGACGGAAACAAATCCATCATACAGGAAGTACTTCCTTGACCCAGCATCGAGAAGACCTCCCCGACCCTCGACGTGCAGGTAATCGGTGACAACAACTGCTGGATGACCCCAGTTTACAACTATTTTGCCAAAGACAAACTTCCGTCCGACCCAAAGGAGGCCAGCATAGTCAGGCGAAGAGCCTGCTCTTATGTCTTGGTCGAAGATAAACTCTACAGGCGGGGATTCTCCATTCCACTGCTCAAATGCGTCGAGGAGGAAATGGTCGCACACATCCTGCGCGAAATCCACGAGGGAATCAACGCCCAACATCTCGGCGGAAGGTCCCTTGCTCGAAAGGCCCTCCGAGCAGGATACTACTGTCCGACCATGCAACACGACGCGAAAGAACACGTGAAGAAATGTGATAAATGCCAACAGCACGGGGACATGCACCTAGCTCCGCCTAACGAGCTCAAGGCTATGTCCTCCCCGTGGCCATTCACCTGGTGGGGCCTAGACATCCTAGGACCCTTCGTGGTAGGATCAAGTCAGAACAAATACCTAATAGTGGGCGTAGACTATTTCACAAAATGGATAGAAGCGGAAGCTCTAGCCAAAATAACTGCCTTCAACATCCTGCATTTCTATAAACGAAACATCCTTGCACGCTTCGGTATCCCCCAAGCGATAGTAACGGACAATGGGACGCAATTCACGGACAGGAAGTTCCAACACTTCGTCGCCCAACTGGGCACGAAGCAGCACTTCGCATCCGTAGAACACCCTCAAACAAACAGGTAGCTGAAGCAGCCAACCGAGTCATCCTTCGAGGCCTCAAGCGAAAGCTGGACGAAACAAAGAAGGCATGGGTCGAGGAACTGCACAGCGTACTATGGGCATACCGCACAACTCCACACTCAACGACCGGGAAAACACCTTTCCGCCTAGCATACAGGACCGAGGCTGTAATTCCCGTCGAAGTTCACGTGCCCTCTAGGCGGACAGAGTCGCCCCTAGACTAGGAGATGAACGACAAGTCATTAAGAGAAGAACTCGACCTCATCGAGGAAATCCAAACCGGGGCAGCCCTCCGCGAAGCCTCACTGAAACAAAAAATTACCATCAGGCACAACGCCAAGGTGATACGGCGAGATTTCGACGTGGGAAGCCTTGTTCTAAGAAGAAACCACAAAGACTCTCGCGAAGGCAAACTAGCAGCCAACTGGGAAGGACCCTACCGCGTCCGAGCAAAAACGGAAAATGGGGCCTACTACCTAGAACATCTCACCGGGGAATAACTCGCTCGACCATGGAACGCCGAAAAGCTAAAACAATACTATAGCTAAGGCCCGAATTCTCGGTTCGACCGTCACAACGACGGGCATCTACTACCGACCACTATGCACGCCTAGGTACAAGCGTCACATACGAATAAAGCAGAACCCCGCTCAGTAAGATCTGGGTAACCGCTCGACAGCGGTCCTCGATCGAGCACCGCCGTCGTCAAAGTACCATGACAGGCAGAACCCCAACTCGCGATGGGACGTTCATGCTGTGAACCCCAGCAGGATATTCTCCGACCGTTCGACCAGTTCCCCTCACTGCAGAACACATCTACATCGAGCAATCCCCCTAAATTATTCGCACAAGTCAAATACTCCCAATCACGGGCAGACACACATTCACAACGAGCATAAGTACAACACTTAGCAAAAAATAAAAGCAAGTAAAGTCATGCGGATAACAGAATCAAACATGTAATAATTTAACATAATATGTGGCCGCAAGGGCCACGATTGTACTGAGTTACATAAAACGGGGGCCACGCCCCCCAAAAATAATAAATTACAACTGTCACTCGGCACGCAGGCCGGACAAGTTACAACATCAAAAGCACAAACTTCTCACTCGTTCATGTGCTCGGCTGGCTTATACTGAGGTCCCTGGTCCTCTAAGGGCTGATCCTCGGGGTTCCCTTCAAGGAGAGCATCGGGCATGACAATCCGGTCATCCTCAACATGCGCCAGATAATGAGTACCCTCGACAGAAAAGTCAAGCTCAGGGTTCACCACCCGCAGCTGAGCCACGACGTTTCTAAAGGACTCCTCCGCAACAACAATGCCGTCATCTTCGGCCATTAGCATACGGGCAACCATCTCGGATCTCGTCTTCAACTCCTTCACATCTTCCGGCTCATCGTCACCCAGGGCATTGGCCGCGCTCAATTGCTGGACCAGCTCCTCAAAAGCTTTCTTCTCCGCCGCCAGCGTGGAATTCTCTTTCTTCAACCAAGCTGCCTCCTCCTCAGCCTTCTTCCGAGCATCGTCGACAACCTTGGCTTCTTCTCTGAGGGACGCCATGGTAGCCCGAATAGCGTTGAGTTCAGCCTCGATTGCAGAGTCCCCTTCAGCATAAACGGTTGCCATCTCCAGCATCCTAACCAAAACTGAAGCGTCCTGAGCCATCAACGCCCTCTTGCTCGGGCGGTCCATGCTTTCCAAGCGAAGAGACTCCGCCCGAGGCACGATCAAAGAGTTCCCCTCGAAGAATTTCCTGTCATGGATGTAAGGAGGAAGCTCGAACTTCCCCTTCTCCGATGCCCGAGTGAGGTCCACAACGTCATTAAACTTTGGCCGCTTGGATCGACTGGTCAAAGGAAGAGGAGACCCCCGGGAAGCAGGAGTAGGAGAAGAAGAGGTCCCCGCAGCCGACGGCACAGAAAGAGGAGCACGAGCACCAGCAAACCGAGACTTTGGAGGAGCCGCTCCGGCCTTGTTCCTCGCGAGAGCATTCCTCACAACCCGGTCATGAGCCTGAGGCATCTCACCTGCACAAACAAAATACGAGCACGTTAGATACGAGGAAAATAAATAACGCAAACAAATCTAAATAACTAAGACTACCAAGCAGCTTCTCGGCATCCTCGGGAGTCTTGCACTCCAACAGTGCCTTAATGTTGATAAATCGACGCTCAACCCTCTGACTCCCGTTCTCCTCGAAAACCGGATTACCCTTGCTCGTCCAGCACTCAGCAAGCCGGAAGGAGTTGACTCACTTCACCAGCACCTCGTACGCCACGGCGTCCTGCCCACGTAGCTCGCTCGGTTGGAGAACATAGTCACTAGGCTTCTTGGCAAAATGATCGGGCGCCCAATGGATGGGGAACTTATAGATCCTCCACCCAATAAACTTTCCATCCTCGTCGCGTAGGTCATTCCCATCCTCGTCAACTTCGATCTCCCAGACGTATGTACTATCCTGGGAAGCTTCAGACAAGGGCTCGATGACATAATACCGCTCTTTGAACGTCCGTATCGACACCGAGAATGGCTTAAACAACTTGCAGGGCTGCTTCAAAGACACCCAACCGTACTTCCTCCCCGATAGCTGCCTTTGAAGATGGAAGACAGCGAAGAATAGAGGGAGAGTAGCCCCTATGGAGAGATGCTCGCATACCAGCTCGAACGCCCGAATGAAGGCCAACGAGTTAGGATGCAGTTGCGTGGGGGTCAATTTCAAATGCACGATCAATGACTGCTGAAAATCAGTGAATGGCAACCTCAGGCCCAACTCCTTAAAGGAATATTCATACATCGTGAAACGGTCCCCGAAGCTCGTGCAGACCCGCTCATCCACGGAAGAAAGGTACACCTTCCACTCTCCCTCCGGTCCAACCTCCGTAAAAGCGTCCCCCAAATACCTCGCAAAAGAAGACACATGCTCAGCGAGTTCGGCCACCTCCCACTCCTCAGCGGAGTCCATGGCGACGTCCTCGTCTGTGTCGTCAATCTCCTCTTCCTCCCCAACATCACTGGGGGAACTCGAAGCTGTCGAACTCGTGGCCGTCGAACTACTATTATCCTCGGAGCCTGTTTCTTCCTCGGACGTATCTATGATAACCTCTCTATCTGGCCCCGTCGCCATTACAATCACCTGAAAAGCAGAGAAGAAAGTGAATTCGACAACAAATCAAATCCACCCTTCCACCGCTAAGTCAGGTGAAAGGGCGCGCAAAGGGCTAAGGACAACATCCCCGACCTAAGCCCTAACATCAAAAGGAAAACTGGAACCTCCCCGCGAGGAGACACTCGAAACAAGTCATCCCCAAGCGAGGAGCTTCCTCGCACTCGTACCCAGTTTCCGTTGAACCTTCCCCGGAAATCGCAAAGCTCCACCGGAATCTGGGAATGTTCTACCGGAAAACTCATCACCCACTCAGAAGATGAACGAACACGGCGGTCACACATGTATAGCTGTCACAGCGACGCCGTGAACTGCCCTCCTTGCTAGAACATACTAACACGTCCGACGACATGTCAAAAGTGGAAAAATGGTACAACCACCATCCACCACCAACAATCACCGGAAATCCACCTATTTCGTCCTCTAAACCTAGTCCTAACCACATGCAATCTACCATTGACAACCAAAAGGAGTAGAACAAGCACAGGATCAGAAAACTTACTTGATTTAAGAAGATGAAAATGGCTGCTCGAAGCTTGGAGCGGTGGTCGGAGTAAGCAGACGGTGGCAACGGGCATGAATGTTGAAGGAAACGAAGAGAAATCAGAGCAAAAAGTTCCAAATGGAACGAATTTCCCCTTTTTATACAAAGGGGCACGTGCGAACACGCGCTCGTATGCCATGATGGCTATCAACTAGCCATCATTACCTAGTAACTGCTACATGGAGCTCTAGGCACACGTGGCGACCCAACGTTTCCAATTCTATCTGACCATTAGTCTCCACGGGCACCGGGCAACAAGGTCACGACCATGAATTTCACGGACACCGGGGGCCACGAGCACATCGAGACAATCCTCCTCGTCTCTAAACGACGACTCCATGCTAGCTCCCCGGAGCAACGAACTGTCCTTAATTCATCACTCCCATGCTTGAGAGCAACGACTTGGGGGGCTCCTGTTCTGGACTGGACCAATGGCTAGACATGGCCCAATCCGCTTCTGCTCCAGAGCGGCCCAAATTGCCTAAGTCCAATCCACGAAGGGGAGAAAGTTCCCTTTCTGCCCTCCAACAGGGCAAGGAACACATCGCTCATCCCCGAAGTTACTGGCCGTCACGCACGGCTTCACTGCTCCTCGAACAGTTAAGGGCAGGTGCCCGAAACCACGCTTATGCCCGCCATAATGGCTAGTTTCGGGCACCCCTGCCCGACATAACGGCTAGTTGGGACAATTACCTATTCTTCGGGAAATCGGTTATTTCGCCCCGAAAATAGGACCGTTGGCCACGCGCTGGGGGCTCTATATAAACCCTCTCGCTTGAGAGGGTCAGGTATCCAATATTCACCCTAAGAACTCATACTTTGTACTTGCCCCTTTTCTCTGACCCTTTCTTACTTGAGCGTCGGAATACCTTGCAGGTACACCCCCTTCCTCTCCATACGACCAGCATCCCTGACGCACTTGGTGGCCCACTTCTACAGGATCTGATCCAGCCTTCACGATCACATGTAATATGGAGTTTGAAGGCTTCAGGCTTACCTCTTGCAGCTGGTGATCGAATTTGATGATGGAGGTGTTACAGATGTTATGTAATGATCTGGACAGCTTCAATGGACCTCAAGTAATGTGTTTGAACGCTTGGAATGGATTGAATTAGCCCATAATTTGTTGTGGCATCTCAACTGCAAACAGGTCAAAAGCTTGAGCAAGTGAGGGGTGATTTTGTGATTCAGGTGTTCCAGATGAGTTTCAAGGTCATGGAACACTCATATATGATGTTTATGAGGTGTTGGTATGATTGGTTTGGTTTGGATTGCTTCCTATTTCAAAATCCGATAGTGACTTGAAATAGAAGGCAAATCTAGTTTTTTGAAAGTGATTTGGAGGAAAACATTAGTTGTAGTGCTTTGGTGTACTTCAATTGATCAGAAATGAGCTCTATTTATAGTAGAGCAAGTTTGTTTTGCAAGAAATAATGAATGGCAACTGGTACAGTTTGTTATCCAATGGCTTTCAAAAGGAATCTCAAGTCTCCTCTAGCCATTGACTTGAGATTATAGCACAGACCTATGGTCTTCTGTTGCAGGGATAAGGCTTGACTCATTCAGTTGGGTTTGCTTCAGTCCATGCCACCTTGATGCATCCATTGAATGCTTGATGCCAAATTTGAATTTCAAGATTCCTTTCATGATGATTTTGCACATGGAAGGCTAGGTTCTTGGCATTTTGTGTTATGGATCAGACTCCTCATTCATTTGTGTTGTAATTGGACAGAAATTGAATGATCAAAGTGCCCAAAATTGGTCTAAGGAATATTGTGATGGAAGTTTGTACCAAATGCTATCAACAAAATAGTTTGTTTTTAGGCAACTTGTGAGATCCATACCTCTTAGCTCAAATGGAGTTTGATTGAGTTCTTGGACATTTTGGAAAGCTTGTGATCCGCTGTCGCGCACGGATCAAAACGAGTGATTTTTAAATTGTAGTTTAGACAATGGCTCGAGTCGTATCGCAAGGATTCTTGTTCAATTTAACCAAAAGGAATCGAATTGGGGGGTTTGTTTTCGTTTTAGAAAGGTAATGAGAAAATAAGTGATTATAAAAATAAGCTAAACGATTTATCTACTGTTTCGGTTTCCCAACTTATCATTGATCCACATAATTTCCATACCCAAGCGGATTCTAATCCCTTTTCGATAATAGTATCAATTGACAAGTGCAATTGACCCTATAAGACTTATATTCCTAAATCCCGAATTAAGAAAACGGATTAAATCTTTCGTGAATTAAGCAAACACGAAACTTGCACGGATTAAGCAAACGCGATAAAGTTTAGGAATATGAGATGCAATCGAAATTAATCAATATTGTTCTTTATAATTGAATAAAGCAAACAAGATATATAGCATAATATTGAAAGGGAAAAGCATTTGATTGAAAATTATAGAACCTCAAGGTTGCGGTGGAAACCGATTACAGTAGATGAATCTTAGTGATTAGTTCTCCATGAAATTCGTCAAAAGCCAAAAGATTATTTTTTTCGTGAATAGAATGTGTTCTCTACAGTAACACGCTTCCTAATTTTACATGAAAGAATGAAATCGGGTCATAACCCAACTGGGTCAAAAACAAGAAAAGAACCGGCCCAAAAAATGGTCCAAAACTAATTATTTCTTATGACTGAAACTTCAATGAATTTTCCAAGGCATCTATATTCTGAATCAGCTTCTTCGTCCAACATAAAAGTTGTAGATCTTTTTCTTAGCTTTCCGACGAATGGTAGAACGCCCCAATCCGATTCATGTAGCTTCAGTTATGAATTTTTTATTGAAAGCTGCTAATGCTGAAAATAACAACGAAAATCAAATAAGGCTGAAAATAAATTAAATTATAAAAACATCATAAAATAGAAAAGTAAACAAACCAAACCATAGAAATGCCTAAGTCTAAACATAGAGGAATGTGCATCAAAATGCACTGATCAAATTCCCCACACTTGAACTTTTGCACTCCGAGCAAAATCAAGAATTTAAAAACAGAAACTTCAAAGCAAAAACCAAACAGAGCATGCAATCTCAAAGGTTCTCTGGATACGAAGTGCAAGCAAACTTCTAATTCTAAGCTTCAAGAATATGACATTAGTGATTAACTCTTTTGTGACATTCAAAGAATATATGAAAAACAGATTACCAAAAAGTACATCACAAGCATCAAGATCCTCACAAGATAAACTGTTTCCACTAAACTCTCAAGTGTTTAGGTTACATGTTTACACTCAAAGCACAACATGAGAGTTAGTACTACCATAAGCTTGAAAGAACTCTAACATTTACAATTGACTTACATGCACACAAAGATCAAAAAGACTTTTATTAAGGTTGTAACGTGGCCAAGGTAAGGGTAGGATAAATCCTAAGGGGTACTAGGCTAAAATCAAAGAGTTAAAAGAGAATTGAAAGAATTGCGGGAGTTGAACTACATGATACATCAATTGCTTTCAAACAACAACCTCACAACTTATTTCTCTTCTCCTTTTCCTTTTATTCTTCTCTTTTTTTTTTCGAAAGGATTATGTATTGACATCCTTCTTTATTTTTTTATTTTTTTTTCTTTTTTTTTTCTGCCAACATCTTAACAACATTACAACAATCATTCAAGAATAGTGCTCAACCCCACACAACTCCATACAAGACTCTCTTAACCCTTTGAATATGGTTATTTCATTGTTTTTCACTTTTCGGCTTGTAATGAGTGTTAAACAATAAAGGATAATAGGCTCAAAGGGGCTTGAAAACAAGGGTAATATTATCAAGGTTGGCTTTTTGGCTAAATAGCTAAAAATAAAACAAAACAACATGCCTTTATCATTTCCGTGTGCACAAGTAAATAAAAAGCTTCAACAAGAGTCAATTCAAGTTCTAGAGACTAACAAACATGAGTGGAATCACACAAGAAAGAAATAGATGGATTTTTGATGTATATCCATTATTAGGCTCAAAATCTCACAAGGTTTAGTGATCTACCACCAATGATGTACAATTCAGAGATTAGTCCTACATATTACACTAAGAATGCACAAAAAGAATCAATGACATCACACCATAAGTCTTTCGTCAAAGAACATAGAGAAAACTCACAGTTGTTACAAAATAACCAACGAAAAAGCATGCAATTTTAATATATTTTTTTATTTAAGAACAAAACCAAAACAGAGAAAATTGAAAACAAAACAAAGAAAACAAAATAAATAAATGGTTCCCTCCCCCACACTTAAAACTTACATTGTCCTCAATGAAAGAATATAAATATAAAATAAGAGTGAGAGAAAGGAAAGAACACACCCGAGGAGTCAAGGCGGATAAGTGATCACATAAGCAGCCTTTCCTAAAGAGAGTTCTTCAAAAGTCTCTTCTTCCAAAGTGGGGATCTCATAGAGTAACTTTGGGTAGCATCCATTGACCTTGAAATATTTATTAGTGCCTTCTCCTTTTATTCCAGGATCAAAGAAGAATCTCACTGCTTTTCTTCCATCTTCAATCGAGGTCCATCCAATTCCCTTCTTATGTTTCTTCAAAACCTGCAAAAGCTTATTTTCTTGATCGAAATCAAGGTTAGAAGAAATTATAATTGGAATATTTTCATCCATCTCTAAATAAGCATCTTTCATATTATTATGAAGTGGTTTAAGCTCTAAGGGAGGAGATTGTTCAATGGATGGTGAGGTTGGGGCAGCCGTGATGTCAAGAGCTTTAGTTGCATAAAAAACTTCATCTATAACTTCATCTGCATGAAAAATATCACCCTGCAAGGAAGCATTAATCTCAGCCCAAACAGAGCAAATGTTAGTGTCAGTACATGAATCACAAGAGTAAGTATCATCAAAATCTGCTAATGATGGAAAATCAGAACACAATTCAGAATAAGTATCATCAACTAAATTAGAAAACAACTCTTTTGGATTCACTACTGTTTGGGAAGGTTGTTGGTTTGATTCTTGAGCTTGCTTCATGGCATTCACTAAAGTGGCAAGCTCTCCAATCTGTGTCTGCAAAGCCTGAATAGTAGAATCTGTTCGTTGCGGAAACTGGAGATCATTTATAGCCATTTGCTTGACAAGATCCTCTAGTGAAGGTTCAGAAGGTGTAGAGCACACAATTTGGAATTCCTTCATATTCTTATTCGGATCCTCGCCTAACAGGCTGAAACTTTTATCACTGCATTGCAACCCTGAAATCAACAAGCAAAAACAAAAACAAAAAACAAAAAACAAAAAAACTCTAACAAAAATCTAAAATTAAAAAAAATCTAAAATTGGCTAAAATCAACAAGAATCTCCGGCAACGGCGCCAATTTGATCTGCTGTCGCGCACGGATCAAAACGAGTGATTTTTAAACTGTAGTTTAGCGACAATGGCTCGAGTCGTATCGCAAGGATTCTTGTTCAATTTAACCAAAAGGAATCGAATTGGGGGGTTTGTTTTCATTTTAGAAAGGTAATGAGAAAATAAGTGATTATAAAAAGTGATTATAAAAATAAGCTAAACGATTTATCTACTGTTTCGGTTTCCCAACTTATCATTGATCCACATAATTTCCATACCCAAGCGGATTCTAATCCCTTTTCGATAATAGTATCAATTGACAAGCGCAATTGACCCTATAAGACTTATATTCCTAAATCTCGAATTAAGCAAACGGATTAAATCTTTCGTGAATTAAGCAAACACGAAACTTGCGCGGATTAAGCAAACGCGATAAAGTTTAGGAATATGAGATGTAATCGAAATTAATCAATATTGTTCTATATAATTGAATAAAGCAAACAAGATATATAGCATAATATTGAAAGGGAAACACATTTGATTGAAAATTATAGAACCTCAAGGTTGCGGTGGAAACCGATTACAGTAGATGAATCTTAGTGATTAGTTCTCCATGAAATTCGTCAAAAGCCAAAAGATTATTTTTTTCGTGAATAGAATGTGTTCTCTACAGTAACACGCTTCCTAATTTTACATGAAAGAATGAAATCGGGTCATAACCCAACTGGGTCAAAAACAAGAAAAGAACCGGCCCAAAAAATGGTCCAAAACTAATTATTCCTTATGACTAAAATATCAACGAATTTTCCGAGGCATCTATATTCTGAATCAGCTTCTTCGTCCAACATAAAAGTTGTAGATCTTTTTCTTAGCTTTCCGACGAATGGTAGAACGCCCCAATCCGATTCATGTAGCTTCAGTTATGAATTTTTTATTGAAAGCTGCTAATGCTGAAAATAACAACGAAAATCAAATAAGGCTGAAAATAAATTAAATTATAAAAACATCATAAAATAGAAAAATAAACAAACCAAACCATAGAAATGCCTAAGTCTAAACATAGAGGAATGTGCATCAAAATGCACTGATCAGCTTGCATGATGTATTTTAACTTTGTTGTTCACCAATGGACCTGGTTCAACTTGGATCAAGGTGAAAAATATCCTCAAAGTTTGGAAAAAGTGAAACAGATTCTGACCAAATTTCACTAAGTGTTGGAAAAAGTGGTCATTTTCATTTTTTGTGAATTTGATCAATCCATAACTTAAAATCCACGAGTATTTAGAATCTCTTGTAGTTGACACTTTTAAAGTATGTAAGATGAACTTTCATTTTAGCTTTGAATGGGAGAAAAAGACCTTAGGGTTTGGGAGATATGACCTTGCAAAGTTGATACAAAAATCACTTTTATCTCGTAACTTAGAAAAATTTTGGTTTCTCATGGTTGCCCCTTTTGCAAGAAACCTCACTTTTCTTGATTTATCTTGATGAATGATGATCAATATCATACATTAACACTATTTTTGACTTAGGGGAACCATATTTGTGAACATTTCCAAAAAGTCAAACTTGATTTTAGGCACAGTTGACTTTTTGTCAGATGAATTCCAAACTGTGTGATCTTTTATGAAATCAAGTACTTGACCTAATTCAAACCTAATAGGTGGATTCCATAGGTGTTTTAGGGTATATTGAATCATGTCCCAAGGTTTGGGAACATGTCTTAGTTCAAAGTCAAAAGTACAATTGACTTTTTCTTCAAAACCCTAATTGTGGTCCAGATGAAATTGAAACTTGTGAATCAAGATTCTTGGATCAATCCATTGTTGTAAATGGAACAATGTGGTATATTTAAGACTCTCAAATCATGTCGTGAGATCTTGGTTCATGTCTTGCTCCAAAAGTCAACTTAGGGGTGAATTAGGTCAAGAAACCCTAATTCCTGATCTTTGATGAATGCTTCCCATGAGGTTGTTTTGACTTGATGATTGGATCTATGAGGTCCCTTTGAGCATTTTGGATCATGTTTTGAAGTATTGGCTCATGCCCAAATGAAAATTTTCATCTGGAGGCCTTGTTCGACCAAAACCCTAATTTGGTGACACTGGCGATCTTGAGACTTGATTCACTTGAGATGTTGCACTCTTGTGCTTGATTCTTGATATGGGAGACCTCTTGATACTTTATGGGTGTTTGAAAGGTTAGACAAGTTGAAGATCATGTCAATTCTTGATTGATCCTATGTCTAAGTGTTCTAAGAGGGCTCAAAACCCTAATTCTTGGTTGAGGTGGGTGCTCAACAATCCTTGAGAAGTTGATGAGGCAATGAAGGTACATCCATATTGTGGTGATGATTTGCACAATGATGGGAAATCTTGGTGGTCAAAATTTGGGTGAACTTCAAAAATTCCGTCTCCCTTAGAAATCTATCTATCTTCTTATTCCAATTTCTTGGAGCTTGCTTAAGTCCATACAGAGCTTTATATAAGCTGTACACCTTTTTTTCTCACCTTATTTCACAAACCCAGGTGGTTGTGCGACATAATATTCTCCATCTAAGGGGCCATTTAGGAATGCACATTTCACATCCATTTGACATACCTGCCAGTTGTTCATGTTTGCTAGACCAAAAACCAACCTGGTTGTTCAATCCTAGCAACAGGTGCAAAAACTTCGTCGAAGTCGATTCCTTCTTTATGAATAAATCCTTTCGCCACAAGTCTCGCCTTGTGTCGAGTTATTTCTCCTTTAGGATTTAAATTCACCTTGTATACCTACTTCACATTGATTTCCATCTTGCCTTGAGGTAATTCGACAAGTGACCAAGTGTTGTTGACTTCAATGGACTATAGTTCCTCATTCATTACTTTCACCTACTTCGAATCTTTCAATGCCTCAGTTGTATTGACTGGTTCAACATATGCATAGAAAGCATAATGTACTAGCTCACCTTCTCCGTTGACTACATCATCTGATGTAATCACACATTCTTGCAACCTTGTAGGCATGTGTCTTGTTCGTTGAGGTCTGCTTGGGCCTGCTTCACCTCTGACTTCTTCTTGTCGAACTTCTCTTTCGGCTTCACTAGTTGGTTCTTCACATAAGATTCTCACTGAATCCTTCTTAAAATTCTCAGTCCAATCCTATTCTTTAAGCTCATCTATGATCGCGTCCCTGCTTGTCACTACTTGCTTGTTCACTGGGTCAAACAACTTGTATCCTCCAGTCGAATGATATCCTATCAAGATCATTTAACTCGACTTGTCATCAAGCTTTCTTGTCAATTGATCTTGTACATGTCTATTTGCTATAGATCCAAACACCATCAAATGACTTAGGCTAGGCTTGACACTAGACCAACATTCTTCTGGCGTGATTCCTTCTAGCCTTTTCGTATGACATTTGTTCAAGATGTATGTTGTAGTCGACACAGCTTTTCCTCATAATTCGTTGGGTAGATGCTTGCTTTTCAACTTACTTATCACCATATTTATGATGGTTCTATTCTTCCTCTTTGTAGGCCCATTCTGCTGTGGAGTGTAGGGTTGCACCACCTCATGTACAATCCCTTCTTTCTCACATAATTAATCAAAATCTTTCAACATATACTCTCTACCACCATCATTCCTCAGAATCTTTAGCTTTCCACCACTTTGTCTTTTGACCATATATTTAAGTTTGCAAATACCTCAATCACTTCAGTTTTCTTCTTGATCAGGTAAGTCCATAGTTTTCGACTAAAATCATCTATGAATGTATCAAAGTATCTGTTACCTCCAATTGAATCCACATGGAAAGGACCACATACATCAGAGTATATGACTTCAAGAATTTCCTTAGACTTGATTCATGCATCCTTGCTGAAGCTATTCTTGAGTTGTTTCTCCTGAACACATTCTTCACACACTTCACTTGGAATGTCGATTTCTGGTAATCCTGAAACCATATTTCTTCTCTTCAAATCTCTGATGTCTTTAAAATTGAGATGGCCAAGTCTATAATGTCATATCCATTCATCTCTGCTGGCTGCAGTTGCAAGGCACTTATGCTCCATCATATTAAGTTTAATCTTGAAAGTTCTATTATGAGACATTGGTGCCTTCAAGATTAACCTACCACCTGAGTCGAGAACTCTCATCATCTTGTCTTTGATCGACACCTTGTAGTTTTTTTCGACCAGCTGCCCTATCCTGAGCAAATTACTCTTCATGCCTGGTATGTATAATACATTGGAAATTACTGACCTCTTGCCATCTTTCCTCATAATTAGAACATCACCAATACCTTCAGCTGGTAGAGTATTGTCATTTGCAAATTTCAGCATGTTCTTCATTGAGAGCTTTATGTTGACAAACCAATCTTTCCTACCAGTCATGTGTGATAAGCATCCTGAGTCCAAGTACCATTGGTTCTGGAATCTTTCTTCATCTCTTGTTGTGACCATCAGCAACATCTCTTCTTCTTCATGTTTCGCCAACTTTGCATCAGTTTCTTGATTCTTCTTCTTTTCTGGAAAATCACTAAAACAGTGACAATACTTATGACAATTGTAACACTGAATATGACTTTTTTCAGGTTTTCGACCACCACCTCTTCCTCTATCTGCAACACCGCCTCTTTGGTTGCTTTGGTTCCAGGGTTTTCTCTGATTCGACCAGTTTCCTTCTTGCTGATTTCGACCAGTCGAATTGTTGTAACCTCCTCTACCTTTGTTATCATTTCAATATCCTTTGCCTTTCTTTTCTTTTGCTGATTGCGACTGTAAAGCCACATCACTCTTCGACTTTCCTGCAGCTCTTTTAGCTATACTTTGTTCATGAGATTCAAGAGTCCCTTGAAGCTCTTCCTTTGTCAATGTTGACAAATCTTTCGACTCTTCTATGGCTACTACCACGTGGTTGAATTTTGGAGCCAATGACCTCAAAATCTTTGCAACAACTGATCTTGATATCAACACTTCTCCACATACTTTGATTTGATCCACCAATTTAGTAACCCTAGTGAATAAATCAGTTATGCTTTCACTTTCTTCCATATGAAGCAATTCATACGTCCTTTTGTGAGTTTGTAACCTCACCTCTTTCACCTTCTCCGCGCCTCCAAACGATTTCTCCAAGATTTCCCATGCTTCTTTTGCTGATTCTACATCACTAACCTTTTCAAAATTATCTGGATCAACATATTACTGAATTATAAAGAGAGCTTTATAATCTTTCTTCCTCAATTCTTTGTATGTAGTCTTTTCTTGATCCGTCGCGTTTTCTGCAAGCGGTGTTACTCCTGCCTTCACAAGATCCCAAAGATCTTGATAACAGAAAACCACCTTCATATACTTGCACCAATTCTCATAATTATTGTTCTTTAGAATTAGAAGACTCGCCGAAAAATGCTCGTTTGGATGATTCATTGTCATCATGATTTTCTTCCCACGAATCGCTCATTCAGTGCTCTAGATACCAGATGTTGGAATTAACCCAAAACTTTGAGAATTCCGAATCAATCTTGATGAACAAGATTCAATCAACCTGATCGAATTCCCTTGTTCTTCAATCACACCTTGATTGCAAGAATAATTACGCGCAACAATTATTAATGGAAGAAGAAAGAAAGAAGATTAGGGTTTTAACAAAATAAGGGAAGAGGAGAATGATTTCTACAGAGTAACTCTCTGCTCTCAAACTGAGAAAAAAATATTATTCAACTGTGCAACTGCACTTTCTATTGTTTGTTACAATATTATTCTCTATTCTTCTTACTCAAAATAGGGGTTACTCCCTCTATTTATAATTGAGCTACCTTGCCCCCTAAGGTAAAGCCCAAAATTACAAAAACTCAAAATTTCTATTTTGGTCTAAATCGAAATCTTGTGTCAAGCAATCTGCTTCAACATTTCAACATCTAAAACAACTCGCCACAGACACACAATAGGCTAATATCGACACATCTTTGTTTCTGTCGAGCTACACTTGCTTCGACACAAGGAATTACAATCTCAACAAATACTTGTTTCTCCTTTTTTTTTCCGACTTCCTTTTCTCTCTCTCATTCTCCCTTTTTATTTTCTAATTTCTTATTTATTTCACTTAATAAAATTCTAACTTTAATTCCTATTAATAAAGCTCTTCTAAATTTCAATTAAACATATTAATAACAACAATAACGAAAATAATAATAATAGTAACCTTTATAATAATAATAATAATATTTTTTTTCTTGTTAAACAATAATAATAATAATAATAAAAATCATGAAAACACACAAAATCAAATTATTAATAGAAGTAAATTTGAAATAAAAATCTGGAGTGTTACACACCCAAATCTTGTTATTGCGAAAAAGTAAACCTTCTTATAGTCTAAACCTCGGTAATGCAGTTGAATTTATTGCTAGTCGTTCACACAATGACGAGAAGACTCTGTCAGTGGCTAAATCCCGTTTTAAATCCCCCAAAAAAGAAGGATGACGAACGGACAATGCTAAGTAATGCTTACCCTCACTAAGAATCGAACAGGATAGGGCATCAGCCACAATGTTTTACGTGCAATGTGTCATACCCAATCTTTGATCCTGAATCATCGAATAAATTCATTCATCTTGGCTTTAACATCATCTGCATAGCATATCACGCGTAATGCATAAATCCTCAATCGGGATAATTTTTCGGATTTACAAAAAGACCGATAAAATTGATTCTCAACTGTGCAAAAAATCAGCAGGCAAAAAATTGAAAAATCGTGCTTGCAGACGTCAATTATATTGATCTACGTTTCACGTAGTTTAACATGGCGTGCTTATTTTAATTTTTTGACTACTTTTCCAGTCGCATTTTGATTAGTCTGAGCTTTTTAATCGGTCGAAATTTATTTAAAAAATGGATTAAACGCTGTATTTTTCCGAGAGGTTTATTTTGCGCTGATCATTTGATGCATTCGATTTTATTTTTCAAACATTTTTGCGCCCGACTTTTTTTCATTTTGAGTCTGTTTATTTTTATTTTTTTGTCAAAATGTTTGAAATAATTGAATAGAATTAGTGGATCACCTCACTTTAATTTTCTTGTGATTATTTTGACATATTTGATTTTGTGTGTTTTAATTTATTTTAAATCATTTTAGCACTAAAAAAAATCAAAAGGGCAGTATTGTCATTGTTTGTAAATTATAAACCTAGTATCACACTTCATAGTTTTAAAAACCGGACCGGACCGGCCGGTCGGACCGGTTGGACCGGGAACTGGCCAGGTAACCGGCCGGGTTCACTTACTCGATCGGCCATGTCTTCGAACCGGTGGGAACCGGGAAAACCGGCGGTTTTCGCAAACCGGCGGTTCAACTGCTTATTTTAAATTTTTTTTTTTTTTAAATTTTTTTTAATTTTTTTTAAAATTTTTTTTTAATTTTTTTTTTAAATTTTTTTTTACTCAAATACATAGGAACTTTTCTCCAAGAATAATAGTGATCACTCATTTGATTTAAGTGATACACAAATTAAGTTTCGTAATATCCACAAAACTATTTTTACTATTTTGTATTTATATTGATTGAAAAACCATCATACAAATATTTGTATAGAAATTTAAGAACACAAATTAAAAAACTAAATATAATATAATTTTAGACTTAACTGATTTCCATTATATATATATAGACTTGGAAAATTTATTATTTAGAATAATGTTAATATTTGTATTGTTTTAATTATTAACATTAAAACTGATTTTTTATTAACATTAAAACTATGAATTTAAATTAAACTCTGTTTAATTTAGACTCTGTTTAAAATTTACAATTAGACTGTGTTTAAAATTTGAATTTAAATTATGAACCTGTGAATTTATGATATGATCTTTTCAAAAAATTTAAGTGCTAGTTATATTTTTTAGAGACTGAATCATCCGGTTCGACCGATTTTACCGGTTTTATACCTATTATAATGACAGGTTTATTCAACCGAGTTATCCGGTTTAATCCGGTTTGGTCATGCGATTCGACCAATAACCCAGTGGTTCGACTGATAAATCAGTGACCCAGTACCCTCACCGGTTTGATGACCGGTCCGGTTTTTAAAATACTGTCACACGTGTTTTGCTGACAACTCACGTGCATGTTTGGTTGGTAACATTTGTTTCATGGAAATTACTATTTTATTTTTTGATAGTAAAAGGAGAATTTTAGGGCTCGTTCGAATCAATTTTGATTTTCACTTTTTAAAATATGTTTTATAAAATTGTTTTAAAAAAGTGTTTTTAAGAAGAGAACTATTAAAAAAACTTATTTGGAAACATGACTTTTCAAAACTATTTTAAACAAGAGAAAATAGAAATATTCGCTCGGTAAACTATTTTTAAAAATAATTTTAGAAATGAGAAATTAAAAAATCTATTTGGTAATCCAATTTTAAAAAATTATTTCTTTAACTAATATAAAATGAAAAAGACTTTTATAAAATAATAATTAAATTTTTAATGACTCGTATTAAATATACAAATGTACAATTTTATTACTAAATAAAATCGAGATAAAAACTTCTTATGATTAAATTTAATTCTTTTTTAGAGTCAAGTTAATAACTTGTTCACACAAAATATTTTGTTATCAAATTTTTATAGCGTATATCAATATTTGAAGCATACATATCAAACCAAATCAACATAAGTATTTAGAAATAGTCACTAAAATTCTAAGTTGCTTGTATGAAAATCTAACAAAGAGATAATTAGTTCACTTAATTGTTATGGTGTACCCATATCTCATCTCTAATATGATTTCTCTCCATTGCCATTTCAGCTGCAGCTTCATTAAATAACCATGTTAAGTTGTCGACATTGGAACTTGTTTCTTCTATGATAGAACCTTCTTGAATCCCCTCAAGTTCGATAGGATCCATTTCTTCCCATATCCTAAACAACTTGTCAGGTAAATCCCACTTGCGTATGTAATTGTGAATAACACAACACGCAATAACTATGAGTCGTTGCCTAGAAGGTTTATAAGGAGGCATCAACTCTAAAATATGAAATCTATTTTTCAACACCACAAAACAACGCTTAATTGTCATCCTTAGAGACGAGTGTCTATAGTTAAATAACTCTTCTGGACTTCTGGGTTGTCTACCTTGACCTCTATATTCTGGTACATGAAGAAACATCAAAGAAGAAGCTCTCTAATGGCTTCAACGCCCTCCAAAAGCTCCAAAATCGCCTGAATACGTCACTTTTCTGTCTTGGAATTCGAACTCAGTTTTTCTTCTCCTATTTTCCCTTTAAAGCAACAAAAAGCGTGTCAGTAAAAAACGCCAACGCGAGCGCGCTCAACACCTACACAGGCGCGTTGAGTAATGATGAGTTCAACACTGGTGCGTCTAGAGGTAGCACGAGCACGTTTTTTTTAGAGAAGTAACACAACATATTTTTGTTCCTTTTTCACCAATTTTCACAATAAGTGCTTTCTTCACCCAAAAGTGCTTTTTCAATATTTTTTTTCACTCTTTTGCTTCTAACTTGCTCATTTTAAGTCAAATTTGTTTGATTTTTCTTGCTAAATGACATGCAATGACAACATGTCAGCAAATGCATTTTACATTTCTTTTATGCAAGCTAAGTTGCTTGAGGAAAAACAAAGGTCCAAGTGTGGGGGAGTTTGATAACATGTAAATTGCACCGTTTAATTTGCTCAATTCGCATTTGTTTTTGGATAAATTCATGATTTTTATGGTGTTTTGTTGGTTTTGCTGTTGGTATTTCAGGTAACTGTCATTTAGAAGCCTTTGCGAAGAAAAATGATGAAAAACAACAAAAATAGAAAGAAAATACAAGTTTCCTACTATCATGACGGGCACAACCGAGTCATGACGGTCGTCACGCACCAGGGAGGCCAGCTCTTCAGCCAAAAGTCAACAAAGCAAGAAGTTTGAGTCAAAGTACCATGACGGACAGGCCGTCAGTCTAGCTGACGTGCATCATGGCCCCACAACCAAGATCCCCATTGAAGAAGTCATGACGGGCAGACTGCCAGCCCAGCTAACGCCCGTCATGACGTTGATGCCCAATTTTCTCGCCCACTTTCAACATATCAGTTTTTCCCGCTCTTCCGCTTTCTCCATTTCTGTTGCACGTTTTTGAGCACTTTCATTCTGAAAGTAGGTCTATAATTAGGACTTTAGAATTAGTTTTAGGGGGATCCAAGCTGGTAATAACAAAAACTTAGTATTTTCTGAAGGTGCAAGAAACACATGAAATTGGGGGTTAGAATTGAGTTTCTATAATGAAAATTTTTTTAGACCCAAGACAACAAAGAAATAATCAAGAATAATAATAAATAACACAAGTATTTTTTATCTTGGTTCGCTGTTAACGAAGCTACCTCCAGTCCACCCGCCAAGATGATTTTGCCTTCTCACAATGACGTAATCCACTATAATCAAACTGATTACAACCATAATGACCAACTGTCAATGTATTCTTGAGAAATCTGACTAAACCTTAGTCTCTCAAGGAATAACAACTAAAAAAATGAGATACAAAGTGTGTTACAAAGATCCTTCTAAAAAGCTGATTACACAATTTCAATACAATGAAAATACACATTAATATGAACAAAATCTCTTGTATGTTTTTCTTCTCTTTACTATTTGCAAAGTTTCACAATGAATATTTCTTATGTAGTATTCTCTTTAAAAATTATTTCAATAGTTCTTTCAAAAATTGTAATTGTTTCATTCTTCAGAGTCTTCCTTATATATCCAAAGAAAGATATTTGTTGTAGGGTGAAGATAGAATATCAAACGTTATAGATGTAACATTGTATAACCGTTACTGATAGTGGGAGACAAATTGGTACAATAGTACAATCCTTAATCCACAAATTTAGTGTATTGGAAAAAATATTGATCTTGTACTGTGTACTATTTCCCTCGTAAAAATTCCTTGATCTTATCTTCTAATCTTCAAAGGCTTTTGGAAAATATTTGATGAAACATGCTTAAAAGGGTAATAATCTGGTTTAGAATATTCTTCAGAACCTGGTAACTATCAAAACCTTGATTCACATTTTGGTAACATTGTTCATCAGAGTATGTTGAGCGCAAGACTTCAAAACTTGATGACCATCAGAAGGTTCTAGTGGAGTCAGAAGCAAATTATTTTGAATGAGCATAGTAAGAAGCGTTGAATAGTAACTTCAGAACTTTTCTTTTCTTTGTAAGTCCACATATTGTAATATCACTTGAGTTAGAATGTTCAAGATTCAGAAACTGACGACGTCACACATGATTTCTTCAGAGTCAGAACTTGATTGTTAAAAGTTGCACACTTAACATAACCATTAGAGTACAAAACTACTCCGTATAAAAATATGTATTGTTATCATCAAAACTTAAAGCCAGATGCATAACCATATCCTGTTCTTACAATCTCCCTCTTTTTGATGATGACAAACCATGCATTTTGATGACCAAATTTTATTTGGTTAAAACAAAAGAAATATATTAGAGTAAACTTGTAAGCTCCCTCTGAGTTTTATACTATCAAAATTTTCTCAGCTTATCTAGAAAGATATTTGTAGTCTCCCCCCTGAGTCCAAGACTTAAGAAAAATTTTAATACATAAAACATTAAATGGAAAAATACTTCCCTCATAGTCTGATAGACTTAGTTATGTTAGATTATGGAATTAATTTCAAAGCTAGTATCAGAACTTGCTTGTATCAGAACATAAGAGCATGGTAAACACATTGTATCAGAACTTGGTTTACACATATGTTCTACCATTTTATCAGAACTTGGTTTGCTTTACTCAAAAGAGTTAGAATCTCGTTCATACTTCAGAAACAAACTTATTCAGAAGCCTAATTCAGAATAAAACTTATTCAGAAGCATAGTTATTCAGAAGTATGGTTAAACTTTAGGTGTCTGAATAATATCAATAGTAAAATTTTTCAAGTTCCTTAATTAACAGAATAGGTTGTTAGAGATGTTTGGGATTAGAAGTGAAAATAGGTATATCAAAATCATATATACGTTTCTCCCCTTTTGTCATCAATTAAAAACAATTATTTATTTTTGGTTTTATTATTTAGGAAACAGATATAACGAATTCAAGTCCATTCCTCTATTTTCCATTAACATAGAGTAATAACCAAAGGAGGTAGAATAACGAAACAGAAAAACAAAAAATCTCATTAAGATGAAGTTGGACAACATGAAACAAAAGATAAAAATAAAAACAACTGGACTTAAAAAAATAACAAGGAGGAACATGCAACTAGCTAGCTATCTATCCATAAAAAATAAACATTTCACAGGTTTCTTCCACCAATATCTCAACTGATCTTTCCCTTCTGATTTTTTCAACGATCCCAACTCTTAGGAAAAGTTCAGAAAGAACTCTTCCATAGGGTATGAGAAACGATATGTTCTCCCAAGAGGCATCAATCGTTTCCTTCAGAAAGTTGAAAATAGTCTGAGGAAGATTGGCAGAGATATTGTAGAGAAGAAAGTAGATGATATGCTTATCTTCATAGGTTAGGATTTCCACATCATGCTCTCTGGGATGAATATTAGTCGTCAGAAGCTGATGCCATGTCCTAGCTAAAGGATGGAGAGATTCTGGATTGTTGAGCTTGTTCCAGTTGTCATAGATCTTGAAGATGAGTTTCTTAGAAAAAAGAGAATTAAACCGATACTGTTCCATAGTGGAGCCAATCTGTTCACATCCTATTGCATCAACAATAAGAGAATGAGTGATTGTGATCGGAAAACCACAAATAAGAGAACTGATACTCATACCATTATGCTCAACAAAAACATATATCCATAATTCTTTTACAAGATTTGGATAGATGGGACCGTTCAATATGTTAAAGTAAGTAGTCCATTTCAGCTTGCTAACAACTTTTCTCATATCACATCCTTGAGATCTTAGTTCATACAAGTTAGGTACTTGTTCATTGATCACAAAAAGAAGTTCATCATCTCCATGAAAATTTCTTGAAGGTATGTTGCAAGAAGAAGATGATCAACAAGGGTGAGAATAAAAGAAGAGATTTTTTGAGAGATGAGTGAAAGTGAGAGTAGCGAACACAAGTTTAAATAGAAGTAGAGGGGACACGAAAGAGACAAACAAAGTGATTTGACACAGACAAGGAATAAATGAGAAACAACTTTCAACACCAAAAGATTTGATGACACATGATATTGGAGTGAATTCATTTGTTACCAAGACATAGAGCAACCAAAAATATTCCAAAAGTTTGGACTGATGCATGTACGACACTTATCATACCACACGCATTCAATAACTTTTGTTTTGCTTTTAATAAGAGCAGATCAAATTCAGGATCTCATGAGTGTTTCAGAATTCGAATAGGGCAAAGTTTCTGAAAAAAGGGAAGGCGTAAATATTTTTGACCTATTCCCAAAGAAAACTTCTCCCAGGGTGTCACTCAAACGTTTGAAGCCTTTCAGAGTAAGACACTTGTCTTACGACGAATCACAACCATTCGTTTGAAAGACAACTAATAAATGCAAAATATTTTAAGAGTCCATAAGATGTAACACTTTAGAAAGAGTTCTGACTAGAAGCTTCTGATAAATTAGATCTTACTCCCTCCTGTCACTATTATAAGCAAAAAAAATACCTTAAATCTTTAATTTAATTCAAAATTATTTAATGTTAAAAGTTGATTCATCAAATAAACTAATGATATTATCGTAAATTTTACTTTGATTATACATGAAATCAAGAAAATTAATTACACTTAACTAACTTTTTTAATACGTGTGAAAGTAATTATTTTGGCTTATAATTATGACCGGAGGGAGTATCACTTATGAAGACTCATTATTCAGAAGTAGAAATAATCATATTTTCATTTTATCATTACGAGAAAGTAAACATTTTGAGATAATAATATTTTTCATACTATTCAGAGAACCGTGTTTAAATGTTTCAAAATGAAGACGAATATATCCTCAGCAAGGAGTTTTGTGAAGATATCAGCTCAATGATGGTCTGTATCAATAAATTTTGAAGTTAAAATTCCCTTCTAAACATAGTCTCGTAAAAAGTGATGTTTGATCTCAAGATGTTTGACTTTAGAATGTAGAATGAGATTCTTAGATAAACATATTGCATAAGTATTATCACAAAGAATTAGAATGTTACTTTTATATATCTGAAAATCTTCTAGCTGACTCTTCATCCAGAGTATCTGAGTGCTGCATACAGCTGCTGAAATGTACTCATCTTCAGCTATTGATAATACAATTGTTGATTGCCTCTTGCTGGAACATGAAATGAAATTGTCACCCAGAAATTGACAGTTTCTAAACGTGCATTTCCTTTATATTCTATCTCCAGCATAGTTAGAATCACAGTAACCTACTAGCTTGTACTCTTTATATTTTCTATAACACAAGCCAAGGTTAGCAATACCTTTTAGATAGCTGAAGATCCTTTTGATAGCTGTGAAAATGGATTTCTCTAGGATCTGATTGGAAACGAGCACATAAACACACACTGAATAAAATGTCAGGTCTAGAAGCGGTTAAATATAGGAGAGAACCTATCATACCTCTGTATAACTTATATTCTACCTTTTTGCTTACCTTGTCCATCTCAAGAATGGATGTAGGATGCATTAGAGTCTTAGCTGACTTGCATTCTGACATATCAAACTTCTTCAGAAGTTCCTTGGTATACTTAGTTTGATGAATAAATGTTCCTTCTGAACTATGATTAATCTGGATTCCTAGAATGTACTTAAGTTCACCAATTAAACTCATTCCGAATTCAGCCTGCATAGACTTAGCAAACTTCTTGTTGACTATAACCTTGTTCCACCAGTCTGACGTTGTTTCTTACCATTTCTCCTTTCTCATTGAGCTTGTTCTTGAAGACCCATTTTGTCCTAATGACATGAGTTCCTTTGGGTCTAGGTACGAGATCCCACACATCATTTCTAGAGAATTGATTAAGCTCTTCTTGCATAGCCAGAATCCACTCAATGTCCAGACGTGCTTCATCCATAAATGTAGGTTCTATCAAATACACTAAGCCCATAAGTGTTTTTTCATAAGGCTTGAAAGAGGACCTGGTTCTGACTAGTTCAACTTTATCTCCAAAAATTAATTCTTCTAAGTGTGAAGACCTTTGCCTATTCTTCTTCAGAATTGGTTGAGCTTTAGTGGTTTCTAATTGAATCCTTTCAGGATATTTAGTCTCAGATTCTTTAGCCTTCGATTCTTTACCTTCAGAGCCAGAATATGTGATCTCCAGGTCTGCAAAATTTTCAACTAGCTTTGCCTTTTCAGGGTCAAGCTTATCATCAAATCTGACATGAATTGATTCTTCCACAATTCATGTTTCAATGTTATATATTCTGTATCCCTTAGAACGTTTAGAGTATCCTGACATAATACACTTTTGCGCTTTAGAATCAAACTTGTTTAGATTCTCCTTAGTGTTCAGAATAAAACAATCACATCCAAAAGGATGAAAATAAGAAATTTTGGGTTTTCTATTCTTCCACAGTTCATAAGGAGTCTTACCCAAAATAGGTCTTATAGAGATCCTGTTCTGAATATAACATGTTGTATTGACTGCCTCAACCCATAAGTGCTTTGCAACATTTGTCTCATTGATCATGGTTCTGGCCATTTCTTGCAATGTCCTATTGTTCCTCTCTACAACTCCATTTTGTTGTGGAGTTCTGAGACAGGATAAATCATGGGAAATGCCATTTTTGTCAAATAATTTTTCAAAATGTTTATTTTCAAATTCGGCACCATGATCACTTCTGACTTTAACAATTTTAAAGTCTTTCTCATTTTACACTTGAGATCAGAAGGTAGAGAATACATAATGTGACTCATCCTTATGTTTTAAGAATTTAACCCATGTCCATCTATTGTAGTCATCAACAATGACTAGTACATATTTCTTGCCATTGACAGAAGCAGTTTTCACTGGTCCAAAAAGGTCAATATGTAAGAGTTCCAAAGGCCTTGAGGTAGAAACACCAATTTTTTGCTTTGAAAGAAGTTTTTGAAAACTTTCCTTTCTGACATGCTTCACAAAGAGCATCTAAAGAGAACTTCAGATTAGGAAGACCCTCGACTAAATCATGCTTATTTATCTAAGAGATTCTGCTCATGCTAACATGGCTCAATCGTATGTGCCACGTCCATTTCTCTTCATTAACAGACATAAGACATTTAATATTTTTATTTTTCAAATCAGAAAGTTTAATTTTATATATGTTCTTTTTCCTCTTACCATTTAAAAGAATGGAGCCATCCTTCTGACTAACAGCTTTACAGAACTTTTGATTGAAGATTATATCAGAACCATTATCACTTAATTGACTTATGTATAATAAAATATGCATTAATCCTTCAACCAATAAAACATTAGTAATAGAGGGGAAAGAACCATTACCAACTGTTCCAGAGCCTATGATCTTTCCTTTCTGAATTCCTCTAAATCCAACAAAGCCTCCAGGCTTAAGTTCCAGGTCTTGGAACATATGCTTTCTTCCTGTCATGTACTTTGTGAACATCCAGAGTCCAGATACTATGATTGGTGTTTCAACTTTGCTGTTAAGGATGTCTCCCACATACAATATCTTATCCTTAGATACCCACATCTTTTTGGGTCCTTTCTGGTTAGTTATCCCATAGTTCTTAAAGAACTTGGATTTAGGTGCATAATGATCATTTCGTGTATATTTGATGTCATGTGTGTGTCCATAAGTGAAGTGAGAATATAAAGGTGTTGGTTTAATCACCATATCATCGACTTGCATAGAATGATGCTTGTTGTCCCATGGTTTAACATAACCAATATCTTTTCTGCCATTTTTACTAACATTATAGATCATTGAAGCCATCTTGCTTCTATATGTGTTTTTAGATAGAAATTTTTGAAAAGAATTATCATATTGCTTTATGATATTTTTAGAACTTATATGTGCTTCTATAAGACTATCTACTTTAATTTTTGAAACATTACTTTTGAGAACATATTTGTCATTTTCAAGAATAAACATTTTCTCATTTAAAATAGAGAGATCTTTCTTAAGCATACTATGATCTTCAAGTTTAGATACATGGACTTGTTTCAGATCCTTGTATTTGTTCTGAAGTTTCTGAAACTTTTCAAGAACTTCTGGCAGACAAGATTCTAATTCAGAACGAGATAGGTTAAGAAATATCTCTTCAGAGTCTGAGTCGGATTCTGATTTTGATTCGGATTTTGTCTTGTCAACTTCTTCTGTGTTAGCCATCAGTGCCACGTTTGCTTGTTCATCTTCAAAATCATCTTCTGAAGACTCAGAATCATCCCAGGAAGCCATCAAACATTTCTTCTTTCCTTTGAAGATATTCTTCTTAGGATTATCCTTCATTAGCTTAGGACACTCATTCTTATAGTGACCTGGCTCCTTGCACTCATAGCAAGTAATATCCTTGCTAGCATCTGACTTCTTTGTTCCAGTAGTAGACTCAAAGCGACCATTTGTCCTTCTAGAACTTATGAACTTTCCTTATCTTTTCTTCCAGAGCTGATGTACCCTTCTAGAAAGGAGAGACAATTTACCTTCTTCTTTATAATCTTCATCAGATTCCTCTTCTTCTCCAGCTTGAAAGGCTTTAGTCTTTTTAGACTTTCCCATAGATTTTAGAGCCATAGATTCAAATTTTGTTTAGGGATCACCCTCTTTAAGATCTATCTCATGACTTCTTAAAGAACTTACAATATCTTCAAAAGTAGTGTTGCTCAGATCTTTGGACAACTTCAATGCAGTTACCATATGCCTTCACCTCTTGGGTAGGCTTCTGATAATCTTCTGAACATGATCTGCAGTAGAATAGTCTTTTTTTAGAACCTTCAGTCCTGCAACGAGAGTTTGAAACCTTGAGAACATATTCTCAGCTGTTTCATCATCCTCCATCTTGAAGGCTTCATACTTTTGTATCAAGGAAAGCGCCTTAGTTTCCTTTACTTGAGCATTTCCTTCACGAGTCATCTTTAAGGAATCAAAGCTAGACTTTTCCCTATCCGTATTTGTGATTTTCTCATGCTCAGAGTATGAAATAACATTAAACAGAATAGTTCTTGATTTATGATAATTCTTGTAGTCTTTCTTTTCTCGTTTACTCATCTTGCTTCTTTCAATCTTGTTGCCATTAGAATCAGCAGGATAAGTGTAGCCTTCAACAACCATATCCCATAAATCAATATCATGGCCAATAAAGAAACATTAAATTCTATCTTTCTAGTAGTCAAATATTTCTCCATCAAAAACCGGGGGTTTAGCACTGTAGCGATCTATTTCATTGTTAACAGTAGCTATTGGGTATATAGGAACTGAATGTTGACACGGTGAAGTGTTTGATAAATAATCAATACCAGAACCAGAGCTCTGATGCCAATTGAGGGTGCGAGAAACACAAGAAAGGGGGGGGGTGAATTGGATTTCTATAATGAAAACTTTTTGTGACCCAAGACAACAAAGAGAGAATAAAGAATAAAAATAAATAAAAAAAGTATTTTTATCCTAGTTCGATGTTAAAGAAGCTACCTTCAGTCCACCCGCCAAGGTGATTTTGCCTTCTCACAAGGACTTAATCCACTATAATCAAATTGATTACAACCACAAAGACCAATTGTCAATGTCTTCTTGAGAAATTTGACTAAACCTTAGTCTCTCAAGGAATAACAATTCAAAAGACGAGATACAAAGTGTGTTACAAAGATGCTTCTAAAAAGCTTATTACACAATTTCAATACAATGAAAATGCACACAAATATGAACAAAAACTCTTGTATGTTTTTCTTCTCTTTACTATTTGCAAAGTTTCACAATGAATATTTCTCACGTAGTATTCTCTTCAAAAATTCTTTCAAGAGTTCTCAAGAGTTCTTTTAAAAATTGTTAGTGTTCCATTCTTCCAATTCTTCCTTATATAGGCAAAGAAAGATATCCGTTGGAGGGTGGCGATGGAATATCAAACGTTGTAGTTGTAACCTTGTATAACCGTTAATGGTAGTGGGAGACAAATTCATACAATAGTACAATCCTTAATCCACAAAATCAGTGTAGTGGAAAGAATATTGATCATGTACTATGTATTATTTCCCTCGTAAAAACTCCTTGATCTTATCTTCTAATCTTTAGAGGCTTTGGAAAAATATATGATGAAACATGCTTAGAAGGGTCACAGTCTGGTTGAGAATATTCTTTAGAACCTGGTAACTATCAGAACTTTGATTTTGATTCTGGTAACACTGTTCATCAGAGTATGTTGAGCGCAAGACTTTAGAACTTGATGACCATTAGAAGGTTCTAGCGGAGTCAGAAGCAAATTATTTTGAATGAGCATAGTTAGAGGTGTTGAATAGTAACTTCAGAACTTGTCTTTTCTTTGTAAGTCCACATCTTGTAATCTCACTTGAGTTAGAATGTGCAAGGTTCAAAAATTGATGACGTCACACATCATTTCTTTAGAGTCAGAACTAGATTGCTAAAAGATGCACACTTAACATAACCATTAGAGTACAAAATTGTTCCATATAAAAATATGTATTGTTATCATCAAAACTTAGAGCCAGATGTAGAACCAAATCTTGTTCTTACATTTTCAACAGAAAAACATTTACCATTAGAGTGTTTATGCAATTTTACTTTTCATTTGTAAGTGTTGTATTTTGGAGGTTATTTTGAGTTGATGTTGTTACTTTAAGTCAATCCTGCCAGCATATTTTCAGCATTAATTTCCAGCATTTGTATCAGATTGAAGTCTTCCTTCAGAACACCATTTATTATATTCAAGTTTTTCAGCTATATGCAATTTACAGGTAGGGGTGGCAAAACGGGTCGGCCCGTTTGACCCGCCATTTTTGGAGGGCTGGGTTGAGGTTTTTAGCTCGGTACTTTAAGTTGGCCCGTTCAAGCGGGTCTGGTTTTGCCCGCGGGTTTTTTGCTAAAACTTTTTTATTTTATTACTTAGAATTAAAACAACTTTAAATATAAAAACAACACTCTTCTTTTAGGATTTTGTTGATTGAATTGTATTATAAATTATTATACAAACAAATTGAATTATACTTGTAACGTTCTTTCTATAACTTTCTAATACATGTGTTGATTGGAAAAACTTGAAATAAAAGAACAATTGTATTGTATGCTGAATTATTAAGCTGTCAAACATTATCTCACATGTTTTATTTAGAAATAGATCTTGATTTTAAGAAAAGGAAGGATTTGATTATTGTATATGTGTGACAGATTTAAGATTTAACTATTAATGAATCAGTCAATTTAAGAGTCTATATGATGTAAACAGTGAGAAAGTCAGGTGTTAATATTTTATGCACTTTGATGTTTTATGCAGTGTAATTGTTATCATTGTTTGTCTTTTGTAAATTCTTAATTGGGTTCTTTTAGTAGTTAGTTTTTAAATATGATTAGGAAGATATATATTGTTTATTTATTTATTTATTTATTTTGATACGTTTTTTTTATTGTGCTTGGGTTTATTTTGTTATTTTTTTTATTGTAATTTGTATTTATTTATTTTATTTTTTGAACTGTTTGGACTTAAGACATGTTGAAGTTCTATTATGTGTTGTTAAAAAATCTTTTGTCGACATCTTTGGTAATAAATAATTTTTTTTAAATTATGTAGTAAGTAAAATTGTAAAATAAAAAATAAAAAATTAGCAGGCCGGCCCGCCAACTCGCCAACTCGTTAGTAAACGGGACGGACTTGGCTTTTGCGTTCGGACGCCTAAGTTGGACCGCCCCGCTTTTTGACGTGCTTAAATGGGGCGGGACTAAACGGGGCGGGCCGGCCACTTTGCCACCCTTATTTATAGGTGCCATTTTACTACTTTATTTATTTATTGCTTTTTTAACACGTATGCCATGAAAAGGAATTACTTATTATTTGCTTTTATCATGTTAGTTTAATTTAGTTGAGTGTGGAATGTAAGGACCGTCGTACCGACAATATTCTAATAAATCATACAATGAATAATTGTAAAAAAAATTATTTTTAAGTTTGAAATTTATGTTTTTATCATTAAAAGTTTGCTAGGAAAGTAGAAACATTGCGATACCGGTTTCAACTCGAAAAAGTGAAGGCGGTAACTGACTGAAAAGAATTCAAAAGTTAATTTTTAAATACAGCGGAAGCACTTGTCAAATTAATTTAGAAAACACTAATTTTCATAAAGGGGTTTTGAACTTATAATCAAACACGCGAAAGCGGAATTAGGTACTTGGCACGCGAAATCAGGCATTTATACGTTTAAAATAATTTAGAAAATCTGGTATTGGACACGTGAAATCTGGCATTTATACATTTAAAATATGGTACTAGACATGCGAAATCCGACGATACCTTTAAATTAATTTTCTAATAAAAATAACTTTTCAAGTAAAAATTGATTATTTTTCAAACAGGATTTCGAAGCTGTAACATGTACATGCGAAAGCTGGCAATAAGATTACAAAGTCGAAATCAGGTGTCCTACACGCAAAAGTGGGCAGTGCCTTTAACTTAATACTTTTTTTCGCAAGAAAACATTTTCTTGTGATAATTACAAAATACGATTTTGTGAGTATCAACGATTTTGTAGACACTTGCGTGAACAACTTGAGATGAGGCTTTAGTTACACTCCATTTGATTGCAATTATCAGATAGTCAAGTCCATCAAACTCTAATGATTAAGTTTGCATCTTTATACGCTTAACCGTTTATGATTGACTTGCTATAAGACAGTAGTTGAAATCATCAAAAGTAGATGTCCTTGTTAAAAACATATACAAGAAAACATTGTTGTGGCTCATGAGATGGTAGACAATATGAATAGGCTTAGAGGATCATAAATGGTGTGTTAGATAAGTTCTGTATGGTCTCTGGTTAGAGGATAATTTATGAAATGGTGGCAAATAAGGTTTTAAGTATTAATGAAATGAAAGATGTTGCATGTGACTAGGGGAATAAAATTGAGTTTTGATTTGATTTATAATTTCTTTTTAAATAAAGTAAATATTTTTACCTAAAAACTCTTGGATGAGATGGTAAGAGACCTCTTCCAACTTAATCAAAAGTCATAGGTTCGAATCCATTCCTAAATACGTAGGGTCGGGTTTGTTTAAAACAATTATTATATAATAATTATTTTTATAAGATAAAATATTTTGGAATTTGAATTTAAAAGAAATTGGGCCGGGCCGGCTACTAATTGGATTTAAAATATTAGAGGATTTTTTAATGTACCCTATATGTTTTTTAGACATCGTCGCGCGAAATTTCAAAAATGTCCTCAATTTTTGAAGATACATCTCCGGACACATCCCAATACACACATTTCATTCGTTTTTGAGGCAGATCCCCATTTTATGAATAAATTTATTTCAGAAATACATCTCCAAAAAATTTCTGAAAAATGTATCTCCGTAAAATAACAATGCTAATTTTCTCCACTAGCACATGCATTACTACCCCTCTTAACAAGAATGCTAACTCTAAATATTGTTACAGAATTAGGGATGTAAATGGATATCCATGGGGACGGATACTATGATATACGTATGCGCTCCGTTGGATAAATATGATATCCATATCCGCTCCATATCTATGCGGGTATCCGTTAAGCGGTAATCCGCGGGTTTTAAGGTATCCGCAGATATTTACAGATATCCATGGATAATAAATTTTTAAAAATAATATAATTTGAAAAAAATATTTTTAACTTCTTTTAAAGACACAAAAAGTTATTATCACATAACATCCATATAATTCGCTCTTAATTTAACAATAAAATTTTATCACATTAATTTTCTTTTTATTCACCAAAACATAATTAGATCCGAACATAATATCGATATATATATTTTACTTTTAACCAAACAAATAAAAGATATTATAATTGTGAGTTATGATGGAAGAGTGGACGACAAAGAAGTAGGAAGGAAGACACTGGTTCGACAGAGGAATGACGATACTAGTTTGTTAGACTGTGAAATTGTTGAAGTGAGGAATGAAGTATTGAAGATTTTAAATATGAAATGGCTAATAGAATTTGAATGAAATCTGAAAGGGTTTCTTCAACGAAAAAAGAAAGAAATATGTGAAGACTAATTTTTTTTAGAAGATGAAAAAATAAGGTATAAGAAACTAATGACATTTAAATGATTTTTATAATTTATTAACAGATATGGATATCCGCGAGCACGTATGTCATTAAATCTGTATCCACATCCATTAACAAACAAATATTTAAATATCAATTTATTTTATCCGTGGATATCCATTAAGCTACCCGTCCAATATTCGTGAAAGATTTCATTCGCGGGTGCGGATTTTTTTGCCATCCCTATATAAAATTAGTGTCACAATAATTAAATACTGTTACGGAATTAAAATTGTTAAGGTATTTAACATTTTTTTGATAAGCAAAGGGAGAATTATATAACAATAAGTACTCCAACCCAATTACAAAAACATAACAATCCACAAAAACTACACCAGTTCCAGTGTTAAAGGAATTCCCAAGGATATTTACACAAAAAAATAATAGCTACAACATAACAAGTTGTTAGTCCTCTTGGAAAGCCACCACCGAGAATGCAGTATAATCCTATGAAAAACTACTACAGGGTCTTCTATTTCATCTTTGAAAAGAATATAGTTCCTAGTTAACTAAATATTCCAACATACAATAGACCATAACCCGACCATATTAAGTAACTAAATCTTCTCCTTCACCAACGATACCCAAGATCTCAAATGACAGCTACAATCAGAATCAATTATGTTACCCTCCTCAAACCAGCTATAAACCTTGTTCCAAATAGCTCTAGTTTTAGAACAATCAAAGAAAAGATGAGATGCATCCCCGTCGGTACGAAAACAAAAAACACAAAATTGTTCGTGTGCATTTGTGATAACTCCGCGATTAACCAGATTAAGCCTAGTAGAAAGCCTATTTAAAAAGAGTCACCACGCGAAAACCTTCACTTTTGTCGGGGATTATGCCTTCCAAAGCCACCTGCATAATTCCTTGCTACTAGCATCAAGACAATCACCATATTGAGCCTCAATGAGTCTTCTATAAAATGATTTTGAAGAAATTTTTTTGCTAGCAGTGTATGGCCATATAATCACATCTGCAACGCCAACAATTGGATAAATAAACTGCAGCAGTGATGCGTCCACAAGTGCACGGAAATATCGAAGTAATATAAAAGATTGTCGATCCCACAGAGACCAATGTCAACCTACTGTAATCTATCATTGCTTTGTAAAGCTAAGGCTGATGAATATTTAATTAAGAGGAAACTAGAACTAAAACTAAAAATGAACTTAGAAAATATGATAATAAAGAGATGCCAGAATATGGATTCCGCGATTCTAAAGGACTTTGTGGAATTCGGGTACTAATTACAACTATAACTTAGTTCCGTAGAATATACCGACTTAAAAACTCCGCCTCACGCTCTCGTGGTATTAACTAAAGTCATGTTCCCTAATCCCAAGATTTTTCTCTCGCTCGCCAGGTAACTAGGAAATATATTTTGAAAGCCAATAATATCCTAAACATATCTAAAGCGCTCTCGCTGTATTTAGATATGCTGCCTAATTTCCACTATCCGGTTCGACCCCACGCTCTCGTAGTGCCGACTCTAACCTTAATTAATTTCTCACTCTCGTGACAAAATTGTGTTAAATAACCTCTCACTCTCGTGACAAAGCTACTAATATTAGACTTGGAAATTAAAACCAAAACAGAATTTTAATCATAAGTTCGCACCTATTATTTTCTTCTGAGTCCCGTCGGTAACGAAGGTCCTCATACGCCGGACTAAAAAATATTTAGAAAGACATAAATAGGAAAACAAACATGTAGTTACGATAAATAAAATTAATACTAAACATGATCTAGCAAATAAAATAAGAGAGCAATAACAGTAAAATAAATGATAAATGGAACCTGAAATTAAATAGATGCTGAATTGTAATACGCCGAAGGCTTCGAATCAAAGTACAGAAATTGACTGACAAAAATAAATCCTAAAACTATATTGGTAATAGTCCCCCGATACGGAGAACTATTACTTTTACATGGTAAATATGAAACTGCTTAAAAACTAAAGAAAATAAAATCTGGCCAAAAGAAGAATCCTCCTGCGCATTACCAACTGCCTCTCATTTATAGTGCTCAGCAGAAAGTGTGGGAGAGAAATTTTTTGAAGTGGAAGTTATTTTCGTCGATAAAATTGGAGAGTTTTTGTTGAGTTGAGAGATTTCTGGAAGACTTCAACTGCTGTGAACGAGTGCGGGAACATGCGTTGAATTGATACTGATGTTGAGTGGTCCACGTAATTTAAGTTTACTGAGTAAACAAGCCATGACGGTCGCCATATGCCTTGTGACGAGGGTCACACTTTGAAGGCGTTACGGTCGCCACATGTTATGTGACGGTCGCCACACTAATTAAGTGCAGAATTTCTACTTTTTCTATCATTGTCTTCTTTTCTTCTCCTTCTTTCCTATTCTTTCTTCTTTTCTCATGCAAGATGTTTGAGATAAAATACCTGAAAATGAGCTTGAACACTTGCAAAATAAAACGTAAATAAACGAAAACGATGAAATAATTTAATGTAAATCAAGGCAAATATGTAATTTAATATCGCATTGTCAAACTCCCCATACACTTAAACCTTTGCTTGTCCTCAAGCAAACTATGACTCGCGAGAAAAATAGTGTATATGGATACTCATCCTAGGCTAATAACTCTACTTCAGTTAAGTTTGTGTCGATGGGTACTTGCTCACACACTAAGGATACCGTAACAATACAATTTTGCTTTTGCGGTCATCAGCCTCCCTCTTATACAAACCAATCCGAATCATGTCATTATACCTAAGCCTAACTCACTCATCCATCTTTTATCCCTTTTCATTCTGGCGCAATCACATTAAGCCCGTTATCCTTTCACACTCATGGTAGGATAGCCTGTTAGTGATTATGATCTCATTATCATCATCATTTTTTTCTTTTGGCACATTGGCTTAAATATCAATAGAATAAAGAAGTTTGCACCGTTGGGCTAAATGATCGGGTGAGGATCACCTAACTTAGAAGGAGCATTTATTTTCATTCATTCATTTTTTTTCTTAGTTTACCTTTTAAGCCTGAGATCATACACTTATTTGCATCGGCTTCCTACTTAGTGCATGCTTAGGATGATGCTGACTGCTAAATAAACTACTTAGGGACCACTAAAGGGGTGAAAACTTAAGGCTATGGCATAACAAGTACTCAAATCGATTTCCATAATTTAGAGGCTCACGGTGTTAAAACGATACCGATCTTGCGGAATTTTCCCAAGTCTCACAATCTAACCTCAATTTCGTCTGTAACCTAAAATTTTCAAAAGAAACACTATTTTTAACTCAAAAAATTTCAATATATTTGGTATGACTCTAGAGAATGGGGAGATAGATAAACAACATAAAATCACGCATAAAGACTTGATAGCACATGCACAGACGCACGAAACATTAAAACAGAAAAAAAAAATTTAAAATCATGCTAGAAAACAGTAAATCTAACTAGAAAGCGGTAAAATGAAAGCGGTAAATGTTCCTCCCCCACACTTAAACCAAACATTGTCCTCAATGTTTTGATAAAAGGTGGTAGAGGAAGGATAGAACCTGTATGAATGCCACGACCAAATTTGCTCTGAATCTTCCCATTTTGTCCCTGTCTTCGCTGGCCACTTCTACTCCGGCGTCTTGTACTACGTGTTATCTGAATTCGCTGAAACTTCACTTTACTGAATCCGCTTATCATACTGCCTATTTTTTAATGAAGTACCTGCAAAAATTGTTGGAAAAATACGGTGCGGTGTGTGCAGGTGGAACCTGACCATGCGAAAGGACAAGGAGAAGGTGAGTCACGAACTGGAGAGATATTTCATCTCCTATCATACTCATCATTGGTGTCACCACCAGCAGCGATATTCGTAGGAATGTCCGTGGGCACCAACTCATCTTAAAGGATTGCCATCTAGAGATCTTTCGCCTAAATGCAGCTGAGACGTGACAAGCGATACAATTCTTTATTTTCTGCAAACACAAATAATAAAAGTAAAACATTAAATTAAAAGCTCATGGGTTGCCACCCACGCAGCGTTTTGTTTAACGTCGATAGCTCGACGGTTAGGAGTGTTAATCTTTGGTTTCCATAGCGATTTATCTAGCCATCTCACATATCCCTCACCTTTTCTTTTCTTCCTTCTGCGGGGTGGTTCATTCTTTTGAATTTGTGGTAGTGGTTGTGGATCTATGCTAAGTATCAGCTTTTCAAGTTTGGGCTTAGTTATTTCATCCATCACCTCAAAGTTTAACCTTACCCTCTTAACAGTAATGCTATCCCTAGTTTCATGGTCCTCTGATTTTCTCTTTTTGTGCAGGGCCTCAGACAAAGGTGCATCGGTGTGGATATTTTCCAATACCTCCACATACGTTTTGGATTAGGAGTCTACCTTAACTTCTACAAACCCTTGCGGGAAAGAAATTGGTGGGGTATAGGGAGGAGGAACGACATTAGGTGCTTCCTTCGCTACCTCTTCGACAACCTCCATTTCGGATGGTGTCAATGGATTTTTCTCAATCTCTACTCTCTTCTCACCAGAACTCTCCTCAACCTCATTATCACTCTCCTCACCCTCATTATCACTCTCCTCGGGATTCTCGATTTGTTTTTCATTAATGGTTGTTACAACATCCACATGCTCCTTAGGGGAGGGTCCTATAGGTGTCTGTGCAAGCAGGGAGATTTGAGTCTCCAATGCCTCAGTGTGAGTCGCGAGGGACTCGACCATAGTGTTTATCTGCCTAAGGGTTTCATAAGTATCGAGATGTTGTCTTCTAAGCTCTTCATTCTGGAGAGTTTGTGTCTCCACAAAGTGCTCCATCATAGATTCTAACCTAGAATTAGTTGTTGTTTCAATGAAATCCTCCATTAATGTTTCGAGGTTAGAATTATTGGGAATGGTGATCGTAGAGGAAATTTGGGTGCGGTTCCTCGAGATATTGGGAATGGTGATCGTAGAGGAAATTTGGGTGCGGTTTCTCGAGATATTGGGAGTGAGTCAATGTCGCATTGAAATCCTGCATTAATATTTCTAGGTTGGAATTATGAGATTCTTGCGACTCCTCAAAATGTTGGGATTGGTAGTTGCAGAGGCAATTTGGGTGAGAATGAGTTAGTGATGCATTGAAATCCTGCATTAGTATTTCAAGGTTGGAATTATGGGATTTTTGTGATTCCTCGAAATACTGGGAGTGGTGATTGTAGAAAAAATTTGGGTGATACATAGTAATGAGTTCCTTAGTCTATACGGTGCAACAACGAAATAACAATATTGACTGTTGGTCCCCAGCAACGGTGCCAAAAACTTGATGCGTCCGCAAGTGCACGGAAATATCGAAGTAATATAAAAGATTGTCGAACCCACAGAGACTAATGTCAACCTACTGTAATCTATCGTTGCTTTGTAAAGCTAAGGCTGATGAATATTTAATTAAGAGGAAACTAGAACTAAAACTAAAAATGAACTTAGAAAATATGATAATAAAGAGAGGCCAGAATATGGATTCCGCGATTCTAAAGGACTTTGTAGAATTCGGGTACTAATTACAAATATAACTTAGTTCTGTAGAATATACCGACTTAAAAACTCCGCCTCACGCTCGCGCGGTATTAACTAAAGTCATGTTCCCTAATCCCAAGATTTTGCTCTCGCTCGCCCGGTAACTAGGAAATATATTTTGAAAGCCAATAATATCCTAAATGTATCTAAAGCGCTCTCGCTGTATTTAGATATGCTGCCTAATTTCCACTATCCGGTTCGACCCCACGCTCTCGCAGTGCCGGCTTTAACCTTAATTAATTTCTCAATATCGTGACAAAAACGTGTTAAATAACCTCTCACTCTCATGACAAAGCTACTAATATTAGACTTGGAAACTAAAACCGAAATAGAATTTTAATCATAAGTTCGCACTTATTATTTTCTATCGAGTCTCATCAGTAACGACGGTCCTCATACATCGGACTCAAGAATATTTAGAAAGACATTAATAGGAAAACAAACACGTAGTTACGATAAATAAACTTAATACTAAACATGATCTAGCAAATTAAATAAGAGAGCAATAACAGTAAAATAAACGATAAAGGGAACCTGAAATTAAATAGATGCTGAATTGTAATACGCCTGAAGGCTTCGAATCAAAGTACAGAAATCGACTGACAAAAATAAATCCTAAAACTATATTGGTAATAGTCCCCCGATGTGGAGAACTATTACTTTTACATGGTAAATATGAAACTGCTTAAAAACTAAAGAAAATAAAATCTGGCCAAAAGAAGAATCCTCCTGCGCGTTACCAACTGCCTCTCATTTATAGTGCTCAACAGAAAGTGTGGGAGAGAAAAATTTGGAAGTGGAAGTTATTTTCGTCGATAAAATTGGAGAGTCTTTGTTGAGTTGAGAGATTTCCGAAACACTTCAACTGCTCTGAACGTGTGCGGGAACGTGCGTTGAATTGATACTGATGTTGAGTGGTCCACGTAATTTAAGTTTACTGAGTAAACAAGCCATGTCGGTCGCCATACGCCTTGTGACGAGGGTCACACTTTGAAGGCGTTATGGTCGCCACATGTTATGTGACGGTCGCCACACTAATTAAGTGCAGAATTTCTACTTTTTCTGTCATTTGTCTTCTTTTCTTCTCCTTCTTTCCTATTATTTCTTCTTTTCTCATGCAAGATGTTTGAGATAAAATACCTAAAAATGAGCTTGAACACTTGTAAAATAAAACGTAAATAAACGAAAATGATGAAATAATTTAATGTAAATCAAGGCAAATATGTAATGTAATATCGCATTATCAAGCAGCTCCACCAGTTCCTGCATTTCCTGCAGACGCAAAGAATCTCCTGCAACGACAATGTTATCCAGCTTCCAATGCCATACCTCATCTATCCAAGCTCCCATTTGCAACACCGATCCCGTTTTCATATTAGAAATATTAAAAAGCTCCGGGAATACGTAACGCAATGGTCTATCCCCCAACCATTTTGAGTGCCAAAAAAGGACCTTTCTACCATCAACAAGTCTATGGGATAAGAGATCCACAAAAATGTCAATACCTTCTAGTTCCATAACATGACAAAATATCTTTCCACTATAAGGAACAACCTTTTCCATATTCGACCGTTTCTTTAGATAGGATCAAGTTTACAACATTACCGTAACGTCCTTCGATCACCCCTTTCCAAATTGCGTCGATATCAGTAAGAAACCTCCATAGCCATTTAGTCAAGAGAGCAATATTAAAAACGCTAATGTGTTTTATCCCTAAGCCACCTTCCTCATTTGCCTTGCATATATCCTTCCAACTCACCCAAGCGATACCACGAGTTTGATGCGAACCACACCATAAAAGTTGTCTCTGTATAGAGATTAATGATTGCATAACTTTCCTAGGGATTTTGTAGAAAGAAAGGAAGTAGACCCGAAGGTTAGTAATAACCTAATTGATGAGGGTAACTCTCCCTCCCATGGAAAACATGTTTCCTTTCCACTTCAATAATCTTATCTTCATACAATCCATAATAGGCTTCCAAAACTCAATTCTACGATGATTGCCTCCAACATACTCTCCTAAGAATTTGAAATGAGACACACCAATCTTGCATCCAATAAAAGTTTCAGCAGACTTTAGGAAAAAGTCACCCACGCCTATGCCAATTAAAGAAATTTTCCCGACATTGATTTTTAAACCAGAAATCAATTCGTAGCCCTTTAGGATAGCTTTCAAAGACCATAAATTGGACCAGGATCCGTCACATATAAGAACCATATCATCATCATATTGAAAGATATCATATGAAGTGTGATCATTGATTTTGAAATCCCTAAGCATCTCTGTAGAAACAACTCTAGAAATCAATAATGTCAAGGTTTCACCAACCATAGAGAAAAGGAAAGGAGATAGAGGATCCCCTTGTCGAAGTCCTCGCGCGACCTTGAAATCATGACATGGACTACCATTGATTAAAACTGAAATATAGTTGTTCATCACTGTTCCCCTCATCAATTTCATCCATCTTGCATCGAAACCCATCACATCCATAGTTTTCCTAAAAAATATCCAATCCATGCAATCATAAGCTTTTTCGAAATCTATCTTCATGAGAGCACAACTCTTCTTGCTTCTTCTTAAGAAATCAATAATTTCATTCAAAACTAACATCCCATCTAGTAATTGTCTCCCCCTAATGAAATCTGTTTGTGTATGTGATATCAATTTCCCCATCACTCTTTTGAGTCTCGCAGCCAATACTTTTGTGATGATCTTGTATATGCAACTAGTAAGGGTAATTGGTCTGTAGTCATCAAAACTTTGGGGATTCTCCTTTTTGGGAATTAATGCCAAGAAAGAAGAAGAAAGAGCTTTTGGTAACCGAGCTGAACTATGGAATTCGTTAATGCAGTTTACAACCTTTGTGCCAACAATGTCCCAACACCTCTTGATAAATTCGACATTAAAACCACTGGGACCCGGGCTTTTGATACCACCATCTCCAAAGAAAACTTCTCTAATTTCATCAGAACTGAATTTCTCCTCAAGCATAATACTATCTTCAGCAGAAAGCCTGCTAATCCCTGAAAAGTCCAGTTCTGGTCTGTGTGTAGAATTAGCTTGAAACCTGTTACTGAAATGTTCCTTCGCAGCTTGCTTAACAAATTGAACCTCTTCCACATAAGCAGAATTAACCAAAACAAATGATATAGAGTTCTTCCTGGTCCTGTGTTTGAGTATAGCGTGAAAATACTTGGTACTTTGATCTTCGTCTTGAATCCATTTAGCCTTCAATTTTTGTTTAATAATGCTATCTCTAATACGCAGATGCTTCTAGAAATTAATCGAGCATGTCCTCGCCTGTTAACCTCTACATATGTAACTGTTTCTGAATCCATGGCCAAACAATCTTCCACATTATTGATAATGTCAGCCTCACGCTCCACATTAAGGTCTAACCATCCAATATATGTTTCTTCCACCATTTGAGTCTATCTTTGAGCACTTTGAACTTAGTTGAAATGATATATGCAGCATTACCCTCAAACGAGAACAAATTCCATTCCGTTTTGACAAAAGCCATGAAATCCGCATGCTCAAACCAATAATTGAACGTTTTAAAGGGCTTAGGTCCCCAATTCACATTTCTAGCCTTGAGCCATACATGCCTATGGTCCGAAACATCTCTGTTACCAACTATCTACATAACAGTATTCCATTCCTTCAATAGTTCGTTAGAAATAAGAAATTTATCTAGATGACTATGACTTTTTCCATTCGAGTAGAACCACGTAAATTTATTTCCTGGAGTAGGGAGATCCACTAGATTCATTAAACTAATGAAAGATCTAAAATCTTCCATCTCAGCCCTCAAATGTGCTTGTTTACTATTGCTCTCTCTCGATTTTTTTATTGCGTTGAAATCACCTCCGAGTAGCCACTCCCCCAGTTCCAATCTATCCTTATAGTTCAGAATTTTAGACCACATATTTCTCTTCTCCAACAAACTAAAAGAGGAATAAATATTTACAATGTAAATATATCTTCCTTTCCACAATGCGTACAAACCCAAAAACCCTTCCCTCGAAAGCTTTCAATGGGAGAAAGGAACTCTTTTCTCCAAATCGTCAACAAGTCTCCTGATAACCTAGATGAATTGGTGGCTGACCAATCAAAATCAGTTTGACCCCACAAGCTACGAACCGTACTATCTAACATACTCTTACATTTTGTCTCTTGAAGGAGGAAAATATCAGCATTACCATTAACAATGGTTTCTTTAATCCTATTTCGTTTAGTGCTACCACCACATCCTCTAATGTTATAAGTAACAAAATTCATTTGCCTGTCTCTGCAACCACCTTTTGAATATGTAATATATCATTGGTCTACCAGTTCCTGATATTGCTCTCTAAAACCTCGCCGTCTTCGTCTCCTTCGATCCCCAACTTTTTGATTGATTCCCATATCCTACAAGGAGCACCTTCAATTTTTCGCAGAATGCGAGAATTACTCTGATTTACATTAGAATCTCCAATCGAGTCGCAACATAGCACCGAGCCGCCAGAATAATGAGATAGGAAATCCTTAACAAATGAGTTGATTAGGCTAGTATCTGAGTTTGTGGAAAGGATGGGCGAATGAGGTCCTAAACTTGATTTCTCAAATAAAATTAGGATCGAGTAGTATGAGGGTGAAAAAGGTATCTTCAAGTTTTCATAAATGTTTAGAAGCGATTTCTTCTTCCTGGGCTTAGATAAAATTTTTGGCCCATCACCAACCTGATCCGCAATCAATTTAGAATTTATGTTAGGCCCATCATCCAATCTGTTTGTTTCCTTAATAGCTCTTTCCACCCGATCGATCTTTTGACTCTCAATATTACAGGGTCCCACATCCACGATTGTACTACAAGCATTATTCACATTCTTTGAACTATTAGGTTTAACCTACTGATAGGTCTTATACGTAGATTTTTCTCCTCTGCTACATTGTTTGGCATCAGCAACCAAGTCCTTAGATACGCCACCTATAGAAGACTTGTTTCTCATATATCCATCAGCCACGTGAGTCCCTAGACTGATTTGTTCATTTTCAAGAACCTTGGAATTCACATATTTCTCCCCACCGTTAACCGTATTTTCCGGAAACAATCCACCCTCGTCCTCCGTCTCCACCTCTAAAGAATCATCCCAATCATCATCATCTCCATCATTATATCCAAACTAGAATCAACCAGTGACCTCAAATTTTTTTCCCATTTCAGAGGATCGATTCTCAAAGGACCATGGGAATCCTCAATCAGTTTGATCCTATATATCCTTTCATTAACCTCCACATTAAACACCTTATTCAAATTGATTGCAAATTTAGTTTTGACCAAAAATCTGGAAACTCCATTCTTTGTAAATTCTCTGTTTCCTCGTCAGAACGATTGAAAACACCTATTCTACCAAGAAGAAACCTGAAGAAACGGGAAGACCAAACATGGCAAGGAAGACCGTAACACCGCATCCAGGCGAGTCTCTTATTAATTAACCACGTCCTCCGGAGACCATGAATGGGTCTCAGAGAACCAGCGGGATACCTAACTCTCTTATTCTTTAACCAGTTTCGCGGTCTCGCCCTCAACCTCCTCTTCTAGCAGGCATAGGTTAGCCCCCATAGGAGTTGCTTTAAATTGGAAGAATCCTTCAGCAAGTAGTGCATCTTGAATGTTATACGTTGATCCTGATTCCTCCACAACGCCGACATACGCTTTCTCAAATCTATGAAGATCTTCTTTGTTGACATTAAATTGTAAATGTGCAAAGGACGGTTTTGCAGTGAGATAATGCTCATTAGCTTCATACCGTTTCCCTACCGGATTGTTATGCTTATCGTCTCTAACTCCTCCCACTACTTGTGCGTAAGAAACATTAGGTATGATGTTATGTCTCAGTATTCCCCCCATGTAACTGATACTTCCCCAGTCAAAGTCCACTGTCTTTGATTGCTAAATGTTATCATTGTATCTTGGCCATGCTTTCCTTCTTTAAAATCTTGCTACATTAGCATGTAGCTTTTTTCCATTGATCATAATGTTATCTAGTTTAATAGCCATGATCCTACTGTCTTTGATATTTTTGAAACGAACAAAGCCGTATTGTTTCCCCCCCTTATCCCTTCTAGATGGTATCATCACCTCCAGCACTAAGATGCATTCTTTGAAAATATCAAACATTTATTTGGTCTTGTGGTCGTCCAGGAATTCAGTGAAGAAAAAAGAGGCAATGTTGCTTCCGGCCTCCATGGTAGTTTTGTCTCCCCTAGTCGTCCAAATCATTTTTTTAGTAGTTTTTTCATTATTCTTATTCTTCACCCTCCTGATCTCCACCCAATCATGAAGATGAGCCATGTTTCGAAAAGACTCCCCCAGATAAATTTCAAAGAGAACAAAGCTAGAGGAATTCTAATGTAGAGAAAACTGAAAAAACACAGATTAAGCCGCGAAAAACTAGCCAAGATCCATGTTGATGGGGTCCCTAGTCTTAGACTAGGAGTTTAATTCACCGTCAACAAGCCAACCTTGAACCTAGGTTGTTTTGTTAAACTCTCTCAATACCTTTAAATGTTAACAAATGTGCTCTATACGGAATAGTGGCGATAGAGATAACAAACTTGCATTTTGCTTCTTTTATTTTTGTTTCCAACAAATTTTATAATTTGATCATCGGTATAACTCCTTATCTTTTTTAACATATCATTGGGAAGGTAAGCGGAAAATGAACAAAACTGGTATTTAACATGATAATTCATTTATGAGATTATATTAATATAATAAATATGAAGGTAGGATAGGAGGTCACCAAAAATCTCCAAATTCATCCGTTACACCTTTTGCTACGATTGATTTTCCTTTTCTTTCACTGCCATGGCTTTGGCAGTTGACAACACCCAAAGCTGCTGCATTAGTTAATCTTAAATATTCAATACATGTTGTTGGAGTCAAATTTCAAAGACTTCATTTAGAAATAGATTTGAATTCTCTCATTTTCATTTAGAAACAATGAAATATAGAAGAATAATATGATGACAGCAAAAGACTATTTATGTGATAGAATCTCTAATTTGATTTCTAAAATTGTAGAATGTTATCATATTAGTCATTGAAATAAAAGATATTCTAAATTAGTCATTGAAATAAAAGATATTCTAAAAGAGTACCTAAAACTTTAATCACTCGCCATTTTTTCCGTGTATCCTAGACTTTACCCTCTTTTAGATTAACCCCTAAAGTTAAATGTGATCAAGTTTATCCTTAAAAACCAGCACTTTTGAAAACAAAATAATTAATTTGACAATTAATTTTAAAATAATCTTGAAATCACTAAAGAATATTAATAACGGTTGAAATTGCTAAATTTTTTTTAGGATATTCTTAAATATAATATGTATGAAAAAGGTAGAAGATCCTATAACTATAATGTTTATGAATAGGATAGAATAATCTAGAATTATAAGTATATGAAAATGATAGAAGAACCTAGAACTATCATGATACTCATCTATCATGAAAACTCTAGAAAGAACTAATGTAATGTAGAAATATTCACCATCATTAAGAAGTTGGTGACTTGAGCCTATAAATAGGCAATTGGTATCTTGTAATTAATCATCTAAGAAATAAATGACATAGTCTTCTTTCTAAACAATTCTCTAAAACTATTTTTTATCAACTATCGAAAAATCAACTACCAACAGTGGCATCAAAGCTACGTTCGGTCATATATTAGCGTAGTTATATTACTTACCTAACATTCTAAAATCCTCCAAACTACTACAAAAATTTCCTTTGTACTATTAACCCACTCCAATTTTTTTTTTAAACTATGGATAACATTACTCAATCATCATCTATTTCTGTCCCTATTTTCAATGGTGAAAATTATGATTTATGGAGTGTTAAAATGGAAACATTTTTTTCATCTCAAGATTTATGGGACATAGTAGAAGAAGGCTTCACCGTTTCCGCGGATACTCCAACTCTTAATGCAACTCAAGAAAAAGAGTTGAAGAAAAATAAACAAAAAAATTTAAAGGCGTTGTTCACCTTGCAACAAGCGGTGACTGATGCAATTTTTCCAAGAATTATGGGATCTAAGACTGCCAAAGAAGCGTGGAACACATTGCAGGAGGAGTTTCAAGGAAGAGATAAGGTACGTGTCGTTAAACTTCAATCTCTAATAAGAGATTTCGAATTATTGAAGATGAAGGAGTCTGAGACAATTAAAGATTATTATTCTAAAGTTAAAGAAATAGTTAATCAAATGAGAGCTTTAGTGGAGGAAATTCTTGACAAGAAAATCGTTGAAAAAATTCTAATTACTATACCCCAAAGTTTGACCCAATCGTGACAACGATTGAAGAAACCAAGGATCTGTCCAGTCTATCAGTGACAGAACTTGTGGGCTCTCTTGAAGCATATGAACAAAGACTGAATAGGTATAAAGAAGATACACTAGAAAATGCCTTACAGTCTAAGCTAAAATTTCAGCCCCAAAATAAAGAAAATGAAGGAAAGAAAAATTATGGAGAAACTTTCAGAAGAAGAGAAGTTTCTAGACATTTCCATAAGAACAAGCTAGATAAAAATCCTCCATGCAATATATGCAAAAGACTAGGCCACGCAGAGAAAAATTGTTAGTACCATAATATGCCACAATGCAACCATTGTAAGAAGTTCGGGCACGTAGAGAATAATTGTTGCAACAAAAAATAGGCATCAAGCTAATATTGCAGAGGAGTCTGATCAAGAAAAATGTATGTTCTATGCCACTCAAGACTCAATCAAAGAAAAAGGTGGAAGTTGGTACTTGGATATTGGATGTTGTAAGGCCCTGATTTATTTTATTTATTCTCGTAATTTAAAGTTTATGATGTTGTGTGTATGTATGTGTTTATGTGTGTTGGGTTACGATTGAATTGCCTTAGTATGGGGTAGTGACCTTAGAATTATAGAGAATAAGGTATTGGGGGTGTGTGACCAACTGTGTAGAGATGAGTGGTGTGGTTAGTAATTAATTATCAATATTAGTTAGTAATTATTTATTGGAATAATATTATATGGGTAATAATAATTAGGTAATTATTAATTTAAATAATTTAGTTGGAATTATTTAGATTTAAAATAGTCAGTTTAATTATTTTATTTATTTAAAAATTGGATAGTAGGAGTAGAAGAATAAGGAGGGCAAAATGGACTATTCATAAGGATTAGTAAGGGTAAGGAAGGAAAACCATATTAGTGGTCTAAGGGTTATAGTAGGAAATAAGAAAATTGGAAAGGGGGAAAATAATCTGTGAACGATCGTGTTTGGAGAAAAGAGGAACAGAAGAGAGGAGTAGAGCTAGGGCTTAGAGAGCATTTGAAGAATCATCACTAAGGTAATGGTGGGGTTCTTTGATCACTTAAGGGATGAATAATATATGTATAAGGGTAGGTAAATCGTTAGGTTCATATCTATGCATCTCTCTAATTGTTTTGGTTGTTTTGATTATTTTCGGTTGTGTGTCGTGTCCGTGATAACATGTAAATGGTGTACATTGACTGTTGATTTATGGTTTTTGTGTTATAGGAGGTTATAATTGATGTGTGTTGTTGTTGTTGTATAATAATCATGTGATTTATGTGCATTCTGGATTGTATGGTATTGATCTCGCAAGAAATTTTGAGGTCTGGACTGTGCAGAATCGTAATTGTAGGGCTGCTGATTCACACATTTTCGTCGGGCGAATGGGGTGTCTCACCGAGCGAAGCGATCTCGCTTTGAGGTCGCTGGGCGAACTGAGAGGCGAGCGAAGGGTGGAAAATAGGTGCTACTGGAATTTGTATGGGGCAGGAATTTCACTTCTGCTTTGCCGGGCGAGCCTTGGGCGAAAGGGAAATTTCGCCGGGCGAAGGTGAGTTCGCTGGCGTCTTGCTGGGCGAACATCAGGCGAGTAGAAACAGTATTTGGCTGCCAATGGAACGAACATAATTTTCTAAAACTTTAAAAATTCATATCTTTTGATCCGTAGGTCCGTTTCAGTCGCCGTTCGAACCGTTGGAAAGCTGGTTTTGTATACTTTCTGTTAAAATTATTTTTAATGCCAAAATTCCAACTATTTGATGAGTTAATTGTGTTTCCGTGTACGTGGTGATGTGTTGAACATTGAAATGTTGAGTTTGGTTGTGTGAAAGTGTGTTGTATCTGTGGATTGTAATTGCGCATGTTTTGACAGGTATATATTACATGTTGGACAGTTGTGGTGCGATGTATTGGCTGTATGATAGTTATATGCATTGGTCGTCATTGTATGTTGTCGTTGAATGCATATTATGTTGCATAAGATGTATGATAAATCATGTGCCCATGTTGGGTGTGAGTGCCTTATTCGGATTCCTTGAAATGGAATTGAGTTGTTGTTGTTGTTGTTGAGGTAATAATGTGCCCATGTGGGGTGTGAGCGATTACGGGTGTTCGTGTGCCCATGTGGGGTGTGAGCGATCACGGATGTCGTGTGCCTATGTGTGTTGTGAGCGACTCATATGGAAATTCCAACGGGAATTATGATCATGAAAAAGGGATCGAATTGGTACCACATGCATTGAGTCAAGTTGTGAGTCTCATTGCATTGCATTGTGTTGTGTTGTGTTGTGTTGTGGATTATAGGATTGTTTGCTTGTGTGGGAAATTGTAATTGTGTTGATGTTGTGAGGATAGGGTGAATTGTGTAATGATTATATGCTATTATATTTATATTATGCATTTCTTTTGTTGATTGAGAATTTCACCCTTCTGTTGGAATGATGCTATATACGGCATCGTGCAGATAATCAAGGATAGTGTGGAGTCTAAGTTAGTGAAGATGAAGTCTTCTACTTTATTTTATTTGAGTCGGCGTCTGCTCTGATGTGTAACACTAGGGATATGGAACGCTTGTTGTTATTTATTTCATTAGCCTTTATTACTTTTGTTTAATTGATGTTGGTTACGTGGTTTAAACATATTATGTTTTTAGTCATTATTTCGAAGAATTTTTCCACTGCTTATTGAGAAGAATTTTAATAAAGATTTCGTAGTACCGTTTATAATAATAATTATTTGTTACATGTCATATGCATGAGCAGGTGTATGTTGGAGAGTAACATCCTATATGTTGAATTTTTATGAATTTACTCTGATAATTGGATTATTTTATGCAAGGTTTAGGGTGTTACATAGAGGTATCAGAGCAGGTCGGTCTGCCCGGCCAAGTTGTCGAGTCGTTGTTGTGTGACAGTAGATTACTTTTGATGTCGTTTCCTTAATCATTGTGTTCTATTGTTGATGCGTAATAGATTTAGAATGGCCGGAAGGAACGATGTTGTTATTGCTGCTGCTTTGTAGGCTGTTGCTCAAGCGGTATCGAACCCGCCTCATGTTGGTGAGAATGATGAGTTTCGGAAGAATAGACCGCCTACCTTCAAGGGAATATATGATCCGGACGGAGCGCAGGCTTGGCTCAAGGAGATCGAGAGAATCTTCCGGGTTATGAATGTTCTGAAGCATAGAAATTGTGGTTAGGTACTCACATGCTGGCTAAGGAGGCTGATGACTGGTGGGTTAGCACTCGTCAATTGTTAGGGGAAACAGGAGAGGTTATCACTTGGGCTATGTTCAGTAGGGAGTTCTTGAGGAAGTATTTTCCTGAAGATGTCCGAGTTGAAGTAGGGTAACATGTCGGTTATGGAGTATGCTGCCAAATTCTCAGACCTGACTAAGTTTTACCCTCACTATAGTGCGACAGCTGCTGAGTTCTCAAAGTGTGTCAAGTTTGAGAACAAATTGAGACCTGAGATCAAACAGGCAATTGGTTATCAGCGAATCAGAAGGTTTCTAGATTTGGTGGATTGTTGTAGGATCTTTGAGGAAGATAACAAGGCTCGATCGACTCACTTTAAAGGGATGGCCGAGAGAATGGGAAAACAACCGATGAACCGTGGGAAGCCTTATGCAGCTCCAGCTTAGAAGGGTAAACATAAATATGCTGATGGCAAGAATCCGAGTGGGGGAGGTGCCCCTGCTCCTCTTAAGTGTTACAGATGTGGTGAGCTAGGTCATTGTGTTCATGAGTGCACGAGTGATGTGAATAAATGTTTCAAGTGTGGACAGGCAGGACATCTGATTGCTGAGTGCAAGGTTAAGGCGCTGACTTGTTACAACTGTGGAGAACAGGGGCATATTAGTATTCGTTGCCAGAAGCAAAAGCAAGCTTCAACTAGAGGAAAGGTGTTCGCTTTGACAGGGACTCAGACTTCCAGTGATGACAGACTGATCAGAGGTATATGTTACATTAATAATACGCCGTTGATTGCTATTATTGATACTGGTGCTACTCATTTTTTATTGCCGCTGATTGTGTAGTAAGGCTAGGCCTTGTTGTTTCTTCTAAGAAAGGAGAGATGGTTGTCGAAACTCCTACAAAGGGATCGGTGACCACTTCCCTAGTTTGTTTGAATTGTCCACTATCAATCTTTGATAAGGACTTTGGTGTGGATCTTATTTGCTTGCTGTTGGGAAATCTTGATGTGATCTTGGGTATGAACTGGTTAGAGTTAAATCATGTTCATATTAACTGTTTTAACAAGTCGGTGCGATTTCTTGCTCCTGAGGAAGAGGAAGAAGATGGTTTTCTATATGCTAGAGAGTTGAGAGAGATCTTAGAAGAAGAAGCTCAAGTGCTTGCATTGTTTGCATCCTTGTCAGTGGAAAGTGAGTCGGTGATTAATGATTTGCAAGTAGTGCGTGAATTTCCAAAAGTATTCCGGATGATATTGTTGATGTACCACAAGAGAGAGAAGTGGAGTTTACTATTGATTTTGTCCCTGGTACCAGACCTATTTCTATGGCACCATATAGGATGTCGACATCAGAATTAACAGAGCTGAAGAAGCAACTGGAAGAGTTGTTAGAAAAGAAATTTGTGAGACCAAGTGTATCACCTTAGGGGCTCCGGTGTTGTTGGTGAAGAAAAAGAATGGCAGTATGAGGTTATGTATTGATTACAGACAGCTGAATAAAGTGACGATTATGAACAAGTATCCACTTCCAAGAATAGATGACTTGATGGATCAGTTAGTGGGTGCCCGTGTGTTTAGAAAGATTGATTTGAGGTCGAGTTATCATCAGATACGAGTAAAGGATGAAAATATTTAGAAGATGGCTTTTAGAACCCGTATGGACATTATGAGTATGTAGTGATGCCGTTCGGAGTTACTAATGCACCTGGTGTATTCATGGAGTATATGAATCAGATTTTTCATGCTTACTTGGATTAATTTGTAGTTATCTTTATTGATGACATTCTAATCTATTCTAACTCAGAAGAGGAACATGCTGAGCATTTGTGAATTGTGCTGCAAGTGTTAAAAGAAAAGAAGCTCTATGCTAAGTTATCTAAGTGCGAATTCTGGTTGAGAGAGGTAAGTTTTCTTAGTCATGTTATTTTAGGTGATGGTATTGTTGTGGATCCATCCAAGGTAGATGCAGTTCTACAGTGGGAGGCTCCAAAGTCGGTAACTGAGATTAGAAGCTTTCTGGGCTTGGTTGGTTATTACTGTAGGTTTATTGAAGGTTTTTCGAAGTTGGAACTTCCGTTGACATGAAAAGGTAAAGCGTTTGTGTGGGATGTTCACTGCGAGAAGATTTTCGTTGAGTTGAAGAAGAGATTGACTACATCTCCAGTTTTGATTCTACCCGAACCAAATAAACCTTTTTTGGTGTATTGCGACGCTTTTTTGATGGGTTTAGGAGGTGTGTTAATGCAGGATGGTAAGGTTGTGACTTATGCTTCATGACAGTTAAGGTTCTATGAAAGGAATTATCCAACTCATGATTTGGAATTAGCTGTAGTGGTTTTCATATCGAAAATTTGGAGGCACTATCTTTATGGTTCCAGGTTTGAAGTTTATAGTGATCATAAGAGCTTAAGGTATATGTTTGATCAGAAAGAGTTGAATATGAGACAAAGAAGGTGGTTAGAATTCTTAAAGGATTATGATTTCGGCTTGAAATATCATCCCGGTAAAGCTAATGTCGTGGTTGATGCTTTGAGTTGGAAGACCTTACATATGTCTCTATGATGGTTAAAGAGTTGGAATTGATTGAGCAGTTCAGAGATATGAGTTTAGTTTGCGAATAGACACCACATAGTGTGATGTTGGGTATGATGAAGATCAATAATGAATTTCTTAATAGTATCAGAGAGGGTCAGAAGTTGGATGTAAAACTGGTGGATTTGATGATTGCAAATGAACAGGCAGAAAGTAACAAATTGAGAGTGGATGAACAAGGTATGTTGAGGTTTCGTGATAGGATTTGTATTCCTGGCGATCCTGAGTTGAAAAGAATGATTCTAGAAGAAAGTCACATGAGTAGTTTGAGTATCTATCCAGGAGCTACAAAGATGTATCAAGACTTGAAGAAGATATTTTGGTGGCCTGGATTGAAGCGTGAGGGAACATCAGAAACCTGCTGGTTTGATGCAACCGTTAGATATTCCAGAGTGGAAGTGGGACAACATTTCTATGGATTTTGTGACTGGGTTTCCTAATACTCCGAGAGGGCATGATGTCATTTGGGTAATGGTGGATAGACTGACGAAGTCGGCACATTTTATTCCGATTAATATTAATTTTCCTTTGCAGAGGCTGGAAGAGATTTATATTCAGGTGATTTTGAAGTTGTATAGAGTTCCATTGAGTATTGTGTCGGATAGAGATCCAAGGTTCACTTCCAGATTTTGGGAGAGTTTGCAAGAAGCTTTAGGGTCGAAACTGAGATTGAGTTCGGCTTATCACCCGCAGATGGATGAACAGACGGAGAGAACTATACAATCCTTGGAGGACTTGTTGAGGGCTTGTGTGCTTGGACATGGAGGTGCTTGGGATAGCCATTTTCCGTTGATTGAGTTCACTTATAATAACAGTTATCATTCCAGTATTGGAATGGCGCCTTTTGAAGCTTTGTATGGTTGGAGGTGTCGGACGCCTTTGTGTTGGCATGAATCTGGTGAGAGTGTAGTACTTGGACATGAGATTGTTCAGCAGACTACTAAAAAGGTGAAGCTGATTCGGGAAAAGATGAAAGCTTCGCAGAGTAGGCAGAAGAGCTACCATGATAAGAGGTGGAAAGATCTTGAGTTTCAAGAAGGAGACCACGTGTTCTTGAGAGTCACTCCGCTGACCGGTGTTGGACGTGCATTGAAATCGAGAAAGCTCACTCATCGGTTTATTAGTCCATATCATATTTCTGCCAGAGTTGGACCTGTTGCCTACAGAGTAGCATTGCCACCCAATTTGTCGAATTTGCATGATGTGTTCCACGTGTCACAAATTCGGAAGTATGTTCCGGATCCGTCACACGTGATTCTGATGGATGATATAGAAGTAAGGGATCCGTCACACGTGATTCCGATGGATGATATAGAAGTAAGGGATCCGTCACACATGATTCCGATGGATGGTGTGGGGTAGTGGCCTTAGAATTATAGAGAATAAGGTATTGGGAGTGTGTGACCAATTGTGTAGAGATGAGTGGTGTGGTTAGTAATTAATTATCAATATTAGTTAGTAATTATTTATTGGAATAATATTATATGGGTAATAATAATTAGGTAATTATTAATTTAAATAATTTAGTTGAAATCATTTAGATTTAAAATAATCAATTTAATTATTTTAGTTATTTAAAAATTGGATAGTAGGAGTAGAAGAATAAGGAGGGCAAAATGGACTATTCATGAGGATTAGTAAGGGTAAGGAAGGAAAACCATATTAGGGGTCTAAGGGTTATAGTAGGAAAGAAGAAAATTGGAAAGGGGGAAAATCATTTGTGAACGATCGTGTTTGGAGAAAAGAGGAACATAAGAGAGGAGCAGAGCTAGGGCTTATAGAGCATTTGAAGAATCATCACTAAGGTAAGGTTGGAGTTCTTTGATCACTTAAGGGATGAATAATATATGTATGAGGGTGAGTAAATCGTTATGTTCATCTCTATGCATCTCTCTTATTGTTTTGGTTGTTTTCGGTTGCGTGTCGGTGTCCGTGATAACATGTAAATGGTGTACATTGATGGTTGGATTATGGTTTTTGTGTTATAGGAGGTTCTAATTGATGTGTGTTGTTGTTGTATGATAATCATGTGATTTATGTGCATTCTGGACTGTTTAGTATTAAACTCGCAAGAAATTTTGGGGTATGGACTGTGCAGAACTGCAACTGCAGGGTTGCTGATTCACACATTTTCGCCGGGCGAATAGGGTGTCTCGCCGGGCGAAGCGATCTAGCTTGGAGGTCACTGGGTGAACTGAGAGGCGAGCGAAGGGTGGAAAATAGGTGCTACTGGAATTTGTATGGGGGAGGAATTTCGCTTCTGCTTCGCCGGGCGAGCCTTAGGCGAAAGGGAAATTTCGCCGGGCAAATGTGAGTTTCGCCGGGCGAAGGTGAGTTCGCTGACGTCTCGCTGGGCGAACATCAGGCGAGTAGAAACATTATTTGGCTGCCACTGGAACTAACATAATTTTCTAAAACTTTAAAAATTCATATCTTTAGATCCGTTGGTCCGTTTTAGTCGCCGTTCGAATCGTTGGAAAGCTGGTTTCGTATACTTTATGTTAAAATTATTTTCAATTCCAAAATTCCAACTATTCAATGTGTTAATTGTGTTCCCGTGTACGTGGTTATGTGTTAAACGTTGAAATGTTGAGCTCGGTTGTGTGAATGTGTGTTGTATCTGTGGATTGCAATTGTACATGTTTTGACAGGTATATGTTGCATGTTGGACAGTTGTGGTGCGATGTATTGGTTGTATGATAGTTATATGCATTGGTCGTCGTTGTATGTTGTCATTGAATGTATATCATGTTGCATAAGTTGTATGATAAGTCGTGTGCCCATGTGGGGTGTGAGCGCCTTATCCGAATTCCTTGAAATGGAATCGTGTTGTTGTTGTTGTTGTTGTTGTTGTTGTTGTTGTTGTTGAGGTAATCGTGTGCCCATGTGGGGTGTGAGCGATTACGGGTGTTCGTGTGCCCATGTGGGGTGTGAACGATCACGGATGTCGTGTTCCCATGTGGGGTGTGAGCGACTCATATGGAAATTCCGAAGGGAATTATGATCATGAAAAAGGGATCGAATTGGTACCACATGCATTGAGTCGAGTTGTGAGTCTCATTGCATTGCATTGTGTTGTGTTGTGTTGTGGATTATAGGATTGTCTGCTTGTGGGGGAAATTTTAATTGTGTTGATGTTGTGATGATAGGGTGAATTGTGTAATGATTATATGCTCTTATATTTATATTATGTATTTCTTTTGTTGATTGAGAATCTCACCCTTCTATTGGAATGATGCTTTATACGACATAGTGCAGATAATCAAGGATAGTGCGGAGTCGAAGTTAGTGAAGATGAAGTCTTCTACTTTATTTTATTTGAGTCGACGTCTACTCTGATGTGTAACACCGGGGGTATGGAATGCTTGTTGTTATTTATTTCATTAGTTGTTATTACTTTGGTTTAATTGATGTTGGTTATGTGGTTTAAATATATTATATTTTTAGTCATTATTTCGAAGAAGTTTTCCGCTGCTTATTGTAACACCTCAAAATTTTCCCTCTTATTTATACCCAATAAGTGGCTTATGCTCACATTTCATTTGCATTTAGGACATGAACATTGCATACATCATTGGTTTTCTCACGGCATGATGTCAAGGGTGTCACCATCTTTATATTGTGCAAGGCAAAGAGAATGAGATACACTAATCCATCAATTAACAAAGGCTCACCATACCTCAAAGACAACTCATATGGCCCATCATGTCATCAAGAGTTTGAATTTGGCAAGAGAATGAAGGAAGAGTGCACTCTCATGATGGTTGATCATCAACTAGGGTTTTGACCATCTGAGCTTGAAACAACCCCATAAGCAAGAAGCTTGGACCTTTAACATCATCTCATCACATAAATAATCTTGGTTTGAGGCAACATACATCACAGTCAAAGGAATTTGAGTTTTAAAGACTTATCATTTTCTTCTGACTTTTGGGGACCAAATTAGGGTTTTGCATAAAAGTCAGTTTATTTCTGATTTTTGGGCAAGACTTGATTCCATGATGTTTCACATGTTCCCAAGTGTCTAAGATTGGAATTTGAACCATCCACTGCATTCATAAGGGTTTCAATTGGAGGATTTACTGAAAATCAAGAAATTGAGGGAAAAGTCAATTAATCGGGGAAAAAGTCATCCCTTGACTTTTTAAGGTCAAAATCATGTTCCTCGTGTCAAACATGGCCAATGGGTGAAATTCAATCAAGAAATGTCAAAAGAATCACAAAAAATCAAGAAAGGTGAAAATTGTTATTTTAGGAAAGTAGGGTTTTTAGAGACTTTCTATTTTGGGAAAGTTCTCACCTTTTTTCAGCCAGGTTCAAGCTCAGTTTTCATCATGTTGCAAGCATCTTTTGAAAAATCCTTTCAAAATAAAGTTGGAGAGTGTTTCTCAAGCTTTCCAACCATATGTTATTCATCTCCATTGGATTATTATTGAAGGAGTTATGGTGTGTTGAAGATAGGATGTTCAAGTTGTTCAACATGGCAAGTAACTTAGAAAATTCTTGATCATTTGGCAGCTCGTGTATAGCACACTTCATGTCCATCTTTCTTAAGGTTTAAGGCTTCAATTCAACTTGATTCTAACACAAAACTTGTAGTGTCTAGCTCCCTCTACAATTTGATACCAAGAGCTTGCAATTTGGTTCATTATTCATGGAGGTACGCATCACCAAAGTCAGCACCTCAACATGTCTTTCAAATGTTCCAACCATGAAATTTCCTCTCAAATTCAAGGCCAAACTCATGTCATACTTGCTGCATGCGTGCCATATACCATAATGTCACCTACAATTACCACTTTTGACCATGCCTTCTCTTACATAATATGCCTACCATCTTACCTTTACCACATGCATCAAATGAGAAAGAGGAGAAACTTAGCATACAAGCTGTGTATGAGTTATACCAGCTCATGCCATTCATACATCACCATCATCATGTACACATAGTACATCATCCCATACACACAATATCTCTCCAACCCGTGTCAAACTCTCATTCTCACTTTTTATCAAATTTCACTAACCATGCTCTTAACCATCTAACTGACTAAGACTAAGCTTTAACCATCATCTAACCTCACATATATAAGATAACAACCCTAACAGAAATGGTGACAAGCTTCATTTCCACAAAAATTAGATCAAAAAATTCACATTTTCTCTCTGAACTTGATAGCTCCAATTCAAGGGTTTTGGGAAGTTCTTCCAGGGTTTCTCTTCACCTTTATCATCTCCACACGCGAATTTCCCTTCTGTATGCATCAATGTTGATCTGGAGTAGCCATTGAAACACATACGAGCTCATCCCAGTTTGGTATTTTTGGAAGCTTTTCTCAAGATTCAAAGGAACTAAGGCATTTATTTTGCCTTCAAGAGTTGATAGCAAGAATTGCAGGAAGTTTTTCTAGGGTTTCTTGGAGCTTGGAACTGCATCTTTGACCAGGTAACATTCATGAACTTTGGTGCATCATGCTAGACTGTAGTAGATGATCTAGGACTTCATATAGCTGCATTTGAAGTCCTTCTATCTGAGGCAATGTTTGTGGTTAGCAATTACGGCAAACTGTGGAGTTTTGAATTTTTCAGAGCTAAATTATTCTCTTCGATTCTCATCGTATGTTCACTGTATGGAAATTTGGATGGCATATTTGGAACCAGGATGCAATTTTGTGCAAGATAGTGTATCTGGTTGCCATTTCTGGGTGATGTCAGTTGCAGGCACGGTGGCTTCCCACCAGAGAAGATGACCGGAGTCTTCTCCGACCACCACCTGCAAACCCTAAGCTATTCTCAGGCCACCCTCTTTGTTTTAATCCTGACCCTTGATTAATCTTGATCTAGTGGTTGATAGCGTGCCAACACATTAAAAACACCACCTCCCCCTCACGTGCCATCTTTTTCATTTTGCTTTTTATTTTTATTTTTTCGTTTCTGATAATTGAATGGTGTTGGAGGTGTGTGGTGTGCGTTACCCTGTACTTTCATTCCCAGCCATAGGATTGGATTAATATCTTGATCATAGCATGTGGACTTGATCCAACGCACCACAATGAGTCAACAAGACTGACTGATACCTATACTATGAACCCTCAGGCCTCACGCGCGTTGGGCCTAACATAAGTGCTCTTCACACCCCCAGTTTTGAGCCCATTAGCATTTCTAACTTGCCTTTTGCTATGCACGCACCCCCTGGCTTTGTTTCTTATTTTTATTTTCTTTTTTCTAATTGCTTCAAAGTTCTTTTATTAAAAATAGTAAAAAATACCTAAAAATTCCCAATTAATTCGTGAGACCCTATGGATGTGTCAATTAATTTTTTACATTTTTTATTTTTAATACTTTTTTATTTTTTTCTATAATTTTCTTTTAAACATGTTCACTTGCTCATGTATTTTGGTACACACTTCATAGAAGATTTTCCCCAACTTGAATAAATGCGAATTTTTGCACATAACCTGAGACTTAAGTTTGACACATGTTAAGGGACTCTAACTAATTTTTTGGGATTTTTTAGGTCACTTTTGAATGAGTTTTGAGGCCATTTTTATGCTTGCTTGTTCATTGGCTATAGTGAATTGTTTAAGCATTGTTTGAGCTTGATAAAAGAGGAGTTTTGATCCCATCTTTTAGGTGACATTTAGCTACTGATTCCACACTAACTTGTTTGGTTTCCTTTAATTTTAAAGCACTTGATCGTGTCCTTTTGGATTGTATAAATGCATCTTTGTTTGTGTGATTGCTAGAGACTATGCATTAGGGTTTTGTGATTGCTTCTATGCCATTCAATGTGAGAACTTGTTGAAGCAATTGAATACTTGTATTGTGACAATTATAGGTCCTTGGAATCCAAGTTACAGGTCATTAATTGTTCAACTTTGAATGACTTGGGTATGCTTGATTGAACATGAACTTGTCCTCTTGATTTGCACTTTCCTTATGGTTCTTTTGATGACATTCCTTCACTAATTCTTTTAGGACTTAGAAACTAAATGAAATATGACATGCTTACTGACCTTGAACACCATTGATCATCCCCACTTGACTTCTAATCTCATCTTACTCTTTTAAAGTTGCATGACTTGTGAATGTTGCATTAATGCATAAACTTGTGTCTACTTGTGTGTTTGTGTAGTATGCCTTAACATGATGCTTCTAAATTGCATTTTACCACATCATATATGATCTATAATGTACATATACTTTCATGAAGCATAATAACCTCTAATTGCATTTCATACCTCATGGAACATAACTTTGTTTTACACTTTCTAATTGAACATTGTTTGCTTAGTTTCCCAATTTTTGTATGTTCCTTATTCTTCTAACTCTTTTAGGATGTAGATAGGACCTATTAGAGGTCATTAGGTACTGACCTTGACCCATCCAACATGTGTATACTCTTTTCATGTTTCTCTTTTGCTTGAGTTACAAGTATGCTAATTTCTAAGAACTTAAATGACATTGTTTGGTGTTTGTTTCACTCTAGCTTCTAAACTTGAAATGTCATGAACTCCCAATGCTAATTGAAAGCTGTTTAAGGCATCTTTAACATGACATTATTTCTGACTTTGAACTTTGCCTTAGCATACATCCGCCCTTGCATGTCTTTTTATCTAGACTTGAATCATGTGTTGCATACTAGTTGGTTACTTTTGCACTTAACTTGCTTAATCATTGAGAATACCTTAATACATGGCTCCTATACTAATCAAATGGCATTTGTATCCATTCTTCCATGTTACACACTTCTGACCTAGATGTAAACTCATGATATAATTCACTTACATAGCACTTAAGCATTCATCTTAATTAGTTTGCAAACAATGTACATTTGTGTGATGTTTTAGAACATAGTTTGATATAGTTTGGCTTCTTTTAACATGTTAACATAAATAGGAGTTACTTAGACATAGTTACTGTCTTGTATAAGATACTTAACCATTAGGACTCACTTTAATTTGTTTACTCATGTATGTTACCTTAAACACCAATACAAACTAACTAGTCTTAGTTTAGGAGTTGTATGCTTAACTTTTCTAATTAATTAGCAACTAATGCTTATGCTTTACATTCTTTAATAAAGGTTGCTTAGGTTGCTTTCAAGGTAAGGCACTTGAGTACATGAGTACTCATTCTTCTTTCATCTCTTACTTCTTTTGCTTACTCTTATTTCTTTACTTGCGGATTTTGTGATATAATGCTTGTTGGAATAACTCTTTCACACCCCTTTGGGATCCTAGCTTAACCTTAATCTTTGATTAAGGTAAGGTAGGATAAGCATTAGGCAATACAATCCCTACTTGTCTATTAGGTAGATTTCCTTTTCTTAACTCAACCATAAGGCCATCAATGCATGATAACATTAGGAATACAATTAGTCTCCCCTTAGATTTTTCTTTACAACTTGAGTCTCTTCTCTCTCTCAAAGAAAAAACTAAAACACTTAATGAATAAAGGAGTGCTTTGTGTGCCATGAGCCTTAAGTACATAGTATACTTTGTCGCGCGAGGCGTGTGACTCGTTACGAAAAGTGTTCACTATGTCATAGACTTTAACATTTTGCATATCGCAAACAAAAAAAAATCAAAACACTTTATTTTAAAAGACAAAAACAAACAACCGCCTTCCTTCGGGATTCTCTTCTTATCTCACTCACTCTCATCGTAAAGGATACGTCATTTCCGTTCTACCGCAAACAGGTAAACGCGTAAGACTCCCACAGCGAGCTGCAACACCTAAACTGCTAGAACGTGAACGTTGACATATTCCACTAAAAAACACAAAACAACAAGACCTTGTTAGGTCGAACTACGACTGCTCTGACTTCCTCCTTCACGTCAAATTGAGGATACGTAGGCATAAGATGGCGATGTCTTGGCGAGCAACCTTCCCCCATCAAACCCGTAGTACGTCGAACTACGTCGACTCTGATTCTTCATTCGTCCATGAAGATACGTAGGCCTAGGACGGCGATGTCCTATCGAGTCACTTTTTTCCTTTTCTCCCCTGTTCCGTTCCAGTTAGCAGTCAAGCTTCAGATACCCTACACCCTTAGATCGAAAACAACAAGCGTGGATCCCATCGAGTACGATGGACGCGAGGGGGTGCTAATACATTCCTCTTGCGTAACCGACTCCCGAACCCAGGCGATGGTTGCAATGACCATTCCTTTCCCTTTATTGAGGTTTTCTTCGGTCGTTTCCTTTCCATGCGTCGGGATAAATAACGTTTGGTGGCGACTCTTCTGTACTTTTCTGCCGGTTCATTTTCGCAGATGCGACAGCTGGCGACTCTGTTGGGGACCGATTGACCTCTTGCTGGTCCATCCCCTATGCGAGTCAATCCTAGCGCTTGTTTGTTACTGCTTTTTGGGTGTTTAATCTTTACGCTTTATATGTTTTATGTATTTGCTTTATCGCATTTTATTTACTGCTTTATCGCACTTTACTTATAGCATTCATCATTATTGCCATATATGTATACTGGATTCCTATACTGCTGTGTTCTGTTGGGCGGGATGGGAATTCTGAGTGAAAAGCCCATTACCAAGGCTTGAGCACATACTTAGACTTTAGCATGGACTCTTGTTGGTACGCGTGGCGTGTGACACGTGTTGCTAACCTGAGCCCACAAACCAGACTAGGCTTTCCTGAGGGTATTTAGTCACTACATGTGTATGTGGTAGCTAAGTTGTCCAAAAGGGGAGTTGTCGACATCTGGTGACCGTTTCCCGAGAACTCAGCGTAGGCACTCCTTCAGGGAGTGATAATGGCAGACCAGAAATGGCAAACCCATTACGTATCCTGCCGAGGGTCCGAAACTAGGAACTTGCATAGGATTACCTTATTTTGGGGGGAATCAGTGGACGACCTCTTTGTTTGGCGATAGTATTGTACCCCGAGGGATGAATGTACTATTACTTCCTAAATCGAGAATCCAAAACTGAGAATCCCGCTTTCTAGGACCCACATGTGAGAATGGGCGGGTGTTTACAGGTTTGCAGGTAACCTTGACCTTCAACCTACCCGGTATTATGATTATTCTGGTATTCTGATTATCGGATAATATGGTATTCCGGTATTTTCTCCAGAGCAGACCTTGTGGACTCATTCAGTCATCAGCACATCACAGTGATTATTCAGAATATATGGAAGCTTTGATCCCATGTCTTATTGTATTCATAACATTGATTTACATTTGCATCTTGTATCATTTTGCATATCCTTCTCCAGGCTAGAACAATGAGCTCATCCATCCTCTGTCTTCGACCTGCAGTTGACTTCCCGACTTTTGTATTGGACTTGAATCAGCTTTTGAAAGTTCATCATGAACTCAGAAGAGCAGAATCAGTTTGCGACTAGGGCCGATGTTGAGTTGATGAAAAATTAATTGGATCAACTTATGTGAGCTATGGCAGCCATGGCAAGGGGAGAGGCCAATATTCAGAGAACTGAGAATGTCATTCCACCTCCAATGAATAATGTTGCTCAAGCTCAGCCTGTGCGAGTCCCTGTTAAGAATCAAGTTGTGCAAGAACATCCTTTTGTCCGACAAAGGCCAAAGAAGCCATAGAGTCATTTCACTCAGTTGCCAATGTCGTACAGTCAGATGTTGCCGGATTTGATCAAAGGTGGATTAATAGTACCAAAGGAACTAGATCCAGTGATTCCTCCGTACCCACCAGGTTTTGATGCCAACGCCCGTTGTGGCTACCATGCTGGGGCACAAGGGCATTCAACTAAAGACTATAAGGTACTCAAGAGCAAGGTTCAGACACTTCTTGACTCCAACATGTTCTCCTTCACGCCTCAGGGTATTCAGATCAACAATTCTTCTTCAACCAGTCGGGTGGGCTTATCAGTCCATGTTATGGAAGAAGTAACCGAGAGCAGTTGTGTAGGTGATTATCAGGATGACTTCGACGAGCAATTCTGAAGATGGCTAGCTTAGTAGCGAATCAAGCTTAGAAAGCCCAGTTCTCCGGAGCTGGCAATCATTATATCATGTCATTTCTTTGCATTTGTAGTTTCTTTTCTGTTAAAGTGTAAACTCATTTGTAAAACTCGTATGTTTTTAATTGATAATGATAATGAAATGAATATGCATGTTTTGATTAACTCCATTCGTGTTCACTCATACTTTTTCATCGATATCACATGCTTGTTTAAGCAGGATCCAAGGGAGGATGACGAAATCGAAAGACGTAAAACTTCCGATTGTATGCTTTCGAACAATACTCTGTTGATGATGTACAGACATTGTTTCAAATCCCTAAACACCAGAGATATAAGGGAGTAAAACCTTTGTCAAACCCGTTGAGCCTAGTAGTAGGAGTTCTTTCTGAAAACGAAAAACCCTCAATCTTAACCTAGGGTAGGGTAGGTGTCAGTTAATTTAACCGTGCGTTCAAATTTCAAGAAGAGTGTCCCGTTCGAGGATCAATTACATCAATGGTTATCCCTCACCAACTGAAGAGTGAGGCAGTCACAACCCTTTCAAACAAGTCAGGCAAACCAGTGTCACACGATTTGTTCCGGAAAAAAAGAATCAATAGAAAAAAGAAGAAAGCCCGCTAAGTCGAAACTTGAAAACAAGCGACTTAGGCAAAAGTTAGGGCATCCTGCTGGACTTCAAAATCGAAAGATTCAAAAAGAATCAGTCCAGGCAAAAATCAGGGATATCAAAAACAAAAGAACGAAAGCGAAAAGGGTGACAAAAAGAAAAATCCTCGAGTAAAGAACAAGTTGTGTGATTACAGACACCAAACACAAAAGGGATGACTGTCACTCCGAAAACTGTGTGGGTTCCTTAACCATCCTCTTACAGTTCATTAACCTTTTTGAAAGGTGATCGCTTGTGTCAAGTTAGCTGAACATAGGACTGGAGAACATCAAGGAGAATGGGCGGGTTAAAACAAAACTTTGAGCCTTATATCCTTTCTTTCTCAATCCGCAAACCAGGTCACCTTACAACCTTCAAAAGACCTAATTGAAGCAGGGTTGTTTCGAAATCATACTTCGATTAAAATCGCGTCAGTTCTGACTCCTAAAAGGTTTTTCTTACCATTCATGTCGGTATCGATGTGACATTCTGATAAGTGATTCGTTCTCTATATGTCATGACATTCGTCTAGTGAACAGACTTGGATTTCAAAACTGTCATATGCATTGCATTAAAATTATCTTTTCAAAACGAATTGTTTTACTTGCAGTAAGCACTTAACATCAGAAAAGTTTATGTAATGGAAAGATTGATCAAGATAAGATGCAAACTCCAGAAGACTCCGTTGAGCAGGGGCAAGTCATCAAGTGATCACGCCAGGAGAGCAAGCCATTCCAAGGTTCTGCTAATCTGGGGCAGTCACGTCAAGAAATCTCTCCAAGGTTCAGCTAATTTGGGGCAATCATGTCGAGATTCAGCAAATCCCTTGAAGACAGGGGCAAAATCACTTAAAGGCTCGTATCGAGGCAGGCCACCTCATGAGCACAAGAAGTTATCCTCCCCCAGAAGACGGTTAATCAAAAGCACCTCTTCAAGATTCAAAATATTGGGGAAGAATATTTCAAGTCATTACGAGTCCTCTCGAGTCAAATTCCTTCGTAGGTTATCCAATATGGGGCAGTTACGTCGAGATCCGATAAATCTCTCCAAGAGTTTGAAGATCCTGGGGCATTTTGAATGCCGGATTTTCTGTAAAATCCTCTTGATACGATTCTTCCCAGTACACCAGACGGTCTGAGGCAAATAGAGAGTTCGCTTATGATAATTGGCATATAGTTGATCAGCAGAAGCGTGAAATGCCAAAGTAGTTCCCAGTATGGGGTTTCTCTTCCTCAGTAAGGCGCCAGAAGGTATTATTTTTCAGCAAGGTGTTAGAATCGCTATTCATCCCCAGCATAGATGGTTGAAGCTTTATCGTTCATGGCAGGGCATTAGGAAGATTATGAATGTCTCCCCAGCAGAAATAGCCAAGGTTGTATCATCCTCGACAGAGGCTACATCTTCTTATTATGTTCCCCAGCATGAGTCCAAAGGCTTGGGTTCCCCAACCAGGATTGGATTCATCTTTTCTCCAGTAAGAGTTCAAGCCCTGGACAGGGTAGGGATGGTTTGTTAGCTCACCAAATAGGTTGGTAGCCATAGCAAGAGACTCGTTTCTCTCCCCACAGAGTACTGATACTTTCCTCATCAAGTCAGGAAGCATTTCCTCCCATGGGCTGGGGCAAGACAGGTAACAATGGAATGTCTCCATCCTTTCAGAGCTATTTAGGAAAGTTCTGTTAATCTTCGAGTTCAAGACGAATGTCGGGAAGTCATGTTGACCATTCCCTAACCTTTTCAACCAGAGACCTTGTAACCAGACAAGACACTTTCCAACGCAAGCTGTACTTGACTTACCTCGAAACCACCGGTTGAGCTGCCTCATCATTGCAAAATCATTATCATTGCATAATCATTTTCATAGCATATCATAGCATGAAGCCTAGTAAAACCAAACAGGAAAACCTAAAGCCCGCTTTACTGGCATTTTCCATCTATCCAAAGCCCGCTTTGCTGGCAGCCCCTTCAACCATCCAAAGCCCACGTTGCTGGCACCCCCCTTTTCATCCAAAAGCCCAATCCTTGTTGGCATCCTATTCAGAGCGAAGCCCAACCTTGCTTGGCACCTCATCCTAAAGCCCAACCTTGCTTGGCACCTCATTCTAAAATCCAATCCACGTTGGTACCCTGAAAAATCTCATCTTCAAAAAAATCAATCACTATCAGGTTTCATCTATCCATACCAGCAAAGTCCAATCATACTTGGCACCTCCTTCTTTTTCCTGGTAGCCAGAGCATACATTGGCATTCAGCATATAGTAATCATTGCATCCTCAAAACACGTAGCATTTCCATTTCGCATAGAGCATTACACCAAAAAATTCAAACATATGCATTTGAAGCGTAAGCCAGGTTTGTATATTCTTGCTGCCAGACGGTTCTCCGATAGAAAGTGGTTAAATCCAGGAGGACCAATCTTACCTTATCCCCTGTGAAGTTGCCAATGAACTTGTTCATTCTACTTATATTCCCCTGCATAGTTGTCTGTTCAGATTTCTCTTATCCCCAGCAGAAACGATGTAATTGTAGCCTTACAGCAGGCACCTTAGTCAACGTCTAGGGTAGTGGATCTGTCCATCCCCTTTTTGGTTTATGTTCCCTAGCAGAGTCGTCTGACTAGGAATCCATTACCCCCTCAGAGTCGTCCCTCACACCAATCGTCCAAGGTTTGGATGCGATAATCTTGATGTTTTCGAGACACTGTTCTTTCAACACCCGTCTGTGTTCGCTTCATGTCCTCAATACTCGTCCGTATTGATCTGAAACACTCGTTCGTGTTTACTTCAGTTCTTCAATACTCGTCCGTATTGATCTTAAACACTCGTCCGTGTTTACTTCAGTTCTTCAATACTCGTCCGTATTAATCTTAAACACTCGTCAGTGTTTACTTCAGTTTCTTCAATACTCGTCCGTATTAATCTTAAACACTCGTCTGTGTTTACTTCAGTTCTTCAATACTCGTCTGTATTGATCTTAAACACTCCTTCGTGTTTACTGCGATTCTTCAATACTCACCCATATTGATCTTAAAACACTCATCCGTGTTTACTTCAGTTCTTCAATACTCGTCCGTATTGATCTTAAACACTCGTCCGTGTTTACTTCAGTTTCTTCAATACTCGTCCGTATTGATCTCAGACACTCGTCCGTGTTTGTTTTAGGTTAGTCAATACTCGTCCGTATTGACCCTAAATTCTTCAATACTCGTCCGTATTGGTCTCAGACATTCGTCGATGTTTGTTTCAGGTTAGTCAATACTCGTCCATATTGACCCTAAATTCTTCAATACTCGTCCGTATTGATCTTAAACACTCATCCATGTTTGTTTCAGGTTAGTCAATACTCGTCTGTATTGACCCTAAATTCTTCAATACTCATCTGTATTGATCTTAAACACTCGTCCGTGTTTGTTTCAGGTTAGTCAATACTCGTCCATATTGACCCTAAATTCGTCAATACTCGTCCGTATTGATCTCAGACACTCGTCCGTGTTAGTTTCAGGTTAATCAATACTCATCCATATTGACCCTAAATTCTTCAATACTCGTCAGTATTGATCTCAGACAGTTGTCTGTGTTTGTTTTAGGTTAGTCAATACTCGTCCATATTGACCCTAAATTCTTCAATACTCGTCCGTATTGATCTCAGACACTCGTCCGTGTCTGTTTCTGGTTAGTCAATACTCGTCCGTATTGACCCTAAATTCGTCAATACTCGTCCGTATTGATCTCAGACACTCGTCCGTGTTTGTTTCAGGTTAGTCAATACTCGTCCGTATTGACCTTAAATTCTTCAATACTCGTCCGTATTGATCTCAGACACTCGTCCGTGTTTGTTTCAGCTTAGTCAATACTCGTCCGTATTGACCCTAAATTCATCAATACTAGTCCGTATTGATCTCAGACACTCGTCCGTGTTTGTTTCAGGTTAGTCAATACTCGTCTGTATTGACCCTAAATTCGTCAATACTCGTCCGTATTGATCTCAGACACTCTTACGTGTTTGTTTCAGGTTAGTCAATACTCGTCCGTATTGACCCCAAATTCTTTAATACTCGTCCGTATTGATCTCAGGCACTCGTCCGTGTTTATTTCAGGTTAGTCAATACTCGTATGTATTGACCCTAAATTCTTCAATACTCGTCCGTATTGATCTCAGACACCCGTCCGTATCATCTTTCGATACTCGTCCGTGTCGTTAACCCAAACACTCGTCTATGTCCATTTTTCTCTGATACATGTAAGTATCATCTTCCGATACTCGTCCGTGTCATTAACCTAAGCGTTCATTCATGTTCGTCCTCATCCTTTGGCGCCCGTCTGCGTCATTTCCTACCCCTAATGGCTTTGCAATATCACATACGCTTTCATCCCCAGTAGGGTTTACACTCGTATGATTCTCTACTCGTATTTTATATCCACCGAGCGCAAATTTTCTGGCTTTCCTGGTATTCAATCCCTATTTACCTTGAATGGCTGACAGCCGCTGCTCTCATCCCTTCAGGTTCATAGTTGATTGAATAGGGGCAGTTGTAACACCTCAAAATATGCCCTCTTATTTATACCCAATAAGTGGTCTATGCTTCACATTTCATTTGCATTTAGGACATGAACATTGCATACATCATTGGTTTTCTTAAGGCATGATGTCAAGGGTGTCACCATCTTTATATTGTGCAAGGAAAAGAGAATGAGATACGTTAATCCATCAATTCACAAAGGCCCACCATACCTCAAAGATAACTCATATGGCCCATCATGTCATCAAGAGTTTGAATTTGGCAAGAGAATGAAGGAAGAGTGCACTCTCATGATGGTTGGTCATCAACTAGGGTTTTGACCATCTGAGCTTGAAACACGCCCATAAGCAAGAAGCTTAGGCCTTTAACATCATCTCATCACATAAATCATCTGGGTTTGAGGAAACATACATCACAGTCAAAGGAATTTGAGTTTTGAAGACTCATCATTTTCTCTTGGCTTTTGGGGACCAAATTAGGGTTTTGCATAAAAGTCAGTTTATTTCTGATTTTTGGGCAAGACTTGATTCCATGATGTTTCAAATGTTCCCAAGTGTCTAAGATTGGAATTTGAACCATCCACTCCATTCATAAGGGTTTCAATTGGAGGATTTACTGAAAATCAAGAAATTGGGGGAAAAGTCAAATAATCAGGGAAAAAGTCATCCCTTGAATTTTTAAGGTCAAAATCATGTTCCTCATGTCAAACATGGCCAATGGGTGAAATTCAACCAAGAAATGTCAAAAGAATCACAAAAAATCAAGAAAGGTGAAAATTGCTATTTTAGGAAAGTAGGGTTTTTAGAGACTTTCCATTTTGGGAAAGTTCTCACCTTTTTTCAGCCAGGTTCAAGCTCAGTTTTCATCTTGTTGCAAGCATCTTTTGAAAAATCCTTTCAAATGAAAGTTGGAGAGTGTTTCTCAAGCTTTCCAACCATATGCTATTCATCTCCATTGGATTATTATTGAAGGAGTTATGGTGTGTTGAAGATAGGATGTTCAAGTTGTTCAACATGGCAAGTAACTTAGAAAATTCATGATCATTTGGCAGCTCGTGTATAGCACACTTCAATTCCAACTTTCTTAAGGATTAAGGCTTCAATTCAACTTGATTCTAACACAAAACTTGTAGTGTCTAGCTCCCTCTATAATTTGATACCAAGAGCTTGCAAATTTGTTCATTATTCATGGAGGTACGCATCACCAAAGTCAGCACCTCAACATGTCTTTCAAATGTTCCAACCATGACATTTCCTCTCAAATTCAAGGCCAAACTCATGTCATACTTGCTGCATGCGTGCCATATACCATAATGTCACTTACAATTACCACTTTTGACCATGCATTCTCTTACATAATATGCCTACCATCTTACCTTTACCACATGCATCAAATGAGAAAAAGGAGAAACTTAGCATACAAGCTGTGTATGGGTTATACCAGCTCATGCCATTCACACATCACCATCATCATGTACACACAGTACATCATTCCATACACACAAAATCTCTCCAACCCGTGTCAAATTCTCATTCTCACTTTTTATCAAATTTTACTAACCATGCTCTTAACCATCTAACTGACTAAGATTAAGCTTTAACCATCATCTAGCCTCACATATATAAGATAACAACCCTAACAGAAATGGTGACAAGCTTCATTTCCACAAAAATCAGATCAAAAAATTCACATTTTCTCTCTGAACTTGATAGCTCCAATTCAAGGGTTTTGGGAAGTTCTTCCAGGGTTTCTCTTCACCTTTATCATCTCCATACGCGAATTTCCCTTCTGTATGCATCAATGTTAATCTGGAGTAGCCATTCAAACACATACGAGCTCATCCCAGTTTGGTATTTTTGGAAGCTTTTCTCAAGATTCAAGGGATCAAAGTCATTTATTTTGCCTTCAATAGTTGATAGCAAGAATTACAGGAAGTTTTTCTAGGGCTTCTTGGAGCTTGGAACTGCATCTTTGACCAGGTAACATTCATGAACTTTGGTGCATCATGCTAGACTGTGTCATACCCCAAATTTTAACCACTAAGATTTCCCATCATTGTGAAAATCATCATCACAATATGGATGAACCATCATACCACATCAGTTTCCCCAAAGATGGGTGAGCATCCACTACAATCAAATTCAGGGTTTCCAGCCCTCTCAAAGTTCTTAGACAAAGGATCAATCAATAAATGACATGCTCTTCAACTTGTCTAGCCTTTTAAATATCCACAACGGATCAAGAGGACTCTGTAGCAAGCGATTTTGGACGCGGTTCTCAAGCGCTGGTCGCTCTCTGCGGTTGAGCTTAAAACTACAGGTCGATTCATTTTTTATCCTATTAAAGCTGATGAAGGAAGGGAAATAGATGTCTCCAATTAACCCTGCTTTGCATACTGAGTTTAAACAGCGGCCTGTTAGGTTACGGATGCTATCAATGTGGGGGGGCCTTTGTACTGGTTATTTGTATTTTTGCCAATACTGATTTCTTTCTTTTTATCTTGGCAGAAGGTTTCTGGCGGGGAACAAGGATTAGGACGTTAGGACGGATGCTTTTTGAATTACTTCTTTTGATATGGGAGTATGGGGTTTGGGTTTTTTATTGATTGTGCTCGCTAAGATCTTTTCTTTCGACCTTATGCCTACGTATTCCCGTTTACCGAAACAGGGAAATCAGAGCGTTCGTAGTTCCTCCTATTCTATGGGAGGAAATGGTTGTTTTTGGTGTCTTGTTCAAAGCCCAAGACGTGAAGCGAAAGGTGATTTTGTATCTTATTCAAAGCCCAAGATGTGAAGCTGAAAGGTGTTGTCTTTAGAGAGAATTTGTCATCTCTAAATAGGGGTTTGTCTGTTACGACTGTTTATAAAGGAGAATTACTTTAACCGGGATACGCGGATCCTAGCAATGCCATAATTTCCTTTATAGGGGAGTTTAACCTGAAGGAGAAGACTTTAACTCAGTGTAGAGCAATGCTAACTTTCCTTAGGAATTTCTCATGCTAAAAGAGGGACAGTGGCATGGATGTAGATGATCCAGAGGCTTGCCGCTTACAGCGATTAGATGAAGAGGAGTTGTTGATGTTTGTGTACTGTGAACGAGGCACAGTTTTGATGCTAAAAGGTTGATTGGATCAACCAGTGGTTTTCTTATATAAAGCCTAAGAGGAGGCTATTATGTGTCTCGTACAAAGCCCGAGAGAGAGGCTAAAAGGTTTTGACTCAACGATGGAATCTTTTGGTATCTCGTATAAAGCCCGAGAGAGAGGCTAAAAGGGGGTAATCCTACAAGAGAATCCTTTATACTCAACAAGAGAGTGTTTTTTTTTGTATCTCGTACAAAGCCGGAGATGGAGGCGAAATGGGTGATTGACTCAACGAGGGAGTCTCTTATGTGTCTCGTACAAAGCCCGAGAGAGAGGCTAAATGTTGTTTGGCTCTGCTGGGGAGAATCATTGTACAAAGCCCAAGAGGAGGCTAACTTCACTGGAGAAGGATCATTATACAAAGCCTAAGAGGAGGCTATGGCGACAGGTCCAGTATACTGATTTTGAAAGAGAAAATCAGTTCTTATATGAGCAACACTGTACTCAGGGATTTGATTCAAGGATCCGGGTTATTCCTGTTCTTTAAGGAAGCGGGAAATCCACAGGATATTGAGACTATCTGAGTCTGCGGGTTTCCTTCCTATTTAACGAAGGGGTCACTTGAGAATGTCTTTGAGACTCAAGGAAGTTAGACTGACCGTGTCTCGAGTTTCATCTTTTAGACTGTGTTTTGAGAAACAGTAGTAGACTCTTTGAAAGGACTGTTCTATGAAGATGAATAGGTTCTGTTCCTATACCTCTAGGAGGTCGTCGGGACAATTTGTACGAAGCCCAAGAGGAGGCTGGAATCTTTTAAGAAGCCGATCGGTCCTTGTACGAAGCCCAAGAGGAGGCTATCATTCCCGGAGGAAGAAATCATTATACGAAGCCTAAGAGGAGGCTGTGAATACTTCTAAGAAGCCGTAGGGTCCTTGTACTAAGCCAAAGAGGAGGCGGGGTTGCTTTTAGGAAGCCTGTGGGTTCTTGTACGATGCCCAAGAGGAGGCCGATGCTTTTAAGAAGCCTGTGGGTCCCCAAACCCCAAGAAATTCAAGGCAATGCTATTCGCCGAGAATAGATCAAAGTCAGGAAAGTTCGAGAATTTGGAAGAAACTCAAAGATGCCATTCACGGAGAATACATTCATCTCTGGGAGTAGAGTTTCTTGACAATTCCTAATGAGGACAGCCGAAGAGAAGACTGTATGTGGTGATCCTATTGGGGATCTAGTTGTCTATTTCTACGAATAAACGAAACGGTGTCACCTAGTTCTAGACGTAGTTGTCGGGGAAACTCTAAATATCTATACTATTATTACACAGTTGATATGAGTTTATGAAAGAAGACTTACAGTGAAACAACCCCACAATACAGTTATATGTATATGAAAGCGGTAAATGAAAGCAATAACCACTTACTCGGTTGTAGAGCTTCCATGCTGTTTGGTTAGTTGTTCAACAAAGAAAGATTGAAAACAATAGTATATTCAAAATCAAAGGAGAAAGTGCTTTGAAAAAGAAAGATTTGGGGCTTACAGCTCAAGGAGAGAACCAAGGTTTTATCAGTGAGCGCACTGTTATTTGTACAAAGGAACTTATACAAGTGACTGAGGCCCAAAATGTTTTCTGTACAAAGGGATGGGTCTTACACTCTCTCAAGAGGCCTAAGTGAGTTTTAGGAAAAGAGTGGGGCTTATAACACGAGGGTAGGCCCAGATGATTTTTCCGTTTGAAATGGTGATCGCGCCGAGATTTTCTTTTAACGCAGAGGGACTTATACAATAAGTGAGGCCCAAATGATTTTGGTTAAAAGGGGGTTGGGTCTTACACTCTATTAAAGGCCCAAAGTGTTTTTGAATGGGTCTTATAGCTCAAGGAGAGACCCAAGGGTTATTTTGAAAAGGCGACGATCGCGCCGTTTGTTTTTGACGGTATCGGGACTTATACAATACACTGAGGCCCAAAAATGATTTGGTCAAAGAAAAAGGATTGGGTCTTACACTCTATTAGAGGCCCAAAGTGTTTTGAAAATGATTTATGAGGGTTGAATTAATCCAAAAACCCTAATTTGTTTTCAAAAATTTATTTAATTGAATAAAAGTTCAATTAAAATGATCAAAATTGTTTAACATGTGAAAAACAAATTGTGATTTTGGATTAATGCTTCAAAAATTAAGTATTGACCTACAAAATAATTAGAAAGCATTAAAAGTTGCAAAATCAATGTAGAAAAAATATTTAATATGTAAAAAACAATTAAAATATTAATTCTTTGCAAAAATATCAATTATATGACATAAATAATATTTTTGGGATTTTTTGATAAAATAAAATATTTTAACATTTTTGTTAATTATTAAAAAAAGAATCAACTCAAAATCATTAAAACTCAGAGAGAAATTAATTTTTGAATCAATTAAATAAAATCACAAAATTCAAATATTTGAATTATTCAAAAATGGCACCAAGAACACACCAAGAACACGCGCGTGTTCTGGGTTTGGCTGATTTGCATTTTCTCCTCAATCTCACTGAATACTTGATTATATCATGCAATCCACATATCATTATGTTCGTCTCAACCTCACGATCATGTCTATAACACTTAATTTCATTTAAATTAAACATATAACAAGAAATCATGAAAAATACTCAAGAACCCTAATCTCTGCATGAAGGCAAGGATTTTTGGTACATGATTCAAACAATGCAATTAATTGAGGGAAAACATTCCATGCATGATTATGAACATATGGCCAAATTATTGTGCGAGGAAATATGCATAGATTGAGAGATGACCAAGTATATGCTTACCTCTAAGCTGTGACAGCAAGTGCAATGTGATTTTTGATTTGGAGGTGTTACAGATGAGTGGTGATGATCTGAACAGCTTCCCTACACCCTATGGAGTGTGTTTGAATGGTTGGACTTGATTGAAATTGGCTGGATCAATTTGTGGTACCTCAGCTGCAACTTGGTTGAAAATTTGAGCAACCAGCTGGTGATTTTGTGAAATTGGTGTTTCAGAAGTGATCTAAGTGTTTGTTCAGCTCATATGTGATGTATGTGAGGTGTGTGAGTGATTAGTTTGATTGGAATTGCTCTCAAACTCAAAACCCGATAGTGACTTGCCTTAGAAGGAAAAATTGGAGTGAAAGAAGAGATTTTGAGGAAAGCATCTGTTTGATGGCTTTGGTGTACTCAAACTGATCACAATTGAGCTCTATTTATAGTAGAGCAAGTTTGTTTTGCAAGGAATAGTGAATGGCAGCTGGTAAGTAGGTTTGGCCAATGTTGGCAAATGAAAATCTAAGTCTCCTCTAGCCATTGACTAGAGGTTAGGGCATAGAGCTTTGGTTCCCTTGGTCTTGGATAAGTCTTGACTGATTTCAGATGAGAATGGGTCAGTATATGCCACCTTGATGCTTCCATTGAATGCTTCAATCCAAATTTGGAGTCTTGTCCCTATTTTGGCCATTCTAGGTTCAACATGCTGTTTCTTGTTCCATGGACTTTGGAGGCTTGGCTCAGTGATTGTCCCCTTTAGATTCAATCCTCTAAGGTGTCCAAGTGGATAGGAGCATTTGAATTTGGCTGATTTTGGTAAATCGAGCAAAATTGCAAATTCTGCCTTGCCTTTGACAGATTTCAGCAAGGCAACTTGACAATGTCATATCTCATGGTGTAAGTTGAATTTGGCAATGTTCTTGGCCATTTTGGAAAGCCCTTACATGATACAACAACTGTTTGAACAAGTTTGGTTTTGATCTCTTCTGATTCCAAGTGAAAAATCCCTCTACATTTGGCAAAAAGTGAAGCAAAATCTGACTTAGTGAAAATTTCACTAAGTGTTGGAACAAAGTGTGATTTCTTGATTTTGATCACTCCATAACTCAAAATCCTTAATGAATTGGACTTAGGTCTAGTTGAAGTTTTTGTAGAGGGTAATGAGGGCTACAAATCCATCTTTGGATGAGAAAAAATGGCTTTGTGGTTTAGGAGTTATCATCCTTCAAAGTTGGTACCCTTGTCACTTTATTTTTAACTTAGAAAATTTTCTAAGTTTTTATGGTTACCCCTTTTACAAGTTATCCCACTTTTCTTGATTTTTCTTGATGAATGATGATTCAAATCATTCATTAACATCATTTTAGGGTTAAAAATCCATTTTGGTGAAAAATCTCAAAAAGTCAAAGTTGACTTTTGTGCACAGTTGACTTTTTATCAGATGAATTCCAAATTGTGCAATTCTTCAGGAAATTATGTCCTTGACCTAAATCAAACTTGATGGACATGTTCCATGGGTGTCATAGGGTATATTGGGGCATGTCCTAGGTTTTGGGAGCATGTCCTGGTCAAAAGTCAAAGTTACAGTTGACTTTCCTCGCGAAACCCTAATTGTGGTGCAGATGAAAATGAGACTTGTTGCTCAAGCTTCTTGGATTAATCCATTGTTCCAAATGGATCAATATAGTTCATTAGAGACCCTCAAATCATGTCTTGAGGTCTTGGCTCTTGATTTGCCCCAAAAGTCAACTTAGGGGTGAATTAGGTCAAGAAACCCTAATTCCTGATTTTTGATGTATGCATCCCCTGAGATCAAATTGACTTGATGCTTGGGTCCATGAGGTTCCATGGAGTATATTAGGTTAGGTTTTGGATCATTGGCTTGTGCCCAGAAGAAAAATTTCCATCTGGAGGCCCTGGTCGACCAAAACCCTAATTTGGTGATACTGGCGATCTTGAGACTTGATCCACCTAGAAGGGAGCAGCCTTGTGCTTAATCCTTGAAGTGGGAGTCCTTTTTGATCCATTGTGGATGTTTGAGAGGTTAGACAAGTTGAAGATCATGTCATTCCTTGATTGATCCTTTGTCTAAGGCTCTGAGAGGGCTTAAAACCCTAATTTTGATTATAGTGAATGCTCAACAACCCTTGAGGCATTTGGTGAGGCATGATGGTTCATCCCTATTGTGATGATGATTTGCACAATGATGGGAATTCTTAGTGGTCAAAATTTGGGGTATTACAGATGCCCCTATTTAATCTTCTTGGACACGAAGGGGCGAATGGCGAAGGTATTCGGGCATTCGGGGTGCAAGAGGATTAAATATCAGAATACCCAAAATTTTGATGGTGGTTATGAATGGTAGCTTGTGCATTCATCTTCTTTTGCTAAGCAATGATGCTTAGAAAAGGTAAACTTCCCCTCGATCCTGGTCTTCAGTCAAGGAGCTGGTCTTAGTTGCGGAAACAAACTTCCCCTCGATCCTGGTTTCCTACCAAGGAACTGGTCTCAGTTGTTGAAATAAACTTCCCCTCAATCCTGGTTTCCTACCAAGGAACTGATCTTAGTTTCTGATATAAACTTCCCCTTGATCCTGGTTTCCTACCAAGGAACTGGTCTTAGTTTCTTTTGTCAATAAACTTTATTGACAAGGGACGCTATGCGTAGCGGCTTTCCTTCAAACTTCTCGCCGAATTTTCCTGGGCAGATGCCATTTGGCGGAAACAATTTTGATGTCAGACTTGCTGGGGGAACCCAGACGTCTGAGTTGTAGAGGTACACAAACTTCTCTGTTGGAGACGCCATTTGTCGACTCTATCTGGGGAAAATGAGTCTCTTGAGAGACTGCTTCCGCTTGGGGTCTTACATCATACTTTTCTCGGGATCTTTCCGGAGAAATGCCATATGGTGGGATCCAATTTTGAGGTGTCGATGACCTTTTCATCAGCGGATTTTTGAAGAAATACTGATGTACTGCCGAACCTTTGCTTAAGAGGCTTTCTCTGGGGATTTTCTTTAATCCGGGAAAGCAAGGATATCATCTTCAATGGCGAAGAGTGACATCTGTTGAAGGTTCTCTGGCTCTTCAGAGGTTCAAGTTATCAAAGTGGTCGAGTGCCAACTCTGATCTAAAGATACACTGGTGGCGAGATTGTTCAGACACAACGTTTCCTGACGAGGAAAGAACTGACAACTCGATTAAGAGAACTCCTATCACTAAGGGACAAGACCAGCTAGAGTGATAGCGATGTAATATGACATGTGAATGCAAATCAATAATGCATGATGTATGTATGTATATGCGGATAAAACTGACGCGACAAACAAATTAAAAGATGAACATGACAGGATACTCGTCCATCGCGGGGTGTGTAGAGATATCGCTGGTTCAAGATAGCAATTCCACCTTGCTTAGGAGGGATAGTCCCCGTTGGGAGCACCGTTGATCGGGCTTAGGAGATAAGAACTCGGCCGTGGCGTGTCAGACGAGACAAGGTCTCTGACACAGTTGATCCCTTCATTCAGGCGTACTGGCGTAGAAGGAGTACTTTGATTCTGTACTTTGAAGTTCGCTTACTTCTGGAGAAGCGGTTGATGCTCTTCTGATGTTCAACAGCCAAAAGAAATTGCCGTCTTTATTTTAAGCAGAAAAAAGTTTTAACAAGTAAATTCATTTTTGTTTTATTTCAAGAATCGTTAATCATGTTAACAACGTCGTTCTGTAAAGCTAAAACAAGTAAGAATTGCAAACAAAAGCACAAAGGCTCAAATTTTATTGATAAGATGGAGATCAGCCAAACGCGTGATTCCAAAGAGTATATACAAAGTTTGAAAATGGTAATTTACAGGGAAAAGGGCTACGTTGAAACATAACGACCACTATCCTTCTACCAACTTTGAATTCGGGACATCCTGAGCTTCTGTCGAAGATGACCTTGACTGGAGTTTTCCTCCGATGGATGATGTAACTGCTGCTGAGGGACTTGCCTCTGTTGAACATAGTTACTTGCCATTATCCCTAATTTTTTCCTGGATTGTACTATGAGATTTCCAATCCATCGGGATGATTTTTTTTTATGATCCTAACTTTTGCCTGGACCGCCCTTTCGGGTTTTCAATCCACCGAGACGTTTTTTTTTTTTTAGTTTTGGCGAAGTATTTCTTGACTACATCAACATTCGTGGGATAGGCAAATTCCTCTCCGTCCATGGTTGCAAGTCTCAAGGCGCCGCCTGAGAAAGCTTTCGTGACCACATAGGGGCCATCATAATTCGGAGTCCACTTGCCCCGGGAATCTGTGAGAAAAGATTGTATCTTCTTGAGCACGAGGTCCCCTTTTCTGAAGACACGAGGTCGGACCTTTTTTTCGAACGCCCTCTTCATTCTCTGTTGATACAACTGACCGTGGCATAGTGCCGTTATTCTCTTTTCTTCGATCAGATTCAGTTCGTCATGTCGACTTTGACACCATTCAGCTTCGGTGAGCTTAGCTTCCATCAATACTCGGATTGACGGGATCTATACTTCTATGGGGAGCACTGCTTCCATGCCATACACTAGAGAAAAAGGGGTTGCCCCTGTTAAAGTGCGGACAGATGTGCGATAACCGTGAAGAGCAAAGGGTAGCATTTCATGCCAGTCTTTTGTAGGTTACAACCATCTTTTGAACAATCCTCTTGATGTTCTTGTTAGCCGCTTCTACCGCTCCGTTCATCTTGGGTCGGTAGGGAGATGAGTTATGATGTTCAATCTTGAACTCTGCGCACAACTCTTTCATCATCTTATTGTTCAAGTTAGACCCATTATCAGTAATGATCTCGCTCGGAACACCATAACGGCAGATGATATTATTTTTTATAAATCGGACCACCACTTGTCGGGTTACATTAGCGAATGACGCTGCTTCGACCCACTTGGTGAAATAGTCAATGGCTACAAGGATGAACCGATGTCCGTTTGAAGCCTTAGGTTCGATCAAGCCAATCATGTCGATTCCCCATATGGAGAAAGGCCACGGGGAAGAAAGAACTTTGAGATGTGATGGCGGTACATGAATTTTGTCGGAGTATATCTGACACTTGTGACACCTCCTCATGTATTTGTAGCAATCGGATTCCAGGGTCAACCAATAGTACCCTACTCTCAGAATTTTTCTCGCCATTGTGTGTCCGTTGGCATGAGTACCAAAGGATCCTTAAAAAGTGTCTACGCATCGGAGCAAGACCATGTCAAAATTTCTCTTATAAAGAGTGTCACCGCTCAGGAAGAAGTTTCCAGCCAATCTTCTGAGGGTTTTCCTGTCTTTTCTGAGTGCCCCAGATGGGTACTCTTGTTTCTGAAGGAAGCATTTGATATCGTGGTACCAAGGTTTGTCGTCTATGACTGCTTCAATCATGAAGACGTAAGCGGGCCGTTCAAGGCGCATTATGTCGATCTTAGGTATGTCATTCCATTGACCTACACTAATCATGGAAGAGATAGTGGCTAATGCATCAGCCATGTGATTCTCATCACGAGGGATGTGATGAAACTCAACTCTGTTGAAGAAGGGTAACAACCTTCTTGCATAGTCTTTGTAAGGAATCAATCCTGATTGGTATGTGTTCCAATCTCCTTTTATCTGATTGATAACCAAGGCTGAGTCGCCATATACGTCCAAGTTTTTGATCCTTAAATCAATGGCTTCTTCGAGACCCATAATACAAGCTTCGTATTCGGCCTTGTTAATCGTACATTTGAACGTAAGTCTAGCAGTGAAAGGAATGTGGGTGCCCTGAGGGGTAACAATAATTGCCCCAATTCCATTTCCATATTGATTAACTGCTCCGTCAAAGATAAGTCCCCATTGGGAACCTAGTTCTGGCCCTTCACTGGGTAGTGGCTCATCGCAGTCTTTCATTTTTAGATACATGACATCTTCGTCTGGGAAGTCAAACCCGATTGATTCTTGATCGTCAATCGGTTGATGAGCAAAATGATCGGCTAAAATACTTCCCTTAACGGCTTTCTGAGCGTGGTACTCTATGTCATATTCTGATAACAGCATCTGCCAACGGGCAATTCTTCCCGTAAGAGCAGGTTTTTCAAATACGTACTTGATTGGATCCATTTTGGAGACCAACCAAGTAGTATGACGAATCATGTATTGGCGAAGACGTTTGGCTGCCCAAGCCAAAGCGCAACAAGTTTTCTCAAGCATCGTGTACCGAGTCTCGCAGTCGGTCAATTTCTTGCTCAAATAGTAGATGGAAGACTCTTTTCTTTTAGTTTCGTCTTGTTGGCCAAGTACACATCCCATTGAGTCCTCTAGGACTGTGAGGTAAATGATTAGTGGTCTTCCTTCCACTGGTGGTGATAGAATCGGAGGATTCAACAGATATTTCTTAATACTGTCGAAGGCAGTTTGGCAATCTTCTGACCAAACGCAGTCCTGATTCTTTTTGAGTAATTTGAAGATTGGCGTGCATGTCGCGGTCATGAGGAATATAAATCTGGAAATGTAGTTCAAACGTCCCAGGAATCCTCTGACTTGTTTTTCAGTTTTCGGAGAAGGCATTTCTTGAATGGCCTTGACCTTGTCAGGATCAACCTCAATTCCTTTCTGGCTGACGATGAACCCTAGTAGTTTCCCTGAACGGACACCGAAGGTGCACTTGTTGGGATTCAAGCGGAGCTTGAATTTTCTCAAACGTTCGAACAATTTTGACAGATGTTCAACGTGCTCACTCTCTGTTTTTGATTTTGCAATCATATCATCGACATATACCTCGATTTCCTTATGTATTATGTCATGAAACAGAGTAGTCATGGCCCTTTGATAGGTTGCCCCGGCGTTCTTCAAACCGAACGGCATTACCTTGTAACAAAAGGTACCCCATGGGGTAATGAACAAAGTTTTCTCCATGTCTTTCGGCGCCATTTTGATCTGGTTATAGCCCGAGAATCCATCCATGAAGGAGAATACTTTGAACTTTGCTGTGCTGTCAACCAACATGTCAATGTGTGGTAAAGAAAAGTCGTCCTTTGGACTCGCCTTGTTCAGATCTCTGTAATCAACACACATTCTGACCTTTCTGTCCTTTTTGGGAACGGGTACGATGTTGGCTAACCATTGAGGATATTCAGCTGTAGCGAGGAAACCCGCGTCAATCTGTTTCTGTGCCTCCTCTGTGATTTTGATGGCCATGTCCGGGTGAGTGCGTCTCAACCTTTGCTTTACCGGCGGACATTCCGATCTTAACGGTAAGTGATGTTCCACGATGCTGGTATCCAACCCTGGCATATCCTGATAAGCCCAAGCGAATACATCGGGAAATTCTCTGAGAAGCTTTATCAAACTTTCTCTGGCAGTTGGACTGAGAAGTGCCCCAATCCCGATTTCTTTTCTCTCTTGCTCTGAACCCAAGTTTACCGTTTCCAACGGCTCTTTGTGAGGTTCAATGGACCTTTCCTCTTGTCTGAGTAGTCGAGAGATCTCTTCTGGAATTTTGTCGTCATTTTCTTCTTCAGCCTCGAATACCGGGAACTCAAAGTTGGGAGAAGGCATCGGATCGTATGTTTCAACTGGGTTTAAAACAAGCAATCTACATGACGTGATGATTCGTGTTTAGAAGAGATAGAGAAAATGCAAGTGTGTGCAGTGTATTTATTTTACTGCTTGTTTTTATTATTGAATTGTTTTTTAGGATTACCATTTTCTGAAAAAGCAAAAAGAGAAAACAGCAATTAATGCGGAAATTATAGAACGACGTTATTTTATTAATGAACAAGTCGGATCTTGAAACTACAGCCCTATAAAACAAAACTCTGTCGCTTTGGGCGAAGCGAAGAGGGAAATTTACAGAAAGCGAGCCCTATCAAAACATCCGTTTCACCTGGGCAGGGTGAAAGGTTAAAGATGGCAATTACTTTGACTGATGAACGACCTTCGGAACCTCGACAGCAACCCATTGGCGGTGAACTCCTTGGTGAATCACAAAGTCTGGCACCTTCCTCGATTTGTCTTCAGAAATAACGCTGATTTCTGGTGGAGTAGGATCATTGGAGTCTGTCTCCCAGGCAGAATTGTCGTAGGAGAATTCCTCTGTTGCATTTTGCATAGAATTTGTGCTCTCAGGTACATCTCCCCATCCAGTTACCTGGATATCCTCGAGCCTGATACGAGAGCTTTCGGGAGTGGTGTACTTGACCATATAGTCGAATTTTCCACTTGGTTGTCCCATGGTGTCCCACACTTCTTTCGAACTGGAGAGTCATCCCTCTCGATGACGTTGACCTCGGGAAAAGCATAGTTGATGAACTCAAGTCCTGCAAACGTTGCAAATTCATCTTCATGTTGAGTAGTTTCTGAATGACCTGAGTGTTGGTCCCATGGCATGGTGGGGACACAGGTATTTCGTTCAATGACGGTCAGCTGAGTTTCACTACTCGACTGACTTTCTTGCCCCAAGTTTCCTGGGTAAGGCTGCCACATTGGCAGACCATCCATTGGGCCATAGTAGGTGTAGTCAAAATTATCTTTCACCGGAGTGTCTTCCTCTAATGAATTTGGCGGAGCGCGGCATCCTTCCGGATCACAATCCCCGTAGATCATTTCGACATCTGATCTTGGTATAAATCTCGGACTTTCTGTAGGAAAGTAAAAAGGCATAGGCACCTCTTCCTGAGACATATAACCGTCCTTGTTAAGGTAGGACTTCCATTCTTCATCTGTGTCAGAGGGATCTTCCTCATTGATAGCATGAACTGTCTGACACACTGGGTGAAGAAAACCTCCACTGTGGAATAAGTTTTGAAGGGGATGAAGACTTTCATCGTTGGCAGCTGTCCGGGTACAGGTTGTAGAAAAACCAAGACCCTTCTTTGTTTTATTGTCAATGGGAATGACAAGCTGTCCCCATCTGGTTGTATCGGTACTCTCGACCGCTTTGATAGCATCGTTGTATGAGAAAATCGAGGTTCCTCCTCTAAAATGATTGTTCTTGCTCACCGACAGTGCTTGGAACTGAGTTCCAATAACCTCCTCAGGTTCTACACAAGCAGATGATGATAAGTTACTCACAAGCAAGGCTTGTTCCCCATAAACCGTGACAAGCTGATCGTTCTGGACGAACTTTAGCTTTTGGTGGAGGGTCGAAGTGACCGCTCCAGCCTGATGTATCCAAGGTCTTCCTAATAAACAACTGTATGTTGCCCGGATATCCATGACCTGGAAAGTGACTTGGAAAGTGTGAGGACTGATAGTTATGGGAAGATCAACTTCGCCGATAACTGATTTTCTGGATCCGTCGAATGCTTTGACGACAACCTCGCTAACCCTCATCGGAGGTCCTTTGAATGATAATTGCATCAAAGTGGACTTCGGCATAACATTCAGGGCTGACCCTGTGTCTACCAGTATGCTGGCTAAAGCATCGTCCTGGCAGTTAACTATGATATTGAGCGCCATGTTATGACGACGACCCTCTTCAGGTAATTCCTCATCACTAAATCCCAAATTGTTGCAGGAAGTGATGTTAGAGACAATGCTATCGAACTGTCTGATTGTTACATCCTGTTCCACAAAGGCTTGCTCCAAGACTTTCTGTAGAGCTTCCCTGTGGGCTTCTGAACTGAGTAACAGTGATAACACCGAGATCTTTGAAGGAGTTTGTAATAGCTAATCAACAATGTTGTATTCACTCCTTTGGATGAGCTTCAGCATCTCATCATTATTTTTCGAAAGGTCGGGATTACTGGATTGACCGACTGGTGGATCAGGAGCTTCTGTCTGAAGTTCCTTTTCTTTGTTAAGTTCTTCAACTCCTCGGTTGAAGATTCGAACACTCCGTGTTACAAGACTGATGTCTGCAATATTCACGACGGAGGGTAATGGAATTTCCTTTCCATTTTCAATTGTTGTTGCACCGTATTTGTAAGGGATCGCCTTAGCTGATTCATACGGTAGCGGTCCTGGTAGATAGATGACTACAGGAGCCTTCTGATTTTTCTGACCATCATAAGTGATCTCGATCCGTTCCCGGTTGGGAACTTTAGATTCGTCAAGTAGAGGGATAATGGCAAAAACATCCCTGGTCTTGTGATGACCAGAGATTGTGACAACATCCTCAACTTGATCGGCAAGGTAGTTTGGCGTCCAGTTGATGGGTCCAGAGCCCGGATATGGACGAATCTCTCCACGATCCACCTGACCCTGAAGAGCTGCTCTCACAAGGTAACACCCTTGGTTACTTTCCGAGCAGACACTACAACTGTCATAGTTGTGTGGTGGCACCTGGCCACGCCCACTTTGAATACAATGTAACCTCACTAGGTTAGCTTCCACTGATCGGACATCCTGACTTTGACGCCGAGTGGGGTTTCTATTACTGATACTAATCTGCTGAGTATCTTCATCCATGTAGATTGGCATCCACCAATGATTTAACAAGTGTTGAAGTGCCTCCTGGACAAGGGTACAACCTTGATCGTTTTCGCAACCCGCTTTACAGCTTTGATAGTCATGTGATATTAAGAATCTGAGTCAGACCTGCTCAGCATGTAACTCTACCAGGTTGGTATTCATCACGCGAATATCAAAGATCTAAACCATGTTGATCTGATAAGGGTTCCTATCATGGTAGTCTTGGATCCATCCAAGATCCATCTGACGCTGGAGGGCCTCTTGTATGAAAGAGCATCCCTGTTTGTTTACCGAGCAAATCAGACAAGAACTGTAATCATGCCGTGGCAGATTATGATACTGGCTCTGCCTTGAGTGCATCGCCACCAAGTTGACATTCATTGCACGGATATCGTGGTTCTGAATGACGTTAGAATTCATGTAGACCATGTTAACTCCACGAACTCGGTGCTCCTGGATCCATCCGAGATCCATTTGTTCTTGCAGAGCTGCTTGCACTACAGAACATCCTTGATTGTCTTTAGAGCAGATATCACACTGGTGATAGTTGTGAGGTGGCACATGGCCATATCCACTATGTCTACAATGCATCTTGACCAGATTGGTTTTCAACAAGAGTACATCGTGAATTTGATAGACATTGTTAGTCTCTTTCTCAATCAGATTGACTGCAGCCTTCTCGTGTTGAGGCAGCGGATTCGTGAGAACATTAGGATTTGTATCCTTGAAGGATAAGACCCCACTCCTAACAAGTTTTTGCACGTCGGACTTGAAATTGAGACAAGTCTCTATGTTATGCCCTGAACCTCCTTGATGATAAGGGCAAGTTTGATCCACCTTAAACCAAAAAGGTGGATTTTCCGGTACTGTAAGAGGAGACTTAGTCTGAATGTGCCCCTTAGCCAGTAGTAATGGAAACAGTTCTACGTACGATACGGGTATAGGATCAAATCCTGGCGGCCGTGTTGTACGGTTGTTGTTATATGGAGGACGAGCCTGCTGAAGAGGTTGTTGTGTCCTTTGCTGGTCAGGTTGGCTCTGCGGAACCTGAGGTTGATACGTAGGAATAGACACAGGGTTGATAGCAGGAGTCACAGTTGCTACCGGTTGATAACGTCGTCTTTGCTTTCCGAGAGAGATATTCCCAATATCTTGCTCTTTTTTCTTAGGGAGAGCACTATCGTATTTTTTAGTACCGCTCGTCGATCCAGTGTCTTTTACCAAGCGTCCTTCTCGGACGGCTTCCTCAAGACGTACGCCCATGCCGACCATTTTGGTGAAATCACTGGGCGCACTGGCAACCATTCGGTCATAGTAAAATGAGCTTAAGGTCTTTAAGAAGATCTTTGTCATCTCTTTCTCCTCAAGAGGTGGACAAATTTGAGCGGAAATTTCACGCCACCTTTGAGCATACTCCTTAAAGGTTTCCTTGTCCTTTTGCAACATTGATCTGAGTTGATCTCTGTCGGGTGCCATGTCCAAATTGTATTTGTATTGTTGGACGAAGGCAGTGCCAAGATCTCTGAAAGTGCTGATCGTGGCACGGTTTAAACCCATGTACCATTTGAGTGCGGCACCGGTTAAACTATCCTGGAAGTAGTGAATCAGTAGATCCTGATTCTCCTTCTGGGCTGACATCCGCCGAGCGTACATCACCAGATGGCTCTGAGGGTAAGAGTTACCCTTGTACTTTTCAAAGTCGGGCACTTGAAATTTGTGCGGGACTTTCACATTTGGGACCAAGCAGAGATCTGTGGCGTCCTTTCCAAATAGATCCTGACCGCGAATGGCTTGCAGTTCCTTCTGCATTTCCAAGAACTGTTCCTGGAATTCATTAATTCTGTCAAACATAGTTTCCTTCTTACCAGAAGGTGTTGGTGGAATCTGTCCTTCCGGGACAGTGTGCACCACAGGGGGTGGTACCGTGACTACGGCAGCGAGTCTTGGCGTTTCCCGAAGTTTGTAACCTTCAGGAGTCTTCAACATGCCCCTGGCATCTTCGCTTTCCCGAAGTTTGTAACCTTCAGGCCCAGCGGCTTCTGTTGTGATTCCCTGATCCTCAGTGATCGGCGGAACATATCCTTCCGGGATATAGTTAACAGGTATGCCCCAAGGACGACCTTTCGGTATCTGATACCTAGGATCATACCTCTCTACTACGGGCATTGAGGTGATCTCTGAGATCACAGTTCTTTGTAGCTGAGCTTCTGCCATGGCTTGCATGTCGTTACGAAGCTTTCTCATATCTTCTCTCAGAGCGTCGATCTCTTCTTTCAACTCTCTGTTTTCTTCCTCAAGATCATCCATCCTTTTCTGACGATTGGCCCGAGTATTGTACGAATGAGACAGTTTGACACTAGAACCGAGACACAAACATGGGATTCGCAGGGAAGAAGAATGCGCGATGTGAGAATGATGAATGCAATGATTATATTAATTGTTTTTTTTTTGGTTTAATCAAAATAAACTTCAACAATTAGATTGCAAATATCAAACGGTGGGGAAACCCCTTTTTATTGAAATTCAAAGGATTACAGAAATGGAAATACAGTAGATTACAAAGTGCAGAAACAGAAACCTAAGCTAATGGGTCCTGAGTCCTCTCTGAGGAGAAATCAGGTGCTGATTCTGGTATCTTCCTTTTCTTTGACAGGGGCTCTTGGGCCGTTGTCGGGTGGTCATTCCTTTGCCAAGTGAAAGGAACAAGCAAATTCCTTTGGTCATCTTGATTATCTACAACATGTTGCTCTAAAATTTCAATCAGAGCATCTTTTTCCTTCAGTAATTGCTGTATTTTGATGCACTCTATGTCGAGGGTGCGGTACTTGTTCTTCCAAGACCTTCTCTCCTTCTGAATTTTGTTGAGAGTAACCTGAAGCTTTTCAGTTTCCGTCATGAAGTACATGATAGATTCCCTCGGCGGAAGAATTCCGTAACGAGGATAAGGCATCTTTAGCTTGAGAGCTCTAGTTTGTACCCAATGGAGGTAAGGCTCCACCGAGACACATTCTGGTTTTCCCAGAGACTCTCGTCCTTTCTTATGAACATGCTTCCAAGCGTGCACTATTTCCATCTTTAGTGCTCTGTCGTTTTCTCCTTCTTTGAAGGAAAGACCTTCCAGATGAACACCCAGTGGGATGTGTCTCATCGGGTATCCAAATTGACGGCGAACCAATACCGGATGGTAGTTGATTCCTCCTTTAGTTCCTATAAGGGGTATGTTGGGGAAGTCTCTACAACGGTCAATGATCCTGATTCCCTCATAAATCCTATTACACCAATCCATATCAGAGTTGGTAAGAGACATGATCTTTTGCGACCAACGTAAGGCACTCTTGCAATCCCAAAAAGCAACAGACTTGGGCAAGTGAGAGATAAACCATTTGTAAAGCAAAGGTACACAGCATGTGATCTCCCCTCCGCTGTACAAATTTCCCAGGTGTACAGAATGATATGCATCTGCGAGCAAAGTCGACACAGGATTTCCAATGAGAAAAACCTTAATGGAGTTAATATCGACGAAGTTATTGATGTTGGGAAACAAAAATAACCCGTAGGTGAGCAAAACAAAGATGCTTTCAAAAGCAGTCACGTTTCCTATACTGGCAAAATACAGGGCCTTCTTCGTCAAGAACTGGGCTGGCAAACCTTGGATGCCACCTGTAGTGGTTAGGTGAGTCCTAACCTCAGACTCGTCCAAATGAATTGCTCTTGCAATAGTCTGATTCTTTGGAATTTCTTCCAGTCCAGAAAATGGAGCTCGATCTGTAATGTGTAGATCAACCAGATGAGAATACTCCTCCAGCGTTGGTGCAAGCTGGTAATCCGGGAATGTGAAACAGTGATAAACCGGATCATAGAACTGGATTAGTGCATCCATGATTCCCTCAATCACATGGACTCTTAATAGTGGTAGCAAACCTCCGTGCTTGGCTCTGAAAGCCTCTGGGTTAGTGATCATCCTTGCTAACCTTCTCAAATCCTCTAGTTTTGGAACCTTGAAGGTATACTGGTGAGTTCTCCTTCTACCGAAATCCATTAGTGCAATCCTTTTCTCTGATATTTGCAATCACAGTCTTAGTTTATTTTGAAAGAACAGAGAGACTAGAAGAGAAGATTTTTTTTGAATGTTTTAATGTTTTATTAGATGAATGCATGAATGCAGCACACAAAAACATAGAAAAAACATGGGGTCAAAGGGTCGTTGTCATGAAGTCAAGGCTCTACCCATCCCCAAAGGTTTATACTAGGGTGATTTTTGTACCTGTACTCATTATCATTAGCTCCTCCCAGGAAAGCAAAACAACAAGCGGATCGCCAGCGAGTTGTAAAGCAATCTTAGAGTAAGTGCCATTCACCGAGAATATATCACCAGCCTCAAATGAGGGTAGTATCGCGTAACAACTATTTCCGATAGTTTCCGCACCACGAAAGGGTTTGGCTCCTCAGCTTCTCAGACTTAACAATCGGCCCATTGTCTAGGTGAGAGAATGGGTTGCGTTGGTCAGCCTCCACTGAGGTTGATGGTCGACCCCGTCGCCATCACTTATCTTAGGTGTATACTCATTCTTTCCACATACGGCATCACCCGCATTCCCATTAGCAGAAAAATAAACATGTATAGCAATTAGGAAAAGCAGTATATATATTTGTCCTAAACATCCTAGACCTTTAAATCTATGATTCCTAAGTTCCTGACAGAAATTGGGTTCCCCGGCGGAAGCCCCAATCTGTGGTATTCACACAAGTGAAAAAGGAAATCAGAATTAGGCCCCACGGTGGGCGCCATTTTTTCTGTAGCGAGCGATTTTGGACGCGGTTCTTAAGCGCTGGTCGCTCTCTGCGGTTGAGCTTAAAACTACAGGTCGATTCATTTTTTATCCTATTAAAGCTGATGAAGGAAGGGAAATAGATGTCTCCAATTAACCCTGCTTTGCATAATGAGTTTAAACAACGGTCTGTTAGGTTACGGAAGCTATCAATGTGGGGGGGCCTTTGTACTGGTTATTTGTATTTTCGCCAATACTGATTTCTTTCTTTTTATCTTGGCAGAAGGTTTCTGGCGGGGAACAAGGATTAGGATGTTAGGACTGATGCTTTTTGAATTACTGCTTTTGATATGGGAGTATGGGGTTTGGGTTTTTTATTGATTGTGCTCGCTAAGATCTTTTCTTTCGACCTTATGCCTACGTATTCCCGTTTACCGAAACAGGGAAATCAGAGCGTTCGTAGTTCCTCCTATTCTATGGGAGGAAATGGTTGTTTTTGGTGTCTTGTTCAAAGCCCAAGACGTGAAGCGAAAGGTGATTTTGTATCTTGTTCAAAGCCCAAAATGTGAAGCTGAAAGGTGTTGTCTTTAGAGAGAATTTGTCATCTCTAAAGAGGGGTTTGTCTGTCACGACTGTTTATAAAGGAGAATTACTTTAACCGAGATACGCGGATCCTAGCAATGCCATAATTTCCTTTATAGGGGAGTTTAACCTGAAGGAGAAGACTTTAACTCAATGTAGAGCAATGCTATCTTTCCTTAGGAATTTCTCATGCTAAAAGAGGGACAGTGGCATGGATGTAGATGATCCAGAGGCTTGCCGCTTACAGCGATTATATGAAGAGGAGTTGTTGATGTTTGTGTACTGTGAACGAGGCACAGTTTTGATGCTAAAAGGTTGATTGGATCAACCAGTGGTTTTCTTATATAAAGCCTAAGAGGAGGCTATTATGTGTCTCGTACAAAGCCCGAGAGAGAGGCTAAAAGGTTTTGACTCAACGATGGAATCTTTTGGTATCTCGTATAAAGCCCGAGAGAGAGGCTAAAAGGGGGTAATCCTACAAGAGAATCCTTTATACTCAACAAGAGAGTGTTTTTTTTTGTATCTCGTACAAAGCCCGAGATGGAGGCGAAAGGGGTGATTGACTCAACGAGGGAGTCTCTTACGTGTCTCGTACAAAGCCCGAGAGAGAGGCTAAACGTTGTTTGGCTCCACTGGGGAGAATCATTGTACAAAGCCCAAGAGGAGGCTAACTTCACTGGAGAAGGATCATTATACAAATCCTAAGAGGAGGCTATAGCGACAGGTCCAGTATACTGATTTTGAAAGAGAAAATCAGTTCTTATATGGGCAACGCTGTACTCAGGGATTTGATTCAAGGATCCGGGTTATTCCTGTTCTTTAAGGAAGCTGGAAATCCAAAGGATATTGAGACTATCTGAGTCTGCGGGTTTCCTTCCTATTTAACGAAGGGGTCACTTGAGAATGTTTGAGACTCAAGGAAGTTAGACTGTCCGTGTCTCGAGTTTCATCTTTTAGACTGTGTTTTGAGAAACAGTAGTAGACACTTTGAAAGGACTGTTCTATGAAGATGACTAGGTTCTGTTCCTATACCTCTAGGAGGTCGTCGGGACAATTTGTACGAAGCCCAAGAGGAGGCTGGAATCTTTTAAGAAGCCGATCGGTCCTTGTACGAAGCCCAAGAGGAGGCTATCATTCCCGGAGGAAGAAATCATTATACGAAGCCTAAGAGGAGGCTGTGAATACTTCTAAGAAGTCGTAGGATCCTTGTACTAAGCCCAAGAGGAGGTCGGGTTGCTTTTAGGAAGCCTGTGGGTCCTTGTACGATGCCCAAGAGGAGGCCGATGCTTTTAAGAAGCCCGTGGGTCCCCAAACCCCGAGAAATTCAAGGCAATGCTATTCACCGAGAATAGATCAAAGTCAGGAAAGTTCGAGAATTTGGAAGAAACTCAAAGATGCCATTCACGGAGAATACATTCATCTCTGGGAGTAGAGTTTCTTGACAATTCCTAATGAGGACAGCCGAAGAGAAGACTGTATCTGGTGATCCTATTGGGGATCTAGTTGTCTATTTCTACGAATAAACGAAACGGCGTCACCTAGTTCTAGACGTAGTTGCCGGGGAAACTCTAAATATCTATACTATTATTACACAGTTGATATGAGTTTATGAAAGAAGACTTACAGTGAAACAGCCCCACAATACAGTTATATGTATATGAAAGCGGTAAATGAAAGCAATAACCACTTACTCGGTTGTAGAGCTTCCATGCTGTTTGGTTAGTTGTTCAATAAAGAAAGATTGAAAACAACAGTATATTCAAAATCAAAGGAGAAAGTGCTTTGAAAAAGAAAGATTTGGGGCTTACAGCTCAAGGAGAGGCCCAAGGTTTTATCTGTGAACGCACTGTTATTTGTACAGAGGGACTTATACAAGTGACTGAGGCCCAAAATGTTTTCTGTACAAAGGGATGGGTCTTACACTCTCTCAAGAGGCCCAAGTGAGTCTTACACTGTTATTTGTGCAGAGGGACTTATACAATAAGTGAGGCCCAAATGATTTTGGTTAAAAGGGGGTTGGGTCTTACACTCTATTAAAGGCCCAAAGTGTTTTTGAATGGGTCTTATAGCTCAAGGAGAGGCCCAAGGGTTATTTTGAAAAGGCGACGATCGCGCCGTTTGTTTTTGACGGTATCGGGACTTATACAATACACTGAGGCCCAAAAATGATTTGGTCAAAAAAAAGGATTGGGTCTTACACTCTATTAGAGGCCCAAAGTGTTTTGAAAATGATTTAATTGAATAAAAATTCAATTAAAATGATCAAAATTGTTTAACATGTGAAAAACAAATTGTGATTTTGGATTAATGCTTCAAAAATTAAGTATTGACCTACAAAATAATTAGAAAGCATTAAAAGTTGCAAAATCAATGTAGAAAAAATATTTAATATGTAAAAAACAATTAAAATATTAATTCTTTGCAAAAATATCAATTATATGAAATAAATAATATTTTTGGGATTTTTTTGATAAAATAAAATATTTTAACATTTTTGTGAATTATTAAAAAAAGAATCAACTCAAAATCATTAAAACTCAGAGAGAAATTAATTTTTGAATCAATTAAATAAAATCACAAAATTCAAATATTTGAATTATTCAAAAATGGCGCCAAGAACACACCATGAACACGCGCGTGTTCTGGGTTTGGCTGACTTGCATTTTCTCCTCAATCTCACTGAATACTTGATTATATCATGCAATCCACATATCATTATGTTCGTCTCAACCTCACGATCATGTCTATAACACTTAATTTCATTTAAATTAAACATATAACAAGAAATCATGAAAAATCCTCAAGAACCCTAATCTCTGCATGAAGGCTAGGATTTTTGATACATGATTCAAACAATGCAATTAATTGAGGGAAAACATTCCATGCATGATTATGAACATATGGCCAAATTATTGTGCGAGGAAATATGCATAGATTGAGAGATGACCAAGTATATGCTTACCTCTAAGCTGTGACAGCAAGTGCAATGTGATTTTTGATTTGGAGGTGTTACAGATGAGTGGTGATGATCTGAACAGCTTCCCTACACCCTATGGAGTGTGTTTGAATGGTTGGACTTGATTGAAATTGGCTGGATCAATTTGTGGTACCTCGGCTACAACTTGGTTGAAAATTTGAGCAACCAGCTGGTGATTTTGTGAAATTGGTGTTTCAGAAGTGATCTAAGTGTTTGATCAGCTCATATGTGATGTATGTGAGGTGTGTGAGTGATTGGTTTGATTGGAATTGCTCTCAAACTCAAAACCCGATAGTGACTTGCCTTAGAAGGAAAAATTGGAGTGAAAGAAGAGATTTTGAGGAAAGCATCTGTTTGATGGCTTTGGTGTACTCAAACTGATCACAATTGAGCTCTATTTATAGTAGAGCAAGTTTGTTTTGCAAGGAATAGTGAATGGCAGCTGGTAAGTAGGTTTGGCCAATGTTGGCAAATGAAAATCCAAGTCTCCTCTAGCCATTGACTAGAGGTTAGGGCACAGAGCTTTGGTTCCCTTGGTCTTGGATAAGTCTTGACTGATTTCAGATGAGAATGGCTCAGTCCATGCCACCTTGATGCTTCCATTGAATGCTTCAATCCAAATTTGGAATCTTGTCCCTATTTTGGCCATTCTAGGTTCAACATGTTATTTCTTGTTCCATGGACTTTGGAGGCTTGGCTCAGTGATTGTCCCCTTTAGATTCAATCCTCTAAGGTGTCCAAGTGGATAGGAGCATTTGAATTTGGCTGATTTTGGCAAATCGAGCAAAATTGCAAATTCTGCCTTGCCTTTGACAGATTTCAGCAAGGCAACTTGACAATGTCATATCTCATGGTGTAAGTTGAATTTGGCAATGTTCTTGGCCATTTTGGAAAGCCCTTACATGATACAACAACTATTTGAACAAGTTTGGTTTTGATCTCTTCTGATTCCAAGTGAAAAATCCCTCTACATTTGGCAAAAAGTGAAGCAAAATCTGACTTAGTGAAAATTTCACTAAGTGTTGGAACAAAGTGTGATTTCTTGATTTTGATCACTCCATAACTCAAAATCCTTAATGAATTGGACTTAGGTCTAGTTAAAGTTTTTGTAGAGGGTAATGAGGGCTACAAATCCATCTTTGGATGAGAAAAAATGGATTTGTGGTTTAGGAGTTATGATCCTTCAAAGTTGGTACCCTTGTCACTTTATTTTTAACTTAGAAAATTTTCTAAGTTTTTATGGTTACCCCTTTTACAAGTTATCCCACTTTTCTTGATTTTTCTTGATGAATGATGATTCAAATCATACATTAACATCATTTTAGGGTTAAAAATCCATTTTGGTGAAAAATCTCAAAAAGTCAAAGTTGACTTTTGTGCACAGTTGACTTTTTATTAGATGAATTCCAAATTGTGCAATTCTTCAGGAAATCATGTCCTTGACCTAAATCAAACTTGATGGACATGTTCCATGGGTCTCATAGGGTATATTTGGGCATGTCCTAGGGTTTGGGAGCATGTCCTGGTCAAAAGTCAAAGTTACAGTTGACTTTCCTCGCGAAACCCTAATTGTGGTGCAGATGAAAATGAGACTTGTTGCTCAAGCTTATTGGATTAATCCATTGTTCCAAATGGATCAATATAGTTCATTAGAGACCCTCAAATCATGTCTTGAGGTCTTGGCTCTTGATTTGCCCCAAAAGTCAACTTAGGGGTGAATTAGGTCAAGAAACCCTAATTCCTGATTTTTGATTTATGCATCCCCTGAGGTCAAATTGACTTGATGCTTGGGTCCATGAGGTTCCATGGAGTATATTAGGTTAGGTTTTGGATCATTGGCTTGTGCCCAGATGAAAATTTTCCATCTGGAGGCCCTGGTCGACCAAAACCCTAATTTGGTGATACTGGCGATCTTGAGACTTGATCCACCTAGAAGGGAGCAGCCTTGTGCTTAATCCTTGAAGTGGGAGTCCTTTTTGATCCATTGTGGATGTTTGAGAGGTTAGACAAGTTGAAGATCATGTCATTCCTTGATTGATCCTTTGTCTAAGGCTCTGAGAGGGCTTAAAACCCTAATTTTGATTGTAGTGAATGCTCAACAACCCTTGAGGCATTTGGTGAGGCATGATGGTTCATCCCTATTGTGATGATGATTTGCACAATGATGGAAAATATTAGTGGTCAAAATTTGGGGTATTATAGACTCCCATTTCAAGGATTAAGCACAAGGCTGCTCCCTTCAAGGTGGATCAAGCCTCAAGATCGTCAGTGTCACCAGATTAGGGTTTGGTCGACCAGGGCCTCCAGATGAAAATTTTCCTCTGGGCATGAGCCAATGCTACAAATCATATCCTAAAAAACTCCATGGAACCTCATGGGCCCAAGCATCAAGTCAATTTGACCTCAGGGGATGCATACATCAAAAATCATGAATTAGGGTTTCTTGACCTAATTCACCCCTAAGTTGACTTTTGGGACAAATCATGAGCCAAGACCTCAAGAGAGGATTTGAGGGTCTCCAACATACCACATTGATCCATTTGTAACAATGGATTGATCCAGGAAGCTTGAGCAGCAAGTCTCAATTTCATCAGTACCACAATTAGGGTTTTGGGGAAAAAGTCAACTGTAGCTTTGACTTTTGACCAGGACATGCTCCCAAACCCTAGGACATGATTCAATATACCCTATAACACCCATGGAACATGTCCATCAAGTTTTATTTAGGTCAAGGACATGATTTCCTAAAGGATCGCACAGTTTGGAATTCATCTGACAAAAATCAACTGTGCACAAAAGTCAACTTTGACTTTTTGAGATTTTCACAAAAATGGTTTTTTAACCCTAAAATGATGTTAATGTATGATTTGAATCATCATTCATAAATAAAAATAAAGAAAAGTGGGATAACTTGTAAAAGGGGTAACCATAAAAACTTAGAAAATTTTCTAAGTTATGAACAAAGTGGCAAGGGTACCAACTTTGGAGGATCATAACTCCTAAACCACAAAGCCATTTTCCACATCCAAAGCTTGATTGGTAGATCTCATTACCCTCTACAAAAGCTTAAAACTAACCTCCCTCCAAATTCCTCATGGATTTTGAGTTATGGAATGATCAAGATCACAAAAAGTGAAAATGTCACTTTTTTCCAACACTTGGTGAAATTTTCACTAAGTCAGAATCTGCCTTCACTTTTTTCCAAATGTAGGGGGATTTTTCACTTAGATCCAAAAGGTATCAAAACCAAATATGATCAAACAGTTGTTGTATCATATGAGGGCTTTCCAAAATGGCCAAGAACATCACCAAATTCCACTTGGGCTATGAGATATGACAATGGCAATATGCCTTGCTGAAAACTACTAAGGCTAGGCATAATTTTTCATTTTTGCTCGACTTGGAAAAATCAGATAATTCCAAGCCTTGTCATCATTTTGGACACATCTGAGGATCAAATCTAAAGGGGACAAACACTGAGTCAAGCCTCTAAAGTCCTTGGAACAAGAAGTAGCATTCAAACCTAGAATTGCCTAAAAGAGGGACAAGACTCCAATTTTGGATTGGAGCATTCAATGCATACACCAAGGTGGCATGGACTGAGCCATTTGCAACTGAATTCAGTCAAGACTTATCCAAGACCAAGGGAACCACAACCCTGTTCCCTAACCTCTAGTCAATGGCTAGACGAGACTTGGATTCCAAAGTGCAACATTGGCCAAACCTCTGCTGCAGTTGCCATTCACTATTGCTTGCAAAACAAACTTGCTCTACTATAAATAGAGCTCAATTATGATCAGTTTGAGTATACCAAAGCCATCAAATAGATGCTTTCCTCAAAATTTCTTCTTTCACTCCAATTTTGCCTTCTAAGGCAAGTCACTATCGGGTTTTGAGTTTGAGAGCTTTTCCAATCAAACCAATCACTCACACACCTCACATACATCACATAGAAGTGATTCAAACACTCACATAACATCTGGAACACCAAAATCACAAAATCACCGGCCAGCTGCTCAAGTTCTTGACAGATTTGCAGTTGGGGTACCATCTCAAGTTCCAGATCATTTCAATCCACTCCAAGCATCCAGACACATTCCATGGCACCTAGGGAAGTTATCCAGATCATTGGAACCTAGCTGTAACACCTCTAACACAAAAATCGATCACCAGCTACAAGAGGTAAGCATGAGCTCTTCTAACTCTATGATCCATGCAATTTTTGCTGCACAATAATTTGGCCATATGTTCATAATCATGCATGGAATGTTTTCCCTCAATCAATTGCATTGTTTGAATCGTGTGTGGAATTTCTGAACCTTCATGCAGAATTTAGGGTTCTTGAGGTTTCTCTTTGATTTCTTATTCCATGTTAAAAATAAATGAAATTAAAGACCATATACATGATCGTGAGGTTAAAACGAGTAGATTGATATGTAGATTGCATGATATAATCAAGTATTCAGTGAGATTGGATAGAAAACGCAAATCTGCAGAAACAGAGGGTGGCGCGTGTTCTTGCCCTTGTTCTTGGCGCCATTTTTTGAAAATTTGAATATTTGAATTTTGTGATTTTATTTAATTGATTCAAAAATTAATTTCTCTCTGAGTTTTAATGATTTTGAGTTGATTCCTTTTTTAATAATTCACAAAAATGTTAAAATATTTTATTTTACCAAAAAAATCCCAAAAATATTATTTATTTCATATAATTGATATTTTTGCAAAGAATTAATATTTTAATTGTTTTTGACATTTAAGATATTTTTTCCTTCTTGATTTTTCATATTTTAATGACTTCTAATCATTTTGTAGGTCAAAACATGATTTTTGAAACATTAATCCAAGATCACAATTTGTTTTCCACATGTTAAACAATTTTGGTCATTTTAATTGAATTTATTATTCAATTAAAATACATTTTGAAAACAAATTAGGGTTTTTGATTAATTCAACCCTCATCAAACTTTTTCAAACACTTTGGGCCTCTAATAGAGTGTAAGACCCAATCCTTTGTAAATACAAACCTATTTTTGGGCCTCACTTATTGTATAAGTCCCGTTGTATTTCAAAATGTTCGACGGGATTATCGTCCGTTGAAAAACAAACCTTGGGCCTCTCCTCGAGCTATAAGACTCATTCAAAATCTTTTGGGCCTCTATTAGAGTGTAAGACCCAACCCCCTTTGAAAACTAAACCATTTTGGGCCTCAATGCATTGTATAAGACCCACCGCGTTTTCAAAAATCTCGGCGCGATCGCCATTTTCAAACAAATGACCCTGGGCCTCTCCTTGAGCTGTAAGCCCCACCACTTGTACAAAAATAAATCTTTTGGGCCTCTATTAGAGTGTAAGACCCAATCCCATTTTAACCAAAACTTTGTGGGCATCAGGCATTGTATAAGTCCCCCTGCGTTAAAAGAAAGCCTCGGCGCGATCGCCAATAAAAAAACCAATCATCTGGGCCTACCCTCGTGTTATAAGCCCCATTTATTTTCTTTAAAACTTTTTGGGCCTCTTGAGAGAGTGTAAGACCCATCCCCATGTACATAAAACCTTTCTTGGGCCTCAGTCACTTGTATAAGTCCCTCTGTACAAAACGACAGTGCGATCACTGATAAACCTTGGGCCTCTCCTTGAGCTGTAAGCCCCAACATCTTTTCAAAATAGTTTCTCTTTTAATTTAGAATATACTGTTGTTTTCAATCTTTCTTTGTTGAACAACTAACCAAACAGCATGGAAGCTCTACAACCGAGTAAGTGTTTACATGCTTTCTTTATCCGCTTTCATATACATATAACTGTATTGTGGGGCTGTTTCACTGTAAGTCTTCTTTCATAAACTCATATCAACTGTGTAATACTAGTATAGATATTTAGAGTTTCCCCGGCAACTACGTCAAGCACTAAGCCCTGTTGGTCACTCTTAAATACAGTCAAAACTAAATCCCCATAGGATTACCAGACACAGTCTTCCCTCCTCTTGGGGTTAAACAATATGGAGATGTGAAAGGCAGCATTCTCGGTGAACCCTTTCTCAGACTGTCACCCTTAGAAATCGTCAAAGAAACTCTACTCCCCAGAGATGATCTTTTCTCCGTGAATGGCATCTCTTGAGTTTCTTCCAAATTCTCAAACTTTCCTGGCTTGATCTATTCTCTGTGAATAGCCTGTCTTGAATTTCTCGGGGTTGGGGACCCACAGGCTTCCTAAAAGCATCCCCGCCTCCTCTTGGGCGTTGTACAAGGACCCTACGGCTTCTTAGAAGTATTCATAGCCTCCTCTTAGGCTTCGTATAAGGATTCTTCCTTCGGGAAGAGAGGCTCCTCTTGGGCTTCGTACAAGTTGTCCCTCGGCTTCTTAAAAGTTTCCAGCCTCCTCTCGGGCTTTGTACAAATTGTCCCGACGACCTCCTAGAGGTATAGGAACAGAAATTAGTCATCTTAATAGAACAGTCTTTCAAAGAGTCTAAATCTTTCTACCGTGAACGTACTACTACTGCTTCTTTAAGCATAGTACAAAAGATAAAACTCTAGACTTGGATAGTCTAATCTCCTTGAGTCTCGAAGGCATTCTCAAGTAGGGAAAAACACCAGTAGACTTGGACAGTCTCCAATACCCTCTGGATTCCCCATTTCCTTAAAGAACAGGAAATGACCCTGATCCTTGGATCAATCTCAAAGCATAGCCTTACCTTTAATCAGTCTCTTAATAAAAACTGATTTTCGCTTTTAACCAACCTACTGGACCTGTCACTCAATTGAAACAACACTCCTTTTAGCCTCTATCTCGGGCTTCGTACGAGATACAAAAAGACTCTCTTGTTGAGTCAATCTCCCTTTTAGCCTCTATCTCGGGCTTCGTACGAGATACAAAAAGACTCTCTTGTTGAGTTAAACCTTTTGGCCTCCATCTCGGGCTTCGTACGAGATACAAAATCACTCTCTTGGTGAGTATAAAAGATTCTCTTGTTGAGTCAAACCCTTTTAGCCTCCGTCTTGGGCTTCGTACAAGACACATACAAAAAACACCCTCTTGTTGGGCCAATAGCCTCCTATTAGGCTTTGTATAAGAAAAACCCCGGTCGAGTCAATCAACCTTTTAGCATCAAAACTGTGCCTCGTTCACAGGATACAAACATCAACAACTCCTCTCATCTAATCGCTGTAAGCGGAAAGCCTCTGGATTATTTACATCCAAGCCACTGTCCCTCTTTTAGCATGAGAAATTCCTAAGGAAAGATAGCATTGCTCTACACTGAATTAAAGTCTTCTCCTTCAGGTTAAAACCCCCTATAAAGAAAATTATGGCATTGCTAGGATTCACATATCTCGGTTAAAGTAATCCTCCTTTATAGTCAGTCACCCAACAGTCGTGACAAATAGACCCCTTTAGAGATGACAAATTCTCTCTAAAGACAACACTTTTAGCTTCACATCTTGGGCTTCAAACAAGATACAAATAGACCCTTCAGCTTCACATCTTGGGCTTTGAACAAGATATAAACCACCTTTTCATCTTCACGTCTTGGGCTTTGAACAAGACACCAAAACACCATTTCCTCCAATAGAATAGGAGGAACTACGATCGCTCTGATTTCCCTGTTTCGGTAAACGGGAATACGTAAGCATAAGATTGAAAGAAAAATCTTAGCGAGCACACCACATCAAAAAAACCTCAGGTCACAAATCCTCACATATCCACCAAAATATCTGAGTCCTTATTCCCCACCAAAAGTCTAAATTCAACCAAAATAACCTAAGAGAGGCCCCCCACATTGATCGCATCTGTAAACCAACAGTTTTGACTGTTTGACCTCAGTTTGCAAAGCAGGGTTAGTTGGAGACATCTATTTCCCTTCCTTCACCAGCTTTAATAGGACAAAAAATGAATCGACCTGTAGTAACCCAGAGCGGCAGTGCTTAAGAACCACGTCCAAAATCGCTCGCTACAGAATGTAGTAGATGATCAAGGACCTCATATAGCTGCATCTGAAGTCCTCATTTCTGAGGCAATGTTTGTGGTTAGAAATTACGGCAAACTATGGAGTTTTGAATTTTTCAGAGCTAAAATTATTCTCTTCGATTCTCATCGTATGTTCACTGTATGGAAATTTGGATGGCATATTTGGAACCAGCATGAAATTTTGCGCAAGATAGTGTATCTCGTTGCCATTTCTGAGTGATGTCAGTTGTAGGCACGGTGGCTTCCCATCGGAGAAGATGACCGGAGTCTTCTCCGGCCACCACCTACAAACCCTAAGCTATTTTCAGGCCACCCTCTTTATTTTAATCCTAACCCTTGATTAATCTTGATCTAGTGGTTGATAGCGTGCCAACGCATTAAAAACACCACCTCCCCCTCACGTGCCATCTTTTTCATTTTGCTTTTTATTTTTCTTTTTTCGTTTTTGATAATTGAATGGTGTTGGAGGTGTGTGGTGTGCATTACCCTACACTTTCATTCCCAGCCATAGGATTGGATTAATATCTTGATCATAGCATGTGGACTTGATCCAATGCACCACAATGAGTCAACAAGACTGACTGATACCTATACTATAAACCCTCAGGCCTCACGCGCGTTGGGCCTAACATAAGTGCTCTTCACACCCCTAGTTTTGAGCCCATTAGCATTTCTAACTTGCCTTTTGCTATGCACGCACCCCTTGGCTTTGTTTCTTATTTTTATTTTCTTTTTTCTAATTGCTTCAAAGTTCTTTTATTAAACATAGTAAAAAATACCTAAAAATTCCCAATTAATTCGTGAGACCCAATGGATGTGACAATTAATTTTTTACATTATTTATTTATAATACTTTTTTATTTTTTTTTTATAATTTTATTTTAAACATATTCACTTGCTCATGTATTTTGGTACACACTTCATAGAAGATTTTCCCCAACTTGAATAAAAGCGAATTTTTGCACATAACCTGAGACTTAAGTTTGACACATGTTAAGGGACTCTAACTAATTTTTTGTTATTTTTTAGGTCACTTTTGAATGAGTTTTGAGGCTATTTTTATGCTTGCTTGTTCATTGGCTATAGTGAATTGTTTAAGCATTGTTTGAGCTTGATAAAAGAGGAGTTTTGATCCCATCTTTTAGGTGATATTTAGCTACTGATTCCACACTAACTTGTTTGGTTTCCTTTAATTTTAAAGCACTTGATCATGTCCTTTTTTATTGTATAAATGCATCTTTGTTTGTGTGATTGCTAGAGACTATGCAATAGGGTTTTGTGATTGCTTCTATGCCATTCAATGTGAGAACTTGTTGAATCAATTGAATACTTGTATTGTGACAATTATAGGTCCTTGGAATCTAAGTTATAGGTCATTAATTGTTCAACTTTGAATGACTTGGTTATGCTAGGTTGAACATGAACTTGTCCTCTTGATTTGCACTTTCTTTGTGGTTCTTTTGATGACATTCCTTCACTAATTCTTTTAGGACTTAGAAACTAAATGAAATATGACATGCTTACTGACCTTGAAAACCATTCATCACCCCCCCTTGACTTCTAATATCATCTTACTCTTTTAAAGTTGCATGACTTGTGAATGTTGCATTAATGCATAAACTTGTGTCTACTTGTGTATTTGTGTAGTATGCCTTAACATGATGCTTCTAACTTGCATTTCACCACATCATATATGATCTATAATGTACATATAATTTCATGAAGCATAATAACCTCTAATTGCATTTCATACCTCATGGAACATAGCTTTGTTTTGCACTTTCTAATTGAACATTGTTTGCTTAGTTGCCCAATTTTTGTATGTTCCTTATTCTTCTAACTCTTTTAGGATGTAAATAGGGCCTATTAGAGGTCATTAGGTACTTACCTTGACCCATCCAACATGTGTATACTCTTTTCATGTTTCTCTTTTGCTTGTGCTATAAGTATGCTAATTTCTAAGAACTTAAATGACATTGTTTGGTGTTTGTTTCACTCTAGCTTCTAAACTTGAAATGTTATGAACGCCCAATGCTAATTGAAAGTTGTTTAAGGCATCTTTAACATGACATTATTTCTGACTTTGAACTTTGCCATAGCATACATCCACCCTTGCATGTCTTTTTACCTAGACTTGAATCATGTGTTGCATACTAGTTGGTTACTTTTGCACTTAACTTGCTTAATCATTGAGAATACCTTAATACATGGTTCCTATACTAATAAAATGACATTTGCATCCATTCTTCCATGTTACACACTTCTGACCTAGATGTAAACTCATGATATAATTCACTTACATAGCACTTAAGCACTCATCTTAATTAGTTTGCAAACAATGTTCATTTGTGTGATGTTTTAGGACATAGTTTGATATAGTTTGGCTTCTTTTAACATGTTAACGTAAATAGGAGTTACTTAGACATAGTTACTGACTTGTATAAGATAATTAACCATTAGGACTCACTTTACTTTGTTTACTCATGTATGTTACCTTAAACACCAATGCAAACTAACTAGTCTTAGTTTAGGAGTTGTATGCTTAACTTTTATAATTAATTAGCAACTAATGCTTATGCTTTACATTCTTTAATCAAGGTTGCTTAGGTTGCTTTCAAGGTAAGGCACTTGAGTACATGAGTACTCATTCTTCTTTCATCTCTTATTTCTTTTGCTTACTCTTATTCCTTTACTTGTGGATTTTGTGATATAATGCTTGTTGGAATAACTCTTTCACACCCCTTTGGGATCCTAGCTTAACCTTAATCTTTGATTAAGGTAAGGTAGGATAAGCATTAGGCAATGCAATCCCTACTTGTCTATTAGGTAGATTTCCTTTTCTTAACTCAACCATAAGGCCATCAATGCATGATAACATTAGGAATACAATTAGTCTCCCCTTAGATTTTTCTTTACAACTTGAGTCTCTTCTCTCTCTCAAAGAAAAAACTAAAACACTTAATGAATAAATGTGTGCTTTGTGTGTCACGAGCCTTAAGTACATAGTATGCTTTGTCGCGCGAGGCGTGTGACTCGTTACACAAAGTGTTCACTATGTCATAGACTTTAACACGTTGCATATCGCAAACAAAACAAAATCAAAACACTTTCTTTTAAAAGACAAAAGCAAACAACCGTCTTCCTTAGGGATTCTCTTCTTATCTCACTCACTCTCATCGTAAAGGATACGTCATTTCCATTCTACCGCAAACAGGTAAACGCGTAGGACTCCTACAACGAGCGGCAACACCTAAACTGCTAGAACGTGAACGTTGACGTATTCCACTAAAAACACAAAACAACAAGACCTTGTTAGGTCGAACTACGACTGCTCTGACTTCCTCTTTCACGTCAGATTGAGGATAAGTAGGCACAAGACGGCGATGTCTTGGCGAGCAACCTTCCCCCATCAAACCCGTAGTCTGTCAAACTATGTCGACTCTGATTCTTCATTCATCCATGAAGATACGTAGGCCTAGGACGACGATGTCCTATCGAGTCACTTTTTTTTCTTTTCTTCCCCGTTCCGTTCTAGTTAGGAGTCGAGCTTCAGATACCATACACCCTTAGATCGAAAACAACAAACGTGGATCCCATCGAGTACGATGGACACGAGTGGGTGCTAATGCTTTTCTCTCGCGTAACCGACTCCCGAACCCAGGCGATGGTTGCGATGACCATTCCTTTCCCTTTGTTGAGGTTTTCTTCGATCGTTTCCTTTCCCTACGTCGGGATAAATAACATTCGGTGGCGACTCTTCTGTTCTTTTCCGCCGGTTGATTTTCGCAGATGCGACACTTATTGAGAAGAATTTTAATAAAGATTTCGTTGTACCGTTTATAATAATTATTATGTGTTACATGTTGTATGCATGAGCAGGTGTATGTTAGAGAGTAACATCCTATGTGTTGAATTTTTATGAATTTACTCTGATAATTGGATTATTTTACGCGGGGGTTTAGGGTGTTATAGATGTAGCAATCACATGGCCAAGGATGAGACTATTTTCAAAAGCATTGATGAGTCTGTCAAAGTCAAAGTTTGACTGGGAAATGGAAGTGTGGTTGAATCAAAAGGTAAAGACACTGTCATGGTGGAGACAAATAAAGGTACGCGGCTCATCCATGATATTTTACTAGTTCCCAACCTAAAATAAAACATTCTGAGTATTGGCCAAATGATGGAGAAAGGCTACACACTTCACTTTGAAGGATGTGTATGCAAAATCTTATACAACAAAAATAAAAGGTCGGAGATAGCCAGTAAAGATGAATAAGAGCAATAGAAGCTTCCCACTAAATTTAAAATATGCAACTAACATTGCCATGAAGGTACAAGTTGATGATTCATGGCTCTGGCATCGAAGATTTGGCCACTTCAACACACATGCCTTGAAGTTGTTACATGAGAAGAACATGATGAGAGATCTTTAAAGCATAAAGGAGAATAATGAATTGTGTGAAGGATGTCTCCTTGGTAAGAAACACCGATTTCCGTTCTCAACAAGCGGAGCATGGAGAGCGAAAGATCTGTTAGACTTAATATATATTGACGTCTGTGGACCAATGAGAACGCCATCACACGAGAACAACAGGTACTTCATACTATTCATTGATGAATTCTCTTGAATGATATGGGTCTATTTCCTAAAAGAAAAATCAAAAGTTTTTGGAGTATTCAAAAGTTCAAGGCCCTTGCTGAAAATCAAAGTGGGAAACGGATAAAAGTACTAAGAAGTGATCTAGGCAAAAAGTACACCTCTCGCGAGTTTGACAGATTTTGTGAGGATGAAGGCATTGAGAGACAACTTAAGGTCACATATTCTCCTCAACAAAATGGTGTGTCAGAGTGAAAGAATCGCACAGTTATGGAAATGGCTAGATTGATGCTCAAGGAGAAGGGACTTCCTAACACATTTTGGGCTGAAGCAGTATACACTGCTATTTACATACTCAACAGATGTCCAACTAAGGCAGTACAAGATAAGACTCCAATCGAAGCTTGGAACAGAAAGAAGCTATCAGCAAAGCACCTAAGGGTCTTTGGACCTATATGCTACATTCATATTCCAGACGTGAAGAGGCACAAGCTTGAAGACAAGACTATACGAGGTATCTTCCTGGGGTATAACACAATCTCTAAAGGCTACCGTGTCTACAACTTGTAAACAAAAAAAACTCATCATCATTCGAGATGTTGAAGTTGATGAGAATGCTTCTTGAAATTGGGATGAAGAAAAAGTGGAGAAGAACATCCTTATACTAGCTCAACTACCTCAAGAAGAAGTTGAAGAAGAAGACCCAGGTGACTCTGCCTCACCTCCACCACAACAAGAAGATCAAGAACTATCATCACCAGAGTTTACTCCAAGACGAGTAAGATCTTTGGTGGACATATATAAAACCTATAACTTGGCCATACTTGAACCTAGAAGCTTTGAAGAAGAGTAAAAGCAGGATGTATGGGTCAAGGCAATGGAAGAAGAGATAAAGATGATAAAAAAAAACAACACATGGGAGTTAGTAAATCGTCCCCTTGGAAAAGATATCATTGGGGTTAAGTGGGTCTATAAGATAAAGCTTAACCCTAATGGCACCATACAGAAACACAAGGCGAGAATAGTAGCTAAGGGTTACTCACAACAACCTGGGATTGACTACAACGAGACATTTGCACCAATAGCTCGTCTTAATACCATTAGAGCTCTAATAGCTCTTGCGGCACAAAAAGAATGGAGTATCCATCAACTAGATGTCAAATCTGCCTTGCTCAACGGCGTACTTGAAGAAGAGATCTATGTGGAGCAGGCACAAGGATTCATGTCTGAAGGAGAAAAAAGGAAAGTATTAAGACTAAGAAAATCACTCTACGGTTTGAAGCAAGCACCTCGAGCATGGTATAGCAGAATCGATCAGTATTTCATGGGTCGAGCATTTAGGAGGAGCAAGAGTGAGCCCATACTTTACATCAAGTCTCAAGGCCAATACACTCTCTTACTCTTTTTATATGTAGATGATCTTATCTACACGGGAAATAATACTAAGATGATGATGGAGTTTAAAGAAGACATGATGAAGACCTTTGAGATAAACAACCTTTGTTTGATGAGTTACTTCCTCGGTATTGAGGTAAGTCAGAGAAATGAAAGGATATTCATCTCGCAAAAGAAATACACATAAGGCTTACTTAAGAAATTCAAGATGTATGGTTGCAAACCTGTCGCTACTCCACTCATAACAAATAAGAAGCAATAGAAGAATGGTGGAGCACCAGAAGCTGATGCTTCCATATACATAAGTCTAGTTGGAAGTCTCCTATATTTGATAGCTACACGGTCAGACATAATGTATGCTACAAGTCTTCTATCAAGATTCATGCAAAGCCGAAGTCAAATACACTTTGGAGCAGGAAAACTAATTTTGAGGTATCTAGAAGGAACAAAAGAATTAGGTATATGGTACACTACCGAAACCAACTCAGGATTACTTGGCTACACCAACAGTGATTGGGCAGGTTCGGTAGATGACATGAAGAACACCTCTGGCTATGCTTTCTCACTAGGATCATGAATTTTCTCTTGGATGTCAAAAAAGCAAGCTACGGTTGCATAATCCACAGCAGAAGCAGAGTATGTGGCAGCTCCTAAAGCAACGAGTCAAGCTATATGACTTCACAGGATACTTGAAGACATGGGAGAAAAACAGGACGGGCTTACTAAAATCAATTGCGACAACAAATCAACAATTGCAATGGTGAAAAATCCAGTACATCACAACAGAACAAAACACATAGCAATCAAGTATCACTTTATCAGAGAAGTTGAAGCAACTAAAGAGATCAAAGTCAACTATTGCAGAACAGAAGATCAAATTGCAGACATATTCACGTAGGCGTTACTGAGACCAAGATTTGAAGAGCTACGAGCTATGCTTGGAGTCACAAAATTTGCATCAAGGAGGAGTGTTGAAATTAAAATTTTCTAAAATATTCTTAAATATAATATGTATAAAAATGGTAGAAGATCCTAGAAATACAATGTTTATGAATATGGTAGAACAATCTAGAACTATAAGTATATGAAAATGATAAAAAAAAAACCTAGAACTATGATGATACTCATTTATCATGAAAACTCTAGAAAGAACTAATGTAATGTAGAAATATTCACCATCATTAAGAGGTTGGTGACTTGAGCCTATAAATAGGCAGTTGGTATCTTGTAATTAATCATCTAAGAAACCAATGACATAGCCTTCTTTCTAAATAACTCTCTAAAACTATCTTTTATCAATTATCGACTAATCAACTACCAAAAATAACACACATTAAACTTGTTAGTTAAATAAAATTAATTCAAGATATGTATATACCAGGTATTGGCCATGCATGGAGATGAAGATGAGGATGATGATTAGGTTCACAATGAAGTAACCCAGTAATATGAACACTTGATAGTATCTCTTCTCCATAGCCAGTAATTTCCACCACTTCTTTTCTGCTAGATAATAAATCCAACAAAGAGTGATCATCTTCTTCAACTTCTGATGATACTTGAAATCCAAACACAATGTTATTAAGCAATGATAATAAGAGAGAAAAAACAACATCACAAGAACGTTTTTGGCAAGAAAGTAGCTCATGGTTTTTGTGTTTGTTTCTCAACTTATGGAAGATATAATGAGTTGCTACTTTCTTGTTTTAGGAAATACGTTTCGGAAATTTTTTTGAGATATATGTCAATAAATTAAGGATATTTTTTAAATTTCGCGTGACTTGGGAAGCAGTGATGTGTTGCTAGATACCGCTCACTATTTATTATGTTAAATGCATGATTTAATATAATTACCAACGTCGCAAAATCCTACAGGGTCACGCACATAAGGACAATTTGATAAGAGGTAGAGTAAATAAGGCACACCATAAGGTATGATGTACTTAAATAAATATGTAACATCGTAAGGTACGGTGCACTTAAGTGGAATACAGATTGTGGTAAGGTACCTCGTGCTTAAGTGATATACGGTACATCATAAGATATGGTGTGCGTGCACTTAAGTGGGCTTTTTAGCTCGCAGCCCACACAAGTGGTTCTATAAATATAACCCTTGTGCAGAAGCATAAACACTTGATGAAAATTCAGTTGTGAAACCTTAGCCGTATTTTCCTTCTTTCTATCTCTCACTCAAAGTCTTCAATTGTAGCAGCTAGCACTGAGACTGAAGGAAGCTGTTCGTGTGGACTGAGTAGAGGTGTTGTTCATTGTACACCGTTCTTGATCATTCCTTCGAATCAGAATCAAAGGTTTCATCACCACAATAGGTAACCATTCTATCACTGATCATGATCTTTCGTAAGGATCGCTAAAGGGAAATTTTAATTTCCGCTGCATTTTGAATCGCGATTTCCCTTCACGTGGAACGTCGCCAAACTAAAACGGATCTATAGTTAAAGATCTGTTATCTATTTGTTTCACTATTTCAATGTAACAAATTTATTTCATTATGAATGCAAATATTTGTCTACTATGTTTATCCTATTGAACTGTTTTCTATCTATCACTACTACAAAATATATCTCTCATAACACCAATTTTACATGGGCATAGTGTTAACCGTGGTAATAGTTTATCTATGGGTGTATTTTTTCTGGTATTTACTAGAGGACATGTCACAACGGTCAAATGAAGCAACCATAGTGAAAGGTACATGGAGTGAAACAACTCGAATCCCAACACCAACAGTTAGTCATTTATTGTGATAAAAATGTTATTGACCTTGTATATCACCGCGATTTTTATTACCACCGTGATAAAAGGTGATACTTTATTTACATATAAGCAAAATTATTTATCGCTTCAGTACATAATAGTCGTTTCTCTCAAAACAAAACCCTAACAACTCTTTAACTCGTCTCTCTCAAAACGAAACCCTAACAACTCTGTCATTCGTCTCTCTCATATGGAAACCCCAAAATGAAACACTAACAACTCTATCATTCGTCTCTCTCATATGGAAACCCCAAAATGAAACCCTAACAACTCTGTCATTCGTCTCTCTCATATGGAAACCCCAAAATGAAACTATAACAACAAATCTTAGCCAATAGGTATTTACAGGTTCGTTTTCTCTATAGTTTTTTTTTTCAAAATTTGTTTGAATAGTTTGTTTCATGATGTTTGAACTTCCTTCTTATTTTGACTTGTAGGTATGGATGCTTCTTTCAATAAAGAGGACGAAGCTAAATTTAGCCTTGAAAACTTGTGTCAAAGATCCAGAATGACATTCATTCAAAGTATACACAATTTTGTGGGTCTAAATTTATCTTCTTCCTTATTTCATTGCTGACACGCCATTATGGGACATGTATGGTATGTTTTTGAAGCATTTTATGACTTGATATGTTTATTGTTTATGGTTTGTTGTTGATGGATGTTTTTTATGAATGTTTTTGTTAATGTTTGTTTAAAAGATGAGTTTATTATATATTATGTGGTTTGAGTGTTTTTCCAATCCCTTACTGAATATATAACTTTCCAAACTGTATTAAAAAATTATGATATGATAGATAAAATTATATTAGCAAATAAGTACATGTTTAATTCTTGACAAGAATTCTTCACACTGTTAACTGTATGTTGTTCTTTGACAGTTAGAACTTGATTTAATGATTGTAGATCTTCAACCACCCCTCTCTCCACCTCTAATTTTGTTTACAAAGTAAATAATATTTTGCAAAAAGAATTAGAGGCGAAAACAAGCGGTTGAAGAACTAGGATCATTAAACCAAGTTCTTGTTGTTAAAGAACAAAATATGGATAAGGAGTTGAAGAACTCTTGTCTAGCATTGAACGTGAGCTTATTCTTCTAATATAACTTAATTTGTCATATTATAATGTTCTAGTGCAACTTGGAAGGTTATATGTTTAGTGAGCATTGGAGAAATAAGCATTCCACATAATTTATAATAAACTCAGGTCTATATATCACAATGGCTGTTTAGCACAACCGTTGGTAAATATGTTGCATTAAAGAATATCACAACGGTTGTTTAAAATAACTGTTGTGGTAGGTAGAGAGCTACATGGATAAAATCACGCTTGCAAGTCTGTGGTGGAAATCATCATACATACAATTTCACCTTACCTCACAACGGTTGGACCAGCGTGGTGGTATCCTTTTACCAACCATTATGATATGTGTTTTCCGTCGTAGTTGTAGCGGGGAAATTTGGGAGTGTAAGCTATTGATTAACCTAACTCAAAAAATGCAAGAGTCGCCACCACACTTTTATTTTATCCAAAAAGAAAGAAAGGAAAAATAGCGAACAAAACCTAAGGAGTTCTAAAAAACAAGAACAAACAGAGAATGGGTAAGGGGGTTGGTTACGTTATGGCAAGGTGTTAGCACCCAAAACGTCTATAGTACTCTATAGGAGCCCTTTGATGTATTCATGCTTTTTGGTTTGAAAATGGTTTGCTTGAAATGCGATTGAGGAGATAAGAAGAGAAATATTTTTTAAAATTTTTGTGTTTGGAAAGACTTATCGCCTCATGCCTACGTACCCACGACGTGCAATATAGGATCAAAACCCCGTAGTTCGTGGTACAAATAACAAAAATTATTGGTTATGATTCATTTTATCTTGAAAAAGACAACCCGTCATTCTCAAGAGAGAATTCTCAACTAATTACCCAAAGGTATGGGAAAGAGGCATTTGCATCACATTAAGATGGAGGATTTGTTTGGATTAAAATCATCAAAACTATCACTTCAACATCAAAGTGGAAAATAGCCATACTTTACACAAAATACCATGGTTAGGAGCTTTACATCTCATCAAAAAAATGACTCATGTCTAATTCTTTTTGAAAGTTTTAAAAGAAAAAGGTGCACAAAGCATAAAAAGTTTGAATGAGTTTTGTGTTTTTTTTTATATCTTTTTTTGAAATGGTCAAAATATGATTAACATGGATTGACATTTATTAAAGAAAACAAAGTTTAAAAATTACTTGACCAAAGTCAAGGTTTTATTATGAAAGCGGTTTTGAGTTTTAAAACAAGAAGGTTTTGAAAAAGGGAGAAGGTTTTGAAAATTTAAGAAGGGGCAGAGAAGAAGTGACTATCCTAGTGCATAAAATAAAAGCTAATATAAGAAAGATCTAACCACATGGAGGCACTCTTTAAAGCATAATAAGAAAAGAATTCCATCCTCTTGAGCCAATAAGCAAGCCAAATGAAGGCTAGAATACCAACTCCATAATGGTCCAAAGCACAAGGGAGAGAGTCCTAAGTCTGAGTCCATAAGTCCATAATCAAGCCAAGAAGTCTAAGAGTAGAGATCCTCTAATGCAAGGGATAGTGGCCATAGTCCAACAATTAAGAGCACAAGTCTTTTAGTGGTTTAATCCTTTATTAATGTTTTTGTGTCCAAATGGACAAAGGAAAAATCACAAGCACAATATAATATGGTCCAAATGGACAAGATAAAAAAAGGCATAAGCATAAACATGATAATGAATGATATAAAGCATAAGAAATAAAAGAGGAGAAGGGAGCAAGAAGTAATCAAAATATGTAGTATAATAGTATAGTAATAATATATACATAATGATGTGGTGAACTTAATCATCCACAAAAACATTAACAAAAGCAACAAGTGCCAAAACCGAAGGAAGGCAACACCGATTCCGCTTCGCGTCTTGAAGTATAGAGATTAACCAATGCATTTAGGCCAAAGTTAATGAAGACTTGACAGAAGATTGGTAGAACCAAAGCCTCTACAACGCCAAGTTTCAAAGGTTATGGACCTCATGCAAAAAAAATTAATCAACACTGGGTTGACGCGACCAATCAAGGTTCGGACCACGAAAGTTCAAGTTCTGAATTTGTTAAAGAGGGACAAATGCAGGGCTATGTTAAGCAATAGCCAAGTAACTTATGTAGAAGTTACCCTACAACGACGCCGATCAAAATGATATAGTGCTAATGCATGCTAGATGAACGATATGTAGATCGTTATCCGAAAGCAATACCGCACGAAAAGAAAATAGGTAACAATCTCGTCTTGATCAAGAATTTAACAAATAAATTCTAAGATCCATAAGACTTTCATCGATCAAAAGAAAAAGGAGAATAGATGAAGAGAAAAGCAGAATTGAATTACACTTTCAAGATCCTTTCATCTTCAAGTTCAATCAACTTACATTGATAGATTTAAGTGTGACAACATATCACTAATTCAAAGCACCTAAAATGAATTTAAAAATTCATTTAGAGATAGATTTGAACTAATGAATGTTAATCTACCTTAATCATATCCAAAGTTCATTGAAATTAAAGAGAAATTAGGCTCAATAATGTTCTCCAAGGCCACAATAAGAAAGAAAGGGAAGAAAAATGAAGAAAACACCAAAACAGCCCCAAAACAAGCCAAAAAACACTATTCTGCCTCTGTGCAATCGATTGCACAAAAGGTGCAATCGATTGCACCAGTTCAAAATCAGCAAATCAACACAAATTTTACACTGCGCAATCCATTACACAAAAGGTGCAATTGATTGCACCTGTTCAAAAAACAGAAAATCAGCATTTTAAGAGGCAAATCCTTGATCAATCATTTTATCAAACATCTATTGATCATGGATTCAATTATGCACAAATTTTAAAGTAAAACAACAATAAAAACCTGCAATCAAACACAATTACAAGATCCAAAGGATCAAGTAACACAAAGCAACTAAAGATCTACATGATGAATGATTGAGATGAGGCTTTAACAATGGTGTGAGATGAATTACCACTCCAAATCTAAAAATTCCTTCAAATTACTTCAAGATCTACACTCCAAAGGCTTGATCTACTATAATTGATGAACAAAAACAAGAATGGATGAAGGTTTAGCTCATGGTTGAACAAGATTCAATGTGAATTCTTGTTAACTTTCAAAGGAAGAAATGTGAGCTTTGGTAAATTTTGTGGTTGGGGAGAGAATTTGCAAGAGGTTTTTTGGCTCTCAAAAGCTTGAATGAATGAATGAAATGAAGGCTCTATTTAAAGAGTTTAGGCTTGGGAATTTGGTGGTTTGGAATTTGGTTTGGAAGATCAAAATTAGGCTTGGAATTTGATTTTGGAGGGAAATTAACAAAAGAGTGGTGATTAGTAAAGGTGTATGGTGGGAATTAATTGTGATGAGGTAGGGGAAATATTTTTGGGTGATCTAGAATATTCTCATGTGATAAAATTGGTGCCAAATGCTTAAAAATTTGAAAATTGCTGAATTTGGCTAATTTTGCCTCTGTGCAATCGATTGAAGTGCTGACGCAATCCATTGCGCCTGTACAAAAATTCAAAAATTGGCACGAAATGTGAGGGATGCAATCGATTGCTATTTTAGTGCAATCGATTGCATCAGTGAAAAATGGCAAAAATTGTTTTGTTTAACTGAATTGCTCCGGCTTTGGCTCGATTCTTTTGCTTGTCGAAGAAAGCATGGAAATAAACACATGAACCTTGGAGTTCCTTGGATAATAATAAATTAAAACTTGAGGAATCCTTGATCGGATAAAATTTGACATGATTACGGATCAACTTCGACGTTGTACAAATGAAATTCATTCGAGCTGCGGGGCTGTTGTTTTGGTGTTTTTAACCTGTTCTTCCCCTGAAAATGTTAGTGCAAGAAAACAAAATATTTTTAGATTTTGATTAAAGGTTATTAACCATAAACAAATTAAGCAATAAAATAACCAACAAACACACACATACTCAAAGATCCCTGCAAGGCACAATCCTATAAAATAGGGAACCAATGTGTGATCTTGTTTGTATGCATGAATGCACATGACAAGCAGAGAATCTTAGGGGCAAAAATTAGGGTATTACAGCTGCCCCTATTTAATTTTCTTCTATCCGGAGATAAAAAGATTGACATCTTTGTCTCGATGAGATAGAAGAGACTTAAATATAACAGTAAACCCAATTTTTGGCCCTAAGAGACCACAAAATGATATGATTATGCAAATGATATGCAGATACAAGGCCTCTGTGGGGAGAATATGCCACAGGAGATAAACAAAAGCTGGGGAGCACAAGAAAAGAGAAAAGACTCCACAGGGGAAAACACATCCCAACAAGAGAGGAAAGAAATCTCTGCTGGGGAAGAGATCATCTACCACCAGGCATCCATTAATAGCATGATCGAAAGGAAAGGTTGTTCCATACCAACCAAGTGGCAGTTACGACAAGGAAATCAACCGAAGGATACGAGAAATATTACCTACTACTAACAAAGAGTAAGAAGACAAAGGTAATGAACCCACAAAGAAAGGAGAGATTACCAACTATCAAACAAGTGATAGCTACAACGAGGTAATCAAACCCAACTATATTACCTACTACCAACTAAAAAAGGCAGTACGACAAAGGTAATAAGCCAGCTATATCACCTACTACCAACTAAATGGGCAGAACGACAAAGGTGATAAGCAAAAAAGAGGGATTACCAACTATCAACCAAGTGACAGTTAAAACAAGGTAATCGATCAAGGGTATGAGAAATATTACCTACTACCAACAAAGGGCAGGACGACAAAGGTAATAATCTCAAAAGATCCGAGAAGTATCACCTACTACCAACTAAACGAGCAGGACGACAAAGACGATAAACTCGAATAGGGAAAGATTACCAGCTATCAACCAAGTGACAACTATAACAAGGTAATCAAACTCGGCTATATTACCTACTACCAACAAAGGGTAGGACGACAAAGGTAATAAGCCAGTTATATCACCTACTACCAACTAAACGGGCAGGACGATAAAGGTGATAAGCTTTCATTGCCAAAGCAAGGGACCAAAATTCATTCTAGGAATAAACTAGAGAGAAAAGGTCAAACAAGACTCATCCCGAGGAGGAAATATCTCAACTGGGGATTAATTCCATCCAGATAAATGAACTGGGGAGGAAGGCTAAAACAAATATCTTCCACGAGGCATAAACTCAGTGGGGAGTTAACAAAGATAGGCATTTTCTGCTTACGGGTCGACGCTCTAAATGGTGAGAGGACACACACGCTCTGCGGGGATAACAGCACCAGAGAGCAAAGAAGCACCAACACAAATGCAAAATGCACAATGCAACAACAATATGCTATGCACAATAAATGGATGCGCATGCAATGCGTATGAGTATGAATATATTGACAAAACAGACATAAAGATAAATAGAGGGTGAACAAACATCACAACACCATAGAATACTCGGCTAATCTTAACAAGATGAAGATATCATTAGCAACTCTGCTAGGGATTTAGCTGAAGAAATCCTGCAAGAGATAAACAAAAGGCATCAAAGGAAAATAAATCCTACTACAAGGCTCAAATATTGCTGGAGAAAAGAAGATACTCCTTGGGGAAAAATCCAAATATCAATCTTCTAACATCGATGATCCACAAAGAGTATAACAACATAAACTCTGCTTTGAGGATGGCAGGAAAGCTGTTGGGGAATCATACAACCCAAATCTTTCTGAATCTTCCTGGGGATGATAAAAATTCACAGGAACTTCCATTTCAAAAGGATGAAGAGATCGGCTACGGAAAAATAATGAATTCGCTGGGGATTGTAGACATATAAACATCTACGTAAAATCCACTAGGAAAACAAGGCAAATCTGATAGAGATATAAGAACACTCTCAGAGGATTAACCAATTATGAGCAAAGCATCCTGGACTTGTTGGGAAAACAACAAAAGGTCAAACTGTGGGGGATTTTAGATCAATACTCATCATGAATGAGAGAAAACCCAACAGGTGACTATTATATCAATATTCCTTGAATATAGCTATCATGAACAACTTCACTGGGGAATAGCCACAATAGTGATGCACAATCTTCACTGGGAGGAATTTTTAAATAAAAAAACTTAGAGAGAAGTACACCCTGGACCTACTGGGGGAAATGAGAAATTAGCATCACTGCTCTATGATTGGAAATAATAATGCACTGCCTCCGCTGGGGAATCATCAAGGATAAATATCTGGGTAGAACAACCTGGAGAGAAAAAACATCCACAAGACAAGATGAAACCCGACAAGCGGCCACCACGTTAATGCTTCTTAGAGGAAAATAACATTGCTCTCTATTTGGAGATATCCAAAGTAACAACAACACATCTAGAGGATAAGACTCTGAGTGAGGATTCTTCATATGACTTTTGTTGGGGACAGCAAAAATGAATCTGTGCATGAGGACTGTCATCAAGGAGAGGTGAACCTCAAAACTACTCAATTATCTGACCATAACATAATCAGCTGGAGAAGATTCGGATCAAGACCTAGCTGGGGAAAACCAAACAACTTTGGACCTTATGAATTCAACACATTATAACAAACCTATCACCTTGTCAACAACTAATCACATTCATAGGAACAAGCTCTGCTGGGGAAATATCAACAAACTCTACTGGGGATCTGTCAATAAAATCTGCCAAAGGAGCGAGAACGAACCCTGCTGAGGAAAACATTGATCCTACCATTCTTGGAATAACCGTTGACATTCTTTTTTAAATTCATAAATCAAAGGAAAATGTTTTTATAATTTTCAAAAATTTAAATTAATTATTCATATTTTGTTTCAAAAATCATCATAAAAAATAAATGAAATTTTGCAAACAGAAACAAAATAAGAATTGCAAATAAAGGGACAAAGGCCCAAATTTTATTAATAGAATGGTAGTCCGTAAATGGCGTAACTCCATGGATCATTACAAAGTTTAAAAAATGGTAAATACTTGGAAAGGGTTACATTGAAATACAATGACCACTATTCTCCCTAACAACTTTGAATTCCACTGTGCTCAAAACTTCAGCTGAGGATGATTGAAGCAGAATCCTTGATAGAAGATATTGCTTTAAACGATCAAGACTGGCCAGATGCAGTTACTTGATGTAATCCCTAACTTCTGCTAATATTTCCCTCTCATATTTTTAATCTACCGGAATGATTATTTCTGTTTTTGTCTCTAATTTTTGCCTGGACCGCCCTTTCGGGTTTTCAGCCCACCGAGACGCTCATTTTTGCCTAAGCCGCCCTTTCGGGTTTTCAACTTAGCGAGCTGTTCTTTTATTTTTTTTAGGAGAAGTATTTCTTAACTGCATTGGCATTCACAACGAGTGAACTCTTCACCATCCATAGTTGTAAGAAGTAATGCACCGTCAGAGAAGGCTCTCTTAACAACATATATGCCTTCATAATTAGGAGTCCACTTGCCCCTAGAATCATTGGTAGAAGTCGATATCCTTTTGAGCACGAGGTCGCCTTCTCTGAACACACGAGGTCGAATCTTCTTGTCAAAAGCTTTCTTCATTCTTTGCTGATACAATTGGCCATGACACAAGGCCATCATTCTTTTTTCTTCAATCAAATTCAACTGATCGTATCTACTTTGGCACCATTCAGCCTCAGACAATTCAACTTCCATCAAAACTCTCATAGAAGGGATTTCAACTTCTACCGGGAGCACTGCTTCCATACCATAAACAAGAGAGAAAGGGGTTGCCCCTGTTGAAGTACGGACGGATGTACGATACCCATGCAAAGCAAAAGGGAGCATCTCATGTCAATCCTTGTATGTAACAACCATCTTCTGAACAATCTTCTTGATATTCTTATTAGCAGCTTCAACAGCCCCATTCATCTTAGGTCTGTAAGGAGAAGAATTATGATGCTCAATCTTAAACTCATCACATAATTCCTTCATCATCTTGTTGTTCAGGTTCGACCCATTATCAATGATAATCTTGCTCGGAACACCATATCGACAGATGATTTGGTTCTTGATAAACTGGACCACTACTTGCTTAGTCACATTGGCATATGATGCCGCTTCAACCCACTTGGTAAAATAGTCAATAGCCACTAATATGAAACGGTGTCCGTTCGACGCTTTAGGCTCAATCATTCCAATCATATCAATGCCCCACATGGAGAAAGGCCATGGAGAAGAGATAACATTGAGAAGGGTTGGGGGCACATGAATTTTGTCAGCCTAAACCTGGCACTTATGGCACTTCTTCACAAATTTGCAACAGTCAGATTTCATTGTCAGCCAATAGTAACATGCCCTTAACATTTTCTTAACCATTGCATGCCCATTGGCATGGGTGCCAAAAGATCCTTCATGAATTTTTTTCATCAACATATCTGCTTCGTGTCTATCCACGCATCTGAGCAAGACCATGTCATAATTTCTCTTATACAACACATCATCATTCAAGAAGAAACTACCATCCAATCTTCTTAAAGTTTTCTTATCTTTCTTCGATGCCCCAAGTGGGTACTCTTGATTCTGAAGAAAGCATTTAATATCATAATACCACGGTTTATCATCAGCAACCTCTTCAACCACAAATACACAAGCTGGTCTATCAAGACGCATAACATTGATTTTCGGCACATCATTCCACCGATTCACCATAATCATGGAGGATATAGTGGCTAAAGCATCTGCCATTTGATTCTCTACTCAGGGTATATGGTGAAACTCAACCTTATTGAAGAAAGTTGACAACCTTCTTGTGTAATCTCGATAAGGAATCAAACCAGGTTGACGTGTCTCCCATTCTCCTTTAATCTGATTAATCACCAGGGCCGAATCTCTGTATACATCAATAATCTTGATTCTTAAATCAATAGCTTCTTCCAAGCCCATAATACATGCTTCATACTCAGCCGCATTATTTGTGCAAGTGAACATCAACCTTGCAGTGAAAGGAATATGAGAACCATGAGGAGTAACAATTATTGCCCCAATACCATTGCCATACTCATTAACAACTCCATCAAAAATCAAACCCCAACGGGATCCAGGCTCGGGCCCTTCATCAAGTAATGGTTCTTCATAATCTTTAACCTTTAAGTACATCACGTCTTCATCAGGAAAATCAAACCTGATAGGTTGGTAATCATCAATTGGCTGGTGTGCCAAATGGTCAGCCAAAACACTTCCGTTTATCGCTTTTTGAGTTCGATACTCGATATCATATTCTGACAACAACATTTGCCAACGAGCAATCCTCCTAGTTAAAGCAGGCTTTTCAAAGATATACTTGATTGGATCCATTTTGGATATCAACCAAGTTATATGATTCAACATATACTGCCGGAGGCGCTTGGCAGCCCAAGCTAAAGCACAACATGTCTTTTCAAGCATTGAGTACCGAGACTCACAACTGGTGAACTTCTTACTCAAATAATAAATGGCAAACTCTTTTCGACCAGATTCATCTTGTTGTCCCATAACACAACCCATAGACTCTTCTAGCACAGTTAAATACATGATCAAAGGTATTCCTTCAACGGGAGGAGACAAAATCGGAGGTTCAAGCAAATACTCTTTAATTCTTTCAAAAGCTTTCTGACAATCGTCTGTCCAGACACAACTCTGATCTTTGCGAAGAAACTTGAAGATCGGCGCAAATGTGGCAGTCATATTGGATATAAATCGGGAGATGTAATTCAAACGTCCCAAGAATCCTCTTACTTGTTTTTCTGTTTTGAGCGCAGGCAATTTTCTGAATAGCTTTAACTTTACCACGATCAACTTCAATGCCTTTTTGGCTGACAATAAAGCCCAACAACTTTCCAGAACGGACACCAAAAGTGCATTTATTTGGATTCAAACATAGCTTAAACTTTCTCAAACGTTGAAAAAACTTCAATAAGTACTCAATATGATCTTCTTCAGTCTTCAAGTTACAAATCATATCATCCACATAGACCTCAATTTCTTTATGCATCATATCATGGAACAAAGTAGTCATAGCTCTCTGGTACGTTGCACCAGCATTTTTCAAACCGAAGGGCACCACTCTGTAACAGAATGTTCCCCAGGGTGTAATGAATGTTGTTTTTTCCATATCCTCGGGTGCCATCTTTATTTGATTATAACCGGAAAATCCATCCATAAAAGAAAAGATATGGAACTTAGCAGTGTTATCTACTAGCATATCAATGTGTGGTAGTGGAAAATCATCTTTCAGACTCGCTTTATTCAAATCTCTATAGTCAACGCACATACGAACTTTTTCGTCTTTCTTTGGAACAAGCACAATATTGGCCACCTATTGAGGATACTCAGAAATCACAAGAAAACCAGCATCAATCTGCTTTTGAACCTCCTCTTTGATCTTTACAGCCATGTCGGGATGAGTTCTTCTCAATTTCTGCTTCACAGGTGGACATTCAGGCTTCAATGGCAAATGGTGCTCCACAATATCAGTATCAAGACCAGGCATGTCTTGATAGGACCAAGCAAACACGTCAACATTTTCTCTAAGAAGCTCTACTATCCTCTTCTTAACATCTAACTGAAGCAGTTCCCCAATCTTGACTTCTTTCTTATCATCATCTGAACCTAGATTAACCAATTCCACCGGCTCTTCATGAGGCTTAATGGCTTTTTCCTCGTGCTCAAGCAACCGAGAAATTTCATCTGGAATCTTTTCAATTTCCTCCTCTTCAGCTCCAAACACAGGGAACTCAAAGTTGGGAGAGGGCATAGGGTCATTGTTTTCAATGGGTTTAACAATCAATCTGCACAATGATTTATGTTTAATTTTAGAATATGAATAAGAAGTGCAAGTATTATGCAGATAAAAGTGATTATCACATTATTATTATTTTTTGGTTATTTATGTTACCATTTTTCAGAAATAAAGCAAAAAGGGAAAATATAATATGGATAAACAAAATAACATTTTATTGATGATGATAAAATTTGAAACAAAGCCCTCACAAATTCACTTTCACTTTGGGTAGAGTGAAAGGATTTTTTGAAAGAAACAAAAACAAATTACTTTGAAATATGAATAACAGTGGGAACATCAACAGCTATCCAATTCTGGCAGATTTGTCCATGTGTCACGAAATTGGGAAGTTCTTCCTCTTCATCATCTTCAATGATGGCAGCAGTAGAGTGATCTTTGTGGATGTATCCGGCGCTGTGAAAGGCTTCATTAATACGCTTCAAATCTCTTCTGACTGTACCATGCGTAAAGCCTAAACCAGTTTTGCCTAGGTTATCAACCACATCAATAACTCGGCCCTAACCGTCAGACCGACCAGTCTCTAACACATGTAGAGCATCTTTCAAAGAAGACATGGGTAACTCATTCTTCTTAACAACTTTATCATCAACAGAAAAGGCTTGAAATAGAGTCCCAACAGTTTCGTCGGCATCAACATACGAAAAGGATGAAAGATGGCTCAACAGCATCGCTTGCTTGCCTCCAACAATTACCAGCTTGTCATTCTTAACAAATTTCAATTTCTGATGAAGAGTCGAAGTCACTGCCCCAGCTTCATGAATCCAGGGTCGGCCAAGTAAACAACTATAAGTGGGACGAATATCCATCACTTGAAAAGTAATCTGGAAGAAGCACGGTCCTATTTTTATTGGAAGATCAACTTCTCCAATCACAGTATTTCGAGATCCATCAAAAGCTTTAACAACAACCCCACTATACTGTGAGAACATGATTTGGTTCTGCAATTTTATCTCTAAGTTTTGATGATACCAAATGAGTATTTTTGTATGAACAATTTTGTACAACTAATGTTTGTTATTTGTGAGAATGTAACAAACAGGTTATGCTTCCGTAAATTGGCGTGAACACAATGCTTAAAGTAAAATACTCCGCCTACACACTCTGATATAAAAGGAAAAGAGAACAGGTTCTAAAGATCTGAAGATATAGGTTCTGATCGAACAAAGTCCAGATGCTAAAGTCCTAAGCTCTCTGAATCAAGGTTCTGAAGACCAAAATCAAGTCTCTACTCATGCTTCAACCAAATACTATCAGAAGCCTCTGAAGACATGAAGACAACACACCAAGCGATCGAGGTTCTGAAAACCAAGTACTAGAGACTCTGAAGTATCGAAGACTTGATAATCTCAAGAACCAAGCGATGTTTCCCCTTCTTACTCATGCTCGTGAAAAGCCTCTGAAGTTGAGAAGCCAAGAAGACAAAGCTACATAGTACAGCTGTACCTTAATTCAAGTGAAAATATCTTGGTAATTATGCAACGGTATAATCAAAGATATTCTGACAAAAACAGGACGCGCAGCATGCAAAAGCTATTATCTGTCCTCACGCTTCTAGCCTCCAGCCTAGTTAAGCTATCATGATTACATTTCAACGGCTCTTTCTACATGGCTATAAAAGGAAGCAAAAGACTTGAAGAAAGATACACACGAACGCTACTGCAATACTCTCTCTATCTCAAATCTTTCTTAAGTCATTCTGGTCAAAAATGTGTTTACAGTTTCAGCTTGTATAGAAGCAGATTTCTGTAAACGTAAATTGTTCAAACTTAGGTTTGTGTGTTCCTTGAGAAAGACCATGTGGTGGTATTTCTTGAGAAGTCTAAGTCGTGTGTCTTAGAGGTTGTTCCTTGAGTAAGACCTGTGAGGTTGTATTACTTGAGAAGTCTAAAACTTGAGAGTTTTAGAGGTTGTGTTAGTCACCAGCGGTTTGGCTCGTGCATTGTACTGATTTGATTGAATAGAGGATTAAGACCTCGTTGAGAGAGGCAAAATCACCTTGGCGGGTGGACTAGACTAACTTGAGGGTTTCTCAAGTGAACTAGTATAAACATAACGTGTTCATCACTTGATTCTCAACAAAGGTCATTACCAATAAAAGGAAGGGTTTTATAAGAAGAATTTATTTTTAGAAACAAGTTTATTTTGAAAAACCAATTCAAACCCCCCTTTCTTGTGTTTTTCACACCTTCAATTGGCATCTGAGCTCCGGTTCTGAGGTGATAAAAAGGTTGAATTTTTATCAAGCACTTAACAGTGTTCAGTATCGATCCAAGTGTGAAAAACAATGACTACACCAACTCCTGAAACAAGTATCATTGTAAATGAAAAGGATTCTTATACTGCAAAACCTCCTATCTTTGATGGCGAAAAGTTTGATTACTAGAAAGATAGAATTGAAAGTTACTTTTTATCATTTGACTTAGATCTATGGGATCTGATAATAGACGGCTACAGTCACCCTGTAGACTCTGCAGGTAAGAAGATTGAAAGGATTACATTTACAGATGCACAAAAGAAAAATTATAAAAATCATCACAGAGCAAGAACTATTCTGTTAAATGCAATTTCCTACACAGAATATGAAAAAATTACGAACAAAGAAACTGCAAAGTCTATCTTTGACTCTCTTCGTATGACTCACGAAGGCAGTGCTCAAGTCAAGGAAACGAAGGCTCTTGCACTAGTTCAAAAATACGAAGCCTTCCAGATGGAAGATGATGAATCTGTGGAAACCATGTTCTCAAGATTTCAGATGCTTGTTGCAGGACTCAAAGTTCTGGACAAAGGCTATTCTACTGTTGATCATGTCAAGAAAATTATCAGAAGCCTAACTGTCAAATGGAGACCAATGGGGACTGCCTTGAAGCTAGCAAAGGATCTGAACAATATAAGTCTTGAGGAACTAATCAGTTCTTTAAGGAGTCATGAAATAGAGCTCCAAGAAGATGAACCTCAAAAGAAAAGCAAATCCATCGCTCTAAAAGCTAAAAAGAAAAAGGTATATCAAGTAGAGGAGGAAGTGGAAGAATCCGAAGAAGAAACAGACGAAGATGATATATCTCTCATATCAAGGAAAATCAGTCAACTATGGAGATACAGAAGAAACAAGTTCAGAGGACCAAGAAGAAAATCTGAATCTACATATGATCAAAAGAGAACTTATGGAAGAGACGTTACGTGTTTTGAATGCAAAGAACCTGGACATTTCGAAAATGACTGTCCAAGGTTTAAGAAAGATGAAATATCTAAGAAAGCTAAAAAGGGTCTTATGGCAACTTGGGATGATTCAGAGTCCGAAGATGATTCTGATGAAGAACGTGCCAACGTAGCATTCATGGCTAAAACCAACAACGTTCTATTAGAAGGAGAACCTTCAGACTCCGACGATGAAAGAGAGGTACTTTCTTCCCTATCTCGCTCTGAACTTGAAATAGGATTATATGAACTTATGGAAAGATATCAAACTCTTTGAAGAAAACACAAAACTCTGAAAAAGACTCTTGTGATTCCTTTAGAAGATCTTACTAAAAGCAAACAAACCATTCTTGAATTAAATGAAAAATTACTTTCTCTAGAAAATTCAAATACTACATTAAAAACTAAAATCTCTAGGTTAGAAGAAGAAATCATCTCTAACAAAACCAATACTAATGAGGTAGTCAAGTATGATAGAGCTTTCCAACGCTTTCTTGCTAAAAGCATAGACAGAAGCAAAATGGCTTCAATGATATATGGAGTCAGCAGAAATGGCAACAGAGGTCTAGGATATTTAGGACCATCACAACCATATGATGATACCAAAAGTATCAAGATAATACCTCTGTCCAAACATTTTGTACCCTCCTGCACTATTTTAAAATGTTATGAACAAAAAGGTTCAAAACCGATCACTACACAAACACAGACGCTGAAGAAAACTCCTAAAATTAAACATTATGCACAAGTTCCACACTATTATTCCAATATAAGGAAGTTCAAAGGTGTCAGAACCTCTGGAAAGGCTAATGTGAAAGGACCCACAAAATGGGTACCTAAGAATAAGATAATTTATGTTGCAGACATCCTTAATGGCACCATTGAAACACTAATCATGGTACCTGGACAGTGGATGCTTGCGACACATGACGGGAGAAAGGCATATTTTCCAAGATCTGAAACTTAAACCCGGAGGTGTCGTCGGTTTCGAAGGAAATCAGAAAGGAAGAATCATTGGCTTCGGAACTATTGGAAATGGTAAGTTTCCCTCTATTAATAATGTTCTGTTAGTTGAAGGTCTTATGCATAATCTATTGTTAATCGGTCAGCTTAGTGACAATGGTTATGACGTTATCTTTAATCAAACATCCTGTAAAGCTGTATGTCAAAAGGATGGATCTGTCCTGTTCAACGGAAAGAGGAAGAACAATACTTACAAAATTAAATTATCAGATTTAAAGCACCAAAATGTAAAATGTCTTCTTTCTGTAAATGAAGAGCAATGGGTCTGGCACAGACGCCTTGGTTATATTAGCTTGAGAAGAATTTCTCAGCTGAACAAGCTAGGTCTTGTCAGAGGCTTGCCAAATCTAAAGTACTCCTCAGATGCTCTTTGTGAAGCATGTCAGAAAGGCAAGTTTTCAAAAACCTCTTTTAAAGCAAAGAATATTGTTTCCACCTCCAGACCGTTAGAACTTCTTCACATTGATCTCTTTGGACCAGTGAAAACTGCTTTAATCAATGGTAAGAAATACGGACTAGTCATCGTTGATGATTACAGTCGTTGGACATGGGTGAAATTCTTAAAACACAAGGATGAGTCACATTCTGTGTTTGCTTCCTTTTGCACCCAAGTACAAAATGAGAAAAATTGAAAAATCATCAGAGTCAGAAGTCATCATGGTGGAGATTTTGAAAACAAAGACTTTGAAAACCTTTTTGATTCACATGGGATATCCCATGACTTTTCTTGTCCTAGAACTCCACAACAAAATGGAGTTGTAGAGAGAAAGAACATAACTTTACAAGAAATGGCTCGCACCATGATCCAAGAAACTGACATGGCTAAGAATTTTTGGGCAGAAGCAATCAGCACTGCTTGTTATATTCAAAATAGAATCTCTATTAGACCTATCTTGAATAAAACTCCTTATGAATTGTGGAAGAATAAAATTCCCAATATTTCCTATTTTCATCCATTTGGATGTACTTGTTTTATGCTAAATACTAAAGAGAATCTTGGCAAGTTTGATTCCAAAGCACATAAGTGTCTGCTGTTAGGATACTCTGAACGCTCAAAAGGATACAGAGTTTATAACACAGAATCACGGATTGTGGAAGAATCAATTCATGTTATATTCGATGACAAGCCTGACTCTGAAAAGTCAGAGCTAGTTGAAAAGTTTGTAGGTTTGGAAATTAGCTTCTCAGAACCTAAAGAAAAGGCAGATGAAGTCAAAGACCAGCAAAACCCTACGCCGGATACCACCGATGTAACTCCGAATACTCCTTAGCAAAAGAAAAGAAGAATGTCTATATCTCATCCCGAGGAACTAATTCTTGGTAGCAAGGGCGCTCCAGTCAGAACCAGATCAGCCTTCAGACCATCAGAAGAAACACTCTTGGGACTGGTGTCGTTAATTAAACCAGCTACAATTGAAGAAGCTCTTATGGACAAAGACTGGGTTATGGCTATGGAAGAAGTACTAAATCAATTTTTAAAGAATGATGTCTGGGATCTAGTTCCAAAACCTATGAATGTTCATGTTATTGGAACCAAATGGGTATTCAGAAACAAGCTAAATGAGAAGGGAGAAGTTGTCAGAAACAAGGCACGACTTGTCGCTCAAGGATACAGTCAACAAGAAGGAATTGATTACAACGAAACTTTTTCTCCTGTCGCCATACTTGAAGCAATACGGTTATTAATTTCCTTTTCAGTAAATCATAACATCACCCTATATCAGATGGATGTTAAGAGTGCATTCTTAAATGGTTATATATCAGAAGAAGTCTACGTCAAACAACCTCCTGGTTTTGAAAATTCAGAAAAATCAGATTTTGTCTTTAAACTCAAAAAATCACTCTATGGTTTAAAACAAGCTCCCAAAGCTTGGTATGATAGATTGAGCAAATTTCTTTTAGAAAACAATTTCACCAGAGGAAAGGCTGGCACAACTCTCTTCTGTAAAACATACAAGAATGATATTCTTATAGTTCAAATCTATGTTGATGATATTATTTTTGGTTCTGCTAACCCCTCTTTATGCGAAGAATTTTCAAAGCTAATGCAAGCAGAATTCCAAATGAGTCTGATGGGTGAGTTAAAGTTCTTTTTGGGAATTCAAATAGATCAGAAATCAGAAGGCACCTACATTCATCAAAGTAAGTACACAAAAGAACTTCTGAAGAAATTCAACATGATGGATTGTAATACAGCTAAAACACCAATGCATCCAACATGTGTCATGAGAAAAGAAGAAATAGGAGTTAAGGTTTGTCAGAAGCTCTATCATGGTATGATAGGCTCTCTCTTATATCTAACTGCTTCTAGACCGGATATATTATTTAGTGTACATTTATGTGCTAGATTCCAATCAGATCCAAGAGAATCTCATTTAATTATTGTTAAATGAATTCTAAGGTATCTGAAAGGAACAACTAACTGTGACTGATGTATGAGAAAATATCAGAGTACACTCTTTCTGGTGATTATGATGCAGACTATGCTGGAGACAGATTGGAAAGAAAGAGCACATCAGGAAACTGTCAGTTCCTAGGAAATAATCTAATCTCATGGTCAAGCAAGAGGCAATCTACAATTGCTCTCTCTACAGTAGAAGCAGAATACATCTCCGCTTCTTTATGCAGTACACAAATGCTTTGGATGAAAAATTAGCTGGAAGACTATCAGATATATGAGAGTAACATTCCTATTTTCTGCGATAATACTGCTACTATTTGTTTAAGTAAAAATCTAATTCTTCATTCTAGAGCTAAACACATTGAAATAAAACACCATTTCATCAGAGACTATGTTCAGAAAGGAACCTTATGCTTAAAATTTATTGATACAGACCATCAATGGGCTGATATTTTTACAAAACCCTTACCTGAAGATAGATTTCTAAATATTTTAAAACATCTGAAAATGGTGTACTGCTCAGAATGAGATTATTTCAGAACCAAATGTGTTTAGTCAGCGGAAATAAGTATTTTTAAATCATCAGAACCACTTTTGTGAGAAGTATGTCAGTTCTGATTAATTTTTTCTTCTGAGTCAGTTCTGACATGTCATTTAATTAGAAAATCACTTTTTGCATGTGATTAGATTACATCTAATTCACTATATTTACCCAAATCAAACGAACAGTAAATTTCTTGGGATTGACTCAAAACTTAATTACATTTATTTACTTATCCCCTGTAAGTGTCTATCTCTTCAAGTTTTCAAAAACCATTCCTATTCCCTCTTTCACTCAAAAGGAAACCCTAAAATCCTAAATTTCTCTCTCTCTCTCTCTCTCTCTCTCTCAATGAACTCAATCCCTATTCTCATCCTCTCCATTCTTAACCATCATCATGATAAATATCGATCAACAAGAAACTGTTATCCTCTCCAAAGAAATTGAAACGTCACTGAATGTCTCCCAAGACCTGTCGTCTTCATCTATCGCACCATCTGCCACCTCTACAACCACCGCGACGATCGCCTCGACTCCATTATCTCTTCCCAAGATCGATGCAACCCTTGTCACACAGAGAAATTCCTCTGTTACCTGTGTTATGCATGCAAATGAACTAATTGTTCTGAAAGAGTTATCGGTCGACTTCGACAATCTTTGCGATAATGGGTTTAACCTAATTGATCAACTTAATACTCAAGGATGGAAAAGTTACTTTGAAAGACTTAGAGGTCCAACCTTTGATGACCTAGTAAAGGAATTCTGGAGGCACGCTGAAACTGACGATCTTCATGTTGTATCTTTTGTTATGGATCAAAAGATCATTATAACTAAAAAATCTATTTCAGACCTACTAGGGATGGAACTCTTGGAAGGAAAAAGAGTTTAGGGAAAAATTGAAATATCTGACTCTGTCATCATCAGAGCAATCTTAAAAAATTGTCAAGCTGGGACTACAGAATACAAAAGCAAGAATCTGCGTGACAATTTAAGAATCTGGCATAAAATCATTCTTGGATGTATCAATCCAAGACCTCCAAAAAGTGCTGCAGATTTCTTCAACACAAATCAAAAGTACATGTTGTACTACTTGCACAAGAATGAGAAAATGTGTCTTCCATCCATTCTTTTCTACTACCTGAGAGATATGGTGCGTAAGACGAGAACAATATCTTTACCAGATAGGAAGATTGTAAACTACATTCCGTATGGAAGACTTCTCTCTGACATCTTCGTTGAAAGTGGCCTAGTGGAGTATCTAGTCAAAGAAGCTAAGTACACAGACTACCTGACTAGCAAAGTAGGAGAAACTTTCAATGTTGTGAACCTTAAGCATATGAAAATGATTACTAATGTTGATGTGAAACCCATACCTAACCCTCACGACACTACGATCAAACGTTCAGTACCGAACTACCCCTGCTATCGCAAAGAAGATAATCCAACAATAATTGCTTCGTTTGTGGCTATAATGAGAGAAGAAGGGCATGACATGACAAAATCTAGAGTTGAAGAGGTTGCGTCCAAATCTAAATACATCACGAGGAGTAAGAGGAAGCAAACTGAAGAGGATGCTGAGCCTAAGAAGAAGAAAAGGGATGAAACTGAAACATCCAAAACTTCTAGACCGAAAACTCTTCCTCTTGAGAAAATCAATAAATCAGCTGTCAATTCTTCTGGATCTATGAATGTCACTGATACTGTTACTGCACCATCATCATCATCTCAAACCACTGTCATTCCTACCTCCAATCCACAGGTGAAGTTTAAACCACCATCTTTCTCAATTCCTCCTTCAACTACCACTATCCAATCTTCACCCAACTCATCAATCAATACCCCTATCTCGACTGAAGTCATTCCTACCTACATCTCGTCAATAACCTCGTCAATCATTCAGCCAAATGAACAAAGTTCCATAAACCTAATCTCCGATTCTCAAGTCCTCAGTATTGAGTCTATCTCTGAGGAGACAACCTCTGAATCTCTAGAGATCGTCACCCCTTAATCTCTCATGATCTCATGCATTCCAGAAGTGACATCTCCTACTGATCAACCAAGCAATCAACATCCTCCTACTGAGATCGTTCCATCTCAGCAAACAACACCTGAAACGAATTCTGCCAAGCCTGACCTTGCCTTAGTCATATACACTAAACCACCTCCAACATCTTTTGAAGAATGCACAAGTCAATTTTATGACAAGGCATTAAAGAAGGTTGCGAACCTAAGAACAGAACTTAACACAAGTACCAAGCCTTTGGAACTTGAAAGATCTTGTCAAAACTTCCAGAAATGGTTGAGCAGCGAGCTTGCAAGAATTGTAAGCTTCTCAGATGCAACCATCACAGATGGAATTCAACGGGCCAAGAAGAGCGCAGAAGCTGAAGAGCAGATCAGGATACTTAAGTTCTTGGCTGCAAAGCAGAAAGAAGTTGAAGAAAAGGCTGCTAAGGAAGCAAAACTTCTTGCAGAAAAGGCTGCAGAAGAAGCCAGGATAGCACAGGAAGCTGAAGCCATGGAAAAGGCCAAGCAAGATGCTGCAATTGTGTCTACATCTGATCCTGCCATCAAGCGTTTGGAAGACGCAATTGGAGATATCAAATAAGAACAACAAAAGTTAAAAGAAACCCTTGAGGAACAAAAGACTGTCAATGCTACTCTTTATGGCATGCTTCAGAAGATATGGGACAAGATGTCCTCTGGAAGCACCTAATTCTTGTGTCTCTTTTGTCCTTATATCCTTATTTTTCACCCTTTCACCGCTTATCTTTTTTATCAATGACAAAAAGGGGGAGAAGTAATATATGAATGTGATATTTTGATTCCATAGTCAAATCTCTGAAAAACGTTGTTTACATGCTAACAGATAAAACTGTTATTTCTATTAGAGTGTTTTTCTTTTTCAGGTATTCTGATCCAAATCAAAGCTTTATTAAGAAAATCAGAACTCTGCTGAAAAAAGAATCAAGACTAAGAGCTCATGATCTAGTAAAATCAAGGGGAGCCCCAAAGCTCAGAAATTCATCAAGTCTAAGACTCAGGGGGAGCACTTCATACGAAGGATAAGCTATCTTTAGAATCTATTATTCTCCTGCACTATATATATATATATATATATATATATATATATATATATATATATATATATATATATATATATATATATATATATCAAAATTGTGTCATCGAAATACATAGTTTTGTCATCATAAAAAAGGGGCATATTGTGAGAACATGATTTGGTTATGCAATTTTATCTCTAAGTTTTGATGATACCAAATGAGTATTTTTGTATGAACAATTTTGTACAACTAATGTTTGTTATTTGTGAGAATGTAACAAACAGGTTATGCTTCCGTAAATTGGCATGAACACAATGCTTAAAGTAAAGTACTCCGCCTACACACTCTGATATAAAAGGAAAAGAGAACGGGTTCTGAAGATCTGAAGACATAGGTTCTGATCGAACGAAGTCCAGATGCTAAAGTCCTAAGCTCTCTGAATCAAGGTTCTGAAGACCTAAATCAAGTCTCTACTCATGCTTCAACCAAATACTATCAGAAGCCTATGAAGACATGAAGACAACACACCAAGCGATCGAGGTTCTGAAAACCAAGTACTAGAGACTCTGAAGATTCAAAGACTTGATAATCTCAAGAACCAAGCGATGTTTTCCCTTCTTACTCATGCTCGTGAAAAGCCTCTGAAGTTGAGAAGCCAAGAAGACAAAGCTACATAGTACAACTGTACCTTAATTCAAGTGAAAATATCTTTGTAACTGTGCAATGGTACAATCAAACATATTCTGACAAAAATTGGGCGCGCAGCATGCAAAAGCTATTATCTGTCCTCACGCTTCTAGCCGCCAGCCTAGTTAATTTATCATGATTACATTTCAACGGCTCTTTCTACATGGCTATAAAAGGAAGCAAAAGACTTGAAGAAAGATACACACGAACGCTACTGCAATACTCTCTCTATCTGAAATATTTCTTAAGTCATTCTGGTCAAAAACATGTTTACATTTTCAGCTTGTATAGAAGCACATTTCTGTAAATGTAAATTGTTCAAACTTAGGTTTGTGTGTTCCTTGAGAAAGACCCTGTGGTGGTATTTCTTGAGAAGTCTAAGTCGTGTGTCTTAGAGGTTGTTCCTTGAGTAAGACCTGTGAGGTTGTATTACTTGAGAAGTCTAAAACGTGAGAGTTTTAGAGGTTGTGTTAGTCACCAGCGGTTTGGCTCGTGCATTGTACTGACTTGATTGAATAGTGGATTAAGACCTCGTTGAGAGAGGCAAAATCACCTTGGCAGGTGGACTAGACTAACTTGAGGGTTTCTCAAGTGAACTAGTATAAACATAACGTGTTCATCACTTGATTCTCAACAAAGGTCATTACCAATAAAAGGAAGGGTTTTACAAGAAGAATTTATTTTTAGAAACAAGTTTATTTTGAAAAACCAATTCAAACCCCCCCTTTCTTGTGTTTTTCACACCTTCATATACCTCATAGGAGCACCTTGGTAAGAAAGCCTCGACAAAGTAGATTTTGGCAACACATTCAAAGAAGAACCAGTATCAACCAACGCATTGGAAAGTGCATCTTCTTGACAATTCATGGAGATATGTAAAGCCAAATTGTGATTTCTCCCCTCCTCGGGTAACTCTTCATCACAGAAACTCAAATTATTTCATGCTATGAGTTTGGCAACAATTCCATTAAACTAATTAACAGTCACATCATGCTCGACATATGCTTGTTCCAATACCTTCTGCAAAGGTTGCCTATGAGCTTCAGAATTCATCAGTAGGGACAACACTGAAATCTTGGACGGGGTGTGCAAGAGTTGATCTACAACATTGTACTCACTCTTCTTGATCAATTTCAATACTTCATCCTTGTAAGCCTTCGAACCATTGTACTGACCAGAAACATCAACATTACTCTCATCTTGATGTCGTTTACCAGCAACAACATTCTCCACAATCTTTGGAGGCTCAGGAGCAAAAACTCGACCACTCCGGGCCACTCTACTAACTTCAGCGATGCTTACCACAGAAGACAAAGAAGGAATGGGTACTTCCTTACCATCTTCTACCATGGTAATATTGTACTTATACGGAACAGCCTTGTCAGATTCATAGGGTACCAGACCAGGCAACCGAATGACCAAAGGCGTAACAGCGGTCTTCCGACTATCATAAGAGATAACAACTCGTTCAGAAATATTAAAGCGTAGCGCAATAACATTCACCTCATTCTGATATTCATCTCTTTTAGCAGTGACCTCAATCAAATTCTGATCCTTCATCCTTTGAATATCCCTCTTCACTATCACACAACCACGCAGATTTACGGAACAGATGCAATAAACTGCATAGTCATGATCAATATCATGGTATTCACCCAAAAGTGCATGCATTTCCACAAGAGATCTTCGGATCCAATGGATATCAAAAATTTTGAATGTACCAGGACAACCATAAACCATATTGAGAGATGCCTTACCATGATTAGGCAGCGAATTCGATTGTACATTAGGGTTGGAATCTTCGAAAGACAAAATACCACTCCTAGCCAACCTTCGCACTTCCATCTTCAATGGATAACAGTTCTCAGTATCATGCCCAGCGCCTCCCTGATGGAAAGCACAATGAGCTTCAGGCTTATACCACCATGGCGAATCTTTTGGAACAGCAGGTGGTGGTGGTGGTTGATAACCTTCAGGAACAAAGTTAATAGGCATGCCCCAGGGGAAGCCAGGAGGCATGGAGTGTTGAGGAACACTAGTAGGTGCCACAGAGATGGGCATAGAGACAATCTCAGAAATGACTGTCCTTTGAACAGGAGTCGAAAGCGGAAGAGAAGGTGGTGGTTGATTATGAGCAGCCACCAGAGCTTCCATCATAGCAGTGAGTCTTACCAAACCATCCTTCAGAGTTGATACTTCTTCATGAAGCTCACGGTTCTCTTGTTGCAATTGATCCATCTTTTTCTTCAAATTAGCTCGAGTATTATAATGGTGTGACAACTTGGTTGAATGAAGACCAAAAGAAACAATAATACACCTGGAAAAGGCAAGAAAAAAATGCAAGAGATGATGCTTGATGTGCAAGTGCAAATGCAAAGTTTCAAGGAACTATAAGGCATATCGCAAACATTGTTATTTGAAATAATAAAATCTCATTCATTAATGATGGAAAAGATTACATCTTGGAAGTACAGATTCAAGAATCCTAAAACAAAAGAGAATAAAGAAAACTAGATCCCTAGAGAATCTCATGAGAAGAAGTCCCAGCTCTCTTTTCCAGCTTCTTGATGCGGGCCTGCGTCTGAGTCTTCTCAATCAGCAACTGATCGACGATCAACTTCCGAAGAGATTCTGAACTCTTTGGAATATCGGAAACTGGCTGAATGCAAGAGGAAAATAAATCCTCTTGCGCATTTCTCTTCTTGTTGGCAACTTCGCCTTCATTATTCTTCTTGAAGTGCTCTTGAAGTCTTGCATTCTCTAACTCAACAATCTGATACTTGTTCTTCCAAGCATCTCTCTCTTGTTGCATCTCGGCCAAAGCCATCTGAAGCTTCTCTGTGTCTTCCATAAAGTAGAGGATATGCTTCTTAGCAGTTAGAGACAAAGGCTCCTGACGCGCATAAGGCATCTTCAAAGTAATAGCTCTATTTTTAACCCACTGGAGGTAAGGTTCCGAAGAGACACAATTCGGATTTCCCAAACATTCCTTTCCTTTTCTATGAATGTTGCGCCAAGCTTCCACAATCTCTCTCTTGAGAGCAACCTGATGTTCATCTTCCTTAAAAAAGAGATCAGCCAAATGAATGTTCTTAGGTATCTCTCGCAAAGGATATCCCACATGACGACGATCCAACACCGGATTGTAGCTGATTCCTCCCTTTGTACCAAGAAGAGGCACATTGGGAAAATCACCACAACTATCAATAATCATCACTCCAGAATGAATACGGCTACACCAATCAATATCAGAATGAGTGAGAGACATGATCTTCCGTGACCAATATAAACCATCCTTGAGGTTCCAGAAAGCTGCAGACTTCGGCAAGTGAGAAACAAACCACTTGTAGAGCAAAGGCACACAACATATAATCATCCCTTCACCATGGAAATTCCTGAGGAGAATATAATGGTAAGCATCGACAAGCTAAGTAGGAACTGGATTCCCAATCAAGAAAATCTGAATAGCGTTGATGTCGACAAAGTTCTCAACATTCGGGAAGAGGATCAATCCATAAATAAGCAAGGCAAGAATATCCTCAAAAGCAACTATGTCCTTCACACTAGCAAAGTGATGAGCTCTATCCATAAAAAAACTTAGCAGGTAACCCAAGAATCTTTCCTTTGGTATCCATGCGAGCCTTAATCTCAGAAACCTTCAAGTGAGTAACCTTCGCAATAACGTGATGCCCGGGGGAGGGATCCAAACCAGAGAAAATCTGACCATGAACAGGCAAACCAAGCAGGAGAGAATACTCCTCTAGCGTAGGTACCAACTGATAATCAGGAAAGGTGAAACAATGAAGCAAAGGGTCATAGAACTGAACCAAAGTAGCAAGCAATCCTTCAGCCATATCAACCTTCAAGAGAGATAAAAGCCTTCCATATCTGGACTCGAACTTCTTGGTATCAGCAACCAAAGATCCTAGCTCTCTCAAACCCCTTAACTTAGGACTCTTGAATATGTACTTCCTTGTACTTCTCCTTCCAAAATCCATAACAAAAGTACCTGCAATGTTTGCAATAACACCTTTAAGTTCCTTGAAACCCTCTGTTGAAGCGGTAAAGCGGTAAGCAACAAAAATATTTGGACGTATTTTTTCGGGAATTTATCGTGTCCACAGAGATTGGCTATTGAACTGTCGTTCGACAATATCAATGTTAAAGAGTTTGGAATAAAATGGTTTAAACATAGAAACAGAAAAGTAAATATCAACATAAAAAGAATTCATTCTTCAGAGAGAAGAAACTTATCTGACATGCACATAATCGACTCCTCACAAACTTAAACTTACCGACCAATTATACTCCACCTACAATACTCCTCAATATCACCCAACCTTACTCACAACAAATGTTATGTCTAACGCAAAGTTGAGAGAACAACCATGTTACCATCGTCGACACTCACGCACGCGACTCAAGACACGGAGGCATTAAGCTTCGACGCCTATTGAAGATTGTTAGCTCTAAATCTATCTCTAGAATCCAGAACTAACAGATAATCATCCTGGTTCATCCATGTGCAAACTTCAACGTTGTTTTCTAAGCTATTCTACTGAAAAATGAAGTTTGATGGAGTTGGAGCAAGAATCCCCAAAACCATAACCTAAAAAATGGTAAAAATGAACTTATAAACATTACAAATTCTGTCACGTTCGCTAAGCGAACGATTTACTTGCAAAGCGAGCCTCAAAAAGTGGCACTTAAGTGCCTATTGAACAGTTAAACTGACTCTGCACGAACATCCGCTGGAAAGTTCACTTTGCGAACTTTGTGGCGAACATTCGTTGGGAAGTTCGCTTTGCTAAATTTGGTCCCTTTTTCTACTGTCTCGTTCGCTGGGAAGTTCGCTTTGCTAACTTTGGTCCCTTTTTGCTCCCAACCCTTGTTTTGACCATAACTTTTGAACCGTAACTCGGATTGACGCACGGTCGGAAGCGTTGGAAAGCTTATTCAATGTCTATACAAGAATGGCAAGATATCCTTGATTGAATACCTGCAAAAATGAGAGAAAATCAACTAAACTCATTGATATTTACACGATACGCAATATATACACTAAAATGTAAAGTAAATGTATTTATAAACAAATAGGGGTTTATTCGAACGATATTAACCAAAAAGTATCGATAAGTGCAACAAAACTTATATACAATAATAGTTACAATTTGCACTTATCAAACTCTACCCAACTTAAACTTGTTTGTCCCCAAACAAGAATCAAACAACTCAACGAAACAGAGTGACAACCAAACAATCACGAATCAACAAGTTTTGAAAAACAGAAACAAATGTATGGTTCAAATGAAAAATGGTACACACAAAGTAAATAGTTACCACTAAACTACGACGATAACATAGTCAAGAAACAAATGCAAAATACAAAAATCATGCCAAACATCCTAAAATAACACAAGTTCCAAAGTGAATCACACCTAGCAAAAACAATCATCGGTAGATAAAAAACACAAAATGAGGTACTTATCACTCTCACAACAATCATGCAAACAATAGACTAAATTATGCAACCATCCAAAAATTCACATTGAACATACAAAGGCAAGAATCACAAGGACTTTCAAGGTTGTAGCGTGGTCGGGTAAACAAACAAGGGGCAATTTCTAAAGGTAATTGAAACAAAAACTTGCCTAAACCTAAGGGAGTGTAAACTCACAAAGACTCAAACACAAAATTCCAATCAACTTCTTCCAAAATCCCAAGTGTTACACAAAACACAATACTTATTTAGCACAATTATTTGAACTCTTTTTGTTTCCATTCACAAGGATTTTCTTTTTCTTTCTCTTTTTCTTTTTTATTTTCTTTTCTTTTTCATATTTTTCTCTTTTTTATTTTCTTTTTCATCCTCATAGGAACCAACCAATGAGTAAACAAGCATTCTCTCGCCAACTTGAATTCAACCACATCATCATGTGAATACTCCCTACTTTTTAAGGCAAGGTAAAAATTCATACAACAACAACGCAAAGTTGAGGGTTCAAGAAAAACAAAATCCATTCAAAAATAAGTGAACTAAATACTCATAGACAAGCATTAAGTTCAAATACAACATGGATCAAAAATCTCAAAGGGGTTACGAATGATCACACGCTCACAAGGTGAATGACTCTTTGGATAGGTAGTTCTTGATCCTTTTCATGCTTTCATATAATCAACACAAACAAAAGATTAAGCATAATAAAATCCAGTTAGAACAAGAATGTTGGTACTTCGCGCATATATGAACAATGAAAGCTACCTCACAAAAAGGTGGGAACTAAAGTGATTCATAATAAGAACAAGTATACAAAAGAATGAATGGCATGGAAGTTTGTAAAATGCCTAAGTATCATGAATATGCTAAAGTCTAGAAAGCGATAAACACATACCTTGGACGCGTACAAAACTTAACAATATCATTACCATACATCCGCAAGTTGAAACGGCCAAACTTGGAAAATCACCAAATTTCCTCAAGCTACTCAAAACATGCTCATTAACAAACACGAAAACTATTAATATAAACAAACTAAAAGACCGCAGAAAATTCATTAAACAAGTTGTAAAGTGAAGATTTGAGAATTTACGAAAAATCCGAGTACAGCTTGTTTAATGAATGCTCACCACACTACCTAAACTAGAATGAAAAACATGCTTGTTTTACGTCGTAAGCTCGACGCCTTTACAATGCTTAGCTAGCCACTTCCTTCCTTCATGCCATTGTGATGCCTCACCACGCAAACCAAAAGCAAGTGCCCAAACCAAACACTTAAACAAACGTTATGGGAACAAAATGTGTACAACACTTGAACAAAGATAATGGAAATAGACAATATATACGATATATATAAAACTCAAAAACAATGAAACTGTCGCAATGCAATTCAATATCAAAACCAATCCCCGGCAACGGCGCCATTTTGTTGAAGCGGTAAAGCGGATAGCAACAAAAATATTTGGAAGTATTTTTCTAGGAATTTATCGTGTCCACAGAGATTGGCTATTGAACTGTCGTTCAACAATATCAATGTTAATGAGTTTGGATTAAAATGGTTTAATTATAGAAACAGAAATGTAAATATCAACATAAAAAGAATTCATTCTTCAGAGAGAAGAAACTTATTCGACATGCACATAATCGACTCCTCACAAACTTAAACTTACCGACCATTTATACTCCACCTACAATATTCCTCAATATCACCCAGCCTCGCTCACAACAAAGGTTATGTCTAACGCAAAGTTGAGAGAACAACCGTGTTGCCAACGTTGACACTCTCGCACGTGACTCAAGACATGAAGGCATTAAGCTTCGACGCCTATTGAAGATTTTTAGCTCTAAATCTATCTCTAGAATCCAGAACTAACAGATAATCATCCTTAATCAAAGTTTGCGAGAATTATCTCTAACACAACCCAAACCCCGCGCATAAAGCAAAAATCATAGACAATCACCAATAAAGATTTGTAAAGCAAGTTTTATACAACGCCATGGGTGACAAATATACATGAGATTATAGTCAATACATATACAAAACCCAACAAAGAATAAGAGAAATGAACCAAACATCTCGCGGATTGTTAGAGCCGATCGATGATCAATCCACCCTGGTTCATCCGTGTGCAAACTTCAATGTTGTTTTCTAAGCTATTCTACTGAAAAATGAAGTTTGATGGAGTTGGAGCAAGAATCCCCAAAACCATAACCTAAAAAATGGTAAAAATGAACTTATAAACATTACAAATTCTGTCACGTTCGCTAAGCGAACGATTTACTCGCAAAGCAAGCCTCAAAAAGAGGCACTTAAGTACCTATTGAACAGTTAAACCGACTCTGCACGAACATTCGCTGGGAAGTTCGCTTTGCTAACTTTGGTCCCTTTTTCTACTGTCTCGTTCGCTGGGAAGTTCGCTTTGCTAACTTTGGTCCCTTTTTGCTCCCAGCCCTTGTTTTGACCATAACTATTGAACCGTAACTCGGATTGACGCACGGTCGGAAGCGTTGGAAAGCTTATTCAATGCTCTATACAAAAATGGCAAGATATCCTTGAATTGAATACCTGCAAAAATGAGAGAAAATCAATTAAACTCATTGATATTTACACGATACGCAATATATACACTAAAATGTAAAGTAAACGTATTTATAAATAAATAGGGGTTTATTCGAACGATATTAACCAAAAAGTATCGATAAGTGCAACAAAACTTATATACAAAAATAGTTACAATTTGCACTTATCGCCCTCTAGAAGAATGCTCATGAAAGCATGAGTGCATGAATGCAACAACCACAAACAAGATCACACAAAGCACACGGGTCAAGGTTCAAGTCACGACGAGCATGAAGCCAAGGGCAAGAACCAATCCCACAAAGGTATGTACTAAGGTTTTGTCTTCATTGTACCTAGAGAAAATAGCGATTCTAACACAGAGTGCCCAGGGTCCACAATCCACTATCAGACACACCAGCGCACCAATTACTCGGAGGTTGGTAGTTATCCTCAAGAGAATCTAACCTGAGTGTGGCATCGCGTAACAACTAAGTCGGATTTGCATCCTCATAGCTTCTGCGCCACGATCCTAAAAAGGCAAAGATGGGTTAAAGGTTACTACGGTCCTCAATGTTATAGGCTTCTATGGAAAAAGTAATGCCTTCAACGAACGCTCGATCGGCATCAGTAATTCCAAAGAGGCAACCACCGAGTGGATAGATTCTCAAGTTCTGCTTTTTCGGGATTCGACTCCCTCAAAGCTCCCTTGACTATACCATCCTCTTATCTCAAAGTACACTCTGGTCCGGGTATAGGACTTATCTCACACACAGAGGAACTCCCAAGCAGAACAAACAAGTAACAAGCAAATCAAACAAAAAGCAGTAAATAAATCAAAGTAGGCTAAACCCTTCAAGGGAGATTTCCCCAGCAGAGTTGCCACTTTTCTGTAGTGGGAAATTTGTGAGTGTAAGCTATTGATTAACTTAACTCAAAAAATGCAAGAGTCGCCACCGCACTTTTATTTTATCCAAAAAAAAGGAAAGGAAAAAGAGCGAACAAAACATAAGGAGTTCTAAAAAAAACAAGAACAAAAAGAGAATGGGTAAGGGGGGTTGGTTACGTTATGGGAAGGTGTTAGCACCCAAAATGTCTATAGTACTCTATAGGAGCCCTTTGATGTATTCATGCTTTTTGGTTTGAAAATGGTTTGCTTGAAAAGAGATTGAGGAGATGAGAAGAGAAATATTTTTTAAGATTTTTGTGTTTGGAGAGACTTATCGCCTCATGCCTACGTACCCACGAGGTGCAATGTAGGATCAAAACCCCGTAGTTCGTGGTACAAATAACAAAAATTATTGGTTATGATTCATTTTATCTTGAAAAAGACAACCCGTCATTCTCAAGAGAGAATACTCAACTAATTACCCAAAGGTATGGGAAAGAGGAATTTGCATCACATTAAGATGGAGGATTTGCTTGGATTAAAATCAACAAGACTATCACTTCAACATCAAAGTGGAAAATAGCCATACTTTACACAAAATACCATGGTTAGGAGCTTTACATCTCATAAAAAAAATGACTCATGTCTAATTCTTTTTGAAAGGTTTAAAAGAAAAAGGTGCACAAAGCACAAAAAGTTTGAATGAGTTTTGTATTTTTTTTATATCTTTTTTTGAAATGGTCAAAATATGATTAAAATGGATTGACATTTATTAAAGAAAACAAAGTTTAAAAATCACTTGACCAAAGTCAAGGTTTTATTATGAAAGCGGTTTTGAGTTTTAAAACAAGAAGGTTTTGAAAAAGGGAGAAAGTTTTGAAAATTTAAGAAGGGGTAGAGAAGAAGTGACTATCCTAGTGCATAAAATAAAAGCTAAGGTAAGAAAGATCTAACCACATGGAGGCACTCTTCAAAGCATAATAAGAAAAGAATTCCATCCTCTTGAGCCAATAAGCAAGCCAAATGAAGGCTAGAATACCAACTCCATAATGGTCCAAAGCCCAAGGGAGAGAGTCCTAAGTCTAAGTCCATAAGTCCATAATCAAGCCAAGAAGTCTAAGAGTAGAGATCCTCCAATGCAAGGGATAGTCATAGTCCAACAATTAAGAGCACAAGTCTTTTAGTGGTTTAATCCTTTGTTAATGCTTTTGTGTCCAAATGGACAAAGGAAAAATCACAAGCACAATATAATATGGACCAAATGGACAAGATAAAAAAAATGCATAAGCATAAACATGATAATGAATGATATAAAGCATAAGAAATAAAAGAGGAGAAGGGAGCAAGAAGTAATCAAAATATGTAGTATAATAGTATAGTAATAATATATACATAATGATGTGGTGAACTTAATCATCCACAAAAATAGTAACAAAAGCAACAACTGCCAAAACCGAAGGAAGGTAACACCGATTCCGCTTCGCGTCTTGAACTATAGAGATTAACCAATGCACTTAGGCCAAAGTTAATGAAGACTTGACAGAAGATTGGTAGAACCAAAGCCTCTACAACGCCAAGTTTCAAAGGTTATGGACCTAATGCAAAAAAAAATTAATCAAAATTGGGTTGACGCGACCAATCAAGGTTTGGACCACGAAAGGTCAAGTTCTGAATTGGATAAAGAGGGACAAATGTAGGGGTATGTTAAGCAATCACCAGTAACTTATGTAGAAGTTACCCTACAACGACGCCGGTCAAAATGATATATGTGCTAATGCATGCTAGATGAACGATATGTAGATCGTCACCCGAAAGCAATACCACACGAAAAGAAAATAGGTAACGATCTCGTCTTGATCAAGAATTTAACAAAGAAAATCTAAGATCCATAAGACTTTCATTGATCAAAAGAAAAAGGAGAATAGATGAAGAGAAAAGCCAAATTGAATTACACTTTCAAGATCCTTTCATCTTCAAGTTCAATCAACTTACATTGATAGATTTAAGTGTGACAACATATCACTAATTCAAAGCACCTAAAATGAATTTAACAATTCATTTAGAGATAGATTTGAACTAATGAATGTTAATCTACTTTAATCATATCTAAAGTTCATTGAAATTAAAGAGAAATTAGTATCAATAATGTTCTCTAAGGCCACAATAAGAAAGAAAGGGAAGTAAAAGGAAGAAAACACCAAAACAGCCCCAAAACAAGCCAAAAAACACAATTCTGCCTCTGTGCAATCGATTGCACAAAAGGTGCAATCGATTGCACCTGTTCAAAATCAGCAAATCAACACAAATTTTACACTGCACAATCCATTGAGCAAAAGGTGCAATCGATTGCACCTGTTCAAAAAACTAAAAATCAGCATTTTAAGAGGCAAATCCTTGATTAATCAATTATCTATTGATCATGGATTCAATTGTGCACGAATTTTAAAGTAAAACAATAGTAAAAACCTGCAATCAAACACAATTACAAGATCCAAAGGATCAATAACACAAAGCAACCAAAGATCTACATGATGAATGATGGAGATGAAGCTTTAACCATGGTGTGAGATGAATTACCACTCCAAATCTGAAAATTCCTTCAAATTGCTTCAAGATCTACACTCCAAAGCCTTGATCTACTATAATTGATAAACAAAAACAAGAATGGAAGAAGGTTTAGCTCAAAGTTGAACAAGATTCAATGTGAATTCTTGTTAACTTTCAAAGGAAGAAATGTGAGTTTTGGTGAATTTTGTGGTTGGGGAGAGAATTTGCAAGAGGTTTTTTGGCTCTCAAAAGCTTGAATGAATGAATGAAATGAAGACTCTATTTAAAGAGTTTAGGCTTGGGAATTTGGTGGTTTGGAAGATCAAAATTAGGCTTAGACTTTGATTTTGGAGGGAAATTAACAAAAGAGTGGTGATTAGTGAAGGTGTATGGTGGGAATTAATTGTGATGAGGTAAGGGAATTATTTTTGGGTGATCTAGAATATTCTCATGTGATAACATTGGGGCCAAATGCTTCAAAATTTGAAAATTGCTGAATTTGGCCAATTTTGCCTCTGTGCAATCGATTGCAGTGTTGACGCAATCCATTGCGCCTGTACAAAAATTCAAAAATTGGCACGAAATATGAGGGGTGCAATCGATTGCATCAGTGAAAAATGGCAAAAATTGCTTTGTTTGACTGGATTGCTCCGGCTTTGGCTCGATTCTTTTGCTTGTCGAAGAAAGCATGGAAATAAACACATGAACCTTGGAGTTCCTTGGATAATAATCAATTAAAACTTGAGGAATCCTTGATCGGATAAAATTTGACATGATTACGGATCAACTTCGATGTTGTACAGATGAAATTCATTTGAGCTGCGGGGCTGTTGTTTTGGTATTTTTAACCTGTTCTTCCCCTGAAAATGTTAGTGAAAGAAAACAAAATATTTTTGGATTTTGATAAAAGGTTATTAACCATAAACAAATTAAGCAATAAAACAACCAACAAACACACACATACTCAAAGATCTCTGCAAGGCACAATCCTATAAAAGAGGGAACCAATGTGTGATCTTATTTGTATGCATGAATGCACATGACAAGCAGAGAATCTTAGGGGCAAAAATTAGGGTATTACACTAGTGTATCTCTTTTTAGGACCCTAAAGGTGAGGTGATAAAGATTTTACACATTTTTTCAGAGACAAAGATTGCATTTCTCCGTAGATAAAGATTGCATGCTTTTTTGCATAACTGGGATCCTCTCTTTCGGATCTAGCCAGTCCAAGGGCGGAATAAAAATGGACTTAGGAAAATTTTTAAAGAAAAAGAAAGAGAAAACAATGGTGCAACCCCTAGAGTTCTCGTGACCGTGATGCTGTCACCGTGGGCGTGATGCAACAGTATCGCGATTGCGATAGATACCAACGTGGTCGCGATGCAACTTTTTTATGACATGAAATTGCACCTTTAAAAGGAGAATTTTACTACATTTTTAGGGATTCTGAATCTTATGCGAGAAAGTAACGATGATGAGTATTTTCTTGCAAATTTGAAGATCTTTGGAGCCATTAGAGACCATATTTTCCATTGATTTTCATGAATTCTTCATATCAACTCATGGTAATTCTTAGTTTCACTATGAGTAGCTAAGCTAGCTTTGATTAGGTCTTTAGACTTTAGAGATGAACCTAATAATACTATGTTGGATCATATAAATGTTTGATGTTATTTGAATTCTTTCATTTTATAATTCTTATTCAATTGCTCTAGTTCTTACTGTTCTTTGTGTATTGACGAACGCATTGAGTGATTTTAGATGAGTTGAGATTATTGAACGTAAGTCTACCGATCCGAATTAGAGCAATTGTTCAACTTAGTAATTAATTAGGAATAGGTAATTATAAGTTATGGATAAAGAATTAACGAACTTATAACACCTACTTTTACTTAGAATTCGCCTAAGAAGTTAGGGAGTTGTAGTCTTAATTAGTGAGTTGTACACCAATGAATTTGGTATATTGGTATTATTAATTCTTTGTATAATTATAGAGTAATTGTTATTCAAAATGTACATTCTTCAACATGGAATAATTAGGGGATTAGAATAAAGATCTAATCGCTCTCTGTTATCAAAACTTCAATCCATGTTATTTCTCTTACTTGTTTTCCGTACAGATCATTATTGAAAACCTACCTTTTGTTTAATTCTAAATCACACTATTATCGCCTTTTTCGAACTTGCAATCCATATAGAGACAAACTTATTTTATTACTACGACCAAATTAGTACATTTGCTAATTAGGCCATCAATTAACCAACCATCTTATCATCAAGCTCCGACTTGACGTTCTGAAAGACAGAATACGAGGTTGCAGATCTATGTGCTTGCGGGTATAAAGTTGATAAACCCGCAAAAGATCCAACTGAAGCCTTAATGACGACAATTATAATTTAAAGATGTTAGACACAATGCATGAGACAATGTGTATGACAAGTTAAATGCTTTGAACACAAAATAAAAGTAAAATATAAATAACATAAGAATTGGCAGCCCAATTTAGTGCAAAATAAACAATATGTTATTATAAATTCTTAGATATAAAAATAAATCTTCTTTAAACCTTCAATTATAAATTATAAAAATTATAAATATTTTTATATAAATGTACGTAATATAAATAAATAAAGTGTCATTTATAATTAGATATAAAAAAATGTCTGTATAAAAAAGATTTTACTTATTTAACGTTATAAATATTACATATATCACTTAAAATAATATATTTTATAATAATAGTAATTTATATTTGAGAAAGAATTTAAAAATTTAAAATGAACTTTTTATATAATAGTTATAAATAAATACATAGTTAAAATACCATTTGATTTTAAAGGAGTCAAACTCAATAATTTAATTTATAATAATATTTTTTTTTAAAAATGTAGAGAGAGAGAGAGAGTCTGACTTCTCTCTAGAAGTTATTCTCTTTTACTCTTTCTATTCTACTTCATATCGGATTAAGGTCTTCATCAATCGGGTTCGTTTTTCTCCGATAGAGGTTTCGTGATTGTTCCTCGTGGGTTTCGTTAGGGTTACAATGTTCAGTGTGGAATCAGGAGGATCAATCGACTTATCTTCGGCTTAAATTCCTAGCATTAGGGCTTAGGGGCTTTGGTAAGGAGGTTGCATATCTCTCTGGGTTCTGCAGGGACATTGTAGTTCTTCCTGAGTTTATCTGTTTCTAGATTGGTTTTTGTGTTTGTGGTTTCTTCTCTTGCGCGCGTTTTCTCTGTCGGCTGCTCTAGTAGTGGATCTGGGTCATTTCTACAGGAGTGTTTTGCTTTTCTGGTGCTCTAGCTGAGGGTCTTTTGCTCATGGTTGATAAGTTGGGGTGGACGAAAGTCAGACGGAAGGGAGGAAGGAATTTCATTCCGAAATGGGATATTTTCTCGGTCGGAAAGGGGTCATCGGAGGTGGAAACAAGGAGGTTATCATCAATGTATTTCTCGGAAATTTCGGACCACGTAAAAGAAAAAGACATTTCTGCTCTCTTTGGCTGCATAAGAGAGGTATATGAGGTGGTTATACCACCAAAGCACAACAAATTTGGCAAACGATTTGGTTTTGCTAGATTCTGAAATGTTGAAGGCGCGAGGGTGTTAGCGGTGAAAGTGGACAACGTCATGATAGAGGGGAGGAAGATACACGCGAATCTTCCGAGATTTGAGAGAGGAGTTTTGGGTCAGAAGGGGAAGACTAAGGCAGATCTGGGCCAGCGCGATATCTGTTTGTTTAAGGAGGGAGGAATTATCAGAAGAAGAGGGGGTTATGGGGGTAGTTCTGTTTTTGGAAACAAATCCTTCGAGGAGGTAGTTTCTTATGGAGAGGATGGTCGGCCACCAAAGGCTTTTGTAGGTAAGGTAATTAATCCTGGTATTACTTATAACCTTTAGACCTACTTTGAAATAGAAGGTATTTTCACGATTAAGATTACACCTCTAGAAGGTACTCTCTATTTGTTAGAGGAGGGTTTCATCCAAGACTTAATTTTAAACGGTAGAACTTGGTGGCAACAGTGGTTTTCTGAGATTAAGCCTTAGAAGGAGGAGGTGGTGGATGCGGAGAGACTAATGTGGATTAGGGTTTTGGGAGTTCCGTGTCATGCTTGGACCATGGAATTCTTCATTGATTTGGCCAACACTATTGGGTCGTTTGTGTGCACCGACGAAAACACGATGAAACGGGGGAGTTGTGACGTTGCGAGAATTTTGATTATGATGCCTTTGGATGGCAAACTCCCTAAGATAGTAAAGGCAGAGATTGACAGCTTAGTTTTCAAATTGATTTTGAGGGAAGATTCTCATGGTCCGGTGAGAATTTTGAAACAGAATCACAATTTGAAGGTCGCAAGTATGGTTTCTGATTCTGACTCTGGAGCTAGTAGTTCAGAATCTGAGGAAGGTGTTAAGGGGATGGAGGACATAGATTCTATAGAAGACTTTAGTTGGGAGAACGAAGAAGCAGACGTAGGGAGCACGGTAGCTACTGCAAACAAGGACATTGAAACACGACAGGAAGGGTCGTTTGAAGAGTCTTCATTGCCTCCAGTTAATGCGATCATTGGATCCTTTGATGCAGCGGTGGATTCGATGAAAGCTAAGATGACTCTTGTTGATGGCAGTGGAGAAACTTAGTAGGGAAATTCAGTTCAGTCTTTATCAAGTGTCAGTAAGGTTTGCTGTTCGTTAGGGGGAGCTGCGATTGATACGGCTTTTCCGGTGTTGGAGGATGTAGTCAAAAGAAGGAAAATGAAAAGAATTAAATTTAAGCACTTTGTGGAAGATGGAGGCATTGTGAAGGGTAGGACAAGCAGGAAATGCAGCAACAATATCAATAAGAAGGGAATGATAAAACCTGCAAATCTCGGGGCTGGAGGGAAAGATAAGGCAGTTGACAAAGCAAGCTTGGGAAGTTTGACAGGAAGCTGTGTAGAGGGGTCGAAAATCTATGGGGAGCAATCAGAGGAATCAGATATAGGGAGGTTTAATACGGAGACGTGGGAGAATCTAAATAGTAACGTGCGTGAGAAATTGTGGAATGTTTTTAATAGTTTGGGAGTTAAGTCAAAAGAATCTAAAATTGATTATAAGAAAAGGATTCTTGATTTGAAAAATTGTGATAAGGAGAGAGTGCTCACTAGGAGGGAGTTAGTTAAAATTTCGAAATGATTATCGGATCTTTGAACATTAGAGGGGGTGGATCCTTGGCGAAAAGAAGGAGAGTGAGTCATTTGATAAATAAGGGGAATGCAGTTGTGTTTCTTTTGCAAGAAACTAAATTCTCATCTTTGAACGTCGGAGTAGTGAAGAGCTTTTGGAGTAATGAAGAAATTGGTTTATGCTATTCTCCTTCGAATGGAGCTTCAGGAGGTCTTTTAATTTTGTGGAAAGAATGAGGGATGGATGTTCTTAATAGCTTTAGAGGCGAAGGATATTTGGGCATTAAGGTGAAATGGAGAGGATATATTTACTATATTGTAAATGTCTACTCTTCTTGTGAATTTCCTAAAAAGAAGATGTTGTGGATGAGACTTCTAGATCTTAAAGGTAAATACCTAGATGGGGAGTGGATATTTTATGGTGACTTCACTGCGGTTAAGGAAAGGAGTGAGAGGAAAGGTAGGTCGGCTTGGACTAAAACTTTCGAGATGAAAGATTTTGGTTCTTTTATTGATAATAGTCTTATGATTGACGTTCCGTGCAAAGGTAAAAAATTCACTTGGTATAGCGGGGATGGTAAGGCTATGAGTAGAATTGACCGCTTTCTTGTGTCGGATATTATTGTGCATAGGTGGGGGATAGTAGGTCAATTGATCGGGTTACGGGACATATCGGACCATTGCCCGATTTGGTTGGTGGCAGATGATTCTAATTGGGGGCCGAAACCGTTCAAATTCAATAACGAATGGTTCTCGGACAAATATTTCATACCTTTTGTAGAAAATGAGTGGAGGAGCTTAGAGGTGGTTGGTAGGAGTGATTATGTGTTGAAGGAAAAGTTGTATTAATTAAAGTTTGCCTTAGGAGGTGGAATACGGAGAGGTTTGGGAGATTTGATTTGGAAGTGGAGGAAGGGGTGAAGGGTATTAATGTGGCGGATGATCTTCTCTCTAGTGATATTCCTTTCGAGTTGGAAGAAATTCTAGCAAAAAGAAAGGAAGCTTCTAGTCGATTTTGGATTAATTTGAAGATTAAAGAGAATATGTTAATTCAAAAGGCAAGGTTGAAGTGGAGAAATGAGGGGGATAACAATAGTAGGTTCTTTCATAGAGTGATGAAGGAAAGGAGGAGGCATAACCACATTGGCTCTATTAACTCGAGCAATGGTTTTTTGGAATCAGTTAGTAATGTGAAAGCAGAGGTGTGGGAGCACTTTTCTAGTAAATTTAGAGAAGATGATGCGGAGAGGCCTTCTATTGAAGATTTGACTTTTAATAGAATTAGTAGTGCGGAGCGGGAATCCCTCGAAGCCTTGTTTTCGGAGGAGGAGATATAGGAGGCGGTGTGGAGTTTTGATGGGTCGAAGAGTCCGGGTCCCGATGGTTTCTCTCTTATGTTTATCCGTAAGTGTTGGACTTTCTTGAAGGAAGATTTCGTGAATTTCTTCAACGGATTTCATTCGGCAACGGTTCTATCTAGAGGTATTACTTCTTTTTTGACTTTAGTCCAGAAGAATCCTAATCCTTTAGGGCTCGATGATTATAGACCTATTTTCTTGGTGGGATGTCTCTATAAAGTGTTATCAAAGCTTTTGGCGGGTAGAATGAAACTTGTGTTGGATGCTTTAATTTCTCCTTGTCAAAGTGCTTTTATCCCGGGAAGACAACTTTTAGATGGGGTGTTGATTGCGAATGAGTTGGTTGATTTTTATAAAAAGGAAGGAAAGAGGTGTTTCCTTTTTAAGGTGGATTTTGAAAAATCTTACGACAAGGTTAGTTAGAATTTTTTAAGGATGATGAGGAGGAGGATGGGGTTTGGTAGCATTTGGATGAATTAGATGGAATTGTTGATCTTTAATAGTAGTATGTCGGTTCTTGATAACGGAAGTCCGACGAAGGAGTTTAAGGTGGATCGAGGGTTAAGACAACGCGATCATTTATCCCCCTTTCTATTTGTTTTAGTGGCGGAGGGACTTTCGATGTTGGTTAATAAGGCGGTGGATATTGGAGTTTATGAAGGGGCTTTTTTTCAATAGTAGTTGTTCCGTGGAAATTCTTCAATTTGCGGATGATACGTTGTTGGTTGGAGAGAGTAATTGGAACCAAGTGTGGGCTTATAAAGCGGTTCTTAGGAGCTTTGGGCTTGTTTCGGGATTGGGAATCAATTTTCACAAGAGCAAATTAATTGGAATTAACACTAATTCTTGTTTTTTGGAAGCGGCGGCTTCTTTTCTTTCTTGTAGGGTGGAAGATAACAAGTTTAACTTTCTTGGGATTCCCGTTGGTGTTAATCCGAGGCGGATCTCTACTTGGACTCCTTTGGTAGAGAAGATTAAGAAACGTATATTGTGTTGGAAAAGTCGTTTTCTTAGTTTCGGTGGTAGAATCACACTCCTCAAATCGGTTCTTAGTTCTCTACCTATCTTTTGGATTTCTTTTTATAAGATGCCTACTAAGATAGCTAAGGAAATAACTCGTATTCAAAGCAATTTCTTGTGGGGTGGTTTGGAGGAGAAGAAACAGATTCATTAGGTGGGGTGGAAGGAAGTTTGTCTACCCACGAGAAATGGTGGTTTGGGAATTAGAAGGATTGAAGATTTTAACATTTCGCTTCTACTTAAATGGAAGTGGGGAATTTTAAAAGGTTCGGAAGCCCTTTGGTATCGTGTATTGAAAGCTCGTTACGCTGATATTAATTTGTTCTTGGTGAATGACGTTAATAATATTCACCCAATTCGTTCTTCTTCTGAATGGTGGAGGGATTTGGGCTTTTTGGAAAAGAAGCTTGAGGATGGTTTCTTTGCAAAGAAAGTGAGGTTCGTGGTTGGAAATGGTTTTAAAGGTCTCTTTTGGTATTCATCTTGGTTGGAAAATGATATTATTCTTAAGGATAGTTTCCTTATATTTATGAGTTATCGGTTTTGAAAGAAGTTTCAGTGGCCGGAATGGGAGGTTGAGTAGACGGTACGTGGAGGTGGGGCTGTTTTGGTATCAATACTACTGCGGACCCTGCTGCAATTTCAGAGTTGACCGCTTTGGAAGGCATTTTAGTCGGGGCTGGCCCGTTTTCTGCGCAGCCTGATCTGCTGCAATGGAGACCGGATCCTGTCATGGGATTCTCGGTAGCGACCTGTGCTTCGTAGCTTATTTCTGGCAGCATGACTGCTACGATTTTTTCTGCTTTTTCGTATCACGTCGGGGCTGAATTGATGTGGAATCGGTTATGGAAAGAGGATGTTCCGGCGAAAATCAAAGCTTTTGGTTGGAGGGTTTTCATGAAGAGACTTCCGACAAGGGATAATCTTAAAATTAGAGGTATTATTCCGTCCAATACTTCCTCTCTTTGTGTTTTTTGTTTATCGAGGGAGGAAACTTTGCACCATACTTTTATGTCTTGTAGGGTAGTGGGGCTGATTTGGAGGGAAATAAGTGTGTGGATTGGTTTTGAGGAGGTAGTGTCGGCTAGTCCAATCTCGTTTATGGATAGCTTTTTGAGGTGGTTTGATTTTTGCAAACTTTTCAAAGTGAAATCTCGGAAAGCCGACATCTTTTGGTTGACCATTTATTGTAATATTTGGAATCTTAGAAATAGCATTATTTTTGAAAATCAAGGTTGGAATGTTCTTCATGTAGTTTGGAACATCAAATTTTCGGTTTGGAAATGGTCCATAATCGGGAAAATTGAGAATACCAATTGTAATTCTTACGATTTTTGCAAAAATCCGTTGTATTTTTTATCGTAACTCAATTGGTTCCCAATTTTCGAATTTTTTAGGGGTCGCGTTTTTTGTAGCCTTGTATCTCGTTTCCCTTTTGTAAACAGGTTAGAGAACCCTTAATTCTCTTTTTAATATATAACTTGCTTACAAAAAAAATAATTTAATTTATAATCTTTTTACAATATTAGCTTATAAAATTAAAAAAAAAGTAGAAGATTCAATACAAAAATTGATTATATATTATTAATTTTCAAAAGTAATAAATTTTAAAAAGTTGTAGAGTCAATACAATTGTCTCATATTTAAAACTTATTAATTACTATGTTTATAACGGACAAATAATTTACTATTATAATTTATAAGATAGTAAGACATTGCTATTATTGCTATTATAAAATAAAATAATATAATGTATATAGGGTTAGGGTTTGTTATGTTGTGGGCCGGGTGACAGACATAATAAATAAGGAGGGTAGTAAAATTGTAGTTGTTATTTTAGAGCCGTAAGTTGTGATAACGATGGATACAGTTTCGTTGCCGGAAAGCACTGTTGTAAGAGGTACGCCGCTGAAATCAAAACGGAAACATGGTGAAAGAGGTAAGCGTCTGAAATCGGAACGGAAACATGGTGAAAGAGATAAGCGTCTGAAATCGAAACAGAAACAAGTTGAAGATGATGCGGTTGAAGGAGGTAGGCTGCTGAAATCGGAACAGAAACACGGTGAAGATGATGCGGTTGAAGGAGGTACGCTGCTGAAATCGGAACAGAAACATGGTGAAGAGGATGCGGTTGAAGGAGGTACGCTGCTGAAATCGGAACAGAAACATGGTGAAGATGATGTGGTTGAAAGAGGTATGCTGCTGGAATCGGAAAGGAAACAAGTAGAAGATGATGCGGTTGAAGCGGTTGAAAGAGATGCTGTGCCGAAAGGGGTACGTTTCGTATAATAATTTTGATGATTTATTTTGTGTTTCACTTCACATAGTAATTTTGATGATTTATTCTGGACTACTCAGGATTTTAATGTTATTGCTCCTCCAAGACCTAGACAAAGAGTACCCATAACTAATGATAATCGCCCTCTTCTCGTTAGACTTTCCATAAGTGCTTTGGAAAAGTACAAACATGACCACAAAAAGGTTCTAAAACATTTAACTACTATTCCAATATTCATTCATCACCTTTATTATTATTACTATTATTATTATTCTAATTGTTTTTTTTTATTTACCTAGATTCCAGAATTTCAATTTTTTGAACTTGTCAGGTTAAGATGGAAATAAGACCTTTTTGTGTTTAGAGAGATGTGTGGGAATATTAGAGGCTTAAAGAGAAACTTTATTGGTGGGAGAAATCTTTATGGAAGAGAGAACTTTATCTTTTTGCTTAAAACAAAAGTGTAGAATTACATCTCTATTTATAGTACTCTAATGTGAACTCTAGACACACTTATTCTAGAGAGTTCTCAACTCTTGAAGTTCCAAGAGTATTCTAGAAAATATTATAAACCTAAGAAATATCTAGACACTCCAAACATTACAAGAGTTTTCTAGAAACATTAATTAAAATTACCTAAACCCAAAATAATTAAGCCCAAAACTCCAAACAATATGTTTAGGCCCAAATCAAGTTTAATATTTCAACATCCCCCCTTAAACTTGATTTGTGACTCCATGCATACTCCTTAGCTTCACGAAAGTTTCCAACTTGAGTGGCTTGGTGAAAATGTCAGCAACTTGATCTCGAGACATCACATACTTCAATTTCACCTTGTACACCCATCTTATTCCAATTTCTTTGCGTCCTCGCGGAAGTGTAGTAAGTTCCCACGTATCATTCTTCGTGATTGACTTGATTTCTTCGTCCATGATGTCTCTCCACTTTACGTTTTCAATCGCTTTTAGATAGCTTAAAGGCTCGCAATCACCATAAAGACAAAAGAGGTTAACGTCGTTTTGGTTTTCGGTTACCTCATAAATCTCTTCAATGCTCCTTAGTCGTGGTGTCCTCTCACTTGAGCTTGTTTCATCCAACCTTGGTTTCGATGAGGCAGGTGGTGTAATATGTTCCTTTATCATTGGTTGTTCCATTTCATCATATTCTTCTTCAAAGTAAGGAAGAAAATCGTACTTGTCTTCTTGAACACTCCAATCCCAACAATCTTCTTTATCGAACTCCACGTCACGACTTATGACAATCTTTCCACTATTTGAATTATAGAGCTTGTACCCTTTGGAGCTTGAGTCATAACCCACGAACACAGACTTCTCACTTTTATCATCGAGCTTTGTTCTCCTTTCATCTGGAACGTGGGTATAGGCAATGCTTCCAAACACTTTGAGGTGAGAGATACCTGGCTTCCTTCCACTCCATGCTTCTTGTGGTGTCTTCTCATGCACACTTCTTGTTGGGGAACGGTTTGTCAGATATACCGCACATGCCACTGCCTCGGCCCAAAACTCTTTCGGCATCCTCTTACTCTTAAGCATGCTTCGCACCATATTAAGTATGGTTCGGTTCTTTCTCTCCGCTACTCCATTTTGTTGTGGCGATCTTGGCAATTTTAGTGGGAGGCGGATTCCATGGTCTTCACAATATTTGTTGAACTCATTTGAAGTAAACTCTCCTCCTCGGTCAGATCTCATAGCCTTAATGGAAAGGCAACTTTCTTTCTCCACAAGGGCTTTGAACTTCTTAAAATTTTCAAACACTTCTGACTTCTCCTTCAAGAAATAAACCCATGTTTTTCTAGAATAATCATCAATAAATAGGAGAAAGTATTTATTCTTACCATAAGAGTTTGGATTGATTGGTCCACAGACATCGGTGTGTATGAGCTCTAGCGGTTTTGTCGCTCTTGACGTTGATTCCTTTGGAAAGCTTTTTCGGTATTGCTTCCCAATTAGACATCCTTCACATAGTTGGTCTGGGTGGTTTATACTAGGCAAGCCTCTTACCATCTCCTTCTTTGACAAACATTCTAGACTGCCGAAGTTAAGGTGTCCAAATCGTAGATGCCATAGCCACGAAGAGTCAGTATAGCAAGCCTTGAGACATTTTGCCTCATCATTTTGAATGTTCAAGACGAACATTCTATTCTTTGACATAGGCACCTTAGCAATCAAGTTATGTTCACAATCTCTTAAGAAAAGACTATGTTCTTTCAAGTGGATGTCATAGCCTTTCTCCAATAATTGTCCCAAGCTCAAAATATTATTCTTTATGTTAGGAACATAGTAGACATTGGATATGAATTGATGACTCCCATTCTTCAAGCGTATGAGAATTTTACCTTTGCCTTTGACTGGTATCTTTGAGTCATCTCCAAATGAGACGTCGCCAGTTGTCGCTTCATTGATCTCTACGAACATGCTTCGATCGCCGCACATGTGGTTGCTTGCGCCAGTGTCGAGGTACCACTTGTTTCTTTTCTCTTCAACTTGGCTTTGGCACGCGAGCAACAGAGTTTCTTCTTCTCCACCTTTTTCTTCTATAAAGTTAGCTTTCTCTAGAACCTTCTTCGAGAATCTACACTCAGATGCATAGTGACCAATCTTGTTGCAGTTGAAGCATTTGATTTGTGACTTGTCGCACTTGGACCATGAATTTCCTCTTCCACGACCTCTTGTTGTTTGTGGTTTCCAACTTCTTTCTCCATTGTTGAAGTTGTTGGAGTAGTTGTTGTAACTACCTCTTCCTTCTCCTCCATGTCCTCGTCCACGTCCATGATCTTGGCCACGACCTCATCCTTTTTGGCTTTTGTAATATACATAGTTTCCTTCTTTTGCGTTGAGTTGTAGTAGTTGCTCCATAGCCTCCTTTTGTTTAATTTTTCTCTTTTGTTTTTCTTCGTATGCTTGTAAGGAACCCATGAGTTGCTCAATAGTCATGGTCTTTAAATCCTTGTTTTCTTCAATGTTGGTAACAATGAAGTCAAAACTTGGATTTAAAGTGCGAAGTATTTTCTCCATGACTTTCACGTCATCAACATCTTCACCATTTCTTTTAAGTTGATTGACTACGGACAATACTCGAGAAAAATAATCAGAAATTGACTCAGACTCTTCCATAAATAAACGTTCAAACTCACCTCTAAGAGTTTGAAGACGAATCTTTTTCACCTGCTCCACTCCTTTGTTGCAAGTTTGAAGCTTGTCCCATGCTTCTTTGGCCGTCGTTGCATTTGAGATCTTCTCAAACGTATCTTCATGCACCGATTGATAAATGAGGAAGAGAACTTTCTTGTCTCTCTTTCTTGACTCCTTCAATATCTCCTTTCCACCTTGACTTAGCGAGCCTTCATCTTGCTCCTTGAAGCCTTTCTCAACGATATCCCACACATCTTGAGCTCCTAGTAGCGCTTTCATCTTGATACTCCAATTGTCATAGTTGTTCTTTGTGAGCATCGGCATTTGAAAAGGGAAACCTCCATTCGCCATCTTTTGAGGATCTTCAAGCTCTGATGCCACTTTGTTGGAAATAAGACCTTTTTGTGTTTAGAGAGATGTGTGGGAATATTAGAGGCTTAAAGAGAAACTTTATTGGTGGGAGAAATCTTTATGGAAGAGAGAACTTTATATTTTTGCTTAATACAAAAGTGTAGAATTACATCTTTATTCATAGTACTCTAAGGTGAACTCTAGACACACTTATTCTAGAGAGTTCTCAACTCTTGAAGTTCCAAGAGTATTCTAGAAAATATTATAAACCTAAGAAATATCTAGACACTCCAAACATTACAAGAGTTTTCTAGAAACATTAATTAAAATTACCTAAACCCAAAATAATTAAGCCCAAAACTCCAAACAATATGTTTAGGCCCAAATCAAGTTTAATATTTCAACACGTAATAATGGATAATGTTGAAGATTTTACTTTGTTCTTGGATGTTTGCTATGAATGGAATGAATCATTGGTTTACATAACTTCTCAATATACTTCATTGCATCGTTTCATCCAACCATAATTTTGTGATATAAATTGTCTTTCTTCCGTCAATGCCATCCATTTGTCTGCTACTCTGTCATAGAAAGCTATCATAAGTTAGTTTGAGAACAACTAGTGTCTATGTTAGTGCAAAAAGTATTTTCAAGTTGTGAAACATTAAAATTGACAGAGAGCTGAAACATTAATGTCTATGAAGGTTGAGGCGGTTCAGGAAACTAATGAAACCACTAACAAACTAACATTATATATTTAAAAAAGAGTAAATCATCATTTTGTCTCTGCAAATAAATCCAAGTTCTAGGTAAAATCAAATGTGATTGATTGATTGTGTCATCTAAAAATATGCTTTTTTGCTTGTTGTTCAAAATGTGAATATTTGAAAAAGTGTTTGAAGATTAATTTTCTTTCTTCTTGAGAGTTGAACAGTGAATTGGAATTTTTTATCAAACCAAATAAGTAGTTTATGAAAAGGTAAACTTTTTTCAAAATGTCTTCAACATGTAAAAATTGGTCTTATATATGAAAGTAGGCTCTAAAAGCACTTATCTTGCTGGTGATAACTCCAGTTTGGCTGATCTTAGTCATCTTCTAGGAATTGGACATCTTATAGAGGAAGCAAAAATGGGACATTTGATTAGTGAGAGGAAAAATGTGAATGCTTGGTAGGAGAAGATTTCAAGTTGGCCAGGAAGAAATTGAAGAGTTTGATTGGTTAAGTAAGAAGGAGATATTTGTCTTATCCATATGATAATATAAAGACTAAGGAGGAAAAGAAAAATATGATGAAAATAAAGTAAGTTTAGGTTTTCTTTTCATTGGCTAAAAGTATATGAATTGCCTATGCATATGTATGTTTAGTACTTAATGATTATTGAAAAACAAAAGTTTGTTTTAGTGAATATTGCAAATGTTGAGAGCGGACAATAAACTGAACCAATTTGAATATGGTTCAAAATTCGATTTGATAATTAAATTGTTAAACTTGGTTCATTAATCAAATGAGTTGAATATAAGTAAGAAATTAATTTTGTTAATTAAATGAGTTGAACTTGAATTATGTATAATTTGATTCGTTAGGCTCGCGAAGTAAACAAATTGAATCTAACGAACTGAATCTAACGAGTTGGCCTGAGTTGTTTCTGAACTTAAAATGAATTGAGTTTGAGCTTAAAAAAAGTTCGAATTGAACTCGAACCGAATTTCCAGCTGAACCAATTCTTATCAAGTTGAGACAAACTACGACGAGTTCAACTTGACTCGACTCATTTTTAACCCTACAATCTCATTTAATAGAGGACTACTTTTTCTTTATAGGATTTTTTTTTAATAGTAAAATTGATTTGAACAACATAATTTAATTGAATTGTTGTCAACCAAAAACTTTTTTAGAGAGAGAAGCTCCAACTTCTCTATTCCTTTTCCTTTTTGTCTATAGGCAACCTATAGTAATCATCTTTCTCGTCCAACCGGTCTCTAATCGGGTCTTAGTACATCTCGGCAATGTAAGAAGTTGGATGTCTTCGGTTTAAACTCCTATATTTAGGTATAGGGACCTTGGCATCTGATTCCTGTGCATTGTTTAGATATCTAGGCTGTTCTTGGGATAGTTCTTGGCTGGTTGTTCTGTTTTCTGGTGTGGGCTGTTTAATTTTGGGTATACAAGATATCCATTATGGCTCAAGGTATACATAAAGAAGGGGTTTGGGAGTATGTAAAGAAATCACATGTTAAGCGATCTGTGGTACCCAAGAGATCTATATGGAAAGCTCATAGTGGCAAAGGTATTGATCAAGACATTTATGAGGCTTCATCGTTTTTCTTCACCGAGTTTCCAGAATCATATGAGGAAAAACACATGTTTGATGTATTCAAAGAACACAGATTGGTACTCGAAGTCTTTATCCCTGTAAGGTTAGATAAAAAGGGTAAAAGGTTCGGCTTTGTGAGATTTAAGAAGGTGTTGGATGAACATCTTCTTGCCATTAAATTGGACAATATTGTCATTAATGGCAACAAGATATTTGCAAATACTCCTAGATTTAAGAGAGGTGATACATAAGGCAAGATGGGAACGTCGAAATTAAGAGTTGAGAAAGATAACATTTCGAAAGTAGCGGGTAATGTCAACTTCCAAAATACGAGATATGGGTTTAGGAAGAGGTCATATGCACAAGTTATGAGAGGTGATGGGATCAACATTAAGTCTCATCAGGTGCTAATGGGAGACAAACCAAACTTTGCTCATCTAATGTTTAATGTAAAGGAAGAAGAGATAGAAAGATTTGAACAGGATTTTGTGGGTGTTAGGGAGAAACCAGGCACATCTTTTGATATACAAGAAGCTTTACACATGGAAGGTTATTTTACAATCAAAGTCACTCTGTTGGGTGCAAACTTAGTGCTGTCAGTAGAAGAAAATACAGGGGATGTTAAGAAGATGGTGGCAGAAGACGAAGTTTGGATATCAAAATGGTTTGTGGATATTCATCCATGGTCTCCAGATGATGTTGACGAGGAGAGATTGACTTGGGTGAATATTTTTGGTTTACCATGTCATATTTGGGGAGACAAGTTTTTTAGTTTTCTGGTGAACATAATTGGTTCTTTCGTCAAAGCTTATGAAGAAACACCTAAAGCTGGACGTTGCTCGCATACTTATCAGAACCAAATTCGCGATGAATCTCAATGAAGTTTGTAACATAGAAGTGAACAAAAATATTTTTCATATTAAGGTTGTGGAAGAGGCTATGGGTTTCTGTACTAAGAAATTGTGCTACTTTGATGATAACTCTGTGGTTGAAAGTTCGGAGATGGTATCCTCGGATACTGAGGTGGTAGCACTACTACGAAAAACCCAATTAACAACGGTTGGGAATGACATATAATGACGCGGGCGAAGACGTTGTTATGTAGATTGTCGTTGTAAGTTAGCTGTTTCTACAACGGGTTGGAAATCGTTATTGAAAGGCAAGGCACGAGCCATATATCACAACGGTTATGATAATAAACCGTTGTGATACATACACTTAGGTTATGGGTTCGAAACCCATCAGCAGCGAAATTATATAAAACATAAATTACTTATGATATCGGTTACAATAGATAACCGTTGTTGTAAGTACCCTAAGTTTATTATATTAAATGTAGATTGCTTGTTTTCTAAACACCTCACTAAATAAATATACATGGATTCAATTTGATGAAGATGTCTATAATCTGCAAATTAAACTGTTCTTGAAAACCAACTTAAACAAACCAATGTTGTTTTTTGATTGCATTCGTCTCATCGTGCATTTCACGCTCTTTTACAGATATTGTGGTTTATTGATCTGACTCATTCGATATATCGCTATCTTTGATTATAGTTAAATTTCCATAAGATCAACAAGACATTGGATAATCTGCCTCATCTTTAATTTAACTATAATGGAAGATGGCGATGCATCTAAGGAGCCAGATCATTATACCATAATCTATATATAAAAGAACGTGAGATGAATGACGAGAGGCATGCAATCAGAAAACAACATTGGTTTGTTTAAGTTGGTTTTTAAATACAACTTAATTTGCAGATTATAAGTATCTATGTCAAATTAAATGAATGTATTTTAAGTGAGGGTTAGTGAAACAAACAATCTACAGAGAATATAATAAACTCAAACAACATTCTATACCAGATCCATATATTATAAACTGATATAATACGCTTGCTTCCACCAGCATCATCATCCCGTATAATCCCCTTAACCTGAAAGGAAACAAAGCAAACTTCAAAAATGAGCATCCTCAGTTGAAAACAAACCCTAAAACCATAATCCAGTGAAGAGTAAAGAGAGGAACAGGAATAACGCACCTTTTAATGAAACTAATCGCGGAACAAGAATCAATTATGATGCTGAACTAGTTTGGGAAGCAATGAAAAAGAAATATAAGGAGGAAGAAGCTTACACAAAAGCTTCATATTTCTTATATTTCTTTTCATTGTTTCTAAAACTAGATAAAGTTTGCTTACAGTGTTGATTCTTCATTTACTAACATCTTGTTCGTGAAGCTATGAAGAAAAAGTACAAGGTGGATGAAGTTTCTATCATAGCTTCATGCTTCTTGTACTTTTTTCCATAGCTACGCAAACATTATGAAGTTTCCAAAGCATGGTCTTTGTTAAGGTAGTGAAAACGAATCTGAAAAAATGAGAACAATCAACAAAAATAACAATCCACAAACGAGATAATGGGAAATATCTAACAATAGATGGAAGAAGAAGAATACCTTAATGTATGAAGCACAAGATTCACGGCTAATGGTGAAAACGAAGAGAAAAAATGGGTTCTAGGGTTTAAATTTGAAGGCAACGACGTTACTGTCAATTAAGTGAAAGTTATTTCGCTTATATATGGGTAAACTATTTCACAACGGTTAACAATAACAACCTTATAGATAGGTATTTATTTATTTTAAATATATCACTACGGTTAACCAAAATAACCGTAGTGATAACCCTTTTATCTGTGAATTTTAAAATAAATAAAAACTGTTTAGATATGTATTTATTTATTATAAATATATCACTACGGTTAACCAGAAGAACCGTAGTGATAACCCTTTTATTTATGAATTTTAAAATAAATAAAAAAGAAAAGGTGCGCCTTAACTTCTCACTTAATGCATCTGCAGTTTAAACATCAACAATGTAATTCACAATGCATCTGCAGTTTAAACATCAACAATGTAATTCAAACTCTAATTCAACTATTACATTTCATAACAAAGTAAACATTAAACATAAAGGAGACAAGAAAACATAACATCTTGATATTTCCAGAAAATATCTCTGATTTCAGTTTGTTCTTCAAATTCTTGTTTTTTTCTTCTTTAAATCCTCATACATAACCTTCAGATAGTCCACAGCTTCCAACTCTGACTTCATAATGCTCTCATCGTCATTTCCATCTCTTTCTCCCACGTCTTCATCCCATATGAACAAATTACATGTTTCATCGCTCCTCCAAAATGGACATCTCCAAAAAAGCCTTCCTTTATTTTGTCCCTTCTTGCATTGATACGAAACCATACGACCATCATAACCACAAAAATTTCCAGATCGAGATTTTACACTGGAAGAAGACGTAGAAACACCTTTGGATGATTTTGTCTTCAAATGCGACATTGCAACACCTTAAAGTAGAACACTTTCTTGTTGTTGTTGTCTTCTTCCAGACAATGGTGACGGTGTTGGTGTTAGGGTTGTTTCGTCTTGTTTCTTTTTTCAATGGATAAATTGATATATACTTGGTGTTTAAAATACATAAAAAGAAGCTTCAGTTTGTAACAACGGTTTTAAGAAAAATCCGTCGTGATATCCTTATTATTTTTTAGTTAAATATTAATAAAACTTAAAAATGGAGCATTTACGTCAAAGGGATAAACTATTTGAGGGCGATGAGGTTCGAACCCATGATAGCTAGATTGTATCACCACGGTTTTCATAACAACCGTTATTATACCCTTGAGATTTCTAATTAAAATAATGCACGCGCATCCAGTACGCACTATAAGAACGGTGTATAGGATGCCGTTGTAAACCTGGCGTTGTTGTTTGGGCGTTTTGTAGTAGTGTAGAGTCGGAATTGGGCATAACTGAACCAGAGGATATTAACCCGGAAGTAATGCAGGTAGGATGTAGTGAAGCTATGGAGGTGGATAATCATGCAGTGTGTATAGACAAGATAAGGGATAAAGCTGATGTACCTAATAAAGTTGAGGGTGATTTAGCAAGAGGTATATCAGGATTCAAAAAGCAGTCGTTTGGTCAGGAATATAGTAATAATATAAGGACATTTGAAGAAAGAGAAAATCAAATGTTTGGTGATAGATTAGAGGCTGGTGGCCATGAGTCAAGTCATTTAAACTCTATATAGGTGCATCAGGAAACGTGTGTCAGGGGTTTAAGGTGGGCCATAATATTAATAATTTAGTCAACATTGAGATGTGTAACAACTCTAAAGAAGATCTAGAGGCGAACACAAATGGTTGCGATATCAATACTGAGGAGCCGGGGTTGGGAACTGTGAGGCTTATGGGACCCTTTATTTCTGATACAATTTTGAAGAATATGCCTAATAGGAAAAAAAAGTTACTTGAGGAGATTTATCAGAATTTAAAAATTCCGTTTGCACCATCTTATTACTCAACTTTACTTCATGCTGATAACAACCAGAGTACTCCTGTCAAAGTTTAAAGCTATTCAAGTTTTTCTGGATATTTTAATCATAATAGAAGTGGATCTATAGGACACGTAAAGGTCATAAAATCTAATTCCAAGATCAAGAAAAAGCTCGCGGATTTACCGATCAGGGTATGGGACTCTATTAAAAGGTTAGGGGTAGAAGTTAAAGAATATGATGAAGTCTTCGAATCTATAATTCGGAAGATGAAAGCAGAAGATAGGAAGCACAAGATAGATAAGAAGGAGGTTGCTACTGGTTTTCTTTGAATTTTGTTACTTATAATATAAGAGGATGTGGTAGCAAGATCAAAACCAGGAAATTCGCAATATGTTACAAGCTGGAGGGGCAGATTTAGTTTTTTTACAAGAAACGAAATGTGTTGATATGAAGGAAGATATTGTGCATACTATTTGGGGCAATAGGAAATGTCTTTGGTCTGCTCTAAATTTAGAAGGATTATCTGGGGCTATTCTCACCATTTGGAGGAAGGATTTATTTGAGCCTATTTGTAGCTACAGAGGTAAAGGTTACTTAGGCATGAAGGTTATTTGGAGAAAGAAAATCTGTTACTTTTTCAACATATACTCATCGTGCAACAACATGGATAAAAGAGATATATGGAGTCATATTTTATCTCTAAAATCAAAACTGGAGGAGGGAGAGTGGGTTATATGAGGAGATTTTAATGTAGTGAAAAATGTGAGAGAAAGAAAAGGTAGGGGTATTCATAATAAAAAGATGATGGCTGAATTTGATAACTCCATTCAATTGACCGGGTGTGTGGATTTGCCTACATTGGGCAATAAATATACCTGGTTTAATTCTTCAGGTAAAGCTTGTAGCAGAATTGACCGATTCCTAATATCTAATGGCCTGTTAATTGATTGGAATATGGCTTGTCAGAAAGTGGGTTTGCGGGATATTTCGGATCACCGGCCGGTTTGGATTTTGGTTAGGAATATTAATTGGGGCCCTAAACCATTTAGGATCCTCAATTGCTGGTTTCAACATCCAGATTTCTACTCTTTTGTTAAGGATGTTTGGAATTCTGTTTCGTTTCACGGTAATCCTTCATACATCCTGCCTAAAAAACTGCAACACTTGCATTCGAGGTTACAGATGTGGAATATTTCTATCTTTGGTTGGATTGATACCAAAATCGTTGAAAATGTTGAAATTATAAATAACATAGAAGACAATCTTGCGGAGAATGATGGAATGGCAGGTTCTATTGATTTCAACAAACGGAGAACTGCAGAGGACGAAATGTGGAAGCACCTTAGAATCAAGGAGAGCATTCTGCAACATAAATCGCGTACCAAGTGGATTGATGACGGAGATCAAAATACTAAATTCTACCATGCCATCATCAAACATCGTAATATCATAAATAACATCTCATCTGTGACAGTTAATAACCAGATCATTGAGGATGTGGATGGTGTCAAAGTGGCAGTAGCAAGGCATTTTGAGGAGAGGTTTAAATCAACCAACAAACCATTGCCGTTTATTGGCAGCGAGCAGTTTAAGGTTCTGACGGAACCAAACCGGCTGGCAATTGAAGAACAATTTGGAAGTGAGGAAATTAAGAATGTGGTTTTTCAATGTAAAGGAGATAGAACACTGGGACCTGACGGTTTCAACTTGGCTTTCTTTCAACACTGTTGGGAAATTATGGGGTCAGATTTTATAAGATGCATACAAGAATTCTTTGAGGTTGGCAAGCTCCCTAAGGTACTATCTTCATCTTTCCTTGTGTTGATACCTAAACTTGAAGCTCCTGATAATCTTGATGACTATAGACCAATAAGTCTAACCAGTAGTGTGTATAAAGTTATGGCTAAACTGTTAGCTGGGAGACTAAAAACTGTGATGTATAGCATTATATCTTCATCTCAAACGGCTTTTATAGCTGGTAGAAACTTGCTAGATGGAGTACTCGTCTTGAATGAAATAGTGGATTACGCAAAAAGAAGTAACAGCAAAGGGTTGATTCTTAAAGTTGACTTCGCCAAGGCTTATGATTGTGTTGAATGGACATATATTCGCAATGTCATGAAAATTATGGGCTTTGGTGAAAAATGGATGAATTGGATGGAGGGAAGTGTGTTTAACAATTATATGTCTGTCCTCGTTAATGGAAGTACCACTCGAGATTTCGAAGTTACATGAGGGTTGAGACAAGGTGATCCACCATCACCTTATCTTTTTGCTATTGTTGCAGAAGGATTGGCGGTTTTAATGAGAAGGGCAATAGTAGGGCAGTTCTATAAAGGTTTCAAATTAAATCAAGAGGTATCTTTTCATTTACTTCAATATGCAGACGACCCGGTACTTGTAGGGGACGGGTCATGGAGCAACTTGTGGGCGATAAATGTTATCCTTAAAGGATTTCAAATCATTTCTGGGCTGGAGATCAACTTTAGCAAGAGCTGTCTTTTTGGTTTTGGTGTGGAGGAGATATTTCTGAAGGCGGATGAGAGATTCTTGGCATGTAAACTTCAGGTTTGCCCTTTCACTTTTCTTGGAGTCCATATTGGTGGTAATCATAGGCTTGTTTCCTTTTGGAAACCAGTCATTGATAAGGTTCAAGTCAGATTAGCCTCTTGGAAAGGGAGATTTATGTCCATGGGTGGTAGAACTACTCTAATCAAATATGTTCTGTCCAATTTACCTATCCATTTTATGTCTTTCTATAAAATGCCTAGTAAGGTGGTTAGGATCCTTACGACCTTGCAGCGAAGGTATCTTTGGAATGGATCAACTAATAAAAAAGGTATAGCATGGATTAGTTGGAGTCGGGTTTACAAAGCCAATGAGTATGGTGGTTTAGGTATTTTGGACATTAGGTACTTTAATTTGGCTTTGCTTGCTAAATGGTTATGGAAATGTATTAATCCTAATAATAGCTTGTGGAACGAAATCCTTGTGGGTCGGTATGGGCAATACAATGTTGATTTGATTCAAGGAGAATTTCCAAAGTATAAGGTTCGGCCTTCTCTTTGGTGGAGGCATTTACTTTCCATTTCTCGTTCTTTTGGTCTCGACTCGTTTTTTGGTTTAACTTCTTCTAAAGTGAGGAACGGGTAAAGTACTTTATTTTGGGCTTCCAAGTGGTGTGGTGTGGATAAGCTATCAGTCGTTTTTCCGGAATTGTGGGTTGCGGCACAAAGAAAGAATAGTAGGATAGTGGATAATGGTGTGTGGATTGGAGATCAATGGGTTTGGAATATCAAATTTGTTGGCACAACTCTTTCTCCTCACTTGCAGCAAGCGTACGATATGCTCCTTGGAATGTTGGAGGATTTGTCAATTTGCAAAGAGACATTGGATGTGGTGACTTGGACAGATGATGCAGCTAATGGATATTCTGTTTGTTTAGGTTATAAATTCCTGTTTCGATTTCCTTACGATGATACTGTCATGGCCGATTCCGTAACAGACTTCATATATCTATGGTATGCTTCTTCCCCTTTGAAAACCATATGTTTTGGTTGGAGGTTATTTCATAATAGACTTCCGACACGTGATAACCTCCGTCTACGTGGAAGTACCTCAAACTCACACGACATGGTATGTCCCTTATGTTTCAATGCTGAGGAATCTACTTTGCATTTGTTGTTTCACTGTCATAAAAGTTCAAAATTGTGGCATAGTATTAATGATTAGTTAGGAGTTAGGGAGTTTTCTTTTGTGAATGTTCATGAGCAATTTAATCATTGGATTAATGCGTTACATTTGAATGGTGTTGTAGCGTGATTTTTGTGGTTTCGAATCACTATCGCTTTGGTACTACAGTTCGATTCATTTTTTATCCTATGAAGCTGATTAAGGAAGGGAAATAGATGTCTCCAATTAACCCTCCTTGCATACTGAGTTTAAACAGATGACTGTTGGTTTACAGATGCTATCAAAAAGGGGGGTCTTGTCTTAGGTTATTTTGCTCAAGAATACCGTGTCTGGACTATTTATGAGGCTTTTGGTAAGGTGTTAGATCTAATGCTTTTGGTTGATTGACGGAGGTACTGGATTTTGAGTTTTTGATTAGTATGCTCGTTAAGATTTTGCAATCTTATGCCTACGTGTTAGTTCTGTAATTGGCAACAATTTTGGTAAAACAATGTGTGTGTTCAAGATGTCTGATGTGATGTCTTGACATGTGGTTCCAACATTCTACATATGGTGGTTTTATTATTATTGTTTTATACTGCACATTTTGTGTGTGATGTCGAACACGATGTTCTGACATTTGTTAACAGAACTTTATGTTCAGTCAGGTATGTGTTTTTAGGGCTGCGCTTTATTTGCTATAACTTGGGAGATTTTGTTAGAGAGATTGCAGACGAATTTATTGAAGAAGATTTTAGCTGATACAATCAATTCTGCATATTTTGTGGAGTATATTTCATTTCTATTTTAGGGCGAATAGATTTGGAATTAAATATGTTTTTAATTAAGGATCAAATCTGAGATTATGTGATTGCCCAAGCCCAAGTATGCTGATTCTTTATAAAGCTGTGCCAACCCTACTTGAAGTGGCGGAGAGAAGAAATCATTGAGTGCAGAGTTCAAGTATTAGGGTTGGAGTTTGTGTGCTATTTGTGAGCCATTCACTCATCTCTTTGATGTTTGAATAGGACTGTCTTAATTGAGTTGTATGTTGTCCACTCTAAGCTTTTAAGCACGAGTGTTTGTTCTTGATCAAAGCTTTTAAGCAAGATCAAGGTGTGTCTTTGAAGGGTGATCTTCTAAATACTGTAATTGTTATATGGTAATCACTGCTGTGATTGAGGGGGAGTGAGAGATATCTCCTATCTAAGTGAGTCTTAGATAGATATTCCATAGGTATGGATTAGGTGATAGGGTTGGAAAACTGTGGGTTTAGACCTTTGAACTAATTCTATTGAATGGATATTCTTCCTGGCTTGGTAGCCCCCATACGTAGGTAGTTAGACCGAACTGGGTGAACAATTCTCTGTGTTGTTTATTGTTGTTGGTTCTTTTATCTATTATTGCCTTGTTCATACAACAGATATTGATGTTGTGACATCTCACTTGACATCACATATCTGATACCAGAATTTCAATTGGTATCAGAGCAGGTCATCCTGCTCTGCATCTGGGTGAGATCTAGGGCTATTACTTTCTGGTGCAATGGACAAGGAGAGTGGTGGATTTGTGAATAGACCCCCTATTCTAGATGGATCAAATTATGACTATTGGAAACCTCGCATGGTTACTTTCTTGAAGTCTTTAGACAGCAGGGCTTGGAAGGCTGTTTTGAAGGAATGGAAACCACCTGTCATTATGGATAAAGAAGGTGGGTCAAAGCTGAAACCTGAAGAAGAGTGGACCAAGGAAGAGGATGAGCTTGCACTTGGAAATTCTAAAGCCTTGAATTCCATATTTAATGGTATTGACAAAAACATTTTCAGGCTGGTTAACACATGTGAAGTGGCTAAGGAAGCTTGGGATATTTTGAAAACTACTCATGAAGGAACCTCCAAGGTCAAGATGTCAAGACTTCAGCAGCTGACAACAAAGTTTGAAAGTCTAAGAATGAAGGATGATGAGACCATTCATGACTTTCACATGAATATACTTGAACTATCAAACGCTTCTAGTGCCCTAGGAGAAAGGATGACTGATGAGAAGTTGGTGTGGAAGATTCTCAGATCTCTTCCCAAGAGATTTGAAATGAAGGTGACTGCTATAGAGGAAGCTCAAGACATAAGCCAAATGAGGGTAGATGAATTGATTGGTTCACTTCAGACATTTGAATTGGGGCTAAATGACAGATCAGAAAGGAAAGTCAAAAGCATTGCATTGGTGTCTAGTATTGAAGATGAAGAGAAAGAATGTGATATTGAAACACATGAGGAGCTATCCAATGCCATTGTACTGCTGGGAAGACAATTTAATAAGGTGTTAAAGAGAATGGACAGGAAATACAGACCAACTGTTAAGAACATCTCATCTGACATTAACAAGTCAATTGATCAGATGAAGAGAACAACATCTGAAGAGAAGCCTAATCATGACAAAGGAATCCAATGTCACGAGTGTGAAGGTTATGGTCATATCAGAAAAGAATGTCCCACATATCTCAGGAAACAGAAAAAGGGGTTATCTGTTTCCTGGTCTGATACTGATAGTGAGAATGATGAAGAGACTGCCAAGCATGTTAGGGCATTGACTGGAATATGTGCTTCTGATGGAGAGTCTAGTAATGATGAATTGACCTTTGAAGAGCTAGCAGCTTCTTATCAAGAGTTGTGTCTGAATAGTGAAGAGGTCTGTTAAGAAGGGTAGAAGCAGAAGAAAATTATAATCCAGCTTAAGGCTGATAAAGCTGACCTTGAGAATGAAGTTCTGTTGTTAAAATCCCAACTTGACCAAATGTCCAAATCCATCAGAATGTTGAATAGTGGAACTGACACTCTGGATGAAATCCTTCAGGCTGGAAAAGGGGCAAGTGATAAGACTGGTCTAGGATTTGATGGTGAGAAGAAGATTTCTGCAGATGCTAGTTCTTCTGGACTTAAACAGAACATGTCTCATCTGATGTCTCAACATCATGGGAAAGGACATGTTTCTGGACCTAAGAAGGTTGTACCTCACCAGATGCCACAAAGTTATGGAAAAGGTTATGTTCCTGTATGTACCTAATCAGTTTGTGCCACAACCTCATGGGAAGGTTCACAGAGCTAGACAGTTTATGCACCATCATTGGAGAAGAAAACCCCAACATCATGGAAGAAGACATCCCAACCACTCAAGAAGTAGATTTCAGAGATGAAGGTGTCATTACTGTGGGAGGTTTGGCCACTTAAAACAATTCTGCTTTAGGCTCTATGGTTACCCTAAACCTGATCCTCTACCTAGACAGAATCAGAACACGCCTCCAATTGTTAAATAATGGGTTCCAAAGACTGTCACTACTTGTTTGTTAGCTCATATGTCTCTAGAAGGCTCCACCAAAGAGGAATGGTATTTTGATAGTGGTTGCTCTAGACACATGACAAGCGTGAATAATTTGTTGGCTGAAGTTGAACCTTATTCCAGCTGTGTAACTTTTGGTGATGATGTCAAAGGAGAAGTCAAGGGTGTGGGAATACTGAATTGTGCAGGTGCTCCGAGGTTAGAAGATGTGTTACTGGTCACAGGACTGAAAGCCAACTTAATCAGTATTAGTCAACTTTGTGAGCAAGGATTTAAAGTTCACTTTACTAAAGCTGAATGTATTGTCACTGATGAGAAATGTGAAGTTGTCATGAAGGGTGCTAAGTCCAAAGACAACTGCTATCTATGGGTATCTCTAGACTCGGGCTCTTACGCATGTGGTTATACTGAAGAAGATGAAGTCAGAGTATGGGATCAAAAAGTGGAACATCTAGAGGAAGGAAGAAGTCATGAAGACTACCAAATAGGGAAGCAGATCAAGATGTCACATGAAAAGTTTCAACATCCCACTTCTCCTAAAGAGTCTATGCAGGTGAAAAAATTAGGAGGGAAAGCCATGTTATGTTTTTTAAAATGGAAATTAATGATATGTGTTGGTAATCAAAAGCAATCATTTCCAACTTTTCTTCCCACACGCAACATACATCCTGGGTCATACTTGTACCATTCACGTTTCATCTTCTCCTTCAGAAATTTGTTTGTCCCCAAATCTAAACTTTGCAAGAAGAACAACATGTCTCAACAATCTACATCATCACCGTCCAAATCTACTTCTAAATCGAAGGTTCGCTTTGAAGACATTTCTCTTGAAGGTGCTCTTGAGGTCGTTCCTTTATCTATGATTCCTCACACTACGACTGAAACGAAAAGGGTCAGAAAATCACATGCAAAAGGTAATCCTTCTAAATCCTCTTCTGAAAATAAGGCTGGTAAAGGTAGGAAGCATGATGATAGTGAACTTAGATGCTTTGTTACTGGGATTCTGTTTGGAGACAACAAAACTACTTCTCATGATAATCAAAGCAAGGAAGAAACATTTTCAGTTGACAAAAGTGTAGATAAAATTGTTTCTATGGTTTTAGATGAAGGTTTTGCTGTTACTGGAATATCTAAACCTCTCGCTCAGATCACTGCTCCTCATTCTTCTGAGGTTACAAAAGATGGTAGGGAACCTATTGGTGCTTTTGTTAGTTAAAAAGACGATAAGCTTCATAAGTTTGCTGCTTCTGTGTTGAAGGATGCTGAAACTAATGTTGAAACAAATGTTGAAACATCTGCTGCTGAGAAGGGAAAGAAATCTGTGAATGATGATGAAATTGTGAATGTTGATTATCTGTCTGATAATGATCTGATTGCCCGTGTAAATCCTGGGATAACAAAGAGGATGAAGACTAGAAAAGAAAAGGCTATTGCTATGACAGGTTCTCTTAGCAATAATAAGAAGAAGTCTGTGGTTGGTCCTCCAAAATCTTGGAGTAAGGTGTCTACATCATCCAAGAAACGAAAGGCAAAGGCTGATTCTGAATCTGACTATGATGTTGAAGAGTATGTTCCAGACATCTCTCCTGTGAAAAAGGCTGCTGTAAGTAAGATTGTTGACAAAGTTCCTGATGCTCCATTAGATAACATTTTACTCCATTCTGTTGACAATGTGAGTAAATGGAAGTATGTTTATCTAAGAAGAATTGCTCTGGAGAGAGAGCTTGGGAAAGATGCCTTAGAGATCAAAGAAATAATGGAGTTGATTCATATTGCAGGATAACAAAAAACTGTGTCAGATTTTTCCAAGTGTTATAATATGCTGGTTAAGGAATTCATAGTGAACATTCCTGCTGATGTTGCTGATGGTATAAGTGTGAATTTCATGAAGGTTTATGTTAGGGGCAAATGTATTCGTTTCTCTCCTAGTGCCATCAACAAGTACTTGGGAAGGAGTGATAAAGAGGAGTGTGAACTGGAGGTTACTGACAACCATGTGTGCAAGGTGATCACTGCCAGTCAAGTGACTAGTTGGCCCTTGAAAGGTAAATTACCTGCTAGCCAACTAAGTGTCAAATATACAATCTTGCATAGGATTGGGGCTGCAAATTGGGTACCTACAAATCACAAAACTACAATAGTTGTGGGGTTAGGAAGGTTCATCTTTGCTGTTGGCAACAAGGTTAAGTTTGATTATGGGAATTACATCTTTAATCAGATTGTGAAGCATGCTATAACTAATGCTGTTAAGTTGCCTATAACATTTCCATCCCTTATTTGTGGAATGATATTGGATCAACATCCTAGAATTTTAACCAACTCTGACATTGCTTGCAAGAGGGAGGCTGCATTGTCTTTGCATCCTAAGCTGTTTATAGGGAATCATGTCCCAGATATTGTCTCAACATCAGGTTCTGGTGACAACAAGACATGCACCAAGGGTGAACTGATCAATGAGTTGAAGTCAACATGTAAAGATCTGGATGTTGTTATCAACACCAACACTGTCAGGAAGATGAAATTTGAATAATTGATCAAGTCTTTAGAACAGGGTGAAGATGGTGAGGATGATAATGTCAAGGAAGTTGATAATGATTCAGGTTCTGAGGAGGGTGGCTCAGCAACTGATAATGAGGGTGATGAAGATGTTTCTGATGCTTCTGAGGAAGATTGATTCTGCTGGTTCTGCTGGCTCCTGATGCCTTCTTTTGGGTGGATTTCTTTAAGCTCTTTCGGATGCTCGTTTCCGTTTGCACCTGTGTGTGCTTATTTTGTGACTTTATATAGTTGTACTGCTATTGATGACAGCTTCAGTTTGATATATTTAGCTGTGTTTTGTGTTTGTCTATTCTGTGGCTAACAAGAGAGAGAGCTATTGTGACTGACTGGTAGTTAGTTTGTCTAACAATGAGGGTTTTTGCTGGGAGTAGTAGGAGTGAGTTCTTGTTTTGTGTCTATCTATAGTTTGTCCAATTATAGCTAAAAAGGGGGAGAGAAGACGGTTTATTTTTAGTGTGTTTTCTGAAGATGGGTTTTCTGATCTGGTGTGTGTGGAATGCTGCTGGTATCTCTAATGTGTTCTAATATTGTTTTAGCCAAAATTTGCCAAAGGGGGAGATTGTTAGTTCTGTAATTGGCAACAATTTTGGTATATCTTGGGAGATTTTGTTAGAGAGATTGCATGCGAATTTATTGAAGAAGATTTTATCTGATACAATCAAATCTGCATATTTTGTGGAGTATATTTCGTTTCTATTTTAGGGCGAACAGATTTGGAATTAAATATGTTTTTAATTAAGGATTAAATCTGAGATTATGTGATTGCCCAAGCCCAAGTATGCTAATTCTTTATAAAGTTGTTCCAACCCTACTTGAAGAGGCGGAGAGAAGAAATCATTGAGTGCAGAGTTCAAGTATTAGGGTTTGACTTTGTGTGTTATTTGTGAGCCATTCACTCATCTCTTTGATGTTTGAATAGGAATGTCTTAGTTGAGTTGTATGTTGTTCACTCTAAGCTTTTAAGCACGAGTGTTTGTTCTTGATCAAAGCTTTTAAGCAAGATCAAGGTGTGTCTTTGAAGGGTGATCTTCTAAATATTGTAATTGTTATATTGTAATCACTGCTGTGATTGAGGGGGAGTGAGAGGTATCTCCTATCTAAGTGAGTCTTAGATAGATATTCCATGGGTATGGATTAGGTGATAGGGTTGGAAAACTGTGGGTTTAGACCTTTGAACTAATTCTATTGATTGGATATTCTTCCTGGCTTGGTAGCCCCCAGACGTAGGTAGTTAGACTGAATTGGGTGAACAATTCTCTGTGTTGTTTATTGTTGTTGGTTCTTTTATCTATTATTACCTTGTTCATACAACAGATATCGATGTTGTGACATCTCACTTGACATCACATATCTGATACCATAATTTCACTACGTATTCCCGTTTAACGAAACAAGGAAATCAGAGCGATCGTAGTTCCCTCCCATTTTAAGGGAGGAAAAAATATGTTTTGGTGTCTCGTTCAAAGCCCAAGACAGAGGCTAAAAGGAGTATTTGTATCTTGTTCAAAGCCCAAGATATGAAGCTGAAGGGTTTTTTGTGTCTTGTTCAAAGCCCAAGATTGAAGCTAAAAGGTTTGACTGAGAGAGAACTTGTCATCTCTAAAGAGGAACTGTTGATGTTCGTATGCCTTGATTAAAGCGCAAGTTTGATGCTAAAAGGTTGATTGACTCAACCGGGGGTTTCTCTATACAAAGCCTAAGAGGAGGCTATTGACCCAACACGAGGGTGTTATTATTTGTCTCGTACGAAGCCCGAGATAGAGGCTAAAAGGCTTGACTCAACAAGAGAGTACTAACAAGTGACTGACTCAACAAGAGAGTGCTTTTATATGTGTCTTGTACGAAGCCCAAGACGGAGGCTAAAAAGGTTTGACTCATCAAGAGAGTATTTTATCTGTCTTATACGAAGCCCAAGACAGAGGCTAAAAAGGGTTGAATCAACAAGAGAGTCTTTTATACTTAACAAGAGAGTGATTTGTTGTCTCGTACGAAGCCCGAGATAGAGGCTACAAGGAAAGTGACTCAACAAGAGAGTCTTGAAAAGTGATGGACTCAAAAAGAGAGTCTGAAAAGGTTAAATCCGCTAGGGGAAATCATTGTACAAAGCCCAAGAGGAGGCTGACTTCGCTGAGGAAGGATCATTATACAAAGCCTAAGAGGAGGCTATACTTCTTCCAGGGATTATTGAGACCCCGAGGCAGGTCCAAGAAGGGAATCAATCCTTGCAAGGGAATGCGAAAGGAATTGATAGATCAGAAACCTTGATGCTCTGGTTTGAGATAGTGTTATCTGACCCAGGTTGGGGAATTTTGGGAGAAGGACGGGGTTTTAGAACCCACAAGTTTTAGCTCGGCTGGAGATTAATCCAAAATCCGGGGTTTCTCCTATGTTTAAAAGGGACTTGAGAATGTCTTTGAGACTCAAAGGAATTAGACTGTCCAAGTCTACTGGTAGAGTTTTATCTTTTGTAGGATGCCCAAAAGAGAGCAAGGGCTTTAAGGGATGAGAACCAACCCTAAGGTGGCCAGAGGTTTGACACTGGAAAGACTGCTCTAGCAAAGGATGACTAAGTTCTGTCTTATACCTTTAAGAGGTCTTTAAGGGTCCTTGTATTAAGCCAAAGAGAAGGCATGAGAACTTCTAAGAAGCCGAAGGGTCCTTGTACAACGCCCAAGAAGAGGTGGGGATGCTTTTAGGAAGCCTGTGGGTCCCCAAACCAAGAGAAATTCAAGAAATTCAATTCACAGAGAAGAGATCATTCCAGGAAAGTTTGAGAATTTGGAAGAAACTCAAGAGATGCTATTCACGGAGAATAGATCAACTCTGGGGAGTAGAGTTTCTTTGACAATTTCTAAGGGTGACAGTCTGAGAAAAGGTTCTCTGAGAATACTTCCTTTCTCTTTGTTCCATATTGATTAACCCCAAGAGAAGGGAAGACTGTATCTGGAATCCTATGGGGATCTAGTTTTGTTTGTATTCGAGAGTAACCAACAGGCTTTACCTAGTTCTAGACGTAGTTACCGGGGAAAACTCTAAATAACTATACTAGTATATATACAGTTGGTATATGATGAGTATTTAAAAGGATGTGAAAGAAGACTTACAGTGAAACACCCCCACAATACAGTTATATATATATATATATATGAAAGCGGATAAACACTTACCCGTTGTAGAGCTTCCATGTTGTTTTGTTAGTTGTTCAACAAAGAAACTAAAGAAAGTTTTGATAACAACATATATTTGAATTCAAAATCAAAGGAGAAAGTGATTTGAAAAGATTGTTGGGGCTTACAGCTCAAGGAGAGGCCCAAGTTTTAACGATGATTGCACCGTTGTTTTGAAAACCGTACAGAGGGACTTACACAATATGTGAGGCCCAAAAAGTTTTTATGTACAAGGGGATGGGTCTTACACTCTATTAGAGGCCCAAAAAGTATTTTAAAGAAAAGAAATGGGACTTATAACACGAGGGTATGCCCAAATGATTTTATTTTAAACTGGCGATCGCGCCGAGATTTTTGAAAACACTGTGGGTCTTATACAATGACTGAGGCCCAAACTATTTTGGTTTCAAAGAGGGATTGGGTCTTACACTTTATTAGAGGCCCAAAGATTTATTTTTGTACAAGAGACGGGGCTTACAACTCAGGGAGAGGCCCAAAGATTATTTGTTTGAAAATGACAATTGCGCCGAGGTTTTTGAAAACACAGAGGGACTTTTACAATGTGTGAGGCCCAAAATGGTATTATTTACAAAGGGGTGGGGTCTTACACTCTATTAGAGGCCCAAAAAGTATTTTAAAGAAAAGAAATGGGACTTATAACACGAGGGTAGGCCCAAATGATTTTATTTTAAACTGGCGATCGCGCTGAGATTTTCGAAAACACCGTGGGTCTTATACAATGACTAAGGCCCAAACTATTTTGGTTTCAAAGAGGGATTGGGTCTTACACTCTATTAGAGGCCCAAAAGTGTTTTCGAAAAACATTTGTTAGGGTGAAAATCAAAGAAACCCTAATTTTATCACTTTTTAAAGTAATTTTCAAAGAAAATTAATTAAAATGATAAAAATACCAAATAAATTTGAATGAACAACTTGTGATTTTTGGTTAAGGTTTGAAAAATGATGTTTTAATCACAAGATGAATTAAAACTCATTTGGTCTTGATTTTTCAAAGTGGATATTCATTTTAAAAGGTTTTAAAAATAATAAAAATAAATTTACTTACAAAAATATCAACTATATTAAATAATTAATATAAATCTGATTTTTTTGTGGCATAAAATATTTTAACATTTTTGTATTTTTTGCAAAAAGAACCAATAAAAAATCATTAAAATTGAGAGAGTTATTAATTTTCCAAATCATTTAAAAATAATATGAAAAATAACAAAAAGTGGGAAAAATGATAAAAAGAGGATCTGGGGCGAGGGGGATTCGAACCCCAGACCTCTTGTGTGCAGCGTGCGCCCTCTACCACTGGGGTGGTGATACATCCGTGTATCAAAACCACCCCATGGATATATGAGGGTTGCCTTGTTTTTGGCCTGGCCAAGGCAAGGCAAAGCAAGATTTTGGCAAAAAACGTGAAGCTTGTAACTTTCTCATTTCTCCATGGATTGGGACAAAATTTAGGTTTATCCTGCCTAGAATTTCACAAGGTATCTAATGGTGATGGTGGTTTTTTCAGATGAGGCTCCTATTGAAAAACCCGATAGTGGTTTTGAAATAGGCCATGATTTGCATTTTCCATGCTACCTCTTGTTACATGCATGAATTACATGATGAATTGGTTCAAACACAACATATATAACATGTATAAGATGTGCATGATCAGTGGACTTCAAAGCAATGCATATTTCAAAGAGTTCAAGTTGTGATGCTTACCTCTTTATGAGCTTTTTGTGCAATCTGCCAAGTGCTTTGTTCCAGAAACAATTTGATGCTTTGGACACCCTCAAATGATCACTTAGAAGCTTTTAGGATGGTTAGAAACAAATGGAAATCTCAGGAACAAGTTTAAGCTCTTTCTTGCAAAAGGGGCAAAAGTGACCAATATAGCAACTATCTCAAATGGTGTTCCAGATGTGTGGAACCATTTGGGACAGTTCAAGGATGATATTTGGAGTGTGTTTGAGGTTTTATCTGGTTTTGAAAGTGACTGAATCAAGACATGGCTTGAAAAATGAAAAAGTCCAATTTTGAGGTTTTGAGGGGGGACTTTGTGATTTTGGTGTTACAGGTCACTTGTGAGAGTTTGGATAACTTATATATGACATATTGGATGTGTTTGGATCATGAGCTGTGGTGGAAATGCTCTCTAACTCAAAAACTCAGAGTTACCTTACTAAAGAAGGTATTTTTGCCTAGAGAAAGGGATTTTGAGGAAAGCAAGTGTTGTAGCGCTTTGGTGTACTTAAACTGAGCACAAATGAGCTCTATTTATTGTAGAGCAAGTTTGTTTTGCAAGTAATAGTGAATGGAAACTGCTGCAGAGGTTTGGCCAATTGTAGCATTTTGGAATCTTAAGTCTCCTCTAGCCATTGACTAGAGGTTAGAGCACATGCCTTTGGTTCCCTAGTTCAGAGATCATCCTTGACTCATTCAGTTGGAAAAGGCTCAGTTCATGCCACCTTGGCGTATCCATTGAATGCTCCAAAACAAAATTGGAGTCTTGTCCCCTTTTTAGGAATTTTTAGGTTTGGCATGCTACTTTTAGTTCCAAAGACTTGGGAGTCTTATGGATCAGTGTTTGTTCCTTCTTAGTCTCCCCCTGAGGTATTCAGATGGATAAACTTGTTTGCCATTTGCACAAATTGCTCAAATCGAGCAAAATGCACAAATCTGCCTTGTTATGACAGTTGCAGCAAGGCATATTACCACTGTCATAACTCTTAGCTCAAATGGAGTTTGATGGAGTTCTTGGCCATTTTGGAAAGCTCTCATATGATACAACATATGTGTGATCATAGTTTGTCTTGATACTTTTTAGATCCAAGTGAAAAATGCCCCTACATTTTGGAAAAAAGTGAAACAGATTCTGACTTAGTGAAAATTTCACTAAGTGTTGGAAAAATTGCCATTTCATGGTTTCAGCCATTTTAATCACTCCATAACTTAAAATCCATGAGGAATTGGAATGAGGTGTAGTTGACACTTTTAAAGTATGCCATGAGAGCTACAAATCCGTCTTTGGATCAGCCAAAATGGTTGCTTGGATCACAAGTTATGATTCTTGGAAGTTGGTACCCTAGCCACTTTGTTCTATAACTTAGAAAATTTCTAAGTTTTTTATGGTTACCCCTTTTACAAGTTATCCCAATTTTCTTGATTTTCTTGATGAATGATGATTCCAATCACACATTAACATCATTTTAGGGTTAGGGAGCCATAATTGATCAAAAAATCAAAAAGTCAAACTTTGACTTTTGGGCACAATTGACTTTTTATCAGATGAATTCTAAACTGTGAGATCCTCTATGAAATCAAGTCCTTGACCTAAATAAAACTTGATGGATTGATTTCATAGGTGTTATAGGGTGTATTGAATCATGTCCCAAGGTTTGGGAGCATGTCCTGTTCAAAAGTCAAAGGTACAGTTGACTTTTTCTTCAAAAACCCTAACTGTGGTTCAGATGAAATTGAATTTTGTGGATCAAGCTTCTTGGATCAATCCATTATTGCAAATGGATTAATGTAGTTTATTAGAGACCCTTAAACCATGTCTTGAGGTCCTGGCTTGTAACACCCATATACAAAATCCATACATCAAAGCGTAAATAATATATATGAATCCAAGTGTTTGGTACTGAAACACATAAGCTCCTAATTAACACATTGTATATGAATAAATGCCCTAAAGTACAAGGTACAAAAAAACCTAAGGCATATAATACACAAGATGTTCAAAAGATAAAAACTAGGAACTAGATCAACAATGATCTCAAAAGAACTCCACCGCGGAAGCTAGCCAACAACAAAAGCAAGAAAAGATCACACGACCTTATCCTTACCCTTCTCTGAACCTGAAGTACCTGAAATATATCAACAACGTGGGGTGAGATACATCAAATCTCAGTGGGTTCCTATCTTATAGATTCTCTCGGATTAATGGGTTCTAATAATCCTAACTCGAGTCCGGGAAAGGGAAGGGACTTAGAGTTCACACACTTGAAATTCTCACACTATATGGAAACATGCCATGAGTTATCAACTCAAAAGTATCACTAATCGATAACCATACCAAGGCATCCCCTGTTCCCGTCCGCTTCTACGTCTAGAAGTCGACCCGAGTCATGGATCCTTGTAACCTACTTGACATACGAATGGATTCGGGTTCTACGGGCCATTAACCGTTATGAACCGTCACTTCACACGGGTTATTAACCGTCACAAGCATACGCTCCATGGGCGCCATTCGTACAGCACGGGGAATCAAACCTGCCAAGTAGTCGTGCATCCATTTTAGAGGAGTCCGAGACTCATGAAACTACATTCAAGATAAACCGGTTACGATTACGTAATCACACACACACAAAAAACATGATTGTATTCGACAATCACTAGGCTATCATGCCTCAAGGCCTCTCTTGCCTTTCAAACCACAAAGGTTAACCAACATGTTCCATACTAGTGTCTCTAAACCTTCTAAATTCTCTTATAATTCATAAGGGGTTTTTCCTCACTCTTTCTATTTCTTTTCCATATTAACATACATATTCAATTACAATCATGCTAAACAATAATAGGATAGGCAAGACATCTCATAATGTCATAATAGAATAATTTATAACAATTAAAACATAGTTACAACACTTTTGAACTTTCCCGATTATTTAATCAGTCGATAAAACCGACGTATTTCATCTCCATCATGTAGGATATTTCCTCAGCTTTACATCGATATAAAGAATGATCGAATCCGATAAACGGGCCGAAAGTTATGAATTTTCTCGCGAAAGAATAAAATTTCATGTCCCAGGTCACGCTGAGCGCGCCCCCTGTCCGCGCTGAGTGCGGTTTCCTCTGACTCGAGAGTTTACAGAAATTCTTGACCGCGCTGAGCACGCTCTGCGAAACTCAGAAAAAATGCAACAACAAAACAGAAATTTTCCACACATCCAAACCTCTCCTCAACCACAACTAATAGCCACCAGAGGTACAACACATAGTTCTAGCATGGTTTGATCAATAACATTACCAAAAATACACATTTTCTCAAGAACACAAATGTTCTTCAAAACCTAACATTTTTAAACAAACCCAAAATCAACTAAATCATCAAAACAAATATCAAAACATGTTTCTATGATCATACCAATCATTCATTTCGATTTCTAACAAATTCTAACCGTTGTAACATTGATTTCTAAGATTTCGACCTAAAACTCATAATATCAAAACTCAAGAAAAAAATGGTTTCTAGCTAAACCCACCTTGCAAAGATGATGAAAATGAGGAAGATGAGATGAATGGTTGGACCTTTGAACAATGGATGATGATTATCTTGATGTTCTTGAGCTTTCCTCAAAATTTCCTCTTCTCCACTTTTCTCTCCTTCCTTTCCTTTCTTTCTTCTTTCTCCTTTCTTTCTTACTATCTTTTTCTTTTCATATGTTTGGAAAGTGGAAGGAAATAATAAGTAATAAACTTAGTATTAGAAATAATACTACTAAATGTCCAAAAAGTCTCTTAAGTCCAAATTAGTAAAATACCTCAGAGTCAGATAATATTAATTGGATTTATTCTAAGTTCCACAGTTATTCTAATTATTTTGTCAAATAATTTCTCAGAGTACACTGGTCTCAGTCGATCACAATATAATATTATCCGGAGTAATAAAATACAGGGTATTACATCCTCCCCCCCTTAAATAGAAATTCGCCCTCGAATTTAAAGATTACTTGAACAGATGAGGGTAAGCATCTCGCATTTCCGATTCAAGTTCCCAAGTTGCATCACCCGGATGCGTTACATCCCACTGCACTTTAACGAGAGAAATATCCTTGTTCCTTAATAATTTTGTTTCTCTTCCCACAATGCAGCTCGGTTGAGGTTCAAACGTTAAGTCTGCTTCTATTTCAATAGTATCTGGTAGAATCGGCTGAAGAGGATCTGGAACAAATCTGCGAAGTTGAGATACATGAAAAACATCATGCATTTCCGACAGAGAAGGAGGTAAGGCCAACCTGTACGCTACTTCGCCAATCCTTTCTAAAACTTGATACAGTCCAACGTATCTCGGACTTAAGTTCCGTGACTTAAATGGTCCTTTCAGTCTTAATCTTGGGGTAACTTTCAGAAACACGTGGTCACCTTCTTCAAATTCTAAAGGTCTCCTTCGATTGTCCGCATAACTCTTCTGTCGATCTTGTGCTTGTTTAATTTTCTCGCGGATCATTCGAATCTTGTCCGTAGTCTCTTGGATGATTTCGGGTCCTAAAATTCTATCTTCTCCAACTTCCGCCCAACACAAAGGTGTTCTACATTTTCTCCAATATAATGCTTCATACGGAGCCATACCGATGCTCGCATGGTAACTATTATTATAAGAAAACTCAATCAATGGCAGAAGTTATTTCCAATTCCCTTTACTCTCTAACACACAAGCTCTCAACATATCCTCTATCGTTTGTATCGTTCGCTCAGTCTGACCATCCGTCTGTGGATGATTAGACGTGCTCAAACGCAACTCCGTCCCCATAGCTTGTTGAAAAACTTTCCAAAATATTGAAGTAAACTTCGGATCTCTATCCGACACAATATTAGAGGGAATACCGTGCAATCTTACAATTTCCGCAATAAACAACCTCGCAAGATGACTTGCCTTGAAGGTAGTCTTCACGGCCAAGAAATGCGCCGACTTTGTCAACTGATCAACTATTACCCAAATCGAATCATAACCACCTTGCACACGGGGTAAACCTATTGCAAAATCCATAGAAATACTATCCCATTTCTAAATTGGGATTTCTAATGGTTGCAATAATCCACCCGATCTTTGATGTTCAATCTTAACCTGTTGGCATACCGCACATTCCGACACGAAGACCGCAACATCTCTTTTCATACCGGACCACCAATAGTCCTTCCTTAAATCTTGATACATCTTTGAAGAACCCGGATGTATAGTAAAACCACCCTTATGCGCTTCTTCCAAAATCTTTATTTTCAAAGTCGCATCGTTCGGAATGCAAATTCTTTGGTTAAACGTAAACACTCCATCCCTAGCGTGCACAAAACCCGGTTGACTTGGCATTTCTTGCAACTTCTCATCCAATAATTGTCCCTGTTGGATTTCAACTCTTATAGTAGAATTGACATTCAAATTCCCCATAATCACTTCATTAGGAGTCCACACAAAATGAAGATTCAAATCTCTAAACTTTTCCAGCAACGAATACTCAAACATCATCAATTCGGCCTTTCTCAAAGCTTTCCTACTCAAGGCATCGGCCACTTTGTTCGCTTTGCCCGGATGGTATTTTAGCTCTAGATCATAATCCTTTAAATATTCCATCCACCTCCTTTGACGCATATTCAACTCTTTTTGGTCAAAGAGGTACTTTAAACTCTTGTGGTCGCTAAACATTTCAAAATGTACTCCATATAAATAGTGACGCCACACTTTCAAAGTAAACACCACCGCCGCTAATTCCAAATCGTGGGTTGGATAATTCTTCTCGTGAATCTTCAATTGTCGAGAAGCATAAGCCACCACGTGACTTTCTTGCATTAAAATGCCTCCTAATCCCATCTTAGACGCATCACAAAATACCTCATACGACTTGCTAGGATCGGGAATAATCAGAACGGGAGCTGTAGTCAATCTTTCCTTCAAACTCATAAAACTTTGTTCGCACGCCGAATCCCACTCAAAGGGGCAATCCTTCCGAGTAAGCTTAGTCATAGGTAGTGCTAATTGCGAAAAGCCTTTGATAAACCTTCTGTAGTAACCTGCTAGACCCAAGAAATTTCTAATTTCCGATACATTCTTCGGTCTCTCCCAATTAATCACAGCTTCAACCTTTGACAAATCCACCGCTACACCACCCTGTGATATAACGTGGCCAAGAAAACTAACTTCAGACATCCAGAACTCGCACTTGCTTAACTTGGCAAAAAGTTGCTTCTCTTGTAAGATCGATAAGACAATTCTTAAATGTCCTTCGTGCTCTTGCGGAGTACGGGAATAGATAAGAATATCATCAATGAATATCACAACAAATTGATCCAAGTAAGGTTGAAATAACCAATTCATGTAATCCATAAAAACAGCTGGAGCATTAGTCACACCGAAAGGCATCACTAAGAATTCGTAATGACCATAACAGGTCCTAAATGCAGTCTTAGGTACATCAGAACTCTTCACTCGGATTTGCAACAGCAAAACAAAAATTTTCCACACATCCAAACCTCTCCTCAACCACAACCAATAGCCACCAGAGGTACAACACATAGTTCTAGCATGGTTTGATCAATAACATTACCAAAAATACACATTTTCTCAAGAACACAAATGTTCTTCAAAACCTAACATTTTTAAACAAACCCAAAATCAACTAAATCATCAAAACAAATATCAAAACCTGTTTTTATGATCATACCAATCATTCATTTCGATTTCTAACAAATTCTAACCGTTGTAACATTGATTTCTAAGATTTCGACCTAAAACTCATAATATCAAAACTCAAGAAAAAAATGGTTTCTAGCTAAACCCACCTTGCAAAGATGATGAAAATGAGGAAGATGAGATGAATGGTTGGAGCTTTGAACAATGGATGATGATGATCTTGATGTTCTTGAGCTTTCCTCAAAATTTCCTCTTCTCCACTTTTCTCTCCTTCCTTTCCTTTCTTTCTTCTTTCTCCTTTCTTTCTTACTATCTTTTTCTTTTCATATGTTTGGAAAGTGGAAGGAAATAATAAGTAATAAACTTAGTATTAGAAATAATACTACTAAATGTCCAAAAAGTCTCTTAAGTCCAAATTAGTAAAATACCTCAGAGTCAGATAATATTAATTGGATTTATTCTAAGTTCCACAGTTATTCTAATTATTTTGTAAAATAATTTCTTAGAGTACACTGGGCTCAGTCGATCACAATATAATATTATACGGAGTAATAAAATACGGGGTATTACAGGCTCATGTTTTGTCCCAAAAGTCAACTTAGTTGTGAATTAGGTCAAGAAACCCTAATTCCTGATTTTTTATGAATGCATCCCCTGAGGCTAAATTGACTTGATGATTGGGTCCATGAGGTCCCTTGTAGTATTTTGGGTTATGCTTTGAAGCATTGGCTCATGCCCATAGGAAAATTTCCATCTGGAGGCCTGGTCGACCAAAACCCTAATTTGGTGACACTGGCGATCTAGAGGCTTAATCCACTCAGAATGCTGCAACCTTGTGCCTGATTCTTGAAGTTGGAGTCCTCTTGATCCTTTGTGGATGTTTGAGAGGTTATACAAGTTGAAGATCATGTCATTTCTTGATTGATCCTTTGTCTAAGAGCTCTGAGAGGGCTTGAAACCCTAATTCTTAGTTGTAGGGAATGCTCAATAATTCTTAAGGAGATTGATGAGGCATAAAAGTGCATCCATATTGTGATGATAATTTTCACAATGATAGGAGATATTAGTGGTCAAAATTTGGGGTATGACAGGTGTGAGTATTAGCAATGTTGTGGGTATTTGGCTAGTAATTGGTTGGTGCTTGTGGTCTAGTAGAAACAATATCATGTTTAAAGATGAGATTTGGGAGGCTGATTTAGTGGTTGATAAGATAATTTATCTCTCATGGTGGTGGATTGGGAAAAAATCGAAGAAAGTTTTTACGTGTAATTATTACGATTGGTTCAAATCACCTTGTGATTTTATGTAAGGTGAATTTAGGGTGGGTGGAGTTTCTTTTGTACATGAGTTAGGATACCTCTTTAATTGTATCCTTATAATATATTTGCTTATTAAAAAAAATTTGAATTGTTGTTAAATAACATAATCACATTTATTTTAGTTAACGAATTAAACTATTATTAGATAACATAATCACATAATTTATTGAACCATATTGTAACCAAATTATTAGTTTAGTTTTGAAAAATAAATCAAAAGTTCAATTTGAGTGATTGGTGAACTGGTAGGCCTCCAACAAGCAAATTTGAATTTGTATAGCGGAAAAGATTTGTTAGCCTTTAACAATTCGATAACTCGTTTTTAAGGAGTGATAAATATGACAGTAATAGTTGGAGAAGATGCACGCACAAGAAAGGTAATCATCAACTTCCTTGAGAAGATCCTTCCACTAATGTAGATAAGGGATTTAACACCTATTTTTTAGAGATTTAATACCTTATTTTTTTCGGTGTTGTTGCTACCGGTATTGTAAGTATGATTTTAACACCGATTTTTTAAAAGGTATGGTAAATTGATTTAACACCGATGATAAACTGGTGTTATAACTACTACATATTGGTGTTAAAACTAACATTCGACACCGTTTTTCTCCTTCAAATAGGTGTAAACACTTATAAATTATACCTACTTTTTCTAAAAATTGGTGTTAAAGTTTAGTGGAGAGTTTTGATTAGAAACCAACTTATCACACCTGATTTTACCTAAAAAAGATGTAGAACATATTTATCATATCAATTTTCTCTAAAATTAGGTGCTAAAAGTTTAATGGAGTTATATGGTTGGAAACCAAACTTTCACACCTGCTTATTTTCTTAAATTAGGTGTATAAACTTTTCTTATAATATTTGTATAGCGTATGTCTCACACTTGTTCCTTACTAAAGTTAGTGTTATAAATGACATCGAGTGTGATTTGATTTTAAATGAACTATCAAGAAATATTATTCTCTAAAATGGATGACAAAAAAATATATAGCACAAATGTTTAATCTTAAATAAAGTTGAGGTCACATATGACAACTGCAGATCTTTTATTATAATTTCAACTGAACAAAATTAAACTCACAATTTTTGGTTTAATTTTAACAAATTATACCAAAGAGTGTAAATTCAAATTAAAACAAAAAATATATTAAAAAACAATGTAAATTGATAATTCAATATTAATTCTTATAAAACGCCATCTTTTATCGAATTCCCTGTTTTTTTCTCTTCAAGTTGATGTTGTTCTTCAATTATTTGCAAGAAGAATTGAGCCCAAAGTTGTCAGATATTATCAATAACATCCTTGTCATATGATGATGAATCATCATATATCTACAAATGCAAACAATACAATAAATTAAACGAGAACATGTTAAACCATGAAGTGATATGATTTACATATTAAGCATAATCTTTTGTTATTACCTCATGTAATTCTTGAAATATGCTCGTCTGGATAATGTCAAACATATTTTTCATTACATAATAACCACAAGCCCAACTATTGTCTTGTTGGTGTGCCTACAAATTAAATAAATAAATAAAACAATATATATTTCACAAAAATCCAATCATGTTTAGTAAACATATCAAGCTAAACAGTAGAGAAATCTCAACATAAATTTTGAAAGAGACATTTTACCTTAGAAGTGTGTCCTTAAAAGACTTGTTTGGTTGATTTCCATGTGAACAAAACCAATAAAAAAATATTATCATCTGGACAAATTACAAATAATTTCCAGTGATTGTTGTGAAGTTACAAAAGTTTTGTTATAACATATAAACAAAAATATAACATGCAAACAATTTGATAATCTAATAAGTAATATGCACTTACATATTCAAACGTGGTCGTAAAAAACATTTTTTAGGATGATTATACATCTTATTTTGTTTGAATGCTTGCATAGCTTCATCATTATGGCCACCAAATTTGTTATTAAATGTCCTAAAAGGATCAAAGAAACCAAATTTCTCGCTAGAGGAATTGGAGATACACCAGCGACGCAGATATCTAAATTGTTGAAACAAATATAAATATTAATTTATTAATATAAAAAATGAATTTATATATATATATATATATACACTTATGTGCACCACAAGGACAAAATATTACTCACATATTTAGCTTAATAATTATTATTAAAAAATATTTGTCTCATTTTCTATAATAATTAATGATATATATTTTATTTTATTTTATTTTAATTTAATTTAATGAACCTAATATAATCCAGATAGAGTTGTAATATTCAAATTCATTAATGGGTAAAATAGTACAATATCTTAAGTTTCCAAAACTTGAGATAGATGTCGCAACTTAAAAATAATATAAAAAGGATTCTGCCATAAATTACGTGACTTTTTTTTGTTATATTATACTCAAATTATTAAATTATAAATATTTTATTTTTATTTAAAAAATATAAAATAAGAAAATTTAATAGCATTTAATTTAATTCTTATTATTATCATTATTGTTTTGATTTTTGTTTAATTTCTTTTTCAATGAGGCAATAACTAAGATTAAATATAAATGGTTAATTAAAATATGAAATTAATCATTGGTATATTAAATAGTGTATAAGTCTAACATTTTACGCTCTTATATTTTTCTTTGAAGGTAGAGTCCACAACTATATCTAAAATAAATGTGAAAATTATATTTAATTATCACAAAAGACAATTAGATTTTATTCATCTAACCTCACAATTTTAATTTAAATTCTTTTTATTTGTTTATTTGATTTATTTGTGAATTTTTATTCATTATATAAAATTTTATTTTATTAAAAATCATATCAGCTCAAAATTTTGTAAATGAAATTCAAAACTAAAAAAATAAATAAATAAATAAGTTGAAGTGTTAATTAAATTTTAAAAAGAAAATTTTAGATGGAATTATTAAAAATAAATGTAAAATTATATTTGAAAATTTAAATAATTTTCCTGCCCAATAAATAAGTTAAAAGTGCATAAATTAACAAATATATATACAAATAAAATAAAAACAATAATTTATTAGTAAAAATTCAAGATATATATAGTATTAAAAATTTAGATAACAATGAAAATCTAAATGGTAGCTTATTAGTAAAAGACAACTAAAAATAGTTTATGAATATCAATTTTAAATAGTATTAATAGAATAATATTATCATCCGATTAATTTCATAAAAAATAAATTTATTGTATGACATTTAAATTTGATTAAATTTTATTTAACAAAAGCAATTTTTTAATAAAAATGAAATTGATTGATTTTATTATCAAATAAATATTAAACAAATTGATAATGATAACATTTTTGGTACGAATTGATAATTTTAATTTAATAAATGATTTTGAATGTTAATTTTTTTATTTTCATTAATAACTTAAATTTTGTTATATATTATCTCAAACAAATTTGTGGGACTTATTTCTATTCTATTTCTATTCTAACAAATTTAAAATTTGTAAAATATAAATGTTGAAAAAAAAAATTAAAATTAAAGTTTTTTATTTATTTATTAGGGTCACAGAGTAGTTTGGATAATTTATTTAAATTGTAGTAATGGGGAATATTTTGGGGCAATCCTATAAAACTATTAAGGAAAAGCTTAAGAATTTTGTAAATTTTTGTATCATACAATTTTTTGCTACAAAAATGAAATGATTAAAAAGCAATTATACTTGATCTAATAAAGAAAAAAAATTATTAAATATCATATATCAATTCAAAAAGAGGTCTAAACCTAAATATTTTGGATAATCCTGTTTAAAACTTCATACCTCGTGTGTTGGTTCAAATTGACAATTTTTTTCTTTGGTTTCGTTAAAATATTACCGACGTTAGATATATGACGGACGAAATGAAGCTGCATAACAAAAACAAATCAAACTTAAATAATTATCCCAATACATGACAAATAGTTTTCAAATTAGTAAACCGCATTAACATGAAAATTAAAATATGTTATCATTGCTTAAGAACTAATCACAACAAACAATACTTAGAAATAATTATCAAATAACATAGTTAATATCAAATAACAGAGTTCTAACTTTGAATCAATATGATATGAAATTTATTTCCAAAGAACGCAAATTAAACAAAACTAACTAAATTAGAGTGAGGGTTTAAAAAAATAATTATAAGTCAAAGGACATACCACAAGGATCTTGACATGGCGACGTGTGCCAAGCGGAAGGGAACACAGATTCAAATTTGATAGTAAAATTGATCAGTAAAAGATTAAAACCTAAAAGAAAGGGGATTCTGTTTGTGATTATTCAAAATTGATTTTGAGAAAGTTTTTTATTCTGAACATTTTTTGAGAGGGTGATTGAGAGAAGAATTGAGAGAGAAAATGCAAAGGTCGTGAAATCCTAATATGTTTAGGAGCGTAGGTTTTACAAGCGTACGTTTCTAAATTTTAGCGGCAATTTTAATTATTTATTTATTGTGTATCATTTTTCCAAATCAATACAGACTTAAATTTTGGTATCACATTTAATATTTCTAAAAACAGGTATATATATATATATATATATATATATATATATATATATGTTTGATCATTTTATTATTTTATACTTATTTTTCTTAAAAACAAGTAACTTACCTTAAAACATTTATTTTTAATAAAAATAGCGTACATTAAACACTAAGGTTTTTAAAAATGGGGTATTAATGATTAACATTAAAATTAGATTTTTTATTTTAATTACAAAATTGTCATTATATATACATTTTATATCTTTTTTTAATAAAATAGGTGTTATATCAATAAATCTAATGTTATTTTTGTACTAGTGTTCTTGGCGAAGCTAGACGCAATGGCGTCGCCGGTCCATTTTAAAGTAACCTATCACGATATGAGAGGAAGGCCAACCTAGAGGAAGCTAAGCGAATCCTGAAGCGTATCAAGGGAGACATTCTCGCGTCGATACTATGGACAGAAGAAGATCCGTGGAACATTACTACCTTTGACCTAGATGCGCGTGAAGAGGAAGTTAGACCTACTCCAGACGATGAATTTGAATCCATCCAGCTTGGCGATAACCTTATGTGATCGATGAGGATAGGGTTCGGGCTTCCTTTGGGAGTAAGGTATTGAATATCTTCAAGCGAACGTAGACCTATTTGGCATCTCTCCACACGAGGTTTCCTTGAGGTTCAAATTTACAACCACTAACAACCAAGTTGAGTATGAAGTAGTAATTACGAGGATCACGCTAGCCAAAGAGATGAGAGCTGAGTGCGTCAAATTACAAACAAACTCTCAGTCGGTCATTTCCCAAATAAGAGGAGAGGCATACGCTAAAGACCCTTTGTTGCAGCGATGCCTCAAGATAATTATCGAAAAACTTAAAAAAATTAGAGCATTTAAAATTGTCCATGTGCCACAAGAAGATAACACACATGCCAACGTGTTATCTCGGTTGGCCAACACAAGAAGCCTCATGATCAGTCACCCTTTTGTCTAAGAAACTAGAAAAACGCCAAGCATAAATCCCGGGGGAAGTGGTAGCAATTGTGGACAACACTGTTCCACCTTCTTAGATGGCCCCAATTCAACACTACATTGAGCTAGGCAATCTCACGCTTGATCCATCTGAAGTGACCTTGGTGAAAAGAAGGTCAATCGGATACAAGGTGGTCGGAGGAACTTTGAATAAAATAGGTATGTCCATGCCTTTACATAAGTACTTAAGGAAAAGCAGAAGTCAATTAGGCCCTACTGGAGGTACCTGAAGGGATAGTCAGGAAGCATTTTAGAGCTAGAGCGTTAGTAGGTAAAATTCTTAGAGTCAGGTACTTCTGGGTGACCATGTTCCAAGACGCCCAAGAATACACAAAAAAATGTGAGCAATGCTACAGGCACGAAGATGTTTTCAACGCTTCTGCTACTGATTTGCAAGTACTCACATATCACCATGGCCATTCTTACAATGGGTACTGGACATCCTCGACATCATCGCCCCGGCGCCGATGCAACTCAGCTACCTTATCATAGTTGTAGGTTATTTCACTAAGTGGGTCGAGGATGAGGCGTTGGCAAACATCACCACAGAAAACATCTTGAAGTTCTTCAAAATGAATATGCTAGCCATGTTCGGGGTGCCTTAAGCCATTATGACAGACATTAAGACACAATTCATCGACTAAAGATTAACAAGCCTATTAGAAGAGTTGAAGATCAAGTAACACTTCACATCACTAGAGCATGCGCAAACGAACGGTCAGGCCGAGGCGGCTAATTAGGTGATAGTAAAGGGTTTGAAGGAAAGAGTAGAGGATGCCAATAGAAATTGGGCTGACAAAGTGTCGCATGTCTTGTGGGCCTACTATACCATCACAAGTCAACCACGGGGGAAACCCTTTTCTGGCTAACGTATGGGGTAAAAGTTGTCATCCTAGTGGAAATTGAAGACCTGAGATGGAGAACAACTAATTTGTTTCCAATCGAAGGTAACAGAAAGACCATTAGGGAATAAATCGATCTTTTAGAAGAAAAGAGGATGGTAGATGCCTTCATCAATGTCGTCGGCAACCAAACCCCTGCCTCTAGGTATAACCGTCGCGTACAACCACGAGATTTGTAGACCAAGGACTTGGTGCTTCGGAAAGCACACATATGAGGGTAAAATGCCTATGACAGAAAGCTTGCAGCAAACTGGGAATGACCCTACCGTGTGTGGGCCAACACCGAGAGAGGATCATACTCCTTGGAATCCCTCGAAGGAAAACATGTACCGAGGACGTGGAACGTCGGCAAACTAAAACAAATTTATAGTTAAAGATTTGTTATCTCTTTGTTTCACTATTTCAATGTAACAAATTTATTTCATTATGAATGCAAATATTTGTCTACTATTTTTATCCTATTGCACTATTTTCTATCTATCTCTCTTTAGGACCATAAAGGTGAGGTGATAAAGATTTCACACATTTCTTCTGAGACAAAGATTGCATTTCTCCGTAGCTAAAGATTACATGCTTTTTTACGTAGCTGGGGCACTCGTCTTTCAGATTTAGCCAGTCCAAGGGCGGAAGAAAAAGGGACTTAGAAAAAATTTTAAAGAAAAAGAAAGAGAAAACAATGGTGCTACCCCTAGAGTTCTTGTGACCTTGATGCTATCACCATGGGCGCGATGCAGCAGTATCACGATTGCGATAGATACCAATGCGGTTGCGATGCAACTTTTATCTGACATGAAATTACACCTTTAAAAGGATAATTTTACTACATTTTTAGGGATTCTGATTCCTATGCGAGAAAGTAACAGCTAGGAGAATTTTCTTACGAATTTGAAGATCTTTGAAGTCATCGGAGACCATATTTTCCATTGATTTTCATGAATTATTCTTGTCAACTCATGGTAATTCTTAGTTTCAATATGAGTAGCTAAGTTAGTTTTTATTAGGTCTTTAGAGATGAATCTAATTATACTATGTTAGATCATATGAATGTTTGATGTTATTTGAATTCTTTCATTTTATAATTATTATTCAATTGTTCTCGTTCTTGTTGCTCTTTGTCTGTTGACGAACACACTAAGTGATTTTAGATGAGTTAAGATTATTGACCGTAAGTCTATCGATTTGAACTAGAGCAATTTCAACTTAATAATTAATTAGGAATAGGTATATTATAAGTTGTGGATAAAGAATTAACGAACTTGTAACACCTAGTTTTACTTAGAATTCGCCTAAGAAATTAGAGAGTTGTAATCTTAATTAGTGAGTTGTAAACCAAAGAATTTGGTACAATGGTATTATTAATTCGTTGTATAATTATAGAGTAATTGTTATTCAAATAATGCACATTCTTCAACAGAGAATAATTAGGGGATTCGAATAAAGATCTAATCACTCTCCATTATCAAAACTTCAATCCATGTTATTTCTCATACTTTTTTCCGTACAGATCATTATTGAAAACCTACCTTTTGTTTAATTCTAAATCACACTATTATTACCTTTTTCAAATTTGCAATCCATATGGAGATAAACTTATTTTATTACCATGACCAAATTAGTACATTTGCTAATTAGGCCATCAATTGACCAACCCTCTTCTCATCAAGCTCCGACTTGACGTTCTGAGAGACAGAATACAAGGTTGCAAATCTATGTGCTTGCAGGTATAAAGTTGATAAACTCGTAGTAGATCTATCTGAAGTCTTGATGACGACAATTGTAATTATGTTCTTTAGATGAAAAGATGTCAGACACAATGTATGAGACAATGAGTTTGACAAGTTAAATGTGTAGAACACAATAAAAGCAAAATATGAATAAGATAAGAATTGACAACCCAATTCGGTGCAAAATAAACAAAATATCATTATAAATTCTTAGATATAAAAATAAATCTTCTTTAAACCTTCCATTATAAATTACTAAAATAAAAACATTGTTTGATGATTATTCTATTAAGCACGTAATTTTTATATAAATGTACGTAATAAATAAATAAAATGTCATTATAAATTCTTAGATATAAAAAAGTGTTCACATAAAAAAAACATTTTACTTGTTTAACGTTATAAATACTAGCGTCCAGACGAGCACTCACGTGCTCGTCTGTCCACTTTTTTAATACACACACGTAAAAATTTAAATGATATTTTTTATCTAATATTAATTTTAAATGGAAGTTAATAGTAGGTAGTTAATAGTAGAAAGTTAAGTAGGAAGTTATTGAGTAAGTTATACATTAAAGTAAGGGTAAAATTGGTAGAGAAATATGCTACATCAAAACACCATGTTTTGCCTTTATATATACTCACTATGCCAAAAATTATTTTTCGCAGCACAACAAAGACAGCGCTTTTGGCAGAAGCGCTGCTATATGTTTCGCCAAAAACAAAAATAAAAAACGAAAGAAAAAAGCGCTGCTATATGGGGGACATAAGATAGCGCTTTTGAAAAGCGCTGCTAAAGGGGTACCATAAGGCAGCGCTTTTGAAAAGCGCTGCTAAAGGGGTAACATAAGGCAGCGCTTATTAAAAGCGCTGCTAAAGGGGTACCATAAGGCAGCACTTTTAAAAAGCGCTGCTAAAAGCCTTTCATTAATCCCACATAAGAAAGTGCTTTTACCCCAAAAGCGCTGCTAAAGCAGTAACATAAGAAAGCACTTTTTAAAAGCGCTGCCTTAGGCCTTTTAAAATATTAAAATTAAAACATACGCCCTCTATTTTCTTATGACCGTTTCTATTTCTCCATTCACCCTAACTCTCCGCTCGCGACACTGTTCATCTTCTCCCTTTTTTCTCCAAACGAACGAAACACCATTAGCAACCGTCCGCTCGCGACACTGTTCATCGTCTCCCTTTTTCCTCTATTCGTTGCTTTCCCTCCGTCCGCCATTGGTGAGTTTTTCTAAGTTTTTTACTCTTTTTTTTTCTGGTTTTCTTTCCATTAATGGAATTTGTTATGAGATAAATTTGATTTGTAGAAGTTCTGTGAGATAAATTTGTTGTATTATTAGTTGTTGATGTTAGGTTTTCATTTTTTGGTTTGTAGAAGTTTGTTAGTGATTAATTGGAAATGCGATTAGTAGTTGATTTTTTATTTGATTTGGTATTAGTTGTATTATTAGTTGATTTTTGATTTGATTTTTGATTGTTGATGTTAGTTGATAAATTTGATTTGATATTAGTTGTTGATTTTTGATTTGTAGAAAAGTGATTAATTAGTAGAAGTTAGTATATAGTGATTATTGTGTAAAATGTGATTAATTTGTAGAAGTTAGTTTAATGATTAATTAGTAGAAGTTAGTATAGTGATTATTGTGATAAAATGTCATTAATTTCTAGAAGTTAGTTTAATGATTAATTTGTAGAATAGTAGAAGTTAGTTTAATGTGTAAAATTTGTAGAATAGTGATTAATTAGAAAATTCAAGGTAGTTAATAGTGTTGTAGAAGTTAGATTGTTGAGGTTGTTATAGGGCAATTTGTAAAGTTTAAGTGAATATTTATCGGAAAATTTTAATGATGTAAGAATTTGGTTGTTATTGAAAATGATAATGAAATTAGTAGTTAAGTGAACTAGTGTTTGCATTTATTTTGAGAGATGATTGAAATTAATTATAAAATTAATTGTTATTTTGAGAATTGATTGAAAATGATAAATAGTGAAACTATACCATGCTATTTGAGAGTTGATTGAAGTTGTTTTTTTTACAATGTTGAGTTGAAACTATACCATGCTATTTGATTTAATGATGTTGTTTACTAAATTTGTTTCTTGAAACTTTGACTTGTTCCTCCGATATTTCTTTTTTGTCATATTACAAACTAAATTTGTCTTGTTATATGTGGTATACACCATCAGTTACTAACTTACGTTCATTTGCTATAGGGGTTACTTGTGAAGAGTGAATTCGGATCGTTTTCAAGAATCTTACACTTTGTGGTTCAGTCCAGAAGTTGCTGACTTCTATATATACAGGTACGTAGTTGTTCTTTTGTTTTTGTTTTGCTTACTTAGTAAAATCATGGATAAAAAATGGATGTCATCCAATCGATTGTCGAAAGAGCACGAGAATGGGGTATCAGAATTCGTTAAGTTTGCTGTTGAACACGCCAAAGACCCCAGTCGAATCACATGTCCTTGTTTGGGTTGCTGTTTTGGGCGTCGGATTGACGCGGGTCAGATGGAGTCGCATTTAAAGAGACATGGAATTGATCGAAGTTATACAAGTTGGACACTTCATGGTGAGAAAAGTAACGGGAATGTTGAACCGGGGGATAATAAGACCTATGCTTCAAACGACAATGCCACAGATACATACGATTGTGATCGAGTCGAAGAGATTGCAGAAGCACTTGAAGAAGATCTTCAGGATTGTCCCAAAATGTTTGAGAGGTTGGTAAGCGATGCAGAGAAACCGTTGTATAAGGGTTGCACTAAATTCACAAGATTATCTGTGGTATTAAAGTTGTACAACTTAAAGGCGGGTAATGGATGGTCGGATAAAAGTTTTACAGAGTTATTAGCCCTTATGAAAGATATGCTTCCGGAGGATAATGTTCTTCCCAATCGAACATATGAGGCCAAAAAGATGTTGTGCTCTATTGGGATGAGCTATGATAAGATACATGTCTGTCCAAATGATTGCGTTTTGTTTCGAAATAAGCATGCATCGTTAAATGAGTGTCCTAAATGCGGTGTCTCTCGATATAAGAAAAAGTTATCTCCAACAAAAGTCTTGTGGTATTTTCCTATAATTCCGAGATTCAGACGCATGTTCCGTAGTGAAACCGATGCAAGAAACTTGACTTGGCATGCAGATGAAAAAATTATAGATGGAAAGTTTCGTTATCTAGCAGATTCACCACAGTGGACGAAAATTGATAATGATTATCCTGAATTTGGAGAAGAAGCAAGAAACCTTCGCTTGGCATTATCTATTGATAGAATGAACCCACACGGTCTTCAAAGTATGTCACATACCACATGGCCTGTGATTATTATGATTTATAACCTGCCTCCATGACTATGTATGAAGCGTAAGTACATGATGTTATCTATGTTAATTTCTGGGCCTAAACAACCAGGGAATGACATAGATGTATACTTGACACCCTTAATCGAAGATTTAAAGATTTTGTGGGTGAACGGTGTGGAGGTTTATGATGGATATAGGATAGAAAATTTCAACTTGAGGGCGATGTTGTTTGGCACAATTAATGATTTTCCAGCATACGGAAATCTATCAGGGTATAGCATAAAAGGTCAATGTGCGTGTCCTATTTGTGAAGATAAAACAGATTGGACGCGATTGGAGTTTGGTCAGAAGAATGTATTTCTCGGTCATCATAGATTCTTAAATTCTAATCATCACTATCGTGGGTGGAGAAAAGCCTTCAATGGAGAGACAGAACAAGGTAGAGCTCCACCTATATTGACAGGTGGTCAATTTTTGAAAAGGTGAAAGATGTGAGTACTCAGTTTGGCAAGCCTTTTGCACATACCCTTGTCAAGAGTGGGTGGAAGAAGAGGTCAATTTTTTTTGAATTGCCATATTGGAAGTCGTTGTATGTAAGACATTTTCTTGATGTTATGCATATTGAAAAAAATGTATTTGACAGTGTTATTGGTACGTTACTCAATATACAAGGAAAGTCTAAGGATGGCCTTAAAGCAAGAAAGGACTTGATAGCGATGGGAATAAGAACTGAATTAGGACCCTTGAAGAAAGGAAAACGAACATATCTACCACCTGCTGCGTATACTCTATCTAGAAAGGAGAAAAAAATATTGTGTAAGTTTCTAAGTGAAGTTAAAGTTCCAGAAGGATACTCTTCAGATATTAGAAGACTTGTGTCTATGAAAGACCTCAAATTAAAGAGTTTAAAGACGCATGATTGCCATGTTATAATGGAACATTTTCTACCAATAGGTATACGTTCTATTTTGCCGTAAAAAGTAAGACGCACAATAACTAAATTGTGTTTCTTCTTCAGGTCAATTTGTAGTAAGGTGATCGATCCTGCGATCTTACCAACATTGCAAAAAGAATTAGTCATTACATTGTGTGAGCTTGAAATGTTTTTTCCTCCCTCGTTTTTTGACATAATGGTACATCTAGTTGTTCATCTTGTAAAGGAGACTCAATTGTGTGGACCAGCTTATATGAGATGGATGTACCCTGCTGAACGGTATATGAAAATATTAAAAGGGTATGTGAAAAATCAAAGTCGACCAGAGGGTTGTATTGTTGAACGATACATTGTTGAAGAAGCGATTGAGTTTTGTACTGAATATCTTTCCAACGTTCAATCCATTGGACTTCCCAAATCTCAGGTCATTGAAAAAAAAGAAGGAAAAAAGTTAATTGGAAATAAAATTGTGACCGTATCAAGGGCTAAACGGGAGCAAGTGCATTTGTATATTCTACACAATGACAATGAGGTTGAGCCATATGTTGAAATGCACAAGGATTTTCTCCGAGGTTTAAATCCAAATAGAAATGAAAATTGGATACTACGAGAGCACAATCGAAGTTTCATACCATGGTTTAAGGATCACATTTATTCAAAGTTTTGTGTAGACCCCGCTTCAATAACAGAAAGGTTGAGATGTTTAGCATATGGTCCAAGTTTGCATGTGTTTTTTATAGCACATACGCAATTAATGGATACACATTTTATACCAAAGAACAAGATGACAAAAGTACAATGCAAAATGGCTACTAATGAGGAGAACTCGCACGATACTTCCAAGAATGATCCAAAAGAATCAGTTAAAGATGCGGAAGGAGATATTTCAAGAGGAATAACAATCATGAAAGGAGTTATTCGTGCTAGAGACAATGGAATAAAATACAACGTTCATTGGAATGAAACAGGTCAACTAATTGAGCCTAATAGCGCAATGTTGACTAGTTACATTGGTGCACTTGTCCGTTCACTAGTTCCTATTACTTGTGACAATTGGCGAAATCCACAGTTGAAACCCGCCAAAGATAAAATATAGAGTGAGATACATGTACTATATGTGATGTTATTTGTTATTTTTGACGATTATATTTTTAAATTAATTATACTAACACACTTTATTTGTTATTGTAGAGATCTTTTAACATTGGTGACGAGAAGCAAAAATATTGTCTTCAATTAGCCGGAAGAAGACTTAGAGGGTTTTGAGCATTTTTATCCAACAAGTTTCTGAGGGATGCCCAAGGAAAGTTTGTTGAAGCGGAATGCCCGAAGAAGTATGCGGACTTGATTGCACCCGAAGAATGGGACACTTTTGTCGCCAAACGAAGAACTGAAGAATTCCATGTAATCTTAATTTAATTTATAATGAACATTGTATTATATTCATGTAGTTATTACATGTGTTCTGATATGACTTATAATTGTTTATGCAGGTTGTGAGTGACGTAAATCGTCAAAGAGTCTCGAAACCCGCGTATCCATACAAGAAAGGACGTTTGGGATATGCACGTTTGGAACAAAAAATCGTAAGTGTATATAATTGCTATGTCTTTTTTGTATTATTATTCATCCTAATTCTTGACTTAATGTGTAGCTTGAAGAGGAGAAAAGTGAAGAAACATCTCTTCCGGAGCATGTTTTGTGGAAGGCTTCCCGTGTGAGAAAGGATGGAGTAGTTACTGAAGGTGTTCAACAAGTTTTTGAACAATGTGTAAGTATAACATTATTTGTTTAATTAGATAGAAAGTTCTTGTTTATCTAATATATTTATGCGTTGCTCTAATATTTAATTTCAGGAGACTCTATCTCAGTCCTTAACTCTCACGGAAGACTAGGATTGCAGGAGCATACTGAGTCGAGTATTAAATGTTCCTGAGTATTCTGGTCGCGTGAGGGGTAAGGGATTTAGAGTCACTCCATCTGCCTTGTATAAGCGTTCAAAGGCAAAAAAATCCTAGCAATAGAGAGGTGATGGAAACGTTGGAAGAATTGAGAGCTCAAGTTCGTGAACTGCAACAGGATAAAGAAAGATATATGTCGGAAAGGCGCGGTTCAGAATTTAAAGATACTAGTGACAAGGCCAGTATCAATTGTCAACAAAAAATTTCGGAGGTAATTATATTTATTAAATTAGTACAGTTTTTTATATTGACATCATTGCCCAATAACAATTTCGTATTATTTTTGTTTTGTTTAGGGCATTTCACCTTGTCAGCTATATTTATCGGCACCGACATATCGCATGGTTGGCAAGGGAAAAATGCATAACACTCCGGGAGACGTCCTTCACACTAGACCGCTCCCTGCTGGATTTTGAAGGTTTCGATTGATATTGCTTTAGAGCGGGATGCGTTACTACCTATACCTGACGACATTTCAGATGCAACATTGGTGGGGGACGCAATAGGGTCGTATGTTGCATGGCCGTCAAACCTCATCGTCATAGATGACTCAGTATGTTGAAAACCATTATTAACCTTTTAGCTTTCAAATGTTTTACTTGCATATAAGTTATGTTGTGCTTACTTTTACCTACATTTTATTTACATGACATTGTTAGACTCCTACAAAATCCAAACCAAAAGATAAAGGGATTGTGCGGCAAACCGAGTCAGTTGCATCACAAAAAGAGGTACATTGATATATATATATATATATATATATATATGAATAAAAAATGTTAATTCTATGATCCGAATTCAAAAGCTTCATGATTACTAAGTTTATGACTTATATGATTTTCAGATTCCTACACAAGAGGTGCAACAAGGGAGCAAGAACAAGAAGCCAGTAGTAGCCAAGGCAAAAAAAGCATCTATTTCTCGATTTCGGTTGTGCCTTGAAATAATTGTAGGCACAACGGATTTGATGGAAGGTGGTATCCGTGAAATACCTATGGCAGCAGGTATTTTTGGGTTTTCCTATTCAGAAACAATTGCTAAAGAAGACTTTGATCAGATATTTACGCATTCTGAATTAGACGTCGGTGTTATGAATTCATACATCAGGTAATACATCGATTTTATTTATTTAATTGATCAATTTATTTACTCATTTCAATGAATATTAGAATGTTAATTATAATAACATATTTATTATAATCCGTTTTTATTTCAGGTTCTTGTATGAGAAATTGATGCTCCCGCGTCAATTGACTGAAAGATACTCCTTCTTGTCTCCCAACTGTGTCAATGCAAATTTAATTAATCGAACTACATATACGGTCAAAGATCACTTAGTAGGTGAATTTATGACCAACATTGATACAGTGAAGTTGTATCTTTTACCATATAATACTGGCCATGGGTAAGATTTTCATCCTAACTTCCTTTATTATAATCTTTCTCTTTTTTACGTTGTGTATAACATTTTCATCTATACTTTTGTTTTATTTTACAGTGGACACTGGTTGTTGCTTGCGATTAATCCGATAAAAGAAATAGTCTATTATCTGGATTCGCTATAGGGTGATCAAACAAAATACCCGGAGATGAAGAAGACGATTGATACGTAAGTGATGCGATTGTTCTAAATATTCGCGTGTGTATTTCTTTATTTATGTGAGATTGTTCTAAATATTCGTTTATATTATGATAGATCCATACAAATATTCCGATCACAACGACAAGCTCGGGTACCAAGGACCAAAGCAAACAACATTACATGGATAAGAATGGAGGTATGATTTGTTATTATAATAGTAATGCTACTTCATAACACAAGTCATCTATGATACATATTAATACTTTTTTTCTATATGTAGTGTCCTCGGCAGCGTAATGGTATCGATTGTGATTATTTAGTCTTGAGATTCATGAAAGAAATTATTCATTTGGAACAAATAGAGATTCCAAACATGGTATGGATTTATATATAAGTTATGATTTATTTTAAGATTTATTATCGGATATTTCATCTAATTAATTACTTTTAACAAAATCATGCATATTATGTTATATGTAGTATTTTGATGAATTCAAGTGTGCCACCTACACGAAAGACAAATTGGAAGAAATAAAGGAGGATTGGTGTCAATACATGGTTGAAATGAGAATTTGTTGAATAGTTTTAGAAATTGTGTTAGTTTTATGGAAGGTGTTGTATATATAGGTGATGGAAATGGTGCATAAGGTTTCGAATTGGTGCATGGAATTGGTGTTGTATAGTTTGTATTGAGTTATATATATATAATGGTTATTTTGGTGTTGTATATATAATGGTTTTTACGGTTTATGTGTTGAATTTTAATCGTATAAAGGCCTATTGTTGAATTATAATGGTATAAGGCCTATGTGTTGAATTATAATGGTATCAAAGGTCATGTGTTGAATGATTATGGATTCTGTTAAATTATACAGGTTTAATAATTGATTTAAAAAAAAAAGCTTTTAAAAAACACTTTTATAAAAGACAGCGCTTTCTAAAAAAAGCGCTGCCTAAAGGGGGGTCAAGGCGTATACATAAGACAACGCTTCTAAAAGCGCTGCTAAAGGAGGCATACGAAAACGCTTTTCTTTGGAAAAGTGCAGCCTAAAGGGGGACCTTTAGCAGCGCTTTTAAAAGCGCTGCTAAAGGGGGTCCTACGAAAGCGCTTTTATTTGGAAAAGCGCTGCTATATGGGGGACATACGAAAACGCTTTTAAAAGCGCTGCTAAAGGGGGTCCTAAGGGGGACCTAAGACAGCGCTTTTAAAAGGAAAAAAATGATGTCTTTACCTGTAATACCCCGTGTTATCTAAATGCTCAATTGGATATCAGACGAGATCAGATGAGTATCTATGTGCTCTATCTTTGATTGATTGGATTTATGGAATCCTCTAAGTACTTTAAGTATTGACATTTGGGATCAATAGAGCAACTAATGAACTCTGAGGAGATCAATTTATTATTAGTTCAAGAGAGACTTTTATGATAACTCAAATGATTGATCAATTGGTTGAAACGACAAAATATCAATTGGAGATATTTTGCTCTATTAGATTATATTATATAATATTGGTTTATATAAATATATATATATATATATATATATATATATATATATATATATATATATATATATATATTTGGTAAGAGAATGAGAAAGAAAAGGAAATAGAAAAAAGAAGAAGAAATGAGGAAGAAGAGAAAGGAGGAGAAGAGGAAAAGAGAGAAAAGCTTGGACCATCTTCTTCAAACTCCTCTCCGTATGTCAGGTGGGTTCTAGATAGAAACTCTAAGTTCTAGAAATCAATGATTTGAACTTAGGTTAGATTTGAGAGAAAATGATTAATCGGATAAATCAATGGAATCTAACGGATAAAATGAGTTATAAACTGTGTTGTATGATCAATACGTGTGTAGAATCATCTATTTATGCTTGTTTGTGCATTGGGTGGTGTTTGGAGTGGGTTTTGGACCCCAAAGGCCCAGCTGTGACGCTACTGAGATTTCTGGGTTTCGCATGGTTCGCCTAGCGAACCTGGGGCGAAGCGGAGCGAACGGATTTTCGAGGGTTCGCCTAGCGAACCCGCCAGCGAAGGTCAGCGAATGTTCGCCAGAGACGTTCGCCTAACGAACTTTGTGTGTTTTCAGTTCTATTTGGTTCTGACTTGCTTCGCTGAGTTGTTCGCGAAGCGAAGGGAGAGGCGAATGTTCGCCAGGGAGTTCGCGAAGCGAACTTTATGTCTGTTTTATTCTGTTTATTCATTCGCCAGGGGCTTCGCCTAGCAAAGGCTGGAGCGAATGCTCGCTGGTTGTTCGCCTAGCGAACATGACAGTTGTGCAGTTTTGTTTCCTTCATAACTTTTGATCCGTAACTCGGATCGAGACGTTCTTGGTGTCATTAGAAAGCTATGACGACCCTCTATCCGATAAAAAGTGGAAATATTGGGTATGATGTGGGATTATTTATTTAAGTGGAAAATGATGGAAACGATGTTATGTGATATGTGTGAATCCATATCTTTTGGATCGTAAGTCCGATTGCGGCATAGTGATAGCCGTTACAAAGCTGTGAAAGTATTCTACGAGATGAAAGTGGAAAGGATTACTTTCGGTACCCGATTAAATGAATCGGAGGGAACTCGAAAGGGGTGTTTTATGTGATGTGTGATTATGTGTTTATGTGCAATATTTGTGGTATGCATGTCTATATATTGTTGTTAAGTATGAATGAAAGAAATATGCATGTTAAAATGAATTAGGAAGAGTGAGGAAACTTTACCCCAAACCTAATGACATGATTCTAGGTTGTGACTAGAATTGATAGAAGCTCTGGATGGCGACGCTCGTGCATTCATTGGCGAGTTCTGGCCTGGAGTAGTTAATCTAGATGGCGATGCTCGTGCATTCGATGTAGATGTGCATCCTTGCTGAGTAATGGTCTAGAGGTGAGTGAAACACTAGTATGGAACATGTGGAATTGTTATGTTTTATTGCTTAAGGCATTGTGGCCTTGTGATTGTCGAATACAATCACGTTTGTGTGTGAGATCACGTAATCGTAACCGGTTATCTTGTGAGTGCGTTTCATGGGTCTCGAGCTCCTCTGAAACATGTGCACAACTACTTGGCAGGTTTGATTCCCGCGTGCAGTACGAATGGCGCTCTGGGAGCGTATGCTTGTGACGGTTAATGGCCCGTGTGAAGCGACGGTTCATAACGGTTTATAGCCCGTAGAACCCGAATCCATTCGTATGTCAAGTAGGTTACCAGGATCCATGACTCGGGTCGACTTCTAGACGTAGAAGCGGACGGGAAAAGGGGATGCCTTGGTGTGGTTATCGATTAGTGATATTGTGAGTTGATGAACTCATGACATGTTTCCATATAGTGTGAGATTGGGAGGTTGTGAACTCAAAGTCATTTCCCTTCCCCTTGACTTGAGTTAGGATTGATAGAACCTTGTACAGCCGAGAGGATCTATAGGATAGGGAACTCACTGAGATTTGATGTGTGTCTCACCCCACTATAGTTGCTTTATTTCAGGTAGCTGCAGGTTTGTTTTGCAAGTGGAGCAATGTTGGGATGTTTCAAGAGAAGCTTGGCTTTAGGTTTTTTCGCTGTGTATTTGCTGTATTTGTTATATACAATTGAGGATATTGTATATTCTTAGATTTTATTTTTCTTTGGCTAGTTTCCATGACTTGTTCCATGTGTTGTAGTTAGGTTTTAGAATGGACAAGTATGTGAACTATGCCATTAGGCACTTTTGATGTGTCAGTACCAAATAAAATGCGTGTATTGTATTATTCTAGATATATATTATACAGGGCATTACATCACCTTTAGCAGCGCCACCTAAAAGCGCTGCTAAAGGAAAAAAAAATGCTACTAAAGGTCTTCTTTGGCGTAGTGACTAGCGTCCAGACGGGCACTGTCCGCTTTTATTAATACACAGGCGGGTTAAAATATAAACAGTATTTTTTGTGTCTTTATTTTTATTTTGATTAAATCATTTATAAAATAATAAAAAAATAATTGAGTGAAAAAGATATTCAAACCACCATATAACGGTTAATAGAAGAGAAGTTAGATTTTAAAACAAAAACTAATTAAAGAGAAGTTGAGATTTAAAACAAATACTAAAAAGGGTATAATTGAAAGAAAAAAAGCTACACCAAAAGCAATGTTTTCCCTTTATATATAATAATATAGAATAGATGTTATAGATTACATATATCACTGAAAATAATATATTTTATAATAATAATTTAAATTTGAGAAAAAATTTTAAAAATTTAAAATGAACTTATTATAAAATAGTTATAAATAAATACATGGTCAAAGATTACTCACAAAAGACAGGATGCATAAATTTGGTATGGCTTCTGATGGTGTGTGTGTCTTTTGTGGAGAGGTGGAGAGACGTCGCCATCTGTTTTTCAACTGTGCTAGAACTTAAACTGTGTGGAAGCAAGTTCTAGCTATGATTGGAATAGTTTGTGAACCCTGCGAGTGGCAAGAGGAACTTAAGTGGATTAGTGATAAGTGCAAAGGTAAGGATAGCCGATGCAAACTTTTGAAAACATCCATAGCCGAGTCGGTGTACTATATCTGGAATATGCGGAACAACACTATTTTTCATAATGGTAGTAAGGAGCTCCTTAGTAGTGATGTCAAAGAGATGATTAAGAGATGCATAGGAAAGAATAGAAAGCTTGTAGACTTTTGTAGTAGGATTTGAGTTTGTTGGTGTTTTTGTCATTGTGCTGCCTGGATCATCGGATCGGCTTGTATTCCGTGTTTTTGGTATTAATAAATTTTTTTTATTCAAAAAAAAAATACAGGGTTAAAATAACGTTTGATTTTAAAGTAGTCAAACTGAATAATTTAATTTATAATCTTTTTATTAAAAAATTTCACAAAAAATAGAAGATTCAATACAAATATTGATTATATATTATTAACTTTTAAAAGTAATATATTTTTAAAAGTTGTAGAGTCAATAGAATTGCCTCATATTTAAAACTTATTAATTACTATGTTTATAACGGACAAATAATTTACTATTTATAAGATAAAACATTGCTATTATTGCTATTATAAAATAAAATAATATAATGTATCTAGGGTTAGGGTTTGTTAGGTCGTGGGCTGGGTGACTGATATAAAAAAAGGAGGGTAGTAATTGTTTTTATTTTAGAGCCGTAAGTTGTGATATCGATGGATTCAGTTTTGTTGCCGGAAAGCACTGTTGTAAGAGCTACACCGCTGAAATCAAAACGAAAACAAGTTGGAGATGATGCGGTTGAAAGAGGTACGCTGCTGAAATCGGAATGGAAACATGGTGAAAAAGGTACGGTGCTGAAATCGGAACGGAATTACGATATTGTGTATTTTGTTGAAAGAGGTACGTGGGTGAAATCGGAACGGAAAAACGTTGAAGATGATGCGGTTAAAAGAGGTAGTCTACCGAAAAAGGTACGTTTCACATAATAATTTTGATAATTTATTTTGTGTTTCACCTCACTAAATAATTTTGATAATTTTGATGATTCATTCTGGACAACTCAGGATTTTAATGCTATTGCCCCTCCAAGGCCAAGGCCAAGACCAAGACCAAGTCGAATTGATGCTCGCATACCCATAACTAATAATACTCGCCCTCATCTCGTTACATTGTCCGAACTTGCTTTGCAAAAGTACAATAATGACAACAAACAGGTTCTAAACTATTTAACTACCGTTCCAATATTCATTCATAACCATTATTATTATTATTATTCTAATTGTTTTTTTATTTACCTAGATTTCAGAATTTCAATTTGTTGAACTTATCCGGGCAAAATTGCAACCTGTTTCTGGTGTTATGTATTATATTATGTTCATAGCAAAACAAGCAAACCAAGATCCTTCCAACACCGTTGTTACAATTTTCAATGTCAGCGTCTGGTGGAGGGAAGACCTGTACCCCCTCAGGTCATTTCCGTCAAGATCTTTTAAGTCCGTTTCCATCAAAACCTAATACACTCACCACCATCGTAATAATGTATAATGTTGAAGATTTTACTTTGTTCTTGGATGTTTGCTATGAATGGAATGAATCATTGGTTTACACAACCTCTCAATATACTTCATTGCATCGTATTTTAAAACTTTCAACAACGGAAGGAAGTTTTCTTTTAGATATATAATTACACTTTTTATATTAATTAATCTCCACAAATACACATTTTATCTTACTTAATCTGCACTACATGTTGGTGTGATAAACAAATAATGATATTCAAATCTTTTACACAATAGTATAGTTCAAATCTCTTATAAAAGTATCTAGAAGTAGCACACACTTTCGAGCTCTGGACAAAGGCTCTGTTTCCTTTATCGACATCCTCTCTTAAATCATTAAGAAGATCACGTATAATACTGTCTGAGTACTGCGCATTCTTGAATTGTTTGAACAAAAGCAAGGGATTGGATTTGTGTTATGATTATTGAAATATTTTGATAATTAATGTAGTAGATACAACTTTTTTACCTTTTATATTATAAGAGATGGCCATTTTTTTATAAGCAACAAAATGAATTAGATGAGAGAACTAAGGGTACTCCAACCCAAATACGAAGAGAAAACTACATCCAAAAAAATACACAAAGCCTACCAGAAATCACAAGGACAATGAATCCAATCATAATAGTTACATCTACTTTTGTTCTTAGAGCTTGAAGCTAGCCACCACAAAGAGCAAAAGATGATCCTTTGCACGGTAAACTCAGAATATTCCACCTCAGTTATTAAATATTATTTGGTTCTTAGAATACCAAATACACCAACAAGCCGCAAACCATAATAAGCATGATTTATCGACTGAGCAATTTCTCTTAATCCCATCAAACCAAGCCAACAAAAAGTCACAACAATCACCCTCGATGACCTAGGAATACCCACCCATTTTACGACAAACACAGAACAAATGGTTAGCATCTTCTTCAACCATGAAGCAAAACACACAAACAATATCATGAGCATTATTTAAAATACCTCTATCTGCCAAATTAATTCTAGTGGGCAGCCTATCCAAAATGAGCCTCAAACTAAACACTTTTGCTTTCAAAAGTGTTATCTTGCGCCCCCTATAAATGACCAAGCTTCCAATGTGCGGCTGTTGTCTGTCATAATAGAAAGCTACTTAAAAAGCATTGAAATTGGCCCAAGGCCAAACTATTTTATCCACGACCCCTCTGCTGGCCAGACTTCCTCCAACACAGCCTGCAAATCATCAATGACAGTCTGCAGACTGTGATTGTCAACCAAGCACAAAGCAGCAACATTCCACCTCCAAACAAGGCCATCCCAGCTGCCAACATCCCTCAAAACTGCATTTTTGACAGAGGCAGCTTCAAAAAAATTGGAAAAATTGGCCAATCTATTTTCCCATCCAGAAAGGGATAATCGCTCCCTCCCCCAACTTGAAAGTTAACATGTCAAAGAAAGACCCATTCTCTGTGTCGTCCCCTAACAGAATCAAATCGCGCCACTATAATGATTCTAGGCAAACCTCCACGCATATCCTTGTTTAGAACCCTACTCGTGATATTTCCGTATTTATGATTGATAATTCCCCGCCAAATCGCGTCTTGCTCCGTTAAGAATCTCCATAGCCATTTTGATATAAGTGCCCTATTGAATGCAGCAATATCTCTTATCCCGAGCCCACCTTTCTCCTTAGAACAACAAACTCACTCCCAACTGACTCAAGCCACACTATTTTTTCCACCGATCCAGCCCACAGAAACTTACGTTGGATAGATACGATTTCCTTCAACACCAAGGTTGGTGCATGAAAAAACGCAAGGAAATTAACTAGAAGGCTCATCAAAACGAGTTGATTAACGTTACTCTTCCACCCAATGGAAAGCATTTTGCTCTTCCAAGATGAGAGCCTAACCTTGAAGCTATTTATGACAGGCCTCCAAAATGAGCATCTTCTATGGTTGCCCCCCACTGTTAACCCCAGGAACTTGAACGGGACTTCACCAATTTTACTGGCCAAGAATTGAGACGAAGTCTTGATAAACGACTCATTCACCCCAATACCTAAAATATTACTCTTAAAGGTATTAATCTTCAAACTGGACACCACCTCAAAGCCACGAAGGATTGCCTTTATTCCCTACAAATTGGACCAAATAACATCACAAAATAAAATGGTATCATCCGCGAACTATAAAAGATCATAACGAACATTATAATTTAAGTTCAACCCTCTTAAGATGCCCCGACTACTAGCTCTTCTAACCATTAGTGTCAATCCTTCCAAAACTAACGCAAAAAGGAATGGAGACAAAGGATCTCTTGTCTCAATCCCCAAGAGGCCTTGAAATCCCTAGTAGTTCCACTATTCACCAAGATGGATAAATAACTAGTGAAGACGCCCCCTCTCATCCAACTTAACCATTTGTCTCCAAACCCCAAATCTTTAAGAATCCTTACTAGATACTCCCAATCCACACAATCATAAGCATGTTAAAAATCAATTTTTAACATAAGACAACAAATTTTTTGACGCTTCACTAAGTCAATCAACTTGTTTGCTACAACAACACCGTCATGAAGTTTCTACCAAGTATGAATGTTGTCAGAGTGTGCTAGACAAGCTTACTAATGACTTTCCTTAAGCGATTTTCCAGCAACTTTGAGATAACTTTGTACACACTCCCAATGAGGTTGATCGGTCTGTACTCATCTAGTTTTTGTGGGTTGTCGACCTTCGGAATCAATACAATAAATGAGGAAGTCATGGCTTTTGGAAGCCTCGCAATAAAATGAAATTCTTTAATATAATTTACTACATCTACCCCTACAATGTCCCAACATTTCTTCAGAAAGCCCATGTTGAACTCATCTGGCCCCGAGCCTTTATTCCCATCGCATACAAAAACCGCATCATGAATTTCCTCTGCAGAAAAACCCTTTTCCAGGTCCTCATTTTCCGCCACGGATAACTTAGGTACATCTGCAATATATAGAGTAGGTCTCAAGACCTCTACCTTCTTATATCGAGATTAAAAAAATCATCGCCAAAAATCATCGCGATTTTAGCATCATAACAATGATCGTGATCTTAACAACCACGGCGATTAGTGACGACGATAAGGTAAACTATAATAAAAGATATCGATGAATTGAGGCAAACGGACCATTGGACCATAAATTTTATGTTAAGGAACATTAAATGTGTTGAATGAAATGGATGCAATTCGGAAAACATTGACATGTTAAAGGTTGGTTTTCAAATACATCTTAATTTTCAGATTAAAATGTTCTATATCAATTTAACTAATTGCATTTTCAATAAAAGGATAGTGAAACAAACAATATACATAGTATATAATAAACTAAATTTCATATACAACATCAGAATGAATTCATATATATATCAGAATGAATTCATATATATGTACCACCATCATCATCACCATGTGAAACAAACCCTAAGAAGTGGGAAGCAATGAAGAAAATTAGTTAGTATTCAATTTAACTATATACAATATACATAGTATATAATAAACTAATGTTCTATATCAATTTAACTGATTGCATTTTCAATAAAAGGATAGTGAAACAAACAATATACATAGTATATAATAAACTAAATTTCATATACAATATCAGAATGAATTCATATATATGTACTTTATCAGAATGAATTCATATATATATGTACCACCATCATCATCACCATGTGAAACAAACTCTAAGAAGTGGGAAGCAATGAAGAAAATTTGTTAGTATTCAAAACAAAAAAACCAAAAGGTGAAACAAAACCCTAAGAAGTGGGACTGTACCATTACAATGAAGTTCACCTTGCTTGTGAAGCATTGAAGTCGAATCTGCACAAAATGAGAACAATCAACAAAAACAACATGAAGCAAACGAGATAATGGGAACTATTTAACAAAAAGATTGAAGTAGAAGAATACCTTATTTTCCATAAACCATATGTACATTACGCTTGTTACCGCCAGCATCATCACCATGTTCATCTAGTTTAGATTCTGCAAGAAGAAATACAAGGAGGAAGAAGCTTAAATCAAAAGCTTCATACTTCTTGTATTTCTTCTCGCGGATTCTATAAAAAGATGAAGTTTGCTGCCAAAAATGGGTGCTAGGGTTTCGCTGTGAAGGAAACGGCGCTACTGTCAATAATAGAAAGTTAATTCCCTTATATAGGTAAATATTTCACAACGGTTTTCTATAATAACCGTAATGATAAGTATATATATTATTTTAATAATATCACAACGGTTAGTTATATTAACCGTAGCGATACCCCTTAAGTACAAGGTTCACTCTAGGTAACAACATTTTTCTATAATTACGTAAAATAGAAAAATGTTGTTGCCTGGAGTCGAACCTTGTACCAAGATTAAGGGGTATCGCTACAGTTATTATTACTAACCGTTGTAATATTATTGCTTTTCCCGGAGTAGAGAACACTCTGGCCATAATGATTTAAAATTTTCTCCGTTTTTCAAAAAATAACGTTCCAGAATATCAACCATTTACAAGTTATCATCATTGCAAGCATTAAACTATCAGACTTTTCATCTTCAACCTCATCTATAAATAGACAACTTTACATTTCTTCATAATATATTCTTCGTAACAATGAGTTCCACAAATGAGAATGCTAGTAACATCACCAATGAGGAACGTCAGGCGCCAATTGAGGAGGTCTAACCAGCGGCCATCGTCAGGGATGCCTTAAGGGTGAGGAAGGATAAGAAGAAGAAGAAGAAGAAGAAGCTGAAGAAGAAAAAAATATAGAAGAAAAGGAGGACTGTTTATTATGATTCCGGTGAGGGGAGTGAGGAGAGATGTCTAGATTATGAAGATGCATTTGCAGCTATGGGCTCTGACATTGATAAATATATGTAATATGATTAATTATCAATGTACTCTTCTTAATGGAATCTTAATAAAATGTTATTTTATTTATGCTCATCTCTTACAGTTTTATTTTTAAAGTTATATATACTATTCTCTTGCACTTAAAAACACTAACAAAAGAAATAAAATATATGTTTAAAAGAAAAACAATGATGAATTTTGAGTTTTGAGGTTAAATCCCCGTAACACTAATAAAAGAAATAAAATATATGTTTAAAATATAAAAATATGACAAAAAATATAGTTGTTGGGAATCGAAGCTTGTTACATGTATTACAACGGTGTTTTAATACATCCGTGTTTAAAATGTAAAAATATGGAAAAAAAAATGTAGTTGCTGAGAATCGAAGCTTGATACACACCATGTATTACAACGGTTATTTAATAAGACCGTCGTTAAATATGGCGTTATAAATCAGCTGCAAAATTTTTAGTCTATTACAACAGTGGGTTACGAATCCGTTGTAAGCCTGGCGTTGTTGTTTTAGCGTTTTGTAGTAGTGGAGGGTTGGTTATACATAGGGACGGTGCTAGCATCCTAAGTATCTGTAGTACTCTACAGGAACCTCTTGTTTTATTGTGTTATTTGTTATTTTGTCTTCTAAAGGGTGAAAAGGTAAAGGGAGACCTAATATTTCTAAGTATGCTCTCTAAGACATCGCATCTCGTGCCTACGTATCCTGACGAAAATGGAATCAGAGCATTCATAGTTCCCCTTAATAAGGATGAGGAACTCTTGACTGTGGTCAAGGTTCCAAAGGGAAAAGTAAGTGTCTGCGGCGAGACACCTACATAGAGTTAAGAAACTCTAAACCAAAGGCTAGGTAAAAGGGTAAGGAAGTGTCCATGGCAAGACACATACGTAGAGTACGGCGACTCTAATCCTAAGGCTAGGATAAACAGTAAAGGAAAGCGTCCATAGCAGGACATTTATATATAGAGTGCGACGACTCTAATCCTAAGGCTAGGATAAAAGGGAAGTAAAGTGCAAACAGGCTAAGCTATGACATGGCAGTCAACGGGAGTGATCCTTTCCTTGGGAACATATTGAGAAATCGTCGAACGAAATAGGAATAAAAAATGGGACTTAATCACAGTCCAGGCATCAAGAATTAAATTCAAAAATGAACATAAAGAATTAACTAAAAAGAAATCGAGGATTGTCAAGATTAATTTAAGAATTAACTAAATATCTAATTAAACCAAATTTTAATTAAACCAAAATCTAATTAATAACTAATTAACTAATTAAACTAAAATCTAATTTAAACTAATTAAACTAAATTCTGGTTAAAACTAATTAAAATAAATTCTAATAAAACTAATTGAATGAGTTACATGTTTGTTATGCTTTTATGATATTTGAGAATTTGTGTATCTACAAAAGATGAATTTGTTTGGCTTAATACATCAAATAATAATAAATAAAATTAAGTCCAAAAACATTCTATGATTATTATACATAAAGAAGCAATTTATATTATATGAAAAACAAATGTGGTATGGCTACCAATATCATGTGCACGTGATTTGTCAGGAGAAAAGAGCATGTATACTAATAATATTAAACAAATAAAATGGCCTTTGTAGCTATTATATAATTAACTAAAACAAATGTGACTACACAAAATGAAGACATAAAAAGTTAACAGAAACACACATACTTTTTTCTTCTTCACGTGCGGAGAGAAAGGGAGCGATTCGCAAAACAATCCAAACCAAAAAAAATATGCAGGTGCACGACAACTATCTGGTGATACGGGTTGTGGTGTTAGATCTACGACGGTGTAAGGAGGCTCGGCTGCAGTTGTTCGCGGTGAACTTTATTATGGTGATTGAATTTTGTGTACGTGTGAAGTGTGTATGGGATAGTGGTGAATGAAATGTGTTTACTTTTGAGGTGTGCTTTTATAGGCTTTATGGATTGAATGCCATCAATTCTCGTTTCCGTTTTCGGCTTATTGTGTCCGATTCTGCCCCGATTGATGTTTGAAACATGATTTGATATTTTCCTTTTTAAGTTCGACATGTCTGATATGTATTAATTGATGAATTGAATTTGTCTTGATCATGCAGTATGCTTATTTACACAAAAATGAGACAAAAAATATTTAAATATTATGTTTTTGTGTGTTTAGAAGGAGAAATATAATTAAGTATTGATTAAATAGGATGTTTTTTTGTTTTTTATAAAAAGGAAAATATTAATAAACAAATTAAAAATAAAATTAATTAATAAAATTTTAAACTTAAATTAAATATCTACTTAAATCTAAATAAATTGAATGATTATTTAACTAAAAATAAATAAAATGATTAAAAAACAAAATAAAAAGTCGGGCAGAAAAGTGCTCGAAAAAATAAAATGAACGCACCAAAATAATCAGCGCGAAATAAACATATTGGAAAAATACAGCGTTTGGTCGAATTTTGAAATAAATTTAGACCGATTTGTCTGTAAGTCCAACAAATTTATTCTAACTGACATTTCGAACACTATGCAAGATGAAGTGCATGTTATGCTATGCAGACAATGCGAAACGAAAAAACAAAATCTCAGGGTCAAAAATTAGAGTATGACAGATGCCCATATTTAAGTTTCTTCTATCCGGAGATATGGAGATTGAAATCTTCGTCTCGACAAGATAGGAGAGACTTAAATACAAGCATGCACAATTTTTGGCCCTAAGATGCCCCAAGATGCACATGATATGAAATGATATGAATGCAAGACAAAGAAATTGTATACAGAAGTGTTTCCGAAGTACAGTTAAAGAATGGAAGACCTTGCGAGGAACAACTTATCAAACAAAGCAAGATTCCACGGGGAAAAGTATCAAGGAGACCCAACTGAGGAATACAAGATATTATGGACATCTACCATGGTGACAAAGAGTATCCAATAATACTTGGAAAAAAGAGGGACAAAACCTGAATGAAGATACAGACATCCAGGAAAGCATCAAATGCTGAAAGTAACACAAATCAGGAAAACACATAAGAAACATCTAGAGAAGCATTAGATGTGGTTTGAGACCAAATCTGAGTATGCAACAGAGATTTCCAAGAAAGAAATTAACTTTACATCGGAATACACAGAAACATCCAGAAAGCAGAAGAAACTTACTAGGGAAAGGGTTACAGTCATCAGAGGTTTTATCAGAAATGCATTGAACAAAACTCTAGAAAAATACAACAACAACCATCAAAGACATTCAGGAGAGCATTGAAAGAACTTTGGAATTTAAATAGGTAACCATCAGAGATATTCATAATAGCATTGAATAAGCTCCATTGGGGAATCAACAGTAATCATCCATGAACGGAACTGGATGGAAAAGAGCCACAACATTCAGAAGTGAAGGTGTGAGAAAAACACAGTAAACGGGGGTTTGAATTGGGTTTTCAAAATGAAAGCTTTTTGTGAAACTCAAACAAAGATCACAAATAGACTAACAATAGAGAAAGACACACGATATATCCTGGTTCACTTGAAAACTATCAAGTTAATCCAGTCCACCCGCCAAGGTGATTTCGCCTTATACACAAGGGCTTAATCCACTATAACCAAACTGATTACAATTGCACTAGCAACTGCTGGTGACTAACAATACATAAACTAACCGTCTCTTCTTAAGGCTTCTGACCTAACTGGTCCCTTAAGGAATTCAAACAACTGTTTGATCAAATAAAATGTTTACAATGAAATGCTTCTTACATAAGCTGATATAAACACTATTTCTAACTCAATCTAACTTAGAGAGAATCTACACAGTAAGAACAATTTTCTTCTTTGTATTGTGGTGCTTTACTGTTCACTCAAGTATTTCTCAATTTCTTGAGTTCTTTCTTTTTATGAATCAGTGTTTTGAATATTTCTCTTTTTCACACTCAGTGTTACACATGATTCGTTGAATGATCAAGTCTTTATATAGCCAGAAAAAGATTCATTGAAGGGCAGATCAGTAATATCATAAAAATGCTGGCGACTTGAAATAATGTCGTTGTGCTGAGATGAAAATCGTACACTGAAATTGTCCTTTGTACCACCAATTCAGGGTAGTGGAATGGTAGTGGAAAGGAATGTGTTTAATCTGTACTATGTACTATTTTCCCACGCAAACGTTTCATCTTCTTCTGTTCACCAGTGGCTTCTGAGTTGAAATGATAGAAGCATGATCAGAAGAATAATTCATTGGGTCTTAAGAGTCTTGAGTCTTCAGAGTCTTCACAACTTGTTCAGCAGAACCTTGTCATCAGAGTCTTCAGCACTCCTTCTTCAGAACCCTTGGTTATAAAAAACATAAGTCTTCAGAGTCTTCAGAACTTGTTCAGCAGAACCTTGTCTTTAGAGTCTTCAGAACTTTGTCTTCAAAAAATTAAGTCTTTAGAGTCTTCAGAACGCTGTTCATCAGAACCTTGTCTTTAGAGTCTTCAGCACTTAGTCTTCAGAAGATGAGTATCAGAGTTAAATTCAGAGCCAGAATCCAAAAGAACATTGCAACAACAACATAGTGTCTTCTTGGAGTCTTTCTGATGCACAGTAGATCAGAAGCAACCTTGCTTCTTGACGCAAAAGCGACCATTGAGAACATCAGAGTGACGTAGCACACAATCTCTATCAGAGTCATAACTTTCTTTATCAGAGTCAGAACCTGTTTGTCAATTCTTAAAAAGATACACGTTAGAGTACCAAAATTGTTCTCACACAAATACAACTTTGTTATTATCAAAACAAAGAGATATCTTGCAAAACCAAATCTTGTTCTAACAATCTTCCCCTTTTTGATAATGACAAAACAATATATTTTGATATCACAATTTTGTATGAAGATAATCAGAATTGACTCATATAAGTTCCAAGTAAACTTCCTTTTGTCAAGCTCCCCCTGAATCTAAGACTTAACAAAATCTTATAAGATTTGGGATATAGAGCCTGATTGCAGAGATCTTTAGATAGATCCAAAATATCAGAGCTTGATTATAGTGGTGATGCATTCTGATAACAAAGCTTGATTAACTAAATCAGAGCCTGATTGATATCAGAGTCATTTTACCAATATAATATCTTTTCCTGAAGAACATTCTATAAATATGTGAATTTTAAAGTGTTAGAATGTTAGAGCTATGATTGGAGACAAGATATTTATATCAAAATAATTTTTCCATATTAACTCCCCATTTTTGTCATAATAAAAAAGGATAACTGAAAGTTTTAAACCATGAGTACAACAAACCATAATCAAACAGTCAAAAGACAAATTACAGGGTAGCCTAGAAGGTGCCAAAGGGTGAGACGGATGAGGGAGCCTCTGAAGAATCTGAGCAAGGGCATTCTGAATGGTGACAGTAAATTCATCTTGCATGTCTATCCTTACTCTGAATGACTCATGTTCCTTCTGAAGAGTAGCCAGAGTTTTCAATACTGGATTAGAAGAGGAGTTCTCAGTAGCATTTCGTTCAGCCTATTCTTCAGCCTTCTTGGCTAGTCTTTCAGCCTCTTCTTTGGCTAACCTTTCTGCTAGTTCCCTAGCTTCAGCTTCCTTTTTCTCTTGCAGCCTCTTTTCAACTTGTTGAACCAGATAATCCTTTGTCTTAACAGAAAGATTTTGAATCTTCTTAAATTCTTCAGACATACACTGATTAAATTAATCCCGGGAAGCTCCCAAAACATAGGAGTCTTCACTAGCATTTGATTCATCGGAAAGTATCTTGAATTTCGTAACCACACCATCCTTAAAAACAGATATTGCTTCATTTAGGGTAGAAGAAGGGTTAGGGGTTTGATTTTCAGTTAAGATTTGATCATCTTCAATAGGGACATCAAGAATGATGGTATCAAAGTTCAGAGAAGATTCAGGAATAGGTTGTAGAGCAGTGATTGGAGTTGGTGATGTTGAGATGGTTGTTTAAGGATGTTCAATAAGAATTTCTTCAGTGATTTGAATGGTTGGGGATGGCGAAGCAGTTGTAACAAGAGTTGTTTGGGCTGAGGTGAGTTCAAGAGCCTGTGATGAAAGTGGTGTAGATACTGGGTTTTCTATGGTAGGAGATTTAGGAGTGGGTGTTGGAGAGGTGGTGACAATGGTGGAAAATGTTGGTGGAGAGTTGGATAACAATGGTTGGGTTGTAAGTGGTAGTGATGAAATGGGAAGAGATGAAGACAAACTTTTGTCAATAGAAATAGATACAGATGGAGATTCAAGGGACTCGCTTTGCTGTTCAGGATATGATTTGAGAGAGATATTCCTTGAGCTGGATTCACCAGGATATTTCTTCTGCCTCTTTGTCGGTTTCATTTGAGGAGTTGTGTTGGAGGAGGATCTTTTCTTCATCATATCAGGAGGGTGATCCATCAGATCGTCAAGACTGAATTTAGACATATCATAACCTTCTTCCTCTTTTAGCTGAATATATGCTTCTATAGCCTCTAGATTATCATGTTTAGTGAGCAGAGGATATCCATCTAATGCCATTCTTTTTTACTTTAGAGTTTCTGAATCTGTAGCTATGTTTGGTTCAACTCTGATTTCCTCAATAATCTGCATTTTTCTTATATTTTTGCTATTAAGAGGAATTCCAGTGAAGACTTCCAGTTCATTTGTGACTGGCATAGTTGACAAATGATCAATCATTCCACTTTCAACCAGAATATCTGAGATCAATCTTCTGAAAGGCATATAATTCTTAGACTTCCACTACTAGAAAATTGCATTTTAGCTGCGAATTTAGCCTCGGCTACTGACACCGACGCTAACTAGCCTTGACAAAATCCATGCTGTTCAAACGCAAAAAAAAAGCCAATTTAATATTACCTTTTACAATTATTTTTATTTAATTCATTAGACATGGCTAAGCCGAGGCTAGATATTTTCTAATTTTTTAATTTATTTTTTTTAATATTAGACACGGAAGAACCGAGGCTAACTATTATTATTTTTATCAAATATATATATTTTATCTAATAGACACGAATGAACTGAGGCTAATCATTAATTATTATTTTTATTATTAAATAGACACGGATTCACCGAGGCTAAATATTTACTATTTAATTTTTTAATTTTTTAATTTTATTTAATAGACACTGACTCACCGAGGCTAACTATTAAATATTTTTATTTTATTTGTATTATTAAGTAGACACGGATGATTCAAGGCTAATATTGCTGAAAATTTAAAAAAAGTTACAAAATGTCCCAAGACGGTTTCGAACACAGGACATTCTAAATGTTAAACAACACTTCAACCAACTCAACTATCAAATTTAGTTGAAAACATTATTCATGAATTTTATTTATTTATTATTTTGTTCCAATAATATCCTAAAATTCATTTTCCCACTATTATTGTTCCCCTTTCCCTCTTAATTCTTTTCCCACTCGTTTTTCCCCTGTCCCTCTTATACAACATATTCAGATAAAAAAACCCTAAATCATACCAAATAGATTTTTGGAAAAAAACCCTAAAATCAAACAAAATCTATTTTGTATGGTCGTTGAGAGATCATCTCTTCGTTTTCATCTTAAAGATCATTGATTCCCATCTGCAAGATCATCTCTTCGTTTTCATCTCTTCGTATGATAGTTGAGAGATGGGGTGAACCAAATCGATTTTGTTTATTTCATGTTCATCAGGTATTTTTTCCCATTTCCCTTCTCCTTTTCCCACTGTTTTTCATGTCTTCGTCTTGATTCTTGCATAACTTTATTGAAGGCTCGCTGGGAATTTCAAACACAAAATGCTATCACACAGCTGCAATTGAGGTACATGACTATATATTATTATGAATCATATTAAGCTTCTATAGACAAATTATACTTCATGTTTTTTTAATTTTTATTCTACTGATGTTCAGCAATATATTGATTTGTTTTAATGGAGTATTAAATAATGTTTAATTTTTTCTACTCTGTTTTTTGTTGTTGGTTATGTTGTTTTGCTATCTTGGGTTATTTGCTCTCTTAATTCATTTTTATTGATAAAAAAAATTAAGCATGGTTGAAACTGAATATTAAAAGTGATCTAAGATTGTGCTTTCTTAATTAATGATTTTAAACTTGATCAAATTTGCCTACCTTGGAGATATATTTGTGATTTCTTTCCAAATTATGTGTTAAGAGTTGTATAAGAATTTCAAACATGTTAGACTAGTGAACTTTCCTTCTTAACACTAGTATACAAATAATAAAATTTGGAAGCTTTTATAAACATGTTGTCAGGAACTGATTTCTATATATCCCTTGCATCTAGGAACTGATTTCAACATTCAAAATCGTCATTGAGGTAGATAATTGTCATTGAGGTATGATCTCCTTTAAACTTAATTCTCATGGAGTTATTAGAATAGTTAATAACTGTAATTTGTAATTTATATACTTGCTATCTTTTGAAAATGTGTTATGAATACCAGATACATCTATTTTATTACTGCATCTATTTTTTTGGAGTGTATTCATATTCTTTTGAAGATAGAAAAACAACTTCCATCAAATTTTTATATACTTCCCTCTCCTTGAGTTTATTGTCAATGTTGCATCTCATAATTATTCTACAAAATAATATTCTTGCCAAACTAAATTTTATAAAGTCAACCATTTGATGGTAGCTAAATGCATTGTGGTAAGTACTGCTGACAATTGTTGATTAAAGTTTGTGATGATATGAATGTATTGCTGTAGGATTTGCACAAGTTGAGGCCGTATTGATTTAAAATGGGTACTCTCTCATTTACTCCTTTTTATTTTCTCATATAATTGGGTTCTGTTAGAAGGCAGGAGCCTGCAGAATTTTGCAGAACTCCCTGTATGTGCATTATGTGTGCACACGCTCACAATACATGCTAGTACTATTCTATGGAAAAATTTGTATATTGGGCCTATTTTTTACCTGCAAACTTGATACCTGAAACACTGATATACATGTTAAAATGTTATTTTGTTTTCTCTTTCTCTTATTATTTTTTCATATTCTGCACTGTTTGTGACCTAGGTCTTTACTATAATGGTAATAATGGGATTTGGTATTCATATGACCACCATACTCAGCAGTATATCCCTTGCAATATCCCCTGCATAATTTTTTTATCTATGGGGGTAATATTTATTATAAACTTCAAATGTTAAAAATATAACATAAATTATTTATGTTAAAAGATATCAATTTTAAAAATTTAAAGTATAAAAACTTTAAATTATTATCTTCAAAAGAATTATATTGTAAAAACATTTAATAAAAAATATATATTATTAATTAAAGGGTTAATACACATTTTGCCCCCTGCCATATGAGCGAAATCCCAAAAACAACCCTGTAAAAAAAACACAGATTCCATCCATGTAATTTGAAGATTCGTTCGTTTTGCCCCTGAGTAGATTTGGTCAGCAAAATTGATGATGTGGCGCTGCTATGTGTCGCACCCTAATTTTTGACCCTAAGATCCTTTTTTTCTTTTGCATAGCATCTTTAGGTCATACGGTCTTTATATGTGTGCTTTATTACTAACAAGTTTTGCAGGTGCATTAAATCTCAAGTGTATATGATACTTATCCTCACAGTCAAGCATTTCAGGGTATAACCATCCTGATTCAAGGATCCTAGGGTTTACTATTCATGGTGTCAATCTTGGACAATTGAAGATCAAGAATGCCAGGGTTCCGATGCCAGAATTCCTTCCCGTATTCATCTTCAAAGATTCTTAGAGACATTGCTATTATGTCCCACATCCAGTCAATATGCTTTTGTGGATTAAAGTGCAAGATATAAGTTAAAGGATTCATTCTATTCGAGGCTTTTTTTTTCTTTCCAAATACCCGTTATTGGTGGCACAAGTTAGGTTTTTCAATAAAGGACGTGAGTTGGCTTTCATTAGTTGATTTAAATATCCTGAAGTTGGGGAGTTCATGGATCCCTAAGGTAGAGGTACAAGTCGCAGGTTACTTAGGTTCAAAATATTTATGTTTGACCATTGATCCATCTTCAGTTAGTTCAAGTTTGTCCTCCACTCTACATCGCTTATGGTTCGTCTTAATTCGGGGCTTCAGGTTTGTTTGATTAAAATTCATCAAGGAATTCAAACAGGTTCCTTCACCATTTCAAGTTCATCGTTTTAAATGACCGAAGACTCAAATTCAAGTTATCATTATTTCAAGACTTTGTTTCCTCAAGCTTAATGCAATGATCATGGCCCATTCAAATATTATCTCAAGTTCAATTTACATTGCAAGACATAACCCTTTTTGGCCATCAATTTCTTAAAAGCCGCTCATGTTCAAAATATTAAAGCTAGGTTGAGAATGTAACGTGATTTTATTGGAATACCTTGAGAAGGTAGGTAGAAGCAGTTACGTTATCATCTTCAGTGTGATGCAAACTCAAAACATAAAATGCATACTGTGAGTTTTGTTCCAGAATTCAAAGGTTACAAGTTCACTTTTTCAGATGGTCATCAACGTATATTACAAGAAGAATAATAAAGGAAATACATTTGATTCCTTGGTCAATTCAAGACACTTAGGCCAAGTCATGCCTTTAGTAGTAAGTACATTGTTTTAATATACAATAAGCGTTGGAATTGTCGAGGCTATATACATACAGTACAGAAAAGACTCATTATCAGTCCATTTGATTTTGGATGACTCAAATTCAAATGTACAGTGTAATGTAAACTCAAATCTCATACAATCCTAATACTGTTATTTTACTGAGTGAATAAGAATTCCAACTACAATCACAAATTTTGGCGTGTCTCCTTCCCCCAATCACCATCCCTCATCACGGAACTCATGAAGCCATTCACCGTTCCCTTCACGTATCTGTCATGTCCGCCCCAAGTCTCCCTCAACTCTCCAAGCCGTCCTTGAAAGCCTCCATCGTCCAAAGAATGTACCACTGAAAAAAGAAAACACACGGGACATCAAAATTTAGACCAATTGCAAGATATGTGATAAATCGTGTGTGACTTGCGTGCCAAGGATTGCGGAACAAGGTTACAACAAAAGCAGTAGGACAATGGCGGCATACAAGAAAGGAAGATCATTCACACAAAGCAACATGAATGTGCATCCTCATTTCAAAAGGTTCGGACATCTAAAAAAAACAAGATTCTACAACAATAACAGAATTCAAGGGTGCAAAGAAGGAACCACAAATCACAAAAATAGCAAGGAGAATAGTCAAAATCAGTGCACAGATCCAAATATCAGCCATACTTAGCATTGTGAAAACATAAGTAACAGGATAGTATATCACTTAACTGTTGGGAATTAAGCAAACTTGAAACTTATGGCCAAGGAACTTCCCAAGTCCTGAGCGTTCTCGTCAAAACTCCTTCACCCTCTCCAAACAAACCCTGCCATAAACTTATCACAATAACCCATAGAATCCACACAACACATGAGAAGAACTAAAATTAAGACATTTTACACATAGCGTTATCCTGTAGGTTAATGTGTAAAGCTCAGTTACCTCTGCTAATATGGAAATGGTAAAGAATATGAAGTCGTTATCAAGTTGCAAGCCATCACTCCAATACGAAAAACATTTCAACCCAATTTGTTGTGTGTTAAATGGAGATTACCATAAGAGGTTGGTATTCCATACCGGTAGAACTTGGATGTTGTTTCGAAACATGGGATTCCTGAAATTTATTTGAACCCAGTCAAAACCAAAACAATGGAAGAAGAACATGTACGCATTGAGGGAAATAGATACAATCGAACCTACCACATCAAAAGGAGAATGCTTTAGAGCACGAGATCTCTGACTACTACGCATCGCAGCACACATGTTTGAGGTATTTGAAACCATTGAAACCTTTCTTCATATTCAACTAGGAGAACATTTCTATTGCTCTATGTTGATGATTTGTTGGTTGGACAAGCATTGAGGAAACGTGGTTGCACCTGAAATCAAAACCTAATGGAAATTTCAATGTCATGATCCAATCCAAAAATTCTCAACAGAAGCACCACAAGGACTTTACAGTAACAGCAACCAAACTACCCTCAGAATCCTAAAGCTTGTTAAAAAGGGAATAGGATATTACCTCCATCATTGATCCTCAAGGCCTCTTCATGCGCCACCAAGAGCTCCCTTCACTGCTAAAGCAATGTCATACCTAGAAAATACTCCCAATGGATATGCGTACGAAAGGAAAGGGTAATTAGAAATCCATTCTAAAACAAGGGCAACATTGGCAGTGGTAATTCAAGCAAGCAAGGCATTGATCATGGCAATACAAAATGGGAAAGCTTTCAGAGTTGTTATGTGATTCAAAAAAACAGTAAGTTCTGAATCAATTCACCAAATCATACGAATAAAACAAGAGACCAAGCAAGTTTATCATTGCGCATTGGAAGTCGCTACGAACAACTGTCAGTTCAGCCATGCTTTAAAACACAATCACACATGATCATAAAGTTAATGGCCATAATTTGAAGGAAAATGCCAACATTCACAAATTCAAGATATGGTTGCATACCAATTTTAGTCGACCAAAATAATTTATAACCAAGTCCAGGCGTTATCAGTACAGAAGCTTGAGTGGTAGGTAGTTGATGATGTCCAGTGTTACGGCGGCAAGGTACCATTCCTCAAAGAAATTTGCTGCCTTTTTCACAATTGGAGCTACCCATGTTACGCAATCCATCAAGTCTTTAGCCTCTCTAAAGCCAAACGTTGGAGCTGCACAAGTAAGCCCCTTTCCACGCATCAATATTAGCCATCTATTCCACATGACTCTCAATAACTGCCTTCACTGCGCAAGAGAGCATGAGCTGTCCAAAGACAAAGATGAAAAATGGAAATAAATTAATCACAATCACATACGATCAGAGATTTTATGGAAAAAATCAAAAGTAGTTATTAGACTTCAAACGCAATCAAACTCTGTCAAGAAAAGAAGTTTTGCGTGGCCTCAGATCTTTGATTTCAAATCGGATTTAATTCATCGTTTTTGAATGGATTAATGGGCAACATCCCTAAGGGGATACCACCAGCATCAATACATTCCCAAAATAGACAGGGTAACGGTTCAAAATAATTTCAAACCAAATCGTATCAAACAATTGCAAAATATATCAGATTCAAAAAAACTTTCCAAAATCAGAATCAAATCAGCAATTAACACAAATCAATCAACATTGAAGAGATTTCCCAAATTGGAATCATCATTGGCCTATATATATATGCGGTCACATTGCATCAAGGGAACAAGAAAAAAACGAGAGAACCCTAGCAAAGGCATTCACACGAGAAAGAATCGAAAAAACATAGCAAGCGCAACACTAACATCACCAAACTATTCCAAACCCACAGAGGAGGAAGATTCAGATCATCATCATTATCTCCCACAGAAGGCAACGAAGAGGAGAAAATCACACAACAAATCGAATCGCAAACAGGTAAAGGAGATGAAAGAAGCTTCCCTCAACGGAGCCGTCCGCGCCGTCACAACCTTCGCTACTTTTTTTGCTCTTATTTCATTTTTTCGCATCATTGTAAACTGTAAATGAAAAATATAGTGAAATCGGGGTATTAGGGCTGTGTGGAGTGGGGTTTTGCTTGATTATTCTTTTTTTTGCAAGTCAAGAGAGAGATCGGAAAATGAACGATAGCGGCGGCGCTTTTGGGGTTGAAAAAACCCAAATTTTTTCCTCTTTGAGAGATTGGCGAGAAAGAGCGAAAGAGTCTGAGAGGCGTTTATGATTTTCTTTTGGTTTCATGTCCTAATATTGTACACACGCACACACATGCACTATCGTGTACGTTTACGTTAGATCCTAGCCTGGTTTGATCGTGTGGCTGTGATCCGAGGGTCCGCGATTGACCCTCTCCCCTCTAACGCGTAGGATCCCTCCGTCCTTTTTTCTTTTATTTTATTTTAACCTTCCACTTTTATAATCAAAATCCTTTTTATGATTAATAAAAAAAATAGGTAGAACATTTAATCTAAATTATAACTTTTATTACCCTTTTTTAATATAACTAATTTAATTAAAAAAAAATCTTTACCTTTTATTATTAAACTTTATAATAAGAATTATTATTCATTTTAAAATACTAATCCTCTAAAAAAAAGAAGAAAAAACCTTTTCTTTTATAATATAACTTTAAAACCCAATTAATAAAAATCATTAAAACCTTTTATCAAAATAGTTTTTTTTTCAGAAAAAATAATAAACTCTTCTTCCTTTGGATAACCTTAGAGCTATTGTTTAAAACCTTTTTTCTTCCGTAAGAGATCTTTAACTTTTTTCAAATTAGTTAATAATCCTTAACTTAGTTCTCAATAATAAAAATCAAAACCTTTTTTCAATAAACCACTACCCGTTAGAATCCCTCGCGCTTGATTGTGTTTGTATGGATTAGGCTAGAACTTGGTCAATATTATGCCTTTGCTTTTGTGTGTTTATCATGTCTTACTTCTATTTGTATGCTTACTTGTTATTGTCTAATCCTTTTCAAAAACTTACAAAAAATTTCGATCCAACGTCGAATCCCTTTTCTACCCATGTAAGTCGATCGCCTTAGGGCATCGCATTCAACCTACCGGTCACTAGACACAAGTCTAGCATCACTTTGCTAGCACTCTCGCCTAATATAACAATTAATCGCATTAATATCCAAGGGAAAATCTCATGCATGATAATCAAATTATTGTGCATGGTGCATTTCATTTGCATCATACCTCCCCATAGGTTTTATACCCTTAAGATAAGAATTAATTAGACAACTTAGGATAGACTTCCTAAGTTAGCCCCCCATCAATTTTGATTCTTTGAATCAAACTTTAGCTCACCTAATTCTCCACACAAGAGAATTAGATGTTAATCATCTAAAAGAAGGGACATACAATCCCATACCCCACAAAATACAAACATTTTCAAAAACTGTGGTGGTCTTCTTAAGATGATGACTCATCTTCTCTCCTAAAACCTTTAAACATTTTAGTATCCTTAATAAGGAACTACAAGTGCTCTGATTCCCTCCTGACAGGATATGTAGGCACAAGATGTGATATCTTGTCGAGCACACTTAGGAATAAAAATAATAAATCACCTACCCTTAAACCCTTAGCAAACAAAAAACAAAAAACATAATAAATCAAGAGGTTCTTGTAGAGTACTACAGATATCTAGGATGCTAACACCTTCCCTAGATATAACCAACCCCCGAACATAGAATCTTAGTGCATTTGCATTGCATTGTGGGAATTCGGTTTTTCTCCCTTCCCTTGGATAAAATCAAAGACCGGTGGTGACGTTAGAAATGCGATCCTAGTTAACAAATAACTATGGTATCCAATTTTCACCGCGACACTATGTTGGCTTTTTTTTATTTTTTATTTATTTTATTATTACGTGGAAATGCCATGTGGACTTTTCTTTTTTTTTTTAACGTGGCTTATATATATATTTTTTATGGGTCTTGAACCCATGACCATTTGCATAATGGTAGTAGCCCTTACCACTAGGCTATTTGATTTCCTTGTCTAATAGGTTGCATCAAAATGTATATATTACATAGGTATTTTACATAAGTATTATTCAATTATATGTATGTTTACATGAAATAGTTTTGGTTAATTTCTATAAATTAATATAAATAAATTAATGTAAATAAATTAACATTTTTTATGATTAGTTTCTATAAATAAATAAATAAATCAATAAATCACGTTAGTTAATAATTTATTTATTTATTTAATTAATATATTTCAGTTTAATATAATTAATAATATATTTATTTTTAGTATAATATATTTACAATTTACTTTCAGTTGATTTGTTTGTTAATTAATATAAATTAATAAACTGAAAATAAATATATTTTAAATATATTAATTAATTAAAAATTAACATATTTTAATATACTAGAAATTAATTAACGTTATTAAATATTTTAATATATCAAATAAATATTTAAATATTAAATAGAAACGTTAAATCCTTTACAAAATATAATTGATTTCAGTTTATTATTAATAAATATTACAATATATTTATTTTTTAGTTTTTTATTAAAAGAAATTTATTAAATTAATTAGTTTATTATTTAAGAATATATTTAAGGGTTAATACACATTTTAATTTATAAACCATTTTAAATAATATAATTTATAAACAAATATAAAAACTGAAAGTAAATTGTAAATATATTAAGGTTTAATATATAAACTGGAACTAATAAATTAAATAACATATAACTTTGTGGCATTTAACATTACAAATTTAGTAGATTTACAATTTACCTTTATTAATATACTAAATTTACTAAATTTAGTAAATTGTAAATATACTAAATTTGTAATGTTAAATGCCACAAAGTTATATGCTATTTAATTTATTAGTTTCAGTTTATATATTAACCCTTAATATATTTACAATTTACTTTCAGTTTATTTATTTGTTTATAAATTATATTATTTAAAATGGTTTATAAATTAAAATGTGTATTAATCCTTAAATATATTCTTAAATAATAAAATAAATAAATTAATAAATTTATTTTAATAAAAAACTAAAAAATAAATATATTGTAATATTTATTAATAATAAACTGAAATCAATTATATTTTGTAAAGAATTTAACGTTTCTATTTAATATTTAAATATTTATTTGATATTTAAAATATTTAATAACGTTAATTAATTTCTAGTATATTAAAATATGTTTATTTTTAATTAATTAATATATTCAAAATATATTTATTTTCAGTTTATTAATTTATATTAATTAACAAACAAATAAACTGAAAGTAAATTGTAAATATATTATACTAAAAATAAATATATTATTAATTATATTAAACTGAAATATATTAATTAAATAAATAAATAAATTATTAACTAACGTGATTTATTTATTTATTTATTTATAGAAACTAATCATAAATAACGTTAATTAATTTAGATTAATTTATTTATATCAATTTATAGAAATTAACCAAAACTATTTCATGTAAACATACATATAATTGAATAATACTCATGTAAAATACTTATGTATTTTACATAAGTATTTTCAAGCATAGAGAGTCTCTTACGACTACACGGTGCTGGCACAATTTTGTTTCGAATGAAAAATACAAAGTTGTCACCATGTATCATGAGCTGAAGGAGGAAAAACCTAAGGTAGAATGGAGGTCTCTACTGTTTGGTAACTTAGCAAGGCCTAGAGCAATCTTCACTCTTTGGATGGCGTGTCACAAATGACTAATGACCAAAGACAGACTGCAACGTTGGGGCATCGCAACTGACGGCAAATGTGTCTTCTGCATGGAACCTGAAACCATCCAACACTTATTATTTGAGTGCCCGGACATTAAACCAGTGTGGAAAACCCAACTGAGATCCATAGCAATTATTAGAGAGTCTGCGGGATGGGATGATGAGCTGAATTGGATAAGTGCAATAGCAAGAGGTAAAGGTACGAAAGCTAGAATGCTTAAAACTTTATTGGCAGAGACTATCTATATTATTTGGTCTATTCGCAATAAAAAAGCTTTCCAACCCGAGGTTCGACATGAACTGAGGGGCAGTGAGATCAGAGAAATGGTATTACGCAGGGTGGAAAAGAATAAGAAGATGACGAATTTTTGTAAACAGATACATTTTGTGTGGTAGGATTCCCGCTATAGTTTTGTTTGTCCTTTTGGCCTGGATCAATTAATCGGCGTTTTGTAACGAACTGTTTTTTGGTAATATAAATTTATTATTATTCAAAAAAAAAATACTTATGTAATATATACATTTTGAAGCAACCTATTAGACAAGGAAATCAAATAGCCTAGTGGTAAGGGTTACTACTATTATGCAAATTGGGTTCAAGACTCATTGTTATTAAATTACAAGGATGAAATCTGTGTTTTTTTTACAGGGTTGTTTTTGGGATTTCGCTCATATAGCAGGTGGCAAAATGTGTATTTACCCTTAATTAAATCATTAAATAAGAAAAAAAAGTTGTATAATTATAGCCATATAAACTTAAATCTTTAACAATAATTTTTTAATTAATCCCTCAATATTAATCTCTTAAGTAGAAATTTTATATTGATGATATTATTAAATACCAATGAAGCACAGACACGATATGAGTATCAGATACGATACGTATCCAATACGGCGATACGTTACAAATTGAAAAAGACTAGATAGGATACGTTTAAGATACATAAATAAAAATAAAAATTAAATACTTAATTAAAGAATAGTCTTCATAACATAATTTTAATACACTACTATATATTTTTGAAAAATATTAAATCTAAGATATTGAAAGATGAAATTGCCTCTTGCACGTTATTATATATTGGAAATCGGAAAGAAAATAACTTTATAGTTTAATAATAGGAAATTGGAAAGACGTATTATAAATTGCAAATTGAAAATTGGAAAGAAAATATTGGAATAAAGAGATTTAAAGTTGTAGATTTTATTGGAATTAAAAAAAAATATTTGTAATTGAAAATTATGGTTAATAAAAGGCATAGTTAATACTAATCAATTTTAAATATTGAAATTGATAAGTCACTTTAGTATAGTACATACAGTAGGAATAGAAAAAGCATCAACTTTATGATGACTGATAAAAATCTTTAACTCTTTATTAGTATGAAGAAATTTGAAATAATGAGAATTGAAAACAATTGATGGGAATTGGAATCGATCTGGAAAAGTGGGAATTGGTTGGAAAGAAGTAAATATGATAAGTAATGATTGCTAAAAAATAGATTCCTTAAAAAAAATCTGATAAATACTTGAATTTCTATCCACGTTAACTATACATGAGGATATGTAATCTCAATTTTTTATCATATGATAAGTACATAAATTTTGAATTAATGATGGATGGATTCTTAGTGGGGATGTAGCCATTGCAGTAGCTCTGTCTCTGCTTCCATCTCCTCTTTTGTCTTCAACTTTACCTTTTCACTTTCATCTCTCAAATTATAAATAACATTAAAAATTAAAGAAAAAAATTAAATAAAGCATGAAAGAATATTTTAATAATATATTATTTAGTAGATCTTTAATTTTAAATAACATTATATAAATAACACTATGTAAATAACATTAAAAATTAAATAAAAAATTAATTATTTAAAAGTATTTTAATAATATTTTATTTAGTAGATCTTTAAGTATATTTTATAAATATTATTCAAACTTTATTTTTTTTTAAATTAAATGGTAAATATGGGTTTATAGATTCAAATTTTTAATATAAATATATAATTTTTTTCCTATGCTTTCCGTAGTTTGTGGCCTTTTCTGTGGTTTATGAGTTTGAGTTTATTACGAACCTTAAACACGTGGGTTTGATTTTAACTAAGGCTGTTTTAGTCACTTTTTATAAATTGGAACAACAATGTATTGTTTCCACTCCCTTTTTAATTAATGCCATTATAGTTGTAGGATCAACAATGTACTAGTATTTATTTTGAGTATAGTTAAGTTCAAAAATTGGAACAACACTAAACATATTGGTTCCTCTAAATTTAGTTATTTGGTTTGACAAGATATGTTTTAATGTTTAGTGACTCACATGTTAATTGTTTGCTATATAGAAAATGGATCGTACTTGGATGTATAATAGAGCATATTCCGATAGACACGGATTAAAAGAAGAGTTTGTTCGTGGGGTTAAAAAGTTTGTGAAGAGGGCTTTGAATCAACCCATTTGTATATCTGAGGGAGGGATAAGGTGTTCGTGCATAAATTGCAAGTGTTGCAAGATAAGTACAACAACTAATGTAAGACTTCACCTGTATCGAGATGGATTTCAACCAGATTATTGGATTTGGACTCAACATGGAGAAGTGGAGCTCAATGTTGATACAGGGGGTGGCTCAAATAGTAGTGAACATGTGCGTCAGGCTGACCAGTTTGAGGCAATGGATCAAATGGTGTATGACGCATTTAGGCCTCATGGAGGTTTCTCTCACGCGAATGATAACACGGAATAAGAGGAATTTTTGGAGGATGAGTTTCCCAACGAAGAAGCTAAACAGTTTTATGACAAGTTGATATCTTTCAACAAGCCCATCTATGAGGGAGCTACCCTGTCTATGTTATCAATATCTACTCAATTTCTTGAAATTAGGTCTAACTGGCATGTTCCACAAAAAGGTTTAGATTTTGTTTCACAAATGCTTAAAAGTGTTTGTCCAGTTCAAAAATGTTTGCCTGAGAACTATTACCAAGCATCACAATTGGTGTCTAAGTTAGGGCTAAAGGTTAAGAAGATTGATTGTTGTAAGAATGGTTGCATGTTATACTACAAGGATGATAGTAAGTTGTCTGAGTGCAAATTTTGTAATGCTCCTAGGTTCATTCCTCGCAAGACTGGCATGGGAAAGTACAAAGATATCCCGGTGAAGAGGATGTTTTATTTCCCAATCATTCCTAGATTACAAAGACTATATGCATCAACCGAGTCGGCAACTGAAATGAGATGGCATCACATAAACAAAAATAGTTCCAACGTCCTTCGTCATCCGTCTGATGGAAAAGCATGGAAACATTTTGATGATGTATATCCTGACTGTGCTAGGGAACCAAGAAATGTAAGATTGGGTTTGTGTTCAGATGGATTTACTCCTTACATTCAAGCATCTGCTTCTCCATACGCATGTTGGCCAATAATAGTTACTCCATTCAATCTTCCCCCTGAAATGTGCATGACCAAACCATACTTATTTCTGGCGTGTCTCATACCTGGACCTCACAATCCTAAATTGAAGATAGATGTCTACTTGCAACCATTGATTGATGATTTATGCCTATTATGGTCCAATGGAGTTTTGACATATGATATATCCACAAAACAAAACTTCATCATGAAAGCATGCTTGATGTGGACAATTAATGATTTTCCTGCATATGGTATGTTATCTGGATGGGGAACACAAGGTAAGCTGGCATGCCCTCATTGTATGGAACACACGGATGTTTTTACCTTGAAAAGTGGCCATAAGAATTCCTGGTTTAACTATCATCATCGTTTCTTGCCAACTAATCACTCTTTCAGAAAGAGTAAAAGAAGTTTCATAAAAAATAGGGTTGTGAAAGACGACCCACCTCCCATTTCCACAGGTTAAGATATATGGGCAGTAATAAGTAATTTTCCAAAAGTGACTGAAATTGGATGGGAAGAAAAATGGAAAGAGTTCGAAGGGTATGGAGTTGATCATAATTGGAAAAAGCGAAGTATTTTTTGGGATCTCCCATATTGGAAGGATAACTTGTTAAGGTACAACCTCGATGTGATGCTCATAGAAAAAAATGTCTTCGATAATATATTTAACACTGTCATGAATGTTAAGGACAAAACAAAGGATAACGAAAAGGCGAGAGAAGACTTGGCTAAATTATGCTTTCGTGGGGACTTAGAGCTCCAACCCTTAACTAACGGAAAAAGGGGTAAACCAAAGGCAAGCTACACTCTGACCAAACCTGAAGTCAAGTTGGTTTGTAAATGGCTGAAGGAATTGAGAATGCTAGATGGTTATGCTTCAAACCTCTCTAGGTGTGCCAATGTCAAAAAGGGTACAGTGCATGGGATGAAGAGCCATGATTGTCATGTTTTCATGGAGTGTTTACTCCCAATTGCATTTTGTTCATTGCTGGATTTGGTTTGGAAACCATTAACCGAGCTAAGTCGATTCTTCAAAGACCTTTGTTGCAATACGTTAAGGATGGATGACTTAGTTAAGTTGGATGAGAACATTCCAGTTATCATATGCAAGTTAGAAAGGATTTTTCCACCGGGTTTCTTTGACTCAATGGAGCATCTTTCAATCCATCTTGCTAAAGAAGCGATGTTAGGTGGTCCAGTACAGTACCGGTGGATGTATCCATTCGAAAGGTAATGGTTGTGGTTGCTTTTATTTAGTGATTACTTGTTTATCATAACTTAATATACGTGGTATGATTGAATGTGTAGATTTATGGGGGTCTCAAAGAGGGCAGTGACAAATAAGGCTAGAGTTGAAGGTTCCATATGCACCGATTATATACATCGTGAGACAAATTACTTTAGTTCTCATTATTTCAACTCATTCAGTTTGTTGCCAACCACAAATATTTCTAACAATCCTCGTTCGAACCATGATGAGATCCTACCTACAATGTCCCTCCTACACAGTGGTGGTCGACCAAGTGGGAAGTCTGGAAAACATTATCTATTAGATAAGGAATGGAAGTCTTCACATGTACATGTCTTAATAAATTATGATGAGGTCAAATCATATCTTGAGTAAGTATGCATCATAACACATCAATTAAGATCTTGATGCATATCATGATAAATATTTACTCATGAATCGTGTGGTTAATTGCAGCATATTCTTAGAGAGTCATTCTATAAATATAGAAGATTCATCAGGACAAATACATTCAGAGTTCCCCATATGGTTGAAGAAATATGTAAATGAAAAGACAAATGGTGTTACCAACAAAGACATAATTGCCTTATCTCATAGTCCTTCATCATTGGCAATATCTTGGAACATGTACTTTGTAAATGGGTATAAGTTTCATATCGAAGAATAGAGCAAAGGTAAAAAAACATTCAATTGTGGGGTGCACGCGAAAGGTCTCGCTGAAGGAGGAAAAGATGATTTTTATGGCATAATCAAACATATCTATGAACTAGATTACTTTGGTTTGAAGGAGAAGATTCCGCTTTTTTATTGTGAATGTTTTGACCCAACAAAGAACACAGGAACAAAGGTTCATCCACAATATAAAACTGTTGATATTAAGATGGATAAGCGTTATCATCCTTATGATCCTTTCATCCTTGCGCAAAATGCAAGACAAGTGTATTACGTCCCATATCCAGAAATGTGTAGAGATATGTGTTGAAACAATATTAGGGGGTGTTTTTATTGTCTCCACAGGGATTGTACGATATTTTGATGCTTGTCAATAGTCGCAACGTTTTAAGTTAAAGAGTTTCAATTGATTCTCGGTTTCGTTTAACATAAATTGGTACCAAAGATGTAAATTTTGTAGCAAAGATGTTGTAAGGTTTTAGAAAAGCATGTCAAGGTTAGGTTTCGCTAATCCTTTTCATACATATCGGTTAATCAAGCATATGAACTCAGTTTCCGACCAATACAATTGCGTATCCTCTCGAATAAGTTTATGTCTAAAGCAAATTCGTGAGTATTGTTGTTTAGACCGTTAGATGATGTCTCACGCTAACAATCAAAACAACAATCATTAAGATCAACACAAAGAAAATAACAAATCCTAAATCTATGTCTAGAGTTTGGTTTTTAAGAGATGAAATTATTAGGTCATGATTTGCAAAATCTATGTCTAGAGTAAAACAAACCACAAATACATCATTTAGAACAAATAACTTCATCTATATTGATCATAAACCTTGTTCATATACAAAAGATTAAAAGAAATACATATGATCAAGATCAACTACATCTAACCTTAACACAAAAGTGTTTAGCTACTCATTCTCATGGTAGCTTGGATGACAAGTTTCAAGAGGAGATGAATGAACATCCACGTCAAATAATCGAGAATGGATGTGACTTCAGCTTCTCTATGTGAAAATTTCCTCTTGGATGATCAAAATACAGAAAAATATGTTTTTGTGTGAAAATAGCAAAAGTCCCCCCTTTTGGAAAAGTGAAAATCTATTTATAAGATACTGAAATTCTGCAGACTTCGCCTAGCGAAGGATTCACTCGCCTAGCGAATGGACTAAAAAATGGCAGTTTAAGTGCCTCAGAAACTTAAACCTCCCCATCTGTTATCGCGGGTTCGCTAGGCGAACACTTCATTCGCTAGGCGAACGTTCGCTGGTGACTTCGCCAGGATTCGCCTAGCGAACCCTGCTGTTGCTTTCTTGATTATTTGGCAGCTTGCATCCACTCCTCGTGTCTTACTTTCTTGATCATTTCATGCTTATTTCTGCACAATAGCACACAAATTATAAGCACAAAAAGTATATTCCAATGTTTGAAGAACTACAACAAATCACCACTAAAATCAACAAGTTAACCATAGAAAGTAATGAAAAATGCCAAGTATTGAATGTAAATATGTAGCATGTTTGACATCTAACAAACTCTCCCCAACTAACTCTTTGTTTGTCCTCAAGCAAAGTATGCCTCCCATTGACAACAAGAGGATTTGCTCGAGTATAAAATTCAACCAAGACAAGATAAACGGCTCAAATAAACAACAAGTACAACCAGGCAATAATTACACAATCCTAGAATTGACAATGTAAAAGAACTTGACTCTTAAACAACTTTCAAACGATGTTTCAAGAGACAACTAAATCATCATGCACATGTCATTCTAACACTCCTCTTCGAAAAAGGATTGAAGGAAAACGCGTATACAAGCACGGGAAAATTTCACTCAAATGACAAATGATGCAAATACTAAGCAATTCATACAATATCTAAATGATCACAAAAGAAATAATGGAAGCAAAAGATCACTGAGGGCTTCAAGGTTGTAGCTTGGTCGGGTTAACAATAAAGGGACATTTCTAACGGCCATTGAATCGAAATTGCCGATGCAAAAGAACATTCACTCAACAAGGTATTCACAACATCTCAACTTCATTCACCAATTTCTTTCCTTTATCACACCTTCTCAAACTTCCTTGCACAATTATTGGATCTATTTTTCTCATTCAAGCAAGCATTCGTTTTCTCTTTTGTACACAAATATTCACATACTCTTTTCTTTTCATGATTGCTTAAATGTTTTCAAAATTTTGAGTAATTCACCAATCTTCTTTTTCATTCTCCCCAACTTATTTTCGACTCAACCTTACGTGAATGTTCCTTGCTTTTTAAGGCAAGGAAGTCAATTAAAACAGAAGTTCCAGGGTTCAAGAAGGAAAATTTTTAGAAGCTCTCAAAAATTCAATGATGAACTTGATTTTTAAAATATGTACACACAAAGTTCATCACTAAAAGAGATTGTAATACCCCGTAAATTGTTTTACTCTGGATAATATTGGTATGATCAACTGGGTTTCGGTTTACTCTGAGAATTTATTGGATAAAATAATTAGAGTAAACTGATGAGCTCAGAGCAGATCCAATTAATATTATCTGACTATGAGGTTTTAATTGTTGGAGCTTTAGAGACTATTTGGACAATTAGTAGTGTTACTAATTGATGATATCTTACTATATCATTTACTTTCCACCCTTTTTCCACTTAGAAACAAAGAAAGGAAAAGATAGAAGGAAGTTGGAGAGAAAGGAAAGGAAAGAAGAGGAAAAGCTCAAGAACTCAAGATCTTCAATCATCATCCATTCTTCATCAAATCATCTTCCAATCTTCATCATCATCTATTCAAGGTGGGTTAAAGATAGAAACGTTTGTTTTAGATTTTCTTGAGTATTAGAACCTAGGTTAGAATTGTGAGGAAAAATGAATAATCTTGCTAAACTTGAATTTAACGGTTGAAATGCGGTATAACCTGTGTAGTATAATCTTTAGCCGTGTGTGATCATCTGTTAATGCATGTTTGTATGTTTGAGTAAAGTTTTGGTTGGGATTTTGGTCACAAAGTTCTGTTTTCACGCTGCTGGAAATCCTTGTTTTGTGTTATTTGATTGTGGAGCAACACATTCTTTTGTATAGATGCAATGTATGAAGCGACTGGGGTTGCAAGCTATTCCGTTGTCTCCACCCATGGTGGTTACTACTGCCATGGATGAGATTGTTGAAACACCGTTGATGTGTGAAAATTGTGTCTTATCAGTGGATGGAAGAGTTTTTCAAATATATCTTATTTGCTTGCCGCTTAAGAAAATGGATGTTGTTTTGGGAATGGATTGGCTTTCTGCTAATTCAGTATTTATCGGTTGTGAGGGGAAACTAATTATTATTCTGTCCGGGGAGGCTACTCCGAAGGATGTGTTGACTACTATTTTAGAAGGTACGGTTGGAATGATTAATTTCTTGTTTGAGAATGACAACCTTTAGGTTCTGAGTATTTCGGTAGTCTGTGAGTTTCCGAAAGTTGTTCCCGAGGATATCACTTCTCTTCCTCCGAAGAGGGAAGTGGAGTTCTCTATTGACCTGATACCGGAGACGGCTCCAATATCCGTTTCTCCATATCGGATGGCACCACTTGAGTTGAGAGAATTGAAGGATCAATTGGAAGAATTGATTGCTAAGCATTTTGTTCGACCAAGTGTTTTGCCCTGGGGAGCTCCAGTTTTGTTGGTAAAGAAGAAGGATGGTGGAATGCGGTTGTGTATTGATTACCGTCAGTTGAATAAGGTCACCATCAAGAACAAATACCCATTGCCAAGGATAGACGACCTATTAGATCAATTGAAAGGAGCCTGTGTGTTCTCGAAGATTGACTTACGGTCGAGTTATCATCAGATTCGGGTGAAGAGTACGGATGTACCAAAAACTGCGTTTAGGACCCGTTGTGGTCATTATGAATTCCTAGTAATGCCTTTCGGTGTGACTAATGCTCCGACAGTTTTTATGGATTATATGAACCGGATATTTCAACCTTACTTGGACCAATTTGTGGTGATCTTTATTGATGACATTCTTATCTATTCTCGTGATTCTCAAGAGCACGAAGAACACCTAAGAATCGTTTTATCCATCTTACAAGAGAGACAACTTTTTGCCAAGCTAAGCAAGTGTGAGTTTTGGATGTCGGAGGTAAATTTTCTTGGTAACGTCATATCTCAAGGAGGTGTGGCGGTTGATCCATCAAAAGTTGAGGCGGTGATTAATTGGGAGAGACCGAAGAACGTTGCAGAAGTTAGGAGTTTCTTGGGGTTAGCAGGTTATTATAGAAGGTTTATTAAAGGCTTTTCCCAACTGGCTTTACCGATGACGAGACTTACTCGGAAGGATTGTTTGTATGAATGGAATTTGGCTTGTGAGATAAGTTTTATGCGTTTGAAGGAAAGACTGAAGACCGCTCCTGTTTTGATTATTCCTGATCCTAGCAAGTCGTATGAGGTATACTGTGATGCATCGAAGATGGGATTAAGAGGTGTGTTAATGCAAGATGGACATGTAGTAGCTTATGCTTCTCGACAGTTGAAAGTCCATGAAGAGAATTATCCAACGCATGATTTACAATTGGCGGCAGTTGTGTTTACTTTGAAAGTGTGGCATCATTATTTGTATGGTGTACATTTCGAGATGTTCAGTGATCACAAGAGTCTAAAGTATCTTTTCGATCAGAAAGAGTTGAACATGCGTCAAAGGAGGTGGATGGAGTATTTGAAGGATTATGATTTGGAACTAAAATACCATCCAGGTAAAGCGAATAAAGTATCGGATGCACTGAGTAGGAAAGTGTTGCATAGTGCCGACTTGATGATGTTAGAGTATGCCTTAATGGAAAAGTTTAGAGATCTAAATCTTCAATTTAATTGGACACCAAATGGTGTGATTATGGGGAATTTGAATGTCACCTCTACTCTTAGAGAGGAAATCCAACGAGGACAAGGGTTGGATGAGAGGTTACAAGAAATGTTGACTCAACCGGGTTTTGTACGAACTACCGACGGGATCATTTTGTTTAACCAAAGAGTTTGTGTTCCGGATGATACGGTGTTAAAAAGAAGGATTTTGGAAGAAGCACATAAGAGTACTTTTACCATACATCCTGGTTCTTCGAAGATGTATCAAGATTTAAAGAGGGACTATTGGTGGTCCGGGATGAAAAAGGATGTTGCAGTGTATGTGTCGGAATGTGCGATATGCCAACAAGTGAAAATTGAACACCAAAGGCCGGGTGGCTTATTGCAACCTTTAGAAATTCCGGTGTGGAAGTGGGATAGTATTTAGATGGACTTCGTAGTGGGATTACCCCGTGCGCAAGGCGGTTATGATTCAATTTGGGTAATTGTAGATCGGTTGACGAAATCTGCTCATTTCTTGGCCGTAAAGACTACTTATAAGGCGAGTCATCTCGCAAAGTTGTTTATTTCGAAAATTGTGAGATTGCATGGTGTCCCTTCTAGTATTGTTTCGGATAGAGATCCAAAGTTTACTTTAAGATTTTGGAGAGCTTTTCAATAAGCCATGGGAACGAAGTTGTGTTCGGGCACGTCGAATCATCCGCAAATGGATGGCCAGACAGAACGGACAATACAAACCATGGAAGATATGTTAAGAGCTTGTGTACTAGAAAGTGGAGGAAATTAGATGGAACTCTTATCGTTGATTGAGTTCTCTTATAAAAACAGTTATCATGCATGTATTGGTATGGCTCCTTATGAGGCGTTATATGGGAGGAAGTGTAGAACGCCATTATGTTGGGCGGAGGTTGGCGAAGATAAAATTTTGGGACCCGAGATTATTTACGAGACTACGGAAAAGATTAGAATGATTCGTGAAAAAGTTAAACAAGCACAGGATCGTCAGAAAAGCTATGCGGACAACCGTATGAGGCCTTTGGAATTTGACGAGGGTGATCATGTATTTTTGAAGGTTACCCCGAGATTGAGATTGAAGGGACCATTTAAATCGTGGAAGTTAAGTCCAAGATACGTGGGACCGTATCAGATCTTAGAAAGAATTGGCGAAGTGGCTTACAGATTAGCCTTACCGCCTTCTCTGTCAGAGATGCACGATGTTTTTCATGTATCTCAGCTTCAAAAGTTTGTTTCAGATCCTCTTCAGCCAATCCTACCCGATACTATTGAGATAAAAGCAGATTTAACGTTTGAGCCTCAACCGAGTCATATCACAGGAAGAGAAACTAAGGTGTTAAGGAATAAGGAGATTCCTCTGGTTAAGGTTCAGTGGGATGAGACGCATCCGGGTGATGCAACGTGGGAACTAGAATCCGAGATGCGAGACGTTTATCCTCATCTTTTTAGGTAATTGTTTTAAATTCGTGGGCAAATTTCTATTTAAGGGGGGAGGATGTAATACCCCGTAAATTATTTTACTCTGGATAATATTGGTATGATCAACTGGGTTCCGGTTTACTCTGAGAATTTATTGGATAAAATAATTAGAGTAAACTGATGAGCTCAGAGCATATCCAATTAATATTATCTGACTCTGAGGTTTTAATTGTGGGAGCTTTAGAGGCTATTTGGACAATTAGTAGTGTTACTAATTGATGATATCTTACTATATCATTTACTTTCCACCCTTATTCCACCTAGAAACAAAGAAAGGAAAAGATAGAAGGAAGTTGGAGAGAAAGGAAAGAAAAGAAGAGGAAAAGCTCAAGAACTCAAGATCTTCAATCATCATCCATTCTTCATCAAATCATCTTCCAATCTTCATCATCATCTATTCAAGGTGGGTTATAGATAGAAACTTTTGATTTAGATTTTCTTGAGTATTAGAACCTAGGTTAGAATTGTGAGGAAAAATGAATAATCTTGCTAAACTTGAATTTAACGGTTGAAATGTGGTGTAACCTGTGTAGTATAATCTTTAGCCCTGTGTGATCAACTGTAATGCATGTTTGTATGTTTGAGTGATGTTTTGGTTGGGATTTTGGTCACAAAGCTCTGTTTTCACGCTACTGGAAAACCCAGTTTTCGCAGGTTCGCACTGCGAGCCCCCTAGCGAAGGGGGAAGCGAGCATTCGTTGGCTATTCGCATGGCGAAGGTGAGGGCAAACATTCGCCAGAGGTTCGCACTGCGAACTTTATCTCGTTTCAGTTCTGACTTGGTTTACCAGACGTTCGCACTGCGAATGGGATGGCGAATCCAGTGTTGTTTAGGCATTCACTGGGAGCTTCGCACTGCGGATGAGAAAGTGAGCATTCGCTGGCTGCTTCGCAATGCGAACATGACAGATCCTCCAACTTGTTTCTTTCATAACTTTTGACTCGTTTATCCGATTTGAGTATTCTTGGTATCCCTGTGAAGCTATGAAAATACTATATGCAATGGAAGTGGAAATACTAGTTTGGATGCTCGATTACATAAATCGGAGGGAGCCGTGAATTAGTGTAATTTGTGGTATGTTGAATTATGCGTTCCCATTATGCGATTGATGACTATTTACCTATGCTCTTAATGTTAAACATGGTTGAGTATGTATGCATGTTAAAATACGAAATAGGTAGAGTGAGGATTATTACCGTAAACAATGTAGGAAAGTGTGGAATAACATAATGACAACGCTCGTGCGTGCGGTGTCGAGGCGTGTGTCTGACAACGATCGTACGTGCGGTGCCAGGGCGTGTGTCAGACACTAATGTCATAAGAATGAGTAAACACTAGTATGGAACATGTGTATAACCTTGTGGTTGTGATAAGGCATTATGGCCTTGTGATCGTCGAATACGATCCCTTTTGTGTGGGTGATCACGTAATCATAACCGGTTCTTTGAGTTGCAGTTTCACGAGTCTCGAGCTCCTCTGAAACAAGGCATGGTACTTGGCAGGTTTGATCCCCGTGTGTAGTACGAATGGAACCTCAGGGTAGAGACTTGAGATGGTTAACAGGCCCTGTGAAGTGACGGTTCACAGCTAACAGGCCGATGTTCCCGAATCCATTTCGTATGCCAAGTAAATTGCAAGGATCCATGACCCGGGTCGACTTCTAGATGTAGAAGCGGACGGGAATAGGGGATGCCTTGGCATGGTTATCGATTAGTGATATTGTGAGTTGATGAACTCATGACATGTTTCTATATAGTGTGTGTGTACTCAAAGTCATTTCCCTTCCTTTTTTACTTGAGTTAGGTTATTAGAACCTTGTAAAGTCGAGAGGACTTTAAGATAGATAACTCACTGAGATTTGATGTATCTCACCCCATGTTGTTGTTTACATCACAGGTACTACAGGTTCGGCAAAAGGTAAGGACAAAGCTGTTTGACTTTTCCTTACGGATCGTGGCTTTTGTGTGGCAAGACTTCCGTTGTGGAGATTTTGAGATCATTAGTTGATCTAGTTCTTAGTTTTATCTTTTGGAACATCTTGTATATATAACATGCCATAGTTGTTGTATTAGGATTTTGGGCATTTATATGTATACTGTGTTACTAGGAACTTGTATATTTCAGTACCAAACGTATTATTCATGTATGATATATGCTTTGATGTATGTATTTATATATGGGCGTTACAGAGATCTAACAAATTTAGGCACAAAGGGGCTAACAAATTCTCGCTACTCACGGGTAAACTACTGTTTGGACATGGTTGTGCTCAATATATCAACAAGTGCCTTGATCATTTCTAATACTTCCACAAAATCACATACATCACAAGATAAAGCATGAATTAAAACTACAAAACAAAATCTATCATCAATCCACAGCATATAGTATAACCTGGAGGTTTCTCACTTTTGTGATTTTTGGACCTAAATTACATAAGCACTCAAATAGAGTTGTAACAAGAAACACAATTTTCATTTGTACAATGACACAAATTCTAACATATTCTAAATCCTAGAACTAGGTAACTATGTACCTTGCCGACAATATCATGCTTAAATTACTATCATCTCCATCCAACTTGGAAGAATCTTCTTTTAAGATCAAGTATCACCAACCTAAAATTCCCCAAGTTTCATCAACAAAAGAAGGAAACATTAAATATTCACAAGCATACCAACATAAAACAATAAAAAACATATTAACATTCTAAGAGTTGAACATTCGTAAACTGAATAATTCAACTCTTAACACAAAAGCATACCAACAATTTAAGTGTTGATCATTTGTAAACTGAAGAACTCAACACTTAATACAATAATTAAAACCGAAATATTAGTAAACTTAAAAACAGAATTTTTTTTACTAAAAAAAAACAAATATTACTAATAATAATAGGAATGTAATCGTGTAAACACACCTACAAAGTCAAAAAGTACCACCAAAGGGTACAAGTACATCATACAACCCAAAATAATCTCACACAGTGGATAAAGTACATCAATCCTAAACTGAAATAAAACAAAATACATAAAACATGATAAAACTTCACTTTGTAGCACAAAGGAAGTACAAAATCTGAACTCCAAAATCAGTCCTCCTCGGACAACTCAATATCCTCCTCCTCTGAACCACGGGCCGAACCAGTCGCCTCATCATCATCATCACCCTCATCAGCAGCAGCCTCATCAGCATCATCACCATCATCAGTAGCAGCATCATTAGCTGCATCCTCCTCCCCTCCGAGTACTGGCCTGGCCTCAGGCCAACCAGCATGTGTCAGGAACTGCTCCCTAGACATCAAGGAATGCTCACCGGAAGGATCTCGAATCTGCAACTGAAGAACCTACATAGAATCATGAACGTCAGTCATGGCACGCTGAGACGCCGCCATCCAATCCCAGTTGTACTGACAGATTTCCTGCTGAAAAGGATAAAAAGCATGAGACCCCGAACCAGAAGCTTCACCACCCCTTGTGCCAGCATCAGTACCAGCACCAGATGTCTCACCAATTACCCCTCTGGGCTTACAAAATTTATCCACATATCGATCATCAATAGCTGAAGGAATCGTGACTTGTCTGTGTGCAGGTATATCAACCCCAGCATGAGCACACATCGACATAATGAGACACGGGAAAGCAAGTGGGGCATTCGCCCGAGCAGCAGTACCTCTAAGACCACTCAGGACAATGGCCTTGATCTCATCCGCAATAATGCGGGCCACGTCAATCTCTACATTCGTAAGAATGCTATGGACAAGGTGGACCAACTGTATAGGGATGGTGCTATGATGCGACCTTGGCTTGATGTTTGTAAGCACAAAAAGCAAAATGAGTTAGGACAAGGGTTGCATATCCACTCTCCGATATCTAATCGCAACCCCGGATGGGTTGAATTCCACATCTTTACCCGAAATGAGCAGATCACGGGTCATTTGCGGAATGTCACGATGACGATGAAGATCTCTATGATAAGCATCCAACTGAGTACCTACCAACGACAACGGATCACCCAGAACCGTGTTTATAGTCCTCCTATCAAACCTCACCACAGTCCCCTTCACCGGAGACGTCCAACTAAACAGTTCCCCATCATTGGGAAGTGCATTTGCATAAAATTCACGGACAATCTCCGCGTTATAACCATCAAGAGGGGTCATTAAGCGATCCCACTTCTTTGCTGCCAAAAGTGCATCCACCGTTCTATAACTTCCATGGTCGCTTAAATTAAACCGTTTCTCTGCCAAAATATGTTTCCTTTCCAAGGTCTCGTAACGTGCAGCCTGCTTGGCTCCTTTGAATCTAACGTCATCGAACCGAACTGGTACTTGCCGCGATGTTATGGCCTTTCTCTTCTTAGCCGAGTGAGTTACCAACTTAGGTGCCATCTGCACAAAACAACCAATAAAACACAACAACAGCAAACCAACACATTAATGAACAAAGCCAACACAGCAAGAGACTCACACTTCATAAAAAAAATAATTAAATTTTTCTTTGTTTGCTCCAGGGGTCGCTAGGTGAATGTTGGCGAACATTCGCCAACACTCGCGAAGCGAACACGCCAGCGAACCCACGAAAATGCAGAAAAACAATATCAAACAATCAGTCCAACAGCAAACTCACTTTTAAAACAGAACCCTATTCATAATGCTTGATTAATTTACAACATGCAGCACATAAACATTATGAACAGAGGTACATGAACTTTGAAAACCCTAAGTGATTTACATCTAAATTCCAAATCATTCCCTAAACTACTGTCAAACAGAAAATAAAAAAATGAAAAGGATGTTCAAACCTAAACTTTGCAAGTGAAAAAGGATGATCTTGGTGAAATGTGTGATAGCAGAGACAATTCGTGCAAAGAGTTTTTGAGAAGGAGAGAAACTTTGAAAATGTTGGAGAGGCATAGAGTGTGTGAGGAAACTAGGGTTTCCCTCTCAAATTTCTCAGAAACGGGCAGGGTCATGGGCCCAAATGTCTGGCCCACCCAAAATTTATACTCTTTCTTAACTGATGTGGCAAAACAACATGACCTATCTCGCTGGGTTCGCTAAGCGAAGGAGCCAGCGAATGCTCGCTAGGCGAACGCCAGCAAACATGACAGGATTTTTTTTCAAAATTTCAGCACTTCACCACATTCTCAACACATCAAAACTTCACAAATACTTAAAACAACAAACAAAGCAGTAAATACTTACAATGTTGGGGTACCTTCCAACAAGGGCTTGTTTAACGTCGGCTAAGCTCGACGGTCCAATGCAACCTCAAGGATCGCAAAAAGGAACAACGGCGGGATTCCGCTCGAAATCACCTTCAAGATAAACTTTCAACCTTTGACCATTAACAGTCCAACTCTCATCTATTTTTGCGTCTTCAATCACAATTGCCCCATATGACTTGATTTCCCGAATCCGAAATGGACCTGACCATTTAGATCTCAATTTACCTAGGAACAATTTCAATCGAGAATTGAACAGTAGGACCAGCTGCCCTACTTCGAACTGTTTGGTCACTATTTTCTTGTCATGATAAGTTTTGACTATATCTTTGTAAAGCTTATTGGAATCATACGCTTGTAGGCGCAATTCATCCAATTCATGTAATTGCACTTTTCTTCTGTCACCGCTCAAAGTTGGATCAAAGTTCAAAAATTTCAAGGCCCAAAATGCCTTATGTTCCAACTCTACCGGTAGATGACAATTCTTACCATAAACTAATTTAAATGGCGTGAAACCAATCGGAGCTTTAAAAGCCGTCCGATAAGCCCACAAAGCATCGTCTAGCTTATTCGACCAATCCTTCCTTGAGGATGACACTGTTTTTTTCCAAAATTCTTTTAATTTCCCGGTTTGATACCTCCGCTTGCCCATTGGCCTGAGGATGATATGGTGTTGCAACTTTGTGCTTAACACCATATTGCTCCAAGGCTTTTTCAAGCTGAGTGTTGCAAAAGTGGGATCCTCCGTCACTTGTCAACACTCGCGGAGTACCAAATCGAGCAAAAATGTTTCTTTTCAAAAATTTAATCACAGTTTTTCCATCAGTCTTAGCACATGCTATTGCCTTTACCCATTTGGAAACGTAATCAACAGCGACCAAAATGTACTCGTTAGAAAACGAAGATGGAAAAGGTCCAACAAAGTCAATTCCCCAACAATCAAATACTTCAATTTCCAACATATTTTGAAAAGGCATTTCATGCCGCTTTGAAATTCCACCACTTCTTTGACATTTGTCACAACTTTGAGCATGCGCATGCACATCTTTGAATAAAGAAGGCCAATAAAAGCCCGATTGAAGGACTTTTATTGCCGTTCTTAATCCGTTAAAATGTACTCCATACGGAGAGTTGTGACAATGCCAAAGTATGTTTGTGGCTTCCTCTATTGACACACATCTTCTCAAGAGGTTATCGACGCCAAGCTTAAACAAATGTGGTTCATCCCATACAAAAGACTTGGCGTCCGATAAAAATTTCTTTTTTTGAGGTGAGTTAGACCATCCGATATTAATCCGGTGGCTTTGTCGTTATCCATGTCGGAAAACCAGGTCTAACATGCACCATATACAATTTTTCATCCGAAAATTCCTCTTTGACCTCAAATTCCTTTTTAGCCACTTCCACATTGACAAGACGGGATAAGTGATCTGCCACCAAATTCTCTGATCCTTTCTTGTCACAAATTTCTAAATCAAATTCTTGTAACAAGAGGATCCAACGAATTAGCCTTTGTTTAGAATCGGGCTTGGTGAGCAAATACTTAATCATCGTGTGATCCGTGTAAACGACAACTCGCAAACCGATCAAATAGGAACGAAATTTTTCCAATGCATACACTATCGCAAGCAACTCTTTTTCAGTTGTTGCATAGTTTATTTGAGCTTCATTTAAAACTTTGCTTGCATAGTGTATAACATGAAAAAATTTTCTTTTCCGTTGACCAAAAACTGCACCCACCGCATAATCACTCGCATCACACATGAGCTCAAAATCCATTTTCCAATTAGGTGCGATAATTATAGGTGAGGTAGTCAAACTTTTCTTTAAAACATTAAAAGAAAACATGCAAGAATCATCAAAGTCAAAGAACTTATCTTTATTGAGAAAATTGCTCAACGACTTTGCTATCTTCGGGAAGTCCTTGATGAACCTCCGATAGAATCCCGCATGTCCGAGAAAACTTCAGATGCCTTTTACATTGGTAGGAGGAGGCAACTTTTCAATCACTTCAATTTTTGTTTGATCAACCTCAAGCCCTTTAGAGGAAACTTTGTGGCCAAGCACTATCCCCTCCGTAACCATAAAATTGCACTTCTCCCAGTTCAATACCAAATTCGTCTCAACACACCGTTCAATCACAACCTCCAAATTTCTCAAACAAAGATCAAAAGACGCTCCGAAAACGGAGAAGTCATCCATGAATACCTCTATAGTTTTTTCAATAAGATCGGAGAAAATTGCTTGAACACAACATTGAAACGTTGTCGGTGCGTTGCATAAACCAAACGGCATCTTTCGGTAGGCAAAAATCCCAAAAGGACAAATGAATTCCGTCTTCTCATGGTCATCCGGATCAACCGAAATTTGGTTATACCCGGAGTAACCATCCAAAAAGCAATAGAATTGTTGGCCCGACAATTTCTCTAACATTTGGTCCATAAATAGAAGTGGAAAATGGTCTTTTCTGGTAGCGGTGTTTAGCCTCCTATAGTCTATACACATCCTCCATCCCGTCACCGTTTTTGTCGGAATCAACTCATTTTTTTCATTTCGGATCACAATCATTCCTCCTTTTTTAGGCACAACGTGGACCGGACTTACCCAAGGACTATCGAAAATAGGGTAAATCATATCGGCATTCAAAAGCTTTACAACCTCTTTTCTTACTACTTCTTTCATCGTTGGATTCAAACGGCGTTGCGGTTGAGCAACCGGTTTGAAATCCTCTTCCATGAATATGTGATGCATACAATATGAGGGACTTATTAGATCAGAAAGAGTTCATCCCATTGCTTCTTGATATTTCCTCAAAACTTGAATTAACCGGTTTTCCTCATTGTCAGATAAAATGTTGCTGATGATAACCGGTTTGTTACAACCGTCATCAAGGAAAACATATTTCAAATTTGAAGGCAACATCTTCCATTCAAGTTGAGATTTCGCATCACTCACCTCTTTCTTTAACACTTCCTCTTCATATTCCCATGGTTGCAACTCCTCTAAAGATTCAAGTTCCTTTAAACACTCTTCAAGTGCTCTTTCTTCTTCATCGGAGAATACTTCAAAGGAATCATCAAGAGCTCTTTGAAAAGAGGATACTACATGAACTTGCTTTGTGACATCCATAATCGCTTCTTCCGTTGCGTGTATTCTAAAACAGTCACCTTTGTCATTCTTTTGTTTCATGGCCTCAAATAGATTGAAACAAACCTCCTCATCTTGGACTCTAACCTTCATAAGACCGTCGTCCATATCAATTGCCATTCTAGCAGTTTTCATAAATGGTCTCCCAAAAATCAATGGAGCGTCTTTATCTTCCTCTATTTCAATTACCACGAAGTCAATCGGAAATAAGAATTTGTCCACTTTCACCAATACATCTTCCGCTACACCGTGAGGACGGGTAGTGGATTTGTCGGCAAGTTGCAATGTCATTTGAGTGGACCTCAATTCCATGTGTCCCAACCGTTTCACAATTGACAAAGGTATCAAATTGATACTAGAGCCCAAATCAATCAACCCGTTGCCCATATAGATATTTAATATCGTAACCGGCAAGGTGACTCATCCCGGATCACATTCTTTCCTCGGGAGAGTACGTTGAATGATAGCGCTACAACTAGCATCCACCATGATAGTCTCTTGATCCGTATTCCTCTTCTTTTTTGTGAGAATATCCTTCATAAATTTCGCATATTTCGGCATTTGCTCCAAAGCCTCGGAAAATGGAATGTTTATTTGTAATTGTTTGAAAATATCCATAAACCGAGCATAGTGCCTCGCACTATCTTTCTTTGTAGGAGCATGAGGATATGGTAAATGTTGGATCAGAATATTATTCAACGGTTCTTTCCCCTTCCTAGTTTTTTTCAATTTTTCTTCTCTCTTTCTTTTTTCTTCATCCTCACTTTTTTTTCTCATTTTCAACTAAATCTCCCTCAACATTTTTTTATACTTCAACCTCATCACTATCTTTTTCTTTTTCAACTTCCTCCTCATCATTATTTTCAACAACAACATCATCGACTTTTTTCTCCTCAACAACCTCCTCAATTCGAACATCCACATCTTTCGCATTTTTTTCTCCTTCTCCCAACACTTTCCCACTTCTTGTAACAATAGCTTTATAATGTTATTTTGGATTTGGTAGAGTGTTAGCGGAAAAAGAAGGTCCAGCTTGTTGTTCGGCCACTTGTTTTGCAAGTTGCCCAACTTGGTTCTCTAGATTCTTGATTGATGCTTCACTAGACTTTTGATTCGCCATGGACATTTGAATAAATTGGTTAAGAGTTTCTTCAAGTTTGGAACTCCCACCTTGAGGTTGATAAGGATTTTGCCGATTTTGTTGATACCCTTGATTTTGATAATTCGGTCTTGGTTGTTGATTTTGATATCCTTGGTGATACGGTTGTTGTTGCCTTTGGTATCCTTGTTGTTGAGGAAGATTGTTCATATAATTCACTTCATCTTCTTTCGAGGACACGGAGGATAATATCCTGTTGGGTGATCACCGTTACAAAACTCACAAACCAAGACTTATACATTTTTGCTAGAGGAGTCATGGATCTCCTTGAGTTGTTGAGGAAGTTTGTACATTTGTTTCATTAACAACTCGACTTGTTGGGATAATAAGTTGTTCTGAGCAAGTATGGCATCATTGGTTCCCAACTCCAAAACTCCCGGTGTCCTCTGAGAAGGTCCATGGTTATGGCTTCCCTGATGGTCATTTAAAACCATCCGATCAATTATGGCAATGGCTTCTTCGACACTCTTGCTCATCAAAGATCCACCTGCGGTGGCATCCAACAATGTTTTCTGCACTAATTGAAGCCCATTCCTAAAAATGTGAACTTGAGTCAGCTCGTCGAAACCATGGCCCTTACATTTTCTCAACATTGATTTGAATCTCTCCCACGCTTCGTTGAGAGATTCATTTGCACCTTGCGTGAAAACAGCAATTGCGGTCTTTGCCTCCATGAAACGATTATGTCGAAAAAATTGTTCCAAAAATTTCTCCTCCAATACATTCCAATCAGTCATTATTGCCATCGAATGATCAAGATACCATTCCTTGGTCTTCCCAATGAGGGAATGCGGGAATAGTCTCTTGAACAGAGATTCCTCTTCAGCCTCGGGCGCACCAGTTGCTCCCGCAATCTCGTAGAACTTTGTCAGGTGTGTATAAGGATCCTCATTATCCATACCAGTGAATGGACTCTGATATAGAAGCGAGAGAATACCAGTCTTCATTTTTGAATGACGACCGTTCTGCGCATTATGAGCAAACTGTGCATTATGTCTTGGACTGTTAGTACATGGTCTAGAAGCAGGTGGTGGTGGTGGTGGTGGATCCATAGTTGGAGGTAACGGTGGAAATGGTGGTGTAGAAGTCGAACTTCCCTCTTGTTCTTGCCTTTTTCTAGCTAGTTGCCTCCTTTGTCTCGTTCTGCTATTGAGTCTACGAGCGGTTCTTTCAATCTCGAGATCAAACAGAAGTTGGTCCGCCGGTAGTTTCCCTCGCATAAAACAAAGTCTGCACACTAAACAAAATAGATCAACAAGTTCAAGAAAAAAGTTAACAAGCTTAAAACAAAACAACTACCGCAATGCTTGCAATATCAAGCGATAATCCCTGGCAACGGCGCCAATTTTTTGAAACAGTATTAGGGGGGTGTTTTATCGTCTCCATAGGGATTGTGCGATATTTTGATGCTTGCCGTTCAATAGTCGCAACGTTTTAAGTTAAAAAGTTTCAATTGATTCTCGGTTTCGTTTAACATAAATTGGTAGCAAAGATGTAAATTTTGTAGCAAAGATGTTGTAAGGTTTTAGAAAAGCATGTCAAGGTTAGGTTTCGCTAATCCTTTTCATACATATCGATTAATCAAGCATATGAACTCAGTTTTTGACCAATACAATTGCGTATCCTCTCGAATAAGTTTATGTCTAAAGCAAATTCGCGAGTATTGTTGTTTAGACCGTTAGATGATGTCTCACGCTAACAATCGAAACAACAATCATTAAGATCAACACAAAGAAAATAACAAATCCTAAATCTATGTCTAGAGTTTGGTTTTTAAGAGATGAAATTATTAGGTCATGATTTGCAAAATCTATGTCTAGAGTAAAACAAACCACAATAGCACACAAATTACAAACACCAAAAGTATATTCCAATGTCAGCTTGCATCCACTCCTAGTGTCTTACTTTCTTGATCATTTCATGCCTATTTCAGCACAATAGCACACAAATTACAAGCACCAAAAGTATATTCCAATGTTTGAAGAACTACAACAAATCACCACTAAAATCAACAAGTTAACCATAGAAAGTAATGAAAAATGCCAAGTATTGAATGCAAATATGTAGCATGTTTGACATCTAACAATATGCATGGATGGTGTGCGGCAATCACCACAAAACCAATGGGTCATGTGATGATTGATAACAAAGAGGATGAAATGCCTTATCAGTCTGATGGGATGTTACCTGTTCTACCCACTATTGAAATTGAATCAATATCTTGTTTCCGTGACGACACACAAGTAGATGTGTTTGAAGAGATTTTTGATATATAGTGAAGCAGAGATAGGATATTTATTGAAGATGCACTACTATGTTATGCTTTATTATATGTATTTTGTATTCCAATATCTTGATGAATATGATATTATCATTTCTCTTTTTCCTAAGTGTTACTGCTTTAAATTTGGGATATTTTATCCCTTGAAATAGACATTGTCTCTTTTTTTGCTCATGTTTCCAGTACCATTCAATGTGGCTACGTTTATGCATATCCCCTATCCAATACTTTTGGAGTTAAATTATTGTTGAATATGATTTTGAGAAACTCCTATTAGCAAAACATAAATTAATAATATGGCCTAAATTCTATTAGTTGAAGGAAATTATCCAATGCTTTTGATAGATTCCTTGCACAAGTCTCAACTACAACAATATGTCATAAGTTGTGTCTTAATTTCAAACATTTTTATAGATGCTTTTAAAGTAGTGAAATGTCTTGATTCTCAATCTATATGATGTTTTAGTATGTTTGTTGTTTAATTAAAGATTATTGAATAATTTAAAATCAGACTGATTCTAATTCCTTTTGACTGTTCTAAATTTTAGTCATCATGGTTTTATTTGAAATATTATAGATCTATAAGTTAATTCTATTTGTATTTCCTTATCAAGAAACAACATATACCAATTTAGAATTTGTGACCAAAACATATCTTTTTCTACTCTCTTTTTCAAGTTCCTTCCAAATGACCACATACACTACTGTGTATGTGTGCTAAATTTATGTATAGAGTTTAAAAATTATAAAATCTAATCAGAAAATGTCAGGTTATGTAACCATCAGAATTAATTATTGAAGTTAATTTTAAACATTTTAAGCCTTTCAAAAATTAGTAGGTTTTCTTACTTGGGCATAGCACTTTCATTTTCAAAGTTTAAAAAATTTTGTAATGTGGGAAATAACTTTAACTCTGCCAAGTCTTATGAAAGAACTCTAGATAGTTTCATGTGATCTCTTATGAACAAAATAATATACACAACTCATGTATAGTGTGCTACTGTTAGTGTATAACTAATAATTATCTCCTAATTCTTGGGGTCATATATCAACATTAAGCTTTGTTGTCAATATGAAGATAACATGTGTCATGTTTGAAAAGAAATAAGTAGGCATAATATATGCAGTTAGTTTAAAACTCAGGCTGAATAACAACATATTTAGTTAATGATATATACTATTATAAAATATGTAGTTAAAATATGTGCTAGTATAAAATATATACTAGAGAACATCTACTGTCATTATATATACTAGTATAAAATATGTAGTTAATGAAATATACTAGTATAAAATATTTAGTTAATGATATAGGGAGAATTTTAAGATGCATTTTATAGTTAATTCTTCAATTGTTATTATATTTTTGTCTAATCTTTTTGTATTTTACGACAGCAGATGACTAACAGAAGTGGAGGAGAGAGAGGAAAGGCAAATCCAAAAAAAGGAAAATCTAAGTGTTTGGCACCAGGAAAGCTTATTGATAATTGGAATAGCATGTTTCAAAAGAAATCTACATGTGTTTAGTCATCACAAGCTACTACAGCACCGACTCCACCAACAACTCGAACTCCATCGTCGGCTCCGACTCCATCGTTGGCTCCGACTCCATCGGTTGCTTCGACTCCATCGCCTGCTCCGACTCCATCGCTTACTCCGATTCCATTGCCAGCGCAGGCAGCACCGATGCCGCGGACTGCACCGGTGCCGCAGACTGCACCAGTGCTGCGGACTGCACCGATTCCGCAGACTGCGCCGGTGCTGCGGGCTGCACCACTATCGCAGACTACATCGTCATCTACACCTACTCATGCCTCTACCTCTGAGGTATTTAGGTTTATGCCTGCTCCAGGTTTAAACATTCAAAATGTGGCTGTCCCTCTAGATCATGCCTCACGTGAGATTCTGATGGAGGAAAATGAAGAGGAAATTGAGGATGAGGACGAGGATGAGGTGGTCGTGGGTGAAGGAAATGTTTCCCCTCATTTGATAATAAGGGATGATAATGGAAAGGTTATTATACAAACTTGTGGTAGCGGGTAAGTTTAAAATATATGTTTCAAACTTGAATAATTAATTTTAGGCTAAATTACATACTGGGTCCTTTAAGTTATTTAATTGTAACACTTTGGTCCTTTATGTTTGTTTTGCTTCAAGTAGGTCCTTTAAAATATTTTAAAATATCAAGTTAGTCCCTTAAGTTGTTTTTGTAACGCTTTGGTCCATTTTTTAAAAATCTCCGTTAAAATAAATGGCAAATTCATATATCATTTCAATTGGTTTTTCGCGCTGATCACGAATATGCAATCAAATTTATCAAACAAGTTACGGTTCATGAGAATCAGGTAAAAGTGGACAAAATATATAATACAAAAATCGCCGATCCGACCAAAATACACAATCAAACGCAAAACTAATTACATATTCGTGATCAGCGCGAAAAACTATTTCAAATGGTATATGAGTTTGCAATTTATTTTAACGGAGATTTTTAAAAAAAGGGACCAAAGCGTTACAAAAACAACTTAAGGGACTAAATTGATATTTTAAAATAATTTAAAGGACCTACTTGAAGCAAAACAAACATAAAGGACCAAAGTGTTACAATTAAATAACTTAAAGGACCCAATATGTAATTTAGCCTTAATTTTATTGTTTCAAACTTAAAATATAAGTTTAAAATTTTATTGTTGACCATACTAGATAAACTAAAATGTTGTAATGTAAAATAAACATGATATTTTCTCAAATTCTAACAGGCTTCAACATTATATCATATGACATCATTGGTTTCATTCAATATTGCAGGCTTGTTCCGGCCAAAGAAGTAGCAAATGCCATTAATTATGCGATACATAAACAATTTTATAGGGGTTTCTATAATTGGACTGCAGTTATCGCTGATGTCAGAGAAAAATGGTTTGATCTTTTTGCGGTAAGTATTTATTGAATTCTGTCCAAAAGCCTCTGTTTGTGCTTTGTGGGTCTGATACAATGTGCAAATCTGAAAGTTTCAGAATAAAACCCTTCAGCTTTGATTTTCTTTACTTACATTATAGGAGGATATAGGACTTGTAATACATTAAACACTTTATTTGTAATACATTAAACAACTTTGATTTTCTTTACTTGTGGAATTTGTATAACTAATTTTGATATGATTTGTGATTGACAACACTTACATTGTCTTGTGGAATCTGTGTTTTTCACCAAAGAGATATGCCTTGTGTGGTTAAATGATAATTCCTTATTACATATCATATCTGAAAAAGATATAGATGATGAAGTAGAATATTGTATCATGCTAGTCTAGAAACAATTGAATATAATTATAGAAGATAGTAAATGTTTATAGAAGATAGTAAATGTATCATGATAATATTCTGATGTAAGTAAAGTTTATTTTAGGAATCTCCATGGTTTGTCCTCTACTTTGGTCCTGCTATATGTAATTAATATTTTATACTATTTTAATTATTTTCAGGACAAGGTTTCATGGGATCCTCGATATGAGATGTTTGTCAGGAAAGCCTTTTATTCAAAGGCAGCCATTCGACTAAATGACATAATGAGGAAGGTGAGGTTAAAAAGGACCCGTCCTTTATGGATTGGTGAGGATGCCTGGAATGAGCTTGAAATTTATTGGAAGAGTGATGCGTTTCTGAAATTGTCCTCTCAAAACAAGGTCAATCGAAGTTCAGTAAGAGGAGGAGCAGTCAACACCTCAGGCTGTAAGGCTCATGTTGATGTAGCGCTTGAGCTTGTAAGTAATACAGTCGAATTTTGTTTCAATCTTTAATTATTTATACTGTCAAATTTACTTTAATTTATTTTTGTAGACCCAAGAACTTCAAAGGGATGTGCGCCCCGATGAGTTATTTTTAAAGACCCATAAGAAGAAAAATGGAGCATGGGTTGATCATCACGCTGAGTCTACATGCGTAAGTTTTAATTCATTATGAACTTAATTTCAATTGGTGTATTCCTATCAAAAACAAATAAATAAGAATCCTTGGTTATACAAATTTCTCGTGTACTGTCTTGTATAACTCATGCAGGCACATTTGAAATGTTGTACTAAACTTCCCATGTTTCATAATCTAACATATTTGAAACTTAAATTTTTCTTTAATATGTGGTGTTGGTTGCAACAAATGCTTGAATGGTTCTTATCATGTTTACATATTTATTTTCAAATGACTCTATTTTTACAAATTTATTTGGTATAATTTACTCTTTATTTGGTACAGTGGTTGCTATAATGGTTTTTATCAACCTATATTTGGAAATGACTCCTTTTTCTATTTTATAGTCCACTTTTAAGGAAAAAGCTGGAGATGATGTTGAGAGGTTAGATGGAGGGACCATTTTTAAATTATGGACAGATTCTGTTGGGGGTCGTAGTCGTGGCCGGGTTTATGGAACAGCAGATTTAGCTATTAATCTGAAGCATGGATCCACATTCTTTATCCAACAACCTCAAAATTCTCGCGGATCTATCTTTGGGACATCCTTTGAATCAGAGAGAGCAGCAAGAATTAGAGTTGAACAATTGGTTGCAGCTACAGCAGCTCGACTTCAAGAGGCTACCGAAGCTATTCAAGCATCAAATGAGATTGCTCGGAAGGCAACAGAACAATATCAAGCGTCTAATGAGTTTGCCAAGAAGGTGGAGTCTGAACTAAATGCTTTGAAGGCATTTATCATGCAGAAGCTTGACGCTACAAATGGTCAATCTGCAAGTGTTGTCATTCGACCATCAAATCCCCACTATGATGATGATTTAGATGACCAATCATTAAGTGAAGATTTATCATGTATTGTTAGTAGAATTAGTCTCGGATGTATATTTTTTTGGACATGATTTTCAATGTATTCCTAGTTTTTGGGGCTGTTTTTTGTTGTAGCTATGACTACTTTTTTTATTGTTGTTTCAATCTATGTAATATTTTGATAACTGTTACTTCAAATGTGTTATATGTTAAAGCATTATGTCTTTTTGCTTCTAAATTTTATGTGTCATTTGCTTATCATCTATATTTTGTTGCATGTGCTTTTGTTCTTTGGTTATTTTTTTGAAGGAGAAGACATGGCATTATTTGTGATCTTGATAAATTGATTGAAGGAGAACACATGACATGACATGATTGCTATCTATTGGCAAACATGGTCAGTATCTATAGATTCTACACACACATAATTGCTATCTTCACCATGGAAACACATTATTGTTATCTTCCTATTGCAGAGAAAACCAAGACAGTGACAGAGAAAGCCAAGTGTGCGGCTGTTCAGGAAAAGGATGTTACCGTAGATTAAGGGAAGTCTGCTGCAAAGGATGTTCCACCAAAGGATTCTCAACCTAAGGTTCTCTTCTCTATATTCATACCTTTTATTACACTCTTTCTCATTTTATTATATATAAGCTATAAATTGAGTTTTGATTTTAGGAAGGTGAAGAAGTCTTGCCATCATCAGAAGGTACCAACTAAAATGTGAGCAACTATAAAGATAGGTTTTGTTTCCATCATCAGAAGGTGAAAATATGAGGTATGCAATTTGACCCTGTATGTTATTGTGTTTCCTTCAACTATTGTAATGTTAGAAGAGAGTGAGTTGAAACTGTTATTAATGGACAAAAACTGCTCTGTTTACTTAGCTTTAAATGGTGGTAGAGTTTGTCGTCGTCTTGTCATTGTCGACAAAGGAATATCAAGAGTCAAAGCTACTGATTTCACCCATTAACACTGCAAACCCGTAAAGGTATCAACTTTATTCATTTCTACTTCAAAATCTGTGGTACTCTTTTTATATATAAAAAGAGACCCATTGTCAAAAGCCTTATTGCAACTATCAATGATCCTACTTGCAGATATCATGCGCCTATTTGTAAACATGCTCATAACAAATTATACAGATTCAAAAAAAAACTGTTTATAAAGCACACAACATATTCAAGCAATAAAGATTCGAAACCTGGAATGAGGAAAAAAAGAGAGTACAAGTGTAATAATTTCATTTCATGATCATTAGTTAAACTAAATAGGAAAGAAAAACTGAACCCAACACCAAACAATTCAAATAAGTGTCAAACATATCAGAAGTCATGCATCAACAGTAACATTACACTTTAATTGCATATTTCCTCAATGGGAAATAGATTTCTTTCTTCTTCTCACGCTCTGTCTTCAAAGATTGCTATAAGAAAAATACAAATTAAACTTAATAAGCCATGTAATGAAGCAAACTTATACAAATAGATTTGTAAACTAGTCATAAAATCTCAAGACACAATATAATTCATTTCAAACACAACATGAAGCGCTAAGAAGAGCTTCAAAACACCATCACCAACAATACTGTATTCACTAACTGCCATATAGATTGTAAGCTAATGTTGTGAGGAGATTATGTCTTGTATTTCTCTTTTACAATTAATTCAACTTCTCTTTATGGAAAATGGTTCTAGTCAATGTTTTTAATTGTAGTTTATAACTGCAATTGTGACTATTTTTCTGCTAGTTTCTACTTCTTTAAGAGTGATCACTACTTTGATTTAAAACTTTGGTTCTAAATTACTATTTGAGTTAGTTTTATCATGTTGTTAATTTATGAGAAGTTTGGAAATTATTAAATATAAGGCATAGTTTGGATAAACTTTTGTGTTATGAAAGATTCTCGATTGAAATAAGTTTATGCTTATTTGCTTATGCCAATGTAATCATTGAAATATGAAAGCTAATCTCAAGTTATATGAGATGGAGTCGTGTTAAAAAATTTCATAAATATTGCAAGATTTTGTTCAAGTTTTTTTAAGTCTTTTACGCATGTTTTTTAGGCTTTCTATGCAAATGATTTCTAAATGTGATAGTTGTTGTTATTTTGACCGTTGTTCCTTTGTTGCCATTGATGTGGTGTTGGCTTCATTCCTCTTGTTCTGCTATAAACATTTGTTATAAACATTTCATTTATGATAATTCTAATTCATAGTGTTTTGTTTGATTCATGGTATCGTGTTGTGATCCTAACTTAGATATTAATGTGAGTTCCTTTTAGGTGTTTGACACTTCTGTGATATAATGCAATTTAAAAGTATCTATATAATATGATTAGTGCTTATGCATGTCAATTTCTATTAAATGCATGTGCATTATTAACTAACATGAGCCTTTTACATTCAAGTGCATTATTAACTAACATGGGATTCATATCATATGCAGTTTATAATCATGCCCACCTGCAGTTTAGATGAATCAGTTCAGGAAGTAATACATGAGGTTCAGGAAGTGACTAATAATTATTATGAATATTTTCTAATACAACAATTATTATGACTTTTTTTCTGCTCCTCATTTGTTCATGAGTTATCTCGCTTTAAGTTTATATATTACAATGTTAGATTACTATATATGATCTGAATGCTGCATTGTTGACTTATCATTTGTTTGCTGCAACTAAGGGTCTTGATTTCTCGCAATTGTCGAGCCACTTCACTGACATGGATGAATTATCAAAATTTGAAAAGTCGTAGGATTTGTGTAGGACTATTAGAATTACCAAGAATTTGTCTAAGATTATTAAAATTACCAAGAATCGGCAAGGTCCAGGGTTACTAATTTTGTTGACTTTTACAATTTGACTTTAGCCTCGGTTAGGCCAAAGTTAATTATTTTGTTGACTTATGAAGTTTGACTTTAGCCTCGAATCAGCCGAGGCTAAATATTTTATTGACTTATGAAGTTTGACCTTAGCCTCGAAATAACCGAGGTAAAATATTACTTTAGCCTCGACCAGTCCCAAGGCTAAATATTTTGTTGACTTATGAAGTTTGACTTTAGCCTCGGTCAGGCCCAGGCTATTTTTTTTGTTGACTTCTTAAGCTTGACTTTTAAGCATTGGCTTCAAGGTAGCCTTGATTTAGACTTGGCTAAACCGAGGCTACTGTAGACACGACTCTTTTTGGCCAAAGCTAAATGTTAGCTTCGATTGTTTTAGACTTTTCCCGACACCGATGCTACGCCGAGGCTAATTATCTAGTAGCGTCGGTTTTTTGCCTTATAGTGTCGATAAATGGTCGAGGCTAAATACTGTATTTCTAGTAGTGTTCTTGGATTGATGTCTTGTTTCTAGTATAGAATCTCTGAGATATCTGAATAGAACTGATGGAAGACATATTTTCTCTCCTTTCATCAGATAGTAAAGCATGAATTTCTGATCAGTGTTAAGAAAATCTGTAGAGCTTGAATTTGGTCTGTGATAAATGCATCCCAGAATAATTTTCAACCAGACACGAAGTTCCTTTGATAAATCCAAAGTTTTGTAGGGTAGTTCTCCACTGGACAACTGAGTAAAAATAGCTGGGGAAACCACATCAGATAGGAATTTTGATTTATGGTTCATCTTGTAGATTCTCTTTCCTCCAGAGTTTTCCATTCCCAGTAGCGTTGCAATGGATTTCTTCGTAATGATAAACTTGTTTCCCTTAACATATGAAACAATAAAGTGGTCATCAGCGTCCGCATATCTCCAGAATTCCTTGACAAGACTTACGTAAATGGGACCGTAGAGACGATCAAAATAGGTTTTCTACCCTTGAGCAATAAGATCCATGATCAAGTCTATTCTGTTATCCTTTATATTTTCGAAGTCTACCAACCATTCACTTAAAACATTGAGTTCTGAGAATGGAGTAACCAAATGAATTTGAGTAGGACGGTCCACTATATGTGAAATTCTGGTATCAGACGTGTGATGTTAAGGTGTGATGTCACAACAACACACTCTGCACAATGGACAGAATAAACAGCAAAAATAACACAAGGAATTATTGACCAAGTTCGGTTACAACCAACCTACTCTGGGGGCTACCAAGCCAGGGATGGAATTCACTACTTGTAGATATAATTTACAGACTCAACAACCCGTTGACAATCTCCTAAACTTATACTCTACTAATGACTTCCTACCTAAGAAACCACCTAGGTATGAGAACACCACTCAATCCCTTACAAACTCTCAAAGAAACCACTTTGAGTACCCTTGATCTTGCTTCCTAGCTTCGATCAAGCAACCACTCTCTATTGCTTCACAGCTTCTAGAGAGGACAGAAACACAACACCTATTCAAACCCTAGAATAGTGTAAATACAAGCACTCTAAACAAACTCTAGACACTAAGCCTCCAGCTCCTGATCTTCTGAATGTTTTCTGTCACCTTTTCCTTTGGTCTTGTGCGCTTTATATAGGTCCTTGAATTAGTCTTGGACTTGCTACAATATCTCCCATATTTGTTATTTAAAGCTAAATATTTAAAACAGATTTTCTCCTAAAATCTTTTTAAATCTTCAACCTTTTAAATCTCCTACAAATCTGCACCAGATCTCCTATGCAGGAGCAAATATCTATCCCAAGATATTCGCATCCAATGAGATAGCTTGCTCTTCACAATTCCAGCTAATACGCAACCCTAACAACATCACAACCTGCTGTTGTTAATTCTGCAGATCTAATGTCACAACATCGCCATGTGACATCAGACATCCAACTTTAGCAATTAATTACATAACACAGCCCAGTGTTAAATCTCAATGTTGCAACATCAGCACCTTGACATCAACATTGAATATACTTTGTTTTACCAAAATTCCAGCCAATCCAGGAACTAACAATCTCCCTCTTTGGCTAATTTTGGCTAAAACAATCTCTGTACTCTGCAAACAAACTCTGCACTCTGCACCTTCAGAGACTTCAGCAGCAGAAAAACTTCAATTAATAATTTGAAACTCCATCAGCAGCAGTTTGATAATTTTCATAGTCTTCATCACTTAATCTGCTGCAGCACCATCTTCATTATTGACAACAGCCAATTGGTGCTTCCCCTTGATGTCTGCTTGGCTGCACTCTTCAAATGCTATGATATCTTCACTAGCTCAGTCTACACTCCCCCTCAATAACTGCATCAGCACCTTTTATTATTTTTAGCAGCAGCATCTAGCAACATTTGGCATTCTTTGATACTCTTGACTCTCTTAGCTATTTTCTCCCCCTTTTTAGCCACAATTAGACAAGCTTCAATTAGAAGCCCTATGAACTATAGTCAGTACACCCAAGCTCTCATTGTTAGCCTCTCAGTTAGCAACCAGGCAAAATAAATCATAGAAGGAAAAACATAAAGAGTGCATATAACAGTACAATATTCAAATTACAAAACCAAGCACACAAAGTGCTGAACCAAAGACAGAAAATAAAACTAAGACTACTAATTAAGAAGGAAAACATTAAAAGCTTGAGTCATCTGAGCTGAGACCATCATCATCTTCTTCATCATCATTGGTACTTGCACCAGGTCCATCATCAACATCCTTACTTGTGTTGGCTGCTTCACCTTCCTTTGCAGCCAATCTCAGAGTCATGACAAGTCTTTCAAATTTTTGTTTCCTTTCTGTACTAACTCTTATGACTTCATCTAACTCCTTGCAGGCCTCCTCTAGTTCAGTAATCAACCCAGTCTTGGCTGGTGATTGTTGTGATGTTGAAGCAGATGTCTTGACACTGTCAGGAACAGGTTTCCCTTCAAACATCTTGCAATGGACTGACAAAGCAGACTTCCTTTTGCAAACAACATCTGAATGCCGTAGAATTCCAGGATGTTGAGACAAGATAATCCCACAAATAAGAGAGGGAAAAGCAATGGGCATCTTCACATCATTTGTAGCAGCATGCTTAATAGTATGATCATAGATGTAGGAGCCATAGTCAATTCTTTGCTTTGTCCCAACTACATAAATTATCTTCCCCAATCCAACAGAAATTGTGGTCCTGTGACTAGTAGGAACCCAGTTGACAACACCTATTCTGTGCAGAATAGCATATTTGACACTCAACAACCTGGCTAACAGCTTTCCTTTTACGGGCCAAACATCTACCTGACCACCAGTGATTTCTTTGCATATAACATTATTGGAGACTTCTAATTCTCCATAATCTTCCTCACTTCTTCCTAAGTAGGCATTGATCACTTTAGGAGAGAACCAGACACACCTACCCTTGATGGTAACTCTTCTGAAGGTCAGGCTCTTGCTGTCATTTATAGATTCAGGGATATTAACTATGAATTCTCTGACCAGTCTATCATAGCAATTAGTTAATCCTGACATAGTCCTTATGAGACCAGCAAACTTAATTAGGTCTACTATTTCAGTAGACTCTAAGTCTTCTGCTACTACCTCTCTTTCCAGAGTTATTCTTCTTTGGCTCACACACTTCCACATGGATGAACTTCTGGCACAGTGAGATGAGATGTTATCAGGCACTTGATTAGTAGCAGGGTTGATGTCTTGAGCATCACACTCAGAATCTGACTCTTCCCTGACTCTCCTCTTCTTGCCAGACCTGGCAACTTTGCTCCACAACTTGGGAGAGTCTGTAACTGAAGTCATTTTCTTATCCTTCCTTCTTCCAATTCTATCATCATCAGATGAGTCCTCAATCTCTATAACCTCAACCTGATCCTTCCCTTTACCCCTGTGACTTTCATTCCTAGGGGACGATGTTCTGACATAAAAGATGACATCAGTATCATCAGGATCTTCTCCTTCAGCTTCTTGACTCAGGGCCTGTCTTTGAAGATTTTTGTCCTCACCTTGAGAGTCAACCTGTTCAGCAGACATTTTCCTTAAAGGGACAGAAATCCCTTTCACACGTATTCCCTTCTCAAGGATTTTAGTGGCAATCTGCTCCAAATGCATGTCAACATCATACTTCTCCTCAACAGCTTGAGAGGATGATGTCCTAGCTTCAGTTCTATTCACCGTGGTTGAGGGTTTAGGGTTACCTGACTCGGGAAGAGCAATAGAAATGTGTTCTTCGTTAACTAGTTATTTTTCGGAAGAAACCCTAGTTTGTACCTGCTCAGGTTTTTGAGACTCAGAGTTCTTGGAAGGGGAAGACATCGTTCGTTTGTAACAAACTAGGTTTAGAGAAGAACTTTCTATTCTGTTGCGATTTAGGGAGATGAAACGTTGCGATGAGAATGCTTTGGTAAATCTTGATGTAGTATCAATATGGTAAGGCGCCTGATTTTGAATATCTTTTAAAGACCAATTACTAATTTTCTCCCTCCATAAAGACTTTCCTTTTAAACAATTCACATCAGGACTCATTAACTCTGAGTGACCTTTCAGCATCCTGACGTCATAGTCTGATGTTATAACATCAACCTGACCATCATTAGTTGTACTCCCTTCAAGAGAAATCCACTGATAGCAGTTATCTCTGGTTCTGGCACCCTTCATAATAGCCTAATTATGCTCATCAGAAACCACACACTCATCCTTAGTGTAGTTTACCTTGTAACCTTCATCACACAACTGGCTTATGCTGATCAAATTTGCATTTAAACCACTGACAAATAGAACATTGTCAAGTTCTGGTCTACCATCACCTTTCACTTTCCCAACTCCTGCAACAACACCTTTTTCTCCATTGCCAAACATAACCTCATGAGAGGGACAATGACTGACTTCAGCAAACATGGATCTACATCCAGACATGTGTTTGGAACACCCACTGTCAAAATACCACGTTCCTTCTTTAAACTCTTTGTCAGCCATGTGAGCCAATACGCACTTCACCTTCTCCTTAGGTACCCATTGTTTAACAACTTTGGGCCTGTACTCTCTCCATCTATTTTGAGGTTGAGGGTATCCATGCAGCTTGTAGCAAGAGTACTGCATATGTCCAAACCTTCCACAATAATAGCATCTCACCCTTTCATCTCTGAATCTTCTGCCATGATGAGATTGCTTAGGCTGCCATCCAAAATGTGGTCTCCTCCTACCATAACTGGCCTGCCTTCTATTATGTTGGAATCTTCTCCCATAAGAAGGCTGAGAATGTTGTTTCCTGGATTGTCTCCCATGATGGTGTGTCTTTCTTCTTCCATAGATATGAGGAACAGCATTGTTGTATCCATAACCATACCAGTTTTCCTGATGTTGAGACACCTGATGAGACATGTGCTGTTTGAACTGAGCAGCTTGCATGCTCTTGTGGTATTGTGGGGGCATATACTGACTAGCTCCTTGTGGCTGCTTTCTCTTCTGATTAGGACCAGTCTTCTTCTCAATCTTCTTAGGTTGTGAAACATCAGCTTTCTTAGGGGTAGGATCCTGCTTCTTTGGCTGATGTTGTGATAAAAGTTGTGACACTTCCTTCTTTGAACCTGAAGTGCTTTCTTCTGAAGTTCCCTTATCCTCAGCCACATAACCTATCCCAGTTTTGTCTCCAGCAGCTTTTTCTGACTGAAGGATCTTATCAAGAGTATCAGTACCACAGCTCAGTATCCTAACAGACTTGGTCATATGATCAAGGTGAGCTTTAACCAGTACAACTTCATTTTCCAAATCAGCTTTTTCATTCTCAAGCTGAGCAATCTGTTGCTTGTGGCACTTGTTTTCTTGACAAATCTCAGCACTTTTTAGACATAGCTCTTGATAGGTGGATGCTAACTCCTCATAGGTTATTTCTCCATCACTAGAATCATCATCAGAAACAACAGCTCCTGTTAAAGCTCTCACATGCTTCGTTGACTCACCTTCACTTTCACTATCAGAGTCAGACCAGGAAACTGTCATGCCCTTCTTCTGCTTTTTCAAGAAGGTGGGACATTCTTTCTTGACATTCCCATATCCTTCACACTCAAAGCACTGAACTCCTTTATCTTGGGCAGTTTTCTCTTCAGCCTTCTCTTTTGACTTGCTGATGTCAGAAGATATAATCTTGACATTAGGCCTGGAGTTATTATTCATTCTCCTGAATACTTTGGTGAACTGTCTTCCCAACATCACTATGGCCTGAGATAGATCCTCCTGCGATTCAGAACTCTTTCCTGCATCATTTGACACCAAGGCTATCAACTCTCATTTTGCTGATGTCTTGTGATTCTTCAATGGCAGTTACCTTCATCTTATACTTCTTAGCAAGGGACCTAAGGATCTTTCGTACAAGCTTTTCATCTGACATTTTCTCACCAAGAGCACTGGATGCATTAGCCAGCTCCAGAACATTCATGTGGAAGTCATGAATAGTCTCATCGTCCTTCATCTTCAGGCTTTCAAATTTTGATGTTAAAATCTGAAGTCTTGACATCTTGACTCTAGATGTTCCTTCATGTGTAGCCTGCAAAATATCCCACGCTTCCTTAGCAACTTCACAGGTATTGATTAACCTGAAGATATTCTTATCCACTCCATTGAAGATGGCATTTAGAGCTTTGGAATTTCCAAGGGAGAGCTCATCTTCCTCCTTGGTCCACTCTTCTTCAGGCTTTGGCTTTGAGGTGCCTTCTTTATCTTTGCCAGCATCATCTTTTTCTCACACATCAGGTGCTTTCCATTCTTTAATAACAGCCTTCCAAGCTCTGCTGTCCAAGGATTTTAAGAAAGTGGTCATCCTTGGCTTCCAATAGTCATAATTGGATCCATCCAAAATAGGGGGTCTGTTGACGAATCCTCCAACTTCTTTGTCCATCTTTTCACCAGAAAGTAACTTCCCTAGATCTCACCCAGAGACAGACAGGATGCCTGCTCTGATACCAATTGAAATTCTGGTATCAGACGTGTGATGTTAAGGTGTGATGTCACAACAACACACTCTGCACAATGGATAGAATAAACAGCAAAAATAACACAAGGAATTGTTGACCCAGTTCGGTTACAACCAACCTACTATGGGGGCTACCAAGCCAGGGATGGAATTCACTACTTGTAGATATAATTTACAGACTCAACAACCCGTTGACAATCTCCTAAACTTATACTCTACTAATGACTTCCTACCTAAGAAACCACCTAGGTATGAGAACACCACTCAATCCCTTACAAACTCTCAAAGAAACCACTTTGAGTACCCTTGATCTTGCTTCCTAGCTTCGATCAAGCAACCACTCTCTATTGCTTCACAGCTTCTAGAGAGGACAGAAACACAACACCTATTCAAACCCTAGAATAGTGTAAATACAAGCACTCTAAACAAACTCTAGACACTAAGCCTCCAGCTCCTGATCTTCTGAATGTTTTCTGTCACCTTTTCCTTTGGTCTTGTGCGCTTTATATAGCTCCTTGAATTAGTCTTGGACTTGCTACAATATCTCCCAGATTTGTTATTTAAAACTGAATATTTAAAACAGATTTTCTCCTAAAATCTTTTTAAATCTTCAACCTTTTAAATCTCCTACAAATCTGCACCAAATCTCCTATGCAGCAGCAAATATCTATCCCAAGATATTCGCATCCAATGAGACAGCTTGCTCTCCACAATTCCAGCTAATACGCAACCCTAACAACATCACAGCCTGCTGTTGTTAATTCTGCAGATCTAATGTCACAACATCGCCATGTGACATCAGACATCCAACTTCAGCAATTAATTACATAACACAACCCAGTGTTAAATCTCAATGTTGCAACATCAGCACCTTGACATCAACATTGAATATACTTTGTTTTACCAAAATTCCAGCCAATCCAGGAACTAACAATATGAACTACCGGAGGTTTCTGAAGAGAGGAGAGAGATTGATGAGGAGAAGCTGATGTCGCTTGAGCAGTTGTTGATGAGGATATTGATGTCGATTTTGCTTGTTGAAGTTGTTGAGAGAATTCAAAAACACTTTGTTGTTGAGAGTTCATTTTGAGAAGATGAAGATGTTTCAAAGCGAAAAGGGTTTTAGGGTTTCTAAGACAAAATTGTGGGAAGTGAGAGTAGCGTAGTGTGTGAAGTGAGATATTGCATATTTAAAACAAATATAATAATTATTAATTACTTGAAACCTAGTCACACGAAATTACAACGCTTGAGGTGTCTCTTCAACAGTAAATATGATTTGATTTTGTACACGTGTCACAAATAATCATAGCTGTTTATTTTCAAGAGATCTCGTTTTGATGTTTCCAACGTCTAGAATACGAAGAGGTATCTGACTGGACTTAATTGTGACCAAGATATTTTCTAACTTGTAGAAGTATCATGAATCAGAAGATCAATAAACAAATAATGACACTCTTTGTTTAGTCATTAGAAACTTATATCACACGTTCTGATAGCTTGACATATTAAAAATATTATCATCTTATTCTAGACAAGGTTTGATAAATAAGTTTTCCAGAATGAATACGAATCTATCTTCAGCAAGGGGTTTTGTGAAAATATCAACCCACTGGTGATCTGTATCCACAAATTTTAACTGAAAAGTACCATTCTGAACATAGTCACGCAAAAAGTGATGTTTTATTTCAATATGTTTTGCCCTAGAATGTAGAATAGGATTCTTAGATAAACAAATGGCAGAAGTATAATCACAAAAGATAGGGATGTTACACTAGTGTATCTGATAATCTTCAAGTTGATTCTTCATCCAGAGTATCTGAGTACTGCACAGAGATGCTGATATGTATTCTGCTTCTGCAGTGGAGAGAGCAATTGTTGATTGTCTCTTGCTTGCCCATGAGATGAGGTTACTTCCCAAAAACTAACAGTTTCCTAAAGTACTCTTCCTTTCTAATCTGTCTCCAGCATAATCTGCATCACAGTAACCAGAAAGTTTGTACTCTGATGTTTTCTTATACATCAACCCATGGTTAGTTGTTCCTTTAAGATACCTTAGGATTCTCTTAACAGCAGTTAAGTGAGTTTCCCTTGGATCTTATTGGAAACGAGCACAAAGACATACGCTGAACAAAATATCTAGACGTGAAACTGTCAAGTACAGGAGAGATCCTATCATACCACGATATAGCTTCTGATAAACCATTTTACTTACTTCTTCTTTCTCTAGAATGCATGTTGGATGCATAGGAGTCTTAGCAGGTTTACTTTCTGACATGTTGAATTTCTTCAGAAGTTCTTTTGCATGCTTGCTCTGATGAATGTACGTTCCTTCTAATCTTTGATCAATTTGAATTCCCAGAAAGAATCTTAGTTGTCCCATCAGACTCATTTCGAATTCAGCCTGCATTAACTTAGAAAATTCCTTGCATAAGGAAATATTAGCAGAACTAAATATAATATCATCAACATAGATTTGAATGATCAGAATGTCATTCTTAAAGGTTTTACAAAAGAGTGTTGTATCCACTTTTCCTCTGGTAAAGTTATTTTCCAAAACAAAGCTACTTATCATTTCATACCAAGCTCTGGGAGCCTGTTTCAGACCATATAACGATTTTTTAAGTTTGAAAACAAAATCTGGGTTTTCAGAACTCTTAAAACCAGGAGGTTGGTGTACATGAACTTCTTCAAAAATATATCCATTTAAGAATGCACTCTTTACATCCATCTAATATAAAGTAATGTCATGATTTACTGCAAATGAGATTAAAATTCGAATAGATTCTAACCTGGCAACTGGTGCAAAGGTTTCAGTATAGTCTATCCCTTCTTGTTGACTATAACCTTGTGCAACTATTCGTGCTTTGTTTCTTACGACCTCGCCTTTCTCATCTAACTTGTTTCTGAACACCCATTTAGTTCCAATGACGTGGACACCTTTGGGTTTCTGAACAAGATCCCAGACGTCATTTCTGGTGAATTGATTCAGTTCTTCTTACATGGCCAGAATCCAGTCATTTTCTTTTAGAGCTTCATCAACTGTTGTTGGCTCTATCAGAGACACTACACCCAGAAGAGTTTCTTCGGAATGTCTGAAGGATGAACGGGTTCTGAATGGATTAACTTTATCTCCCAGAATCAATTCTACAGAATAAGAAGTCTTTAATCTATTCTTCTTCTGATGAGATGAGTTGTTCTCAGCTTCTGGTAAGGTTGTAGCTGGATCTGGAGAATTTGCATCTTTGTCCGCTTCTCTTGAATCTTCCCCTTCTTTAGATTCTAATAACGTGATCTTCAGATCTGCAAACTTTTCAACTAGCTTTAACTTTTCAGGGTCAAGCTTATCATTGAATCTGACATGAATTGATTCCTCTATAATTCGTGTTTATGTGTTATAGATTATGTAGCCTTTAGAGCGTTCAGAATATCCTAACAATAAACACTCTTGAGCTTTGGAGTCAAACTTGCCAAGATTCTCTTTAGTGTTCAACATAAAACAAACACATCCAAAAGGATGAAAATATGAAATGTTGGGTTTTCTATTCTTCCACAATTCATAAGGAGTCTTACCCATAATAGGTCTTATTGAAGTCCTGTTCTGAATGTAACATGTTGTATTTACTGCCTCTGCCTAGAAGTGCTTAGCCATGTCAGTTTCTTGGATCATGGTTCGAGCCATTTCTTGCGAATTCCTATTCTTCCTTTCCACTACTCCATTTTGCTGTGGAGTTCTGGGACAGGAGAAATCATGGGAAATGCCATGAGAATCAAAAAGATTCTCAAAGTATTCGTTCTCAATTTCTCCGCCATGATCACTTCTGACTTTGACTATTTTGCAATCTTTTTCTGTTTGCACTTGAGAGCAAAAGGATTCAAGAATTAAATTCAAAAATGAACATAAAGAACTGACTAAAAATAAATCGAGGATTATCAAGATTAATTTAAGAATTAACTAAAAATCTAATTAAACCAAAATCTAATTAAAAATTAATGAACCAATTAAACTAAAATCAAATTTAAACTAATTAAACTAAATTCTGGTTAAAACTAATTAAAATAAATTCTAAAAAAAGTAATTGAATGAGTTACAAGTTTTTTATGCTTTTATGATATTTGATAATTTGCGTATCTACAAAAGATGAATTTATTTGGCTTAATACATCAAATAATAATAAATAAACTTAAGTCCAAAAACATTATATGATTATTATACATAAAGAACAATTTATATTATATGAAAAATAAATGTGGTATGGCTACCAATATCATGTGCACGTGATTTGTCAGGAGAAAAGAGCATGTATACTAACAATATTAAACAAATAAAATGGTCTATGTAGCTATTATATAATTAACTAAAACAAATGTTACTACACAAAATGAAGACATGAAAAGTTAACAGAAACATACATACTGTAATGCCCACATATATATACATGCATCAAATCATATATTATACATGAATAATACTTTTGGTACTGAAATACAAAATAAGTTCCTAGTGAACACATTATACATATACATGCCCAAAAAGCCTAATACAAAAAAACTACGGCATAGTATATCTACAAGATGTTCCAAAGACAAAATACTAAGAACTAGATCACTAATGATCTCAAAACTCCACAACGGAAGCAAAGCCATCAGGTAAGTAAGGATAATCACACGGCCTTATCCTTACCCTTCGCGGAACCTGCAGTACCTGTGATGTAAACAACAACAGTGGGGTGAGATACATCAAATCTCAGTGAGTTCCCTATCTTAGAGTCCTCTCGGCTCTACAAGGTTCTAATAGACCTAACTCAAGTCAAAAGGGAAGGGAAGTGACGTTGAGTACACACACACTATATGGAAACATGCTATGAGTTCATCAACTCACAATATCACTAATCGGTAACCACACCAAGGCATCCCATTTTCCCGTCCGCTTCTACGTCTAGAAGTCGACCCGAGTCATGGATCCTCGAAACCTACTTAACATACGAATGGATTCGGGTTCTACGGGCCATTAACCGTTATGAACCGTCACTTCACACGGGCCATTAACCGTCACAAGCATATGCTCCCAGAGCGCCATTCGTACTGCACGCGGGAATCAAACCTGCCAAGTAGTTGTGCACATGTTTCAGAGGAGCTCGAGACCCATGAAACGCACTCGCAAAAATAACTGGTTACGATTACGTGATCGCACACAAATGTGATCGTATTCGACAATCACAAGGCCATTATGCCTTATCACAACCAAACGGTTAACACGCATGCTCCATACTAGTGTCTAATCATTCTATATTTTCCTGACATTTCTTATGGTAATGCTCCTCACTCTACCTATTCCATATTTTGACATGCATACATTTTCAACAACAATTACACACCATTAAACGATAAAAATCGACAAAACCACACTATTCCAAAAATCCCGACATAATTTAATCGGCCAACAACCTTAAAACTATTTTCATAAGAAAATACATTCTGTTAGCTTTCCAATGATATCAAGAATATTAAAAACAGATAACCGAGTCAAAAGTTATGGACATAACGAAAAATAGTATCGCGAGAAAACACAATTTTACAATTTTCCTGACGGTACGCGTATTGCCTTGAGCCGTACGCGTACTGCCCAGTTGGCTCGCCCAGCCATACGCGTATTACCCAAGGTGATACGCGTATGGGCAGAGGTTGTTTTCCCTTAAAAATTCCATTTTTCCTCCAATACGCGTATTGTCCAAACCATACGCGTATTGCCTCCTCCATACGCGTAACGCCCAAAATCCTTCACTTCCATACGCGTATTGTCCAACTCAATATGCGTATGGCCGTGTGTGTTACGCGTACGGACAGGTGAAACCCAGAATTTTCCTGCAGAAAAGTTCTTCTACGGGTTGATCAAAAACAACCCCAAAAATCCCATTTTTCTCAGCTAAAATACACCAAAACATGTTATAATTATCGTAACCAGTATGATACACAATCAATTAACGAATTTCAGCTCATAGATTATGATTCTATTGTAAAATTTCTCATTTCCTAACAATATCAACTAACTCTAAAACTCACTAAAACTATATTCTAAAGAGTCTAACTAGAACCCACCTGGATTACAAGATGAGGAGGTTGAAGCTGAGATGAAAAGATGGAGATTGGTTGATGATTCAAGTCCTAGAGCTCTTGAGGAATTTTTCTCTTCTTTTCCCTTCCTTTTCCTTCTCTTCCTTTTCTTTCTCTAATGTTTCTATCTTTTCTCAAATAAGGAAAATGGAAAGAAAATGTACATAGAAAACATTAATTGGCAATACTACTAATTATCCAAATTATCTCAAATGCACCAATTACTAAAATTCCAAGTTAAATAATATTAATCTAATCAAATTTCCGAGTTCGTTGGTTTACTCTAATTACTTTATCCAATAATTGCTCAGAGTACCCCGGAACCCAGTTGATCCTAATAATATTATTCAAAATGGTTCACAGAAATTATGGGGTATTACATCCTCCCCCCCCCCCCCCCCCCCCCCCCCTTAAATAGAAATTCGCCCACGAATTTAAAACAATTACCTGAAAAGATGAGGATAGACCTCCCGCATTTCCGATTCCAATTCCCAAGTTGCATCGCCCGGATGCATCTCGTCCCACTGGACCTTAACAAGAGGAATTTCTTTATTCCTTAACACTTTAATTTCTCTTCCTGTGATACGACTCGGCTGAGGCTCAAATGTCAAATCAGCTTCTATCTCAATTGTATCTGGTAAAACTGGCTGACGAGGATCTGGAACAAATTTCCGAAGTTGAGACACATGAAAAACGTCGTGAATTTCTGACAGAGAAGGCGATAAGGCTAATCTGTAGGCTACTTCACCAATTCTTTCCAAAACCTGATACGGTCCCACGTATCTTGGACTTAATTTCCACGATTTAAATGGTCCTTTCAATCTCAATCTCAGAGTAACCTTCAAAAATACATGATCACCCTCATCAAATTCCAATGGTCTCCTACGGTTGTCCGCATAGCTTTTCTGACGGTCTTGGGCTTGTTTAATCTTTTCCCGAATCATTCTAATCTTTTCCGTGGTCTCGTGAATGATCTCGGGTCCCAAAATTCTATCATCGCCAACCTCCGTCCAACACAATGGCGTTCGACACTTCCTACCATACAACGCCTCATAAGGTGCCATACCAATGCTTGCATGATAACTGTTATTATAAGAGAATTCGATCAACGACAAAAGTTCTCTCCAATTTCCCCCACTTTCAAGCACACAAGCTCTTAACATGTCCTCCATGGTTTGTATTGTCCGTTCCGTCTGACCGTCCGTTTGCGGATGATTTGACGTACTCAAACACAACCTCGTTCCCATGGCTTGTTGAAAAGCTCTCCAAAATCTGGAAGTAAATTTTGGATCTCTATCCGAAACAATACTAGTAGGAATACCATGCAATCTTACTATCTCTGAAATAAACAACCTTGTAAGATGACTCACCTTGTAGGTAGTCTTCACAGCTAAGAAATGCGCGGATTTCGTTAACCGGTCCACAATTACCCAAATTGAATCATAGCCACCCTGCGCATGGGGTAATCCCACTGCGAAGTCCATTGAAATATTATCCCATTTCCACATCGGAATTTCTAAAGGTTGCAACAAGCCACCCGGCCTTTGGTGCTCAATCTTCACTTGTTGGCACACCGCACATTCTGACACATACACCGCAATATCTCTTTTTATCCCGGACCACCAATAGTCCCTCTTTAAATCTTGATACATCTTCGAAGCACCAGGATGTATCGTAAAAGTACCCTTAAGCGCTTCCTCCAAAATCCTTCGTTTTAACTCCGTGTTGTCCGGAACACAAATCCTTTGGTTAAACGAAATGACTCCGTCGGTAGTTCGCACAAAACCCGGTTGAGTCAACAATTCTTGTAACTTTTCATCTAACCCTTGCTCTTGTTGGATTTCTTCCCTAAGAGTGGAGATGATATTTAAATTTCCCATAACCACACAATCAGGAGTCCAATTAAATTGAAGATTTAGATCTCTAAACTTTTCCATTAAGGCATACTCTAACATCATCAACTCGGCTCTATGCAACACTTTCCTGCTTAAAGCATCCGCCACCTTATTCGCTTTACCCGGATGGTACTTTAACTCCAGGTCATAATCCTTCAAATATTCCATCCATCTCCTCTGATGCATATTCAATTCTTTCTGATCAAATAAGTACTTTAAGCTTTTGTGGTCACTAAACATCTCAAAACGCACACCATACAAGTAGTGACGCCACACTTTCAGGGTAAAAACAACTGCCGCCAATTCTAAATCATGCGTTGGGTAATTCTCTTCATGGACTTTCAACTGTCGTGAAGCATAAGCCACTACATGTCCCTCCTGCATTAACACTCTGCCTAAACCCTTCTTCGATGCGTCACAATATACCTCATACGACTTGCTAGAATCAGGAATAACCAAAATAGGAGCGGTAGTCAATCTCTCCTTCAAACTCCTAAAACTTCTTTCACAATCCGAATCCCACTCATACGAATAATCCTTCCGCGTAAGTCTCGTCAATGGTAAAGCCAACTGCAAAACCCCTTGATAAACCTTCTGTAGTACCCGGCCAATCCCAAGAAACTTCTAACTTCAGAAGCATTCTTCGGTCTCTCCCAATTAATCACTGCTGTAACTTTTGATGGATCGACTGCTACACCTCCCTGGGATATGACATGACCAAGAAAATTGACCTTAGACATCGAAAACTCACACTTACTTAACTTAGCAAAAAGTTGCTTCTCTTGCAAAATGGATAAAACGATTCTTAAGTGTTCTCCGTGCTCTTGAGGATCACGAGAATAAATAAGAATGTCATCAATGAAAATCACCACAAATTGGTCCAAGTAAGGTTGGAATATCCTATTCATATAATCCATGAAAACTGCTAGAGCATTCGTCACACCGAATGACATTACCAAAAATTCATAATGACCATAACGGGTTCTAAACACAGTCTTTGGTACATCAGAACTCTTCACACGAATCTGATGATAACCCGACCGTAGATCAATCTTCGAGAACACACAGGCTCCTTTCAATTGATCTAACAGGTCATCTATCCTTGGTAATGGATATTTATTCTTGATGGTGACCTTATTCAACTGACGGTAGTCAATACACAATCGCATTCCACCATCCTTTTTCTTTACCAATAACACTGGAGCTCCCCAGGGTGAAACACTGGGTCGAACAAAATGCTTAGCCAACAACTCTTCCAATTGGTCCTTTAATTCTCTTAATTCGAGTGGTGCCATCTGATACGGAGAAACGGATATTGGAGCCGTTCCCGGTATTAGGTCAATAGAGAATTCCACTTCCCGCTCCGGAGGAAGAGAAGTGATATCCTCGGGGAAAACCTCAGGAAAGTCACAAACTACCAGAATACTCATAACTGGGATGTTACTACTTTCCTCCTTAGTAAGAATCAAAAGAACGGACTTTTCTTCCTCAAACAAGAAATTAATCATTCCAACCGTACCTTCTAAGATAGTAGTTAACACATCCTTCGAAGTGGCCTCGGCAGATGGAATAATGATCAGTTTTTCCTCACACCCAATAAACACCGAATTAGCAGAAAGCCAATCCATTCCCAGAACAACATCCACTTTCTTAAGTGGCAAACAAATAAGATCAATCTGGAAAACTCTTTCATTCACCGATAATACACAATTTTCACACATCAACGGTGTCTCTACAATCTCGTCCATGGCAGTAGTAACCACCATAGGAGGAAACAAAGGAAGAGCTTGCAACCCAAGTCGCTTCACGCAACGCGTGGACACGAAAGAATGTGTTGCCCCACAATCAAATAAAACAAAACAAGGATGTCCATTTACGAAACACGTACCCGCAATCAAGGAATGGTCACCCTTTGCTTTCCTTGCATCCAAGGTATACACTCGGCCGGTATTCTTCCCTTGTGCTTGATTCCTACCCTGAGGACAATCCCTCGCCAAGTGGCCCACCTTCTGGCACTGATAACACCTCACACCTTCGATACCACACCGTCCGTAATGATTGCGACCACAAGTACGACACACCGGAGGTGCGCTGGTCCTAGAATTCTGAACCTGTTTTCCCTTAAAAGTTGGTTGCCTTTTCCTAAACTGTTGATTCGATATTCCACGGTCACTTTGAGTGGCCCTGCTCAAATCTCCTTCCATCTGTACCTTTTTCAAACTATGTTCCGCAACATAACACTGTCGTAACAATTCAGCATAGCTAGTAAACTCTCTCTGAGATACACTGTGTGAAATTTCAGCCCTTAAACCAAACAGAAACTGATCGATCTTCCACCTCTCATCAGGAGCATACATAGCCTGCCTAGAATAAGCAGCCATAACCTCGAACTTTTCAGCATAAGAAGCCACAATCAAGTTACCTTGCCTCAATTGTTGAAACTCGAATTCCTTCTGAGACCTCAAAGAACTTGGAAAATATTTCTCCATAAAAGTTATCTTAAACTGCTCCTATACCTTTGGTACCTCTTGAATTGTCATTAAGGCTGAAGCACTTTCCCACCACCTCATGGCAGGACCCTTCAGCAAATGAGAAGCGAAGACCACTTTGTTTTCCTCACTGCACTGAACTATTAGGAAAATCCGTTCCATACCTGATATCCATTCATGAGCTTTTACTGGATCTAACCCTCCCAGAAATTCCAGAGGATTCATACGGATGAAATCCCTAAAGGTTCCCCCTGTAGCCTCTGGTACCACCACTGGAGGGTGCACACCACCAGCCATTTGCTGTACCATTTGTTGAACAAACTGATTCTGTTGTTGCTGCATCTGTTGCATAAATTGGTATAAAGGAGCATTTCCCTCGTCACCCCGGCGGATTAGTCCCTGCTGGAGTGGTTCTTGGTCTACCACGGTTGTTTCTGCGCTTGTCAGCCATGTTCTTGAATTTCATACAGATAGGATTAAGTTGATCAGACTCAATACCATAAATATAACAGACAAGACCAATGGCGACACGCCGCATATGAAACGAAAAGAAAACTTATTCTATTTCATGGCTAGGTCGAGGATACGACCTGCTCTGATACCAACTATAATGCCCACATATATATACATGCATCAAATCATATATTATACATGAATAATACTTTTGGTACTGAAATACACAATAAGTTCCTAGTGAACACATTATACATATACATGCCCAAAAAGCCTAATACAAAAAAAATACGGCATAGTATATCTACAAGATGTTCCAAAGATAAAATACTAAGAACTAGATCACTAATGATCTCAAAACTCCACAACGGAAGCAAAGCCATCAGGTAAGTAAGGATAATCACACGGCCTTATCCTTACCCTTCGCGGAACCTGCAGTACCTGTGATGTAAATAACAACAGTGGGGTGAGATACATCAAATCTCAGTGAGTTCCCTATCTTAGAGTCCTCTCGGCTCTACAAGGTTCTAATAGACCTAACTCAAGTCAAAAGGGAAGGGAAGTGACGTTGAGTACACACACACTATATGGAAACATGTTATGAGTTCATCAACTCACAATATCACTAATCGGTAACCACACTAAGGCATCCCCTTTTCCCGTCCGCTTCTACGTCTAGAAGTCGACCCAAGTCATGGATCCTCGAAACCTACTTGACATACGAATGGATTCGGGTTCTACGGGCCATTAACCGTTATGAACCGTCACTTCACATGGGCCATTAACTATCACAAGCATACGCTCCCAGAGTGCCATTCGTACTGCACGCGGGAATCAAACCTGCCAAGTAGTTGTGCATATGTTTCAGAGGAGCTCGAGACCCATGAAACGCACTCGCAAAAATAACTGGTTACGATTACGTGATCGCACACAAACGTGATCGTATTCGACAATCACAAGGCCATTATGCCTTATCACAACCAAACGGTTAACACGCATGCTCCATACTAGTGTCTAATCATTCTATATTTTCCTGACATTTCTTATGGTAATGCTCCTCACTTTACCTATTCCATATTTTGACATGCATACATTTTCAACAACAATTACACACCATTAAACGATAAAAATCGACAAAACCACACTATTCCAAAAATCCCGACATAATTTAATCGGCCAACAACCTTAAAACCATTTTCATAAGAAAGTACATTTTGTTAGCTTTCCAATGATATCAAGAATATTAAAAACGGATAACCGAGTCAAAAGTTATGGACATGACGAAAAATAGTATCGCGAGAAAACACAATTTTACAATTTTTCTGACGGTACGCGTATTGCCTTGTGTCGTACGCGTACTGCCCAGTTGGCTCGCCCAGCCATACGCGTATTGCCCAAGGTGATACGCGTATGGGCAGAGGCTGTTTTCCCTTAAAAATTCCATTTTTCCTCCAATACGCGTATTGTCCAAACCATACGCGTATTGCCTCCTCCATACGCGTAACGCCCAAAATCCTTCACTTCCATACGCGTATTGCCCAACTCAATACGCGTATGGCCGTGTGTGTTACGCGTACGGACAGGTGAAACCCAGAATTTTCCTGCAGAAATGTTCTGCTACGGTTTGATCAAAAACAACCCCAAAAATTCCATTTTTCTCAGCTAAAATACACCAAAACATGTTATAATTATCGCAACCAGTATGATACACAATCAATTAACGAATTTCAGCACATTGATTATGATTCTATTGTAAAATTTCTCATTTCCTAACAATATCAACTAACTCTAAAACTCACTAAAACTATATTCTAAAGAGTCTACCTAGAACCCACCTAGATTACAAGATGAGGAGGTTGAAGCTAAGATGAAAAGATGAAGATTGGTTGATGATTCAAGTCCTAGAGCTCTTGAGGAATTTTTCTCTTCTTTTCCCTTCCTTTTCCTTCTCTTCCTTTTCTTTCTCTAATGTTTCTATCTTTTCTCAAATAAGGAAAATGGAAAGAAAATGTACATAGAAAACATTAATTGGCAATACTACTAATTATCCAAATTATCTCAAATGCACCAATTAATAAAATTCCAAGTTAAATAATATTAATCTAATCAAATTTCCGAGTTCGTCGGTTTACTCTAATTACTTTATCCAATAATTGCTTAGAGTACCCCGGAACTCAGTTGATCCTAATAATATTATTCAAAATGGTTCACAGAAATTATGGGGTATTACACATACCTTTTTCTTCTTCACGTGCGAAGAGAGAGGGAACGATTCGCAAAACAACCCAAAGAAAAAAAAATATGCAGGTGCACGGCAACTATCTGGTGATACAGGCTGTGGTGTTAGATCTACGGCGGTGTAAGGAGGTTCAGTTGCGGTTGTTCGCGGTGGACTTTATTATGGTGATTGAATTTTGTGTTCGTGTGAAGTGTGTAAGAGATAGTGGTGAATGAAATGTGTGTACTTTTGAGGTGTGCTTTTATAGGCTTTATGGATTGAATGCCATCAATTCTCGTTTTCGTTTTCGGCTTATTGTGTCTGATTCTTCCCCGATTGATGTTTGAAACATGTTTTGATATTTTCCTTTTTAAGTTCGACATGTCTGATATGTGTTAATTGATGAATTGGATTTGTCTTGATCATGCAGTATGCTTATTTACACAAAAATGAGACAAAAATAAAAATAATTAAATATTATGTTTTTGTGTTTTTAGAAGGAGAAACATAATTAAGTATTGATTAAATAGGATTTTTTATGTTTTTTATAAAAAAAGAAAATATTAATAAACAAATTAAAAATAAAGTTAATTAATAAAAATAAAAATTTAAATTAAATATCTAATTAAATCTAAATAAATTAAATGATTATTTAACTAAAAATAAAAAAAAATAATTAAAAAACGAAATAAAAAGTCGGCCAGAAAAGTGCTCAAAAAAATAAAATGAACACACCAAAATAATCAGCGCGAAATAAACATATTGGAAAAATATAGTGTTTGGTCAGATTTTGAAATAAATTTGGACCGATTTGTCTGTAAATCCAACAAATTTATTTTGACTGACATTTCGGACACTATGCAAGATGAAGTGCATGATATGCTATGCAGACGATGCAAAATGAAAAAACAGAATCTCAGGGTCAAAAATTAGGGTATGACAGTCATCATGCCAAAGTCTTGTTCGAATACACCATCCTTGCAATCATACACCATACACAATTCATCATGCATGACAATACAAAAACCAAGAACAAACTAATCCGCATAACCAATCAGCATTTGACATTCCTATTTCACTTACTAACATGACAATTAGTAAAGCAATTAGCATTCACTTGTTATAATTCAGCACACATTATGCATTATCACAACCAAGAATAACCATTCAAGGTCACAAGAAACATAGCCACAAAACTATGCACATATGCATACATAACATCAACATCCAAACCTACATGTTAACCACTTCCATTCACTTTAATATGACAAGTTAATAACAACCCAGCATACATCTATTTTTTTTCAAACTTGCAAGTTGCAACTAAACTTCATTGCATACACATTCAAATTAAATTGCATCATTCACACATTGCAATTAACATCACTAAGTGGCCAACTTTAGCGTTCATAAACTAACATAACAAGATTAATTCATTGAGGATGGCATTCATATTATCACGGGTAGCACTGATGGCTAAGCTCATAAACGAAAGGCTTATGTTTTGACAGTACAACATGCCTTGATTTCATTGTGGTTAAACAATTATCAAATGGTGCTTAAGTTTATCATGGTAGCCCTTAAGAACGAATCACTCTAGGTTTTTGATGCGCCAATTTCAAAGCAGGGCATATTAGAGCATCACCTTATAATCGAACTAACCTTGACCTTCACTACAACATTAACATAATTCGAATTTCAACAGCTCGTGCTTAACAATCCTATTAACATAATTCATCACTAGCATCCACTAATTAAGTTTCACTCTCTAACACATCAATAGCATTCACACAAGACATTTAGTTAAATCAATAACCAGTTTTCCCTAACATGAGCTAACTTCAAAACAAACTATAACACACTAACTAAAATATTAACTATAATAGAATTTCAAAAACTCAGACTAAATAACAAATTTTGAAGCAACTAATCTCAAATGGAACTCACATCATAATTGAATCCTAACCAATTCCAACTGGCGTAATTGAATCCCTAACTAACTTTCATCTTGGATTTCCTAATCTAACCCTGATATTCAATGTTATAAATCAACATCTCCTTCACAAGTTCAGGGGACTGAGGTTTCATTATGCTAAATTCTCATAACCACTCTTTCAAATTCACACACACTCTCTCTCTCTGAACTCACCCTCACCACACGTTCACCACCATTGTTGTAAGAGCTCTAATACTTGAAGCTATATATAGTAGATCTTAAACCTTAACTCCCTCCTCACTCTCATCACACACAATACTCTATTCAATCTGCAAATCTCAACTCTCTGCATATCCCACGCGAGTAGCTCCCAGACAACAACAATACAAGTAGTGCAAAAGAAGAAGAAGAAGCATAATGGAGAAGAAGAATGCAGGAAGTGAAGATATTTAGAGAAATTTTCGTACCTGAGCAACATCCAAGCTTCTTCCATCTTCGTTCTTTAGTGTTGGATTCGAAGGTAAACACAATTTCTTCAATTCGCTTCAAACTTATTACTGTTGCGTATGTGTTGAATGGATAAAGTGAAGCTATAAGCGTAAAGGACTTATTTCTTCCTATTGAAGATTTAATTTCAAAATTGGTATTTAGGGTTCTTGAATGAATCGATTCGGTTTAGCCATTCGAGGAGGAACTAGGAGAGATTGGTAACGGATTCAAACTGAAGAGAGTGAAATGATTCGGGTGATGTAGGATTTGGTATGTTGGGCCCTCTGTCGTCGCCGACAGTGATCTCTGACGCGGCAGAGCTGTTGTTTTTGACGAATGTCTTTTGAATAGAGAGAGCACATGTGATTGATGAGAGAGAGCGCGTGAGATACTAATGGTTGAGCATGTGATCTGAGTTGTATTTTTTGAATCCTTCACTCCTTCATCATTTTCTTCACATGTATGTTTGGGCATCAAAGCCTAAGATCCATTGTTGTTGGCACCCAGTTTTTGCATAGTACCTCTTCACACACTCCTTCCATGTGTATTGGGCTTGAGGCCTGTAACACCCCAAATTTCGTAGAATATTTATTTAATTTATTTAAATATTATATTCGTGGATTTCTGTGAATTTTGGTGTTTCATGTCGATGTCGGTGGTCTTGTGAAGTTTTGGTGATTTAATTAAATAATAGTATATGTTATGGAATATAATGTATTATTCTTAATTTTAAATAATATTAGAGGAATTAAGGGTAAAGTGGACATTTGAGGAGAATTAGTGAGGACATTAAGGAGAAAGTCCAATTTTGAGGCCCAAGGGTTAGAGTGAATATAAAAGGAGGATTTTGAGACTAGGATTCACTTTTTGGTGAACCGTGAAAAGAAGGAAAGAAGGAGACCTCTGAGGAAAAAGGGAAAGGCGAGGATTTTCGTGAAGGTTTCCAAAGGCTCGGTAGAAAAGCTTCGAATAGACAATCTAAGGTATGGGGAGTAATTACCTTTCATTGTTTTCAATATAGGATTCGATGTAATTGAAGTGGATGTTTTGTGTTTGAGGGTTTATGGGGTTTTGTGACGAATTGATGGTTTTGAGGGTGTTTTGTGAATCGATCATTAAGGGTTGAATTTAATCGGATGAAATAGACCTTGGGGTTGGTTCCCTGTCGACGTTGTTTTGACCCTGTGGAAAAGAGGATTGTAAGGGCCATAAGGGCAATCGGGGTTTAGTGAAGGTTTAGGGAATTTAAGGTTCCCGTAGTGTCCTGAATCGACCTAATAGATGTAGGCTTGTGCCGTTGATTTCTGTGATGTATTAGGACTGTTGTAGGGATAATTTTGGGTCATTTGGGGCTGTAATCGCATGTATCTTTGGGGTTGTGGAGCTACTGATGCGTAGCTGCGATTTGCTGTAATTGCAGGTTCGCTAGGCAAACCATTGCTTCGCTAGGCGAATGTTCGCCAAGGCACGCGAAGCAAGAAGCACAGCGAATGCGCGATGACATAAGTGTGGATACTGAGATGATTCTGGAGTGGAAGTGGGGATTCGCTGGGAGTCTCGCTAAGCGAATGAACCAGCGAGTGGGTTCGCTAAGCGAATAAACTCGCGAGTATGACAGAGGGTGGTTTCTGGTGTCTTAGTGTGGTGTCTGTGGGATTCGCTGGCCGCTTCGCTAAGCGAAGGTTTTAGCGAACAGGTTCGCCTAGCGAATCCTGGAGCGAACGTCTGCTGTTCGCGATGTTTTGTTTATGTGTTGTGCTGTTTTGATGCCTTGATGTTGTGATTTTTATGATGATTTTTCCATGACGTTACTGATGGTTATATGATGATGTTTTGGTGATTGTTTGATGATTAATTGATGATATGAATTACCATGATGTATATTGACGTTATGAGCTGTGTATAGATGATGTTTGATGATTAATTGATGATATGAATTACCATGATGTATCTTGACGTTATGAGCTGCGTACATGTGATGTTTTGATGGACAATTGATGATGTGAACTACTATGAGATGTGTTGATGATTTTATGACGATGATACATGACTATTTTGATGTGAATTACCATGAGTTATATTGATGATTACGAAATGAAGACTAATGATGCTTTGATGACGTATTTAATGATATGACGAATATGTGAGTTTGATGAATGATGATGCACGTAATGACTATTGTTGATGATGATGATTATGACGTTGTGCATCATGCATTCATAGCATTTAGACTTTGGTTTATTGACGATGTTAGGACTTCGGTCCAGTGATGATGTTAGGACTTCGGTCCAGTGATGATATTAGGACTTCGGTCCAGTGGTGGCTTCAATCCCGTTGTGCGGATTGGGGTATTTTATGATGTGCTCCCTTGTGGAGGGTTGATGGCCTAGTGTCCATCTATAATGATGATTGGTACCACATGCATGAGTCTTGTTATGCATTTGCATTTAATTGGCATTTTTGTATTTTATGATGATGTTTATGATTTTGATGTTTCCTTGTGATGACCCTGAAGATGTTGTATATGAAGATAATGCCATTTTATATATATCCTGTTTTATATTGATTACTATGAATTGTGATTACTCACCCTGCCTATTTGAATGTTGCCTCCACGTGGGTAACGTGCAGGTGATCAGGTTTAGTCGTGGATGCTTTTGAGGACCTTGAAGCTATTTTACTTTTGGTTGATTTAGAGGGTCTTGCTCTGATAGTGTAACATCGGGTTGGGGTCCCTTGAGTCGAACTATGTTGTTTCCTTATTTTGTTGTCTTTTGATTATATGGTTTTATTTTTTAAAACCTTTTTGGGATTATTACAATGTTTGTTGAAAATCTTTTTAATTGGAAATTTTGAGTTCCACTGCCAGGTGAAGGCTTTTGATTTAAATTGAGGAAACCCCTTTGTTTACAGGGCAAGTGTATTATTTTGAATTAAATGAGAAATGTTCACCCTTTAAGGTGATTTGGATGTTTTACTCGGATAGTTGAGTTGTTTTTGCTGCAACATTTGTGGGGGTAGAAAAGGGTGTTACATTAGTGGTATCAGAGCCTGTCGGCCCGTCCGACCAGGTTGTATAATGTTGTCTATTCCCTAGTGTGCGACATGTGTGTGAAAACACTGTCGATACTTGTTTTGTTTTCCATTTGCAGGTTGGGAATGAAACAAGTGGGGGAGAAGATGGTGCTTTTCCAAGATGCTTCAAGTGTGGAGCGATGGCTAAGTGTGGTGTTGGATGCTATAATAGTTGGTAAGATAGTTGTACCGCCTCATGATAGTCGGGTGTTATTAACAAATTGAGGAACTGATCACCCTTAATCTCTTGTTGATAATAGACGGGATCATGTTGGCTGGGATAGACGTGTCTTGCGAGCTTAAGTGGTGTGTGCGGTGAGTTGTTTGAAGTTAAGCCAAGTGCTTGCAGATTGTTTTGATGAGTCGATGCAGGATGGTGCCGAGACGTTTACGTTGAGGGTAATTTTGAGTATTAGTGAAGATGGAGAAGTTGGTGTTTTGCCTTTTGGTTTGTCAAATTTTGGAAGTGTTTCCTGATGGCATAAGTGGTGGGCCTCCAGAGCGTGAGGTAGAGGTTGCGGTGGATGTGATACCAAATATGAGTCCGGTGCCAATGGCTCCTTACCGGATGTCTGCATCTGAGTTAGGAGAATTGAAGAAACAATTGGAAGAGTTGCTTGGGATGAAGTTTGTTCGACCGAGTGTTTCTCTGTGGGGTTGCTCTAGTGTTGTTGGAATTCTGGGATTCGCTGGAAGCTCGCAAAGCGAACTTCCCAGCGAATGAGTTTGCAAAGCGAACTTTCTAGCGAACAACGACAGTTTCGCAAATGTGTTAGGATTCTGGTGCTGTCTGGATGTTTCGTGTTGTGTTTTTTTTGATGCATTGCTTTGTGTATATTGACGATTTGATGGATTAATTGGTAGGTGCCTGTGTGTTTAACAAGATTGATTTGAGGTCTGGTTATCATCAGATTCGTGTTAAGCCTGATGATATTCCGAAGACAACTTTCAGGACGAGGTATGATGACTATGAGTATGTTGTGATATCGGTTGGCGTATTTAATGCATCTGGTGTTCATGGGGTATATGAATCGGATTTTTCAATGAGTTTTTGGATAAGTTGTGGTGGTGTTTATCGATTACAAAGAACTTTAGGACATGATATCTATTCTTGGGTTGGACGAAGTATCCGAAGAGGATCGCTTAACCGTAGCAAGAGCACGAAAAATGGAACGTTTCTTATCACAACCTTTCTTCGTAGCAGAAGTATTTACTGGTTCCCCAGGGAAATATGTTGGTCTAGCATAAACAATTAGAGGATTTCAATTGATTCTTTCTATGATATCTTGATATATTCTAGATCTGAAGAAGAGCATGCTGAGCATTTGAGAACTGTGTTGCAAGTATAGAAAGAGAAGAGTTGTATGAAAAGCTATCAAAGTGTGAGTTCTGGTTGAAGGAAGTGAGTTTTCTTGGCCATGTTATCTGAAGTGATGGAATTGTTGTTGATCCTTCTAAGATTGATGTTGTGTTACAGTGGGAGACGCCGAATTCTGCTACTGAGATACGAAGTTTTCTGGGATTGGCAGGTTATTACGGCAAGTTTATTGAAGGCTTTTCTAAGTTGGCGTTACCTTTGACTCAGTTGACTCGAAAGGGTCAAGCTTTTGTGTGGGATGTAGCTTGCGAAGAGAGTTTTGTGGAATTAAAGAAGAAGTTGACGACCGCTCCAGTGTTGATTTTGCCTAATCCGAGTGAATCTTTTGTGGTATACTGTGATGCGTCGAAGATGGGTCTTGGTGGAGTGTTGATGCAGAATGGACAAGTTGCTGCCTATGCTTCGAGACAATTGCGAGTTCATGAGAAGAATTATCCTACACATAACTTGGAATTGGCCGCTGTGGTGTTTGTGTTGAATATTTGGAGACATTATCTGTTTGGCTCTAAATTTGAAGTGTTCAGTGATCATAAAAGTTTGAAGTACTTGTTTGATCAAAAGGAATTGAATATGAGGCAGAGAAGGTGGTTAGAGCTGTTGAAGGATTTTGATTTTGATTTGAGTTATCATCCGGGCAAAGCAAATGTAGTGTCCGATGCGTTGAGCAGAAAGTCATTGCATGTGTCGATGCTTATGGTGAAAGAGTTAGAATTAATTGAATAGTTTTGAGATTTGAGTTTGGTTTGCGAGAAGACTCCTGACAGTGTGAAGTTAGGAATTTTGAAGTTGATGAGTGGTATTCTGGAAGAAATCCGAATAGGACAGCAATCTGACTTAAAGTTGGTTGACCAGTTGACTTTGATTAACCAAGGTAGCGGAGGAGAATTCTGGATTGATGAGAATGGTGTAATGAAATTTCGGGATAGAGTGTGTGTTCTAGATGTTCCGGGAATCAAAAAGAGTGTTTTAGAAGAAGGACATCGAAGTGGGTTGAGTATTCATCCCGGTGCTACGAAGATGTACCAGGATTTGAAGAAGTTGTTTTGGTGGCAGGGTATGAAGAGGGATATTGCGGAGTTGTGTATGCGTGTTTGACTTGCCAGAAGTCGAAGATTGAGCATCAAAAGCCTTTAGGTATGATGCAACCGTTGAGTATTCCAGAGTGGAAATGGGATAGTATTTCCATGGATTTTGTGTCGGGATTGCCGAGGACTGCTAAGGGAAATGATTGAATTTGGGTGGTTGTGGATAGATTAACTAAGTCGGCTCATTTCTTGCCAATGAAGATTATTCATTCTATGCAGAAGTTAGCCGAGATGTATATTGAGGAGATCGTGAAGTTGCATGGAATACCTTCGAGTATTGTGTCAGATAGAGATCCGAGATTTACATCGAGGTTCTGGAAGAGTTTGCAAGAGGCCTTGGGTACTAAATTGAGGATGAGTTCTGCCTACCATCCGCAGACGGACGGTCAGATAGAAGGGACTATCCAATCTTTAGAGGATTTGTTGAGGGCTTGTGTGTTGGATCATAGAGGATTATGGGATATCCATTTACCGTTGATTGAGTTCACGTACAATAATAGTTTCATGCTAGTATTGGAATGGCGCCCTATGAAGCTTTTTATGGGAGAAGGTGTAGAACTCCTTTGTGTTGGTATGAGTCGGGTGAGAGTGTTGTACTCGGACCTGAGATTGTGCAAGAGACGATTGAGGAGATTAAGATGATCCAAGAAAGGATGAAAGCTTCGCAGAGTCGTCAGAAGAGTTATCATGATAAGAGGAGGAAAGCACTTGAATTCCAAGAGGGAGATCACGTGTTTTTTAGAGTGACGCCGGTGACTTGTGTGGGTCGAGTTTTAAAGTCTAGGAAGCTCACTCCATGTTTCGTTGGTCGTTATCAGATATCGCAGAGGATAGGAGAGGTAGCCTATCGAATTACTTTATCGTCGTCACTTGCAAATTTGCATGACGTGTTCCATGTGTCCCAGTTGAGGAAGTACATCCCAGATCAGTCGCATGTGATTCAGATGGATGATGTACAAGTTAGGGATAATCTGACTGTGGAAGCATTACCTGTGCGGGTTGATGGTCGAGAGATGAAGTAATTGGGAGGTAAAGACATAACTTTGGTGAAGGTGTTGTGGGGTGGACCAGCTGGCAAAAGTTGGACTTGGGAACGTGAAGATCAGATGAGGGAGTCGTATCCGACTCTATTTCCTTGAGGTAATTTTCGAGGGCGAAAATTATTTAAGTGGGGGAGAGTTGTAACACCCCAAATTTCGTAGAATATTTATTTAATTTATTTAAATATTATATTCGTGGATTTCTGTGAATTTTGTTGTTTCGGTGATTTAATTAAATAATAGTATATGTTATGGAATATAATGTATTATTATTTATTTTAAATAATATTAGAGGAATTAAGGGTAAATTGGACATTTGAGGAGAATTAGTGAGGGGATTATGGAGAAAGCCCAATTTTGTGGCCCAAGGGTTAAAGTGAATATAAAAGGAGGATTTTGAGACTAGGATTCACTTTTTGGTGAACCGTGAAAAGAAGTAAAGAAGGAGAGCTCTGAGGAAAAAGGGAAAGGCGAGGATTTTCGTGAAGGTTTCCAAAGGCTCGGTAGAAAAGCTTCGAATAGACAATCTAAGGTATGGGGAGTAATTACCTTTCATTGTTTTCAATATAGGATTCGATGTAATTGAAGTGGATGTTTTGTGTTTGAGGGTTTATGGGGTTTTGTGACGAATTGATGGTTTTGAGGGTGTTTTGTTAATCGATCATTAAGGGTTGAATTTAATCGGATGAAATAGACCTTGGGGCTGGTTCCCTGTCGACGTTGTTTTGACCCTGTGGAAAAGAGGATTGTAAGGGCCATAAGGGAAATCGGGGTTTTGTGAAGGTTTAGGGAATTTAAGGTTCCCGTAGTGTCCTGAATCGACCTAATAGATGTAGGTTTGTGCCGTTGATTTCTGTGATGTATTAGGACTGTTGTAGGGATGATTTTGGGTCATTTGGGGCTGTAATCGCAGGTATCTTTGGGGTTGTGGAGCTACTGATACGTAGCAGCGATTTGCTGTAATCGCTGGTTCGTTAGGTGAACCATTGCTTCGCTAGGCGAATGTTCGCCAAGGCTCGCGAAGCGAGCAGTGCAGCGAATGTGCGATAACATAGGTGTGGATACTGAGATGATTCAGGAGTGGAAGTGGGGATTCGCCGGGAGTCTCGCTAAGCGAATGAACCAGCGAATGGGTTTGCTAAGCGAATAAACCCGCGAGTATGACAGAGGGTGGTTTCTGGTGTCTTCGTGTGGTGTCTGTGGGATTCGTTGTCTGCTTCGCTAAGCGAAGGTTTTAGCGAACAGGTTCGCCTAGCGAATCCTGGAATGAACGTCTGCTGTTCGTGATGTTTTGTTTATGTGTGTGCTTTTTTTGATGCCTTGATGCTGTGAGTTTTATGATGATTTTTCCATGACCTTACTGATGATTATATGATGATGTTTTGGTGATTGTTTGATGATTAATTGATGATATGAATTACCATGATGTATATTGACGTTATGAGCTGTGTATAGATGATGTTTGATGATATGAATTACCATGATGTATCTTGACGTTATGAGCTGCATACATGTGATGTTTTGATGGACAATTGATGATGTGAACTACTATGAGATGTGTTGATGATTTTATGACGATGATACATGACTATTTTGATGTGAATTACCATGAGTTATATTGATGATTACGAAATGAAGACTAATGATGTTTTGATGACGTATTTAATGATATGACGAATATGTGAGTTTGATGAATGATGATGCACGTAATGACTTTTGTTGATGATGATGATTATGACGTTGTGCATCATGCATTCATAGCATTTAGACTTCGGTCTATTGACAATGTTAGGACTTCGGTCCCGTGATGATGTTATAACTTCGGTCCAGTGATGATGTTAGGATTTCGGTCCAGTGGTGGCTTCAATCCCATTGTGCGGATTGGGGTATTTTATGACGTGTTCCCTTGTGGAGGGTTGATGGCTTAGTGTCCATCTATTTTGATGATTGGTACCACATGCATGAGTCTTGTTGTGCATTTGCATTTAATTGGCATTGTTGTATTTTATGATGTTGTTTATGATTTTGATGTTTCCTTGTGATGACCCTGAAGATGTTGTATATGAAGATAATGCCATTTTATGTATATATTGTTTTATATTGATTACTATGAATTGTGATTACTCACCCTGCCTGTTTGAATGTTGCCTCCACGTGGGTAACGTGCAGGTGATCAGGTTTAGCCGTGGATGCTTTCAAGGACCTTGAAGTTATTTTGCTTTTGGTTGATTTAGAGGGTCTTGCTCTGATAGTGTAACATTGGGTTGGGGTCCCTTGAGTCGAACTATGTTGTTTCCTTATTTTGTTGTCATTTGATGATATGGTTTTATTTTTGAAACCTTTTTGGGATTATTACGATGTTTGTTGAAAATCCTTTTAATTGGAAATTTTGAGTTCCGCTGCCAGGTGAAGGCTTTTGATTTAAATTGAGGAAAACCCTTTGTTTACAGGGCAAGTGTATTATTTTGAATTAAATAAGAAATGTGCACCCTTTAAGGTGATTTGGATGTTTTACTCTGATAGTTGAGTTGTTTCTGCTGCAACATTTGTGGGGGTAGAAAAGGGTGTTACAAGGCCCACTGTGTGGTTGTTTGCACCCTATTTTGCGCGTGCACCTCCCTCTTTACTAGTGAGGTTGTTCTTGGGCTTTTCTACCAGGCCTAAGAAGATTTTCTTGGCATACACCCTAGTCCAGTACTACTCACCCTTGCCTTTTTTTTCTTTTTTTTCTCTTAATTTTTTTTAATTCCATTTTTATTTCATTTTTTATGACATGCTAATTATTTTTTCTTTATGTGCATTTTTTTGTGAATCTTTTGGAAATAAAATGAAGTGTTCATGTTTGAAAAATAATAAAAAAAAGACTCTTAATTAGTTAATTGATTTAATTACTTTGAAATTTTTTAAATAAATGACTAACCTATCGGTCAATTAGGTTTTAAGTGGCTTTAGTTTCATTGAATCCATCTCTAAAAATATGGTCTATCATGGCTTTGCAAATTGAGTCTTGTGATTAATCTTCCACTAAATTCATATTAGGTTTATGATTAATTTTTAATGGTTTAGATATTAATTCTTTTCTTGAGTGAAATTATATTTTATCATGATGGTTCTACTTAGACACTACTTCATTTTGGTGCTTGATTTTAGCCATAGTTCCTAATTGCACTAGCATCCCTTTTGCTTCCATTCCTAATCACATTAGATACATGATGTATGGTTATGAGTAAGCTTGCTTTTATCATTGCCACTTGATTGATTTTGAGCATTATGATGGTTTGTATGCTAGTATGTACTTAGCTTTTTTGTGGTATGTGATTCATCCCCACATTATAGGAGAAGTCTACCCAATCCCCATGAAAATGTATTGGTTTGTGACTTATCCCCCATGGTGGGTAAAATGTCCCCCACTCCCATGAACATGTAATAGCGTATGATTTACCGTTTTCCTTTGCATGCTAATAATTAAGATAAAATCAAAACGATAAAAACAATCTTTTCAAAGGAATAAAACGCACTTGATCCAAAGTCAAGTACCTTTCAAAATCAAAATCATTTGAATGCAACGCGAGTGCTTGATCCAACATCAAGTATTCCTTCTATTCCACTCTTTTCCTATCCACACCCTTCCATCTCATCTCACCAAATTCGCATTCCAACCTCCAAACACTTGATCCAATGTCAACTCAATTTCAAATCATTTTGCAAACAAATTAAAAAAAACACTTTAAAATACGATTAAGATTACACGTCACGAGCCTTAAGTAGTGCAGAAGGAATGAGAGTGGAGCATTCCTACCCTCATTCTGAATATTTTGAACACAGGAAACTTGGCTTGGTTGTTCAAAGTATTCACCTCCACTCATAGACTTTAGTGCAATTCGAATCAAAACAATCTTCTTTTCAAAACCTAAAATCAACATCAACAACAAACTCTTTCTTGGATCAAACACATTCCTCTTTGGATACTAGTTTCTGAACCAAACCCCTCTCTTTGGATTAATCACTTCCTAATGGCCAAATCCATCTCTTGCATTGTTCGTTTTGTCAGACCTTGTGCTTAGACGAACTCTCATTTCTTGCATTGTTTGTCTTGTTAGACCTTGTGCTTAGATAAACTATCTTTCCCTTGCATATTTGCCTTGTCAGGCCATGTGCTTAGGCAAATCTCCCTTTCTTCCATTGTTTGTCTTGTCAGACCCTATGCTTAGACAAATCTCTCTTTCTTCCGTTGTTTGTCTTGTCATACCTCATACTTAGACAAACCTCTATCTTTCATCGTTTGCCTTGTCAGACATCGTGCTTAGGCAAACAAACCCCTTTGTAGGTCTTGATCCCTGGATCTAGGCTAGATCCTACATTTTGCATTAGCCACACTCTTTGGTTCAGATACACTTATCTTATCCAACAACACCATCTTGGTTCAACAATACTTTCACCTTTCATTTCACAACTCTTTCTCAATTCAAACCCTTTATTTTCCATCATTCATCCTTAGTTCCATGAACTACGGAGCTCTGATTTCTTCATTGCACTATGAGGATACGTAAGCACGAGTACCCCAATCCTCCGCGAGCACACTAATTTATAAATTTTTTTCCCTTTCGCAATTAAACTTTAGATAGTAACACTCATCCAAGCAAATAGCAAGCAAAATGGTTCTCGTCGAGTACGAGGATGCGAGGGATGCTAATACCTTCCCCTCGCATAACCGACTCCCTTACCCGTTTCTCTTTTCATTAGATTTTATCGATATTTTCCCTTTTCTTTTGGAATAAATAAATTTCGATGGCGACTCTATTGTATTATCGAGCGTGCGATGCGCTCGGGTATTTTTCGCATCACAACAGTTCTGATGACGTTTCAATTGGAGTTCCGTCGACAGTACATCATTAATGTTCAAAACACTTCATTAATGTCATATCCTTTAACATTTAGTGTCCTGGGCCCACTTAAAGTCTTTTCATTAACATTCTTTAGCAACTTTCTTTTAACTGAAAATCCAAGTATAACACCATCATACAGCAAGGGAACAATCCCTTCATGATAAATCATTGACCATTATGGCGCATTATCATTCCATTAACGAGATGCCCTATAAGAGAGTGTTCACTCAAAGATGAAAAGGATTCCAGATTCGACAAAAACACAAATAATCCACTGCAACCTCTCCCAGCCATCATTAGCGAGGTTATTTATATTGTTCCTTTAGGAATAATTGACATCTTATGTGGAAACCAATAAAACTCTCTCGGTCACACAACCATTCCACCACCTCCCATCACGTTTTACCGATCACCATCCAAACTCTCTTGTCTTTATCTAATGAGGTGGTACCATTTTCTCCACAGCCACACGTTTTCGGCACACAACAGAAAAGCTTCTAACATTTTCCATTCCCATTTTACCCCTTGCAAAAAAGAACACATCTTAATTTTCTGATGGCGGTAACGCTTAGCCGTTCATCTTCTCTGATTCACCGACGAATGTTCCACCTCCTCCAGGTTCATCTAGAACCTGACTTCCTATCTCTCAAATCATCACCGCAGGGTTTCAATCCGGGCCGTAGCGGCAGTAGTCGAGACACGGTGGCCGGCAAGGAGTCTGTACGAAATTCTCTGACTAAAACCAGCTGCATCACCTACGGACATCAAATCGGCTTATCAAAGTCTAGCAAAGGTCTACCATCCTGACACGGCGGCGCGATGATTGCCGGAGTGTGACGACGGAGACTTCATCGAGATCCATAATGCTTACGAGACGCTTTATGATCCGTCAAAAAGAGCGGTTTATGATTTGTCGCTCATGGCAGTACACAGCGGGAGGAACTGACAGTTATTAGCGTCGGTGATGCAGAAATGATATTCTGGATATTGTATGAATAGAAGATGGTAAGCGGAGCAATGTTCTTACATATATTTTTTTGGGTTAAATATATGATACCCCTGCCAATAGGGCGATATTTGGAATTGCCCCCTTGAAATATTTTTTTTTAAACCACCCCTTGTAAAACCAAAAACCATCTTTTACCACTCCCCTTTACCTGATTTGCTGACCTGGCAGTGGTTAAGTGGCTAATTGGGATTATGGATAAATGGTTAGTGATTAATTAGCAAATTAACAGTTTCACGTTTTCCTCACCGTCTTCCTCGTTCATCTTCTACTCTTTCCAGCCGTGGGTTTCTGCTTTGTTCATCTTCTTCGGTCGATTTCTTCCTTTTCCTCTTCGTTCTTCTTATTCTTCGTTCAAGATCGTGTGTCTGCAAGTTTGTTGGTAGCATGTATTGTGGTAGCAGTGAGAATTCAGTTTCGTTTCCAGGTTTACCCGTTTGTGGTTGTGGTAGAGCAATGAAGATGTGGGTCTCCAATACAAGTAAAAACCGCAAGAGGAAGTTCTGGAAATGTCGCAATGCTGGGAATGGATGTGAATTTTTTTTATGGGATGATGAAATTGAATACTCAAGCAAAGGGAGAAGTGTTATTGAATCATTTTGTAAGAAGTGTGTAATGGAAGAAGTGAATATTGAATCAATGACAAAGAAATTAGAGAAAGTGAAGCTGAAGCTTGAAGTTCAAAGAAGGGTAAATATTAAGCTGAAGATTGTAATTGTGATGCTTTGTTTGATTGTTGGCATGTTGTATAAATTTATGTAAAGTTCTGTTTGTATTTTATGTATTTTGAAAGTTCTGTATGTCAATGGAAAGATATTGTATTTTTCTGGTTATATGGAAGATATGTTGTTCATTATTGAAACAAGTTGTTCATTATTTTTCTGTCACAAGTTTTTCTGGTTATCTGTAAAGATGTTGTCTAACACAAGCAAAACATAACAATGGAAAAACAAGTTGTATAACGGTACCAAAACACATAATATAACATAACAAAATAGTATGTTGTCATTACATAATAGCACCAAAAGTGTGCCTGAATTAACTAGCAGTTGTCATTACATAATAGCACCAAAAGTGTGCTTGAAAAAAGTAGCAGAAAACATTGCAAATCATTACAAAAGGTGATCATAGCAGAAAAGTTAAAGATCATTGACAAATTTCTCCTTTGGAGCCCTCTTAGGAGTAGATTTTGAAGCCTTTTTGGGTGAACTTTTTGGTGCCTTCTTAGGAGTACTCCTTGTAGTATGTGAGGCATGTCCTTCATCCTCTTCAGTCAAACACAGTGGTTGATGTGGGTCTGAACCAAGGCCTTTGAATGGTTTGGGTTTTTTAAACCAATTCTCCTTAATTCTCTCACTTTGTCTCTTTCTCAATGGTTTGATTTCCTCTTTGACCTTTGCCTTGCCCTTATTTTTAGAAATTATGTCGGGTAGGCTTGATATCATGTCATCTGTGATGTCTCCATACAGTGAATCCTCATTTTGAATTTGCTCAACAGTTGCTTGAGATGGCTCAACAGTTGCTTGAGTTTGCTCAACAGTTGCTTGACTTTGCTCAACAGTTGCTTGACTTTGCTCAACAGTTGCTTGACTTGGCTCAACATTTGCTTGACCTTTCTCAACAGTTGCTTAACTTGGCTCAACACTTGCTTGAGATGGCCCAGTTGATGGCTCTGCAACATTTCCACCTTTTGATCTATTTAGTTTTTGCACATAACATACCAACATTTCCATCAATAACATTAGTGCATCTATATTCAATAGTGATATCAATAACAGTAGTGCATCTAATTAGTTTGTGTGATATCAATAACAGTAGTGCATCTATATTTAGTGAGATATCAATACTTAGTGTGCCATACCTTTCTTTTCAGGGCCTCTGGATTCTGTCTCTTGCTCTTGCATGACTTGACATTATGCCCAGTCTTGTCACACCTAGTGCATCTATAAGATGCACCAGGCAGCCTCCTTCTTGCACCTTCTTCCCCACTCTCCCTAATTCTTAGTTTTCTTGGTCTACCAGGCCCTTTTTTGTAGTTAGGAGGTAGGAGATCTGGACTTTCAACTTCAGGCCACATATCAATTCCATTTATAGGGCTAATAGCAAATCCATAAGACATGGCATACTTATCCCTTGTGTATCACTCATGAACAAACTTTTCAGGGTCCTGCTGCCTAAAACCTAAAGCAGCAATAGCATGCCTGCATGGGATGCCAACTAAGTCCCAAAAATTACAACTACATGACCTTTTAGCTATATCCACTATAAATTCTTGTCTGTTAAATGAATGAGTTACTTGAAAGGTTTCTTCCTTAGCCCAAGTAGGTAACCAATGACCACTCTTAGCAACCTCACTATCTAATCTTCTCCTAGGAATGGGCATTACTTTGTGTGGCCAGTTATCAAGTTTCAAAGTAGAGTTACTACACCTATTCATGAGATACTTCCTAATCCATTCACACATGGTTAGTATAGGTTTATCTCTAGCAAGTAAAATGGTGGCATTAAAAGATTCTGAAATGTTGTTCATCAATACATCACACTTACAATAAAAGCTAAAAGCATGCTTACACCAACTTTCTTTAGGAACTCCCATAAGCCAAGCCCAAGCCTTTGCATCTATTGCCTTTAACTCATTCATCTTCTGTTGCCATGCTTGCTGGTATGTTGCCTTGGCTGCTCCCATCATGAGATCTCTAATGAGTGCTCCACCACCAAACTTTTTCTTAAAATTAGCATACAAGTGCCTTAAGCATAGCCTATGCTCGATTCTAGCTTTCATTTCCTCAAATACTGCAACCAAACCCTAAAACAAAGAAAATAATTACTAGGAAACAAAACACAATTGAAATAATGAAAACAATTACTAGGGTTAAATATTGGATTACCTTTTGCTGGTCAGAAATAAAAACATATCTATTCTCTATTCCAACATCTTCCATGAGCATCTTTATGAACCACCTCCATGATTCCTTTGTTTCTGTTTCCACAACACCAAAGGCAAGTGGGAAATACTGGTCATTGGGATCCCTCCCCACAGCTATCAAAAGTTGACCTCCATATGTAGTCTTCAAGTGACACCCATCAACCCCAATGAAGGGTCTACAACCATTGATGAACCCTTTTCTACATCCATCAAAACAGAAATAAAAGGAACCAAACCTGGGTTGAATGGAAGGTGATGGTCTATCAAGGTTTATCTTAACTGTATTCCCAGGATTTGCCCTATGCAACTCAGCTGCATATCTCCATAGATTTGCATACTCTTTATCTGCATCACCTTCAATGATTTTCCTTGCAATCATCTTAGCTTTCCAAGCCCTTGCCACAGTAATACCAACTGAATAGTTTTGCCTCATGTCTTGTATAATATCAGTGATCCTAACTTTTTCTGAAGTTTGCATTTTCTTTACCACTGCCTTGGCCACCCATTTTGAACTTGCAGTTTTGTTATCCAAAACCCTAGCACATGTGTGGGTGTCCTTTATAGTCTTAATTGCATAAGTGTGCTTATGGCCCACTTTGGAACAAAGTATTAAAAAACCACACTTTGACTTACATTCCACTCTCACCCTATACCCCTCATTTTTCACAAATCTTATTTCCCTCCCATTTAAAATAGTCCACTCACGAATTGCCTCCCTAAAGTCATCTAGGGAATTGAACTCCATACCCCACTTAAACTTGAAACTCTTATTCAATTCTCCTTTCTTAAACTTCTCAAACCTTAGTTTTTTTTCATCTTCTGAGTTATCCACATCAGAACTCAATAGTTCTTCACTAACATATTCCTCATCATTCACATCTTTCTGTCTAGAACAAGTTAATAACCCACTTATTATTGGACCCTGACTAATTGGCATATTCACATCAATACCTTCAAACCCGTCTTCAAGAGCAGTGGTCCTCTCATCCTCACTATCGTTCAAGCCTTCAACAATCTCTTCATCACTGACTTCTAAATCCGTCGTTTGATTGACACAGTTAGGGCTTCTTCCACTTCCACTTGCATCATGTTCCAGAAAAAGTTCCCCATCCACTTGATTCGCACAGTGATAAGAAGCAAAATCATATACATCCTCATCATTCTTAATCTGAAAATGCTTTGGATAAATTTCAGTGATTTTCGCCCACATTCTATACGACCCTTCAGCGTAACCCCACCCAGTGAGTATGTTGTGAATGTGAGTCATGCTAAATATATCTAAGTGTACCCCAGAAATCACAGTAGACACACCACCCCTATATATCGTCTCTCCATCACTAAGCAATACAAACTCCCCTCCATGCCGAAAAACAATGTTAAACAGTGCATTTTTCTGAAATAAGAAATTAACATGTGAAAACCCACGACACTGAGAAACGTAATGCAAAGAAGCAGGAGGCTTGACATTACCTGTAATTCGAAGTTCGCATCCATGGCTTCGTCTTCGACCTTGCTCGCTTCCATGGCTTCACCTGTGTCTTGCTATGAGCTTCTTCTTCGTTCAAGTTTCCAAATGCAAAACCTAATTTGACGGGGGGGAAAACCACAATGTTACTCATATCACTAACCATTTATCCATAATCCCAATTAGCCACTTAACCACTGCCAGGTCAGCAAATCAGGTAAAGGGGAGTGGTAAAAGATGGTTTTTGGTTTTATAAGGGGTGGTTTAAAAAAAAATACTTCAGGGGGGCAATTCCAAATGTCGCCCTATTGGCAGGGGGTATCATATATTTAACCCTATTTTTTTTAATAAGCATTTTGTATTAAAAGAGTAGGAGGAGTATTCCAAAAATACAAGCGATGTTATTGACTACTTTCTCCTACCACACAAGATAGGGTTAAAATGTCAATCATAGAAATTAATACAGAAAGAATGATTACGCTTTAAGCCCAGCCAAACCCAAGACCTATAAATTATCCCCGTCATACAATTGTTGAAACTAAAAATAACATCGTTGAAATGAATGTCGTTTTGCAACAACCAAATACTCCACACCGAGGCCAACCAAATAACTCCCACCGTGTTCCTATCCATTGAGTTATTGAGCTGACTGTGCCTCATGGGGAAAGCCATAAAATCCAGCAAAGACATATTTATACTACCACCAATCCACTCCAACAGCTTCACCCAAACACATTTACTGCGACTGCAGCCAAAGAAAAGGTGAGGCATGTTTTCCTCACTGTTAAAGCAGAAAGTACAAGCAGTGTGTGTCGGGTTAGACAAAATCCCCCTATGAACCAAAAGATCTTTGGTCGGTAACCTGTTAATTAAGAGCCTCCAACCAAAAAAATAAAACCTTCGACGACACTTCCATTTGCCACAGAAAATTATGCGCCTTCCTAATTGGGTCGGTCCAGGATGGAGTGGGACCTTCAACCAGAGCTGAAAAGCAAGATTTGACAGAGTATTTGCCGTCCTCAATGAGCTTCCAAATCATCTCGTTTGTTCCATGCTGCTGCAGTTCTTTGCCAGATAAGACATCCTTGAACTCAGCTTTCAAGACATCCTCCAAATCTTCCCATCCACTAACAATTCTAGTAAAGATCCAATTCCATTCTTCATTTATCCACTCGCCTGCATCTTGGACCGACATATCGTGCGAAACAGCAGCTGCGAATAAGGAAGAGTAAGCATCCTTCAAAGATTGATTAGCTATCCAGTTTGCGTACCAAAATGATGTCGAAGAACTGTTTCCAATCCTGCACAGAAAAAAGTTAGAGAAAACCAGATTGGATTGCTCAGATATTTCATTTAACATGATATCTCTCCACCAAATCGAGTCCTTCTTCCTCAGCATCTCTGCACCTCCAACGGTAACCTTAACGTCAATATTCCCGTAGCGAAAACTAAGGATCTTTTGCCATATCGCCTTTTTATCATTCAGAATCTGCCACTTCCACTTAAGCAGCAAGCACTTGTTGAAGACATCCACATCCTTTATACCAAGGCCTCCCTTATCTTTCGATTTACATATATCTCTCCAACTAGCCCAGAAAATTGGTCTTTTATCTTTATTACCATTCCAAAGAAATCTACTTTGAATGCTACGTATCTCCCGAATTACAGCTGCATGAGCTTTGTAAAAGGATAGATTGATTAGGACAACTCTGCCAACAAAGGAAAGATGTCTCCCTCTCCAGTCCACTAACTTCTTTCGAAGAGTCACCAAAACATTGTTCCACATAACTTTCTTCATAGGATTGTTGCCAATGAGGACACCTAAAAATTTGAAAGGAAGACAATACACACTACAAGCAAGGAAAGAAGAGGCTGCATTAAGAAACCACTCATCTAAATTCACCCCATACAACTTGCTCTTACTAAATTTCACTTTAAGGCCCGACATCATCTCAAAGCCTCTCATGATAGCTTTTAAACACCAAAGATTTTCGGTAGTTCCTTCTCCAACTATTATAGTGTAGTCTGCGAACTAGAGCACATCCACCGAACCATCACCTACAAAGTGAAAACCTCTAAATAAGTTCAACTCCACAACTTTGTTAATTAAACTCGTTAGATATTTGGTTGTCCCTCCATTGACCAATACCGACATTGTACTATTAAAAATGCAACACTCCATCCAGCTTAACCACATATTTCCAAACCCCATTGAATTTAAAATGTAGCGAAGGAAATTCCAACTTAGCGTATCATACGCTTTCTCATAATCCACTTTCATCGGCAAACAGCTCTTATTCTCACACTTTGCCAGATCCAACACTTCGTTAACCGTCAAAATTCCATCATAAATGTTGCGACCTTCAATGAAGGCAGGCTGCTTAGGGGAAATCAGTTTGTCAGCCACCTTCTTGAGACGATTACCCAAAAGCTTAGCCACTTTTTTGTACAAGCTGTTCACCAGGCATATAGGTCTGTAATCCGCCAGAGTCTGAGGATTCGCTAGCTTCAGAATCAAAGCCAAAAAAGAAGCAGTGCACGCTTTAGTCAGTTTGGCTTTCCTATAGAAATCGTTAATAAAGAGAAACACATCCGATTTTAAGAACTCCCAGCCCCTCTTGAAAAACTCCAAAGTGAACCTACATGGCCCCGCACTCTTGTTACCGTCACAAGACCAAACCGCTGCTTTAACTTCGCCTTCAGAAAATGGAACCTCCAGACTATCCCTATCCGACTCATTCAAGGTTCTGAAGGAGACCCCTGCTGGGACAGGTCTGTCTTCGTCTATTTCAACAAAAAGCTTTGTGAAATGATCTTGAATCGTAGACTTTATAGCTTCCACATCTTCAACCAAATCATTGTCGCGGAATAACCACGTTAAGGAATTTCTTCGTTGCCTATCTTTGATAGATTGATGGAAATAATGAGAGTTTTGATCCCCTTCTTTTAGCCACAATTGCCTAGATTTTTGCCTCAGCATTCCCTCCTTAAACTCAAGCTTCCTCCATAAGTCACGACTCACTCTAGCTCTTTCCTTCGCTAAGTCTTCAACAGATCCTCCATGATTATCCACCATCTGCTTGTCCAAATTGTTAAGTTAATCCACGTTGTTATGAACCTGCAAATCAATCCAGCCAAACATGTCCTTGTTCCACAGTTTCAGTTTCGTTTTCATAACCTTCAGTTTTTCGGTCAGGATGAAGTCACCTCTGCCCTTAACAACAATTTTCTCCCATTCACTTCTGATGAAACTGATGCAATCTTCATGTTTAAACCAAGTGTTGAGAAACCTGAAAGGTTTCGGGCCCCAATCAGCTAAATTCGGCCTCAACCATAAGGGGCAGTGGTCCGAAACATCTCGTTGGCCTATCCTTTGATCCGTCAGCTTCCAATCCTCTATCATACCATCAGAAAGAAGAAATCTATCTAAGCGACTCATCGCCTTGCCACTACCACTGTACCAAGTATATCTTCCCCCTGAGCAGGGTAAGTCAACCAGCCCCACATCTGATATGAACATGCCAAAATCTTTCATATCAGAGTTAGAGACGTACCTCGTAGCACCTAATATTTCCTCCCTGCTTCACACCGCGTTGAAGTCCTCTCCAAGACACCAATAATCCAAGTTTCTGACCTGTTTCTGAACAACTAAATCATTCCACAAAGATCTCCTGAGAATCGTATTGCACGGGGCATAAATGTTAACAAAGTTATACGTTTTGCCCTTCCACACTGCATTAATACCAACGAAACTCATTCCTCTAAAACTGAAATTTAAACGCAAAGAGTTCTTTTTCCAAAGAATAACCAAACCGCCAGCAGCTCCCCTTGAGTGACTAGCTGTCTATTCCACACCATCATTCCTCCAGAATTCCTTAGCCAGAAAGTCATCAAAACGAGCTAACTTGGTTTCCTGGAGAAAACAAAGATCTGATTTACCATATTGGATATAAAACTAATTCTCTTTCGTTTGGTCCTGAACCCTCCCCCTCGGATGTTAAAAGTCATAATATTCATGGTAACAACAACATACCCGCCTTCTTTGAAACTAAGTCGCTCTTGTCTCTTTTCTCCATTGATTCCACCTCTTTAACCAGGTCTTCCTTCTTCTTATTGCTGACCACTCCCAAATTATAAATAGTATCCCAAACCTCGTCATTCACCGTGTCGTATTTACTAAGGAATCTCTTATTGCAGCGAAGAATTTCTGAATCAGTTAAGGAATAAGCATGTACCTCTGAGTCAAAAGAGGTCGCCTCTTTCCTTGATCCCTTACCAAAAGAAGTGGAAGAGATAGAGTCAGATTGTCCACCTCTATTGTTAAGGAGACAAGCGAAATAAAATGGGCCAAATTCCAACCCTTTCTCCATTTTTCTGATCTTTTTAGGTTTTTTATGCTTGGGCCTATTCTCAATGGCTTTCAAGCACGCCCCATCAAAAGTTAATGGGCCTTTGAAATAGTTAGGGGAACCATTAGATCTGCTTCTTAACTTCTGGGTCCCACCTTCCTCAATGCTTTGAATATCCTCGTTAATCGATGCGTCATTAATACTTATTCCCTCATATAGCATGTTATAGCCCTCAAAATTGATATCCTGCGCTGACTTAGGACTCCATTCCTCTGGTGCTTTCTGAACGCTTACCAAGTCTGAACACGTAGCAGCATCATTGCTGGCTATTCTAGGAACCTTAATACAAGAAACAACTTTTGCCTTATCCTTCTGACACGTTGGAAAAGTTTCTGCAAACTTGTCAAAATTATCATTAGAGGAGTCCCCCTCAATGGTCTCCTCGACTTCCTTAACATCTATCTCGTTGGTCATCGGAACTCTAATCTCCTCCTCGCCTGAGGAGAACTTCGAAGCAGCTTCTTCTTCGCTTGTAGTCGGCTCACTTTTCCTCTTGATTCCTTTGTTGATGAGCGAGTCCAAAGAACACTGAGCATCTTCCTTAACGCCTATCCTGAACGAAATCCCATTAATAATCACTTTAAACACCTCGTTGATGAACAAACTGCACCTTGTGCGAATTAGGATTCTGGCATCATCTCCCTAGTTTGTTCATCACAACGAATGAAACAACCCATAGTGTCTGCTAGGAACTTGAAAAAGGTCTCTCCCCACACATGACAGGGGATTCCTGAACAGCAAAGTCACGTCAATCTCTCTTGATCAATATCACTTTGATTCCATTTTCTGACTTTATTGAACCATTTGCCCAGCCACTCCATATTTTCGCGTAACAGATTTTCAACCTCGCCTTCGATCAAATCCTCTAAGAGACAAAGATTTGCTCCCAATGGGGTAACTCTTATAGTGAACAAACCTTCTTCATGGAAGATGTCCTTCACGCTATAGGCAAAATCCGGTTTCACAACCTCCCCCACATAAGCCCTTGAGTAACGGGTTAAATCTTCCTCCTCCGCTGTGAATCTCAGGCACTGATGGTTGTCTGAAGCTTCCAGCTTGTTTGATGTCACCTCTACATAGGATCTATTCCTTGTTGTGCTATTGATGTTTGTAACAAAAGGTCTTCTTCTAAACTCTTTATCAGCATGAATTCTTCCTCTCTGTTCAACCTTCCGAACGATGGGATTCTCTCGCCTAGAGAATCTTGGTAAGTTAGCAAACAGCTTCCTTCCATCAAGGAAGATGTTGTCCAACTTAGTGGCAAATACTCTTTCATCTCTGACATTAAAGAACCTTGCGAACGCAAATCGCCTACCTCTTCTGTCTCTTCTTTGGGGAATGACAACCTCATCAATTTCTCCCATCTTCTTGAATTCAGAGTAAAGATCCTTAGCCTTCCATTTGTCCGCAAACTCTGTGATGAAGAAAGTAGAGGTGTGCTCCCTAGTTTCCCTTGCTCCCAGGCCAGCCGTATCACCAATAGTTCGCCATTTCCTCTTTGGTTCCCTGTTGGACTTTACTCTAGTCCATCCTTCTTCCTCTGAGATATCTTTGTTGTTGAACTGCATTCCTGTCACCAGTTGAGGAAAATCCGGTTGTAAATGTTAGAGAGAGGTTGGAGCTTATCTCTCTAACATCCTTTGTTACATATATAACTGATCACCGCAACCCGTGAAGAGAAAAACATAGGGGAAGGCAGCGACCTCGCCATCTTGAACTTTGTGTCAAGAAAATGGTGATGGCTGAAGGTACTCCTAAGTGTCTAAATCGTCTTCATCAAACAGGGAGATTGAAGTGGCAAATCTTATCACATGATGTCTCACCAGGTGGTTCACTCATGCTTTTCCAATTCTTATGCCTAAGGTGTGTATGTTTCTTACCATTACTCTTTTTAAATTATGTGAATTTTGGACCTTATTTAGTTGGATTTTCATTTTCTCTGTTCAATCAAATATATCAGAGGATCATGAGATTACATTCTCTGCACATCACCTATCGATGTAGCTTGTTAATACTTGATAATATTTGAAATTTTTGATAAACCCTTTATTATACTCATGATCAAACAATAAGGCGTGGTCTCAAAAAGATAAGAGCATGCTTGATATATAATAACACTGGAAATACTACTCTGCTGTAGAAATGAAATTGTTCAAGTGGTGGTAGTTTCACCTACTTATCTGATAGTTTTTGATAAGGTCCAAAACCTAAACAATGGTAGGAAATTATAATTAATGTTAAGACCTAATTCGGATCTATATTAGATGAAATAGTCTGTTATAGTATTTAGTTGAAAAACTACTGAAAGGAAGCTATGACTATGAGTGGAGTATTTCTCCTTGCAACGTAGAAACAAACGAGTAAAAAGAATGGGATAAGTTGCTTAGGAAAGGCCAACTGCTTCACCGTTCCTCACCCCTTGTACAAAATCAAATACCGTACTTGTTAATAATCGTGACCATACGTCACTCTATTCAGGCTTGACGCTTCTGGGACCACAACAAAATCTTAAAATGTTATAACCAATTTATATTTTATAACGTGTATGTCGATCACCAGGTACAAAGCTTCAACTGGGACTCACATATTATTCGGTCGATAAGGCTGAAATCGTCAAGGCTCCCCGGACCACTATACTCACAAGCATGTATAATAGACTGTGAAGGAGTAGAAAGACGATAGATGTCAGGAACATAGTTGCCATATCTTACAACCATAAATATGACATTTTGATTTTACTAACAAGGATGTTAAGTTGATTATATAGCAGGATTTGTAAATGAAGGAGAAAGTAATTGGTTTGTCATGCAAAGGGTTAACAAATTGCCCACAAATCAAAATTCGAAGTGGACAAGAGTAGACTTGGAAATATGCACCAGGATTCAAACCAGAAACGTTTATCAAGAGATACCATCGGCAAAAACCAATATACTGGACAATACAAATTTATATTTTAATTTATTTTTGGATAAGGCGAGCTAATGTCTCTTCCGTTTATAATATCTTTAAAAACTATTTAAATTCAGTTTGGTGTAATAGGTGTCGCCCCCTCCCTTGCGTGGATAGGAGACACTTTCCTTTCTGTAACTTGTATAGAGATATGCAAAAAAGGAAAGCTACATCCAAAGTGGGAGGATCCAAGCCATAGTTGAATCGCGCAAGAACTATCTCCAAATTGCACAGGTCCAAAGGTCTTGTCAACAGCAAAAAAGACATCATCTCCAATGAATAGGCGACTAACCTCCACAGAGGGTAACACATGTGTTTGACGAAGGTGACTTATCTAGAGGGGGTGAATAGATCCCTTTTAAAAAAATTAGAAAACTCGTTTTGAAATTTTTTTATCAATGGCAAGCGGAAGTCCTTGGATCGACTATCGTCTACTCCAAACCGCTATCAGAAAGCCCGAATATGCGTTCAAAACCAAGTTATAAAATACGATGATAATGATACGCAATCAAACAATATATAACAGCACACATAACACGTTCGAATAATGTCACAGAGAAACTTATTTCCAACAAAATATAGACACAAAATAAGAACAAGTAAAATTATCAAACATTTGGTGTGCGATCGATTATGTTTAGAATTTTCTATGAGTTTGTTGATGTTAAAACCAATTACAACCTTAAGGGGAATAATCAACACAACAAACGGATTTGAAAAATTATCTTATTAAAGTTTTTCCAAACTAATTAATTGCACAATCAAGGAATTTAACACTTTGCAATATGAAGGTAAATGATGGATGGATGGATTCACTAATTCTTCCTTGCTATGGTTGCGTCTTCCCCCAATTCCAATTGAAATTGAGATAGTTATCTTACTTGCAAAATTATCGTTTACAACAAGAGAAATGTAGCAATCCAACCCTACAAACCCTAAGCTTTATGTTGATTCTAACACTTTATCTTTTCCTTGATCTTGAGCTCGATCAAGTATTTCGATAACACCAAAATGATTCACTGTCTCACACTACTCCTTTGTAAGAAACCCCTTTTTTCAAAGCTTTCACTCGGTCGAATCCAAATTGCAAATTATCGTGTCCCAAGATTTCCAAACGATCCACTGTCTCACGCTACTCCTTTGCAAGAACCCCCGTTCTTCAAAGCTTTCACTCGATCGAATAGGTATTACGAAACCTTGTGCAAAACCCCCAAACTAATACCTTGATCTTGGAGGACAAACCCTATGGTTTATCCCAATGAAACCCTCAAAGAATCTCAACCTAATTTACCGGTTACACAAATCTAAATTTGACGTTATCAACATGAATCTAGATGGCACCCAAACAAAGAATGATTATGTGTAATTTGTTTGTGTGTATGTATATATGTGAGGTTGAAGATAAAGAGCAAACTTTGTATGTGTTTATAGTTTTATCAAGTTACAAATGATGCATGTATGGGGTATTTATAGATGTATGAGATGGTGGCAAAAAGGGACACTTAGAAATTGAAAAAGAATGCAATTTTTCTAGAAAACTTCATGTGTCAACTCATTTGGATGCATGTGTCAACACATCCAAGGTCATGTGTCGACACATAGAAATAGAAGCTACATGATCTAAAATGGGTTTCATGTGTCGACCCGTATATCGTATGTGTTGACACATAGATGAGATTTTTCAGTATGTGTCGACCTGAGTTACAGCATGTGTCGACACATACAGGTCATGTGTCAACACATCTAAGGTCATGTGTCAACACATAGAAACGGAGGCTACAAGATTTAATATAGACCCACATGTGTCGAGTCATACCTCGTATATGTCGACACATAGACCTATTTTTCGTGCAAAAACTGATTTTTAATGCATTATACCTTTTTCAAACATGTTCTAAATGCATTTTAAGAACCATAATGTAAAGGTGCACATAATGACTCAGAGATACCGTCCAATATACAAAAATGCTAAAGTTTTCCTAGTTTTGACATCATGTAAAACATCTAATGGGGAAGTGCACTCACATACTCCCCTTTTTTATGATGGCAAAACTTGCAAACTTGCAACGATGCATTTCGTGTCTTCATAAAGGCTCCCCCTGAATATGTGCATCCCAATTTCGACTCGCACATGCTTCTCCCCCTTTGACAACATCAAAAAGAGACAAAGCAAGCCATGAGAAGTATCATATGTCACATAAATACCAATATATCATATAGAGGCATTTGTAAAGTTAGAACATGCACTCACAAAGAATGGCATAAAATTGAAATGTTTAAGCATAAATAAAAGGCAATGCAAACTACATTACAATATATTTTCCAAAAAACGCCACAATAACAAATACAAAAACATAAAGAATGATGGATATAATGCAATTAAAAACTATCGAGTCGATTCAAAAACGCCATTGTTACGAAACTCTTTATATCGGTGCTCACGATGTTGCACACGCATATGCCTAGCTTGGTGAAGATATCTACATACATCACCACTAAAACCAAAATCAAATATGCTTCCATAACATTTGACATAACTTTATCAAGAATTCCATTTACACTATAATATGCTCAACCACATCCATGCGAAAAATGATAGATAACACGCTTACATATATCATGCAAGGAATAATGATAAATAATAAGCTTATATACCAAGAACATATACTTCAAATGTAGAAGACTAATAGCATGAAGTCACTATAAGCATATAAATTGAAACACACAATGGTTATCAATTGAAATTTTTGGAAGGGAACAAACATGACATGTATCATACATCAATTATATCACATACCTTTGGAGAATAAACAAGGTAAAGAAAAGAGACTTACTTACTAAGAGAAAATTGAAACGATATTACCTCACCGTACGAACGACGAAGGATGCACTTGCATTTCACAAGGAACTCTCGAACGAAGGTTGAAACAAATGCAAAAGTGCCACAATATTTTCTGACAACAACGTTCTTACCACTTTCCTCTTTTGTTTAAGTACCCGATAGTGTGATCTCTAATTTCTCCAAGAATGTCGTTAATTTGATGATCATCCATTTTAGTTGGACTTTCATCCTTTTCCTTTTTCAAGAACGTTATCTTCCTCCTCATCAAATTTCACCATTTTAGGTTTATCAATCCCTTCTTTGGTGTTATTGAGTATGTCTTTTGAAGATAAACCTACATCATGAAAAGGAAACAAAAACCTTTCCCGCCATTTCTCGAATAAACATTAGAAATAATCTACACAACGTTTACCAGTTAGATAACACTTATTGTAGACTTCATAGGATACATGACCCCTTCTTCTTTTTCACATAGTCAACGAAATAAGGAAATGTTACCCTTCATATGTCTTATGCATCTATTAACGAGATCTCATACTCTCTTCATAAAGCCAAGACATATAACCTATGAAATCAATAAGAAACACTAGGTACCCAATCTTCATTAGGTCATTTAGGGTTAGTGAAAACAAGGTTTCATTAGGAAACTATTGATAAACGCCTTTAGGGACAAGAAGTCTCCTAAATTTACATTTAGCAATGATGTGACTCTTTTTGCAACAATAGTGACAAGTAAAATTATGAAGATTGTTACCTTTGCTATTAGAATCCTTTTCTACAAAGCTATACTTTTTATAAGAAGGGTTCAAAGACCTTTAAACTTACAAGGATCAAAAGCAAGCATAATCTTTGGTTGTAATGCCTTGTTCAATTTAGCTTTAAGAATGTTAACCTATTTTTGCCAAATGTGACAAGTCTCACACCCAAACCATGTTGGCTTTTCATTCTCATCCATTACTTTTTGAATATCTACCGTAGATAGCTTAAGAGCTTCCGTTTGCTTTTCGGTTTCTAAATCTTTAGCTTCAAGATGTGAAAAAATATTTTTGTTTTAAGCTAACTATTTAAAAGCTTCTACGGCTTCTCTATGAAGATTTTCAAAGGCTAATTGTAATTCGGAATAAGACATCTTATCAACATGTTCGTTGTAATATGACATGTTCCCTTAAATACTCAATTGGGTGTCAGTTGAGATCAACTGAGTTCCTATGTACTTTATCTTTTGTCAGTTAGAACAATTAGAGCTCATATGTGCTCTAAATGTTGTGAGTTGGGACGAATAGAGTAACTAGTGAACTCTAAAGAGATCAATTATTAATGAAAGAGACAGACCAATATTAATAAGTGCAAGAGAGGACATTCTGGTAACATCAATATTTGGTCAATTGGTATTAGATGTCAAAATATCAAATGGAGATATTTTATACCATTATATAATATTACATTATATATGTATTATATATTTTGGTGGATGAGAAAGAATAATAAGAAGAATAAGAAGAAAAGAAGAAAGATAGTAAGAAAAGAGGAAAAGAGAAAGAGAAGAAAAAAGGGAAAGAGAAGAAGAACTCATGGAAGAGGAAGCTATGAATTCATCATCATCATCAACTCCATCTCATTTTCTTCATCTCCAAGGTGAGTTCCATTAGATAGTGTAGCATTTGGGGGGAAAATATGAGAATATTGGTGAGTTAGGGTTTTGTGTTGAAATTGAAATGATGTTGTTTGCATGATTGTAATTGATGAATTGCATGCTTAATGATGTTATAACATGACAATTGGGTGTTTTGATGTTGTGTGAACAAGTGAGTTTGGGGTTTTTGGCTGTGGATGCCTTCAATTTGCGTTCTGCAGGTTCTGAGTTTCGCTCGAGTTGCCGGGCAAGCTCTGGCGAGCTCGAGGTGAGATGAATTTTGTCATCATCGCTGAGCGAGCTTTGGTAACCTGTTTTCCGCTAACGTTGTTGAGCGAGCCTTGGCGAACAGGAAGCGAGTTGCTCATTGGTTGGTCGCCGGGAGACCATGGTGAAATTTTGGTTCTGTCTGAGCTTCGCCTGGGGTTCGTCGGGAGAACCAAAGGCAAGCCTGCTTTAATGGCTACTCGTCGGGCGACCGGGACAATATGCAGAATTTTGGTTTCTTGTTTTCCCCATATCTTAAGAACTGTAATTCCGATTGAGGCACGGTCGGAAGCGTTAGAAAGCTATTTCAATGCTCTATGTGATAGAAAGTAGAAATATGGATATATGTTATTGATTATTATAATAGTATTGAATTGAAGTAATTGTGGCATAATATGTGAATGAGTGAAGATGAACACCTAGTATTTTGATGATCACCGTGAGAATTAGTTTGATGTTTGGATAACTATGATCTAGATAACACTAGAAGGTGACATTCATACAATATGATACTTAGGTAAATGTCATGGATGAATGGTTACCATAGTTGTGAGTGAGATGCATTGTATGGAACATGTGATGTTTTGTGTGATTAAGGTGGATGTGATCACCTTGTGATTGTCGAATACGATCACATTATATTATATTTCATCATGTAGTTAGAAACAACCCCATACTTGTGTCGTCCCGAGAGTGATGCTTATGTAGAGCTTTTTTGGGATGTACGCACCATTACTTTGACAGGTTAGAGTTCCATACAGTTGAAAGGCGTGAAATGGGTATTACACTGAGTCCCATAGGAAGCAACAATGTAAATGCTTGAAATGGGTATTACATTGAGTCCCATAGGAAGCAACGATGGAAAGGCTTGAAATAGGTATTACACTGAGTCCCATAGGAAGCGACGATTCTTAAGGTTGAGAAGTCCCTTAGAATCTAAAATCCATTTGTATGTCAAAGTATGATACAAGGATCTGTGACATGTGCCGAGAGTCCTAGACGTAGGATCGGACGAGGAAAGATACCTTGGTATGGTTTCCGACTAGTGATCGTTTGAGTTGATGAACTCAAGAGACGTGTTCCCATACATTGCGAGTTTTGTGAACTCAAGTCTTATCCCCTTTCCCCATTGACTTGAGTTAGAATTTGATTAGAACCTTGTAGAGCCGAGTGAACCCATAAGATAAGGGAACTCACTGAGATTATTATCTCACCCCATTATTGTTGTTATTTTTCAGGTATTGTTTGCAGGTATAGTTTATAAGAAGAGTTGTGCATGGATGTTTCAAGGGAAGCTTATTTTGTGATCCTTCCGCTGTGTATTGTGTACAATGAAGGATATTGTACTTAGATCTTAGATTTTCATTTTTTGCACTTTCCATATCTTGTACCATAGGTTGTTTCTTTTATGTTTTGTTAAATGGTCAAGTATGTAAATGATGCTAATAGCACTTATGATGGTGTCAGTATCAAATAATAACACTTGTATGATATTATTCTAGATATATATTATATGGGTCGTTACATTCGTATTTGGAATGACTTACATTCTTTTTCTTCTTATGTTGATTGGCCGAGAGATAAAGATTTTCCTCTTCTTCACTACTTGAGCTTTCATTGCTTGAGGAATCATTATCGCTTTCCCGAGCAATATAGATTCTTATTGACTTGCTTGATTTCTTGTGGCAACCTTTTCCTTTGTCTTTTTCAAGTAATGGATAATTCGACTTATAATGACCGGACTTGTCGCAATTGTAACACGAACCCTTTGACTTTCCTTTCTTATCCCCGTCTTCCTTTGAGGAATTTGATTGCCTTCTAAACTTGATGAGATTTTTTTCAGAGTGTTTGACAGAATTTCTTCTTATGTATCTATTGTACCTTTTCAGAAACAGCCTCATTTCTTCATCATTCGAATTCTCGTCGTCACTTGTTTCATTATCACTTTGCTCATTATTTGAGGACCTAGAGCTAGAAGCCATTAGAGCAATTGACTTCTTTTCTGCCTCTTTCTCCTTTTTAACCTTTTTCTCACGCTTCTCCATGTGAATGATCTCTTGCTCATGTTCTTCAAGCTTACTAAATAATGTAGTGAGATCTAATGTTATAAGATCATTAGCTTCCTTGATCGCGGTGACCTTTGGTTGCCAATCCCTAGTAAGACATCTCAAAACTTTATTAGTAGCAATTTCATTGGAAATCTGTTTGCCAAGTGCATTCAAACGGTTTATGAGATTAGTGAACCTCTTTTGCATTTCGGCAATGGTTTCACCATGCTTCATGCAAAATAGTTCAAACTCTTGATTCAATGTATTGATTCTAGCTAGTTTGACTTCATTAGTTCCCTCATTAGCAACTTGCAATGTGTCCCATATAGCTTTGGCTGTCTCACAATGAGAAACATGATAATATTCATCAACACCAAGTGCAGATATGCGAATATTTGTGCCTTCCAATCATGTGACCACAATTTCCTATCATTACCATCCCATTGTGCTTCCAATTTTGGTATGACAACACTGTCGGCATTGGTCATTCTAATTTGATTAGGACCATTGACGATGGCGTACCACACTCCCTTATCAACTGAGTTGATATGGATACACATATAAGCTTTCCAATAGCCATAGTTTTCACCGTTGAAAATAGGTGCTCTATTATACGCCCCTTTAGGTTCGGAAGCCATAATCTACTAAGCGATTTCGAAGCACACATAATTAACTGGAGCTCTTGATACTACTTGTTAGACGAATGAGACTTATCTAGAGGAGGTGAATAGATCCCTTTTTTATAAAAAAAATTGTTTAGAAAACTTATTTTGAAATTTTTTTAACAATGGCAAGCGGAAGTCCTCGGATCGACCATTATCTACTATGAACTGCTATTAGAAAGCCTGGATATGCGTTTAAACCAAGTTATAAAATACGATGATAATGATACGTAATCAATCAATATATAACACCACACACAACATGTTCGAATAATGTCACAAAGAAATTTATTTCCAATGAAATATAGACACAAAATAAGAAAAAGGAAAATTATCAAACACTTGGTGTGCGATTGATTATGTTTAGAATTGTCTATAATATTGTTGATGTTAAAACTAATTACAACCTTAAGGGTTGTAATCAACACAACAAACAAATTTGAAAAATTATCTTATAAAGTTTTTCCAAACTAATCAATTGCACAATCAAGGAATTTAACACTTTGAAATATGAACATAAATAAGAGGGAGAGAAAGAAAGAGAGAAAAAGAGAGAGAGAGAGAGAGAGAGAGAGAGAGAGAGAGAGAGAGAGAGAGAGAGAGAGAGAGAGTGTGTGTGTGTGTGTGTGTGTGAGAGAGAGAGAGAGAACACAAGGATTTGTTTAGGCAGTTCACCAATTCGTCCTCGTTATGGCTACGTCTGCCATTAATTCTAATCAGAATTGAGATAGTTATCTTACTTACAAAATTAATTGACAAAGGACCCTTCAGAGGCGCCGAGGATAGGCCCATAATTAATTGACAATGACCCTTCAGGGGTGCCAAGGCTAGGCCCAAAATTAATCGAAAAAGACCCCTCATGAGCGCCGAGGCTAGATTCGGAATTAATCAACAAGGATCCTTTAGGGGCGTCGAAGCTAGGCCCAAAATTAATTGACAAAGACCCCTCAAGGGTAGGGGTGTTCGTGGTTCAGTTTGGATCGGTTTTGAAGAAAAATATCATCTGATCCAAAGATAAATTTACTTGCGGTTCGGTTCGGTTTTGGATGATTGGTTAAAAAAATCCGATCCAATTTCTTGCGGTTTGATTTGGATCGGTTTTTTGGATATCCAAATTAAAAATTATAATTTTATTAATATTATAAAAATACTAATAAATAATAAATTTGATATAATATATAACATATACTATATTAAAATTTAATATTACAAAATGACAATGGTTGGTTATGATTGAAACAAATGAAATAATAAAAATTAATAGATTAAATCAAACTAATATATAATATTTTATAAAAAAAGTGTCATCTAATAATAAATTAACACAACATATTATACTAATGAAAAATAAATAAGTATAAAAATATATACATGCGGTTCGGTTTGGTTTGGATCGGTTTTAAAAAATCAATCCAAAATCCGATCCAAACATAGCGGTTTTTACAAAATGACATCCAAACACATTCAATAATTTTTTAATTTTTTTGGATTGGTTTGCGGTTTTTATCTGGATCGGTTTGGATTTGAACACCCCTACTCAAGGGTGCCGAGGCTAGGCTCAATCTTAATCGACAAAGGACTATTCAAGGGCACCGAGGCTAGGCCCAATTAATCGACAAAGACCTCTCAGGGGCACGAGGCTAGACCCGGTTAAAAGACAAAGACTTCTGCGGGAGACGTCATAGTTCTTCCTGGTAAAACGAAAAAGACCTCCACAGGGGGTGTCGTAGTGATGCTCGATTTAAAGCGAAAAATACCACCACGGGGCGTCATGGTTATAACAAGTTTAAAGCGGGAAAAACCCTCCACGGGGTCGTCGTGGTTACACCCGATTTAAGCGACTAATGCTCTACAAGAAAATTTACGAGGCCGACAAAGTTCTATCTTGCATAAAGTAATCATTATAAGAACACATGGGGTTTTTCATGGAAAAGGAAACGGTTAGGAAGAATATATGTTCCGCCTTCCTCAGACATATATACCTCACCATCCACGAAGACAATGAACTTAAACGCCCCACCCTTTCACGCCTCATGCTTGGGGGACTGGGTACATCCGGGGTGTAATGCGGATAGTATGTACATACCGAATTATTTATTGGGTCAGATCTATACCTGCCTCCAGCTCATGAATAAAATGATGCTTACTCCTTTAAAGATCGGAACCATGCTTAAAGAGTTTCACCCCTTCAAGCCCCACGCTTGGGGGGCTATGTACATATGGGGTGTAATCCGGACAGGTACTCGTGAGAGTATGTACGTCCGAGATCTTCGCTGGATAGGTGTACCCAAGATTCCTGAGCATGGCCTACCGACAGACCAGGAAACACCCACATCAATAGTATTCAAGGCCTTTTATGGCCCTCTGTTTGCTGGGATTTTCTTCATCCTCAATCTCAGTATATAAAGGAGTTAATAGAAACAGTTAAGCAAAGTTTGTTGGAATTGGAAGTATTTTTGATGGAAAGGTGATGGCACTTCGAAACAGGTGCAGGGGTGGAAGGCGTCAAAATTCCTATACTGACAGTGAGTTTTGGGACATAGTTTTTCAAAATACCAAGTTGGAAAATTTCCTCACAAGCGGTTGAAGCGAACAACGCAGGCGAATAAATATTTTCGGTCCTTATCTGCAGTTGAAGAGACACTTAGAAGGAGGCCCAAAGGCGAAATGCATGCAATGATTACGTGTTGTGTCCTAAAGAGAAAACTATTGGAAATATTTATTTTCATATTAGTATATTTAGGAATTCTAGTGTTAGGATTCAGGTGTGCCAAACTTACTACAAAACTTACAAATCTCAAAGTGCGAGAGCAAGAGTTGTTTCTACAAGTCAGTCTATGTTTTGATGATAACAACACGTATTTTTGAAAGAACCATTTTATGTTCTAACGTGTGTTGTGTGCAGATCATAATTATAGAAAATATCAGATCCAATAAGCACCAGCCAGATGAGCGTAATTGATAAATATGCGAAGTTACTATGTGTGACACAAGTCGCAAGAAGCAAGAACGCTTCTGTATCTGATCGTGATCAGTCAGATCCAAGGATGCCGGTATTGATGATGCAATGCTCTTGTGGATGCTCTCTGAAAGTGGTCGAGATTCTGAAGATTGCGTAGCTTCTGAAGAAGAGAACCGAAGTGCTGAAGACTCTCATGACTTGAAGTTCTGAAGGCGGAAGGCTCTGAAGACCAAGTGCAGAAAGACTCTGAAGACTTATGAGTTCTGAAGATTAAGGTTCTGAAGATCAAGTATTGAAGACTCTAAAGACAGATTCCTAATGGACAAGTTCTGAAGTTTCGGAAGACTTGAAGAAGTAAAGGATAACGTGCTTAAAGACAAATGCTGAAGTTCTGAAGACTGATTCCTAATGGACTTCTTCAAATAACTGAAGACTTGATGTATCAGATATCATGTTAAGAAGACTCTACTCATGCTTCATCAATTAATCATCAGAAGCCTCTGAAGTTCAGAAGTCACATGTTACCGTTGTGAGTAACTGTACACGACGCCCAAGAAAGATATATCCCGTCACTTCTCCCATAGCAAAAAAGAGATGTGTCAGTACAGCTAATTATTACACAACGTCTCTTTTCCAACAGCCAACAGTATTTCAAACGGCTATATTTCTACTGGGCTATTTAAAGGAAAGAGTTCTCGCTTCTGAAGGCATCGATTCATTCCTTAAAAGATGAATTGATCAAGTCATTGTGTGAAGATAGCAACAACGATAAGTTTTCGTTGTAACACTTAGAATATCAAAAGCTATCACCATTTACACATGGCCATTGTTGTTGGAGCTTAAGAGCAACATTCAACACAACAACAACAAATTGGCATAGAAGCTGTTGATGAAGAAGACAACATTGAAGATCAGTCAAGTCATCAACCACCTTCTCGTCAGTGCTACATTGAAGATCTGAAGCAAGGAGTTGTTGCTCAAAGCTTCCTCACCCAAGAAGACGAAGAAGAAGAAGATCTACAAGATGTCAACAACTGTCAAATCTTTATACATCTGTGTAGTTTCTTAGAATAGGAAGGAGCTGCTGCTCACATCTTGCTTGAACACTTGTGAGTTCTTTTGTACTTAAACTTAGGAGTAATCTGCTTGTTAAGAAGCATCTTAGTAATCTTCTGTTAACTAATTCTTTGTGAATTAGGATTCCTTGAGTGGTCAGTGTTACCGGAGACTCAAGAAGACAATGGCGAGATGTCATTGTGGGAAAAGCCTGAAATTGGGTCAGTAGTGTTATATTCATTGCGATAAATCCCTGAACGTCTAGCTGTGAAAGCCTAGCAGTAGATCTTGCGAGATTGGAACCTGCAGGTCAATGTTTGTTATATTCATTAAGTTGAATCCCTGAACGGTTCATTACATGTTAGTCACAATGCGGCTGTGCAAGTGGTTAGTCACCGGCTGTTGCCCATGCATCTGTAATCGAGATTGTTTATAGTGGATTAAGACCTTGTGTTCAAGGCGAAATCACTTGAGGAGGGTGGACTGGATTAGCCTTTGTGGTGAACCAAGATATATCGTGTGTCCTTTACTCTTATGCTTAATGTTCTTATTTATGTTTCTATATTGAGTATCAGAACCTTACATAAGCAAGTCAGAACCTTGCAACTCTGATAAGCTTCCGCTCTGCAAGCTCTGAATGTTACGAATAATATTCAGACTCTTGTTGGTTCTCATGCTTCATGCATTGCAAGTCTGAGTGTAACTTCGTTAATCAGAGTCTCCCAACGAACTCTGATGTTATTCTAAGTGCTTTAACGACAAGAACCCAAAAGTTGTTAAAAAGAGTAAATACACAATTCAAACCCCCCTTTCTTGTGTCTTTCCCGTACCTTCAATTGGTATCAGAGCGCCGGTTCTGTTATTGATGGATATCAAACACTTAACAGTGTTAGAAAAAGATCCAGATGAGGTGCGTAGAAATACTCTGGGTGAGATTGAAATCCACTTACAATTTCTGTAACAGTTCAGAAGATGACTGTGTACAAAATTGTAATCAATCTGAGTACTTGAGCAAATAACTGATTCTGGAAGTTTTTATAGTTGTCAAACAACTAAATCTTCCTCACTTAAGTTTAGTAAAGATTGGAGAATCAGCTGATAAGATAACTTCATCAGATAAGCAGTAGTATCTGTTGAAAGCTTATCTTGGAAGATACGTGTGGATGAACCACGTATTTGCTCAAAGTTGAATCATCAGAAAACAAGAAGTCTTGTTTGCTGAAGATCAATTCTTTATGAGTTTTTGAGATGTTTTCAAGAAACGAATTAGGTCCACCCTTGACTTTCTCGTATAGAAACTCATTCAGAACTTCTTCATGTAAAGAAGAAAGATTGTTGTTCTATGATCTTGAACTTCAAAGTGAAGTCTGTTGAAGTCAGAAAATCTGAAGAATTCAAACTCTTAGAAATGATTCAACATTTGAATCTTGAATGATCTAGAAGTTAAAAGATTCAATGAAGAACTGAATATTGTTTTCATGGAGAGCTATGCAGAAATCAGAAAGAAAATTCAGGAAGAAGAAGAATGTCAAGGATTCATCAAATACTTGATAAAAAATGATCTCTTAAGTGTGGATTGAATCAGTATAACCAAGTCCTGATGACTTGAGACTTTCTCACAGATGAATCAAACCTTGTTGATCAAATCATCTTCTGATAAGTGTCTCAGAATTTCTCATACATTGAAATCAGAAGATGCATGTCCAAACACTTAAAGTCTTCTACCTAAAGTCAAGAGGATTTAAGTTACTGATGTCCTTCAGAAAGAAGAAATCAGTTAACATTCTGTTCAGAAGTAGATATGCTGTTAATTTATGATGGACTATTTCTGTGACAAGAATTTTCAGCATTGTGAGATAAAGAAAATATCATACAAACTATGCTACATGTTAACCACATGTTTCATGATACTTGGTTCTGAACTAACTTTGTGTGTGTCTGGAGAAACAAAGTCAAAATGAAGCTATGAAATGGCAATCGATTTCCTTAGCTCATAATAGTTCATGATTAAGCTAAAAACCTATTGATCTTCTAAAAACCAGAAAGCTTGATCGAAGCTTGTTGTTCTGACAATGAAGATTTAGAATCTTTGATTGGTTGTTCTCAAATGTCAGATGAATAAACAAAAAATTACAGAATCGTCTGGAATATGATTCTAGAAGCTCAGAATGGAAGAAATGTCAAATGTCTGTCGACTTCAAACTTTGATCTTTGAGAGAATCAGCAAGTGTTCAATAGGACACTCAGAAGGAAGCAGGAAATGATAATCAGAAGCTCAGCATTGAAGTCAGAATACAAAGGCAAACCCCTGAAGAACATGGAAACCAGCCGCAAGTCACTCAGATGCAAATAAATTCAATGATCAGCAGTTCTGAGTCAGAACTAAACACAAAGTATGACGATAGAAATTTCAGAATGTCCAAGGTATAACTCCTTTCACTTAAAACTAAAAATATATATAATCTGAAATATTTCTGTCTTATAAGAAAAATATTTTGACTATACGTACACTCAAAAGTAACTTTAATTTCACATCTTGGGTAATCATAACATATCTTTGACAACACTAGCTCTTTAGAAATCTTAATAAAATCTTTCTTGTTCTTGATCTATGTTTTTCTCTAGACTAGGCACAACTCATCCTATTTATTTATGTGTATAAAAATAAGCTTCTCCCCGTCAAATAATTTCATACCTAAACCCTTATTTCATAAAACATAAGGGTCAAAACTTTGTTGTGTGTCCATCATCATGCCTCCACTAACCTTTCTAGGAAACTAAGACCTCCTTAAACTCATTCCTGAAAAACAGTTTGTAATCAACACCCCTCCTCTTCCGAGTCTCATTGCTTGCAGTCTAGCAGATGTGTTGTACACTCAACAATGGACTAGGTACTCCATGATGCTAGAAAAACCTATCTACGAAAATCTTGTTAAGGATTTCTGGAAACATGCTGATCTTGATCTTGAAAGCAAGTGTATCACCTCCTTTGTTTTTGAAATCCCAAAGCTTGGTACAGGCTCATGTTATCCAACTTTCTTCCCAGAGGAGAAAGTCATGACTTACTTAGATTTCATGACCATGAATTCATTTATTTACTAATGAATGAATTTCAAATAAATCTACCACTCACTATCTTCATCTGTCTCTGGAAAACCATCTCTGAGTCCAGAAACCTCACAAAGTCCTACATTCCTTATGGAAAAGTTTTGTCTGAGATTTTCTTTAGAGATGGAATTGTGGACATGATCAAAGAGAAAATTGAAGAAGATGGTCCTGAAAGCCTTCCAGATAACTGCTTGTTGAAGACTAAATGTGGAATTTTTAGCAACTAGAAAAACTATCTCTGTTTAATCTAGGTCTGGATTTTATTATGTATTGGTTTAATCGTATTTTGTCTAGGTAGTTGTATTCAGGTTGTTTCTAAACGATTTAGGTAAATGGAGTGTCAAGCCTATCATCTAAATCAATGAAGTATCTCTTCTTTGTTATTCTAAGAATATGAGATTCTCTCATGACTAACCATTAATTGGAATTAAGAAAATCAAGTATCTGACAAAGCATTAATTGATATTATCTATCAAAAGATATTTGAAAGATCTTTTAGTGGCTCAAGAAATCGTCATTATTAACTTACCAGCCCTTTGGCCACTCGCTGTAAAACAGTTGTTAACACATTAACTCTTCCCAAATAAATTAGTAACTGCTCCGTTTTTCTTTTCCCACACAGATACAACCCTTAGTATACCCTAAGTAATCATAACCTACCTAGGAAATAGTAAACACAAATCCTTTGCACCAAGCCAGTCACTCTCTTACTTTAACTCGCTATAAATAGTTGGACGTTTCCCTTGCATAACTCATCCTCAAATCTAAACTTTTTTTTAATAAAACTCTCATTTCAACAAGATGATGACCTCTCAAAGAACTGGTCCAACCTTTTTAGAAAGAAAAGAAAACTTAGATATCATTGCTAAGAAAATGCCAAATCTTGCTCGTCTCAGAAACGATGGTCTGGAAATAATCAGAAGCATGCAAGCTCAGTCTTGGCAGTGCTATTACTCTCTCATGTATGGTCCCATCTTTAAAAACCTTGTTAAAGAATTCTGGAATTACGCAAGAGTCAGCAACGATGGAAAAACTATCTAGTCTGAAGTCCACTATCAACCCATTGCAGTCTTTGTCTCCTCGATAGAGAGAATCACGGGATGTGTCTCCTCCAGGGCCACAATTGATGACTATCAATTAGACTTAAGCATGGTTGAAAGGTGCAGAATTCTGTTTGACAATTCAGTTCCTTATGAACCGAACAACCCAGAGAAGCTTCTCCCTTCTCCAAAAACCTGGTTTAAGTTTTCCTTAACCAACCTTCATCCGCGTGCTTCTGCAAGAAACACCATGACTCATGACGACAGAATCTTCGTCTTCCTCTTAACACATCACGTTACAATAGACCTTCCTAAGACCATCTTTAACCACATGAGACATTCTACCAGAGTCTCACGAAACAAGATGCCTTTATTCCATATGCAAGAATAATATCTGAAATACTTCTTAAAGAAAAGGCCTGGGGCTTGATCAGCGGGCTTGAACCAGGATCTTCTCTTGTTGAAACAAGGTGTCAGAGTGTGGACAATGTTGAGGATTTTGATGATTAAGCTTTAAACCTTAGTGTATCTCAAATTGTTTTGTGTAGTTTTGTGTTGATGGTTCTATATCATTTTAATCGATGAATCAATGTTGCTTTCTGTTTTATCATCTATGACCATATAAGTATTAAATCCATAACTTAAATTTTTATCATTCTCTGAGATGCTTACACTGCTTAAATAAAACACTTAAAACATTATCATAACCCAACGATGATCGATAAATTAACATCCTTCAAGGATGATGCTATCACAAGAATTCAAAACTTAATAGATGCTTCCAGTTCAAGCATAGATCCCTTATAAGTGAGAAACATCTGGACTGAGTTCCATGAAAGGATCTCAGAGGAAATTGTGAAGAGCAAGAAATTGGTTGTCACTCAAGCAGAAGAAAAGCTGCTTAACTCAAGAACAAATGATTCTGAAAGCTCGCTCTCATCTTCCTCATCATCATTAGGCTCCTTTTAATCTAAACCTTAGGAACCCATCCTCATTAGGACTATGTTTTGATTATCTTGAACTGTTCAAGATTAAGCTCAACCTATGCTCCGCATCTTAAAATTATTTTATGTTGTTGCTTCTATCTGATTATTCATAAATGAAATGCTATAATTAATCTCTACAGATGATCTAAAACCTTCAATTGGTAATCAGATAATTCCATCTAATTGTCCTTAAAATGAATATGCTATGATTAAAGATGGTTATCACTAAATGACTTGGATTGTTCTTAACTGCTCAAATGTTGGGTCTATGGTTCTATGTTGTTTAGCATATCCAGAATATATAATGATGTTGAAATGCTTAACTGATGAAGGAATTACATGCTTAAATGCTCATATGCTCTAGCACTTTTTGATGATTTCAAAAAGGGGGAGAAATATAATGATTTTAATTGAGAAAAGGAATTCTGAAAGAAGAAGAAAGAAAGAATGCAGAACTCAAACAAAGAACTCATATAAAATATAAAAATGTGTTACTTCTAACGTTTGTTGTTTGATGTTATCCGAGGAACTTTAAACAAGTTCACTAGGCATTCTAAGAACAGGAACAGGTCAAGACAAAGTATACATTTCAAGATGCTTACTCAGAAGAACTGTGCAAATCAGAAGACAAAGAGCTGTCTGAAGATCCGGATTGAAGATCCAAGAAGAAGTAGTTCTAATTTTTACCAGGAACCAATTAAAATGAAAACGATTTGGTATCAGACTAAATCAATAATTGGTAATTAGACTCGGTACACAAAGATTAGTATCAGACTCGTCAATTAGAACAAAGCTGTGGATTATTATTATTATCAAAATACCTTCATTGGCATCATTTCAGCACACTAAGGAAATACCTCTCAAGTGGTATGAGAAGAAATCCTTCACTTGGTATCAAACTCAACATACTCTGGTAGCACATCACGTGGTATCAGACCAGAATCAAATCATGAGTACCAGATTTAGAATCAAGCATTGATTGATCACTATAATTAAACCTTCAATTAGTATCTGATCAAAAATCAAGTCTTGATGAACCACTGAGTTGTGACAGTAACAAGGTTCTGAGATGAAGACCTGTGTTCAAAAGTCAAAATCTGAAAAAGTCATGATCTACATTGGTGATTAAAATCTTACCATCCTGAATTATGATTCTGAAGATCCCAATATCTGACTTATGGAACTTAGGGGGAGACTACCCAGAAGATTCAAATGATAAATCTTATAATCTTCACAAAGTCTAAAACTCAGGGGGAGTTTTCTTAAAAGACGATGTCTGTCTCTGATGAATAGTGAGGCTATGTTATCAGATAAGAATTGATCTGCTTGTGCTTGAATGAATTTGCTAAAACGTAGAAATGCTTCAGAAGTCTCTGAAGATTACAAGCTCTGATACAACTACAAAAGAAAACTGAGTTCTAAAGATCTGAAGATGGAAGTTCTGATGAACTAGTCCAGATTCTAAAGATTCTCTGTTTTCTTAAAGACAAGATAGAGAAGTAGTTCTTTTCTACTCTTCGTATCGGCAACTCAAGTTGTTATTCTGTATATCTTTGGATCATATAAGATTCTAGATGGTCACAGATAAAACCTTGAGGATAACACATTCAGGGGGAGCTGTTGTTCCAGACTCTGAATATGTTTGTTTTGGTGATTACCTTGTATAAAATGTTCAATCAAAATACTTGGTTTTGTCATCATCAAAAAGGGGGAGATTGTGAGAGCAAGAGTTGTTTCTACAAGTTCAACTATGTTTTGATGATAACAACACGTATTTGTGAAAGAACCATTTTATGTTCTAACGTGTGTTGTGTGCAGATCATAATTATAGAAAATATCAGATCCAACAAGCACCAGCCAGATGAGCGTAATTGATAAATATGCGAAGTTACTATGTGTGACACAAGTCGCAAGAAGCAAGAATGCTTCTGTATCTGATCGTGATCAGTCAGATCCCAGGAGGCCGATATTGCTGATGCAATGCTCTTGTGGACGCTCTCTGAAAGTGGTCGAGATTCTGAAGATTGCGTAGCTTCTGAAGAAGAGAACCGAAGTGCTGAAGACTCTCATGACTTGAAGTTCTGAAGGCGGAAGGCTCTGAAGACCAAGTGCAGAAAGACTCTGAAGACTTATGTGTTCTGAAGATTAAGGTTCTGAAGATCAAGTATTGAAGACTCTGAAGACAGATTCCTAATGGACAACTTCTGAAGTTTCGGAAGACTTGAAGAAGTAAAGGATAACGTGCTTAAAGACAAGTGCTGAAGTTCTGAAGACTGATTCCTAATGGACTTCTTCAAATAACTAAAGACTTGACGTATCAAATATCCTGTTAAGAAGACTCTACTCATGCTTCATCAATTAATCATCAGAAGCCTCTGAAGTTCAGAAGTCACATGTTAACGTTGTGAGTAACTGTACACGACTCCCAAGAAAGATATATCCCGTCACTTCTCCCATAGCAAAAAGGAGATGTGTCAGTACAGCTAATTATTACACAACGTCTCTTTTCCAACAGCGAACAGTATTTCAAACGGCTATATTTCTACTGGGCTATTTAAAGGAAAGAGTTCTCGCTTCTGAAGGCATCGATTCATTCCATAAAAGATGAATTGATCAAGTCATTGTGTGAAGATAGCAACAACGATGAGTTCTCGTTGTAACACTTAGAATATCAAAAGCTATCACCATTTACACATGGCCATTGTTGTTGGAGCTTAAGATCAACATTCAACACAACAACAACAAATTGGTATAGAAGCTGTTGATGAAGAAGACAACATTGAAGATCAGTCAAGTCATCAACCACCTTCTCGTCAGCGCTACATTGAAGATCTGAAGTAAGGAGTTGTTGCTCAAAGCTTGCTCACCCAAGAAGACGAAGAAGAAGAAGATCTACAAGATGTCAACAACTGTCAAATATTTATACATCTGTGTAGTTTCTTAGAATAGTAAGGAGCTGCTGCTCACATCTTGCTTGAACACTTGTGTGTTCTTTTGTACTTAAACTTAGGAGTAGTCTGCTTGTTAAGAAGCATCTTAGTAATCTCCTGTTAACTAATTCTTGGTGAATTAGGATTCCTTGAGTGGTCAGTGTGACCGGAGACTCGAGAAGACAATGGCGAGATGTCATTATGGGAAAAGCCTGAAATAGGGTCAGTAGCGTTATATTCATTGCGATGAATCCCTGAACGTCTAGCTGTGAAAGCCTAGCAGTAGATCTTGCGAGATTGGAACATGCAGGTCAATGTTCGTTATATTCATTAAGTTGAATCCCTGAACGGTTCATTGCATGTTAGTCACAGTGCAGCTGTGCAAGTGGTTAGTCACCGGCTGTTGCCCGTGCATCTGTAATCGAGATTGATTATAGTGGATTAAGACCTTGTGTTCAAGGCGAAATCACCTGAGGAGGGTGGACTAGATTAGCCTTTGTGGTGAACCAGGATATATCTTGTGTCCTTTACTGTTATGCTTAATGTTCTTATTTATGTTTCTATATTGAGTATCAGAACCTTACATAAGCAAGTCAGAACCTTGCAACTCTGATAAGCTTCCGCTCTGCAAGCTCTGAATGTTACGCATAATATTCAGACTCTTGTTGGTTCTCATGCTTCATGCATTGCAAGTCTGAGTGTAACTTCGTTAGTCAGAGTCTCCCAACGAACTCTGATGTTATTCTAAGTGCTTTAACGACAAGAACCCAAAAGTTGTTAAAAAGAGTAAATACACAATTCAAACCCCCCTTTCTTGTGTCTTTCTCGTACCTTCACAAAGTACCCGAGCGAAGCGAGAAACGAGTCACACAAGTTCAATGTATTTTTAACACTAATTCCATTCAATGCAAAGTCTGTCATTTTGTGTTTTTTTCTTTGCAATTCAATTTTGTTTCTTTACTTTTACAAGTCAGTTATCTTTTGTTTTTTTTACTTTATCAAGATTTCGACCAATGTCGAAATCCTTGACATATCCAATATTATCAACTTTAATTTCATTTTATCACAAACTTATACAAAATCTAGAAGAATTTAAGCACATATGTCCTAGGATTCCCTAGTTGATCTTGCAAGTAATCTTTAATAAGAGACTAGCGCTTGTTTACCAAAAATCACAATAAAGGCGTACTTCCAAAATTCGCCATGAATACGGGAGCAAATGAATTTTCCATCTACACTAATTAGTGCGTACTTCCAAAATTCTTTCACAAGATTTGAATAAAAATGTCCATTCAAAATATTAAAGTATTTGCCCCATTTTTGTTTTTGAACACCGAGAATAGTGTCACGATTTGTTCCCTTAAGACTCATAAAATCAAGTCGTTTTTCGACAATGACTTCAAGAATCTCTTCATTGCCACAGAATGTTTTGAAATACATGGTTGATTGGAAGAAAGTGAAACAGAACAAAGAAGGGATATGAAGTTCACAAAGAAGGAGTGACTGAGAATGAAGGAGACGAGAACTTATAAAAATATGAAGGAAACAAAAAGGAGCTAATGATGATCGACAATGTTGAAGAGACTTGAGATACGCAATAATTAATGATTTAGCTTGATTTGTAGACTGCTGCCATATACCAGAGTGAGTGTGATAGGGGTAAGGGTTAGAGTAATACGAAAAATGAAGGATGGAATTGGAAGTGTTGATCAGAAACAATATTTGAAAGAAACAGGGGAGACATTCTAAAGAAGGAATGAGTTCAGAAAACGTGACAAAGGGTGATATGAAATGATTTTAATTTCTTGTATCAAAGATATTCTCATAACTCGAGGTATCCTATCAAATACGAGGTATGGTACATATAAGACAAAAAATTTGTTGACGTACCAACTCTTCATATCATTATGGCTAATAAATGCATCAAATTCTTAAGTTTCCAATGGTTAAAAGTATTTACCAAGAGTCATGCTTTCTAACTTTGGTTACTTACAAACTATGACAAATTCATTAGTCAAAGGTTTTCTCATTTCAAAAACACGACTCCTATGCATCATGTTTAAGAAATATATTTTTCTATTCTTGAGAAACGTAAATTCTAAGATACTTCTTTTCATTCTAATCATTGAAAATAACTAGGTTCACATGTTAGATGAAAATAAGTTTAACTTCAACAATGATTCTTTAAAGAAAGATTTCAGTCATAAGAAAAAGGCTGAATCAGAAAGTTTTAGAAAATGATTTCCTACTGAATTCTCAAAATTGTAGTTCTAGAATATAAGAATAATTTCTAAACCATTTAAATTAAACAGAAGAGTTAGAAATACATTACTCAATACTCTTGTAGAATTCTAGCTACGACTGTAGATGCTTCTTCAGAATTACCACGCGTTCAGCTTCTGTAGTTGATGACTTTGTTGACCAGCACTTCTAGCTGGATCACTAGATTAGTTTCTCCTTTCATCATCTCTCTTCTTTCTGCTGCGATCTTCATAAGAGTATTTGAGCGTTGTGCAGAGGCACGATCTCTTGATCTTCCATTCTGACGGAATAAAAAAAACATCTCTCCTGATATTTGTTTCATATTTGATTGGAGAAGAACTAAGTTCTTTCTCTAGTCTTCATCTTGAGATCATACATCTTCAATCATCAAGAAGGTTAATTCCCAGAAAGCCCCTAGTTTCTCAGTACTTAGCATATATTTTTGAAAAGTTATGTGCTGAGAGAACTTGCTATAATATTCTTGCATCATCAGAACTCAATCATTGAACAAAAGCTAATCTTCAACATATGCAGATATCATCATAGTCATCAAACCAAGACATATTTCCTTTGAGGTTTGAATGAAGATTTTGTTCTTACTAGCTGAGCCTTATCATTCAGAATTAGTTCATCAGAAAGTGACAACTTTTGTCTTTCCTTTCTTAGGGAGTGAATGAACTACTACAACTATTTAGCATCTACTGATTTCCTCATCTTTTCCTTCTTCAGGAGCTCCATTATCTTCAGCATAGAGAGGATAGTTTCCAGCTTTGCATTCTTCCAATGAGCTTTAGTTTCTGACTTCCAAGATAATTATCAAATCTGACATTGATTTGGTTTCCAGTGAAAGTACTTCAGCGCCTAGTACTTTGTAGCCTTTGAACATTCAAAGCATTCTAACCAAGATGCGTCAGACTAGATTCGAATCATATTCTATTCTGAATAAACATGCTAGCTGCTTCCTAGAAATGCTTTGTCATGATGATTTCTCATATATCATGATTTAAGCCATTTCTTTTCCAAGCTTGTTCTATCTTCAATCATTTGTATCTGATAATGAAGAACTAGAACATCAGAATCTTCTTTTCACCAGATAGCTTCTTAAGCTCATACTTTCACTCAGTCACATGAGTCCAGAAAGTAGTGAACACAGAAGGATACATTTATGTATCAGGAGCTCCTGAAAAGAAACTTTGGATAACATTCTGACAAACTTAAGCTTGTTCAACTAAGATACCTTTCTCAAGCTAACATGACTTAATTTGTCTTAGGCTTCAGCCAATTCTCTTCGTACACACACATACGACAATAATCAGAAAATTATAAGTTGCTCGTTCTTGAATGCACTCTTGACAACTGAAGAACTTCCCTTTTGATATCTTCAGAATCCTGCGAAGTTTCGAGAGCAGGTAGTTAGAATCTTGATAGCCATATCCAATGCTTATCTGCAGTAGAACTAGTTTCTGTTGAATAAGAAACTGCTTTATCTTCTGGAGAGATCTTCTGCAGCAAACTTTCTAACCATAACTATCTGTATTATGTTAGTTAGCTCTTCTTCTCAGCCTTTTTCTCATAAGCATTTCGTGCTTTCTTCTTAGGCTTTTATTCCCTAGAAAGAGAGAGACCTTCTTTGTCTTCTGGCTAGAAGTAGCATTCTGTTTTTCTATTCTGATTTTTAGATTCTGACTGATTGAAGCATAACAGTTTTCTTCTTTTCTGAGTTATACTGTTTAGCTAATATCTTCAGTTCTTCAAGAGAAGCTTTACTCCATATCTTCTGCATGCTTGATCAGTTGCCATAAGATTCTATTCAAATAACAAGCTTCTGATCATCTTCTTCAAGAATTCTGACGAAGAAATCATCATTCAAAATCTTAAGTTCTGTAGTCATGATTTAAAATATTGATGACAAGATTTCTAACATCTTCAGCATACTTCATCTTGAAGTTTCCATGCTTCAGAATCATGACACAAGCATTCTCTCTTCTTCACATGAAAGAGTTCCTAATGAGCAATACTGAGAAAGTCAACGGTAGACCAGGTCTGTTTGTTGAAAACATCCCATACTCAGAAAGAATAAACCTTCAGCAAACAAGATTCCATGCTTTCTGATGATTCTTGTTGATCTCTTCTAGACCATTCTTCTTAAGCCTTGTCTAGGCATAACCTTGAGGAGATACGTAGCTCTCAACTAACTTATTCCAAGAATAACATTCATCAGATTCTTTTAATTATCTGATGAGTCTATTATCCTTTTACCAAATGATTCTTCATCTTGCTTTCAATCTTCTTGCAAGCACCATAAGATAAGATTATGTTGTCAATAACAACCAACTCCAAGAATCAGTGACACAATCCAGAATGAGCCTTTCTGGTTTGTCATTTCAGTACTCAATCCTTTCATCATCGTATGAGACTGAAAATATAGATGGTGGAGGAGATTATCCAGAGCGTTTCTCAAAGCTCGTCCGGATCTTTATCTGACATGGTTAAGTGTTTGATATACATCAATAACAGAACTGGAGCTCTAATACCAATTGAAGGTTGAGAAACACAAGAAATGGGGGTTTGAATTGGGTTTCACATTTTGTCCCCCTTTGCGGAATTAAACTAATGACGTTAACAAGTAAATAAAAATAAATGAACACAATTATTTTTATCATGGTTCACTGTTAACGAAGCTACTCCAACGTTCACATGAAGGAATGGTCAACATCACTGTACAAAAAGTTGCTCTTGCGCCACCTTATCGAGGTAGAGGTCACAATTTTTTGTATTCTTGTGTTCAACTCAAAACCATTCTTATCTTCTGTCTTTCTAATGTCTTCAGTGGCTTCAAATAAAAAGTTGATGAAGCGTTTTGTATAAGAGTCAATTCTTTGAAATTTCAGAAACCCAGTCTTCAGAATTCCAATATCTTTGTTCAGCAAAACTATCTTGAGAATCTTCAGAGTCTTTAGAACCTGTTCCTTCAGAACCTTGTCTTCAGAGTCTTCAGAATTCATTAAGCATATTCTTGTTTTCAGAGTCTTCAGTACATCGTTGTCATACCCAAAATTTTGACCACTAAGATTTCTCATCATTGTGCTAATCATCATCTCAAGATGGGGATACTTTCATGTCTCATCAATCTCCTCAAGGAATTGTTGAGCATTCACTACAATCAAATATTAGGGTTTTAAGCCCTCTCGGAGTGCTTAGACAAAGGATCAATCAAGAAATGACATGATATTCAACTTGTCTAGCCTCTCAAACATCCACAAGGGATCAAGAGGACTCCCACATCAAGAATCAAGCACAAGGTTGCAGCATTCCAAGTGGATTAAGCCTCCAGATCGTCAGTGTCACCAAATTAGGGTTTTGGTCGGCCAGGACCTCCAGATGAAACTTTTCCTCTGGGCATGAGCCAATGCTTCAAAGCATAACTCAAGATACTCCAAGGGACCTCATGGACCCAATCATCAAGTCAATTTTACCTCAGGGGATGCATTCACAAAAAATCAGGAATTAGGGTTTCTTGACCTAATTCACCCCTAAGTTTACTTTTGGGACAAAACATGAGCCAAGACCTTAAGGCATGATTTGAGGGTCTCTAACACACTACATTGATCCATTTTCAACAATGGATTGATCCACGAAGCTTGACTCACAAGTTTCATTTTCATCGGGACCATAATTAGAGTTTCGAGGGAAAAGTCAACTGTACCTTTGACTTTTGATCCAGACATGCTCCCAAACCTTGGTACATGATTAAATACACCCTACAACACCTATTGAATATATCCATTAGGTTTGATTTAGGTCAAGGACTTGATTTCACAAAGGATCGCACAGTTTGGATTCCGTCGGATAAAAAGTCAACTGTGCACAAAACCAAGTTTGACTTTTTGAGATTTTTCACAATTATGGTTCATTGACCCTAAAATGATGTTAATGTATGATTGGAATCATCATTCATCAAGAAAAATCAAAGAAAGTTGGATAACTTGTAAAAGGGGTAACCATAAAAACTTACGATTTTTCTAAGTTATGGAACAAAGTGGCTAGGGTACCAACTTCCAAGGGCCATAACTTGATATCTAAGCAACCATTTTGGATGGTCCAAAACTGGATTTGTAGATCTCATGGAATACTTTAAAAGTTTCAACTACAACTCATTCCAATTCCTCATGTATTTTTAGTTATGGAGTGATCAAAATGGCTGAAAACACAAAAGTGACATTTTTCTAACACTTAGTGAAATTTTCATTAAGTCAGAATCTGCCTTATTTTTTCCCAAATGTAGAGGCATTTTTCATTATAATTCAGGTTGAATCAAAACCAAAGTTGTACATCATGTTGAAATAGGATATATCAGCTTTTCAAAATGTCCAAGAACTCCATCAAATTCTATCTGAGCTAGGAGTTATGACAGCTGCAACATGCCTTGCTGCAAACTGTCTTGGCAAGGCAGATTTGTGCATTAGTGCTCGAATTGCCTAAATTGGGCAACTTCAAGCATGGTTATCCATCTGCGCACCTCAAGGGAGAACAACCAAGGGACAAGCACTGATCCATAAGCCTCCCAAGTCTTTGGAACTACATATAGGTTTGGCACCCCTAAAAGCTAAAGATGCCTCAAGACTCCAATTTTGTTTTGGAGCATTCAATGGATGCTTAGAGGTGGCATGTATCAGAGCAAAGATGAACACTTCAGTCAAGCCTTATCCTTGAACTAGAGAACCATAGGCATGTGCTCTAATCTCAAGTCAATGGCTAGAGGAGACTTGAGATTCCATTTGATCACCATTGGCCAAAGGCCTGCTGCAGTTGCCATTCCCTATTCCTTGCAAAACAAACTTGACACACTATAAATAGACCTCATTTCTGATCAATTTGAGTACAGCAAAGGCCTATAACACTTGCCTTTCTCAAAATTACACTTTCACTTCCAAAAATACCTTCTAATGCAAGCTACTATCGGGTTTTGAATTAGAATGTGTTTCCAACCAAACCAATCACACACACGCCTCATAAACATCATATAGAAGTGATCTAAACACTTAAACAATATCTGGAACATCAATTTCTCAAAATCACCAGCCATCTGCACAAGCTTTTGACAGATTTGCAGTTGAGGTGCCAAATCAAGTTCCAGCTCAATTCAATCCACTCCAAGCATTCAGACACACTCCATAGCACATAAGGAAGTTGTCCACACCATTGGAACCAAGCTGTAACACCTCCAACCTAGAACTCGATCACCAGCTGCAAGAGGTAAGCCTCAACTTGGTCATCTCATGATTCATGCATATTTCCTCGCACAATAATTTTGCCATATGTTCATAATCATGTATAGAGTGTTTCCCCTCCATTAATGGCTTTATATGAGTCGTGTATCAAATTTCTCAGCCTTCATGCAGATATTAGGGTTCTTGAGGTTTCTCTTTGATTTCTTATTCCATGCTTAAAATAAATGAAATTAAAGACCATAGACATGATCGTGAGGTGAAAACGAGTAGATTGATATGAGGATTGTGTGATTTCATCAAGTATTCAGTGAGATTGATGAGAAAACGCAAATATGGGAAAAACAGAGCACGCGGGCAAAACCAAGATGTTCTTGGCGCCCTTTTTCAAACTTTCAAATATTTGAATTTTTGTGATTTTATTTAATTGATTCAAAAATTAATTTCTCTCTGAATTTTAATGATTTTGAGTTGATTCTTTTTTTAATAATTCTCAAAAATGTTAAAATATTTTATTTTACAAAAATTTCCCAAAAATATTATTTATTTCATATACTTGATATTTTTACAAAGAATTAATTTTTATTTGTTTTTTAACATTTAAAATATTTTTTCCTTCTTGATTTTCCAAACTTAAATGGTTTCCAATCATTTTGTGGATAAAAAAATGATTTTTGAAACATTGATCCAAGATCACCACTCATTTTTCACATGTTTTCAATAATTTTTATTAATTTTTAAACAAAATTAATTCCATTTTAAATAAAATTAGGGTTTTGATTAATTCCACCCTCATCAATCTATTTTCAAATTTTTTGGGCCTCTAATAGAGTGTAAGTCCCAACACCTTTGTAAATAAAATAATTTTGGGCCTCACATATTGTATAAGTCCCTCTGTATATTTTCAAAAGTTCGGCGCGATCGTCGCCTTTTTAACAAAATCAACTGGGCTTCTCCTTGAGCTATAAGACTCATCTTTATTCATTTTCAAACTTTTTGGGCCTCTTGATAGAGTGTAAGTCCCACCTCTTTGTAATTAAAATAATTTGGGCCTCAGGGTATTGTATAAGTCCCGATACAGTTTCAGAAACTTCGACGAGATCGTCGTTTTCAAACAATTTTCATCTGGGTCTACCCTCGTGTTGTAAGTCTCATTCCTTTTCTTTAAATAACCCTTTTGGGCCTCTAATAGAGTGTCAGACCCAACCCCCTTTTAACCAAAACCTTTTTGGGCCTCAGATATTGTATAAGTCCTTCTGCGTTAAAAAAATCTCGGCACGACCGCCAGTTCAAAATCAAATCATCTGGGCCTACCCTCGTGTTGTAAGTCCTATTTCTTTTCTTTTAAAACATCTTTTGGGCCTCTCCTTGAGTTGTAAGACCCAACCCTGTTGTAAAGAAACCTTTTTTGGGCCTCAGTCGTTGTATAAGTCCCGGTACGATATTCAAAACAACGGTGCGATCACTGTTAAAACCTTGGGCCTCTCTTTGAGTATAAGCCCCAATAATATTTTCAAAACAATTCCCTTTTAATTTAGATTCAATATACAGTTGTTATCAAAACTTTCTTTAATTTCTAACAACTAACCATACAGCATGGAAGCTTGCTCACCTGTAAGTTTTATCCGCTTTCATTTACTTACTCAAATATATATAACTGTATTGTGGGAAGCTGTGCATGGTTAGTCTTCTTTCATTCTTTTAAATACACGTCAAATATATATATATATATAATTGAATTGTGGGAAGCTGCGCATGGTTAGTCTTCTTTCATACCCTTTTAAATACTTGTCGTATATCATCTGTATATATACTAGTATAGTTATTTAGAGTTTTCCTCGGCAACTAGGTCTAGAACTAGGTAAAGCCTTGTTGGTCGCTCTTAAATACAAACAAAACTAGATCCCCATAGGATTTCCAGATACAGTCTTGCCTTCTCTTGGGCTTAAACAATATGGAACAAAGAGAAAGGTAATATTCTTCGTGAACCTTTTCTCAGACTGTCACCCCTAGAGCTTGTCAAAGAAATTCTATTCCCCAGAGGTGATCCATTCTCGGTGAATGGCATCTTTTGAGTTTCTTCAAACCTCATAACTTTCACTAAATGATCTATTCTCGGTGAATAGTATTTCTTGAACTTTTCTTGGTTTGAGACCCACGGGCTTCCTACAAGCATCCCCGCCTCCTCTTAGGCTTTGTACAAGGACCATCCGGCTTCTTAGAATTTCTCATGCCTTCTCTTGGGCTTAATACAAGGACCCTGACGACCTCTTAAAGGTATAAGACAGAACTTAGTCATCCTTTGCTAGAGCAGTCTTTCCAGTGTCAAATATCGGATTTTAGGGTTGATCCTCATCCCTTAATACACATGCCTCCTCTTGGGAATCAAACAAAAGATAAAACTCTTCCACACCAGTAGACTTGGACAGTCTAATCCCCTTGAGTCTCAAAGACATTCTCAAATTCCTTACTGTTAGTTCTTGAATTGGCTAGAATTTTGGTAAAACAAAGTTGTTCAATGTTGATGTCACATGGGTGATGTCTTAACATTGAGTCTTAATATTGGTTAATGTTAAGTGTTTAAGTTGTTGAAGTTTTGAAGTCTGATGTCACATGCGATGTCATGACATCAGATATGCAGATCATTAAAACATCAAGTTTGAGATGTTTTTAGGGTTAAGCGTATTAGCTGGATTTTGGGAGAGCTGTTAGAGTTATTGGATGCGAATATCTTGGAGGAGATATTTTCTGTTCCAAACAGATTTGATGCAGATTTGTAGGAGTGTTTAAAGGCTGAAGATTTAAGAAGATTTTGGAGAGAAAATCTGTTTTGAAGATTCAGTTTTAAATAACAAATCAGGTCAGATATTGTAGCAGGTCCAAGTCCAAATCAAATAACTATATAAAGCGCATCAATCATTTGAAGAAAGTACAGAAGATAGAGAGCATAGACTGAGTGTCAATCATTGTCTTTGTACGAGTATTTTGTAAACCATTCTAGGTTGAATTGGTGAGTTGTAAGGTGTACTCTCTTAGAGTTGTGAAGCAAGAGAGTGTTGGTAATTGATCAAAGCTTGTAAGCAGGATCAAGGTGTTTCTCAAAGTGTGATCTTTGAGGTGTTTTAGGAAGTGAGTAGTGTTCTCATACCTAAGTGGTCTCTTAGGTAGAAAGTTCATTAGGTAGAGATTAAGTTTAGGAGATGTCAACTGGGTGGTTGAGTCTGTAAATTAATTCTACTGATAGTGAAATTCCTTCCTGGCTTGGTAGCCCCCAGAGTAAGTTGTTTAACTGATCTGGGTGAACAATTCTTTGTGTACTCTTCTGTTGTTTTACATTGTCCATTGCAGAGTGTGTTGTTGTGACATCACACGTAACATCACATATCTGGTACCAGAATTTCAATTGGTATCAGAGCAGGCATCATGCTCTGCTTCTGGGTGAGATCTAGGGCTGATACTTTCTGGTAAAGATGGACAAGGAAGTTGGTGGATTTGTGAATAGACCCCCTATTCTGGATGGCTCTAATTATGATTATTGGAAGCCAAGGATGATTACCTTTTTGAAATCCTTGGACAGCAGGGCTTGGAAGGCTATCATAAAAGAATGGAAAGCACTTGTTGTTGTTGAGAAAGATGATGTTGGGAAAGAAAAAGAAGGCAGCTCAAAACTGAAACCTGAAGAAGAATGGACCAAGGAAGAAGATGAGCTTACCCTTGGTAATTCCAAAGCTTTAAATGCTATTTTCAATGGAGTTGATAAGAACATATTCAGGTTGATTAATACCTGTGAAGTTGCTAAGGAAGCTTGGGACATCTTGAAGACTACTCATGAAGGAACTTCAAAGGTTAAGATGTCAAGACTTCAACTTCTGACATCAAAGTTTGAAAGTCTAAAGATGAAGGAAGATGAAACTATTCATGACTTTCATATGAGTATTCTTGAGCTGTCTAATGCCTCTAGTGCTCTTGGAGAAAAGATGACTGAAGAAAAGCTGGTGAGGAAAATCCTTAGGTCCCTTCCCAAGAGATATAAGATGAAGGAGACTGCAATTGAAGAAGCTCAAGACATCAGCAAAATGAGAGTTGATGAGCTAATTGGATCTCTTCAAACTTTTGAGTTAGGGTTGAATGAAGAGGAACCTGAAAAGAAGACCAAGAGTATAGCCTTGGTATCTAATACTCAAGAAGAGAAGAAAGGGAATGGTGCTGAATCTCAGGAGGAGGTATCTCAGGCTATTGCTATGCTGGGAAGACAGTTCAACAAGGTGTTCAAGAGAATGAATAGAAACTACAAACCCAATGTTAAGAACATCTCCTCTGACATCAGCAAATCAAAAGAAAAGGATGAAGAGAAGACTGCTCAAGACAAAGGGATCCAATGCTTTGAGTGTGAAGGTTATGGGCATGTCAAGAAAGAATGTCCTACATTCCTTAAGAAGCAGAAGAAGGGCATGACAGTTTCCTGGTCTGATACTGACAGTGAAAGTGAAGAAGAGTCAGCCAAGCATGTCAGAGCTTTGACAGGGACATGTGTGTCTGATGGAGAATCAAGTGATGAGGAACTAACTTTTGAGGAGTTAGCAGCCTCCTATCAAGAGCTATGTCTGAAGAGTGCAGAGGTATGTCAAGAAAGTGAGAAACAAAAGAAATAAATTGTTCAGCTTGAGACTGTTAAAGCTGATCTTGAAAATGAAGTCTTGTTGGTTAAATCTCAACTTGATCAAATGACAAAATCTGTTAGAATGTTGAACAGTGGATCTGATACTCTTGATAAGATCCTTCAGGTAGAAAAAGTAGCAGGAGACAAATCTGGCTTAGGATTTGTTGAGGAGAAGGTTTCTGCTGAAGCTAGTACTTCAGGAACCAAAAAGGACATGTCTCAACCAATGTCTCAACATAACAAAAATAGACATAATCCTAAACCCAAGCAGGTTGCTCACCAACAGCCTTAAAATGTTGGGAAAAGGTATGCTCATGGTCCTCATCAAGGGAAGGTACATACTTATGGAGCTAGGCAGTATATGCCTCCTCAATACCATAGGAGTATGCAGGCTCCTAGGTTTAACATGTTCCATCAGATGTCTCAACATCAGGGGAATATGTATGGCTTTGAATATAATAATGTTGTGCCTCATTATTATGGAAGAAGGAAGCCACATCACCATAGAAGACAGCCTAAGAGACAGAATCCTCACTACAGGAGACATGCAAACTATGGAAGAAAACAGCACCAGTACTATGGATGGCAGCCACAGCAGTTTCATCATCAAGGTGGCAGGAAGTTTAACAACTTCAGAGAAGAAAGAGTAAGGTGCTTCTATTGTGGAAGATTTGGCCATATGCAATTTTCTTGCTTCAAGCTTCATGGTTATCCCAAGTCTATCCCTCAACCTAGACAGAAGGATAACAGGCCCAAGGTTGTTAAACAGTGGGTTCCTAAAGCTGAGGTTACATGTCTATTGGCTTACATTCCAGATAGACACTCTACTAAGGATGGATGGTACTTTGACAGTGGCTGTTCAAAGCACATGACTGGATTCAAAAACCAATTGGTGGATGTCAATTCTTGCTCCTCAATTGATGTTACTTTTGGAAATGGAGAGAAATGGGTGGTAAAAGGTGTTGGAAAAGTGAAGTGTCATGATGGACCTGATCTTGACAATGTGATTCTTATCAAAGGTTTGAGTGCTAACTGGATTAGCATAAGTCAGCTCTGTGATGATGGATATAAGGTCAGCTACACTAAAGATGAGTGTTTGATAACTAATGAGGAAAATGAGGTAGTTATGAAAGGAGTCAGATCCAGAGATAATTGTTATCAATGGATACCTCAAGAGGTCAGCTCATCTGGTGATGTTAAGGTTGATGTTGTGACATCAGACTGTAACATTAAGTGTGAAGTATGAGCATGTTGAAAGGTCAATTAGGGTTAATAACTTATGGTGTGAATCCTTTTAAAAATTTAAAAGGAAAGTTATTTTGGAGGGAGAAACTCATTGATGGGCGTTTAAGTGATCCACAAAATCAGGCTCCATACTTTAGGCCATCATTTCCTATTGTAGCTATCACACGCTTCATCAAAAACCATACCCCTAGACTGTTCGTCTCCTTCTCCATCAACAGAAGTAGCAATCCTTCCTTGATCCTCAAGTGCTTCACAGGAACAATGTCAAAACATATATCAAATCCATATAAGAAATCTGCTTCATTGCGAGATAAAGCTAGGGTTTTTACAGAAGAGGGCTCTGCAGAAGAAGTGTTGAATATAGCACCCATCTCCATGATGGTTCCTGAATCTGGTAAGTCAAGACCTTCCAAACTTCAACCCAAAAGGGTTGCAACTAAATTTAATGATAATGAAACTAAGAGGTTAGTCACTAGTGTACTTTTTAGCGATAAATCTGCATCTAGGTCTTCCACCTCTCAAGCTGTTGAAGAGAGGTTTGATGTTGATCGCAGTCTTAATCAGATTGCCACCAAAATTTTGGATAAGGGCTTGTCTGTAAAAGGCATTTCTGTTCCCCTTAGACAAATGCCTGCTGAAAAGGAGGACATGCAAAGTGCTTATACAAATCTTCACAGACTGGCTATGTCTGTCATTGAAGATGTTGAAGTAGGTGGTGAAGAAGAAGGGGTTCATGAGGAAGCTGATGTTGAAACAAATGTCAGAACATCGCCTGAAAGGAATGTTGAAACTAGCCCTGGTGGAAAGAAGAATGAAGATGTGGTAAATGTTGTTGACCTGTCTGATGATGAAGTGATTGGAAATGATGTTCCTAGTCTTGCCAAGAGACTGAAAACAAGGAAAGGAAAGAATGTGGAATCTTCTCCAAAGAAGTCAGCTGAAGGAAGAAGAAAAAGACTTCTATTGTTGGTCCTACAAAAACATGGAGCAAAGTTGATGTGAATCCCAGAAAGAGGAAGCTAGTGGAAGAATCTGAATCATAGTATGATGTTGAGGATGATGTTCAAGACATCACCCCTGTGAGAAAGTCAATCTTGAAGAGAATTGCTGACAAGATACCTGATGTTCCTGTTGACAACATTTCATTCCATTATGCAAGCAGTGCTTCCATGTGGAAATTTGTTTGTCAAAGAAGACTTGCTCTTGAAAGAGAGATTGGCAAAGAGGCTATGGAAATTAAAGAAGTCATAGAGGTGATAAAGGTTGCTGGGTTGATGAAGACTGTGTGTGGGTTCTCCAAGTGTTATGACAGTCTGGTTAAGGAATTTATGGTTAACATTCCTATGAATATTTCTGACAAAAGAAGTGTGGATTTCATGAAAGTGTTTGTTAGAGGCAAATGTATTTAGTTCTCTCCTGAGGTTATCAACAATTACCTAGGAAGAAAAGAAGAAGAGTTTACAGAGTTAGAAGTTACTGATAATGATGTCTGCAAGGAGATAACTGCTGGTCAAGTAAAGGTGTGGCCCTTGAAAGGAAAATTGTCAACTAGCAAACTTAGTGTTAAGTATGCTATCTTGCACAGAATTGGAGCTGCAAATTGGGTGCCTACTAATCATAAAACCACAACAGCTGTGGGGTTAGGAAGGTTCATTTATGTTGTGGGCACTACGAAGAAATTTGACTATGGATCATATATTTTTGAACAGACTGTGAAACATGCCACCACTAATGCTATCAAAATGCCTATAGCATTCCCATCTCTCATTTGTGGAGTAATTCTGAAACAACATCCTGGCATATTGACAAGTTCAAACACAGCCTGCAAGAGGGAGTCTACATTATCTCTGCATCCAAAATTGTTTGTTGGGAGTCATGTTCCAGACATTGTCTCAACATCAGATGCTGGTAACAAGAAGAAAAGTACTAAGGCTGATTTGCTTGCAGAATTGAAGGCTACTTGCAAGGATCTGGATGTTGTGATCAGTACCAGCATGACTAGAAAGAAGGAGATTGAGAAGCTGATCTAGTCCTTGGAACAAGATGATAATGATGATGTTCATGAAGGTGTCAATTCTGAGGAAGATGATGAGGATGATGAAGATGGGCCTAGCTCTGATGAAGATTAAGTTTCTTTTGTTGTTTCTGCTAGACAATAGTTTTTTTTGCTTTTGTTGTTTTGTTCTGCACTTGATGTGCTTAATTATGTAATTTGAATATTGTGGCTTTTTAAGCATTTTTTATGTTCTATGATTTGTCTTGTCTTGAATGTAGACTTTAGACTGACAATGAGAGCTAGCTTAGGACTAACTGGTAGTTAGTAGGTGTTTGTCCAATTATGGCTAAAAAGGGGGAGAGTTAGCCAAGCCAAGGTGTGGTTGTGAATCCTGTTTCTGATGTGTTGTAGAAGTTGAGGGGGAGAGTGTGTAGCTGTATGCTGGTTCTGGTTTTGAGGGGGAGCTTGACCCTGTGCTGAGCTGATGGAGTATGTGCAGCATTTTGAAGTAGGAGTTGTTTTGAAGGAGTGCTGCTAGGAGCTTTTAACTTTTTTCAATTTTTATCCGCTGCTGAAGTCTCTGATGTTGCAGAGTTTGTTTTAGCCAAAATTAGCCAAAGGGGGAGATTGTTAGTTCTTGGATTGGCTAGAATTTTGGTAAAACAAAGTTGTTCAATGTTGATGTCACATGGGTGATGTCTTAACATTGATTCTTAACATTGGTTAATGTTAAGTGTTTAAGTTGTTGAAGTTTTGAAGTCTGATGTCACATGCGATGTCATGACATCAGATATGCAGATCATTAAAACATCAGGTTTGAGATGTTTTTAGGGTTAAGCGTATTAGCTGGATTTTGGAAGAGCTGTTAGAGTTATTGGATGCGAATATCTTGGAGGAGATATTTTCTGTTGCAAACAGATTTGATGCAGATTTGTAAGAGTGTTTAAAGGCTGAAGATTTAAGAAGATTTTGGAGAGAAAATCTGTTTTGAAGATTTAGTTTTAAATAACAAATCAGGTCAGATATTGTAGCAGGTCCAAGTCCAAATCAAATAGCTATATAAAGCGCATCAATCATTTGAAGAAAGTACAGAAGATAGAGAGCATAGACTGAGTGTCAATCATTGTCTTTGTACGGTAAACCATTCTAGGTTGAATTGGTGAGTTGTAAGGTGTACTCTCTTAGAACTGTGAAGCAAGAGAGTGTTGGTAATTGATCAAAGCTTGTAAGCAGGATCAAGGTGTTTCTCAAAGTGTGATCTTTGAGGTGTTTTAGGAAGTGAGTAGTGTTCTCATACCTAAGTGGTCTCTTAGGTAGAAAGTTCATTAGGTAGAGATTAAGTTTAGGAGATGTCAACTGGGTTGTTGAGTCTGTAAATTAATTCTACTGATAGTGAAATTCCTTCCTGGCTTGGTAGCCCCCAGAGTAAGTTGTTTAACTGAACTGGGTGAACAATTCTTTGTGTACTCTTCTGTTGTTTTACATTGTCCATTGCAGAGTGTGTTGTTGTGACATCACACGTAACATCACATATCTGGTACCAGAATTTGACTTATGAATATAGGGAGAACCCTCGGGCTCTCTGGATTAATCTCTAACAAAAATCCAGCCTCTCTCTTGAGAGTTCCCCAACCAGGGTCAGCTTATCCCAAATCAGAACCTCAAGGTCTCTGATATCTCAACTCTTCTGTAATCCTCAGCAAGAGTTGATTCCCCATTTGGACCTGCCTCAGGATCTCAATAACCCCCGGCAGAAGATAGCCTCCTCTAAGGCTTTGTATAATGATCTTTCCTCAGCATAGCTAGCCTCCTCTTGGGCTTTGTACAAAGATTCTCCCCAGCGGAGCTAACCTTTTCATACTCTCTTGTTGAGTCAATCGTTTTTAGACTCTCTTGTTGAGTCAATCATTTTTTAGACTCTCTTGTTGAGTCAATCACTTTCAGACTCTCTTGTTGAGTCAATCACTTTCAGACTCTTTGGTTGAGTCAATCACCTTTTCGGACTCTCTTGTTGAGTCAACCTCTTTCAGCCTCAATCTTGGGCTTTGTACAAGACATAAATCTCCCTCTCTTGAGCTTGGGACAGATATCTTCCCTAGCAGAGTCATTTCCTCCCAGTCTTCCTCTAGGCTTTGAGGAATGATCTTCCCCAAGAAGAGTTAAACTCATTTCAGCCTCAATCTTGGGCTTTGTACAAGACAGATAATACTCTCCAGCAAGAGTCAAACTCGTTTCAGCCTCAATCTAGGGCTTTATACAAGACACATACAAACCTCCCCGGCGGAGTCAAAAATCCCTTTTTAGCCTCAATCTTGGGCTTGTACAAGACAGGTAACACTCTCCCGCAGAGTCGAACTTTTAGCCTCCTCTTAGGCTTTGTATAATGATATCCCCAAAGAGTCAGTCTCTTTTTTGCCTCAATCTTGGGCCTCGTACAAGACACATAAACACTCTCTTGTTGAGTCAGTCAGTTACAACCTCCTCTTAGGCCTTGCATAGGGACTTCCCTAGTGGAGTCAATCAACCTCTTAGCTTCAACCTTGGGCTTTGATCAAGGCACACAAAAATCAGCAATCCCTCTTTAGAGATGACAAGTTTTCTCTCAGTCAAACTTTTATCTTCAATCTTGGGCTTTGAACAAGACACAAATAACCTTTTAGCTTCAATCTTGGGCTTTGAACAAGACACCAAAACATATTTTTCCTCCCTTAGAATAGGAGGAACTACGATTGCTCTGATTTCTCTGTTTCATTTAAACGGGAATACGTAGGCATAAGATTGCGAAATCTTAGCGAGCATACCAAACAAAAACTTTAGGTCCAGTACCTTCATACCAATCAAAACTTAGGTCCAGTACCTTACCAAAAACAAAAACTCACTCACTCACTCATATTTCCCAAGAAACTTTCCCAACCCATTAACAGATAAACACTATCAATTACAAAGCGAGACCTAAAGCTAATATCCTGTGGATAACCACATATAGGATGGTAATTGACAACTCCCCATTGTATAACCTGACCCCGGACCCCCCAATCTCTTTTAATCGTTTGTTCAGTTAAACATTCGCGTGCAAGGTTAGTTTTAGATAGCTTCCCTTTCCCTACCAGCTTCACGGGATAAATAAGAAATTAGAAAGTAGCACCCTTTCTCCTCGAGGAGAAAAACCCAAACTTCAGCGATAAGGTGATCGCGTCACCGACAAAAATCGCTCGCTACAATTGTTCACCTGAACCTTATCTTCAGAAACTCTTCAGAACTTGACCTTCAGATATTGGGTCTTCAGAATCTTCAGAACCATGTTCACCTGAATCACGTCTTCAGAATCTTCAGAACTTGTAACATTAGAAGCGCATCACATTAGAAAGCCTTATAGACCTTTCTCATAAAGTTTCAATTAGAATGTCCAGAACTAACGTTCATTAGAACCGTTGTATTAGAAACATTCATGAATCTTGACTTTATCTTGTACACACATATGTTTTCTTCCAGAGTGTTGATAATAGAGTCGGATGATGTCACACGTATTCTTATCAGAGTCAGAATCATATTGACAACAGTCACACACTAGACATAAACTATATCATACAAAATTGTTCTCTTAGATAACATGTGCAGTTATCATCAAAACTCAAAAGGCAGATGTAGAACCAAATCTTGTTCTTACACAAAGATTGTTCTCATGGGATTATAACGAGATGTCAGGGTTGAGTTGAAGCATGGTAGAGACGAGGTTACCAATTCGGCCTGATAAAAAGCCGATGAAGAAACTACCATGAAGGTTCGTCCCAAGGATCATGTTGAAGATCAAAGAGGAGATTGAAAGGTTGCTCATAAGCAAATTCTTTAAAACAGCTAGGTATGTCGAATGGTTAGCCAATATTGTGCATGTTATAAAGAAAAATGGAACTCTTAGAGTTTGTATAGATTTTAGAGACTTAGGGCCAATTTGATTCCCTTTTTAAAAACAGATTTTTGTTTTATAAAAACTAAAAAATTAAAATATTATTTGGCATCCTATTTTTATAATATAATTTTTAAAAATTGTTTTGTGTTTTTTACTTTTAAAAACTAAAAAAGTGAAAGAGTTGAAACGTGTTTTGGTTTTTATTTTTCAATATTGGTTTTTAAAATTACAATTCAAATATTGAAACATACTGAAAATTGAAAACAACCAATTTTATCTCATTTCTCTCTCACACACGCACGCGCGCACGCACACACACAAACACACACACACACAAACTAGTGTAAAAAACGCTTGTTAGGTCGGTTAAAAACGACTTGTTAAGACGGTTCCGAGTCTGACCTAAAAAATGCCGACATAAGAAGTTTTGACTTCTTAAGTCGGATTTGGACCTGACTTAAGAAATTGTTGTTAGGTCTGTTAAAAAGAATCTGACTTAATAAGTCTATGTTTTTTAGAAACTGCAGCCATTTGTACCCGTTTTAAGAAGTTCCTTTCTTAAATTGGATATAATTAACCAATCTAACAAGTTGGAATTTACAAATTTGAATGAATAGCACAGTGGACTACCTAGATCCCATTTTTCTCTCTTATAAATGTACTTTAAATCCAACCTTATTTAGAATAATAGTTTAAAACATAAGGGGACTGAACTACAATAACTATTGAGCTAAGATCTGTAATATTTCAGACTCAAATTGACAAGAAAAATCTACTGTCAGCAAACACAAATGATAAAGAAGTTGTCGCAGGATTTCAAAACTTTGAAAAACTACCACAGTAATTGGCATTGCAAAACTACCACAAATCAAATGGGATGCAATAATCTCTATATCAATTACAATCAATTGAGTAAAACGTAATTACCATAATAAGTTAAGAAAAAAACATGTTGCAAAACTATATCAGCTTCTCCTGCATTATATAATGAATAGCCAGTTCCAACCAGATCAAGATGTTTTTCGCAGCCAGCTGATAGACTTTCGAACTACATTCAAGTGTCAAGCAATAACAGAGGGCATTGTGTTATCAATGAAGGCTGCAAAAACATCAAGTAATAAGAATTAGTAATAGTGAAAGTATATGTAGTATGGCCACACAACTCGAACCATTTTGAGTTCCGTCTCTAAATTCCTCTAGATTGAACAAGGACTTGTTTGGATTAACTTATTTAGCATATCTGCATGTACGAGTACTTGTGAGACTCTTTTAGAGAATTCATAAAAAAAACTTCCCTTCATGCAAAGATCCATCTCTTTCCAATAACAATATTCCTAAACCACCTTCGAACACTTTTCTAGAAAATATCACAGGAGCTAGTTGGCATTAATCACATGCAGCATCTTCCCCATCTTCGAATAGAGTTACAATAACAGAAGTTGATGGATTTTTCTTCCACAAACCGTTTTTCTGAAGCATCATTAGGGCTTCACAGTTGCGCTGGAAACACATCAAAAGAAATTTCGTTAGTATGTATATATATATATATATATATATATATATATATATAAAATACATTATGAATAGTTATGTCACATGATTGAATTGAATGCCTCATAGGTAAGTGTAACAACCAGTCCTTGAATACGGACAAATTTTTTCTTTTTTGAGGAAGCTGAGGAAGAAAATAGCATTAGTAAAGCATCAACATCGACAATTATTTGGCTCACCTCAAGAATTCATGTGTGTCTTCCTCTCTCTCATGTCCAAGATAACTTCAATATCCCAATTGGAGAAAGTGGAGAACTCCCTTCTTTTGCCTTTTGAATAAGATATTCAAACTCACAGATAAAACACCATCCCTTCGACCTAGTGACAACATTGTGAAGATTAAATTAATTAAAACAAAGTATATGTCTCCTTATTGTCTCCTTCCTGATCTCTAATCCTTCTCACCAGAGCTATATCACATAAAACAAAGCAAACTAATCAATATAAAGCAAAAAGAACCCAACCCAATCAATATAAAGCAAAAAGAACTCTAAAGTACTTGTTCCCACGATTTGTAATGCCAAATGGAGATAGTTTCACCTTGTCGTAACAATAAAGTTCCACAAAAAGTTCATATGGAAAGCCCAACTTCCAGAACATACAAATTTTAAATCAGTGGCGACAAAAATAATAATGATAACAATAATAGTCAATTCTTAAATAAATAAGACTAATATATTCACAACCTAATTTTCAGAAGATATTAGATTAGATATTGACTCTTTTGAGATTCTAAACTGCTGGACAACTTTCCACATTGATGATTTCAAACCATTACGAACATTTTGTGGAAGATTAGAAGCAACACTAACTTTTGAAGGCAATGTATGATTTTTGTCAGATATGTTCAAGTATGCAGCAATGTCTAATCATTGGTAGTAAAACTACACACTACAAATAAAATAAAAATAATTCCAAAGTCTATGTCATCCAATAACAAACACACGCAAACACGCAAAAACGCAAGTATATTTGGATGGAAAATTTTGAAGGGGAAGTGAGAGACTATTGTTCTTTTCTAAATTAAGAAAGCTACAGTTTGCATTGCGATTAACCACCAAGGAACCTTTTTTTCCATACACAAAACCCATTGATGGAAAACCTCCAAAAACCTCAATTTAAACATACCCTAAATTTGTTCCCCTTGAAAAGTTTCGAAATTTCCATGTTCCTAACTTAATGGCACCACACCTATTCATCCATTTCAAACAAACACATGCATTGAAGAAACAAAAAATGGAGAATAAAAAACAAATCAGTATCTAACGGCTTTGCAGTGAGAAGATCTCATAGTGGTATGAGAATGACAAACAACACATTGATACCCTTGAGAAGCTGAAATGGGAAGTGAATTCAAATCAAAAGAAGTTAAAACTGAAATAACTAAAGCTGAAGCTGAAGCAAAAGCAGCAACAGTAGTAGAAGCTTGCATTTCAGCCATAGTATCTTGTACCAACATCATAATTTCTTCTTTCTTGACTTCAACATTTCTCCAAACCTGACGAATCACAACAAAACCTAAAACCAACAACACATAAACCAAATCCTGAATTCTGTTGAAATTTTATCCTGGTCCCCAACACAGGATCCAAAGAATACTCACTTTTCTAAGCATAGAGAAGGGGGCAAAATAGGAAATTTGCGTCGATGGTCATGAAATTCTTTTCAGAATAGATTTCCCCAAATCATATTCAAGAAGTGTACGATAACATAACGACAATTTATATTATCACAGTAAGTAACCAGTTTTGTGGTGAAATTAAAATATCACAAAAAAAAATTAAAAGTTAGAGTTTACAAATTACATACATATAGAATATGAGTAGAACCTTCCAAAAATTTAGGGTTTCAAATTTGTAATGAGGGGTTCATGAGAAGAGTACGAATTCTGGGTTTTATGTGAAGGATTTGACGAAGAGATTTCTGGATTCATGAGAAGATTTTGAGAAGAGATTTGTAGTGAAGAATGATTTTTAGTGAGTGAAAGTTTTGTAGTGAAGATTGAGTTGGCACTGAGAGAATGGTTTTGTGTGGAAAAGAATTTGAGAAGAAAAATGGTTTGCTATATTTTTTCTTTTTGATACATTGATGATTTAACTATTTATTTAATTTTTGAACAATTTAATTTGATATAAATTTGATTTTTGAATGGTACTAAGTTCGATTCTCTCATGGTACACATTAAAATTTAATTTGTTAGAAGAATATTGAACTTCTTAAGTTAGGTGGACAGACAGTTGATTTAATAAATAAAATTTTTAAGTCAGTTAATGAACACAGACGACTTAAGAAATTTAACGTTAATTATATTTTTTTATTAAATCTTTGTTAAGTCAGTTTTAAATGCACCCGATCTAAGTAAGTTACAAATATTTACGAAATTGTCACCGCATCACTTCTTAAATCAGTTGGCAGGTGAACTGACTTAATAACCTTTTCTAAAAATGTATTTTTTTACAATTTTCTAAAAAGGTATTTTTGTACTAGAGGCCATAGTTTTAAAAACCGGACCGGATCGGCCGGTCGGACCGGTTGGACCGGGAACCGGCCAGGTAACCGGCCGGGTTCACTTACTCGATCGGCCATGTCTTCGAACCGGTGTGAATCGGAAAAACCGGAAAAACCGGCGGTTCAACTGCTTATTTTAAAAAAAAAAAAAAAAATTTATTTATTTTTTTAAATTTTTTTTACTCAAATACATAGAAACTTTTCTCCAAGAATAATAGTGATCACTCATTTGATTTAAGTGATACACAAATTAAGTTTCGTAATATCCACAAAACTATTTTTACTATTTTATATTTATATTGATTGAAAAACCATCATACAAATATTTGTATAGAAATTTAAGAACACAAATTAAAAAACTAAATATAATATAATTTTAGACTTAACTGATTTCCATTATATATATATATAGACTTGGAAAATTTATTATTTAGAATAATGTTAATATTTGTATTGTTTTAATTATTAACATTAAAACTGATTTTCTATTAACATTAAAACTATGAATTTAAATTAAACTCTGTTTAATTTAGACTCTGTTTAAAATTTACAATTAGACTCTGTTTAAAATTTGAATTTAAATTATGAACCTGTGAATTTATGATATGATATTTTCAAAAAATTTAAGTGCTAGTTATATTTTTTAGAGACTGAATCATCCGGTTCGACCGGTTTTACCGATTTTATACCTATTATAATGACAGGTTTATTCAACCGAGTGATCCGGTTTAATCCGGTTTAATCCGGTTTGGTCATGCGGTTCGACCAATGACCCAGTGGTTCGACCGATAAACCAGTGACCAAGTACCCTCACCGGTTTGATGACCGGTCCGGTTTTTAAAACACTGCTAGTGGCACACGCACACGCACACGCACACGCACACGCGCGCACACACACGAAGAAAATGCAACGAAGAGAAAGTTGTGTGATCTCCGATTTTTTATTCAGCGGTATTTGATTCATGGTTCATGATCTTCAATTTCTTCTCTATAATGTGTGATTCGAATCTTTTTGGTTGGTATTTTCTTCATCTTGAATTCTTGAATTGTTAGGTCAAAAATTTTTGGATATGCTTCTCCACAATTGGTTAACCTAATTTAAAATAAAATGGATATGCTTAATTTAATTTGGTCTTTAAAATTTTGTTGGATTAACCTAATTTGTTATGAATTAGGTCTGCTTAATCAATCCATTTGTGAAATTGGATTTAGAATTTTAGATCTAGTAGAATTTACATGTTAAAATGATAATAAAAGCATTTTTTTGTGTTGAATAAAATTTTGTGTTCAATGATTTAGGAGTAAAAAATGTGTTGTAGTATGTTGTATCATTCAATGATTTAGGAGTAAAAAAATGTTGAAGTATGTTGTAGTATAATGCAAGTATCAGCACCAATGCATATGAAAAAGCATATTTATAAAGTATAAAATATAATGTGATTGGTTGTTTCTAAACAGGTTTGAGATTTTGAAAAAGCACGAAGAACAATAACTATCGTCTCCATTTTGTTGCGCCGGGCTCCTCCTCGGCCAGGCTTACCTTTTCCTCAGCTGCGCCGGCCTCTTCCTCGGTTGCACCTACTTCTGTTTGTGCGCCTGCATTGCTGCACAAGTAAGAAATTTTCTGCTTATGTAAGATTTCTACTTTTTCTTTTTACATTAGCACATATTGTGGTTATTTTGTGCTGACAGCATCATTACCATAGTTAGGATTTCTATTTTTAAGTTTGTGAAGTATGTGATGATGTGTTTTTTAATGTGACTAGGCTTAGTATGAATTATCTCCCCCTTCTTTAATGCAATTTTATGAATTATCTCCCCCTTATTTTAATTTTCTTTTAAATTTTACCACAAAGCAATGAAGCAAAGTTTTAGAATTCAACAAGTAAAGTTCCTCATCATCTGAAGAATCACTCATCTTTTCTACGAATGAATCAAATCCTAAATCAACTTTTTTTCTTGAATTTCTTCACTAGAACAATGAACTCTCCCAGCTATTACTTTACATACTATAACTGATTTTCTTGTAAATTCTTTCTCATCAGATAGCATAACAGAATCAAAGGCTTTTCCACTTGTTAGACTTGTATAAACACCTAACGCACCTTGAAATTCCTTGCTTATAGAAAAACCATGCCTTAGAATTTGACACACACCACAATAATCTAAAGTGCACAAACTATGAGAACTGTATATGCCAAGACAACATGCATTGTTAGTGCCATGGATCATTAAAAGCTCATTTCCATCAACAAGACACCGTTGATGATTTTTATTATGTAGCTTTTTGGCTTTAATCTTCACCATTTCTCTATACACCTTAAAGCATGTTAAGGTTTTTGCCATGTTTTTTACTTTTAAGATACAATCAATCTAGCGTAATTCTGAACTAACCAAGCTTGATCCATTTTCACGTATTTTTTTTATGATCTGTCTAGATGAATCTTCGCCAACTTCACGATGTTCAAAAGAATAAATTAACGATAAACACAAATAATAACACACGATGTTCGGTCAATTTTGTATTAAGTCTCCGACTTTAGAGCATTTGAAGCTCTTTTGTGTATTATTAGTATTAAAAAAGAACCAATATTTGATAACTAAGGTTTTTCTAATTCTCACCACAATAGTCACATTTCAAAATTGAAAGATCATCAAAATCCCTTTGAACTAATAACCTTGTATTAGATGAGACATTTTCTTCCTTATAATTTTCATCGGGATAAGTGAACCTTGAATGTTAGGCTTAGCTAGGTTAAGATTAAAATCAAAGTTGCATAAAAAGAAATAACATAAGATAAAAATTTAGATCTTTCATTACCTTCCAACTTGCTAGAGATTAAAATTTAAATATCTAGGGTTAAGACTACCAAATGGGCCATGGGCCAACATAAAGAAACAACAAGAATTGAATAACTAGAGAATAATGCTAAATGGACCACCTTTTTAATAATAAAAATCTTTAAGAAGAACTGATTTCTTCTTTTCTCTAATGGGCCTCTTAAACTGCTTATCAATACTCATTGTCCCATTAAGAATCTTGTCCTCAAGGTTCATAGTAGAGATGGCATGTGGAAGAAGGAAGTCTGGGTCGGAACAAGCATGTAGTGGGACGATTGGTTGAGTAGGAGTGTGGACCGTTAATGCGTTGGGTAAAGAAACAATAACATTTCGTGTGGATTAGAAGTGAGACTACCACATGTTGACCGTGGGTGTGTTTGCGTGATGGTTGAGATAGGGAGTAGGGGCAATCTGAACATGTGGTGTAGGAGATGGCGGTTGGGATAACGATAAGGGTGAAGTGATGGGAATAGTATAGATTCTGTGTGGGGAAGTTTGGGATGCGTTTACTGTACCCACATGACTACCTCGAGCCGCACGCTGGGACAAATTTTAGAGGGAAGGCTGAAAATTTGAATTATCGGGGGGAGGTGTGTGGGGCCCCAGGTCACATGGAGAGTCGTTGGCAGCCAGCTGGGGATTACAAGTAATGCTACTACTCCCTCCGTCCCAAATTATAAGTCACTTTGCCAAAAAAATTTGTCCCAAATTATAAGTCACCTTAGATTCCCAATGCAATATAAATGACATCTTCCCCAATATACCCTCAAATATTTATTATTATTTATTCTTTCAACTCTTTCAATTTCTCTCTCCTATATAATTATGAGGGGCATTACTGTAAAGTTATACATAATTTGTCTTTCCCATAAAGTAATAATTAAGTTTCTTAATTTGTGTGAAAAACCCAAAACGTCTTATAATTTGGGACGGAGGGAGTATTTTTTTTACAATTGAAATCTGAAGCGTTTCTCTCTCTTTCTTGTGTACTTAGAAGTGAGTTTGCCTTCCATTTGTTCCAAATATAGTTGTGTGTCCCTTCCGTTTCTTCCAACTGAGAAACACTTTTGTTAGTTTCTTGTACTACTTAATCCATAAATACTCTTCCGTCAACCCCTTCCAATGCCTTAGTGTCTTGTTCTGCTTCTCTTTCCTCACAAAAACTGAGTGGTTCTTGAAGAGGAAGTGGGTAAAAATCTTCACTCAGATTCGTTCCATAATAATGTTTTAAAGGGAAACATGCACAACTGGGTGAATACGCGAGGAAGAAGGTAGATCAAGCATGTAAGCAACCATACCGATTTTTTTGATGACTGTGAAAGGACCAAAAAAACGTTGGGAAGGTTTTTGAGATACCGTCCTATGAACTGTGTTTTGTATGTATGGCCGCAACTTAAGAAGAACTAGATCACCAGGCTTGAAGGTAAAATCAACTCTCTTCGTGTTAACTTGTTTTTCCATCTGTATTCTGCTTTTCTTTAAGTTCTCTTTCAACTGGGTGATAATAGTATGTCTTTGTTGCAGGGACTTATCAAGAGATTATTCTTATGCTGAATCGGCCAAATAATCAATGATGTTGGGTGGATTTCTGTCATAGAGTGCTTTGAAGGGAGTCATTTGGATGACAGTGTGAAAAGAAGTGTTATACCAAAACACAACTAGATGTATGAATTTGTACCACTAACGAGGGTGAGAGCTGGCAAAACATCTAAGGTATGTCTCCACAGATCTATTTACTACTTCAGTTTGACCGTCAGTTTCTGGATGATACACGATACTTTAATGTTGTCCCGTGTGCTTTGAAGAAATCCTTCCAAAAGGTTCTAAGGAATAATGGGTCATGATCTGAAACTATGGACTTTGGAATCCCATGTAGGCGAGCAACATTAACAGAGAAACGAGCTGCGAGGGCCTTTGCTATAAACTTTGTTGGTAACACGATGAAATGGACGAATTTTGTCAGACGATCACAGATTACCCAAATGACTGTGTGACCCAAAGAGTTGGGTAAGTGAGTGATAAAATCTACAGTAAGGTCACCCCAAGCTTGATTTGTGATCGGTAGAGGTTGGAGTAGTCCCTTTTTCTTTTGAGTTACATACTTGCAGCGTTGACAGATATCACAATTTTTAACCATGTGTTTTACTTCTTTGTCGATACTTGTCCAAGAGAAAGAAGCTGACACTCGAGAAAGAGAGGCTTTGACACCATAATGACCTGTTGTTGGTGTGGCATGGAACTCATGAAGAATGCTTTGGCGCAGATCTTGAATATCAGGTATGAAAAGGCGTTCTTTCTTGAATATCAGGTAAAAATTTTGGTTAGTGTTGTTGTGAGTTATCTAAGTAACTAATTGTTGTCCTGCTCTATCTTTTGCATAACACTCACACAATGTGGACAAGAGATCTAGAATTAGAGAGGATAAGAAGAACAATAAGGGGTCATCACAGTAGTATTTCCTACTAAGGGCATCAACTACCAGATTAGACTTGTCAAGTTTGTAAAAAAAATTGAAATTGAACCCTCGCAATTTGGCTGCCCATTTCTGTTGTTTCGGAGTTTGGATTTTTTGGAGCAACAGATTGTGGAGACTCTTTTGATCTGCGTAGATATTAAATTGTTGACCTATTAGATATTGACCTCATTTCTTTACTACTGTGACAGAAAACATTTCGCGGACATGGACAGATGCAACCTTCATCCTATGACACATCTTCTTGCTGAAAAAGGCGATGAGGTAACCATCTTGGGACAAGACTGCACCAATGGCTACTCCTGAAGCATTGGTTTCAACTATAAATTTCTTTGTAAAATTAGGCAAAGCTAATAACGGCATGTTGGTCATTGTTCTTTGTAATTCTGTAAAGGTTGCGGCCTCATCTGTACCCCAAACAAATTTAGTGGAATGCAACAAATCGGTGAGAGGAGCGGCGACAGAGGTGTATTGTCAAACAAAACGGCGATAAAATCCTGTAAGTCCCAAAAATCTGCGGACAGGCGTGAGTGAACGTGGTTGGGGCCAGTCCAAATTGGTCGTAACCTTGTCTGGATCAGGTGCAACAGTACCCATGGAAATAACATGTCCCAAATAATGAACCTTTTCAACTACAAAAACACATTATGATAATTTCACAACTTAAACATTAGACTATAACAGATCAAAAACAACCTTCAAATGATTAAGATGGTCCCTGAAATTAGCACTGTAAATTAGAATGTCATCGAAAAAAACTAAAACAAATTTTCGCAAGTAAGGTCGCAAAAGATCATTCGTCGCTGATTGAAAAGTCGAAGAGGCGTTTGTCAATCCAAAAGGCATTACGAGAAACTCGTAATGGCCATCGAAAGTCCGAAAAGTTGTCTTGTGTGTATCTTCCGATGCAACTCGGATCTGGTGATAACTCGAGTGTAAGTCTAATTTGGTGAAAACTTTGGCTGATCCAAGTTCATCTATTATGGGAATTGGAAATATGTCTTTGATGGTAAATGTATTGAGAGCGTGGTAATCCACACAAAATCTCTATGTTCCATCTTTCTTCTTAACTAGTAAAACTGGAGAGGAAAATGGATTGTTACTAGGGACAATGGTTCCCTCTCTTAACATGTCCTCAATAATGGATGTCATAACATCTTTTTGTGAATGTGGGTAACGCTAAGGCTTCACATTGTTAGGTGGTGTGTTAGGAAAAAGGTTAATTTGATGGTCATGGGATCTAGTAGGGGTAAAGTCGCTTTGGGAATAAAATTTGTTTTGGTATTTATGTAAGAGGTTAGAAAGTTATGGGTTAATATTAGGGGGTAAATCTCCCAAAAGAGAGGAATTTTGTTGCTTGGTGTTAGTGGTGGAATTGGCAGGTTCAAAAATCATTAGGTGTAGTGATGAAATGGAGTTGGTGTGGGTAAGTTGTTTGAGTTGGTGAAAATTAGTATGAATTGGTTGGGATGTAGGGTCTCCCCTTAGGGTCATTCCTTAGGATGGAGGGAATGGAAAAATCAGCCTGAATGGGACATAACGTGCATAACCACGCCATGCCTAGGACAATGTCAGCCTCTTCAATAGAAAGTAAGTAGAAAGGTGGGTTAAATGGTTTGTCTTAGAGGACAATTTGAACATCGTTGCATATTCATTCACATTGTAAATGGGAACCATTTCCCACCTTAACATAAAATTGAGGTATTGGAATGGCTTTAAGATTAAGATGATGTGTGATGCGAGGTTGCATGATGTTAAGTGTGTTGCCAGTATCAACTAGCACCATAACTAATAAACCACCAATGAGTCCCTTGAATTTGAAAGTTTGAGGAGAAAATTGACCTGTCAATGCTTGAGTGGGCAGTTGAAAATAAGTGTCCTGATGAGCTGTTTGAAGTTCTGATTCAATGTTGGCCTCAATAGGAGGTTGTGATTCCATAGATTCATCTTCAGCCAAAAGTAGTAAAAATCTACTAGAGGAGCATTTATGACCTGGAATAAAAATTTCATCACAATTAAAACACAATCCTTGAGCCCTTCTCTCTTGTAATTGGGCTTGGGATAAACATTTAATGGGCAGTTTGGTGGTAGGGTTGGTGTATTGAGTTTTGGAAGGAATGGAAGTTTGTTGTGTATGGGCAGAATTTGGTTTTGAGGTATAAGGTGTGGTAGAATTTGGTTGTGGTTTGGTGTATGTGTCAACATAAGGTTTGGTGAATTTGGGCTTGGTGTAACACCCCTTTTAATTATTTAGTCATCTTGTATCAATCTTTAAGTGTGTCCTTGTTTGGGAGAGTGTCTGAGTGTGTTTACTGGTTGACCTTGGCTTAGAAGGTAGATTGTTGGAATAAAACCTTAGACTAATAATAATAGAGACATAATTAAATAATAATCATAATTTCATTAATAATAGAAATATTATTATTATTATTATTATTATTTGGAATTAACTAAAATGAGAAATTAAGGGATTAAGAGAGGTTTAAGGAATTAAGAGAACAGTTTCACGTTTAACGAAAAGAGGTAACAAAGGAGAAGAGAAAGAACAAGTGCTAGGGCTTGAACCATCTTCCCCAATTTGTCAATTTTGCTGCAGAATTCGAGGTGGGGGGAAACTGTTAAATATTGGTGATTTACTCATGATAGGGTAGTGGGAATTCCTTAATCCCGTAGGGTTTTATATCCATGATTGTGTTGTGATGAATTGTAGAGTATGTTGGATTTAACTTTGAATTCGTCCATGTGTTGACATGTATTTTCCAAATTTCTTGTTGATAATACTATGGTGTTTGAATCTGATCTGGTATGTGGTGTGTTGTTTCTATTTTGGAAGAACGATTCAAAGTGTTGGATCCATAATTGATGTAGTAATCATAGGATGCAAGTGAAAGAAGAAGAATTGAACCTAAAATCAAAGTAGAAGAGATTTTAGGACTGGTTGAGAGTGACCAAGTGATGAAAACGCAGCAGAGAGCAGAAAGATGAGCTCACTGGCCGTTCGCGTATGAGATCTGGCCGTACACGTAACAAAGGAGGTCGTACGCGTATGAGAACAAGGAGGAGGAAGCCTTACGCGTAAGAGAAGTGGGAAAGGAGGGAATTACATGGCCCTCTGCCCGTACGCGTATGGTTTGCGTATGCTTGGCAGGGCAATACGCGTATGGAGTAGCCATACGCGTATGGGGATCTGAAAATGAGATTTTCTTGGAAAGAGAGCTCCTGATCGTACGCGTATGATAATGGGTAGTACGCGTAGGGTAGAGTAGGGAAGGGTGAGCATATGCGTATCCGATGGAACCTTACGCGTATGGATGAGTGAGGAAATGAGTCATACGCGTATGACTTGGGTCAGTACGCGTATGGACTGGCAGTGTGCAGAATTTTACCATTTAGCGATTCCTTTCCCGTTTTCGCAGCGGTTTCGATTTCTAATGGTTTGAGAGGTTGAGGGTAGTAGTTAGTTGTTGAGGAATAATAAATTGGTGATGGAAATAATAATTTTAATAATTTTAAGAGATTAATTAATAATTTAGATGTTTGGTGTGCGTGAAACAATTATGTACTGATGGTGTTGATGTTATGTTAAGGTGTGATCAGGAGGATCGTGTACATGTGTTTTTGATATTATACATGTGTTATTGTGCATCATATGTCATGCATTTTCATGGTGATTGGTGGGATGAATCGTTGCTCAGGAGGAGTGTATGCGATTCATCCGTACTCCTTTAAGGAGAATGGTGGGGATAGATCATTGCCAAGTAGAGGTGTATGTGGTCTATCCGGAGTTCGATTGAATGAACCAATGAGTCGGTACCGCATTGCATGTGTTGAGTTGCATACATTGTTGATAATGAGCAGTAGGTCGTGTTTGATGTTTGATGGTGCTTGTGTGTGATGACTACCTGTTTATCATGTATATATTCACCTATAATATTTGAACATGAATTCTCACCCCTTTGTTGTTGTTGTGTCTGTGCTTCTTCGGAAGTACAGATAACCCAGGTACTTAGGTCGCTTGGATGTGCGTGTTGCTTGTTCGAGTCTATAGGAGTGCTCTGATACGTAACACGGGATGTCGGGATATTTTTGTAGTTGTTTGATTTTATTTACATTCTTTGTTACGTATTCCATTTTATTGAATTACTTTATGGAGATCCTTGTGTTAAGGAACTATTGGTGTAATTGGGCAGATGGCCGTGAATTTAAAACCAAATGATTATTTCGGCTGATTCTTTATTCAATTCAATACAATAAAGAGTTTATTTTGGTTTGATGATGTGACATTCCACTTTTTGGTGCAAACTCTGATTTATCTTTATTGTTTTTGTTTTTTCAAAATGGGGCAAGTGAGGTGTTACAATTGGTATCAGAGCAGGTCGGTCCGTCCGGCCAGGTGTTATAGTCGAGTCTGTCCTTAGAATAGGAGTTGATTTTGTGTTCTAACCTTGTGATGATTGTTGTCCAGTATGGCAGGGAGGAATGATGTTGCTCTTGCTGCTGCTATGCAAGCCATGGCACAAGCTGTTGAGAATGCCAACCAGGGTGGAGGTGCTCAGTTTCGTGACTTAGCACAGTTTCAGAGCAACAAGTCGCCTACATATGAGGGAGGTATCTTGGACCCAGAGGCTGTACAGAAATGGCTGAAGGTTGTGGAGAAGATCTTCAGGACCATGGAATGCAGTGATGCTCAGAAGGTACAGTTTGGTACTCATATGCTGGAAGGAGAAGCTGAGGCTTGGTGGGACAACAGTCGTCAGAGATTGGAAGCTGCAGGTACTGAGATTACTTGGGCTGTGTTTCAAGCTGAGTTTCTGGAAAAGTATTTTCCGAAAGACATTCGTAGTGCGAAAGAGGTGGAATTTTTGGAGCTGAAGCAGGGTGATAAGACCGTTGCTGAGTATGCTGCTAAGTTTGAGGAACTGGTTCAGTATTGTGCTCATTACAATACTGAAGAAGCTATGACTTCGAAGTGTTTGAAGTTTAAGAACGGGCTGCGTCCCGAGATCAAATTGGGTATTGCTTGTCAGAAGATAAGAAACTATCCAGAGTTGGTAAGCAGAAGCAGAATTTATGATAATGACAACAGAGCCAGGATTGCTCATTACAAAGCTGTGAATGAGAAGAAAAATAAACAGAGATTTGGGGGTACTCCTTACAGTGCTCCAGCTGATAAGGGGAAACAGAAAACTGATGGGGGGAAGAAGCCAAAGGAGAAGGGAGCAGGTGCTGATACTCTCAAGTGCTTTAGATGTGATGGCGCGGGTCACCGTGCTAACGACTGTCAGAAAGAGGTGAAGAAGTGTTTCAAGTGTGGCAAGGCAGGTCATGTTATAGCTGATTGCAGAGCCACTATGCCTACTTGTTACAATTCTGGAGAGAAGGGTCACATCAGCACTCACTATGAGAAGCCGAAGAAGTCTCAGGCGTCTCAAACTAGTGGGAAGGTGTTTGCCTTGGTGGGAGCCCAATCCACTGAGGAGGAGCGTTCCGTCAAAGGTACTTGCTTTATTAATGATGTTCCTTTGATTGCTATCATTGACACGGGTGCAACACACTCGTTTATTTCTGTTGACTGTGTGAAGAGATTAGGGATTGTGTCATCTACTCTAGAGCAGAGGATGACGATTGAAACTCCATCTATTGGTTCCGTGGTTACTTCTTTGGTGTGTTTGAAGTGTCCGCTGACCGTGTTTGGTAGAGATTTCAGAGTGGACTTGATTTGTTTGCCACTCGGTAATCTTGACGTTATTTTGGGAATGAACTGGTTGGAGTTCAACCGGGTGTATATTGATTGCCACAGGAAGACGTTGTTGTTTCTTACTCCTGAAGAGGAAGCGTTAGCAGATTCACTATCTAGCAAGGAGTTGAGGGGGTTGTTGGAAGATGAAGCGAAGCTGTTTGCAGTATTTGCCTCGTTATCTATTGAAAGCAAGACTTCAGTTAATGAATTGCCAGTAGTGAAGGAATTTCCTGAAGTGTTTCCAGATGACATCACAGAGTTGCCTCCGACAAGGGAAGTTAAGTTCGCTATTGATCTTGTACCGGGTACCAGACCTATCTCTATGGCACCGTACAGGATGTCTGCATCAGAGTTGGCAGAGTTGAAATCTCAGGTCGGGGAATTGCTCGATAAGAAGTTTATCAGACCAAGTGAGTCGCCGTGGGGAGCTCTAGTGTTGTTGGTGAAGAAGAAGGATGGTAGTATGCGTCTGTGCATTGACTACCGTCAGTTGAATAAAGTAACCATTAAGAATAAGTATCCACTTCCTAGGATTGATGACTTAATGGATCAGCTGGTAGGAGCTCATGTTTTCAGCAAAATTGATCTGAGGTCGGGTTACCATCAGATTAGAGTAAAGGAAGGTGATATTCAGAAGACTGCTTTCAGAACTCGCTACGGACATTACGAATATGCAGTGATGCCTTTCGGAGTGTCTAACGCGCCGGGTGTATTTATGGAATATATGAATCGTATTTTCCATTCTTATCTGGATCATTTTATTGTGGTATTTATTGATGATATACTGATCTATTCTAAGTCTGACGAAGAGCATGCAGGTCACTTGAGAATTACATTGCAGGTGTTGAAAGATAATAAACTATTTGCAAAGTTCTCGAAGTGTGAATTTTGGTTGAAGACCGTGAGTTTCTTGGGTCATGTGATTTTTGGTGATGGTATAGCGGTGGATCCCTCTAAAGTGAGTGCAGTACTTCAGTGGGAAACTCCGAAGACCGCAACAGAGATTAGAAGCTTTTTGGGTTTGGCAGGTTACTATAGAAGGTTCATTGAAGGGTTTTCTAAATTGGCGTTGCCATTGACTCAATTGACCAGGAAGAATCAAGCTTTTGTCTGGGATGCTGCCTGTGAGGAAAGTTTTGAGGAACTAAAGAAGAAGTTAACGAAAACACCAGTGTTGATTTTACCAAGTCCAAATGATTCTTTCGTAGTGTATTGTGATGCGTCTAAGATGGGATTAGGCGGTGTGTTGATGCAAGGTGGCAAGGTAGTGGCTTATGCTTCAAGACAGTTAAGGGTGCATGAGAGGAACTATCCTACTCATGATCTTGAATTAGCTGCAGTGGTGTTCGTGTTAAAAATTTGGAGGCATTATTTGTATGGATCGAGATTTGAAGTGTTTAGTGATCACAAGAGTTTGAAATATTTGTTCGGCCAGAGGGAGTTAAATATGAGGCAGCGAAGGTGGTTAGAATTCTTGAAAGACTATGACTTTAACTTGAGTTACCATCCGGGAAAAGCTAATGTTGTGGCAGATGCTCTGAGTCAGAAGACGATTCATATGTCTGCGTTAATGGTAAAGGAAATGGAATTGATTGAACAGTTCAGAGATTTGAGCATGGTTTGTGAAACTACACCAGGAAGTATCAGATTGGGCATGCTGAAAGTGAATAATGACTTTTTGGATGTGATTAAGGAAAATCATAAACTGGATGTAAAGTTGGTAGACTTGATGCCTATAGAAGGAGATGATCCTAATAGTGACTTTAAAGTGGATAATGTGGGTGTGTTGAGATTCCGGGGCAGAATCTGTGTACCGGATAATGAGGAATTGAAAAAGGCAATCTTAGAGGAAAGTCATCGGAGTAGCTTGAGTATTCATCCGGGAGCTACAAAGATGTACCATGATTTGAAGAAGTTGTTTTGGTGGTCCGGTATGAAGAGGGACATAGCTCAGTTTATCTATGCTTGTTTGACATGTCAGAAGTCAAAAGTGGAGCATCAGAAACCTTCGGGATTAATGCAACCGTTGGAAATCCCTGAGTGGAAATGGGACAGTATTGCGATGGATTTTGTGACTGGTTTGCCAAATACGGCGAGAGGCTTTGATGCTATTTGGGTAGTGGTGGATCGACTTACGAAATCCGCACATTTTATACCAATTAACATCAGTTTTCCGTTGTCGAAGCTGGTAGAAATTTATATCAGGATAATTGTGAAGTTGCATGGTGTCCCGTCGAGCATAGTGTCGGATAGAGATCCGAGGTTTACTTCAGAATTTTGGAGGAGTCTGCAGGAAGCCTTGGGTTCTAAGTTGAAGTTGAGCTCGGCTTATCATCCACAGACCGATGGTCAGTCAGAGAGGACCATTCAGTCGTTGGAGGATTTACTGAGAGCCTGTGTATTGGAAAAAGGTGGTGCGTGGGATACTCATTTGCCATTGATCGAGTTCACGTATAATAACAGTCACCATTCTAGCATCGGAATGGCACCTTTTGAAGCTTTGTATGGACGGAAGTGTAGGACACCTTTGTGTTGGTATGAAACAGGTGAGAATGTGGTGCTTAGACCAGAAATTGTCCAACAGACTACTGAGACGATTCAAACGATCCGTGAGAAGATGAAGGCGTCTCAGAGTAGGCAGAAAATTTATCACGATAATCGAAGGAAGGAGTTGGAATTCAGTGAAGGTGATCACGTATTCCTAAGAGTTAACCCAGTGACCGGTGTGGGTCGTGCTTTGAAATCTAAGAAGTTGGATCCTAAGTTTATTGGACCGTATCAAATCTTGCAGAGAATTGGTGCAGTTGCTTATAGAGTGGCACTGCCACCGGAGCTTTCGAACTTGCATGATGTGTTTCATGTGTCACAACTTCGGAAGTATGTTTCAGATCCGTCTCATGTGATTCAGAGAGACGAGGTTCAGATTAGGGAGAATCTTACCGTAGAGACGATGCCGTTGAGGATCGATGATCGTAAGGTGAAACAGCTCAGAGGAAAGGAGATACCACTGGTGAGAGTGGTTTGGGGAGGTGTTGCAGGAGGCAGTGTGGCCTGGGAATTGGAAAGTAGGATGCGAGAGTCGTATCCAGATTTGTTTCCATCAGGTAATTTTCGAGGACGAAAATAATTTAAGTGGGGGAGAGTTGTAACACCCCTTTTAATTATTTAGTCATCTTGTATCAATCTTTAAGTGTGTCCTTGTTTGGGAGAGTGTCTGAGTGCGTTTACTGGTTGACCTTGGCTTAGAAGGTAGATTGTTGGAATAAAACCTTAGACTAATAATAATAGAGACATAATTAAATAATAATCATAATTTCATTAATAATAGAAATATTATTATTATTATTATTATTTGGAATTAATTAAAATGAGAAATTAAGGGATTAAGAGAGGTTTAGTGAATTAAGAGAACAGTTTCACGTTTAACGAAAAGAGGTAACAAAGGAGAAGAGAAAGAACAAGTGCTAGGGCTTGAACCATCTTCCCCAATTTGTCAATTTTGCTGCAGAATTCGAGGTAAGGGGGGGGGGCGAACTGTTAAATATTGGTGATTTACTCATGATAGGGTAGTGGGAATTCCTTAATCACGTAGGGTTTTATATCCATGATTGTGTTGTGATGAATTGTAGAGTATGTTGGATTTAATTCTGAATTCGTCCATGTGTTGACATGTATTTTCCGAATTTCTTGTTGATAATATTGTGGTGTTTGAATCTGATCTGGTATGTGGTGTGTTGTTTCTATTTTGGAAGAACGATTCAAAGTGTTGGATCCATAATTGATGTAGTAATCATAGGATGCAAGTGAAAGAAGAAGAATTGAACCTAAAATCAAAGTAGAAGAGATTTTAGGACTGGCTGAGAGTGAACAAGTCATGAAAACGCAGCAGAGAGAAGAAAGATGAGCTCACTGGTCGTTCGCGTATGAGATCTGGCCGTACGAGTAACAAAGGAGGTCGTACGCGTATGAGAACAAGGAGGATGAAGCCTTACGCGTAAGAGAAGTGGGAAAGGAGGGAATTACACGGCTCTTTGCCCGTACGCGTATGGTTTGCGTATGCTTGGCAGGGCAATACGCGTATGGAGTAGCCATATGCGTATGGGGATCTGAAAATGATATTTTCTTGGAAAGAGAGCTCTTGCTCGTACGCGTATGATAATGGGTAGTACGCGTAGGGTAGAGTAGGGAAAGGTGAGCATACGCGTATCAGATGGAACCTTACGCGTATGGATGAGCGAGGAAATGAGTCATACGCGTATGACCTGGGTCAGTACGCGTATGGACTGGCAGTGTGCAGAATTTTACCATTTAGCGATTCCTTTCCCGTTTTCGCAGCGGTTTCGATTTCTAATGGTTTGAGAGGTTGAGGGTAGTAGTCAGTTGTTGAGGAATAATAAATTGGTGATGGAAATAATAATTTTAATAATTTTAAGAGATTAATTAATAATTTAGATGTTTGGTGTGCGTGAAACAATTATGTACTGATGGTGTTGATGTTATGTTAAGGTGTGATCAGGAGGATCGTGTACATGTGTTTTTGATATTATTCATGTGTTATTGTGCATCATATGTCATGCATTTTCATGGTGATTGGTGGGATGAATCGTTGCTCAGGAGGAGTGTATGCGATTCATCCGTACTCCTTTAAGGTGAATGGTGGGGATAGATCATTGCCAAGTAGAGGTGTATATGATCTATCCGGGGTTCGATTGAATGAACCAATGAGTCGATACCACATTGCATGTGTTGAGTTGCATACATTGTTGATAATGGGCAGTAGGCCGTGTTTGATGTTTGATGGTGCTTGTGTGTGATGACTACCTGTTTATCATGTATATATTCACCTATAATATTTGAACATGAATTCTCACCCCTTTGTTGTTGTTGTGTCTGTGCTTCTTCGGAAGTATAGATAACCTAGGTACTTAGGTCGCTTGGATGTGTGTGTTGCTTGTTCGAGTCTATAGGAGTGCTCTGATACGTAACACGGGATGTCGGGATATTTTTGTAGTTGTTTAATTTTATTTACATTCTTTGTTACGTATTCCATTTTATTGAATTACTTTATGGAGAACCGTGTATTAAGGAACTACTGGTGTAATTGGGCAGATGACCGTGAATTTAAAACCAAATGATTATTTCCACTGATTCTTTATTCAATACAATACAATAAAGAGTTTATTTTGGTTTGATGATGTGACATTCCACTTTTTGGTGCAAACTCTGATTTATCTTTATTATTTTTGTTATTTTCAAAATGGGGCAAGTGGGGTGTTACACTTGGCATCCTTTAGTTTTGACTCGATCAATTTTACAATGTCAATAGCTTGTGATATTAAGGTTGGTTTATGAATTGTCATTTCATTGCGAATTTCAGTAATGGACCAGAAATGAAACAATTAAAAATTGCATCTAGCGGTAAGCCAACTACTTGATTGCGTAATTACTCAAACTTAGTTGGATAATCTATAACAGACCCATCTTGGGTTAATTTGAATAATTCAACTTGATGATAATCATAAGTCGATGGACCAAAACGCAATTCTAAAGCTTTAGTGAAGGAACTCTAATCTGTTAAAAACTGGTTTTGGTGCATCCATTTAAACCAACCCAAAGCATCACCTTTCATGTAAAATGAAATTAGGAGTAATCTATTTTTTGGTGGTAATTGATAAAAAGTGAAAAATTATTCAGCTTTAAATAACCACCCTAATGGGTTTGAACCATCAAACAAATCAAGTTCCAATTTAGGGATTCGGAAAGGGAGTAAAGGGGAAATTTGTTGAATATGGGGGTATTAGGTTTGGTGGAAAAAGGGAAATGTGTAGTTTTATGTGGCTGCAAAAGCTATTGGGGTGGGGATGTAGGGTAGGTAAGGTGGTGGTTGTGGTGCAGCAGTTGGTCTAATTGTTTTAGGAATAGTAGGGGTATGAGAGAAAATTGTAGAGTGTCTAGTTAGGGTGGTGGTAGGGGTAACAACATGGGAAATTGGGGTTGTAATCATAGGTGTAGAGTTATAGTTTTGAGTTATACCCGATGTAACACCCCAATTCCCATCGCAGATAAATAATACATAAATAAATCAGAGTAAATAAAAATCTTATTCTTAGACAGAAACAAGGATGCCACATTTAGAGAAAGAAAACACAATCCCTGCTCATAAATTTAATACATAACATAAAATGGAATAAACCTAAAAGGGAAACTTTTTCCAACAAAAGGAAATTTCAATTATGGAATAAAGCGGAAAGATCCATAAGTGACTCGTTTTACAAAATACAGTAAATTGTTTTATAACATCAAAATATTCATACAAAGGTAATACAAAATAGATCCAACAAATGTATACATATATAACAAAAGCGTGCACCGACTCCCGTGTTACGTATCAGAGCAGACAGGCCGACAAAAGGATGGAGAACTAATCTTCACAAAAGCCTCCAAGATACTAATCTGCAATTGCCTCATAGAGCAACAAACCACAGCAGAAGGGTGAGAAATAACAACTAAATCAAGATTGCATAATAATATGCAAACACATATAAATTCACATGCATAATAATTCTCACCACAAGCATCACATACTAATACAGATAGCATGCCACAAATACATAACATATTTCTAATAATTCAACCACATAGCATATATCAATTATACCAACATAATAGCATACTAGTGGGATACCCGTGCGTCCGCACGGGTTCCGCTGCGGACCTTTGAAATTGGACTAATATATTTTGACAGTGAAAATTTTAAATTCACAATTTTTAAAGGATTGTGTTAATAAAAAAAGTAATATCAAATATTGATAAGTCATAAAAGAATAGTGAACTGCGGAATTGTCATCAGTTAGATTATGAAATTCAAATAACAAATAGAAAATATTTAAATTTAATTTAAAAAAAAAACATAGAGTAGTAAAAGATAAAAAATATAAGTGAATCAAAGATAAATATTTAAATGAAAGACATATTTTTAAAATAAAAAAAAATTGTATCAAATTTCCAATTTTTAAAAGAAAGACATCAATAATATATATTTCAATTATTCATATATTATGTTTAAAAAAATTGTATGTTAAATTAAAAAAAATTTCAAAAAAACAATATTAGATATCAGTTCGTTTACACCGATTTTGCCCCGGTCGTCACTGCGTTTACACGGTACTCGTGTACTACCCGTGCGTTCACAATAATTTTGGCCTGGGAACCCATGCATTACCACAGTACTGTGTGTTACCCGTGAGTTCACACGGTACTGATGTGTTACCCGTGTATTTGGTAAGGTTACCCGTGCGTTCACACGGTATTGGTATATTATCCGTGCGTTCACACGGTACCTGTGTATTACCCGTGTGTTCACACTTATTTTGGTCTGGTTACCCGTGCGCTTATACGGTACATGTGTGACCCGGTCCTTCGCACGATACTTGTGTGGGACGCACGCTTGTGTTTTTAAAACACAATTAAAATGTTAATAAGAAAAACAAAAATAATGTACGAAAATTATTAATTATTTATAAAAGAAAGTCAAATGTGTAATAAAATATATATTTATAAAAGAAAGTCAAATTTTTAATAAAATATATATTTAAAAATTTTTGAAAAGTTTTGCCCTGTTCTAATTCATGGAGTTTTCTTTCATTCAAATGCATGTATCGTTAAGAGTTGAGTTCTAAAAACTTGTACTCATCATATACTACAAACTTAACAGGCTGAACGGAAAAGGAAAATAAAAAAATAATAAGAAAAATGAAATAAAAAAAAGACAAAATTGACTAATAAAATTAGTGTATTATTTATAAAAGAGAAAATTAAAATGGTTTTAAATTTTCATCTGTATATAAATATATTTTAATAAACAATTTAATTATTTAAAAATGAAATAAAAATGTAAATCAGAAAAAAAAAATTGTTTTACCAACCATATTTATTATTTGTAGGACCGCGGAATTGTCATCAGTTTGATAGGAGATTACAGAATAAAGTTAAACATTTAAAAAGAATTTGTAAACTGGGTAACTCTTAAATTAATATATAATAATTATATAACATATAAAGCTTTATAGTTAAAGTTGTATAAAAAAAAAAAAAAAAAGATTTATAGTTAATTTAAAATCTAAATAGTAAGATATGGAATACTAATGTTTAACGTTAAAATAAATATAATCTTTGTACATACATATCACATATTATTGTGTGGGGCTATTGCTGTTGTGTCAATAGAATAATGTGCCTTGATAAAAGATGAAACACATATAAAAAAATAGAGCTCATATGTGCCACTATGTCACCACCGAAGTAGACAAAATACAAAACCAATGACAAACGCAATCATGTACAACACAGTCATCCATGGTTGCTAAAGTTCATAAATATTTATATTGTTTTGACATTATTTATTCAAATATTTGAATAAATAGTAAAGTTGTTCCCGTATATAAAAAGTATTTGAATCAAAATATTATTTTTGTTTTGACTATATTTATAAAAATATTTGAATCAATAGTGTAGTTGTTTTCGTTTATAACGATAATTCAATTAGTAGTTTCATTTTTTCTGTTTCAAAATATTTTTACTATATGAGAAAACAAAATTTATTAAAATTTAATTGACTCATTAAATATTTGGCTATGTAGTTATCAATATATAATATGGTGTATATATAGTGTATTTAATTTAATTTTATATTATACCAGTTTGATAAAAATTACGAACCCAAAATAATTCAAGTATGGGGCAATATATAATATTAATATTAGATTTAATTAGTATTTATCTTTATTATAAAAATATATTACATATATGTTTTTAATTATATTTAAGTATTATGTATATAATATTAATGTCATAATACAACTTTTGAACGCACATATGACATATTAAATAAAATTTAACATATGTGGATACTTGAGTATGATTATATATATATATATATATATATATATATATATATATATATATATATATATATAATAGTTAGCTTTTGGTTGTTTAATCTTAAAAGAAAACTTCCATTAAGATAGAAACTATGTACATGCCGTTATGTATAAATCATAGATAAACTATATACTTGAGTATCTGTTGTGGAAAAGAGAGATTGAAAGAACTAAAAAACTGTCAACACCGAATCTTTCACGTGGCTCGCCAGTCGAGAACTTGAAATGGAAAAGCATATTCATTCACCACATCCTGTAGGGGTGGACATATAACCGAGACCCATTTGAAATTGGTCTATTCAAACCGAAAAATAGCATGATGGGGAGATAGAAGCGGGTTAATGGGTTGTTAGTTGAATTTTTGCTTTTATATGAGTTTATATAGGTGGGTCCGGTTAGTGAAACTGAAACCGCGGTATTCCGAACTAACCCATTCTAATGAAACCAAACAAATTTAAAGAATAACTTGCTTTTGTGTGGTACAAAAGTTTAGTGATTTGACCAGACTTTTTCAAATATCACGTTACTTTTTTATTATTAATTATAATGATGGTAAATTTTCATAATAGTTAATGCACTTGAATAGCTTTAATATATATTAATAATTACATAAGATAGGATAGATCTACAGTCTATAATGTAAAATTTTATTATAATATTTTTATAATATTAATAAGTAATATGAAACAAATATACTATTAAATTCAGACTATTTTGCACAAACAAAATCTCTCAAAATCTCTCTATTTCTTCTCTACCTCAGGTCACTCTCTTGTCTCTGTTTAGTTATTTTTGGAAGTTTCTTAATGCACCACCCAAGTTTCTTAGGCACCATGTGAAATTATTTTTTTGCCCCCTAATTCCGGATGTGCACATCCGGACGCACCGGATCCTTAAGAATTAAAAACTTTTTCCGGATGTGCATATCCGGAGTGTCTCCGGATCTGTATATCCGGAAGACATTCTGAAATATTTAAAGCTGCACGATCACTCCCCCTTCCCATAATCAACCTTCTTCTTCCACACTCACTCTCACCAAGTCAAAAAACCCTACTTCATCAATCCCATTTCTCACTCAAAAAGTTCAAATTTTTGGTGCAACAAATCAAAGGGAGCAAGGAAAGACTGAATTTTAGGTAAACATTCAACTTCATCCACTACATTGCTCACATTATCAATCTACATTTTTGGAAAAACAAGTTACGCTACTTCCGGATGTGCACATCCGAAACGAATTTAGCATGAACTTTTCCGGATGTGCACATCCGGAAAAATGCCTGAAGCTAATTAATTTAAGTTTTCAGCATTTTTGAATAAATCTTATTTATACATATTAATTGTTCTATTCTTGTTTATAAATAGAGATGGTGCATCCCGATAACATGGCAAAAGAATTAGTTGCGCCGATTTCCTCGAAAGATGAAGGTATGCTCGTAAAGTCGGTTGATGTCGGCGGTGACTTTAACAACAAGCAAGACTTTGATGATCGTGAAAGCATGATCGCATACATTCGTAGGACGGCTATTGAGCTCGGCTTCGGTGTAAATATCGGGAGATCGGATAATGGTTCGGATAGAAGAAAAGCTTTTGTAATTTTGGGGTGCGAAAGAAGCGGCAAATATCAAGCACCTCTACGGAAGTTAAAGAAAGACGAGACCGGTACTAGAAGATGTGAGTGCCCTTTTAAGATGTAGTGTCGGCTCTACTCGGTAAAGGAGAGGAAGGTCATGCACTTGTACGTCATCAACTTATCCTAGAGTTGGAGACGCATAAAGAAGCATACTTGCGTCTCTATGAAAATCAAGAAAATTACAACAAGGTTCACGAGTCACTTGTTCCGTGGTTGAGTGGTCCGGCACCGGTATCGAAATGGATGAGCTTCCCCGAGATGGGTCATCTTATAGCATTCACCTACGATATGGTGTGTATCGACTTGACGAGATACGGATTTTCGGAAACCTTTTTTCCACTACACACCGCACCTCCGTCGAATCCAAATGATCGCATCATGTGTATTGGATGGCTTGCGAAATCAAGACATTTCGTACAAGTTATCTTGAAACCCGGATGCCCGATACCACCTAAATCACCGCAATGGGCGACGCATGCAACCGCAATTGCCGAGTCTTGGCCGGATAATTTTGTCGAAAGGATGCTTGAATTCGAAAGATTGCACGCAATTGAAAAGGCATCAAATGCGGAAAAATCGAAAGTTCTAGCTCCAATAGATTTAGACGGAGAATTTTGCTTTAACTCTTTTGTATAATCATACGACACAATGTACATTATTGAAGTGAAATATATTGTATTTTTATCCATATGTCTTTTTAATACACTTACGAATTTTATTGCACTGAAAGTATTCCAAGTGACTGCATAAGCTGTTCAATTCTGTTTTAAAATTGTATCAGTAAAACATTCTGATTTGCAGATCCGGACAATTTCCGGATGTACACATACGGAAATAATATTTGTAGGGTTTGTCCGGATCTGCACATCCGGAACGAACTTGGGCAGAAATAACTTTACCCTAACTTTTCTTTAAATTAGGGGTTTTATTTGATATCTTTCACAAAACCTCAAAATGTCTCAATTGTATCAAATCAAATTCCGTTGGTATGCCGCAAGTGTCTCCTTCACCGACGGTAAAACACGCGGTTAAAAGTTTACGATAATGAGGGACATCCCCCTCGACCAAATCATTGACGACATCGAACATCTCCTACCTTACGGAGACAAACGGAAGGTTGCGAAGCTTCAGTATCGTTCACCTTCGGTTGACAACGAAGGGAACGTCGCTTACATCCTTGTTGAGCTCAAGAATCAAGACGATGTTAGAGCGATGTGGCAAACTTATTTGGGTTACGAGGAACAATTCCCGTTCGAGTTCGAGGCGACCGTCAAAATCCGAAGAACGGTCGATGACATCTTAGAGATGTGCAAGCGTCCACCGGGCTATTGATCTTGTAATATTTATATTTCTGTCGATGCCATGCCGATTTTCTCAATGTAATCCCGATTTTATTTTATGAATGTGAGAAACATTTTTTGTTTTGGTGTTCTGCTTCAGTATTTTTTCCGGATTTGCAAATACGAACTTTTACCGGATGTGCACATCCGGGAAAAAATGAAAATTTTTAAAAAAATGGTGCGTCCGGATGTGCACATCCGGAATCAAGGGGCAAAACTGAAAATTCACTTGGTGCCTAAGAAATAAGGGTGGTGTGATAAGAAATTTCCTTCTTTTTTTTTCTGTAGAACAACTATGAAGATGTAACTATGAAAGCATAATCATTTATAATCCTTCACACTTTTGCTTTTTCAAAATGCAACTACTACACCATTCTTCTAGTAATTCTAATTAACCCACCTCAAAATTTTATTGCAATTTTTCACTAACTATATTAATAATATTCTACAATTTTATAGGGTAAAATTCATTACCAATTGCACAAATCTAAATTCAACGTGTAGATGTATTTAATATACATTCAAATCCATAAATGAACATACCCATAAATATTTTCAACCAAAATTTCAAACTTGATTAACAAAAAAACAACCCAAAAATAAAACAAAAAATCTTTGTTTCTTTTATATATATATATATATATATATATATATATATATATATATATATATATATAGGAACGTACCAAATTGAAAAACCATTAATATTTTCTATCAAAGTTTCAATCTTGATCAACCTATTAATATTTTCTATCAAAGTTTCAATCTTGATCAACCCATTAATATTTTCTACCAAACTTTCAATTTTGATCAACAAATAATCTGAAAAAATCAGTAGTTATTCTCTTTCACTTCAAATTTAATTCAATAAACATTTCATTTAACAATCATTAAATATTTCAAGCTGGATTCTAAAAGCACTTTTAAAACAATTTCTCTCCTTTGTCAAGACTTCAACTTGATATTTCAACATCAGATTAAAAAGGTTTTTTAATCTAAAGGACATAAATATATAATTGCAACTTGTCCTTAATTATAAAAAGGTTAATGAACAAAATACAGTTAAAAGAACAAAAATACTTAGAATCCTCATAATTAGAATTGCAGTTTCTAATTTTACTACAAAATAAATACAAACAATTATAGTTTCTAAGAAATGTCTTTAGGAAACAATCGTGTACTCCTATGTTCAAATCATCACAAACTACCTCCATGTGGATTTAAGACATACTGGATTTGATGTGCACTTATTTGTCTCATTAACATCCTGAGAAAGATTGCAAATAAAATGATAAATTATATACAAATCAAATTCACAAATTAGAGAAGTTAAAAAAAATGACAAATCATAATGATAGATATTTACTTGCAGGATTTAAGTCTGCACCTTCCTGAAGCCAATAACAACCATGGCCATTTTTATACCAAAAAATTATCATTTACTTAGCATCATATATTTTAGAAAATTAACATACCCAATAAATCACATAATCTTCACCTGTGAATCCGACCTACTCTTTCCATCAGATGAAGCAACAACAACCTACGAATACATCAAATGTAAAATAAAAATCAAGAGACAACCACCCATAGTCAAAAAATTCAGAAAGAAAACTCAGAATGACTAACCACACCATGATAGTTTTGCCAAAAATAACAGATCTACAAATAGGTTGGATAGTTTGTACCAGATCTAAAAAGTAACTAACTCACAGCAGCGTCAAGAAATTCTAAATAGTTGCTGACATTATCAACATCAACCACATCAGTGCAATAGAAACTTGTATCAGATGAAAAATTAAAATAGATCTGAGCAGAAAACTCATGAGTAGAAACAACAACAAATCAGTCCAAAAATCTTGATGTTGGTGTCAGATTAGGAAACATCACCTTCAAACCGGATAGAGAAAGTGGGAGATGAAGTAAAACTAACCATAAAATAGTTGCATGTTGATCTCAAAACCTTAAATCTCACCTTCAATGATGCAAAATCGATAAAGAAAATAGAGCTTTTTGAGAAGCTTGTATCTTCAGACACAAATAAGGATAGAGAGAGATGAATCAAACATCAATGTGAGTCGGAGAGAGAAAATGAGAGAGACAAGCAAGGTAGATTGAGAAAAAGTTTAGCATGTTAATGACATAAAAGGTGGAGACATTTTCAAAGAAAGAGCTAACTATTTCATTTGGAAAGGTGATTTGGTTACAAAAAGTATTATTTAGACACAAACTTCCCTCAAAATGATGGAGTGGCAAAATCTTAGGCAAGGGCAAAGTTGGTTTTTCCAGAGCCTCAACTTTTCTTATATAGTAAGATTCACACATAATGCATCCCAAAGTTATAACATATGGAAACACACCACCACATCACATATATTCATATATAACATATCATAGATAATTAATACAATCATTGTAATGTACAACATCCCCACAAAACATAGCATATGTCTATACATAAAACATATCATCCATAACCAATGCATATCAAATTACCAATGCTATCACGAGCTCAATACATAATCAATCAATTCACAATTTCCCACACATAATCAATCCATTCATGATTTATGCAAATGCATAGAGACCAACACAACGACTCTATGCATGCGGTACCATTCCATCCATCATTCTCATCATCATTAATTCACTCAGAAATTATTGGAACCATCGCTTGTAACTTAGTGTAACTCCCCGTCGGGCAAACGATGTTCCCCGTCGCTTTATGTCCTCTTTATATAAGGCACACGACGTTTATGGACCGCTTTAGGTCCTCTTTGTATAAGGCACACGATCCGATCGCTTTAGGTCCTCTTTGTATAAGTCACACAATCGTCTATAACGTCGCTTTAGGTCCTCTTTGTATAAGGTACACGACCGTTACAGCAGATTCCCTCTGGAATCGTTTCGTCGCTCACACCCCACAAGGGCACACGACATCACAAGGTGCATATCATGATGCATGTCATATCAACGACTCGTGACAATCAAATGCACATTCACAAATCAACAATATGAATTATCTCATCATCATTATTCATGCATTGGAAATCAATTCAAACAATGCCTTTACTTGCCATAAGGCCACCAAATAACACACATTGAATTCAACATAAACAATGAATTTCATCATAATCCACAAACCACAACAATTAGCATTTTAGCATATACACTCATATCAATTAACATCAAGAATTACTCACCATCAGCCACAACAATCCTACAATCATACAATGATACTCACAACACTAGGATTCACGCCACGAAGGCTACCCACAACAACGTACATTAATACCATACATTTGTATTCAAGTCAACAAAGTATTTTTCCATAAGGCCACAACAATTACAACAACTTATCACATGCTTCAACATCATATAACAGCACACAAGCTACACGTTACATATCAAAAGCATATCGCATGATAACACATCAATCGCACGCAATTACGACGGTAAAAGTCGACAAAACGACTCGTTTCCAAATTCCCGACACAATTAAATCGGCCACTAATCTCAAAACCATTTTTATAGGAAAGAAAATCCCATTAGCTTTCCAACGGTACTAAGAATGTCTCGATCCGAGTTACGGATCAAAAGTTATGAATTTTCAAAGAAAAGAATTTATTGAGAAACAGCCAGATTCGCCTGGCGACTTAGGATTTCTCCTGGCGAATACCCCTTCACCAGCACTTCGCCTGGCGAACTAGTGACGAACCACCATTTTAGAAAAAACCCAAGAGTTCCAGTAGCTAACACATTTCTGTCTCCCCGTTTTCGCCTGGCGACTTACGATTTCGCCTGGCGAATCCCCCTTGCCAGCACTTCGCCTGGCGAACTAGTAGCGAGACCTAATTCGCCTGGCGAATCCCAATTCGCCTGGAGAATCGCATCAGAACCAGAATTTTTCTACTGCGAGTTACACGGTTCCAAACCCCCAAAATCTAACTTTCTCCCACCAAAACGTTTTTAATCAATCAAAACAAGTATCAACAATATTCATACATATAATACGATCATACTACGCGATTCGTATCGATTTCCAACCGTGAAAACATCAATTCTATCGAAATGATCACAATTCCAATCAAGTGGAAAACATATATTTTTCAACCAAACATTCAAACAAATACATACATATACATATACAAGCAAGATATAATCGAAACTTCTCACCCTTACCCGATTAATCGCGCTTGAAACGGAGTATTGAAGATTTCCTCTTCCTTTCTTTCCTTTCTCTTTCTTTTCTCTCTTTTTCTTTCCCCTCTAATTCTACTTATATAAAAATATCTATTTATTCTAAAATATCTACCCCTCAAAATGACCATTTTACCCCTCAGCTCAAATATCTCGCAGACGCTCTCAACACGCGATAAAACATAAATAGCGATGAAATATATTTCGGGAAATAAAAGTTGAAAAGAAATTATAATTTATTGCAAATATTTTACCTATCAGGGAAATTAACCAATTAACTCAATTAGCAGGTAAAATACAATAAATTCACACATTTCACAAAATTCACATAAATGAAATAAATAAATACAATTAAACAAATCGGGACGTTACAACTCTCCCCCACTTAGACATTTTTGTCCTCGAAAATATACTTGGTGCAAACAACTCCGGATACGACTCTCGCCTCCGACTAACCCACTCTCATGCCATTAAAGGCAACACCATGAATAATACAAACCGAAAAAACACCTCGCTCACAACAACTACTACAACGACACAACAACGGTAAGATGCAATGCCCATACAATGCATTTGACAACCAACTTATGACTCAAAAAATACCCAAGTTACGAACACACAGGTTCACTCTTGAACCGAAACACAACAAGATCGTTACCCTCACCATAGGTAACACTCCCCTAATTCCCCACAAGGAATTAGCTACTCGCACTCGAACCATCACCATGGAAACGAGGCAACAACAAAGACAAGAACCTAAAGTCCCACGACACAACAACATCTTAACAACAATGCTACGATTCACCAATCGAACATATAACCAAAACATCCATCTACATAGTATCCCATGAATAATATTTAAACCTTTCACCTAACACTTCCATTCTGAAACGTACAATGGTCTCATCATTCCAACATGTTTCCAATGTTCAACCTATGAACTCTTACAAGTCACAGACGCATATACGAATTGTGCCACATCACGCTTCCGTTGCGCACTCTGATTACTCGTAATCATCAAAACTATCAATCCCACGTCCAAAGTCTAACTCTTTCTCATATTCGCCAAAAATCACTGTTCACTTTTAATATATCCAACCTCACACTATCAGATGTCAATTCACACCCCAACTCAAATCTCTAAATTCTTCCAAAAGTTCCCACTCTTTAACCATCAAAGCAGACATATGTAAAAACTTTTGACTCAACTCATCAGGCACGGCATTAACTTTACCAATAGGATAATTCGAGCCAAGGTCATAACTAATTAGGAATTCCAACCATCCTCGTTGTCTCCTATTTTATTCCTTCTGACCAAACAAGTACTCTAAATCCTTGTGATTACCAAACACCTTGAACCTAAAACCCTCAAAATAATACCTCTAGATTCTCCATACAAAACAACCAACTCCAATATGAGTAGGATAATCCTTTTCATGAATCCTCAATTGTTGTAAAGCATAAGAAATGACTTTACCCTCTCGCATTAACACACTAACTAAACTCATCAAGGACGCATCCCAATATTCCCTAAACAGTTTATTAGGATCGGGCAGAATCAAAATTGGAGCTGTAGACAAATTCTACTTTAGCCGTCTCAAACTTTCCTCACAATGAACATCCAAAGCAAACAACTTACCCTTTGCAAGTCAACTGAAGTAACAGAAGTACGAACTTAGCAAAGTCTTCCATAACCTGCAGTAACAACCAACTAAGCCCAAAAGTTTCTAATCACCTTAATCGACTTTGGAGTCTCTCAATGTAGAACTGCATCTATTTTGGATAGATACACAACAATACCATCATCAGTAATAACATATCCAAGGAAACTAACCTTTTTCAACCAAAATTCTCACTTCGATAATTTAGTAGAAAGCTCCCCCTCTTTCAGCCCTTGTAACGCAATCCTCAAATACACTACATACTCATCCTTTGATTTAAAATAAATCAGAATATCATCCAATAAACATCACCATGAACTTATCCAAACAAGTATCGAAGATACGATTCATATACTCCACAACCATAACATATACAACCTTCAAAATTCATTCTGAGCTCGAAACAATTTATCCAAAATAGCTTAACAATCTCTGGTTACCACATTCCATATCAAGTCTTCTTAAGGGGTTCCAACTTACTCAAGGTTTTTGTTGACACGAGATCTCAACCCATAACAAAAGTAATACCATCAAGGAACTTCAAATCGTTCGCGATTCGTCACAATTCAAAACTCAAGCTATCTAGAACACAATTGGAAGTTTCCATACTACTCACTGGTTAACACGCAACCTCGTGCTATCATCATTTTCCTTACCAACCATGCTGGAACTCTACAAGTCATCACACTAATGTTTCATCCAAAAACTCATCTGAAAACCATGCACAACTGACGGCCCATCACTGTGGCTTCCTGCCAATTTCCAGAACACTATCATCACAAACATGACAAACATCTGAGTTTAACTTCCTAAAAGTTCTTCTACTTACTTAGCAGATCCAAACCTCAAATCCTCACCTTCGTCAAATTTGAGTTCACACTCTACTCTCTGAGAACAACCATTAACGATACCCAATCGTTCTCTCTCAATGACTTCCCAACTGAACCAACATACCAAAACCTCTAATCCGCCTCATCTTCCTGATATTAGAATCCCCATCGACTCAACAAAACAATCTGTACTCACTTGGCTTAGCTCCCAACGATTTACAAGACATACTATCTAAGCTGGAAATACACGTCTATTCCATCCAACATAATTCCGTCTACTATCAACAAGAGATTAAGGGTGATCAGTTCCTCAATTTGTCAATAGACAGCCGACAATCATGATGGGGCATAAACCATCTTTACTAAACTATAATAGCATTGCTTGCATCTTGTGCACAAGACTACCTAAGGCACAAATCCTTAGTCGACATAAACCTTACCTCCGCATTCCCTCTGGAATCGGGAACAACACTGTCCAAACAACACTTACAATCTTGCAATCTACAACACACTGAGCCAACGCTCCACACCTGAAGCAACTTGGAGAAGCACCAGCTTCTCCCCCACTTAACTCATTCTAAATCCTAAAGACAAAGGATTAGAAAACCAGAAAGCACTGACAGTGTTTCACACACATATCACGTACTAAGGAACAAACAACATCGACAGTATTCAACTGTCACACCAACTGACTCAACAACTTGGCCGGACAGACCGACCTGCTCTGATACCACTAATGTAACACCCCAATTTTCATCGCGGATAAATAATACATAAATAAACCAGAGTAAATAAAAATTTTATTCTTAGACAGAAACAAGGATGCCATATTTAGAGAAAGAAAACACAATCCCTGCTCATAAATTTGATACATAACACAAAATGGAATAAACATAAAAGGGAAACTTTTTCCAACAAAAGGAAAGTTCAATTATGGAATAAAACGGAAAGATCCATAACTAACTCGTTTTACAAAATAAATTGTTTTATAACATCAAAATATTCATACAAAGGTAATACAAAATAGATCCAACAAATGTATACATATATAACAAAAGCGTTTCCCGACTCCCGTGTTACGTATCAGAGCAGACAGACCGAAAAAAAGATGGAGAACTAATCTTCACAAAAGCCTCCAAGATACTAATCTGCAATTGCCTCATAGAGCAACAAACCACAGCAGAAGGGTGAGAAATAACAATTAAATCAAAATTGCATAATAATATGCAAACACATATAAATTCACATGCATAATAATTCTCACCAGAAGCATCACATACTAATACAGATAGCATGCCACAGATACATAACATATTTCTAATAATCCAACCACATAGCATATATCAATTATACCAACATAATAGCATTTTCACACATAATGCATCCCAAAGTTATAACATATGGAAACACACAACCATATCACGCATATTCTTATATAGCATACCATAGATAATTAATACAATTATTGTAATGTACAACATCCCCACAAAACATAGCATATGTCTATACATAAAACATATCATCCATAACCAATGCATATCAAATTACCAATGATATCACGAGCTCAACACATAATCAATCAATTCACAATTTTCCACACATAATCAATTCATTCATGATTTATGCAAATGCACAGAGACCGACATAACGACTCTATGCATGCGGTACCATTCCATCCATCATTATCATCATCATTAATTCACTCAAGAATTATTGGAACCATCGCTTGTTACTTAGTGTATCTCCCCGTCGGGCAAACGATGTTCCCCGTTGCTTTAGGTTCTCTTTGTATAAGGCACACATCGTTTATGGATCGCTTTAGGTCCTCTTTGTATAAAGCACACGATCCGATCACTTTAGGTCCTCTTTGTATAAGGAATATGATCGTGATAACGTTGCTTTAGGTCCTCTTTATATAAGGCACACGACCGTTACAGCAGATTCCCTCTGGAATTGTTTCGTCACTCACACCCACAAGGGCACACGACATCACAAGGTGCATATCATGATGCATGTCATATCAACCACTCATGACAATCAAATGCACATTCACAAATCAACAATATGAATTATCTCATCATCATTATTCATGCATTGGAAATCAATTCAAACAATGCCTTTACTTGCCATAAGCCCACCAAATAACACACATTGAATTTCACATAAACAATGCATTTCATCATAATCCACAAACCACAACAATTAGCATTTTAGCATATACACTCATATCAATTCACATTAAGAATTACTCACCATCAGCCACAACAATCCTGCAATCATACAATGATACTCACAACACTAGGATTCACGCCACGAAGGCTACCCACAACAACATACATTAATACCATAATTTCCTTTATAGGGAGTTTTAACCTGAAGGAGAAGACTTTAACTCAGTGTAGAGCAATGCCATCTTTCCTTAGGAATTTCTCATGCTAAAAGAAGGACAGTGGCGTTGATGTAAATAATCTAGAGGCTTGCCGCTTACAGCAATTAGATGAAGGGAGTTGTTGATGTTTGTATCCTGTGAACGAGGCACAGTTTGGATGCTAAAAGGTTGATTGAATCAACCAGGGTTTCCTTATACGAAGCCTAAGAGGAGGCTATTGACCCAACAAGAGGGTGTTTTTATGTGTCTCGTACGAAGCCCGAGAGAGAGGCTAAAAGGGTTGACTAAACAAGAGAGTGCTTTTAGATATGTCTTGTACGAAGCCCAAGACGGAGGCTAAAGGTTGACTCAACAAGAGAGTCTCTTTGTATCTCGTACGAAGCCCGAGATGAAGGCTAAAAGGTGGTCGACTCAACCAGAGAGTCTTTTTATACTTAACAAGAGAGTGTTTTGTATCTCGTACAAAGCCCGAGATGAAGGCTAAAAGGATGAATGACTCAACAAGAGAGTCTTTTATACTTAACAAGAGAGTGATTTTGTATCTCGTACAAAGCCCGAGATGAAGGCTAAAAGGATGAATGACTCAACAAGAGAGTCTTTTATACTCAACAAGAGAGTGATTTTGTATCTCGTACAAAGCCCGAGATGAAGGCTAAAAGTGGTTGTTTCAGTTAAGTGATAGGCCCAATATGTTGGTTAAAAGAGAAAATCAGTTCTTATATGAGAAATGTTTGCACTCAGGGATTTTGATTCGAGGATCAGGGATATTTCCTGTTCTTTAAGGAAATGGGAAATCCAAAGGGGATTGGGACTGTCCGAGTCTACGGGTTTCATCCCCTAGTTTTGAAAGGAACTTGAGAATGTCTTTGAGACTCAAGGAAATTAGACTGTCCAAGTCTAGAGTTTCATCTTTTGTACTACGTTTAAGAAACAGCAGTAACAGGATCTAGACTCTTTGACAAATCTGTTCTATTAAGATGACTAATTTCTGTTCCTATACCTCTAGGAGGTCTTCGGGACAATTTGTACGAAGCCCAAGAGGAGGCTGGAAACTTTTAAGAAGCCGATGGACAATTTGTACGAAGCCCAAGAGGAGGCTATCATTCCCAGAGGAAGAAATCATTTATACGAAGCCTAAGAGGAGGCTATGAATACTTCTAAGAAGCCGACGAGTCCTTGTACAATGCCCAAGAGGAGGCGTGGATGCTTTTAAGAAGCCTGTGGGTCCCCAAACCCCGAGAAATTCAAGACATGCTATTCACAGAGAATAGATCAAGCCAGGAAAGTCCGAGAATTTGGAAGAAACTCAAGAGATGCCATTCATGGAGAAAAGATCATCTCTGGGGAGTAGAGTTTCTTTGACGATTTCTAAAGGTGACAGTCTGTGAAAGGGTTCACCGAGAATGTTGCCTTTCACGTCTCCATATTGTTTAACCCCAAGAGGAGGGAAGACTGTGTCTGGTAATCCTATGGGGATCTAGTTTTATCTATTTAAGAGTGATTAACAGGGCTTAGTGCTAGACGTAGTTGCCGGGGAAACTCTAAATAGCTATACTATTATTACACAGTTGATATGAGTTTATGAAAGGAGACTTACAGTGAAACAGCCCCACAATACAGTTATATACATATGAAAGCGGTAAATGAAAGCATATAAACACTTACTCGGTTGTAGAGCTTCCATGCTGTTTTGTTAGTTGTTCAACAAAGAAAGATTGAAAACAACAATATATTCAAAATCAAAGGAGAAAGTGCTTTGAAAGAAAAATTGGGGCTTACAGTTCAAGGAGAGGCCCAGGATTTTTACCAATGATCCCACCATCGTTTTATACAGAGGGGCTTATACAAGTGGCTGAGGCCAAAAAGGTTTTCTGCACAAAAGGTGGGTCTTACACTCTCTCAAGAGGCCCAAAAGGTTTAAAAGAAAGAAAAAAAAGTGGGGCTTATAACACGAGGGTAGGCCCAGATGATTTTTCGTTTGAAATGGCGATCGCGCCGAGATTTTGAAAACGCATTGGGTCTTATACAATGACTGAGGCCCAAGATAATTTGGTTTTCAAAAGGGGTTGGGTCTTACACTCAAATAGAGGCCCAAAAGTTTTGAATGAGTCTTATAGCTCGAGGAGAGGCCCAGATGGTTTATTTATAAACGGGCGACAATCGCGCCGAACTTTTCTTTTAACGCAGAGGGACTTATACAATATTTGAGGTCCAAAATTGTTTTGGTTAAAAGGGGATTGGATCTTACACTCTAACAGAGGCCCATGAGTGTTTGGAAATGATTGATGAGGGTGAAAATCAAAGAAACCCTAATTTATTATTCTTTTAAAAGTAAATATTAAAAGAAAATCAAGGAAAAATACCAAATGAATTTGAATAAACCACTTGTGATTTTTGTTTAAGGTTTGAAAAATGAAGTTTTAATCACAAGAGGTATTAAAACTCATTTGGTCTTGATTTTTCAAGATGAATGTTCATTTTAAAATGTTTAAAACAAATAAAAAATGAAGTTATTCACAAAAATACTAATTATATTAAATAAATAATATAAACTTAATTTTTTTGTGGAATAAAATATTTCAACATTTTTGTGATTTTTTGCAAAAAGAACCAATAAAAAATAATTAAAATTGAAAGAGTTATTAATTTTCCAATTAATTAATAAAACATAAAATATTGAAAAAAATGGCAAAATATGAAAAAACACAAAATGGCATGGGTGGGGTTTGAACCCACGACCTCAAGGTCACAAGGCGCGCGCCTTACCACTGAGGTGGTGATACATCCATTGTTTGAAGTGAAATCACAAATATACAAGTCATGCCTTGGTTTTAGGCCTGGCCCAAGGCAAGACAAGGCAAGTTTTGGCTCAGAAACGTGAAAGTCATAACTTTCTCAATTCTTAATGGTTTGAGACAAAATTTATATGCATTTGGACCAGAATTTCACAAGGAATCCAATGGTGGTGGTAGTTTTTTCATATCACACTCCCTCCTCAAAACCCGATAGTGGTTTTGAAAAAGGCCTATAATTGCATTTTCTATGCTACACTTTGATACAGGCATAAATTACATGATTAATTGGTTCAAACACAACATATTTAACATGTATGATGTGTGCATGATCAGTGGACTTCAAAGCATTGCATATTTTGGAAAGTTCAAGTCATGAGGCTTACCTCTTTTTGGAGTTTTTGTGCAATCTGTCAAGCCTCTTGTTCCAGAAATGATTTAATGCTTTAGACACACTCAAATGATCCCTTAGAAGCTTTTAGGATGATTGGAATCAGTTGGTACCTGCAAAAACACAAACTAACCCTTTCTTGCAAAAGGGGTTAAAAGTGACCAAAAAGACAACTCTCTCAAATGGTGTTCCAGATGAGGGAACCATTTGGGACAGTTCAAGGATGATATTTGGAGTGTGTTTGAGGTCTTATCTGGTTTGGAAAGTGACTGAATCAAGACATAGCTTAAAAAATGCACAAAAAGCCTATTTTGAGGTTTTGAGAGGTGACTTTGTGATTTTGTGATTACAGGTCACTTGTGAGAGTTTGGATCACCTACATATGATGTTTATGAGGTGTTTGTGTGATTGGTTTGATTGAAAAAGCTCTCAAACTCAAAAACTCAGAGTTACCTTGCTAAAGAAGACATTTTTGCCAAGAAAAAGGGATTTTGAGGAAAGCATCTATTTGATGGCTTTGGTGTACTCAAACTAAGCACAAATGAGCTTTATTTATAGTAGAGCAAGTTTGTTTTGGGATCAATAGTGAATGGCAACTGCAGCAGAGGTTTGGCCAATGTTGACAAATGAAAATCCAAGTCTCCTCTAGCCATTGACTAGAGGTTAGAGCGCAGAGCTTTGGTTCCCTACTTGTTGGAGGAATCTTGACTGAATTCAGTTGCAAATGTGTCAGTCCATGCCACCTCTAAGCATCTATTAAATGATCCAATCCAAAATTGGAGTCTTGTCCCTCTTTTAAGTAATTCTAGGTTTGGCATGCTACTTCTTGTTCCAAGGACTTTGGAGGCTTGGCTCAGTGATTGTCCCCCTTTAGATTTGATCCTCAGATGTGTCCAAGATGATGACAAGGCTTGAAATTGGCTGATTTTGGTAAATCGACCAAAAATGCAAAATTCTGCCTTGCCTTGGCAGTTTTTAGCAAAGCATTTTGCCACCACCATAACTCTTTGCTCAAATTGAATTTGGTGATGTTCTTGGCCATTTTGGAAAGCCCTTATATGATACAACAACTGTTTGATCATATTTGGTTTTGATACTTTTTGGATCCAAGTGAAAAATGTCCCTACATTTGGAAAAAAGTGAAGGCAGATTCTGACTTAGTGAAAATTTCACTGTGTTGGAAAAAAGTGACATTTTCACTTTTTGTGATTTTGATCAATCCATAACTCAAAATCCATGAAGAATTGGAATGAGGTCTAGTTGAAGTTTTTGTAGAGGGCCATGAGATCTACAAATCAAGCTTTTGATGGGAAAAAATGGCTTTGTGGTTTAGGAGTTATGATCCTCCAAAGTTGGTACCCTTGCCACTTTGTTCATAACTTAGAAAATTTTCTAAGTTTTTATGGTTACCCCTTTTACAAGTTATACCACTTTCTTTGATTTTTCTTGATGAATGATGATTAAAATCATACATTAACATCATTTTAGGGTTAAAAATCCATAATTGTGAAAAATCTCAAAAAGTCAAAGTTGACTTTTGTGCACAGTTGACTTTTTATCAGATGAATTCCAAACTGTGCAATCCTTTAGGAAATCATGTCCTTGACCTAAATCAAACTTTATGGACATGTTACATGGGTGTTATAGGGTATATTGAATCATGTCTTAGGGCTTGGGAGCATGTCCTGGTCAAAAGTCAAAGTTATAGTTGACTTTTCCCGCAAAACCCTAACTGTGGTTCTGATAAATTTGAGACTTGTTGCTCAAGCTTCTTGGATCAACCCATTGTTACAAATGGATCAATATGGTGTACTAGGGACCCTCAAATCCTCTCTTGAGGTCTTGGCTCATGACTTGTCCCAAAAGTCAGCTTAGGGGTGAATTAGGTCAAGAAACCCTAATTCCTGATTTTTTATGACTGCATCCCCTGAGGCAAAATTGACTTGATGATTGGGGTCATGAGGTTCCATGGAGCATATTAGGTTATGTATTGAAGTATTGGCTCATGCCCAGAGGAAAATTTCCATCTGGAGGCCCTGGTCGACCAAAACCCTAATTTGGTGACACTGGCGATCTTAAGGCTTGGTCCACCTAGAAGGGAGCAGCCTTGTGCTTAATCCTTGAAGTGGGAGTCCTTTTGATCCATTTTGGATGTTTGAGAGGTTTAGACAAGTTGAAGATCATGGCATTCCTTGATTGATCCTTTGTCTAAGAGCTCTGAGAGGGCTTGAAACCCTAATTTTGATTGTAGTGAATGCTCACCCATCTTTGGGAAGACTAATGAGGCATAATGATACACACATATTGTGATGATGATTTTCACAATGATGGGAATCTTGGTGGTCAAAATTTGGGGTATGACAGATGCCTCTATTTAATCTTCTTGGACCCGAAGGTGCGAATGGCGAAGGTGTTCAGGCATTCGGGGTGCAAGAGGATTAAATATCGGAATACCCAAAATTTTGATGGTGGTTATGAATGGCAGTTCGCGCATCCTTCCTCTTTTGCTAAGCAATGATGCTTAGAAAAGGTAAACCTTCCCCTCGATCCTGGTTTCCTACCAAGGAACTGGTCTTAGTTTTTGGAATGAACTTCCCCTCGATCCTGGTTTCCTACGAAGGAACTGGTCTCAGTTTCTGAAATAAACTTCCCCTCGATCCTGGTTTCCTACCAAGGAACTGGTCTCAGTTTCTGATTCAAACTTCCCCTCGATCCTGGTTTCCTACCAAGGAACTGGTCTCAGTTTCTTTTGTCAATAAACTTTCTTGACAAGGGACGCTATTCGTAGCGGTTTTCCTCAAACTTCTCGCCGAATTTTCCTGGGGAGATGCCATTTGATAAAAAAATTTGATGTCAGACTCGCTGGGGAACCCAGTCGTCTGACTTGTAGAGGTGCACAAACTTCTCTGTTGGAGATGCCATTTGTCGACTCTATTTGGGGAAAACGAGTCTCTTGAGAGAATGCTTCTGCTTGGAGTCGTACATCGTACTTTTCTCGGGATCTTCCCGGAGAAACACCATATGATGTGATCCAATTTTGAGGTGCTGATGACCTTTTCATCAGCGGCTTTTTTTTGGAGCAAAACTGTTGTATTGCCGAATCTCTGCTTACGAGGCTTCCTCTAGGGATTTTCCTTAATCCGGGAAAGCAAGGATGTCGTCTTCAATGGCGAAGAATGACATTTGTCGAAGGTTCTCTGGTCTTTCAGAGGTTCAAGTTATCAAAGTGGTCAAGGGCCAATTCTGATCCAGAAATAAACTAGAGGAGAGAGATTGTTCAGACGCAACCTTTCCTGACGAGGAGAGAACTTGACAACTCGATTGAGAAGAGTGTTATCACTAGGGGATAAGACCGACTAGAGTGATAGTGATGCAATATAAATGTGAATGTAAATCAATAATGCATGATGCATGTATGTATATGCTGACAAAACCGACGCAACATACAGACTAAAAGATGAACATGACGAGATACTCGGCCATCGCGGGGTGAAGTTGTACTGTTGATACAAAAGTAGAAATTATGCCTTGCTTAGGAGAGACAGTCCCTGTGGGGAATACCGTTGGTCGGGCTTAGGAGATGGGAACTCGGCCGAAGATGTCAGATGGAGTATTCGCATCTGACATAGCTGATCCTTCATTCAGGCGCACTGGCTTAGAAGGAGTACTTTGATTCTGCACTTTGAAGCTCACTTACTTCTAGAGAAGCGATCGATGTTCTTCTGATGTTCAACAGTCAAAAGAAATTGTCATTTTTGTTTTAAAAGCAGAAAAATTTGACAAGTAAAATTCATTTTTGTTTTATTTCAAGAATCGTTGATCATGTTACAATGTCGTTCTGTAAGGCTAAAACAAATGAGAATTGCAAACAAAAGCACAAGGGCTCAAATTTTATTGATAGGATGGAAATAAGCCAAGCGCGTGATTCCATAGAGTATTTACAAAGTTTAGAAAATGGTAATTTAAGGGAAAAGGGCTACATCGAAACATAACGGCCATTATCCTTCTACCAACTTTGAATTCGGGGCATCCTGAGCTTCTGTCGAAGATGACCTTGACTGGGGTTTTTCTGATGGACGACGTAACTGCTGCTGAGGGATTTGCCCCTTTGTTGAACGTAGTTACTTGCCATTATCCCTAATTTTTTCCTGGATTGTACTTTGAGATTTCCAATCCATCGGGATGATTTTTGATTATGTCTCTAATTTTTGCCTGGACCGCCCTTTCGGGTTTTCAATCCACCGAGACGTTTTTTTAGGCGAAGTATTTCTTGACTACATCAACATTCGTGGGGTAGGCAAATTCCTCTCCGTCCATGGTTGCAAGTCTCAAGGCGCCGCCTGAGAAAGCTTTCTTGACCACGTAGGGGCCGTCATAATTCGGAGTCCATTTGCCCCGAGAATCAGTGAGAAATGATTGTATCTTCTTGAGCACGAGGTCTCCTTTCTTGAAGACATGAGATCGGACCTTTTTGTCAAACGCCTTCTTCATTCTCTGTTGATACAACTGACCGTGGCATAGTGCCGTTATTCGCTTCTCTTCGATCAGATTCGGTTCGTCGTGTCGACTTTGACACCATTCAGCTTTAGTAAGCTTAGCTTCCATCAATACCCAGATTGATGGGATCTCTACTTCTATGGGAAGCACTGCTTCCATGCCATATACTAGAGAGAAGGGGGTTACCCCTGTTGAAGTGCGGACAGATGTGCGATAACCGTGAAGAAAAAAGGGTAGCATCTCGTGCCAGTCGTTGTAGGTTACGACCATCTTTTGAACGATCTTCTTGATGTTATTGTTAGCCGCTTCTACCGCTCCGTTCATCTTAGGTCGGTAGGGAGATGAGTTATGGTGTTCGATCTTGAACTCTGCGCACAACTCCTTCATCATCTTATTGTTCAAGTTAGATCCATTATCGGTAATGATCTGGCTCGGAACACCATAACGGCAGATGATATTGTTTTTGATAAATTGGACCACCACTTGTCGGGTTACATTAGCATATGACGCTGCTTTGACCCACTTGGTGAAATAGTCAATGGCTACCAGGATGAACGGATGTCTATTCGAAGCCTTGGGCTCAATCATGCCAATCATGTCGATTCCCCATATGGAAAAAGGCCATGGGGAAGAAAGAACTTTGAGATGCGTTGACGGTACATGAATTTTTTCGGAGTATATCTGACACTTGTGACACCTCCTCATGTACTTGTAGCAGTCGGACTCCATGGTTAACCAATAGTACCCCGCTCTTAGAATTTTTCTCGCCATTGTGTGTCTGTTGGCATGAGTGCCAAAGGATCCTTCGTGAATTTCCTTTATCAGCATGTTTGCTTCTGGCCTGTCTACACATCAGAGCAAGACCATGTCAAAGTTTCTCTTATAAAGTGTATCACCGCTCAGGAAGAAGTTTCCAGCCAGTCTTCTGAGGGTTTTTCTGTCTTTTCTAGATGCCCCATGTGGGTACTCCTATTTCTGAAGGAAGCATTTGATATCGTGATACCAAGGTTTGTCGTCTATGACTGCTTCTATCTTGAATATGTAAGCGGGCCTTTCAAGGCGCATTATGTCGATCTTAGGTAAGTCGTTCCATTAACCTACACTAATCATGGAAGAGAGAGTGGCTAATGCATCAGCCATGTGATTCTCATCACGAGGGATATGATGAAACTCGATTCTGTTGAAGAAGGGTAACAACCTTCTTGTATAATCTTTGTAAGGAATCAATCCTGATTGGTATGTGTTCCAATCTCCTTTAAACTGATTGATAACCAGGGCTGAGTCGCCGTATATGTCCAAGTTTTTGATCCTCAAATCAATTACTTCCTCAAGACCCATGATACAAGCTTCGTATTCGGCCTCGTTGTTTGTACACTTGAATGTAAGTTTGGTGGTGAAAGGAATGTGGGTACCCTGAGGTGTAACAATGATTGCCCCAATTCCGTTTCCATAATGATTAATTGCTCCGTCAAAGATAAGTCCCTATTGGGAACCTGGTTTTGGCCCTTCACTGGGTAGCGGTTCATCGCAATCTTTCATTTTTAGATACATGACATCTTCGTCTGGGAAGTCAAACCCGATTGATTCTTGATCATCAATCGGTTGATGAGCCAAATAATCGGCTAAAATACTCCCATTAACAGCTTTTTGAGCATGGTACTCTATGTCATATTCTAATAGCAACATCTGCCAACAGGCAATCCTTCCCGTGAGAGCAGGCTTTTCAAAGACATACTTGATTGGATCCATCTCGGAGACTAACCAAGTAGTGTGACGAATCATGTACCGGCGCAGACTTTTGGCTGCCCAAGCCAAAGCGCAACAAGTTTTCTCAAGCGTAGTGTACCGAGCCTCGCAGTCGGTGAATTTCTTGCTCAGATAGTAGATGGCAGACTCTTTCCTTTTGGTTTCATCTTGTTGGCCAAGTACACATCCCATTGATTCCTCTAGGACTGTTAAATAGATAATCAGTGGTCTTCCCTCCACTGGAGGTGATAGAATCGGCGGATTCAACAGGTATTCCTTAATACTGTTGAAGGTGGTTTGATAGTCTTCTGTCCAAATGCAGTACTGATTCTTTTTGAGTAAATTGAAAATCGGCGCGCAGGTCGCGGTCATGAGGAATATGAACCTGGAAATGTAGTTCAAACGTCCCAGGAATCCTCTGACTTATTTTTTAGTTTTCGGAGAAGGCATTTCTCGAATGGCCTTGACCTTGTCAGGATCAACCTAAATTCCTTTTTGGCTGACGATGAACGCTAAGAGTTTCCCTGAACGGACACCGAACGTGCACTTGTTGGGATTCAAGCGGAGTCTGTACTTTCTCAAACACTCAAATAGTTTTGACAGGTGGGTCACATGCTCCTCTTCTGTCTTTGATTTGGCAATCATATCATCGACATATACCTCGATTTCTTTGTGTATCATGTCATGAAACAGAGTAGTCATGGCCCTTTGATAGGTTGCCCCGGCGTTCTTCAAACCGAATGGCATTACCTTGTAACAGAAGGTACCCCACGGGGTAATGAACGAAGTTTTCTCCATGTCTTTCGGCGCCATTTTGATTTGATTATAGCCCGAGAATCCATCCATGAAGGAGAAAACTTTGAACTTTGTTGTACTGTCTACCAGCATGTCAATGTGTGGTAAAGGAAAGTCTTCCTTTGGACTAGCCTTGTTTAGATCCCTGTAGTCGACACACATTCTGACTTTTCCGTCCTTTTTTGGAACGGGTACGATGTTGGCTAACCATTGAGGATATTCTGATGTGGCGAGGAAACCTGCGTCAATCTGTTTCTGTACCTCCTCTTTGATTTTGATGGCCATGTCTGGATGAGTCCATCTCGACCTCTGTTTTACTGGCGGACATTTCGATCTTAACGGTAAATGATGTTCCACGATGCTGGTATCCAACCCTGGCATATCCTGGTAGGACCAAGCAAATACATCGGGAAACTCTTTGAGAAGCTTTATCAAATTCTCTTTGGCAATTGGACTGAGTAGCGCCCCAATCTTGACTTCTTTTCTCTCTTCTTCTGAGCCCAAGTTGACTATTTCCAGCAACTCTTTGTGAGGCTCAATGGACCTTTCCTCTTGTCTGAATAGTCGGGAGATCTCTTCTGGAATTTCGTTGTCAACTTCTTCTTCAGCCCCAAATACCGGGAACTCAAAGTTGGGAGAAGGCATTGGATCATATGTTTCAACGGGGTTTAAAACAAGCAATCTGCATGACGTGACGATTCGTGTTTTAGAAGAGATAGAGAGAATGCAAAAGTGTGTGCAGTGTTTTTTCTTTTACTGCTTGTTTTTATTGTTGATTTGTTTTATAGGATTACCATTTTCTGAAAAAGCGAAAAGAGAAAACAACAATTAATGCGGAAATTACAAAACGACATTTATTTATTTATGAACAAGTCGATTCGTGAAACTACAGCCCTATAAAACAAAACTCTGTCGCTTTGGGCAAAGCGAAGAGGGAAATTTACAGAAAGTAAGCCCTATCAAAACATCCGTTTCACCTGGGCAGGGTGAAAGGTTAAAAACGACAATTACTTTGACTTTTGAACAACTTTCGGAATATCGACAGCAACCCATTGGCGGAGAACTCCTCGGTGAATCACAAAGTTTGGTACCTTCCTTGATTTGTCTTCAGAAATAACACTGATTTCTGGTGGAACAGGATCATTGGAATCTGTCTCCTAGGCAGAGTTGTCGTAGGAGGATTCCTCTGTTGTATTTTGCATAGTATTTGTGTTCTCAGGCAGATCTCCCCATCCAGTTGGCTGGATGTCTTCGAGCCTAATACGAGAGCTTTCAGGAGCGGTATACTTGACCATGAAGTCGTATTTTCCACTCGGTTGTCCCAAGGTGTCCTACACTTCTTTGGAACTGGAGGAGTCATCCCTTTCGATGATGTTGACCTCAGGAAAAGCATAGTTGATGAACTCTGATCCTGCGAACATTACGAATTCATCGTCGTGTGGGGTATCTTCAGGATACCCTGGGTGAGGATCCCATGACATGGTGGGGACACAAGTATTCTTTTCAATGATGCTCAGCTGATTTTCATTGTTCGGCTGATTCTCTTGCCCCAAGTCTCTCGGATACGGCTGCCACATTGGCAGGCCATCCATTGGGCCATAATAGTCGTGGTCAAAGTTGTCTTTCATCGGAGTGTCTTCCTCTAATGAGTTTGGTGGAGCACGGCATCCTTCCGGATCACACTCTCAATATATCATTTCGACATCTGACCTGGGTATAAATCTCAGACCCTGTACAGGAAAGTAAAATGGAGTCTGCGTTTCGTCCTGAGACATATAACCGTCCTCGTTAAGATAAGACTTCCATTCCTCATCTGTGTCGGAGGGATCCTCCTTATTGATAATGTGTAGTTCTTGGGTCACCGGTTGAAGGAAACCTCCACTGTGAAAGAAGTTCCAAATGGGATAAAGACTTTCATCGCTGGTAGTAGCTGTCTCGGTGCAGGTTGCAGAAAAACCAAGACCCTTCTTTGTTTTATTATCAGTAGGAATGACTAGCTCTCCCCATCCTATTGTATTGGTACTCTTGACCGCTTTGATAGCATCTTTGTATGAGGAGATGGAAGTTCCTTCTTCGGATTGATTGTCCTTGCTCACCGAAAGTGCTTGGAACTGAGTCCCAACAATCTCCTCGGGTTCTACACAAGTAGATGATGATAAGTTACTCACGAGCAAGGCTTGTTCTCCACAGACCGTGACGAGCTGGTTGTTCTGAACGAACTTTAACTTTTGGTGGAGGGTCGAGGTGACCGCCCCAGCCTGATGTATCCAAGGTATTCCTAATAAACAATTGTACGTTGCCCGGATGTCCATGACCTGGAAAGTGACTTTGAAAGTGTGAGGACCGATAGTTATGGGAAGGTCGACTTCGCCGATAACCATTTTTCTGGATCCGTCAAATGCTTTGACGACGACCTCGCTGGTTCTCATCGGGGGTCCTTTGAAGGATAATTGTATCAAAGTGGACTTCGGCATAACATTCAGGGCTGACCCTGTGTCTACCAGTACGCTGGCTAAAGCATCGCCCTGGCAGCTGACCATGATATTGAGCGCCATGTTATGACGGCGACCTTCTTCAGGTAATTCCTCATCGTTAAATCCCAAGTTATTGCAGGAAGTGATGTTAGAGACAATGCTATCGAACTGTCTGATTGTTACATCCTGTTCCAGAAAGGCTTGCTCCAAGACTTTCTGTAGAGCCTCCCTGTGCGCTTCTGAACTGAGTAACAGTGATAATACCGAGATCTTTGAAGGAGTTTGTAATAGCTGATCAACAATGTTGTATTCACTCCTTTGGATGAGTTTTAGCATCTCATCATCGTCTTTTGAAAGGTCCGGATTACTGGACTGACCGACTGGTGGATTAGGAACTTCTGTCTGAGGTTTCTTTTCTTTGCTGGACTCTCCAACTCCTCTGTTGAAGATTCGACCACTCCGTGTTACACGACTGATGTCTGCAATATTCACGACGGAGGGTAATGGAATTTCCTTCCCATTCTTAATTATCGTTGCACCGTATTTGTAAGGGATAACCTTAGTTGATTCATACGGTAGCGGTCCCAGTAGATAGATGACTATGGGAGCCTTCTGATTTTTCTGACCATCGTAAGTAATCTCGATCCGTTCCTGGTTAGGAACTCTTGATTCGTCAAGTAGAGGGATGATGGCAAAAACATCCCTGGCGCTCTGATGATCAGAGATTACGACAACATCCTCAATTTGATCAGCGAGGTAGTCCGGCGGTGAATCTCTCTACGATCCACCTGACCCTGAAGAGCTGCTCGCACAAGGTAACATCCTTGGTTACTTTCCGAACAGACTCTAAAACGTTCATAGTTGTGTGGTGGCACCTGGCCACGCCCGCTTTGAATGCAATGTAACCTTACTAGGTTAGTTTCCACAGATCGGACATCCTGACTTTGACACCGAGTAGGGTTCCTGTTATTGATTCTAATTTGCTGAGTATCTTCATCCATATAGATTAGCATCCACCAGTGATTTAACAAGTGCTGAAGTGCCTTCTGGACAAGGGCACAACCTTGATCATTTTCGCAACCCGCTTTACAGCTCTGGTAATCATGTGATACCAGGAATTCTAGGCGGACCTGCTCAGCATGTAACTCTACCAGGTTGGTATTCATTAAACCAAGGTCAAAGATTTGAACCATGTTAATCTGATAGGGATTCCTATCATGGTAGTCCTGGATCCATCCAAGATCCATCTGACGCTGGAGGGCCTCTTGTACAAAAGAGCATCCCTGTTTGTTTACCGAGCAAGTCAGACAGGAAATGTAATCGTGCTGCGGCTGATTATGATACTGGCTTTGCCTTGAGTGCATTGCCACCAAGTTGGCATTCATCGCACGGATGTCGTGGTTCTGAATGACGTTGGAATTCGTGTAAACCATGTTAACTCCACGAACTCGGTGCTCTTGGATCCATCCGAGATTCATCTGTTCCTATAGAGCTGATTGCACCACGGAACATCCTTGATTGCTTTTAGAGCAGATATCACACTGATGATAATTATGAGGTGGAACATGGCCATATCCACTCTGTCTACAATGCATCTTGACCAAGTTGGTTTTCAATAAGAGTACATCGTGAATTTGATAGACTTTGTTAGACTCTCCCTCTATCAGATTGACTGCAGCCTTCTCGTGTTGAGGCAGCGGGTTCGTGAGAACATTGGGATTTGTATCCTTGAAAGATAAGACCCCACTCCTAACAAGCTTTTGCACGTCGGATTTGAAATTGAGACAGTTCTTTATGTTATGCCCTGGTCCTCCTTGGTGATAAGGGCATGTCTGGTTCACCTTAAACCAAAAAGGCGGATTTTCCAGTACTGCAAGAGGGGACTTAGTCTGGACATACCCCTTGGCCAGTAGTAACGGAAATAGTTCTGCGTATGATACAGGTATAGGATCAAATCCTGGTAGCCGCGTTGCACGGTTGTTGTTGTATTGAGGACGAGCCTCCTGAAGAGGCTGTTGTGTCCTTTGTTGAAATTGCTGCGAATGCGGTTGGCTTTGAGCAACCTAAGGTTGATACGTAGAAACAGGCACAGGGTTGATAGCAGGAGTTATAGCTGCTACTGGTTAATAACGTCGCCTTTGCCTTCCGAGAGAGATATTCCCAATATCTTGCTCTTTTTTCTTAGGGAGAGTACTACCATATCGTTTTGTACTACCTGATGATCCAGCGTATTTTATTAGACGTCCTTCTCGAACAGCTTCCTCGAGACGTACCCCCATACCGACCATTTCGGTGAAGTCACTGGGCGCACTGGCAACCATTATGTCGTAGTAAAATGAGCTTAAGGTCTTTAAGAAGATTTTTGTCATCTCTTTTTCCTCAAGAGGTGGACAAATTTGGACGACAATTTCACGCCATCTCTGAGCGTACTCCTTAAAAGTCTCCTTGTCCTTTTGTGACATCGATCTGAGCTGATCTCTGTCTGGTGCCATGTCCAAATTGTATTTGTATTGTTGGACAAAGGCAGTGCCAAGATCTCTGAAAGTGATGATCGTAGCACGGTTTAAACCCATGTACCATTTTAAGGCGGCACCGGTTAAACTATCCTGAAAGTAGTGAATCAGTAGATCCTGATTTTCTATCTGAGCTGACATTCGCCGAGCGTACATCACTAAGTGACTCTGAGGGCAAGAATTACCCTTGTACTTTTCAAAGTCGGGAACTTGGAATTTGTGCGAAACTTTCACATTGGGGACCAGACAAAGGTCTCGGCGTCCTTTCCAAATAAATCCTGACCGTGGATGGCTTGCAGTTCCTTTTGTATTTCCAAGAACTGTTCCTAGAACTCGTCCATCCTGTCGAACATAGTTTCCTTTCTACCAGAAGGTATCTGTGGAATCTTTCCTTCCGGGACAGTGTGCACCACAGGGGGTGGTACCGTTACTATGGCAGTGAATCTTAGCGTTTCCCGAAGTTTGTAACCTTCAGGAGTCCTCAATATGCCTCTGGCATCCTCGATTTCCCGAAGTTTGTAACCTTCAGGCCCATCGGCTTCTGCTGAAGTTCCCTGATCTTCAATGATCAGCGGAACATATACTTCCAGGATATAGTTAATAGGCATGCCCCAGGGACGATCTTTCGGCATTTTGTACCTAGGATCATACTTCTCCACTATGGGCGTTGAGGTGATCTCTGAGATCACAGTTCTTTGTAGCTGAGCTTCTGTCATGGCTTGCATGTCGTTACGAAGCTTTCTCATATCCTCTCTTAGAGCGTCGATCTCTTCTTTCAACTCTCTGTTCTCTTCCTCAAGATCATCCATCTTTTCTGATGATTGGCCCGAGTATTGTACGAATGAGACAGTTTGACTCTAGAATCGAGACACAAACGTGGGACTCGTAGGTAAGGAGAATACGTGATGTGAGAATAATGAATGCAATGATTAAGTTTTTTTTTGTTTAATCAAACTAAACTTCGACAATTAGATTGCAAATATCAAACAGTGGGGAAACCCTGTTTTATTGAATTCAAAGGATTGCGGAAACGAAAATACAGTAAATTACAAGGTGCGGAAACAGAAACCTAAGCTAATGGGTCCTGGGTCCTCTCTGAGGAGAAACCGGACGCTGATTCTGGTACTTTCCTTTTCTTAGACCAGGGCTCTTGATCCGTTGTCGGGTTGTCATTCCTTTTCCAGGTGAAAGGAGTGAGCAAATTCCTTTGGTCATCCTGATTTTCTACAGTATGCTGCTCTAAAATTTCAATCAGAGCATCTTTATCCTTCAGTAGTTGCTGTATTTTGATACACTCCACATTGAGGGTGCAGTACTTGTTCTTCCAAGACCTTCTCTCCCGCTGAACTTTGTTGAGAGTAACCTGGAGTTTTTCCGTTTCAGTCATGAAGTACATGACAGACTCCCTTGGCGGAAGAACTCCGTGACGAGGATAAGGCATCTTTAGCTTGAGAGCTCTAGTTTGTACCCAGTGGAGGTAAGGCTCCACCGAGACACATTCCGGTTTTCCTAGAGACTCTCGTCCTTTCTTATGGACATGTTTCCAAGCATGCACTATTTCCATCTTTAGTGCTCTGTCATTTTCTCCTTCTTTGAAGAAAAGACCTTCCAGATGAGCATTCCACGGGACATGCCTCATCGGGTATCCAAATTGACGACGAACCAACACTGGATGGTAATTGATTCCTCCCTTAGTTCCTATGAGGGGTACGTTGGGGAAGTTTCCACAACGGTCAATGATCCTGATTCCCTCATAAATCCTATTGCACCAATCTATGTCAGAGTTGGTAAGAGACATGATTCTCTACGACCAACGTAAAGTATTCTTTTGATCCCAAAAAGCAGCAGACTTAGGCAAATGGGAGATAAACCATTTGTATAGCAGAGGTACAAAACATGTGATCTCCCCTCCGCTGTATAAATTCCCTAAGTGTACAGAATGATATGCGTCTGCAAGTAAGGTTGACACAGGGTTTCCAATGAGAAAAACCTTAATGGAGTTGATATCGACGAAGTTATTGATGTTGGGAAAAAAAAATAACCCGTAGGTGAGTAAAACAAAGATGCTTTCAAAAGCAGTCACATTCCCTATACCAGCGAAATACAGGGCCTTCTTTGTCAAGAACTGGGCTGGCAAACCTTGTATGCCACCCTTAGTGGTCATGTGAGTCCTGACCTCTGACTCGTCCAAATAAATTGCTCTTGCAATGGTCTGATCCTTTGGAATTTCTTCCAGTCCAGAAAAAGGAGCTCGATTAGTGATGTGTAAATCACTCAGATGAGAATTTTCCTCCAGCGTTGGTGCGAGCTGATAATCCGGGAATGTGAAACAGTGATAGACCGGATCGTAAAACTGAACGAGTGCATCCATGATTCTTTCAATTACTTGAACCCTTAATAGAGATAGCAAACCTCCATACTTGGCTCTGAAAGCCTCTTGGTTTGTGATCATTCTCGCCAAACCTCTCAAATCTTCTATTTTTGGAATCTTGAAGGTATACTTATGAGTTTTCCTTCTACCGAAATCCATGAGCGCAATCTTTTTCTCTGACATTTGCAATCATTGTCTTAGTTTAATTTGAAAAAGAGAGACTAGAAGAGAAGATTTCCTTTGTTTTAATGTTCTTTATTTTTTATTTAAATGAATGCATGAATGCAACACACAAAAACATAGAAAAAATATGGGGTCAAAGGGTCGGTGTCATGGAGTCAAGGCTCTACCCGTCCCAAAGGTTTATACTAGTGATTTTTGTACCTGTCTCTCAACATCATCAACTCTTGTCGAGAAAAACACCAGCGGGCCGGGAATCGTGCTAGGCGGTGTTTCTTCGAAGAGTCCTAAGAAGAGGGTGGTATGACGTGACAACCATTTCCGATAGCTTCCGCACCACTAAAGGGGTTTTTCCTAGGTGTATACTCAATCTTTCCACATGCGGCATCACACGCATTCCCATTAGCAAAAAAATAAACACATATATCAATTAGTAAAAACAGTATATATATTCGTCCTAATGTCCTAGACTTTTAAGAGCTATGAATCCTATGTTCCTGACAGAAAATGACTCCCCGACGGAGTCGCCATTCTGTGGTTCCTTCCCAACTTTAAAGGTTTTGACCTAAGATCCTAGTGAAGTCAAAAAAATTCCTATCCCAGTGAAATCCCCAAGAAAGAAAGGAAGAAAGGAAGAAAGGAAGAAAGGAAGAAAGGAAGAAAGGAAGAAAGGAAGAAAGGAAGAAAGGAAGAAAGGAGGAAAGGAAGAAAGTCAATTTGGCCCCACGGTGGGCGCCACTTTTTTGTAGCGAGCGAAACTGGACGTGTTTCTTAAGCACTGTCACTCTTTGGGGGTTACTACAGGTCGATTCATTTTTTATCCTATTGAAGCTAATGAAGGAAGGGAAATAGATGTCTCCAATTAACCCTGCTTGCATATTGAGTTTAAACAGCGGTCTGTTAGGTTACGGATGCTATATGGTAATGGGGCCTTTTTCTTCTTACTCTCCTTTTTCCAAGAGTGAAAACATTGGCCGGTTCATGGGTAGGATGTTTAGGACTGAGGGTATGGGATTTTGAGTTTTTATTTAGTGTGCTCGCTAAGATTTTTCTTTTAATCTTATGCCTACGTATTCCCGTTTTCCGAAACAGGGAAATCAGAGCGATCATAGTTCCTCTTATTCTATGGGAGGAATTGGTGTTTTGGTGTCTTGTTCAAAGCCCAAGACGTGAAGCTGAAAAGGTGGTTTATATCTTGTTCAAAGCCCAAGATGTGAAGCTAAAAGGGTGTTGACTTTTAGAGAGAATTTGTCATCTCTAAAGGGAGTCTGTTTGTCATGACTGTTGGGTGACGGACTATAAAGGAGGATTACTTTAACCGGGATATGCGAATCCTAGCAATGCCATAATTTCCTTTATAGGGAGTTTTAACCTGAAGGAGAAGACTTTAACTCAGTGTAGAGCAATGCCATCTTTCCTTAGGAATTTCTCATGCTAAAAGAAGGACAGTGGCGTGGATGTAAATAATCTAGAGGCTTGCCGCTTACATCAATTAGATGAAGGGAGTTGTTGATGTTTGTATCCTGTGAACGAGGCACATTTTGGATGCTAAAAGGTTGATTGAATCAACCGGGGTTTCCTTATACGAAGCCTAAGAGGAGGCTATCGACCCAACAAGAGGGTGTTTTTATGTGTCTCGTACGAAGCCTAAGAGGAGGCTATCGACCCAACAAGAGGGTGTTTTTATGTGTCTCGTACGAAGCCCGAGAGAGAGGCTAAAAGGGTTGACTCAACAAGAGAGTGCTTTTAGATGTGTCTTGTACGAAGCCCAAGACGGAGGCTAAAGGTTGACTCAACAAGAGAGTCACTTTGTATTTCGTACGAAGCCCGAGATGAAGGCTAAAAGGTGGTCGACTCAACTAGAGAGTCTTTTTATACTCAACAAGAGAGTGTTTGGTATCTCGTACAAAGCCCGAGATGAAGGCTAAAAGGATGAATGACTCAACAAGAGAGTCTTTTATACTCAACAAGAGAGTGATTTTGTATCTCGTACAAAGCCCGAGATGAAGGCTAAAAGGATGAATGAATCAACAAGAGAGTCTTTTATACTCAACAAGAGAGTGATTTTTTATCTCGTACAAAGCCCGAGATGAAGGCTAAAAGTGGCTGTTTCAGTTAAGTGACAGGTCCAGTATGTTGGTTAAAAGAGAAAAGCAGTTCTTATATGAGTAATGTTTGCACTCAGGGATTTTGATTCGAGGATCAGGGATATTTCCTGTTCTTTAAGGAAATGGGAAATCCAAAGGGGATTGGGACTGTCCGAGTCTACGGGTTTCATCCCCTAGTTTTGAAAGGAACTTGAGAATGTCTTTGAGACTCAAGGAAATTAGACTGTCCAAGTCTAGAGTTTCATCTTTTGTACTACGTTTAAGAAACAGCAGTAGCAGGATCTAGACTTTTTGACAAAACTGTTCTATTAAGATGACTAATTTCTGTTCCTATACCTCTAGGAGGTCGTCGGGACAATTTGTACGAAGCCCAAGAGGAGGCTGAAAACTTTTAAGAAGCCGAGGGACAATTTGTATGAAGCCCAAGAGGAGGCTATCATTCCTGGAGGAAGAAATTATTTATACGAAGCCTAAGAGGAGGCTGTGAATACTTCTAAGAAGCCGACGGGTCCTTGTACAACGCCCAAGAGGAGGCGGGGATGCTTTTAAGAAGCCTGTGGGTCCCCAAACCCTGAGAAATTCAAGACAGGCTATTCACAGAGAATAGATCAAGCCAGGAAAGTCTGAGAATTTGGAAGAAACTCAAGAGATGCCATTCACGGAGAAAAGATCATCTCCGGGAAGTAGAGTTTCTTTGACGATTTCTAAAGGTGACAGTCTGTGAAAGGGTTCACCGAGAATGCTGTATTTCACGTCTCCATATTGTTTAACTCCAAGAGGAGGGAAGATTGTGTCTGGTAATCCTATGGGGATATAGTTTTATCTATTTAAGAGTGATCAACAGGGCTTAGTGCTAGACGTAGTTGCCGGGGAAACTCTAAATAGCTATACTATTATTACACAGTTGATATGAGTTTATGAAAGGAGACTTACAGTGAAACAGTCCCACAATATAGTTATATACATATGAAAGCGGTAAATGAAAGCATATAAACACTTACTCGGTTGTAGAGCTTCCATGCTGATTTGTTAGTTGTTCAACAAAGAAAGATTGAAAACGACAATATATTCAAAATCAAAGGAGAAAGTGCTTTGAAAGAAAAATTGGGGCTTACAGTTCAAGGAGAGGCCCAGGATTTTTACCAATGATCGCACCATCGTTTTATAGAGAGGGGCTTATACAAGTGACTGAGGCCTAAAAGGTTTTCTGCACAAAGGTGTGGGTCTTAACTCTCTCAAGAGGCCCAAAAGGTTTTAAAGAAAGAAAAAGAGTGGGGCTTATAACACGAGGGTAGGCCCAGATGATTTTTCGTTTGAAATGGCGATCGCGCCGAGATTTTGAAAACGCAGTGGGTCTTATACAATGACTGAGGCCCAAGATAATTTGGTTTTCAAAAGGGGTTGGGTCTTACACTCTAATAGAGGCCCAAAAGTTTTGAATGGGTCTTATAGCTCGAGGTGAGACACAGATGGTTTATGTTTAAACGGGCGACGATCGCGCCGAACTTTTCTTTTAACGCAGAGGGACTTATACAATATCTGAGGCTCAAAATTGTTTTGGTTAAAAGGGGATTGGGTCTTACACTCTTACAGAGGCCCATGAGTGTTTGGAAATGATTGATGAGGGTGAAAATCAAAGAAACCCTAATTTATTATTCTTTTAAAAGTAAATATTAAAAGAAAATCAAGGAAAAATACCAAATGAATTTGAATAAACCACTTGTGATTTTTGTTTAAGGTTTGAAAAATGAAGTTTTAATCACAAGAGATATTAAAACTCATTTGGTCTTGATTTTTCAAGATGAATGTTCATTTTAAAATGTTTAAAACAAATAAAAAATGAAGTTATTCACAAAAATACTAATTATATTAAATAAATAATATAAACTTAATTTTTTAGTGGAATAAAATATTGGCTTAAATAGTGTTTTCGTCCCTATAAGTTGGCGAGTTTTTGGTTTTGGTCCCTGAATCTTTTTTTTTTCGGTCCAAGTCCTTAACATTTGATTTCTTTTTGCGATTAGTCCCTGACGTTAAACTTCCGTTACAAAAATGATGACGTGGCTAACGTCGCTGACGTGGCAAGTGTTTTTTTTTTATCATTTTTCATTTATTTTAATCCCAAATAATTCCACATAAGCTGTTTTGATTTTGGTCCCTATTGTTTAAGAAGGCAAAAATGGAAATTTTGGTCCCAAGAGGACTTGAACCCATGACCTTTGCTTCCACAACATGCTTCTTAGCCACTAGACCATTTAACTCACTTGTGTTTTTATTTGCAACAAATTTATATATTACATAAATCCAATATTTACTATTTAATATAATTAGTATAAATTATTTAATATAGTTAATATAAATTATTTAATACAGTTAGTATAAATTATTTTATATAATTTAATATTTAATACTTATTAATATAAATATAAATTATTTTATAAATTAGTATAAATAATTAGTTTATTAAATATTTCATTAATTTAATATTCCAAATATTTAATATTTCAATTATTAATTATCATAATTATTTATTATTTAGTATCATAATTATTTACTATTAACTAATAATACAATAGTATTTACTAATAATTATTTATTATTTATTATCGTAATTATTTATTATTTATTATCGTAACTAATAATTATTTATTATTTAAATAACTAAATAATTTTAATATTAATAATCATAATTATGTAATATCTCATTTATTTAATTTACTGTAAATAATATTATAATTATTTAATAAATTAAACTATTATTAATAATTTACTGTAATTAATTAATACTCTAATTATTTAATAAATTAAACTAAATAAATTTACTGTAATTACTTAGTAAATTAAACTATTAAATAACTAAATAATTTACTGTAACTAATAATTATTAATAACTACAGTAATAATTTATTGTATTTATTATTACTAATAATAAATAATTATTATATAATAAATACAGTAAATTATTAATAATAAATACAGTAAATTATTTACTAAATAATAAATACAATAAATTATTAAATTAAACTATTAAAAATTTACTGTATTTAGTAATTTAAATTTACTGTATTTAGTAAATTAAACTATTAAATAACTAGATAATTTACTGTAACTAATTATTAATAACTAATAATAAATAATTTACTAAATAATTACAGTAAATTTATTTAGTTTAATTTATTAAATAATTAGAGTATTAATTAATTACAGTAAATTATTAGTAATAGTTTAATTTATTAAATAATTATAATATTAATTACAGTAAATTAAATAAATGAGATATTAAATAATTATGATTATTAATATTAAAATTATTTAGTTATTTAAATAATAAATAATTATTAGTTACGATAATAAATAATAAATAATTACGATAATAAATAATAAATAATTATTAGTAAATAATATTGTATTATTAGTTAATAGTAAATAATTATGATACTAAATAATAAATAATTATGATAATTAATAATTGAAATATTAAATATTTGGAATATTAAATTAATGAAATATTTAATAAACTAATTATTTATACTAATTTATAAAATAATTTATATTTTAATTATAAGTATTAAATAGTAAATATTGGATTTATGTAATATATAAATTTGTTGCAAATAGAAACACAAGTGAGTTAAATGGTCTAGTGGCTAAGAAGCATGCTTTGGAAGCAAAGGTCATGGATTCAAGTCCTCTTGTGACCAAAATTTCAATTTTTGCCTTCTTAAACAATAGAGACCAAAATCAAAACAGCTTATGTGGAATTATTGGGATTAAAATAAATGAAAAATGATAAAAAAAAACACTTGCCACATCAGCGACGTTAGCCACATCATCATTTTTGTAACGGAAGTTTAACGTCAGGGACTAATCGCAAAAAGAAATCAAATGTTAAGGACTTGGACCGGAAAAAAAAAAGATTCAGGGACCAAAACCAAAAACTCGCTAACTTACAGGGACGAAAACACTATTTAAGCCTAAAATATTTCAGCATTTTTGTGATTTTTTGCGAAAAGAACCAATAAAAAATAATTAAAATTGAAACAGTTATTAATTTTCCAATTAATTAATAAAACATAAAATATTAAAAAAAATGGCAAAATATGAAAAAACACAAAATGGCATGGGTGGGGTTTGAACCCACGACCTCAAGGTTACAAGGCGCGCGCCTTACCACTGGGGTGGTGATACATCCATTGTTTGAAGTTGAATCACAAATATACAAGTCATGCCTTGGTTTTAGGCCTGACCCAAGGCAAGGCAAGACAAGGCAAGTTTTGGCTCAGAAACGTGAAGGTCATAACTTTCTCAATTCTTAATGGTTTGAGACAAAATTTATATGCATTTGGACCAGAATTTCACAAGGAATCCAATGGTGGTGGTAGTTTTTTCAGATCACACTCCCTCTTCAAAACCCGATAGTAGTTTTGAAAAAGGCCTATAATTGCATTTTCTATGCTACACTTTGATACAGGCATGAATTACATGATTAATTGGTTCAAACACAACATATTTAACATGTATGAGGTGTGCATGATCAGTTGACTTCAAAGCATTGCATATTTTGGAAAGTTCAAGTCATGAGGCTTACCTCTTTTTGAGCTTTTTGGAGTTTTTGTGCAATCTGTCAAGCCTCTTGTTCCAGAAATAATTTGATGCTTTAGACACACTCAAATGATCCCTTAGAAGCTTTTAGGATGATTGGAATCAGCTGGTACCTGCAAAAACACAAACTGGCCCTTTCTTGCAAAAGGGGTTAAAAGTGACCAAAATGGAAACTCTCTCAAATGGTGTTCCAGATGGGGGGAACCATTTGGGACAGTTCAAGGATGATATTTGGAGTGTGTTTGAGGTTTTATCTGGTTTGGAAAGTGACTGAATCAAGACATGGCTTGAAAAATGCACAAAAAGCCTATTTTGAGGTTTTGAGAGGTGACTTTGTGATTTTGTGATTACAGGTCACTTGTGAGAGTTTGGATCACCTACATATGATGTTTATGAGGTGTGTGTGTGTGATTGGTTTGATTGAAAAAGCTCTCAAACTCAAAAACTCAGAGTTACCTTGCTAAAGAAGGCATTTTTGCCAAGAAAAAGGGATTTCGAGGAAAGCATCTGTTTAATGGCTTTGGTGTACTCAAACTGAGCACAAATGAGCTCTATTTATAGTAGAGCAAGTTTGTTTTGGGATCAATAGTGAATGGCAACTGCAGCAGAGGTTTGGCCAATGTTGGCAAATGAAAATCCAAGTCTCCTCTAGCCATTGACTAGAGGTTAGAGCACAGAGCTTTGGTTCCCTACTTGTTGGAGGAATCTTGACTGAATTCAGTTGCAAATGTGTCAGTCCATGCCACCTCTAAGCATCTATTAAATGCTCCAATCCAAAATTGGAGTCTTGTCCCTCTTTTAGGCAATTTTAGGTTTGACATGCTACTTCTTGTTCCAAGGACTTTGGAGGATTGACTCAGTGATTGTCCCCTTTAGATTTGATCCTCAGATGTGTCCAAGATTATGACAAGGCTTGAAATTGGCTGATTTTGGAAAATCAACCAAAAATGAAAAATTTTGCCTTGCCTTGGCAGTTTTCAGCAAAGCATTTTGCCACTACCATAACTCTTAGCTCAAATTGAATTTGGTGATGTTCTTGGCCATTTTGGAAAGCCCTTATATGATACAACAACTGTTTGATCATATTTGGTTTTGATACTTTTTGGATCCAAGTGAAAAATGTCCCTACATTTGGAAAAAAGTGAAGGCAGATTCTGACTTAGTGAAAATTTCACTAAGTGTAGAGGGCCATGAGATCTACAAATCAAGTTTTGGATGGGAAAAAATGGCTTTGTGGTTTAGGAGTTATGATCCTCCAAAGTTGGTACCCTTGCCACTTTGTTCATAACTTGGAAAATTTTCTAAGTTTTTATGGTTACCCCTTTTACAAGTTATCCCACTTTCTTTGATTTCTCTTGATGAATGATGATTCAAATCATACATTAACATCATTTTAGGGTTAAAAATCCATAATTATGAAAAATCTCAAAAAGTCAAAGTTGACTTTTGTGCACAGTTGACTTTTTATCAAATGAATTCTAAACTGTGCAATCCTTTAGGAAATCATGTCCCTGACCTAAATCAAACTTGATGGACATGTTCCATGGGTGTTATAGGGTATATTGAATCATGTATTAGGGCTTGGGAGCATGTCCTGGTCAAAAGTCAAAGTTACAGTTGACTTTTCCCGCGAAACCCTAACTGTGGTTCTGATGAATTTGAGACTTGTTGCTCAAGCTTCTTGGATCAACCAATTGTTACGAATGGATCAATATGGTGTACTAGGGACCCTCAAATCCTCTCTTGAGGTCTTGGCTCATGATTTGTCCCAAAAGTCAGCTTAGGGGTGAATTAGGTCAAGAAACCCTAATTCTTGATTTTTTTATGACTGCATCCCCTGAGGCAAAATTGACTTGATGATTGGGGTCATGAGGTTCCATGGAGCACATTAGGTTATGTTTTGAAGTATTGGCTCATGCCCAGAGGAAAATTTCCATCTGGAGGTCCTGGTCGACCAAAACCCTAATTTGGTGACACTGGCGATCTTAAGGCTTGATCCACCTACAAGGGAGCAGCCTTGTGCTTAATCCTTGAAGTGGGAGTCCTTTTGATCCATTGTGGATGTTTGAGAGGTTTAGACAAGTTGAAGATCATGTAATTCCTTGATTGATCCTTTGTCTAAGAGCTCTAAGAGGGCTTGAAACCCTAATTTTGATTGTAGTGAATGCTCACCCATCTTTGGGGAGACTAATGAGGCATATTGATACACCCATATTGTGATGATGATTTGCACAATGATGGGAATCTTGGTGGTCAAAATTTGGGGTATGACAAATACCCCTTCGCCAGCACTTCGCCTGGAGAACTAGTGACGAACCACCATTTTAGAAAAAACCCAAGAGTTCCAGTAGCTAACACATTTCTGTCTCCCCGTTTTCGCCTGGCGAATCCCCCTTCTCCAGCACTTCGCCTGGCGAACTAGTGGCGAGACCTAATTCGCCTGGCGAATCCCAATTCGCCTGGCGAATCGCATCAGAACCATAATTTTTCTGCTGCGGGTTACACGGTTCCAAACCCCCAAAATCCAACTTTCTCCCACCAAAACGTTTTCAATAAATCAAAACAAGTATCAACAATATTCATACATATAATGCGATCATACTACGCGATTCGTATCGATTTCCAACCGTGAAAACACCAATTCTATCGAAATGATCACAATTCCAATCAAGTGGAAAACATATATTTTTCAACCAAACATTCAAACAAATACATACATATACATATACAAGCAAGATATAATCGAAACTTCTCACCCTTACCCGATTAATCGCGCTTGAAACGGAGTATTGAAGATTTCCTCTTCCTTTCTTTCCTTTCTCTTTCTTTTCTCTCTTTTTCTTTCCCCTCTAATTCTACTTATATAAAAATATCTAATTTTTCTAAAATATCTACCCCTCAAAATGACCATTTTACCCCTCAGCTCAAATATCTCGCAGACGCTCTCAACACGCGATAAAACATAAACAGCGATGAAATATATTTCGGGAAATAAAAGTTGAAAAGAAATTATAATTTATTGCAAATATTTTACCTATCAGGGAAATTAACCAATTAACTCAATTAGCAGGTAAAATACAATAAATTCACACTTTTCATAAAATTCACATAAATGAAATAAATAAATACAATTAAACAAATCTGGGCGTTACACCTGATGAGCTAGTTGTTGTATCAACAGTTGCAGAATGTTGTTGCTCCTTTTATGCATTTAACTTGGTTAAAATAGACATGATTGATTCGTATCGTGAGTCTGCCACCTGTTTTTCATTGTCCATACTTGTGTGGATATGTCCAACATGTTGCTGCAGATCTGCAGTAGCTTTATCAAACCTTTCATCAAATTGTTGGGTTTGAGTCATAGCATTATCAAGGTGTATGTGAGCTGTTTTAACAACTTCTTCTATAATATCTCTAGAAGAATGGTTGGGGGTTTGGTAGGAGCCATGAGTGAAAGATGAAAGCACCAATGTTAGGCTTAGCTAGGTTAAGATTAGAATCAAAGTTGCATAAAAAGAAATAACACAAGATAAAAATTCAGATCTTTCATTATCTTCCAACTTGCAAGAGATTACAATTTAAATAGCTAGGGTAAAGACTACCAAATGGGCCATGGGCTAACATAAAGAAACAACAAGAATTGAATAACTAGAGAATAATGCTAAACAGACCCCCTTTTTAATAATAAAAATCTTTAAGAATAATTGATTTCTTCTTTTCTCTAATGGGCCTCTTAAAATACTTATCATTGAAGATGTTGATATCCTTCTTATTATTCTAAAAGAATTTTGCCCTAGACAAATGTCTTAGACACCTACCAAACAATTGAACTCAATAAAGTTACAACAAACTCATAGTAAATACCATAATAGTAGAGAAACAGTGATATTGAAATTAATATTCAAAATTGTTTTAGTTAATACCTTGCTTTTATAATCCACATTTTTTGCTCAGTCATTTACTTGCTCCAATAAATAAGGTTGTATCTGATCGGTTTATTTTGTTTCTATGCCATGCTAATCTTGTATGTTCTTCAAAATTTTGAATTATTCATTTTCTAGGAAATAAGTTTTCATTGGACTTGAGACAATAAAACATGCTTATGTTTTTTATTCTTGTGAATGACTATGTGTGACTCTATTTTAAATTCCCTAAGTTGCTTATTTTTATTTTTATGATGGATGGAAACTAATGTTAACATTAGTGACTCAAAGCTTTGTCCTGATTTTGTAACTAAAGCTTTCATTGACATTATGGTTGATGAAGTTACAAAAGGAAATATGCTAAATGGTATGTTTAATAATAGAACATGGACCTCAATGACTACTAAGTTGAGTTGCATAGCTAGTCGATCATTTAAATCCGGACAACTAAAGGCAAAAATGCATAGGTTGTGGGCCATGTATCGTGAGTTCTATTCACTCTTACAAAATACTGGATTTAGGTGGAATGCAAAAACTAACACAATTAATGCAAGTGAAGAGGTCTGGAGAAATTATCTTAAGGTATGTTGCTTATATTTTTTATTGGAAAATATTTTATAATTTGGGATATTTGAATATTTCAAGAGATGTTGTCAAATTTGTTTTACAATGTTTGTTCTATATATTTCATTATATTGTGATTTATATTGGCAGAATAGTTTTTTCTAAATTTATTAGCATTAGGGGTAAATGGAGAGTGTGGTTGTGAGTGTAACTTCACCATAAGACGTTTTGCATGATGTCAAAACATTGACATTACTTCGCATTTTGGTATATTGGAAAACAGCTCTGAGTATGTGTGGCACCCTTGTATTAGAGGTCTTAGGAATCATCAAAAACCACTTCAAAATTGTCCAAAATTATGAAAATCAGTTTCAGCACAAAAATGCACTGCATGTGCCGGCACATACGCAACTCAGGTCAGCACATGTAACTCCTTTTTTAAGCTTGTAGCTTCTGTCTTGTTTTGGTTGACACGCACCTTATTCAGGTCGGCACATACTGTAAGTTTCAACAATATGTGTTGGCATCTACGTGCTTCAGGCCGACACGTCTACTGTCCTAAATAAGGTTGTAGCTTCTGTTTCATTTGGGTCGGCACATACGTGCCTCAGGCCGGCACATCTATTGTCTAAATAAGGTTGTAGCTTCTGTTTCATTTGGGTCGGCAGATGTGTCCTTTCAGGTCGGCACATGCTGTTATTTTTGACAGTATGTGCTAGCACATCCAACGTTCAGGCCGACACATGTTGTTTAAGTTGGTCAATTCTGTTAATTTTTTTACTCCGAAAATTACCTCTTTGACACCAATGTTCCAAAACTATAAATACATTATTCATGCTTCATTCCAAACTGGTGATACCATAAAATTAGCGTGCATTTGCTCATCATCTTCAACCTCCGTCCTATGTCTACACACTGACAAATCACACATAATAATCTTTTGTTGGGGTGCCAGCTAAGCGAAGGCCTGATAAGGTCCAATTGGGTTCTTGTGTAGCCGAGATATTGAGTTGAGATTTGTAGGGGTCTTCATCTGGAAAAACCGCGGGTTTGACCTCCAAGATCATGTATAGACTTGGGGGTTTTTGTTGAAGAAGTTCAAGAGAGGATTGTGACGTTGTGAAAGCCTTTGGAGATAAAGTACACAAAGGACCCTTTGGAGATAAACAACGCAAAAGAAGTAGCGGATAACGGTGAATCGAATTGAAGTCTTGTGGAACAATTGGTGCAATTGATCGTGCACGAAAGCTTTGGAGATAAAGAACGCAAAGGAGTAGCAATATCGACAAGTCAATTGGCATCCATTGTTGTCTTGGTCTTACTCAAGATCAAAAAAAGAAAAGGGGTTTAATCAACATCAGAACCAGTAGTGTTTGTATGGTTGCTCTGAACACTTTTCTTGTATATCGAATTTTTGCATAGTAAGAAAGCATCCTAATTCCACATTGGAAATTAGGCGCAGACGTACCCACCGGCGAGGACGAAAGTTGGGAACCGTGTGAACAAATCCTCATGTCAATCTCTCTATTATCTCTTTACTCATTTTATTTTTCATTACGCAATTTGTCAAATATCATTGATTAATCGATAGACTCGTAAGAATTTTCTTGTGATTTTTTTGTTTTAACTTGATTGTTGATTAGCTTATAATCACTTTTGATTTTAAGTGGTTTTCATATCAACAACAACACAAAGAAAATTCTGAAAATTCGCTCGCACACCAAGTGTTTGATAAATTGTATAGTTCAATATTTTTGCCTATTATCATTGGAGATAGCATTACTAGGTCAATTAGTTTAAACGAGTAATAATGTGATACTCGATTAAAGGTTAAATTCGATCATTGCGTTTCTCATTCCATATTTGACTTTGCATATCCGAGTTCCAATAACTAGGTTCGTATAGACGACTTTTTTCGATCCATACCAAAACCTTTCGCGCGCTCTCTTTTTCAAATAACTTTAAAACCTAAATTTTATTTGGTGATTTTGACTTGGGTGTCAATTCACAGCCCCCTCTAGACAAGTCGTCGTCGTCGTCTAATAGTGGTAACTCTAGAGCCAAATGTTCCTAGCAGTAAGGTTAACAACAGTTGGACATACTCATGATTGTCACTATTCTAACCTATGTTGGTTTTGGTCTTGTTAACTAATTTGTTGATACAGTCCCTCTCAATATGGATTTGTGCATTTCCTAGCTTATTTCAGGGTTTGTTGTATATATAGGATGACTTGTTTCAATTTTCAATTTTATTTTGAGTAAAATATCTCAAGTGATTTATAGTTGTTTCTTTCTCATTCATGTCTTAATGTGTGAGTTGTATTTAGGAGGTGACATGCACACATAAGACACCTAACCAAATTTTCTTTTTTCGTATATGCACACATGAAGACACCTAACTAATTTTTTACATTATACAATCCCTTAACTACATAGCCCATTTTAATGATGTGATGGGGTGCAATTTGAAAGTAATTTTGGTTCATAAAAATGGATCTAGAATAAAATTTATTGTAACATGTCAAATCAAAGAAATTTACCTAATAAACTTAGCAATGGTATGACAATACCTCTACATCATGTGAGATGTGGTTGTAATGCACCTTGCCTTTGTTGAGTTCCCTTATAACATCCATCATATTCATTCTTTCTTCTGGTGATTCTACTGAACAAGAAAGTGCAATCCTAAAATGTGAAAGTAAACATTTTTTTACATTTGGATGTATACTTTCAAGGTTCCCAATGTTAGTATTCTGTTTTAATTCAATTGAGAAAATACTAACACAACCCACTATGTAATTTCTGAATTTATTTAAATGAAAGAGTTCTTTTTGTTCTAGTTAATTTTTGAATTGTGCAATGTTTATTAGTTATTGTGATTGTTTGTTTTTTAATTTAAAATTGGTGAGGCTAAGGTTTAACTAATGAAAGTTTATTTTCCTGCTAAGTATAGTATTAAAGTCGACATAACATTAACTAGATGATAATGTTTTACAACTTTATTTTATAAATGGTACTGGTGTCATTGTGACCAAGGAACCTAATAATGTTGGATGGTGAATTTCATCTCTTCGTTTAGCATATTTTTTTGATAATATTTTCTCAAGCTTTTTTAAGGATCACTTTAACTCTGATTCAAGGCGTTTTTGTAAGGCTCTTATTTTCTTATTTATGGACATGAAAAGTGCAAGATACTTTTGAGCAATTAGATTTGTCATAAGTTCACATTAAGGCAGTGACTGGAGGTCTGTTAGTCCTAACTTTGGAGGCTCTCTGCATGCTTGAGCCGCAAATATTCCCCCATGCAGTGTGAAGGCATAAGAGATCTTGGTTTATTCTATACCAGATTCACCACATTATTTATGCATTTACAGATTGTTAAATACAGTTATAATGTTTTGAAAGTTTTTAATCTATTTGCAATTGATTTTAGGTACATGATAAAGCTTCTCAATTCCTGAAAACTCAAATATTTTGAACAAAATTTTGGTAAAACTCAGTACTGAAGGAGATGTTTTCAACATGAAGACCAGAGATGAACAAATCTGACCATGAGCAAAGATGTCAAAGAAGATGTCCCAACCTGAAGATACGACATCTTGACTGACATGCTGATTTAGCAAGTTTTTAGATCAGTAATAAATCAACCAAGAGTTAATGTGCATGGATCAAGGACCAAAGATTAAAGCCCAAGGAAGCAGAAGACTCTATAAATAGAAGACATAGACCTAGGTTTTGATATGCCTTTTGTAACCTTGTTATCTTGCGTAAGAAACAAGAGTTTAGGGTTTTGAGAGTCATTGGCTCTCTAGGTTGTAAGTCTCCCTTTGTATCAGCTGATGCATGGTGGCAGATATAGGTGTCGCACAGATCCATAAGCCTTGAGGTATTGGATTGTGTATTGTTCTTGGATGAAGCTTTTAAGCAAATCTGAGTTAGCTTGTTTGTCAAGAAAGCTTGACAGATTTCTGTATTGACAGGGATGATGTAGAAATCACAGTTGGTGATTAAGGGAAGTGAGTGAGGTATCTCATATCAGAGTTGTAAACGTTAGAGTTTAGCTTTGGTAAAGATGTTCATTGGGTAGATGTTAGGATAAAGCTGTAAACGGGGGAGTTTAACTTTGTAACAGTTCTACAGATACTGAAGTCTTCTTCCTGGATTGGTATCCCCCATATGTAGGTGAGTTGCACTGAACTGGGTTAACAATTATTGTGTTCTTTATCATTCTGCAGATGTACGTTTTCTGTTAGGGTTCATGATAAACATGCTGGATCAGATGCCGTGACATCTGTGATCCTGCAGTTCTGATATTCAAGGTATCAGTCTGCTGTTGCGCCTTCTGTTTAAATGATTATGTAGCACAATGTGTTGACATGTGTTAGGACATCTGTTGTTTGTGTATGTCAGAATTTCAATTGATATCAGAGCAGGCATCCTGTTTGGTTCTGGATGAGATCTTTGGGAGATACATTTTGGCGTTTAAACAAGGAGGAGTTTTAAAGATCAGATCAATCAACTCAGACATACTCAAGGGTATTAATGGATGGGATGGATGTTCTGGATCGCAGGTAACAACCCGTTGGTTGTTCATGTTGCTGAGGAGGTTCTACAACAACTGCAGGAGAATTGGCTAGTTTTCTTGTTGGGGTGTCTTATAAGATGTTCTGACATCTTATTAGGGCAAGCAGGATTTGTTCCTTGGTGGTTCCACTGCATGTGTTTCTGATGGAAGAGCTCTAGAATTATGGGATTCTGGAGTTGTTGTTGAAGACAGTTGGTGGAAGTTCTCAATTGTCGGCCTCTATATGTGAAGATATCTGCATTCTTTTATTTCAAAGTCGGGAGCGATGGAATGAATGGAGTTGTTGGTAGATATCTGGTATGGTGACTTGGTACTTCGAAGCTTGGTTTCTTGGTGCAATTGAAGTCATTTGAAGAGGAGAGGAGTTGAGTTTAAGTTTATCAAGTTTTTGCTCTGGGAGTTTGATAAATTATTGATCGGCTAGGTTGTCAAAGATACTTGAGAATTTTCTCAAGTCCACTCATAAAGGCATCTCAGTCGTGTATCTGGAGTCTTCTAGTTATTCTTCTGACTAGAAGGTGTTTCTTTGAAACACAATCTGAAGAAAGTGGAGGTGATTTATTTTCACCATCCAAAAACAGCAAGGAAGGATTCATCTCTCTTAACCCTAAGGGTGGATCCAATCTGATTGAAGAATCGTTGAGGTAAATAAGGTTCGTTCAAAGAGAATCTTAATTACTTGAGTCAAGGGTGGCAGCCTTGGTATCTCAACACTATTTGTCAAAGAAGATACTTGCAAAGGATTGAATACTTGGTAAGTGTTCATGAAGTGATCTGGTGGAGCTTAGCTATAACAGTGAAGAAGGGTTATTGGACAAGGATTTAAGATCAATTGCTATTTTTGGAGTTCACAAGTATTTAATTGATTATCCTTGAAAGTCATTATTGCTGATGTTCAACAAGATGTTAGAACATCTCATCATCAGAGTTTTTGCAGAATCATGGGAGGGGTATTGCATACGCTTTAGCATCTGTTTTAGTCTTAGGTGGAAACCTAAGAAGTTGCTTCGCTCGGGTGTGACAGAAGCATGTGTTCTCTGGAGAGTTTTCTGGCAAGAAACCGGTCTGGACTTTGATGGTGTTGAAGATGAAGATGAAGACATCATGATCTTGATGGTAACTACTTAGATCAGTTTATTTCTGATCTAGGTACTTGAGAGCATGGGATTTTGCTCGGGTTGAAGGTCAAAGTTAAGTGGCGGTTATCTCTGACTTTCTACAGTCTGCTCTACTATGGAAAGTGGCATTCTTTGGTATGGCTATGGTGTAGTCTAGGACTACTTATCTTCTAAAGATTCAGACGTGGCAGGTGTGAAGTCTTTGGAGTTTCAAAGCATGATAGAGGTTGTCTACTCAAACTTAGTTTATAAATCAAGTCTATGAGAGCATGGAACTCTTGTTCTATAATAGGGAGGAGGTTCTTCTAAGTGGCAGAAGGAGGAGCTGAATTCCGTAATTGGATGTCGTATCAGAATGTTCTGACGTCTAGCTTAACATCAGAGTCTCAGCTGGTGATGTGGCACATCAGCTTAAGATAAAGTGATCTACAGAAGAATGAAAGTTATGGATGCTTTAAAAAGGTCTATCTTATGCAGTTTGCGGGAGCTGTGGATGGGAAGATGTTGCATGTCTAGAGGCTTGGTGGATCCAAGATGTCTTGCTATGGAGCAAGTAGTTCATGTGACTTAAAGATATGATTTCATTGGTGGATCAGTGTATCTTGTGAGAGTTCTGAAGAAGAGTGAGATCAATTAAAAGATGGCATTTGGTTGGTTTCATAGTGTGCATTCAAGCAGGATGCTTGAAACTGATTGCTCTTGTGCAGAAGAGTAGTTAGTTGAAAATGTAAGGAGGATCTAGTTCATATTGGAGCTTGTGGCAGAAGTTCTCAGTTTATGGAAGATTACCTTCTTTTGGTGGATGAGAGTTTATTTCTCTATGGGTCTCTGAAGTTCTCTTTATTTAAGCTGGTGGCGTAGTGTTGTGTGAAGATCTTCAGTTTGGATTACTACGCTGATAGTAAGTCCAGTGGCGGAGCATATCAAGAACCATTGTGTGTGGTGTCTATGATGTGTGGAAGATGTCCTAACTGATGTTAGAACATTTTTGGGTTAGTTATCCTTGGAGGAGGATTTCAAGTTCGGTGAGGAACTGGTTACCTGCATCGTATCTGAGAAGTATCTACCTTGTCATATGGGAGAATGATGGAGTAGAAGAACTGCCTTGGAAGTCTGATGTAAGGGTTTTAAGAAGACTAGAGTGGAGCACGGGTTGATTGCATGAAGGTCTGGATTCTGATGCGTTCAGAAGTGGATATTCACAAGAAAATTAGAAGTATTCCAGGTTATCACACGGGAGAATGATGAAGGAATTACTGTCTTGGATTGTGGTGTGTCTATCTCTGTTGCTGGCCTTGGTAAGGTTAGTGGAAAATCTTGTGAAGGGGATATTGCCCCTTGCTGCAAGCCATGCTAGTAGTGGATCAGTTTGGCAGCTGTGAAGTTTTGGAGCCTGTATACGACATCTGACATCGTTATAACAAACTAATGGGCCTTGTGCATCTCTTTGAGGAATGTGAAGCATTCTGATTCAATAGGGTTGTGCCTCAAGCAACTGGAGGTCTATACATGAGAATTCAAGAGGAGTTCGTATGGTGTGTAGATGGTTGCAGGAAGAGGGGTATCAATGGGACTTTGATCTTAATCTAAGAGTTTGTTATGGTAGGATGGTAATCCTGTTATTTCCTCACGGGTATCATGATGGAGTTTCATGTGTCAGTGATTATTGGTTCTTGTCAGACGAAGCAATAAGAGGGTTGATGATTGTGTTTAGCAGGTAGTTTGGACTGAGGGTGCGCTTTTGAAGACATGAAGATGCCTCTTATGTTTTCCATTCATCAGCTTAGTGTTATGTGGAGGAGCACTGGTTATCTTAGATAGGGGGAGTTGCTCCTTGATCTAAGATGTTTTACTGCGAGGGTGCAGTTGAAGTTCCATTTTGTATTGTGCGTCAAGCAAGCTGTGATTATGTGTTCATCCTAGGAGGATGAGATGTCAAGAAAGATGTCTTGACATATGTGTATTGTTGCAAGTTGGGGGAGACTTGGCAGTGAAAGTTCCATGGTTCTTAATGGATGCTTAAGAATCATTGGTTGAGTCTAGGGGGAATTTATTTTTCTCTGCAGACAGTGATCTGAAGACTATGAAGTTATTCATCAATACAGAAGATTTTAATAAACATTGTCTGACATGATGTCAGGACATTGTTAAGGACAAGGTTTTGAGGTAACTGGGTCATTATGGACGGTGTACCTTGGACTGTGGAATATGTGCATGTGCAAAACATGTTCTTCGGGCTTTGCAAAATCTTTGGACGATGCTCCTTATAGAAGAAACAGTCAAAGTGTTCTTGGTTGGTGCACTCTCGGTGTCGGTGAAGTCTCATCTGTAATTAATGATCTTCTCTTAACTCGTTGATTCCTATGAATTTAGCTGGGGTATTTATAGGAAAGCCTTGGTCACTTTTCACTCAAGATGTGTGTCTTCATAGCATTATTCAGAATTGTTCCATAGGTGTGGTACGTTTGTGCTGGATTGGTACAATTTTTTGTCGACTTTTGACTTAAAAGGGGGAAAAGGTGTTTCTGCAGCTGTGACTGCAGTTCCAGCTCTTCGTGTCCAAAGTGTTATTTGTGTCCTGTGCCCAGAGTTAAGAACACGGTCATGTGTTTAGGGGGAGTTTTATCCTCCTCTACATGAACATCAACATAAGGAAAAATTAATTTAGGATTTCTAGAGTCTCAGTCTCAGGAGTCTTAGGATTTCTAGAGTCATAGGATTTCTGGAGTCTTAACTTAATAATTATGAGTTGGTTATTCAGGTTGACACGAATTCAGGAGAATCCTGACTTTATTGTACAAGGAGTTTTAGCCGAAATTTGCCAAAAAGGGGGAGATTGAAAGCTCAAATATTTTGGAAATTTTTTTGGGAAAACTCAGTATTGAAAGAGATGTTTTCAACATGAAGACCAGAGATGAACAAATCTGACCATGAGCAAAGATGTCAAAGAAGATGTCCCAACCTGAAGATACGACATCTTGACTGACATGCTGATTTAGCAAGTTTTTAGATCAGTAACAAATCAGCCAAGAGTTAATGCGCATGGATCAAGGACCAAAGATTGAAGCCCAAGGAAGGAGAAGGCTCTATAAATAGAAGACTTAGACCTAGGTTTTGATATGCCTTTTGTATGCCTTTTGTAACCTAGTTCTCTTGCGTAAGAAACAAGGGTTTAGGGTTTTGAGAGTCGTTGGCTCTCTAGGCTGTAAGTCTCCCTTTGTATCAGTTGATGCATTGTGGCAGATATAGGTGTCGCACAGATCCATAAGCCTTGAGGTATTGGATTGTGTATTGTTCTTGGATGAAGCTTTTAAGCAAATTCGAGTTAGCTTGTTTATCAAGAAAGCTTGGCAGATTTCTGTATTGACAGGGATGATGTAGAAATCACAGTTGGTGATTAAGGGAAGTGAGTGAGGTATCTCATATCAGAGTTGTAAACGTTAGAGTTTAGCTTTGGTAAAGATGTTCATTGGGTAGATGTTAGGATAAAGCTGTAAACGGGGGAGTTTAGCTTTGTTACAGTTTTACAGATACTGAAGTCTTCTTCCTGGATTGGTATCCCCCATATGTAGGTGAGTTGCACCGAACTGGGTTAACAATTATTGTGTTCTTTATCATTCTGCAGATTTACGTTTTCTGTTAGGGTTCATGATAAACATGTTGGATCAGATGTCGTGACATCTGTGATCCTGCAGTTCTGATATTCAAGGTATCAGTCTGCCGTTGCGCCTTCTGTTTAAATGATTATGTAGCACAATGTCTTGACATGTGTTAGGACATCTGTTGTTTGTATATGTCAGAATTTCAATTGGTATCAGAGCAGGCATCCTGTTTTGTTCTGGATGAGATCTTTGGGAGATACTTTTTGGCGTTTAAACAAGGAGGAGTTTTGAAGATCAGATCAATCAACTCAGACAGACTCAAGGGTATTAATGGATGAGATGGATGTTCTGGATCGCAGGTAACAACCCGTTGGTTGTTCATGTTGCTGAGGAGGTTCTACAACAACTGCAGGAGAATTGGCAAGTTTTCTTTGTTGGGGTGTCTTATAAGATGTTCTGACATCTTATTAGGGCAAGCAGGATTTGTTCCTTGTTGGTTCCGCTGCATGTGTTTCTGATGGAAGAGCTCTAGAATTATGGGATTCTGGAGTTGTTGCTGAAGACAGTTGGTGGAAGTTCTCAATCGTCGACCTCTATATGTGAAGATATCTACATTCTTTTATTTCAAAGTCGGGAGCGATGGAATGAATGGAGTTATTGGTAGATATCTGGTATGGTGACTTGGTACTTCGAAGCTTGGTTTCTTGGTGCAATTGAAGTCAGTTGAAGAGGAGAGGAGTTGAGTTTAAGTTTATCAAGTTTTTGCTCTGGGAGTTTGATAAATTATTGATCGGCTAGGTTGTCAAAGATACTTGAGAATTTTCTCAAGTCCACTCATAAAGGCGTCTCAGTCGTGTATCTGGAGTCGTCTAGTTATTCTTCTGACTAGAAGGTGTTTCTTTGAAACACAATCTGAAGAAAGTGGAGGTGATTTATTTTCACCATCCAAAAACAGCAAGGAAGGATTCATCTCTCTTAACCCTAAGGGTGGATCCAATCTGATTGAAGAATCTTTGAGGTAAATAAGGTTCGTTCAAAGAAAATCTTAATTACTTGAGTCAAGGGTGGAAGCCTTGGTATCTCAACACTAATTGTCAAAGAAGATACTTGCAAAGGATTGAATACTTGGTAAGTGTTCATGAAGTGATCTGGTGGAGCTTAGCTATAACAGTGAAGAAGGGTTATTGGACAAGGATTTACGATCAATTGCTATTTGTGGAGTTCACAAGTATTTAATTGATTATCCTTGAAAGTCAATATTGCTGATGTTCAACAAGATGTTAGAACATCTCATCATCAGAGTTTGTGCAGAATCATGGGAGGGGTATTGCATACGCTTTAGCATCTGTTTTAGTCTTAGGTGGAAACCTAAGAAGTTGCTTCGGTCGGGTGTGACAGAAGCATGTGTTCTCTGGAGAGTTTTCTGGCAAGAAACTGGTCTGGACTTTGATGTTGTTGAAGATGAAGATGAAGACATCATGATCTTGATGGTAACTGCTTAGATCAGTTTATTTCTGATCTAGGTACTTGGGAGCATGGGATTTTGCTCAGGTTGAAGGTCAAAGTTAAGTGGCGGTTATCTATGACTTTCTGCAGTCTGCTCTACTATGGAAAGTGGCATTCTTTGGTATGGCTATGGTTTAGTCTAGGACTACTTATCTTCTGAAGATTCAAACGTGGCAGGTGTGAAGTCTTTGGAGTTTCAAAGCATGATAGAGGTTGTCTACTCAAACTTGGTTGTTAAATCAAGTCTATGAGAGCATGGAACTCTTGTTCTATAATAGGGAGGAGGTTCTTCTAAGTGGCAGAAGGAGGAGCTGAATTCCGTAATTGGGTGTCGTATCAGAATGTTCTGACGTCTAGCTTAACATCAGAGTCTCAGCTGGTGATGTGGCACATCTGCTTAAGATAAAGTGATCTACAGAAGAATGAAAGTTATGGATGCTTTAAAAAGGTCTATCTCAAGCAGTTTGCGGGAGCTGTGGATGGGAAGATGTTGCATGTCTAGAGGCTTGGTGGATCCAAGATGTCTTGCTATGGAGCAAGTAGTTCATGTGACTTAAAGATATGATTTCATTGGTGGATCAGTGTATCTTGTGAGAGTTCTGAAGAAGAGTGAGATCAATTAAAAGATGGCATTTGGTTGGTTTCATAGTGTGCATTCAAGCAGGATGCTTGAAACTGATTGCTCTTGTGTAGAAGAGTAATTAGTTGAAAATGTAAGGAGGATCTAGTTCATATTGGAGCTTGTGGCAGAAGTTCTCAATTTATGGAAGATTACCTTCTTTTGGTGGATGAGAGTTTATTTCTCTCTAGGTCTCTGAAGTTCTCTTTATTCAAGCTGGTGGCGTAGTGTTGTGTGAAGATCTTCAGTTTGGATTACTATGCTGATAGTAAGTCCAGTGGCAGAGCATATCAAGAACCATTATGTGTGGTGTCTATGATGTGTGGAAGATGTCCTAACTGATGTTAGAACATTTTTGGGTTAGTTATCCTTGGAGGAGGATTTCAAGTTCGGTGAGGAACTGGTTACCTGCATCATATCTGAGAAGTATCTACCTTGTCATATGGGAGAATGATGGAGTAGAAGAACTGTCTTGTAAGTCTGATGTAAGGGTTTTAAGAAGACTGGAGTGGGGCACGGGTTGATTGCATGAAGGTCTGGATTCTGATGCGTTCAGAAGTGGATATTCACAAGAAAATTAGAAGTATTCCAGGTTATCATACGGGAGAATGATGAAGGAATTACTGTCTTGGATCGTGGGGTGTCTATCTCTGTTGCTGGCCTTGGTAAGGTTAGTGGAAAATCTTGTGAAGGGGATATTGCCCCTTGCTGCAAGCCATGCTAGTAGTGGATCAGTTTGGCAGCTATGAAGTTTTGGAGCATGTATACGATATCTGACATCGTTATAACAAACTAATGGGCCTTGTGCGTCTCTTTGAGGAATGTGAAGCATTCTGATTCAATAGGGTTGTGCCTCAAGCAACTGGAGGTCTATACATGAGAATTCAAAAGGAGTTCGTATGGTGTGTAGATGGTTGCAGGAAGAGGGGGATCAATGGGACTTTGATCTTAATCCAAGAGTTTGTTATGGTTGGATGGTAATCCTGTTATTTCCTCACGGGTATCATGATGGCGTTTCATGTGTGAGTGATTATTTGTTCTTGTCAGAAGAAGCAATAAGAGGGTTGATGATTGTGTTTAGCAGGTAGTTTGGACTGAGGGTACGCTTTTGAAGACATGAAGATGCGTCTTATGTTTTCCATTCATCAGCTTAGTGTTCTGTGGAGGAGCACTGGTTATCTTAGATGGGGGGAGTTGCTCCTTGATCTAAGATGTTTTACTGCGAGGGTGCAGTTGAAGTTCCAGTTTGTATTGTGCGTCAAGCAAGCTGTGATTATGTGTTCATCCTGGGAGGATGAGATGTCGAGAAGGATGTCTTGACATATGTGTATTGTTGCAAGTTGGGGGAGACTTGGCAGTGAAAGTTCCATGGTTCTTAATGGATGCTTAAGAATCATTGGTTAAGTCTGGGGGAATTTATTTTTCTGTACAGATAGTGATCTGAAGACTATGAAGTTATTCATCAATACAGAAGATTTTAATAAACACTGTCTGACATGATGTCAGGACATTGTTAAGGACAACGTTTTGAGGTAACTGGGTCATTATGGACGGCGTACCTTGGACTGTGGAATATGTGCACGTGCAAAACATGTTCTTCGGGCTTTGCAAAATCTTTGGACGATGCTCCTTATAGAAGAAACAGTCAAAGTGTTCTTAGTTGGTGCACTCTCGGTGTCGGTGAAGTCTCATCTGCTATTAATGATCTTCTCTTGACTCGTTGATTCTTATGAAGGTAGCTGGGGTATTTATTGGAAAGACTTGGTCACTTTTCGCTCAAGATGTGTGTCTTCATAGAATTATTCAGAATTGTTCCTTGGGTGTGGTACGTTTGGGCTGGATTGGTACAATTTTTTGTCGACTTTTGACTAAAAAGGGGGAAAAGTTGTTTCTGCAACTGTGACTGCAGTTCCAGCTCTTCGTGTCCTAAGTATCATTTGTGTCCTATGTCCTGAGTTAAGAACACGGTCATGTGTTTAGGGGGAGTTTTATCCTCCTCTACATGAACATCAACATAAGGAAAAATTAATTTAGGATTTCTAGAGCCTCAGTCTCAAGAGTCTTAGGATTTCTTAAGTCTTAACTTAATAATTATGAGTTGGTTATTCAGGTTGACACGAATTCAGGAGAATCCTGACTTTATTGTACAAGGAGTTTTAGCCTAAATTTGCCAAAAGGGGGGAGATTGAAAGCTCAAATATTTTGGACAAAATTTTGGGAAAACTCAGTATTGAAAGAGATGTTTTCAACATGAAGACCAGAGATGAACAAATCTGACCATGAGCAAAGATGTCAAAGAAGATGTCCCAACCTGAAGATACGACATCTTGACTGACATGCTGATTTAGCAAGTTTTTAGATCAGTAACAAATCAGCCAAGAGTTAATGAACATGGATCAAGGACCAAAGATTGAATCCCCAGGAAGGAGAAGACTCTATAAATAGAAGACTTAGACCTAGGTTTTGATATGCCTTTTGTATGCCTTTTGTAACCTAGTTCTCTTGCATAAGAAACAAGGGTTTAGGATTTTGAGAGTCGTTGGCTCTCTAGGCTGTAAGTCTCCCTTTGTATCAATTGATGCATTGTGAAAGATATAGGTGTCGTACAGATCCATAAGCCTTGAGGTATTGGATTGTGAATTGTTCTTGGATGAAGATTTTAAGCAAATCCGAGTTAGCTTGTTTGTCAAGAAAGCTTGACAGATTTCTGTATTGACAGGGATGATGTAGAAATCACAGTTGGTGATTAAGGGAAGTGAGTGAGGTATCTCATATCAGAGTTGTAAACGTTTGAGTTTAGCTTTGGTAAAGATGTTCATAGGGTAGATGTTAGGATAATGCTGTAAACAGGGGAGTTTAGCTTTGTAATAGTTCTACAGATAATGAAGTCTTCTTCCTGGATTGGTATCCCCCATATGTAGGTGAGTTGCACCGAACTGGGTTAACAATTGTTGTGTTCTTTATCATTCTGCAGATTTACGTTTTCTGTTAGGGTTCATGATAAACATGTTGGATCAGATGTCGTGACATCTGTGATCCTGCAGTTCTGATATTCAAGGTATCAGTCTGCTGTTGCGCCTTCTGTTTAAATGATTATGTAGCACAATGTTTTGACATGTGTTAGGACATCTGTTGTTTGTGTATGTCAGAATTTCAATTGGTATTAGAGCAGGCATCCTGTTTGGTTCTGGATGAGATCTTTGGGAGATACTTTTTGGCGTTTAAGCAAGGAGGAGTTTTGAAGATCAGATCAATAAACTTAGACAGACTCAAGGGTATTAATGGATGAGATGGATGTTCTGGATCGCAGGTAACAACCCGTTGGTTGTTCATGTTGCTGAGGAGGTTCTACAACAACTGCAGGAGAATTGGCCAGTTTTCTTGTTTGGGTGTCTTATAAGATGTTCTGACATCTTATTAGAGCAAGCAGGATTTGTTCCTTGGTGGTTCCACTGCATGTGTTTCTGATGGAAAAGCTCTAGAATTATGGGATTCTGGAGTTGTTGCTGAAGACAGTTGGTGGAAGTTCTCAATCGTCAGCCTCTATATGTGAAGATATCTGCATTCTTTTATTTCAAAGTCGGGAGCGATGGAATGAATGGAGTTATTGGTAGATATTTGGTATGGTGACTTGGTACTTCGAAGCTTGGTTTCTTGGTGCAATTGAAGTCAGTTGAAGAGGAGAGGAGTTGAGTTTAAGTTTATCAAGTGTTTGCTCTGGGAGTTTGATAAATTATTGATCGGCTAGGTTGTCAAAGATACTTGAGAATTTTCTCAAGTCCACTCATAAAGGCGTCTCAGTCGTGTATCTGGAGTCTTCTAGTTATTCTTCTGACTAGAAGGTGTTTCTTTGAAACACAATCTGAAGAAAGTGGAGGTGATTTATTTTCACCATCAAAAGACAGCAAGGAAGGATTCATCTCTCTTAACCCTAAGGGTGGATCCAATCTGATTGAAGAATCGTTGAGGTAAATAAGGTTCGTTCAAGGATAATCTTAATTACTTGAGTCAAGGGTGGCAACCTTGGTATCTCAACGCTATTTGTCAAAGAAAATACTTGCAAACGATTGAATACTTGATAAGTGTTCATGAAGTGATCTGGTGGAGCTTAGCTATAACAGTGAAGAAGGGTTATTGGACAAAGATTTAATATTAATTGCTATTTGTGGAGTTCACAAGTATTTAATTGATTATCCTTGAAAGTCAATATTGCTGATGTTCAACAAGATGTTAGAACATCTCATCATCAGAGTTTGTGCAGAATCATGGGAGGGGTATTGCATACGCTTTAGCATATGTTTTAGTCTTAGGTGGAAACCTAAGAAGTTGCTTCGGTCGGGTGTGACCGAAGCATGTGTTCTCTGGAGAGTTTTCTGGCAAGAAACTGGTCTGGACTTTGATGTTGTTGAAGATGAAGATGAAGACATCATGATCTTGATGGTAACTGCTTAGATCAGTTTATTTCTGATCTAGGTACTTGGGAGCGTGGGATTTTGCTCAGGTTGAAAATCAAACTTAAGTGGCGGTTATCTCTGACTTTCTACAGTCTGCTCTACTATGGAAAGTGGCATTCTTTGGTATGGCTATGGTTTAGTCTAGGACTACTTATCTTCTGAAGATTCAGACGTGGCAGGTGTGAAGTCTTTGGAGTTTCAAAGCATGATAGAGGTTGTCTACTCAAACTTGGTTGTTAAATCAAGTCTATGAGAGCATGGAACTCTTGTTCTATAATAGGAAGGAGGTTCTTCTAAGTGGCAGAAGGAGGAGCTGAATTCCGTAATTGGGTGTCGTATCAGAATGTTCTGACGTCTAGCTTAACATCAGAGTCTCAGCTGGTGATGTGGCACATCAGCTTAAGATAAAGTGATCTACAGAAGAATGAAAGTTATGGATGCTTTAAAAAGGTCTATCTTAAGCAGTTTGCGGGAGCTGTGGATGGGAAGATGTTGCATGTCTAGAGGCTTGGTGGATCCAAGATGTCTTGCTATGGAGCAAGTAGTTCATGTGACTTAAAGATATGATTTCATTGGTGGATCAGTGTATCTTGTGAGAGTTCTGAAGAAGAGTGAGATCAATTAAAAGATGGCATTTGGTTGGTTTCATAGTGTGCATTCAAGCAGGATGCTTGAAACTGATTGCTCTTGTGCAGAAGAGTAGTTAGTTGAAAATGTAAGGAGGATCTGGTTCATATTGGAGCTTGTGGCAGAAGTTCTCAGTTTATGGAAGATTACCTTTTTTTGGTGGATGAGAGTTTATTTCTCTCTGGGTCTCTGAAGTTCTCTTTGTTCAAGCTGGTGGCGTAGTGTTGTGTGAAGATCTTCAGTTTAGATTACTATGCTGATAGTAAGTCCAGTGGCGGAGCATATCAAGAACCATTGTGTGTGGTGTCTATGATGTGTGGAAGATGTCCTAACTGATGTTAGAACATTTTTGGGTTAGTTATCCTTGGAGGAGGATTTCAAGTTCGGTGAGGAACTGGTTACTTGCATCGTATCTGAGAAGTATCTACCTTGTCATATAGGAGAATGATGGAGTAGAAGAACTGTCTTGGAAGTCTGATGTAAGGGTTTTAAGAAGACTGGAGTGGAGCATGGGTTGATTGCATGAAGGTCTGGATTCTGATGCGTTCAGAAGTGGATATTCAAGAAAATTAGAAGTATTCCAGGTTATCATACGGGAGAATGATGAAGGAATTACTGTCTTGGATTGTGGGGTGTCTATCTCTGTTGTTGGCCTTGTTAAGATTAGTGGAAAATCTTGTGAAGGGGATATTGCCCCTTGCTGCAAGCCATGCTAGTAGTGGATCAGTTTGGCAGCTGTGAAGTTTTGGAGCATGTATACGATATCTGACATCGTTATAACAAACTAATGGGCCTTGTGCGTCTCTTTGAGGAATGTGAAGCATTCTGATTCAATAGGGTTGTGCCTCAAGCAACTGGAGGTCTATACATGAGAATTCAAGAGGAGTTCGTATGGTGTGTAGATGGTTGCAGGAAGAGGGGGATCAATGGGACTTTGATCTTAATCCAAGAGTTTGTTATGGTAGGATGGTAATCCTATTATTTCCTCACGGGTATCATGATGGCGTTTCATGTGTGAGTGATTATTGGTTCTTATCAGAAGAAGCAATAAGAGGGTTGATGATTGTGTTTAGCAGGTAGTTTGGACTGAGGGTGCGCTCTTGAAGACATGAAGATGCGTCTTATGTTTTCCATTCATCAGCTAAGTGTTCTGTGGAGGAGCACTGGTTATCTTAGATTGGGGGAGTTGCTCCTTGATCTAAGATGTTTTACTGTGAGGGTGCAGTTGAAGTTCCGGTTTATATTGTGCGTCAAGCAAGCTGTGATTATGTGTTCATCCTGAGAGGATGAGATGTCAAGAAGGATGTCTTGACATATGTGTATTGTTGAAAGTTTGGGGAGACTTGGCAGTGAAAGTTCCATGGTTCTTAATGGATGCTTAAGAATCATTGGTTGAGTCTGGGGGAATTTATTTTTCTCTGCCGACAGTGATCTGAAGACTATGAAGTTATTCATCAATACAGAAGATTTTAATAAACATTGTCTGACATGATGTCAGAACATTGTTAAGGACAAGGTTTTGAGGTAACTGGGTCATTATGGACGGTGTACCTTGGACTGTGGAATATGTGCATGGGCAAAACATGTTCTTCGGGCTTTGCAAAATGTTTGGACGATGCTCCTTATAGAAGAAACAGTCAAAGTGTTCTTGGTTGGTGCACTCTCGGTGTCGGTGAAGTCTCATCTGCTATTAATGATCTTCTCTTGACTCGTTGATTCCTATAAAGGTAGGTGGGGTATTTATAGGAAAGCCTTGGTCACTTTTCGCTCAAGATGTGTGTCTTCATAGCATTATTCAGAATTGTTCCTTGGGTGTGGTACGTTTGGGCTGGATTGGTACAATTTTTTGTCGACTTTTGACTAAAAAGGGGGAAAAGGTGTTTCTGCAGCTGTGACTGCAGTTCCAGCTCTTCGCGTCCTAAGTATCATTTGTGTCATGTGTCCTGAGTTAAGAACACAGTCATGTGTTTAGGGGGAGTTTTATCCTCCTCTACATGAACATCAACATAAGGAAAAATTAATTTAGGATTTCTAGAGTCTCAGTCTCAGGAGTCTTAGGATTTCTAGAGTCTTAGGATTTCTGGAGTTTTAACTTAATAATTATGAGTTGGCTATTCAGGTTGACACGAATTCAGGAGAATCCTGACTTTATTGTACAAGGAGTTTTAGCCAAAAGGGGGGAGATTGAAAGCTCAAATATTTTGGACAAAATTTTTGGAAAACTCGGTATTGAAAGAGATGTTTTCAACATGAAGACCAGAGATGAACAAATCTGACCATGAGCAAAGATGTCAAAGAAGATGTCCCAACCTGAAGATACGACATCTTGACTGACATGCTGATTTAGCAAGTTTTTAGATCAGTAACAAATCAGCCAAGATTTAATGCGCATGGATCAAGGACCAAAGATTGAAGCCCGAGGAATGAGAAGACTCTATAAATAGAAGACTTAGACCTAGGTTTTGATATGCCTTTTGTAACCTAGTTCTGTTGCGTAAGAAACAAGGGTTTAGGGTTTTGAGAGTCGTTGGCTCTCTAGGCTGTAAGTCTCCCTTTGTATCAGTTGATGCATTGTGGCAGATATAGGTGTCGCACAGATCCATAAGCCTTGAGGTATTGGATTGTGTATTGTTCTTGGATGAAGCTTTGAAGTAAATCCGAGTTAGCTTGTTTGTCAAGAAAGCTTGACAGATTTCTGTATTGACAAGGATAATGTAGAAATCACAATTGGTGATTAAGGGAAGTGAGTGGGGTATCTCATATTAGAGTTGTAAACGTTAGAGTTTAGCTTTGGTAAAGATGTTCATTTGGTAGATGTTAGGATAAAGCTGTAAACGGGGGAGTTTAGTTGTAACAGTTCTACAGATAGTAAAGTCTTCTTCCCGGATTGGTATCCCCCATATGTAGGTGAGTTGCACCGAACTGGGTTAACAATTGTTGTGTTCTTTATCATTCTGCAGATTTACGTTTTCTGTTAGGGTTCATGATAAACATGTTGGATCGTGACATCTGTGATCCTGCAGTTCTGATATTTAAGGTATCAATCTGCTGTTGCGCCTTCTATTTAAATGATTATGTAGCTCAATGTCTTGACATGTGTTAGGACAACTGATGTCTGCATATGCCAGAATTTCAATTCCAAAAGAAATGGCGTAATCATTATAAGTTGTATGAAATCATATTCAATAAAAATAATGCAACTGGAGTACTTGATTATTCATCTACCTAAAACCCACCAAATACAGATGAAGAAAATGAGCTTGACAATAAATACCTTAACAATGGGAGTGTGAGTCATGTACGTGTTGATAATGATAGTTCAGACGATGATCTACATGAAGTTAAGCACATCACACATAGTGGAAAGAGACGAGTTCATGTAAGATCCAAGAAAGAGTCTACATCACATATGACGGGAGAGACACTTTCGGCATGGGCTAAAGCATCTTTGGCAAAAGTTGAGAGGTATAGGGATAGGAGTGTGGAGGCTACTTCACTTGTAACATCAGACTGATCTCTTACTAAGTGTGTGACTGTTCTGGATGAGATGGAAGACATTCCACATGATGCATATGGAAAAGCTTTGGAAAAGTTTATGAATCCTGATTGGAGAGAAACGTTCATCGCCATATTTGTTGAGAGGAAATGTGGATGGGTACTTAGACTTTAAGGATAAAGTTTTACTTGAACTTTTGGTGATAGTAATGAGACATACTTCTCTTAGTACTTTGTTTATTGTTTTTATGATTGTGTACTTTGTTCTGTTTGCCGACAATTGTTTGTGTTTTTATGCATTGTCTTGAGTTTTATAGTTATGTTATAAAACCTTTTTATTTCCTTTTTATTGAATGTTCCGTTCTTAAAGTTTTGTTGTTAAATTGTATGACAGGTTCTAACCAGACTTGATATTGATAAAAGTGATGATACTACTTCTGATGCAAGTGATGATGAATTCGCAGAATTTCTCTTTAACAGTATGATTTATGAGTATCATCTGAAATACTTTAACAAAACAAAGGTTTTGACATCTTCATTGACTGGTTGTGAGTTTGTTGCTGAAGTATTAAATGGATCTGGAACAAGTTGTTTAGATTTATTTCGAATGAAGAAAGAATGTTTTATTAATTTCTGTAATGAATTGAGGGAGAAGAACTACTTAGGTGACTCACGAGATGTGCTTGTTGAAGAGAAGGTTGCTACAATTTTATTCATAATTGGTCATAATGTTCATCATAGAGTTGCTTCAATCTGCTTTCAACATTCCACTAAAACAATCTCACGCAATTTCAAAGAGGTATTAAGGGCAGTTTGTCGATTTGGAAAGGAACTAATAAAGCAAGAGTCCAAAGAGTTGTCTGAAAGAATTAAAAATAATTCAAAATATTATCATTTGTTTAAGGTATGCACATAATTCTTATTACTCTATTGTAGATGTATCTTTATCTCAACATAATTTGATTATAGTTTACTTATTCATATTATTTGGGTTATGTCTTAAAGAACTGCATAGGTGCGATTGATGGTACACATATCAGTGCATCGATTCCCGCAGAAAAACAAATTTCATGTAGAGATAGAAAGGAAACAATCACACAGAATATCATGTGTGCTTGTGATTTTAACATGATGTTTATGTATGTATATTCAGGATGGGAAGGAAGTGTACATCTTTTGGATGCAATTACAAATCAAAATGCTGGATTTCCTTGACCACCTAGAGGTAAGTCATAATATCAACATAAAATTATGTTCAATGAAATTAAAAAAGTTGAACTAACATATATTTTATTTGATGAAGGTTCCTTTTATCTCGTTGATTCTTGATATCCATGTATTGGAGGTTTTCTTCCCCCTTATAGGGGTGAAAGGTATCACGCACAAGAATATAGAGGTCAAGGTAGACAATCTAGAAGTCCGGAAGAGTCATTTAACTATGGTCACTCGTCTCTAAGGATAACAATTGAGCGTTGTTTTAGGGTGCTGAAAAATAGATTTCCTATTTTAAATTTGATGCCTCCTTATAAACCTTCTAGGCAACGACTCATAGTTATTGCGTGTTGTGTTATTCACAATTACATATGCAAGTGGGATTTACCTGACGAGTTGTTTAGGATATGGGAAGAAATGGATCCTATCGAACTTGAGGGGATGCAAGAAGGTTCTATCATAGACGGAACAAGTTCTAATGTCGACAACTTAACAAGGTTATCTAATGAAGATACATCTGAAATGGCAATGGAGGGAATTCATATTAGAGATGAGATATGAGTACACCATAACAATTAAGTGAACTAATTATCTCTCTATTAGATTTTCATACAAGCAACTTAGAATTTTAGTGATTATTTCTAAATACTTATGTTGGGTTGGTTCGATATGTGTGCTTCAAATATTGATATACGCTATAAAACTTTGATAACAAAATATTTTGTGTGAACAAGTTATTAACTTGACTCTAAAAAAGAATTAAATTTAATCATGAGAAGTTTCTATCTCGATTTTATTTAATAATAAAATTGTACATTTGCATATTTAATAGGAGTCATTAAAAATTTAATTATATTTTATAAAAGTCTTTTTCATTTTATATTAGTTAAAAAATAATTTTTAAAAATTGGATTACCAAATAGATTTTTTATTTTCTCATTTCTTAAATTATTTTTAAAAATAGAGTTTACCAAACAGATATTTCTATGTTCTCTTTTTTAAAACAGTTTTGAAAAGTCACGTTTCCAAACAAATTTTTTAATAGTTCTCTTCTTAAAAACAATTTCTAAAAATAACTTTATAAAACATATTTTAAAAAGTGAAAACCAAAATTGATTCAAACGAGTCCTAAAAATCTCTTTTTACTATTAAAAATAAAATTGTAATTTTCACGAAACAAACATTACCAACCAAACTAGGGGTGTTCGTAGTTCATGAACTGCACTGAACCAAACCACATTTATGGTTCAATTCAGTTTACAATAACCATTTCAATAAAAATACAGTTAACTGCTAAAATGGTTTCAATTTTGTTTAAAACTAGTTTAGAATCAATTTGTGTTTATAAACTAGTTTATGATCAGTTTGCAATTATAAACCAATTTTATAATTTGAACTCTTTTAAAACCAAGTCTTTTAATTTGATAAAAAAAATGTTAATTTGACAAAAAAAATTATAATATTTGAAAAATTTATTCAAAAAAATAATATATTTTTTTTAATAATTTAGAATTTTCTGAATAAAAAAATTTAATTTTTTATTTTTCCAAAAAAAATTATTTTTTTAATTTTTCAAAAAAAATGTTGGATAATTTATTATTTTTCAAAAAAAAAATTGCAGAATAAAAAAATATTTTTTAATTTTATTTTTATTTTTCGAAAAAAAATTCAGACTACTTTTGTTTTTTTTTTCAAAAAAAAAAACTTTTTTTTTAAAAGTTCAGAATAAAAAAAATTAAAACTTTTTTTATTTTTCAATTAAATTTCTTTTTTATTTTTCGAAAAAAAAAATCAAGATAAAAAAATTTTTAATTTTTTTTTTAAATTTGGGGAAAATTGTTTCTTTTAATTATTTCCATTTTTTTCCACTAGTTTTTCGTCTTTTTGTATGAAAAACTTATTTATAAAATTAAAGCAGTTTATAAAAAAAAACTGATTATGAACTAGTTTTAAACTGAATTAGAATTGTTTAAATTAAATGGTTCAGTTCATTAACCATTTAAATGGTTCAGTTTTTTTATGGTGCAATGCAATTTAGTTTAGTAATACAGTTTGGTTAACTACATTTTTGCACACCCCCTAAACCATGTGAATTGTCAACAAAACAACTGTGATACTAGGGTTTATAATTTACAAACAATAACAATACTGCCCTTTTGATTTTTTTAGTGAAAAAATGAATTAAAATAAATTAAAACATACAAAATCAAATATGTCAAAATAATTACAATAAAATTAAAGTGAGGCGACCACTAATTCTATTTAATTATTTTAAATATTTTGACAAAAAAAATAAAAATGAACGGACTCAAAATGAAAAAAAAAAACTGGCGCAAGTGTGTTCGAAAAATAAAATCGAATGCATCAAATGATTAGTGCAAAATAAACCTCTCGAAAAAATACAACGTTTAATCAATTTTTTAAATAAATTTTGAGCGGTTAAAAGGCTTGGACTGATCAAAATGCAACCGAAAAAGTAGTCGAAAAATTAAAATATGCACGCCATGTTAAATTACGTGAAACGTAGATCAATATAATAGACGTCTGTAAGCTCAATTTTTAAATTTTTCGCCCACTGATTTTATGCACAGTTGAGAATCAATTTGATCGGTCTGTCTGTAAATCCAAAAAAATTATCATGATCGACATTTTAGGCATTAAACATGCTATGCTATGCATATGTTGTTAAAGCCACGATGATTGAATTTATTTGATGATTCAGGGTCAAATTGGGGTATGACACATTGCACGTAAAACGTTGTGGCTAATGCCCTATCCCGTTCGGTTCTTAGTAATGGTGAGTGTTACTTAGCATTGTCTGTTCGTCACCCTTCTTTTTTGAATGATTTAAAACGGGGATTTAGCCAGTGCCAGAGTCTTCAAGCCATTGTGTGAACGACTAGCAATAGATTCAACTGCATTACCCGCGTTTAGACTACAAGAATGTTTGCTTTTTCGCAATAACAAGATTTGGGTGTGTAACACCTCAATTTTTTATTTCAAATTTACTTCTATTAATAATTTTATTTTAGTGTGTTTTCATGATTTTTATTATTATTATTATTATTATTATTATTATTATTATTATTGTTTATCAGGAAAAAATATATTATTATTATTATTATTATTATTATTATTATTATTATTATTATTATTATTATTATTATTATTATTATTATTATTATTAAGGTTACTATTATTATTATTATTGTTGGTATTGTTGTTATTAATTTGATTAATTGAAATTTAGATGAGTTAGTGGAAAAAGGACGTTGGAAAAAGGTCAAAGGAATAAAAAAATATGATTTTTTATTAATAGGAATAAAAATTAGAATTTTATTAAGTGAAATAAATAAGAAATTAGAAAATAAAAAGGGAGATTGAGAGAGAGAAAAGGAAGTCTGAAACAAAAAGGGAGAAACAAGTATTCTCTGGGGAGAAAAGAAAAGGGGCAGAAACCCTAACCCTCAAAAAGTCAGATCTTCTTCAAAACTCTAAGAGAAAGTCTCAATTCACTTAGAGAAAAGTGTTAGAGATTGTGCAAGAAAGGATTTCCACGATTGTTAAGAGCTTTACGAAGAAATTCTACACTAACAAGGTAAGGGGGAGATTGTTTTATAATTGGTATTTAAATATTTAGGGTAGTGTAGTTTCCCTTGAACACTAACTTGTATGAATTTCCATATAAACTTCCCTATGAGATGATGATTCATACACCATAGGTTATGAATCTCTCTATTGCCATCAATGGTTTATTCAATTTGCATAATTTCGATGTTGTTTTCTCATGAATCAATTGTTAATGTTGTTATCATGTGTTGATTAAATGATGATGAACTTTGAAGAATTGATAATGTTAAATTGATGTTTAAGTGATGATGTGAAGTGTTTTTTTGTAATTTTGTGCCGGTTTTGTTTTCTCTAAGTTTTGGGCTGAGTAAACATGTTGGAGAAGAGTTTAGATTGAAGTAAAATACCAAATTGCAAAATTTTGGGTTCTAGCTATGGCCAAATCGTAGTTGTTTTTGTTTCCATACAGTAGAGCGTGTTTTGTTTTATTACAGCATGTAACACCCTAAATTCAGATAATGTATTTAATTGAATTTAGTTGCATTTTATTTAATTATTAAGTGAATTATATGCTTTTAGTTAATTTTTTAAGCATATGTGTGTGGTATGTGGCATGTGGTTGGGCTGGTGAGAGTAGTAGAATTAATTAAAATTTTAATTAATTTTATTATGAGGAGAATAATTGAAATAGTATAAAAAATAATTAAAAAATATAAAATTAAGGAAAATTAGAAATAATAATTAATTAAGGGTGTTTTGGTAGAAAATAAATTTAATATTAAAATAAATAAGAATATTATTGGTTGAATGGAAAGTAGATTTGTAGAGAATAATGAGAAAATAAAGGAAGTAGTAGAGTTTTATTTGATTTAAATAGTAGAATATTAATCAATCAAATAGAAAATAAATAAAATGGAGAGTTTTGGGTGAAAATTAAAGTTTTAGAAAATGAGAGAGAGAGAGAGAGAGAGAGAGAGAGAGAGAGAGAGAGAGAGAGAGAGAGAGAGAGAGAGAGAGAGAGAGAGAGAGAGAGTGGTGAAAATAGAGAAAGTTAAGGGTAAAGTGGAAAATTAGTAGAAACAAGATTAGGTTAAATAAATTGTAAAGGTGAGGGGAGCCAAAATATTCTTATACGTAAAAATTTGGGAGAATTAGAGAAAAAAGGCAAGAGGCAATAAAAGACCAAGGGCATAAGGGAGAAGGAGATCATCATAGCTAGAGCTCGAGTAATTGCTGGAAATTTAAGTAAGGGGGAGAAATTACTTGAATATTGGGTGTATTGGATGAAGGGGTTGAGAGGGATACTCACCCTCCTTTAGGATATTTTCTCCATTGATATGCTTTATGAGTTTTGGGTACGATTATGATTAATTCATGAAAATTTTGATGTTTGATGTGTAAATTCGTATTTGGTATGTTGTTGAATTTTATGCATATGGATTGCAAGTGAATCTGAATTGTATGGACACCATTGTTAGGAATTCGGTGTCTTGAACATAACCTTAATTCTATGATTGATTGATGATTATTTGATGTTGGGTCTTTATAATTTGTGTTGAGTGTTATATAATTGTTTTGTAATTATTGTGTGTCGAATTCTGAGCATCTGGCTTTTTACAGAATCGAGATCAAAGGCCCGGAAGGCCTCCAACGATGAAAAAACGCAAAATTCTGCATTCTGCAGTGGTTTAGGGCATCGTGAAAGTGCTGACAGGCGTCATGCTATGGTGTAGTCCAACCGTCATTGATGAGGCTGATTTTGTTAAAATAATCTTTTCATCATAACTTGAGTTCCGTGACTCTGTTGGAGGAGAAATTCGAAGCGTTAGAAATCTAACGCAGAGGACTACCCAATGGTAATGTTCCAAGATGTTGAATGTATACTTGAGAACGTGATTATGTTTTGTTACTTGTTGTGTAACGTGAATTGATGGTTAATGACGATTAAAATATTTTTTATTGTTGTGATTAAATGAATTAATGATTACCCCATGAGGAGGGATGTTCATGTTGATGTCGAGATGATTATTGATGATAAATTATATAACTTTGACTGTTATATTTCATTTTAATAATTGATTATTGGTGATGAATTAATTATGATATGATTAACCTGTGATGAGTGTTTGTATGTAAATTGTATGTTTAATATGACTGGTGATGAATTTTGTGATGTGTCGTATGATATTATACATTGGGGAGTTATAATTGGTGATGTATTATGATAAGGTATGTGGTTCCGATTAGGATAATTGGTGATAAATCTCATACGAAATTGTTGTGGCATGTCCGTGCATCATGTATTTCGGAATCTAGGTTTTGGTGACGAATTGGTGATGGGATTTAATCAGTAATATAACTCTGATTGTCCAAAATATTGGTGATGGAATCATCCAGTACTATAATTCTGACATCCAAATTGGTGAGTAAGAATTGTACCACATGCATATGGTGATGAGGTGATAAAAAGATTGTACATACATTGCATTATCTAGAGATGTTTATAATTGTAATTAGTGATGGTTATGATTGTATTGGTAATGGTTTGATTAAAATATGAATAAATAATATGAATGGTAATTGTGTGAATATGCTACCCTTTCTATGTTTTGCACCGCTAATATATTTGAGCGTATTCTCACTTTTTTTTTGTTGAGGTGTCTGTGCTCCTTGGGAGTACAGACGAGCATGTTAAGGAGTAGCTGCTTGAGGTAGAGGACGGTGTTGATGCCTTCTTAGTTACTTTTTTTGTTCAGGTCTTTAGTGGATTTGTTCTAATATGTAACATTGGGGGGAAGGTTGTTCTATTTTTCTTATTGCATATTTTATGTCATTTTGGAGTTGTTAAACCAATTTGTTATTTTGCGATTGATGAGACCTTATGTCAAACTTAATTGATTATTTTCGCTGCTTATATTGAAATATTTTAATTGGTTGAGTTTATGGTTGGTAAACTATGCGTGACACTTTAATTGTTTGAGTTAATTATTGAATTATTTTGCATTATGTTAAGTCAAGAATTAGGGTGTTACATAGTGGTATCAGAGCCTGGTTGGTCCATCCGGCCAGGTTATATAATTTTGTTTGTTCCTGGTATATGACATGTGTGTAAAACATTGTTGATACTCGTTATTTTTGTTTCCTAACCTTTTTCCAGCAGGAGCAGGAGTGAAACAAGTGAGGGAGAAGCTTATACTTCTCTAATATGTTTCAGGTGTAGAGGGTTGGTTCAGCATGCTGGTGATTGCAAGAGTTCGGGTGTTGTTGAGGTTGTGTTGTTTCTAGAACCCGAAGAGAATATGGATTCCAGATTCTTTTATGCTGGCCATATTGAGATGTCTTTAAGGGAGAATGATCAGGTATTGGTTATGTTTGTTTCTCTGAGAGTGGAGAGCGATGTGGTGGATAAAGATATGCTTGTGGTGTGTAAATTTCCTAATGTTGTTCCTGAAGATATTTGCGACTTGCCTCCAGAGCGTAAAGTTGAAATCGCCATAGACTTAGTACCTGGTACTAGTCCTATGTCAATGGCTTTGTATAGAATGCCTGCTTTAGAGCTAAGTGAGATGAAGAAACAGTTAGAAGATCTGCTTGAGGAGAAGTTTGTCAGTTCTTGTGTTTCGCCGTGAGGGGCGCCAATGTTGTTGGTTAAGAAGAAAGAAGGTAGCATGAAGTTATATGTTGATTATTGATAACTGAATAAGGTGACTATCAAGAATAAGTATCCTCTTCTGAGAATCAACGATTTGATGGATCAATTGGTTGGTGCATATGTGTCTAGTAAGATTGATTTGAGATCATGTTATCATCAAATCCGTGTAAAGTCAAAAGATATTCCGAATACTGCTTTTAGAACCCGATATGGTCATTATGAGTATTCAGTGATGCCATTAAGTGTATTGAATGCGCATGTTATATTTATGGAATATATGAACAGAATTTTCCATCCTTATCTAGACATGTTTGTGGTTGTGTTCATCGATGATATTTTGATATATTCTAAGTCATATGAAGTTCTTGCAGAACATCTGAGAGTTGTGTTATAGATGTTGCAAGAAAATAAGTTATATTCAAAGTTATCCAAGTATGAATTCTGGCTGCAAGAAGTGAGTTTCCTTGGGCACGTGATTTCTAGTGATGGTATTTCATTTGATCCGTCAAAAGTTGACGCAGTGTTGTAGTGGGAGACTCCTAAGTCTATTATGGAGATAATAAGTTTTTTGGGTTTGGCTGGTTATTATAGAAGGTTCATCAAAGGCTTTTTGAAGTTAGCATTTCCTTTGACTCAGTTGAATCAAAAGGGTCAAGCTTTTGTGTGGGATGCTCATTGTGATGAGAGTTTATAAGAGCTCAAGAAGAAGGTTACAACAGTAACCGTTTTGACTTTTCCAAGTCCAAATGAATCCTTTGTTGTGTATTGTGTTCCTTTGAAGATAGGTTCAGGTGGCATATTTATGCAAAATGGTTAAGTTGTGGCTCATGCTTCTAGACAATTGAAAGTTCATGAGAGGAATTATCCTACCCATGATTTAGAGTTGACAACTATAATGTTTGTGCTCAAGGTTTGGAGGCACTATATGCTTGGTTCGAGGTTTGAAGTTTTCAGTAACCACAAGAGTTTGAGGTACTTGTTCGACTAGAAGGAACTGAATATAAGGTAGAGGAGGTGGCTTAACTTTCTAAAGGATTTTGATTTTTGTTTGAGTTACCATCTTGATAAAGCAAATGTTGTAGCAGATGCCTTGAGTAGAAACTCTTTGCATATGTCGGCGCTTATAGTTCGAGAATTGGATTTGATTGAACTGTTCAGAGATCTTAGTTTGGTGTGTGAGACGATTCCTAACAGTGTGAAGTTGGGTATGCTGAAGCTGACTAGTCGTATTCTTTAAGAAATCAGAGAAGGTCAAAAATCGGACATGGGATTGGTTTATCAGTTAATATTAATCAATTAAGATAAAGGAGGTGATTTCATAATCGACGAGAATGGTGTTATGAGATTTTGCGGCAGAGTTTGTGTGCAAGATATGCCAGAGCTTAAGTAGAGTATTCTTGAGGAGAAACGCATATAAGCAATTTGAGTATTCATCCCAATTGTACTAAAATGTATCAAGATCTAAAGAAGATATTTGGTGTCCAGGAATGAAGAAGGAAGTTGCAAAGTTTGTGTTTTCTTGCTTGACTTTCCAGAAGTAAAAGATTGAACATCATAAAACATATAGATTGATGCAACCGTTGGAGATTCTTGAATGGAAGTGGGATAGAAGTTCCATAGATTTTGTGACAATTTTGTCGAGGACTTCTAAGGGAAAAGATTCAGTTTGGGTTATAGTGGATAAATTGACTAAGTCGGCTCATTTTATTCTAATAAAGATCAATTATCCATTGCAGAAGCTAGCTGAAGTTTATGTTGAGAAGATTGTTAGTTTACATGGTATATTCCTTTGAGCATTGTCTCTGATAAATATCTGAGGTTCACGACAAGGTTCTGGGGAAGTTTGCAGGAAGCTTTGGCTACTAAGTTGAGATTGAGTTCTGCTTATCATCCTCATGCAGCTGGTCAGACGGAAAGGACTATCCAATCCTTAGAGGATTTTCTAAGAGCTTGTGTTTTGGAGCATGGAGGTAATTAGGATAATTACATGTCATTGATCGAGTTTACTTATAACAACGATTTCTATTCTAGTATTGGAATGACAAATTTTAAGGCTTTGTATGGTAAGAGTTGTATGACACCTTTGTGTTGGTATGATCTGGTGAAAGTGTTGTGCTTGGACCAGAGATTGTTCAACAGACTACTGAGAAGATAAAGATAATTCAGGAGAAGATGAAAGCATCGCAGAGCAGATAGAAAAGTTACCATGATAAGAGAAGGAAGGAACTTGAGTTCTAAGAGGGAGATCATGTGTTCTTAAGAGTCACCCTAGTGATAGGTGTTGGTCGTGATTTGAAATCTCGAAAGCTTACTCCGCGTTCCATTGGTCCCTATCAGATTTCAAAAAGAATAGCTGAAGTGGCCTATAGAGTTGACTTACCACCATCTCTTGCGAATATTCGCAATGTGTTTCACGTGTCTCAGCTCCGGAAGTACATTCTTGATCTGTCTCATGTGATCAAGTGGATGATGTGCAAGTTAGAGAGAACTTGACTGTTGAGGCATCTCCCTTGAGAATAGAGGATCGAGAAGTGAAACACTTGAGAGGCACAGAGATCGCCTTGGTGAAGTTTGTTTGGGAAGGACCTGCTAGTGGAAACATGACATGGAAGCAAAGAGTATGATGAGGGAATCTTATTCAGAGCTATTTCGTTCAGGTAATTTTCGATGACGGAAATTCCATAAGTGGGGGAGAGTTGTAACACCCCAAATTCAATTGATTTATTTAATTGAATTTAGTTGTATTTTATTTAATTATTAAGTGAATCATCTGTTTTTAGTTGATTTTTGGTAAATATGTGTGGTATGTGGCATGTGGTTGGGTTGGTGAGAATAGTAGAATTAATTAGAATTTTAATTAATTTTATTATGAGGAAAATAATTGAAATAGTATAAGAAACGTGAAAAATAAGGAAAATTAGAAATAATAATTAATTAAGGGTATTTTGGTGGAAATTAGATTTAATATTAAAATAAATAAAATATTATTGGTTGAATGGAAAATTTAGTTGTAGAGAATAATGAGAAAATAAAGGAACTAGTAGAGTTTTATTTGATATAAATAGTAGAATATTAATTAATCAAATAGAAAATAAATAAAATAGAGAGTTTTGGGTGTCAATTAAAATTTTAGAAAAATAAGGGAAAGTGGTGAAAATAGAGAAAGTTAAGGGTAAAGTGGAGAATTATAGTAGAAACAAGATTAGGTTAAATAAATAGTAAAGAAGAGGAGAGCCAAAATATTCTTATATGTAGAAATTTGGGAGAATTAGAAAAAAGAGGCAAGAGGCAATAAAAGACCAAAGACTCAAGGGAGAAGAAGATCACCATAGCTAGAGCTTGAGTAATTGATGGAAATTTAAGGGGAGAGAAATTACTTCAATATTAGGTGTATTTCACGAAGGGGTAGAGAGGGATCCTCACCCTCCTCTAGAATATTTCTCCATTGATATGCCTTATGAGTTTTGGGTACGATTATGATTAATTCATGGTGATTATGATGTTTGATGTGTAAATTTGTATTTGGTATGTTGCTGAATTTTATGCATATTGATTGTAAGTGAATCTGAGTTGTATGAACACCATTGTTGTGAATTTGGTGCCTTGAACATAACGTTAATTTCATGATTGATTGATGATTATTTGATGCTAGGTATGTATAATTTGTGTTGGATGTTGTATAATTGTTACATAATTCTTGTGTGTCGAACTCTAAGCGTCAAGCTTTTTACGAAATCGAAATCGGAGGTTCGAAAGGCCTCCAATGATGAAAAAACGCAAAATTCCGCATTCTGCAGCGGTTTAGGGCGTCGTGAAAGAGCTGACAGGCGTCATGCTACAGTGACAGTCCAACTGTTGCTAATTTTGTTAAAATATTGTTTTTAGCAAAACTTGAGTTCTGTGACTCCGTTGGAGGCGCGGTTCGAAGCGTTGGAAAGCTAACGCAGAGGATTACCCTATGGTAATGTCCCCGGATGTTGAATGTGTGCTTGAAGATATGGTTATGTTGTCTTACTTGTTGTGTAACGCTGATTGATGGTTAGTGACGATGAAAATATTTTTTATTGCTGTGATTAAATGAATTAATGATTACCCTCATGAGAAGGGATATTGATGTTGATGTTGAGATGATTATTGATGAGAAATTATATAACTTTGGATATTATGTTTCCTTTTAATAATTGATTATTGGTGATGAATTAATTATGATATGATTGTCCTGTGATGAGTGTTTGTATGTAAATTGTATGTTTAATATGATTGTTGATGAATTTTGTGGTGTCGCGTTGGTGATGTGTCGTTTGATACTATATATTGGTGAGTTATGATTGGTGATGTATTATGGTGAAGTATGTAGTTTCGATTAGGATCATTGGTGATAAATCACATATGAAATTGTTGTGGCATTTTCATGCATCATGTATTTCGGAGTCTAGGATATGGTGACGAATTGGTGATGGGACTAAATTCGTAGTATAACTCTGATTGTCCAAAATATTGGTGATGGGATCGTCTAATCTTTAATTCTGACATCCAAATTAGTGAGAGGAATGGTACGACATGCATATGGTGATGAGGTGATAAAGACATTGTACATACATTGCATTATCTGGTGATGCTTATAATTGTAATTGGTGATGGTTATGAATGTATTGGTGATGACTGTGATTGAATTATGAATAACTAATATGAATGGTAAGTGTGTGAATATGTTACCCTTTCTATGGTTTGCACCGCTAATATATTTGAGCGCATTCTCACCCCTTTTTTTGTTTGTTGTGGTGTCTGTGCTCCTTGGGAGTACAAACAAGCAGGTTAAGGAGTAGCTGCTTGAGGTAAAGGATGGTGTTGATGCCTTCTTAGTTACTTTATTGTTCAGGTATTTAGTGGAGTCACTCTGATAAGTAACATTGGGGGGAGGGCTGTTCTATTTTGCTTATTGCATATTTTATGTCATTTTGGAGTTGTTAAACCAATTAGTTATTCTGCGATTGATGAGACCGTATGTCAAACTTTATTCATTATTTCTTCTTCGTATATTGAAATGTTTTGATTTGTTGAGTTTATGGTTAGTAAACCATGCGTGACACTTTAATTGTTTGAGTTAATTATTAAATTATTTCTCATTATGTCGAGTCAGGAATTGGGGTGTTACACAACCCATAGCAATAGCTCGACCAGCTGTAGCTGTTTATTGATTTTAGTATGTTGCCTAATTTAAAATTGCATAACTTGAGCTCTGTAACTCCGATTGAGACGCGGTCAAATGCTTGGAAATCCAATTCAAAGATATATCCAATGGTGAATTAAAATTATGGTTGTATGTGTAAATAGAGATTGCACATAAGAGAGGGAGGGTGAATTAGGTACTTTAAAATTTTTCCGGTTTTAACTTATGTTATGATTACTTTCCTGGTTAATTACTAAGTGATGAAAGTGGTAAAGTGCGGAAAGTAAAGAACACCGAGAAATATCATGGTTCCCCTCATAGTCTGAGACTACTCCAGGCCTCTTTCAATATGAAAGAGATTTTACTAGTGTTAGATCTTATGGACAAGATAATCCTTGTCTTCTTATACATACTTCTAACAACAACAATTACCAAGAACAATCCTCTTGTATTTTTCACTAAGTTCACTAAGAGAACAAGCCTCTCCTTAATGAACCTCTTGCTTTCAACAATCCTGGACAACAAGGTATTTAAAACCAAATCTGGAAATTATTTAAGTAAAGAAAATATATAATCATACATCAATCACTAAGATTGATCATCTCTTTCAAGTAACTAATTCACAATGATATACAAGTGCTCAAATGATGTTATGATGACACTTTCTGGATTGAAATGAGTGCATAAAGTTTTTCTTAAATTTTGAGAATTTATGCACTTGAATTTGTAAAAATGAGAGAATGATGTGTTTGAATTGTTTTGAAAGAGGTGAGGTTTGAATTTTAAATAATGCATAATATATGAGTATTACATCAGTTGGAAAGGGTATAAAAAGTTTAATCAATGCAATGATTCATAGTGTAAAGCCACAACATGTTTAAACCATCATTTTCATGAAAAAGTGATATTAGTTCAGTGGTAAGCGGTTACCTCAGGGATGTAACCGGTTACCTCAGGGATGTAACCGGTTACCTCAAAAGTAACGTAACAAATTTTCAAAAAAAATGTTCATGTAACTGGTTACCTCGATGAAAATTTGCAAATATGCGTAAAACAAAGGTTCTGTCTAGGTTCATGTAACTGGTTACCTCACTGAAAGTTTTGAAAAACACTTTTTGAAAACATATGAGAACCAATGGAAAATTTATTAAAATGTGTGTATGCATATGAATAAATATTTAGGTAATTTTTGAGCACTTAGTATTTATCAAAGCTTGAATTAAAAACTTGTACCAATAATTGAAGATCACTTAAACAATCAAAGCTTATTCTTCATGAAAGTTGCAATATTAATCCATAGCCTTTTTGATCTTTTGCTCATCCTTTCTTGATCCATATGCATATTTGTTGACTTTATCAAAACAAATAATTTGGAGAAGCTTGACTTCACATTCTCCCCCCTTTTTGATAATGTCAACCATTTAACAATTGAAGTACTTGTGTCTTTGTAGAACTAGTTAAGAGAATGCTCCCCCTAAGTTCAATATCCCTTTGAAATAATGCTATCTCTTGATGCATACGATTTGGACAGATTTGATCGATATATTGAGATTACTTGTTTGCTACATAAGTTAGATACAAGGTATACAAGAAACATGCAATCACACAAGCAATCTTCTCCCCCTTTGACATTATAAAAAAGGATGGGGAAAATATAGAAAGTAACATATATGTATTCATAAAAAATTCATCGCAGAATGTAAAGAAGATAATGAAGAAACCAACATAAATATAACATTAAAACATAAAGAACAAGGTCTAAATATGAAATAAAGCAAAGTGACATAACTGAAACATAGACAACATAAGCAACATAAAGTAAATAAACAAGCAACAATGGACACTCTAGTCTTCTTCTTCCATATCATCCTCCTCATACTCTTGGTTTTGGTTGGAATTCCTAATTTCCTCAAGGAGTGCTACGCGGAGGTCGTCGATACGGGTATTAATCTGACTTTCCATAGAACACATAGAATGGTATAGGAATTCATGTGTATAACCACCTTCCGGAATCTCAATCGAAACCAGAGTCGGAGCTTGAGTTGGAATTGGAGTTGGAATTGGAGTTGGAGTTGGTTTAATGTGTTTAAAGATGCCATCAACATCTTGGAAGATCTCCATGTTTTTGTTAGCCGCTTTAGAGTTTATTTCACAAGTTTTGGATGCCATCTCCAACTTTGGTTCCCTTTTCAAATCAGCCTCACAATGTTCCAAAATTCTTGAAATTGCTCAACCGTAGGGAATACCACCTTTGCGCTTCTTTTGATGCGACGTGTTGTGCATAAACAAAAATGCCTAATTCACATGAATTTTTTTCTTAAAAGCATAAATAAGTTGTATATCAAGATCACTAACTTGGGAGTGATTTGAATGTTTTGACAACAAAATGTAAGCAATTAAGTAATGAAGCATACAATCACTAACTGATGGGGTGGCCGAGTAAATGTGAACCTAGTTTGATGCCGATGACTTGCTAAAAATCTCCTCTTTCGATAAATGACTTATGCTAAAGTAATATTTCCACTTCTCATAACCTTTGAATTGAGGAGCAGCACATGTATAGTTGTGTTTCATAATAGCACCTTGAGAGGGAACACCTAGACAAGCTCCAAATTCCTCTAATGATAACAAAATCTTTTGGTTCTTAACAAGAGATGAAACCATATAGTCACTAGAAATTTCTAGGTTAGCATAAAATTCCATAACCAAATCAGGGTACACATTTTCTTCAATGAAATTTTTGACTTTTTGAAATTTCAACAAGGGATGAAAGTTAAAGCTTGAAGAGGGGAAATAATCAAGGTTACCATACTTTGGAGGTGTCAAAGGTTTGGTACAGAAATTGAAGAGAAATCTCCTTGATTTCAAAGTTTTTTGAGAAACTTCAGTGTCAGAGTCAAGATCTGGGTTAGAGGATCCTTCACCAATTTTAGCTTTTCTTGTGTTTCTCTTTGGAGGAGCCATTGATGACGCTTGAGAATGAAGAGGAACTTAGGGTTTTGAAAGGGATTTTTGTTTTTGGCTTTATGGTGCAAAAAAATTGCTTTTTGAGAATGAATTATTTGGTTTATGGGAGAGAAAGAAGTCTTATAATGATTTGTTAAAGTGGGATTTTAATGTGATAATGTTGGTAAAAAGAGTGTTGTGAGTGGACAATAAAGTGGGTTGACCAAGAGAGAGTAGGTGAAAGAGTAGATGGAGGAGCGACTATGTTTGACCAATAATTAAAACACATAAAAGATAATAAAAAAATTAAAAACGTTCAGTGATGTAACCGGTTACTTGAAGATGTAACCGGTTACATCAACACACAGAAGCAAAAAAAAACGTAATCTGGAACTAAATTTCACAGGCATGTAACTTGTCACTTCACTATGTAACCGGTTACATGAAGGAGAAAATTGAAAATTGCTAAAAACAGTAGCTTTATAACTTATAGCATGCCTTGAATCTACACAAACTACCACTTTGACATGTTATTATATATTATAATGCAACTTTGCATCATTCAAACATGTCATAAAACTAATTTGAGCAACATGTAAAATGAAAATTCTTAAATTTTATGAAAAACTCACATACTTAGAAATTTAATAAATTTTTGAAAAACAAAATTTTAAGTGCACCTTTGATTTATTATTGAGTATAATGAATAAATGTTGAAGAATCATACATCAGATTCATCTAAAATTCCAAGCTCCCACCAAATTTTGTAAAATGATTCCTTTGCGAGAGGTTTTGTGAATATGTCCACTAGTTGATTATGAGTATCCATGAACAAGACTTCAACATCGCCTTTAAGCACATGATCTTGGAGTAAATGATGTCGAATGTCTATATGTTTAGTACGGGAATGCATGACTGGATTCTTTGTCATATTTATTGCACTTGTGTTGTCGCATCGAAGTGGTATGCATCTGTGATTTAGTCCGTAATCACTCAGTTATTGCTTTAGCCAAAGAATCTGAGCACAACAACTTCTCGCTGCTACGTATTTTGCTTCTGCGATGCTAAGAGAAACACATGCTTGTTTCTTACAAGACCAAGAAACTAATTCATTTCCTAGGATGTGACAAGTTCCACTTGTACTTTTTATATCAGTTTTGAAACCTGCATAATCCGAGTCAGAATAACCAACTAAATCACATATACTACCTTTTTGATACCATAAGTCGACGTTCATTGTTCCCTTTAGGTGCTTCATGATTCTCTTCACCGAGGCAAGATGTGATTCCTTTGGATTGGCTTGAAACCGCGCACAAAGACAAACACTAAACATAATGTCAGGACGAGTTGCCGCAAAATATAATAATGAACCAATCATACCTCGATATTTTGTGATATCAATTGAAACACCTGATTCATCTTGATCAACATATGTTCTGGATCCCATAGGTGTAGACATTTCTTTGCAACTATCCATGTCGAATTTCTTCAACAACTCTTTGTAATACTTGGATTGATTGATGAAGATGCCATCTTTTAGTTGCTTGATTTGTAATCCAAGAAAATAATTCATCTTACCCATCATGGACATCTCGAATTCTCCTTGCATCATCAATGAGAATTCTTCACAAAGATCTTTGTTTGTTGAACCGAATATGATGTCGTCTACATAGACTTAAACTAATAAAGTCTTACCTTTTATTTTCTTAATAAACAAGGTCTTGTCAACTTTACCCTTTTTGAATCCTCTTTCACAAAGAAAGTTGCTAAGTCAATCATACCACGCCCTCGGTGCTTGCTTTAAGCCATAAAGAGTTTTCTTCAACTTGAAGACATACGAAGGATTTTTGAAGTCTTAAAAGCCCGGGGGTTGTTTGACATAGACTTCTTCATTGATGTAGCCATTCAAGAATGCACTCTTGACATCCATTTGGTATAACTGAAAATTTAATGAACACGCATAAGCAAGTAATAAACGGATAGCTTCTAACCTTGCAACCGGAGCGAAAGTTTCTTCAAAATAAATGCCTTCCTCTTGATTGTATCCTTGTGCCATCAACCTTGCTTTGTTTCGAATAATTATTTCATTCTCATCAAGCTTGTTTTTAAACACCCATTTGGTACCAATGATGTGTTTACCACTTGGCCTAGGAACAAGTTCCCAAACTTGATTCCTTTCAAATTGGTTTAACTCTTCTTGCATAGAAAGTATCCATTGGTCATCACTTAAGGCTTCATCAACTTTGGAAGGTTCAATTTGTGATACAAACTCCATATTCAAGCAAGCATCTTTGAGATTGAGTCTTGTTGCAACTCCTTGACTAATATCACCAATGACTTTATCAATTGGATGATCTCTATGAGTTCTCCATTCCTTAGGTAGATCATTATCATTTGACTCTTGTTGAATTGGTTCTTCTTGATGCTTCGATTGATCATCATTGTTTGCAATTGGTGTATCTTCTTTAGGAACATCTATAAAACCATCCTCGTCATCACACAAGACAATTTCCTCCTTGGAGGGGTTAGATTCATCAAATGACACATGCATAGATTCTTCAATTGTTAAAGTTCTCTTTTTATATACTATATATGCTTTACTAGGAAGAGAATAGCCAAGAAAAATACCTTCATCGGATTTCTCATCAAACTTACCGAGATTGTCTTTGTCATTGTTTAAGACAAAGCACTTGCATCCAAAAATGTGAAAGTAGGCAATGTTTGGTTTCCTTCCTTTGAAGAGTTCATAAGGGGGTCTTTTTCAAAATAGGTCTAATAATAACTCTATTACTTACATAGCATGTCGTGCTCATCGCATCCTCCCAAAAATACTTTGGAAGATTTGAGTCGCTTAGCATTGTTCTTGCAAGTTCCACAAGTGACCTATTCTTTCTTTCCACCACTCTATTTTGTTGAGGAGTTCTTGGTGCTGAAAAATTATGAGATATTCCATGTTCTTCGCAAAATTATTCAAAGGATACATTTTGGAACTCTTCACCATGATCACTTCTTATGGAGGCACTCTTTAGAGATTTTTCATTTTGTATTTGCTTTGCATATTTCTTGAATGCTTTAAAAGCATCACTTTTCTGCACTAAAAAGAATGTCTAACAAAATCTAGAAAAGTCATCAATAATAACTAATGCATATACATTACCTCTGAAGCTTCTTGTTCTTGATGGACTAAATAAGTCCATATGCAACAATTGTAGTGGCCTTGTAGTGGACACCACATTCTTAGATTTGAAATTTGATTTGGTTTGTTTTCCCTTTTGACAAGCATCACATAATCTATCTTTGACAAACTTTATCTTAGGCAATCCAATGAAAATATCATGCTTGACTAGTTTATTCAAATGTTCCATATGAATATGAGCAAATCTTTTATGCCAAAGCCATGAATCATTATTGTTCGCCATGAGACATTTTACCTTCAAAGACAAATCATCAAGGGAAATCATGAATATATTATTAATTCTTTTACTTTTGAGTTTTACCTCATGTGTGACTTCATCTTCTATCAAGCATTCATCCTTGGTGAACTTGATCTTGAAGCCTTTGTCACAAATTTGGCTAATACTTAGAAGATTGTGCTTTAGTCTTTCAACATAAAGAACATCTTCAATGGATGTGAAAGGTGCTGCTCCAACTTTGCTTATTCCAATAATATTTCCTTTGTTGTTATCTCCATAAGTAACATAACCCTTGGCCTTATGCACTAGATTTGAAAATTCGCCAACGTCTCCCGTCATATGCTTCGAACAACCACTATCAAGATACCATAAATTAGAAGTTGTCTTCAAGCATACCTACAAAACAAATTAAGTTTTGTTAGGTACTTAAATTGCCTTGGGTCCTTCATAATTAGTACCTTTCTTTACCCACACATAATGCCCACTTGCAACACTAAAGTTTCTAACATAGCAAGCATTAGGTGTATGGCCAACAATACCACAAATAAAACATGTAGGAACAAAATTACTTTTATATCTAGGAACATATGATTTTTTTTAACAAATCTTTTCATTTTAGGATAAGAATCAACAATTTTGGCTTTGCTAACTTTCTCTTTTGGAGTTTGATCACTAGCTTTAACAAAGATAGTTTTACTTGAACTTGGTTTACTAAATTTTGAATAACCAAGACCGCTTTTATCGTTAGAATATCTTTGTTGACTAAGAACACCATCCAAACCAATTTTTCCTTTTTTATATCTATCTAAAACTCGTTTTAGTTTGACAATTTGAAAAGAAAGAGATTCACATTCTTTGCATACAAAATTATGTTTTTTCTCACTAATTATCTTTAGTTTTTCATCTTTGTGATATTTTTTCACACTCTCAATTTTATTTTCTAGAGACTTAATTTCTTTCTTTTGAGATGATATTGCTTTGTACAGAATTTTGCATTCGTTAAGAAGTCCATCAATAGCCCCTTGAGCATCGTTATCATAAATGGAAAATCCAATACTATCCTCTTCTTCATCATTGGAATGGTGTGAAGCCATCAATGCTAGATTTGCACATTCGTCGCTATCTGAATCTGATGAAGAACTTATCTCATTATCATCCCATGCTATATAGGATTTTTTGTTCTTATTTACCTTTTTATTCTTGAAGCCATCTTTCTTGAGAAGTTTCGTACAATCCGTCTTAATATGGTCTTGTTTACCACATTCATAACAAGTGACATCGGGTGTTAAAGTAGAAGCCTCCTTTTTTCAGAAATGTTTCTTCCTTTTTGCATAATTTAAAGATTTATCATTTATATTAAATAATTTACCAAGTCTCTTCACAACAAGCATGAAGTTTTCATCCTCTTCAGGAGCATCATCTGGTTCTTCTTTTGATTCAACTTTTAAAGCGATACCTTTGGATTTCTTTTCTTGATGTTCATGTTTTTCTAGTCGTCCAAGTTATAATTCATGTTCTTGGAGTTTCCCGAACAATTATGCAGACGTCATAGTTGAAAAGCTTTTCTTCTCAGATATTGCCGTCACTTTAGGTTGCCATTCCCATTAATGATCTAATAACTTTAAGATTTAATTCATCATTAGAAAATGTCTTACCAAGAGCGATCAAATAATTTATTAAATGCACGAATCTTTTCTGCAAAGCGACAATGGATTCTCCGGGCTGCATACATAACATTTCGTATTCTTGACTTAATGTATTTAATCTTGAACTTTTAACTTCAGCGGTTCCTTCATGAGTCTCCACCAAAGTGTCCCAAATTTCTTTTGCGAATTTACATTGAGAGATGCGGAAGAATTCATCCATACTTAGTGCACTTTGTAGTATGTTAACGAATTTCTTTTTATTAAGGACTTTCTTTTTATCACCTTCATCATAAGAAGTTTTAGCCTTTGGAGTCCCGACACTATTAATGACACTAACAGGATTATGTGGACCATTTTCGACGGTTTCCCAAATTCCTTCTCCTTGTTCTTCTAAGTGTGATTTCATACGAATTTTCCAAAAGTCAAAATATTCTCCAGAGAATAGAGGGGGTTTGTTACAACTACCACCATCTTTCAAAATCGAGTTAGCGCTTGTGGAAGGCATACTGGATCTGCAGGAACAGGTTGCCTATAACCTACTCTGATGCCAATTATAAATAGATATTACACCTAAGAGGGGGTGAATTAGGTACTTTAAAATTTTTCCGGTTTTAACTTAAGTTATGATTACTTTCCTGGTTAATTACTAAGTGATGAAAGCGGTAAAGTGCGGAAAGTAAAGAACACCGAGAAATACTCTGGTTCCCCTCACAGTCCAAGAATACTCCAGTCTCCTTTCAATATGAAAGAGATTTTACTAGTGTTAGATCTTATGGACAAGACAATCCTCGTCTTCCTATACATACTTCTAACAACAATAATTACCAAGAACAATCCTCTTGGATTTTTCACTATGTTCACTAAGAGAACAGTCCTCTCCTTAATGAACCTCTTGCTTCCAACAATCCTGGACAACAAGGTATTTACAACCAAATCTGGAAATTATTTAAGTAAATAAAATATATAATCATACATCAATCACTAAGATTGATCTTCTCTTTCAAGTAATTAATTCACAATGATATACAAGTGCTGAAAATGATGTTATGATGACACTTTTTGGACAGAAATGAATGCATAAAGTTTTCCTTAAATTTTGAGAATTTATGCACTTGAATTTGTAAAAATGAGAGAATAATGTGTTTGAATTGTTTTGAAAGAGGTGAGGTTTGAATTCTGAAAATGCAGATTGCTTAAGTCACTTGTTTTTGAGTTTTTGACTTAGCGGGCTTTTCTTTCTCTTTTTTTTTTGCTTTTGTGATTTTGAAATTTTTTTTGAAACAAATCGTGTGACATTTGATTATTTGATTTGCTTAATGAGTTGTGACTGACTCATTCTTTTGGTCGGTGAGGGATAACCATTGTGGATTTGTGATTTTTCTGACCTCTTTTGCGAGGGATAGGATGTGGTTGATCCGCAGATGGGGTAATCCTCTTTTTGAAATTTGAACGCATGGTCAAACTGGCTGAAGACTACCCTGTCCCTGGTTAAGATTGAGGGTCTTTTGTGTACAGAAAAAAAATCCTACTTCAAAGCCCAAAAGGGTTGACTAGGGATTATCTTCCTTATAATTCCGGTGTTTGGGAATAGAAACAATGCCTTACATCGTCAGCAAGGTTTTATTCAAAGCATACAGACATTGATCTCATGTCTTTTTTATTTCATCATTCTCTTTTTATTTTGCTTGATCAAATGTGTGATACTGATAAAAAGTGTGAGTGAACACAAATGGATTTATTCAGAACATGTATATTAATTTCATTATTATTATCATTCGAAAACAAACAAGTTCTCAGTTGAACAATGCATTAATATACAAGAAAGGATTGCAAATGAGAAGAGTGAAATGCAATGTAATTGTTGGCGTGATTAGCCTTTGCATCCACCACAGACTGGTGTCCTCTGTTTATGTCTTTGATTTCTGTTTCGTTGGGCAGTTTGTTAACTTTGCAGAATCTGACCTTGAGGAGGTTGTTGATATCGGGCTACAGCAACGTGCGAGAATGAGTAGTGTGGCGTGGGAGCCAGAGGAACTTGAAACTGAGGATGAATCTGAGGAGTGTCATATTGTGGGAACACTTGAGCAGAATACATCAAGCTAGGATTAGCCATCTGATTAGAAATCTGACCAAACTGGATCCTATATGGAGCCTGAAATGCCCCAAGACGAGCATATGGAGGTGTAGTGGTAAGAGATGCCCTAGGATAGGTAAAAAGTACTCCAGAATTAACAGACTGGAAGCCTTGGTAGGGGTATTTCCCAACAGGTTGAATGATTGGAGGAATCTACATATGAGTGGGAGGACTCCTATTCTCAGCTTCAGCAGATGTTTCAGCAGTAACAGGTGTAGAATTCTGGCAAGAATCCTCTGTAAAGCATAACAACTTCTGATCGAGGAGCTCTTGAACTCTGTTCTTAAAGACGATACAGGCTTCTGTAGAGTGTCCCACATACCCAGCATGGTATTCACATGTGGCATTAGGATCATGCTTAGGATGGTAAGGAAACTTGGCTAGTTCGATCTCTTTAGGAACAAATTGCCCCAGCATGAATTAGAACAAATAGTAGATGCGTGTAAGTCATGGGAATTGGATCAAAGCGGGGACGTCTACTCCCTTGATTGGTGTTCCCTTTGCTGCTTTGCTTATGCTTTTGTTTCTGATTGCCTTAAGTGGTCTTCTGATTAGATAAGGGGTGAACCAGAAGATTGCTTGCATTCGCATTCATGATCTTATCCACCTTTTGTCCATCTAGGCGTGCCCATCAATCACAACCTGATATGAGAAGTTCATTGTCAAACTATCCATGAGTAGTTCCACAACCATGTCAACCTTTCCTTTCTTGCACATTGTGTTCTTATACCCAACCTGTTCCATGATTCTTTGGCTTTCGGCGTCGGAGAATCGTTGTCTTTGGGCTGATGAAGGGAAGAAGGTGAGCTTTTTCTGGTTTGGATATATGCAATGCAAATGTATGTATGCATATGTTGTTTATGAGGATGGAAATACAAATAAGATATGCAACACCCATTGATTCAAAGATTTGATGATGCAACAATTTAAGCTCAAAAGTCTGGCATATACATGATGTAATAACTCAGGTTCAAAAGTTCGGCATACATGATGATGCAATAATAGTATGCAATAATGTAGGTTAGAGATGCGACATCTTCCGGATAGTCTGCACATAGTGTTCCGTGTAGGTGCAAAAGTCTGACGTGGTGAGAGAACAAATGGTATGGAGAGTCTTGGTTCCCTGCAGAAAAACCTAATATCCCCCTCACAAGTGTGATCTAGTCTTGAACAAGGGTTCCTGATGGTCCTCAGCTTCTCAGGCTCTCAAGTCGTGAAGTAATAATACGTTCACTATTTCTGGTTTAGTATTATTACCCCTCAAGGAGGCCTCTACTGATTTCCAATGATCGGTCTCTAGAGTCACAAGTTCTCTATGAGAATATATTGTCATCTGCATCAGACATGCATGACATAATATCTCCTAAGAAAACCTCGTCTAAATGTGGGTCTCGTGTCAACTAAACGTAGCCAGATGCTATGCAAGCCACACGACTATCCACTCTAAACATGTGTGTATGCTCAATCCTGAGTAGTGGGCTTATCTCTCAAGTAACATCAACCAATCCCGACAACAACAGAAAATATAGAAGATATTGTTACGGTCAGAATCGGATAACAAGCTATTGATTAACTTGCATCACAAAACATTGAAACTCACCACCGACTTTGATTTATCCAAAGGAAAGGTTCAAGATCGAAAAAACCTAAAGGGGGGAGATCTAAGGTTCGGGGGTTGGTTATACTAAGGGAAGGTATTAGCACCCTAAGTATCTGTAGTACTCTACAGGAACCTCTTGTTTAAGTTTGTGTTATGTTATGTTCGCTTGCTAAAGTAATTTTTTGAAGTTAAGGTAAAGACTTAAGGGTATGTACACTAAGTTTGCTCGCCAAGACGTTGCATCTTGTGCCTGCGTATCTGACTAAAGAATCAGAGCAACCGTAGTTCACCTAACTAAGGGTGAGGAACCATTGACTATGGCCAAAGTTCCAAGGGGAAATGAGTATGAGCTCATTTAGATTTTAAGGAAACTCTCTGAGTCTACGTTATGATTGAATGGCTATGAGGCCAAGGGAAGAGGTTACCTATGACTATGAGGTCAAGGAGGATGATAGCTATGACTATGAGGTCAAAGCTGATATCATATGACTATGAGGTCAAAGGAGGGAGATGGCTCTAAGGAGGCCAAGATGGAAATGAGCTTTCTATGACTTTGAGGTCAATAGAGAAGCTTTTCTTTGGAAGGGTAAACCGGTGAATCCCAAGTAATCGAGATAAAAGGATCAAGTATTTATCAAGGAATAAGTTCACAAGCATCTTCAAGAGTTATCCAATGACAAAATAAAGGAAACTCCTAAAATATATACACAACCAAAACACATATATAGACTAGCGTCGAAATCATCAAGGTTAATTCCTAAAGCAAAATTAAAAATCAAACAAAATTAAAATCAAAGTCTAATTAACTCAAGATTGATTTCTAATTAAAAGTTACCCTAAATTAAATCATAATTAATCTCTAAGAAATAAACCTAATTCTAATTCAAAATTAATCTAAATCAAAACTCAATTTAAAATCTAACTAATCTATGACCAAAATCTAAATAAAATCCTAATTATCCCTGATTAAAATCTAATTCTAGAATTTAATTAATTTCTAAAACAAAATCTAAATAAAACAAAACCAACACTGACATAGGGGTGTAGTAGTAACCAGGAGGTGCATGGGCTCAGACTTCTGGCCCAATGAAATTTAGTATGAAGCCATGGGTGAAAGAGTTATCAAGGGTCTAGTGTAATTAGGATGGGCCTGGTGTCTAGTGCTGGAAACCGAACTGAAATAATAATAGAAATAAATACAAATACAAATAAATTAAAAAGAACACAGATGAAAAATCAAGCCACGACAAAATACAGCCTTGAGAAACCCAAAATCCGTTCGAGACTTCCTTCTCCTTTGAAACCCTTTTTCTCGCAGCAAATCAACTCCTCACATCGGCGGCTTCTAATTCCGACGGCGACGCGAATCCGAGAGCAATGTTCTTCTTCGTATCGAATCCAGATCGAAAGAGAAAAGAAAAAGAAACAACTTCGCTTCGTACGATTCTCGTTTTCAGTCGCCTTGTTCGTAGCTTTCAATCGCTTTGACCTCAGGTTTATTTAGTCTTGGATTTTGTTTGAAAATATTTTAGAACACTTTTTTCATCTCCCTCTGCTTTCTGGTTCGGTTTGTGTGATATGGATTTTGGACGGGTTTTTGATTGATTTGAGGTTATTGAGGGTGAAACAGAGTCGGGAGCGATGAAGGTTTTTCAGGTGGGTTTGATTTGTTGAAGGTGAAGGGATTGAAGAAAGTTTGTCATTCTGATTGCTTTTGGTTGAGGAGAACGATAGAGAGGGTGAATTAAAGGGGTCTGATGAAGATGAGTGATTTGTTGTTCTGAGTAAGGTTCTGGGTGTTTTATCAAGAGATTGGAGGGTTATGGCGAATGATGAAGAGGTTCCATTGAGGTTTGTTGGCTGATGGGTTTAAGAAGGTTGAACTGTTTTGAAAACAAAAAGGTTGAAGAATCCTCTTGGTGCGTTGAAGGTTGAGAAGGAGTAGAGAAGAGCAATTCAGGGTTTGGATTACTTGAGGAGAGATTTTTTGGTTCCTTCCCCGTTGTTGTCCCCCTCTTTTGTTTTTAAACACCCAAAACTTCTCCTATACGCATCATAGTACAACAAAATTGTCTTGTTGCTAATGATGTGTGGCTTTCAATTGCAGGTGGTATAGGTAGTGCGTAAGGGTATGTGGTAGTGATCTTTTTTTTCAGGTTTGTTGCCCTATTTTTTTGAATTCCCCTCTCCTGCTACTTTCTCCCCCCTCTTATAAAAAAGGCCAATGTAATTGCCATTAATTTTGTCTTGATGTCGCATGGCATTGTCATTTTCTTGGTGGCTTTTGATGCAGACTTATGCAAGAATCGTGGCAAGTTTACGTTGTGGAGTCTCTTTGGCAGCCTGCGCTTGTACTATTGATAGCAGTGGCTTATGTTGGTAGCAGGGTGCTGGTTGTTGGGCAGAGTGTAGCAATGGTTGCTTTCAAGTGATGCAGCCTTTGTTTGGAATTTTGTAGAAGCATCAAGTGTGTGTAGCATTTTGGAAATTGTGTGGTCAAAGCATGTAGCAGGGATATACAGGGGCTGGTACAGATGGTGTGGTACGGTTATGTGGGGGCAAGGCTTGTCTGGGGCGTGGTGTTTTTGTTTTGTAGCAAGTATGGTATCAAGATGGTTTGACGATAATTGTAAATGGACTTAAATGGATTGATATGGACCTTGGATTGGTAAAGTTATAAATAAGAAATAGTTAATGATGATTTTTTTTGGAATGACTTTGTGGAGATTTTTGTAGTTTAAAAAAAGTATTGGGAAAGAAAAAAAAAGGATAAAACATGGATAAAATTTAACTAAACCAAATATGGATTAAAATGAAATGGATAATTGGATGAGAAAAAGAATGGATATGTGAATGTGGTTTTGAAGTGGATAATGAGATGAATTGGATTATGGAAAATGGATTTTAAATGGCTAATTAGGAAAATGGATGATTAAAAGAAAAAAGAATTGTTAGAAAAATGGTTAAAATGATTTGATGAATTTAAAAGGAATTAAGAAAAATGTTTGTGAACAAAGTGGATATAAAAGTGAAAATGGATAAAACGGTTACGGGAATGGATAATGGTAAAGGTAACACACCACCACAACACTTAAAACTTCACAAATGCACTTGACCGCCACTGATCCTGAACAAAATCACAAACTCAAATTCATCTTGAAATGATCTTGATTGAACAACAAACTGACAAATCCTCCTACCAAAAGTGAAAACCCTAACCACCCTGACAGTACTTGCACACACATGTGACCTGATAGCCCCAAGAGACTTAACTAAACAGCACTTATTGATCGTGAACACCGAAGGAGAGAAACCCTAATCTTTCATAATCCTGATCCATAATCTTTCCAGTCAGTCTACAAATGAAACCTTAAACAACCACCATGGTGGTGATTCAACAGAAATTGATGTCGTGCCTTGATAGACTTCTGATAAGAACTTCTCATGACAATTGAAAATCCAACACCTCTTCCTCAAACTTGAGTACAAATAACCGAAAGAGACAAACTTAGAACAAAGGGAATCCACCTCAACAGAAAACTTCTGATTCCGCACTCAGAAATAAATACAGTCAAAAACCCTAATTCTCTAGGGGAAACCTAAACAAACCAAAGATGATTGGTTAGTTTAACAATGCATAGATGATTGGAATTTAAATGCAAGTGCAAGATGTTATGACATCTAAGGGGTAAAATTTGGGGTACAACAGATATCTAGAGTATGCAGCATATGAATATTTAAAGCAGTAAAGAGTGCAGTAAATAACATAAAGATAAAGCGATTAAAGTATAAAGATAAATAACCAACCAAACAAGGAAAGCAAACAAAACTCGGCGAGACCCCAACTTGCAAGAACAAGGACTCCCCAGCAGAGTCACCAGTTGAAGCTAGCGGGATTAAACCTGAGTGAACCGCACACTCAAAGATACAACAGAGTCGCCACGAACTTTATTTAGTCCCAAAGGACAGGGAAAATATTGATAAAACCCAAGGGGAAGAGAAACGGTTAAGGGGGTCGGTTATGCGAGAGGAAGGTACTAACACCTCACGCATCCGTCGTACTCGACGGGAACCATTTTGCTTACTTCTAGGCTTGGATGGGTTATCTATCTAAAGGCTACTAGCTAAAAAAGGAAAGAGAAAGGGAAAAAATAAAGTGCTTGCAGAGGATTGGGGCCCTCGTGCCTACGTATCCTCATAGTGCAATGAGAAATTCAGAGCTCCATAGTTCGTGGAACCAGGGAAGCAAAGGAGAGAAGAGGAAGAAGGTAGCTCACCATGATCTCGTAATCTTGTGCCTATATATCCTCACAGTACAATGGGGAAGTCAGAGCTCCGTAGTTTGGGGAACCAGGATGGCGAAAGAAAAGGAAAACGGTGTCAAAACCAAGAGGGAAAGAAGAGAAATACTTCACTGGGGAAGACAAAAGAATGGTGTTAAAACCAAGAAAGAAAGGCAAAGGAATGGTGTCAAAACCCAGAGAATAAAGAAGCCAGGGAAATGATTCAAGATAAGGTAAGATCCACTGGGGATTCAGTATATTAACTGACAGACAGTGGTTAACCGAAGAAAGAGAAGATTACAACTTTGCGGGGAAATAACGAAATTGGTTTTAACAGACAGATTGTGATCAACCAAAAGGAGATAGTGTTGAACCAAGAGAATGTGTTTGACTCTCTGAAGACTCGGTGTGTTAACTGATAAACAATGATTAACCGAAAAGAAGAGAGAAGTTGGTCTTTTAACTGACAGATGGTGATTAACCAAAAGGACGGGTGTGGAACCAAGCGAAGGTTGTGACCCAAAAGGACGGCTGTGGAACCAAGCGAAGGTTATGACCCAAGAGAACGGGTGTGGAACCAAGCGAAGGTTGTGACCCAAGAGAACGGGTCTGGAACCAAGCGAAGGTTGTGACCCAAAAGATTTTGGTACACTAACTGACAAGCAGTATCTGACCGAGGAAAGAGTATTTGAACCAAAAGAAAGGTACTAACCCAAAAGTGCGAGTGTTTGAAACGAAAAAAGGGTTGCTAACTCACAGGGGTATTGGTTTTAACAGACAGACTGTGATCAAACAAAGAACGGGTGATGAACGAAGAGATGCTGGTTAACCCAAAGGAAGATTGGTTTTAATAGACAGACTGTGATTAACCAAAGAATGGGTGATGAACCAAGAGATTGTGATTAACCCAAATAAAGATTGGTTTTAACATACGGAATGTGGTTAACCAAAGAACGGGTGATGAACCAAGAGATAGTGATTAACCCAAAGGAATATTGGTTTTAACAGGAGGACTGTGATTAACCAAATAAGGGGTGATGAACCAGAAGGTGATTATCCCCAGAGAAACTCAGTATGTTAACAGACAGTCTGTGGTTAATTGAGAAAATGAGCGAATTGGTGTTTTAACTGACAGGCAGTGGTTAACCAACGAAGAGGGGGAGAGAACCAATAGAAAGTTGCGTACTCCACTGAGGATTCAGTATTTAACAGGAAGACTGTGATTAATCGAAGAAAAAGGATTACAACTTTGTCGGGGAAGAAGAAAATTGGTAATTAACAGACGAACTGTGATTAACCACAGAACGGGTGATTAACCAAGAGAAGGTAATTAACCCAAGGAAAACAAAGATCTTGAACCAAGGAAATGGTGATTAATCAAAGGAAAGATTGAAGAGACAAGAATGATCAAGGATCAAACTCAAGAAACACTACAGTTTGGAAATAAAGATGACTTATTCCAGGTTTAAGGACCAGACGCCCTTTCCCAGAAAATAGTCAGAATGAGGGTAGGACAAACTCCATCATCATTCTTTCTCTAGCACCCAAAGCGTAGTACAAAATTTGAAACCGACAGAGAAACATCGCAATTTGTTCAATGCTCCAATGCGTTGTACAGATCTCTGACTCCGCAGGGGATCAAGATAGAGAAACTCTAAAGAGATCCTAAAGAGAAGAGCAAGAGGGAAAGTAACCAATCGGTTTCGATCGATCGATCACAGGGGATGAATATGCCAACAATTTTTCAACGAGTCGAAAAATAACCAAAGCAAAAGTGTGAAGTAATGATTATACAAAATTAAATTTGTTCAATAAAGAACAAACTTAATGCAATCAAGAATGAATTTTCAAAGCATTAACAAACATCAATTAGCATGCATCACTAATCAAAATCATGCTAACACATAACCAAGAAAAAGTGAACAAAAGTGCTTTGAATACATGATTAAATTGTAAAATAATTGAAGAAAATTAAGCAATTAATCGAGCAAAGATCATGTCATGTAGATTCTGCCCTAAAACAGTAGCAATAGCATGTATACAAGTAAGCATGTGAAGAAATATTATCAAAACATCCAAAACAACCTTTAGGAACATGATTTTGGCTGAGAAACTGTTATGTAACCGGTTACCTTATGATGTAACCGGTTACATCAAGAAAAACAACACTTCCAGGGGCGCAGGCAGGTGAGGTAACCCGTTACCTCATGAGGTAACCCGTTATCTCAGCAAAAAACAGCAAAAGTAGAATTTTCAAAAGCACCTTTGAGAATGACTTTTTTCATGCAATTACAATGGGTCGAAGCATAGAAGCAAATTCATAATTCACATTAATTCATAGCAAATAAAATCTATAAGAATTGATCATGCAAAGCAAGAATTCAAGCAACAAACCATCAATTGAGAGCTACATTGCAAAAATGTGAAAATGATCGAAAATAGTGAATCGAGCAAGAACAACCAACCTACAAGGCGGGGGTTTGTCTTGGTAATTATTGTAAGCAAAATATGATTCGAAGAAGCAAAGAAAACCAGATAATTCCAAGCTTGAGAACAATTCATAGCGAAACCCAAGAAAACACAATAAAATGCTCCAAATATGAATTTGCACCAAAACTCTTGAAATAATCACTTCCAAAGCTTGAATTGAAGTAGAAGTTGTTGTAATTACAGAAATCCAAGAAGAAATGAAATTTATTGAAGGTTTAGCTCAAAAGAATATCAAGTTCCATGTGAAGCTTGCTATGCTTTAATGGTGGAAATTGAGCTCTAGTGTGGTTTGGTGAAGAAGATGAAGATGAATGGGAGAGAATTGCAGAAATTTCAGAGAGAATTGGGAGTGAAGAGTGAAAATTGAGAGTGACAGTGAAAAATAATCAAGGTCCCTTTTGAAATTGTGAAGGTTCCTTTATATAGAAGTTAGCTTTGGAGTGGGTTAGGTTTGGAACTTGGTTTGGAGCTTGCTTTGGAGTTAGTTACATCTAACTCATTGAGTTGGAAGTTGACTCAGTTAGTTATTTGTTAACTCGGTGCGAGAATCCCAATGCAAGTTCAAAATCCAATGGTTCACATGCTTGGAAATGTAGGTGTATGGTAATCATGAATTAAAATAGTGTAATGTAGCAAATGCAAGTGAATTCTTGAAGTGTCTTGAAGTGTCTAGAATATTCCACACAATGCTAAAATAAAATAGACCAAAAGAATGTGGGGAAAGTTGTTGTCATGTGATGAAAATATGAATTTTTAGCCAAAACAGATGATGTAACTGGTTACATGGTGAGGTAACCGGTTACCTCAACCAGAACGTGACTTTTCTAGCTTTGAAACAGTGATGTAACCGGTTACATGGTGAGGTAACCAGTTACCTTAGGCAAAATGTGGCTTTCTAGCCTGAAAATGCTGAAAAATACTGATGTAACCCGTTACCTCATGAGGTAACCCGTTACCTCAGACAAAATTTCATTTTTTAGCTTGAAATCGAATGTTTTGGCCATGGTTCCGCATTTTAACCTCATGTTTTGATATTTAGACATGAAAACCCTTGTATTTTGCTTGTATTGATGATGTGATGATTTTGTGAGGATGAGATTAATCAGGCTTCAAAACTTTCTTAAATTCTGAATATTCATGCAATAAAAATCACTGAGAAAAATGCTAATGCGCATGCGGGAAATGTGAATGCACATGCTCATGCAAAAAGGAAAACGGGGAGGTCAAATTTTAGGTTACGACAGATGGATCCACGACTATACCGTCACCTGAAATAACATGACCAAGAAAGCTAACTTCTTGCAACCAGAATTCAAACTTGGAAAACCTGGCATAAAGCTTCTCCTCTTTCAACACTTGCAACACAATTCGCAAATGCTCAGCATGTTCTTCTTCTGAATTAGAATAGATTAGAATATCATCAATGAAAACCACCACGAACAGATCCAATAAAATATGAAATATACGGTTCATATATTCCATAAACACTTCAGGTGCATTAGAAACACCAAACGACATCACCAAATATTCATATTGCCCATACCGAGTTCTGAAATCCGTCTTCTGAATATCCTCATCTTTAACCCAAATCTGATGATAACCCAATCCAAATCAATTTTACTGAAAACACGAGCATCCACCAACTGGTCGATCAAGTCATATATTCTCGAAAGTGGATACTTGTTCTTGATCGTTACCTTATTCAGTTCTTTGTAATCCACACATAATCTCATACTACCATCTTTCTTCTTTACTAACTGTCGTACTTCAAAAAATACGTTCCTTCGTGATGGGACACAAAAAAAAATTGTTCGAATAGAGTCGCCACCGAACTTTATTCATTCGAATGAAGGAATAGGAAAATATTGATAAAACCTTTAAAGATGATAACATGGTGATCGCGACCAAATTCTAAGTTCAGGAGTCGATTAGGCAAAGGTAAGGTATTAGCACCCCTCACATCCGTTGTACTCAACGAGAACCTCTTAGCCCAATTTGTGATGAATGTTAGCTAATGTTATTTGTTTTATTCTAAGCGAATAATGCGAAAGGTATGAGAAAAAGGTTGTGTCTGCTAAGGGGGAAATGGGTGGATTTTTATTAGGTTGTTCGCCAAGGATTGGGGCCCTTGTGCCTACGTATCTTCATTTGAAAGAAATGAAGAATCAGAGCGTCCGTAGCTCGTGGGACTACGGGTTGTTGGTTTGTTTTATCGAACGAATGTTTAGGCCATGCTCTAAAGGCTAAATGTTAGCTTGTCTACTCTCGGCGGAGGCTTAAGCATTTAATTTATGTGCACATTAGAAGGGACTAAATATTGTTCTTTTAAAAAAAGTTTTAATTGCACGGAGGCGAGAATTTGAATTAATGTGTTGAATTTTTTGTTTGGATGACGATCCCTTGGATGGCCAAGGAAGGCTCCTTGTATCCAAACAATTAAAAATAAGAATCGAAGGCCCGAGACTAACTCTATTTTCATCCTTAATTATGAAAGGGTTCAATATGATTAGAGTGTTTTTGAACGGATGAAGAATACTCAAATAACCAAGGAAGGCTACTTGTATCCAAGTATTTGGGAGAGAGAATATAAGGCTCTAGAGTCTCTCTTTTTCATCTAAGTGATTGTAAAAATGGTTTGATTCAAGTTTTCATGAAAACGGTTTGAAGTGAATCAGATTATAAGTTTTATAGAGATGACAATTGCTTGAATGCTAAGGAAGGATCCTTGTACCCAAACAATTGAGGAAAGGAATCTAAGGCTCCAGACCATCTTCCTTTTCATCTTTAAAGAAATTATGTTTGAATAGGATTACGTGTCTTAATTTGATTTGAAGAAAATACTCGATGTTGATCGAGGTTTGAATTTGTGTTCGAAGCATGGGAAGGTTGTGAAAATGATTGTAATGGGGGACCTAATGGGTATTGGGTAAGGTTGATGGCGATGCACGAGGCAATCGACTTACAAGAGTGGGGTAGGCATTGATATATGGATCAATAGTGCTTGAGGGTTTTGATTTTATTCATCATTCAAAATAAGATATAAGCAAAATAAAGGAGAGCGATAAAATGATTTTACACTTCATGGGGATGAGGTTACATCTTTTTGAATGGGGATAAGAATGAACGATAAACACACAACCCAAACAAGCAAATATGCACAAGTGGATAAAGCATGAAAGCGGTAAAACAATTAAATCGAATTTAAATCACGTGTGTACTAGCAAAGTGGGCTAGTTTTTTAGACGACTAATTAGGATTGATTAATTGAATAAGTCTCATTGTAAGAAAGCCCAAGAGTAAGACACAATGTCCTCAAAGCCAGTTTGTGCGTATCGACAACAAATGAAATATCGTATGCAAGGGTCATAACGCGGCGAAATTTTCAATTAATGTATAGAAATTGGTGACATAACGACATAGAATTGTCGAATCCACGGATCCAAATTCGACTTTAAATTCAATGAAATAATGTAAACAACATCAATACCAATTTATTTACAACGTTGCATCAATAGAAAAGCATCCAAATCCAACACCAACATAATGTAATCGGATCGAAATACATATCAAATCCAAAAATAAATAGAGTTAATACAATATATCAAGCCTAAAAAATAAACAAAATACAACTCATTTTTAACAATTAAATAACCATATATTGTCATTATTTAAAAAAAAAAAGCAAAATCTAAATAACAAACAAAATTTCACTTAAAAAAACTAACAGTAAAACCTATGTTGTTAATAGCGGCCGTGCCGGCCGCAATAGCGGTGTGGCGCGGAAAAATTGGTGTGGCCACTTCCAAGCATACCGGTCCAGCGCGAAATGGGAAACGGGTGGTGCGGCCACGATCGCGAGTCTGGTAGTTGGTCAAGTGCTATCCAAAGTGGTTGGCACGGCCGCGGTTGTAGAAAATGATGTTTTTGGAAAATATGAACAATGACAATATTTGATGAATGAGAGAGAATAGAGATCTTTGATTCTGGAAACGATTCTGGAAAACAAATCACAAGATAGAATGAAATTTATTTGATTGGTGTTGTTATTTTGCAGTGTGAGAGGAGCATAACAGTAATACGAAGGAGAGAGCATGTTGTTTTGAGTTGCGAGAGGGAGCATAGTAGGTGGCACTTTTACCACTCCACTCAGCTTCTCTCTCATGGCCATAACTTAGGGTTTTGCTAATAATGATTGGCTTAACCCGAAATGAAACAAAGAGCCCAATGCATATCAACTGTTAATCACACACCCATCCTGTTAGCTCAGTGCCCCATTTTTTATTGCTCTTTTTGTTTTGTTTTTTGGACCATAAGTCCAAATAGTTGTTTCATTTTCTAAACACCACCCCTCTCACTATTATTTGGACCTTTTTTTATTTTATTTTATTTTTTAATTATTTTTATTTTGTATATAAAAATATATATTAATTAAAAAATCAAAAATATAAATAGTCAAATAGTGCCCACGCCGCTTCCCGCTTCCGCATCGCTCTCATTTTAGGATTGACCGCGCCGCTTTCCGAGATTAACAACATAGCTTGTCACTTTGCAAAGAATTACTAGTTTGTATGATTCTCAGACCCTAAAAAATGCTATAGCTGGATAGCCACTATTGTGAAGACTATGAATCAATGTACAAAGTTTACGTAAATATTCAAAAATAGAAAAACACCCAAAATCAAGGATACGTCATACTAAATATAATTAAAGAACCTAAAGTACAAAACTTAAACTAAGAAGAAGAAGAACATGACAGAACTGAACTAAAAGTAGAAAGAAGAACAAAAGGATTGTTTGTGAGCAAAAACATAATAGAGTGAAGAATAAAACATTGCCACTGAAAAGTTTGAACTGATATTTCTACCCTTAAAAATATAAGGGCTTAAAAAAATAGGATTTGAGGAATTACCTTCCAAAACCCTAATAGCAGACATGATGGGGGTTTGCGACTGCTATTCAGGCAGCTGCTCGCAGGTCAATAACAAGCGTCAAACCCTACCACCACCTATAAAGCACGGACACCTCCAGGAGTAGGCGTGACACGGTGTCTGACACACATCGGTGTCTGACACACATCGGTGTCTGACACACGTTGGTGTCCGACACTTGTATGACACTCATATGACACCTGTAAAAAAAGTCAAACAAGTGTCGGAAAAGTCAGGCGAGTGTCCCCTCAAAAAATAATTTTTTTCTTTGATTAGACAGTTTTTGATCAGTGTCTGACACTTGCATGACTCTCGTACAACACATGTTAGACAATTCAGGAGGAATATTAAGTTTGATTATAATATTTTTAATCTATGTAGCACCGACACCTCTGAAAAAAGGTGTGTCTGTGTCTCTGTTGGACACCTCCACCGACACTTGGGATTACGTTTAATTTATTCAATTTTTTAAATTATTAATAGTGTCGCCGTGTCAGTGTCGGGGACGTTTTTAGCGTGTCAATGCTTCATAGTTTTAACTCTTTAATTGATGGATAAATAAAACTCAAATACTATCATATATGCAACAGTGTCGTTGTACTATATTTTTTGCATTATCGGTGTCGGGGTGTCTGTGTCGTATCCATAGACCACCACTATGCTATTCTGCTATTGCGGGATATTGACAACATATAATTCAAGGGGTATTGTACATGTTATATCCTTTGTTGTACTGTAAAGTTCCATGGTTTTTCATTGTATGGAAGAAGAAAAAAAGTATAAGCATGTCTATTTTCTCACTCATTTTAAACAAATTAATCTCTCTTTCCCAAAACAACTCAAGATTTTCTACTGGTAGAGCATATGGGATACTGAAGTTCAATATCACATAATTCATAAGGGAAAAGAACAATGCAGAGTCATTAAGTACACGTACTACGTTGAAACTCAATTAAAACTTGACTTGCCTGCTTACCGAATAATGAAGAACCAGAGACACAATACGCTTTTCTAACTCCTCCTGGCACCCTTCTTTCTTGTTCTTCTTACCAATAGGAATCTATTTACAATAAATACAACCCTTTTAGTACAATAATACAACAGATAAACTCTTGAAGGTTCTACAAAACTGGTTAAAGTCGAAAAAGCAGAAACACTTGCCTTACCCATAAAAGCTACAAAAGTAGTCTTTAATCCCAAAACATCAACAAAACATTCACAAGCAGAAGGGTAATTAGTCATTGAGAAATCAATAGCCCTTATAGCAGAAGCATAAGCCAATTTCTTCTGTTTCATAATAATTATCATCAACCCAACCCCTTCCGCTTTCACAAACCTTTCTTTATTCTCCAAAGGCATCAACAAACAACACAAACAATCAAACAATTTCTCCACCATTTCTTCCTCGTCCAAACTCTTCGGATACTTTGACTTATACATCGCCACATCCTGAAGCACCATATCCTTTGACTTATACATCGCCACATCCTGAAGCACCATATCCACACCATTCATCTGCCCCAACTTCTTCTGATTCACATAACTACTCTGCAGCAAAATCGCCAAAATCTCTGATGCATACTGCTTATTCCCATCATATTCCCTCACCTTAATCTTCCCCAACAACCACTTCAACAACTTCGTCTTCTCACAAACCAACTCCGCCACAACAGGTTTCACCTCAATCAAATTTTCAATCGTAGCAAGCGTATTATAAATAGCCGCATTCTCATCAGGAACCGACTCAGACAATCTGTGATGATTTTGCACCAAAAGCTCCAACGCACTATTATCAACAATAGCATCACCAAGAACCCTAGCAGGCTCATTATTTTTGTCAAGCGCATCCTCATTAGTCAGATCTTGAAGAAGCTGAACAATATCAATCGTAATATCGGTGTTATCATGGTTAAGCAAATCGACAATTGACGAAACAACATTTGAGCTTGTGAAGCTCCTTGTGGAGCTCCAACTCGGAATCACAGAATCGATCGGGTTGGTTAGGCTACTTGAGTCGTGATTAGATGTTTTCCTTCAAGCAGCGGTCGAAGGAGAGAGTGACCTTTTTTAGGGTTCGGTTGTCGACTGCTTCTATGGTGGTTTGGGATTTTTTTATTGCTTTGAGGAGGGATAGATCGATGGTGGTGGTGGTGGCGTTGGAACCGTTGGAGGATGAAACGGTGTCGTCGAAATTGTGTATGGAGCTTTGGTTTCGTGAGTTGGATACTTCCATTGTCATTGGAACTGTGAGTGTGAACCCTAACTACTGTTTTTGGGTTTTGGAAGTAAAGAGAAAGCACGTGCAGCAAATACGACGCCGTGAAAGTTTAAAAAAAGAACAGTTCTACCGCCACTACTCAGAGTTTGTTTGGTAAGACACAAAAAAGAGCTTTTAGCTTATAGCTTATAGCTTTTCAGCTCACAATAATAAAAAAGCTCTGTTTGGTAACTGTCTTTTAGCTTTTAGTTTTTAGCTTTTTAACTAGCTTTTAGCTTTTTTCTCAAAAGCTATTTGAAGTAGCTTTTGAGCTTGTAGCTTTTAGCTTATGACTTTTTATTCTAATTATACCCTTATTATTTTATTTTTATATATATATATATAGTTCTGGACTGTACCAATGGCTAGACATGGCCCAATCCACCTCTGCTCCCAGAACGGCCCAATTGCCTAAGTCCAATCCACAAAGGGGCATAAGTTACCTTTCTGCCCCTCCAACCGGGCAAGGACTGCATCGCTCCTCCCCAGAAATGCTGCTCGTTCCGCACGGCTTCTTCACTCCCCGAACAGCTAAGGGCATGTGCCCAACACGATGCCTATGCCCGACATAACGGCTAGTTTTGGGCACCCTGCCCGACATAACGGCTAGTTTTGGCAGTTACCAATTCTTCGGGAAAACGGTTATTTCGCCCCGAAAATAGGACCGTTGGCCATGCGCTGGGGGCACTATATAAACCCTCTCACTTGAGAGGGTCAGGTATCCAATAATCACCCTTGAAACTCATACTTTGTACTTGCCCCTTTTCTCTAACTCTTCTTACTTGAGCGTCGGAGTGCCTTGCAGGTACACCCCCTCCTCCTCTTCATACAACCAGCATCTCAAACGTACTTGGTGGCCCACTTTAATAGGATCTGATCCAACCTTCATGATCAGTGGTGCCGTCTGTGGGAACTCTTGTTCTCCCCTTCTTTCTTTCCCCGAAAACCAAAGATCAAAGCAAATTTTCAAGATCATCACTATGGCCTCCCAAGGTCACGCCAAAGGTGCTCTCTAATCCGTTGTCCTCCCTGTCAACAAGACTGACGTTGACGGTCCATCTTCTCTCCTCGAAGATTCCCGTTTTCTAAGAGACGGGGCCACTACCTCTCCTTCCCCTGCTCCTACTGAATGCGAAGACGACCAGGCCTCGCTGGCCATCCAGCCCGTTCCTGCTCCACCCAACGCCGACCCGGCCGTGGTGGCCCTTCTGGAGGCACTCAACAAGACCAACCTCCTGATCCTTCAGCAGAATGAAAGGATCGGGGCATTGGAGAAATCCGCCTGTCCAAGATCCCCACCCCCGAGGAAGAACCATCGACGATCCAAGAGCCCGCAACCTCGGCGAGAAGTCGACCGACGACTATGCCAAGAACCAGAATTTTGTGTTGTTCGAAAACGCGACCAGGTTTCCCCGCAGAACTAGCACTCTCCCGGCCACAAGAGGACCCAAAGAGACAAACAGTCACCTCCGGTCAGGTCGAAGGGCCAGACCCGTTCACCTTCCCCCCGAAGAGGTCGTCGACATGAGCGAGTCATCTGGTCCCCATCACCAGCCAGTTCCAGCAGCGATGATGAGCCTCACGGCCCATTATCTCAAGAGATCTTTGGAACACACCTCCCCAAGGGTCTGGAGAAGCCCCCAACACTGGGCACGTACGATGGCACGACTGACCCTGACGAGCACATCGAAAACATCGATGCGCTGTTGGATTACCGTGGCGTCTGGGGCGCCATCAAGTGCCGGCTATTTCCAACCACGCTCCGAAAAGGGGCAATGACGTGGTACAAACAGTTACCCGAGGAGTCTATTACATCGTGGAAGCAACTGGAGAGGATGTTCTCCTAACACATCACTGCGTCGCGGCGTCACCCCAAGACTAAAGCCTCCATTGGGGCCATAATCCAAGGAAAGGACGAACCTCTCCGGGCATACATCGAGAGGTTTAACAGAGAAGCGGTACAGGTCCCTACAACGGACGAGATGAAAAAATTTCTGCTCTAGCAAGGTCTCCACCCAAGTTCAGAATTCTCTAAAGCCGTCGGCCTCGCACCTCCGAGGAATCTGGATGCCCTCCTCCTCAAGGCACAGTCGCACATCTAGTATGAGGAGAAGGAAGCGGCCAACTCCGTCCGAGCTTCCCGCCACCAAGGGAACGCTCGGGCCTCCAGAGGCGAAGAAGCCTCGACATCCCGTCGAGGGGAAAGGAAGCACGAAGACCGCCCACGGGACTCCCGCGATACCAGGGGATCCTTCGGACGATTCCACGACTATACCCCCTGACCGTCTCCAAGGAGAAGACATTGTCCGAATGCGCGAATTCGGAATTCAAGCAAGCAGGGGTCCGCTTCCCCAAACAAATACCGGCTAAACCCAACGCCGACAAATCACAGTACTGCCATTTACATAAGAGTCACGGCCACACTACTGAAGACTGCATCCATTTGAAGGATGCTATCGAGATACTGATCAGGGATGGCCACCTGAAACAGTTCACTAAGAAGAAAAATGCTCCCCGACAGGACGCCCAGGAGTCCAAAAAAGTAGAGGAAGAGGTGCCTTCCTCGGAAGAGGCCAACATCTAGGTCGCCATGTCCGTATCACGACCAGAGGACTTCTATGTCCCAGATGAGCTCAGCGCTCCTGCCTACTTCGCGGCCCACAGACCGTGGGAAACATTCCCCTCCGCCATGGTCATCTCCAGCGGGGGCTTTAATAAAGCCACGGTGGGCTCCGTGAAAAGGAAATTCGAACACCTAATCAGCACGAGCTCCAGCAAGATAACCACACTCGACTAAGCCCAGAAGGGCTCCGTCCCCATTTCCTTCTACAAGGAAGAGCCCCTCGGAGGGTCTCCAAACTCGAGCATACCCTTACTCGTCAGAGCTCGCATGGCGAACTTCGATGTTCGCAGAATCCTCGTCGACCAAGGCAACTCGGTCGACAATATGTACTCCCAGCTATTTTCAACACTTCAGCTGGACGAATCACACCTCACCCCCTATGTGGGGTCTTATTTACAAGGATTCAACGGATTAGTGACCAAACCTTGGGGGTACGTCTAATTGATCGTAACCTTTGGATCGGCAGAAACGGCCAGGTCCATCAAAGTGCAGTTTCTGGTGATAGATTGCACGTCACTGTACCAGTGTATCTTCGGAAGACCAACATTGGCCGAGTTGGTAGTTGTGGCTTCAACCGTCCACCTCAAGATGAAGTATCACACTTCAAAGGGGATGGTCGCCACCCTCCACGACGACATCGAAGCTGCACGACATTGTGTCAAAGCAGCCATAAAGGGACTCAACGCCATCACGTCCAAACCAAAGGTTTCGAACAAACCAGCCTTGCCCAGTAGTTCCGAGGAAGCCAAGCCTCTGCCTCAGGTCGACTCCATTGACCTCGACAACCGCTTCCTCGAAGAAGACCAGCAGGAGGACCAAGCAGCTTCAACTAGCTCGTCTACCCTGTCCAGCAGCAGCTCCCATCCAATGCGCCCAATCCCAGATGGCAACTTTAAGCTCGTTTTGTTCGGCGACGACCTGCAGCGGGGAGTGAAGATTGGAGCGGACCTCCTCGACATCGCGAGGAAACAACTCAAGGCCTACCTCCGTGAGAACGCCGACCTATTCACCTGGAGCACCTCCGAGATGCCCAGCTTGGACCCCTCCGTCGCCTACCATCAACTCACGATTGACCCGGTCGTCAAAGCAGTAGCACAACGTAGGAGAAAGTAGTCTCCGGAGAAAACGGAGGCTGCAGAAAAAGCTGTAAAGGACCTCCTCGAGGCCAAATTCATCTCGGATGCCAAGTACACCACTTGGCTGTCAAACGTTGTACTTGTGAAAAAATCTAATGGCAAATGGCGAATGTGCATTGACTACACTGATCTTAGTAAGGCATGCCCGAAGGATGTCTACCCCCTCCCCAATATTGATAAACTTGTTGATAACTCTGCCGGTTTTAAACTTTTATCATTCATGGACGCCTATTCGGGCTATAATCAAATTCCAATGGTAATGAGCGATAAAAAATACACGGCCTTCATGACCGAATCAGACAACTATTACTACAACGTAATGCCCTTCGGCCTGAAGAACGCCGACGCAACCTATCAAAGAATGATGAACAAGGTCTTCCGGGGAGAGATAGGCGACATGCTTGAAGTCTATATGGACGACATGATCGTAAAATCCCACGAGAAAACCGATCACACTGCCCATCTAATGAAGGTCTTTGAACAGGCCAGAAAGTACAAAATGCGTTTCAACCCGGAGAAGTGCACGTTCGGTGTCCGGGCAGGCAAGTTCCTCGGCTTCTACTTAACCGAACGAGGAATCGAAGCCAACCCCAATAAGTGCCGAGCATTCTCTGAGTTTCCGACGCCCAAGTCTGGCCAACACGCCTCACCATTCCTCAAACTCCACTGCAAGGAGGCAGCGTTCGAATGGACCGAGGAATGTGACAAGGCTCTTCTCCACCTAAAATGAGCACTCTCAGAACCACCCGTTCTCTCTCGCCCGGACAACGGCAAAACTTTTTACTTGTATCTCACCGTAGCAACCGAGGCGGTAAGCGCCGCTCTTATCCACGAAACACCTGACGGGCAGAAGCCCATATATTTTACAAGCAAAGCACTGCAGGGACCAAAGTTGAGATACCAGCAAATAGAAAAAGTGGCGTTGGCCCTCATCAACGCGGCTAGAAGACTGAGACAATACTTTCTAGCCCACATGATTGTGATTCAAATAGATCAACCCGTAAAGTAGCTACTGGGACGACCAGACATGGCAGGCAGAATGCTCAAATGGTCGCTCGAGCTGTCCGAATTCGACATCCAGTATGAGAGCAGAAAAGCCCTCAAGGCCCAAGCTTTGGCCGAATTCGTCGCAGAGATGACGTTCGCTGACTCCCCCACTTGCGGAGCACGCAAATGGACCATTTTCATATACGGGGCCTCCAGCTCGGCGGGAAGCGGGGCAGGCATCATATTGGAAAGTGACGAGGGAATCATCGTTGAAGTATCACTCACCCTGTCCTTCCCCACCTCTAACAACCAGGCTGAGTACGAATCCTTCCTCGCCGGGCTACGCTTGGCCGAAGACCTTGGCGCGGAAGAAGTCGTTATTTGCACAGATTCACAACTCGTGGCCCTTCAAGTCTAAGGGGAATATCAAGCCAAAAAATACAACCTAACCGAATACTTAGCCCTGGTCAAGAAGAAGATGACGAAGTTCGCAACGGTGGAAGTAAAACATGTTCCCCGCGAACACAATGTCCGGGCAGACGTTTTGTCCAAACTAGCCAGCACAAAGAAGAAAGGCGGAAACAAGTCCGTCAAACAAGAAGTACTTCCTCGACCCAGCATTGAGAAAGCTTCCCCGACGCTCGACGTACAAGTAATCTGCGACAGTAATTGCTGGATGACCCCCGTTTACAACTACCTTGCTAGAGACGAACTCCCGTCCGACCCTAAAGAAGCCAGCGTGGTCAGGCGAAGAGCATGCTCCTACGTCCTAGTCAAAAATAAACTCTATAGACGAGGATTCTCCATCCCGTTGCTCAAGTGTGTCGAGGAAGAGATGGTCGCCCATATCTTGCGCGAACTTCACGAAGGAATCAACGCCCAACATCTCGGAGGAAGGTCCATTGCCCGTAAGGCCCTCCGAGCAGGATACTACTGGCCAACCATGCAGCACGACGCGAAAGAGCACGTGAAGAAATGCGATAAATGCCAACGAAATGGGGATATACACCTAGCTCCACCTAACGAGCTCAAGGCTATGTCCTCCTCGTGGCCTTTTGCCTGGTGGAGCCTGGACATCCTAGGACCCTTCGTGGTGGGATCAAATCAGAACAAATACTTAATAGTGGGTGTGGACTACTTCACAAAATGGATAAAAGTGGAGGCCCTGGCCAAGATAACTTCCCTTAACATACTGCGTTTCTACAAACGAAACATCCTCGCACGTTTTGGCATCCCCCAAGCGATAATCACGGACAACGGGACACAGTTCACTGACAGGAAGTTCCAAGAATTCGTCGTCCAGCTAGGCACGAAGCAACACTTCGCATCTGTCGAACATCCTCAAACAAACGGACAAGTTGAGGCAGCGAACCGGGTCATCCTTCGAGGCCTCAAACGGAGGTTGGACGAAACGAAGAAGGCTTGGGTCAAGGAGCTGCACAGCGTCTTATGGGTATACCGCATAACTCCACACACTTCAACCGGGGAAATACCCTTTCATCTAGCCTATGGGACCGAGGCCGTGATCCCCGTCGAAGTTCATGTACCCTCCAGGCGGACGGAATCACCCCTGGATGAGGAAACGAATGACGAGGCACTAAGGGAGGAACTCGATCTCGTTGAGGAAATCCGAACAGGGGAAACTCTCTGCGAAGCCTCGTTAAAACAAAAAATTGCCATCAGGCACAACTCCAAAGTCATACGACGAGAGTTCGATGTGGGTAGCCTTGTCCTAAGAAGAAACCATAAAGACTCTCGCAAAGGAAAATTGGTCGCTAACTGGGAAGGACCCTATCGTGTCCGCGCAAAAACGGAGAATGGGGCATATTACCTAGAACAACTCAACGGGGAAGAACTTGCTCGACCATGGAATGCCGAAAAGCTGAAACAATACTATAGCTAAGGCCTTAACTATTGGTTCGATCCGTCACGACGACGAGCATCACCTGCCGACCATAATGCACGTCTAGGTACAAGCGTCGCATGCCAGTGAAGCAGAACCCCGCTCAGGAATGAGCCGGATCTCTGCTCGATAGCGGTCCCTCAATCGAGCACTGCCATCGTCAAAGTACCACGCAGGCAGAACACCCAGCTCGCGATGGGAAGTTCACACTGCGAACTCAGGCCTCAAACGCGACCTGAGCTCCGCATCCTCGCCCGGATATTCCCCGACCGTTTGTCTAGTACCCCTCACTGACGAACACATCTACAACGAGCAATCCCCCAAAACTTAAAACAAAACAAAATAATCCCTATTGCGGGCATACATGCACAAACGAGCATAAGTACAACACTTAGCGAAGTTTAAAGCAGATAAAGCCATACAAATCACAAAACCGGCCACGAGGACCGGACATATAATTAAAGGTAATAAGTGGGTACAAGGACCACAATTGTGCTTGTTACATAAACAGGGGGCCACACCCCCATTCAAAATAAATTACAAAGATACATGGCACGCAGGCCGGACAAATTACAACAAGGAAAAAGGGGGTCACTCATCCATCCTCTCCGGTTGATCCTGGGCGAACTCTGGCTGCTCGACGACAGGCTGCGGCGACTGGGTCTCCTCAGGGCGGGCATGCTCAGCACCAAGGTTGAGGAAATCAGGAAAAGTTATCTTGCCATCCTTCACCTGACCGAGGAAGTTGGTACCTTCGGTGGAAATCTGGACGTCAGGGTTCACTAGCCTGAGCTGGGCGACAGCATTGTCAAACGATTTCGTCCCAATAGAAAACCCGTCCTCTTCCTCCCGAAGCATACGAGCAACTACCTCTGCCCTAGTCTTCAATTCCTTCACATCCGCTGGCTCATTCTCGGCCGGAGCGCCTGCTTTCCTCAGCTGATCAATCAACTCCTCTGCTGCCTTCTTCTCCGCCTCCAGCTTGGCACTGTCCCCCTTCAACCGGGTAACCTCCTCGCCCGCCTTCTTCTTGGCCTTACCAGCTTCCTTGGCTTCTTCCTTAGCCTTCCTCGTTGTCTCCTCCAGAGACGCTATGGTCTCGGCGTCTCCTCCAAAGACGCCATGGTAGCCCGGGCAGATCGAAGTTTGGACTCTGTTACAGAATCCCCCTCGGCATAGATCGTCGCCATTTCCAGAAGTCTAACCAATGCGGAGGCATCTTGCGCCACCAGCGCCCTCTTGGTCGGACGATCCATGCCCTCCAATTGGAGAGACTCTGCCCGCGGGACAACTAGGGACGTCCCCTCGAAGAATTTTCTATCAAGTATACAAGGAGGAAGTTCAACCTCCCTTTCCCTGATGCCCGACTAAGATCCACGGTTTCATTAGCCCTCGCCCGCTTGGACCTGGAGGCCAAGGCCAAGGGGGACACTTGAGCGAGAGTAGGTGAGGAGCTCCCCATAACTGGCTGAGAAGGACGAGGAACACGCGGGGCAAATCGAGTCTTTGGAGCAGCCGTCCCGGGCGCGTTCCTCGCAACAGCGTTTCGTGTAACGCCCCGATTTGTTTAATTGTATTTATTTATTCCATTTATGTGAATATTGTGAAATGTGTGAATTTATTGTATTTGACCTGCTAATTATGTTAATTGGTTAGTTTCTCTGATAGATAAAATATTTGCATTAAATTATAATTTCTTTTCAACTTTTATTTCCAGAAATATATTTCATCATTGTTGTTATGTTTTATCGCATTTTGAGAGCGTTTGCGAGATATTTGAGCTGAGGGGTATTTTGGTCTTTTGCTTGGGTATATTTTTCATAAAATAGAATTTTGAGAGAAAAAGAGAGAAAAGAGAAAGGAAAGAAGGAAAAGAAGAAGAAAGAAAGGGGGAAGAGGAAAATCGAGAATAGCTCCATTTCAAGCGCGATTAATCGGGTAAGGGTGAGAAGTTTCAATTATATCTTGCTTGTATATGTATATGTGTTGTTTGTGTATATGTTTTGGTTGTTTTTACAATGTGTTCCTTATTGATAAATTGATGAATAATTAGTAGAAATCGATATAAATCGCGTTGCATGATTACACTGTGTTTAGGAACAATTGCTGGTACTTGTTTTGCTGTTAAAAATGGATTTGGGGATGAAAAAGGGGATTTTTGGGGGAAAATTCGCAGAAAAATTTATGCAGGAAAAATTCTGGTTTTCCACTGCCCATACGCGTATCACTCAGGGCAATACGCGTATTGGTCAAGGCAATACGCGTATGGCAATGAAGGAATAAGGGCAATACGCGTATTGGTCAAGGCAATACGCGTATGGCAAGGAAGGGATGTGTGGAATACGCGTATGGGAGTGGGCAGTACGCGTATGGAGTGAGGCAATACGCGTATTGGATTTTTAGTGGACTTTTTGGGGAAAAATAAGCCTCTGCCCATACGCGTATCACTTTGGGCAATACGCGTATGGATGGGCGAGTGAGCAAGGCAATACGCGTATGGCTTAGGGCAATACGCGTATGGCCATCAGGTGTGCACAATGTTGTCTTTTCGCGATTACTTTTCTTGTTAAGTCCGTAACTTTTGATCTGATTATCCGTTTTGAATGTTCTTTATATCATTGGAAAGCTAATGAAATGTTCTTTCTTATTAAAATGATTTCGAGATTGTTGGCCGATTAAATTATGTCGGGAATTTGGAATAGTGTCGTTTTGTCGACTTTTACCGTATTAATTATGTGTAATTGATGCGTATCATGTAATGTGCTTTTAATATGGATATCGTATGACTTGTATGATGTTATATGATGTGAATACATGTGATGACATGTTGTGGTGATGAATTGTGGCCGAAAGGCAAATAAATGCAATGTGTTGTATTTGGTTATATATGCATGTTTATGGTTGCATATATGTGTGAAGATGCATTGGTTGTCATGAGTTCTTGTGTGTCAAGCATCATGATATACATTCTGGTAATGTCCTGAGTGACGGATTGATTCCAGAGGGAATCCGCTATAACATCGTGTGCCTTATGCAAAGAGGTGTGAGCGATGATTATAGACGATCGTGTGCCTTATACAAAGAGGTGTGAGCGATCGGGTCGTGTGCCTTATACAAAGAGGTGTGAGCGATCCATAAACGTCGTGTGCCTTAAAAATAAGAGCTGTGAGCGATCGGATCGGATCGTGTGCCTTAAAAATAAGAGGTGTGAGCAACGGGGAACATCGTATGCCCGACGGGGAGTTACATGAATGATCCTAGGTAACGAGCGATGGTTCCAGCAGAGTTCCTGAGTGAACTAGTGATGAGAAATATTGGAGTCGGTACCGCATATGCATTTGCATAGAGTCGTTGTGTCGGTCTCTTTGCATCTGCATGAATTATGATTGCATTGTTTATATGTGGAAAATCATGATTTAATTGATTATGTGTGAGACATTGTGATATGCATTTGTGATAAATGTATTGTGCATGATTAATATGCAATGGGGAATGGAGTAATTATGTGATTGAGCTTGTGATAGCATTTGTGAATTGATGTGCATTCGTGTTAAATGCATTGAATTATGAATGATATGTTTTGTGTATAAACATATGCATTATGTGTGAATATGTGATTATGTTAGTATAATTGGTTTATGTTATGTATATGTGGCATGATATATGTGTTAATATGTGATGATGTGGTGAGAATAGCTATGCATGTGAATTTTTATATGTTTGCATATTATTATGCAATCGTGATTTTAGTTGTTATTTCTCACCCTTCTGCTGTGGTTTATTGCTCTATGAGGCAATTGCAGATTAGTGTCTTGGAGGCTTTTGTGGAGATTAGTCCTCCGTCCTTTGTCGTCTGTCTGCTCTGATACGTAGCACGGGAGTCGGGGAACGATTGTGTTATATATGTATATAATTGTTGAATATATTCTGTATTACTTTTGTATGTGTACTTTGACGTTATAAAACAATTTATTTTGTAAAACAAGTCGGTTATGGATCTTCCGCTTTATTCCATAATTGACTTTTCCTTTTATATGGAAAAAGTTTCCCTTACAAGTTTATTCCATTTTGTGTTATGTATCAAATTTATGAGCAGGGATTTTGTTTTCTTTCTTTAAATGTGGCATTCCTGTTCCTGTCAGAAAAATAAATTTTTAAGTTACTCTGATTTTATTTATGTATTATTTATTCGCAATGGGAATTGGAGTGTTACATTAGTGGTATCAGAGCAGGTCGGTCCGTCCGGCCAAGTTGTTGAGTCTGTTGGTGTGACAGTTGTATATTGTCGTTGTTGTGTGTTTCTTAGTACGTGATATGTGTGTGGAACACTGTCAGTACTTTCTGGTTTTTCTAGTCCTTTGTCTGCAGGATTTAGATTGAGATAAGTGGGGGAGAAGCTGGTACTTCTCCATGTTGCTTCAGGTGTGGAGTGTTGGCTCAGTGGGTTGTGAATTGCAAGATTGTAAGTGTTGTTTGGACAGTGTGGTTCCCGGTTCCAGAAGGAATGCGGAGGTAAGGTTATGTCAACTAAGGATTTGTGCCTTAAGTAGGTTTGTGCAGGATGTAAGGAATACTATTATAGTTTGGTAAAGACGGTTTATGCTCCATCATGATTGTCGGCTGTCTATTGACAAATTGAGGAACTGATCACCCTTAATCTCTTGTTGATAGCAGATGGGGATTATGTTGGATGGAATAGACGTGTCTTTCTGGCTTTGATAGTGTGTGTAATGAGTTGTTTGGAATTTAAGAAAATGATTACGGATTGTTTTGATGAGTCGATGAAGATGCTAATATCGGAAGATGAAATGGATTAGAGGTTTTGGTATGTTGGTCAAGTTGGGAAGTCATGGAGAGAGAATGACTGGGTTTTAGTTAAGGACTGCTTCTCAGAGAGCAGAGATTGAACTTCATCGGACGAAGGTGAATAGTTGAGGCTTATATCTGCTAAGTATGTAGGAAACTCTTAGTAGACGAGAATAAGATGTTTGTTTTGTCTGTGATGGTAGTGTTCTGGAAATTGGCAGGAAGTCACAGTGTTAGGCCGTCAGTTGTGCATGGTTTTCAGATGTATTTTGGATGGAACATTAAGGTGTTGTCGTAGAGAGCTCCAGTATTGTTAGTAACAAAAAGATAGGATGATTGAATGGAATAACAAGTATGAGAGGTATGGCGGCATTAAGACTATGGGAAGTAAAACTTAGAGTTCTGGTGAGTTCGGAGTCTTTGGAGTTTTAAGGCATTAATAGAGATTGTGAGGGAACCCTTGTGGGTGGATGTAACATCGCGTTTGAGAACTCTCTTTGGTTGGTTGTTGATACAAGTTGGAAATTGTGAAATGTGGGTTGTTCAGAGAATGATATTGTGTGTGGATTACCGGCAGTTGAGTGAGGTAAACGATTGAAAATAAGTGTCCACTTTCGGGAATAGATGATTGGAATGGTTTGGTTGAGTTTGATTGAAATTACAATTGTTTGGAATGTTTAGTAAGGATAGTGAATTTTGTGAGTTGAGGCTTTAATCTATTTAATGGGACTGGTTAGGTTTGTTATCATCAGAATAGGCTGTTATTTACTCGGTTAAGCTTGTGTGTGAGTAACCTGTTGCCCAGTGAAAAGTTTTGCAAAATCTTTAAGGATTTATATCTTTTGGAATTGGTTGGGCATTACACCGTACAGTGATGTTATTTGGTATTAATAATGCATCTGTAATGTTTGGGGAGGAGAGGAATCTTATCTTCCATATTTATTTGGATAAGTTCGTAATGGCTTTGAGTAAGGATATTCAGATATGTTATAAAGTCAGAGGAAGAATCAGTAGAGTGTTTGAGAATTGGAGTACAAGTGTTGAAAGGAGACGAAGTTTTATGCTAAGTTATTCAAGTGAGAATTTTGGTTGAAAAAGGTTAGTTTTCTTGGATATGTTATTTCAGATGAGAGTATGGTTAATAGATCCATCGGAAGTAGATGTAGTTCTACATGAGAGGTTCCGAAGTTGGTTAAGGAGATTAGAAACTTTTGGGCTCAGTTGGTTGTTAAAGAAGGCTATGGAAGACTTTGCTAAGTTCGTACTTCTGTTATCTTAGTTGACTTGCAAAAGGTAAGTCATTTATTTGGGATGTTCATTGTGAGGAAAGTTGCAGAGAGCTGAAGTAGAATTTGTCTACGGCTTCAACTTTAATTCTGCGTGACCCTGATAAATCGTTTGTGAGGTGTTGTGATATGTCCTTGACAAGTTTAGTCATTGTGTTAATGCAAGAGGGTAAAGTCGTGACTTATGCTTTACGACGAGCGAGGATTTATGAAAGGATCTATACTGTTCTGGATTTGGGATTGGTTGCGGTGTATTGTGTTGGAGAATTTGGAGGTATTATCTTTGTGGTTCTAGGGTCGAAGTGTTTGGTAATCATAAGAGTTTAGAGTGCTTGTTGGGTATGAAGGAATAGAGTATGAGACAACGAGGAAGGTTGGAATTCGTGACGAGTTATGAATTTGGCTTGGATTATCCTTCGGGAAAAGCTAAGGTTGTGCCTGAGGAGTTAAGCCGAAAGTTTTTATGTAAGTCTGTTTTGATGGTCAGAGAATTAGAATGATTTGAGCAATTCTAAGACTTGGGTCTGGTGTGTGAGATAACACAGGAGAGTGTGAGGTTGGGAATATTAACAGTGAACAGTGATTTTTGATGAATATGAGGAAGAGTTAGACTTTGGACGTGAGATTGGTAGTTTTGATGGTTACGAGTAATCAGAGTGCGCAGCGGATGCATGGTGTGGCACAATTTGTATTTGCGTGTGGGACTTGTAAGAGTTCATAAGTTGAATATTGGAAATGTGTAGGAGTGATGAGACCATTGGACGTTTCATAATGGAAGTGATAAGTGGAAGGTTTCAATATTAATCAGGTACTAATATGTAGTTGAGTGTTTTGGTCGTATCTTCGATTGGTGAAGGGTAGCATTGTTGTAATATGTTTGTGTGACAAGGATGTTGGTATCGTGGTTATGTAGAGGTTGTTGAATCGATGTTGTGTCATGGAGCTTGTGTTCTTGTTGTGTTTCGGTTCAAGAGTGAACCTGTGTGTGTTCGTAACTTGTGGATTCTTTGAGTCGTGAGTTGGTCGTCAAGTGCATTGTATGGGCTTTGCATCTTGTCGTTGTAGTTGTCATTGTTGTCGTGTCGTTGTGGTAGCTGTTGTTAGCAAGGTGGGTTGTCAGTTTGTGTTATTCGTGGTGTGCCTTTGGTAGGCCTGTTAGTTTGTTGGTCGGATGCGAGAGTCGTATCCGGAGTTGTTCGTATCGGTTGTATTTTCGAGGACGGAAATTTCTAAGTGGGGGAGAGTTATAACGCCCCGATTTGTTTAATTGTATTTATTTATTCCATTTATGTGAATATTGTGAAATGTGTGAATTTATTGTATTTGACCTGCTAATTGAGTTAATTGGTTAGTTTCTCTGATAGATAAAATATTTGCATTAAATTATAATTTCTTTTCAACTTTTATTTCCAGAAATATATTTCATCATTGTTGTTATGTTTTATCGCATTTTGAGAGCGTTTGCGAGATATTTGAGCTAAGGGGTATTTTGGTCTTTTGCTTGGGTATATTTTTCATAAAATAGAATTTTGAGAGAAAAAGAGAGAAAAGAGAAAGGAAAGAAGGAAAAGAAGAAGAAAGAAAGGGGGAAGAGGAAAAAAGAGGAAAATCGAGAATAGCTCCGTTTCAAGCGCGATTAATCGGGTAAGGGTGAGAAGTTTCAATTATATTTTGCTTGTATATGTATATGTGTTGTTTGTGTATATGTTTTGGTTGTTTTTACAATGTGTTCCTTATTGATAAATTGATGAATAATTAGTAGAAATCGATATAAATCGTGTTGCATGATTACACTGTGTTTAGGAACAATTGCTGGTACTTGTTTTGCTGTTAAAAATGGATTTGGGGATGAAAAAGAGGATTTTTGGGGGAAAATTCGCAGAAAAATTTATGCAGGAAAAATTCTGGTTTTCCACTGCCCATACGCGTATCACTCAGGGCAATACGCGTATTGGTCAAGGCAATACGCGTATGGCAATGAAGGAATAAGGGCAATACGCGTATTGGTCAAGGCAATACGCGTATGGCAAGGAAGGGATGTGTGGAATACGCGTATGGGAGTGGGCAGTACGCGTATGGAGTGAGGCAATACGCGTATTGGATTTTTAGTGGACTTTTTGGGGAAAAATAAGTCTCTGCCCATACGCGTATCACTTTGGGCAATACGCGTATGGATGGGCGAGTGAGCAAGGCAATACGCGTATGGCTCAGGGCAATACGCGTATGGCCATCAGGTGTGCACAATGTTGTCTTTTCGCGATTACTTTTCTTGTTAAGTCCGTAACTTTTGATCTGATTATCCATTTTGAATGTTCTTTATATCGTTGGAAAGCTAATGAAATGTTCTTTCTTATTAAAATGATTTCGAGATTGTTGGCCGATTAAATTATGTCGGGAATTTGGAATAGTGTCGTTTTGTTGACTTTTACCGTATTAATTATGTGTAATTGATGCGTATCATGTAATGTGCTTTTAATATGGATATCATATGACTTGTATGATGTTATATGATGTGAATACATGTGATGACATGTTGTGGTGATGAATTGTGGCCGAAAGGAAAATAAATGCAATGTGTTGTATTTGGTTATATATGCATGTTTATGGTTGCATATATGTGTGAAGATGCATTGGTTGTCATGAGTTCTTGTGTGTCAAGCATCATGATATGCATTCTGGTAACGTTTTGAGTGACGGATTGATTCCAGAGGGAATCCGCTATAACATCGTGTGCCTTATGCAAAGAGGTGTGAGCGATGATTATAGACGATCGTGTGCCTTATACAAAGAGGTGTGAGCGATCGGGTCGTGTGCCTTATACAAAGAGGTGTGAGCGATCCATAAACGTCGTGTGCCTTAAAAATAAGAGCTGTGAGCGATCGGATCGGATCGTGTGCCTTAAAAATAAGAGGTGTGAGCAACGGGGAACATCGTATGCCCGACGGGGAGTTACATGAATGATCCTAGGTAACGAGCGATGGTTCCAGCAGAGTTCCTGAGTGAACTAGTGATGAGAAATATTGGAGTCGGTACCGCATATGCATTTGCATAGAGTCGTTGTGTCAGTCTCTTTGCATCTGCATGAATTATGATTGCATTGTTTATATGTGGAAAATCATGATTTAATTGATTATGTGTGAGACATTGTGATATGCATTTGTGATAAATGTATTGTGCATGATTAATATGCAATGGGGAATGGAGTAATTATGTGATTGAGCTTGTGATAGCATTTGTGAATTGATGTGCATTCGTGTTAAATGCATTGAATTATGAATGATATGTTTTGTGTATAAACATATGCATTATGTGTGAATATGTGATTATGTTAGTATAATTGGTTTATGTTATGTATATGTGGCATGATATATGTGTTAATATGTGATTGTGTGGTGAGAATAGCTATGCATGTGAATTTTTATATGTTTGCATATTATTATGCAATCGTGATTTTAGTTGTTATTTCTCACCCTTCTGCTGTGGTTTATTGCTCTATGAGGCAATTGCAGATTAGTTTCTTGGAGGCTTTTGTGGAGATTAGTCCTCCGTCCTTTGTCGTCTGTCTGCTCTGATACGTAGCACGGGAGTCGGGGAACGATTATGTTATATATGTATATAATTGTTGAATATATTCTGTATTACTTTTGTATGTGTACTTTGACGTTATAAAACAATTTATTTTGTAAAACAAGTCGGTTATGGATCTTCCGCTTTATTCCATAATTGACTTTTCCTTTTATATGGAAAAAATTTCCCTTACAGGTTTATTCCATTTTGTGTTATGTATCAAATTTATGAGCAGGGATTTTGTTTTCTTTCTTTAAATGTGGCATTCCTGTTCCTGTCGGAAAAATAAATTTTTAAGTTACTCTGATTTTATTTATGTATTATTTATTCGCAATGGGAATTGGGGTGTTACATTTCGCACCATTCTTTCGTGGGCGGAAGGCATGTCACCTGTAGAAACACAACGAACATGTTAGACGAAGAAGTAAACATAATTCGGGCAAGTTAAAATAACTAAAACTACCGAGCAGCTTATAAGCGTCTGCGGGGGTCTTGCACTCCAAAAGCGCTTTTGTGTTAATATACCGATACTCCACCCTCTGGCTACCATCCTCCTCGAAAATCGGAGACCCCTTCTTCGTCCAGCATTCAGCAAGCCGGAAAGAGTTGACAAAGTTCACCAGTGTGTCATAGGCAGCGGCATCCTGCCCGTTTAGCATGTGTGGCTGGGCAACGTACTCATTGGGTTCCTTGGAGAAATGGTCGTCACTCCAGTGGAAGGGAAACTTGAATTCTCTCTCCCCGATCAATTTCCCGTTTTCATCGCGCATGTCGTTACCGTCTTCGTCAACAGACACCGTCCAAACATACGTACTGTCCTGGGCCCTCTCCGACACAGGCTCTATGATGTAGAACCTTTCCTTGAACGTCTGAATTGACTCTGAAAAGGGCTTGAACAGCTTGCGGGACTGTTTCAATGAAACCCAACCATACTTCCTCCCCGTAAACTGCCGCTGAACAGTGAAGAACAAAGGGAGAGTATCCCCTATCATCAAATGCTCGCACGTCAACTCAAAAGCAGGAATGAATGCCAGCGAATTGGGATGCAGCTGCGACGGAGCCAGGTCCAAGTGCACGAAGACTGATCGCTGAAAATCGGTGAAGGGCTGCCTCAACCCTAACTCCTTAAAGGCATATTCATACATAGCAAATCTCTCCCTGAAGTCCGAACAGATCCGATCATCTTGGGAAGGGAAATGCACCTTCCATTCCCCCTCCGGTCTAACATCCATGAAGACATCCCCTGTGAAAGTAGCAAAGATGGATTCGTGCTCGGCAGGCTCAGCCACCGACCGCTCCTCATCAAGGTTCTCCTCAAGCTCCTCCCCGATTTCACTGGGGACGGTTAAAGCTTTAGTACTACTGCTCTCCGAGGAGCTCTCCTCAGACGAATCTATTATAATTTCCCTGTCTAGCCCTGTCGCCATATCGATCACCTGAAAACCAGAGAAAAGAAGTGAATTCAACAAAGAATCAAATCCACCCTTGCACCGCTAGTCAAGTGAAAGTGCGCGCAAAGGGCTGAGGACGACGTCCCCGGCCTAAGCCCTAATAAAAAACTCGAGTCTCCCACGAAGAGACGCTCGGGACAAACCACTCCCGCACGAGGAACTTCCTTGAGCCGCTCCCCAGTTTCTGTTTGAAGCTGCACCAGAAACTGTAAAGCTTCACCGAAAACCGCAAATGCTCGCCGAAAACATCATTAAAGCACCGGAATCTGAGTAACTGCGACGGTTACACATGCATCATCATCGCGACGACGCCGAAAACCACCCCACTCGCGAGATATCTAAGGAGCTCCAGCGGCCTCGTCGACGGCAGAAGATGGCTTAGCCACCGTCCACCACCAACAGCCATCGGGAAAAGCAGCGATTCGTCTTCTAACCCTAAACCTAGCCACATGCAATCTACAAACAACCATGAAAAGGGTAAAAGAACACTTGATCAGTGGACTTACTTGGTTGAAAAGGCTGAAAAACGGTTGCTCGGAACTGACGGCGGCGGTTGAAGCAGCGGACGACGACGGCGGGTAAGAGCTCTGAAGAAGACGAAGAGAAACAAGAGCGAAAAGTACATAATGAAATGGACCTTCCCCTTTTATACAGAGAGACACGTGCAGTGGCACGCCCTCGTAGGTCATGATTGCTACTAACTAGCCATTCTTGCCTAGTAACTGCTACACAGGGCTCTAGGCACACGTGGCGGCCTAATGTTTCCAATTCTGACTAACCGTTAGTCTCCCCGTACGACGGGAAACCCGGTCACAGCCATAAATGTCACGGACACTAGGGGTCACGGGCACCACGAGACGACCTTCCTCGTCACCAAACGACGACTCCACGCTAGCTCCCCGGAGCTACGAGCTGTCCTTAAGTCATCACTCTCATGCTCGGGAGCAACGACTTGGGGGGCTCCTGTTCTGGACTGGACCAATGGCTAGACATGGCCCAATCCACCTCTGCTCCCAGAACGGCCCAATTGCCTAAGTCTAATCCACAAATGGGCATAAGTTACCTTTCTGCCCCTCCAACCGGGCAAGGACTGCATCGCTCCTCCCCGGAAATGCTGCCCGTTCCGCACGACTTCTTCACTCCCCGAACAGCTAAGGGCATGTGCCCGACACTATGCCTATGCCCGACATAACGACTAGTTTTGGGTGCCCTGCCCGACATAACGGCTAGTTTTGGCAGTTATCTATTCTTCGGGAAAACAGTTATTTTGCCCCGAAAATAGGACCGTTGGCCACGCGCTGGGGGTACTATATAAACCCTCTCACTTGAAAGGGTCGGGTATCCAATAATCACCCTTGAAACTCATATTTTGTACTTGCCCATTTTCTCTGACCCTTTCTTACTTGAGCGTCGGAGTGCCTTGCAGGTACACCCCCCCTCCTCTTCATACGACCAGCATCTCAGACGTACTTGGTGGCCCACTTCAACAGGATCTGATCCAGCCTTCACGATCATATATAAAAATAATATTTACTATTAAAAATTTGATTAAAAAAAATTAAATTTATAGAGATTTTAAAGAATGATATAACAGATTTTTACTATTTTTCTTTATTTTATTAGAAATTATTTTTATATATTAAATATAAATTATATAATTAGTTTAGAAATAGTGTTGATAATTCTTAAGTTAGTGAAATATCGGAAGAAAATCAATGAAATCAATAAGGTGAAGAAAATTCAAAATATTATTCCAGTTTTATTATAAAATATTAGACAATAAACTTATTCTTGTTATTATTTTAGATTAATATAACTAAATTAAAAAATACAATGTTATTATTCACGTATTTTATAAAATTTTATTATAAAATTAGGGAAAAAAACTATATTTTACCAAAGAATGAGTTAATCAGACCATAAATTGTAGTTATTATAATTACTTTTACTTTTATGTCCTCATAAATGACTTTATGAAATATCCCTGCATCATGTGTGGCTTGCTGATTCTTTTATTCATTGAATTTTGTTGTCAATATATTCATACTAAATAGCAAAGCTTATAAAACTTAATAATATAATATAATAAGATAATGAAATCACCAATTTCTTAATTAAAAATATCCTTTTAGGTCATTTTGTAATTATCAGCTAATGTAACAGCTAATTTACCAAACACTCAAATTAACTTATCAGCTACCAGCCATAAGCTATAAGCTATAAGCTATCAGCTATCAGCTATAAACTATAAGCTATCAGCTACCAGCTACCTGCTACCAGCTATCAGCTAGTTTTACCAAACAGAGCCTCATATCTCAAAAAAGAGCTTTTAGCTTTTCAGCTCATATTAATAAAAAAAAAGCTCTGTTTAGTAAGGCTCTGTTTGGCAAACATTTTTTTGAGCTTATAGCTTATGTCTTATAGCTTATAAGCTCGTATGATAATAAAAGGCCTGTTTGGTAACTGTCTTTTCATCACGAGCTTATAGCTTATTTTATTAGCTTATAGCTTATTTTCCAGACGCTATTTTAAATAGCGTTTTAGCTTATAGCTTATAGCTTATCATTTTTTCTTCCACTTTTATCCTTGTTATTTTAACTAAAATCCATCATTATCCTTTATAATTTATTATAATTTAAAATAAAATAATAATTATTAAATATCTTTTATGTCATTTTATTTTATGAGATAATTAAACCGCTAATTTTACCAAACACTTCAATTAGCTTATCAGCTGTAAGTCATCAGCCATCAGCTATAAGTTATAAGTTATCAGTCACCAGCTATCAGTCATAAGCTATAAGTTATCAGCTAACTTATCAGTCAACTGCTATTTTTACCAAACAGAGCCTAACTGTCTTTTAGCTTTTAGCTTATACTTTTTTTACTAGCTTTTAGTTTTTTTTTTCAAAAGCTAATTGAAGGGTTTGTTTGGTAAGACCCAAAAAAGAGCTTTTAGCTTTTCAGCTCATTAATAAAAAAACTTTGTTTGGTAACTGTTTTTTAGCTTTTAGCTTATAGCTTTTTTACTAGCTTTTAGCTTTTTTTCAAAAGCTAATTGAAGTAGTTTTTGAGCTTGTAGATTTTAGCTTATGATTTTTTCTACCATTTGTACCCTCACTATTTTTTCAAAAACTCATTTTTACTCTTTATATTTTATTATAATTTAAATTAAAATAATTGTGTTTTAATTGAGGAATAAGAAAGGTTAATAATTATTTCTACAAAAACAGATTCACGATATCATTCATCTTCCATTTTGTTCTTCTGTTGTTTTCACTCAATCTTTCTCTATTCTCATTCTTTAAAGCATCCACCTTTGCTTTGAATTGAAGTTCACTCCTATTCCATCATTCGTAGTCTACCGTTGAATCATATTTCTTTATCTCTCATTTTCATTTTTACACACAGGTATCTTCATTTCTCTTCAACTGATTATTGTTTCTATTATACTTCAATATATTTTTGTTTGTAATATTGTTACGGTATGTGATTTGTTTTCATCTTTTTTGTAAAGTTGTTTGATTCATGATTTATAAAAAAAAACCTAAATCCCAATTTTATATTTTTATTACTAATGATGAATAGATGAAATTATACGACTTGCAATATTTTGATTTATTAATTTTACTGGCTTGAAAGAGAGTGATATGTTTTACATATATTGAGAGTTTGTTGCTTATCTATGTGACTTGCTTGTACACCATTTTTTTTTAATTTGTAAAAGTAAAAAACACTAATCTTCATTATGTTGTGTTGTCAAATTTATAAGATGGCTTCAAGTAAAGATAAAATGGAAGGAACCAAATTTAAATGGACAAATGAGAATGAAAAGATATTTTGTGACATTTGTATCAAGTTTATTAGAAAGAACGTGCGCTGATCATTTAAATGGAAGGAGATTAGCAAAGAGTTTGAAGTTGCCACCAACATAAGATGTTTGGAAAAATATTTAAAGAATAAATTTGATTCTATGAAAAACGATTGACGCATTTAGAAGTCTCTGAAGTTTGGTGAAACTGGCCTAGGATGGGATTTTGTCACAGGAAAGCTTAGTTGTTCAAATGAGTGGTGGGATAGAAAAATTAAGGTTAGTTTTTTCAATAAATACTTTTAGTTAATGTAAAATTAAAATAATTTAATATACGATTGATCCGATGTGTTCGAACTGGTCCACGCGAGCTGGTCGTCAGAAGGTGAGGTGCCCGGATGATGGCTGGTCGTAAGGCGTGCAACGTGCTCGGCTTGAGAATGAGGAGAGGAGGGGGTGTACCTGCAAGGTACTCCGACGCTCAAGTAAGAAAGGGTCAGAGAAAAAGGGGGCAAGTACAAAGTGTATTCTTAGGGTGAAAATGTGATACCTGACCCTCTCAAGTGAGAGGGTTTATATAGAGCCCCCAGCGCGTGGCCAACGGTCCTATTTTCGGGGCGAACTAGCCGTTTTTCCCAAAGAATAGGTAACCGCCCAAACTAGCCGTTATGTCGGGCAGGGTGCCCTGAACTAGCCGTTATGTCGGGCATAGACGCAGTTGCGGGCACCTGCCCATTGCCGTTCGGGCAGCGAGGAAGCCGTGCGTAACGGGCATTAGATCCGGGGAGGGACGTTGCGTTTCTTGCCCGGTTGGAGGGGCAGAAATGTCACTTTTGCCCCTCTGTGGGTTGGCTTAGGCAATTTGGGTCGCTTTGGAGCAGAGGTGGATTGGGCCGATTCTAGCCATTGGTCCAGTCCAGAACAGGAGCCCCCCAAGTCGTTGCTCCCGAGCATGGGAGTGATGACTTAAGGACTGCTCGTCGACCGAGGGAGTTGCCCAGAGTCGTCGTAAGGAGACGAGGAAGATTGTCTCGATGTGCCCGTGGCCCTCAGTGCTCGTGATGTTTGTGGTCGTGACCATGTTGCCCGGTATTCGGGAAGATAAATCGTCAGAATGGGAAACGTTGGACTGCCACGTGTGCATCGAGCCCTGCGTAGCAGTTAATAGGTAATTATGGCTAGTGGGCAGTCATTATTACCTACGGGCGCGTGTGTGCACGTGCCCCTTAGTATAAAAGGGGGGAGGTTGTCCCATTTTGCACTTTTTCCTTTCTGATTTTTCTTCGTCGTCATCAGTGTTCCTGCCCGTCGCCGTCTACAGAGCAACCGACCACCGTGCCAAGTTTCGAGCAGCCTTTCTCTTCTACTCAAAACAAGTAAGTCTTCTGGTTTCCAGCTTGTTCTACTTCCTCTCATTGTCAATGGTAGATTGCATGCGGCTAGGGTTAGTTTTAGGTGGTAAAGTAGGTAGATTTCCGGCGAGTGTTGGTGGTGGGCGGTGGTTCTGCCTATCCGCTGTACCAAGCATCTCGTCGGAGTGGATGGCGCGTTCCGTGAACGTGGTGGTCTGCGTCGTGGTTGCGAGTCGTGACCACCGCGTCTTACCATCTTCTGGTGGACTGGCGAAATTTCTGGTGGAGCGTTTCCAGATTCCGGTGGAGTTTTTAACGAAATTTGGGCACGTGCGCGGGGAGGTTCCTCGAAGAAAGATGGCATGTCTCGGTCACCTCCTTGCGGGGAGGTTTTTCCTTTCTTTGTTTGATGTTAGGGCTTAGGCCGGGGACGTTGTCCTTAGCCTTCCGCGCGCCCTTTCACTTGACTTAGCGGTGGAAGGGTGAATTTGATTTCCTGTCGAATTCACTATCTTTCTCTGCTTTTTCAGGTGATCGTAGGGGCGATGGAGCCAGAGAGGGAAGTTATCCCTGTTACATCCGAGGAGGAGACCGTGTCCGAGGAGAGAAGTATTGCAACGGCCTCGAGCTCCGCGTCCTCGAGCTCGTCGGCTTCGAACTCCTCGAGCGAAGTCGAGGGGGAAGCGAGTGATGCTGAGGAGGGAAAGGATTTGGAGGTCGTGGAGGAGGACGCAATGGAAGAGGACATTGATGTGTTCTGCCCGGAAGAGTGGGAGGTGGCCGAACCTTCAAACCATATTTCCACGTTTTCCAGGTCTACGGCGGACGCTTTTACCGAGGTGGGGCCAGCGGGTGAATGGAGAGTGCTTATGCCTAATTTGGACGAGCGGATCTGCTCAAACTTCGGGGACTGCTTCGCCATGTACGAATATGCCTTCAAGGAATTGGGGCTGAGGTTGCCCTTTACCGACTTCCAGCGGTCGGTGTTTGAGCACCTGAAGTTGGCTCCTTCTCAGCTCCACCCCAATTCGTTGGCCTTCATACGGGCTTTTGAGTTGGTGTGCGAGCACCTTGCTCTGGGGACCACTCTTCCTTTATTCTTTGCCATTTTCAACCTACAGCGGCAGCTGGCGGGGAAGAGGTATGGATGGGTCTCGTTGAAGCAGCCCAGAAAGCTGTTTAAGCCGTTCTCGGAGTCCATCCGAACGTTCAAGGGACGGTATTATATCGTCGAGCCCTTGTCCGAAGCTGCGCAGGACAGCGTGTATGTATGGGAGGTAGAGTATGATGAGAACGGAGATGAGCTGCTTACCGAGGAAGGGAAATATATCGGGGAGAGAGTGTATAAGTTTCCGATCCGCTGGACACCCGAGCACTTCTCGAAGAAGCCCAACGCCTACATCTTTGAGCCGAGCGCGTTGCGCGGGCAGGATGTTGTGTCCTACGAGACGCTGGTGAGGTGGGTCAACTCCTTCGATCTTGCGAGTTACTGGACGAGCAAGGGTGCCCCTATCTACGAGGATGACGGGAGCCAGAGAGTTGAGCGCCGGTTTATCAATGTGAAGGCTCTGCTGGAGTGCAAGACTCTCGCGGATGCCCAGAAGTTGCTTGGTAGTCTTAGTTACTTAGACTTTATTTGTTATTTATTTTTCTTCCCCGTTGCTAACGTGTTCGTTTCGTTTGTGCAGGTGAAATGCCTCAGGCTCATGATCGTGTGGTGAGGAACGCCATGGCGCGGGGCAAGGCTGGAGCGGCTCCTCCCAAGGCTCGTCCTGTTGGTGGTGCTCGTGCTCTTCCCCTTGCTCAAGCTACGGTGGGAACCTCTGCTTCTCCTACTCCATCTCCTCGAGACTTTCCATTGGCTCTGGCTGGGCGAGCGAAGCGGTAAAGGTCATCGGATGCCGTGGACCTGACTCGGGCGCTCGAGAAAGGGAAGTTTGAGCTTCCTTCGTGTGTCCTCGACCAGAGGTTCTTTGAGGGCAACACTTTGGTCGTTCCGCGGGCAGAGTCACTCAACCTCGGAAGCATGGACCGAGCGAGCAAAAGGGCGATGGTGGCCCAGGATGCTTCTGCCATGGTGAGGATGCTGGAAATGGCGGTCGTTTATGCGGAAGGGGACTTTGTGCTTGAGGCTGAACTCACTACTGCCCGGGCCTCCGAGGCGTCCCTAAAGGAAGAGGTCAAGGGTGCTCGCGAGGCTAGGAGGAAGACCGAGGAGGAGACGGCTAAGCTGAAGGAGGAGGTAACCAAGCTGAAGGCGGAGAAGAAGGCTGCGGAGGACTTGAACAAGGAGCTGATGGCGGCCAGTGCCCCGGGTGCTGATGAACCGGACGAGATAAAGGTGCTAAAAACTAGGGCTGAGCTGGTCGCCAGCATACTGCAAGCCGAGGAGGATGGCATTGCTGTGTCATCGGAGTCTTTTGAAAGTGCCGTGGCCCAGTTGCGGGTGGTGAACCCCGGGCTCGACATTTTGACCGATGGTATCCACTACCTTGCACGAGTGGAGGATGGTCGCATCGTCTTGCCCGCAGGCCTATTTCTCGACCGAAGATCAGCCAGCGGAGGAGCAGGAGCCCGAGTCAGAGGCGACCGAGCATGTGGAAGGATGAGGATTCATGTTGTTTTGATGTTGTTGTGTTTTGTCCGGCCTGCGTGCCGTTGATTAACTTGTAATTTATTTGGTTTTTGGGGGGGGCATAGCCCCCTTTTTTATGTAATACGCACAGTCTTTTGGCCCTTGTGGCCTTTTTATTTAATGCCCGGTACATTTATACAATTTTTGTTATACTTTACATTATTACTGTACTTTATCTTAGTTGTGCGTGTATGACTGCCCGTCGGAGGGTGTGTCTATTAGTAGAGCTATCTTTTGAAAGGTAGCTCGCTGCGTGTGAATTCGCCAGTGCGGGGAACTAGGCAAACAGCCGGGGAAGTCCCTGGCGAGGTTGCAGATCTCAGGTCGCGATTGAGGCCTGAGGTCGCGGCGTGAACGTCCCATCGCGAGCTGGGGTTCTGCCAATCATGGTACTTGGGCGAAGGCGGTGCTCGGTTGAGGACCGCCGACGAGCAGAGTTCCGGCTTGTTTGTTTGAGCGGGATTCTACTTTGTGTGCATGCGTCACTTGTACCTGGGCGAGCATGATGACCGCTAGGTGGTCTCTGGATACGAGAAAGCCTAAGGTTACTTTAGCTGTAGTATTGCTTAAGTTTCTCAGCATTCCATGGTTGAGGGAGTGCCTCCCCGTTGAGGTTTTCGAGGAAGTATGCACCATTTCCCGTTTTGGCACGGACTCTGTATGGCCCTTCCCAGTTGGCCGCTAGTTTGCCTTCGCGAGAGTCCTTGTGGTTTCTTCGCAGGACAAGGCTGCCCACATCGAACTCTCGTCGTAAGACTTTGGCGTTGTGCCTGATTGCCATTTTTTGCTTAAGGGACGCTTCGCGGAGGGCTGCTCCTGTTAGGATTTCCTCGACGAGGTCGAGCGCTTCTCTCATTGCTTCGTTATTCATTTCCTCGTCTAGAGGTGATTCGGTCCTCCTGGACGACACGTGGATTTCGATGGGTAAAACAGCCTCCATGCCATATGCTAAGCGGAAAGGTGTTTCCCCGGTGGTGGACTGGGGAGTAGTGTGATATGCCCATAAGACGCTGTGGAGCTCCTCGACCCAGGCTTTCTTCGTTTCATCCAGTCTTCGTTTGAGGCCACGAAGGATGACGCGGTTGGCCGCTTCCGCCTGCCCGTTGGTCTGGGGGTGCTCTACCGAAGCGAAGTGTTGCTTTGTTCCGAGATGGGTGACGAAGTCTTGGAACTTCTTGTCCGTGAATTGTGTCCCATTGTCCGTGACGATTGCTTGGGGAATCCCAAAACAGGCAAGGATATTCTGCTTTTAGAAGCGTAGAATGTTAAGTGCTGTTATCTTCACTAAGGCTTCTGCTTCTATCCATTTTGTGAAATAATCTACGCCCACTATCAGGTATTTGTTTTGGCTGGACCCCGTCACGAAGGGTCCTAGGATGTCTAGGCCCCACCAGGCGAATGGCCATGGGGATGTCAAGCTTTTCAGCTCGTTAGGTGGAGCTAGGTGTATATCCCCGTGCCGTTGGCATTTGTCGCATTTCTTCACATGCTCTTTGGCGTCTTGCTGCATAGTTGGCTAATAATATCCTGCCCGGAGTGCCTTGCGGGCAAGGGACCTTCCTCCCAGGTGTTGGGCATTAATGCCTTCGTGGATTTCTCGTAACACGTGGGGGACAATCTCCTCCTCTATGCACTTTAGTAGTGGGATGGAGAAGCCCCTTCGGTAAAGTTTATTCTCGAGGATGACGTACGAGCAAGCTCTTCGTCTGATGGTGCTGGCTTCCTTGGGGTCATCCGAAAGTTCGTCCCTGGTGAGGTAGTTGTACACGGGCTTCATCCAGCAGTTGCTGTCTCCGATCGCGTGCACGTGTAGGGTCGAGGACCCCTTATCGATGCTGGGACGGGGAAGTATCTCTTGGATGACTGACCTGTTTCCGCCTTTCCTCTTGGTGCTCGCTAGTTTGGACAGGACGTCTGCTCGCACGTTGTGTTCGCGGGGAACATGTCTTACTGCTACTGTCCTGAACCTCGACATCTTCTCCTTGACTAGGGAGAGGTATTCAGATAGACTGTCGTTTTTGGCCTGATACTCCCCGGAGATCTGGTGGGCTACGAGCTGAGAGTCCGTGCAGATGATGATTTCTTCTACCCCTAGGTCTTTGGCTAGGCGCAACCCAGCGAGGAAGACCTCATACTCAGCCTGGTTGTTCGACGCGGGGAAGGACAAAGTGAGAGACGCCTCTACTATGGTCCCTTCGTCGTTTTCAAGAATTACTCCTGCCCCGCTGCCGCTCGAGCTGGATACTCCGTCCACGTAGATGGTCCATCTGTTTGTTATGTGGGGCGAGGAGTCTGAGAAGGTTACTTCCGCCACGAAATCGGCCAGGGCCTGTGCTTTGAGAGCTTTTCTGCTTTCGTACTGGACGTCAAATTCGGACAGCTCCAACGACCACTTAAGCATTCGACCGGCCATGTCTGGCCGGCCCAGTAATTGCTTGATGGGTTGATCCGTCCTTACCACGATCATATGGGCCAAAAAATAGTGCCTCAGTCGTCTGGCAGCGTTGATGAGGGCCAATGCTACCTTTTCTATCTGTTGATATCGTAACTCCACTTCTTGCAACGCTTTGCTCGTGAAGTATACTGGTTTTTGCCCGGCAGGATTTTCGCGAATGAGAATGGCGCTCACGGCCTCGGCAGTGACGGCGAGGTATAGGAACAAAACTTCCCCGGTATCTGGTCGCGATAACACGGGCGGTTTCGACAGGGCTTGCTTTAAGTGAAGGAGGGATGCCTCGCATTCTTCGGTCCATTCAAACGCGGCTTCTTTTCTCAAGAGCTTGAAGAAAGGAAGGGTGTGTTGGGCGGATTTTGCGACGAAGCGGGACAACGAGGTTAGTACCCCGTTGAGGGACTGGATGTTCTTCTTAGACGTGGGCGTTGGGAACTCAGAGAATGCCCGGCATTTGTCGGGATTAGCCTCTATTCCTTGTTCCGTCAAGTAGAAACTAAGGAATTTACCTGCCCGTACTCCGAACGTGCACTTCTCTAGGTTAAAACGCATTTGATATTTTCTCGCTTACTCGAAAATTTGGCGAAGGTGGGCGACGTGGTCCAGTTCCTCATGGGACTTGACGATCATGTCGTCCATGTATACCTCGAGCATGTCGCCTATTTGTCCTTGGAAGACTTTGTTCATCATTCGTTGGTACGTAGCGCCGGCGTTCTTCAGTCCGAAGGGCATTACGTTGTAGTAATAGTTGCCCGATTCGGTCATGAAGGTCGTGTAAGTTTTATCGCTCGCGGCCATTGGGATTTGGTTATAGCCCGAGTAGGCGTCGAGGAACGATAAAAGTTTAAAACCTGCGGAGTTATCTACGAGTTTATCTATATTGGGGAGGGGGTAGGCGTCCTTCGGACAGGTCTTATTAACATCGGTATAATCAACGCACATTCTCCATTTGCCATTATTTTTTCTTACAAGTACAACATTTGAGAGCCATGTAGTGTATTTGGCCTCAGAAATAAACCTAGCTTCTAGAAGGTCTTTAACAGCTTTCTCCGCGGCTTCCATCTTCTCCGGGGACTGTTTCCTTCTGCGTTGGGCAACGGCTTTGACGGTTGGATCAATTGTAAGCTGGTGGCAGGCGACGGAGGGGTCCAATCCTGGCATTTCAGCAACGCTCCATGCGAACAAGTCTGAGTTCTCCCGGAGGCACGCTTTTAGCTGTCTCTTGGCCAGGTCGGGGAGGTCTGCTCCGATCTTCACTCCCCGCTGGGGGTCTTCTCCGAATGGAACGATCTGGAAGTTGCCATCTGGGATGGGGCGTAGGAGATGGCTGCTGTTGTGGGACTGGCTGCCCGAAGTCGTCAGGTCTTTGGCGTGATCCTCCTCGCTGAAACGGCTGTCTAAATCGATGGATTCGACCTGGGGGAGTGGCTTTGGCTGCTCGGAGCTGTTGGGCAGAGAAGGACGACCAGATGCCCTCGACTTCGCTGAGATGGTGCTCAGTCCTTTTAATACTGCTTCAAAGCATCGACGGGCAGCTTCGATGTCGCCGTGGAGGGTGGCGACCATCCCTTCAGAAGTGTAGTACTTCATCTTGAGATGTACGGTAGAAGGCACTGCAATCAACTCCGCCAGGGTTGACCTTCCAAAAATGCACTGATATAGTGACGGGCAGTCGATTACCAGAAACTGTGCTTTAATTGCTCAGGTTGTCTTTCCTAAACCGAAGGTTACGATGAGCTCTACGTAACCTCGGGGCCTTGTTACTGCTCCGTTGAATCCCTGCAGGTCAGATCCAACGTATGGAGTAAGGTGAGAGTCATCCAGCTGCAGTGTCTCGAACAGGTGGTTGTACATTATGTCAACCGAACTGCCCTGGTCTACGAGTATCCTGCGAACGTCGAAGTTTGCCATCCTTTCTCGGATGAGAAGGGGGATGCTTGAGTTTGGTGACCCGCCGAGGAGTTCCTCCTTGTAGAAGGAAATGGGAGATGATCCTTTGTGAGTGGTATCCAGCGTGGTGACTTCGTTGGAGCTTTTACTGATCAGTTGCTCAAATTTCCTTTTGACTGAACCGACCGTGATTTTGTTGAATCCACCACCGGAGATGACCATGGCCGATGGGAAGGTCTCCCACGGGCTATGAGCGCCGAGGAATGTGGAGGCGGGCAGACCATCGAGGATACGGAAGCCCTCTGGCCGGGTTATGGATAGAGCGACCTGTACGTTGGTGTCCTCGGAGGGCGGAGTCTCTTCTGCAGCCTTCTTGCTCTCCCGGGTTTCTTACCGGGGAGCCTCTTTCTTCTTCGCGAACTGCTTCAGGTGGCCGTCGCGAATGAGGATCTCTATGGCATCTCTGAGGTGGATGCATTCCTCCGTCGTATGGCCGTGGCTTTTGTGGAAGCGGCAATACTTGGATTTATCTACACCCGGCCTGGTCGGCAGCTGTTTGGGGAAACGTACTCCCGCCTGTTTAAACTCTGAGTTGGCACATTCGGATAAGATTTTCTCCCTCGAGGTAGTGAGGGGGGTATAGTCATGGAACCGTCCAGAAGGTCCCTTCTGTTCGCGTGCCTCGCGAGGCCGATCGTCGCGTCTTTTATCTCCTCGACGGGATGTCGAGGGCTCTTCAGCTCTGGATGTCCGGGGACCTTCTTGGTGACGGGAGGCCCGAACAGAGTGGGCAGCGACCTTCTCCTCGTACTGTATATGCGACTGGGCTTGGTGGAGAAGAGCGTTGAGGTTCCTCGGTGGATCTAGGCCGATGGCTTTCGCGAAGTCTGAACCAAGACGTAATCCCTGCTCGAGCAGGAACTTCTTCATCTCGTCGGTCGTAGGCACTTGGACGGCCTCCTTATTGAACCGCTCAAGGGACGCCTCAGTCTTTGGATGGCGTCGTGATGCGGTAAAGTGTCGAGAGAAAATCCTCCCGAGTTGTCTCCAGAATGTGATGGATTCCTCTGGCAGCTATTTGTACCAGGTCATTGCTCCCTTCCGGAGCGTGGTTGGGAACAGGCGGCATTTGATGGCTCCTCGTACACCTCTGTAGTCCAGAAGAGCATCTATGTTTTCTATGTGCTCGTCTGGGTCCGTGGTTCCATCATAAGTCCCTAGAGACGGAGGCTTCTCTAGTCCTTTGGGGAGACGGGTGTCCAGGATCCTGCGGGACAACGGGCCACGAGGCTCGTCGTCGCTGTCCGAACTTGAAGTCGATGGTGACCGTTGTCTGCGCTCGCGGCGGCGGTCTCTGCGAGGTGAGGGCGATCGTGGCCGGTCGCGAGGTCTGACCGGTGGAGAATGCCCGTCTTGCCTCGTTCTCTTGTGTCTTGGTGGTGACTGGTCCCGCGGGGAGATCTGGTCGCGTTTGCGAACGTGTAGTGGTTCAGGCTCACGCCTCGTCATACGGTCTTCCCGGCGCCTAGGTGGCAGGCTTCTTGATTTCTGGTGTTTCCTCTTGGGAGGAGAAGATCTTGGAAGAGCTGTTTCTTCGAGGGCTCCTATCTTTTCTCCTTGCTGCAAGATAAGGAGGTTCGTGCGGTTGACAACATCTAGGAGGGCTGCAACGGCCAGATCAGCGCTGGGGGGACCAGGAATTGGTCGTTCCCCCAACGGCGACTATTTTCCTCCTTGCTCCGTGGGAGGAGAAGTTGGAGACGCAGTGGCCCCGTCTCGAAGGAAACGGGGATCAAAAAGTAACAACGAACTGCCATTAACGTCCATCTTGTTGACGGGGACAAGAACCGTAGCGTCAACACCTTTTTTGGAGTTCTGAGCGGCCATGTGTGGGCGGATCAAAGAAAGTATGTTTTGATCTTTTGGTTTCCGAGGAGGAAAGAAAGAAGGGGAGAACAAGGAGTTCCCACAGACGGCGCCACTGATCCGATGTGTTCGAACTGGTCCACGCGCGCTGGTCGTTAGAAGGTGAGGTGCCCGAATGATGGCTGGTCGTAAGACGTGCAACGTGCTCGGCTTGAGAATGAGGAGAGGAGGGGGTGTACCTGCAAGGTACTCCGACGCTCAAGTAAGAAAGGGTCAGAGAAAAAGGGGGCAAGTACAAAGTGTATTCTTAGGGTGAAAATGTGATACCTGACCCTCTCAAGTGAGAGGGTTTATATAGAGCCCCCAGCGCGTGGCCAACGGTCCTATTTTTGGGGCGAACTAGCCGTTTTTCCCAAAGAATAGGTAACCGCCCAAACTAGCCGTTATGTCGGGCAGGGTGCCCTGAACTAGCCGTTATGTCGGGCATAGACGCAGTTGCGGGGACCTGCCCATTGCCGTTCAGGCAGCGAGGAAGCCGTGCGTAACGGGCATTAGAGCCGGGGAGGGACGTTGCGTTCCTTGTCCGGTTGGAGGGGCAGAAATGTCACTTTTGCCCCTCTGTGGGTTGGCTTAGGCAATTTGGGCCGCTCTAGAGCAGAGGTGGATTGGGCCGATTCTAGCCATTGGTCCAGTCCAGAACAACGATCTTAAGGTTAATGGTTAACTTTTATTTGCGTGTAGGAGAAACCTGAGGCTAAAAAAATTCGTAATAAATCAATAGATCCTTCAATTGAGGAATGCTGGAATCAATTATTTGATGACAGTTATGCAAGTGGGGAAAAAGTTGTTGCACCCTCTGTGAATTCTGATTTTTTGGAACATGTGGAACATGTTAATGGTGAGGAAGAGGATAAAGAAAGTGATGGAGAAGACAATCCCCATTATGAAAGTGACGGAGAACAAGTTTATGCAGAATATAGACGACATGCTTCTCAATTGGAACACTTGTTTTGTGAAGAAAATTATTTTTGGCCTGATTATGTGAATGAGGTAGGTGGAACTCAAGTACCTATCCAAAGTGTTAGAGTAACCCAAGTATCAAGCCAAGGTATTGGAGGTACGCAAGTACCAAGTCAAGTTGAAGGTACCAATAAAGTTGAACAAACATAAAACATGGTTAACAAACCTATTAAGGTAAATCGTAAAAGAAAACAAACAGGGGGACAACGAAGCTAGGGTGTCAAATTGAAACTTTAATTTCTCAGTCTCATAAGGCATTAGAAATAATGCAATCTGATGGTGATACAAAGTAAACAAGTTAATGGCATGTCTATCATTGTTACATCAATGTCTATTATAAATCGGATGGTTATGGAAGGTGTTTTGGAAAAGAGTAGTGAATATGGGTGCTTTGCTGCTTGTTTGGTTGATAATGAACCAAGACGAGAGAGTTTTTTAAACATGCAGGGTGATAAGTCTAGAAAAATTTGGTTAACATATATGCATTCCAAAGAGAAATAAACTTGTAACCTATTTTTTAAATAGTTTATGGAGCTTGTGCCTCTAACTTTGTAAGACATGTGAATTTTGTCATTACTTTCATATTTTAAATTTCTATCTTGATACATTATGTTGATTTTGTTTTATTATATTGAATTGGTTTTACTATTTGTGTCTTGTTAATTATTTATAAGGAATCGTGTTGAGTTTAGTTTGTAGGACATTTGCCTCTAATATTACTATAAATATCTTTAATTTTGATTTGTCATTACTTTCATATTTTGAGTTTCTATCTTGATACATTAGATTGATTTTGTTTTATTATATTGAAATGGTTTTACTATTTGTTTCATGTTAATTATTAATTATATTGAATTGATTTTATTACTTTTAAATTTATTTTTTATTATTTAGTGCTTGTATTTTTATTATTTATGAATTATTTTTATTACTTTCAGATTATTACTATAAATATATTTATAAGGAATCATGTTGACTTTAGTTTGTAGGACATTTGCCTCTAATTTTGCAAGACATGTGAATGTAGATTTAGTTTGCAAAACATGTGTCTTTAATTTTGGTTTGTCATTACTTTCATATTTTGAGTTTCTATCTTGATATATTACATTGATTTTATTTTATTATATTGACTTGGTTTTACTATTTGTTTCATGTTAATTATTTACAATTATTAATTATATTGATTTGATTTTATTACTTTTAGATTTTTTTATTATTTATTACTTGTATTTTTATTATTACTGGATTATTTTTTATTACTTTTAGATTATTACTATAAATATATTTATAAGGAATCATGCTGACTTTAGTTTGTACGACATTTGCCTCTAATTTTGCAAGACATGTGAATGTTGATTTAGTTTGCAAAATCTGTGTCTTTAATTTTGATTTGTCATTACTTTTAAATTTTGAATTTCTATCTTGATAAATTACATTGATTTTGTTTTATTATATTGAATTGGTTTTACTATTTGTTTCATGTTAATTATTTATAATTATTAACTATATTGAATTGATTTTATTACTTTTAGATTTTATTTTTTATTATTAATTACTTGTATTTTTATTATTACTGAATTATTTTTATTACTTTTATATTATTATTATAAATATATTTATAAGGAACCATGTTGACTTTAGTTTGTAGGACATTTGCCACTAATTTTGCATTACATTGAATTGTTTATTTTATTACTTTTAAATTATTATGTCAATTATTTATTGCTTAAATTTTTATTATTAATGTATTCTTTTTATAAATATAGTAATTATTGATTTAATATATTTGATTATTATTAGGCATATCATGAATTTTGAGAGAGAGAGAAAAAGAGAAGTAAATATGCACTTTATTGGAATATAAGATCAAATACAATAAGTGCAATTGCTACATATTACTATAAATATATTTACAAGGAACCATGTATGACTTCCATTCAAAGTGGACAAGATTAGATAAATGAGATATTGAATGGACATCATGTTCGATGTATGAATGCCTTTAGAATGGACTCAAACTTATTTATACAGTTGTGTAAAGATTTGCAAACAAAATATGGATTAAAACCAAGTAAGAGAATGACAGTTGTAGAGAAGGTGGGCATATTTGTATATACACTTGCTATGGGCGTTTCAAATAGAGATGTTAGAGAGTTGTTTCAACATTCTGGAGAGACTATTAGTAGAGCATTTCACGAAGTTTTGGAAGCAATTAGTGGTAGAAATAAGGGCTATAAAGGTCTAGCGCATGATATTATAAGACCAAAAGATCCAACTTTTCAATGTGTAGAGTATGTATGCGTGTGTGTCTATATATATATATATATATATATATATATATATATATATATATGGTTCATATCCTATGAGAATGTCATTTTTATGTGAGAACATGAGAATGCATCTGAATCATTAGATTTTAAAATAAATTGTGGAGATTATGTGTGGTTTTTGTTTTTCTCTCTCCTCCATTAATAAAATAAATGATGGAGGAGAGAGAAAAAATAGCTGACACATAATCTCCACCATTCATTTTAAAATCTAATGATTCAGATTCATTCTCATGTTCTCCCATAAAAATGGCATTCTCATATGATACGTTCCCTATATATATATATATATATATATATATATATATATATATATATATATATATATATATATATCATGATTGATACATACTTATCTAATTTTGTAATAGGATTGTATCGGATGTATTGATGGTACTCATATAGTTGAATGTATTCCTGAGGTTAATCAAATGCGTTATAGGGGTAGAAAAGGAATCCCCACCTTCAATGTCATGACTAGTTGTGATTTTAATATAAGTTTTACATTTATATTAGTTGGATGGGAGGGATCATCACATGACACACATGTTTTTCTTCATGCAATCAACACCCCTGTGCTATATTTTCCAAATCCTCCTAAAGGTATTATTATACACGTGCAATTATACAAGAATTTTATTTTTAAAATTTTTTTTAAAGAAGTTTATTTTATTTATTAAACATTTTTTTCTTTATTACAGGTAGATATTATTTTGTTGATAAAGGATATCGTGATAGAGAAGGATATTCGGTGCCTTATCCAAAGATAAGGTATCATCAATCTCAATTTGAACATGAGCCCCCAACTAATGCTCAAGAAGTCTTCAACCGCACACATTCATCTCTTAGAAGTTGTATAAAAAGATCATTTGGAGTCTTCAAGAAAAGATGGAAAATACTTAATAAAATGACACAATTTAGTGTTAAGACCCAAATTGATGTTATAATAAATGCTTTTGCATTGCATAATTATATTAGAGCAAACTCACAAGATGGTGCAATGTTTAATGTTCTTGAGCAACATCCAAATTACATACCTCATGGTCAATTTCGAGATACTGTTGATAATTTTCAAGCTAGTGAAAGGTCGGAAGGGGATCACAGAGATCAATCAAGATTAAGGAAATTCGTAATAGCATTGCAACTTTATTGTAGAATGTTAGACAATAAACTTTATTTTATTATTATTTTAGATTAATGTAATTGAATTCAAAATTACAATATTATTATTTAAGATATCTTTTTAAATTTCATTACAAGATTTATATATAAGCGTTTAATATATTTTTGTGTTATGTTTAATTTTATATTTATATTTAAAATGTTTTTCATTTGATTGCTAATAAGTTTATTTTTATTGAATAAAAATTAGTTTAATAAATAAGACCACTAATTTTTTTAATTAAGAATGTCCTTTTATGTCATTTTGCATTTATCAGCTAATGTAACCGCTAATTTACCAAACACTCAAATTAGCCTATCAACTATAAGTTATCAGCTATAAGTTACCAGTCACCTGCTATAAGTCATCAGCTACCAGCTAGTTTATCAACTATCAGCTAATTTTACCAAACAGAGCCAACAAATTGTTAGGATTTACACCATCACAAATAATTATTAAAATAGAAAAAAAATAATTAATTCATTATAATTAATAATAATATAATAATACTTTTATTTTTTTTATTTTTATGTGTGCCTAAATCTAAACATTTATGTTTGAGATTATAAAAATAAAATTTTCAAATTTTTAACAAATGATTTATTTGACACCCCCATATATTTTGAATCTGTGGAAAGGAATTTTTCTGGCACTTTTACACATTTTGATAATTTTAAAAATATCATTCTCATTTTTTACCTTAATTTATTAATTCTAAAGTTTTTCCTCAAATGCAAAAAATTCAATAGTGCCACTAAAAATGTGGTATGAATTTTTATCGTATTTTTTTTTTAAATATTTGGTGTATAGCAATGATTTATCGGAAGTTTTGAAAAATTAGGTATACAAGATATTTCCCCTACCCTGAAAATTCGGTAGTGTTATTTTTGTGCGGTTGTGATTGTTCCGACACTTTTATATGGTTCTGATTATACCCACATTTTTGTATGACTATGCATTATATATTGTTAACAAAAACATCTTGCATTTGTTTACTTCAACGACGTGAGCCTTCTTATTGAATCTAGGGTCACAGAGGACACCCTTCTTGATATTCTAAAATCTAAATCTGATAATCTCTTGCACTATCAGGATTACCGAATAGTGGTTAAGATAAAATATCGTTCATCATCAATTGATACTGAAGGGAAGATTAGGTTCAGTAAGTTTAAGTTGAAGACGGGTGAAAATCTAAGAGTTATGTGGAGCACATTTCAACGATACGAAACAAAGGGTCCAATTGAGGTGGATATGACACTTGCGAGATCTACTAACAATATTTTGAAGATGTTGAAATATCCTGAATTATCTACCAATGTTTAAGTTATGTTCATGTTATTTTCATGTTATGTAATGTTAAGTTAGGTTATATTCATGTTAAGTTATGTTCATTCTGCAGTAATGCAATGCTAATTTTCATGTAATACAATGTTAAGATAAAGTGTCATCAAAATACATATAATTCAGTACAAACCCAAAATAATGTCATCGATAATAAATAATTGTTAAAAAAATAAAATCTACAATAGTCCACCACGAGCAATATATTCTATCTGCGATAGCCAGATATAGACCTCGCCATATGGGTTTACCAAACGCATAAGGTTATCAGAAAGTAGTGTTATCATCTGCAGCTACTGGTGGTCAGTCCTACCAGGTGGAGCCGATGGCACGTCATCAAGATGTCCTCTATCATGTGAAGGTTCAACATCACCTGCAGGCTGAACAAGTGATACCATGCAAGGGTATAATACTCTAAAGCACAACTCTAAATAACCATTTAAACATTGTCTATGAAAAGTTCCATCTACTGCATTTTCTCTAATAGTAATGGCACTGCTCATAATGCTAACCATAAACCATTTATTAATGCCTCCAAATGACATAATAGAAATTGGTCTAGGGTTGCTCTGAACATAGCCAAATTGGCCCAGGCACCTCTCAAGTAAATATGTAACCACAGAACTCTCCAATTGCATAAAACCTAAAAAATAGCAACATCATCAAACTCCTAATGCACTTTATGGTCTACATAGGGTGTCCATATGACAATCATCCATAGCCAGTGCATCTCATAATCATCTATATATATATATATATATATATATATATATATATATATATATATATATATATATATATATATATATATATATATATATATATATATAGATGATTATGAGATGCACTTGTCCTTTATTCCAATGCATGTGGTACCATCACTAAACTCATATCTTATTTTCTTGAGTTCTAATAGTTTAGGAAGATAGATGAGCTACGTCCCGCACTACAACGCTCTCATAGATGTCCGTAGACATGCAATGTCTAAAAGTACATGTGAGTTACGTACGCACTACAACACATGTAATGCCCCAGTTTATTTAATTTATTTTTCGTAATTAAATTATGTGATATTATGTGATTGTATGTGTGATTGGTGTTTTTGGTGTGTTAGAGGTACCCTTAGTATATGGTAGTAGCCTTAAATAAGGGAGTTTGAGATAATTGGGGCGTGTGAGTAAAAGTGTAGAGATTGGAGGTGTGTGAGCAAAAGAAATAAATAGTAGTAATAATAATTAAATAATTATTTTAAGCATTATTATTATTATTATTATTATTATGATAATATGATTAAATAAATATTTAATTTAATTAGTTGGAGTTAGTAATAATAATATTATTATAATAAAATAAGAGAAAAGGGGGTTTTTGGGAGAAAGAAGATAGATCGTGAAAAACTGAGGGAAAAGAGAAAAGATAAGGCTAGGGCTCAAGGGGGAAGAGGACAACTTTATTGTTGAAGAACCTTTCAAGGAAAATATATGGTAAGGGTGAGGTTCCTATTATATAAGGCTTTGTATGATAATTGTGGGTGGGTTATACCATGTATGAATTGCTTTTCTCTTCTCTCTATGTTATAATCATTGATGCAATTATGTGTTTGTTGGAATGGATAATGTGATTGATGGACTATGAATTTGTATGATGATGTTGTGATTGATGATTTTTGGTAAATTGTGTATTTATGATGTTAGAACCATGTATTGATGGAATTGCATGATGATAGATGTTGTGTTGTTGATGGTTGTTGCGAGTCAGAGTCGGAACTCAAGTTATGAATTTTTATGAAAATAATTGGGGTTTTAAGACTTTTAAAAAGTGATTTTTCGTGTAAAGTAATGTGATGAATGAATTTTGTGAAAAGTGGGGTTTTTGATGATATAAAAAGTATTTTTCGTTTGGAAAAGCAGCAGAAAAGTGATTCTGCTTACAGTGTAATTGGTTACTAGAAATAGTGTAATCGATTACACTGTGGTAAAACTGTGTTTTTTGGCAATTTGAAGTGGATGTAACCAGTTACTGAATTGGTGTAACCTGTTACACTGAGTGAAACTGGCGTAGCAGGGGCGTGGTTATAGGGGTGTAACCGGTTACTGCATTTGGTGTAACCGGTTACTGCCTTTGGTGTAACCGGTTACATTGGGAACACATTTTGTAAAACTTTGAAAAATCATATCTTGAGTTCCGAGTGTCCGATTCGGGTGTCATTCGAAGCGTTAGGAAGCTGACACATCAAAATTTGTTTTAAAAATAATTGCAGTGCCTAGAAATAAACAAATTGTTGTGTGATGGTGTTAAATTCTATGTAGTGTTTATGTTGTGGTGTGACATATTCGTACAAGCATTATTGTTTGCTTGTTATATTGCTATGTTGTTGTTGCTGGATTGTTATAGCAGGGTGTGGTGCATGGTGGCTAGTATTGGCGTAGTACATTGACTAAGGTAAAGGTCATTGTGCATGGTGTTGTGGTTGCATGTATTGTATGTTGCATGCATTCATGGTGTTGGGCGATGATCCGTTGTTGGTGAGCCTCAATCCTACAGTGGGGATTGGGTGCGAGTAGCCGGTTCTAATTGGGAATCAGTGATTCGTTATCTATGGTGATGGTAACTATTTCTAGTGGGCTCTGATCCTAATGTGGGGATCGGAGCGGTGAACCTGAGAGTTCACATCTTGGTACCACATGCAGTAAGTCTCATTGCATTACATATTTATTGTGTTTGGATTGTGTGGAAGTGTGATTGGTGGAATGGGTGATTATGCATGTAATAATCTGATGCTTACTTATTATCATACATTTCTTTATATAATTGTGACATCTCACCCCTTCTGCTGAATGTTGCCTTTACATGGACATCGTGCAAATAATCTGCAGTAGATGCGTGGATGTGAGTGAAAGATAGTGTTCTTCCTTTTTATTTATAGAGTCGGCGTCTGCTCTGATGTGTAACATCGGGGAGGGAAAATGCTTATTGTTGTTTATGTTTATTGGAGAATTTATGGATATCTCCTAAGTTGATATTTCTTATGATTACTTTAAATCATGATCATGTTTTGATTAATTAAATTGTCAAGTTGTTGATGTCTCCGTTGCAAAAAAAGTTGAATTTCCAGACATGTTTTATTACTATTATTATTATTAATAATTTTTGGAAGTGGCATGTGTTACATATCTGAGTGTTTGAGCAAGTTTATGTGAAAAGTAGCATCCTAAATGTTTATGTTTTAATTTACTCTCATAGATTATTTATTAACTATGCGAGGGAATTTAGGGTGTTACATAGTGGTATCAGAACAGGTCGGTCTGTCTGGCCAAGTTGTTGAGTCGGTGTGGTGTGATTAGGGGTGGCAAAACGGGTTGTCCGCCCCGCCCCGTCCCGCCTTAAGCCCGCCAAAAAAAAAGGCGGGGCGGGCAAGCCCGCATAATGGAAACGGGATTAAAAATCTAGCTCGCCCCGCCAAGGTGGCGGAGCCCGCCAACTTTTTTATTGATTTATTTTTCATTTTTTTAATAGATTAATAGACTTGTTTTTACATTTCAAATAGATTTTTCACTTATTTTTTAGAATAATTTTTACAAAACATCTTTTTAACAAATTTTACTTCAAAATGTATTGCATATATTATCAAATAAATGTACAAAATAAAACTATCAAGAATTAGAATTACTAGAATTAACTAAAAAATGGTGGGTTTAAGGTGGGACAAGCTGGACCAATAGGTGCGGCGGGCTTTGGCGGGTGGCGGGTTTTGGCGGGGCGGGCTTTGGTGGGCAGATGACCCAAAATCCCAACCCAACCCGCCATTTTTTTTGCGGATGCGCGGGCCGGCCCGGTGTGCCACGACCCGTTTTGCCACCCCTAGGTGTGGCAGTTGTATATTGTCGGTGTTGTTTTCTAACCATTGTTGCTGTTAATGGTGTGAAAAAGAAAATGGCTGGAAGGAACGATGCTATTATTGCTGCTGTTTTGCAGGTTGTGCATAATCAACCTAATGTTATGGGGAATGATGAGTTCCACCATTTGAGGGAAGTTTCATAGGAATAATCCTCCTACTTTCAAGGATAGGTATAATCCCGATGGTGCGCAGGCTTGGCTCAAAGAGATTGAGAGAATGTTTCGGGTGATGGATTGTTGAGAAGAGCATAATGTACGGTTTGGTACTCATATGCTGGCCGAGGAAGCTGATGATTGGTGGATCAACACTCATTAGGTGTTGGAAGCTGCATGCGAGGTTGTCACTTGGGCTGTGTTTTGCAGAAATTTTCTGAGGAAGTATTTTCCTAAAGATATCCGCGAAAAGAATGAGATTGAGTTTCTAGAGCTGAAGCAGGATAATTTAACTATTATTGAGTATGCTGCCAAATTCATTGAACTTGCAAAGTTCTATCCTCATTACAGTGAGACAACTGCTGAGCACTCAAAGTGTATGAAGTTTAAGAATGGTTTACATCTTGAGATTAAGCAGGTGATTGGGTATCAACAGATTCTGAGGTTTTCGGAGTTGGTGAACAGTTGTAGGATTTATGAAGATGATAGTAAAGCTCGACCAGCTCATTATAAGAGTCTGAGTGAGTATAGGGGAAAGCAGAATGTGAACTGTGGGAAGCCATATAGTGCTCCAGCTGAGAAGGGTAAACAGAGGGTTGCTGATGGTCATAGGCCAAGTGAGGGAGGTGCTCCTGCTCCTCTTATGTGCTTTAGTTGTGGTGAGTTGGGTCATCGTGACAGTGAATGCAAAAGTGATGTGAAGAAGTGTTTATGATGTGGGAAGACAGGACATCTGGTTGTTGATTGTAAGGATAATGTGGTGACTTGCTACAACTGTGGTGAACCAGGACATACCAGTACTCATTGCCAGAAGCCGAAGCAAGCTTCAACTAGAGGGAAGGTGTTTGCATTGCCAGGGACTCAGACTTCCAGTGACGATAGGTTGATCAGAAGTATATGTTACATTAATACTACACCTTTGATTGATATTATTGATACTGATACTACTCATTCTTTTATTGTTGTTGATTGTGTGAAAAGGCTAGGCCTTGTAATCTCTTCCATGAAGGGAGCGATGGTTGTCGATACTCATGCTAAGGGATCAGTGACTACCTCTTTGGATTGTTTGAACTGTCCTCCGTCAATTTTTTATAGAGATTTTGGTGCTGATCTTATCTGCTTGCTGCTGAGGGATCTTGATGTTATCTTAGGAATGAATTGGTTGGAGTTCAATCATGTTCATATAAATTGTTATAACAAGTCGGTGCGGTTTCTTGCTCCTGATGATGAGGAGGAAGTTGGTTTCTTATCTGCTAGGCAGTTGGGAGAGCTTTTGCAAGATGAAGCTTAGGTGCTTGCATTGTTTGTGTCTTAATCTGTTTAAAGTCAAGTTGCAATTGATGAATTGCCGGTGGTGTGTGATTTTCCAGAGGTGTTTCGGGATGATATTTAGGACGTACCGCCGGAGAGAGAGATGGAGTTTTCTATTGACTTTGTCCCTGGTATCAGACCTATTTCTTTGGCACCATATAGGATGTCGGTGTCGGAGTTAGCAGGGTTGAATAAGCAATTAGAGGAATTGCTGGAGAAGAATTTTGTGAGACCAAATGTGTCGCCTTGGGGAGCTTCGGTGTTGTTTGTGTCACACCCCAATTTTGACCTTGAATCGCCGAATAAAAGTATTTATTGTAGCATTCATATCATATGCATAGCATAACATGCATTTCATCTCGCATAACGCCTAAAATGGTTGGCCAAAATGAATTTTTGGATATACAGACAAACCGGTTGAATTGTTTCTTAAATATACGTAAAATCAGTGAATGAAGAGTTTCGAAATTGAGCTTGCAGACATCAGTAATATCAACCTACAATTCACGTAGTTTAACATGGCGCGCTCGTCTTATTTTTCGACAACTTTTTAGCCATATTTTGATCAGTCTGAGCCTTTTAACCAATCCGAATTTATTTCAAAATCTGACTAAACGTTGTATTTTTCCAATACGATTATTTTGCATTTATCATTTTAGTGCAATCGGTTTATTTTTTTCGGGCAATTGGGCGCCCGACTTTTATTTTTTTCAGCCGTTTTATTTTTATCTTTTTGCCTAAATATACAGAAGAATAAAATAGAATTTTCCATGCTTGCATTTTAATTTTATCACGTGTATTTAAAAAGATGTGAATTTTATTTGATTTAAATCAATTAAATCATCTAAAAGGGGCATTTTAGACATTTTAATTTGTCTTTTAATGTGTGTTTCTTTGATGTAATCATGTCCATCAATTTCAAATTAATCAATGGCTCATGTTTGCAATCCTCATCTTTTTCCATTCATCCAATCAACAATTAGAACTTTATTTAATAAATAAAATCTGAAAAAAATAAAAAGATTCTGTCCACCTTCTTCTCCACGGACACTCTCATGACAAATACTCTGTTACTGTCCATAATACTCTCACAAAAATATCCCTTGCTCTCTCATAGAACTTTATTTAATAAATAAAATTAAGAAAAATAAAAAGATCCTCTCCACCTTCTTCTCTCTCTCGTCTGCTCATACTTGTGCAACTCGTTCCCACTCTTTCCTTCCCTAACCTCACTACAAGTTCCGCTATAAACCCCACAACAACATATTATCGTTTCATCACTGTTACCATCTTCTTAAAACATCTCCTCTACCCCTGTACTCCTGCGCATAGAAAGCTTTCTTTTATTTCTAAAGTTTTATTTCTAAATATTATAACATGCATTCTTTTACTTCAAATGTTGCAGAGACGCTTGTGTTCTTACATGTATATAACTTAGTGTGTTTTTAGTAAGATAAACATTGTTTATTACTGACAAGTGCTTCCATGTGTGAATTGAGATATGCATTAGTTTGACGTGATGTGCATAAACTTTCATTTTTTCTTGTTTAGATGTTGAACTTCAGTACTCTATATCTTCCCAGGTGGTGTCTTGAAGGTCTCTAGGAGACAAAGATTATTAAGTAAATTTGTTGAAAACGAATGTAAGAAGATACATAGACTAATGGAACTATACACCATGTAGGTTGATCTTGCCCTCTTCTCCATATGATGTTTGTTGGAACTGGGTTCCAAGAAAGATGAGTATTTGAGAGAAAGAAGAAGAAGAAGAAGAAGGAGAGAAAAGAGATTAGGGTTTTGAGAAACTTTGTAAAATTTTATTATGAAGCTGTTATTCTAACAATGCTGTCTCAAAATACAAAGTACAAAGCCCTTTATATAGGCTATCAAAGCCCAGGCCCAAAACTAACATTTCGACTAACCCTAGTCAATTCGACTGAATTCCTACCAGCTGTATTCGATTCTGTCGAATACAGCTGAATATACATCAATATATTATTCGACTGACTCTACAACATTTCGACCAAAACCTATAAAACCCTTCGACTTCGACAGACTAACATGAATTACTTTTAACACACCACCTAATTCATGTTTTCGAGACTTCTCATCCCAATGCTCTTCTTTAACTCGTCGAATTTGATTTTCTTCAAAGGTTTGGTAAGTATGTCAGCTAGTTGAACTTCAGTCTTACAATATTCAAGATCCAGCTTCCCTCTGTTTACTTGTTCCCTGAGAAAATGATACCTTCTTTCTATGTGTTTACTTCGACCATGGCACATAGGATGATTGGCAAGATCAATGGCTGACTTGTTGTCTACAAACAATTTCATCTTCCCAGGTTCCTTGATCTTGAGTTCTTCGAGCAACATATCTATCCATGCTGCCTGACATGCTGCATGCGATGCAGCTACATACTCAGCTTCACATGATGACAAAGCTACAATGCTTTGTTTTCTCGAACTCCAAGAGATTGGAGCTCCTTCGATCATGAAAATATAGCCTGCAGTACTTTTCTTCTCATCTTGGTCTCCACTGAAATCTGAATCAGTATAACCATATACCTCAGCATCTTTCGACTTGGACTTATTTCGACATGGCATCAGCACACCATGATCAATCGTACCCTTAATGTATCTCAGTACTCTCTTTACTGCAATGAGATGACATTCTTGGGGTTTCTCCATAAATCGACTTAACAATCCGACACTTTGACAAATGTCTGGCCTTGTATTGCAGAGATACCTCAAGGATCCAATAATTTGTTTGTACAGTGTCGAACTTACAAACTCATCATCAGTTACCTTCAACTTTGCTCCAGTCTCCAATGGAGTTGTTGCAGCTTTACAGTCAGTCATCTTGAACCTCTTCAAGATATCTTGAGCATACTTCTTCTGGTGCAGGAACACACCTTCAGCTGTGTCTTTAAATTCCATCCCTAAGAAATATGACAAATTCCCTAGGTCGGACATTTCGAACTCTTGCATTAGCTTCGACTTGATTTTTCTTATCTCAGCTTCATTTGCATCTGTAATCAGCAAATCATCAACATACAGGCATAAAATGATTCGACTATCATTGTCGACATCATTTACATAAACTCCATGCTCAGACACACACTTTGTGAACCCTGCTTCGATTAGGAAACTGTCTATTCTTTTGTTCCAAGCCCTAGGGGCTTGCTTTAATCCATAGAGAGCCTTCCTCAATCTGTACACCTTCGACTCATGCCCTTTAACCTCAAATCCTGGTGGTTGACTGACGTAAACTTCTTCCTCCAAAGGTCCATTCAAAAATGCTGATTTTACATCCAACTGATGTATCTTCCATCCTCTATATGCTGCTGTCGAAACAACAATCCTGATTGTTTCCAACCTAGCCACTGGCGCATAGACTTCGTTGAAATCAACACCAGGTTTCTGCAGAAATCTTCTTGCCACTAGTCTTGCCTTATGCTTGGCAATTTCACCATTTGGCCTTCGTTTCAGCTTGTAAACCCATTTCACATCAATAGGCTTCTTGCTGGCTATTTCGACAAGTTCCCAGGTATTGTTCTTCTCAATTGCCCTGAGTTCTTCCTTCATGGCTTCACACCAATTCTAATCATTCATGGTTTCATCCAAATTAATTGGTTCTGCTTCAGCCATCATCATTGCTTCTTCTATTAAGTCACCATCTGCATCGATTGCATTATCTGGAAATCTCTCATATCCAGCTAACCTTGTCGACTCAGCTCTTGTTCTAGTTGATCTTCTTACATTCTGCTCAGGAGGTTCTTCATTTCGACTTATCGTGGCCTCAGTTTGTTGGTCTTCTTCAAACACCGTCGGAACTGTCTCTTCCATCTGTCGAGCAGTATCCTGTCGAACTGACCCATGACTCCACTCCCAATTTTGATTCTCATCTACCAGAACATCTCGACTGATCACAACTTTATCATCTTCTGGTGAATATAGTCTATATGCACCAGTCGAATGATAACCTATGAGCACCATGGTTTGACTTCGATCATCTAGTTTTGTTCTCAATTGCTCAGGAACATGCCTAAAACATATTGATCCAAAAACTCTAAGATGACTCACATTTGGCTTCTCACCTGTCCAAGCTTCATAAGGAGTCTTCTCGACTAACTTCTTCGTTGGACATCTATTCAGAATGTATACTGCTGTCGAAGCTGCTTCAGCCCAAAATCTCTTTGGCACCTCTTTAGCCTTCAACATACTTCTCGTCATATTCAGTATACTTCTATTCTTCCTCTCAGCTATTCCATTGTGTTGAGGTGTATAGGGTGCAATAACCTCATGCTCTATACCTCCCTCTTCACAAAATCTAGCAAACTCTCGAGAGACATATTCTCCACCACCATCAGTTCTCAGTTTCTTTAGCTTGCAGCCACTTTGCTTTTCGACAAGCAACTTAAACTTCTTGAACTTTGTGAATACTTCACTCTTACTTTCGATCACATAAATCCACATATATCTGGTGAATTCATCAATGAAAGTTAAGAAGTAATGCTTGCCACCATTCGACCTAACTTCAAAAGGTCCACATACGTCAGAATGAACAAGCTCCAACTTTCCTTTCGACTTAATTGGCAGATCATGTTTGAATGCTTTTCTAGCTTGCTTCGCTTTACAACAGTCTTCACACACATGATTTGGTTCCTTCACCTGAGGTAAACCATACACCATCTTCTTCTGATTCAGCATACCCAAACTCCTGAAGTTTAGATGCCCATATATATGATGCCATAGCCAATTCTTTTCCTCTTCTGTAGTTGACACAAGACATTCATGATTAATCATGTTAATCTGAACTTTAAAAGTCTTGTTATCAGCCAATGGTGCTTTTAGTACCAACCTACCATCAGCATGATACACCTTCATTTGATTATTCTCCAGCTTCATATTATGTCCTTTGGCAAGTAATTGACCTATACTTATCAAGTTACTTGTCATAGAAGGCACATACAACACATCAGTAATGCTGACTTTTCTGCCATCTCTTCTCATTACAGATATGTTTCCTCTTCCACCTGACGTGATCTGTCTACCATCTGCAAACTTTATCACCTTCTTAACTGATTCATCAAGCTTGTTGAACCAGTTCTTGTTACCAGTCATGTGGTTGCTGCAACCTGAATCAAGATACCACAAATTCGTTTCATCATCATTCGACTGAGTATCTGCCATTAGTAGCACACCTTCAGAATCACTCTCTCCTGCCTGTGCATACTGCGCTTTGTCACTTTCTTTTGCTCGTGCTTCCTTCTTCTTTCGACAGTCTCGAGCATAATGACCAAAACTTTGGCAATTGTAACACTGCACGTCTTTCATGTCAACTTTCTTCCCAGAATACTTGTTGCCCATGCCTTTCTTTGTCGAATCATCACGATTCTTTGAACTCTTGCTTGACTTCTCATCACCAGCAAGATTTCTTCCCTGCTTCGCCTTCCCAGATTTCTTGGTGAATTTCGCTTGTAGTGCTTGGTCCGATACCTTTTCTCTTTCTGAATCTCTTTGCTTCAATCTCATCTCATGAGCTTCCAAAGAAGCCTGTAGCTCTTCAATCTTCATCTTAGCAAGATTCTTGGACTCTTCAATTGACTCTACAATGTAATCAAAATTTGCAGTCAGAGATCTTAGTACCTTCTCAATCTTCTGCAAATCTGTGATTGTTTCTCCACAAGACTTCATCTGGTTCGTCAGCATCACCAATCTTGAAAAGAATTCCGAAACTGATTCATCTTCCTTCATTTGAATCATCTCGTATTGCTTTCTCAAGGTTTGCAGCTTCACCCTCTTCAATTTCTCATCACCTCCATACAAGTTCTTTAACTTGTCCCACACTCCTTTTGCAGATTCTTCTTCAATAATTTTCTCAAACACATTCGGATCCACACACTGGTGAATCAAGAACAACGCTTTACCATCTTTCTTCCTTTGATCCTTGTACGCGGCTTTCTGTTCCTCAGTAGCATTTGCCCCCAATTCCGTTACACCATCATTCACGATTTCAACCACATCTTGAAATTTGAAAATGACCTTCATTTGCGCAACCCACCGTTGGTAGTTTTCTCCTTTGAAAACCGGTAAATTCGCTGGGAATTGTGTGGACGTTGTTGCTCCGTTTGCCATTAGAATCTCTCTGAATCGCAACCGGGCTCGTTGATACCAATTGTTGGAACTGGGTTCCAAGAAAGATGAGTATTTGAGAGAAAGAAGAAGAAGAAGAAGAAGGAGAGAAAAGAGATTAGGGTTTTGAGAAACTTTGTAAAATTTTATTATGAAGTTGTTATTCTAACAATGTTGTCTCAAAATACAAAGTACAAAGCCCTTTATATAGGCTATCAAAGCCCAGACCCAAAACTAACATTTCGACTAACCCTAGTCAATTGACTGAATTCCTACCAGCTGTATTCGATTCTGTCGAATACAGCTGAATATACATCAATATACTATTCGACTGACTCTACAACATTTCGACCAAAACCTATAAAACCCTTCGACTTCGACAGACTAACATGAATTGCATCTGAGACTCCGACTGATATTTTAAACTCTAGAGGTCTCCGTTACAGAAGAAGCAACACAAATGTGTGTTACACATGTCCATGAGATTGACACTAAGTTACATCCTGTTAGACTTTGCAATATCGATGTTTCATATTATCATAATGTACTGCTCACACTGGCCAGGTGCAATCCATATAACTCCATTCCTTACCACCTTGATCTTTGTGGTGGCGGCATGATAGGATGCTAAAGATAAACCCTAACAAAACTAGAGAAAACTAAGAAAGGAAAATTAAGGTAACTAATAAAATAAAGATTTTTTCATTCATTTGATTGATTCTCTTCATTTCTTAGTGAGAGTATATATAAAACATCACTAATGGATAATAGAATAAAGGGTCAATGGCTAAAAAGCCCAACTACACAACAAAAGTCCAACTAAGATAAATTTTACTTCTAGCTTTAATAATTTCATGATCTTATCATTACCTACCCCTTTAAAATTAACCTTGTCCTCAAGGTTGTAAAACTTTATTGCTGCAATAACTCCCTTTCTGATCTATTTCATCAACTTGGTTCATGACCCCTTTAAACCAATCAAAAGAACTTTGTTCTCTTACCCCGTAAAAATAAGTACTGGTAGTCGCCACTGTTTTCTTCTGCTTGTTGAGAAGATCTTTTAGAATGTTGATAAAAGACATTGCTTCTATTCCAAGACCAACAAGTAATAAGACGTCATCGCCTAGTGCTGAGGTAATAGAAAACGAATGCCACTTAAGTAGAGAAATGATGGGACATTGGACAAACATATATTGTCCGCTCTTGTAACGAAATTGGCGCGGCTTTAACATTTGCAACATGAGAACATTTCCAGGATAGATTGCAACCTTTATAAGAGGGACTGTGTATAAATCAGAACGGAAGAATCTGAGTGTTCTTTCTCCTGCATAAAGTAAGATTGGAACTACAAGATACATCCATGTTGTTTGATTGATCCGTTCGCCCACGAGGCAGAGGTTTACTCCGTGAATGATGAGCAACACATAGACAATGACAAATAGATGGTGTGAATACCAAGAAGCATTGAAACCTGTCAGCCTATTAAATGGTTTGGGGAGCTTAATGAGATTTCTCCTAAACCATGTTGTTGCAAGTATAAAAGCTATGGCCATAAAAATCACCATCAAAATTCCAGTCACATCCTCAATTGCTATAACAAGATCTCCATAACTGGGTTTATGATCTCCAAATGCACCATTTAAATACTTCTTATACTCATCTTCATAGGAATTTACAAGTCTTGGAAAATCACATGGTAGATGATTCTCGACATGAAGCGTAACTCCAATGACTACGGTCTTCACTAAAGTACTTTGAAACAGTATTATGCTTCCCAAATGAATGATAATAGAAATGGTGTGGTACATGCAAGTAATAAAAATGGTTGTGTCCATGCAAATGGCTCTGCCACAGTTGCTAAAATTTTCAACTCTAAGAAATTGGCAAAATTGCAAGACCAAAAAGACCCCATATCCCATTGTTTAATGTAAGAGTAACCGGGTGCATTCTCTCCAAAATTAACTTCAAATGATTCAAGAATCTTACAAGTACTCCATTCAATCATAAAAAATATCTCATTAAAGTTGTAATTAACACAAGTAAACCACTTGTATGGAACCCACAATTTGAAGTATAAGGAGATTTTGGACTTGAAAAGTGCAGTAAACACATTTCTTGCAAGTCTTGAACCTTGGAGTACTTGCCTTTCTCCCAATTTAATATACTGTTGTCTAACTAACTGCAATACAATGTCATAAACAATATCTTGTAACACTCATCACTTGATAATATTACCTCTACTCTTATTATGGCCAAATTCATAACCTCTTCCTGCAACTTTGTTATATTTCTGTATCGGCTAGGAAGATAATGCCTTGAAACATCACTCACTGTTTGAATTGTCTCATCCATTAGGATGCTAGAAGGAAGCTCCAAGTACATCAATGCATATTCAGAAGTCATGGTAATGATTTGCCACAAACTGCTATAATACCGCATGCATGAAATAACTTCAAATTTATCAGTGGCCATCAACACATCAAGAATTATAGGTGCAGTATTAATGTTCAAGGTGTGACTATACAAGTTCAGAAGCTTCATTAGAGAAAATTCTTCAAAGACACTAATTCTAAGGATGACATGTATCTCCCCATATTGAAGCATGCATGGTTGAAATAAGCTTAGCCATGGATCATTAATTATAATAACAGAGAAAGCACCATCAATACTATCACAAAAAGAGACATATAGTAAATCATCTTTTTCAAGCTTAATTTTAGAATTTGCATAAGCATCCTGAAGCAATTTAACATATTGGTGCAGAGGAGCAATAAAACCATTTTTGGAAGTCAATAATGCTTGAGTAATCCCTATCAAAATTAACACTACGAATGTCCAACCGATGAATATCGAAGAGAACTCAATCCAAGAAAAATAAGTTCTTTTATCTATCTTCAACCAATAATTAATCTCAAAGGACAATGACGCTCCCATACGTCCAAGCATGTGTTGTTGGATGAAGCCAATAACTACTTTAATAAGAGAGTGATCTATCTTGGCATTTGGGTCAATTGCTTCTTGGACCACCTTTGCGAGTTCAAGCATGGTAATTTCACTAGGATTTCCAAAGTTGAAATGTGCCACATGTTCTCCATGTATAAGGAAAATTAGACTCTCCACTAAGTAAGAGAAATTCTGGAAATTCCTTGTTTGCTTCACACCCCTATAAATAGTCAAACGTTCCATTTTCGATGACTGAGCAACGAAGAAACTAATTCCACATCCAACATCCAAACTAATTCTGGGTCTGTATGAGTTAAAGATCCTGGAAATTCTAACTTCCACATCAACCCCTTGGTGATAATCCTTGACCAATGCCTCAGCCACACACTCCTCGTCATCGTAGAAACTTTGGACACATATGGGATTAACGTTTCCCCAATAATTCTGATTCAGAAGATGTCGCATAGGATCACCATAGGCCTCACTGCTACTTGTTAGCAAGAATCGATCTCCAATTCGCTTAGCCAAATCAAGCATGTTCAACGTTTCCATCACGTTCTTCTTAATGGTCTGAATGGGCGGCAGAGGTATTTTAACAAACAACTTGTGAGCAAAAGCAAAAATGTATACTTTGGAAGAAGGTTGTGGAAGAGTGATGGAATTGTTGATGTCCAAATTAAGAACCGGTGGCTTTGGGGACAGAGGACTCAGAGCATGATTGTTTACCTTAATGTCTTTCATCGCAATGACGCCGCTATGTTGTTCCTGACTAGTGGTGCTCGCAACTCCAAGTGGTACAACCTCCACTTCTGCCATCGATGGTAAAGAGTGCTCCAAAAGTGTCTCAAGAGTAGAAATTTGGTATACAAGAATCGTTGAAGTTGTTGAAATGGAATCTTTCGTATGCAAGAGTTGAAGTTCCTGGTGTGGCACTTCTTCATCAACCATCGGTATACAAGAATTGTTGAAGTTATGAAATGGTTTGTGTAATGATTCAGTGGTATTGCTAAGGTCATTAGAAACATTGTCTGAACCGTTTGAAATGAAAGGAAATTCTTTCTTTATAAGAAAGTTGTGATGCTTTGAGAGAGTAACCAAAATTTTGAATGATTTCCTTCAACTCTTCTCTATATTCATTTTCAATTTTTTGAGTTTCAATCAAATATTGTTTTAGAGTTTCTAGATGTGAATAGAAATCTTGAGATTGAGGTTGATAGCTATGGTAACTTGAATGTTCATGGAAGGTGGATGATGATTGTTGAGGTGAAGTAAAAATTATGTGTTGTTGTTGTTGATATAGAAGTGTAGGAATAAAAATATGGATATGCCATGGAAGGAAGGATTGAAGTTCAATATGAAAGCACCAATTGATTGTTGAAAGCTGTTAAAAGCTGTATTTTTGGAAGTTTTGCAACTGCTAATCGATTAGCAGGATTGTTGCTAATCGATTACAGCTGTTAGTTATCCAAAAATAACAGTTTTAACAGCATGTGCACTTTAGTTGTATTTTTAGTTTTTGTTGTATTCTCTCATGTATAAATACTCTTTGTATATTCCCAATTCCAATTAATGCCAATTTTAATCCTCACTATTACTCTCTACCCTAATTCTCTCTCTCTCTCTCAATTCATCTTCTTCCCCAAGTTTCTTTCCCCATTGTTACTACCTTCCCAAATTCTGGTTTATGTTTTTGATTGTCCTAACATTTGGCATCAAGAGCTCTGGTTATTGATCATAATCCGCTGCAACAACAATGGCTACCGTTTCCAATGATCGAATTCCCACCAATCTCCCAATTCTTGATTCGAAGAACTACGACAAATGGGCGAAACAAATGAAGGTTTTGTTTGGTTATCAAGAGGTTCTTGAGATCGTCATCAATGGAGTTACACCGTTAGGGGCTGATGCTAACGATGCTCGTAGGGCTACATACAAGGAAGAAAAGAAGAAGGATTACAAAGCTCTATTCTTGATTCATTCGTGTGTTGATAACGACAATTTCGAGAAGGTTGGTGATTGTGAATCCGCGAAGCAAGCATGGGAAATCTTGGAGAAAGCGTATGCCGGTGCTGTCAAAACGAAGGTGGTAAGGTTACAAACTTACAAACGTCAATTCGAGTTAACGCAAATGGAGGACAAAGAAACGATCAACGATTACATCACGCGCATTACCCGGTTAGTCAACCAAATCAAGTCATGTGGCGAAACGATCCTTGAGCAGAATGTTGTATCGAAAGTGTTGCGTTCGTTAACATCATGTTTCAATAACATTGTTGTGGCTATTGAGGAGTCGAAGGATCTAACGACTTTGACCAAAGATGAGTTGCAAAGTTCGTTAGAGGCGCATGAACAAAGGATGGATGAGAGAAGTACCGACAAAGCCAAAGCGGAGATCGCTTTGCAAGCGCGTTTACATGAGAAGAACAAGAGATCGAAGGGGAAGTGGACTTCTAAAAGTAAGAAGAGTTTTGGTGGAAAAGATCCACAAAATTCAAAGAGTGAAGGAAGCTCCAAAGAGGGTAATCAAAGCACCCACAAGCCGTTTGACAAAAGTTCTGTGAAGTGTTACAATTGTCAAAAGCTTTGACATTTTGCGAAAGAATGTCGCTCAAAACGCAAGGAAAAGGATGCGGATGAGGCTAAGGTTGCTAGGGAAGAGGTAGATGATGAAGATACCCTTCTTGTGATGATTACGGAAGAGAATTATGGCATTGTTGGTGCTGCTGGCAGCAGCTACTGTGATGAAAGTTTGCGGGACAGCAGCTGTACTGTGTCGAAAAGTGGCGAAAAAATGCGTTCGGGTCGAAATGCATTGCTTACCATGAGTGATGGAGTTCAAAGTAAAGATGAGTGGTACTTGGATTCCGGTTGTTCAACACATATGACGGGTCGAAAAGATTGGTTTGTGCAAATCAATCAAGCGGCAAAGAGTAAAGTCAAGTTTGCCGACGACACCACTTTAAGAGCCGAAGGGGTAGGAGATGTTTTGATCGGAAGAAAGAATGGTGGACATTCTAGGATCAAATATGTATTGTACATACCGGGAATTAAGTGTAATCTTTTAAGCATTGGCCAATTACTTGAAAGAGGATACTTAATTCGGTTGGAGAACAAGATGTTACGCGTTTTAGATTCAAATGGTGTGTTGATTCTAAAAGCGCCGATGGCTGCCAATAGAACTTTTAAGGTTGAGTTAAAGGTTATGGAGCATCGTTGTTTAGCTACCGCGGCAAGTAGAGATGAGTGGTTATGGCATTACCGTCTTGGTCACCTTAATTTTAGGGATCTCAAGATGTTGCAACAAAGTGGAATGGTAACGGGGCTGCCACAGATTAGTGTTCCGACAGAATTGTGTGAGGAATGTGTGACAAGTAAGCAACACAAGAATGTGTTTAGCAAGGATGCGGGTCGAAGAACCAAAGGCTTACTTGAGGTGGTGTATTCCGATGTTTGTGGACCAATGCAAGTAGAGACTTATGGCGGCAATCAATATTTTGTTACATTTATTGACGATTTTAGTAGGAAGCTTTGGACATATCTTATCAAGAGGAAGGATGAGGTATTTGGAGTGTTCAAGAGCTTCAAGTCCATGGTGGAGCGTCAAAGTGGTCGGAAGCTCAAAATTCTCAAAACGGATGGTGGAGGCGAGTATGCCTCTAGTGAGTTTGGGAAGTTTTGTGATCTTGAGGGTATAGTGCGTGAGGTGGTGCCTCCATATACGCCTCAACAAAACGGAGCTGCCGAGAGGAAAAATCGTACAATAATGAACATGGTGCGTAGTATGCTTTGTGGGAAGAAATTGCCTAAGGAATTGTGGGGTGAGGCCGTGTCTACAGCCACCTACTTGTTGAATAGGTGTCCTACTAAGAAGCTGGAGAAGATCACACCAGAAGAGGTTTGGAGTGGTTTCAAGCCAAGTGTGGATCATTTGCGCGTTTTTGGATCGATTGCATATCGTCATGTACCGAATCAACTTAGAAAGAAGTTGGATGATAAAGGTGAGAAATTGATATTTGTTGGATATCACTCTACTGGAGGGTACAAGTTGTTTGATCAGAAGAATCAGAAAATCGTGATAACTCGGGACGTGCTGTTTGACGAAATAAAAACTGCTGAAACAGCAGGTGTAATCGATTACGCAGATGTTGCTAACCGATTACAGCCTGCTGAACAGCAGCAGTTTGTTGATTTGTTTGATGCAGAGGGTTCCGATGCCGCTGTACCTGCACCTACTGAAGCGGAAAATGCTGTTGTGAATAATGGTTGGCCAGTGAGGCAAAGAGCCTTGCCTCATAAACTCCGAGATTGTGAGAGGTTCCAAGATAATGAAGTGAATAATGATGGTGATTTTGTTCATTTCGCACTTATGGCCGAATCTGAACCAGTAAATGAGGAGGAAGCTTTAAGTGATCCTAAGTGGATATGTGCAATGAAAGAGGAGCTGGAATCTATTGAGAAAAATGGTACTTGGGAGTTGGTCGATTTACCACGTGGAAAGAAACCGATTGGTGTGCGATGGGTCTATAAAGTCAAAGCAAATCCTAAAGGTGAAGTAATCAAGTACAAAGCTCGATTAGTTGCCAAAGGGTTCTTGCAACGTGAGGGGATAGACTACGAGGAGGTATTCGCACCGGTGGCTAGATTGGAGACTATTCGTTTGGTTGTTGGAATTGCGCATAGCAACAATTGGGTGATTTACCAAATGGATGTGAAATCTGCGTTTTTGAATGGTCCTCTTGATGAGGAGGTTTATGTGGGACAGCCACCCGGTTTCGTGATCAGAAATCAAGAGAATAAGTACTACAAGCTACACAAGGCGTTATATGGTTTGAAACAAGCTCCGAGAGCTTGGAACAAACGTATAGACGGCTTTCTTATTGACATCGGTTTCAAACGGTGTGTATCCGAACATGGTGTTTATGTGAGATCGGATACTATTGATGGTGTTATTATACTTTGCTTGTATGTTGATGATCTCTTGATTACGGGCAGCAATAACAAGTGTATTTCAAGGTTCAAAGTGGAGCTCATGAGTGAGTTTGAGATGACGGACCTTGGTGTCATGAGATATTTTCTTGGCATAGAGTTTCACAAGTCAAAAGTGGGGCTGCTTATGCATCAAAGAAGGTATGCTCTAGATATCTTGAAAAGGTGTGAAATGGAACATTGTAATGCTTCCAATACACCTTGTGAGGCTAGAGTTCAGCTGTCCAAAAGTGATGATGAGGATGATGTGGATCCAACACTTTACCGGAGTTTGATTGGATCGTTACGGTATTTGTGCAATACTCGACTGGATTTGGTTTTTAGTGTCGGTATTGCGAGTAGATTCATGGAGAGACCTAAGGTGTCTCACTTGGCAGCGGTCAAGAGGATCCTTAGATATGTGAAGGGTACTCTTGGTTGTGGTATTTTGTTTCCCACATCGGATATGGGTCGCAAGTGTACTTTACTTGGCTACACCGATTCTAATTGGTGCGGAGATAAAGATGATCGGAAATCTACGGCGGGGTACATCTTTATGTTCGGTAGTACACCAATCTCATGGTGTTCAAAGAAGGAACCGGTCGTAGCCCTCTCTTCTTGTGAGGCCGAGTACATTGCGGCATCATTGAGTGTTTGCCAAGCTATGTGGTTAGTGAATCTAATGAAGGAATTGGGATGTGGTGATGATGATGCCACCACACTGTTTGTGGATAATGTTTCCGCGATAAATCTTGCGAAGAATCCGATTGCACACGGAAGGAGCAAGCATATTGAGATGCGGTTTCATTACTTGAGAGAATTGGTCGGTGATGGAAAGCTTAGATTGAGCTATTGCCGAAGCGAGGACCAAGTTGCGGATTTGTTGACCAAGGGTGTGACAAATGAGGTGTTCAAGAGACTGTTGAAGAGCTTGAGCATGATGGACTTGGAGCAACTAAAGTGAGGTGGTGTGTTGAAAGCTATTAAAAGCTGTATTTTTGGAAGTTTTGCAACTGCTAATCGATTAGCAGGATTGTTGCTAATCGATTACAGCTGTTAGTTATCCAAAAATAACAGTTTTAACAGCATGTGCACTTTAGTTGTATTTTTAGTTTTTGTATATTCCCAATTCCAATTAATGCCAATTTTAATCCTCACTATGACTCTCTACCCTAATTCTCTCTCTCTCTCTCAATTCATCTTCTTCCCCAAGTTTCTTTCCCCATTGTTACTACCTTCCCAAATTCTGGTTTATGTTTTTGATTGTCCTAACATTGATAGGATGCTAAAGATAAACCCTAACAAAACTAGAGAAAACTAAGAAAGGAAAATTAAGGTAAATAATAAAATAAAGACTTTTTCATTCATTTGATTGATTCTCTTCATTTCTTAGTGAGAGTACATATAAAACATCACTAATGGATAATAGAATAAAGGGCCAATGGCTAAAAAGCCCAACTACACAACAAAAGTCCTACTAAGATAAATTTTACTTCTAGCTTTAATAATTTCATGATCCTATCACGGCCTACCCCTGCCCCTGGTATATAGCGAACCTCTGGTATACAGATATAATTGGCTCTTCAGACAAGGAACATGGCAAATATAACATGCTCATTACGATGCTTTTGAATGTTTGTTTTGAGTTTAAAGTAATTTTTCATAATTTTCATCTGTCAATTTGGTTATGAATGTGTAAATGAAAATTATGGCTTATGTACCATATGCTTACCTGGAAGTGGTAGCAAATCTTTTTGATCTGTCATGTAGACTTAGTTTCTTAAATGGCGATTCAGGTTCGTTGAGCAGTTCAATCTCAAGCAAGGCATACTCAATAGCCTCAGCCAGTTTCTTGTCCTCCTCGGCATTATGGAAACACCCTCTTTCCTTAGCGTCAAGGACTAGTTCTTTCCATTCAGAGTCACTATTTTCTAAATTTGTTTCATTCCCTAATATCCAAAGGGAATGTCTGAACGAATCACCCGGTTTATAATCAACTTATGTATGTTATGAGAAAATGCAAGTAGGATGAGCATCTCATAATAAGAGAGGAGCATACCTAGCACGAGTCAGTGTCTTGTTCGCACTTCGCCTATTGGAAAGAAAACTCACTTTTGCATCACCATTAGATCTCACTGTGGAGATTATTGTTATATCTTCTATACCACCTTGAAAGCCATCAACAGAACGAACACTAACAGAAAAGTCTGGATCAGAAACAGAATTGCTTAGCTATGTTTTTTCTTGGATTTCGTACACCTGAGCATTATATGGAGATATGATTCCTGTGCTAACTTTCTTCCTTGTCCTAAAAAATTCTGTAACCAAAAATACAGTATAAAAAAGAAGCATTCTTATTTGAGAATAAAATGCAGCACTAAACAAACTCATACACATAGACGTTAGATAAGGAGAAAGCTGACACTTGCCTTCTTCAAGGTTTCCAATAATCTTGGAGATAGGAGCAGCCTCAACTATATTCTTCGAACTATGTTCACAACCTTGTTGCTCTTTACCCTTAGGTATGCTTATAAAAGAAAATGAAGTATACATTTTTTCTTAAGGAAACACCTATTACATCTCATTTCTCTTCCAACAGGGTTGCTCATCATAGAATTCTTTATTTGGGAATAAGCTGATGGATGGATGCATGCTATACTGAGTGTTAAGAAATGCTTCTTGTATCCCAACAATACCAACCTCTCAAACAAACTTCTTCCATATCCAGCCTCTTCGGTAACCTTTAGATTTGATAATGATAATCATATAAGAAACTATTCTTTAATGATGCAGCACAGAAAAAAAATGGCAGAAAAGCAATTACCTTGCTTTTGACTACTGCAGGAAGTTGTCTCACATCACCTATGAGAATGGCATGGTGGAGACCTGGCAGCTGCAATGGAATAGCTGATTCAGATTCTTTTAGCTGAGCTGCTTCATCAACAACTAGAAACTGTATCGGTGTCATTCCTTCTGCGAAAAGTCTAGTAGAACTTGATGCCGTACAGAAAATCAGGCGTGCATTCATCAAGCACAATTTTTCTATTCCATATTTGTCAGTAACTTTTGGAAGTGAAACTGTCTCAAGAAGTGATCTTAGTAAGCAAATGCACTCTTCTCTTTTGAAGTTTAACCCTCCAAGGCAGTTAAAAATGCTTTCTCCGTCTGCATGGTTGTCGAGAGCTTGTCTCAACTTGGCTTTACTCAAGGAGCTTTCAAGAGATGTTAGCAAATCAATAGCTATAGGAATTTTCTTCATCTCCTCAAATGGAACTAAAGATGTTGGTAGGTGTGTATACAAGGTTTGCATGCATACCTTGAGCTCGACTCCAATGTAACTGAATGTCTGCTTAACAAATTGTTCCAATGTCATGATACTATTCTTTGTATTTTCCTTATATGAAAGGTATTTCTTCTTCATGAATTTCTCTAATGTCATAGGATCATATTCTTCTCGTCTTGCTTAGATGAACTATATGCTACTTCTATATCACTCTGTTTTTGCTTTGCAAATTGTTCTAATGACATAATATCATCTTCTATGCGAAGCTTGTACAAACCAAATTGCTTTGAGGGGTCCTCAAGCAACATGATCATTGATTCTAACTGATGTTTCCATCCAGTGGATGGAGCAAAACACCTCAAAAGATTACTTGCGCGATAATCAAGAAAGATATCCTGGAGACAACGGTAATCATCTACTTTCATTCGAGATCTGTTGCCGAATATCACTATGTCACCAAAACCATATGTTTCGGTCCACTGCAGTATTAGCCGGAGCACATGTCAATGTTCTGGTTTTAAACTTGAGCAGGGAAAATAACAAGGAAGCCACTGTCTTTGTTTTGCCGGTTCCGGGTGGATCCCAAATTAGTTTAATAGTGCCACTGTGATGACATTCACTCATGGAAACACAGTTTAAAACTGCATCCTTTTGGGATTCATTCAGATTCTGAGACTGGATCATGGTTTGTATTCTAGAACAAGCTTCAATATGGTTTTCCCCGGAAATGCAAAGTTGACAGTTTTCTCCATTCTGTAAAATGCAAAGCAATCACCTGTCAATTATTTAATAAACGAAACATGTTTCTTGGTCTGAATTTAGTGATTCTTACATTTGAATTAGCTTGCAGCACCTTTTTAATCATGTTCATGTTTGCACCTTCCAACTTTGAGTTCAAGGCTTTCCAAACACGAATATTTGTCGTCAGATTCAAAGGTAGATAGCATAAAGCTTTGGTGCACTGTTGCTCCTCAAGTAATTAGAGTTAATCTCCATGTCAATGCATTTAGAAGACAAAACTGAGATCTTGCCTGTACTTTCTTTTGACCCATAAACATATGCAATGTGATAATGTCTTCTAGGCCGGTTTAAGTCTTCAACAGTTTTCGGTTTGAAGCCTGTCAATGCAATGAGATCTCCAACCTCTGGTTAATATGTTCCAACAGCTTTTGAATCATTAGTTCTGTTCACTGAGATTTGATAAAGCAAGAACTTGGTTGATATGTAGCTTTTCGATCTTTCAGGTTCAACTGTCAACACCTCACAAAAAGGTGCCCAGGATCACTGTGAGTTTCTTCAGTCATTGAAGGAATGAATGAGCTCAAGTAATCTGTTGCTGACATGAATGTTTGTGGGATTTGTTGCACCTGAGATAACAATAATGTTTCGGGCTACATGTTTTTGATAACGTGTCTTTCGAGGAACACGACAACTTCCTAGTGTTAATGCATATCAATACAAAATTCTTTCCGTCCCTTCAGCAAAATCTCAGTTGTGTTAGCATGTTTTTCTTAGAAGGTTAAAAAAGTGTTTTCAGAAATGAGAGTGTAATGTGTTATCATTCATATTCATTCTATGTAAAGTGTTTTCAGAATGTGTAAGGAAGCTTACCAAAGGAGAGTATAGAAAATTGTTGTAGAAGACTGGTAATTTCTATTACAAGATGTTGTGTGACTATACATTTCTATTAGTTTGGTTAATTTAATGGAAAATGTTGAAAACTAATGATTTAGACTGATATTAAAAATGAGTAGAAGTAAAATCTAATAAAGTGAAAATATATGAAATAGTTATTGTGTCGATCAGCTGTTGGAACAAATTAAAAAATTGTGTCATGTACATGTTTTACATGGAAGGTTTTTCGTATTTTCCAAGTGTTTATACCCTGAATGGATATAGAGATTTCGTGGACCAAAAAAACTGTATTAAATTTTAAAATTGTTTTTCTTTTCCTTCAGTCTTAGGAGAAAAGTCGGTTTTTATAGAGAAGTGAAATTAAACTAGAGATTCGTGGTTGATAATTTAGTGATACAATTTTAAGTAGTTCGTGAAACATCTTAAAGAGGTTGACCTAATACGCGAGTTAGTCTCTTTAATTACATTATAATTTCTAAGTTGTCTTTCTTTTTCTTTAACCTAGGAAAAAGAAAGTTATTCAAGGCTTCATCCATTCTACTAACAAATTTATCCACTATTTAATTGAAATATTTTTTGTCATCAAATCCTGATGTTGGTGGAGGAAACATGAATTGACCTTTCAAGCCTTTTAAAACCCAAACTTCAAGTTAAACATTAATACTTTATTTTATTTAATTAACCAACATTAAGATCCAATACTCCCCCTCAAGTGTGAGTCTACAATATTTTCTCTTTTGTATTTCGATACAAGTAAGCCGGTCCCTTTCTCAAACCGATACATAGTGTAGGACTAGGCACCTTTGTGAGAGACACATCATTTGTCCACCTAGGTGAGTGGGTTCTCCCACTTATAAATGCTCAAGTCACCACATTTATATCCAATGTGAGACTATTTCTCCACTTACTCACACTTGCTTATATTATTCCAATACCTTTTTTATACTTGTACCGCCGTTGACACCTTTTTCAAGGGCATTTCGATACACCTCTGCCGGTCCCTTTACGAAGCAAAGGCTCATGATACCATTTGTTGGGGGGAGTTTACTAGGAAGCATTGATACATAGTGTAGGACTAGACACCTTTGTGAGAGACACACCACTTGTCCACTAAAACCTTAAGGTGATAGGTGTATGAGTTCTCACACTTATAAATGCTCAAGTCACCACAGTCCTATTCAATGTGGGACTATTTCCACACTTACTCACACTTACTTATATTATTCCAATATATAAACACAAGATAGTTTCTACATAAGAGCTATTCAATAGAAAAACTTAGATGAAATATCCATAGTACTCTCAAAAAATTACTAATGATAAAAATACATTGTTTTCGACCATTTCTTAACACACCACCCATATTTCTTATACACCATGTGAAATTTTCATTTTGCCCCCAGATTCCGGATGTGCACATCCGGACGCACCTTTTTTCAAAAAACGTTGATATGTTCCGGATGTGCACATCCGGAAGCATGGAATAACTTTATTTTTAACAAATACCAGATGTGTAGATCCGGAAAAACGTGTAACTTAATTTTTTTCTTACTTTTTTCCTCTGTATCACTTTTTTCCGGATCTACACATCCGGTATTTGTTAAAAATAAAGCTATTTCATGCTTCCGGATGTGCACATCCGGAGAACATCAGCCTTTTTTGAAAAATGGTGCGTCCGGATGTGCACATCCGGAATTTGGGGGCAAAATGGAAATTTCACATGGTGTATAAGAAACATGGGTGGTGTGTTAAGAAATCCTCTTGTTTTCTTCTAAGTCTCATCTTTTATAGTCCACATTTTCTTGAACTAATAATGGGCTTCTCTTTGGATGTCCAGGGCCTTTAGATTTCACCTCTAAGCTGCACACAGGTCGTCGGTATTGGAACGTAGAGTTGAGCATGCATAGATTACTTTACTCATCCGTACAAAAGAATGGTGTTGAGCACGCACATCACTTGTCTGTGCAAGACACGTGACATGCCATAGTGAAACCCTAGGATTCGCAAATAAACTAAAACAACACCTATTTAATCACAATCTCATATGTTATAACACATTTAGTCCTGTAAAGTGTCTCCTTCACTTTTGAAGAGTCTAATCCCCCATTCTAGGCATTTACAATTAACTTGGTCCATATCAGTTACAAGGCAGGCCTTGGAGTTTCAATTGTAACAAATGCCTTCCTAAACATGAAATTTTAGATTTATTTTTCAAATTAAAGTTGCTTGGTGTTAGATCTTATGTTGGGGTCTGTTGCAAAACACGAACAAGAAGGAGATGAAAGCGGTACGACGAAAGCTACACAAAATAAATTCCAAAGCGTGTGTTTAATATATAACATTTCATTCAGATTAATCCAAGTATCGAACTCGTGGCACTCTAATTCTTTATACAAAGGCCAACCATTGCACCATTTCAATCAGTTGTAATTTAAAATTACATCAAATGAATTTAACCATTATTATTCCTCAAATAAATATTTTAGAAATCTCACCAACAATCCCCCACTATTTTCAAAATATATCTATATTCATTATTCAGGAAATTTCATGGTTTCAGATAAAGGTATCTTACGATTTGAACCAACACTTAGTAAGTTAAGTTTTCACTCATCCCCGAATAGATTGGTAGACAAGCTTTGAACCAATTATTCATTAGAACAAGCGTGCATAACTCACACATGAAATCTCGGTATCATTGATCGAATTATTAATATGACACATTTAATAAGGTCTTGTGTCTCATTTCCTTTTCATGAGAATTTAAGAGTTAAGTCCTTGAATTCTATGAAGCGGCACCACTTCATTCTCATATAGGTAGACTATATCAGAAATGCACCCATAATTATGCATTCCAGCAAACATATGCTATATGTCTATTAAGAGGAAAAACCCCATCCTACCACACTTATTCTTATGGTCCAAATACTTTTACCCCTTGAGATGTATCTATTGTCAAGTACTTCAATCACTCTAATAGTGTACTTTCATCATTGAACTCAAGACTTAATGTTAATCAAGTGTGAGTTGAGTTTCCACTATTGATGATTAATTAAATATGGGCTTGTTCCACATCCCTAATGATGTCTTCATTGTCTTCAACATTATACACAAAGACATCATATCCTTGTCAATTCTTTCGTCAAAGAATTGCGTCATTTTTAAACTTTAACAAACTTTGAATATTCAATATTTCAACTACTATAATTAATTTACGTACTCTTGATAGTATTCACTAACTATCATCAAACCGTGACACTTTTAGCACATTAGTACAATTATCATATACAAAGTATATTTATATTTTTGATAGTTTTGACAAACTATCACCACGACACTTTAGTCATATATTTTGTGATATACACAACTTTTATGTCATTCTTCATTTACCAACCTTTTTATTTTGAAGTTTTACTTTCACTTAAATATATCTAAAATATATTTAATGCATTAGCCATTTTGACAACCATGATCATACAAATTTGTGATGACTAGCTTTTATTTCTTACAGTGGATTCAAACATGTAATTCGTAAACTCCATATAATAATAACACCATAGAATTTATTTCTATTCTTTTTAAAATAAACAATTTTCTTGCATGACTAGCATATGGATAACAAATTCTATGTGATAAATCTATGTTTCATATATAACAATGTTTTATGGTATATCTAAATAAAATTCACAAAATGAACAATAAACCAACATCACTAATATTTCTTGTAACATTTCTCGATGAACACTTATCACCATACAACAAGATAAAATATATCCAAATTACTTTTAACATCAAGATAAATAAGAAATAATATTTTGTCTCTGATATAATTACTCTTAGATATAATTTTTTGTCTCTGAAAATATGTTATTTTCCTGTATTTTTAGGTCTACAAATTATCTCTATTTATAGAGAAATTCATGTCAATTGGTGAAGAAAAGCAACATTTGAATGACTGGATATTTTAACCAATATATAACATTTCGTTCAGATTAATCCAAGTATCGAACTCGTGGCACTCTAATTCTTTATACAAAGGCCAATCATTGCACCATTTCAATCAATTGTAATTTAAAATTACATCAAATGAATTTAAACATTATTATTCCTCAAATAATTATTTTGGAAATCTCACCAACACTTGGTATAGTGTTAGAAATTCAAGAATTGGATTTCAAAGAAAGAGCGCTATTTTTTAGAAAATAAGAAATAACATGAGAACAAACACTCCTCAAGGGTTTCCTTCAAAATAGAGATGTTACTCTATTCACAAATGATTACAATATTCAATGATATCAACTATATATTGTATTCTCCTATTAAGATAAATAGCCTTATAACCACCTCAACTACTAACAAACTAACTAACTTATATAACAACCCTTAACTACTTTAACTACTATAACTAACCACTATTCTACATCCTAACAATATACCCCCTCCTCAGAACAACCTAGTCTACAAGGTTGACAACTACCATATTTTTCTCGTTCCATTTGTGGTAGAAAACAAAAGCTCGCCCTCCTAGATCCCATTGTTTGGACCTTGGTGAACCAATTTTCTATTCAACCTGCTTCATATTCCACTATTTTGCGTATAGCCACCAACCAACTATTGTTGTCCACCAAGACCATTTCCCCCTAAATACCTTAAGTGCAATTCATAACAAAATTACTTGTTAATTACTCATATACATTGTGTTGGAGAAAAAGAACTTGGCCCTCCTGGATCCCACAGTTGGGAGCTTGTTGGACCTATTTAGAATAGTTGAACAACTTTTATCTTGAATCCCCACAGTTGTCACAGGTGACTCTCGTTCTAGTTTTGATGGATTTGTTGGAGCTGGAAGGCTGATCAAAGCATTGAAATCAAACTATTTTGGACATTGCGGTGTATTCCTACCCATTCTTGATCACCGTCTATAAAACCTTTTCCTTCTTGACCTATACATCGACATCGAGACACTGTTTAGGTTGTTATGGTTTTAGTCTTCATTATGAACGTTTTAAGGGCCGTGTCGATGAATTGTTGAGTTCTTTCAGCATTTCCACCTCCACCTTTCACTTCTATCTTTTGTTCATCCATTTTTTCTGCACTTTTCTGCATTCTTTTTCTATTTCTTGATTTTCCAACTTTGTTTCCACTGAGCAATCTGATTTTAACTTTGTTTCACGCTTTGGTGACAACCACCCCAATGGACTATTCCATTAACAATATTTTCTGTTGCTGTGACACATCTTTGGATAAGGTTGTGCCTCCAATTTGTTGGACACGCTGTGGTTCACGTTTACCCCTTAACCCATCAACTTTTTAGATATGAAAATCCCTTTTGACACTCTTCTTGACCACAAGGGTTGAAGCCATATCTCTTTCTTGACTTTTTCTCTCCACTTCTTGATCTTGATTTAGAGTTTTACCCAAATCACAAAGTATCTTTTGTAGTCTTCTATCTTTCTCCTTATTAAGGATTGTCTATTTGAATATGGGCGTATAAGGTGATTTTGTTAGTGTCGACTTGGTAGGGTTGCTTTTGGATTCACGCCTTATGGCATAGGCTCAAGAAAAGCCCTTGTTGGCGGGCTATGGTCTGGTGGCTCTAATAAAGGTAGTGATTTGAACCCAGTGTTCTCCATCATCTCTAAATTCCAATCTTGATGTTTTGGTAGTGAAAAATTAAGAAGGGGGAGAAAAACATAAGAAAATGGGTTGAATTGTGTTTACTTTTTCTTCTTTTATTTCTCCTTAAAACTCTAATCAAATTCTGATCACACAATCAAAATCTGGTTCAGAGTCTGAGTGAGTTACAAAGGATAATAATGAACAGAAGTAACGAAGACTGTAAGAAACCACACAAGCAATTAGCCTGGTTCCTCCTATAAATCAGGAGTACTCCAGTCCCCTTGCACTTCCAAGGGATTTCCACTATGACCAAACTGATTATAAATTGCTCAAGCACACAAGCATGAGACTTTCAATGCCCAAACACACAAGTAAGGGACTTCCTTGCTCAAGCACACAAGCTAGAGATTTCCTTACTCAAACACCTAGTAAGAGACTTCAATTTGCTCAAGCACAAAACCAAGAGACTTCTGACTCTTCAACAAATAGTTAAGAGATTGGGATAAATAATACTTAATATACAATCAGAGGTGTAGACAAAATACAACACAGAAAGACTCTAAGACTTAAGAACTTCTAAGAATTTACAAGAGTTAAGAAGTTCTAAGGTAAGTTTGTGCTATAGATTTGACCGAGTAACTTCTCTTTGATTGTTAAGGCGTAGCGTTCTAAGTCTTCAAAGTTCTTCAACTCCTTTTATAGATGATCACATAAAGAGACGTTGGAGAAGACTTCTAGCACAAGGAGTCTTTTGGGGAAAATTCATCAGATACGTTGGAAAGTTTCCTGATAAGGGCTAAATTGTGTTTATAATCAGTAGTATTTTGTGATCCTTTTCACTCAGTTTCATTAGATTTTCATGTCAAAACCCTAACTTTAGTGTAAATAACTAGTTTTTAGCATAATCGTGTAAATATCATTTAGTTTGATCAATTTCATTGGATTTTGTAGGTTTCTTTGCATGGTTGAAGCATTGGGCACTTAAAAGGCAAAAGGAAAAGCTTTAAGATGAAATTTGAATGAAATTCATGCTTTTGGAAAGTGGGCTTAGCGCAGCCTAGCACACTTAAAGTTTCACTAGCAGTTGGTAGCGCGCTTAGTGCCCCTTTTCCTGCGCTTAGCGCCATTTGTGGTGTTTTGATGGTTTGTTAGTGGAAGCGCGCTTAACGCGCTCTGATGGGGCTAAGCGTCATCTGCGTAATTTGCTTTTTCTTTAAATAGATTCATTAAGATATTTTGTGAAAAAACCACTTTTTAGAGAGAGAAACATTCCAAATACACTGTTGAAGTTCATAAGTGAAGAATCAGAGCTGGATTACGTATCAAAAGTCGAGGAATCAACCTTGATGCTTGTTCATCTTCTCACTTTTCTTGTGAATCAAGCTACCATGTCTATGGATAGGTAAACTCGTAGTGTCGGATTGGATGTAGTTGATCTTGATTGTATGTATTCCTTTTGATCCTTATTTTGTAAACTAGTAATGAATCAATATAGATGTTATCTTTGTTTTCATGTTATTTCTATTGTTTGAATTATTATTGATAAATATCTTTCAAATCAAGACCTAAGATCATCATCTATCAAAGGCCATACTCTATACATAGATTTGGAGTTTGATATTCACTTGTATCAAGTCTTAAAGTTCATTGTGTTGTTTAATGAGTTGAGACATCATCAATTAAACAATACGTAAAATCTCACAATACCAGTTAGACATAATCAATATTTATGAGTGATACATGATCATATTGGTTAATAAACTACATTTACATACTTTATTGATAGAATACATATGATATAGGTTGATGAAATCTAATCCCGACATGTTTCTTTAAACGTTAATTTTCTAAACTCTTATTGTCGTTACATACTTTTCATGAAAACGATACCTTTCATAACAAAAAACCTTATAAGTCAATGTTGAGAAGATGTCCCAACCATGGTTTTGATGATCTTACTCAAGTGCATATCTTCCACAATGGAATTTAACTGCAACCAAAACTTCTTTTGGATGCAACTGCAGGTGGTTCTTTAATGTCTAAGAGTGCAGAAGATGCGATAGGAATTATTGATCGAATGGAACTCAATGATCACCAAGTTCAACACAATAGAGGGCATATCCAAAAGAAAGCCGAAATCATTGAACTAGAGACCAATGATGCAATTTTGGCACAATAGGTGGTTTTTTATCTCACCGTATCAAAACAATCCAGGTTATCAAAGGCAAAACAATGGCCAAGGGTGGAGACCAGAAGCAGGCCCATAAAATAGACAAAATCCTTATCAGAATTATAATCAGAATCCTCAATCATAAGATAGAAATAAAAAAATGGAGGATACTTTGAATAAATTCATGCAAACGTCTATGGTAAATCAAAAGAACACTGATGCGGTCATCAAGAATCTTGAAAACCAAATTGTCCAAATAGCTAAGCAATTAGCTGATCAACAAGGAGGAATATTTTCTGCTAACACTCAAGACAATCCGAAGGAGCATTGCAAGGAAATTTTGACTCGGATTGGTAGAGAAGTTGGAAATGGTATTGGTGATAATCTTGAGATAGAAAGAGAAAGAGAAAGAGAGAGAGAGAGAGAGAGAGAGAGAGAGAGAGAGAGAGAGTTGTGATAGAAAGACAAGAAGAAGAGATTGAAGAAGATGAGAAAGAAGTAGAAAAAGAAAAGAAAGAGGGATATCTAGTTGAAAATGAAAAAATTGAAAAGAGTGAGTTAGAAAAGAAAAAGAGTGAGGAAAAGAAGAAAAAAATTCAAGAGGAGAAAAAGAAGATGAAGAGTGTTCCCCTGAAAAACCTACCTTATCCTCATGCTCCTAGAAAGAATGACAAGGCAAAGCATTATGCAAGGTTCTTAAGTATATTTAGTTGTTTGTAGATAAATATTCTAATTTCTGAAGCACTTGAGCAAATGCCTACCTATGCTAAGTTCATGAAGGATGTTCTTACAAAGAAGAGGAAGTACACGAATCAAGAAGCCATTAACTTGAATGCTAGTTGTAGTGCTATTATTCAAAGAAACCTATGTCATACCATAAATTTTGACTACAAGATTTCCCATCATTGTGCAAATCATCACCACAATATGTAGTTACCTTCATGCCTCATCAATCCCCTCAAAGATTGTTGAGCATTCACTACAATCAAGAATTAGGGTTTTGAGCCCTCTCAGAGTAATCAGACAAAGGATCAATCAAGAATGGACATGATATTCAACTTGTCAAATCTATAAAACATCCATGAAGGATCAAGAGATCTCCCACATCAAAAATTAAGCATGAGAATGCAACACTTCAAGCTAATCAAGCCTCAAGATCATCAGTGTCACCAGATTAGGGTTTTGGTCGACCAAGGCCTCTAGAGGAAAATTTTCATCTGGGCATGAGCTAATACTTCAAAACATAATCCAAGAAGCTCAAAGGGACCTCATGGATCCAATCACAAGTTCAAAATAGCTTCAGGGGATGCACTCATCTAAAATCAGGAATTAGGGTTTCTTGACCTAATTCACCCCTAAGTTGACTTTTGATGCAATGCATGAGCCAAGCCCTCAAGAAATGTTTTGAAGACCTCAAATATCTTATACTGATCCTCTTACAAGTTCAAATGTACACAAAGAACTTAGTTCATGAGCAACCTGGAGATTCAAATTCATCTGGACCCCAAATTAGGGTTTTTGAGAAAAAGTCAACCATACCTTTGACTTTTGACCAAGACATCATCTCAAACTTTGGGACATGATTCAAAACACTCTAAAACACCTATGGAATCCATCCATTAGGTTTGAATTAGGTCAAGGACTTGATTCCATAAAGGACCACAAAGTTTGAAATTCCTCTGATAAAAAGTCAACTATGCCCAAAAATCAAGTTTGACTTTTTGGATTTTCTTGACAAACATGGCTCCCTTAAGTAAAAAGCAATGTTAAATTATGGTTTTGATCATCATCCATCAAGAAAAATCAAGAAAAGTAGGGTTACTTGCAAAAGGGGCAATCTTAAGAAACTTGAAATTTCACTAAGTCGTGAAAAAAAGTGATATCTACCCAACTTTGCAAGACCATAACTTGTGATCCAAGTAACCTTTTTCTTCCATCCAAAGCTCAAATGAAAGCTCTCATCACATACTTCAAGATTGTCAACTACAACATATTCCAAATCCTCATGGGTTTTGAGTTATGGATTGATCAAAATCACAAAAAATGTAAAATGGACACTTTTTCAACACTTAGTGAAATTTTGGACAAAATCTGTTTTGTGTTTTCACCAACGTTGAGTCCATTTTTCATTATGATCCAAGATGATTCAAGACCAAAGTTAAACATCAAAATTGAAGTATCTCATAAGGGATTTCCAAAAAGTACAAGAGCCTTCCATGGTTCAACTTGAGCAAGGAGTTATAAGCCTCCAAAAATGGCATTTTTCACCATGCCCACACAAAGGCATGAAAACCTAACTTGGTTCCCACGATTTATTGTGCCAATTTTGGACAACAACATGAATATGACCGAGGTTGCTCATGGCTTCGACAATAACATGAACATGGTGGAGGTTACCGAGGATCCCGCAGACAAAAGGTAACCTAGTCGAAGTTACTAATGACTTCGTGAATCAGGCTGTGATGGTCAAGGTCACCGAAGACCTCGACGAAAAGATTATTGAGAACTACATTGGTGAGGCCACTGATGGCGTTAACAACGAAACTACTGAAGGTGTCGCCAGAGTCAACAACGAAACTACTGAAGGTTTCGCCATAATCAACAACGAAACCACTGAAGGTTTCGCTAAAACCAACAACGAAACTACTGATGGTTTCACCCAAGTTAATAACGGGACCACTGATGGTTTTGTCCAGGTTAACAAAAGGACTACTGAAGGTTCCTACAAACAGGCTGTTGTGGGCCTCCTCCGGAGAACCATGGAGGATCCAAAGGAGAGGGTTGTCGGATTCATCAGCCAACAGGTTACCAAGGGTCTGCGTCCAAAGGTACCAAAAAAGGAAACCACTGAGGGTTTCAACCGTGTCGATAAAGATCACGAGGTCAATGAAGGCCTCAGTTTGAAGTTAAACAAGTTAAGGATTGCCACAGAGACAGCTGCTAATGTAAACATGGTGGAGGTCTCTCAGAATGTTTTGATGCAAGTCGACGAAGAGCGTCGACGTGAAGAATATCACAAATTAGAATACCCTAAAGAAAAGGAGAACTTGGCAGATTTCATCCACAGATGCCAGAAAAAGAGGTTTGAAGTAATGCTCTGTCCTCGTTGTAGTGCCGTCTTCGACAAAAAGGCAGCACAAAACCTAGAAGGGGTGGAGAGGGCAAAGAGAAGGGGAAATTAGAAGCCTTCTCAGCCAGCAGGAGGAGAACGATTCGACCCCAGAAGAGGAGACCAAAATAGACAGAAGTTAAGAGGAAGGTACTGTAACACATTCAAGCCCAAGAATAAGGCTCCAGATGACAAATGGGTCAATCCAATCCGGCAAGCCCAAGGCCAAGGGAAGTGGAAATATTTTGAAGTACAAAGGGGATCTTCCTTATCATATAGGAAAGAATTCCAAAAATATAAGAGGATGACTTACCCATCTGAAAACTACAAGGGTAAGAACCCTATGACAAAATCACAATGGAGAAGGTATCAGCGTCGAAAGAAAGCAGAAAGGGAGGCTGCAGGAATGGCTAAACCAGAAACCAACAGTAATAATCAAGCCTTGAATCAGAAAGAGGAATTGAAGGATAGAAAGTCGTTCGTTGCTCCAGAACAAGTGTCCTCGAAGGAGGACGTAACTAGAGATGATGAAATGACGGATGATTTCAACTCAGATTCAGAAGCATCTTTCGACGTGATGTGCAACGTTGTTTCGGTACTCCCCAGGGAATATGACCAGATATTGGAAGTCAAAGATGAGGAAGAGACCATGGAAGTCGAAACAGCCAGGCACAGGCCTATTTGTTTTTACATTATGAACAACGGATGCATGGAAGAACAAAACGTATTCTTTGAAAGACTAGATGATTCGATGAGGAGTCACTTAAAACCCCTGTTCATTAAAGGAAAGGTGGGAAATATAGGCGTAAACAAGATTTTGGTTGACGGAGGCACATCATTCAATTTGATGTCGCACTACATGCTCAAGAAGATTGGAAAGAATGGTTCCGACACCAAACCTCATAATCTGGTGTTGTCGAATTACGAGGGTAAAGTGGGAACCACCATGGGAGTAATACGAGTGGATCTAACAGTCAAAACCATCACAAGGCCGACAGTTTTTATGGTAATTGTCTCGAAGGCAAATTATAACCTGCTGTTAGGCAGGGAATGGATACACGGCATAGGAGTCGTTTCTTCGTCAATGCACCAAAGAATAATGATATGGCGTACCAACGGGATTGTCGAGAATATAGAAGCGGACCAGAGCTACTTTCTAGCCGAAATAAATCAGGTCGACAGGTGAAGCTTTGACAGAAATCTGGCTCATATTGCTCTTTGTAGTCCTGCAACGTTCGACATGACGCCAATGAATAACGCCTTCTGTTCCCTATACCTTCATCCCACCCATGGGTTTCAGTGGGATAGAGAGGTAGTTGGCGAAGAGAATTATATTTTTGGAACCTCACATATCCAGCTAACTAGCTGGGGAGCGAATTTAGTGATAATGAGTGAGTCACTAGTTCTTGAGAAAATTGTGGCTTATATAGCCGAGAAAAAGCTCAAAGCGGTCTTAGAGGCCGAATTTAAGTATATGGCTGCCGAAGCCAATGAGATCGAAGCAGATCAACAAGGTCTGGGAACAGACTTTGACCCAGATCCACCTGACAAAGATCTGGGAGAATTGCAAAACCAGAGGCTCGACGCGATCTATGATGATGAGCCTTTGGGCTATGAGAAGGATCCATTAGTACCAGACATCAAGATGACGACACAGGATCCACTCGAAGAAATTGACTTGGGGTCGGGGGCAGAAAAAAGACCAACCTACATTAGTGCAAAGGTTAGTCCCCAACTCAAGGTCAAAATAGTCCAGTTGCTGAAGGAATTCAAGGATTATTTCGCATGGGACTATGACGAAATGCCCGGTCTGGATAGGAATCTGGTCGAACTAAAGCTACCAATAAAGCCTGGGAGGAAACCTGTTAAGCAAACTCCAAGGCGCTTAGCGCCATTTGTGGTGTTTTGATGGTTTGTTAATGGAAGCGCGCTTAACGCGCTCTGATGGGGCTAAGCGTCATCTGCGTAATTTGCTTTTTCTTTAAATAGATTCATTAAGATATTTTGTGAAAAAACCACTTTTTAGAGAGAGAAACATTCCAAATACACTGTTGAAGTTCATAAGTGAAGAATCAGAGCTGGATTACGTATCAAAAGTCGAGGAATCAACCTTGATGCTTGTTCATCTTCTCACTTTTCTTGTGAATCAAGCTACCATGTCTATGGATAGGTAAACTCGTAGTGTCGGATTGGATGTAGTTGATCTTGATTGTATGTATTCCTTTTGATCCTTATTTTGTAAACTAGTAATGAATCAATATAGATGTTATCTTTGTTTTCATGTTATTTCTATTGTTTGAATTATTATTGATAAATATTTTTCAAATCAAGACCTAAGATCATCATCTATCAAAGGCCATACTCTATACATAGATTTGGAGTTTGATATTCAATTGTATCAAGTCTTAAAGCTCATTGTGTTGTTTAATGAGTTGAGACATCATCAATTAAACAATACGTAAAATCTCACAATACCAGTTAGACATAATCAATATTTATGAGTGATACATGATCATATTGGTTAATAAACTACATTTACATACTTTATTGATAGAATACATATGATATAGGTTGATGAAATCTAATCCCGACATGTTTCTTTAAACGTTAATTTTCTAAACTCTTATTGTCGTTACATACTTTTCATGAAAACGATACCTTTCATAACAAAAAACCTTATAAGTCAATGTTGAGAAGATGTCCCAACCATGGTTTTGATGATCTTACTCAAGTGCATATCTTCCACAATGGAATTTAACCGCAACCAAAACTTCTTTTGGATGCAACTGCAGGTGGTTCTTTAATGTCTAAGAGTGCAGAAGATGCGATAGGAATTATTGATCGAATGGAACTCAATGATCACCAAGTTCAACACAATAGAGGGCATATCCAAAAGAAAGCCGAAATCATTGAACTAGAGACCAATGATGCAATTTTGGCACAATAGGTGGTTTTTTATCTCACCGTATCAAAACAATCCAGGTTATCAAAGGCAAAACAATGGCCAAGGGTGGAGACCAGAAGCAGGCCCATAAAATAGACAAAATCCTTATCAGAATTATAATCAGAATCCTCAATCACAAGATAGAAATAAAAAAATGGAGGATACTTTGAATAAATTCATGCAAACATCTATGGTAAATCAAAAGAACACTGATGCGGTCATCAAGAATCTTGAAAACCAAATTGTCCAAATAGCTAAGCAATTAGCTGATCAACAAGGAGGAATATTTTCTGCTAACACTCAAGACAATCCGAAGGAGCATTGCAAGGAAATTTTGACTCAGATTGGTAGAGAAGTTGGAAATGGTATTGGTGATAATCTTGAGATAGAGAGAGAGAGAGAGAGAGTTGTGATAGAAAGACAAGAAGAAGAGATTGAAGAAGATGAGAAGGAAGTAGAAAAAGAAAAGAAAGAGGGATATCTAGTTGAAAATGAAAAAATTGAAAAAAGTGAGTTAGAAAAGAAAAAGAGTGAGGAAAAGAAGAAAAAAATTCAAGAGGAGAAAAAGAAGATGAAGAGTGTTCCCCTGAAAAACCTACCTTATCCTCATGCTCCTAGAAAGAATGACAAGGCAAAGCATTATGCAAGGTTCTTGAGTATATTTAGTTGTTTGCAGATAAATATTCTAATTTCTGAAGCACTTGAGCAAATGCCTACCTATGCTAAGTTCATGAAGGATGTTCTTACAAAGAAGAGGAAGTACACGAATCAAGAAGCCATTAACTTGAATGCTAGTTGTAGTGCTATTATTAAAAGAAACCTATGTCATACCATAAATTTTGACTACAAGATTTCCCATCATTGTGCAAATCATCACCACAATATGTATTTACCTTCATGCCTCATCAATCCCCTCAAAGATTGTTGAGCATTCACTACAATCAAGAATTAGGGTTTTGAGCCCTCTCAGAGTAATCAAACAAATGATCAATCAAGAATGGACATGATATTCAACTTGTCAAATCTATAAAACATCCATGAAGGATCAAGAGATCTCCCACATCAAAAATTAAGCATGAGAATGCAACACTTCAAGCTAATCAAGCCTCAAGATCATTAGTGTCACCAGATTAGGGTTTTGGTCGACCAAGGCCTCTAGAGGAAAATTTTCATCTGGGCATGAGCTAATACTTCAAAACATAATCCAAGAAGCTCAAAGGGACCTCATGGATCCAATCACAAGTTCAAAATAGCTTCAGGGGATGCACTCATCTAAAATCAGGAATTAGGGTTTCTTGACCTAATTCACCCCTAAGTTGACTTTTGATGCAATGCATGAGCCAAGCCCTCAAGAAATGTTTTGAAGACCTCAAATATCTTATACTGATCCTCTTACAAGTTCAAATGTACACAAAGAACTTAGTTCATGAGCAACCTGGAGATTCAAATTCATCTGGACCCCAAAATAGGGTTTTTGAGAAAAAGTCAACCATACCTTTGACTTTTGACCAAGACATCATCTCAAACTTTGGGACATGATTCAAAACACTCTAAAACACCTATGGAATCCATCCATTAGGTTTGAATTAGGTCAAGGACTTGATTCCATAAAGGACCACAAAGTTTGAAATTCATCTGATAAAAAGTCAACTATGCCCAAAAATCAAGTTTGACTTTTTGGATTTTCTTGACAAACATGGCTCCCTTAAGTCAAAAACAATGTTAAATTATGGTTTTGATCATCATCCATCAAGAAAAATCAAGAAAAGTAGGGTTACTTGCAAAAGGGGCAATCTTAAGAAACTTGAAATTTCACTAAGTCGTGAAAAAAAGTGATATCTACCCAACTTTGCAAGACCATAACTTGTGATCCAAGTAACCTTTTTCTTCCACCCAAAGCTCAAATGAAAGCTCTCATCACATACTTCAAGATTGTCAACTACAACATATTCCAAATCCTCATGGGTTTTGAGTTATGGATTGATCAAAATCACAAAAAATGGAAAATGGACACTTTTTCAACACTTAGTGAAATTTTGGACAAAATCTGTTTTGTGTTTTCACCAACGTTGAGTCCATTTTTCATTATGATCCAAGATGATTCAAGACCAAAGTTAAACATCAAAATTGAAGTATCTCATAAGGGATTTCCAAAAAGTACAAGAGCCTTCCATGGTTCAACTTGAGCAAGGAGTTATAAGCCTCCAAAAATGGCATTTTTCACCATGCCCACACAAAGGCATGAAAACCTAACTTGGTTCCCACGATTTATTGTGCCAATTTTGGACAACAACATGAATATGACCGAGGTTGCTCATGGCTTCGACAATAACATGAACATGGTGGAGGTTACCGAGGATCCCGCAGACAAAAGGTAACCTAGTCGAAGTTACTAATGACTTCGTGAATCAGGCTGTGATGGTCAAGGTCACCGAAGACCTCGACGGAAAGATTATTGAGAACTACATTGGTGAGGCCACTGATGGCATTAACAACGAAACTACTGAAGGTGTCGCCAGAGTCAACAACGAAACTACTGAAGGTTTCGCCATAATCAACAACGAAACCACTGAAGGTTTCGCTAAAACCAACAACGAAACTACTGATGGTTTCACCCAAGTTAATAACGGGACCACTGATGGTTTTGTCCAGGTTAACAAAAGGACTACTGAAGGTTCCTACAAACAGGCTGTTGTGGGCCTCCTCCGGAGAACCATGGAGGATCCAAAGGAGAGGGTTGTCGGATTCATCAGCCAACAGGTTACCAAGGGTCTGCGTCCAAAGGTACCAAAAAAGGAAACCACTGAGGGTTTCAACCGTGTCGATAAAGATCACGAGGTCAATGAAGGCCTCAGTTTGAAGTTAAACAAGTTAAGGATTGCCACAGAGACAGCTGCTAATGTAAACATGGTGGAGGTCTCTCAGAATGTTTTGATGCAAGTCGACGAAGAGCGTCGACGTGAAGAATATCACAAATTAGCATACCCTAAAGAAAAGGAGAACTTGGCAGATTTCATCCACAGATGCCAGAAAAAGAGGTTTGAAGTAATGCTCTGTCCTCGTTGTAGTGCCGTCTTCGACAAAAAGGCAGCACAAAACCTAGAAGGGGTGGAGAGGGCAAAGAGAAGGGGAAATTAGAAGCCTTCTCAGCCAGCAGGAGGAGAACGATTCGACCCCAGAAGAGGAGACCAAAATAGACAGAAGTTAAGAGGAAGGTACTGTAACACATTCAAGCCCAAGAATAAGGCTCCAGATGACAAATGGGTCAATCCAATCCGGCAAGCCCAAGGCCAAGGGAAGTGGAAAGATTTTGAAGTACAAAGGGGATCTTCCTTATCATATAGGAAAGAATTCCAAAAATATAAGAGGATGACTTACCCATCTGAAAACTACAAGGGTAAGAACCCTATGACAAAATCACAATGGAGAAGGTATCAGCGTCGAAAGAAAGCAGAAAGGGAGGCTGCAGGAATGGCTAAACCAGAAACCAACAGTAATAATCAAGCCTTGAATCAGAAAGAGGAATTGAAGGATAGAAAGTCGTTCGTTGCTCCAGAACAAGTGTCCTCGAAGGAGGACGTAACTAGAGATGATGAAATGACGGATGATTTCAACTCAGATTCAGAAGCATCTTTCGACGTGATGTGCAACGTTGTTTCGGTACTCCCCAGGGAATATGACCAGATATTGGAAGTCAAAGATGAGGAAGAGACCATGGAAGTCGAAACAGCCAGGCACAGGCCTATTTGTTTTTACATTATGAACAACGGATGCATGGAAGAACAAAACGTATTCTTTGAAAGACCAGATGATTCGATGAGGAGTCACTTAAAACCCCTGTTCATTAAAGGAAAGATGGGCAATATAGGCGTAAACAAGATTTTGGTTGACGGAGGCACATCATTCAATTTGATGTCGCACTACATGCTCAAGAAGATTGGAAAGAATGGTTCCGACACCAAACCTCATAATCTGGTGTTGTCGAATTACGAGGGTAAAGTGGGAACCACCATGGGAGTAATACGAGTGGATCTAACAGTCGAAACCATCACAAGGCCGACAGTGTTTATGGTAATTGCCTCGAAGGCAAATTATAACCTGCTGTTAGGCAGGGAATGGATACACGGCATAGGAGTCGTTTCTTCGTCGATGCACCAAAGAATAATGATATGGCGTACCAATGGGATTGTTGAGAATATAGAAGCGGACCAGAGCTACTTTCTAGCCGAAATAAATCAGGTCGACAGGTGAAGCTTTGACAGAAATCTGGCTCATATTGCTCTTTGTAGTCCTGCAACGTTCGACATGACGCCAATGAATAACGCCTTCTGTTCCCTATACCTTCTTCCCACCCACGGGTTTCAGTGGGATAGAGAGGTAGTTGGCGAAGAGAATTATATTTTTGGAACCTCACACATCCAGCTAACTAGCTGGGGAGCGAATTTAGTGATAATGAGTGAGTCACTGGTTCTTGAGAAAATTGTGGCTTATATAGCCGAGAAAAAGCTCAAAGCGGTCTTAGAGGCCGAATTGAAGTATATGGCTGCCGAAGCCAACGAGATCGAAGCAGATCAACAAGGTCTGGGAACGGACTTTGACCCAGATCCACCTGACAAAGATCTGGGAGAATTGCAAAACCAGAGGCTCGACGCGATCTATGATGATGAGCCTTTGGGCTATGAGAAGGATCCATTAGTACCAGACATCAAGATGACGACACAGGATCCACTCGAAGAAATTGACTTGGGGTCGGGGGCAGAAAAAAGACCAACCTACATTAGTGCAAAGGTTAGTCCCCAACTCAAGGTCGAAATAGTCCAGTTGCTGAAGGAATTCAAGGATTATTTCGCATGGGACTATGACGAAATGCCCGGTCTGGATAGGAATCTGGTCGAACTAAAGCTACCAATAAAGCCTGGGAGGAAACCTGTTAAGCAAACTCCAAGGCGATTCGTACCAGAGATCCTTTCAAAGATTAAAGAAGAAGTCGAAAGGCTCCTCAGATGCAAGTTCATCCGCACGACCAAGTATGTCGAATGGATTGCCAATATAGTTCCGGTGATAAAGAAAAATGGCAAACTAAGGGTATGCATAGATATTCGAGACTTGAACTCTACTACCCCAAAGGATGAATATCCTATGCCAGTGGCAGAAATGCTTGTCGATTTTGCCGCAAGCCATGAGTACCTTAGTATGCTTGATGGGTACTCTGGTTACAATCAAATTTTTATTGCTGAGGAAGATGTTCCTAAAACAACATTTCGATGCCCTGGAGCCTTAGGCACCTACGAATGGGTGGTGATGCCTTTTGGCTTAAAAAATGCTGGGGCAACATACCAGCGAGCAATGAATTCGATCTTCCACAATTTCATTGAGACTTTCGTGCAGATTTATATTGACGATATTGTTGTTAAGTCTGTTTCAGGAAAAAGTCATATAGACCATCTTCGACAGTCCTTTGAAAGGATGAGGAAGTTTGGCTTGAAGATGAACCCTCTCAAATGTGTGTTTTATGTGCAGGCGGGATATTTCCTAGGCTTTGTGGTCCATAAGAAAGGGATCGAGATAAATCAAAACAATGCCAAGGCAATAATGGAGGCGAAAGCGCCATCTACAATGAAGGAATTACAGTCTCTACTTGGCAAGATTAACTTTCTTAGGAGGTTTATCTCCAACCTCAGTGGCAAGACACAAGCCTTCTCCCCTCTACTTTGACTGAAAAAAGAGACTTTAAATGGGGGTAAGCCCAGCAGGTACCTTCGACAAAATCAAGGAATACCTGACGCATCCTCCAATTTTGATGTCACCTTGTAGAAGTAGGAATATGAGGTTGTACATATCTGCGTCGGACAAGACATTAGGGAGCATGTTGGCTCAAGAGGATGAGAATGGTCTCAAAAGAGCCATTTATTACCCCAGTAGGGTCTTGAACGATGCAAAAACTAGATATAATATAGTCGAAAAATTGTGTTTACGTTTATACTTTTCATGTATGAAATTGAAGCACTATATAAAACCAGTGGATGTTTTCATTTCTTCTCATTTCGATGTTATAAAATACATGTTATCCAAACCAATTTTACACAGTCGAATTGGAAAGTGGGCGTTAGCACTAACTGAGTATTCTTTAACATACTTACCTCTAAAAGCTGTCAAAGGACAAGTGGTGGCTGATTTCATAGTCGACCACGCTATAAATGAAAAGTCTTTGGACTACATTGAACTAGAACCATGGAAGTTATACTTCGACGGCTCTAGTCATAAAAATGGAACTGGTATAGGAGTTCTAATTATTTCTCCTAATAAAATTCCAACAAAATTCAAGTATAAAGTCGAAGGACTATGTTCAAATAATGAGGCAGAATATGAGGCTTTAATAGCCGGACTTGAAACTTTATTGGAATTGGGGGCAACTCTAGTCGATATAATGGGCGGCTCAGAGTTAGTTATAAAACAAATAACAAAGGAGTACAAATGTGTCAAAGAAAATTTGATCATGTACTTTGTAATAGCCAATCGACTCTTGAAAAGATTCGATATGGTAATGATTCGACATATCCCTCGAATAGAGAACCAGGAGGCAAATGACTTAGCACAAATTGCTTTTGGCTACAAAATATCAAAGCAAAGTCTACAAAAGGGGAAGAGTCGTGTCAGCCAGATTATCCCCATCAGATTTGGAGATAATAAAGCTAGGATACTCTGACGAAGAAAATTTTGAATTTTTGACATAAATGGTTCGACAATTGAAGAATGGAGGAAACCCATAATAGAGTATCTACAAAATCCGACAGGAACAGTCGAACAAAAAATTAGGTATCGAGCTTTGAGTTATGTTATTTTGCGTAATGAATTATTTAAGAAAACTCCTGAGGGGATATTACTCAAGTGCCGGAGTGAATCTGAGGCATACATAGCCCTGTCGAATGTACACAGTGGGGCATGCGGCGCGTATCAGGTAGGCCATAAAATGAAGTGGTTGTTGTTTCGACAAGGAATGTATTGGCCAACCATGTTGAAAGATTGCGTCGAATTCGCGAAAGGATGTCAAGAATGCCAGATGCACGTCGGGATACAACATATTCCTGCAAGCGAGTTGCATTCTATAGTAAAGCCTTGGCCCTTTAGGGGCTGGGCTTTGGATTTGATTGGAGAAATTCGACCAGCATCATCAAAAAATCAGAAGTTTATTTTGGTGGGTGTTGATTATTTCACAAAATGGATCGAAGCCATACCTTTAGTAAATGTGGATCAAGAAGCTGTGATCGAATTTATTAAAAAACACATGATTTACAGGTTCGGGATCCCAGAGACTATAACAACAGATCAAGGATCTGTTTTTACTGGTAAAAATATGCAAGCTTTTGCGAAAGAAATGGGGTTCAAACTTCTCACATCGACTCCTTAATATGCTCAAGCCAATGGACAAGTTGAAGCAGCGAATAAGGTTATAATTGGTTTGATAAAGAAGCATGTCTGAAGGAAGCCAAAGAATTGGCACAAAGCTTTGGACCAAATTCTGTGGGCATGTCGAACCTCTCCTAAGGAAGCTACAAATGCTACGCCTTTTCGATTAACATACGGTCATGATGTAGTTCTACCGGTCGAGATATATTTACAGTCGACAAGAGTCCAAAGGCATCATGAGATTCCATCAGACTCATATTGGAATATGATGATAGATGAACTGGTGGATTTAGACGAAGAAAGGTTAAATGTGCTAGAATTATTAAAAAGTAGGAAAGAAAGGGTGGAAAAATCCTATAATAAAAGAGTGAAAAGCAAGATATTTTCGATTGGTGATCTTGTTTGGAAAGTTATTCTTCCCATGGATCGAAAAGACATATTTAAGGGGAAATGGTCCCCTAAATGGGAAGGGCCCTTTCAAATTATTAAAGTATTTTCAAACGGTGCATATGAAGTTGAAGAATTAGATAAAGATAAGCGAGTGCTAAAAATAAACTGGAAATATTTGAAAAAATATAAGCCTGTATTGCAAGAGGTAAAAATAGGAGTCGATAATCATGCAAAGTAATAAAGGAAACAACCGACTTGGTGAATTAAAATTCTTTTCGCCAAACATATGGCTTAAAGTCATTACAAAATTAGGCCTCAAAGGGCTAAATGAAATTACAAGTGCTTCAAACAGGGAAAGACTTCTTCAGTTTCTCGAACTTGGACTTCTAAATCATAAGGCGATGTTCGCAGAGGGCTTTGCTAGTCGAAAGTTCTTCGATTTCTTTGCCAAGCTTTTGAGCTCTTTCGACGTGATGCATCCCAACTTCAAGCTCTTTAGCCATCTCTTCTTGGTTGAATTTTTGTAATTCTTCTTTGTGCTTTTTATCCTGAGAAATTTTGCCTTGAAGGATTGTGATTTGACTCTCCCATTTACGAATGTTTTCATCGCAGCTTGTTGCCTCTTTCTTGTTCTACTCAGAAGTCTTCTCCAGTTCAGTCACCTTGATGGTAGAATTTGAGGCAGCATCCCATTCAGCAAGTTGATTACCCGACTTATTTTCAAGTTTTTTCGAGTAATCTCGAAGTCAGTTAAAATCTGCCACCACAAGGTCAATCAGTGTGGTCAGATCTACAACAACGTCAGTCACTTCAGGGGGAGCTTCCAGAACATTGATTTGTTTAAAGATTTTTTTTAGGTTGAATTGGGCAGAGGAATCTTTCTCTAGGAGTTGAAACAAGTCTATGTTGAGGATTTTTTCTCGAATCTGGGTGAGCACTTCATCCATGGATTTTTCGCAAGAAAGAGTCCCTGAGGTGGTCTAACCACTAGTGATGGTGTCACAGAAATTATAGCATGTACTAAGCATAGCCTTCAGATACTCCAGTGGTTTCTGCACCTTCAAGTTTTCAAGTTCTTCATGAGATAAACTGGTTGAAGTAGTGTTTGTTGAAGCAGCTTTGGTACGATCATCAAGGTTTTCCTCGTCCTTTCTTTCTTCTTCACCAGCAGCAGCCTCTGGAGTTGTTTGCCTTTCGCCATCTTTTTCTTCTTCCTCTTCGTAATCAACTTCAACATCACCCTCTTTCTCTTCATTGTCATCTTTTGAGTTGATAGGGGAGTTGTCTTCAGGATTGTCTTCCATGGTGAGTTCTGTATTGGGCATCACAGTGTCCCCGCCAACATCAACTAAAATATCTTCCTCGGGACCAGTTTTCTCTTCGATCACGTCAAGAGATGGGATTGTGGTGATGATCTTGAGAAGTTTCTATTGAAATAGTATTTCGGGGGGTGTTTTTATCGTATCCGCAGGGATTGTGCGATATTTTGATGATTGTCGTTCAATAGTCGAAACGTTTTAAGTAAGGGGTTTTCAAATTGTTCTTTGTTTTGTAACATCAATTTGGTTGCAAAGAAGTAAACTATAACAAAGATGTTGTAAGTTTTATAAAAGCATGTAAAGATTAGATATCACTAATCCTTTTCATGCATATCCGATTAATCAAGCATATGAACTTAGTTCCAACCAATACAATCGCGTATCCTCCCGAATAAGTTTATGTCTAAAGAAAATTCGTGAGTATCGTTGTTTAGAACGTTAGATGATATCTCACGCTCACAATCAAAACAACAACCGTTATGATCAATACAAAGCGAATAATAAACCCCAAATCTATGTCTAGAGTTTGGTTTTTAAGAGATGAAGATATTAGGTCAAGATTTGGAAAATCTATGTCTAGAGTGATTCAAACCACAAATACATCATTAAGAACAAACAACTTCATCATATATTGATCATCAACCTTGTTCATATACAAAAGATCAAAAGAAATACATATAAGCAATATTAACTACCTCTAATCTTAACACAAGAGTGTTTAGCTACACATTTCCATGGTAGCTTGGATGACAAGTTTCAAGAGGAGATGAAAGAACATCCGCGTCGAATAATCGAGATCGGATGTGACTTCAGCTTCTCTATGTGTAAATTCACTCTTGGATGATCAAAACTCAGAAAAATAAGGTTATGGTGTGAAACTATGAAGTTATGAAAAGTTATGATCCCAAGAAAAAGTAAAATTCACTTTATAGTTCACTTGAAATCTGCTACATTCGCACTGCGAATGAATCATTTGCCTAGCGAATGAAAGAAAATGGCACCTTAAGTGCCTCTGAATGTTAAACCGCCCTTGGCAGTTTTCGCGGGTTCGCAAAGCGAATCATTCGCCAAAACCTTCGCAAAGCGAATTTTGGGTCCTTTTTCCTCTATTTTGTTCGCTGAGAGCTTCGCCAATGTTCACAAAGCGAACATTCGCTGGGGACTTTGACAGGGTTCGCAAAGCGAACCTGCTGTTGTTTTCTACTTTCCTTGGAAGCTTGTAACAATTCCTTGTGTCTTCTATCTTTGATGTTTTTAGTTGCAAAAGATCACTAAAGGCTTTTATCGGTTGTAACTTGGCCGGGGTTAAAAACAAAGGACATATATACACGACCATTGAAACAAGAAATGGTAAAGACTTTGAAGAGCATTTCTTTTTCAAAATTTTCGCTCTTGTTCAATCCTTATTTCTTTCTTTCACAATGCATTCTCTTCTTTTCTTTTTCTTTTCTTTTTGTTCTTTTTCTTTCTTCTCTTTTTTTTTTCTTTTCTTCAATTTCTTTGTCCTAGAATGCATTGTATCACCAACTCATTTTTCTCTTTTCACAATAAACCATTCTCCCCAACTTCAACATTGCCATAATCTTAGCTTAAATGCTCTTCAAATGGGTTAAAATTGGGTTCATAATTCAAACAAAAAGTTCATTTCGGCTCAAAAGAGGTTTCAAATACGCTCACACTCACAAGGTGACTTGAAGTGTTTTTGGAAGGGTGGTTATACTCAAAGTGCACAAACATTGCCTTGATCATTTCTATGCTTCCACAATTTCACAACAACAAACAAGATAAGCCATGAATTATAAGTATAACACAACATTCATCATTAATCCTATGCATTTAGTGTAACATGGAGGTTTCTCACTTTTGTGATTTTTGGACCTAAATGACACAAGCACTCAAATAGAGTTGTAACAAGAAACATCATTTTCATTTATACAAAGACAACAAAGTTCTAATTCATTCTAAATTCTAGAACTAGGTAACTATGTACCTTGCCACGACATCATGCTTAAAGTACTATCATAGCCATCCAATCTTGGAGGAATCTTCTTTGATGCACAATCACACCAACCTAAGTTCTTCCACAAAAAATCCAAAAGTTGGAAATATTAACTTCCACAAGCATACCAACATAAAGCAATAAAGACATATTAACATCTTAAGAGTTGGACATTCGTAAACTGAAGAATTCAACTCTTACCACAAAAGCATACCAACAACTTAAGTGTTGAGCATTCGTAAACTAAAGAACTCAACACATAATAACACTAATTAAAATCGAAATATTAGTAAAATTAAAAACAGAATTTTTTTTACTGAAAAACAACATATATTACTAATAATAATAATAAAAATGTACTGGTGTGAACACACCTACAAAGTCAAAAGTACCACCAAAGGGTACAAGTACATCTAAATATCCAAAATAATCCACAAAGTGGATAAAGTACATCAATAAAAACTGAAATAAAAAACATAATACAAGAAAACTTCACTTTGGTGCCCAAAGGAAGTACAAAATCATCAGTACAAAAAAATCAGTCCTCCTCGGATTCTGTAGCATACACCTCAACACCCTCCTCATCTGAGCCAGAAACAGAACCAGATACCTCGACCTCATCACCATCACCCTCCTCATCAGCATCATCATCAACACCAACTGCCTCCTCTCCCCCTTCGAATACTGGCTTGGCCTTAGGCCAACCAGCATGTGCAAGGAACTGCTCCCTTGACATCATCGTATGCTCAGCGGAAGGATCGCGAATCTGCAGCTGTAGTACCTGCATGGAGTGGTGCAAATCAGTCATGGCGCGTTGAGAAGCCGCCATCCAGTCCCAGTTGTACTGACATATCTCCTGCTGATAAGGGTAAAAATTCTGAGATCCAGAACCATAAGCACCTCCACCCCTCGTGCTAGCCTCAGCACCAGCACCTGACGTCTCACCCCTTATCCCTTTTGGTTTGCAGAATTTGTCGACATACCGATCATCGATAGCCGACGGGATAGTGACTTGGCGGCGTGTGGGAATATCAACCCCAGCACCCGCACACAAAGACATGCTAAGACAAGGAAATGCGAGAGGGGCATTCGCCCGAGAAGCGGTACCACCAAGGCCACTATCCACAATTGCCCTTATCTCATCGGTAATTATACGAGCCACATCAATCTGCACGTTTGTCAAGATACTATGGACAAGGTGAGCCAATGGTATAGGGATGGTTAAGGAATGTGATTTCGGCTTGATATTGGTTACGACCAAAAGTAATACGAGCTGGGCCAAAGGTTGCATGTCCTCCCGCCGGTACCTAATAGGAACCCCAGATGGGTTGAGTTCAACTATTTTTCCCAAATGAAGGAGATCTCTGGTCATTGTTGGGATATATCAGTGAAGGTGTAGGTCCCTATGGTAATCATCAATTTCACTAGCTCTTAAAGGCAGATGACTTCCCAGATGAATATTAATGGCTCTACGGTCAAATCTCACAACCTTCCCTCCGACTAAGGTTGTCCAACTAAATTGATCGCCATCATTAGGAAGGGCGTTCGCATAAAATTCTCGGACCAGCTCTACATTATAGCAATCAAGCGGAGTTATCAGCGATCCCCATTTTTTTGCTTCCAAAAGCGCAGCCACTGACCGATAACTCCCTCGGTCGATTAGGTTGAATCTCTTCTCTGCTATAATGTTTCTTTTTTCCAAGGTAAGGTACCTTGCAGCTTGTTTGGCACCCCTAAATCGTGTGTCATCAAATTGGATTGGCACTTGTCGAGATGTGGAGGACTTCCTTTTCTTGGCGGGGTTAGTCTTTAGACCCATCTGCACACATCGACAAACAAACAAGCAAAAAGAGGCAACACAATCCATTAGCATTGAAGCATAAACATAATCACAAATCAGACATATATAAAACAAATTTAGCATTCTGGTTTGTTCGCTCCAGAGTTCGCACAGCGAAGGCTGGCGAACATTCGCCCCAGATTCGCACTACGAAGATCTGGCGAATGCTCGCCCAAGTTCGCACAGCAAAATAGCCAGCGAATACACGAAAATTCAGAAAAACCACTGCATTCAACTCTCAACATCAGAGTTTCATGCATAATGTCACCTCTATTCTAAAATTTACAACTAATTTAACATCTAACAACAGAGAAATCCTAAAATAGAGGTGAAACCCTAGAATGTACAATGTATCTAATGTGTAATCTACAACCCTTACCATAGTGTCTAACAGAAAGTTAGCAAGAAATAGAGATACAAACCTGAACTTGTGATTGAAATTGGAGAAAATTTGGTGAAATTTGAGTACAAGAGCACGTGAGAATTTTTTTCTTCTTGAGAGGGTGTGTTGTGTTGTTTGGATGATAGAGACAAGAGTGGGAGTAGGGTTTTCCCTCTCACTTTCAGAAAATGAAATGGGTGTTGGGCCTAAGTGTTGGCCCACCCAAAACATTAAAAACCCTTTTTAACTGAGGTGGAAGCCAAAAGAATTCCCCTGTCTCGCTGGGTTCGCAAAGCGAACTGGCTGGCGAATGCTCGCCCCAGGTTCACAAAGCGAACGCCAGCGAACATGACAGGTTCTGCAAAATTGTTTCGCTTGAGTAGCTGCCACTTCTTACCATTCTAAACTTTAAACATCACTTAAACAACTAATAAAGCAATAAATACTTACAATGTTGGGGTGCCTCCCAACAAGCGCTTGTTTAACGCCGGCTAAGCTCGACGGTCCAATGCAACCTCAAGGATCACAAAACGGCACAACGGAGGGATTCCGCTCGAAATCACCACCGAGATAAATTTTCAACCTCTGACCATTAACAGTCCAATTCTCATTTGACTGCGTGTCTTCAATGACTATTGCCCCATATTGCTTGATTTCACGAATCCGGAATGGACCAGACCACTTAGATTTCAATTTACCTGGGAAAAATGTCAATCGAGAATTGAAAAGTAGGACCAACTGCCCTACTTCAAACTGTTTGGCCACTATCTTCTTATCATGGTAAGTTTTGACTCGATATTTATACAGCTTATTAGAATCATACGACTGGAGGCGCAATTCCTCCAATTCATACAATTGTATCTTTCTTCTGTCTCCGCTTAAAGTTGGATCAAAATTCAGAAATTTCAAGGCCCAAAACGCCTTATGTTCCAACTCCACCGGTAAATGACAATTCTTACCATAGACCAATTTAAAAGGTGTGAGACCAATCGGAGCTTTAAAAGCGGTTCGATAGGCCCACAGAGCATCGTCCAGCTTATTTGACCAATCCTTTCTTGAGGATGACACCGTTTTTTCCAATTTTTTTTAATTTCCCGGTTTTATACCTCCGCTTGCCCATTGGCCTGTGGATGATATGGTGTTGCAAGTTTGTGCTTAACACCATATTGCTCCAAGGCTTTTTCAAGTTGAGTGTTGCAAAAGTGGGATCCTCCGTCACTTATCAACACTCGCGGAGTACCAAATCGAGCAAAAATGTTTCTTTTCAAAAAATTTATCACAGTTTTTCCGTTAGCCTTAGCACACGCTATTGCCTCTACCCATTTGGATACGTAATCAATTGTGACCAAAATATACTCATTGGAAAATGATGCTGGAAAAGGTCCAACAAAGTCGATTCCCCAACAATCAAACACTTCAATTTCCAACATGTTTTGTAAAGGCACTTCATGTCGCTTTGAAATTCCACCACTTCTTTGACACTTGTCACAACTTTGCGCATGCGCGTGCGCATCTTTGAATAAAGAAGGCCAATAAAGCCCGATTGAAGGACTTTCATTGCCGTTCTTATTCCATTAAAATATCCTCCATAAGGAGAGTTGTGACAATGCCAAAGTATGCTAGTGGCTTCATCTATTGAGACACATCTTCTCAAAAGGTTATCGACACCAAGCTTAAACAAATATGGTTCATCCCAAACAAAAGACTTGGCGTCCGACAAAAATTCCTTTTTCTGATGGTGAGTTAGACCATCCGATATTAACCCGGCGGCTTTGTGATTAGCCATGTCGGCGAACCATGGTCTAACTTGCACCCTATACAATTTTTCGTCCGGAAATTCCTCCTTGACCTCTAATTCCTTTTTGGTCACTTCAACATTTACAAGGCGGGATAAGTGATCCGCCACCAAATTCTCAGATCCCATCTTGTCACGAATTTCCAAATCAAATTCTTGTAACAAGAGGATCCAAAGAATTAGCCTTTGTTTAGAATCGGGCTTGGTGAGCAAATACTTAATCGCCGTGTGATCCGTGTAAATGACTACTCGAGACCCAATTAAATAAGAACGAAACTTTTCCAATGCATACACTATCACAAGCAACTCTTTTTCAGTTGTTGCATAGTTTATTTGAGCTTCATTTAAGACTTTGCTCGCATAGTGTATAGCAAATTTTTTTTTTGTTTTCCGTTGACCCAAAACCGCACCCACCGCATAATCGCTCGCATCACACATGAGTTCAAAGTCCATTTTCCAATTAGGCGCGATGATTATGGGTGAGGTAGTCAAACTTTTCTTTAGAGAATTAAAAGCGAACATACAAGATTCATCAAAATCAAAGGACTTATCTTTGTTAAGAAAATTGCTCAAAGGCTTTGCTATCTTCACGAAATCCTTGATGAACCTCCGATAAAATCCCGCATGTCCGAGAAAGCTCCTTATACCTTTTACATTCAACGACGGTGGCAATTTCTCAATAACATCAACCTTGGCTTGATTGACCTCAAGGCCCTTTGAAGAAACTTTGTGGCCAAGCACAATTCCTTCGGTCACCATGAAGTTACATTTTTCCCAATTGAGTACCAAATTGGTTTCCACACACCGTTCCAAAACCGCATCCAAATTTTTCAAGCAAATATCAAACGATTACCCAAAAACCGAGAAATCATCCATGAAAACCTCAATGGTCTTTTCAATCAAATATGATAATATTGCTTGCATACACCTTTGAAAAGTCGTCGGTGCATTACACAACCCAAAAGGCATCCTCCTATAAGCAAAGATTCCAAAAGGGCATGTAAAAGCGGTTTTTTCATGGTCCTCCGGGTTCACGATAATTTGGTTGTAACCCGAATAACCATCTAAAAAACAGTAGAATTGTTGACCGGAAAGTCTTTCGAGCATTTGGTCCATAAACGGGAGAGGGAAATGATCTTTCCTCGTAGCTTGGTTAAGCCTACGGTAGTCTATGCACATTCTCTACCCGGTTACGGTTCTCGTTGGGATTAACTCATTTTTCTCGTTTCGGATAACCATCAATCCGCCTTTTTTTGGTACCACTTGTACCGGACTAACCCATGGGCTATCAGAAATGGGATAAATCCATTTTTACCACTTCCTTCCTAATTACCTCTTTCATGGTAGGATTTAATCGGCGTTGCGGTTGAGCGACCGGTTTGAAATCTTCTTCCATGAATATTCGATGCATACAATAAGAGAGAATTATTCCTTTTAGATCGGAAAAAGTTCATCCCATTGCCTCTTGATTCCTCTTCAAAACATCCATTAACTTCTTCTCCACCATTGTGGTTAGATCTGTGCTTATTATCACCGGTTTATGCCCCTCATCATCAAGAAAAACATACTTAAGATGAGACGGCAACAACTTCAATTCAAGCTTAATTTCCTCATTGTTTTCTTTTTTTCAAAATTTCCACCCTTTCTTTCAAAGGAGGAATTTCATCCAATTCTTATAGTTCTCGCAAACACTTTTCTATCTCTTTTTCTTCGGCTTCATCGATACTTTGAAGAGCATTCATGAGAACTTTTTGCAAAGGGGTTTGAACTTGTAATTGCTCCTTTACTTCTTCAATCGCCTTCTCCGTTGCGTCTATTCTAAAACAATCTCCTTTGTCTTTTTTGTGCTTCATGGCCTCAAATAGATTAAAACAAACCTCCTCATCTTGGACTCTAACCTTCATAAGACCATCGTCCATATCAATTGCCATTCTAGCAGTTTTCATAAACGGTCTGTAGCGAGCGATTTTTGTCGGTGACACGATCACCTTATCGCTGGGTTTTCCTCACCGCAATGAGGAGGAGTGGGTGCTACTTTCTAATTTCTTATTTATCCCATGAAGCTAGAAGGGAAAGGGAAGCTATCTAAAACTAACCTTGCACGCGAATGTTTAACTGAACAAACGCTTAAAAGAGATTGGGGGTATGGGGTCAGGTTATACAATGGGGAGTTGTCAATTACCCATCCTATATGTGGTTATCCATAGGATATTAGCTTTAGGTTTTGCTTTGTAATTGATGGTGTTTATTCGTTAATGGGTTGAGAAAGTTTCTTAGGAAGTATGAGTGAGTGAGTGAGTTTTTGTTGATGTTCGGGTTACTCCCGATGTTTTTGGTAAGGTACTGGACCTAAGTTTTGATTGATGTGTGAAGGTACTGGACCTAGAGTTTTTGTTTAGTGTGCTCGCTAAGATTTCGCAATCTTATGCCTACGTGTTCCCGTTTAAATGAAACAGGGAAATCAGAGCAATCGTAGTTCCTCCTATTCTATGGGAGGAAAATGATGTTTTGGTGTCTTGTTCAAAGCCCAAGATTGAAGCTAAAAGGTTTATTTGTGTCTTGTTCAAAGCCTAAGATTGAAGCTAAAAGGTTTGACTGAGAGAGAATTTGTCATCTCTAAAGAGGGATTGGACTTCCTCTGAGGAGATGTTGATTTTTGTGTACCTTGATCAAAGCCCAAGGCTGAAGCTAGGAGATTGATTGACTCCACTGGGGAAGTCCTTATACAAAGCCTAAGAGGAGACTAGAAATGACCGACTCAACAAGAGAGTGTTTTATCTGTCTTGTACAAAGCCCAAGATTGAGGCTAAAAAGAGACTGACTCTTTGGGGATGTCATTATACAAAGCCTAAGAGGAGGCTATAAGTTTGACTTTTCCAGGGGAAATGTTCTATCTGTCTTGTACAACGCCTAAGATTGAAGCTAAAAAAGGGATTTTTGACTCCGTCGGGGAGGTTTGTATGTGTCTTGTACAAAGCCCAAGATGAAGGCTGAAATGGGAAATTTAACTGACTCGGGTGAGGATATTTTTATGTGTCTTGTACAAAGCCCGAGACGGAGGCTAAAAGGATTTAACTCTGCTGGAGAGTATTATCTGTCTTGTACAAAGCCCAAGACGGGGGCTGAAATGAGTTTGACTCTGCTTGGGAAATCATTTCTCAAAGCCTGAAAGAAGGCTGGGAGGAAGTGACTTCGCTAGGGAAGATGTGTGTCCCAGGCTAAAGAGAAAGTTTTGAAGATTTATGTCTTGTGCAAAGCCCAAGATTGAGGCTAAAAGGGTTGACTCAACAAGAGAGTGCTAAAAGGTGATTGACTCAACAAGAGATTCGGAAAAGTTGATCGACTCAACAAGAGAGTCTGGAAAGTGATTGACTCAACAAGAGAGTCTGAAAAGTTGGTGGACTCAACAAGAGAGTCTGAAAAGGTTATCTCCGTTGGGGAGAATCATTTGTACAAAGCCCAAGAGGAGGCTAACTTCGATGAGGAAGGATCATTATACAAAGCCTAAGAGGAGGCTAGCTTTCTGCTGAGGATTAGTGAGATCCCGAGGCAGGTCCAAATGGGGAATCAACTCTTGCTAAGGGTTATAGAAGAGTTGAAGTATCAGAGACCTTGAGGTTCTGATTTGGGATTTTTAGGAGAGTGACTGGGTTTTAGCTCTGCTGGAGATTGATCCAGGGTGACCGGGGTTTCTCCTATGTTTGTAGGGAACTTGAGAATGTCTTTAAGACTCAAGGGGATTAGACTGTCCAAGCCTACTGGTGTGGAAGAGTTTTATCTTTTGTATGATGCCCAAGAGAAGGCGGGTGTTTTAAGGGATGAGAATCAACCCTAACTTGGTCTGTGATGTGACACTGGAAAGACGGCTCTAGCAAAGGATGACTAAGTTTTGTATTATACCTTTAAGAGGTCTTCATGGTCCTTATATTAAGCCCAAGAGAAGGCATGAGAACTTCTAGGAAGCCGGAGGGTCCTTGTACAAAGCCCAAGAGGAGGCGGGGATGCTTTTAGGAAGCTTGTGGGTCCCAAACCAGAAAAGTTCAAGAAATGCTATTCACCGAGAATAGATCATTTAGTGAAAGTTCTGAGGTTTGAAGAAACTCAAGAGATGTTATTCACCGAGAATAGATCAACTTCGGGGAGTAGAATTTCTTTGACAATTTCCAGGGATGACAGTCTGAGAAAAGGTTCATGAAGAATACTGCCTTTCTCTTTGTTCCATATTTTTTAAGCCCAAGAGAAGGCAAGACTGTATCTGAAAATCCTATGGGGATCTAATTTTTTTTGTATTTAAGAGTGACCAACAGGGCTTTACCTAGTTCTAGACCTAGTTGCCGGGGAAAACTCTAAATAGCTATACTAGTATATATACAGTTGATATATGACAAGTATCTAAACGAGTATGAAAGAAGACTAACCATGTGCAGCTTCCCACAATACAGTTATATATATATATATGAAAGCGAGTAAATGAAAGCTGTTAAAACTTACAGGTAAGCAAGCTTCCATGTTGTATTGTTAGTTGTTCAAAGAAATTAAAGAAAGTTTTGATAATATCATGTATATTGAATCTAAATCAAAAGAGAAGTTGTCTTTGAAAAGATTGTTGGGGCTTATACTCAAAGAGAGGCCCAAGGTTTAACAGTGATCGTACCGTTGTTTTGAAAATGTACAGAGGGACTTATACAATGTGTGAGGCCCAAAAATTGTTTATTTACAAAGGGGTTGGGTCTTACACTCTCTCAAGAGGCCCAAAAAGGTTTTGAAAAAAGAAAAGTGGGACTTAAAACACGAGGGTAGGCCCAAAATTTTTTTTTGCTCTGAAATAGCGATCGCGCCGAGATTCTTTTGACGCCGAGGGACTTATACAATATCTGATGCCCAAAGATTTTGGTTAAAAGGGGATTGGGTCTTACACTCTATTAGAGGCCCATGAGTAATTGAAAAAGATTTGTTAGGGTGAAAATCAAAGAAACCCTAATTTTGTTAAAAATGGAATTAATTTTGATTAAAAATTAATAAAATCATTGAAAACATGTGAGAAATGAGTTGTGATTTTGGATCAATGTCTCAAAAATTATGTTTTTATCCACAAATTTTTTGAATCAATTAAATAAAATCACAAAAATTCAAAAATTCAAATATTTGAAAAAGGGTGCCAAGAACATCTTGTTCTTGCCCGAGTGCCCTGTTTTTCCCAGATTTGAGTTTTCTCATCAATCTCTCTGAATACTTGATGGAATCATACAATCTACATATCAATATGCTCTTTTTCAACTCACGATCATGTCTATGGTCTTTAATTTCATTTATTTTAAGCATGGAATGAGAAATCAAAACAAAACCTCAAGAACCCTAATTTCTGCATGAAGGCTGAGAAATTTGATACACGATTCATACAAAGTAATCAATAGAGGGGAAACATTCTATGCATGATTATGAACATTTGGCAAAAGTTTTGTACGAGGAAATATGCATAAATTATAAGATGACCAAGTTTAGGCTTACTTGAAGGTCATGGCAGCAAGAGCAATTTGATTTTTAAGTTAGAGGTGTTACAGATGAGTTGTGATGATCTGAACAACTTTTCTACACCATATGGAGTGTGTTTGAAAGCTTGGATTGATCTGAAATGAACTGGAACAAATTGTGGAACCTCAACTGCAACTTTGTTGAAACCTTGAGCAAATGGATGATGATTTCATGAATTTGGTGTTCCAGTTGTTGGTTTAGTGTTTGATCAGCTCACATATGATGTTTATGAGGTGTGTGTGTGTGATTGGTTTGGTTGGAAACACATTCTAATTCAAAACCCGATAGTAGCTTGTATTAGAAGGCATTTTTGGAAGTGAGAGTGTGATTTTGAGAAAGGCAAGTGTTATAGGCCTTTGGTGTACTCAAACTGATCAGAAATGTGGTCTATTTATAGTGTGTCAAGTTTGTTTTGGCATCAATAGGGAATGGCAACTGCAGCAGGCCTTTGGCCAATGTGGATCAAATGGAATCTCAAGTCTCCTCTAGCCATTGACTTGAGGTTAGAGCACAGGGCTATGGTTCTTTGATTTAAGGATAAGGCTTGACTGAAGTGTTCATCTTTTCTCTAATACATGCCACCTCTAAGCATCCGTTGAATGCCTCAAAACAAAATTGGAGTCTTGAGGCATCTTTAGCTTTTAGGGGTGCCAAACCTATATGTAGCTCCAAAGACTTGGGAGACTTATGGATCAGTGTTTGTTCCTCCTTGGTCTCCCCCTGAGCTGTGCAGATGGATAAACTTGTTTGTCATTTGCACAAATTGATCAAATCGAGCCCTAATGCACAAATCTGCCTTGCAAACCAGTTTGCAGCAAGGCACGTTGCAGCTGTCATAACTCATAGCTCAGGTGGAGTTTGATGGAGTTCTTGGTCACTTTGGAAAGCTGATATGTCCTATTTCAACATGATGTCTAACTTTGGTTTTGAACTAACTTGAATTACAATGAAAAATGCCTCTACATTTGGGAAAAAATAAGGCAGATTCTGACTTAGTGAAAATTTCACTAAGTGTTGGAAAAATGCCATTTTCATGTTTTTTACCATTTTGATCACTCCATAACTAAAAATCTATGGAGAATTGGAATGAGATGTAGTTGACACTTTTAAAGTATGCCATGAGAGCTACAAATCCAGCTTTGGACCATCCAAAATGGTTGCTTGGATCTCAAGTTATGGTCTTTGGAAGTTGGTACCCTAGCCACTTTGTTCCATAACTTAGAAAAATTCTAAGTTTTTTAATGGTTACCCCTTTTACAAGTTATCTCAATTTCTTTGATTTTTATTGATGAATGATGATTCCAATCACATATTAACATTGTTTTAGGGTCAAAGAACCATAATTATGAAAAATCCCAAAAAGTCAAACTTGATTTTGTCCACAATTGACTTTTTATCGGATGAAATCCAAACTGTGCGATCCTTTGTGAAATCAAGTCCTTGACCTAAATCAAACCTAATGGACATATTCCATAGGTGTTATAGGGTGTATTGAATCATGTCCCAAGGTTTGGGAGCATGTCCTGGTCAAAAATCAAAGGTACAACTGACTTTTCCCTCGAAACCCTAATTGTGGTCCTGATGAAATTGAAACTTGTAGATCAAGCTTCTTGGATCAATAAATTGTTGAAAATGGATCAATGTAGTGTATTGGAGACCCTCAAATCATGTCTTGAGGTCTTGGCTTATGTTTTGTACCAAAAGTCAACTTAGGGGTAAATTAGGTCAAGAAACCTTAATTCCAGATTTTTGGTAAATGCATCCCTTGAGGTTAAATTGACTTGATGACTGGGTCAATAAGGTCCCTTGGAGTATCTTAAGTTGTGCTTTGAAGAAATGGCTCATGCTCAGAGGAAAATTTCCATCTGGAGGCCTCAGTCGACCAAAACCCTAATTTGGTGACACTGGCGATCTTGAGGCTTGATCCACTTGGAATGCTGCAACCTTGTGCTTGCTTCATGATGTGGGAGTCCTCTTGATCCTTTTGTGGATGTTTGAGAGGTTAGACAAGTTGAAGATCATGTCATTCTTTGATTGATCCTTTGTCTAAGTGCCCTGAGAGGGGTTAAAACCCTAGTCCTTGATTGTGGTGAATGCTCAAACATCTTTGAGGAGACTGATGAGGCATGAAAGTACATCCATATTATGATGATGATTTACACAATGATGGGAAATCTTAGTGGTCAAAATTTGGGGTATGACACGGTCTTCCAAGAATCAATGGAGCGTCTTCATCTTCCTCCATTTCAATCACCACAAAGTCAATAAGAAATAAGAATTTGTCCACTTTAACCAATACATCTTCCACTACACCGTGAGGACGAGTAGTGGATTTATCAGCAAGTTGCAATGTCATTTGAGTGGATCTCAATTCCATCTATCGCAACCTTTTCACAATAGACAAAGGTATCAAATTGATACTAGAGCCCAAATCAATCAACACGTTGCCCACATAGATGTTTCCTATTGTAACCGGCAAAGTGACTCGTCCCAGATCACTTTCTTTCCTCGGGAGAGTGCGTTGAATGATAGCGCTACAACTAGCATCCACCATGATAGTCTCTTGATCCATACACCTCTTCTTTTTTGTGAGAATATCCTTCATAAATTTTGCATATTTCGGCATTTGCTCCAAAGCCACGGAAAATGGAATGTTTATTTGTAATTGTTTGAAAATATCCATAAGCCGAGCATAATGCCTAGCACTATCTTTCTTTGTCGGAGCATGAGGATATGGTAAATGTTGGATTAGAATAGTATTCAACAGTTCCTTCCCCTTCCTAGTTTTTTTCAATTTTTCTTCTTTCTTTCTTTTTTCTTCTTCCTCACTTTTTTTCATTTCATTTTCAACTAAATCTCCCTCAACATTTTTTTCTACTTCAATCTCATCACTCTCTTTTTCTTTTTCAACTACTTCCTCCTCCTCCACTACAACTTCACCTATGCCCATGTCAATCTCTCTTCCACTTCTTGTTAGAATAGCCTTACAATGCTATTTTGGATTTGGTAGAGTATTCGCCGTAAAATTTCCTTTGTGTTGGTCGGCCAATTGTTTTGATAATTGTCCGACTTGCGTTTCAAGATTCTTTATGGCCGCATCGGTATTCTTCTGATTTGAAATTGACATTTGCATAAATTGCGTGAGAGTGTCTTCCATTTTTGTATTTCCAATTGGAACTTGTGGAGGTTAAGTGTAATTTTGGTATTGTTGACGATTTGAAGGTCCGGCTTCTTGCGGTCTCCACGGTTGTTGATAACCTTGATTACCTCTAGGTTGGTAACCTCGGTTGCCTTGCTGATAAGGAGGTCACAGTTGGTATCCTTGATTTTAGTTTCTAGCATAATTTACCTCCTCCACAACCGGAGGACAATATCCGGTAAGATGATCTCCTCTACACAATTCACAACAAGCTACTTACACACTCTTGCTCGAGGAGTCATGAATCTCTTTGGGTTGTTGAGGAAGTTTAGACATTTGTTTTGTTAACAACTCAACTGGTTGGGATAATAACTTGTTTTGAGCAAGTATAGCATCATTGGTTCCCAACTCCAAAACTCCCGGTGTCCTTTGAGAAGGACCACGGTTATGGTTCCCTTGATGGTCATTTAAAGCCATCTTGTCAATTATGGCAATGGCTTCTTCGACACTTTTGCTCATTAAAGATCCACCCGCGGTGGCATCCAACAATGTTTTAGGCACTAATTGAAGGCCATTTCGAAAAATATGAATTTGAGAAAGCACATCGAACCCATGCCCTTTACACTTTCTCAACATGGATTTGAATCTCTCCCAAGCTTCATTGAGAGATTCATTTCCACCTTGAGTGAAAACTGCGATTGTCGTTTTAGCCTCCATGAAACGATTGTGTGGAAAAAATCGTTCCAAAAACTTTTCCTCAAGTACATTCAAGTCCGTCATGATTGCCGTAGATGGATCAAGATACCACTCCTTGGCCTTCCCAATGAGGGAATGCGGGAATAGTCTCTTAAACATTGATTCTTCTTCAGCTTCGGGTGCACCAGTTGCTCCCGCAATCTTATAGAACTTAGTCAAGTGTGTAAAAGGATCCTCGTGATCCATACCAGTAAAAGGACTCTGAAATAGAAGCGAGACGATACCAGTTTTCATTTCGTAATGTCGACTGTTATGAGCATTGCGCGAAAATTGTGCGGTGTGCCTCGGACTATTTGTACAAGGTCTTAAAGCAGATGGTGGTGGTGGTGGTGCAGCCATAGTTGGCGATAACTGTGGTATTTGCGTCGAAGTTGAACTTTCGTCTCGGTCTCGTCTTTATTTAGCAAGTTGCCTCCTCCGCCTTGTTCTGCTATTTAATCTACACGCAGTTCTTTCGATTTCAGGATCAAAAAGAAGTTCGTCTACGGGTAGCTTCCCTCGCATAAAACGGAGTCTGCACACTAAACCAAACAAATCAACAAGCACAAGAAAAAGTTAACAAGCTTAAAACAAAACAACTATTGCAATGCTTGCAATATCAAACAATAATCCCCGACAACGACGCCATTTTGTTGAAACAGTATTTCGGGGGGTGTTTTTATCGTATCCGCAAGGATTGTGCGATATTTTGATGCTTTCCGTTCAATAGTCGAAACGTTTTAAGTAAGGGGTTTTCAAATTGTTCTTGGTTTTGTAACATCAATTTTGGTAGCAAAGAAGTAAATTATAACAAAGATGTTGTAAGTTTTATAAAAGCATGTCAAGATTAGATTTCACTAATCCTTTTCATACATATCCGATTAATCAAGCATATGAACTTAGTTCCAACCAATACAATCGCGTATCCTCCTGAATAAGTTTATGTCTAAAGAAAATTTGTGAGTATCATTGTTTAGACAGTTAGATGATGTCTCACGCTAACAATCGAAACAACAACCGTTAAGATCAATACAAAGCGAATAATAAACCCCAAATCTATGTCTAGAGTTTGGTTTTTAAGAGATGAAGATATTATGTCAAGATTTGGAAAATCTATGTCGAGAGTGATTCAAACCACAAATACATCATTAAGAACAAACAAATTCATCATATATTGATAATCAACCTTGTTCATATACAAAAGATCAAAAGAAATACATATAAGCAAGATTAATTACCTCTAATCTTAACATAAGAGTGTTTAGCTACACATTTCCATGGTAGCTTAGATGACAAGTTTCAAGAGGAGATGAAAGAACATCCGCATCAAATAATCGAGATCAGATGTGACTTCAGCTTCTCTATGTGTAAATTCACTCTTGGATGAACAAAACTCAGAAAAATAGGGTTATGGTGTGAAACTATGAAGTTATGAAAAGTTATGTGTAACACCCCGTTTTCCAAATACATAATATAATAATAATTATAATAGCACTTATCAGAGTTTTCATAAAATGCGGGATATTACATTATTTTCAACTTTATAATAATAGTAACTATAAAAATAATACTTTATTAATTCCATAAAAATTCCTTTATAAAGGTTTATACAAACTGCAGCGGAAAAATATTTTTTTATAACATCACCATCTTCAACTCAAATGGCACTAAGGCCTTCATTACAACAAATAAACAACTTCTTCATAATATATTTCAAAATCTAATACGTAACAAAATAGGAATAAAAATAACTAAACAAGACCCATCCCGTTACGTATCAGAGCAGACTCCTACACAAAGACACAAGAGACTCCGAACTCAAGCAGCAACTACTCCAATGAATCTGCATGTTACCCACGTAAGAGGTAACATTCAAGCAGAAAGGGTGAGATTTCACAATTCATAATAAAATGATAACATAGTAAGGAATTATCATGTTCAGCAACTTACAATCCTTCAACAATAACAACACATAATTACATGTTATCAACAACAACAATATATTATCATATTATAGCAACAATAGCAATTTATCACGTATGTGTAGTTCACAACCGACATCAAAATCAACACCACATATAACAGCAACTATACAACATCAACTACACATTATTATTCATATTTATCAACAGTTTACAACATCATCAACAATTAGCAGCATCAAAAATTTATAACATTTAGCAGCATCAACAATTAACACCGACATCATAAGAAATGCAAGTGCAATCATGCATGTGGTACCCAGGGCATAAGCCCTCAACATTTTTCCTTAAATAAGGATCCAAGGCATAAGCCTTCAACAGTGCCAATCCAGGCCAACAATAGGGCATAAGCCCTCAACAATGCATATGTAATCAAGCCAAATGAAATCAACTCCAAAACATCAATAATCAACATTTGGCACAATGGCCCAAGGCACAAGCCTTCAACAACGTCATCAATAACAACATCATCAATATTGGTACAAAGACCCAAGGCATAAGCCTTCAACAACAAACATCAACAATAACATAATTTATTTCATCAAGTAAATAATTACTCCCAACATCATTTTATACATCATTTGATTCGCCCAAATGCGTAACACAACTACCAACGATCGACACAATCATATTCAAATAATTATTTAAAATATCAAACGAAGTCGGAATCACGCAAATGAATATGTTCCGGAAAGCTTAGAGAGTCTATTTCAAGGATATGAATTTTATTTTAAGACCTAATACACTAATCAGTTCAGTTTAATCAAACCATAAGAACACATACTCACATCGGGTAGAATATTTTGTCTAACTTCAAAATGATGTCAAAACTTATATACTTATGATAAAATTCCGAAACTTTCGAGTTGGAAAGACCATTAAATCCTCTTTCCAACGCAACTGACGCCACCCCAAACGGACTTACGACGCCCTAGTTACACTCGAAACAAAATGACCAACGCATAACCGAAATCGCCAACATTTATGGTATAAAACAAGGTAACCACTACTATTGAAGAATTCCTGGACTTAATTTCTCCACATAAACATAAATATTATCGCGTTAGCTTTCTAAAGCTTCGAACGGGACCTCAAACGGACTTACGGAACTCAAGATATGGCCAAAACAAGTCGGTCAATACATTTCTACAGTCTCCTGCGATCCCATTACGGAAATTTCACTCTTAAACTCATTCTTTTTTTCAACTTAAAATTATGGCAAACATTACCCAACATGTTCAAATAGCTTATTTTGAAAATCACTTATTATTGGTCAATTACTTTTTGTTATTTCACTCTAAACCTATCAACCACCATCAATTCTAACAACATTATACCATCAAAATTCATCCCCATTCATCAATTCAACACAAATCAACATTTAACAACATTATCAACAAACATATACAACCCTATTACACCAATTCATAATCAACTCAAAAATATCCCTAAACAACCCTAACCCCAAACATACATTATCAATCCCATTATAAAATGTTAGTCCCCCCTTACCTTGTAACTGGAGGCTCTAACTCAAAGGGTTTGCAGAATGTTACATTCCTTTCTTTCTCTTCTCTCTACGTTCCGTTCTTCACACTTCTCAGCCAGCCTTTTCCCAAATGATCGTACCAATGTTACGATCTAACTCTATTCTCCCTATATTATATTTCTCATATTCCAATAATAACCTTAGGACCCCTAATATCCCAAGTTATTCCAATTCTACCCTTCTCAACTTATATTTTATTTTTTTATAATAATATACCACTAATCCCCTTTTATTATAATTTCTAATAACAATAATAATAATAATAATAATATAATAATAATTATTATTCCCAATATTACTAATATTATATTTTAAGTATTAATAATAATAACATACTAGCATCCTCATGCCACCCCCAAGGTTCTACACTTTTGGTCATACACCCCCTACCTTATATTTTATATTTTAATAAAAATACTAATAATTTCTATTTTTTTTAATTATTTTAATTACTCAATATTAATAATAATTAACTAATTATATTATTATATACCATCATCAACATCACGCAATTCATCACAAAACACAATAATTCATAAATCATCACCACAATTAGTCAAATTAATTAATTAGACTCTATAAATAATAAAATAAATAAAAGAGGGCGTTACAACTCTCCCCCACTTAGAATGTTTTCGTCCTCGAAAACGCACCAACAGAAACGAGTCCAGATACAACCCTCTCATCCACTCCTCACGCCTTCAAATCCAACTCTTGCCAAAAGGCCAAACATACACTACCCTTACTAAGGTAACTTCCTTGTTTTAGCCATCTACCGAAATTCCCAAGTTTGAATACAACGCTCTCATCGGAGTCAAACCACATCGCGGTTTCTACAATTCTTAATATACAAAGTATCATAAACGACCATTCCAACACATCGAATGGGAAAATCTCTCACTTATTTCAATCAACTACTAATGGCTATCTCAAGCACTCCTTCGTCTATGCACCCAAACTATCAATAATCCCTCCAGGGATTAAATAACTCTCTTCTTCAGATCATCTGTCTACGGTTCATAAGAAGAATTCCATCCGACTTAGTACTAACACAATCTGTGCTCCTTACCAAAACGTCAATTATAAATCCCGTACTTCAATCGAACATAATACTCTACAGAATATCACAACTTTCATAACCTTGCTGATATACTACCCATTAACTTTCTCCATCACATTCAACCGTCGAAACAATAGTTCATGAAATTCTAATACATCTTCATCACCTCTGACAGAATATTTATCTTCCTTCGGCGTCATTTCTCAAACATTATTCTTTTAATTTTCAAGCACGCTAATAATACGAAAACGATTCATAAATCCAATCCCACTATCTTCATCAACATAAATTCATCATTCTATCCTTCATACATCAAAACCAATCATTCTAATCACTTTAAATTCATCCATTGATTCTCTTAATTTTTTCCTCAATAGATCCTCCAACCCACCTCGGTATTTCCTTCTTGGTAATATCTTAAATTGCACCACCAATTAAATTTAATCCTGCGAGTTTCTCTATCAACTCCATCTCACGATTCATAATCGTCGCCATAAGCAATATCATATGATTTAAACATTAGTCACTACATAAATATTTCCAAAATAATCGCTCACATAAAACATGGTTCTTCAACAGTCCTAACCATCTTGTCTGTCACATAATAACCTCTCTCGAGTCGACTAAACACTTCAATTTCTGCGATTACTGAATACCTCCATCTTGGTCTTCAAAGGTTACATTACCCACTTACAACACAAACTCTCTTTTAGAAACATCACACTGAACCACTAAAAGATTTCTGCCCAATTCTGCAAAATCAACATCGAAGCAACCGCTAACACTTCTTCGGTTCAAACTTTCCATTTTGGATAATCCAACTTGCACTTCTAGATATCTCAGCACCTAGCCGTATACACCTCTACACTAGCAGTTTCAACCTTCAGAATGTTATTCTAGTCAACTCAAAATCCGACGATATCCAACCTCAATTTGTTCTCACTAAATAACATACCAAGTAAACGATTCATTAACACGGTCTCAAATCCTTTGGTCTTATCCAAAACAATTCAAATTCACGACTTCACACATATAATTCTTATACCAACATACCTATCTGATCTCATAATTCGAAATCCTCCAAGTGCATGTCTCTGTACATGAAAATAAACAACATGTCTATCACAGTGACTCTCATCACATCCCTTCTCTACTCAAGGAAACAAACATTAAAAACATTTTTTTCACATCCTTTCACAACATCTTTATTTTCTTTACAATCATGAACTTAACTCCCAACAATCACCTGAATCAACACATGCGACCGGTATCATAACGTCTATCGCATTATCCTTGATGTGTTCGGACGCAACTCTACCAAACATCGCTACATCAATCTTAATTCACTACTTAAATCTCAACAATAACATACATGAAATCTCATGAAGTCAAAACATCACACCACTGCACCCACAACGCAACGACAATGGCATCCGCATTTTCGATCATACCAAAGCACCGTATAAACCTTCAAAAGCATCCAATCCCTTTAAACAGCAAATAATCATTTCCTTCCATGGAACATATTTTTATCAAAAAGTTCGCTGCGCTAGCTTTCCAACGCCTCGAACGGCACCCAAAACGGATACTCGAAACTCAAGTTACGAATTTTCGAAGTTTTCAAAAATCATCCATAACATAGCTACGGGTTTGACATCTAGTTGACTCAAAACCCAACCAAAACTCATCTTTGACTCCCCAAACTCTTATTTTAACTTAGTTATACATATTAGGAACTATTGGGGACATAAGAACACAGTTTCATTCCGATCAATTCTTCCCCAAATTCCCAAAAACTCACTTCTTATCTCCAACGTTAGTATCTAAACGACTCTTTATGAATCTATCAATCTCTTATCCATCAACATCGTCGTTTTCCATGCTTCACAACTCAATGCTCCCTTCCACAACCTCCTTATAACTGGAATCACCCGTTACTTATCAACATCTTCATCCTTCATGATGCCAAGATCGCAATCCTTTTCATAATCTTCTTTATATCCTCGAGTCCCGACTTGACCTGTTCAACCCACCCGCAACATTCAACAATCATATATATAATTCCAACGACAAAACTCTACAACATTCCACCATTCTCAAATGATAACATCACGCTTCATAATAATTCCACACGACTAACTCTACGAATAATACGCAGTCCTGAAAACATCGCAACTATCTGAGCTTCATCTTCTCAGACTCATCCCAACCGTTTAGCGACTATTCATTTGAGACAAGAATCTGCATCTATTCGTCAGAATAATCCGTAAGCACTTGGCTCAACTATAACCATCCTCCGATCCCACAATTTAAGCCAAAAGACACGTCTATCTCATCCAACATAATCCCGTATTCTATCAACAAGAGATTGAGGGTGACCAGTTCCTCAATTTGTTAATAGACACCCGAAAACCATGATGGGGTACAAACCGTCTTTACTAACTACAATAGAGTTCAACCGCGCACCAACGGCAACTCCACACCCAACATCTCAGAGAAGCAAAAGCTTCTCCCCCACTTATTTCGGACTCATCCTCCTGCAAAGTTAGAAGTAAGACAAAAGAAGACCGATAGTGTTTTCACACAGATATCGCATACACACAACACGACTCTACGGACTCAACAACCTGGCCGGACGGACCGACCTGCTCTGATACCAATTGTAACACCCTGTTTTCCAAATACATAATATAATAATAATTATAATAGCACTTATCAGAGTTTTCATAAAATGCGGGATATTACATTCTTTTCAACTTTATAATAATAGTAACTATAAAAATAATACTTTATTAATTCCATAAAAATTCCTTTATAAAGGTTTATACAAACTGCAGCGGAAAAATATTTTTTTATAACATCACCATCTTCAACTCAAATGGCACTAAGGCCTTCATTACAACAAATAAACAACTTCTTCATAATATATTTCAAAATCTAATACGTAACAAAATAAGAATAAAAACAACTAAACAAGACCCATCCCGTTACGTATCTGAGCAGACTCCTACACAAAGACACAAGAGACTCCGAACTCAAGCAGCAACTACTCCAATGAATCTGCACGTTACCCACGTAAGAGGTAACATTCAAGCAGAAAGGGTGAGATTTCACAATTCATAATAAAATGATAACATAGTAAGGAATTATCATGTTCAGCAACTTACAATCCTTCACCAATAACAACACATAATTGCATGTTATCAACAACAACAATATATTATCATATTATAGCAACAATAGCAATTTATCACGTATGTGTAGTTAACAACCGACATCAAAATCAACACCACATATAACAGCAACCATACAACATCAACTACACATTATTATTCATATTTATCAACAGTTTACAACATCATCAACAATTAGCAGCATCAACAATTTATAACATTTAGCAGCATCAACAATTAACACCGACATCATATGAAATGCAAGTGCAATCATGCATGTGGTACCCAGGGCATAAGCCCTCAACATTTTTCCTTAAATAAGGATCCAAGGCATAAGCCTTCAATAGTGCCAATCCAGGCCAACAACAGGGCATAAGCCCTCAACAATGCATATGTAATCATGCCAAATGAAATCAGCTCAAAAACATCAACAATCAACATTTGGCACAATGGCCCAAGGCATAAGCCTTCAACAACGTCATCAATAACAACATCATCAATATTGGTACAAAGACCCAAGGCATAAGCCTTCAACAACAAACATCAACAATAACATAATTTATTTCATCAAGTAAATGATTCACTTTAGTAGCAGACTCTTTGGTCGAATCCTTTGGGGAAGGTTTGGAGAAGCTTGTTGGTTTGTAGGTTGGATCGCTGTTTGTTTTGGGAATAACTTGGACGAGAGGATTTCCATAAGTATCAACGATAGCCTGAAAAAGTTAGTAAGTCAAATTTTATTTTGAGTGAAAGTGGTTGTAAACGTCGAAATTCGAAAAAGAGAACATACCTTTGAAATTTCAGTCTTAAGACTAGAATTTTCACTTTCTACTGGGGCTGGAGTGGTTTGTTCGACAGGCTTTTTGTGAGGGGTAGGAGCACTCATTTCCAATACTATGGAAGCAGAAGGTTTGGGTTGTTGAATTTTTGACGGTTTCTTCTTCTTCTTCAAAGGTTTAGCTTGGTCAGGCGAATTTTCACCATCGTCAGATTCAATAACGTGAAGCTCAGGTTCCACTTCTTTTCTTTTCTTTGGAGTCGGAGGAGGTTTCCGACTTCCCTGCAAAAAGGATTTCGCTAATACATTTTAGATGGAAAAAATAAAAAATATATAACAATCAGGGAAAAGGAGAAACCATACCTTCGCCACAGGTTTCTTGGTTATGTCCTTTTGGTTTTCTTCGTCTTCTATAGTTGACCTTTCAACGATAGCCGATTTCTTAGCAGGAATTTTTATAGCTAGGAAAAAGAGAGAAAAAAAGGAAAAAGTTAAATATGAGCTAAGAAAAAGAAAACATATATAAATAAAAGGAAGTAGTGTTGAATATCTTCCCATTCCACACCTTCATATATAGGAGATTCCACGCGAACGTGTTCTATGCCAATATGAAGGTGGCCTTTGAAATTGTCCAAAGTGTACTTAGTCGGAACCACTCGCTTAGCACGTTTTTGTTAGTCTTGGAGAAGATTTTTCATAAAATTCCCACAGACGAACCAGTCTGGAAATGGAGGGCTAAAAGCCACACCAAATTCAGCAGACGGTAAAGGAGGGAACTTTGATGGATAGAGATTAAAAGATAACTTATAACGTTGATCTGTTCGAACGTATGAAGGTAGTTTTAACTCATCCAGTTTCCTTGTAAATTTTTCTTTCAAAGTAACGGCTGCTTCGCTAATGGTTCGACTAAGTTCGTTGGGTCTATAAGCAGTTTCAAAGTACTTCTGGAATGCTTGGATTTCTTTTATGTGTCTTGAAGTACCTTTCTTTGATTTGTCCTATACAAGGGCAAAATCTTTGGTCAGTTGAAGAGTAAAAGAAGACATGTCGAAGAATTGTGAATTGTAGTAATCCCTCCACCAGTCATCAAACTCTTTAGTACAGAGGAAGCTGGGTTTGAAAGCCACCGGTTGGATTTCGACCATGACTGAGTATTTCACCAGCAGTTTTGTACACTTAGCTTCGTTATGGGTCATGTTGTAGTGTATCAGCGAACCTTTCTTTGAAAAAAGAGGTTTGGGTTTTATTTGAATTAATCCAAACTGTCAAGAGACCAGATTGGGTTGGTAGTTGACAAGTGAGATTTTTAGTTTTGATGGGTTGATCCTGAAGGCTAGAAGCCTGGGGGTTAGAAAGGATTCCCAGACATTGAGAGATTCCGCCTCTTGTTCTTTCGACTCAGGGGGAAACTTCCTAGTGAACCATTCTGGTCCAACTTTTCTGCTTGCAAAAGGGGCCATATTAGGTGTGAAATTATGACATTTGGTAAACATCATAACATAACCAGTGAATGTTTGCTGGAGGCTCAGACCTTCATCATTGGGCGTCAGCAGTGCCATCCTAGTTCCTTCGACCCTTCTATCTTTTAGAGCAGCTTCGTCTACAGGGTTTTTATTAGAAAGAGAAGCTTCGAAGGTGGCATTTAGCCACAATTGTAGGAGCCAGAATGGTCCCGACAATAGAAGACTTCCCTTCATCTTAATGTTCTTCAATAAAGTGACTCATTCGCCAAGAGATTCATACAGGTTGGCTAGGATGATTTCGTTAAGGCATAGTTTGTGTCCAGCATGGATTTGATTCGCCATAGTGATATATCTTTTCGCCACCTGGAGAGACCTGGAGCAGAAGACGCACCTCGACAGCCAAAGAGCTAGGAAGGCCACTTGTTCTTGGTCAGAAACTTCAGCAGTTTCCTTGTCATGATAGTACGCGATGTAGGAGGTAAAGGCAACTTTACTAATGTCGAAACCTATGGAAACGTCAGCTAGGAGGTTGGGAACATAATCCACCCCGAGAGGACTAAGACCAGTTATGGCAGCTATGTCGAAGAGGGTGGGGGTGATCATTCCACAAGGAAGGTGAAAGTTATTGTAGGTACTATTCCAAAAGTAAAGGGAAGCTAACAGCATAGATAGACAATATCCAGGACCTACTTTCGACAGCTAGATAAGGTCAAAAATGCCCATGGTTTTCCAATCCTCAGATTCGGCTGCTTCTATTTTTGCTAACCAAGATAAGTAGCCGGATGAGTCTTTCGATAGGGGGCAAGACCTAAAAATCCTAAAGTTGTTCATATACTCTAGATTTATGGCATCCCTAGAGGCTACAGTTGAAGGTGACCCTTGACCATCTACCATAGATTTTTCATCTATGGCTATTTCTTGTTCAATCCTAGGCCTAACTCCATTAGCTATTGGTTTATAACGATGATAAGCTGGGAAAAATTCTTTTACTTTTAAAGGATCTAACTTTAAATCAGACAAAGGTCCTAGGATTGCATGGGATTTACCAGAAATGAGGATGGGGACTAATACCTGTGATTGATAAATACATCTTTTTTATTCTTCATTGGGAGGTTCTGGTATGTATTGTTGATTCCCCACGACGCTTGGACCAAGGATTCTGTGAACAGGTGGTAAACCTTTGAATTTCTGGGAGTCTTTATTCTTGGTGTTAGTTCTTTGAGGAGCTTTGGGAGAAGACATGGTTGCTCGCAGAAAATTCAGAGAGGAAATGAAGAAGATTAAGTTGTATGAAGCAAGTAGTTTTTTAGAAAAGAGAATCGAAAAAGTGAATTGAGGAGAAATTTCACTTATTTATAAGTGGAAAAGGGGACTGAAGTGGTTACTATTTAAAGGGGTTACCATTTAATGAGAAGATATCATGGGACACATGTTAGCCATGAATGTACTGATTGGACGGTGGCAGTTATTTTCGACCCACGACCTCCTAGGGACTAGGATCGTGATGATTGAAAAGATTTCAGAACGTGGGCTGAGAAGACGTTTCAGAAAAAGTGTAATGATGATTTTGACGTCATAGAATGCCAAGTCATATGAACAGTCGTTTAGTCGAATCGGTCAAGGCGTTGAATTATGTTGACAAAAAATTATTTTTCTCCTTTGTCGAAATATGCATTTTCTGGGGGGCAATTTGTAGGCTCCTAATTTCGACGCCTGGATTTTATTTGTAAAGGAGGTGAAAGATTGAGGCTTTCTAGAGTATTTCGACAGAAATTTGTTTCTTTTGAGGATGATCAGTCGAAAATAAGGATTATTTGGAATATAAGAGTTGGAGATTTTTTCTAAGTGTTAGAACCATTTTGACACAATTCTACGGAGATCTCTTTTTGACTGATACTTTGAAATTCAAATAAAGGAGGGAATTTTGTTTTGAAAATGAGACGCGTGGAGTGCATCTAAGAGGCGATGGCATGCTGAATGCCATTTGTCTTCGTTACAGGAAATGATCGTTGCTGACGGCTATTTCGACTATGTATATAAATAGGGAGTCATAGTGTTAGATTTCCGTGTGTGTATTCAAATCCTGTACAAGTTACTCAAAAAACACTCAAAGTACCCATGTGAGAGAAAAGAGTTATCATTGAGAAAATGTACATTTGGAAAAACACCAGTTTTATCCTTAACATTTCAATGAAATTTTAAGTTATTCATATTCAGTTTACTCTACATTTCTGCATTCTTATTACATTTTTCGTTACTTCTTTTAAAGAACAAAGTTTTATCATTTTTGTCCATATTATATTGCTTTATAAGAATGATGATGAACACAATAAATAAAGGATTTGATTTTCATATGTGTTGTCAAAATTGTTAAAGCACATCGTCCTAGGATTTGTATGGTCGATCCTGCAAGTAAACTAATTTTCTTAAATTAGGAGACCAGCGGTTGTTTGCTAATTTTCAAGGCAAACAAATATGCTCGAAAAATAACCAAGGATGGACCAAAAGGGGATTCAACCATGCTTGAATTCCGAATCAATTAACATGATACAAGATTGCTTCCCTATTCAAAACAAGGACCAAGGACTACGAGACAAAAACACTATCATAGTCTCCAATCATGGAATAACCAAGGATGTTTACGCTATAATTCCTCTGCTCAATGAGTCAAAAATCTCTCCTGACAATAGGAAAATTCCAAACTTAGAGTTGGTCGAGGTTGCCTACGACGATCAAAAGGCCCAAAAAGCCTCTGTGATCGTCTACCTGCTAGGTACGATACCGTACAAGCAAGAAAAGGCTGTCCCATACAAGTACGGTGTTGTCATACCCCAAATTTTGACCACCAAGATTTCCCATCATTGTGCAAATCATCATCACAATATGGATGAACCATCATGCCTCATCAGACCATTTAGACAAGGATCAATCAAGAAATGACATGATCTTCAACTTGTCTAGCCTCTCAAAACACCCACAAAGGATCAAGAGGACTCCCACATCAAGAATCAAGCACAAGGTTGCAGCATTCCAAGTGGATCAAGCCTCAAGATCGCCTGTGTCTCCAAATTAGGGTTTTGGTCGACTAAGGCCTCCAGATGAAAATTTCCATCTGGACATGAGCCAATGCCTCAATGTGTGGTCCTATAAGCTTAAAAATATCTCAAGAGCCCACCCACAATGGCAAAATCACCTTGAAGGTCCATATATCAAAGAATCAGGAATTAGGGTTTTGACCTAATTCAACCCTTGAGTTAACTTGTGAAGTGAGGCATGGCTTAAAGCTCCAAAATAAACTTCAAAGACCTTAAATACATCATATTGACATGTTTACAAGATTTTATCGACTCAAAGAGCTCAAATCATAAGCCACAAGAGCTCAAAACAATCTTATCACAAATTAGGGTTTCTGATGGAAAAAGTCAAACCCTATCCTTGACTGTTGGCCTACCCTTGATCTCAAACCTTGGGGAGGGGTCTAAGACATTCCTAAATACCCTTGGAGGCCCTCCATGAAGTTTAATTTAACCCAAAGATTGATTTCACAAAAGAATCACAAAGTCAAAATTTCATCTGATAAAAAAGTCAACTGTACAAAAGTCCAAGTTTGACTTTTTGGATTTTTGGTCAACCAAGCTTCCTTAACCCTAAAACAATGTTAATATGTGATTTGAATCATCATTCATCAAGAAAAATCAAAGAAAGTGAGTTAACTTGTAAAAGGGGTAACCATAAAAAAAACTTAGAATTTTTCTAAGTTATGGAACAAAGTGGCTAGGGTACCAACTTCCAAGGACCATAACTTGAGATCCAAGCAACCATTTTGGGTGATCCAAAGCTGGATTTGTAGGTCTTGCTACACTCTACAAAAGCTTCAACTACATAAAGTTCCAATTCTTCATGGATTTTTAGTTAGTAGTGGATCAAAGTGGTGAAAAAACCAAAATATGTCAAAAAACACAGTGAAAATTCTGCCTTGTAATTTCAGCATGAAACATCAAACTTCCAAGGCATTTTTCACATTGATTTAAGATGAATCAATGAAATATTCAAACTTCAATGTTTTAGTACATCATTCAAGCTTTTCAAAAAGTACAAGAAGTCTCTCTAATTCAGTTTGAGCTGAGAGATACATCCATGGGAAGTTAGCTCCAAAATCTGATTTTTCACTAAGTCAGAATTGTGCATTTGGTCGAATTTGCATATTATGAGTCATCAAAGACATTTTTATCCATCTTCACACCTCAGGGGGAGACCAAGGAGGAACAAACACTGATCCATAAGCCTTCCAAGTCTTTGGAACTACATGTGTAACGCCCCAGTCTTGTCAGTTTTGTCGTTCTAGCTATTTGAGTCGTTTTTTATTATTTTATTTTATTTTCGACTTTTATTTGGAAATGTGTTATTTTTAGTCGAGATTATATCTTATCGGGTTTCGGGATCGTTCACGAGATATTTGAGTGTAGGGGCATTTCGGGCATTTTGAGTTATTTTGGTTGAGTTAGAATATAAATAGAAATAGAGAGAGAGAAAAATAGTAAGAAGAAAAGAAAAGAGGAGAAGAAAAGAGAGAATTTGGAAAAACTTGGAAATTGATCAACCGACTTTTCTACGCGTTATTTAATCGGGTAAGGGTGCGAAACTCGATTATCTTATCGTTGTGTATGATTATGTATGTGTGTTTGCATGTTGTATTGGTTTTTCGATAGTTTTTCGGTTATAGGTTGAAAACGCGTAAACGAGTAGAAATCGATGTTTTCACGGATAGAAATCGGTATAATTTGTGTTTTATGATCTCTATATGTTTATGAACCATTGCTATTAACGGTTTTGCTGCTGGAAGTGACTTGAGTGGAAAAAATGAGATTTTTGGGGGTGAGGAACAGTGTAAACGTAAGCATAAAATTCTGCTTCTGGTGTGAAGCGCCGGGCGGTGTGCTTGTTTCGCCGGGCGGTTCGTTCTTTCGCCGGGCGGTTTTGAGAGGCGCAGAGGTTACAAGTTCCTGACTCTTTTGAGTCATTTTGATAGAATTGGTGACGCCTGTGCTTCGCCGGGCGAAGTAGCGGCGAAGGGTGTTTCGTCGGGCGGTTTTAGGGTTAGGCCGGGCGGTTTGCAGTTTTTTTCACATTTTCATTTTCTTGTTAATTTCATAACTTTTGAGCTGATTATCCGTTTTGTATGTTCTTTATATCGTTGGAAAGCTTATGAAACGTTATTTCTTATGATGATGGTTTTGAGATTGTTGGCCGATTAAATTATGTCGGGAATTACAAAATGTGTGGTTTTGTGATCGACTTTTGCCGTTTATTTAGGTTAACTTGATGTGTGTGTGCAATATGTTATTGGTATGGATATACTATGATTTGTGTGTTGATATGACATGAAAATGTGCAATGTGTTGTGATGATGATGTGTGGCCTAAGGACAAGTAATTGCGATGTATGGTAACTATTGATATATGCATGATTATGGATGCGTATACGTATGCATATTAAATGTCATGAGTCCTTGTATGCCAAGCATCATGATATGCATTGTTGAGACGTCCTGAGTGACGGTTTGGATTCCAGAGGGAATTCGCTATAACATCGTGTGCCCGTGTGGGGTGTGAGCGATGATTATAGACGATCGTGTGCCCATGTGGGGTGTGAGCGATCGGGTCGTGTGCCCGTGTGGGGTGTGAGCGATCCATAAACGTCGTGTGCCCGTGTGGGGTGTGAGCGACGGGGGACATCGTATTCCTGACGGGGAGTTACAGTGATTTAACGAGCGATGATTCCAGCAGAGTTCCTGAGTGGACCAGTGATGAGAAACAATGGAAGCCGGTACCGCATGTGCATATGCATAGAGTCGTTGTGTCGGTCTCTTGCAATTGCATAAAATCATTATGGTTTGTTTATGTGTGGAATTCTGGATAACATTGATAATGGATATATGGATATGTGTATGGTTGGTATACCTTGTGTTGTATTGTGTTTGAATTATAGTGTGAGTTGTGGTGAGAACCGTATATATATGTATTTTTGTGTTATATATAATTGTATGCAATTATATTATGGTTGTTTTTCTCACCCTTCTGCTGTTTTATAATGCTCTATGAGGCATTGCAGATTAGAGTTGCTGGAGGTATTTTTGTGAAGCTTTGCGTTTTCATTCTTTTGTCGGTCGGCTCTAATATGTGACACCGGGTAGTTAGGGAGGCCGTTTGTGATTATCTGTATTATGTATATACATCTTTTGGCCTGTGCATGTATGACTTGATGTATGACAAACTTTCCATGTGATATATATATATATATATATATATATATATGTTATTCAGTTTTACATTTTTCGTTTTTATTCTAAAATCTGAAATGTGGGTGTAAGGAACTGAGTTCCTCTATTGATGCTACCCCACTGTTGCATATCTTTATGAGCAGGTGTTGTATATTTTGTTTCAATTTGATGTGACCCCTCAATTTATGCCATGATAATGTAGATATACTCTGACAAAGTTTTAAATTTTCTTTTACTGCTTTAACTAATTGGAGGTATAGATTGGGGGTGTTACAACATGTAGGTGTGCCATCCCTAAAAGCTAAAGATCCCTAAAGACTCCAATTTTGTTTTGAGACATTCAATGGATGCATAGAGCTAGCATGTATCAGTCCATGATCAACCAAATGAGTCAAGATAAGCTCATACAACAGAGGACCATAGGCATATGCTCGAATCTCAAGTCAATGGCTAGAGTAGACTTGAGATTCCATTTGATCCACATTGGCCAAAGGCCTACTGCAGTTGCCACACACTGTTGCTTGCAAAACAAACTTGACACACTATAAATAGGCCTCAATTGTCATCAGTTTGAGTACACCAAAGGTCCTAAACAGACGCCTTTATCAAAATCACTACATTCACTCCAAAAACACCTTCTCTTGCAAGTCACTATCGAGTTTTGCATCTGAGAGTGATTCCAACCAAACCAATGGTTCACACACCTCACATTTAACATATAGAGGTGATCCAACCTCTTACATAACATCTGGAACACCAATTTCACAATATCACTAGCCAACTGCACAAGTTTTTGACAGAGTTACAGTTGAGGTACCATCTCAAGTGCCAGCTCATTTCAAACCACTCCAAGCATTCAGACACAACCCTTGGTACCTAAGGAAGCTGTCCAGATCATTGGAACCAACTTACAACACCTCCAACTCAAAATTCAATCATCAGCTGCAAGAGGTAAGCCTGACACTCTCAAACTTCATGATCCATGCATCATAAATGAATTTTTGAGTTACCATCTTGTTTCTGCATGTATATAGAGTAATAACCCTCAAGCAATTGCCATGAATCAATCGTGTATGGAATTTCATATTGGTTTGTGCAAATTAGGGTTCATCTGTGTTCATCACGATTATCTCACTCCACACTGAAAATAAATGAAATTAAGTACCATAGTCATGATCGTGAGTAAAAAACGAGCAAGTTTGATATTTGGATCATGTGATTTCATCAAGTAATCAGTGAGAAATCATGAATTTTGCAAATCTGCAAAAATCAGAACACGCGCGTGTTCTTGGTGTGTTCTTGGTGCCATTTTTTAAATTTTTGAATATTTGAATTTTGTCATTTTTATTTAATTGATTCAAAAATTAATTTCTCTCTGAATTTTAATGATTTTGAGTTGATTCTTTTTTTCAAAATTCACAAAAATATTAAAATATTTTATTTTACAAGAACTTCCCAAAAATATTATATATTTCATATATTTGATATTTTTGCAAAGATTTAATTTTTATTTGTTTTTGAACATTTAAAATATTTCTCTCTCTTGATTTTCCAAATTTTAATATTTTTAATCATTCTATGGATAAAAACATGATTTTTCAAACATTAATCCAAGATTACAATTCATTTTTTCACATGTTTGATTAAATCTTCCATAATTTTATTAATTTTTAATCAAAATTAATTCCTTTTTTAAGCAAATTAGGGTTTTGATCATTTCCACTCTCACCATTACTTTTTTCAAACTTTTGGGCCTCTAATAGAGTGTAAGACCCAACCTCTTTGTAAATACAAATAATTTGGGCCTCAATCATTGTATAAGTCCCAGTACAATTTTCAAAACAACGGTGCGATCACTGTTTTGCCATGGGCCTCTCCTTGAGTTGTAAGCCCCATAATTTGTACAAAAATAAATCTTTGGGCCTCTAATAGAGTGTAAGACCCAACCCCCTTTGTACATAAATAATTTTGGGCCTCAGTCATTGTATAAGTCCCACTGTGTTTTAGAAAATCTCGGCGCGATCGCCTTTTTTAACCAAAATCAGCTGGGCCTACCCTTGTGTTGTAAGTCCCATTTCTTTTCTTTTTCAAACTTTTGGGCCTCTCCTTGAGTTGTAAGATCCATCCCTTTGTACAGGAAACCTCTTCGGGCCTCAGTCATTGTATAAGCCCCAGTACAGTTTACAAACAACGGTAAGATTACTGTTTTTCATCTGGGCCTCTCCTTGAGTATAAGCCCCAACAATCTTTTCGAAAACAACTTCCCTTTGATTTAGGTTCAAATGTACAGTTGTTATCAAAACTTTCTTTAATTTCTTTAAAACTAACAATACAGCTATGGAAGCTTGCTCGCCTGTAAGTTTTTATCTGCTTTCTTTTACTTACTTGCACATATACATGTATATTCTTGTTTGAACATCATGGAAGCTTGCTCACCTGTAAGTCATTTACTTGCTTTCATATATATATATAACTGTATTGTGGGAACCTGCTCCCCTGTAAGTCCTTCTTTCATACCCTTTTAAATACTTGTCATATATCAACTGTATATATACTTGTATATCTGCTTAGAGTTTTCCCCGACAACTAGGTCTAGAACTAGGTAAAGCCAGTTGGTCACTCTTTAATACAGTCAAAACTAGATCCCCATAGGATTTCCAGATACAATCTTGCCTTCTCTTGGGCTTAAACAATATGGAACAAAGAGAAAGGCATTATTCTTCGTGAAACTTTTCTCAGGCTGTCACTATTAGAAATTGTCAAAGAAATTCTACTCCCCATAGGTGATCTATTCTCGGTGAATGGCATATTTTGAATTTATTCAAACCCTAGAACTATTCATTAAATGATCTATTCTCGGTGAATAGCATTTCTTGAACATTTCTTCGGTTTGGGACCCACGGGCTTCCTAAAATCATCTCCGCCTCCTCTTGGGCTTTATACAAGGACCCTCCGGCTTCTTAGAAGTTCTCATGCCTTCTCTTGGGCTTAATACAAGGACCCTGAAGACCTCTTAAAGGTATAAGATAGAACTTAGTCATCCTTTGCTAGAGCAGTCTTTCCAGTGTCAAATCTCAGACCAATTTAGGGTTAATTCTCATCCCTTAAAACACCTGCCTCCTCTTGGGCATCATACAAAGATAAACTCTTCCATACCAGTAGACTTGGACAGTCTAATCCCCTCTCGGATCTCAAAGACATTCTCAAGTTCCCTACAAACATAGGAGAAACCCCGATCATTCTGGATCAATCTCCAGTAGAGTCAAAACCCATGGGTTCTAAAACCCAGTCTCTCTCCTAAAATTCCCTAGCCAGGATCAGTTTATCATCAGTATAACACTATCCCAAATCAGAACCTCAAGGCATCAGATACCTCAACTCTTCTGGAACCCTCAGAAAGAGTTGATTCCCCATTTGGACCTGCCTCGGGACCTCAATAATCCCCAGCAGAAGCTAGCCTCCTCTTAGGCTTTGTATAAAGATTTCTTTCTTTGTTCTTCCCCAGCAAAGATAACCTCCTCTTAGGCTTTGTATAATGATCCTTCTATTCCTCAGCATAGTCAGACTCCTCTTGGGCTTTGTACAATGATTCTCACCAGCGGAGCTAACCTTTTTAGACTCTCTTGTTGAGTCAATCACCTTTTCAAACTCTCTTGTTGAGTCAATCACGTTTCAGCACTCTCTTGTTGAGTCAACCCTTTTAGCCTCAATCTTGGGCTTTGTACAAGACAGATAAAACCATTCTCTTATTGAGATAATCTTTTCCAGCCTCCTCTTAGGCTTGGTATAAAGATTTCCCCTAGCAGAAGTTAGCCTCCTCTTAGGCTTTGTATAATGATTTCTCCAGCTTGTTCAGTCACAATCCTGGGCTTTGTACAGGACAGATAAAAGCACTCTCTTGTTGAGTCAAACCCCTTTTCAGCCTCAATCTTGGACTTTGTACAAGACACCATATAAATTTCCTAAGCAGAGTCAATCCTCTTTTCAGCCTCAATCTTGGGCTTTGTACAAGACAGATAATACTCTCCAGCAGAGTCAAACTCATTTAAGCCTCAATCTTAGGCTTTGTACAAGACACCTAAAATATCCTCAGCCGAGTCAGTAAAGTCTCTTTTAGCCTCAATCTTGGGCTTTGTACAAGATACATAAAGATTTATTTCCCATAGAGCCAGTCTTCTTTCCAACCTCAATCTTGGGCTTTGTACAAGACACATACAAACCCTCCCCAACAGAGTCAAAATCCTTTTTAGCCTCAATATTGGGCTTTGTTCAAGACAGACAAAATATTTCCCCGGAAAAGTTAAAATTTTAGCCTCCTCTTAGGCTTTGTATAATGATATCCCCAAAGAGTCGGTCTCTTTGTTGCCTTAATCTTGGGCTTTGTACAAGACATATAAACACTCTCTAGTTGAGTCGGTTATTTCTAGCCTCCTCTTAGGCATTGTATAAGGACTTCCCCAGTGGAGTCAATTAACCTTTTAGCTTCAACCTTGGGCTTTGATTAAGTCTCCCAAAAATCAACATCCCCTTAGAGGAAATCCAAATCCCTCTGTAGGAAGTCATTTCTCTGTTTATCACTTATCAAAACAGACATTCAAAACAAACCCTAAATCCAGATAACTAATGTAAGTGGCGCACTTGTTGATTCAAATATCCAAGTTGTTGTCCATCTTTTATCCTAGTAAATCCTCTCTTTCATCTAATTGCTGTAAGCGGCAAGCCTCTGGATTACTTATATCCAAGCCACTGTCCCTCTCTTAGGATGAGAAATTCGTAAGGAAAAATGGCATTGCTCTACATTGAGTTAAAGTTTTCACCTTCAGGACAAATCCCCTATAAAGGAAATTATGGCATTACTGGATTCATATATCCCAGTTAAAGTAATCCTCCTTTATAAACAGTCACCCAACAGTTGTGATAAATAGACAAAATATCTCCCTTTAGAGATGACAAATTCTCTCTCAGTCAAAACCTTTTAGCTTCAATCTTGGGCTTTGAACAAGACACAAATACTCAACCTTTTAGCTTCAATCTTGGGCTTTGAACAAGACACCAAAATATCTTTTTTCCTCCCTTAGAATAGGAGGAACTACGATTGCTCTGATTTCCCTGTTTCGTTTAAATGGGAATACGTAGGCATAAGATTACAAAATCTTAGCGAGCATACTAATAAAAAACTCTAGGTCCAGTACCTTCATATTAATCAAAACTTAGGTCCAGTACCTTACCAAAAGCATCGGAAAACCCGAACATCAATAAAAACTCACTCTCTCTCTCTCTCTCTCATATTTCCCAAGAAACTTTCCCAACCCATTAACGGATAAACACCATCAAGTACAAAGCAGAACCTAAAGCTAACATCCTGTGGATAACCACATATAAGATGGGTAATTGACAACTCCCCATTGTATAACATGACCCGAACTCCCCGAATCTCTTTAAGCGTTTGTTCAGTTAAACATTCGCGTACAAGGTTAGTTTTAGATAGCTTCCCTTTCCATTCCAGCTTCACGGGATAAATAAGAAATCAGAAAGTAGCACCCCTCCTCTTCATTGAGGAGAAACCCAACTTCCGCGATAAGGTGGTCGCGTCGCCGACAAAAATCGCGCGCTATAGTAAAATGGCGACTCTGCTGGAGAGTCATTTTTTCTGTTAGGATTATAGACTAGAATTCTTAACAGGTCTAGGATGTTAGTTTTAGGAATGAATGAATATATATATATATCGCTTTTCCTACTTGATATCTGTGTTTATTTTTCTGCTAATGGGAATGCGGGTGATGCCGCACGTGGAAAGTTTGAGTGATACCTAAGATAGGTGATGGCATAGACGGGTGGTCTTACAGAGAGTGATTCCCAAATAAGCGATCATGGTAGACCATCGAATCGGTGGAGATACCCTTTGCGGATTCAATGTCTAGTGACTTTGGTCGCAAAAGCAGATTGTTCGATTGTGGTATCCATGAAACTGAGGATTTAGTAGACTGAGACCATGTGACTATTTTGTAGTGTCGAAGCTATCGGAAATAGTTGTCACATGATACTACCCTCATTTGAGATTACCCTAAGATACTACAGCTCGCTCGGGTGAACTAGCCTGCTGTTGTTATCCCAAGGGGGGTCAATGATTTTGAGTACAGGTACAAAAATTCACCATAGTACAACCTTTGGGAATGGGTAGAACCATGACTCTATGCTCGTGACGCTGAACCTTTGAACCCATGTTTTTTCTATGTTTTTATGTGCTTCATTCATGCATTCATTTCATTAAAAGAACTTTAAACAAAGAAAATTTTCTCTTCAAGTCTCTCTTTTTCAAATTAAACTAAAACAATGATTACAAATATCAGAGAGAAAGATTGCGTTATGGATTTCGGTAGAAGGAAGACGCACAAGTACACTTCAAGGTTCCAAAACTAGAGGATTTAAGAGGGTTGGCAAGGAAGATCACCAACCCTGATGCTTTCAGAGCTAAGTATGGAGGACTGTTGTCTCTGTTAAGGGTCCATGTAATTGAAGGAATCCTGTCTACGCTGATTCAGTTCTACGATCTGGTCTATCACTGTTTCACATTCCCGAATTATCAACTAGCACCAACACTGGAGGAGTACTCTCACCTGACTGATTTACCCATCACTGACCAAGCTCCCTTTTCTGGACGGAAGAAATTCCAAAGGATCAAACCATTGCAAGAGCAATCTATTTGGACGGGTCAAAAATCAGGACTCACATGACCATTAAGGGTGGAATCCAAGGTTTACCAGCCAAGTTTTTGGTACAGAAAGCTCTGTATTTTGTTAGTATAGGGAACTTGACTGCTTTCGAGAGCGTCTTTGTTCTGCTCACCTACAGGTTATTCCTGTTTCCCAACATTGATAACTTCATTGATACCAATGCCATTAAGATATTTCTGATTGGAAACCCTGTACCGACCTTGCTCGCAGATGCTTATCATTCTGTACACATAAGGAATTTATATAGCGGAGGAATGATCACATGCTGTGTACCCCTGCTATACAAATGGTTCACTTCCCATTTACCCAAGTCCGCTGCTTTTTGGGATCATAAGAGTACTTTACGTTGGTAACAGAGAATTATGTCTCTTACCAACTTTGACATAGATTGGTACAATCGAATCTATGACGGGATAAGAATCATTGACCATTGTGGAAATTTCCCTAATATACCCCTCATAGGAACTAAAGGAGGAATCAACTATTATCCAGTTTTAGTTCGTCGTCAATTCGGATACCCGATGAGACATATCACTCGAAATGTTCATCTGGAAGGTCTTTTCTTCAAGGAAGGAGAAAATGACAGGGCACTAAAGACAGAAATAGTGCATGCCTGGAAACATATTCATAGTAAAGGAAGAGAGGCTCTAGGAAAACCAGACTGTGTCTCTATGGAACCTTATCTCCACTGGGTACAAGCTAGAGCTCTCAAGCTGAGGATGCCTTACCCTCGTCAAGAAGTTCTTCCATTAAAGGAATATGTCCTTTATTTTATGTCTGATACGGAAAAACTCCAGGTAACTCTCAACAAGGTTCAACAGGAAAAGAAATCTTGGAAGAACAAGTACCGTATTCTCAATGTGGAGTGTACCAAAATACAACAACTGTTAAAAGAAAAAGATGCTCTGATCGAGAGTTTAGAGCAACATGCTGTAGAAAGTCAAAAAGACCAAAGGAATTCGCTCGCTCCTTTCACTTGGAAAAGGACTGACAGCCCGACAACGGCTCAAGAGCCCCGGTCAAAGAAAAGGAAAATACCAGAACTAGCACCGGAGCCCTCCTCAGAGAGGACTCAGGATCCATAAGCTTAGACATTTCCTTTTGCAGCACTTTATAAATTAATGTATTTCCATTTCCAAAATCTTTGAATTCAATAAAACGGGGTTTCCCCACTATATGATATTTGCAATCCAATTGTTGAAGTTTCTTTTGATTAAATAAAATAAATTAAAATATAATTATTTCATATCATTCATCATTCTCACCTAACGCATTCTTCTTGCCTATGAATCTCACGCCCGTGTCTCGATTCTAGCGTCAAACTATCTCATTCGTACAATACTCGGGCCAATCGACAAAAGAAAATGGATGATCTCGAGGAAGAGAACAGAGAGCAGAGAGAAGAAATCGAAGCTCTGAAAGAAGATCTGAGAAAACTTCACAATGATATGCAATCTCTGGCAGCAACCCAGAAACAACAACAAAGGACGGTGATCTCAGAGATCATATCTACGCCCATAGTGGAGAAGTATGATCCTCGATACAATATGCCTAAAGATCGTCCCTGGGGCATGCCACTCAACTATATCCTGGAAGGGTATATTCCGCTGATCACAGAAGATTCGAAAACTGCAGCAGGAACCACTGGGCCTGAAGGTTACAAACTTCGGGAAAGCGAAGATGCAAGGAGCATGACAGCAACTCCTAAAGGTTACAAACTTCGGGATAGGGAAGCACCAAGAGTCACCGTCGTAATGACTATACCATAACCCGTGGTACACACTGTCCCAAAAGGACAAATTCCACAGATACCTTCTGGTGGAAACGAAAGTATGTACGACATAATGAATGAGTTCCAGGACTAATTTCTGGAGATGCAGAAGGAACTGCAAGCCATTCGCGGTCAGGATTTATTCAGAAAAGATGCCGCAGACCTTTGTTTGGTCCCCAATGTGAAAATTCCGCACAAATTCAAGGTGCCTGAATTTGAGAAATACAAGGGCAACTCTTTCCATCAAAGTTATTTGGTGATGTAAACTCGAAAGATGTCAACTCAGACAAAGAACCAACAACTACTGATCAACTATTTCCAAGATAGTTTAACCGGTGCCGCACTCAAATGGTACATGGGTTTAAACCACACTAAGATCGTCACTTTCAGAGATCTTGGCGCTGCCTTCATTCAACAGTATAAGTATAACCTGGACATGGCACTGGACATAGATCAACTCAGAGCCATGTCGCAGAAGGACAAGGAAACCTTTAAGGAATATGCTCAGAGATGGCGTGAAATTGCCGCCCAGATTTGTCCACCTCTCGAGGAAAAAGAGATGACAAAGATCTTTTTGAAAACCTTGAGCTCATTCTATTACGACCGAATAGTCGCCAGTGCGCCCAACGACTTCACTGAGATGGTGAGCATGGGAGTTCGCCTTGAAGAAGCAGTCCGAGAAAGACATCTGGTCAAAGATACAGGACCATCAAGCAGTACCAAAAGATACGGTAGTGCTTTCCTTAAGAAAAAAGAGCAAGATATTGGTAATATCTCTCTTGGAAAGCAAAGGCGACGGTACCAACCAGTAGCAGTTGTAACTCCTGCTATCAACCCTGTGCCTGTTCCAACGTATCAACCTCAGGTTTCTCAGAGCCAACCGAATCAACAGCAATATCAGCAAAGGACACAACAACCTCTTCAGCAGGCTCGTCCACCGTACAACAATAACAATCGTACAACACGACCACCAGGGTTTGACCCTATACCAGTGTTGTACACAGAACTGTTTCCACTACTACTGGTCAAGGGGCACATCCAAACTAGGTCTCCTCTTACAGTACTGAAAAATCTTCCTTTTTGGTTTAAAGCGGATCAGACTTGCCCTTACCATCAAGGAGGACCGGGGCATAACATAGAAAATTGTCTCAACTTCAAATCCGATGTGCAAAAGCTTGTCAGGAATGAGGTCTTATCCTTCAAGGATACAAATCCAAATGTTCAGATGAACCTGTTGCCTCAACACGAGAAAGCTACAGTAAATATAATAGAGGAAGAGTCTAAACACATCTATCAAATTCACGATGTACTCTTATTGGGAACCGACCTGGTCAAGATGCATTGCAGACAGAGCGGATACGATCATGTACCGTTTCACAATTATCACTAGTGTGATATCTGCTCTAAAGACAATCAAGGATGTTCTGTGGTGCAATCAACTCTACAGAAACAGATTGACGCGGGTTTCCTCGCCGCATCAGAATATCCTCAATGGTTAGCCAACATAGTACCAGTTCCGAAAAAGGACGGAAAGGTCAGAATGTGTGTAGACTACAGGGATCTAAACAAGGCCAGTCCAAAGGATGGATTTCCCTTACCACACATTGACATGCTGGTAGACATTACAACAAAGTTCAAAGTATTCTCCTTCATGGATGGATTCTCGGGCTATAATCAGATAAAAATGGTGCCGAAAGACATGGAGAAAACTTCATTCATCACCCCATGGAGCACCTTTTGTTACAAGGTAATGTCGTTCGGTTTGAAGAACACTGGGGCAACCTATCAAAGGGCCATGACTACTCTGTTTCACGACATGATACACAAAGAAATAGAGGTATATGTCGATGATATGATTGCCAAATCTAACACAAAAGAGGAGCATGTGACCCACCTATCAAAGCTATTTGAGCATCTGAGGGAGTACAAACTTCGCTTGAATCCTAACAAGTGCACATTCGGTGTCCGTTCAGGGAAACTTTTAGGGTTCATCGTCAGCCATAAAGGAATTGAGGTTGATCCTGACAAGGTCAAGGCCATTCAAGAAATGACTTCTCCAAAGACTGAAAAACAAGTCAGGGAATTCCTGGGACGTTTGAATTACATTTCCAGAGTTATATTCCGCATGACCGCGACATGTGCGCCGATCTTCAAATTACTCAAAAAGAATCAGGACTGCGTATGGACAGAAAACTGCCAGACTGCCTTCAACAGTGTCAAGGAATACTTGTTGAATCCATCGATTCTATCACCTCAAGTGGAAGAAAGACAACTGATCATCTACCTAACAGTCTTGGAAGACTCAATGGGTTGTGTACTTGGCCAACAAGACGAAACCAAAAGGAAAGAGTCTGCCATTTACTATTTGAGCAAGAAATTTACCGACTGTGGGACTCGGTACACTAGGCTTGAGAAAACTTGCTGTGCTCTGGCTTGGGCAGCCAAACGTCTTTGTCAGTATATGATTTGTCACACTACTTGGTTAATCTCCGAAATGGATCCTATCAAGTACGTCTTTGAAAAACCTGCTCTCACGGGAAGGATAGCCCGTTGGTAGATGTTGTTATCAGAATACGACATCGAGTACCATGCTCAAAAAGCCGTCAAAGAAAGTATTTTAGCTGATCATTTGGCTCATCAACCGGTTGACGATCAAGAATCCGTCGGATTTGACTTCCCAAACAAAGATGTCATGTACTTGAAAATGAAAGATTGCGATGAACCGCTACCCATCGAAGGGCCAGAACCAGGTTCCCTATGGGGACTAATCTTTGACGAAGCTGTCAATCATTATAGAAACGGAATTGGGGAAATCATCATAACACCTCAGGGTACCCATATTCCTTTCACTGCCTAACTAACATTCAAGTGTACAAACAACGAGGCCGAATACGAAGCTTGTATCATGGGTCTCAAAGAAGGGATCGACTTAAGGATCAAAAACTTCAATGTATATGGTGACTCAGCCCTGGTTATCAATCATATCAAAGGAGATTGGAACACATACCAATCAGGACTGATTCCTTACAAAGATTACGCGAGAAGGTTGTTACCATTCTTAAACAGAATCGAGTTTCATCATATCCCTCGTGAAGAAAATCACATGGCTGATGCATTAGCCACTCTCTTCCATGATTAGTATAGGTCAATGGAATGACGTACCGAAGATTGACATAATGCGCCTTGAGAGGCCCGCCTACATCTTCACAATTGAAGCAGTCATAGACGACAGACCATGGTATCACATATCAAATGCTTCCTTCAGAAACAAGAATACCCACCTGGGGCATCCAGAAAAGACAGAAAGACCCTCAGAAGGCTGGCTGGCAGCTTCTTCCGAAGCGGTGACACACTTTATAAGAGAAACTTTGACATGGTCTTGCTCCGATGTGTAGACAGACCAGAAGCAAACCTATTGATGAAATAAATTCACGAAGGATCCTTTGGCACTCATGCCAACGGACACACAATGGTGAGAAAAATTCTAAGAGCCAGGTACTATTGGTTGACAATGGAATCTGATTGCTACAAGTACATGAGGAGATGTCACAAGTGTCAGATATACTCAAACAAAATCCATGTACCGCCAACACATCTCAAAGTTCTTTCTTCCCCATGGCCTTTTTCCATATGGGGAATCGACATGATTGGCATTATTGAACCCAAGGCTTCAAACGGACATCGGTTTATCCTGGTAGCCATTGACTACTTCACCAAGTGGGTCGAAGCAGTGTCATACACAAATGTAACCCGACAAGTTGTGGTCCGCTTCATCAAAAACAATCTCATCTACCGTTATGGTGTTCCAAGCCAGATCATTACTGATAATGGATCTAACTTGAACAACAAGATGATAAAATAATTGTGTGCTGAGTACGAGATCGTACACCATAACTCGTCTCCCTACCGGCCTAAGATGAATGGAGCGGTAGAAGCGGCTAACAAGAACATCAAGAATATTGTTCAAAAGATGGTTGTAACCTACAAAGACTGGCATGAGATGCTACCCTTTGCTCTTCATGGTTATCTCACACATGTCTGCACTTCAACAGGGGCAACCTTATAACGCAAAATTATATAGTATATTTGACCTCATTTACATGAATTTTAATCGCGTTATCAGTTATTTTATCTGATTATTGTCTTGATTTATCTCTCGATTTTTATGATTTCAGGTGACTTGATTTTAATAGGATTTAATTGGAAAAGGAAGAAAAGAATTGAAAAAAGAAAAGAAAATAGAAGAAGGAAAGAAAGAGGAAGGAAAGAAATGAGAAAGAAAGAAAAAAGAAAAAAAAAATAAGGTGTGGGGGCCACCACATAACATAAGTGGCGCCTGCCACACTTATGTGTGTGGCGCCCACCACACCACAAGCAACCAAAAGTGGCGACTGCCACAAGGGAAAAGAAGGAAGATGTGGCGAGTGCCACATATGAAAAGAGGGAGAAAAGTGTGGCGAGGGCCACACTAAAATTAGGGGAGAAGTGCCGACTGTCATACCATTTTTTCTCCTGTTTCTTCGCCACTTCCTTGCAGTTTCATTCAACGATTAACCTGATTCTCACGCAAAAACTTCCGAAGCCCATTCAACACATTTGATATAAATACTAGAAGACGGTTTCAGGAATGGGGGAATTTCTTTTTAGCCTAATTTTATTTCTTTAGTTTTTAAGCAGTTTTCTTTCACTATATAAAAGTAATAGCTTTCCACATTGGGGGGCTATTACGAATTAGTTTTTAGGATTTACTTCAGCCATTAATTTCTGTTTTGGACCAAAGCCAGCCGGTGTATTACAATTCCAGTTTCCATTCGATTACAGGTTTTACTTTATTTGCTTACTTTATTGTTTTTAATTGATAGCTTAATTATGCCTTGTCTTATATTAATTCATCGTAATAGCGTGCTTATTTTCCTATCCATGTCTGACTAAATTGTTTAGAGTCCGGTATGTGAGGACCGTCGTTCCGACGGGACTCGGTAATTAAATTAGCGTTAACTTATAATAAATTATGTTTTGGTCTTTGTTTCCAAGTTTAATTTAAATAGCTTTGTCACGAGAGTGAGAGGTTATTTAACACTGTTTCGTCACGAGTGTGAGAAGCAAGTAAAGGTTAGAGCTGGCACTGCGAGAGCGTGGGGGTCGAACCAGATAGTGGGAACGGGGCATTGATTCTAAAAATAGCGAGAGCGCTTTAGGTATCGATTAGGATATAATTGATTTTAAAAATACGTTTTCTAATTAAAACGGGCGAGCGAGAGCAAAATCCTGTGGTTAGGAGATGTGGCTTTAGTCAATAGCGCGAGAGTGTGAGGCGGAGTCTTTAGATCAATATTTTCTACGGAACATAAGTAAATTAACGTCAACCAATTACAGAGTGCCTGAGGTACACGAAAATCCACATTTCGGTCTCTCTTTTCTGTTATATTTTCTTAGTTTTATTTTAGTTCTATTCCTAGTTTCCCTTTTATCAATTATCATTAGCCTTAGCTTTACAAAGCAACAATAGATAACGGTAGGTTGACATTGGTCTCTGTGGGTTCGACAATCTTTTATACTACTTCGATATTTCCGTGCACTTGCGGACGCATCACAACCCCTTTCTCTCTAGTATATGGCATAGAAACAGTGCTCCCCATAGAAGTAGAGATCCCATCGATCCGGGTATTGATGGAAGCTAAGCTAACAGAAGCTGAATAGTGTCGAAGTCGACACGATGAACTGAATCTGATCGAAGAAAAGCGAATAATGGCACTATGCCACGGTCAGTTGTATCAGCAAAGAATGAAGAAAGTGTTTGACAAAAAGGTTCGACCCCGTGTCTTTAGGAAAGGAGACCTTGTGCTAAAAAAGATACAATCATTTCTCACTGATTCCTAGGGAAAATGGACTCTGAATTACGATGGCCCCTGTGTGGTCAAGAAAGCTTTCTCAAGCGGCGCCTTGAGACTCGCAACCATGGATGGAGAAGAATTTGCCTACCCCACGAATTTTGTTGTAGTCAAGAAATACTTCGCCTAAATAAAAAAAAACGTCTCGGTGGATTAAAAACCCGAAAACGCAGTCCAGGCAAAAATAAGAGACATAAGCAAAAAAATCATCCCGATTGATTGGAAATCTCAAAGTACAATCCATGAAAAAGTTAGGGATTAAATGGCAAGTAACTACGTTCGACAAGGTTAAATCCCCTGCAGTAATGCCATCCATCAGGAAAACTCCAGTCAAGGTCATCTTCGACGGAAGCTCAGGATGTCCAGAATTCAAAGTTAGTAGAAGGATAACGGTTGTTATGTTTCAATGTAGCCCTTTTCCCTTAAATTACCATTTTCTAACTTTGTAAATACTCTATGGAATCATGCGCTTGGCTGATTTCCATTCCATCAATAAAATTTGAGCCCTAGTGCTTTTGTTTGCAATTCTTATTTGTTTTAGCTTTATAGAATGACATTTTTAATATGATCAACGATTCTTGAAATAAAACAAAAATGAATTTACTTGTCAATATTTTCTGCTTTTAAAATAAAGATGGCAATTCTTTTGACTGTTGAACATCGAAAGAACATCGATCGCTTCTCCAAAGGCGATTAAGCTTCAAAGTGCAGAATCAAAGTACTCCTTCTCAAACTAGTATGCCTGAATGAAGGATCAACTGTGTCAGATGCGAATGCTCCATCTGATATCCCCGGCAGAGTTCTTAACTCCTAAGCCCGACCAACGTTTTTCCTCACAGGGACTATCTCTCCTAAGCAAGGCATAATTGCTATTTTGGACCAAATGGTACTTCTTCGTCCCCAGCAGTGGCCGAGTATCCAGTCGTGTTCATCTATTAGTCTGTGTGTCGTGTCAGTTTTGTCAACATAAACATACATACATCATGCATTATTGATTTGCATTCATAATCATATTGCATCACTATCACTCTAGTCAGTCTTAACTCTAAGTGGTAAAGTCCTCTTGTCAATCAAGTTGTCAGTTCTTTCCTCGTCAGAAAGCGAATCATCTAAGCAATCTCTCCCCAGTTTATTTCTAGGATGGAGACGGTCCTCGACCACTTTGATAACTTGAACCTCTGAAAGGCAAGAAAGCCTCACAACCGTCACTCTTCACCATTGAAGATGATATCTTCGCTTTCCCGGATAAAGAAAAATCCCCAGAGAAAGCCTCACAACCAAAGACTCTCAGCAACACATTGGATTTTCTCTCCAGAAAGTCAATGTTAATGAAGTCATCATCACCTCAAAATTGGATCACATCACATGGCATTTCTCCGAGAAGATCTCGAGGAAAAGTATGATGTAATATCCCCAAGCAAAACGCAACCTCTCAAGAGACTTGTTTTCCCCAATAGAGTCGACAAATGGCGTCTCCAACAAAGAAGTTTGCACACCTCTACAACTCAGATGAATGGGTTCCCCAGCAAGTCTGACATCAAAACTTTTTCCGTCAAATGGTATCTCCCCAATAAACTCGGTGAGAAGTTTGATGAAAATCGCTACAAATAGCATCCCTTGTCAAGGAAATTTATTGACAAAAGAAACTGAGACCAGTTCCTTGGCTGAAGACCAGGATCGAGGGGAAGTTTATTGCAGAAACTGAGACCAATTCCGTGGCTGAAGACCAGGATTGAGGGGAAGTTTATTGATAAAAGAAACTGAGACTAGTTCCTTGGCTAAAGACTCGGATCGAGGGGAAGTTTATTTCAGAAACTGAGACCAGTTTCGTGGCTAAATACCAGGATCGAGGGGAAGTTTATGGACAAAAGAAACTAAGACCAGTTCCGTGGCTGAAAACCAGGATCAAGGGGAAGTTTATTTCAAAAACTGAGACCAGTTCCATGGCTGAAGACCAGGATCGGGGGGAAGTTTTTACCTTTTCTAAGTATCAGTGCTTAGCAAAAGAAGATGGATGAGCAAGTTGCCATTCATAACCACCATCAAAATTTTGGGTATTCTGATATTTAATCCTCTTGTACCCGAATGCCCGAATGCCCGAATACCTTCGCCATTCACACCTTCGAGTCCAAGAAGATTAAATAGGGGCATCTGTCATACCCCAAATTTTGATCACCAAGATTTCCCATCATTGTGCAAATCATCATCACAATATGGATGAACCATCATGCCTCATCAGAGTATTTAGACAAGGATCAATCAAGAAATGACATAATCTTCAACTTGTCTAGCCTCTCAAAACACCCACAAAGGATCAAGAGGACTCCCACATCTATAATCAAGCACAAGGTTGCAGCATTCCAAGTGGATCAGGCCTCAAGATCGCCCGTGTCCCCAAATTAGGGTTTTGGTCGACTGAGGCCTCCAGATGAAAATTTACATCTGGACATGAACCAATGCCTCAATGTGTGGTTCTATAAGCTCAAAAGGATCTCAAGATCCCACCCACAATGGCAAAATCACCTTGAAGGTCCATCAATCAAAGAATCAGGAATTAGGGTTTTGACCTAATTCAACCCTTGAGTTAACTTGTGAAGTGAGGCATGGCTTGAAGCTCCAAAATGAACTTAAAAGACCTCAAATTCATTATATTGACATGTTTACAAGATTTGATTAACTCAAAGAGCTCAAATCATAAGCCACAAGAGCTCAAAACCATCTGATCACAAATTAGGGTTTCTGATGGAAAAAGTCAAACCCTATCCTTGACTGTTGGCCTACCCTTGATCTCAAACCTTGGGGAGGGGTCTAAGACATTCCTAAATACCCTTGGAGGCCCTCCATGAAGTTTAATTGAACCCAAGGATTGATTTCACAAAAGAATAACAAAGTCAAAATTTCATCTGATAAAAAAGTCAACTGTACAAAAGTCCAAGTTTGACTTTTTGGATTTTTGGTCAACCAAGGTTCCTTAACCCTAAAACAATGTTAATATGTGATTTGAATCATCATTCATCAAGAAAAATCAAAGAAAGTGAGTTAACTTGTAAAAGGGGTAACCATAAAAAAAACTTAGAATTTTTCAAAGTTATGGAACAAAGTGGCTAGGGTACCAACTTCCAAGGACCATATCTTGAGATCTAAACAACCATTTTGGGTGATCCAAAGCTGGATTTGTAGGTCTTGCTACACTCTACAAAATCTTCAACTACATCAAGTTCCAATTCTTCATGGATTTTTAGTTAGTAGTGGATCAAAGTGGTGAAAAAACCAAAATGTGTCAAAAAACACTTCGTGCAAATTTTGCCTTGTAATTTCAGCATGAAACATCAAAATTCCAAGGCATTTTTCACATTGATTTAAGATGAATCAATGAAATCTTCAAACTTCAATGTTTTAGTACATCATTCAAGCTTTTCAAAAAGTACAAGAAGTCTCTCTAATTCATTTTGAGCTGGGAGATACATCCATGGGAAGTTAGCTCCAAAATCTAATTTTTCACTAAGTCAAAATTGTGCATTTGGTCGAATTTGCATATTATGAGTCATTAAAGACATGTTTATCCATCTGCACACCTCAGGGGGAGGCCAAGGAGAAACAAACACTGATCCATAAGCCTTCCAAGTCTTTGGAACTACATGTAGGTGTGCCATCCCTAAAAGCTAAAGATGCCTCAAGACTCCAATTTTGTTTTGAGACATTCAATGGATGCATAAAGCTGGCATGTATCAGTCCATGATCAACCAAATGACTCAAGATAAGCTCATACAACAAAGGACCATAGGCATGTGCTCTAATCTCAAGTCAATGGCTAGAGGAGACTTGAGATTCCATTTGATCCACATTGGCCAAAGGCCTGCTGCAGTTGCCACACACTGTTGCTTGCAAAACAAACTTGACACACTATAAATAGGCTTCAATTGTGATCAGTTTGAGTACACCAAAGGTCCTAAATAGATGTATTTCTCAAAATCGCCACTTTCACTCCAAAAACACCTTCTCTTGCAAGTCACTATCGGGTTTTGCATTTGAGAGTGATTCCAACCAAACCAATGGTTCACACACCTCACATATAACATATAGAGGTGATCCAAACTCTTACATAACATCTGGAACACCAATTTCACAAAATCATCAGCCAACTGCTCAAGTTCTTGACAGAGTTGCAGTTGAGGTACCATCTCAAGTGCCAGCTTATTTCAAACCACTCCAAGCATTCATACACAATCCTTGGTACCTAAGGAATCTGTCTAGATCATTGGAACCAACTTACAACACCTCCAACTCAGAATTCGATCATCAGCTGCAAGAGGTAAGCCTGACACTCTCAAACTCCATGATCCATGCATCATAAATGAATTTTTGAGTTACCATCTTGTTTCTACATGTATATAGAGTAATAACCCCCAATCAATTGCCATGAATCAATTGTGTATGGAATTTCATATTGGTTTGTGCAAATTAGGGTTCATCTGTGTTCATTACGATTATCTCACTCCACACTGAAAATAAATGAAATTAAGTACCATAGTCATGATCGTGAGTCAAAAACAAGCAAGTTTGATATTTGGATCATGTGGTTTCATCAAGTAATCAGTGAGAAATCATGAATTTTGCAAATATGCAAAAATCAGAACGCGCGCGTGTTCTTGGTGTGTTCTTGGCGCCATTTTTTAAATTTTTAATATTTGAATTTTGTCATTTTTATTTAATTGATTCAAAAATTAATTTCTCTCTGAATTTTAATGATTTTGAGTTGATTCTTTTTTTCAAAATTCACAAAAATATTAAAATATTTTATTTTACAAGAATTTCCCAAAAATATTATTTATTTCATATATTTGATATTTTTGCAAAGAATTAATTTTTATTTGTTTTTGAACGTTTAAAATATTTCTCTCTCTTGATTTTCCAAATTTTAATGATTTTTAATCATTCTATGGATAAAAACATGATTTTTCAAACATTAATCCAAGATTACAATTCATTTTTTCACATGTTTGATTAAATCTTCCATAATTTTATTAATTTTTAATCAAGATTAATTCCTTTTTTAAGCAAATTAGGGTTTTGATCATTTCAACCCTCACCATTACTTTTTTCAAACTTTTGGGCCTCTAAAAGAGTGTAAGACCTAACCCCTTTGTAAATATAAATAATTTGGGCCTCAATCATTGTATAAGTCCCAGTACAATTTTCAAAACAACGGTGCGATCACAGTTTCGCCATGGGCCTCTCCTTGAGTTGTAAGCCCCATCATTTGTACAAAAATAAATCTTTGGGCCTATAATAGAGTGTAAGACCCAACCCCCTTTGTACATAAATAATTTTGGGCCTCAGTCATTGTATAAGTCCCATTGTGTTTTAGAAAATCTCGGCGCGATCGCCCTTTTTAACCAAAATCAACTGGGTCAATCCTTGTGTTGTAAGTCCCATTTCTTTTATTTTTCAAACTTTTAGGCCTCTCCTTGAGTTGTAAGACCCATCCCTTTGTACAGAAAACCTCTTTGGGCCTCAGTCATTGTATAAGCCCCAATACAGTTTACAAACAACGGTAAGATTACTGTTTTTCATCTGGGCCTCTCCTTGAGTATAAGCCCCAACAATCTTTTCAAAAACAACTTCCCTTTGATTTAGGTTCAAATGTACAGTTGTTATCAAAACTTTCTTTAATTTCTTTAAACCTAACAATACAGCTATGGAAGCTTGCTCGCATGTAAGTTTTTATCCGCTTTCTTTTACTTACTTGCACATATACATGTATATATTTGTTTGAACAACATGGAAACTTGCACACCTGTAAGTTTTTATCAGCTTTCATTTACTTGCTTTCATATATATAACTGTATTGTGGGAAGCTGCTCCCCTGTAAGTCCTTCTTTCATACCCTTTTAAATACTTGTCATATATCAACTATATATATACTTTTATATCTGCTTAGAGTTTTTCCCGACAACTAGGTCTAGAACTAGGTAAAGCCAGTTGGTCACTCTTTAATACAGTCAAAACTAGATCCCCATAGGATTTCCAGATACAGTCTTGCCTTCTCTTGGGCTTAAACAATATGGAAAAAAAAGAGAAAGGCATTATTCTTCGTGAAACTTTTCTCAGGCTGTCACTATTAGAAATTGTCAAAGAAATTCTACTCCCCAGAGGTGATCTATTCTCGGTGAATGGCATCTTTTGAATTTCTTCAAACCTTTGAACTATTCATTAAATGATCTATTCTCCGTGAATAGCATTTCTTGAACTTCTCTTCGATTTGGGACCCACGGGCTTCCTAAAAGCATCCCCGCCTCCTCTTGGGCTTTGTACAAGGACCCTCCAGCTTCTTAGAAGTTCTCATGCCTTCTCTTGGGCTTAATACAAGGACCCTGAAGACCTCTTAAAGGTATAAGATAGGACTTAGTCATCCTTTGCTAGAGCAGTCTTTCCAGTGTCAAATCTCAGACCAATTTAGGGTTGATTCTCATCCCTTAAAACACCTGCCTCCTCTTGGGCATCATACAAAGATAAACTCTTCCGTACCAAAGACATTCTCAAAGGCATTCTAATCCCCTCTCGGATCTCAAAGACATTCTCAAGTTCCCTACAAACATAGGAGAAACCCCGATCATTCTTGATCAATCTCCAGTCGAGTTAAAACCCATGGGTTCTAAAACCCAGTCTCTCTCCTAAAATTCCCCAGCCAGGATCAGTTTATCATCAGTATAACACTATCCCAAACCAGAACCTCAAGGCATCTGATACCTCAACTCTTCTGGAACCCTCAAAAATAGTTGATTCCCTATTTGGACCTGCCTCTGGACCTCAATAATCCCCAGCAGAAGCTAGCCTCCTCTTAGGCTTTGTATAAAGATTTCTTTCTTTGTTCTTCCCCAGCAAAGATAACCTCCTCTCAGGCTTTATATAATGATCCTTCTATTCCTCAGCATAGTCAGCCTCCTCTTGGGCTTTGTACAATGATTCTCACCAGCGGAGCTAACCTTTTCAGACTCTCTTGTTGAGTCAATCACCTTTTCAGACTCTCTTGTTAAGTCAATCACGTTTCAGCACTCTCTTGTTGAGTAAACCCTTTTAGCCTCAATCTTGGGCTTTGTACAAGACAGATAAAACCATTCTCTTATTGAGATAATCTTTTCTAGCCTCCTCTTAGGCTTGGTATAAAGATTTCCTCTAGCAGGAGTTAGCCTGCTCTTAGGCTTTGTATAATGATTTCTCCAGCTTGTTCAGCCACAATCCTGGGCTTTGTACAGGACAGATAAAAGCACTCTCTTGTTGAGTCAAACCCCTTTTCAGCCTCAATCTTGGGCTTTGTACAAGACAACATATAAATTTCCTAAGCAGATTCAATCCTCTTTTCAGCCTCAATCTTGGGCTTTGTACAAGACAGATAATACTCTCCAGCAGAGTCGAACTCATTTCAGCATCAATCTTGGGCTTTGTACAAGACACCTAAAATATCCTCAGCCGAGTCAGTAAAGTCTCTTTTAGCCTTAATCTTGGGCTTTGTACAAGATCTATAAAGATTTCTTTCCCTCAGAGTCAGTCTTACTTCCAGCCTCAATCTCGAGCTTTTACAAGACACATACAAACCCTCCCCAACGGAGTCAAAATCCTTTTTAGCCTCAATCTTAGGCTTTGTACAAGATAGACAAAATATTTCCCCGGAAAAGTTAAACTTTTAGCCTCCTATTAGGCTTTGTATAATGATATCCCCAAAGATCCAGTCTCTTTGTTGCCTCAATCTTGGGCTTTGTACAAGACATATAAATACTCTCTGGTTGAGTCGGTCATTTCTAGCCTCCTCTTAGGCTTTGTATAAGGACTTCCCCAGTGGAGTCAATCAACCACTTAGCTTCAACCTTGGGCTTTGATCAAGGCACCCAAAAATCAACATCCCCTCAGAAGAAATCCAAATCCCTCTGTACGAAGTCATTTCTCTGTTTATCACTTATCATAACAGACATTCAAAACAAACCCTAAATCCAGATAACTGCTGTAAGTGGCGCACTTGTTGATTCAAATATCCAAGTTGTTGTCCATCTTTTATCCTGGTAAATCCTCTCTTTCATCTAATTGTTGTAAGTGGAATGCCTCTGGATTACTTATATCCAAGCCACTGTCCCTCTCTTAGCATGAGAAATTCCTAAGGAAAAATGGCATTGCTCTACATTGAGTTAAAGTTTTCCCCTTCAGGATAAATTCCCTATAAAGGAAATTATGGCATTGCTGGATTCATATATCCCAGTTAAAGTAATCCTCCTTTATAAACAGTCACCCAACAGTTGTAATAAATAGACAAAATGTCTCCCTTTAGAGATGACAAATTCTCTCTCTGTCAAAACCTTTTTGCTTCAATCTTGGGCTTTGAAAAAGACACAAATACTCAACCTTTTAGCTTCAATCTTGGGCTTTGAACAAGACACCAAAATATTTTTTTCCTCCCTTAGAATAGGAGGAATTACGATTGCTCTGATTTCCCTATTTCGTTTAAACGGGAATACGTAGGCATAAGGTTGCGAAATCTTAGCGAGCATACTAATCAAAAACTCTAGGTCCAGTACCTTCATATCAATCAAAACTTAGGTCCAATACCTTACCAAAAACATCGAAAAACCCAAACATCAATAAAAACTCACTCTTTCTCTCTCTCATATTTCCCAAGAAACTTTCCCAACCCATTAACGGATAAACACCATCAAGTACAAAGCAGAACCTAAAGCTAACATCCTGTGGATAACCACATATAGGATGGGTAATTGACAACTCCCCATTGTATAACTGGACCCCGAACTCCCCGAATCTCTTTAAGCGTTTGTTCAGTTAAACATTTGCGTGCAAGGTTAGTTTTAGATAGCTTCCTTTTCCCTTCCAACTTCACGGGATAAATAAGAAATCAGAAAGTAGCACCCCCCTCCTCTTAATTGAGGAGAAACCCAACTTCCGTGATAAGGTGGTCGCGTCACCGACAAAAATCGCGCGCTACAGGTGTAACGATCATAGAAGATGGTAAAGAAACTCTATTACCCTCCATTGTGAACATTGTCGACATCAGTCAAGTTACCCAGAGCGATCAGATCTTCAACAGAGGAGTTGAAGAACCTACCAAAGAAAGGGAACCTCAAGTCAAAGTTCCTAATCAACAAGTTGGTCAATCCAGTAATCAAGAACCAGTAAAGAACAACGATGAAATGCTGAAGCTCATTCAGAAAAGCGAGTACAACATTGTGGATCAATTGTTGCAAACTCCGTCTTAAATTTCTGTGTTATATCTCCTGCTTAGTTCAGAAGCTCATAGAGAAGCCCTACAGAGAGTCTTGGAACATGCCTTTATGGAAAAAGATGTAATCGTGGGTCAATATGACAGCATCATCTCCAACATCACTTCCTGCAACAACTTGGGATTCAGTGATGAAGAACTGCTGGAGGAAGGCAAGAACCATAATATGGCACTCAATATCATAGTCAATTGCTAGGACTATGCTTTAGCTAGCATACTAGTAGACACAAGTTCATCTTTAAATGTCATGCCAAGGTCAACTTTGGTTCGACTATTTTTTCAAGGTACTTCGATGAGAGGCAGTGAGATCATCGTCAAAGCCTTTGACGGATCCAAAAAAATAGTTATCAGCAAAGTCGATCTTCCCATAACCATTGGTCCTCACACATTCCAAGTCACTTTCCAAGTCATGGACATCCGAGCAGCATATAGCTGTTTATTAGGAAGTCCTTGGATACACGAAGCTGGGGCAGTCACGTCGACACTTCACCAGAAGCTGAAGTTTGTCAAGAACGACAAGTTAGTCACGTTATGCGGAGAGCAAGCTTTAATCGTGAGCAACTTATCATTATTCTCCTGCGTAGAACCAGAAGAAGTCGTCGAAACTCAATTTCAAGCACTATCGGCGAGCAATGAGAATCACCAAGAAAAAGGAACATCGATTTCCTCATACAAGGACGCTCTCAAAGTAATGGGGAGTAGTGACATAAAAGGATGGGGACAGATTGTAATTCCTACTGATAACAAGACAAGAAAAGGTCTTGGTTTCTCTCCGACACGTACCCAGACTATGAAGAAGGATGAAAGTTTTCGTCCCATTCAGGATTTCTTCCACAGTGGAGGCTTCCTCCACCCAATATCTTAAGAAGTCCACACCATCGATGGGAACCACTTTTCTGATACAGAGGAGGAGTGGAAATCTTATGTTAACAATGAAGGTTAAATATCTCAGGGAGAAACACACGTACCATTCTGCTCTCCAAAGCAGAGCCCATGATATATACCAAGATCAGACGTCAGAATGATCTACGGAGATTGTGATCCCGAAGGATGTCGTGCTCCACCCAACTCATTAGAGAAAGACAATCTGATGAAGGACAACTTTGACTACGATTATTATGATCCCCTGGATGACTCTCCTATCTGGAAGCCATGCACGGAAGACTTGGGGCAAAAGTGTCAGCCAAACCATGCCTATCACCTGAGTAATCTTGAAACTAATGCACATGTTCCCACAGAGTCATGGAATCCTTACTCAGAACATTCTGAAAATGTCCAACACCACGTCGATGAATTTGCAAAGGTCGCAGGACAAGAGTTCATTAACTACGCATATCCTGAGGTCAACATCATTGAGGAAGATGACTCATCTATGTCCACAGAAACCTGGGATACCTTGGGACAGCCAAGCGGCAAGTACGACTTTCTAGTCCAATACACTTCTCCCGAAAGATCTCACATCATATATGAGGACATCCAGCCAACTGGATGAGGAGATCCTCTTGAGAGTGAAAATACTATGGAAGATGCGACAGAAGAGTCCTTGTCATACCCCAAATTTTGACCACTAAGATTTCCCATCATTGTGCAAATTATCATCACAATATGGATGTACCTTTATGCCTCATCAATCTCCTCAAGAATTGTTGAGCATTCCCTACAACTAAGAATTAGGGTTTCAAGCCCTCTCAGAGCTCTTAGACAAAGGATCAATCAAGGAATGACATGATCTTCAACTGTCTAAACCTCTCAAACATCCACAATGGATCAAGAGGACTCCCACATTAAGGATCAAGCACAAGGCTGCAACATTCCAAGTGGATTAAGCCTCAAGATCGCCAGTGTCACCAAATTAGGGTTTTGGTCGACCAGGGCCTCCAGATGGAAATTTTCCTCTGGGCATGAGCCAACGCTTCAAAGAAAAACCCAAGATACTCCAAGGGACCTCATGGGCCCAATCATCAAGTCAATTTAGCCTTCAGGGGATGCATTCACCAAAAATCGGGAATTAGGGTTTCTTGACCTAACTCACCCCTAAGTTGACTTTTGGGACAAAACATGAGCCAAGACCTCAAGACATGGTTTGAGGGTCTCTAATAAACTACATTGATCCATTTGCAACAATGGATTGATCCAAGAAGCTTGATCCACAAGTTTCAATTTCATTTGAACCACAATTAGGGTTTTTGAAGAAAAAGTCAACTGTGCCTTTGACTTTTGACCAGGACATGCTCCCAAACCTTGGGACATGATTCAATACACCCTATAACACCTATGAAATCAATCCATCAAGTTTGATTTAGGTCAAGGACTTGATTTCATAAAGGATCGCACCGTTTGGAATTCATCTGATAAAAAGTCAACTGTGCCCAAAAGTCAAAGATTGACTTTTTAATTTTTTGATCAATTATGGTTCCCTAACCCTAAAATGATGTTAATGTGTGATTTGAATCATCATTCATCAAGAAAAATCAAGAAAAGTGGGATAACTTGTAAAAGGGGTAACCATAAAAAACTTAGAAATTTTCTAAGTTATGGAACAAAGTGGCTAGGGTACCAACTTCCAAGGATCGTAACTTGTGATCCAAGCAACCATTTTGGCTGATCCAAAGATGGATTTGTAGCTCTCATGGCATACTTTAAAAGTGTCAACTACACCTCATTCTAATTCCTCATGGATTTTAAGTTATGGAGTGAACAAAATGACAAAAACACAAAAATGGCATTTTTCTAACACTTAGTGAAATTTTCACTAAGTCAGAATCTGTTTCACTTTTTTCAAAATGTAGGGGCATTTTTCACTTGGATCCAAAAAGTGTCAAGACAAACTATGATCACACATATGTTGTATCATATGAGAGCTTTCCAAAATGGCCAAGAACTCCATCAAATTCCATTTGAGCTAAGAGTTATGATAGTGGCAATATGCCTTGCTGCAACTGTCATGGCAAGGCAGATTTGTGCATTTTGCTCGATTTGATCAAATTGTGCAAATGACAAATAAGTTTATCCATCTGAACACCTCAGGGGGAGACCAAGGAGGAACAAACACTGATCCATAAGCCTCCCAAGTCTTTGGAACTAAAAGTAGCATGCCAAACCTAAAAATGCCTAAAAAGGGGACAAGACTGCAATTTTGTTTTGGAGCATTCAATGGATGCACCAAGGTGGCATGAACTGAGCCTTTTCCAACTGAATGAGTCAAGGATGATCTCTGAACTAGGGAACCAAAGGCCTATGCTCTAACCTCTAGTCAATGGCTATAGGAAACTTAAGATTCCAAAGTGATGCAATTGGATAATGAGCTGTTGCAGTTACCATTCACTATTGCTTGCAAAACAAACTTGCTATACTATAAATAGAGCTTGTTTGTGCTCACTTTAAGTACACCAAAGGCCTACAAAACTTGCCTTTCTCAAAATCATCTTCTCACTCTCAAAAACGCCTTTCTTAGCAAGTCACTATCGAATTTTTCAGTAGAGAGTAATTCCACTCAAACCAATTGCTCTAACACCTCATAAACATCATATGTGAGCTAATCAAACACTAAACACACAACTGTAACACTGATTTCTCAGAATCACCAGCCAATTGCTCAAGTTTTCAACCAAGTTGCAGTTGAGATGCCATGAAGTGATCCAGCCATTTCCAATCGAGTCCAAGCATTCAAACACACTCCTTATTGTGTAATTTCATCAAGTATCTAGTGATATTGGATAGAAAATGCATATCAGAGCAAAACTCCCTTCGCGCGTGTTCTTGGCCCATGTTCTTGGTTCCTTTTTCACAAATTTGAATATTTGAATTTTGTGATTTTATTTAATTGATTCAAAAATTAATTTCTCTCTGAGTTTTAATGATTTTGAGTTGATTCTTTTTTTAATAATTCACAAAAATGTTAAAATATTTTATTTTGCCAAAACTTCCAAAAAATATTATTTATTTCCTATACTTGATATTTTTGCAAATAATTAATCTTTTATTTGTTTTTTAACATTTAAAATATTTTTTCCTCCTTGATTTTCCAAATTTAATTGATTTCCAATCATTTTGTGGATATAAACATGATTTTTGAAACATTGATCCAAGATCACCACTCATTTTTCACATGTTTTCAATATTTTTTATTAATTTTTTTAACAAAATTAATTCCTTTTTAAACAAAAGTAGGGTTTTGGTTAATACAACCCTCATCAATCATTTTCAAGCACTCATGGGCCTCTAATAGAGTGTAAGACCCAATCCGTTTTTGTACATAAACAATTTTTGGGCCTCAGATATTGTATAAGTACCGACACGATAAAAAATCTCGGCGCGGTCGCTAGTTAAAAATAACCCTGGGCCTCTCCTTGAGTTGTAAGCCCCATCACTTATACAAAAAAACTTTGGGCCTCTAATAGAGTGTAAGACCCAACCCCTTTGTAAATAATACCTTTTGGGCCTCACACATTGTATAAGTCCCTTTGTATATTTTCAAACGTTCGGCGCGATCGTCGCCTTTTTAACAAAATCAACTGGGCTTCTCCTTGAGCTATAAGACCCATCTTTATTCATTTTCAAACTCTTTGGGCCTTTAATAGAGTGTAAGACCCAACCCCTTTTTGAAACCAAAATGATTTGGGCCTCAGATGTTGTATAAGACCCACTGTGTTTTCAAAAACCTCAGCGCGATCGCCGTTTTCAAACAAATAACCCTGGACCTCTACTTGAGTTGTAAGTCCCATCTCTTGTACAAAAATAAATCTTTGGGCCTCTAATAGAGTGTAAGACACATCCCCTTGTACATTAAAACTTTTTGGGCCTCACATATTGTATAAGTCCCTCTGTACAATTTTCAAAACAACGGTGCAATCATCGTTAAAACTTGGGCCTTTCCTTGAGCTGTAAGCCCCAACAATCTTTTCAAAGCACTTTCTCCTTTGATTTTGAATTCAAATATATGTTGTTATCAAAACTTTCTTTAGTTTCTTTGTTGAACAACTGACAAAACAACATGGAAGCTCTACAACGGGTAAGTGTTTATCCGCTTTCATTTACCGCTTTCATATATATATATATATATATATAACTGTATTGTGGGGCTGTTTCACTGTAAGCCTTCTTTCACATCCTTTTAAATACTCGTCATATATCAACTGTATATATACTAGAATAGTTATTTAGAGTTTTCCCCGGAAACTACGTCTAGAACTAGGTAAAGCCTGTTGGTCACTCTCGAATACAAACAAAATTAGATCCCCATAGGATTCCAGATACAGTCTTCCCTTCTCTTGGGGTTAAACAATATGGAACAAAGAGAAAGGCAGTATTCTCGGTGAACCTTTTCGTAGACTGTCACCCTTAGAAATTATTAAAGAAACTCTACTCTCTAGAGTTTATCTATTCTCTGTGAATAGTATCTCTTGAGTTTCTTCCAAATTATCAAACTTTCTTGGAATAATCTCTTCTCAGTGAATTGCATTTGTTGAACTTATCTTGGTTTGGGGACCCACAAGCTTCCTAAAAGCATCCCCGCCTCCTCTTGGGCATTGTACAGGGACCCTTCGGCTTCTTAAAAGCTCTCATGCCTTCTCTTGGGCTTCGTACAATGACCTTCATGACCTCCTAAAGGTATAGGATATAACTTAGTCATCCTTCGTTAGAGCTGTCTTTCTAAAAAGATTCAAAACCTTCAGACCAATTTTAGGGTTGATACTCATCCCTTAAACGATTCGGCCTCCTCTTGGGATCATACAAAAGATAAAACTCTACCAATAGACTTGGACATTCTAATTCCCTTTGAGTCTCAAAGACATTCTCAAGTCCCTTTTAAACATAGGAGGAACCCCAGATTCTGGATTAATCTCCAGCAGAGTTAGAACTTTGCGGGTTCTAAAACCCCGTCCTTCTCCCAAAATTCCCCAACCCGGGTCAGATAACATTATCTCAAACCAGAGCCTTAAGGTTTCTGATTTATCAATTCCTTTTGCATTCCCTTGTAAGGATTGATTCCCTTCTTGGACCAGCCTCGGGATCTCAAGAATCCCCGGCAGAAGTATAGCCTCCTCTTAGGCTTTGTATAATGATCCCTCCTCAACGAAGTCAGTCCCCTCTTGGGCTTTGTACAAAGATTCCCCCTAGAGGATTTAACCTTTTCAGACTCTCTTGTTGAGTCCATCACTTTTCAAGACTCTCTTGTTGAGTCACTTTCCTTTTAGCCTCTATCTCAGGCTTCGTACAAGACAACAAATCACTCTCTTGTTGAGTATAAAAGACTCTCTTGTGGAGTCACTTTCCTTTTAGCCTCTATCTCGGGCTTCGTACGAGACATCAAATTACTCTCTTGTTGAGTATAAAAGACTCTTGTTGAGTCAACCTTTTTAGCCTCCGTCTTGGGCTTCGTATAAGACAGATAAAAATACTCTCTTGTTGAGTCGAACCTTTTTAGCCTCCGTCTTGGGCTTCGTACAAGACATATAAAAGCACTCTCTTGTTAAGTCAGTCACTTGTTAGTACTCTCTTGTTGAGTCAACCCTTTTAGCCTCTATCTCAGGCTTCGTACGAGACAAATAATAAACACCCTCTTGTTGGGTCAATAGCCTCCTCTTAGGCTTTGTATAGAGAAATCCAAGGTTGATTCAATCAACCTTTTAGCATCAAACTTGTGTTTTAATCAAGGCATACAAACATCAACAGTTCCTCTTTAGAGATGACAAGTTCTCTCTCAGTCAAACCTTTTAGCTTCAATCTTGGGCTTTGAACAAGACACAAAAAACCCTTCAGCTTCATATCTTGGGCTTTGAACAAGATACAAATCACTTTTAGCTTCAATCTTGGGCTTTGAACAAGACACCAAAACATCTTTTTCCTCCCTTAAAATAGGAGGGAACTACGATCGCTCTGATTTCCCTGTTTCGTTAAATGGGAATACGTAGGCATAAGATTGCGAAATCTTAGCGAGCATACTAATAAAAAACTCAAAGTCCAGTACCTCCGTCAATCAACCAAAAGCATCAAATCTAACACCTTACCAAAAGCCTCGCAAATAGTCCAGACACTGTATTCTTAAGCAAAATAACCTAAGACAGACCCCCCCTTTTTGATAGCATCTGTAAACTAACAGTCATCTGTTTAAACTCAGTATGCAAGCAGGGTTAATTGGAGACATCTATTTCCCTTCCTTAATCATCTTCACAGGATAAAAAATGAATCGAACTGTAGTACCAAAGCGATAGTGATTTGAAACCACAAAAATCACACAGTATAATGGGGACCACAGTGGGAGACATTTCTCTCTCACAGTCTTAGGTAGAAAGCCTTAAGTTCACAAAGTACCACAGAAATGGCGACTCTGCTGGGGAGTCATTATCTGTATAGGATCATAGGACTAGAGGTCTAGGATGTTAGGAAAAATATATATACTGCTTTTCCTAATTGATATCCGTGTTTATTTTTCTGCTAATGGGAATGCGTGTGATGCCGCATCTGGAAAGGTTGAGTGTACACCTAAGATAAGTGATGGCACTAGAAGGGTAATCTTACATGGAGTGACTCCCAAATAAGAGGTCCCGGTCGACCATCGAATCAGTGGAGATGCCCTTTGCGGATTCAATGCCTATACGACTTCGGTTGTTGAAAGCAGATTATTCGATTGGGTTATCTGAGAAGCTGAGGATTTTAGTAGACTGAAACCATTTTGTAGTGCGGAAGCTATCGGAAATAGTTGTCACACAATACTACCCTCATTTGAGATTACTCTAAGATGCTACAGCTCACTTGGTGATCCGCTTGCTGTCGTTATCCCAATAGGGGTCAGTGATTATGAGGACAGGTACAAAAATCACCAGTATAAACCTTTGGGGATGGGTAGAGCCTTGACTTCATGACACCGACCCTTTGACCCCATGTTTTTTCTATGTTTTTGTGTGCGGCATTCATACATTCATTTAAAAAACATTAAAACAAAGAAAAATTTTCTCTTCTAGTCTCTCTTTTTCAAATTAAACTAAGACAATGATTGCAAATGTCAGAGAAAGAGATTGCGTTATGGATTTCGGTAGAAGGAGGACTCACAAGTACACCTTCAAAGTTCCAAAACTAGAGGATTTAAGAGGGTAGGCAAGGATGATCACCAACCCTGAGGCTTTCAGAGCTAAGTATGGAGGACTGCTGTCTCTGTTAAGGGTCCAGGTAATTGAGGGAATCCTGTCCACGCTAATCCAGTTCTACGATCCGGTTTATCACTGTTTCACATTCCCAGATTATCAGCTAGCACCAACACTATAGGAGTACTCTCACCTGACTGATTTAGCTATCAGTGATCAAGCTCCCTTTTCAAGACTGGAAGAAATTCCAAAAGATCAAACCATTGCAAGGGCAATTAATTTGGACGGGTCAGAAGTCAGGACTCACATGATCATTAAGGGTGGTATCCAGGGTTTGCCAGCCCAGTTCTTGATAAAGAAAGCTCTGTACTTTGCTAGTATAGGGAACGTAGCCGCTTTCGAAAGCATCTTTGTTTTGCTCACCTACGGGTTATTTCTGTTTCCCAACATTGATAACTTCGTTGATATCAATGCCATTAAGATTTTTCTAATTGGAAACCCTGTACCTACCTTGCTCGCAGATGCTTATCATTCTGTACACTTAAGGAATTTGTACAGCGGAGGAATGATCACATGTTGTGTACCCCTGCTATACAAATGGTTCATTTCCCATTTACCAAAGTCTGCCGCATTTTGGGATCAAAAGAGTACTTTATGTTGGTCGTAGAGAATCATGTCTCTTACCAACTCTGACATCGATTGGTATAATCGAATCTATGACGGAATCAGAATCATCGACAGTTGTGGAAACTTCCCAAATGTACCCCTCATAGGATCTAAGGGAGGAATCAACTATCATCCAATTTTAGTTCATCGTCAACTCGGATACCCGATGAGGCATGTCCCGCGTAATGCTCATATGGAAGGTCTTTTCTTCAAGGAAGGAGAAAATGACAGAGCACTAAAGACAGAAATAGTGCATGCCTGGAAACACGTTCATAGAAAAAGACGAGAGTCTCTAGGAAAACCAGATTGTCTCTCTTTGGAACCTTATCTCCACTGAGTACAAACTATAGCTCTCAAGCTGAGGATGCCTTACCCTCATCAAGAAGTTCTTCCATTAAGGGACCCTGTCCTTTATTTTATGTCTGATACGGAAAAGCTTCAGGTTACTCTCAACAAAGTTCAACAGGAGAAGAAGTCTTGGAAGAACAAGTATCGTATTCTCAATGTAGAGTGTAAGAAAATACGGCAACTATTGAAAGATAAAGATGCTCTGATCGAGATTTTAGAGCAACATGCCGTAGAGAATCAAGAAGACCAAAGGAACTTGCTCGCTCCTTTCACTTGGCAAAGGAATGACAACCTGACAACGGCTCAAGAGCCCCGGTCAAAGAAAAGGAAAGTACCAGAACCAGTACCTGATCCCTCCTCAGAGAGGACTCAGGATCCATTAGCTTAGAGATTTCCTTTTACAGCACTATATAAATTACTGTATTTCCATTTCCGCAATCTTTAAATTCAATAAAAGGGGGTTTCCCCACTGTTTGATATTTGCAATCCAAATTGTCGAAGTTTATTTTGATTAAACAAAAAATTAATTAATATAATCATTGCATATCATTCATCATTCTCGCGTAAACGTATTCTTCTTCCCTGCGAATCTCACATCTGTGTCTTGATTCTAGCGTCAAACTATCTCATTCGTACAATACTCGGGCCAACATTCAGAAGAAAATGGATAATCTCGAGGAAGAGAACAGAGAGCTGAGAGAAGAAATCGACGCTCTGAGAGAGGATCTGAGAAAACTTCACGGTGACATGCAAGCTCTGGCAACAGCTTAGAGGCAACAACAATAAACTGTGATCTCAGAGATCACACCGATGCCCATAGTGGAAAAGTATGACCCTCGGTATACCATGCCTAAAGATCGTCCCTGGGGCATGCCACTCAAATATATCCCGAAAGGATATATTCCGCCGATCACTGAAGATCCGGAAACTGCAACAGGAACTGCTGGGCCTGAAGGTTACAAACTTTGGGAAAGCGAGGATGCCAGGGGCATGATGATAACTCATGAAGGTTACAAACTTCGGGAGGCACCAAGAGTCACAACCATGATGACTATACCACCACCCGTGGTACACACTGTCCCGGAAGGACAGATTCCACAGATACCTTCTGGTGGAAACAAAAGTATGGATAACAAAATGAAAGAGTTCCAGGAATAGTTCCTGGAAATGTAGAAGGAACTGCAAGCCATTCGCGGTTAGGATCTATTTGGAAAAGACGTCGCAGACCTTTGTTTGGTCCCCAATGTGAAAGTTTTGCACAAGTTCAAAGTGCCCGAATTTGAAAAGTACAAGGGTAACTCTTGCCCTCAAAGCCATTTGGTGATGTACGCTGGGAGGATGTCAACACAGACAGAGAACCACCAGCTACTGATCCATTATTTTCAAGATAGTTTAACCGGTGCTGCACTCAAATGGTACATGGGTTTAAACCGCACTAAGATCGCTACTTTCAGAGATCTCGGCGCTGCCTTCGTTCAACAATATAAGTATAACCGGGACATAGCACCGGACAGAGATCAACTCAGAGCCATGTCGCAGAAGGACAGGGAAACCTTTAAGGAATATGCTTAGAGATGGCGTAAAATTGTCGCTCAGATTTGTCCACCTCTTGAGGAAAAAGAGATGACAAATATCTTCTTGAAAACCTTAAGTTCGTTTTACTACGACAGAATGGTCGCCAGTGCGCCGAGTGACTTCACCGAGATGGTGGGCATGGGAGTTTGTCTTGAGGAAGCCGTCCGAGAAGGACGTTTAGTTAAAGACTCTGGATCATCAAGTAGTACAAAATGATACGGTAGTGCTCTCCCTAAGAAAAAAGAGCAGGATATTGGGAATATCTCTCTCGGAAAGCAAAGGCGACGATACCAACCAGTAGCAGCTGTAACTCCTGCTATCAACCCTGCGCCTGTTCCAACGTGTCAACCTCAGGTTGCGCAAATCCAAACAAATCAACAGCAATATCAGCAAAGGGCACAACCGCCTCTTCAACAGGCTCGTCCTCAGTACAACAACAACCGTACAACGCGACCGCCAGGGTTCGACCCTATACCGATGTTGTAGGCAGAATTATTTCCACTCTTACTGGTCAAGGGGCACGTCCAAACCAGGTCTCCTCTTACAGTACCGGAGAATCCGCCTTTTTGGTTTAAAACGGATCAAACTTACCCTTACCATCAAGGAGGACCAGGGCATAACATAGAAAATTGTCTCAGTTTCAAATCCGACGTACAAAAGCTTGTTAGGAGCTGGTTCTTATCTTTCAAAGATACGAATCTGAATGTTCTCACGAACCCGTTGCCTCAACACGAGAAAGCTACAGTAAATTTAATAGAAGGAGAGTCTAACAACAGCTATCAAATTCATGATGTACTCTTATTGAGGACCAATCTGGTCAAGATGCATCGCAGACAGAGCGGGTATGGCCATATACCACCTCACAATTATCACCAGTGTGATATCTGCTCTAAAGACAATCAAGGATGTTCTGTGGTGCAATCAGCTCTACAGGAACAATTGGATCTAGGGTGGATCCAAGAGCATCGAGTTCGTGGAGTTAACATGACTTATGCAAATTCCAACATCATTCAGAACCACGACATCCGTGCGATGAATGTCAACATAGTGGCAATGCACTCAAGGTAAAGCCAGTATCATAATCTGCTGCGGCACGATTACAATTCCTGTCTAATTTGCTCTGTAAACAATCAGGGATTCTCTTTTATACAAGAGGCCCTCCAGTGTCAGATGGATCTTGGATGGATCCAGGACTACCATGATAAAAATCCTTATCAGATAAACATGATTCAGATCTTTGATTTTCGCTTGATGAATACCAGCTTGGTAGAATTACACGCTAAGCAAGTCCAGCTCGGTTTTCTGACTTTGCATGAGTATCAGAATTGTATGGTATGCTGTGAGAGTGACCAAGGATGTGCTCTCGTTCAGAGAACTTTGCAACACTTGTTAAATCATTGGTGGCTTCCAATTTATCTAGACGAAGACACGCAACAAGTCAGCATGATTAATGGGAACCCTACTAGGCATCAAAGTCAGGATGTTCGATCTATGGAAGCGGACCTAGTAAGGTTACACTGCATTCAAAGTGGATGTGGCCAGGTGCCACCACATAACTACGAGTGTTGTAGAGTCTTCTCGGAGAATAACCAAGGATGCTACCTTGTGCGATCAGCCCTTCAGAGTCAGTTGGACCACAAAGAGATTCAACCATGTCCACTTTCGGGGTCCATCAACTTGATGCCTAACTACTTCACTAATCAAATCAAAGATGTTGTTGTAATCTTTGATCCTGAGAGGACCAAGGATGTTTGTACCATCATCCCTCTACTCAACGAATCAAAAGTTCTTAACCAGGAACTGATTGAAGTTACTTACGACAGTCAAAGAAATTAGAAGGCTCCTGTAGTTATCTATCTGCCGGGACCAGTGTCGTACAAGTCTGATAAGGCTATCCTTTACAAATACGGTGCAACAACAGTTGAGAATGGAAAGGAAATTCCATTACCCTCCGTCGTGAATATTGCAGACATCAGTTGAGTAACACGGAGCGGTCGAATCTTCAACAGAGGAGTTGGAGAACCTAACAGAGAAAAGGAACTTTAAACGGAAGCTCTCATCCACCAGTCGGTCAATCCAGTGATCCCGACCTTTCAAAGAATGATGATGAGATGTTGAAGCTCATCCAAAGGAGTGAATACAACATTGTTGATCAGTTGTTACAAACTCCTTCAAAGATCTCTGTGTTATCTCTTTTACTCAGTTCCGAAGCCCACAGAGAGGCTCTATAGAAAGTCTTAGAACATGCCTTTATGGAACAGGATGTGTCAATAAGACAATTCGACAGCATCATCTCCAACATCACTTCCTGCGACAACTTGGGGTTTAGTGATGAGGAATTGCCAGAAGAAGGCAAAAGTCACAACATGGCGCTCAATATCATGGTTAACTGCCAGGACGATGCCTTAGCCAGCATACTGGTAGATACCGGATCGGCTCTCAATGTTATACCGAAGTCCACTCTAATGCAACTATCATTCAAAGGATCTCCGATGAGAGACAGTGAGGTCGTCGACAAAGCATTTGACGGATCCTGAAAAACAGTTATCAGCGAAGTCGACCTTCTCATAACTATCGGTCCTCACACTTTCTAAGTCACTTTCCAGGCCAGGGACATCCGAGCAACATACACTTGTTTGTTGGGAAGACCTTAGACACACCAGGGTGGGGCAGTCACTTCGACACTTCACCAGAAGCTGAAGTTCGTCAAGAATGACCAACTCGTCACGGTCTGTGGAGAACAAGCCTTGATTGTGAGTAACCTTTCATTATCCACTTGTGTAGAACCCGAGGAGATTGTTGGAATTCAGTTCCAGGCACTTTCGGTGAGCAATGAGAATTAATTAGAGAAGGGAACATCGATCTCCTCGTACAAAGATGCTCTCGAGGTGATCAAAGGTAACAATGCAAAGGGATGGGGACAGCTTGTCATTCCTACTGACAATAAAACAAAGAAGGGTCTTGGTTTTTCTGCAACCTGTACCCAGACTGCTACTAACGATGAAAGTTTTCATCCCATTCAGGACTTCTTCCATAGTGGAGGTGTCCTTCACCCAGTATCTCAAGAAGTACATACCATCAATGAGGGAGACTCCTCCGATACAGATGAAGAGTGGAAGTCCTATCTTAACGAGGACAGTTATATGTCTCAGGAAGAAATGCCTATGCCCTTTTACTATCCCGCGCAGAGTCTGAGATTTATACCAAGGTCAGACGTCAAAATGATATACAGAGATTGTGATCCGGAAGGATGTCGTGCTCCACCAAACTCATTAGAGGAGGACAATCTAATGAAAGACAATGTTGACCACGACTATTATGGCCCAATGGATGGCCTGCCTATCTAGCAGCCGTACCCAAGAGACTCGGGGCAAGAAAATCAGTCGAATAATGAAAATCAGCTGAGCATCATTGAAAAGAATACCTGCGTCCCCACCATGTCATGGGATCAACACTCAGGGCATTCAGAAAATATCCAGCACGATGATGAATTCACAAAGCTTGCAGGACTAGAATTCATCAACTATGCTTTTCCCGAGGTCAACGTCATCGAGAGAGATGACTCCTCCCGTTCCAAAGAAGTGTGGGACACCCTAGGATAACCGAGTGGTAAATACGACTTCTTGGTCAAATACATTGCTCCTGAAGGCTCTCGTATCAGGCTCGAAGACATCTAGCCAACTGGATGGGGAGATTTACCTGAGAGCACAAATACTATGCAAAATACAACAGAGGAATCCTCCTACGACAACTCTGCCTGGGAGACAGATTCCAAAGATCCTTCTCCACCAGAAATCAGCGTTATTTCTGAGGACAAATCAAGGAAGGTACCAGACTTTGTGATTCACCGAGGAGTTCGCCACCAGTGGGTTGCAGTCGATGTTCCGAAGATTGTTCATAAGTCAAAGTTATGGTCGTCTTTGTTTTAACCTTTCACCTTGCCCAGGTGAAACGGATGTTTTGATAGGGCTCACTTTTTGTAAATGTCCCTCTTCGCTTCGCCCAAAACGACAGAGTTTTGTTTCATAGGGCTGTAGTTTCAAGAATCGACAAGTTTATAAATAAAATAACGTCATTATGTAATTTTCGCATTAATTGTTATTTTCTCTTTTCGCTTTTTCGGAAAATGGTAATCCTAAAAAACAATTCAAACAATAAAAACAAGCATTTTTCCAAAAAAATTACACTGCACACACTCTTGCATTCTCTCTATCTCTTCTAAAAACAAATCATAACGTCGTGTAGATTGTTTATTTAAAACCCCATTGAAACGTATGATCCGACGCCTTCTCCCAACTTTGAATTCCCAGTATTTGAGGATGAAGAAGAAAATGACAAAGAAATTCCATAAGAGATCTCCCGATTACTCAAACAAGAGGAAAGTTCTATTAAACCTCACAAAGAGTCGTTGGAAACGGTCAACTTGGGTTCAGAAGAAGAGAGAAATGAAATCAAGATTAGGGCACTGCTCAGTCCGACTGTAAAACAGGATTTGATAAAGCTTCTCAAAGAGTTTGCCGATGTATTTGCTTGGTCATATCAGGACATGCCAGGGTTGGATACCAGCATCGTGGAACATCATCTACCATTGAGATCAGAATGTCCGCCGGTAAAGTAGAGGTTGAGAAGAACTCACCCAGACATGGCCGTCAAAATCAAAGAGGAAGTATAGAAACAGATTGACGCGGGTTTCCTTGCCACATCAGAGTATCCTCAATGGTTAGCTAACATAGTACCCGTTCCGAAAAAGGACGGAAAGGTCAGAATGTGTGTGGACTACAGAGATCTAAACAAGGCCAGTCCAAAGGATGACTTTCCTTTACCACACATTGACATGCTGGTAGACAATACAACAAAGTTCAAAGTATTCTCCTTCATGGATGGATTCTCGGGCTATAGTCATATAAAGATGGCGCCGAAAGACATCGAGAAAACTTCGTTCACTACCCCATGGGGTACTTTTTGTTACAAGGTAATGTCGTTCGGTTTGAAGAACGAAGGGGCAACCTATCAAAGGGCCATGACTACTCTCTTTCATGACATGATACACAAAGAAATCGAAGTATATGTCGATGATATGATTGCCAAATCTAAGACGGTTGAGAAAGTACAAACTCTGCTTGAATCCCAACAAGTGCACGTTCGGTGTCCGTTCAGGGAAATTGCTAGGGTTTATCGTCAGCCAGAAAGGAATTGAGGTTAATCCTGACAAGGTCAAGGCCATTCAAGAAATGCCTTCTCCAAAGACTAAAAAACAAGTCAAAGGATTCCTGGGACGTTTGAACTACATTTCCAGATTTATATTCCTTATGACCGCGACATGCGCGCCAATTTTCAAATTACTCAAAAAGAATCAGGACTGTGTTTGGACAGAAGACTGCCAAACCGCCTTCGACAGTATTAAGGAATACCTGTTGAACCCACCGGTTATATCACCTCCAGTGGAAGGAAGACCACTGATCATCTATTTAACAGTCTTGGAAGACTCAATGGGTTGCGTGCTTGGCCAACAAGACGAAAAAAATGGAAAGAGTCTGCCATTTACTATTTAAGCAAGAAATCCACCGACTGCAAGACTCGGTACACGATGCTTGAGAAAACTTACTGCGCTCTAGCTTGGGCAGCCAAACGTCTTCGCCAGTATATGATTCGTCACACTACTTGGTTAATCTCCGAAATGGATCTAATCAAGTATGTCTTTGAAAAGCATGCTCTCACGGGAAGGATAGCCCGTTGGCAGATGTTGTTATCAGAATACGACATCGAGTACCATGCTCAAAAAGCCGTTAAAGGAAGTATTTTAGCCGATCATTTGGCTCATCAACTGATTGACGATCAGGAATCAGTCGGGTTCGAATTCCCAGGCAAAGATGTCATGTACTTGAAGATGAAAGATTGCGATGAACCGCTACCCAGCGAAGAGCCAGAGCCAGGTTCCCAATGGGGATTAATCTTTGACGGAGCCGTCAACATTTACGGAAATGGAATTGGGGCAATCATTGCAACACCTCAGGGTACCCACATTCCTTTCACTGCTCGATTGACATTCAAATGCACAAACAACGAGGCCGAATACGAAACTTGTATCAAGGGTCTCGAAGAAGCGATTGACTTAAGAATTAAGAACTTAGATGTGTATGGAGACTCAGCCCTGGTCGTCAATCAAATCAAAGGAGATTGGAACACATACCAATCAGGACTGATTCCTTACAAAGATTACGCGAGAAGGTTGTTACCATTCTTCAACAGAATCGAGTTTCATCACATCCCTCGTGAGAAGAATCACATGGCTGATGCATTAGGCACTCTCTCTTCCATTATTAGTGTAGGTCAATGGAACGATGTACCTAAGATTGACATAATGCGCCTAGAAAGGCCCGCCTACATCTTCACGATCGAAGCAGTCATAGACGACAAACCTTGGTATCACGATATCAAATTCTTCCTTCAGAAACAGGAGTATCCACCTGGGGCATCCAGAAAGGACAGAAAAACCCTCAGAAGACTAGCAGGCAGCTTCTTCCTGAGCGGTGATACACTTTATAAGAGAAACTTTGACATGGTCTTGCTCCGATGTGTAGACAGACCAGAAGTAAACATGCTAATAAAAGAAATTCATGAATGACCCTTTGGCACCCATGCCAACGAACACACAATGGCAAGAAAAATTCTGAGAGCAGGGTACTACTAGTTGACCATGGAGTCCGACTGCTACAGTACATGAGGAGATGTCACAAGTGTTAGATATACTCAGACAAAATCCATGTACCGCCTACGCATCTCAAAGTTCTTTCTTCCCCATGGCCATTTTCTATATGGGGAATCGACATGATTGGCATGATTGAACCTAAGGCTTCAAACGGACATCGGTTCATCCTGGTAGCCATTGATTACTTCACCAAGTGGGTCGAAGCAGTGTCATATGCTAATGTAACCCGACAAGTGGTGGTCCGATTTATCAAAAACAATATTATCTGCCGTTATGGTGTTCGAAACCAGATCATTACTGACAATAGATCTAACTTGAACAATAGAACTATGAAAGAGTTGTGCGCAGAGTTCAAGATCGAACACCATAACTCATCTCCCTACCGACCCAAGATGAATGGAGCGGTAGAAGCGGCTAACAAGAACATCAAGAAGATTGTTCAAAAGATGGTTGTAACCTACATAAACCGGCACGAGATGTTACCCTTTGCTCTTCACGGTTATCACACATCTGGTCGCACTTCAACAGGGGCAACCCCTTTCTCTCTAGTATATGGCATGGAAGCAGTGCTCCCCATTGAGGTAGAGATCCCATCAATCCGGGTATTGATGTAGGCTAAGCTAACATAAGCTGAATGGTGTCAAAGTCGACACGATGAACTAAATCTAATCGTAGAAAAGCGAATAACGGCTCTATGTCACGGTTAGTTGTATCAGCAAATAATGAAGAAGGCGTTTGACAAAAAGGTCCGACCTCGCGTCTTCAGGAAAGGAGACCTTGTGCTCAAGAAGATACAATCATTTCTCACTGATTCTTTAGGCAAATGGACCCTGAATTATGACGGCCCTTATGTGGTCAAGAAAGCTTTCTCAGGCGGTGCCCTGAGACTTGCAACCATGGATGGAGAAGAGTTTGCCTACCCCGCGAATATTGGCGTAGTCAAGAAATACTTCGCCTAAATAAAATAATAATAATAATAATAATAATAATAAATGTCTCGGTGGATCGAAAACCCGAAAGGGCGGTCCAGGAAAAAATTAGAGACATGATTAAAAATCATCCTGGTGGATTGGAAATCTCAAAGTACAATCCAGGCAAAAGTTAGGGATTCATGGCAAGTAACTACGTCTGACACAGGTAAATCCTCAGCAACAGTAATGCCATCCATCAGAAAACTCCAGTCAGGGTCATTTTCGACAGAAGCTCAAGATGTCCAGAATTCAAAGTTGGTAGAAGGATAACGGTCGTTATGTTTCAATGTAGCCCTTTTTCCCTTAAATTACTATTTTCTAACTTTGTAAATACTCCATGGAATCACGCGCTTGGCTGATTTCCATCCTATCAGTAAAATTTGAGCCCTTGTGTTTTTGTTTGCAATTCTTATTTGTTTTATCTTTACAGAACGACGTTTTAACATGATTAACGATTCTTGAAATAAAACAAAAAATGAATTACTTGTCAAATTTTTCTGCTTTTAAAACAAAGATGGTAATTTCTTTTGACTGTTGAACATTGAAAGAACATCGATCGCTTCTCTAGAAGTAATCGAGCTTCAAAGTGCAGAATCAAAGTACTTATTCTAAACCAGCACGCATGAATGAAGGATCAGCTGTGTCAGATGCAAATATTCCGTCCAACACCCTCGGCAGAGTCCTTATCACCTAAGCCCGACCAACAGTTTTCCCCACGAGGATCATCTCTCCTAAGCAAGGCAGAATTGCTATCTTGAACTAGCGATACCTCTTCGTCCCCCGCAGTGGCCGAGTATCCAGTCGTGTTCATCCGTCAGTTTGTATGTCGTGTCAATTTTGTCAGCATATACATACTTACATCATGAATTATTGATTTACATTCATATTCATATTGCATCACTATCACTCTAGTCGGTCTTATCCCCTAGTGCTAAAAGTCCTCTTGTCACTCGAGCTGTCAGTTCCGTCCTTGTCAGGAGGTGTTGCGTCTGAACAATCTCTCCTCCAGTTTATTTCTGGATTGAAGTTGGTCCTCGGCCACTTTGATAACTTGAACCTCTGAAAGACAAGAAGACCGTCGACGAACGTCACTCTTCACCATTGAAGATAATATATTCGCTTTCCCGGATTAAGGAAAATCCCCAGAGAAAGCCTTTTAATCAAAGCTTCGGCAATATAGCAATTTCTCTCTGAAAATTTTCTATCAAATGAGGTCATCAGCACCTCCAAATTGGATCGCATCACATGGCGTTTCTCCGAGAAGACCTAGGGAAAAGTGTGACGTAATACCCCCTAGCAGAAAGCAGTCTTTCAAGAGACTTGCTTTCCCCAGTAGAGTCGACAAATGGCATCTCCAACAGAGAAGTTTGTACACCTCTACAGTTCAGACGAGTGGGTTCCCCAACCAGTCTGACATCAAAAGTTTTTTCCATCAAATGGCATCTCCCCAGGAAAATTCGGCGGGAAGTTTGAGGAAAACCGCTACAAACAGCGTCCCTTGTCAAGAAAGTTTATTGACAAAAGAAACTGAGACCAGATCCTTGGTAGGAAACTAGGATCGAGGGGAAGTTTACAAAAGAAACTGAGACCAGTTCCTTGGTAGGAAACCAGGATCGAGGGGAAGTTTATTTTAGAAACTGAGACCAGATACTTGGTAGGAAACCAAGATCGAGGGGAAGTTTACAAAAGAAACTGAGACCAGTTCCTTGGTAGGAAACCAGGTTCGAGGGGAAGTTTATTTCAGAAACTGAGACCAGTTCCCTGGCTGAAGACTATGATCAAGGGGAAGTGTTTACCTTTTCTAAGAATTATTGCTTAGCAAAAGAAGACGAATGCGTAAGCTACCATTCATAACCACAGTCAAAATTTCGGGTATTCTGATATTTAATCATTTTGCACCTCGAATGCCTGAATACCTTCGCCATTCACACCTTCGGGTCCAAGAAGATTAAATAGGGGCATCTGTCATACCCCAAATTTTGACCACTAAGATTTCCCATCATTGTGAAAATTATCATCATAATATGGATGTACCTTTATGCCTCATCAATCTCCTCAAGAATTGTTGAGCATTCCCTACAACTAAGAATTAGGGTTTCAAGCCCTCTCAGAGCTCTTAGACAAAGGGTCAATCAAGGAATAACATGATCTTCAACTTGTCTAAACCTCTCAAACATCCATAATGGATCAATAGGACTCCCACATCAAGGATCAAGCACAAGGCTGCAACATTCCAAGTGGATTAAGCCTCAAGATCGTCAGTGGCACCAAATTAGGGTTTTGGTCGACCAGGGCTTCCAGATGGAAAATTTCTTCTTGGCATAAGCCAATGCTTCAAATTATAACCCAAGATACTCCAAGGGACCTCATGGACCCAATCATCAAGTCAATTTACCCTCAGGGGATGCATTCACCAAAAATCGAGAATTAGGGTTTCTTGACCTAATTCACCTCTAAGTTGACTTTTGGGACAAAACATGAGCCAAGACCTCAAGACATGGCTTGAGTGTCTCTAATAAACTACATTGATCCATTTACAACAATGGATGGTCCACAAGTTTGAATTTCATCTGAACCACAGTTAGGGTTTTTGAAGAAAAAGTCAACGTGCCTTTGACTTTTAACCAGGACATGCTCCCAAACCTTGGGACATGATTAAATACGCCCTATGACACCTATGAAATCAATCCATCAAGTTTGATTTAGGTCAAGGACTTGATTTCATAAAGGATCGCACCGTTTGGAATTCATCTGATAAAAAGTCAATTGTGCCCCAAAGTCAAAGTTTGACTTTTTGATTTTTTTGATCAATTATGGTTCCCTAACCCTAAACTGATGTTAATGTGTGATTAGAATCATCATTCATCAAGAAAAATCAAGAAAAGTGGGATAACTTGTAAAAGGGGTAACCATAAAAAACTTAGAAATTTTCTAAGTTATGGAACAAAGTGGCTAGGGTACCAACTTCCAAGGATCATAACTTGTGATCCAAGCAACCATTTTGGCTGATCCAAAGATGGATTTGTAGCTCTCATGGAATACTTTAAAAGTGTCAACTACACCTAATTCCAATTCCTCATGGATTTTAAGTTATGGAGTGACCAAAATGACAAAAATACAAAAATGGCATTTTTCTAACACTTAGTGAAATTTTCACTAAGTCAAAATCTGTTTCACTTTTTTTTCAAAATGTAGGGGCATTTTTCACTTGGGTACAAAAAGTGTCAAGACAAACTATGATCACACATATGTTGTATCATATGAGAGCTTTCCAAAATGGCCAAGAACTCCATCAAATTCCATTTGAGCTAAGAGTTATGACAGTGGCAATATGTCTTGCTGCAACTGTCATGGCAAGGCAGATTTGTGCATTTTGCTCGATTTGATCAAATTGTGCAAATGACAAATAAGTTTATCCATCTGAACACCTCAGGGGGAGACCAAGGAGGAACAAACATTGATCCATAAGCCTCCCAAGTCTTTGGAACTAAAAGTAGCATGTCAAACCTAAAAATGCCTAAAAAGGGGACAAGACTCCAATTTTGTTTTGGAGCATTCAATGGATGCACCAAGGTGGAATGAACTGAGCCTTTTCCAACTGAATGAGTCAAGGATGATCTCTGAACTAGGGAACAAAAGGCCTGTGCTCTAACCTCTAGTCAATGGCTAGAGGAGACTTAAGATTCCAAAGTGATGCAATTGGACAATGAGTTATTGCAGTTGCCATTCACTATTGCTTGCAAAACAAACTTGCTCTACTATAAATAGAGCTCATTTGTGCTCAGTTTAAGTACATCAAAGGCCTACAACACTTGCCTTTCTCAAAATCATCTTCTCACTCTAAAAAATGTCTTTCTTAGCAAGTCACTATCGAATTTTTCAGTAGAGAGCAATTCCACTCAAACCAATTGCTCTAAAACCTCATAAACATCATCTGTGAGCTGATCAAACACTAAACACACAACTGTAACACTGATTTCTCAGAATCACCAGCCAGTTGCTCAAGTTTTCTACCAAGTTACAATTGAGATGCCATGAAGTGATCCAGCCATTTCCAATCGAGTCCAAGCATTCAAACACACTCCATATGATGTAGGGAAGCTGTTCAGATCATCACAACTCATCTGTAACACCTCCAACTCAAAAATCACATTGCTCTTGCTGTCACGACCTTCAAGTAAGTCTAAACTTGGTCATCTCTTAATCTATGCATATTTCCTCGCACAATACTTTTGCCAAATGTTCATAATCATGCATAGAATGTTTCCCCTTAATTAATTGCTTTGTTTGAATCGTGTATCAAAATTCTCAGCCTTCATGCAAATTTTAGGGTTCTTGAGGTTTTGTCTTGATTTCTTATTCCATGCTTAAAATAAATGAAATTAAAGACCATAGACATGATCGTGAGGTGAAAACGAGCATATTGATATGTGCATTGTGTGATTTCATCAAGTATCAAGTGATATTGTATAGAAAATGCAAATCTGAGCAAAACTCCCTTCACGCGTGTTCTTGGCCCATGTTCTTGGTGCCTTTTTCACAAATTTGAATATTTGAATTTTGTGATTTTATTTAATTGATTCAAAAATTAATTTCTCTCTGAGTTTTAATGATTTTGAGTTGATTCTTTTTTTAATAATTCACAAAAATGTTAAAATATTTTATTTTGCCAAAAATTCCCAAAAATATTATTTATTTCCTATACTTGATATTTTTGCAAAGAATTAATCTTTTATTTGTTTTTTAACATTTAAAATATTTTTTCCTCCTTGATTTTCCAAATTTAATTGATTTCCAATCATTTTGTGGATATAAACATGATTTTTGAAACATTGATCCAAGATCACCACTCATTTTTCACATGTTTTTAATACTTTTTACTAATTTTTTTAACAAAATTAATTCCTTTTTAAACAAAAGTAGGGTTTTGGTTAATACAACCCTCATCAATCATTTTCAAACACTCATGGGCCTCTAATAGAGTGTAAGACCCAATCCCTTTTTGTACATAAATAATTTTTGGGCCTCAGATATTGTATAAGTCCCGACACGATAAAAAATCTCGGCGCGATCGCTAGTTTAAAATAACCCTGGGCCTCTCCTTGAGTTGTAAGCCCCATCACTTGTACAAAAAAAATTGGGCCTCTAATAGAGTGTAAGACCCAACCCCTTTGTAAATAATACCTTTTGGGCCTCACACATTGTATAAGTCCCTTTGTATATTTTCAAACGTTCGGCGCGATCGTCGCCTTTTTAACAAAATCAACTGGGCTTCTCCTTGAGCTATAAGACCCATGTTTATTCATTTTCAAACTCTTTGGGCCTCTAATAGAGTGTAAGACCCAAACCCTTTTTGAAACCAAAATGATTTGGGCCTCAGATGTTGAATAAGACCCACTGTGTTTTCAAAAACCTCGGCGCGGTCGCCGTTTTCAAACAAATAACCCTGGGCCTATCCTTGAGTTGTAAGTCCCATCTCTTGTACAAAAATAAATCTTTGGGCCTCTAATAGAGTGTAAGACCCATCCCCTTGTACATAAAAACTTTTTGGGCCTCACATATTGTATAAGTCCCTCTGTACGGTTTTCAAAACAATGGTGCAATCATCGTTAAAACTTGGGCCTCTCCTTGAGCTGTAAGCCCCAACAATATTTACAAAGCACTTTCTCCTTTGATTTTGAATTCAAATATATGTTGTTATCAAAACTTTCTTTAGTTTCTTTGTTAAACAACTAACAAAACAACATGGAAGCTCTACAACGGGTAAGTGTTTATCCGCTTTCATTTACCGCTTTCATATATATATATATATATATATATATATATATATATATATATATATATATATATATATATATATATATATATATATATATATATATATATATATAACTGTATTGTGGGGTTGTTTCACTATAAGTCTTCTTTCACATCCTTTTAAATACTCGTCATATATCAACTGTATATATACTAGTATAGTTATTTAGAGTTTTCCTCGGCAACTACGTCTAGAACGAGGTAAAGCCTGTTGGTCACTCTCGAATACAAACAAAACTAGATCCCCATAGGATTCCAGATATAGTCTTCCCTTCTCTAAGGGTTAAACAATATGGAACAAAGAGAATGGCAGTATTCTCGGTGAACCTTTTCTCAGACTGTCACCCTTAGAATTTGTCAAAGAAACTCTACTCCCCAGAGTTGATCTACTCTCCATGAATAGCATCTCTTGAGTTTCTTCCAAATTCTCAAACTTTCCTGGAATGATCTCTTCTCTGTGAATTGCATTTCTTGAACTTCTCTTGGTTTGGGGACCCACAGTCTTCCTAAAAGCATCCCCGCCTCCTCTTGGGCATTGTACAAGGACCCTTCGGCTTCTTAAAAGCTCTCGTGCTTTCTCTTGGGCTTCGTACAAGGACAATCACGACCTCCTAAAGGTATAGGACATAAATTAGTCATCCTTCGTTAGAGCTATCTTTCTAAAAAGAGTAAAAACCTTCAGACCAATTTTAGGGTTGATACACATCCCTTAAACGAGTCGCCTCCTGTTGGGTATCATACAAAAGATAAAACTCTACCAGTAGACTTGGACAGTCTAATTCCCTTTGAGTCTCAAAGACATTCTCAAGTCCCTTTCAAACATAGGAGAAACCCCGGATTCTGGATTAATCTCCAGCCGAGTTAGAACTTTGCGGGTTCTAAAACCCCGTCCTTCTCCCAAAATTCCCCAACCCGGGTCAGATAACACTATCTCAAACCAGAGCCTCAAGGTTTTTGATCTATCAATTCCTTTTGCATTCCCCTGTAAGGATTGATTCCCTTCTTGGACCTGCCTCGAGATCTCAAGAATCCTCGGCAGAAGTATAGCCTCCTCTTAGGCTTTGTATAATGATTCTTCCTCAATGAAGTCATCCTCCTCTTGGGCTTTATACAATGATTCCCCCTAGCGGATTTAACCTTTTCAGACTCTCTTGTTGAGTCTTTCACTTTTCAAGACTCTCTTGTTGAGTCACTTTCCTTTATCCTCTATCTCGGGCTTCGTACGAGACAACAAATCACTCTCTTGTTGAGTATAAAAGACTCTCTTGTTGAGTCACTTTCCTTTTAGCCTCTATCCCGGGCTTCGTACGAGACCTCAAATCACTCTCTTGTTGAGTATAAAAGACTCTCTTATTGAGTCAACTTTTTTAGCCTCCTTCTTGGGCTATGTATAAGACAGATAAAAGTACTCTCTTATTGAGTCGGACCTTTTTAGCCTCCGTCTTGGACTTCGTACAAGACATATAAAAACACTCTCTTGTTGAGTCAGTCACTTGTTAGTAATCTCTTGTTGAGTCAACCCTTTTAGCCTCTATCTTGGGCTTCGTATGAGACAAATAATAAACACCCTCTTGTTGGGTCAATAGCCTCCTCTTAGGCTTTGTATAGAGAAATCCCCGGTTGAGTCAATCAACCTTTTAGCATCAAACTTGTGCTTTAATCAAGGCATACGAACATCAATAGTTCCTCTTCAGAGATGACAAGTTCTCTCTCAGTCAAATCTTGGGCTTTGAACAAGACACAAAAAACCCTTCAGCTTCATATCTTGGGCTTTGAACAAGATACAAATCACTTTTAGCTTCAATCTTGGGCTTTGAACAAGACACCAAAACATTTTTTTCCTCCCTTAAATTAGGAGGGAACTACGATCGCTCTGATTTCCCTGTTTCGTTAAACGGGAATACGTAGGCATAAGATTGCAAAATCTTAGCGAGCATACTAATCAAAAACTCAAAGTATAGTACCTCCGTCAATCAACCAAAAGCACCAAATCTAACACCTTACCAAAAGCCTCGCAAATAGTCCAGACACTGTATTCTTAAGCAAAATAACCTAAGACAGACCCCCCTTTTTGATAGCATCTGTAAACCAACAGTCATCTATTTAAACTCAGTATGCAAACAGGGTTAATTGGAGACATCTATTTCCCTTCCTTAATCAGCTTCACAGGATAAAAAATGAATCGAACTGTAGTACCAAAGCGATAGTGATTCGAAACCACAAAAATCACGCTACAGTCCTCTTATGATAACTCTGCATGGGAAGAAGACTCCAATGATCCTACTCTGCCAGAAATCAGCATCATTTCTGAAGACAAACCAAGAAGTAAAGTACCTGACTTTGTGATCCACAGAGAAGTTCTTCGCCATTGGGTTGCAGTTGATGTTCCGAAAGTCGTTCATAAGTCGAAGTAATTGTCGCGTCTTTGTTTTAACCTTTCACCTTCCCCGGGTGAAGTGGATGTTTTATAGGGCTTACTTTTCTATAAATGCCCCTCTCCGCTTAGCCCAAAGCGGTAAAGTTTTGTTTTATAGGGTTGTGTTTCAAGAATCGACAAATCATAAATAAATAATTCCCGCATTTTATTGCTATTTTCACTTTTCGTTTTTCAGAAAATGGTAATCCTAAAAAACAACCCAAAAATAAAAACAAGCGTTTTCAGAAAATACACTGCACACACTTTTGCATTCTCTCTGTCTTTTCCAAAAAGGAATCATCATGTCATGCAGATTACTTATTTTAAACCCCATTAAAACATACGATCCAATGCCTTCTCCCAACTTTGAATTCCCGGTATTTGAGGCTGAAGAAGAAGAGGACGAAGATATTCCAGAAGAGATCTCCCGACTACTCAGGCAAGAGGAAAGGTATATTGAGCCTCATAAAGAGCCGTTGGAAATGGTCAATTTAGGTTCAGAAGAAGAGAGGAAAGAAGTTAAGATTGGAGCACTGCTCAGTCCAACTGTCAGAGAAGCTTGATAAAACTTCTCAAAGAATTCTAGATGTGTTTGCTTGGTCCTACCAGGACATGCCAGGGTTGGATACCAACATCGTGGAACATCACTTACCACTAAAAACAGAATGCCCTCCAGTAAAACAAAGACTGAGAAGGACTCATCCTAATATGGCCATCAAAATTAAGGAGGAATTACAGAAGCAGATCGACGCAGGTTTCCTTGCCACCTCAGAATATCCTCAATGGTTAGCTAACATAGTGCCAGTTCCAAAGAAGGACGGGAAAGTCAGAATGTATGTAAACTACAGGGATTTAAACAAAGCAAGTCCTAAGGATGACTTCCCCTACCACATATTGACACACTGGTGGACAACACAACAAAATTCAAAGTCTTCTCCTTCATGGATGGATTCTCGGGCTATAATAAAATCAAAATTGGGCCAGAAGATATGGAGAAAACTTTATTCATCACCCCATGGGGCACCTTTTGTTACAAGGTAATTTTGTTTGGTCTAAAGAACGCAGGGGCAACCTATCAAAGGGCCATGACAACTCTGTTTCACGACATGATGCACAAAGAGATTGAAGTGTATGTCGATGACATGATCACCAAATCTAAAACAGAAGAAGAGCATGTAGAACACTTATCAAAGTTATTCCAGCGTCTGAGAAAGTACAAACTCCGCTTGAATCCCAATAAATGCACATTCGGTGTTCGTTCAGGAAAACTTTTGGGATTCATTGTCAGCCAAAAAGGAATTGAGGTTGATCTCGAAAAAGTTAAGACCATTCAAGAAATGCCTTCACCAAAGACAGAAAAACAGGTCAGAGGATTTTTGGTACGTCTGAATTATATCTCAAAATTCATATCCCTCATGACCGCGACATGTGCGCCAATCTTCAAACTACTCAGAAAGAATCAAAGTTATGTATGGACAGAAGATTGCCAAAAGGCTTTCGACAGCATCAAAGAATATTTGTTGAATCCACCGATTCTGTCTCCTACAATAGAAGGGAGGCCATTGATCATCTACTTAACAGTCTTGGATGACTCCATGGGTTGTGTGCTTGGCCAACAAGACGAAACAAAAAGAAAAGAGTCAGCCATTTATTACTTAAGCAAGAAGTTCATAGACTGTGAAACTCGATACACTATGCTTGAGAAAGCTTGTTGCGCTCTGGCTTGGGCAGCCAAACGTCTTCGTCAGTACATGATTTGTCACACTACTTGGTTAATCTCCGAAATGGATCCGATCAAGTACGTCTTTGAAAAGCATGATCTCACAGGAAGGATTGCCCATTGGCAGATGTTGTTATCGGAATACGACATCGAGTACCATGCTCAGAAAGCCGTCAAAGGAAGTATTTTAGCCGATCATTTGGCTCATCAACTGATTGACGATCAGGAATCAGTCAACTTTGACTTCCCAAACGAAGATGTCATGTACTTGAAAATGAAAGATTGCGAGGCACGAGATGCTACCCTTTGCTCTTCACGGTTATCGCACATCTGTCCGCACCTCGACTGGGGCAACCCCTTTCTCTCTAGTATAGGGCATGGAAGCAGTGATCCCCATAGAAGTAGAGATCCCGTCAATAAGAATATTAATGGAAGCCAAGCTAACAGAAGCTTAATGGTGTCAGAGCAGATACGACAAACTGAATCTGATCGAAGAAAAGAGAATGACGACTTTATGCCATGGTCAGTTATATCAGCAAAGAATGAAGAAGGCGTTTGACAAAAAAGTCTGACCCTGTGTCTTTAGATAAGGAGACCTTGTGCTCAAGAAGATACAATCATTTCTCACTGATTCCAGGGGAAAATGGACCCCGAATTACGATGGCCCATATGTTGTTAAGAAAGCCTTCTCAGGCGGTTCCTTGAGACTCGCAACCATGGATGGAGAGGAGTTTACCTAGCCCACAAATGTTGATGTAGTCAAGAAATACTTCGTCTAAATTAAAAAAAAATGTCTCGGTGGATTGAAAACCCGAAAGGGCGGTCCAGGCCAAAATTAGAGACATAACCAATGATCATCCTGATAGATTGAAACCCCGAAAGGGCAATCTAGGCAAAAATTAGGGATTCATGGCAAGTAACTACATCTGACAAGACTGGCTCCTTAATGGTAACGTCATCCATCAGGAAAACTTCAGTCAGGGTTGCCTTCGACAGAAGCTCAGAATGTCCAGAATTCAAAGTTGGTGAAAGGATAGCGGTCATTATGTTTCAATGTAGCCCCTTTCCCTTTAAATTACCATTTTCTAAACTTTGTAACGCTCCATGGGATCATGCGTTTGGCTGATTACCATTCTATCAATAAAATTTGAGCTTGTGTGCCTTTTATTTGCAATTCTCATTTTTTTTTCTTTGAAAAATGACATTTTAATATGATCAACAATTCTTGAAACAAAAAAAAAAGAATTTACTTGTCAAATTTACTTCTGCTTTCAAAACAAAGATGGCAATCTCTTTTTGATTAATAAGCACAAAAAGGAATATCAAATGCTTCTCCGGTAGTGATCAAACCTCAAAATGAAGAATCAAGGTACTCCCTGAATAAAGGATCAACTATTTCAGACAGAATGATCCATCTATCATCCCCGATAGAGTTCTTACCTCTGAAAACCAATTGTTGGTTTTTCTCCCCAGTAGGGTCCACCTCTGAAAAACAAGAACGGATTTCTATCCCTAGCAGGTTTGTACCTCCGAAAACCAGAATGAATGTAGGAATCCCTATTCCCGAGAAAAACTATAACTTTCAGAATCTCCAGTGATACCCCCACCTCCCAGAGTGGCTGAGTGTCTGGTTGTGTTCATCACCAGTCTGTATGTCGTGTATGTTTTGTCAGCATAAACATACATACATCATGCATAATTGATTCATATTCATACACATGTTGCATTAATATCACTCTAGTCACATCATCCCCAAGTGATAAGCGTCCTCTCTCCAATAGAGTTGTTAGTCTGTCCTCAACCACTTTGATAACTTGAACCTCTGAACGATCAGAAGCAGTTTGGTTATACACATTTGGAACTTCACTCTTCATCAATTAAGATGACATTTTGCTTTCCCAGACTAAGGAAAATCCTTAGAGAAAGCCTCTCAATAGAAGATTCTTGGCAATACGGCAGTTTCTCTCTGAAAATTTTGCTTTCAATGAAGTCATCAGCACCTCAAAATTGGATTACATAACGTGGCATTTCTCCGAAAAGGTCTCGAAGGAAAGAATGATGTAACACCACCAAGCAAAAAGCAATCTCCCAAGAGATTTGTTTTCCCCAGTAGGTCGACAAATGGCATCTCCCATAGATAAGTTTGCACACCTCTGCAGTTCAGACAAATGGTTCTCTCCAGCAAGTCTGACATCAAATCTTTTTCCATCAAATGGCGTCTCCCCAGTAAAACTCGGTGAGAAGTTTGATGAAGACCGCTATGAATAGTGTTCCTTATCCAGGGAAGAACTCGACAAAAAGAAACTGAAACCAGTTCCATGGCAGAAGACCAAGATCGAGGGGAAGTTTATTTCAAAAGAAATTAAGACCAGTTCCATGGCAGAAGACCAGGATCGAGGGGAAGTTTATTTCAAAAAGAAACTAAGACCAGTTCCATGGCTAAAAAATAGGATCGAGGGGAAGTTTATCTCAAAAGAAACCGAGAACAGTTCCATGGCAGAAGACCATGATTGAGAGGAAGTTTATTTTTTTAAAAACACTAAGACCGGTTTCGTGGATGCGAGGGGAAATTTTACCCTTTTCTAAGTAACATCGCTTAGCAAAAGAAGATGAATGAGCAAACCTCTACACATTCATAACCACAATCAAAATTTTGGGTATTCTGATATTTAATCCTCTTTTACCTTGAATGTCTGAACGTCTTCGCCATTCATACCTTCAGGTCCAAGAAGATTAAATAGGGGCATCTGTCATACCCTAAATTTTGTCCACAAGATTTCCCATCATTGTGCAAATCATCACCACAATATGGATGTACCTTCATGCCTCATGAATCCCCTCAAATATTAGTAAGCATTCACTACAATCAAGAATTAGGGTTTTGAGCCCTCTCAGAGTACTCAGACAAATGATCAATCAAGAATGGACATGATACTCAACTTGTCAAACCTCTCAAACATCCATGAAGGATCAAGAGGTCTCCCACATCAAGAATTAAGCATGAGAATGCAACACTTCAAGCTATTCAAGCCTCAAGATCATCAGTGTCACCAGATTAGGGTTTTGGTCGACCAAGGCCTCTAGAGGAAAATTTTCATCTGGGCATGAGCCAATACTTCAAAACATAATCCAAGAAGTTCAAAGGGACCTCATGGATCCAATCACAAGTTCAAAATAGCCTCAGGGGATGCACTCATCAAAAATCAGGAATTAGGGTTTCTTGACCTAATTCACCTCTAAGTTGATTTTTGAAGCAATGCATGAGCCAAGCCCTCAAGAAATGTTTTGAAGACCTAAAATATCTTATATTGATCCTCTTACAAGTTCAAATGGACACAAAGAACTTGGTTCATGAGCAACCTGAAGATTCAAATTCACCTGGACCCCAAACTAGGGTTTTTGAGAAAAAGTCAACCATACCTTTGACTTTTGACCATGACATCATCTCAAACTTTGGGACATGATTCAAAACACTCTAAAACATCTATGGAATCCATCTATAAGGTTTGAATTAGGTCAAGGACTTGATTCCATAAAGGATCACAAAGTTTGAAATTCATCTGATAAAAAGTCAACTGTGCCCAAAAATCAAGTTTGACTTTTTGGATTTTCTTGACAAACATGGCTCCCTTAAGTCAAAAACAATGTTAACTTATGGTTTTGATCATCATCCATCAAGAAAAATTATGAAAAGTAGGGTTACTTGCAAAAGGGGCAATCTTAAGAAACTTGAAATTTCATTGAGTCATGAAAAAAAGTGATATCTACCCAACTTTGCAAGACCATAACTTGTGATCCAAGTAACCTTTTCTTCCATACAAAGCTCAAATGAAAGCTCTCATTACATACTTCAAGATTGTCAACTACAACATATTTCAAATCCTCATGGATTTTGAGTTATGGATTGATCAAAATCACAAAAAATGGAAAATGGACATTTTTTCAATACTCAGTGAAATTTTGGACAAAATCTGTTTTGTGTTTTCATCAACTTTGAGGCCATTTTTCATTATGATCCAAGATGATTCAAGACCAAAGTTAAACATCAAAGTTGAAGTATGTTATAGGGGCTTTCCAAAAAGTACAAGAGCCTCTCATGGTTCAACTTGAGGAAGGAGTTATAAGTCTCCAAAAATGGCATTTTTCACCCTGCCCACACAAAGGCATGAAAACATAACGTGGTTCCAAAATCGACATGAATGATGAGGAATCTGATCACAAAGCCACCAAGTCAAAAATCCTATTCCTTGGCATGTGAAATTCAATGTTGCAAATCCAAAAACTTCAACTTTGTCATAAGGCATTGAATGGATGCATAGAGCTGGCATGTATCAGTCCACAACATTGCAAATTAGTCAAGATGAATCCAAGCATCAAAAGACCATATGCCTGCAAGATTAACTCAAGTCAATGGCAAGAGGAGACTTTTGCTACATGACAAACTCCAATGGATAATGGAGTGATCCAGCCCCCAATCACTATTGCTCCCAAAACAAACTTGCTCTACTATAAATAGAGGTTCTTTCTGATCAGTTTGAATACACCAAAGCATAACAACACATGTTTTCCTCAAAATCACTCTCAAAAACCAGAATTTGCTTCTCTTTCAGGTGACATTCGAATTTTCAAATAGAGAGCAATTCCATCAAAATCAACCATCCCAACACCTCACATATGTCATATATAGGTGATCCATAACCTCAAAACACATCTAGAACTCCAGAATCACTAAGTCACTATCCATTTGCTCAAGCTTTTTGTCAAAGTTGTAGTTGAGGTGCCACAACAAGTTCCAGATTGTTTCAATCCATTCCAAGCATCCAAACACCTTACGTAAGGTCCATTGAAGCTGTCCAGATCATCAAACAACATTTGTAACACCTCCAACACACAATTCGATTTCTTCTTGCAAGAGGTAAGCCTGGACTCTCAAACTCTATGATCCATGCATCATAAATGTGTTTTCAATTTACAAACATGTTTTTGCACTTATGTAGAGTGTTTCCCTTCAATCAATTGCTTTGTAGCTATCCTGTATAGGATGTCATAGTGTTCTTGCAGAAATTAGGGTTCATGTGTTCATCACTTGATTTCTCACTCCACACTTAATATAAATGCAATTAATGGGTACCATTGAAATCCTTGTTAAAAAACGAGTGAGATTGATGTTTACAAAAGTCAAAACCATTGAGTAATCAGAGAGAAAAGTGAGATTTTGCAAATCAGCCATGGCGCAGTCACGAGGAAGAAGAAGGTGACCATTGGCGCCATATTTTAAATTATTTGAATTTTTGAATTTTAAGTTATTTTCTTAAATAATTTCAAAAATTAATTTCTCTCTCAATTTTAATCATTTTTTATTGGTTATTTTTTTAAAAATTTCACAAAAATGTTAAAATATTTTATTCTACAAAAAAAATCAAATTTATATTATTTAGTTAATATAGTTTGAATTTTTGTAAAGAATTTCATTTTAATTGTTTTTTTAACATTTTAAATGAAAATTTCCTCTTGATTTTTAAAATTCAAATGATTTTCAAACTTTCATACAAACATAACATAAATTTTCAAAACATTTTTCAAAATTTACAACTTGTTTTTAAATATGTTTGATATTTTATATCATTTTCTATTTAATTTTCTTTGAAAAATTATTTTTTTAATCAAAATTAGGGTTTTCTTAAATTTTGATTTTTTCAAACTTCATTTGAAACACTTTTGGGCCTCTAATAGGGTGTAAGACCCATCCCCTTTGTAAATATACCATTTTGGGCCTCAATAATTGTATAAGTCCCGATACGATTTTCAAAATAAATGGTGCGATCGCTGTTTTTCATCTGGGCATCTCCTTGAGCTATAAGCCACAACTCTTGTATAAAAATAAAATCTTTGGGCCTCTTTGTAAAGTGTAAGACTCATCCCTTTGTGTAAATAATTTTTGGGGCCTCAGTCATTGTATTAGTCCCTCTGTGGTTTTCAAAATCGTGACGCAATCGTCACCTTTTCAAATAAATCATCTAGGTCTCTCCTTGAGTATAAGCCCCATTTTTCTTGCTTCATAAACACTTTTTAGGCCTCTCCTTGAGTTGAAAGCCCCATACCTCTATTTTCAAAATCATCTATCTATTTTAACTGGTACTAAGAGGAGCATTATTCCTGGTGAAACTGCTCTTAGACCACTTGGGCCTCTCTTTGAGTTATAAGCCCCAAATACTCTTCTATTTTAAACAACTTTTCTTTTAATTCAAATCCAAATTCAAAAGTTTTCTCAAAACTTTTTTCAATTTCTTAAAACCTTAATCATACAGTTGTAAATCAATACAATCAGTCACCATACACTTGGGCCTCTTCTCAGAGTGTAAGACTCAACATCTTTTCAATTCAATGCATATTTGTTATATACATGTCAATTTATCTGTATATACTTGTGCATATCTATTTAGAGTTTCCCCAGCAGTTAAGTCTACACTTAGGTCAAACCAGAGGTTACTTTCTAACTTAGTCAAAGCTAGTTCCCTCATTGGAAATTCCTTATACAGTCTGCCTCCTCTTGGGCTTATTCAATATGGAACAGAGAAATACATTATTCCCGGTGAAACTTTTCGTAAGACTGTCAAAACTTATATATATATATATATATATACACTCACACTTGAGTTGAAACCTAACCCTTGAAGAATCTAAGCTTGTAAGTTTTTGCTCATCAATAAAATCATGCCTTTATCAATAACTGCTTATATAAATTATTCTTCTGTTTATCGTTTTAGAAACTCCGATATTTTACCAAACATGAACTTATATATTCAAGTATATGTTAATTTCACCATTTCTTCATCTATATACATTACTTTTACTTCTTCCACTACTTCCCGATCCTTTACTTTACTACTAGTATTAGTCAGGCTCAGAGTGCTAGACACTTAGTTGACTCGAGACACTCAGTGGACTCGACTATTAGGGTAAATCTAGCAGGAGTTAACTTTAACCCTACGGTACCCCAATGTTTATATGAAGAAAGGACTTCCAGGTCCCCTTCTCCAACCAAGTCCCAAATCTTACATGTTATCACTAGAGGTTCATTAATTGATCTGAAGCTCTTTTCTGGAGCTTTAAAGGTTCTCCTACAAAAAATTTGGTAATGGCATAGAGTAAAGTTGTAACACTAGCTAGCTCACTATTTTCAGTCTTAACCACTTTATCTATTAGTTATTTGTCTTCTAAACTAAGAAGGTTGTCCCACCAACCTTTCAGCTGGCCAGTAAATCCCATAATTAACATTTCTCTAGATTTTTTATCTGAATTTTTTCTTAACATAAAGGCGGTAGCGGCCATAGTCATATTTTGAATGGTATCTAATATTTGTTGTTCAGAAGCTCCATTTATATTCCATTCGATAATGGCCTCTCCTGAATAACTATTCTCAATAAAGCTTGATCTTTCCTCAAACTGAACATCAGCAACGGAATGCCTAGGATAGTAATTTCTGGTAGGGTTTTTTGGAGGCCTTCCTAGTTTATTAACTAGATTTTTGAATTCCTCTTCTTTAGATAACATGTTGACCTGAGGGTCATGTCTTAAGTCTAAACCCTTTAATCTTTCTACTAATTCTTCTATTTTATCATGGGTTGAATTTCCTAATTTTATTTTTTGTAATTCTGAGGATGAGGGAATATCATAGTGATATATAGGTCTAGTAGGGTTTAATTTGGTAGATTTTGCTAGCTTAAACCCAGAAGTCTCTATCCTTTCTAATTGTTGTGACATGGTAGGTAATATTTGATTTGAGTAATTTAACTGACTATGTAACTTACTTAAATCTTTTCTTTCAGGCGTAGGTGCTACAATTTCCTTAAAGGGTGCAGCATTTATCTCTATATCTTTTTCTGGAGAGATTTTAATAGCTTCTAAAGGTGGATGTATGGACTCCACTATTTCTTTTTTAAATGTTTTCCACTTAGTACTTATTCTTCTATTAGTATCAACAAATAACTTAGTGGCAAAAGGATTTTTAATCTTTTCTTCAAAACAGTGTAATTCAAACCAAACAAAGAAATAAGTATTAATTTCATGGGCTTCTAGGAAAGCGTAAAATAATTGTAAAAACTCTTGGGTTTGTGGCCCAGAAAAAGTAGAGAAAAACCAATATCTTTTTTCTTTATTATAGACTGCTTCAAAATCATTACTGATCCATCCTTTGTCTATGACAAAGGGTTCTTCCCTAGTGATAACATGTAAGATTTGGGACTCGGTTGGAGAAGGGGACCTGGAAGTCCTTTCTTCATATAAACATTGGGGTACCGTAGGGTTAAAGTTAACTCCTGCTAGATTTACCCTAATAGTCGAGTCCACTGAGTGTCTCGAGTCAACTGAGTGTCTAGCACTCTGAGCCTGACTAATACCAGTAGTGAAGTAAAGGACCGGGAAGTAGTGGAAGAAGTAAAAGTAATGTATATAGATGAAGAAATGGTGAAATTAACATATACTTGAATATATAAGTTCGTGTTTGGTAAAATATCAGAGTTTCTAAAATGATAAACAGAAGAATAATTTATATAAGCAGTTATTGATAAAGGCATGATTTTACTGATGAGCAAAAACTTACAAGCTTAGATTCTTCAAGGGTTAGGTTTCAACTCAGGTGTGAGTGAAATTGATGATGCCCTTTCACAATCTAATGTTGTGGCTTATATAGCCAACGAACTTCAAAACTAATAAACTTACAACATAATTTTTTACATACGTGGCCGACAAATACCAATGGCCAGCAAAAGTAACATCTAAAGATAAGGAATCTTATCCTTTATAAAAGTAAAGTAATATGGCCCACATGGCCTGATAATAATTCTGAGAAAGTAATAAAAGTAACCGAGGCCCACCTGGCCTGATAATGGAAGTAACAACAAGGAATCCAAAGTGCTAAGATCAAATCCTATCTTAGTAAAAGTAATTTGTCGTTTTTTCAAAAGTAAGATCAGGATCAGGCTGAAGGAGATCTAGTCAAAGATTCCATAACAGTCGTCCTCATTTTCTGGCGTAGCATCTACTGAGTTGGAGGAGCTGGCACAATCTGACATGGCTCCCATGACTTCTTGTAATTTTTCAGTGAACTTCTTAGGGCCAGAGATTGCTGCAAGCGAGGCTAATAACTTGCTTTTATCAGTTAAGAAATTAGCATCAGAAGAGGTTATAGTAGACTTGCATAGTTGTGGATGCTTAGCGTACCAAGCATTTCTAACTTCTGGCGAAAGGAGTGCTGGATTAAAAGCGTCCCACCATTTAATTGAAATCTTTCTGACTAATTGGGAGGCAGTAGTTTCGGGCCAAATCTGGCTTGTGGTGAAGGACCAAGACATGATCCATGTGATACCAAAAGTAGCTGTGAAAGCTAATAATCTTTTATGCTGAGGGCAAGTAGTAAGATCACAAAATTCTTTAAATGCTTTAGACGCCAGATCTGGAAGGATTCAGGTGTCTAAACCATAAACCTCAAACCACTTAATAAACCAATTAGAGAATTTTAAAGATATATTCTTGTTAAAACAAATAAACCAAGTATGGTCATAAGGCCTAACTGTAAGAAAATAGGACCAGGATCCATGTAATCCAAATAAGAGTAATGTTGAGGATTGAAGATCCTTGTAAAGCTTTCGGTATGGTAAGGATGAGTCCCTCAATCGGTAGGAGAGAGGACTTTATTAATCTTGAATTTGGAGAACTTAATGTTTCCACTAGCTTCGTCTTTAACATGGGTTAAAGTGATGGAGTCTGTATCTACCAAAATAAATTCATAGAAAGATCTTGTTTTATTAACATCTGAGTTAAGGAAGTGAGTTCCCAGAGGGAATATCTTGCTGATAGTCTGCAGTAATGATCCTTCACTGGAACAATAAAAATCTTCTAGAGTAATAATTGGAACTGATAATTCTTTGGTAATAAAATTTGACTTTACTCCCTGAGGAGGAGTGTAATAGGCTAATTTACTTTTAATGGGTGTCATCTTGGAAGATGACGTAATATCCTGAACAAACTGCGAAGGTGAAACCAACACAGGGTTGGCTCTTATTCCCTTTGAAGAGGAAATGGGAGAATTAATTTTTGATATGTGGGAGGGAGATCCTAATATCAATTGTTTTTGGTTTTCTGGCTTCTGTAATGGAGGACAATAAGAATCTTTTGATGTAGATTTGTTACTCATTCTTTCCCAGTAAAAATTCTCTAGTTAAAAAATCTGGTAATGCATTCTTAATACCATCAATATGCATGATTTTAAAATTAAAACATGCAAGTAATGACTGCCATCTGGCAAATATATGTTTTGACACTAAATTCTTAACATCTTTTTGTAAAACACTTTTAGCTGATTTACAATCGGTTTTTAGTAAAAATGATTTTGAAAATAAATCGTCTTGAAACTTAGTAATACATAAAACAATAGGTAAAATTTCTTTTTTAATAGTACTATAATTCAATTGGGCTGAAGACCAAGTTCCAGAATAATATCTGACCACTTGTTCCTTATCAGTACTCGGTAATATTTGTTTTAAAATACCCCCAAAACCAATGTCAGAAGCATCTGTCTCTACAACAAGGTTGGTATCTGGGTTTGGGTTTCCTAGACACGGTAATTTCTTAACAACTTATTTTAATTGGAGAATACTTTGGGTCATGGTTTTGTCCCAAGGAGGGGGATTCTTTCTTAATCTCTTAAACAAGGGTAGGCATATTGTCCTAAGGTTTGGAATGAAATCTGACACATAATTGAGACAACCTAAAAATCTTTGTAATTGGGTTTTATCTTTAATTTCATTAGGGAATTTGCTAACAAATTCTAGAGATCTGGTAATTAGGGTGTATTCACCTTGACTAATGTCAAACCCTAGGAATCTGATTTTAGGTTGAAATAATTTTAATTTACTTTCAGACAATACTAGCCCATTTTCTTTAATTATGCTGTAAAATTGCTCTAAGTGTTGAAAGTGTTGATTAATGGAATCTGAAAAGACTAGGATGTCATCTAGGTAAACTATAGTAAAATTTGAGTATTGATAAAAAATACCATTCATTATATTCTGAAATTCAGACGGTGCATTTTTTAATCCTAGAGGCATAACGTTCCATTCGTAATGACCAAAGGGTACTGTAAAAGCGGTTTTATACTTATCTTCTTCTTTGACTTGTATTTGATAATATCCAGATTTTAGATCAAATTTAGAAAAAATACTTTTATTATGTAATCTATTAATTAAGTCTTTTTTATTTGGTATTGGGTATCTAATCCATTGTAATGTTGTGTTTAAAGGTTTATAATTAATTACTAGACGAGGGCTTCCTCTTTCTAATTCAGATGCGTTAATAACATAGAAGGCTGAACAACTCCATGGGGACTTGCTAGGCCTAATTAAACCTTTATCTAAGAATCCTTGTATTTCTTTCTTACAATATTCTAGATGTTGTTTATTCATTTGTATGGGTCTAGCTTTTGTAGGTATATTAATTTTCTCTTTAATAATTGGTGTTTGTAGCTGTTCACTTTTTCGTTTATAATGTATCTCTTTATTAATAAAACTAATTTGCTTTCGTTTATTAGTAATAAAACTAATTTCGTTTATAATGTATCTCTTTATTCATCTATATATATATATATATATATATATATATATATATATATATATATATACACACACACAAGAAATTCATTTCCCTAGAGAGGATTATTTCCCGGTGAAACCTCTTTTGAATTTCTTCCAACCTTAGAACTGCTCAACAAAGAAAGGATTATTTTCGGTGAAACCTCTCTTGAACTTTTCTTTGGCTTGGACCTACAGGCTTCCTAGAAGTATACCAGCCTCCTCTTAGGCCTAGTACAAGGACCCACAGACTTCCTAGAAGTATCCCCAGCCTCCTCTTGGGCTTAGTACAAGGACCAACATGCTTCTTAGAAGTTCCCTAGCCTCCTCTTGGGCTTAGTACAAGGACCCAAAGGCTTCCTAAAAGCATAGGATAGAATTTAGTCATCAGTACTAGTTCAATCCCAAGAAAAGTCAAAATTCCAGAATATCATACCATTCTAGGGTTGGTCTTCATCCCTTAAAACAATAGCCTCCTCTTGGGCATCATACAAAGACCCCTCTCTACACCAGAGCCTACCACTTCTTGAGAGACTTGGACAGTTTCAGCCTCCTCTTGGGCTTCATTCAAATAAGACTTGGAAAGTCTCATCTCCTCTTGAACCTCACACAGAGACCCTCAGGTTTCCTAAAAGCACGGGAAAAAACCTGATCATTATACCAATACACTAAGTTTCCAGCAGAATTGAAGACCTCATAGGTTTTCAAACTCATCTTTAAACTCCCCTGACACCCAACAAGGCTTAACTTTCACCTTGAACACCACAGCCAGTATTAATTTACCATCAACAAATCCTTAGAGGAATCAGAGCCTCATGGCATCTGGTACTTTCACTCTTCTCTAATTCCCAGCAAGAGTAAATCCACTTGGACTCCCCAATACAATTTGGACTTGCTCCTGGATTTCAATAAATCCCCAGCAAGAGATAGCCTCCTTTTAGGCTTCATATAAGAAATTCCTCAGCCAGCCTCAATCTTGGGCTTTGTACAAGATAGATAAAATCCTCCCCAGTGGAGTCAGTTTCTTTCGGCTTCAACATTGGGCTTTGATCAAGGCACACCAAAAATAACATCCCCTCAGATGAGATCATAAGTCCTCTCTGCATAAAGATATATCCTCTATACATCACATATCAAAACAAACAATCAAAACTTTGTCCAGATAATTGTTGTAAGTGGCACACTTGTTGATTCAAAATCCAAGCTGGAGTCCTTCTCTTATCCTGGCCAAAACTCCTCTGTCATCTAACTGTTGTAAGTGGCAAGCCTCTGGATTTCTATACATCCAAGCCAATGTCCTTCTCTTAGCATGAAAGACTTATAAGGAAAAGGTGGCATTGCTCTACACTAAGTTGAAGCTTTCTTACTTCATGACATCCCTCTTATAAAGGAAATTATGGCATTGTTGGATTCACACATCTCAGTTAAAGTAATTTCCCTTTATAACCAATTTCTCAACACTTGTGATGAATAGGTGAGATATTCTCCCTTTAGAGATGACAATTTCTCTCCCTGTCACCTTTTAGCTTCAATATTGGGCTTTAAACAAGACACAAATACTCTGCTAGCTTAAATCTTAGGCTTTGAACAAGACACCAAAAATATTTTCTCCCATAGAATAGGAGGAACTACGATTGCTCTGATTTCCCTTAATCTCTTTACGGGAATACGTAGGCATAAGATTGTGAAATCTTAGCGAGCATACAAATAAAAAACTTTAGGTCCAGTACCTTCCCAAAAACAACAGAAAACCCGAAAACAACAAAAACATTCTCTCAACACTCCCAAAGGAGAAACTTTCCCAATCCACAGCAGATAAACACAAGAAAGCATTTCAAGTAAACAGAAATACATGCAAAAGAAGGTCCCTATGGATTACCATAGATACATTGGGTGTTAATAGATTCCCTTTGTATAACCAGACCCCGTTCTCCGATCTCTTAGCATTTGTTAAAGAAAACATTTGCGTGTAGGGTTAGTTTAAGATATCTTCCCCTTCCTTAACCAGCTTCATAGGATAAATACAAAAATCAAAAAGTAGCACCCAAACCCCAATTCCTCGCGGTAAGGTGGTCGCGTCACCGAAAAAAACCGCACGCTACACCCTTCCTAAATAAGATATTGATCTAGGGAGAGCTACATTGCCTGTCACTATTGGTAATGTGAACATTGGAAAATCTCTAGTTGATTTAGGTTCAAGCATAAACTTGATTATGTTGTCCATGATTCGAAGGTTGGGTAACATTGAAGTTAAAAAGACAATGATGACACTTCAATCGGCCGACAAATCTATCACTCGTCCTTCAGGAATAGCTGAAGATGTATTGGTCAAGGTGGACAAATTTGTGTTTCCAATTGATTTTGTTGTGTTGGATATTGAAGAGGATGGTGATTCACCTTTTATTCTAGGATGACCTTTCATGAAAATTGCAAGAATGATGATAAACAATGATGATGGCTTAATGAAAGTCTGTGTTCAAGATTAAGAAGTGTGTTTCAATATTTTTGAAGCCATGAAACGCTCAAAAGACAAAGGAGATTATTTCTGAATAGATGCCACCGATGAAGCCATCATGGAAGTGACAAGACAAGTTCACTTATCCACGCCTATTGAAAAAGCTTTAACTAATGCAATCAAAGTTCTAAATGAAGATGAAGAAAAAGAAATTGAAGAATGCAAGATGGAACTTGAGTCATTAGAAGAAATTCATCCTCATGAAGCCAAAATAGAAGAGTTGAAAGATGAACCAAAGAATGATGATTCTAAACTTGAATTAAAGATGTTACCTTCATATTTGAAGTATGTTTTCCTTGAATAAGGTAGCAACAAACCTATTATTATCAATAGTTCATTATCCGACAAGGAGGAGCATCGTTTGATTCAAGTCTTGAAGAAAAATAAAAAAGCGATAGGTTGGGTTTAATCTAATTTGAAAGGAATAAGACCAGCCTATTGTTTGCGTAACATTATGATGGAAGAGGATTACAGGCCGGTAGCTCAACTGCAACGTTGTTTAAATCCTACCATGAAAGAGGTGGTGAGGAAGGAAGTGGTGAAGTTGTTGGAAGCCACCATGATTTACCCTATCTCAGATAGTGCTTGGGTGAGCCCAGTGCAAGTGGTGCCCAACAAAGGTGGAATGACTGTAATCACTAATGAAAAGAATGAATTCATACCGACAAGGAATGTTATGGGTTAGAGGATATGTATCGATTACCGAAGGCTTAATCAAGCCACTAGGAAAGATCATTTTCCTTTACCTTTCATGGATCAAATGCTCGAAAGATTGTCTGGTCAGAAGTTTTATTATTTCTTGGATGGGTACTCGGGGTACAACCAAATCACAGTCAATCCTGAAGATCATGAGAAGACAGATTTTACATGCCCCGTTGGTATTTTTACTTATCGAATAATTTCTTTCGGGTTATGTAATGCACCGACAACCTTTCAACGGTGTATGCAGGCTATCTTTTCTGATCTCATTGAAAAGTGCATAGAAGTGTTCATGGCTAACTTTTCTATTTTCAGTCCTTCATTTGAATTGTGTTTGAAGAATTTGGACACCGTGCTAGAGCGGTATGTGGAAATTAACTTAGTTATAAATTGGGAAATGTGCAACTTCATGGTCACCGAGGGCATTGTTCTTGGTCATTAAATCTCTTCAAAGGGCCTTGAAGTTGACAAAGCAAAAGTTGAAGTCATTGAGAATTTGCCACCACCCTTGAATGTTAAAGGGATTACAAGTTTCTTGGGTCATGCAGGCTTTTACCGAAGATTCATTAAAGAATTCTCCAAAATTGCCAAACAGTTAAGCAACCTGCTTAACAAAGATAAGTCTTTTGATTTTGATAATGCTTGTTTAGTTGCTTTTGAGGACCTAAAAGAAAAATTAATAACTGCACCCATAATCACTGGTCCCGATTGGAAAAATGATTTTGAACTTATGTGTGATGCGAGTGATTATGCTGTAGGTGCAGTTCTGGGACAAAAAAAGACAAAAAAATTTCATGTTATACACTATGTGAGCAAAGTCTTGAATGAGGCTCAAGTTAATTATGCAACCACACAAAAAAGAGTTGCTTGCGACAGTGTTTGTATTAGAAAAATTTAGGTCTTATTTAATTGGTTCGAAAGTTGTTGTGTATACTGACCATGCAGCAATAAAGTACCTGCTCACTAAACCGGACTCGAAGAAAAGGCTTATTAGGTGGATCCTCTTGTTACAAGAATTTGATTTGGAGATCCATGATAAGAAGGGCTCGGAAAATTTGGTGGCAGATCATTTGTTAAGGTTAGTGAATGTTGAGATAACAAAAAAGGAAAGTGAAGTCATGGAGGCATTCCCAAATGAGAAGTTGTTGATGATTCATGAAACACCATGGTATGCAGACCTAGCTAATTTTAAAGCAGTTGGGTTAATACCTGAAGATTATAATTGGCAATAAAAGAAGAATCTCCTCTGAGATGCAAACCATTTTTCTTGGGATGACCCCTACTTATTAAAGTTAGGGGAGAATGATTTGTTGAGAAGGTGTGTGACCAAGGAAGATTCAAGAAGCATCTTGTGGCATTGTTACAATTCACCTTATGGTGGACATTATAGTGGCGATAGGACAACTACAAAGGTGCTACAAGATGGATTCTATTGGCCAACATTGTTCAAGGATTCATATGAATATGCAAAAAGCTGTGATAATTGTCAAAGAATGGGTGGAATCTCCAGAAGGAATGAAATGTCGTTACAAACTGCTTGAGGTTGAAGTATTTGATTGTTGGGGTATTGACTTTGTTGGCCTATTTCCATCTTCATTTTCAAATGAGTATATTCTGGTAGCTGTGGATTATGTTTCCATGTGGGTTGAAGTTGTAGCATCTCAAAAAGCAGATGCCAAAATGGTGACCGAATTCCTAAAGAAAAATATTTTCACCCGTTTTAGTACTCCGAGGGTACTAATCCGTGATGAAGGTTCACACTTTTGTAATTATCAGTTGGAAAGAGCTTTAGAGAAATATGGTGTCAATCACAAGGTTGAAACACCATATCATCCCCAAACAAATGGTCAGGTAGAAGTTTCAAACTGGGAAGTTAAAAGAATTTTAGAGAAAATAGTTTCAGCATCCAGGAAGGATTGGTCTTTGAAGTTGGATGAAGCTTTGTGGGCATATCATACTGCCATCAAAGCTCCAATTGGTCTTACTCCATTTTAGATGGTTTATGGGAAGGCATGCCACCTTTCGGTGGAGCTTGAACATAAGGCATATTGGGAAATGAAATTCCTGAATTTTGATCAAAGTCAATTTGGAGAGAAAAGTAAGATGCAGCCGAATGAGCTTGAGAAATTGAGATTGCAAGCTTATGAATCCTCAAAGATCTACAAAGAAAAATCCAAGAGGTATCATGACAACAAAATCATTCCTAAAGAATTCAGAGTTGGTCAGATGGTGTTGCTATTTAATTTTCGTTTGAAGTTATTTATGGGAAAATTGAAATCAAAGTGGTTAGGTCCGTTTAAGGTTAAGGAGGTGAAAATTTATGGGGCAGTGGAGTTGGAAGATTTTGTCTCTCAAAAGACATGTACAGTCAATGGTCAGAGGCTTAAGCTTTATCTTGGTGGCGAAGTTGGTCGGGTAACAACAAGAGTTTCTCTTGTCGATATCTAATGTCACTTTTGACCTTTGAGCAAAAACGATGTTAAGAAAATTGCTTGTTGGGAGGCAGCCCAATGTTGTAAGTATTGACTGCTTTGCATATAGTAGTATAAATAGTGTATGATAAAGTCGGATGAAAATCAGGCCATTTTGAGGCATTTTACAAAATTTGAGCTTCTCTGCATGCATTAAGCGCACTTTGATGGCGCTAAGCGCAGTCTGGAAGTTAAAAAAATTAATTAGGGTGCTAAGCGCATAATAGTGTGCTTAGAGAAGGCCAGACAGTGAGGTTTTGTGCTAGGAGGGCGCTAAGCGTGCTCTGCTATACCAGAAAAAAATTAGATTAAAACAGACCTGGCCCAGTTTCATCCAAGGCCCATTTTGTGTGAAAAACACCTTATAATCAGGTGCTCAAATCATTTCAACTCATTTCCCCTTATTTTTTCATTTTGAAACCCTAGAGCTCTCTCCCTCTTCTCACTCATTCAAACCCATTGCTCTCTTTCTACAAATCTCCTTGGATTCTCATCTCTACATCATTCGACAAGGTATGTACATGTTATTTTTCATTTTATTACTTTAGCAAAGCATTTGTGTTTGTTTATTTTGGAATTTCTAGTGTTTCATGTATAAAATCTTTCATTTATGCTTATAATCCATGTTTAGGTTAGAAGTTTGTAGATAAATGTTGAGTTTTAGTTGCTTTATTTACTGTTTAATATGTTTAGAGTTGTGGGTAGGTAGTTAAAATTGAGTTTTGTTGTGAAAGAACCAAAAAAAAATTTCTCTGATGTGCAGTTTGTGCTTAGCCCAGAAAATGGCGCTTAGCGTGTAACGCCCCGATTCCGATTTTTTTCCCATTTTGTTGAGTCTTTTATTTAAATTGAGTGATAAATTATTTATCTGTGAAATTGGTGTGTTAATATGCTATGTTGACATGTTATGATATTTTACCGTTTTTGAGAGTTTTCGGGAAAATTAGAATGGAGGGTATTTTAGACATTTCTCAATTAATGATAAGTTAGAAATTTAGTGGAAATAGAATTGTGTGAGAAAATGAATTAATTAAGTTGAGTAGAAAATAAGAACTAGAAAAGAAAAAGAGATAAGAAGAGGAAATAGGAGAGAAAGAGAAAGAAAAGAAAAATAGAGAGAAAAAGGAGAGAAAGAAAGAGGAGGAGGAGAAAAAGAGAGGAAAATCTTGGAAATCTTCAAAACAACTTCTAGGAATCGATTTATCCGGGTAAGGGTGTGAAATCTTATTATCTTATCAATGTATATCATTATGTATGATTGTGTTATGGTTGTTGATGATTTTTATAAGTTTTTGTATAAACCCATTTGTGTAGAAAGTGTTAGAATTCGATTTAATCATGTTGGAAATGATGTTTTCGTGTTCCTTGTTGTTGATACATGATAGATATATGTTATTGTACATCAAATTGGTATTTTCCTGGATTTAGATGATGAATTTGGGTGTGGTTTGGGTGAAAAACGCAGAGAAAATTATGCAGGAAATTCTGCATTTTCGCCTGGCCATACGCATATTGGGGCAGGCCATACGCGTATTGACTTGGGCAATACGCGTATAGGAGGCACATTTCAGGGCCAATACGCGTATGGGACTTCATTTTTCCCGGCCATCTGGTGATTTGCCTATTGTACGCGTACGAGTCTTGGCCATACGCGTATGACATAGGTCCATACGCGGATGGGCAGGAGAAGTGTAAAAATGTGATTTTTCAAATATCGTTTTCGTTTTTCTTTCGTAACTTTTGATCCGCTTATCCGATTTTTACATTCTTGGTATCGTTGTGAAGCTATTGAGCTGTACTTTCTTATTATGATGATTTGGAAATTGTTAGCTGATTTAATTATGTCGAAAAGTCGGGAATAGTGTTATTTAGCGACTTTTACCGTTTTGAATGTGTGTTTGGATGTGAATCATACAATAGTGCATTGATGTGAATGTATAAAGATTGTATGTGATTGTATGAGATGAATGCATGAATATATTGTGAATATGTATACATTTCAAGAATGTCTTGAGTCATTTTGTATGTGAAACATAATGATGTACATTCTTGTGTTGTGTGATTCTAATGAGAATCCGTTGTAACGTCGTGTGCCTATGTGAGGTGTGAGCGATGATTAAAAACGATTGTGTGCCCATGTGGGGTGTGAGCAATCGGATTGTGTGCCTATGTGAGGTGTGAGCAATCCATAAACATTGTGTGCCCATGTGGGGTGTGAGCAATGGGTGAACATCGTAGGCCCGATGGGGAGTTACATTGGTAACGAGCGATGGTTCCAATAAGTTCCTGAGTGAACTTGAGATGATTGAGTCGGTACCGCATTGCATTTGCATAGAGTCGTGAGTCGGTCTCTATGATTTGCATTTATCATCTTTATAATTGGGCATTGATGAATAAACATGAATATGTATGTTTATGTGGAATGATAAGAATTGTGAAAGTATGCATGATGAATATGCTTGGTTTTGTATATATATACATTGTGATGTATATGAGTGAGTTGTGATGAATTGTGGTGAGAATCTAGAATATGTGTATTTTTATGCTAAGATATATAATTATATGCATTGTTATTATGATAATATTTCTCACCCTTCTGTTGTTTTATGATGCTCTATGAGGCATTGCAGAGTAGGTATGCTGGTGGTCTTTTTGTGAAGCGTGTCTTCATTCTTTTGGTCGGTCGGCTCTGATATGTAGCACCGGGTAGCTAGGATGTATATGATTCTTTTGTGATACATTTGTATATGTATCTGGTTGATGAATGTTTATGTAAACATGAATTATGTTGGTGGATAATACTTGATGATATATATATGTATATATGTTAGATGTTATTCAATGTTTAGATTTTCCGCTTTTATTCTAAATATTGAGATGTGGGTGTAAGGACTAAGTTCCTCTGTTGCAAAGTTACCCCATTGTTGCATATCAATTGTTGAGCAGGTGTTGAATGTTTTAATTTCATGTATAATGTGACATACCTCTTTTATACTATGTTTATAATTATACTCTGACGGAATTTTTAATATGTGCCTAAATGATTATGTGATTATTTGGGGGTATAGAGATGGGGTGTTACATTAAGTGGTATCAGAGCCAGTGTTGAGTCAGTTGTGTTTGTCTTGTTGTTGTGATGGTTGAACTGTTGTTTAACCTTGTTGTCATTTTTGGGAATGATCAGAATATGGCTGGTAGAAACGACAATGCGATGGTTGCTGCTTTGGAAGCAATGGCTAGGGCGGTGCAAGGTGCGCCGAACGTGTATGCTAATGACGAGTTCAGGAAGAATCAACCACCGGTCTTCAAAGGAAGATTTGATCCCGATGGTGCTCAAATTTGGTTGAAAGAGATTGAAAGGATCTTCAGAGTCATGGGCTGTGCGGAGGAGAATAAGGTGAGGCTTGGGTCTCACATGCTGAAGGAAGAAGCCGACGATTGGTGGGTCGGTATGCGTCAAGTTCTTGAGGTGGATGATAAAGAGATAACTTGGAATTTATTTCGTACCGAGTTCTTGAGGAAGTATTACCCTGAAAGTGTGAAAGGGAAGAAGGAGATGGAGTTCCTTGAACTGAAACAAGGTAGTATGTCCGTGGTGGACTATACTGCTAAGTTTGTGGAGTTGGTTCAATTCCATCCTCACTATGCTGCAATTACTGCTGAGTTCTCAAAGTGTATTAAGTATGAGAACGGTTTGCGTCCCAAGATTAAACAAGCTGTGGGATATCAAAGGATAAGAAGGTTTACGAATTTGATGGAATGTTGTAGAATCTTCGAGGAAGATAGCAAGGCTCGTTCTACACATTACAAAAGTTTGAATGAGAGGAAGGGAAAGCAACAAGCTAGAAGTGGACCTTATGTGACACTCGTTGATAAGGGCAGGCATAGGGGAAACTTTGAGAAGAGATCTGGAGGAGGAGGTTCCGGTTCCGTTAAGTGTTACAAGTGTGGTGAAATGGGTCAAATCATTTGAGTGTGGGAAGACCGTGGTGAAATGTTCTAACTGTGGAGGCCTTGGGCATGCTACTACAGATTGTAGAAGGAATATAGTGAAGTGCTATAATTGTGGAGAAGTGGGTCACATTAGTACTAAGTGTACTAAGCCGAAACAAGCTCAAGCGGGCGGAAAGGTGTTTGCATTAGCGGGGACGGACACTACTAGTGCAGACCGTTTGATTAAAGGTACATGCTTTATTAATAGTACGCCTTTAGTTGCTATTATTGATACGGGAGTGACTCATTCATTCATTTCTCATGAGTGCGCTAAGCGTTTGAATTTGTTTATGACTTCTTGGGGTGGTGAGATGGTTATTGAGACTCCTACTTCAGGGTCGGTAACTACGTCTTTGGTGTGTGTAAGTTGTCCTTTGACCATGTATGGTAAAGACTTCATTATGGATTTAGTGTGTTTGCCGTTGGAGGGATTGGACGTAATCTTGGGTATGAACTGGTTGCAATTTAATCGAGTTCATATAGATTGCTATCACAAGTTAGTGAGGTTTCCTTCTTTGGAGGATGATGAAGATGAGAGTTTCCTAGCCACTAAAGAGTTGAAGAAACTTTTAGCGGACGAAGCTCAATTGTTCAGTTTGTTTGCATCATTGTCGGTGGGGAGCAAAGTTGAGCTCGATGTGTTCCCAGTGGTGTGTGATTTTCCAGAAGTGTTTCCGGAGGATATTACGGATGTACCGCCGGAAAGAGAAGTTGAGTTTTCTATTGATCTAGTTCTGGGTACTAGACCGGTTTCGATGGCACCGTATCGTATGTCGGCATCGGAGTTGGTAGAATTGAAGAAGCAATTGAATGACTTGTAGGACAAGAGATTTGTAAGACCAAGTGTTTCTCCTTGGGGTGCTCCGGTATTGTTGGTAAAGAAGAAGGATGGGAGTATGCGGTTATGCATTGATTATCGACAATTGAACAAGGTGACAATTAAGAACAAGTATCCGCTTCCAAGGATCGATGATTTGATGGACCAATTGGTTGGTGCGCGTGTATTTAGCAAGATTGATCTGAGATCGGGATATCACCAGATTCGTGTGAAAGGAGAGGATATTCAAAAGACGGCCTTTAGGACACGGTATGGCCATTACGAATATTCCGTGATGCCATTCGGGGTTTCTAATGCGCCGGGAGTGTTTATGGAATACATGAATCATATTTTTCATGAACAGTTAGATCGTTTTGTGGTTGTGTTCATCGCCGATATTTTGATTTACTCTAAGTCTCAAGAGGAGCATGAAGAGCATTTGAGGATTGTGTTACAAATTTTGAAAGAGAAACAATTGTATGCTAAGTTGTCGAAATGTGAATTTTGGTTGTCGGAAGTAAGTTTTCTTGGACATGTTATTTCTGGTAGTGGTATTAGTGTTTATCCATCCAAGATTGATGCGGTGATGCATTGGGAGGCTCCTAGATCGGTTACGGAGATTCGAAGCTTTTTAGGCTTGGCGGGTTATTATCGGAGGTTTATTGAGGGATTTTCAAAGTTGGCACTTCTGTTAACGCAATTGATGTGTAAAGGAAAGGCTTTCATTTGGGATATTCATTGTGAAGAGAGTTTCAATGAGCTAAAGAGGAGGTTGACAACGGCTCCGATCTTGATTTTGCCAAATCCGACGGAACCATTTGTTGTGTATTGTGATGCTTCATTGGTTGGTTTAGGTGGTGTTTTGATGCAAGATGGAAAAGTTGTGGCTTACCGTGTGGCGTTGCCTCCGAATCTTTCGAATTTGCATGATGTATTCCATGTTTCGCAACTTCGGAAGTATGTTCCGGATCCGGCACATGTTATTCCTATGGACGAGGTTGAAGTGAGAGATAACCTTACAGTTGAAGCTTTACCGATTAGGATTTTGAACCGTGAAGTTAAGAAGCTAAGAGGCAAGGATATTACGCTTGTGAAAGTAGCGTGGGGAGGCGCTGCGGAAGGTAATATGACTTGGGAACTAGAGAGTAGGATGCAAGAGTCGTATCCGGAGTTGTTTGAATCAGGTAATATTTTCGAGGACGAAAATTTCTAAAGTGGGGGAGAGTTGTAACGCCCCGATTCTGATTTTTTTCCCATTTTGTTGAGTCTTTTATTTAAATTGAGTGATAAATTATTTTACCTGTGAAATTGGTGTGTTAATATGCTATGTTGACATGTTATGATATTTTACCGTTTTTTAGAGTTTTCGGGAAAATTAGAATGAAGGGTATTTTAGACATTTCTCAATTAATGATAAGTTAGAAATTTAGTGGAAATAGAATTGTGTGAGAAAATGAATTAATTAAGTTGAGTAGAAAATAAGAACTAGAAAAGAAAAAGAGATAAGAAGAGGAAATAGGAGAGAAAGAGAAAGAAAAGAAAAATAGAGAGAAAAAGGAGAGAAAGAAAGAGGAGGAGGAGAAAAAGAGAGGAAAATCTTGGAAATCTTCAAAACAACTTCTAGGAATCGATTTATCTGGGTAAGGGTGTGAAATCTTATTATCTTATCAATGTATATCACTATGTATGATTGTGTTGTGGTTGTTGATGATTTTTATAAGTTTTTGTATAAACCCATTTGTGTAGAAAGTGTTAGAATTCGATTTAATCATGTTGGAAATGATGTTTTCGTGTTCCTTGTTGTTGATACATGATAGATATATGTTATTGTACATCAAATTGGTATTTTACGGGATTTAGATGATGAATTTGGGTGTGGTTTGGGTGAAAAACGCAGAGAAAATTATGCAGGAAATTCTGCATTTTTGCCTGGCCATACGCATATTGGGGCAGGCCATACGCGTATTGACTTGGGCAATACGCGTATAGGAGGCACATTTCAGGGCCAATACGCGTATGGGACTTCATTTTTCTCGGCCATCTGGTGATTTGCGTATTGTACGCGTACGAGTCTTGGCCATACGCGTATGACATAGGTCCATACGCGGATGGGCAGGAGAAGTGTAAAAATGTGATTTTTCAAATATCGTTTTCGTTTTTCTTTCGTAACTTTTGATCCGCTTATCCGATTTTTACATTCTTGGTATCGTTGTGAAGCTATTGAGCTGTACTTTCTTATTATGATGATTTGGAAATTGTTAGCTGATTTAATTATGTCGGAAAGTCGGGAATAGTGTTATTTAGCGACTTTTACCGTTTTGAATGTGTGTTTGGATGTGAATCATACAATAGTGCATTGATGTGAATGTATAAAGATTGTATGTGATTGTATGAGATGAATGCATGAATATATTGTGAATATGTATGCATTTCAATAATGTCTTGAGTCATTTTGTATGTGAAGCATAATGATGTACATTCTTGTGTTGTGTGATTCTAATGAGAATCCGTTGTAACGTCGTGTGCCTATGTGAGGTGTGAGCGATGATTACAAACGATTGTGTGCCCATGTGGGGTGTGAACAATCGGATTGTGTGCCTATGTGAGGTGTGAGCAATCCATAAGCATTGTGTGCCCATATGGGGTGTGAGCAATGGGTGAACATCGTAGGCCCGACGGGGAGTTACATTGGTAACGAGCGATGATTCCAATAAGTTCCTGAGTGAACTTGAGATGATTGAGTCGGTACCGCATTGCATTTGCATAGAGTCGTGAGTCGGTCTCTATGATTTGCATTTATCATCTTTATAATTGGGCATTGATGAATAAACATGAATATGTATGTTTATGTGGAATGATAAGAATTGTGAAAGTATGCATGATGAATATGCTTGGTTTTGTATATATATATATATATATATATATATATATATATATACATTCTGATGTATATGAGTGAGTTGTGATGAATTGTGGTGAGAATCTAGAGTATGTGTATTTTTATGCTAAGATATATAATTATATGCATTGTTATTATGATAATATTTCTCACCCTTCTGCTGTTTTATGATGCTCTATGAGGCATTGCAGAGTAGGTATACTGGTGGTCTTTTTGTGAAGCGTGTCTTCATTCTTTTGGTCGGTCGGCTCTGATATGTAGCACCGGGTAGCTAGGATGTATATGATTCTTTTGTGATACATTTGTATATGTATCTGGTTGATGAATGGTTATGTAAACATGAATTATGTTGGTGGATAATACTTGATGATATATATATGTATATATGTTAGATGTTATTCAATGTTTAGATTTTCCGCTTTTATTCTAAATATTGAGATGTGGGTGTAAGGACTAAGTTCCTCTGTTGCAAAGTTACCCCACTGTTGCATATCAATTGTTGAGCAGGTGTTGAATGTTTTAATTTCAAGTATAATGTGACATACCTCTTTTATACTATGTTTATAATTATACTCTGACGGATTTTTTAATATGTGCCTAAATGATTATGTGATTATTTGGGGGTATAAAGAGGGGGTGTTACATAGCGCGCCCTGTGCATATCAGTTTTAATTTATTTAGTGTTTTTGTGATATTTAAGTATATTGTGTTGTCGAGAGAGAGTGCAGAAGGATAATTTTAGAGCTTTATAATTGTTTATGATGAGTTTGTGCTGGTTTTTCTTATTTTGTTTGCAGATGGGTCCCAAAAAGCAAAAGATAACTGTTGGCTCATCTTCTGTTCCAAGACCCATATCTGGTACATTCAGCTGCAACAAATTCTTGGGGCATGAACAGGAAGAACTATATATTGATTTGGCTAGCAGGAATATCTGGTCTGAGAGGAAGTTCAACATTCATCCCGAAGGTCGGTATAGAGGTTGTTTGGAGATTATATAGGGAAAGAATTGGTAGAAGTTGATGACTCCACCAACCAATCTGACTATGAAATTGTCCGGGAGTTCTATGCAACAACAGTCCCCATTGAAGGTGTACCTTATCCCTTCACAACCATGGTGAGAGGAAGGAAAGTTTCTTTTAGGCGGGATGCAATTAACGAGTACCTAGGCAACTCTCTCACTTTTCTAGATGGAGAGTTGTGTCAGTTTGGAAAAAGGATGGCTCGAGGAGATTGAAATATTGAGTTGGTGAAGGAAGCGCTGGTTCTCCCAGGTAGGACTTATGTGACGAATGCCTCAGGGCTTGCTACGAAATTCCTTAGGCAAGATCTTAACACCACTTCTCAGGTACTAATGGCATTGGTCCTTTACAACATAAGGGAGTCATAATTCTTACATACCCATGGATACTGCCTGTTTGTTGTATTACATTCTTGGTGAAAGGCAGGTTGATATGGCGAGGATTATTTCTAATGAGATCAAGATGATCGCTTCAAGCGGTCATTGTTTAGGTAACCAACTTCATGCCACTTTAGCTTTTCCAGGTTTGATCATGGAATTGTGCCAGCGAGCGCGTATTCCACTTTCTTCAGTGGTTCATGAAGCCATAAAGGGTGAAATGAATGATAGGTATATTGAGAGGCATTGTGTGCCAAGGCAAGAAAATGTTAGAAATTCTTAGGCTCCTCCTGCTCACTGTCCTTATGATGAGAAAGTTGCTTGTGCTTATACATGGGATATGCTAGAGGCTAATCAGAGAGCCTTTATGTTTATGCATGATACCATGCATCAGCTGCAGTTGTAAATTAGGGAGCCTCATTTTGATCATCACCTTGGTTCTAGAGATGAAGTCTTGGCTCATGCTAATTGGCCTGAGGGCAGGCCATTTCAATTGGAGGAAGCGGTTGGTGGTGGTGTTGAAGATAGTTCGAGTGGTGAGACCATTGGAGAGGAAACTAAAGAATGTGGAGAAGACTCAAGTGATGATGTGAGTACTTGAAGGACACCATTTTAGTATTTTTAATATGCTTTGATATATTTTGTTCTGTTTTTCTTATAACTTTGGTGGATTTAGTTGTTTAAGTTGTTAGTGGTTGTTTTATTTTGTTCCATCCTTTTTAGGATGATGATTTTGATGTAGTTCCATCCTTTTTAGGATGATGATTTTGATGTAGTTCCATCCTTTTTAGGATGATTATTTTGATTTACTTTAGGGGGATTACATGTCACCTTAACTTTTGGGACACCATAGTTTTTGGTGGTTTTGGTTTTAATGCAATTAAGTTGTTATAAGTTGTTAGTTAAAAAAAATTAATAGTAAAGTTTCAATTCAAGTCATATTAGTTTTAAAGTGTAGTTGTTCCACGTTTGATTGACTTGAAGGAACTAGTGAATACTTCCATGATTAATAGTGAGGCATGCAATTGTATGGTAATGATAGTGCTTGAAAAGATGTACAAAAGCAAGGTACATGTGTATCACTTTCTTAACACAGCTTGAATATGAAACTTGTAATTTGTGCAAATAACATGTCATTCATTTTTTGTAATACTTTTTCATTTGTGAATCACTTTAGCTTATAGCCTAATTAGGAGGAGACCTTCCATTGTTTACTATATGCACAGGATACCAACATTGCTTGTTTTAACTCGGTTTTCTTATGTTTAATCTTGCATTTGGGTTAAATTGTGTAAAGCAAGAAAGTGATCAAGGCATTTATTTTATTTTGAGCACAACTAATTGACCAAAAAGTAACCTACCTTGTGAGTGAGTGAGAATTCGTTAACCGCTTTGAGCTTGAATGTTATGATCCATATCGGTTGTTAAACTGTGAAACTTGTGCATACATAATTAGTTCATCATCGATTTTTGAATGGATTGTGAGTTTATTTCTTGAAACCTTGAACCATCAAATTTAAATTATGGTTGGAATTTTTCCTTTGCCTTAGAAAGTTTGGGAGCATTTTAATTTTAATAATTGGTTGTATTCAAGTTGGGGAGAAATAAGAAAAAATGGGTTGCTCAGAGGTTGAGAAAGAAAAAGAAAATTGTGAAAAAGAAAGAAAATTGTGAAAAAAGAAAAGATAAGAAATAAAGATAGTGCTTGAATGAATAAGTGGCAGGCAAGTTTGTGCTAATAATTATGAAAAGGGGTATTGACCTCATGAGCAAAAGAAAAATGGTTAATGAAGTTGTGAATCGAAAAAGAATGTGCATTTTTGAATGCTCTCTTAAGTTTTGGCAACTTAGTTTCAATTACCTTGAGAAATGACCTTTCTTTGTTAACCAAGATGCATTACAACCCTTGAAGTCCTTAGTGATTCATGCTTTTATGCTTTTTAATTTGAGTTGTTTGGATGAATGCATAAGTTAATCTAGATGTTAGCAAGATTGTTGTGTGTGAGTTAGGATTCTCATTGTTGTTCTTTATTCACTAATGAAGATGCATGTTAGGTGTGATTCATGTTTAAACTTGTGTTGCTCTAGAATTTTGTACATGTGTTTTGTATTTAGAACTTGTTTCATAATCATGGTGTCATTGAAGTATAGTGGTAAGCATCGCTTTGCTTGTACTTTTTGAATTTGAACCATGGAGTTGTTTTTGTTTCTTAAAACTTGTTGACCTTGAGATTGTTGGAAGTTGCTTGTTTCCGTAGGTTTTTGAGACTTTTGTTTGTGTACAAACAAGGTTCTAAGTTAGGGAGAGTTGATAAGGGCCAAATTATGTTTATAATCAGTAGTATTTTGTGGTTCTTTTCACTCGGTTTCATTAAATTTTAATGTCAAAACCCTAACTTTAGTGTAAATAACTAGTTTTTAGCAAAATCATGTAAATATCATTTAGTTTGATCAATTTCATTGCATTTTGTAGGTTTGCATGGTTGAAGCATTGGGCACTTAAAAGGAAAAAGGAAAAGCTTCTAGATGCAATTTGGATGAAATTCATGCTTTTGGAAAGTGGGCTTAGCACAACCTAGCGCGCTTAGAGTTTCACTGGCAGTTGGTAGCACGCTTAGCGTCGTTTTTCCTGCGTTTAGCGCCATTTGTAGCGGTTTGATGGTTTGTTAGTGGAAGCGCGTTTAGCGCGCTCTGATGGGGCTAAGCGTCGTCTACGTAATTTGCTTTTTCTATAAATAGATTCATTCATATATTTTGTGAAAAAAACCACTTTTTAGAGAGAGAAACATTCCAAATACACTATAGAAGTTCAGAAGTGAAGAATCGGAGACAGATTACGCATCGAAAGTCGAGGAAGCAACCTTGATGCTTATTCATCTTCTCACCTTTCTTGTGAATCAAGCTACCATGTCTATGGATAGCTAATCTCTTAGTGTCCAGATTAGATATAGTCGATCTTGATTGTATGTATTCCTTTTTATCACTGTTTTGTGAACTAGTAATGAATCAATATAGATGTTATCTTTGTTTTTATGTAATTTATATGGTTTGAATTATTATTGACAAATATATTTCAAATCAAGACCTAAGATCATCATCTATCAAAGGCCAAACTCTAGACATATATTTGGAGTTTGATATTCACTTGTATCAAGTCTTAAAGCTTACTGTGTTGTTTAATGAGTTGAGACATTATTGATTAAACAATATGGTAAAATCTCACAATATCGGTTAGACATAATCGGTATTGAGGAGTGACACGTGATTATATTGGTTAATAAACTATGTTCACATATTTAATTGATATAATACATATGAGATAGGTTGATGAAATCTAATCCCAACATGTTTCTTTAAACGCCACTTTTCTAAACTCTTACTATTGTTACATGCTTTTCATGCGATCGATACCTTTCATAATAAAAACCCTTATAAACATTAGCTTAAAATAGTTTTAACTGTAGAACGGCGGTGATATCACACTAATCCATGTGGAGACGATATAAAATACTTTACACAATGAAAATTACTTTCATCACTTCATGTTATTGTTAATGTCGTTGAGAGTCCATTTGAACTTCCTTTGCTACAAGAGAAATTATCAGTTGCATTCCTTATGTCTTTTTGCATATTTCTACCAAGTCTTCTCGTGACCAGAAAGGATAAAATGTCTTCAGAGTCTGATAGTGACTTGACATAGATTCTTGGCCCTTGAGCTTTGACTGGCTTTAGAGTCTGATCCTTCACAATCCGAGTCTTAGTCTTCAGAGATTGACTTGATCTTCAGATGTTGACCTTATCAGAGTCTGGGATCTTCAAGTTATGACCATCAGAATATGACTTGATCAGAAGCTGATTCTTCATAGTCTGCATCTCTTAAAGTTTCTCTTCATTTTATTCAATGCATCATCGTAGCTGACTTTTCATCGGGATATCAATCTTTTGCTCCTGCACACTTGAACAGATGTTAGTATACCCACTTGAACAAACTTGTTCCAACAATCTCCTCTTTTTTGACGATGACATACACAAGTACTACCTCCGTTCCATTTTATAATAGACAATTCACTTTTTAGGTTCATTGAATAATCAATGTATTTGGTCAGTTTTTAGATTAGATACATTGATTATTCAATGAACCTAAAAAGTAAGTTGTCTCTTATAAAAAGAAACGGAGGTAGTATTTAAGAACAATGGTTGATGGTTTAATTAAAAAGTTGACTCCAGAGTCTGAGGTTTGTAAGCTCCCCCTGAGTCTGATAGTCCTAAGGGCGAGGTTTGTAAGCTCCCCCTAAGTCCTACCCAGGTTTATTAAATTTTCTTTAAAGAAAAATTTTCTTCAGAATCTAAGCCAAAATTAGTTCTTAGCCCATCAGGTTCAGACGTTTAATTACTTATCCTTTCTCCCCATTTTGTCATAAAAAAACATAAAATAAGCAGAAGGAAAAGATACTGAAGAAAATAATTCACTAACCATAAGGTCAAAGTCAAAACAAGTTCAAAAATTTAAAAGAGAAAAAAAAGGGTTATAAAAAATCTAGAGCCTAGGGTTTATGCTTTAGCAGATCCATGATGGTTTTGATATCAGAACCCATTTCATCTTTCCTTGCCATGACAATATTCATCTGATCTTCTAGGATTTCAATCCTCTGACTTGAAGTAGCCGCAGACTTAGAAGATAATGTTTTAAGATTCTGTAGAAATGTATCCACAATGGTTCTAAGAGTGTCCCATTTAGCTTCATAAGCTATGGGGTCAGATACAGAGACCCTCTCAGCAACTAGATTCCGAACCCTTTCAAAGAAAAGTAGTCCTAAATTCTTCCATTTGGTAAGTTATGTGAGGTGGAAGGTTTGGACAAAAGGTTCGAGGTAGAGGTGCATGGATAAGAGTGGTCAATACTTCTTCAAATGAATTAGGTAAGTTACCTATTCCAAGAAAATTAACTGGTGAAGAGTGACCAGGTTGAGGTTTAACAGGTGGTTCAGATATATTTTGATCAGAATATGTTTGAACAAATTTAGGGACAAAATTGCTTTGGTTAAGGTTATCTATGTGGTTTTGGTCTAGGGTTTCTAGCCTAGCTCCAGCCTGGATTTCAGATTCAGGTTGAACTTCAAATTCTAGTAGAAACTAGTCAAGAATGGGTTGAGGTTCAGGGTTAGGTCGAGCTTGATCAACATATTTATCTTCTGAATGGACTAATTCAGAAAGACGTGGTTGATGTTCAGATTGAGTGGTTTCATAAGGTATGGTTTGAAGGGGTATGGCTTGAAGGGGTTTAACAAATTTAGGGCTAGAGGAACTATTTTGTTTCTCTGGGACATGTTTCAGGATATGATCAAGATTATTTGAGGGGTTTTCAGATACTGAAATAATGTCTAGTTGGTTATGTTCAGAGTTGAACTCAACAACTAGATCTCTCGATAATTCATCTTTATTAGATGGATTAAGAACTTAAAACATATTCTGAATTATGAATAGGTTCAAGAAAGGGTGAGGGAGTATGTTTAGAGGAATATGTGGGAGAGGGTGTTTTTGATATGTGGTTAAGGGGTATGGAAGAATCTATAGTACTATTAGAGATAAGATGCAGAGATATACTTGTGATTTCACTTTCAGCAACTGGTTCTTAAGAAATTTCTGTAGCCCCTTCTGTATTCTCAAAATCCTCAACAGATCCTCTTACATTCATTAAGGAGGCCTTAGCTATCAAACTAGCTCTTTCTATAATAATAGGCTTCAAACAAATATGAGGTGGCTTCTCCACTTCCTTGGACTTTTTAATAGTAGATCTCTTTGAAGACTTAAAGAGAGCTTCAATTGCAGCTTCTACATCCTTGGCTATATGTCTCAGAAACTCAGCTTCTGGAGGATCTCCAGCAGCCTTCTCAGAATCTATCAACAGATCCTTAGCCTTTTGCCTTAACTTCTTGCCTTTTCTTAAAAAGTGTTGATCAACTTCATCTTCTTCCTATTCCTTCTAAGGTAAAGTTACTTTTCTCAGTTTCTTCTTTTTGGGAGTGAATCTAGTTGCTCCACTTGTCTTGGTAGACATCAAGACAAAAGAAGATACAACTTCCTCCACCTCCTTTTGAACTGCCTTGGTAGCTACAACTTTCTTTTTAGATGGCTTCTAAACAACCTTCTGTTCATAAGAGAAAGCCACTCTCCTTTTTCTTTAACTCTTGACCATCCCTTTAAAAGCATCTGGAAAACTCTTTATAGAAGGAGATACACTAATCTTCTTTTTATGAATTGTGATACATTCCAAAATTACTTTAGTATTATCCATATTGATGATGTGTGGAAAATCATCAAGAAGGACGTATTTAATAGTATTGATCTTGAGTGGAACTTGTGACTTCATACCAACCTTCTTGCTAAGGATGTTCATATTGCCTAGAATAGCTCCCGACAATATGTTTACATATGATACTTCAATGACTTCAGTAGAAACGTTATCCTTTAGAGTCTGAATGAGCCTGCTTTGATGGAATAATTAAGAGATGAGTCTTACATAAGGCACATTCTTCTTGTGATTCTTGAAAGATTCTTTGATAGCATCACATAAATGATTGAAGATATATGCAACCATGTTTATCTTATCTCTATTCACTAAGAACCATAGGAAGCGTTTGTGATCCCAAAATATTTGATCTTTACTTCCTTCTCTAGGAATTAAACGGCAGATAAGAATTTTAAACAGAAGTCGATAAGCATTTTACATATTCTTCACCTTTCCATAATCATTGTTGTTGTTGAACAAGGAAAACGTGATGATTTCAGCTTCTTTACTCCCATCCTTAGAGTTTAGAACAATCTTTCCTTCATTTCTAACAACAATAAGTTGAGAAATGTGGCTCTGAGTGACGGTTACATCAATCCCAATTACAGCAGATCTAATCTCAATTTCTTTAAATTCCTTCAGTCCTAACTCATCTCAAGATTTTCCTTTCAGTTCTTCCTTCCCAGCAATCTTATTTTCGAGTTCAGCATTAGCAGAAGTTTCATTAAATACTTCTGCCTTAACCCGAAAATGTCTAACCAGATATGGGTGAGAAGGACCATTCAGGATCTCAAAGAAGTCCATCCATTTTTTATGTTCAAAATATTCCTTCAGAGATAACCCATTCACAGAGTGACTCAAAATCAACTATATGCTTAGTTAAAAGTTTGGGATCATCTTCTTTAATCTCCAAGATTCTGGGTTTGACAAGATAACCTTTTCCAGAATTAACAACCATGGCAACTTGCTGAGAGGATGATGATGAGGCCATTACGATGAAGTTATAGTTTCTAAAAGGGTATTTTTAAATGGGTTGTTTTTTATAGAAATATCAAGAACCAAAGTGTAGGAATTGAAGTGAGTCGGGTGAATATGGTTGATATAGTGCTTTTTGAGTGAAAACCAATTTTGATTTTAAATAAAACTTAATGACCAAGGAGGCGGGATTGCATAGTATTTAAGACAACTCCTCATTACCTTACGGCTATTACTCAGTAGTCATAAACCATGTGTCAGAAGAAATTTTCATATTTATAACACATAAGTGGACAAGTGTTAGAGAAGGCAGTTGAACATATTTACCACTTATGTGCTATTAATCATATTCTGAGCATCAGAGGCTAAAATGCTTCAGAGCCTACTATTCATCAGAAGCTTGTTTAGTGCTTCTGATCCTAGTGGATTATGATCATCATCAGACTCTGATTCTCCATTCAGAGGCAAACATTATTTTTCATGTTCAGATTCTCCAAATCAAAACAGATCTTTCAAGGACTGAAGGCTTAATAGATACATTAGTTCAATGATACTTATTTATCAATGTATTTTATATATATTACCCTTTTTCTGAACATAGTACAAATATGATTCTAGAGTGCTTGATTTTTGAATGCTGAGTAGGATTCCTTTAGAAACTGATAAAACAATATTATTAGATGAAATGAAATACTACTTTCACAAATCTGATAGTTTTCTAACTGATATAGAAATATCAGGTCTAGAAATTGTTAAGTAAAACCAAGAGCTAATCATACATTTGTGCAGCTTCTAATTCTAACCATGTGATCTTCTGAAGAGACTTGGATAACATATCCAACCAATATTCTTTTAAAGTTTGTTCAACTCTTCTTCTGAAACACCAACCTTAGGTCATTCAGCTTTAGTAGTACCAATGTTCTTTTCTTTCTGGTTTCTTCCAGATTCCATAGTTCCTTCCTCTTTCAAAGTTGGGATGTGGAACATATGCTTTTCTTCTTTCATAAGTTGTAAGAAACCACTGTATATGTACTAATTTTGTTACTTTGCTCTTTCTGTTAGCATATTTGCAGCAAAAACAATTTCAGACTTAGGTACCCATAACTTTATGGATCCTTTAAGGTTAGTCCTGAAAGGTTTCTTCTGACTTTGTACTTTTGCTTTAATGTAGTGAGGTTTGGGATCATTTAAGACTTTTGGTTTAAAAACTTTATGTCTTGGATTAATTCTAGCCGCTGGTTTTGAGATTTTTAGAACCTTGGACTCTGATTTCTTAGGTTCTGGTATTTTTCAGAACTTTAGACTTTAGAATCATTGATTATGGTTTCTTCAGAACCTTCGACTTTGAGATCTCTGGTTCCGATTTTTCAGACCTTCTGATTCTGCTATCTTTAGTTCTGATTGGTTCAAAACCTCTACTTTGTCAGTAGCTGGTACAAAGTGAGAATAGAGAATTTCTGAGCCGAACTTGAAGAAGAAACTTATGATGGTTTGCTCAAGGTTTCAGACCTGGGATTGAAACACTTTTTAGAATAACCAAGACCTTCTCCTTTGCTCCCACTTACACCATAGATCATGGATGCAAGTTTTTTCTGTTAAATTCAAAAATGGCAAACTCCTGAAGAGCCATTTCATACTCACTCAAGGGTTTATCAGACACATTTTCCAATTGACTTCTTTCTAAATCATCAAATTTATTTTGAAGAGATTTTACCTCAATAGATTTTTGAATAAACCGCTTTTTCATGATATTTATGCGTCTGGCTTTTTCTTGACATCTTTCCATAATGTCTTTAATTAAAGTGATTAAGCCAGCATGAGAAAGATTATAAAATACCTTATACGTTTCCTCATAATCTGAGCCAGAATGTGAGTCAGATTCTGCATCTGAAGATGTTGAAGCCATCAGAGCCAAACTGGCTTCTTCTTCTTCTTTGTCAGGCTCTCCTTCTTTGTCAAGTTAATCCCATGTTTCCATGAGACTTTTCTTGACTTTGCTTCTGAAGTTTTTCTTTTTAAAGCTTTCTTTTTTTGGCTGATCCTTTTGCAGCTATGGACACTCAACTATAAAGTGGCCAGGCTTTTATTAGTTAAAGCATCCTTTTTTATCATATTTGTTTATCCTCAAACTAGATCCTTTGAAGCCACTGCTTCTTCTTGAGAATCTCTTGTTCTTCTTTGCCAAATACTGAAATCTCTTGATCAAGAAAGCCATTTCTTCTTCTTCATCGTCTAAGCTATCTTTACAACCTTTTGTAATAGAAGCTTCTTCAGATTCCCAGACTTTATGAGATTTGGAAGGTTGACTGGCATATATCAAAGCAATAGACTTGACTTTCTTAGTAGGTTCATTTCCATTTAATTCCATCTCATGACTTTGAAGGTTTTTTACTAAGCTCGCAAGACTTAATGTGTTTAAGTCTTTGGCTTCTTAAATAGCAGTCACCTTATGTTTGTATCAGATCTAGCTCTCCCTACTTACATAAGCTGGTATATTCAATGACTGAGTGGAGGAAGGTCTAAAGGAAGGGGTTTAGGCATATTCAAAACTCAAGATGGGATTCATTTCCAAGACAAGTTAAAGAGAGCTTGGCAGAAGGAGTGAATGAGGAAGATCATTTGCAATCTTTCTACTTTTCGGAGATTCCAGACAATACTAGGGCGGAGGATATATACAACCTTTTTGCGAAGTTCAGCAAGGTCATCGAGGTCGTTATTCCTCCCAAAAGAAACAAATATGGGAAACATTTTGGATTTTCCAGGTTCAGAGATGTTGGGAATGCGGAGGAGGCTAAGGTTCTGGGAGTGAAGTTGGATAACATATTTATCAACAACTGAAAAATCTACGCCAATGTTCCAAGGTTTAACAGGGGTTTGAATTCTGGACCAGCTGATGATGGAGACTTAAACAATCGGAGGGCGGAGGCCAATAGAAGAGAGCCTTTTAAGAGCAGAAATGTTATGAATTCGGGTTTTCATAGAGAAGGGAATAATGGTGGTTTTCAGAGAGATAAGTCGTATGCGGATGTAGTGGCTAACAACTTTCAGCAGAAAGGAGGAGTTAAGAAGAAAGTTTTTCTGAATTTCCAACCTGAAGATGATTTATTGTGCCGTTTTAACAAAGCTTTTGTGGGAGTTGTTTTGAATCCGGGCATGACTTATAACATTCAAAACAGTTTCAAAATTGAAGGATATTTTTCGATCAAAGTCACCCCCTTGGGGGCCAACTTATGCTTGCTTGAAGAAGTTGAAGAGGGTGAAATTCTAGATATTATTTCAGGTGCTGAAAACTGGTGGAGACAATGGTTCTCAGAGATCAGGAGATGGAAGGAAGAAGACGTTGACAAAGATCGTATGACTTGGTTGTGTTGTTACGGAATTCTTGGTCATGCGTGGTGTTCATCTTTTTTCGAACTTCTTGCTAAAACGGTGGGCTGATATGTCTGTGTTGATGAAAACATCCTCAAAGGTGATTGCTTGGACGTGGCTAGGATACTTGTCTGAACTAACTGTGCTTTAGTCCTTAACGAGATTATTCCGGTGGAAATCGCTGGGACGGTGTTCAATATCAAGGTTGTAGAGGACGCTCATGGGCCTTTATGAATCAATTTGAGCAACAAGGAGAAGAAGGAGGTGTCTGAGAAATCTTCTTCGGATTCTGAAAGTTTATGGAGTAAGTTCAACGACATAGCTGAAGAAAAAGATGGATGGAACTCGGATGGGGGCAACGAGATCGTGTTAGAAGAGGATGGTATTGGTCAGGAACCAACGAATCTTGTTTTTGATCCGGTTAAACTGGCTTCATTGGAAAGGAACGGAGTGCACCATTTGGACGAGGTTTGTCAAGTTGTTGGTATTCCCAAGGCCAGCCTAAGACAGATGGATTTCGATAAAGCTGTGTTGGAAGTGAAAAAAGGGCATCCTTTTTCTGAGAGGACAGAGGTTGTAGGCGTGGGGTCAGAGGAAAAGAGTAGGTCGACCGTAAAGGTGAAAGATGTCTTATCTAGCACAGCTGTAGACCCAGTCCCTTCTGATATTAATGTGACAGGTAGGGTTGCAAAGAAGAAAAAATCTAAAATAAAAAAGATAGTGGATTTAAATGGGCCAGTAAGGAAATTAAAGCCCAAAGGGAGAAAGAAAAAAGTGGGTCGGGTTACTCTTGAGGCTCCTCTTAGTTTGGAGGATTCTATTGAAGACATTTCCCAACTTTTTTCTAGCAGGAGATCCACCCCTAAGATTACGAGGGATTCTTTGTCCTCTGTTCCTGCTTCAAGAAATTTATCTCGCTTAGTGGATGATATTATGGGAGGGGAATCTCACTCACAATCGGATGAGGGAGGGGAAACTATTTCAGAATGATATTCAGAGATGCAATCAGAAATTCAAGGATAATTTAGAATCCAATGTTGGATCGAAAGTTTGGAATGTTATCTCCAAACTGGGAGTCAAGGCTAAAGAGGGCTTTAGAGACTATTCTTCTCATATAGCTGAAATGGAGGCTCAAGACAGACAATTTAAGGAGGGAATGAAGGAGAAATCAAGAAGTTTCCAATGATTTTAGGATCTTTGAATATAAGGGGGGAGGCAATTTGTCCAAAAGAAGGAGAATCAAAGGTCTGATAATGTCAGGTAAAGCAGATATCTTCCTTATCCAAGAGTCTAAATTAGCTTCAGTGGATATAAAGGTGGTCAAGGATCTTTGGAGGTCTAATGATGTTGGTTGGTCGTTTAGTCATTCTAATGGGAGATCTGGGGGATAATCACCCTTTGGAACTCTAAAGTTGTCACTCCTATATGCACTTTCAGGGGTAATGGGTTCTTAGGTGATAAGCTGGTTTGGAACGATATTGTTTTCTATATTATCAATGTTTACTCTGGTTGTTTGTTTGCCGATAAAAAGGCTTTGTGGAATATTTTGGAAAGCTTTAAGAAAAAGTGGTCTGATGGCATTTGGATATTGGGAGGGGACTTTAACGCCATCACCAATATGGAAGAGAGGAAGGGAAAGGCGGGTTTTGACAGAGCTAGTGAAACAAATGCCTTTGTAAATTTCATCAATTCGATGGAGATGTTGGATTTGCCGGTGACTGGGAACAAATTTTCGTGGTACAGTGGTGATGGCAGGACAATGAGTCGTTTAGATAGGTTTTTGGTGGATTCTAATTTTATCAACAGGTGGGGCTTTATCAATCAATCCATTGGCAAGAGAGACATTAGCGATCATTGTTCTATTTGGTTGAAGATTGTCGAAAGGAACTGGAGCCCGAAATCTTTCAAGTCCAACAATTGTTGGTTTAAAGACTCTAGTTTCATTACGTTTGCAGAAGATAAATGGATGAGCTATAAAGTTGATGGTATGAGTGATTTCGTGTTAAAGGAGCAACTAAAACGATTTAGGGCAGATTTGAAGATTTGGAATAAGGTTAATTTTGGTTGGTACGATCTGAAAGTGGAAGAAGTGGATAAATTAAACGAGGCTGATAGGGAGCTTTTCAACGCTGCTGATTCGGAAATGGAGGCTTTGGTGAGCAAGATATCTGAAGCTAGTAAGAAAATGTGGAAGTTTCTTCACATTAAAGACAACCTGTTGATTCAAAAGTCCCGTTTGAAATGGAGTAAGGAAGGAGACGTCAATTCTAAGTTCTTTCACAATGCGGTCAGAGGGAGAGCTAGATCTAACTACATTGGTGCAATTAATTCTAGAGATGGATTGGTTGACTCTGTCGAAGGCGTTAAGGATGCAGTCAAGAATTTCTTTCAAGAAAAATATGCTGAACCGATGGAGAACAGACCTGAGTTTCATGGTGTGGATTGTAGTAGCCTGACTGATGTAGAGGCTGCCTCGCTCGAAGAACCTTTCACGGAGGAGGAAGTTCGACGGGCTGTTTGGAGCTGCGACGGTGCCAAAAGCCCTGGTCCTGACGGTTTCACCTTCTTATTCTTGAAGAAATGCTGGTTTTTTATGAAGCATGACATTATGGCATTCTTTGGTGATTTCTTCTACAATGGCTTTCTGCCTAAAGCTTTCAGGTCAGCTTTCTTGGTTCTTATTCCTAAGGTTTCTAACCCTCTTGATCTTAGAGACTTTAGACCCATTTGTCTCGTCGGCTGTGTGAAGAAATTGTTAGCAAAGGTTCTAGCGGCTAGAACTAAGATGGTGATTGGGAGGCTTGTTTCTAGTAATCAAACAGCGTTTGTCCCGGGTAGATTTCTGTTAGATGGAGTGTTGGTTGCGAATGAGGTGATTGATTTAGCAAAGAAGACAAATAAGGAGTGCGTTTTGTTTAAAGTGGATTTTGAAAAGGCGTATGATAGTGTGAATTGGGATTTTCTCAAGTTCATGATAGTCAAGATGGGTTTTGGTCTAAGATGGATGAAATGGATGGAAGTGTGTGTGTTTAATGGTTTTATTTCGATTCTAGTTAATGGCATCCCTACGGGTGATTTTAAGATTCGAAGAGGTTTGATGCAAGGAGACCCATTATCTCTTTTTTTGTTTGTTTTGGTTACGGAAGGGCTTACGAGATTACTTTATAAAGCATTGGAAATAGGTGAGTTCAAAGGTTTTTCGATAAATAACGAGGTGAAAGTGGAGGCCATTCAATTTGCGGACGATACGCTCTTGATTGGGGAAGGAGGATGGAACAATATTTGGTGTCTTAAAGCAATTTTGAGGGGATTCAAATTGGTTTCTGGTCTTCGAGTCAATTATCATAAAAGTAGGCTTATTGGTCTAAATGTCTCTCCTCACTTTATCTTGTCAGCTGCGAACTTTCTCTCTTGCAAGATTGATATGGCCGAGTTTACTTTTCTTGGCATCCCTCTTGGCATAAATCCTAGAAGAATAAAGGCTTGGAATATGAACGTAAGGAAGCTCAAAACGAAGCTGGAATCGTGGAGGTGTCGTAATCTGTCGATGGCTGGCAGATTAGTTCTGGTCAAATCTATCCTTTCTAATCTGCCAGTTTTTATATTCTCTTTTTACAAGGCACCTGCTACAGTTTGGAAAGATTTGGACAAGATTAGGAGGAGTTATTTATGGGGGAGAAAAGACGGAAAGAACAAGATCAGGTGGCTGAATTGGAAGTTGGTTTGTAGAAATAAAGAAGAAGGCGGCCTAGGTGTTAGAAGTTTAAAAGAATTTAATTTGGTGTTGTTGACGAAATGGAAATGGCGTATTCTTTCAAACTCTGGTTCGTTATGGAAGAAAGTCCTTATAGCGAAATACGGTAATTTAGATCTTTTGTTGTTGAATTCTAATTTGCGAGCAGGTTACAAATCGTCGTATTGGTGGAAGGATATTCTGAGTCTTAATAGTACGAAAACGAAGGGAGCTTTCAACTTTAAGAAGTTGGTCAAGTTTGAGATTGGTAACGGTGTTAGGACGTTGTTCTGGCATGCTCCGTGGTGTGGGAACGCCCCCCTTGTTGACATGTTCCCAGCCTGCTACCAGGATAGTCAATTCAAGAATGCTTCAGTTGCGGATATGGGGAGGTAGGTCGATGGAGTGTGGACCTGGGATGACTTAGGCTTATCAAGCCCTTCTTCTTCTGTCGTTAGCAGCAGCAGTGTCAACTTGCAGTTGTTACTGCAGAATTTTACCATTATTCCGAAGGCTATTGACAAGGTTAAATGGAACCATGACTGTGAAGCTGTGGGTCTGGTGCGGTGTGTTTATGATTTGATGTTGCAGCCCTTACACCTAGTTTCTGTTCAGATGAATCAAAAGGAATTAATCAATAAAATTTGGTTCTTAAAGGCTCCCGCGAGAATAAAATTGTTTGGCTGGAAAGTAGCTTGGAACAGGTTGCCAACTAGAGTTGAATTGAGGAAAAGAGGGATAGAGGTCCCAAGTCAGTGTGTTATGTGCAACCTTAAAGATGAGCATTTGGTTCATCTTCTTTTTGAATGTTCGGTTGCTAAATTCGTGTGGCACAACATCAGCGGGTGGTGTCGGGTGGAAACTATTTACTCTGGCAATTTCATATCCTTTAGTAGAGATTGGATTGGTGGTGGAAAATTTTGGTCTATTAGAGTAGCTATGTGGTTGGCGGTTATTTGGTCTTTATGGAAGGAAAGAAACGAAATTATTTTCAATTCGGGTCCCTGTAATGTTGATAATTTATGTTGGAATATCAAACTTTTAGTTTGGAAACGGGGTTGTGTGGGAGAGATTCCGTACTCCAACCATTCCTTTCTAGATTGCTGTTTAAATCCTTTTAGAATCTAGAGGGGTGTTGGTGGGGAATGTTTTCTTGTTGTAAGGATTGGAATACTCCTAGTATTCTCGTTTCTTCTATTAATACCAATTGCTTTAAAAAAAACTTATGTTTGTATCTAACAGGAAGATTCCTAAGAATCTTTTTGACATGATCAAAGAAGTGAAGGTGTGAAAAGTACACAAGAAGGTGGGATTGAATTGTGTTTCGCGTTTTCTTTAATTAACTTCTGATCAGAGTATCAGAATCAAAACTGGTGTTCGGATTCTGTTTAATTCATTCGCAACGGATATAATTGAAGTAAATAAAATAACAACTAAAGACACAAAAGAATTATCCCGGTTCTTCCCCTAACTGAGAGTACTCCAGTCCCCTTGCCTCACAAGAGATTTTCATTATAACCACTTCATGATTACAATATCTTATACTTCTGCATAAGACTTTTACAACTGCTCAGACCAACTGTCTGAGACTTCCTTTGCTTAGAGCACATGTCTAAGACTTTTGCTTGCTCACACCTTCTGACCGAGCCACCTGCTCCAAGATCTTCAGGTTGAGACTTCCCCTTGCTTATAGCACATGTCTAAGACTTCTCTTCCTCACGCTCTCTGACCAAGCCACCTGCTATTCTGGTCATCAGATTGCGACTTCCCTTGCTCAAGCTCTCTTGAGACTTCTTGCTCATGCCCCTCAGATGGAGTCTTCCCCATTGCTCAATCAGACTAGCTGAATAAGACTTTCACATCTCAAGAACTTAAGCTATGAGACTTACATGGCTTAAGCATATTGGCTCAAGACTTGTTGCCTGAATCCCAATGAGACAAGAATTTTTCTCAAGCAAATAGCAAGAGACTTAATCTAAACTACTGAAGGCTCAGCAGAATAGAGAATAAGGTGTACATGATGCAAGCATCAAATGTATGGGAAATCACCATAACAAAGACCTAAAGCTCTTAAGATTTCTGAGATATTTAATGGTAAGAAATATTAACGCTTTTACAACTAAAACCTAAAACAGAAACTCTGCATATTACATTAGAGTTGATAATTGCTTGATCTTGCTAATCCTTCATCAGAAGAATCCTTGTTAAGATTCAAACTTGAATCTTCAGCCATATATATAGCCTTTGCAGAAACTAGCCGTTGTGGAAGTGACTTGATCAAGTGTCTTTGCCTTTATTCCATAGTACAAGAGACTTTGAAGATGGATACATAACAGATTCTGAATCCAGTGTGTAACGCGTTTAACCTTTGAGCCTTCAAGAGGTTTTGTACTGATAGAGTCGTTGGGAGCAGACATCCATAGAATGTGCCAGCATTTATTGAGCCTTGCAATCTTGTAGACTCGATCTGACAAGCTGATAAGATAATACAACTTGCTTTCTGCAGTACGGACAATCCACAACTTTATCACCAACTATGAATGGTACCAGATGCTGATATACAATTACCAAGTGTAGTAACTTGTCTGAATGCTAAGGCCTCTAGTTCAGAGTCTGCGCCAAGACACGCTAGCAATTGTTCTTCAGACTTTATCACCAGAAGCTAGTAATGAAGCAACTCCCAGGTGTGTCTAAGTAAAACATATTCTGATTATTTATGTACAAGAACAAGAACCTGCATAAATAAAACACACATAAAATAAACCAATGTTCTTTTAATACTTTTGTTATCATCAAAACTAAAAGAGAATATGTCATGAACAAATCTTGTTCTAACACAGAGGTCGTGTAGCTTTTGTTCAAAACTTAAAGTCCAGATATAAGTATTTGAAACCTTGAGAACACAGTTTCAATACTTTCATCCTCCTTCATTCTGAACAACTCATATTGTTGAACCAGAAGGTTAGCTTTAGCTTATTTGACTTGTTTATTTACCTCATAAGTAGAACATAGGGAATCAAAAATAGTTTTGGATGAAGATTTGTCAATGATCTTGATGTACTCAGAGTGAGGTAAAGCATCTATCAAGATTCCTCTCACCATGTGATGTTTTCTGTATATCTTTTTCTGATTAGGTGTGAGATTCTATCTATCAGTTACCGTTCCAACTCCATTGATTAGAATCTTGATGCCATCTCCTAGAATGTCCCATAACTCATCATCAAGACCAATGATATGAGTTTACATCTTGCTCTTCCACCAATCAAATTCAGTGGAATCTCCACTGAAGGTTGGAGGTTTAGTTGTATAGTTATTCCTTTCAGGATTACTATAACCATGACTAACAACATGAAAGGCTACATCATCATCACCAGATCCACTTGTTTCAGGCATGTTATTCTCAGGATCTTTTATGTCCCATTATTAAGTGTTAATGCTCAGACCGTGCTCTAATGCCAACTAAAGTTGAGAAAAACACAAGGGGGTTAAACTATGTTTACTTTTTATTCTTTTCTTTCTCCTTAAAACTCTAATCAAATTATGATCACACAATCAGAGTCTGAGTGAGTTGCAGCAGACAATAATGAACAGAAGTAAAGAAGATTGTAAGAAAACACACAAGCAATTATCATGGTTCCTCCTACAAATCAGGAGTAGTCCATTCCCCTTGCACTTCCAAGGGATTTCCACTATAACCAAACTGATTACAAATTTCTCAAGTACACAAGCAAGAGACTTTCAATGCCTAAACACACAAGTAAGGGATTTCCTTGCTCAAGCATACAAGCTAGAGACTTCCTTGCCTAAACACACAAGTAAGGGACTTCCTTGCTCAAACACCTAGTAAGAGACTTCTATTTGCTCAAGCATACAAGCAAGAGACTTCTGACTCTTTAACAAAGAGTTAAGAGATTGGGATAAACTACACTTGATATACAATCAGAGGTGTAAACAAAATACAACACGGAAAAAATCTAAGACTTAAGAACTTCTAAGAATTTATAAGAGTTAAGAAGTTTTAAGGTAAGCTTGTGCTATATATTTGACAGAGTAACTTCTCTTTGATTGTCAAGGCGCAATGTTCTAAGTCTTCAAGGTTCTTCAACTCTTCTTATAGAGGATTGCCAAAAGAGAGGTTGGAGAAGACTTCTAGCACAAGGAGTCTTTTGGAGAAACTTCATCAGAGATGTTGGAAAGCTTTCTGATATGGTTAATGTCGTCGAGAGGCCATTTGAACTTCCTTTACCACAAGAGGAATTATCAGTTGCATTCCTTTTGTCTTTCTGCAGAATTCTACTAAGTTTTCTCGTGACCAGAAGAGGACAAAATGTCTTCAGAGTCTGATAGTGACTTGACAGGAATTCTTGGTCCTTTAGTTTTGAGTGGCATTAAAGTTTGATCCTTCAGAGTCTGAGTCTTAGCTTCTGAACCTTCAGACTCTGAGTCTTCAGAGGTTAACTCGATCTTCAGATGGTGACCTCATCAGAGTCTGGGATCTTCATGTTCTGACCATCAGAAGATGACTTAATCAGAAGCTGATTCTTCAGAGTATGTTCTTCAGAATGTGCATCTCTTAGAGTTTCTCTTCATCTTGTTCAATGCACTATCATAGCTGAATTTTCATTAGGACATTAATATTTTGCTCATGCACACTTGATCAGATGTTAGTATACCCACTTATTCTTTAAATACTTTGTTATCATCAAAACCTTGGGGATATGTAATAAACCAATTTTGTTCCAACAAATTAGTGATTTGAGAGGCCACTACATTTTGCATGCTGTCGACCATTTCTAAAGGAAGTAACCCGGTAAGGGGTTGAACTTCCGAAGGGATCAATGACAGCGATGAAACCAAATTTGATAGTGGTGGTGAAATTAGATTTGACATCGTCAAAGAAATCACAATGCTTAGGGTACCATAAAGGAATTTTGATTATTCTCTTTCTAACTTTACCATCGACAAAGTCTCTAAAAATGATCCATAATTACCAATCTTCTCGCCATTATACTTTATATCACCAAGAAATTGATCCCTAACCATTTCCTCCTTCCTCTCTAGTATATCCACCAATTGCCTCACTTTACTTGGAGGTTTTTTCTCCCACTTTGCACTTCTTGCTTCAAGGTTGAAAATCCTTCAACAACATAAATATAATTGTTTGTTTTAAATCTCAAGATCAAATTTTAAGAGAAGGACGGGCAATTTGAATCCGAGTCCTCTTGACACCAAGAATTGAACCAACGCATGTCTTCTCCTCCATGCTCATGAAAACCCACAATAACTAATCAAACTTGTCAATTCCTTGCCCCTTAAAAATATTTTCCGCCTTTGCAAGCCATCCAATGGGTTTATCCCTTTAAAAATGGAAAAGTTTACCCTTTGAGATGCATCCATCTCCAAGAACACTCACACTTCTCGAAGATTCGATAGGTCAGGCCAATTATTAGGAACCTAAGAATTAGATTCCAAAGATAGAAAACTCTTTATTAGAAAATAGGAAATAACATGATGGCAAGTTCTCTTTAAGGGTTTCCTCTTCACAATAGAGTTGCTACTATATTCACAAATAATTACAATATTCAATAATATCAACTCTACATTGTATTCTCTTATTTATACAAGTAGCCTTGTAACCACCTCAACTGCTAACAAACTAACTAACTTCTATAACAACCCTTAACTACTTTAACTACTCTAACTAACCACTATTCTACATTCTAATAAGTATGATCTCAAAATCCAATACTTCTGAAAATAAAAAAGAAAGTCTCATCATCCATTTCAACATCAATAAATAAATAAAATTATGATTATAATGTGAAAGTGTATAAAGAAAAATAATTGGAAAGTTCAGAAAGAAATTGTTCAAATGTCCAACAGACTCCAATGTTGATTTATTTATGTTTCAAGATGGGCATATTAGTTATTTGAGAGGCCACTGCTTTTCGCACGATGTCGGCCATTTCTAAAGGAAGTAACCCAGTAAGGAGTTGGATCTCTGAAGGGATCAACGACAGCGGTGAAACCAAATTTGATAGTTGTAGTGAAATTAGATTTGACAATGCAATGGAATCATAATGTTTAGGGTACCATGAAGGAATTTTGATTCTTTTATTTCTGACTTTACCATCAACAAAGACTCTAAATATGATCCATCATTACCAATCTTCTCGCCATTCTTCTTTATATTACCAAGAATATGATCTCTAACCATTTTTTCCTTCCTCTCTAGTATATCCTCTAATTGCCTCAATTTTCTAGGAGGTTTTTTCTCTCTCCCTTTGCACTTCTTTCTTCAAGGTTAAAAATCCTTCAACAACACAGTTATCATTATGTGTTTTAAATCGCAATATAGGATTTGAAGATAAGGACAATCATTTTGAATCTGAGTCCTCTTGACACCAAGAACTAAACCAACACACGCCTTCTCCTCCGTTCTCATGAAAGCCCATAATAACTAATCAAACATGTCAATTTCTTGCCCCTTAAAAATATTTTCTACCTTTGCAAGCCACCCAATGGGGTTTATCCCTTTTAAATTGGGAAAATTAACCCTTTGAGATGCATCCATCTCCAAGAACATTCTTCTCGAAGATCCGATAGGTCAGACCAATTGTTAGGAACCCAAGAATTGGATTCCAGAGAAATAACAGTCTTTATTAGAAAAAAGAAAATAACATGAGAGCAAGTTCTCCCCAAGGGTTTCGTTTTCACAATAGAGTTGATACTCTATTAAAAAATAATTACAATATCCAATGATATCAACCCTACACTGTATTCTCTTATTTATACAAGTAGCCTTTTAACCACCTCAAGTGATAATAAACTAACCAACTCCTATAACAACCCTTAACTACTCTAAATAACCATTATTCTACATTCTAACATATATGATACCAAAATCCAATACTTCTGAAAATAAAAAAGAAAGTCTCATCATCCATCTCAACATCAATAAATAAAAGTATTATAATGTGAAAGTGCATGAAGAAATAAAATTGGAAAGTTCAGAAAGAAATGAAGGTACGAGAAAGACACAAGAAAGGGGGGTTTGAATTGTGTATTTACTCTTTTGTAACTTTTCGCATTTTGTTAAAGAGACGCTCAAGAACCTTCAATGTTTGTTGAGAGATTCTGATCTCTTAACTATGGAGTATAAGAACCGGATAGGTTCTGATCATACGATACGATACTAAGAACTTGCAGTGCGGAAGCTTATCAGAGATAGACTGCAAGGTTCTTGAAATTCTGGTACCAGACGTGTGATGTTAAGGTGCGATGTTACAACAACACACTCTGCAATAATGGACAGAATAAGCAACAGGAAAACACAAGGAATTGTTCACCCAGTTCGGTCTAACTACCTACGTCTGGGGGCTACCAAGCCAGGGATGAAATTCACTACTTGTAGATATAATTTACAGACTCAACACACCAGTTGACAATCTCCTAAACTTATACTCTACTAGTGACTTTCTACCTAAGAAACCACTTAGATATGAGAACACTACTCAATCCCCTAAAACACTCAAAGAACAACCTCTTTGAGATCCCTTGATCTTGCTTCCTAGCTTCGATCAATCAACAACTCTCTATTGCTTCACAGCTTCTAGAGAGGACAGAAAATTCAACACCTATTCAAACCTAGAATAGTGTGATTACAAGTACTCTAAACAAACCCTAGACTCTAAGCCTCCAGCTCTTGATCTTCAATCTGTTTTCTGTACCTTCTTCCTTGGTCTTGTGCGCTTTATATAGCTCCTTGAATTTGGATTGGATTTGTCACAATATTTGATCAGATTTGTTAATTAAAAACTGAATCTTTTAAAACAGATTTTATCCCCAAAATCTTTTTAAATCTTCCACCTTTTAATTCTCCAACAAACCTGCAATCAAATCTCCCATGTAACAGAAAATATCTAGCCCAAGATATTCTCATCCAACGAGTCAACACTCTCCACAATTCCAGCTAATACGCGACCCTAATAACAACAAGCCCATGCTGTCATTAGCTTCAGTTCTGCAGGTCTGATGTTACAACATCACCTATGTGACATCAGACATCCACTTCAGCAACTAGCCCAGTGTTAAGTGCAATGTTATGACATCAAGCCCATGACATCAAACATAGTTAACCTTCACAACTTAGTACAGCCCAGTACTAAGACTCAATGCTGCAACATCAACACCATGACATCAGCATTGAACACCTTGTTGTTTTACCAAAATTCCAGCCAATCCAGGAACTTACAATCTCCCCCTTTGGCTAATTTTGGCTAAAACAATCTCTGCATCTTCAGAGACTTCAGCAGCGGAATATCTTCAATATTTTGAAACATTAACTTGCAGCAGTTTGACAATCTTCATATAGTCTTCATTACTTGATCTGCTGCAGCACCATCTTCATTATTGACAATAGCCAATTGGTGCTCCCCCTCAAAAACTTGAACCAGCATCACAGTTGTTCAATTGCTCACAATGTGCAGCACATCTCCCCCTTGATGCCTGCTTTGCTGCACTCTGCACTCTTCAATGTTATGAATACTTCACTAGCAGCTCCACAACTATGCTGTCTATACTCCCCCTCCACAGCTGCATCATTACTTTTCAACTAAACACCTTTTATTTTTATTCTTTTAGCAGCAACTACTCTTCTCCTCATGGCAATTTTTAACTCTCCCCCTTTTTAGCCATAATTAGACAATTATCCCAATAAAGTTAGTCCTAAACTAGCCCTCATTGTTAGCCTCACAGTCAGCAAACAGGCAAAACAAATCATAGAACAAAAAGTAGGTGCATAAACCAGCACAATATTCAAATTACAAAGCAAGCACATTTAGTGCAAAACAACAAAACAAGAAAACTAAACTACTAACAAACAGCAGATGGAAATTAGTCTTCATCCGAGCTGGTACTCTCACCATCCTCATCACCTTCACCTGACCTGGACTCCTCAATGTCACCATTCCCAGCATCTTCTCCCTGTTCCAAGTCTTTGATCATCTGCTCAATCTTCATCTTCCTAACAGTGCTGGTACTGATAACCATATCAAGGTCCTTGCAGGTTGCCTTCAGTCCTTCAATCAGCTTTGTTTTTATAGTGACATTCTTACCTCCAGAACTTGATGTCATGACAATATCTGGAACATGACTCCCAGAAAACAATTTAGGGTGAAGGGACACGGCTGTCTTCCTCTGGCAAACTATGTCTGAGCTTGTTAAAGTCTCAGGTTGCTGATCTATAATGATTCCACACACCAAAGAAGGGAACGCTATAGGTAATTTGACAGCATTGGTTTCAGCATGTTTAACTACTTGGTTAAAGATGTAGCTTCCAAAGTCGAATTTCACTTTCTTTCCAATTGCATAGATAAACTTTGCAAGACCAACCGCAATTGTTGTTTTATGGTTGGTTGGCACCCAGTTAGCTGCACCAATCCTGTGAAGGATGGCATACTTGATGCTGAGCTTGCTAGTTTTTAGCTTCCCTTTCAAAGGCCAAATCTTCACTTGCCCTGCCGTAATCTCCCTGCAAATCTCGTTATCAGTAGACTCAAGAACACTGCATTCTCCATCATTTCTTCCTAGGTACCTGTTGATGATACTAGGAGAGAAATTAATTCCCTTCCCTCTAACAAAGACTTTCATGAAGTCTGTGCATCTCTTATCAGTAATGCCTACAGGGATGTTTACAACAAACTCTTTGACAAGCCCTTCGTAACATTTAGGAAGTTGTGTCACAGTCTTCTTTAGCCCAGCAGTGTTAATTAATTCCATAATTTCCTCCATACCCAAGGCTTCCTTACCCAGTTCCCTTTCCAGGGCTAGTCTTCTCTGACACACGAACTTCCACATCGATGCACTACTGGCATAGTGGAAGGAGATGTTATCAATTGGAACTTCAGGCACCTTATCAGATATTCTCTTTAGAATAGTTTTCCTGACAGGCGTGATGTCCTGAACATCATCTTCGACATCATAGTCTGACTCAGAATGCTCAACAGCCTTCCTCTTCCTAAGATTTATCTCCACTTTACTCCAAGATTTTGTTGGTCCAACAACAATGTTCTTCTTCTTATCAACCGATGACTCCTTAGGAGAGGGTTCAACCTCCTTTCCCTTCCTTGTTTTCAACCTCCTGACAATGCTTGGAACAGCCCTAGCTATTACTTCATCATCTGATAAATCAACTACGTTTATTGCATCAGCATTGTCTTTACCACCAGAAGCAGGGTCAGGTGATGTTCTAACATTTTCTTCAACATTTGTTTCCTCAGCCATGTCTTCTCTCTGATCAGCGTCTTCAACAACAGACATAGCAAGTCTATGGAGATTCGTTGCTGTACTTTGCATGTCCTCCTTCTCCTTTTCAGCATGCATTTGTCTCAGTGGTCTCGATATACCTTTTACAGGAAGACCTTTATCAAGGATCTTGTCAACAATCTGATCTACGCTCTTGTCAACATCCACCCTTTCCTCAACATTTTGAGACGTGGATGACCTAGGCGTTGTCTTATCACGAAAGAGAACACTAGTAACAATCCTCTTTGTTTCATTATCTTTAAAGATAGTCCCAGCCCTTTTAGAAACAAGTTTAGGAGGTCTAGATTTACCAGATTCTGGGAGCATCACAGAGATGGGTTCCACATTCAAAGCTTCTTCTGCAAACCCTTGTTCTGTGGAAACCCTAGCCATTCCTTTTGCCGACCTTTGACCCTCAAATTTCTTAGACGGAGACGCCATGAATCCTTTGAGATGGGTACGATTGAGTGAGGATTGATTCTTGAAGGCGAAGAAGATGAACCGTTGTGAGAACAGGACTTTGAAAAACCGTGATGTTGCTCCAAAAGAAAATGATGGTCTGAGGTATGGCGCCAGATTTTCTGTATTTATTAAAGACCAATTACTAATTTTCTCCCTCCATAAATACTTTCCTTTAAAAAAATTCACATCAGAACATACTAACTCTGAGTGCCCTTTCAGCATCCTGATGTCATAATCTGATGTTATAACATCAACCTGAGCATAAATAGTTGAATTTCCTTCAAGAGAAATCCACTGATAGCAGTTATCCTTGGTTCTGGCACCCTTCATAACAATCTGATTATGCTCATCAGAAACCACACACTCATGCTTAGTGTAGTTTACCTTGTACCCTTCATCACACAACTGGCTTATGCTGATCAAATTTGCACTTAAGCCATTGACAAACATAACATTGTCAAGTTCAGGTCTACCATCACCTTGAACTTTCCCAACTCCTGCAACAATACCTTTTCCTCCATTGCCAAACATGACCTCATGAGAGGGGCAAGGCCTAAGATCATCAAACATGGATCTACATCCAGACATGTGCTTTGAACATCCACTGTCAAAGTACCAAGTTCCTTCTTCTGCTTCTTTGTCAGACAACTGAGCCAATAAGCACTTCCCCTTCTCCTTAGGTACCCATTGTTTAACAACTTTGGGCTTGTGCTTTCTCCCTCTGTTTTGAGGCTGAGGGTATCCATGCAGCTTGTAACAAGAGTATTGCATGTGTCCATACCTTCCACAATAGAAACATCTGATTCTATCATCTCTGAAGTGGTTAAACCTTCTCCCACCTTGATGATAAAGCTGTGGCTGCCACTCATAATGTTGTCTTCTCCTTCCAGAGTTAGCTTGTCTTCTATCGTGCTGATGTCTTTTACCATAGGTAGACTGTCTCCTGAACTGACGATGTTGTCTTCTAGGCTGTCTCCCATGGTGATGAGGCTTCCTCCTCCTATAATTGTAAGGTACAGCATTGTTGAAACCAGATCCATACCAGTTTTCCTGATGTTGAGACATCTGATGTGACATGCCCTGTTTGAACCTAGCAGCTTGCATGCTCTTATGGTATTGTGGGGGCATATACTGACTAGCTCTTTGTGGCTGCTTTCTCTTCTGATGAGGACCAGTCTTCTTCTCAATCCTCTTAGGTTGTGAAACATCAGCTTTCTTAGGAGTAGGATCCTGCACCTTTGGCTGATGTTGAGACAATGGTTGAGACATCTCCACTTTGGTTCCTGAAGTGCTTGCTTCAGTAGATACTTTTCCCTCAACCACAAATCCTAATCCAGTCCTGTCTCCAGCTATCCTTTCCGTCTGAAGAATCTTGTCAAGAGTGTCTGTACCACTGTTCAGCATCCTAACAGACTTGGTCATTTGGTCAAGATGAGCTCTTACTAGCACCACTTCATTTTCCAGATCAGCTTTTTCATTCTCAAGCTGAGCAATCTGTTGCTTGTGGCACTTGTTTTCTTGACAGACTTCAGCACTCTTAAAACACAGCTCTCTGTAGGTTGAAGCTAGCTCATCATAAGTGACTTCTCCATCACTATCATCATCAGATTCAACAATTCTTGTCAAAGCTGCAACATGCTTTGCTGACTCACTTTCACTTTCACTGTCAGAGTCAGACTAGGAAATTGTCAAGCCTTTATTCTGCTTCTTCAAGTATGTGGGACACTCTTTCTTGACATGTCCATATCCTTCACATTCAAAGCACTGAACACCTTTATCTTGGACAGTCTTCTCTTCATCTTTCTCTTTTGACTTACTGATGTCAGAGGAGATGCTCTTGACATTAGGCCTGTAGTTATAGTTCATCTTCTTGAACATTTTATTGAACTGTCTTCCTAACATAACTATAGCCTGAGGCAGATCCTCCTGGGACTCATCATCTTTAGCTGCTGCAGGAGTGGAGACTAAAGCTATACTCTTAGGCTTCTTTTCTGGTTCTTCCTCATTCAGCCCAAGTTCAAATGTTTGAAGAGATCCAATAAGCTCATCAACTCTCATCTTGCTGATGTCTTGAGATTCTTCAATGGCTGTTACCTTCATCTTATACTTCTTAGGGAGGGACCTAAGAATCTTTCTTACCAGCTTCTCTTCTGTCATCTTCTCACCAAGAGCACTGGATGCATTTGACAGCTCAAGAACACTCATGTGGAAGTCATGAATAGTTTCCTCTTCCTTCATCTTTAAGCTTTCAAACTTAGATGTTAAAAGCTGGAGTCTTGACATCTTCACTCTAGATGTACCTTCATGAGTAGCCTTCAAAATATCCCAAGCAGCCTTAGCAGTTTCACATGAGTTGATTAGCCTGAATATGTTCTTGTCAACCCCATTGAAGATAGCATTTAGGGCTTTTGAATTCCCAAGGGCAAGCTCATCTTCTTCCTTGGAGCATTCTTCTTCAGGGTTTCGCTTAGAGGTGCCTTCTTTATCCTTGCCAGCATCATCTTTTTCACACACAACAGGAGCTTCCCACTCTTTAATGACAGCCTTCTAAGCTCTGCTGTCTAATGACTTTAAAAAGGTAGTCATTCTAGGCTTCCAATACTCATAGTTTGAGCCATCCAAGATAGGGGGTCTGTTGACGAATCCTCCAACCTCTTTGTCCATCTTTCACCAGAAAGTAACTTCCCTAGATCTCACCCAGAGACAGACAGGATGCCTGCTCTGATACCAAGTGAAATTCTGGTACCAGACGTGTGATGTTACGGTGCGATGTTACAACAACACACTCTGCAATAATGGACAGAATAAGCAACAGGAAAACACAAGGAATTGTTCACCCAGTTCGGTCTAACTACCTACGTCTGGGGGCTACCAAGCCAGGGATGAAATTCACTACTTGTAGATATAATTTACAGACTCAACACACCAGTTGACAATCTCCTAAACTTATACTCTACTAGTGACTTTCTACCTAAGAAATCACTTAGATATGAGAACACTACTCAATCCCCTAAAACACTCAAAGAACAACCTCTTTGAGATCCCTTGATCTTGCTTCCTAGCTTCGATCAATCAACAACTCTCTATTGCTTCACAGCTTCTAGAGAGGACAGAAAATTCAACACCTATTCAAACCTAGAATAGTGTGATTACAAGTACTCTAAACAAACCCTAGACTCTAAACCTCCAGCTCTTGATCTTCAATCTGTTTTCTGTACCTTCTTCCTTGGTCTTGTGCGCTTTATATAGCTCCTTGAATTTGGATTGGATTTGTCACAATATTTGATCAGATTTGTTAATTAAAAACTGAATCTTTTAAAACAGATTTTATCCCCAAAATCTTTTTAAATCTTCCACCTTTTAATTCTCCAACAAACCTGCAATCAAATCTCCCATGTAACAGAAAATATCTAGCCCAAGATATTCTCATCCAACGAGTCAACACTCTCCACAATTCCAGCTAATACGCGACCCTAATAACAACAAGCCCATGTTGTCATTAGCTTCAGTTCTGCAGGTCTGATGTTACAACATCACCTATGTGACATCAGACATCCACTTCAGCAACTAGCCCAGTGTTAAGTGCAATGTTATGACATCAAGCCCATGACATCAAACATAGTTAACCTTCACAAATTAGTACAGCCCAGTACTAAGACTCAATGCTGCAACATCAACACCATGACATCAACATTGAACACCTTGTTGTTTTACCAAAATTCCAGCCAATCCAGGAACTTACAGTTCTGACTTTTCTTAACATGAGGTTCTGATATTCAATGCAGAAACATAAATAGAGATACTAAGCAAGAGAGTAAAGGACACACGATATATCCTGGTTCACCACGCGGGCTAATCCAGTCCACCCTCCTCAGGTGATTTCGCCTTGAACACAAGGTCTTAATCCACTATAAGCAAATCATGATTACACTTGCACAGGCCGCGCTGGTGACTAACAACTTTCACAGCCGCATTGTGACTAACAACCCAATGAACCGTTCAGGGATCCAACAGAATATAACGTTCATTGACCGAGCAGACCCACTGCTGGGATTTCACAGCTAGACATTCAGGGATTCATCATAATGAATATAACGCTACTGACCATATTTCAGGATTTTCCACAATGACACTCAGCCATTGTCATCTCAAGTATTTGATCACCTCGTGATCTACTCAAGGGCCTCAACTCACAGCTGAACCATTCAGGGATTCGTTCAGGATATAACATTTATTGGAGGAGTCTCAATTCCTTTAGTTGAATTGGCAAACTGGAGATTACAAATTGTGCTTCTTAATAATCAAGTTTCTCCTAAGTTTAAGTACAAAGAACACAGTCATGTGTTCAAGCAAGATTTGACCAACAACTCCTTGCTTTCCTAAGAAACTACAAGAATGTATTTGAATATTGCATTTATTGACATCTTGTAGATCTTCTTCTTCTTCGTCTTCTTTGTTGAGCAAGCTTTGAGCAGCAACTCCTTGCTTCAGATCTTCAATGTAGTCCTGACGAGAAGGTAGGTTGATGACTTGACAGATCTTCAATGTTGTCTTCTTCATCAACATCTTCTGTTCTTGATTGTTGTTGTTGTGTTGATTTGTCTTCTTGAGTTTCAACAACAATTGCCATTAGTGAAGTAATGATAGCTTTTGAATGTTCTGAGTGATACAACGAGAACTCATCGTTGTTGCTATATTCACAATGACTTGGTCAATTTTGTAGATGAACATTCAGTTCATAATTCTACAAGTGATCGACACCTCAGAAGAAAAAAACTCTTTCCATTAAATAGCCAGTGGAAATATAGCCGTTTAAGAATACTGTTGGTTGTTTGGAAAAGAGACGTTGTGATATAATAAGTTGTACTGACACGTCTCCTTTTTGCAGAGTGAGAAGTGACCAGACATCTTTTCTTGGGCAGTGTGTACATTTAACTCACAACGGTAATATTTAGACTTCAAAACGTCAGTGGCTTCTGATGTTAATTTGATGAAGCATGAGTAGAGTCTTCATAGCAGAATGTCTGATGCTTCAAGTCTTCAGTCAATCGAAGAAGTCCATTAGGAATCAGTCTTCAGAACTTCAACACTTGGTCTTTAAGAATGTTATTCTATTATGCTTCAAGTCTTCCGAATCTTCAGAACCTGTCTTCAGAGTCATCAGAACTTGATATTTGAAACCTTGATCTTCAGAACCCATAAGTCTTCATATTCTTTCTTCACTTGGTCTTCAGCGCCTTCATCCATCAGAACTTCAAGTCATAGGAGTCTTCCGCACTTTGGTTCTTTCAGAGTGTACTTCTTCAGAAGCTTCTCTATCTTTAGAATCTCAATCACTTTCAGAGAGCATCCACAAGAGCATTGCAACAACAATCTTGGCATCCTTGGATTTGGCTGATCATGACTAGATAAAGAAGCGTTCTTGATTCTCGCGACTTTAGTTACACATAGTAACTTCGCATATATATATATATATATATATATATTCAATCATAGTACATCTAGCTGGTGCATGTTGATTCTGATGTCTTTAGTTCTTATGATCTGCACACAACACACGTTAGACCATAAAATGGTTCTTTAACAAATACTTATTGTTATCATCAAAACATAGATTGACTTGTAGAGACAATTCTTGCTCTCACAATCTCCCCCTTTTTTATGATGACAAAACCAAGTATTTTGATTGAACATTTTATACAAGGTAATCACCAAAGCAAACAACTTCAGAGTTTGGAACAACAGCTCCCCCTGAATGAGTTATCCTCAAAGCTTTATCTGAGATCATCTAGGATTTTATATACTCCAAAGATATACAGAGTAAGAGCTTGAGTTGTCAGAACAGGAATAGAAAAGAGTTACTTCTCTATCTTGTCTTCAGGAAAACGAAAAGTCATTAGCATCTGGACTAGTTCATCAGAACTTCCATCTTCAGATCTTTAGAACTCAGTTTTCTTTGTTGTCATATCAGAGCATATTATCTTCAGAGACATCTGAAGCATTTCTACTTTTCAGCAGATTCCATTAAGCTTAGGATCAAAACAGTTCTTAACTGATAGTCATTGTCTTGCTATCTATCAGAGACAGACACTGTCTTTAAAGGAAACTCCCCCTGAGTTTCAGACTATATGAAGATTTTTTGACTTTATATTTTCATCTTATGGGTATTCTCCCCCTAATTACCATAAATCATATATTGGGATCTTCAGAATCGAGATTCAGATTTGTAAGATTTTAATCACCAATGTGGAACATGACTTTTCAGAGTTTGACTTTTGAACACAGGTCTTCATCTCAGAACCTTGTTATTGTCACTCTCAGTGGTTTATCAAAGCTTGATTTCTGATCAGATACCAATTGAAGGTTTAATTAAAGTGATCAATCAATGCTTGATTCTGAATCTGGTACTCATGATTTAATTTGATCTGATATCACGTGATGTGCTGAGTCTTATACCAGAGTATGTTGAGTTTGATACCAAATGAAGAATTTCTTCTCATGCCACTTGAGAGGTATTTCATTAGTGTGCTGATATTGATACCAATGAAGGTATTTTGACAGTAATCCACAGCTATACTCTGATTGATGAGTCTGATACTAATCTTTGTGTACTGAGTCTGATACCAATTGTTGATTTAGTCTAATACCAAATCGTTTTCATTTAAATTGGTTTCTGGTAAACATCAGAACGGTGGTAACCATCAAAACGACTTCTTCTTGGATCCTCAATCCGGATCTTCAGACAGTTCTTGACTTCTAATTTGCACAGATCCTCTGAGTAAGCATCTTGAGAGTGTGTACTGTTTTCAGAGTTTTCTTACTGCTTTTGATCTTGACATTCTGAATCTCATACTTCTTAGACAGCTTACAGCTTAACCTGTTCTTAGAATGCCTAGTGAACTTGTTTAGAGTTCCTCAGATAAATATCAAACAACAAACGTTAGTAGCAATGCATTTTATATGAGTACGTATTTTGTTTTAGTTCTGCATTCTCTCAGATTTCCCTCTTTCAATCATTTCAATCAAAATCATTATATTTCTCCCCCTTTTTGACATCATCAAAAAGTATCAGGGCATGTGAGCATTTAAGCATATATTTCTTATATTCAATTACCTACATATTAAAGCTTTATTTCTCCTAGTTGAGTATATTGAATATTTGACATGATAAGAAGCATAGAGTCATAGAGTCAAAGAACATCATATATTTCTACCTCATTTGAGCATTTAAGCATTTAAGCATATTAACATCATCGTGTATATACTGGATATGTTAAACAACTTAGAACCAACAGTTCCAAATGCTTTAGTCCTTCAAATGAATTTATTTTGGTTAATGATGATACTAATTGAAGGTCGTGGAGCTGGTGTTCAGGCATTTTAAAAACACTTAGGTTTATTTTACTAATTTTTCGTTATGGCTTAATTAATCTGAAGGACAATAAAAAAAATTGCATCTAACATAGAGGTTCATAGATTAATTTAAAGAAAAAAATATAGATTGCATTAGATAAAGATTGTATTACAGACGGATTTCATCAAGACATACAGATCTAGACTAGACGAAACAGATTCCTATATGTTAGACTGAAAGGAGCTTAGGGATGATGAAGAAGATGAGGAAAGACTTTCAGAGTTATCTGAGCTTGAGGGAAGTGATGTTTCTTCTGTTTGAGCCATTGTAAGCTTCTTGTGTTTTACTATTTCTTCTGAGATCCATTCATGGAACTTGTTCCAGACATTTATTACTTCTATAGAGTTTACACAAGAACTAGAAGCATTGACGAGGGTTTGAATTCTTGAGATTGCATTGTCTTTGACGATGCAAGAACGCTATCTGTGGTTCTTAATCTCTTGGATAAATATTCTCTCTTAATAACCGCTTTTCTTCCTACCTTCCAATCTGAGAGCTCTTGAAGAACATCAGTGATATTTTTCATATTAATCCAAACACTGATATCTTCGTCCTTGATTTTTCTCAGATAGTTTCCGAATTCTGCCTCATTGTAGGTAGTGAATTTTGGAAAACCTATAACAGGAACTTTGGGGGTTAGAGTCAGTTCTCTAAAACGTGAATTATCTAAACTGACTTCTTCCTTTAAAAGGTTCTTAAACCTAAGAATCTTCCCAGCGCTTTTAAGCAGCTTCCAAGATTCTCCTTCACTAATTAGAATGTCATCAACTAATCCTGATTCAACTAAAATGTCAGAGATGAGTCTTCCATACAGAATCGGTTTGATATTCGGATTAAAACTAGTTCTGGAGTTTCTTATGGCTTCCTTGAGGAGTTTGAAGAAAACGGAGGGGAGATGAATCTTAATTCCTTTAAGGAGAAGGAACAAGACACACTTCTGAGTGTCGTTGAGCTGATTTGCAGGAAGATGATGAGAAATGCTTCCCTGCAAGATTCTGAACCAAACTTGTAGTGGTTCTTTCAGTTTTGATAATTCTTGGTTCTCAACTGCTATTCCTTCTTTGAAAATAGAGGCTATGACCTTGGCTTCTCTTTCCTCATTAAGTAGATCCTTGGTAATTCTGAATCCATTATTCTTATGCTCTAAGAGATCTGCAAAAGTCTTTTCAGATATGTAGACTCTTCTTCCAAAGACCGAAGAACTAATGAGAGTCGAGTCTGCATTAGCATGAATCCAGAAATCTTTAACCAAAAATCCATAGGTTAGTCCTTTCAACCTCTTGAAGTAGTTACTCCATCCTTGTGCTTCCATTGAAGGAGTAATATTACATCCATTCGTTTTTATGTTGTTGAAGTTTATAATCGTTTTTGACAAAACGATGAGATGATCAGCTGGATTTTGTATGGTTGAAGGATTTGAAGCATTTTGTGAGATGAAAGCCATTTTAGGGATGATGAGAAAATAGAAGGTAATTAGGCTGAAGATTTGGATGAGTAAGAGATGTGTTGCTGTCTTATGCTTTTATATATAGGGAAGTAAGGTAAATTCTGTGGGGAAAAGAAACCGTAACGATTGATTTTCCTAGAAGCGCTAAGTAACGTGGGAGAGTAGGTTAATGAATAATTCCTTTAATCAAGAATCATAACCCTAAAAAGTAGTGACAGAGCCGTTACTTAATTATGACCAGCGAGAGGTTTTATAATTTCTAGTTAATCCTACGTCCTTTTATCATAATGCCTAATTATTGGTAAATAATTAATGGCATTTAATTAAGGGCATTGTGAATTTAAATCAATCATTTAAAACGGATAAGTATTTCTCAATCAGGATACTTCAGTAATTGAGCAAGAGAATACATAACAAGTTTAGATCATAATCACATACAAAGAGGGAACCTAGAAAACTTGCAATCCTAAGAAAAACTTAACTTCTATCTTAGACAAAGAAGGTTATAGGTTGACAGAACTCAGGAAGAATCTTCTCAGTGATTCCATTTCTTCTGCAATGACTAACCACTCCTTGAAGATCAAGAATATGGGAGATGACCCTGCAATAGGGAACTTGGTAGATTGTGTCTTCCCTTGACAGGTTAATTTCTTCCTTTAGATGGTTGTACATGGATTGAGGTAGGTTTATTTTGATCCTAGATACTAAAAAGAAAATAAACAATCTCTCTTTGTCAGATAACCATCCTCCTCCTCTTTCTCTCGGTCTGAAATTTGTTACCATTAGATTGTACCAATCTTTAGCAACTAGAGTGAGAGTACAAGGTTGAGTCGGATGCCCCTCTGTTTTGAAAATGACGTGCAGATGCCTGTTGAAGCTATGATGGTGGGGTTGATCAAGACTGGACATCCAGCAACTACAGACAAAATAGAATTTTTGCCATAGTCATATTCAAGTACACATGCATTTGCCCAGAACACAGTTACGAGAGAAGGAAAGACAGGTCCAACAAGCATGTTGAAGTAGTTTTCCCAATTCTGAAATACAATACCAGAGAGAATACTAGTTTTGTTGAGTTGTGGTAAAAGTTTTAGATTTAACGTGAATTCCTTTAGGAGTTCTAGATCGGAAATTTCTCCTCTGATGTTGTGTGAAGACATTTTGAGCAAGAGAGTTCTAACCTACTAGATAGTGATTCTTCCTAGAAAGGGAGTAAGGTTGTGAGGAGAACTTATGAGTAATGGTTATTCATCAAGCTTGGAACACGCGAGGTCATCATTTCCTAGACTAGCTATGAATAGTTGTGACGGTCAGTTGATAGGACATATGATAGACTTAAGTTGCTGTATGCCTATGGTTAAAGGTAAGGTAGCTGACACACGCGTAATTATGATTGTCTTGGAAATCATGAATACTTGATAATCTCACTATAATTAAAAAAAAGGGTTAATTGTGATTTACCCCCTGACATATGAGCGTGTTTTGGTTTACCCCCCCACCGTTGCCATAGGCAGGTTTTGGCAACGATTTTTTCAAAAAAACCGTTGCCTAAAGGCATGTAAGGGGGTAAATCAAAATTCGCTCATATTTCAGGGGGGTAAATCACAATTAACCCTTAAAAAAAACAAACATTAATAAGTGAGACCATACCTTAGGGATCCAGAGATCTTTTTGCAGAGATTCTTTAAAGACTTATCTGAGCGCTTTCCATTCTGAGATATTATTATTATTTTTCAGATTCTGCTTGCTTCTGAGTGAGCTGCAGATATTTCTTGGGTTCTTCAAGATACACTTGTGTTCTGACTTCTGAGAAAAATGAATATTTTCTTGGAATGAGATCCTGGTTGAATTACAGTTTTCTCTCTTTTCTTGTGCATCAACTCTCTAGGTTATAATGATCGAGATTAAGACTTAACATGATCAGAGTGACCACTTCATCTGAGCCTAGCCAATTACTTGCACTCTTTTGATGACCCCATTCATAAGCAACAGATTACATCTGTTTTTTATTGCTTCTCACTTCTCATTTCCTTGATCCATAGCACCCATTTGGTTCCGGTACAGTTCTTAAGTTATGGATCTAAATCTTTAAACGAAAAACTTTGAGAATTGGTTAAGTTCTCCTTTCATAGCCTGAATTCAGTTTGTGTTTGTGAGAATTTCTTTTCTTCGAAAGATGGTTGATTTCACAAGATAAGAGAGATCCTTTGAGAGGTTATACAACGGAGAGTTAACATATCAGCTTCTGACTTTGTTCCTCAAGGTTGTTTCAGAACTTGTTCAGAACAAAAACATCATCACGCATCACATGTGTACATCACTAAACATGGTTTGCATGAAACTTCTTGTTCTTACAATGCTGATCAACATGTTTGGGGTTGGTCACGCATATCTATGAGTTAACTGATTTCTTCAAAAGAACATCACTATTGACATCTTTTAAAACATCAGTTAGAGAACCCAGATGTCTAGATTGATAGCTTCTAATTCCATAGCTTAAGTGGTTCTGAGAACACTTGATCAGATTATCAACATTTAATTTCACAAGGATAATCTCAAGTTGTTAGAGATTGATTTCTGAATCAATTAAGACTTAAGATTTCATTCAGAATCTTTTCTAGTACTTTGAATTTTTCAGATTCTGGCTTTGACAGATTTCATTCTGAAATTCAAAGTCTTAGAGCAGCAATCTTTCTTCTTTACATGAAGAGATTCAGAATGAGTTTTAAACGAAAAAGTCAAGGGTGGACCTAATCCATTTCTTGAAAACATCTCAAAAACTCATAAAGAATTAATCTTCAGCAAACAAGATTTCTTGCTTTCTGATGATTCATCTTTTAAGCATATACGTGGTTTTATCCACACGTATTTTCCAGAATGAGCATTCAACAGATACAGTTTCTTGTCTGATGAATTTATCTTATCAGCTGATTCTTCACTTTTAATGAGACTTCATCTAGAATCAGGGAATTGCTCATGAAGTAATCAGATTGATTACAATTTTGTACATTGTCAACTGCTGAACTGTTACAGAAATTGTAAGTGGATTTCAATCTCACCCAGAGTACTTCTACGCACCACATCTTGATCTTTTTCTGACATTGTTAAGTGTTTGATGTAAATCAATAACAGAACCGGAGCTCTGATACCAATTGAAGGTGCGAGAAAGACACAAGAAATGGGGGGTTTGAATTGTGTATTTACTCTTTTGTAACTTTTCGCATCTTGTTAAAGAGACGCTCAAGAACCTTCAATGTTCGTTGAGAGATTCTGATCTCTTAACTATGGAGCATGAGAACCGGATAGGTTTTGATCATACGATACGATACTCAGAACTTGCAGTGCGGAAGCTTATCAGAGATAGACTGCAAGGTTCTGACTTTGCTTAACATGAGGTTCTAATATTCAATGCAGAAACATAAATAGAGATACTAATCAAGAGAGTAAAGGACACACGATATATCCTGGTTCACCACGCGGGCTAATTCAGTCCACCCTCCTCAGGTGATTTCGCCTTGAACACAAGGTCTTAATCCACTATAACCAAATCATGATTACACTTACACGGGCCGCGCCGGTGACTAACAACTTGCACAACCGCACTGTGACTAACAACCCAATGAACCGTTCAGGGATCCAACAGGATATAACGTTCATTGACAGAGCAGACCCACTGCTGGAATTTCACAGCTAGACGTTCATGGATTCATCACAATGAATATAACGTTACTGACCATATTTCAGGATTTTCCACAATGACCCTCAGCCATTGTCATCTCAAGTATTTTATCACCTCGTGATCTACTCAAGGGCCTTAACTCACAGCTGAACCGTTTAGGGATCCGTTCAGGATATAACGTTCACTGGAGGAGTCTCAATTCCTTTAGTTGAATTGGCGAACTGAAGATTACAAATTGTGCTTCTTAATAAGCAAGTTTCTCCTAAGTTTAGGTACAAAGAACACACTCATGTGTTCAAGCAAGATTTGAGCAACAACTCCTTGCTTTCCTAAGAAACTACAAGAATGTATTTAAATATTGCATTTGTTGACATCTTGTAGATCTTCTTCTTCTTCGTCTTCTTTGTTGAGCAAGCTTTGAGCAGTAACTCCTTGCTTCAGATCTTCAATGTAGTCCTGACGAGAAGGTAGGTTGATGACTTGAAAGAACTTCAATATTGTCTTCTTCATCAAAAACTTCTGTTCTTGATTGTTATTGTTGTGTTAATTTGTCTTCTTGAGTTTCAACAACAATTTCCATTAGTGAAGTAATGATAGCTTTTGAATATTCTGAGTGTTACAACGAGAACTCATCGTTGTTGCTATCTTCACAATGACTTGGTCAATTTTGTAGATGAACATTCAGTTCATAATTCTACAAGTGATCGACACCTTAGAAGCAAAAACTCTTTCCATTAAATAGCCAGTGGAAATATAGCCGTTTGAGAATACTGTTGGCTGTTTGGAAAAGAGACGTTGTGATATAATGAGTTGTACTGACACGTCTCCTTTTTACAGAGTGAGAAGTGGTCGGACATCTTTTCTTGGGCAGTGTGTACATTTAACTCACAACGGTAATATTTAGACTTCAAAACGTCAGTGGCTTCTGATTTTAATTTGATGAAGCATGAGTAGAGTCTTCATAGCAGAATGTCTGATGCTTCAAGTCTTCAGTCGATTGAAGAAGTCCATTAGGAATCAGTCTTCAGAACTTCAGCACTTGGTCTTTAAGAACGTTATTCTATTCTGCTTTAAGTCTTCCGAATCTTCAGAACCTGTCTTCAGAGTCTTCAGAACTTGATATTTGAAACCTTGATCTTCAGAACCCATAAGTCTTCAGATTCTTTCTGCACTTGGTCTTCAGCCATCAGAACTTCAAGTCATAGGAGTCTTCTGCACTTTGGTTCTTTCAGAGTGTACTTCTTCAGAAGCTTCACTATCTTCAGAATCTCAATCACTTTCAGAGAGCATCCACAAGAGCATTGCAACAACAATCTTGGCATCCTTGGATCTGGCTGATCATGACTAGATAAAGAAGTGGTCTTGCTTCTCGCGACTTTAGTTACACATTGTAACTTCGCATATATATATATATATATATATATATATATATATATATATATATATATATATATATATATATATATTCAATCATAGTACATCTAGCTGGTGCATGTTGATTCAGATGTCTTTAGTTCTTATGATCTGCACACAAAACACGTTAGACCATAAAATGGTTCTTTCACAAATACTTATTGTTATCATCAAAACATAGATTGACTTGTAGAGACAATTCTTGCTCTCACAAGAAATTGTTCAAATGTCTAACAGACCCTAATGATGATTTATTTATGTTTCAAGATGGACATATAAACTAAGAAACAATGGCCAATATCTCATTTTCATTAATAAAAGTAAAGGCCTACTTCAGAGTTTAGAATTATATGCACAAAAAAAAGGGAGTTTCTTTTCCCACCCTATGAGGTTCTCCTAGTCCCCTGGCGAAAAAGTAAAACATGTCCCTACAGTTCAGAGATGCATCTCCGAATACACCCAGTCCCCATTTACTTAATTTTACTTCGCAAATGCATCTCCAAAATGACATTTTCTTTGTTAATTTTAGTTCGGAGATGCATCTCCGAAATAGCCTGTTATCAGAATCCCAAACAGAATGAACAGTTAACCATCAAACCCAAACCAACATTTCATTGAACTAAAACATATATTGAACATTACATAATAGATAGTCATACAAATAAATTCAACCTTACATACCATTATTAACAGGACGTTGAAACATAATGATAATATCTTCGACGGATCTTGAAATCGTCGCATCCACTTCAATCAGACCCTTTGATTCATAAAGATGAAAATTACTCCACATAACCTTTAAATCTTCATCCGTCTTGAGTTCAAAGTTGGTGAAATGTATCTTCCATTAGCTATCAAATGATGGTGAACAATTCCTGAGCTTGACAACTCTTTGATTTTCTTGTAATTGCAGGAGAGTGATCAATTTGGATTTCAGATCGGCAAAAGTTGTTTCTTTGGAGACCCTAAATTGAAGTGGTAGCTTTTGGCCATTGAAATACATAAAGGCAAGGTGGAGATATGAAGACATTCTGATTAGGGTTTGTGTTGTAGAAAACATGATATGAAAGACACACCCTATTTATAGAATTAATGGATCACTTTGGTCCTTAGAAACCTTATCCTGACTTCAGGGAATATTTCAGAGATGCATCTCCGGAGAAACCTAAATTTATTATGAAACAGGGTTGTTTCGGATGTGCATGTCTGAAGCCACCACTGAACTAGAAACAAAGCAGAAACCTTATTTTATTACAAAAAGGGTTATTTCGGATATGTATATCCAAAACAACCCCTGGTTTATCCAAATGTGCACATCCGAAACAACCCCTGGTTTATCTGAATGCGCATATCTGAAGCCACCTAAACCAGAAACAAAGCAGAAAAGCAGAAGTAGTGTTATCATAAAGTTTGAACATAAAGAACAATCGAATTTTACGCCATCATTTCTGAATATGTATTACTTATGTATTAAATCGTATGAATATTACATCATTGACGACAATACATTCAAAAAAAGTGTATCGATTACAATTTAAAATGTATTGAAAGATGCATCTCCGTATAAATCTACTACTGGTTCTTCTTTAGACTTTTCCTTATTTGATTCCCTTTCAAGCTCGCTCAATTTGGTGAACTCTTCCTTCCTTTCCAGAAAATGATTTGGTCAACTTTTCGCCTCTTTCGTGGAATGTGCAGTCCACTTCGGTGATGTTTTTAGTATATGACACCTGGGTTTCAAATAAACCTCAACAAAATGTAAAGATTTGGAAATCCACCCAATACACATGATGCATCCGGAAGGATCTTGAAGTGGGCCACTATGAGGTGGAAAAAATGTCTCCAAGAAACCATATCTTGTCAGATCGTTACACACCCTGTTATATGCATTTTCTATAAGATTACTCATATCAGGGAAGCACATCCACTTTGAAAACGGTGTTGTACCTCTATCACAAGGTGTAGTAGCATCTTAAATCTCCTCAAAATATTCTTTTGTCTCATATAGCGATGTGTAGAATTCCCTATGCACCGTTAACTCTTTCAAAAGTTGTAAGCGGACAAGAAAGTGATTCTCCTACCCTTTACCGAGCAAGCCGGCCACGGACCGAAAACCGCAATTACCATCCTCCTTAACATTTACAATTCGCTCAATGTGTTTGTGCATAAAGGGAAAAACATTTTCAATGAAGATTATTTTCGGCATCAGCGGTGAATGAGGTGGTTTTCTAATGCGAGCACCCTTGTAAACACTTTTTTGAGATTTTGGAGTAGGAGAATCCAGGAAACCCAAATCAACGTGTTTGTGGAGTGAAGGAGACCAAGTTGTCGTCGTTTGTGGGTTTGACCTTTTTAGGGGCACCTTTGGTTTTAACTGGTGTCAAAGGAGGTTTCAAATCTGTGGTTTTCGGATAGGAAATCTTCCTCAGTTTCCCTTTGATATGCAATTTCATTGTGTCATCTGCTTTACAAAATCTATCTTAGATTACTTCCCAGTCACTCATGATAGATATACCCGCTTTACCATCCTTCATCGCACCATCACCATCAAACCGAAGCCTTTTTCTAGTGACTGAATACTCCATCCATATGTATCGGAGAGTTAAGCTTCACCTTTTTTGAAATGAGATAAGCACATGGAAGACCGTAAGTCCTCCTAAGTGTACATTCAAACTTCAAATTGTACAAACCTATCTTCTCTGCTCGTTTCGCTTTGTGAGAAATGAAATTCAACCCCACCTGAGATACGTTGCAAACCAACTACGAATATAAAGTGTTGTTTTTGAAATGGTGTTCTAACACGGTAAAGCTCCGACCAAAAGTTGTTTGTATTTCATTACGTTGGTTTTAGAGCATTTGCTTCACCGCGTCCCACTCTCTGCAAAAACTACCCTTACTATCACACAACCATTTCTTCAGTGCTGAATGAGCTGATTCGAATCTGTTTGTTGTCTTATTGACGAGGTGTCTAACGTTATCGGTCCAAGCACAAATAATCTTCTCATTCACTTGGTCGAGAATAGTACTCTATACTTATTTCAGGAAATATGGATATTTCTCACACACCTTCCTGAAAAGCATAATAACATCGACATATAATTCTTTACTAGAAGAATTTATTATAACATTTCATGCATCCATTATCGTTTCTAACACCACACTATATTTTACCATTTTTTCGTTTTCACCCTTGATTTGTTTGGTGCCTACTGCGGGTTTGAGCCTACTTCTCACATTTTTATTTATGTGATATCGACAAAGCAATGCATAGGATGTAGGAAACATTGTTGCAACCAAACTCATAAGTGCGGCGTCTCCATCGATGACAATAACATTCAACATATTTTGTTGGTCCTTCAACAAACTCTTGCACATTTACAATGCCCATGTAATGTCTCCTCTTTTTCTGATTCCAAAAAAGCAAATCCCACTGAAAATGTCTTATCCGTAGAAGTAACACCAACAATTTCCAGAAATGGAGGCCTATACTTGTTGATCTTATACATTGAATCAATTATGAGGACAGTTGTAAATGTGTTGAATAACTTGATACTTTTGGGATGAGTCCAAAATATGTCACGAACTTGGACTTTATCCTCACAAACTCTGTACTTAGAAACATAGTGGTTATCATCCAAAAGCTTCAAAATTTATTGCATTTGCGATCTTGGACCCCTTATTTCCATGTTGTTTTGATAACGCACATTGTATACTTGCTTAATATTTGAAACACTTTCAGGTCTTTTCCGTTTCAAATCTGCAAGCATGTTTTTCGGAGCCACCCTGATTAAAGACATGTCCAAGAAAATTTCCTTCTCATCCGGTTTAAGGCGACATACGATGGGATGTCTGGCTAGTTCGATTTGCGAGGCATGATTATGTATACCTGAAATTAAATTAAATTTCCAAGTATCATATGCCTTACAGTAACCGCGCAACTTAAACAGACAATCACACTTTCTCGATCCGGTGTCATCACGTTTCAACTTCTGAATCGGTGGAACGTATGTGGCACTTCTTTTGCATCTCATTGTTACAATTGTTGGTCTTCTATTAGAACCATTATCAGATCTTCTAATTACAACGCCAAACCCCAATTTCACGGCCTCCATGTGAACCCATTGAAGCATATGTTCACGAGCACTGAACAATTTTTCATTTTTGAAACATTGACCAACATCTATCTTGACAACAATCAGTTTAACCGACTTAACATCATCCTTCACTTCATCTGGTTTTACATCAATATGTACAGGAGCTTTGGGAAACATATCAAGGTGCACCATATCTAATTCACACCAAAACAAGAAAAAAGTTATAAAAAATAACAGTAATAGGTGAGTTCAGATATGCATATCCGGAAGAAAAGTTCATATTTCAGCATAAAATCAAGATTAATGCAGCCAATGAGGGATGAAAAGAGTAATGTTTACTTGAAATTGCAACTTCTTTTCCTCTTTTTGATGTGATAAAACACAAATGTGATTTGGAGTCGAAAAATGAATTGAGAATGATTTTTTAAGGGTTTTAGGTTATGAAGTGTAGTAATGTTGTTAAAGGGATGATCATGCAAGGTGGTGATATATTCAATTTTCCGCTGGCCACTTCAGATATTCATCTTTAAAAATATCCATGAATGGTTACATTAACCATTTTAGGAAAAACCTTTGAGGAAATGGCTTCAGGGGTTAGTTTGGATATGCATCTCCGAAATAACCTATGAATGGTTACGTCTTTGAAAAGATATTTGAAAATGAGTTCAGGGTGGGTTCGGAGATGCATCTCCGAACTAAATTCAGATAAAAATGGAATTTAATTCGTTTGGGGATGCATCTCCGAATTTTGTGAAGGTATTTTAGAGTTTTCAAAGGTGCGCCCCACATCCATAGGGCGGGAAAAGAAATTCCCAAAAAAAAAACTAAAATAAAACAACCATAAAGTTGAAGTATCAAAAAGGCAAACACAAATTTGTCCGTAACTTGACTAAATTTGAGAGTACCATGTTTTATTATCTTTGTATTTGCATTTAGCTAACCTATTTTGTACTGTACAAACAAGTCAATATACCAATTCATTCTAATTCTAATTTAAACATCCCTCAGATGGGAGGAAGCAAGTTGGTCAATGTCGCAGTGAGAATCAGAGACCATGGATATTGAATTAGCTAGGCTTCACAAATCTTAAGATATCACCACCGATCTTTAACTTATCCAAGGGAAGGGGTAAAAAAAGAATAACCCATAAACATGCAATGCTAAACAATGCAATAAAGAGAATCTAAGGTTCGGGGGTTGGTTATACTAAGGGAAGGTGTTAGCATCCTAAGTATCTATAGTACTCTATAGGAACCTCTTGTTATATTTGTGTTATTGTTAAGTTGTTTGCTATTTGGGATTGATTGGGGAGATGAGAAGAGAAATGTTTTTTATTGTTTTTTGTGTTTGGCAAGACACAAAGTCTTGTGTCTACGTACCAATAAAGGATCAAAACCTCGTAGTTCGGGGTTTAAATTGAAAAGGGGTTTGTTATGGTGGATTTTATTGAAGAGGGGACAAGTTGTCATCTTAAGGAGAATACTCATCTAAACCACCACAAACATGTGGAAGAGGAATCTTTGCTTCACATTGATAGAAGGGCTCCAACTTGGACGTATCAACATGTATGCCACATATCTCTCTCAAGTGGAAAAGAATCAACATCTTTATCAACAATGTAATGGGGTAGGAGATTTATATCTCAACTAAGGATGACTCATGTCTAATCTATTTGAAAAGGGTTTTTAATAGAAAAGCCAAAGTGGAAAAAGGTTTGAATTAAAGTTTGTGTTTTTTAGTCTTTGTGAAAGAGTTTTGAATATGCTTAAAGATGTCTTGAAGCACTTGTTAAGAAAGGAATTAAAAAGATCAATGACCTAAAGTCAAGGTTTTTATTGAAAGTGGTTTGAGTTTTGAAGGAGGGGAAACCCTAATTGAATGTTTAAGTTGAGGGTAATCCTAAGGGATTACAAGTTCTAGGATTATAAGATATATATATATATATATATATATATATATATATATATATATATATATATATAAGAAGATGTAAAGATGCAAATGTAAATGACAAAGATGTCAACAACAAGCCCCTCCCTTGGATTAAGCAACAAGGTAACAATTGTGAACAATCATTCAAACAAATTAGTAAACATGAGAACATGGATAGACATTGATCAACAAGTATATATAAGGTTCATAAACAAACAAACTTGATCATGGTATACAACATTCACGTGGAAGAGAAGAGTATGGATACAAGTTTTCAAGGTATGTTTTAACAAGACAAGTTAAGTACCAAATCATGACTTAAATCAAAGCATGGCTATTTATGAACTATCTAAGACAAACACTGCAACAACATCAAAACATGGACACACAAGGACAAAGCATGTTTTCAAGGTTAACATCAACAAAATGAGACATGGAAGACATATGATTTTAGGTCAAATAAGATCAACAAAAATCAACTACGCCAAACCCTAATCAAAAGCATGAATATGAACATAGGTTTTAGGTTATAAACACCAAACATGATACTTAAAAAAGCATAATCAAACATGAACATGAACAAGGATGTTTAAGCATGACAAAATTGAGGATGACATCCACACTAGTCCACAAATAAATGCAAGAAAAATATGAGAAACATTTTTAGGGTTTTTGAATTTAAAAGAAATGATTAGTAAACATATATTTGATTTTTTTTAATAAATGTGATAAATAAAATAAAATCAAGACTTTTTTTATAAGATAATTTTGATATTTAAAAATATTAGGGGTGATAAAATGAAAGGGAGCAAAAAGAATAAATGGAAGATCATGGATTAAAAGAAAAATGAAAAGAAAATAAAGATGAAGAAATAAACAAAGAAACAAGTGATAAAAAACAGGGATGCTGCCAACAAGGGTTGAACCTGCGCCCTCATGCTCCTAGGTTAAAAGTTTTACCATCAGGCCAAGCACCATGGTGTTGCAAAATAACGCGTGTAATGAAAGAAAAATAGAAGTTTCAAATGAAAAATCACAAAATAAAAATAGCAAAAGGTCTGGGGCGAAGGGGATTTAAACCCTAGACCTAATGCTCACACATAATGCACAAATACTAGTGTTTCCACTAGGGCGCGATGACAATTTGTGTACCTAGTTGCAACCATAAAAAAAATATTAAACATGTTTTAGAAATGAAAAAGGGCATAATCTTCTTCCTCCTACCACGAGTTTCCGCCATTTTTTATTTCTGCAGAAACTCTAACTTCCTTATTTCACAACCATTTTCAAAAGTGTAAAAAGCAAAAGTGTTCAGAAATCAATAAGGAACAAAATGGCACCAATTAATTGCTTTTATATTCAGTCTATAGCAAACAATCATTCTAAGATCAATATGAACCCTAAAACCCAAATTTAAAATGAGATCATAAACATCACAGATTCAGTCCAATTGACAAAGGGGTTTTGATTTCTACATTGTAACAAGTAGTTTGGTAACTCAAATGTATGAAGATGATGCAAGGATCATGGAGTTGCAGAAGTGTATGGACTTACCTATTGGAGTAGGTCCAATGCCTCTTCAATAAAGCTTCCAGAAGATGGTTAATGATGCAAATAGCTCATATGGTTAACAATGCCTTTAGGACGCTTTTAGGATGCTTGGTTTGTGTTGAAACAGCTCCCACATTCTTACACGTTTCTTCTTGCAAATGTGAAAAATGAGAAAATTGATCTTGATGAAAATGGTGTTACAGCTGCAATGTGAGAGTTTGGACAGTTGCTATGATGTTTAAGGATGGTGTTTGAATGATTAAAAAGGCTGGAAATGATTAGGATGAAGGTTTATGGTGTTTTGGCCCAAAAAGTCAATTATGGTGGTGATGTAGGTTGAATTTCTGTTTTAGAGCTTTTTTGGTGAGTTGGATGGTTTAGACAACTTTGATAGGTGATTTGTGGTGTGTGAGGATGGTTGTTGGAGTTGTTTTGTGACTATATGAAGTTTTGAGGAGTTTGGTGGTTTGGAAGTTTTGCTACAATGGAGTTCTTGTGCAAATCTTGGTGTGTGGAGTTCTGAGGCTTGTTTCTCTATTTATAGAGGTTCTAAATGGTTCATGTAACTTGCAAAAATCATGCTTAGTTCAATTGGAATTCTAGTTTGGTCACTTGGTTTGAAATTGCACAAGAAACCATACTTGAGTCATGATGAAATGGTGGAGTGAAATGTGGAGGATATGCATGATTTTCTGACCTATAGAGATTGCTTATGAACTTTAAAGATTGTTTGTGATCTGAGAAAACAACTTGGAAGCTCAATGCAAGATTTATTGGCAAAAAGTGACCTTTATCAAAATGGATATGGTGCTTTATGCGAAACTTCCATAAATAGTATCAAGACTTGGACAAAGCCTTAATTCTTTGTGTAATGCATCAAAATTTTGTGTAAATCTCTGATTATGGTGAGATTTAGAAGTAAGATGGCCTGAAAAGTGAGATTATGTAGCTTAGGTTTGGATTTGATCATGAAGCTTGCCATGAAAAAGACCTAGAATTCAATTTTGGGAGGCCAACTTCATCACTTCGAAACTCATAACTCAAGTGTGATAAATTTGTATTCTTGGACTTTTTGGAAAGCTTCAAACATCATCTACAACTTTCATGTTGACAACTTTCCTTGAATCAATTGGGATCATAATGAAAAATTCCTACAAAGTCAGTCACTTGACAAGGTTAAAACCTGTTGAAAATTTCACTAAGTGTTTTTCTTTCAAAGGCAAATGAATCCTCCATTTCATGGCCTCATATCTTTTTATCCATGCATTTTTTGGAATCCATCCTCTATGAAAAAGTTGGAGTATGAAGCAAGATCTTCAATTTGATCTTTGGAGCAAAGAAAATGGTTTCTTGAGGAGGAAGTTATGAGCTTGGAAAGTAGGGCAAAAATCATAGAGTTTCCATAACTTAGAAAAATTCAAGAAACCCGAATTTTTCCAAAACATGATCTTTGGATGTTTTCTTTGATTTTATTGATTTATCATGATCCAATTCAAATATTTTCATGTTCCGTGACTTGTGGAGTTCGTGTTTGACAAAAAATCTCAAAAGTCAAACTTTGATTTTGAGGAACAGTTGACTTTTCATCTGATGAACTTGAACTCTTTCATTGCTCATGAATCAAACTTCTTGGATCAAACCAACCATATGAATGGACTAATATAATGCATTTGAGGTCCTTGGAACATATCTTGAGGCGTTGTATCATGCATTGCTTCAAAAGTCAAACCCAGGATAAATCAGGTCAAACACCCTAATTTGGGTGCACCTGATGATTTGGGGCTTGTTGATCTTGATTTAATGCAATCTTGCACTTGATTATTGATGGGAGAAAAACCTTGATCATTGTTGAATGAATTAGGTATCGAGAGATTAAGGATCCCACAATCCTTTGATTGGTCAACCCTTGAGCTTCTTGAGAGTCAAAACCCTAGCTATGATCAGAGCAAAACCAAAACACATGTTCTTGTATCCAAAAGGGGTTAGTAATGCATAAAACACACACATGAGATGATTGATGTTATGCAAAATGATGCAAATGAGGTGGGATCCTAGGGTTAAAAATCAAGGTGTGATAGTTACATAGAAACTGCATTGAATCATCTTGTGGCAGATTATGATTGGTTTGATCATTTAAATCAGCTGACCATCTCCATGGAATGACAAAATCCCTACGGTAACCAATTATATTAGCACTTATACTTGAAATGCGTTTTCCATTATTTTTAACAATGTGAAGCAAATATCATACAATCAGTAGTAGAATTATACCCATTAGAACACCGGATTTTGCAGCATGTATGAATATCGACAGAATAATTCCTAGAGAAGATGTTAATATCCCTCACCATCTTGGATACCTCAGATAATGGTAAAACATCCCAAATCTTCAAAACCTAAACGTAAGTTTTCCTCAAGAATGTTAATGGTCCATACAAGATAAAGTAACTCATTGACTTTGCACAGCCCCAACAGTTAGGAAGAAGAATCATCTTTAACTCCAATATTGATATCATTATGAGGCTGAAGCCATCCACTTGAAAGTAGCTTCAGCAGCGAACATATTTTCTTGCAATCCTCAATGCTCTTGATTCTTGCCATTGAGATCAGAAAACTTTGATGGAAGCTTAAAAAATGATTAGGTTGTAACATCCCATTTAATATATATCTAGAACAATATCATATAAGTGTTATTATTTGGTACTGATACAAACATAAGAGCCTATTGGCATCATTTACATACTTAACCATTTACAAAATATAAAAGGAACAACATATGGTACAAGGTATGGAAAGTGCCAAAATAAAAATCTAAGATCTAAGTACAATATCCTTCATTGTACACAATACACAATGAAAAATCATCACAATATAAGCATACCTTGAAACATCCATGCATAACTCTACTTGTAACTAAACCTGCAAATAATACCTGAAAAATAACAACAATAATGGGGTGAGATAATAATCTCAGTGAGTTCCTCTATCTTATGGGTTCACTCGGCTCTACAAGGTTTTAATCAAATACTAACTCAAGTCAATGGGGAAAAAGGGATAAGACTTGAGTTCACAAAACTTGCAATGTATGGGAACATGTCTCTTGAGTTCATCAATTCAAATAATCACTAGTTCAAAAACCGTACCAAGGCATATTTCCCCGTTCTCTCCTACGTCTAGGACTTTTGGCATGGGTCATAGATCTTTGTACCATACTTTGACATACGAATGGATTCAGATTCAAGGGAAACATGGTCCACATGAATCGTCGCATCCTATGGGACTTCCAACCTATTTCAATCCTTTTACCTGTAGGCTCCATTCGTACACAGGGACTCAAACCTGTCAAAGTAATGGTGAGTACATCCCAAACGAGCTCCACATAAGCATCAACTCTTGGGATGACACAAATAGGGAGTTGTTTCCGACTATGTGATAAAATATAACATAATGTGATCGTATTCGACAATCACAAGGTGATCACATTCACTTTAATCATAAAACAACACACTAACCATACATGTTCCATATAATGCATTTTACTCACAACTATGGTAACCATCCATCCATGACACACACCTAGGTATCATATTGCATTAATGTCACCTTCTACTATATCTAAGTCATATTTGCAACTTATTTATATTTTAAATCCATTTACCTAGTTATAAGTCAAGGTTTCCTCACTTATCTTCATATTGTTTTAAGCATGTTATATCACAATCAATACAATCACATAAGCAAAACAACAATGTATATATCATATACTAACATATAATTCATAAGCATGCACAATGTTATCCTCTACCAAGAATCATTGGTTAATTCATGATCTCACAATAAATAGGACTTTTGAAACAAAAGGTTCCTCACCAAATAGGACTTTTGGAACAAAGGTTCCCTACTAACTAATCAACCAATTCTCATGGTGTTCAACAAAATGCTAGGTGTTCATGTTCACCAGTTCACACATTATTCCACAATCACTTTAATTCATTATTATTATATCAATCAATAACACATATCCATACGCATTCGACCGTGCCTCAATCCGAGTTATGGTTCTCAAGATATGGGGAAAATAAGAAACAGAAAAACTGCACCCTGTCATGGTCGCCCAGCGAGCAACCAGCGAGGCTGGCTCGCTTCTGGTTCGCCCGACGAACTCCAGGCGACGACCATACAGAACTAAAAATGCATCATGGTTGCTCGACTAGCAGGTGGCAAGGTAGCTCCTCTTCTGTTCGCCAAACCTCACCCAACAACGCTAGCAGAAAAACAGGTCGCCCTGGCTGGCCAAGGCTTGCCCGACGATGCTGACAGAAATTAGCTCGCCTTGAGCTCGCCCGGTGACTCAAGTGAAACTCAATTTTCTAGCAACGTATAATGAAGTTAAACATGGCAAAAAAAAACTCAAACCCACATGTTAACATAGCATCTAAACACCCAAATAGACATGTTAAAACATCATTAAGCATGCAATTCATTAATTACAACATACAGACAACATTTAATTCAATTTCAACACAAAAACCTAACCCACCAATATTCTCATATTTTCCCCCTAAAAGCTACACTATCTAATGGAACTCACCTTGTAATGAAGAAGAAGAAATTGTTGGATGATGAAGATGAACGATGATGAGAACTTCCACTTCTAGGTTTTTCTTCTTCTCTTCCTCCATTCCTCTTTCTATCTTTCCTTCTTTCTCTCTTTTTCTTACTAACTTCTTTTCTTCTTATTCATAAATATATATCACATATATTATATAATATAATATTATATAATGATACAAAATACTCTAATTAATATTTTGTCATCTAACACCAATTGACCAATTATTGTCGTTATCAAAATGTCCCCTCTTGCACTTATTAATATTGGTCTGTTTCTTTTATTAATAATTGATCTCTTCAGATTTCACTAGTTACTCTATTGGTCTCATCTGATAACATTTAGAGCAGTTAGGAGGTCTAATTATTCTAACTGACAAAAGATAGAGTACATAGGAACTCAGTTGATCTCAACTGACACCCAATTTAGTATTTAAGGGAATATGGGATATTACAAGGCTGCAAGATTGAGAATACATGAAACTATGAAAATGATTAGGCTCCTTATTAAAATCTTGAAAACACTTTTATCTGTTGCATCTGTCATGGTAGCGGCTAAAATTCATCAATATCCATATTTTTCCCTTAAACAAAATAGGAGTTTAAATTTAGTACACTTTTCAAGAATGATAAATCCATTGAGCTGTGATGATATCATTATATAAATTTAAGGTGTGAAAACAATTTGGATTTAAGAAAACTAATTGGTCCGGGCAAGTCTAAGCTAGGTTAAAAATGAACATAAGTAGATGTTGATGGTGAAAGTGAAAGATGTATTCATATTTTCCTAACTGTATAAAATATTAGATTCAAGCTTTTTTCTAGTGCTAAAATATAGGTCATATCATGGGTCTACAATCTTCTGCATCTCACTCAGAAGTATAGCCATATGGTTCGCAATTCGCTTCGGTACGTGGTACAAATTCGGGTACGTGGTACGCAACTCTCAAAGAATTTGGTATGTGAGGGGTATACATAATCAGTACGCTAATTTGGTTCGTGGTACGTTAGTTATGTTATTTGAATTTGTGATATGTTCAAATGTAATACTTCACGTGTTATAATTAAAAAATTATTTAGTTTATATAAATAAATTAAAATTATTTGATGTTTGGGCCCGAATCCAATCCAATCTGATCGTCGTCCAGCCCTAATACCTTCCATCTCGCTTTTCTAAAGAGCAAAGAATTTGTATTCAGTAGATGACGGACTTGACCAAGATCAATAATGGCAGTAGCAATCAAATGAGACAACCTCTCATCCTCATCAGCACTATGAAAACACCCTCGACCTATAGCATCGACGACTAATACCTCCCTAATAGAGCCACTATTCATCAAAGTTTCACCATTACCTATAATCTAGAGGCAATACCTACATAGACAGAGAGTTAGGTTAGTTTGGCTTAGATAGTTGAAGCATATTGCCTATAAATTTGATGAGAGGTTGAGACTTAAGAGAGACAGTGAACTCTGATTTTTTATATGAAATTGTAGTTGTTGGTCAGAGAGTGGAGAAACTCTTAAGTTATGCTTATGCAGTATTAAGGCATACTAGGTTCTCAACACATACCTTGCTCTTGTTAGAGAAACTTTAGTTCTTTGAATATTAGAAATGAATCCCACAACTCCCACACTATTATGTCTGACAGTAGATATTATCACATCCTCTTCACCCTCTTGGAAACCATCAACAGTGGAACCCTTCACGGAAAAGTAATTATTGACATCACCACCAAATATTTTGTCAAATGCATCTTGGATTGCAAAAAATTGAGCTTTATATGGTGATATGACACCAACACTAACAATATGTTTTTGGAAACTGATTCTGTTAAGATTCAATACATGGTAAAGAAGTATGGTTAATAATACAAATAAAGTAACTCATAACAAACATTTATAACTCAAGTGTTTGGTTTTACTCATCTTCATATCTTAGATCACATTACCATTATAAAGGCCATGAAAAATCCCATACACCACAGCTACTTCCACTATATGTCTTCAGCTATTCCCTTCATCCAATTCATCTTCTCCGGAAGAAACATCTATGAGAGAGTATGACTTAAACATATCTGCACATAGAAAATGTTTCTCGTAGTTTCTATCTTTGACGCTTGAAGAATCCAAAAGTTGATTGTCATAGAACTGCATATTTGGAAAAAAAAAAGCTAATGGATGGATGCATTGTTGTTTCACGGTTTCGAAAATTAGCCACAAAAGAAATTACTGAGTCGAGTCGCGGACTAGGTCACTCTCTTTAAGACGTTTCACAACACTGACCAAAGTTATGTAAAGTAGTCGAACTACCACGCCGCCTTCATCTATACTATACGATTACTCCTTACACGGTAGATAATCGGTCTAGAAATACACCCTCTGATGATACAAATACAATTCGAATATGGTATAAATACCACTCGTAGTATCTGGTATAACGACCAAATGTAATATAATTTCTCAAATCAAGAGAAATTTTAATAATTCTCCAAAGAGAATTCTATAATGGTCATTTGACCATTAAAAATGATTTCTCAAACAAAGAGAATTTCAAATAATTCTCTAAAGAGAATCCAAAAATTAATACTTGTAATTTCTCAACTCAAATGAGGAGAAACTAACATAATTCGCTAAAAGAGAATTCAAGAAAATACTCGAAAAAATCAACGAGTAGAAAGAAATGGGGAGAAGTTGGCGCTTCAACAATTCGAAAGATGCGGAGTTATGAGAGTGAGGAAGGAAAAACTCAATAAGTTTTTGGTATGTTTTGGAATGAAATAGAGAATTTCCTTATATAATGAAGTGAGGAAGGAAATATATCTCACATAAGCAATGTGGGACTAAGGAGTTTTTTTCAACTAACACACAATGTGAGACTTGACTTAAGGAACTTTTTCAAATTCATCTCCCTGTATTAGAATATTAACATAATGTTCCAACAATTCCCCACTTGAATTTAAAAAAAAATGTTTTAGAAGTAACGTTTAACGTTTCTAAGATTATGCATAAACAAAGGTGTTTGTGACTTGAACCTTTGCGTAACAAGTAGGATTCCAATTCAACAAGAGTGACACAATGTCTTGAACTCTATCTCAGACATCTAAGGCACATAAAACCTTTTCTTAAGGTGTATTCTAATAGCCCGTGCTTTAATGACCTTGCGCGTGTATCCTTATTTAGTGAAGGCTCTAGGAATTCTGCCTCACAATTCCATAGGACAAAGTTCCACAATCACATAGGTGGGTCTATTAAGAGTACTCATGTAGCCTAGATACTCCCTCATATAAAGTATAAATCTCATTAAGAGCTTCTATTATCTCATCCTCTTATTACTTCAGGATTCATGCTTCACTTGCATGATCATCTCATATTACTCACAACTTGTTATTACCCATTGAACCTATTTCTTGGGATCTCCAATCATCTAGGTTGGGTTACCATCATGAGCAATTCATTTCTCTATAGGCATTATTCTCATCTTCTTGGATGTCATATGGACTTTCTCCCTAGCTAGCCCTTTCGTCAAAGGATCTACTAAGTTTTTCATCATCGTGTACATAATCCACTCTTACAACTCCTTTAGAGATACAGTCTCCAATCGTGTTGTGTTTCCTCCTTATTTGACGTCAGTTACCGTTATACTAACGATTCTCAATTTTTACAATAGTCGCGGTACTATCAGAGTGGATCAACACAACTAGCATAGGTTTTTCCCACAAAGGGGTCTCTGCTAACAAGCGTCTTAACCAACTTGCTTTTTCACTAGCTTTGGCTAGTGCTATCATCTCAGACTCCATTGTGGACTGAGCTAGGATAGTCTGTTTCTTTGACTTCCAAGATACAACTCCCTCAGCTATACTAAATCTAAAACCACAAGTAGCTTTGGTATCATTCGATAAGGTGTTCCAATCTGCATCATTGTACCCTCCTAGTACAACAGGAAATTTCTGATAATGTAGGCCGAGATCCATGGTCCTTTTAAGGTACCTCATGAATCGCTCAATAGTTTGTAAGTGCTCATTACTCGGTCTACTCGTAAACTTGCACAACAATCCTACGACATATTTATTGTCGGGTCTAGTACAATCAATGGTATGCCTAATTAAGACTGCCAATGATGCTCGTATATTCTATTTGTTTGACACTTTCACCAGTGTTCTTAAACAGTTTCACACTTAAATCATATGTTATGCACACATGTTTACAATCAAAGTAGTTATATTTATTTAAGATCTTCTCCACATAACGTGATTGATCCAAAGAAATTCCTTGTTTGGATCTCGTGATCTTGATACCAAGGATCACGCTTGCTTCTCCGAGGTCTTTCATATCAAAGTTGTTGCACAACAATGATTTCACATCATTAATGGTCTGATGTTTGATCCAAATATGAGTAGATCGTCTACATAACGACATATGATAGCGCATATGCGTTTCTCAGATTTGTAATGAACGAATTTGTCACTTTCATTCACTTTGTACCCATTCGATATCATTAAGTTATCAAACTTTTCATGCCATTGCTTAGGAGCTTGTTCTAGTCCATACAGAGACTTGTCTAACTTATATACCTTGTTTTCTTATCCATGGATTACAAACCTTTCCAGTTGTTCCATATAGATTTCTTCTTCTAAGCTACCATTTAAAAAAATTGTTTTAACATCCATTTGGTGTACTATTAAGTTATAAATAGCAGCTATCGAAATAAGTACCCTAATGGATGTAATTCTAGTGACTGAAGAAAAGGTGTCGAAGAAATCTATATTTTTCTCTTTGTCTAAAACCCTTGTCTATAAGGCGAACCTTATATTTATAAATAGTTCCATCAGGTTTTAGTTTCTTTTTTCAAAATCCATTTACAACCAATTGATTTCCAACCAGGAGGCAAGTCTATTAAGTGTCAGGTCTTGTTAGATTTTAGAGATTCTATCTCATCATTAATAGCTTTTTGCCTTAAATCTACACCCACAGATGACAAGGATTCTTGAAGATTTATTGGATCTTTCTATACTATATAGGCCGCATAATTGGGTCCATAGTCTTTAGCAACTCGTACTCGTTAACTTCGTTGAAGCTCTGTTTCTACTTCGTTGTTACTTTCAGTGCTTCTTATCACATGAATGTGATTCAATTCAGTGCCCCCACTATTTGTCGATTTGAAAGGAAATTCGTCTTCATAGAGTTCAACATCATTCGATTCTATGATCACTTTAGCATTTAGGTCATAACACCTATATGCTTTACTGTTTACTGTATACCTAATAAATACACATTCAGAGGCTCTACTAGCGAGTTTGACTCGCTTCAGATCCGAAATTCTAACATAATCCAAACAACCCCAAGTTCTTAAATAAGACAAGTTTGGTTGTCTTTTCTTTAATATCTCATAAGGAGAGATCTTAATTTTTGACTTGGGAACTCTAATCAGAACATAGCAAACAGTCAACAAAATTTCCCCCCGCCAGTGAGGAGTAGCACCAGAATCCAACATAATTGAAACAACAAGTTCAGTAAGAGTTCTATTCTTTCTTTCAGCTTTACCATTCATTTCAGGAGAGTATGATGCAGTCATTTCATATACAATTCCATGTTTAATATAAAAATCATTAAATAAACTAAAACAATATCCAGTTCCCCTATCACTATGAAGTATCTTAATCTTGTTACTAAATTGAATTTTAATTTCATTAACAAAAGTCTTAAACATAGTAATTTCACAAAAATATCATTTTTAGTGAGTGTACAAATCTACCCCAATAGACTGACTAAACCTTGCCTTATTTAGAATAAAACCAGAAACAAGATTCTTTATAATCTCGGGAGTATACATGACATCCTTCAAGATCAAGGTTGGCTAGGTAAAATCGTAGAGTTTACCGTGTGTGTGTGTGTGTGTGTGTGTGTGTGTGTGTGTGTATATATATATATTAGGGACCAACTTACTCCAAGAGTAAGTTTTTTTAACTTACTTCAAATCATAGTCTTTGAATTGAATCTAATCTAATGGTTAATTAATTAGAAAGACTAATTCAACAAACCAAAGACACACAATAGCAAAACTAGAAACACTGGAACATAGTAACAAACAAAAGTTACATACAATCACATAATAACATAGTAACATAACATTGCTCTGTTTTTTATTTGTGAAGAAGACTAACTTTTTAGATACTTACCAATTAAAGAAAAAGGTCACGAAGACACAAAAGCATTACAATATACAAAGCAAAAGAAGAAAGCTCATAGAATATTGTCGTTGAAGTTCTGGTTCGGCGTCGTACAAGTGAAGTAACGTTAGGGTTCAAAAGTTTTTAATTTTCATTGCTCTGGGAAATCAAAAGTCTAATGTCTAATGAAAAAAGATTTTATTTAAAGTGAATAAAATAATAAAGTGGGAGAATTTTTATTGGGATGAGCATTTAAAATTTCAAAAAAAAGTTAAAATCAAGTCAGAGTAAAATCCAAAGATTTTACACGATTTTACAGATTTCAGAGGGATTTAAATCGTGTAAAATCGCTCCAGTATGCGATTTTACTTAAAAACGGTTTTACCTACGATTTAACACCAAAATTTGACCTAGAAACGTAAAATATAAGAGTTTAGGTTTTAAATCGCGATTTTAACTTGTTCAAGATTAAAGTCTTTTCAGAGGTGGACATTATTCCACTTCTCCAGTACTGACAACATTAGTGGCGTGGACAACTCCCAATAACACTTTCTTATTCGTGAATGTTTTAAACATTGCACGAGCATAACATACATGACAAGAAGAGACAATGTCCATCCACCAACCATCATATTCACCAATCATGTTGAGTTTAGTGATCAAAGCAATAAATTGCTCATCAATCAAGTTTACCTATGCATTAGGGGAAACACAAGGTTTAAACTCGATCTTTCATTTTTTAATCATATGACTTGGTTTTCCACAATTAAAGCAAGAGAAAACACCGGTGTCGTTTCTTTATGGTGGTGATTGTTGCTTATCAATTGGAGTAATTGGGGCCCTTGAAGGGTACTCATTCTTAATTCGGTTCACAACATTGTGGTTCTGATTCTTTAATCATTTTCCAAATGGCTTCAGAGCTACACCGAATTTCTTTTTGTTGTTTGAAATAACCAAGACATTTCTTTTTTATCTTGCCTCTGAGATTTTTCTTCAACTCAAAGGCGAATAATCAGACTCTCAATTAAAAATTCTTTTGTTTCGTGGTGAAGCATGATTTTTAAAAACTTTCAAAATAGGGGATATTTGTCAATAATAAAAGCAATTTAAAATTGTTCATCTAAACACATACCTTTTGTAATGATCTCATAAGCAATCTTTTGAAGTTCATAGCATTGAGCCTCCACACACCTTTCATTTATACCATCTGATACTTTAGGTAGCGACTAACGACATGCTTCTTTATTTCAGCTTCCTCGGTGTCATACTTCTTTTGCAGAGCCTCCTAAATCGTTTTGGAGTATTACAGATCATCTGTGTGTCCATTAAAAATATGATTTTGTAGAGATAATCATTCTCTTTCCTTAATGCGAATTCTTTTCTGAGCAAGAAATCGTTCGTTTTAATATGTGCAGCAAATTCAGCTTCAACACTATTAAGTGTTCCATTTGAGTCCAGATATTTCGTACTATTAATTTGCTCAGTTGATCTATAAGGAGCAACAGGAATATCATCGGTCATAACATTGGCAACTTTTTTTTCTTCAAAAAATTACAAATTTTGTTGCCAGCATTTTGTCAGAGACAACAGTCGCAGAAGTACCAATAAATTCTTTGGTAGCCATGGCTGTTCAAAACGTCTTAAAATTGCTCACGAATGTTGTAAACTACTCACGAATTTAACAAATGAACATGCTTGCATAGTTAGAAGTCAGGAACAAGAATGGAACGCACCTCACTTTTGACTAGTGCAGGTAATTGCTTCTCATTTCCAATAAATACAACATGGCAAAGACCGGGAAGTTGTAGAGGTATATTTGACTCGCATTCTTTGAGTTGGGCAGCTTCATTGATAACTAACATTTCTAGCCTACCAAGCCCTTCTGCGTGCAGTCTAGAAGAGCTTGAAGCAGTACAAAATATCATGCGGGATGTTTCGAAACCAAAAGCTTTTAATTGAATTTTCATCAAAAAAATCAGGAAGAATCAACAAATCTCGAAGAAATTTCAGTCTTTAAAGGCATTCTTTCCTGGTCATATCCAGCTTATACTGCCAAGTAGAGGAACTTGCTTTACATTCAACAGTATAAGAACGGAATTGTTTGATAGCATCATTGCAAGGACTTCGAACCAATCAAGACATTCAAATAAACTTTTCACCACTCTTAATGAAACAAAAGAAGTTGGTAAATGAGTACACATATGCACAACGAATGTCCTCATCTGAATCCTGATGGAATTCAATTCTTTCTTGACAAACTCATGAAACATCAATCTTTTTATTCCGTTCTCATGAAAAATACAATCCTTCTTCTCTTGTTTGTCATGTTTAGTTTTTTTTCCCTCCTTAAAAGACAACCTGTTTTCTCTTGAAGTTTTATTAACTATCCTCTTCCACTCATTTTGCTTAGAAATATTTGGATCCTGGTTTACTCAACTCATCAATGCATGTTTGTTTTCTATCAGTCAAAGCAATGAGTTGCCCACTTTCAGCCTAAAAAATGTTGGTGATTTTAGTATCATCAATGTATTTTAGTAGTAATGTGATTTACTATAAGCCGATGCAATTATGCGTTAAGCTTGGAAACGAGTTAGGGTAGTGCGGAGTGCACGCTCGTCGAACCAACGTATAATTGAATGCGAATAATTGAAACGGGGTTCCAAGGGGCGAAGCCCCTGGCGGGGTGCGGGGCAGCGCCCCGTTGGGGTTCCAAGGGGCAGAGCCCAACCGACATAACCGTTTTCTGAACAGTTGTGTCTTTTCGGTTTCTGTTATTGATTTCCTATATAAGGAGTCATTTGGCCTAGGTTTCGGTTACAGGAAAAACCATACTTTCTCTCTACATTCCTGATCAGTTCTCTTTTGCCAGAAACAGATTGTTCTTCAAGAATTATCCCCACAAAGATTTCGTGAACCCAGGCAAGAATAGGGTCGAAATACTTTGTTCGGAAAGTGTACGAACACGATTCTTCGAAGTTATCCAGGATTATCATACCCGAATTTCTAACAAAAAATATCCCCATGTTCGTCACTATCCACTACTGTTTTGATTTCAATCTTGTATAACAAGTTACGTGGAGGTTCGTAATCGTCGGAGAGTTAATGTCAGTTATTTTCCATGCTGGAGCTTTTAACACCATTTTAATGCTTGAGCATCATAATTCCGTACGAGTTTCCTCAACAAGAGGAAAAATAAATGAGTCTGATAGTGACTTTCTGACGAGAATGTTCTTGGGATTTGCCTCAACTTTTTAAAAAAGATACAAAAATTATACTTTTGAAGTTACTTCCAGAATGAAATGAATATTGAGTACACAATCAAGCAAGTTACATAGAAACGTCTAACTTTGGTCTATGCAAGTTGAAATAATTTCAAACACAGTTAGTGTCAATATGTTGTGTATGGTGTAGGTTTTCATCCTTCATAAATTTTCAATATATGCCGTTATAACGCAAATTCTTAAGTATTATAGTACTTAATTATCGGTACATTTAGTATAAATTGATTTAAAATATTAATTAATTTTTAAGTTATATATATATATAAAATGACATGATATTGAATGTGAATGTTTCATTAGATGTGGGTACCAATATCCAATTGAATCTAAAGATATCGGAGTGTTCACCCCGTTACACTTGTATTGAGTCTTAAGAAGGAACCACGGAATGCGAGTTTCCATTGGATCATGAGATCGTGTAGATATTAGTAGACACCTCTGAAGCATGCGTACTTCGAATATGGTAGAGTACCGGTACTGGATACGCACCCGTTCCGGATACTCGTACCGTACTTGTGATACTTCATTTTTCTTATTATTCGGTGTTGAATGAAATTTGTGGTTTTCTCAAATGTCAATATTGTATATTTATGTGTTTTAATTTTTTTGTTATTGCATCTTAACATTATTTTTGGTTTTTTTCAATTTTTATAGTGGTGTTTTTGTTATACACCTAACAATTTAGCTCTTTATTCATATATTTTATAGAAAATTCTTATTTCTTATTAACGTACCTGTATCTTAATTTTTTTTAAATATGGCGTATTCTATACCGGTACCAGTATCCGCACCGGATACCGTACCCGTACCTATGCATCATAGGTAGACACCTGCCGGTTGGTTTTAACCCACCTAAACTCACTCACATTACCCATTTTCCTAGTGAATTGGGAGACGACGTGTCCCATAATAACGGTTTGGGAGAAAGGATCAAAGAGTCAGTTCCTTGATCTGAGGAAGAATAACTCATTTACTCTCCACATTTCTGAAATAGAAGCGAAATTCATCACTCTTTAATCCAATCCAGTCCAGGCCCAAAAAACCTCTATAAATACCTCAGTCTTGGTACTAAAAGGAGGAGAATAATTTTCATCCGAAAAACACACATCAAGAGTTTCTCCCATAAAATAGAAGAGAGTATTGTTGTTTTAGGAGGGAAGGAAAGAGCGGCAATGATGCAAGATTTATTGTTGTTTTGGGATTTATATGCAAGATTTCATCTTATTCCTACTTGGATACTCGTAGGTTAGCGTGGATGGTGACATATTTAATTATTAATTTAATTTCTTTTAATAATCATCATATTAAATCATAATAATAACTAATTAAATAACCATTACTAACCTTACAATTAGTTATTATTAATTACATTATGTTTTTCTATTATTAAATTCTTATTTAACTATTTCAATTTCTTACTTATTATTCTGTTGTTATTATTCATTTTTTTAATTATTTGTGTTCAACTTTTTAATTGTCTTATTTAATAATTTATTAGAATATGTGATTTTTTTCATTTTTTTTAGTTTTTTTTACTTTCTCTAAAATTTACCTTTATATTCTTTTTCCTTTTTTATAATTAGTTTGAAAATACAAACTATTAAATTATAATTATTTTATAAGAAATACAATAAATATAAAAAATACCAATATATTATAAACTACTTTTTGAAACTTTAATACTTATAAGCAATAATTAAATAAAATTTATTCGTGCATCGTACGAGTAGACGTCTAGTACGATAGTGGATAGTGATCAGTGCATTTTGATGCACATTCCTCTATGTTTATACTTATGCATTTTCATACTTTACTTTGGTTATTTTTCTATTTTAATGTGTTTTTATAAATTAGTTTATTTTTGCACTTATTTGATTTTCGCACTTTATTTTCAGCATTAGCAGTCTGCACTAAAATGATCATAACTGGAGCTACGGGAATCGGCTTGAGACGTTCTACTAGTCGATGGAAAGCTAAGACAGAGAGCTACGACTTTCATGAAGAAGTAAGAAGCTGAATCGGACTGTAGAAGACCTGAAAAAGTCATTGAAGTTGCAGCATTAGAAATAATTTGTTTTGGGTCATTTGTTTTGGGTCGGGATTATGTATTTGACCCAGTTGGGTTGTAAACCGAATTTTTATTTTTTTCTTTTACCTAGCAGCCGCTACGGTTGAGGGGGAGACTATTCACGAGAAAATAATTTGAGTTTGCACGATCGAATGGAGAACTAATTTCGAAGGCAAAATTCTGCTGTTACGGATTCCATACTTTGAGGTTTTTTAATCTTTAATCCATTTTCTTTTCCCTTTTCAATATTAATCTATATGCCTTGTTTGCTTAATTCGAGTTATATTGAATACTATTGATTTATATCGATTGATTGATGTTCCTTGAGTTTTAGCGTAGTTTACCGTTGCTTAATCGTTAGACCGTGTATGTTAGAATCACGTTTGCTTAATTCGTGATTGTGCTTATCCGTCTGCTTTATTCGGAAAATAGGAATGCAATCTTATAATGTCAACTTCGCTTGTAAATTGGTGTTGTAATCGGTAGGGGAATAGAAACCGTTTAGGGGATTGAAGTTTATTGAACCAATGATAAGTCGGTACCCGAATCAGTAGAATTGTCGTTTCAGTTTATTTAATAATCACTTCTTTTAATCTGTTTTTATAATTTGACCTTAAAACCAACCCCCCATTAATCGTTACTTTCGTTAGTTAATAAGATCAAGAATCTTTGTGAGACGATTCGAGTCATTGTCGCTATACTACGTTTTAAAAAAAAATTACTCGCTTTGATTCGCGCGCGACAGCAGATCAAATTGGCGCCGTTCCCGTGGATTCTTGTAGATTTTAACCGATTTTAGAATTTGAGTTTATAGTTTTGTTAGATTTTTTTGTTTTTGTTTTTGTTTTTTGTTTTTGGTTGTTGATTTTCAGAGTTGCAGTGCAGCGGTAAGCATTTCAGTCTGTCAGGTAAATTTGGAAGCTACTGTTTTGATTTGCTCCGAATTTTTTCCAGAAAATCAGAAAAAAAATCGCTGAACAATACTCATTTAGAATAAAATTCTAAAAGATTTTGACCCTGAAAATCGTAAATTCCTTATTTTTCTATTTTATTTCATTTATTTTCTATTTTCATATTTTCAAAAAAATCCGAATTTTTTTGTAAAGATATATTCTGATTTGATTTGATTTTTAGTAATATTTTCATAATTTTTAGATTTTATTTTATTCGCTTTTTTATTTTTCCTTTCCTTTTCTTAATAGGGACATTGTCGGTATTTTCTTAATTTTCCTTTCTTTTTGATAACATGGCTGAACAAAGAACTAATCAATTTCATTCACTAGAGGACCTTGTCAAGCAAATGACTATAAATGATCTCCAGTTTCAGCAGCGAACGGATTCTAGCATTCAGGCCTTGCAGACTCAGATTGGACAACTTGCTATCTCTATAAATGTCATGCTGCAAGCTCAAGAATCAAACCAACAAGCTTCTAAAACAGTAGTGAATCCAAAAGTTTTGCCTTCTGAAACTGTTGATGATTCTTGTACCGATTTGTTTGCAGCTGATTTTCCATCATTGTCTGATTTTGATGATGTCTACTCTTGTGATGTATGTACTAACACTAATGTTTGCTCTGTTTGTGCCGAAATAAATGCTACCCTGCAGGCTGAAGTTTTTCATGTGGATGAGGGTATAGATGAAGTGGTTTGTGTGGCTAAGGCTCTTGACATCCCTGCTGCCCCAACTATTTCGTCCATTGAACAACCTCTTTCTTAAGATCTCAAACCACTCTCGGAAAATCTTAAATATGCCTACTTCGAGAGAAATGAAAAGCTTCTTGTTATTATTTCGTCTAACCTTGATTTTGATCAAGAAAGTAAGCTCTTGCAGGTCTTAAAGAGGCATAAAAAGGCGATTGGGTGGACCTTAGCAGACATTCCAGGTATTAGCCCTTCCATGTGCATGCATCAGATTTTGCTTGAAGAAGGAGAAAAAACGGTGAAGCAGCCCCAAAGTTGGTCTAACTTAGTGAGTTTGGATGCTATTAAAAATGAGATCTACATTGCACCAGAGGACAAAGAGAAGGGCATTTTCACTTGTTCGTTTGATACTTTTACCTATAGAAGAAGGTTCTTTGATCCTGGAATAAAAGGCAAAGGCAGTAATAAAAATTTCAAGGTCGATGGATGCTACCTAAAAATCCTCCCCACTTTGGAAGAGGAGACAGTTGGAAATCTCTCTTTGGGAAAGGATGCTTATGCGATCACATATCCACCTTGAATACTCGGGTGTGTTCTTTCCTTTCCCTCACTCTTATTTAATATTTATCTTCCTTTCATTGAGGACAATGTCTGTTTTAAGTATGGGGGAGGGAACCTATGGTTTTCATTTTGTTTTCTTTGTTTTTGTTTATTTCTTTTTCAATAAAAAAATTTAAATTGCATGCTTTTTCGTTGGTTATTTTGTTACAACTGTGAGTTTCCTCTATGTTCTTTGACAAAAGACTTGTGGTGTGATGTCATTGATTCTTTTTGTGCATTCTTAGTGTAATATGTAGGACTAATCTCTGAATTGTACATCATTGGTGGTAGATCACTAAACCTTGTGAGATTTTGAGCCTAATAATGAATATACATAAAACATCCATTCCTTTTCTTTCTTGTGTGTTTCACTCATGTTTGTTACTCTCTAGAATTTGAATTGACTCTGTTGAAGCTTTTTGTTTACTTGTGCACATTTATATGATAAAGGCAACTTGTTTTTGTTTTATTTTCAACCACTTAGCCAAAAAGCCAACCTTGAAAAATATTATCCCTTGTTTGAAACCCCTTTGAGCCTATTTATCCTTTTTTGTGATTAACTCATTACAAGCCGAAAAGTGAAAAACAAAATTATCACCTTAATCAAAGGTTGAAAGAGTCTTGTATGGAGTTGTGGGGTTGAACTTCATTTTTGTGATGTTGTTGTGCTATTTCAAATGTTGGCAGAAAAAGAAAAAAAATAATTAAAAAAAAAAAGAGAAAAAAAATTGAAAAAAAAAATAGAGAAGGATTTCATTACATAATCCTTCCGAAAAAAAAGAGAAGAGAAATAAGTTGCGAAGTTGTTGTTTGAAAGCCATTGATGTATCATATAGTTCAACTCCCGCAATTCTTTCAATTTTCTTTTAACTCTTTGAACTTTAGCCTAGTACCCCCTTAGGATGTATCTCACCCTACCCTTGGCCAAGTTACAACCTTAATAAAAGTCCTTTTGATCTTTGTGTGCGATGTATTTAAATTGTGAATGTTAGAGTCTTTTCAAGCTTATGGTAGTACTAACTCTCATGTTGTGCTTTGAGTGTAAACATTGACCTAAACACTTGAGAGTTGAGTGTAAACAGTTTATCTTGTGAGGATCTTAATGCTTGTGGTGTACTTTTTGGTAATTTGTTTTTCATATCTACTTTGAATGTCACAAAAGAATTACTCACTGATGTCATACTCTTGATGTTTTGAATTAGAGGTTGCATGCTCTGTTTCGTTTTTGTTTTGAAGTTTTTCTGTTTTGAATTTTTAATTTTGCTCGGAGTGCAAAAGTTTAAGTGTGGGGGAATTTGATCAGTGAATTTTGATGCACATTCCTCTATGTTTATACTTATGCATTTCCATACTTTACTTTGGTTATTTTTCTATTTTAATGTGTTTTTATAAATTAGTTTATTTTTGCACTTATTTGATTTTTGCACTTTATTTTCAGCATTAGCAGTCTGCACTAAAAGGATCATAACTGGAGCTACGGGAATCGACTTGAGACGTTCTACCAGTCGATGGAAAGCTAAGACAGAGAGATACGGCTTTCGTGAAGAAGTAAGAAGCTGAATCGGACTGTAGCAGACCTGAAAAAGTCGTTGAAGTTGCAGCATTAGATATAATTTGTTTTGGGTCATTTGTTTTGGGCCGGGGTTATGTATTTGACCCAGTTGGGTTGTAAACCGAATTTTTATTTTTTTTCTTTTACCTAGCAGCCGCTACAGTTGAGGGGGGAGACTATTCACGAGAAAATAATTTGAGTTTGTACGATCAAATGGAGAACTAATTCCGAAGGTAAAATTCTGTTGTTACGGATTCCATACTTTGAGGTTTTTTAATCTTTAATCCATTTTCTTTTCCCTTTTCAATATTAATCTATATGCCTTGTTTGCTTAATTCGAGTTATATAGAATACTATTGATTTATATTGATTGAGTGATGTTCCTTGAGTTTTAGCGTAGTTTACCGTTGCTTAATCGTTAGACCGCGTATGTTAGAATCATGTTTGCTTAATTCGTGATTGTGCTTATCCGTCTGCTTTATTCGGAAAATAGGAATGCAATCTTATAATGTCAACTTCGCTTGTAAATTGGTGTTGTAATCAGTAAGGGAATAGAAACCGTTTAGGGGATTGAAGTTTATTGAACCAATGATAAGTCGGTACCCGAATCAGTAGAATTGCCATTTCAGCTTATTTGATAATCACTTATTTTAATCCGTTTTTATAATTCGACCCTAAAACCAACCCCCCCCCCCTTAATCGTTACTTTCGTTAGTTAATAAGATCAAGAATCTTTGTGAGACGATTCGAGTCATTGTTGCTATACTACGTTTTAAAAAAAAATACTCGTTTCGATCCGCGCGCGACAGCGGATCAATAGTATTTTTGTAAAGCTTTTAACATGAACACTTTGGCATAATTTGAATTTAGTTGGATAGGTAACTAGGGGTGACAAACGAGCATACCCACTCCATTTGGATTTGTCCTGTGAAAGCCCGCAAAAAAAAAGAAGTGGAGCGGGACAAACATAGTTAACAGTGCGAGCCTAAAATCTTGTCTTGCCCCACACAAAAAAATGAGGATGGGGCGGACTTGTGAGCACTGCACCTTTAAAACCTAAAAATTTAAAACAAAAAAAAATATGTTAATGCATGTGCCCGCAAAAAATTTGGGTGGGACGTGGCGAACATATTAGAGGACGCAGTGCCATAGAGCTTCAAGTCGTCCTCAATGATCAAGTTTGATGGATCCAGCGATCCATATGAGCATGTCGCTTCCATCAACATGCAGATGACAATTATTGGAGCTTCTGATTCCCTTGAAATGTAAGCTTCTCATAGCACCTTCCAAAATACAGCATTAAAGTGGTACATGGGCCTGCCATGACTCTCTGTCACCAACTATCATGCATTGGTGAAAAAAATGGTCCATCAGTTTACAGCGAGCAGGCACAAAAAGACGTATACCACCAGATTCTTCAACATTCGCCAAGGTTCTTCTAATTCTTTGAGGGAGTATCTCGTCCGCTTTAATGAAGCGACTATTAAGGTTGTCCATCCTAAACAATAGATGTTCCTGTGAGCGTTCCAAAATGAAATGAGGGTAGGACATTTTAATGAACTCCTCGCCTAAAGGCCAACAACTTCCTTGGCGAGGTGGTGACACGTGAAAAGTGTTATATAAAGGGCAAGGATATTAACATTGAAAATATTTCCAGAGACATCAAAGAACGGATTGCTAGTAATTCAAATAACTTGCAACACTCGTGTAAGAATAATTACATCTCACCTATTAGAGACACGATGACATTCAAACAAAGCGGAAAAACCACAGAGAGATTCACGTATTTGAAAAGTCTCTACGAGCAGATATGGCGTGAGGTCCTTCATATACATGACATTCTACTTCCATCAGTCCCTTAGTCAGACATCATGGGTAAGGATAGGAATAGGCCGAATCGGCCTGCAAGGGCCTATACTCTGGCCTATCTAAGGTATAACCTAACACGGCTTATTTAATAAAAAGGTTAGGCTTAGACTTTTTAAAAGCTTTTTTAATTAAATATGTCAGTCTTAGGCTATTAAAAAATCCACAAAACCTTATAAGTCGGCATATATATATATATATATATATATATATATATATATATATATATATATATATATATATATATATAAAAGAAAATAGGCAAAATAGTATATAAAATGCCTTGTCGCCTATGTAGAAAAAATAGATAAAATGGAATATTTGAAAGCTTTAATGTGAAACAGGTTTTTAAACAGGCTTTTAAATCAGGCTATACTTTTAAAAAGGTAAGAAAAAAAAGCCTATAATAGGCCATAGGCCCTGCTCAGGCCTTAAAAATTTATCGTAGACCAGGCTCAGGCTTTAACACCCCATTTTTTTTCTAATTCATTTATTTTAATTTCGGGTGTGATCTCTCTAACTATGTTTCTTTACTTTCTTTTCTTTAATTTTATTTTGCCTAATCTTTTCTTTTACTCACTTCTTAAAATCAATCTTCTGCAAAAAGATTTTTAAAAACAAAATAACGTAATTCACCCCTATTGTGTTTAAACTCACTTGGTCAATAGTGGTAAACTCACATTTGACGTGGTGGGCGAGATGGATAAGGCATAAACCACAACAAATGATATCAAAATGAGTTGGGATTATGACATAACAGTTCACTTTCAGTGCTACATGGTTCTATGTATTGTGGAGGTACAACTACCTGTAACCGCTAGTTGTAATAAAAGTGGTTATATTGCTCTATTTTGCTTTATTAATAAAATCCATGAAAGTAAACATGGTTATCATGCTTCACATTTTTATAAAGAACATCATAAACGCAAAATGAGAAACATGTACACTTCATCATATTTTTGTTATTACGATCCTCATGAGAAACCTAGTGAAAATATTTTTCACACTAACATTAGAGGACCTAAAATGATTTAGGTACCTAAATTTAAGACCTATGTTTTTTTTATGCAGGAATGCTTTACAGTATCAAACACTAAGTGGTACCTTGATAGTAACTATTCAAAGCATATGACTGGAGATAAATCTATTTACTCTTCATTTACTCCTAAAAAGAGAGGATATGTATCTTATGGTGACAATAACAAAGGAAAAATCATTGATATTGGTACCATTGGTAAGTTCCTAAATCCAACGAATGAATATGTACTTTTAGTTGACGGTTTAAAGCATAATCAGGCAAGTATAGTCAATTATGCAACAAAGGTAACAGTGTAACATTTGATTCTTCTAGATGTATGGTTAAAAATTAAAATAAAATCAAACTATCTTTACTAGTTCGAAAAGTGGAAATACACACTTTGAATTTAAACAACGTTGCTTCAAATGATGCTTGCCTTATGAGCAATGGGGATGAATCATGACTATGACACAAGAGAGTAGCTCAATTCACATGGATCAATAAAACAAGTTGGTTCACAAGGAATTAGTAATCGACTTTCCAAACTTACAATTTGAAAAGAATCAGTCACGTGATGCAAGAAAAAAAGTTAAACAAGTAAAAACATCTTTTAAAGCGAAAAATATCATTTCTACAAATTGACCTTTATAACTTTTGCATATGGATCTTTTTGGCCTAGCAGAACCAATAGTTTTGGGTAGAAATTACTATGCCCTTGTGGTAGTAGATGACTAGTCTCACTATACATGGACATTGGTCTTATCTTATAAAAGATATGTTTTTGCTTACTTTCAGAATTAGTCAAGATTTTTCAAAACAAAAAAGGTTTAAGCATTACATTAATCCGAAGTGATCATGGTGGAGAATTCCAAAATGAGGAATTTGAAATTTTTTATAATGAGAATGATATTGTGCACATCTTTTACACTCCACAAACTCCCCACAAAAATGGGGTAGTGGAAAGGAAAAATAGTTCCCTCAAAGACTGTAATACCCCATATTATTTAAATGCTCAATTGGATATCAGATGAGATCAGATGAGTATCTATGTGCTCTATCTTTGGATAATTGGATTAATGGAATCCTCTAAGTACTTTAAGTATTGACATTTGGGATCAATAGAGCAGCTGGTGAAACTCTTAAGAGATCAATTATTTTATTAAGGAGACGGATTAATATTTACTAATTCAAGAAAGTAATTTTTGGTAACTCTGATAATTGATCAATTGGTTGAGACGACAAAATATCAATTGGAGATATTTTACCCTGTTGGATTATATTATATAATAATTGTATTATATATATATATATATATATATATGAGAAAAGAAGAAGAAGAAGATAGAAAAGAAGAAGAAGAAAAGGAAAGAGAGAAAGAAGAAGAGAAAGAGGGAAAGATGAAGAAGAGAAGCTTATGGATCATCATCAATGTTCATCATCTTCTTCAAACTCCTCTTCGATCATCAGGTGGGTTCTAGATAGAGACTTTAGAGTAAATTTCTGGAGGTTTTAGAGTTAGGTTAGTTTTGGATAAAATGAGTAATTTTGTTAAATCAATTAAATCTAACGGATAGATTGATGAAATGTGTGTCTAAATGTGTTCTAACATGTTGTTTTGGGTATTTGGATGCATTAATATCATGTGGGTTGAAGGTTTGGATCATTTTTGGGTCCCAAACCCGTTTTGGGAGAATTTTGGTTCATCCAGATTCGCCAGGCGAGTAGGTGGCGAGTCTGATTCGCCAGGGATTCACCAGGCGAATTTACCTGGGACAGCAAAATATTATTTTTCGTATTTTCGCCATAACTTTTGATCCGTAACTCCGATTGACGCACGGTCGGAAGCGTTGGAAAGCTAATTTTATGCTCTATGAGATAGTGAGGTAGAAACATGGTTGTATGCCATGGATTAATGAAATAATTTTTATGTGATATGTTGTGTTAAATGTTTTACTTGTGTACATTGTGTTATACCATGTCTATTTAATTGTGAACTGTGAATGAGAGAATATGCATGTTAAAATGAATTAGGAAGAGTGAGAAAACTTACCCCAAACCTAATGATATGATTCTAGGTTGTGATTAGAAATTGATAGAAACTCTAGATGGCGACGCTCGTGCATTCATTGGCGAGTTCTGGCCTGGGGTAGATAACCTAGATGGCGATGCTCGGGCACTTGATGTAGAAAGGTACATCTGTGACGAGTAATGGTCTAGGAGAGAGTAAACACTAGTATGGAACATGTGTGAACTTTTGTGATTATGAGTAAAGGCGGATGTGGCCTTATGATTGTCGAATACAATCATGTTTGTTTGTGTGTGATCACGTAATCGTAACCGGTTATCTTGAGTGCAGTTTCATGAGTCTCGAGCTCCTCTGAAATGGATGCACAACTACTTGGCAGGTTTGATTCCCCGTGCTGTACGAATGGCGCCCATGGAGCGTATGCTTGTGACGGTTAATGGCCCGTGTGAAGTGACGGTTCATAACGGTTAATGGCCCGTAGAACCCGAATCCATTCGTATGTCAAGTAGGTTACAAGGATCCATGACTCGGGTCGACTTCTAGACGTAGAAGCGGACGGGAACAGGGGATGTCTTGGTATGGTTATCGATTAGTGACAATTTGAGTTGATGAACTCATGACATGTTTCCATATAGTGTGAGATTGTGAACTCAAGGTCATTTTCCCTTCCCCTTGACTTGAGTTAGGATTGATAGAACCTTGTACAACCGAGAGGATCTATAGGATAGGGAACTCACTGAGATTTGATGTATCTCACCCCACTATAGTTGCTATATTTCAGGTGTGGTCTGCAGGTTTGATTTACAAGTGGAGCGATGCTGGGATGTTTCAAGAGAAGCTTAGTTAAGCTTATTACCCTGTGTATTTTATTATTCTTGTACAATGAGGAATATTGTATATTGATCTTAGTTTTATTTTATTTTTTGGCTAATTTCCATAGCTTGTACCATAGTTGTATTATGTTTTAAAATGGTCAAGTATGTGAATTACGCCATTAGGCACTTATGATGGTGTCAGTACCAAATAAAATGCTTGTATTGTATTATTCTAGGTATATATTATACAGGGCATTTCAGTTGGTATCAGAGCAGGTCGTATTCTCGACCTAGCCTTGAAACATCATAAGTAAATATATTCCTGCCTCTTAAGTGTGTCTTGCCATCATGAAACTTAATATCATATTATGTAGTGTTGGGCCTGATCAACCTAATACTATGTATGTGATAGGTAGAATCATGGTTGAGCGACCACGAGGACTCCGTAGTGTTGTCGGAACTGGTGCTGTGAGGGAAGGTTCAAGCCAAGAGTCAGTTGTGAGGAGTTTTGGTCAGCTCAGTAAGGTTTTGGTAGAAGTTATGCTTGGGTAGCATGGAAATTAAAGAGTAGTGTGTTGTTCAAGTAATCCTTAGGAATGGATGGAGTCCGAGAGTTAAGGATCTCTATCGGACATTTTGATAAGGTATTAAGGAATATGTAAAGTCGCTAGTAGAGCTGGATTGGCCACTGATATGGATAAGGATTTGAAGTAATCTCATTCCGTGGAAAAGAAAGGTTGTTTTGTGGAACGTGTGGCGTAAGGTCCGGAAGTGAGATAAGTAATTGGTGCTTCAATTTCTAAGGTCGTTAAGGTATCTTGAATGGACGAGAGTACCTTAGGGAATGTATTCGGAACAATATCTTCCAACGGGTTAAAAGTTGAGAGTTAAGGAAGTTCGGCTTTTGTGGGAACCTAGAGTAGTATAGAAGTGTGAGGAGGAACACAAGGATGTGTTTACATGCTTCAAGTGAAATAAGTATACGCCAGATGAAGACTAGGAGATAAATTGTGTATCTTCGGTTATGAAGAGAGATTAAGTTCGAGATATTACATCGGGATTTTCTGTATTCGATTAGAGACCAATTTGGAAATTGAAAATGTTTTGGTTTGGAAAAGTTGGATTTTGAGGTGTGGGAACCAATAAAAATGCAGCAGAAAATTCTGCTTCTGGTGTGATTCGCCAGGCGAATCAGGAATCGCCAGGCGAATGGGGTCTCACCGCGGGTTCGCCTGGCGAAAATGAAGAAACAGAACTTGTGTAGCTACTGGAACTTTTAGGGTTTTATGAAATGAGGATTCGCCGCATGTTCGCCGGGAGAAGTGCTGGCGAAGGGGGACTCGCCAGGCAAAATTATTAATCGCCAGGCGAATCTGGATGTTCCAATAATTTTCCTTTCTTCAGAAATTCATATCTTTTGACTCGGGTTTCTAGTTTAAGCGTTCTTTATATTGATATGAAGCTATGAAAGTGTTCTATGCTGTGGAAAGTGAAAATATTATTTATGAGGTGGATTTTATTCGATTATGTGGAATAAACGGTATTAACAGTATGTTATAAGAAAGTTACACCTTGGTATTAAGAACGAGCGTAATGGTAGCACCTTGGTCACAAGATTAAGTGATGGATTCTTATTCTTAAGACAAGTGTGAAGGGACGTACCTTGTGAAGTAGTGAGTATTGTATTTTAGGAAGTAAGTGTGCGGTAAACAACGAGAAGCAAACCAAGATTTATTATGGACTAAGTGTAATTCATGGAACGATTTATACCAGAATGGTTTTGTAGATAGTTGAGGAGAATTGTCGGTTGCGAATCTTCCATTAAGTGATTTGGTAAGTGAAATGTCCAATGGATAGTGAAGGACAAGAAACCCCGGTTAATGTGTATGAAGGGATGAAAAGGTTCTTCAAGAGGATGCAATGCCCCGATTTATTTGCAAGTATGGAGAAACTTCTGTATTTGTAAATAATTTGAATATTCGGAATCTACCTTTTGTTGGACTAAGAATGTTGTTGTTTTATGTCCCACCAAGAAGTTCAAGTGAGAGAACAAGGTTGTGTGTTGAGTCTTGGTTGTGGACGAATCAGGTATGAATTGTGATTAAAAACCCCAAAATATCGTCATTATTGGTTTCCCGCAAGTGAAATTGTTTGAGTAGAAAAGTGAACTATCCCGCAAAAGAGTTGTCGTGTGACCGCGTCAGAATTTAGAATTCTACCTTGTCACTTGGTTGGAGTGTGTCATCTGCATGTGTTGACTTTGTCGGTTTTACCTAAGTGGATCATGGCTGGTGAATGTTATACCAGTTAAGGGACCGCGAGTTGGAAAATGATATTTCGAGTTATAACAAATCAGATTGATGGTTGAGTATGGATGGCTTTGAATTAAGAGGAAAACTGATTTGTAGATTCAGCAGCAGTGTTAACTAATTAACCAAGGTGGCTAACCGATTAACATGTGCATTGAAGGTGTTACGTGGGATTTGGAGAAGTTAACCGATTAGCTCAGATGGTTAATCGACGAACGTATGGGTAAGTTATGGAATCTCTTGAGAACCATCATCTGTGTTTTGTTACCTTATGTTGTTACGAGTTGAGAGTATTGTGCGAATGGAAAACAGGATTTCAAGTAAGTGAAAGACAGATTTGTGTTTTGAAATCGTAACTTCTGGAAAGGTGTTGCATAGTTGACCACTCGTTCAGACGACGAGGGAGTTACTTTGGAAAAATAATCTTGTGAACTGTGTTGAGTGTGAAAAAGTCTTAAGTGTATTACTGTTGAAGGACTTGAGGGCGAAGTTGGAAGATACTCTCGAAGTGTTGATCTCGAAAAGATCATTTCGGTAATTTAATTTATGGTGTTATTAAGGAACGACCGGTTGGCCGGAGTTAGTAATTGTTATCTTCCATGAGTCCTTGGTTTTGGATTTAGACCCCGTGAAAGTGGTATCAGTTGTGTGCAGTTGTGTTCTAACCAGAGGAGGAATTTATAGGTTATCTTTCCAAGTACTAGTAAGAATTGGACGTTCCGAAGTTAAGTATGTAACTTGGAATCGTTTATGAAATGGAACGAATGAGAAGAGTTGATTCAACCGAGAAGTGTGTGTATGTGGAGTGTTGTACGTGAATTGGTGAGTAATATAGAAACTCACAATTGTGCTTTGGATAGGTTAAGTTGATAAGTGGTGACTCGCGTATGATTGAAGTATCGTGATGGTGTTATGTAATATTGGTTGAGATCTCGTGTCAACAAGGAATTTTTTTAGTAAGTCGGAAAAATCCGTAAGAGGAATCGATTTGGAATGTGGTAATCAGAAACGGAAGTTGTTAAACTACTTTTGGATGAATTATTTTGAGTTTTGAATGGATTTGGAGTTGTATGGTTATGATAGTAACAGTGTAACTCCTGCACCTCTATCGTCTGGAGAGTGTTGGACGGATGTTATAATATTGTGTGTCGGTGAGGAAATTGTTCTGCTAGGACGTCAGTAAGTTCTTGTATCATTGGTTGGTAAGGATCCAAGTGGACAAGTGTGTTCCTCCACTGACTGTTATCTACTTTGTGGTGCTTGAGGATTTGTGGTGTTCCACTGTTTGGATTTGGATTGCGCAGTGAAAGGTGACAGACAAAGGAATTAAGCCCGGATAATAAGAATTTAGAAGGATTGTTGCTTGGAAGTATGGAAATAAGGAGATTTTATTTTGAGTGTGTTACCTTTGGCGTGATACGAAAGAAGGGAAATATCGGATTGAATGAGTATAGTGTACAACATCAGACCAGATGGAACTGGTAAAAGAAGTTGTTTGACTAATTGTGAAGTGGTTTGAATGTTAAAGGATTTGATGAGTGTTTGTTATCCTGAATCAAGATAAGATATTACGGTTTGGTTTGTGACTCAGTAGAAGAATGTAGAATGGTACATTCTTTCCGAAGTAAGATGCGACCAAGTGTTTTGGATGGATCAACAGATGAATTATGGAAAAAGCAAGTTGGAAGTTAAATCAATATTGGAATAAGAGTATAACTAAGGACACAAAGTTTGATAAATTGTGAAAATACGGATTTTTGGTCTGTTAAGTCAAGTTAGAATTCGAATACGTCAGAAATTTGGACGGACGTAAAGTTAAGTGTGGATCTAAGACAGGGGTATAAGTTGCAATTGTTGTTGAGTAGAGGAAATTCGGGGGCAAATTTCAATTTAAGGGGGGAGAGTGTAATACCTCATATTATTTAAATGCTCAATTGGATATCAGATGAGATCAGATGAGTATCTATGTGCTCTATCTTTGGATAATTGGATTAATGGAATCCTCTAAGTACTTTAAGTATTGACATTTGGGATCAATAGAGCAGCTGAAGAACTCTTAAGAGATCAATTATTTTATTAAGGAGACGGATTAATATTTACTAATTCAAGAAAGTAATTTTTGGTAACTCTGATAATTGATCAATTGGTTGAGACGACAAAATATCAATTTGAGATATTTTATCCTGTTGGATTATATTATATAATAATTGTATTATATATATATATATATATATATATATATATATATATATATATATATATATGAGAAAAGAAGAAGAACAAGATAGAAAAGAAGAAGAAGAAAAGGAAAGAGAGAAAGAAGAAGAGAAAGAGGGAAAGATGAAGAAGAGAAGCTTATGGATCATCATCAATGTTCATCATCTTCTTCAAACTCCTCTTCGATCATCAGGTGGGTTCTAGATTGAGACTTTAGAGTAAATTTCTGGAGGTTTTAGATTTAGGTTAGTTTTGGATAAAATGAGTAATTTTGTTAAATCAATGAAATCTAACGGATAGATTGATGAAATGTGTGTCTAAATGTGTTCTAACATGTTGTTTTGGGTATTTGGATGCATTAATATCATGTGGGTTGAAGGTTTGGATCATTTTTGGATCCCAAACCCGTTTTGGGAGAATTCTGGTTCGTCCAGATTCGCCAGGCGAGTAGGTGGCGAGTCTGATTCGCCAGGCGAATTTACTTGGGACAGCAAAACATTATTTTTCGTATTTTTGCCATAACTTTTGATCCGTAACTCCGATTGACGCACGGTCGGAAGCGTTGGAAAGCTAATTTTATGCTCTATGAGATGGTGAGGTAGAAACATGGTTGTATGCCATGGATTGATGAAATAATTTTTATGTGATATGTTGTGTTAAATGTTATACTTGTGTACATTGTGTTATACCATGTCTATTTAATTGTGAACTGTGAATGAGAGAATATGCATGTTAAAATGAATTAGGAAGAGTGAGAAAACTTACCCCAAACCTAATGATATGATTCTAGGTTGTGATTAGAAATTGATAGAAACTCTGTATGGCGACGCTCGTGCATTCATTGGGGAGTTCTGGCCTGGGGTAGATAACCTAGATGGCAATGCTCGGGCACTTGATGTAGAAAGGTACATCCGTGACGAGTAATGGTCTAGGAGAGAGTAAACACTAGTATGGAACATGTGTGAACTTTTGTGATTATGAGTAAAGGCGAATGTGGCCTTATGATTGTCAAATACAATCATATTTGTTTGTGTGTGATCACGTAATCGTAACCAGTTATCTTGAGTGTAGTTTCACGAGTCTCGGGCTCCTCTGAAATGGAAGCACAACTATTTGGCAGGTTTGATTCCCCGTGCTGTACGAATGGCACCCATGGAGCATATGTTTGTGACGGTTAATGGCCCGTGTGAAGTGACGGGTCATAACGGTTAATGGCCCGTAGAACCCGAATCCATTCGTATGTTAAGTAGGTTACAAGGATCCATGACTCGGGTCGACTTCTAGACGTAGAAGCGGACGGGAACAGGGGATGTCTTGGTATGATTATCTATTAGTGATATTTTGAGTTGATGAACTCATGACATGTTTCCATATAGTGTGAGATTGTGAACTCAAGGTCATTTTCCGTTCCCCTTAACTTAAGTTAGGATTGATAGAACCTTGTACAGCCGAGAGGATCTATAGGATAGGGAACTCACTGAGATTTGATGTATCTCACCCCACTATAGTTGCTATATTTCAGGTGTGGTCTGCAAGTTTGATTTACAAGTGGAGCGATGCTGGGATGTTTCAAGAGAAGCTTAGTTAAGCTTATTCCGCTGTGTATTTTATTGTTCTTGTACAATGAGGAATATTGTATATTGATCTTAGTTTTATTTTATTTTTTGGCTAATTTCCATAGCTTGTACCATAGTTGTATTATGTTTTAAAATGATCAAGTATGTGAATTACGCCATTAGGCATTTATGAAGGTGTCAGTACCAAATAAAATGCTTGTATTGTATTATTCTAGGTATATATTATACAGTGCAGTTCAAGGACCCAGCGAGGACAATTCTCAATGAGACTAATCTTCCTAAATACTTCTAGGATGATGCAGTAAACACTACTTACTACATGATGAATTTTGTTTTGATAAGACCAATTTTAAAATAGACGCTCTATGAGTTAAATAAAGGAAAAAATCCAAAAATTTCTCACTTTGGATGAAAATGTTGTGTACTTAACAACATGAAGGATAATCTTGGGAAATTTGATGCAAAAGCTGATGAAGGAGTATTCCTAGGATATTCAACTTCTAGTAATTTTTTTTTTGAAGTTTTCAATAAAGGAACTTTGTCTATAGAAGAACTAATTCATATTACCTTTGATTAGTCTAACTCCAATTCAGTAGAAATAAATATGGTTGATTGTGTATGTATCTTGGAGAAACAAATCTCTAGAAGATAAATATAAAAAAAATAGAAAGACCAAAGTCAAATAGAAGATCAATAAAATGAAGAAATAGTCGTAGACCATCAGGATGTTTCCAAAGAACAAAGGACTGCTAAAGACCATCCAATCCAAAATGTTATTTGATATTTTTAAGGGAGTTACAATTCGACATTCCCTTGGCAAGATATGTAACTTTATGGTTTTTGTTCCCTAAATTGAGCTAAAGAAAGTTGATGAGGCTTTTATTGACGAACATTGGTGTTTTGCTACACAAAGAAAACTTAAATAAATTTGAGAGAAACAACGTTTGAGAACTTGTTCCCAAAACTTTAACTAATCAGGTGATTTGAACCAATGGGTCTTTCGCAATAAGTTTGATGAAGATGGAAATGTTTTGAGAAATAAATAAAGATGTAGCAAAAAGGGTACAATCAACATAAAGGCATATATTTCAATGAAACTTATGCCTCTATAGCTAGATTAGAAGCCATAAGGATGCTTTTAGCTTTCTCATGCATCATGAATTTCAAACTCTTCCAAATAGATGTAAAAAGTGTGTTATTGAACTGTTACATTTAGGAGGAAGTGTATATTTATAAACCTCTTAGTTTTATAAATCCGTCTTTCCTAAACATGTGTTCAAACTAAAAAAAAAGGCTTTATACGATCCAAAACAAGCTCATAGAACCTGGTATGATCGTGTGAGCAAGTTTTACTTAAAAACATTTTTCAAAGAGGGAAGGTTAATAAAACTCTTTTTTATCATGAAATATGAGCATCACATTTTACTTGTTCAAATTTATGTCGATGACATCATTTTTGGTGCTACTAAGAAATCCTTGTGCATGGAATTTCATAAGATGATGCATAATGAGTTCGAGATGTTCGTGATGGGGAAGCTTCGGTATTTTCTAGGGTTAAAAATCCATCAATCCAAAAAAGGTACCTTCACTAATCAAGTCAAATATTGTAAAAAAAATTACTAAAGGGATTCAGTATAGATAAATCCAAGGCAATCCTAACTCTAATGAGTACTTCATATAGCTTGGATAAAGACTAGGAAATAAAGCCAGTTGAAGAAAACAAGTATTGAGGTATGATCGACTCTCTGATTTACCTTAGTGAACCTCGTCTTGATATCATGTTTGTTGTGTGTCTTTGTGCTCATTTTGAAGTAAACCCCAAAAAATCACATCTTACTGCGATAAAACGCATTATGAGATATCTCACTAGCACACCACAAATGGGTTTATGGTACCCCAAAGGAACAAATTGTGCTTTAGTTGGATATTATGATTCCGATTTAGCTGGTTGTAAATTGGCTAAAAATGTACCAACGGTACGTGTCACTTGATTGGTAACTAACTTGTTTCCTAACATAGTAAGAAATAAGCAAGTGTAGCATTATCCACAACTAAAGTGGAATATGTTGTTGTGGGTAGTTGTTGTACCTAAATTATATGGATGAAACACTAACTAAGTGATTACTGAGTTAATCTGGATGAAACATAAGCTAAGTGATTACAAATGACATTGTTTAACCAATAAGAAATGTATGATTGTTCGCTTCATATATGGTGGTTCCATTGATGATGTGAAGTGCTTGATGAATCATTCTTGGTCATGTCGGATAAGGTTATAAGCTCACATTTGACGTGGCGGGCAAGATGAGTCACTGATAGGTTAATAAATGACATTAAAATGGGCTTGGGTTATACATAATTGTTCACTATCAGCACTCAAATTTTAGATCATACTCCATATCATAGGGTCGAGACACTAAACATGTTGGATAATGACATAGGACATAACCCTGAGGAATCTGACATGGAGATTCGTTATACCCGAGGATGTCTTACAAGGTTTTGATGGCTGAAGTGTCCTCACTGGCTAATTGAGGAAAATAAGGGCACGTAGAGCATCACTGACTATGCGTGATTAAGACACATTTTTTATATTTGGTTGACACAAATATATTTATTGATAAAAGAATAACCTATACTAATATCATAAACCTAAATTGCTTCATTGACATAAACATTGCTCACGAGTATTCTTGGAAAGTTGCATGTCTTATTCATTAGTACTCTCAGGTGGATGAAACAAGGAAGTTCTGAAGGTGTGAGAAAGACACAAGAAATGGGGGGTTTGAATTGTGTTTTAACTCTTACTATTTTTTCGCCTCTTATCATTAACGTGCTAAGAGAATATCAGAGTTGCGTTGAGAGACTCTGACTTGTGAAGCGTCATTTAGATTGTGCGATGCATAAAGCATAAGCGACAAGGAGAATCTGAATTAGCGATGCTTGAATCAGACTTGCAATTCGGAAGCTTATCAGAGTTAGGTTGCATGGTTCTGACTTGCTATGCAAGGTTCTGATAATTGATGCAGAAACATAAACAATAAAATAAAGCATAAACAAGAGTAAAGAACACACGATATATCCTGGTTCACTTGAGCCATTCTCAAGCTAATCCAGTCCACCCTTCCAAGGTGATTTCGCCTTGAACACAAGGACTTAATCCACTATAATCAAATCCGATTACAGATGCACGGGCTAACGTCGGTGATTGACAGCCTGCACAACCGCAGCTGTGACTAACCCACAATGAACCGTTCAGGGATCCAAGTTAATGGATACAACGAACATTGACCCAATAGGTTCCAATCTCGCAAGATTTACTATTAGGATTTCACAGCTAAACGTTCAGGGATCTGATTCAACGAATATAACGTTTACTGACCATTCTTCCAGGATTTTCAATGAGTTCCATCAGTGATCTCACAAGAGTCTGACCCACAATTGGTCCTCTTTGAGATATGACTATCATTGACCATATTTCAGGATTTCCACAATGACACCCAACCATTGTCTTCTCAAGTCTCTGATCACACTGATCACTTGAGGAATCCTAATTCACATAGAATTAGTTGTTCTGGAGATTACATTGATGCTTCTTAACAAGTAGATAACTCCTAATTTTAAGTACAAATGAACACACTGTGTTCTAGCAAGATATGAGCAACAACTCCTTGCTATCTTTAGATTCTATAAAGATGTATGTTGATTTGACAGTCGATGACATCTTGTAGATCTTCTTCATCTTCTTTGTTGAGCAAGCTTCGAGCAATAACTTCTTGCTTCAGATCTTCAATATAGCCCAGATGATGAAATTGGTTAATGACTTGACTGATTTGCAATGTTGTCTTATTCATCAACTGCTTCTGTTCCAATTGATTGTTGTTATGTTGAATGATGATCTTTGAGCTTCAACAATAATGGTCGCGTGTTAATGGTGATAGCTTTAAATGTTTAGTGTAACAACGGTAACTGATCTTTGTGACTATCATCACATCGACACCTTCAGAAGCGCATACATGTTTCCTTTAAATAGCTAAGTAAAATATAGCTGTTGAAGAGTTGTTGGCTGTTTGAAAAGAGTCGTTATGCAATGATGAAAGTTGTACTACCATATAATCTTTTTACTGTAGAAGAAGTGATGGGATAGATCTTTTTAGTACTGGGTACATTCATTGCTAACGGTAACATTTGTCTTCAAATCTTCAGAGGCTTCTGATGGTAATTAATTGAAGCATGAGTAGAGACTTTATAACTGGGTCTTCAGAAACATCAAGTCTTCAGTCTTCAAAACTTGTCCATTAGGAATCTGTCTTCAGAGCTTTAGCACTTGTCTTGAAACCCTTTATCTTCAGAACACTTCAGTCTTCAGAATCTTTCTGCACTTGGTCTTCAGAGCCTTCAGCCTTTAGAACTTCAAGTCATGAGAATCTTCAGCACTTCGGTTCTCCACAAGATTATCTCTTCAGAAGCTTCACTATCTTCAGAATCATAACCATTTTTAGAGTAGCATCCACAAGAGCATTGCAACAGCAATATCGGCATCCTTGGATCTTTCTGATTATGATCAGATACAAAAGCATACTTTCTTCTTGCGACTTGTGTTACACATAGTAACTCGCATATGATCATTTACGCATATCTTGCTGGTGTTTGTTGGATCTGATATCTTCTATGATTATGATCTGCACACAACTCACATTAGAACATAAAATAGTTCTTTCACAAATACTCATTGTTATCATCAAAACATAAAGATGACTTACAGAGACAGCTCTTGCTTTTACAATCTCCCCATTTTTTATGATGACAAAACCATGTATTTTGATTGAACATTCTATACAAGGTAATCACCAAACATAACATATTCAGAGTCCGGAACAACAGCTCCCCCTAAATGTGTTAACCCCAAAATTTTATTTGTGATCGTCTAGAATCTTATCTGATCCAAAGACTCACAAAATAACAATTTGAGTTGTCAGAACATAGAATAGAGAATGACTACTTCCCTATCTGTCTTTAGGAGACACAAGTCTTCAGCATCTGGACTTGTTCATCAGAACCTCTGTCTTCAGATCTTTAGAACTTAGTTCCTTTGGTCGTCGTATCAGAGCTCATAATCTTCAGAGTCTTCTGAAGCAATTTCTACTTTTCAGCAGAATCATTTTAGCACAGAGATAGAACAATTCTCTTCTTATAACTTAGCCACGCTTTTTATCAGAATTGAACTTGTCTTTTGACGTAAGAAACTCCCCCTGAGTTTCAGACTTGATGATCTTCATATTCTTGATTTGGTCATACCGGTTCTGATCATCATTTAAGATCTTGACTTTTCAGAGTTTGACTAGGCAACAAGTCTTCATCACATAACCATGTTTCTATCAGAACTCGTTGAAAGATCACAACTTGGTTCTTGATCAGATTGAAAAATATTTTTGTGATCAATTGAAGCTTGATTCTGAATCAGATACCAACGTACTTTTGATTCTTAGTCTGCTGAGTTTGATACCAATGAAGGTATTTAAGAACAATTTACAGCTTGATTCTGATTGATACTATTGTAGACTGAGTCTTGGTTTATCAGAACTTTTTTTTCTTGGATCTTCTATCCAGATCTTCAGACAGTCTTCGACTTCCGATTTGCTTAGTTCTTCTGAAAAGCATCTTGAAATGTAGACTTTGTCTTGACTGCTTTCAGGAAGTTTTCTTCTTCTGATTTCACGAAGTGTACAACTTCGATTATATGAACAAACATTTCATAAGAACTTTTAACAAAGTTCTTTCAGTTTAACCTGTTCTAAGAATGCCTAGTGAATTTGTTCAGAATTCCTCGGTTAAACATCAAATATACGTTAGTGGTAAAACACATTTTATATCAGAGTTGATGTTTGATGTTTAGCATTCTTTTAACATATATCAAAATCATATTCTATTTCTCCCCCTTTTTGACATCATCAAAAAGTTAGGGCATGTTTGAGCATTTTAAAAGATGCATATGATTAGTATGATAATGAACAATCTATCATAAAATATTCTATTTTCGAATAGATTCATTTATAATAAGATATAGATTATTCTTAACCCTAAGTAGTTTGGAGCGATCAAAACATAGGCTATGAAAATAGATTTCTAGGGGATAGTCTAGGAGGTGCCTAAGGATAGGGAGAAGGTGGAAGACGAGCTTCCATACTCATCGGTTCTTGAAGCATACATCTATTTATCTTCATCTTGTGTGATTGCCAACTGCTTGTTCTTCACAATTTCTTCCGACATCCATCCATGAAATTTAGTCTAGATATTTCCCATAGCAGTGGGGTCCATGCTTGAACTTGATATATCTATTAAGTTTTGGATTCTGTTGATAGCATTATCCTTGAAGGTTGTTAATTCTTCATTAACAGTCTTTGATCTTTTCAAAGAAGGTTCTTTGCTATCAGCACTTTTCTGTTTCTTTCCCTTTTTCTTCCATTCTGAAAGTTCTTGAAACATATCTGTAATGTTCTCCAGATCAATCCATACACCAATATCTTCATCTTTGAATTTTCGCAGATAGTTTGCCACTTCTACTTGATCATGTGTCTTGTTGAAGTTAGGAAATCCTTTAACAGGAACTCTTATAGCCATCGTCACTTGCCTTAGTGACGTATCATCAAGAGCAGCGTCTTCTTTCTTTTTCCTTAGATCCTTAACTCTGAGAATTTTTCCTGCGCTTTTTAGAAGTTTGCTTGATTCTTCTTTGTTGACTAGGATGTCATCAACTATTCCTGATTCCACCAGAATATCAAAGATGAGTCTCCCATATGGAACATGTTTGATTTCTGTGCCAGAACCCATTCTGGAGTCCCTTATAGATTCTTTCAGAAGTTTGAAAAGGATTGATGGAAGATGTATCTTGATTCCTTTTAGAAGAAGGAATAGGACACACTTCTGAGTCTCATTGAGTTGACCTGAAGGAAGATGGTGAAACACATTTCCCAGCAGATTCTGAACCACACTTGTAGGGAGTCCTTCAGACTTGAGAATATTGGATCCTCCGCATTAACCACAGTTACTTCTTTAAAAATAGAAGCCAAGACTTTTGCTTCTCTTTCCTTGCTTAGTTGATCCTTGGTGATTCTTAATCCGGTATTGTCATGCATCAGTAAATCTGAAAGGGTCTTTTCAGATATAACTATTTTCCTTCCAAACACGGAAGATACAATGACAGTTGTGCACGCAGTAGCATGAATCCAGAAGCCTTTGACCAGACAAGCGTATGTTGGTCCTTCCAACCTTTTGAAGTAGTTTCTCCACCCTTGATCATTCATGAAGTGAGTTACATCACATCCGTTTGCTTTCAAACTCTTGAAATTCACAATTGTTTCAGACTTGACAATGAGTCTTTCAACGGGTGTTTTTGTGGTGATGGGACATAATGCACTTTGACTGAAGAAAGCCATTGTTAAAGGTGAAACACACTCACAGAGTTTACTCAAGATTTAGATGATGTGAAGGGTGATTTAAGGTTGAGCCTATTTATAGAATAATGAGGAGAGTAAAGGCTTAAGAATTTGAGAGGGTAACGATTGATCTTTCCTACGTTGGTTAAGGGACGTGGGAAAAGAAAGTGAATGATTGGTTTCTTTAACGAGGGAAAATTAACCGATCATGAATCATAACTATTCTCTTATGAGTGGTGAGAGTAACCGTCGCACCTAGAGATATTGCAGTTTCTTGATAACCCTAAGGCTTTTCGCGTGACTAATAATTATAGTGCTTAATTATTTTATTATAGTAAATTTATGAATTGTAGATTAAACAATGCATCGTGATAAGATGATCATAAGATTAATTCTTCATAAGGATAAACAGTTCACAATCAGGATTACTTCATTAATTGATCAAGGAGATACAAGTCGAATTCAAAACAAAAGGACAAATACGCAAAGACCTTGAAAAACTATGACTCTAGGAAATCTAACTTCCTATTTTAGAATAAGAATGTTATAGGTTGACAGAACTCAGGAAGAATCTTCTCAGTCATTCCATTTCTTCTGCAATGACTAACTACTCCTTGAAGATCAAGAATGTGGGAGATAACTCTGCAGTAGGGAACTTGATAGACTGTGTCTTCCCTAGACAAATTAATTTCTTCCTTCAGATGATTATACATGGATTGGGGTAGGTTTATTTTGATCCTAGAAACTAAGAAGAAAATAAATAATCTTTCTTTGTCAGATAACCATCCTGCTCCTTTTTCTCTTGGCCTTAAATTAGTTACCATTAATTTATACCAGTCTTTAGCTATAGGGGTGAGGGTACAAGGTTGAGTGGGATGACCTTCGGTCTCAAAAATGACATGCAAGTGCTTGTCAAAATAAGCGTTGTTGATGTGGATTTCAACCAACGAACCATCTTCATTACACCCAATGGCTTTGGCAATGATGGTAGGGTTGATCAAGATTGGACAGCCAGCAACCACAGACAAAATAGCATTCTTGCCATAGTCATACTCTAGTACTCGAGCATTTTCCCAGAACTCAGTTACAAGCTCAGGAAAGACATGTCCAACAAGCATGTTGAAGTAGTTTTCCCAGTTTCGAAATTCAATTCCAGAGAGGATGCTTGTTTTGTTGAGTTGAGGCAGAAGGCTTAAATTCAGAGTGTATTCCTTCAGGAGTTCAAGATCATAAATTTCCTCTGATGTTGTGAGAAGTCATTTTGAACAGGAGTGATTCTTCTTTGAATAGAAGAAATGATATGAAAGGACTTAGGATCAATAGCTTTTTAATGAACTAGAACAAGCAGGATTCATTATTTTCGAGAATAGCTATGAGTAGCGTGGCAGTCAGCTTCAAGACGAAAAGACATGTGATCGACTCTATATAGTGGTTGTCAGAGAAGATCACAAATAAGAATACGAATCGATGTATACTTATGAGCCGTAAGGGAGTGGCTGACACAAAGTAATCATGACCACTTATTTTACTCTCAATATTCGTCTAATCATAAATGCGTGAGAATCTTACCCTATTTTTAATAATTCTTACAAAACCTAATGTGTTAGTGAATGATCAGTAGTTATGACAAGATTCAAAATATTGCAACTGTTTAAAAATCAGATAATAAGGATGGTCATGAAAGAGGAAAAAACATACCTTAGAGAATCTGAAATTCTCACTGTGATACTTTATCTGAGTGTTTTCCATTCTGACTCTGTCTTGAGCTGACTTGTGTTGGAGCTTCTGACTTTCCTCAGAGGTTCTCGTCATTCTGGTTCTTCGTGTATCAGATGATATTTTAGTAGATCCTGCATTCACATCATTTGCGTACCATCAGACTCATCTTGAACTTATCCAGAACTAGAAGTGTTTCATCAGACGGTTTGACAGCTTATCTGATTCTGATAGGAGCATCTTCTGATCAATCTCGTTTTGCTTCTGATTTCTTCCAAATGATTTATCAGAGATTCTGATTGAGTATTTTCTGATTCTAGGATTTGTGCAACATGAATTTTTGAGAGAAATATCAGATAGCATCCTGACCGATTACAGTTGGTTCAACTGAGATAGAATCTCAAGTTAACAGAACTCAACCGTCTATATTATTTCAATCAGGACTCAGAATTTGTTCTTGATCAGATTCCTAATGAATCACTAGATTTCCTCTTTCTGAATGTTCTTTAGTTTTTTGCAAGGTGTTTCAAGAAAATAATATTCAATTCTTCATTGAATCACTTCTAAGAGTTTGAATTCTTCAGTTTTCTGGCTTCTTATGCAGACTTCATTCTGAAATTCAAAATCATAGAACAACAATCTTTCTTCTTTACATGAAGAAATTCTTAATGCACTATAAATGAGAAAGTCAAGGGTGGACTAATCCATTTCTTGAAAACATCTCAAAAACTCATAAAGAAATAATCTTCAGCAAACAAGATTTCTTGTTTTCTGATGATTCAATCTTGAGCAAATACGTTGTTTATCCAAATGTATCTTCTAAGATAAGCATTCAACAGATACTACTACTTATCTGATGAATCTATCTTGTCAGTTGATTCTTCAATCTTCTCCTAAGTTTTAGTGAGGAAGATTCTGTTGTTGACAACTTCAAAACTTCAAGAATCAGTGACTTGCTCCGGTAATCTGTTTGATTACAATTTAGTACACAGTCATCTTCTAAACTGATACTGAAATTATAAGTGGATTGAAATCTCACCCAGAGTATTTCTACACACCATATCTGGATCTTTTCCTGACACTGTTAAGTGTTTTATATCCATCAATAACAGAACCGGGATCTGATACCAATTAAAGGAGTGAGAAAGACACAAGAAATAGGGGGTTTGAATTGTGTTTTAACTCTTACTAATTTTTCTCCTCATATCGTTAACGTGCTAAGAGAATATCAGAGTTGCGTTGAGAGACTCTGACTTACGAAGCATCATTCAGATTGTGTGATGCATAAAGCATAAGCGACAAGGAGAATCTGAATTAGCGATGCTTGAATCAGACTTGCAATGCAGAAGCTTATCAGAGTTAGGTTGCAAGGTTCTGACTTGCTATGCAAGGTTCTGATAATTGATGCAGAAACATAAACAATAAAACAAAGCATAAACAAGAGTAAAGAACACACAATATATCCTGGTTCACTTGAGCCATTGTCAAGCTAATCCAGTCCACCCTTCCAAGGTGATTTCGCCTTGAACACAAGAACTTAATCCACTATAATCAAATCCGATTACAGATGCACGGGCTAACGTCGGTGACTAACAACCTACACAACCGCAGCTGTGACTAACCCACAATGAACCGTTCAGGGATCCAAGTTAATGGATATAACGAACATTGACCCAATAGGTTCCAATATCGCAATATCTACTATCAAGATTTCACAGCTAAACGTTCAGGGATCCGATTCAACGAATATAGCGTTTACTGGCCATTCTTCCAGGATTTTCAATGAGTTCCATCAGTGATCTCACAAGATTCTGACCCACAATTGGTCCTCTTTGAGATATGACTATCATTGACCATATTTCAGGATTTCCACAATGACACCCAACCATTGTCTTCTCAAGTCTCTGATCACACTGATCACTTGAGGAATCCTAATTCACATAGAATTAGTTGTTCTGGAGATTACATTGATGCTTCTTAACAAGTAGATAACTCCTAATTTTAAGTACAAATGAACACACAGTGTTCTAGCAAGATATGAGCAACAACTCCTTGCTATCTTTAGATTCTATAAAGATGTATGTTGATTTAACAGTTGATGACATCTTGTAGATCTTCTTCATCTTCTTTGTTGAGCAAGCTTCGAGCAACAACTCCTTGCTTCAGATCTTCAATATAGCCCAGATGATGAAGTTGGTTGATGACTTGACTGATTTGCAATGTTGTCTTATTCATCAACTGCTTCTATTCCAATTGATTGTTGTTGTGTTGAATGATCATCTTTGAGCTTCAACAATAATGCTCATGTGTTAATGGTGATAACTTTAAATATTTAGTGTAACAACGATAACTGATCGTTGCGACTATCATCACATCAACACCTTCTGAAGCGCATACATGTTTCCTTTAAATAACCAAGTAAAATATAGTCGTTGAAGAGATGTTGGCTGTTTGAAAAGAGTCGTTATGCAATGATGAAAGTTGTACTGCCATATCTTCTTTTTACTGTAGAAGAAGTGATGGGTGAGATCTTTTTAGTACTTTATACAGTCATTGCTAACGGTAACATTTGTCTTCAAATCTTCAGAGGCTTCTGATGGTAATTAATTGAAGCATGAGTAGAGATTTATAACTAGGTCTTCAGAAACTTCAAGTCTTCAGTCTTCAGAACTTGTCCATTAGGAATCTGTCTTCAGAGCTTCAGCACTTGTCTTGAAACCCTTTATCTTCAAAATACTTCAGTCTTCAGAATCTTTCTGCACTTGGTCTTCAGAGCCTTTAGCCTTCAGAACTTCAAGTCATGAGAATCTTCAGCACTTCGGTTCTCCACAAGATTATCTCTTCAGAAGCTTCGTTATCTTCAGAATCATAACCACTTTCAGAGTAGCATCCACAAGAGCATTGCAACAGCAATATCCGCATCCTTGGATCTTTCTGATTATGATCAGATACAAAAGCATACTTGCTTCTTGCGACTTGTGTTACACATAGTAACTCGCATATGATCATTTACGAACTTGATGGTGTTTGTTGGATCTGATATCTTCTATGATTATGATCTTCACACAACACACATTAGAACATAAAATAGTTCTTTCACAAATACTCATTGTTATCATCAAAACATAGAGATGACTTGCAGAGACAACTCTTGCTTTTACAAGTTCAAGACAATGCAGTTGGCTGGAAACATCTGTTTCATTTAGCTAAAACATACACACACACACACACACACACATACACAAACACGTATGCGCGCGATCATTGAGAGATATTTGTCAGTATTTTGTATGGGTGGTCCGCGACAATAACATTATATATCTACATTTACCATAACGTGTACGGAGACAATTACGTGCAACCAGTTTTGAGGGATTCATCAATTGATGCCCCTCATAATGAATCAGGCAGAAGCTGATATGACATTTTCTGGTTTAAAGAACATCCAATGACACCATATCTATAATATTGAAAACAAAGATTAAAATTTAACACTATTGAAAATATCCTTTTGTAGGGGTGTTCGCGAGCCGGTTTGGTTCGATTTTGAGTGAATCCGATACCCAAACCGATCAAAAATATATGGATTGGTTTGGATTGAATTTTCACATTTTTTTCTATAAAGTCCAAACCGAGAAATAACGGGTTGGTTTGGGTTGGATTAATCGGATACATTAGAAAAAAAATATGCGAAAAATATTTTTAAAATTTTCTAATTTACATCAACAAATTTTCTATAATAATATAATTTTTTTTGTTTATTTTTGTGTTTTCATATAGATTGTGAATGTCACAAATGATGTTTCATTTTTCTTTCTTCTTAAAGTTTAATATTTTATACTAGTTTCTCTTATAATGATATATTATATGAATTAATAAAGTTGGTTCGGATAGACGGACTTGCGGGGTAGAATTTTGAAAATCCGTTGCCCGAACCAATTAACATCGGGTTTCATTGGTTTGGTTCGGTTAATGTCCGAACTAAAAAACTACCCGACCCAAACACCATGGTTTGGTTTGGATTCCGATTTGTCCGAACCAATAAATACCCCTATTCTTTTGGAACATATTTTTATTGTTCTAAAATGATTATTCCAAAACTTTTATGAACTACTAATGTTTATGGAATAATACTCCCTACGGTCACAATTATAAACCAAAATAACTACTTTCACATGTATTAAGAAAGTTAGTTAAGTGTAATTAATTTTCTTGATTTCATGTACAATCAAAGTAAAATTTACGATAATATCCTTAGTTTATTTGATGAATCAACTTTCAATATTAAATGCTTTTGAATTAAATTAAGGGTATAATAGTAATACTAGTATTAATTAGTCTAAAATTTAATGATTTTTGCTTATAATAGTGACCAAGATTTAAGATGGTTTTTTTGTTTATAATAGTGACCGGAGGGAGTACACATGATAAAAAAAGCTACTCCCTCCGGTCACAATTATAAGACAAAATAATTACTTTCACACGTATTAAGAAAGTTAGTTAAGTGTAATTAATTTTCTTGATTTCATGTACAATCAAAGTAAAATTTACGATAATATCCATAGTTTTTTTTTATGAATCAACTTTCAACATTAAATGCTTTTAAATTAAATTAAAGGAATAAGAGTAATACAAGTATTAATTAAGCTAAAATTTAATGATTTTTATTTATAATAGTGATCAAAATTTAAATTGTTTTTTTTTTTATAATAGTGATCGGAGAGAGTATAGAATTACATTAAATTTGCTTTGAGACGCCATAAATTTGCCATTAAGAACCCTAGTATGATTTTATCATTTCACATTCTCATCTACCTCATAGATACTATCCCGCCCCAGGTTTCAACACGCGCTTCATAAAGCGGCGCTAACCCTCAACCCAACTCACCCCTTGCCACGTGTACTCGCTCACCCCTCATCTTATCATTCTCCTCCCTTGTCTCTAACCCTAGCACTCGAACCTATATATATCCACACCCTCTAACCACTCTCGCGCTCTCTCTCTCTCTCTCGTTCCTTACTTCATCTTTTCCCCAATTCCCCCCAAGAAACAAACCCCAAATTAGGGTTTCTTCAAGGTAATGCGATTCCTTCACCCAACAATCACACAAGATTAACCTCCAATCTTTCACTCCAATGGCTGACAAGAAATCCGGCATCATCGGTTACGCGTTAGCCCCCAAGAAACAGAACAGCTTCATCCGCGACTCACTCTTAACTCTCGCGAAATCGCGCGGAATCGAACTCGTCCGAGTCGACTCAGACCGTTCTTTAGCAGATCAAGGTCCGTTCGATTGCATCCTCCACAAACTCTACGGCGACGACTGGAAACGCCAGCTTCAAGAATTTCAAACAAGAAACCCTAATGCGGTGATTCTTGACGCTCCCGAAGCGATTGAGAGGCTTCACAACAGAATTTCAATGCTTCAGGTTGTTTCTGAGCTTAGGGTTGACGACCGAACCGAGACGTTCGGGATCCCGAAGCAGATTGTCATTTACGATAAAGAAACTCTCTCTGACGGCCAGGCTTGGGAGAGTTTGAAGTTTCCGGTGATAGCCAAACCGCTTGTTGCTGATGGTAGTGCCAAGTCGCACAAAATGGCTTTGGTTTTTAGCCACGGCGCGCTGAATAAGCTGAAGCCTCCGATTGTTTTGCAGGAGTTTGTTAACCACGGTGGCGTGATTTTCAAAGTGTATGTTGTTGGTGAGCGCGTTCGTTGTGTGAAGAGGAAGTCTCTCCCGGATGTTTCGGAGGAGAAGGTTTTGGGCGTTTCGGAGGATTTGTTGTCGTTTTCGCAGATTTCAAATCTGGCTAATCGGGATAGTGTGAATGATGATGAGAAGTTTTATCAGATGATGAGTTTGGATGATACTACTGAGATGCCACCACAGGCTTTTATTGTTGATATTGCAAGTGGATTGAGGAAGGCTATGAAGCTGAATCTGTTCAACTTCGATGTGATTCGCGATTCTAGATATGGAAATAGGTATCTTATTATTGATATCAATTACTTTCCCGGGTATGCTAAAATGCCGGGTTATGAAAGAGTTTTAACTGATTTTTTCTGTGATTTAATACACAAGAAGGATGTTGATGATAAAAATGAGGAAGAGACCGAGGTTATAACTGATGGTGATAAGAGCAATGTTGAGGTTTTAACTGGTGAAATAGATAAGTCCAAGTCTGTTACAGTACAAAAATGATTGTGTGAAGAATAGTGGTTGTTGCTGGTTTTTGCACAACCAGAGTCAGAGTCAGCGTTTCTCTCCGATGGACCCTTTTATCTGAATTTGCGATGGTGATCAAGAAAAAGATTTAGTTCAAGAATTTCTGATTAGGTGTAGAAGTTGGGTGGGTCCAGTGGTGAAAAACAAGTTTTAGGGTTGTATGTGGGTTAGTTTTTCTTTTAACTTCTTTTAACATGTATATTCTATCCATCATTGCTTTGGAGATAGGTACCTTTTTCAAACACTGTCAAGGTTAAAGAAAGTTGTATTTCGAGGCTACGATCTGAATACTAGAAACTGTTTTGCTTTGTGCTTTTTAACTCAATGCCTTTATTCTCCATTTTGTTAAATTCTATTCTCATTTTGGATTTATTGCTTTGATTGGTTTCATTCATTGACTCTGCTTAAGAATGTCCTTTTCAGTTATGTATTCTATATTATATTGGTTTGTTTCTGTGCTATTTCCAATCATGAGGTTCTTTATAGGGTAATATGCTTATGAATATTCCTTAAAGATATAATCAGAATAAAGTAGAAAGGATATAGGCTCTTCATGCTGCCATCACTTTCACCTCTAGGTATCTGAACTCCTGAGTAAATGAGATTGATGCTTAAAATATGGCAAGTTGGCAAATGAGAAAAGAAAACCCATTAATTATGTGCCAATATAGTTTAAATTTTATTCAAGATATATTCATATCTGATTTATAGTTTCCCACAGAATCTTTCTAGTTACTTGTTGTTTAATGAATATATTTAGTGTTTATGTGTTGAAAGAAGCTTATGCACATGTTTTTAAAATCAGATTGTGGATTATTGCCTGCGTATAACTTGGTTATGAGTACCTTTAACACATTACACTAATTAAAACGTTTATGTTACAAATCTCATAGAAAACAGTTATTTTGGTTTGAATTCTAATTGCTTCTTATGTGTACACCCAATGATCTGATTTGGCATCTAACTAGTTATCATGCATTGACCTTATATAGCCCCTCATATATTTATATTTTTCTGGGACTCAAACCACCATATTAGGTAGGTAGGCTTCTGCCGAAGTTTTACTTGCAGTTTTGACTTATTTCTTTACAACATATTTTGGGCAGAACATGAGTAGTTAGTATGTGCCTTAATTTCAAATCCTATATGCTGTTGTTAGCTGGTCATTGTAGTTATCACTTAGTTTGTTCTGCCAAGGTATTTTACCATTTCCTTTGTCAAATATCTCTAAAGAAAAGAAGCTAATTTATGCATGGCATTTAGAAGGTATGTCTTGTGCGTAAAATATTTAGCCTAGGTCTGTCTCATGTTTTCCCCATACAGTGTAAACTGACAGCTTGTTGCATTGAATGCTAATTGATCAACAATGGTGCATGGAATATTAATTAGTGACCCGTTTTGGTGCGAATCTGTTTTTGGTTCTTAAAGTGATGTGTGTTTGATTTTGCTAACCATTGAAGGGGATTCGACTCTTCATTGAACCTGCCATGACAGAAACTATATTGCATCAGATTTCCCTTTTTAATTTTTTTGATTTGCAGGTTCATGGATAGAATGATATTTAGGTCATATGTTTCTTAAGTGTTAAACCCATTACTATCAAAACTGTTCCTTTGCATATGTCCATGAATGGAAGAAAAGTAAAAGTGTCATATAAGCGGACATATAGTGAGATTAAAGGCCATGCTTGTAATAAAGTTACAATTTTTATTTTAGTCCTGGCTAGTTAGACAGTCTTTTTGCTTGCTACCATGGCTTGTTCTTTGGTACACAAGTGAAGATTTGCTCATACACAAGTTAGATTCGACTGTTGGGCGTACAGTATTTTGCTGATATGTCTCAGTTCTGTTGGTCATCTTTGCTACACCCAGGCTTCTCATCAGATCTGTGTGATTGTGATGTACTATAATTCAAGGCATCATTGTAAGACTTGACTTGCATGCATGTATATATGATATATTAAGAAACCATACTAAAATAATAGAAAATTTATAAGAAAAATGGACTATGAGATTTGTAGAATGGCCAAGGTTAACCTATTGTTGCCCAAGGTATCATCCCTGTGTGCTAATACTGTCTTCAAGTTTCTTGTGCTGTTTAAACTAGATTGAAATTCCTGTCTTTGATAGCCCAGGTGTTTGTTCCCTAAATGCTTGTTTATTTTTATTTATAAGCATGTGTTAATTGAGAAAATCGTGTGTGAAGTGATCTTTAAATCCTGATTTGTTTTCTTCCTGAATTGGTTAGTGGCATTTAGGATTGATGCAGATTTGCTTTATTAAGGAATGTATGAGGATGCATTTACTTGTAGCGTCGTCACGCTAGAAAATTGAAAACAAATTTGTGTGCTGATTTGCTTATGTAAGATTTTCTTAATGCTATAAATAAAATCTTGTCCCAAAAACAGAAAAAAGTATATCTAAGTCTGAATGTGTTAGGTAAAATGGTACGTGCCGTGTTATCCGACAACATTATGTAAAAAGAGTACACCAAATACCTTTTTAAATTTATTGAATAAAAAATATATCTGGACATTATTATATATCAGATACACCAAATATTCAATGAATCAAAAAAATTTTTTGTTGCTTATAATAGTGACCAGAGGATGTATGTAGGAAGGAAAAATGCATTCGGCAGCATCTATAGGAAATTTGTTAAAATAAAAAATTTATCGAAAATTATATTAAACTCATTGCATAAGTGCTTTGTATGGCTTAAAAACATTCTATATCATTCAATTTAGTTGGATACGATAATTTAATGCCATATCACTTTTTTTAACCCATTTAAACTAAAGGGATTAGTACCCAAATTAAATCTTGAGTACCAAACAATTTACCAATTTATTTTTTTTTTTTCTAGAAACTAATTGTTACACTCGCTTAACTTTGGATATGCATGAGACAAAATCAAATCTAGAATTATAAATAATAAACAATTTACATTTGTGAAATTTAAGATAAAGTAATCACAAAATTCGACGACTCAAATCTTTGAAAATGACGAGTGAATCTCACTAGCAATGTGGTCAGAAAAATCAAGACTACTTTTAACCAGGATTGAAGCAAATATAAAACCATTCTCAAATTCTCCTTGCGGACACAACCAAAAACTCCGAACTTGCATGTCACAACATATTAGAAAGGCGATGTTGAAGTAGATAGTTCCAATCCAAAATGATTTGAATTTGAATTTAAAAACTAAAAACTCCGAACTTGCATGTCACAACATATTAGAAAGGCGATGTTGAAGTAGGTAGCTCAAATCCAAAAAGATTTGAATTTGAATTTTGATCGTGAAGGCTGGATCAGATCCTGTTAAAGTGGACCACCAAGTACGTCTGAGATGCTGGGCGTATAGAGAGAAGGAGGAGGTGTACCTGCAAGGCACTCCGACGCTCAAGTAAAAAAGGGGCAGAGAAAATGGGCAAGTACAAAATATGAGTTTCAAGGGTGATTATTTGATATCTGACTCTCTCACTTGAGAGGGTTTATATAGTGCTCCCAGCGCTGGCCAACAGTCCTATTTTCGGGGCGAAATAACCGTTTTTCTGAAGAATAGGTAACTGCCAAAAACTAGTCGTTATGTCGGGCAGGGTGCCTAAAACTAGCCGTTATGTCGGGCATATGCATAGTGTCGGACACATGCCCTTAGCTGTTCGGGGAGTGAAGAAGCCGTGCGGAACGGGCAGAATTTCCGGGGAGGAGCGATGCAGTCCTTGCCCGGTTGGAGGGGCAAAAAGGTAACTTTTGCCCCTTTGTGGATTGGACTTAGGCAATTGGGCCGTTCTGGGAGCAGAGGTGGATTGGGCCATGTCTAGCAATTGGTTCAGTCCAGAACAGGAGCCCCCTAAGTCGTTGCTCCCGAGCATGTGAGTGATGATTTAAGGACAGCTCGTGGCTCCGGGGAGCTAGCGTGGAGTCGTCGTTTGGTGACGAGGAAGGTCCTCTCGTGGTGCCCGTGACCCCTGGTGTCCGTGACATTCATGACCATGAACGGATTGCCCGTCGTACGGGGATACTAGCGGTTAGTCAGAATTGGAAACGTTAGGGCGCCACGTGTGCCTAGAGCCCTGTGTAGCAGTTACTAGGCAATGATGGTTAGTTAGTAGCCATCATGACCTACGAGGGCGTGCCACTGCACGTGCCTTTCTGTATAAAAGGGGAAGGCCCGTTTCATTCTGAACTTTTCGCTCTTATTTCTCTTCGTCTTCTCCAGAGCTCTTGCCCGTCATCACCGTTTGCTATTCCGGCCACTGCATCAACCTCCGGGCAACCGCTTCTCATCTTCTTAACCAAGTAAGTCGCAGATTTTGCACTCTTTTATTCCCTTTGACGGTTGTTTTTAGCTTGCATGCGGTCAGGTTTAGGTTTAGAAGATGAAATAGATTAATTTTCGGCGATTGTTGGTGGTGGACGGTGGCCGTGCCATTTTCCGCCGCCGATGAGGCCGCTAGGTTTTAGGATATTCTTGTGAATCAGGCGGTTTCCGGCGTCATTGCGATGATGATGCATGCGTAACCGCCGTGATCGTTCAGATTCCGGAGCAACGATGAAGTTTTCGGCGAGCCTCTGCAGTTTCCGGTGAAGCTTTGCAGTTTCCGGTGAAGCTTCAAACGAAAACTGGGAAGTGGCTCGAGGAAGTTCCTCGTACGAAAGTGGCTTACTCCGGGCATCTCCTCATGGGAGACTCTTAGAGTTTTTTGTTCGATGTTAGGGCTTAGGCCCGGGACATCTTCCTCAGGCCTTTGCGCGCCCTTTCACTTGACTAGCGGTGGAAGTATGGATTTGATTCTTCTTCGATTTACTTTTTTCTCTGCTTTTCAGGTGATCGAGATGGCGACAGGGCCAGACGGGGAGATAATAATAGATTCGTCCGAGGAGGAAGCGAGTTCCTCGGAAAGCAGTAGCTCAGAATCCTCGAGTGTCCCCAGTGAATCCGGGGAGGATGAGGAAATGGAAGAGGATGCTGTTGAAGGTTCCATGGAGGAGTGGATGGTGGCTGAGCCAGCCGGGCATGTGTCCACCTTCGCGATGTACCTAGGGGATGTCTTTACGGAAGTCGGGCCAGAGGAGGAGTGGAAGGTGCACTTTCCCTCCGAGGATGATAGGGTCTGCATAAATTACGGGGATCGCTTCGCCATGTATGAATATGCCTTTAAAGAGCTGGGACTGAGGTTGTCGTTCACTGATTTCCAGAAGTCAGTGTTCGTGCACTTGAATTTGGCCCCTACGCAGCTGCACCCGAACTCGCTGGCCTTCATCCGGGCTTTCAAGCTGACGTGCGAGTATCTGAGAATAGAGGCTACTCTCCCTTTGTTTTTCACTGTATTTCATCTTCAACGGCAGCTGACGGGAATGAGGTATGGTTGGGTCTCGTTGAAACAACCTCGCAAGCTGTTCAAGCCCTTTTCAGAATCGATACGGACGTTCAAGGAGAGCTACTACATCATCGAGCCTGTATCGGAAGCTGCCCAGGATAACACGTATGCCTGGGAGATCGAGGTTGATGAGGAGGGTAACAACCTGCGCGATGAGGATGGGAAGTTTATCGGGGAGTGAGTATACAAGTTCCCTATCCACTAGGGACCTGGCCATTTCACCAAGGAGCCCAACGAGTACGTTCTCCAGCCGCACGACTTAGACGGGCAGGATGCCATTGCGTACGAGACGCTGGTGAAGTACGTTAACTCCTTCCTGCTCGCTGAATGCTGGACGAAGAAGGGTGACCCGATCTTCGAGGAGGATGGTAGCCGGAGGGTTGAATACCGCTTTATTAATACCAAGGCGCTTCTGGAGTGCAAGACTCCTGCGGAAGTTCAAAAGCTGCTCGGTAGTCTTAGTTTTTCTAATTTGCCCGAACTATGTTTTTTTCTTCGTGTCTAACATGTTCGTATTCTGTTTGTGCAGGTGAGATTCCTCAGGCTCATGAAAGGATGTTAAAGAATGCCCTTGCGAGGAACAAGCCCGGAACGGTTCCTCCCAAGTCTCGATTTGCCAATGCGCGCGCTCCCACTCCTCCTCAGCCTACTGCGGGGACCTCTTCTCCCACTCCTGTTCCCCGGGGATCTCCCCTGCCGTTGGCCTCACGAACCAAGTGGCCGAGGGCCAATGACGCCGTGGATCTCAGCCAGGCCTCAGAGAAAGGGAAGTTCGAGCTTCCTCCTTGCATACTTGATAGAAGATTCTCCGAGGGGACATCCTTGGTTGTGCCGCGGGCAGAATCTCTTCGGCTGGAAAGCATGGATCGCCCGAGCAAGAAGGTGTTGGTGGCCCAAGATGCCTCTGCACTGGTCAGAGTTTTCGAGATGGCGGCCATCTATGCTGAAGGCGATTCTGCAACTGAGTCCGAACTCAAGGCTGCTCGGGCTACCATGGCATCTCTTAAGGAAGAGGTTAAGAGTGCTGAAGATGCCCGAAACAAGGCTGACAAGGAGGTGGCTAGGCTGAAGAGGGAGAATTCTACGCTGGCTGCGGAGAAGAAGGCGGCTGAGGAACTGGTCCAGCAGCTAAGGGCGGCCAATGCTCCGGGCGAGGATGAACCCGAGGACGTGAAGGAGCTGAAGACAAGGTCTGAGCTGGTTGCCAGTATGTTGGTGGCCGAGGATGACAATATCGTCATTGCGGACGAATCCTTCAGGAATGCCGTGTCTCAACTGCGGGTGGTGAACCCCAGACTTGATTTTTCCACCGAGGGTACCCACTATCTGGCGCACGTTGAAGATGGCCGAATCATTATGCCTGACTCCCTTCTTGAAGAACACGCCGAGGATCAGCCCGCGGAGAACCAGGAGCCTCAGCCCAACTCTGAGCAGGCTGACCAGATGGATGAGTGAAGGATTTTCTTGTTGTTGTAATTTTGTCTGGCCTGCGCGCCGTGTAATTTGTTGTAATTTGTTAGTTCCTGGATTGACTGGAATTTTGGTAAAACAAAGCATGTTCAATGTTGATGTCAAGGTGCTGATGTTGCAACATTGAAGTCTTAACACTGGGCTGTGTTAAGTAGTTAATTGCTGAAGTTGGATGTCTGATGTCACACAGGTGATGTTGTAACATCAGATCTGCAGAATCAATAACATTAGGTGTAGATGTTGTTAGGGTTGCGTGTTAGTTGGAATTATGGAGATTGGTTGACTCATTGGATGAGAATATCTTGGGATAGATATTTTCTGTTACATGGGAGATTTGATTGCAGGTCTGTTGGAGAATTAAAAGGTTGAAGATTTAAAAAGATTTTTGGGATAAAATCTGTTTTGAAGATTCAGTTTTAATTAACAAATCTGATCAAATATTGTAGCAAGTCCAAGACCAATTCAAGGAGCTATATAAAGCGCACAAGACCAAAGGTAAAAGGTACAGAAAACATTCAGAAGATCAAGAGCAGGAGGCTTAGTGTCTAGAGTTTGTTTAAAGTGCTTGTATTTACACTATTCTAGGGTTTGAATAGGTGTTGAGTTTCTGTCCTCTCTAAAGCTGTGAAGCAAAGAGAGTTGTGTGACTTAATCGAAACTAGGAAGTAAGCTCAAGGGTACTCAAAGTGGGTTCTTTGAGTGTTTGTAAGGGATTGAGTGGTGTTCTCATACCTAAGTGGTTTCTTAGGTAGGAAGTCATTAGTAGAGTATAAGTTTAGGAGATTGTTAACGGGTTGTTGAGTCTGTAAATTATATCTACAAGTAGTGAATTCCATCCCTGGCTTGGTAGCCCCCAGAGTAGGTTGGTTGTAACCGAACTGGGTCAACAATTCTTGGTGTTATTTTACTGTTATTGTTGTCCATTGTGCAGAGTATGTTGTTGTGACATCACACCTTAACATCACACGTCTGATACCAGAATTTCAATTGGTATCAGAGCAGGCATCCTGTCTGTCTCTGGGTGAGATCTAGGGAAGTTACTTTCTGGTGTAAAGATGGACAAAGAAGTTGGAGGATTCGTCAACAGACCCCCTATTTTGGATGGATCCAATTATGACTATTGGAAGCCAAGGATGACCACCTTCTTAAAATCCTTGGACGGTAGGGCTTGGAAGGCTGTTATTAAAGAATGGAAAACCCCTGTCATGTGTGAGAAGGACGATGCTGGTAAAGATAAAGAAGGCACCTCTAAGCTAAAGCCTGAAGAAGAATGGACCAAGGAGGAAGATGAGCTCGCCCTTGGAAATTCCAAAGCTCTAAATGCCATATTCAATGGAGTGGATAAGAATATCTTCAGGTTAATTAATACCTGTGAAGTTGCTAAGCAAGCATGGGATATCTTGCAGGCTACTCATGAAGGGACATCTAGAGTCAAGATGTCGAGACTTCAGATTTTAACATCAAAATTTGAAAGCCTGAAGATGAAGGAAGATGAGACTATTCATGATTTCCACATGAGTATTCTTGAGCTGGCCAATGCTTCTAGTGCTCTTGGAGAGAAAATGTCTGAAGAAAAGCTTGTGAGGAAGATCCTTAGGTCCCTACCTAAGAGGTACAAGATGAAAGTGACTGCTATTGAAGAAGCTCAAGACATCAGCAAGATGAGAGTAGATGAGCTCATTGGATCTCTTCAGACTTTTGAACTTGGTTTAAATGAAGAAGAACCAGAAAAGAAGCCCAAGGGTATTGCTTTGGTCTCCACTCCTGCAGAAGATAAGGTAGTCAAAGATTCTCAGGAAGATTTGTCACAAGCCATTGCAATGTTGGAAAGGCAGTTCACCAAAGTATTCAGGAGAATGAATAATAACTCCAGGCCCAATGTTAAGAACATGACTTCTAACACCAGCAAGAAGGATGAAGAGAAAACTGCCCAAGATAAAGGAGTGCAGTGCTTTGAGTGTGAAGGGTATGGACATGTCAAGAAAGAATGTCCCACCTTCTTGAAAAAGGAGAAGAAAGGCATGACAGTTTCCTGGTCTGACTCTGATAGTGAAAGTGGAAGCGAGTCAGCAAAGCATGTGAGAGCTTTAACAGGAGCTGTGGTTTCTGATGATGATTCTAGTGATGGAGAAGTAACTTATGAGGAGTTAGCATCTACCTATCAAGAGCTGTGTTTAAAGAGTGCTGAAATTTGTCAAGAAAATAAGTGACACAAGCAACAGATTGCTCAGCTAGAGAATGAAAAGACAGATCTGGAAAATGAAGTGGTGCTAGTTAGAGCTCACCTTGATCAAATGACCAAGTCTGTTAGGATGCTGAGCTGTGGTACAGACAGACTTGACAAGATACTTCTGTCAGAAAAAGCTGCTAGAGACAAAGCTGGGATAGGTTATGTGGCTGAGGACAAGGGAACTTCAGAAGGAAGCACTTCAGGTTCAAAGAAGGAAGTGTCACAACTTTCATCTCAACATCAGCCAAAGAAGCAGGATCCTACCCCTAAGAAAGTTGATGTTTCACAACCTAAGAAGATTGAGAAGAAGAATGGTCCCTATCAGAAGAGAAAGCAGCCACAGGGAGCTAGTCAGTATATGCCCCCACAATACCATGAGAGCATGCAAGCTGTTCAGATCAAACAGCACATGTCTCATCAGATGTCTCAACATCAGGACAACTGGTATGGTTATGGTTATGGATACACCAATGCTGTTCCTTATATCTATGGAAGAAGAAAGCCACACCATCATGGGAGACAATCCAAGAAACAGCATTCTCAGCCGTCTTATGGGAGAAGATATCAACATAATAGATGGCAGAGCAGTTATGGTAGGAGGAGATCACATTATGGATGGCAGTATAAGCAATCTCATCATGGCAGACGATTCAGAGATGAAAGGGTGAGATGCTATTATTGTGGAAGATTTAGACATATGCAGTACTCTTGCTAAAAGCTGCATGGATACCCTCAACCTCAAAACAGATGGAGAGAGCACAGGCCCAAAGTTGTTAAACAATGGGTACCTAAGGAGAAGGTGAAGTGCTTATTGGCTCACATGGGGGATAAAGAAGGAACATGGTATTTTGACAGTGGGTGTTCCAAGCACATGTCTGGATGTAGATCCATGTTTGATGACCTTAGACCTTGCCCCTCTTATGAGGTCATATTTGGCAATGGAGGAAAAGGTGTTGTTGCAGGAGTTGGGAAAGTGCAAGGTAATGGTAAACCTGAACTTGACAATGTTCTGTTTGTTAGTGGCTTAAGTGCAAATTTGATCAGCATAAGCCAGGTGTGTGATGAAGGGTACAAGGTAAACTACACTAAGCACGAGTGTGTGGTTTCTGATGAGCATAATTAGATTGTTATGAAGGGTGCCAGAACCAAAGACAACTGCTATCAGTGGATTTCTCTTGAAGAAAATTCAACTAATGAGGTTCAAGTTGATGTTATAACATCAGACTATGACATCAGGATGCTGAAAGGTCACTCAGAGTTAATGAGTCCTGATGTGAATTCTTTTAAATGTTTAAAAGGAAAGTCTTTATGGAGGGAGAAAATTAGTAATTGGTCTTTAAAAAATACAGAAAATCTGGCGCCATACCTCAGACCATCATTCTCGAGTGTAGCAAGATCACGGTTCATCAAAGAGCATATCTTCCATCCGTTCGTCTCCTTCAACAAGAAGAATCATCTGAACTCATATTGCCTCAAGGGAACCATGACGTCGTCTCCATCAAAGAAATCTGTCGCTCAAAGCTCTTCGCGAGATAAGGCTAGGGTTTCTTCAGAAGAGGGATTTGTAGAAGAAGCTTTGAATATAGAACCTATCTCAATGATGCTCCCAGAATCAGGTACTTCGAGACCCACTAAACTAACTCCTAAGAGACTTGCTACTATCTTCAAGAATCCTGAAACAAAGAAGGTTGTTACTAGTATGTTATTTGGGGACAAAACTGTGCCGAAATCATATACGTCTCAGACTATTGAAGAGAAGTTTGATGTAGACAATAGGATGGGTAATCTTGCCTCAAAGATTCTGGACAAAGGCATCCCTGTCAAAGGAATTTCAATCCCACTGAATCGGATGCCAGCTGAGAAAGACAACATGCAGGAAGGGAAGTCAAGTCTTCAACAACTTGCAATGACAGCTATTGAAGATGCTGATCAGAGTGAAGACATGCATGTTAGGACATCTGCTGAACCCACTTCTGTTGGTGGAAAAGATGATATTCATGGTGAAGCAGATGTTGAAGAGGAGGTTAGAACATCGCTTAGTAGGGATGCTGAGACTACTGATGTAATTGATGTTGATGACTTATTTGATGATGAAGTCATTGGAAGATCAGTGCCTAGTCTGTCCAAGAGACTAAGAACAAGAAAAGTAAAGATGGTTGAATCGTCGTCAAAGAAAGCCTCTGATGAGAAGAGGAAAAAGACTGTTGTTGGGCCAACAAAAGCATGGAGTAAGGTTGATGTGAATCCCAAAAAATGAAGCTAATGGAAGAATCTGAATCAGAGTATGACGTTGAGGATGATGTTCAAGACATCACTCCTGTCAGAAAGACAATCTTGAAGAAAATTGCTGACAAGATACCTGAGGTTCCGGTTGATAACATTTCATTCCATTATGCAAGCAGTGCGTCGATGTGGAAGTTCATCTGTCAAAGAAGACTTGCTCTTGAAAGAGAGATTGGGAAAGAAATTATGGAGATTAAAGAAATCATAGAGGTGATTAAGGCTGCTGGTCTGATGAAGACGGTTCATGGGTTCTCCGAGTGCTATGACAGCCTGGTTAAGGAATTTGTGGTCAATATTCCTGTGAAGATTTCAGACAAAGGCAGTGTGGACTACATGAAAGTGTTTGTGAGAGGAAAATGTGTTGAATTCTCTCCTGAGGTTATAAACAAGTATCTAGGAAGAAAAGATGAAGAATTTGTTGAGCTAGAAGCCACTGAGAATGATGTCTGCAAGGAAATAACTGCTGGTCAAGTTAAGGTGTGGCCCTTGAAAGGGAAACTGCCAACTAGCAAACTTAGTGTTAAGTATGCTATCTTACACAGAATTGGAGCCGCAAATTGGGTGCCTACCAATCATAAAACCACAATAGCTGTGGGACTAGGGAGGTTTCTTTATGCTGTGGGTACTAAGAAGAAAACTTCCAAGGCTGATTTGCTAGCAGAGCTGAAGGCAACCCGCAAAGACTTGGATGTTGTGATTAATACCAGTCTGACTAGAAAAGAAAAGATTGAGAAGATGATCCAAAGTTTGGAACAAGATGATCATGCTGACTCTGAAGATGAAGGACAAGATAATGCTGATGAAGCAAGCTCAGAAGAAGACTAGCTTATTTTCTCTTGCCTTCAGTAGTTTTTAGTTTAGTTTTTTTGGTTTTGTAATTTGAATATTGTGCTGTTTTATGCACTGTTTATGTTTCCTTCTATGATTTGTTTTGCCTGTTTACTAACTGAGAGGCTAACAATGAGAGCTAGGGTGTACTGACTATAGTTAATAGGGCTTCTTATAGAAGTTTGTCTAATTATGGCTAAAAAGGGGGAGAAAATAGCCAATTGCCATATGCTGCAAGCGTGATTCAGATATTAAGGGGGAGTTATTGACAGTTGCTATGCTGAGCAACATTGCTGCAGTGAGGAGGAGTCTTGACTGAACTTTTGAAGATATCATGACATTTGAAGAGTGCAACCAAGCAGACATCAAGGGGGAGTAAATTGCTGCACATTGTGAGCTACTGAACAGCTGTGATGCTGGCTCATGTTTTAGAGCGGGAGCACCAATTGGTTGTTGTCAATAATGAAGATGGTGCTGCAGCAGATCGAGTGATGAAGACTATGAAGATTGTCAATTGTCAAACTGCTGCTAATGTGTTTCAAAGTTTTGAAGATTATTCCGCTGCTGAAATCTCTGAAGGTGCAGAGTGCAGAAGTTGATTGCAAAGTGCAGAGATTGTTTTAGCCAAAATTAGCCAAAGGGGGAGATTGTTAGTTCCTGGATTGGCTGGAATTTTGGTAAAACAAAGCATGCTCAATGTTGATGTCAAGGTGCTGATGTTGCAACATTGAAGTCTTAACACTGGGCTGTGTTAAGTAGTTAATTGCTGAAGTTGGATGTCTGATGTCACACAGGTGATGTTGTAACATCAGATCTGCAGAATCAATAACATCAGGTGCAAATGTTGTTAGGGTTGCGTGTTAGCTGGAATTGTGGAGAGTGGTTGACTCATTGGATGAGAATATCTTGGGATAGATATTTTCTGTTACATGGGAGATTTGATTGCAGGTCTGTTGGAGAATTAAAAGGTTGAAGATTTAAAAATATTTTTGGGATAAAATCTGTTTTGAAGATTCAGTTTTAATTAACAAATATGATCAAATATTGTAGCAAGTCCAAGACCAATTCAAGGAGCTATATAAAGCGCACAAGACCAAAGGTAAAAGGTACAGAAAACATTCAGAAGATCAAGAGCAGGAGGCTTAGTGTCTAGAGTTTGTTTAAAGTGCTTGCATTTACACTATTCTAGGGTTTGAATAGGTGTTGAGTTTCTGTCCTCTCTAAAGCTGTGAAGCAAAGAGAGTTGTGTGACTTGATCGAAACTAGGAAGTAAGATCAAGGGTACTCAAAGTGGGTTCTTTGAGTGTTTGTAAGGGATTGAGTGATGTTCTCATACCTAAGTGGTTTCTTAGGTAGGAAGTCATTAGTAGAGTATAAGTTTAGGAGATTGTCAACGGGTTGTTGAGTCTGTAAATTATATCTACAAGTGGTGAATTCCATCCCTGGCTTGGTAGCCCCCAGAGTAGGTTGGTTGTAACCGAACTGGGTCAATAATTCTTGGTGTTATTTTACTGTTATTGCTGTCCATTGTGCAGAGTGTGTTGTTGTGACATCACACCTTAACATCACACGTCTGATACCCGAATTTCATAATTTATTTTGAATGAGGGCGTGGCCCTCGGTTTATGTAACGAAGTACAATTGTGGTCCTTGCGGCCACTTTATAATTTTTAATTATGTGCCCGGTCCTTGTGGCCGGTTTTGTGATTTGCATGGCTATATCTGCTTTAAATTTCGCTGTGTTTTTACTTATGCTCGTTTGTGTATGTATGCCCGTAATAGGGGTTACTTTGATTTGCTTCAAGTTTAAGGGAATTGCTCGTTATAGATGTGTTTGGCAGTGAGGGGTACTGGTCGAACTGCCGGGGAATATCCTGGCGAGGATGCGGAGCTCAGGTCGCGTTTGAGGCCTGAGTTCGCGGCGTGAACTTCCCATCGCGAGCTGGGTGTTCTGCATGTCGCGGTACTTTGACGACGGCGGTGCTCGATTGAGGGACCGCTGTCGAGCAGAGATCTGGCTCGTTCCTGAGCGGGGTTCTGCTTTACTGGCATGCGACGCTTGTACCTAGGCGCGCATAGTGGTCGGTGCGCGATGCTCGTTGTTGTGACGGATCAAACCGATAGTTAAGGCCTTAGCTATAGTATTGCTTTAGTTTTTCGGCGTTCCATGGTCGAGCAAGTTCTTCCCCGTTGAGGTGTTCTAGGTAATAGGCCCCATTCTCTGTTTTTGCTCGGACACGATATGGCCCTTCCCAGTTAGCGGCTAGTTTGCCTTCGCGAGAGTCCTTATGGTTTCTTCTTAGGACGAGGCTGCCCACGTCGAACTCTCGTCGTATGACTTTGGCGTTGTGCCTGATGGCTATTTTTTGTTTTAATGAGGCTTCGCGGAGAGTTGCTCCTGTTCGAATTTCCTCGACGAGACCGAGTTCCTCTCTTAATGATTCGTCGTTCATCTCCTCGCCTAAGGGCGACTCTGTCCGCCTGGAGGGTATGTGAACTTTGATGGGGATCACAGCTTCGGTCCCGTAAGCCATGCGAAAGGGTGTCTCCCCGGTTAAAGAGTGCGGAGTTGTGCGGTATGCCCATAAGACATTGTGCAGCTCCTCGACCCAAGCTTTCTTCGTTTCGTCCAGCCTTCGTTTGAGGCCCCGAAGGATGACTCGGTTCTCCGCTTCAGCTTGCCCATTTGTCTGGGGATGTTCGATGGATGCGAAGTGTTGCTTCATGCCCACCTGGGCGACGAAGTCTTGGAACTTCCTATCCGTGAACTGTGTCCTGTTGTCCGTGACTATCGATTGGGGGATGCCAAAACGTGCGATGATGTTTCGTTTGTAGAAACGCAGTATGTTAAGGGCAGTTATCTTCGCCAGGGCCTCCGCTTCTATCCATTTTGTGAAGTAGTCCACGCCTACTATTAAGTATTTGTTCTGACTTGATCCTACCACGAATGGTCCTAGGATGTCCAGGCCCCACCAGGCAAATGGCCACGGGGAGGACATTGCCTTGAGCTCGTCAGGAGGAGCTAGGTGCATGTCCCCGTGTCGTTGGCACTTATCACATTTCTTGACGTGCTCTTTAGCGTCATGCTGCATGGTTGGCCAGTAGTACCCTGCTCGGAGGGCCTTTCGGGCAAGGGACCTTCCTCCGAGATGTTGAGCGTTGATTCCTTCATGGATTTCGCGCAAGATGTGTGCGACCATTTCTTCTTTGACACACTTGAGTAGCGAGATGGAGAACCCTCGCCTGTAGAGTTTATCTTCGACCAGGACGTAGGAGCAGGCTCTTCGCCTAACTATGCTGGCCTCTTTGGGGTCGGACGGAAGTTCGTCTTTAGCGAGGTAGCTGTAAACCGGGGTCATCCAGCAATTGCTGTCGCTGATCATCTGATCATCTGTACATCGAGGGTCGGGGAAGCCTTCTCGATATTGGGTCGAGGAAGTATCTCCTATAGACGGACTTGTTTCTGCCTTTCTTCTTCTTGCTGGCTAGTTTGGACAAAACGTCTGCTCGGATGTTGTGTTCGCGGGGAGCATGTCTTACCTCCACCGCTGCAAACTTCGTCATCTTCTTTTTGACCAGGGCTAAGTATTCAGTCAAGTTGTCGTTTTTGGCTTGATATTCTCCTCAGACTTGAAGGGCCACGAGTTATGAATCTGTGCAAATGACGACTTCCTCTGCGCCAAGGTCTTCGGCCAAGCATAACCCGGCGAGGAAGGCCTCGTATTCAGCCTGGTTGTTAGAGGTGGGGAAGGACAGGGTGAGTGAAAATTCAACGATGATCCCCTATTTGCTTTCCAGTATGATGCCTGCCCCACTCCCCGCCGAACTGGAGGCCCCGTCTACGAAAATGGTCCATTTGCGCGCTCCGCAAGTGGGGGAGTCTGCGAACGTCATTTCTGCGACGAAGTAGGCCAGGGTCTGGGCTTTGAGGGCTTTCCTGCTCTCATACTGGATGTCGAATTCGGACAGCTCGAGCGACCATTTGAGCATTCTTCCGGTCATGTCTGGTCATCCCAATAGCTGCTTTACGGGTTGATGTGTTCGAAGCACAATCGTGTGGGCGAGAAAGTAGTGTCTTAATCTTCTAGCTGCATTGACGAGGGCTAGTGCCACCTTTACTATTTACTGGTATCTCAACTCTGGTCCCTGCAGTGCTTTGCTCGTGAAATATATGGGCTTCTTCCCGTCAGGCATTTCGCGGATAAGAGCGGCACTTACCGCCTCTGTTGCTACGGCGAGATACATGTATAAAGTTTCTCCGTTGTCCGCGCGAGAGAGGACGGGTGGTTTTGAGAGTGCTCGTTTTAGGTGGAGAAGAGCCTTGTCACATTCCTCGGTCCATTCGAACGCTGCCTCCTTGCGGAGGAGTTTGAAGAATGGTAAGGTGTGTTGGGCAGACTTGGCCACGAAACGGGACAATGACGCGAGCATCCCGTTGAGGGACTGTATAGATTTCTTTGACTTAGGCGTCGGAAACACAGAGAATGCTCGACATTTATCGGGGTTAGCTTCGATTCCTCGTTCCGTTAATTAGAAGCCGAGGAACTTGTCTGCCCGGACACCGAACGTGCATTTCTCTAGGTTAAAACGTATTTTGTACTTTCTGGCCTGTTCGAAGACCTTCCTTAGATGAGCAGTGTGATCGGTTTCCTCGTGGGATTTTATGATCATATCGTCCATATAGACTTCGAGCATGTCGCCTATCTCTCCCGACCTTGTTCATCATTCTTTGATAGGTCGCGCCGACGTTCTTCAGGCCGAAGGGCATTACATTGTAGTAATAGTTGCCCGATTCGGTCATGAAGGCTGTGTATTTTTTATCGCTCATCGCCATTGGTATTTGATTATAGCCCGAGTATGCGTCCATGAATGATAAAAGTTTAAAACTTGCAGAATTATCAACAAGTTTATCAATATTGGGGAGGGGGTAGGCATCCTTCGGGCATGCCTTATTAAGATTGGTGTAGTCAATGCACATTCGCCATTTGCCATTAGATTTTTTCACAAGTACAACGTTGGACAACCAAGTGGTGTACTTGGCCTCCGAAATAAATTTGGCCTCGAGGAGGTCCTTTACAGCTTTTTTTGCAGCCTCTGTTTTCTCTGGAGACTGCTTTCTCCTATGTTGTGCTACTGCTTTGACGACCGGGTTAATCGTGAGTTGATGGCAGGCGATGGACGGGTCCAAGCCAGGCATCTGGCGGCGCTCCAGGCGAAGAGATCGGCGTTCTCACGGAGGCAGGCTTTGAGTTGCTTCCTTGCGATGTCGGGGAGGTCCGCTCCAATCTTCACTCCCCGCTGGGGGTCGTCGCCGAACAAAACAAGCTCAAAGTTGCCATCCGGGATTGGGCGCATCGGATGGGAGCTTCTGCTGGGCAGGGTAGACAAGCTGGTTGAAGCTGCTTGGTCCTCCTGCTGGTCTTCTTTGGGCAAGCGGCTGTCGAGGTTGATGGAGTCGACCCGAGGCAGAGGCTTGGCTTCCTCGGAACTGCTAGGCAAGGCGGACTATCTCGAAACCTTTGGCTTGGACGCGATGGCGTTGAGTCCCTTTGTGGCTGCTTCGAAGCATCGTCGTGCGGCTTCGATGTCGCCGTGGAGAGTGGCGACCATCCCCTTTGAAGTGTAATACTTCATCTTGAGGTGGACGATTGAGGGCACAGCTACCAACTCAGCCAATGTTGGTCTTCCGAAGATACACTGGTACAGTGACGGGAAATCGATCACCAAAAACTGCACTTTGACGGATCTGGCCGTCTCTGCTGATCTAAAAGTGACGATCAGTTCGACGTATCCCCAAGGTTTGGTCACTGATCCGTTGAATCCTTGCAAATCAGACCCCACATAGGGGGTGAGGTGTGATTCGTCCAGCTGAAGTGTTGAGAACAGTTGGGAGTACATAATGTCGACCGAGCTGCCTTGGTCGACGAGGATTCTGCGAACGTCGAAGTTCGCCATTCGAGCTCTGACGAGTAAAGGTATGCTCGAGTTCGGAGATCCTTCGAGGAGCTCTTCTAGATAGAAGGAGATGGGGACAGAGCCCTTCTGGGCTTGGTCGAGCGTGGTCACCTTGTTGGAGCTCGTGCTGATAAGGTGCTCGAATTTCCTTTTCACGGAGCCCACCGTGACTTTATTGAAGCCTCCGCCTGAGAAGACCATGGCGGATGGGAACGTCTCCCACGGGCTGTGGGCCGCAAAGTAGGCAGGAGTGCTGAGCTCATCTGGGACGTAGAAGTCCTCTGGTCGCGATACGGACATGGCGACCTTGATGTTGGCCTCTTCCGAGGAAGGCACCTCTTCCTCTACCTTCTTGGACTCCTGGGCGTCTTGTCGGGAGCATCTTTCTTCTTAGTGAACTGTTTCAGGTGGCCATCCCTGATCAGTATCTCGATAGCATCCTTTAAATGGATCCAGTCTTCAGTAGTGTGGCCGTGACGCTTATGGAAATGGCAGTACTTCAATTTGTCGGCATTGGGTTTGGCTGGTATTTGTTTGGGGAAGCGGACCCCTGCTTGCTTGAACTCCGAATTCGCGCACTCGGACAGTATCTTCTCCCTGGAGATGGTCAGAGGGGTATAGTCGTGGAATCGTCCGGAGGGTCCCTTGCTGTCGCAGGAGTCCCGAGGACGGTCTTCGCGTTTCCTTTCTCCTCGACGGGATGTCGAGGCTTCTTCGCCTCTGGAGGCCCGAGCATTCTCCTGGTGGCGAGAAGCTCGGACGGAGTTGGCCGCTTCCTTCTCCTCGTACTGGATGTGCGACTGTGCCTTGAGGAGGAGGGCATCCAGATTCCTTGGAGGTGCTAGGCTAACGACTTTAGAAAATTCTGAGCCCGGGCGGAGTCCTTGCTCGAGTAGAATTTTTTTCATCTCGTCTGTTGTAAGGACCTGTACCTCTTCTTTGTTGAACCTCTCGATGTATGCCCGGAGAGGTTCGTCATTTCCTTGGATTATGGCCCCAAGGGAGGCTTCAGTCTTGGGGTGACGCCGTGACGCAGTGAAATGCCGGGAGAACATCCTCCCCAGTTGCTTCCACGACGTAATAGATTCTTCGGGCAACTGCTTGTACCACGTCATTGCCCCTTTTCGGAGGGTGGTCGGAAATAGCCGGCACTTGATGGCGCCCTGGATGCCACGGTAATCCAACAGCGCATCGATGTTTTTGATGTGCTCGTCAGGGTCGGTCGTGCCGTCGTACGTGCCCAGTGACGGGGGCTTCTCCAGGCCCTTGGGGAGGCGTGCTGCCAAGATCTCTTGGGATAACGGGCCGTGAGGCTCATCATCGCTGCTGGAGCTGGTTGGTGACAGGGACCGGACGACTCGCTCGTGTTGATGACTTCTTCGAGGGGAAGGTGAACGGACCCAGCCCTTTGACCTAACCGGAGGTGACTGCTTGTCTCTTCGGGTCCTCTTGTGGTCGGGAGAGTGCTGGTTCCGCGGGGAAACCTGGTCGCGTTTCCGAACGGCGCGAGATTCTGGCTCTTGGCGCAGCCTTCGGTCGACTTCTCGCCGAGGCTGCAGGCTCTTGGATCGTCGATGGTTCTTCCTCGGAGGTGGGGATTTTGTATGGGCGGATTCCTCCAAAGCCCCGATCCTTTCGTTCTGCTGGAGGATCAGGAGGTTGGTTTTCTTGAACGCCTCCAGAAGGGCCACCACGGCCGGGTCGGCGTTGGGCGGAGCAGGAACGGCCTGGATGGCCAGCGAGGGCTGGTCATCTTCGCGATCAGCAGGAGTAGGGGAGAGAGAGGCTGTGGCCCCGTCTCTCAGAAAACTGGGATCTCCGAGGAGAGCCGATGGACTGTCAACGTCAGTCTTGTTGACGGGGAGGACAACGGACTGGAGAGCACCTTTGGCGTGATCCTGAGATGATGATCTTGAAAGTTTGCTTTGATCTTTGGTTTCTGGGGAAAGAAAGATGGGGAAAACAAGAGTTCCCACAGACGGCGCCACTAATCGTGAAGGCTGGATCAGATCCTGTTAAAGTGGGCCACCAAGTACGTTTGAGATGCTGGGCGTATAGAGAGAAGGAGGGGGGTGTACCTGCAAGGCACTCCGACGCTCAAGTAAGAAAGGGTCAGAGAAAAGGGGCAAGTACAAAGTATGAGTTTCAGGGGTGATTATTTGATACCTGACCCTCTCAAGTGAGAGGGTTTATATAGTACCCCCAGCGCGTGGCCAACGGTTTTATTTTCGGGGCGAAATAATCGTTTTTCCGAAGAATAGGTAACTGCCCAAAACTAGTCGTTATGTTGGGCAGGGTGCCCAAAACTAGCCGTTATGTCGGGCATAGGCATAGTGTCGGGCACATGCCCTTAGCTGTTCGGGGGAGTGAAGAAGCCGTGCGGAACGGGCAGAATTTTCGGGGAGGAGCGATGCAGTCCTTGCCCGGTTGGAGGGGCAGAAAGGTAACTTTTGTCCTTTTGTGGATTGGACTTAGGCAATTGGGCCGTTCTGGGAGCAGAGGTGGATTGGGCCATGTCTAGCCATTGGTCCAGTCCAGAACAAATTTAAATCACATGTTTGAGATAACCCATTAGCGAGCACGACCCAAACCAAGCGTCACAAATCGCCACCGAAACAACGATCCAAATCACAAGGTCTCGCGAAAACCACCACGACTCACAAATTTGAAAATAGATATTAAGTTAGAAACAAAACTACCGATACATTTGTGGCCGCGTAACATAAACACGTTAAGAGAAAACGACCATATAGGATCAACTTCCATCTGCAAAGCTTCTAGTGTCCCCTAATCAAATCAAACGACAATCCCACAAGAAAAAGGGCGAAGAAGCCTCTAAGAGCGCGCTTACCACATGCGTGATGCCACATGAGATACTCTATTTTTAACTAGTAATGCATCACAACATGATTTTTTCTTCCATTATCTCCATCTATAAATTTTTTGCTCGTGTTGGAAGGAGATGTGGATTTGAGAAATTGATCAAAAACAATGATTGGGTTAAAGTCGCCACACTAGACTAAATCGATATTGTTGTGCTATAACAATGAGACCATCAATATTTCCTCAAGTGTGATGCATTTGCATCACCAACTAGAAGAACTCAATACTTGAGTAAGGAAACGACCACTAATAATACATATGAGATCATGTCGGGTTAAACAATTATTCAATCATACATCACCATAACATGATTGGGACATGAAGAGGATGTCATATCCCTTATCTGAGATAAGGGCTTTTATTAAGACCGTAATGAGGATAAACATTTGAGCCCCTCCCCTTCTATATCTAGATAGGTTTGATACATAATTCAAAACACCCAATCTTTAATAAAGATTTAAACATCATAATGCTTTGATCATACTCCTTCCGTTTCAAAATGACTGACATTTAAGGTTTTTGCACACAAATTAAAGAATGTAATAATATTGTCATAAGACATTGCACTTTTACTAAATTAACCTTATTAATGTGTTGGAAGTAATGTACAGCATAATAATTAAATGACACAATTAAAAGATAGTAATCATTTCTACATTGAAAAGTGAAAATAACATCTATTTTAAAACAATTTTTTTAAACGACTGTCATTTTAAAACGAAGAAAATATCTTACTAATAACAAAGTCCATCATATACCTAACAAGAACATCTGGTGTCCACTACGCAACCACGTTAAAAATTGTTCACCAATTATATTCTCTACATTAGATCAAAATGATGTGAACCCATCATTCATTTGAGACATGTGAGTCTATCTAGAAAATCCACGTCACTATAGAAAAATGGTATAATTGAAATAGAAACATGCAAATACAAATTCAAGAAATTCAACAAGAGAGGGTTGTATAAGACAATTATGACGAGGAAATGAATGAACCTCGATTATTGTGCCAATAGATCCGAATGTATCCTACTTTGGAGAATTTTTAAACCTCCTCACTTGGAGACCTTTGATGAAAAAAAGACAACCCCCCCCCCCCCAATACTTGACAATAATCAATAACTAGATAACTATCATCAGCATTATATAACATATAAAGTGAAAATTACATTCAGATACTTTGAAAGACAAAGCACTTTGTTGGCATATAAATATTCCTTTCCATTGGATCATCAAATACACCAATTTTGCTCGAAAGTTGATTCACCAATTCTCAGCGAGCAACATCAACAAGTATTAACAACAAGTTTATGCAACGTGCGTCAAGCGCATTCCGAGACCTTGAAGGACTATCTCATATAATTTAACGAGGCCATAATATAAAGTGGTTAATTCAAATTAAGAGATGTTTGTGGGAACATTCCAAAACTGTTTGAAGGCAAGGTATTTAAATAAGTCCATAATACAAGAGACAACAACCAACATGTAAGAAATAATGAAGCATGCAAAATGTTATATCAAAGGGGGATGAGAGTAATGTAGAGAAGATAGGTCGAGATGCCAAAGAGAGAACACCAAAATGAAAGGAAAATATTTTCCAAAACAATTAGATGTCCGTCAAGGCAATAAGTTATACTACCTCCTACAAATGAAACTGCACAGCTTCTCAATCACCTCGTTGAAAGCGAGAAGAACCAAAGATAAAAGTCCAAAATTATAATACAAAAAATGATTATGACAATCTGAGGCACAACCACAACACCATAGCCATATGTATTGGGATGAGGCGAATCAAAATCAACCTAGAAAAGATGAGATACATGAAAATAATATTCTTGGAATACTTGAACTTTTGACAACTTTGAAGATCCTAGATATCATTTTAACAAAATTCATAACTATTTTCCTCACACAGACGACTTGATGGTGATAGCGCTGCAAAATTTTCAGCAGAGACATAAAAAGAGTTGTGATTACTCTAGGGAAATATGTGAACATCTTGTATTGGGACACTTTTTAAGATTTTCAACTCACCCTAAAGTAACTCCATCCTTACAAGGTCATATTGGTAGGTTATTGGGCAAGCAAGAGAATGTAGAGGGTCAGATAACCCTTAACATAACGTTCAACTGTGGAAAAAGTGGCAAATAGTAAATGTGAGTTACTAAGTGGTACACATTACATTCTCATCTTACAAAATTATCATAGGACTACGTGTGCTGAATGTATTAGGAGCCACACTTTCCACTTTGAATCTGACGCCAAAATAACCATTACATATCGACAAAGTGGGGATACAGAAATGAAACCAAGCGGTTGTTAGACGTTGTTACTAGGACATACTAAATATCATGCTAGGAAAAATAAATGGAGTATTCTCACTTAAGACAAAATCACATAACATAAAATACACATAGAACATGGCCAACTTGGACATTCGTGAAGAATCATGAAGAGAAGGGTGTGCCCAATTGATGATTTGAAGGAAATGAAGATAGGAAGGCACACTCATCAAACAACTAAGATTTAAACTCCCCTAGAAGCTCTGAAAGAGGATTCACTAGCAGCTATACTAAGAAACAATATGGACATATGTGTTTAGCAACCATCCAATATGCTTGATGTTGTGGAAAATGTTATAAGCCACAAATTGTTGCTCTTCCTTCCAATCAAGTTGATATCTCATAGAAAATGAAGTATGAGTTAAGAAAAATGGAAAGCTTTAATTGTTAAAAAGTACAAAATGCATGTCATCCCTATACTGGCAAGAGGCCTTAGTGATTTTTTGGTTGTTTAGGGCAAGCTCACGGTGGTGAGAAACCATGTTTGGTGGTGTTTTGGATATGGAGAAAGCAAGCTCACGTAAGGTGAGAAGCCATGTATTCTTTCATGTTTCGTGTACGTTATGAGTTATTTCTCCTCATTTCAGAAATGAAGTATTTATAAAGGCCAATGGGCCTACAATTAGGGTTTCCCAGAAATGATAACCGGTCACCTAATCATATAGGTGGATCGTTGAATCATTACTTCTTAGGAAGACATTGTCTAATCTATTGACTCTAGGTTCTCTTTGACCAAGATGTGTCTTTTCCCATGTTTCCCTAAACGAGGCAAGTGGGGAGAGCTTAAGGTTTGGTTGCCTCATTCGAGGCGGTAAAAAGGTGTCGCACCTTACTAGCGACCACAATCTCCTTGCTCTTGGTGCATCATTACAGATATATCACTACATGGTCCCTAAAACACAAGGGCTTGGTAAAGAGCGAAGTGCTTTAATTGCTTCTCAGTCCCTCAGGTGAAATTATAGTTGAGCTTGTCTGAAAGGAACCTGAGTCCTTCAAGATAGTTGTTGAGCCTCTTGGCCAATACTTCAGTCTAAATCCTCAGGAAGAATTTTAGATTGAGTCTATTGGGCAAGATTTCAATTGAGTCCCTCGGGAGAGACCTTAAACTTGATCTTGTCTGAGGAGACTTCAATTCCCTCATGCGAGGAATTGAGGTAAGCCTGTTTGATGAGACTCTAAGTAATTTATAAAATATTATAAGTTGACCGTGTCTAATGAGACTTTAAACCCTTTAGATGAGGCGTTGAGTCTCTCGAACAAGACTTCAGTTAAAAATCTCAGGAGTGACTTTAATGTTAAATCTCCTGAGACAGACCTTGGTATGTGGAACCTTGATTTGGAAGTTATGGAACATACTTTTGATGATGAGAACTATTAAATATGAACATGTATTTGATAATGACAACAAGTCTTTGATGATAACCAAAGAGCAGTTAAAGATAAAACCAAGTGTGTATAAGAATGAAGCATCCGACAAGTCTTGAAGTATATTCAAGCCTGCCCCGATACGTCTGAGTGAATATATTGTAAAATCATAAGGGATTTCTCATAAAATGCATGGATAATTACACATATACAGACACACAGACACACACGCACGCACGTACACACACACAAAACAAGCTATGAAACTTACTTTTCCCAAGAAAATATTTCTAAAAATTCCTTGAAGTCGTGCATGATGATTTGGGAACTATCAAAATAGCTATGGGCATGTTTTTGTTCTAGCCAATTGATTGACACCTTATGGCAATCGATTAGACCAATTTAAAGATGTGCCCTAATTAATTAAGATAATGTCTTAATGAGTGGTAACAACTAAAGATCTTTACTTACCTTTTTGAACTTATTAATCGATTAATTTTAGGCCTATTGATCGATTGACGCATGATTCGATAGGCTCATCATTATTGGCCATAAAACTTTTCCTGTTTTGTTCCAACCTTTAGCCTATAAATATTGGTCCCTTCCCACATATTTTCACATCAAAAAATGTGAGCTTTCTCTCTCTCCCCTCTCTCTCTCTCTCTCTCTCTCTATCTCTCCCCCTCTCTCTCTAAAATTCTCTTTGTTTACTTTTTCTAACTAAAAGTCTAGCCGTAGGACTTTTGAGAAATTTGTTTTGCAAGTGACGAAGTTTTAATTCTAGAAGGGTGGAAAAATTCATCCATTTAGGAAGTTGTTAGTTCTCCAAGGAAGCTTTTACATTGGTTGACAAATTCATCCATTTAGGAATTATTTGTTTGGGTTCTAAGTTAAAATCGTGAAAAACTTTGGTTTGGGGATTATGTGATCAAGTCTCCGTTTAGGTTTGAAATTTCAGCTCATTCAAAAGCTCTCATAGGTTCTTGGTTAACTCGATATAAAACCGAGTTTCATTTCAAGCTCAGCCCGTTCAAAAGCTTTTATAGGTTATTGGTTATCACGATATAAAACCAATTTTTGATTCAAGCTCAATGATCGGAAAAATAGCAAGTGTACTATTTTGCCTTTGTAGTAATAATGAGGAAAGTTCCTCGAATGTCAATCTCAAGGACTACGTATAAATATTTAGTTCTACTCGTTGTTCAATCAAACGAAATGCTTTTGGGGGCTGGAATTGTTTTGGGTAAATTAAAAATGCAATTGCGAGAAAAGTAAATAATTTATGTTACGATTAAAATAGATATTAAGAATATGCTATGGAAGGTGTGTGAATCATTCCCACGACAACTATGCATCAATATTGCAACGACAGTTTTTAACTCATCAATACCAGTTCTCAAGATTATTTTTTCCTAAGTCCTTAGGGGGAAAAACTTTAATCATTCACCCATAATATCTATGTCCATAGAAATTAATCGGTGAAATTAAGCAGTAACATACCAAGAATAATCTGGTTCATATAGGGTAACCCTAGTCCTAGGCATTATCTACTATATGATAATCTCATGAAAGCATTATATACGGTGATCAAACCTAATCTATAATCATACATCAATCTTGATTTTTCTGAAAGAGGGAGCATTAAGAACAACAAGAGAATAATCAATGATAAGAAAAACATAATTTTATTGCAATACTAAAATCAGAGTTGTTCATAGACACAATTCAGGGACACCCCATAGCATTGTGGGGTTAGCTACTCATAGAAAGAAAATAAAACATAGACATGAGTATGATTATTACAAGAAAAAGGATGAACTTTGATCTTCAATCACTATTGATCATGAAAATCTCCGTCTTCTCCAGGACTCTCTAATATTCTTTCTCCTAATTTTTTAACGTAAAAAGCATAAGTCCTAAAAACCTAGCAAAAACTTCCTAATATACAAAAAAGATCTCCTTTGAAAGTTGACAAAATCACATTCAAGTCCAAATATTCTCCCAAAAATGAAGGAAAATCATTTGCTAGCCTGCCTGCTATGGCCCGTAGCAGGTACTACGGGTGGCCGTAGCAGCCCACTGGATGCTTGCTTCAAAACACAATTTGGGCGTGGCAGTTGCAATGGCCCGTAGCCTGTGCTACAGTTGGCCGTAGCAACCCACTACCTCTTGGCCTCTTTCTCTTTGAAATATGGGGAAAATGACCTTCTCCTGCTACGGGTGGCCGTTGCAGGCTACTGGACCAAGGAAACTTCTTCCGTTTTTTCACTAATTCTTCCCGGTTTTGGCTCCAACACTTCTCCTCACCTGAAAAATAGTAAAATAACACAACCAAGCATAAAATGTGGTAAACGGAAATAGAAAGCGAATAAAAACATGACATGATTAACAAAAACTAATGGTAAAAGGCAGTATAAAAACCACCAATCAAACTCCCCCCAACTTAGACCGTTGCTTGACCCCAAAGTGGACAACTAGTCTTTTTTTCATTTTTTTTCTCACGTACATTGGCGTTTATTAGTTCACTTTGGGACGACAATTAAGACTCAATCGCTATTAGGCTAAGTATCCGGATGAGGTTTACCCAACTTAAAAGGACTAGTTGTCTTTATCACTATTATTCACTTTTTTTGTGTGGTGCCTTAAGTCATTTTCTCAATCAACCCTATACATGCAACTCTCTTTAATCATGCCAGACTATCTTTATAAACTAATCGGGGAATACTTCTCAATCCAAGTACTATGGCAAAAATCTACACGTTGGACTCGTTTCCTTACTCCGGGGAATCTAGGGTGTTCGGGTTATACCTAAGTTTTCAAACTTTCCCGAAGTCTCTAGTTCTATCTTCTCTTCCCTAGAGCTCTATATAGTTTCTCGACTACCTTAACATAACCGTATTCACATGATTAATTTTTACGGTCCTAATTCGGGGAAAACTTTAAAGTGGTTTTTTTCAACGAAACAAATACACAAAAACACACGAAAACACAAATAAAAGTACTAGAAAGGAAAAACTAAAAACAGTAAATCCTCCCCCAAACTTGAACTAAACATTGGCCTCAATGTTTTAGCACAAGTGAGAGAGAGGAGACTCACAACGGTTCTCACTGAGGAGGCGGCGGGAAATGCAACATCACTTGTTGCATCATCTCTTACATGTTATTCATCATTACCCCTTTCCTCGCTTGCTATTCTCCTAGCCCCGCTTGCCCTACTCTAATCAGACCAAGCTTCGATTGGACCCACTCCCACCGGTCTTGATTCATCGAAGAAGATCCGGTTGCTTGATGAGAAGGATGACGGGGTGGGGGATGCAACTTGCGGTTGGACAGTAGCATCTTCTTCCATGGAATTACCTGAAACAAAATCAACATCTTGGTCGTCCTCATTATCTAGGACGACCTTTACATAGAGCCAATTAGCTTTTTCAGAGATACTTACTCTTGCAGGGTCGGGCAGTTCAAGAATGAACTGGTTGCAGGTCATCATCTAGTAGGCGTTTCCATGGACAACAATCATCCCTTGATGAATCATGGATTCCATATCAATCTTGTTTTTCCCTACAACTAGAGAATCATTAAAAGCAGAAGGGTCATATTCGAAGTGCTCGACAAATTGGGTAATCATACCCCCCACGGAAATGCCTCTAGTGGGTGCTCGAGCAACTCTACCCAAATAGTTAGCCGCAAATGCAGCGACATTCACCATATCATTATTTTCCATCGCATGCATAAAAAATAATTCTCTCTGAGTAGCGAAACCAGTACTGTCGCCCCGACCAAACAAAGTATAGGCAAGGCCTTTTTGCACATAACGAAAACAAGGGTTTTGAGTCAAAGATATCTTAGCATTGGCCAAATTGTAATCCCAACTATCAGTAAGATCCTTCCAGAATTGTATTACCAGAAAATTGTCTGGAACATCGTCGGGCCCGTAAATTGGCAGTCGGAGGCTACCACCTAATTCCTCAACAGGCAGCTCATGGGGCTGGTCATAGAGGCGGAATTTGAGAGTACCATAGAAGTACCTCATATCGCCAACCCACATTCTCTGTAAATGAAAATCAAACGTACTAAAAAATTCTAGAGTTATGCGCTCATAAGTAGGTGCCTCAAAATACATGAATTCCAACAACCCTATCGAATGAAACATTCTATCAATCTCATCTTTCAAACCTAAGTTAGTAAGGGTTTGCTCGCACATGTACCTTGTCGGCATAATTTTCCGGTGAGCTAGTGCCGAGTAACTCGTTGGTTGTTCCTCGTCTTCGAAGATGAAGCTGTGAGGATTAGGTGTTCTGGCGCCTCTCTTGCGAGTTTGGGAAGTTTCCGCCTCTTACTTCCCTTTTTCTATCTTTCTTGGGGACATTTTCATCCAAGCACAAAAAGGTGCCAAATTTGAAAGTTGCTAGTATGGAAAAACTGTATCCGAAATGATGATTAGTGTGGAAAGTGGAGAAGTTTTTGTGAAGGAAGTGTTTGGGTTGGAGTAAATACGGGGTTAAAGATGAGAGCTTTGGTTTTGTGTTTTAATGGAAGTTGGAGGTTTATGTGAGAGAGAGAGAAAGTGAGAGAGAGAGAGAGAGAGAGAGAGAGAGAGAGAGAGAGAGAGAAGAAGATGAAGATGGGAAGAATAAAGTTGGAAAGAGAAAAAAGAATATTTTGTGATGAGGGAATTTAATGGGATATGATTTAAAATTATTGGGAATAAGGGAGAATGATGAGATTGTGTTGGAACCTGATTTGATGGTTAGGAGGTGGAGGATTTAGTGGGATGTAGGTGAGAGAAAGTGGAGGAATTCAAAAAATTTTGAAAAAAATATTGGAGGGTTTTGCGCTGGGCCTGCTACGGGTCGTAGCCCGCACTACGGGCGGCCATAGCAGGTTGCTGGAACGGGATCAATTTTTGGTTTTTAAAGGGGGTCGTGGGAGACAGTAAAATAACACAACCAAGCATAAACTGCGGTAAGCAAAAATAGAAAGCGAATAAAAACATTACACGATTAACAAAAGCTAATGGTAAAAGACAGTATAAAAACCACCGATCACTCAACACACTGTTAAAAACTTGTTTCAGTTTGAGATCAACCCAATGGTAAAATCTCATAGGTTCTTAGTTAGCCCGATATAAAACCAAGTTTTTTTTCACTAGCTCAACCTAGTATTAAAATCTCCAAGTTTCAAGATCAGCCCATGCCGAAATCTTAGTTTGAAACTTGAAGACTAAACGCTCCTTGTTTCTTGTGGAAAGGAGACTAACCCTTTTGATCCATCATTTGGGAGGAAGATTCATTGCTTCTCTCCCGTGTTTACTGTTTATTTGGAAGTTATCCACAAACTTAATTTTCTTTGTATGAGGGGTTTGAGAGTTCAACCTACTAAAAGCTCTTAAGTTTATTGGATACTCTCAAGATCAAGTCTTGGGGATAAGACTAAGTCATTTTTTTACTAAACCTGTATAACTCATTGTGTCTTCTCTCTTCCCTCAAGTTTTACTTCACACATTTTACATTCTGAATTTTATTTTCTGTTGCATATACTTTTCTAAAATGTTTTCAAATTCTGATTTTAATCCTAAAAGTTTTTCAAAATCAATTTTTTCTAAAACATATAATTCACCCCCCTCTTGTGTGTGAAGGCACACGTCCAACATAGTCGAGTCCCTTGGGTGAGACCTTAGACTAGATCCTGTCTAAGGAGATTTCAAGTCTCTCAAGAAAGGTGTTGAGGTGAGCTTGTTTAATGGGACTTTAAGCCCTTTAAGAGAGATTATATGTTGAGTTTGTCTGATGAAACTGTAAGTTCCTCAGGCTAGGCATTTAGGTGAACGTATTTGATGAGACTTTAAGTCCTTCAGGTGAGATTATACGTTGAGTCAGTATGATGAGACTCTAAGTCCCTCAGGCGCGACATTGAGTCTTTTAGGAAAGAATTCGTTCCAAACCCTCAGGCAAGAATTTTAGGCTAAGTCTCCCGGTTCAATCCTTGGCTGAGTCCCTCAGACAAGACCGATTGGATCTTGTTTCAGGAGACTTCAAGTCCCTTAGGCGAGGCATTCAAGTGAGACTTTGTGAAGGGACTCTAAGTCATTCAGGCGAGATTTTACATTGATCCTGTCTGATGAGACTATAAGTCCCTCAAGAGAGGTGTTGAGTTAAGGTATCCCTCCAATGTGTAGCCTATTCATATTACCCCTAAGGGATGAATGGATCTTCCTGTGGAAATGCAAAATGTTTGAATTGCCTGTAGAGGAAAAAATGACCTTCCTATGGAAGTCCAATGTATTTGTATTGCCTTAAGATGGGAAAAGGTCTTTTTGAGGAAGTCCAACATACTTGCATTGCCTTAAAAGACAACAAAGATATTTCTTTGTTATAAATATTCAAAAGTACATAGGAAGGCGACATGCCTCTTTTGAAAATTCATAAATAAATTAGTTGTAATAACATTTTCAACAAATGGAGTTCCAAGTCTCAGGGAGGATTCGATCATCCAGTTCCCATAGCTTACATTCTCCATGTGGAAACTTCTAGAATATGCGATATGATCCTTCCCAGTTGGACTGCAATTATCCCTCATGCATGGGAAAAACCACTTGCCTTAGCACCAAGTCGCCCTCTTGCATTCTGTTGGCATTACCTTGGAGTTGTATCTTGTATTTGCTCATTGTTTGGTAGTGATATACCAAATGTGGGTGACGTCTATTACTTTATCGATCAAATTAATAATGCACTTTAGCCCTGCATCATTCACTTCCATATTAACTGAGAATGACACCATGGAGGCGTGTCGATCTCGACAGGAAACATAGCATTCGTTCCATATACAATGGTAAAAGGGGTGTCCTTGGTAGTTGATTAAGGTGTGGTATGGTATGACCATAATATTTCATGGAGTAAATCAACCCACAACCCTTTGGTGTAATACAAATTCTTCTTGATTCCTTTTAGGACCACCTTATTCGCCGAATCTGCTTTTCTATTGGATTAGGGATATACATAAGACATGAACTTTGTTTGTACTCCTAGCTCGCGACCAAAGTCAGTGATAGTGGAACTAGCGTATTGTGATTCATTGCCGAAGACGGTGATGCCTGGTAACCTCAACATGCACACGATTTTCCACCATTAAAAACGGAAAACTCTTTCTCATGTATTGTTGGTGACAGCTTATGCCTCTATCCACTTTGTGAAGTAATCGACTCCTATGATAATACATTTCAACTGCCCAGGCGCCCAAAATATCAACCCCCATTAGTATAAAGGCTAGGGCGATGTCATGGAGTGAAGGAGCTCAATTGTGGCATGATGCAAGTCGGTGTGTATCTCACATTTATTACACTTCTTGATAAACACCATGATGTCCTTTAACAAGGTGGGCTAGTAGTAACCTTCCCTAAGTAGTTTTTGTGTGAGATCCCATCAGTCAATGTGGCAGCCACATGCTCCTTGGTAAACTTCTACAAGGACCATGACAATTTCATGCTCCCCTAGGTACCATAGTATTCAAGAGGATATTCCTAGCTTATAGAGTTTTCCTTCTAGGAGAGTATTCTTGTGGTCTGCTTTCGGACATTTTTCGCCCCCTTCATCTTGAGGGAGCTCGTCCTCCTGTAGATAGCGCAATATGGGTGACATCAAGATTGAGTCAGGGGCGACTTCTAGGGTATAACTCTCGTTTGTCTCAATGTTGGGGGTGGCAAGAGTCTCTCACTATCTTGGTGGTGGCAAGCTTAGATAGAAGGTCTACTCTGAAATTCTATTCCTGGGTACGTACTTTACTTCAAAATATTTAAATTGTGTTGATAAACTTCATACCTTGTGGAGATATCTTATGAGCTCTGGTTCTTTTTTCTGGTACTCCTCGACAAATTGATTGGAGACCATTTGGGAATTAAAATTTTCCTTTAACCTAGAGGCACCCATTTCTAGGGCGAGAACCATGCTGACAATGAGAACTTCGTACTCAGCCTAATTGTAGCTAGCTCTACACTCAAATTATAGTGATTAATTAATTAGTACATCATAATGGTGCTCTAATACTATACAGGCACCAATTCCTTTAACGTTTGAGGCTCGGTCGACTAACAGCTTCCACCCTGAGGGTGCCTTTTTGGAAACTGGCAAATTGAATTCCTCTAAAACATCTGCACGAACTTGGGATTTTATGCTTCCTCTTAGGACATATTGGATATCATACTCTGTAATTTCTAATATCCAGGATACCATCCTTCCCGCCAGGTCGGCGAGGACCTGCCGAATGAGGTAGTTGGGTTTTACGAGCACCTTATGACTTTGAAAATAGGGTCAGGGATTTCTTGGTGCGATGACGATAGTCATAGCTAGCTTCTAGATCTTTTGATAGCATGCTTCAGTGCCTTTGACTACTTTAATTAAGAAATACAGAGGTTATTCTGGCTTGTCTGTCTCTTGGACGAGTACTGAAATCATTTCCTAGTCTGTGACTGAAAGGTAGAGGAGTAAAGGCGACCCCTCTTTTGGGCGAGTGACGATAACCTGCAATGTGAGAAAGGTATTTATTCTTGAGAACTCCTCCTCGCATTCTCCTATCTACTTAAACTTCTCCTTCATTTTCAAGGCGATGAAGAACATAAAAGCTTTATCGCTCGCACAGGAGAGGAAACGAGATAAAGATGTGAGGCAACCCTTTAGTTGTTGCACCTCTCTGATGTTAGTGGGTTTTCTCATGACAATGATAGACTGTCACTTATCTGGGTTTGCTTTGATGCCCCTCTTTGTTAATATGAAGTCCATGAACTTTTCTTCCTGCACCCTGAAGGAGCACTTGGCGGGATTCAAGTGCATGTTATACTTCTTGACTAACTGCAGGACATCTTCCAGATCTACTGTATGACTATTTCCTTCTGCGGTTTTCAATATCGTGTCTTCTACATAGGCTTATGAGTTCTGACCTATATGGTGGGAGAATATGGCATTTATGAGTCGTTGGTAGGTGGCGCCATAATTATTGAAACCGAAGGGCATGACATTATAATAATAGTTGCCATGGTTTGACATGAACATCGTCTTAGGAACGTCAAGGGGGTCTATATTAATATGGTTATGCCCCAAATAGGCATCCATAAAGCTCAATGTGCAGTAGCATGAGGACCCATCAATCAGGCAATCAATATCTGACAAGGGATAAAGGTCCTTGGAACATGCCGTATTGAGGTCAGTGAAATGCACACACATGTGCAACTTGGTCGATGATTTCTTCACCAACACTACATTGGCTAACCAGGTTAGGAATTTTATTTCTATGATGAAACTGACACTTGCTAGATTGTTTACCTCCTCGTCGATGGTGGCTCTCTTCTCCTAGCTAACTTTTTTGCTTTCTTTGTGACACTAGTTTAACAGAGCAAGACGGTAGCACACCACTCTGGTATATATCCTGTTCACCTGACAAACCTACTAGTGAATATTGGAACTCCTTAATGCTTTCACAATCTAACTGAAGTTTCAAGAAGGTGTTCAGTAATAGGACATCATCTGAGCTTTATGGATCTATCAAGAATTACTTGATATCCTAGTTAATGTGTTGCATAATGATGACCATGAGGTCATTGTCATAAAAGAGGACTCCGAGGACGTCACTGCTAGAGAAAGTGATGTTAGCCCCTGGTCCTCTTCGTTTGGCTTTGGAGAATCTCAGGGATATTACGTTTGTATCCAACACTTGTCTGGCATATTTCCTTCAGGAAGAGCTGGAACTTCATACACTAACATAACCTTTAACTATGGTACTAACCGCGAAGTATGGATCTTTCCTAGCCATTTTTAAGAGAAGGCAATGAAAATGCAAGTTATGATGGAAGGTGTGGCCCAAGTTAGTTTTATTGGGGCCCCATGGTGGGCGCCATTGTACTTGTCAAAAAGTACAAAAAAATGGCACCTCTATGCTGGTAGGGGTAGCCAAAGGCCTTAGTGATTTTCAGTGGTTTAGGGCTTGCTCACGGTTGTGAGAAACCCTATTTGGTGGTGTTTTTTCTATGAAGAAAGCAAGCTCAACCGAGGTGATAAACTATGTATTCTTATGTGTTTCGAGCAAGTTATGAGTTGTTTCTCCTCATTTTAGAAATGAGGTATTTATAGAGGCCAATAGGCATGCAGTTAGGATTTCTCAAAAATGATAATCATTCACCCAATCATAGCAATGGACCGTTGAACTCTACTTCCTAGGAAGACGTGGTTTAGTCGATTGACTATGGGTTCTCTCTGAACCACACGTGTCTTTTCCCACGTTTTCCTAAACGGGGCGAGTAGGGAGAGCTTAAGGAAAATTTTCCTCATTAGTGGCGATAAAAGGGTGTTGCCCCTTATGAGAGGCCATAATCTCCTCTCCGTTGTGTTGGAATACAAATAGAGTTAGGGTTTTGTTATTGTTCCACAGAGATTGTTTAGAGATATCACCGCCTTTCTACAGTTGAAAAGGTTTTAAATTTTAATCGGAACAAAGGGTTTTGGTTGTTTTCAGTCGGAACGTTTGCATTCAAAGTTAAGTAATGAACAGTAAAAGGATTTGTTTTAACGATTTATAAAAACATGTCAAGATTGGTAGCCGGTAATCCATTTTCGTACGTATATCTTCGAAAAAGCGTGTGAACTTTCTAACGATAAATAAACTCACATATCCTCTCAACAAGTTTCTCTCGAACACTTGTTGTGGGATTTATCATATTGATCCTTTGTTGATATCTCACACAAACTATCAATATGATAACATTTAAGAACAATATTTATGAACATCAACATTCAAAACTATCTCTAGCCTCATGAATATTTGATGGATTGAAACTTAGGTCAAGTTTTAACACATATCTCTCAATCATGAATCAAAACAAAAGATGAACCATAAAAACAAAGTTTCTTCTCTATATCTATCATTAACAAAGTTCACAAACTTAATACAATATCAATACATACAAAAATGATGGATTACCTCCACTAATCTTGACACTAGAAGTGCTTAGCTACCCATTGTCATGGTAGCTTCACAAACAAGAGAATGGAGAAGAGAAACAAGCATCAACGACGATCTCTCGACAAATGATGCTCCGATTCTTCAAAAATAGGATACTACAGTGTTTACAATGTTTTTGCTCTAAGAAAATGAATAGTCATCCTAAAAAAATATGATCTAATCTATTTATAAAGGGGCTGAGTTACGCAGAGCGCGCTAAGCGCGCAGCACCGCGCTAAGCGCGCTGCATTTTATTGTTAAACCGCCCTTGACCGCGCTTAGCGGGCTCCAGACCGCGCTAAGCAGGCTACCTGCTGGAAAATACTCCCAGTCCACGCTAGGAGCGCGCTTGCAACATGCTTCAAAAATCCAATTTCTTCAAAAATGCTCCTTAAGAGCCTTCCATGCTCCAAGCTTCCATTGAAATGCTAAAACCTACAATTATAAACACAAAAGTTAAATAACTAAGTCTAATAATGCATTTAAACTATATTATGATTATTTACCGGAAACAACGGGAAAAAGCATCGATTAACAAATAAAGATCTCAAAAGGTGCCTAAAACTAAACTAAATATTAACACATTTTAGCACCTAACACCTTGGCGGGTCTTTACAATTATCACTAAAAAAAGGTATAAAAAAATGTTAAAAAACTTAAGAACATTATCTTTATCAAAGAGATCAAATATCCAACATGATTAGAAAACATGGTAATGATTAATAAGTTCGTTTAGAAAACATAGAATGTACATAGACTTCATTCATCTAATATTGTCTTGAAAATTCCATACCCCTTACTAATCATTGACAATCTGATTGACAAGGCTTAAGGCTATTAGGTCTTAAGTTTGAGGCGTTGAGACTAGGTACCAAAAGATTGAGTGCTTAAATCTAGATGTATTTATAACTTCCAGACACCTAAAACCATATTTATAGAGCCAAAAGATAGTGGTTAAGACCATTCAATCAAATATGTGTTGAGAATCTTAGACCTCACATGAAGAATGGTGGCGTTGGTTTTTGAACTATCTGAGTACAACATGGATTTCCTTCCAAGAGTAAGCATGAAGAGTTAAGTACTTGTTGATTATATAATAGAGATCTCACCCTTTGGTTTCCTCCTCTTGGATGGGCGAGTCATTAATCCTAAGGCGCCACTATTATAACAAACACTATCATCATTACCCCTTATTTATATACGTTCTCCTTTCCTCCAAGGAAAGAGGATCCAACCTTTTTACATAAAAAAAATACATCAAAGTAATGAGACAAAAAATATAGTAAAGTAAAAGATGGAAGAGTATAGGGAGAAAACCCCCTTGTTTGGGAGGCCACTGGTGGAATTCTAGTTCCCTTCTCAACCTCTTTGGTCCCATAAAAGAATAGAAAACAACCTATGGTGCGTGACCCCAAGGCTGCAACAAAAAATCTTGAATCCCCTCACAAATGCCCAATTATTGGGCTGAAGTTGCAAAGGTGTGGTGTTGACACTTATTAGGGGATCAACTTCAAAAAGGGTGAAAGGAATCTACACCCCTAATTCTGACAAGATGCAGAAGTACATATAGAAGTACTCGCCTTCTACCTCTTATGATCGTCTTATGCATGGTTTTTTGCCTTCCCTACACGGCTCTATCAAGACATATTATTTTGTTTTATGTGAAGATATATTCAAGCCGCCCCTAAAATCTTTTATCCTCACTTCATTTGTATAAAAAAGCTGGCGTGTACCACTTCATCGCATAATTATTCTAGGCTTACACCAGTGGATGCCATTGATGGTCTCATTGGTCTTATTAGGAAAAAGGAGACCAAAAGAATTTCATTACTGCTACACAAATAACTATTTAAGCTCCTGCTAGAACTAATCTCATCAATCCCAAACATACCTCTATCCACATATTATAGGCAAAAAGTCTGACTCCCTTCACCGGATTACCAAAACTATAAATACCTATTTAAGGAGTTAGGTCAAAGTATCACTTATTCACATATTATAAATCAAATAACCTCTTGCTTAGTTTATCACAGACATGATTACCTCTATTGTACTGATTACTAGTAAACCATTCATATTTGAAACAGTCCAAACCAATTTTAATTTTAAAAACAGACAGACTTTCAGGAAACACTTAATTCTAATTCTAGGATCCAAAAGTGCTTTGGGGGGAAGTGGTTTGTCGACTTATTTGAATTGTTAAAATCTAGATGCGCATCAGATATCTACGAGAATTCTACAATTTAAAGTAAGCCAATAGAGACTAAGTGCCATGAACGGAACAAAAACACAATAATATACAATGAAAAAGGTTTAAGAGTCACATTACATTAATATTCATACAAAAAATAATGCATCTAAAGTCAATTAATGATCTGAATGCCATTTAAAATACAAATTTTGTGTTTTATGATGGGTTATTGTTAGAGAGTTTGTATACAAATTTTGTGTTTTATGATGGGTTATTGTTAGAGTTTGTAAAACAACAATGCTATGTTGATATCCAAATTTGACACTAATATATACTTTATACACTGCTCACTATATTTATATGGTCAACATTATATATATATATATATATATATATATATATATTATGAGAATGTCATTTTTATATGTAAATAAGAGAATGAATCTGAACCATTAAATTTTAAAATAAATAGTAGAGATTATGTGTGGTTTTTGTTTCTCTCTCCTCCATTATTAAAATAAATGGTGGAAGAGAGAAAAAAATAGACACATAATCTCCACAATTTATTTTAAAATCTAATGGTTAAAATTCATTCTCATATTCTCACATAAAAATGACATTCTCATAATACGTTCTATATATAAAAAATATTTTAAAATATAAATATAAAGTTGTGTCTTAACCAATTTCACCGTTGCATTAACTAAAAAAATGTATGTTATTAACCACTTATTTTACTTGTAATTCTTTAATCAACTTCAATACTTTATTAAACAATAAAATACATAATATTAACCAATTTCTGATATTAAATCATGAAATATAATGATCATGAATACAAATATGGATATGAACAATGCATGAACAATGACTTTTAGTAGTGAAACAAAGTTGGTTAATGAAATGTAAAAAATTGATTAATGAAGTGATGAAGTTGATTGATAAACTATCAAACATTAAAAAGAAAAATTTGGTAATAAAACAAAGTTGATTAAGAAAATATAAAATATTGGTCAATAAAGTTATAAAGTTAGTTAATTACACAATTTTACATCGGTACCCTTTAATCTAAAAAAGATAAAAATAAAAAAAATAAAATATATTTTTTATATTTTTTTAAAAGAAAATTATTTATTATTATAAACCGTATTGGTGAATAATGTAGTGTCATTTATTAGTATCAAGTAGGGTTGGCAATGAATCGAACCAACTCGAAAATAGTTCGGAATTCGGTTCGATAATTAATTTGTTGAACTTGGTTCATGAACCTAATGAGTTAAATATGAGCGAAAAAGTAAGTTCGTTAATTAAATGAGTTGAACTTGAACTATACATAGTTCGACTCATTAGGTTTATGAGTCAACTCGATTATATATGAGAATGATTATATTGTCTTTAAGAGTAGGTTAAAAAATTTAATATAAATTTTCACCTTATATTATTTTAATATAATAATGTTAATTAATAATTTATATTCTCAAGTGAACAAAATATTTTTAAAAATAATTATACAAATAAAATTAGCATTATATAAATTAATTAATTTTTAAATTAGAATATTTTTTAGACAAAGGTAAATTCCAATCAAATAACTTTTATTTTATTTCAATACTTTATTTTAAAATAATATTAATTTAAAATGTCAAATATATAAAAAAAATAGACTTAAAAAAATGACATTTAAGTCTGTGAAGCAAGCGAGCTGAACCTAATGAGATGAACCTAACGAGTTGAACCGAGTTGCTCGTGAACTTATAACGAGTCGAGTTTAAGCTTAAATAAAAGTTCATATCGAACTCGAATCAAAATTTGAACTGAATCAATTTTTAACAAATCGAACTAAGCTGAGACGAGTTCGACTCGACTCGGTTCTTTTCCAATCTTAGTCCTAGTGTCAAAATATCATTTTTGTTTGTAAAAGTGAGTGAAAGGCGGTGAACATGAGTGTTTTTATTTTAGGCATGCGGTGAACATGAGTTTTTATTATAAGAGGGGAAAAAGGAATTAGTCCAAATATTTATGCTCCTTTGTATTTTACGTCTTAAAACATTTGAAGATCATTTTTTAGAGAGCCTATATGCAAACAATTTTTTAGGCTTTTTATTTTTATTTTTTAGAGTTTAGAAGAGAAGAATTTTGAAAAAAAAAGATTGAATGAAATGAATATAAAATTTTATGTGGAAAGAATTTTGGAGGGTTTAATTTTATTTAAAAATCAGAATTTTTCTGATTTGGAAGAATTAAAAAATTGTATTAAGGGAGGCATTTAGAGGATTTTGAAGGGCTTAGAGAAATTGTTAAAATATAATTTATGTTATTATATTATTTAACAATTTAAAAAATTAATAATAAAAAAAAGTTTTTCAAAACTCTCATTTTTCCTTCCCTCCAAACTCTCAAACAAAGTTGATCGTACCTGGATCAGACAGTATTTGGTGGCCAGCAACGTCTTGTGGACTTCAGCTCCGGTGCGGTTGAAAGACGACGCGGGGGGGGGGGGGGGGGGGGTGTACCTGCAAGGTACTCCGACGCTCAAGTAAGGCAAAGGTCAAGTAAAAACAAGTACAACGTTAGAGTGTAAAAGAGTGTGTAACCTGACCCTCTCAAGTGAGAGGGTATTTATAGAGAGCCTCCAGCGCGGGGCCAACGGTTACTTGCACTGGGCTGGATTGTCAGGCCCAATCTAAGTAACTACCAGAGCTTACATGGCGTAGTGAAGACCAGCACGTGGTCTTCGCCCTGGGGTAACCGTTCCTAGATCTCCGGAATTAGGGCAGACCGATTCCATCGGGAGTGGGTGGTTACATGAGAACGTGTCCTCGCGGGGAGGAGTCTTGCGTGTCGGGGAGAGACGCGTCTCCGCGGGGAAGACTCTTATGTACAGAGGGAAATGGCCCCACGTGGAGAAGAGCACCTGAGTGTCGAGGAGGAGTGAGCCCAGATGGGGGATAGCGCCTCTGTACGACGCCCTATGTTATGCGCGTGCCCGACGCTGTTGAGGTGGGCCTTTGCCCGACACGGGTCCTTCTAAGGGGTCTTTGTTGGGCCATCCCAGGACGTGGGTTGGGCCTGCTCGATCTAGGGGCAGACCCCGGCCCAGTCCAGAACAGGAGCCCCCCAAGTCGTTGCTCTGAGGTGTCAGGGCAATGACTTTAGGGTCAGTGCTATGTCGAGGACGGGTCCAGCCGTGAAAGGGACTCTAAACGAGGAACAGTTGGTAATCGGGTAAAAACGAGTCGACCTGCTCGTGCTAGACTGGCCGTGGATGGGCGACATAGCGGGGACCCGAGAAGTCTGAAACGAGGTGAATGAAAAGACGCGTGTTGGGGAATGAAACGACACGCTTGGGAGAGTGTGCGCCACGTGTCGCAGCTCATCATTGTCTAGGGCGGCTACGCTAGGGTAGCATAATCGATTGCCTAGGAGCCCTCGAAACTTGTGAGAGCCCTATAATAAGGGTCATCTCGTCCCATTTGCACTTTTGGCTCCCCCTTTGCTCAGATTCACTCTTTCTTCCTTCTCTTATTTTGCCACCGAACGCCGCCGCCAACTACCGTGCCGGAACCCTACCGGAAGTTATTTCAAGTAAGTTTCTTTCTTTCTTCTCCTTTCTTCTGCATTTGTAGGGTGAATCTTATGGTGAACTGATGAAGTTCCCATGGAAATCACGAAATATCCGGCGAAAACGGCAGAATTTCATAGGTTAGTTGTTGAATCTCGCGGGGAGAGGCGATGAAATCCCCGAGGACACGAAAAATATCTCGGGGTCATGAGATGAACGTTTCTCAGTTCTTTTGTTGAACATCCCTGGGATTAAGGACGGAATCCCCGGGGAACCGACGTTTATCTCAGGGATATGGGTCGAATACCCCGGGGTCCCGCCCAATTTCGCTCCCCGCGGACCTGAGGATGGTCGCGGGTTCGCGTTCCCCGACGTTCCCTCCTCGCCCTTTCACTTGATCAGCGGTGGAGGGGGTGGATTTGATATGGGTCATCGAATTCACCATTTCCTTCTGCTTTTCAGGTAAATGGACGTATTGCCAGTGGCCGAGGGATCTTTGGATATTTACGACGAGCCCGATTCACCTATGGCGGAGACAACCAGCGCCGGGGATAGGCTTCCCGACGAGTGGGCCTGCGAAGAGGCAATGAACATGATCTCCGAGTTTGTCGACCTGAACGAGGCCGATATATTTTGTACCGTCAAGCACCGCCTAGTAGGTTCACCGAAGTCGTGGAACGTGTTCAGGCCTTTGCCACATCATCGAATATGCTCGGCATATAGCGAGATGCGGTTTCCCGTATATGAGTTTATGTTCGACGAGGCGGGGTGGCGTTTGCCCTTCACGAATTTTCAACAGTCAGTGTTTGTCTCGGTACGTTTGGCCCCTTCTTAACTCCACCCCAACTCTCTCGCTTTCATCAGGGCTTTCGAGCTCGTGTGTAAATACCTGAAGATTGGGGCGACGGTGCCCCTATTTTTTTGCATTTTCCATCTTCAACGGCAGGCTGTCGACGGCAAGCATGGCTGGGTGTCCTTCAAGCAGGTGAGCAGCCTGTTTCACACTTATCTGGAATCTGTGTGAGATTTAAAGTATTGGTACTACCTCGTGAGGCCGGTCACACATGAGGCCGTAAACACAGTGTATCTTCGGGTCGTCGAAGAAGTAGATGGGCGGCGAGAGGAGGGCCTTGTGCCCAGGTTTTCGTTTTTCTGGACTAAAGAACACTTCAAGAGGGGAACAGACAGCTATATCGTCAGCCCTGGTAAACTCTGTGAAGGGGACCGCTTGGCTCACGAGGCCATAGTCAAGTTCGTCAGTGGGTTTAACAAAGCCAAGCTCGTGACGCCAAATGGGGACTTCCTTCTGGGCGACGACGGGAAGGTCTTAACGAAGCGTCGACTGATCAACACTAGGGCTCTCCTCGAGACGTTTTCTGACGAGGAAGCTCTCGAGCTGTTAGGTGGGGTGGCCTCCCCGACCTGCCTTTCCCATCGTCCTTCTTTTTGAATTACTGACCTCTTTGTTTTCTGTTTGCAGGTAAGATGTCAACTGCTGAGGAGCGCCTCAAAAAGTTAAAGGCTAACCGTGCTACGAAGAAGGGAGGCAAAAGCCGCCTCGAGCAGATCCGAGCGCAGGAGTCCGTTTCCACTCAGACAACCGGGGGTTCTTCTGGCTCTCACCAGGATAGTGATTCTCCCAGCCCCCAGGGTTCCCCAAAGAGGCAGCGGATTACGGACACAGCGGCCATCGACCTTACTGAGAACGAGAGTCCCTCTGCTGTAAAACTTGTGCTCCCGCCTTGTCACTCGAGGCCGAACTTTTTCATGGGGAATAATTCCCTATGTGTGGGCGCCCCCGAAGCTCAAGCCATCCTAGGCGTCGACAAGGTCTCTCGGAGAAGGGCGCTGGTGGAGGATGTGTCCGCTGTGATGCGGGTTTGCGCGGCTGCCCTGGTTCTGAACGACGAGGCGTGCCAGGAGGACGAGCTGAACAGGTTGCGCGAGAGTTTCTGGTCCATCTCAGCCGAAATGGAGAAGGTGGGCAAGGAGCTGGCCGACTGCAAAAGCCAGAACCAGGCCCAGGTCGAGCTTCAAGGGAAGTTGGAGGAAAAGTTGAAGAATGCTGAGGAAGAGCGGAGACGTCTCGTCGGGATTGAAGAGGAGAGGGATCGTGTCTTGGCGAGGAATGTCGAGTTGGAGGAAAAGTTAAAGAATGCTGAGGAAGAGCGGAGACGTCTCTTCGGGATTGAAGAGGAGAGGGATCGTTTCTTGGCGAGGAATGCCGAGTTGGAGAAGGCTGTCCGCCCAGCTGATGAGGAAACCGAGGAAGACAGGTTGCTGACCTCGCGGGCAGCGCTGATAGCGAAGCTCCAGGAATTCGAGGAGGACAACCTCTTATCGGCTGATATAGGCTTCAGGAACGCCGTGCAGCAGCTTCGGGTCCTCAACCCCGACCTCACAACCGAAGGGATTGACCCCGACTCCGAGGTAGTTGACGGTCAGATTGTGCAGCCGATACGGGTGGACGAGGTTCATGAACGCGAGGAGCCCGAAGGGACCATCGCCGAGTAGGCTTTTCTTCTTCGTTCTATTCGGCCTGCGAGCAGTTTTATTTATTTTTCGATACGTACGCCCGGCCTGCGTGCCAGGGGCTTTTGATACTTGTTTGTAATATCTGTACAATGGGCTTTTGCCCGCTTCAATGCATTTTTGCTTATCTGCTCGTGTGCTGTTTGTATGGTTTATACTGTGTGTGATGTTATAGCATTTGTTATACTTTGTTTGTTTCTGTCCAAGTAATAGAGATTTCTATACTTTGTTTTTGTCTAAGTAACAAAGACTTTGGGATTTGCTCGACCTTGATAGTCCCTGACCGTGTGGAGAGCTGGTCGGGTGATCGGAGACGTATTCCGACCTTCAACGAGGCTAAGAGCTCGGTCGAGGTCTTAGCTTCGTGGCGTGAACTTCCCATCGCGAGCTGGGTGTTCTGCCTAATTGGTACAACGACGGCGAAGCTCGATCGAGGTATCCCCGTCGGATCAAAAGTCCTCGCGCATACACAACGCGGCCTTCGATCATCGTGTTCTGTATAGGGGTGTCGCGCTCGTACCTTAGTGCGTCCCCGTAATCGCGGTGTTCGTGACTTGCGGGCAGTGCTTAACTGTAGTATTGTTTGAGCTTCTCAGCGTTCCATGGTCGAGCAAGTTCTTCCCCGTGCAGATTTTCGAGGAAATAGGCTCATGTCCCCGTTTTCATGCGGACGCGGTACGGGCCCTCCCAGTTCGCGGCGAGTTTGCCTTCTCGCGAGTCTTTCTGGTTCCTTCGTAGGACGAGGGTGCCTACTGGAAAATCACGTTTGATAACTTTGTCGTTATAACGCAAAGTTATTTTCTGTTTAAGTGAAGCTTCTCGAAGAGAAGCACCCGAACGGGTCTCCTCGACGAAGTCAAGTTCTTCCCGCAGGGTTTCGTCGTTCGTGTCTCCGTCGAGGAGGGCTGTCGTCCTCCTCGAGGGTTCCCTGATATCCATGGGGATCACCGCTTCCGTTCCATAGGTTAGACGAAAAGGGGTCTCCCCGATCGTGGAATGCGGGGTTGTCCGGTAGGCCCAGAGGACGCTGTGTATCTCCTCGACCCACGTTGTTTGGCGTCGCCTAGTCGACGTTTCAATCCTCGGAGGATTACTCTGTTCGCTGCTTCAGCCTGCCCGTTCATTTGAGGGTGCTCGACCGACGTGAAGTGTTGCTTCGTGCCTAGCTTGGTGACGAAGTCTCAGAAGTTCCTGTCGGTGAACTGTGTTCCGTTGTCGGTGACGATAGCTTGGGGTACACCGAATCGGGCGAGGATGTTCCGCTTGTAGAAATGTAGTATGTTGAAGGCCGTGATTTTGGCCAATGCTTCCGCCTCAATCCACTTTGTGAAGTAGTCCACCCCGACGATGAGGTATTTGTTTTGATACGACCCCTGGACGAAAGGTCCGAGAATATCCATCCCCCACCACGCGAACGGCCACGGGGAGGACAGTGTTTTGAGCTCGTTAGGAGGAGCGAGGTGCATGTCCCCGTGTCGTTGGCATCTATCGCACTTCTTGACATGTTCCTTGGCATCCTGTTGCATGGTGGGCCAGTAATACCCTGCCCGAAGTGCTTTACGGGCTAACGATCGCCCGCCTAGGTACTGTGCATTGATTCCCTCTGTCGTTCCCAGGATTTTCATCCAGGTACAAACGCGAGAGTGGCGCGGAAAAACAGAGTCGCCAGCCGTGTAAATTTATCCCAAGAGGGGGAAAGGGAACACCGCATAAGCCTGAGGAAGAGGGAAAGGAATGGTCATCCCAACCATAACCTGGGTTCGGGAGTCGGTTACGCGAGGGGAAGGTGCTAGCACCCCACGCGTCCATCGTACTCAACGGGATCCACGCTTGTTGTCTATTTTAAGGGTGAGTTATCCTATCATCTATGGCTGTACTAAGACGGGAGAGGGGAAAACAAAGACAGACTCAGTAGGACGTCGACGTCCTAGGCCTACGTACTCCCTTTGTGCAATGGGAAATTCAGAGTCAACGTAGTTCGGACCAAGTTCTTTTTGTGTTTTTTATGAGCGACGTTAAGCTCGCGTCCGACAGTTAGGGTCGATGCCTGTTTGCGACTCAGATGGAAAGTAACGTGCCCTTTTTGAAAATAGCCTTTAGTTTGACAATCCCGAAGGACAAAAAGGTTTGAAGTTTGTTTGTATTTTTTTAGGACAGAAGTGACTTAAGTTTGTTCATAACTTGCATTGCACCAAAGTCTAGGGCACAGGGGCGAATACTTAACGCATCGTCCCAAGATAGGACACTCGCTAAGCACTCTAGAAAGATGAGAGGAAGCCCCTCATTTCTTATTCCCCACGCTTAAGGCTCGTGCGCAATACACGTTATCCTTATTAAGTGTTTTCAAGAAGTTTCGAGATGAGAAGAGAGAAGACACAAAGGAAACTCTAAAGGGAAACTGAGAGTCCTAATGTTATCATGCATGGGTGACCTACGGTTAGTGAGGTTTGACGACAACCTAAGCCTAAAGAAAAGAAAAGATGAGAGAAGGAAAGAGCAAGGGTGAATATGGATGATTATCCACACCCTTAAATAACTTACCTCAGCCCTTGTATACGAGGTTAGCACAAAACAGACACAAGTGATATTAAGGCAAATGAAAACCAAACAATGACATATAATAGTGATTAAATGACCTATAACAATCCAAACATGAATTAGGAAGTCAAAGACACACCCCCAAAGCAATAACGCAAATGCCTTCTCAAACAAATAATCAGACATGGTCAAAATGAGCATACAAGAAAGCCTCAAACAAGGAGCAATCACATAATTAGGGAAACAACTTCTAAAATTACCAAATTAAATATCAACATTGCTCAACCAGAAACAAACAACATATCAAAAACTCCTGCAAAAAATTCAAAATATAAGTCACTCAAACAATTATGCAAATCCAGATGAGAAATATGGCTCAACATGCAAAAGGCAAGGACTAAAATGCAATATGAAATGATTTTAAAAATGAAAGAAAAATATTTTAATGCATTTCAATGTATTGATGAAAAGATACAAAAAGAATGAGTTCTAAATAATTTATGGATGCAGAGAAATAAAATAAACAAATTTAGGTATGCATGATATGAATGATTCAACAAGAAATAAACAAATATTTATTTCAGATGCTAAAAATAAAATAAAATAATAAAAAAAATTTGTGAAAATTTTATAAAATTATAAAAATGATGCATGAATTTTCTTGGAATTTTTTAATGCAAAAAACTATTTTTAACAATTGAAAATGAAAATGCAATAATTAAAATAAGAATGAAAATGAAGAAAATGGGTGGGGGGTATGAATAGCAATACATGCACGTTTAAAATAACAAATGGGCTCAGAAGGGGGTGCCATTAGTGAGGCCCAATGCCAAATAGTCCAAAGCGCAAGTCAAAGGGTTCACATAGAATTAGTCAAACCTCAGAATTCATATCAGCCAATAGATCCATCCTACGCATCACGCACGGTCAACGCAATCATAAAATAAGCACAATCAATGGCCAGGATTCACGTGCACACCATAAGCAACAAACACACGCGCATACAAAATTGTTCAGCATACCATACTCTCCCATGTGCCAGGCACGTGTTTTTTTTAATGGGTTGGCACCATTCCAACCGTATGATTCATCAAACGTACAAGATTAAGTCAATGAAAATAACAATAGGCATGATGAGGGCACATGATCTGAGGTTCACCACAATAAGCATGGAAACACACACACACGATTATTAAATGAAAATCAGAAAAAAATAAAACGTGGCAGCATGATAGCCACACGATGAAAGGGATCAATGGCCAAAAACTCATCACCTACCTCCAGCCACCTTCGCCAGACTGAATCGACCGCCGCCGCCGGAGCTAGGGTTCCGGCCCCCTTCTCCGGTCACTTGCAACCAAAATTTTCCAGAAAATGCAAAGGGGTACACCTTTCTGACCATAATTTCGTCAGGATCTCAAATATGCAATCAAAATTCACAAACAATGCATAGATAAGGAGATTCGAAAGCAAAAAGGTTAGGGTTCAAAACTTTAAACTCACGTAGCAACCATATTACACGTCCACATTCAAAACAAAACATACCAGAATGATCAGTACACACCACAAATCACTATGCATATTTAAAAAGAGAGTTTTATGATCATGAAAATCATCACCAACCTGAGATGGTGCAACACGTATCTCCACTGTTAGCTTCAAAGGGTGGTTGGTTCGTGCTCTGGGGATCCCAAGGGTTCTGATGGTGAAAGAATTTTGTGAAAACTCCTTGTAGATTGTGAGATTCGAAGAGATGAATTTTTAGGGCTCACACTTGAATTCTCCTCCAAAAGCACGTGTTGAAACCCTAACCAGTGCATGAATTGGTTTAAATAGATTAGGTTAATCCACTGATGATCAATTGAGCCTTGGTAATTCTCCACTTAATGAGTTTTGGACAAATTTGGAAATTTGAATAATGTGAGATATACCCTCTTCCATGCATGCACACCCAAGTATTTCATGATGGATCACTTATTGATCAATTGCTAATCACACCTCAATTGAAATTGGGCCTTGAAACATTTTGATTCTGGAGTTTTCAATAATTTGGCAATTTTGAATAATGAGAAATAAGTAATGAATAAACCATGGATCCACTTGATTTAAAGGCCAACAATTCTCCTTAGGGATTGTTCTTTGATGTTGGAATATGTCTTGAAGCAATGGAATTAAATATAGGTCCATATGACCCAAAATGCAAAAGTTGTGAAAATGGAACCCTAAAAACCACTTTGCCTTCTTTTGGTCATAACTTGAGTTTCACAAATGATATGGAGGCCCACCAGTACTTGTTGGAAAGAGGAGAAAAATATCTTCAACTTTCATGTTTGAGGAAAATTCATTTGAAGCTTTCTTAATGATGAAAATTCAAGTTGAATGTAGTGTAGGAACTTGCCCAAAAAGGAAACTTTCAAATTATAGGTCATTTCCATATTTAGTAACTTTTGCACCAACTCCTGATTCTTGATAAATGGTATGAAATTTGACTCTTGAAGACCATATGAGGATGTAAGACCTTGAAAACCTTGAAGAGAACCTCAAAATTCCACAGTTGACTTCCCCTCTCACTGTTGACTTTTCCCCAATTCTCCTGATTCCCAATCCATTGGCCAATTGAACTTCTCATGAACCAAAATGATGGATAATCTTCCATTCCTAGATACTTAGGGACCCAAGGAATACCATGGAATCAAGTCTTGCCCAAAAAATCAGAAATAAACTGACTTTATAGCAAACCCTAATCTTGGTACCCTCAGTCTAGGAGGAAATAGCACAGTCTCCAAATCCAAATTCCTCTGAATATGATGTGTATCCTCTCCAACAAAGATAAGATATGCCATTTGGTGATGATAAAAACCCAAGAAACTTGCCCATTGGAGCAATAAACCCAAGAATCTCAAAACCCTAATTTCTGCACTGGTTAGAAGAGAGTGATCCACTTGAACTCTCTTGCTTGACCCTTTGAAGAACATATTCTCCTCTTGAACTGCTTCAGGCACCTTGACCCCATGCTAAGAACCAATGATATGCACACATGATAATGCAAAATGAGATGAAACATAAGCCAGTTAGCACTAAAGTAAGGAGAGCAAATTTTGGGGTACAACAGCTGCCCCTATTCAATCAACTTGGTCCTGAAGGTATGATAGCAATGACTCTATGACATTCCAGGATACACGGGGGTTGAATACTGAAAGAGCCCCAGAAATTTGCTAATGGTGAGAATAACGAGATGGAGCGTGCTGAAAAATAAGGAATATGACCTCAACCATAACCACAAGAAAAATACGAATACGACCTCAATCGCACCCACAAAACGAATACAACCTCAATTGTACCCGCAAAAGGAAGACTGACCTCAATCACTCTACGAATATGACCTCAATCGCATCCACAAAACGAATACAACCTCAATTGTACCCACAAAGGAAGACTGACCTCAATCACTGTACGAATACGACCTCAATCGCATCCACAAAATGAATACAACCTCAATTGTACCCACAAACGAAGCCCGACCTCAATCACTCCACCCACAACAAAAATACGAATACGACCTCAATCGCACCCAAAAACGAATACAACCTCAATTGCACCCGCAAAGGAAGACTGACCTCAATCACTCCACCCACAAAGAAAAATACGAATACGACCTCAATCGCATCCATAAAACGAATACAACCTCAATTGTACCCACAAAAGGAAGACTGACCTCAATCACTCTACCCACAAAGAAAATACGAATACGACCTCAATCGCACCCAAAAACGAATACAACCTCAATTGTACCCACAAAAGGAAGACTGACCTCAATCACTCTACCCACAAAGAAAATACGAATACGACCTCAACCGCACCCAAAAACGAATACAACCTCAATTGTACCCACAAAAGGAAGACTGGCCTCAATCACTCTACCCACAAAGAAAATACGAATACGACCTCAACCGCACCCACAAAACGAGTACAACCTCAATTGTACCCTCAAAGGATAACCGACATAAAGAAAACATGAATACGACCTCAATCGCACCCACAAAACGAATACAACCTCAATTGTACCCTCAAAGGATAACCGACATAAAGAAAACATGAATACGACCTCGATCGCACCCACAAAACGAATACAACCTCAATTGTACCCGCAAAGGATAACCAACATAAAGTGGACTTCGCTGGGGATAACGTGAAACAAAACTTCTGGTTTAAACCACCCCTACTGGGAAAAGGAGACTGGCAAACAAAGTATGTCAGGCGAGAACTGACTACCAGGCGAGAACTGGATTTCACAAAAAAGAAAGGCCAAACAAAGGCAAACTTCTAACGGACTCACGATCCGCAAATAAGATGACTCCGCCGGGGAAAAGCGAAGTCTAAATAAAAGATTCTGCCCGGGAGCACAAGTATGAGGAACGCATCCCTCCAAAATCTCCTGAGTTATGCCATCTCTGCTGAGAAAGAGAACTGGCAAAGAAAGTATCAAACTTGGCTTATGCTTCAAATGCAGATGTTTAAATTTTGCCGTAATGCTCCACACAAAGTGGAAATGCTACACGTTTTGAGGATGCAATGCAAATGCTTACGATATGCAAAAGGGGTCCCTCCAGTAAAATAAATGCTGGAGAGAAAAGACCCATTCAGCTGGGGATGACAAAAATAAATTGTCCTCTGAATCCAGGAACTCTGCTGAGAAGGATCATACTGATCAACTCCTTGGATCAACAACTTCTGCTGGGGATGAAATCCCGAAAGAAACACCGTACCACCGGGGATTACACATGTCCTCTACTGAAGGTAACATCCAAAACCTGAGATTTCTCCTCTGCTGAGGAGTTGAGAGTGAATGCCAATAACGGAACCGGAAGTCCGTTGCTGAGGATTGCTAATAACCAATGGGCTTAGAGCTTGTTGGGGATGCCAGCCCATAATACCATCTTGCTTGGGGAAAAGAGTCCATAACACCATCCTGCTTGGGGATACTGCTGAACTTAGCCTGCTGATGGGGAGAATGACTTTACTCCCTCCTTGTTGGGGACTAGAATATGACATCGTCGGCGAAAGCACGCTTCCTGACTGGATGGGGGAGGTGAACACCCTGATTCTGTGGGGAAATAACGTCTTGATCAGGAGAAAATACTTCCCAAGTCTCCTGCTGGGGAAGGTCTGCTCTGCTGAGGAAAGTGCGATCTCAATGCTGGGGAGAGCAAGCTGCTGGGGGAATACAATCCTGTTGCCCTGCAAGTCAAATAACAACAAAAGAATATGCCACAACATGACTATCACCGTTAACGCCTAAGCAATTTCTACCGCTTTTCGTTATGCTCCGCAAAGCTCGAAATTTTATATGCAATGTTTATAAAAAATATCGGACGTTTTTTGCAAACAAAACAGTAAAAGTAAAACAAACAATGGAAAGCTCTTTGAGTGAAATGAATATTTTATTGAGAAAAGTGGCCTGTAAATAGGCATTTACAATAGGAAGCAATTCCTAAAAAGAGGTAATTGCGTAAAAGCAAAAAAGAAAATACACATGTCGGCAATGTGGGAACAGATATCCACCATGTTTCGACTCAGCTATGACCCATATGTCTTGCTTATCCACAAATATTTTGACCTTTGAAGAGACTAACTGTACTGATTCCTTTCTTTCAGAATTTCCAGGTATTGAAGGTGCTCACAGATCGAACGCAGACCATAGCCTTTCGCTTATAAATCCCTAACTTTTGCCTGGATCGCCCTTTTCTGGTTTTCAATCCATCGGGATACCCATTTTTGCCCAAGTCGCCTTTTCAGATTTTCAACTTTGCGGGTTTACACGTTTCTTTTTACATTTTATCCCTAACTTTTGCCTAAACCTTTTCCTTTTTATGGTTCGCCGGGATGCCCCTTTTTTGCCTGGACTTTCTTTTTATGTCCAGCGGATCTCTTTTATGCGAAGTATTTTTTGACTACGTCTGCGTTCATAGGGGATGTAAAATCTTCGCCATCCATAGTTGAAAGTAGCAAGGCTCCACCAGAGAAAACCTTTCTTACTACATACGACCCTTCGTAGTTTGGAGTCCATTTGCCCCTGTGATCTGTCTGAGGAAGAAGGATCCTTTTCAAAACCAATTCACCTGTCTAAAAACTCCGAGGACGCACTTTCTGGTCAAAGGTGTGCTTCATCCTGCTCTGATACAACCGACCATGTACGATGGCTGCCAATCTCTTTTCTTCAATAAGGTTCAACTGATCCAACCTGGAACGTACCCACTCAGCTTCGTCAAGTTTCACATCTGCCAGAATTCTCAAAGACGGAATCTCAACCTCTAAGGGTAAAACTGCTTCCATACCATACACCAATGAGAAAGGGGTTGCCCCAGTTGACGTACGCACCGAAGTACGGTAACCATGTAGGGCATAAGGTAACATCTCATGCCAGTCTTTATATGTCACCACCATTTTCTGCACAATCTTCTTGATATTCTTATTTGCTGCCCCAACAACCCCATTTATCTTCGGACGATATGGAGAGGAGTTATGATGCTCGATCTTAAAACTCTGACATAGTTCCTTCATCATCTTGTTGTTCAAATTCGAGTCATTATCAGTAATGATTCTCTCCGGGACTCTGTAACGACAGATGATATCCTTCTTTATAAACCGGGCTACCACTTGCTTGGTGACGTTGGCGTACGAGGCTGCTTCCACCCACTTTGTGAAATAGTCAATGGCAACCAAAATGAAACGATGCCCATTGGAAGCAGTGGGCTCAATCTTTCCAATCATATCTATCCCCCACATTGCAAAAGGCCAAGGAGATGACAACACATTTAGAGGCGTAGGCGGTACATGCATCTTATCTGCATAAATCTGGCATTTATGGCACTTTCGGGCGTACTTGAAACAATCAGACTCCATAGTCATCCAGTAATATCCAGCCCTTAACAAATTCCTAGCCATGGTGTGTCCACTGGAATGAGTATCGAAAGAACCCTCGTGAACTTCCTCCATCAACAAACTTGCCTCGTGTTCATCAACACAACGTAGCAAGACCATATCGAAGTTCCTCTTATATAACACATCATCCTTATTTAGAAAGAAGTTTCCTGCCAACCTTCTCAGAGTCTTCTTATCTTTGGTGGAGGCACCCTCTGGATACTCCTGTCTTTTCAGAAAAACCTTAATATCATGATACCACGGTTTGCCATCTGGCACATCCTCGATTGCAAACACAAAAGCTGGTATATCCAGGTGCATGATTCTAATCGACGGTGTTTCATTCCAACGGTTCACCTTATACATGATTGCCAATGTTGCTAACGCATCAGCCATCTGATTCTCAGCTCGGGGCACATGATGAAAATCCACCCTGTCAAAGAACGGTAACAACCTTCTAGCATAGTTGTTATAAGGCACCAGATTTGCCTGACGAGTCTCCCATTCTCCTGTAATCTGATTAACTACCAACGCAGAATCACCATAGACATCGAGGTTCTTAATTCTCAAATCGATTGCTTCTTCTAACCCCATGATGCATGCTTCATACTCCGCCTCATTGTTGGTACACACGAATGCTAACCGGGCAGTGAAAGGTATATGAGAACCCTTCGGGGTCGTAATGATTGCCCCAATTCCATTACCATATGAATTGATAACCCCATCAAAAATCATCTTCCATTGAGACCCAATCTCAGGTCCTTCATCAGGCAGAGGCTCTTCACAATCCTTCATCTTCAGAAACATAACATGCTCGTCTGGAAACTCAAACTTCATTGGCTGATAATCCTCTACCGGCTGTTCAGCAAGATATTATGACAGAACACTTCTCTTAATGGCTTTCTGGTAAATATACTGAATATCGTATTCTGTCAAAACCATCTGCCAACGGGCTATCCTTCCAGAAAGTGCCTGCTTCTCAAACACGTACTTAATCGGATCCATCTTCGAAATCAACAAGGTTGTGTGGTTTAACATAGATTGCCTCAGGCGCTTGGCTGCCCAAGCGAGTGCACAACATGTCTTCTCTAACATAGAGTATCTTGATTCACAATCAGTGAACTTCTTACTTAAGTAGTAAATGGCGTGCTCTTTCCTACCTGTCTCGTCGTGTTAACCGAGCACACAACCCATCGAATTCTCAAGAATCGTAAGGTACATAATCAACGGTCTCCCAGACACCGGTGGCATAAGGACTGGAGGTTCCTGCAAATACGTCTTTATCCTTTCAAACGCCTCTTGACAATTTTCATTCCACTTGACCTCTTGATCCTTTCTTAACAACTTGAAAATTGGTTCACACGTGGCTGTTAGATGAGAGATGAACCTAGCAATGTAATTCAACCTCCCCAAGAAACCACGAACCTCCTTCTCTGTTCTTGGCTCAGGCATCTCCTGTATGGCTCTTATTTTTGCAGGATCAACCTCGATACCTCTTTCACTAACAATGAATCCCAGCAATTTACCAGATCTCACCCCAAAAGTGCACTTGTTCGGATTCAATCTCAGTCTGAACTTCTTCAACCTTTCAAACAACTTCTGGAGGTTTACCAAGTGTTTTTCCTTCGTTTGTGACTTTGCAATCATGTCATCAACATAGACTTCAATCTCCTTGTGAATCATATCATGAAAGAGAGTCACCATTGCCCGCTGATAGGTTGCCCCATCATTCTTCAAACCAAAGGGCATTACCTTGTAGCAAAATGTTCCCCACGGTGTTATGAACATTGTTTTCTCCATGTCCTCTGGGGCCATTTTGATTTGGTTATACCCAGAGAAGCCATCCATGAAGGAAAACACAGAATATTGAGCAGTATTGTCTACTAACACGTCAATGTGGGGGAGCGGGAAATCATCCTTCGTGCTCGGCCTGTTCAAATCTCGGTAATCAACACACATCCTGACCTTCCCATCCTTCTTAGGTACAGGTACAATATTAGCAACCCACGAAGGATAATTTGTCACAGCGAGAAATCTGGCGTCTAACTGTTTCTGAACCTCTTCCTTGATCTTGACAGGCATATCTGGTTTCGTCCTTCTTAGTTTCTACTTGACTGGAGTACAACCCTCTTTAAGCGGCAGTCTGTGTGAAACAATGTCAGTGTCAAGCCCGGGCATGTCTTGGTAAGACCAGGCGAAGATATCCACATACTCTCGAAGTAACTCAACCAATCTTCTCTTAATAGTGTCTTCCAAAGCAGCCCCAATTTTTACTTCTCGTTTAACATCCTCGGTTCCCAGATTAATAGTCTCAACTTCCTCCTGATGAGGTAGAATAACCCTTTCCTCTTGTTTTAGTAGCCTGGCTAATTCTTCTGGTAAGTCACAGTCTTCGTCAGTCTCTTCTTCAGCCTGATAGATGGGATTGTCGAAGTCATATCGAGCCATAACTAAGTCATGGGTGGAATCTGAACAAAGGAACCTGCATGATGGATGTTTTATGTTTATTATGAGTGCAACAAACAAGAAACACATTGCCATTTTGATGTGGGTTAATGCAAAAAGTAAAAACAGAATGACAGGGATCAAAATATTTGAATGAAAAACGTCCTTTATTGATGATAAAAATAGCAAATAAAACATCCAAGCCCTACAAATAAATATCACTATGTCTTGGGCAGAACGTAGGATTCAACATAACAGAAAACAAAAGTAAATTACTCTGGGCGCGTCACTTGGATGACTTTCTCGGAGGACCGGTTACCTAAACTCTGACCAGGGGTGCAGGGACGGATCCATTCATCTATGTCACAGTCACTATCTCCTTCATCCTCAATAGCATTGACTCTGTCGAAGAAAACACCGGCACTGGTGAAATGGACTGGACCATAGAACTTGAGAAGCTCTTCAGAATGCCTAGGTGGCTTGTAACCCAGCCCATGAGTATCTTGCTTTCTTTGAACATCAATGACACTGCCCCACTTCTGAGAGCCACCAACTTCAACTATAGCGCGCACCTCCTTGAAAGAGGACATTGGAACTTCTGGTTATCTGACAACTTCAGGTTGGGCAACCACCTCAGGCTGACTGACTGCTTTTGGGGGTTCCTCTAGAATCTTCACAGCTTCAAAGGCTTGGCACAAATTTTCCTGTATCTCACCATCTACCTCTACATACTTGAAGGTCGATAAGTGACTCACCATGATATCTTCTTCACCACAAACACTCACAACGTGGCCATCCACCATATACTTCAACTTCTGGTGCAGCGTAGAAGTTACTGCCCCAGCACCATGGATCCAAGGGCGACCCAACAAACAACTATAGGAAGGCTGAATATCCATTATGTAAAAGGTGGTGTTGAAAATCTCAGGACCCACCTTGATTGGCAGAACTAACTCTCCAAACACTGACCTCTTGGAGCCATCAAAAGCACGTACCACCAAGTCACTTGGTGTACAAATTAACCCACGAGTATCCAACTTCATCAAAGCCTTCTTCGGTAACACATTCAACGACGACCCAGTATCAACTAACACATGCGACATTAAAGAACCACGGCGTTCCACTGAAATATGCATAGCATTGTTGTGATTCCTCCCAGTCGGAGTCAGATCGAAATCGGTAAAACCCAAACCATTACCAGCATTCACATGAGCCACAACCCCTTCTAACTGGTTGACAGATATTTCCTGCGTTACATAAGCCATGTTCAGAACCTTCAGCAATGCATTTCGGTGTGCCTCAGAGCACAACAGTAAGGATAGAATGGAAATCTTCGATGGAGTTTGGTGAAGTTGATCAACAATCTTGTAATCACTTTTCCTGATCAGCCTCATAAACTCTTCTACGTCTTCTGAGAAAGTATCCCCAACCGGCTTTGTCATAGAATTATTTGCTTCCTGTCTCTGTGCAGACTCGTCCATCATCTGTTTACCTTTGTCTTGTCTTGAACTGCCAGCTTGATCCTCGGATGGAATAAAGACTCTACCACTCCTAGTGATAGCCCCTGCTTCAACAAGATTTTCAACCCCTGTTTTCACTGCTGATGTCTCTTCCAATTTCTGCTTCTTACCATTAATAAACACCTCGGCCCCATAGTTCCATGGGATGACCTTGGTACTCTCATACGGGACTGGTCCAGGAACAGTGATAGTGACCGGTGCTGGTCTCGCCGGTGCTGATATAGTTATTGTCTTGAATGGAATTGTTATTGTGGCAACATCAATCTTTCTGTCAGTAACAATACTCTGCCTACAACCCCTGTCAAACTGTAATATCCCTTCACTGATCATTCTCTGAATACCTGCTTTCAATAAATCACAACCGCCTGGCTGCGACACACATCCTACACAACCTTCACCACAGCCTGGAAATACCCCTCCCTTCAACAGTCTTTCCTTCACCACACCCAAGGGAGTTTGGACTTCGTTCACATCTGAAATCAAACTCAAGTCTTCACAGTCTCTAATAATAGTATTGACCCTTGGCTCACCGTGATTCGGCATCGGGTTCTGATTCATATTTGGAACATTGTTGGAGAAATTGATGGCTTTGGAATCCACCAAATCTTGAACCTGATGCTTAAAAGCTTTACAGTTCTCAATATGGTGTCCGGGCGCCCCAGAATGAAACTCACAGTGGGCATTGGCGTCATCGCCGGGAGGTGGATTACCAGTGGGTGGAGCCAAGGTTCTCTTCTGAATCAACTGGAGCTTTAGCAAGTGCTGAAATAATTGAGAATAAGGAAGAGGTGGAGTGTCAAAATGCCTATCACGCCTAGTCAGAGGTTGCGATCGGCGAGGAGCCTGATTTTGTTGTTGAGACACTGCTGGCTGCTGAGGTGCTGCTGGGATGGTTACATAAGCCACCTGCTAATTGAAGTTCTGACGAGGTCCTTCTCTACCACGATATGATGACACAGAGTTTGTATCTCCCTCCCTCTTCTTGTAACCACCGGCATAAGGCTTCTTACTTCCTCCAGATGAGGACCTATCACCACCTGATATTTTTCCCACCTTAATTCCGCTTTCCACCATCTCTCCTACTAAGATCAAATCAGAAAACTTTCCAGTCATACACGGTACCAGCTTCTTATAGTAATGACCCTGCAAGGTGGCCATAAACATAGTTATCATTTCACGTTCCAGCATGGGAGGCTGAACCCTTGCTGCCAGTTCATGCCACCTCTGGGTGTACTCTTTGAAACTCTCATTGTTCTTCTGTGATAAGTTCTGCAGCTGTGTTCTGTTCGGAGCCATGTCAGTGTTATACTGATAGTGTCTAATGAATGCCCCTGCCAGATCTCTCTAACTACGCACATCCTTCCTCTCTAGTTGCATGTACCACTCCAGGGATGCCCCAGATAGGCTATCCTGGAAGCAATGCATCATTAACTTCTCATTCTCCGCATGCGCAGCCATTTTACTCGCGTATGCCCTCACGTGGGTCCTTGGGCAAGTCATACCATTATACTTCTCAAAAGTAGGAGTCTGAAACTTGTACGGAATAACAACGCCTGGAACCAGCCCCAAATCCTCTAGATCCATACCCAAAGCATCCTGATTCACAACACCCCTTAGCTGTTCCTCAATCAACCGGAACCTCTGATCATTGTCAATCTGGGGACCAGCATACCCACCTGGCATAGAAAATGCATCATCTTGAACATCATCATACTGACGGCCATGAACTGCGCCAGCACCAATACCACCTCCCCCAGCATTTTCAGCCCCGCCCGGAGGGATCACAACACCAGAAACAGGAATACCTCCGCCCGTAGGGCCATTCTGAACATTATTACTAGTAACACCAGTATGAACGACACCGTCCTCATCAACCCTTGCAATCAGTGGCTGAACGAGAGTCCTCCACTGCTCTTGGCCTTGAGCGACACCTTGCATTAATTCCATGAATTGGTTCATGCGAGTCCGCATCTCAATGATCTCATTCTGTAGCTGATCCATGAATCTCTTCTGATTTTGTCTGGTAGGATACCGGTGAATGTGCTGATCTGCAATCCTGAGATTAGAACAAGATAAGAATACCGGAGATAAACACTTGTCATGCAAAATGATTATGCCAAATGATTATGAATATGCAAATGCAAATGAACATGTTTGAATATTCGCAGGGCGATCCACCCCTTGATTCCAGTTTAATAACAATATAGAATGGAACTTCTGCTCATATATTAAGAAAACCAGAGGGAAACCAAATGTCAACAATCGCAAATCCAAGATAACAAGCCTGAACATAATAATCAAAGATCCCAACCAACAAGCCTGGCGGTGGTCCAAATAATGAAAGAAAAAAGAAAACTATGGCATATCATCAAAGTCTACAAGTGTCAATCCCCCCCATCCATTATGCTTCTTGCTCCAGTCTTGAATTTCCTTGAACAGCTTCCTGGTGTCGGGATGCTTCGGTCTCTGAATTAGCTCTTGAATGAGAATGTCTCTCCTATGCATGATCCCTTCCAAGTATCGGCAATGTAACTCCCAAGTGTCTTCTCCAGAAACACCATCCATGCTAGGTCCCTCATGTCTAGATCTCTTCACTTCAGCTTGGACCTTCAATTCCTCTATGGAGGCTATGGCTTCTTTGAGTCGACCCTCGACTGCTTGTCTCTGGAATACCCCTGATAGGATCTCAGTGTCTTTCTTCTTGAGCTGCGACTTCAATTGATCAATCTGAGCTAGATAACCGTCTTCTTTTTGCTTATTCTCAGCCATTGCAGTTTCTCGGTGATCATTGAACCTGTGAATTTTCAACAAAGCCTTGTCCAATTCCTCCTTCTTAGACTCGAGAACCTTATTGATACCATCCAAAGCTTCTTTCATCATTTGTCTGGATGTGACTATGTCAGCTAGCTCTTTTTCTGCCTTAGCAAGAAGCTCTGTCTTCAACTTGGCGGTATGAACAGCTTCACCCCGCTCATGTTTCAACTGATAAATCTCCCTTAGTAGCTCACTATTTTCTTCTCGCAGCTTTTCCTTTTCAGCCCACAACTTGTTAAATTTCTCTATCTCAACTGTGGTAGGAGGCTCAATCAGCAAGGGGTAAGATGGTGGTTCTACCGGGAAAGGAAGAAGCTCCTCTTCTGCTCTCTTCTTAATCCACTCTTTATAGGAAGGGAAAGCCCGGTTGTTACATTTCCCGAATGAAGTTTTTCCTTTCTTGGTCACCTGCTTCCAAGCATTCACAATATTCCTTATCGTCTCTTGATCCTCAATACCATTGAAGAATAAGGACTCTTTGACATCTCGCTCTTCAGGTGGACCTTTCAAAGGATAACCAAACTTCCTGATAACAAGGGAAGGATTATAGTTAATTCCACCTCTTCTCCCTATCAAGGGTACATTGGGGAATTCTCCGCACTTGCAAATAATCTCTATTCCTAGCAAATCACGGTTGAACCAGACAATGTTGTCAGCACTCAAGCCCATTAACCTCTTTGACCACTTCAGAGAATCTTTCGTATCAACGAAGGCGCCAGTTTCGGGGAGATGGCTCAGAAACCAAGTAGATAAGAGTGGTGGACAACAACTCACGGTTTTCCCCCGCCTATTTTCATTCTTGTAGTGGACTGAGTGATACACATCACCTAGCAAGCTAGGTATAGGATTCCTCGAAATAAAGATTCTGACGGCATGCATATCCACCAGATCAGGAACATTGGGAAACAAGACAATCCCATAGATGCACATGGCCAGAATAGCTTGGAAAGTAGTCCAATTCTTCTCTTTAGCATGTATGCAAGCTTGATCAAACAAGAACTTCAATAAGAAACCCTTAGCTCCTTGTTTTTCCTCAATATTACTGCTCAGAACGGATTCACCAATATGAAGAGCAATAGCCATTTCTTTTATCTCGGGGTGTTCTTCAGAAAAGAATACTATGTCATGCCTGATGGGGATTCCCAAAATAAATGAGAACTCTTCCAACGTTGGGGCCAAGATGTAGTCTGGGAAAGTGAAGCAACGCAAAGACGGATCGTAAAACTGAAGAAGTGTATGAATGACATCCTTCTCATACTTGGAGATATTGTAAACAAACTTCAGAAGTCTCCCATACCCTCCACTGAACTCTGTACGAACTCCGGGACCAGCCATACTAATTAGCTTGTGAATCAATGTCAAGGTCGGATCTGGGAACGAATAGGCAACAATCTTCTTTCTCGGGACATCCATGCCAAGGTAACCTCAGAAAACTGGAATCAAGGGTAAGATGCGAGCCCTGAAAAATGTCAAACATGTTAGAATGCAAGAAAAATGATATGCTCATGCAAACATGGGATCAAGGCAACACTGCTGGATGTGCTGTGCTGTTAGCTGAATGAGAACCACAACCCAGAAAACCAGAATTCCAAAATACCAAACCACTGAGATAACCAGAAACCCAGATAATCAAACACTGATGAGAAATCAAGAAAACCGGGTAGGTTGGAAGTTTCGGTTACCTGCAAACCTGCAAACGCCCATCCCCTCTCACGTGTGGGTACTAGGATGTTCAGTATCCCGGGCTCTCAGGTCGAGAAATGATGATACGTTCACCATTTCTGGTTTGGCATCATCATCAATCGAGGAGGCCTCAACTGATTCTCCAAAACGGAAGGTCCTCAGCTTCTGGCACTGAGGTCGAGAAACAATAGTACATTCATCCCTCGGGGTATAATACTATCGTCAATCGAGGAGTGCCTTCACTGATTCTCTTCAAAAGATAGGGGCCATCCTATGCAAGTTCCAAAGTGGGCCCTCGGGTGCGAATGGGTTTGCCACAGGGTGTGGTCTGCCACTGTCACCACTAAAGAGAGATGTTTCCACTAAGGTCCTCGATGATCGGTCACCAGAGTCGACATCTCTCTAGATCAACACCCTAACATGCGCAAGACACACACGTTAGAATGCGTCCCAAGATAACCTCGTCTGGTTGTGAATTTCATGAACACACAAACGTACCAAGCCGGCACGTAGGTCCCACTACTTTCCACTCTAGTCCTAGGGTGTACTCAAGCCTGGGTATTGGGCTTATCTCTTAGAACAACCCAACCTGCAAATCAGAAACAGCCAGCACAACACAGCGATATCCAGTATGACAGTAATAAAAATGAAATGCAATGCAGTAAAAGCTGTAAGACGGTAATATACAACATAATATAGCACAACAAATAAACACCCAACAAAAAAAACAAACAAGCGCTAGGATCGACTCGCTAAAGGGGATGGACCAGCATAGGTCAACCAGAGTCCCCAGCAGAGTCGCCAGTTGTCGCTCCCAGGATTTTCATCCAGGTACAAACGCGAGAGTGGCGCGAAAAAACAGAGTCGCCAGCCGTGTAAATTTATCCCAAGAGGGGGAAAGGGAACACCGCATAAACCTGAGGAAGAGGGAAAGGAATGGTCATCGCAACCATAACCTGGGTTCGGGAGTCGGTTACGCGAGGGGAAGGTGCTAACCCCACGCGTCCATCGTACTCGATGGGATCCACGCTTGTTGTCTATTCTAAGGGTGAGTTATCCTATCATCTATGGTTGTACTAAGACGGGAGAGGGGAAAACAAAGACAGACTCGGTAGGACTTCGACGTCCTAGGCCTACGTACTCCCTTTGTGCAATGGGAAATTCAGAGTCAACGTAGTTCGGACCAAGTTCTTTTTGTGTTTTTTATGAGCGACGTTAAGCTCGCGTCCGGCAGTTAGGGTCGATGCTTGTTTGCGACTCAGACGGAAAGTAACGTGCCCTTTTTGAAAATAGCCTTTAGTTTGACAATCCCGAAGGACAAAAAGGTTTGAAGTTTGTTTGTATTTTTTTAGGACAGAAGTGACTTAAGTTAGTTCATAACTTGCATTGCACCAAAGTCTAGGGCACAGGGGCGAATACTTAACGCATCGTCCCAAGACAGGACGCTCGCTAAGCACTCTAGAAAGATGAGAGGAAGCCCCTCATTTCTTATTCCCCACGCTTAAGGCTCGTGCACAATACACTTTATCCTTATTAAGTGTTTTCAAGAAGTTTCGAGATGAGAAGAGAGAAGACACAAAGGAAAATCTAAAGGGAAACTGAGAGTCCTAATGTTATCATGCATGGGTGACCTACGGTTAGTGAGGTTTGACGACAACCTAAGCCTAAAGAAAAGAAAAGATAAGAGAAGGAAAGAGCAAGGGTGAATATGGATGATTATCCACACCCTTAAATAACTTACCTCAGCCCCTGCATACGAGGTTAGCACAAAACAGACACAAGTGATATTAAGGCAAATGAAAACCAAACAATGACATATAATAGTGATTAAATGACCTATAATAATCCAAACATGAATTAGGAAGTCAAAGACACACCCCCAAAGCAATGGCACAAGTGCCTTCTCAAACAAATAATCAGACATGGTCAAAATGAGCATACAAGAAAGCCTCAAACAAGGAGCAATCACATAATTAGGGAAACAACTTCTAAAATTGCCAAATTAAATATCAACATTGCTCAACCAGAAAAAAACAACATATCAAAAACTCCTGCAAAAAATTCAAAATATAAGTCACTCAAACAATTATGCAAATCCAGATGAGAAATATGGCTCAACATGCAAAAGGCAAGGACTAAAATGCAATATGAAATTATTTTAAAAATGAAAGAAAAATATTTTAATGCATTTCAATGTATTGATGAAAAGATACAAAAAGAATGAGTTCTAAATAATTTATGGATGTAGAGAAATAAAATAAACAAATTTAGGTATGCATGATATGAATGATTCAACAAGAGATAAACAAATATTTATTTCAGATGCTAAAAATAAAATAAAATAATAAAATAAAATTTTTGAAAATTTTATAAAATTAAAAAAATGATGCATGAATTTTCTTGGAATTTTTTAATGCAAAAAAATATTTTTAACAATTGAAAATGAAAATGCAATAATTAAAATAAGAATGAAAATGAAGAAAATGGGTGAGGGGTATGAATAGCAATACATGCACGTTTAAAATAACAAATGGGCTCAGAAGGGGGTGCCATTAGTGAGGCCCAATGCCAAATAGTCCAAAGCACAAGTCAAAGGGTTCACATAGAATTAGTCAAACCTCAGAATTCATATCAGCCAATAGATCCATCCTACGCATCACGCACGGTCAACGCAATCATAAAATAAGCACAATCAATGGCCAGGATTCACGTGCACACCATAAGCAACAAACACACGCGCATACAAAATTGTTCAGCATACCATACTCTCCCATGTGCCAGACACGTGTTTTTTTTAATGGGTTGGCACCATTCCAACCGTATGATTCATAAAACGTACAAGATTAAGTCAATGAAAATAACAATAGGCATGATGAGGGCACATGATCAGAGGTTCACCACAATAAGCATGGAAACGTACACACACGATTATTAAATAAAAATCAGAAAAAAATAAAACGTGGCAGCATGATAGCCACACGATGAAAGGGATCAGCGGCCAAAAATTCATCACCTACCTCCAGCCACCTTCGCCGGACTGAATCGACCGCCGCCGCCGGAGCTAGGGTTCCGGCCCCCTTCTCCGGTCACCTGCAACCAAAATTTTCCAGAAAATGCAAAGGGGTACACCTTTCTGACCAGAATTTCGTCAGGATCTCAAATATGCAATCAAAATTCACAAACAATGCATAGATAAGGAGATTCGAAAGCAAAAAGGTTAGGATTCAAAACTTTAAACTCACGTAGCAACCATATTACACGTCCACATTCAAAACAAAACATACCAGAATGATCAGTACACACCACAAATCACTATGCATATTTAAAAAGAGAGTTTTATGATCATGAAAATCATCAGCAACCTGAGATGGTGCAACACGTATCTCCACTGTTAGCTTCAAAGGGTGGTTGGTTCGTGCTCTGGGGATCCCAAGGGTTCTGATGGTGAAAGAATTTTGTGAAAACTCCTTGTAGATTGTGAGATTCGAAGAGATGAATTTGTAGGGCTCACACTTGAATTCTCCTCTAAAAGCACGTGTTGAAACCCTAACTAGTGCATGAATTGGTTTAAATAGATTAGGTTAATCCACTGATGATCAATTGGGCCTTGGTAATTCTCCACTTAATGAGTTTTGGACAAATTTGGAAATTTGAATAATGTGAGATATACCCTCTTCCATGCATGCACACCCAAGTATTTCATGATGCATCACTTATTGATCAATTGCTAATCACACCTCAATTGAAATTGGGCCTTGAAACATTTTGATTCTTGAGTTTTCAATAATTTGGCAATTTTGAATAATGAGAAATAAGTAATGAATAAACCATGGATCCACTTGATTTAAAGGCCAACAATGCTCCTTAGGGATTGTTCTTTGATGTTGGAATATGTCTTGAAGCAATGGAATTAAATATAGGTCCATATGACCCAAAATGCAAAAGTTGTGAAAATGGAACCCTAAAAACCACTTTGCTTTCTTTTGGTCATAACTTGAGTTTCACAAATGATATGGAGGCCCACTAGTACTTGTTGGAAAGAGGAGAAAAAGATCTTAAACTTTCATGTTTGAGGAAAATTTATTTGAAGATTTCTTGATGATGAAAAGTCAAGTTGAATGTAGTGTAGGAACTTGCCCAAAAAGGAAACTTTCAAATTATAGGTCATTTCCATATTTAGTAACTTTTGCACCAACTCCTGATTCTTGATAAATGGTATGAAATTTGACTCTTGAAGACCATATGAGGATGTAATACCTTGAAAACCTTGAAGAGAACCTCAAAATTCCACAGTTGACTTCCCCTCTCACTGTTGACTTTTCCCCAATTCTCCTGATTCCCAATCCATTGGCCAATTGAACTTCTCATGAACCAAACTGATGGACAATATTCCATTCCTAGATACTTAGAGACCCAAGGAATACCATGGAATCAAGTCTTTCCCAAAAAATTAGAAATAAACTGACTTTATAGCAAACCCTAATCTTGGTACCCTCAGTCTAGGAGGAAATAACACAGTCTCCAAATCCAAATTCCTCTGAATATGATGTGTATCCTCTCCAACAAAGATAAGATATGCCATTTGGTGATGATAAAAACCCAAGAAGCTTGCCCATTGGAGCAATAAACCCAAGAATCTCAAAACCCTAATTTCTGCACTGGTTAGGAGAGAGTGATCCACTTGAACTCTCTTGCTTGACCCTTTGAAGAACATATTCTCCTCTTGAACTGCTTCAGGCACCTTGACCCTATGCTAAGAACCAATGATATGCACACATGATAATGCAAAATGAGATGAAACATAAGCCAGTTAGTACTAAAGTAAGGAGAGCAAATTTTGGGGTGCAACACCCTCGTGTATTTCCTGGAGGATGTCGGGGACCTTGGTCTCCTCGACGCACCTGAGGAGGGGGATAGAAAACCCTCGCTAGTATAGCTTGTCCTCGACTATCGTGTATGAGCATGCCCTCCGCTTGACCATTCCTGCTTCCTTGGGATCTTCGGGCAGCTTGCCCGTCGTGAGGTATTCGTACACAGGGGTCATCCAGCAATTGCTGTCACCAATGGCGTTTACGTCTGCCACTGGAGCGGGTTTGACGATGCTCGGCCGGGAAAGCACTTCTTGTATGACGGATTTGTTCCCGCCTTTCTTCTTTGTGCTTGCCAATTTGGACAAGACATCTGCTCAGGAATTGTGCTCGCTGGGGATGTGAGTTACTTCCATAGAGGTGAACTTTTTCATCTTTTCTTTCACCGAGGTCAAGTATTCGATGAGATTGTCGTTCTTGGCCTGGTACTCTCCTCGGACTTGCGAGGCCACGAGCTGGGAGTCGGTGAAGATTTTGACCTCCTTGGCTTCGAGGTCCTCGGCCAGCCGAAGTCCGACGAGGAAAGCCTCGTACTCCGCTTGTTTGTTCGACGTCGGGAAGGATAGTTCGAGGGAGACCTCGATCAGGATGCCTTCCTCGTTTTTGAGGATGATGCCCGCCCCGCTTCCCTTCGGGTTGGATGCTCCGTCACGTAGATCGTCCATTTTTGGGATCCGTTAGTCGAAGGTTCCGGGATGGTCATCTCTGCCACGAAGTCGGCCAATACCTGAGCCTTCAGGGCTTTCCTTCCTTCATATTAGATGTCAAACTCGGTGAGTTCGAGCGACCACCTGAGCATCCTCCCCGCCATATCTGGTCGACCAAGGAGTTGCCTTATAGGCTGTTCGGTCCTTACGACGACAGTGTGGACGAGGAAGTAGTGGCGTAGCCTCCTGGCCGCGGTAACGAGGGCCAGGGCGACTTTCTCTATCTGCTGATACCTGAGCTCGGGGCCTTGGAGGGCTTTGCTCGTGAAGTAAATTGGTTTCTGTCCGTCCGGGGTTTCCCGAATAAGGACGACGTTGAATGCTTCACTCGTGATCACGAGATACATGAAAAGTGTTTCCCCGCTCTCAGGCTGTGAGAGGACCAGGGGTTGCGATAATACTTATTTTAGGTGGAAGAGCGCATGCTCGCATTCTTCGCTCCATTCAAACTCCGCTTTTTGTCGAAGAAGTTTGAAAAATGGGAGTACGTACTGCGCCGACTTGGCGACAAAGCGGGAGAGGGCGGTGAGCATCCCGTTCAATGATTGTATTGACTTCTTTGAGTTCGGGGTAGGGATCTCGGAGAAAGCTCTACACTTGTCGGGGTTAGCTTTGATTCCTCGCTCTGTGAGGTAGTAACCGAGGAATTTACCTGCCCGAACGCCGAATGTGCTTTTATCGGGATTGAACCTCATGCGGCACCTCCTCGCTGTGTCGAACACTTTCTTGAGGTGTGCGGCATGGTCGACTTCTTCCACGGATTTGACGATCATGTCGTCCATGTAGACCTCGAGCATGTCGCCGATTTCCGCTCGAAAAACCTTGTTCATCATCCGTTGGTAGGTCGCACCGGCGTTCTTCAGGCCGAAAGGCATTACGTTGTAGTAGTAATTGCCCAACTCAGTCATGAAAGTCGTGTGCTGTTTGTCGACCTTGTCCATGGGAATTTGGTTGTATCTCGAGTACGCGTCCATGAAGGATAATAGTTTGTAACCTGCAGAATTGTCGACCAGCTGGTCGATGTTAGGCAAAGGATAGCAGTTTTTCGGGAAAGCCCGGTTAAGATTAGTATAATCAACACACATCCTCCATTTTCCATTATTCTTTTTGACGAGTACAACGTTGGACAGCCAGGTTATGTACCTGGCCTCCGAAATAAAATTTGCATCTAGGAGGTCTTTTACTGCTTTTTCAGCAGCCTCCGCTTTTTCGGGAGACTGCTTACGCCTACGTTGAGCTATGGCCCTAGCGGCCGGATCTACTGCGAGCTGATGGCAAGCCACCTCGGGGTCGAGGCCAGGCATCTCGGAGGCGCTCCATGCGAAGAGATCAGCGTTCTCCCTTAGATATGCCTTCAGCTGCTCCTTCGCCAGGTCGGGGATCCCGGTGCCAATCTTCACGTTATGGTCTGGATCGTCCCCGAGGACCACGAGCTCAAAGTCTCCGTCTGGGATGGGGCGCGTTGGGTGGAGAGGCCGCCCGTTGTTTTCCGCCTGGAGGTCGAGGTCTTTTGCCCCGTCTTCATCGGGTTCGCCCGGGAACCTGCTGTCGAGTTCGACCGTGTTGACGCGCGAGAGAGGTGCCTGTTCGGCGTCCGGGGGTGGCTTTCCCACGGTCTTGGGTTTGGTGCCGATGGAACTCATGCCTTTGATGGCGGAGTCGAAGCATCTTCTGGCCGCGTCTATGTCCCTGTGCATCGTCACTACTCGTCCCCTGGCCGTGTAGTACTTCATTTTGAGGTGGACCGTTGATGGTACCGCCGTAAGCTCGGCCAGGGTGGTACTCCCGAGGATGCAGTTATAAAGGGATGGACATTCGACCACCAGGAAGCGGGTCTTCACCTGTCGGGATGTGTCTTCGGTCCCGAATGTGACCATCAGCTCAACGTAGCCCCATGGTCGGGTGGTAGTTCCGTTGAATCCCTGCAGGTCTGAGCCAACGTATGGGGTCAGATGTCTCTCGTCGAGTTGGAGAGTCCCGAAAAGGTGAGCATACATGATGTCGACCGAGCTACCCTGGTCGACAACGATCCTTCGAACGTCAAAATTCGCCATCTGAGCCCTGACCAGGAGGGGGATAGTGGCGTTGAGCGCTCCTCCGGGGAGCTCCTTGAGATAGAAGGTGATAGGGTTTGAGTTCCCTCGCACCTTCTCGAGAGTGGTTGTCTTCGCCGACGTTGCTGATTCCACTTCATCAAATTTCCTCTTGATCGACCTGACGGACAACTTCTCGTAACCACCCCCGGAGATGAACATTGCCTTGGGGAAGCCTTCCCAGGTGCTACGGGCAGCGACGGGGTCCTCGTGGGGGAAGGTTGCCCACATGTTGCGAATTGCTTCTTGGCCTTCAATGATTACAGGGACAAAGAAATCTTCGGGTCGAGTGACACTGAGGGCGGCCTGGAGCCGACTCTCGTCGGGAGCAGGTGTCGTATCCTCGACGTTCTGGGCTTCCCGGGAGCTGGGACGAGGAGTATCATTCTTCTGGGCGTATTTCTTCAAGTGTCCTTCCTTGATGAGGATTTCAATAGCATATCCTTGAGATGGATGCAGTCTTCTGTGACATGCCTGTGGCTCCGGTGGAACCTGCAGTACTTTGACTTGTCGGTGTTTGATTTGGGGGTAGTCGGCTTCGGAAAACGGACGCCTCCTTTCAGAAATTCCGAGTTCTGGCACTCGGAGAGGATTCGCGCGCGGGGAGCGTTGAGCGGGGTGTATTCCGTGAACCGGCCAGCTGGTCCGCACGGTTCGCGAAGATCACGGGGGCGATTTTATTTCTTTCTTTCTCCTCCTTGTCGGGGAGGAGAGTCTTCATCTTTGTGGCCGCGGGGGCCTTCCTTGCGTCTCAACTCAAGGGCGATCTGCGCTGCCTCCGACTCCTCGAGCTCGATGTACGACTGAGCCCGTTTGAGGAGGTCTTCCAGACGGCGGGGTCTGCGGAGGCCCACAGACTTGGAAAAATCAGATCCAAAAAGTAGTCCATGGATGATCAAATACTTCTTCATGTCGTCGGTCGTATGGACCTCGACAGCTTCTCTGTTGAATCTCTCAATGTAGTTCCGGAGAGATTCGTTCTTCCCCTGGAAGATGCTCTCTAGGGCAGCCTCCGTCTTCGGGTGTCAACGAGATGCAGTAAAGTGTTTGGTGAAGCATTGTCTTAGTTGCTTCCAGGATGTGATCGACCCGGGTGCCAGAACCTTGTACCATGTCATGGTGCCCTTCCGCAAGGTGGTGGGGAAAAGCCTGCACTTAATGGCTCCCCTGACGTTTCTGAAGTCGAGCATGGCTTCAAAACTTTCGACGTGATCGTCGGGGTCGGCCAGACCGTCGTAGGTTCCCAGTGGCGGGGGTTTCTCCATGCCCGCAGGAATTAGGGCGTTCATGATCTCCCACGACAGAGGGGTCCTCTGGTCGTCGTCGTCGCTTCCGGCCGGGGATCCCGAAGGGGACCAGTGATGTCGTGGAGGGGAATTCCTCGAACGGTTCCTCGGTCTCTCCTCGGTGGTTTTGAACTTCTTGGTAGTTGCGGAGGGCCTGGGTTCCTTCCGAGGCGGAGAGCGATGGTGCTTCTGGGAGACCGCCGGCTGGGGGCGTTCAAAGCGTGGCTGACGGCCCTCGCGCACCGGCGAGGGGGTTCGAGATTCTTCAGAAGGAGTCCTTCGCGGGGAAGGAGAGCAGCGAGGTGAGGGTGGACGACGATGTCTTCGCGGGGAAGATCGCCGTGTCCGCCCTCCCTCCAGTGCTTCAATTCTGGTGTGCTATCAGCTGATTGGTCTGATTGATCAAGGCAAATAGGGCCACGGTGCTCGAATTTGCATTGAACGGAGGAGCAACTGGCTGAAAGACAGCTTTTTGGTCGTCCTGCTGGGCAGCGTCGTAAGCCACATCTTGGGAGTCTGGGGAGGCGGTCTGCCCGTCTCTCACGTCGCCTTCTTCGACGTGGAGGGCAGCAGCGTCTTCGCGGTGGTTCCCGTTGTAACGCCCCAGTATTTGTTAGATTTATTTAATCGAGTCGATTTAATTATTTTTATTATTATATTATTTTATTTTTGACTTTTATTTGATAATATATTATTTTTCATTGTTGTTATGTTTTATCGCGTTTTGGGAACGTTTGCGAGATATTTGAGTGTAGGGGTAATTTGGTCATTTTACTTTATTTTTCTTAAGTTAGTAAAAATAGAAAGAGAGAAAAATAGAGAGAAAGAAAAAGAGAAGAAGAAAAAGAGAAAGAAGGAAAAGAAGAGAAGAAAAGAGAGAAAAACTTGGAAAGGAAGAAATCTAATCAACAGACTTTTCAAACACGATTAAATTGGGTAAGGGTGCGAAACTCGATTATCTTATACTTGTGTATGATTATGTATGTATGTATTTTTTTGTTGTAGAGTTGAAATTGGATATAGAACAAAAACCATAATATGTTGAGATTGTTAGAATTCGATTAAATTGTGTCGGAAATCATGTTTTCAGGTTCCTTATTGTTGATACATGTTAGATATATGTTGTTGTGCAATCTATTGGTAATTTTCTGGTGTTTAGGTGAGATTTGGGAGTGGAATGGGTGGAATTTCGCAGTAGAAATTCTACAGAAAAATTCTGGGTTTCCTCTGCCCATACGCGTAACACGCAGGGCAATACGCGTATTGGTTTGGGCAATACACGTATGGCAAGGGGAATTGAGGGCAATACGCGTAATGAATTCCATTTTTCTCGGCCATCTGCTGAAACGCGTAATGGTACACGTATGAGGCTGGGCAATACGCGTATGGCTCAGGGCAATACGCGTATGGCCAGCAGGGGTGCAGAATGTTGTCATTTCGCGATTCCTTTTCTTTTTACTTCCATAACTTGTGTTCCGATTATCCATTTTGAACATTCGTGGTATCGTTGGAAAGCTAATAAAATGTTCTTTCTTATTAAAATGGTTTTGAGATTGTTGGCCGATTTAATTATGTCGGGAATTTGGAATAGTGTTGTTTTGTCGACTTTTACCGTTGTAATTGTGTGTAATTGATGTGTATCATGCAATGTACGGTTGATATGGATATCGTATGACTTGTGTGTTGTTGTGTGATGAAAATGCATGCGATGAAATGTTGTGAAGATGGTTGGTGGCCTAAGGGCAAGAAAATGCATTGTGTTGTATTTGATTATATATGCATGATTATGGATGTGTATATGTGTGCATTTGAATGTCATGAGTCATTGTATGCCAAGCATCATGATATGCATTCTTGTGATGTCGTGTGCCCTAGTGGGTGTGAGCGACGAAACGATTCCAGAGGAAATCTGCTATAACATCGTGTGCCTTATACAAAGAGGTGTGAGCGATGATTATGGACGATCGTGTGCCTTATACAAAGAGGTGTGAGTGATCGGGTCGTGTGCCTTATACAAAGAGGTGTGAGCGATCCATAAACATCGTGTGCCTTATACAAAGAGGTGTGAGCGATGGGGAACATCGTTTGCCCGACGGGGAGTTACACTAAGTAACAAGCGATGGTTCCAATAGTTCCTGAGTGAACTAATGATGAGAATGATGGATGGAACGGTACTGCATTGCATTTGCATAGAGTCGTTGTGTCGGTCTCTTTGCATTTGCATAAATCATGAATGGATTGATTTTGTGTGGAATTGTGAATGGAATTGATGAGTTGAGATGTATATATATGTTGGTGATAAATGTATTGTGCATGACTGATATGCCTTGGTGATGGATATATGAGATATGCATCGTGTTGTTTTGTGTTTGAATTCTGGTGTAAGTTGTGGTGAGAATATTTTACATGTGTATTTCTGTGTTATTATATAATTGTATGCAATTGTATTATGATTGTGTTTCTCACCCTTCTGTTGTTTTGAATGCTCTATGAGGCATTACAGATTAGATGCTGGAGGTCTTTTTGTGAAGCTTAGGTCTTCATTCTTTTGTCGGTGAGCTCTGATATGTAGCACCGGGTAGTCGGGGAGATCGTTGTGAATTATGTGTATATGTATATATATCTTTTGGATTGTACATGTAGGACTCTGTATATGACAGACAAACTTTTTATGTGATATATATATATATATATATATATATATATATATATATATGAGATTCAGTTGCAGATTTTCGCTTTTATTCTGTATCTGAATTGTGGGTAGTAGGAACTAAGTTCCTCTGTTATTTGCTACCTGATTGTTGCATATCTTTATGAGCAGGTTTATTGTGTTTTGTCTCAATTGATGTGACGCCTCCGTCTATGCCATGAATGTTTTAATTATACTCTGATTGTTTGTTATCGCTTTAATTAATTGGGGGTATAGATTGGGGGTGTTACACCCGTTCTCGAGTTGCGCGAGGACGCTGTCCAGAGCTTTGTTAGCAGACGGGTTGCCGGCCATGATGGTGATGAACAAGAGGATTGCTTTGGTTTATCGGAGGAAAAACGGGGAAGCAAAGGGTTCCCACAGACGGCGCCACTGATCGTACCTGGATCAGACAGTATTTGGTGGCCAGCAACGTCTTGTGGACTTCAGCTCCGGTGCGGTTGAAAGACGGCCGGGGGGGGGGGGGGGGAGGTGTACCTGCCAGGTACTCTGACGCTCAAGTAAGATAAAGTTCAAGTAAAAGCAAGTACAAGGTTAGAGTGTAAAAGAGTGTGTAACCTGACCCTCTCAAGTGAGAGGGTATTTATAGAGAGCCCCCAGCGCGGGGCCAACAGTTACTTGCACTGGGCTGGATTGTCAGGCCCAATCCAAGTAACTGTCAGGGCTTACGTGGCGTAGTGAAGACCAGCACGTGGTCTTCGCCCTAGGGTAACCGTTCCTAGATCTCCGTAATTAGGGCAGACCGATTCCATTGGGAGTGGGTGGTTACATGAGAACGTGTCCTCGCGGGGAGGAGTCTTGCGTGTCGGGTAGAGACGCGTCCCCGCGGGGAGAACTCTTATGTACAGAGGGAAATGGCCCCACGTGGAGAAGAGCACCTGAGTGTCGAGGAGGAGTGAGCCCGGATGGGGGATAGCGCCTCTGTACGACGCCCTATGCTGTGCGCGTGCCCGACGCTGTTGAGGTGGGCCTGTGCCCGGCACGGGTCGCTCTAAGGGGTCTTTGTTGGGCCATCCCAGGACGTGGGTTGGGCCTGCTCGATCTAGGGGCAGACCCCGGCCCAGTCCAGAACAAAAGTCTTAAATACATTCAAATGTCTCGAAACTCTCCCTCCAAAATTTGTCTTAAGCAAATTTAAATTTCTCGAAACTCTTGTTTGATGTTTATATTCAGTCTCCAGTCTTGTATAAATCGACTTTTTTGGTGGCATGCTTTGTTGTTTAAGATGATTCTTAAGTATATTTTAGAGGTTTCTATTATTATTGACTGATCTATGTGTTTAATATGAAAAACAAGTGTTAATTATAGATTCCTATGCTTTTGATGAGAAATACATGAAGATTGATTCCTCATGGCCATATTTTGTTGAAATGTAAATTTTCATATTAGATCTATAAAGTTGATCATAAAACAAATAACTTGAAAATGGTTTTTACAACTGTGGTAGCAACTAGCAAACAATAAAGTGTTACTCATTTTGTATTGTTGTTTGTTGTTGTAGGCTGGCTAGTTTGAAATAAGCTCCATCTATATTCTCTATAAGACTTGAATGAGTACCTTGTTCAATAATCTTTCCATCCTGCAAAACTGATATTTGATTTGCATTTCTTATTGTGGATAGCCTATGTGCCACAATAACTGTTGTTCTGTTTTCCATCAACTTATCTAAAGCTTGTTGAACAACGCGCTCCGACTCTACATCTAGTGCGCTTGTTGCTTCATCAAGAAGTAATATTTCGGGGTTTCTCAAAATTGCTCTTGCAATGGCTACCCTTTGTTTTTGGCCGCCGGATAGTTGAACTCCTCTCTCACCTGCTTTGGTTGAGTAGCCTTCAGGAAGTGCACTAATGAAATTATGAGCATTGGCTAGTTTAGCTGCTTCAATCACTTCTGATTCAGACGCTTCTTCTTTTCCGTAAAGAATGTTCTTGTAAATCGATGTTGCAAATAGAGCTGGTTCTTGTTGTACTAGACCAATGTGCTTCCTAAGCGATTTCAAATTCATTTCCTTGATATCTTTTCCTGTAAGAATTTGATGAACGATTGTTAAATGAATGTTTTATATTAATCGTAATCACCTACCATAGTTCTAAATTGCGCATTTGTCTGCATTTTGCCCCAATATCAAGGTTCACAGCGTAACCGCATCTGCAACCGCAATTTAGAACTATAATGGTGACTACTAGCTTATTGACATTACACACATGTATGGAATAAGAGAAATTAAATCATAAGTTGTTCACACATATTACCATCAATCATCACTTTTCCAGAAGTTGGATCATAAAATCTAAGAATGAGTGAGATTATTGAGCTTTTGCCAGAACCACTGTGCCCAACCAAGGCAAGACTCTTCCCTGAAGGCACCATTAGATTGAAATTATCAAAAATAACAATGTTTGGTCTTGAAGGATAGCTAAAATTGATCTTTCTTAGCTCAATTGTTCCTTCCACTGTCACCAAGTCTTGTCCAACATCATGCAATATTCCTGATTTTCTATCTATCATATCGAAAATTGATGAAACCATTTGATTCCCTTTCAAAAGGTCTGGTGCAAGTGCCAATGTCTCCCCCATAGCCAGTGCGGTTACTATTAAAACCATAAATGACTTCATGATTGATTTAAAGCTAGAAATTTCCTTTTCAATCAATACAGATCCATACCTGCAAAAGGTATATACATAATCCTCAGTACAACGAAAACTATGAATTACGGACATTGACACAGACACTAGCCTACGAGGCACCAACACTTTTAAATGAAGGCATGTCCAGTGTCTAAAATCAATACGACACAGACACATGTGGTTAATTTCATTTTTCATTTTTCAAATTATTACTAGTATCGACGTGCCATTTTTTTATAGACACTCAACACCTCTACACCGTTAATAATTTGAGAAAATAGAATTACTGAATATGCTATATATTCAATGTATGTATGCCAGTGTCAAAGATGAACACATCTTCACTATGAAGTGTCGGTGCTACATGGTAAGGAAATATGTGATGAATAAGACATTTATACTTTGATTTAAAGCAAATGAACAATTAACAAAGCTAGAGATTGTACCACAAGGCTACGCCATAAGATGAGAAAATAAAGAACTGGGAAATGCCATAAAATATGCCAGCAATTTGGCCTCGTTTGAATGAACGTTTTGAAGGCTCAACAAGCTCATTAACATAAAGGTCAATAATCTTTTCTTCTGCACAAAATGCAGCCACAGTCCTTATATTACTGACAGCCTCCCCAGCTAACATGTTTGCTTTAAGATATGCTTTGCTTAGGTTACCACCAAATCCTTGCATGAAAAGTTTCTCACCAATGTGACCACTAATGACCAAAGGATATGTGGCCAAGACAACAAGTGTTATTCTCCAGTTCAAAATGAATGCAATGATAAATGAAGTAACAACTAGACCAACATTCTGCAAGAGAATTGTAGAACGATCCACCACGATAGTTTTTAACAAAGTCGCATCGCTTTCTAAACGCGATGAAAGCACAGTACTCGTGTTTCTTGTATCATCAAACCAACCAATTTCATTCTTCAAAATAGCTGCAGTTATATAAACAACATAAATTAACAACAATTGACGACACCCTTGCGAAAAGAAACTTGTAGTCGTCCTCATCATCCTAATGACTAACGACTGAGACAGTGACCTGGTTGATGCTGGTTCGACAAAAATGAGGTAAATTTTAAGGCACAGATACTTGTTGTTCCCTGCTTTTGTCAAACCAGCATCGACCAAGTCACTGTCTCAAGATAACAAACACACGATTAAGTGTGATAAATAACAAGTTAATTAGAATTACCAGAAAGCATAATTTCTCTAACACGTAGTGTAAGTCGCTCTCCCATGATTCCAAAAGAAAGATGTTCAATGGAATAAGCAGTGATAGCTAAAATCGCTGCTCCACAGAAGAGGAAAGCAATTTTTTTCACTTCATGTTGTGTGCTATCCCAATCCATATAGTATGATACAAGAGCATGAGAGATTCCAAGAGCAAAAAGTGGCATAAGAGCACCAGTAACAAAAGCAGCCAAGGTTCCAAAAACTCCATAAGCCCAATAAGGACCAATCATTGAATATAATCTTCTCAATGAAACAGGCTTCGACTTTTCAATTCTTTCTGCTTCATCATCACATGCATGGCCAGTAGAGTCTTTATCTGAACGAAAACTACCACCAATAATTGATGTGTGCGATGTTTCTCCTGAGTTCTTTATGCTATACAATTAAAAACATATATGTACATAAGCGAAACTTAAAGAGATTATGAAAATAAGCTGAAAACAACTTATGGACGTGCCAAATAATTTAATCCAAACAGGCTCTAAGAGATGAAAATTTCAAGTACCTTGATGATTGTCCTAAGGAAGCATCCGAAGAAGGATTGCCTTGAACAAGAGATACATATACACTATTTGAGTTAGAAATGAGCTCTTCATGATTTCCAGTTTCCACAATGCTCCCTCCTTTAACAACAGCTATCATATCCGCATTCCTAATTGTAGAAAGTCTGTGTGCAACTATCACAGTTGTTCTACCGATCATGACACGATCAAGAGCCTCTTGTACACTTTTCTCAGACTCTGCATCCAAAGCACTAGTGGCTTCATCTAATAATAAAATCGATGGATTCTTAACTATAGCACGTGATATCGCAATCCTTTGCTTTTGTCCTCCTGATAACTGTATCCCTCTCTCACCAACCTGTGAAAGAAGTTCAAAATATCATCTCGTGAAGCAAAAGCGTCTAATGAATTGGTTGAAGCATTATTACCTGAGTATCTAATCCATCAGGAAGATTGTTGATGAAAGAGTGAGCATCAGAAAGTTCCAAAGCGCGGTTTAGTTCTTCAGGCGTGGCATCGTTTTTACCGTACAATATGTTCTCCCTTATGGTTGTAGCAAAAAGGGCAGGCTCTTGATTAACTAGTCCAATTTGATGTCTAAGCCATTTTAGATCAAGTTCTCTTATATCATTTCTATCTAATAGAATTTGACCAGAAATTGGTTCATAGAAACGCTCAATTAACGATATAATTGTGCTTTTTCCTGAACCACTTCCTCCTACAAGTGCCAAAATTTTACCAGAAGGAATCTCATGACAAAGATTGTTGAAAATAACAACATCAGGACGAGACGGATAACTGAAACATACGTTAATAAATTGTATGTGACCGTCTAGTTTTCTTAATTTTCGACCAGTTTTTGAGCTAACTTTGTCTCGACTTACCATCTCAAAAATCGGATATGCTGCCGATTTTGCTCTAACAAATGCCGAAATGTCTGGTGCCGCCTGCCCAAGTGACCTGTAAAGTTAGAACCAAAATAGCATTCATCATGTAACTTCCCTTGAATATAAAAAAAAGCCACCGAAATGTTTTACGGAATCACACCGTGATTCTGTCAAACATATGGTGGGTGAGTCGAAACGTGCACAAAAACTTACAGGCCGGAGATAACAACATTGAGCATGGTAGTGAAAGCGACTCCACCATTGGCGATTCCCTTGTGAACAACAATGCTGGTGAACCAAACAAGAAAAGCCCATGACAGAAAAAGAACACAATGCATGGAGCCTAGTCCAAGACCCTTTGCCAAACCTGCTTTTCTACCATTCTTATATGTATTCCTCAAAGCTACTTTGTATGATATCACAGCTCTTTGCTCTCCTCCAAATGCTTGCACAGTCCTGACATTTCCTAACACCTCCTGAGCAATTTGACCAGCCCGCGTATACGATTTACGAACTTTTGCAATAAGACCGAACGAGACATATGCATAAAGACCTCCGGCAATAGCAATCAAAGGAACAATAGCAAGTGTGACTAAACTTGTTTGCCAAACTTTGAAAAAACCGATGATAAAGCCCGCTATAAATCGGCTTATGTAGTGCATAAAGTTCCCAACCTGAAAAATTTGTTTACATACATAAATATAAATAAATATTGCCGCTGAATATTGAACCTTAGACCAGCAGTTTCCATCAATTTAACTCAACTAACACATATCAGTTGAACTACCTCGCCAACTCAATTATGACCGAGTTTATTGACAAATAGAATGTATGCATGCGTACCTTCTCGGATAATGCTTCTTGAACAAATATGATGTCAGTTGTAATAGAAGAAATAACTTGTCCAGTTGATGGTTCAGTATCAAAAAGACTTATGTCTTGATTCAACATTGATCTTAGATATGCCATTCTCATTTTTGCAGCTTGACGTTCTCCAGTATGCATCCAACAAGCTACTTCTGTGGATTTTAATTCAACATTATTCAAATATTTTATCATGGTGAGTATGAGTACTAGTGTATGTTTAAAGTCATACCTGCCCATGATGAAAACAATATTACTATACTTAGATACACAAAGTCCAGCGCATACTGCACAATCACAAACAGATAGAATATTAAAATTATATTATCTCATCTTATTATGGATCACATTCTCAATATCGAGTTAAGAGACAACACCAATATTCGTGAACTTTCTCTCTCAAATCAAGAAATAAAAAGAATCATTGATGAAGCATCTGATTCAAAATCAGTTGACACTATTTTGTGGGAAACATCATGAAAAAAGTAGTTGCATATTCACTTATTTTGAGAGATTTATTAAATAACAACTAGATTATTGATGATATTTCCAATATTGTTGTGTATGACTCAAACATGTTTTAGTTCAAGAGACTTTTGGAAGTTATCTTATAGTGGAAAAATTCAACATGTCAAACTTCAATGCAAATGTTATTCATGGCAGGTAGGTTTTAGAACTTTTGCGTGATAATAGAAAAGACACAACTATAGTATAAATATTGTTTTTGATCATCATAGTAACTTCTTTGTAGTTGCTCCTTAATTTAATAGAAATAATATGCATATTCAAGGTCACAAGAATCCTATAATACTTGTGTTAAATTATTTATAAAATAATCTTGTTGAAGCATATTTATTATTGATTTAGATGTTTGGATTTTCTAACTTCTTTTTTATCTTTTTGCTTCGACATCTTTTTAATGTATTTTAGTTTTTATCTAGTATCTTTGACACAAATTAAAATTGATTTTTGGTCCGTTCGGGAATTAGAAATGGATGTTCCAATTTATCTAGTTTCTTGTGATTAAAAATTATTGTATTGGACCATAATATTTGATTATAATCAGGTGCTAGAAAGCACCAAGGCAATTGATGATGATTCTGTTATACTTCTTCCCCTAGAAAAGTCAGTACTTCTATTTTTTTTACAACAAATTTTTTTATATAATAAGAAAAAGCATTTGCTATGAAAAAAGATGTAGTTAAGTAAAAACAAAATGGAATGGTGTGGAGAGTAAAAACTTAGACTGTAAGCAATTATGTTTGACCTTATCTCAAATTAAATTAATTATGACTAAAATTTAGTTTTTAATTTTAGTTTCTAATTTCATGAACTCTTAACATGTTGCTGCTTATTTGTTGTTTAATGCCGTTGAATTGATATGGATTCTGCTAATCACAACTTGGTTTGATTTTACATAACCATTTTTAATAGCAGAAACAGAGTTTGTTGTCGTTGATTCACGGGACACTTTCGTTGTATGCCATGTGCTGCAAATTGCATTCGTATCGAAAAAATTTTTTCTTGCAAATTTTGTATAACCATATTACAAATTTATAGTTGAAAAATTTTCATATCAAAATTATTCATTACACATTTTCCATTTAGAATAAATGAGTTTTTTTTACAATTGTATTTCAATATATTATTTCTACAATATGAAGATAAATTTACCCGTGCGGGAGCACGGGTGTTTTACTAGTTATTTATAAAATAATCTTGTTGAAGCATATTTATTATTGATTTAGATGTTTGGATTTTCTAACTTCTTTTTTATCTTTTTGCTTCGACATCTTTTTAATGTATTTTAGTTTTTATCTAGTATCTTTGACACAAATTTAAATTGATTTTTGGTCCGTTCGGGAATTAGAAATGGATGTTCCAATTTCTCGAAGGAATCAGAAATAGTAAGAGTTGGATAGCGGTTTATCTCGAACGGTGGTTCCAATCTCCTTTGCGGCGGTGCATGGTGGACTTACATGGTTAGCCCTCCAATGTTCAAGTTTGTTAAATATTCAAGACGAGTAAAGTGAAATTGGAGATCAGAGATTGTGTACCTCCTCATAACATTTGAACTGTTTTTATATATTGGATCGAGTAGAGTGAGCTTGAGATGGATTGGACCTTGGTCAATTGAGCCTTTGACTGGTCCAAAAAAGTTGTCCCCAAGGCTTTGTTAGACACTAGAAAAGTTAGGGAAAACCTTAAGTATCATTGAATGACCTTCATGATGTAGTTCGGTGTGGAATACAACATAATCGCTTGGGATCAGTTTTTTGAAAAGTAATGGGAAACATGCACATTTAATGCGGCTTCACCCTTGAGACACTTCGTAACCCATTCCTGACACGTGCGACGACGTCACCAGCTAGGGTGTAGCGCATTTCATAAAGTGCTTAGGTGCACTTGAATTTGGCGTGTTTCCATAAGTGGAATTCTAATTGTTGATTATGTGATTTTTACTCATATTCGGTCTTAATCCTTCAGGTGCTATTGCTTATAAAGAGAGAGGATATAATATTTGGAAGCTTTCCCAACCTTTTAACTTTCAAGCTTTCAGTTACTTTTCTAAAGAAAAGTCTTCGCTCCTTTTCTCTGATAACATAATTTAAAATGACTTGGAGTTTCATCTAAAACTTTCTCCTTTTATCCTTCCTTTTGCTTCATTAATCTCTTGTAACCAGGTATCCGTATAACTCAAGTTTCTCCTCCAGCTTCTAACTCAATCGACGCCGAAGTGTTGCAACACTTAAGTCTTAGATGTCGATCGTGTGCGCCGATTTATGATTGGGTATTTACCAAGGCAGCGAGCACTTCTTTGGCTCTGAGCACGGAGGCCTTCTTGAGAGACAGTGACATTGTGGTTGGTGATCCTTCAAAGTGGTTAACCCTTACGGTACTAAGAGAGAAGAGGATATGTAGCTCTTTTGATGACTGTATGGTCCTATTTTATGAATGCTTGTTCACAAGAGTAGGACTTCGGCTGCCTTTTTTTGAATTTGAAGTAGCCGTCATAAAACATTTAAAAGCTGCTCCTTCTCATATTCATCCGAGGTCTTAGGCGTATATAAGGGTCTTTTAATTGTGTGTTAAGTACAAATCTAGGAAGCCTTCTCTCAAATTATTTTTTGACTTTTTCGTTTGAGGTATACATCTCCGGATAACTTTCGTAACCAGAGGCTTCTTCAGCTTCATCCAGTCACCCCTTAGTTTGTCCCTTTTACGCTTGATGGGGATGGTTTTTTTAGAAGTTTTCTCTTGGTGAAGCCCCTTACCCCTACATCGTATTCTACTTTCTGCTATATCCCCACCAATTCTTCTCAATACTCTCGAATTTCAAGGAGAGAACTCCTATCACGAAGATACCAAATATTTTCTCTTCCTAGCTTCCACACACGCCCGATGAGGTCGCTACTATTGTCTCGACATCATATTTATCCTTTGTCTAGAATCTCTCCGAGAGGGATAATATGGAAATGGATTATGAGCTTACTCGTATCATGTTGAAACCGATTCTCTCTTTTCTGTTGTCTCTGCTGTTTGAGGTGACGTTTTGGCACTGGGTAGTCCTATGAAGGAAAGTGATACTTAGAAAGGGGAGGCTGAAGCTCTAGAGCTGAAGTGCACTAATCTCTAGAGGGAGCTTGTTACACTTGCTGAAGAGAAGGCTCGTCATGTGGTTCAAGCGACTGAGGTCTTGAAAGCTCTTTCAGATGACGCTCTATAATTTTCTTCGGCAGACTATGAAGGACATGCTCAGAGTTCGTGAGCGAGTTGTGGAGCAGGAAAGAAAGTTCTGCCTTAGTGCTGTAATTTTTGTCGAGGTGTTGGATTCCTTTAGATATGCTCCCATGTTGACTCAAGAAGGCGGTTCGAAGCCGGTATCGGCTTCGAACGCTTTGGCTGAATTCTCCTTTGTTTGTATTATTTGTTTCCTACAATATTTCCCAGACTTTTATGCTGTAGATGTAATGATTTTTTATATGTAATAAAATATTTTATTTTGATGTTTCAAGTATTGTTGTTAGCTTTTGAGTTTGACGTTGGCCTTTATTATAACATTATCGATATTTTTAAACTATTGTAACTCCGGACTTACTCTCTTGCTCTTTGAGATTTTATTCACATTAGATTTTAGGTAGGACCAACATCGTTCATCGTAAAGAGAAAAAGTAGTAGAGAGCAACCCTAGTCTGTGTATGAGAGTCTTCTTCTCGCTAATTTGTGAAGTTCTTGAGGAAACTTTAGATCTGGTCTCCGACGGACTGGAACAGAAGCGGTAGTTGATCGAATCAATTGTGACAGATCTTTGTGTTTGCCTCCGAACATTTCTCGATTATGAAATCTGAAATAGTCGCGAAAGGTGAAAAAGGAAAACACAGAAATCATAGGTTGATTCGCTATCGATTCGATGGCCTGAAAAGGTTGAAAGCTAGAAAAATCAGAGATCTGGATCTGAACCACCAGAATCCAGATTTGGAATTTTTGAGTTTGTTAGAAGCTCTTTGCAAAGCGAACGTGATTCTCGTGAAAATCGTAGGAATCAGAAGTAGGTTCCAACAAACGGCGTCATTGATCCGTTAGAGAGCTCGAAAGGTATGTTCCAGCTTCTCGAAGGAATTAGAAATTAGGAGAGTTGGATAACTGTTTATCTTGAACGGTGGCTCCGATATCAGTGGTGCGGGGTGGACCATCATGATTAGCACTCTAACACCCAAGTCATTTCAAGATTCAAGATGAGTAAAGTGAAATTGAAGATCAAAGATTGTGTATCTTCTCATAAGATGTGAACCGTTTTTATATATTATGTAGAGTAGAGTGAACTTGAGATGAATTAAGCCTTGTTCAATTGAGTCTTTGGCCGGTACAAAACACCTTTAGTTTTAATGTTTTTATTCTAGTTTTAGTTATTGTCCCCTAGGCCTTTTTTTTTTTAATCTTTTAAATATATTCTAATTTTAATTTTAAAAAAACATATGAAAAATCAAGTCAATATATAGATATTGGATGTTAAGCTTACCGTTCAATAATTCTTTATAAAAAATCGATTAAATCAATCTATATCTTAAATAATTTAGATGTGATTGATATATATTTTAATAATTGATATTTATTTATGTTTTAATTAGTATAGCCTACGTTAAAATAAAGTGATGCATATAACACTAAATTTTTTAATGTTTATAGATTTAATTTATTTCACAAATTTTTTAAAGTTTCAATTAAATTGATTTTGTTTATCTTTCAAAAAAAATTATTAAATACATAAATTAATACACTTCATTTGACATCTGATATGTCACATATATTTATTAAGATAAATGTTTTGAAGGAATATTTTTAAGGTTGATTTGATAGAAAATTTGCTTCACCCAACAAAACAACATATACTAATATATCAATATTTTCTATTCTAAAATATCTATGTAATAAAGAGTATAATCATCATGCATTAACAGTATCTAAAAAATACAAACCTCTGCAACTTGATGAGAAGCTTCTTTGGGAAAAAGATAAGCCAAACCAATAACATTAATAATTTTTCCAAAGAAGATGAAGAAAACAGGCACAGATGCACCATGAATGCATGCTCCAACAGATCCAACAACCATTAAAACATAATCATAGAAGTCAGCAAACGAGAAAAGCTTCAGCAATGGAACTTTTTTCCCCCTTGAACCACGTTTTGACATAGTTGAATTCTGAGATGAGTTGTGAGAGATAGAAAGCTCCACATTATTGTTTGTAGTTATACTATATACTTAGCTAAGAAGAAATGAGATTATGAATTCGGTGTTTATACTTGTTTGTTTCTGCGATTTTTCTTAGATTCTAAGAAAATTAATTGTACTAATATTAACTACTATCTCACAAATTTGAGTAACTTTTTTCTTACGTAAAATTAATGTAAATTCATACACCAAAAAATAATGTGAATTCATCCGTAAGCAGGGGAGCAATTGTCACGACACTCTTTTTTTTTTTCATTGATCAAAACTACATTGTTTTGGGATTTAATAAAAAAAATGACACATTTGCTTCTTTGACTTTTTTTGACTTCTCGAGGAGAGTTTTTAAAATGGATTATCCAATCTTAAATAGGTTGGCTCTAATGGATTCGAATTTTTTAGGGTTGGATAAAAAAAACTCATTTTTAATGTGTTTGAAAAGTACTACTCAAACCCGGTCTTAGATTTCGGGCTACCCGACCTTAAACATGTTTTTTTAATAAAATAAATAAAATAAAAATATTATAATATGTATTATAAATAAAATTAAAAATTATATTATTTAAAACATAATACATTTTAAGTATTATGTTATCTTTTATAAATACTATAATGTGTTTTTAAATGTAATATATGTCTAAATTGTATAAAATAATACTTGAATATTTGACATAAGAAAAACTAATAGAATACGAGAAAAGAATTTTGATTATATTAATGTATAATATTTAAAAAAGAAAGATTGAATAGAATAGAGATAAAATTTAGTGAGGTAAAAAAAAATCAATGTGTTGTTTTGGAGTAAGACAATATAAGTATTAATATAATTTTTTAAATTTTATTGCGATGTGGGCCTAATGGGCTACCCACAATTCATATGAGCTAGCCCTAATGGGTAGTGACATTTTCTGGGTTGGGATAAACAAGCCTTGAAAAATATGATCTCTAATTTTAAAATCCAAGCCCTATGATTTTTCAGATCTGACAGACCGATTCATGTGGGCTAATCCATTTTGACAGCTCTACTCATGAGTCTCATTCCCTCTCCCATGTTTCTCTTCCTCTCATAGATTTGTTTCCTCTTCTCTCTGTGTGGTCAGATCCAACTCTTCTCTTACTAATCTCAATTTAAGGCATATCTTTAAAAAAATATTTTATGTATTTAAATTAGATTTTATAAAACTATTATTAAAATTATTATATATTTTTTATATTTTTTATCTAAATTGAAAAATTAATTTGACATCCTATAACATATACATACATTTTGAAGATTAAAATATAATCAAAATCGTAATTTTAAAAAAAATTATATCTCAAAAATAATTTTTATGAAAAAATATTTGAAATAGATTCAAAATTAAATGATTTTTTGTAATTTTAATATTAAAAAAGTTTCAATAAAATGAAGAAATACATCTAAAATAACATTTTAGAAATATGTATTTAAATCAAATTTGCATTCAAAACTTTTATGAAAAGTTTTTTATAAATTTTTTTACACAAAATTATATTATATTATAAAAATCATTTTTTTTAAAAAAAAGCCAAAGTAAATGGATCCTTCATTTCCTCTTTTCTCTCTTTTAAGAAGCGATTTACACAGCAATAACGGCTACAACGCACATTACTTTTCTCTCTCAGTCACATAAAAAAAAGGGCATTTCTTAATGCACCACCCAAGTTTCTTAGGCACCACGTGAAATTATTTTTTTGCCCTTATATTCCGGATGTGCACATCCGGACGCACCAAATTTTAAAAAAACGCTGAAGTGTTCCGGATATGCATATCCGGAAACAATTATGATGTGCACATCCGGAAGTATTTCTTATTAGTTCGCGCCAGACGTTCTTCCCCCCTCATTATTCACCTTTCCATTTCCACTCCTTCTTAAACTCTCTCAAACTCTCAAAATTTTAATCACCACAAATCTCGATTTTTTCCACTCGAGTTCGGCGCAGAACAACTACTACAACGATCAACACACTCCAAATCCTCCGTATCACATTTTAATCGGTAAGTTTTTAAATTTTAGAGTTTCGGAGTAATTTTCGAGTAATCGATTTAGAGTAGACATTTAGGTGTAGAAATTGTTAGGTTGTATGAATAACATAGGTTAGAGACAATGTAGGTCATTTTTACTGCTTCAAACGGACGATCAGGGCATAAAAATGCCCTTTTGGTTGTTACAGTGGCCATGAGTGCCGTTTTTAAACTTCAAAATACGTACCGGATGTACAGATCCGGAACTATTGAAACGTTTAGTGTTTCCGGATGTGCACATCCGAAAATACCTAACGTTTAAAATTCTGAGCCCTTCCGGATGTGCACATCCGGAAGACTATTTTTTTTTCCTTTTTTAATTTTGCTTGTTTGTTTGTTTTTGTTTAATTATTTTTAAACAAAATTTAATTTATTTATTATGCTTTGCAGATTAGATGGCTGGCAGAGACGATCGTACGATACATGGACGGACAGCTCAGCACGCATCTGTCCGACGTGAGCGGATGCAGTCTACAGCTGAGGCTTCCGACGCAGAGGGAGTTGGGGTAGCCCCTACAGCTGAGGGACATCCTACACCACATCCTACACCACAGCCATCCACATCACAGGTTCAGGCCACTTCCACATCACAGGTTCAGGCCACTCCCCCGTCAGCCGCCGATTCTACATCTCGGAGGCGTCGGGATTCTACTGCTAGTTCATCAGGGTTCCAGCCCGCACGCAGGCGTCGTCGGGAGACTCCAGCTCCATCAGCTGCTCCTCCTCGTTCCCCTGTTCCTGTTCCTGTTCCAGAGGGTGATCACCCAACACATGAGGGCGTTGACGATGATGACGATTTCGATGAGCTGGGCGGTTACCCCGGGGGACCGTCTAATATGTCCCTACTCACGGGGTACTCTGAGCATACTGCCAGATTTTTCTGGCTAGGACAGGTAACCTTTCTCGGTTTATTTATAGAATTGTATTCGTTGAAAATATGTTCATTTGTAACATTGTTTTATTTGGAAATTTTCAGGATAAGGATTCACAGAAGTTCTATAACCATGGGGGCAAGGTTATGGACACGATTGAGATGCTGCCTACAGCTGAGTGGTTCACGTCTGCATTTGCGGAGTCTGGTCTTGGAGGCCTGTCTAGGATTGGGTATTCCCAGATCCAGTACGGTATCCTGATGGCATTTGTTGAGAGATGGCACCCTGAGACATCCTCATTCCATCTACCGTACGGCGAGATCACGATCACGCTAGACGACATCTCGTGCCTCTTACATCTACCGATCACGGGTACCCTTCTGAGTCACGGTAGGATGACGAAGGCGGACGGCATAGAGTTGTTGGTTACAGAGCTTGGGGCTAGCCCAGAGAAGGCACATGCGGAGGTGCACCAGTTGAGGGGCGCACACGTCCGGTTCTCATTTTTGATGGATAGATTTACTGAGGCGCTTGCAGAGGCAGGACGGGCAGATGGTGATCCAGCTGAGGTGGCGATCCACAGGACGCGTGCCCTAAGGTGCTACTACTTGTTTTTGCTAGGCACGCAGGTGTTTGTGGACACCAGCGCCTATTATATTGATATCGTCTACCTCAGGTACCTTTCGGATCAGACAGAGATCCATCGGTACAACTGGGGGGCTGCTGCGCTGGCATTCACCTATTCCAAGCTCTCTGATGGTTGCCGTTGGGCAGCCAAGACTGTGGCAGGCAGCTGTACGCTATACGTGGTAACAATCTAATATTTTAAGTGATTTTTTCATTTCTTTTCTTTCTGTATTCATTATAATGTTTGACACCCATGTTATGTTTTCCATTTCAGGCGTGGATTTTACAGCACTTTCCCTATATTACTGGTTGGGGGAGTGCCCAGGGGTACACTGAGGATATGCCACGTGCTGTTGCATTTGTCCTGCTCAGAGGGAACCAGGCGCCGGACCCCTTCAGAGTGTATCTAGATCGGATGGCTGCTGAGGACGTTTTGTATTGCCCCTATGCCGATCACCGTGTGACGCGCCTGTTCGATGAGGTTTGTTTGTTCTCAGGATGGTTGGCATGCAGTTCGACTATTACTGCCCGATACCTGCCAGAGCGCGTCTTGCGTCAGTTCGGTTACACACAGACGATCCCCAGGATGCCTCATGAGTCTGCTCCTCTAGGCTTGACCCGCAGGCAGATAGATGAGCTATATGCTGACTACCAGTCCCACTTGGTACCGGAGGAGGCTCGGGCGACCAGAGCGGAGACAGACTGGAGTGTTGCTGCCGGGTACATCGTGTGGTTCTACACCGTCTCACACCCATGCATGGTGCCCACTGCTGAGGGATCGCCACCCAGACCTGCTCATCAGGAGATATTAGAGGAGCGGCAGTCTCAGCTGGACCACACTCAGGATGTCCTACCACGCTGTCGTGAGATAGAGCAAATAGCGCGGCAGGCCATTGCGGACGGTCACCTCCCTGAGGGCTCTGGTGCCAGACTTGCCGTGGACAGGATTATTGCGATTGCTCAGGGGGCACTTCAGTACCGCAGACATCGATCCAGGATGGCGGGTAGGGGCAGAGGGGGCAGAGGAGCAGGGGAGCCAGGAGAGATCCTTCGCCATACGCAGTAGTTTTTTGTTTGATGTATTATATTTATATTAGATGTATGCACTGTATTTTGACAGAGATTTATTATATATATATATATATATATATATATCATTTTATTTTATATATGGATGTTGTCAAATGTATATTAAATTGCGACGATTTATTAACATATGCGACCAAGCAAAAAAACCGATTTTTAAAAAAAAAATAATGTTCTGCCTTTTCCGGATCTGCAGATCAGGAATGTTTCCGGATGTGCACTTCCGGAAAGAATCAGCGTTTTTAAAAAAATTGGTGCGTCCGGATGTGCACATCTGGAATCAGGGGGCAAAATCGGAAATTCAAATGGTGCCTAAGAAACAAGGGTGGTGTGATAAGAAATGCCCTAAAAAAAAGTTTAAAATATGTAAATGTATCATTGAAGGGATAAACATAAGATATTTGTGGTGATTCAAAAAATCAAACTTAATGTGGCGAACAAAAGATATTTGTGGTGATTCAAAAAATCAAACTTAATGTGGCGACCATGTAATATTCCATATTTTCTAAAATGCTATATTGTCGCTTGGGACAAATTAAGTAATTAATAAATTCAAATGAGACTAATTACTACTTTATTTGATTGACCTTTATTAATTAGTAAAATAAATGATATTTTGGTAACATTAGTAAATAATCATTTATCCACTAAGAGATAAAATCTTCCTTAGATATTTTTCCTCACATTCTCTCTTACCAACCATATAACCATGTTGAGAATTAGGTTTTGTGAAACTTACTAAATATGTAAAATTGATGTTGATACTTGATCATCTTGTTGTTTTGCATGCCTATTTGTGTTAAACTATGGTAATTGGTGTTATTGGGTGCAATATGGTGATACATGATGACGTGTGAGGCTTATTTTCCCTCCCTGTTATGTTTTCCTACTTGCTAAACTCTATAAATCTCGCTAAGTGAGAGAACTGGTCGCTAGGTGAGCGTATATAAGTTCTCAGCGCATAAGTTTTCTGCTATACTCGCTAGGTGAGGATATGTCTCACTAAGCGAGATAGAAAATTCTGAGAAAAATATCATTCTAATTGACCTCGTTTGAGCCTTTCTGGGAGCTCGATAGGGCGAAAGCTCGCTTTGACATCTCGTTAGGGCTCGCTAGGCGAGAGTTGTGAAACTTTGAGAAATTACTTGTTTCTCAGTTTCCACCATAAGATGAGGTTCGTAACTCTGATTGATGTGAGGTCGAATAAATTGGAAGGTTAGTCCAATGCTCTACCTTTTGGTAAAGAGAAATCTTGTCTGTGTTCCAATTATTACTTGGATGATAGTAATAAACTATTATGTGTGCTTCATGTATCACATTATAATGTGTATGCATTGAATAAATAATGAAGGAAGTAAGTTTCATGATGATGAGTGAGAGTGAACCTAGAGTGATAGCTAGGAGAAGGAAATTAGTAAAGATAACTTAGGTTATGGTAAATAACTTAGGTTGTGATACTCAAATGTAAGAGGTACCTTAGTGTGTACCCTTGAGCAAGTAGTCACGTAAGACGAGTCATCCTATCCACGAGAATGTTGAAGGCATGGATGGGGAACAATGTCATAATTGTGATTCAATGAGTTTGTATGGAAACATATTATGTTATATTGTGATTGTGGTATAATCACATGGAAATTGTGTATAATCCCATGATGGTTGAGATATAATCACATGGAGATTGATCAGAATAGTCACATTGTGATTAATGAGAATAATCATGTATTCAGGAATAACCTCATTCATGCTTCTCCCATATCAAAGACTTATATAAATTGGAGATCGGGTTAGACGAATGATTGAGAAGGATACCATGACTCGTGTCCATAGTCCATGGATTAGGATCGCCCGGGGAGAAGTAATCCAACTATAAGAAGTCAATGACCAGTGTTCATAGTCCTTAGATTTGGATTAGCCAGAGAGAAGGCATTCCTTATTAACCGAACATCTGTGACCACTATCCATAGTCCATGGATTTGGATCGGCCGGAGAAAGTTTTTTGTGGTAGCAGAGATCCGTGACACGTGTCTATAGTCCTAGACGTGAGATCGATCGAGGAAAGATTCTTTGTTGTTGCTTTCCTGAATATTGATTCATTGAGTTATATGAACGCATGTTGTGTGTTTCCATACGAAGCGTATAGTCCCCTAAACACTTAAGTCCCGGTTACAATTGTGTGAGTGACACACAAGTAACGTAAGTTTAACAGCTTTGGTTAAGAAATCGATAAGAGTACCTTTAGAGCTGAGTGGACCCATAAGATAGGGGAACTCACTGAGATTATTATCTCACCCAACTATTATTTTTGTTTTACACATAGTTCTTTGCGGTTTAAAGGCAAGGAAAAGCTTGCTTGATGGTGGTTGATGACTAAACTTTTTTATTATGATCTTCCGTTGTGCATCATGTGGATGTTATGCATATATCCTATTTTTGTTTACGCATTATTGTATATCATGTGCCATATTTTGTATATTATTCGTCTTGGACATCTATATATAACGATGTCTATAGACTCTTATGTTGTATCAGTACCAGTTACATTATGTATAATATATTTTCCAGATGAATATTATATGTGGGTGTTATAGACGACTTCTGTGATATTTTTTTTAGGGTAATGAGTTATGTGAATGAAGTTAAGTCTCTGCGGTTGATAATTGATAAGTTTGGTTCTTATCATTTTTAGCTGTCTAATACATCGTTTTATTATCTATTTGACTTTGTTTTAACATCATTTTACTTCCGTTTTGTTGTTTTCGTTGTATTTTAGTAGTATAGAGAGAAACAAAGGATCAAAGTTCATATTTAAGAGAAATAATACTTAAGCACGAGAGATATCTGAATGTCCCAAAGAAACTGAGAAAGAATGAATCAAGTTTGGCGCAAAACAATAGAAATTATAGATAGTTCGTAGTGGTTATTACACTTGTAATGGTGTAAGGTCTTTAGGAGCAAAAATAGTAAAATTCTCATCTAAAACAACGAGAATTACAGTCGTAATTCCCTTAAGCCTTTCAAGTATCTGAATAATTACACTACTACGGAAAACATATACAACTACGGTTGGAAAAGGGATACCATCATGCATGACCTGTCGTTGTTACGTAGGGTGTGGTTGTATATGCGCTACTTACAATCACGGTCTTAAGATCATTGTAAAAACCCTGAAAGCAAGCTATGTATGATCACGGTTGCCCTAACTAACCGTTGTAATTTATGAAGGTCCCAGGTTCGATTCTCACCAGACATCTTTTGGTGTAATATATTATTCTGGACAGCAATCACTCTACAACCACAGTTATATATTACAACCATCGTTAAATAATATGTTTTTTTTTTAAATAACTTTTCTGCATTTTGAAATTTTTCCATTTTTTAACCTATATTTTTTTTAACCATATCAGAACAGAAACAACAATTGTATCATAATGAAGAACTGTATTGTATTACATCAAATCCATATATTGGATTAAGAACCAAATATTGTATATGTATTACATCAAATGAAAAATGGCACAAAACAACCTACAAATTTTATAACATCACATAATTGTATCTTATAGTGTTTTATTTCTTTGTCTCTAGTGTCTTGTCTCTTGGTGTCTTGTCTCTTGGTGTATTGACTTTAAACACCTAAAATTTCAAATAATCATACTTGTTAGTAAATATACTTAGAAATAATGACTTACATTAATTAAATTATGAATAAAGAATAAAATACTAGTTACTTATTAATTTTCCCATACGCCTTCATTATGATCGATACGAATAACATGCACATCATCTCTTTCAACTTTATCATAAGTGGTAGGCACTTTTGTTGTTTAAGAAGGAATAGAAGGAATATCAAAACTTTCATCACTACTAGGAATATCTTTTCCTCAGAGAACGGTTGACCATTTCCCCGAGGTGTCCGAAGGGTCGGTCACATAGAAAACTCGTTTTGCCTGTGAAGCCATGATGAATGGTTCGGTCATATAATTTTCCTTACCAAGGTCAACCCGGGTGAATCCTAAGTTATCAGTTTGTACACCATTAATATTATTGGGAACCCACTTGCATTTAAATAAAGACACTCTGAAGATAGCATAATCAATCTCCCAAATCTCCTCAATGACACCATAAAACACACTAGATGCCAATATTGGATTCTTATTTTCGAACTAGAGAAATACATGGATTCCGCCTCAACCATAACCCCAATATTTTGCATTATACTACGATCATCTTTTGGTTTTGTATAAAAGGTATAATGACCAATTTCATACGCAGTCCAAGTTATCACATTAACTTTTGGCATGAACGATAAACATTTAATTATCTCGGATGCACTATAATCTTTTGGTATCTTTTTATTTAACCAATCTAGGAATTTATTATTATACTCGATCAACAACAACTTGTCACTCATTCGTGGATATCTTTTCTTCAAATGTCTTTTGTGAGTAGCCACGTAAGGTTGAACTTCATCAAGATTATTCAATATATAGAAATATGCCTGAATAACTACATCCTGAGCCATTGACTTAACATTTAAACCTTGAATACCTCTACCTTCAGTGTCAGCATGGCGAGACTTTGGAATTCCTATAGACTCTGCTACAGACAAATAGTTTGTAGAAAACGCAATAGCCTATTCTGTGATGTACCTTTCAACAATCGAAGCTTCCGGTCGGTGATGATTCTTTGTATACCCTTTAAAGATCTTCATGTATCTCTCTATTGGATACATCCACCTTAAATAAACTAGACCACAAATTCTGATTTCTCTAACTAGATGAACAAGTAAGTGAACCATAATGTCAAAAAATGATGGAGGAAAATACATCTCCAATTGACACAAGATTATGGCAGCTTCATCTTCTAATTCATCTAGTTTTTTGAAATCAAGAACTTTATTACATATGGCATTGAAGAACAAACACAATCTGGTGATAGTTACTCTCACATTTTTGGTAGGATGCCACGAATAGCCACTGGTAGAAGTTGTTGCATCAAGACATGACAATTATGAGATTTCAAACCAATTAACTTGAGATCTTTCATTTATACAAGTTTCTTGATGTTTGATGAGTAACTTTGGGGAGCTTTGATACCATGCAAACACTCGCAAAAACTTTTCTTTTCTTTTTTACATAGAGTGTAACAAGCTGGAGGCAGATAAGTTATTTTCCCTTTTTTTTTGGAGCCAATTGTTTTCGTATACCCATCGCCTCCATATCGAGACGAGATTGCTTACTATCTTTAGTCTTTCCTGGAATGTTTAGAAGTGTTACAATCAAACTATCACATACATTTTTCTCCACATGCATCACATCAAGACAATGTCTTACATCACGACTTAACCAATATGGAAGATCGAAGAACGCAAACCTCTTTTTCCATATATTTTTATCAATAACTTTCCCTTTTTATTTTTCTCTCTTTCCAAGGACAACATTAATGTGTTTTTGTCGTTCATAAACTTCATCCCTGGTTAAAGGTTTATGAGCGATATCAAACCCCTGCTCTCCATTAAAAGCTTTCTGCAATCTACGATAAGAATGATCAGGTTTTATAAATTTTCAATGCCAAAGGTAAACAGTCTTTTTTCCAAACTCAAGTTGGTGATAACATGTATCAGATTCACAAATAGGACATGCTTTGTGTCCTTTGACACTATATCCATCCAAATTACCATATGCAGGAAAGTTGTTGATTTTGCAAAATAACATTGCACGCATCTTAAACTTTTCACCAGAATATGCATCATCAACTTCAACGCCTTCCTCCCACAAAAGTCTTAGATCTTCAATTAATTGACTTAGATAAACATCTATGTCGTTTCCAGGTTGTCGTGGTACATAAATCATCATACTTAACAACATATACTTACGCTTCATGCACATCCATGGAGATAGGTTATAAATCGTGAGAAGAACATGCCACAAAGAATGGTTAGTACTCATATTACCAAAGAGGTTCATTCCATCAGTGGCAATCCTAAGCCTAAGGTTTCTTGGCTCAATGCCAAAATCCGGAAACAATGAATCAATTTTCTTCCATTGCAAAGAATCAGCTACATGGTGTATGTCTCCATCACATTTTCTTTCATCTGCATGCCATATAATATTCTTTGCGTCATCTGCATTAGTAAAAAGTCTCTTGAATCTTGAAATTATTGGAAAGTACCATAACATATTAGCAGGAGGCCTCTTCCTACTAACATTGTCATTGTCATTGTCATCACCATTGTTGTCATTCAGCTTGTAACATGAAACCCCACATTCTAGACATTGATCAAAATTTTCATACTCTTTCCTTTATAATCTGCAGTCATTAGGGCATGCAAGTATTTTGATATACTCCAAACCCAATGGACGCAATATCTTCTTGGCATCATAACAACGATCAGGCAAATTGTTATTTTCTGGTAGCATTTGTTTTAGAAAACTAAGCAATTTCGTAAAACTTTTATCTGACCACCCATTTTTTGTTTTCAGATTAAACAATTTTAAAACTGCAAACAATCGCCTAAAACTTGTGCACCCCTTATATAAAGGGGTGTCCTTATCACTACATAAAGTATCATAAATATGGGCTTTCTTAAAAGAAGATTCTTCAATATCACAAAACATATCTTCTAGACGGTTATCCATATATTCATCTTCAACAACTTCGTGACTTTGTGACGCAGGGTTTCAATTTTTTTCCACCTCACCATGCCACGTCCATATTGTATAATTTTGACATATACCATCACAACATAGGTGATGGAACATCTCATCCTTCGTACCTTTATTTATATTCCCGCAATTAACACAAGGACAATAAAAGATACTATTATTGTCGAGAAGGATTTGATCAGTCTATTCAAGGAATTCAAGAACTCATTTCTCATATACCGGATCTAATATATCAGCTTTCATCTAACTACGATCCATAATAAATTCTGAAATTTATATCAAAACGATATTGTGAATGGCACAACAAAATCTAAACCTAAAGCATATTCAGTATAATAATATAACTCTAAATTTTAAGTATATGGATAAAGCATATGAACTTTGCAAGAAACAGACCACAAAATCCAATAACAAAACATAAAGCATATTCAGTTCAATAATACAACTCTAAATCTTAAGCATATGGAAAAAGCATATGAGCTTCGAAATCAAACAAGAGAGTGAAGATGATGAAGATTATCAAGAATTAGGAAGATGAGGAAGAGAGTAAAGTTTGCACGAAACATACCTGATCTTGACGGTTGATCACAACCTGAAATGTGCCAAGAAAGACGTCGGTGATACTGGATGTGTGAGATGAGGAAAGGGTGTACCTGCAAGGCACTCCGATGCTAAAGTAAGAATCGGGAGAGGAAAAAGGCAAGTACAAAAGTATGTGTTTCTTAGGATGATTTAGAATACCCGACCCTCTCAAATGAGAGGGTTTTTATAGTACCCCCAGCGCGTGGCCAACGGTTCCTATTTTTGGGACGTAATAACTGTTTCCCGAAGAATAGGTAACTGCCAGAAACTAGTCGTTAGGACGGGCAGATATGCCCGAAACTAGCCATTACCACGGGAAAGGGCGTAGTTCCGGGCAGTGGCATCGTGGTTGTTTCTGGATGGGAGAGCCGTGTATGACGGGCAGGAATGCCGAGGAGGAGCAGGTGACCCTGTGGGCCGTCTGACCATATGCCCCCGACAGAGGGGCATAAATGTAAATGCTGCCTCTTATTGGCTGGACATAGGCAATTGGACCGTTCTGGGAGCAGAAGTGGATTAGGCCATGCCTAGTCATTGGTCCAGTTCGAAACAGGAGTCCCCCCAAGTCGTTGCTCCCAAGCATGGGAGTGATGACTTAAGGATAGCTCGCAGTCCTGGGGAGCTCTGAAGGGGTCGTCGCTTGTCGACGAGGTGGAGTTGTCCTGTGATGCCTGGGGGTTTTAGTGCCAGCGAGATACGTAAGGTTGTTTGGTGTGCCCAACGTACGGGGAGAGCAACGGTTGAAGTAGTCTGAAGAGACGGGATGCCACGTGTGCCTCGAGCCTTGTGCAACATTAAATGCATCATGGTGGCTAGGCTAGGGTCATGATAATGCCCCTAGCCGCGCGTGCTCGTGCACGTGCTTTCAGAGTGCCTAAAATAGAGGAAGAAGCTTGTATTTTCACTTCTCTCACCTCCCTAAATCTTTTCTCTGAGCTTTCCAGTCCGTCGCCGCCGTTAGCCACCGTTTCTGCCGCCGTATAACTCCAAGCAGCATCTTCGACCCTTTAAAGCTTCCCCGACCACGTAAGTTACCCATTTCTTTCTTAGTTTCCAGTTTTTTGCTTTCTTTTTGTTAGAATGCATGTGGCTAGGATGACTTTAGGTAGTTACCGTAGCAGTTTCCGATGACTGTTGGTGTTAGACGGTGGCTTGGCCACTTTCTACCGTCGTCGTGGTCGCCGGAGCTTTTAGTAACTTGTAGATTTAGGCTATTTTTGACGCCGTTGAGATGACGAGCGTGAGCGTAACTGGCAGAGCTCATGAGTTTTCCGGTGTTCTCATGAATTTTCCGATGAGTTCTTGAGTTTTCCGGTGAAGCTTCAAACGGAAAACTGGGCAATGATCCGGGGAGAATCTTCCCGCATGCGCAGGAGGGTTGCCCGGGCATCTCCCCGCGCAGTATTTTTGTGCCATTTAATTAGGGTTTAGGCCGAGGACGTCGTCTTTGGCCCTTCGTGCGCCATTTCACTTAACTAGCGGTGGAAGGGTTGATTTGATTTTGCAGTCGAATTCACATTTGTCCTCTGCTTTTCAGGTGAACGAGATGCCCCGCGAACCCGAAAAAGAGATCCTTATAGACTCGTCCGAGGAGAGCTCCTCGGAGAGTAGTGACACTGAAGCTTCAACTTCCCCTAGCGATGTCGAGGATACTCCCCTAGGTAGGGCCTCCACAGAGGAGTGGACAGTTGCGGAGCCCGCCGAGCATGCTTCTGTCTTCGCTTCATATATCGGGAACGTCTTTACAACCATGGGGCTAGAAGGAGAGTGGAAGGTGCACTTCCCAAGTGAGGACGACCGTATTTGTACGAATTACAGGGAGATTTTCACGATGTACGAGTACGCTTTTAAAGACATAGGGCTGAGACTGACCTTCACTGACTTTCAGCGGTCTGTCTTCGTACACTTGGACCTGGCCCCGTCGCAGGTCACCCTAACTCACTGGCGTTCATTCGTGCTTTCCAACTGACGTGTGAGTTCCTGAAGATAGAAACCATCCTCCTTTTGTTCTTTACGATCTTTCACCTCCAGAGGTAAGTTTCGGGGAGAAGGTATGGCTGGGTTTCGCTGAAGCAACGAAGAAACTGTTCAAACCGTTCTCTGAGTCTATTCGGACCTTTGAGGAGAGTTCTATATCATCGAACTCGTGTCAGAGAAAGCCCAGGATACTACGTATGCCTGGGAAGTGTTGACGTACAAGGACGGTAATAACCTTTACGATGAGCATGGGAAGTTGGTGGCGGACAAAGTTTTTAAGTTTCCTTTTTGTTGCAGTGGGGACCATTTTTCCCGGGGCACTGAAAATTACATTGCCCAACTGGAGATGCTAAACGAGTATGACAAAGCTGGCTATCCAACACTGGTAAATTACGTTAACAGTTTTAAACTTGCGGAGTGGTGGACCAAGAAAGGGGACCCGATCTTCGAGAAAGATGGCGGCTAAAGAGTGGAACACCACTATATCAACACGAAAGGGCTTCTTGAGTGCAAGACCCATGATGACGCCCTTAAGTTGCTTGGTAGTCTTTATTTTTTTAGCTTGTCCGAATTAAAGTTTTCTTCGTTGCTAACGTGCTCATTATGTTTTTGCAGGTGAGATGCCTTCAGCCCATGAAAGGATGGTGAAGAATACTCTGGCGAAGGGCAAGGCTGGCGCGACTAATCCAAAGACTCGGCTTACCCAGCGGGTGCCCCCTCCTCAGCTGGCTTCAGGGAGCTCCTCGCCCATTCCTTCATCTGCTCAAGGTTCCCCGGTGCCTGGGACAACAAGGTTCAAGCGGATCTGTCAGAACGAGGTGGTGGATCTCAGCCAGGCAGGAGAGAAGAGAAAATTTGAGCTTCCTCCCTGCCTTCACAACAGAAGTTTCTTCGAGGGTTCATCCTTGACGGTTCCTCGAGCAGAGTCCCTAAAGCTCGAGGGTATGGATCGCCTGAGTAAGAGGGCAATGCTGGCGTAGAATGCCTTCGCACTGATCAGGGTACTGGAGATGGCGGCGGTCTATGTCGAGGAAGACTCCCCCTCCGAATCCGAGCTAAAGAAGGCCCAAGTGGCGATATCAGCCCTGGAAGAAAAGGTGAAGAAGGCCAAAGAGGAGGCCAAGGCTGCTAATGACGTGATGAGGAAGTCCCAGGAGGAGGCTGCTAAGTTAAAAGGGGAGAATGACACCTTGATCGCTGAGAAGAAGATGCCGAGGACTTGGTCGAGCAGATGAGGTCCGCGGCGGCTTCGGCTAAAGATGAGCCTGACGAGGTGAAGGCACTAAAGACCCGGGCTGAGCTGGTTGCTCGTATTGTGCAGAGGGAGGACGATGTCTGCGCCATCGGGGAGGAGTTCTTCAACAACGCTGTGGCTTGGCTAAAACTTGTGAATCCAGGGGTTCAGATGTCCACGGAGGGGACCAGCTTTCTGAGTCATGTTGAAGATGGTAAGATTGTTAATCCCGACTTCCTCCAGATTGGCGATGAGCATGCCCGTATCCTTGACGAGGAGTCTCAGCCGACGCAGCCAATCCCTGAGGAGGCCGAGCAGATGGAGGAATGATGTCTCCTTTTTGTTGTTATGATATCTCTGGCCTGCGTGCCATGTTTTATGTAATTTTATTATGTAGTATGGGGCGTGGCCCCTTTATCATGTAACAAGCACAGTCGTGGTCCTCGTGACCACTTAATTATTTTGAAATGTATGTGTCCGACCGTCCTGGTCGGTTTTGTATGTTATACATTCGCGCATGGCTTTACTTGCTTTTATTTGTGCTAAGTGTAGTAACTTTGCTCGATACATGTGTGTACTCGTAATAAGGGTAACTTCGAATGACTTGTTGTTTTGGGGTTTGCTCGACTTAGATATGTTCGACAGTGAGGGGGACTGGTCGAATGACCTGGGTAGCTTTCGGGCATGAGAGCGGAGCTCAGGTCGTGTTTGAGGCCTGAGTTCGCAGCGTGAACCTCCCATCGCGAGCTGGGTGTTCTGCCTATCATGGTACTTTGACGACGGCGGGCTCGCTTGAGGAATCGCCCTTAGGCAGAGGTCCTGCTCGCTTTAAAGCGGGATCCTGCCTTAGTTGGTATGTGACGCTTATACCTGGGTGCGCATCGTAGTCGGGATGTTATGTTCGTCGCTCCGACGAAGCAAACCAACGATCAGGGCCTTAACTATAATATTGTTTTAGCTTTTCGGCGTTCCATGGTCGAGAAAGTTCTTCCCCGTTAAGGTATTCTAGGTAGTAGGCCCCATTCTCCATCTTTGATCGGAAACGATAGGGTCTTTCCCAGTTTGCGGCGAGTTTTCCTTCTCGAGAATCCTTGTGGTTCCTTCTTAAGACAAGGTTACCCACTTGGAATTCTCGCCGTATAACCTTGGCGTTGTGCCTGATTGCAATTTTCTGCTTTAATGAGGCTTCGCGGAGAGCTGCTCCTGATCGGACCTCTTCGAGGAGGTCGAGCTCTTCTCTTAGTGCCTCGTCATTTTTCTCCTCATCCAAGGGTGATTCGGTCCACCGGGATGGCACGTGTATCTCAATGGGGATCACTGCCTCAGTCCCGTAAGCTAGGAAGAAATGAGTTTCCCCAGTCGAAGAGTGAGGCGTAGTGCGGTAGGCCCAGAGTACGCTGTGCACTTCCTCGAGCCAGGCTTTCTTTGTTTTGTCCACCTTCATTTGAGGCCATGCATGATTACCCTGTTTGCCGCTTTGGCCTGCCCGTTGGTTTAGGGATGTTCAACGGGCACGAAATGTTGTTTCGTGCCTAGTTGGGCGACGAATCCTGAAATTTTCTGTCTGTGAACTGTGTCCCGTTGTCGGTGACTATTACTTACGGGATGCCGAAGTGGACAAGGATGTTTCGCTTGTAGAAGCGAAGTATGTTGTGGGCCGTTATCTTGGCCAGAGCCTCCGCTTCCATCCACTTTGTGAAGTAGTCAACACCTACTATCAAGTACTTATTCTGGTTTGACCCTACGACGAATGGTCCCAGGATGTCTAGGCCCCACCATGCGAAGGGCCACAGGGAGGACATAGCTTTGAGCTCGTTAGGTGGGGCCAAGTGCATGTCCCCGTGCTGCTGGCATTTGTTGCACTTTTTCACGTGTTCTTTTGTGTCATGCTGCATGGTTGGCCAGTAGTACCCTACTCGAAGGGCCTTCCTAGCGAGGGATCTTCCCCCGAGGTGTTGGGCGTTGATTCCTTCGTGGATCTCGCGCAAGACATGGGCGACCATCTCTTCCTCGGCGCACTTGAGTAAAGGGATGGAGAACCCTCACCTGTAGAGCTTGTTTTCGACCAGGACGTAGGAGCAGGCTCTACGCCTAACCATGCTGGCCTCTTTGGGGTCGGATGGGAGTTCATCCTTAGCGAGGTAATTGTAAACTGGGGTCATCCAGCAGCTGTTGTCGCCAATGACCTGCACGTCGAGGACTGTGGAGGTTTTCTCGATGCTGGGTCAAGGAAGCACCTCCTGGATAACAAATTTATTTCCGCCTTTTTTCTTCGTGCTCACTAGTTTAGACAACACGTCTGCCCTGATGTTATGTTCGCAGGGAACATGTTTTACTTCTACTGTTGCGAACTTTGTCATTTTTTCTTTGACCAGGGACAAGTATTCGAACAAGTTGTCATTCTTGGCCTGATATTCTCCTCGAAATTGAAGGGCCACGAGCTGAGAATCGGTGCAGATGACGACCTCTTCGGTCCCCAGGTCCTCGGCTAGGCGTAGACCCGCGAGGAAGGCTTCATACTCAGCTTGGTTGTTTGAAGTAGGGAAAGATAAGGTGAGTGAGACTTCGACAATGATTCCCTCATTGTTTTCCAAGATGATACCTACCCCACTTCCTGTGAGCTGGATGCCCCATCAACGAAGATGATCCATTTGCGCGCCCCACAAGTGGGGGAGTCTGTGAATGTAATTTCGACGATAAAGTCGGATAGCGCTAGGGCCTTGAGGGCCTTTCTGCTCTCATATTGAATGTCGAACTCGGATAGTTCCAACAACCACTTAAGCATTCTGCCGGCCATATCTGGTCGTCCTAATAGTTACTTTACGGGTTGATCTATTCGGACCACGATCGTGTGGGCCAGGAAGTAGTGCCTCGGCCTTTGTGCAGCGTTATTGAGGGCCAGAGCTACCTTCTCTATTTGCAGGTATCTCAGCTCTGGTCCTTGCAATGCTTTTCTTGTGAAGTATATAGGCTTTTCCCGTCAGGCGTTTCGCAGATGAGGGCATCGCTAACGACCTCGCTTGCTATGGCGACGTAAAGGTACAAGGTTTCACCGTTATCTGGTCGAGAGAGAACTGGCAGTTCTGATAGTGCTCGTTTTATATGGAGGAGAGCCTGGTCGCATTCCTCCATCCATTCAAACGCTGCCTCCTTGCGGAGGAGTTTGAAGAAGGGCAGAGCATGCTGGGCAGACTTGGCCACGAAATGAGATAATGAAGCGAGCATCCCGTTGAGGGATTGGATGGATTTCTTTGAGCTGGGCGTTGGAAATTCAGAGAATTCCCTGCACTTATTGGGGTTGGCTTCGATTCCTCGTTCCGTCAAGTAGAAGCCGAGGAACTTGCCCGCCCTCACCCCGAAAGTGCATTTCTTCGGGTTGAAACGCATCCGGTATTTCTTGGCTTACTCGAAGACCTTTCTTAAATGGGTCGTGTGATCGGTTTCCTCATGGGATTTCACAATCATATCGTCCATATGGACTTCGAGCATGTCGCTGATTTCTCCCCGGAAGACCTTGTTCATCATCCTTTGATAGGTCGCACCAGCGTTTTTCAAGCCAAAGGGCATTATGTTGTAGTAATAGTTGCCCGACTCGGTCATGAAGATTTTTTGTCACCTTTCGCCATTGGTATTTTATTGTAGCCCGAATAGGAATCCATGAATGATAACAATTTAAAATCGGCAGAATTATAAAAATTTTTATCAATATTGGGGAGGGGGTAGCATCTTTAGGGCATGCCCTATTGAGATCAGTATAATCAACACACATACGGAACTTTCCATTATATTTTTTGACGAGTACAACATTGGACAGCCAAGTAGTGTACTTGGCTTTTGAAATAAAGTTTGCCTCGAGGAGGTCTTTTACAGCTTGTTCTATAACCTTCATTTTCTCTGGAGACTGCTTTCTCCTACGTTGTGCTACAGTTTTGACAGTGGGGTCAATTGTGAGCTGATGGCAGGCGACAATAGGATCTAAGCTGGGCATTTTCGCGGCACTCCAGGCGAACAAGTCTGCGTTTTCTCAGAGGCAAGCTTTGAGTTGTTTCCTCGCTATGTCAGGAAGGTCGGTCCCTATCTTTACTCCTCGCTGAGGGTCATCGCCAAGCAGGACGAGTTCCAACTCGCCATTCGGAATTGGGCACATCGGATGGGAGCCGTTGCTGGTGCTGGTCAAAGTGGATGAGCTACTCGGGCAAGTCTGGGTCTCCTTCTGATCATCTTTAGAGAAACGACTGTCAAGGTTGATAGAGTCGATGCGTGGCAGCGGCTTGACTTCCTCGAAACTGCTAGGCAAGGCCGACTTGTTGGACGTCTTTGGTTTGGCAGCGATGGTGTTGAGTCCTTGGTGGCCGCTTCGAAGCATCTCCTTGCAGCCTCGATGTCCCCGTGTAAGGTGGCGACCATACCCTTAGAAGTGTAATACTTCATTTTGAGGTGAACAGTTGATGGTACTGCCACTAATTCGGCCAAGGTTGGCCGCCCGAATATGCACTGATAGAGAGACGAGCAGTCGATAACCAGGAATTAGACTTTGATAGATATGGCCGTCTCTGCAGACCCAAAAGTCACGATCAACTCGACATACCCCCAGGGCTTTGTGACTGACCCGTTGAAGCCCTGCAGGTCAGAGCCCACGTAGGGAGTGAGGTGCGATTCATCTAGCTGGAGGGTTGAGAATAGCTGCGAGTACATGATGTCGACCGAGCTACTTTGGTCGACTAAGATTTGGCGAACTTCAAAATTTACCATCTTGGCTCTTACGAGCAGTGGAATGCTTGAGTTCGGGGCCCCTCCGAGGAGTTCCTCTCGGTAGAAAGAGATGGGGACCGATTCTCACCGGAACTTGTCAAGTGTTGTACTCTTGTTGGAGTTCGAGTTGAGTAGGTGCTCGAACTTTCTTTTCACGGAGCCCACGGTGACTTTGTTGAAGCCCTCTCCGGAAATGACTATGGCGGAGGGGAAAGTTTCCCACGGGCTATGGGCTGCGAAGTAGGGGGAGCGCTGAGCTCTTCAGGAACATATAAGTCCTCAGGTCGTGAAATGCTCATGGCAACCTGAAGGCTTGTCTCTTCTGAGGAAGGCACCTCTTCCTCGACTTTCTTCGACTCCTGGGCATCTTGCTGGGGAGTTTCCTTCTTCTTCGTAAACTGCTTCAGGTGGACGTTCCTGATCAGTATCTCTATGGCATCCTTTAGGTGGATGCAGTCGTCAGTAGTGTGGCTGTGACTCTTATGGAAACGGAAGTATTTCAATTTGTCAGCGTTCGGCTTGACCGGTATCTGCTTAGGGAATCGAACCCCTGCTTGTTTGAACTCCGAGCTGGCGCATTCGAAGAGGATTTTCTCCTTGGAGACGGTCAGGGGAGTGTAATCATGGAAGCGTCCGGAGGGTCCTTTATTGTCCCGGGATTCCCGGGGACGATCTTCATGTCTTCTATCTCCCTAACGGGATGTCGAGGGTTCGTCGCATTTGGAGGCGCGGGAACTTTCTTGGTGGCGTGATACCCGGGCAGAGCTGGCCGTCTCCTTCTCCTCATACTGGATATATGCTTGTGCCTTGAGGAGGAAGGCATCCAGAGTCCTGGGAGGAGCAATACCAACAGCTTTGGCGAACTCTGTGCAGGGACGAAGCCCTCGCTCGAGCAAGAACTTCTTCATGTCATCGGTGGTAGGGACTTGCACCTCTTCTTGAACCTCTCGATGCACGCTCGAAGAGGCTCATCTTTCCCTTGAATTATGGCCTCAAGGGAGGCTTCGGTCTTCGGGTGGCGACGTGATGCCGTGAAGTGTCTGGAAAACATTCTCCCTAGTTGTCTCCACGAGGTGATGGACTCGTTCTTTACCTTGAAAATTGGTAAACAACCGCTGATCTTCTAAAACAATAAAGTTCTAGTAACTTGCAGGATCGATCAGATTGATCCTAAGACACGTGCTGTATGTGTATTTAGAATATTTCACGATTTGGTAAAGTATGCCTTTCGACAATGCACATAAATAAAAAGGGGTGTTTGAAGTGTAAAGGAAAGCGATAAAGATCAAAGAAATAACTAAGTCGAACAATACATCAAAGAAAAGAAAAGGCTGAATGTAAAGGTTTGATAAAAGCTGGAGTTAAATGCTGGAAAGGAATGCATAAAGATCTTAAAATGCAGAAAGGTAAATGCTTGAAAGTAAAGGCTTTTAATGTAAAACTTCAAAGTAAAGACTTGGTAATGTAACTCACTTGAAAGGTAAAAGTTTGTGGAAAAAGATTTCAAAGTAAAGAATCTAAAACAGAAACTTCAAAGTAAATTGCATTGCAATAAAGGATAATGGTGATTACAATCACGTACATTCTCACTTCACTTGTTTCTCGACACACTGAATACTTTGAGTGAATATAGAGTTACTTGTACAAATATGATTTTTTCACCCTCATTCTAACCCTAGGACTAACCTATTTATAATACTCTAAAGTAACCACCATCTGACAGTTTTACTCCTAGAATACGCCACTTGGCACTTCGCATGTCTTCACGTTCTAGATCTTTGCCACCTGTCCTCTTTTCAAATTCAAATAGTAGAACTTCCCTCCACTATTAAGTTGTAACTGCAGCGCATTATCCATAGCCACTTCACCATGTCGAATTGACTCCTTGGACTTAGCAATATTTGAAGTCCTAAAATCATTCTCTTCGACTCGGGTTCTCAACGAATATAGTCGAAGGCCTTCTGGTCGAATCCTTCTTCTTTAGCTTATTATTTTAAAGAGTAACTTCTTTAAAATCCAAATCATTTGAAATCATGTAGCGTCGAAATTAAGAGCTAACAAATTGCCCCCCAAAAATGTCCTTTCGCCAGTGTTGGTAGGAAGGTCATTTTTTGATAACATAATTTTCGACGCCTGCTCATTCGATTATGGAAAACATGGTCATAACTGACCAACCCACGATTTAGAAACTATTCAGTTTCTTTCAACCATGCTTATGACGTCATGTCATGATGGCAAATCTTCAAACATCTTTTTAGCCATATTTGTGATCAGTTTCCATCATCACCTTTCTTGGAACTAGACGTTTGTGGTCTGACCATAACCACCGCCATCCAACCATTTCATACAAAGACACGCGTCCCACTATCGTATCCATTTTAACGGTGGATTCACAGTCCCCTCATCTTCCAAACGCCTATAAATACCCTTTTCTTCTAACTTGAAACTTTTTGCATTCTCAGACTTTCTTTTAACTTACTTCCTCGCTCTTTAAACTCTCTCAAGAAAACCCAGAACGCATTCTCACTTTTCTCTTCAACTTCCAACAATGGCGTCTTCACAACCCATTCACCAAGAAATAAAAAGCCAAAAAGGGAAAACCACCCCGTTCAAGCTAACTCTCCCGCCATTTTCAAACATCCCTGGACCAAAGGTGGTGAAGAACCAACAGTTCATGCCGGAACCTCTTCTTGAGGAAGCAAGGAGCATTTACGAATCTCAGGTAATGATCCCTCTCCTTGTCTCTGATAAACCCTATGCTTTAGGTGGCCCCCTAGCTGATGTTAAACCCACCAATGAAAAACTGGGCGAGTCTTTTCCTTCTTACCGTAAATCTAGACCTCTAGGGCAAAAGAGCAACCCTAATGAGGATGAAGCCTCCCCTGATACACCCACTTTGACGAAAATGGATCTGAGGTACCTTCATGATGGTACGAGATTGGTAAGAGATGTCAACCCTTTAAAGGATTTTGACCTTTGGATGACCAGAATGGATAGGGTCAAAGCAGATCATTGGAAAACCATTGGCATCTATGATCTGCTTATGCTGTCGAAGACCAACATCCCTTATTGTTTGAACCTGCTGGCAGCATCTCTTTACTTCTGGGATAGTACCCACTACACCTTTCATCTTCCTTATGGGATGGTTACTCCCACACTCTTCGATCTTGCTGCCATTGCAGGTCTTCAACCAGATGGCATTTCATATGATCCTGATACTGATGCAGAGGATACCATAGGGATCTCTGACTCCAAGCTCACATACACCCACTTCATCAACTACCACAAACGTGATACTGCATAAATCACTGATAAGGAACACATTACGTTCCTCACCGTATGGCTGTCGAGGTATGTATTTTGCTCAAAATCCTTACAGGTGGCCAAGAAGTATCTCACTCTGGCCAACCAACTTCACAACAATAGAGGAGTTTGCCTTAGTGGGTTGATTCTGGCGAACCTCTACGAGTCTCTCAGCGAAGGGGCGGCTCGACTCAAAGACTTGGAGGCCCAAGGTACTGTTCACTTGAATGGCCCTCTCTGGCTACTTCAGTTGTGGCTCAATGCAACTTTTGAAGCTAGCCTTCCCAGGAAAGGGCAGGTCGATGAGGATTCTGCTGAAATCAAAGAGAGGAGGGTTGAAGGTACCCGCCTGGTGAAGCTCACGCCCAATGACGATGGGGAAACTCTCAAGAGAGCCTTCTCCAGTTACATTATGATGTTTGCCAAAAAGCATGAGTTCACACCTAGTATGGCTCCCTTTGCTGAGAGAAGATGTGGACCTGAGTGGTTTACAAGGCCATTCCCTGATTCATCCACCAAACTCAACGCCGAATCTGTTTCAATCTGAGAAGCCTTTTTGATTCCTAGATTTATAATTCAGAGGCTGAATCTTGAAAGAGACACGGCAGCCTTGATTGCTTACCAACCAAATCTTGTCTCTCGACAATTTGGGTTGGCTTAGATTTTCCCCAAATGCATATATGGGAAGAAAGGCCATGTGGTGTTTCATACTGCCAGTTTTGATGAAGGAGGTGCTGCAGTCACTTTCGACCGGTGGAACGCTAGGAAAGCAACCCTTTCCCCTGTGTACTTTTAGCCCACATTCTTGTGCACCAAACCCTTCCATAACTGGTGGTCGAAGTACTACAGTGAACAATTTCTTGATGTTACTGCTTTCTCTTCCTTACTTGACCAAGCTTTTCTTGATGTGCAGGAAAAAACCAAGAAGAGTAAGTTCATTCATGTCAAAGAAATTCAAGCCTTTCAAAAGTACTTTGAAAATGTCTATCGACCAGATGATATTAGTCGAACCGTTCGTGAGGCTGTTGTCACTTTGAAGGAGAAATTTCTACAAAAAATGGATCAGTTGAAAATCCCTTCAAACGTTCCTCTTGAGAAACGTTATAAGGTAGCTTTTGAACTCTTTCCTCCAAAGTTCTCTCGACTGCCTAATGCTGATTTTGGAGTGGCACTTGCCCCCTATTTCCAGACTGGTTTGTCTGTGGTAAGCACTTAAAACTCCTTCGACAGCAGTCTCAACCGAAAGCCCAACAGGTGGTTGCGACTAAACATATGCTGGACAATTTCAAACGACACCTTCATATAGGGGTCGAGGATGTCCTTGTTGAATCCGAAATATATGAAGGTTTGAGGCCCTTGATTTGTGATTTTTAACTAACCACTCAATTATTAACCTTGTCATAATCGTCTGTCTTTCAGCTATGGCCAGGAAGACCAGCTCATCAAAGGGTGCTGCAGGAGTCGAAAAAGACACTGAAGGCACAAAGGTATTTTATATCTCTTGCCTAAGTCTTTTTGTGTAACCAATCTTCTAATATTTGCATCACCTTTTAGGCTGCTCGAAAACCTCCAACGCCTTCAAAAAAGGGCAAGAAAGGTGCTCAAGCAGTTGTCCCTCCAGATACTGATGATGAGTCCCCTGAAGAGATAGTAGTTAAGAAGAAAAGGAAGCTTGTCAAAGATTCTGGAACTACCACCCAATCTCCCTCAAAGGCGGCAAGAATTCTTGAGAAGACACTTGCTGGTAGTGGTGTCAAGAAACAACTCTCCAGGGTTGCGTCGAAAACGACTGTTGGTGATCCTGAGAGTGCAAACTCAAGTCCTGATGCTGCGGCTATACAGGTATGTGTACTATCTTCACTCAATATTTGGATTCCCTACTCAGATTTCTCCCAATCTTATTCTCTTTACTTGTGGTTTTCAGGCAGATGCAGGTGGTTCTAACCCACCACAATCTTCATTCAGCTTTGCAACAACTCTCCTGAATAGCCAAGGTGAGCCAACTTATCACCCTACCTCTGACCTTGGTTCTGGATATAGTTCACTGAGCGAAATTAACCAACCTATCCCTCTTACAGTTCCTCCTCCTGAAGCGGATGAAACAAACAAAAATTCACCTGCCAGGACCCATACTCAACAATCCCAGACCGATGGTTCTGATCATGAAGAGGATGATGTTTCTCACCATCAACCTCTCGACCACACAGAGACTATTGGTATGAACATAGAATGAAGGCCAACTGAAGCAGGAGAAGAGGAGGTCGAAGATGAAGAAGAACAATAAGAAGAGAGGGAGAGGACTGAGCAAGATCAAACCCATTCGACTGTGGCTGAGGCAGGTCCTGTCAACAATCCAACTCCTAAGCCTGCAGTCACTTCGACTACTGGAGGATCCCCTGCTGGAGACCCACTGGCTGCTCTCAAATGGTCAAATCCTCGAGAGTATGCCAGATTGATACTTGGGAAGAAGTACAGTTCTTCAGGTACTAGTCTTAGTACTTCGACCAGTTCTGGGGGTCCAGCTCCAGATGACTTTGCCAGCCCTATCCTTCAAAAAATCAAAGACAAATTCTTCAAAGGGGACATCCAAAATGTCTTACTTTCGGATCAAACTGCACCTCTCTTCCTGAAAGACGGTCTCCAAAAACTGGATCTCTCGACCCTTAGTACAGATGTGTCTGAATTCCTTATGGAGTTAACTGCTTTAGTAAATCAAATGTTTGAGAACTTGAAACTTCTTCCCAAGATCCAAGACACCATTGAGGTTACAACTGGATTGGAACATGCAGCTTGGGATGAAGCACACGCATCAGAAACTAAGGTCGAAAATCTGGAGATTGATCAAAACAACAGGCAAGCAGAGATAGCATAGAACCAAAAGAATATTGATGACTGGAAGCAACAAATTGAGGAACTGCAAAAAAAAGATTTCCAACGCTAAAAAGCGCAACCTTGAACTGAAAGAATTCGACGATACTGAAATGGCCAGAGAGCTAAAGCGCACCATAGACTTCCTCGACAAATCCCAAACGCTTGAGAAGGAACTTTCCGCAGCCAAGCTCAACAAAGCTCTGTGTGAGAAGCGCCTTAAGACTCACAAGGTCAACTTCCTTGAGTTGAAGTCGAAGCTACCTTTCTGATTTGTCCCTTGATTTCTTGTTTGTAGTTCCTTTTTTATCATCATGTTTTATGGCCCTTTGAGGCCCTATGTAAAGACAATCTCAATGCCCTATGGCATTTATTTAAATACTTCTGTTTACTATTAACTCTTCGACTTGCAAAATTTTCCTCTTAAACTTTGCTAATCTTTGTAATTAAAGTACTCTGCCTTATTTCTTGGAAATCATGAAAATAACGCAGCATTTAACAGCTTAGTGTTCCAACGACACAAGTTTCTATTTCATAAAGGAATATTAATGGCGCAACCCTAGGGTATACTCCCATGAGTAATTTCATGTATTTCCATCGTTGACTGGCCAATCTTTACAAGGCATTGCCTCTATAAAATCCTCTTCAGGTGAGCCATATTTTGCATCTACTGAAGCAAGCATGAGTACTTCCTCAAAGAAGGCAAGGACCAAGAAGGTGGCTGAGGAGACAAAGAACGCTGAGGCAACAACTACTGCCCTCAATGATACTTCAACTGGAGCAACATCTCGCGCCAAGAAGAGAGAAACCAAGATGAAGGTCCCCAAGAAAGGACATTCCAAAGCACAAAACTCTGGTGATGAAGCTGACGAAGATTATGTTGCCTTCCTCAACTCTATTAATTGGAGGGACTATGAATGACCTTTCTCCTAGGTTTCATGTTGTTGTACTTGTTTCCTTTCCTTTGTATGCCATTTTGGCCTCACATGGCCTATTTTGGCTTTTATAATCTGAATGAAACTTACGTTTTAATATGAATCTCTTGTAAAATAGGCTTATATTTTTTCAAATATTTCCCATTTACCCTTAAGACTCTTAAATCACCCTCCATCTCTTGAATCTCATAAGCATTGTTACTAAATGCCTTAATAATTTGAAAAGGACCTTCCCACTTAGGAGACCACTTCCCCAAAGTTCTGGTCTTTTGATCCATGGGTAAGATCACTTTCCACACTAGATCTCCAGCTGAAAAGGTTTTAATCTTGACCTTTTTGTTATAAGACTTCTCCACCCTCTTCTTTTGCCTTTTCAGCAACTATAATGCATGGAGTCTTTCTTCATCTAAGTCTACTAATTCATCAAGCATCATATTCCAATAAGATTCAGATGGAATCTCATGATGCCTTTGAATCCTTATTGACTGAAGATAAATTTCCACAGGCAAAACTGCGTCATGACCAAAGGTCAGTCGAAATGGGGTAGTATTAGTTGCCTCTTTAGGGGACGTTCGACATGCCCACAGTATTTGGTCCAATGTCTTATGCCAATTTCTTGGCCTCTTTCCCACATGCTTTTTTATCAAACCAATAACCACTTTATTTGCCGCTTCGACTTGACCATTAGCTTGAGCATAATAAGGTGTGGATGTTAAAAGCTTGAATCCCATTTCTTTAGAAAACTCTTGCATTTTTCGACCAATGAAGACTGATCCTTGGTCTGTTGTAATTGTCTCTGGGATTCCAAACCTATAGATGACGTGTTTGTGGATAAATTCAATCACATCTTCTTGATCAACATTTGGTAATGGGATAGCTTCAACCCATTTGGTAAAATAATCAATACCTACCAAAATGTACTTATGATTCTTTGATGATGCTGGTCGAATTTCTCCAACCAAATCCAAAGCCCATCCTCTTAAAGGCCAAGGCTTTACTATAGAGTTCAACTCACTTGCAGGGACGTGTTGGATGCCAGCATGAACTTGACATTCCTGACAACCCTTAGCAAATTCAATACAATCTTTTAACATGGTGGGCCAATACATGCCCTGTCGAAACAACAACCATTTCATTTTATGGCCTACCTGATGTGCCCCACATGCCCCACTATGGACCGTTGAAAGGGCCAAGTATGCCTCTGCCTCACTAAGGCACTTAAGCAATACCCCCTCAGGAGTCTTTTTGAATAATTCATTACCCAACAAGACATAACTTAAAGCTTGGTACTTGATTTTCCTCTCTGTCGAAGCTATTGGATTTTTCAGATAATCCATTATAGGTTTCCTCCAATCCTTGTCAGTTATGTTATCAACTGCCAGATATGCAAAATTATCTTCATCAGCGTATCCAAGCTTAGTTTCTTCCAAGTCTGATGGGGCTAATCCTACTGACACCACCCTTCCTCTAACTTCGACTTCGATTGCATCTTGTAATTTGTCTTTTGAAACTTTATACCCTGATGCAATCTGAGCCAAGTCATTAGCTACCTGGTTTTCCAGTCTAGGGATGTGTCGAAAACTAAATGTGTCAAACTTTTTCAACAGTTGATTCACAATTACAAAGTACATAATCAAGTTTTCTTTTATGCACTTGTACTCTTTGGTCACTTGTTTTATGACCAGTTCTGAATCTCCCATTATTTCGACATGAGTTGCCCCCAATTCCAACAATACTTCAAGTCTAGCAATTAAAGCTTCATATTCAGCTTCGTTGTTAGAACAACGGCCTTCGATTTTATACTTAAGTGTTGTTGGAATTTTATTAGGAGAAATAACAAGTACTCCTATGCCTGTCCCATCTTTGTGGCTCGACCCGTCGAAATATAACTTCCAAGGTTCCACATCAAGATAGTTCAGGGGGGTCTCATTTGTAGAATGGTCAGCTATAAAGTCTGCCACTATTTGTCCTTTAACAGCTTTTAAAGGCTTATAAGTTAAAGAATATTCAGTTAATGCTAATGCCCATTTTCCAATTCGACTATGCAAAATAGGTTTGGACAACATATGTTTAATAACGTCATAACGAGAAGAAACATAAACATCAACTGGTTTTATATAATGCTTCAATTTGGTACAAGAGTAATACAAACATAAACATAATTTTTCAATCATACTATATCTAGTTTTTGCATCATTTAAAACTCTACTAAGGTAATAAATGGCTCTTTCGACACCATCATCACCCTCTTGAGCTAACATGCTCCCTAAAGTTCTATCTGACACAGCTATGTACAATCTCATACACTTATTGCCACGAGGTGGTGAGAGAATAGGGGGTGAGTCAGGGACTCTTTGATCTTTTCGAAGGCTTCCTGTTGAGCTTGCCCCCAGTCGAACCCATCCTTGCTAGCTCGAAGCAATGGTGAGAAGGCTTGCATTTTCCCACTTAAGTTACATATAAATCTCCTCAAGAAATTTGTTTTTCCCAAGAGAGACTGCAATTCCTTCTTTGTTGATGGCGCTTTTGCTTCCATAATGGCTTTGGTTTTATTCTGGTTAATTTCGATCCCCTTCTTGTGGACCACAAAACCTAAGAAATCCTCTGCCTGCACACAAAAAGCACATTTGAGAGGATTCATTTTTAGACCATGCTTTCTCATCCTTTCAAAGGAATGTCAAAGATGGCTTATATGATCTTTTCCCGAAAAGGACTTAACAACAATATCATCAATATATATTTGCATAAAAGTCTCAATGAAATCATGAAAGATCGAATTCATTGCTCTCTGGTAAGTTGCCCCAGCATTTTTTAGACCAAAAGGCATTACTACCCATTCATAAGTGCCTAATGCCCCTGGGCATCGAAAAGCAGTTTTTGGGACATCTTCCTCAGCAATGAATATTTGGTTATAACCAGAATAACCATCCAACATACTCAAGTATTCATGTCCTGCAGCAGAATCAATCAGCATTTCTGCCACAGGCATAGAATATTCGTCTTTAGGGGTTTCATAATTTAGATCTCTAAAATCTATACAGACCCTTAAAGAACCATTCTTTTTAATGACTGGTACAATATTAGCTAACCATTCGACATACCTAGCTGTATGGATGAACTTGCATTTAAGTAGCCTTTTAATTTCCTCCTTGATTTTGGAAAGGATTGTTGGGGCAAATCGTATTGGATTTTGCTTGATTGGCTTTTTCCCAGGTATGATTGGCAACTTATGTTCAACAAGCTCTCTCCTCAAACCAGGAAATTCATCATAGTCCCAGGCGAAGCAATCCTTGAATTCCTTCAATAGTTGGACCATTTCGATTTTGAGTAGTGGGTCGAGACTAGCACTAATATAAGTAGGCCTTTTTACTCCCCCTTCACCCAAGTCAATTTCTTCCAAAGGATCTTGCGCCATCATTTTAATATTATCTGACAGTGGATCCTTTTCAAAACCTAAAGGCTCATTATCATAAACAGCATAAAGCCTTTGGTTTTGGTCTTCGATTTGAGGCCCATCAGGTGGCTCAGGTTCAAAGTCCTTACCAGGGCCTACTTCACAAATTTGAGTTTTGGCTTCGACAGCCATGTGGTTGTGTGCAGCCTCTAAGGCCGCTTGTAACTTAGATTCGGCCACATAGGCCGAAATTCTTTGTAGTGCGTCGAATTCAGTCATTGTTACTGAATTCACTTCCCCAACCCGTGGGGTCAACTTCAGGCAGCCCATAGTAAGGGACATTGCCTTCTTCTCTTATGACTTCTCTGTCCCATCGAAACCCCTCCAGTGGGTGCAAGTGTAATGAGCATAATGCATGGTCATCTGGGGTGAGATCAAATTCTGTTGGAGTACAAGGTGCAATATGCGCCAAGTTTTTATCAAACTCAACACCATCAACATGATTAACAGGTACCTTAAAGTACCCTTGATCAGCTTCAATATTTTCTACTATTCCATAAGGCCTCTAGATTGTTATTCGTTGGTGCATTAATGAAGGTACTGCCCCAATGCCATGGATCCACTCCCTTCCCAGTAAAAGGTTGTAGTTAGCTTTGCTTTCGACCACCATAAACAAGGTGGGTCTTGTCACTGTACCCACAGTCAAGTCAACATGTAAGACACCCAGAGTGGTCCCAATCTTCCCTTCATAGTTAGAGAGGACCATGTTGTGGGGTTTAAGATCAGTGTCGAATTTACCAATTTTACTTAGCAGAAAATGTGGCATTAAATTGACAGTAGCCCCACAATCCAGCAGATCTTATTTACAGCCACGTTCTCTACTTACCCTGTAATGTACAGAGATTTCAAGTGTCCCTTCATGGCCTCAGTTGGCGGCTCAAAGAAAGCATTATGTTCTTCGACACAGCCATTGTTCATTACATAATAACACACAGGTTGGTGTGCTGCCATTTCTGCCTCAGCGTTGGCATCTAAATTTTCCACTTCAGTCACTCTGTCATATTCTCTTGGCATTACTGATACTATGTTGACAATGATGTTTAAAGAAGCATCAGAGTCTGAATCCAAATTGTGGGTCGAAGCTTCATCTTCAACTGCTTCAACCGCAAATTTCTCAGCTTCTTAATTATTGGAAAACAACTTTCGGCCCACAAGCAGCTAGTTTGTTGTTTTCATGCCAACACCTTTTTTACTAGCTGGCAGAACATTAGTGCTGGTCTCCGTCGAATCTTTAGCCTGAGCTTCCCTTAAATCCTTCCTTCGACTCTGTTCTCTTCTCCACTGGGACCTGGACATAGGATTTTTTCCTTTGTAATTCTCAGAAACGTAGGCAGCTTTGTTGGAGGACTTGAATTCTTTCCTATACTCAATTGAAGAACCTCTAGCCACATCAAAACTTTTCCATCTTTGCTTCCCTTTTCCTGCTGCTTCGACTGGTTTAACCCACCTTCCAGTTGGTACTTCACCGCTGGGCTTGAAAGTAGCTTGCTTGGCCCTTGGAATTTGTGGCCTTTGGCCATATTGTTTTTGAGTAGCTTTCCTTGGGTCGAAACACCCTGGCCTTTGAGCAGCTCTCTTCTCACGTCCAGATTTGGCCTCTTTCCCCGCTTGGAGGCCATGAGCAGCTTCTTTGTCGAAGATAGCACTGCATCGAGGGCACAACATGACTTCAGAATTCTTCCCCTGGCACCTGTGGAGAAAATCAACAATGGTTTCATCCTCCCTAGGATAAGCCAGTTTGTCGCAGTGCCTCTTGTTCATCAATATCCATGGCCTGTCTGTCAGTAACTTCGACCATGTTTATGTTGTCTTCATCTTTTAAACGCATTTTGGAGAAGCTAACATCAAGGCCTTAAGCAGCCTCGTCCATCTGTCTGAAATGATTAGCAACCTCTTTTGTCACCATCTTCAATTTTGGTGCTTCAGCTTCAGCATGGGTCTCGACTGTAGTTTCAGTGTCGAACCTTTGAACTTTAGAAGACGTGCTAAAGTAGTGTTCAGCAGCCATACATATCAAATGCTCAAGCTGGTAGCCATCCATTTCTTCAGTCTCTCTAATAAACACAAGATCATTGGTAAGGTCCTCAGTAACCTCCACCACTGTGGCATTTCTGCCAAGAGCTTCGTTGGTGCTAACACTATCCGAACTGCTGTCAGACAATTCAACCAGTTCGACCATGTTGACCTCCTCAGGCTCTGCATAGTTTGCTTCAGCTACTTCAAGGGGGTTGGTATCAATCTTCATCTGGGTCTTAGTCTTCTCCCCAAATTTGAGCCTTCCCTCCTGAATAGCATTCTGCACCAAATCCCTGAAAAGAAAACATTGAGATGTCTTATGACCCAAGTAATTATGGTATTTACAAAAACCTCTCTTTTTTCTTTTCTCTAAAGGTGGTATTTTAGCACCAGGAGGCACTAGTATTTGACCATCCTTAACTAACAAATCAAAAATTTCGTCACATTTTGTGATATCGAAAGTATATGTTTTCTTTGGGAACCTATCGTTCTTTTCAGATTCGACAGGATTTTTTCCATTTGAAGGGACTAATAATTGACAAGAATAAGGAGGGCCCTTCTTAAGTTCAGCAAGATCTATTTCATTTTCGTCGAACCTAACGGACTCATTATATAACTCGTCGATACCCTCCTGGTATTCGACGTAAGCTACCTTCCTGTTCTTATTCACCCTAGCTTTCTCATCTTTGAGACGCTCTAGCTGTCGAACTCTATCAGCTAGATGGGCCATATCCCTTAAATACTGGGTGTCCAGTTTTTTCCTGATAGAGTAATCAAGGCCACCAGCGGCCATTTTGACAAGTTCATGCTCAGGCACTTGTGTGAAGCATCTAGCCTTGAGCAGTCGAAACCTATTCAAGTAATCATCTATTGGCTCATTGAACTTTCGTTTTACACTAGCCAATTCTTTCAAACTAATTTTAGTCTGACCCATGTAAAATTGCTCATGGAACAAACGTTCTAACTGGGTCCAATTACAAATTGAACCAGATGGTAACGTAGTGAACCACGTGAATGCATTTTTAGTGAGGGAACTAGGGAAATATTTTACCCTCAGACTTTCATCATTCGCAATTTCCCCAGCTTCGATCAGGTAGCACGCGACATGTTCGACGGTAGATTCTGTAGTATCTCCCGAGAGCTTAGTAAACTTTGGTACTTTTGTCCTGGGAGGCAATTCAGCTTGGAGTATATAGTCTACTATAGGCGAAGTAAAGTTTGGCCTAGAAAAACCCATATTCAGGCCCTTTCGAGCCATTATTCTTTCGACCATGGCTGCCAAATTATTCTCTGCTGCTACATTGTTGCGTCGAACTTGATTCACCACATGATCAACGTTTTGATTTCTGTTCACTAGCACCATCCTTGGCTCTTCCTCTTCAAGTATAGGTATTTGATTTCTAGGAGGCTCCTCCCTAGGTGGTTCGACCAACTCTGGATTCACTTGTTGAGCGTTCTCCCTCATCTCGACTCCTTGATTTTGGTGTTGAACAGGAGCGGGCATTCCCATGAATTCTGCTATACGCGCCATTTGGGTTGTCATCATTTGATTGGTTTGAGTAGTATTCTGGATCAATGGCTGGAAAATCTCTCCCATCGTCTGAGACAAAGTATGTACCATTTGCATGTTGCTCTCATCCATCTGTTGCCTCAAATACGTTGCAGATTCATTTGTTAAGTTGGGCCCTTGAGCAGAATATCCCAGACCTATGGACTGGCTGTTTCGACCCATGTTAATGCCAGAACCTAACTTCTGTAAAGGGGAAGATATCACATTTTCTGAATATATTGGGGGTACAGTACGCAAATTCTGCATCATTACCGTTGGCATGCCATAGACTGGGTTCCTAGGCAAAGGCTGTGAAAATCCTAGAGGAGGAAATTGCCTATACGTCAAAACTCCTCCTTGTGGAGTCTGAGGATTCGTCACTGATGGACCAATGTACTCCATGACTGCCTGAGTGTAAGGCCTCACATATGTCGATCCTGGTCCTGCTGTCGAAGGTGTTGGTTCTGTCACCATGGTTAACACTGTCGACCCTCCTGTCGAAGGAACTGGAGTTGGCACTATAGTAGAGTATTAGTCCCAGCAGAACCGGGATTTGAATTTCCTTGGCTAGATGCCATTCTCCTCACGTTTCTTCTCTTTGGCCTATATTCACTTAAATTGGCTACCTTTCCACTTCTCAAGTGCATCCAATAAAGTTCGCCACAATTTCGACCAATAAAACGAAAAAAAAATTCAAAAAGGCAGTTATAAAACTTCCTTTTGGCAGTTATTTAAAAGTTATAAACTTCCAAATCCACGTTTAGCACGGTCCCACCAGGTGTGCCAATTTGTTTACCTTGAAAATTGGTAAACAACCGCTGGTCTTCTAAAACAATAAAGTTCTATTAACTTGCAGGATCGATCAGATTGATCCTAAGACACGTGTTGTATGTGTATTTAGAATATTTCACGATTTGGTAAAGTATGCCTTTCGACAATGCACATAAATAAAAAGGGGTGTTTGAAGTGTAAAGGAAAGCGATAAAGATCAAAGAAATAACTAAGTCGAACAATACATCAAAGAAAAGAAAAGGCTGAATGTAAAGGTTTGATAAAACCTGGAGTTAAATGCTGGAAAGGAATGCATAAAGATCTTAAAATGCAGAAAGATAAATGCTTGAAAGTAAAGGCTTTTAATGTAAAACTTCAAAGTAAAAACTTGGTAATGTAACTGACTTGAAAGGTAAAAGTTTGTGGAAAAATATTTCAAAGTAAAGAATCTAAAACAGAAACTTCAAAGTAAATTGCATTGCAATAAAGGATAATGGTGATTACAATCACGTACATTCTCACTTCACTTGTTTCTCGACACACTGGATACTTTGAGTGAATATAGAGTTACTTGTACAAATATGATTTTTTCACCCTCATTCTAACCCTAGGACTAACCTATTTATAATACTCTAAAGTAACCACCATCTGACGGTTTTACTCCTAGAATACGCCACTTGGCACTTCGCATGTCTTCACGTTCTGGATCTTCGCCACCTGTCCTCTTTTCAAATTCAAATAGTAGAACTTCCCTCCACTATTCAGTTGTAACTGCAGCGCATTATCCATAGCCACTTCACCATGTCGAATTGACTCCTTGGACTTAGCAATATTTGAAGTCCTAAAATCATTCTCTTCGACTCGGGTTCTCAACGAATATAGTCGAAGGCCTTCTGGTCGAATCCTTCTTCTTTAGCTTATTATTTTAAAGAGTAACTTCTTTAAAAGCCAAATCATTTGAAATCATGTAGCGTCGAAATTAAGAGCTAACACTCGTCGGGCAGTTGTTTATACCAGGTCATTGCTCCTTTCCGGAGCGTGGTAGGGAAAAAGCGGCATTTGATAGCGCCCCGGACAACACGATATTCGAGCAGCGCATCGATATTTGTGATGTGCTCGTTAGGGTCTATAGTACCGTCGTAAGTGCCACAAGACGGTGCTCGTTAGGGTCTGTCGTGCCATGATCTCTTGAGACAACGGGCCGTGAGGCTCGTCGTCGCTGCTGGAACTGGTCCATGATGGGGGAGCGGGTGCTTCGCTCGAAAACAGGGTGGTGACTTCTGTGGGGAGACGGTGTTCGTGCTCGGTACTTCGATCTGACAGGGGGTGAACGTTGGCCTCTCCTGGTCCACTTGTTGCCTGGGGAGTACTGGTTTCACGGGTGTCGCTCCCGGGATTTTCATCCAGGTACAAACGCGAAAGTGGCGCGGAAGAAAGAAAGAGAGTCGCTAGCCAGGCATTTTTATCCCAAAGAAAGGGAAGGGTAATGCTGCACAAACTAGGGAGAAAGGAAATAACGAGGTCTAGCGAACCAAAGAGAAAGGGTAAGGGAGTCGGTTACGTGAAGGGAAGGTATTAGCACCCCTTCACGTCCGTCGTACTCGACGGGATCCATGCTTGAAGTACTGCTCAAAGGGTGATAGAAAAGATGCTGGAAAAAGGAATGGAAAGAACGAGACACAAATGTAGGGAAAATAAAAGAAGTGCTCGAATGGGCCCTACCCCACTGTCTACGTATCTCATCGGGAACATGAGAATCAGAGCGACGTAGTTCCCCTCAACAAGGGTTGCTTTGTTTGTGTTTTTTATGGAAACGTCAGAGTGCACGTCCCAGCAGTTAGGTGTTACAGCTCGCTGTATGGAGACTTAGGCGTTACCTGTTTGCGGTAGAACGGACATGACGAGTCCTTAAAGAATAGAATGAAGGAGATGAGAAGAGAATTGGTTTGTTTTTGTATTTTAGAAAGAAGTGTTTTGATTATTGGTGTGTATAACGCGTATTGTATTTAAGTCTCTCATGTAGGATCGAATGCCTCGCATATCGACCCAAGACGGGACGTACGCTAAACATTCTAAGAAAGTGAGAGAAGACCCCTCACTATCTTATTCTCACATGAAAGGCTCAAATACAATACATGGTATGCCTTTATTAAGGGTTTTTGATTTTTTGTTTTGAGATGAGAAGAAGAGAAACTCAAAGGGTAAGAAAGGTAAAAGTCTAAAGGGAGACTAATAATCCTATTTGTTATCATGCATGGATGATCCTAAAGGTTAAGTGTGGTTTGAAGGGAGCTAACCTAATGTTGTCATGCTTGGATTGAGAGCCTAATGTCTATGCTACTCCGAGCTTAATCAGAAATTAAGTCAGACTAGGAGCCTTAAGGGAGCACGTGAATACAGAATAATCAACAAGTAAACACCAGACGGCTCAATCACAAAGAGAAAATTGAATACAAAACCAAATTAGGAGACATTCAAATATAGAGAGAAAATCAGAAATTAATCAGAAATTAATCAAGATAGGCACCAAAATCAAGATTAACAATTAGTCAAAAATATCCAAGTTAGAATTAAAATGCTAATTAAAATCAACATTAAATTCTAAGATTAATTCAAGTTAATTCCTAATTTAAAATCTAATTCTAATTAAGACCAAAATTAATTCTAAAATTAAGAACTAAAACTAACAAATTATAAACTAATTCTAAAAAATAGTATTCAATTAATTAGCTAACAATTATCAAAACAAATGAAAACAAAAAACTAAAATTAACTACAAACAGGGGTGCACCAGCATATCAGGGGTGTGGGAACAGTATCAGGCGCATGGGCCTTGGCAGTTCAGGCCTAATAACGTCTATCCACGTCCAGGGGGTGCGAAGAGCGTTGGGGTGTGTGAGAAGCAAGGCGAGTAGGCCTTAGGAGTTAGTGGCCCAAGCAACTCTTTCTGCCCAGGGGGTGCAGAATGAAGTCCGGGTGTGTGAAAAGAATTAAAATGGGCCCAAGGCCCGATCCATGTTTTCCAGAAACTTGGTTCAACAACAAGAACAAAAAACCCTAGAGGACAAGCAAGTCCTCATTCTCTTCTTCTCCAATCTCTCGCCGACGTTCTTCTCCTTCCAACAGTTTCATCGCCGGCGACTCAATCATCCCCATCGCCCTTGCGCCGCTGGAACTTCTCCCTCTACCGCTCGCGCCTAACCTGCTTCTCCAAACCGACTTCGCTTCCTTTTCCTCACGCTAACAAACACAACCTCACTCTATATCGCGCCGTTGAGAACAATGATTCAAACTCCTTCCAAGCTTCGTTCAAACCACAACCGTCAGAAAGCAATCGCTCTGCCGCGCTGTGGCATCGCGCCGGCGGCGGCAGAGATTCTAAATCCTCACTACAACCTTGTACAAAACCTCTCTCGCCTCCTTTCGTATCGCGATCGCACCATAACAACATCATCTGCTCGACCTCCTCTCTCTCTTCAATCGCTCCTTCTCTCAACCGCGATTCAACCTTTAGCATCCGCGTAAATGGATTTGGACTCAAGCTAAAACAACAATAAGCCACAACTATATTACTCTACACGCAATCGCGACAACACAACGAACGGAGAAATTCAATCACGGCGAAAAGAAACAGCAAACTACTCACGAACTGTCCGTATACGAAATGAAGAAAAGAAAAGAAAAGTTCAGAGAGTTTACCGATCGGAGAGAGTCTGGTGCTTCTTCAAACAGAAAGAAATCGCCTAGAAATTCGGAGATCTTTAGCATCTTATTCAGGTATGTGTGCGCTACTCAATCTTCATTGTACTTCATCTATCTCATCTTCTTCTTCTCAGTTCTACCGTGTTGTTGTTGTTGAGAATTGAATTTCTGAATTCTTCTTGCGTGTTCTTTTGCTGCAAAGCCTTCACGTTCAAAAATGTTGTTGTTGACGCTTTTCGATCTCTTTTATTGAACCGGAGCTGTTGATTTTCTGCAGGTTTTGGAGTTGTGGCGATGGAGTAGATGTTGAAGGATTGTTTTCTGTTAGAATTTGATGAAGATAATTTAGAGAAGATGAAGGTGATACGTGAATATGGTGAGGAAGATGAAAATTAGTTACAGAGTGAAAATTGAAGAGAATTGAAATGGAAGACGGTGAAGATTATGCAGAGAGTGAAGAATGAAGATGGTGTTTCTGATTTATAGGAGGAGATGGAGGGTAGGATAGTATTTTCAGTTGAAATTCAGTTAGAGTTTGTTTGGCATTTTTGGTTTTAAGTTGTTTTGCAGGTGAAAATCTGGTATGCCTTGCGTTTTGATGTTGGTGGAAGTTCACGTCGTTTTTCTTTTTGATGTTGCAGCTTCATTGCAGTTTTGAATTTAGCATTTACAACTCATGATGTGGATTTGGAATGCTACTGCGGCTTGGCTCAACTTGTGAATTTGTTGGCTTGTATTGAAGTATGGTAGCAGCTTGTAGCAGGTGCTTTTTGTAGTAAAGTGTGGCTTTGAAAAGTAGCAGCTTGACTTGCTTTTTTTTTATATGGCTGAAACAATGAATGAGATTAGAAGGTGGTTTGGTTAAATGGACAAAACAATGAATTTGTATTGGATGTAAAGAATAAAATGGATATTAAACTTGGATAATGGGAATTGGTTTAAGAAAATGGGTATTTGGATGTGGATTAAAAAGTAGTTTAATGAAATGGACTTGTTGAATATGGATTTACAAAATGGGTATGGGATATTGAATTTGGAATTAATGGAAATAGTATTATAAAAAAAAATGGATAAGATAAAAAAGGTTTAGAAATGGGTTTAAAAAGATAAACGGTTTATGAAGTGGATGTGGATGTTGGATATGATAGAAAGTGGATAATTGAAATATAATGGATATTTAGTGATATTTTTGAATAAGATGGATAATAGATGGATATGAAAATTGGGGTGGACTTTAGAAAAAACGGATATTGGTGGATAAAAAAGATTTACAAACTCAATTCAAAGGAGGGATGACCAAATGAATCCAAAGATCATCCTGAACTTTTCACCAGCACCTGCTTAACTGCGCACAACTTCCACTAAATAATCTCCCCACTCACATGATCCACTGAAGAATCTCCACCGATAAACAACCCACAAGCTCAACCTTGAACAAGAACCCTAACTATCCTTGAGACGTACACCCTGAAACCTGGCGAACCTCTGAATACAACAACCCTGGATTTTGATTAACCTCTGAATAGGAAAATACCAATAACATGAAAAACTCTTCGATCCCATGTCTCAGAAGACTAATGCAAATGAAAGGATGCAAAGATATGACCTAATAGAGATGCAAATGAGAAAGAAACACAGCTAGTTAGAGGTAGGGCAAATTTTGGGGTGCTACAGCTGCCCCTATTCAATCAACTTGGACCTGAAAGGATGATAGTAACAGCTTTCAGACATTCAAGATAGAAGGTGATTGAATACAAAAAGAACCCAAAAATTTGCAAACTGTGAGGAGAGAAAATATAACTGGAGCCCAGTCACACGTCGTCAAAGGAATTTGACGGAAAGACAACAACCCAGAGAACCACATCGTCAAATGGGTTTGACGGGAAGAAGAACCTGACCGAAGAAACACATCGTCAAAGTAATTTGACAGCAAGAAGACTCAACCAAACGAGGCACATCGTCAAAGGGGTTTGACAGGAAGAAAACCTGACTGAAAGAACACCTCGTCAAATGGTTGACGGGAAGAAATTCCATACGAAGAAACACATCATCAAAAGGGTTTGATGGAAAGAAGTGCTATATGAAGACCTGAAAAGGAAGAAGCACGTCGTCAAAGGGTTGACGAAAAGAAAAACTGACTGAAGAAAGCACGTCGTCAAAGGGGTTTGACGGAAAGAGAACTTGATCAAAGGAAACACATTGTCAAAGGGATGACAGAAAGAAGACTCGACCGGAGAAAGCACACCGTCAAAGGGTTTGCCAGAAAGAGGACTCGACCAAAGGAACACATTGTCATAGGGATGACAGAATGAAGATGAAACCCAAGAAACACCTCGTTAAAGGGTTGAAGGGAAGAAAAGATACCTAGCGGACCACATCGTCAAAGAATTGACAGAAAGACAGCCCGAACACCCGACCGAAGGGACACATTGTAATGGGGATGACAGAAAGAAAATCTGAACGAAGATAACACCTCGTCATAGAAATGACGGAAAGGAAACCTGTTTCTGGAATGTCGCCATCAAAGGGTTGATGGACAATGACTAGCTGAGGGTAAGATCGACGTATGACCTACGACCCTGACGAAAGGTAAGCAGAGGGGTTGATTGAAATGTCTGCTGGAGATATGTCACCGTCTTGATTGGAAATTGATTTGGGCTTTCGTACAAGGTACCAAATCTGGCTTATGCTTCGCATGCATATGTTTGAAATTTTCTTTCTATGGCGTAATGCTCCATACAAAATGGAAACACTATGCGTTTTGAGGATGCAATGATCACTATATGCTAAAAGCCGACGTATGCTCGGGCTACCGGGGAAAGAAGGATGTGCCAAGTACAATTGGACTTTGCTGGCAAGGACAGGTGAAACCTGATGGTGATTATTTTTCAAAGGAGAAATCTTTCTGGGTACCAATGGGGATTGGATTTTGTAGGAAGCGCCAATAAGGATTGGGCTTCAGGTTTTTGAAAGATGCCAGCAAAGTGGGATGCGGATGGAGGTGTCAAGCAAGGTTGGTATATGGATTTCTGTTTGGTTTTACACGGCTTCATGCAATGCTATATGAATGATATGCGTGGTAATGATTATGCTATGATGTTTATGATATGCAACAGGAGCACTCCAGCAGAATAAATGCTGAAGAGACGAGGCTAACTCCGTTGGGGATAACAAACTGAATCGCCTTCAGTGTCATAACTACTCGAGATCCCGACTAAACCTCCATTTTACCAGAAATTACGAACAACAAACGTCTGCTGGAGAAACATCCCAGGAATCTGCTGAAGAAAAGTGCCAATGACGATCGACCTTTGACTTGCTGGGGAAAGCTAACCACCACCCAAAAATATGCTTGGGGACAATGGTTGATGATATCAACTCTGCTAGGGAACAAGATCAGACTTGGTCCTCTGTTGGGAATCTACCTTCTACCCTTACTCCGTTGGGGAGACGGAAACAACTTTGCCGCAAAATAGGGAAGCATAAACCCAACACTCTGTACAGGAATATAAACTCTTGCTGAAGAGCAGTAAACTTCGCCAAGCTGGCTAGGGGAGAGCGAACCCCTGAATTCTTGCTGGGGAGAATGATTCATAATCTTCATAATGCTCTGCTGAGTGATAAAACTTCAGCTATCTCTGTCGAGGAGAGAAAATCTACTAGGGACGTCACGTGTTAACTATCAACGTGAACCCTGCAGATGTGATATGACCCAAAAGAAATGCCCCGATGCAGCATAACCTGTAAATGAACATGTCTTTAGGATGTCTCGTGAAGATCTGACATATATTGCCCCATGGCTTTGATTAACCGTCCTCCGGAGAGAATAACTTCTTGTGCTCTTAGGTGACCTGCCCCAGCCTTGAAATGATTTATGCCCCTGTCTAGCTGATTTGTGGAGGAATACCTTTAACTGACCTTCGAGAGATTTGTTGAATCTTGACTTGATTGCCCCAGATTAACTGAATCTTGGAATGGATCGCCCATTTGATAGGCCCTGCCCCTGGCTCAACGGAATACTCGCGCACTTTGCACCTTAGATTAATCAATATTTCCATTGTAGAAACTTTCTTGATGTCAAGTACTAACTCGCAAGTAAAACAATTCATTTTGAAAAGATAACTCTAATGCAATGCATATGACAGTTTTGAAATCCAAGTCTGTTTACTGGAAAATGTTATGACGTGTAGTGAACGAATCACTTATTAGAATGTCACATCTATACCAACATGAATGGTAAGAAAGTCCTTTTGGGAGTCAGAACTGACGCAATTTTAACCGAAGTATGCTTTCGAAACAACCCTGCTTCAATTAGGTCTTTTGAAGGTTGTAACGTGGCCTGGTTCGCGGTTTAAGAAAGAAAGGATATAAGGCTCAAAGTTTTATTTTAACCCACCCATTCTCCTTAATGTTCTCCAGTCCTACGTTCAGTTAACTCAACAGATACGCTCACCTTTCAAAAGGGTTAATGAATGGCATGAGGATGGAAGGAACCACACGATTTTCGGAGTGACAGTCACCCCTTTTGTCCTTAGTGTCTGTATTCACATGATTTGTTCTTTATTCGAGGATTTTTCTTTTGTAATCCTTTTCGCTTTTCATTCTTTTGTTTTTTGATTTCCCTGATTTTTGCCTGGACTGATTCTTTTGAATTTTTCGATTTTGAAGTCCAGCGGGATGCCCTAACTTTTGCCTAACTCACTTGTTTTCAAGTCTTGACTTAGCAGGCTTTTTCCTTTTTCTTTTGGTTCCCTTTTTTTTGAACTAATCGTGTGACACAGGTTTGTCTTGACTTGTAAAGGGTTGTGACCGTCTCACTCTTCGGTTGGTGAGGGATAACCATGGATGTAATTGATCCTCGAACGGGACACTCCTTTTGAAATTTGAGCGCACGGTCAAATTAACTGACACTTACCCTGCCCCAGGTTAGGATTGAAGGTTTTTCGTTTTCAGAAAGAAACTCCTGCTACTAGGCTCAACGGGGTTTGCAAGGGATTATCTTCCTTATGTCTCCGGTGTTTAGGAATTTGAAATAATGCCTGTACATCATCAACAGGGTTTTTGTTCAAAAGCATACCATCGAAAGTCTTGCGCCTTTCGATTTCGTCATCCTCCCTAGGATCCTGCTTAAACAAGCATATGATATCGATAAAAAGTATGAGTGAACACGACTGGATTTAATCAAAACATGCATATTCATTTCATTACCATTATCAATTAAAAACAGACAAGTTTTACAAATGAGTTTGCACTTTAACATAAAAGAAACTACAAATGCAAAGAAATGACATGATCTGAGAGATTGCCAACTTCGAGGAACTGGGCTTTCCAAGTTTGATTTGCATTTGAGCTAGCCATCTTCAGAATTGCTCATCGAAGTCATTCTGATAATCATCTGCACTACCGCTCTCGGTGACTTGGATTCATGAACCCACCTGACTGGACGAAGGAGGATTGCTGATCTGAATACACTGAGGCGTGAATGAGAACATGTTAGAGTCAAGCAGTGTCTGAATCTTGTTCGTGAGCACCTTACAGTCTTCAGTTGAATGCCCCTGTGCCCCAGCATGGTAGTCACAACGGGCGTTGGTATCAAAACCTTGTGGGTACGGAAAAGGCACTGGTTTCAATTCCTTCGGCACTATCAATCCACCTCTGATCAAATCCGGTAACATCTGACTATACGACATTGGAAAATGAGTGAAATTCCTCTCTGGCTTCCTTGGCCTTTGTCGGGCATGCTGACGCGGCTAACGGCGATATGACCGTTGACTCTGAGGAGGTCTCTGATTTGCAGAAGAATATTTTCCCTGATATGAAGACCCATAAGATTGTTGACTCTGAACAGTTGATATGTCTGAACACCGAGAACGAGGTGGTGAAGATTCCTGCATGAGACCATTTTCTTCCTCGAATTCTTCCTGAGAACTGACAACTGATTCATTTTCATTAGCATGGAAGTTTGAGACGCCTTGGAGCTTTCCACACTTGAGCAGGCTCTCGATACGTTCTCCCACCATCACCAGGTCAGAAAATTTGGTTGCCCCATTGACCATCATCCTTTCCAGGTACGGACCTTGCAAGGTATCCATGAACAAATCAACCAATTCTCTATCCGAAAGTGGCGGTTGAACACGAGCAGCTAACTCTCTCCATATATGAGCATACCCTCTGAATGACTCATTATCTGCTTGAGACAAGTCTTGCAAATGCATTCGGTTGGGAGCCATGTCAAGATTATAGTTGTATTGCTTCACAAAGGCATTGGCTAGGTCTGTTCATAATCGGATGCTACCACTTTCTAACTGCATATACCAGCTCAGCGATGCCCCACTCAAACTGTCTTGGAAACAGTGGATCATGAGCTTGTCATTGTGGGCATGAGAGGTCATTCTTCGGCAAAACATCACCAAATGTAGTTTTGGGCAACTATCCCCTTTGTATTGCTCAAACTTCGGCATCTTAAACTTTGGAGGCATTACAAGGCCAGGTACCAGACACATGCTCGAAGCATTCAGATTAAGAGTATCACGCCTCTCCAGGGCCTTAAGCTTTCTCGTCCAACACACGGTATCTTTCGTCATCAATAAATCGTGGATCCTTAGGCTTCATCTTTGGAGCTGCCCCTTGGACATCTGGCACAGAAAACACAAAACTGTGATAATCAGCGGCATCAAGAGAAGATGAATGTCCATCTCGGACTATGTGATACTCTTGCACAACTTGATTCTCAACAGGGATCCTCACCGGTTGAGCTTGGGCAACATTGTTCACTGGAGGTGGAATGACATTCTCATTTCTTTGAATATTAACATCTCCCTTTGTCACGGCGGCCATAGCTTCCATAAGTTGATCCAACCGAGTTTTCATCAATTCGACATCGGCCCTAGTCACAAACTGATTCTGCTCCCCAGAGTTCATGATTCTTCCAGAAGCTGATTCCAGTCCAATACGAAAGTAGGGAAATCAAACTGCAGTTTAGACAAAAGATGGATGAGCTCACTATTCTGGCCTGAAGAAGGATATGCAAAATGATGCAAGATGCAAATGCAATGCAATAATATGAATGCAATAAGACATGGGATCAAAGCTTCCATATAGTCTAAATAATGACTGTGCTGTACCGATGAATGAATAAGTTCGCAGGTCTGCTCTGAAGAGAAATACCAGAATACCAGACTAATCAGAATAGCAGGATGCGGGGATATTGACATAATCAAAATACCAGCATGCCAGAATATCGTCATAATCAGAGTACCGGAATGCCAGAATATCAACATAATCAGAGTACCGACCTAATCAGAATACCGGGATAGTCAGAATGTCAGAATACCATAATACCAGGCTGATGAGTCCACACTGATAAGGAAACCAGAATACCAGGTAGGATGAAGGTTACGGTTTCCTGAAAGCCTGTAAACACCCGCCCATTCTCCCGTGTGGGTACTAAGATCCTCAGTATCCCAGGCTCTCAGGTCGAGAAATGATGATACGTTCACCATTTCTGGTTTGGCATCATCACCAATCGAGGAGGCCTCAATTGATTCCCCTCAAAAAGGTCATCCTATATGAGTTCCCAGCATTGGGTCCTCGGATCGAGAATCGTAATGGGTTTGCCATTTCTGGTCTGCCATTATCGTTCTCGGGAGGAGTGTCGTTGCCATTTCAAATTAGAACATCTCCCAAGAAAACCTCGTCTGGGTGTAGATTTCGTGTAAACCATACGTACCAAGACCCTACGTAGGCCACACTACTTTCCACTCTAGTCCTATGTGTGCACTCAAGCCTGTGTAATGGGCTTATCTCTCAGAATACCCATCCCGCCAAATAGAAAACCAGCATAGGACAGTCCAGTATAATAATGAAATATAATGCAGTAAATGCGGTAAAAACAGTAATACAACAATATACAGTAAAGCAGTAAAACAACAAAACACAGCACCACAGTAAACACCCAATGAAAGAAAAATAGACAAGCGCTAGGATTGACCCGCTTAGGAAACCAGCGATTCTGGTCTCTTAGTCCCCAGCAGAGTCGCTAGCTGTCGCTCCCGGGATTTTCATCCAGGTACAAACGCGAAAGTGGCGCGGAAGAAATAAAGAGAGTCGCCAGCCAGGCATTTTTATCCCAAAGAAAGGGAAGGGCAATGCTGCACAAACCCGGGAGAAAGGAAAGAACGAGGTCTAGCGAACCAAAGAGAAAGGGTAAGGGAGTCGGTTACGTGAAGGGAAGGTATTAGCACCCCTTCACGTCCGTCGTACTCGAGGGGATCCACGCTTGAAGTACTGCTCAAAGGGTGATAGAAAATATGTTGGAAAAAGGAATGGAAAGAACGAGACACAAATGTAGGGAGAATAAAAGAAGTGCACGAATGGGCCCTACCCCACTGCCCACGTATCTCATCGGGAACATGAGAATCAGAGCGACGTAGTTCCCCTCAACAAGGGTTGCTTTGTTTGTGTTTTTTATGGAAACTTCAGAGTGCACGTCCCAGCAGTTAGGTGTTGCAGCTCGCTGTATGGAGACTTAGGCGTTACCTATTTGCGGTAGAACGTACATGACGAGTCCTTAAGGAATAAAATGAAGGAGATGAGAAGAGAATTGGTTTGTTTTTGTATTTTAGAAAGAAGTGTTTTGATTATTGGTGTGTATAACGCATATTGTATTTAAGTCTCTCATGTAGGATCGAATGCCTCGCATATCGACCCAAGACGGGACGTACGCTAAACATTCTAAGAAAGTGAGAGAAGACCCCTCACTATCTTATTCTCACATGAAAGGCTCAAATACAATACATGTTATGCCTTTATTAAGGGTTTTTGATTTTTTGTTTTGAGATGAGAAGAAGAGAAACTCAAAGGGTAAGAAAGGTAAAAGTCTAATGGGAGACTAATAATCCTATTTGTTATCATGCATGGATGATCCTAAAGGTTAAGTGTGGTTTGAAGGGAGCTAACCTAATGTTGTCATGCTTGGATTGAGAGCCTAATGTCTATGCTACTCCGAGCTTAATCAGAAATTAAGTCGGACTAGGAGCCTTAAGGGAGCACGTGAATACAGAATAATCAACAAGTAAATACCAGACGGCTCAATCACAAAGAGAAAATTGAATACAAAACCAAATTAGGAGACATTCAAATATAGAGAGAAAATCAGAAATTAATCAAGATAGGCACCAAAATCAAGATTAACAATTAGTCAAAAATATCCAAGTTAGAATTAAAATGCTAATTAAAATCAACATTAAATTCTAAGATTAATTCAAGTTAATTCCTAATTTAAAATCTAATTCTAATTAAGACCAAAATTATTTCTAAAATTAAGAACTAAAACTAACAAATTATAAACTAATTCTAAAAAATAGTATTTAATTAATTAGCTAACAATTATCAAAACAAATGAAAACAAAAAACTAAAATTAACTACAAACAGGGGTGCACCAGCATATCAGGGGTGTGGGAACAGTATCAGGCGCATGGGCCTTGGCAGTTCAGGCCCAATAACGTCTATCCACGTCCAGGGGGTGCGAAGAGCGTTGGGGTGTGTGAGAAGCAAGGCGAGTAGGCCTTAGGAGTTAGTGGCCCAAGCAACTCTTTCTGCCCAGGGGGTGCAGAATGAAATCCGGGTGTGTGAAAAGAATTAAAATGGGCCCAAGGCCCGATCCATGTTTTCCAGAAACTTGGTTCAACAACAAGAACAAAAAACCCTAGAGGACAAGCAAGTCCTCATTCTCTTCTTCTCCAATCTCTCGCCGGCGTTCTTCTCCTTCCAACAGTTTCATCGCCGGCGACTCAATCATCCCCATCGCCCTTGCGTCGCCGGAACTTCTCCCTCTACCGCTCGCACCTAACCTGCTTCTCCAAACCGACTTCACTTCCTTTTCCTCACGCTAACAAACACAACCTCACTCTATATCGTGCCGTTGGGAACAATGATTCAAACTCCTTTCAAGCTTCGTTCAAACCACAACCGTCAGAAAGCAATCGCTCCGCCGCGCCATCGCGCCGGCGGCGGCAGAGATTCTAAATCCTCACTACAACCTTGTACAAAACCTCTCTCGCCTCATTTCGTATCGCGATCACACCATAACAACATCATCTGCTCGACCTCCTCTCTCTCTTCAATCGCTCATTCTCTCAACCACAATTCAACCTTCAGCATCCGCGTAAATGGATTCGGACTCAAGCCAAAACAACAACAAGCCACAACTATCTTACTCTACGCGCAATCGCGACAACACAACGAACGAAGAAATTCAATCACGGCGAAAAGAAATAGCAAACTACTCACGAACTGTCTGTATACAAAATGAAGAAAAGAAAATAAAAGTTCAGAGAGTTTACCGACCGGAGAGAGTCCGGTGCTTCTTCAAACAGAAAGAAATCGCCGAGAAATCCGGAGATCTTTAGCCTCTTATTCAGGTATGTGTGCGCTACTCAATCTTCATCATACTTCATCTATCTCATCTTCTTCTTCTCAGTTCTACCGTGTTGTTGTTGTTGATAATTGAATTTTTGAATTCTTCTTGCGTGTTCTTTTGCTGCAAAGCCTTCGCGTTCAAAAATGTTGTTGTTGACGCTTTTCAATCTCTTTTATTGAACCGGAGCTGTTGATTTTCTGCAGGTTTTGGAGTTGTGGCGATGGAGTAGATGTTGAAGGATTGTTTTCTATTAGAATTTGATGAAGATAATTTAGAGAAGATGAAGGTGGTACGTGAATATGGTGAGGAAGATGAAAATTGGTTACAGAGTGAAAATTGAAGAGAATTGAAATGGAAGATGGTGAAGATTATGCAGAGAGTGAAGAATGAAGATGGTGTTTCAGATTTATAGGAGGAGATGGAGGGTAGGATAGTATTTTCAGTTGAAATTCAGTTAGATTTTGTTTGACATTTTTGGTTTTGAATTGTTTTGCAAGTGAAAATCTGGTATGCCTTGCGTTTTGATGTTGGTGGAAGTTTACGTCGCTTTTCTTTTTGATGTTGCAACTTCACTGCCGTTTTGAATTTAGCATTTGCAGCTCATGATGTGGATTTGGAATGCTACTGCGGCTTGGCTCGACTTGTGCATTTGTTGGCTTGTATTGAAGTATGGTAGCAGCTTGTAGCAGGTGCTTTTTGTAGTGAAGTGTGGCTTTGAAAAGTAGCAGCTTGACTTGCTTTTTTTTATATGGCTAAAACAATGAATGAGATTAGAAGGTGGTTTGGTTAAATGGACAAAAAAATGGATCTGTATTGGATGTAAAGAATAAAATGGATATTAAATTGGATAATGGGAATTGGTTTAAGAAAATGGGTATTTGGATGTGGATTAAAAAGTAGTTTAATGAAATGAACTTGTTGAATATGGATTTACAAAATGGGTATGGGATATTGAATTTGGGATTAATGGAAATAGTATTATAAAAAAATGGATAAGATAAAAAAGGTTTAGAAATGGGTTTAAAAAGATAAACGGTTTATGAAGTGGATGTGGATGTTGGATATGATAGAAAGTGGATAATTGAAATATAATGGATATTTAGTGATATTTTTAAATAAGATGGATAATAGATGGATATGAATATTGGGGTGGACTTTGGAAAAACCGGATATTGGTGGATAAAAAAGGTTTACAAACTCAATTCAAAGGAGGGATGACCAAATGAATCCAAAGATCATCCTGGACTTTTCACCAACACCTTCTTAACTGCGCACAACTTCCACTAAATAATCTCGCCACTCACATGATCCACTGAAGAATCTCCACCGATAAACAACCCACAAGCTCAACCTTGAACAAGAACCCTAACTATCCTTGAGACGTACACCCTGAAACCTGGCGAACCTCTGAATACAACAACCCTGGATTTTGATGAACCTCTGAATAGGAAAATACCAATAACATGAAAAACTCTTCGATCCCATGTCTCAGAAGACTAATGCAAATGAAAGGATGCAAAGATATGACCTAATAGAGATGCAAATGAGAAAGAAACACAAGCCAGTTAGAGGTAGGGCACTTTTTGGGGTGCTACAACAGGGAAATATGGTCACATTTCTGGACGGCGTGGGACTCTGACTCATGGCGCACCTGACGAACACCTTCACGTCGGGGAGTTGGACTTCTGGATCTTCGGCGATCTTTCCTCGGCTGAGGGGATCTTAGTCGGGAAGATTCTTCCAAGGCCCCAATCCTCTCATTTTGTTGGAGGATTAAGAGGTTGGTTTTGTTGAGAGCTTCAAGACGTACTGTGGCTCCAACTCCGGTTCCTTCGTCAGGAGGGCCAACAGTATCAACCATGGTGACAGAGCCAATGCCTTCGACAGCGGTAACAGGGGCGACATATGTGAGGCCTTACACACAGCCAGTCCTGGAGTACATTGGCCCATCAGTGACAAATCCTCAGACTCCACTAGGAGGAATTTCGACATTTAGGCAATTTCCTCCCCCAGGATTTTCACAGCCTTTGCCTAGGAACCCAATCTATGGCATGCCAACGGCAATGATGCAGAATTTGCGTACTGCACCCCCAATATTTTCAGAGAATGTGATATCTTCCCCTTTACAGGAGTCAGGTTCTGGAATTAACATGGGTCGAAACAGCCAGTCCATAGGTTTGGGATATTCTGCTCAAGGACCCAACTTAACAAATGAATCTGCAGCATATTTAAGGCAACAGATGGATGAGAGCAACATGCAAATGGTACATACTTTGTCTCAGACGATGGGTGAGATTTTACAGCCATTGATCCAGAATACCACTCAAACCAATCAAATAATGACAGCCCAGATGGCGCGTATAACAGAATTCATGGGAATGCCCGCTCCTGTTCAACACCAAAATCAAGGAGTCGAGATGAGGGAAAATGCTCAACAAGTGAATCTGGTGAATCTTGAGTTGGTCGAACCGCCTAGGGAGGAGCCTCCTAGAAATCAAATACCTATACTTGAAGAGGAGGAACCAAGGATGGTGCTAGTAAACAGAAATCAAAATGCTGATCATGTGGTGAATCAGGTTCGACGCAATAATGTAGCAGCGAAGAACAATTTGGCAGCCATGGTCGAGAGAATAATGGCTCGAAATGGCCTGAATATGAGTTTTTCTAGGACAAACTTCACTTCGCCTATAGTAGACTATATACTCCAAGCTGAATTACCCCGCAGGACGAAAGTACCAAAGTTTACTAAGTTTTCAGGAGATACTACAGAATCTACCGTCGAACATGTGGCGCGCTACCTGATCGAAGCTGGTGAGATTGCGAATTATGAGAGTCTAAGGGTGAAGTATTTCCCTAGTTCCCTCACTAAAAATGCATTCATGTGGTTCACTACGTTACCATCTGGTTCGATTTGTAATTGGACCCAGTTAGAACGTTTGTTCCATGAGCAATTTTACATGGGGCAGACTAAAATTAGTTTGAAGAAATTGGCTAGTGTGAAACGAAAGTTCAATGAGCCAATAGATGATTACTTGAACATGTTTCGACTACTCAAGGCTAGATGCTTTACACAAGTGACTGAGCATGAACTGGTCGAAATGGCCGCTGGTGGCCTTGATTACTCTATCAGGAAAAAACTGGACACCCAGTATCTGAGGGATATGGCCCAGTTGGCTGACAGAGTTCGACAGCTGGAGCGTCTCAAGGATGAAAAAGCTAGGGTGAACAAAAACAAGAAGGTAGCTTACGTCGAATACCAGGAGGGCATTGAAGAGTTGTATGACGAGCCTGTTAAGTTCGATGAAAGTGAAATAGATCTTGCTGAACTTAAGCAAGGTCCTCCTTATTCTTGTAAATTATTAGTTCCTTCAAATGGGAAAACCCCTGTCGAAACCGAAAAGAACGATAGGTTCCCAAAGAAAACATACACTTTCGACATCACTAAATGTGACGAAATTTTTGATTTGTTAGTTAAGGATGGTCAAATATTAGTGCCTCCTGGTGCTAAAATACCACCTTTAGAGCAAAGAAAAAAGAGAGGCTTTTGTAAATACCATAATTATTTGGGTCATAAAACTTCTCAATGTTTTCTTTTCAGGGATCTGGTGTAGAATGCTATTCAGGAAGGCAAACTCAAATTTGGGGAGAAAACTAAGACCCAGATGAAAATTGATACCAACCCTCTTGAAGTAACTGAAGCAAATTACACAGAGCCCCATGAGGTTAACATGGTCGAACTAGCTGAGGAATCTGACAGCAACTTAGATAGTGTTAGCACCAATGAAGCTTTTGGCAGAAATGCCACAGTGGTGGAGGTTACTGAGGACCTTACCAATGATGTGGTGTTCATTAGAGAAGTTGAGGAAATAGATGGCTGCCAGCTTGAGCATTTGATATGTATGGCTGTTGAACACTACTTTAGGACATCTTCTGAAGTTCAAAGGTTTGACTCTGAGGCTACAGTCGAGATCCATGATGAAGCTGAAGCATCAAAATTGCAGATGGTAACAAAAGAGACTGCTGACCGTTTCAGACAGATGGATGAGGCTGCTGAAGGCCTTGATGTCCACTTCTCCAAAATGCGCTTAAAACATGAAATTGACATAAACATGGCCGAAGTGACTAACGGACAGGCCATGGATATTGATGAACAGGTTCGCCAAGAAGACCGCAACAAGCTAGCTTACCCTAGAGAAGATGAAACCATTGTTGATTTTCTCCACAGATGCCAGGGGAAGAACTCTAAAGTCATGTTGTGCCCTAGATGCAGTGCTATCTTTGACAAAGAAGCTGCTCATAGCCTCCAAGCGGGGAATGAAGCCAAATCTGGACGTGAGAAAAAATCTGCTCAAAGGCCAGGGCGTTTCGACCCAAGGAAAGCTACTAAAAAACAATATGGCCAAAGGCCACCAATGCCAAGGGCTAAGCAGGCTACTTTCAAGCCTAGCAGTGAGGTACCAACTGGAAAGTGGGTCAAACCAGTTGAAGCAGCAGGGAAAGGGAAACAGAGATGGAAGAATTTCGATGTGGCTAGAGGTTCTTCAATGGAGTGCCGGAAAGAATTCAAGTCCTCCAATAAAGCTGCCTATATTTCTGAGAATTACAAAGGCAAAAATCCTATGTCCAGGTCCCAGTGCAGAAGGGAACAGAGAAGAAGAAAGGCTTTGAGAGAAGCTCATGCCAAAGACATAACTGAAACTAGTACCAACGTTCTGCCTGCTAGCAATAATGATGTTGGGACAAAAATAACAGATAAGAGGCCTAGGGGGCATAGGTTATTTACTTCCAAGAAGGAAGAAGCTGAGAGGTTTGCAGTCGAAGCAGCTGAGGACGAAGATTTGACTCACAACTTTGATTCTCACTCTGATGCCTCTTTAAACATCATTGTTAGTGTGGTTTCGGTGATGCCAAGAGAATATGATAGGATAACTGAAGTAGAAAACTTAGAGGCCAACGCTGAGGCTGAAATGGCAGCGCACCAACCTGTGTGCTACTATGTGATGAACAACGGGTGTATCTAAGAGCATAATGCTTTCTTTGAACGACCAACTGAGGCTATGAAATGGCACTTGAAACCTCTGTACATTACAGGGAAAGTAGAGAACGTGCCTGTGAATAAAATCTTGGTGGATTGTGGGGCTACAGTCAATTTAATGCCACATTTCCTACTAAGCAAGATCGGTAAATTCGACTCTGATCTTAAGCCCCACAACATGGTCCTTTCTAACTATGAAGGGAAAATTGGTACCACTCTTGGCGTTCTGCAGGTTGATTTAACTGTGGGAACAGTAACAAGACCTACTTTGTTTATGGTAGTCGAAAGCAAAGCTAACTATAACCTTCTGCTGGGGAGGGAATGGATCCATGGTGTTAGAGCAGTACCTTCGTCAATGCACCAGCGGATCACAATCTGGAGGCCTGATGGCATAGTAGAAAACATTGAAGGTGATCAAGGGTACTTTAAGGTGCCTGTTAATCATGTTGATGGCGTTGAGTTTGACAAAAACTTGGCGTATATTGCGCCTTGTACTCCAGCAGAATTTGATTTCACCCCAGATGACCATGCATTCTGCTCATTATACCTGCACCCTGTGGAGGGATTTCGATGGGATAGAGAGGTCATAAGGGAAGAAGGTAATGTCCCATACTGTGGGGAGCCTGATGTAGACCCCACAGGCTGGGGAAGTGAATTTAGTAATAATGACTGAATTCGATGCAATACAAAGAATTTTGGCCTATGTGGCTGAATCTAAATTACAAGCGGCCTTGGAGGCTGCACACAACCACATGGCTGTCGAAGCCACAACTCAAATTTGTGAAGTAGGCCCTGGTATGGACTTTGAGCCTGAACCACCTGATGGGTCTCAAATCGAAGACCAAAATCAAAGGCTTGATGCTATTTATGATAATGAGCCTTTGGGTTTTGAAAAGGATCCAGTGTCAGATAACATTAGAATGCTGGCGCAAGATCCTTTGGAAGAAATTGACTTGGGTGAAGGGGGAGTAAAAAGGCCTACTTATGTTAGTGCTAACCTTGACCCACAACTCAAAGTCGAAATGGTTCAACTATTGAAGGAATTTAAGGATTGCTTCGCTTGGGACTATGATGAAATGCCTGGTTTGAAGAGAGAGCTTGTTGAACATAAGTTACCAATCATACCTGTGAAAAAGCCAGTCAAGCAAAATCCAAGACGGTTTTCCCCAACAATCCTTTCAAAGATCAAAGAGGAAATTGAAAGGTTACTTAGATGCAAGTTCATTCGTACAGCTAGGTATGTCGAATGGCTAGCTAATATTGTACCAGTCATTAAAAAGAATGGTTCTTTAAGGGTCTGTATAGATTTTAGAGATCTAAATTCTTCAACCCCTAAAGACGAATATTCTATGCCTGTGGCAGAAATGTTGATTGATTCTGCTGCAGGACATGAATACTTGAGTATGTTGGATGGTTATTCTGGTTATAACAAAATATTCATTGCTGAGGAAGATGTCCCAAAGACTGCTTTTCGATGTCCAGAGGCATTAGGCACCTACAAATGGGTAGTAATGCCTTTTGGTCTAAAAAATGCTGGGGCAACTTACCAGCGAGCAATGAATTCGATCTTTCATGATTTTATTGAGACTTTTATGCAGATCTATATTGATGATATCGTTGTTAAGTGTTTTTCAGGAAAAGATCATTTAAGCCATCTTCGACATTCCTTTCAAAGGATGAGAAAGCATGGTCTTAAAATAAATCCTCTTAAATGTGCTTTTTGTGTGCAGGAAGGGGATTTCTTAGGCTTTGTGGTCCACAAGAAGGGGATCGAAATTAACCAGAATAAAACCAAAGCCATTATGGAAGCAAAAGCGCCATCAACAAAGAAGGAATTGCAGTCTCTCTTGGGCAAAATAAATTTCTTGAGGAGGTTTATATCCAACTTGAGTGGGAAAACGCAAGCCTTTTCGCCATTGCTTCGAGCTAGCAAGGATGGGTTCGACTGGGGGCAGGCTCAACAGGAAGCCTTCGACAAGATCAAAGAGTACCTCAGTCACCCCCCGATTCTCTCACCACCTTGTGGCAATAATAGTATGAGATTGTACATAGATGCGTCAGATAGAACTTTAGGGAGCATGTTAGCTCAAGAGGATGATGATGGTGTCGAAAGAGCCATCTATTACCTTAGTAGAGTTTTAAATGATGCAGAAACTAGATATAGCATGATTGAAAAATTATGTTTATGTTTGTATTACTCTTGTACAAAATTGAAGCATTATATAAAACCAGTTGATGTTTATGTTTCTTCTCGTTATGACGTTATTAAACATATGTTGTCCAAGCCTATTTTGCATAGTCGAATTGGAAAATGGGCATTAGCATTAACTGAATATTCCTTAACTTATAAGCCTTTAAAAGCTATTAAAGGACAAGTAGTGGCAGACTTTATAGTTAACCATTCTACAAATGAGACCCCTCTAAACTATCTTGAAGTGGAACCTTGGAAGTTATACTTCGACGGGTCGAGCCACAAAGATGGGACAGGCATATGAGTGCTTGTTATTTCTCCTAATAAAATTCCAACAACACTTAAGTATAAAATTGAAGGCCATTGTTCTAACAACGAAGCTGAATATGAAGCTTTAATTGTTGGACTTGAATTATTGTTGGAATTGGGGGTAACTCATGTCGAAGTAATGGGAGATTCAGAACTGGTCATAAAACAAGTTACCAAGGAATACAAGTGCATAAAAGAAAAATTGATTATGTACTTTGTAGTTGTGAATCGAATGTTGAAAAAGTTCGATGCAGTTAGTTTTTGACACATCCCTAGACTTGAAAACCAGGTCGCTAATGACTTGGCTCAGATCGCACCAGGGTATAAAGTTTCGAAAGACAAATCACAAGATGAAATCGAAATTGAAGTCAGAGGAAAGGTGGTGTCAGTAGAATTGGCCTCATCAAACTTGGAAGAAACTAAGCTTGGATACGCTGATGAAGATAATTTTGCAATTTTGGCAGTTGATAGCATGACTGACAAGGATTGGACAAAACCTATAGTAGATTATCTAAAAAATCCAATATCTTCGACAGAAAGGAAAATCAAGTATCAAGCTTTGAGTTATGTCTTGTTGGGCAATGAATTATTAAAAAAGACTCCTGAGGGAGTATTGCTTAAGTGCCTTAGTGAGGCAGAAGCGTACTTGGCCCTTTCGACTGTCCATAGTGGGACATGTGGAGCACATCAGGTAGGCCATAAAATGAAATGGTTGTTATTTCGACAAGGCATGTATTGGCCTACCATGTTAAAAGATTGCATTGAATTTGCTAAGGGTTGTCAGGAATGTCAAGTCCACGCTGGCATTCAACACGTCCCTGTAAGTGAATTGCACTCTATAGTGAAACCTTGGCCTTTTAGAGGATGGGCTTTAGATTTGGTTGGAGAAATTCGACCAGCATCATCTAAAAATCATAAGTACATTTTGGTGGGTATTGATTATTTTACCAAATGGGTCGAAGCTATCCCTTTACCAAATGTTGATCAAGAAGATGTGATTGAATTTATCCAGAAACACATCATCTATAGGTTTGGAATCCCAGAGACAATTACAAAAGACCAAGGATCAGTCTTCACTGGTCAGAAAATGCAAGAGTTTTCTAAAGACATGGGGTTCAAGCTTTTAACGTCCACACCTTATTATGCTCAAGCTAATGGCCAAGTCGAAGCGGCAAATAAAGTAGTTATTGGGTTGATAAAAAAGCATGTGGGAAAAAGGCCAAGAAATTGGCATAAGACATTGGACCAAATACTCTGAGCATGTCGAACGTCCCCAAAAGAGGCAACTAATACTACCCCATTTCGACTGACATTTGGTCATGATGCAGTTTTGCCTGTAGAAATTCATCTTCAATCTATAAGGATCCAAAGGCATCATGAGATCCCATCTGAGTCTTATTGGAATATGATGCTTGATGAGTTAGTGGATTTAGACGAAGAAAGGCTCCATGCGTTGGAGTTGCTGAAAAGGCAAAAGAAAAGGGTGGAGAAGTCTTATAACAAAAAGGTCAAGATTAAAACCTTTTTAGCTGGGGAATTGGTGTGGAAAGTGATCTTGCCTATGGATCGAAAGACCAGATCTTTAGGGAAGTAGTCTCCTAAGTGGGAAGGTCCTTTTTCAAATTATTAAGGCATTCAGTAATAATGCTTACGAGGTTCAGGAGATTGAGGGTGATCTAAGAGTCTTAAGGGTAAATGGGAAATGTTTGAAAAAATATAAGCCTATTTTGCAAGAGATTCATATTAGAACATAAGCCTTATTAAGATTGTAAAAGCCAGAATAGGCTAGATAAGGCCAAAATGGCGTACAAAGGAAAAGAAACAAGTACAATAACGCCAAACCCAGGAGAAAGATCATTCATAGTCTCTCCAATTGATGGAGTTGAGAAAGGTGAGGTAATCTTCGTCAGCTTCATCATCAGGATCTTGTGCTTTAGAACGCCCTTTCTTGGGGGACCTTCATCTTAGTTTCTCGCTTCTTGGCCTGGGAAGTTATTCCAGTTGAAGTGCTATTGCAGGAAGTGGTGGTTGCCTCAGCCTTCTATGTTTCTTCAGCCACCCTCTTGGTTATTGTTTTCTTTGAGGAAGTACTCATACATGCTTCAGTGAGTGCAGAATATGGCTCATGTGAAGAGGATTTTATAGGGGCAATGCCTTGTAAGGATTGGCCAATCAACAATGGAAACACGTGAAATTACTCTTGGAAACATACCCTAGGGTTACTCTATTAATGGAATAAAGACTTGTGCCGTTGGAGCACTAGCCTGTTAAAAACTGCGTTGTTTTTATGATTCCCAAGAAAAGAGGCAGAGTGCCTTAATCACAAAGATTTGCAAAGTTTGAGGCCATTAATAAAACATTAAAAGATAATGTGCCATTAGCAAAGTTTTCAAGTTGAAAAGTTAACAACAAAGGGAAGGCATTTAAATGGATGCCAGAAGGCATTAAATTGTCATTACATAAAGCCTCAATAGGGCCAGAAAAAATGATGATGAAAAAGAACTACAAACAAAAGTCATAAGATGATCAAAAGGGGAGCTTCGACTTCAACTGAAGAAAGTTGACCTTGTGAGTCAGAAGGCGTGTTTCGCATAGAGCTTTGTCGAGCTTGGCTGCTGAAAGTTTCTTTTCAAGCTGTTGGGCATCGTCAATGAAGTCCATGGTGCGTTTCAGCTCTTTGGCCAGTTCAGTGTCGTCGAAGTCCTTCAGCTCAAGATTGCGTTTTTCAGCATTGGAAATTTTGTTTTGCAGTTCTATGATTTGCTGTTTCCATGTGTCAATATCCCTTTGATTCGACAGCATCCCTTTTAGCTTGGGCATTTTCCAGGTCTTCGACTTTAGCCTCTGATGCGTGCGCTTCATCCCAAGCCAAATGTTCCAGTGCAGTTGTATTTTCAATGGTGCTTTGAATGGTGGGAAGAAGCTTGAAGTCCTCAGACATCTGATTTATTAAAGTAGTTAACTCTATAAGGAAATCAGATACCTCTTTTTTAAGGGTCGAGAGGTCCAGTTTTTGGAGGGTGTCCTTCAGAAAGAGAGAAGCAGTTCGATCTGCATTTAAGATACTGTGGATGTCTCCCCTGAAGAACTTGTCTTTAATCTACTGAAGAATAGGGCCAACAAAGTCATCTGGAGCTGAACCCCCAGAGGTGGTCGAGGTACTAAGGCTGTTACCTGAGGAGCTGTACTTCTTCCCAAGTATCATTTTGGCATATTCTCGAGGATTCGACCATCTAAGGGTTGCCAGTGGGTCTTCAGAAGTGCCTGTAGCCTTAGGAGTTGGATTTTTGACAGGACTTTTTTCAGCCTTAGGTGAAGTGGTTTGATCCCTCTCAGTTCTCTCTCTTTCATCCTCTCCATCCTCTTCTTGTTCTTCTTCATCTTCGACTTCTTCTTCTTCTTATTCTTCATCATTTTGGTTGTCATCCCCTTGATCATCGCCATTTCCCATAGTGTCTGTCTGTTCATTGGCAGTTTGATCGAGGTGATCATTGCCTGGTTCATTTTCAAGCTAGTTTTCCTCTTCGACCAGCGTCCTCTCTGCTTCCATAGCAATGGTTTCTGTGTGAGGTTGTTTGCTAAAAACACCATCCTTTTCAAGATCAGAGCCATCTGTCTGGGATTGTTGAGTGGTGGTCTTGGCAGGCGAGTTTTTGTGTGTTTCATCCGCTGTAGAAGGAGGAACTATAAGGAGGATATGTTGGTTAATTTCGCTTATTAAGCTGTACCCAGAACCAATTTCAGAAGTGGGGTGATAAGTTGGCTCACCTTGGCTATTCAGAAGAGTTGGTGTAGAGGTCGACGTAGTTTGTGGTGGGTTAGAATCACCTACATCAGCCTGAAACCACAGGTAAAGAGAATAAGATTGAAAGAGATGTGAGTAAGGAGTGCAAATGTTATGAGGAAGATGGTGTGCATACCTGAGCATTTGCAACATCAGGGCTTGAGTTTTCACTCTCATGAGTGCTAGCGTTCGATTTCGACGCGGCCTTGGAGAATTGTTTCTCGACACCACTAGTGGTAGGTGTCTTTTCAAGAATTTCGGCTGCCTTCGAAGAAGGTTGGCCAGTAGCTCCAAAAGCTTTGGTAAGCTTCCTTTTCCTTTTAGCTATGACCTCCTCAGGAGATTCATCATCAGCATCTAAAGGGATGATTGTTTGGGCGCCTTTCTTGGTTTTCTTTTGAGTTGTTGGAGGTTTTCGACCAATCTAAAAAGTTGATGCAAACATTAGAAGGCAATCACACAAAGAAGACTTAGGCAAGGGATATAAAATACCTTTGTGCCTTCAGGTTCTTTTTCAGCCTGCACAGCATCACCCTTAGCTAGTTTGGTCTTCCTGGGCATAGCTGAAAAGACAAAGATAATTATTACAAGTTAATAATTGAGTGGTTAGTTAAAAATCACAAATCAAGGGCTTCAAACCTTCATATATTTTAGATTCGATATGAACACCCTCGATCCCTATATGAAGGTGTCCTTTGAAACTGTCCAGTGTATGTTTAGTCGAAACCACCCTTTTTGCTTTCGGTTGAGACTGCTGTCGAAGGATTTTTATGGAATCACCATAGACAAACCAGTCTGGAAATGGAGGGGCAAGTGCCACTCCAAAGTCAGCATTAGGCAGTCAAGGGAACTTTGGAGGAAAGAGTTCAAAAGCTACCTCATAACGCTTCTCGAGAGGAACGTTTGAAGGGATTTTTAAATTATCCATTTTTTGTAGAAATTTCTCCTTCAAAGTGACAGCAGCCTCACGAACGGTTCGACTAATATCATCTGGTCGATAGACAGTTTCAAAGTACATTTGGAAGGCTTGAATTTCTTTGATATGAGTGAACTTACTCTTCCTGGTTTTCTCCTGCACATTAAGGAAAGCTTGGTCAAGTAAAGAGGAGAAAGCAGCGACATCAAGAAATTGTTCACTATAGTGCTTCGACCACCAGTCGTGAAATGATTGAGTACACAAAAAACTGGGTTGAAAGTACACAGGGGAAAGCACTGCATTTCGAGCATTCAACCGGTCGAAGGGGATTGCAGCACCTCCTTCGACGAAGCTGGCAGTATGAAGAACGACATGGCCCTTTTTCTCATATAGACATCTAGGGAAAGTTTGGGCCAGCCCAAATTGTCGAGAGACAAGGTTTGGTTAGTAAGCAATCAATGCTGCCATACCTCTTCCAAGATTCAGCCTATGGGTAAAAAATCTAGGAATCAAGAAAGCTTCCCAGATTGGAACAGATTCAGTATGGAGCGTTGTTGTCGAATTGGGGAATGGCCTTGTGAACCATTCAGGGCCACATCTTCTTTCAGCAAAAGGAGCCATACTAGGTGTGAACTCATACCTTTTGGAAAACATCATAATATAGCTGGAGAAGGCTCCTTTGAGAGTTTCCCCATCATCATTAGGGGTAAGTTTTACCAGGCGAGTCCCTTCGACCCTCCTTTCTTTGATTTCAGTGGAGTTCTCATCGACTTCCCCTTTCCTGGGAAGGTTGGCTTCAAAGGTTGCATTAAGCCATAACTGAAGCAGCCAAAGGGGGCCATTCAGGTGTACAGTGCCCTGGGCCTCTAAATCTTTAAGTCGAGATGCCCCTTCGCTAATGGATTCATAGAGATTTGCCAGGATTAATTCACTAAGGCAAACCCCTCTATTGTGGTGGAGTTCGTTGGCTAGAGTTAGATATTTCTTAGTCACTTGTAGGGATTTGGAGCAAAAAACATACCTAGACAGCCACGTGGTGAGGAATGCAATGTGTTCCTGATCAGATACTTCGACAATGTCACGTTTGAAGTGGTGGTTTATAAAGTGGGTATAGGTAAGTTTGGAATTGAATATCCCTATAGTATCCTCTGCATCAGTTTCAGGGTCATAAGCAATGCCATCTGGTCGAAGCCCTGTGATGGCAGCTACATCAAAGAGGGTAGGGGTGGCCATCCCACAGGGAAGATGAAAAGTATAGTGGGTACTATCCCAAAAATAGAGGGATGCTGCCAGCAAGTTTAAACAATAAGGAATGTTAGTCTTCGACAGCATGAGCAAGTCATAAATTCCTATTGTTTAGTTTTGGCCTTCTTCATCTTGGCCATCCAAAGGTCAAAATCTTTCAGCGGGCTAATAGCTCTTACCAATCTAGTGCCATCTTGGAGATATCTGAGGTCCATCTTGGTTAAAGTGGGTCTATCAGGGGAAGTTTCACCTATTTTAGGGTTGCTTTTTTGCCCTAATGGTCTGGATTTACGGTAGGAAGGAAAAAACTCACTAAGTTTTTCATCAGTAGCCTTAACATCGGCTAAGGGGCCAGATAAAGCGTAAGGTTTGTCAGAGATGATAAGAGGAATCATTACCTGGGATGCATAGATACTCCTCACTTCTGCAAGACGAGGTTCTGGCATGAATTGGTGATTCTTTACCACCTTAGGTCCTGGAAGGTTCAAAAACGGTGAAAGAGATTGCTTGAACTGTGTGACCTTACCCTTTTGACCTTGCTTTCCTTGATGAACGGTTTGTGAGGACGCCATTGTTGAGAAGAAAGGAAGTTGCGTTCTGTTTTTTTTCTCTTGAGGAAAAGTTCGAAGAATGAAGAAATAAGTTGCAAGAAACTCTGAGAATGCAAAAGTTTTGCAAGTTGGAGAAAAGGGTATTTATAGGCGTTTGAAAGTTAAAAGGATTGTGAATCCACCGTTAAAACAAATACGGTAGTGGGACGCGTGTCTTCTTTTGAAATTTTTGAGTGGTGGTAGTTATGATCATACTGTGAAATGTCTAGTTTCAAGAAAAGGTAATGATGAAGACTGATCACAGATACGGCTGAAAAGACGTTTGAAGATTCACCATCATGACATGACGTCATAAGCGTGGTTGAAAGAAACTGAATAGTTTCTAGATCGTGGGTTGGTCAGTTATGACCATGTTTTTTCATAGTCGAATAAGCAGGCGTCGAAGATTGTTTTATCAAAAAATAACCTTCCTACCAACACTGGCGAAAGGACATTTTTCGGGGGCAATTTGTTGGCTCCTAATTCGACGCTACTTGTTTTTAAATAAATTGGCCAAGTCGAAGTTATTCTTTAAAAATAATAGTCTGAAAGAAATAAGGCTTCGACCACACTTGGTGAAAGCCTGAGTCGAAGGAAGAGGTCTTGAGACTTCAAATATTGCTAAGTCCAGGGAATCCATTCAACTGGATAATGCGCTGCAGTTACAGTTAATTATTGGAGGGAAGTTCTACTATTTGAATTTGAAAAGAGGACAAGTGGCGAATATCCAGAAGTTGAAGACATGCAAAGTGCCAAGTGGCGTGTTCGGGGAGTAAACCGTCAAATGGTGGTTATTTTAGAGTATTATAAATAGGTTAGTTCTAGAGTTAGAATGTGTGAAAAAACCGTGTTTTACAAGTAACTATGTAATCACTCAAAGTATCCAGCGTGTAGAGAAAAGAGTGAGGTGAGAATGTACGTGATTGTAATCACCATTATCTTTCATTGCAATGCAATTTACTTTGAGGTTTCTAACTTAGATCCTTTACTTTGAAGTCCTTTAATTCAGTCTTTTACTTCTAAGCATTTTACATTACAAAGTTTTTACTTTACAGTTCTTACCTTATAAAGCTTCTACCTTCAAGCCTTTACATTTCTGCAGTTCATTCAATACTTTATGCATTTTCTTTACCATTTAAACTTCACTCTTTCATTGAATTTGCTTTTGCATTGTTTTCTCTAAGTTTCTTGTTCGACTTAAACATTTTCCTGCCTTTTATCACTTTTTATTTTACGTTTTATAGCGCCCTTTTTGTTTGCCAGCATTGTCGAAATTTTTGTTTTATGCATTTGTGAAACATTTTAAATACACTTATAGCACATGTCCTAGGATCAATCTGATCGATCCTGTAAGTTACTAGAACTTTATTGTTTTAGAATATCAGCGGTTGTTTACCAATTTCCAAGATAAACAACGAAAGGACAAGGAGGAGGTGAGTTACGAATGAGAGAGATATGCCATCTCCTATCATACTCATCATTGATGTCACCACCAGTAGCGACATTCTTAGGAATGTCCATGGGCACCAACTCATCTTAAGGGATTGTCATCTAGAGATCTTTCGCCTAAATGTAGCTGAGACGTGACAAGCGATACAATTCTTTATTTTCTACAAACACAAACAATAAAAGTAAAACATTAAATTAAAAACTCGTGGGTTTCCTCCCACGTAGGGCTTTGTTTAACGTCGATAGCTCGACGGCTAGGAGTGTTAATCTTCGGTTTCCATGGCCATTTATCAATCCATCTCACCTATCCCTCACCTTTTCTTTTCTTCCTTCTGTGAGGTGGTTCATTCTTTTGAACTTGTGGTGGTGGTTCAGGATCTATCCTAAGTATTAGCTTTTCAAGTTTGGGCTTAGTTATTTCATCCATCACCTCAAAGTCTAACCTTACCCTCTTGACACTAATGATTTCCCTAGTTTTATGGTCCTCTAATTTTCTCTTTTTATGTGTGACCTCAAACAAAGATGCATCAGTGTGGATATTTTCCAATATCTCCACTTACATTTTGGATTGGGATTCTACCTTAACTTCTACAAACCTTTGCGGGAAAGGAATTGGTGAGGTATAGGGAGGAGGAGCAATAATAGGTGCTTCCTTCTCCACCTCTTGGACAACCTCTATTTTGGGTGGTGTTGGTGGAATTTTCGCAATCTCTATGCTCTCAACAGAACTCTCCTCAACTTCATTATCACACTCCCTAGGATTTTCTATTTGTTCTTCACTACTGGTTGCTACAACATCCACATGTTCCTCAGGGTAGGGTTCTATACGTGTCTGTGCAAGCAGGGAGATTCGAGTCTCCAATGCCTCGTTGTGAGTCATGAGGGACTCGACCTCAGTGTTCATCTGCCTAAGGTTTTCATTAATTTGGAGATGTTGTTTTCTAAAGTCTTCATTTTGGAGAGTTTGTGTCTCCACAAAACGCTCCATCATAGATTCTATCCTAGAGTGAGTAAGCGTTGCATTATATTCCTCCATTAGTATTTCGAGGTTGGATTTATGGGAATCTTGTGGTTCCTCAAAATACTGGGAGTGGTAATCATAGAGGGAATTTGGGTGAGAATGAGTTAGCATCGCATTGAAATCCTCTATTAATATTTCGAGGTCAGATTTATGGGATTCTTGCGGTTCCTCAAAATATTGAGAGTGGTAATTGTAGAGGTTATTTGGGTGATACATAGTAATTGATATAAAAGTGCCTTAGTCTATACGGTGCAACAACGGAATCACAATATTGACTGTTGGTCCCCGACAACGGCGCCAAAAACTTGATGCTACGCAAGTTCACGGAAATATCAAAGTAATATAAAAGATTGTCGAACCCACAGAGACCAATGTCAACCTACTGTAATCTATCGTTGCTTTGTAAAGCTAAGGCTAATGATAATTGATAAAAGGGAAACTAAGACTAGAACTAAAATAAAACTAAGAAAATATAACAGAAAAGAGAGACCGAAATGTGGATTCCGCGTACCTCAGGCACTTTGTAATTGGTTGACGTTAATTTATGTATGTTCTGTAGAAAATATTGATTTAAAGACTCCGTCTCACACTCTCGCGCTATTGACTAAAGCCACTTCTCATAACCACAAGATTTTGCTCTCGCTCGCCCGTTTTAATTAGAACACGTATTTTGAAAATCAATTAGATCCTAATCGATACCTAAAGCGTTCTCGCTGTTTTTAGAATCAATGCCCCGTTCCCACAATCTGGTTCGACCCCACGCTCTCGCAGTGCCGACTCTGACCTTTACTTGCTTCTCACTCTCGTGACGAAACAATGTTAACTAACCTCTCACTCTCGTGACAAAGCTATTTAAATTAAACTTGGAAACAAAGACCAAAACATAATTTATTATAAGTTAACACCAATTTCATTACCGAGTCCCGTCGGAACGACGGTCCTTACATACCGGACTCTAAACTATTTAGTCGGACATAGTGACAGAAACAAATAAACAACTTTGGGTTTTAGAATTAGACGAAAACATAATAAGCAGTTTAAAATGATTTAAAGTGATGTTTGCAAAATAAAGTAAAGTGATAAAAGATTAAAGCAATAACGATGGCAGAACTTGAAAACAGAATGTAAATGGCGGAAAATAAAAGCGTAAAAGTAAATGAACCTGAAGATAAAACTGGATTAAATATCTTGAAATAATGGCGGCAAGATTGATCCAAGCATTACATAGATGTAGGCCTAACACTAATGGTGTAGTAGTTCCTCTATGTGAGAAACTACCACTTTTACAATTGTAATTTCTGCCTAAAACTATGAAATAAATTATGCAGCGCTCCCGCACACCAACCTCCCCCCCCCCCCCCCCCCCCCCCCCCGGTTACGAAGATGAACTGCTTAATTTATACTCCACTTCTCGCGTAAAAGTCTCACCCTTTTTGTAAAATCCGGACGGTTGAGTTGAACGAAGAAAACTGGACTAGACGTGGAGAAAATATAGGAGAAATTTTGGTCCGTGGCAGTTGCCAGCTATAGTGGCACTCGCCACTTTCTCCACTTTTTTAGTGTGGCAGGCGCAACATTCTTCTCTCATTTTTCAAGTGGCAGGCGCCACAAGTTGTTGGTGGTGGGCGCCACCCTTCATGGAGTGTGGCAGGCGCCACCTCTTTGAAGTGTGGTGGGCTCCACCCCTTCTTCCACTTATATTTTATATTTTTTTTCTTTTTATTTTCTTCATTATTTCTTCATTTCACTTCTTTTTTTTCTTTCTTTTGTAATCTAACCCATTTCTACTCAAGGTACCTGAAAAGAAAATAATATCGGCATAACAAGACATAAATCAAGGAAAATAAAAGAAAACGCAACTAAAATTCATGTGTATCGGGTTTAAAAATACGATACATTTTCGTGTTAGCAAATACTCTAATTTTTTTGCTTTTAACAAATGTCTCTACAAAAGTATAGATAATATCAAATATCAATCGATGGACCGAAAGGTTAAGATTGATATTTAATACATAAAAATCAGAAAGTTAAACCAAAACATGAAAATAGTTTTGACTTGACTGAGAAAGTTGTCCTAAAAAATAGATTTTCTTAAAGGACTTACCATTCAACAGACCATGAAAATATAGGGATTCAGTGGTCTAAGATTTAATTACATACTCTAAAAAAAAGTAATTTACATTTGAGAATTTCTTATCACACCACCCATGTTTCTTAGGCACCACCTGAATTTCCGATTTTGCCCCCTGATTTCGGATGTGCACATTTGGACGCACCAATTTTTTAAAAAACGCTGATGCGTTCTGGAAGTGCACATCCGGAAACATTCCTGATCTGCAGATCCGGAAAACAGCAGAACTTTATTATTATTTTTTTAAATCGGTTTTGTTGGTTGGTCGCATATGTTAATATATCGTCGCAACTTAATATACATTCGACAACATCCATATATAAAATAAAATGATATATATACATAATAAACCTCAGTCAAAATACAGTACATACATGTAATATAAATAGAATACATCAAACAAAAAACTACTGCGTATGGCGAATGATCTCTCCTGGCTCCCCTGCTCCTCTGCCCCTACCCGCAATCCTCGCTCGATGTCTACGGTACTGAAGTGCCCCCTGAGCAATCTCAATAATCCTATCCATGGCAAGTTTGGCACTAGAGCCCTCAGGGAGGTGACCGTCCGCAATGGCCTGCCACGTTATCTGCTCTATCTGACGACAGCGAGGTAGGATATCCTGACTATGGTCCAGCTGAGACTGCCGCTCCTCTAATGTCTCCTGATGAGCAGGTCTAGGTGGCGATCCCTCAGCAGTGGGCACCATGCATGGGTGTGAGACGGTGTAGAACCACACGATATACCCAGAAGCAACGCTCCAGTCTCTCTCCGCTCTGGTCGGCCGAGCCTCTTCCGGTACCAAGTGGGATTAGAAGTCAACATATATCTCATCTATCTGCCTGCGGGTCAAGCCTAGAGGAGCAGACTCATGAGGCATCCTGGGGATCGTCAGCGTGTAACCAAACTGACGCAAGACGCACTCCGACAGGTATCGAGCAGTAATGGTCGAACTGCATGCCAACCATCCTGAGAACAGCGAAACCTCATCGAACGGACGCGTCACACGGTGATCGGCATAGGGGTGATACAAAACGTCCTCAGCAGCCATCCGATCAAGATACACTCTGTAGGGGTCGGGCACCTGGTTCCCTCTGAGCAGGAGAAATGCAGCAGCACGTGGCATATCCTCAGTGTACCCGTCGACACTCCCCTAACCAGTAATGTTGGGAAAGTGCTGTAAAATCCACGTCTGAAATGGAAAACATAACATGGGTGTCAAGCATTATAATGAATATAGAAAGAAAAGAAATGAAAAAATCACTTAGAATATTAGATTGTTACCACGTATAGCGTATAACTTCCTGCCAAAGTCTTGGATGCCCAGAGGCAACCATCGGAGAGCCTAGCATATGTGTATGCCAGTGCAGCCACCCCCCAGTTGTACGTATGGATCTTTGTCTGATCCAAAAGGTACTTGAGGTAGACGACATCAACATAGTAGGCGCTGGTGTCCACAAACACCTGCGTGCCGAGCAAAAATAAGTAGTAGCATCTCAGGGCATGCTGCTTGTGGATCTCCACCTCAGCTGCATCCCCTTTTGCCTGTCGTGCCTCGTCAAGCTCCTCACCAAATCTGCGTATCATAAAGGAGAACCGGACGTGTGCGCCCCTCAACTGGGTCACCTCCGCAAGTGCCTCATCTGGGCTAGCCCCAAGCTCTACAATCAGCATCTCCATCGCGTCCACCTTTGACATCCTACCGTGACGGAGAAGGGTACCCGTGATCGGTAGATGTAAAAGACACGAGATGTCGTCGAGTGTGATCGTGATCTTGCCGTACGGTAGATGGAATGAGGATGTCTCAGGGTGCCATCTCTCAACAAAGGCCATTAGCATACCGTACAGGATCTAGGAATACCCAATCCTAGACAGGCCTCCAAGACCAGAGGTAGCAGATGTGAACCACTGATCCCATGGCAGCATCTCAATCATGTCTATAACCTTTCCCCCATGGTTATAGAACTTCTGGGAATCCTTCTCCTAAAAATTTCCAAACAAAACAATGTTACAAATGAAAATATTTTCAACATAAACAATTATATAAATAAACCGAGAAAGGTTACCTCTCCTAGCCAGACATATCTGGCAGTATGCTCAGAGTACCCCACGAGTAGGGACATATCAGACGGTCCCCCGGGGTAACCGCCCAGCTCATCGAAATCGTCATCGGCGTCAACACCCTCATGTGCTAGGTGATCACCCTTTGGAACAGGAACAGGGGAACGAGTAGGAGCAGCTGATGGAGCTGGAGCCTCCTGACGACGCATGCGTGCGGGCTGGGACCCTGATGCACTGCCAGTAGAAGCGCGACGCCTCCGGGATGTAGAATCGGCGGCTGAATGGGGGGTGGCTTATACCAGTGATATGGAAGTGGCCTGAACCTGTGATGCGGATGGTTGTGGTTAGGATGTGGTGTAGGATGTCCCTCAGCTGTAGGGGCTACCCCAACTCCCTCTGCACCGGAAGCCTCGGCTGTAGACTGCATCCGCTCATGTCGGACAGATGCGTGCTGAGCTGTCCGTCCATGTATGATACGATCGTCTCTGCCAACCATCTACTCTGCAAAGCATAATAAATAAATTAGAATTTTATAAAAATAATTAAACAAAAACACACAAACAAACTAAAAAAAAAAACAAGTGTCTTCCGGATGTGCACATCCGGAAATATGCAAAATATTTAACGTTGGGTGTCTTCCGGATGTGCACATCCGGAAGGACACAAAATTTTAAACGTTGGGTATTTTCGGATGTGCACATCTGGAAGCACTCAGAATATTTAACGTTACAATCTTTCTGGATCTGCACATCCGGTACGTATTTTAAAGTTCAAAATGGCAGGCATGACTACTGCACCATGCAAAAGGGCATTTTAATGCCCTGATCGTCCGTTTGAAGCAGAAAGCAAGACTTACATTGTCTCTAACCTATGTTATTCTTACAACCTAACAATTTCTACACCTAAATGTCTACTCTAAATCGATTACTCGAAAATAACTCTGAAACTCTAAAATTTGAAAACTTACCGATTAAAATGAGATACGGAGGATTTGGAGTGTCTTGATCGTTGTAGAAATTGCTCTGCGCCGAACTCGAGTGGAAAAAATCGAGATTTGTGGGATTGAAAATTTGAGAGTTTGAGAGAGTTTGGAAAATGAAAAAGTGAAGAATTAGGGGAAGGAAGAAGGTATGGCGCGAATTAATAAGAAATCCTTCCGGAAGTGCACATCAGAAATGTTTCCAGATATGCATATTCAGAACACATCAACGTTTTTTACATCCAGAAATTAGGAAAAAAAAAATTTCACGTGGTACCTAAGAAACTTGGGTGGTGTATTAAGAAACTCTCATTTACATTTTCCTATTAAAAATATGTAAAAGCTATAATCCTCGTGACAAAGTACGAATGATGATATTCATAATCTTACTATATAAGAAAAGTTAAGGACTTGGAAATTATCCTTCTACCCTTTTGCCACATGTCATGCTGTAACCACTTCCTCTACACTCTTTCTCATTATCCTTCTATATTTCTTTTCTCTCTCTTCCTTTTCACTTTCTCTCTTCTCTGATATCTGATATTTCTTCTCAACTCCCTTTCCCTAATTTCTCTTCTCCTTCTCCTTTATTACCACTTCCGAAATTCATGTCGTCGACGCCACAATCACCACCACCGCCTCCACTCATGTCTCTTTTATTTATTTAGCATCTCTAACATCATTTTTATTATTTTCATTTGAGATAGTTTCCAAAACAACAAAAAAACTTGAGTTATCTAAGCATAATGTGAGCTTCTTCTTCTTCAACAACATTAAAGAGTTAGTGATTTTTAACGAAATAATGAGCAACACGAAAATGGAGAGACGGCGGCGGCTATTGCGTTTTCGACGGTGTTGGATCTGTGATGTTCGGTTTCACGGTGGTAGATCTACGGTGGCAACAACGTGTTTCCGACAGCGAGTGTGGTGGTGGTAAGATTCGAAATTAATTCTTTGTGGCTTTTTTAGTTTAGGTTTTTTTATTAACTTACTCTCTCTTAAACCCTAAGTTTAGTTTGATTTCATTATTTTTTGTATAAGAAAATGAAATTTATTCTGCAAAATTTGTTCTGCAGAGGTTATAATCTTCTTGTATTTACTTCTGTTTTCTCCTACTAAGCTATATTTGTTCTTATAGTTTATTCATAATTGTTTCAGGTTTGACAATGTTGTTTTTTGCAACTGAAAAAGACGTGTTTATGAGCATCTTCGACGCAGGTTCGATAAATTAACTTAAACTTCTCATGATTCTCCGTTCTTTCTCTTTTACTCATGTTTATTCTTCATTTTCGTTATTGAGTTTCATATAGCTTCGATTTTGTTTTTGGATTTGTGTTTGTTGTTTCAGGTTTGGTGATGCTGGCTTACGCAGAAAGAAGTCAGAAACGGATCGTAACCTTTTGGCACCATTGGTGCTCAACTTTAGTAATGTAATTTGGAATAATGATTTGGTTGTTAAAGTTACAGAAACACTGCCGATTATGTTGTTGATGATATTTTGTTGTTGTTGTTGTTGTTGTAGGTTTCGATAAATTAACTTAAACTTTTCCCTTTTGATTTCGGTTTTCATTCGCCTTCTTTCTTTGGCTTATAAAATGTGAAAAAGAAATAGGTAAAGTTTGTAAACATGTTTTTGATTTGTATTTTAGCATACATTTTGAAAGAATTTAATTAGCTCTTGGTCTAAATATGCAGTAACTGTCTGAGGCAATGTTGTTGGCAAATCTTGATCAAGAAGCAAAAAGTCACAGTTGTTCTCTGCTTTTCTGATTAAATTTGAGATTTATATTAAGTTATTTATATGTGTATCATTCAGTTTTTCTTTTGTACAAGCTCTATCGAATTAATTCTCTGATCTGTGCAATATCTTCATACAGGATCTTGATCTTACAAAACCTGTTGCACGGGTTCCCGCCATAAGGGTTAATCATATGTGGGAGCTAGGTTCGTGCTTTTTCATAAAATGAAACTTTTACTGTTATTGATTTTGGTTTTGGTTTTTCCTAATGCTTATTGAATTTACCTGTTAATTAGTAGTGCAATATGCGCGATAATTTTCAGCGAAACTGTTGGATGAGGAAATACTTCCCTTAGTTGTTGCAATTTCTGGAAAAGTTGGTTTTGAAGCCCCAATTAGTAGTGAGTCCAGTGGTTTAAGAGGTGTCTATGTCTTCCTGTCCTTTTATTTTGGTCTGCAAATAGAGTGAGTGGAATAAGTGAAAAAAATCTTAGAAAGAAAAGCAAAGATAGTGATTTTCATATAACACAATAACACACTCAGCATTGTCACTATGCCAGATTGCAATGTACCTCAATTCACAACTTTTATCTTCTTTTTTATTTTTTAACAATACTTTTGTTTTTTTTACTTTAATTATGGTTTAGATGATGTGGAAAAGTTATAAACTATGGTAAATGATGTGTCTTTTGGATTGTCAACAACTTTCCCTCTCTCATAATTGATGTTTTTGTATTACCGTTACTAATGAGTTTGACCTTTTCTATGTTTTGTAAATTAGTCCTCTTTGAGCTATTATAACAACCTTTGATCTTTCAATCTCAGAAGATAGAAATTAAGGAACCATAAAAATAAATGAGGAACCAAACACAGTTCATAATCAAAATAGCAACAACATTTCATTCTCAATTGTTAATATCTGTCATTCCAACTCACTCATGTATGGTGGCGGTGGAGGATAGAAGAAAACACAAAATGGGTACAAGAGTCTTCATAGCATTGTCATTTCATTATTGACGGTCCAAAAAGCTCCGCCGCCGGAAATCCAGGTGATTCTTCAACCTTCACTTTGATATGTACTTGATCTGGTTTTCTATTGTTGTTAACTTTCTTCATTGTTGTTCTCTTCATGCATATGAAATCACAAAACTGTTGTTATTTCGTATTCGATGATAATAATCTATCATCAAAGTATTTTACTTTAAAGTGTTTGTTTAACACATGCAAGGTTCTGTTGATGCTAACTTGTAGTTGGTTTGTCAACAACTTGTAGTAAAAAATTCTCAATCAATTGGTACAATTGTTTCTTGCATATATATATTTTTTTGAATCATTGACTTATGGGTGGATCACTGGGTGTCTTCCAGAATTGTAGAGGATAGGTGGATCATTGGATGAAGCCATATCTCAGAATTACGGTTGAACGCTTGAACCGGACTGAAAAGTCATATTTGAAATGTCTTTTCATGCATTTGGTAAGGAGCTCTTACAATCAATAATACATGAATGAAATTATCTGGAAATTGCTTTTGTTGCTTCCTGATTGTGATGTTTTGACATGATCAATACTTTGGATGTTTCTATACATTTTCACAGTTTAATGAAATCATTATGTTCTATAGTTTTGTAGTTTTGTTAACCTGGCGCTTCAAAGATTATTTATTGTTTTGGTATGATTTTCTGGTTTTTCTTAATGAAGTTGTTGGTTTTGATTTTTCTGGTTTTCATAATGAGAATCCTCTGACATTGACATCACTGTTATTTGGGTAGCGTTGAACACATTCGCATTAGAAGTTATTGCCTTCATCGATATAATTTCAATATGGTAAGTTACTGTAATGTATTCTCTTTTAAGATAAGTTTGGATGTATACTAACATTTTCCAAGTCCTTTGTTTGTAATTTTGATCCTGTGATAAAACCATTATTGTATTTTTTGATAGTTGTAAGTTGTAACAATCTATGTGATAGTTATCTTTTCAGGGATTGCTTCCATTGCAGATGCAGAATTACAATTGTGTTCGCGGCATTACAATTATTACGGTTGTGGTATTACAATTGTGATTGATTCGCTGCAGGTAATGTTGTTTTGCTTCGGATTTTTGTCAATTTCGCGTGTCGGCAAAGTTTTGGTTTTGATTTGTACTTGCAGCTGTTGATGGAAATTGAATTCGTTGCAGAGATTCGTTTTCAGATTGTTGTTGTGGTAATTGCAAAACGAATTGCTGCTGCTTTTTTCTAGGATTTCTCTTTTAAGATAAGTTTGAATGTATACTAACATTTTCCAAGTCCTTTGTTTGTAATTTTGATCCCGTGATAAAACCATTATTGTATTTTTTGATAGTTGTAAGTTGTAACAATCTATGTGATAGTTATCTTTTCAGGGATTGCTTCCATTGCAGATGCGGAATTACAATTGGGTTTGCGGCATTACAATCATTACGGTTGTGGCATTACAATTGTGATTGATTCGCTGCAGGTAATGTTGTTTTGCTTCGGATTTTTGTCAATTTCGCGTGTCGGCAAAGTTTCGGTTTTGATTTGTACTTGCAGCTGTTGATGGAAATTGAATTCGTTGCAGAGATTCGTTTTCAGATTGTTGTTGTGGTAATTGCAAAACGAATTACTGCTGTTTTTTTCTAGGATTTCTCTGCTGTAATTGTTATTATTATTTTGCAATTGTTACAGGTTCTTCTTCCTGGAAAAAAAAGCTGTGTTAATTGTTCCTGAAAAAAAGAAATTGCAAAAGGTGAGTTCCTGTAAGAAAATTGAAACCATTAGAGTTTGAAAACAATAGAAATTGATGAAATTCGATTGAATTTGTGATTGACTGCTGTGAATTTCTGTTTTGTTATAACAGGTTTGCAAGAAATTGTTGTGATTTTGTTTCTGCTTTGTTAAATTGAATTTGTTTTGTTTCGTTGATTTCTGCAGTTGCGTCGGTGTGATTCTGATTGTGTTTCGGTAACGGCGGAAACCCGCCTCTTCTTTGAATTGCTTGCAAAGGGGCTGTTGTTGCAGCCGTGTGTTATGGTTTATGTGAGCTGCAATTGTTAGCAGGAAGAAGAAAAAATATATTTATTTGTGTGATAGCAGAATTTCTGAGTACGCAGAAAAAGTTCTGTTTTTGTTATGATACATGATACTGATTTTATTTTTTGTTAATTTCATAACAGTGGTCTTCTGCAATATAATGCAATATAATTTAATGCAATGAGTTGTAGTGTAATTGTTATGGGAGAAACTGATTGATAACTCATGTCTGCAGGGAGAAACTGAAATTTCAAACTAAGAAGGAAAATGAGATAAGCAGTTTGGAGAAAGAGATAGAGTCACTGATATGGGAGTTAGTGGAGGAAGAAAAAAATTGAGACAGAGAGGGTTTTGTTTAACCATTCTGTTAGGTTTTTCTGTTAGGAAGGAGTTTTGTTATGGAAATTCTGTTATACCTGTTAGAGTTTAACTGTTATGAATTTTGGTTATGGATTCTGCAGTTAGCTTTTTTCCGTCCAAATGAACTCTGTTCTTTTTGCTGCTTTTGTTAGTAATCGTGGAAACATTTGTTTAAGTGGCGCCATGTACTTTTGTTCTTCTGCCCCACCGTCATACACACAAAATGAAAATGCAACCATATCCTTCACACACGAAAATAGTATTATAATATATAATTGATGCAGAGTTGCCCAAACACACAAGGAACTCATGTGAAAATTGAAAATAGCATATTCATATTTGTAGTCTACTCCAATCAAATAATCAAACACTTTGAATTTTTTTTAGATTTAACGTAAAATCATTAAATTATTACAACTAAGAATAACATAAATTACCCCAAATTATTCTTATTCAATTCATGATATATCGTAAAATCATTAAAGTATATAGCAGTTTAAGGTATTGGTATAAAAAATTACATCCAATGAAAACTCATGATATTGGCCAATGGCATGTTCAGTTATTATGATCACCTACATATTGCACAATTTTGTGAAAAAGCTGGTTTAAATTTTCATATGTGCTTTTCATGTCTTTTTTTTTTTTTTACTATCACAGATATATTTTCATTCATCAAATTAATCATCATAAATATTACTCTAATTTTGTAGTTTATCTCTCTTAATATTTATTTATTTAATATTCTTTAAATTATATAAATATGTTATATTAAGAGTCATTGTTGATTCATATATTTTTATATACGGGAACAACTTTAATATTGATTCAAATATTTTTATAAATAATATCAAAACAAATATTTATATAAATAATATAGCCTGTAATTTTATTTTTATTTTATATGAGATTATGAATTGGTTTAAATAAAGAAGAAAAATATGTACACAATTATTCTATTATAAGTTTACAATATATAAAAACTTTAGTAATGTATTAAATAAAGGATTATTAAATATTAAATATGAGAACCGCATAAAAATCAATTATATATTTATAAACAGGAACAAGATAGTTTATTACTATACATAAAATAGTGTAGAGTTTTCAATCTACGAGTTGATTGGAGAATCGCACATTTTATTGGCGTCAAAATTTTAAAATGTATATAAACAGAAGATAATCAATTTATATAATTAAATAATTAATCATACAAAATATTTTGGTACAAAATAATCATACAATTTTAATGAATTAAATGAACTTCAATATAAATACTAATAGAACGAAACATAAATAATATATGAATAAATAGTATAAAAATTGTATGATATTTTTTTTATTAATCATACAATTTGTTTGTCAATTTTAGAAACATATGTGTGTAACACACCAGTACTCATACAAAGTAAGTATATTTTAATGAATGTGTGAACGCACGTGTAATACACCAGTACCCGTGTTGACGCTCATACTCTTACTTATTATTTTTATAAACATAACTTATAGATATTGTCAAAACAAACGGGAAAAACATTTTATATATGAGAAAAACACTATTGTTATAAACGGGATCAACGTTACTACTTATCCAAATTTTGAACAACAGAATTTTATCGACCATTTTTTTTAAATATATCAAAACAATTTGCGAAATATAATATAAAATATAGACTTGATTCTCTAAATTTGTATTCTCTCTTATAAAATATTTGTGTTATTTTGAAATCATATTATTTTACATATTTTGGTTTACATTTCATCTTCTACATTTATTACTATTTAAACTTAAATTTAATATTATTCTTATAAACATTTTTTATAAACGGGAAAAACTTTACTTTTAATTCAAATATAATTATAACTTATGTCAAAACAAAAATAATATTTTAATTTAAATATTTTTATAATTGGGAAAAACTTAACCATTTATTCAAATATATTTATAAATACTTTCGAAAAACAATTAATTTTTATAAACGGGAAAAAATACATAATTTATTTCGGGAAACATTTTAATTCTTTTAAATGAAATAACATACATTTTTTTATTCCAATTTTTTTATAAACATTGTCACAAAATAAAAATATTCATTCTCATATTTTTACAAACGGGAAAAACTTTACTATTGATTATAATATTTTTATAAATAATGTCAAAACAAAACTTATTATTTTCATTTCAATTTATTTTTAAACGAAATCATCTTTACTATTTATTCAAATTTATTTCTAAATAGTGTCAAAACAAAAATATTACTTTTTTCGTTTTTTTTCTTCATAACCTAACTGGTGACGTATGCGCAGTCCACACCAGAACCCGTGCGGACGCACGGGTTTCGTAAAATAATATTGTTTTTCTTATTAACATTTTAATTATATTTTAAAAACACAAGCATGCGTACCACACCGGTATCGTGCGAACGCACGGGTCACACCAGTACCGTATGAGCGCACGGGTAACCAGGCCAAAATAAGTGTGAACCCACGGGTAATACACCAGTACCGTGTGAACACACGGATAATACACCAATACCGTGTGAACGCACGGGTAACCAGACCAAATGCACGGGTAACACATCAGTACCGTGTGAACTCACGGATAACACACATTACTGTGTGAATACACGGGAAGTCAGGCCAAAATTATTGTGAACGCACGGGTAGTACACGAGTACCGTGTAAACGCAGTGACGATTTTTTTATCTTTGATTCACTTATATTTTTATCTTTTACTACTTTATGTTATTTTTTTAATTAAATTTAAATATTTTTTATTTATTATTTGAATTTCATAACCTAACTGGTGACAATTCCGCAGTCCACTCCCCTTTTTACAATTTATAGTAAATATTTTATTTACTTCTGTGCTTTTTTATTTTTCTTAATGACTTCATATACCTAACATCTTTATCTTTATAATTTGAATTTTTTTCTGTCTAACCTTTTGTGACTTATCAATATTTGATATTACATTTTTTTATTAACACAATCCTTTAAAAATTATGAATTTAAAATTTTCCCTATCAAAATATATTAGTCCGATTTCAAAGGTCCGCAGCGGAACCCGTGCGGGTATCCCACTAGTTTGTCTTACATGAAAACCATAGTCCCATGAATAGTCTTCATTTAAAGTATAATCTTTAAAATAACTACACAATATTGTGTTGATTCCATTTTTAACTAATTAAAAAGAAAGAAAGAAGCGATAATCACATTATAAGTCCCTTGTGGAATGATTATTTTATTACATTGATATAAATTGTATGCTGGTGGTGATATTAAGTTTTTAACGACGTTTCCAAGGATTATTTTGATATCTATTTTTCCTTTTCATCGATTAGACTAAAACATTTTTTTTGTTATTCATTTTTTGGTCAAATTTTCATGTTTTTGGTTGAAGGCGAAGAGTTTACAGTCTTGGGTACCTTGTTCAACCAATACTTGAAGTTGAAAGATTTTTACATTAGAGACTTAGACAACAATAATAAGTGATGGTTGAAAATCGAATGCGTCCCCAAACAATGAGGAACCTTATTATAGTATTGTGCGTCCTACGGTGGATCCAAATGATTTTTAATTTAAACCATCTTTGATGCCTGTAGTACAACATAGCCAGTTTTCTGGTTCAACAACAAATGATCCTAACTGACATCTGCCTATTTTCATCAAACACTACGACACTCTAAAACTGAACAAAGTGACTAGCGACGCCATCTTATTAAGGTTTTTTCCATTTTCACCATTGTACCAAGAACACATTTCTTAAGTGCTAACAATTAATGTGGAAGTTCATTGTATGAGTTCTCCTAGTTACCGTAATCATGTTCAATGGCTTTATTCCTCGCATTCCATGTTTTTTTTGTATGACAGGGTGAACTTGTATTCAGAAACACTTTAACTGATACAATTGCTCACCTTGATTCATTTGACCATTTACATATCAAGTGAGAGCTAAGTTTCAGAAACAATAACTGATACAATTTGTATTCTGAAACACTACAGGATTCATTTGACCATTTGCACATCAAGTGAGAGCTAAGTTTCACAAACACTTTAACTGGTACAATTTGTATTCAGAAACACTACAAGATTCATTGACCATTTGCACATCAAGTGAGAGCCACGTTTATGATGATCCTACAAAAGAATAGTTGTTATGCAACTATGTGGGGGTTCATAATACCTATCTCCTGATTGTCACTTCTTTTTCAATAAGACACCAATAGACAAAATTTGCATAGTTCATTAGTACAATATATTATGTGTTTCTTCTTGTTTGAAGTTTTCATCTTATAATCAACACAATTTTTCATGTGATATTTCTTTCATGAAAAAACACAAACATATTTTGTTTTAAATTGGTTACACACCACTAAGTCACCATCCAACGGAAGATGGAGATTACGTCCCCATTCAAAGGACGGTTGGTCTGCATCTAAACACAAGTTTGTCACGCGGGGAGGTTAGCATAATACATTTCCAACTAGAAAAGGCTTGTTCATCTTCGTCCACTTCTTTATGCACATCTTCTTCGACATAGTTGCCATCTCCAAAGTGAAATAATGATTGGCTTGTGCCATGTTTTCTTCATCATTATCTTCTTCAACATCTTTGATGGGAATTATAGATGGCAGTTCGTCTTATGTTTCATTGAATATTTGTGACACTTAAGATTGTTGACATTGTTAAAATCTTATATATAAATTAATGTAATCAAACCCAGAAAACTAATGATTGACATACATCGATTCAACATCTTCATTGTCTCATACCTATAATGGTACAAATTTTACATGATTGTTTTTAAAATGCATTGTGTTGCGGTAAAAATTTTTTGAAACAGTTCCAGATTGAAGCTTTAATCATATCCTATCTTTTAAGTGTTAGAAGTTGGACTTTTTATTGGTTGTGAAACAAGATGATTCAATATTTTGGAAGCTAATTCTGAAATCATCAGATATAACAATCTCGCTTTTTTGATGGACATTAACTACATAATTTTTAGTATGAGACTGTAGGTTGCTAATTTCGACGCCTAGATAACTGTTCAGAACAAATTTGGAAATATGCCAGGGTATTTCGACAGGAATGTGTTACTGATGGGAGAAAGCCAGTCGAAGGCAAAAGTTACTTAAAGGAAAAGCATCGGCAAATTTTTCTAAGTATTAGAAATACTTCGACAGAGGGGTGATAGGCCTCGTTCGACAGATGTTTAAAATTCAAATTTATGAGGGAGTTTTATTTTGAAATAGGACGTGTGGAATGCATCTAGTTGACGAATGCATGCAGATTGCCATTTGTCACCATTAGGAGAAATAACAATTATTGGTAGTTATTTCGATTGTATATAAATAGGGAGTCTTAGTGTTAGATTTCCGGTGTGTTCAGGATTTGTACAAATCACTCAAGAAATACTCAAAGTAACCGTGAGAGAGAAAAGAGTAGTTACTGAGAAAATGTACGTTTGAAAAACACCAGTTTTCACTCCTTGCATTTTAATAAAAGTTTTAAGTTCTTCATTTACAATTCCCTTTACATTTCTGCAATTTTCTTTCTTGCAAGTTATTTACATTTCGCCATTTATTTCAAGAAGCAAAGTTTTTATTACTTTTGTCGAAAAATACAAGTTGATGAAAACAATGATGAATTCAATAAACAAAAGGTTTTTTTAACACAAATTGTCAAGATTGTTAAAGCACATTGTCCTAGGATTTGTTTGATCGGTCCTTTAAGCAAACTAATTTTTCATAAATTAGGAGATCAGCGGTTGTTTGTGAATTTTCCAAGCAAACAAATTGACACGCCCAGTGGGACCTTGTGCTATTAACATTTGAAAACCTTTATTTTACACTTTACTCGTAAGAAATTTTCTTCGTTTTTGTTGCATGAGACTAAGAAGTGGTAAGATAGCCATAAATAACGAAGAAAGACCCAGAGGGAGATGAGTACGCAGAATGGCGAATCCAAATCCGCCTAACAATCAGAATCTTACGAATAATGAAGTACCACCCCCTAATCCTTCGACTGGGGGCAATACGGCCTCAATATCAGTATCAGAGGCTATGCCATCAACAACGGGTTCGACGCCTGCGCATTCAATTTCCCAGAGTGCGCCTAGTTTTTCAACTATGGGACCCCAAATGCCTCAAATGACTCCTCCCCCTTCAGGGAGTATGTACAGACCCTTTATATCTGGGTTTTCGATGCCTCTAAATTAAGAACAACTATATGGAATGCCAACTTCAGTAATGGCAAGTTTACAAAACGCGCCATCAGCATTTACGGATCCAACAATGAACATAACTTCGCCTTTGCAAGGGTCCGGTTCTGGTGTGAACCATATGGGTAGAATTAGTCAGCTTTTAGGAACGGGATATCAAACATACATGCCGAACATTACCAATAACTCTGCACAAGTGATCAGGCAACAAATGGATGAGAGTAACCATGATATGGTCCAGATGTTAGCCCAACAGATAGGGGTTATATTTAACCCTTTGATCCAAAACACGACACAAACGAATCAATAATTGGCAGCACAAATGACGCGCATTGCTGATTTCTTTGGTGTCCCCCAACCTCCCCCAAGGGAACAGGTAGTTCAGAACCCAAGGGTAGCCGTCGAAGAAGAACCTACCATAAACCAAAGGCAACCAAACATCCCTCAATCGAAAGTTCTGAACCAAGGAGGGGCAGTCGAACCACTTGGGGTCAAAATCACTGTTCAACAAGAACCAAGAGTGTTGCTAGTAAACCGAAACCAAAATGCTGACAATATTATACAACAAATGCGTTTTAATGGTATGCCGGCAGAGAACAATTTGGCTGCCATGGTGTAGGTTGCTAATTTCGACACCTAGATAATTGTTCAGAACAAATTTGGAAATCTGCCAGGGTATTTCGACAGGAATGTGTTTCTGATAGAAGAAAGCTAGTCGAAGGCAAAAGTTACTTAAAGGAAAAGCATCGGCAGATTTTTCTAAGTATTAGAAATACTTCGACAGAGGGGTGATAGGCCTCGTTCGACAGATGTTTGAAATTCAAATTTAGGAGGGAGTTTCAGTTTGAAATAGGACGCGTGAAATGCATCTAGTTGACGAATGCATGCAGATTGCCATTTGTCACCATTAGGAGAAATAGCTGTTATTGGTAGTTATTTCGATTGTATATAAATAGGGAGTCTTAGTGTTAGATTTTGGGTGTGCATAATGCCTTTTGGTTTAAAGAATGCCGGGGAAACATAACAGCGAGCAATGAATTCGATTTTTCACGATTTCATTGAGGATTTTATGCAGATTTATATTGACGATATTATTATTAAGTCTGTTTGAGGAAAAAATCACATAGACCATCTTCGACAGTCCTTTGAAAGGATGAGGAAGTTTGGTCTAAAGATGAATCCTCTCAAATGTGCGTTTTGTGTGCAGGCGGGAGACTTCCTAGGCTTTGTGGTCCACAAGAAAGGGATCAAAATCAATCAAAACAAGGCCAAGGCAATAATGGAGGCGAAAGCGCCATCTACAAAGAAGGAGTTGCAGTCCTTACTTGGCAAGATCAACTTTCTCAGAAGGTTCATCTCCAACCTTAGTGGGAAGACGCAAGCCTTTTCCCCTCTACTTTGACTGAAGAAGGAAGACTTCGAATGGGGACAAGAGCATCAGGATGCCTTCGACAAGATCAAGGAGTACCTAACACATCCTCCAATTTTAGTGTCAGCTTGTAGAAGTAGGAGTATGAGGTTGTACATATCCGTGTTGGATAAGACATTAGGGAGCATGTTGGCTCAAGAGGATGAGAATGGCGTCGAAAGAGCCATTTACTACCCCAGTAGGGTCTTGAACGATGCGGAAACTAGGTATAGTGTAATTGAAAAGTTGTGTTTATGTGTATACTTTTCATGTATGAAATTGAAGCACTATATAAAACCAGTTGATGTTTACGTTTTCTCATTTCGACGTTATAAAATACATGTTATCTAAACCAATCTTGCACATTCGAATTGGAAAATGGGCATTAGCATTGATTGAGTATTCTTTGACATATTTACCTTTAAAGGCTGTCAAAGGACAAGTAGTGGCTGATTTCATAGTCGACCATGCTATAAATGAAAAGTCTTTGGACTATATTGAAATAGAACCATGGAAGTTGTACTTCGACGGTTCTAGTCATAAAAATGGAACTAGAATAGGAGTTCTTGTTATTTCTCCTAACAAAATTCCAACAAAATTCAAGCACAAAGTCGGAGGCCTCTGCTCAAATAATGAGGCAGAATATGAGGCTTTGATAGCAGGATTTGAAATCTTGTTGGAATTGGGGGCAACTCGGGTCGAAATAATGGGCGACTCTGAGTTAGTCATAAAGCAGATAACAAAGGAGTACAAGTGTGTTAAAGAGAATTTAATCATGTACTTTGTAATAGCTAATCGACTCTTAAAAAAATTTGATATGGTTACGATTCGACATATCCCTCGAATAGAAAATCAGGAAGCAAATGATTTAGCCCAGATAGCTTCTGGATACAAAGTGTCGAAGGAAAAGTTGCAGAAAGCCATTGAAGTTAGAGGAAGAGTCATGTCAGCTAGATTATCCCCGTCAGATTTGGAGACGATAAAGCTTGGATACGCCGACGAAGAAAATTTCGAAATTTTTAACATAGACGATTCAATGACTGGAGATTGAAGAAAGCCTATAATGGAGTATTTGCAAAATCCAACAGGACCAGTCGAACGAAAAATCAGGTATCGAGCTTTGAGTTATGTGATTTTGGGGAATGGACTATTTAAGAAAACTCCGGAAGGGATATTACTTAAGTGTTTAGGCGAATCTGAGGCATACATAGCTTTGTCGAATGTACACAGCGGGGCATGTGGTGCGCATCAGGCAGGCCATAAGATGAAGTGGTTATTATTCCGACAGGGAATGTATTGGCCAACTATGTTAAAAGACTGCGTCGAATTCGCGAAAGGATGCCAAGAGTGCCAGGTACACGCAGGGATACCACATGTTCCTGCAAGTGAATTACATTCTATAATAAAGCCTTGGCCCTTTAGAGGTTGGGCTTCGGATTTGATTGGAGAAATTCGACCGACCTCTTCAAAAAGCCAGAAGTTTATTTTGGTTGGGATCGATTATTTTACGAAATGGATCGAAGCCATACCCTTAGTAAATGTGGATCAAGAAGCAGTAATCGAATTCATTCGAAAGCACATCATTTACAGGTTTGGCATCCCAGAGACAATAACAACGGATCAAGGATCTGTTTTCACTGGTAAAAATATGCAAGCATTCGCGAAGGAAATGGGTTTCAAACTTCTCACATCAACGCCTTACTACGCTCAAGCCAACTGCCAGGTCAAAGCAGCAAACAAGGTTATAATTGGTTTAATAAAGAAGCACGTGGGAAGAAAACCAAAGAATTGGCACAAAACTTTGGACCAAATTCTATTGGCTTGTCGAACCTCTTCGAAGGAAGCTACAAATGCTACACCTTTTCGAGTAACGTATGGCCATGATGCGGTCTTACCGGTCGAAATATACTTGCAGTCAACAAGAGTTCAAAGACATCATGAAATTCCATCAGATGCATATTGGAATATGATGATAGATGAATTAGTTGATTTAGACGAAGAAAGATTAAACGCGTTAGATTTATTGGAAAGGCAAAAGGAAAGGGTGGAGAAATCCTACAATAAAAGAGTGAAAAGTAAAGCCTTTTCGATTGGTGACTTTGTGTGGAAAGTGATTCTTCCCATGGATCGAAAAGATAGACTTATGGGAAAATGGTCCCCTAAGTGGGAAGGACCTTTTCAAATCACACAAGTATTTTCCGATGGCGCTTATGAAGTCGAAGAGTTAGATAAAGATAAGCGAATATTAAAAATAAACGGGAAATATTTGAAAAAATATAAACCCACATTACAAGAAGTAAAGATAGCAGTCGAATAGTCATGCATAGAAAACAAGCAACATGGTGGATTGAAATTCTTTTCGCCAAATAAAATAGCTTAAATGTCATTACAAAATAAGCCTTAAAAAGGCCAAATAAAAAATTACAAATATTTAAACTGGGAAAGATTCTTTCAGTTTTTCAAATTTGGATTTCTGAATTTGAAGACGACGCTCGCAAAGGGCCTTGCCATTCGAGAGTTCCTCGATTTCTTCACCAAGTTTTCAAGCCCTATCAACATGGTGCACCCCGACTTTAAGCTCTTTAGTTATTTCCTCTTGATTGATTTATTGCAGTTCTTCTTGGCGCTTTTCCGCCTGAGAAATTTTGTTTTGAAGAACATCAATTTGTTTCTTCCACTTGAGGATGTTTTCGCCACAGACAGCTGCTTCTTTCTTATTTTACTCAGAAGCCTTTTCCAATTCAGTTACTTTGTTAGACGAACTTGAAGCAGCATCCCACTCAGCAAGTTGTGTTTCCTTCTTATTTTTGAGCTTCTTGGAGTAATCTCGAAGCCAGTTAAAGTCTGCCACCACAAGATCTATTAGAGTAGTCAGATCCAGAACAACATTAGTCACTTCAGGAGGAGCCTCCAGAACATTGATTTGCTTTAAGATCTTTTTCAAGTCAAAGTGAGCAGATGAATCATTCTCTAAAAGCTGAAATAAATCAATATTGAGGATTTTTTGTCAAATATGGGACAGCGCTTCGTCCGTGGATTTGGCATCAGACATAGTTCCTGAGGTGGTCGAACTACTGACGGTAGTATCAGCAAAGTTATAACGGGAACTAAGCATGGCCTTCAGATATTCAAATGGTCTTTGCACCTTCAGATTCTCAAGTTCCTCTTGAGAGAGTCGGGTCAAAGTTGTAGTGGTCGAAGCAGCTTTGGGTGGTTCATCAAGGTTGTTTTTATCGCTTTCTCCTTCTTCATCCGTAGCAGCCTTGGGAGTTGTTGGCTCTTCGCCTACTTTCCCTTCCTCCTCTTCGCCATCAGTTCCAGCCTCCTCATTCTTCTCTTCGTCGGCATCTTTTAAACTGATGGGGGAATGGTCTTCAGGATCATCATCTGTTGTGGGCGCTGCAGTAGGCATCACAGTGTCCCCACCAACGTCAACTAAGATGTCAGCCTCAGGACCAGTTTCTTCTTCCACTACGTCTTGAAGTCGTTTAGAGACAGCAGTGGGCTGATTCACTTCAGTGGCCGATTCTTTTCTCGAATCTTTAGGAGAAGGCTTGGAGACGCTTGTTGGCTTGTAGGTAGGATCGCTGCTAGTCTTTGGGAGAACTTGGACAATAGGATGCCCGTGAGTATCGACAAGGACCTGGAAGATAAATGAATTAATAAAGGTATCATAAGTAAACTGCCTTTCAGCGTCGAACTATAAAAAAAGAAAAGAGAAAAAAAAACCATACCTTAGGAATCTCAGTCTTAAGACTAGAACTTTCGCTTTCTGCTGGAGCAGGGGTAACTTTCTCGTCAGGATTTTTGAGGGGGGTTTTTTCCAATATTCTGGAAGTAGGAGGTTTTTGTTGTTGAGATTTTGTCGGTTTCTTCTTCTTCCTTGAAGTTTTCACTTAGTATGGTGATTCGTCGCCATCATCGGTGTCAACAGCTTTGACGTCAGGTTCTTTTTCCTTTCTTTTCTTTGGTGTCGAAGGAGGTCTTCGACTTCCCTGTGGAACAAAAAGAGATTTTATTAGTATTTCAGAAAATAAAATAAAAAATATATATTGACCAAAAGAAAAGCAAAATAATACCTTTTCCAAAGGTGTCTTGGTAGTATCTTTTTGGTTTTCTACATCCCCTGCAATTGACGCTTCGACAGTAGCTGACTTCTTGGTAGGAATTTTAACGGCTGGAAAAGAAAGAAAGAAAAAGTTAAACATAAATTAACATATACATGTGTGGGTAAATGGAAAAGAAGTGGTGTCGAATATCTTCCCATTCCATACCTTCATATATAGGAGTTTCCACGCGAACGTGTTCTATGCCAATATGAAGGTGCCCTTTGAAATTGTCCAAGGTGTACTTAGTCGGAACCACTCGCTTAGCACATTTTTGATATTCTTGGCGAAGAAGTTTCATAGAATCCCCACAAGTGAACCAATCTGGAAATGGAGGGCTAAAAGCCACGCCAAATTCAGCAGATGGTAAAGGAGGAAATTTTGGTGGATAGAGGTTAAAAGCTATCTCATAACGTTGTTCTGGTCGAACGCATGAAGGTAGTTTTAACTCATCCAATTTTCTGGTAAATTTTTCTTTCAAAGTAACAGCTGCTTTGCTTATGGTTCGACTAAGTTTGTTGGGCCTGTAGGCAGTTTCAAAGTATTTCTGGAATGCTTGGATTTCTTTGACGTGTCTTGAAGTACCTTTCTTCGTTTTATCCTGCACAAGGGCGAAAGCTCTAGTCAGTTGGATGGTGAAAGAAGGCACGTCAAAAAATTGAGAATCATAGTAGGCCCTCCACCATTCGTCAAACTCTTGAGTACAGAGGAAGCTGGGTTTAAAGGGCACTGGTTGAATTTCGACCAGGTTTGAATACTTCGCCAGTAACCCAGAACACTCATCTTCGGTGTGGGTCATGTTGTAGTGAATTAAAGAACCTTTCCTTGAGAAGAGGGGTTTTGGTTTTATTTGTATTAGCCCAAACTGTCGAGAAACCAGATTTGGTTGGTAGTTAACAAGTGAGACCTTCAGCTTTGAGGGAGCGAGTCTGGACACTAAAAGTCTAGGGGTAAGGAAAGATTCCCAGACATTAAGGAATTCGTCTTCTAGAGCTTTTGACTCTAATGGAAGTTTCCTGGTGAGCCACTTTGGTCCAATTTTTCTGCCGGCGAAAGGAGGCTACATGCTCTTTTTCAGAGACTTCTTTGGTTTCTTTGTCATGATAATTGGCAATATAGGCTGTGAAGGTGGCCTTGTTTGTGTCGAAGACTATGGAATCATCGGATAGTAGGGTAGGATCATAATCCACTCCTAATGGACTTAGGCCAGTTATGGCAGCCACGTCGAAAAGAGTGGGGGTAATCATTCCACAAGGAAGATGGAAATTGTTATAGGTGTTGCCCCAAAAGTAAAGGGAAGCTAGAAGCATGGAGTGGAAATATCCTGGTCCTACTTTCGACAACTGGATGAGGTCGAAAATGGCCATAGTTTTCCAAACATCAGCTTTGACCGTCTCTATTTTCTTCAGCCAAGCTAGATAATCAGAGAGGTCTTTCGACAAAAGACAAGACCTAAAGATTCTAAAGTTGTTCATGTACTCTAAATTTATGACTTCCTCAGAAGGAGATCCTTGGTCGTCTACCTTGGATTTTTCATCTATGATTTTCTCCTTATCGGTTCTAGGCCTAACCCCGTTAGCTATGGGTTTGTAACGGTGGTAAGCTGGAAAGAATTCTCTCACTTTTACAGGATCTAGGGCTAAATCAGGTAAGGGTCCTAGCATTGCATGAGATTTACCAGAAATTAAAATAGGAATTAGTACCTGAGACTGGTAAATACGTCGTTTCTCCTCTTCATTTGGAGGCTATGGTACATACTGTTGATTCCCCACCACCTTTGGCCCAAGGATCTTGTGGACAGGTGGTAAGTTTTTGAATTTTTTGGAATCTTTACTTGTGATTTGGGGAGCAGCGAAAGATGCCATGGTTGATTGCAGAAGAAAATACAGAGAAATGAAGAAGATAAAGTTGAAGAGAGTTCTTGCTTAAAGAAAAGAAACGTGAAAAGTGAAAAATAAATTTTTCCAATTTATTTATAGGAAGAAAAGGGACTGAAGCGGTTGGAGTTTAGAAGTTTCTTTTTCATTTAATGGAGAAATAATGAAAAGATTGTGGGACACGTGGAAGTTATGAAGTGGATTTTTTCAGACGGTGGCAGTTAATATTTTGACCCATGATCCGCTAGGGACTAGGGTAGTGATGATGGAAGATCTTAAAAACGTGGACTGAAGAGACGTTTGAGAAAAGTGCAATGATGACTTTGACGTCACAAACGTCTAATCATATGAACAGCCACTGGTCGAATTATTGACGGCGTCGAATTGTATTGGCAAAAAATGTTTTTCTCCCTTTGTCGAAAATGCATTTTCTGGGGGGGCAATTTGTAGGTTGCTAATTTCGACGCCTAGATAATTGTTTAGAACAAATTTGGAAATCTGCCAGTGTATTTCGACAGGAATGTGTTTCTGATGGGAGAAAGCCAGTCGAAGGCAAAAGTTACTTAAAGGAAAAGCATCGGCAGATTTTTTTAAGTATTAGAAATACTTCGACAGAGGGGTGATAGGTCTCGTTCGACAGATGTTTGAAATTTAAATTTAGGAGGGAGTTTCATTTTGAAATAGGATGCGTGGAATGCATATAGTTGACGAATGCATGCAGATTGCCATTTGTCACCATTAGGAGAAATAGCTGTTATTAGTAGTTATTTCGATTGTATATAAATAGGGAGTCTTAGTGTTAGTTTCCGGTGTGTTCAGAATTTGTACAAATCACTCAAGAAATACTCAAAGTAACCGTGAGAGAGAAAAAAGTAGTTACTGAGAAAATGTACGTTTGAAAAACACCAGTTTTCATTCCTTGCATTTTAATAAAAGTTTTAAGTTCTTCATTTACAATTCCCTTTACATTTCTGTAATTTTCTTTCTTGCAAGTTATTTACATTTCGCCATTTATTTCAAGAAGCAAAGTTTTTATTACTTTTGTCGAAAAATACAAGTTGATGAAAACAATGATGAATTCAATAAACAAAAGGTTTTTTAACACAAATTGTCAAGATTGTTAAAGCACATTGTCCTAGGATTTGTTTAATCGGTCCTGTAAGCAAACTAATTTTTCATAAATTAGGAGATCAGCGGTTGTTTGCGAATTTTCCAAGCAAACAGAGACATAGTATATGAATGTGTTATTGAACGAGTGTTTTGAGTGGTTATACAGCAAGTGTTGTGAAACTAACTTATTCAAATGTTATAGAACTAAGTTATGTAAAATTTATGCAAGTGTTTTGAGTTGGTGAACAAGTTATGTAACAATAACTATTTAAAAATGAATATGTTTTTTTGTCATGTTTCCCACTATTTTGCATGCAGGTTCATTGGTCAAATGGTCTAAATTCAAACTTACATGTGTGCCCAATGCATATGCGGTCGACGGTCCCTGCATGCATAAGTCTAATCCTTTCATGTAGCATACAAAGTAGAATCTCCCAATGAAGTGGCAGGGGTGATTACAAGACTGCCCTTTGCTTTTACAGTTTCCAGTTTGATTCAACATGACCACCCAATGCTTTTGCGGTTGCTAGTGAAATCAAACAAGACTGCCCAATGCATTAGTGGGTCTATAACAACATATGCATGTAAGGAATCTAACGTACCAGCATGCATGCAAGTTTATCTTATTCATTAAAAATTCCTCATATCTCATTTAAGCACAAATACTTCTCCTTTAAAGTTAACTTCTCAACTATCCTATAAATATCATCCTATACCTCTCCAATATTACACAATCTACACAAATTACTACCACCTACTTACAAATTTATTATTAAAATGTCTCTGCTAACTTAGAGAGAAGAACATCGAGGAACACTGACAAACAATGCTTTGTATGTAAGTGTTGGTAACATTTTTTATAATTTGTTTGTTCCTAAATTATTCTTATAAATTTTGACTACATTTTCGTTTGTAGAATGAAAGTCATTTCAGATCATATAGACATGCACGCATCGATGTTGACGAATGGATTTGTCCATATTTGATACGTGCAAGATTTAGTTACCTTATCCATAACAGCATATGGAGTTGACAGAAAATTTATTCTCACCTTATTAGAAATATAGAGACCAGAAACACACATGTTTCATTTTGTAACTGGTGAATGCATAGTCATATGTTGTTAGGTTTACATGTATATGGTTGGACGGTATATGGAAAAACAAATATAGAATATACTCTTTGGCAAGAGCTATTGGCCGGGAGTAGCATTGATGAACGGATATAAGAAATGACAAAGTATTAAAATTACTTAACTTAAAACCCATTACAAATCTATGAAATTAGACGAGAATTCCATAGAAGAAGAAAAAATTATAACAACTATAATTTATATTTTACTACTTATAACTAACTTTTTTATTTCTAGATACTAATGATAACATTATACATATTCAGTGGTTAGCATTATTAACAGATATAGATAAAATAAGTAGATGTTGGAGCTCTGAAAGTTTGGGATGACTTTACAAGAGCTTGTGTAAAGCCACTAAAAATGAAGTGCAACTTTTCTAGGTGTGGAGTCTTACTACAACTTGGGATGGGCCAGAATGCCGAGACTGGCACAAATCAATCCCAAACTATTTTATTTTTCATGCGCGACTAAATAATTTTAAAACAAATTAAATATTTAAATATGGTTGTTTCTAAGTATTTTCTAATAACTATTTATTTTTAGGTGGTCCGCATATGGGATGAATTATGAAAAAATGTCTCATCATTTTGGTGATGGATTTGATTGTTTTTCGATCATTTTAAGGAAGGCGATGTATTATCTTCAAGACTAAACTACTAATATTTAAAGTTTAAAATTAATTTTTATAACTAATTATTTGAATTTATGTAACAACAATTTATATGGATGTCCTATCTTGAATTTGTAGATGATGATCTAAGAAATAATGACATGTGGAGTTTAAAAACATTTCTAATAACTTTCACAACAGTTAAAATGCATCATACATATAGGGTTAAACTCCTGTTTGGAATTCAACAAGACATTCTGGGTCCACCAAGGTGCGTGGAAGAGTATCACACTAGTTTAGTCTTGAAAATATCATAATAGACAAGAGTGTCTTCAATGGAAAAATTATCGCACTACTATCTTACAAGGCTATATCATGTCCACATAATATAAACTGAGCTCTTAATACTTGGCTTGGTATAAATCTATTTCAAATTTGTATATATCACATAATAGATTACTATTTGACTCTAATTATTTAGTTGAATTTTAATTTTCTTTTATTTGGTTACTTTTGAGTGTTGGTGAATTTATATGATTTATTTGGCGGTTGTGGGATTTATAGGGATTTATTAAATTTTTATTTAATTAAAAAATAATATAATTATACGAAATTGTGAAGTATGAGGTGAAATTAGAATTTTAATAATGATGGTGGGGTAAGGAGGAAGAGCCCAAGAGTTGCGGGAGAATTGCGAATTAACAAAAAATATTATTAGGTCTTTTTTTTATAAAAAAGTGAGGGGAGTGGAGTTTTTTTAGTCCGATACGCGAAAAGTTGGAAAAAGGGAGAAAAAGGCAAGGAACGCTAAGGACAACTCTATGAAGGAGAAGTCATAACCAAAGCTTCGATTTATTTGTTGGAAATTAAGGTAAGGGGGAGAACTACTCTTATATGGGTGTCAAATGTATGAAGGGTGGAGAGGGATCATCACTCTCATCTAGGTTTTTCTTATATGTTTCTCCATTGTTGGTGTTTTATGAGTTTTGAATGATATTGTCTGGAATTTGTGATAATTGTTATGATTGTTATGAAATATGTGCTCTATTTTATTGATGAATCTCGTGTATGATCTGTATGTGCAAATCTGAGTTTGGATGTTCCTGTTCATGGGGTTTTGGCTTGAAAAACATGTTCTTATATTTGGAATAGATTGATGATTTTGTGATAAATCAATGTTAATATTCCAAATGCGTGTGGTAATTGATGTGTTATACGAGTAGGTGTGATTACTCGTGTTCAAACTAAAGTGGGATAAGTCTAGGTTGGAGAAATTGGGCTTGGGAGTGAGATTCTCGTGAAATATTAGCAAAAAAATGGTGCGGGAAAGTTTGATTCAAATCAATATTACAACATGATTCGAATCACGGGGAAAATTTGAAAAAAAACCTTTGACTCATTTGATTCGAATTAGGAAAACAACGTGATTCGAACCAGACAAGTCTGATTTTGTACAGATACTGTTTTCATCATAACTTGAGTTCTGTGACTCCGTTTAAGGCGCAGTTTGAAGTGTTGCAAAGCTAACGCATAGTACTATCTCATTGTAAGGTCGGAAGACATTAATAGTGTACTTGAGGACGTGATTATATGGTGTTACTTGTTGTGTAATGTTAATTAATGGTTCATGACAACGAAGCATTTTGTTTTGATAATTATGATTGATTGCACTAATAATTATCCCAAGAAGAGGGATGTTGAAGTTGATGTTAATATCATTATTGATGAGAAATTATATGACCTTGATTTTTATGTTGAGATAAAATACTATGATGAGTTTAAAAATCTTTGAGATGTTTTACATAATTATATGTTGTGAATTATAATAATGTGTATCAGTTATGGACTGTTGGTATGATTATGTGTTAATGAATATAATTATATGTTGTTGATGTTGAGACGTGTATTTCGGAGTGAGAACTACTATTATTTTCTTATGTTCTGTTGTGTATGGTTTTAAGTGGAACCAGTGGTGTCGTTGCACCTGTATGTCATTGTTGCATAAATCATGCATCATGTGTGTCGGTGATGTATTGTTGTGTATTAATATGTTATGTGCATCTTGGTGAATTTTATTATATGGTGTTGCATTATGGTGAATGATGGGGGTTTAGATATGACCTATTGGTTATGATTTTCATATTACATTGTTATGGAATTTTCATGTATCACGTATATCAGAGATAAGGATTGGTGATGGGACTAAATCAGTAATATAACTTTGATGTCTAAATATTGGTGATGAGGTTGTTCAGTAACATAACTCTGACATCCAATTGGTGAGTATGATGGTACCACTTGCATTTTATGATGAGTAAATGAGTATATTGCATACACATTTGTACTTATGATTAGTGATTATTATGATCGTTTTATAAATATGTCATTGATTGGTTGTTTTGTGATGAGGAGATGAGTACATTGCATATAAATATGTACTTATGATTAGTGATGATTGTGATTGTTTAATAAATATGTTGATGATTAGTGAGAGTTGTGAATGACACGATTACGTTGATGCTTCGTGTGTACTACCCTTTATTAATTTTGTACCGTTAATATATTTTGAGCATATTCTCACCCGTGTTTATTTTATTGTGGTGTTTTTGTACTCCTTTGTTGTACAGATAATCAAGTAGAGGATAGTTGCTGTTTGAGCTGGAGATTGGCTTTGACGCATCTTCGTTTTCCTTATTGCTTTTGAGTCTTTTAGATTTGGAGTCGCTCTGATGTATAACACTAGGGACGAGTTGTTTATTACATTTTATGTTTTTACTCATAGATGTTTTGAATTACCAGATTATTTGTTTGGTGTTGAAACTTTTTATGTCAAATGATGTTTTATTATGTTACTTTAATAAATGTGACATGTTGTCGAATAATTTTTTTTTTTGTGACGATTATGTAATGACTTATTTGAGTAAATTAAAATTAAGTATTTTATGAAATAAAGAGTTGGGGTCTAGGGTGTTACGTAGTTGGTATCAGAGTAGGTCGTTCCATCCGGCCAGGTTGTGTAATTTTGTTTGTTCCCTATTATGTGACTTGTGTGTGAAATACTGTTAGTGCTCATTTGTTTCTCTAACCACTTGCCAGCAGGAGCAGGATTGAAATAAGTGAGGGATGAGCTTCTGCATCTCAGATGTTTCAGGTGTTGAGGGTTAGTTCAGCATGCCACTGATCCCAATAGTGCAGGTTTTTGGATGAGGTTGTGTTGTTTCTAGAACCCGAAGAGAGCACTAATTCAAGATTCATGTCCGTTGGTCAAGTTGAGATGTCTTTGAGGGAGGATGGTCAGGTTCTCGTGATGTTCTCTTCTTTGAGAATGGAGAGCGATTTTGTGGCTAGTGATATGTCTGTGGTGTGTGAGTTTCCTGATGTTTTTCCAGAAGATGTTTGTGACTTGCCGTCGGGGCGTGAAGTTAGGTTCGCCATAGATCTAGTACCCGATACTAGACCTGTGTCGATGACACCATATAGAATTTTTGCATTAGAGTTAAGTAATCTAAAGAAATAGTTAGAATATCTGCTTGAGAAGAAGTAGACCTAGTGTGCGCTGTAGGGAGCACTGGTGTTGTTGGTGAAAATGAAGGATGATAGCATGAGGTTATGTGTTATTATTGAAAACTAAATAAGGTCACAAATATGAACAAGAATCCTCTTCCTATAATTGTAAGTTCGGTGGTTTTGGATTGGCAGAAATTTTGTTAAAACAATTTTCAGCAAGATGTTGAGACATATGTCGTGACAAGTTAGTAAGACAACATGATGTTGAGACAAGTGGTCAGGACATGTTATACCAGAAGTTTAGGGCTGGGATAATTTGGTATTTAAAGTGTGATATTTGATAGTGTTTTAATTCACACAGTGTCGCAATCCAAGGAGGGATATTTTAGGAGCTTCTGTTTTGACAGATTTGCTTGTATTTCTTAAAAAGGGTCTTAGAGCCTTTTTAGGAAACTTTATTTTTAGTTCCTATTATTGTGCAGGAGATCGTGCAAGTGATTTAAAGATGATGCCTTGTGATACGCGTTTCAAGAGCCCAAGCCCATGTTATTGTGATGTCAATTTAAAGGAGTTTTCTAAACCTAATGAAGTAGAGAAGCCGTGTATTGAAAGAAAGAGTTTTTAGGGTTTAAAGAGTTGTGTTCTTTGTGTTCCTCTTTTATGTCTTTTGACATATGAGTAGGATTGTGTTATTTGTTGATTATGAGCCTCTCTTGTATCTCCTTGATACTAGAGCTGGACTGTTTCTTTTGAGTTGTAATTGTGAATTCACTCATAAGCTTTTAAGCAAATAGTGGATTTTGTGTCTTTGAAGTGTGACTTCTTTTTTTTCTCTATTGTTGTGTTTGTCACTGTTGTGTGACTGGTGGGAAGTGAGAGGGGTCTCATATCTAGGAGTTCCTAGGTAAAAGTTAGCATGGGTAGTGATTAGGTGAGAAGCTTGTAAACCTGTGGGTGTTTGTTATGGCTTTGAACTAATACTGTTATAGTTGATTTCCTTCCTGGCTTAGATGCCCCCAGATGTAAGTGATGTTGTACCGAACTGGGTTAATAATTGACTGTGTTATTGTTTACATTCAAGTTCTTATTTTTTCTACATAATTGTTGGTTGTTGTCTTGATCCCAGTGTCCTGACATCTGTCTTGACATCTGGTATTTGTGTGCCAGAATTTCAATTGGCATCAGAGCAGGTCACCCTGTTCTATTTTGGGTGAGCTCCAAGGAGATATCCTCTTTGGCATAATGGACAAGGAAGTAGGAGGGAATGTGAATAGACCTCCCATCTTGGATGGAACCAACTATGAATATTGGAAGGCATGCATGGTGGCCTTCTTGAAATTCATGGATAGCAAAGCTTGGAAATCTATTATCAAGGGTTGGAAACACCCTGTGGTTGAAGATGAAGATGGGAAGGAAAATCTGAAGCCTGAAGAGGATTGGACCAAGGAAAAAGATGAGACTGCTATTTGAAACTCTAAAGCCTTGAATGCCCTATTCAATGGAGTCGAAAAAAATATGTTTAGGTTAATAAACACATGCACTGTAGCTAATGATGCTTGGGAAATTCTCAAGACAACTCATGAAGGCACATCTAGGGTGAATATGTCTAGACTTCAACTGCTCACTACAAGATTTGAAAATCTAAAGATGATAGAGGATGAGAGTATTCATGACTTTCACATGAATGTTCTTGAATTAGCTAATGTATTTAGTGTCCTGGGAGAAAAATGTCTGAAGAAAAGCTGGTCAGAAAGATTCTTAGGTCCCTTCCCATGAGATTTGACATGAAGGTCACAACTATTGAGGAAGCTCAAGACACAAGCAAACTGAGGGTGGATGAACTTATTGGGTCTCTCCAAACCTTTAAGCCAGCTATGAGTAACAGATCTGAAAAGAAGAATAAGAACATAGCTCTTTCCTCCAACATAAATGATGAAGAGGATCAATTGGTCTTGAATACTGATGATGGAATCTCTAATACTAGTGTGCTTATTGGAAGAAAATTTAATAAAGTACTGAAGAATCTTGATAGGTAGGTCAAACCAAATGTCAAGGACATCTCATCTGACAAAAATAATGATCTTTAGAGAAAAGGAAGAACAAAGGAGAAGACTAATCAAGATAGGGTCATTCAATGCCATGAGTGTGATGGTCTTGGTCATATTAGGTCACAATGTCCAACATACCTCAAGAAGCAGAAGAAAGGGTTTTTCACTCCCTGGACTGATGAGTCTAAAGAGGAGACTGGTGATGAAATTGCAAAACATGTTACAACTCTCACTGGTAGATGTAATTTTGACAAAGACTCCTGCAGTGATGAAGTCACTTATGAAGAATTGGTTGTCTCCTACGAGGAACTGTGTGTCAGATGTGAAGAAGTTTGTAAGCTTGGAGAGAAGCAGAAAATTTTTATAGCTCATCTTCAGGATAATAAAAACATCTTTTGAGTATCATCTCTAATCTTCAGGATGAGGTAACCATGTTGAACTTCAAACTTGAAAATTTGACCAAGTTTGTGAGAATGTCGAATAATGGTTCTAACATGTTAGACGAAATTCTTCAAGTTGGAAAAAGGGTTGGTGACTTAAAAGGCATAGGGTTTGATAATCAAACTCTGAAAGGAGATCCCAAGGTTACAAAATTTATCCCTACTAGAAAGAAGTAAGAGCCAATGATGTCAAAATAAATGTTTCAACATCGTGCCTGACATCAGAACTCTCAAGCAAGAAGCAGGACCTTGCATTGGAGATGTCATTACTGTGGTAGATTTGGGCATATAAAGCCCTTCTGTTTTAGACTGTATGGATATCCAAGGTCTTCTCTACAGCCCAAGGTTACTCATGAAGTGATTAAGATTACAAACAAATGGGTTCCCAAAGAAGCTATAACTTCACTTATTGCTCATACTTCTCTTAGAGCTTCAGCTAAAAAAGATTGGTATTTTGATAGTGGGTGTTCTAGACACATGATTGGTGTAGAGAACTTCCTGGTTAACATTAAGTCACACTTTACTAGCTATGTTACCTTTGGGGATGGTGCCAAGGGAGAGATTCAGGGGGGTGGAAGACTAGCCTGTTCAGGATTCCCTAATCTTGAGAATGTGCTACTTGTAAAAGGATTGACTACCAACTTGATAAGCATAAGTCAGTTGTGTGATCAAGGGTTGAAAGTCAATTTCACTAAGTCTGAATGCGTGGTTACTAATGAGAATGATGAAGTTTTGATGAGAGGAATCAGATCTAAGGATAACTGTTACTTATGGACACCTCAATCAACAAAATGCTCTCGTACATGTTTGATGTCTAAAGAAGATGAAGTTCATCTGTGGAACCAAAAGCTTGGTCATTTACATCTAAAAGGTATGAAGAAGATTGTGTCTATAGAAGCTATCAGAGGAATTCCTAAGCTCAGGATAGAGGAAGGAATAATTTGTGGTGAGTGTCAAATTAGAAAGCAAACCAAGATGTCCCATCCAAAGGTCCAACATCTAACTACTTCAAAAGTGTTGGAACTTCTTCGCATGGGTTTGATGGGTCCTATGCAAGTTGAAAGCCTTGGGGGTAAGAGGTATGCCTATGTAGTGGTTGATGATTTCTCAAGATTCACCTGGGTGCACTTTATTAAGGAAAAATCAGATGTGTTTGATGTTTTTGAGGAATTATGTCAAAGGCTTCAAAGAGAAAAGGAAAACAAAATTGTAAGGATTAGGAGTGATCATGGAAAAGAGTTTGAGAATAACAAGTTTGCTAATTTTTGTTCCTCAGAAGATATTAGCCATGAATTTTCTTCTCCTATCACTCCTCAGCAAAATGGAGTGGTTGAACAAAAAAATAGAACTCTTTAAGAGTCTGTTAGAGTCATGCTTCATGCTAAACATCTGTCTTATCATTTTTGGGCTGAAGCAATGAATACTACATGCTATATTCATAATATGGTTACTTTGAGAACTGGTACCTCAACTACCCTTTATGAATTGTGGAAGGGAAGAAAGCCTATTGTCAAGTACTTCCATGTTTTGGGGAGTAAGTGTTCTATTCTGGCTGATCGTGAACAAAGGAGGAAGATGGATCCCAAAAGTGATGAAGGGATATTCTTAGGCTACTCCACATATAGAAAAGCCCATAGAGTGTTCAACACTAGAACTAAGGTAATGATGGACTCTATTAACGTTGTGATAGATAACTCAACTATAGAGAAGCAGTCAGATGTCGAAGATGATGTTGAAACATCACCACAGACAACTACCACTGCAGATAATGGTGCTGATAATGACAACAACAATGAACCTGGTTTTGTGAAGGATGATGGTAATCAGGAAAATAAAGGGCCCTCTATTAGAATTTAGAAGGATTATCCCAAGGAACTCATAATAGGAAATCTTAATGAATGGATTATTACTGAAGCTAGCGGGATTATACTTGAGTGAATCGCACACTCAAAGATACAACAGAGTTGCCACCGAACTTTATTTAGTCCCAAAGGACAGGGAAAATATCGATAAAACCCAAGGGGAAGAGAAACGGGTAAGGGGGTCGGTTATGCGAGAGGAAGGTACTAGCACCTCACACATCCGTCATACTCTACGGGAACCATTCTGCTTGATTCTAGGCTCTGATGGGTTATCTATCTAAAGGCTACTAGCTAAAGAGGGAAGGGAAAAAGAAAAAGAAAGTGCTCGCAGAGGATTGGGGCCCTCGTGCCTACGTATCCTCATAGTGCAATGAGGAATTCAGAGCTCCGTAGTTCATGGAACCAGGAAAATGAAAGGAAGAAGAATAGAAGAAGGTACAAGGTAACTCGTCAAGATCTCGCGATCTTGTGCCTACGTATCCTCATAGTGCAATGAGGAAGTCAGAGCTCCGTAGTTCGGGGAACCAGGACGGAGAAAGAAAAGGAAATGGTGTCAAAACCAAGAGCGAAAAGAGGTAGAAAGATTCTACCGGGGAAGCCCAAAAGGAAACGATGTCAGAACCAGGAAAGAAAGGCAAAGGGATGGTGTCGAAACCAAGAGAATAAATGAGCAAAGGACTTGATCCAAGATAAAGTAAGATCCACTGGGGATTCGGTACATTAACTGACAGGAAGTGGTTAACCAAAGAAATAAAAGAGTATGACTTTGTGGGGACTTGGTGTGTTAACTGATAAATAGTGGTTAATCGAAAAGAAAAGGAATGGGTCTCTAACCGAAGAACGATGATTGACCAGAAGAATGAGTATTAACCAAGAGGTGATTAACTCAACAAGGAGAGGAGAAATTAGTTTTAACAGACAAAGTGTGATCAACCAAAGGAATGGGTATAGAACCAAGCGAAGGTTGTGACAGAAAAGGATGGGTGTGGAACCAAGCAAAGATTGTAACCCAAGATAACTGGTGTGGAACCAAGCGAAGGTTGTGACCCAAAAGAACGGGTGTAGAACCAAGCGAAGGTTGTGACCTAAAGGAGTTTGGTACATTAACTGAACAAATAGTACTTGACCGAAGAAAGGGTATTTGAACCAAAAGAAGGTTACTAACCCAAAGGTGCGAGTATTTGAACCAAGAGAAGGTTACTAACTCACAGGGGCATTGGTTTTAACAAACAGACTGTGATTAACCAAAGAACGGTTGATTAACCAAGAGAAGGTGATTAACCCAAGGAAGCTCAGTATGTTAATAGACGGACTATGGTTAACTAAGGAACGGGTGATTAACCCAAAATAAACTCAGTATATTAACAGACGGATTGTGGTTAACTGAGGAACGAGTGATTAACCAAGAGGTGATTAACCCAAGGAAGATTGGTTTTAACAGGCAGACTGTGATTAACCAAAGAGCAGGTGATTAACTAAGAGAAGGTGATTAACCTAAGAGGAAGCTCAGTATGTTAACAAATAGACTGTGGTTAACTGAGAAAAGAAGCAAATTGGTGTTTTCACTGACAAGCAATGATTAACCAACGACAAAGGGAGAGAGAACCAAGAAAGGTTGCAAACTCTGCTAGGGATTCGGTATTTAACAGGCATCCTGTGATTAACCGAAGAAAAGGATTGTGACTTCGCTGGGGAAGAAGAGAATTGGTAATTAACAGACAGACTGTGATTAACAAAAAACGACGAGTGATTAACCAAGAGAAGGTGATTAACCCAAAAAAGATTGATCTTGAACCAAGGAAGTGGTGATTGATCAAAGGAAAGATTGAAATGGTATGAGTGATCAAGGATCAATTCGGCTGGGAATTAGGAGACACTACAGTCTGGAGATAGAGACGATTATTCTAGGTACAGGGTCATTCGTCCTCTACCCGAAATAATCAGAATGAGTGTATGAATTCTCCTCTCTCATCCCTTCTCTAGCACTCAGAGTATAGTGCAGAAATTGAAATTGACAGAGTAACAAGTAATCTTGTACAGTACTCCAACGCGTTGTGCAGACCTCCGACTGCGTAGGGGACCAAGAAAGAGAAGCTCTAGAAAGATCCTAAGGAGAAGAGAGAGGGAAGATTAATTAATCGAAACAAGATTTTGATTAATCGATCAAAGGGAATGAACAAGCCAACAATCTTTCAAGCGAGTCGAAAGATCATCAAAGCAAGCGTGTGAAGTAATGATTATACAAAACTAAATTTGTTCAATAAAGAACAAACTTAATGCAATCAAGAATGAATTTGCCAAGCATTAACAAACATTAATTAGCATGCATCATTAATCATGTTAATACATAAACAAGAGTATGCAAATAACAACATGTTTACAAAACTTCAAGAATGCAAACAATTTTATAATCGATAAATCGTGCACCAAAGTTTCGCATACATACTTCAACCAGAGGATAAACAACTCAAGAAGCATCCACAAATATCAAGTATATTAAGCCATGGAAGTTAAATGAGGAAAGAAATCCAAACAAGCATGAAAAAGCACAAAAAACTGCTTCGGGTACAGTGTTAATCGATTAACCATTTTTACCTTGCAAATGGTTAATTGATTAACCCTTTGAAAACAGCAGAAAAATGCCTAAAACAAAGATGTTAATCGATTAACACATTGTATCTTGCAAATGGTTAATCGATTAACACTATAACAAAGACAGAAAAACAGCTTTTCGAAAGCACTTCCAGCAACTTATCACTTCTTCAATCATCCACATGTTATGGCATGCAGTTGTACACGAAAATTACATCAAGTTGCAACAATTAAACATCAATTGAATCCATCAAACATCAAGATCAACAATCAAACAATTGAATGACCAATTCGCATCAAAAACCTATTGGATCTACATTGCAAACATGCGAAAGTGATCGAAAAAAGTAAATCGAGCAAGAATTACCAACCTACAAGGCGAAGGATTGCCTTGGTAATTTTTGTAAGTAAAATGTGGTGAAAATAAGCAATGAAAACCGGTGAATTCCAAGCTTGAGATCAAATCGTAGCGAAACCAATAAAAACGAGATAAATACTCTGAATACGAATTTGCACCAAAACGCTTGAGATGATTACTTGAATTGAAGTAGAAACTATTGTAAATCCAGAAATCCAAGTAGAAATGTAGTGGAATGGACGTTTAGCTCAAGAGAATAACAATTTCGATGTGAAGATTGTTACACTCTAATGGTGAGAATTGAGCTTTTGTGTGTGGTTTGGGGAAGAAAATGAAGATGAATTGCAGAAAATTTAGAGAGAATAGAGAGAGAGAGAGAGAGAGAGAGAGAGAGAGAGAGAGAGAGAGAGAGAGAGAGAAGTGGAAATAAGAGAGAATTGAGACTGAAAAGAGTGAAAATGGTTAAGGGTCCTTTGCAACAAAGTAAAGGTTTCTTTATATAGAGTGGAGGTTTGGAATGAGATATGTTTGGAACTTGGTTTGGAGCTAGCTAAGGGAGGTTTGACATTTGGTTTGGAGTTAGTTACATCTAACTCACTGAGTTGGAAGTTGACTCAGTTAGTTATTTGTTAACTCGGTGGGAACATCCCAATGCAAGCTCAAAATTCAATGGTTCACATGTTTGGAGACAAAGGTGCCTGGTGTTCTTAATTGAAAATGATGTATTGTAGCAAATGCAAGTGGTTTCTTGAAATGTCTTGAAGTGTCTAGAATATTCCACATGATACTAGAGCCAAGTGAACCCAAAGAATAGAGGAAAAGCTGCTGTCATGAAAATTGCAGAAAATCTGCCAAAATACATGTGTTAATCGATTAACACATTTTGCCTTGCAAATGGTTAATCGATTAACACAGGCAAAACTTGCCCAATTTTGCTTGAAGCAAAGTGTTATGACCATGGCTCTGAACTTCGGCTCTTTGCTTTGATAAATAGGCATGGAAACCCTTGTATTTTGTTTGTATTGATGTTGTGATGATTTTGTGAGGATGTGATTAATCAGGCTTTGAAACTTGCTAAAATTCCGGATATGTCTGCAATAAAACCACAGAGGAAAAAATGCTAGTGCGTATGCCAACAATGCGAATGCACATGCTTATGCAAAAAAGCAAAAGAAGGAGGTCAAATTTCGGGTTACGACAATTACTAGATCAAGGGAGGTGGTATCCAATGCTTGTTTTGTCTCTAAGATTGAAGCAAAAAATGTGAAAAAAGCTCTAACTGATAAATTTTGGATTAATGCCATGCAATAAGAATTAGAGTAGTTCAAGAGGAATGAAGTTTCAGATTTGGTTCCTAGACCTGAGGGAACAAATATCATTGGCACAAAGTGGCTTTATAAGAATAAATCTGATGAAAATGGAGTGGTTACCAGAAACAATGCCAGACTTGTGGCTCAAGGGTACACTCAAATTGAGGGTATTGATTTTGATGAGACCTTTGCTCCTGTTGCTCGTCTTGGATCCATAAGACTATTACTAGGAGTGGCATGTTTGCTGAGATTCAAGTTGTTTCAGATGGATGTGAAAAGTGCCTTCTTGAATGGGTTCTTACAAGAAGAGGTGTATGTTGAACAACCAAAAGGGTTTGTTGATCCTACTTTTCCAAATCATGTGTGCAAACGGAAGAAGGCTCTTTATGGTCTAAAGCAAGCCCCTAGGGCTTGGTATGAAAGGCTGACAGAATTCCTGGGCAACAATGGTTACAGAAAAGGAGGAATGGACAAGACCTTGTTTGTTAAAGAAATGGATGGCAAGATCATGATTGCTCAGATATATGTGTATGGTATTGTCTTTGGTGGGATATCATACCAAATGGTCCAATATTTTGTCAAACAGATGCAATCTGAATTTGAGATGAGTCTAGTAGGATAATTGACTTATTTTGTTGGACTTCAAGTAAGACAGATGGAAGATTTTATCTTCATATCTCAAAGTAAGTATGCCAAGAACATGGTGAAGAAGTTTGGTATGAAGAAGGCCAGTCACAAGAGGACTCATGTACCTACTCATTTGAAGCTATCCAAAGATGAAAATGGGGTGAGTGTGGATCAAAGTTTTTACAGAAGCATGATTGGCAGTCTATTGTATCTGACAGCTAGCAGACCTGATATCACATTTGTTGTTGGGGTTTGTGCTAGGTATCAAGCTGAACCCAAAATTAGTCACACTAATCAAGTAAAAAGTATTCTGAAGTATGTCAATTGTACAAGTGACAATGGTATGTTGTATTCACGTGGATCTAATGCCATGCATGTTGGATATTGTGATACTGATTGGGCAGGGAGTACTGATGATAGAAAAAGCACTTCTGGTGGATGTTTTCTCTTGGGAAACAACCTTATCTCTTGGTTCAGTAAGAAGCATAATTGCGTGTCCCTATCCATTGTTGAGGCTGAGTATATTGCAGCGGGAAGCAGTTGTTCTCATCCACTTTGGATGAAGCAGATCCCGAAGGAGTACAATATTAAGCAGGATGTCATGACATTATACTGTGACAACTTGAGTGATATCAACATCTCCAAGAATTCTGTTCAACATAGCAGGACAAAACATATTGACATTCGTCATCATTTTATCAGGGTTCTTGTTGAAGACAAAGTGGTCATTTTGGAACATGTACCAGGATGATATCTTTACTAAGGCTTTGGATGCAAATCATCTTGAGAAGCTAAGGGGTGAACTGGGAATTTGCATTTTTGAAGAATTATAACAATTAGTCTTGATTATGGAGGGTAATAGGCAAAGGAGAAAGTTGGTGTCAAATTTATGTCTAAAAATGAGGAGTAGTGGTGATGGTAGTGATGGCAGGGTTAATAGTGTTGTGAAAGAGAAAATGTCTCAAGTATCTCAGGGTGTGGAGCATTGGAATGATGATGATCCCTACTTTTCTTTGTTTTCTTTTCTGTTGCTGGGAGGTCTTTGCTGGTGGTGCTAGGATGTCATTCTATATGTTCTAACATCATTTCATCATGTGCCTGGGAGAATTTATGCCGGAGAGGGAGCTTTGTGACAGGGCGAGTTCTGCTGCTGATTGTGATGTCAGACAAGATGTCTTGACTTTGTATTTAGTTTTGATTGCTGAATTGATGGCTATGCAATTCAGGGGGAGTTCTTGTTGTTTTGTGATTAAGTTTTTTTGGGTCTTGCTGTGAGATTTTTCCACTATGTGTGCCTCTGATGTGTTTTATGAATATTCTTTTTTATTGTTATTGTTATGATTGATTGAAGTTCTCCAGGTTTCCATGCAAAGGTTGTTTTAGCCAAAATTTGCCAAAGGGGGAGATTGTAAGTTCTGTGGTTTTGGATTGGCAGAAATTTTGTTAAAACAGTTTTCAGCAATATGTTGAGACAAATGTCATGACAAGTTAGTCAGACAACATGATCAGCATGATGTTGGGACATGTGGCCAGGACATGTTATACCGGAAGTTTAGGGTTGGCATGATTTGGTATTTAAAGTGTGAGATTTGATAGTGTTTTAATTCACACAATGTCGCAATCCAAGGAGGGATATTTTAGGAACTTCTGTCTTGACAAATTTGCTTGTATTTCTTAAAAAGGGTCTTGGAGCCTTTTTAGGAAACTTTATGTTTAGTTCCTATTATTGTGCAGGAGATCGTGCAAGTGATTTAAAGCTGATGCCTTGTGATATGCGTTTCAAGAGCCCAATCCCATGTTATTGTGATGTCCATTTAAAGGAGCTTTCTAAACCTAATGAAGTAGAGAATCTGTGTATTGAAAGAAAGAGTTTTTAGGGTTTAGAGAGTTTTGTTCTTTGTGTTCCTCTCATATGTCTTTTGACATGTGAGTAGGACTGTGTTATTTATTGATTGTGAGCCTCTCTTGTATCTCCTTGATACTAGAGCTGAACTGTTTCTTTTGAGTTGTAATTGTGAATTGACTCATAAGCTTTTAAGCAAACACTATTACGGAAAAGACATTTAACAACGGTTGGGAAAGATATATAACCACGTAGAACCAGGCATTGTTATATAGAGAGTGGTTGTATATATGATACTTACAATTACGACTCAGTGACCGTTGTAATAAACTGGAAAGCGCGCGCCCTATCACAACGATTTATCCAAAAAAACGTTGTGATAATGTGATGGTCCTAGGTTCGATTCCCAGCTGCACAATTTTGTTTTTAATTTTTTTTCTGGACAGCGTGCGAGTTATTATAACGGTTATGATAAATAACCGTTGTTAAATTTTCTGCAGAATTTACAATTATATCCTGCTTTTATAATTTATACCAATTTTTAACCTATATTATTGTTCACCATATCACAGTATAAAATACAACACAGATTTGTGATAAAGTTATAATAATATTAATTGTATCATATTCATGATACACCATAACATCATCACATGAATCTTATGTAACCAATACATCAACCATTACCATCAGTAAACATACAAACCTAATCAACTATAACCTAATTCGTCATTAACAAATGCAATGAACACTAAAAATAAAAAAATCCAGGTAATCTTCATCTGTTTCTTCAGGATCTTCACCTTCAACATCAATTCGTCCTCCTTAGCTTTGTAGGTGTTAACCATTTCCTTCTCCTCATTCAAGTTCTTTACTAGTGAAGAAATTATTTGTTTTGCTCTAGGATCCATCTCGTCATCCAACCAAGCAAAGTGAGAGCATTGTTTGTATCCTTGAATCTTATACATCCCAAAACCATAGAAACGGCGGCTTGGGTTCGAGTTGGTCCATTCCGTCATCAACGGAGCGTTTAGACCACACTTGCATACTGTTTACCGTGAAAATTGGTAAACAATCGCTGGTCTACCAAATCAATAAGAAATTGGGTAACTTGTAGGATCGACCATACTAAATCCTGGGACATGTGCTAAATGATTTTAAATGATATCTGGAAAACGGTGAACACTTCGACAGTATTCATAATTTAATCATAGTTTGCTTCGAAAATACTAAAGAAATTGTAATGCAGTGAATAATCATTGGAAAGTAACTTGCGAAAGTAAAAGGTAAACTTCTGGGCAAAAACTAACTGTATTGTATTGAATGAAAATATGGTGTTACAATCAAACGTACATTTCTCACACACTCGTTTCTCTACACGCGGGTACTTTGAGTAATTGAGGAATTTGTACAAACTTGAACACACACAAATCCTAACACTAAGACTTCCTATTTATACTAGTCGAAAATAACTACCTCTAACGGCCTACAAACTAGAGCAAGACAAATGACACTCTGCATGTCTTCGCCTCCTAAATGCGCTCAACGTGTCTTCTGCCAGCAATTTGATAAGAACAAAGTTCCCTCCCTTATTTGAATTTAAATCTTGGATCGAAACGTCCTCAGTAACGCTTCCGTCGAACAATATTCCCAAATTGCTAGAAATATTTCTAAGTCCACAAAACGCTCCTTTCTTACACAAGGACCCCTTCGACTAGAACTCCAGAAAACACTATTCCAGTGGAAGTCTTCCAAGTCTTCTCTGAAATCCTATTTCCTTGATTAATTCTGAAATTCTGGTATCAGATTTGTGATGTCGAGTGAGATGTCACAACATCAATATCTGCTATATGAACAAGACAATAAAAGTAACAGCACTTAAAAGCAATAAATAAACACAGAGAATTGTTCACCCAGTTTGGTCAAACAACCTATATCGAGGGGCTACCAAGCCAGGGAGGAAATTCACTATCAGTAGTATTAATTCATAGACTCTACAATCAATATACAAGTTGACAATCTATTCACTTAATCACTACCCAATGACACTTCTACCTAAGACACTCTTAGATATGAGACACCTCTCACTCCCCCTCAATCACAGCAGTGATAACAACATACAATAAAGAAACTAGAAGACACGCTTCAACGACAATACCTTGATCTTGCTTAAAAGCTTCAATCAAGAACAAACACTCGTGCTTAAAAGCTTAGAGTGGACAACATACAACTCAACTAAATCAGTCCAATTCAAACATCAAATTAGATGAATGAATGGCTCACAATACACAGACGAAAACACAGACCCTAATACTTGACACTCAGTACACAATCTCTTGTCTTCGTATCGTCCAAGTAGGGTTGAGACTTCTTTAAATAGAAACAGATTCTTGGGCTTGGGCTCCGTTAGAAAAACACAGATTTGATGCACAATGAAAACAGATTTTATCTTCAAATCTTTTCGCCCTAAATATAGAAACAAACGATTGCATTTGAAAAAATCTTCTCCAAGAATTTCGCCTGCAATCTCACAAACAGAATCTCTCAAAACATAACAAATAACTCGCAGCCCTAAACCACACAGCAGACTGAACATGATGTTCTGTCAACAGATGTTAAGACATCAGTCTTGACATCATGCATAAAAACTGCAATACCAAACAACACACCACAAGCAGAATGTTAGAATCACATGTTAAGACATCAGACATAACATCTTGAACAAACACATTATTTTACCAAAATTGCTGCCAATAATAGAACTAACAATCTCCCCCTTTGGCTAATTTTGGCTAAAAAAATATCAGCGCACATCAGAGATACCCGCAGCAGAAACACACCATAACACATCTAACACTAACATTCAGCAGCAGCAGAAACACCAATCAAAACTCAAACTCCCCCTCAAGCCAAGAAACCACAAACACATTTCCTTCAAGAAAACCAGCAACAGCTTCAAGAAAACCAGCAGCAACACACAACACTACAAAGCTACTAGAGGCTACTCTCCCCCTTTTTAGCCACAATTAGACAAACACCCTCAGAAGCATGGCACAAAACACAATTTTTAAAAAATTGAACAGGACACAAAGAAAAATACACCACCTCCAACAACTACATCTTTAACTGGTCAGGCGATACAAACATGGTTCTCTTATGATATAAAAACAGCTACACCTTACTGCTTCTTACTACAGCCAAACTGAGAAGGAAACATGAGTCAGTCCTCCAAGACAGTTGAAACACACAAGGGTCAGTTGAAGCAAGACCAGAAGAACAAGATCACAAGACCAAAGGAGATGAAGTCCAAAGAAATGACAACAGGTGGATCCTCTACAGGGGCAACAAGGACAGGAAGAAAGACAAAAACAAGGATGAAGACCAACAAGAAGGCTCAAAAGCAATTACATGGTTCTGAGGATGAGGCAGATGAAGATTGGGTTACATTCATTAACTCAGGTGGTTGGAATGAATAGCTGAATCTAAATATGAAAACTCCTTGCTTGTAGTTTCACAAAAATTGTAATATTGAGTATTTCCAGCAATAAAATTGTTCTTGTGTGTTTCCAACCATTCTTATTTTGTCAATTTCACCACATAAGACACCTGCACCAAAAACCACCTTCCTGCACACAAAAAATCTACTAATCCTCATATATGCAAACCCCTAATTTGCTTCTTAAATTTTCAAATTGATTTGCATCTAAGGCCTTAGTAAAAATATCAGCTAATTGTATTTCAGTAGCAACATGTTCCAAAGCAACCACTTTATCTTCAATCAGATCTCTTATAAAATGATGACGTATGTCAATATGCTTAGTCCTGCTATGTTGAATTGGGTTCTTGGAGATACTGATTGCACTCAGATTATCACAGTACAATGTCATGACATCTTGCTTGACATTGTATTTAGTTAACATTTGCTTCATCCAAACCAGTTGCGAACAACTACTTTCTGCTGCTATGTACTCAGCCTCAGCAGTAGAGAGAGACACACAGTTCTGCTTTTTGCTAAACCACGAGATAAGATTGTTCCCTAAGAAGAAGCATCCTCCAGAAGTACTTTTTCTATCATCAGCACTCCCTGCCTAATCAGCATCACAATATCCACTCAGTTCAGTGCCTGATCCATGACTGTATAGTATTCCATAGTCACTAGTACCATTCACATATTTCAGAATTCTCTTCACTTGATTCATGTGGCTAACTTTAGGTTCAGATTGATATCTGGTACAAACTCCTACAGCAAAGGAGATATCAGGTCTGCTTGCTGTGAGATACAGTAGGCTTCCAATCATGCTTATGTATAGGCTTTGATCCACACTCACTCCATGTTCATCTTTGGACACCTTCAGGTGAGTAGGATCAGGTGTCCTCTTGTGATTAGCATTCTCCAGACCAAACTTCTTGACTATATTCTTTGCATACTTGCTCTAAGAGATAAATATGGAGTCTTCCATTTGTCTAACTTGCAGACCCAGAAAATAGTCGAGTTCACCAACAAGACTCATCTCAAACTCAGACTGCATTTGTTTCACAAAATGTTGAACCATTTCTTCTGACATCCCACCAAACAGTATGTCATCAACATATATTTGAGCTATCAGCAGTTTTCCTCCTTCCTCTTTGACAAACAATGTCTTGTCAATTCCTCCTTTTCTGTAACCATCCAGAGACAAGAATTCAGTAAGCATGTCATACCATGCTCTAGGTGATTGGTTTAATCCATAAAGAGCTTTCCTTAGTTTGTAGACATGGTTAGGAAATGTTGGATCAATAAACCCCTTGGGTTGATCTACATAAACTTCTTCATTTAAGTACCCATTCAAGAAGGCACTCTTTACATCCATCTGGAATAACTTGAATTTGAGATTACAAGCCACACCTAAGAGTAACCTTATAGATTCCTGTCTGGCCACAGGAGCAAAAGTCTCATCAAAATCAATTCCTTCTACCTGAGTGTAACCTTGGGAAACCAGTCTAGCCTTATTTCTGGTGACCACTCCTTGTTCATCAGATTTATTCTTGTAAACCCACTTGGTTCCAATCACATTTATTCCATCAGGTCTTGGTACAAGATCCCACACTTCATTCCTTTTGAATTGTCCCAGCTCTTCTTGCATGGCATTAATCCAAAATTCATCTTTCAAGGCTTCTTTAACATTTTTGGGCTCAATTTTGGATACAAAGCAAGATTTTGACACAACTTCTCTTGACCTAGTGGTAACCCCTGAGTTTGGATCACCTATGATAAGTTCTTTTGGGTGTTCCTTTTGCACTCTGATGGATGGTCCCTTGTTAGGCTGCTCTGGTTCAGGTTCAACAGCAGTATGACTGGGATTTCTACTTCTGTCTTCAGCTTCTATTGATACATCATCAACAAATGTTCTAACATCATCCAGGACATCAACAACTTCCTTCATTCCATAGTCATCAACAACCACATTTATAGATTCTATCATGACTCTGGTTCTGGAGTTGAATACCCTATAAGCTCTTTTGTTTGTAGAGTATGCCAAAAAGATTCCCTCATCACTTTTAGGATCCATTTTCCTCCTCTATTCACGATCTGACAGAATATAACATTTACTTCCAAAGACATGAAAGTACTTCACACTTGGTTTTCTTCCCTTCCACAGCTCATACAAGGTAGCTGAAGTACCTCTTCTCAAAGTAACTCTGTTGTGAATGTAGCAGGCAGTATTCATAGCTTCAGCCCAGAAATGGTAAGGAAGCTTTTTGGCATGAATCATTGCTCTAGCATATTCTTGAATGGTTCTGTTCTTCCTTTCAACAACTCCATTTTGCTGAGGAGTAATAGGTGAAGAAAACTCATGACTGATGCCTTCAGTAGAACAATATTCAGCAAACCTGCTATTTTCAAACTCTCTTCCATGATCACTTCTTATTCTGATGACATTGCTCTCCTTTTCTCTTTGGAGTATTTGACAGAGATCTTTAAACACATCAAACACTTCTGTTTTGTCTTTGATAAAATTCACCCAAGTGTACCTGGAATAATCATCCACAACTACATAAGCATATTTCTTCCCACCTAGACTTTCCACCTGCATAGGCCCCATTAAGTCCATATGAAGAAGTTTCAACACTTTAGAAGTAGTGGGATATTGAAGCTTTTGATGTGACATCTTGGTCTGCTTCCTGGTCGCGACTTTCTGAGTCTAACAGTTACTAACTGCAAGCGCACAGCCTATCGCGTAGTAATAAAGATATCGATCCCACAGGGACTTGATAATCAACCTAGTGCTACGGTTTGCTACTGTGTTTAGCTAAGGCGAAGATGTTCTAGTTTTTAAGTTCAAAAAGGGAAACTAAAAGGAATCTAAATTTTTTAGAATAAACTAATTGATATTAGGATATCGGTACATAACTTAGTATACCATCGAGGATTCTATAAAACCTAAGCGTATAAAAATAAGTCACGTTTTATTTCTGTAGAAAATATTAGTTTAAAAGCCCTCACCTCACACTCTCGTGGTTATTGCTTCGGACTATACTCCTAAATCATAACATCTGCTCTCGCTAGCCCATCAGAGTTTTAAAAATACTTTTTGAAAACTAATACAGTCTAATTAACTTTAAAGCGCTCTCGCTATCTTTAAAACCAATGCCCGATTTCAGATATCCGGTTAAAATCTCACACTCTCGTGGTCTTAATCCTAACCTTTGCTACCTTTTTACTCTCGTAATAAAAGTCCAGTTTTAATTAAGAAATCGCGGCCAGAAATTAAGTTGTTTATGGTTTTAGCTTGGAATTATCAAATCCATTCCGATTACTTCATTACATACCGATAAATCGGATTTAGCTAGACATATTACTTAAAACAAACATGCATAAATACAAATTACAAAACAATAAATTAAACATGGCAATGAGAAAACGATAATGCTATTATTAAGATAATGAATAAAAACCTGATAAATATGCAGTAATTTGGTTCTCGCAATTCCTCCACAAGTCGGTAGGCTTTTGCTCGATCGTATCGGAATAACGAATGATGAAGGCAAGATTGAAAATAAATCCTAACTATGGTGCAATAGCTCCTCAACGTGAGAAACTATCACTATTTCAAGTAATGGTAAACAAGGAATGGGAAACGGGAAACAAATAAGGAATGTAAGGAGTAAAAGTTCGGAAATAAATTCTGCAGCAATTCGGGGTGAAAATTCTCTATATATCTCCTTGGCTTTCCAATCCATGTTGTATTTATAGCTCCACCGTTGCATTAACGTTAGAGAAATAGTAGGAGCATAACCCTTGGTGGTTGAGAAGTCTAAGGGAGACTAGCTCACATGCAGTTGAATTGAGGGAGAGAATCTAGGAGAAACTGCTCAACGTGCGCGTGCATTGGGCTTCTTTTTCCACGTCTGCGTTCTGAACATAATAGCCATCTTTGAGCGTGTGACGGTCGTGATGAGTGCATGACGGTCGTGGCAAGCTTTGGGAGCGTGACGGTCGTGGTAGGTATGTGACGGTCGTCACACACACCACTTTCCATTTTCTGCTCTTTTTCTTATTAATTCTTCCTGTTTTCTTCTCATTTCTTCATGTTTTCTCTACTTTGCTCCTTTCAGCTTGGACAATGAAGTACCTGCGAAAAATACTAGAATACTCGCAGAATAATCGGAACTTGGGCTGAAATAACGTAATTATTAGTCGTAAATCAAGGAAAATATATGATACATTTTCGTGTTATCAAACTCCCCTACACTTGAATCTTTGCTTGTCCTCAAGCAATTAGTCAGTAAGAACGTCGAATAAGTTTTATCAACCGCACACACATGATATACCCTTTTGTTTTGAAAATGTTTTGTAAGGCACTTTGTTAAGATGACGGATACTCAAGTAAAACAACAAAGATACATTAGTGACACAAGCAACAAGCATAATCATAGACCTCCCCTCTACATAAGCCAGTTCTAATCACTCTATTATAGCTCAACCTAAAGTTTCTCGTATCTATTTCACCTGGTTTCATTCTAGCGCAATCACATTAATCCCTTTGCCTTTACACGTACGTAGTGGAGTAGCCGGTTAGTGACTTTGATCCTTTTTAGCACGAGGTCTGGTACACAGGTGTGGTAACCCTTTATATATATATATCCTAATCGTAGGTTGTGGGGGATCGAACCGTAGTTCGCCCTACCGAGTTCAGAACCAGATTCCTCTGAACCAACCAACAATGGATTCTTTCTTTTCTTTTGTAATACTTTTGCAACTATAGGTTTGGTGCATTTTTCAATTTTTTTCACAACAGCGAAGAATATGAAAGCTATTTAATGATTCGGCATCAAACACTTATCTTCATCGGCTCTCCACGTGGTTTGTGTTTAAGACGGTGCTGACTGCTAATATAAACTACTTAGGGTTACTTTAGAACTAGGACTGAGGGTATCGGTATAATGGGTATTGAAATTGATCTCGCATATGCAAGAGGTCTAAGGTGTCAAGACGGTATCAATCTTGTTAAATTTTTCTCGATTTCCTAACATAGCCTATGTTTCGGTATGTTAAGTTGTGCAATGATCATAAAAAAATTTTGTTATAGCTGAATAAAGTGGGGAAATTTTGAAATGTACGAAAATTTCATATAAATGCTTCTTTATTAGAAAGGAAATGTGGAAAGGGAATACATAAGGGAAAATAAAAGGTACTTCTCCCACACTATATCGGACATTGTCCTCAATGTCTCGATATAAACGCGGAAAGAAACTATAAAAAGAGATAAAACTAAAACAAAAATAAAATCTAAATCTAATGAGGTCCAAGTCCTCTGCCTCGGGTGCGAGCGCGTCCATTCCGGGCTACATGATCTGGAATGCCTACGTGATGGATATAATCATGTAAGTCTTGCACGCGTAGCGTCAGGGCACCCATCTCTTCTATCACACCATCGATCTGTTGTCCTTGGTGGACTTGACCCTGTTGGATTTGTCACATTAGGCTCATCATCTCATTGTACTGCCTCTGTTGCTGTTCCTCTCTTTGGGCAGCCAATTGGTTTTGTTGCCATATGCCCCTTAAGATTTCTTCATTAGTGACGGGGTCTTGTTCTGGGGTGCCGCGACGACGACGTCCGGTGGATGTTGAGGCATGTTGGGCAGGAGTTGGTGGGTTCTCAGGAGGTAGCTGATCCATTTCTTGCTCCATTTCATCGACTGCTTCATTATTTTGGTTTTCTTGAGCAGCCACATTAGGCTCAGGAGCACGGAGATCAAAAAGCCAATTTGCCTGTCTTTGAGGGTCGATGCGGTCTCTGCATGGCATGATGATGCTCCTGATTATTCTGGTACGGACCACTGGATGGTATCGTCCATCCTCCCTTGCTTTAATAAGGTGGGAGGAGCGACAATACTCGGTATCCAGGGACTCAGGTGGTATGAAAGGTAAATTAGTGAGGTTGTCTCCCAGACCAAGGCCGAGTGCAATAGAAGTTACAATACCTCCAAAGTAGAAAGGTTTAGAACCTCTAGCACAGTTGACGTGGATGTGAGCGAGTAGGAACGGAGCTGCATTGATTGGTTCGGGAAGGATCACACAACGAAGGAAAAAGAGCTCCTTGGAGTTGACTTTGTTGTTGCTGTCCCTCGCGAAGATTGTGTGTCCTAGAACTATGTGAAAATATCGTATCGCTGGGTTATGAATATAGGTTGCGTTGAGTCTGTCCCAGCTTGAAGCAGCTACACCTGTAAGTCGATTCCAAAGGTCAAAAGCTTCCTGGAACCAGGCATCGTTAGGCAAGCGACAATGAACATTTTCGCCATGATGGAATCCAAGCATTTGGGCAAGTCGGTTTTGGCCCACCGAATACTCAGAGCCAAACATGCGGAATGTAGCTACACCAAAAAGTTGGTTTGTATCTCTCGGAGGTGTAACATAAGCAAATGAGCTTAGAAATTCCAGAGTCAGAGCTTCGTAGGTAGGCTGCCCTTGTGTACAGAGCTGCCATAGGCCGGTATTTTGAAGCATCCAATGTACACCTTCTAGCATACCCAACTCTTCAAGGCTGGCAATGTGGACGTACCGCGTCGGTTGGAAAGAGCATTGGTAGAAGCTAACGTAACTCGCCCTTTGGCGGTCACCGGCTTCTCCCTCTCTGAATGTAACAGCGGAAAGGTCAGGAGCTTGTCTGGCGCGTCTAGCCATGGTGCATGCAAAGTGAAATAGGTTTAATGGAGGAAGTGGGTATGAGTAAGAGTTGTTACGTGAGAATGAGAATGCTTCGTGTGGTTTAAATAAGAGGGTTTGGAAATATGAAGTGTTGGAGAGAAATTTGGATTCAATGTGAAGGGTTTATGGGGAGTAATGTGAGTGGGACGGTTAAGGAGAGTGGAAAGAGAGTGAGGTGTTTGAAGAGAAATTGGAAGGAAAAGAAGATGAAGATGAAGGGTCTCTGTTTAAAACAGAGGGCGCGTTAAAACAAGTATGACGTTCGTCATGTACCCGTCACGGTCGTAAGCCGTGTGACGGTCGTGACAAGGGCGTTACGCCCGTCATGCTCACAAAGTCTGCATTCTCACTGAAACTTAATAAAGGCTGGCACATTATATATATATTGGAACATGGCAATTATCAATGGCAGTAAAATACTAGATAAATATTAGAATGCATACAAAACGACATAAACAATTTAAAATAAGCAGGAACATTATATCATCAACTCAACCACAAGCAATGAATACGAATTGAATACTTTATTAAAATTGGAAATTCATAGCAGTGTACTCAAAGTAAAATTGCAGTAGAGTATTAAAGTTGAAATTGAACTGAATTAAACTTGTTCCTTGACATTAAAAAGAAAATGACTGTAAAGTAAATGGTTCTAAAACATTAAAAGAAAAGCAATTAAATGGAAAAATGCAGTGTGACAATTTTAGCCACTTTGCTTCTTCAAGGATTCCACAGCTTGGTTCAGATGATGTAGTTCCTCGACGGTGGTATCCATTAGACCGACAACGTCAAGACGGATAAGTTAAAGTTCATCTCTCATATCTTGAAGTGCATTGCGGAAGGCTTCGAGTGTGGCATGGAAGTTAGCGGGGGGGACAGTATCAGTATTATTCATGGAATGCTCAGGGAAATCATGATAGTGAGGAGGAGTTTCAGGGTCAATCTCAATGTCAGACACATGACTACCAAAATCTCTTTCAGGAAGGGGCTCATCATACAGCCAGTTGTGGCGGTTATGGACACTAGTTCGCTCGTGGTCAGGTAGAGTAAAATGTGGAATAACTTCATTATAGATCAGGAGTTGAAACGGGGGTGGTCCACGATTTCTAATGAGTCCTCGGTCAAAACAGAAAGTGATGTTCATTGGCCTATATCCGCCTAGAGGGTTCACTCGGGAAAGCTGTGTTCTAAACCCCATGGCATCAGCAATTTTTGTTACGAGGCCACCTATCAAAATGGGACCGTGATCAGCTTGAGCAATCCTGCAGAGATTGTCAAGCATAAAAGTAGCTCCATTAACGGGTCGGGATTGAAATACGCAAAACATGATAAATAGCTCATCTCTAGAGATTAGGGTGTCATTCTCGGCTTTTCCAAAAAGTGTGTAGGCTAAGATCATATGAAAGTATCTTATGGTCGGGTTGTGAATTTTAGTGGACACCATAGGATCCGGGTCATGATGAGGTCGTCCTGAAATGCTACTCCAGAAAAGGTCCAGTTCATCCTCCATTACTAAATCCTCCTGTGCCATGGTAAAAACATCGGGTCCATTGGGGAAATCCAACAGGTCCGCAATCTCTCTAATGTTGAAGCGGCACGTGTATCCAAATAGTCTAAAGGTTATGTTACCCCTATTAAATCCTATGCCATAGTTAGGGTTGTAGGACAATGAGCTTAGGAATTCTAGGGTCAGCTTGTGGTAAGTTGGATACTTCTTTCTAGCAAAATCTTCCCATCCTATCTGGCTAAACATAAAGTCTATGCTATCTCCTATACCTAAGGCATTCATGGTAGGTCCATGGGAAAATTTGGTTAAGGCCATAGGTCTGCGAGAGAGAACCTCATAGTGGTGCCATTGGACAGCGTCCCTGAATAGCACAACCATGGTGTCTTCGTTATCCATCTTAACAGTTAGTCGGAAAAGTAAAGCATATGAAGAAGGAAGAAGGTTGAAAGACTTTAAAAATCCTGTAGCATGTAATTATAAGATCAGCACAGCAGTTTCCATAAAATTTTTAAATTTTTGAGAAAAGAAAATAAATAAAAATGAAAAAGTAATGAAAATAAGATTGAGAGTAAAGGGAAACGAAAAGAAATGAAAATAGAGTTAAGAAAAATGTAAAGAAATTTAAAGAGAAATAGAAGAAAGTTAAAGGGAAAGAAAACAAATCTCGTGGGTTGCCTCCCACTAAGCGATGTTTTTAACGTCATAAGCCTGACGAAAGCTTAGTGATAGTTCAGTTATAGGGATGAGCGGACAGCTCTAAAAGTCTTAGACTATTCAAATAGTCTCTGTTTGCAATATTATGATAATGTTTTAAGCGTTGCCCGTTTACTATGAATGGTTCACTATTTCTTCCTTTTATTTCTATTGCTCCACTTTGAAAAACTTTAGAAATTTCAAAGGGTCCGGACCACCTAGATCTAAATTTTCCTGGAAAAAGCTTGAGTCTCGAATTAAATAGGAGCTCGACGTCTCCCACACTAAATTCTTTTCTAGATAAGTGCTTATCGTGCCATCTCTTAGTTCTTTCTTTATATATGCGGGCGTTCTCATAAGCATCTAGTCTTAGTTCTTCTAATTCGTGCAAATCTAAGATTCATTTTTCTCCTGCGGCAGTGTAATTTAAATTGAGGGTTTTAATAGCCCAATAGGCTTTGTGCTCTATTTCTACCGGCAGATGACAAGATTTTCCATAGACTAACTTAAATGGAGTGGTTCCTATGGGGGTTTTGTAAGCGGTTTTGTAAGCCCATAAAGCTTCATTAAGTTTAGTTGACCAATCCTTCCTAGAGGTAGCGACAGTCTTTTCTAAAATTTGTTTTATTTCTCTATTCGAAACCTCGACTTGTCCACTGGTTTGTCGATGATATGGTGTTGCCACACGATGTTTGACTCCGTATTTTGACAGCAGTTTATCGAATATTTTAGATATGAAATGGGAGCCACCGTCACTAATGACGAGTCTTGGTACACCAAATCTAGGAAAGATTATGTTCTTAAAGAACTTTATCACTACTCGTGTGTCATTTGTAGGAGAGGCTACAGCCTCGATCCATTTGGAAACGTAATCGACAGCGACGAGTATGTACTGGTTACCAAAAGAAGACGGGAATGGTCCCATGAAATCTATTCCCCACACGTCAAAGACTCCTACTTCTAGAATGCCCTTTTGAGGTATTTCATCGCGTCTGGAGACGTTACCAGTGCATTGACACCGGTCGCAATTTATAACCGCGATATGGACATATTTCCATAGAGTAGGCCAAAAGAGGCCAGCTTGCAAAATCTTAGCACAAGTCTTTGAAGTGCTCGCGTGCCCACCATAGGGCGCGGAATGACAATGAGAAATTATGTCTTCCACCTCATCTTCGGGTACACAACGACGGAAAATACCATCGGCGCCCCTCTTGAAGAGAAGTGGTTCGTCCCAATAATAGTGTTTAAGGTCGTGGAAGAATTTCTTCTTTTGTTGATAGGTTAGATCAGGTGGCAGTACTCCAGCTGCTAGATAGTTGACAAAGTCAGCATACCATGGTAGCGTGGTCTTAGTGTAAACAGATTCTACCACTTCATTAGTTTCTGTATCAGTATAAGTCAAGGATTGTTCTATTGTATTGCTTTCTAACTGGGCTAAGAGTCTTTCATAAGGGAAATCGTCATTAATAGGTACTTGGTCTGGTTGGATGTTTTCCATTCTCGACAGGTGGTCAGCTACTACATTTTCAGTGCCTTTCTTGTCCTTGATTTCCAAGTCGAATTCTTGTAGGAGTAGAATCCACCTCAAAAGCCTCGGTTTGGCGTCCTTCTTGCTTAGTAGGTACTTGATTGCGGCGTGATCGGTATAGATGATTATTTTTGCTCCTACTAGGTAGGAACGAAATTTATTTAATGCGAACACGACAACCAAGAGTTCCTTTTCTGTGGTAGCGTAGTTCATTTGTGCATGATCCAAGGTTCTATTGGCATAGTAGATCGCGTGGAGCTTTTTGTCCTTTCTTTGTCCTAGGATTGCACCTACAGCATAATCACTTGCGTCGCACATGATTTCGAATGGTTCATTCCATTCTGGGGGTTGCATAATGGGTGCTGATATTAAAGCTTGCTTGAGTGTTTGAAATGCTTCCAAGCATATGTCATCAAAGACGAATTCAACGTCTTTCATTAACAGCTCAGTTAGGGGTGTGGTTATCTTAGAGAAATCTTTAATGAAACATCGGTAAAAACCGGCGTGTCCTAAGAAACTTCTTATTTCTCTGACGGTTTTTGGTGGCTGGAGATTTTCTATTACTTCTATTTTTGCTTTCTCGACTTCGATTCCTCTATCGGATACTATATGTCCTAGCACGATTCCTTGTCGGACCATGAAATGGCATTTCTCCCAATTCAGCACTAGGTTGACTTCGAGGTTTGATAGACATCCTTCAAAAATTTCCCCATAGACAGAGAAATCGTCCATAAAAACTTCCATTATACCGTCTAAGAAGTCAGAGAAGATGGACATCATACATCTTTGAAATGTTGCGGGTGCGTTACATAATCCGAAAGGCATTCGCCGGTAGGCAAAGGTTCCATAGAGACATGTGAAAGTAGTCTTTTCTTGGTCGTCAGGATGGATAGGAATTTGGAAAAATCCTGAATATCCGTCTAGATAGCAAAAATGGGAGTGTTTAGCCAGACGTTCAAGCATTTGATCTATGAATGGTAAAGGGAAATGATCTTTACAAGTGGCTTTGTTTAGTTTTCTATAATCGATACACATTCTCCATCCGGTTTGAGTACGTTGTGCTACAGATTCGCCTTTTTCATTATTGATGACTGTAACACCTCCTTTCTTGGGTACCACGTGAACTGGGCTAACCCATTCACTATCTGATATTGGGTATATGATTCATGCTTCTAATAGCTTTTGCACTTCTCTCTTAACGACATCACTCAGAATGGGATTTATTCTCCTTTGATGTTCCCTAGAGGTTTTACAGTCTTCCTCAAGCATGATGCGATGCATACAGATAGAAGGACTTTTTCCTTTCAAGTCTGAGATGTTATAGCCTAAGGCAGTCGGGTACTTTCTCAGGACATGCAATAATTTCTCAGTTTCTATTTGTCCTAAGTCTGCGTTGACTATAACTGGTCGTTCGAGCTCTGTATCCAGGAATTCATACCTTAGATCTTTGGGTAATGTTTCCAGTTCTACAGCTGGTTTCTTTGGGCAAGGCATAGGGTCAGGAGTGAGTGCGAGACATTCACTTAGATTATTATCTTGGTATTCACCACGCCAATTATCATCTTCAAAAATTGGTGGCATCGGAATTCTCAGCACTTCAGAACACGTGTTTTGGTGTTTTTCCATTTCTTTAACGCATTCATCAATTATATCTAGGAAGCAGCACGAATCTTCTATAGCAGGTGCTTTGAAAAATTGTGAGAGGATGGATTCTACTTTTTCTTCACCAACCTCGAAAGTCAGTTTTCCTTTTTTCACATCTATAATGGCTCCGACGGTAGCTAGGAATGGTCTTCCTAAAATGATAGGGATGTTTGAGTCTTCCTGGATGTCCATGATTATGAAATCTGTAGGAATATAGAATTGTCCTATACGAACTGGAAAGTTTTCTAGCATTCCTAGAGGAAACTTCACTGATCTATCAGCTAGTTGTACAGACATTCTTGTTGGTCTCGGTTCTCCCATGTTGAGCCTTTTACAAATAGACAAGGGCATTAAACTGATGCTGGCTCCCAAATCACACAGGGCTTTGTCTATGACAAACTTTCCAATCACACATGGTATAGAGAAACTACCAGGATCTTTTAGTTTAGGAGGCATGTTGTTTTGAATTATAGCGCTACATTCTGCAGTAAGCATAACGGTTTCAGTATCCTCGAGCTTTTTCTTATTAGTTAATATTTCTTTTAGGAACTTAGCGTATGAGGGTATTTGTGTGATTGCTTCTGTAAAAGGTATTGTGACATTTAATTGTTTCAGAAGTTCAACAAATTTCTTAAATTGGCCTATGTTTTTAGATTTGGCAAATCTTTGGGGATACGGGATAGGTGGTTTATAAGGTGGTGGAGGCACATATGGTTCTTCTTTCTCTTCAGCCTCTTTGCCATTATCTTCTTTCTCGTTTCCTTTTGGTTCGCCTTCCTTTTCAGACTCCTTACTAGGCTTTTGGTACATGGCTGGATTTTCGATTCTTGGGTCAGTGGGTCCTTCTAGTTCTGTTCCACTCCGAAGTGTTATAGCGTTTGCATGTCCCTTCGGATTAATTTGAGTTTGTCCTGGAAGGTTCCCAGCTGGGGCAGCGGTAACTGCTTGTTGTTGAGCCACTTGTGAGATTTGTGTTTCTAACATTTTGTTGTGAGTGGCTAAAGCGTCAACCTTGTTGGCTAATTGTTTGATTTGTTCACCGGTGTGAACATTCTGGTTAAGGAACTCCTTGTTTTGTTGAGCTTGTGCAGCAATGAAGTTCTCCGTCATAATGTCAAGGTTTGACTTCCTAGGAATGTTGGGAACGTTAGCAGCAGGTTTTTGATATCCTGGTGGCACAGCAGGCGCTTGGCCAGGTGCATACAGAGCGTTATTATTCTTGTACGAAAAGTTTGGATGGTTCTTCCAACCAGGATTGTAGGTATTTGCATATGGGTTTCCTTGAGCATAATTCACTTGATCAGCGGAGACTCCTGCTAAAATTTGGCATTCGGGGGCAGCATGTCCAGGTACTCCGCATAATTCGCAGTTTGGAGCTACGGCAGCCACGGTGGCTGCGGGTGTTATGGTCAAGTTGTCTATCTTTTGAGCAAGGGCATCTACCTTAGCATGGACATGATCAAGACTACTAACTTCGTACATCCCACCTTTCGTTTGAGCTTGTTCCACTGGCGTTCTTTCACCTCCCCATTGGTAATGGTTTTGAGCCATGCTTTCGATGAGTTGATAGGCTTCGGTATAAGGTTTGTCTATAAGTGTACCACCAGCGGCGACATCTATTGTCATTCTTGTATTGTACAAGAGACCATTGTAAAATGTATGGATGACTAACCAATCCTCAAGACCGTGATGCGGACACGTCCTCATCATGTCTTTGTATCTCTCCCATGCATCGTAAAGAGACTCAGTATCTTTTTGTCGAAATCCATTAATTTGGGCTCTCAGCATAGTTGTTTTGCTTGGTGGGAAATATCGTGCTAAGAACACCTTTTTCAACTCATCCCACGTAGTGACAACCAAGCCCAAGCTCTGGCTCTTAATGAGAAAGGAAAAAGACGTAGTCTTATCGCGTCTGCAGTCACACCATTTGCCTTCACTGTGTCTGCGTACTGCACAAATTTGGTCAAATGTTCATTAGGATCGTCCGTAGGATTTCCAGAAAATTGATGTTGTTGTACGGCTGACAGCAATGAGGGTTTCAACTCGAAATCATTCCGGTTGATAGCGGGGGCAGCAATGCTATTATGTGGTTCTTGCTCAGATGGGGTAGCATAATACTTAAGAGGACGGTTCTGTGGTCCATCAGCCATGTTTTGTTCTTTGACTGGTTCAGGAGTATGAGCGAGAAGATCGGGAATATTATACTTGCGTTGATACTCAAGTATTCTGCGTCTTAGATGTAATAAACGCTCTAATTCAGCGATTGGTGGTTCCAAGTCTTCGCTTCGTGAGCGAGTACTTGGCATACAATCGAGAAAAGGAAAAGGAAAATTTGTTGCCTTAGTCTATACTGCGCAACAAAGAATCGCACTATTGACTAAATCAAAGTCCCCGACAACGGTGCCAAAAACTTGGTCGCGACTTTCTGAGTCTAACGGTTACTAACTGTAAGCGCACAGCCTATTGCGTAGTAATAAAGATATCGATCCCACAGGGACTTGATAATCAACCTAGTGCTACGGTTTGCCACTGTGTTTAGCAAAGGCGAAGATGTTCTAGTTTTTAAGTTCAAAAAGGGAAACTAAAGGGAATCTAAATTTTTTAGAATAAACTAATTGATATTAGGATATCGGTACATAACTTAGTATACAATCGAGGATTCTATAAAACCTAAGCGTATAAAAATAAGTCACGTTTTATTTCTGTAGAAAATATTAGTTTAAAAGCCCTCACCTCACACTCTCGTGGTTATTGCTTCAGACTATACTCCTAAATCATAACGTCTGCTCTCGCTAGCCCATCAGAGTTTTAAAAATACTTTTTGAAAACTAATACAGTCTAATTAACTTTAAAGCGATCTCGCTGTTTTTAAAACCAATGCCCGATTTCAGCTATCCGGTTAAAATCTCACACTCTCGTGGTTTTAATCCTAACCTTTGCTACCTTTTTACTCTCGTAATAAAAGTCCAGTTTTAATTAAGAAATCGCGGCCAAAAATTAAGTTGTTTATGGTTTTAGCTTGGAATTATCAAATCCATTCCGGTTACTTCATTACATACCGATAAATCGGATTTAGCTAGACATATTACTTAAAACAAACATGCATAAATACAAATTACAAAACAGTAAATTAAACATGGCAATGAGAAAACGATAATGCTATTATTAAGATAAATATGCAGTAATTTGGTTCTCGCAATCCTCCACAAGTCGGTAGGCTTTTGCTCGATCGTATCGGAATAACGAATGATGAAGGCAAGATTGAAAATAAATCCTAACTATGGTGCAATAGCTCCTCAACGTGAGAAACTATCACTATTTCAAGTAATGGTAAACAAGGAATGGGAAACGGGAAACAAATAAGGAATGCAAGGAAAGTAAAAGTTCGGAAATAAATTCTGCAGCAATTCGGGGTGAAAATTCTCTATATGTCTCCTTGGCTTTCCAATCCATGCTGTATTTATAGCTTCACCGTTGCATTAACGTTAGAGAAATAGTAGGAGCATAACCCTTGGTGGTTGAGAAGTCTAAGGGAGACTGGCTCACGTGCAATTGAATTGAGGGAGAGAATCTAGGAGAAACTGCTCAACGTGCGCGTGCATTGGGCTTCTTTTTCCATGTCTGCGTTCTGAACATAATAGCCATCTTTGAGCGTGTGACGGACGTGATGAGTGCATGACGGTCGTGGCAAGCTTTAGGAGCGTGACGGTCGTGGTAGGTGTGTGACGGTCGTCACACACACCACTTTCCATTTTCTGCTCTTTTTCTTATTAATTCTTCCTGTTTTCTTTTCATTTCTTCATGTTTTCTCTACTTTGCTCCTTTCAGCTTGGACAATGAAGTACCTGCAAAAAACACTAGAATACTCGTAGAATAATTGGAACTTAGGCTGAAATAACGTAATTATTAGTTGTAAATCAAGGCAAATATATGATACATTTTCGTGTTATCACTTCCCTATCTGACAGTCTCCACACACTCTTCCTTCTTCAATTTTGAGCTCTGGGATTCCTCTTACTGCTTCTGCAGATATGATTCTCTTCATTCCCTTCAGATGTAGATGTCCCAACTTTTGATGCCACACTTTGACTTCATCTTCTTTTGCAAGAACACATGTGGAGGAACTTGAGTCTTGTGATACCCATAGGTAACAGTTGTCCTTAGACCTAGCACCCTTCATGATAACTTCACCTTTCTCATTTGTGACAATGCACTCAATTTTTGTAAAATTAACTATGAGTCCTTGATCACATAGTTGACTAATACTGATCAAATTTGCTGTCAACCCCTTGACTAGCAGTACATCATCAAGTCTAGGTGTACCTTCATAATTCAGCTTTCCCACACCCTTGATTTCTCCTTTGACACCATCACCAAAGGTCACATGGCCAGAAGAATGAAGTTTAACATCCACCAGCAAATTCTTCACTCCTGTCATGTGTCTTGAACAGCCACTGTCAAAGTACCAGTCTTCTTTAGCAGAGACTCTAAGAGAAGTATGAGCTATCAAGCTGACAACATCAGTTTTGGGGACCCATTGCTTCTTTTGCTTGATGACTTGATTACCTTTATGAATTGCCTGTCTGGGTGCACAATTAGGAGTACTCTTAGGATACCCATGCAACTTATAACATAAAGCCTTTATGTGTCCAAAGCTCCCACAATGATGGCATCTCCAACACCTGAATTTCTTCCTAGAGGGAGTCCTGTCAGGATGTTTCAACATCTGTTTCAACATCACTGGCTTGGAACTGGGAATAACATCATTTGAGGCAGATCCACTATTGTACCCCAACCCACTTTTGTCTCCTGCAGTTCTTCCAACATCAAGAATCTTGTCTAGAACATCAGTTCCACTATTCAGCATTCTGATAGACTTGGACATAGATTCAAGTTTAGAGTTCAGCACAAATACTTCATCTTCCAGCTTGGCAATGGTTTCCAGATGCTCTGTCTTTTCAGCCTTGAGTTGAGCAATGATCTTCTTCTGCCTCTCCCCTTCTTGACAGGCTTCTTCACTGTTAATGCATAGCTCTCTATAAGAATCGGTAAGCTCATCATATGTGCTCTTTTCATCCCTAGAATCATCATCAGATGTATACCTTCCAATCAATACCCTAACATGCTTGGCAGTTTCTTCATCTTCCTCACTTTCAGTATCAGACCAGGACACAGATAAGCCCTTTTTCTACTTCTTAAGATATGTAGGGCATTCAGCTCTGATATGACCATAACCCTCACATCCATGACATTGGATTCCTTTGTCATAATTAGGCTTCTCCTCAGTTCTTGTTTTCTTCATCTGATCACCTGACCTGTTGATGTCAGATGTGGTGTTCTTGACATTAGGTTTATAGCTCCTGTCCATTCTTTTCAAAACCCTATTAAACTGTCTTCCATGCAGAACAATGGCATTGGATAGCTCTTCCTGAGTTTCAGGACCACACTCTTTCTCATCATCTTCTGTACTAGACACCAAGGCTATGCTTTTTACCTTCTTTTCAGATCTGTCATTCAACCCTAATTCAAATGTATGAAGTGAACCAATTAATTCATCTACCCTCATCTGGCTGATTTCTTGAGCTTTCTCTATAGCAGTCACCTTCATATCAAATCTCTTGGGAAGAGATCTGAGAATTTTTCTTACCAGCTTCTCATCAGACATCCTCTCTCCTAGGGCACTAGAAGCATTTGACAGTTCAAGTATATTCATGTGAAAGTCATGAATGGTCTCTTCATCTTTCATCCTCAAACTTTCAAACTTTGTTGTTAGCAGCTGAAGTCTTGACATCTTGACCTTGTAAGTTCCTTCATGAGTTGTTTTCAGGATATCCCAAGCCTCCTTAGCCACTTCACATGTGTTGACCAGCCTGAAAATGTTCTTGTCAATGCCATTAAATAAAGCATTCAAGGCCTTAGAGTTCCCAAGAGCGAGTTCATCTTCTTCCTTGGTCCACTCCTCCTCAGGTTTCAGCTTTGACACACCATCTTTTCCCACAATGACAGGATGTTTCCATTCTGTCAAAACAGCCTTCTAAGCCCTGCTGTCTAAAGATTTAAAAAAGGCAACCATGCGAGGTTTCCAATAGTCATAATTTGATCCATCTAGAATAGGGGATCTATTCACAATCCACCACTCTCCTTGTCCATTGCACCAGAAAGTAACAGCCCTAGATCTCACCCAGATACAGTGCAGGATGACCTGCTCTGATACCAATTGAAATTCTGGTATCAGATATGAGATGTCGAGTGAGATGTCACAACATCAATATCTGCTATATGAACAAGACAATAAAAGTAACAGCACTTAAAAGCAATAAATAAACACAGAGAATTGTTCACCCAGTTCGGTCAAACAACCTACGTCTGGGGGCTACCAAGCCAGGGAGGAAATTCACTATCAGTAGTATTAATTCATAGACTCTACAATCAACATACAAGTTGACAATCTATTCACTTAATCACTACCCAATGACACTTCTACCTAAGACACTCTTAGATATGAGACACCTCTCATTCCCCCTTAATCACAGCAGTGATAACAACATACAATAAAGAAAGTAGAAGACACACTTCAACGACAATACCTTGATCTTGCTTAAAAGCTTCAATCAAGAACAAACACTCGTGCTTAAAAGCTTAGAGTGGACAACATACAACTCAACTAAATCAGTCCAATTCAAACATCAAATTAGATGAATGAATGGCTCACAATACACAGACGAAAACACAAACCCTAATACTTGACACTCAGTACACAATCTCTTGTCTTCATATCGTCCAAGTAGGGTTGAGACTTCTTTAAATAGAAACAGATTCTTGGGCTTGGGCTCCGTTAGAAAAACACAGATTTGATGCACAATGAAAACAGATTTTATCTTCAAATCTTTTCGCCCTAAATATAGAAACAAACGATTGCATTTGAAAAAATCTTCTCCAAGAATTTCGCCTGAAATCTCACAAACAGAATCTCTCAAAACATAACAAATAACTCGCAGCCCTAAACCACACAGCAGACTGAACATGATGTTCTGTCAACAGATGTTAAGACATCAGTCTTGACATCATGCATAAAAACTACAATACCAAACAACATACCACAAGCAGAATGTTAGAATCACATGTTAAGACATCAGACATGACATCTTGAACAAACACATTGTTTTACCAAAATTGGTGCCAATAATAGAACTAACAAATTCCCTTAATCAAATACTAGGCGTTGAAATTAGGAGCTAACACATACGTACCTTGAACGATTTGACGACCTGCTTCCATGGCTATAACCGGACTGCTGAGACATTTTAATAGAAGGATTTGATGGAAACTTTATGGAAAAGAAGACATAAAATAATTCAAAAGGATTTGATGGAAACTTTAATCTGTTGTCTTGTTAATTTCATATTTCATCTAGTTCATGAAGCTATGAAAAAAAAGTACAAGGTGAATGAAGTTAACACAATGGCTTCATACTTCTTGTATTTTTATTCATAGCTACACAAACCATATGTAACATAGCGAAAGTATATGCTTTGTTAAGATGGTGATGATGAATCTAAAAAAAATGAGAACATTCACAAAGGAAAAAAATTAGAACCCATTTTTAACAAGACAAGTAAACGAAATCGAAGCATAAGTGTAATGAACGAACCCCAAGTTAGCGATTAGTGAAGACGAATCTGAAGACGTATTTGAAGGTTAAAGTATGTTTAGAGTTATGTTATGAGAGGGAAGAGTGAAATATGTTAGGGTTTTCTTTTGAGAGAAATGGCTGCTATGTTCTGAACGATAGATGCTTTCGCTTATATACTAAAAAATATCACTTCTCATCACAGTTAGAAATTAAAACCGTCATGCAATTTTCAAATTTTAAAATGGTTTTTTAGTAACACCGTGGTTAAATATCTTGGTTAAATAATTTTTAGTTTTCTATTTTTTTAAAGTCCTATGACAACGGTTGGTTCATTAACCGTTGTAAAATCATTTACAATTTAATTTTTAAATAATAGACTTAAGTGACACACGCTTAATGTAGTCTAAAAAATTGAAAACGTGTATTTGCTGAGGATCAAAGCTTGCTACAAATCATATATTACTACTGTGTTATAAGACAACCGTAGTAATAAATCCAGCTACTCACTGATGCGCGAACATTATAACCTATTACAACGATGTAAATGAATCCGTTGTAAACCTGGCATTGTTGTTTGCGCATTTTGTAGTAGTGAAAGAGTGGATTTTGTGTCTTTGAAGTGTGACTTCTTTTTGTTCTCTATTGTTGAGTTTGTCAGCGTTATGTAACTGGTGGGAAGTAAGAGGGGTCTCATATCTAGGATTTCCTAGGTAAAAGTTAGCACGAGTAGTGATTAGGTGAGAAGCTTGTAAACTTATGGGTGTTTGTTGTGGCTTTGAACTAATACTATTATAGTGGATTTCCTTCCTGGATTAGATCCCCCAGATGTAGCTGATGTTGCACCGAACTGGGTTAACAATTGATTGTATAATTGTTTACATTCAAGCTCTTATTTTTTCTGCATAAGTGTTGGTTGTTGTCTTGATCCTAGTGTCCTGACATCTGGTATCTGTGTGCCAGAATTTCAATAATTGCTGACTGTATGGATCAGTTGGTAGGTGCTCGTGTTTTCACCAAGATTGATTTGAGATCAGGTTATCATCAGATTCTAGTGAAGGTTGAAGATATTCTGAAGACTTCTTTTAGAACCCGATATGATCACTATGAGTACTCAGTGAGGCTGTTTGGTGTGTCTAATGCGTCGTGTGTATTTATAGAGTATATGAACAGAATATTTCATCCCTATTTGGATCAGTTTTCTGTGGTATTCATCAATGACATCTTGGTGTATTCAAAGTTAGATGAAGAACATTCAAGACATTTGAGAGTTGTGTTGCTGACTTTGCAAGAGGAGAAACTATAAACGAAGTTGTCCAAGTGTGAGTTCATGTTGCATGAAGTGGGCTTCCTTGGTCGCTTGATTTCCAGTGGTGGTATGGCGGTTGATCCGTCTAAGGTAGGTGCAATGATGCAGTGGGAGATTCCTAAGTCTGTTATTGAGTTCATAAGTTTTCTTGGTTTGACTAGTTATTACAGGAGGTTTATAGAGGGATTTTTGAAGTTAGATTTTCCTTTGACCCAGTTGACTCGAAAGGGTTAGGCTTATGTGTGGGATGGTCTATGTGAAAAAAATTTCAAGAGTTAAAGAAGAAGTTGACGACAGCTCTAGTTTTAGTTTTACTGGATGCTATTGAATCCTTTGTGGTGTATTTTAATGCTTCGAAGACGGGCTTAGGTGGTGTCGATATGCATAATTGTCAGGTAATAGATTATGCTTCAAGACAATTGAAGGTTCATGAGGGGAATTATTCTACCCAAGGTTTAGAGTTGGCAGTCGCAATGTTAGTACTTAAGGTTTGGAGGAACTATTTGTATGGCTCTAGATTTGAAGTGTTTAATGTTCATAAGAGTTTGAAATATTTGTCTGATCAGAAGGAGCTGAATATGAGGCAGAGAAGGTGGCTTGAGTTTTTGAAGGACTAAGACTTTGAGATGAGTTACCATCCTGATAAAGATAATGTGGTAGAAGATGCTATGAGTAGAAAGACTTTGCATATGTCGGCATTGATGGTTAGAGAGATGGACTTGATTGGGCAATTCAAAGATCTTAGTTTGGTATGTGAGATAAAGCCGCAAAATGTGATGTTGGGTATACTAAAGTTGACTAGCAGTGTTCTATAAAAGATCAGAGAAGGTCAGAAATCAAATTTGGGATTGAGTGACCAGTTGGTGTTAATTAATTAAGGTAAAGAAGTGGATTTCAGAGTTGATGAGGATTGAGTTATTAGATTCCGAGATAGAGTTTATGTGCCAAATTTGCCGGAGATTGAGAAGAAATTTCTTGAGGAAGGTCACAGAAGCGGTTTGAGTATTCATCCTGGAGCTACTAAGATGTACCAAGATCTCAAGAAGATGTTTTGGTGGCCAGGTATGAAGAAGGATGTTACTGAGTTTGTTTATTCTTGTTTGACTTGTCAGAAGTCGAAGATTGAGCATTAGAAGCCGTCTAGATTTATGCAACTGTTTAGTATTCTTGAGTGGAAGTGGGATAGCATTTCTATGGATTTCGTGGTAGGTTTGACAAAGACATTGAAGAAAAGTGATTCTATCTGGGTTGTTGTTGATAGACTGACTAAATCGTCTCATTTCATTCCGATAAAAATCAGATATCCATTGCAAAAGCTAGCAGAGTTTTACATAAGTGAGATTGTGAAGCTGAATGGTATTCCTTCAAGCATTGTATCAAATAGAGATATGAGGCTCACATCAAGGTTTTGGTAGAGTTTGTATGATTCTTTGGAAACTAAGTTGAGATTGAGTTCTGCTTATCATCCGCAGACAGACGATGAGACAGAGAGAATTATCCAATCCTTGTAAGATTTGTTGAGAACTTATGTTCTAAAACAAGGTGGTAATTGGGATAGCTAATTTTCATTTATTGAGTTCATTTACAACAATATTTTTCATTTTATTATTGGAATGACACCGTATGAAGCTTTGTATAGAAGGAGGTGTATGACTCCTTTATGCTGGTATAATTAGTTGAAAGTGTCTTGTTTGGACTAGAAATCGTTCAGCAGACCACTGAGAATATCAAGATGATTCATGAGAAGATGAAAGTTTTGCAGAGTAGGAAGAAGAGTTGTCATGATAAGGCTTTTCGAAGTTAGCTTTGCCTTTGACTCGAAAGGGCCAGGCATATATGTAGGATGCTCTGTGTGAAAAAAAATTCAAGAGTTTGACGACATCTATAGTTTTAGTTCTAACAGATGCTAGTGAATCCTTTGTAGTGTTTTATGATGCTTCTAAGATGGGCTTAGGTGGTGTGGTTATGCAGAATCGCCAGGTTGTACATTATGCTTTGAGAGAGCTGAAGGATCATGAGACAAATTATCCTACCCATGATTTAGAGTTGGCAGTTGTGGTGTTAATACTTAAGGTTTAGAGGAACTATTTGTATGGATTTAGATTTGAAGTGATCAACGATCATAAGAGTTTGAAATATTTTTTTGATCAGAAGGAGCTTAATATGAGGCAGAGATGGTGGCTTGAGTTTTTGAAAGACTAAGACTTTGAGATGAATTACTATCCTGGTAAAGCTAATGTGGTAGCAGATGCTCTGAGTAGAAAGTCTTTACATATGTCAGAATTGATGATCAAAGAGATGGAGTTGATTGAGTAGTTTAGAGATCTAAGATTGATATTTGAGATGAAGTTGCAAAGTGTGATGTTGGGTATGCTGAAGTTAACTACCAGTGTTCTAGAAGAGATCAGAGAAGGCCATAAATTAGATTTGGGATTGAGTGACTAGTTGGTGTTAATCAATCAAGGTAAAGTAGTGGATTTCAAAGTTGATGATGATGGAGTTATGAGATTCCGAGATAGAGTTTGTGTGCTAGATTTTCTGGAGCTTAAGAAGAGAATTCTTGAGGAAGGTCACAGAAGTGGTTTGAGTATTCGTCCCGAAGCTACTAAGATGTACCAAGATCTTAAGAAGATGTTTTGGTGGCCATGTATTAAGAAGGATGTTACTAAGTTTGTTTATTCTTGTTTGACTTGTCAAAAGTTGAAGATTGAGCATCAGAAACTGAATGGACTTATGGAGCCATTGAGTATTCCTTAGTGGAAGTTGGATATCATTTCTATGGATTTTATGGTAGGTATACTGAAAAAATTGAATGGAAGTGATTCTATCTGAGTTAGTGTTGATAAATTGACTAAATTGGCTCATTTTATTTTGATAAAGATCATATGCCCCTTGCAAAAGCTAGCAAAGGTTTACATATGTGAGATTGTGAAACTGCATGGTATTTATTCGAGCATTGTATCAGATAGAGATTTGAGGTTCACATAAAGGTTTTGGCAGATTTTGTAGGAAGCTTTAGGAACAAAGTTGAGATTGAGTTCTGCTTATCATCTACAAACAGACGGTCAAATAGAGACGACTATCCAATTCTTCAAAGATTTGTTGAGAGCTTGTGTTCTTGAACAAGGAGGCAATTGGTATAGCTACTTGTCATTGATTGAGTTCACCTAGAACAACAATTTTCATTCTATTATTGGAATGAAACCGTATAAGGCTTTGTATGGAATGAGGTGTAGGACTCCTCGGTGATGGTATGAATCAGGTGAAAATGTCCTGTTTGGACCAGAAATTGTTCAGCAGACTACTGAGAAGATCAGGATGATTCATGAGAAGATGAAAGCTTTGTATAGCAGGCAGAAGAGTTATTATGATAAGCTAAGGAAGGTACTTGGGTTCCAAGAGGGAAAACATGTGTTTTTGAGAGTTACTCCAGTAACAGGTGTTGGTCGAGCGTTAAAGTCTTGAAAGCTCATGCCTTATTTCATTGGTCAGTATCAATATTATAGAGAGTAGGAGGGGTGGCCTATAGATTTGCATTACCACCACCTCTTTCGAATCTTTATGATGTCTTTCATGTGTCGTAGCTTTAGAAGTATATTCCTAATCCCTCTCATGTGATCTAGTTGGATGATGTGCAAGCTAGAGAGAACTTGACTATTGAGGCATCACCTTTGCAGATTGAGGATCGCGAAGTGAAGCACTTGAGAGGCAAGGATATTTCTTTGGTGAAGGTTGTATGGGGAGGACCTGCTGGTGGAAGTGTGATGTGGGAGCTCCAGAGTCAAATGAGAGTTTTATCCGGAGCTATTTCGTTCAAATAATTTTCTAGGAAGAAAATTCTTTAAGTGGAGGAGAGTTGTAATGTCCCAAATTTTCAATTAATTATTTAATTGAATTTTAATTTGCTTTTATTTGGTTATTTTTTAGTGTTAGTGAGTGTATATGATTTATTTTGTAATTGTGAGATTTATGGGGATTTATTAGAATTTTATTTAATTAAAAATATTATAATTATATGAAATAGTGAAGTATGGGGTGGAACTAGAATTTTAATAAACATGGTGGGATAAGGAGGAAGAGCCCAAGAGTTGCGGGAAAATTGGGAATTATAAAAAATATTATTATGTCTTTTATATAGAAAAATGAGGGGAGCGGAGTTTGTTGAGTATGATACGCGAAAAGTTAGAAAGGGAGAAAGAAGAAAGGAACCCTAAGGAGAGTTATAGGAAAGAGAAGACATAACCAAAGCTTGGATTTCTTTGCCGGAAATTAAGGTAAGGGGGAGAACTACTCTTATATGGGTGTCGAATGCATGAAGCGTAAAGTGGGATCATTGCCATCCTCTAGGTTTTTCACATGTTTTTCTCTATCGTTGGGGTTTTGTGAGTTTTGAATGATGTTGTGTGAAATCTATGATAATTGTTATGATTGTTATGAAATTTGTGCTCTATTTTGTTGATGAATTTAGCCACTACTATGGAAAACTCATATGACAACGGTTGGAAAAGGGATACCATCACGCAGGTCCAACCATTGTGACGTAAGGTGTGATTGTATGTATGATGATTTCAACCATAGGCGGACGCCCGTGATTGTATACAATTAGCGCTACCTACCACAACAGTTACTTTAAACAACCGTTGTGGTATATTAAAATGCAAAATATTTAACAACGGTGTTCTAGACAACTGTTGTTGTATATTTAACAATGCTCACTAAACATATAACCTTCCAATCTGCACTAGAACGTTATAATATGACAAATTAAGTTATATTATAATAATAAGTACACGTTCAATGCTTGATAAGGGTTCTTCAACTCCTTACCCATATTTTGTTCTTTGACAGTAAGAACTTGGTTTAATGATCCTAGTTCTTCAACAACCCCTGCCTTTAACTCTAACTCTTTTTATAAATATTATTTACTTTGAGAACAAAATTAGAGGTGGAGAGAGGGGTGGTTGAAGATCTAGGATCACTAAATTAAGTTCTAATAGTCAAGGAACAAAATGCAGTTAACAATGTGAAGAATTCTTGTCAAGAATTGAATGTGTACTTGTTTTCTAATACAATTTTATCTATCATATTATAATTTTCTAATACAGTTTGGGAAGTTATATATTTGGTAAGGGATTGGAAAAACAATCAAACCACATAATATACAATAAACTCATATTTTAAACAGACATTAACAACAACATTAATCAAAATCATTAATCAACAACAAACAATAACCAACAAACACGATACAACAAACATATCAAGGCATAAAATGCTTTAGAAACATACCATACATGTCAAGTCCCATAATGGTGTGTCAACAATGAAATAAGGATGAAGAAAATTTTAGACCAGCAAACTTGTGTATATTTTGAATGGATGTCATTCTGGATCTTTGACACAAGTTTGACAGACTAAATTTATCTTCGTCCTCTTTACTAAAATAAGCATCCATACCTACAAGAAGAAAAAAGAAGAAAGTTCAAACATCATGAAACAAGATATTGAAATAGATTTTGAAAAAGAAAAACTACAGAGTAAACGAACCTGTAAATACCCATTGGCTAAGACTTGTTATGGTTTCGTTTTGTGGTATCCATATGAAAGAGACGAGTGGCAGAGTTGTTAGGGTTTCACTTTGAGAGACGAATGAAAGAGTTGTTAGGGTTTTGTTTTGAGAGAGACAGCTGTTATGCACTGAAGCATTAGATAATTTCTCTTATATATAAATAAATATCACGTTTCATCACGGTTGGAAATATAAACCGTGGTGATATACATGGTCAATAACATTTTTTCTCACGAGAAATGGCTAATTATTGGTGATGAGATTCAAATCATTTCACTATGTGTACTTTTCACGACAGTTTCTACTTATGATCGTTGTGACATGTCATCAAGTAAATAAAAAAAATATGCACCTAAGATAAATATATTACCACGGTTAACACTATGTTCATCGTAATATTGGTGTTACGAAAGGTTTGTTTTGTAGTAGTGAGCGTATGATATGTATGTGCAAATCTGAGTTTGAATGTTCTTGTTCGTGGGGTTTTGGTTTGATAAACATGTTCTTAGATTTGGAATAGATTGATGATTTTGTGATAAATCGATATTAATATGCCAAATACGTTTGGTAATTAATGTGTTATATGAGTAGGTGTGATTACTCATGTTCAAACGGAAGTGGGATAAGTATAGGTTGGAGAAATTGGATTTGGTAGTGAGATTCTCGTGAAAATTTAGCAAAAAAGTGTTGTGGGAAAGTTTGATTCGAATGAATATTACAACATAATTCGAATCATGGCGGGAAAATTGGGAAAAATGCCTCTGACCCATTTGATTTGAATCAGGAAAACAACATGATTCGAATTAGACAAGGCTGATTTTGTTCAGATGTTTTTTGCATCATAACTTGAGTTTTATGACTCCGTTTGAGGCGCGGTTTGAAGTGTTGGAAAGCTGACGCGTATTACTATCTCATGGTAAGGGCCTAATAGGTTAATAGTATAATTGAGGACATTATTATACAGTGTTACTTATTGTGTAACCCTAATTAATGGTTAATTACGATGAAAACATTTTGTTTTCATTATTGTTATTAATTGCAGTAATGATTATCCCATGAAAATGGATGTTGTTAGAAAAAGGAGACTTATCTATGGCGGGGTGAATTGATCCCATGTTTAAAAGTTACTTTACAAAAATTGTTTTGAAAACATTAACGATTAGTGGAAGTGACCCAGATCGAATCTTTTAAACCGAACTGCTATAAAAAAGCTCAGATATGCGTATATGAAAACCAATTGATGATAATGATAAACAAATCTATCAACATGCTTATAACCAAAATCACTTGAATGCTACTAAAAAAGTAAATCTATTTCCAATGATAAAATACCCAAAAACGTAGTTGAGGCAAATTATCAAACACCTTATGTGCAATCAATATAGTTTAGAATTTTGAATGGTTTTGTTGACTTGAAAATCCAACCACAATCAAATAGATTGTCATCAACTCAACAAAACCTTTTCAAAGGTTATAAAAAGCTTAACCAAACGTACTGATCACACAATCGTAGAATTCAACAATTTGCAAATGAAAAAAAGAGATATAGATAGAGAGAGTACACAAGGATTTGTTTAACCACTTCCCCAATCGGCCTCGCTGTGGGTATGTCTACCCTCAATTCGAACTCGAATTGAGATAATGAAATTTAACCTTACTTTGTAAAATTTGTTTACAAGAGAAATGTAGCAATGCAACCCAACAAACCCTATTTTTGATGTTGATTTTAACACTTTCTCTTCCCTTGATCTAAACTCGATCAAGTCACCCACCAATACCAATTTGATTCATCGTCTCACGCTACTCCTTTACAAGAAACCCTGTTCTTCAAAGATTTCACTCGATCAAATCTAAATTGCGAATTGTTGTCACTCAACAGTACCAATTTGATTCACTATCTCGCGCTACTCCTTTGCAAGAAACCCCGTTCTTCAAAGCTTTCACTCGATTGTATGCAAATTGAGAACTGTTGTCGCCCAAAATTTGAAGGTGGAAAGAAACACAAGAAAGGGGGGTTTGATTTGGGTTTCTTAAAAATCAAGGTTTTTATTAAAACCAACTCAACAAACAAGAACACGAATAATAAAAATAACAAGTTATTTTTATACTGGTTCGTTGTTAACTAAGCTGCCCCCAGTCCACCCTACCAAGGTGATTTCGCCTTCTCAATAAGGACTTAATCCACTATAACTGAAACTCTTTACATACACCACAAAGACAAATCGTCCTTGTCTTCTTGAGTATAGCTGACTAAACCCTAGTCACTCAAGGAAACCACTCAAACAATATTTGAGATTTTCAAGTTGTGTTTATAGACAATGCTTCTAGTAAGCAGATTAAGACACTTTTACGTACAATGAAATACTCACACAATAAGAATAAAAAGCTCTATTTGTGTTTATACAATATTCACAAGAATAATACTATCAGAGAAAACAACGCAACATGAATAGTATTTTTGCAGCTTGTGAATTAGCTTTTGAATTAGCCTTTTATCCACCCTATTCATTCTTCCTAGTCTTCCTTATATAGCCAAGGAAAGATTCATTGGAGGGTAGAATGGGAATCTTTATGAGTAAGCTGACACCTTTAATAACAATCATCAATGGTGGGAGACAAAATCGTGCAGTATTAATGTCCTTATCAACACAATCCGCGTAGTGGAAGGAATGTTTTGATCTTGTACGATGTACTATTTATCTCACTTAAAACCATTTTGATCTTATCTTATAATATTCAAAGGCTTCTGAATATAGTTGTTGAATCATGTTTAGAAGATTCAAGGGACTGATTGAGATACTTCAGAACCTAAGTCTTCAGAGTGTTGATACTGTTCCTCAGAACCTGGTGTTCAGAATCTTCAGCACTTGTTCTTCATAATCTTCAGAATCAAAGTGCAGAGTCTTGAAGGTAGACACATCTTCAGAGGCTCTTTAATTAGAGTCACAGTCAAAATCTTTAGCACGAACGTTCTTTAAAACTATTGTCTAAGAGCTTTCTAGAACTTAACAGCATCTTGTAAAGCACTTGTATCTCTTCAGAGTCAGGGTGTGTTGATTCCAGAATCTGATGATGTCACACGTCAAAGCTTCAAAGTCAAAACCTGTTAAGCAAAAGCTACATACTAGACAAAGACCATTAGTGTACAAAATTGTTATTTAAGAATTAATGCATTGTTATCATCAAAACTAAAGGCCAGATGAAGAACTAAATCTTGGTTTAACGAGATTTACCAAGATGATCTGCCGTCTCAAGTTACTCCTTTGCAAGAAACCCATCGTTCTTCAAATCTTTCACTCGATCGAATCAAACTTGCGTAAGTTTGTCAAAAACCTTCAAATCACCCATTGATCTTGAAGGAAAACTCCGGCTTGATTTTATTATTTGAAACCCTCAAAGATTCTCAACCCAATTTACAATTCAACAACCTAAATTGGACATTATCAACTTTATTACAGATGGAACCCAAATAAAGAATGATTATGTGTAATTTTGTGTGTGTATGCATAGAACAAAGGTTGAAGATGAAGTGAACACTTTGAAATCCCGGTTTTGTATATGATTTTCTCAAAATTAATAAAAAGAAATGTTGCATGTCACTACAACAAAAGTAAGTTATAACATCGCACCTTAGACAGCGCTTTAATACAAAAGCGCTGCTATAAGTTAAAAACAAGGAAACTATTCATTTAAAAAAATAAAAGCGCAAAAAAATATAAGACCTTAGACAGCGCTTTGGTCAAAAGTGCTTTATAAGGTCTTATAAATTTTAAAAAAAAAATTAATGGAAAATATTAGACAGCGCTTGAGTTAAAAGCGCATTCTACGGTCTTATAAATTTTAAAAAAATATAAGACCTTAGACAGCGCTTCGGTCAAAAGCGCTTTCTAAAGTTTTATTAATTTTAAAAAAAAAATTAAAGGAAAATATTAGACAGTGCTTTCCTTAAAAGCGCTTTCTAAGGTCTTAAAAATTAAAAAAAAATAAAATCAAAAGCGCTGTCTAAGGCCAACCTTAGAAAGCGCTGTCTAAGGTCCACCTTAGAAAGCCCTTTTATGAAAAGCGCTGTCTAAGGTCTAATTAAATTAAAATATATGAATAGTCAGTATTCATTTTCATATTTCCGCTCTTTCTTCTCCCCTGCATGCGAACTGAGCTCAAAACCCTTGCGAAATCAAACCTTCACCGTCAACCGTCCTCCACCGTGCCGTCGTTCGTTGTTGCCGTCGTTGCATTGTCGTCCGTCCGTTGCCGTCGTTGTATTGCCGTCCGTTGCAAACTCATTGCCGTCGTTCGTTTCTGCTCTTTGTAACTGATACATTTCGTTCTTGCATTATCGTTGTTACTGTCGTTAAAGGTACGTCGTTGTTGTGAAGAATAGGGTTTTGTTGCTTTACATTGTTGTTGTAGGGTTTTGTTGCTTTACAATGTTGTAGTGAATGAGTATGTTTGATGAGTTTTGTTAATGAAGTTATGTTGGACTGTTTTATTAATGAAGTTTTGTAGTGAATGAGTATGTTTGAAGTTTTGTTAATGAAGTTTTGTAGTGAATGAGTATGTTTGATGAGTTTGTTAACGAGTTTTGTTAATGAAGTTTTGTTAATGAAGTTTTGTAGTGAATGTGTATGTTTGATGAGTATGTTTGATGAGTTTGTTAATGAGTTTTGTTAATGAAGTTTTGTTAATGAAGTTTTGTAGTGAATGTGTATGTTTGATGAGTATGTTTGATGAGTTTTGTTAATGAAGTTATTGTTTAGGTCGAAATTAGTTGGACTGTTGTTGGAATTTGAATTATTAACATGCTAGTTTAGGTTAGTTTTAGTGAGCTAACTCCAAGTATTTTTGTTTGGTAAGATTCAAGGTGTTTTGATGAGAAATAACTAAGAGTAGCCATGCCACATAGAAAGGGAGCCATTATAGCTAAAGAACCAATGTTGGTGGCACCACTCCTAGTTTTATGGACTACACTCATATTTGTTTTTAATCCAATGTAGAATAGGAACAATGTGTAACCAAATATTGAAACTAGTCCTACAACTTTAAGGTCTATTTTAAAACATATTTTATATTAAGACTTATAAATAGTTTAGTTTAGTTTTATTTTTTCCACCTCTTAAATCTTCTAAAAAACTCTTAAAATTGATGGAAATGTCCTCTGAATTTTAGAATTCAAAGCTTGTTTTTGAAGCCTCAAAATTTTAGAATTTGAGATGGTTGAGTTAATAAACAAATATAATGAACATAAACATTTCACTAAAACATAAGAAATTCAACCAGTTACATATCAAACACTATCAAACTTGTTCATTTCTTGATTAATATGGTTGAATTAATGTTATTTTGTTGACCTTAATAAGTAGGAAAACCATGGATAAAAAATGGATGGATGTCGATCGATTGTCCAAAGAGTACGAGAATGGGGTATTGGATTTCGTTAAGTTTGCTGTTCAACACGCTGACGCTGAAGAGCTCAATCGAATAAAATTTCCTTGCTTGGGTTGTTGTTATGTGGGTAGGGTTGACGCAGATGGATTGAAATCGCATTTACTGATGAATGGAATTGATCGAAGTTATAAGTGTTGGATACATCATGGTGAGAAAATTAACGAGAATGTTGAACCGACGGGGAAAAGTAATACGACCTATGCTTCAGATGACAAAGACACGGAAACATACGATTGTGATCGAGTCGAAGAGATTGCAGAAGCAGTTGTAGAAGATCTTCATGATTGTCCCGAAATGTTTGAGAGGTTGGTAAGCGATGCAGAGAAACCGCTCTATCAAGGTTGCACTAAATTCACAAGACTGTCTACGGTATTGAAGTTGTACAACTTAAAGGCGGGCAATGGATGGTCGGATAAAAGTTTCACAGAGTTGTTGGCCCTTTTGAGAGAAATGCTACCGGAGGATAATGTTCTTCCCAATCGAACCTATTAGGCCAAAAAAATGTTGTGCTCTATTGGCATGAGCTATGATAAGATACATGCTTGTCCAAACGATTGCGTTTTGTTTCGAATCGAATATGCATCGTTAACTGAGTGCCCTAAATGCGGTTTGTCTCGATATAAGAAAAAATTGTCTCCAGCCAAGGTCTTATGGTATTTTCCTATAATATCGAGATTTAGGCGCATGTTTCGTAGTGAAACCGATGCAAGACACCTGACTTGGCATGCAGATGAAAGAATTATTGATGGAAAGTTGCGACATCCGGCTGATTCACCACAGTGGTCAAAAATTGATAATGATTATCCTGACTTTGGAGAAGAAGCAAGAAACCTTCGCTTGGCATTATCTACTGATGGAATGAACCCGCATGGTCTTCAAAGTATCTCACATACCACATGGCCTGTGATTCTTATGATTTATAACCTACCTCCGTCGCTATGCATGAAGCGTAAGTACATGATGTTATCTATGTTAATCTCTGGGCCTAAACAACCAGGGAATGACATAGACGTATACTTGACACCTTTGATCGAAGATTTAAAGATATTGTGGGAGAACGGTGTGGAGGTTTATGATGGATATAGGAAAGAAAGTTTCAATTTGAGGGCGATGTTGTTTGGCACAATTAATGATTTTCCAGCTTACGGGAATCTATCAGGGTACAGCATAAAAGGTGAAAAAGTGTGTCCTATTTGTGAAGATAAAACAGTTTCGAAGCGATTGGAGTTTGGTCATAAGAATGTCTTTCTCGGTCATCGTAGATTCTTAAATGCCAAACATCACTATCGTGGGTGGAGACAAGAATTCAATGGAGACACCGAACAAGGTAGAGCTCCACCTATGTTGTCAAGTGACCAAGTTTTTAAAAAGGTGAAAGATATGCGTACTGAGTTTGGCAAACCTTTTGCACATAAGGTTGTCAAAGGTGGGTGGAAAAAGAGGTCGATATTTTTTGAATTGCCATATTGGAAGTCTTTGTATGTGAGACATTTTCTCGATGTTATGCATATTGAGAAAAATGTATTTGAAAGTGTTATTGGTATGTTACTCAATATAAAAGGAAAGACTAAGGATGGCCTTAAAGCAAGAAAAGACTTGGTAGCGATGGGGATTAGAACTGAATTAGCACCCGTGAAGAAAGGAAGACGAACATATCTACCACCTGCTGCTTTTACTCTGTCTAGAAAGGAGAAGAAAATATTGTGTAAGTTTCTGAGTGGAGTTAAAGTTCCAGAAGGATACTCTTCAGATGTCAGAAGACTTGTGTCTATGAAAGACCTCACGTTGAAGAGTTTAAAGACACACGACTGCCATGTTATAATGGAACACTTTCTACCAATAGGTATACGTTCTATTTTGCCAGTGAAAGTAAGAAGCGCCATAACTAATTTGTGTTTTTTCTTTAGGTCAATTTGTAGTAAGGTAATCGATCCCGATATCTTACCAACACTACAAAAAGAGATAATTATTACCTTGTGTGAGCTTGAAATGTATTTTCCTCCCTCTTTTTTTGACATAATGGTACATCTAGTTGTTTATCTTGTGAAAGAGACACAGTTGTGTGGACCAGCTTATATGAGATGGATGTACCCTGCTGAACGTTATATGAAAATATTAAAAGGGTACGTGAAAAGCCGAAGTCGACCAGAGGGGTGTATTGTTGAACGATACATTGTTGAAGAAGCGGTTGAGTTTTGTACTGAATATTTGTCCAATGTTCAGTCGATTGGACTCCCCAAAGCTCATATTTTTGAAAAAAAGGATGGTAAAAAATTAATTGGAAATAAAATTGTGACAGTATCAAGGGATGAACGGGATCAAGTGCATTTGTATGTTCTGCACAATGATAATGAGGTTGAGCCATATGTTGAGATGCACAAGGATGTACTTCGAAGGTTAAATCAGAACAGAAATGAAAATTGGATAGTACGAGAGCACAATCAAAGTTTCATACAATGGTTAAAGGATCATATTTATTCGAAGCGCTCTTCAGATCTTGCTTCAGTAACAGAAAGGTTGAGATGTTTGGCATATGGTCCAAGTTTGCATGTGTATTCTCATAGCGCATACGCAATTAATGGATACACATTTTATACCAAAGAACAAGACGATAAAAGTACTATGCAAAATAGTGGTGTCACCGTCCTAGCTGAAGCAATGCACATATCAAGTATGAAGGACTTAAACCCCAAATATGCAAATCTGTCATATTTTGGAGTTATTGAGCACATTTGGGTGCTTGATTACGAGAAGTTTCAGATTCCAATCTTTGGTTGCAAGTGGGTAAATAGTAGTGGCATACGAATGGATAAGTCTGAATTTTTGCAAGTGGATCTTAATAGGGTGGGGTACAAAGATGAGCCTTTTATTCTAGTATCTCAAGCTAGACAAGTGTTCTATGTCACTGACCCGACGAGTACGAAATGGTCTATAGTGCTTCTATCTAACAAAGTGGTTGATGATAGCGGTGTAGATCAATGTGATATTGATGTTGAGAATGAGTCATGCATTAGACGGAATGAGTTGAATAGAAATGATCAAGATGAGGATCTTATAGCGGATGAGTCATATATCAGAAATGACCATAACGAGGGAATTTGGATCCATTCATCCATCCGCATTGCTAAGAAACAAGTAATTCATATTCCAACCAAGAAAAGAAAGAGATGTTAGTGAAAGAGGTAAAATTTGTTATATACTTGATTTCTTTATTATATTTGTTATATATTATGTCATATTTGTTATATTTGATATCCTTGATTTCTTTATTATATTTGTTATATATTATATTTGATATCCTTGATTTATTTATTACAGGTTAGATGGCTACTAACAATGATCACCCACATGATGATGATCACCCACATGATGATGATCACCCACATGATGATGATCACCTACATGATGATGATCCCGATATTCAGGTTGGAAGTAACAGATCTATGGAAGAAGAGATTAGAAGAGGAATAACCATTATGAAGAGAGTGATTCGTGCTAGAGATCAAGGCATCACTTATAATGTGCATTGGAGCGCTTCGAATACACTTATTGAGCCTAACGGTCATACTTTGACAAGTTTCATTGGTGCACTTGTAAGGAATGCGGTTCCTATTACTTGTGATGATTGGAGAACCAAACAGTTGAAGGAAACCAAAGAAAAAATTTGGAATGAGATAAAGGTACCATAATTATGTCTTTAATTATGCCAACTAATTATGTCCTTCAAATTATTTGTACTAACCAATGTGTATGGTTTTTTTTAGAGGTGCTTCAACGTCGAGGAAGAAAGAAAAGCTTTTTTGATGAGATTGGCAGGAAAGCTCCTAAGAGGGTTTAGGACATATTTAAACCGCACCTATCTTAGGGATGCTGACGATAACTTTGTTGATGGAGAGTATCCATCTAAATATGTAAGTTTGATTTCACCACAAGAATGGGTAACATTTAAATCCAAACGATAAACCCAAAAATTTAAGCGATTAAGTGCAATTAATTGGGAAAGAGCATCAGCTCCCAAGTATAAATACAGGAAAGGACGTGTTGGATATGGACGTTTGGAGCAATCTTTGGTAAGTATCAATATATTGCAATGATATAATAATTGTTCATCATGAGTTATATTTGATCATATTATTTGGCTTTATATGTAGTTACAAAAGGCGAATAGCTCTGAAACATCTCTTCCTGCACATGTCTTGTGGAAGGAAGCCCGTGTGGGCAAGTCTGGAGTTGTTGCAGAAGAGGTTCTACAAGTATTTGAGAAATGTGTAAGTATAACAATATTTATTTAATTAAATCAAAACTTTATTAACAAATATTTGACAAATATTCGATATTCCTCTGATTTTCAAGAGGCGTTATCTCAGTCTGTATCTCCAGATGATACCAGGAGCATATTTAGTCGGGCATTAGATGTCCCTGAGTATTCTGGTCGGGTGAGGGGTAAGGCATTTGGGATCACCCCGACCTCCTTGAATATTAAAAAGGGAAAGGCTGCTAGTAATTCAGAACTTCAAGCTAAATTGGAAGCACTAGAAGCTGAGGTTCGGGAATTACGAAAGGAAAAAGAAAGGGATAACGCTTCAGGTTTTAGAGATGGATCGGAGAAAGATAGTATCAACTGCAGCTTTCATCAGATTATTCCAGAGGTAGTTATATATATATTTATGAAATTAAATTAGTAGCTTAAATTATTTAAATGACATATATACACATTAACAATGGCATATTTATTTTTGGTTTTAGGGCGTTTCCCAATGTCAGCTCTTCTTATCTTCACCAACTTATCGGAAGGTTGCAAAGGGAAAAGTGTATAACAATGGGGTACAATTACTTCACAATAAATCCCTCCCTACTAGAAGTTTGAAAGTATCAGTTGATATTGCTATAGAGGAGGAAGCACCATTACCCTATCTTGACGATGATTCGGATGTAACATTGGTGCGAGCTGCTATAGGGTCGTATGTTGCATGGCCGTCAAACCTCATACTCGTAGGATATGAGGTATGCTTAAAACCGTTATAAACCTTTGTTAACCTTAATGTGTAGATTCAAAGATTTTACGAGCATTTTATTTTCATTTTTTACATGGTAATGTTATTTAGACTCCAACAAGATCCAAAATAAAGGATAAGCGGATTCCGGAGCATACCGAGTCCGTTGTTTCAAAAAAACAGGTACATCACAATTATATGATATTTATGCATAGAAAATGTTAAATTGGATATCTTATACTTCATCTAACAAATTATATGATATATAGCTGCCTGGTAAAGAGATTAGCAACATTTCAACGCAAAAAAGTGTTGGTGCTAAGAAGAGCAGGGGTAGAAAACAACCTATCTCCAAGTTTAGGTCGTGCCTCCAGACGTATCTACAAGTGACAAATATTATCACCGGAGGTGTTCGTCTTATACATATGGAGAAAGGTATCTATGGCTTTGAACATGACCAAAATATTGGTAATGAAGACTTCGAGCAAGTTTTCAATCATGAAGAATTGGGCGTCACTGTTGTCAATACATACGTGAGGTATATATCCGATCTACTTTGGTATATTAATTTAATAACTTATTTACTTTATGTTTCAAATGAATAGTCTAATGTTAATGATGTTTTTATTTAAGGTTTCTGTATGACAGAGTTAAGCGCCCACACGGATTGCAGCAAAGATTTGCATTCCTATGCCCGGCGTCTGTCAACTTAACCTTAATAATCAATAAACCAGATGAGGTCCTGGCGTATATACGCGACGTCTTTATGGACAACCAAGAAACGGAAAAGTTGTTCTTTTTACCGTTTAATACTGGGTTAGATTTTCATTCTAAATTCATCTATTATAGTTTTTTTTGTATTTTGACGTCGTGTAGAAAGTTTCCATCTAACACTTGTTTAATCTTACAGTGGACATTGGTTGTTGGTCGCAATTAATCCTAGCAGAGCAATGGTGTATTATCTGGATTCGTTAGGAAATGATTGGACAACATACCCGGATTTGAAGAAGTGTATTGACACGTAAGTGAGATTGTTCTAAATATGAATGTGTATATTTATTTGTTTGTTTATTTATTTATGTGAATTGTTCTAAATATTCACTTATATTTTATTAGCGCTATACAAGCTTTCCTAGCACTACGAGATAGCCATCTACCACAGCGGAGAGTCAACCCCATTATTACATGGAATTATGTGAAGGTATATTAATTATCACATGTTTTATTATATTAGTGATGCTACTTGATAAAACTTAGGATTTATCCATATTTTCTTTTCATTTGTAGTGTCCTCGGCAACGCAATCAAATAGATTGCGGCTATTTCATGTTGAGGTTTATGAGAGACACTCTTTTGTTGGATCGAATAGAGATTCCATCCGATGTATGTATTTCTAACTTATGAGTTATTTTAATATTAACACATATCTCTCATGTCTAATGAAATAGTTAAAACTAAATCAAACTATGTTATATTATTATGTAGTACTTTGAAGAATGCAAGTGTGCTCATTACTCAATTTCTCAATTGGATGAAATTAAAGAGGATTGGTGTCAATACATTATGGAGCTCGGAATTTTACAAGGTATAATATTGTACTCTTACTTTAATTGATGAGAATTTAAATATGTGTAACTTTGTTTATGTATTCTTTTAATTGAATTACAATCTTTGTGTTTTCAGGACCTATAATGTAGATTTGAAGCAATGCTTTGGTTGGATGCAAAAGTACTAGTATAAGTAATATGTGCATTTGTAGAAAAAATGTAATGATTTGTAATTATAAATAGGTGTATATATAATTTTGGTTTGTAATTTTAAATATATATATTGGTTTGAATTGCCAATTGTTTTGGATATATAATTTTGGTGTAAATTGGTACATTTAAATAGGATAAATTGGATTGATTTGAAATCTCCAAATTGTGGTATTTTTCTGAAAAAAATTGCTGGTTGAAAAACAGGTCAAATTCTGGTTGAAAAAACCTGGTAAAAATTGTGGTTTAAAAAAATTTATATAAAATTTTTCGTATACCTTAGACAGCGCTTTTGGTGAAAGCGCTGTCTAAGGTGGGGATTAGAAAGCGCTTTTGACAAAAGCGCTGTCTAAGGTGGACCTTAGAAATCGCTTTTACCAAAAGCGCTGTCTAAGGTATACCTAAAAAAGTTCAAAAAGGTTGACCTTAGACAGCGCTTTTGGAGAAGCGTTGTCTAAGGTATACCAAAAAAATGTCAAAAAAGGTAGGGCTTAGACAGCGCTTTTGCTGAAAGCGCTGTCTAAGGTATACCAAAAAAATGTCAAAAAAGGTAAGGCTTAGAAAGCGCTTTTCCCAAAAGCGCTGTCTAAGGTATACCTTATAATGTCAAAAAGCGTTGTCTAAAGGTACCATAGACAGCGCTTTTCATTAAATATACCCCCCTTTAGACAGCACTTTTGGTATTACCCAAAGCGCTATCTAAACCTATAGCAGCGCAGGTTTAGACAGTGCTTAAAAGCGCTGTCTAAGGGCAAAAAAAGCGCTGTCTAAAGTCTTATTTGTTGTAGTGTGTGTGAAGTATATATATGTGTGTGCAAGTTAGAAGTAAAAGGAATACAATAGGTTTAGAAAATGATGCAAATTTTCAAGATTTTTAATGCATGTGTCGACCTATGTAAGTCATAGGCCGACCTATTCGATGTATGTGCTGACCTATATAGGTCATGTGTCGACCTATGCAATCATCACATCAAACAGAGGTTACTGGCTTTAAAAATGAGTTCCAAAGGTCGACCTGTAACTCGTATGCGGCGACCTGTAGACCTGCTTTTCACAAAAAAAAAAACATGTTTTTGATGCATGAAGCCTTTTATAAATCATTCCTAAGTTTTCTAATACTGAGATACGTATTTAGACTCGGAGAATATTGTCTAATATACGTAAATGCTAAATTTTCTTAGTTTTGACATCATTCAAAACAGTTCTAATAGGAAGGTGCACTCACAGACTCCCCCTTTTTTATGATAGCAAAACTTGTGACGATGCATTTGATGTTTTCATGAAGGCTCCCCCTGACTGTGTGCATCATAGATTTATAGGTTGCATATGCTTCTCCCCCTTTGACAACATCAAAAATAGACAGAAAAACCATTAAAAGTATCACATAGATACAACATATCACATATACCATATACTGCACAGAGGCGTTTGCAAAGAAAGAGCGTGCACTCACATACACAACATACATGAAGTTACACAAATTGAAGTAGAGACAACATAAATAGAACGAAAATATAAACAACATTGCAAAATTGTCATCCAAAAGCCAATACAATAACATAACCAAGGTCACACTTGAAACAAGTGATAAAATTTTCAATGCATAATCATAAGGACAAAACAAACCAAAAGAAAAACATCAAAAGCATGATGAATCAAAATATAAAATCCTTCACAATATGTTTGACCCAACGACACAAAGGATCAACACTTCAACTTCCTCCATGACCTCTAGGCATTGGCCACATTCCATGATGCCAACCTTGTCCATAATTTCCAAAGTGATAATCCAAGAAATCGCACATCTCTCGGTAGAATGGAGCATAGTGATGTTGATTCTCATTTTGAGTAGAAATCATATGATTTATCCTACAATTGTGGCAGCATGATTAGCATCCATCTCATTTCACATAGAGACAAGCCTTTCAGTCACGTAAGAGGTAAATGCATCAAAGTTGGTATCTTGTGTTGTCATGTTCTCATGAGACGAAATCGTTCCACTTGAGCTGCCTCAAAAGCATCTCGCATACGATAATCCTCCTCATAATGCTCATCTTGCCTAATCTGCATGTTTTGAAGCATAGCTATAATGAAAGAGTGATCTTTATATTCAACACTATATTTATTACCTTGACCATCCTCATGACCAACATCTTGCATGAAAGCATCAACTTGAGGAACACCATGAGAAGCACCAATATGTTGATCATCAATCATATGTGGCTCAGTAGCCACATCAATAAACTCAGCATGGTCATCAAAGTTATAGATTTTCCTACCATTCTTTCTCACACGGAAATAATACACCGACGACTTTCATCACAAAAGTATCCCATGTTGGTTAAAGTGCAAGTAGTTTAAGATCTTATACAGAAGATTTATACAGAAGATTGGGAGAACTCTTGAGCCAGGCTAGGAGATTTATACAGAAGATTTGACATTTCAATGTTAGAGTAGTTTAAGATCTTGGAAATCATAGAAATATAACAAAATGAAATTCCTTCGTTACATTCTTTGATGGAAAACATCTTGGACATGAAGTAATTTACCCAATTGATCCAAATCTTGTTCAGAAGAATGTAGACAAGATGAACTATAGCATTGTCAATCCTTGAGTAACCACCATTCTTTGGTTGCAACATGTGAGAAATAAGTCAGAGCAAAATACGAGGAACTATTTTCAACTGGCTGACTGCTAAGGTGTCGTAGCAGTCATCGGACTGGGGAGCCTTAAGCAACTCATTTAGATGAATGATCCATTCAAAATCTTGATGAAGATTGTAATCCATCACCAATGGTTCAGCATCAACATTAACAATAATAATTTCAAATAGTGAGTTCCAAAGATCATTAGTAAAATCATAAACCTTATTATCTATTGTGAACTTGAAAGAGGAGCCACATCTATCGTGCAGCCCGAAGTAGAACACACGAATGAGATCTTCGTTGTAATCTTGTGAAATATTTAAGAAATAGTTGATTTGCTGATGCTCAACAAGACGAACAACCTCAGGAATGTCCAAGCAGCCAACAACAACAGGTTTCCAAACATGCTGCTTCATAACAAGGTGACGTTGGCATTTCTCTTCAAATTCCTTAACACGAGTAGAAGATACCAACGAAAATGTAGTTTTTGGAGTGGTAGAGGATGTGGTAGCCCTTCCCTAACCCTTGGAATCACTCATGTTCTTTGCAATCTTTGGTGCCATGGAGAAATTCTCAAAAGGAGTTCGCACGCCAAGTGTTCGAAAGAATGTGTGAAAGAGAAATGAATATGTTTGAGGGATGTATGATTACCCACAAAACCAAATCAAATATAGAGATACCAAAACACACAAAGATAACAATGAAAATCAAATATGAACACAAATTCAGAGTTTTTGAGACTTGGGTGTGATTGGAAATATGAGAATAATTAGGGTCTTAGAGAAGAGGAAATATCATGATTGAATGGGGAGACTTAATGATATTTTGGAAAATGGAGAGTTAAATGAATTATGGTGGATGAATCTAAGAGGAATAATGGAGGAGTTAAAGACACTTTGATATGTTTCAAGACTCAAGAGGAAATGAAGAGGTGAAGAGTTGAATGCATGTATGAGAAATGAATGAAAAATGAAGTGAATGGACACAAAAACGCGTTATGAGCCGACTTGTTTGAAGCATGTGCCGACCTAAACAATTCATAGGTCGACACATTTGATACATGAGTTGACACATACTGAACCAATTTTTGAAAATTCTAGCAATTGAATTCAATGAGCCGGCCTAAACAAACAAGTATTGACACATGAGGTGCAAAAAGTGAAAAATGTGAAACAAAAGGTTTTGGTCAACTTTGAAAGACTTAGAATTGAGACATGCATGAAGGGTTTTTGAGAGACACATGCAAATGATCATTTTTCATGATTTGCTAGCCATTAACATGCAAACACACAAATGTAAGCACACAACAATAACAATATAGAAAACATGTGAAGATATTTTGATGAGGTCACTATAAACATGTAAATTGAAACACACAATTGTTATCAACTAAAACTTTTAGAAATGAACACTCATAACATATATAATACACAAAGTATACCATATACCTTTGAACAATAAATAGGTAAAAGAAAGGACTTACTTACAAAGCAAAAAATTGAAACGATATAAGATCACCGTATAAATGACGGAGGATGCACAAGCATTCCAAAAGGAACTCTCAAACGAAAGTTAGAATGAATGCAAAATGTGCCACAAAACCTTTTAACATCAACGTTCTTACCACCTTTCACTTTGATAAAGTACCCGATAATGTAATTTGTAATGAATCTAATAAAGTTATTGATTTGATAATCATCGTTTTTATTTGGATTTTCATTCTCGTCCTTTTCATGATAGATATCTTGCTCCTCCTCAAGTTTCATCGTCTTGGGTTGATCAATCCCTTATTAGATGTTTGTGAGTATGTCTTTTGAAGATACACCTTCATCATGAAACAAAATACCTTTTCCACGATTCTCGGATAATAAACATGACAAGTAATCTACACACTTTTACCAATTAATAAACACTAGTTGTTGATTTCCTTGGTCACACAACCCTTCTTCCTTTCTACAAAGTCGATGAAATAGGGTTTTCATATGTCTTGAGCATCCACAAACAAGATCCCATACTCTCTTCATAGGGCCAAGACATTTATCCTGCAATATCAACAAGAAGTGCTAGGTACCCAATATTCATTGGGTCCTTGATGGTTAGTGAAACCTTGGTTGAATTTAAGCAACCATTGTAAAATACCTTTAGGCACAAGAAATATCCTACAGTTTCATTTTGCAATGGTATGACCCTTTTTGCAACAAAAGTGACAAGTTAAATTGTGAGGAGAGTGACATTAGCTATTTTGATCCTTTTTAACAAATCTATACCTTCTATAAGGATTATGAGAAGGCATCTTATATTTGGTAGTATCAATAGCAAAAGTGACCTTTGGTTCAAGAGCCTTATTTAATTTGGTCTTTAGAGTATTTACTTCTTTTTGCCAAATATGACAAGTTTCAGAACCGAACCAAGAGGATTCTTCATCCTCATTTTTAACTTTTTGAAAATCTATCATAGATTACTTAAGAGATTCCATATTCTTTTCGATTTCTAAACATTTAGCTTCTAAATGTGAAAATATTCTTTTATTTGAAACTAACTTTTTATAAGCGTCCTACGGCTTCTCTATGTAGATTTTCAAAAGATTTTTGTAACTCGGAATAAGACAATTTATCAACATGTTCATATTTAGAATGACTTACATTCTTTTTCTTCTTTTCATGATAATGAGCTGTGAGTCAAACGTTTTTCGATTCTTCGTCATCACTTGAGGAATTGCTATCACTTTCCCAAGTAATATAACCTCTTCTTGACTTGCTAGATTTCTTGTGATGACTTTTCTCTTTGTCTTTCTCAAGAAATGGACACTTCAGCTTGTAATGACTAGTTTTGCCACACTTGAAACATGAACTCACTACGCCAAAATTACTCTTTGGCAGCACTGCATAGGTAGCACTTTATTACAAAAGCGCTGCTATAAGTTAAAAAATTTAGAAAACACGGAAACTGTTCACTTAGAAAAATAAAAGCGCATCTAAATATAAGACTTTAGACAGCGCTTTTGAGGAAAGCGCTTTCTAAGGTCTTATAAATTAAAAAAAAAATTAAAGGAAAATATTAGATAGCGCTTTCCTTAAAAACGTTGTCTAAGGTCTTATAAATTAAAAAAAATATATAAGACCTGAGACAGTGCTTTTGAGGAAAGCGCTTTCTAAGGTCTTATAAATTTAAAAAAAATTAAAGGAAAATATTAGACAGCGCTTTACTCAAAAGCGCTATCTAAGGTCTTATAAATAAAATAAAATAAAATCAAAAGTGTTGTCTAAGGCCCATATGAGACAGCGCTTTCAAAAGCGCTTTCTAAGGCCCACCTTAGATAGCGCTTTCATTCAAAGCGCTGTCTAAGGTCTTTTTAATTAAAATAAAAATTGAAACGGTATCAGTATTCTATACTTTTTCATTTCATTCTTTCCCTCTTTCCCTCTCTTTCTGCGAACAAGAACGAACCAGCTGAAACCACCGCCGTCGTCCGTCCTTTCACCGCCGTCGTCCGTCCTTTCTCGCCGTCGTCCGTCCGGCCGTCGTCCTTCCTACTTTGTCCTCCACCATCCTCCACCGTACTCCACCGTGCTCCACTGTTCCGGTAAGAGTTTTTCTTTTTATGTTAGGTTTTAAGTGAGTTTCATATTTTTCTGTTAGGTTTTGTTCTTGTTACCATATTTTTGGAGTTCTTTAGATATAATGATGTTCTGTTAGGTTTTGTTCTGTTAGGTTTTGGAGTTCTTTTGATAGAATGATGTTCTTTTGATAGAATATGAGTAGTTTAGATTAGTGTTATTGTAGTTTAGGTTAGTTTAGGTTAGTGTTATTGTAGTTTAGGTTAGTTTAGGTTAGTGTTAATGTTGCTCTACATTGTTATTGCTATATAATGTGTTAGTTTAGTTTAGGTTAGTTTAGGTTAGTGTTAGTGTTAGTGTTAATATTGCTCATTATTTTAATATTGTAAATCCTTGAGGTTGTTAGTGTTATTTTGTTATTTTAATACTGTTTATGTTAGAAGCCCTGTTAGAAGCTCATTCAATGTTCTATGTTTTATCATAACTTTCTTCCTCATTCAATGTTTTGATTCCTCATATAATAGTGTTTTTGTTGACCTTAATAAGTAGGAAAACCATGGATAAAAAATGGATGGATGCCGATCAATTGTCCAAAGAGTACGAGAATGGGGTATTGGATTTTGTTAAGTTTGTTGTTCAACACGTTAAAGACCCCAGTCGAATGGACTGTCCTTGCTTGGGTTGTTGTTATGTGGGTAAGGTTGACGCAGATGGATTGAAATCGCATTTACTGATGAATGGAATTGATCGAAGTTATAAGTGTTGGATACATCATGGTGAGAAAATTAACGAGAATGTTGAACCGAAGGGGAAAAGTAATACGACCTATGCTTCAGATGACAAAGACACGGAAACATACGATTGTGATCGAGTAGAAGAGATTGCAGAAACAGTTGAAGAAGATCTTCATGATTGTCCCGAAATGTTTGAGAGGTTGGTAAGCGATGCAGAGAAACCGCTCTATCAAGGTTGCACTAAATTCACAAGATTGTCTGCGGTATTGAAGTTGTACAACTTAAAGGCGGGCAATGGATGGTCGGATAAAAGTTTCATAGAGTTGTTGGCCCTTTTGAGAGAAATGCTACCAGAGGATAATGTTCTTCCCAATCAAACCTATGAGGCCAAAAAAATGTTGTGCTCTATTGGCATGAGCTATGATAAGATACATGCTTGTCCAAACGATTGTGTTTTGTTTCGAAACGAAAATGCATCGTTAACTGAGTGCCCTAAATGCGGTTTGTCTCGATATAAGAAAAAATTGTCTCCAGCCAAGGTCTTATGGTATTTTCCTATAATTCCGAGATTTAGACGCATGTTTCGTAGTGAAACCGATGCAAGACACCTGACTTGGCATGCAGATGAAAGAATTATTGATGGAAAGTTGCGACATCCGGCTGATTCACCACAGTGGTCGAAAATTGATAATGATTATCCTGACTTTGGAGAAGAAGCAAGAAACCTTCGCTTGGCATTATCTACTGATGGAATGAACCCGCATGGTCTTCAAAGTATCTTACATACCACATGGCCTGTGATTCTTATGATTTATAACCTACCTCCGTCGCTATGCATGAAGCGTAAGTTCATGATGTTATCTATGTTAATCTCTGGGCCTAAACAACCAGGGAATGACATAGACGTATACTTGACACCTTTGATCGAAGATTTAAAGATATTGTGGGAGAACGGTGTGGAGGTTTATGATGGATATAGGAAAGAAAGTTTCAATTTGAGGGCGATGTTGTTTGGCACAATTAATGATTTTCCAGCTTACGGGAATCTATCAGGGTACAACATAAAAGGTGAAAAAGCGTGTCCTATTTGTGAAGATAAAACAGATTCGAAGCGATTGGAGTTTGGTCATAAGAATGTCTTTCTCGGCCATCGTAGAATCTTAAATGCCAAACATCACTACCGTGGGTGGAGACAAGAATTCAATGGAGACACCGAACAAGGTAGAGCTCCACCTATGTTGTCAGGTGACCAAGTTTTTAAAAAGGTGAAAGATATGCGTACTCAGTTTGGCAAACCTTTTGCACATAAGGTTGTCAAAGGTGGGTGGAAAAAGAGGTCGATATTTTTTGAATAGCCATATTGGAAGTCTTTGTACGTGAGACATTTTCTCGATGTTATGCATATTGAGAAAAATGTATTTGAAAGTGTTATTGGTACGTTACTCAATATAAAAGGAAAGTCTAAGGATGGCCTTAAAGCAAGAAAAGACTTGGTAGCGATGGGGATTAGAACTGAATTAGCACCCGTGAAGAAAGGAAGACGAACATATCTACCACCTGCTGCTTTTACTCTGTCTAGAAAGGAGAAGAAAATATTGTGTAAGTTTCTGAGTGAAGTTAAAGTTCCAGAAGGATACTCTTCAGATGTTAGAAGACTTGTGTCTATGAAAGACCTCACGTTGAAGAGTTTAAAGACACACGACTGCCATGTTATAATGGAACACTTTCTACCAATAGGTATACGTTCTATTTTGCCAGTGAAAGTAAGAAGCGCCATAATTAATTTGTGTTTTTTCTTTAGGTCAATTTGTAGTAAGGTAATCGATCCCGATATCTTACCAACACTACAAAAAGAGATAGTTATTACCTTGTGTGAGCTTGAAATGTATTTTCCTCCCTCTTTTTTTGACATAATGGTACATCTAGTTGTTCATCTGGTGAAAGAGACACAGTTGTGTGGACCAGCTTATATGTGATGGATGTACCCTGCTGAACGTTATATGAAAATATTAAAAGGGTACGTGAAAAGACGAAGTCGACCAGAGGGGTGTATTGTTGAACGATACATTGTTGAAGAAGCGGTTGAGTTTTGTACTGAATATTTGTCCAATGTTCAGTCGATTGGACTCCCCAAAGCTCATATTTTTGAAAAAAAGGATGGTAAAAAATTAATTGGAAATAAAATTGTGACAGTATCAAGGGATGAACGGGATCAAGTGCATTTGTATGTTCTGCACAATGATAATGAGGTTGAGCCATATGTTGAGATGCACAAGGATGTACTTCGAAGGTTAAATCAGAACAGAAATGAAAATTGGATAGTACGAGAGCACAATCAAAGTTTCATACAATGGTTAAAGGATCATATTTATTCGAAGCGCTCTTCAGATCTTGCTTCAGTAACAGAAAGGTTGAGATGTTTGGCATATGGTCCAAGTTTGCATGTGTATTCTCATAGCGCATACGCAATTAATGGATACACATTTTATACCAAAGAACAAGATGATAAAAGTACTATGCAAAATAGTGGTGTCACCGTCCTAGCTGAAGCAATGCACATATCAAGTATGAAGGACTTAAACCCCAAATATGCAAATCTGTCATATTTTGGAGTTATTGAGCACATTTGGGTGTTTGATTACGAGAATTTTCAGATTCCAATCTTTGGTTGCAAGTGGGTAAATAGTAGTGGCATACGAATGGATAAGTCTGGATTTTTGCAAGTGGATCTTAATAGGGTGGGGTACAAAGATGAGCCTTTTATTCTAGCATCTCAAGCTAAACAAGTGTTCTATGTCACTGACCCGACGAGTACGAAATGGTCTATAGTGCTTTTATCTAACAAAGTGGTTGATGATAGCGGTGTAGATCAATGTGATATTGATGTTGAGAATGAGTCATGCATTAGACGGAATGAGTTGAATAGAAATGATCAAGATGAGGATCTTATAGCGAATGAGTCATATATCAGAAATGACCATAACGAGGGAATTTGGATCCATTCATCCGTCCGCATTGCTAAGAAACAAGTAATTCATATTCCAACCAAGAAAAGAAAGAGATGTTAGTGAAAGAGGTAAAATAATAATATGTTATATATTATTTCATTCTAAATTCATCTATTATAGTTTTTTTGTATTTTGACGTCGTGTAGAAAGTTTCCATCTAACACTTGTTTAATCTTACAGTGGACATTGGTTGTTGGTTGCAATTAATCCTAGCAGAGAAGTGGCCATCCGATGTATGTATTTCTAACTTATGAGTTATTTTAATATTTAACACATATCTCTCATATAATGAAATAGTTAAAACTAAATCAAACTATGTTATATTATAATGTAGTACTTTGAAGAATGCAAGTGTGCTCATTACTCAATTTCTCAATTGGATGAAATTAAAGAGGATTGGTGTCAATACATTATGGAGCTCGGAGTTTTATTAGGTATAATATTGTACTCTTACTTTAATTGATGAGAATTTAAATATGTGTAACTTTCTAACTATAGACATTGTTGATGTATTCTTTTAATTGAATTACAATCTTTGTGTTCTTTCAGGACCTATGTAGATTTGAAGCAATGCTTTGGTTGGATGCAAAAGTACTAGTATAAGTAATATGTACATTTGTAGAAAAAATGTAATGATTTGTAATTATAAATTGGTGTATATATATATATATATTGGTTTGAATTGCCAATTGTTTTGGATATATAATTTTGGTGTAAATTGGTACATTTAAATAGGCCAAATTGGATTGATTTGAATCTCCAAATTGTGGTATTTTTCTGGAAAAAAATTGGTTGAAAAACAGGTCAAATTCTGGTTAAAAAACCTGGTAAAAATTGTGGTTTAAAAAAATTTATATAAAAATTTTCGTATACCTTAGACAGCGCTTTACACTAAAAGCGCTGTCTAAGGTGGGGATTAGAAAGCGCTTTCACCAAAAGCGCTGTCTAAGGTATGCCTAAAAAAGTTCAAAAAGGTGGGGCTTAGAAAGCGCTTTCAAAAAAAGCGCTGTCTAAGGTATACCTAAAAATGTTCAAAAAGGTGGGGCTTAGACAGCGCTTTTAAAAAAAGCGCTGTCTAAGGTATACCTAAAAAATGTCAAAAAGCGCTGTCTAATGGTACCATAAACAGCGCTTTTCATTAAATATACCCCCCTTTAGACAGTGCTTTTGGTATTACCCAAAGCGCTGTCTAAACCTTTAGCAGCGTGGGTTTAGACAGCGCTTAAAAGCGCTGTCTAAGGCCAAAAAAAGCGCTGTCTAAGGTCTTGTCTGGCGTAGTGACTTCTTGATCTTTCTTTCTTGTTATCATCTTCCTTCGAGGAGTTTGATTGTCTTATAAGTTTGATGAGTTTTTTATCGGAATATTTTACACCATTTCTTTTTATGTACCTATTATACCTTTTTATAAATAGCCCAATTTCTTCATAATCCGAATTCTTGTCATCACTTGTTTCACAACCACTTTTCTCATTGGTTGAGGACTTTGAACTTGAAGCCTTTAGAGTAATAAACTTCTTTTCTACTTCCTTGTCCTTGCCTTTATCTTTCTTTATCTTCTTCTCAAGCTTTTTCTCATGTTTTTCCAAGCAAGTGAGTTCTTGATCATGTTCTTCTAGCTTACCAAATAAAGTTGTGAGATCAAGTGTTTTAAGATTATTCACTTCTTTAATTGTGGTGATCATAGGTTGTCATTCCCTATTAAGACACCTCAAAGCTTTATTAGTAGCAATATAATTAGAAATAGGTTTACCTAGAGCATTCAAACAATTTATAAGAATTGTGAATATCTTTCACATGTCGGTAATGGTTTCACCATGCTTTAGGCGAAATAGTTCAAACTCTTGATTTAAGGTATTGATCCTAGCTTGTTTGACTTCATTGGTTCCCTCATGGGAAACTTCTAATGCGTCCCACATAGCTTTGGCAGTTTCACAATGAGAGACACGATAATATTCATCAACACCAAGTGCAGATATGAGAATATTTTATGCCTTCCAATCATGTAACCATAATTTCTTATTATTATCATCCCATCATGCTTCCAGTTTTGGTACGACGACACCTTCACCATTGGTCATTGTAATTTGATTAGGACCATTGATGATGACATCCCAGACTCCCTTATCAAGCGAGTTGATATGGATACGCATACAAACTTTCCAATAGCCATAATTTTAACCCGTAAAGATGGGCGATCTATTGTACGCCCCTTTAGGTTTGGTAGCCATTTTCTAATAAGAGAATATTGAAGCACGAAATTAATCAGAGCTCATGATACCACATGTTATACGAATGCGACTTATCTAGAGGGGTGAATAGATCCCAAGTTAAAAAATTACTTTACAAAAACTATTTTGAAAACTTTAACGGCTAGCAAAAGTGACCCAGATCGAATCGTCTAAATCGAACCGCTATCAAAAAGCTCGAATATGCGTATATGAAAACCAATTGATGATAATGATATACAAATCAATCAATATGCTTATAACCACAATCACCTGAATGCTACTCAACAAGTAAAGCTATTTCAAATGATAAAATACATAAAAACGTACTTGAGGCAAATTATCAAACACCTTGTGTGCAAACGATTTCGTTTAAAATTTTGTATGGTTTTATTGATTTAAAAATCCAAGCACAATAAAATAGATTGTGATCAACTCATCAAAACCTTTTACAAAGGTTATCAAAAGCTTAATCAAGCGTATTGATCGCACAATTGGAGAATTCAATAATTTGCAAATGAAAAAAGAGATAAAGAGAGTACACAAGGATTTTTTTAGGCAGTTCCCCAATCGGCCTCGCTATGGGTACGTCTACCCTCAGATCAAACTCGAATTGAGATAATGAAATTTAACCTTACTTTGTAAAAGTTGATTACAAGAGAAATGTAGCAATGCAACTCTACAAACCCTATGTTTGACGTTGATTATAACACTTTCTCTTCCCTAGATTTTGACTCGATCAATTCACCCAACAATACCAATTTGATTCACCGTCTCACGCTACTCCTTTAAAAGAAACCCCATTCTTCAAAGCTTTCACTCAATCAAATCCAAATTATGAATTGCTGTCACCCAACAGTACCAATTTGATTCACCTTCTCACGCTACTCCTTTGTAAGAAACCTCATTCTTCAAAGCTTTCACTCGATCGATCCAAATTGAGAATTGTTGTCACCCATGATTTACCAAGATAATCCATCATCTCACGCTAATCCTTTGCAAGAAACCCACCGTTCTTCAAAGCTTTCACTCGATGGAATACAATTGTGTAATCTTGTCCAAAACCTTCAAATAAACAATTGATCTTGAAGGAAAACCCCAACTTGATTTTCTTATTTGAAACCCTCAAAGATTCTCAACCCAATTTACAATTCAAAAACCTAAATTGGACGTTATCAACTTGATCCTAGATGTCACCCAAACAAAAAATGATTATGTGTAATTTGTTTGTGTGTATGCATAGAACAGGGTAGAAGATAAAATGAACTCTTTGATATCCCAGTTTTGTATATGATTTTCTCAAAATCACTAAAAAGAAATGATGCATGTATGAAGTGTATCTGTGTGTGTGTGTGTGCAAGTTAGAAACAAAAGGAATGCAATGGGTTTAGAAAATAATACAAATTTTCAAGATTTTTAATGCATGTGTCGACCTATGTAAGTCATAGGCCGACTTATTCGATGGATGTGCCGACCTGTATAGGTCATGTGTTGACCTGTATAGGTCATGTATCGACCTATGCAGCCAACACATCAAACAGAGGTTACTGAGTTACATAGGTCGCCCTATAACTCGTATGTGCCGACCTGTAGACCTGCTTTTTCACAAAAAAAAACTTGTTTTTGATGCGTGAAACCTTTCCTAAATCATTCCTAAGTTTCCTAATGCTAAGATGTGTATTTAGACTTAGAGAATACCATCCAATATATATATAAATGCTAAATTGTCCTAATTTTGACATCATTCAAAACAATTCTAATAGGAAGGTGCACTCACAGATGTTGATGTTGATGTTGAGATGATTATTGATGAGAAATTATATGTCCTTGATTTTTATGTTGTGATAAAATACTATGACGAGTTTAATAATCTTAAACATGTTTTATATAATTATAAGTTGTGAATTATAATTATGCGTATGAGTTGTGGATTGTTAGTATGGTTATGTGCTGATGAATATAATTATATGTTGTTGATTTGAGATGTGTAGTTCATAGTGATGACTAATGTGGTTGTCTTATGTGTTGTTGTGTATGGTTTTAAGTGGAACTAGTGGTGTCACTGCACCTGTATGTCAGTGTTTCATAAAGCATGCATCATGTGTGTCAGTGAAGGATTGTTGCATATTAATATGTTATATGTATATAAGTGAATGTTATCATATGGTGTATCATTATAGTGAGTGATAGGGTTTCAACTATGACCTATTGATTTTCATATTACATTGTTATGGCATTTTTATGCATAATGTATTTCGGAGATAAGGATTGGTGTTGTTTGAACTGGAGGATGGATTTGACACCTCTTTGTTTTCCTTATTGCTTTTGAGTCTTTTATATTTGGAGTCGCTCTGATGTGTAACACTGAGGACGAGTTGTTCATTACATTTTATGTTTTTTTCTCGGACCTTATTATCTATTTGGTGTTGAAACTTTTTATGTCAAATGATGTTTTGTTTCACTACTTTAATAAATGTGACATGTTGTCGAATAAAATGTTTGGTAAGAATGTGTAATACCTTATTTGAGCTCGAACATGCCAAAAACCGAGTCCTGGGAGCAACATGTTTGAATTTTTTTAAAAACAACTTTTTCCCTCAGTTTTATGTAAAATTGAGGTAATAAAGCTATAAGTGAGCGCCAGATTTTCTGTAAAAATAAATAATAATAAACCTATTACCTCGGTGTTTTTGAAAATCGGTGTAACATAGCTATTAGGGAACACGCTTCGAATCCCTGTAACTACATTTAAGGTTTTTTTCAACGATTTCTCACTTGGTGCCTTCCAATCTTCCCTTTTTTTCTTAGTTAATTTTTTTTCTTGTTAATTTGTATTTCTCAAAACTTTTTGTTATCAATAAAATAGAATAGGAAATAATATGAAAGGTAATATTTCATTAATTAAAAATGGGACAACAAATAACTATTCCACATATTCAAATTTCTGACTCCACTCAAGTTCAATAGTATCACTATTAACTATCCCAAACTGAGAGAAAATTTATGAAAGAACTCTTCCATATGGTATGAGGAAAGTCATTTCCTCCCTAGAGATGATTATCATTTTCTTTAAGAAGTTAAAAATGGTAAGAGGAAGATTAACTATGATGTTCTTGATAAGGAATAACAAGATATGCTTGTCATCCTAAGTAAGCGTTTCCAGTTGTTTCTCTCTTGGACGGAGATTTGACACTAGAAGTTGATACATAACTTTTCCAATTGGTCGTAGAGTAGCAGAACTGTTGAGAGTATCGTAGTTGGCATAAATTAGGTGAAAGTGGTCTTTATAAGCATTGTTGAACCTATAATGTTCAACACAACAACCTTCCTTTTCATATTTTATTGTCGAAGAAATAAGTGACTGATTAATTGTGACAGGAAATCCGTTGACATAGGACTGGATTGACTCAACATCATGACCAGATGGCCTAACAAAGGCATTTAACCAGAACTCTTTAACGATATTAATGTAGATGGGTCCATTTCATATAAGGTTGTTTAAGACATTTTTGAAGAAAAGAAAAGACTTTGAAACTAGGTTTAAAGACACAAAGATTTGGAAATGAGACGTTAAAACTAGGAATAATGTTTAAAGAAAGTGGAGAATATGAAGTGAAACAATCAGAGAAGCTCAAACGCCTCCTTGAAAATCTAAAAGATATGTTACATTTTTGAATGTGGATGATCATTGCTATTCTAGTGGATATTATTCCAATGACCGCCGTGATTTATTTTTTTTTAGAAATAGAAATCACTTATTACCTCGGTTGTTCAAAAAATCTTAGGGGAAAAACAATTCAGGAAACTTTTTTTAATTATTATAATTTTTTTGTAAACTAAATGATATCCCATCGGTTTGCTTAATAACCGAGGGATAAGATAGGTAACTTTTTACTATAAAAGAACTCGTTACACTGATTTTATCCTAATCCTAACTTATATTTAACTGCTCACAAAATGGTGTTGATGTTGTTGTTGTTTCCTAACTTATATTTAGCTGCTCACAAAATTGTGTTGATGTTGTTGTTGTTTCCTAACTTATATTTATCCGCTCACAAAATGGTGTTGATATTGTTGTTGTTGTTGTTGTTGTTGTTGTTGTTGTTGTATTTAGAAGCTTGTAAAAGTTCTCTATGATGGATTGCAAGTGCATAAAAATATTTTTCCTTTAGAAGTTGGATGCATTCAATGGTTGGACCAGATAACTCATAGAAATATTTGGACCTGATAACTTCTTACACCTAAACTATGGTTTTGCTGTATTATTGCTTTTCAATATTATGTGTAAACAATGTAATTAAAAAAAAAAGGCAAAATACCATTTTTGGTCCCTTAAGTTTACCTCGGGTTTCATTCTGGTCCCTTATCTTTAAAACGTTCCAAAGTGGTCCTTTAATTGTTCAAAAAGGTCCACGTTAGTCCTTTCCGTCCATTTTTTTCAAACGACGTCAACTTTTGCTTGGGTGGCATCTGATGTGGCACTAGGTCGTACGCGTGGTATGTGAGATCTTTAAATACCCAGACAATTTCTAAATTTTTTTTATTTAGTCTGGATTCGAACCCAGGTCATCTTGCTTGCAAACAATAACATCTTACCACTACACCACTTCACAATTGATGTTTATTACTTGAAATCAGTTGATAATATACAATTGTTTCTTCAATTTTGGTGGGTTTCTTCTTTCAGCCAAGATGGTGGGTTTCTTCTTTCGTTACCAAACTTCTTCACCTTCACCTCTCCCTCTCTTTCCTTTTCCTAAATATCACGGTGGAGCAAGAGCTGCTGCTTTTGTTCTTAGTATATTATTATATATCTTCTTTTTCATTTTCAATCTACTAACTACCTTAGTAAAATTTATCACACTGACTATGTTGAATAATATTCAGGACTTCAAGCTTTTGAAATAATGGCAATAGCTGCTGTTGGAAACAACCTCATTACTTATCTCATTAACGACATGCACTTTTCTTTACCTCATTCAGCAAACATTGTCACTAACTTTGTTGGTACCATCTTTCTCATCGCTCTCCTCGGTGGCTTCCTATCTGATTCTTTTCTTGGAACCTTTTCCACCATCCTTATCTTTGCCCTTATAGAACTTTCTGTAAGTTTATACTAGCGCTACCAATTACTACTTAATTCATTTTTGCTTAAATATTAATTACGCATATCCACAGGGGTTTATATTGCTATCAGCACAAGCTCATTTTCCTCAACTCAAATCACCGCCATGTGATAAGAATTCGGTATGCACATAAGCGAAGGGGTTCGACACCTTGATATTCTATATAACAATCTATATGGTGGCATTAGGAAGTGGGTGTATTAAGCCAAGCATGATTTCTCATGGAGCTAACCAATTCAATCCTCAATCCAAGAAGCTCTCCACTTTGCATTCTCATTGGGCGAGCTTATTGGTCTAACACTTCTTATATGGGTTCAAACTCATTCCGGAATGGATGTCGGCTTTGTCGTATCCGCCGCCATCATGGCAATGGCCTTCATATTCTTCATATCTGGAACTCTATATTATAGGAACAAACCTCCACAACCCACCGTCTTCCTCCCCATTCTTCAAGTATGTATCATCATCATTTTATATATAACTTGTTATGATTCTGTATAAATATGAATGATCCTTATATGATATATGATCAGGTTTTCGTGGCTGCAATATTGAAAAGAAACAAGAATCGTCCATCTACCCAACAAGGAATTGGTGGACAACAAGCAATAAGATGAGGTTCTTGGAGAAGGCTTGTATACAACAAGAGGCCGAAAACAACACAAAGGAAAGCCCTTGGAGATTGTGCAATGTTGAACAAGTTGAACAAGCAAAGATATTACTATCTGTGATTCCCATTTTTGCATGCACTATCATTTTCAACACTGTGTTAGCACAACTTCAAACATTCTCAGTCCAGCAAGGAAGTGCCATGGACACACATATCACATAATCATTTCGTATCCCTCCGACATCACTTCAGGCCATTCCATACGTTTTGCTCATTCTTATAGTCCTTCTCTATGACACTTTATTTGTCCCCTTTGCAAGAAAAATAACAGGTCACGAGTCAGGAATCACACCTTTGCAGAGAGTAGGAGTTGGCTTGTTTCTGGTTACATTTTCTATGGTATCAGCGGCTATTATGGAGAAAAAGAGAAGGGATGCAGACATTATATTTGGCATGTCAGAGATGTTCACTGTAGTTTGACTGGTTGAGTTCTTCTACACACAGTCATTGAAAGGGATGTAGACATTCCTGACTTCCATCACATATTGATCCTACTCATTTGGATTTTATCTGAGCTCAGTATTGGTTTCATTGGTGAATAGAATCACTTCAAAGTAAGGTGGTGGTTGGCTTCATGACAACAATATCAACAAAGACAAACTTGACCATTTCTATTGGTTACTGGCTGCACTCAGTTTCCTCAACTTCCTCAACTATCTATTTTGGTCAAGATGGTATTCTAATAATCCGTCTCTTTCATCTATACTCCAGGAGGGTTTCTTCTTTCATCCAAGATGGTGGGTTTCTTCTTTCGTTACCAAATCATTTGATAATAGTAGTGACAAAATTGAAGAAACAATTGTATATTATCAACTTATTTGAAGTAATTAACATCAATTGTGAAGTGGTGTAGTGGTAAGATGTTATTGCTTGCAAGCAAGATGACCTGGGTTCGAATCCAGACTAAATCAAAATTTTTTAAAAATTTTCTGGGTATTTAATGACCTCACATGCCACGCGTACGACCTAGTGCCACATCAGATGCCACCCAAGCAAAAGTTGACACCGTTTGAAAAAAATGGACGGAAAGGACTAACGTGGACCTTTTTGAACAATTAAAGGACCACTTTGGAACGTTTTAAAGATAAGGGAGCGGAATGAAACCCGAGGTAAACTTAAGGGACCAAAAAGGGTATTTTGCCTAAAAAAACGTGTTCACCTCGATTTTTATCAAAAACGAGGGGATAAATTAGCGTGATAATTTTAGATATTGATCACATTCTTTAATCAAATCTTTGTCGTTCATTTCATGATTATCAACGCTTAAGACACTACCATTAGTGATCCACGTAAAACCTAAAAAATGTCCATTATAAAGGCCTTCTGATATTTATAATTGATAAATAAACGTCATGAAGCGCTTGAAACTATCTACATCCTCCACTTTAACTTTCGCCATTAGGATTTCTCTATGATGGATTGCAAGTGAAGAAAATTATCAGGGTTTAAGGTTTATGTTTTTAAATATTCATTTGAGCAGAAAACCGTTTATTTTTATATCCTTTTTTTTCTAACCCTTTTTTTTGTTTTATATCAAGAACAAATACTTGTAAGGTGAAGCATTTGACCTTGCCCAAATATCAAGGAGTAGATGATCCAACACATGTTCTTCAGGGATAAATTGATTTTTATTTTATTATTCTATGTAAACAATGTAATATTCGTGGTAAACATTGTAGTTTGTAAACAAATTATTTTTATTTATTTTCTGTGTAAACAATGTAATGAGTTTTATTTAAAAAAATAAATTATCTAACCCCTTGGTTTTTAAATAAACCGAGAGGTATGAGGCGCTATTTTTGTAAATAATTAAAATGTAGATGTTGGGGTTCGAACACATGATCATATAACTTTACCCTCAGTTTTTATTTAATCGAGGTGTTAAGTGGCAACTTTTCATGTCACCTTTCGTTACATCGACTTTGTAGCCTAGGTTACATCTCTTTCGTGTGCGATGTTATAAGCGCTATTTATAGTAGTGATAACTGTCGCGGTGCAAAAAATGACCACAAGCGCTCGCACGCTCGAAATGATAATAGATTCACCACCAAACTTTATTTATTCCAAAGGGAAAGAGAAAATATCAATAAAAACCTCAAAAGAAAAAAGAAAGTGGTCGTCGCAACCAAACTCGGGTTCGGGAATCAGTTATGCGAGGGGAAGATATTAGCACCCCTCACATCTGTTGTACTCAAAGAGAACCATTTAGTTAGCTTTGCAAATGTTATGTTATCTTTCATTTATTTACTTCTCGATTATTAACAGTATGAGAGAAAAAGAAAAAAAGTACTAAAAATAGGTTTTTTTATTAGGGCGTCTGACGAGACTTTGAATCTTGACATCGTGCTAAGGCGGAAAAGGAGTTTGATTGGTTGAGTTTATTTTAGGTAGATGATGAATGCTTGATAAGTCCAAGACGTGTGTTTTGTGGGAGATTATTCGAGGTTTTGAAGGAGTGTGCACCCTAGGTCCTTTTTCATCCAATTTTATTTGAGAAAAGATTTTCAACGTGCTTCGAGTAAGTGGAAAAGAAACTTGATGTTGATCAAGTTTTTTATTTTGCGTTAGTTTGAAAATGGCTTAGGGAATGGTATGCCTTAGTTTTGAAAAGTTTTTGAAATAAATGAAAGGTGTGAATTGTAAAGCAAAGTCACAAATTATAGCATGAGGCCTAGCTTAACGCCATAAGTCGTACGAAATGCAATGTCACGCGCACAAGCACGCAACAAAATGATAGGACAACAATGTGCATATTACAATCATGACCAGCACATATTCAATACAAATGAATAAAAAATAAATGTACGCGTGTTAAATTAAATACAACGCGAAGAAGCAAATTGAGTTCACGTAACGCGACGATGTGCAATACAAAGCTGTCAACACGACATTTAAATTTGATTTAAATACAATAAAATCAAAATGTTGCATGTTAACAACAAGTTGCTAGCGTGAAGCACAGTCATCGCAAACAAAACGAATGCAACGGATTGTGTTATAACGAAAACAACATCGCATGACGAAATGCCAAGTTGTGAAAGGAAACGCGAATTGAGGCTAAGCTGAACTACCAAAAGCGCATACAAATATGAATTAAACTCAACGACAACAAAATTGAAACATCGCACGTAAACAAAGGAAAACCAACCAGCAACTTGCTAACGCAAAATGCGCTCATCGCACTCGAAATAAAATGCACTTAATCCAATACTGGTAAACAAAACTAAGTAGAATACATGTAATATGCTCGGATCCGATTTCGGCGCAATAATAAACAAGAAACATCATATACACAATTCGAAAGGAAAATCAAACAAAATACATTTAAAATGCAATAATGCATTCGAACGAAACCGTTACCAGCTGCTGAGTCGTTAATGTAGTGGTGGTGGCGTACGTGATCGCTGGAGTTTGGGTGAATGAGGTGTGGCAGTGGTGATTGATTTAACATAATTGCGTTTTCGTTGCAGGAAAATGAAGGTGAGACGATGCACAAATATGAAATGGCCGGAAATGCAAGGTTGTTGTGAGGAGGTTCGCTGGAGTTAGATATTTGTGGTCGATTTTGAAATGAGTGGTGGTTGTAGTTGTTTGAATGGTGGTCGTCCGGAAGTTGTTTTGGTGTTAACAGCTGAAGTGGATGCAAGTTTATGTTATATGTGGATTGGAAGTAGGGACAAAGGGAGGTGATGTATGGTGGCTGATTTTTTACTCGCTGACGGAAGGAGTAGTGAGAAGGCGGCCGTGTGTACGTGATAAGTGCAAAATGTAACTATTTTTGTATATATGTTTTGTTGTACTTATCGATACTTTTTGGTTAATATCGTTCGAATAAACCCCAATTTGTTTATAAATGCGTTTCCTTTACATTTTAGTGTATATATTGCGTATCGTGTAAATATCATTTAGTTTAATTGATTTTCTCTCATTTTTGTAGGTATTAAAGCAAGGACATCTTGCCATATTCATTTAGAGCATGGAATAAGCTTTCCAGTGCTTCCAACCGTGCGTAAATCAGAGTTGCGGTTCAGAAGTTGTGGTCAAAATAAGAGCTAATATGCTGTCTTGTTCGCTTTGCGAGTGAACCAGTGAATGTTCGCTTTGCGAATGACTGGCGAGGTCCCCAGTGAATGGCCCTAGTTTGAGGCAGAGAAAAAGGAACCAAAGTTCGCTTTGCGAACTGTGTAGCGAGCATTCGCTTTGCAAATAAAGCGTTCGCACTGCGAACATCTGGAATTTTGAATAGGTGATTTGACTGTTCAGAGGCACTTAAGTGCCTTTTTTTAAGGCTCGCCTAGCGAGTAAAAAGTTCGCTTAGCGAACGTGACAGAATTTGAAATGTATATAGTTCATTTCAGTCACTTTTTAGGTGATGGTTTGGGGGATTTTTGCTCCCAACTCCATCAAACTTCATTTTTCAGTAGATTAACTTAGAAAACAACATGGAAGCTTGCATACGGATGAACCGGGGTGGATTGATCGTTGATCGGCTCTGACAAACTGCGAGATGTTTTGTTTATTTCTCTTCTTCTTTGTGTTTTTATTCTATGTTGGATTGTTGTATATGTATTTACTTTGAACTCATGTATATTTGTCGTCCATGGCGCTGTATGATATCTGCTTTACAAATCTTTATTGGTGATTGTCTCTTATTTTTGCTTTATGCCCGGGGTTTGAGTTGCGTTAGAGATAACCCTCGCAAACTTTGATTAGGGATGATTATCTGTTAGTTTCTGGATTCTAGAGATAGATTTAGAGCTAACAATCTTCAATAGGCGTCGAAGCTTAATGCCTTTGTGTCTTGAGTCGCGTGCGAGAGTGTCGACGAGGGTAGCACGGTTGTTCTCTCAACTTTGCGTTAGACATAACCTTTATTGTGAGCGATGCTGGGTGATATTGAGGAGTATTGTAGGTGGAGTATAACTGGTCGATAAGTTTAAGTTTGTGAAGAGTCGATTATGTGCATGCCGGACAAGTTCGTCTCTCTGATTAATGAATTCTTTTTGTTTTAATGTTTACTTTTCTGTTTTCTTGTTTGAAACCATTTTAATCCAAACTCATAAACGCGTGAGACTGTCGAACGACATTCTTTCCCTCGAACCGATCTCTGTGGACACGACATAAATACCGGAGGGAATTCATTTTGAAAATAAATATTTTTGCTTGCTTGGCGCTATTCCGCGACCAACAAAATGGCGTCGTTGCCGGGGATTGGTTTTGATATTGAATCGCATTGCGATAGTTTCTTTGTTTTTTAGTTTTGTATATATCGTATATATTGTCTATTTCCATTATGTTTGTTCAAGTGTTGTATACGTTTTGTTCCCGTAACGTTTGTTCAAGTGTTTGGTTATGGCACTTGCTTTTGGTTTGCGCGGTGAGGCATCACCATGGCATGAAGGAAGGAAGTTGCTAGCCTAGCATTGTAAAGGCATCGAAGCATGTTGTATTATTTTCTTTTGTTTTGGTTTAGCTTAGGTAGTGTGGTGAACATTCATTAAACAAGTTGTACTAGGATTTTTCGTGAAATTCTCAAATCTTCACTTTACAACTTGTTTAATGCATTTTCACCCGGTCTTTTAGTTTGTTTATACTAATAATTCTTGTGTTGTCAATGAGCTTGTTTTGAGTAGCTTGTAGAAATTTAAGGTGATGTTCCAAGTTTGATCGTTTCAACTTGCGGATGTATGGTAATGATATTGTTAAGTTTTGTACACGTCCAAGGTATGTGTTTATCGCTTTATTGACTTTAGCATATTCATGATACTTAGGCATTTTACAAACTTCTATGCCATTCATTCTTTTGTATACTTGTTCTTGTGTGAATCACTTTAGTTCCCAACCTTTTTGTGAGGTAGCTTTCCAGTGTTCATATATGCGCGGAGTACCAACATTCTTGTTCTAACTGGATTTTATTATGCTTAATCTTTTGTTTGTGTTGATTATATGAATGTATGAAAAGGATCAAGGCAATTTTGTTTCATTTTGAGCACAACTACCTAGCCAAATAGTCATTTAACTTGTGAGTGTGTGATCATTCGTAACCCCTTAGAGCTTTTTGATCCATGTTTTATTCGAACTTAATGCTTGTCTATGAGTATTTAGTTTACTTATTTTTGAATGGATTTTGTTTTTTCTTGAACCCTCAATCTTGTGTTGTGGTATGAATTTTTACCTTGCCTTAGAAAGTAGGGAGTATTCACATGATGATGTGGTTGAATTCAAGTTGGGGAGAGAATGATTGTGTACTCGTTGGTTGGTTTCTATGAAGATGAAAAAGAAAAGAAAAGAAAAAGAGAAAAATATGAAAAAGAAAAGAAAAAAATAAAGAAAAAAAAGTGAAAAAGAAAATCATTGAGAAAGGAAACAAAAAGAGTTCAAATAATTGTGCTAAATAAGTATTGTGTTTTGTGTAACACTTGGTATTTTGGAAGAAGTTGATTGGAATTTTGTGTTTGAGTCTTTGTGAGTTGATCACTCCCTTAGGTTCAGGCAAGTTTTTGTTTCAATTACCTTTAGAAATTGCCCCTTGTTTGTTTTCCCGACCACGCTACAACCTTGAAAGTCCTTGTGATTCTTGCCTTTGTATGTTCAATGTGAATTTTTGGATGGTTGCATAATTTAGTCTATTGTTTGCATGATTGTTGTGTGAGTGATAAGTACCTTATTTTGTGTTTTTCATCTACCGATGATTGTTTTTGCTAGGTGTGATTCACATTTGAACTTGTGTTGTTTTACGATGTTTGGCATGATTTTTGTATTTTGCATTTGTTTCGTGACTATGTTATCATCGTAGTTTAGTGGTAAGTATTTACTTTGCGTGTACCGTTTTTCATTTGAACCATACATTTGTTTCCGTTTTTCAAAACCTGTTGATTCGTGATTCTTTGGTTGTCACTCTGTTTCTTTAAGTTTGTTTGATTCTTGTTTGAGGACAAACAAGTTTAAGTTGGGGAGAGTTTGATAAGTGCAAAATGTAACTATTTTTGTATATATGTTTTGTTGCACTTATCGATACTTTTTGGTTAATATCGTTCGAATAAACCCCAATTTGTTTATAAATACGTTTCCTTTACATTTTAGTGTATATATTGCGTATCGTGTAAATATCATTGAGTTTAATTGATTTTCTCTAATTTTTTTAGGTATTCAAGCAAGGACATCTTGCCATATTCATTTAGAGCATGGAATAAGCTTTCCAGAGTTTCCGACCGTGCGTAAATTAGAGTTGCGATTCAGAAGTTATGGTTAAAATAAGAGCTGATATGCTGTCTTGTTCGCTTTGCGAGTGAACCAACGAATGTTCGCTCTGCGAATGGCTGGAGAGGTCCCCAGCGAATGGCCCCAGTTGGAGGCAGAAGAAAAAGGAACCAAAGTTCGCTTTGCAAACTGTGTAGCGAGCATTCGCTTTGCGAATAAATCGTTTGCACTGCGAACTTCTGGAATTTTGCATAGGCGGTTTGACTGTTCAGAGGCACTTAAGTCATTTTTTGAGGCTCGCCTAGCGAGTAAAAAGTTCGCTTAGCGAACGTGACAAAATTTGTAATGTATATAGTTCATTTCAGTCACTTTTTAGGTGATGGTTTTGGGGATTTTTGCTCCCAACTCCATCAAACTTCATTTTTCAGTAGATTAGCTTAGAAAACAACATGGAAGCTTGCATACGGATGAACCGGGGTGGATTGATCGTCGATCGGCTCTGATAAACCGCGAGATGTTTCGTTTATTTCTCTTCTTCTTTGTGTTTTTCTTCTATGTTGGGTTGTTGTAAATGTATTTACTTTGAACTCATGTATATTTGTCGCCCATGGCGTTGTATGATATCTGCTTTACAAATCTTTATTCGTGATTGTCTCTGATATTTGCTTTATGCCCAGGGTTTGAGTTGCGTTAGAGATAACCCTCGCAAACTTTGATTAGGGATGATTATCTGTTAGTTTCTAGATTCTAGAGATAGATTTAGAGCTAACAATCTTCAATAGGCGTCGAAGCTTAATGCCTCTGTGTCTTGAGTCGCGTGCGAGAGTGTCGACGAGGGTAGCACGGTTGTTCTCTCAACTTTGCGTTAGACATAACCTTTGTTGTGAGCGATACTGGGTGATATTGAGGAGTATTGTAGGTGGAGTATAACTGGTCGGTAAGTTTAAGTTTGTGAAGAGTCGATTATGTGCATGCCGGACAAGTTCGTCTTTCTGATTAATGAATTCTTTTTGTTTTAATGTTTACTTTTCTATTTTCTTGTTTGAAACCATTTTAATCCAAACTTATAAATACGAGAGACTGTCGAACGACATTCTTTCCCTCGAACCGATCTCTGTGGACACGACATAAATCCCGGAGGGAATTCTTTCCGAAAATAAATATTTTTGCTTGCTTGCTGCTATTTTGCAACCAATAGTACGCCGAAGGTGGAGAACTATTCTAGCAAATGAAGAAGATGATGTAAGTAAGTTGTTGAGGGTTCAGTGTGGTGTTGAGAGTATGCGGAGAGTGTGTGTGTGTGTGTGTGTTTCGTGATGGAGGATATTCTCGAAGGTGGAAGAGAAACAGTATGACCTTCAGTTCACATTTTTTACTCTTCTTCCTTCTTTATTTTTTGTTTTCTATTTGAGTTAAGAGGGAAATATATGGATTGAGTGGTTGTTGTGTATGTTGTGGAAGAAAAGTGGGATACTGTGATGGTGAAGAAAGTGACATGTTTGGCCAAGAAGGAAACTCCTTCTTCCCTTTCTATTTTTTTTTTGAATTTTTTTTTATGCTGAGTGCACTACAACAAAAATAAGTTATTACATCGCACCTTAGACAGCGCTTTAATACAAAAGCGCTGCTATAAGTTAAAAACAAGGAAACTAGTCGTTAAAAAAATTAAAAGCGCAAAAAAATATAAGACCTTAGACAGCGCTTTATAAGGTCTTATAAATTTTAAAAAAAAATTTAATGGAAAATATTAGACAGCGCTTTAGTTAAAAGCGCTTTCTAAGGTCTTATAAATTTAAAAAAAATATAAGACCTTAGACAGCGCTTCGATAAAAAGCGCTTTCTAAAGTTTTATTAATTTTAAAAAAAAAATTAAAGAAAAATATTAGACAGCGCTTTGCTTAAAAGCGCTTTCTAAGGTCTTAAAAATAAAAAAAAAATAAAATCAAAAGCGCTGTCTAAGGCCAACCTTAGAAAGCGCTTTTAAAAGTGCTGTCTAAGGTCCACCTTAGAAAGCGCTTTTATGAAAAGCGTTGTCTAAGGTCTAATTAAATTAAAATATATGAATAGTCAGTATTCATTTTCATATTTCCGCTCTTTCTTCTCCCCTTGCGAACTGAGCTCAAAACCCTTGCGACCTAAGCTCAAAACCCTTGCGAACTCAAACCTTCACCGTCAACCGTCCTCCACCGTGCCGTCGTTCGTTGTTGCCGTCGTTGCATTGTCGTCCGTCCGTTGTCGTCGTTGTATTGCCGTCCGTTGCGAACTGATTGCCGTCGTTCGTTTCTGCTCTTTGTAACTGATACATTTCGTTCTTGCATTGCCGTTGTTACCGTCGTTAAAGGTACGTCGTTGTTGTGAAGAATAGGGTTTTGTTGCTTTACATTGTTGTTGTAGGGTTTTGTTGCTTTACAATGTTGTAGTGAATGAGTATGTTTGATGAGTTTTGTTAATGAAGTTATGTTTGACTGTTTTATTAATGAATTTTTGTAGTGAATGAGTATGTTTGAAGTTTTGTTAATGAAGTTTTGTAGTGAATGAGTATGTTTGATGAGTTTGTTAATAAGTTTTGTTAATGAAGTTTTGTTAATGAAGTTTTGTAGTGAATGTGTATGTTTGATGAGTTTGTTAATGAGTTATATTTTAAAACATATTTTATATTAAGACTTATAAATAGTTTAGTTTAGTTTTATTTTTTCCACCTCTTAAATCTTCTAAAAAACTCTTAAAATTGATGGAAATGTGCTCTGAATTTTAGAATTCAAAGCTTGTTTTTGAAGCCTCAAAATTCTAGAATTTGAGATGGTTGAGTTAATAAACAAATATAATGAACATAAACATTTCACTAAAACATAAGAAATTCAACCAGTTACATATCAAACACTATCAAACTTGTTCATTTCTTGATTAATATGGTTGAATTAATGTTATTTTGTTGACCTTAATAAGTAGGAAAACCATGGATAAAAAATGGATGGATGCCGATCGATTGTCCAAAGAGTACGAGAATGGGGTATTGGATTTCGTTAAGTTTGATGTTCAACACGCTGACGCTGAAGAGCTCAATCGAATAAAATGTCCTTGCTTGGGTTGTTGTTATGTGGGTAGGGTTGACGCGGATGGATTGAAATCGCATTTACTGATGAATGGAATTGATCGAAGTTATAAGTGTTGGATACATCATGGTGAGAAAATTAACGAAAATGTTGAATCGACGGGGAAAAGTAATACGACCTATGCTTCAGATGACAAAGACACGGAAACATACGATTGTGATCGAGTCGAAGAGATTGCAGAAGCAGTTGTAGAAGATCTTCATGATTGTCCCGAAATGTTTGAGAGGTTGCTAAGCGATGCAGAGAAACCGCTCTATCAAGGTTGCACTAAATTCACAAGACTGTCTGCGATATTGAAGTTGTACAACTTAAAGGCGGGCAATGGATGGTCGGATAAAAGTTTCACAGAGTTGTTGGCCCTTTTGAGAGAAATGCTACCGGAGGATAATGTTCTTCCCAATCGAACCTATGAGGCCAAAAAAATGTTGTGCTCTATTGGCATGAGCTATGATAAGATACATGCTTGTCCAAACGATTGCGTTTTGTTTCGAAACGAATATGCATCGTTAACTGAGTGCCCTAAATGCGGTTTGTCTCGATATAAGAAAAAATTGTCTCCAGCCAAGGTCTTATGGTATTTTCCTATACTACCGAGATTTAGGCGCATGTTTCGTAGTGAAACCGATGCAAGACACCTGACTTGGCATGCAGATGAAAGAATTATTGATGGAAAGTTGCGACATCCAGTTGATTCACCACAATGGTCGAAAATTGATAATGATTATCCTGACTTTGGAGAAGAAGCAGGAAACCTTTGCTTGGCATTATCTACTGATGGAATGAACCCGCATGGTCTTCAAAGTATCTCACATACCACATGGCCTGTGATTCTTATGATTTATAACCTACCTCCGTCGCTATGCATGAAGCGTAAGTACATGATGTTATCTATGTTAATCTCTGGGCCTAAACAACCAGGGAATGACATAGACGTATACTTGACACCTTTGATCGAAGATTTAAAGATATTGTGGGAGAACGGTGTGGAGGTTTATGATGGATATAGGAAAGAAAGTTTCAATTTGAGGGCGATGTTGTTTGGCACAATTAATGATTTTCCAGCTTACGGGAATCTATCAGGGTACATCATAAAAGGTGAAAAAGCGTGTCCTATTTGTGAAGATAAAACAGTTTCGAAGCGATTGGAGTTTGGTCATAAGAATGTCTTTCTCGGTCATCGTAGATTCTTAAATGCCAAACATCACTACCGTGGGTGGAGACAAGAATTCAATGGAGACACCGAACAAGGTAGAGCTCCACCTATGTTGTCAGGTGACCAAGTTTTTAAAAAGGTGAAAGATATGCGTACTGAGTTTGGCAAACCTTTTGCACATAAGTTTGTCAAAGGTGGGTGGAAAAAGAGGTCGATATTTTTTGAATTGCCATATTGGAATTCTTTGTATGTGAGACATTTTCTCGATGTTATGCATATTGAGAAAAATGTATTTGTAAGTGTTATTGGTACGTTACTCAATATAAAAGGAAAGACTAAGGATGGCCTTAAAGCAAGAAAAGACTTGGTAGCGATGGGGATTAGAACTGAATTAGCACCCGTGAAGAAAGGAAGACGAACATATCTACCACCTGCTGCTTTTACTCTGTCTAGAAAGGAGAAGAAAATATTGTGTAAGTTTCTGAGTGGAGTTAAAGTTCCAGAAGGATACTCTTCAGATGTCAGAAGACTTGTGTCTATGAAAGACCTCACGTTGAAGAGTTTAAAGACACACGACTGCCATGTTATAATGGAACACTTTCTACCAATAGGTATACGTTCTATTTTGCCAGTGAAAGTAAGAAGCGCCATAACTAGTTTGTGTTTTTTCTTTAGGTCAATTTGTAGTAAGGTAATCGATCCCAATATCTTACCAACACTACAAAAAGAGATAGTTATTACCTTGTGTGAGCTTGAAATGTATTTTCCTCCCTCTTTTTTTGACATAATGGTACATCTAGTTGTTCATCTTGTGAAAGAGACACAGTTGTGTGGACCAGCTTATATGAGATGGATGTACCCTGCTGAACGTTATATGAAAATATTAAAAGGGTACGTGAAAAGCCGAAGTCGACCAGAGGGGTGTATTGTTGAACGATACATTGTTGAAGAAGCGGTTGAGTTTTGTACTGAATATTTGTCCAATGTTCAGTCGATTGGACTCCCCAATGCTCATATTTTTGAAAAAAAGGATGGTAAAAAATTAATTGGAAATAAAATTGTGACAGTATCAAGGGATGAACGGGATCAAGTGCATTTGTATGTTCTGCACAATGATAATGAGGTTGAGCCATATGTTGAGATGCACAAGGATGTACTCCGAAGGTTAAATCAGAACAGAAATGAAAATTGGATAGTACGAGAGCACAATCAAAGTTTCATACAATGGTTAAAGGATCATATTTATTCGAAGCGCTCTTCAGATCCTGCTTCAGTAACAGAAAGGTTGAGATGTTTGGCATATGGTCCAAGTTTGCATGTGTATTCTCATAGCGCATACGCAATTAATGGATACACATTTTATACCAAAGAACAAGACGATAAAAGTACTATGCAAAATAGTGGTGTCACCGTCCTAGCTGAAGCAATGCACATATCAAGTATGAAGGACTTAAACCCCAAATATGCAAATCTGTCATATTTTGGAGTTATTGAGCACATTTGGGTGCTTGATTACGAGAAGTTTTAGATTCCAATCTTTGGTTGCAAGTGGGTAAATAGTATTGGCATACGAATGGATAAGTCTGGATTTTTGCAAGTGGATCTTAATAGGGTGGGGTACAAAGATGAGCCTTTTATTCTAGGATCTCAAGCTAGACAAGTGTTCTATGTCACTGACCCGACGAGTACGATATGGTCTATAGTGCTTCTATCTAACAAAGTGGTTGATGATAGCGGTGTAGATCAATGTGATATTGATGTTGAGAATGAGTCATGCATTAGACGGAATGAGTTGAATAGAAATGATCAAGATGAGGATCTTATAGCGGATGAGTCATATATCAGAAATGACCATAACGAGGGAATTTGGATCCATTCATCCGTCGGCATTGCTAAGAAACAAGTAATTCATATTCCAACCAAGAAAAGAAAGAGATGTTAGTGAAAGAGGTAAAATTTGTTATATACTTGATTTCTTTATTATATTTCTATTCAACTTATGAGTTATTTTAATATTAACACATATCTCTCATGTCTAATGAAATAGTTAAAACTAAATCAAACTATGTTATATTATTATGTAGTACTTTGAAGAATGCAAGTGTGCTCATTACTCAATTTCTCAATTGGATGAAATTAAAGAGGATTGGCGTCAATACATTATGGAGCTCGGAATTTTACAAGGTATAATATTGTACTCTTTCTTTAATTGATGAGAATTTAAATATGTGTAACTTTGTTTATGTATTCTTTTAATTGAATTACAATCTTTGTGTTTTCAGGACCTATAATGTAGATTTGAAGCAATGCTTTGGTTGGATGCAAAAGTACTAGTATAAGTAATATGTGCATTTGTAGAAAAAATGTAATGATTTGTAATTATAAATAGGTGTATATATAATTTTGGTTTGTAATTTTAAATATATATATTGGTTTGAATTGCCAATTGTTTTGGATATATAATTTTGGTGTAAATTGGTACATTTAAATAGGATAAATTGGATTGATTTGAATCTCCAAATTGTGGTATTTTTCTGAAAAAAATTGCTGGTTGAAAAACAGTTCAAATTCTGGTTGAAAAAACCTGGTAAAAATTGTGGTTTAAAAAAATTTATATAAAATTTTTCGTATACCTTAGACAACGCTTTTGGTGAAAGCGCTGTCTAAGGTGGGGATTAGAAAGCGCTTTTGAGAAAATCGCTGTCTAAGGTGGACCTTAGAAAGCGCTTTTACCAAAAGCGCTGTCTAAGGTATACCTAAAAAAGTTCAAAAAAGGTAGGGCTTAGACAGCGCTTTTGCTGAAAGCGCTGTCTAAGGTATACCAAAAAAATGTCAAAAAAGGTAAGGCTTAGAAAGCGCTTTTCCCAAAAGCGCTGTCTAAGGTATACCTTATAATGTCAAAAAGCGCTGTCTAAAGGTACCATAGACAGCGCTTTTCATTAAATATACCCCCCTTTAGACAGCGCTTTTGGTATTTCCCAAAGCGCTGTCTAAACCTATAGCAGCGCAGGTTTAGACAGCGCTTAAAAGCGCTGTCTAAGGGCAAAAAAAGCGCTGTCTAAGGTCTTATCTGTTGTAGTGGCGAGGGATTGGAGATATAAGGGCGGAAGATTACAATGCTTCGTTGGCCAATGAGTTTCTGTATATAGTAGGATATTAGGGTTTCATTTTAATCCAAATTCCTTAGATATTTGTTAGGTAATGAAAATTGCGCCTAAAAATGAAAAAAAAATCACATATTTTTTAAATATAAATAAATAAATCAAACTTTATTTATTTATTCTCATTTATTTTCCTCAATTATTTGATAAAAAACAAAAATAAAACGAATTAAAACGAATATAAAATGGACGTGCAAAGAGTGCAAAAAAACAAAATGAATGCAATAAAACAATCTACGCGAAATATAGTTCTGTAAAATAGACAGTTACAAATCAAATTTTGCAGTTAAAAATGCCCAGATGAAAAGGATTTGACTGATCAAAATGTGAACGCACACGTATGCGAAAAAATAAAATGAGCACACCAGATTAAACTACACGAAATGTATGTCAACAAAACAGACAGTTGCAGGCCCGAATTTGAAAATTTTCGCCTGCTAATTTTATGTGCAATTGAAAATCGATTCAACTGGTCTGTCAATAAAACTAGAATTTTATTCTGGTTAAATTTTTAAGAAATAGGCCTAAAAAAATGTTTGTCATGATATGCATATGATGCAAATGTCCTGTGAATGAATCAATTTATTTATCTATGAGCAGAATTAGGGTATGACTACCACCAACACCCAACAACCTTTCAACCCAACACAATCACCTTACACTTCAAGACAATACTACCAAAACACAAAAAAAAAACCATCATTTAACCCAACCTCTTACAACACCCAACAACAAAACCCACCATTTAACCCAACCACCTACAAAACTCAACAATAAAACCCATAATTTACCCCTAACAACCTTCAACACCCAATAAAAAACACTACACACCACCCACTATAACCCATACTCATGCACACAACCTACCCCTCAAGAATACAACATCTTTCAAACACCTCAACACAAATCCCTTTTTTCCCATCACAACATACCCTAAATTCATTCCAAGGGCAACCAAACTACTTCCCTTTCATCCAAAACTTAACCCAAACTACTACCCAACCGAACTAGATTTATGAAGGAAACACGTTAAATTATGACAATGCGGCGGTGAATTTAACGGATGATATGATCGCATCCTTCATGGGTCATAAAAATGATGCGGAGACTTCTACTCTACTACCCAACATTGGTGAGAACCAAATAATACTTAGAAGGACTAAACAACATCAACGCTAAATTTATCTTTATGTAATTTCATTATCATTTAAAAAAAAATTATTTTAGTAAGATTCTGTTTGATAAGATATTTTTTGAGTTTATAATTTATAACTTATAAGCTCATATGACAATAAAAGATCTTTTTGATAATAATCTTCTCATCACGAATTTATAACTTATTTTATTAGGTTATAACATATTTTACAGACGCTATTTTAAATATAGTTTTAACTTATAATATATATTTTTCCTTTCATTTTTGTGTTTATTATTTTGACTAAAATATACTACTAAAATATTGGAGGGTTCTATTAAATTTTTAAAGCTTCCTACAGAGTAATTGGCATGCCTTTATTAAAAAAATCGTTTAAAAACATAATACTAATAAGGTATTTATGATGGAGAGTATGGTAAAACTATGGTAGTTTTGTAAAAGATTTTAAATTTTATCTAATGAAAAAAATGAATTGTTAGTGAAATAATAAAAAAGAAGTATTGTTTGTTTTCCTTAAACCATAATGATTGAACCGCAAAAACTCTCTCAAGAATGAGACTAAAGAAAGGGTAGGTATTAATAGTATTAAAAAAAAAAAGAATGATTGACAAATAGTATCGGTGACGACCCAGCTAGGACAACGTGAGAACTAGTCACGCAATTCCCGCTTACTTGCCTGCAGTTTCCTTATGGACTAGTACAAATATTCTTAAAATAAATTAATATGGTAGTGTAATAGAAAAGGTGATTAAAATGTGGTCCCTAAGTGTAATAAATATGGTAAAGGAAATTTCTGATACAATCGATATATAGTTACAATTGAAAAATAATTAAAACTGTACTAAAAATTAACAGGGGCATATTATACTTAAGTACATGTTTGCTTGCTAATGTGTGATTTAAAGGAAATAGAGAAGAAATAGCTAAGAAATGAGTAAATTTATTATTGATTGAGATTAATTTAGAAGATAAATAGAGAGGAGGCAAGAAAACAAATATGTCATTTATTTATAATCTCTTTAAATGAGAGAATAAAGAGATAGAGTGTAATTTTGTTAAGAATTTTATATTTATATCTATTTTATATTAATTTAATTTTTTTTTTTTAAATTGAAGATAGTATACTATCATCTAATATAAATTTATCATTCAATCATGTAATACAATTAATTTAAAAATATTAAGTTAATTTAGCAGAATATATCACAATGATTGGTTAATAATATAAAATAATTTTTAATTATACATTTTTTTCTTTATTTTTATTTAAAAGATATTTTTGTACTTTTAGAAATAATTAACAGAAATTACATGTATTTAAATTTCTACAAAATATAATTTTAAGTGTAATCTCTACTAAATATTTTAGTGAAATTTTAGTCATTAATAATATTGAATTTATAAAACAGATCTATATTTTGAAAACATTCTATAAATATGAATACTTTTAGTTTTCAGAATAGCCTTTATATAAAATACAAATAAAAAACTTTTTTTGAGAAATTTAATTTAAAAGTTTTTTATAATAAAATTTAAAATATATTTAACTATTTTAAAATTAATACTTAATTTGAGAGAGTGATATAACATTCAAAGTCAAAAAGAAGATAAGATTCCATTAACAATTTTGTGGTGACATGAATGCATCACATTCACCAACCAACCGATTGCATTACAATTGGCATTCAAATTAATTTCTAAAACCATACCAAACACATATTTTTTTCATAATAAGTTTGACTGAGAAAATCCTCAATTATTTTTTATAATTTATGCTTAAATAAAAATAAGAAAAAAAATAAATTAAATCTCTGAATCATTCTTTGGAGAATTCAAAGCAGATCCTATATTTAAGTTAACCACTCAATTCTCATACTCACATTTTCTTCCTTTCAAACAACACAACACTCCCTATTACAACAACTAACAACTTTCAAACAGAAACGACAACGTTTCCTTTAAGAGAAAAATGAATAAGAAGAAAAACCAAGTGAATCTCGACGACGAACAAATCGCAGAACTCCGAGAAATTTTCCGATCATTCGACCGAAACAACGACGGAACCCTAACGCAACTGGAACTAAACTCCCTTCTCCGATCGCTTGGTTTGAAGCCAAGCGCTGAACAACTGGAAGGATTCATACAGCGAGCAGACACGAACAACAACGGACTGATTGAATTCTCGGAGTTCGTTGCTTTGGTGGCGCCGGAGTTGTTGCCGGCGAAGTCGCCGTATACGGAGGAGCAACTTCGACAGCTGTTCAGGATGTTTGATCGGGATGGAAATGGATTTATAACGGCGGCGGAATTGGCTCACTCGATGGCGAAATTGGGACACGCGTTGACGGCGGAGGAGTTGACGGGGATGATAAAGGAAGCGGATATGGACGGTGATGGGACGATCAGTTTTCAGGAGTTTGCTCAAGCGATTACTTCGGCTGCTTTTGATAATTCATGGGCTTAATCTATGGATTAGTCTCTAATCTTTTGCCGGTAATAATAGCAATACAATTTGAAACGTTTTATTATTATTATTGAAACTTTATTTGAACTATTCTATTTACAAATTTTGGGAGTGAATCAGCATTTTCATCTGCAAGTTTAATTATTATATTGAACTTAGAACAATGGTTTTAAAGATTTTGTGTTTAAGGATGGGAATATTTAATGCAATATGTTGATTTTTTTTGATATTTTTGGAAATATATTTTGCTGAAATAATTAAATTGACTAACACTTTCTAATTAGTATTATTAAACAAAACCTTTGCAGGAGAATAGAATTTATATTAATTAAAATGGTATGGACAATAGCATTTTGAGTAAAAAAAATGATGAAAGAGGATGGTAAAAAATGAGATTGTAAATGATTTATTCTATATTAGCTAAATATTTTGGGTTCGAATTCAGCGATGAGGATATAATAGTGTTTAATATTTTGAAGGAGAATTTTGTTGTCAATTGTATATCTTTTTTATTTGAGAAATTAATATTTGCAGTTAAGATTTTGAATTTTTTACGTAAATACCCCTAATTTTGGAAAAAATTCCCTAAATAACCCATGTTTCAAAAATATTCCCAAAATGCCCCAATTAGGGTTTTGGTTTGAACTATGTCGCCAATGGAATTGGCAACTCCCTTGTAGAGGTTGAACCATGTCGCCAATTGCACTGGAGACACCCAACCAAGTCTCCAGTGCAATTGGCGACACAGTGTAAAGCTTAAACCAAGTCGCCAATCCAATTGGCAACACAGTGTAAAGCTTAAACCAAGTCGCCAATCCAAGTGGAGACACAATGTAAAGCTTAAACCAAGTCTCCACTTGGATTGGCGACTTAGTTTAAGCTTTACACTGTGTCTCCACTTGGATTGGCGACATAGTTTAAGCTTTACACTGTGTCTCCACTTGGATTGGCGACATGGTTCAAGCTTTACACTGTGTCGCCAATTGCACTGGAGACTTGGTTGGGTGTCTCCAGTGCAATTGGCGACATGGTTCAACCTCTACAAGGGAGTCGCCAATTCCATTGGCGACATCGTTCAAACCAAAACCCTAATGGGGGCATTTTGAGAATATTTTTTAAACATGGGTTATTTAGGGAATTTTTTCCAAAATTAGGGGTATTTACGTAAAAAATTCTAAGATTTTTCTGTATTATCCGATTTATGGATGAACAAAATAACACGGAAGCTCGTTAAAATAAAAAGTGAAATCTATAAATTGAATAACTTTTCCTCTCAAAAAATTTACAACCCAATTACACTATAATATTTATTGGAATTTTGTTCTGATTTTTTACAAATAAAAGACACGACTTTTATAGCAAAAAAACAAGAAAGATAAATTGTTATGAATTAAAATCTCCTTAAATTTCTTAAAAATACATTGGTTATTTACTAATTATTTTTCTTGTCTCTCCTTCTTTCTCTCTTTCTTATTAACCAACAATCTCCCACTTGAAAATTGATTTCAATATGTCTTCACACATTGATCATACAATAGTCATTCTCTGACTATTATTCTAGTAGGTCTATTGAAGTTGAGCGTTGCACTAACTTGTCGATACTCACCACATTTGTTAACATGTCTGTTGGGTTGTCACTTCCTTGAATATTGCTCAATGTTAGCACCCTCATCCACTAGCAGATATGTGATAAAATGATAACGAAGATCAATGTGTTTTTTCTTGGATGAAATGCTAAATTCTTTGCCAGATGTATTAAAATTTGACTATCACTATACAAAACACTAGTCTTCTGTGTAAAACCCAACTCTGTGAAGAATCCTTGAAGCCATATTAACTATTTTCTAGCTTTTGTGACTGCTACATACTTAACCTCAGTAGTGGATAAAGCAACAATCTTTTGTAACCACAATATTCAACTAACTGCTCTAGTACCAACAATAAATATATAACGAGTCGTACCTCTTCGATAATCAACTCAACCAGCAATGTCTGAATCAATGTAGTCATGTACTTTTATTTCTCCTTTGCCAAAGTACAAACATTTCTTAGTGGTGCCTTATAAATACCTCAAAATACACTTAAATACTTTCCAAAGAGCTCTTCGTGGATTTTCCATAAACCTGCTTACAACTCCCACTGCTTGGCCAATGTTTGGCATAATACAAACTATTGCGTACATCAAACTTTCTATGACTGAAGCATATGAAATCTTAGCCATGAATTCGCTTTATTCCTCTGTCTGAGGGCGACTGATCCTCGAATAGAAAAAAATGACTAGCCAACGACGTGTTAATAGGCTTGGCCTTTTCCATGTTGAATCTTTGCAAAACACGGTTGATTTACTTTGCTTGAGATAAATACAAAATTCCTTTTTGCTTATATCTCGTAATTTTCATTCCAAGAATCTTCTTTGTTGGACCCAAATCCTTCATGTTAAACTCCTTTAATAACTTCATCTTCAAGTTTCTAATCTCGTTCATATTTGTGTCTGCTACCAACATGTCACCGGCATAAAGTAACAAAATGATATAACTGGACTTATATCTCTTGAAAAAAAACATAATGGTCAGTATTCCACTTCTTGAAACCTTCCTTGTGGATGAAACTTTCAAAATTCATATACCATTGTCTTGGAGCTTACTTTAGGCCATACAAGCTCTTCTTTAGTATGTATACCATATTACGTTTCCCTTTTTTATAAATACCATAGTATTGGTGCATGTATATCTCCTCAACTAAATCGCCATGAAGAAATGTATTTTTCACATCTAATTGCTCAAGATAGAGATCTTCACTAGCAACAATACTTAACACGAACATGATAGTATTATACTTCACAAATTGAGCAAAAATTCCAGTGCAGTAAATTCCTCCCTTTTGCTTGAATCATTATACCACTAGTCAGGATTTGTATTGCTTAGAGCCATTGTGATCTTCCTTTACTCGATACAACTATTTTTTGTGAAGTGCCTTCTTTCCACTAGGTAACTTGGCTAGTTCCCATGTTTGATTGAAGTTTAAAGATGTCATCTCATCTTTCGTTGCAAGCTTCCATTGACTAGAATTTATGGTCGGATATGCTTCTACATACTCCCTCTGTTTCATATTATAAGCAAATTTTACTTTTTAGATACATTGAATGATTAATGCATCTGGTCTAAGTAAAGACCAGATACATTAATTATTCAATGTATCTAAAAAGTAAAATTTGCTTATAATATGAAACGAAGGGAGTAGTCTTCAAGATCACATTCATCAGTCAACAATAGTAGTCTATGTTTCTCTTGTTAGGCACATAAGGTCGAAAAGACCTTCTCAATACATGGGTTAGAGTATGAGTCATTGATGCATGTAAGTGATCAAGGAAGGAATAAGCTTGATCTAAAATCAAAGAAGTGCACTTTTATCGGTTATATTGAGGTTGAGTTTGAATACCTCCTATGGGATGACGATAATATATAAATGATTTGTAGTAGATATGTGATCTTCAATGAAATAGCGATGTACAAGGACATGCATAATACATGCACCACCAACTCAGAACTGAGTGGCTTAGTTTATGTAGAGATGGAGGATGCCCCAAAAAGTCCTATAGTTGAGAATTCTAAGTCATACGAATCAGTTGAATAAGGCAGTGAGCAACAGTCTGACGCATCAGAGATTCATACTCTAACTCATGTATTGATAAGGTCTTCTTGGCTTCATGTTCCTAATAAGAGATACAGACTACATGTTATTCAGTGATGAATGGGGGGCTGAAGATTATGCAGAAGCATGTCAGACCACCAATTCCAGTAACTGGGAGCTTCCTATAAAAGAAAAGATAAATTCTTTAATCTCTAACCAAACATGGGAACTATCTGAATTACCTAGGGGAAAAAGGAACTTCAAAACAAATGGGTGTATCGGTTGAAGGAGGACCATGATGGCTCTAAGAGATATAAGGCCTGACTAATTGTCAAAGTATTTCAGCAAAAAGAAGGAATTCATCATACTGAAATCTTTGCTACAGTTGTGAAGCTCAATACTATTAGGTATGTCCTAAGTATTGCAACTAGAAAAGACCAATACTTTGAGTAATTGGACGTGAAGACTATATTTCTTCATGGAGACTTAGATGAGGAGATCTAGATGTGCCAGGTTGAAGGTTTCTCAGTGGAATGGAAACAAAATATGGTGTGCAGATTAAAAAATAACTTGTATGGTTTGAAACAAGATCCAAGACAATGTTATAGGAAGTTTGAAAGCTTCATGCACAAGAAAGGTTTTTCAGAAGTGCAATGTCGACCAATTTTGTTTATCCAAGAGATATTTGTCTAGTTATATTTTTTTTTCTACTTTATGTCGACGATATGTTAGTAGGAGGTCCATATATGGATGAAATCAGAAACTTGAAGATTAAATTGTCAAAAGAATTTGACATGAAGGATTTGGGTCCAGGAAAAAAGATTTTTGGAATGCAAATCTCGAGAGATAAGCAAAGAGGAATCTTAAAGTTATTTCAAGCAGAGTACATCAACCATGTTTTGCAAAGATTCAACATGGGAAAGGCCAAGTCGGTTAACATACCATTGGCCAGTAATTTTTGTTTATCCAATGACCAGTCCCCTCAAATAGACGAAGAGAGATAATTCATGGCTAAGATTACATATGCTTCAGCCATAGGAAGTTTGATGTATGCAATGGTCTGTACTAGGCCAGATATTGGCCATGGAGTGGGAGTTGTAAGTAGGTTTATGGAAAATCCATGAAAAGATCATTGGGAAGCAGTTAAGTGGATTTTGAGGTATCTACGAAGAACCACAGAGAAGTGTCTCCACTTTGGAAAATCAGAGTTAAAAGTACAACACTACATAGATGCAAACTTTGGAGGTGAAGTTGATCACCGAAGAAGTACCACCGATTAATTTTTTACTGTTGGTACTACAATTATCAGTTTAATGTCGCAAATATGAAAGATCGTTGCTTTATCCACTACAGAAGCTAAGTATGTAGCAGTAACATAAGTTAGTAAGGAGTTGATATGGCTTCAAGGATTATTAATAGAGTTGGGATTCATCCTGAAGAAGAGTGATTTTCATAGTGACACTCAAAGTACAATACATTTAGCAAAGTATTCAACATTTCACTCTAAGAGAAAACACATTGATATACATTACCACTTCATCAGGTCCTTGCTTGAAGATGAAGTGATAACATTGTGGAAGATTGCAGGAAGCAAGAAACCCCTCAGACATGTTAACAAAGGTGGTGACCATTGACAAACTAAAGATGTCTTCAACTTCAGTTGGCTTGCTAGAATAACTGACTGAGAAAGATTCTTATATGATCAAAGTGTGAAGTCCGATTAAAATAAATCTTCAAGTGAGAGATTGTTGGTCAATAAAGAGAAAATTATTGAGAAAACAATGAAATAAATTAAAAGAAGGTTATGAGAAATTTTATGAAAGAGAGAAAATAGTGATTATTTATTCATTTTAGTTGGCAATAAAAGCCATCTATGTTTTCATTTTGTAATAACAAGAAGTAATGTGTCTTAGGTATCCAAGAAAGAGAGTGAAAATCTCACTTAAGGACTTTCGTAAGAAATTTTTATAGATTGAAGTGCTACTATCACGACAGTGCGTAGCTCGTCGAAAAATAAATAGAGAATAACCAATGTGTTTTGAGAACTTTAAGGAGATTTTAATTCATAACCATTTATCTCTCTTGTTTTATTGGCTATAAAATTCGTGTCTTTTATTTGTAACACATGAGAACAAAATTTCAATAAATATTTTAGTGTAACTGGGTTGTAAAATTTTTATGAGGACAGGTTAATCAATTTATAGATTTCACTTTTTATTTGTGTGAGTTTCCACGCTATTTGTCATGCCACCAATTTGACAATATGGGGAATTTTTGCATAGTTTCCTAACAACTGGCATCACAGTTGGTTGAGAAATTGTTAGAAACGAGCCAGTGGAGAAGTCATATTTTAGTGGGACTGTGTTAACTTGGAATTTCAAGTTGAAGAAAACTCAACAAGGAAGATTGCGTTGAGGAAATACTAAGTATATGTATTTATTGATAAGCTTCGACGGGATTAAACACGTCGATTGGAGCGTTTTGACTAGCATGTTAAACATGGTTCGGAATAGTCTCAAGAATAGATCTTAAACATAGTTTGGAAGGATCTCAAGAACATATCTATATGATCATTCAACGGCATGTCGAAGTCGAAGCGTTTGACAAACATCAAGAACTTAGAATATTTTGAAATCCAAAGACTTGAAAGAAGTTCTCTTAGCATTAGTTCTTCACAAAACTACCTTTAACAAGTAAGAATTTATATGCTTAGATTAGTTACCAATGTGGGATAATGGTTTTCAGTAGTTTGTAAGTTCTGACAATGTGGAGGCGCCTCAAAAGACTAAGTTGCATGTTCTTGATACGTGTCCACTTCCAAGGAATGAACTATTAGAGACGATTATCTTTAGTTTGGTATAAATAGTATACTCATACATTGTAATCAAGGTCGCAAAATTCATATACTTCTCTATAGAACTGGAGTACCCGAGTCAAAGAGTGAAACAATTGGTGAGTAACATGTTTTAGTCTGCATCCCTTTTCTTTATTATTTTTATGTTTCCTTAATTGAAACATTCTGCTTTAATTTTAATTTAATGTGTTATTTGTTTAATGTCATTTATTGCACTTTTCATTTATTATATTAATTCAATATTTTTCACCATTAAAATTTGTATCTGGTTTGTCTTCGTACAAACAACCACATTCAATTCACACACACTTTTTCTTGTACACTTGTTTTGCACAGATGCTTATGATATTTTTCGAGTTAATCTCACAAGAGAATTAAACTCGTGATTATTTGTTAAAAACACCTGCGAACTAATTGGCACACCCTATGGGACTTTTTGTGCATTATTTTTACTTGGGTTAATAGCCATTTTGCCCCCTGCCATATAGGCGATTTTCGAAAAACCCCCTGTAAAAAAAACTTGCAAAAAAAACCCTAACATTTGAAGATTCTCTCAATTTTGACCTTCATCACATCTAGTCACCAAAAACTTGCCATTTTGACCCTTGCCATTTTGGCAGCGTTTTTATTTTGACCCTTGCCATTTTGGCAGCGTTTTTATTTTGACCCCTGCCATTTTGGCAGCGTTTTTATTTTGACCCCTGCCACATCAGCTTTTTTGGTGACTGGATGTGATGAAGGTCAAAATTGAGAGAATCTTCAAATGTTAGGGTTTTTTTTTGCAAGTTTTTTTTACAGGGGGTTTTTCGAAAATCGCCTATATGGCAGGGGGCAAAATGACTATTAACCCTTTTTACTTTTACATAAAAGTGTTGCATTACTTCGTTATTTTTGTTTTTATATGAAATATTTTCAATGTCTGGAAGTTTATGCATTTGAGAAGTGGTAGGACTTTGGCTGAAATGGTTCCTCCAAAAAATGCTTCCCTCCCCCGAAATGATACTTTAGACACATAACCACTAGTCACTTTGACGGTTGGTATTGTAGAGACATCAAACCCTGTCGGAGTCACATGCCCGATCCTGACCCCAATAACAAGTTTTACATCATTACTAGGAGTGGTAGTATTGTTTCCTCCAATAGCGAATATCCCAACTACCCCCAGGGATATTGTGGCTGTTGTAGGAGACCCTACACCCCCTTATGTTCCATGTTTTACGCTACCTCTAGTCACTAAAGATTACCTATATGACATACCAACTGATATGATGGTAGGTTTGCAAAGCCACGCTTCTACATTTGGAGACAATTCTGCGACGATAGCATCACCCCTAAATCTACATTTTGCATCGGGATCTGCCATAAGCAATCCTGGTCGAATGGCGCAACCTCAAGGAGGATTTAGATATATTCTTCCAGGAATGTCAGCCTTAACTGCAAATTCTCTTGTATTCATGAGGAAACAAATGGATGAAAGTAAGCACGGTATGGGGAACATACTTACACAACAAATAGGTGCAATGTTTCATCCATTAATTTAGAACACAACCCAGAGTTATCAGTAGTTGGCCCACCAGATGGGTAGAACAACTGACTTTTTTGGTACGCCTCAGGCGCCAATTATGCCATTACCTAATAATCAGGGGTTTATTGAAAACCTTCACCAAGGGTAATAGAAGGAAACCAAGGCCAAAATGGCCCAGAGGTAGTTATGGTGCAAAGAGATCAGGATGTCGACCAAGTGCTAGGAAAGTCCAACAAAATACCTTTGGAGGGCAAACAAATATCTAACATTGTCGAACAAATTTTGGTCCAAAATAGCCTTAACATTGGTCTTCATAGGCCCAATTACGTATCTCTACTGTCATAATATGTGCGATAGATTGAATTTCAAGGAAAACGAGGTTAATGTGGCAGAATTAAAGCCATGGCCTCCTTACGTATGTAAATTGTTAAAACCTTGGAATGGGAAAAATCTTGTCGAACACAAAAACGAGAAATTGTCATAAAAACTTGATGTAACTAAGTGTGACGAAATTTTTGTTCTTTTAGTCTCTGATGACCAAACTGTAATCCTTAAAGGTCTTAAGACATCACCATTAGAGCAAAGAAATAATTTCTTTTTTTGTAAATTTCATAACTTCATAGGTCATAAAACTCCTCAATGTGTTTTTTTCAGAGACCTAGTGCAGAATTCCTTGAAATACGGGAGGCTGAAATTTGTAGACAAGCAAAAGCCTCGAATAGAAGAGGAAACCGATCCTAAAGTTTAAGAGGCTCTTCTTCTCGAGCCTGTAGATGTGTTGATGGTTGATATCACTGATGACATTGAACTGAACGAAGTTAAAGCCATTTATGAAGATCAGATGAAGGTGGTTTTTTCTAAAGCTGAGGAAGAACTTATTGATTTTCAAAACAGATGTAAGCTTAAGAACTCTGAGGTCATATTGTGTCTGCATTGTAGTGCCTTTTTTTATAAGGAGGTTGCAATGGAGTTGGAAAAGATCAACCCTTATCAATCAAGGAGAGGTGTTTGACAAGACAAAAAAGAGAGTGTTTGTCTTCATTAAAAGGGGAGTGCCTAAGAAACCCAAAAATCAGGACATATGTCCCTCCTTCCAATGTTCCCCCTAGGGAGTGGTTTGGTCCGCAGGAAAAACAACTGCCGACAAAGACAAGTGGAAGTTAATAGAAGTTGGCGCGGGATCTTCGTACCACGATAAATCCCAAACATCTAAGAAGTACTCTTACATTTTCAAGAACAATATGGAAAAAATCCCATGACTATAACGCAATCGAAGAGGCATCAACGAAATAAGAAATCCACCTTCAAAGTAGGAAGTACGAGTAAAAGTAACAGCATCCAAGCTACAATTGAAGGGTACACGACAAGAAATCCTATCAAACAAATATTGTTTCCCCTATTTCCACCTGTGGCAGAAAATGAAGAACCAAAGGTCAGAATGGGTGAAGATGAGGAAATGGCAAGCAATGATTTTGACTCAAGATCGGAAGATGATTTAGATATAATATGCAACATAACATTCATGTTGTCGTTAAATATGATACAGTTAAAATATGATATCTATGATTAATATCTCTAATCTTTACGATAATAATAGAAATACAATCTGAAGCGTTTTATTATTATTGAAAATTTAATTCTAAGTATTTTATTTAAAACTTTTGGGAGTGAATCATCATTTTCACCTGTAACTTTAATTATTTTACTGAACTTGGAACAATGGTTTTAAAGATTGTGTTTATGCAGAAGAATATTTAAGGCAATATATTAATTTTTTGTGTGGATATTTTTAGAAATATATTTTACTGAAATAATTAGATTGACTAACACTTTATAATTAAAGTTATTAAACTAATAGATTAAATTGATTAAAGGTATTGTACTGTGTTGTTATAAATTACTTTCATATAAGGAATTTATGGGTGCAGGTCGACCCACGAATCCGCTGATCCAAATTGAACCAACCAATAAATTATCCGAATCTATTTATTTACGAGTATATCCAACCCATAACAACCCGTATAATTTTGATTCAAATATTTAGTTTTAGTTTTGCAATTCACGGATCCATTGACCCAACTCATTGACGTGGTTTTAGTAATTTCTTATTATGATTATTATATATATATATATATATATATATATATATATATATATATATATATATAATCATAATTTTTCAAAAAAAAAAAAAAATCTCAACAATAATACTATTAGATCAATGAGTTTATTTAATTCTAAGATTAAATATTGTTTTTTATTTTCTTTTGTATCTGTTCCGGATTGACCCAAATGCTAGGCATAGCCCAATCCACTTATGCACCCCAGAGCGGCCCAACAGCCTAAGCTCTTCCAGTTAAGGGCAAAGGAAAACATTTTCTGTAATACCCCGTAAATTATTCCACTCGAGATAATATTATTATGGTCAACTGGGTTCCGGTTTGCTCTGAGAATTTATTGGATAAAATAATTAGAGTAAACTGACGAACTCAGAATTGATCAGCGTAATATTATTTAACTCTGAGATTTTATGAATTGGTGCATTTGAGTTAGTTCGGACAATTAGTAGTATTACTAATTAATGAGTTTCTCTATATCTTTTCCTTTTCCCTCATTTGGCAAAAAAATAGTAACATTTGAGAGAGAGAAATTAGAGAGAAGGAATAGCAAGAGAAAGAAAAAGGGAGAAAGGAAAAGAAGGAAAATCCAAGAAACTCAAGACCAAGAATCATCATCTCCTCTTCATCAATCATCTTCCAATCTTCATCATCATCATTTATTCAAGGTGGGTTCTAGTTAGAAACTTTAGCTGTAGATTTCTTGAGGTTTTTCTATGTTAGGTTAGGTTTTGAGAAAAATGGATATTTTGATAAATCGAAGAATCTAACGGTTGAAATGTGTTATAAATCGTGTGGTATGATCAATATGTGTGTGAAATCATTGATTGATATTTGTTATGATGTTCATTGTTGATTGGATTGAGTTTGGAATAAAATAGGTTTTTGAAAATATTAGAGTTTTTGGGAGAAAACATGCTATATGAAGTTTGATGGATGAACTATGATAGAAACATGAAAATATACCTCCATTGGTTTGAATATGAATGTGGAGGGTGGAAAGTTGCTGGAAAAAGGAAGTTTTTTTTCTGCATAACGCAGAGCGCGCTTAGCGCGGTGTTGCGCGCTTAGCGCGGTATGGGAAATTCGCAACCCTTCCAGGCAGTGAAGAGCGCACTTAGCGCAGAGTAGGACGCGCTTAGCGCGACCTGGGACCAAATGAAAAAAATAGTTTTATTTTGAAATTCATATCTTTTGACTCGGGTGTTCGATTTTAACGTTCCTTATATCGATTTGAAGCTAAGGAAATACTCTTTAAAATGGAAGAGAAAAATATAGATTTTTCAGCCAATTAAATAATCGGAGAAAATTCCAAATGTGGTATAATTATGTTTTATTTGTTATCTGAAATTCTCTTGGGTAAATGTGATATGCTATGCTTATTCTACTGCGGTTTATCATAATTGTGAGTGAATATGCATGATGAAAAAGGAAGTGAAATAGGTAGAGTGAGAATTCTTACCATCAAACAATATTAGAACCTAGTAATGGCTAGGAAATTGTTGAACAACATAACGACGACGCTCGTGCAGGAGAGACCGAGGCGTGCGTCTATTACCGAATGGTATAGAAATGTTATATAATTACGGTTGTATGTGGAGTCACGAAATCGTAACCATTATTCTATGATGGGACATTTCATGAGTAATGAGCTCCTCTGTAATGAATGCACGATTACTTGGTAGGTTTGATCCCCAATGTTATAGTACGAATGGAGCCTACGAGTAAAGAGACTTGTGACGGTGTACGGGCCGTGTGAAGTGACGATTTAAGGTGATAATGTGTCCCTTATTTCCGAATCCATCTCGTATGCCAAGTAATCTACGAGGGTCCACGACTCGTTCCTACTTCTAGGCGTAGAAGTGGGCAGGAGAAAGGGGATGCCTTGACGGGGTTGACGATAGTGATCCACTTTCGAGTTAGTGAACTCGATAACGTGTTTTCGTATAGTGTGTGAGTACTCAAAGTCCTTTCCCTTCCCTTTGACTTGAGTTAGGTTTGTTAGAACCTTGTAAAGCTGAGAGGACTTATAAGATAGCGAACCTACTGAGATTGATGTATCTCACCCCATGTTGTTGTTTACATCACATGTACTACAGGTTTGGCGAAGGGTAAGGACAAAGTTGTTTGATTTTTCCTTACGGATCATAGCGTTTGTGTGGCAAGGCTTCCGTTGTGAAGATTTTGAGATCATTGTTTGATCTAGTTCTTAGTGTTGGAACATCTTGTATATATAATGCCATAGTTTTTTTGTATTAGGTATTTTGGGCATCTATATGTATAATGTGTTAACTAGGGACTTATGATATTTCAGTACCAAAATGTGAATTCATATATGATATTAATGCTTTGATGTATTATATTATGGATAGGTGTTACAGTTGGTATCAGAGCAGGTCGTATCCTCGACCTAGCCATGAAATAGTATACGTATTTCTTTCCGTTTCATATGCGTTGTTTGGCCATTGGTCTTACGTGTTATATTTATGGTATTAAGCTTGATCAACTTAATCCTATCTGTATGACATTTAGGAACATGGCCGACAAGCGCATAAACAACCGTGGTAGACCGAGAACCACTCCAGCAGGGACAAATCCACCAGGTGACGAGGGGAATGCCCCTTTGTATCAATTCATGCAACAGATGCAGCAGCAACAAAATCAGTTTGTGCAACAAATGGTACAGCAAATGGCTGGTGGCCTGCATCCTCTAGTGGTTGTTCCCGAAGCTGCAGGGGGAACCTTTAGGGATTTCCTTCGTATGAATCCTCCGGAGTTTCAGGGAGGGTTAGGTCTGGGAAAGGCTCATGAATGGATATCTGGTATGGAGCAGATTTTCTTGATAGTTCAGTGCAGTGAGGAAAATAAGGTGGTCTTCGCTTCTCACTTGTTAAAGGGTCCTGCCATGAGGTGGTGGGAGAGCGCTTCGGCCTTAATGACAATTCAAGAGGTACCGAAGGTATGGGAGCAGTTTAAGTTTAATTTTATGGAGAAGTATTTTCCAAGTTCCTTAAGGTCTCAGAAAGAATTCGAGTTTCAACAGTTGAGACAGGGTACTCTGGCTGTGGCCGCATATGCTGAGAGGTTTGAGGTAATGACTGCTTATTCTAGGCTGGCTATGTATGCTCCGGACGAGAGGTGGAAGATTTATCAGTTTCTTTTTGGTTTGAGGGCTAAAATTTCACATAATGTGTATCAGAGGGAATTCACTAGCTATGCTGAATTGTTAAGGCAGTGTTACGTGGCGGAACACAGCTTGAAGAAGGTGCAAGCAGAGGGGGAGTTGAGTAGGGTGAATCAAAGTGACCGTGGAAGATCGAATCAACAATTTAGACCAATGCAACAAACTTTTAAGGGAAAGCATGTTCAGAATTCCAGGACTAGTGCACCTCCTGTGTGTCGTACTTGTGGAAGGATGCACTTAGGTAGATGTCGCTTCGAAGGAGTGGAGTGTCATCGGTGTCATAAAGTGGGCCATATGGCGAAGGATTGTCCTCAGAGTAGAAATCAGATGCAACAAAGGAATACCGGCCGAGTATATACCTTGGATGCGAGGAAAGTAAAGGGTGACAATTCCTTGATTGTTGGTACGTGTTTTATGAATGGAAATCCTTGTTTTGTTTTATTTGATTGTGGAGCAACGCACTCTTTTATATCGATGCAATGTATGAAGCGACTTGGGTTGCAAACGGTTCCGTTGTCTCCACCCATGGTGGTTACTACTGCCATGGATGAGATGGTTGAAACACCTTTAATGTGTGAAAACTGTGTTTTATCTGTGAATGAGAGAGTTTTCCAGATTGATCTGATTTTTTTACCACTTAAGAAAGTGGATGTTGTTTTGGGAATGGATTGGCTTTCCGCTAATTCGGTATTTATCGGGTGTGAAGAAAAACTAATCATTATTCCATCCGTAGAGGCTACCCCGAATGATGTGTTGACTATTATTTTAGAAGGTACAGTTGGAATGATAAATTTCTTGTTTAAGGAGGAAAAATCTGTTCTTTTGATTCTCACTAAGGAGAAGGGTAGTAACCTTCAAGTTTTGAGTATTCCGGTAGTTTGTGAGTTTCCTGAAGTTTTCCCCGAGGATGTCACTTCTCTTCCTCCGGAGAGGGAAGTGGAATTCTCTGTTGACCTGATACCAGGAACGGCTCCACTATCCGTTTCTCCGTATCGGATGACACCACTTGAGTTAAGAGAATTAAAGGATCAGTTGGAAGAGTTGTTGGCTAAGCATTTCGTTTGACCCAGTGTTTCGCCCTGGGGAGCTCCAGTGTTGTTGGTAAAGAAGAAGGATGGTGGAATGCGGTTGTGTATTGATTACCGTTAGTTGAATAAGGTCACCATCAAGAATAAATACACATTACCAAGGATAAACGATTTGTTAGATCAATTGAAAGGAGCCTGTGTGTTCTCGAAGATTGATTTACGGTCGGGTTATCATCAGATTCGTGTGAAGAGTTCGGATGTACCAAAGACTGCGTTTAGAACCCGTTATGGTCATTATGAATTTTTGGTGATGCCTTTCGGTGTGACGAATGCTCCGGCAGTTTTCATGGATTATATGAATCGGATATTTCAACCTTATTTGGACCAATTTGTGGTGATTTTCATTGACGACATTCTTATCTATTCTCGTGATCCTTAAGAGCACGGAGAACACCTAAGAATCGTTTTATCCATCTTACAAGAGAGGCAACTTTTTGCTAAGCTAAGTAAGTGTGAGTTTTGGATGTCGGAGGTTAATTTTCTTGGTCATGTCATATCCTAGGGAGGTGTAGCGGTAGATCCATCCAAAGTTGAAGCAGTGATTAATTGGGAGAGACCGAAGAATGTTTCTGAAGTTAGAAGTTTCTTGGGACTGACAGGTTATTACAGAAGGTTTATTAAAGGTTTTTCTCAATTGGCCTTACCAATGACGAAACTTACTCGAAAGGACTGTTCATATGAGTGGGATTCGGCTTGTGAAATAAGTTTTATGAGTTTGAAGGAAAGGTTGACGACCGCTCCCATTTTGATTATTCCCGATCCTAGTAAGTCGTATGAGGTATTTTGTGACGCATCAAAGATGGGATTAGGAGGTGTGTTAATGCAGGATGGTCATGTAGTGGCTTATGCTTCTCGACAGTTAAAAGTTCATGAAGAGAATTATCCAACACATGATTTGGAATTGGCGGCAGTTGTCTTTACTTTGAAGGTTTGGCGTCATTATTTGTATGGGGTACATTTTGAGATGTTCAGTGATCACAAGAGTTTAAAGTACCTTTTTGATCAGAAAGAGTTGAACATGCGTCAAAGGAGATGGATGGAATATTTGAAAGATTATGACTTGGAACTAAAATACCATCCGGGTAAAGTGAATAAAGTAGCAGATGCATTAAGTAGGAAAGTGTCGCATAATGCCGAGTTGATGATGTTAGAGTATACCTTATTGGAAATGTTTAGGGATCTAAATCTTCAATTTGTTTGGACTCCTAATGGTGTGATTATGGGAAATTTGAATGTGAATTCTACTTTTAGGGAAGAAATCCAACAAGGACAAGGGTTAGATGTGAAGTTACAAGAAGCGTTAGTACAACTGGGTTTTGTGCGAGCTACCGACGGAATTATTTTGTTTAACCAAAGGATTTGTGTTCCGGATAACACGGAGTTAAAAAGGAGGATTTTGGAAGAAGCGCATAAGGGTACTTTTACTATACATCTGGGGTCTTCAAAGATGTATCAAGATTTAAAGAGGGACTATTGGTGGTCTGGGATGAAAAAGGATATTGTGGTGTATGTGTCGGAATGTGCAGTGTGTCAACAAGTGAAGATTGAACACCAAAGACCGGGTGGCTTACTACAGCCGTTAGAAATTCCGGTGTGGCAGTGGGATAGTATTTCTATGGACTTCACAGTTGGATTACCCCGTACCCAAGGTGGTTATGATTCGATTTGGGTAATTATAGATCGCTTGACAAAATCTGCGTATTTCTTAGCCGTAAAGACTTCTTACAAGGCGAGTCATCTCGCAAGGTTGTTCATTTCAGAAATTGTAAGGTTGCATGGTATTCCAACTAGTATTGTTTCGGATAGAGATCCAAAGTTTACTTCGAGATTTTGGAGAGCTTTTCAACGAGCTATGGGAACGAAGTTGTGTTTGAGTACGCCGAATCATCCGCAAACGGATGGTCAGACGGAACGGACAATACAAACAATGGAAGATATGTTGAGAGCTTGTGTACTTGAAGGTGGAGGAAATTGGATAGAACTTTTGCCGTTGATTGAGTTCTCTTATAATAACAGTTATCATGCAAGTATTGGTATGGCACCTTACGAGGCATTGTATGGAAGGAAGTGTAGGACGCCATTGTGTTGGACGGAGGTTGGCGAAGAGAGAATTTTGGGACCCGAAATTATTCACGAAACTACGTAAAAGATTAAGATGATCCGTGATAAATTTAAACAAGCACAAGATGGTCAGAAAAGTTATGCGGATAACCGTAAAAGACCTTTGGAGTTTGTCGAGGGTGATCATGTGTTCTTAAAAGTTACTCCGAGATTGAGATTGAAATGACCGTTTAAGTCTTGGAAATTAAGTCCGAGATACATGGGACCATATCAAATTTTGGAAAGAATTGGTGAAGTAGCTTACCGATTAGCCTTACCGCCTTCTCTGTCAGAGATGCACGATGTTTTTCATGTATCTCAGCTTCGAAAGTTTGTTCCAGATCCTCTTCAGCCAATTCTACCTGATACGGTTGAGATAGAAGCAAATTTAACGTTTGAGCCTCAACCAAGTTGTATCACAGGCAGAGAAACTAGGGTGTTAAGGAATAAAGAGATTCCTCTTGTTAAGGTTCAGTGGGATGAGACGCATCCGGGTGACGCAACGTGGGAATTGGAATCCGAGATGCGAGAAGTTTATCTTCATCTTTTCAGGTAATTGTTTTAAATTCGTGGGCGAATTTCTATTTAAGGGGGGAGGATGTAATACCCCGTAAATTATTCAACTCGAGATAATATTATTATGGTCAACTGGGTTCCGGTTTGCTCTGAGAATTTATTGGATAAAATAATTAGAGTAAACTGACGAACTCAGAATTGATCAGAGTAATATTATTTAACTCTGAGGTTTTATTAATTGGTGCATTTGTGTTAGTGCGGATAATTAGTAGTATTACTAATTAATGAGTTTCTCTATATCTTTTCCTTTTCCCTCATTTGGCAAAAAATAGTAACATTTGAGAGAGAGAAATTAGAGAGAAGGAAGAGCAAGAGAAAGAAAAAGGGAGAAAGGAAAAGAAGGAAAATCCAAGAAACTCAAGACCAAGAATCATCATCTCCTCTTCATCAATCATCTTCCAATCTTCATCATCATCATCTATTCAAGGTGGGTTCTAGTTAGAAACTTTAGTTGTAGATTTCTTGAGGTTTTTCTATGTTAGGTTAGGTTTTGAGAAAAATGGATATTTTGATAAATCGAAGAATCTAACGGTTGAAATGTGTTATAAATCGTGTGGTATGATCAATATGTGTGTGAAATCATTGATTGATATTTGTTATGATGTTCATTGTTGATTGGATTGAGTTTGGAATAAAATGGGTTTTTGAAAATATTAGAGTTTTTGGGAGAAAACATGCTATATGAAGTTTGATGGATGAACTATGATAGAAACATGAAAATATACCTCCATTGGTTGTTAGAATATGAATGGGGAGGGTGGAAAGTTGCTGGAAAAAGGAAGTTTTTTTTTGGCATAACGCAGAGCGCGCTTAGCGCAGTATGGGAAATTTGCAACCCTTCCAGGAAGTGAAGAGCGCGCTTAGCATGGAGTAGGACGCGCTTAGCGCGACCTGGGACCAAATGAAAAAAATAGTATTTTTCTGAAATTCATATCTTTTGACTCGGGTGTCCGATTTTAACGTTCCTTATATCGATCTAAAGCTAAGGAAATACTCTTTAAAATGGAAGAGAAAAATATAGATTTTTCAGCCGATTAAATAATCGGAGAAAATTCCAAATGTGGTATAATTATGTTTTATTTGTTATCTGAAATTCTCTGGTAAATGTGATATGCTATGCTTATTCTACTGCGGTTTATCATAATTGTGAGTGAATATGCATGATGAAAAAGGAAGTGAAATAGGTAGAGTGAGAATTCTTACCATCAAACAATATTAAAACATAGTAATGGCTAGGAAATTGTTGAACAACATAACGACGACGCTCGTGCAAGAGAGGTCGAGGCGTGCGTCTATTACCGAATAGTATAGAAATGTTATACAATTACGGTTGTATGTGGAGTCACAAAATCGTAACCATTATTCTATGATGTGCCATTTCATGAGTAATGAGCTCCTCTGTAATGAATGCACTATTACTTAGTAGGTTTTATCCCCAATGTTATAGTACGAATGGAGCCTACGGGTAAAGAGACTTGTGACGGTGTACGGGCCGTGTAAAGTGACGATTTAAGGTGATAATGTGTCCCTTATTTCCGAATCCATCTCGTATGCCAAGTAATCTACGAGGGTCCATGACTCGTTCCTACTTCTAGACGTAGAAGAGGGCGGGAGAAAGGGGATGCCTTGACGGGGTTGACGATAGTGATCCACTTTCGAGTTAGTGGACTCGATAACGTGTTTTCGTATAGTGTGTGAGTACTCAAAGTCCTTTCCCTTCCCTTTAACTTAAGTTAGGTTTGTTAGAACCTTGTAAATCTGAGAGGACTTATAAGATAGTGAACCCACTGAGATTGATGTATCTCACCCCATGTTGTTGTTTACATCACAGGTACTACAGGTTCGGCGAAGGGTAAGGACAAAGTTGTTTGACTTTTCCTTACGGATCGTAGCGTTTGTGTGGCAAGGCTTCCGTTGTGAAGATTTTGAGATCATTGTTTGATCTAGTTCTTAGTGTTGGAACATCTTGTATATATAATGCCATAGTTTTTTTTGTATTAGGTATTTTGGGCATCTATATGTATAATGTGTTAACTAGGGACTTATGATATTTTAGTACCAAAATGTGAATTCATGTATGATATTAATGCTTTGATGTATTATATTATGGATGGGTGTTACATTTGGTATCAGAGCAGGTCGTACCCTCGACCTAGCCATGAAATAGTATAAGTATTTCTTTCCGTTTCATATGCGTTGTGTCGCCATTGGTCTTACGTGTTATATTTATGGTATTGAGCCTGATCAACTTAATCCTATCTGTATGACATTTAGGAACATGGCCGACAGGCGCAGAAACAACCGTGGTAGACCGAGAACCACTCCAGCAGGGACAAATCCACCAGGTGACGAGGGGAATGCCCCTTTGTATCAATTCATGCAACAGATGCAGCAGCAACAAAATCAGTTTGTGCAACAAATGGTACAGCAAATGGTTGGTGGCCTGCATCCTCCAGTGGTTGTTCCCGAAGCTGCAGGGGGAACCTTTAGGGATTTCCTTCATATGAATCCTCCGGAGTTTCAGGGAGGGTTAGATCCGATAAAGGCTCATGAATGGATATCCGGTATGAAGCGGATTTTCTTGATAGTTCAGTGCAGTGAGGAAAATAAGGTGGTCTTCACTTCTCACTTGTTAAAGGGTCCTGCCATGAGGTGGTGGGAGAGCGCTTCAGCCTTAATGACAATTCAAGAGGTACCGAAGGTATGGGAGCAGTTTAAGATTAATTTTATGGAGAAGTATTTTCCAAGTTCCTTAAGGTCTCAGAAAGAATTCGAGTTTCAACAGTTGAGACAAGGTACTCTGAGTGTGGCCGCATATGCTGAGAGGTTTGAGGTAATGGCTACTTATTCTAGGCAAACTATGTATGCTCCGGACAAGAGGTGGAAGATTGATCAGTTTCTTTTTGGTTTGAGGGCTGAAATTTCACATAGTGTGTCTCAGAGGGAATTCACTAGCTATGCTGAATTGTTAAGGCAGTGTTACGTGGCGGACCACAGCTTGAAGAAGGTGCAAGCCGAAGGGGAGTTGAGTAGGGTGAATCAAAGTGATCGTGGAAGATCGAATCAACAATTTAGACCAAGGCAACAAACTTTTAAGGGAAAGCATGTTCAGAATTCCAGGACTAGTGCACCTCTTATGTGTCGTACTTGTGGAAGGATGCACTTCGGTAGATGTCGCTTTGAAGGAGTGTGTAATACCCCAAATTTTGACCACTAAGATTTCCTATCATTGTGCAAATCATTAGCACAATATGGATGTACCTTTATGCCTCATCAATCTCATCAAGGGATCGTGGAGCATTCACTACAGCCAAATTAGGGTTTCAAGCCCTCTCTGAGCTTTAGACAAAGGATCAATAAAGGAATGACTTGATCTTCAACCTGTCTAGCCTCTCAAACATCCACAAAGGATCAAGAGGACTCCCACTTCAAGGATTAAGCACAAGGTTGCTCCCTTCTAGGTGGATCAAGCTTCAAGATCGCTAGTGTCACCAAATTAGGGTTTGGTCGACCAGGGCCTCCAGAGGGGAAATTTCCTCTGGGCATGAGCCATTGCTTTAAAACATAACCTAATATGCTCCATGTAACCTTATGGACCCAATTATCAAGTCAATTTTGCCTCAGGGGATGCATTCATCAAAAATCAGGAATTAGGGTTTCTTGACCTAATTCACCCCTAAGTTGACTTTTGGGACAAATCATGAATCAAGACCTCAAGACATGATTTGAGGGTCTCTAATACACTACATTGATCCATTTGTAACAATGGATTAATCCAAAAAGTTTGAGTAACAAGCCTCAATTTCATTTGGACCACAGTTAGGGTTTTGCGAGAAAAGTCAACTGTAGCTTTGACTTTTGACTAGGACATGCTCCCAAACCCTAGTACATGATTCAATATACCCTATAACACCCATGGAACATGTCCATCAAGTTTGATTTAGGTCAAGGACATGATTTCCTGAAGGATTGCACAGTTTGGAATTCATCTGCTAAAAAGTCAACTGTGCACAAAAGTCAACTTTGACTTTTTGAGATTTTTCACAAAAATGGATTTTTAACCCTAAAATGATGTTAATGTATGATTGGAATCATCATTCATCAAGAAAAATTAAAGAAAGTGGGATAACTTGTAAAAGGGGTAACCATAAAAACTTAGAAAATTTTCTAAGTTATGAAATAAAGTGGCAAAGGTACCAACTTTGGAGGATCATAACTCCTAAACCACAAAGCCATTTTCCCCCATCCAAAGCTTGATTTGTAGATCTCATTGCCCTCTACAAAAGCTAAAAACTGACCTATTCCCAAATTCCTCATGGATTTTGAGTTATGGAGTGATCAAAATCAAGAAAGTCACTTTGTTCCAACACTTTGTGAAAATTTCACTAAGTCAGAATTTGCCTTACTTTTTTCCAAATGTAGGGGGATTTTTCAATTGGATCCAAAAGGTATCAAAACCAAATATGATCAAACAATTGTTGTATCATATAAGGGATTTCCAAAATGACCAAGAACATCACCAAATTCAACTTGAGCCATGAGATATGACATTGGCAAGATGCCTTGCTGAAATCTGCCAAGACAAGGCAGATTTTTGCACTTTTGGTCGATTTGCCAAAATCAGCCAATTCCAAGCCTTGTCATCACTTTGGACACATCTGAGGATTGAATCTAAAGGGGACAATCACTGAGCCAAGCCTCCAAAGTCCTTGGAACAAGAAATAACATGATAGACCTAGAATTGCCTAAAATAGGGACAAGACTCCAATTTTGGATTGGAGCATTCAATGGAAGCACCAAGGTGGCATGGACTGAGCTATTGGCAACTGAATTCAGTCAAGACTTATCCAAGACCAAGGGAACCAAAGCTCTGTGCTCTAACCTCTAGTCAATGGCTAGAGTAGACTTGGATTTTCATTTGCCAACATTGGCCAACCCTACTCAGCAGTTGCCATTCACTATTCCTTGCAAAACAAACTTGCTCTACTATAAATAGAGCTCAATTGTGATCAGTTTGAGTACACCAAAGCCATCAAACAGATGCTTTCCTCAAAATCTCTTCTTTCACTCCAATTTTGCCTCCTAAGGCAAGTCACTATCGGGTTTTGAGTTTGAGAGCTTTTCCAACCAAACCAATCACTCACACACCTCACATACATCATATATGAGCTGATCAAACCCTCAAACAACAACTGGAACACTGATTTCTCAGAATCACCAGTCGATTGCTCAAGGTTTAACCAAGTTGCAGTTGAGATGCCATGAAGTGATCCAACCAATTTCCATCAAGTCCAAGCATTCAAACACACTCTATAGGGTGTAGGGAAGCTGTTCAGATCATCACAACTCATCTGTAACACCTCCTACTCAGAAATCATTTTAAACTTGCTGTCACGACCTAGAGGTAAGCCTAAACTTGGCCATCTCTCAATCTATGCATATTCCTTGCACAATACTTTTGCCAAATGTTCATAATCATGCATGGAATGTTTCCCCTCAATTAATTGCTCTGTTTGAATCGTGTATCAAAAATCCCAGCCTTCATGCAGAATTTAGGGTTCTTGAGGATTTATCGTGATTTCTTGTTTTATGCTTAATTTAAATGAAATTAATTGTCATAGACAGGATCGTGAGGTTGATACGACCATATTGATATGTGGATTGCATGATATAATCAAGTATTCAGTGAGATTGGATGGAAAACGCAAATCTGGGCAAACCCAGAACACGCGCGTGTTCTTGGGTGTTCTTGGCGCCTTTTTTTTCAAATTCAAATATTTGAATTTTGTGATTTTATTTAATTGATTCAAAAATTAATTTCTCTCTGAGTTTTAATGATTTTGAGTTGATTCTTTTTTTTAATAATTCACAAAAATGTTAAAATATTTTATTTTACCAAAAAATCCCAAAAATATTATTTATTTCATATAATTGATATTTTTGCAAAGAATTAATATTTTAATTGTTTTTGACATTTAAAATATTTTTTCCTTCTTGATTTTGCAAATTTTAATGACTTCTAATCATTTTGTAGGGCAAAACATGATTTTTGAAACATTAATCCAAGATCACAATTTGTTTTCCACAAGTTAAACAATTTTTTATCATTTTAATTGAATTTTTATTCAATTAAAATACATTTTGAAAACAAATTAGGGTTTTGATTAATTCAACCCTCACAAATCATTTTCAAACTCTGTGGGCCTCTAATAGAGTGTAAGACCCAAGCCTTTTTGTAAAATAACCTTTCTTGGGCCTCACTTATTGTATAAGTCCCTCCGGGTATTTTCAAAAACCTCGGCGCGATCGTCGCCTTTTAAAATCAATTGGGCCTCTCCTCGAGCTATAAGACCCATTCAAAACTCTTTGGGCCTCTAATAGAGTGTAAGACCCAATCCCTTTTTAACCAAAACTCTTTGGGCCTCAGATATTGTATAAGCCACTTTTGCGTTAAAAGAAAATCTCGGCGCGATCGCCATTTCAAACGAAAATCATTTGGGCCTACCCTCGTGTTATAAGCCCCACTCTTTTTCTTTAAACCTTTTGGGCCTCTTGAGAGAGTGTAAGACCTATCCCTTTGTACAGCAAACAATTTTTTGGCCTCAGTCACTTGTATAAGTCCCCCTGTACAAATTTAAACAGTACAATCACTGATAAAACCCTGGGCCTCTCCTTGAGCTGTAAGCCCCAAATCTTTCTTTTTCAAAGCACTTTCTCCTTTGATTTTGAAATATACCGTTGTTTTCAATCTTTCTTTGTTGAACAACTAACCAAACAGCATGGAAGCTCTACAACCAAGTAAGTGTTTATACGCTTTCATATACATATAACTGTATTGTGGGGCTGTTTCACTGTAAGTCTTCTTTCATAAACTCATATCAACTGTGTAATAATAGTATAAATATTTAGAGTTTCCCCGACAACTACGTCTAGCATTAAGCCCGTTGATCACTCTTAAATAGTCAAAACTAGATCCCTATAGGATTACCAGACACAGTCTTCCCTCCTCTTGGGGTTAAACAATATGGAGATGTGAAAGGCAGATTCTTTTTGAACCCTTTCTCAGACTGTCACTCGTAGAAGTTGTCAAAGAAACTCTACTCCCCAGAGATGATCTCTTCTCCGTGAATTGCATCTCTTGAGTTTCTTCCAAATTCTCGAACTTTCCTAGCTTGATCTATTCTCTGTGAATAGCCTGTCTTGAACTTCTCGGGGTTTGGGGACCCACAGGCTTCTTAAAAGCACTTGTCAAGAAACTCTACTCCCCAGAGATGATGTTTTCTCCGTGAATTGCATCTCTTGAGTTTCTTCCAAATTCTCGAACTTTCCTGGCTTGATCTATTCTCTGTGAATAGCATGTCTTGAACTTCTCGGGGTTTGGGTACCCACAGGCTTCTTAAAAGAACTTGTCAAGAAACTCTACTCCCCATAGATGATCTCTTCTCCGTGAATTGCATCTCTTGAGTTTCTTCCAAATTCTCAAACTTTCCTGGCTCGATCTATTCTCTGTGAATAGCCTGTCTTGAATTTCTCGAGGTTTGGGGACCCACAGGTTTCTTAAAAGTATCCGGCCTCCTCTTGGGCATTATACAAGGACCAACAGGCTTCCTAAAAGCATCCCCACCTCCTCTTGGGCTTAGTACAAGGACCCGTCGGCTTCTTAGAAGTATTCACAGCCTCCTCTTAGGCTTCGTATAAATGATTTCTTCCTCCGAGAATGATAGCCTCCTCTTGGGCTTCGTACAAGGACTTCTCGGCTTCTTAAAAGTTTCCAGCCTCCTCTTGGGCTTCGTACAAATTGTCCCGACGACCTCCTAGAGGTATAGGAACAGAAATTAGTCATCTTAATAGAACAGTCTTTCCAAGAGTCTACTACTGTTTCTCAAAGCATAGTACAAAAGATAAAACTCTAGACTTGGACAGTCTAATTTCCTTGAGTCTCAAAGACATTCTCAAGTCCCTTTCTCAAGTAAGGAAACACCCGCAGACTTGGACAGTCTCAATACCCTTTGGATTTCCCATTTCCTTAAAGAACAGGAAACAATCCCGATTCTTAGATCAAATCCATGAGTACAGTGTTACTCATATAAGAACTGATTTTCTCTTAACCAACGTACTGGACCTGTCACTCAACTGAAACAATATCCTTTTAGCCTCTATCTCGGGCTTCGTACGAGATACAAAGACTCTCTTGTTGAGTCAAACATTTTTAGCCTCCATCTCGGGCTTCGTACGAGATACAAAAACACTCTCTTGTTGAGTATAAAAGATTCTCCTGTTGAGTCAACCCTTTTAGCCTCTCTCTCGGGCTTCGTACGAGACACATAAAAACTCCCTCTTGTTGGGCCAATAGCCTCCTCTTAGGCTTTGTATAAGAAAACCATTGGTTGATCCAATCAACCTTTTAGCATCAAAGCTGTGCCTCGTTCACAGTACACAAACATCAACAACTCCTTTCCTTTCATCTAATTGCTGTAAGCGGCAAGCCTCTGGATTATTTACATCCATGCCACTGTCCCTCTTTTAGCATGAAAAATTCCTAAGGAAAGATAACATTACTCTACACTGAGTTAAAGTCTTCTCCTTCAGGTTGGAACCCTCCTATAAAGGAAATTATGGCATTGTCGGATTCACATATCCCGGTTAAAGTAATTCTCCTTTATAAACAGTTGTGTCAAACAGACCCTCTTTAGAGATGACAAGTTCTTTCTAAAGACGAACATCTTTTCAGCTTTACATCTTGGGCTTTGAACAAGATACAGATCACCTTTATCGCTTCACGTCTTGGGCTTTGAACAAGACACCAAAACACCCATTTCCCCCCATAGAATAGGAGGAACTACGAACGCTCTGATTTCCCTGTTTCGGTAAACGGGAATACGTAGGCATAAGATTGAAAGAAAAATCTTAGTGAGCACACTAAACAAAAATCCTAAGTCCCATATCAATTGAAAAACATCAGTCCTAACTTCCTGCCAATAGAACAAACCCGTCATTCTGTCCAAATAACATAGGAGAGGCCCCACTACCACATAGCATCCGTAACCTAACAAACCGCTGTTTAAACTTGGTATGCAAGCAGGGTTAATTGGAGACATCTATTTCCCTTCCTTCATCAGCTTTAATAGGATAAAAAATGAATCGACCTGTAGTAACCCCAAAAGAGAGTGACAGTGCTTAAGAACCACGTCCAAAATCGCTCGCTACAGAAAAATGGCGCCCACCGTGGGGCTCTTCTGTTTCTTTTTTTCTTTTTTGCAGAAACCATAGAATGGCGTTTCCGCCGGGAAGCCATTTTCTCTTAGGAACATAGGTTTCATAGCTTTAAAAGTCTAGGACATTAGGACAAATATATATACTGCTTTTCCTAATTGATATATGTGTTTATTTTTTTGCTAATGGGAATGTGTGTGATGCCGCATGTGGAAAGATTGAGTATACACCTAGGAAAAACCCCTTTAGTGTCGCAGAGGCTATCGGAAATAGTTGTCATGCGATGCCACCCTCTTCTGAGGACTCTTCAAAAAAACACCACCTAGCACGGTTCCCGGCCCGCTGGTGTTTTCTTGACAAGAGTTGATGATGATGAGAGACAGGTACAAATATCATTAGTAAAACTTTGGTATGGGTAGAGCCTTGACTCCATGACAACGACCCTTTGACCCCATGTTTTTTCTATGTTTTTGTGTGCTGCATTCATGCATTCATTTAAAAAACATTAAAACATTCAAAAAATTTTCTCTTCTAGTCTCTCTGTTTTTCAAATTAAACTAAGACTGTGATTGCAAATGTCAGAGAAAAGGATTACACTAATGGATTTCGGTAGAAGGAGAACTCATAAGTATACCTTCATGGCTCTAAAACTAGAGGATCTGAGAGGTTTGGCAAGAATGATCATAAACCCAGAGGCCTTCAGAGCCAAGTACGGAGGTCTGCTACCTCTGTTAAGAATCCATGTGATTGAGGGAATCATGGATGCACTCATTCAGTTTTACGATCCGGTCTATCACTGTTTCACATTCCCGGATTACCAGTTAGCACCAACGCTGGAGGAGTACTCTCACCTGACTGATCTACACATTACTGATCGAACTCCATTTTCTGGATTGGAAGAAATTCCAAAGGACCAGACCATTGCAAGAGCAATTCATTTGGACGAGTCTGAGGTCAGGACTCACATGACCACTAAGGGTGGCATGCAAGGTTTGCCAGCCCAGTTCTTAACAAAGAAAGCTCTGTACTTTGCTAGTATAGGGAACGGGACTGCTTTTGAAAGCATCTTTGTTTTACTCACCTACGGATTATTTCTGTTGCCCAACATTAGTAACTTCGTCGATATCAACGCCATTAAGGTTTTTCTCATTGGAAACCTTGTGCCGACTTTGCTCGCAGATGCGTATCATTCTGTACACTTAGGGAATTTGTACAGCGGAGGGGAGATCACATGTTGTGTACCTTTGCTTTACAAATGGTTTATCGCCCATTTGCCCAAGTCTGCTGCTTTTTGGGATCATAAGAGTGCCTTACGCTGGTCGCAAAAAATCATGTCTCTCACCAACTCTGACATTGATTGGTGCAATAGGATTTATGATGGAATAAGGATCATTAATCATTGTGGAAACTTTCCCAACGTACCCCTTATAGGAACTAAGGGAGGAATCAACTACCATCCAGTATTGGTTCGTCGTCAATTTGGATACCCGATGAGGCATGTCCCACTGAATGCTCATCTGGAAGGCCTTTTCTTCAAAGAAGGAGAAAGTGACAGAGCACTAAAGATGGAAATAATGCACGCTTGGAAACATGTTCATAAGAAAGGACGGGAGTCTCTAGGAAAACTGGACTGTGTCTCGGTGGAGCCTTATCTCCACTGGGTACAAACTAGAGCTCTCAAGCTAAAAATGCCTTATCCTCGTTACGGGATTCTTCCGCCAAGGGAATCTGTCATGTACTTCATGACCGAAACGAAAAAGTTCCAGGTTACTCTCAACAAAGTCCAACGGGAGAGGAGGTCTTAGAAGAACAAGTACCGCATTCTCAATGTGGAATGTACCCAAATACAACAATTACTGAGAGAAAAAGATGCTCTAATTGAGATTTTAGAGCAACATGCTATGGATAATCAAGATGACCAAAGGAATTTGCTCGTTCCTTTCACCTGGAAAAGGAATGACAACCCGACAACGGCTCAAGAGCCTCGGTCAAAGAAAAGGAAAGTACCAGAGTCAGCACCCGATTTTTCTTCAGAGAGGACTCGGGACCCATTAGCTTAGGTTTCTATTTCTGCACCTTGTAATCTACTGTATTTCCATTTCTGTAATCCTTTGAATTTCAATAAAAAGGGGTTTCCCCACTGTTTGATATTTGCAATCCAATTGTCAAAGTTTATTTTGATTAAACCAAAAAACAATTAATATAATCATTGCATTCATCATTCTCACATCGCGTATTTTTCTTGCCTACGAATCTCACGTTTGTGTCTCGGTTCTAGAGTCAAACTGTCTCATTCGTACAATACTCGGGCCAATCGTCAGAAAAAGATGGATGATCTTGAGGAAGAGAACAGAGAGTTGAAAGAAGAGATCGACGCTCTGAGAGAGGATATGAGAAAGCTTTGTAACGACATGCAAGCCATGGCAGAAGCTCAGCTACAAAGGACCGTGATCTCAGAGATCACCTCAGCGCCCATAGTGGAGAGGTCTGATCCTAGGTACAAAATGCCGAAAGATCGTCCCTAGGGCATGCCTGCTAACTATATCCCAGAAGGATATGTTCCGCCGATCACTAAAGATCAGGAAATCACAACAGATGCCGCTGGTCCTGAAGGTTACAGACTTCAGGAAAGCGAAGATGCCAGAGGCATATTGAAGACTCCTGAAGGTTACAAACTTCGGGAAACGCCAAGATTCACTGTCGTAGTCACGGTATCACCCCCTGTGGTGCACACTGTCCCGGAAGGACAGATTCCACCGATTCAGAAGGAAACTATGTTTGACCGAATGGATGAATTCCAGGAACAGTTCCTGGAAATGCAGAAGGAATTATAAGCTATTCGCGGTCAGGATCTATTTGGAAAGGACGCCGCAGACCTCTGCTTGGTCCCCAATGTGAAAGTCCTGCACAAGTTCCAAGTGCCCGACTTTGAAAAGTACAAGGGTAACTCTTGCCCTCAAAGTCATCTGGTGATGTACGCTCGGCGAATGTCAGCTCAGACGGAAAATCAGGACCTGCTGATTCACTACTTTCAGGATAGTTTAACCGGTGTCGCACTCAAATGGTACATAGGATTAAACCGTGCCACGATCAACACTTTCAGAGATCTTGGCACTGCCTTCGTCCAACAATACAAATACAATTTGGACATGGCACCGGACAGAGATCAACTCAGATCAATGTCACAAAAGGACAAGGAAACCTTTAAGGAATACGCTCATTGATGGCGTGAAATTTCCGCTCAGATTTGTCCACCTCTTGAGGAAAAATAGATGACAAAGATCTTCTTAAAGACCTTGAGCTCATTTTACTATGACAGAATGGTTACCAGTGCACCCAGTGACTTCACCGAGATGGTGGGCATGGGATTCGTCTTGAGGAAGCCGTCCGAGAAGGACGTTTGATGAAAGACGCTGGATCATCGAGTAGTACAAAACGATACGGTAGTGCTCTCCCTAAGAAAAAAGAGCAAGATATTGGGAATATCTCTCTTGGAAAGCAAAGGCGACGGTACCAACCGGTAGCAGCTGTAACTCCTGCTATCAGCCATGCGTCTGTTTCTACGTATCAACCTCAGGTTGCGCAAAGCCAACCTAATCAGCAAAGGACACAACCGCCTCTTCAGCAGGCTTGTCCTCCATATAATAACAACCGTACAACGCGGCCACCAGGGTTTGATCCTATACCCATGTTATACGCAGAACTATTCCTGTTACTACTGGCTAAGGGGCACATCCAGACTAAGTCTCCTCTTACGGTACCGAAAAATCCGCCTTTTTGGTTTAAGGTGGACCAGACATGCCCTTATCATCAAGGAGGACCAGGGCATAACATAAAGAACTGTCTCAATTTCAAATCCGATGTGCAAAAGCTTGTTAGGAGTGGGCTCTTATCTTTCAAAGATACGAATCCTAATGTTCTCACGAACCCGCTGCCTCAACATGAGAAAGCTGCAGTCAACCTGATTGAGAAAGAATTTAACAACGTCTATCAAATTCATGATGTACTCTTGTTAAGGACCAATCTGGTCAAGATGCATTATAGACAGAGTGGATATGGCCATGTGCCACCTCATAATTATCACCAGTGTGATATCTGCTCTAAAAGCAATCAAGGATGTTCCGTGGTGCAATCAGCTCTACAGGAACAGATGGATCTCGGATGGATCCAAGAGCACCGAGTTCGTGGAGTTAACATGGTCTATACGAATTCCAACATCATCCAAAACCACGACATCCGTGCAATGAATGTCAATTTGGTGGCAATGCACTCAAGGCAAAGCCAGTATCATAATCTGCCGCGGCACGATTACAGTTCTTGTTTGACTTACTCGGTAAATAAACAGGGATGCTCTTTTGTACAAGAGGCCCTCCAGCGTCAGATGGATCTTGGATGGATCCAAGACTACCATGATAGGAATCCCTATCAGATCAATATGGTTCAGATTTTTGATATTCACGTGATGAATACCAACCTGGTAGAGTTGCATGCTGAGCAGGTCCGACTCAGATTCTTAATATCACATAACTATCAAAGCTGTAAAGCAGGTTGCGAAAATGACCAAGGTTGTACCCTTGTCCAGGAGGCACTTCAGCACTTGTTAAATCACTGGTGGATGCCAGTCTATATGGATGAAGATACTCAGTAAATTAGTATCAATAACAGGAATCCTACTTGGCGTCAGAGTCAGGATGTCCAATCCGTGGAAGCTAACCTAGTGAGGTTACATTGTATTTAAAGTGGGCATGGCCAGGTGCCACCACACAATTATGACCATTGTAGAGTCTGTTCAGAAAGTAACCAAGGGTGCTACCTTGTGCGAGCAGCTCTTCAGGGTCAGGTGGATCGTGGAGAGATTCGCCCATATCTGGGTGCCGGACCCATCAACTGGACGCTGAATTACCTTGCCGATCAAATTGAGGACGTTTTCATAATCTCTGATCATCAGAAGGCTCGAGATGTTTGTGCCATCATCCCTCTGCTTGAAGAATCAAGAATTCCCAACTGGGAACAGATCGAGATTACTTATGATGGTCAGCAAAATCAGAAGGTTCCCATAGTCATCTATCTGCCGGGACCACTACCGTATGAATCAACTAAGGCTATCCCTTACAAATACGGTGCAACAACAATTGAAAATGGAAAGGAAATTCCATTACCCTCCGTCGTGAATATTGCAGACATCAGTCGAGTAATACGGAGTGGTAGAATCTTCAACAGAGGAGTTGGAGAGTCCAACAAAGAAAAGGAACTTCAGACAGAAGCTCTCGATCCATCAGTAGGTCAATCCAGTGATACTGACATTTTGAAAAATGACGATGAGATGCTGAAGCTCATCCAAAGGAGTGAATACAACATTGTTGATCAGCTATTACAAACTCCTTCAAAGATCTCGGTATTATCACTGTTACTTAGTTCAGAAGCGCACAGGGAGGCTCTACAGAAAGTCTTGGAGCAAGCCTTTATGGAACAGGATGTAACAATCAGATAGTTCGACAGTATTGTCTCTAACATCACTTCCTGCAATAATTTGGGATTTAGTAATGAGGAATTACCTGAAGAAGGTCGCCGTCATAACATGGCGCTCAACATTACAGTCAACTGCCAGGACGATGCGTTAGCCAGCGTACTGGTAGACACAGGGTCAGCCCTGAATGTTTTACCGAAGTCCACTTTGATGCAATTATCATTCAAAGGCCCTCCGATAAGAATCAGCGAGGTCGTCGTCAAAGCATTCGACGGATCCAGAAAAGCGGTTATCGACAAAGTTGACCTTCCAATAACTATTGGTCCTCACACTTTCCAAGTCACTTTCCAGGTCATGGACATCCGGGCAACGTACAGTTGTTTATTAGGAAGACCTTGGATACATCAGGCTGGGGCAGTCACTTCAACCCTCCACCAAAAGCTAAAGTTCATCCAGAACGGCCAACTCATCACAGTCTGTGGGGAATAGGCCTTGCTCGTGATTAACTTATCATCATCTACTTATGTAGAACCCGAGGAGGTTATTAGAACTCAGTTCCAAGCACTGTCGGTAAGCAATGACGATCAACCCAGAGGAGAAACTTCGATTTCCTCATACAAAGATGCTATCAAAGCGGTCAAGAGTACCGATACAACATGATAGGGACAGCTTGTCATTGCTACTGACAATAAAGCAAAGAAGGGTCTTGGTTTTTCTACAACCTGTACCCAGACAGCTGTCAACGATGAAAGTCTTCATCCTATTCAGAACTTCTTCCACAGTGGAGGTTTCCTTCAACTAGTGACTCAAGAAGTGCATACTATCAATGAAGAGGATCCCTCCGACATGGAGGAAGAATGGGAGTCCTATCTTAACAAGGACGGTTATATGTCTCAGGAAGAGGTGCCTACGCCATTTTGCTATCCCGCACAGAGTCCGAGATTTATACCCAGGTCAGACGTCGAAATGATATATGGAGATTGTGATTCGGAAAGATGCTGTGCTCCACCAAATTCATTAGATGAGGACACTCTGATGAAGGACAATTTTGACTCTACCTACTATGGCCCGATGGATGGCCTGCCAATGTGGCAGCCTTACCCAGGAGACTTGGGGCCAGAAAATCAGCCGAGTAATGAAACTCAGCTGAGCATCATTGAACAGAATACCGGTGTCCCCACCATGTCATGGGATCAATACTCAGGTCATTCAGAAACTACTCAACATGACAATGAATTTGCAATGTTTGCAGGACTTGAATTCATCAACTATGCTTTTCCAGAGGTCAACGCCATCGAGAGGGATGACTCCTCCAGTTCCAAAGAAGTGTGGGACACCTTGGGACAACCAAGTGGAAAATATGACTATATGGTCAAATACACTACTCCTGAAAGCTCTCGTATTCGGCTTGAAGACATCCAGCCAACTGGATCGGGAGATGTAGCTGAGAGTACAAATGCTATGCAAAATGCAACAGAGGAATCCTCCTACGACAACTCTGCCTGGGAGACAGATTCCAATGATCCTGCTCCACCAGAAATCAGCGTTATTTCTGAAGACAAATCAAAGAAGGTGCCAGACTTTGTGATTCACCGAGGAGTTCACAGCCAATGGGTTGCTGTCGATGTTCTGAAGGTCGTTCACCAGTCAAAGTAATTGCCATCTTTAACCTTTCACCTTGCCCAGGTGAAACAAATGTTTTGATAGGGCTCGCTTTCTGTAAATTTCCCTCTTCGCTTCACCCAAAGCGACAGCGTTTTGTTTTATAGGGCTGTAGTTTCAAGATTCGACTTGTTCATTAATAAAATAACGTCGTTCTGTAATTTCTGCATTAATTGTTATTTTCTCTTTTTGCTTTTCTTAGAAAATGGTAATCCTAAAAAAACAATTCAATAATAAAAATAAGCAGTAATAAAAAATACACTGCACACACTTTTGCATTCTCTCTATCTCTTCTAAACACAAATCATGCAGATTGCTTGTTTTAAACCCCGTTGAAACATATGATCCGATGCCTTCTCCCAACTTTGAATTCTCGGTATTTGGGGCTGAAGAAGAAGTTGACAACAAAATTCCAGAAGAGATCTCCCGATTACTCAGACAAGAGGAAAGGTCCATTGAACCTCACAAAGAGCCGTTGGAAATGGTAAACTTGGGTGCGAAAAAAGAGAGAAAAGAGATCAGGATTGGGGCACTGCTCAGTCCAATTGCCAAAGAGAGTTTGATAAAGCTTCTCAGAGAATTCCCCGATGTATTCGCTTGGTCCTATCAGGATATGCCACGGTTGGATACCAGTATCGTGGAGCATCACTTACCGTTGAGGTCAGAATGTCCGCCAGTAAAGCAAAGGTTGAGACGGACTCACCCGAACATGGCCATCAAAATCAAAGAGGAGGTACGGAAACAGATTGACGCAGGTTTCCTCGCCACATCAGAATATACTCAATGGTTAGCCAACATTGTACCCGTTCCAAAAAAGGATGGAAAGGTCAGAATGTGTGTAGACTACAGGGATCTAAACAAGGCAAGTCCAAAGGACGACTTTCCTTTACCACACATTGACATGCTGGTAAACAGTACAGCAAAGTTCAAAGTTTTCTCCTTCATGGATGGATTCTCGGGCTATAACCAGATCAAAATGGCGCCGAAAGACATGGAGAAAACTTCGTTCATCACCCCGTGGGGTACCTTTTGTTACAAGGTAATGCCATTCGGCTTGAAGAACGCCGGGGCAACCTATCAAAGGACCATGACTACTCTATTTCATGACATGATACACAAAGAAATCGAGGTATATGTCGATGATATGATTGCAAAATCTAAAACAGAGGAGGAGCATGTGACCCACCTGTCAAAACTATTCGAGCGGTTGAGAAAATACAAACTCCGCTTGAATCCCAACAAATGCACCTTCGGTGTCTGCTCGGGGAAACTCTTAGGGTTCATCGTCATCCAGAAAGGAATTGAGGTTGATCCTGACAAGGTCAAGGCCATTCAAGAAATGCCTTCTCCGAAAACTGAAAAACAAGTCAGAGGATTCCTGGGACGTTTGAACTACATCTCCAGATTCATATTCCTCATGACCGCCACATGTGCGCCGATTTTCAAATTACTCAAAAAGAACCAAGACTGCGTTTGGACAGAAGACTGCCAAACCGCCTTTGATAGTATTAAGGAATATCTGTTGAATCCTCCGATTCTATCACCTCCAGTGGAAGGAAGACCACTGATCATCTACCTCACAGTCTTGGAAGACTCAATGGGGTGTGTACTTGGCCAATAGGACGAAACCAAAAGGAAAGAGTCTGCCATTTACTATCTAAGCAAGAAGTTCACCGACTGTGAAACTCGGTACACGATGCTCGAGAAAACATGTTGCGCTTTGGCTTGGGCAGCCAAACGTCTGCGCCAGTACATGATTCATAACACTACTTGGTTGGTCTCCGAGATGGATCCAATCAAGTATGTACTTGAAAAGCCTGCTCTCACGGGAAGGATTGCCCGTTGGCAGATGTTGTTATCAGAATATGATATAGAGTACCATGCTCAAAAAGCTGTTAAAGGAAGTGTTTTAGCCGATCATTTGGCTCATCAACCGATTGACGATCAGGAATCAATCGGGTTCGACTTCCCAGACGAAGATGTCATGTATCTAAAAATGAAAGATTGCGATGAACCGCTACCCAGTGAAGGGCCAGAACCAGGTTCCCAGTGCAGACTAATCTTTGATGCAGCAGTTAATCATTACGGAAATGGAATTGGGGCAATCATTGTTACGCCTCAGGGTACCCACATTCCTTTCACTGCTCGACTTACGTTCAAATGTACGAACAACGAGGCCGAATACGAAGCTTGTATTATGGGTCTCGAAGAAGCGATTGATTTAAGGATCAAGAACTTGGACGTATACGGCGATTCAGCCTTGATTATCAATCATATCACAGGAGATTGGAACACATACCAATCAGGATTGATTCCTTACAAGGATTATGCAAGAAGGTTGCTACCCTTCTTCAACAGAGTCGAGTTTCATCATATCCCTCGTGAAGAGAATCACATGGTTGATGCTTTGGCCACTCTCTCTTCCATGATTAGTGTAGGTCAATGGAATGACTTACCTAAGATCGACATAATGCGCCTTGAGCGGCCCGCTTACGTCTTCACGATTGAAGCAGTCATAGACGATAAACCTTGGTATCATGATATCAAATTCTTCCTTCAAAAACAAGAGTACCCTCCTGGGGCATTTAGAAAGGATAGAAAGACCCTCAGAAGACTAGCAGGCAGCTTCTTCCTGAGCGGTGATACACTCTATAAGAGGAACTTTGACATGGTCTTGCTCCGATGCGTAGACAGACCAGAAGCAGACATGCTGATGAAAGAAATTCACGAAGGATCCTTTGGAACTCATGCCAACGGATACACAATGGCGAGAAAAATTCTAAGGGCAGGGTACTATTGGTTAACCATGGAATCCGACTGCTACAAGTACATGAGAAGGTGTCACAAGTGTCAGATATACTCCGACAAAATCCATGTACCGCCAACACATCTCAAAGTTCTTTCTTCCCCATGGCCTTTTTCCATATGGGGAATCGACATGATTGGCTTGATTGAGCCCAAAGCTACGAACGGACATCGGTTCATCCTGGTAGCCATTGATTACTTCACCAAGTGGGTCAAAGCAGCATCGTACGCTAACGTAACTCGACAAGTGGTGATCCGATTTATCAAAAACAATATCATCTGCCGTTATGGTGTTCCGAGCCAGATCATTACTGATAATGGATCTAACTTGAACAATAAGATAATGAAAGAGTTGTGCGCCGAGTTCAAGATTGAACACCATAACTCATCTCCCTACCGACCCAAGATGAACGGAGCGGTAGAAGCGGCTAACAAGATCATCAAGAAGATTGTTCAGAAGATGGTTGTAACCTACAAAGACTGGCACGAGATGTTAGCCTTTGCTCTTCACGGTTATCGTACATCTGTACGCACTTCAACAGGGGCAACCCCTTTCTCCCTAGTATATGGCATGGAAGCAGTAATCCCCATAGAAGTAGAGATCCCATCAATCTGGGTATTGATGGAAGCTAAGCTTACAGAAGCTGAATGATGTCAAAGTCGACACGACGAACTCAACCTGATCGAAGAGAAGTGAATCACAGCACTATGCCACGGTCAGTTGTATCAGCAAAGAATGAAGAAGGCGTTTGACAAAAAGGTCAGACCCCGTGTCTTCAGAAAAGGAGACCTCGTGCTCAAGAAGATACAATCTTTTCTCACTGATTCTCGGGGCAAGTGGACCCCGAATTATGATGGCCCCTATGTGGTCACGAAAGCTTTCTCAGGCGGTGCCTTGAGACTTGCAACCATGGACGGAGAGGAATTTTCCTACCCCACGAATGTTGATGTAGTCAAGAAATACTTCGCCTAAAAAAATAGAGAGGTGTCTCGGTGGATTGAAAACCCGAAAGGGCGGTCCAGGCAAAAGTTAGAGACATGGAAAAAAATCATCCCGGTGGATTGGAAACATCACAGTACAATCCAGGCAAAAGTTAGGGATAATGGCAAGTAACTATGTTCAACAGAGGCAAGTCCCTTAGCAACAGTTACATCATCCATCGGAGGAAAACTCCAGCCAAGGTCATCTTCGACGGAAGCTCAGGATGTCCCGAATTCAAAGTTGGTAGAAGGATAGTGGTCGTTATGTTTCAACGTAGCCCTTTTCCCTGTAAATTACCATTTTCTAACTTTGTAAATACTCTTTGGAATCACGCGTTTGGCTGATCTTTATCTTATCAATAAAATTTGAGCCCTTGTGCTTTTGTTTGTAATTCTTATTTATTTTAGCTTTTACAGAACGACATTTTAATATGATTAACGATTCTTGAAATAAAACAAAAATGAATTTACTTGTCAAACTTTTTCTGCTTTTTTAAAATAAAGATGGTAATTTCTTTTGACTGTTGAACATAAGAAAAACATCACTCGCTTCTCCAGAAGTAAGCAAACTTCAAAGTGCAGAATCAAAGTACTCCTTCTAACCCAGTACGCCTGAATGAAGGGATCAACTGTGTCAGAGACCTTGTTTCGTCTGGCACGCCTCGGCCGAGTTCTCATCTCCTAAGACCAACCAACGTCGCTCCCAACAGGGACCGTTTCTCCTAAGTAAGGAAGAATTGCTATCTTGAACCAGCGGTACTTCTTCGCCCCGCGATGGCCGAGTATCCAGTCATGTTCATCTTTTAGTTTGTATGTCGCATCAGTTTTGTCAGCATAAACATACATATACATCATGCATTATTGATTTACATTCGCATTTATATTACATCACTATCACTCTAGTCGGTCTTGTCCCCTAGTGATAAGAGTCTTCTCAATCGAGTTGTCAGTTCTTTCCTCGTCAGGAAATGTTGCGTCTGAACAGTCTCTCTCCTCCAGTTTATTTCTAGATTGAAGTTGGCTCCTTGACCACTTTGATAACTTGAACCTCTGAAAAACCAGAGAGCCCTCAGTCAACATCACTCTTCACCATTGAAGATGATATCCTTGCTTTCCCGGATTAAGGAAAATCCACAGAGAAAGCCTCTTAATCAGAGATTCAGCGGTACGACAGTTTTTCTCTGAAAAACCACTGATGAAAAGGTCATCGGCACCTCAAAATTGGATCACATCATATGGCATTTCTTCCGAGAAGGTCTCGAGGAAAAGTATGATGTAATATCCCCAAACAGAAAGCAGTCTCTCAAGAGACTCGTTTTCCCCAGTAGAAACAAATGGCGTCTCCAACAGAGAAGTTTGTTCACCTCTACAACTCAGACGATTGGGCTCCCCAGCAAGTCTGACGTCAACTTTTTCCGTCAAATGGCATCTCCCCAGGAAAATTCGGCGAGAAGTTTGAGGAAAATCGCTACGAGTAGCGTCCCTTGTCAAGAAGTTATTGACAAAAGAGACTGAGACCAGTTCCTTGGTAGGAAACCAGGATCCAGGGGAAGTTTATTTCAGAAACTGAGACCAGTTCCTTGGTAGGAAACCAGGATCGAGGGGAAGTTTAAATAAGAAACTGAGACCAGTTCCTTGGTAGGAAACTAGGGTCGAGGGGAAGTTTACAAAAAGAAACTAAGACCAGTTCCTTGGTAGGAAACCAGGATCGAGGGGAAGTTTACCTTTTCTAAGCATCATTGCTTAGCGAAAGAAGATGAATGCGTACGTTACCATTCATAAACGCCGTCAAAATTTTAGATATTCCGATATTTAATCCTCTTGCACCCCGAATGCCCGAATACCTTCGCCATTCATACCTTCGGGTCCAAGAAGATTAAATAGAGGCATCTTTAATACCCCAAATTTTGACCACTAAGATTTCCCATCATTGTGCAAATCATCAACACAATATGGATGTACCTTTATGCCTCATCAATCTCATCAAGGGATCGTGGAGCATTCACTACAATCAAATTAGGGTTTCAAGCCCTCTCTGAGCTTTAGACAAAGGATCAATCAAGGAATGACTTAATCTTCAACCTTTCTAGCCTCTCAAACATCCACAAAGGATCAAGAGGACTCCCACTTCAAGGATTAAGCACAAGGTTGCTCCCTTCTAGGTGGATCAAGTTTCAAGATTGCCAGTGTCACCAAATTAGGGTTTGGTCGACCAGGGCCTCCAGAGGGGAAATTTCCTCTGGGCATGAACCATTGCTTCAAAACATAACCTAATATGCTCCATGGAACCTCATGGACCCAATCATCAAGTCAATTTTGCCTCAGGGGATGCATCCATCAAAAATCAGGAATTAGGGTTTCTTGACCTAATTCACCCCTAAGTTGACTTTTGGGACAAATCATGAACCAAGACCTCAAGACATGATTTGAGGGTCTCTAATACACTACATTGATCCATTTGTAATAATGGATTAATCCAAGAAGTTTGAGTAACAAGCCTCAATTTCATCTGGACCACAGTTAGGGTTTTGCGAGAAAAGTCAACTGTAGCTTTGACTTTTGACCAGGACATGCTCCCAAACCCTAGGACATGATTCAATATACCCTATAACACCCATGGAACATGTCCATCAAGTTTTATTTAGGTCAAGGACATGATTTCCTGAAGGATTGCACAGTTTGGAATTCATCTACTAAAAAGTCAACTGTGCACAAAAGTCAACTTTAACTTTTTGAGATTTTTCACAAAAAGGGATTTTTAACCCTAAAATGATGTTAATGTATGATTGGAATCATCATTCATCAAGAAAAATCAAAGAAAGTGGGATAACTTGTAAACGGGGTAACCATAAAAACTTAGAAAATTTTCTAAGTTATGAAATAAAGTGGCAAAGGTACCAACTTTGGAGGATCATAACTCCTAAACCACAAAGCCATTTTTCCCCATCCAAAGCTTGATTTGTAGATCTCATTGCCCTCTACAAAAGCTAAAAACTGACCTATTTCCAAATTCCTCATAGATTTTGAGTTATGGAGTGATCAAAATCAAGAAAAGTCACTTTGTTCCAACACTTAGTGAAAATTTCACTAAGTCAGAATTTTCCTTACTTTTTTCCAAATGTGGGGGAATTTTTCAATTGGATCCAAAAGGTATCAAAACCAAATATGATCAAACAGTTGTTGTATCATATAATGGCTTTCCAAAATGACCAAGAACATCACCAAATTCAACTTGAGCCATGAGATATGACATTGGCAAGATGCCTTGTTGAAATCTGCCAAGACAAGGCAGATTTTTGCACTTTTGGTCGATTTACCAAAATCAGCCAATTCCAAGCCTTGTCTTCACTTTGGACACATCTGAGGATTGAATCTAAAGGGGATAATCACTGAGCCAAGCCTCCAAAGTCCTTGGAACAAGAAATAGCATGCTAGACCTAGAATTGCCTAAAATAGGGACAAGACTCCAATTTTGGATTGGAGCATTCAATGGAAGCACCAAGGTGGCATGGACTGAGCTATTGGCAACTGAATTCAGTCAAGACTTATCCAAGACCAAGGGAACCAAAGCTCTGTGCTCTAACCTCTAGTCAATGGCTAGAGGAGACTTGAATTTACATTTGCCAACATTGGCCAACCCTACTCAGCAGGTGCCATTCACTATTCCTTGCAAAACAAACTTGCTCTACTATAAATAGAGTTTAATTGTGATCAGTTTGAGTACACCAAAGCCATCCAACAGATGCTTTCCTCAAAATCTCTTCTTTCACTCCAATTTTTCCTTCTAAGGCAAGTCACTAACGGGTTTTGAGTTTGAGAGATTTTCCAACCAAACCAGTCACTCACACACCTCACATACATCATATATGAGCTTATCAAACCCTCAAACAACAACTGGAACACTGATTTCTCAGAATCACCAGTCGATTGCTCAAGGTTTTAACCAAGTTGCAGTTAAGATGCCATGAAGTGATCCAGCCAATTTCCATCAAGTCCAAGCATTCAAACACACTCCATAGGGTGTAGGGAAGCTGTTCAGATCATCACAACTCATCTGTAACACCTCCTACTCAGAAATCATTTTGAACTTGCTGTCACGACCTAGAGATAAGCCTAAACTTGGTCATCTCTCAATCTATGCATATTTCCTCGCACAATACTTTTGCCAAATGTTCATAATCATGCATGGAATGTTTCCCCTCAATTAATTGCTCTATTTGAATCGTGTATCAAAAATCCCAGCCTTCATGCAGAATTTAGGGTTCTTGAGGATTTATCGTGATTTCTTGTTTTATGCTTAATTTAAATGAAATTAATTGTCATAGACATGATCGTGAGGTTGATACGAGCATATTGATATGTGGATTGCATGATATAATCAAGTATTCAATGAGATTGGATGAAAAACTCAAATCTGGGCAAACCCAGAACACGCGCGTGTTCTTGGCGCCTTTTTTTTCAAATTCAAATATTTGAATTTTGTGATTTTATTTAATTGATTCAAAAATTAATTTCTCTCTGAGTTTTAATGATTTTGAGTTGATTCTTTTTTTTAATAATTCACAAAAATGTTAAAATATTTTATTTTACCAAAAAATCCCAAAAATATTATTTATTTCATATAATTGATATTTTTGCAAAGAATTAATATTTTAATTGTTTTTGACATTTATAATATTTTTTCCTTCTTGATTTTGCAAATTTTAATGACTTCTAATCATTTTGTAGGGCAAAACATGATTTTTGAAACATTAATCCAAGATCACAATTTGTTTTCCACATGTTAAACAATTTTTGATCATTTTAATTGAATTTTTATTCAATTAAAATACATTTTGAAAACAAATTAGGGTTTTGATTAATTCAACCCTCACAAATCATTTTCAAACTCTTTGGGCCTCTAATAGAGTGTAAGACCCAAGCCTTTTTGTAAAATAACCTTTCTTGGGCCTCACTTATTGTATAAGTCCCTCCGGGTATTTTCAAAACCCTCGGCGCGATCGTCGCCTTTTAAAATCAATTGGGCCTCTCCTCGAGCTATAAGACCCATTCAAAACTCTTTGGGCCTCTAATAGAGTGTAAGACCCAATCCCCTTTTAACCAAAACTCTTTGGGCCTCAGATATTGCATAAGCCCCTTTTGCATTAAAAGAAAATCTCGGCGCGATCGCCATTTCAAACGAAAATCATTTGGGCCTACCCTCGTGTTATAAGCCCCACTCTTTTTCTTTAAACCTTTTGGGCCTCTTGAGAGAGTGTAAGACCCATCCCTTTGTACAGCAAACAATTTTTTGGCCTCAGTCACTTGTATAAGTCCCCCTGTACAAATTTAAACAGTACAATCACTGATAAAACCCTGGGCCTCTCCTTTAGCTGTAATCCCCAAATCTTTCTTTTTCAAAGCACTTTCCCCTTTGATTTTGAAATATACTGTTGTTTTCAATCTTTCTTTGTTGAACAACTAACCAAACAGCATGGAAGCTCAACAACCGAGTAAGTGTTTATACGCTTTCATTTACCGCTTTCATATACATATAACTGTATTGTGGGGCTGTTTCACTGTAAGTCTTCTTTCATAAACTCATATCAACTGTGTAATAATAGTATAGATATTTAGAGTTTCCCCGACAACTACGTCTAGCATTAAGCCTGTTGATCACTCTTAAATAGTCAAAACTAGATCCCTATAGGATTACCAGACACAGTCTTCCCTCCTCTTGGGGTTAAACAATATGGAGATGTGAAAGGCAGATTCTTTTTGAACCCTTTCTCAGACTGTCACTCGTAGAAGTTGTCAAAGAAACTCTACTCCCTAGAGATGATCTCTTCTCCGTGAATTGCATCTCTTGAGTTTCTTCCAAATTCTCGAACTTTCCTGACATGATTTATTCTATGTGAATAGCCTGTCTTGAACTTCTCGGGGTTTGGGGACCCACAGGCTTCTTAAAAGCACTTGTCAAGAAACTCTACTTCCCAGAGATGATGTTTTCTCCGTGAATTGCATCTCTTGAGTTTCTTCCAAATTCTCGAACTTTCCTGGCTTGATCTATTCTCTATGAATAGCCTGTCTTGAACTTCTCGGGGTTTGGGGACCCACAGGCTTCTTAAAAGCACTTGTCAAGAAACTCTACTCCCCATAGATGATCTCTTCTCCGTGAATTGCATCTCTTGAGTTTCTTCCAAATTCTCAAACTTTCCTGGCTCGATCTATTCTCTGTGAATAGCCTGTCTTGAATTTCTTGAGGTTTGGGGACCCACGGGCTTCTTAAAAGCATTCGGCCTCCTCTTGGGCATTATACAAGGACCAACAGGCTTCCTAAAAGCATCCCCACCTCCTCTTGGGCTTAGTACAAGGACCCGTCGGCTTCTTAGAAGTATTCACAGCCTCCTCTTAGGCTTCGTATAAATGATTTCTTCCTCCGAGAATGATAGCCTCCTCTTGGGCTTCGTACAAGGACTTCTCGGCTTCTTAAAAGTTTCCAGCCTCCTCTTGGGCTTCGTACAAATTGTCCCGACGACCTCCTAGAGGTATAGGAACAGAAATTAGTCATCTTAATAGAACAGTCTTTCCAAGAGTCTACTACTGTTTCTCAAAGCATAGTACAAAAGATAAAACTCTAGACTTGGACAGTCTAATTTCCTTGAGTCTCAAAGACATTCTCAAGTCCCTTTCTCAAGTAAGGAAACACCCGCAGACTTGGACAGTCTCAATACCCTTTGGATTTCCCATTTCCTTAAAGAACAGGAAACAATCCCGATTCTCAGATCAAATCCATGAGTACAGTGTTACTCATATAAGAACTTATTTTCTCTTAACCAACATACTGAACCTGTCACTCAACTGAAACAATACCATTTTAGCCTCTATCTCGGGCTTCGTACGAGATACAAAGACTCTCTTGTTGAGTCAAACATTTTTAGCCTCCATCTCGGGCTTCGTACGAGATACAAAAACACTCTCTTGTTGAGTATAAAAGATTCTCCTGTTGAGTCAACCCTTTTAGCCTCTCTCTCGGGCTTCGTACGAGACACATAAAAACTCCCTCTTGTTGGGCCAATAGCCTCCTCTTAGGTTTTGTATAAGAAAACCACTGGTTGATCCAATCAACCTTTTAGCATCAAAGTTGTGCCTCGTTCATAGTACACAAACATCAACCACTCCTTTCCTTTCATCTAATTGCTGTAAGCCGCAAGCCTCTGGATTATTTACATCCATGCCACTGTCCCTCTTTTAGCATGAAAAATTCCTAAAGAAAGATAACATTGCTCTACACTGAGTTAAAGTCTTCTCCTTCAGGTTGGAACCCTCCTATAAAGGAAATTATGGCATTGTCAGATTCACATATCCCGGTTAAAGTAATTCTCCTTTATAAACAGTTGTGTCAAACAGACCCTCTTTAGAGATGACAAGTTCTTTCTAAAGACGAACATAGAATAGGAGGAACTACGAACGCTCTGATTTCCCTGTTTCGGTAAACGGGAATACGTAGGCATAAGATTGAAAGAAAAATCTTAGCGAGCACACTAAACAAAAATCCTAAGTCCCATATCAATTGAAAAACATCAGTCCTAACTTCCTGCCAATAGAACAAACCCGTCATTCTGTCAAAATAACATAAGAGAGGCCCTACTACCACATAGCATCCGTAACCTAACAGACCGCTGTTTAAACTTGGTATGCAAGCAGGGTTAATTGGAGACATCTATTTCCCTTTCTTCATCAGCTTTAATAGGATAAAAAATGAATCGACCTGTAGTAACCCCAAAAGAGAGCGACAATGCTTAAGAACCACGTCCAAAATCGCTCGCTACAGAGTGGAGTGTCATCGGTGTCATAAAGTGGGCCATATGGCAAAGGATTGTCCTCAGAGTAGAAATCAGATGCAAGAAAGGAATACCGGCCGAGTATATACCTTGGATACGAGGAAAGCAAAGGGTGACAATTCCTTGATTGCTGGTACGTGTTTTGTGAATGGAAATCCTTGTTTTGTTTTATTTGATTGTGGAGCAACACACTCTTTTATATCGATGCAATGTATGAAGCAACTTAGGTTGCAAGCGGTTCCGTTGTCTCCACCCATGGTGGTTACTACTGCCATGGATGAGATGGTTGAAACACCTTTAATGTGTGAAAACTGTGTTTTATCTGTGAATGAGAGAGTTTTCCAGATTGATCTGATTTGTTTACCGCTTAAGAAAGTGGATGTTGTTTTGGGAATGGATTGGCTTTCCGCTAATTCGGTATTTATCGGTTGTGAAGAAAAGCTAATCATTATTCCATCCGTAGAGGCTACCCCGAAGGATGTGTTGACTACTATTTTAGAAGGTACGGTTAGAATGATAAATTTCTTGTTTAAGGAGGAAAAATATGTTCTTTTGATTCTCACTAAGGAGGAGGGTGGTAACCTTCAAGTTTTGAGTATTCCGGTAGTTTGTGAGTTTCCTGAAGTTTTCCCCGAGGATGTCACTTCTCTTTCTCCGAAGAGGGAAGTGGAATTCTCTATTGACCTGATACCGGGAACGGCTCCAATATCCGTTTATCCATATTGGATGGTACCACTTGAGTTAAGAGAATTAAAGGATCAGTTGGAATAGTTGTTGGCTAAGCATTTCGTTCGACCCAGTGTTTTGCCCTGGGGAGCTCCAGTGTTGTTGGTAAAGAAGAAGGATGGTGGAATGCGGTTGTGTATTGATTACCGTCAGTTGAATAAGGTCACCATCAAGAATAAATACCCATTAATAAGGATAGACGATCTGTTAGATCAATTGAAAGGAGCCTGTGTGTTCTCGAAGATTGATTTACGGTCGGGTTATCATCAGATTCGTGTGAAGAGTTCGGATGTACCAAAGACTGCGTTTAGAACCTGTTATGGTCATTATGAATTTTTGGTGATGCCTTTCGGTCTGACGAATGCTCCGGCAGTTTTCATGGATTATATGAATCAGATATTTCAACCTTATTTGGACCAATTTGTGGTGATTTTCATTGACGGCATTCTTATCTATTCTCGTGATCCTCAAGAGCACGGAGAACACCTAAGAATCGTTTTATCCATCTTACAAGAGACGCAACTTTTTGCTAAGCTAAGTAAGTGTGAGTTTAGGATGTCGGAGGTTAATTTTCTTGGTCATGTCATATCCCAGGGAGGTGTAGTGGTAGATCCATCAAAAGTTGAAGTAGTGATTAATTGGGAGAGACCGAAGAATGTTTCTGAAGTTAGAAGTTTCTTGGGACTGACAGGTTATTACAGAAGGTTTATTAAAGGTTTTTCTCAATTGGCCTTACCAATGACGAAACTTACTCGAAAGGACTGTTCATATGAGTGGGATTTGGCTTGTGAAAGAAGTTTTATGAGTTTGAAGGAAAGGTTGACGACCGCTCCCGTTTTGATTGTTCCCGATCCTAGTAAGTCGTATGAGGTATTTTGTGACGCATCAAAGATGGGATTAGGAGGTGTGTTAATGCAGGATGGTCATGTAGTGGCTTATGCTTCTCGACAGTTAAAAGATCATGAAGAGAATTATCCAACACATGATTTGGAATTGGCGGCAGTTGTCTTTACTTTGAAGGTTTGGCGTCATTATTTGTATGGGGTACATTTTGAGATGTTCAGTGATCACAAGAGTTTAAAGTACCTTTTTTATCAGAAAGAGTTGAACATGCGTCGAAGGAGATGGATGGAATATTTGAAAGATTATGACTTAGAACTAAAATACCATCCGGGTAAAGCGAATAAAGTAGCAGATGCATTGAGTAGGAAAGTGTCGCATAATGCCGAGTTGATGATGTTAGAGTATACCTTATTGGAATAGTTTAGGGATCTAAATCTTCAATTTGTTTGGACTCCTAATGGTGTGATTATGGGAAATTTGAATGTGAATTCTACTCTTAGGGAAGAAATCCAACAAGGATAACGGTTAGATGAGAAGTTACAAGAAGTGTTAGTACAACCGGGTTTTGTGCGAGCTACCGACGAAATTATTTTGTTTAACCAAAGGATTTGTGTTCCGGATAACACGGAGTTGAAAAGGAGGATTTTGGAAGAAGCGCATAAGGGTGCTTTTACTATACATCTGGGGTCTTCAAAGATGTATCAAGATTTAAAGAGGGACTATTGGTGGTCCGGGATGAAAAAGGATATTGCGGTGTATGTGTCGGAATGTGCAGTGTGTCAACAAGTGAAGATTGAACACCAAAGACCGGGTGGCTTACTACAGCCGTTAGAAATTCTGGTGTGGAAGTGGGATAGTATTTCTATGGACTTCGCAGTTGGATTACCCCGTACCCAAGGTGGTTATGATTCGATTTGGGTAATTGTAGACCGCTTGACAAAATCTGCGCAATTCTTAGTCGTAAAGACTACTTACAAGGCGAGTCATCTCGCAAGGTTGTTCATTTCGTAAATTGTAAGGTTGCATGGTATTCCCACTAGTATTGTTTCGGATAGAGATCCAAAGTTTACTTCGAGATTTTGGAGAGCTTTTCAACGAGTTATGGGAACGAAGTTGTGTTTGAGTACGTCGAATCATCCACAAATTGATGGTCAGACGGAACGGACAATACAAATAATGGAAGATATGTTGAGAGCTTGTGTACTTGAAGGTGGAGGAAATTGGATAGAACTTTTGCCGTTGGTTGAGTTCTCTTATAATAACAGTTATCATGCAAGTATTGGTATGGCACCTTACGAGGCATTGTATAGAAGGAAGTGTAGGACGCCATTGTGTTGGGCGGAGGTTGGCGAAGAGAGAATTTTGGGACCCGAAATTATTCACGAAACTACGGAAAAGATTAAGATGATCCGTGATAAAGTTAAACAAGCACAAGATCGTCAGAAAAGTTATGCGGATAACCGTAGAAGACCTTTGGAGTTTGTCGAGGGTGATCATGTGTTCTTAAAAGTTACTCCGAGATTGAGATTGAAATGACCGTTTAAGTCGCGGAAATTAAGTCCGAGATACGTGGGACCATATCAAATTTTGGAAAGAATTGGTGAAGTAGCTTACCGATTAGCCTTACCGCCTTCTTTGTCAGAGATGCACGATGTTTTTCATGTATCTCAGCTTCAAAAGTTTGTTCCAGATCCTCTTCAGCCAATTCTACCTGATACGATTGAGATAGAAGCAGATTTAACGTTTGAGCCTCAACCGAGTTGTATCACAGGCAGAGAAACTAGGGTGTTAAGGAATAAAGAGATTCCTCTTGTTAAGGTTCAGTGGGATGAGACGCATCCGGGTGACGCAACGTGGGAATTGGAATCCGAGATGCGAGAAGTTTATCCTCATCTTTTCAGGTAATTGTTTTAAATTCGTGGGCGAATTTCTATTTAAAGGGGGGGGGGGAGGATATAATACCCCGTAAATTATTCCACTCGAGATAATATTATTATGGTCAACTGGGTTCCGGTTTGCTCTGAGAATTTATTGGATAAAATAATTAGAGTAAACCGACGAACTCAGAATTGATCAGAGTAATATTATTTAACTCTGAGGTTTTATTAATTGGTGCATTTGAGTTAGTTCGGACAATTAGTAGTATTACTAATTAATGAGTTTCTCTATATCTTTTCCTTTTCCCTCATTTGGCAAAAAATAGTAACATTTGAGAGAGAGAAATTAGAGAGAAGGAAGAGCAAGAGAAAGAAAAAGGGAGAAAGGAAAAGAAGGAAAATCCAAGAAACTCAAGACCAAGAATCATCATCTCCTCTTCATCAATCATCTTCCAATCTTCATCATCATCATCTATTCAAGGTGGGTTCTAGTTAGAAACTTTAGTTGTAGATTTCTTGAGGTTTTTCTATGTTAGGTTAGGTTTTGAGAAAAATGGATATTTTGATAAATCAAAGAATCTAACGGTTGAAATGTGTTATAAATCGTGTGGTATGATCAATATGTGTGTGAAATCATTGATTGATATTTGTTATGATGTTCATTGTTGATTGGATTGAGTTCGGAATAAAATGGGTTTTTGAAAATATTAGAGTTTTTGGGAGAAAACATGCTATATGAAGTTTGATGGATGAACTATGATAGAAACATGAAAATATACCTCCATTGGTTGTTAGAATATGAATGGGGAGGGTGGAAAGTTGCTGGAAAAAGGAAGTTTTTTTCTGCATAACGCAGAGCGCGTTTAGCGCGGTATGGGAAATTTGCAACCCTTCCAGGAAGTGAAGAGCGCGCTTAGCGTGGAGTAGGACGCGCTTAGCGCGACCTGGGACCAAATGAAAAAAATAGTATTTTTCTGAAATTCATATCTTTTGACTCGGGTGTCCGATTTTAACGTTCCTTATATCGATTTGAAGCTAAGGAAATACTCTTTAAAATGGAAGAGAAAAATATAGATTTTTCAGCCGATTAAATAATCGGAGAAAATTCCAAATGTGGTATAATTATGTTTTATTTGTTATCTGAAATTCTCTTGGGTAAATGTGATATGCTATGCTTATTCTACTGCGGTTTATCATAATTGTGAGTGAATATGCATGATGAAAAAGGAAGTGAAATAGGTAGAGTGAGAATTCTTACCATCAAACAATATTAGAACCTAGTAATGGCTAGGAAATTGTTGAACAACATAACGACGACGCTCGTGCAAGAGAGGCCGAGGCGTGCGTCTATTACCGAATGGTATAGAAATGTTATACAATTACGGTTGTATGTGGAGTCACAAAATCGTAACCATTATTCTATGATGTGCCATTTCATGAGTAATGAGCTCCTCTGTAATGAATGCACGATTACTTGGTAGGTTTGATCCCTAATGTTATAGTACGAATGAAGCCTACGGGTAAAGAGACTTGTGATGGTGTACGGGCCGTGTGAAGTGACGATTTAAGGTGATAATGTGTCCCTTATTTCCGATTCATGTATGATATTAATGCTTTGATGTATTATATTATGGATGGGTGTTACAGTTTCTCTTCTGCCCTTCAGCCGAGGAGGACTGGCCAGCTGACCCCTAGGATCAACTGCCCTTCGTCACATCTTTGCCCGTCAAGCACGGTTTAACCATCCAGGAATGGCCAGATGCTCTTGCCCGCAACCTCACCCTTGCTCGTAGAAATAGCTAGTTCCGAGCATATCTGTCTGTCTCAACGACTAGTTTCTAGCAGTTACCTATTTTTGGGGAGCTAATATCTCGCCCACAAAATAGGGACCAATGGCTAAGCGTTGAGGGCATTATAAATACCATATCCTTTAAGAGGGTCAGGTATTTAAAAATCATCCTAAAATATTCTTACCTTGTACTTTCCTTCTCCTCTCTCGATTCTTACTTCAGCATCGGAGTGCCTTGCAGGTACACCCCCTCCTTTTTGGATCTAACATCGAAGACGAAATCTCTAACCCACTTCAGGTTTTGATCAACCGGAAAGATTAGTGGCGCCATCTGTGAGAATTATGTTCTCCCAGTCTTTCTTTTCCCGAAAACCAAAGATCAAAGGAACTTGTCAAGATTCCGATCATGGCCAATCATGATGACGACAACGATGTGCGCAACACTATCATTTCCCCCATAAGCTAGACAGACAACGACGGGACAAACCCCTTTCTTGGAGATGATGTTCCTCCACAGAGGGACGGAATCACCACATCTCCCTCCCCAGATCGCTCCAACAACGTAGAGATCCAGCACTCAGAGGACCATCATCCCATCCTAGTTCTGCCCAACGCCGACCCGGCCATGACGACCCTGGTCGAAGCCCTCAACAAGACGAACCTTCTAATCCTCCAGCAGAATGCAAGAATTGGAGCATTGAAAGAGATTTTCCGCCCAAGATCTCCTACGCCAAGGCGCGAGCACCAGAGATCTCGGAGCCCTTCTCCCTGATGCGGAAGAAATCGCCAGATGCCAGCAGGGCCAGAATCCCTGTCGATAAGGAAACACGACCATACTCCTCCCCGGATCCAGCATTCCCGAGGGGCCAAGAAGACGAGAAGAGATCGGCGGGCAGAAAACCAACGTTCCCCTCTGTCCAATCCTAAGGGTCGGCCACAAACTCCTTCTCCCCGTCGAGATCGTGGTCCTCAACCTGGCAGAAACACCCGCTTTCATTTGCGGTCGAGCAGCTACAGCGACAACGACGAGCCTCGAGGCCCGTTATCCCAGGAGATCATGGCCACTCAATTGCCCAAAGGGCTGGAGAAACCCCCACCCCTATGCACATACGATGGCACGACCGATCCCAACGAGCACATCGAGAACATCGATGCCCTTCTCAACTACTATGGCGTCAGAGGCGCCATCAAATGCAGAATGTTCCCGACTACACTAAGAAAAAGGGAAATGTCCTGATACAAGAGCCTCCCATACGAATCCATCACCTCATGGAGGCAGTCGGGGAGGATGTTCTCGAGACATTTTATAGCCTTTCACCATCACCCAAAGACAGAAGCCTCCCTCGAGGCTATCATTCAAGGAAAGGACGAATCTCTTTGAGCATACATCGAAAGATTCAATAAAGAAGCCTTTCAGGTATCCATGACTGACGACATGAAGAAGTATTTACTCGAACGAGGGCTCCGTCCCCGTAGCGACTTTTCCAAGGCGGTTGGCATGGAGACCCCACAACACTCGGCGCCTTCTTTCTCAAGGCTCAGGCGTACATCCAGTATGAAGAAAAGGAAACGGAAAACACTCCCCGGGACTCTAGGTACCAAGAGAACGCTAGGTCCTTAAAACACGACGACTCCTCGTCAACTCGCCAAGGAGCAGAAAAAAGAAGGGATGACCACTCCTAGGAATCCCGAGACCACAAAGGGCCATCTGGCCGTTTCCACGAGTACACACCGCTGACTACCTCACGCGAGAAGATTCTCTCCGAATGTACGAACTCAGAGTTTCGGCAGGCAGGGGTCTGTTTCCCAAAGCAGATACTTGCCAAGCCGAACACGGATAAAACAAAGTACTGTCAGTTCCATAAGAGCCATGGGCACATGACATAAGATTGCATCCATCTCAAGGATGCAATTGAAAATTTGATCAGGGACGGGCACTTGAAGCAGTTTTCAAAGAAGAAAAACGCTCCTCGACAGGACACCCAGGAATCAATGAAGGTCGAAGAAGATGTGCCATCCTCGGACGACGTCAGTCTTCAGGTCGCCATGAGCATCTCACGACCAGAAGACATATATGTCTCCGATGGGATCGACGTCCCTCTTTACCTCACTGCCCACAACCCATGGGAAACATTCCCCTCCGCCATGGCCATATCGGGAGGAGGATTCAACAAGGTGAATGTGGGGTCAGTAAAAAGAAAGTTTGAGCACCTCATCAATACGAGCACGAACCGGAGTTCTACCCTCAACAAGATCCGGGGAGATTCAGTTCCCATCACTTTCTATCATGAGGAACTCTTCGGTGGAGCCTCCAATTCCAGTATTCCTCTGCTCGTAAGGGCGCAGATGGCCAACTTCAATGTTCGGCGAATCTTGGTCGACCAGGGAATCTCGGTCGACATTATGTAGTCCTAACTGTTCTCCACACTTCAGCTGGACGAGACACACCTGACACCCTATGTAGGCTCTGATCTACAAGGCTTCAATGGTTCAGTCACGAAGCCATGGGGATATGTGGAGCTGATTGTCACCTTCGGGGCAGCGGAGATAGCTAGATCCATCAAGGTCCAGTTTCTAGTAATTGATTACCCATCCCTTTACCAATGCATCTTCGGACGGCCAACTCTGGCCGAATTGGTAGTTGTATCCTCCACGGTGCACTTGAAGATAAAGTATTACACTTCCAAAGGGATCGTCGCCACCCTACATGGAGAGATAGAGGCAGCCTCAAAAGGGCTGAACACCATCGTCGCCCGACCAAAGATGTCCAGCAAGCCTGCTCTGCCCTGCAGCTCCGACGAGATGAAACCGCTGCCCCGCGTCGACTCCATCGACCTCGACAGTCGTTTCTCCAAGGACGACTTAAGGGGCCAGAAGAAGAAGGGGAGGGAAACTCAGTCAAACTCGAGCAGCCCCTCCACATCAATAATCAGCGGTGAGTTTGACTGAGGGGCTGCTCCCCTTTTTCAAACTCCTCCACAAAGAGGCAGCTTTTGAGTGGACGGAGGAATGGGACAAAGCCCTCCTCCACCTAAATCAAGCGCTATCGAAACCACCGATCCTCTCCCAACCAGACAATGGGGAGACCCTTTATCTCTATCTCGCCGTCGCGACCGAAACTGTCAGCGCAGCCCTCATACGTGAAACCCCGGAGGGGCAGAAGCCCATATACTTCACGAGCAAGGTGCTGCAAGGACCAGAACTTAGATATCAACATATCAAAAAAGTATCCTTGGCTCTCATCAACGCAGCGCGGAGGCTGAGGCACTATTTTCTAGCCCACACCATCGTGGTGCGCACGGACCAGCCCGTGATGGCCGACTTTGTGGCGGAGATGACCTTGCATGTCTCCTCGACTTTTGGAGCTCGCAAGTGGACAATCTTCGTTGATGGAGCACCCAACTCGACGGGGAGTGGGGTAGGCATCATCTTGGAAAACGAGGAAGGTATCCTCATCGAGGTCTCACTCGCACTATCTTTTCCCACCTCCAACAATCAGGCAGAATATGAAGCTTTCCTTGTGGGTCTATGCCTCGCGGAAGACCTGGGAGCCAAGGAAGTCATAATCTGCACAGATTCCCAGCTCGTGGCTCTTGAGGTACGGGGAGAATATCAGGCCAAAAACGATATCCTCTCCGAATACTTGACCTTGGTTAAAGAAAAAATGACAAATTTTACGTCCGTGGAAGTAAAACACGTTCCCCGCGAACACAATGATCGGGCAGACGTCCTGTCGAAGCTAGCGAGCACAAAAAAGAAAGGAGGAAATAAATCCGTCATCCAGGAGATACTTCCTCAACCAAGCATCGAGAGAACTTCCCCAAACCTCGACGTAAACGTCATTGGCGATAGCGACTGCTGGATGACCCTAGTCTACAACTACCTTGCCAAGGATGAACTACCATCCAACCTAAAGGAAACCAGCATGGTCAGGCGCAGAGTTTGTTCCTATGTCCTGGTTGAAAATAAGCTCTATCAGCGAGGGTTCTCCATTACTCTCCTCAAATGTGTCGATGAAAACGTGGTCTCCCACATCCTGCGCGAAATCTATAAAGGAATTAACGCCCAGCACCTCGGAGGAAGATCCCTCGCCAGGAAAGCTCTACGAACAGAATATTATTGGCCGACCATGCAACGTGACGCGAAGGAGCATGTGAAAAAGTGTTACAAATGCCAACATCATGGGGACATGCACTTGGCACCGCCCAACGAGCTCAAAACAATGTCCTCCCTGTGGCCCTTCGCATGGTGGGGCCTGGACATCCTAGGACCGTTCGCCGTAGGATCAAATCAGAATAAATACCTGATATTGGGCGTGGATTATTTTACAAAGTGGATAGAAGCATAGGCTCTAGCCAAAATAACTGCCCAAAACATACTTCGTTTCTACAAGCGAAACATTTTTTCCCGCTTCGACATTCCCCAGGCAATCGTCACCGACAACGGGACACAGTTCACGGACAAAATTTCCAAGAATTCGTCGCCAAGCTGGGCACTAAACAACATTTTCCGTCTGTCAAGCACTCGCAGATGAACGGGCAAGCTGAAGCAGCGAACAGGGTAATCCTGCGAGGTCTCAAATGAAGACTGGACGAAATAAAAAAATAATTGGTCGAGGAGCTGCACAACGTACTCTGGGCCTACCGAACCACGTCCCATTCGACAATTGAGGAAACCCCTTTCCGATTAGCACACGGGACCGAGGCGGTGATCCCTATCGAAATACACGTGCCCTTCAGGTGGACTGAAGCTCCCCTGGACGGGGAGGCGAACAACGAGGCGCTGAGGGAGGAGCTCGACCTCGTCGAAGAGGTCCGATCAGGAGCAGCCCTTCGTGAGGCCTCTTTAAAACAAAAAAAATCGCAATCATGCATAATGCCAAAGTCATACGGCGAGACTTCCAAGTAGGTAGTCTCGTCCTAAGGAGAAATCACAATAATTCTCGTGAAGGCAAACTCGCCGCAAACTGGGAGGGACCCTATCGTGTTCGAGCAAAAAAGAAAAATGGGGCCTACTACCTAGAACATATCGACGGGGAAGAACTCGCTCAACCATGGAACGCTGAAAAGCTAAATCAATATTATAGCTAAGGCCACAACAATCGGCGTGCTCCGTCAAAATGACGGGCACAATGTACCGACCAGAAGTGCGCGCCCCGATACAAGCGCTGCATACTAAAATCAATCAAGGCATGCTTTTACACTATAACGAGCAAAACCCCTGCTCGACAGCGGTCCCTCAACCGAGCCCGCCGTCCCCACCGTACCACGAAAGGCAGAACGCCCAGCTCGTGATGGGAAGTTCACGACGCAGAACTCACGCCACGAACGCGACCTAAGCTCCGCTCTTTTTCCCAGAAACTACCCAAGCGTTTCGACCAGTTACCCTCACTGTAAAACAACTATTTGTCGAGCAAACCCTGAAACATTGAAAAATCATTCACGAAAACAACCCTTACAAATGGGCACTCACGACGAGCAGCGCGTGACACATCGAAATTAAGCAAAGTAAAAACATGCACGCATGAATATCCAAAATAATTTATACATAAGTGACCACCTAGGACGAAATCACATATATAAAAATAAAACGGCCACAAGGACCGCGATTGTAAAAATTACATAAAAATGGGACCAAGCCCCATCAAAAGAAATTACAACGTACGACGCGCAGGCCGGAAATATTTAGCAGAAAATTAAACAACATTTGGTTGCGGCTCCTTGTGGGCAGGCTGCTCATTATCCTCTCTCAACCTGAGGAAATCTAGGATGACAATCTGGCCGTCCACCACGTTGTGGAGGAACCCTATCCCCTCGGTAACCAGCTCAACCCCAGGGTTCACAACTTTTAGCTGCTCCACCGCATTGTTGAAGGCCTCCTCAGCGGCCCCCAAGCAGTCCTCCTAAGCCTGGTTGATTTGGGCAACGAGCTCGACATGAGTCTTTAGACTCTTCACCTCATTGCTCTCGTCCTTGGCAGGAGCCGTGGTAGCCCGTAAAGCAATGACCACATCCTCTGCGGCTTTCTTCTCTGCGGCCAAGATATCCCGTTCCTTGGTAACCTTGACCAGCTCTTCCTTAGATTTATTCGCCGCCTCCTCCGCAGCCTTCAACTTCTCTTCCAGAACTGTGTTGGCGGCCCGAGTCTTCTTCAGCTCCGCTTCCTGAAGGGCCCCTTCCTCAGTATAGACTACTGCCATGCCCAAGACCCTCATTAGGGCAGTGGCGTCCTGGGCCAGCAGCTTCCTTTTGCTCGAACGATCGAGCTCCTTGAGCGCTAACGACTCTGCCAGATGGAGTGCAAGGGAGGAGCCTTTAAAAAAATCCCTCTTGTGGAAGCATGGGGGCAGATCGTACTTGTTTTTCTCCCCTTCGTCAGTCAGGTCGAAGACATCCTCTGCCCAGAAGCACTTGTACCTTGAAGTTACTGGCATCAGGGAAGTCTAGGCAGCAACTGCTGCAGATGAAGAGGTCCCTGGTCCCATCGGGGGTGGAGCTACCTGCTCGCTGAGGAGGCTTTTACCAACCTTTCTCCCTAGCTTGAGCTTGACCGCCACAGTTTTCACCAAACGTTCTCGGGCCATAAATATCTTTCCTGCAAAACAACGAACGCACGTTAGTAAACGAAAAACAACAACGCAAGACAAGTTAAAAAGGAAAATGGCTACCCAAAAGTTCTAGAGCATCCTCACGTAAGCCGCATTCGAGGAGCTCCTTAGTGTTAATATATCGGGCCTCCACCTTGGGCCCCTCGTCATCTTAAAAAATGATGTTCCCGCCCCTGGTCACGCACTGGGTAGGGCAGAAACCATCAACAAAGGCCACCATCTTGTTGTAGCTGGCCATGTTGTCTTCCTCCAACATGACCGGCTTGGATATATACTTCTCGGTTTCCCTGGTGAAGTGGTCCTTACTCCAGGTGAAACGGAATCTCAGCGCCCGATGTCCCCTTATCTTGCCTTGCTCGTCGCGAAGGGCTCCCCTTTCGCATCTGTAAAAATATCCTAGAGGAACAAAGAGTCTTTAGCTCTCTCTGACACGGGCTCCACTACATAATACCTCTCCTTAAACGTCCTGATGGACTATGAGAAGGCCTTGAACAGCTTCCTCCCCTGCTTCAGGGAAACCCATTCGAACTGCCCTCGCACGACCTGGCGTTGGAGGTGGAAGACAGTGAAAAAGAGGGGGAGAGTGGATCCAATCTTCAAATACTCGCATGTAATCTCGAATGCCCGGATGAAGGTAATCGAGTTCGGATGGAGCTGAGAGGGTGCCAAGTCCAGATGGCCAAAAACTGCCACTTGAAAATCTGTGAAGGACAGCCTCAACCCAATCTCCTTGAAAATGTACTCGTACATGAGGAACCACTCGACGTCGTAAGCCGAGCATATCCGATCGTCCTCCCTAGGAAAATGGACCCTCCAGTCTTCCTCGTACCCCACTGTCGTGAAGGCATCCTGAGTGTGGAAGGCGAAGAGCGAGGCGTGCTCCCGAGGCTTGGAGGCAATCCAGTCCTCCCCGGGACTCCCTGGAGCGGTTTCGTCAGAACTACTATCCCCTAAAGAACTCTCCTCTGATAGCTCCAGCTCGAGAATAATGTCATCCTCGTTATTGCAAGACATCTCATTTACCTGAAAAGCAGAGAACAAAAGTGAATTCGATGGCAAAATCAAATCCACCCTTCCACCGCTAGTCAAGTGAAAGGGCGTGCGAAGGCCCGAGGACAACGTCCTCAACCTAAGCCCTTACTCAAACAACGCAACGATGGTGCGAGGAGATTCTCATGGAAATCCCTTAAACCCTCACGGGGAGATCCTCTCCGACACTTTACCTAGAATTCCGTTGAAGATTCACTAGAAAACTCGTGAGTACACCGGAAACTTCATAAGTTCCATCGGTGACAAACTCATTTGTCGTCCCCACAACGTCGGAATCAACAGAAAACCTAAGTTCCTAACACTCCCACAACGGCGTCGAAGGCAGAAAATGGCTCAACCACCGCCAGACACCAACATCCGCCAGAATGCATCTACTCTATCCAGTTTTTCGTCCTAACCGCATGCAAATATAAGCAAAATACGAGTAAAAATTGTGTAAAATAAGGAAGGATCAGAAACTTACGTGGTCGAAGAGAGAAAACAGTGGTCAGTGAAGCTTGGTCGGCGCTCGTGTGCCTGTGTTGTGGTGGTGGACGGTGGAAATGATGACAGCGGCAGAAGAAGAGAGAGAAGCGAAAAGTGAAAATGAACGCTTCATCCCTCTATTTATAGACGAGTCAGAAGCACGTGCACGAGCACGCGCAACGTAGGGGAATCATTATAACCTAGCATAGCCATCATTATGCATTAACTACGACACGTGGCTCAATGCATGCGTGGCACTCCATCCCTTCAAGTCCCATCAACCGCTGGGTTCCCCGCTCGCCAGACATGCAAGACGTGTATCCTCGAGCACCACGAAACGACCCCGTCTCAGTAACAGGCGTCGACCACGCTTGCTCCTCCTTGGGACCACGGGATGCCCTTAAGTCATCACTCCTATGCTCAGGAGCAACGACTTAGGGGGCTCCTGTTTCGGACTGGCCCAATGGCTAGGCATGACCCAATCCACTTCTGCACCCTAGAGCGGCCCAATAGCCTAAGTCCTGCCAGTTAAGGGCAAAGGAAAACATTTTCTCTTCTGCCCCTCAGCCAAGGAGGGCTGGCCAACTGACCCTCAGGATCAGCTGCCCTTCGTCACATCTCTTCCCGTCATGCACGGTTTAACCTGCCAAGAACGGCCACGACACTCTTGCCCGCAACCTCACCCTTGCTCGAAGCAACTACTAGTTTCGAGCATGTCTTCCCGTCTCAACGGCTAGTTTCTGGCAGTTACCTATTTTTGGGGAGCAAATATCTCGCCCCGAAAATAGGGACCAATGGCCAAGCGCTGGGGGCATTATAAATACCCTCTCCTTTGAGAGGGCCAGGTATTCAAAAATCATCCTAAGACATTCTTACTTTGTACTTTCCTTCTCCTCTCCTGATTCTTACTTCAGCATCGGAGTGCCTTGCAGGTACCCCCTCTCCTCTTTGGATCCAGCATCGAAGAGGAAGTCTCTGGCCCACTTCAGGTTCTGATCAACCGAAAATATCAGCATCATTTCCAACTTATGTATTTTGTGGAAATAAGATTCTTGTTAAATTTTATACTATTATCAAGTGTTATGTCATATTGATGATTTTTATTAGATATTATATGATGCGTTTCATCGAATTTGAGTGTTACCAATGAGTGTGATTGTATTGAGTTGTGTTACATTTTTTTTAAATCGACAAAAAGAATCATAAAAAAATATTTTTTATTTGAAACACAACTCGCGAACCCAACCCAACCCATAAATGAACGGGTCAGTTTGTATCGATTTTGACAATAAAATTGCAGGTTGGACGAAGAACCCAACTCATTAAAGTTTAAACAGATTGGGTAACAGGTTAGGTCAAACCCAGTCCAACTCAACCCGTGTACACCTCTAGTTTTATACATTATTTATAGAACAATTTGTCATGGCATATGAGATTTTTTTATAAGTGTCATTTAATTAAAATTAATCCTTTTAACACATAAGTATTATAATTAAAAACAAAATAATATATTATAATTGAATGACAGTATAAAATAGTTTTACACTAATATTATATTTTAATTAATCTCATTTTTAAAATAAAAGTCTAATTTGGAGGAATAGACGCCTCTCATTAACTAACGGTATTAAAAAAATTTACAGTGTTAGTATACATATTTCTTTTTCTCTTAAACAAAACTTTAGCATAAAAATAAAATTTATATGAGTATGAACTAGGACCCAAGAGAACTTCTGGTTAAAAAAAAATGATTAAAGAGCATTACAAGATGATGAAGGATTTTTTTAGTTCGAAGTTCAAACTCAACTCCGAGTATATGATAATATTAAAAAATTTTAATGAGAGTTTTATTGTCCATTGTATTTTTTTTTATTCGAAAAAATTAAGTTTTGCAATTGCACTTAACTAATATCTGATTTTTTTAAACGTATATGGTTATTAAGCTTACAAGGCTATGTTCATAGAGATATCAATTCAATTATGATTAAAAATATTAATTTATTGTATCATAAATTTGAAAAAAAAAAGTAATATTGTGTAGTAGTATTTAATAAGGTCAAATTGTTAACTTAGAGAGTGTAAATTAATATGATCAAAATAAGATTGTTAGATAATAGTGTAGAATATTTTCTCATTAAGTTTATAACTTCTTTTATTTAAAAAATTTATTTTAAGAAATATTTTAGTTTATAGTTTACAAAGTATCCTATATTATTTTTATTAGAGATAAATTTAATAGTTTGTTATTAGTTTGTTAGTAAGTATCAAATGCAAAGAGAAGAATTTCATTTTGCAGCATATAAGGAAAGGAATTCTAAGGTGGAAAACGCATATGCGTTTTACTCAGGTGCAGATAGGGAAAGAAGAAAGGAATATCACTCAAGATTAAAGTGTGATCACTGTGATAAAACTGGACACGTCAAGGCAAAATTCTTTGAGATTGTTGGATATCCAGAAAGTTAGGAATCACGAAGAACTCAAAGGTGAGAACTTAACAAATCAGGAGGGCAACAAGTAGTAAATTTTGCTCAAGCCACTGAGAGAAAATAATATCCAGAAGCAACAACATCTGTACGCGCTCTGCATGGAGTTCTTGCCAAAAATCATGCAAACGCACATGAAAACATGACTGGTAAATTTGAATATCGTTTCAATTGGATAATTGATAATGGTACTTCACACAACAAGAATCCTTTGACCTCAATATTGAAGAAAATTAGAAAATTAGATAAACATTTCTACATAACTACACCAATAGGGATTTCAACCTTAGTTGAAAATATGGGAGATGTGAATTTATCAAGTTCTCTTACGTTAAAATATATGTTACTGGTTCCTGACTTTAAATGCAAACGGATTTCAATTTATAAACTAACATATGATTTAAATTGTTATGTGATTTATGATCAAAATTCTTGCACAATACATGATCAAGCCTTGAAGAGGAACATTGGATCATGTGACCTGCATGAAGAGGTTTATGTGTTCACAAAGAAACACCAACATATTTCACATTTAGTCAAATGCAATTTTGATAAAGCAAACTGATGTGATGTATGTCGCAAGGCAAAATAATGTAGAAACATTTTCCCTTTAAGTATCAATAAAGCTTAAGCACCGGTTGAATTGATTCAATGTGACTTATGGGGGAAATACAATAATGCCACAAAAAATGGATCACATTACTTTTTAACCATTGTAGATAACTACACTCGTGGCACATGGCTATATTTAATGAAACACAAGAGAGAGAGAGAGAGAGAGAGAGAGAGAGAGAGAGAGAGAGAGAGAGAGAGAGAGAGAGAGAGAGAGAAACTTTATAACATTTTATTAGTTTCAGCAATATAATCAAAAGGAAATTTAGTATGCATTTAAAGAGGATTATGAGTGACAATGGGACATAGTTGCCTAACTTTGATTTCAAGTGCTTCACTAAAAAGGAGGTATCATGCATGAAACTTCATGTGTTGCCACACCTCAATAGAATGGGCGAGTGGAACGTAAGCATAGAAAATTTTTGAACATAGCACGAGCCATGTATTTTCAAACAAATATTTGGCATGTAGATTAAAGAAGTCACTGTATGGCTTGAAATAAGCATCTAGAAATTGGTATAGCAAGTTGTCTCAATCTTTGATAAAATATAGTCTCCAAGACAACCAGTTTGATCATAGTCTATTTACTTATCGACATGGATAATTTTTTCTTGTTGTTTTGATCTATGTTTATGACTTGATCATCACTAGTAATTACCCTGAGGCTTGTGATCAGTTCAAGCAATATCTTAGTCAATGTTTCCATATGAAGGATCTTGGGTCGCTTAAATACTTCTTAGGCCTAAAACTAGCATAAGGGTCAAAAGGGTTATTCCTTTATCAAAGAAAGTACACCTTAGACATTCAACCATAATATGGAATTCTTGGTTGTAAGCCTTCTTTGTTTCCAATGGAACAAAATCACAAACTTGCTTTGGTCAATGGACCTCCACTCTTAGAACAATCAAAGGTATTATTCTTCCACAACACAATGATCTACAACTAGTTTGCTATTATGAATTAGATTAGGCATCTTGTCCCATTACCAAAGAGTCCATCTCAGGTTATCTAATGAAACTTGGCAATGCTCCAATATCATGGAAAAAAAAAGAAACAAGCCACAATCTCTCGATCCTAAAGTGAGGCTAAATATCGCGCAATGGCACATGCCACAAGTGAAATACTATGGCTATGTAATTTGCTAGAAACTCTGCAAGTTCATGCATCAAACCCATGCTTCTGCATTTTGAAAATCAAGCAGCTCTTCATTTACCTGCAAACACGGTCTTCCATGAAAGAACAAATCACATTGAAATTGACTATCATTTTATCAGGGAACACATACAGTCAGGACCCATAAGCACAATGTATCTTCCCATCAAACAACAAAATGCTGACACTTTTACTAAGTTCTTAGGCGTGAATGTTTTTCAAGACCATATGTTCAAGTTGGGTGTTCATAATCCACACCCTCCATCTTCAAGGGGAGTATTAGAGTAAAATTTAATAGTTTGTTATGAGTTTGTGAGGATTGTTATTAGTTTGTTAGGTTTGATTCTATTTTCAAGCTATGAAAGATAGATCATCAGCCTATATATAAAGGTATGTCATGTGTTATAAAAAAACAATAAGAATACAACATATTTTTCAAGTTAACTATGTATTAGTTTTATTTTTTTGTAATGTTTTTATTATAAAAATATTCAAAAAAATTATATATTTTATTACCGATAAAGAAAATAATGTAAATAAATAGAGAAATGTGGGTAAAGGTATTAAGAAAATTTTAATCTCATATTTTGCAGGGAAATTTTTTTATGTTATAAACTCATTAAAAAATTTCACAAAATAAATTAAAAGCTGTCTAATTTATTAAAAATATTAACAAAGTTTAATATATAAACTAAAATCTATTTAATATTTTTCAAATTTTCAAACATTCTGTTTTTGGTAAACTGTGGCATTTGAAACCGTCGTAACAGCACATAAAAACCGTCACAATTCGCACTGGTCTAAAATAGTAATTGAAGTTTGAGATTTGAAAAACATTGCAAACTTTTTAAGTCAAGTATCCATTTAACCGACTTAACAAGTCCTGTAGCAGAATTGAAAAATGCTTTGTTTCATTGCATCGTTCATCATTTCTTCTCATGGCAAACATTACATCTTTTCAAGGATAAATATTCTGATTTTCTATCAACCATTGCCATGTTTTTGAATGGTGGTTATCATCTCTAGAAATTGATTTTAAAGTTATATTTTTCAATTACCTCTTTTAAACTTTGTAAAAAACTCTATATTTTCAAAACAGAATTTTCATAAAAGATACATTGTGAATCATTATCTTTCATATCATATTCATCAAAGTATCTTGAGCATTAGAGAGTATTGTTTATTGTGATTTCATATTGAAAGAGAAGAAGATTATAATCATTTGATTAAGTCTTTTTTATACTACAAATCTTCATATATTCAATTTATTGAAATTGTTGTAAAAGTTCCTAAGTTCCAAGGATTGTTTGGAATTAGGTGTGTACTATAAAAAGAGGATTGTTTCTTCTTACAGGGTTTGTTTAAAAATCCAAGAGGATTTTTCTTGGTGGTTTAGTTAGGATCTTGTATAGAAAGATATATGTTGTCTTTACATAGGGATCTAAATATAATGAAATCTCTTTCATGTTGAAAGGGGACTGGAGTACTCTCGGATTGTGAGGGGAACCAGATACATCATTGTGTTCTTTACTTTTTCGCATTTTATCGCTTTCAACACATAAACTTAAATTAGACGAAGGAAAGACATCTCTAAAATCGAAGAAATTTTTATACACCTAATTCACCCCCTCTTAGGCGCACTCTATAAACTTACAATTGGCATCAGAGCAAATTATAGGTAACTCATTCCTAAAGATCCAGAATGGCTTCCGCAAGTGCAAATCTGGTTTTCAAAGATGGTGGTAGTAGCAATAAATCTCCTCTATTTTCTGGTGAATATTTTGATTTTTGGAAAATTCGCATGAGGGCTCATTTGGAAGCACAAGGAAAAGGAATATGTCAAACCTTCGAAAATGGTCCACATGTTCCTACAAGTGTTGTTAATAGTGTTGGCACTCCAAAGATTCAAAGCTCTTGGGATGAAGATGATAAGAAGAAAGTTATTAATGAAAAGAAGCAATCAACATACTTCAAAGGGAACTTAGCATTGATGAATTCTTCTGTATCTCTCAATGTAAATCGGCAAAGGAAATTTGGGATACTTTGGTGGAAACTCAGGAAAGAACCACTAAAGTGAAGAGATCTAGATTGAATACTTTAAGTCAAGATTATGAATTATTTAGAATGCAGCCCCGAAAATCAATCCTTGATCTACAAAAGAGATTTGTACACTTGAAAAATCATTTGATTGCTCTTGGTAAGACTTTTACAAATGACAAACTTAATCTTAAAATGGTTAGGTCCTTAACCAGGGAATGGCAACCCAAAGTTACGGCAATATCAAAAAAGAAGAGTCTTTCTACCATGACATCCGCATCGTTGTTCGGAAAGCTTCAAGAGCATGAAATAAAACTTGAAAGATTGAAGAAACATGAAATACAAGTAAAATATTCAAAAGATGTTGTATTAAAAACAAGAGTCAAATTTTATGATAGTAATCAAGAGGAGGAATTCACTTATGACGATGATGATCTTATCAAAAAGTTTGGAAAGTTCTTAAGAAAAGAAAGGAAAAAGGAGATCATTCAGAAAAAAGCACCAACAAGAAAAGTTATATGTTTTGAATGTGGGAAACCAAAACATATCAAGACAGATTGCCCTAAACTATCAAAGAAAAGCAAATTCAAAGGTAAAAAGGAATCAAAATCTAGAAAACCATTTATGGCATGGGACGACAATAAAATAAGTAATTCATCTGAATCGGAAAGCGAAGAATATTCTAATCTTGCTCTTATAGCAACACACCAATCCGACGAAGAAGAAGAAGAGGTATGTTCTGAAACACCTTCTTGTGATGATAATGCTCAAAATGCTATAAAAATGTTACTCAATGAATGTAAAACTTTGTATAAAACTATGTCCACTCAAAAGAAAATTATTTCAACTCTTGAAGAGAAAGTTGACACCATGCAAAAGGATTTTGACATTGAGAAACAAAATTATTTTGAAAAAGAAAAACAAAGTCTTGCATGCAAAGAGTGTGAATCACTTTCCTTCCAATCTATTCAATTAAAAAGAGTCCTTGAAAGATATGAAAAAGGACAAATTGGATTGGAAGATGTTCTTAGCCGTCAAAATTTTCTAATAACAAAGAAGGACTTGGCTATTCTAAATTTGATAAACCGAGTTCTAGAAAAACAATATTTGTCAAGGCAGGTGAACAACCAATTAAGGAAAATGTGAATAAAGTTCATAATGTGCATCATCATGCTAGGAAGAGAAATGTTCGAAAGAAAACCTTTCTTCCAATATATAAAAATAATTTTGTTCCTACTTGTTTTTATTGTGGTATAGTTGGCCATACACCTAATGCTTGCTATAAACTTTAGTGTGGCAAGTGGGCATTATGTGTGGGTAAAGAAAGATATTAATTATGAAGGACCCAAAGCACTTTGGGTACCAAACAAAACTTAATCTGTTTTGCAGGTCTGCTGGAATGCCACTTCAAATTTATGGTATATGGATAGTGGGTGTTCTAAGCAGATGACCAGAGATATAAGCAAATTTTCAAATTTAGTGCTTAAGGCCCAAGATTTTGTCACTTTTGGGGACAATAACAAAGGAAGAATTTCGGGTAAAGACAAAGTTGGTACACCACTTTTCACATTCATTGAAGATATTCTCTATGTCGGTGGACTAAAGCATAATCTTCTAAGTATCAACCAACTTTGTGACAAAAGGCTTCAAGATCAACTTCACCAAAGATGAATGATTAATTAAAGATGATGCCACACATAGGGTAAAACTTATGATTTATTTGTTATGAATGAATGAATACTTTGATTTATCTTGTGATATATTTGTAAATTTATTATCTTTCACCCATATTTTCCTTCTTTTTGATGATGTCAAAGGGGGAGAAAGATGTCATGCTTGTGTATTTCTTTGTCTTAAATTTTTAAAGGTATAATTACTCCATCAAGATGATCAACTCTAAATATTTCTAAGTTTCACATACAAAGGGGGGGCTATACATCTTAGTGGGAGAAGTGTTCTGGAAATTACAAAGCATCAAAAGGAATGTTTGTCATCATTAAAAAATGGGTGAATGTGAAGTCAAGTTTCCAAGCTAATATTGATGAAGACAAATGATCAAAGGTATTGCATATCAAAAAGAAGATTTCAAGAGGATTCATTCATGATGTGTTGTTAATGTCTTTAAAGATTCAAGTTATATGAATTTCATAAACATATACATATTTTAGTGCTCAAGAATCATTAACATACATTTTATCATACTCAAATAATTTTCATCATCTTAGGTATATGAATTTCATATCATATACATTTCTTAGTGCTCAAAATATTTTTTATCTTGCATAGGAAAATTTATTTTTTTACGATTGAGCCATGTTAAATTACTTTCAAATATAATCTATTGACTTAGATAAATCAATAGAATTTGCATAAGGTTGGTTCAAATACTTAGACAATTTTTCAATTTTTTCAAACATTCTTTTTTTTTTTGTAAATTGTGGCATTTGAAACCGTCGTAATAGGACATAAAAACTGCCACAATTCGCACCGGTCTGAAACAATATTTGAAAAATTGAGATTTGAAAAACGTTGCGAACTTGTTAAGTCAAGTATTCATTTAATCGACTTAACAAGTCCTGTAGCAGAATTGAAAAATGCTTTGTTTCATTGCATCCATTCATCATCTCTTCTTGTGGAAAACATGACATCTTTTCATGGATAAATATTATGATTTTCTATCGACCATTTTCATGTTTTTGAATGGTGATTATCATCTCTATAAATTAATTTTACAGTTATATTTTTCAATTACTTCTTTCAAACTTTGTAAAAAACTCTCTATATTTTCATAAAAGATACATTGTGAATCATTATTTTTCATTTCATATTCATCAAAGTATTTGAGCATTAGAGAGTATTGTTTATTGTGGTTTCATATTGAAAGAGAATAAGACTATATATCTTCATATATTCATTTTATTGAAATTTTTGTAAAAGTTCCTAAGTTCCAAGGATTGTTTGGAATTAGGTGTGTACTATAAGAAAGAAGATTGTTTCTTCTTATAGGGTTTGTTGAAAAATCCAAGAGGATTGTTCTTGGTGGTTTAGTGAGGATCTTGTATAGAAAGACAAGTGTTGTCTTGTTCATAGGGATCTAACTATAATGAAATCTCTTTTATGTTGAAAGGGGGCTGGAGTACTCTCAGATTGTGAGGGGAACCAAGATACATCATTGTGTTCTTTACTTTTTTGCATTTTATCGCTTTCATCACATAAACTTAAATTGGACGAAGGAAAGGCATCTCTAAAATCGAAGAAATTTTTATACACCTAATTCACCCCCTTCCCTTTAGGTGCACTCTATAAACTTACAATCCATATGAGCCTTAGAGGTGATAGCTTTCACCAACATAAAGGCTATAGGAAATCACCTCAGTCTATGACAAAATAGCCAAACCAAAACTTCCATGGACTCTGAGTATGTGTTGAAAAAACACTACACATTTTTTCCAGTAATCTCAGCTAAGAGTTTAGTAGAAACATGATGACTTCTATGATCTTTTAAAATCTTGTTGGAATGAAAAAGTGCATTTGCTTTTAAAACGAAAAATCTATTTTTGTATCATATATGTCAACATGTCTTTCACTATTTTTACTCTTATAAGAAATTAAACAAGTTTGATTCTCAAGAGTGTTTCATGTTAAGATAATCTGAATGGTCAAATGGATATAAAGCATCTGACACTGAAACCAATATTGAAAATGAATCAATTCATGTTTAATTTTAATGATAATCTTGGCTCTAAAAAGTCATAGCTAGTTAAAAAATTTGTAGGGTTGAAAGACTGCATGTTAGACTCTGAAGGCAAAGAATCTGAAGAAAGAGATTATGATAATTGCTTAATGCCGAAGTGTTCAGATCTGATACTAACGTCATTCTAGTTAACACTAGGGATACTTGAGCAGAGTAAGATCTGCCTAGAATTATTCTTACTCGGTATTCCATGAAAGAACAAAGCATATTGAAATTGACTATCATTTAATCAGAGAACACATACAGTCAGGACCCATAGCACAACGTATCTTCCCATCAAACAACATAATGCTGACACTTTTACTAAGTCCTTAGGTGTGAAAGTTTTTCAAGACCATATGTTCAAGTTGGGTGTTCATAATCCACACCCTCCAAATTCAAGAGGGAGTATTAGAGTAAAATTTAATAGTTTGTCATGATTTTGTGAGGATTGTTATTAGCTTGTTAGGGTTGATTCTATTTTCAAGCTATGAAAGATAGATCATCAGCCTATGTATAAAGGTATGTCATGTGTCATAAAAAACAATAAGAATACAACATATTTTTCAAGTTAACTTTCTATTAGTTTTATTTTTTAAATATTTTTATTATAAAAAAATTCAATAAAAATTATATATTTTATTATCGATAAAGAAAATAATGTAAATAAATAGAGAAATGTGGGTAAAGCTATTAAGAAAATTTTAATCTCATATTTTGTAGGTAAATTGTTTTATGTTATAAACTCTTTAAAAAATTTCACAAAATAAATTAAAAACTATATAATTTATTAAAAATATTAACAAAGTTTAATATATAAATTAAAATCTATTTAATATTTTTCAAATTTTCAAACAATCTGTTTTTGGTAAACTGTGGCATTTGAAACAATCGTAACATCACATAAAAACCATCAAAAATTCGCACTGGTCTAAAATAGTAATTGAAATTTGAGATTTGAAAAACGTTGCAAACTTTTTAAGTCAAGTATCCATTTAACCGACTTAACAAGTCCTGTAGCAGAATTGAAAAATGCATTGTTTCATTGCATCTGTTCATCATCTCTTCTCATGGCAAACATTACATCTTTTCAAGGATAAATATTCTGATTTTCTATCAACCATTGCCATGTTTTTGAATGGTGGTTATCATCTCTAGAAATTGATTTTATAGTTAAAATTTTCAATTACCTCTTTTAAACTTTGTAAAAAGCTCTCTATATTTTCAAAACAGAATTTTCATAAAAGATACATTGTGAATCATTATTTTTCATATCATATTCATCAAAGTATCTTGAGCGTTAGAGAGTAATGTTTATTGTGATTTCATATTGAAAGAGAAGAAGATTATAATCATTTAATTAAGTCTTTTTTATACTACAAATCTTCATATATTCAATTTATTGAAATTGTTGTAAAAGTTCCTAAGTTCCAAGGATTGTTTGGAATTAAGTGTGTACTATAAAAAGAGGATTGTTTCTTCTTACAGGGTTTGTTTTAAAATCAAAGAGGATTTTTCTTGGTGGTTTAGTTAAGATCTTGTATAGAAATATAAGTGTTGTCTTTTCATAGGGATCAAAATATAATGAAATCTCTTTCATGTTGAAAGGGGACTGGAGTACTCTTGGGGTGTGAGGGGAACCAGGATACATCACTGTGTTCTTTACTTTTTTGCAATTTATCGCTTTTAACACATAAACTTAAACTAGACGAAGGAAAGACATATCTAAAATCGAAGAAATTTTTATACACCTAATTCACCCCGCTCTTAGGCGCACTCTATAAACTTACAATTGGAATCAGAGCAAATTATAGGTAACCTGTTCCTAAAGATCCAAAATGACTTCTGCAAGTGCAAATCCGGTTTTCAAAGATGGTGGTAGTCGCAATAAATCTCCTATATTTTTTGGTGAATATTTTGATTTTTGGAAAATTCGCATGAGGGCTCATTTAGAAGCACAAGGAAAAGGAATATGGAAAACCTTCGAAAATGGTCCACATGTTCCTACAAGTGTTGTTAATAGTGTTCGCACTCCAAAGATTCAAAGCTCTTGGGATGAAGATGATAAGATGAAAGTTATTAATGAAAAGAAAGCAATCAACATACTTCAAAGTGAACTTAGCATGGATGAATTCTTCTGTATCTCTCAATGTAAATAGGCAAAGGAAATTTGGGATACTTTGGTGGAAACTCATGAAGGAACCGCTGAAGTGAAGAGATCTAGATTGAATACTTTAAGTCAAGATTATGAATTATTTATAACGCAACCCTGAAAATCAATCCTTGATCTACAAAAGAGATTTGTACACTTGACAAATCATTTGATTGCTCTTGGTAAGACTTTTACAATTGACAAACTTAATCTTAAAATGCTTAGGTCCTTAACCAGGGAATGGCAACCCAAAGTTACAGCAATATCGAAAAAGAAGAGTCTTTCTACCATGACATCCGCGTCGTTGTTCGAAAAGCTTTGAGAGCATGTAATAAAACTTGAAAGATTGAAGAAACATAAAATACAAGTAAAATATTCAAAAGATGTTGTATTAAAAGCAAGAGTCAAATTTCATGATAGCAATCAAGAGGAGGAATCCACTTATGACGATGATGATCTTATAAAAAAGATTGAAAAGTTCTTAAGAAAAAAAGGAAAAAGGAGATCATTCAGAAAAAAGCACCAAGGAAAGTTACATGTTTTGAATATGGGAAACCAAAACATATCAAGACGGATTACCTAAACTATCAAAGAAAAATAAATTAAAAAATAAATAGGAATCAAAATCTAGAAAACCATTTATGGCATGGGACGACAATAAAATAAGTTCTTCATCAGAATCGAAAAGTGAAGAATATTCTAATCTTGCTTTTATAGCAACACACCAATCCGACGATGAAGATGAAGAGGTATGTTCTGAAACACCTTCTTGTGATGATAATGCTCAAAATACTATAAAAATGCTACTTGATGAATGTAAAACTTTGTATAAAACTGTGTCCACTCAAAAGAAAATTATTTCAACTCTTGAAGAGAAAGTTGACACCACGCAAAAGGATTTTGACATTGAGAAACAAAATTATTTTGAAAAAGAAAAACAATGTTTTTCATGCAAAGAGTGTGAATCACTTTCCTTTCAAACTGTTCAATTAAAAAGAGTCCTTGAAAGATATGAAAAAGGACATATTGGATTGGAGGATGTTCTTAGCCGTCAAAATTTTCTAATAACAAAGAAGGACTTGGCAATTCTAAATTTGATAAACCAAGTTCTAGAAAAAATATATTTGTCAAGGCTGGTGAACAACCAATAAAGGAAAATGTGAATAAAGTTCATAATGTGCATCATCATGCTAGGAAGAGAAATGTTCAAAAGAAAACCTATCTTCCAATATATAAAAGTAATTTTGTTCCTACTTGTTTTTATTGTGGTATAGTTGGTCATACACCTAATGCTTGCTATAAACTTTAGTGTGGCAAGTGGGTATCATGTGTAGGTAAAGAAAGGTACTAATTATAAAGGACCCAAAGCACTTTGGGTACCAAACAAAACTTAATCTGTTTTGCAGGTCTGCTGGAATGCCACTTCAAATTTATGGTATATGGATAGTGGGTGTTCTAAGAATATGACCAGATATATAAGCAAATTTTCAAATCTAGTGCTTAAGGCCAACGATTTTGTCACTTATGGGGACAATAACAAAGGAAGAATTTTGGGTAAAGACAAAGTTGGTACACCACCTTTCACATTCATTGAAGATATTCTCGATGTTGATGGACTAAAGCATAATCTTCTAAGTATCAACAAACTTTGTGACAAAAGGCTTCAAGATCAACTTTGCCAAAGATGAATTCTTAATTGAAGATGATGCCACACATAGGGTAAAACTTATGGTTTATTTGTTATGAATGAATGAATACTTTGATTTATCTTGTGATATATTTGTAAATTTATTATCCTTCACCCATATTTTCCTTCTTTTTGATAATGTCAAAGGGGGAGAAAGATGTCTTGCTTTTGTATTTCTTTCTCTTAAACTTTTAAAGGTATAATTACTCCATCAAGATGATCAACTCTAAATATTTCTAAGTTTCATATACAAAGGGGGAGTTATACATCTTAGTGGGAGAAGTGTTCTGGAAATTACAAAGCATCAAAAGGAATGTTTGTCATCATTAAAAAAGGGGTGAATGTGAAGTCAAGTTTCCAAGCTAATTTTGATGAAGACAAATGATCAAAAGTCTTGCATATCAAAAAGAAGATTTCAAGAGGATCCATTCATGATGTGTTGTTAATGTCTTTAAAGATTCAAGTTATATGAAATTCATAAACATATACATATCTTAGTGCTCAAGAATCATTAACATGAATTTTATCATACTCAAATAATTTTCATCATCTTAGGTATATGAATTTCATATCATATATATTTCTTAGTGCTCAAAATATTTTTTATCATGCATTGGAAAATTTATTTTTTTATTTTTGAGCAATGTTAAATTTCTTTCAAATATAATCTATTGACTTAGATAAATCAATAGAATTTGAATAAGGTTGGTTCAAATACTTAGACAATTTTTCAATTTTTTTTCAAACATTCTATTTTTTTATTGTAAATTGTGGCATTTGAAACTGTCGTAATAGGACATAAAAACCGCCACAATTTGCACCAATCTGAAACAGTATTTGAAAATTGAGATTTGAAAAACGTTGCGAACTTGTTAAGTCAAGTATTCATTTAATCGACTTAACAAGTCCTGTAGCAGAATTGAAAAATGTTTTGTTTCATTGCAGCCATTCATCATCTCTTCTCATGGAAAACATTACATCTTTTCATTTATAAATATTATGATTTTCTATCGACTATTTTCATGTTTTTGAATGGTGGTTATAATCTCTATAAATTACTTTTAAAGTTATATTTTTCAATTACCTCTTTCAAACTTTGTAAAAAACTCTCTATATTTTCATAAAAGATACATTGTGAAAAAACTCTCTAATTCCAAACAATCCTTCAAACTTTGTAAAAAACTCTCTATATTTTCATAAAAGATACATTGTGAATCATTATTTTTCATTTCATATTCATCAAAGTATCTTGAGCATTAGAGAGTATTGTTTATTGTGGTTTCATATTGAAAGAGAAGAAGACTATATATCTTCATATATTCATTTCATTGAAATTTTTGTAAAAGTTCCTAAGTTCCAAGGATTGTTTGGAATTAGGTGTGTACTATAAGAAAGAGGATTGTTTCTTCTTATAGGGTTTTTTGAAAAATCCAAGAGGATTGTTCTTGGTGGTTTAGTTAAGATCTTGTATAGAAAGACAAGTGTTGTCTTGTTCATAGGGATCTAACTATAATGAAATCTCTTTCATGTTGAAAGGGGACTGGAGTACTCTCGGAATGTGAGGGGAAACAAGATACATCATTGTGTTCTTTACTTTTTTGCATTTTATCACTTTCATCACATAAACTTAAATTGGACGAAGGAAAGGCATCCCTAAAATCGAAGAAATTTTTATACACCTAATTCACCCCCTCCCCCTTTTAGGCGCACTCAATGAACTTACAATCCAGATGAGCCTTAGAGGTGATAGGTTTCACCAACATGAAAGGCTATAGGAAATCACCTCAGTCAATGACAAAATAGCTAAACCAAAACTCCCATGGATTCTGAGTGTGTGTTGAAAAAACACTACACATTTTTTCCAGTAATCTCAGCTAAGAGTTTATTAGAAACATGATGACTTCTATAATCTTTTAAAATCTTGTTGGAATGAAAAAGTGCATTTTCTTTTAAAACGAAAAATGTATTTTTGTATCATATATGTCAACGTGTATTTCACTATTTTTACTCTAATAAGAAATTAAATAAGTTTGATTCTCAATAGTGTTTCATGTTAAGATAATCTGAATGGTCAAATGGATATAAAGCATCTGACACTGAAACCAATATTGAAAATGAATCAATTCATGTTTAGTTTTAATGATAAGCTTGGCTCTAAAAAGTCATAGCTAGTTGAAAAATTTGTAGGGTTGAAAGACTGCCTGGCAGACTCTGAAGGCAATGAATCTGAAGAAAGAGATTATGATAATTGCTTAATGCCGAAGTGTTCAGATCTGATACTAACGTCATTCTAGTTAACACTAACGTCATTCTAGTTGACATGAGTCTCTAGAAACTCGTGTCATCTGAATTCCAATGTTAAAACGTGTTCTTATGACCCTATTGTAAAATAGTATCCATATACAACACCATCTGACCTTTTGAAGAAAGTTCTTGGAATGCATAAATCCTTGCCTCAAGATTCAACAACAAGAACAACAATCTGGGAATGAAAGATGAAAGCTATCAAAATCTGGATACAACACTCAGATCCTCAGAACCTCTAAACAAGAAGGTCATCAAGTCAATAAGAGGAAACTTTCCTTTTCCCTTGATAAATCTTTTCCCTGTGTTTATCTAAGAATCATATTTTGCATTTGAAATGCTAACCATACTAAGATAAACATCATTTTATCAAAAACATTATTCAGAAGGATATTCACTATACAAACCTTCAATGGGCTGGTATCTTATCTAAAATCCCTTGCTAAATATGAGAATCTTTTCTTTAAGAAGAACTTAAAAGAAAATCTTTTATTGAAATGAATGATGAAATCTTAGAATGTGTAGCATCAGAATGATTAAAATCTGATTCTCAGATATCTACCCCTGAACCAACAAACTCTCTTTGTGAGAAACTTGTTTTGGTTAAAAGATTCTAAATCAGAACCCTGTCGGGATTTCTCTGTCTTTTAATCTCTGAAAGTCTATGGTTACTCATAAGTATTTTGTTATGGATAAGATAAGTGACAAGTTGTTCCACTATCTTCCAAGCTGTCAAAAACCCTTGAAGTACCTCTGAGTAATTATTAGCTTATTGGGTAAAATAAAATCTTTCTCTGGCACTCCCTAAGTCATCATTATTTATCTTTTCAAAATGGTTAAGTGCTTAAAAAAATTCCAAAAATCACTATATTCCTTTTTTCACAAACACAATTCTCACTACTCACACTTGAATCTTTTCAACTCTTAAATCCTAAAATATGGTTGAAATGGTTGAAAACTTCTCCAAAATCTCTCTAATCAACACCTGTGGCGAGAGGAAGATCGGATATAATGGTTGTGGAAATCGAAACAAATGTAATGGAAAAGAAATAAATTAATATTCTTCAAAAACCATTACATTTCCATACTTTATTCAAAAGACTACAAAATGTCTTTAAAAGGTTACAACTTTCAAACTAGGTCAGCATTCCAACCACCTAACCTAAGGAAGGTTCCATTGTCCTCATCAGTATCAAATCCACTTTCTTCAACTAGTTTCTATTTCTTGAAGTTCTTCATCCTTGAAATTGAAGTTATTCCTGACATTGTTGCTCCAGTAGATATACCAGCTTGTGTTATTTAACCTTCAGAGGACTTAAACATAACATCACTAAGCTTTTTCTCCTCAACTTCCTCGGGCTTCAAAATAGCCTCCCTAACCTTTTTGTAAGAACTCTTATTAGAGACCTCTGATATATTTCTCATGTCAAGAGATAGACGGAGAAGGAATTGAGAAAAGATGAAAAATAAAGGATTGTTATCTTGCTTGTAACAAAACATCTCTTATATAGAATGTTTGGGTTAAAACAAAATCAACTTTACTTACCTTGCTCCAATAGATAAGGAGAGAGAAATTTCTTCATTTTGAGGCACATATTCCCAATTTTGAATGCTACACTCTCTAATGCTCAGTTGTTAGAACAAGGTTGGACCAACTCGAGAATTGAAAAGTTGTTAACTACCATTCTAGCCAGTTTCATCCAATTTTTTTCTTTCTCTCTAGATCTATTATCTTTCTAGTCACTTTCAAAAATCTTTTTTAAATCTTTAAATGAGATCATTCTATAATTCTTTTTTATGAAGACAAAGGGGGAGAAGAGTAATGATTTTGATCATTTTTATTCAGTTGAGAATATCCCATACATCAACAAAGGAGAAAAGAGAAATGATCTAAAGAGTTTGTTAACATTAACATTCTGAAGAGGTCAAGAATAATGACTCTGAAGAATTTAATTTAACAAATCTGATGAGAAAGTATTTCAACAAAATAACTTCATGGAATCAAAATTCTAAGTCTTGTACTCAGAGGGAGCTTGCAAACCTCACTCGGTACTTTGAGATAAATAATTTTTATACTATAAAGTACTCAGAGAAAGTTTGCAAACCTTACACTGAATCTTTTAGCATATTATTTGATTTGAACCTTCATTGAAACCAAAATAATTTTGGATCTTAAACTCAGGGGGAGCTTTCAAACCTAACTATGATATTTTATAGAAATGATTATCAAAGTAAAAATTCTTCAACAAAATAAATTTGTTTGTCATCATCAAAAAGGGGGAGATTGTAAGAACAAGTTTGGTTCTACATGTACATACCTTTATGTTTTGATGATAACAAAGAGTAAAAGAACAATTTTGTGCACTAGCTGTTTGTTAAGTATGCAGAAACTCAAAGACGAGAACAAAATGTAAATGGAAAGAGAAAATGATGATTAAAACACATTCTGATCAAGGAAATTCAATTGTTACGTTTGGAGGCAACTCTCATAGTTGAAGACAATGAAGAGGTCAACTATGATTATCAACTCAGAAGACAACAAAGGCAAATGGAAAGCAGACTTCAAATCAAAGTAAAGTATTAATCAAGGTCTGAACGACATCAAATTATAAAAGCCAGACTCTAAAGAAAGCTATGTCATTGAAGAAGTAAATCTGAATGTAGAAGAAGTCTGAAGAAAGCAGAAAAGATATTGAAGAAGAAAACACATGTTGAACAAAAGGAAGAATACCAAGATGTGTTTAAAGCAAGTCAAAATTCAAGATTATCAAGTCAACATTTCTAAACAGAAACCATCCAGACAACCTCTAATAAACTTTGACTATAAATTTTATGTTAGTCTCAGAGCCCAACAATCCAAGGAATCTAAAGTTTTACCAAGTTCTGAAGATAGCTTCTGAGAACTCTACTCAAGCTTCATCAACATTATATTTTAAGCCTCTCACTTGAAGTTGGTAAGCAAGTTAAATATTCTCTTACAGTCAAACGTATCTGATCTAAACAAACTATTAAATGCTTCTGCATTTGTTGTTCACGTTCATTATGGACTATAGTACTTTGAAGCCTCACTTTGAATAAACTTTAAAGTCTACATCATCTAGGCTCTGGACTCTGATCAAGCTTCACTTCATATTTTATATGAAGCCTCTAATTATGATGAGTAATATATTCAAGGAAATTATAATCAAACAGAATTTTCCTTATGAAGACAGATTCTGATCTATACTCAAGCTTTAAACCACTTTTATAACTAGCCTTTAACTAGTAGATTTGAATTAAAGGTCATTAATGTTTGATGTGACATAAGTTCAAAAAGTAACTATACTTTCAAAGTAAAGAGACTTCTTACGTCCCATCATCAAAAAAATCTCTGGTGCAAGTGCCACTCAACTACTGCATATGAAGTGACCTTCATTCAATAAATACTTTACATGTTAATTCTTTTTCCACCCTCCAACGGATCTGTCCTCCAACAGATCTATTCATCTCCTATATATTCTGAAGAATATGGAAGGTGTAAAAGAAGCCTGAGAGTGACAAAGCAAAACAATTTAGAAGAATGTAGAAAGGAGAAACAAAGCAAAGGCATGCATGTGTGTGTGAGTCTTAACAGACACTGAAGTTACAATCACCACCACATAACAAAGAGAGAAAACAGTTAGAACTTTCAATGTATATATTTTAAGTGTAATCATCCAATTTCATCTGATATGTTATTAGCTTATTAAGAAGCAAACTCAGTAAACATAAACTATTATAACCTAGTTTGGTTGTGTTCCTCAAGTGACCAGGTTGGTCAGGCTCTTGAGAAGTCAGTGAAAGGTAGTCATTGAGGGAGTAATCTTCTTAAGCGATCGGGTAGGTCAAGTCTTAAGGAGTCAATGATCATTGGAGTTTCTTAAGCAGTCGTGTAGGTCAGGCTCTTGAGGAATCAGTGACAAGTTGTCATTGCTTTTGTAATCAATGTTGATTATTGGATTAAATCCTTGGCTAAGGCAAATCATCCAGGTGGGTGGACTGGAAGTAGCCTAGTTAATGGTGAACCAGGATAGCATGCTTGTGTATTTTATCATTGTTTTTATTATTATTGTTTCTATTACTGTGGTTGTTTTGGGAAGCAAAAATTCATTAAATTGGAAACCCAATTCAAATCCCCCTTTCTTGTATTTCCTGCATCATCACTATTTCTACGGCTACTCGATGATATTTAGCCATCTCAATTAATCGAAGGCCCTTGTGAGATAGCATGCAACTCTATGATGGTTTCCAGGGCTGACCCAGGATACAATATCAGACTTCCCCTAAAACTCCAAATAACGAGCAATCTCAACATCTTTAGGCTCGTGGCCAGCCACTCCCCTGCATGTTTTGACAAAACTTTTTGCATTTTCCTTCTTCGACAGGAAACTTCTATTTCTTCCTCGGTCAAGACAGGATGAGGCATCAGTTTCTCGAAAAGGTTTTCACCTCTAACGAGTTTCCCCAAAAAGAGAGTCTCCGAAGAATCCATAGAAAGAGTATCATTTGAAAGAGATTCTCCATACAACCCTTCCATTTATGAATCATCACTCAAAGGGATAATCTCTGGTTTAAAATCCTTTCTGACAGAAGAAATGGAATGTGAATCAGACCCCATTCACCTTTCTGAGGATGAAGAAGCACTGCCCTCCAAATTACTGTCGATGGCAATAAGGTTGTTATTCATCGTAATAAAAGTATAACAAAATACTAGAATGAAAAAGCTGAAAGGAAGAAAGGTACCCTGAAATTTTAAGCTGGACGTGATAAAGCAAGGAGAGAACTAAAGAGTTGAAGCTTTAAAGATTTGAATATTTTGAATGTGTAATTGCTCTTACTCTTGAAGAAAATACTCTCAGAGAAGAGGGAAGGAATCAAAGAGACAAGGGAAACTCAGTCTACACAATAGTGAAAAAGTTTCTCCAATCTCTCTTTCTTCCTTATATAGGCAAGGGCGACTGAACAGACCATATTGAAAGTAAGAAGAAAGCGTAGATCAACAGTCAGATTTTATCTTGGAAACTCACACAAACTCTAGTGCACTCAAGTACACGCAACTCTGCACTTTTTCAGGTCACACGTCAAGAGAAAAACGATTAAATGCTTCAATGATGAGACTGCATTTAATGCTCACGTTCCCCGTTACTCTTTGGAAAAACCAAAGCAGTATATGTCAGCCGACACTTGTGCAACTATTATAGAGGGTCGATCACGATTACTAAAGACTCCTTCGACATCTAGAGTGTCCGGCGAATCTTGGGGGAACTATTCTGTTCCAGACAAAGGCCTAGGACTTAACATCCCATGCCAACCAAAGGCCCAATAACACGAGGTCCATTATCTAACTTGCTCCACCAAGCCCAGGGTATAAATATCATCATAAAGGATTTTTAGGTACACAATTTCTAATCTCCACTTCCATTACACTTATCTAAATCTTAAACTGATTTGGTCTTGGAGTGCTAACCATGCAGGTACCCCCTATGTAGCAACACATATTCAAGATCGACACAGATCAATGATGTTAATTCAAGTTCAACACTTCAAGTCTAAGAAGTATTGTGGCTGTAACCTCTGATTTACGTTATCACATTGCAAAATCACATGTTATTTCTTTTGGATTGGTTGCATTATGCAAAACAATATTGATGCAGAAAGGACACATGTGGAACGTGATGTTCCGGCATGTATGTAACATCTGGCTTTTGTACTACAGGCTAATATTGTCGCGTTTTTGGAGCGAAATTGTAGCACCTCTATATTTTTATGTGTTTAGTTATTTTATTTAAAGTAGTATGTGTATGTTAGTTGATAAATTAAGTTATTAATAATCCTAGTTATAATTAATTTATTGATATTATTAGTTATAGAAGTGGAATAATAATAATAATAATAATAATAATAATAATATGAAGGAGTAATAGATATACCACTTAGTGATGGTAGAAAAAAAAACATAAAGAACTAACTTGTTATTTTAAAATAACTTAAAGGACTCAGACAATATTTTTGCCTAAAAATAATAAGAAATTACTAAAGTCACATCAATAGGTTGGGTCAACGGGTCTGCGGGTTACAAAACTCAAATCCGTTACCCGAACCAAAACTATACGGATTGTTATGGATTGGGTAGGGTATATCCATAAATAAATGGGTTCGAGTAATTTATGGGTCGGTTCGATTTGAGTCAGTGGGTTCGTGGGTCGACTCGCACCCATGAACACCCCTACTCACATACTCCATTTACAGAGTTTTCACCGAACAAAAACAAACCTATATTTTAAGATAAAATTTTCCTATTTATTTTGGCTCTCATTCTTCATCATCAACGACCCATTCATTTCATTCTGGTATATTTTGAGAGAGTATTCGTTGAGATTATCATTAAGAAAAGTATTTAGAGGGAATGACTTTTTCTAGAGCAACACTTTTGTGGGAGACACACAACATACTCATCCAAAACTTTAAGCAGAAGCTTCAATACTTTCGATACAAATAAGTCGGTCTTTTAATACCACTGTTAGGGGAAGATTTCTACTAGGGAGCATTGAACATTGTGGAATTTCTTTTTCTAGAGCAACACCTTTGTGAGAGACACACCATATACTCACTCAAAACCTTAAGGTGATAGATGTGTGGGTTCTCCCACTTATAAATGCTCAAGTCACTCCATTCTTATCTAATGTGCGACCATTATCCACAATACTCACACTTGTTAATAGTTAACATGGTTAATATTATATGCATATTTTAATGTTTTAGAGAAAAAAGATAAAATTTGTTAATCATGAAATTATGAACACCAAATTCCTTCTCACATAAATAATTGAAAACTAAACTTAAAGTTATATGTAAGGGTGTTTGTTTTATAATTTTTATGTGAACGAACCAAATTACCTTCTTTAAAGATTAAATGATCACTGTCAGTTACAAATTTTATTATTGAATTATCTTGTTTGCTTTAGCTTGAAATTGTTGGGGAGAGTTTACTAGGGAGCATTGATACATAGTGTAGGATTATGCACCTTTGTGAGAGACACACCACTTGTCCACCTAAAACCTTAAGGTGATAAGTGAGTGGGTTCTCCCACTTATAAATGCTTAAGTCACCACATTCCTATCCAATGTGGTGATTTGAGCATTTATAAGTGGGAGAACCCACTCACTTATCACCTTAAGGTTTTAGGTGGACAAGTGGTGTGTCTCTCACAAAGGTGCCTAATCGTTGGATGATTCAGATGCGAGTCTTGTTCGGTGCTCAAGATGTTCTAGATCTTGTCACCGAAGGTTACGTTCCGGTAGCAGCAGATGCGACGGAGGAGCAGAAGAACGCGCAGAAGGACACAAGGAAGAAAGATCAAAAAGCATTGTTCTACATCCATCAATGTGTGGATGCGAATGTGTTTGAGAAGATTGCAGATTCAACGACGGCGAAGGCGGCGTGGGACACACTGGTCAGATGTTACGGTGGTGACGCATCAGTGAAGAAGGTGAAGCTTCAGTCTCTACGTAAGCAGTACGAGAATCTCAACATGAAGAACAATGAGAAAGTTTCTGAGTACATCTCCAGAGTGATTCTGATCACTAATGAGATGAAGGCGTGTGGAGAAACTCTTTTTGAACAAGTAATCATTGAGAAGGTATTGAGATCCCTTGCTCCTCAATTTGATTACATTGTGGTAGCAATAGAACATTCTAAAGATCTGAGCACCATGAGAATTGAAGAGCTGCAAAGCAGTCTAGAAGCACAAGAGTTGCGTCTGACTGAGAGAACTTCTGAAAGGGAAGTAGAGCAGCAGACTCTGAAAGCAGTTTCTGATAAGAAGCATCAGAAGCAGAGAAGATCTGATGGTGGTCAGAAGTCAGAAACCTCAACTTCTGATAGGCAAAAGAATGCTCAGAAGGGAAAAGAGAAGTATGACAAGAAGAAGATCCAATGTTACTGTTGCAAGAAGTTTGGTGACTTTGCTAGAGATTGTTGGTCAAACAAAGAAAGGAAGTCAGAAGAAGAAAATATAGCCAAAAGTTCTGATGATGAATCTGTGCTACTGATGGCTTCTGAATCTGATGATACGAATTTGACAGACTGGTGGTATATGGACATTGGCTGCTCAAATCATCTTACTGGAAATAAGAAATGGCTGGTTGATTTTGATTCTGAAAAGAGGACAAAGATCAGATGTGCTGATGACAAATATCTTAACGCTGAAGGTATGGGAAATGTCAGAGTTGTTCTGAATAATAGGAAAACATCATTGATTCAGAATGTGTGGTATGTACCTGGCATCAAAAGCAATCTGATGAGCGTGGGACAATTAATTGAGAAAGGTTTTTCAGTTACTATGAAGGACAATTTTCTGAAGCTGTAAGACTGTAATCAGAAGTTGATTATGGAGTCAGAACAGGGAAGAAATAGAACATTCAAGGTGAATGTCAGAACTTCTGACTCTGAATGTCTTAGTGCAACAAGTGTTGTGAAAGAAAGTGAGTGGGTTCTCCCACTTATAAATGCTCAAGTCACCACATTCCTATTAAATGTGGGACTATTTCATTTCCTCACTTACTCACACTTGCTATATTATTCCAACAGAAATGTTGTGTAAATGCTTTTGGCATTAACAGATTAGTCATTGTTTAGACTAGTGAGTATCAGTATTTGCGTGCTTCGCGATAACGAGAATACGTGTACACACTGAGATACTTTATATAATAATAAATCTATGGAATAGATTAAAATTTGGATTACTCTCATGGAGGATTCTTAATATAGTAGCATTAAAAGAGTTCAAGAATTTAACTTACAGGTTGAACAACTGCATTAGATTATTTCGGTATGAAATTAGATTATATGCACTCATTATTCTCTTGTGTGGTACAATGATATTTTAAGCTCTCTGTTATGATAAGGATGTACGAATGGATTCTAAAACACTGTAGCTGAAAGTATTACAAGTGGCATTGCAATCTTGGTACAAGCCATTGGTCGCATTAAGAAGAAGATTCAATTTGAAATATAATTTCCTTTGTTGCCAAATGAAGCAGCGGTAAAGAAAATATAGGCAAAATACTTTTTTTTCTTTTAATTTTATTTTGGGATCCATTTTAATTCTTCAACTTTAATTAAAGGACCAAAATGGATTCCGAGATAAAGTAAAATGACCAAAATAAACCTTAATACAATACAATCATGGGTCTAGTTACCACAACGAATCATAAGGCCCAATTAATATAATACAAAGCCCAATAAACATATGTATCTAATACCCCTCATAAGTTTGTGGGTATATGAAATGTAATCCAAGCTTACTAATATCAGAAAGAAACAGAGAAACATCCAATGGTTTCGTAAACATATATGCGAGTTGTTGAGAAGATGAAACAGGAAGAAGATGAAAGAGGCGTTGCTGGAGTTTTTCACGATTAATGTGACAATCTAGGTCTATGTGTTTGTTTCGTTCGTGGAAAGAAGAGTTTTTGGCAATGTGAATGGCTGAGGGATTATCACAATATAACAAAGCATGTTGTTTGAAAGGAATTAGGAGTTCATTGAGAACATTAGTTAACCACTATAACTCACAAACAGTCGAGGCCATGGAGCGATACTCGACTTCAGTGGAGCTGCATAAAGCAGTGGCTTGCTTCTTAGATTTCCATGATATCAATGAATCACCCAGATAAATACATAATCCTGTTATAGATTTGCGTGTTTCAGGACATGTGGCCCAGTCCGAGTCAGAAAAGGCTTTAAGTTGTAAGTTGGAAGTGCTAGAAACGAAAAGACATTGAGCTGGAGATAATTTAAGGTATCTGAGCACACGAAGGGCTGCGGTGTAGTGAACATCTGTAGGTTTACTCATATGTTGGTTGAGTTGTTGCACGGAGTATGATATGTCAGGTCTGGTGTTTAGTGTAACACCCTTTTCTACCCATCAAACATACGAATAAAAACACCATTTTATCAGAGTACAAATGCCACAAGGGCGTCACATTTCGTCAAAAGACGTCATAATTAAATCAAAATACTTCGCAGCGGAAAACTTCATAGAAAACTCCATTATCATATATAACATCAAAGTTTTATATAACTCAACACATCATAATATCATCAAATACAAAGAAGTTCTACAACCCCTCCATACAAAGCTTCATGCGACGCCATCCCAAGATCCTCCGTGATCCAACACACAAGCCCTCAGCAAATCCTCTAAAGATTGAATAGTCCTCTATGTCTGTCCATCCATCTGCAGATGGTAGGCAGAACTCAACCTCCACTTAGTACCCAAAGCATCCTGCTAACTCTTCCAAACCTCAACGTAAATCTCGAGTCTCTATCAGACACAATACTCGATGGTATCCCATGCAACTTCACAATTTCCTCAATATACATCTCAGCTAGCTTCTGCATAAAATGATTAACCTTCATCGGTAATAAATGAGCCGATTTAGTTAATCTATCCACAATCACCCAAATAGAATCATTCCCTCTTTTAGTCTTCGGCAATCTCGACACAAAATCTATGGAAATGCCATCCTATTTCCCTTCTAGAATATTCAACGGTTGCATCACACCCAACGGCTTCTGATGTTCGTTTTTGACTTCTGACAAGTCAAACAAGCATAAACGAACTCGACAATATCCTTCTTCATGGAATTCTTCTCTCAATATCTGAAACATCTAGAACGCACACTTTATCTCGAAACCTCATTACACTATTCCCATCAATCCGGAATTCACCTCTATTACCTTGGTTAATTAACATCAATTGGTCCACCAACTTCAAATCCACTTGCTGACCCACGCTGATTTCCTCCAAAACACCGCTTGTCAGCTTCAACATTCCTAACTTCACACTGTCAGGAGTCTCTTCACACACCAAACTCAAATCTCAAACTGTTCGATTAATTCCAATCCCTCATTATAAGCATCAACATATGCAATGACTTTCTAATCAACGCGTTAGCCACTACATTTGCTTTGCCTGGATGGTAACTCAAATCATAGTCATAATCCTTCAGTAATTCCAACCACCTTTTCTGCTTCACATTCAATTCTTCCTGATCGAACAAGTACTTCAAATTCTTATGATCACTGGACACTTCAAATTTAGAGTCAAACAGATAATGTCTCCAAATTTTCAAAACAAATACCATTGCTGCCAACTATAAGTCATGGGTTGGGTAATTCACTTTATGAACTCTCAACTGCCTGGAAGCATAAGCAACAACTTGACCATTCTGCATCAATACTCCTCCAAGACCCCTCTTCGATGCCTCACAGTACACTACAAAAGATTCATTCGGATTAGGCAAAATCAACACTAGAGTAGTCGTCAATCTCTTCTTCAATTCCACAAAAATCTCTTCATAAGCTACGTCCCACCCAAAAGCTTGACTCCTTTCGAGTCAGCTGAGTCAAAGGTAATGCCATATTAGAAAAGCCTTCGATAAACTTGCGGTAATAACTCGCCAATCCCAGAAAACTTCGTATCTCAGTAGCAGACTTTGGAGTCTCCCACTATAATACATCATCAATCTTAGAAGGATCAACAACAATCCCGCCACTTGAAATCACAAAGCCAAGAAACTCACTTCCTTCCACCAAAACCCACACTTCGACAGTTTCATATACAACTTCTTCTCTTTCAACATTTGCAACACAATCCTCAAATGCTCAGCACGTTCTTCTTCAGGTTTAGAGTATACCAGAATATCGTCAATAAAAACCAACACAAGCTTATCCAAATACTCATGAAAAATCTGATTCATATACTTCATGAACACCAGGTGCATTAGATACACCAAACGACACCATAGTATACTCATAGTCACCATACCTCGTCCTAAAAGCTGTCTTCGGAATGTCATCAGGCTTAACACGAATCTGATGATAACCCGACCTCAAATCAATCTTGCTAAACACACAGGTACCTACTAACTGATCCATCAAATCGTCTAATCTCGATAGTGGATATTTATTCTTGATAGTCACTTTATCCAATTGCCGATAATCAACACACAACCTCATACTTCCGTCTTTCTTCTCCACTAACAGCACGGGAGCACCCCACGGAGAAACACTTGGGCGAACAAACCTCTTCTCAAGCAACTCTTCCAACTATTCCATCACTTCTCCTAACTCAAAACATATGCACTCACTGACATCAAGTTTGTATCAAGTACTAGGTCGATATCAACCTCTACTCCACACTATAGTGTTACATCACTGATATCATATGAAAACACGTCAAAGAGTCACACACCATAGGTAGATCACCATCCACCGCATTTCCTTATGCCTTCAAAGAATCCAACATCATAAACGCCTTTGCAGCATCTTCCCCAACCTTATCCACTTGCTTAACCAAAATAACCAACTATTCACCTTTGTCGAAATTTGGTTCATGCTCCGAGGCAAGTCGTAGATACCTTCAGGAAAGCATTAGGAATTACACACTACTGGTATATCACTAGCAGTCACACTGCTCTCTATTCCCCAGAGCAGACATCAACAATACCTGATCGTTCTCCTCAAGACACCCCTACTTGACCGACATGCAAGAAACTCGAATTCGCCTCATCTTCAACATACTAACCTTCACGGGTTCATCAAAACAACCTGTAAGCACTTGGCTTAACTCCAAACAATTCACTGCACCCACCACTTAAGCTCGCAAGACACGTCTATCCCATCCAACATGATCCTGTCTATTATCAACAAGAGATTAAGGGTGATCAGTTCCTTAATTTGTCAATAACAACCGACTATCATGAGGCGGTCCAAACTATCGTAGCGTCCAACACCACACTTAGCCGTCGCTCCACACTTGAAGCATCTTGGAGAAGCACCATCTTCTCCCCCACTTGTTTCATTCCTAACCTGCAAATGGAAAACAAAATAAGCATCGACAGTGTTTTTACACACATGTCACGCACTAGGGAAATAGACAACATTAGACAACCTGGACGGACCGACCTGCTCTGATACCACTAATTTAACACCCTTTTCTACCCATCAAACATACAAATAAAAACACCATTTTATCAAAGTATAAATGCCACAAGGGCGTCACATTTTGTCAAAAGACGTCATAATTAAATCAAAATACTTCACAGCGGAAAACTTCATAGAAAACTCCATTATCATATATAACATCAAAGTTTTATATAACTCAACACATCATAATATCATCAAATACAAGAACACTATGATTCAACTCAACGCCCCGACCCGATGTTACATATCAGAGCAAGACCCTCTACTCGACCAAAAATAACCAAAAGCACTTCAAGTAAACTCTTCACGCGCCAAAAGCTAATCCTGAGTCATCTGCACATTACCCACGTGGAGGCAACATTCAAACACGCAGGGTGAGTAATCACGAAATCAATATATAAGATATAAGTAAAAGATACAACACAAACATCATCACGTCATTCACAATGTCAAAACACATCAAGTCACATCAATATAATGCAATGCCACACAATATGCAATGCAAGATCATACACTCATGCATGTGGTACCAACTCGTCATAATAGATGGACACTAGGCCATCACCCTCCAAAGATCCCCAATAATAGGATCGATTCTACACAAGAACCGGAGCACGTCACAAGCACCCCAATCCACACAATGGGATTGAACCAAATGGACCGAAGTCCTACAATGCTATGAATGCATGATGCAAACGTCATAATCGTCATCGTCACAAAATCGTCAAATGCATCATCATTCATCAACTATCATCATCATAAACCATCATCATCATAATTCAAATCAAGCATCATAATTCATCATAAGTCATCATGGTCACATGTTATTAGCATATATCATAAATCATCATAAGTCATCCATGTTATCACATTAATCACGGATCAACATCAATCGTCATAATACAACATCGCTTCACATTCATCACAATTCATCATACTATAATCATCATGCATCAGGACACAACATAAATTCACACTCGTCATTATCCGTCACTAAATCTCACAATTCATCATATTATCCTCGTCCCATAAGAATCCCCGATTTTTATCTCATTCATCGTTATTGCTAGTTTAATCATGTTTTATTATCTCCTCATAGCCCTATGTCTCAAAGAAAATGCGTCACAAGCGAAATCGGGACAGAAATCGCAAAAACGGGAAATTCTGCATACAACCCTGCCCATACGCATAAGGCCCCTCCTGTTACGCATATGGCTCAACTTCTACGCCATCCATTACATGTAATGTACCCTCCATTACGCGTATCAACAGAGAGGGTTTTCCTCTCAATTCTTCTTCAGATTCTCCCTTACGCATAATGGCTACCCCATACGCGTAAGACACTAACCATACGCGTAATACCCTACCCATACGTGTATGCCCCTTTTCCTTCAATTCCCTTACGCGTAATGCCTCCTCTTACGCGTATTACCCACACTCTCGTACGCGTATGCTACGCGTACCTGTAGAGGGCCGAGCCAGCCCTTGGGGACGGGTGCGTATGATACGCGTAAGACCCTGGGAGTGTCCTCCATTACGCGTAACACCTCCCCTGTTACGCGTATCACCAGAAGCCACCCCAAAACTCAGATCTCGCATCTGAACGGAAACTTCCTCATTCCAGCACCTTCGATCTACCAAAATCAGACCCAAACTAGCTTCGATTCATCACAGATCTACAATTTTCATCCTACTTCATTGTCTACATCAATTTCTCCTAATTATTAAGTCTGAATTTGGTTAATATCAAGTTCGGTTGTCAGATCTGGTTACCCACAAGTTCATCACATCATCAACAATTATTCACACGAAATTTACAGCAAATCACACAGAATTCATCACAGAAATCTTACACACACAAGCACGAAATTTCATCACAGATTCGTCACAGATTTCAGCACAAAATCATCAGAAAACGAAAACACACAATTACCTCTACCTTAAACCTATATCAAACATTTTAACCCGGATTATCCCCCATACCTCGAATTCTTCAGCAGAAATTCTTCGTTTTCGGGTTCTATGGTTGATTCCTCATTCTAGCCTCCTTTCCTCAGCTCTCTAATCACTTCTTAGGGTTGCACAAAACTAATCCTCATAATCCTTATTTTTCTTTTGTTAAACCTATGTTTTGGGCCTTAATTACGATTTACCCATATTATCCTCACTTACCCCTTCAATATTGCCGCCTTACCCTTAGTTGTTCTCTCAGTTATTTTAAATAATAATAATAGTAATAATAATAATAATCCAATTTATTAAAATTATCTTACTATCATTACCAATTAAATAATCTAATTTAATTACTACTTCTAAGACACCTCAAAGTTCCCTTAACCCATGGCTACCCCACAACACCACACAAAGCATCAACGTCACAAAATCATCACAAGCACCAAAACACCAAATAATCATAATTATTCACTTAAATAAATATTATAATTATTTTGGGGTGTTACATTTAGCAAGTATATGAATTGTCGAACAAGTTTGCGATACTTGGCAGGATCTTGCAAGGGAGTTCCATCATTTGTCTTAAATCTTGTGTCACAAGCCATAGGTGTAGAAGCTGGTTTACATCCAAGTAAACTCGTGTTGGAGAGAAGATCCAGAGTGTATTTGCGGTGATTAATGTTGATGCCATATTTTCTCCTTGCTACTTCAAGACCTAAAAAATATTTCAGAGATCCAAGGTTCTTGATGTGAAAGTGACTTTGAAGTAATTGCTTGGTTTTATTGATGACATCTATATTACTTCATGCAATGAGAAGGTCATCAACTTAGATAAGTATGAAAGTAAATTGAGATTGAGATTGATGTATAAAGAGAGAATGGACAAAGGAACATTGAGTAAATTGGTGTGCTAAAAGAACTTTGGATAATTTCTCAAACCATTGTCTACTAGACTGTTTTAAACCATAAATTGATTTAAGAAGTTTGCAAACTTGATTTGGATAAAAAGGTGTAATGCCTTTTGGGAGAGACATGTATACTTCCTTATCCAATTCACCATGGAGAAAAGCATTATGGACATCAAGTTGGTGAAGATGCAGATTTAATGAAGAAGTAAGAGCAAGAATTAGTCTTATAGTTATGAGTTTAGCAGCATGAGAGTAAGTATTAAAGAAATCAATACCTTGGATTTGATTGAAACCTTGAGCAACTAGACTTGCTTTGTGACTTTCTAATGTACCATCTGAATGAAATTTGTATTTGTAAACCCATTTACAACCGAAGGCTTTCTTACCTGGTGGTAAAGTAGTGAATATCCAGGTGTTGTTATCCGTGAGGGCTTGAATCTCAATATTCATGGATTTAATCCAGTGTTGATGAATACTGGCTTGCTTGTATGAAACAGGATCACAAGCAGTAGATATAGCAGAAATAAAAATGAAATGTGCATGAGAAATAGTATTATAGGAAACATATTTAGAAATGTCATGCATAATATAAGTATGAGAAGAAGTGCAAATGAAATCTTTCAAGTAAACAGGAGCAGACTTAGTTCTGGTAGATTTTCTAAGGATTGTGATGGGGGAGATTCATGAGGTTGTGAATTTTCAGTATGAGACTGATGCACATGTGGGATATGAGAAGAAATAGGGGTGGTAGATGAAGTAGGAATATGCTGAGAAGAATGTTGAGTTTGGTCAGAAAAAGGAGTTTCAAGAGATGTATGTATATCAAACAGAAAGGGAATAGTGGAATGTTCAGAATCAAGGATGAGGGCAGGGTTGGTATGTGTGTTGTAATGAGGTGTATAAGGGAATATGTTTTCTTGGAAAACACAATTCCTAGCTGTAAAAACAAATATGGTGTTAAGGTCAAAGAGGAGAAAGCCTTTGATACCCATTGTAAAACCTAAGAAAATACATTTAGTAGCACGAGGGTCCAATTTATCTCTATGCCTGGTTAGGGTAGAGGCATAAGAAAGGCAACAAAAAGTCTTAAGGTTGGTGAAAGATGGAAGTGATTTAAATATAAGCTCATAGGGAGTGTGATTTTGAAAAGTAGGAATGCATAATCTGTTGATCAAGTAAGTGGCATGGCATAGTGAATAAGACCAAAAACATTTAGGCAAGTGAGTGTAATACCTCAAAATTTTCCCACTTGTTTTAGCATTTACTGGCTTATGTTTCATTGCATCGCATTTAGATCTTGTGTGCATCTCATGGCATACATATTGCATAAGGGCATGTGATCAGTGGCCTGCAAGGTGTTGGTCATTCAAAGCAAGGGTCTTCAAATAAGTCTCAAGGGTCCCTTAAGCCATATATTATCACACTTTGATCCGCAAGGCATGGGAAGAGAAGAACTCATCAAGAGGATTGGGCAGTGTATCATTTCCTACACAAGGCAGTCAAAATTTGGGATTTCACCCCTAAATGTGCAAGCTCTTTGAGTTTTTATCATCTCCAAATGGCATATCTCATCTTTGTTAGACGGGATGTACATCATATTCAGAGAAATTTGGATTTGGAGGGTGTGTTATTTCCTCCTAACCAGAAGGTCTCAAAATTAGGGTTTGACCAAAAATCAGTTTATTTCTGATTTTTTGGACAAAACTTGATCTCATGGAATTCCTTGTGTTTCTAAGCATATATGGATGGAAAATTACTCATCAATTGGTTTCAGAAGGGTCTTAATTGATCAGTTGCTTGATAATCGAGAAATTGGGGAAAAAGTCATCTGTGCTGTGAAAAAAGTCAACTCCTGACTTTTTGGGGTCAAATTCATGAAATTCATGTCATATATGTTCAATAGACAAAATTTGATCAAGAAATGATGGAGGAATAATGAAAAACCAAGAAATTACAAAACTGCCAAAAATAGAAACTTTGAGGTTTCCAAAAATAGTAAGTTTTGGCCATTTTAGCACCTCTCTTTGAGTCAGTCTTTCTCAATTTTAAAGTATCAAATAAAAAATCCACCAGGCCACAACAAAAGATCTTGTTTCAAGCTTCAAATCCATATAAAGAACTCTTCCATTGGATCAAAATTGAGGGAGTTATGATCCATTAAAGTTTGACAAAACTAGGCCAAAAACCGAGTCATGACAAGGCAAGTGCAGGCCCATGCGCCATAATTTTGTCGAACACTTGGTGTGCAAAATGTCCAGCCACTTTTCTCAATGATGGAAGCTCCAAACGAAAAAATGTTGAATATCAAAGTTGTTCATCTCAGTGTCCTCTTCAACTTTGATGTTGGACATTTTTCCATTTGAGCAAGTTATGATGGGGTTATGATGGTCCCAAGTTGACGTGTTCATGCTGAATTTTCCAAGTCAGGTTGCCATGCCAACTTACCAACTTGCCACGCCCATGCACCAGTTCTGAGCCATGATGTTTGGAGTCATTTTACACCATTCTACAAGCCTCTATTCAATTCAATTTCAACATCAAAATTATTCTCCTATATCTACTCTTTCATTTGCCACCAAAATCATACATTTCCATTCATTAAAGTGAGAGAATTTCATCACCTAGCTCCTTTGTTTTAATTGATATTAAGCTGCTATAAAACTAGAAAAAAATAGCATTTTTGTTGTTGTTAATTCAAATATTCTTATACATACTACACACCAGTCCACTTTCTATTTCATTAAACTAAACATTTCCTTACATCACCACCATCCACTTTAAACCTCACCATACACTCCATAAACTCACCCACACCATAGCAAACCTACCCAACTCACCTCTAACTGTCATGACTCAGTTAGTTAGAGTCCACTCAGTTAACCCAACTCTAACTCACTTAACCCACTCAGTTTACCATGGTTAATCACACTTAACCCTAACTATATAAACAAATTTACACACAATTTCAAACTCTCTCTCTCTCATTTTTCCACATTTCTCAGAAATTCTTCTCAATCATTCTCTCCACTTTATCTCTAATCTCACACATTTCTCACACTTTTTATCACAATTTCTCAAGAAATCTCAACTTTCTCTCTCACTCTCAAGAATTCAGATCCAGATTTCACTCTCGTTTCTTCATCATTTTCGAAGATTTTTGGAGCATCATCATCTCCATAACCTCCTCTTTCTACTATATGCATTAGATTCGCTTGAATCCACCATCGAAAAATCTCAAGTTTCACTCATCACTTCCAATTTCTACTCCAAGCAAGTATTGGATCTGGTTTTCGCCTTTATTTGGCTCAAAGTGTAGATTTGAAGATCTTGCAAGAGGTTCTTGGATTTCTAAAACAAAAAAATTGCATCTCACAAGGTTAGAGATCTTGAAACTTTTCCTTTAGTTCATCATAATTTTAGAGATTTACAATGTGAAATTAGTAATCATGCATTGCATCTGGAAGTCCTGAAATGATGGCACACCACTGTTTGTTTAATTTGAAGTTTATGTGATTTTGTGATTTTGTGAAATTTATGTTTGAATGCGTCACTTTCGTGCAATTTTTCCTGGTGTTAGAACGATCTTTTGGTGATTTAATTGGTATATTCATGATCTATGAAGTTTGGGCTTCAGTTTGGTATCTTACTTTGTTAATTTTCATTAAGATTTGATGAAGTTATGTGAGGTAGAAAATTGGAAAAGAAATCTGCGTTTTCATGTAGTTGTGTGAGTTTTATTATCCTTTGCATGAAGACCGCGACGTGGCAGCGTTTTATTGGTAGTGTTCTTGCTTTTTTTGATTAAATAATGATTAGTTAACAATGATTAATTGATGATGAGTGGTTGATTGGAGAGAGAGGGTGCGTGTGTAGCAATGTAATTGGTGGATGTATATCACTTTGCGGCTGGCCAATGGGGAAGCGACACCGCATTAATGAAGGAGCAAGGTTCTCACGTGATGTATTCTTGGCCATTCAGATGGGCGCGTGTGGGAGAGTGTATGCTAGGGTGTGTGAGCTTGCATCATGAGTCGTTGGTTTGGAGAGTTTAACCTGATCGTGTGGTTTGATTTTAATGTCCATGGAATTGAATGTGCACCGCCACTACACACGATTCTGCAGCTTAATGGACCGTATATAAATTATTTTTCGCACCCCTTTTTTTTAGGCCCATGTTTCTGAACTACAAGATTACTAATGTTGCACCCCCTCCTTCTAATTCCATTTGCCTTTTAATTTCTTTCACATATTAGCTTCACATTTTATTTTAATAAAAATACTAAATTTCATCAGAAAATTCTGAAATAATTCACACATGTTCTTAACACATTTAGGTAATTTTTCATCATTTTTAATTCTGATTTTACTAATTTTAGATCATATTTTCGTAATTTCCTTTCAATTTCCTTTTTGATTGATCTTCTTTATGATACTCAAACTTGCACATTTTCTTTCTCCCGTCTCACACAATGTTTTTCATCTGTTCCTTTTGCGTTGGTTAGATAACATCCTGAAGTGTCTAAAAATATTTTTCCTTTATTTTTAAAGTCATCTTATAGGATGTTTGTATGAACATCTTTACACTTCTTTTGGTGGCATTTCAATATGACTTTGTGCATGTCTTTGTGGCACTTTTATCTTGAATTTTGGTCTGAGTTTTTAATATGTGTTTAGCCTCTGACTTAGGTTGTTTAGGACTTGTTTTTACAATTTCCTCATGTGCTTTAATGTTTGTTCAATGCCTTGCCTTTGAAGCTATTTAGGTGCACTTCTTCTTCTCCCTTCTACTTGAATTCTTTTATCCATCATTGGTATGATGGTTCATATGCATGATAGGACCTTTTTGAATTGAATTTAATTCTGACTTTGACTTTCCATGAAGTATAGATGCATGATCACTTTGCATTTCCACCCATTCTTCATCTAGTTCTTCTATGGTTCACTTTTTTAATATTTAGGACATTACTTGTACATAGTTGATTTGTGTTTGATGTCTTAATATTAGAGAGGACTCTTATTGGTTAGATTCTGACCTTGATTAGTTTGTATCTCTTAGGATCCTATTTCCCTGGTTCTTAATTGATTTGATCATCACTTGTTGTTTCTTCCTTTATTTCATAGTTGCAAATATTGTGAACTAACTTTTTCATGTAGGTGTATGGTAAGTAAGTGTGGGGACATAGTTCCACCTACACTCCTCTCCCTCATCTTCTCTTATTTCATTTAAATAATTCAAGTTGTGATTTTGATAAGCATTGACATGCTTTCCTTGCATAACTTCTTCTTCATCCCTCTTTAAGATCAACTTAACTTCCATTTTGGAAGTAAGTTGTTTCGTTTGCTCTTCTTCTTCTTCTTTCTTTTAGAAGTAGGTTTCTTAAACCCCATTAACCATAGGATCTCCAAGCATGCTAACACTAGGGTTTGAGTCTTAGTCTCCCTTATTAGTTTTACCTTTTTCTCCATTTGAGTCACTTCTTCTCATCTCATAATAAAAGTAAAAAACACTTAATAAAGGCATAACAAATATTGTATTTAGGCCTTTCATGGGAGAACAAGGAGGTGAGGGGTCTTCTCTCGTTTCTTTGGGAATGTTTAGCATACGTACCGTCTGGGGACGATGTGCGAGGCATTCAATCCCACATGAGGGACTTAAATACAATGTGAGTTACAAAACACCAAATAAACAAAACACTCCTTTCTCAAAAGACAAAAACAAACAATAACGTCTTTCCTTTGGGAATTCTCTTCTCAACTCACTCACTCTCGACGTACGAACGTGCTTCTCCTCGTTCTGCCGCAAGACTGTAACGCCTAAGTCTCCTTACAGTGAGTTGTAACACCTGAGCTAGAACGTCAGCCGTTCCATTAAAAACACAAACAATTCATCCCTAGTTAGGGGAACTACGTCGCTCTGATTCTCATATTCCCGATGAGATACGTAGGCAGTGGGGTAGGGCCCATTCGAGCACTTCTTTTATTTTCCCTACATTTGTTTCTTGTTCTTTCTTTTCTTTTTTCCGTTCCCGTTCCTTTCTTTTCCAGTAGCAGTGGAGCTCTAGACGACGACACCCTTTGATCGAGACAAGCAAGCGTGCATCCCATCGGGTACGATGGATGCGTGGGGGTGCTAATACCTTCCTCACACGTAACCGACTCCCGAACCCAGTTCTCTTAGTCGTAAGACTATGCTCTATCCTTTCTCTCAGGTTTATGCAGTGTTTCCTTTCCCTCTCATGGGATAAATACACATTGCTGGCGACTCTGTTTCGGTGCCACTTTCGCGTTTGTACTTGGATGAAAATCCCGGGAGCGACAGCTGGCGACTCTGCTGGGGATTGAACCCAGAATCTCTGGTTTCCTTAGCGAGTCAATCCTAGCGCTTGTTTGCTTTTCTTTCATTGGGTGTTTACCGTGGTGCTGTGTTTTGCTGTATTTACTATTGTACTGTATTTCTATTTACTGTATTGCTGCTTTACTGTACTTTACTGTATTTATCGCATTTACTGCATTACATATCATTATTATGCTGGACTGTGCTGTTGTTTTCTATTTGGTGGGCAGGGTGTTCTGAGAGATAAGCCCACTACCCAGGCTTGAGTACACACATAGGTTTTAGAGTGGATAGTCATGACGCTTGCGTGGTGGTGACCACGTATTGTTGTTCATGAGACCCATAACCAAACGAGGTTCTATCAGGAGCTTTCTGCTACTGCATGTTATGCAGGCCAGTAGTTATTCTCTTGAGGAACTGTCGACTCTGGTGACCGTTTCCCGAGGACTCAGTTGCGGCACTCCTCCCGAGTTGTGACAGTGGCAGACCACACTTTGTGGCAAACCCATTGCACATTCTCGATCCGAGGACCCAATGTTGGGAACTTGCCATAGGTGTTCCTTTTTGAAAGAGAATCAGTGGAGGCACTCCTCGATTGGCGATAGTACTGTACCCCGAGGGATGAATGTACTATTGCTTCTCGACCTCAGTGCCAGAAGCTCAGGCCTTTCGTTTTGGAGAATCAGTTGAGGCCTCCTCGATTGATGATGATGCCAAACCAGAGATGGTGAACGTATCATTATTTCTCGACCTGAGAGCCCGGGATACTGAACATCCTAGTACCCACATGTGAGAGGGTGGGTTGTTTATAGGTTTGTAGGTAACCTTGACTTTCATCCTACCTGGTATTCTGGTTCTCTTATCAGTGTGGGCTCATCAGCCTGGTATTATGGCATCATGATTATTCGGATATCCTGGTATTCTGATTAGGTCGGTACTCTGATTATGCCGATATTCTGGCATTCTGGTATTCTGACTATGCTGATAATCCTGGCATTCTGGTATTCTGATTATTCGGATATTCGGGTATTCCGGTATTTCTCTTCAGAGCAGACCTGTGAACTTATTCAGTCGTCAGCAGTGCAACCCACTTATTCAGAATATATGGAAGCTTTGATCCCATGTCTCATTGCATTCATATTATTGCATTGCATTTGCATCTTGCATCATTTTGCATATCTTTCTCCAGGCCAGACCAGTGAGCTCATCCATCCGTTGCCTCGACCTGCAGTTGGTTTCCCGATTTTCGTATTAGACTTGAATCGGTATTTTGGGGAGAATCATGAACTCGGAAGAGCAGAAACTAGATTGTGACTAGGGTCGATGTTGAATTGATGAAAGCTCAGTTGGATCAACTAATGGAAGCTATGGCCGCCATGATAAGGGGAGGGGCCAATATTCAGAAAATTGAGAATGTCATTCCACCTCCAGCGAACAATGTTGCTCAAGCTCAGGCTGTGCAGATCCCGGTTGAGAATCATGTTATACACGAGCGTACCATTTTCCGAGACGGACATTCTTCTTCTCTTGATGCCACAGACTATCAGAGCTTTGCCTTCTCTGTGCCAGATGTCCAGGGGGTAGTTCCAAAGATGAAGCCTAAGGACCCACGATCTGTTGATGAAAGATATCGTGTGTTGGAGGAGAAAATTAAAGCCCTGGAGAGGCGTGATACTCTTGACCTGAATACTTCAAGCATGTGTTTGGTGCCCGGCCTGGTAATGCCTCCAAAGTTCAAAACGCCGAGGTTTGAGCAGTACAAGGGGATGCTTGTCCAAAGCAACATTTGGTGATGTTTTGCCGAAGAATGACCTCTTATGTCCATTACGACAAGCTCATGATTCAATGTTTCCAAGACAGTCTGAGTGGGGTATCAGTGTATTGGTATATGCAGTTAAAGAGTGGTTGCATCCAGTCATGGTTAGATTTATCCAACGCCTTCGCGAAGCAATGCCACTATAATCTTGACATGGCTCACAGCCGACTGCATTCGCAAGAATTGTCTCAAGCAGATAATGAATCATTCAGAGGGTATGCTCAGAGATGGAGAGAATTAGCTACTCGGGTTCAACCACCACTTCCGGATAGAGAATTGGTAGATTTGTTCATGGATGCCTTACAAGGTTCGTACTTGGAAAAGATGATTGTCAATAGGGCGGTAAATGTTTTTGACCTGGTAATGGTGGGAGAACATATCGAGAGCCTGCTCAAGTATGGAAAGATGCAAGACATCTCGAACTTCCAAGCTAATGAAAGTGCATCAGTTGTCAGATCTCAAGAAGAATTCGAGGAAGAAAATAGTTCCATTCAGGAATCTTTGCCACCTCATTCTCAATGTTCAGGCATATCAATTGTTCGAAATCAGCAATCTTCCGAGTCTTTGTATCAAGGACAGTATCTTTCTCCGAGTCAGGGACATCCTCAGAATCAACGGTCATATCGCCGTCAGTCGCCTCAGCACGCCCGACAAAGGCCAAGGAAGCCAGAGAGGCATTTCACTCAGTTGCCAATGTCATACAGTCATATGTTGCCAGATTTGATAAGAGGTGGACTTACAATGCCAAAGGAGATAGGTCCAGTGATTCCTCCGTTCCCACCAGTTTTGATGTCAACGCCCGTTGTGATTACCACGCTGGGGCACAGGGGCATTCAACTGAAGACCGTACGGTACCCAAGAGCAAGGTTCAGACGCTACTTGACTCCAATATGTTCTCACACATGCCTCAGGGTATTCAGATCAACAATTCTTCTTCAGCCAGTCAAGTGGGTTCATCAGTCCATTTTATGGAAGAAGGCACCGAGAGCAGTTGTGCAGGCGATTATCAGACTGACTTCGATGAGCAATTCTGAAGGTGGCTAGCTCAGTGGCAAACCAAGCTGGGAAAGCCCAGTTCCTCGAAGCTGGCAATCATTATATCATGTCATTTCTTTGCATTTGTAGTTTCTTTCCTGTTAAAGTGCAAACTCATTTGTAAAACTTGTCTGTTTTTAATTGATAATGATAATGAAATGAATATGCATGTTTTGATTAAATCCATTCGTGTTCACTCATACTTTTTTATCGATATCATATGCTTGTTTAAGCAGGAGCCTAGGGAGGATGACGAAACCGAAGACGCAAAACTTGTGAGGGTATGCTTTCGAACAAAAACCCTGCTGATGATGTACAGGCATTGTTTCAAATCCCTAAACACCGGAGATATAAGGGAGTGAATCCTTTGTCAAACCCGTTGAGCCTAGTAGTAGGAGTTTATTTTGAAAATGAAAAAACCCTCAATCTTAACCAAGGGGCAGGGTAGGTGTCAGTTAGTTTGACCGAGCGTTCAAATTTCAAAAGGCGTGTGCATCTGAGGATCCATTATCTTCTATTCCACCGTCAAGAGGTCAAGAGATGTGAAACCACAATGGTTATCCATCAACAATCAAGGAGTGAGGCAGTCACAACCCTTTCAACAAAGTCAAGACAAGCCAGTGTCACACGATTTGTTCCGAAAAAAAAAAAGAATAAAAAAAAAAGCCCGCTAAGTCAAAACTTGAGAACAAGCGACTTAGGCAAAAGTTAGGGCATCTCGCTGGACTTCGAAATCGAAAGATTCAAAAAGAATCAATCCAGGCAAAAATCAGGGAAATCGAAAGAACGGAAAAGCGAAAAGCAAAAAGGATTACAAAAAGAAAAATCCTCGAGCAAAGAATAAGTCGTGTGATTACAGACACCAAAGAAAAAGGGGTGACTGTTACTCCAAAACCTCATTGGGTCTCAAATTATCAGTTTCTTGGGTTCCTTAAAGATCACAAAATCTTTTTGATAGGCGAGCGCTTATGCAAATTAGCTGAACGTAGGACTGGAGAACATCAAGAAGAATGGGTGGGTTAAAATAAAACTTTGAGCCTTATATCCCTTCTTTCTCAAACCGTGAACCAGGCCACGTTACAACCTTTAAAAGACCTAATTGAAGCAGGGTTGTTTCGAAAGCATACTTCGGTTAATATCGCGTCAGTTCTGATTCCCAAGAGGATCTTTCTTACCATTCATGGTGGTATCGATGTGACATTCAGATAAGTGATTCGTTCACTATATGTCACCATATTTTTCCAGTGAACAGACTTGGATCTCAAAACTGTCATATGCATTGCATTAAAATTGTCATTTTCAAAACGACCAGTTTTACTTGCGAGTAAGTACAGGACATCAGGAAAGTTTCTACAATGGAAAGATTGATCAAGATGAGATGCAAACGCCAGAAGACTTCGTTGAGCAGGGGCAAGCCATTAAACGATCACGCCAAATGGGCAAGCCATTCCAAGATTCATCTAATCTGGGGTAATCACGTCGATAAATCTCTTCAATGTGTAGCCAAGCTGGGGCAGTCATGTTGAGAAAGTCTTTTCAGAGAGTGGTCAATCATAGGCAGTCACGTCGAGAAATCTCTAAAAGTTCAGCCAAACTGGGGGCAACCACGTTGAGATCCGCTGAATCTCTCCAAAAGCGTTCGAACTGGGACAATTATGGCGAGATCCATTGAATCTCTCCAAAGGTGTTTAATATGGGGCAATCAGGTCGATTTGACAAATCTCTCGAAGATCAATCAGTCAGGGGCAAAATCACTGCAAGGATTATATTGAGGCAGGCCACCTCAAGAGCACGAGAAGCTAGCCTACTCCAAAAGACGATTAATTAAAAGCATCTCTTCAAGATTCGGTATACTGGGGCAGAGTATTTCAAATCTTTACGAATCTTCTCGAGGCAAGTTCTTTCATGCACTATGCAGTCTGGGACAGTTACGTCGAGATCTATAAATCTCTCTGAGAGTTTGAATACCCTGGGGCATTTTGAATGCCAGGTTTTCTGTAAAATCCTCATGAGACGATTTTTCCCAATAGACCATGTGGTACGAGGCAAGTCGGGAGTTTGCTTGTGATATCTGGCATGTAGTCGATCAGTAGAAGTGTGAAGCGCTAAAGTAGTTTCCAATATGGACTTTCTTTTCCTCAGTAAGGCACCAGAGGGTATCGTTCCCTAGTGAGGTATTAGCGTTGCTAGTTGCCCCCGACAGAGATAGCCAAGACGGCATTGTCCTCAGCAAAGTATCCTCCCTAGCGAGAGACATAAGGTTTGGTTTCCCCAACCGGAGTTGGATTTGCCTTTCTCCAGCAAGAGTTCGAGTCCCTAGACAGGGTAAAGATGGTTTGATCTTCCCCTCCAAGCAGGTGGGCATCCTTTTACGAAGCTCCAATGATCGTTCCTCCCCAAGCAGAGACGGTTCCTTAGCAGGAAAGTACTTCCGGGAGGTGGTCATCCCCAACGTATTTACAGAGCTTCAAGATCCCCAGCAATATCGTCAAATGGTAGTACTGTAGCCAGCGTGTTCAGAAAAAGATTCTCATTTCACTCTTTTGTCACAACGTTTACTGATTGAATTCATCGTCTGGCCGACGGTCGCGCACGACGATTCGATATTAACAAGTCGGTTTCAAATGGGCAGGGTTGTATCTTATTAAGTCGATTCTCCTATTCAGTACTTCCAACAGCTACAAGCTTTTCTGTGTCGATAACGGTTGCAAATTCCCCAGCAGAATGGCATCGCAGCTAATGTTCAAGACTTAGTGAGTGTCCAGGAGTTTGGAGATGTCGAATCTTCTGTAAAATCCTCTTGGGACGTTTTCTCCAGATCAGACTTGTATCTTAGGGCAAAAGCAAGTGGCTGGCCATCCTAAACATGGAGCATCATGAAATTCCCCATCAGGAGGTGTTCCAAATCTATTATCCCCAGTAAAGTTTGAAGAGGTGTGGTCTTCTGTAAAATCCTCTCAAGGGACATTTCCAACACGAGATGCTCTGAAGTGGTTCTCCCCAGCAGAGTTTGGTGTAAGCTCATTAATCCCCAGCGGAGTTCTATGGTTATAGTTATTCCCCAAGTGGACTGGTTCAGATGATGCCTCGCTAACAAAGTTATCATTTCCTTCAGTGACCTTAACAGGTTTGTCAGGCCAGAGCCCAGATCAGGAGATCAGGTCAATGTGTCTTCCCTAGTACGATTTGTGACCACGAAGTCAATCCAGCTTGTTATCCCCAGCGGAGTTGCCTACCTTTCCTCAACATTTATTTTGCTGAGGACCTCCGTGCATTTTGCATATAGTATGCATAGCATCCTCTAAAACGCGTAGCATTTCCATTGAGATGGAGCATTACGCCATGGAAAAATTCAAACATACGCATGTGAAGCATAAGCCAGGATTGATAACTCGTGCGAGGGTCCAAAACTTTGCTCCTTACATCATTGACAAAGCCAGAAAGAATGCCTAGTTCATTCCCCGACAGACATGGCGAAACGGTACAAAGGGTTTCATCATTTTCTCCCCACAGAGTCATATCTCTCAACTTGCAAGTTTCCTGGAACCATCCCCGATAGGATTCCTGCAGCCGTCCCCGACACCACTTTTGAGTTTTAACCATAACAGTTCCCGAAAGGTCCATTTACCCATACCCGATAGGTAAGCCTTGGTTATAAACTGTAGCCGTCTCCGACAGCTCCCTTTAAGTTTTAACCATACCAGTTCCCGACAGGTCCATTTACCCATACCCGATAGGTAAGCCTTGGTTATAAACTGTAGCCGTCCCCGACAGCACCTTTGAGTTTTAAACATACCAGTTCCCGACAGGTCCATTTACCCATACCCGATAGGTAAGCCTTAGTTATAAACTGTAGCCGTCCCCGACAGCTCCCTTTTAGTTTTAACCATACCAGTTCCCGACAGGTCCATTTACCCATACCCGATAGGTAAGCCTTGGTTATAAACTGTAGCCGTCCCCGACAACTCCCTTTGTGTTTTAACCATACCAGTTCCCGACAGGTCCATTTACCCATACCCGATAGGTAAGCCTTGGTTATAAACTGTAGTCGTCCCCGACAGCTCCCTTTGGTTTGAACCTTGCCAGTTCCCGACAGGTACACTTGCCCATTCCCGATAGGCAAAACAGGTCCAAGCTCACCAGTTCCCGACAGGTATTTCACCAGTTCCCGACAGGTTGTTCACCAGTTCCCGACAGGTTGTTCACCAGTTCCTGAGAGGTTTCCTATGGGGTCCAATGGTTCCAAATTCTTTCTCACAAACTTTTCTTCCGCACCATTGCTTCATTTACAACATTTCCTTTACCCACACAGTGCAAATTTTCTCGGTTATTTTTTTTATTCAATCCCTATGTATCTTGAATTACTTATAGCCTTTGCTTTCATCCATTCAGATCCACAGTTGATTGAATAGGGGAAGCTGTAATACCTCAAAATTTGCCCACTTGTTTTAGTTTTTACTGGCTTATGTTTCATTGCATCGCATTTAGATCTTGTGTGCATCTCATGGCATACCTATTGCATAAGGGCATGTGATCAGTGGTCTGCAAGGTGTTGGTCATTCAAAGCAAGGGTCTTCAAATAAGTCTCAAGGGTTCCTTAAGCCATATATTATCACACTTTGATCCGCAAGGCATGGGAAGAGAAGAATTCATCAAGAGGATTGGGCAGTGTATCATTTCCTACACAAGGCAGTCAAAATTTGGGATTTGACCCCTAAATGGGCAAGCTCTTTGAGTTTTTATCATCTCCAAATGGCATATCTCATCTTTGTTAGACGGGATGTACATCATATTCAGAGGAAATTGGATTTGGAGGGTGTGTTATTTCCTCCTAACCAGAAGGTGTCAAAATTAGGGTTTGACCTAAAATCAGTTTATTTCTGATTTTTTGGACAAAACTTGATCTCATGGCATTCCTTGTGTTTCTAAGCATATATGGATGGAAAATTGCTCATCAATTGGTTTCAGAAGGGTCTTAATTGATCAGTTGCTTGATAATCGAGAAATTGGGGAAAAAGTCAACTGTGCTGTGAAAAAAGTCAACTCCTGACTTTTTGGGGTCAAATTCATGTCATATATGTTCAATAGACAAAATTTGATCAAGAAATGATGGAGGAATAATGAAAAACCAAGAAATTACAAAACTGCCAAAAATAGAAACTTTGAGGTTTCCAAAAATAGTAAGTTTTGGCCATTTTAGCACCTCTCTTTGAGTCAGTCTTTCTCAATTTTAAAGTATCAAATAAAAAATCCACCAGGCCACAACAAAAGATCTTGTTTCAAGCTTCAAATCCATATAAAGAACTCTTCCATTGGATCAAAATTGAGGGAGTTATGATCCATTAAAGTTTGACAAAACTAGGCCAAAAACCGAGTCATGACAAGGCAAGTGCAGGCCCATGCGCCATAATTTTGTCGAACACTTGGTGTGCAAAATGTCCAGCCACTTTTCTCAATGATGGAAGCTCCAAACGAAAAAATGTTGAATATCAAAGTTGTTCATCTCAGTGTCCTCTTCAACTTTGATGTTGGACATTTTTCCATTTGAGCAAGTTATGATGGGGTTATGATGGTCCCAAGTTGACGTGTTCATGCTGAATTTTCCAAGTCAGGTTGCCATGCCAACTTACCAACTTGCCACGCCCATGCACCAGTTCTGAGCCATGATGTTTGGAGTCATTTTACACCATTCTACAAGCCTCTATTCAATTCAATTTCAACATCAAAATTATTCTCCTATATCTACTCTTTCATTTGCCACCAAAATCATACATTTCCATTCATTAAAGTGAGAGAATTTCCACTCAGTTTACCATGGTTAATCACACTTAACCCTAACTATATAAACAAATTTACACACAATTTCAAACTCTCTCTCTCATTTTTCCACATTTCTCATAAATTCTTCTCAATCATTCTCTCCACTTTATCTCTAATCTCACACATTTCTCACACTTTTCATCACAATTTCTCAAGAAATCTCAACTTTCTCTCTCACTCTCAAGAATTCAAATCCAGATTTCTCTCTCGTTTCTTCATCATTTTCGAAGATTTTTGGAGCATCATCATCTCTATAACCTCCTCTTTCTACTGTATGCATTAGATTCGCTTGAATCCACCATCGAAAAATCTCAAGTTTCACTCATCACTTCCAATTTCTACTCCAAGCAAGTATTGGATCTGGTTTTCGCCTTTATTTAGCTCAAAGTGTAGATTTAAAGATCTTGCAAGAAGTTCTTGGATTTCTAAAACAAAAAAATTGCATCTCACAAGGTTAGAGATCTTGAAACTTTTCCTTTAGTTCATCATAATTTTAGACATTTACAATGTGAAATTAGTAATCATGCATTGCATCTAGAAGTCCTGAAATGATGGCACACCACTGTTTGTTTAATTTGAAGTTTATGTGATTTTGTGAAATTTATGTTTGAATGCGTCAATTTCGTGCAATTTTTCCTGGTGTTAGAACGATCTTTTGGTGATTTAATTGGTATATTCATGATCTATGAAGTTTGGGCTTCAGTTTGGTATCTTACTTTGTTAATTTTCATTAAGATTTAATGAAGTTATGTGAGGTAGAAAATTGGAAAAGAAATCTGCGTTTTCATGTAGTTGTGTGAGTTTTATTATCCTTTGCATGAAGACCGCGACGTGGCAGCGTTTTATTGGTAGTGTTCTTGCTTTTTGTGATTAAATAATGATTAGTTAACAATGATTAATTGATGATGAGTGGTTGATTGGAGAGAGAGAGGGTGCGTGTGTAGCAATGTAATTGGTGGATGTATATCACTTTGCGGCTGGCCAATGGGGAAGCGACACCGCATTAATGAAGGAGCAAGGTTCTCACGTGATGTATTCTTGGCCATTCAGATGGGCGCGTGTGGGAGAGTGTATGCTAGGGTGTGTGAGCTTGCATCATGAGTCGTTGGTTTGGAGAGTTTAACCTGATCGTGTGGTTTGATTTTAATGTCCATGGAATTAAATGTGCACCGCCACTACACACGATTCTGTAGCTTAATAGACTGTATATAAATTGTTTTTCGCACCCCTTTTTTTTAGGCCCATGTTTCTGAACTACAAGATTACTAATGTTGCACCCCCTCCTTCTAATTCCATTTGCCTTTTAATTTCTTTCACATATTAGCTTCACATTTTATTTTAATAAAAATACTAAATTTCATCAGAAAATTTTGAAATAATTCACACGTGTTCTTAACACATTTAGGTAATTTTTCATCATTTTTAATTCTGATTTTACTAATTTTAGATCATATTTTCGTAATTTCCTTTCAATTTCCTTTTTGATTGATCTTCTTTATGATACTCAAACTTGCACATTTTCTTTTTCCCATCTCACACAATGTTTTTCATCCGTTCCTTTTGCGTTGGTTAGATAACATCCTGAAGTGTCTAAAAATATTTTTCCTTTATTTTTAAAGTCATCTTATAGGATGTTTGTATGAACACATTTACACTTCTTTTGGTGGCATTTCAATATGACTTTGTGCATGTCTTTGTGGCACTTTTATCTTGAATTTTGGTCTGAGTTTTTAATATGTGTTTAGACTCTAACTTAGATTGTTTAGGACTTGTTTTTACAATTTCCTCATGTGCTTTAATGTTAATTCAATGCCTTGCCTTTGAAGCTATTTAGGTGCACTTCTTCTTCTCCCTTCTACTTGAATTCTTTTATTCATCATTGGTATGATGGTTCATATGCATGATAGGACCTTTTTGAATTGAATTTAATTCTGACTTTGACTTTCCATGAAGTATAGATGCATGATCACTTTGCATTTCCACCCATTCTTCATCTAGTTCTTCTATGGTTCACTTCTTTAATATTTAGGACATTACTTGTACATAGTTGATTTGTGTTTGATGTCTTAATATTAGAGAGGACTCTTATTGGTTAGATTCTGACCTTGATTAGTTTGTATCTCTTAGGATCCTATTTCCTTGGTTCTTAATTGATTTGATCATCACTTGTTGTTTCTTCCTTTATTTCATACTTGCAAATATTGTGAACTAACTTTTTCATGTAGGTGTATGGTAAGTAAGTGTGGGGACATAGTTCCACCTACACTCCTCTCCCTCATCTTCTCTTATTTCATTTAAATAATTCAAGTTGTGATTTTGATAAGCATTGACATGCTTTCCTTGCATAACTTCTTCTTCATCCCTCTTTAAGATCAACTTAACTTCCATTTTGGAAGTAAGTTGTTTCGTTTGCTCTTCTTCTTCTTCTTTCTTTTAGAAGTAGGTTTCTTAAACCCCATTAACCATAGGATCTCCAAGCATGCTAACACTAGGGTTTGAGTCTTAGTCTCCCTTATTAGTTTTACCTTTTGCTCCATTTGAGTCACTTCTTCTCATCTCATAATAAAAGTAAAAAACACTTAATAAAGGCATAACAAATATTGTATTTAAACCTTTCATGGGAGAACCAGGAGGTGAGGGGTCTTCTCTCGTTTCTTTGGGAATGTTTAGCATACGTACCGTCTGGGGACGATGTGCGGGGCATTCAATCTCACATGAGGGACTTAAATACAATGTGAGTTACAAAACACCAAATAAACAAAACACTCCTTCCTTAAAAGACAAAAACAAACAATAACGTCTTTCCTTTGGGAATTCTCTTCTCAACTCACTCACTCTCGACGTACGAACGTGCTTCTCCTCGTTCTCCCACAAGATGGTAACGCCTAAGTCTCCTTATAGCGAGCTGCAACACCTTAGCTAGAACGTCAGCCGTTCCATTAAAAACACAAACAATTCATCCCTAGTTAGGGGAACTACGTCGCTCTGATTCTCATATTCCCGATGAGATACTTAGGCAGTGGGGTAGGGCCCATTCGAGCACTTCTTTTATTTTCCCTACATTTGTTTCTTGTTCTTTCTTTTCTTTTTTCCGTTCTCGTTCCTTTCTTTTCCAGTAGCAGTGGAGCTCCAGACGACGACACCCTTTGATCGAGACAAGCAAGCCTGGATCCCATCGGGTACGATGGACGCGTTAATACCTTCCTCACACGTAACCGACTCCCGAACCCAGTTCTCTTGGTCGTAAGACCATGCTCTATCCTTTCTCTCAGGTTTATGCAGTGTTTCTTTTCCCTCTCATGGGATAAATACACATTGCTGGCGACTCTGTTTTGGTGCCACTTTCGCGTTTGTACTTGGATGAAAATCCCAGGAGCGATAGTGAGCAAGAAATAAGAGGGGTCGAGTAACATTAAGGAGATGCGTAAGTTTTCTTTCAACAATAGAATTTTGTTGAGGTGTTTCAAAACATCTTCTTTGGTGAATAATACCTAGGGATGCATAGTAAGAAGGCATGATAAACTCACTTCTATTATCACTCCAAATAGTTTTGATTCTACAAGCAAATTGTGTTTGACAACATGAGATAAAATTCTTAATGTCAACTCTAGTTTCAGATTTATTATTCATAAGAAGAGTCCAAGTATATCGTGTAAAATTTTCCACAATGGTTAAAAAATAGTGAAAACCATTTAAAGAGGGAATATATATGGCGCCCCATATGTCCATATGAACCAAATCAAAATAGTTGAAAGTAACAAAAGTGCTTAAAGGAAATGAAAGCTTACATTGTTTGGCCAAGTGGTAAGTGTAACAAGGGGATTTCTTATTATATGTGATGATAGAAAATTGTTGAGAAATATTATGTAAAAATTTACTAGAAGGGTGACCTACTCTATGGCGCCATAGGGAAGTGTCAATGCTATCATTTTTAGTAATGTTAACAGAGTTACAGGAAGTATTATTGGTTGAAACTTGAAATGAGGTCCTGTGAAGAATGTAAAGGTTATGAAGTTGAGTCACGGGTCCAATCATCTGCTTGGTAGACACATCCTGAATTTGACAGGAATTGTGTAAGAAGGAAATTTTATATTGAGATGTGTGGCATAGCTTTGAAATGGATATGAGGCTAAACCTAAATTCAGGGATATAAAACACATGTTTCAGATGGAAGCAAGCATAAAAAATGATAGTGCCAAAAAATTTAGCATAAAGACATGTTCCATTGGGTAAATGAATAGGAATAGGAGGTATAACGTAAATTTCAGAAAAGCAATGAATATAAGGGCATACATGATGGGAAGCACCAGAATCAAGTATCCACATTGAAGAATTGTGAAAGATACTACCCGTTTGAACAATACCTGAAATCAGTGCTTTCTCAGAATTTGCAGCCTTGTCCTATTTAGATTGTTGATGATCCTTCCTTGATTGTTGAAGGAGAAGCAATAAGTGTTGATAATCCTCCTTGGAGATAACACCTTCTTCGTCCTGAGGCTGTGAAATCTTAGCATCTGAAGCATTCTTGGCATTCTTATTTCTGTATCTGTTAGCTCATAAATTCGACGCCCATATTAAGTTGGAAGTGTTAAACTCTTGAAGAGGTTTAAAGGAGCTTTCGACTGGATCTTTATGATAGGTTTAAGTCGAAGGTGCTCACATGAGGAAAGGATACTTTTGGGACTTAGAAAAATATTTCTAAGAGTTGGGGAAGTCATCGTCGACCGAGAATACTGATGATGTCCGACGCTAAGAAATTCAAATTCAAATAAAGGAGGGAGTACTCTTGTTCGCTCCTGAAAGAGACAAGTGGCGTACATCCAAGGGACAGAAGCATGCAGCACGACACTTGTCATATGTTGATTGTTTCAGGCAGTTGACAATAGTTAGTTTTAGTATTATAAATATGGGTTCTAGCAATAAGATTCGGTGTGTTGTGTTCACTTTGTACAAGTTACTCCAAATTTACTCAAAGTATCCGCGTGTAGAGAAACGAGTCTTATGAGAATGTACCTGATGTAAACACCATTTTCTTATTTCAATGCAATTTACTTCAGCCCTTTTATCAAGAATTTATCTTTTACTTTATTGCAAGTTACGTTTTAGCATTGTGTCTTACCTTTATATTTTCAGCCTTTCATTAAGACTTCATCTTTCTTGTTATGCAAGTTATGTTTATGCATTTCGTTTATTTTCATACTTTCGACCTTTCCTTTACAGTTCCAGCCTTTTCGATTTAAAGTCCTTGCACATCTTTTAAAAGCCACACTTTAGATAAGCTTCCTTTTATGAACATTGTCGAAGCGTTTAGTTCTTTAGAATTTAGTTTAAATCAATTGTTAGCACATGTCCTAGGATCAATCCGATCGATCCTGTGAGTCACCAAAGTTAGATTTGGAAGATCAGCGGTTGTTTACCAATTTTCACGGTAAACAAATTGGCACGCACAGTGTGACAGTGCTAACTTCTATAAGGATTTTTCTAAGTTTTGAAAATTTATATTTATTAGTCTTTTCTTTGAGAAAACTTCGTTGCATGTTATTGAGAAGTGGAAAAGTAGCCCCTACAAACGAAGAGAGACCAAGGAGAATATACATTATGAAAATGGTGACGAACACTAGTAAGCCAAACAATCCAAACCCTCGAGGGAGTGGTTCTAATCCTCAATCAAGTAATTCAAATACTCATCCTAGTGACACTAACCCTCTAAATGTGTCTAGGAATGATGTGGTGCCACCCCCAGTCCCTTTGACAGGAGAGCCAATACCGCCTCCTGTTATGTCTGAACCAATACCATCAATGGCAGGTTCAGGGTCGACATATATAAGGGCTTACACTCAACCTATTTTGGAGTACATTGGGCGACAAGCATCTAATCCCCAGACTCCACCAAGAGGAACTTCGACGTTTAGACATTTTCCCCCTCCAGGATTTTCACAACCATTACCAAGGAATCCACCTTATGGAATGCCAATGTCAGTAATGCAAAGCCTCCAAAATGCCCCCCCCCCCCCCAGTATTTTCAGAAAATGTAATGTCTTCGCCATTACAAGGGTCAGGATCTGGGATAAATGTGGGTCGAAACAGTCAAAGTGTAGGTGTGGGATATTCCACTCAAGGTCCTAGTTTGACAAATACTTCTATAGCATGTTTAAGACAGCAAATGGATGAGAGTAACCTACAAATGGTACAAACCTTGTCCCAAACTATAGGGGAAATTTTCCAGCCCTTGATTCAGAACACTACCCAAACTAACCAATAATTGGCAGCGCAGCTGGCCCGCATGGCAGGATTTATGGGTGTACCAGCCCCTGTACGAGGTGCAACTGTTGTGGAGAACGCTCCACGGCGGAACCTAGGGAACGTACCTAAGGCAAATCTAGAAAACCAGGGGATAGTCGAACCCCCTAGACTCGAACCTAGGAACCAAGTGCCAATTCCTGTAGAGAGGGAACAAGACGTAGTTATAGTAAATAGAAACCAAGATGCTGACCTTGTTGTACAACAGGTTTGACGTAACAATGTAGCAGCAGATAACAACCTAGCAGCCATAGTCGAAAGGATAATGGCTCGAAATAGGGTAAATTTTGGCTTTACTCGGCCAAACTATACATCACCGATAGTAGATTACATTCTCCAATCAGAATTACCTCCTAGGACGAAGGTCCCAAAGTTTACTAAGTTGTCAGGGGATACCACTGAATCTACTGTCGAACACGTAGCCCGGTATATGATCGAGGCTGGAGAGATTGCAAATGACGAAAGTCTTAGGGTAAAATATTTTCCAAGTTCTCTCACCAAAAATGCTTTTACTTGTTTTACAAACCTACCTCCTAACTCAATCTGTAATTGGACCCAGTTAGAACGTTTATTCCACGAACAATTCTACATGGGACAAACTAAGATTAGTTTGAAGGAATTAGCTAGCATAAAACGAAAGTTTACTGAGCCAATAGACGATTACCTAAATAGGTTTTGATTACTTAAGGCTAGATGTTTTACTCAAGTGCCAGAACATGAATTGGTCTAAATGGTCGCTGGTGGCCTTGATTACTCTATTAGAAAGAAGTTGGATACCCAGTATCTGAAAGATATGGCCCAACTAGCTGATAGGGTTCGACAGTTAGAATGTCTGAAAGACGAAAAGGCTAAGGCGAATAAGAGTAAAAAGGTAGCCTATGTTGAATATAATGAGGATGTCGAAGGTTTATATGATGAACCATTGTATTTCGACGAAAATGAGATGGATGTTGCTAAATTAAAGCAAGGTCCTCCGTACGCTTGTAAAATGTTAGCTCCTTCGAATGGAAAAAATTCTGTCGAATCTGAGAAGAATGATAGGTTTCCAAAGAAAACATATACTTTCGATATCACTAAGTGTGATGAAATTTTTGATTTGTTAGTTAAAGATGGACAAGTGATAGTGCCTGCTGGCGCTAAAATGCCACCTTTAGAACAAAGAAAAAAGAGAGGATTTGGTAAGTACCTTAATTTTCTGGGTTATAAAACTTCTCAGTGTTTTCTTTTCAGGGATCTGGTGCAAAACGCTATTCAGGAGGGCGGGCTAAAATTCGGAGAGAAGACCAAAGGTCAAATGAAAATTGACTCTGACCTATTGCAAGCAGTCGATGCCCATTATGCTGAGCCCACAGAAGTACATATGGTTGAAGTTGCTGATGACTTCGACTGTCCAATCAAGATGGTGGAAATTGCTGAAGATTTCGCCAATGATGCTGTTTTAGCCAGGGTTACTGAAGACCTTGACATTAATACCATGGAGAAACTCATGAGTGAGGTCGCTGACAGCTTCGACAAAGCTACTGATGGTTTAGATGATGGGATCACTGAGGATTCCAACATGATGCTGGTTACCAAAGAGACTGCTGATAGTTTCGTTGAGATGGACAAGGCTACTGAAGGCCTTGATGTAGACTTCTGCAATCTGAATCTTAGTACTGATGTCGACATGGACATAAATATGGTGGAGATTACACAACATAAGACCATGGAGGTTGATGAAGCAAGCTGCCAAGAAGAGCGTAACAAGGTGGCGTATCCAAAATAGGAAGAGACTATCATTGAATTCCTTCACCGCTGCCAAAAGAAGGGATCCGGTGTCATGCTATGCCCCAGATGCAGCGCAATCTTCGATCAAAAGGCTGCTCACAATCTTGAGGGGATTAGGAAAGCTAAGGAAAGAAGGGAGCAGAGAATATCTCATGGTCAAAGGGGTTTCGATCCTAGAAGGTCCTCTTCAAAACAAGTGGGAGGAAAAACACAGTTCCCAGGGGCCAGACCCAACACCTTCAAACCAACAAGTAATGCACCAGTGGGAAGCTGGATGAAACCCATCAAAGGAAAGGAAAAAGGTCAGAAAAATGGTAGAAGTTTGATGTGGGTAGAGGCTCTTCAATAGAGTATCGAAAGGAGTTTCAGACTTCCAACAAGTCGGCTTATATCTCTGAAAATTATAAAGGGAAGAACCCGATGTCGCGATCTCAATGGAGGAGAGAACAATGTAGAAGGAAGGCTCTCAAGGAGGCTCAGTCGAAGGACCAAGGAGAGTCCAGTACTAATGTCCCTACTGATAATAACAGAGGGAATCAAATGAAGATTACTGAAAAGGCGCCTGTGGGGCGAAAGTTATTTTCCTCTCAGGAGGACAAACATGAAAAGACTGTCGAAGATGACAAAGAAATGACAGACAACTTCGATTCTGAGTCTGATGCTTCTCTCAACATCATAGACAATGTGGTATCTATAATGCCTAGGGAGTTCGACCAAATTATAGAGGTCAAAGATTTAGATGCTTGCACTGAAGCGGAGATGGCAGCACACAAGCCTGTATGCTACTATATTATGAATAATGGGTGCGTTGAAGAGCAGAACGCCTTCTTCGAGCGACCCATAGAGGCGATGAAGGGTCACCTAAAGCCTCTCTACATCACTGGGAAGGTGGAGAATGTACCAGTGAACAAGATATTAGTTAATTGTGGCGCAACAGTAAACCTGATGCCACATTTCTTATTAAACAAGATTGGCAAGTATGATACTGATACTAAGCCACACAATATGGTTCTTTCAAATTACGAAGGAAAAGTTGGCTCTACACTGGGTTTGATACAAGTTGACTTAACAGTTGGGACAATCAATAGGCCTATTGTCTTCATGGTAGTGGAAACAAAAGCCAACTACAATATGCTCTTATGACGAGAGTGGATACATGGCATTGGTGCAGTGCCATCTTCGATGCATCAACGAATCACCATCTAGAGGCCAGAAGGCATAGTCGAGAACATTAAAGCTGATCAGGGCTATTTTAAAGCACCAATAAATCATGCCGACAGACGTCAGTTCGACAAACACTTGGCTCACATTGCCCCTTGCGGCCCAGCAGATTTTGAGTTGTCCCAGATGATGAAACATTTTGCTCATTGTACTTACATCTCATCGATGGTTTTTGTTGGGATAAGGAGGTGCCAGGGGAAAGGCTTCCATACCTTGGCGAACCTGCAGTAGACCCCACAGGGGGGAAGTGAATTCAGTGACAATGACTGAGTTCGAAGCATTGAGAAGAATTTCGGCCTACGTGGCTGAAACCAAATTACAAGCGGCTTTGGAAGCTGCCAATGAATACAGGCTGTCGAAGCCAATTCTGGATTCCTCCAAGAAGGTCCTGGTAAGTACTTCGACCCAGAGCCACCTGATAAGGTTCAGGGTGTAGAACAAGGCCAGAGGCTTGATGCCATCTATGATGATGAGCCTTTGGGATTTGAAAAGGATCCGCTGGCGAACAACATTAAGATGCTAGCGCAGGATCCATTAGAAGAAATTGACCTAGGAGATGGGGCAACCAGAAGGCCAACGTACATTAGCGCCAACCTCGATCCACAACTCAAGGTCGAAGTTACCCAGTTGCTAATGGAGTTTAAAGATTGTTTCACCTGGGACTATGATGAGATGCCTGGTTTGAGTAGAGAGTTGGTCAAACATAAGTTGCCGATCAAGCCTGGGAAGAAGCCAGTCAAACAGAATCCAAGACGGTTTGCCCCAAAAATTCTCTCAAAGATAAAAGGGGAAGTCAAAAGACTCCTTCGATGCAAATTCATCCGTATTGCCAGGTATGTTGAATGGTTAGCTAATATTGTACATGTTATTAAAAAGAATGGTTCCTTAAGAGTTTGCATAGACTTTAGAGATCTAAATTCTGCAACTCCAAAGGATGAATATTCTATGCCTGTGGCAGAAATGCTAGTCGATTCCGCTGCAGGACATGAGTATCTTAGTATGTTGGATGGGTACTCTGGTTATAACCAAATATTCATTGCTGAAGATGATGTCCCCAAAATAGCTTTTCGTTGTCCTGGAGCCTTAGGCACCTACGAGTGGGTAGTAATGCCTTTTAGCCTAAAAAATGCTAGGGCAACATATCAACGAGCAATAAACTCAATCTTCTATGATTATATAGAGACTTTCATGCAAATATATATTGATGATATTGTGGCTAAGTCTGTTTCAGGGAAGAATCACTTAGACCATCTTCGACAGTCCTTTGAAAGGATGAGAAGACATGGTGTCAAAATGAATCCTCTTAAATGTGCGTTTTGTGTGCAGGCATGGGATTTTCTAGCCTTTGTGGTCCATAAAAAAGGGATCGAGATCAACCAGAATAAGACCAAAGCTATCATGGAAGCGAAAGCGACATCAACAAAAAAGGAGTTGCAATCACTACTGGGGAAGATAAACTTCCTGAGAAGGTTCATATCGAACCTAAGCGGAAAAACGCAGGCCTTTTCACCATTACTTCGATCCAACAAAGATGGGTTCGACTGAGGGCAAGATCAGCAGGAAGCCTTCGAAAAGATCAAGGAATGCCTGAGTCATCCTCCAATTCTTTCACCATCTTGTAGGAATAGGAGTATGAGATTGTACATAGCTACGTCAGACAAAACCTTAGGGAGCATGTTGGCTCAAGAGGATGAGAGTGGCATCGAAAGGGCCATTTATTAACTTAGTAGATTTTTAAATGATGCAAAAACTAGGTATAGCATGATCGAAAAATTATGCTTATGCTTGTATTTTTCTTATACAAAATTAAAGCAATATATAAAGCCAGTTGATGTGTATGTCTCGTCTCATTTTTATGTTATTAAACATATGTTGTCTAAACCTATCTTGCATATTCGAATTGGTAAATGGGCATTAGAATTGACTGATTATTCTTTAACATATAAGCCTTTAAAGGCAGTTAAAGGATAAGTGGTAGCAGACTTTATAGTCGACCACTCCATAAACGAAAGCACTTTGAATTACGTCGAATTGGAACCTTGGAAGTTATACTTCGATGGCTCTAGCCACAAAGATGGAACAGACGTAGGCATGCTAATTATTTCTCCTGATAAAATTCCAACAAAATTCAAGTACAAGGTCGAAGGGTTTTATTCCAACAACGAGGCCGAGTATGAAGCCTTAATAGCTGGACTTAAAATTTTGTTAGAATTTGGGCAACTCGAGTCGAAATAATGGGAGACTCAGAGTTGGTCATAAAGAAAATTGCAAAGGATTACAAATGTGTTAAGGAAAATCTTATCATGTACTTTGTAATAGCCAACAGACTACTAAAGAAATTCGAAGTAGTAAGCATTCGGCACATACCTCGATTAGAGAATCAAGTGGCCAATGACTTTGCTCAGATTTCTTCTGGGTATAAGTTTCGAAGGAAATTTTACAAGAGGCAATCGAAGCCAGAGGTAAAGTCGTGTCTGTTGGATTATGCCCATCAGATCTAGAAGTGACGAAGCTTGGATACGTTGAAGAGGAAAATGTTGAGATTTTTGCAATAGACAGCTTGACGGACAAGGACTGGAGGAAGCCCATAGTCGAATACTTACAGAATCTAACAGCGTCCACTGAGCGAAAGGTCAGGTATCAAGCTTTAAGTTATGTTCTTCTAGGTAATGAATTATTTAAAAAGACCCCTGAGGGAGTCTTACTTAAATGCCTTAGTGAATCAGAGGCGTATATTGCCCTTTCGACTGTCCATAGTGGGGCATGTGGGGCACATCAAGTAGGCCATAAGATGAAGTGGCTATTGTTTCGACAAGGCGTGTATTTGCCTACTATGCTAAAAGACTACATTGAATTCGCTAAGGGCTGTCAGGAATGCCAAGTTCATGCTGGCATACAACATATCCCTGCAAGTGAGTTGCATTCTATAGTCAAACCATGACCTTTTAGAGGTTAGGATTTGGATTTGATTGGAGATATTCGACCAGCATCCTCCAAAAATCAGAGATACATTTTGGTGGGTATTGACTATTTTACGAAGTGGATTGAAGCGATGCCATTGCCAAATGTAGATCAAGAAGATGTGATTGAATTCATTCAAAAATACATCATTTATAGGTTTGGAATCCCAGAAATGATCACAACAGATCAAGGATCAGTCTTTAATGGTCGAAAAATGCAGGATTTTGCTAAAGAAATGGGTTTCAAACTCCTAACCTCTACACTTTATTATACTCAGGCTAATGGTCAGGTCGAAGCAGCCAATAAAGCAGTGATTGGTTTGATTAAAAAAATGTGGGAAAGAAGCCTAGGAATTGGCATAAGACATTGGACCAGATCCTTTGGGCATGTCGAACCTCTCCCAAAGAGGCAACTAACACTACTCTATTTCGATTGACTTTTGGTCACGATGCAGTATTACCTGTGGAGATCTACCTTCAGTCGACAAGGATTCAGAGACATCATGAAATTCCTTCTGAGTTTTATTGGAATATGATGTTAGATGAATTGGTAGATTTGGACGAAGAAAGACTTAATGCTTTAGAACTTTTGAAGAGACAAAAGAAAAGAGTGGAGAAGTCATACAATAAGAAGGTTAAGATTAAGACCTTTTCGCCTGAAGATTTAGTTTGGAAGGTAATCCTGCCTATGGATTGAAAGGTTAGAGCCTTGGGTAAATGGTCCCCAAAATGGGAAGGCCCGTTTCAAATTATGAAAGTATTTTCTAATGGAGCCTATGAAGTTGAAGAATTAAATGAGGATAGAAGAATCTTGAAAGTAAATGGCAAGTATTTGAAAAAATATAAACCAACACTTCAAGAAGTTAAAATTGCTAAAGAGTAATTCGACGTAAAAAAGGCAAATCCAACAATGGTATTCATGAATGCCAAAATGGCTTAAAAGTCATTACACATAAAAGCCTCAAATGGCTATGGAGCATTATACTAAAAGGGAAAATTACAAAGAAATTAACAAGCTAAAAAGGGATATTCTCTTTCATCTTCAAGTACTTCGACTTCTTGAGTTCAAGACGCCTTTCACACAAGGTCTTGTCAGATTTTAAGCGTGCAACCTCTTTCTCCAGTTGTCGAGCTTCCTCAGCAAAAGATATGGCATTGTCAATCTCTTTCGACACGCCAGAGTCATCAAAGACAGACAATTCAGTGTTGTGCTTTTTGGACTTTGAGATCTTGGTTCGGAGCTTCTTGATCTTTCGCTCCCAAGAGGCAATATTTTGTTCATTAGAGGCGATTTCCCGTTTGTTCTTTTCTTTGGTTTCCTCCAATTATGCTACCTTATTTTCAGATTCAGTGGGAGAAGCCCAAGCAGCAGCCTCGCTTCCATATTTGGTTGAAATTGCCTTCTCAATTTGAGGCAGGCGCTTGAAGTCACCATAGACTTGGTCAATCATAGTGCCAAACTGTAAAATGATGTTGGCAGATTCTGGAGAAATAGCATGGATGTTAACTTGTTGGAGGAGATTTTTCAGAGAGATGTGAGTGACATGATCCATGTGTAAGAGTGTGAAAAGGTCACCCTTAAAGATCTTATCTTTGATCTTCAGAAGGATATTGTCCTCAAGCTTGCTTGAAGGCTGATCTCCAGAGGCAGTCGAAGCACTAGGAGTTTTGTCAGAGGAACTTCCTCGACTGCCGAGAAGGATCTTTATGTATTGTCGAGGGTTACTGGCCTTCAAGGCATCAAGTTCCTTTTCAGAAAGGCCTGCTCCATACACAGTTGAGGTTTCCTTGCCTTCAGTAGCAGCAGCAGTTGCTGGGGTAGTAGTAGCTTCGACAGGGGTTGGCTCATTATTAGATCCTTTGTCAGCTTTATTCTCCCCACCTTTGTCTTCCTCTTCTTCCTCTTCATTCATTTTGACACCTATGTGGAGTCGAAAGATGGCGTCGAATATGACACTATCAAAAAATGACATTTTCTTCAGTACTGTCGAAAAGGACATTTTTGGGGGGTAATTTGTTAGCTCATAAATTCGACGTCCATATTAAGTTGGAAGTTTTAAACTCTTGAAGAGGTTTAAATGAGCTTTCGACTGGATCTTTATGATAGGTTTAAGTCGAAGGTGCTCACATGAGGAAAGGATACTTTTGGGACTTAGAAAATATTTCTAAGAGTTGGGGAAGTCACCTTCGACCGAGAATACTGATGATGTCCGACGCTAAGAAATTCAAATTCAAATAAAGGAGGGAGTACTCTTGTTCGCTCCTGAAAGATACAAGTGGCGTACATCCAAGGGACAGAAGCATGCAGCGCGACACTTGTCATATGTTGATTGTTTCAGGCAGTTGACAGCAGTTAGTTTTAGTATTATAAATAGGGGTTCTAGCAATAGGATTCGGTGTGTTGTGTTCACTTTGTACAAGTTACTCCAAATTTACTCAAAGTATCCACGTGTAGAGAAACGAGTCTTGTGAGAATGTACCTGATGTAAACACCATTTTCTTATTTCAATGCAATTTACTTTAGCCCTTTTATCAAGAATTTATCTTTTACTTTATTGCAAGTTACGTTTCTGCATTGTGTCTTACCTTTATATTTCCAGCCTTTCATTAAGACTTCATCTTTCATGTTATGCAAGTTATGTTTATGCATTTCATTTATTTTCATACTTTCGACCTTTCCTTTACAGTTTTAGCCTTTTCGACTTAAAGTCCTTGCATATCTTTTAAAAGCCACACTTTAGATAAGCTTCCCTTTATGAACATTGTCGAAGCGTCTAGTTATTTAGAATTTAGTTTAAATCAAATGTTAGCACATGTCCTAGGATCAATCTGATCGATCCTGTGAGTCACCAAAGTTAGATTTGGAAGATCAGCAGTTGTTTACCAATTTTCACGGTAAATAGTATCCAAGTGGAAAACCATGCTTGAAGTAGCAGGTTTCCACTGTATGATTGGTTTTGTTGCAGATGGTGCAAAGCATAGGAGTCTTGGAAGTTCATTTACCTTTTCCCCATGTGTTATTGATGTTGGCAAAAAGAATGGTTGATGTTGGTACGGAAGCAGATGCATGAATGATTTGTTGTTGAACAACAAGAGAATAAACTCGACTAATATTGAGAAGAGGATCGAGAACAAGAATTGGGGTGCAAATGTTGTAATAATTGTCATTTAACCCCTTCAAGAAGGCCGTAACACACTTCATGTGCTTGTAATTACGCACAACTTTAGCCAAATCACACGTACATGGTGTTGGACATGAGCAAGAAGAAGTAAGGTGTAAATCTTCCAATTTATCCCATAGGATCTTGTGGTTAGTGAAATAGGTAGACAAAGACCTATCACCTTGTTGTATGGAATGCAATTCACGAAGGAGATCAAAAAATATGAAATGGTTACCTTTGGTGAATCGTTCACGAAGATCTTCCCATATCTCAAAAGCATAATCAAAGCAAATCGTGCTTTGTGCAATGTGAAGGGAAATTGTGCGATTAATCCACGAAAGAACCATACTATTCGCACGTTCCCATAGCTCATAATTAGGATCAGAAAAAGAAGGTTTCAGGAGAGTTTCATTGATGAAAGACAACTTGTTCTTGGAAGTCAAAGCTCAGCGCATTAATTTGCTCCAGTTATGATAGTTGTTGTCATCCAGTGGCGGTGCAACGATGGTGGCTCCGGGATTCTCACCGGGATGAAAGTAAAAAGGATATATGGGGTTAAGGATTGTATCTGCATTATCGTTTTCGAGTAAATCACACTTGGGGCTTTCTTTGTTTGAGGATTTTTCATCTGATTCTTCATTGGAGGCCATGAGAGGTTAAAGAAGGTTGTTATGATGAAGGAAAGAAGACGGGAATAGGAATGCAAGAATGTGAAAAAGGAGGAAGAAAGAGGAAATGCGAAAGAATAAAGAAGAAATATATGTAGTCTACTGATACCATATTACAAGTGGCATTGCAATCTTGGTACAAGCCATTGGTGGCAGTAATAAGAAGAAGTAGAAGAAGAAGAAGATCCAATTTGAAATATGATTTCCCACGTTACCAAATGAAGCAGCGGTAAAGCAAATATATAATACAATACAATCATGGGCTTAGTTACCACAATGAACCATAAGGCCCACTTAATATAATACAAAGCCCAATAAACCTATGTATCTAATAGAAAGTTGATAACGGGTATTAGGCATTAATAATAAATTATTTGATTAGTTTGTGAGATAATAAAATGGATGAAAAACCTATTTGAGGGAGAGTATTGTATTAGTTTACCGAGTTTGTGGCAACTTCTCCCTTTTTTATTTAAATGATTTTTAAGAAAAGAATTATAAGGCATATGCTTCTATTACTCTTACGGTATATAAATAAATTGTGATTTTAAAATTAGGAGTAATAATAAATATTATTTGTACTTCGTGGTTGCCTAGGTGGCAAGATTATGTAGTTAGTTTTTATCATGAATGATATGTCATGACTTAGTGGCAGGTAAATTTTTTGTATGATTTCTTGAGTGTCGTGCCTGCATTTGCATCATCATGACATGTCATATGAATTTCTGCATGGTGCCTTAGTGGCGAGTGTCATATCCTTATTTTTACTCCTAAGATCCCACCTCATTTGTATCTTTGCAATGCATCAAGATCAAAAACTTGGTTATGCCATACCCCAAATTTTGACCACCAATATTTCCCATCATTGTGAGAATCATCACCACAATATGGATGTACCTTCATGCCTCATCAGCCTCCTCAAAGATGATCGGGCATTCACCACAATCAAGACTTAGGGTTTCGAGCCCTCTCAGAGCACTTAGACAAAGGATCAATCAAGGAGTTACATGATATTCAACTTGTCTAAACCTCTCAAACACCCATAAGAGATCTAGAGGACTCCCACATAAAGAATCAAGCACAAAGTTGCAACATTCCAAGTGGATCAAGCCTCAAGATCGCCAGTGTCACCAAATTAGGGTTTTCGTCGACCAAGGGCCTCCAGATGGAAATTTTCATCTAGGCATGAACCAACGCTTCAAAGCACAACCCAAGATACTCCAAGGGACCTCATGGACCCATTCATCAAGTCAATTTAATCTCAGGGGATGCATTTACCAAAAAATCAGGAATTGGGATTTCTTGACCTAATTCACCCCTAAGTTGATTTTTAGGACAAAGCATGAGCCAAGACCTCAAGACATGATTTGAGGGCCTACAATACACCACATTGATCCATTTACAACAATGGATTGGCCCAAGAAGCTTGGCTGACAAGTTTCAATTTCACCAGGACCACAATTAGGGTTTTGAGGGAAAAGTCAACTGTGCTTTTGACTTTTGACCAAGACATGCTCCCAAACCTTGGGACATGATTCAATACACCCTATAACATCTATGGAATCCATCCATTAGGTTTGATTTAGGTCAAGGACTTGATTTCACAAAGGATCGCACAGTTTGGATTTCATCCGATAAAAAGGCAACTGTGCACAAAATCAAGTTTTACTTTTTGGAATTTTTCACAAATATGGTTCCCCTAAGTAAAAAATAATGTTAATGTATGGTATTGATCATCATTCATTAAGAAAAATCAAGAAAAGTGAGGTTTCTTGCAAAAGGGGCAACCATAAAAAAAAACCAAAATTTTTCTAAAGCCTGATTTGTAGATCTTCCTACACTCTACAAAATCTTCAACTACATCTCATTCAAATTCCTCATGGATTTCAAGTTATGTTTGGATTAAAATCACTAAAAACATGAAAGTGCATTTCTTTTCCAACACTTTGAAGAAATTCTGTCCAAGGCAGATTTCAAGTGAAACACCAAAACTTGAAGCAATTTTTCACATAGTTGCAAGATGAATCAATTCAAGGTGTAAACATCAAAGTTATTGTGCATCTTGCTAGCAATTCAAAGAGTCCATCAGCATGGAAAAACTCCATGAAAATCAAGAGATATGGCAGCCCAAAGTCATGCTGCTGTAACTGTTTTGGAAAATTCAGTTTGCATGTTTGCTTGCTCTCCACGATTTTGAGTCAAGAAACAATGATCACTATGCCACATTCATTCAATATGATCAAGATGCATCTGATCCAACCTGCAAACTTGGACTGAAATGGCAAGAGTTTCTCATTGTGAATTGATGAGTTTTTGGCATATATGCCTTGAATTCAAAGGACAATAATGTGAAATAGTGCATAGTCAAGATTCACACTTCTTGTAGTCAAGATGCCCCAATAAACAACATTTAAGAGGTCTGCAGAATGTGAATTGAGTCAACAAATAGCTGAGCTATTTGGGACTGCTATGGTACCTTGTGTAAGATGCAATTACACCAAGGCAAGACCATTGAATCCAATCTTATCCTCTGAGCTTCAAGTGAGGAACTTCAGCACAACTTTTCTCCTATAAATAGAGCTCCTCATTGATCATTCAGAGTACACTAAAGCAACTTACAACATAGCTTTCTCTCATTTCCTTCTTAAGCACAAAAACTCCATTTTCTTGAGAAAGCACTATCGGGTTTTGAGTTGGAGACCAATGCAACTCAAACCAATGGATCACACACCTCATATACAACATATAGGAGTGATCTAAACACTAACACCACATCTAGAACATCAAATTCATCAAGTCACCAGCCAATTGCTCAAGTTCTTGACAGAGTTCCAATTAAGGTGCCACAATCAGTTCCAGCTTATTTCAATCCAATCTAAGCATTCAAACACATCACTTGAGGTACAAGGAAGCTGTCCAAATCATTAGAACTCATCTGTAACACCTCCAAACCATAATTCAATTCTCACTTGCAGAGGTAAGCCTCAAATTGTTAAACTCAATGAATCATGCATCATAAACATATTTTCAAAATACCATTGTGTTTCTGAATGTTTGTAGATCATTTACCCTCAATCAATTGATGTTATTAGTTCTTATATAGGATTTCATTAAGTTCTTGCCAATTTTAGGGTTCATCTGATTTCAGCTTGTTATCTTCTGATTCACTGAATTTAAATAAAATTGAATATTACATTGTATTCTTTGTCCAAAAACGCACGATTTTCATATTTGGATCATGTGAAATGGTTGAGAAACGAGTGAGATAAGAAGCTTCACGCATATGGTTCAAGGAAGAAGATGTCCATGGCGCCATTCTACAGGTTTTCAAAACCAACCTTTCTATATATTATTCAGTTGCCACAATATAACTGAATTGGCATTGCGCCCTAGTGGAAACACTAGTATTTGTGTGTGTGTGTGTGTGTGTGTGTGTGTGTGTGTGTGAGCGAGTGAGAGGTCTGGGGTTCGAATCCCCCTCGCCCCAGACCTTTTGATTTTTATTTTTTTAACCATTTTCAAAGGAAGTCTTCACATATTATACACTCTTGCCATTCTCCATCAGCCCACGCAAATGGCTCAGATGGTAGAATTTTAAACTCCCCACCCCAAGGGTGTGAGTTCAAACCTTGGGGGGGGGGGGGGGGGGGAGGGGTCATTTCTAATTTTTTAATGCTTGTTTCCTTATCAATTTTTCACCGTCTTTTTAATAAATTTGAAAATTAATTTCTCATTCATTTTTTATCATTTTTTATTGGTTTTTTTTTTTTGCAAAAATTCACAAAAATGTTAAAGTATTTTATTCTACAAAAATCTCGGCCAAAAATATTATTTATTTATATTTAATATTTTTCATAAAGAACTTATTTTATTTGTTTTTTAAACATTTGAAAATATTTCTTTCCTTTTGATCTTTTCAAAACCAAATGAGTTTTAAATCATCTTGTGATTAAAACATCATTTTTCAAACCTTAACCAAAAATCACAAGTGGTTTATTTAAACTTATTTGGTGTTTTTTTTATCATTTTTTAATTAAATTTCTTTAATGAATTACTTTTAAAAATGAAATTAGGGTTTCTTTGATTTTGATCTTTATCAAACATTTAAAACCACTTTAGACCTCTAATAGAGTGTAAGACCCAACCCCCTTTGTACATAAATAATTTTGGGCCTCAGTCGTTGTATAAGCCCCAGTACAGTTTTCAAAACGACGGTGGGATCACTGTCTTTTCATGGGCCCACCCTTGTGTTGTAAGTCCCGTTTCTTTTTTTCTTTTTTCAAAACCTTTGGGCCTCTCCTTGAGTTGTAAGACCTATCCCTTTGTACAGAAAACCTCTTTGGACCTCAGTCATTGTATAAGTCCTAGTATAGTTTACAAAAACGACGGTACGATTACTGTTTTTCATCTGGGCCTCTCCTTGAGTATAAGCCCCAATTTGTTCAAAAACAACTTCCCTTTTGATTTAGGTTCAAATCCATAGTTGTTATCAAAACTTTCTTTAATTTCTTGAACAACTAACCATACAGCTGTTACAATGAAAGCTTGCTCGCCTATAAGTTTTTATCAGCTTTCTTTACATGCTTTCATATATATAACTGTATTGTTGGAAGCTTGCTCACCTATAAGTCCTTCTTTCATATCCTTTTAAATACTTGTCATATATCAACTGTATATATACTTGTATATCTGCTTAGAGTTTTTCCCGACAACTAGGTCTAGAACTAGGTAAAGCCAGTTGGTCACTCTTAAATACAGTCAAAACTAGTTCCCCATAGGAATTTCCAGATACAGTCTTGCCTTCTCTTGGGCTTAAACAATATGGAACAAAGAGAAAGACATTATTCCCGGTCAAAATTTTCTTAGACTGTCACTATTAGAAATTGTCAAAGAAGTTCATTTCCCTAGAGAGGACTAATTCCCGGTGAAACCTCTCTTGAATTTCTTCAAACCCTAGAACTGTTCACTAAAGAAAAGATTATTCCCGGTGAAACTTTTCTTGAACTCTTCTTAAGTTTGGACCCACAGGCTTGCTAAAAGCATCTCCGCCTCCTCTTGGGCTTTGTGCAAGGACCCTCCGGCTTCTTAGAAGTTCTCATGCCTTCTCTTGGGCTTAGTACAAGGACCCTGAAGACCTCTTAAAAGTATAAGACAAAACTTAGTCATCCTTTGTTAGAGCAGTCTTTCCAAAGAGTCAAAACCTCAAACCAATTTAGGGTTGATTCTCATCCCTTAAAACACCAGCCTCCTCTTGGGCATCATACAAAGATATACTCTTCCATATCAGTAGACTTAGACAGTTTAATCCCCTCTTGGATCTCAAAGACATTCTCAAGTTCCCTGTAAACACAGGAAAGAGCCCTGGTCACTCAACCAACCTCCGATAGAGTTGAAACCTCTCTAGGTTTTCAAAACTCAATCTTTAAACTCTCACCTTAAGTTTCCCCTAGCCAGGGTCAGCTTATCATCAGTATAACACTGTCCCAAATCAGAACCTCTGGGCATCTGATGTCTCAACTCTTCTGTAAACCCTCAGCAAGAGTTGATTCCCCATTTGGACCTGCCTCTGGATCTCAATAATCCTCAGCAGAAGTTAGCCTCCTCTTAGGCTTTGTATAATGATCCTTCCTTTCCTCAATATATTCAGCCTCCCCTTGGGCTTTGTACAATAATTTTCCCCAGCTGAGCTAACCTTTTCAGACTCTCTTGTTGAGTCAATCACCCTGTTCAGCACTCTCTTGTTGAGTCAACCCTTTTCAGCCTCAATATTGGGCTTTGTACAAGACACGATATAAATTTCCCTAAGCAGAGTCAATCCTCTTTTCAGCCTCAATCTTGGGCTTTGTACAAGACAGATAATACTCTCCAGCAGAGTCAAACTTCTTTCAGACTCAATCTTGGGCTTTGTACAAGACACCTAAAAATCCTCAGTTGAGTCAGTCTCATTTTAGCCTCAATCTTGGGCTTTGTACAAAACTGATAAAGATTTCTTTTCCACAAAGTCAGTCTTCTTTTCAGCCTCAATCTTGGGCTTTGTACAAGACACATACAAACCCTCCCCAGCGGAATCAAAATCCCTTTTAGCCTCAATCTTGGGCTTTGTACAAGACAGACAGAATATTTTCCCCGAAAAAGTCAAACTTTTAGCCTCCTCTTAGGCTTTGTATAATGATATCTCCAAAAGAGTCAATCTCTTTTAGCCTCAATCTTGGGCTTTGTACAAGATATATACAAACACTCTCTTATTGAGTCAGCCTTTTCCAGCCTCCTCTTAGGCTTTGTATAAGGACTTCCCCAGTGGAGTTAATCAATCTCTTAGCTTCAACCTTGGGCTTTTAACAAGACACAAATAAACCTTTTAGCTTCAATCTTGGGCTTTGAACAAGACACTAAAACATCTTTTCCTCCCATAGACTAGGAGGAACGATGATTGCTCTGATTTCCCTGTTTCTTTGAGTGGGAATACGTAGGCATAAGATTACGAAATCTTAGCGAGCATACCAAACAAAAACTCTAGGTCCAGTACCTTCGCATACCAAACAAAAACTCTAGGTCCAGTACCTTCACACATACTAATCAAAATTGAGGTCTAACACCTCACCAAAATCATCAAAAACTCTCTCTCATATCTCCCATAGAAGAAACTTTCCCAACCCATCAACAGATAAACACCATCAAGTACAAGGCAGAACCTAATGCTAACAACCTGTGGATAACCACATATAGGATGGGTAATTGACAACTCCTCATTGTATAACCTGACCCCAAACTCCCCGAATCTCTTAAGCATTTGTTCAGTTAAACATTCGCGTGCAAGGTTAGTTTTAGATAGCTTCCCTTTCCCTTCCAGCTTCACGGGATAAATAAGAAATCATAAAGTAGCACCTCATTCCTACCATTGCGGTGAGGAGAAACCCAACAGTGATAAGGTGGTCGCGTCACCGACAAAAATCGCACGCTACAGGTTATCTCCTAACTCTTTCATCTTTGGGCTTGCCTTTGCAGAGATCATCAAGCACCTCTTTGTATAACTTTTTACATTTTTGTATTTATATGCTTTATAATTCACTAACCATTAATCAAAATACAAAAAATATGCCTTGTCCCTTTTGTTTCTTTTGCAAGGTAGAGTTTGTAATCAATAACATTAAGTGATTGTCTCCTCAACTAGGGTTTGAGTTCCCCAAGTCAAAGTGTGGTTAACCATTTATTTTCAAAGGCTATTCATCAAAGCATGACCTCTAATCTCAAATCATAGAGTTTCAAGCATCATTTAACTTCATTTGATCAAAGATATTTCAAAGTTTGATATCTTGTTTTTCAAGAAACTTTAAAGGATCATGTGTTTATTTTCATGCCTTCATCAACAAGTTTCCTCTAGCCATTGCAAGTTTAATTAAAATACATTAAAGAGTACATAATTTTTAGTTCACGTGATCATCAATGTACCTTGAAATGCAAGAAAAGTTTAAAGGTTGCAAGATAATTAAACTACTTTGACCTAAAAAGTCAACATTTTAAGTCCAAGTTCAAAATATCATAACTCATTCATTTTTCAACATTTTTGAGTGCTTCTTTGGGCAAATTACTCTTCTTGACATCCTTTACAACTTCTCTTTACAAGTCAAGAGCCAATTAAGTTTGGAAGATCATCAAAAGTTTGGAAATATTAGAGGTCACTTTATGGACTTAATAAAATTTGAGCTAAATTCAAGTGTTATTTGCCTAACTTCCAAAGGTCATAACTATCTCAATTTTTGGTCATGGTTTGAAGTTGACCCCATGGAACTGAATTTTGGTCATTGCCAGTTTTGGCAACTCTCTCAGTTCTCCAAATTAAGCTAATATGTGCATGTGATTGATACCTGGTGATGTTAAGTGAAGTGTAATGATGCAAAACGACCCAAAATCAGAAGGAACGCACTGTGTTTTAGTGACTTTGCAAGCAAGAATAGTCACACACTTGGTGCTCATGATTTCATATGATTTGCAGCCAATTTCCACACGTATGAGCTTCATTCACCTCAGCTATAAATAGAGCAAGCCTCTGCACTCAATTTCAAGCTTAGAAAGCCCCCTGAACCTCTGCCCGAGCTCACACTTTTAACTGAAATTCTCCAAGTTCATTTTCAAGTTCTAAGCTATTTCAACTTCATTTCTTGATTCCATTAGCACCTTCGACATCTTCTAAAGTTGTATCAACAAAAACCAAGCTCTAAGACCTTCTGAAACGTGCTAACCAAGTCCATCATTCACCACCTTCGATCATCATTTGGACAAGGTAGTTCTGAGCATCATTTGAACTAAAACAAGTTACCACAATGTAGCTTTGTTGCGGTGAGAATCGGATACCAAGCTATTAATTAACTTGAATCACAAAACTTTGAAATTCACCACCGAGCTTTGATTTATCTAAAGGAAAGGGTAAAGAACGAAAACCCTAATAAGGGAATCTAGGTTTGGGGGTTGGTTATACTAAGGGAAGGTATTAGCACCCTAAGTATCTGTAGTACTCTACAGGAACCTCTTATTTAGTTTGTGTTAAGTTATGTTTGCTTGCAAAAGAAAACTGTGCTAAGGGTAAAGGTAAAAGAACTAAGGGTATATACACTAAGTATGCTCACCAAGACATCGCATCCCGTGCCTACGTATCTGACTAAAGAATCAGAGCAACCGTAGTTCACCTAACTAAGGGTGACTTTGAGGAACCATTGACTATGGCCAAAGTTCCAGGGGGAAATGAGTGTGAGCTCATTTAGAGTTTAAGGAAACTCTCTAAGTCTAAGTTGTAGTGGGGAAAAGTGGATACTCAATGTGATGAGCCCACATAGAGTTTTAGAAACTCTATCCTATTTCTAAGTTATGATTCATGGCTCTCAGGAGGCCAAAATGAACACAGGCTCTTAGGAGTCCTAGAAGGAATGTGGCTCTTAGGAGGCCAAGATGGTATGTGAATTGTTTATTAACTTATGAGTCAAGATAAAAGAACTTGCCTTTGGAATCAGAGAGAATAACCGATTTTTTTATGAAACAAGAAGTTTGTAGTAATATTTACATGAAAAATGGAACCATAAACAACAAAGTATCAAGATGAAATAAAGCTCATAATGCCATACAAGGTTAGAAACACATATATTAAGCATTACTTAAACAAGATGGAAAAAATGGCATATTGAAAGAATCAAAACAATCAAGAGTATTCATAATAGAAACCTTAAAAGGCCTTCTACTTCCAACATGAATAAGTACCTCAAAAATATTCATTTCCATCAATTTCTTTTTTATGTTCAAAAGTGGATTCATCAAGGAGCAGTTTGCAAAAAGAATGAGCAAAAAAGAATAGAAAATGACCAAGTTATGAATTTTTGAAAATGAAGCAAAAACCATAAAATACAAAGGTAAACATGTGATAAAAAGAAGGAGAAGGGCACCCCATGGGTGTTGAACCCGTGACATAGTGGATGCAGCCCAAAACATATACCAAACCATCCACACGCACACATTGACAAGCAGTGGTCATGATAACATGAATAAGAAAGGCATATTTTCAGAAAATTGAAAACAAAAGGACTAGGGCGAGGGGGATTCGAACCCCAGTCCTTGTGGTATGCGCGCATATGGTCTTGCCACTGGGGCGGCCCTTACATCCAGTTTTAAATACAACTCAATAATGTTATAAACCTATACGTGTAGGCAAAACCTAAAGAACCAACTCCTTGCCACAACAAGTCCATGGTTTTAAAAGATCATGAGAGAACAAGATCCCCATTGCTGCACAAAAACCCGCCTGGCCAATTACTCAACAAACCAACAAGTGGACTATCAAGTAGTTTATCAACTCATTTTCAAAACCAAAGCCAAAGATGTAAATCCTTTTCCTCTTGGCTTGTAACACAGGTTACCAATGATTTATTGGTGACTGGACAAAAGAGTAGTTCAAGATGAAAGAAAGGTGAATTCAAAGAGATTACACAGCTATTCACAATAAAAAGGCAGTTCTCAAAAGTTATTAGACCAAAGCAAGGTTCAACCTTCAAGTTTCCAATTATCAGTCTAATGCCAAAACATCAACTCATGTGTTAAGATATACAAGCAACATGTAATCGAAAATCACAATAGGAACAAGAAATTGAAGTAAGCACATGAATTGGTCAAAACACCAACAAGTATATTCAATGAACTCTTGCAATCAATACAAGAAGAACTTTTAAAATCTGTCAAATGGTACTGACTTAAACTTTGTTCATGTTCACTAGTCAAAATAGATAGGATTTCACAAACTTAATCAAGACTGCAACATGTCGACCATAACTGATAGAAATATGGATGCATTCTGAATCAAAGAGTAGTAGTTTAAGCAAAATTATTGGACATACTTCAAAGAAAGCAACAAAGCAATATACATTCCCAACCAGAGATCATGTGCATTTTAGGCAAAGAAAACATGTGGACATGAAAAAAGGGCAAAATGACAGCGGTTCATTCAAACATCAATATTCAGGCCAGACAGTCACACATTCATAGTATAGTGAAAGCATAAGGCAAAGGCACATCATAACAAGGTCAAAATCATAAGGGGCTCAAGGAATACTAGTGGAAATCTGTGAGACTAAACCTGTTATGACAACATATGGCACTCTACTAATCTATGTGATTCATAGTATCAAAGCAAAGCAGTGTTCTATTCATATTAGAGCAATATCAGTTCATATCTTTCATGTCATGAATAAAAGCTCAATTTAACAGGCTGATGATGAGGAAAGATAAACTCAAAGGCTCAAAGTGTTAACATCTTTACATAAGTTCAACAAACCTGGCCATGTGATTACTTGATCAAAAGGCAAGGAACAAACTAGTAAGCATCGCAACCATAAGATCATGACATGATATGAGCAAAGAGGTATCATTAAAGTCTGTCAAACATTCATGCCAAAACATTTCGAACACATCATTGATGTCTTAGGCACACAACTTTATCATGAAATATGGATACATCAGAGTTATGATCATGTATTATTATTAAATGTATTTGTCAGTGGCATTTATACCAAACAACAATTAGACATGTAGGAACAACCTTGAATCAGGGCAGTACAAGGTAAACTCAAGAAAATGACTATGCACATGGCTCTATGGCAGTTGTATGATTATGACATAGCAGGATATGAATACGCATATGAATAGATACCAAAAATAGTACTATAACAAGATGAGTCCACAACAAACTTCCATCCTTAGAGACAAAATCAACAAGAACCAACACATGAGCAGCCTGCTATTACAAGGCAGAAACATGTAAACAAGCAGCAATAAAGATCTATTTCATATAACTTGGACACAACACAGGTAGTGTGCCACCAGTTTATGCATACCTCCTGGATACAAAGCATAACATGAGTTTATACACACACAAACTGACTACACATCAATGATGACAGCAATGACACAAATTGAAATTAGTGAAAAATAACTAGGTCTTCTTGCTAACAAAGTTCTGACCAATTATTACACGCTTGGAATATACCAACATGAAGGCAAGCAGTTCAATACAAAATTCATAAATCATAAAACACAAGTATCTCAAGTTAACAGGAATGAACCACATTCAAGGATCTTACCTATTCTTATAATGACATCCAAACATTCAAAAGACAGTCATGAGCCTGTGGACAATACTTGCATCCAAATGTTGACAGAGTCACACAACAATGAAGTCACATGAATTTAACAACTAGTTAGGGAGTACCATCAGTGCACTATCATTACATGATTTTTTAGGCATAGTACCAAGAACAAAAAGCAGTACAAATATCTACTTTAGCATATCAGCAGAACAACCAAGCATTGTCTTACCTCATGATGGCAGGCCATGGACAAATGTTTAGGAACAAGTTTAGTCATAAACACATTTATTTGTACATTATGAACAAATAACTTAAGTGCTAAGACACCTTACATAACATTTATCATAAAAGCATGATGGCAATAGCAATGCATAAGTATGAATATGGAGTGTGAAGGAGATATGTTACCAAGTGGAATATGTATGCTGCAACTTCAAGTGTATGCTAACTCTTTCCTTACTGAACCAGCAAAAGCTCCCAAAGCAAGTTTCCTTCTCCTTCTTCTATTGCAAGACTTTAAACTCAGAAGTGTTTTAGAGTGTGTTGTGAAAGATGTTGGTGTCAAAACTGAGTAGAACAGCCTGCTATTTATAGGGAAAAGTCAAGAACTCAAAGCATGGCCAAAGTTGCACATTATGCCAAATATGCCATTTTCATCGTGTGAGATGTGGTGTTTGCTGAACCAAGATTTCAAAATATCTCTGAACTCTAAGCACAAGCAGGTGAGAAGTGATTGGTGAAAGGCTCAATGAATAAACAATACTTCTTTCCCTTGAAAAGTTTCTCTCTCATAGATGTACACTTGCGTTCACTTAAGTAAACCACATATTTTAATGTTATAATCCTCAAATAACTGTGGCAGAGGTTTGGAAATGCTTAAATATCAGAAAAGTGAGGCACTTGGTGGTTAGAAGAGATCTTGGGTCAATGTGCAAAAGTTGGTTACTTGAAACTTAAGAAATGAAAACCCCACCTTTGGAGCTTCGAATCTCACAGCTCACTCAATGGATTGAGGAGTTCTAGTACTTTTTGGAAAGCCCTCAATGCCCTCTACAACTTTCATGTTCAAAGATTTTTGATTTGAGGCTTGGAACTGTATGAAAAATTGAGTTGAAGTTGTGTGAAAACTAAGGTGAAAAAGCTGAAATTTCACCAAGTCCCCAAGAGTGATTTATCTTCCATGCCTTGTAACTTAAAAACCATGCATTTTTTGAAAGAGGGTCCTCTAATATGTTTCGAAGATCATGGAAAAAGCTTCCATTTGAGCTTTGAGTCACTCAATTTGGATGTGTGGTTTGAAAGTTATGGCTGTTTCAATTTTGGCACAAGTAGTGAAATCTCCACATTTGAAAAGTTTCATGAACCAAACCTTGCTTCCTTTGCAAGAAACTTCTTAGAACTTGCTCTTTCATACCCTAAATCATCAAGGAGACATGTCATGATGGATTAAGGCCTTGGATGCTTCATTTTGGATCAAAATCTCAAAGGTTAGAGCCTCAGTCAAAACCCTAATTTCAACTGTGAATGCATTTGAATGATTTCTGATGATCTTGCTTCTTCAATCGCATATAAGGCTCATAGGTAGTCTCTGAGGATGTCTACGACCACATGGAGTCAAGTCCCAAGGCTTGAGAATAAATCTTGATCAAAATCAAAGGTCAGGATTGTCTTGTCATAACAAAACCCTAATTGGAAGCAGGGTGAACTTGTGGCTCAAGTTACTTTTGATGAGAGTCAGTCACACTTGAATTCTTCTTGAGTAAGACCTCTAGGATGTAGGTGAGCTCACATGGTTGCATTTGGAGCCTTAATTGTCCTTCTCTCCTTTAATCAGATGAGGACTTGGCTCAGGAGACTTTGCCCTCCTCTTTGTATAAGTCCTGGCTTTTCACAGAAGAAACAAACTTGCAAAATGGAATGGTTAGTTAACAATGCATAAATGATTGAATATATATGTCAAGTGCAAGATGTTATGACATCTAAGGGGTAAAATTTGGGGTACAACAGTTGCCCCTATTTAAATAACTTTACCGGATGACGCGAGGAATGGAAATCCTGGGGACATCAAGGTGAAAGATGTTTAAATATAGCAAACCGGAAATTTTGCCCTTAGATGGAATGCAGATGCTAAGGACAAGCAGCAGACATACAAATGCTGACATGCCATGAACTTCTAGTATGATGATATGAAGATATGATGATATTGCAAAGATGCAGGCAAGCAAAACACCAAAGAGCAAACCACCACAGAGAGCTTATTGGGAAAGGATGAAGGTTAGTATCCATGAGGAAAACTCACTGGGGATACAGACTAACCAACATAAGAGACTCAATGGGGAGACTCTGAGGAAACACTGGGGAAAGTAAAATCACACTCTTTACTGGGCATGGAACCAGAAAGAAGACATAATCTCTTCTGGGGATCAATTTGAATAAAAAGGATAGACATCAACAAAAGATTTTCTGGGATTTTCTTATACTAAAGAGTTCAAAAGGGATCTTCAAGAAAAGACAGAGAAAGGCACATCCGAAAAAACATCATATGGAAAAGAAACTAGACATCTAATAATGGCTTTGAATGAAAGGTACCAATCACAATATCTAATAATGGCTTTAGATAAAAGTGAACCAAGTAAGGATCCAAGAAAGCATTGGAAAAACAGACACCAGACATTCAATAATGGCTTTGAATGAAAGGTACAATCACAATATCTGATAATGGCATCAGATAAAAGTGAGCAAACAAGGGTAATCCAAGAAGGCATTGGGTGAAAAGAAACAACCATCCAATAATGGCTTTGAACGAAAGGTACAAATCACAATATCTGAGAAAGCATTAGATGAAAGTGAACAAAGACTCGATCTGGAAGAACATCAGAAAGAGGGACACATCCGGAAAAGCATCAGATGGTAAAGAAACCAGACATCCAATAACGTCTTTGAATGCAAGGTACAAATCACAATATCTGAGAAAGCATCAGATAAACGTGAGAAAGGTAGAGATCCAAGAAAGCATTGGATAAAGGACACCAGTCATCCAATAATGGCTTTGAATGAAAGGTACAAATCACAATATCTAGTAATGGCTTTAGATAAAAGTGAACAAATCGGGGTCCAAGTCAGCATTGGATGCAAAGAAATTGATCATCCAATAATGGCTTTGAATGAAAGGTAAACTCATAATATATGAGAAGGCATCAGATGCAAATGAGACAAAAGGTGAAATCCAAGAAGGCATTGGATAAAAAGAAACCACAACGTCCAAGAAAGCATTGGAAAAAAGGAATTACAATATCCAAGAAAGCATTGGATAAATGTGAACAAAAGTGAAATCCAATAAAGCATTGGATAAAAGGAATCACAGTAACCAAGAAAGCATTGACTGACTGTGAACTTTCAGGAATGGTACTGAAAGTAAAGGTAAATCACTATATTCAGGAATGGTATCAAATGATAGTGAGAAAGACATACAGGAATGGCACTGAATGCAAAGGAGAAAAACTCATCCAGGAATGGCACTGAATGAACATATGAGACTTTCAGGGATGACACTGAATGATATCTAAGCAAATTTGATGAGGATTACAGAAGAGAGGCAAAATTTCCAAGAATAGCACTGGGAGAAACAAGAGGAACAAGATATCCAGGAATGACACTGGAGATCACAAGAGACGGACATCCAAGAATGACACTGGAGTGAGAGAATATAAAGATCCAGGAATAGCACTGGAATGAGAGAAGACCAACATCTATAAACAAGACTAGATGCATAACTGAATGAAAATGACAGGTAACGTTTTGGTAAGGTAAGACATGGATAACGACACGACCTCGGGAGAAATGCAAATGATGATGAAACATTCATGATATGCATATGTATATGAATTATGCAGATGATATATGATCAAATGCAAATGCTGATGACACAGCTCGACTCTTTCTAGGAAGGACATGACTAGAAGATTGATTCCTCAACACAGAGATCACTGTCATTCTGCTTGGGGACTAGAGATGCTATTGCTGGACACATCTCTGGCACACTGGTAAACTGTATCCAAATGATGATCCTTATAGGAAGGATGGAAAATTGTCTGGGGATTCTTCATGTAAACTGCCCCAGATTAGCTGACTGTTGTAGATGAGTTGATCATTGCTTCAATTTGTCTGATTCTGAAAATGGCTGCTATACTGAACACTTGGAAAGCTTGCCCCAGTCTGAGTCTTGAAAACTCTTCTGGATAAATCAATTATGAGAAGTCGCCATTAAACCACAAATATTGAACTGATTCTCAATAGGATATGGAAGGAATTTGCCCTTGATAGGATCACCGACCAAGTTTCTTAATTGTTTGAAAGTTCCTTGAGAAGAAAGTTAGTTTGCAAACAAAAGTATTTGTACAAACATAGTATTTTTAGAGTTCATGCAACTTTTGAAATCAAATCATTCTTTTGAAAGATGCAAAACAAAATGAGTCACTGGTCTGAACACGGCGGTTCAAGATATTTAAAAGTGAAAGGTCAAGCACAAGTGTAGTGACCTGCAAAGATCTTTGGGAGTCAGTTTACGCAACCTTGTTGTAGTATGCTTTCAAGATAACCTTGCTCCAGTTAGGTCTTTTGAGGGTTATAACGTGGCCTGGTTCACGGCTTATGAAACAAAGGATAAAGGCTCAATATTTATTTGTGACCCACCCAATCTTCGTGATGAACTTCGGTCCTAAGCTCAGTTAAAACATGATATACGTTCAGATTCTCAAAGGCTAGGAATGGATCTGATGATAGTTGTCGATGAGTAAGACACCTTGGGTTGTCATTACTCCCTTATAACATTTGGTTGTCCTTTATTGTTGAGGTTTTGAGACATCTTCTTTCGTGTTCTGAGGTTTTGAGACCTCCTCTTGTCTTTGTTGAGGTTTTGAGACCTCTTCTTTGTCATTTACTGAGGTTATGAGACCTCTTCTTCTTGGTTGAGGTTTTGAGACCTCTTCTTGTCTTTGTTTGAGGTTATGAGACCTCTTCTTCTTTTTTTTTGTTATTTGATTTGAGAGAGCTGACCGGTGTCTTGCATGAAGCGCTTGCGTTAGAATGCATAACCAAGTCAAACTGAGAACTACCCTGCCCCAAGGTTTAGATTTAAGGGTTTTTTGTGTTTTGAAAAGAAAACTCCTACTTCTAGGCTCGAAGTGGTTAACGAGGGATTAACTTCCTTATTTTGCGTTGTTTAGGGATTGAAACAATGTCTTACATCGTCAGCAAAGTTTTGATTTGAAAGCATACCAACAGCAGTTATGAGTATTTTGTTTTCATCATCCTCCCTCCAATCTTTGCATAATCAAAAGTGGACAAGAGAATTCTTTTATTTTTCTTGAAAGAAAAAGCATTAAGAAGTAAATAGCAAACACAAATGAATTGAATCAAAAGTTGCAATGCTCATTTCATTAATTTTGAAAGTACAAACATAATTTGAAAGCAAACAGCTATTACAAAATAAGGAAGATGCAAACAACAAGAAACAAGGGCTAGTGACTAATCAAACACAAGGATGAGTTGTCCTGTCTTTAAGAAGTAGCTGGGCTGAAGTCGACTGAAGCTTCACTTGGCGTGCCCTGGCAGAGGGTTTTTCTGAACATTGGGATTGTCTTTAAAGGAGAGGATTTGTTTCTCATCAATTCTTGTACTTTAGCCTTCAATGCAAAGCAACCTTCCAAGTTATGGCCTGCACCACCTTGATGGTATTCACAATAAAGATCAGCCTTATAGCCAGCTGGAAGAGGATTTGGAGGAGGATGCAAAGGCCTTATGGTAATCAAACTTTGTTGAACCAAACCAGGATAAATCTCGGTGTATGTCATGGGAATAGGATCAAATTGATTCCTATTACGGTACTGGTTCTGTCCTGCAGTTGGACGTTGGGAAGCTTGAGCTGGTCGTGGAGTAGTAACCACGGGAGTGATAGCAACAACAGTAGGGTGAATAGCATACTGAGGTTGGGAACGAGGCCTTCTCACTTCAAACGTTACAATGTTAGTCTGATCTTCCCTTTTTCTCTGAAAGTTCCCATAGGATTTCTTCACAGCATTGGAAGATTCAGCAACATTTAACACTTTTCCTTTCTTAAGACCTTCCTCGAGTCTTTGGCCGATAGTAACCAAATCAGTGAAGTTGGAGGAAACACTTCTAATTATCTTTTCCCAATAGAATGGGGACAGGGTATCCATGAATATTCCAGTCAATTCTTTCTCAGCCAAAGGAGGCTCAACTTGGGAAGCCAATTCTCTCCAGCGCTGAGCATACTCCTTAAAAGTTTCCTTCTCATGTTGAGTCATGTTTTGCAGTTGGCGGCGATCAGGAGCCATGTCAAGGTTATACTTATGCTGCTTCATGAAGGCATTTACAAGATCTTGGAAGCAGTGAATGGAGTTTTGCTCGAGACCCATATATCATTTGAGTGATGCCCCACTCAAGCTATCCTGAAAAGAATGGATAAGCAGCTTTTGATTTTTGGTATAAGCAGTCATCTTGCGAAGATACATGACCAAATGAGCCCTCAGACAAGAATGGCCCTTATACTTCACAAATTCTGGAGTTTTGAACTTAGCAGGCACAATAAAATCAGACACTAAGCACATGTTGTCTGCATCCACATTAAAGAAGTCATTACCCTCAACGGCTTTGAGTCTTTTGTCTAAGGTCTGAAACTGCTCACGGACAACTTCAGGTTCAACAAAGCCTTCACAGTCTTCTCCCTGAGCACTGGCAGCATTGTACTCAAATAGGGGGTTCTCAAAAGAAGCTTGAACAGTTTGTGGAATGGCATGGACCACAGGTCTGGGCTTGGTGAAAACAGAAGCTTGAAATACAGGTATAGCAGTCTAACCAACCATGGAAGTAGATACAATCGGTGGAGAATAGTTGTGTGGCAAACCAAACTTGGGCCAAGTTGACGGTGGCATTTGAACTGGTGGAGGTTCAACACTTGAAACTTCTTGGATGACTATTCTTTGGGGTTGTTCTCCTCTAGCAATCAAAACTTGAAGCATCTCAGTGAGTTTAGTCATGCTCGACTTAAGGTCATCGATTTCCATTCGGACCTCAGCATTGTGTGCCTCTTGCTCTGACATTCTTCGTCTGTAGTTAGCTCTAGTATGGTATTTGTGTCGAGGAATCAGCTTGACGACTCACAGGAAAACTCTGGAAGATAGAGACAGCTGGAGATGAGTTGTTGGACAAACTGACCTATGCAATGAAACATGTAAAGATGCAAATGATATACAATGCGATGCAAACAGGATGCAAAACACACATAGCAGGATCAAGGGTTCGAGATCACAACATGGAGTCTGGGTAAAGAACTAACCACAGGGTATGTACTAGGGTTTATCAACTATAGAACAGGGTTCTAAAAGTTCCCAGAGTCTACGTAAATCCTTCAGATATTATCGGCCTACGTGACTACTCACGCGGGTTAATAATATTCTCAAGATAAACTCGTCTGAGTGTAGTATCGCGTAACAACTACTTGGGACTACTCCCTCATAGCCACCGCACTACATCCTAAAAGGCCAAGTGGGGTGAAGGTAACTACGGTCCTCAGAATCACTGGCTCTCAAATCGGGAAGAGTGACATCAATGCGACTACTCACATCAGATATCATTAATCCCAAAGGGCCTCAACTGGCCATGGTCATCATATGCCATAAATTGTTAGGACTGCTCCTAACAACCGACTATTGATTACACCACAATCCTATCATAAGTGTATGCTCAAGTCCGGGTTAGGACTTATCCTCACCACTCAAAGTAACTACCATGCATACAGAAAAAACCCAAGCACAGACAGGTATATATACAGATATACAAAATATACAAGTATACAACCAATCAAACATATAAATAACACAAATGCAAACAAGGTGGGCTTAACCCTATTAGGGGATCCCCAGTGAAGTCGCCATTTCTGTTGCGGTGAGAATCGAATACCAAGCTATTAATTAACTTGAATCACAAAACTTTGAAATTCACCACCGATCTTTGATTTATCCAAAGGAAAGGGTAAAGAACGAAAAACCCTAATAAGAGAATCTAGGTTCGGGGGTTGGTTATACTAAGGGGAGATATTAGCACCCTAAATATCTGTAGTACTCTACAGGAACCTCTTGTTTAGTTTGTGTTAAGTTATGTTTGCTTGCAAAAGAAAACTGTGCTAAGGGTAAAGGTAAAAGACTTAAGGGTATATACACTAAGTATGCTCGCCAAGACATCGCATCCTGTGCCTACGTATCAGACTAAAGAATCAGAGCAACCGTAGTTCACCTAACTAAGGGTGACTTTGAGGAACCATTGACTATGGCCAAAGTTCCAAGGGGAAATGAGTGTGAGCTCATTTAGAGTTTAAGGAAACTCTCTAAGTCTAAGTTGTAGTGGGGAAAAGTGGATAGTCAATGTGATGAGCCCATATAGAGTTTTAGAAACTCTATCCTATTTCTAAGTTATGATTCATGGCTCTCAGGAGGCCAAAATGAACAAAGGCTCTTAGGAGTCCTAGAAGGAATGTGGCTCTTAGGAGGCCAAGATGGTATGTGAATTGTTTATTGACTTATGAGTCAAGATAAAAGAACTTGCCTTTGGAATCAGAGAGAATAACAGTTTTTTTTTTATGAAACAAGAAGTTTGTAGGGATATTTACATGAAAAATGGAACCACAAACAACAAAGTATCAAGATGAAATAAAGCTCATAATTCCATACAAGGTTAGAAACACATATATTAAGCATTACTTAAACAAGATGGAAAAAATGGCATATTGAAAGAATCAAAACAATCAAGAGTATTCATAATAGAAACCTTAAAAGGACTTCTACTTCCAACATGAATAAGTACCTCAAAAATATTCATTTCCATCAATTTCGTTTTTATGTTCAAAAGTGGATTCATCAAGGAGTAGTTTGCAAAAAGAATGAGCAAAAAAGAATAGAAAATGACCAAGTTATGAATTTTTGAAAATGAAGCAAAAACCATAAAATACAAAGGTAAACATGTGATAAAAAGAAGGAGAAGGGCACCCTATGGGTGTTGAACCCGTGACATAGTGGATACAGCCCAAAACATATACCAAACCATCTACACGCACACATTGACAAGCAATGGTCATGATAACATGAATAAGAAAGGCGTATTTTTAGAAAATTGAAAACAAAAGGACTGGGGAGAGGGGGATTCGAACCCCAGTCCTTGTGGTATGCGCGCATATGGTCTTACCACTGGGGTGACCCTTAGATCCAGTTTTAAATACAAGTCAATAATGTTATAAACCTATGCGCACGGGCAAAACCTAAAGAACCAACTCCTTGCCACAACGAGTCTATTGTTTTAAAAGATCATGAGAGAACAAGATCATCATTGCTGCACAAAAACCTGCCAGGCCAATTACTCAACAAAACAATAAGTGGACTATCAAGAAGTTTATCAACTCATTTTCAAAACCAAAGCCAAAGATGTAAATCCTTTTCCTCTTAGCTTGTAACACAGGTTGCCAATGATTTATTGGTGACTAGACAAAAGAGTAGTTCAAGATGAAAGAAAGGTGCATTCAAAGAGATTGCACAGCTATTCACAATAAAAAGGCAGTGCTCAAAAGTTATTAGATCAAAGCAAGGTTCAACCTTCAAGTTTCCAATTATCAGTCTAATGCCAAAACATCAACTCATGTGTTGAGATATATAAGCAACATGTAATCGAAAATCACAATAGGAACAAGAAATTGAAGTAAGCACATGAATTGGTCAAAACACCAACAAGTATATTCAATGAACTCTTGCAATCAATACATGAAGAACTTTTAAAACCTGTCAAATGGTACTGACTTAAACTTTGTTCATGTTCACTAGTCAAAATAGATAGGATTTCACAAACTTAATCAAGACTACAACATGTCAACCATAACTGATAGCAATAGGGATGCATTCTGAATCAAAGAGTAGTAGTTTAAGAAAAATTATTGGACATACTTCAAAGAAAGCAACAAAGCAATATACATTCCCAACCAGAGATCATGTGCATTTTAGGCAAAGAAAACATGTGAACATGAAAAGAGGGCAAAATGACAGCGGTTCATTCAAACATCAATATTCAGGCCAGACAATCACACATTCATAGTATAGTGAAAGCATAAGGCAAAGGCATATCATAACAGGGTCAAAATCATAAGGGGCTCAAGGAATACTAGTGCAAATTTGTGAGACTAGACCTGTTATGACAACATATGGCACTCTACTAATCTATGTGATTCATAGTATCAAAGCAAAGCAGTGTTCTATTCATATTAGAGCAATATCAGTTCATATCTTTCATGTCATGAATAAAAGCTCAATTTAACAGGCTGGTGATGAGGAGAGATAAACTCAAAGGCTCAAACTGTTAACATCTTTACATAAGTTCAACAAACCTGGCCATGTGATTACTTGATCAAAAGGCAAGGAATAAACTAGTAAGCATGGCAACAATAAGATCATGACATGATATGAGCAAAGAGGTATCATTAAAGTCTGTCAAACATTCATGCCAAAACATTTCGAACACACCATTGATGTCTTAGGCACACAACTTTATCATGAAATATGGATACATCAGAGTTATGATCATGTATTATTATTAAATATATTTGTCAGTGGCATTCATACCAAACAACAATTAGACATGTAAGAACAGCGTCGAATCAGGGCAGTACAAGGTAAACTCAAGAAAATGACTATGCACATGGCTCTATGGCAGTAGTATGATTATGACATAGCAGGATATGAATAAGCATATGAATAGATACCAAAAATAGTACTATAACAAGATGAGTCCACAACAAACTTCCATCCTTAGAGACAAAATCAACAAGAACCAACACATGAGCATCCTGCTATTACAAGGCAAAAGCATGTAAACAAGCAGCAATGAAGATCTATTTCACATAACTTGGACATAACACAGGTAGTGTGCCACCAGTTTACACATACCGCCTGGATACAAAGCATAACATGAGTTTATACACACCCAAACTGACTACACATCAATGATGACAACAATGACACAAATTGCACTTAGTGAAAAACAACTAGGTCTTCTTGCTAACAAGGTTCTGACCAGTTATTACACACTTGGAATCATACCAACATGAAGGCAAGCAGTTCAATACAAAATTCATAAATCATGATGGCAATAGCAATGCATGAGTATGAATATGGAGTGTGAAGGAGAAATGTTACCAAGTGGAATATGTATGTTGCAACTTCAAGTGTATGCTAACTTCTTCCTTACTGAACCAGCAAAAGCTCCCAAAGCAAGTTTCCTTCTCCTTCTACTCTTGCAAGACTTTAAACTCAGAAGTGTTTTAGAGTGTATTGTGAAAAATGTTGGTGTCAAAACTGAGTAGAACAACCTATTATTTATAGGGAAAAGTCAAGAACTCAAAGCATGGCCAAAGTTGCACATTATGCCAAATATGTCATTTTCATCGTGTGAGATGTGGTGTTTGCTAAACCAAGATTTCAAAATATCTCTGAAATTTAAGCACAAGCAGGTGAGAAGTGATTGGTGAGAGGCTCAATGAATAAACAATACTTCTTTCCCTTGAAAAGTTTCTCTCTCATAAATGTCCACTTGCGTTCACTTGAGTAAACCACATATTTTAATGTTATAATCCTCAAATAACTGTGGCGGAGGTTTGGAAATACATAAATATCAGAAAAGTGAGGCACTTAGTGGTTAGAAGAGATATTGGGTCAATGTGCAAAAGTTGGTTACTTGAAACTTAAGAAATGAAAACCCCACATTTGGAGCTTCGAATCTCACAGCTCACTCAATGGATTGAGGAGTTCTAGTACTTTTTGTAAATCCCTAAATGCCCTCTACAACTTTCATGTTCAAATATTTTTTATTTGAGGCTTGGAACTGTATGAAAAATTGAGTTGAAGTTGTGTGAAAACTAAGGTGAAAAAGCTGAAATTTCACTAAGTCCCCAAGAGTGATTTATCTTCCATGCCTTGTAACTTAAAAACCATGCATTTTTTTGAAAGAGGGTCCTCTAATATGTTTTGAAGATCATGTTAAAAGCTTCCATTTGAGCTTTGAGTCACTCAATTTGGATGTGTGGTTTGAAAGTTATGACTGTTTCAATTTTGGCACAAGTAGTGAAATCTCCACATTTGAAAGGTTTCATGAACCAAACCTTGCTTCCTTTGCAAGAAACTTCTTAGAACTTGCTCTCTCATACCCTAAATCATCAAGGAGACATGTCATGATGGATTAAGGCCTTGGATGCTTCATTTTGGATCAAAATCTCAAAGGTTAGAGCCTCAGTCAAAACCCTAATTTCAACTGTGAATGCACTTGAATGATTTCTGATGATCTTGCTTCTTCAATCACATATAAGGCTCATAGGTAGTCTCTGAGGATGTCTACTACCACATGGAGTCAAGTCCCAAGGATTGAGAACAAATCTTGATCAAAATCAAAGGTCAGGATTGTCTTGTCATAACAAAACCCTAATTGGAAGCAGTGTGAACTTGTGGCTCAAGTTACTTTTGATGAGAGTCAGTCACACTTGAATTCTTGTTGAGTAAGACCTCTAGGATGTAGGTGAGCTCACATGGTTGCATTTGGAGCCTTAATTGTCCTTCTATCCTTTAATCAGATGAGAACTTGGCTCAAGAGACTTTGCCCTCCTCTTTGTATAAGTCATGGCTTTTCACAGAAGAAACAAACTTGCAAAATGGAATGGTTAGTTAACAATGCATAGATGATTGAATCTAAATGTCAAGTGCAAGATGTTATGACATCTAAGGGGTAAAATTTGGGGTACAACAAGCTTGATACTCTCTGATTCTTTCCCTTAACTTATCTTGTTTAGGTTGATCCTATCTGGCATTTAATTTCATTTTTTCGTATTTTATTTTTCACTGAAGTTTCACAAAATTCTCCATGCTCACTTTCAATAAATGAAAATGAAGCTGATGATTGAGTTCTCATTGATGAGACTGTCACAATGGTGTTGGTTTCATGATCTAACGTTTCCAAATGTGAAACTCCGGTGAGCAACTCACTGGAGAAGATGACCGAAGGTGTAGAGGTGGTGGCGTGAGTTTTTTTCAAAATCATATCTTATGTGTTATTTCACTTAAACTCCACCATACACCTTAGATATGGACCACTTAATGCGTGTACTTAGGCTTTATTGACTAGATCCAATGGCTCATGTATTTTCTAGATTATTTCTTTTTTCTTTTATTTTCTTTTATTTCATTTTCTTTTATAAAATTCAGTTTAACTCAGATTTTCATCCAAAAAATTCAAAAAATTATTTTCTATTATTTTGCACCTTGTGTATTTTTTTTCATAATTTTATTTTATGATTTGCTATTTTTCATTAATTTTCTCTTTTTGCATGCATTTTAATTGGTTTAAAAATACTTTCATGCATTTAAAAATTCTCAAAAATTTATTATATGTTATTTGAGTTGTTTCTGACTTTCCATAATTTTCTTGGTCGTTTATTTGGTGTTTTGAAGCACTTTATAGATTTTCTCTTTTATTTTCATTTTAAAGTCATTTTAAAAATCATTCTCCATGCATTTTATTTGTTTATTATGGTTTTTTTAATATTGTTTGACTTCTGGTGCCTTGGATCATGACTTTATGATCATAAGTTTCATCAGTATCAATGGACCTTGGGTGTTGATAGGTTGAAAACCCTAATCCACCAAGACAGGTGGTTGATCTTGATGATAACTTGATCAAAGTTGTGGTTCAATTTGGGTTTCTTCTTCCTTTCTCTCCATCTCCTTTCTTTTTCTTTTTCTTTTTCTCTTGATCAATTGGATGATTTAGAGTCCATATTGTTCATGAAGTTTGGATTGATGCTTAATGAACTTTCATAATTTCAAATCTACATTCCAATTGATAATGGATCATTTGAGGTACTTTGGATTGATGCATAAGTTTGTCCTGAGTTATCACGAAGAATGATTGATGTAATGGATCAATCTCCTTGTCTTAGTGCTTAATCCCTCCTTGGTTTTTACTTGTGCTACATGTTTTAAGAGTATGGTTTCTATCATATCTCTAACATGTATGGTACATAAATTATTATTGACCGGCCTCCCATAGTATGATCTTCCTAATAGATTGTGCTACGATTGCTTAACATAGCGCTAAATTTGTCCCGAATCGAACCATTAACTCTAACATCAATACTAACATTATTATTGTGCTAACTTTACTTTATGCACTTTTATTTCTTTCTTTTATTTCTTTCTTTTTATTTCTTGCCTTTTATTTCTTGCTCTTTATTTTTATGCCTTTATTTTGAGCATTACATTTCGTTTTGTTTATGTTTATGCTTCTTTTTCCTTTGTCCACTTAGGAATTTTCTTTTGCTTTTAAAGACATTAATAAAGGAAAAACCCTAAAAAACTTGGTTCTCTAATCTTTGGACTAATGGTCACTATCCTTATCTTGACTTGGAGTTTGACTTTTGGACCTATGGACTTTAGTTACTTTTCCCTATGCTATTGGATTGATCTGAGACCTTGAGACCTTTGGTTGACTTTTGAAGACTTGGCTCTGATACATAGCTTTGACCTTATGGCTTGACTTCTTCTTTCATCTGATGCTTGTCTTATTTTGTGCTTACTTGTTGCTTATGGCCTAATCCAAATGAATGGAATGTTGGTTTTGACCCTTGTCAGATGCTTGCTTATCCTGGTTAGTTCACTTGCACACACAAAGGCTTTCTCTTGGACTACCTTTCAATGAGACCTTTTATTTCTTGCAATTTACTTTATGCAATTAGGATAGTCTTTTCATCTCCTCCCTTTCTTTAATTTTCAAAATCTTCTTCCTTTTTCAAAACCTTATTGTTTTTAAACTTAAACCACTTTCTCAATAAACCTTGACTTTGTCAAGTGATTTTCAAAACCTTTTTCTTAAATAAATGCTAATACATTTTAAGCATATCAAAACAATTTCAAAAGACTTAAAAAAACACAAAAATCATTCAAATCATTTGTGCCTTTGTGTACCTTTTCCTTTTAAACATTTTCTTAAGGATAGTCATTAGTTATGTTCTTGTAGTGATGCAAATCCTATACTTACACAATAATGTAGAGAAATGATGACATTTTCCACTTAGATGTTGAGCGATAGACTTGTTGATTTCAATCCAAGCAAAAATCTCCATCTCAAGATGATAAAAATGCTCATTCCTCATTAATTATGGGTAGTAAGTTGGGTTTTCCACTCGAATACAACAAAATGTCTATTCATTTAAAATCAATCAAAACAAACACTTTTGTTATTGTTACTGAGACAGCCTATGTCCCATTAGTGAAATTCTAATGAAACCTTTGATAAAAATACAGAAAATTTGAAACTTTTAAATAACAAGACTGAATTAATTAAAAACATATTGCTTCACATACATATGCTTCAAATATATTTTACATAGAGTTTGACATCGTTAAGACTAGTGGCCTTGCCACATAGATAAAACATAAAATAAAAGTACATAAAGTAAACCAAAACAAAGCATAACAAAAAGGAATTCCTAAGTCCAACGAGACTGGCACTTATACTGACTGTAGTAGTATGGATATGATCAGCGTTTGGCAAAATGCTAACAACTCCCAATCTAGATGTTATAGTAACCCATCTCCACGTCACTTCATATCCTTTCCTTCTGAACTGTCGGGATGTAAGCTAGATTCGCGCTCGTTGTCTGATCGTCATAGATTAACCCACAAAACAAAAAGGGATACATGGCTAAGATTTATGTACAAGTTTAGAAGTGGGAATGAATGTGTAAAATAATAATATATATGGCAACCATAATTATTCAAACAAGCGTATCTTTAACCCATAATTATATATACTCTATCTCTATTTATTCTAATGCATCCCTGAACTATATGTTGACTCATACCACTAAACGCTGTCAATGATATCTATCCCATTTACCAAGATCAGATATCACAAGACCACATACCACCAACGTACTCCCAATTACCGAGAGCTACGCCACCTAACTTCACGTGGAGTCTAGGTGTTATAAGTCGATCGTCCTTGAGAATTCAGGCGAAGAACCTTGCCTTGCCTAGCATACGTAGATAATAATCCCCGTCAGGACTATAGGCGACCGATCAACCTCGTGCGTCCCATACCGCACGACAGTGGACTTACACATTCCTCAATGCAAATCTATATGATCACTCAATCATCTTGTGGCAACTCTCAACCATAAGTATTGAGTTAATACTTGGGAAATATCGTATCAACCCTTAAGGTTATACTTATTATCTAGATACTTAAGTTGAGTGCTAAATCCATCATATGTCTTCTCGTATTTCTTCTTGGCATGATCCTTATCTCTATATAATCAGTTCAGATTGTACAATAAATAATTGTATGGTTGACTTCCCAGGTAAGAGAGGTGGACCGTAAAAGACATAGTCGATCAAGTATTTCCTTAGCCAGAATCCAAACAATTACAATTACTCAATGTATCCAACTTCCCTTATGTTATTGGGGATCTAATACTTAATATCTAGTAATGTTGTTCTCTCCTTAATAGATCATTATTCTTAGTCTATCAATCACAATCATTCAAGTATAAATAAAATAAACAAATTAGATAATTAATCAAACAATGCAAGCACAATACAACCTCCAATTGTCATAGATTATTCCTATGATAAATAATTAAGGCCGGCGTAACCTCGCTCAATGATTCGTGAAAATCATAATTCGAGAATAGGTCTTCCTTACTTATTTATCGCTAGTAGGGCTTGGGTCACCGCTACACACATATATATTAAGCTATTTTACACTAACCGTCCCAACGTATACGAAATCTTGCCCCCACCTTTTATTTTTGAGCTTCGTTGAAAGTCCACGAGCGTTTTCTCCGATCTTTGCCAAGAACCTAATTTACCATAACCGTTGAATTGTACGAAATTTATAAAATTATTAGAATATAATTTATGGTTAATTAAACATAATCCCATTATAACTTGAAATTTTAAAATAACCTTTATATAAATAACATAATTAAAATAATATAATTAAAATAAAATGGACATTATAACGGCTTACCGGTTACTTATGAAAAATAATTTGAGCAGAACTTTGACGTATAAAACTCCTTTGAAACTTTAGAAGAACTTTTACCACAAAATAACTCTAAAAGTTACGAACCGACACCGGGAGAACCTCGATAACTAAAACTAATATTGATATATGAAGAAACTAGAGAAGGAAAGAAATAAAGAGGTAAGAAAGAAGATTTGTGAATGAGTGAATGAAAATGGGGTGGGAAAGACCCATATTTATACTAGTTGTAAAATATTAAAATAACATAAATGTATCTTCTTTTGCTCATACCTTCTAATTTTTCAACTCTTGCTAGTAAATGTCTTTATCAAATATTTATTAGTCTTACATCAATAGTTCTTTAGATGTTCTAGTATGACTTTGTGAAAATAATTTATGAGAAAGGTATGGGAGCTTGATATTTTAATGTTTCATGATATAATATCATTTATGATATTAATAAATGAGATATATATTTCTTTTATAAAAATGAAATGATAATAATAATAAAAATAATAATAATAATGACAACAAGGATACTTATTATTACTTAAGATTATTTTATTTACTAATTAGTTTGTAGAGTAAAATGATAAAATTCAAATAAAATCAAATCAAATAATAATAATAACAAAACAACAACAACAACAATAATAAAAATAATATGAATAATTAATTAACTTAAAGTTAAGGATTTTTAAGTATTAATTTCAATTTCAATATTTAGTTTGTAAAATGAAACGATGATATTCAAATTGAATAATAATATTAATAATAAAAATAAAAGGTAATTAATTGATAAATTCATTATTATAGGTGTTAGTTTCAATATTTAGTTTTTAATGATAAGCGATGTTAAAATCTCAAATCTAATCAGATATATTATTTAAAGTATGGAAATTTAGGATGTTACATTACCGCCCCCCCCTTAGAAGAAATTTCGTCCTCGAAATTTAGCGTACCTAAAACATGTATGGATACTTCTGACGCATATCTTCTTCTCTTTCCCAACTAGAATCACCAGTCACATCATCCCACAAAACTCTAACCAATGGTATCTGCTTTCCGCGAAGTTCCTTAATTCGATGATCTAAAATCTTGACAGGTAAAGCCTCATATTCCAAGTTATCTCTAAGTTCCACAGTTTCAGGCTCAATGTCATGTGAAGGGTCAGGATAATACTTCCTCAGTTGTGATACATGGAATACATCATGAAGATTAGACAGGTTTGGCGGTAAAGCAATGTGACACGCTACAGGTTCAATCCGCCGTAGAATTTGAAAAGGCCCGATAAACCTTGGTGTTTACTTCCTAGTTTTGATTGCTCGTGCAATTCCCGCTCTAGGAGTTACCCTAATGAACACGTGATCTCCTACCTCAAATTCCAAAGGTCTTCTCCTCTTATCACTATAACTTTTTTGACGATCTTGTGCAGCCTTCATTTTTTCTCAAATAAGCTTAACCTGATCTGTCGTTTGTTGCACGAATTCTGAACCCAATATTTTGTTTTCTCCAACTTTATACCAACATAAAGGTGTACGACACTTTCGTCCATACAATGCTTTATATGGAGCCATGTCGATACTTGAGTGAAAGCTATTGTTGTAAGTAAACTCGATTAATGGTAAGAACTCATCCCAATTTCCTTTGTGTTCACGAGCACAAGCTCTCAACAGATCCTCTAACGACTGAATCGTCATTTCAGACTGGCCATCTGTTTGGGGATGATAAGCTGAACATAACCTCAGTTTGGTTCCTAACTCTAAATGCAACTGATGCCAAAAATTTGATGTGAATCTGGGATCTCTATCACTAATTAACCTTGAAGGTATCCCATGCAATCTAACAATTTCCTTTACATATACCTGAGCTAATCTCTCCAATTTAAACGTCTGGTTGATGGGAATGAAATGTGCACTCTTTGTCAACCTATCAGTGATTATCCCATACCTTTTAATTTTTTAACTCTTACTAGTAAATGTCTTTATCAAATATTTATTAGTCTTACATCAATGGTTCTTTAGATGTTCTAGTATGTCTTTGTGAAAATAATTTATGAGAAAGGTATGGGAGCTTGATATTTTAATGTTTCATGACATAATATCATTTATGATATTAATAAAAAATGAGATATATATTTCTTTTATAAAAATGAAATGATAAAAATAATAATAATGACAACAAGGATAATTATTATTACTTAAGATTATTTTATTTACTAATTAGTTTGTAGAGTAAAATGATAATATTCAAATCAAATCAAATCAAATCAAATAATAATAATAACAAAACAACAACAATAATATTAATAAAAATAATATGAATAATTAATTATCTTAAAGTTAATTATTTTTAAGTATTAATTTCAATTTCAATATTTAGTTTGTAAAATGAAACGATGGTATTCAAATTGAATAATAATTTTAATAATAAAAATAAAGGGTAATTAATTGATAAATTAATTATTATAGGTGTTAGTTTCAATATTTAGTTTTTAATGATTAGCGATGTTAAAATCTCAAATCGAATCAGATATATTATTTAAAGTATGGAAAATTAGGATGTTACAGTTACCACGAACTACGAGGTTTTGATCCTCCATTTCACTTTGTTGGTACGTAAGCACGAGGCTCAAGAAGTCTTGTCAAACAAAAATTTTTAAAAAAACATTTGTTTTTCTCATCTCCCTAATCTTTTGCAAACAACACCCTTTTTAAAGCCAAATGCAGATTTTTAAGAGGTTCTTATAGAGTACTATAGATGTGAGGGTGCTAACACCTTCCCTTTGCATAACCAACTCATCTACCCTTATCTCTTTATTTTATTAGTTTTGTTTTAAAACTTTTATGGGTTTTATTCGTTCTTTTCCCATTCCTTTGGAAACAATAAAGAGCGGTGGCGACTCTTGCTTTGTGAGTTAAGTTAATCAATAGCTTAATCTCAATTTTTTCACCGCTACAGCGAGTTATTTTCCCTGTTGATATGAGATGAATTTTGTGTGCTGCCTTAGTGGCGGGCTGAAATATTTTGATCATGTAGTTTAAGAGTATGTATATTTTGATGAAATATTAGATTAGATTTGATTTGATATGATTAGATTTGATTAGATTTAATATTTAGATATAATCCAAGTTGTGTTGGCCCAAGCCCAATTAGGGTTGTATATAAATAAATCTAGCTTGTATCATTATTTACACAATTCAATAATACAAATCCTTATTTCCTTATTCTCTCTCTTTCTCTCCTCACTAAAAGTGCCTCACGCACTAACAAATTGGCATCCAGAGCTTCCGGTTATTGTTCTTGATCGAGTTTTCAAGAACTTCACATCAGAGATCGTGTTTCCAGGGCAAGTGAATCAACCGCTGCAAAGATGACTGGTGATAAGAGCATTTCGAGTTCCTTTCCAATGCTTGACGACAAGAATTGGATCCGATGGAAAAAAATAGATGCAATCCTTATTTGGCTTCCATGAGACCCTAGAAGTGGTTAACGGTGGTGTTCCTGTGTTAGCTGAAAATGCAACCGAAGAACAGAAAAAAAAAACCCACAAGAAGTCAAGAAGAAAGATTGCAAGGCTGCTTATTGCATTCAGATGGCGGTCGATGCTGCTAACTTCGACAGAATCTCTCATGCTGAAATGGCGAAAGAGGCATGGGATATTCTGGTGAAGTATTATGAAGGAGGTGAAAAAGTCAAGGTTGTCAAGTTTCAAACCTTGTGTCGACAATATGAGTTGTTGTCGATGGGAGAAGACAAAAAAGTCGCAGAATATGTGTCGAAGGTTCAGAAACTCATCCATCTCATGAAGGGTTGTGGTGAAAACATAACTGATAAGAAGATATTTGAGAAGGTAATGAGAACGTTAACCTCTCACTTTGATCACGTTATCGTAGCTATTCAAGAACCCAACAATCTTGAAACCCTAAAAGTGGAAGATTTGGTTGGTTCGTTGGAGGCATATGAGATGAGGATTGTCGAAAGAAAGAGAGTCCGGGATTCGATACAAGCACTGCAGGCTCAGTCATGGAAAAAGAATGGTGGTTCCAACAAATTCAAAGGCAAAGTCGAAAAGACTCAAGGAAAGAAGTCTTGGTCGAACCCTCACAAAAATCAGTTCGAAGATAGAGCTTCTGAATCCTCGAAAAGAGGAGGAGGAAACTATCGAAAAGACAAAGAAGATAAGAAAGGTATACGGTGTTATAACTATGAAAAGAGGGGTCATTTGGCCAAACATTATTGGTACAGGAAAGACAATGGATCGGAAAAAGGCAAGGACGAAGGAGCGAACCTTGCACGCCAAGATTCAGATGATTCTGAAGGTGGTATGGTGGTTATGGCTGTAGTAGCAGATAATCAGAACAGATAGAGGTGGTGAATACACTTCGAAGATGTTTGGAAAATTCTTTGCAGAACATGGTGTTGATCATGAGGTAACTGCTCCTTATACTCCTCAACATAATGGAATTGCTGAAAGAAGAAACAAAACCATAGTGGATATGGCGAGATGTATGCTCAAGTAGAAGAATTTGCCAAAATCTTTATGGGGTGAAGCTGTTTCGACAACTGTTTATATTCTGAACAGGCGCCCTACCAAGAAATTGAAGAACAAGGTTCCTGAAGAAGTGTGGAGTGGAAAACGACCATCAATGAGTCATCTGAAGGTGTTTGGCTCTATGTGTTACAAGCATGTTCCTGATGCAAGAAGAAGGAAGCTTGATGACAAGAGTGAACCTATGATTCTGGTAGGATATCATAAGACAGGTGCATATAGGCTATTCAATCCAATTAATGAGAAGATTGTGTTAAGTCAAGATATTGTGATTGATGAAAATTCTGCCTGGGATTGGAATTCTAGAAATTCAATTAACAAGTCATTGATGAGCTCTGATTTCGACAAAGAAACTGATGAAGTCGAAGTTGAAGAAATTGCTGAGAATCATGTCGAAGTCGAAGTAGAAGTAGTTACTGATATTCCTGATGCAGAGGCTGTGGCTGAAACAAGCCAAAGACCTCGGCGAAATAGAGTTACTCTAACAAGACTTCATGATTATGAAGTGACTGGTGATGATGAAGTCACACCAAATGGAGAATTAGTTCATTTTGCTTTACTTGCAAGTGCTGAACCAATCAACCATAACGAAGCTTTAAAAATTCAACAGTGGAAGTTAGCTATAGTCCAAGAGTTACAAGCAATCAAAAGAAACAACACATGAGAGTTAGTCGAATTGCCAGCACATACAAAAGCTATCAAAGTAAAGTGGGTGTTCAAGTTGAAAAACAATGTTGATGGGTCGATAGCAAGACATAAAGCAAGATTAGTAACTCGAGGATTTCTTCAAAGAGAAGGACTTGACTACTCTGAAGTATTTGCTCATGTAGCAAGACTGGAGACTGTTCGACTAGTGGTAGCATTAGCATGTAACCAAGGTTGGCCAATATTTCACTTAGATGTGAAGTCAGCTTTTCTGAATGGTCCGTTAGACGAAGAGGTCTATGTCACACAACCTCCTAGGTTTATGATTCAGAAAGAAGCGAGTAAAGTATATAAGTTGCACAAAGCGCTCTATGGCCTTAAGCAGACACCTAGGGCATGGAACAAGAAGATTGACTCATACTTAGTCAAATTGGGATCTGTCAAATGCAAGTCTGAGTATGGTGTCTATGTTCAGGTTGTAGCACAAGATATAACAATCATCTGCTTATATGTCGATGACTTGTTAGTAACTGGAAATAGCCTGAAGAACTTGTCGAAGTTCAAAGAGCTGATGAAGAAGGAATTTGAAATGTCAGATCTAGGAAAATTGTCTTATTTCCTAGGCATGGAATTTCATATGTCGAAGCAAGGTATGGTGCTACATCAAAGGAAGCATGTCAAAGAGATACTCAAGAGATTCAGAATGGATGATTCGAATCCTGCATCCTCACCTGTCAAACCAAACTTGAAGTTGGAGAAGCATGGAGAAGAAGACAAAGTTGATGTAACTTTGTTTAAACAAATAGTTGAATCTCTGAGATATGTGTGCAATAGTCGACCTGATATAGGTTTCACAGTCGGATTAGTGAGCAGATTCATGAGCGAACCAAGAGTGTCACACATGAAAGCTGCAAGAAGAATTCTAAGATACTTAAAAGGAACAACTGATTTTGGAATTATATTTCGACGAGATTCTGAAGGCAAAGGAGCAATAGTTAATTGTTTTTCAGATGTTGATTGGTGTGAAGATAAGGAATATCGAAGAAGTAGAACTGGCTATTTCTTTCAAGTATTTGGTGCCCCAATCTCATGGTGTTCGAAGAAGCAACCTGTGGTGGCATTGTCATCGTGTGAAGCTGAATATATAGCAGGATCCTATGCTGCATGTCAAGCAATTTGGATCAGATCAGTACTTGAAGAAATGGAGGTCGAAGTGAAGAAACCTCTTGTGTTGCAAATCGACAATAAGTCAGCTATAAATTTGGCGAAGAATCCAGTTCTACATGGAAGGAGTAAGCATATCGAAGCCAGATTTCACTTCTTGAGGAAAAAGGTAAATCGAGGTGAACTTGAAGTTAGGCATTGCTCAAGTGAAGCACAGTTGGCCGACATTTTCACCAAAGGATTAAAGATCGACAGATTCCTGAATTTGAGAAAGAAATTAGGAATAGTTCAGATCGACTAGCGTAGGTTCGACAACTTGGATTATGGGGGTGTGTTGAAATATTAGATTTGATTTGATTTGATATGATTAGATTTGATTAAATTTAATATTTAGATATAATCCAAGTTGTGTTGGCCCAAGCCCAATTAGGGTTGTATATAAATAGATCTAACTTGTATCATTATTTACACAATTCAATAATACAAATCCTTATTTCCTTATTCTCTCTCTTTCTCTCCTCACTAAAAGTGCCTCACGCACTAACATATTTTGCATATAATTCTTTGTGCTCATTGTTGTTGTTAATATTGAGTTAATTACTTTTTGTGCAGTTTGTTATGGTTACAGTTCGATATTAATAACTTTGGTGAATTTTTATTTTATTTAAGTCTCTTGGACATGATATGGTATATTTATATTTGTCTTATTTTTAACCCTCGTCTAGTTTATTTTAACATGGATTGTGGTTAATGGAAACTGTCCCCTTACAACAACATTTTAGATACAAATATGAAGTTTCAAAGTGATTGAAGTCTACTTGATGCGTGATCATGGGAGAAGAACGGGTTTTAAAATAAAAATATTTCAGTAGTTTGTAATTTGACTGCATTATATTTTAAGTTATTTATTTTCCTTCAAATGAATTAGAAATGCAGTGATTTTCTGCTTATGAATTTGAATTGTCACCGAGTGTGATTAATTTCAAAACCTTTTTTTTTTTAAACAAGTATCTTCAAAATTTTCGGAGTCATGTCTTGGATGAAAATCTGGGGCGCCACAGAAATTCTGGTTGGATTCAATCAGATTTGTTGCTATTGTTTAGCAATGCATTTGTGTGGCTTGTTTGATAGTTGTTTGAAGATCAAATCAATTTAAACGGAGATTTAAATATGAATTTGAATTAAAAATAAATCATATATATTGTTGGAGACTTTTGTGGAGCAATTCATATCCAACTATATCAGCTATAATTCTGGACAAAATCAAATCAAATATCAAAAGGAGAAAAAGCCCATAATTGCATTAATATTTAAGGATAATCAAATCTCAAATTTGGGGTGTGCAAGTTTTGAAGATTCCTAGTATTAGGGTTTATCTTTTTGAGTCTTCGTTTCAGTTTTTGTTATGCACCACTCTAGAGTTTTCATTCATATCATAAAGTATAAATTTTGATTCTTTAGTTGAGTTAATTCAACATTAATATTATGTTTCATTGAGTTGATCACTTGGGATTAGTGATTGAAAAAAAGTGAAAGGAGATTCTTGTTGGTTATCCCTCCTATTTGGAGAGGCCCAAATTGATGTGGGTTAGCGGCTCATTTGTTTCTATGCCTTTGTTATTACCCAACAAAGATAATTAGGTTAATTTTATCCATTGTGTGTGAAAAACAACAAGAAACGTAGAGAGAAGAGTGAAATCCCGCAGCCCTATTTCAGCACAGAGCAGTTCCACTAAATCGAAGATTGCACAAAATCTAACGCTTGGATCGTCCTAAAATTTTGACACAACATTCATGACTCATAAGAACACATTCTGAGCGATTTTCATTAGATTTAGAGCTTTCTAAGTCAGTCTATCGAGTCCATCTTTGAGGTATGAATTTCTTGGTGTTTTTGAGTTGTTTTTTCTCTATCTTGATTATTGTTTTATTCCAAGATTGATTGCAAATCTTGATGATGTTTATGTATGCCACTAACTAGTGTTAGAGAGAACCTTGCTTGTACCCATTGATTGATAATAGTGGAGGATTTAGGTGGCTTACGAGTCCCGTGGTTTTTTACTCCTAGTTAACGGAGGTATTTCCACGCTAAAATCTTGTTGTGTTGGTTTATGTGTTTTGTTGATTGTTGCTGCATTTGGTATTTGGGAGAGATTGTCTTGTTGGTTTATTCCATTGCGTTTGTGGATTTCCTCCCAATAAGTGGTGTTTAGAGTCATTGTTTGATTTGTGTAACGATGGAGACGAACACATCTAGGATGGTGAGTTTGAATGGTTCCAATTATAATGTTTGGAAGGGAAAAATGGAAGATTTGCTTTATGTGAGAGGTTTTCACTTACTGGTTTTCTCTAATGAAAAACCTGATGGAAAGAGTGATGAAGAATGGACTTTGTTGCATATACAAGTTTGTGGTTATATTCGTCAATGGGTGGATGATAATGTTTTGAATCATGTGAGCTCGGTGACTCATGCTCGCTCTCTTTGGACCAAATTTGAGGAGTTGTATGCAAGAAAGACGGGAAACAATAAGTTGTTCTTGTTCAAGCAATTAATGTCATTGAGGTATAGTGATGGTTCACCAATGACCGATCACTTGAACATTTTCCAAGGGATTCTAAATCAATTATCGGAGATGAATCTTACTTTTGATGATGAAATTCAAGGTTTATGGCTTCTTGGTACTTTGCTTAATTCTTGGGATACTTTTAGGACATCCTTGTCTAACTCCGCTCCGAATGGTATCATCTCGATGGACTTGGCTAAAAGTAGTGTGTTGAATGAGGAGTTGAGACGTAAGTCACAAGTAGGGGTGGGAATATGTCAGACCAACTAATAGGGGCCTACGGTCTAGCCTACATAGGCTCAGGTCAGGCCAGACTTTTTCTTAAATAGAAAAGGCCTAGGCTTTTTTATAAGCCTATTTAGCTAAAGAGGCTAGGCCACAGGCTGTAAGAAAAGCCTTTTAAGCCTATCAGGCTGGCCTATTTAAGAAAAAATCAATAAATTTATTATTATTATATTCTATTTTATACTTTGAATTAAAATACGAAAATAAAACTTAGTTATCTTGAAGAACTTATGAAAATAAGTTGAAAAACATTATAAACAATGTCATAAGTTGTTGTCATAAGTTTTTCTCATAAGTTATCTTCAACAAATAGTATCACCAAACTTATGCTAATAAGAAAACTTGGATGAGACAATGAAAAGAAACATTTAATCTCATTGATGTTTTAACTTGTTTGTCCATTTAACATTAGTTGAATTTCTTATTTACAGATGTTCAAATGAAGTAGGCTTTTAAATAGGCTAGTAGGCTAATCAGGCCTTCGAAAAGGCTGGGCTTAGGCCTAAAAATAAGCCTATGATAGGCTACATGTCAGACTTAGGCTTTGAATTTTTGAGCAGACCAGGCTCAGGCTTGGCAAAGCCTAGCTCGGCCCAGCCTATTCCCACCCCTAGTCACAAGGTTCTTCTTCACATTTTGAGGTATTGATTACCGAATCAAGGGGGAGAAATCAAAGTAGAGGTTTAAGTAATCGTGGAACTTCACGTGGTAAATCACAAGGAGGCTCTAATAGATTCTCTCATATTGAGTGTCATCATTATGGAGAAAAAGGACACATAAAGAGGTATTGTCGTAAGTTGAAAAGGGAAAACAAGAAGAAGAGCTACAACAACGATAAAAAGGAAGGTAAAAATAATGAAGATGTTGCTATTGTTCATGATTTCTTTATTGTTTGTGATAGTTGTATTGAGAATGTCAATCTATCATGTGATGAGATGGATTGGGTGGTTGATAGTGGTGCTTCTACTCATGCAACCTCGAGACGTGATCTTTTTTCAACTTACGATACCGGTGACTTTGGGGTTGTTCTTTTGGGAAATAATGGGCAAGCTAATGTCATCGGAATGGGAGATATTTGTGTCGAAACTAGCAATGGGACAGCTCTAGTTCTCAAAGGTGTGAAACACATTCTGGAACTTCGATTCAACATTTTATCCGTTGGAAAGTTGGATAACAAAGGATATGATAATTCTTTTTCGGGCAATGAGTGGAAGTTAAAGAAAGCCTCAATGGTGGTTTCTAAAGGAAAAAGGAATTCGAACTTGTATGTCATCCAACTTGGGGTTTCGAAGTACTACATCAACACTTGTGACAATGATAGCTCATCAGAATTATGGCACAAACGTTTGGGTCATATGAGTGAAAAAGGTTTGAGCATTTTGGCAAAGAAGAATGTGTTGAATGGTTTTTCTGATGCAAAGTTGAGAAAGTGTTCACATTGTTTGGCGGGTAAGCAAAGGCAAGTTTCCTTTATGTCATCCGAACCAAAGAGTAAATAGGAAGTGTTGGATTTAGTACATTCCGATGTGTGTGGTCCGATGAAGACACGGTCACTTGGTGGTGCATATTACTTTGTGACTTTCATTGATGATTGTTCACGGAAAACATGGGCTTATACGTTGAAAACGAAAGATCAAGTGTTAGATACTTTCAAGTCATTTCAAGCATCGGTTGAAAGAGAAACCGGTAAAAAGCTGAAGTGTATCCGAACCGATAATGGGGAGAGTATATTGGACCTTTCGACAAGTATTGTTAAGATCAAGGTATACGTCATCAAAAGTTTCCTCCAAAGACACCACAATTGAATGGGTTATCCAAAAGAATGAATAGAATTTTGGTGGAAAGGGTGAGATGTTTACTTTCTCAATCAAAGTTGCCGAATATTTTTGGGGAGAAGCATTTAGCATGGTTGTACATCTTTTAAACCTCACTCCATGTGTTTCATTGAAGTTTGATGTTCCAAATCATGTTTGGAGTGGTAAAGATGTTACCTACAACCATCTTTGGGTGTTTGGATGCATGGCTTATGTGCATATTCTGAAGGATGAGAGATTGAAATTGGATGAGAAGTCGAAGAAATGTGTGTTTGTTGGGTATGGACTTGATGAGTTTGGGTATCGATTTTTTGATCTGATTCAATGGAAACTTATTCGTAGTCGTGATGTCGTATTCATGGAGGATTATACCATTGAGGACATAGACAAAGTTGACAATAAAGATCCGATTTTTGAAGACGAAGAAATGGTTGATACAGACTCAACTACTATTGCTCGTATCCCTATCACTTTCGAAGATGTTCCAATTGAAAATCAAGGTAAGGATTTGAATATTGATAATGTTTTAAATTCTAATGACATTGTTGATGTAGGTGCTACAGAAGATGTTGTTGAAAATGAGGTTAATCAAGAGGTTGAAAGTGTTGAGCAACCGGTTGCTTCTAATGAGTTGAGGCAGTCTATTCCGGATAAAAGGCTTTCCGCTCGATACACCTCAAACGAGTATGTTTTCTTACAGATGGTGGAGAACCCGAAAGCTTTAAAGAAGTTTTGGAGGATGAGAACAAAAAGGAGTGGATGGATGCCATGGAGGATGAAATGCAATCACTTCGTGAGAATAATACCTTTGAGTTAGTGAAGTTGCAAAAGGGTAAGAGAGCATTGAAGAAAAGATGGGTTTATCAGATTAAGCAAGATGAGTGTACTTCTCAAAGAAGATACAAGGCTCGCTTGGTGATAAAAGGTTTTAAACAACGGGAAGGTGTTAACTTTGGCGAGATTTTTGCTCCGGTTGTGAAGATGCAATCTATTTGAGTGGTTCTTGGGCTAGCCGCTAGTCTTAATTTGGAAGTAGTGCAAATGGACGTGAAGACGGCTTTCCTTCATGATGATCTACATGAAGAAATTTACATGGAGCAACCGGATGAATTCTGAAAGAAAGGCAAAGAAGAATATGTTTGCAAATTGGTAAAAAGTCTTTATGGTTTGAAACAAGAACCTCACCAATGGTATCAAAAGTTCAACTCGGTGATGATTGAACATGGGTACAAGATGACTAAGGCCGATCATTGTGTGTTTTTCCGAAATTTCTATGAAGGTGATTTCATTATTCTCTTGCTTTATGTGGATGATATGCTAATTGTTGGAAAGAATATTTCAAGAATTAAAGAGTTGAAGAACACTTTGAGTGAATCTTTTGAAATGAAGGATTTAGGAGAGGCTCGGAAAATTCTTGGTATTGAAATTGTTCGAGAACGAAATGAGAAGAAGTTGTACTTGTCACAAGAAAAGTATGTGGACAAAGTCCTTCGGTGTTTTAGTATGGATAAGGCTAAACTAGTGAGCATTCCATTTGCTTCTCATTTCAAGTTTAGTCATAAACTATGTCCATCTACGAATGAAGAAAAGTTGAGTATGAAAACACTCTGTACTCGTCGGCCGTTGGTAGTTTGATGTATGCTATGGTTTGTACAAGACCCAATATTGCTCATGCCATGGGAATGGTGAGTCGTTATCTCTCAAATTCGGGAAAAGATCATTGGGAGGCCGTAAAGTGGGTAATGAGACATTTGCATGGCACTTCGAATTTGAGACTAACTTTGGGATGCAAGAAGCCTATTGGTTGGGTATACGTATTTGGATCTAGCCGGAAGCTTAGATGATTGAAAATCCACTTTGGAGTATATGGTGACATTTGTCGGGAGATCCGTGGCTTGGTAATCAAAGTTGGAAAAGTGTGTTGCACTCTCTACTACCGAAGCCGAGTTTATAGCCGGCGTGGAAGCGTCAAAAGAGTTGTTATGGTTGAGGAAATTTGCAATGGAACTTTGTGTGAAACATGAAAAGTATGTCTTGTTTTGTGATAATCAAAGTGCCATTCACTTATCGAAGAATTCCTCTTTTTCACTCGAGGTCGAAGCATATTGATGTTCGTTATCATTGGATTCATGATGCATTAGATTCCAAGTTAATGGAGCTTGAGAAGATTCACACGGATGACAATGGTTATGATATGTTGACGAATGTGTTTCCTAGGTCGAAGCATATTTATGTGTTTTGTTGATTGTTGTTGCATTTGGTATTTGGGAGAGATTGTCTTGTTGGTTTATTCCGTTGTGTTTGTGGATTTCCTCTCAACAATTCTCATATTTATGGGGAGTCATGAATAGAAATACATTGAGGGTAGAATTAAGAAGAGGGGCATTGAGCAAGAGGTTTGTTCATCTAAGACACTTTGTACTAATTCTATTAAAGAGTGGATTTCCTTTCTTGAGTAGAGTGTTATCAGACGTAGGTGTGGTTTCACCAAACCAGGTTAACAGTTGTGTTCTTTATTACTTTAATTGTTATTTTCTATCTATCTTACAAAATTGGTTTTTTTTTGGTATACAATGTCTCAGACATCGTGTCTGACATCTGTCCCCAGAATCTTTCATATGTCATAAGCCAATTGTATATGTTGTCACAGGCATTTGGTTCAATATTTGTTCTCCTGAGAATAGAATTTCATCACCTACGAAGTTTCTTTCAACTGTAGGTTCTGCGATCTCCTCCATTTATAATTCCGCAGCAGAACACCAGGATTTGAGCTAGTTAGGCCTTAAACCATGTGGCCTAATCCAATCCCAAGAGTTTCCCCTTGATAAGAATAGTAAATTACACAACTCTTACTTTAAACATTTTTCTCTCTCAGCACTATGTCATACCCCATATTTTGAACACTAAGATTTCCCATCATTGTGCAAATCATTATCACAATATGGATGAACCATTAGTCTCCCCAAAGATGGGTGAGCCTTCACTACAATCAGAATTAGGGTTTCAAGCCCTCTCTGAGTGCTTAGGCAAAGGATCAATCAAGAAATGACATGATCTTCAACTTGTCTAACCTCTCAAACAACCATAATGGATCAAGAGGACTCCCACCTCAAGGATTAAGCACAAGGCTGCAACATTCTGAGTGGATCAAGCCTCAAGATCGCCAGTATCACCAAATTAGGGTTTTGGTCGACCAAGGCCTCCATATGGGAATTTTCCTCTGAGCATGAGCCAATGCTTCAAATCATAACCTAATATACCCCATGGAACCTCCTGGACCCAATCATCAAGTCAATTTAGCCTCAAGGGATGCATTCACCAAAAATCAGGAATTAGGGTTTCTTGACCTAATTCACCCCTAAGTTGACTTTTGGGACAAAACATGAGCCAAGACCTCAAAGGAGGATTTGAGGGTCTCTAATGCACCACATTGATCCATTTGCAACAATGGATTGATCCAAGAAGCTTGAACAACAAGTTTCAAATTCATCAGAACCACAATTAGGGTTTTGAGGAAAAAGTCAACAGTGCCTTTGACTTTTGACCAGGACATGCTCCCAAACCCTAGGACATGATTCAATACACCCTATAACACCTATGAAATCAATCCATCAAGTTTGATTTAGGTCAAGGACTTGATTTCATAGAGGATCGCACAGTTTGGAATTCATCTGATAAAAAGTCAACTGTGCCCAAAAGTCAACTTTGACTTTTTGTGATTTTTCACAATTAGGGTTCCTTAACCCTAAAATGATGTTAATGTGTGATTGGAATCATCATTCATCAAGAAAAATCAAGAAAAGTGGGATAACTTGTAAAAGGGGTAACCATAAAAACTTATAAAATTTTCTAAGTTATGGAACAAAGTGGCTAGGGTACCAACTTTAGAGGATCATAACTCCTAAACCACAAGGCCATTTTTTCCCCATCCAAAGCTGGATTTGTAGCTCTCATGGCACTCTACAAAAGCTTCAAACATAACTCATTCCAATTCCTCATGGATTTTAAGTTATGGAATGATCAAAATCACAAAAAGTGAAAATGCCACTTTTTTCCAACACTTAGTGAAATTTTCACTAAGTCAGAATCTATCTTACTTTTTTCCAAATGTAGGGGCATTTTTCACTTGGATCCAAAAAGTATCAAAACCAATTATGATCAAACAGTTGTTGTATCATATGAGGGCTTTCCAAAATGACCAAGAACTTCACCAAACTCAACTTAAGCCATGATATATGACAATGGCAATATGCCTTGCTGAAAACTGTCAAAGCAAGGCAGATTTGTGCATTTTGCTCGATTTGCCAAATTTGTACAAATGACAAACACACTTACCCATCTGAACACCTCAAGGGGAGACCAAGGAGGAACCAACTCTGATCCCAAGCCTCCTAAGTCCTTGGAACTAAAAATAGCATGCCAAACCTAGAAATCCCTAAAGAGGGGACAAGACTCCAATTTTGTTTTGGAGCATTCAATGGATGCACCAAGGTGGCATAGACTGAGCCATTTCCAACTGAATTCAGTCAAGACTTATCCAAGACCAAGGGAACCAGCAGCCTATGCCCTAACCTCTAGTCAATGGCTAAAGGAGACTTGGATTCTCATTGATCAACATTGGCCAAACCTATGCAGCAGTTGCCATTCACTATTCCTTGCAAAATAAACTTGCTCTACTATAAATAGAACTCATTTATGATCAGTTTGAGTACACCAAAGCCATCAAACAGATGCTTTCCTCAAAGTTTCCTTCTTCACTCCAAAATTGCCTTCCAAAGCAAGTCACTATCGGGTTTTGAGTTTGAGAACTATTCCAATCAAACCAATCACACACACACACCTCATAAACATCATATAAAAGTGATCCAAACACTCACACAACATCTGGAACACCAAAATCACAAAATCATTAGCCAATTGCTCAAGTTCTTGACAGATTTGCAGTTGGGGTACCATCTCAAGTTCCAGATCATTTCCATTCATTCCAAGCATCCAGACACACTCCATAGCACCTAGGGAAGCTGTCCATATCCTTGGAACCAATCTGTAACACCTCTAACACAAAACACGATCACCAGCTGCAAGAGGTAAGCATGAGTTCTTCTAACTCTATGATCCATGCATTTTTTGCTGCACAATAATTTGGCCATATGTTCATAATCATGCATAGAGTGTTTTCCCTCAATCAATTGCTTTGTTTGAATCGTGTATAGGATTTCTGAACCTTCATGCAAATTTTAGGGTTCTTGAGGTTTCTCTTTGATTTCTTATTCCATGTTTAAAATAAATGAAATTAAAGACCATAGACATGATCGTGAGGTGAAAACGAGTAGATTGATATGTAGATTGCATGATATCATCAAGTATTCAGTGAGATTGGATAGAAAACGTAAAGGCTAAAATACAGTTTTGGTCCCCCTGTTTTTCAAAATTCACAGTTTTGGTCCCCCTGTTTTTTTTTTAACAGTTTTGGTCCCCCACCCCAATTTTGACCCAAAAAAAGTGATGAACAGTAATTTGTCCGTACATGTCCGTACATGAACAGTACACGTCCGTACATGAACAGTGAGGGGTGGGGGACCAAAACTGTTAAAAAAAAACAGGGGGACCAAAACTGTGAATTTTGAAAAACAGGGGGACCAAAACTGTATTTTAGCCAAACGTAAATCTGCAGAAACAGAGGGTGGCGCATGTTCTTGCCATGTTCTTGGCGCCATTTTTGAACATTTGAATATTTGAATTTTGTGATTTTATTTAATTGATTCAAAAATTAATTTCTCTCTGAGTTTTAATGATTTTGAGTTGATTCTTTTTTTAATAATTCACAAAAATGTTAAAATATTTTATTTTCCCAAAAAAATCCCAAAAGTATTATTTATTTCATATACTTGATATTTTTGTAAAGAATTAATATTTTAATTGTTTTTTGACATTTAAAATATTTTCTCCCTCTTGATTTTTCAAATTTTAGGGATTTCCAATCATTTTGTGGATAGAAACATAATTTTTGAAATAATAATCCAAGATCACAATTTGTTTCCACACATGTTTGACAATTTTGATCATTTTAATTGAATTTTTATTCAATTAAAATACATTTTGAAAACAAATTAGGGTTTTTGATTAATTCAACCCTCATCAAAATTTTTCAAAGACTTTGGGCCTCTAATAGAGTGTAAGACCCAATCCCCTTTTAACGAAAACCATTTTGGGCCTCATACATTGTATAAGTCCCTCTGCGTTAAAAGAAAAATCTCGGCGCAATCGCCAGTCCAAAACAAATCAACTAGGCTTCTCCTTGAGCTATAAGACCCATCTTTATTCATTGGGCCTCTATTAGAGTGTAAGACCCAACCCATTTTTGAAACCAAAATATTTGGGCCTCAGTCATTATATAAGACCCGCCGTGCTTTCAAAAACCTCAGTGCGATCGCCGTTTTCAAAACAAATAACCCTGGGCCTCTCCTTGAGTTGTAAGCCCCACCACTTGTACAAAAATAAATCATTGGGCCTCTAATAGAGTGTAAGACCCAACCCCCTTTTAACCAAAACTTTTTTGGCCTCAATGCATTGTATAAGACCCAGTACGTTAAAGAAACCTCGGCGCGGTCGCCAGTTCAAAAAAAAACAAATCATCTGGACCTACCCTCGTGTTATAAGCCCCATTCTTTTTCTTTAAACACCTTTTGGGCCTCTTGAGAGAGTGTAAGACCCATCCCTTTGTACAGAAACCCTTTTTGGGCCTCAGTCACTTGTATAAGCCCCTATACAATTTCAAAACAACAGTGCAATCACTGATAAAACCTTGGGTCTCTCCTTGAGCTGTAAGCGCCAACAATCGTTTCAAAGCACTTTCTCCTTTGATTTTGAATATAATATTGTTATCAAAGCTTTCTTTTTTGAACAAACTAACAAAACAGCATGGAAGCTCTACAACCGAGTAAGTGTTTACCCGCCTTCTTTATCGGCTTTCATATATATATATATATATATATATATATATATATATATATATAATTGTATTGTGGGGCTGCTCACTGTAAGTCTTCTTTCACAAACTTTTATATACTTGCTATATAACCGCTGTGTAATACTAGTATAGTTATTCAGAGTTTTCCCCGACAACTATGTCTAGCACTAGGTAAAGCCCTGTTGGTCACTCTTAAATACAAACAAAACTAGATCCCCATAGGATTACCAGACACAGTCTTCCCTCCTCTTGGGGTTAAACAATATGGAGACGTGAAAGGCAGCATTCTCTGTGAACCCTTTCTCAGACACTCACCCTTAGAAATTGTCAAAGAAACTCTAACTCCCCAGAGATGATCTTTTCTCCGTGAATGGCATCTCTTGAGTTTCTTCCAAATTCTCAGACTTTCCTGGCTTGATCTATTCTCGGTGAATGGCATGTCTTGAACTTCTCGGGGTTTGGGGACCCACAGGCTTCTTAAAAGCATCCCCGCCTCCTCTTGGTCGTTGTACAAGGACCCTTCGGCTTCTAAAAAGCTCTCATGCCTTCTCTTGGGCTTAGTACAAGGACCCAGAGACCTCTACAGGTATAGGAACAGAACCTAGTCATCAATTTGCGAGAGCTGTCTTTCTGAGTCAAGTGTCAGACCAGTTAATGGGTTGACCTTCATCCCTTAACATACCAGCCTTCTCTTGGGCATTATACAAAGATCATTTACTATCCGAGAATCGATTTCTCCAAAACACCAGTAGACTTGGACAGTCTCAATACCCTTTGGATTTCCCGTTTCCTTAAAGAACAGGAAATAACCCTGATCCTCTAATCAATCCCAAAGCGCAATAATACCTTTAATCGTTCCCTTCATAAGAACTGATTTTCTCTTTTATCCAACATACTGGACCTGTCAATAAACTGAAACAGTCACCAGCACTTTTAGCCTCCATCTCGGGCTTCGTACGAGATACCAAAACACTCTCTTGTTGAGTATAAAAGACTCTCTCGTTGAGTCAAAGCCTTTCAGCCTCCATCTTGGGCTTCGTACGAGATACAAAAACACTCTCTTGTTGAGTATAAAAGACTCTCTTGTTGAGTCAAAACCCTTTTAGCCTCCATCTCGGGCTTCGTACGAGATACAAAATCACTCTCTTGTTGAGTATAAAGACTCTCTTGTTGAGTCAAAGCCTTTCAGCCTCCATCTCGGGCTTCGTACGAGATACAAAAACACTCTCTTGTTGAGTATAAAAGACTCTCTTGTTGATTCAAAACCTTTTTATCCCCCATCTCGGGCTTCGTACGAGATACAAAATCACTCTCTTGTTAAGTATAAAAGACTCTCTTGTTGAGTCGAAGCCTTTCAGCCTCCATCTCGGGCTTCGTACGAAAACACTCTCTTGTTGAGTATAAAAGACTCTCATGTGGAGTCAAAACCTTTTAGCCTCCGTCTTGGGCTTCATACAAGACACATATAAAAGCACTCTATTGTTGAGTCAGTCACTTGTTAGCACTCTCTTGTTGAGTCAACCCCTTTTAGCCTCTCTCTCGGACTTCTTACGAAACACATAAAAGCACCCTCTTGTTGGGTCAATAGCCTCCTCTTAGGCTTTGTATAAGCAAACCTCGGTTGAGTCAATCAACCTTTTAGCATCAAAATTTGTGCCTTGCTCACAGTATACAAACATCAACAACTCCTTTTCCTTCATCTAATTGCTGTAAGCGGCAAGCCTCTGGATTATTTACATCCACGCCGCTGTCCCTCTTTTAGCATGAGAAATTCCTAAGGAAAGATGGCATTGCTCTAAACTAAGTTAAAGTCTTCTCCTTCAGGTTAAGGAATCCCTATAAAGGAAATTATGGCATTGCTGGATTCACATATCCCAGTTAAAGTAATTCTCCTTTATAACCAGTCACGCAACAGTTGTGACAAACAGACCAAATATCCCCTTTTAGAGATGACAAATTCTCTCTAAAGTCAAGACCCTTCAGCTTCACATCTTGGGCTTCGAACAAGATACAAATAGACCCTTCAGCTTCACATCTTGGGCTTTGAACAAGATAAAAATCACATTTAGCTTCACGTCTTGGGCTTTGAACAAGACACCAAAACAACTTTTTTTCCTCCCATAGAATAGGAGGAACTACGATCGCTCTGATTTCCCTGTTTCATTAAACGGGAATACGTAGGCATAAGATTGAAAAAATCTTAGCGAGCACCCTAATCAAAAACCCAAAATCCCGTACCTTCATACATCAATCGAAAAGCATCAGTCCTAACATCCTACCAATATCCTAGACACTGTTTTTTTAACAAAATAACCTAAGAGAGACCCACAATCTTAATAGCATTTGTAAACCAACAGTCATCTGTTTAAACTCAGTTTGCAAGCAGGGTTAATTGGAGACATCTATTTCCCTTCCTTCATCAGCTTCAATAGGATAAAAAATGAATCGAATTGTAGTACCCCAACGCGATAGTGCTTCGTAATCACGCAAAAATTCACGCTACAGAAAAATGGTGACTTCACTAGGGAGTCACTGTAAGATCTGTTTTACCTTAGTCATCATTCGTCCCCATTTTTCCACAAACAGAAAAATGGCGACTTCACTGGGGACAACCAGATCTTGTTCTCTTCCTATCTCTTAGGTAGAAACCTTAAGTTCTCGAAATGTCACAGAAATGGCGACTCTGTTGGGGAGTCATTGTCTGTATAGGATCATAAGACTAGAGGTCTAGGATGATTAAGACAAATATATATACTGCTTTTCCTAATTGATATCTGTGTTTATTTTTCTGCTAATGGGAATGTGTGTGATGCCGCATGTGGAAAGATTGAGTATACACCTAAGATAGGTGATGGCAATGCGGGTAATCTTACTGGGAGTGAATTCCAGTTAAGAGCCCCCGATCGACCATCAAACTCAGTGGAGACTCCCTTTGCAGATACATTGCCTATACGACTTCGGTTGTTGAAAGTAGTGTGGTCGACTGGGTTATCTGAGAAGCTGAGGTTTTTAGTAGACTTATGCCATTTTGTAGTACGGAAGCTATCGGAAATAGTTGTCACGTGATACTACCTTCATCTGAGATCACTCAAGGATACATCAGCTCGCTGGCGATCCGCTTGTTGTTGTTATCCCAGAGGGGTCAATGATTTTTCGGACAGGTACAAAAAATCACCAGTATAAACCTTTGGGGGGGTAGAGCCTTGACTTCATGACACCGACCCTTTGACCCCATGTTTTTTCTATGTTTTTGTGTGCTGCATTCATGCATTCATTTAAAAAACATTAAAACAACAAAAAAAAACTTCTCTTCTAGTCTCTCTTTTTCAAATTAAACTAAGACAATGATTGCAAATGTCAGAGAGAAGGGGATTGCGCTAATGGATTTCGGTAGAAGGAAAACTCATAAGTACACCTTCAAGGTTCCAAAGTTAGAGGATTTAAGAGGTTTGGCGAGAATGATCACCAACCACGAGGTTTTCAGAGCCAAGTATGGAGGACTGCTGTCCTTGTTAAGGGTCCACGTAATCGAAGGAATCCTGTCCACACTAATCCAGTTCTACGGTCCGGTTTATCACTGTTTCACATTTTCGGATTATCAGCTTGCACCAACGCTAGAGGAGTATTCTCACCTGACTGATTTACATATTACTGATCAAGCTCCCTTTTCTGGACTGGAAGAAATTCCAAAGGATCAAACCATTGCAAGAGCAATTTATTTGGACGAGTCAGAAGTCAGGACTCACATAACCACTAAGGGTGGCATCCAGGGTTTTCCAGCCCAATTCTTGATAAAGAAGGCTCTATACTTTGCTAGTATAGGGAACGTGGCTGCGTTCGAAAGCATCTTTGTTTTTCTCACCTACGGATTATTTTTGTTTCCCATCATCGATAACTTTGTAGATATCAACGCCATTAAGATTTTCCTGATTGGAAACTCTGTACCAACCTTACTCGCAGATGCGTATCATTCGGTACACTTAAGGAATTTATACAGCGGAGGAATGATCACGTGTTGTGTACCCTTGCTTTACAAATGGTTCACTTTCTATTTGCCCAAGTCTGCTGCATTTTGGGATCAAAAAAATACTTTACGTTGGTCGCAGAGAATCATGTCTCTTACCAACTCTAACATAGATTAGTACAATCGAATCTACGACGGGATCAGAATCATTGACCGTTGTGGAAATTTTCTAAATGTACCCCTTATAGGAACTAAGGGGGGAATCAACTATCATCCAGTGTTAGTTCGTCGTCAATTTGGATACCCAATGAGGCATGTCCCGCGTGATGCTCATCTGGAAGGTCTTTTCTTCAAGGAAGGAGAAAATGACAGGGCACTAAAGACGAAAATAGTGCACGCTTGGAAACACGTTCATAGGAAAGGACGAGAGTCTCTAGGAAAACCAGACTGTGTCTCAGTGGAGCCTTATCTCCACTGGGTACAAACTAGAGCTCTCAAGCTAAGGATGCCTTACCCTCGTCAGGAAGTTCTTCCATTAAGGGACTCTGCCCTTTATTTCATGTCTGAGATGGAAAAACTTCAGGTTACTCTCAGCAAAGTTTAGCAGGAGAAGAGGTCTTGGAGGAACAAGTACAGTATTCTCAATGTGGAGTGCAAGAAAATAAAGCAACTGTTAAGTGAAAAAGATGCCCTGATTGAGATTTTAGAGCAACATGCTGTAGAAAATCAGGATGACCAAAGGAATTTGCTCGCTCCTTTCACTTGGCAAAGGAATGACAACCCGACAACGGCCCAAGAGCCCCGGTCAAAGAAAAGGAAAGCACCCGAACCAGCACCTGAGCTCTCTTCAGAGAGGACTCAGGATCCATTAGTTTAGATTTCTTTTTCAGCACTTTGTAATCTACTGTATTTCCATTTCCACAATCCTTTGAATTCAATAAAATGGGGTTTCCCCACTGTTTGATATTTGCAATCTAATTGTCGAAGTTTACTTTGAATAAACAAAAAATAATTAATAATCATTGCATTCATCATTCTCATAAACACATTCTTCTTACCTACGAATCTCACGTTTGCGTCTTGATCATAGAGTCAAACTGTCTCATTTGTACAATACTCGGGCCAATCGTCAGAAAAAGATGGATGATCTCGAGGAAGAGAACAGAGAGTTGAGAGAAGAGATCAACACTCTGAAAGAGGATCTGAGAAAGATTCATAACAACATGCAAGCTCTAGCAGAAGCTCAGATGCAACAACAAAGGACTGTGATCTCAGAGATCATATCTACGCCCATAGTGGAAAAGTATGATCCTAGGTACAAGATGCCTAAAGATCGTCCCTGGGGCATGCCTATTAACTATATCCCAGAAGGATATGTTCTGCCGATCGCTGAGGATCAGGGAACCACAACAGGAACCGCTGGGCCTGAAGGTTACAAACTTCGGGAAAGCAAAGATGCCAGGGGCATGGTAGCAACTCCTGAAGGTTACAAACTTCGGGAGACACCGAGGGTCTCGGCCATAATGACTATACCACCACCCGTGGTACACACTATCCCGGAAGGATAGATTCCACAGATACCTTCTGGTGGAAACGACAGCATGTTCGACAGAATTAATGAATTCCAAGAATAATTCCTGGAGGTGCAGAAAGAACTGCAAGCCCTTCGCGGTCAGGATCTATTTGAAAAGGACGCCGCAGACCTTTGTTTGGTTCCCAATGTGAAAGTTCCGCACAAGTTCCAAGTGCCCGACTTTGAAAAGTACAAGGGTAACTCTTCCCCTCGGAGCCATTTGGTGATGTACGCTCGGCGAATGTCAGCTCAGACAAAGAACCAGGAGCTACTGATTCACTACTTTCAGGATAGTTTAACCGGTGCCGCATTAAAATGGTACATGGGTTTAAACCGCGCTATGATCGACACATTCAGAGATCTTGGCGCTGCTTTTGTTCAACAATATAAATAAAATTTAGACATGGCACCAGATAGAGATCAACTCAGATCAATGTCACAAAAGGAAAACGAAACCTTTAAGGAGCACGCTCAGAGATGGCGTGAAATTTCCGCCCAGAATTGTCCACCTCTTGAGGAAAAATAGATGACAAAGATCTTCTTAAAGACCTTGAGCTCATTTTACTACGACAGAATGGTTGCCAGTGCGCCCAGTGACTTCACCAAGATGGTGGGCATGGGAGTTTGTCTTGAGGAAGCAGTCCGGGAAGGACATTTGGTTAAAGACGCTGGATCATCAAGTAGTACGAAACGATACGGTAGTGCTCTCCCTATGAAAAAAGAGCAAGATATCGGGAATATCTCTCTCGGAAAGCAAAGGCGACGTTACCAACCAGTAGCAGCTGTAACTCCTGCTATCAATCCCACGTCTGTTCCTACGTATCAACCTCAGGTTGTTCAGAGCCAACCTAATCAACATTCTCTTCAGCAGGCTCGTCCTCAGTACAACAACAACCGTACAACGCAACCACCAGGGTTTGACCCTATACCCATGTTGTACGCAGAGTTGCTTCCATTATTACTGGTCAAGGGGCATGTCCAAACTAAGTCTCCTCTTACAGTATCGGAAAATCTGCCTTTTTGGTTCAAGACGGATCAGACGTGTCCTTACCATCAAGGAGGACCAGGGCATAACATAGAAAACTGTCTTAGTTTCAAATCCGATGTACAAAAGCTTGTTAGGAGCGGGGTCTTATCTTTCAAAGATACGAATCCGAATGTTCCCACAAACCCGCTGCCTCAACATGAGAAAGCCACAGTCAATTTAATAGAGGAAGAGTCTAACAATACTTATCAAATTTATTATGTACTCTTGTTAAGAGCCAACTTGGTCAAGATGCATTGTAGACAGAGCGGATATGGCCATGTGCCATCTCATAACTATCACCAATGTGATATCTGCTCTAAGAACAATCAGGGATGTTCTGTGGTGCAATCAGCTCTACAGGAACAGTTGGATCTTGGATGGATCCAAGAGCATCGAGTTCGTGGAGTCAACATGACCTATACAAATTCCAACATCATTCAGAACCATGACATCTGTACAATGAATGTCAACTTGGTGACGATGCACTCAAGGCAAAGCCAGCATCATAATCTGCCACGACACGATTATAATTCCTGTCTGACTTGCTCGGTAAACAAACAGGGATGCTCTTTTGTACAAGAGGCCCTCCAGCGTCAGATGGATCTTGGATGGATCCAGGACTACTATGATAGAAATCCTTATCATATCAACATGATTCAAATTTTTGATATTCGTTTGATGGATACCAGCTTGGTGGAGTTACATGCCAGGCAGGTCTAACTCGGTTTTCTCACTTCACATGATTATCAGAACTATAAAGGATGTTGTGAGAGTAACCAAGGATGCGCTCTCGTTTAAAGAACTTTACAACACTTGTTAAACCACTGGTGGCTTCCAATCTATATGGATGAATACACGCAACAAATCAGTGTGCTTAATGGAAACCCTACTCGGTATCCAAGTCAGGATGTCCGATCTATGGAAACAAACCTGGTAAGGTTACACTGCATTCAAAGCGGGCGTAGCCAGGTGCCACCATACAACTATGAACACTGTAGAGTCTGCTCGGAGAGTAACCAAGGATGCTACCTTGTGCGTGTAGCGCTTCAAGGTCAGCTGGATCGTAAAGGGATTCACCCGTGTCCGAGTCCCGAGCCAATCAACTGGACGCCGGACTACTTCGCTGAACAAATCAGAGACGTTGTCATAATCTCTGATCATCAACAGAACAAGGATGTTTGTACTATCATCCCTCTACTGGATGAATCAAAGGTTCTTAGCCAGGAACTGATTGAAGTTACCTACGACAGTCAGAAAAATCAAAAGGCTCTTGTAGTTATCTATCTACCGGGACCATTACCGTATGAATCAACTAAGGCGATCCCTTACAAATACGGTGCAACAATAATTGAGAATGGAAAGGAAATTCCATTACCCTCCGTCGTGAATATTGCAGTCATCAGTCGAGTAACACGGAGCGGTCGAATCTTCAACTGAGGAGTTGAAGAACCTAACAAAGAAAAGGAACTTCTGACAGAAGCTCCTGATCCACCAGTCGGTCAATCCAGTGATACCGACCTTTCGAAAAAAAATGATGAGATGCTGAAGCTCATCCAAAGGAGTGAATATAACATTGTTGATCAACTGTTACAAACTCCTTCAAAGATCTCAGTGTTATCACTTTTACTCAGTTCCGAAGCCCACAGAGAGGCTCTAAAGAAAGTCTTAGAGCAGGTCTTTATAGAATAGGACGTGTCAATATGACAGTTCGATAGCATCATCTCTAACATCACTTCCTGCAACAACTTAGGATTTAGTAATGAGGATTTGCCAAAGGGGGAAAAAAGCCACAATATGGCGCTCAATATCACAGTTAACTGCCAGGACGATGCTTTAGCCAGCGTACTCGTAGACACAGGATCGGCCATCAACGTTATGTCGAAGTCCTCTTTAATGCGACTATCATTCAAAGGACCCCCGATGAGGGTGTAGCGCGAGTTTTATGTGTGGTTGCGAAGCACTATCGCTTTTGGGTACTACAGCTCGATTCATTTTTTATCCTATTGAAGCTGATGAAGGAAGGGAAATATATGTCTCCAATTAACCCTGCTTGCATACTGAGTTTAAATAGATGACTGTTGGTTTACAGATGCTACAAAGATTGTGGGTCTCTCTTAGGTTATTTTGTTAAGAACACAGGGTTTAGACTATTGGTAGTATGTTAGGACTGATGCTTTTTTATTGATGTATGAAGGTACGGGATTTTGGGTTTTTGATTAGTATGCTCGCTAAGATTTTTCAATCTTATGCCTACGTATTCCCATTTAACGAAACAGGGAAATCAGAGCGATCGTAGTTCCTCCTATTCTATGGGAGGAAATGGTGTTTTTGTGTCTTGTTCAAAGCCCAAGACATGAAGCTAAAGGTGGTTTGTATCTTGTTTAAAGCCCAAGATGTGAAGCTGAAGGGTCTATTTGTATCTTGTTCAAAGCCCAAGATGTGAAGCTAAAGGGTTTTGACTTTAGAGAGAATTTGTCATCTCTAAAGGGGAATATTTGGTCTGTTTGTCACAACTGTTGGGTGACTGATTATAAAGGAGAATTACTTTAACTGGGATATGTGAATCCAGCAATGCCATAATTTCCTTTATAGGGGATTTTTAACCTGGAGGAGAAGACTTTAACTCAGTTTAGAGCAATGTCATCTTTCCTTAGGAATTTCTCATGCTAAAAGAGGGACAGTGGCATGGATGTAAATAATCTAGAGGCTTGCCGCTTACAGCAATTAGACAAGGGAAAAGGAGTTGTTGATGTTTGTATGCTGTGACCAAAGCATGATTTGATGCTAAAAGGTTGATTGAATCAAACGGGGATTTCTTTATACAAAGCCTAAGAGGAGGCTATTGACCCAACAAGAGGATGCTTTTGTGTCTCGTAAGAAGCCCGAGATAGAGGCTAAAAGGGTTGACTCAACAAGAGAGTGTTTTTATATGTGTCTTGTACGAAGCCCAAGACGGAGGCTAAAAGGGTTTGACTGAACAAGAGAGTCTTTTATACTTACCAAGAGAGTGATTTGTATCTTGTACGAAGCCCGAGATAGAGGCTAAAGCAGGATCAACTCAACAAGAGAGTCTTCTTATACTCAACAAGAGAGTGTTTTGGTATCTCATACGAAGCCCGAGATGAAGGCTAAAAATGTTTGACTCAACAAGAGAGTCTTTTATACTCAACAAGAGAGTGATTTGTATCTCGTACGAAGCCCGAGATAGAGGCTAAAAGGGGATCGAATTAACAAAAGAGTCTGTTTATACTCAACTAGAGAGTGTTTTGTATCTCGTACGAAGCCCGAGATAGAGGCTAAAAGGGGATCGACTCAACAAAAGAGTCTTTTTATACTCAACAAGAGAGTGTTTTTGTATCTCGTACAAAGCCCGAGATGAAGGCTAAAAATGTTTAACTCAACAAGAGAGTCTTTTATACTCAACAAGAGAGTGATTTGTATCTCGTACGAAGCCCGAGATAGAGGCTAAAGAGGTTAGCTCCGCTGGGGAGAATCATTGTACAAAGCCCAAGAGGAGGCTATCTATGCTGGTGACTGTTTCAGTTTAGTGACAGGTCCAGTATGTTGTATAAAAGAGAAAATCAGTTCTTATAAAGAGACTAATTCCAGGTGAGGTTGTACTTTGGTACTGATCAGAAGATCGGGGTTATTTCCTGTTCTTTAAGGAAATGGGAAATCCAAAGGGTATTGAGACTGTCCAAGTCTAGAGTTTCATCTTTTGTACAATGCCCAAGAGGAGGCACGGGCGTTAAGGGATGAGTACTAACCCTCAAATGGCCGGAGTTTTGACGCTGGAAAGACTGCTCTAGCAAAGGATGACTAAGTTATGTCTTATACCTTTAAGAGGTCGTCACGGTCCTTGTATTAAGCCCAAAAGGAGGCATGAGAGCTTTTAAGAAGCCGAAGGGTCCTTGTACAACGCCCAAGAGGAGGCGGGGATACTTTTAAGAAGCCTGTGGGTCCCCAAACCCCGAGAAGTTCAAGACATGCCATTCACAGAGAATAGATCAAGCCAAGAAAGTCCGAGAATTTGGAAGAAACTCAAGAGATGCCATTCACGGAGAAAAGATCATCTCTGGGGAGTTAGAGTTTCTTTGACAATTTTTAAGGGTGCTTTTAAGAAGCATGTGGGTCCCCAAACCTCGAGAAGTTCAAGACATGCCATTTACAGAGAATAGATCAAGCCAGGAAAGTCCGAGAATTTGGAAGAAACTCAAGAGATGCCATTCACGGAGAAAAGATCATCTCTGGGGAGTAGAGTCTCTTTGACAACTTCTAAGGGTGACAGTCTGAGAAAGGGTTCACCGAGAATACTGCCTTTCACGTCTCCATATTTTTAACCCCAAGAGGAGGGAAGACTGTGTCTGGTAATCCTATGGGGATCTAGTTTTGACTGTATCTAAAAGCGATCAACGGGGCTTTACCTAGTGCTAGACGTAGTTGCCGGGGAAAATTCTAAATAACTATACTAGTATTACACAGTTGAAATTTGACAAGTATATAAAAGTTTGTGAAAGAAGACTTACAGTGAGCAGCCCCACAATACAGTTATATATATATATATATGAAAGCGGATAAAGAAAGCGGGTAAACACTTACTTGGTTGTAGAGCTTCCATGCTGTTTTGTTAGTTGTTCAACAAAGAAAGCTTTGATAACAATATTATATTCAAAATCAAATGAGAAATTGCTTTGAAAAGATTGTTGGGGCTTACAGCTCAAGGAGAGGCCCAAAGTTTTATCAGTAATTGCACTGTTGTTTTGTACATTGTACAGGGACTTATACAAGTGACTGAGGCCCAAAAGGTTTTCTGTACAAAGGGATGGGTCTTACACTCTCTCAAGAGGCCCAAAAGTTTATTTTTGTATAAGTGGTGGGGCTTACAGCTCAAGGAGAGGCCCAAAGTGGTTTTTGAACTGGCGATCGCGCCGAGATTTTCTTTTAACGCAGAGGGACTTATACAATATCTAAGGCCCAAAATAGTTTTGGTTAAAAGGGGGTTGGGTCTTACACTCTATTAGAGGCCCAAAATATTTTAAATAAAAAGAATGGGGCTTATAACACGAGGGTAAGCCCAAGGGTTTGATTTGTTAGAAAGGCGACGACCGCGCCGAATTTTTTGACGGTATCGGGACTTATACAATACACTGAGGCCCAAAAGGTTTTGGTTTTTTAAAAGGGTTGGGTCTTACACTCTACTAGAGGCCCAAAGGTTTTGAAAAAGTTTGATGAGGGTTGAATTAATCAAAAACCCTAATTTGTTTCCAAAATGTATTTCAATTGAATAAAAATTCAATTAAAATGATCAAAATTGTTAAACATGTGGAAAACAAATTGTGATCTTGGATTAACGCTTCAAAAATCAAGTTTTGACCTACAAAATGATTAGAAGTCATTAAAATTTGCAAAATCAAGAAGGAAAAAATATTTTAAATATCAAAAACAATTAAAATATTAATTCTTTGCAAAAATATCAATTATATGAAATAAATAATATATTTGGGATTTTTTGGTAAAATAAAATATTTTAACATTTTTGTGAATTATTAAAAAAAGAATCAACTCAAAATCATTAAAACTCAGAGAGAAATTAATTTTTGAATCAATTAAATAAAATCACAAAATACAAATATTCAAATATTTGAAAAAGGGCGCCAAGAACATGGCAAGAACACGCGCCCTTCCTCTGTTTCTGCAAATTTGCATTTTCTATCCAATCTCACTGAATACTTGATTATATCATGCAATCTACATATCAATCTACTCGTTTCAACCTCGCGATCATGTCTATGGTCTTTAATTTCATTTATTTTAAACATGGAATAAGAAATCAATGAGAAACCTCAAGAACCCTAAAATTTGCATGAAGGTTCAGAAATTCCATACACGATTCAAACAATGCAATTGATTGAGGGAAAACACTCCATGCATGATTATGAACATATGGCCAAATTATTGTGCAGCAAAAATTGCATGGATCATAGAGTTAGAAGAGCTCATGCTTACCACTTGCAGCTGGTGATCGTGTTTTGTGTTAGAGGTGTTACAACTTGGTTCCAAGGTTATGGACAGCTTCCCTAGGTGCTATGGAGTGTGTCTGGATGCTTGGAGTGGATTGATTTGAGCTGGAACTTGATTTGGCACCTCAACTACAAATCTGTCAAAGGCTTGAGCAGTTGGCTGGTGATTTTGTGATTTTGGTGTTCCAGATGTTATGTGAGTGTTTGGATCACTTCTATATCATGTTTATGAGGTGTGTGTGTGATTGGTTTGGTTGTAATAGCTCTCAAACTCAAAACCCGATAGTGACTTGCCTTAGAAGGCAAAATTGGAGTGAAGAAGGAGATTTTGAGGAAAGCATCTGTTTGATGGCTTTGGTGTACTCAAACTGAACACAATTGAGCTCTATTTATAGTAGAACAAATTTGTTTTGGCTGCAATAGTGAATGGAAACTACAGCAGAGGTTTGGCCAATGTTGAGCAATGAGAATCCAAGTCTCCTCTAGCCATTGACTAGAGGTTAGAGCACAGAGTTGTGGTTCCCTAGTTGTTGGATGAATCTTGACTGAATTTAGTTGCAAATGTGTCAGTCCATGCCACCTTGGTGCATCCATTAAATGCTCCAATCCAAAATTGGAGTCTTGTCCCTCTTTTAGGGATTTCTAGGTTTGGCATGCTACTTCTTGTTCCAAAGACTTTGGAGGCTTGGATCAGTGTTTGTTCCCTTTAGATTTAATCCTCGGATGTGTCTAAAGTGATGACAAGGCTTGGAATTATCTGATTTTTCCAAATCGAGCAAAAGTGCAAAATTTTGCCTAGCCTTGGCAGTTTTCAGCAAGGCATATTGCCATTGTCATATCTCATGGCCCAAGTGGAATTTGATGGAGTTCTTGGCCATTTTGGAAAGCCCTCATATGATACAATAATTGTTTGATCATAATTGATTTTGATACTTTTTGAATCCAAGTGAAAAATTCCCCTACATTTGGAAAAAAGTGAAGGCAGATTCTGACTTAGTGAAAATTTCACTAAGTGTTGGAAAAAAGTGACATTTTCACTTTTCTTGATTTTGATCATTCCATAACTTGGAATCCATGAGGAATTGGAATGAGTGGTAGTTGAAGCTTTTGTAGAGGGTAATGAGAGCTACAAATCCAGCTTTGGATGGGAAAAAATGGCCTTGTGGTTTAGGAGTTATGATCCTCCAAAGTTGGTACCCTAGCCACTTTGTTCCATAACTTAGAAAATTTTCTAAGTTTTTTATGGTTACCCCTTTTACAAGTTATCCCACTTTTCTTGATTTTTCTTGATGAATGATGATTCCAACCACACATTAACATCATTTTAGGGTTAAGGAACCATAATTGTGAAAAATCTCAAAAAGTCAAAGTTTGACTTTTGTGCACAGTTGACTTTTTGTCAGATGAATTCCAAACTGTGCGATCCTCTATGAAATCAAGTCCTTGACCTAAATCAAACTTGATGTATTGATTTCATAGGTGTTATAGGGTGCATTGAATCATGTCTTAGGGTTTGGGAGCTTGTCCTGGTCAAAAGTCAAAGATATAGTTGACTTTTTCCGCGAAACCCTAATTGTGGTTCTGATGAAATTGAAACTTGTTGCTCAAGCTTCTTGGATCAATCCATTGTTGAAAATGGATCAATGTGATGTATTTGAGACCCTCAAATCCCCTCTTGAGGTCTTGGCTCATGTTTTGTCCCAAAAGTCAACTTAGGGGTGAATTAGGTCAAGAAACCCTAATTCATGATTTTTGATGTATGCATCCCCTGAGGCGAAATTGACTTGGTGATTGGGTTCATGAGATCCCTTGGAGCATCATAGGTTATTCTTTGAAGAATTGGCTCATGCCCAGAGGAAAATTTCCATCTGGAGGCCCTGGTCGACCAAACCCTAATTTGGTGACACTGGCGATCTTGAGGCTTAATCCACTTAAAAGGGAGCAGCCTTGTGCTTAATCCTTGATGTGGGAGTCCTCTTGATACCTTGTGGATTTTTGAGAGGTTAGACAAGTTGAAGATCATGTAATTCCTTGATTGATCCTTTGTCTAAGAGCTCTGAGAGGGCTTTAAATCCTAAGCTTGATTGTAGTGGATGCTCAACCATATTTGGGGAGACTAATGAGGCATGATGGATTACCCATATTATGGTGATGATTTGCACAATGATGGGGAATCTTAGTGGTCAAAATTTGGGGTATGACAGAGGGACAGTGAGGTCATCGTCAAAGCCTTTGATGGATCTCGGAAAGCAGTTATCGGCAAAGTTGACCTTCCCATAACTATTGGTCCTCACACTTTCCTAATAACTTTCCAGGTCATGGACATCCGGGCAACATACAGTTGCTTATTAGGAAGACCTTGGATACACCAGGCTGGGGCAGTCACTTCGACGCTGCACCAGAAATTGAAGTTCGTCAAGAACGATCAACTCGTCACGGTCTGTGGGGAGCAAGCCTTGCTTATGAGTAACTTGCCATTATCTACTTGTGTAGAACCCGAAGAGGTTGTTAGGACTCAGTTCCAAGCATTGTCGGTGAGAAATGAGAATCAGTCAGAGAAGGGAACCTCGATTTCCTCATACAGAGATGCTCTCGAAGTCATCGAGAATAACAATGCAAAAGGATGGGGACAACTTGTCATTCCTACTGATAATAAAACAAAGAAGGGTCTTGGTTTTTCCACAACCTGTACCCAGACAACTGCTAACGATGAAAGTCTTTATCCCATTCAGGATTTCTTCCACAGTGGAGGTTTCCTTCACCCAGTGCCTCAAGCAGTCCATACCATCAAGGAGGGAGATCCCTCCGATACGGATGAGGAATGGAAGTCCTATCTCAACGAGGACGGTTATATGTCTCGGGAAGAGGTGCCTATGCCATTTTGCTATCCCGTACAGAGTCTGAGTTTTATACCAAGGTCAGACGTCGAAATGATATACGGAGGTTGTGATCCAGAAGGATGTCGTGCTTCGCCAAATTCATTAGAGGAAGACACTCTGATGAAGGACAACTTTGACCACGACTATTATGGCCCAATGGATGGCCTGCCTATCTGGCAGCCGTACCCAGGAGACTTGGGGCAAGAAAATTAGCCGAACAATGAAAATCAGCTGAGCGTCATTGAAAAAAATACTTGTGTCCCCACCATGTCATGGGATCAACACTCAGGTCATTCAGAAAATATCCAGCACGACGATGAATTTGCAAAGTTTGCAGGACTAAAATTCATCAACTATGCTTTTCCCGAGGTCAACGTCATCGAAAGAAATGACTCCTCCAGTTCCAAAGAAGTGTGGGACACCTTAGGACAACCAAGTGGAAAATTTGACTTCATGGTCAAGTACACCGCTCCCAAAAGCTCTCGTATCAGGCTCGAAGATATCCAGCCAACTGGATGGGGAGATTTATCTGAGAGCACAAATACTATGCAAAATACGACTGAGGAATCCTCCTACGACAACTCTGCCTGGGAGACAGATTCCAATGATCCTGCTCCGCCAGAAATCAGCGTTATTTTTTAAGAAAAATCAAGGAAAGTACCAGACTTTGTGATTCACCGAGGAGTTCGCCGCCAATGGGTTGCAGTCGATGTTCCGAAGATTGTTCATAAGTAAAAGTAATTGTCGTCTTTAACCTTTCACCCTGCCCAGGTGAAACAGATGTTTTGATAGAGCTCACTTTCTGTAAATTTCCCTCTTCGCTTCGTCCAAAGCGACAGAGTTTTATTTTATAGGGCTGTAGTTTCAAGAATCGACTTATTCATGAATAAAATAACGTCGTTCTGTAATCTCCGCATTAATTATTGTTTTCTCTTTTCGCTTTTCTCAGAAAATGGTAATCCTAAAAAACAATTCAAAATAAATAAGCAGTTTTTCAAAAAAAAATACACTGCAAACACTTGCATTTTCTCTATCTCTTCTAAACACAAATCATCACGTCATGAAGATTGCTTGTTTTCAACCACATTGAAACATACGATCCAATGCCTTCTCCCAACTTTGAATTCCCGGTATTTAAGGCTGAAGAAGAAGATGACGACGAAATTTTAGAATAGATCTCCCGATTACTCAGACAAGAGGAAAGGTCCATTGAACCTCACAAAGAGCCGTTGGAAACGATCAATGTGGGTTCAGAAAAAGAGAGAAAAGAAACCAGGATTGGGGCACTGCTCAGTCCAACTGCCAAAAAGAGTTTGACAAAGCTTCTCAGAGAATTTCCCGATGTGTTTGCTTGGTCCTACCAGGACATGCCAAGGTTGGATACCAGCATCGTGGAACATCATCTACCGTTGAAATCAGAATGTCCGCCAGTAAAACAGAGGTTGAGACGGACTCACCCGGACATGGCCATCAAAATCAAAGAGGAAGTACAGAAACAGATTGACGCGGGTTTCCTCGCCACGTCAAAATATCCTCAATGGTTAGCCAATATCGTACCCGTTCCAAAAAAGGACGGAAAAGTCATAATGTCTGTCGATTACAGAGAACTAAACAAGGCTAGTCCAAAGGACGACTTTCCTTTACCACACATTGACATGCTGGTAGACAGTACAACAAAATTCAAAGTTTTCTCCTTCATGGATGGATTCTCGGACTATAATCAAATCAAAATGGCGCCGAAAGACATGGAGAAAACTTTGTTCATTACCCCATGAGGTACCTTTTGTTACAAGGTAATGTCGTTCGGTTTGAAGAACGCCGGGGAAACCTATCAAAGGGCCATGACTACTCTGTTTCATGACATGATACACAAGGAGATCGAGGTATATGTCGATGACATGATTGCCAAATCTAAAACAAAAGAGGAGCATGTGACCCACCTGTCAAAACTATTCGAGCGGTTGAGAAAGTACAAACTCCATTTGAATCCCAATAAGTGCACCTTCGGTGTCTGTTCAGGGAAACTTTTAGGGTTCACCGTCAGCCAAAATGGAATTGAGGTTGATCCTGACAAGGTCAATACCATTCAAGAAATACCTTCTCCAAAAACTGAAAAACAAGTCAGAGGATTCCTGGGACATTTGAACTACATCTCCAGATTCATATTCCTCATTACCGCGACATGTGCGCCAATCTTCAAATTACTCAAAAAGAATCAGGACTACGTTTGGACAGAAGATTGCCAAACCGCCTCCAACAGTATCAAGGAATATCTGTTGAACCCACCGATTCTATCACCCCCAGTAGAAGGAAGACCACTAATCATCTACCTCACAGTCCTAGAGGACTCAATGGGTTGTGTACTTGGCCAACAAGACGAAACAAAAAGGAAAGAGAATGCCATTTACTATCTGAGCAAGAAATTCACCGACTGTGAGACTCGGTACACTATGCTTGAAAAAACTTGCTGCGCTCTGGCTTGGGCAGCCAAACGTCTTCGCCAGTACATGATTCGTCACACTACTTGGTTGATCTCTGAAATAGGTCCAACCAAGTATATCTTTGAAAAACCTGCTCTCACGGGAAGGATTGCCCGTTGGCAGATGTTGTTATCAGAATATGACATCGAATACCACGCTCAGAAAGCTGTTAAAGGAAGTATTTTAGCCGATCATTTGGCTCATCAACCGATTGACGATCAGGAATCAATCGGATTTGAATTCCCAGACAAAGATGTCATGTATCTAAAAATGAAAGACTGCGATGAACCGCTACCCAGTGAAGGGCCAGAACCAGGTTCCCAATGGGGACTAATCTTTGACGGAGCTATCAATCATTACGGAAACGGAATTGGGGCAATCATCATAACACCTCAGGGTACCCACATTCCTTTCACTGCCAGACTTACATTCAAGTGCACCAACAATGAGGCCGAATACGAAGCTTGTATTATGGGTATGGAAGAAGCGATTGATTTGAGGATCAAGAACTTGGATGTATATGGCGACTCAGCTTTGGTCGTCAATCAGATCAAAGGATATTGGAACACATACCAATCAGGATTGATTCCTTACAAAGATTATGCAAGAAGGTTGTTACCTTTCTTCAACAGAATCGAGTTTCATCACATCCCTCGTGATGAGAACCACATGGCTGATGCATTAGCCACTCTCTCTTCCATGATTAGTGTAGGTCAATGGGACGACTTACCCAAGATCGACATAATGCGCCTTGAAATGCCCACTTACATCTTCACGATTGAAGCAGTCATAGATGACAAACCTTATTATCACGATATCAAATGCTTCCTTCAGAAACAAGAGTACCCACCTGGGGCATCCAGAAAGGACAGAAAAACCCCAATAAGGATGGCAGGAAGTTTCTTCCTGAGCGGTGATACACTCTATAAGAGAAATTTTGACATGGTCTTGCTCTGATGCATAGACAGACCAGAAGCAAACATGCTGATAAACGAAATTCATGAAGGATCCTTTGGCACTCATGCCAATGGACACACAATGGCGAGAAAAATTCTAAGAGCAGGGTACTATTGGTTGACAATGGAATTTGACTGCTACAAGTACATGAGAAGGTGTCATAAGTGTCAGATATACTGAGACAAAATTCATGTACCACCTACACATCTCAAAGTTCTCTCTTCCCCATGGCCTTTTTCCATATGGGGAATCGACATGACTGGCATGATTGAACCCAAAGCTTCGAACGGACATCGGTTCATCCTGGTAGCCATTGACTACTTCACCAAATGGGTTGAAGCATCGTCATACACTAATGTAACCCGACAAGTGGTATTCTGATTTATCAAAAACAATATCATCTGCCGTTATGGTGTTCCGAGCCAGATCATTACTGATAATGGATCTAACTTGAACAATAAGATGATAAAAGAGTTGTGCGCTGAGTTCAAAATTGAACACCATAACTCATCTCCCTACCGACCTAAGATGAACGGAGCGGTAGAAACGGCTAACAAGAACATCAAGAAGATCATTCAAAAGATGGTTGTAACCTACAAAGACTGGCACAAGATGCTGCCTTATGCTCTTCACAGTTATCGCACATCTGTCCGCACTTCAACAGGGGCAACCCCTTTCTCTCCAGTATATGGCATGGAGGCAGTGCTCCCCATAAAAGTAGAAATCCCATCAATCCGGGTATTGATGGAAGCTAAGCTAACAGAAGCTGAATGGTGCCAAAATCGGCACGAGAACTAAATCTGATTGAGGAAAAGTGAATCACGGCACTATGCCACGGTCAGTTGTATTAGCAAAGAATGAAGAAGGCATTTGACAAAAAGGTTCGACCTTGCATCTTCAGGAAAGGAGACCTTGTGCTCAAAAAGATACAATCATTTCTCACTGACTCTCGGGGCAAATGGACTCCGAACTATGACGGCCCCTATGTGGTCAAGAAAGCTTTCTCAGGCGGTGCCCTGAGACTCGCAACCATGGACGGAGAGGAATTTTCCTACCCCACAAATGTTGATGTAGTCAAGAAATACTTCGCCTAAATAAATAAAAACGTCTCGGTGGATTGAAAACCTGAAAGGGCGGTCCAGGAAAAAATTAGAGACATGATCAAAAAATCATCCCAGTGGATTGGAAATCTCAAAGTACAATCCAGGCAAAAGTTAGGGATAATGGCAAGTAACTACGTCCAACAGGGGCAAATTCCCTAGTAGCAGTCATGCCATCCATCAGAAAAACTCCAGTCAAGGTCATCTTCGACAGAAGCCCGGAATTCAAATTTGGTAGAAGGATAGCGGTCGTTATGTTTCAATGTAGCCCTTTTCCCTTAAATTACCATTTTCTAACTTTGTAAATACTCTATGGAATCACCCGTTTGGCTGATTTCCATCCTATCAATAAAATTTGAGCCCTAGTGCTTTTGTTTGCAATTCTTATTTGTTTTAGCTTTACAGAATGACGTTTTAACATGATTAACGATTCTTGAAATAAAACAAAAATGAATTTACTTGTCAAACTTTTCTGCTTTTAAAATAAAGATGGCAATTTTCTTTTGACTGTTGAACATCGAAAGAACATCGATTGCGTCTCCAAAGGTGTTCGAGCCTCAAAGTGCAGAATCAAAGTACTCCTTCTAAACCAGTGCGCCTAAATAAAGGATCCGTTATTTCAGATGCGAATACTCCATCTGACATCTTCGGCCGAGTTCTCATCTCCTAAGCCCGATCAACGGTTGTTCCCCCACAGGGACTACTTCTCCTAAGCAAGGCAGAATTGCTATTGTGTACCACCGATACTTTTTATCTCCCCACTGTGGCCGAGTATCCAATCGTGTTCATCCATTAGTCTGTATGTCGTGTCAGTTTTGTCAGCATATACATACATGCATCATGCATTATTGATTTACATTCATATTCATATTGCATCACTATCACTCTAGTCGGTCTTGTCCCCTAGTGATAAAAGTCTTCACAATTGAGTTGTTGGTTCTTTCCTCGTCAGGAAATGTTGCGTCTGAACAATCTCTCTCCTCCAATTTATTTCTGGATTAGAGTTGGCCCTTGACCACTTTGATAACTTGAACCTCTGAGAAGACCAGAGAAACTTTCAAAAAATGTCACTCTTTGCCATTGAAGATGATATCTTCGCTTTCCCGGATTAAGGAAAATCCCCAGAGAAAGCCTCACAACTAAAGACTTTCAGCAACACATTGATTTTGCTCCCCGGAGAGTCAATGTTAATAAAGTCATCAGCACCTCAAAATTGGATCACATCATATGGCATTTCTCCGAGGAGATCTCCGAAAAAAGTATGATGTAATATCTCTAAGCGGAAACAGATCCTCAAGAGACTCGTTTTCCCCATATAGTGTCAACAAATGGCATCTCCAACAGAGAAGTTTGTACACCTCTACAACTCAGACGACTGGGTTCCCCAGCAACGCTGACATCAAATTTTTTCCATCAAATGGCATCTCCCCAAGAAAATTCGGCGAGAAGTTTGAGGAAAACCGCTACGCATAGCGTCCCTTGTCAATAAAGTTTATTGACAAAAGAAACTTAGACCAGTTCCTTGGTAGGAAACTAGGATCGAGGGGAAGTTTAAATCAAAAACTTAGATCAATTCCTTGGTAGTAAACCAGGATCGAGGGGAAGTTCATTTCAGAAACTTAGACTAGTTCCTTGGTAGGAAACCATGATCGAGGGGAAGTTCATTTCAAAAACTAAGACCAGTTCCTTGGTAGGAAACCAGGATCGAGAGGAAGTTTACCTTTTATAAGCATCATTGCTTAGCAAAAGAAGAAGTATGAGCGAACTACTATTCATAACCACCATCAAAATTTCGGGTATTCCGATATTTAATCCTCTTGCACCCCGAATGCCCGAATACCTTCGCCATTTACACCTTCGGGTCCAAGAAAATTAAATAGGGGCATCTGTCATACCCTAAATTTTGACCACTAAGATTTCCCATCATTGTACAAATCAGCATCATAATATGGATGAACCATTAGTCTCCCCAAAGATGGGTGAGCCTTCACTACAATCAGAATTAGGGTATCAAGCCCTCTCTGAGTGCTTAGGAAAAGGATCAATCAAGAAATGACATGATCTTCAACTTGTTTAACCTCTCAAACATCCACAATGGATCAAGAGGACTCCCACCTCAAGGATTAAGCATAAGGCTGCAACATTCTGAGTGGATCAAGCCTCAAGATCGCCAGTATCACCAAATTAGGGTTTTGGTCGACCAGGGCCTCCAGATGGGAATTTTCCTTTGAGCATGAGCCATTGCTTCAAAGCATAACCTAATATACCCCATGGAACCTCATGGACCCAATCATCAAGTCAATTTAGCCTCAGGGGATGCATTCACCAAAAATCAGGAATTAGGGTTTCTTAACCTAATTCACCCCTAAGTTGACTTTTGGGACAAAACATGAGCCAAGACCTCAAAGGAGGATTTGAGGGTATTTAATGCACCATATTGATCCATTTGCAACAATGGATTGATCCAAGAAGCTTGAGCAACAAGTTTCAAATTCATCAGAACCACAATTAGGGTTTTGAGGAAAAAGTCAACAGTGCCTTTGACTTTTGACCAGGACATGCTCCCAAACCCTAGGACAAGATTCAATACACCCTATAACACCTATGAAATCAATCCATCAAGTTTAATTTAGGTCAAGGACTTGATTTCATAAAGGATCACACAGTTTAGAATTCATCTAATAAAAAGTCAACTGTGCCCAAAAGTCAACTTTGACTTTTTGAGATTTTTCACAATTATGGTTCCTTAACCCTAAAATGATGTTAATGTGTGTTTGGAATCATCATTCATCAAGAAAAATCAAGAAAAGTAGGATAACTTGTAAAAGGGGTAACCATAAAAACTTAGAAATTTTTCTAAGTTATGGAACAAAGTGGCTAGGGTACCAACTTTAGAGGATCATAACTCCTAAACCACAAGGCCATTTTTCCCCATCCAAAGCTGGATTTGTAGCTCTCATGGCACTCTACAAAAGCTTCAAACATAACTCATTCCAATTCCTTATGGATTTTAAGTTATGGAATTATCAAAATCATAAAAAGTGAAAATGTCACTTTTTTCCAACACTTAGTGAAATTTTCACTAAGTCAGAATTTGTCTTACTTTTTTCCAAATGTAGGGGCATTTTTCACTTGGATCCAAAAAGTATCAAAACCAGTTATGATCAAACAGTTGTTGTATCATATGAGGGCTTTCCAAAATGACCAAGAACTTCACCAAACTCAACTTAAGCCATGAGATATGACAATGGCAATATGCCTTGCTGAAAACTATCAAAGCAAGGCAGATTTGTGCATTTTGCTCAATTTTCCAAATTTGTGCAAATGACAAATACACTTATCCATCTAAACACCTCAAGGGGAGACCAAGGAGGAACCAACTCTGATCCCAAGCCTCCCAAGTCCTTGGAACTAAAAATAGCATGCCAAACCTAGAAATCCCTAAAGAGGGGACAAGACTCCAATTTTGTTTTGGAGAATTCAATGGATGCACCAAGGTGGCATAGACTGAGCCATTTCCAACTGAATTCAGTCAATACTTATCCAAGACCAAGGGAACCAGCAGCTTGTGCCCTAACCTATAGTCAATGGCTAGAGGAGACTTGGATTCTCATTGATCAACATTGGCCAAACCTATGCAGCAGTTGTCATTCACTATTCCTTGCAAAACAAACTTGCTCTACTATAAATAGAGCTCATTTGTGATCAGTTTGAGTACACCAAAGCCATCAAACAGATGTTTTCCTTAAAATCTCCTTCTTCACTCCAAAATTGCCTTCCAAAGCAAGTCATTATCGGGTTTTGAGTTTTAGAGCTATTCCAATCAAACCAATCGCACACACACACCTCATAAACATCATATAGAAGTGATACAAACACTCACACAACATCTGGAACACCAAAATCACAAAATCATTAGCCAATTGCTCATGTTCTTGACAGATTCGCAGTTGGGGTACCATCTCAAGTTCCAGATCATTTCCATTCATTCCAAACATCCATACATACTCCATAGCATCTAGGGAAGCTGTCCATATCCTTGGACCCAAGTTGTAACACCTCTAACACAAAACACGATCACCAGCTGCAAGAGGTAAGCATGAGCTCTTCTAACTCTATGATCCATGCATTTTTTGCTGCACAATAATTTGGCCATATGTTCATAATCATGCATAGAGTGTTTTCCCCCAATCAATTGCTTTGTTTGAATCTTGTATGAAATTTATGAAACTTCAGGAAAATTTTAGGGTTCTTGAGGTTTCTCTTTGATTTCTTATTCCATGTTTAAAATAAATGAAATTAAAGACCATAGACATGATCGTGAGGTGAAAACGAGTAGATTGATATGTAGATTGCATGATATCATCAAGTATTCAGTGAGATTGGATAGAAAACGTAAATCTGCAGAAACAGAGGGTGGCGCGTGTTCTTGCCATGCTCTTGGCGCCATTTTTGAACATTTGAATATTTGAATTTTGTGATTTTATTTAATTGATTCAAAAATTAATTTCTCTCTGAGTTTTAATGATTTTGAGTTGATTCTTTTTTTAATAATTCACAAAAATGTTAAAAAAATTTATTTTCCCAAAAAATCCCAAAAATATTATTTATTTCATATACTTGATATTTTTGTAAAGAATTAATATTTTAATTGTTTTTTGACATTTAAAATATTTTCTCCCTCTTGATTTTTCCAATTTTAGTGATTTCCAATCATTTTGTGGATAGAAACATAATTTTTTAAACAATAATCCAAGATCACAATTCGTTTCCACACATGTTTGACAATTTTAATCATTTTAATTGATTTTTTATTCAATTAAAATACATTTTGAAAATAAATTAGGGTTTTTGATTAATTCAACCCTCATCAAACTTTTTCAAGCACTTTGGGCCTCTAATAGAGTGTAAGACCCAATCCTCTTTTAATGAAAACCATTTTGGGCCTCAGACATTGTATAAGTCCCTATGCGTTAAAAGAAAAATCTCGGCGCAATCGCCAGTCCAAAACAAATCAACTGGGCTTCTCCTTGAGCTATAAGACCCATATTTATTCATTGGGCCTCTAATAGAGTGTAAGACCCAACCCATTTTTGAAACCAAAATATTTGGGCCTCAGTCATTGAATAAGACCCACTGTGCTTTCAAAAACCTCGGGGCGATCGCCGTTTTCAAAACAAATAACCCTGGGCCTCTCCTTGAGTTGTAAGCCCCACCACTTGTACAAAAATAAATCATTGGGCCTCTAATAGAGTGTAAGACCCAACCCCCTTTTAACCAAAACTTTTTGGGCCTCAATGCATTGTATAAGACCCAGTATGTTAAAGAAACCTCGGCGCGGTCGCCAGTTCAAAAAAAAACAAATCATCTGGGCCTACCCTCGTGTTATAAGCCCCATTTTTTTCTTTAAACGCCTCTTGGGCCTCTTGAGAGAGTGTAAGACCCATCCCTTTGTACAAAAAATCTTTTTGGGCCTCAGTCACTTGTATAAGTCCCTGTACAATTTCAAAACAACAGTGCAATCACTGATAAAACCTTCGGCCTCTCCTTGAGCTGTAAGCCCCAACAATCATTTAAAAGCACTTTCTCCTTTGATTTTGAATATAATATTGTTATCAAAGCTTTCTTTGTTGAAAAAACTAACAAAACAGCATGGAAGCTCTACAACCGAGTAAGTGTTTACCCGCTTTCTTTATCCGTTTTCATATATATATATATATAACTATATTGTGGGGCTGCTCACTGTAAGTCTTCTTTCATAAACTTTTATATACTTGTTATATATCCGCTGTGTAATACTAGTCTAGTTATTTAGAGTTTTCCCCGGCAACTACATCTAGCACTAGGTAAAGCCCTGTTGGTCACTCTTAAATACAAACAAAACTAGATCCCCATAGGATTACCAGACACAGTCTTCCCTCCTCTTGGGGTTAAACAATATGGAGACGTGAAAGGCAGCATTCTCTATGAACCCTTTCTCAGACTGTCACCCTTAGAAATTGTCAAAGAAACTCCAACTCCCCAGAGATGATTTTTTCTCCGTGAATGGCATCTCTTGAGTTTCTTCCAAATTCTCGGACTTTCCTGGCTTGATCTATTCTCGGTGAATAGTATGTCTTGAACTTCTCGGGGTTTGGGGACCCACATGCTTCTTAAAAGCATCCCCGTCTCCTCTTGGGCGTTGTACAAGGATCCTTTGGCTTCTTAAAAGCTCTCATGCCTTCTCTTGGGCTTAGTACAAGGACCCAGAGACCTCTACAGGTATAGGAACAGAACCTAGTCATCAATTTGCTAGAGCTGTCTTTCTGAGTCAACTGTCAGACCAGTTAATGGGTTGACCTTCATCCCTTAACATACCAGCCTTCTCTTGGACATTATACAAAGAACATTTACTATCCGAGAATCGATTTCTCCAAAACACCAGTAGACTTGGACAGTCTCAATACCCTTTGGATTTCCTGTTTCCTTAAAGAACGGGAAATAACCCTGATCCTCTGATAAATCCCAAAGCACAACAATACCTTTAATCGTTCCCTTCATAAGAACTAATTTTCTCTTTTATACAACATACTGGACCTGCCAATAAACTGAAACAGTCACCAGCACTTTTAGCCTCCATCTCGGGCTTCGTACGAGATACCAAAACACTATCTTGTTGAGTATAAAAGACTCTCTTGTTGAGTCAAAGCCTTTCAGCCTCCATCTCGGGATTCGTACGAGATACAAAAACACTCTCTTGTTGAGTATAAAAGACTCTCTTGTTGAGTCAAAACCCTTTTAGCCTCCATCTCGGGCTTTGTACGAGATACAAAATCACTCTCTTGTTGAGTATAAAAGACTCTCTTGTTGAGTCAAAGCCTTTCAGCCTCCATCTCGGGCTTCGTACGAGATACAAAAACACTCTCTTGTTGAGTATAAAAGACTCTCTGGTTGAGTCAAAACCTTTTTAGCCTCCATCTCGGGCTTCGTACGAGATACAAAATCACTCTCTTGTTGAGTATAAAAGACTCTCTTGTTGAGTCGAAGCCTTTCATCCTCCATCTCGGGATTCGTACGAAAACACTCTCTTGTTGAGTATAAGAGACTCTCATGTGGAGTCAAAACCTTTTAGCCTCCGTCTTGGGCTTCGTACAAGACACATATAAAAGCACTCTATTGTTGAGTCAGTCACTTGTTAGCACTCTCTTGTTGAGTCAACCCCTTTTAGCCTCTCTCTCGGGCTTCGTACGAGACACATAAAAGCACCCTCTTGTTGGGTCAATTGCCTCCTCTTAGGCTTTGTATAAGAAAACCCCAGTTGAGTCAATCAACCTTTTAGCATCAAAATCTGTGCCTTGCTCACAGTATACAAACATCAACAACTCCTTTTCCTTCATCTAATTGCTGTAAGTGGAAAGCCTCTGGATTATTTACATCCACGCCACTGTCCCTCTTTTAGCATGAGAAATTCCTAAGGAAAGATGGCATTGCTCTAAACTGAGTTAAAGTCTTCTCCTTCAGGCTAACGAATCCCTATAAAGGAAATTATGACATTGTTGGATTCACATATCCCAGTTAAAGTAATTCTCCTTTATAACCAGTCACGCAACAGTTGTGACAAACAGACCTAATATCCCCTTTTAGAGATGACAAATTCTCTCTAAAGTCAAGACCCTTCAGCTTCACATCTTGGGCTTCGAACAAGATACAAATAGACCCTTCAGCTTCACATCTTGGGCTTTGAACAAGATACAAATCACATTTAGCTTCACGTCTTGGGTTTTGAACAAGACACCAAAACAACTTTGTTTTTCCTCCCATAGAATAGGAGGAACTACGATCGCTCTGATTTCCCTATTTCATTAAATGGGAATACGTAGGCATAAGATTGAAAAAATCTTAGTTAGCACCCTAATCAAAAACCCAAAATCCCGTACCTTCATACATCAATCGAAAAGCATCAGTCCTAACATCCTACCAATAGCCTAGACACTGTTTTTTTAACAAAATAACCTAAGAGAGACCCACAATCTTAATAGCATCTGTAAACCAACAGTCATCTGTTTAAACTCAGTTTGCAAGCAGGGTTAATTAGAGACAACTATTTCCCTTCCTTCATCAGCTTCAATAGTGTAATACCCCAAATTTTGACCACTTAGATTTCCCATCATTGTGAAAATAATCATCACAATATGGATGAACCATCATGCTTCATTAGCCTCCCCAAAGATGGGTGAGCATCCACTACAATCAAAATTAGGGTTTCAAGCCCTCTCTGAGTGCTTAGACAAAGGATCAATCAAGAAATAACATGATCTTCAACTTGTCTAATCTCTCAAACATCCAAAATGGATCAAAAAGGACTCCCACTTCAAGGATTAAGCACAAGGTTTCTCCCTTCTAGGTGGATCAAGTCTCAAGATCGACAGTGTCACCAAATTAGGGTTTTGGTCGACCAGGGTCTCCAGATGGAAATTTTCATCTGGGCACAAGGCAATGATCCAAAACATAACCTAATATGCTTCATGGAACCTCATGAACCCATGCATCAAGTCAATTTTGCCTCAGGGGATGCATTCATCAAAAATCAGGAATTAGGGTTTCTTGACCTAATTCACCCCTAAGTTGACTTTTGGGACAAACCATGAGCCAAGACCTCAAGAGATGATTTGAGGGTCTCTAATACACCATATTGATCCATTTGGAACAATGGATTGATCCAAGAAGCTTGAGCAACAAGTCTCATTTTCATCTGCACCACAATTAGGGTTTTAAGGGAAAAGTCAACTGTAACTTTGACTTTTGACCAAGACATGCTCCCAAACCCTAATACATGATTGAATATACCCTATGACACCCATGGTACATGTCCATCAAGTTTGATTTAGGTCAAGGACATGATTTCCTGAAGAATTGCACAGTTTGGAATTCATCTGATAAAAAGTCAACTGTGCACAGAAGTCAACTTTGACTTTTTGAGATTTTTCACCAAAATGGATTTTTAACCCTAAAATGATGTTAATGTATGATTTGAATCATCATTCATCAAGAAAAATCAAGAAAAGTGAGATAACTTGTAAAAGGGGTAACCATAAAACTTAGAAATTTTTCTAAGTTAAAAATATAGTGGCAAAGGTACCAGCTTTGGAGGACCATAACTCCTAAACCACAAGGCCATTTTTTTCTCATCCAAAGATGGATTTGTAGCCCTCATTATCACCTACAAAAACTTCAACTACAAGTCATTCCAATTCATTAAGGATTTTGAGTTATGGAGTGATCAAAGTGGCTGAAAAGTGAAAATGTCACTTTTTCCAACACTTAGTGAAATTTTCACTAAGTCAGATTATGCCTCACTTTTTGCCAAATGTAGGGGGATTTTTCACTTGGAATCAAAAGAGATCAAAACCAAACTTGTTCAAACAGTTGTTGTATTATGTAAGAGCTTTCCAAAATGGCCAAGAACATTGCCAAATTCAACCTACATCATGAGATACAACATTGGCAAGTTGCCTTGCTAAAATCAGTCAAAGCAAGGCAGAATTTGTACTTTGGCTCGATTTGCCAAAATCAGCCAATTTCAATTGCTCCAATCCACTTGGACACCTTAGAGGATTGAATCCAAAAGGGACAATCACTGAGCCAAGCCTCCAAGGTCCAAGGAACAAGGAATAACATGTTGAACCTAGAGTTGCCAAAGTAGGGACAAGACTTCAAATTTGGAATGAGGCATTCAATGGAACCATCAAGGTGGCATGGACTGAGCCATTCTCATCTGAAATCAGTCAAGACTTATCCAAGACCAAGGGAACCAAAGCTCTGTGCCCTAACCTCTAGTCAATGGCTAGAGGAGACTTGAATTCTCATTGGACAACATTGGCCAAACCTACTTACCAGCTGCCATGTACTATTCCTTGCAAAACAAACTTGCTCTACTATCAATAGAGCTCAATTGTGGTCTGTTTAAGTACACCAAAGCCATCTAACAGATGCTTTCCTCAAAATCTCTTTCTCTTGGCAAAAATGCCTTTCTTAGCAAGGTAGCTATCGGGTTTTGAGTTTGAGAGCAATTCTGCACAAACCAATCACTCACACACCTCACATACATCACATATAAGCTGATCAAACACTTAGATTACTTCTGAAACATCAATTTCATGAAATCACCAGCTGGTTGCTCAAGGTTTTAACCAAAGTGCAGCTGAGATGCCATAAACTGATCCAGTCCATTTCAATTCAATCCAAGTGTTCAAACACACTCCATATGGTGTAGGGAAGCTGTCCAGATCATCACCACTCATCTGTAACACCTCCAACTCAAAATCACATCTGCTCTTGCTGTCACGACTTGGAGGTAAGCACATGCTTGGTCATCTCTCAATCTATGCATATTTCCACGCACAATAATTTGGCCATATGTTCATAATCATGCATGGAATTTTTTCCCTCAATTAATTGCATTGTTTGAATCGTGTATCAAAAATCCTAGCCTTCATGCAGAAATTAGGGTTCTTGAGGTTTCTTCGTGATTTCTTGTTGTATGTTTAATTTAAATGAAATTAAAGTACATAGACATGATCGTGAGGTTGAGACGAGCATAATGATATGTGGATTGCATGATATGATTACGTATTCATGGAGATTGGATAGAAAACGCAAATTTGAGAAACCAAGAACACCCGCGTGTTCTTCAGCTTGTTCTTGGCGCCTTTTTTTTCAAATTCAAATATTTGAATTTTGTGATTTTGTTTAATTGATTCAAAAATTAATTTCTCTCTGAGTTTTAATGATTTTGAGTTGATTCTTTTTTTAATAATTCACAAAAATGTTAAAATATTTTATTTTATCAAAAAATCCCAAAAATATTATTTATTTCATATAATTGATATTTTTGTAAAGAATTAATATTTTGATTGTTTTTGGCATTTTAAATATTTTTTCTACATTGATTTTGCAACTTTTAATGCTTTCTAATTATTTTGTAGGTCAATACTTAATTTTTGAAGCATTAATCCAAGATCACAATTTGTTTTCCATGTGTTAAACAATTTTTGATCATTTTAATTGAATTTTTATTCAATTAAATACATTTTGAAAACAAATTAGGGTTTTGGATTAATTCAACCCTCTTAAATCATTTTCAAAACACTTTGGGCCTCTTGAGAGAGTGTAAGACCCATCCCCCCTTGTACAAAAAACTTTTTGGGCCTCACTCATTGTATAAGTCCCTCTGTACAAGTAAACGGCGCGATCGTCGCCCGTTTAAAAATAAAAATCATCTGGGTCTCTCCTTGAGCTATAAGACCCATTCAAAACACTTTGGGCCTCTATTAGAGTGTAAGACCCAATCCCCCTTTTAACCAAAACATTTTGGGCCTCACTTATTGTATAAGTCCCTCTGCGTTAAAAGAAAACCTCGGCGCGATCGCCATTTTTAAACGAAAAATCATTTGGGCCTACCCTCGTGTTATAAGCCCCTCTCTTTTCTTTAAACCTTTTTGGGCCTCTTGAGAGAGTGTAAGACCCATCCCTCTATACAGAAAACCTTTTTGGGCCCCCAGTCACTTGTATAAGTCCCTCTGTACAAATTTAACAGTGTGCTCACTGATAAAACCCTGGGCCTCTCCTTGAGCTGTAAGCCCCAAACCTTTCTTTTTCAAAGCAATTTCTCCTTTGATTTTGAATATACTGTTGTTTTCAATCTTTCTTTGTTGAACAACTAACCAAACAGCATGGAAGCACTACAACCGAGTAAGTGGTTATCGCTTTCATTTACTGCTTTCATATTATAAACTGTATTGTGGGGCTGCTCACTGTAAGTCTCCTTTCATAAACTCATATCTACTGTGTAATAATAGTATAGATATTTCGAGTTTCCCCGGCAACTACGTCTAGAACTAGGTGACGCCGTTTCACTTATTCGTAGAAATAGACGCCTAGATCCCCAATAGGAGCACCAGATACAGTCTTCTCTTCGGGTGTCCTCCTTAGGAATCGTCAAGAAGCTCTATTCCCCAAGATGAATGTATTCTCCGTGAATGGCATCTTTGAGTTTCTTCCCAATTCTCGAACTTTCCTAACTTGATCTATTCCTTGCGGATAGCTTGCCTTGAATGTCTCGGGGTTTGGGTACCCACTACGGTCATAATCTTGGACCTTAACTAAGGAACCCTCTTTAAAAGTTAAAAGTCACTGGATAGTAAACCTCGCACGTTTACCTGTGGTTTTCATCTTTAAAAGAGTTATCTCTCCTAATGGAAAGGAGATGATAGACCCACGGGCTTCTTAAAAGCATCGGCCTCCTCTTGGGCATTATCCAAGGACCCTACGGCTTCTTAGAAGTATTCACAGCCTCCTCTTAGGCTTCATATAATGATCTCTTCCTCCGGGAATGATAGCCTCCTCTTGGGCTTCGTATAAGGACCCGTCGGCTTCTTAAAAGTTTTCAGCCTCCTCTTGGGCTTCGTACAAATTGTCCCGACGACCTCCTAGAGGTATAGGAACAGAACTTAGTTATCTCCATAGAACAGTCCTTTCATAGAGTCTACTACTGTTTCTTAAAGCATAGTACAAAAGAGAAAACTCTAGACACGGACTGTCTAACTTCCTTGAGTTTCAAAGACATTCTCAAGCACCCTTCGTTAAATAGGAAGGAAACCCGCAGACTCAGATAGTCTCGATACCCTTTGGATTTCCCGTTTCCTCAAAGAGAAGGAAATATCCCTGATCCTCAGATCAAATCCCTGAGTATAGTGTTGCTCATATAAGAACTGATTTTCTCTTTTAAATCAGTATATTGGATCTGTCACTCAACTGAAACAGTTACAATAGCCTCCATCTCGGGCTTCGTACGAGATACCAAAATTCTCCCCAGTGGAGTCAAAACAACCTTTTCGCCTCTCTCTCGGGCTTTGTACGAGATACAAAAACACTCTCTTACTGAGTATAAAAGATTCTCCAACTGAGTCAACTCTTTGCTAGCCTCCTCTTAGGCTTTGTATAACGATATGCCCCACTGGGTCAAAAACTTTTAGCCTCTCTCTCGGGCTTTGTACGAGACACAAAATAGCCTCCTCTTAGGCTTTGTATAATGATTTTCCTAGCGGAAATTAGCCTCCTCTTAGGCTTTGTATAAGAAAACCACTGGTTGATCCAATCGACCTTTTAGCATCAAAGTTGTGCCTCGTTCGCAATACACAAACATCAACAACTCCTTTCCCTTCATCTAATCGCTGTAAGCGGAAAGCCTCTGGATCATCTACATCCATGCCACTGTCCCTCTTTTAGCATGAGAAATTCCTAAGGAAAGATGGCATTGCTCTACACTGAGTTAAAGTCTTCTCCTTCAGGTTAAAACCCTTTCTTCGGAAATTATGGCATTGCTCGGATCCGCGTATCCCAGTTAAAGTAATTCTCCTTCCCCCTCTTTAGAGATGACAAATTCTCTCTAAAACCGAGGTCTTTCAGCTTCACGTCTTGGGCTTTGAACAAGACACAAATAGACCCTTCAGCTTCACGTCTTGGGCTTTGAACAAGACACAAATAGACCTTTTAGCTTCACATCTTGGGCTTTGAACAAGATACAAATCACCTTTCGCTTCATGTCTTGGGCTTTGAACAAGACACCAAAACACCCATTTCCTCCCATAGAATAGGAGGAACTACGAACGCTCTGATTTCCCTATTTCGGTAAACGGGAATACGTAGGCATAAGATCGAAAGAAAAGATCTTAGCGAGCGTAATCAACAAAAAACCCAAATCCCATATCTTCGTCAATCAAAAGCAGTAATTCAAAAGCACCAGTCCTAACATCCTAATCCTTATTCCCCGCCAGAAACCTTCTGCCCAGGTAAAAAAAGAAAGAAAATCGTACTGGCGAAAATACAAATAACCAGTACAAAGGCCCCCCCACATTGATAGCATCCGTAACCTAACAGACCGCTGTTTAAACTCAGTATGCAAGCAGGGTTAATTGGAGACATCTATTTCCCTTCCTTATTCAGCTCACAATAGGATAAAAAATGAATCGACCTGTAGTTTAAGCTCAAACCGCAGAGAGCGACCAGCGCTTAAGAACCGCGTCCAAAATCGCTCGCTACAGAAAAGTGGCGCCCACCGTGGGGCCGATTCCTTTCTTTCTACTTCTCTTGTGTGAAAAATTACACAAATGGCGAATCTGCTGGGGAGTCTCCTTTTCTGCCTTAGGGCATCATCCCCGTTTTCTACGGAAAATGGGAACTCTACCGAAGAGAAAGATTGACCTATGCTGGTCCATCTCTTAGGCAAGGAACCACAGATTGGGGCTTCCGCCGGGGAACCCATTTCTGTCAGGAACTTAAGAATCGTAGCTTTAAAGGTCTAGGATGGTTAGGACAAATATATATACTGCTTTTCCTAAATGCTATACGTGTTTATTTTTCTGCTACTGGGAATGCGTGTGATGCCGCATGTGGTGAGATTGAGTATACACTTAAGAAAAGCCAACCTTTTTCGTAGTGCGGAAGCTATCGGAAATAGCTGTTACGCGATACTACCCTCATTTGAGGCTGGTGATCTATTCTCGGTGAATGGCACTTACTCTAAGATTGCACACAACTCGCTGGCGATCCGCTTGTTGTCTGCCTTCCTGGGAGGAGCTGATGATAATGAGTACAGGTACAAAAATCACCCTAGTATAAACCTTTGGGGATGGGTAGAGCCTTGACTTCATGACAACGACCCTTTGACCCCATGTTTTTTCTATGTTTTTGTGTGCTGCATTCTTGCATCCATTTAATAAAACATTAAAACATTCAAAAAACTTTCTCTTCTATTCTCTCTGTTTTTCAAATTAAACTAAGATTGTGATTGCAAATATCAGAGAAAAAGATTACGCTAATGGATTTCGGTAGAAGGAGAACTCGCCAGTATACCTTCAAGGTTCCAAAACTAGGGGATTTGAGAAAGTTAGCGAGGATGATCGTTAACCCAGAGGCTTTCAGAGCCAAGCACGGAGGTCTGCTACCACTGTTAAGAGTCCATGTGATTAAGGGGATCATGGACGCGCTCATTCAATTCTACGATCCGGTTTATCATTGTTTCACATTCCCGGATTACCAGCTATCACCAACGCTGGAGGAGTATTCTCATCTGACTGATCTACATATCACTGATCGAGCTCCATTTTCTGGACTGGAAGAAATTCCAAAGAATCAGACTATTGCAATAGCAATTCATTTGGACGAGTCTGAGGTCCGGACTCACATGACCACTAAGGGTGGCACCCAAGGTTTGCCAGCCCAGTTCCTGACCAAGAAAGCTCTGTACTTTGCTAGTATAGGGAACATAATTGCTTTTGAAAGCATCTTTGTCTTGCTCACCTACAGATTATTTTTGTTTCCCAACATCAATAACTTCGTCGATATCAACGCTATTAAGGTTTTTCTCATTGGAAACCCTGTGCCGACTTTGCTCGCAGATGCATATCATTCTGTACACTTAGGAAATTTGTACAGTGGAGGGGAGATCATATACTGTGTACCTTTGCTCTACAAATGGTTTATCTCTAGCTTGCCCAAGTCTGCCGCTTTTTGGGATTGCAAGAGTGTCTTACGTTGGTCGCAGAAGATCATGTCTCTCACCAATTCTGATATAGATTGGTGTAATAGGATTTATGAGGGAATCAGAATCATTGACCGTTGTGGAAACTTCCCCAGCGTGTCCCTCATAGGAACTAAAGGAGGAATCAACTATCATCCGATATTGGTTTTTCGTCAATTTGGATACCCGATGAGACACATCCCACTGGGCGTTCATCTGGAAGGTCTTTTCTTCAAAGAAGGAGAAAGTGACAGAGCACTAAAGATGGAAATAGTGCAAGCTTGGAAACATGTTCATAAGAAAGGACAAGAGTCTCTGGGAAAATCGGACTGTGTCTCGGTGAAGCCTTATCTCCATTGGGTACAAACTAGAGCTCTCAAGCTAAAGATGCCTTATCCTCGTTACGGAATTCTTCTGCCGAGGGAAATTGTCATGTACTTCATGACGGAAACTGAAAGGCTTCAGGTTACTCTCAACAAAGTTCAAAAGGAAAGAAGATCTTGGAAGAACAAGTACCGCACCCTCGACGTAGAGTGTATCCAAATACAGCAATTACTGAAAGAGAAAGATGCTCTGATTGAAATTTTGGAGCAGCATGCTGTGGAGAATCAAGATGACCAAAGGAATTTGCTCGCTCCTTTCACTTGGCAAAGGAATGACAACTCGACAACGGCCCAAGAGCCCCGGTCGAAGAAACGGAAGATACCAGAATCAGCACTCGATTTCTCCTCAGAGAGGACTCGGGACCCATTAGTTTAGGTTTCTGTTTCTGCACTTTGTAATCTACTGTATTTCCATTTCTGTAATCCTTTGGAATTCAATAAAAAGGGGTTTCCCCACTGTTTGATATTTGCAATCTAATTGTCGAAGTTTATTTTAATTAAACCTAACAACAATTAATATAATCATTGCATTCATCATTCTCGCATCGCGTATTCTTCTTACCTACGAATCTCACGTTTGTGTCTCGATTCTAGAGTCAAACTGTCTCATTCGTATAATACTCTGGCCAATCGTCAGAAAAAGATGGATGATCTTGAGGAAGAAAACAGAGAGTTGAAAGAAGAGATAGACGCTCTGAGAGAGGATATGAGAAAGCTTCGTAACGACATGCAAGCCATGGCAGAAGCTCAGCTACAAAGAACTGGGATCTCAGAGATCACCTCAACGCCCATCATAGAAAAGTATGATCCTAGGTATCAGATGCTGAAAGATCGTCCTTGGGGCATGCCTGTTAACTATATCCCGGAAGGATATGTTATGCCGATCACTGAAGATCAGGGAATCGCAACAGAAGCTGCTGGGCCTGAAGGTTACAAACTTCGGGAAAGCGAAGATGCCAGGGGCATACTGAAGACTCCTAAAGGTTACAAACTTCGGGAGGCGCCAAGACTTACTGCCGTAGTCACGGTACCACCCCCTGTGGTGCACACTGTCCCAGAAGGACAGATTCCACCAACGCCTTCTGGTAAGAAGGAAACTATGTTCGATAGAATGGATGAATTCCAGGAGCAGTTCCTGGAAATGCAGAAGGAGCTGCAAGCCATTCGCGGTCAGGATCTATTTGGAAAGGACGCCGCAGACCTCTGCTTGGTCCCAAATGTGAAAGTCCCGCACAAGTTCCAAGTGCCCGACTTTGAAAAATACAAGGGTAACTCTTGCCCTCAGAGCCATCTGGTGATGTACGCTCGGCGGATGTCAGCTCAGACGGAGAATCAGGACCTGCTGATTCACTACTTCCAGGATAGTTTAACCGGTGCCGCACTCAAATGGTACATGGGTTTAAACCGTACTACGATCAGTACATTCAGAGATCTTGGTAGTGCCTTCGTCCAACAATAGAAGTACAATTTGGACATGGCACCCGACAGAGATCAACTCAGATCAATGTCGCAAAAGGAAAAGGAAACCTTTAAGGAGTATGCTCAAAGGTGGCGTGAAATTGCCGCTCAGATTTGTCCACCTCTTGAGGAGAAAGAGATGACAAAGATCTTCTTAAAGACCTTAAGCTCATTTTACTACGGCTGAATGGTCGCCAGTGCGCCCAGTGATTTCAACGAAATGGTCAGCATGGGTGTACGTCTTGAGGAAGCCGTCCGAGAAGGACATTTGGTAAAAGACACTGGATCAACGAGCGGTACTAAAAAATACGGTAGTGCTCTCCCTAAGAAAAAAGAGCAAGATATTGGGAATATCTCTCTCGGAAAGCAAAGGCGACGTTATCAGCCAGTAGCAGCTGTTACTCCTGCTATCGGCCCCGCGCCTATTCCTATGTATCAACCTCAGGTTGCGCAGAACCAACCTGACCAACAAAGGACACAACAACCTCTTCAGCAGGCTCATCCTCCATATAACAACAACTGTACAACACGGCCACCAAGATTTGATCATATACCTGTAACGTACGCAGAACTGTTTCTGTTACTGCTAGCCAAGGGGCACATTCAGACTAAGTCTCCCCTTTCAGTTCCGAAAAATCCGCCTTTCTGGTTTAAGGAGGATCAAACATGCCCTTATCATCAAGGAGGTTCGGGGCATAACATTGAGACTTGTCTCAATTTCAAATCCGACGTACAAAAGCTTGTTAGGAGCGGGCTCTTATCTTTCAAAGATACGAATCCTAATGTTCTTACGAACCCGCTGCCTCAACACGAGAAAGCTGCAGTCAATCTGATTGAGAAAGAGACTAACAATGTCTATCAAATTCACGATGTACTCTTATTGGGGACCAATCTGGTCAAGATGCATTGTAGACAGAGTGGATATGGCCATGTGCCACCTCATAATTATCACCAGTGTGATATCTGCTCTAAAGACAACCAGGGATGTTCTGTAGTGCAAGCAGCTCTACAGGAACAAATGGATCTCGGATGGATCCAGGAGCACCGAGTTCGTGGAGTTAACATGGTCTCTACGAATTCTAACGTCATTCAAAACCACAACATCCGTGTGATGAATGTCAACTTGGTGGCGATGCACTCAAGGCAAAGCCAGTATCATAATCTGCCGCGGCATGATTACAGTTCCTGTCTGATTTGCTCGGTAAACAAACAGGGATGCTCTTTCATACAAGAGGCCCTCCAGCGTCAGATGGATCTTGGATGGATCCAAGACTACCATGATAGGAACTCCTATCAAATCAACATGGTTCAGATCTTTGACATTCGCGTGATGAATACCAATCTGGTAGAGTTACATGTTGAGCAAGTCCGACTCGGATTCTTAATATCACACGATTATCAAAACTGTAAAGCAGGTTGCGAAAACGATCGAGGTTGTACCCTTGTCCAGGAGGCACTTCAGCACTTGTTAAATCACTGGTGGATGCCAATCTATATGGACGAAGATACTCAGCAGATTAGTATCAATAACAGGAATCCTACTCGTCGTCAAAGTTAGGATGTCCGATCAATGGAAGGTAACCTAGTGAGGTTACATTGTATTCAAAGTGGGCGTGGCCAGGTGCCACCACATAACTATGACAGTTGTAGCGTCTGTTCGGAAAGTAACCAAGGGTGTTACCTTGTGAGAGCAGCTCTTCAGGGTCAGATCGATCATGGAGAAATTCATCCCTATCCAAGTTCAGGACCCATCATTTGGTCGCTAAACTACCTTACCGATCAAGTTGAGGATGTTGTCACGATCTCTGGTCATCACCAGATCAGGGATGTTTTTGCCATCATTCCTCTACTTGACGAATCTAGAGTTCCCAACCGGGAACGGACCGAGGTTACTTATGATGGTCAGAAAAATTAGAAGGTTCCCATAGTCATCTATCTACCGGGGCCACTACCGTATGAATCAGCTAAGGCAATCCCTTACAAATACGGTGCAACAATAATCGAGAATGGAAAGGAAATTCCATTACCCTCCGTCGTGAATATTACAGACATCAGTCGTGTAACACGGAGCGGTCGAATCTTCAACCGAGGGGTTGGGGAAGCTAACAAAGAAAAGGAACTTCCGGCGGAAATTCCTGATCCACCAGTCGGTCAATCTAGTAATCCCGACTTTTCAAAAGACAAAGATGAGATGCTAAAGCTCATCCAAAGGAGTGAATATAACATTGTTGATCAACTGTTACAGACTCCTTCAAAGATCTCAGTATTATCACTGTTACTCAGTTCAGAAGCACACAGGGAGGCTCTACAGAAAGTCTTGGAGCAAGCCTTTGTGGAACAGGATGTAACAATCAGACAATTCGATAGCATTGTCTCTAACATCACTTCCTGCAATAATTTGGGATTTAGTGATGAGGAATTACCTGAAGAGGGTCGTCGTCATAACATGGCGCTCAACATTACAGTTAACTGCCAGGGCGATGCTTTAGCCAACGTACTGGTAGACACAGGGTCAGCCCTGAATGTTATGCCGAAGTACACTTTGACGCAATTATCATTTAAGGGCCCTCCGATGAGAGTCAGCGAGGTCGTCGTCAAAGCATTCGACGGATCCAGAAAAACAGTTATCGGCGAAGTTGATCTTCCCATAACTATTGGTCCTCACACTTTCCAAATCAGTTTCCAGGTCATGGACATCCGGGCAACATACAATTGTTTATTAGGAAGACCTTGGATACATCAGGCTGGAGCGGTTACCTCAACCCTCCACCAAAAGCTAAAGTTCGTCAAGAACGATTAACTTGTCACGGTTTGTGGGGAACAAGCCTTGCTTGTAAGCAACTTATCATCATCTACTTGTGTGGAACCCGAGGAGGTTATTGGAACTCAGTTCCAAGCACTATCGGTGAGCAAGAACGATCAATCCGAAGAAGGAACTTCAATTTCTTCATACAAAGATGCTATCAAAGCGGTCGAGAGTACCGATACAAAAGGATGGGGACGGCTTGTCATTCCTATTGACAATAAAACAAAGAAGGGTCTTGGTTTTTCTGCAACCTGTACCCAGACAGCCGCCAACGATGAAAGTCTTCATCCACTGCAAACTTTCTTCCACAGTGGAGGTTTTCTTCACCCAGTGTCTCAGACAGTTCATGCTATTAATGAGGAAGATCCCTCTGACACAGATGAAGAATGGAAGTCCTACCTTAACAAGGACGGCTATATGTCTCAGGAAGAGGTGCCTATGCCTTTTTGCTTTCCTACAGAAAGTCCGAGATTTATACCAAGATCAGATGTCGAAATGATCTACGGAGATTGTGATCCGGAAGGATGCCGTGCTCCGCCAAATTCATTAGAGGAAGACACTCAGATGAAAGAAAACTTTGATCACAATTACTATGGCCTGATGGATGGTCTGCCAATGTGGTAGCCTTACCCAGGAAACTTGGCGCAAGAAAGGCAGCCGAGTAATGAAACTCAGCTGAGCATCATTGAACAGAATACCTGTGTCCCCGCCATGTCATGGGATCAACACTCAGGTCATTCGGAAACTACTCAACATGAGGATGAATTCGCAACGTTTGCAGGACTAGAATTCATCAACTATGCTTTTCCTGAGGTCAACGTCATCGAGAGGGATGACTTCTCCAGTTCCAAAGAAGTTTGGGACACTTTGGGACAACCAAGTGGAAAATACGACTTTATGGTCAAGTACACTGCTCCCGAAAGCTCTCATATCAGGCTCGAAGATATCCAGTCAACTGGATGGGGGGATACAGCTGAGAGCACCAATGCTATGCAAAACGCAACAGAGGAATCCTCCTACAACAATTCTGCTTGGGAGACAGATTCCAATGATCCTGCTCCACCAGAAATCAGTATCATTTCTGAAGACAAATCAAGGAAGGTGCCAGACTTTGTGATTCACCGAGGAGTTCGCCTCCAATGGGTTGCCGTCGAGGTTCCGAAGGCCGTTCATCAGTCAAAGTAATTGCCATCTTTAACCTTTCACCCTGCCCAGGTGAAACGGATATTTTGATAGGGCTCGTTTTCTGTAAATTTCCCTCTTCGCTTTGCCCAAAGCGAGTGAGTTTTGTTTTATAGGGTTGTAGTTTCAAGATTCGACTTGTTCATTAATAAAATAACGTCGTTCTGTAATTTCCGCATTAATTGCTGTTTTTTTCTCTTTTTGCTTTTTCAGAAAATGGTAATCCTAAAAAACATTCAATAATAAAAACAAGCAGCAAAATAAATACACTGCACACACTTACATTTTCTCTATCTCTTCTAAACACGAATCATCACGTCATGCAGATTGCTTGTTTTAAACCCCATTGAAACATACGATCCGATGCCTTCTTCCAACTTTGAGCTCCCAGTATTCGAGGCTGAAGAAGAAAATGACAACGAAATTCCAGAAGAGATCTCCCGACTACTCAGACAAGAGGAAAGGTCCATTGAACCTCACAAAGAGCCGTTGGAAACGGTAAATTTGGGTTCAGAAAAAGAGAGAAAAGAAGTCAGGATCGGAGCATTGCTCAGTCCAACTGCCAGAGAGATTTTGATAAAGCTTCTCAAAGAATTCCCCGATGTGTTCGCTTGGTCCTATCAGGATATGCCAGGGTTGGATACCAGCATCGCGGAACATCACTTACCGTTGAGATCGGAATGTCTGCCAGTAAAGCAAAGGTTGAGACGCACTCACCCGGACATGGCCATCAAAATCAAAGAGGAGGTACAGAAACAGATCGACGCGGGTTTCCTCGCTACATCTGAATATCCTCAATGGTTAGCCAACATCGTACCCGTTCCCAAAAAGGATGGAAAGGTCAGAATGTGTGTTGATTACAGAGATTTGAACAAGGCAAGTCCAAAGGACGACTTTCCTTTACCACACATTGACATGCTGGTTGACAGCACAGCAAAGTTCAAAGTATTCTCCTTCATGGATGGATTCTCGGGCAATAATCAGATCAAAATGGCGCCGGAAGACATGGAGAAAACTTCGTTCATTACCCCATGGGGTACCTTTTGTTACAAGGTAATGCCGTTCGGTTTAAAGAATGTCGGGGCAACCTATCAAAGGGCCATGACTACTCTGTTTCATGACATGATACATAAGGAAATCGAGGTATATGTCGATGATTTGATTGCAAAATCAAGAACAGAGGATGAGCACGTTGAACATCTGTCAAAATTGTTCGAACGTCTAAGAAAATTCAAGCTCCGCTTGAATCCCAACAAGTGCACCTTCGGTGTCTGTTCAGGGAAACTACTAGGGTTCATCGTCAGCCAGAAAGGAATTGAAGTTGATCCTGACAAGGTCAAGGCCATTCAAGAAATGCCTTCTCCGAAAACTGAAAAACAAGTCAGAGGATTCCTGGGACGTTTGAACTACATCTCCAGATTTATATTCCTTATGACCGCGACTTGTGCGCCGATTTTCAAGTTATTGAAAAAGAACCAGGATTGCGTTTGGTCAGAAGATTGCCAAACCGCCTTCGACAGTATTAAGGAATACCTGTTGAATCCGCCGATTCTATCACCTCCAGTGGAAGGAAGACCACTGATCATTTACCTCACAGTCCTAGAGGACTCAATGGGATGTGTACTTGGCCAACAAGACGAAACTAAAAGGAAAGAGTCTGCCATTTACTATCTAAGCAAGAAATTCACCGACTGCGAGACTCGGTACACAATGCTTGAAAAAACTTGTTGCGCTTTGGCTTGGGCAGCCAAACGTCTTCGCCAGTACATGATTCGTCATACTACTTGGTTGGTCTCTGAAATGGATCCAATCAAGTACATTTTCGAAAAACCTGCTCTCACGGGAAGGATTGCCCATTGGCAAATGTTACTATCAGAATATGACATAGAATACCACGCTCAGAAAGCCGTTATGGGAAGTATTTTAGCCGATTATTTGGCTCATCAACTGATTGACAATCAAGAATCAATCGGGTTTGACTTCCCAGACGAAGATGTCATGTATCTAAAGATGAAAGATTGCGATGAACCGCTACCCAGTGAAGGGCCAGAACCAGGTTCCCAGTGGGGACTCATCTTTGACGGAGCAGTTAATCATTATGGAAACGGAATTGGAGCAATCATTGTTACCCCTCAGGGTTCCCACATTCCTTTCACTGCCAGACTTACGTTTAAATGTACGAACAACGAGGCCGAATACAAAGCTTGTATTATGGGTCTCGAAGAAGCAATTGATTTAAGGATCAAAAACTTGGACGTATACGGCGACTCAGCTCTGGTTATTAACCAGATAAAAGGAGATTGGAACACATACCAATCAGGATTGATTCCTTACAAAGACTATGCAAGAAGGTTGTTACCCTTCTTCAACAGAGTCGACTTTCATCACATCCCTCGTGATGAGAATCACATGGCTGATGCATTAGCCACTCTCTCTTCCATGATTAGTGTAGGTCGATGGAATGACATACCTAAGATCGACATGATGCGCCTTGAATGGCCCGCTTACATCTTCGCGATTGAAGCAGTCATAGACGACACACCTTGGTATCACGATATCAAATGCTTCCTTCAGAAACAAGAGTACCCATCTGGGGCACTCAGAAAAGACGGGAAAACCCTCAGAAGATTGGCTGGAAACTTCTTCCTGAGCGGTGACACTCTTTATAAGAGAAATTTTGGCATGGTCTTGCTCCGATGTGTCGACAGACCAGAAGCAGACATGCTCATGAAAGAAATTCATGAAGGATCCTTTGGCACTCATGCCAACGGACACACAATGGCGAGAAAAATACTCAGGGTCGGGTATTATTGGTTGACCATGGAATCCGACTGCTACAAGTACATGAGGAGGTGTCACAAGTGTCAGATATACTCCGACAAAATTCATGTACCGCCATCACATCTCAAAGTTCTTTCTTCCCCATGGCCTTTTTCCATATGGGGAATTGACATGATTGGTATGATTGAGCCCATGGCTTCAAACGGACATCGGTTCATCCTGGTAGCCATTGACTATTTCACCAAGTGGGTCGAAGCAGCGTCATTCGCCAATGTAACCCGACAAGTGGTGGTCCGATTTATCAAAAACAATATCATATGCCGTTATGGTGTTCCAAGCGAGATCATTACTGATAATGGATCTAACTTGAACAATAAGATGATGAAAGAGTTGTGCGCAGAGTTCAAGATCGAACACCATAACTCATCTCCCTACCGACCCAAGATGAACGGAGCGGTAGAAGCGGCTAACAAGAACATCAAGAAGATCGTTCAAAAGATGGTTGTAACCTATAAAGATTGGCACGAGATGCTACCCTTTGCTCTTCATGGTTATCACACATCTGTCCGCACTTCAACAGGGGCTACCCCTTTCTCTCTAGTATATGGCATGAAGGCAGTGCTTCCCATAGAAGTAGAGATCCCGTCAATCAGGGTATTGATGGAAGCTAAGCACACCGAAGCTGAATGGTGTCAAAGTCGACACGACGAACTGAACCTGATCGAAGAAAAGAGAATCACGGCACTATGCCATGGTCAGTTGTATCAACAAAGAATGAAGAGGGCGTTTGACAAAAAGGTCCGACCTCGTGTCTTCAGGAAAGGAGACCTTGTGCTCAAGAAGATACAATCATTTCTCACTGACTCTCGGGGCAAATGGACCCCAAATTATGATGGCCCCTATGTGGTCACGAAAGCTTTCTCAGGCGGTGCCTTGAGACTTGCAACCATGGACGGAGAGGAATTTGCCTACCCCACGAATGTTGATGTAGTCAAGAAATACTTCGCCTAAACTAAAAAAAAAACATCTCGGTGGATTGAAAACCCAAAAGGGCGGTCCAGGAAAAAGTTAGAGACATGAAAAAAAAAAGAATCATCCCGATGGATTGGAAATCTCATAGTACAATCCAGGCAAAAGTTAGGGATAATGGCAAGTAACTATGTTCAACAGAGGCAAGTCCCTCAGCAGCAGTAGTTACATCATCTATCGGAGGAAATCTCCAGTCAAAGGTCATCTTCGACAGAAGCTCAGGATGCCCCGAATTCAAAGTTGGTAGAAGGATAGTGGTCGTTATGTTTCAACGTAGCCCTTTTCCCTGTAAATTACAGTTTTCTAACTTTGTATATACTCTTTGGAATCATGCGTTTGGCTGATCTCCATCTTATCAATAAAATTTGAGCCCTTGTGATTTTGTTTGTAATTCTTACTTGTTTTAGCTTTACAGAACGACGTTGTTTAAACTTAATCAGCGATTCTTGAAATAAAACAAAAATGAATTTACTTGTTAAAACTTTTTCTGCTTTTAAAATAAAGATGGAAATTTCTTTTGACTGTTGAACATCAGAAGAACATCGATCGCTTCTCCCGAAGTAAGCGAACTTCAAAGTGCAGAATCAAAGTACTCCTTCTAAGCCAGTATGCCTGAATGAAGGGATCAACTGTGTCAGAGACCTTGTTTCGTCTGACATCCTCGGCCGAGTTCTCATCTCTTAAGCCTGATCAACATAGCTCCCAATGGGACTATCTCTCCTAAGCAAGGTGGAATTGCTATTTTGAATCAACGGTACTTCTTCGCCTCGCGATGGCCGAGTATCCAATTGTGTTCATCCATTACTCTATATGTCGCGTCTATTTTGTCAGCATATACATACATACTTCATGCATTTTATTTGCGTTCGCATTTCGTATTGCATCACTATCACTTGAGTCGGTCTTGTCCCTTAGTGATAAACAGTTTTCTCAATCGAGTTTGTCAGTTCTTTCCTCGTCAGGAAGTGTTGCGTCTGCACAATCTCGCCACCAGCGTATCTTTAGATCAGAGTTGGCACTTGGCCACTTTGATAACTTGAACCTCTGAAAAGCCAGAGAAAACTCTCAATAAACATCATTCTTCGCCATTGAAGATGATATCCTTGCTTTCCCGGATTAAGGAAAATCCACAGAGAAAGCCTCTTGATCAGAGATTCGGCAGCATGCCAGTTTTGCTCCGAAAGGACCGCTGATGAAAAGGTCATCGGCCCCACAAAATTGGACCCCATCATATGGCATCAAAACTTTTTCCACTCAAATGGCATCTCCCCAGGAAAATTCGGCGAGAAGTTTGAGGAAAGCCGCTATGAATAGCGTCCCTTGTCAAGAAAGTTTATTGACAAAAGAAACTAAGACCAGTTCTTGGTAGGAAACCAGGATCGAGGGGAAGTTTAAATCAGAAACTAAGACCAGTTCTTGGTAGGAAACCAGGATCGAGGGGAAGTTTAAATCAGAAACTAAGACCAGTTCCTTGGTAGGAAACCAGGATCGAGGGGAAGTTTACCTTTTCTAAGCATCATCGCTTAGCTAAAGAAGATGAATGCGTAAGCTACCATTCATAACCACCATCAAAATTTCGGATATTCCGATATTTAATCCTCTTGCACCCCGAATGCCCGAATCCCTTCGTCATTCATACCTTCGGGTCCAAGAAGATTAAATAGGGGCATCTGTAATACCCCAAATTTTAACCACTTAGATTTCCCATCATTGTGAAAATCATCATCACAATATGGATGAACCATCATGCTTCATTAGCCTCCCCAAAGATGGGTGAGCATCCACTACAATCAAAATTAGGGTTTCAAGCCCTCTCTGAGTGCTTAGACAAAGAATCAATCAAGAAATGACATGATCTTCAACTTGTCTAATCTCTCAAACATCCACAATGGATCAAAAAGGACTCCCACTTCAAGGATTAAGCACAAGGCTGCTCCCTTCTAGGTGGATCAAGTCTCAAGATCGACAGTGTCACCAAATTAGGGTTTTGGTCGACCAGGGTCTCCAGATGGAAATTTTCATCTGGGCAAAAGGAATGATCCAAAACATAACCTAATATGCTTCATGGAACCTCATGAACCCATGCATCAAGTCAATTTTGCCTCAGGGGATGCATTCATCAAAAATCAGGAATTAGGGTTTCTTGACCTAATTCACCCCTAAGTTGACTTTTGGGACAAACCATGAGCCAAGACCTCAAGAGATGATTTGAGGGTCTCTAATACACCATATTGATCCATTTGGAACAATGGATTGATCCAAGAAGCTTGAGCAACAAGTCTCATTTTCATCTGCACCACAATTAGGGTTTTAAGGGAAAAGTCAACTGTAACTTTGACTTTTGACCAAGACATGCTCCCAAACCCTAATACATGATTGAATATACCCTATGACACCCATGGAACATGTCCATCAAGTTTGATTTAGGTCAAGGACATGATTTCCTGAAGAATTGCACAGTTTGGAATTCATCTGATAAAAAGTCAACTGTGCACAAAAGTCAACTTTGACTTTTTGAGATTTTTCACCAAAATGGATTTTTAACCCTAAAATGATGTTAATGTATGATTTGAATCATCATTCATCAAGAAAATTCAAGAAAAGTGAGATAACTTGTAAAAGGGGTAACCATAAAACTTAGAAATTTTTCTAAGTTAAAAATAAAGTGGCAAAGGTACCAACTTTGGAGGACCATAACTCCTAAACCACAAGGCCATTTTTTTCTCATCCAAAGATGGATTTGTAGCCCTCATTATCACCTACAAAAACTTCAACTACAAGTCATTCCAATTCATTAAGGATTTTGAGTTATGGAGTGATCAAAGTGGCTGAAAAGTGAAAATGTCACTTTTTCCAACACTTAGTGAAATTTTCACTAAGTCAGATTCTGCCTCACTTTTTGCCAAATGTAGGGGGATTTTTAACTTGGAATCAAAAGAGATCAAAACCAAACTTGTTCAAAAAGTTGTTGTATCATGTAAGAGCTTTCCAAAATGGCCAAGAACATTGCCAAATTCAACCTACATCATGAGATACAACATTGGCAAGTTGCCTTGCTGAAATCTGTCAAAGCAAGGCAGAATTTGCACTTTGGCTCGATTTGCCAAAATCAGCCAATTTCAATTGCTCCAATCCACTTGGACACCTCAGAGGATTGAATCCAAAAGGGACAATCACTGAGCCAAGCCTCCAAGGTCCAAGGAACAAGGAATAGCATGTTGAACCTAGAGTTGCCAAAGTAGGGACAAGACTTCAAATTTGGAATGAGGCATTCAATGGAACCATCAAGGTGGCATGGACTGAGCCATTCTCATCTGAAATCAGTCAAGACTTATCCAAGACCAAGGGAACCAAAGCTCTGTGCCCTAACCTCTAGTCAATGGCTAGAGGAGACTTGAATTCTCATTGGACAACATTGGCCAAACCTACTTACCAGCTGCCATGTACTATTCCTTGCAAAACAAACTTGCTCTACTATAAATAGAGCTCAATTGTGGTCAGTTTAAGTACACCAAAGCCATCTAACAGATGCTTTCCTCAAAATCTCTTTCTCTTGGCAAAAATGCCTTTCTTAGCAAGGTAGCTATCGGGTTTTGAGTTTGAGAGCAATTCTGCACAAACCAATCACTCACACACCTCACATACATCACATATGAGCTGATCAAACACTTAGATTACTTCTGAAACATCAATTTCATGAAATCACCAGCTGGTTGCTCAAGGTTTTAACCAAAGTGCAGCTGAGATGCCATAAACTGATCCAGTCCATTTCAATTCAATCCAAGTGTTCAAACACACTCCATATGGTGTAGGGAAGCTGTCCAGATCATCACCACTCATCTGTAACACCTCCAACTCAAAATCACATCTGCTCTTGCTGTCACGACTTGGAGGTAAGCACATGCTTGGTCATCTCTCAATCTATGCATATTTCCACGCACAATAATTTGGCCATATGTTCATAATCATGCATGGAATGTTTTCCCTCAATTAATTGCATTGTTTGAATCGTGTATCAAAAATCCTAGCCTTCATGCAGAAATTAGGGTTCTTGAGGTTTCTTCGTGATTTCTTGTTGTATGTTTAATTTAAATGAAATTAAAGTACATAGACATGATCGTGAGGTTGAGACGAGCATAATGATATGTGGATTGCATGATATGATTACGTATTCATGGAGATTGGATAGAAAACGCAATTCTGAGAAACCAAGAACACCCGCGTGTTCTTCAGCTTGTTCTTGGCGCCTTTTTTTTCAAATTCAAATATTTGAATTTTGTGATTTTGTTTAATTGATTCAAAAATTAATTTCTCTCTGAGTTTTAATGATTTTGAGTTGATTCTTTTTTTAATAATTCACAAAAATGTTAAAATATTTTATTTTATCAAAAAATCCCAAAAATATTATTTATTTCATATAATTGATATTTTTGTAAAGAATTAATATTTTGATTGTTTTTGGCATTTTAAATATTTTTTCTACATTGATTTTGCAACTTTTAATGCTTTCTAATTATTTTGTAGGTCAATACTTAATTTTTGAAGCATTAATCCAAGATCACAATTTGTTTTCCATGTGTTAAACAATTTTTGATCATTTTAATTGAATTTTTATTCAATTAAATACATTTTGAAAACAAATTAGGGTTTTGGATTAATTCAACCCTCTTAAATCATTTTCAAAACACTTTGGGCCTCTTGAGAGAGTGTAAGACCCATCCCCCCTTGTACAAAAAACTTTTTGGGCCTCACTCATTGTATAAGTCCCTCTGTACAAGTAAACGGCGCGATCGTCGCCCGTTTAAAAATAAAAATCATCTGGGTCTCTCCTTGAGCTATAAGACCCATTCAAAACACTTTGGGCCTCTATTAGAGTGTAAGACCCAATCCCCCTTTTGACCAAAACATTTTGGGCCTCACTTATTGTATAAGTCCCTCTGCGTTAAAAGAAAACCTCGGCGCGATCGCCATTTTTAAACGAAAAATCATTTGGGCCTACCCTCGTGTTATAAGCCCCTCTCTTTTCTTTAAACCTTTTTGGGCCTCTTGAGAGAGTGTAAGACCCATCCCTCTGTACAGAAAACCTTTTTGGGCCCCAGTCACTTGTATAAGTCCCTCTGTACAAATTCAACAGTGTGCTCACTGATAAAACCCTGGGCCTCTCCTTGAGCTGTAAGCCCCAAACCTTTCTTTTTCAAAGCACTTTCTCCTTTGATTTTGAATATACTGTTGTTTTCAATCTTTCTTTGTTGAACAACTAACCAAACAGCATGGAAGCACTACAACCGAGTAAGTGGTTATCGCTTTCATTTACTGCTTTCATATTATAAACTGTATTGTGGGGCTGCTCACTGTAAGTCTCCTTTCATAAACTCATATCTACTGTGTAATAATAGTATAGATATTTTGATTTTCCTCGGCAACTACGTCTAGAACTAGGTGACGCCGTTTCACTTATTCGTAGAAATAGACGCCTAGATCCCCAATAGGAGCACCAGAAACAGTCTTCTCTTCGGCTGTCCTCCTTAGGAATCGTCAAGAAGCTCTATTCCCTAAGATGAATGTATTCTCCGTGAGTGGCATCTTTGAGTTTCTTCCCAATTCTCGAACTTTCCTGACTTGATCTATTCCTTGCGGATAGCTTGCCTTGAATGTCTCGGGGTTTGGGTACCCACTACGGTCATAATCTTGGACCTTAACTAAGGAACCCTCTTTAAAAGTTAAAAGTCGCTGGATAGTAAACCTCGCACGTTTACCAGTGGTTTTCATCTTTAAAAGAGTTATCTCTCCTAATGGAAAGGAGATGATAGACCCACGGGCTTCTTAAAAGCATCGGCCTCCTCTTGGGCATTATCCAAGGACCCTACGGCTTCTTAGAAGTATTCACAGCCTCCTCTTAGGCTTCGTATAATGATCTCTTCCTCCGGGAATGATAGCCTCCTCTTGGGCTTCGTACAAGGACCCGTCGGCTTCTTAAAAGTTTCCAGCCTCCTCTTGGGCTTCGTACAAATTGTCCCGACGACCTCCTAGAGGTATAGGAATAGAACTTAGTTATCTCCATAGAACAGTCCTTTCATAGAGTCTACTACTGTTTCTCAAAGCATAGTACAAAAGAGAAAACTCTAGACACGGACAGTCTAACTTCCTTGAGTTTCAAAGACATTCTCAAGCACCCTTCGTTAAATAGGAAGGAAACCTGCAGACTCAGATAGTCTCGATACCCTTTGGATTTCCCGTTTCCTCAAAGAGAAGGAAATATCCCTGATCCTCAGATCAAATCCCTGAGTACAGTGTTGCTCATATAAGAACTGATTTTCTCTTTTAAATTAGTATATTGGATCTGTCACTCAACTGAAACAGTTACAATAGCCTCCATCTCGGGCTTCGTACGAGATACCAAAATTCTCCCCAGTGGAGTCAAAACAACCTTTTCGCCTCTCTCTCGGGCTTTGTACGAGATACAAAAACACTCTCTTACTGAGTATAAAAGATTCTCCAACTGAGTCAACTCTTTGCTAGCCTCCTCTTAGGCTTTGTATAACGATATGCCCCACTGGGTCAAAAACTTTTAGCCTCTCTCTCAGGCTTTGTACAAGACACAAAATAGCCTCCTCTTAGGCTTTGTATAATGATTTTCCTAGCGGAAATTAGCCTCCTCTTAGGCTTTGTATAAGAAAACCACTGGTTGATCCAATCGACCTTTTAGCATCAAAGTTGTGTCTCGTTCGCAATACACAAACATCAACAACTCCTTTCCCTTCATCTAATCGCTGTAAGCGGCAAGCCTCTAGATCATCTACATCCATGCCACTGTCCCTCTTTTAGCATGAGAAATTCCTAAGGAAAGATGGCATTGCTCTACACTGAGTTAAAGTCTTCTCCTTCAGGTTAAAACCCTTTCTTCGGAAATTATGGCATTGCTCGGATCCGCGTATCCCAGTTAAAGTAATTCTCCTTCCCCCTCTTTAGAGATGACAAATTCTCTCTAAAACCGAGGTCTTTCAGCTTCACGTCTTGGGCTTTGAACAAGACACAAATAGACCCTTCAGCTTCACGTCTTGGGCTTTGAACAAGACACAAATAGACCTTTTAGCTTCACATCTTGGGCTTTGAACAAGATACAAATCACCTTTCGCTTCATGTCTTGGGCTTTGAACAAGACACCAAAACACCCATTTCCTCCCATAGAATAGGAGGAAATACGAACGCTCTGATTTCCCTGTTTCGGTAAACGGGAATACGTAGGCATAAGATCGAAAGAAAAGATCTTAGCGAGCGCAATCAACAAAAAACCCAAATCCCATATCTTCGTCAATCAAAAGCAGTAATTCAAAAACACCAGTCCTAACATCCTAATCCTTATTCCCCGCCAGAAACCTTCTGCCCAGGTAAAAAAAGAAAGAAAACCGTACTGGCGAAAATACAAATAACCAGTACAAAGCCCCCCCCCCCACATTGATAGCATCCGTAACCTAACTGACCGCTGTTTAAACTCAGTATGCAAGCAGGGTTAATTGGAGACATTTATTTCCCTTCCTTATTCAGCTCACAATAGGATAAAAAATGAATCGACCTGTAGTTTAAGCTCAAACCGCAGAGAGCGACCAGCGCTTAAGAACCGCGTCCAAAATCGCTCGCTACAAATAGGATAAAAAATGAATCGAACTGTAGTACCCCAAAGCAATAGTGCTTCGCAACCACGTAAAAATTCGCACTACACACTAAGATAATGACAAGTGTATAATAGTAGATTATACGAAGAGAGTGAGTGAGAAAGAGGAGTAGTAAATCATATTTTCGTGCTTTGAAACAGTGCACAAGACTACTTTGTATAGGAGAAAAAAATTGGCTCAAAAATAAAATAAGTCATGGCCTTAGCCTCTCTCTAATCAATTAGCTTGCAATGTTGATTGATTATATATAGTGAATTTGAAAACAACTTAGCAAGGTTCGCAACCTAATTAATTAAAAGGGTTCCTAATCGATTAGGTGGCGAGTTTGCTCATTAATTAATTAGATACAAGTTCTAAACGATTAGAGAGCGATATTTTTCTTTCCTAATTGGTTAGGATGCTTCTTAATCGATTAGTCAGAGGCCAAAATGGTTTGAAGAAAGATTTCAAAGTAGGTGAAGTTTTGCAAATCATTTTAAGCGAAAGTGTGCAATTCCTTAGTAATTTGAGAGATACCTTTTCTCATTACACACTAATGATCCAAAATAGATGATATAAATTAAAGCAGAAAATCACGTGAACATTCACAACTTTAATTCCTTTTGATGTTGATCTTTGGATTTTACTATCTTTGCTTTCAAAACCGGGACCTTCTTGGCGTCACTTTTTAATAACTTCAATCTCTTTGATGATGATTAAGATTAATTTTACTTTGTTCTTTTTTCAACATAAAGCCCATAGTCGGTGGCATCATTACATGCACAACACATAGAACCACAAAAGGAACCACCCAAAATCTAGATGTTAACTTAACAATTGTTTAGGCAATATTGAAGAAGGACCTAGTAGGACAACCATATTATGAAAAAGTAACCAAGAGAGTGAAGTTGTTGAAGAGAAATGAAAAGATCCCAAAGAATAAATGTATTCTAAAATGAAGACAAAGTTGCAAGCAACTTGACAGAAAAAAAAAAAAGAAATACTTTTAAAGGTCCCCGCATCAGAAGTCAAATTTATTTTATGGCAACCCATGTATTATATTGAAAAATCAATTAGTAGAACCTTTCTTTTCGATTAGCCCTTGACAAGATGAAAACTTAGAGACCCATATTTTAACTACCAAAGATGGTACGAGAACCTCTATTTTCTATTAGCCCTCAACAAGCTCAAGAGTTTCCCAAAGCACTCCACCTTCTCCTTTAGCCAATAAGCCAAGAGAGGGGGAAATAAAGGTCATTCATTGGTTATAGAAATCCCTTCCAATAAGATACACAAAAAATTACATCAAGAGTCATAAAAGATCAAGAAAATAAAAGTATACGACCCAATGGAGGTCGTCATAGTTACATAAAGAAAGTAGGGATATAAACTAACGAAAAAAGAGGATTTCTTAACACACCACCCTTGTTTCTTAGGCACCATCTGAATTTCTGATTTTGTTCCCTGATTTCGGATGTGTACATTCGGACGCACCAATTTTTTAAAAAAACGTTGATGCGTTCCGGAAGTGCACATCCAGAAACATTCATGATCTGCAGATCCGAAAAACAGCAGAACTTTATTTTTTTTTAAATCGGTTTTTTTGCTTGGTCGCATATGTTAATAAATCGTCGCAACTTAATATACATTTGACAACATCCATATATAAAATAAACCTCTGTCAAAATACAGTGCATACATGTAATATAAATATGATACATCAACAAAAAAAACTACTGCGTATGGCGAAGGATCTCTCCTGGCTCCCCTGCTCCTCTGCCCTTACCCCCCAACCTGGATCGATGTCTGTGGTACTGAAGTGCCCCCCAGCAATCACAATCATCCTATCCACGACAAGTCTGGAACCAGAGCCCTCAGGGAGGTGACCGGCCTCAATGGCCTGCTGCCCTATCTGTACTATCTGACAACAGCGTGGTAGGACATCCTGAGTATGGTCCAGCTGAGACTGCCGCTCCTCTAATATCTCCTGATGAGCAGGTCTAGGTGGCGATCCCTCAGTAGTGGGCACCATGCATGGGTGTGAGACAGTCAGATCGGGAACTCTCCTATCTCCTTTCTCATTCTGTTAAGACTCTCTCCTTTCCCTCCCCAAGGGCTTTCTCATTCTGTTAAGGTTGTGAAGCCCACCCAGTGTGTTCTTAGTTGTGTAGAACCACATGATGTACCCGGCAGCAACACTCCAGACTGTCTCAGCTCAGGTCGCCCGAGCCTCCTCTAGTACCAATTAGGACTGGTAGTCAGCATATAGCTCATCTATCTGCCTGCGGGTCAAGCCTAGAGGAGCAGACTCATGAGGCATCCTGGGGATTGTCTGCGTGTAACTGAACTGACACAAGACGTGCTCCGGTAGTAACGGTCGAACTGCATGCCAACCATCCTGAGAAGAAACAAACCTCATCGAACGGACGTGTCACACGATGAGCGGCATAGGGACAATACAAAACGTCCTCAGCAGCCATCCGATCTAGATACACTCTAAAGGGGTCCGGCGCCTGGTTCCCTCTGACCAGGACAAATGCAGCAGCACGTGGCATATCCTCAGTGTACCCCTGGACACTTCCCCAACCAGTAATGTAGGGAAAGTGCTGTAAATCCACGCCTGAAATGGAAAACATAACATGGGTGTCAAACATTATAATGAATACAGAAAGAAAAGAAATGAAAAAATCACTTAGAATATTGGAGTGTTACCATGTATAACATACAACTGCTTGCCACAGTCTTGGCTACCCAACGACAACCATCAGAGAGCCTGGAATAGGTGAATGTCAGCGCAGCCGTCCCCCAGTTGTACCCATGGATCTCTGTCTGATCCAAAAGGTACCTGAGGTAGACGATATCAATATAATAGGCGCTGGTGTCCACAAACACCTGCGTGCCCAGCAAAAACAAGTAATAGCATCTAAGGGCACGCGTCCTGTGGATCTCCACCTCAGCTGGATCACTTGTTGCCCGTCCTGCCTCTGCAAGCACCTCACAAAATCTATCCATTAGAAACGAGAACCGAACGTGTGCGCCCCTCAACTGGTGCACCTCCGCATGTGCCTTCTCTGGGCTAGCCCCAAGTATAACACCCCATTTTCTACCCGGCGAATATTCAATAAAATCAGAGTAATAAAATTTCAACATAAACATGATGTCACATTTTCAACTTAAAAACAACAGCATTTAACCGCATAAACATGGATACATAACACCTAATATTCAAATGAACATAATTCAGTCTTTGCCACAAAACAACTTTATTAATACGCAGCGGATTCATAAATTCAACTGAAATACCATAACAGCTTGTTTGATTTAAAACAACTCTAAGACATCAAGCCTTTAATGAAAAACAACTTAAAATTCAGCAACATAATAAAACCGACACTAAAGAAAACATGCGTTCATCCCCCCGAGTGCTACGTATCAGAGCGACGACACCGACTCGAACTAATGAAGGTAGACAGCCTTCACTCTGGATTACCTGCAGGATGGCGTATAAACCATCACCAACCACAGAAGGGGTGAGATATCAAACCATATAATCGGATATATGATAAATAATATATTAGATCAGATTATAAAGTCACCACTTCATAACTTTTTAGGCAACATAAATCAACAACACAACGACAACGTCTCAATCAACATAAATCAGCAACACAACAACCTTGAAATCAATATTAATCCACAACGCAATAACAACTTAAAAATCACATTCAGTTAACAACACAACAACATCGATGCAACATGAAATGCGACTCAAAATGCACATGCATGTGGTACCATTGGAGCAGAACTCCCAGCTTAAAAATTTGCCAATTAATATTGACGTCAATAAGGCATAAGCCTTCCGCTTAATATTTTTGCCAATCTAGGCCAGCTTAATATTTTGCCAATCCAGGTCTGCTTAATATGTTATGCCATGTGACCCATCATGAACATCATAATAACAACACTGATAATTACATCTATCAGCACCACAGCAAATCAGCATTGGCTACAACTTAAATTCTTGCCAATAATTAGAGGCAATTCAACATATTCCACAGCTTGTAATTCTCAACAACCAGGATTCACCGCAGCTAGAATTTATAATGCGCCCACAAAAAGGGTACTAAAATCAATCATTTCATTATCTGGTAATTTCGACTGAAAATCAGTTAATTAATTCCATTATCAATTTATCTGCCAGCACTACGGAATTATATAACAACTTCTCAACTTGCCACAATGAACACAACACAATTACACTGCCACTCTAATGCCTAACTCTTCTACTAAGATAATTAGTATTCCTACTCTGTATTAATTATTAAGACTGTTCCGATACTATTATTGGTTAGATTCTGCGATAGAATATCACCCGCCACATATTACTTTATCATCACGACACTGCTACCAAAAATACTACCTAATACATCCTATTATCACTACTGCTACTAGACAACTCCTGTCAACATTTATCATTGCCACTGCTACTTAAATAACTCCCCTTTAAGTATCACTAATTTATCATGGTACTGCTTACTCAATTAATTCCTTTCAAAATGGATATTATACTATCGTTACTAACATCCTGCCAACAAATTCCGAATTCACTTCTATGCCATGATTATCATCCGGTTACACGAGTAATTCTCACAAGGTACAACATGTTTACACTCAGACCCATCCATAACAAGCAGCCAAACCAAACATTAATGCAGGAAACAACACAACACCCAGAAACTGTGTGCATGACGGTCGTCACGCTCCATGACGGTCGTGACCCGTGTGACGCTCGTCACACTTCCATGACGGTCGTCATGGCTCCCAAAACTGCGTTCAACCTCAAAACCTACGTTCTCTCTGTTCTCTCATCCTTCTCCTTTGTTCTCTCCTTCTCATATACTCATCCTCAACTAATTCTTTCAATACATCATACTACAGTAGCATGGATAATTCTGCTTAAACAACGTGAATTAATTATCCTCCGATTAATTTGACGACATCTACCAATCCCTCCCATTTTCGATATCAATTCTCATACCATCACAGTACCACCACAATACCACAAAATCACACAAACTAACACCGATTAAATGATTCTACGATTAATTTAACCACATCAACCAATTTAGGCAATCAATTTTAACGAATCAACACGCACATGGACAGAAGCAATGCTACAAATCCAATCCCACATACTATTTATCATAAACCCAATTATAGAGTCAGAACCCCACCCTTACCTTGGATTGAAGGTCGTTCTACTCTTCGATTGGATTTCTGGTTCAATAATTCCCACGTAATTCTCCAAAACCTCTTGCTCCACTTTCTCTGCAACTTCTCGTATTCTCCAAAACCTCTTTTTTCTCTCCAAGACTTTTTCCAATAACTTCTTATATTCCTGCAACTTCCTTTTCCCACTAACTCCACTTATTCTCTTATTTCTATTGGGCCAACTTACTACACCCCCAACATTGCTACTACCAACTAAGCCCACATACTTCTTATAATTCTAGTAAACTAACAACATATCATTTCTACAACTCAAATTGATATCACACAACTTCAACAATTAAAACGGGAAATATTCAAAACTATTTAATCAAATAAATAATTAAATAATTGGGCGTTACAACTCTCCCCCACTTAGAATATTTTCGTCTTCGAAAATTTACCTTGTTCAAACAACTCGGGGTAGGATTCCCGCATCTTGCTTTCCAACTCCCACGTCATACTTTCTCCGGCAGCTCCCAACCAGACTACTTTCACCAAAGCAATCTCCTTGCCTCTCAAGGTCTTCATTTCACGATCCGTGATTCGCACAGGCATTGTTTCCACAGTAAGATTATCCCGTACTTGCACATCATCCATATGAATTACATGAGACGGATCTGGAACATACTTCCGGAGTTGTGACACGTGAAATACATCGTGCAAATTTGAAAGATTATGCGGTAAGGCCACTCTATAAGCAACACTTCCAACTCTGTCCGAAATCTGATACAGACCAATAAAACGAGGAGTGAGCTTCTTAGACTTCAATGCACGCCCAACACCTGTCACAGGTGTAACTCTTAAAAACACATGATCACCTGCTTGAAATTCTAAGTCTTTCCTCCGCTTGTCATGATAACTCTTCTGTCTACTTTGGGAAGTTTTCATCTTTTCTCGAATTAACTTCACCTTCTCAGTAGTCTCTCGAACAATTTCAGGTCCAAGTACTACACTTTCCCCAGATTCATTCCAACATAAAGGAGTCCTACATCTCCGACCATACAACGCTTCAAAAGGGGCCATTCCAATACTCGAATGGTAACTATTATTATAAGTGAACTCTATTAACAGTAAATGAGTGTCCCACGAACCTCCCTGCTCGAGAACACATGCTCTCAACAAATCCTCCAACGACTGAATAGTCCTCTCAGTTTGACCATCCGTCTGAGGGTGATACGCCGAACTTAACCTCAACTTAGAACCCAACGCCTCTTGCAAACTCTTCCAAAAATCAGAAGTAAACCTCGGATCCCTATCCGACACAATACACAAAGGAACACCGTGCAGCTTCACAATCACACGAATATAAATCTCCGCCAACTTCGATACTGGAAAAGTGATGTTAATAGGAATAAAATGAGCCGACTTCGTAAGCCTATCAACAATCACCCAAATCGAATCGTGTCCTCTCGAAGTATTAGGTAATCCCGTCACAAAGTCCATTGAAATGCTATCCCATTTCCATTCTGGAACTTCTAATGGTTGCATCAACCCTGCAGGCTTCTGATGTTCAACTTTCGACTTCTGACAAGTTAAACAAGCATACACAAATCGAGCCACATCACGCTTCATCCCAGGCCACCAAAACCATGGGTTCAAGTCTTGATACATCTTTGTAGCCCCCGGATGAATACTCAATTTACTTTTATGACCTTCTTCAAGAATCGCTTTCTTCATTTCCGCATCATCAGGAATACAAATTCGATCACGGAATCTTAACACACCATGCGCGTCCATCTTAAAATCGTTATTCTCAGACTGATCGATTCCAACCATCGAATCTACCAGTTTCACATCTAACTTCTGAGCTTCTCTGATACTATCCAGAAAATCATTGTTAATCTTCAACATTCCTAACATAACACTCTGCGGTGTCACTTCGCAAACTAAACTCATATCTCTGAATTGTTCAAGTAATTCCAACTCTTTAGCCATCATCGCCGACATATGCAAAGTCTTTCGGCTTAAAGCATCAGCCACAATATTAGCTTTACCTGGATGATAATTCAAACCGAAATCATAATCTTTTAATAACTCCAACCACCTTCACTGTCTCATATTCAACTCCTTCTGGTCAAATAAATACTTTAAACTTTTATGGTCACTAAATACTTCAAATCTAGAACCATAAAGATAATGCCTCCAAATCTTCAGCACAAAAACAACCGCAGCAAGTTCTAAATCATGCGTAGGATAGTTCTTTCCATGAGTTCTCAACTGCCTTGACGCATAAGCAACCACCTTATCATTCTGCATAAGCACACCTCCTAAACCCATTTTAGAAGCATCACAATATACCACAAAAGGTTCTCCTGGGTTAGGTAATGTCAAAATCGGAGCCGACGTCAATCTCTTCTTCAATTTCGTGAAGCTTTCTTCACATCGAACGTCCCACACAAACGCCTTACCTTTACACATCAACTTAGTTAACGAAAGTGCCAACTTAGAAAAACCTTCGATAAACCTTCTATAGTAACTAGCTAGTCCCAAAAAGCTTCTTATCTCGGTAGCCGACCTTGGAGTCTCCCATTGCAACACAGCGTCTACTTTAGATGGATCCACAGCAATGCCACTACTTGAAATGACATGACCGAGAAAACTAACCTCCTTTAACCAAAATTCACATTTAGACAGCTTTGCATATAACTTCTTCTCTTTCAGAACTTTCAACACTAGTCTTAAGTGTTCTGCATGCTCTTCTTCCGATTTAGAGTAAATTAATATATCATCAATAAACACCACTACAAACTGATCTAAATAAGTATGAAAGATACGGTTCATGTACTCCATGAATACTCCCGGCGTATTTGTAACACCGAACGGCATCACCAAATACTCATAATGTCCATAACACGTTCTAAAAGCCGTCTTCTGAATATCATCATCTTTCACTTTAATCTGGTGATAGCCTGACCTCAAATCAATCTTGCTAAACACATAAGCACCTACCAACTGATCCATCAAGTCATCTATTCTCGGAAGCGAATACTTGTTCTTATCGTCACTTTGTTCAACTGTCTATAATCAACACAGAGCCTCATACTCCCATCTTTCTTCTTTACCAACAACACTGGAGCTCCCCACGGCGATACACTTGGCCTTACAAACTTCTTTTCAATCAAATCCTCCAATTGTTTCTTTAATTCTGACAACTCAGACGCAGACATCCTGTACGGTGCCATAGAAACAGGTCTGGTACCAGGTACAAGGTCAATCGCAAATTCTACTTCCCTCTCTGGCGGTACATCAGGAATTTCGTCAGGGAAAACTTTAGGAAATTCGCGCACCACCTGCAACTCATCAATTATAGCTTGATTCTCAATAGATAACGACGCCATCAACGAAAACACCTGAGCTTCTTCTTGTATCAACTTTCGTAACTGCCTACAAGACAATAATCCTACTCCTTCCTCTTCTTCAGGAGTAGAAAAACTCACCGACTTTCTATAGCAATTGATATGAACAGAGTTATATTTTAACCAATTCATACCTAAGATCACATCCATCCCAGTTAACGGCAAACACACCAAATCAACATTAAAGTCTCTGTCGAAGATCGACAAAGGACACTTTAAACACACAAGAGAAACACAAGAGAAGTAGTCACTGATCCCTTAGCCGGAATCTCGACGACCATCTCTCCATTCATAGAGGATAACATAAGACCCAATCTCTTAAAACAATCAGCAGCAATAAAGCAATGAGTAGCACCAGTATCAATCATAGCAATTAAAGGAGTACCATTAATGAAACATGTACCTCTGATGAGTCTGTCCTCGCTAGTTGTCTGAGTCCCAGCCAACGCGAACACTTTCTCACCGCTTTGCGCCTTCTTTGGTTTCTGACACTGACTACCAATGTGCCCTTCTTCACCACAGTTGAAGCAAATCCTCTCTTTATGCTTGCACTCAGATATTGCATGCCCAGTCTTACCACAACGGAAACACCTCTTTACCTCAGCAGTACACACATTACTCTTATGACCAGGTTTCCCACATTTGAAACAAGTTATGCCAGCAGGAGCATCTCCCCCACTAGTTCTCTTGCCATCAGCCACCTTCTGTTTACCTTTTCCCGCCGGAGCATCATAAGGCTTGCCCCGATTCTGTTGGTGCTTGCCCTTCCTCTCATTAATGATCTTATAATGAGCATTGTTATCCTTTTCAAAAATCCTGCAACTATCAATCAAATTTGCAAAAACACGAATCTTCTGATATCCAACTGCCTTCTTAATCTCTGGGCGCAACCCACTCTCAAACTTGATGCATTTTGAAAACTCAGCATCATCCTCGTTGTAGTGTGGATAAAACTTAGCCAACTCAACAAACTTTGCAGCATAATCAGTAACCGACATGTTTCCTTGCTTCAGCTCAAGAAACTCGATTTGCTTCTTACCACGAACATCCTCTGGGTAATACTTCCTCAGGAACTCCCTTCGGAACACAACCCAAGTGATACCTTCACCTGCAGCTTCCAATCTCTGACGAGTCCCTAGCCACCAGTCATCAGCCTCGAATGCTAGCATATGAGTCCCATATCGAACCTTCTGCGCTGGAGTGCAGTCCATCACACGGAAGATTCTCTCCATCTCTTTCAACCAATCCAATGCTCCATCAGGATCATACTTGCCCTTGAAGGTAGGCGGATTCTCCCTCTGAAAGGTTGCTAAACTACGAGATCCAGCATTCTCGTCAGCGTTCGGCTGATTCTGCAAAGCTTGAGCCATTGCTTGCATCGCAGCAGCAATTGCAGCATCGTTCCTTCCAGCCATCTCAACTTATCACTGCAACATAAACACGAGTAGAACTAATTAACAATACTCGATTGTTAAACAGAACTACGACTCGACAACTTGGCCGGACGGACCGACCTGCTCTGATACCACTAATGTAACACCCCATTTTCTACCTGGCGAATTTTCAATAAAATCAAAGTAATAAAATTTCAACATAAACAGGATGTCACATTTTCAACTTAAAAACAACAGCATTTAACCGCATAAACATGGATACATAACACTTAATATTCAGATGAACATAATTCAGTCTTTGCCACAAAACAACTTTATTAATACGCAGCGGATTCATAAATTCAACTGAAATACCATAACAACTTGTTTGATTTAAAACAACTCTAAGACATCAAGCCTTTAATGAAAAACAACTTAAAATTCAGCAACATAATAAAACCGACACTAAAGAAAACATGCGTTCATCCCCCCGAGTGCTACGTATCAGAGCGACGACACCGACTCGAACTAATGAAGGTAGACAGCCTTCACTCTGGATTACCTGCAGGATGGCGTATAAACCATCACCAACCACAGAATTGGTGAGATATCAAACCATATAATCGGATATATGATAAATAATATATTAGATCAGATTATAAAGTCACCACTTCACAACTTTTTAGGCAACATAAATCAACAACACAACGACAACGTCTCAATCAACATAAATCAGCAACACAACAACCTTGAAATCAATATTAATCCACAACGCAATAACAACTTAAAAATCACATTCAGTTAACAACACAACAACATCGATGCAACATGAAATGCGACTCAAAATGCACATGCATGTGGTACCATTGGAGCAGAACTCCCAGCTTAAAAATTTGCCAATTAATATTGACGTCAACAAGGCATAAGCCTTCCGCTTAATATTTTTTCCAATCCAGGCCAGCTTAATATTTTGCCAATCCAGGCCTGCTTAATATGTTATGCCATGTGACCCATCATGAACATCATAATAACAACACTGATAATTACATCTATCAGCACCACAGCAAATCAGCATTGGCTACAACTTAAATTCTTGCCAATAATTAGAGGCAATTCAACATATTCCACAGCTTGTAATTCTCAACAACCAGGATTCACCGCAGCTAGAATTTATAATGCGCCCACAAAAAGGGTACTAAAATCAATCATTTCATTATCTGGTAATTTCGACTGAAAATTAGTTAATTAATTCCATTATCAATTTATCTGCCAGCACTACGGAATTATATAACAACTTCTCAACTTGCCACAAGGAACACAACACAATTACACTGCCACTCTAATGCCTAACTCTTCTACTAAGATTATTAGTATTCCTACTCTGTATTAATTATTAAGACTGTTCCGATACTATTATTGGTTAGATTCTGCTATAGAATATCACCCGCCACATATTACTTTATCATCACGACACTGCTACCAAAAATACTACCTAATACATCCTATTATCACTACTGCTACTAGACAACTCCTGTCAACATTTATCATTGCCACTGCTACTTAAATAACTCCCCTTTAAGTATCACTAATTTATCATGTTACTGCTTACTCAATTAATTCCTTTCTAAATGGATATTATACTATCGTTACTAACATCCTGCCAACAAATTTCGAATTCACTTCTATGCCATGATTATCATCCGGTTATACGAGTAATTCTCACAAGGTACAACATGTTTACACTCAGACCCATCCATAACAAGCAGCCAAACCAAACATCAATGCAGGAAACAACACAGCACCCAGAAACTGTGTGCATGACGGTCGTCACGCTCCATGACGGTCGTGACCCGTGTGACGCTCGTCACACTTCCATGACGGTCGTCATGGCTCCCAAAACTGCGTTCAACCTCAAAACCTGCGTTCTCTCTGTTCTCTCATCCATCTCCTCTGTTCTCTCCTTCTCTTATACTCATCCTCAACTAATTCTTCCAATACATCATACTACAACAACATGGATAATTCTGCTCAAACAACGTGAATTAATTATCCTCCGATTAATTTGACGACATCTACCAATCCCTCCCATTTTCGGTATGAATTCTCATACCATCACAGTACCACCACAATACCACAAAATCACACAAAATAACACCGATTAAATGATTCTACGATTAATTTAACCACATCAACCAATTTAGGCAATCAATTTTAACGAATCAACACGCACATGGACAGAAGCAATGCTACAAATCCAATCCCATATACTATTTATCATAAACCCAATTATAGAGTCAGAACCCCACCCTTACCTTGGATTGAAGGTCGCTCTACTCTTCAATTGGATTTTCGGTTCTGCAATTCCCACGTAATTCTCCAAAACCTCTTGCTCCACTTTCTCTGCAACTTCTTGTATTCTCCAAAACCTCTTTTTTTCTCTCCAAGACTTTTTCCAATAACTTCTTATATTCCTGCAACTTCCTTTTCCCACTAACTCCACTTATTCTCTTATTTCTATTGGGCCAACTTACTACACCCGCAACATTGCTACTACCAACTAAGCCCACATACTTCTTATAATTCTAGTAAACTAACAACATATCATTTCTACAACTCAAATTGATATCACACAACTTCAACAATTAAAACGGAAAATATTCAAAACTATTTAATCAAATAAATAATTAAATAATTGGGCGTTTCACCAAGCTCTGTAACCAGCAACTCCATGTCGTCCGCCTTCGTCATCCTACCGTGACGAAGAAGGGTACCCGTGATCGGTAGATGTAAGAGGCACGAGATGTCGTTCAGCGTGATCGTGATCTCGCCATACGGTAGATGGAATGAGGATGTCTCAGGGTGCCATCTCTCAACAAATGCCATCAGGATACCGTACTAGATCTGGGACTACCCAATCCTAGACAGGCCTCAAAGACCAGACTCCGCAAGTGCAGACATGAACCACTCAGCCTCTGGTAGCATCTCAATCGTGTCCATAACCTTGTCCCCATGGGTATAGAACTTCTGTGAATCCTTCTCCTGAAAATTTCCAAATAAAAGAATGTTATAAATGAACATATTTTCAACGAATACAATTCTATAAATAAACCGAGAAATGTTACCTATCCTAGCCAGACATATCTGGCAGTATGCTCAGAGTACCCCACGAGTAGGGACATATCAGACGGTCCCCCGGGGTAACCGCCCAGCTCATCGAAATCGTCATCAGCGTCAACACCCTCATGTGATGGGTGATCACCCTCTGGAACAGGAACAGGAACAGGGGAACGAGGAGGAGCAGCTGATGGAGCTGGAGTCTCCCGACGACGTTTGCGTGCGGGCTGGGACCCTGATGAACTACCAGTAGAAACGCGACGCCTACGAGATGTAGAATCGGCGGCTGAAGGGAGAGTGGCCTGTACCTGAGATGTGGAAGTGGCCTGAACCTGTGATGTGGATGGTTGTGGTGTAGGATGTCCCTCAACTGTAGGGTCTACCCCAACTCCCTCTGCGCCGAAAGCCTCGGCTATAGACTGCATCCGCTCACGTCAGACAGATGCGTGCTGAGCTGTCCGTCCTTGTAATGTACGATCGTCTCTGCCAGCCATCTAATCTGCAAAGCATAATAAATTAATTAAATGTTGTTTAAAAATAATTAAACAAAAACAAACAAACAAACAAAATAAAAAAAATAAAAAAATAGTATTCCGGATATGCACATCCGGAAGGTCACAGGATTTTTAACGTTGGGTATTTCCGGATGTGCACATCCGAAAACACTCAGAAAACTAAACGTTAAAATCTTTCTGGATCTGCACATTCAGTACGTATTTTGAAGTTTAAAAATGGCAGCCATGGCCACTGTAACATGCAAAAGGGCATTTTAATGCCCTGATCGTCTGTCTGAAGCAGTAAAAATGACCTACATTGTCTCTAACCTATGTTATTCATACAACCTAACAATTTCTACACCTAAATGTCTACTCTAAATCGATTACTCGAAAATTACTCTAAAACTCTAAAATTAGAAAATTTACCGATTAAAATGAGATACGGAGGATTTGGAGTGTGTTGATCGTTGTAGAAGTTGCTCTGCGTCGAACTCGAGTGGAAAAAATCGAGATTTGTGGTGATTGAAAATTTGAGAGTTTGAGAGAGTTTGAGAGATTTTGGAAATGGAAAAGTGAAGAATGAGGGGAAGGAAGAACGTCTGGCGCGAATTAATAAGAAATCCTTTCGGAAGTGCACATCAAAATTATTTTCGGATATGCATATCCGGAACACATCAACGTTTTTTGAAAAATTGGTGCGTCCGGATGTGCACATCCGGAATCAGGGGGCAAAAAAATAATTTCACGTGGTGCCTAAGAAACTTGGATGGTGCATTAAGAAACCCTTGAAAAAAAAGTAACATAATAGGGATACCGAGTAAATGCACAACAGACCCATACAACGAAACAATTGATAAATAGGGAAACCATGTACATATACCATGACTCCGACAAATGTAATTCTTCATTCAATTCTCCCATTTTGAATATTTTTGAAATAATCCATATTGTCGGTTTGGAGTTGGAATCCAGAGTTTAGGAAGAGGATTTGAGCAATGGCATTGTCAAAACTCTAGTGGCCAACCTTAAGGATTTTGTCACGACTTCATTATAATCCTTCGTTAGTTTATCATTCTTTGTAGTAAGGAGCGTGATTTTATCTTTAAAGTTGCGAGTATGTTTTAGGGATGAACAATGTTCATTCAGTAATAATTTTCTTTTCGTGAAAATAGGATGTCCGACTAACTTATAGTTGAACCCATGATTATGTACACCACTCAACATATTAAATGTCCAAAAAAAGTTTGATATGTGGTATTTGTGCAACTTAAAACGACATTCACATTTCCTTGTTTCAGTGTCATCACGTTTTAACTTTTAGATAGGTTATTTATATTGACAACTTTGTTCACATCTCATCGTAGTAAATGTTAGTCTTCTATCAGAACAAGAATCAAGCCTCCCAATTATTACTCCTAAATCTAATTTGGAAGCTTCTGGATGGACTTATTTAATCATACGATCATGTAACATAAACTCTTGTTCAGTGTTAAAGTTTTATTAACATCAACGTATACAACACCAGGTTGAGGAACTCCTGACATACTATCCTCTAATGCATTAGTATGGTTGACAACGTCATGGTGCATTATATCTACAACCATTTGAAATATGCAGAATTCTAGCAACCAATTCACATGTCTGAAAATTAACTTCCGCAAGAAGTTTAAAAGGCTTCAGATGATATCTTTCAAACAACTTCCTCAATGCATAAAAAAAATTTTAAATAAAAAGGGCTTTAGCCCAAAAAAAATATAAAAACAAGGAAATAGGTACAAAAATGAGGGAGACATTGAGGCAAAACCTCAATCCTATCTGAGTCTAAAATTAGGCAAACCTAACCTACTTCTATGGAAATCTGGTTTAACAACCAAATGAACAACATTCCACCAAATAAAATTAGTGATATCTAATCTTAAGTTAGCCAACTTATCGGCACAATGGTTCCCTTCCCTGTACATATGTGTTGCCAAAAAATTAAAGATTCTTATTTGATGCATACAGTTGACTCATATATACCTGATTTTCCATGGCACTACAGATGATTTACTAAGCGTCAAAACAACTAATTTAGAGTCTGTCTCTAACCAAAGATTGGACCAACCATGATCTATAGTCAACTCAATAGCCAAAATAGCTCCCATAAGCTCAACAAAAAGAGCATTCTCCTAGACTAAATTACATGCAAAGCTCCCAACATGATTACCAAAATGATCACTGAAGATTCCCCCACGGGCGGCCTTAACCGGGACCGCACCAGAAGCGCCGTCAACATTAACCATCTTCCACCCTCTAACTAGAGGGTACCAAATGACTTTACAAATCTGAAGTTTAGGATAATTGATAGAAATGTACATCAGTTGTAATTTAGGGTCATTACGAGGTTTATGATGTTGATATACATTTTAATCTTGTTACCAAACACAGTAATTGAATAAGGAAAGATTCTTTAGAGGGGATTTAAAGAAATATGACGTAGAATCTTGAGTGAGAGGATTTAAAAAATTAATCATTTAAAAAAAAATATTACAATACAGAAGTTATCATACAGACTATGTAACTTTGTGTTCAAAAGATAAATTTCGAACTTATAAATTACATACACCTTTTCTCATTCCAAAAAACAAACAATTGGTTAACTGATTAGGGTCATCCAAAAGATAACTTTTAGATACAACAAGAACATTTTTTTTTTAAAAAATCATAGAATTAAAAAAAAAAAAAAAAACATTTCGTGTAATGAACAATCTCCAAAAATACAGTCATCCAAAAGATAACTTTTAGATATAACAAGAATATTTTTTTGAATTTTCATAGAACTAAAAAAAAAAACAATATAGTGTAATGAACAATCTCCAAAAATACAGTTATATTGTTTTAGTCTGCCCAACCAACTCAAATGGAATGTGTGATTTTGAAAAGAAAAGGAAAGAATCCAACTACAAAGTTAATACAATGGATGAATTTTTGCAAGAATAATGATTATCAACTTAGACAGACTGAAATGCTAAAATTAGCATAACTTTGCTATTGTTAAAAAGATTTAGGTCCTATTTGAATTTGTTTATTTGAGATTTTTTTTTTGTTAAAACTCATTTAAATTTATCTACTAAAATAAATTGTGACATTTTTAGTAAACTTTTTTTAACTTAACTTTATAAGTTCTTCAAGATATTTTATGAAAATTACTTATAACATATATAAAAACCATTTAAATTGATTTTATCTTTTCTTTAAAAAATTGATTATACAAACTTATTCATAGACACTGATTTTGATATGCACTTGTACTATAAGTTGCAAATAAGCTGTTTAGTACGGAAATGTTACTAGTTTAGAACAAAATAAATCAAAACATATGAATTCTATTTATATATGTGTATAATATGTTGCAAGTAAATCAGAACATTGACACGAATTAACAAAATGTCTCACACACAGGGACATACAAAGTTACAATTATTTCATTTTCTGGTGTAAAATGCTAGAAATACGTTGTTATTTCAAAACTTCAAAAATAAATTGTGCAAAACATACATTATGCCTTCTTCTTCTTGGATTTGAGCATCACGAATCCAATAAAGATGCATAAGAGGCAAAGAAGAGCCACACAAGCAGAAACTGGTATTAGTATGGCATATTCTTGGGGTAAGAAATACTTGTGTACGAAATGATCACCATCTACAAATGGCTGAAAGAGCACAAAATCAATAAACTTATCAGGAAGTTAAAATCAGGAAGCCATAATTCATTTGAAGTACTAGACATATTACTAACCAGGATGATAACCCAGAAAGTATAATAAGTGAATATCGATAAGCTTATAATGGACAATAGAAATCCAACTGCTCTGTCTGCTACCTCCATTTTAAATCCTTTTGTTCTTGTTTCCTGTTGACAACAAAACAAACAGATGACTGTTGGGGTTCACATTATTAGAAAGTAGAAACAAACTCAGCAAAATATTGGTAGCATGTTTGAAACAAATATATTCTTAGAGTCGGCACGAGCTGAAAGGAATGCAAGACCACATGAGTTGTTGGATGTAAAAAAAATTGAAATAATGCAAAAATTTACTGAAAAGGAAATGCAACGCATTGGATTATGATAAGAAAAGTGTATGTTATAAAGTTCAGAACAATTAGCAATTAAATATATATACATCATATTTATTATTCAAAATAGGAAATTAAAATATAATTTTCCTAATAAAAAATAACAACAAATTGATTGATGTCAAGGTGAAGGAGACCTTCAGAAGTTTTATCAGAAATTCAGCTTGAATAAAGCCATAATATTGAGACTGGCAGTGTCAGGGTTCAAGTCAACAAAGAAAACTAAACCGAACCTAACCAGAAATGAGTTCAAACTGAAATGATTATTTGAATTGTTGAAACAGGTTAAAATTGTCAAGACTGTGGTTTAGAAACTGGTTTCCGAACAGGTTTAAACAGTTCAAAAACTGCTTGATTATTTGGTTCTTATTCGATCAATTTCACTAATAACAGACTCAAAATAAGCAGCAAATAAGGCACCATGACAATGAGAATATGAATCAGTTATTTTGGTTCTGTGTGGTGTATAATATTAACTTAAGTGCCTTTATTTTCATTCAGTCATATCTTAGGAGAGAAATAGATTACCTTTTTTTTTACTTTTATGAACAGGAACTATCGGTTTGAGATTATATTTCACTGTCCGTTTTACAAATTCATTTTTGCACAAGACAGAGATTCCCGTGAGATTATATTGCAAGTTCCTATCAAGTTCGCTCTGGTAGTGTAGAAGTATCACATTATTGTCGCTAGATAATGGTGTCGTCCATCACCATTGACATAAGTTGGGTACAGACTATGACAATGGCAAATTGATGACCCATCTCATTTGCTACTGATTGACTTTTGTTTACTATTTGAAGTTGACTGCAGATGGATAAATGTTTTAAAATTTACCAATTTTCCACCCATTTGAACTGAAACAAGAATTTTAACCTATCTGAGATAAAGACTAATATTTAGCTACTTTAACTTGGTGTGACTTTTAGCTAGCTACTTTAACAAAAACTGAAGTAGGACAAGGTGAGTAAAGTGCAGCCCTTCAAATTAATGGGATTGGTAGCTGCTGTTATATATAATATGGGGTATAATATGATTGATCTTATTGAGAATTCTTATGTCACCGTAAGAAAAGACATAGAAGGATAAATAAAAACAGAGAACAGAATATACATCACAATAACCATCCTTTTTATTATATCGCAAGCCAAGATAACAAAGGAAACAAAAGACACAGCAGCAAAGAGAGTAAACTAGTCGACTTAGTGTGCTTTGATACAATATCATTGTAAGTTCATGAAAAAAATGGCATTAACATAATAACATGTAACAATTACATCTCTAAATAAAACCAACCTTTTATAATAAACTTCAACTATACTTAATTAAAACTGAAACTAAAACCCTATGAACATTAAAATTTAAAAACCAGCAATGAATGTATCATAACTCATAAAAATAAGCTACAGTTCAGTAATAAAGCCAACAAAGAACTCTAAAATACTTGGAAAAAGGCAGTACTTACAAGCTAAATGAGCATAATACTAATATCAGTATTGTGAAACAATTTATAAGGCGTTAATAAATTCCATCAAATAGATTACGAAATTGGAACAAATCAGGTTATTAGAGAAAGCAGAGGCAATGATGCATACAAGAAATTCGAATCAGAGCTAAGTCAAATGGGGTTTATTATCAAGTTTAATCCTTCACTCAGGGTTTCACATAGAGGTACGCAACAGCAATATAATGGCTTTTGATGTTAGTCAAACCGCAGCGCAACCCTGATTGAGGTTGCATTGGCCAATTTTGACCGTGATTCTCCATAATATCAAGGATCCTGATGCAGACGCAACAGTTACCATGACCACTATCAAAAACCCTGTCTTTACCTAAACTATACATTTTTTGGTTCAGATTAATCATGTTTGAATCCCATCAGCTGAACCAAAAGCACGTGACCAATCAATAAACTTACCTATTTGTACCAGATACCAATTTTAAATTCTCACTTCAAAAAGCCACATCAGTTTTTGAAATTTTGTTTGTGGCAATGAGCATGGTGAGTACAAAACCCTAATCTAAGAAGTAGAACCGTAAAATCATATTTGATAGACAGATTTCAATATATAAACATTACAAGAAAACTAATCTAATTTGTTAATCAGACCAATTTAGCGTGTAATCGCGGAATCGTAGATCGCAATGGAATGGAAATCTCATGCGCATTACAGGAAAGGGGAAGGAAATTCGAGAAAAGTAATGAATTGAGAAGATATGGCCGGGATTTCTTACTGTTTCTGGCTACCGATGAACAACTCCGGCAGTTTTTCCGGCAGGCTATTGGTTTTTACGACTTGCTCGAGTTCAGTGGTGGGACACGGGTAAGTGAGCAAAGGGAATATGGAAATAGAAAAATAGCAACAAAGCATGGCCCAAGGCCGAAAAATCAATCAATCAATATACAATTATAAAAAGAATAGTACCTGGTAATTACAAAATTAGTCTTTTTATTAACAACTAAATCTTTTCTTATTTCAAGGATATATTAGTCTTTTGCAAACTTTTTCTAATCTAATGCATTCCACAATAAATGCATCTGACGTGGCATTCATATATTTTTTTTAGCTTAATTCCAATTAAAAAATTAGACATTGGAAAGCTGAAAAACTAAAGAGTCATTTTGAAAGTTGGAATTGTTCATTAATTCTCCTTGGTGAATCGATTTACGTTAACATAAACTGGTATTATTGACACAAAGGGTTAAAAAACCCTAAATACATCAGATTACCTCATATCCTCTATTTCCTCCCATGCGCTGTCCCTCTGCTTCTTTCACCTTCGTTCATCCTCTTCAGTTTCTCATACACTCACTGGCGCCTTCAATGTTCTTCCTCATCCACATCGCGCTGTAACCCTCACAACACCATGGCAAGGTTCTTCTTCGCAGCCGATCGCAACCGATCGCAATACAAGTCGTAACGGACATAAGTTTACTCTACGACGCGCAATCGAGAACGGTATCTGACCTGCGTGACTCCGACGTTAATGTTGACCTAACGGTAAGCTCTCACTCTCGTGATCTTCTTCTTACTCAGTGATTGTTGTTGTTGTAAATCGCTTCTGGTGCTGATGCGAATCTGTTGTTATGCGGTTGTAGTTCTTGAATTGATGCTGATGAACTTGAATGTTTGGTGTTCTTCTTTCTGCAGGTGAAGATCTTGATGAGAACCAAAGTTGATTGAAGACACATTTCCTGTTGAAGGCGAACCTATTATAAGTTATACCGGTGGTATTGATGAGTTTGAAGCTACTACTGTGGAATCTGATGAGAAGATTGATACTACCAGGTACTTAGTTTCTGTGTAAATTTAGACACTAAGTACATGTTAATCGATTTTTGAAGAAGCTTATTCAGTTCATGATTGAGTTGATTGAGTTGATTGAGATGAGTTTTGTTGTTGGGGAAAATAGTGTTATAATCATCACCTAAGTTCTTTTATGTACACAGAATTAATGTGTTGTTTTCTGTTTTACTATGTTATGAATTAAGAAATGGATTTTGGCAAATGTGGTAACTTGACTTTTATACTCTTTTTGAACTTTTTCAGTGAATTAGTTACTTCATATGGTCGTCATCTTGAGAAACGACACGATATGCTTCTAGGGATGTTGTTTGAGCAAGGGACGTACAGGAAACTCTATAGTTATCGACATTTTATAAACGGGTTTGTTGTTCATATTTCACCGGAACAGGTGAAGTCTTCTGTTGTTAGTTATACATTTAGTTTTGTGTGATTAACGTTACGTTTCTTCAATCTAATTTCCTTATGGTGTCGTCTTATATTAGTAGGCACAAACTATACGACGTGCTCCTGGAGTGAAATCGGTTGATAGGGACTGGAAAGTGAAGAGACTTACAACACATATGCCGCAATTTTTGGGACTTCCGACTGGGGTATGGCCGACTGGAGGTGGCTTTGATAGAGCTGGAGAAGATATTGTGATTGGATTTGTGGACTCGGGGATTTTTCCTCATCACCCGAGTTTTGCAACTCATAATACTGAACCGTATGAGCCAGTTCCGAGGTATAGAGGAAAATGTGAAGTTGATCCAGATACTAAAAGGAGTTTTTGCAATGGGAAGATTGTTGGAGCACAACATTTTGCACAAGCTGCAATAGCTTCTGGATCATTCAACCCTTCAATTGACTTTGCATCTCCTTTAGATGGGGATGGACATGGCAGGTTAGAGAAAGTCATCTGTTAGTTGGACTTATTTGACATTATCTGGCATAAATACTTCTAAGATTGTTTGAGAAAGCTTATGGAAACAACTTATAACAATCCTCCTATTTTCCTTTCTCTGGCAGTCATACAGCTTCTATTGCAGCAGGAAATAATGGAATTCCTGTGCGGATGCACGACCATGAATTTGGGAAAGCAAGCGGCATGGCTCCATGTGCAAGGTGAGAACTTATACCCTTGATTTATAAATAATTCGGAACTACAGACCTTTTTGTTGCATTACATATTTGGTGCATTTATGTTCAGGATTGCTGTATATAAGGCACTCTATAGACTCTTTGGTGGGTTTGTTGCAGATGTAGTTGTTGCGGTCGATCAGGTATGCAAGGATATGATATGTTTACGCAATCTCATTGTTTTATTTTATTTCAAAGAAATAAAGGATAATATAAAGAAGAATGAACATTAATTATTCCATTTAATATGTTTATTCAACCTGTCTGAATGCAATTCAGAATAGTCTCAAGTTTATTTCAATTATTCCCACTTCTCTAATTCATCCTCACTCCGCCACTCTTGCCAGCATCAACGCCGATTTCAACTTTAAGGTATCATTTTGTCACTTAAGCCACCATTTTTCTATGTCTTTCACGATAACAAAATGAACCAGACGGTTGTTAGTTGCTCAAACTTACTGCACTGTGTCTATCACGGTTCTGCTTCTGATTATTTGACTTTGTTAGCTGATTTAGTTTGATTGTTGGTTTTGCAGGTGTGGGTTCGTTATAATACCTGATTTTGGAGATAATTCTTTATGAATGTGGACCAATTGTGTTGTTTATTATTTTTTTATTGGGAATACTATGTTTAAATTTATGTTTTTCTGCAGAATTGTGTTGTTTGTGTTTTAATGCATTGATTGGATTTTTTTTATGGTTACAGATTTTGCAGTGGAAGTAAAATTGATATGCTGACAAAAAATATCGTTGAGATACATAGTAAGGGAACTCAAAGAAAGGAGGGATACGATTGGTAACACATTGAGGCCAAGTAGAATAATACAGTCTGAAGCAATTGCTACTGTTTTGTGTTAAGGACTTATCATTTTACAAGTATTTTATTTACTAATTCTTAGGATATTGTAACTAGCTGTTGTATCATAATTTATTTTAGTTTGGATGATGCTTAAATTATGGGTTCTCTGATATTATTAGCTTTTGATTTGTAAGATACTACTGTCTATTGATCATAGAAATTGAAATAGTTAATAATCTTTCCATTGTGATCTTCAATACACATTTATGCTCTCTACATTCTGAGGTAATGATTTATATGCTTTAGTTTTTTCTTTTTTTCTCCATGTAGCATCTCATGTGTTAATGGCCTTACTTAAAACTCCAGAAGTACTCCCACTACCAACCATACTTTCACCTCTTGGAAAGGCTCGTGCTAGGATGGGTAAAAGAAAAAGTCTCAATAATCATTAAATAATACTAAATATATTTTTATTTTATTTCAAAGATATAAAGGATAATATAAAGAATAATGAACATTAATTATTCCATTTAATATGTACATTTAAGTTTTTTTACATAAATATGTACATTTATGTAAATCAAATTCTGACTACTATAGAGATTATGTACAAAACCAATAGAGATTATAATTTTTTTAAACTTATAAAATTTCTAAAACAAAACAAAATCTTTTTAAAAAACTGATAAATGGTAGTCATAGAAAAATAATGATAAATAGTAATCATGAAAAAAATAATGATAAATAATAATCATGAAAAAAATGATGATAAATGGTAAAAATTTATTGATACAATCATTTTTATAAACGGAAATAAATTGCAAATATTTTATAAATGAGCAAAATTCAACTATTGATATAATTATTTTTACTTTTACTAGAAGGGTTCAACTAAGACCAATTTATATTTTTACTATTAAGAGTGAATTTATAAACGAGAATAAATTACAAATATATTTATAAAAGGGAAAAATTCAACTATTGATACAATTATTTTTATAAACGGTAATAAGTTTGAAATATTTTTATAAAATTTGACGGGGAGCTGTTATATATTGTAGGTTTGTAAAAATTATAAATATGATATAATAAGAAGGATTTAAAACTGATATTTGACGGAAAGCTGTTGTAAATGTTAGGTTTGGAAAAATTGACTAATATCTAAAAAGTAATGTTATTTGAATTGGAAAAATTATTTTATTCAAATCTGTTGTTTTAAAATTAAATCGGATTCAACTAAGTTTTGTTAACTCATCTGGATTCACGGGTAGATGTAAACGTATCTATGAGAGGTTATGCTGTAGATTGTTCATTTTAATGTCCATCTTTTGAAGTTAGAGAATTGGTTGTACGATTTATTGTGAGTACGAATCAATGCTTAAAAGTTGGTGCATATTATTAGCATATATTTGTAACTATGTCAATGTTAACTAATTGAAAAATGAATTCAAACTTTACAAATGATGGTTTGGTAGACATGCGATGTAAATCTAAACAGGACCCGTGCGATAGCACGGGTTTCTTACTAGTTAAAATAAATAAATAAAAGTTGCTCTGCCAACAAAAAGGGTGTTAATCGCAATGATGCCTAAACGCTCATTCCAAGAGAGGCTTGAGTGAGTCAACTGGGTTGATTCAACCTCAACCTCATGATCAAACTACCATCAAATTTGAAGGTGAATACGTGTAGGAAAATGATACAGGGAAAAAAGGCCATTCACATGGCTCAGTCAACCAAGGCTATGTCAAAAATCAGAGGGCCCTGTGACCGGCCAAGTGTGGCTTGCGCAGACGGTGAGGTTAAGATGAAAAGGGGTCAGGGGATCACATGTCCCTCATTCATCCATTCCCTCTATCTCTTTCTAACTCAGACACTCTCTTTCCTAAAAACATCCAAACCCAATGAATTTTTCAAAACAGAGATCAAACCTCATCAGAAATGAAGAACACGATGAACATTCTAAGGTGTTCATCTTCTTCAAACCTAGTTCAGCCTAAACAGTGTCAAATCCAAACACAGTTAACATGGAACCTTACCCAAACATCATTATAAACCCTAATCTGCCCTCAATTTAGCCAAATAATCAATATCTCTACAGATCCAAACTCATTCCCAAACCAAACTGTAGGTACTGAAATCAACGATTAAAGGTCCAATTCAAGCAAACTGTGCAATTACACTTACAACAATCCTAAAGCATCAAATAAATATGAAGAAAGCTTGAGCAAAAATGGAGATGAAGACCTCGTCGGAGCTTTGAAACTCCGACGAGGTTCCGGCCAACCTTAGGTGAGTACCTCCGAGCCTTTCTACTTCTTTGTCTTCTATTGTGTTATTGTATTCTTATCTTCTCTATCCCTTTCTTCTGCATGCACCGACGACTGAGTAGGACTATAGCTCCGGTGAGTGGAGTTTTATAGCTCAAACTATCTCAGGTTCAGATGATGAACCTGAGTAGCTTACTAAGAGAGAGCTTTTTTTAGTGGGGTTAGGATTGAGTTTTAGCAGGATTTCGGTGAGGATTTATATTGAGACTAAAAAGTGAGATCAATTTAAAGGGGAAGGATTGAGTGTGAGGAAATTTTGAGGTGGGAAAATGAGTCAGTTAGGAGAATTTTGGGGGGAAATCAAAGTGGTAATCCGTGTGAGAGTTGAGGATCCATATGATGATTTGTGATTAGTGAGGGAATAGTGTGTGATGATTGTATGGAATGTGTGAGTCTGATAATGGTGATGTATGTTTGATGAAGGATCAGGCGTTTGCTGCGACTTTCAACTTGTTCTATTTTTTTTATTTTTTCAAATTAGTTTTGGATGTGAATGTATATTGTGTATGTTGCTGTGTTGATGGATATGGATGAAGTCACACATTGTTGCATTGCCTTGAAATTGTTTCTATTTTAAAACTCATTTTGATAGTGTATGTTGATTGATGATGATGTTGTGTATGTGTGATGTATTAGATGTGGTGTTGGTGATGAATTCACATGTTGTTCATGCTTGTGAAATGCTTCCTTTTCATTTGTCTTTCAAATTTCAACTCATTTTGTTTGTATGCATGATGCATGGATGGGTTCCTCATAGTTTCCCACCAGCGATTGAGTCGTGGGTATCTGCTTCTGGTCTATTCTCTCGGCAGAGAACCAATTTATCGAGGATAGATCAGAACTTGTTATCTGCATTTGCTGAGAGGTGACACTCTGAAACATCGTCCTCCCATATGTCGTTTGGCGAGATAACTATTACGCTGGACGATGTTTCTTGCCTGTGTTCATATACCATGTAGGAGAAATTCTCTAACCCTGCAGAAGGGTTCACTGACTCGGATGTTATTACTCAGGTTATTCGTCTGATGGGTGTTCTGTTGGACGAGGCAGCTTAAGAGATTCTTGTTTGCAGAGGTCCCAATTATAGGTTGGATTGGTTGAAGACGATATTTGTCCGTCAGCGAGCTGATTGCAGATATCATTGTGCAGTTAGAGCATATATATTGTTGTTAGTAGGCTGTACTATTCTTTACTGATAAGACCTTTACTCTTGTAGAGGCAAAGTATTTACCACTATTTGAGGACTTATCTAGATGTGGTATATACTGTTGGGGGGCAGCTGCACTGGTCACACTTTACCGATATCTCGGAGATGCTTCCTTTCAAGGTTGTCAAACTCGCGAGTCTACTCAGACTCGTAAAGGGTCTGTAGACTCGACTCGTGGACTCGACTCGCAAACTCGTATGAGTCTATGAAAAAATTAAAATGACTTTCAAAAACATATATGTGACACAAACATGACACACACATGTATTTTTAAACTTGTAAATGCCTCATATATGATACATATGTATATAATAGATCACCAATTAACATCAAAATTTAAATTTCATACTCCATAACAAATTTCTTAACAAAAATACTCAATAATAAAACAAAAACAAAAAGAAAATAATGTAGTTAAAGACTTAAAGTACTAATTTCTTCAAAATTGGCTACTACATAAAGCAAAAAAATCATAAAATAGATATCCTAATGGCTTTAAACATCCAAAGCTCCAGTGAAATCATCACCACCAATATCATCACCATCATCTTCATCGGTATCTTGAGTATCATCATCAAACTCTGCCCCGGATGATACACCTTATTCATCATTAAACAAAGTTGGATTTCTTGAAGCTCCACTTCCACCTAATTCAACGTTGCCACGACCACCACCACTACTTTACACAACATTAGCAATAAAAACATCAGCTTCTACAACATTGATAACAATAACATTATCTTACTGAACATTAACTTCAGTTTGCACATTTTCTTCATTAGGATCTTCAGTTATCCATTCATTATCTTTACGCAAGAGAATATACAAGAGAAATGTCGAAGTGAAACATATAAGAAAATACTTACACAATGAAGAATTGATTTATGGGAATGAATACGAACAAAGCAAGAGACAAAACAAACACACGCCTTCGATGAAGGGATAAAGGCATGAAGAAACTTTGCTGAAACAAGAGACTAAGAGAGAAGCTTTCTAATTCCCGTACAAGCAAAAAATAAGGGATTTTTAAAAAAAATAAAAAATAAAATATTTTGGGAAAATTTGGCCTTTTTTGGGTTAAAAAAAACAAAATTCAAAAAAGCTTATAGACTCCTAAACTCGCCATAGACTCGCGAGTCTATACGAGTTTGTGCGAGTCTACCTGAGTCTATCAAAAAATGATTTTATGCCCGAGTTTACTCGTTTTTGCTTCCTAGACTCGTAAACTCGTACGAGTTTACGATTCTACCCGCGAGTTTGACAACCATGCTTCCTTTTACAGTTGCAGACAACTCGGGGGATATGCCTCTTTACTACAGGTACATATAATTTATTTTAATTTCATTTAAACGTATATTAGTTTATTTATAATACATTTAGGCGTATATTAGTTTATTTATAATACATTTAATTGATAATATTCATTTTGTGTAACAGTGTTAGATTCATGAGTATTTTCCTACTATTGGCAAGAGAGGATTTTTGAAGATTGCTGGTATTGGTAGTCCACTTCCTAGGGCGATGAAGTGGATGTACAAGCAAGGCACACAGAAGGTTGATAAGGTGAGGGTTGTGTTGGATGGATTGACACCTGCTGGTGTCATATGGAGCCTTTTTCAGGATCACAGACAACATCAACCTTTTGATGATATTTGCTTGTACAGTGGTGGCCTGCAATGGTATGGTACTACCGTTCTTTATTTATCTGACAGATTTTTGCGTCAGTTTGGATGCATACAATACATACCATCTTCGCCTCCTGATGTTGACACACTTGATGTGGATTTTAAGTGGGTTACATACGATGTGAGCGTCATGACCGTGATTCGTTCGGTCGAGTTTGCCGATACTCCATATGATGTGGTGGCCGATTACTTAGATTGGTACTACAGAGTGTCACATCCTCATTTGGTACCACCACCCCGGGGGGAGGCCAGAGAGGTTAGAGAGGTCCATGTTCCTGCGTTTGATGCTGGACCATCATATCTGAGGTTGTTACATATTTCACATGAGCTTCGTCGTTATCTGCATCGTCACGAGGCAGAAGAGGATGGAGATGATTTTGCTGAGGTCTTTCGAGCATTACGTATAGCTGAGGGTGGACCGGTACCTCAGGGCGGACCGATAACTTATGTTAGTGAAGACGATGATGCTTGATGTATTATTTTATATTCAGACTTATGTAGTATTATTCAGACTTATATAGTATTATTATATAGTATTCGTCAGATTTATAGAGTATAATTCAAACTTATATTATGATTGATGTTGTATACAAAACATAGTTAATACAAACCAAAATATAACATGAAGTCAATCGTCAACACAAACCAAAAAATAACATGAAGCCAATCGTCAATCCAAAATATAAAAAATCAAATTACAATCATAAAATAACATGTTTTGAGACCACAGGTGTAAGTTGTTGCCAATGTTGTAACCGTCCAGCAAATCCTATTATCCAAGATGTTGCATCTGCTGTGTGATGCTCCTTCCAATCTACTGTGACCAATGGCAAGTGAAATCTTTCATTCATGTTTACCTATTAAGAAAATTAATAAGACGTAAATCATAGATAAGTATTTAATATAAGAAATAGAATATTTACCTGAACCTAATGATTTGAGTTTACAAAACCAATGCAGTAAATGGACACATTAGGATTATATGAAGTCATTATAGGGAAGTAACTCAAATTAAGAGCACTTAATGAGACAAGAATGACGTTATACCGATTTGCTATCACATAACCCATTTCTGGTAGTGTCATCCACTTATCTATTGGCTGGGAACCTAAAGATGATATCAACAAGGATTCTCTCACTTTTGTTAAGCAACTTCCAAATAACTTCTCATAGAGACTATTTCTGGAACCTCTGATTTCATTATCCAAATCACGACGAACCATTGACCAACCATCCTCACCATATCCATGCAATGATGCAATGGCTCTAAACCCACAATTTCCATCATCCTTAACATCAACAATGTCATCAATAAATGGTCTGATATGTTCTAGAAATTGTACAATGTACCTATTAGATGGTTTCTTCTTTGACGTTTGGGATAACTGTGAACATGGTCTCTTTGAAGATTTTTTAGAACTATTGTGTGCTTGATCAACATACTCATGATATGAAGGATCATGATAAACATCATATCCCATATGTTTCTTCCATTTTCTCTTCACTCCTCCTTTGGTATTTTAGTTTTTTCAGGCGGCGGTACCATCTTTGTTGTAGTGGAGTATGCAATTTCACACACCCTACTTTTTAGTGCTCTCTTTACTGACACATCTAATAACCTGAACCTTTTCCATAATGCATCAATTACATTGGTCATGTCCACCTCTGCTTCATCCTCTGTATCTACCTCTTGTTCACCTTCCATGTTGAGCTTCCTCCAATGTATATGAATAACATCAATTGGTATTGATTCACCACTCAATGTGTATCTCCCTAACTCACAAGCACAAGGTAACCTGTATACTTTTCTATGACTATACCCACACATTTAGGTGTTTGTACCAACCATGTCAACCCTGTGCCACTCTTCAGCAATGTGTCTCAAAGCTGCTCTAGATACTGATCAATGCGAATTCGCATAAAATGGATAAGTGCGTGCATGCTCAACTTCATATAAACTCTTTTGAAATGAAGCTCTAATATTGCTCAATTGCACTTTGATGTTCCCATTCATAGCCTCCCAATTTGCACATATCACCATAAATGTTCTCCAACATCTGCTTCAGTTTCCAATGCGCAGACTTAGCCTTACCAAAAAAAGGTTCAGTATCATTAATATTAAGATAAGAAACTATGGCTAAAATCAAACACCTTACCTATTAGTTGTGATGTTACCCAAATGCAACACTTTATTGATCCAAGCTTCAACAAATCTATGTCTGTGAGGAATCAACCAGGTCTATCATATAATCAAAAAATGGTCTAAAATCCACACAGGCATGCTCAAGCTGTTGGAACTTTTGATGGTACTCCACCTTGTCGCATCTGGGAAAATCAACCGGCGGAAAAGAATAAAAGAGTCGCCACCGAACGTTATTTATCCCGACGCAGGGAAAGGAAACGATCGAAGAAAACCTCGACAAAGGGAAAGGAATGTTCGTCGCAACCATCGCCTGGGTTCGGGAGTCGGTTAGGCGAGAGGAAGGTATTAGCACCCCCTCGCGTCCATCGTACTCGATGGGATCCACGCTTCTTGTTTTCGATCAAAGGGTGTAGGGCATCTGAAACTCAACTGCTAACTGGAAACTGGAAACGAAAGGTGAAATGGAGAAACGGGGGGAAAAAGAGAAAAAGGACACAAAGGACTTGCAAGGATCGTCGCAATCCTATGCCTACGTATCTTCATTAACCAATGAAGAATCAGAGTCGACGTAGTTCGGACGGATTACGGTTTGTGGGGGAAGTTTGCTCGCCAAGCGTCGCGTCTGTGCCTACATATCCTCAATCGGACGAGAGAGAGGAAGTCAGAGCAGTCGTAGTTCGACCTACGAGTCGGTTTTGGGAGACAAAAGGGTTGATGAATAAGGTTGTGCTCGGAGAGATCTCGCACGATCTCCTGCCTACGTATCTCCATTAACCAATGAAGAATCAGAGCGACGTAGTTCCCCTCACTAGGGATGACTTCGCTTTGTTTATGTTTTTTAAGTGGAATACGCCAACGTTCGCGTTCCAGCAGTTTAGGTGTTGCCGCTCGGCGTGGGAGTCTTACGCGTTTACCTATTTGCGGTAGAACGGAAATGACGCGCCCCTTATGAGTGGATGAGAATAGATGACTCAAAGGTGTAAGAGAAAATGAAAGTTAGTTGTTAGTGTGCTAGGGTATTCATCTCGATCGCACGGGTGCGAGAGAAAGGGGAAGTTAGTAGTTAGCTCGCCGAGATATCGCATCTCGTGCCTACGTATCCTCAATCTGAAAAGAAAAAGGAATCAGAGCATCCGTAGTTCACGCTACTATGGGTGAACGGGAAACAATCTCAATCGCATGGGTGCGAGAGACAAGATGAGACTCACGAAAGGTCTAAGGGGAACCTCGGTCCTACAAGTTAGCATGCAATGATGGTCCTAAGGTCAGGATCAAGGGAAGTCTACCTAATGTTGTCAGGCATGGATTGTTATCCTAATGTCTCTCCTACCTCCGACTTAATCAAAAATTAAGTGGAGTGAGGAATCCTACGGGATCATGTCATCAGACAAGTAAACACTGGATAAATCAATCACAAAACAAACTAAAAGCAATGAACGAGTAAACAGTGTTAGTCAACAAAAATGTCACACAATCAAAGTAAGAAAGGGGGAGCTTTAGCCAAGGGGTCATATCAACCGAGGAAAACAAGCTAGCTGGAGGAAATAAGGGTACTCATCCAATGGTATCGAGAACCATGGAGAGCAGAGTAAGAAAGGGGAAGATGTGAATCAGATCACATAAGCATCAGCACTGGTCAATGCGAGCTATAGACAAGGTGTGGGGGTTGGTTGCGAACCCTATCTTCCACTTGACGGACTCGATAACAAGAGTGAGTTATGTTCAAAGCTCCAATCATGTAATGAGAGCTAAGAACGACCTGGGACTAGAAATGACGGGAGTCGATTGCGGACTCTCATTCCGCCTGATGCCTTCTTTGAGGTCTTACAAGGGGATACGGGAATGGGATGCCTCTTTGCAGGTCTTAGGCACAATATTAAACAATCACAAACAGAGCCTCCTTTGAGGACTTCCAGAATTGTCGGCCAAGTGGCACGGACTCCCAATCCTACTTCTCATGGCATCGAAAGGAAAAAATGCGGAATTAGTAAAAGAGAAGAGAAGTAATACCGAACGGATAACAATCCGTAGCAACGCAAGCAAAGTGTAAGCAAATCGACAAGCTTCTAGTAACCTAGCATGAATGAACAAAAGTGTTAGAAAGCGGAACGAATCCGTGAAAGACATGGAACCAAACGCTCTTCACCCTGCATGAATAATACAATAAAACAAGGCAATAAGCCATAAACAGCAGCTACAACAACGCTCCAGCACCTGCATAGCTGTAAAAAACAGCAACAAGCAAATACAGCCTATAACAGCTACTATTTCCAGAACAGGACAGGTGTATATGCAGCCAGCCAGAATATCAATATTTTACAGCACACTTTGTCCATTACAGCAGTGTATGTTACATCAACTTCTACATTTAAGCAACTACAAAACAACTCAAAAGTTAATCAAAATTCAAATGGAAATTGTCAATAAGGAGTAAGTGAAATCAATACTAAGTTGTAAACGACAATTAGTAAAAAATCTATGCTAACATTAGTCTACAAAGTCAATTATAAAACCATGTAAAAAAACCAATTAAGCACACGGTTAAATTCTAACAAGAAAAACTAATTCTAAAATTAATATCTAACAAATATCTAATTAATTCAAGATTAATTTCTAATTAAAAAACTAATCTAATTATCCTAATTTAATTAGCAAAACAAATGTCACAACAATCAAAAGAAACAATTAAAATAAACAAAGACGGGTGCAATTCTGACTAGGGAGGGTGTGAAAAGAACTTCCAGGCGCATGGGCCTAAGTCAGCAGGCCCAAAGGAAATGTTCTCAGCCAAAGGGGGTGCAGAGTGTTAACAAAGGGTGTGGAAAGAAAAACTCCATGGGCCTTAGAACCCGGTCCACTTTAAATGAAAACCTAAACCTAAAAGAGGGAGTGATAATCTCAGAACATCAAAATCCCCACACTCACTGCCGCTCCCCTGTTTCGCCGTCCTCCTCCACACCAATTTCGAAGCTCACCTTCATCACCTCTGATTCGCCGCCGGCATCACCAATTTAACCTCCTTCTACATCAAATCGCTCATCTCCTCACCTCATCGTTTCCGATCAACCTTCTTCATCTCACCATTTTCCAACATCACCGTCGCCATCGTCCCTGCTCTTATCCTCCTTCGCAACTCGCATCAAATCGTTGTCCTCTGTTCCGCCATAACCTCAACATTTCCTTCTCTCCAACTAAACCTCTTATCGCGAAGACAAACTGCCGGAGGCTTTAACGCCCACACAACAACCTCGCGCACACTTAACGACACGGCAATAATGCAAAAATCAGTCACATCCAAAACAACAAACACGAACTCAGAGCAACAAACACAAGCACAAATCGCGAATTGGAAACAGTAAACATACGAGCAAGTTATCACACATCAAATTTGGGACGAGATCGACGTACCTATCGGAGTCGCTCCGATGACGCTTCGAAGACGACCCAAGGTTTCACTCAGGTATGTTCGTTCTTCTTTTCATCGCATCTTCTCGATTCCACTTCCTTCTTCTTCTTGCTTCCTGATTTCTGTTGATTCTTGATGCTAACAATTGTTGCAGATATGGCTTCTGCAGATTGTTGCAGAATGGATGGCAATGAACGGATTGGCTTTCAATTTTTTTTAATGAAGAATTATGCCGAGAGTGAAATTTGTTGATGAAGATTGATGAGGAATTGTTGAAGGTGAAGGTTATGGAGGAAGAAATTGCAGAGATTGAAATTGAAGATCATTGGAGGTGAATGGAGAAGAAGTGATGATGATGAGTTCCCAGTGGAGAGAGAATCGTTTTTCTCTTTCTGTTAGAGCCGATTGTGAATTCCGTTAGAAATCGGTTAGGGTGGTTAGTCACTGTTATGCGATTTTTATGGGTTGATATTTTCTCTTACAAATTCAGTTAATGACCAACTGGAAATTTTGTTGGAGTTATTGGGTTTTTAGGAATTTTCTAGTATAGAGTTTTTATGTTGTAATTTCCTGTTGTAGATTGGAAGTTCTGTTGTAAGAAAAAATGAAAATGAGTTCAGTTGTGAGCTGTTTTTACTGATATCTATTTTTTGGAATTTCTGCTGTTAATTTTTTACCGATGTGTGTCTTAGTCGAAAACTGTTCCTCCTGTCATGAATCTCTCTTTCTGCTACATATTGTTTTTCTCTTTTGAACTCTGCTGTGAATAATTAATTCCTTGCTGACATGAAAATCTTAACGTACCATTTTGTCACGTGATCTCTCGCATTTTGGACCTTGCTCTTGTAATTGTAATTCTGATATGGACTTTTGGATTTTGGAATTGGATTCTTGAATTTGAGACTTGGATTTTTGGCTAATGGTTGTTGAATAAAAATGGACATAAATGTGGATATGTACTTGGAAACTCGATTTTGGAACATGGTTTCTAAAGTTGACTAAAGATGATAATATGTGTTTGGAAAATTGAATTAGGAAAACAAAGATTTAAAGAAAAAATGTATTTGTATGGTTTAATAGCTTTGTAAAAATAGATGGATGGTTAATTGGGTTAGAATGGAGAAAAAATGATTCTAAAGTGAATAAAAATATGGTTAAAACGCTTAATCCAATAAGTCTCCCATCCAACACTTGCATTCTTGATGAATCTCTAATAACAATGCCCTGTCAACAGATGCCCCAGTTCCACCTCATCATGTCTTGCTCAAATAACCCATACGTCTTGATAGCTTGAACTCAAAATAATCCACATGACATATTCCCACAATTTGTATGCTCATATGTTAATGAATCCAAATCCAAATTCACCTCTCCAAGAATGCAATCTTTTAATCCATATCCAATTTTCATGACACTCAACAAATACCAACAACAGCCTTGACCACAACATGAATTCACAACATCTTTATATCATGTCTTGAGTTTACTGATCAACAAAACTATCAATGCTTTGAATGAATGGAAACATAGAAGAAAACTTTGATATCCAAAGATCCTCAGCCGATGAAATGTCCCCAAACTCAACCATGAATGAGAAACCCTGATCCTCCTTGAATGTGTAACGCCCCAGTTTTTGCCAGTTTTATTTTATTGAGTCGTTTTTTATTATTTTATTATTATTTTATTGTAATTTCAACTTTTGTGTGAAAATATGTTATTTTTCGTCGTGATTATATTTTATCGCGTTTTGGGAACGTTTGCGAGATATTTGAGTGTGGGGGTATTTTGGTCATTTTATAATATTTTTCATTAAGTTAGTAAGATAGAATTGGAAAGAGAGAAAATAGAGAGAAAGGAAAGGAGAAGAAAGAAAAAGAGGAGAAAAGAGAAGAAGAAGAGAAATAGTAAGAAAGTTTGGGAAATCAAGGAAAACAACTTCTAAAATCGATTTAATCGGGTAAGGGTGCGAAACTCGATTATATTATACTTGTGTATGGTTATGTATGTGTGTGTGTGTGTTTTGGTGGTGTTTTATAGCTTTTGATTTTAGGTCGGATTGTGAGAATCGATGGTTTAACGGTTGGAAATCGATGTAAAGGTGGTAGTTTGCTTGTTGGCATGATTAGAATAGGTTCTGATTGATATATGTTGCTTGGGAAATGTTTTGGTTGGGAAATATCACTTTTGGGGTTTCAAACAGCGCAGAAAAATTCTGGGTTTTCCTTGGTTCGCCTAGCGAACCTGGGGCGAAGGTGGCAGCGAGTGAGGTTTTCGCGGGTTCGTCTAGCGAACCATTCAGCGAAGGGTAGCGAAGGTTCGCTACGGGTATTCGCCTAGCGAAGGCATGAGCGAAGGTTCGCTAGAGTGTTCGCCTAGCGAACTTTGGGTGTTTTTGGCTCTGTTTGGTTCTGACGTGGTTCGCCAAGTGCTCGCCTAGCGAACTTGGTGTCTGTTTTTAGCTAATAGTTGGTTCGCTGGAACATTCGCCTAGCGAAGGAGCTAGCGAATGCTCGCGAGGGATGTTCGCCTAGCGAAGGAGCTAGCGAATGCTCGCGAGGGAGGTTCGCCCAGCGAACAGTGCTGTTTGTGTAATTTTGTTTTTTGCATAACTTTTGATCTGTGATTCGGTTTGAGGCGTGGTTTGATGCGTTGGAAAGCCATTGAGCTGTACTTTCTTATTATGATGGTTTAGAATTTGTTGGCCAATTTTATTTTGTCGATAAATGTGAATAGTGTCAATGGTCGACTTTTGTCGTTTTAATGGTGCATAATTGTCATGTATTATGCTATATGTTGCGCTTTGGATTTGTATGCCTTATATGCTGTTGTGAGGATAAGTTGTGGCCGAAAGACAAGAAATGCTAAGTGTTGTATTTGATGATTTATGCATGATTATGAATGTGTGCATGGATGCAATGTGAGTGTCATGAGTCATTGTATGCCAAGCATCATAATGTGCATTGTGGAAACGTCCTGAGAGACGGTTTGATTCCCGAGGGAAATATGCTATAACATCGTGTGCCTCGAAAATATGAGGCGATGCCTGAGGACTTAAAGCGATGGGTATAGACGATTGTGGGCTCCTTTGGAGACTTAAAGCAATCCTTAACGTCGTGTGCCTCGAAAATATGAGGCGATGCCTGAGGACCTAAAGTGACGGGTGAACATCGTAGGCCCGACGGGGAGTTACTTGACTAAGTCTCAGTAACGAGCGATGGTTCCAATAGTTCCTGAGTGAACTGATGATGAGACATGAGACAATGGAAGTCGGTACCGCATGGCATGTGCATAGAGTCGTTGTGTCGATCTATGTGCATTTGCATTCATCATGAGTCATTTGTGCATGGAATTGTGAATGTGATTAATGAAATGGAATATGTGTGATTGTATTGTGAATGATTGATGTGCAGTGGTAATTGATACGTGTGAATTGTATTGTGTGTTGTTATAATTTATCTGTGTGCTTTGGTGGTGAGAATACGTTACTTGTGCATTTTTGGTGTTAATATATAATCTTATGCAATTATATTATGGTTGTTTTTCTCACCCTTCTGCTGTTTTATAAAGCTCTATGAGGCGTTGCAAATTAGAGTTGCTGGAGGTATTCTTTTGTGAAGCGTTGCGTCTTCATTATTTTGGTCGGTCGGCTCTGATATGTGACTCCGGGTAGCATAGGGTGGCCGTTTGTGATTGTTTTGTATATCTGATGATATATTGTGGTTGTACAGTTATAACTTGATGTATGACAGCCAAGTTTATATGTATATATGTATATGTGTTATCCAGATTTTAGATCTTTCCGCTTTAATTCTAATTTCTGAAAAGTGGGTGTAAGGAACGAAGTTTCCTCTGTATGATTGTTACCCCACGTTGCATATCTAAATGAGCAGGTGTTGCATGTTATGTGTATGTCTGGTTACTTTGATGTGATTCTCCCTTTCTATGCCATGATGTTTCAAATATACTCTGATCAATTTTCGAATTTTCTTTTTTTACCGCTTTAATTGCGTGTTAATTGGGGGTGTAGATTGGGGGCGTCACACTAAGTGGTATCAGAGCCAGTCCGTGTCAGTTGTGTTTGTTGTGTCAGCTGTGTCTGGCATATTGGGCGAGATGTGTTGGACGAGTTGTTGTTTAACCATAGTTTCTGTTTTGGACGAACAGAATATGGCTGGTCGTATTGATACTCCAGCGATGGGGTCAGTAACTACTTCTTTGGTGTGTCTAAGTTGTCCTTTGGCCATTTATGGTAAAGACTTTGTGATGGATTTGGTGTGTTTGCCATTGGAAGGTTTAGATGTGGTGTTGGGAATGAACTGGTTACAGTTTAATCGGGTGCACATTGACTGTTATCATAAGCTTGTAAGGTTTCCTTCTCTTGTAGAAGATGAAGACTCGAGTTTCTTATCTACCAAAGAGTTGAAGAGACTTTTAGCGGATGAAGCTCAGTTGTTTGGGTTGTTTGCTTCATTGACTGTGGATAGTCAAGTTTCTCTTGATGTGTTTCCTGTTGTGTGCGAATTTCCTGAGGTGTTTCCTGATGATATTTCAGATGTGCCGCCAGAGAGAGAAGTTGAATTTTCTATTGATCTAGTTCCTGGTACTAGACCTGTTTGTATGGCACCTTATAGAATGCCGGCATCTGAATTGGTGGAGTTGAAAAGGCAGTTAAATGAGTTGTTGGAAAAGAGGTTCGTGAGGCCAAGTGTTTCTCCTTGGGGTGCTCCAGTTTTGTTGGTGAAAAAGAAAGATGGGAGTATGCGATTATGTATTGATTATCGCCAGTTGAACAAAGTGACGATTAAGAACAAATATCCGCTTCCAAGGATTGATGATCTGATGGATCAGTTGGTTGGTGCTTGTGTATTTAGTAAGATTGATTTGAGATCGGGTTATCATCAAATAAGAGTGAAAGAAGAGGATATTCAGAAGACGGCCTTTAGAACACGTTACGGTCATTATGAATATTCAGTGATGCCGTTCGGGGTTTCTAATGCGCCTGGTGTGTTTATGGAATACATGAATCGGATTTTCCACGAGCATTTGGATCGTTTTGTGGTGGTGTTTATTGATGATATTTTAATCTATTCTAAGTCTCGTGAGGAACATGCAGAGCATTTGCGTATTGTTTTGCAGGTTTTGAAGGAAAGGAAGCTTTTTGCCAAATTGTCCAAGTGTGAATTCTGGTTGTCTGAGGTGAGTTTTCTTGGGCACGTAATTTCAGGTAATGGTATTATTGTGGATCCATCTAAAGTAGAAGCAGTTCTACAATGGGAGGCTCCTAGATCCGTTACTGAAATTCGAAGCTTTTTGGGTTTGGCTGGTTATTACCGGAGGTTCATTGAAGGGTTTTCTAAGCTAGCTCTTCCTTTGACGCAGTTGACTTGTAAGGGCAAAGCATTCATTTGGGATATTCAATGTGAAGAGAGTTTTTGTGAGCTGAAGAGAAGATTGACGACAGCTCCGATTCTTATTTTACCTAATCCTAATGAACCATTTGTTGTGTATTGCGATGCTTCTTTAATTGGTTTGGGTGGTGTTCTGATGCAGGAAGGTAAAGTTGTAGCTTATGCTTCAAGGCAGTTAAGAGTTCATGAGAAAAACTATCCTACTCATGATCTTGAGTTAGCGGCTGTAGTTTTTGTGTTGAAGATTTGGAGGCACTATCTCTATGGTGCAAGGTTCGAAGTCTTTAGTGATCATAAAAGCTTGAAATATTTATTTGATCAGAAAGAGTTGAACATGAGGCAGCGGAGATGGTTGGAATTCTTGAAAGACTACGACTTTGGCTTGAATTACCATCCTGGTAAAGCTAATGTGGTAGCCGATGCATTGAGCCGGAAATCGTTGCATATGTCCGCATTGATGGTGAAAGAGTTGGAACTTTTGGAATCGTTTAGAGATTTGAGTTTGGTATGTGAAGTGACATCGGTTAGTGTGAGGCTTGGAATGCTGAAAGTTACGAATGAATTTTTGATGTCGGTTAGTGAGAAACAAAAGTTGGATTTGAAATTCGTTGATTTGATGAGGAATGAGAATGTGGATTTCAAGGTTGATAATTTTGGTGTTTTGAGATTCCGTGGTCGTATTTGTATACCTGATGATGCGGAGTTGAAAAGAATGATTTTGGAGGAAGGACACCGAAGTAATTTAAGTATTCATCCGGGTGCGAATAAGATGTACCAAGATTTAAAGAAGATTTTCTGGTGGTCTGGTTTGAAAAGAGATGTGGCTCAGTTTGTGTATGCATGTTTGACTTGTCAGAAATCGAAAGTGGAACATTTGAGACCTAGCGGTTTGTTGCGGCCGTTGGATATTCCTGAGTGGAAATGGGATAGCATTTCGATGGATTTTGTGACGGGATTACCGAACACTCAGCGTGGGCATAATGCTATTTGGGTGATTGTGGACAGGCTAACTAAATCGGCACATTTTATTCCGATTGACATCAGTTTTTCTTTGGAACGGTTAGCTGAGATCTATATCAGTGTGGTTGTGAAATTGCATGGGATTCCATTGAGTATTGTTTCGGATCGAGATCCTAGGTTTACATCGAGATTTTGGGAAAGTTTATAGAAGGCTTTGGGTTCTAGATTGAGGTTGAGTTCGGCTTATCATCCGCAGACGGATGGTCAGACCGAAAGAACTATTCAGTCTTTGGAGGATTTGTTGAGAGCGTGTGTTTTGGAACAAGGTGGTGCGTGGGACGGTTATCTTGATTTGATTGAGTTCACGTATAATAACAGTTTCCATTCTAGTATTGGAATGGCACCTTTTGAGGCTTTATATGGGCGAAGATGTCGAACGCCATTGTGTTGGCACGAAACTGGTGAGAGTTCTGTGGTTGGACCGGAATTGGTGCAACAGACGACGGAAAAGGTAAAGTTTATTCGTGAGAAAATGAAGGCTTCTCAGGATAGACAAAAGAGTTATCATGATCGGAGACGTAAGAATCTTGAGTTTCAAGAGGGTGATCACGTATTTCTGAGAGTTACGCCGGTAACGGGTGTTGGTCGTGCTTTAAAATCTAAGAAGCTTACTTCTCGATTTATTGGTCCTTACCAGATATCTGCGAGAGTTGGTGCTGTGGCGTATTGTGTGGCGTTGCCGCCGAATCTGTCGAATTTGCATGATGTTTTTCATGTTTCACAGCTTCGGAAGTATGTCCCGGACCCTTCACATGTGATTCCGATGGACGAGGTTGAGGTAAGGGATAACCTTACGGTCGAGGCATTACCGGTTGGTATTTTGGATCGCGAGGTGAAGCGGTTGAGGGGCAAAGAGATTACACTTGTGAAAGTGGCGTGGGGAGGCGCTGCTGAGGGTAATTTGACGTGGGAATTAGAGAGTAGGATGCGGGAGTCGTATCCGGAGTTGTTTGTATCAGGTAAGATTTTCGAGGACGAAAATTTCTAAGTGGGGGAGAATTGTAACGCCCCAGTTTTTGCCAGTTTTATTTTATTAAGTCGTTTTTTATTATTTTATTATTATTTTATTGTAATTTCAACTTTTGTGTGAAAATATGTTATTTTTCGTCGTGATTATATTTTATCGCGTTTTGGGAACGTTTGCGAGATATTTGAGTGTGGGGGTATTTTGGTCATTTTATAATATTTTTCATTAAGTTAGTAAGATAGAATTGGAAAGAGAGAAAATAGAGAGAAAGGAAAGGAGAAGAAAGAAAAAGAGGAGAAAAGAGAAGAAGAAGAGAAATAGTAAGAAAGTTTGGGAAATCAAGGAAAACAACTTCTAGAATCGATTTAATCGGGTAAGGGTGCGAAACTCGATTATATTATACTTGTGTATGGTTATGTATGTGTGTGTGTGTGTGTTTTGGTGGTGTTTTATAGCTTTTGATTTTAGGTCGGATTGTGAGAATCGATGGTTTAACGGTTGGAAATCGATGTAAAGGTGGTAGTTTGCTTGTTGGCATGATTAGAATAGGTTCTGATTGATATATGTTGCTTGGGAAATGTTTTGGTTGGGAAATATCACTTTTGGGGTTTCAAATAGCGCAGAAAAATTCTGGGTTTTCCTTGGTTCGCCTAGCGAACCTGGGGCGAAGGTGGCAGCGAGTGAGGTTTTCGCGGGTTCGCCTAGCGAACCATTCAGCGAAGGGTAGCGAAGGTTCGCTACGGGTATTCGCCTAGCGAAGGCATGAGCGAAGGTTCGCTAGAGTGTTCGCCTAGCGAACTTTGGGTGTTTTTGGCTCTGTTTAGTTCTGATTTGGTTCGCCAAGTGCTCGCCTAGCGAACTTGGTGTCTGTTTTTAGCTAACAGTTGGTTCGCTGGAACATTCGCCTAGCGAAGGAGCTAGCGAATGCTCGCGAGGGATGTTCGCCTAGCGAATGCTCGCGAGGGAGGTTCGCCCAGCGAACAGTGCTGTTCGTGTAATTTTGTTTTCTGCATAACTTTTGATCTGTGATTCGGTTTGAGGCGTGGTTTGATGTGTTGGAAAGCCATTGAGCTATACTTTCTTATTATGATGGTTTAGAATTTGTTGGCCGATTTTATTTTGTCGGTAAATGTGAATAGTGTCAATGGTCGACTTTTGTCGTTTTAATGGTGCATAATTGTCATGTATTATGCTATATGTTGCGCTTTGGATATGTATGCCTTATATGCTGTTGTGAGGATAAGTTGTGGCCGAAAGGCAAGAAATGCTAAGTGTTGTATTTGATGATTTATGCATGATTATGAATGTGTGCATGGATGCAATGTGAGTGTCATGAGTCATTGTATGTCAAGCAGCATAATGTGCATTGTGGAAACGTCCTGAGAGACGGTTTGATTCCCGAGGGAAATATGCTATAACATCGTGTGCCTCGAAAATATGAGGCGATGCCTGAGGACTTAAAACGATGGGTATAGACGATTGTGGGCTCCTTTGGAGACTTAAAGCAATCCTTAACGTCGTGTGCCTCGAAAATATGAGGCGATGCCTGAGGACCTAAAGCGACGGGTGAACATCGTAGGCCCGACGGGGAGTTACTTGACTAAGTCTCAGTAACGAGCGATGGTTCCAATAGTTCCTGAGTGAACTGATGATGAGACATGAGACAATGGAAGTCGGTACCGCATGGCATGTGCATAGAGTCGTTGTGTCGATCTATGTGCATTTGCATTCATCATGAGTCATTTGTGCATGGAATTGTGAATGTGATTAATGAAATGGAATATGTGTGATTGTATTGTGAATGATTGATGTGCAGTGGTAATTGATACGTGTGAATTGTACTGTGTGTTGTTATAATTTATCTGTGTGCTTTGGTGGTGAGAATACGTTACTTGTGCATTTTTGGTGTTAATATGTAATCTTATGCAATTATATTATGGTTGTTTTTCTCACCCTTCTGCTGTTTTATAACGCTCTATGAGGCGTTGCAGATTAGAGTTGCTGGAGGTATTCTTTTGTGAAGCATTGCGTCTTCATTATTTTGGTCGGTCGGCTCTGATATGTGACTCCGGGTAGCATAGGGTGGTCGTTTGTGATTGTTTTGTATATCTGATGATATATTGTGGTTGTACAGTTATAACTTGATGTATGACAGCCAAGTTTATATGTATATATGTATATGTGTTATTCAGATTTTAGATCTTTCCGCTTTAATTCTAATTTCTGAAAAGTGGGTGTAAGGAACGAAGTTTCCTCTGTATGATTGTTACCCCACGTTGCATATCTAAATGAGCAGGTGTTGCATGTTATGTGTATGTCTGGTTACTTTGATGTGATTCTCCCTTTCTATGCCATGATGTTTCAAATATACTCTGATCAATTTTTGAATTTTCTTTTTTTACCGCTTTAATTGCGTGTTAATTGGGGGTGTAGATTGGGGGCGTCACAGAATGCGCACTGAGGAAGCAATGACTTGAAATGAGAAGGAGCCAAACTCTGATTCACACCCATGGAACCGTGGTGAACCTCTGAATAAGAAAACCTCAGAACCTGATGAACCTCTGAATAGAATAACCCTAATAGTAAGAAAATTCCTTGATCCCATGCCTCAGGAGCTCATGCAAATGTATGAATATGAGTATGACCTAATGGATATGCAGACGAGTGCGAAGTGAAAGCCAGAAAAAGGTAAGGCAAATTTTGGGGTGCTACACACCTCATCATTAGCCCTTACAAGTTCATGTTATATCTTCTTTATCGGGCCTCTCATATCATTCACAACAAACTCCTTGCACTTCACTTTCATATTCTTGTTGATGTGAAATCGACAAAGCATATTAATTATTGTTGGAAATACTTTTTCAATTGCTTTCATCAAAGCAAAATCTCTATCCGTTAAAATCAGTTGTGGCCATAACCCTTGCTTAGTGAACAACTGTTTCAAATTATCTAATACCCAACACAAAGTCTCTGTTTGTTCAGATTCCATATAGGCAAATGCAACAGCAAATGTTAACTCAGTTGATGTCATACCAACTACTTCAAACAAAGGTTGTCTGTACTTATTTGTTTTGTAAGTATTGTCCATAATTAACACAATAGGAAACATATTCAACAACTTCACTGATTCTGGATGTGCCCAGAAGATATCTCTCACAACTTCAGACTCATCTTTTTTCCTACTCCAATAAACATAATCAGAATCCTCTATCAACTTAAACAACTGTTTCATTTCCGTTCTAGGTCCTCTAATGTCTTTCTGAATCTTACTCTTATGTTTATATATTTGAGTTATTCAAGTCACATTCTCCAGATCTCGTTCTTGCAATGACAATAATATGTGTCTTGGTGGAACACAACATTTTGACAAATCAGCAATATGTTGTTGGTCATCAGCATTAAGTCGACTTACAAACGCATAACCTTCAAATCTATCAGGTAAACCATGGTTGTGAAGTCCATATTTTACGTCAATATTCCAACCAGAAGCATCTTTAGAAGGTGTTGACCTAACTTTGAATGGACAACCACATTTCTTGGTAGCACTTTAAGTTTGACTATCTCCTTCTTTGTATTTTCCACCTCTATCACAACCAAATATGACTTTGTCACTTCTTCCTCTCTTGCCAGTTTTGATGTCTGAATGGGTTATTATAAAAGTGACTCTATTTCTGATTCCAACCTCCCTAATCCACCTAGTCACCTATTCTCGTGTAGCAAATTTTTCTGTAGTCGAGAATATCTCTGTCGTATCTACTGGTGTCTGGTTTTTGTCGCATATCATCAAAGGAATGTCCATGTCTCCTAACATAAGTAACAAAAATGAATTAAAAAATAAAAAATAAATAATAAATAATAAATAAAATAAATTAAAAAACATGATCTGAAACTCTTATGGGTAAGATATCCGTTTTAGAATATTACTAAACTGGAACACTTCAAGATTAGTTTTCCGGATCTATAAACAATTCAAACCGGATCACATGTATCAATGTTATCCGAAGCGTTTCTGTCATTCAAAATCAAACCGGATAACTAGCATACAAGTTATCTGGTTTAGTAAAATAACACACTAGATGTACAACCATCAAGTTTTCCGGTTTAGTAAAATAACACACCAGATTTCTTTACCTGTAGTTATTCGGTTTTTTTCGTGTACTTCCAAATAGTTGTTTTTTACTCAATTGACTGTGCAGTAAAAAAGTAAAATATTAAAATTAAAATTAAAAGGGTAAAATTGTAATATTTGCAAAATTGTAGGGGTATGGATATAATTGTGGGGGTATGGGGTAAAATTTTCAAGAGAGATTCTTAAAAAGGAATTTCTTATGGCACCCTATGGGGTAGAAAATATTCTATGGAAAAATTAAAATGTCCTTCATATTTCAGAGATGCATCTTCGGACGCATTTTGTTTTAAATTAAAATGTTAACTAATCCGGAGATGTATCTCCGAAATATTTTAAAATCTACACCTAAATCTCATTTTGAAAGGAATTTTACATGTTAATTGTTTCGAAGATACATATTTGTTTAGTATTTACGGAGATGCATCTCTGTACCATATCATAACGATGCAGATTATGTTTGTTTTATGGTTACGCAGATGAAAGTGGCGATTTATAAATGTTAAGAATCCTCTTACATGATGAGATTTAAACCATACAATCGATATGCAAAAAATGACATATATAAATTAAGAAGGTCCAAAAATGTCATACATAAATAAAGTCGAAATACATGATAAAGTAGAATGAAGTGAAAATAAAATATAATCCATAATGAATTCAAAGTACAACTACTATATACTACTACGTATGTCAGACTACAGCTCATCTGCCTCCTCTTGCGCCTCGGCATCCACTAGCCCCTGTCCTTCGACACTATCTTCGGTACATCAGTGTCTCTCGTGCCTACGTCTTGATGGCATCTAGGACCTGCCTCACCTCAGACTCGTCAAGAAAGATACCTCTGTCAATGTCTGCCTACGCAATCTCCATTATGAGATGACATATAGGCAAGACATCATGAGCATGATCTAATTATGCCTCCTCCTCTAGTATCTCCTGATGGGTTGGCCTTGGTGGATCTCCAACCTGCACCATATACATATGTGACACCCTGAAGAACCACCTAGTGTACCCGTCGACGTAGCTCTAGTCGCTCTCTGTTATGGTACTTCGTGCCTCCTCCGGTACCAGATGACTAAGATAATCATCAAACATGGCATTCATCTCTCTACCTGTAATAGCCGGAGAAGAAGAGACAACAGGGTGTCTGGGAATAGTCTGAGTCTACCCAAACTGTCGCATGACACGCTCAGGCAGATGAGGAAATGTGAGATGTGAGTCTTAAGCCAACCATCCTGAGTATAACACTATGTCGTCAAATGGTTGCGTCTCACGATGATTGACATAGTTGTTGAAGTGCATATCCTCAGCAACCAAGCGGTCAAGATACACTCTTAACGATTCCATCTCTTGGTTCCCTCTGAACAGGGAAAATGCAGAAGCATGCGGCATATCCTCAGTGTAAGTCGATGCACACGACCATTCGGAGATGTGCAGGAAGTGCTCGAGGATTCAAGATTGAAAAATGTTGGAACACACGAATAATCAGTAATGGTGTTGAAAAAATGCAATAAAAATGACATAAAAGTATTAAAAGACCAATAAATATTACTGTCAATAGTGTGATGTTACGTGTGACATGCTTCGTCTTCCACCTACAGCCCTTTGATAACTTCGAGTACAAGTAGACCAAACAAGTGGACCCAAGTTGTACTCATGGATCTGTTCGAAGTCCTCGAAGTACCGTAGATAGACGACATCTCTATTAGTGACATTCTTGTCCACAATAATCGCAGTGCCGACCAAATATAACAGGTATGATCTCATAGCATACGCTCTATGGAGCCCCACCTGCACGCCATTGCCTCAAGCATGCTCTGCTCTAACGATCTCATATGTGTATACCTTTTTCAGGAATTCAAACCTAGCATGAGCCCCTCTGAGTTTTTCAAACTCCCTTATGGCATCCTCTAGGTCAACTCCTAGATATTCTACCAACATCTCGAGTGCCTCATCTTTGTTAATCCTTCCATGATCTATAATTTTTCCATTGATCAGAAGATGCAGCAAACATGACACATTGTCGAGTGTGATCGACATCTCGCTAAGCGGTAGATGAAATGATGAGGTCTCGGTGTGTCATCTCTCCACGAATGCATCAAGCATCCTATGGTTGACCGTAATATAACTGGTCATGCATAAGTCCTTCATCCCAATTAGGGACAAAGCAGCCTGAAACAACTCCTCATTAGGCTGAGACAAGCCAGTAATCTTCCACCCATTATTAATAAACTTCAACGGAGCACAGTCCTGTAGAAAAATAAATTTATGTCAGAAACTTGTAATATAATAATAAACATAAATTAAAAAAATGAATCCAACTAATTTTACCTTTCAGTCCCATATATGTCTGGCAGTATGGTCTAGGTATAGAGGTATTAGTGACAACTTTACATAGCCTCCTCCAAATGCCTGAGGTGGCTCATCATCCTCAACAACCTCATTAACCGGAGGTGGCACTAGCTCAGCAGCCTAATTACTTAGAGGTAGCACTGGCTCAAAAGCCTCATCAGTCGGAGGTGGCACAGGTGCCTCAGGTACCATCGATGACTCGGATACCTCATGTGTCGGAATAGGTGAAACCTATCGCTTGCGGGAGGATGAAGGCAGTATGTGTCGGTAGGTGAAACCCGCCTCTTACGGGAAAAAGAAGAAGATAGAGAAGCATGAGCCCCTTAAATATATGCTTCTGCATGGCTAAAGTGAACAAGAGCCTCCAAAACCTGGATTTTCTCCCTCCGCACTAATGCATGCGTGCAATCCTCGTGTGCCTCAATCTATCGTCTCTATCAACCATAATGTTTGTAAGTAACCATAGAATTGGTTCAAGAAAACATACAATTAATAAAATAAAATAAAAATTAAAACAAACTGATAATTTACGGAGATGCATCTCTGGGTAATGAGAATCCAAACATTGAGAAATTCTGGAGATGCATCTCCGAAATTTTCTGCATCTCTTCAGGTCCTTCAATGGCGGCAATGCAAATAATGAAGGTGCGAGAAACACAAGAAATGGGGGGAGTTTGAATTGGGTTTCACCAAAAAATAATCTTTTCAAACTTTTATCAACCAAAGTTAATCAAGTGAAAGAAGATAAAGAACAAAATCATTTTTATCCTGGTTCACTGTTAACTAAGTTACTCTAGTCCACCCGCCAAGGTGATTTTGCCTTCAAAAAGGACTTAATCCAATAATCTTGACAGATTACAACAAGTTCATCTAAGTGTTTAGAAAAATATCTTAGCCCTCTCAAGTATACAGACTAACACATAGTCACTTGAGGAAACATTAACTCAAAAGAGATTACATGTGTATATAAGAATGCTTCTACATAAGAAAATTACACAGATTTTAAGCTTAATAACACAACAGTGTTAATTGCAAGATATGAACAAAAGTTCCTTGAAAATTTACAAAACTATATTGTATAAATCTCACATGAAATTTTTGTGCAGCGTTTTAGTATAAGTTTTGTGGAGCAGAATGCTTCTGCTATCCTCCTTGTATATCTCTCTCTTCTATCTCTTATAGTTCTTCAAAGTCTTCCTTTTATAGTTGAAAAAATAGATCTGTTGTGGAGTAGAATGGGAAGTAGAAATCCAGTTGTTATGTCTTTAAAGGTCAATATGTAAGTGTCAGACATCATCATATCAAATGTTACTTTAGCATGATAGTAAACAGTGTACTTGTACTTTTATGTTTATCCTTTCACGCAAGACATTTCTGATCTTTAACTTCTAATCTTCAGAGGTTTATGATATGTTTTGATGAAGCTTGTTGCAGAAGGATCAGAAAAACTTAGTGCTCAGTAACTAAGTTACTAGAAATAAGGTTATCTTCAGCATCAGAACTTCAGAACTTAAGTCTTCAGAACTTGAATCTTCAGAACTTGAATCTTCAGAACTATCATATTGAATCTTCAGAACTAGAATCTTTAGAACTATCATCTTGAATCTTCAGAACTTGAATCTTCAGAACTTCAGAACTATCATACCAAAACTTGACCAAAGGCTCTAGTACTAACGTTCTTTTAGAATAGTTTTATCAAAAGCATCTTAGAGTCTTGAATGAGTTTTGTAATCACTGTATGTATTCTTCTAGAATGTTAAGTTCTGAGTCTGATGATGTCACACGCCTTTCTATCATAGTCAAAACCTGTTTAATCAAAATCTGCGCACTAGATAGAAAAACAGTTAGAGTATAAAATTGTTCTAAAAAATAATATGTGAAGTTATCATCAAAACATAAAGCCAGATGCAGAACCAGATCAGGGTCGATTTGCCTCAAACCATCTTCAATAGGACAGAATATCCTTTTTCACTTCTCGAGGATGAAAGTTAGTGAGAAGCAGATGGAACCAGACTTTGGCAATAGGAAGGAGTTTTGTTGGGTTGTAGGGTTCATAGATGTTTGAGGAGATATCATGGAAGGTGATGAGTTTATCAACAAAAATATGGTTAAAGAGAAACTGGTCTATGGTGACACCGGTTTCAACAACTCCAATCGCGCCAGCAATAGAGGTCGGAGTGATGATAAAGGGAATGTCATAAACACTAGAAGGGATGGTACTGCCATCATTATTGACAAAAGCATATATCCAAAACTGTTTGACAAGGTTTGGATAAATGGGTCCATGCAAACTCGCAAAGTAACCGGCCCACCCTTGAATCTGCATGCTCAAGAAGATATTTTGATCAACATTTCTTAGACAAAGGAGATTTGGTCTTTCTTCAGCAATGACTTCCAAAAGGTTTTCATCACCACAGAAAGTTTTGATAAACATGGTAAGGAGGGAGATAAAAAGGAAACAAGGATAGATGAAATAAGAGATGAGAAAAGTGAATGGAATGACAAAGTATAAATAGGAGGAAAGAAACCAATTGATAGAAGAGTAATCAAGACTCGGGACACGCAAAGCAATTAAGATGAAAAGACAAACAAAAAATGTTGCCATCAATACCGAAACGAAAGATAAAAGAAAACCAAAATACATAAGAGAAAAGAATAGATAGATCGTGCTAAAAGTTTATATTTTCAATATCCAAAATGACCATTAACAAATATACGTTATTCAATAACTGACAATAGACACTTAAATGAATAGAGATATACTTGTATACGGAAAAGAATTCAGACAAAGGATAAAGTGAGAAGATTTCTTATCTAATCCCAAGGATCTCTTATCTACCCTAAGTGTCACAGCAGATACTAGGTATAGATCAGAACAAACAACTGTCTTATTTTTTTGAGTTACGCGCTCCATGCTGCCCTGACAACTTATGAGAGATAAACTTTACAGACCCATCATACAGAAGCATTCTTAAGAGAATACTCTGACTAAGGATACTTCTAAGATATGAAAATTTCACCATTCAGAAACATCACATTTCAAAAGTCAACAAACCATGGAAAACTATAGAAAAGAGTAGAAACATTACTTTCCATAATTTGATGGATCTTCAGATGATTCTTTATCTAGAGTGTTTTAAAACATGAAACGAAGTTGTCACCCAGAAACTTGGCTATATCCAGAGATGCTTTTACATTCTAATCTGTCTTCAACATAATCTGCAAAATAAAAACTTGATAACTTATATTCTGATTTTTTATCATACATCAAGCCAAGGTTAAATGTTCCCTTCAGATACCTTAGGATTCTTTTAACAGCTGTTAAATGAGTTTCCCTTGGATCTGATTGAAATCGAGCACAAAGACATACACTGAATAAAATATCTGGACGAGAAGCAGTTAGATAGAGAAGAGAGCCTATCATACCACGATAGAGCTTTTGAAAAAACTTTTTACTTACCTCTTCTTTCTCCAGAATGCATGTAGGATGCATGAGAGTCTTTGCTAGTTTGCTATCTGACATGTCGAATTTCTTCAAGAGCTCTTTTGTGTACTTACTTTGATGAATGTACGTGACATCTGAACTCTGATGTATTTGTATCCCCAGAAAGTATTTTAACTCTTGCATCAGACTCATTTCAAACTTTGTCTGCATTATCTTAGAAAACTCTTGACACATAGATGGATTAGCACAACCAAAAATTATATCATCTACATAAATTTGGCAAATCATCCGATCATTTCCAAAGTTCTTACAGAAAAGAGCAGTGTCTACCTGACCTCTGGTAAAGTCATTCTCTAGAAGAAAAAAACTTAGTTTTTCATACCAAGCTCTAGGAGCTTTTTTCAGACCATACAATGACTTTTTAATTTTAAAAACATGCTCTGAAAACTTGACGTTTTCAAAACCTGGAGGTTGGTGAACATATACTTCTTCATAAATGTATCCGTTCAGAATCCCACTTTTGAAATCCATTTGATATAAAATAATACCATGATTTACAATAAAAGAAATTAAAAGATAGATAGATTCTAACATGGCGACTGGAGCAGAGGTTACATTATAGTCAATACCTTCTTGTTGACTGTAACCTTGTGCAACCAGTCTTGCTTTGTTTCTGACAACTTCTCCTTTCTCATTTAATTTATTTCTGAATACCCACTTGGTTCCAATAACATAAATTCCCTTTGGCTTGGGTACCAGATCCCAGACATTAATTCTTGATAACTGATTCAGTTCTTCTTGCATTGCTAAAATCCATTCATTGTCCTGAAGTGCTTCATCACATGAAGTTGGTTCTATCAGAGACACCAATCCCATAAGCATTTCCTCATTTTCTTTGAAGGTCGATCTTGTTCTGGCAGGTTCAGCTTTGTCTCCCATAATTAATGTTCAGAAACAGTTTGTCTATTCCTTTGCCTTTTCTGAGTTGGAGGACATTCATTTACTTCAGATGTATTTTTATCAGCATTCTTTGAATCGTTATCCTTAGAGTCTTTTTCCTTTTCTCCAGATCTTGCAAGTGTTATTTCTAGATCTGCAAAATCCCCAACTAGCTTTGACTTGTCTAAGTCAAGATTATCAGAGTATCCCAACATGATACATTTCTGTGCTTTAGAGTCAAACTTGTTCAGATTCTCTTTAGTGTTAAGAATAAATCAAGAACATCCAAAAGGATGAAAATAAGAAATGTTGGGTTTTCTTCCCTTGCATAATTCATAAGGAGTCTTCTCCATAATAGGTCTGATAGAGATTTTATTATGAATGTAACACATTGTATTCACAACTTCTGCCCAAAAGTGCTTTGCCACATTTGTTTCATTGATCATGGTTCTGGCCATTTCTTGCAACGTTTTATTCTTCCTCTCTGAAATTCTGGTACAGATGTGTGATGTCTCGTGCAATGTCACAACATCGCAATCTGCTGTATGAACAAGGCAATAATAGTAATAGTAAATCAACACAAGGATTGTTCACCCAGTTCGGTTCAACAACCTACATCTGGGGGCATACCAAGCCAGGAAGGAAGTCCACTATTAGTAGTATCAAATTACAGACTCAACAGACCAGTTGACAATCTACCTAATTTTAATCACTACCCAATGACCCTTCTACCTAAGTCCTCCCTAGGTAAGAGACTCCATCTCACTCCCAATCATCGCAATGATGTCTAGCAGTCAACAACTCCGCCACTGCATCAACAGCTTGATTACCAACAACAGTTCAACCATATACACATAGAAGACACCCTTCCATGACACACATTGGAGTTGCTTCAAAGCTTCCTCCAAGAACAATATCTAACTCATTACCTACAGGTTTCTGAGTAATAACACAGTGACCATCTCGCAACCCGAGTGGTTCACTTTGACAAAGCCCTAATGATCTACATCTTGGACCCGTACCTATTCTAGGTTACAAGCATTCAATTTATAACTTTTTCCCAACTGGATTTGGGCCTTCAAATCACAACATATCAGCTGCTACAAATCTGCAAAAGATTCTCCTACAAAATAGGTCTTCAATCAACTCTTCCTAATTTATCTCCATATCTTTTTGCACTAAAATAGTAACAACCTATTCTCCATATCTTTTTGCACTAAAATAGTAACAAACTAATCTTCAATAATCTTCACTTTTTGATTCAGCTGCAAGATCTTCTCCATAAAAATATCTGATTTGATTTGAATTTAAAAATAGATTTTATCTTCAAATCTTTTTAAATCTTCAGCCCTTAAACACATCAACAAATCTGCACAAAATCAGATTGCAACAGAAAATATTTCTCCCAAAACACAGCAACAAATCTGCACAAAATCAGATTGCAACAGAAAATATTTCTCCCAAGATATTCGTACACTAAGTCTCTAACAGATCTGATCAAATCAAACTTAAACGCGCAGTCCTAAAACATCACCACCTGATGTTCTAATGTTCTGGTATAGTGATGTCAAGACATCGCATGTGACATCACTCTTCAGCACTTTAACTCTTCATCACCTTAACATTCACTAATGTTATGACTCAATGTTAAGACATCAGACACATGGCATTAACATTGTTCAACTTTGTTTTACCAAAATTCCAGCCAATGCAAGAACTAACAATCTCCCCCTTTGGATAATTTTGTCTAAAACAATCTCAGCTAACATCAGCAGCAAAAACCAACAAGCTGCATAAACTCACTTTCACATCAGCATAGGGCAAACTCCCCCTCAAACCAAGAACCAGCTCACAGCTGCTGCACCATATCAGAAAAGGTTTCACAACCACACCTTGGCAACTCTCTCCCCCTTTTTAGCCATAATTGGACAAACTCTGAATCTGCCAACCAACATACTCTGAACAAGATCCAGACTCAACAGCTACTACTGAACATTCTCTCCTCCTTTTTGGGCAACAATTGACAAACATTGGGGTAAATGTATACTTCTGATTTATCCATTGACACACAAATCTATAGAATCAGGTCCAAACTGTCAAGAACACCATGAACTTCACCAGTAACATCTTGTCTGACAACTACTTCAATAAAATATCCAAAACAAAAGATCAACTCCCCCTATCTAAGATAACCAATGCTCATTTGCAAGAAGAACACCTTAAATGAATGGAAAACATAAGACTCATCTTCATGTCTTCAAGAGCGCACCCTCTGTTCAACACACCTGCTGAACGCATTCACTTAATGCTTGATCCTCAAACAATATAAATACCAAAACTCACATGATTCCCTCTTGGTTTGTTATCTTCTCATGCTCCAAAACTCACATCTTGCCAAGCTGATCAACTTCTCTCTGCAATATCCACAGGAATGATCACAATGAACTCCTTGATCATAACACAGTCATTCCCTATCATACTCTTCATCTTCATATTTCCAAGTAAACAATACCTGATCTACTTCAGTCTTCTCTACATTCTCCATCCAAGGCAGACCTTCTACTTCATCATTCTCCCGTATGACTATGTAGACGCTCCTTGGGCATAATGTATGCACCAAACTCCAGAACCAGAACAACATCATCCTTTACCAAGGATATCCAACCAAAAAAAATGTTCTAACATCTGTTAGGACATTCTTGACACATCATATATACCACACACCATGGTTCTACTTACTATCAGCATAGTAATCCAAACTGAACACTGCGTCACCAGCTTGAACAAAGAGAGCTTCAGAAAGCCAGAGAGGACTAAACTCTCATCCACCAAAAGAAGGTATACTTCCATCCTCAACCTAGAACTTCTGCCAAGAGCTCCAAGAGAATTAGAACCTCCTTACATTTTCAACTAAATACTCTTCTGCACAAGAGCAATCAGTTTCAAGCATCCTGCTTGAATGCACACAATGAAACCAACCAATTTCCACCTTTTGATTGATCTCAATCTTCTTCAGAATTCCCACAAGATATCCTAATCCACCTATGAAACCAGATCTTCAAGTCATATGAACTACTTGCTCCAAAGCAAGACATCTTGGATTCACCAAACCTCTTAGTCATGTAACATCTTCTCAAACCACAGCTCCCGCAAACTGTATGAGATAGATCTTTTTGAAGCATCCATAACTTCCATTACTGTAGATCACCTCTATCTTAAGCTGATGTGCCACATCACCAGCTGAGACTTCTGATGTTAAGCTAGATGTCAAAACATTATGATATCCAACTGTTGAATTCAGCTCTTCCTTCTGCCACTTAGAAGAACCTCCTCCCTTTGCAGAAACAGATTTCCATGCTCTCATAGGCTTGATTCAACAATCAAGTTTGAGTAGACAACCTCCATCCTGCTCAGAAACTCCAAAGACTTCAAACCTACCACATCTGAATCTTCAGAAAATAAGTAGTTCAAGACTACCCCATAGCTATACCAAAGAATGCCACTTCCCTTAGTAGAGCCGTCAGTAGAAAGCCAGAGATAACTGCCACTTATCCTCGACCTTCACAACCAGAGCAAACACCATGCTCCAAAAAAAAATGATCCAAACTATAACCATCAAGATGTGATGTCTTCATATCTTTCAGCTTTAAAACCAACAACTTGTCTGACTTTGAGATGTAGGATGTCGTCAACATTCCACAATCAATCTGCCTCTTACAATCCAAACTCATCCCAGACAATTTGGATGATACTCCATAGTCACCAATCAACCCCACCAGTTGATTCAACTCCAAAATACTTCCAAAATAGCCACATAGAGAAAAGTAAATTCTCAACACTTCTGCAGTCCTGCACTTTTTCCTCAGACATATACATAGTCTCCCGTCAATGTATATTATCAGTAGTTGAATGCACAGCAGACAAATACTCAACTATTGTCAAGCAATTTATCACAATATACAACATACTTTTCCTGCAGACTAGAGGCACTAGCTGATCCCTCTTTTGCTAATCCACCCCACTGATCACTTTAGATTAGGTAAGTGGCTAGACCTGATACTTCACCATGAGCATAATTAACTTTCTTTGGCTGAGAAAGCAAAGAACTGAAATGATGTTTCAACATCAGTTCCAACATCAGTCTATATCACATCTCCTATGGATCCACACACGCAGTAACTTGCATAACACACTTTTCCAGAAGCTTCTTCTTATAAGCACAAGGTACAGACCTCTTGTCTAATCTTAAGAGTGATAACTGTCATTCTTCTACACAAACATACCATAGACAGACTGCTACTTTCAATCCTTCAAGCCACAAAACTGAAAGAGCTCAAGCAAACACCAATTGACCACAGGATGACTTACACTGCTACTGCACACAAACTCTTGGATGCATTTTCCCTATAAAATTGTCCTCAGACATACAAGGATCATTTCCTTCTCTTCTGCTATCAAGATAACTACCTTTTCTTCAACCAGCTCCAACTGAAGTGCTATGACATTATGAGCAGCATCTCAAAAAATTGTTCAACTTCATAGCTTCAGTGATCCTTCAAAATAGCTATAGTCTAATAGGTCTTTGACTTAGCATTTACCATAAACTGCTAATGTGTAGCGCAATGTCGAGACATTAGAATTGACATATTAAGCTCAGCTTCTTTCTTGATGAAACTTCCTCCAGTTCACCAGAACTATATTTGTCATCATAACCAGGCAGATCCTCCTAATTAGGTCACCACAACTAAGCTTAAGAGATAACTTATCAAGATCTTCACTCCCACATGAAAGATTTGACAGTGATACTCTTTTGCTTTGGCTCCACCCTCTTTTTTCACCATCAGGAAAATTGATAAAGAAGGAATCAATGTTCTGGACAGATTGGTCTTCAATGCCTGTTTTGAAATATATTCTTCTTCCATGTCATACAGTCTTTAATAAGATCCATTCACCTTTTGATCACTTTTTTCCCAAAACTAAGATATGAGATAATCCTCAAGTATCTTTGGCCTCTCTAATCAAACGGTTGAAGCTGTCTTGCATAAACTACAACATCATAGAACATCCTTCAATTCAGACCTGTGGATGGTCTTACAGAGAAGAGAGTAGAAATAAAGTGCATCCTTTTGATCTCTCATCAACAAACTTATTGAAAATGCCTTTATGAGTGGACTTGGGTCAAACCTCAAGTATCTTTGGTCACTTTAATAAGTCAGTCAAAATTATCACCATCAGAGGGGAACAGAGTGTTGTGACCCCACACAAAAACACCAGGAGTTTTCTGACAGATACATATGCAGCGGAACATAGATAAGGAAAACCCCTCAACAACCTTCAGGCAAAACCATTTCACAAAGCACCACACTCCAGGTGCAACAGGTCAGCATAAATCACCCTACAAAGCAGCTCACCACCATGCCTGACATACCCTATCATGACTAGTTCATCCTCCACTTCAAGGGACCATTCAAACAACATGTGAACTGACCAAGTTCAAGCACCATCTCAGCAAAACTATCTTCCTTGCTCATGAACCAGAAAGTATCTTCCCTAGATCTCATCCAGAAACAGACAGGATGCCTGCTCTGATACCAATTGAAATTCTGGTACAGATGTGTGATGTCTCGTGCAATGTCACAACATCACAATCTGCTGTATGAACAAGGCAATAATAGTAACAGTAAATCAACACAAGGATTGTTCACCCAGTTCGGTTCAACAACCTACATCTAGGGGCATACCAAGCCAGGAAGGAAGTCCACTATTAGTAGTATCAAATTACAGACTCAACAGACCAGTTGACAATCTACCTAATTTTAATCACTACCCAATGACCCTTCTACCTAAGTCCTCCCTAGGTAAGAGACTTCATCTCACTCCCAATCATCGCAATGATGTCTAGCAGTCAACAACTCCGCCACTGCATCAACAGCTTGATTACCAATAACAGTTCAACCATATACACATAGAAGACACCCTTCCATGACACACATTGGAGTTGCTTCAAAGCTTCCTCCAAGAAAAATATCTAACTCATTACCTACAGGTTTCTGAGTAATAACACAGTGACCATCTCACAACCCGAGTGGTTCACTTTGACAAAGCCCTAATGATCTACATCTTGGACCCATACCTATTCTAGGTTACAAGCATTCAATTTATAACTTTTCCCAACTGGATTTGGGCCTTCAAATCACAACATATCAGCTGCTACAAATCTGCAAAAGATTCTCCTACAAAATAGGTCTTCAATCAACTCTTCCTAATTTATCTCCATATCTTTTTGCACTAAAATAGTAACAACCTATTCTCCATATCTTTTTGCACTAAAATAGTAACAAACTAATCTTCAATAATCTTCACTTTTTAATTCAGCTGCAAGATCTTCTCCATAAAAATATCTGATTTGATTTGAATTCAAAAACAGATTTTATCTTCAAATCTTTTTAAATCTTCAGCCCTTAAACACAACAACAAATCTGCACAAAATCAGATTGCAACAGAAAATATTTCTCCCAAAACACAGCAACAAATCTGCACAAAATCAGATTGCAACAGAAAATATTTCTCCCAAGATATTTGCACACTAAGTCTCTAACAGATCTGATCAAATCAAACTTAAACGCGCAGCCCTAAAACATCACCACCTGATGTTCTAATGTTCTGGTATAGTGATGTCAAGACATCGCATGTGACATCACTTTTCAGCACTTTAACTCTTCATCACCTTAACATTCACTAATGTTATGACTCAATGTTAAGACATCAGACACATGACATTAACATTGTTCAACTTTGTTTTACCAAAATTCCAGCCAATACAAGAACTAACACTCTCTACAACTTTGTTCTGCTGTGGAGTTCTAGGGTAAGAGAAATCATGGGATATGCCATTAGAATCAAATAACTCTTCAAACCACTAATTCTCAAATTCGCCACCATGATCACTTCTGACTCTAACGATCTTAGAATCAAGTTTATTTTGCACTTTAGAATAGAAACTAGTAAACACATAATGCGACTCATTCTTGTGCCTTAGGAATTTAACCCATGTCCAACGACTGTAATCATTCACAATAACAAGTCCATACTTCTTACCATAGACTGACTTACAGCGTTGCATGATTTTTATAAAAGATAATGTCATAACTATTATATCATAATTAACTTATGGATAACAATACACATTAGACTTTCAATAAGAAGTGCATTATATATAGAAAGAAGATATTCATTTCCAGCTCCTCAAATATTTAAATTCTTCCTTTCTGTCTTCCTCCGTAACTTATGTGTCTCATATCTTTAAGTTCCTGGCTGGAGTATATGCCTTCTTCACTTTCTCTTCTGAGTATGAATTTGAACCTGCTTCATCTTTTGGAGGGATCTTCTCATCAGAAATTCTAACTTTGTCCATCAGTGTTATACTAGCTTGCTTTACTTCTAAGTCGTCTTCAGAGAAATCATCCCAAGTTTCTTATAAGCTCTTTCTTCCAGAGACGATCAACCCTTCTGAACAGAAATGATAAATCACTTTTATTTTCATCAGCATTTTCTTTTGAGATCTTGATTTTTTCAGCTAGAAGAGCTTCTAATTTTCTCCATTTCTTTATCAGATGTGAGCATAACACATATTTCCTCTCCTCCTGAGGTTTATCTTGTTCTAGCTCAATCTCATGACATATGCTTGTATTTGAATGGAAGGCTTCTGATGCTTTTCTTCCCGCCATCTGACGTTAAGTGACCTTGTTCAGAACCTTAGGTTCTGCAGCCGAGATTTTAAGATCTTGATAACATGATCTCAGCAGTTTCATCTTTCTTCATCTTGAAGACTTCATATTTCCGAATCAAGACAAGAGCCTTGGTCTCCTCAATCTTAATTATTTTCTTCAAGAATTATTCTGAGAAAAACAATCAGATTTGGCTGAGTCTATGTTTTGTGATATTTTCATATTCAATATAGGAAGTTGCATTCAACAAGATAAATCTTATAATCCTTTTATAGCTAATCACACAGAGTTCTTCTATAAGGTATCTGTCAATGTCATTAGTGGAATATATGTAGCCATCAACCCAGAGTTTGAAGAACATTTCTTGTCAACCTTTCCAGTATACAAACTATTCATCAACAAGGATGAGATATATCATTTTGAATGCTTCTATCGTTTGAAACTGGAGCAACAGGAGATGCTGTAGGATCAACTAGTGTTTCTAAAATTTCATCTGGATCTTTATCTGAAACGGTAAAGTGTTTGATAACAATCAATAACAGAACCAGAGCTCTGATACTATTAGAAGGTGCGAGAAACACAAGAAAAGGGGGATTTCAATTGGGTTTCACCATAAAATAGTCTTTTCAAACTTTTATCATCCAAAGTTAATCAAGTGAAAGAACATAAAGAACACAATCATTTTTATCTTGGTTCACTATTAACTAAGTTACTCCAGTTCACCCGTCAAGGTAATTTTGCCTTCAAAAAGAAATTAATCCAATAATCTTGAGAGATTACAACAAGTTCGTCTAATTGTTTAGAAAAACATCTTAGCCCTCTCAAGTATACAGACTAGTACATAGTCACTTGAGGAAACATTAACTCAAAAGAGATTACATATGTGTATATAAGTGTAGCGCGCGATTTTTGTCGGTGACGCGACCACCTTATCGCGGAATTTGGGTTTTCTCCTCAATGAAGAGAAGGGGGTGCTACTTTCCGATTTCTTATTTATCCCATGAAGCTGGAAGGGAAAGGGAAGCTATCTAAAACTAACCTTGCACGTGAATGTTTAACTGAATAAACGCTTAAAGAGATTCGGGGAGTTCGGGGTCAGGTTATACAATGGGGAGTTGTCAATTACCCATTCTATATGTGGTTATCCACAGGTTGTTAGTTTTAGGTTTCGTTTTGTACTTGATGGTGTTTATCCGTTAATGGGTTGAGAAAGTTTCTTGGGAAATATGAGAGAGAGAGTGAGTTTTTGTTGATGTTCGGGTTTTTTCGATGTTTTTGGTAAGGTACTGGACCTAGAGTTTGATTGATGTGTGAAGGTACTTGACTTAGAGTTTTTGATTAGTATGCTCGCTAAGATTTTGCAATCTTATGCCTACGTATTCCCGTTTAAAGAAATAGGGAAATCAGAGCAATCGTAGTTCCTCCTTTTCTATGGGAGGAAAAGATGTTGTTTTGGTGTCTTGTTCAAAGCCCAAGATTGAAGCTAAATGGAGTATTTGTGTCTTGTTCAAAGCCCAAGATTGAAGCTAAAGGTTTGACTGAGATAGAATTTGTCATCTCTAAAGGGAGACATCTCGTCTGTTTATCACAACTGTTGGGTGACTGTTTATAAAGGAGGATTACTTTAACTGGGATATGAGAATCCAGCAATGCCATAATTTCATTTATAGGGGATTTGTCCTGAAGGGGAAAACTTTAACTCAGTGTAGAGCAATGCCATTTTTCCTTAGGAATTTCTCATGCTAAGAGAGGGACAATGGCGTGGATGTAAATAATCCAAAGGCTTGCCTCTTACAGCAATTAGATGAAAGAAAGGATTTACCAGGATAAAAGATGGACAACAACTTGGATATTTGAATCAACAAGTGTGATACTTACAGCAGTTATTTGGGATTAGGTTTTGTTTTGATTTTCTGTTTTGATAAGTGATAAACGGAGAGATGACTTCCTACAGAGAGATTTAGATTTCCTCTGAGGGGATGTTGATTTTTGTGTGCCTTGATTAAAGCCCAAGGGTGAAGCTAAGAGGTTGATTGACTCCACTAGGGAAGTCCTTATACAAAGCCTAAGAGGAGGCTGGAAATGACTGACTCAACAAGAGAGTGTTTTTATATGTCTTGTACAAAGCCCAAGATTAAGGCTAAAAGAGACTGACTCTTTGGGGATATCATTATACAAAGCCTAAGAGGAGGCTAAAAGTTGACTTTTCCGATGAAATATTTTGTCTGTCTTGTACAAAGCCCAAGATTGAGGCTAAAAGGGATTTTGACTCCGCCGAGGAGGGTTTGTATGTGTCTTGTACAAAGCCCAAGATTGAGGCTAAAAAAAGACTGACTATGTGGGAAGGAATCTTTATCTGTCTTGTACAAAGCCCAAGATTGAGGCTAAAAGAGACTTTACTGACTCGACTGAGGATATTTTAAGTGTCTTGTACAAAGCCCAAGATTGAGGCTGAAAAGATTTTGACTCTGATGGAGAGTATTATCTGTCTTGTACAAAGCCCAAGATTGAGGCTGAAAAAGAGGATTGACCCTGCTTAGGGAAATTTATATGGTGTCTTGTACAAAGCCCAAGATTGAGGCTGAAAGGGATTTGACTCAACAAGAGAATGTTTTTATCTGTCTTGTACAAAGCCCAAGATTGTGGCTGAACAAGCTGGAGAAATCATTATACAAAGCCTAAGAGGAGGCTGACTTTTGCTAGGGGAAGTCATTATACAAAGCCTAAGAGGAGGCTAGAAGATTGTCTCAACAAGAGAACGATTTTATCTGTCTTGTACAAAGCCCAAGATTGAGGCTAAAAGGGTTGACTCAACAAGAGAGTATTAAGAAGTGATTGACTCAACAAGAGAGTCTGAAAGTTGATTGACTCAATGAGAGAGTCTGAAAAGGTTAGCTCCGCTGGGGAGAATCATTGTACAAAGCCTAAGAGGAGGCTATCTTCCTATGGGAATTATTGGGATCCTGAGGTAGGTCCAAATGGGGAATCAACTTTTGCTGAGGGCTACAGAAGAGTTGAGGTATCAGATACCTTGAGGTTCTGATAGTGTTATACTGATGATAAACTGACCCTGGTTGGGGAATTTTAAGAGAGAGACTGGGTTTTAGAACCCTGTTGGAGATTGATCCAAAATGACCGGGGTTTCTCCTAGGTTTGTAAGGTGCTTGAGAATGTATTTGAGATCCAAGAGGGGATTAGACTGTCCAAGTCTACTGGTATGGAAGAGTTTATCTTTGTATGATGCCCAAGAGGATGCAGGTCTTTTTAAGGGATGAGAATTAACCCTAAATTGGTCTGATATTCGACACTGGGAAGACTGCTCTAGCAAAGGATGACTAAGTTCTGTCCTATACCTTTAAGAGGTCTTCAGGGTCCTTGTATTAAGCCCAAGAGAAGGCATGAGAACTTCTAAGAAGCCGGAGGGTCCTTGTACAAAGCCCAAGAGGAGGCGGGGATGCTTTTAGGAAGCCCGTGGATCCAAACTTAAGAATAGTTCAAGAAAAGTTTCACCAAGAATAATCTTTTCTTTAATGAACAGTTCTAGGGTTTGAAGAAATTCAAGAGAAGTTTCACCGGGAATTAATCCTCTCTGGGGAAACTGAATTTCTTTGACAAGTTCTAATAGTGACAGTCTGAGAAAAGGTTCACCGAGAATACTGCCTTTCTCTTTGTTCCATATTGTTTAAGCCCAAGAAAAGGCAAGACTGTATCTGGAAATCTTACGGGAATCTAGTTTACTGTATCAAAGAGTGACCAACTGGCTTTACCTAGTTCTAGACCTAGTTGCCGGGGAAAACTCTAAATAGATATACTAGTATATATACAGTTGATATATGACAAGTATTTAAAAGGATATGAAAGAAGGACTTACAGGGGAGCAGCTTCCCACAATACAGTTATATATATATATATATATATATATATATATATATATATATATATATATATATATATATATATATATATACGAAAGCAAGTAAATGAAAGCTGATAAAAACTTACAGGTGAGCAAGTTTCCATGCTGTATTGTTAGTTGTTCAAAGAAATTAAAGAAAGTTTTGATAACAACTGTATACTTGAACCTAAATCAAAAGAGAAGTTGTTTTTGAAAAGATTGTTGGGGCTTATACTCAAGGAGAGGCCCAGATGAAAAAAACAGTAATCTTACAGTTGTTTTAAAAATTGTACTGGGATTTATACAATGACTAAGGCCCAAAATTATTTACGTACAAAGGGGTTGGGTCTTACACTCTATTAGAGGCCCAAAGATTTATTTTTGTACAAGTGATGGGGCTTACAACTCAAGGAGAGACCCAGATGAAAACAACGATCGCATCGTTATTTTGAAAATCGCGTCGGGACTTATACAATGGTTGAGGCCCAAAAAAGGTTTTGGTTAAAAAGGGATTGAGTCTTACACTCTATTAGAGGCCCAAAGATGTTTGAAAATTTAAAATCGAGAGAAAACCCTAACTTTAAATAAAAATGTTATTTTTCAAAGGAAATTAAATGAAAAAAAATGATATAAAATACCAAATATATTCAAAAATAAGTTGTACACTTTGAAAAATATTTTGAAAAATCATGTTTAATTACATGAGAGTTTGAAATTCAATTGGTTTTGAAAGATCAAAGTGGGAATTCCATTTAAAAATGTTTAAAAACAAATAAAATGAAATTAATCACAAAAATTCTAACTATATTAAATAAATAATATAAATTGGATTTTTTTGTAAAATAAAATATTTAAACATTTTAGTGAATTTTGAGAAAAAGAATTAATTCAAAAACATAAATATTCAGAGAGAAATTTATTTTTGAATCAATTAACAAAAATAACTAAAATTCAAAATTTTGAATTATGGCGCCAAGAACACTTGGTTCTTGCCCGCGCCCTATGTTTTTTAAGATTTGCGTTTTCTCACTTTTCTCCATGATTTCTCAATGGTTTTTCACGATTCAAATACCAATCTTGTTCGTTTTTGAACAAGGATCACAACCATATAGATTAATTGCATTTATATTAAGTATTTAGTGAGAAATCAGAAGAAAACCTCAAGAACCCTAATTTCAGCATGAACACAATGAAATTCCATACACGATTGATTCATGGCAATTGATTGAGGGTTATCACTCTATATACATGCAGGAACAAGATGGTAACCCACAAATTCATTTATGATGCATGGAACATATAGTTTGAAGGGTTCATGCTTACCTCTTGCAGCTGGTGATCGAGTTTGGTGATGGAAGTGTTACAGTTAGGTTCCAATGATTTGGACAGCTTCCTTAGGTGCCAAGGAGTGTGTTTGAATGCTTGGGATGGATGGAAATGATCTGGAACTGGTTGTGGTACTTAACTGCAAATCTTTCAAGAACTTGAGCAATTGGCTGGTGGTTTTGTGAATTTGATGTTCCAGATGTGATTTTGTGTTATGAATCACTCATACATGATGTTTATGAGGTGTGTGTGTGATTGGTTTGGTTGGAATTGCTCTCAAACTCAAAACCCGATATTGACTTGAGTTAGAAGGCAAAATTGGAGTGAAAGGGAGATTTTGAGGAAAACATCAGTTTGGGTGCTTTGGTGTACTCAAACTGATCACAAATGAGGCCTATTTATAGTGTGAAGTTTTTTTTGCAAGCAATAGTGTGTGGCAACTGCAGCAGGCCTTTGGCCAATTGTGATCAAATGGAATCTCAAGTCTCCTCTAGCCATTAACTTGAGGTTAGAGCACAGGCCTAAGGTTCTTTGGTTCAGGGATAAGTCTTGACTGAACTTGGATAACATTGTCTTGATGAATACCACCTCTATGCATCAGTTAAATGCTTTGAGACAAAATTGAATATTTGAAGCATCTTGAATTCTAGGGATGACATGCCTAAACATAGATTCATGGACTTGTGAGGCTGATGAATCCGTGTTTGTCCCTTGGTTGTTCCCCCTTGAGGTGTACAGATGGATAAACATGCTTGAATTTGTCCAAATTGATCAATTCGAGCACTAAGGCACAAATCTGCCTTGCAAAAATAGTTTGCAACAAGGCATGTTGCAGTTGTCATAACCTCTAGCTCAGGTGGAGTTTTCTCATGTTCTTGGGCTCATTGGAAAACCCTCATATGATACAGCACATATGTGATCATATTTTTTCTTGAAACTATTTAGATCCAATTGAAAAAACCACATGAACATTGATGTTCAAGGCTGGTAACTTAGGCAGATTTTCACGAAGTGTTGGAAAAAGTGTCATTTGTGATTTTGATCAATCCATAACTCAAAATCCATGAAGAATTAGAGCTTGATGTAGTTGAAGCTTTTATAGAGTGTATCAAGACCTACAAATCCAGCTTTGGATCACCCAAAATGGTTGCTTGGATCTCAAGTTATGGTCCTTGGAAGTTGGGTACCTTAGCCACTTTGTTCCATAACTTAGAAAAATTCTAAGTTTTTTATGGTTACCCCTTTAACAAGTTAACTCACTTTCTTTGATTTTTATTGATGAATGATGATTCAAATCACATATTAACATTGTTTTAGGGTTAAGGAACATTGTTTGACCAAAAATCCAAAAAGTCAAACTTGGATTTTTGTACAGTTGACTTTTTCATCAGATGAAATTTTGACTTTGTGATCCTTTTGTGAAATCAATCCTTGGGCTTGATTAAACTTCATGGATGGCCTCCAAGGGTATTTAGGAATGTCTTGGACCCCTCCCCAAGGTTTGAGATTAAGGGTAGGTCAACAGTCATGTGTAGGGTTGACTTTTTCCATTAGAAACCCTAATTTGTGATCAGATGGTTTTGAGCTCTTGTGGCTTATGACTTAAGCTTTTTGAGTTAATCAAATCTTGTAAACATGCCAATATGATATATTTGAGGTCTTTGAAGCTTCAAGCCATGCCTCACTTCACTAGTTAACTCGAGGGTTGAATTAGGTCAAAACCCTAATTCCTGATTTTTTGCTAGATGGACCTTCAAGGTGATTTTGCCATTGTGGATGGGTTCTTGAGATTCTTTTGAGTTTGTTAGACCATACATTGAGGCATTGGCTCATGCCCCGATGGAAAATTTTCATCTGGGGACCCTGGTCGACCAAACCCTAATTTGGTGACACAGGCAATCCTGAGGCTTGATCCACTTGGTATATTACAACCTTGTGCTTAGTTCTTGATGTGGGAGACCTCTTGGTCCTCCATGGATGTTTGAGAGATTAGACAAGTTGAAGATCATGTCAATTCTTGATTGATATTTTGTCTAAATGCTCTGAGAGAAGTTAAAACCCTAATCTTTGATTGTAAAGAATGCCTAACAATCCCTTAGGAGATTGATGAGGCATGAAAGTACATCCATATTGTGGTAATGATCTTCACAATGATGGGAAATCTTGGTGGTCAAAATTTGGGGTATGACAACAAGAATGCTTCTACATAAGCAGATTACACAGATTTTAAGCTTAATAACACAACAATGTTAATTTTAAGATATGAACAAAAGTTCCTTGCAAATTTACAAAACTACATTGTGTAAATCTCACATGAGATTTTTGTGCAACGTTTTAGTATAAGTTTTGTGGAGCAGAATGCTTCTGCTATCCTCCTTGTATATATCTCTCTTCTTTCTCTTATAGTTCTTCAAAGTCTTCCTTTTATAGTTGAAAAAAATAGATCTGTTGAGGGGTAGAATGGGAAGTAGAAATCCAACTGTTATGTCTTCAACAGTCAATATGGAAGTGTCAGACATCATCGTATCAAAAGTTACTTTAGCATGATAGTAAATAGTGTACTTGTACTTTTTATGTTTATCCTTTCACGCAAGACATTTCTGATCTTTAACTTCTTATCTTCAGAGGTTTCTGATATGTGTTAACGAAGCTTGTTGCAGAAGGATCAGAAAAACTCAGTCCTCGAAAACTAAGTTACTAGAAGTAAGGTTATCTTCAGAATCAAAACTTCAGAACTTAAATCTTCAGAACTTGAATCTTCAGAACTATCATCTTGAATCTTCATAACTAGAATCTTTAGAACTATCATCTTGAATCTTCAGAACTTGAATCTTCAGAACTATCATACCAAAACTTGATCAGAGGCTCTAGTATTAACGTTCTTTTAGAACCGTTGTATCAGAAGCATCTTAGAGTCTTGAATGAGTTTTGTAATTACGGTATGTATTCTTCTAGAATGTTAAGTTTGGAGTCTGGTGACGTCACATGCCTTTCTATCAGAGTCAGAATCTGTTTAATCAAAATCTGTGCACTAGACAGAAAAACATTTAGAGTATAAAATTGTTCTCTAAAATTATATGTCCAGATGCAGAACCGAATCTTGTTCTTACAAATAAGCAAACCCCAAAAATAATGGTTTGATCGTTATGTTCATCCAAAAAACATGTTTTACAGTATATATAAAATATCATTCATGCAAATTCTACTCATTTACACAAAAACTCAAAAACTTACAAATTTGGAGTTTACTTCACACTTGGATGATGTCTCTGATGTAATTGATGTTGGTTGAAGAACCTTTGAGCTTGGTCGTTTGATTTTGGGGTTGGTTGATGGAAAAAACTTTGAGAGAGTTTGAGCAAATTTTGTGTTTTTTTTATAAATGAGGAAGGAGAAGGGTTCTGCCGCGATTTAAGCTCCAATACCTTCCACTAAATTCATCAAAATAATGTTTATGTTCAAATATTCAACAAATCCAACAATTACATAAACACACGTGTTTAGAAACAAAATATTATACATACAATTTAGTCATGAAAATTGAATAATCACGCCTTAATTCACCAATTTTTCAGAACACATACAACAATCAACAATTCATAAGCATGTTACACAATCCCTAAAGAGAGTAAGGGTCTCCCCCCTTTCTCCCCCCCCCCCCCCCCCCCCCTTCCTTAGATTCGTTGCCAAAATTCAGAATTGGTGATGGTTGTTCTTCCCTTTTCAAGCCCTAGCCTCCTTTCTCCCAAAACCTCTATCTCACGTACTATTCCTCAAATGTTCCACTAACTTTTCTATTTATCCCTAAACCTAATTTAATATCTTAAAAATTATACTAAGGCCTAACTTTTCTCATTTTATTCACCACTTCCCATATTTTCGCTTAATTTCTATTTTTCACTAAAAAACCTCTTTTCTTATTTATTTAAATTAATTAATTAAAAACAATCATCTATTCTAATTATTTTTAATTATTTTAATTATTCTAACTCTTCTACCACCCCACCAATACTATCACTACCCCCCACCAATGATCTCCCTACATCCCACCACATACACATACAACTCAATATATTTAATTAAAAGCACACCACATACCAATTAATTAAATAAAATACGAATAATTTGATTAAATTAATTAATTAAATTCTGAGGTGTTACATCACATACCCAAACTTATGCATAACTCACTCAGACGGATGTGGATACATCGGACGTGACCCACAAGCCAACCATCTAGAGTAAAAGGCTATGTTATTCAAGGGATGTATCTGACAGTGAACGTCGTATGTCTAAAAGCGTATATCATCGTGTATACAGCAGTCAAGATACACTTTAAAGGGCTCGGTCAATTGATTCCCTATGAGCGAGACTAATGGACAAGCATGTGGCATATCTTCAGTGTAGTCATCAACATATAACTAGCCGGAGATGTTTGGGAAGTGTTGGAGTATCCATCCCTAAAAATGATACATATAAATTATTAGTAACAGCGTAGCACAAGTGTTATGAAAATGGTACATAAATGATAAAGGATGCAAATATATTACCGTCGACAGCATGCATATAATTGTCATATGTCCGGTCTTTTAAAGACAACCTTCAGCAAACATGGAAAACATGTAAACCAAACAAATGTATCCCAGTTGTACTCAAGAATCCACTCCAAGTCAACGAAGTATCTAAGGTAAACCACATCCAATGTAATAGGCACTATTTTCCACACATATGGGTGTTCCAACCAAGTATAATAGATATGTCCTCAATGCATAATCTATGTTGCATAACCTATTCTTCATCACCATTGGCCTGCTTTGTCGCAGTCAGTTGGTGTGCATACAACATCTCCAGGAAACCGAATCTAGCATGACACCCACGTGTGTCTTTTATCTCCTTCAAGGCATCGTCTGACTTAACTATCAAATGAACTAGCATCGACTGTGGTCGCGAGGGTCAGACTCTTTTCCTTCAAACCAATGCATGTTGGGACACTCAGTTGAGCCGCAATCGATCTTGATTGTCACCCATGTTGCCTATATTTAAACTGGACAAGCTAGAAAAAGTATAAAAACCAAACCTAGATGAAACACATTGAAAATAAAGCCAAATAATGTAGACAAATAAAATACGAAAATGCACATCTGTATTTCTAAAAAATCAAATTTTGAATAAATACGGAAGTGCATTTTTGTATTAACTTGAAACAAAAAAAAACGCAAATGGCAGAAATGCATGGAAACCAAACATGATCAAAACACATTTCTTATATAAACTACTTATAAAACACATTGGTCATTTATATTACCTATATATTTATGTGCATTACATAACCTAATGTGTAATTTCTATAAATGCATGTATAGAGAAATCAAATGCGAAAAACTTGGATTCAAAAACTTACCAAATGTGAGTTTGATGTTGAGCACTTTGATTGATTGGATGTTGAAAGTAGAAACTTGGACGTCAGTTGAGAGAGTTTGAGAGAGTATGCAGGAAATGTGGAAGGGGAGGGTCTCGCGCTTTGTTGATTAAAAACTCGTCCAGAGGTGAACTTTTGTAAGTTATACGGAGATGCATTTTTGTATTAATATTTGACAAAAATTAGGTCACTACTACAGATAACACATTTCACTATGCTTAAGAAAGAGATATAATTATGGTTGGTGAATCGTGGTAAAGTAGTGTGTGGTTGTACGTGAGCTAGTTACAACCAGAGTTTATTGGTCGTGGTAAAAATAGAGTAGCGCATAATATACCACAACAGTTGTTTAAAAAAAACATAGTAAAAGATTGAGGTTAGGGGTTTGATACCTAACACCTGAACTTTTGCATATTTCAATACACTTCACCACAGTTATAGAGTCCAACCGTAATAAAATACTTGCGCATAACATTTCACAACTGTCCTTGATTCCAGCCGTAGTGATATGCTTACTTGGGTTTATTATAATTTATGTGGAATGCTTATTTCACCAACTGCTCACTAAACATATAATCTTTCAATCTGATTTAGAAATTAACAATATGACAAAATAAGTTATATTAGAATAACAAGTTACACTAATCAATGTTTTTCGAGTTTTCTACAACCCATTATTCGTATCTCGCCCATTGACTGTTAGAATTTGGTTTAACAGCTGTAGTTCTTCAATCAACATTACCTTTTTTACTAGTTTATTATTCAAAGTATTAACTTTATAGAAATACCGTAGTAAAAAAACTTTTGATTTATGAACTACAAGTAATAAATTAAATTCTAACTGTCATAGAGCAAGATCTCGATAATGGGCTAAAGAAGGCACGTAGAAAACATTGATTAATGTAATTTGTTTTCTAACATAAATTAATTTTTCATATTATTAATTTTTCATATTATTAATTTTTAATTCAATTTGAAAGATTATATATTAAATGAGAGGTTTGTAAAACACTCAAGCCAAATATGATATAATAAACTCATCTTCTAGGACATGTTGAACGAACAACATGATAGTTACAATGTCCAAGTAATAACATTATCAATATCATAAACAATAACATACCTTGAACAACATATAACTTTTATAAAAAACATAGAACTTTTATCAACAACAACAAACTTTAAACAACATACAACATAGCTCAACAAAAACAAAATCATCAACAAGATAGAACTTTTATCAACAACAACATACTTTAAACAATATGCAACATAGCTAAATAAAAACAAAATCATCAACAACATAGAACTTTTATCAACAACAACATACTTTAAACAACATACAACATAGCCCAACATAAAAAAAATCATCAACAACATACAACTTTTATCAACAACAACATACAACATAGCTTAACAAAAACAAAATCATCAACAACATACAACTTTTATCATCAACAACATACTTTAAACAATATACAACATACGGCTGTACCCTAATTTTTACCCCTAAGATTTCTCACATCTTATTTTGCATTTTTGCATCACAAACAAGATCATGCTTTTGTTCCTCTATCCCTCTCATCTTTGGGTTTATGCCTTATAGGGATCACCGAGCATCTGTGTGTTTCTTATTTGCCTTTATTTGCTTATGTTTACTAACCCCTAATTAAAATCCAAAAATATGTTTGTTTTTTCCCTTTACTAACTTTTTCAAGAAGAAGTTGGGATCAAGAATGTCAAATACCAGTTCCTCAGCTCGAATGAATTCCATCTGAACAAAGTCAAAGTTGATCTACAAATAATTCAAAATCATCTGATCAAGAGTTTCCAAGATTTAATTGATTACTATTCAAGAGACTCCAAGGTTCATGTGTTTATTTTCATGTCTTCTTTGACAAGTAGGAAGAATCGAGCCAGAGGCAAGACATCACATCAAAAGGCAAATTTTCACAACTTTTATTGTGTTTATCGATTAACACTATATGGTTAATTGATTAACCAGTACATTTTTGTGAAAATTGAGCCAAATTCAAATTCTGCAGCATTTTGGTACCAATTTTCAAATATTTCATCATGAGAATATTCTAGATCACCTCATTTTAATTCCCCTACATGATCACAATTAATTCCCACCATACACCTTCACTAATAACCACTTGATCTTGATTTTGCCTCCAAATTCAAATTCCAAGCCTAATTTTGGTTCCAAACCAAACTCCAATCCATCAAAATTTCCTAGCCTAAATTCTATAAATAGAGGCCTCATTTCATTCATTCTTCAAGCTTTTGATAGCCAAATTCACCTTGTCAAAATTCTTCCTCATTTCCATTTTTCTCCATCTACCCAAATTAACCAAAGCTCTTTATTCCATTGAAAGTTAGTAAGTTCTACATTGGAGCTTACTAATCTTTGAGCTAAACCTCCATCCAAACATTTTTTCAACATCAAAATTTGTATATTAACGCTTTGGAGTGTGATTATTGAAGTTACTTTGAAGCATTTTCAGATTTTAAGTGGTAATACTCTTGTTCCACCATTGTTGTGCTTGTTCTTCTATTTTCCACAATGTGATCTCTTGTTGATCTTTGTTGATTGATTCTTTGAGCAACATTTTGTGATTCCATTGGTGTTATTTGCTCTTGATTTGATGGAATTTTCGTGCTCAATTGCATCCTTGATCATGAGGTGTTTGAAGAAATGATTGATCATGGTTTTGCCTTGTAAATGCTGATTTTATTGTTGTATCGAAGTGTGCAATCGATTTGCACTGCAGTGCAATCGATTGCACAGTGTATTTTTTGCATAGAATTGTTGATTTTCTGCGTGCAATCGATTTGCACACTGGTGCAATCGATTTGCCTTGGATTACATCTTTGTGTGGTTCAATTTGGCATTTCTTCATCTATTTATCATTTTCTTTTGATCAATGAAAATCTTTAATATCATTGGAACTTGTTTTAAGTTCTTGATGAAGACGAGATCGTTACCTCTTTTCTTTTCGTGCTGTATTGCTTTTCGGAGAGTGATCTACATATCACTTCTCTAGCATACATTAGCACTAACATTGTTATTGACCGACCTCAGATAGTCGTGGCTTCGACATAAGTCTGATTACGATAGCTTAACATAGCATTAAATTGTCCCGAAATCGGAAAACCGTTGTGTTTTGTAAGTGAATTATCAGTCTCCTACTCGTCCGAGGCGTAGTTTGAAATAGATTGGCTTTATCTTGTTACCCGTGGGGGTTAGTTGGCATACTCATTGATTTTATCCGAGTTGGAGCCCTCCCCATGGTAATGTATGAGACCATGTTTTCATTCTCATGGATGTTTAGTCGAGCATTTTCGAAAAGCAACAAAAACTTGTTCTCGCATTTTGGATCACCATTTCTCTACATTGCTATATTAATTGTGCTATGTTTATGCTTCCTTCTCGCTCCCTATCTCTCTTTATTTTATTTTGTGTTTTTTTATGCTTTATGTTATCATATTATATCATATTATTTGTTTATGTTTCCGCCATTTTTCCTTTGTCTACTTGGACCATTTGTGTATGTTTATGCTCTTTTTCTTTTGTCCATTTGGACCCAAAAACATTAATAAAGTATTAAACCCCTAAAAACTTGTTCTCTTAATGGTGGACTATGGTTACTATCTTTTACATTGGACATGGAACTTTGGACTTAGAATTAGGATCTTAACCTATGCTTGGAAGCTTGTGATATCAAACCTTGGATTTTGGGTACTTGGAGTTCTCATTTGAAGACCTATCTTGATCAAGGCCTAATCTAAAGGAAAGAATGCTTATGTTATGAAGCTTGCTTGTGTGGTTAGACCGTTCTTATCCTTAGTTTTTATCTTTTGCTCTAGGATAGTCACTTCTTCTCCACCCTTTCTTTAATTTTCAAAATCTCCTCTCTTTTTTCAAAACCTTCTTATTTTTAAAATTATAACTTCTTTCACAATAAACCTTGAATTTTGTCAAGTGCTTTTCCAAACCGCTTTCTTTAATAAATGTCAATCAATGTAAATCATACTTTGACTCTTTTCAAAAAGACATAAAAAAATATTCAAACTCATTCAAACTCTTTTTGTGCCTTATGCACTTTTTCTTTTAAAACTTTTTTATAAGTTTAGACATGAGTCATCTCTTTAAGCGGGACTATTAGCTTGGAAATGACAAGTTGTCTCTACTTTTAAAATCAGCCATAACAAACCAATTTTGTTATTTGTACCACGAACTACGGGGTTTTGATCCTATATTGCCCTTTGTGGGTACGTAGGCATGAGGCGATAAGTCTCTTCAAACACAAAAATATAAAAAAAATACTTCTCTTCTCATCTCCCCAATCTCATTTCAAACAAACCTTTTCAAACCAAAAAGATTAGATATTTCAAAGGGCTTCTATAGAGTACTATAGACGTTTTGGGTGCTAACACCTTCCCTTTGTGTAACCAACCCCCTTACCCAGTCTATGTTCCTTTGTTCTTGTTTTTAGAACTCTTTATGTTTTGTTCGCTCTTTTTCCTTTCGTTTTTTTGGGACAAATAGAAGCGCGGTGGAGACTCTTGCATTTTTTAGTTAAGTTAATCAATAGCTTACACTCACGATTTTTGCCACTACAGAAAAGTGGCGACTCTGCTTAGGATCTCTGGTTCTTAGTGGGTTCGACCTACTTTGATTTATTTACGTTTTATCTGTTTGATTTGACTGTTATTGGTTGTTTTGTTTGGGTGATCCTGAGTGGTGAGATAGATTCTATATCCAGATTTGAGAGCTCTTACGATAGGAGGATGGTATAGTCAAGGATGCTTCTAGGGAGTAATCCCGAACAAGCTGAATTGAGAATTTATCCACTCAGTCGAGGCTTCCTCGGAATTACTGATGTCTAGTGAGTAATCCGAAAACCATTACTTTTTCCGACCTCAGGCCCATGACACTGAGGACTTTAGTATCCCTTTTACCCCACTTGGCCTATTAGGACGTAGTGCGGTGGCTATGAAGGTGTAAAACCTAAAATAGTTAATACGCGATACTACACTCAGACGAGGTTCTCTTGAGAATATTACTGATTCCCGAGTAATCGACGTGCTAGGAATATCCGAAAGAGGATTGAGGACTCTGGGAACTTTTTAGAACCTTGTTCGGCAGGTGTATATGAACCCTTAGTACATACCTTTGTGGGTTGGTTCTTAACCTTGGCTCCATGCTCGTGACTCGGACCTTTGACCTGTGTGCTTTGTATGATCTTGTTTGTGGTTGTGACATCCATGCACTTTTGTATTCATGAGCATACATCTGCATTCATTCAAGTTGCCAAAGAAACTCATTTCAACTGTCTCCTTCTTCAATTATTTGTTCACCATCAAGCTGTTTCCTCAACACAACTACGAAACTAGAGTTGTCGTCAGATTGAGAATGGAAAATCAAGAACAACACAATGCAGAAGTCAGAATGGAAATTGATGAGTTGAAGGCTAGCATGACCAAGCTCACATAAATGATGTAAGTTCTGATTGATAGAGGAGAACCACCTTAGAGGACTGTGATCTTTGAAATCTAAACTGCTGCTGGTAACCCTCCACTAATCCAGCAACCAGCTACTACTTGGCCAGAATTTTGGTTACCTCCAAATTACTCGCCATCCTTTGCAACAACTCCAATGGCCGGTCCATCTGTACTGCCAGTATCTTCAGCTCCATTGTTTATTGAACCTTAGCCTGTTATGCATATTGTTACTCAAGCTACTCCTGAGAATCCTCCTTTCGTGTACCATGTTGCTAGTTTACAATCCGAAAGTTAGGGAGAACCTGGATACATTGAGGAAGTCAGAGAGCAATGGCAAACTCTAGAAAAAAGGATAAGAGCCGTGGAAGAAAATGATCTTTTTGATGCTGCCATAATGGACATGTGCTTGGTTTCAGACTTGGTTATGTCTGCCAAATTCAAAACTCCTGATTTTGAGAAATACAAGGGGCACACCTGTCCCCAGAAGCCACTTGGTGATGTACTACCACAAGATGGCTGACTATACCAACAACGACAAACAACTCATTCATTGTTTCTAAGACAGCTTGAGTGGGGCTTCACTGAAATGGTATATGGGACTTGAGAAGAACCGTATCTAAAGCTGAAAGGACTCGGATGATGCTTTCTTGAAGCAGTATAAGTACAACCTGGACATGGCACTTGAGCGCCATCAACTGCAAAACATGTCTCAGAAAGAAAAATAATCCTTTAAGGAGTACGCTCAGCGCTGGAGAGAGCTAGTCGCTTAGGTGGAGCCACCCTTGGCAGAAAAGGAATTGACTAGATTGTTCATGGACACTCTTCAGCCACTCTTTTGGGAAAAGATCATAGGCAGTGTATCATCTGATTTTTCTGACCTAGTCACTATTGGAGAAAGACTACAGGAGGGTATCAAGAAGGGAAAGATAACCAATGCTAAAGCCTTTAGTGATGCAAGAAAATCCGCTGGGAATTTTTAAAAGAAGAAGAATGGCGATACGCATGCTGTTTTAGTTGAAAGGAAACCTCATCGCAAGCAACAACAATATGGTCAACAATATGTAGCTGCAGTTGCTCCTGTTGTCAATGATCAACCAGTTCAAGATCCTCGTCAGGCTGTTAGACAAAATCAAAATCGCGATAGGACTAATTTTGATCCTATCCCGATGTCCTACGCTGAGCTGTATCCAGGTCTTATTTAGAAAGGTTTGATTACAACTAGGGCTCTACCTCCTCCTCCAAATCCTCTCCCAGCCGGCTATAGGGCTGATCTTCATTGTGAATTCCATCAAGGTGGGGCATGCCATAACTTGGAAGGTTGTTATGCATTGAAGGCTAAAGTACAAGAATTAGTGAAAGCAAAGGTTATGACTTTTCAAGATGATAATCCCAATGTTGTCAACAATCCTTTGCCAAAGCATGCCAAGTGAAGTTTGAGCCAGTTCAGACAAATCATCTCCTAAAGCCAGTGTTTCAGATAGGACAGCTCATCCTTGTGGCTGATTAGTCACTAGGCCTTGTCTCTTTCTGTTTGCACTTTTCTTTGATTGTATTGACTGTTTGCTTTCGAACTTTGTTTGTACTTTCATGGTTAATTTTAATGAAATGAGCATTGTAATGTTTTGATTCAATTCATTCACATCCATTGTGTGAATCTTTATGCTTTATTTTTCACAAAACAAAAATATATCTCATGTTCACTTTCTTTATCAAGCTTTTGTTTATGCAAAGATTAGAGGGAGGATGATGAAAACGAAATACCCAAAATTGTTAAATTGTATGCTTTTAATTAAAACTTGGCTGATGATGTACATACATTATTTCAACTCCCAAACACTGGAGAAATAAGGAAGTTAATCCCTTGTCAACCCCTTTGAGCCTAGAAGTTGGAGTTTCTTTCTGTACGAAAAAACCCGCAATCTTAACCTGGGGATGGTAGTTCTCTGTTAATTTGACTATGCATTAAAACACAAGAGAATCATTTAAGACACCTTCCAATGAAGGTTGCAACCACAAGCTTTCCTTCTCACACATCAAAGAAGTGTCGAAGATGTCTTTCAAATCAAAAGCCAGTGATGGTTCACTGTAATCATTAAGCCAGACAATCACTATCTTTAAAAAAAATAAATGATAAAAATCAAAAGAAAAGCCCGCTAAGTCAAAACTTATAAAGGAGACTTAGGCAAAAATTGGGGCATCCCGCTGACTGTAAGCTCAAATGACACAGTTCAGGCAGAAGTTAGAGATAACAAAAGAAAAATCAATCAAGAGGTTACCAAAATCCTCAAAGACAAAATGAGTTAACTGAGGTCCTCATCAAAAACAACAAAACATTGTAAGAAATATGACTGCCATCTCAAAAATCCCTTAGCTCTTGAGTCATCATCATAACATTGTTGCAATTCCAAAATCGCTTGGAACCTGAATGTATAGGTTGAATTAACTGAACATATGACTGAAGATCATCACGAAGAATGGGTTGGGTACAAATAAACTTTGAGCCTATATCCTTTGTTTCGAAAGTCGAGAACTAGACCACGTTACAACCCTCAAAAGACCTAATCGAAGCCATGTTTCTTTTGAAAGCATACTGCAGCAAGGTTGCGTAAATTGACTCCTAAGATTCTTGCCAATCATTTATTTTGATGGCATACGTTTGATTTCTCTTTCATTTTAATGTATAAACCACCGTGTTTTGACAAGTGATTCATTTTCTATACATCAATAATATCATTCCAAAAATGATTTTGATTTCAAAATTGCATGAACTTTGCATTCAAATTAGCATGTTTGGATGAATAATTTTATTTGCAGACAAACTTTTCTCATCAAGAAATTTCAAACAGTTGAGAAACTTGGTTAGTGATCCTATCAGGGGCATATTACTTCCAAGATCCTGTTGTGAATTAGTTCAAGATTTGTTGCTCAATGCAAGTTATTCTTAGAATTGGTTAACCAGAAGATCTCTTTCAAGACTCATATTGAGTTTAGCCTTTTCAACAGTCATTTTAAGAATTGAAGCCATGACCAGTTCGTCCCAGCAATAGTCAAACTGCATCCATGATCAGTTTATCCTCACCAGTCAATTAATCCGGGGAAGTCTTCTTCAAGAATCCCCAAGCAAATCTTCATGTCTTTCCTCAAACAGCCTGATATAATTCATAAATGTGATAGAGATATGTTCAACATCTTCTCTCCAAGCAGAGTTGGCGGTGTTCCCTGTGTTAAGGAATCAAAATTCCATTCTTCCCTCATAAAAGAGTCTATCTCAGTTATCCCAATCATCTTTATTGCATGCATACATCCTTCATATAGCATGCATAGGTCATTCATATATCATGCATAGAAAGATTCGCATAGCTCGAAGTGTGTTTCGCGCTCATGTGCATTTCTTGAGGTCCTGTTGCTATCAACATCTTACCTTGTAATCGAAGTCCAACTTACTTGGCACCTACCAAAATAAATACCTGCCTTTTCATTCAGTGTCATTCCTGGATGTTGTTGTTTCACTGTGCATCTAGTGTTGTTGTTAGATGTTTGTCTTCTTTCATTCCAGTACTATTCCTAGATCTTTGTATTCTTTCACTCTAGTGCCATTCCTGGATGTTTGTCTCTTTTGATCTCCAGTGCCATTCCTGGATATCTTGTTCCTCTTGTTTCTACCAGTGCTATTCCTGGAAGTCCTGTCTCTCTTCTGTAATCCCCAACAGATTTTCTTTGATATCTTTCAGTGTCATTCCTGAATCTTTTATCTGTTCATTCAGTGTCATTCCTGGATGAGTTTTCTCCTTTGCTTTCAGTGCCATTCCTGAAATTTCTTTCTCACTTTATTCAATGCCAGTCTTGGATATCGTGAACTCTTTTTATCCAATGCCATTCTTGAATAATTCTGATGTATTTTCCAGAACTTTTCTCACTTCATTCGATGCCATTCTTAGATTTTGTGATTTCTTATGTCTAATGCCATTCTTGGATATATTTTCCTTAGCTGAGTCCGATGCTATTCTTGGATATCTCTGATGTTTACCCTTGTCATCCAATGTCATTCTTGGATGCACCCAGTGAAGTTTTTCAAATGGAAGTTTGTTTCCATCCAATGTTATTCTTGGATGTTGATTGATATATCGTCAATTGCGTTTGTCTCCGTCCAATGCCATTCATGGATGTCTCTGATGTTTTTTGTTGCCCCATTCAATGCCATTCTTGAATGTTGTAGTTCCTTTCATCCAATGTCATTCTTAAATATCTTATCCCCAATAGAGTGTTTTTCACCTCCATTCAATGCTATTCTTGGATGACGCTTGTCCAATGCCATTCTTGGACATTTATTGACATACTTTTGTCTCGTTCGTAGTTTCCATCCAATTCCATTCTTGGATGTCACTACTCGTCTTCCCAGGGTATTGTTCTTCTCTTTCCAACTATTTATGGATACCTCTTGTCACCTTGACAGATCTCTAGAAATAGCTTATATTCCCCAGCGTGTCTTTTCGAGTCATATCACTCGATTTACCGTAAATCCCTTGTTTTAAATTTCCCAGCAGAGTGTTTTATACTTTGCATTCATATTATCTTGTGGCATCTTAGGGCTAAAAATATAGTTTTAAGTATTTAAGTATCTTCAATATTGTCGAGACGAAGTTTTCAACCTTCACATCTCTTGGTAGAAGAAACTTAAATAGGGGCAGTTGTTGTACCCTAATTTTTACCCCTAAGATTTCTCTCATCTCATTTTGCATCTTTGCATCACAAACAAGATCATGTTTTTGTTCCTCTATCCCTCTCATCTTTGGGTTTATGCCTTACAGGGATCACCGAGCATTTGTGTGTTTCTAATTTGCCTTTATTTGCTTATGTTTACTAACCCCTAATTAAAATCCAAAAGAATGTTTGTTTTTTTCCTTTTACTAACTTTTTCAAGAAGAGGTTAGGATCAAGAATGTCAAATACCAGTTCCTCAGCTCGAATGAATTCCATCTGAACAAAGTTAAAGTTGATCTACAAATAATTCAAAATCATCTGATGAAGAGTTTCCAAGATTTAATTGATTATAATTCAAAAAACTCCAATGTTCATGTGTTTATTTCCATGCCTTCTTTGACAAGCAGGAAGAATCGAGCCAGAGGCAAGACAACACATCAAAAGGAAACTTTTCAAAACTTTTGTGGTGTTAATCGATTAACACTATATGGTTAATCGATTAACCAGTACGTTTTTGTGAAAAATGATCCAAATTCAAATTTTGCAGCATTTTGGTACCAATTTTCAAATATTTCATCATGAGAATATTCTAGATCACCTCATTTTAATTCCCCTACATGATCACAATTAATTCCCACCATACACCTTCACTAATCACCACTTGATCTTGATTTTGCCTCCAAATTTAAATTCCAAGCCTAATTTTGGTTCCAAACCAAACTCCAATCCACCAAAATTTCCAAGCCTAAATTCTATAAATAGAGGCCTTATTTCATTCATTCTTCAAGCTTTTGATAGCCAAATTCACCTTGTCAAAATTCTTCCTCATTTCCATTTTTCTTCATCTACCCAAATTCACCAAAGCTCTTTCTTCCATTGAAAGTTAGTAAGTTCTACATTTGAGCTTACTAATCTTTGAGCTAAACCTCCATCCAAAACTTTTTCAACATCAAATTCTGTAGATCAAAGCTTTGGAGTGTGACTATTGAAGTTGATTTGAAGCATTTTCAGATTTTAAGTGGTAATACTCTTGTTCCACCATTGTTGTGCTTGTTCTTCCATCTTCCACAATGTGATCTCTTGTTGATAATTGTTGATTGGTTCTTTGAGCAAAATTTCGTGATTCCATTGGTGTTATTTGCTCTTGATTTGATGGAATTTTCGTGCTCAATTGAATCCTTGATCATGACGTGTTTGAAGAAATAATTGATCATGGTTTTGCCTTGTAAATGTTGATTTTATTGTTGTCTGGCAGTGTACAATCGATTTGCACTGCAGTGCAATCGATTGCACAGTGTATTTTTTTACCCATAATTGCTGATTTTGTGTTGTACAATCGATTTGCACACTAGTGCAATCGATTTGCACAGTGCAGAATGTGATTTTTTATTTTGTTTTGGGACTGTTTTGGTTCCTTTTCTTTCTTTTTCCATTTCCTTTTGTTATTTGCCTTGGATTACATCTTTGTGTGGTTCAATTTGGCATTTCTTCATTTATTTCTCATTTTCTTTTGATCAATGAAAATCTTCAATATAATTGGAACTTGTTTTATGTTCTTGATGAAGATGGGATCGTTACCTCTTTTCTTTTCGTGCGGTATTGCTTTTTGGAGAGTGATCTACATATCAATTCTCTAGCATACATTAGCACTAAAATTGTTTTTGACTGGCCTCAGATAGTCGTGGCTTCTACATAAGTCCAATTACGATTGCTTAACATAGCGCTAAATTGTCCCAAAATTGGAAAATCGTTGTGTTTTGTAAGTGAATCATCAGTCTCCTACTCGTCTGTGGCGTAGTTTAAAATAGATTGGCTTTCTCTTGTTATCCGAGTTGGATCCCTCCCCATGGTAATGTATGAGACCATGTTTTCATTCTCATGGATGTTTAGTCGATCATTTCCGAAAAGTAATAAAAACTTGTTTTCGCATTTTGGATCACCATTGCTCTACATTCCTATATTAATTGTGCTATGTTTATGCTTCCTTCTCGCTCCCTATATCTCATTATTTATTTTATTTTTTTATTCTTTATGTTATCATATCATATCATATTATTTGTTTATGTTTCCGCCATTTTTCCTTTGTCCACTTGGACCATTTGTTTATGTTTATGCTCTTTTTCTTTTGTCCATTTGGACCCAAAAACATTAATAAAGGATTAAACCCCTAAAAAACTTGTTCTTTTAATGGTGGACTATGGTTACTATCATTTGCATTGGACATGGAACTTTGGACTTAGAATTAGAATCTTAACCTATGCTTGGAAGCTTGTGATATCAAACCTTGGATTTTGGATACTTGGAGTTCTCATTTGAAGACCTATCTTGATCAAGGCCTAATCTAAAGGAAAAATGCTTATGTTATGGAGCTTGCTTGTGTGGTTAGACCGTTCTTATCCTTAGCTTTTATATTTTGCTCTAGGATAGTCACTTCTTCTCCACCCTTTTTCTTTAATAAATTTCAATCAATGTTAATCATACTTTGAATCTTTTCAAAAAGACATAAAAAATATTCAAACTCTTTTTGTGCCTTTGTTGAATACAGAATAGGGCAAGCAGCAAAAATATTTATTTTTAGAAGAATTCCCTCCGGGATTTATGTCGTGTCCATAGAGATCGGTTCGAGGGAAAGAATGTCGTTCGACATTCTCTCGCGTTTATGAGTTTGGGTTTAAATGGTTTAAAACAAAAAAACAGAAAAGCAAACATTAAAACATAAAACAAATTCATTCTTCAGCAAGACAAACTTATCCGGCATGCACATAATCGACTCCTCACAAACTTAAACTTACCGGCCTGTTATACTCCACCTACAATACTCCTCAATATCACCCAGCATCGTTCACAACAAAGGTTATGTCTAACGCAAAGTTGAGAGAACAACCGTGTTACCCTCGTCGACACTCTCGCACGTGACTCAAGACACAGAGGCATTAAGCTTCGACGCTTATTTAAGATTGTTAGCTCTTAAATCTATCTCTAGAGTCTAGAAACTAACAGATAATCATCCCTAATCGAAGTTTGCGAGGATTATCTCTAACGCAACTCAAACCCCGCGCATAAAGCAAAAATCAGAGACAATCACCAATAGAGATTTGTAAAGCAAGTTTTATACAACACCATGGGCGACAAATATACATGAGATCGTAGTCAATACATATACAAAACCCAACAAAGAAGAAAAACACAAAGAAGAAGATAAATGAACCAAACATCTCGCGGTTTGTCAGAGCCGATCGACGATCAATCCACCCCGGTTCATCCGTATGCAAGCTTCCATGTTGTTTTCTAAGCTAATCTACTGAAAAATGAAGTTTGATGGAGTTGGAGCAAGAATCCCCAAAACCATAACCTAAAAAATGCTGAAAAATGACTAAAATAGGCAAAATTGGGTTCCAGGGTTCGCCTAGCGAATATAAACCGTCTTAGCTACTGCCAAATCAGTGTTTTCAACGCTTCTGGGCACTTTTTATTCGCCCCGAGTTCGCTTTGCAAGCTCCCCAGCGAATACGCTCGCCTCTAGTTCGCCTAGCGAACATGACAGCAAACCCGAACTTGTTTTCTTCATAACTTTTGAACCGTAACTCCGATTGACGCACGGTCGGAAGCGTTGGAAAGCTTATTCAATGCTCTTTATGAATATGGAAAAATATATTTACTTTAATACCTACAAAAATGAGACAAAATCAATTAAACTCAATGATATTTACAAGAAAACTCAATATACACACGAAAACGTAAAGTAAACGTATTTACACATAAAGTGAGGTTTATTCAACCAATTTTAACACAAAGTACCGATAAGTGCAACAAAACTTATATACAAAAATAGGTACATTTTACACTTATCAACTCTCCCCGACTTACATAATTGTTTGTCCTCAAACAAGAATCAAACAACTCAACGAAACCGAGTGATAACCAAAGAATCATGAATTAACAAGTTTTGAAAAACAGAAAACAAATGTAATGGTTCAATCGAAAATGGTACACACAAAGTAAATACTTACCACTAAACTACGACGACAACATAGTCACGAAACAAATGTAAAATACAAAAATCATGCCAAAAATTCTAAAATAACACAAGTTCAAATGTGACTCACACCTAGCAAAAACAATCATCGGTAGATGAAAAACACAAAATGAGGTTCTTTTCACTCACACAACAATCTTGCAAACAAAAGACTAAATTATGCAACTATCCAAAAATCATATTGAAAACATAAAAGCAAGAATCATAAGGACTTTCAAGGTTGTAACGTGGTCGGGTAAACAAACAAGGGGCAATTTCTAAAGGTAATTGAAACAAAAACTTGCCTAAACCTAAGGGAGTGATCAACTCACAAAATTTCAAACACCAAATTCCAATCAACTTCTTCTTTCATCCCAAGTGTTACACAAAACACAATACTTATTTAGCACAATTATTTGCACTCTCTTTGTTTCCTTTTTCAAGGATTTTCTGTTTCTTTCTTTTCTCTTTTTTTTCTTTTCTTTTCTTTTTCATATTTTTCTCTTTTTTTTTTCTTTAGAGGTTCGCAAAGCGAACGATCATTCGCTAGGCGAACACTCGCTAGGACATTCACAAAGCAAACTTTGGTCCCTTTTGCCACTGCCTCATTCTGGATTCCTTCGCTGGGACCTTCGTCAGCCATTTGCACAGCCAACATTCGCTATCATGCTCGCAAAGCGAACATGACAACAAAATAGCCCCTTATTTGACCTCATAGAAACCAACCAATGAGTAAACAATCATTCTCTCCCCAACTTGAATTCAACCACATCATCATGTGAATACTCCCTACTTTCTAAGGCAAGGTAAAAATTCATACAACAATACAAAGTTGAGGGTCCAAGAAAAACAAAATTCATTCAAAAATAAGTGAACTAAATACTCATAGACAAGCATTAAGTTCAATTAAAACATGGATCAAAAAGCTCAAAGGGGTTACGAATGATCACACACTCACAAGGTGAATGACTATTTGGCTAGGTAGTTGTGCTCAAAATGAAACAAAATGCCTTGATCCTTTTCATGCTTTCATATAATCAACACAAACAAAAGATTAAGCATAATAAAATCCAGTTAGAACAAGAATGTTGGTACTCCGCGCATATATGAACAATGGAAAGCTACCTCACAAAAAGGTGGGAACTAAAGTGATTCACAACAAGAACAAGTATACAAAAGAATGAATGGCATGGAAGTTTGTAAAAAGCTTAAGTATCATGAATATGCTAAAGTCAAGAAAGCGATAAACACATACCTTGGACGTGTACAAAACTTAACAATATCATTATCATACATCCGCGAGTTGAAACGATCAAACTTGGAAAATCACCACAACTTCCTCAAGCTACTCAAAACAAGCTCATTGAAAAACGCGAAAACTATTAATATACACAAACTGAAAAACCGGCAAAAATTCATTAAACAAGTTGTAAAATGAAGATTTGAGAATTTTACGAAAAATCTGAGTACAACTTGTTTAATGAATACTCACCACACTACCTAAACTAAACAACAACAAAAGAAAAGAATACACCATGCTTGTTTTACGTCGTAAGCTCGACGCCTTTACCATGCTTAGCTAGTAACTTCCTTCTTTCATGCCATAGTGATGCCTCACCGCGCAAACGAAAAGCAAATGCCCTAACCAAACACTTAAACAAACGTTACGGGAACAAAATGTATACAACACTTGAACAAACATAATGGAAACAGACAATATATATGATATATACAAAAATCAAAAACAAAGAAACTATCGCAATGCGATTCAATATCAAAACCGATCCCCGGCCAACGGCGCCATTTTGTTGAATGCAGAATAGGGCAAGCAGCAAAAATATTTATTTTCGGAAGAATTCCCTCCGGGATTTATGTCGTGTCCACAAAGATCGATTCGAGGGAAAGAATGTCGTTCGACAGTCTCTCGCGTTTATGAGTTTGGGTTTAAATGGTTTAAAACAAGAAAACAGAAAAGTAAACATTAAAACATAAAACAAATTCATTCTTCAGCAAGACAAACTTATCCGGCAAGCAAATAATTGACTCCTCACAAACTTAAACTTACCGACCAGTTATACTCCACCTACAATACTCCTCAATATCACCCAACATCGCTCACAACAAAGGTTATGTCTAACGCAAAGTTGAGAGAACAACCGTGTTACCCTCGTCGACACTCTCGCACGCGACTTAAGACACAGAGGCATTAAGCTTTGACGCTTATTGAAGATTGTTAGCTCTTAAGTCTATCTCTAAAGTCTAGAAACTAACAGATAATCATCCCTTTGCGAGGATTATCTCTAACGCAACTCAAACCCCGCGCATAAAGCAAAAATTAGAGACAATCACCAATAGAGATTTGTAAAGCAAGTTTTATACAACACCGTGGGCGACAAATATACATGAGATCATAGTCAATACATATACAAAACCCAACAAAGAAGAAAAACACAAAGAAGAAGAGAAATGAACCAAACATCTCGCGGTTTGTCAGAGCCGATCGACGATCAATCCACCCCGGTTCATCCGTATGCAAGCTTCCATGTTGTTTTCTAAGCTAATCTACTGAAAAATGAAGTTTGATGGAGTTGGAGCAAGAATCCCCAAAACCATAACCTAAAAAATGTTGAAAAATGACTAAAATAGGAAAAATTGGGTTCCAGCCTTAGCTACTGTCAAATCAATGTTTTCAACGCTTCTGGGCACTTTTTATTCGCCCCGAGTTCGCTTTGCAAACTCCCCAGCGAATACGCTCGCCTCCAGTTCGCCTAGCGAACATGACAGCAAACCAAAACTTGTTTTCTTCATAACTTTTGAACCGTAACTCGGATTGACGCACAGTCGGAAGCGTTGGAAAGCTTATTCAATGCTCTTTATAAATATGGAAAAATATCTTTACTTGAATATCTACAAAAATGAGATAAAATCAATTAAACTCAATGATATTTATAAGAAAACTCAATATACACACGAAAACGTAAAGTAAACGTATTTACACATAAAGTGGGGTTTATTCAACCAATTTTAACACAAAGTACCGATAAGTGCAACAAAACTTATATACAAAAATAGGTACATTTTGCACTTATCAGCCTTATGCACTTTTTCTTTTAAAACTTTTTCATAAGTTTAGACATGAGTCATCTGTTTAAGTGGAACTATTCGCTTGGAAATGACAAGTTGTCTCTACTTTTAAAATCAACCATAACAAACCAATTTTGTTATTTGTACCACGAACTACAGGGTTTTGATCCTATATTGCACTTTGTGGGTACGTAGGCATGAGGCGATAAGTCTCTCCAAACACAAAAATCTAAAAAATACTTCTCTTCTCATCTCCCCAATCTCATTTCAAACAAACCTTTTCAAACCAAAAAGCGTAGATATTTCAAAGGGCTCCTATAGAGTACTATAGACGTTCTGGGTGCTAACATCTTCCCTTTGCGTAACCAACCCCCTTACCCAGTCTATGTTCCTTTGTTCTTGTTTTTAGAACTCTTTAGGTTTTGTTCACTCTTTTTCCTTTCATTTTTTGGGACAAATAAAAGCGCGGTGGAGACTATTGCATTTTTTAGTTAAGTTAATCAATAGCTTACACTCACAATTTTTGCCACTACACATAGCTCAACAAAAACAAAATCATAAACAATATAGAAATTTTATCAATAACAATATACTTTAAACAACATACAAAATAGTTCAATAAAAACAAAATTATCAACAACGTAGAACTTTTATCAAAAACAACATACCATAAACAAGATACAACATAGCTCAACAAAAACAAAATCATCAACAACATACAACTTTGATCAACAACAACATACCTTAAACAACATACAACGTAGCTTAATAAAAACAAAATCATCAACAACATACAACTTTTATCATCAACAACATACCCTAAACAACATAGAACTTTTATAAACAACAACATAACTTAAACAACATACAACTTTCATTAACGAAAACGTAAAGACGAAGTGAAAGGTGGAAAGTTCTACATACCTGAAATGTGAAGAGGATTAAGTGAAAGAAATATGTTTTGTGTAACACTTTTCCTTGGTATGCAACCGTTCATAGAGGTGTGCGAGAGTATTAGGGTTTTGTTAAGAGAGATATGGTTGTTTGTCCTAAAAGAGCAAATTTTTGCTTAAATATAAGTTATATCTTTCACCACTGTTAAATAAAACGTTTGTGATTAAATGTAAGTACATTTAACAATGGTTTATACTACATACCATGGTGAAAGGTATTTTGATTTTAATATTAATATTAAAATTATAAGTGACACGCCTATATTGTGGCTCCAAATATTCTTTGTAAGCTAGGCTCAAGTCTTTCAAATCCCAAAAAGTATGACTTGGTCTAACCTACTCTCACCCTTACACGTGGTTAATCATGTAACTATCAGATTGTTTCTCACTTTTTCTATTACATGCAAATGGACCACCCAACATCTAGATGTCAACAATACACTTTTAAATGACACACTTTATAAAGAGGTCTACATGGAACAACCATGAGACTTTGTGGCTGATCATTCAACTCCAGTGTGCAAACTCAACAAAGCTCCTTATGACCTCAAACAATCCCCTACAAAATGGTTTAAGAAAATTGAGAATGTTCTCCTTCATCTAGGATATAAGGCTAGAAAATATAACCCCTCATTATTCACGATGTCTCAAAAAAATCAAGTTTTCTATCCACTTTTTTTATGTGGATGATATCATCATCATAGATAAATTTGTTCCTCTCATTCAACAACTTATCACTAAACATAACATTGGCTTCTCCCTCAAGTATTTAAGTAATTTGGACTACCTTCTTAGCATACAAGTTCACAAGCAATCTAATGGTACAATCCTTCTCTCTCAGTCCAAATACATTTGGAATCTACTCACAATAACTATTATGTTTTAAGTGCAACATTATATCCACTCATACGTTGTCCACTTGCAAACTCATTAAAGTAAGATCCAACTCATTACTTTAGAGAATTTCTTAAGACACCTCATGGGTTTCTTTCCCACTGTGTGGTTTTCCACAAATGCCCCCATATTCCAGAGATATATCTTCGGATGCGCCCCATGGATTAATAATATTCCGAAGATATATCTCTGGAACAATTTAAACCTTAAACGGTCACAACATATTGTTGCACCCCAAAATTTGCCCTCTCGTTTCTAACTTTAACTGGCTTTTGCTTCGCATTCATTCACATTTTCATTAGGTCATAGCAATCAATCATGCATTGCATTGAGTGCTTGAGACATGGGATCACTTTGTTTTTACGGCTCATAATTTCTTTTTTTTTTATTTCAAGTTTTCAAGCAGCAAACATCAGAGGCTCCAACATTTATTTTGCTCGGTGATTTGGTACCGGACCACATCTTTTCCAGCAGGGTATCTTGAGTGCAAGAGGGAATTCACACCTTATTTCAGGCATTATTCGGGTGCAGTATCAAATAACAAGCTTCAGAGGAAGAGCCATGCTCAGAACAAGTGGCAACCGTTGGTTTTCTAAGTTTCTCTCCTTTTGGAGCTAAAATTAAAAAATTTGAATGTGTTAATTAATTAACCAAATTGCAGGCAAAAGTGGTTATAATAAGTGAAGTAGTCATCGTCTGACCAATTGGCTCGGACACCAGCGATTAACACGTGTGATTTTTGCCCAGATTTTCAGTTTTGCAGCACTGTAGCAGTTTGAATCATTTTCAATTTGATGTGCATCAGTAGAAGGATCTAGAATGCTTTCAAATTTTGGTTTATTTCCAAATTAATTTCATTTTTCCCTCCATAATTCAAATAATTCCCATTCCTAATTCTAACCTTCATTCAAACCCACACTCCAAACATCATTTACACTCCAAACCTAGAGCCTGTTTGAATGAATTTGCTCCAAGCCTCACACAACTTCACTCACAATTTCATTTCATTCTCAATTCTTTACAATTCTCTCTCACTTTTATCTCATTTTCTCTCATTCCAAACCCTCACCAAAGCTCCATAACCAAAAGCTTCACAAATTGTACGTTTCAATTTGTGAATTATTGAGCTAAACCTCCATTACATTATCTTCCATTGGTCAATTCTGAAGTTGGAGCTTATTTGGATCTAGATCTGAAATTTGGAAGCACTTTCTTGAAGCATTTGTGAAGCAAGTTCGTCTTATTGTATTGTTAATCAAGTTTCTTGATAGGAGTTCATTGGATCTTTGATTTTCTTTGCTTAATTCATCAAATTTTTTTTGCAACAATTACCAAATCAAATCTCCACTTTGTAGGTTGGTGATTCTTAGATCCAAACTCATTTTAGCTTATTTTACAACTTTCACAATGCATATCCTTATGGTTTTGGTGTGATTTGATCCATTGATTGCTTTGATTGTTGATCTTGATGTTTGATGGATTCAATTGGTGTTTAATTGTTGTTATATGATGTAATTTTCGTGATCAATTGCATGCTCTAACATGTGGAGATTAAGTGATTAAGTTGCTGAAAAGTGATTTTTATGCTGAATTTTATGTTGCTATTTTTTATAGTGTTAACAGATTAACCAGAATACAGGAAAGAGTGGTTAATCAATTAGCCATTTTTGATGTGTTTTTTTTGTTGTTTTGAAAGTGTTCATCAATTAACCAACTTACAGGCAAAAGTGGTTAATCGATTAACACTATTATTGAAGCTGTTTTTATGCTTTTTCATGCTTGTTTGGATTCCTTTCCATCTCTACACCTCATGGCTTTGTATAATACATATTTGTAGAATTTTCTTGTGCTATTTCACTTCATTTTGCAGCATGTATGTGATTCTTCGACACGCGACGCATTGATTTTCATGATGCATGTTCATGACTAATTGTTTTGCATTCTTGATGCATTCTTCATGTTGCTTGTTTGCTCATACTTGTTTGCCTTGGATGTTCACTTTTGCTTGATGCATGATTCATGTACATGTTTGCTTTCGATTCTGCAAATGCGTGTTCGTTTGAGATGATTAGTTATTGATAAACATGCATGTTGTTTTTGAGGTGTACATTTCATAATTGTTGCTCATGTTAGATTCTTTATATAGAATCGTATACATTGATTGATCTTGTTTGATACATGTTCATGCTTGGGTCGTACAATTCATGTGCATTTGTTTAAATGTGGAGGCATGCTTTTGTTCAATTCTTTTGACGCATGTTTATGCTTGGTTGTTGGGCATGTCCATTGTTGATTGTTTAATTTTGGATGCATGCTTAACTTGATGTTGTGATGTCACATGTTCACCTATGCTTGATGCTTGTTTGATGCATTGCATGTTGTTGTATACACTGCTTATGTGTTAAATATGTGTTGTAAAATGTATTCATTCTATTTTTGCTGCATTTTACACCAGTTCTGTTCTGAAAATACATGCTGTTAAATGTTGTGTTGTGCTATTGTTGGAGCATATCGTTGTTCTGAGCTGAAGCGCTGTTGTAACTGTTGTTTTTGGTTCCTTTTCTTGGTTTTGCTTGCTCTTGCATGTTCCCTTAGGGCTTCCTAGTCCAACTTAATTTCCGATTAAGATTGGAGTAGGATAGACATTAGGTTGTTGATCCAAACATGACACCATTAGGATAGATTCTCCCTATCCTCAACCTTAGGGCCAATTTGCATGACAACATTAGGAGAATCGTCTTCTAATCCCAACTATAGGACCATTTGGCATGACAACATTTAGGGTGGAGATCCCTTAGTCTTTTTCTTTTGCCCTTTGAGTCTCTCTCTTCTCTCTCTTAAATAAAAATCAAAATACTTAATAAATATGATGTGCATAGTACGACATAAGCTTTAAGCACATGGGAAAAGATGAGCGGATACATTTCTAACCTCATCTTAGGGTACTTTGTACGCGATACGTTTGGATCATTAGCGCAAAGTATTCGATCCTATGTCATAGACTTTAGCACGATGCACATCTCAAATAAAGTAAATTCACTTCTTTAAAACACTTCAACAAACTCAAACCATTTTGTTCTTCGGGTTTTTCTTTCAAATATTTTCAGAAAGGGCATGCTACTTCTGTTCTATCGCAGACAGGTCTCGTCCCTAACTGCTCGAATGCGAACTTAGCATCGCTCATAAAAGACACAACGCAAACCGTAGTCCCACGAACTACAAATGCTCTAATTTCTTCATTCTCGTCCGAATGAAGATACGTAGGCACAAGACGGCGAAGTTTTGGTGAGCACCATCCCCTTCCACACGTAGTCCTCCGAACTACAGTTGACTCTGACTTTCCCATTGCACGAGGGAATATGTAGGCATAGGACGGAGAATTCCTATCGAGTCTCCTTTTTTCCCCTTTTCGTTTCTGTTAGCAAGTAGGCTTTAGACAAACACACCCTTTGATTAGAACAACAAGAGTGGATCCCGTTGAGTACAACGGATGCGAGAGGTGCTAATACCTTCCTCTCACGTAATCGACTCCCGAACCCAGAATTTGGTTGCGAGACTATGTTCTTTCCCTTTTGAGGTTTCTACGATCGTTTCCTTTCCCCCGTCGGTATAAATAACGTTCGGTGGCGGCTCTATTTTCCGCCGGTTGTTTTTTCCCGTTGCGACACATATCTCCCTTAGCTCATTTCCATTTGAATTTGTCTGGAGATGAATTTACGAAAATTTTTCGGAGATATATCTCAAAGTGTTTCAGAATAGTTTTTTTAAAAACGCATTGTATATTTGTTTGCAGATGAATTGTAAAATAACATACACACCAAAATAACATAACAATGTAATAATAAGATGTCATATGTCACGTAAATCCAAAATGTAGTAACAATGTCAGGAAAAACGTAAAAATTATAGTACTGAAACAAAATAAATACAGACAACTACTGGGTGTGCCTGACAACCTCTCATATGCCTCCTCTGCCTGGTATGCCTCCTCGGCCATCGATTCCCCATGTCCTTGTGCGATGTCTGTGCTACAAAAGTGCCCTTTGTATCTCTGCAATAATTTCATTCAGTACTCGCCTGACAGCAGACCCCTCAAGGAAGATACCCTCGTCAATGTCTGCCCACGCCATCTCCACTATGTGACGACAACGAGGCAAGACATCCTCAGTATGATCCAGCTGTGCCTGCTGCTCCTCAAGAATCTCCTAATGAGCTGGTCTCGACGAATCTCTTGGAGCAGTCGGCACCATGTACAGATGTGAGACAGTGAAGAAACACCTGATGTATTCGTCGACGTAGCTCCAGTCATTCGCCGCTATGGTAGCCCGAGTCTCATCCGGTACCAGATGACTCAGATAATCAGCAAACATCTCATCTATCTATATACGAGTCAAGGCCGGAAATGCAGAGACAACAGGGTGTCTGGGGATGGTCTGGGTGAACCCGAACTGCCGTATGACGCGCTCGGGTAGATGAGGAGCAGTGATCGTCGACGAGCTGGCCTGCCTTCTGGCGTATAGCGATATGCCGTCAAATGGCCGCATCTGACAGTGATCCACGTAGCAGTTGAAGTGGATGTCCTCAACAATCAAGCGGTCAAGATAAACTCTGAAAGACTCGACCGTCTAGTTCCTTCTTAGCGGGATAAAAGCACAGGCACAGGGCATCTCCTCAGTGTACTCGTCCCAACACGACCAGCCAGCGATGCGCGTGAAGTACTGGAGGATCGAAACCTGAAATGAAAATAAAAAAGCATCCAGGGATCATGAATTATTTCAAATATGAAATGAAAAAGATAAAAAAAACATTCAAGGATAAAAAAGTTATTACCACCAGTAGGGTCGTGCTGCCTGTGGTCTGCCTCATCGTCCACCGACATCCATCTCTCAGCTTCTAATATAGATATGCAAGGCAAGCCACCCCTCATTTGTACTCATGGATCTGTGTGAGATCCAAGAAGTGCTGAAGGTATGCAACGTTAGTGTAGGTGGCACTCGTGTCCACAAAAAGCACAGTGCCAACTAAAAATAGAAAATAACACCTCAAAACATGAGTCCTGTGTATGGCCACCTCCTGGGCATCACCATCAGCATGCGCTGCAGCAACGAGCGCCTGATTAAATCTCTTCTTCAAGAACGAAAGCCTAACATGAGCACCCCTGGTCCTATCTACCTCCCTCAGCGCCTTCACTAGATCAGCCCCCAGATGCTCCACCATCATATCGATCGCCTCGTCTTTGGTCATCCTACCATGATGGAGGAATCTCTCTCTGATCGGTAGATGCAACAAACACGAGACATCATCCAGTGTAATCAACATCTCACCATGCGAGAGATGAAAGGAAGAGGTCTCAGAGTGTCATCGCTCCACGAATACATCAAGTATCCCGTGGTTGACCAAAGTGTAAAAGATCAAGCATAGGACACTCAACCCAGAAGCAGTCAGAACCAACTGAAACCACTCCGCATCAAGCTGATGTAATGCTAAAATCCTTTGTCCATGGTTCAGAAACTTCTGAGGACCACACACCTGCAAATTTCCAGAAATAATCAATGTTTATAAGAATCAATGTTAGAAATAATCAATGTCAGCAAGTTAAATTAATGTAAAAACAAAATAGTAACAATGTGACAAAGTTACCTCCCCATCCCAGATATGTCTGGCAGTGTGGTCTGGATACAAAGGAAGTAGGGACATATCAGATGGACCCCCTCCGAAAGCCTCTGGCTCGACATCAACAACATCACCCTCTAGAGGTAGCACCGGTGCATCACGATCAGCAGGTGCGACCGGGTCAACAGGAGGTGGCGCCGGATCAACAGAAGGTGGCACACGTGCATCTCGTAGCCTGTGGGAGGATGGGGGAAGTGACGCGTCAGCTGGTGCATCCTGTGGTCTGTGGGAAAAAGATGAAAAAGGTGGAGTGGGCAGAGACGTAGACGGAGTGACCTGAGATGTAGCTGGAGTGGCCTGAGTTGTAGATGGAGTGGGCTGAGGTAAAGGCTGAACCCCGGGAGTGGATTGAGCCTCAAGAGTAGACTGTACACTAGCAGTCGACGCCTCTCCCTAACCGGTGGTAACTACTGCATCCGGACCCGGCTAGCTCTGTTGTCATCTAACGGATGAGTTTTGGGCAACCTGTCCATGCCACAATCGGTTGGCTCTGCCAGCCATTATGTTTGTAAGGTATTATATAATTAACCGTACATTGAGTTTACCAATAAGAAAAATTATAAAACAAAAATAAAAAATAAACATACTGAGAAATTCTGGAGATACATCTCCGGAAAAATTCAACGTCTCATGTACTCTGTGTGATTATCGGAAACTCGAAAAACATACCCGAATTATATGATTCAGAAGATGTTGAATGATGCACTGGATGCAGCTTGATGATTGTAACACCCTTTTCGACCCAACAAACATCACGAATAAATACAACTATTTTATTAGAATACAGTCCCAAAAAGGGCATCACATTTCGTCACAAAACATCAAATAACAACCTGCTCCGTAATACGGGTTTTACCACTATGAATTTATTTAAACATCACGCAGCGGAAATCAAAATTTAAAAAGAACACTTTTATAATCCAAAACTTCTTAAAACAAAACATCATAAAACATCCTCATGCCAACAAATAAAAGAACGTAAATCGTTCGACTCAAACGTCTCGACCCGATGTTACATATCAGAGCAAGACCCTCTAATCGACGGAGAAATCAAAATACTTCAAAATGCTAAATCTTTCGGCGCCAAGAAAGCAAAGTCTGATCACCTGCATGTTACCCACGTGGAGGCAACATTCAAACAGGCAGGGTGAGTAATCACGAATCAATATATAAGATATAAGCAAAGATAAAGTATAACACAAACATCATGAAATCATTCACCAACATCATTAATACATCAATTACGACAATAGAATGCAATGTCACACAACATGCAAATGCAACATCATAGACTCATGCATGTGGTACCAACTCGTCATAATTGATGGACACCGGGCCATCACCCTCCAAAGATCCCCACCAATAGGATCGATTCTACACAAGAACCGGAGCACGTCACAAAACACTTCAATCCACACAATGGGATTGAAGCCACCAAATGGACCGGAGTCCTAACTATGCCATGACTGCATGATGCAAATCGTCATAATAATCATCATCATAAAATCGTCATAATTGCATCATCATTCATGAATCATCATCAAACATCATTTTACAACACTAATTCGCACTCATCACGATTTGTCACTATACCTCACAATTCGTCATGTCATCATCATTACGTCAAAGTTTTTCCCAATTTTATCCCACTCACCCTCATTACTAGTTTACTCATGTTTTAGTACCCCATCATAGCCTTGCGTTTCAAGGAAACTGCATCACAAGTGAAAACGGGACAGAAATTGCAAAAATGGACAAATTTGTCAACTACCCTGGCCATACGCGTACGACCATGCCCCATACGCGTATGGCTTAATTCCTCGCCCACTGGTCTGCATATCATACGCGTAGGGACACCTGCCCAGGCCTCTCTTACGCATACCACCATCCTTGTTACGCGTATCACCAGAGAGGTTTCCCTTTCAAAATCCCCTTTAATCTTCCCCTACGCGTAATGGCTAGCCCATACGCGCAGGACCCCTTCCCAAGAATCCCATACGCGTAATGGCTTTCCATACGCGTATGCCCCTTCATTCCCAGCTTCCCATATGTGTAATGGCTTCCCATACGCGTATGGCCCTACTCTCCTTACGCATACACTACGCGTACTGGCAGAGGGCCGTGCTGGCCCTGGGGACGGGTGCGTATGCTACGCGTATCACCCTGGGTATGTCCCATCTTACGCGTAATACTCCCCTTGTTACGCGTATTGCCAGAAAACACTCAAAAACTCAGATTTCGCATCTGAACGAAAACTTCCCATTCCAGCACCTTCGATCTTCCAAAATCAGACCCCAAAACAGTTTCGATTCATCACAGATCTACGTCTTTATCCTACTTCATTGTTTTCATCAATTTCTTTCTAATTAGTAAGTCCTAATTCGTTAAACCCACCTTCAATTTCAGATCTGGTTTCGTTCACATATTCATCACAGCAACAATAATCATTCACACGAATTTCACAAAAATCACAGCAACACATACCAGATTCATAACAGAAATCGACCAACAAAGATTCACGAAAATTCATCACAGATTCATCATACGAAAATTCATCATAAACACATAACACACAACCTAACTCTACCTTAACCCATGTCAGACATATGAACTTGGATTAACCCCCATACCTCAAATTTTTCTAGCAACAGATCCTTCTTTGGGGTTCTACGGTTGATTCTCTCGTTCTCTTTGCCCTGGTCTCCTTTCCTCAGTTCCTCTTCACTTCTTACGGTTGCACAGAATAACTCTCCTAATTTCCACTTTTCCTTTTTGTTAAACCTACCTCTTGGACCCTAATTATAATTTACCCATATTATCCTCAATTTACCGTCTTACCCTTAATGGTTCTCCTAATTATTTTAAATAATAATAGTAATAATAATTTAAATAATAATCTAATTATTCAAATTATTCTATTATTATTACTAATAAAATAATCTTAATTAATTACTAATTCTAAATGCCTTAATATTCCCTTAACTCAGACTACCCCACAACCTCACACAAAGTCACCATGTGTCATACTATTCACCAAAATTCACCAAAACACTGAATAATCATAATAAATCAATTAAATAAATATTATAATTATTTTGGGGTGTTACAACTCTCCCTCACTTAAAGAATTTTCGCCCTTGAAAATTACCTGAAGGAAACAGAGTCGGATACGACTCCCTCATCTGATCTTCACGCTCCCAAGTCCAACTTTCCCCAGCTAGTCCACCCCATAACACCTTCACCAAGGCTATGTCTTTACCCCGCATTTGCTTCATTTCACAACCATCAATCCGCACATGTAATGCTTCAACCGTTAGGTTATCCTTCAACCTGTATATCATCCATCTAAATCACATGCGATGGATCCGGAATGTACTTTCTTAACTGAGACACATGGAACACATCATGCAAATTTGCAAGCGACGGTGGTAAAGCAACCCGATAGGCTACCTCTCCTATCCTCTGCAAGATTTGATATGGACCAACAAAACATGGAGTGAGCTTGCTAGACTTCAAAGCTCGACCCACACCAGTCATTGGCGTCACTCGCAAAAATACGTGATCTCCCTCTTGGAATTCAAGTTCCTTCCTTCTCTTATCATGATAACTCTTTTGACAACTTTGGGAAGCTCTCATCCATTCTTGGATCATCTTAATTTTCTCAGTCGTCTCGTGCACAATCTCAGGTCCGAGTACAACACTCTCGCCTGACTCATACCAACACAATGGAGTTCTACACCTTCTCCCGTACAAAGCTTCGTACGGTGCCATTCCAATACTAGCATGAAAGTTGTTGTTGTATGTGAACTCAATCAATGGTAAATGGCTATCCCAAGATCCTCCGTGATCCAACACATAAGCCCTCAGCAAATCCTCTAACGATTGGATAGTCTTTTCCGTCTAACCGTCCGTCTGCGGATGATATGTAGAACTCATCCTCAAGTTAGTACCCAAAGCATCTTGTAAACTCTTCCAGAACCTTGATGTAAATCTCGGGTCTCTATCCGACACAATACTCGAAGGTATCCCATGCAACTTCATAATTTCCTCAATATACATCTCGACTAACTTCTGTATAGAATAATTAATCTTCATCGGCAAGAAATGAGCCGATTTAGTTAATCTATCCACAATCACCCAAATTGAATCATTTCCCTTTGCAGTTCTCGGCAACCCCGACACAAAGTCCATGGAAATACTATCCCATTTTCACTCTGGAATATTCAACGATTGCATCATACCTAAAGGCTTCTGATGCTCAATCTTTGACTTCTGACAAGTCAAACACGCATAAACAAACTCCGCAATATCCTTCTTCATACCTGGCAACCAAAACAACTTTTTTCAAATCCTGGTACATCTTCGTAGCATCGGGACGAATACTTAATCTACTTCGATGTCCTTCCTCAAGAATGTCCTTCTTAATTTCAGGAATATCTGGGACACACACCCTGTCTCTGAACCTCATCACACCATACTCATCAATCCGGAATTCACCTCTGTTACCTTGGTTAATCAAGGTCAACTGATCAACCAATTTCAAATCAGATTGTTATCCCACTCTGATCTCTTCTAGAATATCACTAGTCAACTTCAACATGCCCAACTTCACACTGTCAGGAGTCTCTTCACATACCAAACTCAAATCTCAGAATTGCTCAATTAATTCCAACTCTTTCACCTTAAGCATCGACATATGCAATGACTTCCTACTCAATGCATCAACCACTACATTTGCTTTAACATGATGGTAATTCAAATCAAAGTCGAAATCCTTCAACAATTCCAACCACCTTCTCTGCCTCATATTCAACTCTTTCTGTTCAAACAAGTACTTCAAACTCTTATGATCGCTGAACACTTCGAACTTAGAGCCAAACAGGCAATGTCTCCAAATTTTCAACACAAACACCACAGCTTCCAACTCTAAGTCATGGGTAGGGCAATTCACTTCATGAACCCTCAACTGCCTGGAAGCATAAGCAACAACTTGACCATTCTGCATCAACACCCCACCAAGACCTCAACTTCCTGGAAGCATAAGCAATAACTTGACCATTCTGCATCAACACCCCACCATGACCCATCTTCGATGCATCACAATACACTACAAAGATTCATTCGGATTAGGCAAAATCAACACTGGAGCGGTCGTCAACCTCTTCTTCAATTCCACAAAACTCACTTCACAAGCTACATCCCACACAAAAGCTTGGCCCTTTTGAGTCAACTGAGTCAGAGGTAATGCCAACTTAGAAAAGCCTTCGATAAACTTACGGTAATATCCCGCCAATCCAAGGAAACTTCATATCTCAGTAGCAGACTTCGGAGTTTCCCACTGTAGCACAACATCAATCTTAGAAGGATGGATTCACAGCAATTCCACCACTTGAAATCACATGGCCAAGAAAAATCACTTTCTTCAACTAAAACTCACACTTTGACAGTTTTGCATACAACTTCTTCTCCTTCAATACTTGCAACACAATTCTCAAATGCTCAGTATGATCTTCTTCAGATTTAAACTATATCAGAATATCATCAATGAAAACCACCACAAACTGATCCAAATACTCATGAAAAATCTGATTCATATACTCCATGAACACACCAGGTGCATTGGACACTCCAAACGGCATCACAATGTATTCATAGTGACCATACATCGTCCTGAAAGCTGTCTTTGGAATATCATCAGGCTTAACACGAATCTGATGGTAACCTGACCTCAAATCATTCTTGCTAAACACACAGGCGCCTACTAACTGATCCATCAAATCGTCGATTCTCGGAAGTGGATATTTATTCTTGATAGTCACTTTATTCAACTGCCGATAATCAACGCACAACCTCATACTTCCGTCCTTCTTCTTCACTAACAGCACCGGAGCACCCCACGGAGAAACACTCGGTCGGACAAACCTCTTCTCAAGCAATTCTTCGAATTGTTTCTTCAATTCACTTAACTCCGAAGCGGACATCCAGTAAGGAGCCATTGACATTGGACTCGTACCTGGTATTAAGTCCACTGCAAACTCTACTTCACGTTCTGGAGGAAAATCACTTATGTCGTTTGGAAACACATCTGGAAATTCACAGACAAAAGGTAATTCGACACTCGCAGCTTCACGATCAACCTGCAACAATGCAAACATTGCAAACACCAATGCTTCGTCTTCCAGAAGTTCGTTTACTTGCTTAGCAGACAAAAACATCAACTCTTCATTATCACCAAAATCAGAAAACTCTACGGCCTTATTATAACAATTGATATGAACATGGTTGAACTCTAACCATTTCATTCCAAGGATTACATCGATTTGGTGCAAGGGTAAACACACCAAATCCATCACAAAACTCTTCCCAAAAATCGTCAAAGGACATCTCAAACACACAAAAGTAGTAGTAACAGAACCATTAGCTGGAGTTTCTATTACCATATTACCATTCATATCAGAAAATTTCAAACCCAATCTAGTAGCATAGTCAAACGAAATAAATGAATGAGTAGCACCAGTATCAATAATAGTGACCAACTCAACATTATTAATAAAATAAGTACCTCGAATCAAGTTGTCCTTCTCTAGAACTTCTGCACCACTCAAAGCAAACACTCTGCCATTGGTCTGAGCAGCAGTAGCAGTCTTCTTTGGTTTCTGACACTGGGTACTGATGTGACCCTTCTCACCACAATTAAAATAGGTTAGACCATCATCCTTGCAATCAATAGCTCTGTGGCCCTTCTTACCACATCTGTAGCACCTCAACACACTATTGGTGCAACCCTCAGCACGGTGGCCTTGCTCACCACACCTGTAACACTTCCCAGAAACGGAAGCTGGTCCCCCACTTGTCTTCTTCCCATCTGAAGCCTTCTGCTTCCCTTTGTCAGCTGAAGTCGTATAAGGCTTCCCTCCATGCTGCCCCTTCTCTTTCTTCTCACTAAGATGCTTGTAGTGATCAGATCGAGCTCGGTTATCCTCATCATAGATCCTACTCTTATCCACTAGCTTAGCAGAATCTGTTGGTACCCAATACCCTACTTGATTTATGGTCTCAGCCCATTCTCGAACTTGAGACACTTGGACACCTCAGCATCAGCACGGTTGTAGTGAGGACAAAACTTCACCAGTGCCTCGAACTTCGCAGCATACTCTACCACAATCATGCTTCCATGCTTCAGCTCAAGGAATTCCACCTCTCTCTTACCATGAGCATCCTCTGGAAAATACTTTCCCAAAAATTCCTGCTTGAACACAACCTAGGTTATCACGGTACCAACGTGTTCCAATCTCTGACGGGTGTTATCCCACCAATCCTCAGCCTCTTCTGACAGCATGTGAGTTCCAAACTGAACTTGTTGTGCGTCAGTACACCCCATCACCTGAAAGATCTTCTCAATCACCTTCAGCCACTTTTGTGCACTCTCTGGATCATGAGTACCCACAAAAGTCGGCGGATTATTCCTCTGGAACTTCCCCAAAGCGCGAAACTCGTCCAGAGCTCCACCATTCTGATTGTTCTGAGCCATTGCTTGAGCAAGTGACTCCAACGTATCAGCGATAGCACGGTCATTTCTTCCAGCCATCCTGCATACCACTAACAAGGTTAGAAGAAATAAAACATCGACGGTGTACACACACTCGTCGACTGACAGGGGACTGACATCATGTAAAACCTGGCCAGACCGACCGACAGGCTCTGATAACACCCTTTTCTACCCAACAAACATCACGAATAAATACAACTATTTTATCAGAGTACATTCCCAAAAAGGGCATCACATTTCGTCATAAAACATCAAATAACCACCTGCTCCGTAATACGGGTTTTACCTCCATGAATTTATTTAAACATCACGCAGCGGAAATCAAAATTTAAAAAAACACTTTTATAATCCAAAACTTCTTAAAAAAAACATCATAAAACATCCTCATGCTAACAAATAAAAGAACGTAAATCGTTCGACTCAAACGTCCCGACCCGATGTTACATATCAGAGCAAGACCCTCTAATCGACGGAGAAATCAAAATACGTCAAAATGCTAAATCTTCATGCGCCAAGAAAGCTAAGGCTGATCACCTGCACGTTACCCACGTGGAGGCAACATTCAAACAGGCAGGGTGAGTAATCATGAATCAATATATAAGATATAAGCAAAGATAAAGTATAACACAAACATCATCAAATCATTCACCAACATCATTAATACATCAATTACATCAATAGAATGCAATGCCACACAACATGCAAATGCAACATCATAGACTCATGCATGTGTGTCATACCCCAAATTTTGACCACTAATATTCCCATCATTGTGCAAATCATCATCATAATATGGATGAACCATCATACCTCATTAGTCTCCCCAAAGATGGGTGAGCATCCACTACAATCAAAATTAGGGTTTCAAGCCCTCTTAGAGCTCTTAGACAAAGGATCAATCAAGGAATGACATGATCTTCAACTTGTCTAACCTCTCAAACATCAACAAAGGATCAAGAGGACTCCCACATCAAGGATCAAGCATAAGGCTGCTCCCTTCTAAGTGGATTAAGCCTCAAGATCGCCAGTGTCACCAAATTAGGGTTTTGGTCGACCAGGGCCTCCAGATGGAAATTCTCCTCTGGGCATGAGCCAATGCTTCAAGGCATAACCTATGATGCTCCAAGGAACATCATGAACCCCATCATCAAGTCAATTTAGGCTCAGGGGATGCATTCACCAAAAATCAGGAATTAGGGTTTCTTGACCTAATTCACCCCTAACTTGACTTTTGGGAAAAAACATGAGCCAAGACCTCAAGAGAGGATTTGAGGGTCTCTAATACACTACATTGATCCATTTACAACAATGGATTGATCCAAGAAGCTTGATTCACAAGTTTCAATTTCATCTGAACCACAGTTAGGGTTTTGCGAGAAAAGTCAACTGTATCTTTGACTTTTGACCAGGACATGCTCCCAAACCCTAGTACATGAATCAATATACCCTATAACACCCATGGAACATGTCCATCAAGTTTGATTTAGGTCAAGGACATGATTTCCTAAAGGATTGCACAGTTTGGAATTCATCTGATAAAAAGTCAACTGTGCACAAAAGTCAACTTTGACTTTTTGAGATTTTTCATAAAAATGGGTTTTAACCCTAAAATGATGTTAATATATGATTGGAATCATCATTCATTAAGAAAAATCAAGAAAAGTGGGATAACTTGCAAAAGGGGTAACCATAAAAACTTAGAAATTTTTCTAAGTTATGAAACAAAGTGGCTAGGATACCAACTTTGGAGGATCATAACTCCTAAACTAGAAGGCCATTTTTCCCCATCCAAAGTTGGATTTGTAGCTCTCATTACCCTCTACAAAAGCTCCAACTACACCTCACTCCAATTCATTGTGGATTCTGAGTTATGATTGGGCCAAAATGGCTAAAACATGAAAATACATCATTTTCCAACACTTAGAAAAATTCTGGCCAAGGAAGATTTTGTTGAAAACACCAAAACTTGTGAGATCTTTTCACATAGTTGCAAGCTGAATTAAGTCTAAAGGTAAACATCAATGTTGTTGCATATGTTTCTAAGAATCCAAAGAACCTCTCAGCATGAATTGATTCAACTTGAGCCAAGAGGAATCCATGCCCAAAGTCATGCTGCTGCAAGCTGTTTTGGAAAAATCAGTTTGCATGTTTGCTTGCCACACACGATTTCTGAATCAAAACCAAGGATCATTAAGCCACATGTACTCAACCAATCACAATGCATCTGATCCAACCTACAAAGCTGAGTCACAAAGTCAAGGAATCTTCCAACTTGAAGTTCATGCATTTTGGCACATTTTGCCTTGAATTCAAAGGGCATTAATGTGGAATAGTGCATTGTCAAGATTCTCACTCTCCTCAGTCAAGTCCTCTGATTAAACAATAATTAAAATGACTGAGGAATGTGATTTCAGTCAAGGCATAGCTGATCTATTTGGAGCAGCTGTTACACCTAATGCAAGAGGCATTTATGTCCAACCAATCCCTTTGAAGGTGATCTGATCCAGCAGCCATTCACTATTCCTCCAAGACAATAGTTGATCACCTATAAATAGAGGTTCCAATGGATCATTCAAGGCACACCAAAGCACCTTATAGCACTGCTTTCTCTCATTCTCTCTTAAGTGTCAATTTTCTTTGTTTTTGAGCAACCACCATCGGGTTTTGAGTTGCAACCCTAAGCAATCAATTCCAATTGCCCAGACACATCACAGATGATGTATTTGAGGTGTCCAAACACTTAAACACCAACTGTAACACCCCTAGCTCAAAATCACCCTTCAACCAAGCCATTATGCCTCAATTATGCAGTTGGAGTTCTCCAACTTGATCCAAAGGTTTGCAGAGTGTTCCAAAGCTTGCAACACACTCCACAACATCCATTGAAGCTGTAGGGATCATCAAATCGCATCTGGAACACCATCTGTACAGAGTTCCATTTCAGCTTGCATCAAGGTAAGCCTCAAAACTACATCTTCATGATCCATGCATATTTCCTCGCATGATATTTTTGCCAATTGCTTGCCATCATATGTTGAGTGTTTTCCCTCAAAAAAATTGGATCATAGCCCTCATAACCATGTCTGCACGACTGCTTTTGCAAAATTAGAGTTCATACGGTTGTGATGATATAACTTGCTATACACTGAAAATAAATGAAATCAAGTATTGGCATCTTGTTCCTTGTGAAAAAACGCATGAGTTTGGTATTTGAATCATGTCAAATGGTTGAGAGATGAGTGAGATGGGGGGCTTCATGCACGAGCTCGAGGAAGAAGATGGTCATGGCGCCATTCTTTAGGTTTTCCAACCAAGTTCTCTATATATTTTTCATTTGCCATACTATATTTGAATTGGCATTGCGCCCCAGTGGTTGATCAGCTGGTTTTGTGTGTATTGGCAAGCGAGAAGTCTGGGGTTCGAATCCCCCTCGCCCCAGATCTCTTTTTTACCACTTTTTCTTATTTTTTTTGTTATTTTTCATATTTATTTTAAATGATTTGAAAAATTAATAACTCACTCAATTTTAATTATTTTTTATTGGTTCTTTTTGCAAAAAATCACAAAAATGTTGAAATATTTTATTCCACAAAAAAATTAGATTTATATTATTTATTTAATATAATTAGTATTTTTGTGAATAAATTCATTTTTATTGTTTTTAAACCTTTTAAAAATAAATATTCATGTTGGAAAATCAACACCAAATAGGTTTTAATTCATCTTGTGATTAAAACCTCATTTTTCAAACCTAAAACCAAAATCACAAGTTGTTTATTCAAATTTATTTGGAATTTGTATCATTTTAATTAATTTTCTTTGAAAATGATGAAATTAGGGTTTTATTGATTTTCACCCTAACAAATTTTTCTAAACACTCATGGGCCTCTAATAGAGTGTAAGACCCAAGCCTTTTTGTAAAATAAACCCATTTTGGGCCTCACTTATTGTATAAGTCCCTCTGTGTATTTTCAAAAACTTCGGCGAGATCGTTTTCAAACAAATAACCCTGGGTCTACCCTCGAGTAATAAGACCCATTTCTTTTCCTAAAACTCACTTGAGCCTCTAATAGAGTGTAAGACCCAATCCCTTTTTGAAACCAAAAACTTTTGGGCCTCAGTCATTGTATAAGACCCACGGTGTTTTCAAAACCTCGACGCGATCGTCGCCCTTTTTAAAATTAACTATTGGGCTTCTCCTTGAGCTATAAGACCCATTCAAAAATCATTTTTGGGCCTCTTGAGAGAGTGTAAGACCCACACCTTTGTACAGAAAACCTTTCTCGGGCCTCAGTCACTTGTATAAGTCCTAGTATAAAACGATAGTGCAATCACTGATGAAACCATGGGCCTCTCCTTGAGCTGTAAGCCCTAATTTTTCTTTCAAAGCACTTTCTCCTTTGATTTTGTAATATACTGTTTTCAACTTTTCTTTGTTGAACAACTAACAATACAGCATGGAAGCTCTACAACCGAGTAAGTGTTTACCCGCTTTCATTTACCATTTTCATATGTATATAACTGTACTGTGGGGCTGTTTCACTGTAAGTCTTCTTTCATAAACTCATATCAACTGTGTAATAATAGTATAGATATTTAGAGTTTCCCCGGCAACTACGTCTAGAACTAGACAAAACCTCGTCTCCTTACAACAATTTTAGATAACTAGATCTAAGAAATCCCCCCTTTGAACAGTTCATATACAGAAGGCCAATGTTCCAAGTGAAACCTCTTCTGGAACTGTTCATCAGCCTCCTCTTAGGCTTAGTGCAAGGACCCAAAGGCTTCCTAAAAGCATCCCCGCCTCCTCTTGGGCGTTGTACAAGGACCCGTCGGCTCTTTAAAAGTTTTCATAGCCTCCTCTTAGGCTTTGTATAATGATTCTTCCTCCGGGAAGATAACCTCCTCTTAGGCTTCATACAAATTGTCCCTCAGCTTCTTAAAAGTTTCCAGCCTCCTCTTGGGCTTCGTACAAATTGTCCCGACGACCTCTTAAAGGTATAGGAACAGAGATTAGTCATCTTAATAGAACAGTCTTTCAAAGAGTCTAGATCTTTCTACCACAAACGTACTATTCCTTAATTTCTCTTAAGCATAGTACAAAAGATAAAACTCTAGACTTGGACAGTCTAAGACCCTTGAGTCTCAAAGACATTCTCAAGTCCCCTTCAAGAATGGGAAGAACACCCGTAGACTTGGACGGTCTAAAACCCTTTGGATTCCCCATTTCCTTAGAGAACAGGAAATAATCCCAACCCTCAGATCAAGTCCATGAGTACAACATTACTCATATAAGAACTGATTTTCTCTTTTAACCAGCCTACTGGACCTGTCACTCAACCGAAACAGTTACTATAGCCTCCTCTTGGGCTTTGTACAATGATTCTCCCCAGCGAAGTTAACCCTTTTAGCCTCCATCTCAGGCTTCGTACGAGATACAAAAACACTCTCTTGTTGAGTATAAAAGACTCTCTTGTTGAGTCACCCATCCTTCAACCTCCGTCTTGGGCATCGTACAAGACACAAAACACTCTCTTGTTAAGTATAAAAGATTCTCTTGTTGAATCACCCCTTTAGTCTCCATCTCGGGCTTCGTACGAGATACCAAAACACTCTCTTGTTGAGTATAAAAGACTCTCTTGTTGAGTCAAAGAAACTTTTAGCCTCCGTCTCGGGCTTCATACGAGACACCAAATCACTTTCTTGTTGAGTATAAAAGACTCTCTTGTGGAGTCAAACCCCTTTGGCTTCCGTCTTGGGCTTTATACAAGACACACAAAAAGACCCTATTGTTGAGTCAAACCCTTTTAGCCTAAGTCTCGGGCTTTGTACAAAAAGCACATTTTCCCCGGAAAAGTCAGCCTTTTAGCCTCCTCTTAGGCTTTGTATAAGGAAACCCCGGTTGAGACAATCAACCTTTTAGCTTCATATCTTGGGCTTTGAACAAGATACAAATAGACCTTTCAGCTTCACATCTCGGGCTTTGAACAAGATACAAATAAATCACATTTAGCTTCACGTATTGGGCTTTGAACAAGACATCAAAACACCGTTTCCTCCCATAGAATAGGAGGAACTACGATCGCTCTGATTTCCCTATTTCGGTAAACGGGAATGCGTAGGCATAAGATTGAAAGAAAAATCTTAGCGAGCACACTAATCAAAAACCCAAAATCCCGTACCTTCACACATCAATCGAAAAGCATCAGTCCTAACATCCTACCAATAGCATAGTCCCGTCATTTCAGCCTTAACAAAGTAAGCAGAAAGAGCCCCCACTTCCATATAGCATCCGTAACCTAACAGACCGCTGTTTAAACTCAGTATGCAAGCAGGATTAGTTGGAGACATCTATTTCCCTTTCTTCATCAGCTTCAATAGGATAAAAAATGAATCGACCTATAGTACCCCCAAAGAGCGACAGTGCTTAAGAACCACGTCCAAAATCGCTCGCTACAATGTGGTACCAACTCGTCATAATTGATGGACACTGGGTCATCACCCTCCAAAGATCCCCACCAATAGGATCAATTCTACACAAGAACCGGAGCACGTCACAAAACACTTCAATACACACAATGGGATTGAAGCCACCAAATGGACCGGAGTCCTAACTATGCCATGACTGCATGATACAAATCGTCATAATAATCATCATCATAAAATCTTCATAATTGCATCATCATTCATGAATCATCATCAAACATCATTATACAACACCAATTCGCACTCATCACGATTCGTCACTATACCTCACAATTCGTCATGTCATCATCATTACGTCAAAGTTTTTCCCGATTTTATCCCACTCACCCTCATTACTAGTTTACTCATGTTTTATTACCCCATCATAGCCTTATGTTTCAAGGAAACTGCATCACAAGAGAAAATGGGACAAAAATCGCAAAAACGGACAAATCTGTCAGCTACCCTGCCCATACGCGTACGGTCATGCCCCATACGCGTATGGCTCAATTCCTCGCCCACTGGTCTGCGTATCATACGCGTAGAGCCACCTTCCCAGGCCTCTCTTACGCGTACCACCATCCCTGTTACGCGTATCACCAGAGAGGTTTCCCCTCTCAAAATCCCCTTTAATCTTCCCCTACACGTAATGACTAGCCCATACGCGTAAGACCCCTTCCCAAAAATCCCATACGCGTAGGACCCCTTCCCAAGAATCTCATACGCGTAATGGTTTTCCATACGCGTATGCCCCTTCATTCCCAGCTTCCCATACGCGTATGACCCTACTCTCCTTACTCATACACTACGCGTTCAGGCAGAGGGTCGTGCTGACCCTGGGGACGGGTGTCTATGCTACGCGTATCACCCTGGATATGTCCCCTCTTACGCGTAATACTCCCCCCGTTACGCGTATTGCCAGAAAACACTCAAAAACTCAGATTTCGCTTCTGAACGAAAACTTCCCATTCCAGCACCTTCGATCTTCCAAAATCAGACTCAAAACAGTTTCGATTCATCACAAATCTACATTTTTATCCTACTTCATTGTTTTCATCAATTTCTTTCTAATTAGCAAGTCCTAATTCGTTAAACCCACCTTCAATTTCAGATCTGGTTTCGTTCACATATTCATCACAACAACAATAATCATTCACACGAATTTCACAAAAATCACAGCAACACATACCAGTTCATAACAAAAATCGACCAACAAAGATTCACGAAAATTCCCTATTATTTTAAATAATAATAGTAATAATAATCTAAATATTAATCTAATTATTCAAATTATTATATTATTATTACTAATAAAATAATCTTAATTAATTACTAATTTTAAATGGATCAATATTCTCTTAACTCAGACTACCCCACAACCTTACACAAAGTCACCATGTGTCATAATATTCACCAAAATTAACCAAAACACCGAATAATCAATAAATCAATTAAATAAATATATAATTATTTTGGGGTGTTACAATGATTACTTGAGCCTCGGATGGAAGAAATCAAATTTGGTGAATTTTGAGAAATTTTGGAATGAGAGAGATGAAGAGGTTTGTGAATGGAAATGAAAAAGTGTGGGAGGAGAAGACTCTGACGCGATAATATGCTCCAAATTATTTCGTAGATATATATCCGAAACATTTCAATGTTCAATTGAGCTGTAGCGCGTTCAGAGATATATCTCTGAAATATCTTAATGTTTAGTTAAATTATGGTGCGTCCGGAGATATATCTTCGAAAACTAATGACATTATAAAAAATCTCTATAGTATCTAAGAGCATCTCTAATGGTGCAACCCACTTTTGGGTTCTTTGTGGGACCCATCAAGACACATCATTTTCAAGTAATTCATCCAATTTTTACTTCGATGGTGCAACTCTAAAGAACCAATATTGGGTCCCACCACTTTACTTAATATATTAATATATTATTCATATTATATTTTATTTTATTTAAAATAATAATTTTTTCAGCTTGAGTCCCATCACTTTGTTATGTTTTACATGTCCTTTTATTAATTTTTTAATTAATGATACGGTTGCATTCCAATGCAAGAATGATGTGGCGATGCACAAAACTTGTTTTTGTATGCCAGCTGGCGGTATAGCTTCAAAATAACAAGCGCTCGAGAGGGTCTAAGAAACACATAGTAGCGCTGGACAGAAAATTGTAGAACCAGTCCAAACCGACCAGTCCGTATGGCCCGTGAAGAAACGGTTCGGTTGGGTCGGTTTTACGATTTACCGGTTTGACAAGTGTTGGATTCACATGGTTTCCCTTGGTCGGTTTCGGTTGGTTATTTTCAATCCATTGAAATCCGGAACCGACCGGTTCAACATAACATGCTTCTATTGTTTATGTTCAGCCCAATATATTATTTGTCTGGCCCAACTCAAATTTTATGTATTAGTGTCTAGGGTTTCACTTCCATTTGGGATTCCTCTGCAACAGAACAACAACATAGCGCCGTTTTCATCAACCCTAACAATCTCTCAACCTCAAGCTAACACCATCACCACCACGGAACACTTCACCGCCACCACTTCCAAACACCGACTGTCATGTAAGTTTTTATACACTCATCTTTATTCTCTTTCTCTTTCACTCCATATCTCAATCTCAAGTTTAGTAGTTAGGGATGATTATATAGATTTTCTCTGTTTTGGGATCTGAAATTGAAAAGTAGTTTTGATTTTTAACGTTGTTACATGTTAGAATGGGTGCTTGAAAAATCAAGTTTGACAAGATTTAAAATCAGTTCTAGAGTTACACATATTGTAAAAGTGATTTTGGTTCAATGTTAGTATGAAATGAAGTGATTTATGTGTGAGATTTTTTGTTCCGAAACTAAGATGCTATTAACTTTTTGTCTGAGAACATATGTTCTATCCAAGTGAATGATTTGATGGTAGAAAAAACAGATTATGCTAAATTTAGTAGTACAGAAAATATCAAGATACTTATTAATAATTCAGTATTTAACAAGGAAGGAAACAGAAATCATTCAGTAGTACATAACAGAACATAACTTATTAATGAAAGACTTATAAAATATCAAGATACTGCATAGGTTTCATACACTTCTTAAAATTCAGGATACTGCATAGAACTTATTTTGTATGGTGGAATGTGAATAACAGAGACTGAACATTGGATTTCCAGCTTAAAATTCAATGGGTGACCCACTGGTTTAAGGTTTCATACACTTCTTAAAAAAAAGATTTTTTACACAAATTTAAATGTTATTTAATTAATGTATATTTATCATTAAATGTTTATACTCATATTGAAGAATAGTAGATTGGCAACTAAAACATATTGAAGATGATAATTGTAGAAGCCTGTATTTCCGTTAATTGCTTGATTATTAGTTGTGGTTCATTTTCAAACATATGATGAATTATCTGTTTTTTTGTCAGATGGGCTTCTCTACCAAGAAATGGGTTACTGCAGGAGGTTTTGGGACAGTTTTGTTGACTCTTGCTGGTCGTGAGGTATTTATTGTTGCTTCCCAATTCTCTTATATTTCACTATTTTAGTTGTAGCCATGATATTGTGGATTCCTGTCACTATTGATTTTGGTAATGTTAACACCATGTTGATCTTTCTGTGTAAATAGTTTTAATTTGTCATGTTCCACTAGGTAGCAAGCAATGAAGAAACATGCTAATGATATTGGCTGAAGGAAGATGCAAGTTAGTTTAGTCATTGATGGCTGCTCTTGTGTATAACGAGATTCAAAACATTAAACTGAAACTTTAAATTTGGATAATTGTAATATATTGATAGGCTTTGTTGTGTTCTGCTTGCTGCAGCAGATAATTTACTATGAATACTTGAATGACTTATTTATAATTTGATGAAAGTTGATTTGGATGACTATGAGGTATACTATTAGACTGTGTGTATGAAATTTATAGGTCATTTGTATTATTTGAAGGCCAAATTTATTTATTGATGCAAATGTGTATTAAATTGGGCCATTTGTTATATTTAAAGGCTCAAAGTTTTTTTTTTGTTTTGAATTTATTAAAAAAATTAGAATGTAGCAGAATTTTATATGACAAAATTTAATATTTATTAACCGAATAAACCGATCCGATTTAACCGATAAACCGATTAAACCGAACCCGAACAAACCGATTGAAATTTAGTCGAAATTGAATTTGACAAATGCATCCATGGTTCTGGTCGGTTTGGCATATTAGGCCCGAGCCCAGCCCAAACCGACCGCTGTCCAGCCCTAACACATAGGATTCTTTAAGAAATCCTTTTACTTTATCCCTTTATGTATAGGTCAAAAGGTTTCTTATATATTTCAAGGACACACGTGGTCATAGCTTATTTTTTATCCTACTTTTATCACTACAATCACTCCTTTGAAGTCTTTTTGTGATGATGATTGTGTAGCTGAACTTGATGACAAAAGAAGTACATCAGCTACAATTTATTTGGCCCTAACTTAGTCTCATGGTAATCCAAAAAACAACTTGTTGTAGCACGATACAACACTGCGATTGAACATTGGAGGCTCGTACATGAGTCAACTGAGCTTCTATGGATTCAAACTCTCCTTCAAGAATTGTATGTTTAAGTGTAACCACCTCTAGTGTTCTGTGACAATCAATCAACTATGTTACTGGATTCAAACTCTCCTTCAAAAATGGTGTGCTTCAATGCAACCACCAACCAGTAGTGTTCTGTGACGATCAATCAACTATGTTACTGATCTACAATCCTATCTTACATGTTACAACCAAACACATGAAGATTAACTTGTTTTTTTTAGAGAGAAAAAGTCATTGAAAAAGTAACTGTCAATAAGCCATATTTCATACACAGACCAATGACTCACACTAACACGATGACTGACACTAGTAACAAGTCATTACAACCTATAGCGGCATGTCATTTCTCAAGCACTATAAGTGCTATCATTGTAGTTAATTTTGCAGTAATGAAAAATAGAAAACATAATTACAAATCAAAACATCCTCTATCATTCTCTATATTTTAATATTTATCTTTATCTTTGACATGTTATGGATTTTGACAATTCACTCAATTAAATCTCATGAGAATATGGATTGAATGGATTACCTTTATATGAGTTACATGTATGATGTACAGATGGATTTTTATAAGAATTATTTCGCTACCTCATAACAGATACAACTGATGCATCAAAAAATCAATCTACAAGAGCTAATTGAAAAACTGCATCTTTCTGAGAGAAAAAAAAAAAACAGAAATATAAAATCCCCCTTATTATTAATCAACATAATGGTTATCTGTTAGTTCTTTAAATCAAAAACTACAGACGAATATCCCACAGTTCATTCTCCACAAGGAAGCTCAACAGATTATACCAAAAAAACAAAAAACAAAATGAATTCTTTGGATAGGGAAGAATAATATGAAGAGCTTCAGGAGCCACTGCTTTTCTGGAAAATAAATTGATCCTTAGTTTTGCAGCATCCATTGCATGATGTCCTTCCTAATAACGCCTGCCGGCCAGTAAGCATTACAGTTTGATCTGAAAGCATCACGAGGATAGTTACTGAGGTACCGATAGTGGGTGGTTGTCCCGGCAGGATTTGGTGGTCGCAACATGCTTGCAATGGTGGGGAAAGGTTTTGGCCATATACTTGATGATGGGGTAAATAAACGCTTATTTGATCCCCTCTTGAATAAGGTGTAGTAACTAGGTCTTTTGAAGTTAGAAGACTTAGCTTGAAGCTTTGTTGTTCTTATACTTGAACTAGCACCATTTGTGGGTGATCCACCATGAATCTGAGCTGACGGTTTCATTCGATCAAGCCATCGCAAAATGAAGTTTCCGAGATTCCGACCAACTTCTATGTCCCTTTCTTGAATGTTCTGATGAACTTTGATTGCCACATCAAATACAGAACGTGTTCTTCTGTGAAATGGCAACATAAAAACCAGTGATGAAATTGTACTATGTCAAACTATGGCTTGTAACACAAACAAAACAGTATGATCATGTCTTCATTGAAATGCAATGGGGAAAAAAAGGGGGAAAGTAAAAGATCAAACATACATGATATCCCAAAGATTCTCAAATCACAGAAAACAAAAATCAATGTTCAATGATTAGAATCCTTGTGCAGTATATTTGCAAAAAGCCAAAACTAATGTTTATATTATAATTGATCTCGTGTGATAATTACTAAACAAAATGCTCTAAAATCTTATTTTATCTCTTGTCTGACTGGTTACAGTATTGATTCTTAGCAGTAAGATTATTTAATGGTTTCAAGTTCCAATCCTTCCCTAGACTATGCTATAGTTAGACCTTTGTAGTACCAGAATTCCTTTGATATGAAGAAAAATAGTACAGTAGATTACATAACATCGGGACAGATGCAAACACCAAAATTAATAAAGATTATATCTGTTCATTAAATCGTTCAAGGCTGTGAATCATAGGGGAGGTGGTTAGGCATCATCAAACTAGATCTTCAGATAAACCAACCTCTTCATGATTCCGTGTAACCTATTTGCTACGAAACACGGACATCCGACACCGACACGTCGACACCGGTAATAATTTAGAAAAATGAATAAGTTGAATGCAATTACAAGTGTCGGTGTCTGACACTAACACCCTTTTTTCACAGCACCCCTTTTTTCAGAGGAGTCGGTGCTTCAGAGCGTATTTGTTACTATGGTCCAAAGGAAATTCTTTAGAATTTCTGCACAAAACAAGAAATAAGACAACTTCTGTCTAAACTCATATGCAAACCAAGCACAGATTATTATCAGTAAGCTTTCATAAAAAAAAAACTTTTCCAAATTCCCCTTCAATTTCTAGTAAATATGAAATTGAATAATGATGCAAACTTCCCAACAGTTCTGGTAGCAAAAAGACATTTGTATCTAACGCAGAGAACGGTATGCTTTCAGTATCAGACATCGCGTGAATCAACACAACTCGCATATCATATAAGATCAATTTCGAGGATCCATAACATAAAGATTAGAGAATGCAACAACTACTAAATGAGAAGATCACATTGTAACCGCAACCGAAATCTAAAATCATAAACCACCAACTGCAACAAGTTATCACTCTCAAAAGAATGTAACATATCAATTTCCACAAAACTGATATCGTATCAAAGAAACTAAAACCTAATAGAAAAATCAAACACTCTGCATTTTAGGTACAAATCATGAGCGATTGAATTAAATTGAAAAAGTGAATACCTGTGAAGAAATTGGCGGATCTGAGGGTGGTTAGGGTTTATGACCCTACGTTGAATCCTGAGAGCGAGCCTGTAAGTTCGCTTGAGACCCAAAAAATACGCAGTTCCAAGTGTAATCTCCCATAGCACCATGATCGCGATATAGCTCTATTTTTTCTAAATACTTTAATTAATTAATAAGATTATTAGTGTAATAATGTAGTTATGTTCTCTGAACTTAATATAATCATTTATTTGCCTGTTGCGCAAGTTTCTTTTCATTTTTCAGCCGCCACACTTAACGATCGATCGCAGTATTTTTTTTTTCTTCAGGTCTCTTGGGGTTTCATCGTTGCCGTTCAGTTTTGGAATCCGATTCATCTCAACCGTTGAGTTGTTTTATGAAAACCTATGAGCGTGGCGTTTTGTCGTCCCATCGTAAAGGCCCACGGTATCAACAGTTAAAAGGGTCCAAACACAAAACCATGATATATATTTAGTCTTTGAGTGATGGTTGATGAATAGTACTAGAGAATTTCTTAATGCATATTATATGTTTCTAGTTTATTATGTTAATTTTCACATATGTCTTTTGATTTTGAGATACATCTTCGGATACATCCTAAGTTCAATGAACGTTGAAATATATTTCGGAGATATATCTCCGAAACAATTTAGAACTTAACTCGCGTCAGACTCTTCTTCTCTCGGAAACAGATCCTCTCCTGCTATCTCTCTCATGTTTTTCATGCTGCTCTAATCTTAACCATCTATGCATTAATTAATAGTGATGATTTTTTATATTAAACTAGTGGCTGAGATGGAGCAGGACCATTCAGCCGCTGCAGAGGATCCAAATCCTCTTCTCCCTCATTTTACAGTTTCTTCAACACACTCTCTCTACACAAAACATCAAACTCTCTCAATACACTTCCCTACACCAAACATCAAATTTCATCAAACAAGACTCAAGAAACTCATGGAACATCAAGCATCATCTCTAATATCGGAAACAACATCTGAATTATCAATTTCACGTAAGTTTTTCGAGTTTTCGGTAAATATTCGAGTTTTAGTGTAGAAATCAGTGATTAGGGGTAGAAATATGTAGAAATCACAAGTAACACAGTATAGACTTAATGTATAACCCGTTTGTTGGCTCAAAATAATGATCAAATCATTTTTTTCACATTGCAAGAGGTACATTACGTCATTGTTGTGACCTCTGAGTTGCAGAATATTCCGGAGATACATCTCCGAAATTGTTTAGTGTTTCATATCCTCTGGGATATTCCAGAGATGCATCTCCAAAATTATTCAAATTTATTGTTTTATGGTGTTTCCGGAGATACATCTTGGGAATTGTTCAACGTTATTATTTTATGGTGTTTCTGGAGATATATCTCCGGAATATCCTAAGTTTGTGTTTTTTTTCTTATTTGTGTGTTTCGTAATCGTGCACTAATGATATGCATTACTTTACCTTACAGACATAATGGTTGACAGAGTCGACAGACTGAGACATGGTTGGGTTGCCCAGCACGCATCCGTTAGGCGGGAGCGTAGCCAACAGGTACATCTGGTCAGGCAGAGGCGTCGACTTCCGGGTCGCAGTCTACTCTTGAGGCTCGTCCTTCATCTCAGGTCACTCCACCTTCTTCTTTTTCCCGTAGGAGACAAGATTCACCATCTGACACGTCACTATCCCCATCCTTCTGTAGGCGTCAGGATTCACCAGTGCCACCTCCTGCGAATCCAGTGCCATCTCCCACTAATGATCATGCTGATCATGTGCCACCTCTTGAGGGTCAGGGTTTTGCGGATGTCGAGCCAAAGGGTTTTGGAGGAGGTCCATATGATATGTCGTTACTTCCTCTGTATCCATACCACATTGTCAGACATATCTGGGACGAAGATGTAGCATTAGTTGGATTCTTTTTTTTATGCGTTAATTTAAATTTTAATTGCTGACATTGATTATTTCTGACATTGAGTATTACTAACATTGTATATTTCTGGAAAATTTCAGGTGTGTGATCCTCAAAAGTTTCTTAACCATAGGAGGAAGATTGCTTCATTGCCTCAGCAGGAGGAGGATTGGTTTCAGGATGTTCTTGGGTCATCAAGCCTGAAGGATCTATGCATGACTGGCTCCACTCTGGTCAACCACGGGATGCTTAATGCATTCGTGGAGAGATGGCACCCTGATACCTCTTTGTTTCATCTTTCGCATGGTGAGATGTCTATCACACTGGATGATGTCTCATGTTTGTTACATCTTCCGATCAAGAGGAAGTTCCTCGATCATAGGAGGATTACTAAAGACGAGGCAGTTGAGATGACAGTAGATCATTTGGGGGCAGATCCAGAGAAGGAGATGGATGAGGTGGATAAGACCATGGGTGCTCATGTTAGATTTGAGTTCCTGAGGAAGTTGTATGTGGACGAGATCAGTAAGGCACGGCAGGCACATGGTGATGTTGAGCAGCAGGCGGTACACAGGACGCATGCTTTGAGAGCATACTTATTATTTTTGGTTGGGACTTGTATTTTTGTGGACACGAGTGCCACCTACACTGACGTCGTCTACCTCCGGTACTTCTTGGATATACAGCAAATTCATGAGTACAACTGGGGGGCAACTTTCCTGGCCTATATTTATTCGAAGTTTAGGGAGGGATGTCTGTGGAAGATGAAGCAGGTCACAGGCAGCGCGACACTACTGGTGGTAATAATTCTTGATCCTTAAATGTTTTTCAATCTTTTTTATTTAATATTTGCGAAACCATTGTCGATAATTCTTGATCCCTAAATGTCTTTTTTTTTTTTATTTCAGGGTTGGATCCTCCAGAACTTCCCGCGCATCTCTGGTTGGGCGAGTATGGACGAGTACATTGAGGACATGCCGCATGTCCGTGCTTTTATCCCGCTTAGAGGGAACCAGGCGGTCGAGCCTTTTAGAGTCTATTGTAACGACCCAGTTTTGTCAGTTTTAGTTATTTTTATTTAATTGAGTCGTTTTTTATTATTTTATTATTATATTATTTTATTTTCGACTTTTATGTGATAATATGTTATTTTTCATTGTTGTGATATTTTATCGCGTTTTGGGAACATTTGCGAGATATTTGAGTGTGGGGGTATTTTAGTCATTTCACTTTATTTTGATTAAGTTAATATGAATAGAAATAGAAAGAGAGAAAAATAGTAAGGGAAAGAAAAAAAAGAGAAGAAAAAGAGGAAGAAAGAAAAGAGAAAGAAAAGGAGAAAAAGAGAGAAAACTTGTGGCTCAAGAAATCTAATCAACCGACTTTCAAAAACATGATTAATCGGGTAAGGGTGCGGAACTCGATTATCTTGTGATTGTGTATGATTATGTGTGTGTGTGTGTTTGAATGTTTATGGTGTTTTCATAACTTTTCTATTCTAGGTCGGAATGATAGAAATCGATGTGTTAGCGGTTGAAATGTGATGTAGATGTTGTAGATTACTTGTTACCATGATTGGGTTGTATTCTGATTGTTATGATTTGATTAGAAAGAGATTTTGGTGGAAAATATGGGTTTTGGGTTTTCAAACAGCGTTGCAGAATTCTGGATTTTCCTTGGTTCGCCTAGCGAACCTGGGGCGAAGCAGTTAGCGAATGAGTTTTCGCGGGTTCGCCTAGCGAACCAGTTAGCGAAGGTCAGCGAATGTTTGCTAAGTTGTTCGCCTAGCGAACTTTGTGTCTTTTTGGTTCGGGTTGTTGTTGCCTTGGTTCGCTAAGGGGTTTGCCTAGCGAACTTTGTGTCTGTTTTTAGCTGATAGTGGTTTCGCTGGACGTTCGCCTAGCGAAGGTGGTAGCGAATGCTCGCTAGAGGGTTCACCTAGCGAACATGGCAGTTTGTGCAATTTTGTTTCTTCATAACTTTTGATCCGTAAGTCGGATCGGGGCGCGGTTGGGTGCGTTAGAAAGCTTATGAAATGTAATTTCTTATAATATTGGTTTTGAGATTGTTGGCCGATTAAATTATGTCAGGAATTAGGTATGGGTCATTTTGTCGACTTTTACCATTTTATTGGTGTGTATTTGTTATGTCATCATGCTATATGCCTTTGATAGATATGGTATGACTTGTGTACTGTTGTATGATGTAAATGTATGTGTTAGATGGTATGATGATGGTTGTGGCTGTATGGAAATTAAATGCATTGTTTTGGGCTTGATGGTAAAGCATGATTATTGTTGATTGAGAGGGTTGCATATATGTGTGCATTTGAATGTCATGAGTCATTGTATGTCAAGCATCATGATATGCATTCTTGTAATGTCGTGTGCCCATGTGGGGTGTGAGCGACGGTTTGATTCCGGAGGGAATCCGCTATAACACCGTGCGCCTTATACAAAGAGGACCTAAAGCGGTGATTATAGACGATCGTGCGCTTTATACAAAGAGGACTTAAAGCGACCGGATTGTGCGCCTTATAACGAGAGGACTTAAAGCAATCCATAAATGTTGTGCGCCTTATAACGAGAGGACTTAAAGCGACGGGGAACATCGTTTGCCCGACGGGGAGTTACGTTGAGTAACAAGCGATGATTCCAGCAGAGTTCCTGAGTGAACTAGTGATGAGATTTGATGGATGGATTGGTACCGCATGTGCATTGCATAGAGTCGTTGTGTCGGTCTCTGTGCATTTGTATAAATCATGAATGAATTGATTGTGTGTGGAACGGTGGATGAAATTGATGAATTGATATATGTATATGTGTTGCGTTGTGTTTGAATTCTGGTATGAGTTGTGGTGAGAATATTTTATATGGGTATTTTTGTGTTAATATATATTTGTATGCAATTATATTATGATTGTGTTTCTCACTCTTCTGCTATTTTTAATGCTCTACGAGGCATTGCAGATTAGATGCTGGAGGTCTTTTTGCGAAGCTTAGGTCTTCATTCTTTTGTCGGTCGGCTCTGATATGTGACACCGGGTAGTCGGGGAGATCGAGTGTGATTATTTTGTATCATGTATATGCATCTTTTGGATGTACTTGGTTGACTTGTATATATAACAACTTTTATGATATATATATATATGAGATTCAGTTACGGATTTTCCGCTTTCATTCTGTTTCTTATTTATGGGTGTATTACTACTTGAATTGTTGCATGTCTTTATGAGCAGGTGTTGTATGTTTGTTTCAAATTGATGTGACGTCTCCAGTATGTGCCGTGTTTTAATTATACTCTGATTAACTGTTATCGCTTTACTTTATTTAGGGGTATAGATTGGGGTATTACATTAAGTGGTATCAGAGCCAGTCCGTGTCAGTTTGTGTCAGTCCTTGTTGGTCGTCGTGTTTGGGTGAGCTGTTTGTTTAACCATAGTTGCTGTTATTGGAAATGAACAGAATATGGCTGGAAGGAACAACGTTGTTTTAGCTTCTGCGATGCAAGCTATGGCTCGGGCTGTGCAGGGTGCACCGAATGCTGCGGGTAATGATGAGTTCAGGAAGAATAAACCGCCTGTCTTCAAAGGAAGATATGATTCTGATGGTGCACAGATTTGGCTGAAAGAGATTGAAAGGATTTTTCGAGTGATGGATTGTGATGAGGATCAGAAGGTGAGACTGGGTACTCACATGTTGCTGGAAGAAGCTAATGATTGGTGGGTGGGTACTCGTCATGTGTTGGAAACTGCAGAGGAGGAAGAGATCACTTGGGAAGTGTTTAGCCGGGAGTTCTTGAGGAAGTATTTTCCCGAAGATGTCAGAGGAAAGAAAGAGATAGAGTTCTTGGAATTGAAACAAGGTAGTATGTCTGTTGTTGACTATACTGCTAAGTTTGTTGAGTTGGTGCAGTTTTATCCACATTATGCGGAGGCGACTGCGGAATTTTCTAAGTGTGTTAAGTTCGAAAGTGGGTTGCATCCTGAGATTAAACAGGCTATTGGTTATCAGAGAATTCGAAGGTTTTCAGACTTGGTGGACTGTTGTAGGATTTATGAGGAAGATAGTAAAGCTTGTTCTACTCACCATAAGAGTGTGAGCGAGAGGAAAGGGAAGCAACAGTTTCGTGGTGGCCCTTATGTGACACCAGCTGATAAAGGTAAACAAAGGGGTACTTTTGATCGAAGGCCAAGTGGAGGGGGTATGTCTAATTATCCGAGATGTTTTGGGTGCGGTGAATTAGGACATCGTCAGTTCGAATGTAGGAAAGGTATGAAGAAGTGTTCTAATTGTGGAGGTTTAGGACATGTCGGGCTAAGTGCAAGAGAAAGAATGTGGCGAAGTGTTTCAATTGCGATGAACCTGGTCACATTAGTACAAAGTGTCCGAAACCGAAGAGAGCTCTAGCTGGTGGGAAAGTATTTGCGTTGTCAGGGACTCAGACTTCAAGTGCAGATCGTCTGATAAGAGGTACTTGCTTTATTAATAGTATGCCTTTAGTTGCTATTATTGATACTGGAGCGACTCATTCGTTTATTTCGTCTGAGTGCGCAAAGCGTTTGAATCTTGTGTTGTCTTCGATGGATGGAGAGATGGTTATTGATACTCCAGCAATGGGTTCAGTAACTATTTCTTTGGTTTGTTTAAGTTGTCCTTTGACCATTTATGGTAAATACTTTGAGATGGATTTGGTGTGTTTGCCATTGGAGGGTTTAGATGTGGTTTTGGGAATGAATTGGTTACAGTTTAATCGGGTCCATATTGATTGTTATCATAAGCTGGTATGATTTCCTTCTCTTGAGGAAGACGAAGACTCGAGTTTCTTATCTACCAAAGAGTTGAAGAAACTTTTGGCGAATGAAGCTCAGTTGTTTGGGTTGTTTGCATCGTTGACTGTGGATAATCAAGTTTCACTTGATCTGTTTCCTGTTGTGTGTGATTTTCCGGAAGTGTTTCCTGAGGATATTTCAGATGTGCCGCCAAAGAGAGAGGTGGAGTTTTCTATAGATCTAGTTCCTGGTACTAGACCTGTGTCTATGGCACCTTATAGAATGTCGGCATCTGAGTTGGTTGAGTTGAAAAAGCAGTTGAATGAATTGTTGGAAAAGAGGTTTGTGAGACCAAGTGTGTCGCCTTGGGGTGCTCCAGTTTTGTTGGTGAAAAAGAAAGATGGAAGTATGCGATTGTGTGTTGATTATCGCCAGTTGAATAAGGTGACGATTAAGAATAAGTATCCTCTTCCGAGAATTGATGATCTGACGGATCAGTTGGTTGGCGCGTGTGTGTTTAGTAAGATTGGCTTGAGGTCGGGGTATCATCAGATAAGGGTGAAAGAGGAAGATATTCAGAAGACGGATTTTAGGACACGATACGGTCATTATGAATATTCTGTGATGTCGTTCGGGGTTTCTAATGCGCCAGGTGTGTTTATGGAGTACATGAATCGTATTTTTCACGAGCACTTGGATCGTTTTGTTGTTGTGTTTATTGATGATATCTTAATTTATTCTAAGTCTCGGGAGGAGCACGCGGAGCATTTGCGTATTGTTTTACAGGTTTTGAAGGAAAGGAAACTTTTTGTAAAATTGTCCAAGTGTGAATTCTGGTTGTCGGAAGTGAGTTTTCTTGGTCACGTGATTTCAGGTAACGGTATTGTTGTGGATCCATCTAAAGTAGATGCAGTTCTACAATGGGAGGCTCCGAGATCTGTTACTGAAATTAGAAGATTTTTGGGATTAGCTGGATATTATCGGAGGTTTATTGAAGGTTTTTCTAAGTTAGCACTTCCTTTGACCCAATTGACTTGTAAAGGTCAAGCGTTCATTTGGGATATTCGGTGTGAGGAAAGTTTTAATGAGCTGAAGAGAAGATTGACGACAGCTCCGATTTTGATTTTACCGGATCCTAATGAACCGTTTGTGGTTTATTGTGATGCGTCTTTGATTGGTCTAGGTGGTGTGTTGATGCAGGAAGGTAAGGTTGTAGCTTATGCTTCAAGGCAATTGAGAGTGCATGAGAAAAATTATCCTACTCATGATCTTGAGTTAGCGGCCGTGGTTTTTGTGTTGAAAATTTGGAGGCATTATCTCTACGGTGCAAGGTTCGAAGTCTTTAGTGATCATAAAAGCTTAAAATATTTGTTTGATCAGAAGGAGCTGAATATGAGGCAACGTAGATGGTTGGAATTCTTGAAGGACTACGACTTTGGCTTGAATTACCATCCTGGTAAAGCTAATGTGGTAGCCGATGCGTTGAGTCGGAAATCGTTGCATATGTCCGCTTTAATGGTTAAAGAGTGGGAACTTTTGGAATCGTTTAGAGACTTGAGTTTGGTTTGTGAATTGACGTCGGATAGTGTGAGGCTTGGTATGTTGAAGGTTACTAATGATTTTTTGTTGACGGTTAGTAAGAAACAGAAATTGGATGTGAAATTTATGGATTTGATGACGGTTGGTGATAAAAGTGAAAATGAGGACTTTAAAGTGGATGATAAAGGTGTTTTGAGATTCCGAGGTAGAATTTGCATTCCTGATGATTCGGAGTTGAAAAGGATGATTTTGGAGGAAGGACACCGAAGTAATTTGAGTATACATCCGGGAGCTAATAAAATATACCAAGATTTGAAGAAGATTTTCTGGTGGTCTGGATTGAAGAGAGATGTGGCTCAGTTTGTGTATGCGTGTTTGACTTGTCAGAAGTCGAAGGTCGAACATCTGAAGCCTAGTGGTTTGTTGCAACCGTTGGATATTCCTGAGTGGAAATGGGACAACATTTCTATGGATTTTGTGACAGGGTTGTCGAACACTCAGCGAGGGCATAATGCTATTTGGGTGGTTGTAGATAGACTGACTAAATCGGAGCATTTCATTCCGATTGACATCAATTTTTCTTTGGAGAGATTGGCTGAGATTTACATCAGTGTGATTGTGAAGTTGCATGGGGTTCCGTTAAGTATTGTGTCTGATCAAGATCCGAGGTTTACTTCGAGATTTTGGGAAAGTTTACAAAAGGCTTTTAGGATCTAAATTGAGATTGAGTTCGGCTTATCATCCGCAGACGGATGGGCAGACGGGGAGAACGATTCAGTCGTTGGAAGATTTGTTGAGAGCGTGTGTTCTTGAACAAGGTGGTGCGTGGGATAGTTATCTTGCGTTGATTGAATTCACGTATAACAACAGTTTCCATTCGAGTATTGGAATGGCACCGTTTGAAGCATTGTATGGACGAAGATGTCGAACACCTTTGTGTTGGCATGAATCTGGTGAGAGTTCGGTGGTTGGACCGGAATTGGTACAACAGACTACGGATAAGGTGAAGGTTATTCGCGAGAAAATGAAGGCTTCTCAGAATAGGCAGAAAAGTTATCATGATCGAAGAAGGAAAGATCTTGAGTTTCAAGAGGGCGATCATGTATTTTTGAGAGTTACGCCGGTAATGGGTGTTGGTCGTGCATTGAAATCGAAGAAGCTTACTTCTCGGTTTATTGGTCCTTACCAGATATCCGCGAGAGTTGGTGATGTGGCTTATCGGGTGGCGTTGCCGCCGAATCTGTCGAATTTGCATGATGTGTTCCATGTTTCACAGCTGCGGAAGTATGTTCCGGATCCATCGAATGTGATTCCGATGGATGAGGTTGAGGTAAGGGAGAACCTTACGGTTGAGGCTTTACCGGTGAGTATTTTGGATCGCGAGTTGAAGCGGTTAAGGGGCAAGGATATTGCACTGGTGAAGGTAGCGTGGGGAGGCGCTGCTGAGGGCAATTTGACTTGGGAGTTGGAGAGTCGGATGCAGGAGTCGTATCCAGAGTTGTTCATCTCAGGTATATTTTCGAGGACGAAAATTTCTAAGTGGGGGAGAGTTGTAACGACCCAGTTTTGTCAGTTTTAGTTATTTTTATTTAATTGAGTCGTTTTTGATTATTTTATTATTATATTATATTATTTTATTTTCGACTTTTATGTGATAATATGTTATTTTTCATTGTTGTGATATTTTATCGCGTTTTGGGAACATTTGCGAGATATTTGAGTGTGGGGGTATTTTAGTCATTTCACTTTATTTTGATTAAGTTAATTCTATTTTTTTAATATAAATTATATTTTTTTATATTTATTAATTTTTATTAATTTTATTTTCTTAAAAAAAAATTAAATATACACAAATGCGCGTCACCGATGGATATCCGTGTCTCGCACGGGTATCCCGCTAGTTTTCAAAATATCAAAAGGTTTTAAACAAAGAGGTTATGGGAGAAAACTACACATAAGCGATTTTCTTGAGTTTTTTTTTTCTGTACTTCTTCTTTTCCCTTCATCGTCCCAGAGCCTTTCATTTTTCAACTATTTTCATCCCTTTCTCTACTTACCACCAACTTAACCTTCACACATAGCACCTTTCTTCCATCTAATTCAATCCCCAAGTGAATAAGCACTTGGTACCTCACATTCCCATCTTCATTGCTACTGTACCAACATAAACCATACACCATCTCAGACTTTTTCACTCAAACAACAACATATTGTATCCACCACCACTTACTCACACAAAAAAAACTGCATTGCAACGTCACACAAAAAGTAGAACACATAGAAAGTGCAACATCACTCCCCACTTGGATCTCTTTCTTAGATGCACTTTTTATTTCTTTTTTATTTTTATAAAAAGTAGAACATGGAAGGTAGGGAACAAAGACGAATCAAAATAATAAAGAAGAAGTATCTTCTTCTTCATTTTTTGGGTAACACTACAGCACATCAAAACCACCTTATCTCTAACATGATCTTCCTTTAGTTTTCATGTTGGAACTCACTACATCTAAACTCTAACTCACCCTCACTCACCATTAAAACATCAACAAACTTAATCACTTCCGTACACCATCGAAACAACAAACAACACTAACCAACAAACCTTCAAACACAATCTATAAGCACATCCTCCATCCACCTAGAAAAGCCACTCGCGGTCACACTTTCCACATGAAAAACTTGCATACTTCAAACACCATTCATAACCTCAATTCGAAACCGCCTGCGCATACTCTTGCATCGAAATCGTGTAAGTGTAACTACTACATCCAACTACAAACTATACGACAACTTTGCTTTCACCATCTCTAAACCTGGCCTTCGATCACTCACCCTTCTCACCAGCGAACAACACTGCATCACTGCCAACAACAACACTGCGACAACTTCAGCATTTTGATCGGGCAAACGCAGTAATAGTAAAGCTCTCTCGGTAACGTTTCATTCGAGCTCTTTGCATATTGTTGTTAATTTATCTCGAGGTCGTGTACGATGACGTTTATCTCGCCGTATTGTTATTAATTGCTCTGAGCTTTGCATTTTGTTCATTTCTATTGTGTTGCCTACTATCTTGTTGTGCATCTTTATGTATATAGTGATTGGATTGTTAGCGGAACAATCGAGGGAGTCAACGAGAGAACATTTCGTATTAGGGACACATCTTTGTGAGAGACACACCACATACCCATCTAAAACCTTAAGGTGATTGGTGTGTGGATTCTCTCACTTATATAGTGTTCAATCTTCCTTTTTCTAATCAATGTGAGACTTTTTTCTCACACTTGATTTTAAACACTCCCCCTAAAGTGTGAGTTTATACACAATGCTCCCCCTCATGTGGAAACTTTCTCTTCCACATACACTTGTATCACCGTTGAACTCAACGGAACACTTTCTACCCACACCTGCGAGAAGTGTTTCGATACAAATAAGTCAGTCCCTTTTTCGAATCAATGTGGGACTTCTTCCTCACACTTGATTTTCAACATGGTTGTTGAGAGTTCAAGAAAATGAGATAGAGATTAAGTGAGTAGAGAAGAAATCGAGTGATGAAATGAAGGAAAGCATGAGAGTTTGTTTCTCATTGTGCATTGCATCGTTAGAGAGATTGTTGTTGGTTTTTCTTTGCTTTTTTTTCTTCTAATCATGCCACATGTAGCTAGGGGTGGCAAAACGGGTTGTGGCCCGCCGGGCCAGCCCGCCCACCCGCCAAAAAATGGCGGGTTGGGTTGGAATTTTGGGCCCGCCGCCCACCAACGCCCGCCCCGCTAAAGACCGTCACCCGCCAAAATCCGCCCCGCCAAAACCCGCCGCTCGCAAAAGCCCTCCGCACCTTTTTTATTAACATGGTTGGTATTTTATTTTCCAAATTATATACAGTATGAAATTTATATACAACCTTGCATCACATGAAAATTATATACTTTATACAAATTATTTACTATGATAATCATTATTAAATTATTTACAGTATGAAAATTATTTACTAGCCTTGCATCACATGAAAATTATATACAGTATGAAAATTGATATACAGTATGAAAATTTGAAGATTCTCCAAATTATTAGTCTTGCTCATATTTTATTTGTCTTGCGCAAAAAATTGCTCAGTAAGCCAATTTGTGCATGCTTTTATAAAAACACATAGTTTGTTTAATTTGTGCATGCTTTTATAAAAACACATAGTTTATATACATTGCTTAGTAGGCCAATTTTTATACAAAATTTATAAAAACACATGTTTTGTGCAGGCTTTTAGCAGGACTGTTTGAGAAATTTCTAAACCATATTTTTTCTTATTGAAAGATAAAAAAAAGCCTTTTAATTTCTTAAAAAAATGAAAAAAAAAAAGGCGGACAAGCCCGCCGCCCGCCAACCCGCCACCTTGGCGGGGCGGGCTTGATTTTCATGCCCATTTAAACTTGGCGGGCATGCCCGCCCCGCTCTTTTTTTGGCAGGCATTAAGCAGGGCGGGGCGGGCGGCCCGTTTTGACACCCCTACATGTAGCAACATGACTAGTGGCCTAGGATGTCTTGAAATTTTGGAGAAAAAACCTCCCTTTCCTTTTTAAAATGTCAGCTGCCCCTCTCCTTTATATATATATATATATTATAGTTTTGGGCTTTTATGCCCATAGTTTGTTTTTTTAACACCTCTTAACCCACTTGCACCCACTTAATTTATGTTATTTATCTTGATTTTATTAAATGTTTATAGGTATTGTTTTATTTGTTTAATTGATTATTTTTACTTGATTAATGGGATTTTATTTTATAATCAGAATATTCAATTAATTTTCCATCGGTTTCACGTGCATCACGAATTCGAAGCTTAAAATCAATTTACCTTTAGAAACTGTTTGGATGCATAGATTTTTGCTCGACTTTTTATAGAGTGATTCTTACATGAATCCACTCTAAGTTAGTTTAAAGATATATTCAGTTGCCTTTGATTTCGGTTTATTTCTTTGAGTTCCGTGGTTTACTCTTGCGTCTAAATTTAACACAATGTTAACTTTTTCACAAAAACACGAGAGAAAAAAAAAACTGTTAGAATCTAGCATTTTGGCAGAACCCTCGAATGATCGATCCCGAGCCTCGCGTCTTGGGGTAGCCGTTCATTCTTTTCTTTCGTTCTTAAAACACTATAATTAACTTGGGCAAATAAGGGATGTTGAGATCTAGCATCTTGGCATAACTCGTTGAACAATTGATTATTATCAGGCGTTCGTTGTCCATCAAACAATTTCAAAATAACTTTGAATGAAAAAGAGTTGTTGGGATCTAGTATCCTGGCGTAACTCTTTGAACAATTGATTTTCATCAAACGTTCTTCATTCATCAAAAATACATCCAACCAATCAAACTATATTTCTCCCTGTCGTGCGACCTAAAATTTTTTCATAAACGAAAGACATTTTGTCTTAAGATGATGCAGAACAATGTTTCGTCTACAACCGTTGAGTTAAGATAAGTGGCGTGTTCCCTTGAATGTGATTTATAAATCCATTCAATGTGATGCAAACGTCCGCTCCTCACCTGTTTTGGGTAAAACAATATTTTACATCGATTAATACAAGATAGCTTTCGCTAAAATCGACAAACAAACAAACTTTTTTTTACCCAGATCTATGTGTGTCTTGATTTCTCTTTTGAGATACGTAGGAGCAGGATTGCGAAATCTTGTCAGACCCCCTAGTAATAAAAACCTTTACGTCCCTTATCTCTTTAATAAAAATCCAAAAACATTTCTCTTCTCTCTCTTTTTTATCCCAAATAAGTATAAGATTAGAAATTAACTTAAGCTAACATTCTTTCAACCTTAACTAAAGGGTTTTCGTTGAGTACAACAAACGTGAGGGATGCTAATACCTTCCCCTTGCGTAACCGACTTCCGAACCCAGATATTGGTTGCAATGACCATATCCTTATCTTTCTTTTAGGGATTTTATTCGATATTTTCCCTTTCCCTCTATGGGAATAAATAAAGATTGGTGGCACTCTGTTAAGTCCATCCTGCGAGCGTGTGATTGGGCTTCGTGAGGTCGTTTTCATTTTTCGAGGTACGACAACCGGACGCGGGCGATACGCAGGACGCATGCTTTGAGAGCATACATTCTATTTTTTGTTGGGACTTGTATTTTTGTGGACACGAGTGCCACCTACACTGACGTCGTCTGTAACACCCAAAAAATTTATAATTATTTACATAAATGATTATTTGTGAATTTTGATTTATTTATATGATGTATGTTGATGTGTTGTGGGAAAATAAGAGGAATATTGGGTGAGGAGTAGAATTATTTAGATTTAAATAATTTAGTTATATTATTTAGATTTATAATAATAATAATTAAACTAAGAATATTAAAATGAAAATAAGGATAAGGGCATAGTGTCATACCCTAAATTTTAACCATGCCCTTTTATTTTTTCTCATTCATCTGCCTATGTTTTCATACTGTGTCGTTTGCATATAATATCATATATTTTCTTCATGAATTTTTTTTTGAATTATCAGCCGGACTTAACGTGTTAAATTTTCAGGTATTTTGGTCGAACTGAAAAGTTAACTGTGCAAAAAAGTCGGTATCTGGGCAGTTTTTAAAATCGAACTTTCATACATCATTTTTAATTTATTTTTCGCGTACTTTAACCCGGTGTGCTTATTTTAATTTTTTGACTTTCCGGTCATCATGTTTCTGCCCGTCTGAGCCTTTTTAACGGGAAAAATCAATTTCAAAATTTAACAAAATGTTTTTTTAATACGTATATTTTTTTATGATCGTTTTGGTGTGTTTAATTTATATACAAGAGGTTCCCGTAGAGTACTACAGATGCTTAGGGTGGTAATAGCTTCCCTTAGTATAATCAACCCCCGATTCCAATTCTCTTTATTTGCACTTTGTTTCTTTTAAACATTTGCATTTTTGCAGGGTTTATTTAGATTTTTTTCCCTTCCTTTAAAGCCTGATAGGATAAATATAAAAGTTCACATGTGGCACATTGCAATTCACAAGAAATCCCATCCACAAATGTGGGCGGTCACAAAAATCGAGCTACAGAAAAATTGCGACTCTGCTGGGGACTCTTCAAGTGGGTTAGGCATAGCTTGTACATATTTGTGATTATTAATTGTTTGATTTTTATTGTTGATATTACTTTGCTTACTGTTTTATTTACTATCTTTATTTGCTATGTTTTTCTCTGGGAATGCGATTAATACGCATGTGGTGAGTCCGAGAGAACATTAAGATAAGTGGTGGCATATTCAGGAAGGCTTATAGGGAGTGAGTCCCGACCAAGCTAACTTGAGAGTCCGCCAAATCAGTGGAGGTACCCTTGTGGAATTATAATGTTAAACGAGCAAGTCGTGAAAACATTATTTTTCCCATTGGGCAACCTTGAAACTGAGGATTAGTAAACATTTAACCATTTGACCATTAGGTAGTGCGGTAACTATCAAGAATAGTTGATACGCGATACTACACTCAAAGGAGATTCATCTTGGGATATTACAGCTCTCATGAGTCACCCAGTTTGCTGTTAATATTTTAAAGAGTGGTCAGTGATTTTGGGAACCTTTGTTAGAACCCGTTCTACAGGTACAAAAATGAACCCCTAGTACTTACCTTTGGGATAGGTAGACCCCTGACTCCATGCTCGTGACGTCGAACCTTTGAACCCCATGTTTGTAATTTTTCTTGTGTTTATACATCCATGCGTTTTTTAAACTTTTCCAAATCTTTTACATGTGACCTGTACCCTATGTTGCATAAGCATTGCATATCATTTGCATCCCTTGCATAATTCATACATACGCCCAGGTCATCGTCAATTCATTCCAAGTGTCTATCTTTCAGTCATCTGTAAGTCGTCAAACTGATTCCTCATCACCGATACGGGACTAGAGCTAACGTCAGATGCAAAATGTCAGAACAAGAGGAGCACAACACAAAGATTAGAATGGAAATTGATGATCTAAAGTCAAGTATGACTAATTTAACAGAGATGCTTCAGGTTCTAATTGCTAGAGGAGAGCCAGCTCAGAGGACTATCATCTAAGAAATTAAAAGTGCTTCTATTGAGCCTCAGCCTGTCCATATGCCACCATTGACATGGCCTAAATTTGGATTGCCTCACGACTTCAATCCACAATAGGTCACTACCACTTTGGTCGGTCAAGCTCCAAGACCTGGGTTTCAAGTCCCTATCTTCTCAGAATCCAGACCTGTGGTGCGCACTGCCATAATTACCTATGAGAATCCTAACTTTGATTACAATGCTAGTGCTCAAAGTGAGGACAATATGGACGTTGAGCCTGAAGATGTCAATGAAAAATATCAAACTTTGGAGAAAAGACTCAGAGCCATAGAAGGAAATGACTTTTTCAACGTTGATGCAGACAACGCGTGTCTTGTGTCTAACCTCGTCATGCCTGCCAAATTCAAGACTCCTGAGTTTATAAAGTACAAAGACGACTCCTGCCCAAAGGCCCATTTGGTTATGTACTTCCGAAAGATGGTTGCCTACACCAACAATAAAAAGTTGCTCATCCACTACTTTCAAGACAGCTTAAGTGGAGTTTCACTCAAATGGTACATGAACCTTGAACGAAGCAACATCCATTGTTTTCAGGATCTTGCCAATGCTTTTATGAATCAGTACAAGTACAACATGAACATGACTTGATCAGTGCATTTTGATGTACACTCCTTTATGTTTAGACTTAAGCATTTCTATGGTTTGGTTTGTTTATTTTTCTATTTTATGATGTTTTTATAATTCAATTTATTTTCAGCCTTATTTGATTTTCGTTTGTTATTTTCAGCATTAGCAGCTTTCAATAAAAAATTCATAACTAGAGCTACAGGAATCGGATTGAGGCGTTCTAATATTAGTTGGAAAGCTAAGAGAAAGAGCTACAACTTTCTTTTGGAAGCCAGAAGCTGATTCGGACTATAGATGCCTCGGAAAATTCGTTGAAGTTTCAGTCATAAGAAACAATTAGTTTTGGACCGTTTTTGGGCCGGTTTTTTTCTTGTTTTTGACCCAGTTGGGTTATGACCCGATTTCCTTGTTTCATGTATAATTAGGGAAGCGTGTTACTGTTCACGGACCTTAGTTTTCACGAATTTTTATTTGGCTTTCACGTATTCCATGGAGAACTAAACCCTTTGAGTTGATCTGCTGTAACCGTATCTCCGTTCACTTTGAGGTTAATATATTTTCCAAGTAATTTCAATTATCTTTTCAATTCTATCTATAATCTTGTTTGCTTAATTCAGTTGCATATTGTTTGCTTAATTCAATTGCATATTTTATAAAATAGGATTGAATTAATTCGATTGATGTATGTTCTGTTAATTGTAACCGCGTTTGTTTAATTCGGGTTTGCGTTATCTGTTTGCTTAATTCGGATATAGGAACATAAATCATATAGTAATTCAATCACGCTTGTTATTGTTACTATGGTCGAAAGAGAATGAAATCCGCTTAGGGCTTGGTAATTATATGATCAATGATAAGTAGGAGAACGAACAGCAGATTGACTTATTTTATAATCACTTATTTTATAATCACTTATTTTTAATCACTTATTTTTAATCACTTTTTCTCATAGCTTTTTGAAACGAAAACAAACCCCTCAATCCTACTTGGTTAAATCTGACAAGAATCCTTGCGATACGACATCCGAGTGTCGCTTCCCGTTACTACATTTTTTCTAAAACTCGATTTTGACCCGTGCGCGACAGCGGATCAAATTGGCGCCGTTGCCAGGGATTCTTGTCGATTTAACCAATAGTTTAGTTTTAGGTATTGTTTGTTTTGATTTTCTGCATTTTTGTGTGTTTTCTTGCGTTTTCGCGTCCGGACGCCCCGTTTCGCGTCCGACCTAGTCAAAAAAATCGGTTTTGGGGGAAATCGCCTCCTTTTTTAGATCTGTTTTGTGCATCTGAAGCAGAAAAATCGTGCGATCAATTGTCCCGGACCCTAGGAGAGTTACGGGCTTTCGGCCTCAAATCGCCAAATTCCTCTTTTTTCTATTTTTAATTAATTTTTTACTGTTTTCACAGTTTCGAAAAAATCCAAAAAAAAAATCAAAATTCTTATTTTGCTTCATTAGATTAATTTTGGTGTTTTTATATTTTTCTGAATTTGTTTTAATCGTTTTCCTTCATTCTGTTTGTTTTCGTCTATTAGGGACATTGTTGGCATTTTCACAATTGTTGCTGCATTGCTGTGCTTTAGTCCTGGCTACTAGGTCTTCTTGTTCTGATCTTTTGAATTTCGATCCTGAGGTAGAAAGAACTTTGGACGCACGTCGTAGAGCAGTCCAGGCTAGCAATAGTTCACCACCCACAATTGATTCTGATTCTGATTTGGATTATTTTAATAACTTGTTTGATTCGGATTCTGAAATTGTTTTTGATATGGCTGACCAAAGAACTTTAAGGCAATTGGCTGCCCCTTATGTAAATTATAATGGTTTATGCATTGAGTATCCTGAAGCTGATGCACCTTTTGAATTAAAATCTGGTTTAATACACTTGTTGCCAAAGTTTAATGGTCTTACAAGTGAGGATCCGCATAAATATTTGAAAGAGTTTCAGGTTGTATGTTCCACACCATTGAGGCCTGAAGGAATCACTGAACATCACATCAAACTCAGAGCTTTTCCATTCTCATTGCAAGGTACAGCAAAAGATTGGATATATTACCTTGAACCGAATTCCATCACAAGTTGGAATGCTCTGAAAAGGGTGTTCTTAGAGAGATACTTTCCTGCCTCCAGAGTTGCTTCAATTCGAAAAGAGATATGTGGTATTAGACAAGACAACGAGTCACTTGCTGAGTATTGGGAAAGATTCAAGAAATTAGTGTCTAGTTGTCCTCAACACCAGATCACCGAGCAGTTGTTAATTCAGTACTTTTATGAGGGGTTGCTACCGATGGATAGAAACATTCTTGATGCTTCTAGCGGTGGAGCCCTCGTTGATAAAACTTCAGCTGCTGCTAAAGCTTTGATTGAAAATATGTCTCTTAACTCCCAACAGTTCACAGCCAGAAACAATTTTGTTCAAACCAAGGGTGTGAGTGAAATTCACGTTTCTTCCAACAAAGCTTTAGAAACCAGAATTGACGAGCTCACCTCTTTAGTGAAACAATTGGCAGTAGGTAAGACTCAAGAAGCAAACCTGTGTGGTATTTGTACTTCTGAACACCCGACCGATACTTGTCCCATTTTGCAAGATGAAGCGATCACTGAGTTGCCTAAAGCTTATGCAGCAAACCTTTACACTCAAGGCAACAATCAGAATAGGTACAACAATACCCCTGATCTGTCCACCAACAAATACCATCCCAATTGGAGGAACCATCCCAACCTTCGATATGGAAACCAGCAGCCCACCCAACAAGCAGCCACTCCCCAAGCTACCACTTCTGCACCTTCTGGACCTTCATTAGAGGACCTGGTCAAGCAACTAACTGTTAAACAATCTTCAGTTTCAACAAAGAGCATAATCTAGTATTCAATCCTTGCAGACACATATTGGACAGCTTGCCACCTCGATGAATGCCATGCAAGCCCAAGGATCGAACCAACTTCCTACCCAAACAGTTGCGAATCTAAAGGGACCTAATGCTAATGTGAGTGAAATTTCCTTGCGATCCGGAAAGGTTACAGAACCAGCCCCCGAAAAAAATAAAAAAATTATTGAGGTAACATCTGAACCTTCCTCACCTTCTTCTGTTGTGGTAGAAACTGAAAAAAAAATAAAGAAAAAGAGTATGTATCACCAGCCCCCTTCCCACATAGAGTTCTGAAAAATAAAAGGATTGAAGAGGGAGACAAAGAGAAAGAGATCTTAGAGGTTTTCAGAAAAGTTGCGGTAAACATTCCGCTTCTTGATGTAATTAAGAAGGTTCCTAAGTATGCAAAGTTTCTGAAAGATTTGTGTACAAACAAGAGGAGGATGAAAGGAAGTGAGAGAGTTAACTTGGGAAGAAATATTTCTGCTTTTATTCAGCCCAAGCCTTCATCCGAAAAAGTTGCAGGCGAGCAAAATGTGCCAGCCCTCACTCAGGTCTTGCCACAAAAGTGCAAGGACCCAGGAACTTTTGTTGTTCCTTGTACCATCGGGAATAGTAAATTCGAGAATTGCATGCTTGATTTAGGAGCGGGCATTAATGTCATGCCTACTTCTGTTTATAATAACCCTTGTCTTGGTCCTTTGCAGCATACAGGTTTAATCATTCAACTGGCGAACAGGAGCAATGCCCGCCCTGCTGGAGTAGTGGAAGATGTCCTTGTTCAAGTTAATGATTTGATTTTTCCTGCAGATTTCTACATTCTGGACATGGAAGGAGAAACTAAGTCAAGCAAGGCTCCCATCATTTTAGGCAGACCGTTCATGAAAACGGCGAAAACAAAAATTGATGTTGACGATGGAACCATGTCTATGGAATTTGGTGACATTGTCGCAAAATTTAACATTTTCGATGCCATGAAACACCCCATGGAGGAGCATTCCATTTTTCATATTGAATTAATCTCTGAATTAGTTTATAACACTTGTTCTGAATTGTTTTCACTTGATTTTCCATCTTTATCTGGTTTTGATGATGTCTACTCATGTTCTGATTGTACTGACACTAACATTTGTGTTATGTGCTGAGATTGATGCTGCCTTGCAGGGTGACATGTGTACTACAGGTGAAGTTGTTGTCGATGAAGTTGTTTATGCAGCTGATGCTCTTGACATCCTGGCTGCCCCAAGCATTCCCTCCATTGAGCAGCCACCTTCCCTCTAGCTGAAACAACTTCCTGAAAATCTGAAATATGCTTATTTAGAGAGTAATGAAAAACTCCCAGTTATAATTTCTTCTAACCTTGATGTCATTCAAGAAAATAAGCTTTTGCAGGTTTTAAGGAAGCATAAAAAGGCGATTGGATGGACTTTGGCTGACATCCCAGGTATTAGCCCATTGATGTGTATGCACTGGATTTTACTTGAGGATGGTGCTAAAACAGTAAGGCAGCCCCAAAGGAGGCTTAATCCTTTGATTCTTGATGTTGTAAAAAAAGAGGTAACCAAAATCTTGCAAGCAGGTATCATTTATCCTATCTCTGACAGTAAATGGGTAAGCCCAGTGCAGGTTGTACCTAAGAAATCTGGACTCACAGTGGTAAAAAATGAAAAGAATGAACTTGTTCCCACTAGAGTTCAGGATAGCTGGAGAGTTTGCATTGATTACAGGAGATTGAACCAGGCTACTAGAAATGATCACTTTCCTTTGCCGTTCATTGACCAAATGCTTGAACGGCTAACTGGTAAATCACATTATTATTTTCTTGATGGTTTTTCAGGTTACTTTCAGATTCATATTGCACCTGAAGATCAAGAAAAGACCACTTTCACGTGCCCTTTCGGTACATTTGCTTACAGGAGGATGCCTTTTGGTCTTTGCAATGTTCCTAGCACTTTCCAGCGATGCATGCTTAGCATTTTTTCTGATTTTATTGAAAATTACATGTAAGTGTTTATGGATGATTTCACTGTTTATGGTTCTTCTTTTGATGCATGTTTGAACAGTTTGAATATGGTTTTAGAGAGATGCATCGAAACTGACCTTGTTTTAAATTATGAAAAATGCCATTTTATGGTTGAGCAGGGAATTGTTTTGGGTCACATTATTTCTGAAAAGGGAATTTCTGTAGATCCTGTCAAGATTGATGTGATTTCTACACTGCCTTACCCCTCTTGCATTCGCGAGACTCATTCTTTTCTTGGTCATGCAGGTTTTTACAGGCGCTTCATTAAGGATTTCAGCAAGATAGCTCTTCCACTATCAAACTTGTTGAAGAGTGACATCATTTTCAACTTCGATGAAAATTGCAAAAAGGTATTTGACATCTTGAAGAAAGCATTGACCTCTGCTCCCATCATTCATCCCCCTGACTAGACCCTCCCTTTTGAGATTATGTGTGATGCTTCCAACTATGATGTTGGAGCGGTCCTTGGACAAAGAGTTGACATGGCTGCCCATGTTATTTATTATACTTCTAGGACTTTAGATTCTGTACAATCTAATTACACCACCACTGAAAAGGAACTTCTAGCTATTGTTTATGCTCTTGATAAATTCATATCATATTTGCTAGGTTCTAAGGTTGTTGATTTTACTGACCATGCAGCTTTAAAGTACTTGTTGAAGAAGCCGGAAGCAAAACCGAGGTTGATACGGTGGATGTTATTGCACCAAGAGTTTAATGTGGAGATTAAAGGTAAGAGTGGAGCTGAGAACTTGGTGGCTGATCACTTGAGCAGGATAGAGAGGGATGAAGATCCTTTTCCGATTCAGGATGACTTTCCTGATGAACAGCTTTTACTTTTGCATGGGGTTACTCCTTGGTTTGCTGATATGGTTAATTATCTTGTTACTGATGTTTTTCCTGCAAGTGCATCAAAGACACAGATTCACAAACTCAAGAGTGATACCAAATATAATGTTTGGGATGATCCATATCTTTAGAAGTTTGGTAGTGATCAAGTAATTAGAAGATGTGTCCCCGACTATGAGATTGAATCTATTTTAAATTTTTCTCATGCCTCTCAAGTAGGGGGACACTTTGGTCTGCAAAGGACTGCAAGAAAATTCCTTGACTCAGGTTTCTATTGGCCCACTCTGTCGCTCCCAGGATTTTCATCCAAGTACAAACGCGAAAGTGGCGCTGAAATAGAGTCGCCAGCAATGTGTATTTATCCCAAGAGAGGGAAAGGAAACACTTCATAAACCTGAGGGAAGGAAAAGCATGGTCTCGCGACCAAATGAAACGGGTAAGGGAGTCGGTTACGCGAGGGGAAGGTATTAGCACCCCCACGTGTCCATCGTACTCGATGGGATCCACGCTTGTTGTCTACATCGAAAGGTGTCGTCATCTGGAGCTCCGCTGCTACTGGAAAGAAAAAGGAAAAGGTACGGGAAATAACGAAGAAACGGGGAAGAAAAGGAAAAGAAGAGACTCGATGGACATCGCGTCCTAGGCCTACGTATTCCCTCGTGCAATGGGAAAGTCAGAGTCAACGTAGTTCGGACTACGGTTTATGGGAAAGAGAAGGATGATGTTCGCCAAGACGTCGCGTCTCGTGCCTACGTATCTCATCGGGAATGAGAATCATAGCGTCGTAGTTCCCCTCACTAGGGATGGATTTGCTTTGTTTGTGTTTTTTAATGGAAGACGTCCAAGCGCGCGTTCTAGTAGTTAGGTGTCGCAGCTCGTTGTATGGAGTCTTAGGCATTTACCTGTTTGCGGTAGAACGGATGTGACGAATCCTTAAGAATGGAGTGAAGGAGATGAGAAGAGAATTGTTGTTTGTTTTTGTCTTTTAAGAAGAAGTGTTTTGATTATTTTTGTGTTTATAACAAGTATTGCATTAAAGTCTATGACATAGGATCGAATGCGTCGCATGGTCGTCCTAACAGTACGTATACTAAACACTCTAGAAAGACGAAGGGAAACCCTCCTTCTTCCATTTCCCACATGCAAGGCTCATGTGCAATACATGTTAATCCTTTATTAGATGTTTTTGCTTTTTGTTTTGAGATGAGAAAGAGACTCAAAGGGTGTAAAGAAAAATGAAAGTTAGTTGTTAGTGTGCTCGCCGAGATATCGCATCTCGTGCCTACGTATCCTCAATCTGAAAAGAAAGAGGAATTAGAGCATCCGTAGTTCACGGAACTACGGGGAAAACGGGATCTTGATCACACTGAGGCGAGAGAAAAGGGGGAGACGCACGGAATGTCTAAGGGAACTGAATCCTACAAGTTATCACACAAAATGACCCTAAGATCAGGTTCAGGAGGGAAGCCTACCTAATGTTATCATGTCTGGATTGAGAGCCTAATGTCTATCCTACTCCGAGCTTAATCAGAAATTAAGTCGGACTAGGAGCCTTAAGGGAGCATGTGAATACAAAGGGATTGGCAAGTAAACACGAAGCTACGCAATCACAAAAGAAAGTCAAGCCAGAAGCAAGTCAAACATTTAATCAGCACTTAATCAGAAATTAATCAGGAATATCCAAGCTAAAATGCTAATTAAAAGAAAAATTAAATTCTAAGAAGAAAAGTTAATTTAAGATTAATCCTAAAATTAGTTCAAGCTAATTCTAAACTAAATCTAAAGAAAATTAATCCTAAAATTAATTCTAGAATTAAAACTAATATTAAAATCTAAATGGAAATTCTAATTCCTAATTAAAATCTAGTTATAAACTAATCTTGAAAATTAATATCTAGTTATTATCTAATTAGAAAAAGTTAGAATTAAATTGAGAAAAACTAAAACTAAAAGAAAATAAAAGGAGGGTGTTCTGGGAGGTGTAAGAAGGGCCAAGCGCAGGGGCTTTGGCATTAGGCCCAAGATGCTAATTAACAAAAAGCAAAATGGGGGGAACAGGGAATGATTCTGGTGTGGTGATTAGGAATCCAGCGCACGGGCTTTTTCGTTTGAGCCCAATAGCCAAGAGGGGGGTGCGAACGGGATGCTAAGGTGTAGATTAGAAAAACGAGTGGGCCTAAGGCTTGATCCACGATGTACTGATAACTGGTTCAATAAAAAAGCCTAAGTAACCTATACCACTCATCTTCTTCTTTCCCAAACTCCTAGCCGCCGCTATTCTCTCCTTCTCTCTGCTTTACGCCGGCGACATCTTCTTTATTCTTTCTTCCTCAACGTACACTTAAACCATCAACAACTCTGTTTCATCGCTCTCTCTCCTCATTCTCGTTGTTTCGACCTCGCCAGAAACAAAAAACTGCACCGAACAACAACACGCCGTCCGTCTTAATTCTACCTCGCTCTCTCTCCTTCCGCAAGTATCAACGGAGCAACTCGACTTCTTCTCCTTTTCTCCGATCATAACAGAGCACCGTTGTTCCTCCGCTTCGACATAAACTTCCACCGAAGCTCTTCGTTAGAAATCTAACGGTCTCCGCCGCGCCATGGCACGCTGCCGGCGACAGCGAAGCGTGAACCTCCGTCAACTCACCACTTCAACACTCGCAACATCATCCAATAATCAGCTTCAACGATCCAAGGACGACTCGAATCGCACCACAACGCGAATACGAATTGAAACACAATAGAATCAAAGTTCGGATTGAGATTGACTTACCTACCGGAGCAGTTCTGGTGACTCTTCAAAATTGATGAAGACGAAGAGAAAACCAGAGATAATCGGCTCAGGTATGCGTAATTTTGCCTTCGATTCTTCCATTTTTCAGCTCTTCTGCTTCTTCTTCTTCTTCTACTGCTTGTTTCTGTGAAATTCTGGTTCAAATCTTGTGGAATCGGAGTAATGTTGTGGTCGTTACGAGTTTGTTGCGCGAAACTAGTGCGAGTCGCAAAACTTGAATCTGCGGAACTGAGAACTAAGCTTTGTTGTTCTTGATTCAAGTGCAGGTTCGTGAATGTTGCGAAGAATTGAAGACGATGCAGTTGAAGTGTGAAGCTCTTGAATAATGGAAGAGGGATTCAAGAGAGAGTGAAGAATTGGAGATTAAATCTGAGAGAGAGAGCCCGATCAAGAGTGAAGAAGAGGTGAATTTATAGAGGAGCTTGGAATGATCGAGAAGAAAAAGTTTGTTATGGTTTTGTAACTAAAAAAAGTTGTGAACTCTGTTATAATTCTCTTGTAATTTTCTTTGTAATTTTATTTCCCACGCTCCTATCCCTCACTGCTGTACTGAAATGTTATGTATTCTCATCTTTTATTTTTTTTGTGATGATGGCAATCTGCAATTTGTGGGTCAGGTTGTGAGGTGTACGTTTCAGGTGCAGTTTATAAGCTGGAGGTAGTGAACTTTCTACAAAGTTTTGGAAGTGTGGTCATCTCTTTATTACGTGTTATATGGCTTGGTTTGCAACTTTTCATCCGTTGAAGCACAGGCAGATACAACAAAAGCAACATTGAGAATCCTCATAAGGATTTCGACTCCTTATTGATACTAATTGGCATTAGGATTAGAATTGTGGTTCTTGAGGAAATTTAAATGGTTTATGGATTTTGAAAGTAGACTTTAAATGGATTAAAAAATTGGATATGGATTTGAAAGTAAACTTAAAATGGATAAAAAAAATGGGTGTTAAATGGATAATATGGTTTTTAGAAATGGAGTCAAAATAGATAAGTGGATTTTGGATATATTTTGAAAATGATTTGGATAAAGAATTAAAAAAATGGATATTTGGTTGGGAACAAAATGGATATGGACACTTGGATGTAGAATTGGATAAAAAAATGGATGGATATACACAAGATGGATAAAGGAAAAAAGGTCCTAAAAGTGGATAACCACATTACACCAATTCCAAACTTTTCACAACATCACGATTAAATGCACACAACCCTTTATGAATGACTTGCAACAACAACCATCTGAGTGAATCATCCTCTGAATCTCTGATTAAGTGAATCCTAAATCACTTTGAACCTGTCTGAATAAATCTCTAAAAAAACAAATCCGCGGATAATTACAATTGAACCTATGATCATGATGATCTCAACTTTTGAATCAAACCTCACATGAACCCCTGCTTGGCAACCTGATGAGTTCCACACACAACAATTTGACCTTGAATACACACCGCCTGAGAAATAGCCACTGATGCGGGTAACTTGAGATTGAAGCAAGCTCCTTGATAGTTTGACTAAGAGTAGGTCAAACATCCATCTGAACTGGATCATGAATGAACAACCAGGCTTAACTTAAAGCTAAACCCTTATCTTTGAATGCACACTGATAATCTTCTGAATACGGAAAGCTCAAACCAAAGGAAGATGCCTTGACCACATGTCTTAGGAACCCAATGCAAATGAACGATCATGAGTTATGACCTAATAAAAATGCAGATGATTGCGAAACAAAAGCCAGAAAAAGGTAGGGCAAATTTTGGGGTGCTACACACTGTTTTTAAGGATGCTTATGAGACTTACCGCACTTGTAAAGAGTGCCAGATAGCAGGTACAACCATCACTCGTAAGAGTGAAATGCCTCAGCAACCTATGCTTTTCTGTGAGGTATTTGATGTATGGGGAATTGATTTCATGGGTCCCTTTCCTGTATCTTTTAGTTTTCTCTATATTTTACTTGTTGTTGATTATGTTTCAAAGTGGGTGGAAGTTATCCCCACTAGGACTAATGATTCTAGAGTTGTTACACATTTTGTCAGGTCTAATATCTTTTGCAGGTTTGGAATACCACTAGCTATCATTAGTGACCAAGGCACTCATTTCTGTAACCGTACCATGGAAGCTTTGCTCCAGAAGTATGGAGTTGTGCATAGAGTCTCTACTGCATATCATCCACAAACTAATGGGCAAGCTGAGATCTCTAACAGGGAGATCAAACATATTTTAGAGAAAATGGTGCAACCAAACAGGAAAGATTGGAGCCGTCGTCTAGAAGACGCACTCTGGGCTCAAAGAACAACTTTCAAGACACCAACAGGGATGTCTCCCTATCGACTTATTGTTGGTAAGGCATGTCATCTTTCTGTTGAGATAGAACACCGTGCTTATTGGGCGGTAAAGAGTTGTAATTTGGAGATGCAACAAGCAGGTATTGAAAGAAAACTCCAATTACAACATCTTGAAGAGCTTAGTCTAGAAGCTTATGAAAGCTCTAGAATTTATAAAGAGAAAACTAAACACTTCCATGATAAAATGATTTCTAGGAAGGAATTCTTTGTGGGCCAACAGGTTTTGCTGTTTAACTCCCGCCTTAAGCTTATGGCTGGGAAACTTCGATCCAAATGGATTGGCCCTTTTGTTGTTACTAATGTTTTCCCTCATGGTGCAGTAGAAATTAAAAGTGCAGTTACTAACAAGGTTTTCAAGGTCAATGGGCAGTGCCTGAAGTTATTCCTTCCAAAAAGAAAAAAAAAGAGAAATAAAAAAAAATTAATTGATATAGCGTTGTTGTTGAAGTGAATAAATCTTTTGTAATTCAACGCCCGCAATTTCTTTCAAGTCTCTTTTGACCCTTTGAGTTTTAGCCTAGTACCCCTTAGGATTTATCCTACCCTTACCTTGGCCATGTTACAACCTGGATAAAAGTCCTTTTGATCTTTGTGTGCATGTATTTCAAGTGTGGATTTAGAGTCTTTTCAAGCTTATGGTAGTATTAACTCTCATGTTGTGCTTTGAGTGTAAACAGTAACCTAAACACTTGAGAGTTGAGTGGAAACAGTTTATCTTGTGAGGATCTTGATGCTTGTGATGTACTTTTTGGTAATCTGCTTTTCATATATACTTTGAATGTCATAAAAGAGTTACTCACTAATGTCATATTCTTGAAGCTTAGAATTATAAGTTTGCTTGCACTTTGTATCCAGAGAACCTTTGAGATTGCATGCTCTGTTTGGTTTTTGCTTTGAAGTTTCTGTTTTAAATTCTTGATTTTGCTCGGAGTGCAAAAGTTCAAGTGTGGGGGAATTTGATCAGTGCATTTTGATGCACATTCCTTTATGTTTAGACTTAAGCATTTCTATGGTTTGATTTGTTTATTTTTCTATTTTATGATGTTTTTATAATTCAATTTATTTTCAGCCTTATTTGATTTTCGTTTGTTATTTTCAGCATTAGCAGCTTTTAATAAAAAATTCATAACTGGAGCTACAAGAATCGGATTGAGGTTTTCTAATATTTGTTGGAAAGCTAAGAGAAAGAGCTACAACTTTAATTTGGAAGCCAAAAGCTGATTAGGACTATAGATGCCTCGAAAAATTCGTTGAAGTTTCAGTCATAAGAAACAATTAGTTTTGGACCATTTTTGGGCCGGTTTTTTTCTTGTTTTTGACCCAGTTGGGTTATGACCCGATTTCCTTGTTTCATGTATAATTAGGGAAGCGTGTTACTATTCAAAGACCTTACTTTTCACGAATTTTTATTTGGCTTTCAGGTATTTCATGGAGAACTAAACCCTTTGAGTTGATCTGCTGTAACCGTATCTCCGTTCACTTTGAGGTTAATATATTTTCCAAGTAATTTCAATTATCTTTTCAATTCTATCTATAATCATGTTTGCTTAATTCAGTTGCATATTGTTTGCTTAATTCAATTGCATATTTTATAGAATAGGATTGAATTAATTCGATTGATGAATGTTCTGTTAATCGTAACCGCGTTTGCTTAATTCGTGTTTGCGTTATCTGTTTGCTTAATTCAGATTTAGGAACATAAATCATATAGTAATTCAATCACGCTTGCTATTGTTACTATGGTCGAAAAAGAATGAAATCCGCTTAAGGCTTGGTAATTATATGATCAATGATAAGTAGGAGAACGAACAGCAGATTGACTTATTTTATAATCACTTATTTTATAATCACTTATTTTTAATCACTTATTTTTAATCACTTATTTTTAATCACTTTTTCTCATAGTTTTTTGAAACGAAAACAAACCCCCCAATCTTACTTGGTTAATTCTGACAAGAATCCTTGCGATACGACATCCGAGTATCGCTTTCCGTTACTACATTTTTTCTAAAACTCGTTTTTGACCCATGCGCGACAGCGGATCATGACTCCAGACCGTCGTCAACTCCAGAACATGACTCAGAACGAGAAAGAATCTTTCAAAGAGTACGCTCAACGCTAGAGAGAGTTAGCTTCTCAAGTCGAACCTCCTTTGGCAGATAAAGAACTTACCGGAATATTCTTAGACACTTTAGCTCCCATCTTTTGGGAAAAGATGATTGGCAGTGTCTCATCAAACTTCACAGAATTGTTCACCATTGGCCAAAGACTCGAAGAAGGCATCAAGAATGGGAAGGTATCTAAAACTGCAGAATCTTCCAACGATGTAAAGAAACCCTATGGGAACTTCCAAAAGAAGAGGGAAGATCAGACTAATTATGTCTTGACTGAGGACAGGAAACCTCATTACAGACCTTAGCGGCATAATCGAGCTCATATTTCTACTATCACTCCTGACTTTGCTGCTCAACCAGCTTAAGCTCCTTAACGCCCAACTATGGGACAGTACCAGAACCGCAATAGGACTCAATTTGATCTTATTCCAATAACGTACATTGAACTATACCCTATTATGATTCAGAAAGGACTGATTACTACTAGGACATCACTCCTCCTCCAAATCCACTTCCAGTTGGATTCAGATCTGACCTTCATTGCGCATTCCATGAAGGAGTTGCGGGCCACGATTTAGAAAACTGCTATGCACTAAAGGCTAGAGTGCGAGATCTGATCAGGGACAAGCTCCTCAGCTTTCGTGACACCAATCCTATTGTCCTGTGCAATCCTCTGCCAAAACATAGGAACTAAAGCTTCAATCAACTTCAGCTCAGTTACTTCCCAAAAACTGGACAGCTCATCCTTGTGTTTGATTAGTCATTGACCTTGTTTCTTTCTATTTTGCATTTTCCTTATTTGTATCATATTTATTTTCTTTCAAACTTGTTTATCTTTACATGTCAGTTTTAATGAAATGAGCATGTACAGGATTTTGATTCAAATCATCTGTTTATTCGCATCTTTATGCTTTCTCTTTCGAAAAACAAAAACTTTCAAAAAAAAAAATATACACCTTTTTTTCAAATTTTTTACTATGCAAATATTTGTGGGAGGATGATAAAAACTTACTACCTATAATTGCTGTTGGTACGCTTTCGAATAAATGTTGCTGAAGATGTAAGGTATTTTTTCAATTCCCAAACACTAGAGATATAAGGAAGATAATCCTTCGTTAACCCCTTTGAGCCTTGAAGTAGGAGTTTCTTTCTTTATAAAAAAAACCTGCAATTTTAACCAGGGGCAGAGTAGTCTTCAGTTTAATTTGGGTTGTGCATTCAATTTCAAAAAGTTTCATGCAAGACACCATTCAAGTTCAAAAAGATTACATACAACAAGCATATGTTGAAAACGTATTTCAAATCAAAAGCCAATGATGGTCCGTCGTAATCATCAAATCAAGCCGTCACTTTCTTTCTAAATCAAAAAGAAAAATCCCGCTAAGTCAAAAACTTAGGCAAAAACTAGGGCATCCCGCTGACTATAAATTTCAAAAGAAATAGTTCAGGCAAAAGTTAGGGATAACACAGAGATGAGGTCCTTAAATCCTCTATATTCAAAAATCCACAAGGATAAAAACAACTAAATGTTGTAAAGAAGCAGTAGGTGTCGTCTCAAGACTTCTAGATCATCGTCATCACTATCATCAGTACAATTCCAAAACCTTTTGGAACCTGAATGCATAGTCTAAGTTTAATTGAGCATAGGACTGGAGAACATCACAAAAGGGGTGGGTATAAATAAACTTTGAGCCTTTATCTTTTTTTCATAAACCGTGAACCAGGCCACGTTATAACCCTCAAAAGACCTAATTGAAGTAAGGTTATTTTGAGAGAATGCCACAACAAGGTTGCGTAAACTGACTGCAAAATCATTTTTTGCAAACCATTTGTTTTGGTATCATACCTTTGTTTTACTTTTCATTCTGAATGTTTTAAACCGCCGTGTTTTTAACCAGTAATCCATATTACTGTACTTTTTCTAAACAATGATTTTGTTTTCAAAAATTTTGCATGAACTTTACATTTAAATCGCCATGTTTAAATAAACACTTTTGATTGCAAACTAGCTTTCCTCTCAAGGAATTTTTCAAAACAGTTTAGAAACTTGGTCAGTGATCCAATCAGGGGCAAGTTCTTTCCAGAGCCTGTTAAGAATCAGTTCAAGATTTGTTCAAGTACAAGTCCTTCTCAGAATTGGTTTATTCAGAAGATTCTTCAAGACTCATTACTGGGGGCAAGCCTTCCTAGTATACAACATACAGTCATTATCATTCAAGCTGAAGCTGTAACACCCCAATTCCCATCGCGAATAAATAATACATATATAAATCAGAGTAAATTAAAATTTATTTTTTTCGACAGAAACAAGGATGCCACATTTGAAGAAAGAAAACACAATCCCTGCTCATAAATTTGATACATAACACCAAATGGAATAACCTAAAAGGGAAACTTTTTCCAACAAAAGGGAAGTTCAATTATGGAATAAAATGGAAAGATCCATAACTGACTTGTTTTACAAAACAAATTATTTTTATAACATCAAAATATTCATACAAAGGTAATACAAAATAGATCCAACAAATGTATACATATATAACAAAAGCGTTCCCCGACTCCCGTGTTACGTATCAGAGCAGACAAACCGACAAAAGGATGGAGGACCAATCTTCACAAAAGCCTCCAAAATACGAATCTACAATTGCCTCATAGAGCAACAAACCACGGCAGAAGGGTGAGAAATAACAACTAGATCAAGATTGCATAATAATATGCAAACACATATAAATTCACATGCATAAGTATTCTCACCACAAGCATCACATACTAATACATATAGCATATATCAATTATACCAACATAATCACATATTCGCACATAATGCATCCCAAAGTTATAACATATGGAAACACACCACCACGTCACGTATGTTCATATATAACATACCATAGAGAATTAATATCATCATTGTAATGTACAACATCTCCACAAAACCTAGCATATGTCTATACATAAAACATATCATCCATAACCAATGCATTTATCACAAATGCATATCAATCACCAATGCTATCACAAGCTCAACACATAATCAATCAATTCACAATCTCCCACACATAATCAATCAATTCACAATCTCCCACACATAATCAATCAATTCACAATCTCCCACACATAATCAATCAATTCACAATCTCCCACACATAATCAATTAATTCATGATTTTCCACACATAATCAATCCATTCATGATTTTCCACACATAATCAATCAATTCATGATTTATCCAAATGCAGAGAGACCGACACAACGACTCTATGCAAATGCGGTACCATCCATCCATCATATCATCATTAATTCACTCAGGAATTATTGGAATCATCGCTTGTTACTTAGTGTAACTCCCCGTCGGGAAAACGATGTTCCCCGTCGCTTTAGGTCCTCTTTGTTAAGGCACACGACGTTTATGGATCGCTTTAGGTCCTCTTTGTATAAGGCACACGATCGTCTATAACGTCGCCTTAGGTCCTCTTTGTATAAGGCACACAACCGTTATAGCATATTCCCTCTGGAATTGTTTCGTCGCTCACACCCACTAGGGCACACGACATCACAAGAATGCATATCATGATGCTTGGCATACAATGACTCATGACAATCAAATGCATACATATATTCAACCATGCGAACCATTCCAACATCCATAATCATGCATATACAATCAAACACAACACAATGCATTTACTTGCCCTTAGGCCACAAAACATCATCACAACATTTCATCACATGCATTCACATCATACAACAGCACACAAGTCACACGTTATATATCAAAAGCATATTGCATGATAACACATCAAATACACACAGTTAAGACGGTGAAAGTCGACAAAACGACACATTTCCAAATTCCCAACATAATTAAATCGGCCACAAATCTCAAAACCATTTTATAAGAAAGAACATCTCATTAGCTTTCTAACGGTACCAAGAACGCCTCGATCCGAGTTACGGATAAAAAGTTACGGCATCAGACACGAAATCGGGAAAATTCTGCACCCTCTCTGGTCCTACGCGTATTGCCCTGGGCCATACGCGTATTGCCCAGCTCGCTCGCCCATCCATACGCGTATTGCCCAAAGTGCTACGCGTATGAGCAGAGACTGATTCCTCTCCAAAAATTCCACTAAACACCTAGTACGCGTATTGCCTCCCTCGTTACGCGTAATGCCTTGCCCCTTACGCGTACCTTTACGCATTTCAGCAGAGGGCCGTGCAAAATGGGTTCCATACGCGTAATGCCCTCATTTCCCCTTGCCATACGCGTATTGCCCTAACCAATACGCGTATTTCCTTGCCTGTTACGCGTATGGGCAGCGAAACCCAGAATTTTTCCTGCATAATTTCTACTACGAATTTCACCCAATTTCCTCCTCAAATCTCATCTAAACACTTCCAAATCACAAGATATCAACCAAAACATGTTCCAATCATAACAACCAGTATTCTACGCAGTTTATATCGAGTTTCAACTGTGAAAACATCGATTTCTATCAATTGTTCATCAATTTATCAATGAGAAAAAGTTGTGAAACAACCAAAACAATTACAACAAACAACACATATACATACACAAGCAAGATATAATCGAAACTTCTCACCCTTACCCAATTAATCGCGCTTGAACGGATGATTTCTTCTCTCCCAAGTTTTCCTCTTCTTTTCCCTTTCCTTCCTTTCTCTCTTCTCTTTTTTCTTTCTCTCTATTTTCTCTTCTAAACTCTCTATTTTCTATTTTATAAAAAAACATAATATCTACCCAACAAAAGACCAAAATACCCCTACACTCAAATATCTCGCAAATGCTCTCAAAACACGATAAAACATAATAACGATGAAAAATAATATATTGTCAAATAAAAGTCAAGAATAAAATAATATAAAAACAAAAATAATTAAATAAACTCAATTAAATAAATCGGACAAAACGGGGCGTTACAATTCTCCCCCACTTAGACATTTTCATCCTCGAAAATATAACCGATACGAACAACTCCGGATACGACTCTCGTATCCAACTAACAAACTATCATGCCAACCAAAGGCACACCACGAATAACACAAACTAACAAACCACCTTGCTAATAGTAGCTACAACAACGACACGACAACGACGACAACTACAACGACAAGATACAAAGCCCATACAATGCACTTGACGACTAACTCACGACTCAAAGAATACCCAAGTTACGAACACACATAAGATTTAGCTACTCGCACTCGAACCATCACGATGGAAACGAGGCAACAACACAAACAAGAACATAAAGTTCCACGACACAACATCGTTCAACAATCTCTACATAACCACCATTCCAACCTCCTTGTCACACAACAATATTACAACAATGCTACGCTCCACCAATCGAACATACCACCAAAACATCCATCTACATAGTAGCCTATGAATAATATTTAAACCTTTCACCTAACACGTCCATTCTGAAACGTCCAATGGTCTCCCCATTCCTACATGTTCCCAATGTTCAACCTATGAACTCTTACCAGTCCCATGCACAAATACAAAATGTGCCACATCACGCTTCCGCTGCGCACTCTCATAACTCGTAACCATCAAAACTACCAATCTCACGTCCAAAGTCTAACTCTTTCTCATATTCACCAAAAATCACTGTTCACTTTTAATATACCCAACCTCACACTCTACTGTGTTATCTCACACACCAGACACAAGTCTCTGAATTGCTCAAATAATTTTAATTCTCTGACCATCAAAACAGCCATATGCAAAGACTATCGACTTAACTCTTCAGGCACATCATTAGTTTTCCCCGAAGGGTAATCCAAGCCAAATTCATAACTCGTCACGAATTCTAACCATCCTCGTGGTCTCATACTCTATTCCTTCAGACCCAACAAGTACTCTAACTCTTGTGATTATTAAACACTTCGAACCTAGAACCATAAAGATAATACCTCTAAATATTCCAACACAATACAACCGCAACCAATTCCAAATCCGAAATAGTATAGATCCTTTTATGAATCCTCAATTTTCGTAAAGCATAAGCCACGACTTTACCATCTTGCATTAACACACTGACTAAACTCATCATAGACGCATCCCAATACCTCACAAACAGTTTATTAGGATCACGCAGAATCAAAACTGGAGCCGTAGACAAATTCTACTTTAGCTCTCTCAACTTTCCTCACAATGAACATCCAAAGCAAACGACTTACCCTTTGCAAGTCAACTGAAGTAACAAAAATACTAACTTGGAAAAGCCTTCCATAACCTCCAGTAATAACCAACTAAAGTCCAACAAGCTTCTAATCACCTTAACCGACTTTGGAGCCTCTCATTGTAGAACTGCATCTACTTCCGATGGATCCATAACAATACCATCACCAGAAATAACATATCCAAGAAAACTAACCTTTTTCAACCAAAATTCTCACTTGAATAATTTAGCATAAAAATTCCCTTCTTTTCAACACTTGCAACTCGATTCTCAAACACCCTACATACTCTCCTTCTGGTTTTATAATAGATCAGAATATCCCCAATGAACACCACTCCGAACTCATCCAATTAAATATGGGAGATATGATTCATATACTCCACAAACGTTCCAGACGCATTACTAACACCGAACAACATCACTGTACATTGTAATGCCCAACCAAACCAAACCTCATCCAAACTTGTCCAGACTCACATACAAGCTTAATCGAGTAAATAACAACTTATTCCGATGATAACAAACATAACTAGTCACATGAAATCGATCCAAGCCTCAACTCACACAAATTCACCACTCTTATCAAACGTTCCAAACAATTTTTAATTTCAATCAAACTCAACCAAACCATTCCAATCTTCTATTCTTGAAAGTGGACACTTATTCCCAATCGTTACCTTATTCACTGTCAGTAATCCATACACAATTTCATTCTCGGGACAATCCAAATTTCACAAATGCCAACATGTATCAACAGTCAACCAAAAAGAACTCTCAATCTTAATATTACATCCACACACAAGGGTTTTCTCAAAATTCCATCAATGCCCTAAAACTCTAAAAACTCATCAAAACTCTAAGTTTTGCTTTCTATAGCCTCAATACCATTATACACATCATGCTTGTTATTCCATCCGGAAACACATATGGAAATCACGCACAACTGACAGCCCTTCACTGTGGCTTTCCTGTCAATTCCAGAACACTATTATCACAAACATAACAAACATCTTAATCCCATCTCCTAAGAGTTTTCTACTTACTTAGCAGATATAAACCTCAACTATTCACCTTCATCTAATTTAAGTTCACTGTCTACTCTCTGAGGAGCAACCATCAATAATGTCCGATCGTTCTCCCTCAGAGACATCCCGACTTGACCAACATACCAAAGCCTCTAATCCGCCTCATCTTTCGATATAAGAGTCTTCATCAACACATCAAAATAATCCATAATCATTCCCTTAATTCCAAACAATTCATTGCACACACTATCAAAGCCGAAAAGACACGTCCATTCCATCCAACATAATTCCGTCTACTATCAACAAGAGATTAAGGGTGATCAGTTCCTCAATTTGTCAATAGACAACCGACAATCATGATGGGGAATAAACCGTCTTTACCAAACTGTAATAGCATTTCTCGCATCTTGTGCATAAAACTACCTAAGGCACCAATCCTTAGTTGACATAAACCTTACCTTCGCATCCCCTCAGGAACCGGGAACAACACTGTCCAAATAGCACTTACACTCTTGCAACCAACGCTCCACAACCGAAGCAACTTGGAGAAGCACAAGCTTCTCCCCCACTTATCTCATTCTAAATCCTGAAAACAGAGGATTAGAAAACCCGAAAGTACTGGCAGTGTTTCACACACATATCACGTACCAAGGAACAAACAACATCGATAGTATTCAACTGTCACACCAACTGATTCAACAACTTGGCCGAACGGACCGACCTGCTCTGATACCACTATTGTAACACCCCAATTCCCATCGCGAATAAATAATACATATATAAATCAGAGTAAATAAAAATTTATTTTTTCCGACAGAAACAAGGATGCCACATTTGAAGAAAGAAAACATAATCCCTGCTCATAAATTTGATACATAACACAAAATGGAATAACCTAAAAGGGAAACTTTTTCCAACAAAAGGGAAGTTCAATTATGGAATAAAACGGAAAGATCCATAACTGACTTGTTTTACAAAATAAATTATTTTATAACATCAAAATATTCATACAAAGGTAATACAAAATAGATCCAACAAATGTATACATATATAACAAAAGCATTCCCCGACTCCCGTGTTACGTATCAGAGCAGACAGACCGACAAAAGGATGGAGGACTAGTCTTCACAAAAGCCTCCAAGATACGAATCTGCAATTGCCTCATAGAGCAACAAACCACAACAGAAGGGTGAGAAATAACAACTAGATCAAGATTGCATAATAATATGCAAACACATATAAATTCACATGCATAAGTATTCTCACCACAAGCATCACATACTAATACATATAGCATATATCAATTATACCAACATAATCACATATTTGCACATAATGCATCCCAAAGTTATAACATATAGAAACACGGCACCACGTCACGTATATTCATATATAACATACCATAGAGAACTAATAGCATCATTGTAATGTACAACATCTCCACAAAACCTAGCATATGTCTATACATAAAAAATATCATCCATAACCAATGCATTTATCACAAATGCATATCAATCACCAATGCTATCACAAGCTCAACACATAATCAATCAATTCACAATCTCCCACACATGATCAATCAATTCACAATCTCCCACACATAATCAATCAATTCACAATCTCCCACACATAATCAATTAATTCATGATTTTCCACACATAATCAATCCATTCATGATTTTCCACACATAATCAATCAATTCATGATTTATGCAAATGCAAAGAGACCGACAAAATGACTCTATGCAAATGCGGTACCATCCATCCATCATCTCATCATTAATTCACTCAGGAATTATTAGAATCATCGCTTGTTACTTAGTGTAACTCCCCGTCGGGTAAACTATGTTCCCCGTCGCTGTAGGTCCTCTTTGTATAAGGCACACGACATTTATGGATCGCTTTAGGTCTTCTTTGTATAAGGCACATGATCTGATCGCTTTAGGTCCTCTTTGTATAAGGCACACGATCGTCTATAACATCGCTTTAGGTCCTCTTTGTATAAGGCACACGACCGTTATAGCAGATTCCCTCTGGAATCATTTCGTCGCTCACACCCACTAGGGCACACGACATCACAAGAATGCATATCATGATGCTTGGCATACAATGACTCATGACAATCAAATGCATACATATATTCAACCATGCGAACCATTCCAACATCCATAATCATGCATATACAATCAAACACAACACAATGCATTTACTTGCCCTTAGGCCACAAACCATCATCACAACATTTCATCACATGCATTCACATCATACAACAGCACACAAGTCACACGTTATATATCAAAAGCATATTGCATGATAACACATCAAATACACACAATTAAGACGGTAAAAGTCGACAAAACGACACATTTCCAAATTCTCGACATAATTAAATCGGCCACAAATCTCAAAACCATTTTATAAGAAAGAACATCTCATTAGCTTTCTAACGGTACCAAGAACGCCTCGATCCGAGTTACGGATCAAAAGTTACGGCATCGGACGCGAAATCGGGAAAATTCTGCACCCTCTCTGGTCCTACGCGTATTGCCCTAGGCCATACGCGTATTGCCCACCTCGCTCGCCCATCCATACACGTATTGCCCAAAGTGCTACGCGTATGAGCAGAGACTGATTCCTCTCCAAAAATTCCACTAAAAACCTAGTATGCGTATTGCCTCCCTCGTTACGCGTAATGCCTTGCCCCTTACGCGTACCTTTACGCATTTCAGCAGAGGGTCGTGCAAAATGGGTTCCATACGCGTAATTCCCTCATTTCCCCCTTGCCATACGCGTATTGCCCTAACCAATACGCGTATTGTCTTGCCTGTTACGCGTATGGGTAACGAAACCCAGAATTTTTCCTGCATAATTTCTACTACGAATTTCACCCAATTTCCTCCTCAAATCTCATCTAAACGCTTCCAAATCACAAGATATCAACCAAAACATGTTCCAATCATAACAACCAGTATTCTACGCAGTTTATATCAAGTTTCAACCGTGAAAACATCTATTTCTATCAATTGTTCATCAATTTATCAATGAGAAAAAGTTGTGAAACAACCAAAACAATTACAACAAACAACACATATACATACACAAGCAAGATATAATCGAAACTTCTCACCCTTACCCGATTAATCGCGCTTGAACGGATGATTTCTTCTATCCCAAGTTTTCCTCTTCTTTTCCCTTTCCTTCCTTTCTCCCTTCTCTTTTTTCTTTCTATCTATTTTCTCTTCTAAACTCTCTATTTTCTATTTTATAAAAAAAACATAATATCTATCCAACAAAAGACCAAAATACCCCTACACTCAAATATCTCGCAAACGCTCTCAAAACGCGATAAAACATAATAACGATGAAAAATAATATATTGTCAAATAAAAGTCAATAATTAAATAATATAAAAACAAAAATAATTAAATCGACTCAATTAAATAAATCGGACAAAACGGGGCGTTACAGAAGCAATGATCAGTTCATCTACAACATTCAGCAAGTCTGGGGCAGGGAAATCCCCAAGTAGCTCTCCAGCTTTCCTCCAAGGATGATCAACATGATACAATTTATCAGTGTGGCGAAGATATGTTCAGCAACAGCATTTTCAGTCCCTAAGTAATGGCAGTGATCTCTGTGTTGAGGAATTAGTCTTGTCTGTCACTCCCCAAAAGAGTATAAACTTGTTGATCTTCACTCCCCAAAAGAGTATAAACTTATTGATCTCCACTCTCCAAAAGAGTATAAACTTGTTGATTTTCACTTCTCAAAGAGTCTAAACTTGTTGTCAACATTTTCATTTGCATTACATACATTTAATCATACATCATAACATTTTCATATATTATGCATTCAAGAGTGTTTTTAATCCTCATTTGTATTCACCATTGGTCGTGTTGTTATCAACATCTTACCTTTCTACAAAGTCCAACTTAGTTGGCACCTATACTTTTACGTCTTATCTGATGTTCTTCCAGATATAACTTTGTTTCTATTCGATGTTCTTTCAGATATGTCTATCTGTTCTGATGCTTTTCCAGAACTTTTCTCTGTGTCTATCCAATGTTCTTCCGGATATGTCTGTATGTTCTGATGTTTTTTCCATAACTTTCTTTCTTCACCCGACATTCTTCCGGATATGTCTCTTGGTTTTGAAGTTTTTCCAAAACCCGTTCTGATGTTTTTCCATAACTCTCTTTGTGTTTATCTGATGTTCTTCCAGATATAACTTTTATCAATCTGATGCTCTTCTAGAAACTCCTTTCATGACTATCGAATGCTCTCCCGATTATGACTTTTTTCTCATCTGATGTTTTTTCAGATGTACTTTTGTTCTGATGTGCTTATCTGATACTTTTCCGAATATGTCCATCGTTCTGCCAGTCTTCCAAAATTTGTCCCCATACATTTTACGCTTTTCTAAATGTTTTAGATTTACCTTCAAAGTTATTTTAATACATTCAATGCTCTTCTGAATGTCTATGATGTCTTCCTCGTTCATCCAATGCTTTTCTGGACGTACTCGATTTATTTTTCAGATTTCATTCAACGCTCTCCTGAATGTCTCTGATTGTTTTCCTGATACCTCTAAATATTTGCTCTTTTCCAGATTTTATTCAATGCTCTTCTGAATGTATATGATAATTACCTCTGTTATGTTCCAAAATCTCATTCAACGTTTTCCTGAATATCTTTGACGGTTGTTACTTCATTTTTCCAGGGTTATTCAATGCATTTCTGATGACTGTAACCTTTCTCCCACTAAAGTTGATTTCACTTTCTGGATGTTCCCGTATATTCCACAGTAAAGTTAACCACTTTCTTGAAAGTCTCTGCTATATCCTCAAATTTGGTCTCATTCCACATCTAATGTTTTTCTAGATGTTTCCGATATGTTTTCCAGAGGGTGATACTTTTTTCACATCTGATGCTTTTTCGGATGTCTGTATCTCTGTTCAGGGTTTGTCCCTCTCTTTCCAAATACTGTTGAATACTCTTTGTCGCCTCGGCAAATTTCCATAATATCTTACATCCCTAGTAAAATTTTGTCGGTCTATCTCCTGTGGTATCATTCTCCACAGTGTTCAAAAGTCTTTCATTCATTACATATCATTTCATCTGCATTCACGGTCAAAATTCTAGGTATTCTGATATTTAATCGTCTTATACCTCGAATGTCTAAAACTTTTTTTTTATTCATACCTTCAGGTCTAAGAAGAATAAATAGGGGCATCTATTATACCCTAAATTTTGACCAGGCATTTTTATTTTTTTCTCATTCATCTGCCTATGTTTTCATACTGTGTCGTCTGCATATAATATCATATATTTTCTTCATGAATATTTTTTTTTTGAATTATCAGCCGCAACTAACGTGTTAAATTTTCAGGTATTTTGGTTGAACTGAAAAGTCAACTGTGCAAAAAAGTCGGTATCCTGGCAGTTTTTAAAATCGAACTTTCAGACATCATTTTTAATTTATTTTTCGCGTACTTTAATCCGGTGTGCTTATTTTAATTTTTTGACTTTCCGGTCATCATGTTTCTGACCCGTCTGAGCCTTTTTAACGGGAAAAATCAATTTCAAAATTTAACAAAGCTTTTTTTTAACACGTATATTTTTTGCTAATCGTTTCGGTGTGTTCAATTTATATAAAAGAGGTTCCCGTAGAGTAATACGAATGCTTAGGGTGTTAATAACTTCCCTTAGTATAATCAACCCCCGATTCCAGTTCTTTTTATTTGCACTTTGTTTCTTTTAAACATTTGGATTTTTGCAGTGTTTATTTAGATTTTTTCCCTTCCTTTAAAGCTTGATAGGATAAATATAAAAGTTCACATGCGCCACATTGCGATTCACAAGAAATCCCAACCACGAATGTGGGCGGTCACAAAAATCGTGCTACACATAGTGGTAAGAGTGTGTGAGTTAAGTGAGGGCATAAGAGGCAAGCCATATAAAGGGTCCTAGGGTTAAACAAGTAAAACAAGGAAAAAGGATTCATTATGTACAATTGTAACATTTGAGAAGAACGGAAAAGAGGTTAGGGCTTACAGAGAACCAAGAGGAGAACTCAGTAGAACGCAAAGGAAGAGAGTCAATCGCTAGGAATCGAGGTAAAGGGTGTAATCCTGGTTTATTATGATCGATAGATGGTTAAGATAGATGTAGGCTTTGTCTTGTATGTTGATTTAATAAAAGCATGATGAAAAGTATGGCGAAATTGTTGATTCTGATGTTTGATATGCCATTGATATAATTGTGATCTTAAGTGTGTTAATGGTGATTTAGAGATGATGACTTGATGTTGTGATATGTTTAATTTCCTTAATTCATGTACCATATAATTTGATATGTTTTGGGTTTGTTAGAGGTCAAAACTTGGGGTTTGGGGTCTATTTGAATGCTGAAAATCGAGGGAAATCGCACAAAATCGCATGAAAAAAATGTTTTTCTGGGCTTTATTACGGTCCGTAATAGCTATTACGGGTGGTCGTAGTAGCCCTCTGACCCTAGTATCAAAAACGCGCGAAAAAGATGAAATTCTGGGTTTGGAGTATTACGAGTCGTAACAGCCATTACGGGTGGCCGTAATAGCTCCCTGGATTTTGTACTGCGAAATCTTTTCGATCATAACTTTTGATCTGTAAGTCTGTTTGAGGCACCGTTCGAAGCAGCGTGAAGTCGAGGACACGTACACTACTACAAAACACGCAAACAACAACATCCAAGTCACCACGGTTCTTCCAAAAACCGTGGTGATATCGCAAAACTCAGGCGCTAACTTTATATTATATTTTTTAATTAAAAATTTATAGGTTATAATAACGGTTGAAAGTATAACCGATATGATAGAATCAATCTTTCATGGGTTCGAACCTCAGTTGTGGAAAAAATGTTTTTAATTTAAGGTTAAAGGGCTCTTTTCTTTTTTATTTATTTTTAAATAAGGGATATTACTACGGTTATTATGAGTAACCGTCGTGATATAGTTTGCTATTATTTTAAAATATAAAATATAATTACGGTTATAGTTTTAAACCGTAAGGAAAAGTGATAGTTTTTAATATATAAAGAAACTATTTGTTGCCCAGTTCATAACTGTCGTTTCTCTCTAAAGAAAACCCTAACACAACCCTCTCCTCTCATGAATCTTAACCAATACTGTTACAAGTGAATGGAGAAAAGAAGCTTAAAGGATATCTGACGGGAGCAACGTCCGACGCAAACTCCTACGGCGGCGAAGATGATATGTTCTCCTGCTTTCTTCTTTCTAGGATTATTGTTTTAGGGTTTGGTTTTAGGATGTTGTGGAAAACATTATGTTATTGATGTTTTAGGGTTAAGTTTGATTTTTGTTGTGTTTCCTTGTAGATACATTGTGATGATGGTGGTAGCAAGCGTATGGTAGTAGCAAGCGTATACTATTGTGAAGTTTCATATGGTTTTTTAAAGCCATGAAGAAAAATATAAGAAATATGAAGTTATTGTATAAACTTCATCCACCTTACATTTCTTCTTCATGGCTTCACAAACTAGATGAACTTGATATATCTTGACTTGTTACAGTTCCAAAACTATTTTCAATAAGAGGTGCGTTATTGACTCAATGTATCTTGATTTGTTACAGTCCCATTTGGGGTTTTGTTGCTTAAATAATGGATTTTTTTATTTTGTTGCATGGATTTGTTGTATGTTGTTGTTGTTGACAAATGTTATCAAAACAAGAACAAAACATTGCTAAGTCACAAGATAGAGGCTTCTTGTGACTTAGCAATGTTTTGTTCTTTAAATTCTTATACAGATTGCACTACTACAAAAAACCCATTTAACAACGGTTGGAAATGACATTTAATGACGCGGGCGAAGGCGTTGTTATGTAGAGTGTTGTTGTATATGCGGTACGTACAATGACGGCCCAGTAACCGTTGTAATAAAATGGAAAATGCGCTACCTATAATGACGGTTATTTTAAATACCCGTTGTTGTATGTCTTTTAATAAAATACAGCATTAGAACTACCTATAATGACGGTTATTTTAAAAAAACCGTTGTTGTATGTCTTTTAATAAAATAAAAAAAATTGCAGCATTAGAACAAGAACAACAGCAAGAACATCAAGAACAACAATAAGAACAAGAACAACAGTAAGAACATCAAGAACAACAACAACAAGAACAACAACAAGAATAAGAACAAGAATAAGAATAAGAAGAAGAAGAAGAAGAAGAACAACAACAACAACAACAACACCAACAACAATAATATCAATAATAACAACAACATCAACAACATCAACAACAACAACAATAATAATAACAATGATAACAATAATAACAACATGAACAACAATAATAAAAAAGAACAACAAGAACAACAATAATTAAAAAAGAACACCAACAACTAACATTGCTAACTCGAGTTCTAAAATTTGTTCTGAAATTTGGTTTAGTAGAGAAATAGAGTATCGTAACTGAACGATGATGTTTGGAGGTAGAAGATGTAGTTCGTCTAAGTTTTAGGTTTCACGCATATCACTAATAGTAGTGTCTTGGCCGTTGATAATCACTAAATGGATGACCAAGATTTGTTTAAGGATAGTGAATAAACTCAATATGCGTGCCACCTATAATGTTGGTAATGAGAATTGAAAAAATAAGTAAAAAACCAAAAATGCTGGTGCTGGGACTTGAACCCATGACAAGACGCTACCTATAATGACGGTTGGTTTAAATTACCCGTGGTGAAAGGTCTGTCATCATTTTGAAAAAATAAGTAAAAAAATCTACCTATTACAACAGTTGGTTTAAATACCCGTTGTGAAAGGGTCTGTCAGTATTTTGAAAAAATAGGAAAAAATTATTAAAATAAATTCATAAAAATCTAAAAACACGAAATTTAATCTAATTAGGTAAAATGAGAATTTTGAGAATTTATTTAGAATTTTTTGAGACTATGAAAACAGTAAAAAATTCATTAAAAATAGAAAAAAGATGAATTTGGGGTTTTGAGGGTGAAGTCCCGTAACTCTTCTAGAGTAAGGGACTAATGACCGCACGAATTTTCTGCTTCAGATGCACGAAACAAATCTTAAAAAGGAGACGATTTTCCCTAAAACCGATTTTTTGAAGTGCATGACCTAAAACTAAATTATTGGCTATAATGACGGTTGAAAACATACCAGTGGTGAAAGGTTGTGGGTATTTTGAAAAAATATGTAAAAAAACCATAAATGTTGGTGCTGGGACTTGAACCCATGACCATGTGCTACCTATAATGACGGTTGAAAACATACCTGTGGTGAAAGGTTATGGGTATTTTGAAAAAATATGTAAAAAAACCATAAATGTTGGTGCTGGGACTTGAACCCATGACCATGCGCTACCTATAATGACGGTTGAAAATATACCCATGGTGAAAGACCTCACATTTCACCACGGTTTGAATACTAACCGTCATTAAAAGCCTTTTAACGAGATTAAAAAAAAAACGCGCATCTATTACAACGGTGTATAGGCAATCCGTTGTAAGCCTGCCGTTGTTGTTTGCGCATTTTGTAGTAGTGTTGACAAGTTTAGTTTATTATATACTATGTATATTATTTGTTTCACTTACCTTTTAAAGAAAATGCAATCATTTATATTGACATAGAAACTTATATTCTGAAAATTAAGATGTATTTGAAAACCAACTTATATCAATCAATGTTTTTCGAATCGCATTCGTCTCATTCAGCACATTTTATGTTCCTTTACACATAATATATGGTTCAATGGTCTGTTTGCTTCAATTCATCGATATAATTTACAATCGCGTTGATAAGCGACAATGATGAGGTAAACTATAATAAAAGATATTGATGCATTGAAGGAATCAGACCATCATATGTTATGTGTTAAAGAATATAAAATATGTTGAACGAGACGGATTCAATTAAAAAAAAACTGATGTGTTTAAGTTGGTTTTCAAGAATAGTTTAATTTTCAGATTATATATTTCTTTGCCAATTTGAATGGTTGTATTTCTTTAAATAGGTGTATGGTAAACCAAGCAATATACATTTGTATATAATAAACTATGAGTACTTTCCACTACGGTTGTCTACATTAACCGTCATTTAATGTAATTAATTTGTTGTTGCTGGGTTTCAAACCCAGTACCTTATCTATCACAGCGGTTGTTAAGCATAACCATTGTGATATACCGCGTGCTTTCCAGAATACAACAACGGTCCTAGGACCGTGATTATAAGTAGCGCATTTACCATAACACTCTACATAAAAGTGCCTTGATCTGCGTTATTATATGTATTTTTCACCCGTTGTTAAAGGGGTTTTACGTAGTATTGGTACTTTCATTTTAAGTAGGTTGTAGAAATTGGGTAGTGATATTTTATTGTTCGATGTGATTAAGGTTATGTTATAATGTGGTGTGATATAATGCATTTCTTTAAATGTGATTATTTTGAGTTGTTGTGATTGCATAAAAGATATATATGTTGTATGAACTATATTTTATGCTTGTTGGCCAATTTGGGCAGTGTACAATAACCATGGTGGTGGGTTATTGTGCACGATGATGTTGTTGTTGTGGTATGCATTTGAGGAAAATGGTCCATCGCTGGTGAGCCTAAAATCCCATTGTGTGATTGGGCCGGTAGCTGATTCCGAAGGGGATGGATCAGTGAGTGGTTCTGATCCTAGGAAGTGGGGATCAGAACGGTGAACCTGAGTGTTCATGAAAATTGGTACCACATGCATAAGCATTAAGTCAGGTTCTTAGTCTCATTGTATTATATATTGACTATGTCGCTATGTTGTTGATATGTGGCATTTGCATGAGTTTTGTTGATGAGATGTGATATGATGATATTTGAGACTATGTGATTATATGATGTTTTATGACAAAAGATTTATAAGTGCTATTATGGTGTGTAGGTGTGAGTATGATTCGTTTATAAATTATATGTGTTAATATGATGATGATGTTACTACTAAGTCTTTTCCTTATATCTTTCATAATGAATTGTGATTACTCACCCTGCCTGTTTGAATGTTGCCTCCACGTGGGTAACGCAAAGATGCTCCGAAGTACCTTGTAGAAGCGTTGAAGATAGCTTTGGAGTGCTTTATTAGTTTTCGTTAATTAGAAGGTGTCTTGCTCTGATATGTAACATCGGGTTGGGAACGCTAGTTATGCAAATGTTGTGTTTCCTTGACTAACATATTTTAAGAGGACTTTAAAGATGTTGAACTATTGTAATTCCAATTAAGATGATATGTTATTTTTGTTAACATATTTCATGAGTTTGAGATGTTAAATTGATTTAAATTTCAACTTTTGACGAGACTAAGATATTTTGGTATTATGAAGATGAATGAAGTTTATTTTATGATTATGATTCCGCTGCAAAGTTCAATTTATATGTTGAAGTCATAAAAGAAAATGATGTTATAGATGTTGTAACCTGTGTTACGGAGCAAGATGATTATTATGAATGTTTTCTATGAAGTGTGACACCCTTGAGTGATGAATTATGTTGAATTATCCTTATTAATTTGTAAATTATTCTTTGGGGTTAGAAGGGTGTTACTTCGTCTACCTCAGGTACTTCTTGGATCTACAACAGATCCATGAGTACAACTGGGGGCGCATTGTCTGGCCTATCTTTATTCGAAGTTAAAGGAGGGATGTCTGTGGAAAATGAAGCAGATCATAGGTAGCATGACACTACTGGTGGTAATAATTCTTGATCCTTGAATTTTTTTTATCTTTTTTAGTTTCATATTTGTGAAACCATTGCTGATAATTCTTGATCCCTGAATGATTTTATTAATTTATATTCATTTCAGGGTTGGATCCTCTAGCACTTCCCGCGCATCTCTGGTCGGGCGAGTGTGGACGAGTACACTGAGGACATGTTGTGTGCCCGTGCTTTTATCCCGCAGAGAGGGAACCAGGCGTTCGAGCCTTTTAGGGTATATCTTAATTGTTTGGTTGCTGAGGACATCCACTTTAACAGCTATGTGGCTCACCGTCAGATGCGACCATTTGTCGACATATCACTATACTCCAGATGGATGGCCTGCGGATCACGTATTTTTGCTCCTCATCTGCCCGAGCCCGTCATGCGGCCGTTTGGGTACACCCAGACCATCCCCAGATACCCTGCTGTCTCTGCTCTTCCTGCATTGTCTCGTAGATAGATAGAGGAGATGTTTGCTGATTCTGAGAGTCACTTGGTACCGAAGGAGGCTCGAGCTACATGATGCAGACTGCTCTAGGAGATCCACCGAGACCAGCACATCAAAAGATTCTAGAGGAGAAGAAGGCTCAGCTAGATCATATTGATGTTGTATTGCCTAGGTGTCGTCGCATAGTGGATATTACGCGGACAGGCATTGGCAAGGGTATCTTCCCTGAGGAGTCTGTTGTCAGGCAAGTCATGGATGCCATGGTGGAGGAGGCACAGAGGACACTATTGTACCGGAGACATCGCCGGAGGATAGGGGATTGATGGTGGAGGAGGTAGAGGAGGTAGAGAAAAGGTTGTCAGGCACACCCAGTAGTTGTCTGTTATTATTTTGCTGTAGTACTATAGTTTGTACTTTATTTCTGATATTGTTACTACATTTTGGATCTTGTTCTGTACGATATTTTTCTATTATACTGTTATATTATATTTGACAGACCCGATAATAGTCTCTTATTATTTTGTACGTCCATTTTTTTATTCGACATCGTGCTTCATACTTCATCTGAAAAGAATACACACCTTATAGTAAAAAAACTGCTCTGATACACTTCAGAGATATATCTCCGGAATATTCTCGAAGATGCATCTCTGAAATAACTCAAATGTAAATGGCTTGTGGGTAACATGTTATGAATGTTTAAAATGGTTTCGGAGATGTATCTCTGGAATATGTCAACGTTTCTTCTGAAATGGGGTGCGTTCAGATATGTATCTCTGGAATCATGGGGAATATAAGGAAATTCACATGGTGCGTTAGAATTATATAGGGTGCAATAATAAATTCTTATAAAACTATGGTTGCTCTTCCCACCCTTACCTTTTTTTAAAAGAATTATTCTTTGGAAATCTGAAAGATGCTCATCTTAATTTCAGAAGTATATTTTTAAATGCACTTATTCTACATCAAAATACGATCTAAGTGGAATACAACCATATTTTTCTAAAAAATATTTTGAAAGCGTATGTCTGGACTTACCCTACAATAATTTTGTGAATTTCACAACTCTGTGATAAATACTAAAGTGCAGTTCTAAAATTGTCAAGCGGGAATTTGAAAAAAAAAATACCACTTTGCATATATTTTACAACTCAGTGAATATTTTGGAAGTGCATTTCCGTAATTGTCAAGTGAGAAATTTAATAAAATGCCACCTTTCATGTTTGCTTCACCCATGATCATACCACCATTTCTTCTTCAAACCCTACCAAAACATCCTTCCACACTCAATCAACTATTCTTCTTCAATGTTTCTGTATTTTTTCAAATCAAAAAGAGTAAAAGAAGGTGCAATTTAAGGTAATGTACATGTATTTTTTTCTTTGTTACTTGCTATAATCTATTATTCTGTTTGAAAAAATAAATGTTGCATTCAGAAATGTATTTCTAGATTGTTGTTAAATGACAAACGGAATTGTATTTTCGGATTAGTTCAATGTTGATTTTGGTTAGTTTTTAATTTTATTCTGCTATGATTGGCCTTAGATATGGTGCACCCTAATGTTGTCCCCAAAGCTATTGTGTCTATGGATGTCAAAGTAGATGTTTCTAAACAATTTACAAAAGAACAAGAGTTTGTAGTTCGTGAACATATGCTCCAATGGATCCGCACGGAGGCTACCAAATTGGGGTTCAACGTTGTATTCTCAATCACCAACATCAACACAATCATTTCATACATATGCAAATAATGGATGCAAATGTACTCAACACCAAAACTCAACAATGCATACGATATCATTTATGAACAACTCGGATCCATCTTGCTCCTAAATCCCCACCATAGGACCAGAGCACACCAAATCGTTACCATCACCATAGGTATGCTTCACCAATTCCCATATGGAACCAGCTACTCGCTCCCGAATCCTCACCATCAGACCAGAGCGCACCAAAATTCGTTGTTATCACCATAAGTAACGCTTAACTAATTTCTCAATGAAATTAGCTACTTGCTCTTGAATCCATACCATTGGACCAAAGGACATCAAAAACTTGACTGAAGTACGTACACCATGATGCATGATTCACCATAACATGTAACCTCACCAAAATGATCACCATGCATTATCACCAATATGCACACAACATATTCCATACAACAATAATGAATCAATTTAGTTATAACATCATAAACAACATCATGCATTTCCAAACAAAAGCCAAACAATAGCCTATACACAACACGACGCACAAAAAATTGGAACGAAAATTCAATTCCAGGTTAATGGGGAACAATGCCCATTCTGGCAGCGTGACGGGTTACTCGTCACCAAGGTGACGCCCGTCACCTTCCATGTTACAACACACGTCACACCTGTGACGACCATCCTACCCATATTCATCCAAATAATCATCAAAAGGAATAGAAGTAAAGAAAATCTATTGGAATTGAAGATTTCACTCTACCCAAACATGCAAAATACGCCTTATTGGGAGTAATCCCCCCTTACCTTAGATTTTTCCAGCAAGATGCAACTTCAAGCTCTAACAATGGAATTCTTCTTATGCCCTAGCCCTTACCTCTTTCTCTTTTCACCCAAAATTCGGTTTTACATAAAAACTCTCAAAACCCTCTTACTATCCTTTTTATTATAACCTAATCTCCCCTAGTTAGAGACTTCCAACACTACCGTCACTGTGTCCTTCTCGTTCTCTAATTTTATTTTTAATAATAATACTAATAATATTCTTTTTTTCTCCCTACTATTTCTACTCTTTTATTTTATTCTAACCAATTAAATAAAATAGCTATAGTCTAATTATTAAAAAAATTCATTATTTTAATTAAACAAAATAAAATTACTATATTCTATTATTAATTAAAATGCCAATATTCTACTTATTCTACCAGGCATCTATTTCTCACCACGCCCTACCAATACCATTACACCCCTATAACCACATAATTTCATTTTAATTAAAACATCAAATAATCAAATAAAATTCTAAATAATTCAATTAATGTAATTAATCGAATTTGGGTTGTTACAACTCTCCCCCACTTACAGAATTTTCGCCCTTGAAAATTACATGAAAGAAACAAAGTCAGATACAACTCCTTCATATGGATCTCCAGCTCCCAAGTCACGCTTCCACCAGCTTGTCCTCCCCATACTACCTTTACCAAGGAAATCTCCTTACCACGCAACTACTTCACTTCTCGATACTCTATTTGCATGGACAACGCTTCAATAGTCAAGTTCTCTCTCGCCTGTAATTTTTCCACTGGGATCACATGAGATGGGTCTAGAATGTATCTCCTCAACTGAGACACATGAAACACATCATGAATATTAGTAAGTGGTGTTAGCAATGCAATCTGATAGGCCACATGTCTTATCCTATGCAAGATTTGGTATGGACCAACAAAACGTGGCATGAGCTTTCGAGACTTCAAGGCCCAACCAACATCAATTACTAGAGTAACTCGCAATAACACATGATCTCCCTCTTGGAACTCAAGTGTTTTCTTCCTCTTATCATGGTAACTTTTTTGGAAACTCTGCGAAGGTTTCATCTCTTCTTGGATCATCTTGATCTTCTCGGAAGTTTGCTCCACAATCTCAGGTTCAATCACTGCACTCTCACCTAATTCATACCAACACAGAGGTGTCCCACACCTCCTACCATACAATGCCTCAAACGGGTCCATCTCAATACTTGAATGAAAACTATTATTGTAAGTGAACTCAATCAGCAACAAGTAGCTATCCCAAGCACCTCCTTGTTCTAGCACACAAGCCATAAACAGATCCTCCAAGGATTGAATAGTCCTTTGTGTCTGACCGTCCGTCTGGGGATGATAAGTATAAATCAACTTCAGCTTAGTACCCATTACCTCTTTCAAACTCTACCAAAACCTAGACGTAAATCTAGAACCTCTATCTGAAACAATGTTCGACGGAATTCCATGTAGGCTAACAATCTTCTCAATATACAACTCAGCCAACTTTTGCAAGGGGTGACTGATCTTAATCGTAATGAAATGAGCCAATTTAGTCAGTCTATTAATGATTACCCAAATGGAATCACCTCCCTTCTTCATCTTTGGAAAACTCGACACAAAATCCATGGAAATTCTATCCCACTTCCACTTAAGATTACTCAAAGGTTGCATTAGACCCAACTGTTTTTGATGTTTAGTCTTCAAATTTTGACAAGTCAAACAGGCATAAACAAACTCAGTTGCTTCCTTCTTCATTCCTAGCCACCAAAACAATTTCTTCAAGTCTTGATACATCTTAGTGGCACCAGAATGAATACTCAAACCACTTATATGGCCTTCTTCAAGAATACTCTTATTAATCTCTAGCATATCAGGTACACAAACCCTGTCTCTGAACCTCATCACACTATTCTTGTAGATTCTTAATTCATCTCCCTTACCTTGATTCATCAACACTAGATGGTCAACCAATCCCACATTGATTTTCTGACCTCTAAGATCTCTTCAAGGATACCACTGGTCAACTTCAACATATCCAGCTTCACATTATTAAGAGCCTCTTCACACACTAGACTCGTGTCTCTGAATTGCTCAATTAATTCCAACTCTCGAACCATCAAAATTGACATATGCAACGACTTCCTACTCAATGCATCAGCTACAACATTAGCCTTACCCGGATGGCAACTCAATCCAAAATCACAATCCTTCAGAAATTCGAGCCATCTTCTCTGCCTCATATTCAACTCCTTCTGATCGAATGGGCACTTTAAACTCTTGTGATCGTTGAACACCTCAAATTTGGAGCCAAACATATAATATCTCTAAATCTTCAACACAACCACCACAGTTGCCAACTCTAGATCATAAGTAGGATAATTCCTTTCATGAACCCTCAATTATCTAGAATTTTAAGCTACATCCTGACCATTATGCATCAATACACCACATAGACCCATCTTTGAAGCATCAAAATACACCACAAATGACTCACTTGGATTCGACAAAATCAAAGTTGAAGCAGACGTTAACTTCCTCTTGAGTTCTTGAAAACTCTTTTCACATAACACATCACAAACATAGGCTTAACCCTTTTAAATCAACTGAGTTAAAGGCAATTCTAACCTTGAAAAGACTTCAATAAACTTCCTGTAGTAACCAGCCAAACCAATAAAATTCTAATCTCCATAACAGACTTAGAAGTCTCCCATTGCAACACAACGTCTATCTTCGGTGGATCAACTGCAATACCACCACTAAAAATTACGTGACCAAGGAAACTCACCTCTCGTAACCAGAACTCACACTTGGACAGCTTCACATACAACCTCTTCTCTTTCAAGGTATGTAACACAACCTTCAGATGCTCTACATGCTCTTCATCAACTTCGAATATATCAAGATATCGTCAATGAATACCACCACAAATGGATTCAAGTATGGATGGAATATTCTATTTATATACTCCATGAACACTTCAAGCGCATTAGACAATCCAAACGGCATCACCGAGTACTCGTAATGACCATACCTTATTCTGAATGCAGTCTTCGGAATATCCTCTGGTTTCACATAAATTTGATGATAACCCGATTGCAAATCAATCTTGCTGAACACACATGCACCAACCAACTGATCCATCAAATAATCAATCCTCAGAAGTGGATACTTGTTCTTAATCGTCACTTTATTTAGTTGTCAATAGTTAACAAACAATATCATGCTACCATATTTCTTCTTCACCAACAACACTAGCATACCCCATGGCGAAACACTCGATTGTAGAAACTTCTTCTCAAGCAGTTCTTCTAATAGCTTCTTCAGATCACTCAACTCTGAAGCAGAGATCCTGTAAGGAGCCATCGACACCAAACTAGTACAAGGTACTAAGTCTATAGCAGACTCAACCTCGTGCTCCGGTGGCAAATCATTGTCGTCTGGAAACACCTCTAGAAACTCGCACACCAATGGCATTTCACCAACCACACCTTTGTTCTCAGCCTTCATCGAAGCTAGTAACATAAACACTTATGTCTCATCCTTCATTAACACATCCACTTGCTTAGTAGACACAAACAACTCATCACTTGCATCAAACTCTGGAAATGACACCATCTTGTCATAACGGTTGATATGAACATGGTTGAACTCCAACCAATTCATTCTAAGGATAACATCTAGACTTATCAAAGGTAGATACACTATATCTATCCCGACGAAGTGGTTACCGGACCTAAAGCTGGGGTATCAATAATCATACTCCCAACCATAAAATAGAACTTCAAATCCAACCTCCCAGCATAATCAAGCAAAACAAATGAATATGTTGCACCCGTGTCAATAATAGAAATCAGCAGAATATTATTGATAAAACACATACCTCGAATCAACTTGCCTGAGCTAGTAGTCCCTGACCTTGACAAAGCAACAAATTTTGCCCCAGATAATGCCTTCTTCGGCTTCTGATAATTAGTACTGATGTTACCCTGTTCACTACAGTTATGACAAGTCGGCCCAACACTCTTGCACTCTAAAACGAGATAACCGGTCTTCTCGCACTTGAAGCATCTCAAAACATTATTCAAGCACTCGTTAGCACGGTGCCCCAGCTCGCCACACTTGAATCACCTGACAGAAGCATGAACCTCTTCCCCACTTGGCTTTTTCTCATATGAAGCTTTCTGCTTCTTTATGTTAGTTGGAGCACTATACGACTTCCTCTAGTACTGATTCTTTTCCTTCCTCTCACTAACACTCTTGTAGTGAGCGGAACAAGCCATGCGGTCCTCATCATAGATCATACACTTATTCACCAGCGTAGGGAACCTGCGAATATCCTAATAGATGATACCCTGCATAATATTTTAATGTAGCCTATTCTCAAACTTAATGCACTTCGATATCTTCATATCTGTACCATTATAGTGTGGACAGAACTTCCACAGTTCCTCGAACTTGGCAGCATATTTAGCAATTGTCATGTTTCCTTTATTAAGCTCAAGGAATTCATTCTCCTTCTTGCTGCACACATCTTGGGGAAAGTACTTCTCAAGGAATTTCATTCTAAACATAACCCAAGTTATCTCATCACCAATCTCCTCTAGTCTCTGGCGTGCGTTATTCCACCAGTCTTCAGCTTCATCAGATAACATGTGAGTATTAAACAATACTTTTTGTTCCTCGTTACGAGCCATCAATCTGAAAATATTATTGATTTCTCTAAGCCACACCTGAGCGCCCTCCGGGTCATACCTGCCCTTGAACGTTGGCGGATTATTCCTCTGAAATTTCCTCAAACCACAGAACCCATCACCTGCGTGATTCTGTAGACCCTGCAGCGACTGAGCCACTAACTCCAAAGCATCAATAATAGTGCGATTGTTCCTTCCATCCATTATGCACACCATCAAACAAACATTTGAAGAAATAATGCATCAACATTGTACACACACATGTCACATACTAGGACAATCAACATGTCAAAAACCTGGTCGGATGGACCGACATGCTCTAATACCACTATGTAACACCCTAAACCCCGAAATGTAAAATAATGCGGAAATAAGATAAATACACATAGAGGGTGTCACTCAAACACAACAGAAACCTTCTCTATAACACGGGTTATTTAAAACATGCACAAATTAAACGCCAGTCATCACAAGCTCTCCTTACATAGGCTCATTGCAGTGAAATAGTCAATTTAAAACAATTAAACAACCAAATATGTTTAATAACTTCAATGTAGTTACGACAAATGCCTTCAACATAAACAACATCAAAATCAATAGCAATTAGAAAAACAAACATTCATCCGCCCAGTGTTATAGATCAGAGCATCAAATACTAAATAAGCACATAAAATAGGAAAAATAAGAACAACTTTGGCCATCCTTCAACCTCTAAGCAGCTATTCAGTTACCTGTTTGTCTGTACCCCTAAGAAGGAAGATAAAACCACACAAAAAACTGTCGCGGTGAAAATTGGATATCATAGTTATTGGTTAACTAGGATCGCATTTTTTAATGTCACCACCGTCTTTGATTTTATCCAAGGGAAGGGAGAATGACTGAATACCCACAATGCAATGCAAATACAAACTAAGATTCTAAGTTCGGGGGTTGGTTATACCTAGGAAAGGTTTTAGCATCCTAGATATCTGTAGTACTCTACAGGAACCTCTTGATTTTATTATGTTATTTGTTATCTGTTTTGCTAAGGGTTTAGGGGTAGGTGATTTATTATTTTTAATCCTAAGTGTGCTCGACAAGATATCGCATCTTGTGCCTACATATCCTGTCAGGAGGGAATCAGAGCACTTGTAGTTCCTTATTAAGGATACTAAATTTGTTTAAAGGTTTAGGAGAGGAAGATGAGTCATCATCTTAAGAAAGACCACCACAGCTTTGAAAATGTTTGTATTTTTGTGGGGTATGGGATTGTATGTCCCTTTCTTTGAGATGATTAACATCTAATTCTCTTGTGTGGAGAATTAGGTGGGCTAAAGTTTGATTTAAAAAATCAAAATTAAGGGGGGACTAACCTAGGAAATCTATCCTAAGTTGTCTAAAGAATTATCTTAAGGGTATCGATTATGATGCAAATGAAATGCACCATGCACAATAACGTGGTTATCATGCATGAGATTTTCCCTTGGATATTAATGCGATTAAATTATTGTTATTTAGGTGAGGGTGCTAGCAAAGTGATGCTAGACTTGTGTCTTATGATCGGTAGGTCGAATGCGATGCCCTAAGGCGATCGACTTACATGGGTAGAAAATTGGCTCGACGTTGGATCGAGAAATTTTTAATATTTTTTGAAAGGGTTTTGAAGCATATAAGCAATAAATCAAGTAAAACAAACAAGCAAGCAAGACAAACGGTTCACACACGAGCGTACGATGGGGGATTCTAGCAGGGACGATTGTTAAGAAAAAGAGTTTGATCTTCAGGTTTATTATAAAAGGTTTATTTATTTAGAAATATATGTTAAAGATTATTTTATTTTAAAAAGGTTTATTATTATTATTTTTTAGTGAAAAGAGTTTCTTATTGATTAAAAGGATTTTAATAAAAGTTTTTGTTAGTATTATTTTAGTTTTACAGTTATATTAAAAGAAAAGGTTACTAAAAAAAGAGTTTTTCTTATTAGTTAAAAAAAAAAAATTTTAGTATTTTAATGGAAGTTTTCATTTAAAAGAAAAGTGTTTTTTTTTTTTACTAATTAAGAAAAAGTTCTACTATAGTTTTTTTTTTAAATCGAAAAAATATTTTAGGTTATATTTTATTAAAGAAAAGGATATTTTAGATAAAAAAGATATATTATTATAAAGGAAAAAGGTTATTTAAAAGTTTAATTTTTTTTAATAGTTATGTAAAAAACAAAATAAAGATTTGATTATAAAAAAAGTTAAATGAAAAACGGAGGTATCTCACGCGCTAAAGGGGAAGAGGGTCCATCGTGGACCCTCAGATCATACCCGTTGAATGTAATCTTAGCGAGATCTAACGCAGGTGATGGAAGGTGCATAGTAAAACCGTGTGTGCCGTGTACAGGATAACGCGCCTTAAACAAAAGAAAAAAAAAGAGAAGGAACTCCCTCACCCCTCTCAGACGCTCCCTCTCGTTCTCCTTCTTCTCTCAACATAAATTAGGGTTTGAGAAACCCTTAATGCCGCCGCTCTCAACTGTCCGATCTCTCTGCTTTCGATCAAACAAAACAAAACAAACACAACCCCACCCCATGATTCCCAGCCCCATTCCATTAATATTCTTTTTTTTTTTTTACGATTTACAAATACAATGATTAACGATGATGAGAAGCGAAAAAGAAAAGGAAAAAAAAGTCGTCGGAGATGGAGGGTTGAGGCGCGAACGGCTCCAATGGTTATCACTTCAGGGATGCATCTTCTCTAAACTTTACCTCTTTGCGTGCTTTATTTTTGTGTGTGTTGCGATTCCACTTCCCCTGATGCTATTGATTTATGTATGCGTGATTTGATGAGTCTGGTCTGGTCTATTGTAGGATTGTTTAGTTGATATGAAGTTTTGGTGGTTCCTGATGTGTGTTCTTGGTGGATTATTTGAATTTTGATGATGGCTTATGTATGTGTGTTGATATATCGGTTTGCATATGTAGGATGAAAAATGATTTTTGTGGTTGGTAATGAATTGGTTGTTGTGCGGTTATGGCATGGTTTGTGTACGAATTGTGAATAATCGTGTATTGATATGATGAGTTGGTTATGTATAAGATTTGCTCTGTCCTCCCCCCTTTGTTTGCAAACTATTCCTCAATATATATGCTCTACGCATTGAATCTCCCCATCTCAGAAATGAATGCGAAAATCAACTAGTTTTGGAAACAAACATAATTGTCTTGATTCTTTGTATCATCTTGTGTTGAAATTGTTTTGGGAAGTAAATAAGGTTGCTGAAACATGTTGTATCTTAAGTGGAAATGTGTTTTATTCTTGTCATCCTCATGATAAATGCTCTTGATGACTTGTTATGAAACTTTAGTGTCGTCCGGTTTTAGAAACATTTTGAAATATGTTCTAAATCTGTCTGAATGTGCTTGATTTGGTTTTGGAAAGAACTGAAGTCCTGATTTCATATTCCGATTTTATGATAATGAGCTTTTATTTCCATATGATTTTCTTTGGGACATATCTATGATTTCTTTGAATTCACGTTGGATTGTGTTGCTTTGGTACGTTGGAACTTTCATGCTTTTCTATCCTTGGGTAGCTTTGGAAATTATTGATTGATTGTTTTCAATGAGTCGTTTCAAACTTTATGTTCAACCCCACATTTCCTTAATCGTGTCATTCTCTTTCTGGCAGGTTTTGGAGTACTTCAATCAGTAAGATGAATAGGATTGAAGAAATTTGTTTAGGATGGTTGCCAAATGAGATCGGATTGTAAGTTATGGGTATTAAGTTGTCGTTGTTCCACATTTGAATTCCTTTCGAATTTTGTCTGATAAAGTTTTATAACTGATGCAGGTTTAATACATGAGCTTCTAATGGATTCAAAGATGACACAATGCTGATTTGCTTGTCTTATTCCAAGACGGATTGGAATGTCATCATTCTCAATGGTAACGCAAAGAAATCCTGGAACTGCTTTATAATTTAATCTCCTGACTTGGTATATACGTGCGCTTTGAATTTGTGATTCCTAAGTTGATAATGGTCTGATTGCTTTATGAACAAAGTGTTGAACTGGTGACAGGTCCCACAAAAGGCTGCTGAGCTTGGAATTGTGAAGAGCTTGGAGCAAGGTGATACGTTTACATCGCCAATCCGTCTGTAGCTAGGATATGCTTTTTAGAATCAGGTTTCCAATAGGAGTAGGCCTCAAATTTGGTTAATACATCAAAGGATGTAAATAAATTGAACGATGGATCAAAATTCTCACAAACACTTGTTTAGTCTCTTTCAGGTCATTTGAAGAAATGTTTAGCCATTGAGAGATTTGTAGGTGAGCCAACCGTGACTGGAAAAGATGGAGATTGGTTGGAGCATGTCGAGCTGGAAGAAATTTTCTGAAAGAGATGCAACACTTGTATTCGTCTGCAATATACTAAGCACAGTTCGCATGGCGTCTATCCCTGAGGACATCATCCCTTTCGACAAGTCTGTCCAAAAATTTCCGACTATTTCTGATACAGAAGTACCATCCCTGCTGAAGGTATTCATATTTCTTCTGCGAATTAGACTACTTCAATAATGCTACCGACATATTCATAGAAATGTGCTTTTGACGACAATTCTGCTTTGTCTTGGCAGGTTATACAACCCTATCGTTGACTTTTGATACATTCTCATTCAACAGTGATGTTTCATCAAAAGTCGTTTATGGTTACGAGTGGATCAAAGGTCAGTGACTTTGGAAATCAATTCATTTTCAACAATGCTTTCGCATAATTCGATGACGGCAAGGATGAGACCAGTGCTGCTAGAAGTTTTCGAATAGAACCGGAAAGAGCAACGACCTTGATAGCAGCAGTCATATAGTTTTTTTTTTATAACGGTGACTTGTGATTGTGAACTTGTAAATCCAATCCTGTAATTTTTAACTTGGGAAACTAAAATATAATTGAATCTTGGATTCTGTTCATCTCTGTAGCAGCAAAATGCTTAATAAAATTGATGTCTCCTTTGTTATGGTGGGGTTTCAGTTACAGGTGCTGTGTAGCAAAGAGTACGTCGCTACGCTTGGAATTGGTATGACTAAACGTGGGATTTAGTCTTGAAATACTATTTTATTTTGTAATTTTGCAGTTGGTAGTGGAACCTTTCATGGATCTAAATTTAATAAACTTCCAAGGTCCTTTTATGTTAACTTGACGGTGCCTTGGTGTTGTGGGATGTAGTCTTCTAGGATTACGTCAAAGTTCCTCTTCTATTAGAAACAAAAAAGATTTCTCATGCTAATTTAATGAATCTCAACTTGCAAGTGTACGCAAAGTCTCGCTTGAACTTTTAAATTTAATCTAAAGTCAAAGACCTTGAATCAAATTGAATTTCCATGGGCGAGGCCTTGTAAATGGAACATGCCTTGAATCGGTAAACATCATTTATGTATTTCTATGAGCTTTAGAAAGTACAGGAAAAAACTCTTGTAAAATCTTGATGCAATGTTATGGGCTAAAATTCCCCAACTCACCGTTACAACGTTTCACCTCTTTATCATCAATATTAGCGAGCAAAACTCTAAGATCTTGCAAGGATCACTCAACCTTTCCACAGATAATCAGAACATCTTGAACCTTTCAGTCTCGATTGATCTTTTTCAAACTTGCTTGAAGAATTTGACAGTTTCAAGAAACAAATATTCTTCTTGAAACAGAGGGCATGGGCTTCACGCTGGAACCATATAGAGATGATGTAGGATTTTCAAGCTTGATATTGTAAGCTTGCGGCAACAACGGACTTGAATTTGCATTCTGGGTTTCAACCTTCTAATTCCTTCAAACATAACTTCCATTACTTAAGAACATAACATCACTGAGCAAACACGTCTCCTAAATCTTGAGGAGCTGAAAGAGGGGGAAAAGGCTTGGCAGTGGCTTAGGGACCAGAAAGGGGAAGGGCACAATCTCACAAGATCGGAGAACCTCCATAAACACACACACAACACTGCCTTCAAGACCTCGAGCTTTCTGCAGCAACACCTATACTCAAAAAAGAAACACACAGACGAAGCTAGATAAAGCAGTTAGTTATGCACAAATGTTTGGCCTAGGATGTTATGCAAAAGCGGAGCGGGTATCTTAGGGTCAAAAATTAGGGTGCGACAGATGCCCCTATTTAAGTTTCTCCTATTCGGAGATATGGAGATTAAAATCTTCGTCTCGACGAGGTAGGAGAGACTTAAATACAAACATGCACAAAATTTTTGGCCCTAAGATGCCGCCCAATGCACATGATATGGTATGAAATGCAAGACCAGGATCCTGTGAGGAATAATGTCACAGGGGATGACTAATGTTGAAACGCTGAAACACGGCCAAAGAACGGAAGACCCGACGAGGAACGACTAACAAACGAGACTCCACGGGGAAAGATCTAACTCCACTGGGGAAAGAGACTACCAATCTGACAATCACAAGGTACTTTGAACAGTTGGGTGTCTTCCAGTGAAAGCAAAAAGTGTATATTGCAAAGATGATAAGCAAAACACGCTTCTCGGTGTGGTTCAATTTATTGTGCAAAGTCTTGAAATAAAGCGCTACGAGATTGTCTGTCTCGAGCAAGAACTTGGGACACACGTTATGAGGTCGTCCGCCTCAAACCAAAATCTCGAATGAAAGCTACGGGGTTATCTGCCTCGAACAACAAAGTTTGAAATTGAATACTACGAGGTTATCGGCCTCGAACCAAAATCTTGAAATCGAATGCTACGAGGTTGTCCGCCTCGAACAAAGTCTGGAATAAATGTTGCGAGATTGTCTGCCTCGAACAAAGTCTTGAAATGAATGTGCGAGGTTGTCTGCCTCGAACGAAGTCTTGAAAGTTGCGAGGTTGTCTGCCTCGAACAAAGTCTTGAAAGCAAAAGCTACCAGGTTGTCCGCCTCGAGCAACAAGGCTTGAAACCAAACGCTACGAGGTTGTCTGCCTCGAACCAAAATCTTGAAATAAGTGTTACGAGATTGTCTGTCTCAAACAGAGTCTTGAAATAAGTGTTGCGAGATTGTCTGTCTCGAACAAAGTCTGGAAATAAGTGTTGCGAGATTGTCTGTCTCGAACAAAGTCTGAAATTGAATACTACGAGGTTGTCTGCCTCAAACAACAAAGTTTGGAATTGAATACTACAAGGTTGTCTGCCTCGAGCCAAAACTCTGAAATCGAATGCTATGAGGTTGTCTGCCTCGAACAAAGTCTTGAATGAAATCTACGAGGTTGTCTGCCTCGAACAACAAAGCTTGAAATTGAATACTATGAGGTTGTCCGCCTCGAACCAAAGTCTTGAATGCTGCGAGGTTGTCTGCCCCGAACAAAGTCTTGAAATAAGTGTTGCGAGATTGTCTGTCTCCAACAAAGTCTTAAATAAGCTACGAGGTTGTCTGCCTCGAACGACAAAGCTTGAAATTGAATACTACGAGGTTGTCTGCCTCGCATGCTTCTTGAAATAAACTGCTACGAGGTTGTCTGCCTCCAACACAATCTTGAAATAAAACGCTACGAGGTTGTCTACCTCGAGCAAAAGTCTTGAACTCCTCCTGGAAAGGTAACTTCACAGGGGGTTGGGATTCCACTGGATATCTTATGACTTCAGCTGGAATCCATAACTTGTTGGAGATTTGGAAATTTCACCGGGGATCTTCAAAAGAGATGCAGACCGGCTGACTTGTAAAATGTATCTTCTCAAATAAAGAGAAAGACCGGCTGAATCTTCATCAAACTTCTCGAAGAGATGCCATTTGACGGAAGCAAATTAAATCGTGGGCTCACTGGGGAGAATGCCACCGAGAAGTAAGATCACTATAGTTGAAAACAGCGTTGAAGCTAGTAAGATTCTTGTAATAGGGATTCTCAAATAAAGAGAATACTTGTAATGTCCTCAACAACTTTCTTTGGAAAATAAGCTGATAATCTTGACAACTTCACCAGGGTTAGACAAAATGTCTTGAAGAGATTCCCATTCGCCATCCGGGTAGAAAACTGAGCTCAAATAAAGAGCTACCGCTTGTTGTCTAGTTTTAACTCCCACGAAATATTGAAATAATACAGCTGGAGAAATAACTTTTGTCTTCCATAGATCTTCGAATAAATTCTTCCTGGGGAGACAAAGTGCAAAATAAATGCACGTTCAGTCTGGGTTCAACATCTCGGAGATAACCGAAATTGTGATTGTCAGGGACCGAAGTTCAATCCAGGAAGTAGTTGGAGAGAAGCGGTCAAACAAAACCCATCCATTGAGGATTGAACTCAACGGGTTTATCTTTATCCAAAGATGGAAAAGAAAACTAAAGCAACCATTTCCATGAGGATCGAACTCAGTGGGGAATTGGAAAGGATGTGCTCTTTCTGCCTAGGGCTGACGATTCTACTTGGAGGGAGCAAACAAACCCAGATCACTTGGGGATAAACGCAGCCAAAGTGAAAGAACAAAACAAGCAACACAAAAATGCAAGATGCAAGAAAAATGCGCACAGGCCATGAATCTATATGAAAGAATGCCATGCTAAGATTATGCTTATGCTGACAAAACAAAACAAGAAGCATACTGGAGATGAAACAAGCATCTCGATATGGATACTCGGCCGATCTTCGCAATATAAGAAGCATCGCTGGGGATGAATGGAAAGCCATATATGGAAACAAGTCCCACTTCATAGCTTCAAACTTTCTCTGGGAAAAAAGAGAGTACTCCACTCGGGGATGAAGATCGTGACTTCACTTAGGATTGTCAAGATGAACCTTGTGATTCTGTTGAGGATGAGAAAGATTCACTGGGAACGAATCAAACTCATGACTGAAGAGGCTTCATGGGGGGTAAAATAAATATCCACTGCGAGCTGAAGTAGTCTGAATGAAAGTTGTAACTGGATAAAATAAATATCCACTTCATCGGGAAACTTGGATCAATAGTATTTGGAAATATCGGAGATAAAAACTTTGAGAGGATGAAGTAAACATCCACCTTCATTGGTGAAGATTGAGATAGTCTAATGAGGAGTGAAATAAACACTCGCTTCGCTTGGGGAGGTCGAAACCGAAGAAGTTCACTGAGGATTCTTAGGTTGCCGACTGGAGAAACCGTGCCATAACTTCTTGAAGTGAAGATTTACCGGGGAATAGTCACGACCACCTGAAGTAAAACTTACTGGGGAGTTGCCACATTACCTGGGATAGAAACTCATTGAGGCATGAGTGAATAATGTTGTGAGACTGACGTAATTCTGCATTGATAACCTACATAGTAGTCGCCATTTTGAACAACAATGGTTGTGGATGAGAAGCAATCTTCACTTCTTAAATTACCCAAATCACTTGGTTTATAAGAAGAAGTCATCCCAAGAGGATTTTACAGAAAACTTGGCGTCCAACTGTCCCAATGTTTTTAAACTCTTTGAGAGATTGTCGAATCTCGACGTAACTGACCCAGGTTGACTGTGATCTGTATATGAATCTTTGAACTTGGAGAGGTTTATCAAATCTCGACTTAACTGTTCCAGATTGACGGTATTCTGTACAACTGAATCTTCAAGTTTGGAGAGATTTATCAAATCTCGACGTAACTGCCCCTGATTAATGGCGTTCTGAGTCTTTGAACCTGCCCCCCTGGGGTCAGACAGCGAAAGAAACAGCTGGGAAACAACTTGCCCCTGCTCAGCAAGGTCTTCAGGTGACGTGCCCCTGGGTACTATCATCTCCTTGAAACAGTACTAAATTTTAGCTCATCAATGCCACACGTATGTTAATTTCTACGATGTCAAGCAATGTTAGCAAGTAGAAAATGTTAATTCTGAAGCAGATAATGCAACGTATGTTCGTCTTGAAATTTTATTTAAAACTATTTTGTGGTTGAATTACCGATTTTATAATGCCAACACGAACTTGAGTATAGCTCGTAGGAGTCAGGAAACGATACCTCAATGAGTATGCTTTTGAAATAAACCCTGCTTCAACTAGGTCTTTTGAGGGTTGTATTGTGGTTGGTTCACGGTTCAAGAAACAAAGGATATAAGGCTCAAAGTTTGTTTGTGCCCACCCCATCTTCGTGATATTTACTCCATTTTTGTTAACTGAAAATTACCCTGCCCCAGGTTAAGAACAAGGGTTTTTTGATTCAGAAGAAGAAAACTCCTACTTCAAAGGTTCAAAAGGGTTAACGAGGGTATATCTCCTTATGCCTCCAGTGTTTAGGATTTTTGAAACAATGCCTTATATCACCAGCAGAGTTTTATTCAAAAGCATACGACAAGAAATATGGCGTTTTGATTTCATCATCCTCCACTCAATTCTCTGCCAAGGCAAGAGATTGGGCAACATTGGCATTATAAAATAGAAAAAAAAAATTAAAAAGAGTGAAACGAATGGATTTCTTCATGACAAACATGTTTATTGCATTAATTATTCAAAATAACAAGTTCTTGTATGCAAACCAAACTTTTACAATCAAAGAAATAGTCATAAGTGCAAGCAAATAAATAAACAGCCTGATGAGCTCAGGAACGTGCTCTTCTCTTGATTTCGTCGGCTTGGACCTTCTCTAGTCTTCACTTGCAGGGCATTCTTGTATCATGTTCGCATTGACTCCTCATGTTGTGGTAAAGGGTTATTTTGCACATTTGGGTTTGAATCTTTGAAAGTTAGGATTCCACTTTCGACCAATCTCTGAACGTCGGCTTTCATCCCATAACAACTTTCAATATTATGACCTGGCGCTCCTTGATGATAAGGGCAGAATAAGTCAGCTCTGTTCCAGAAAGGAGGGTTCTTAGGCACCGCTGGTGGGGACTTAGTCTGGATATGGCCCTTGCGTAACAATACTGGGAAAAGATCTGCATATGACATAGGAATCGGGTCAAAGTTTGGTTTCCTCAGTGCACGGCTTGGGTTGTTGACTGATTGTCGGGCTTGTTGAGGAGGTTTCTGATTTTGATGATAATACTGCTGTTGTGGTGAAGCCGGTGGAGTTTGAGGTGGTTGCACGAACTGTGGTCGGTAAGCTGGAGTATTGCTAGTTGGGGTCACAGCAGCAACGCACGGGTGTGGATGATACCTTCCTTTTGATCGTCCTTGATACACAACACTAAATTCTTGCTCCTTTTTCTTTCCAAAATTACTTCCATACCTTTTGACATTGTTGGAAGCACTTCCTTCTCTAACCAATCTTCCTTCCCGGACACCTTCTTCCAAACGCATCCCCATATTTACCATCTCAGTAAAATCACTAGGGGCGCTTGCTACCATTCTCTCATAGAAAAACGGGCTCAGTGTTTTCAGGAAAATTCTAGTCATCTCCTTCTCCTCCAGAGGCGGAGTAACTTGAGCAGCAAGTTCACGCCAGCGCTGGGCGTACTCCTTAAAATTTTCTCTTTCCTTCTGGGCCATGGCTCTCAACTGGTCTCTATCTGGCGCCATGTCGACATTATATTTATATTGCTTTATAAAAAGCTCACAGAGGTCATTAAAACTGCGGACCTTTGAACTATCCAGCCCCATGTACCACTTAAGGGCTGCACCAGTCAAACTATCCTGGAAATAATGTATTAATAGGGGATCATTATCCTTATGAACAGACATTTTCCGGGCATACATAACTATGTGACTATGTGGGCAAGAATTTCCTTTATACTTCTCCAAATCAGGGAGTTTGAACTTTAGAGGAACCTTAACATTAGGAACCAGGCATAGCTCAGAGGCACTCTTCCCAAACAGCTCTTTTCCACGAAGGGCCTTGATTTCTTTCTTCATTTCTAGAAACTGGTCTTGGAAATCATCCATTCATTCTTCCATCCCAACACTTTCACTAGGCTCAGCATGAAACCCAGGTTCTTCCAGATGAAGAGGAGTGGCATTTACCACGGGTGGTGGCACAGTCATTACAGCAGTTGTGGCAATAACTTGAGAAACAGGTGGGCAGTATCCAGCTGGAGTAAAGTTATGAGGCATACCCCACGGATAACCAGGAGGCATGGAGTACTGAACTTTATTTGTAGTGGGCACTACTGGGATCGGTTCTGGTATTATCTCAGAGATAACAGTGTTGTGTGATGTCGTACCGTGTGATGGTTGATTCTGAGCAGCCATCAAAGCTTCCATCATCCCATTGATCTTCTCTAGACTTTATTTCAGTGTTGAAACTTCTTCCCGAAGTGCTATGTTTTCCTGTTCGAGTTGATCCATTCTTTTCTTGCAACCGGCTCGAGTATTGTATCGATGATTCAGCTTGTCTGAGAAGAGAAACACGGATGAGAAACCTGGGACGCAAAGGAATGCAAATGCAAATACGAATGCTATGCAACAAGATCCATGGAACTCGGCTATTTATAATCATTGAGGAATATCAATAGGCTCGCTTATTAATCATGAAAAAGTGGTTACAATCATTATTACCAGAATACTAATAATTGATTTAATTAAAACGCGTACATACGTCTTACAACAGTCATAACGTAAAGCTAAATAAAAGCTAATAATGATAGATCTAAGGAGACTCTTCCAACGGTCTTCTTTGAGTCCTTGACTTTCTTCCAACTGAGCTTCTTCCAGAACAAACTTGTCGACGAAGTGTTGACTGAAGATTAGAATGGGAAAAGACGTCTTGGACCTTTCCTTTCTTGCAAGCGATAGTTTCTTTCCAATATATCCTCCCTTTGTAGTTATCTTGGCTTGAATATGAACCTAAGATAGGAAATGAACTTTTGTCCTGAAATAGTAACTCGGTCAGCTAAGAATATTCTTCATGAGTTGTCACCAACTAGTCCTCAGGAATAATGGTAGGCGGCAGTAGAATAACTTTTTATCTTGTCTTGAATTCTTCTTTGTCTGGCCACAAGGTCTCCAATCTCCTTAGATCGTCCAAGTTATGACTATTAAAGAGTACTTCAACGTTTTTTTTCAAGAGTCTATGATATTCTTACGATGTTTACAAATGAGACTAAGTTCCATGAATCTGTATGATATGATGGTTATGAATGTGGGGATGCAAACACACAAAGCACAAGCAAAACAAACAGGCAAGGGGCCCTAGGTTTGAAAGGTCACAGCATGGAGCCAAGGTCTAACCATCCCAATATGTGTGGACTAAGGATTCATTTGTACCTGCCGAACGGGTTCTACAAAGTTCCCAAAGTCTACATCCCGTCTTTCGGATATTATCGATTTCCCAATTACTTGGTAGTCAATAATATTCTCAAGAGAGTCTCGACTGAGTGTAGTATCGCGTATCAACCATTTTGGAATTACTCCCTCATAGTCATCGCACTACATCATAAAAGGCCAAGTTGGGTTAAAGGTGACTACGGTTCTTAATATCTCGGGCTCCTAGGTCGAAAGTAGTAATGTATTCACGATAGCTTGTTCAACAAGTACCACCTTCGAGAGGGCCTCAACTGAGTGTGGAATCAAATCGACTTCTTTGGAATTACTCCCTCGAAATCTCCTCGATTATATCCACGATCCTATCTTATATGTGCTCTCAAGTCCGGGTTAGGACTTATCTCACCATTCAAAGATAACCCTGCATACAGGAAAACCAAGCAAACAGATAGACAAGTATACAGATAAGTATAAACAAATAACATAAAAGAAGCAAGTTAGGGGGAACCCTCTTATGACATTCCCCAGTGAAGTCGCCATTTCTGTCGTGGTGAAAATTGGATACCATAGTTATTGGTTAACTAGGATCGCATTTTTTAATGTCACCACCGTCTTTGATTTTATCCAAGGGAAGGGAGAAAGACTGAATACCCACAATGCAATGCAAATGCAAACTAAGATTCTAAGTTCGGGGGTTGGTTATACCTAGGGAAGGTTTTAGCATCCTAGATATCTGTAGTACTCTACAGGAACCTCTTGATTTTATTATGTTATTTGTTATCTGTTTTGCTAAGGGTTTAGGGGTAGGTGATTTATTATTTTTAATCCTAAGTGTGCTCGACAAGATATCGCATCTTGTGCCTACATATCCTGTCAGGAGGGAATCAGAGCACTTGTAGTTCCTTATTAAGGATACTAAATTTGTTTAAAGGTTTAGGAGAGGAAGATGAGTCATCATCTTAAGAAAGACCACCACAGCTTTGAAAATGTTTGTATTTTTGTGGGGTATGGGATTGTATGTCCCTTTCTTTGAGATGATTAACATCTAATTCTCTTGTGTGGAAAATTAGGTGGGCTAAAGTTTGATTCAAAAAATCAAAATTAAGGGGGGACTAACCTAGGAAATCTATCCTAAGTTTTCTAAAGAATTATCTTAAGGGTATCGATTATGATGCAAATGAAATGCACCATGCACAATAACGTGGTTATCATGCATGAGATTTTCCCTTGGATATTAATGCGATTAAATTATTGTTATTTAGGTGAGGGTGCTAGCAAAGTGATGCTAGACTTGTGTCTTGTGATCGGTAGGTCGAATGCGATGCCCTAAGGCGATCGACTTACATGGGTCGAAAATTGGCTCGACGTTGGATCGAGAAATTTTTAATATTTTTTGAAAGGGTTTTGAAGCATATAAGCAATAAATCAAGTAAAACAAACAAGCAAGCAAGACAAACGGTTCACACACGAGCGTACGATGGGGGATTCTAGCAGGGACGATTGTTAAGAAAAAGAGTTTGATCTTCAGGTTTATTATAAAAGGTTTATTTATTTAGAAATATATGTTAAAGATTATTTTATTTTAAAAAGGTTTATTATTATTATTTTTTAGTGAAAAGAGTTTCTTATTGATTAAAAGGATTTTAATAAAAGTTTTTGTTAGTATTATTTTAGTTTTACAGTTATATTAAAAGAAAAGGTTACTAAAAAAAGAGTTTTTCTTATTAGTTAAAAAAAAAATTAATTTTAGTATTTTAATGGAAGTTTTCATTTAAAAGAAAAGTGTTTTTTTTTTTTTTACTAATTAAGAAAAAGTTCTACTATAGTTTTTTTTTTAAATCGAAAAAATATTTTAGGTTATATTTTATTAAAGAAAAGGATATTTTAGATAAAAAAGATATATTATTATAAAGGAAAAAGGTTATTTAAAAGTTTAATTTTTTTTAATAGTTATGTAAAAAACAAAATAAAAATTTGATTATAAAAAAAGTTAAATGAAAAACGGAGGTATCTCACGCGCTAAAGGGGAAGAGGGTTCATCGTGGACCCTCAGATCATACCCGTTGAATGTAATCTTAGCGAGATCTAACGCAGGTGATGGAAGGTGCATAGTAAAACCGTGTGTGCCGTGTACAGGATAACGCGCCTTAAACAAAAGAAAAAAAAAGAGAAGGAACTCCCTCACCCCTCTCAGACGCTCCCTCTCGTTCTCCTTCTTCTCTCAACATAAATTAGGGTTTGAGAAACCCTTAACGCCGCCGCTCTCAACTGTCCGATCTCTCTGCTTTCGATCAAACAAAACAAAACAAACACAACCCCACCCCATGATTCCCAGCCCCATTCCATTAATATTCTTTTTTTTTTTTTTACGATTTACAAATACAATGATTAACGATTATGAGAAGCGAAAAAGAAAAGGAAAAAAAAGTCGTCGGAGATGGAGGGTTGAGGCGCGAACGGCTCCAATGGTCATCACTTCAGGGATGCATCTTCTCTAAACTTTACCTCTTTGCGTGCTTTGTTTGTGTGTGTGTTGCGATTCCACTTCCCCTGATGCTATTGCTTTATGTATGCGTGATTTGATGAGTCCGGTCTGGTCTATTGTAGGATTGTTTAGTTGATATGAAGTTTTGGTGGTTCCTGATGTGTGTTCTTGGTGGATTATTTGAATTTTGATGATGGCTTATGTATGTGTGTTGATATATCGGTTTGCATATGTAGGATGAAAAATGATTTTTGTGGTTGGTAATGAATTGGTTGTTGTGCGGTTATGGCATGGTTTGTGTACGAATTGTGAATAATCGTGTATTGATATGATGAGTTGGTTATGTGTAAGATTTGCTCTGTCCTCCCCCCTTTGTTTGCAAACTATTCCTCAATATATATGCTCTACGCATTGAATCTCCCCATCTCAGAAATGAATGCGAAAATCAACTAGTTTTGGAAACAAACATAATTGTCTTGATTCTTTGTATCATCTTGTGTTGAAATTGTTTTGGGAAGTAAATAAGGTTGCTGAAACATGTTGTATCTTAAGTGGAAATGTGTTTTATTCTTGTCATCCTCATGATAAATGCTCTTGATGACTTGTTATGAAACTTTAGTGTCGTCCGGTTTTAGAAACATTTTGAAATATGTTCTAAATCTGTCTGAATGTGCTTGATTTGGTTTTGGAAAGAACTGAAGTCCTGATTTCATATTCCGATTTTATGATAATGAGCTTTTATTTCCATATGATTTTCTTTGGGATATATCTATGATTTCTTTGAATTCACGTTGGATTGTGTTGCTTTGGTACGTTGGAACTTTCATGCTTTTCTATCCTTGGGTAGCTTTGGAAATTATTGATTGATTGTTTTCAATGAGTCGTTTCAAACTTTATGTTCAACCCCACATTTCCTTAATCGTGTCATTCTCTTTCTGGCAGGTTTTGGAGTACTTCAATCAGTAAGATGAATAGGATTGAAGAAATTTGTTTAGGATGGTTGCCAAATGAGATCGGATTGTAAGTTATGGGTATTAAGTTGTCGTTGTTCCACATTTGAATTCCTTTCGAATTTTGTATGATAAAGTTTTATAACTGATGCAGGTTTAATACATGAGCTTCTAATGGATTCAAAGATGACACAATGCTGATTTGCTTGTCTTATTCCAAGACGGATTGGAATGTCATCATTCTCAATGGTAACGCAAAGAAATCCTGGAACTGCTTTATAATTTAATCTCCTGACTTGGTATATACGTGCGCTTTGAATTTGCGATTCCTAAGTTGATAATGGTCTGATTGCTTTATGAACAAAGTGTTGAACTGGTGACAGGTCCCACAAAAGGCTGCTGAGCTTGGAATTGTGAAGAGCTTGGAGCAAGGTGATACGTTTACATCGCCAATCCGTCTGTAGCTAGGATATGCTTTTTAGAATCAGGTTTCCAATAGGAGTAGGCCTCAAATTTGGTTAATACATCAAAGGATGTAAATAAATTGAACGATGGATCAAAATTCTCACAAACACTTGTTTAGTCTCTTTCAGGTCATTTGAAGAAATGTTTAGCCATTGAGAGATTTTTTGGTGAGCCAACCGTGACTGGAAAAGATGGAGATTGGTTGGAGCATGTCGAGCTGGAAGAAATTTTCTGAAAGAGATGCAACACTTATATTCATCTGCAATATACTAAGCACAGTTCGCATGGCGTCTATCCCTGAGGACATCAACCCTTTCGACAAGTCTGTCCAAAAATTTCTGACTATTTCTGATACGGAAGTACCATCCCTGCTGAAGGTATTCATATTTCTTCTGCGAATTAGACTGCTTCAATAATGCTACCGACATATTCATAGAAATGTGCTTTTGATGACAATTCTGCTTTGTCTTGGCAGGTTATACAACCCTATCGTTGACTTTTGATACATTCTCATTCAACAGTGATGTTTCATCAAAAGTCGTTTGTGGTTACGAGTGGACCAAAGGTCAGTGACTTTGGAAATCAATTCATTTTCAACAATGCTTTCGCATAATTCGATGACGGCAAGGATGAGACCAGTGCTGCTAGAAGTTTTCGAATAGAACCGGAAAGAGCAACGACCTTGATAGCAGCAGTCATATAGTTTTTTTTAGAACAGTGACTTGTGATTGTGAACTTGTAAATCCAATCCTGTAATCTTGAACTTGGGAAACTAAAATATAATTGAATCTTGGATTCTGTTCATCTCTGTAGCAGCAAAATGCTTAATAAAATTGATGTCTCCTTTGTTATGGTGGGGTTTCAGTTACAGGTGCTGTGTAGCAAAGAGTATGTCGCTACGCTTGGAATTGGTATGACTAAACGTGGGATTTAGTCTTGAAATACTATTTTATTTTGTAATTTTGCAGTTGGTAGTGGAACCTTTCATGGATCTAAATTTAATAAACTTCCAAGGTCCTTTTATGTTAACTTGACGGTGCCTTGGTGTTATGGGATGTAGTCTTCTAGGATTACGTCAAAGTTCCTCTTCTATTAGAAACAAAAAAGATTTCTCATGCTAATTTAATGAATCTCAACTTGCAAGTGTACGCAAAGTCTCGCTTGAACTTTTAAATTTAATCTAAAGTCAAAGACCCTGAATCAAATTGAATTTCCATGGGCGAGGCCTTGTAAATGGAACATGCCTTGAATCGGTAAACATCATTTATGTATTTCTATGAGCTTTAGAAAGTACAGGAAAAAACTCTTGTAAAATCTTGATGCAATGTTATGGGCTAAAATTCCCCAACTCACCGTTACAACGTTTCACCTCTTTATCATTAATATTAGCGAGCAAAACTCTAAGATCTTGCAAGGATCACTCAACCTTTCCACAGATAATCAGAACATCTTGAACCTTTCAGTCTCGATTGATCTTTTTCAAACTTGCTTGAAGAATTTGACAGTTTTAAGAAACAAATATTCTTCTTGAAACAGAGGGCATGGGCTTCACGCTGGAACCATATAGAGATGATGTAGGATTTTCAGGCTTGATATTATAAACTTGCGGCAACAACGGACTTGAATTTTCATTCTGGGTTTCAACCTTTTAATTCCTTCAAACATAACTTCCATTACTTAAGAACATAACATCACTGAGCAAACACGTCTCCTAAATCTTGAGGAGCTGGCAGAGGGGGAAAAGGCTTGGCAGTGGCTTAGGGACCAGAAAGGGGAAGGGCACAATCTCACAGGATCGGAGAACCTCCACAAACACACACACAACACTGCCTTCAAGACCTCAAGCTTTCTGCAGCAACACCTATACTCAAAAAAGAAACACACAGACGAAGCTAGATAAAGCAGTTAGTTATGCGCAAATGGTTGGCCTAGGATGTTATGCAAAAGCGGAGCGGGTATCTTAGGGTCAAAAATTAGGGTGCGACAACAACAAAAGAGTGAGAATACGCTCATTATAATTAATTATGCAAAAGTATGCAAGGATAGCCTAAAACAAACATCAATAAGTATTCAATATGATTTATTCACATACAACACCAAAGTATTCTCAATCACCAACGTCAACATAATCATTTCATACATATGCAAATAAAGGATGCAAATGTACTCAACAGCAAGACTCAACAATGCATGTGTTATCATTTATGGACAACTCAGATCCATCTCGCTCCTGAATCCCCACCATAGAACTAGAGCACACCAAATTGTTACCATCACCATAGGTAACACTTCACCAATTCTCATATGGAACGGATTACTCGCTCTTGAATCCTCACCATCGGACCAGAGCACAACAAAATTCGTTTCTATCACCATAAGCAATGTTTCACTAATTTCTCATTGAAATTATATAACCGCTCCTGAACCTATACCACCGGACCAGAGCAAACCAAAAACTGGACCAAAGTCCATACACCATGATGCATGATTCACCATAACATGCAACCCCACCAAAATGATCACCATGAGTTCCCACTAATATGCACACAACATATTCCATACAACACAAATAAATCAATTCAATTATAACATCATAAACAACATCATGCATTTCCAAACAACGTCAAAATAATAGCCTGCACATAACACGACACACAAAAATCGGAACAAAAATTCAATTCCAAGCCAATGGGCGAACGATACCCATTATGGAAGCGTCACGGGTTACCCGACACCTTCCACGTCACAACACATCCCATACATGTGACGACCATCCCACCTAGTCCTGCCTGAGGACCATGACAGTCTACCCATCAGGAAGCTAACGTCCATCAGTGCCTCCAAATTGATGATGGCCAAGGCATCATCAGGGTGACCCCTGTCACCCTAAACCAGAATAGAAACTCGTTTTCTGCAATGGAGTTCAAATCAAAACTCTGATATTTCATCCCTTGACCCCAAATCGCACAACAACAACAATGATAATGATATCTGAAATTCTAGTATCAGATGTGTGATGTTAAGGTGCGATGTCACAACAACACACTCTGAACAATGGACAGTGCAATAACAACAATAAATCAACACAATGAATTGTTCACCCAGTTCGGTCTAACTACCTACGTCTGGGGGCTACCAAGCCAGGGATGAAATTCACTACTTGTAGAATTAAATTACAGACTCAACAACCCAGTTAACAATCTCCTAATCTTAATTCCTACTAGTGACTTTCTACCTAAGAAACCACTTAGATATGAGAACACTACTCAATCCCTAAGAACTCTTCAGTGACACAATTCAAAGATCACACACTTTGAACAGCACTACTTGATTCTGCTTCACAGCTTTGATCAAGGACAACTCAAATCAACAATACCAATTCACACTCGAATGGTTTACAAAACATACACGAAGACACAAACGACACTCAGTATTTAGCTCCCTTTCTTCGTTTTTTTTTCTTCAGTACTGATGCGCTTTATATAGCTCCTTGAATTGGACTTGGACCCTGCTACAATATCTGACCTGATTTGTTATTTAAAACTGAATATTCAAAACAGATTTTCTCCTAAAATCTTTTCAAATCTTCAACCTTTTAAATCTCCTACAAATCTGCATCAAATCTCTATGCAACAGAAAATATCTATCCCAAGATATTCTTATCCAATGAGACTAACAGCTCTCCATAATTCCAGCTAACACGCAAACCCTAACAACATCACAAAACCTAATGTTATTAATTCTGCAGATCTAATGTCACAACATTGCACGTGACATCAGACATCCAACTTCACACTTAACACAGCCCAGTGTTAAGACTCAATGTTGTGACATCACCCATATGACATCAAACATTGAACAACTTTAATACTTAACACAGTCCAGTGTTAAGACTCAATGTTGCAACATCACCACCTTGAGTTCAACATTGAACAACCTTTGTTTTACCAAAATTCTAGCCAATCCAAGAACTAACAATCTCCCCCTTTGGCTAATTTTGGCTAAAACAATCTCTGCACCTTCAGAGACTTCAGCAGCGGAATCATCTTCAAAATTTTTGAAACTTCAAGCAGCAGCATCTTCAATACATAAGATATTCACTTCACACAAAACTCTGCTACAGCACCATCTTCAACAGCTACAAATTTCAACAACTTCTTCAAACAGCTGCACACATACTCCAACACAACCAGTAGCATGGAATAAATCTCCCCCTAAAGGCAAGAACCAGCATACACGTTGTTCAACAACTCTCCCCCTCAATATCTGCACTTTTGCATCACAACTAGCAGCACTCCTTGTCATTGCAGCATCTCTTGCATCTTGACTGACTCTTGACTATTTCTCCCCCTTTTTAGCCACAATTGGACAAACCTCAACGAGTAAGTCCTATGACACCCTGTACAAAACCATACTTCTTCTGTCAGCAATGTCCACATTTTGAAAATCCAGACATATTCTTCATCCATCCAGTTATGAAGGCTTCACACAATCATCCACAAGATCTGAAGCACACACACAATGCCTTCCACTGAACTCTAAGTCAACACACACACCAAGACAAGTGTACAATCTATACAAGGCCATGATTCAATCTTGTCTTCAGACATCTCCTCAGAAGCATGTGCGCACAAGATTCAAACAATTTGCTTCATATGACTAGAACCATTCAAGGCCACACCAAAACACCAATCAACAGCCTAATGTCATAACATGCTATCTGACATTATATCCTCATAAGAGGCAACCAATCTCCACAAGCTTGATCAGCATGCAATCTTCACAATAAATGCACCTTTGCTGCAAAATCCATAGACAAGTACTCCCCCTGTCATGATTAACAAATGCTCTAGATGGAGATGAACATTTGAGCACATTTTCTGAGTACATGCATTTTGGTACCACTATCCCTTTCTCCAAAGGCTATCATACAATTCATCTTCATCATCCAAGGCAAACCTTCTACTTCATCATTCTCCCGTATGACTATGTAGATGCTCCTTAGGTATAATGTAAGCACTAAGCTTCAGATCCAGAACAAAGACATCCTTCACCAAGGATACTCTTGACACTCTTGACACCAGGGTATTACATATGCTCCACTACTGGATTTACTATCAGCAAAATAATCCAAACTCAACACTGTGTCACAAACTCCACAAATTCTCAGCTTACTTATAAGCTTTACTGAGATCCAGTCTCTTCAAGAGATCACAATTCTTACATCCACCAGTAGTTGTTGAAACTGGTGAAGTCTTCAAAGACAGTAGTCATGCTTTGCCAGAACAAACTACTAAACACATGACCATAATCTCCACCTCTTCTGACCAAAAATGCTAGAGCATCCAACTCTACATGTCCAATCTTAATCATCTTCCAGATATAACCACCAGCAAACATGATGTTATAACATCTTTTGGGACTTCAGCTTCTCATCACCATTCAAAGGACTCATTGCACAAAGAAGTCCTTCAAGGAGCTCCCAAAAAAAACACAGTCAGAGCAACTTACACACCTGAATACCATAAGTTCCCACACCCTCTCTGAACCATATCCTAACAAACTCAACCATATCCAGAGTATCTATACCAAATTCTTTTTCCATAACATACTTCCACCATTTTATGAAAAGCACAAGAATGTTATCTAGTATGGCCTTTTGAATTTTCTCAGAAGTTCTAACAACAACGGCTTCCTTCATTTGAGAGATATCCTGGACATTATCATCAGACTTATCTCTGATCTTCCTATTTCTGGAAGAGATGAATACTTTACTCCTGGATTTTGTAGTACCATCCACATAGATCTTCTGCTTATCAGTTCTCATCTTTGGAGGTGACTCAATAGCTTTCCTCTTCCTTGATTTCAGTCGTTTAGCAACCCCAGGAACCACTTTTACAATTAGTTCATCATCTCTCTTCTTTATTTCAAGGCTAGAAGTACCTTTCTTGACTTGAGATGTATCCGCATCTTCCAACCTAAGGATTGTCAACTTGTGAAATTTTTCTTTTGAACTATAGGAGTCATTAGTCAGATTGTCATCTTTCTTGGCCTTGCAAGTATTCATCTCCCAACACTTCTTAAGGTCACAGCTTTTGATCCTTCCATCAGCATTGTTGACTCCTTCATCTTGCTCACATAACTGACTACTCAAGTTGGCTTTTAACGCATCATCCAACTTGGGAGTAACAGCACCATAAGTCATTAACCCAGATTGACTTTTCTCCATACTTTCACACTTGATGTCACCATCTGATGTTACAACATCAACCTTAACATCACTAGATAAGTTGTCCACTTGAGGTATCCACTGATAGCAATTATCTTTGGATCTTATTCCCTTCATCACTACCTCATTCTGCTCATCAGCTACCACACATTCATCTTTGGTGTAGCTTACCTTGTAACCTTTATCACAAAGTTGACTTATGCTAATTAAATTAACACTTAACCCTTGAACAAGGAGCACATTATCAAGAGTAAGACCATCATGATTCTTCACTCTTCCAACTCCTTCTACTACTCCTTTTTCACCATTGCCAAAAATAACATCATTTGCATGGCAAGGATTGAACTCTACCAAATGCTTCTTGGATCCAGTCATGTGCTTTGAACATCCACTGTCAAAGTACCATGCATCCATAGCAAAATGTCCATCTGATGTGTGAGCCAATAGACATGTGACCTGAGCTTTAGGAACCCATTGCTTTACTACTTTGGGCCTAACCTCCTTCTGTCTGGGTTGAGGAGCAGAATTTGGATAACCATGAAGCTTGAAGCAAGAGAACTACATATGTCCAAATCTGCCACAATAGAAGCATCTGACTCTGTCATTTCTGAAGTGGTTAATCCTTCTGCCACCTTGATGATGATACTGTTGTGGCTGCCACCCATAGTGTTGATGCTTTCTTCTTCTTCCATAGTTTGACTGTCTTCTATGGTAAGGATGTTGTCTTTTGGGCTGTCTTCTATGGTGATGTGGCTTCCTTCTCCCATAATAATAAGGCACAGCATTATTATATCCATAGCCATACAAGTTTCCTTGATGATGAGACATCTAATGAGACATGTTCTGCTTGAACTTGGCAGCTTGCATGCTCTTGTGATATTGGGGAGGCATATACTGACTAGCTCCCTGGGGCTGCATCTTCCTTTGATGAGAACCATTCTTCTTCTCAACATTCTGAGGCTGTGAATGAGCACCCTTCTCAGGTGTAGGATCCTGTCTCTTTATTCGATGTTGAGACATTGGTTGGGACACTTCCTTCTTTGTTCCTGAAGTGCCTGCTTCAGCAGAAACCTTTTTCTCAGCCACAAATCCTATAGCCGACTTATCACCAGCAGCTTTCTCTGACTGCAGAATCTTATCAAGAGTGTCTGTACCACTGTTCAGCATCCTAACAGATTTAGTCATATGATCAAGATGAGCTTTGACCAGTGAGACTTCATTTTCTAGATCAGTTTTAGCAGTCTCAAGCTGAGCAATCTGTTTCTTTTGGCTCTTGTTTTCTTGACAGATTTTAGCACTCTTCAGACAGAGCTCTTGATAAGTAGAAGCTAACTCCTCAAAAGTTATTTCCCCATCACTAGAATCATCATCAGAAACAATAGTTCCTGTCAAGGCTCTAACATGCTTTGCTGACTCACCTTCACTTTCACTATCAGAGTCAGACCAGGAAACTGACATGCCCTTATTCTGCTTCTTCAAGAATGTGGGACATTCTTTCTTGACATGTCCATGACCTTCGCACTCAAAGCACTGAATACCCTTATCTTGAGCAGTCTTCTCCTCATCCTTCTCCTTGCTGATGTCAGAAACGATGTTCTTGTCATTAGGCTTGAAGTTCTTGTTCATTCTTTTGAACACCTTGTTGAACTGCCTTCCCAACATAACAATGGCCTGAGATAGATCCTCCTGGGATTCAGAACTATTCCCTTTCTCTTCTTGATCATTTGAAACCAAGGCTGTACTCTTAGGCTTCTTTTCTGGTTCTTCCTCATTCAAACCAAGCTCAAAAGTTTGAAGAGATCCAATGAGCTCATCAACCCTCATCTTGCTGATGTCTTGAGCTTCTTCAATTGCAGTCACCTTCATCTTGTACCTCTTAGGAAGTGACCTAAGAATCTTCCTTACAAGCTTTTCTTCTGACATTTTCTCTCCAAGAGCACTAGATGCATTGGCCAGCTCAAGTACACTCATGTGGAAATCATGAATAGTCTCATCTTCCTTCATCTTCAGGCTTTCAAACTTAGATGTTAGAAGCTGAAGTCTTGACATCTTAACTCTAGACGTACCTTTATGAGTAGCCTTCAAAATATCCCACGCTTCCTTAGAAACTTCACAGGTATTTATCAACCTGAATATATTCTTATCCACTCCATTGAAAATTTCATTTAGAGCTTTAGAGTTACCAAGGGAAAGCTCATCTTCTTCCTTGGTCCATTCTTCTTCAGGCTTCGGCTTTGAGGTGCCCTCTTTATCTTTCCCAGAATCATCTTTTTCAAACACAACAGGTGCTTTCCATTCTTTAACAATAGCCTTCTAAGCCCTGCTGTCCAAGGATTTCAAAAAGGTGATCATCCTTGGTTTCCAATAGTCATAATTCGAGTCATCCAAAATAGGGGGTCTGTTGACAAATCCTCCAACTTCTTTGTCCATCTTTACACCAGAAAGTACCTTCCTTAGATCTCACCCAGAGACAGACAGGATGCCTGCTCTGATACCAATTGAAATTCTGGTATCAGATGTGTGATGTTAAGGTGCGATGTCACAACAACACACTCTGAACAATGGACAGTGCAATAACAGCAATAAATCAACACAATGAATTGTTCACCCAGTTCGGTCTAACTACCTACGTCTGGGGGCTACCAAGCCAGGGATGAAATTCACTACTTGTAGAATTAAATTACAGACTCAACAACCCAGTTGACAATCTCCTAATCTTAATTCCTACTAGTGACTTTCTACCTAAGAAACCACTTAGATATGAGAACACTACTCAATCCCTAAGAACTCTTCAGTGACACAATTCAAAGATCACACACTTTGAACAGCACTACTTGATTCTGCTTCACAACTTTGATCAAGGACAACTCAAATCAACAATACCAATTCACACTCGAATGGTTTACAAAACATACACGAAGACACAAATGACACTCAGTCTTTAGCTCCCTTTCTTCATTTTTTTTTCTTCAGTACTGATGCGCTTTATATAGCTCCTTGAATTGGACTTGGACCCTGCTACAATATCTGACCTGATTTGTTATTTAAAACTGAATATTCAAAACAGATTTTCTCCTAAAATCTTTTCAAATCTTCAACCTTTTAAATCTCCTACAAATCTGCATCAAATCTCTATGCAACAGAAAATATCTATCCCAAGATATTCTTATCCAATGAGACTAACAGCTCTCCACAATTCCAGCTAACACGCAAACCCTAACAACATCACAAAACCTGATGTTATTAATTCTGCAGATCTAATGTCACAACATCGCACGTGACATCAGACATCCAACTTCACACTTAACACAGCCCAGTGTTAAGACTCAATGTTGTGACATCACCCATATGACATCAAACATTGAATAGCTTTAATACTTAACACAGTCCAGTGTTAAGACTCAATGTTACAACATCACCACCTTGAGTTCAACATTGAACAACCTTTGTTTTACCAAAATTCTAGCCAATCCAAGAACTAACAATATCTAACATCAAAACAGCAATCATCCACCAATTAACATGCAATTTCATTACTGATTCATGGATTAATTCAAGGTTTTTCATCAATACTCCCACACACATATGAGCGCAATTTATTACCAAATCCATCAACAATAATACATCATTTTAATGGTAAAATAGTGCACAAAAATTACACAACAACACTCATAATCATGCCATTACAAAATTTATTTCACGTATTCATCCAATATTCATCAAAAGCAATATAAATCAAGGAAATATATTGAATTAAGGATTTCCCCTACCCAAACATGCAAAATACACCCTATTAGGAGTAATCCCCTCTACCTTAGATTTTTTTCAGCAAGATGTAACTTCAAGCTCTAACAATGGAGTTCATATATGCCTTAGCCCTGCCTCTTTCACCCAAAATTCAGTTTTACATAAAAATTCTCAAAACCCTCTTACTAACCTTTTTATTATAACATAATCTCCCTCACTTAGAGACTTCCAACACTAACCCCACTTATCCTCTTATTTACCAACTTATCCTTCTCATTCTCTAATTTTATTTTAATAATAATAATATTAATATTCTCCTTTCTCCCTACTATTTCTACTTTTCTACTTTATTCCAACCAATTAAATAAAATAGTTATAGTCTAATTATTAAAAATTCTCATTATTCTAATCAAACAAATTAAATGACTACATTCTATTATTAATTAAAATGCTAATATTCTAGTTATTTTCTACTCATTCTACCAAGCATCTATTTCTCACCACACCCTACCAATACCATTACACCCCCTAACCACATAATTTCATTTTAATTAAAACACCAAATAATCAACTAAAATTATAAATAATTCAATTAATTAATTAATTGAATTTGGGATGTTACATAGATCACCCATCTTGTCAATCTAAAATCAACGCTACAGAATTTGTTACATTATGCCCAAACAACCAAAGATTTATGAAGCTTAATTATCGTTCAACCTCTATTGATAACGAATGGAATATACAGTTCAACAAGTTTGAGTTGAACACGGACGGAGATTTAACTATTATGTGGTGTACATTCCACTGTTACGAAACAAAAGGTCTGATCGAGGTGGATGCAAAGGTTGCAAGATCGACTGAAGATACTCTAAATATGTTAAAACATCCTCAACCATCACTTGATGATGAAATGTAATGTTAGATTTAAGTTAAGATTATCCATATAATATTACGTTTTTAATGTATGTCATAACAATGATTGATGTTAATTTATGTTAGTTTTTTGCATATGTTTCTACATCTGTTTCTTGTTTGTCAAACACATCGGTTTTCTAGAAATCCAGTTTCGAATTTTTTCTGATATTTTGGTACGTCCATAAATGCATTTTCTTATTTGAAGGCATTTTGGGTTTTTCACAAAAGTGTGTGAGCACTACTAAAAATGCGAAAAGTAATACCCTAATAAACTATAGATTTTCTCTTTCACGATTTTTAAATCCACACCATAATTTCTCAAGAATCTTTTAAAATATTAATTTTGACCATTCTATATAGTTCAAGAAGGCCCCTTCTAAAGTTTATAAATATGTACACGCAAACAATCTAATTATTAAAAATCTAATATGTATGTTTAAATCCACAGTATTATACTCCCTCCCTCCCACAATGAGTGACCCATTTGGAATAAAATGGTGTTCCAAAATGTATGACCCATTTCAATTTCCAATACAATTTTTCCTATTTTACCCTCTAATTAATATTACTTTCATCATTCCCAATACATTACAAGGGTACTTTAATAAAAATATAATTCTCTCTCCTTCATTTATTCTCTTTTTCTTAATTTGTGTGAAAAGTCAACTGGGTCACTCATTGTGGGACGGAGGGAGTATAATTTTAGAAATTTTAAATTAATTGTCATAGTTGTAATCACGCTTTTAGAAGGTAACCTCTGAATGGAACCTTCTGCGGCCATGCAGGGTACTTATTGGATGGATCCTTGTGAAATGACAATAATGATTTTACATCTCTTTTGTTGAGTTTATTTCCCATTTTTATTTAAAATTATTTAGAAATGATGGATGGACATGAACATTTATGATACGACAGAGTAATCCATCATACATTTTTACATAGAGAAAAAGGACATTCATCTCAAGCCTAATGAATGCAGTTTAAGTTAGTACGAACATTTGACACTCATGGTTCCACAGAAATTTGACACTCATGGTTCTAGTGTGATTCAAGGCATTCGTTTCGGACTCACGATTTTAAGTATTACAATTGGTATCGTGCTCATGGTCAGCCACAAGCTTGTTGAGAATGTAGCAAGTGTATGTAGTGTGGGTAATAGCCTCACGTTGATTGGAAATGTGAATAATTTAGCATTTATAAGTGAGAGAATCCACCAACCTATTACCTTAAGGTTTTGGGTGAATATGTGGTGTGTCTCTCACAAAGGCGTTGCTCTAAAAAAGAAGTCCCACAATGTTCAATGCTATGAAAAACTCATCCAACAAATGGTATCATGAGCCTTTGGTTCGAGAAAGGGATCGACTTACTTGTATCGAAAGTCAACGGCACCACAAGGGTGGTGAGTAAGAACAACCTCAGGCTCCGCCTCCCGCACCTGAAGAATTTCCTAGGAGCATCAGACCTATCTTTACTTCCGCTCTATCTGAACCATGTTGCTTGTCGTATGTGGAATAGAGAGATGTATATTTTAGGCTTAATTCATCTTTTAGTCCCTTAAATTAATTTATTGTTTCTATTTAGTCCCACAATTCAAAAACTTTACAATATAGTTCTTTAAGCCAACTCCGTTAGCCTAATAAATCCTTTCTGTTAGTTTTATTGGGAAGACGTTAACAGGCACCTATGTGGCATAGTGAGATACTGATGTGTTATTTTGTTCTTTTTTTCAATTATTATTATATGATGTGGCATAGTGATTTTCGTTTTCATTTTTAGAAACATAAAATCTTGAACTCTTAAGCTTCTCTCTCAGTTTCATAGTTCCACTCTCATTGCCAAAAAAACCTAGTAACTGCGAAGAAGAAGAGCTCGGCGGTTGAAGACGACGATTGTTGGAACATAGCAGAAGATGATACTTAGCAACTCAACCATTGTCTCATTTCATGGCCAAGGTACGTGTATGAACTTACTATTTTAAAAAGCAAACATTTAACAATTTCTTCTACTTTTAAGTCTCATTTCTAAGTTATTTGGTGTGATTAGGTCATGAGTGATAGGTTTGAGTGTGTTATCCATCATGGGGTAAGTTTAACATATTAGGTTACAAGGGGTTAGAGGAGATTTGGCAAGTTGGCCCGAATTTTTGGAGTTATTTTGAGATCCTGGGTGGGTTAAAAGATTTAGGGTACCCAAAAGTTGAGAGCTTGTGGTTTTATGATGCAATGGATGATAATGATCTAGTGATGTTGCAAGATGATGCAAGAAAAAATAGAATGAAAATAATTGCACTGATCAACGGGAATGTTCATCTATATGTAATGCATCTAGTGTATGGGGAAGAGCAAATATTGCCTCTTGAAAACAATGTAGGTCCCAATGGTGTAGAAGATGGCAATTTGGAAGATGACATGTTGGATGAATTGAATAATGGTGTTAAAGGATCTTTTGATGACTTAGGGACCATTGAAGAATTGAATAATATAGGTGATAAGTTTAATGAAGGGGGGACCCATTGGTGTAGAAGATTCAGCTACAGTTGACCAAGAAGGTTCATTTGAGGATGTTAATGTGGATGGGACCACTGAGGGAATTACCCAAAAAGAGTCATGTCAGGATGTTAAATTTGAGGGGTACACTGTGTCTAAAGATGCAATACCGGATATTACTTTAGATGGGACCACTGATCATATTGTATGTGACCAAGAAGATGATATATTGGATGGCACACCTTATCTGGTAAGTGTTCAAACTTATTCAGTAGCTAAGGGACTTATTTGTAACCAAGATGATTATCAGGGACCAAAATGTAACCAAAAAGATGAGGGGCTAGAATGTAACCAAAAACATGTTGGTGATAGTGAAGATGATCGTGTTTTGAATGTGAACTTTGAGGATTTTGGTGAGGATTCAATTGGAATTGCTGAAGAAATTGCTATTGATAAAAAAAAAGGGAAAGGAAAGGGGAACGGCAAAGTAAAAGGTAAAGGAAATGGGAAGGAAAATGGTAAAGGAAATTGGAAGGGAAAGGGTAAAGGAAAAGGTAAGAGGGAGGGGAAAGCCAAGCTTGGGAGACCAAAGAAGCAAAGGGATGTGGAAGAAGCAGTTGAGGGTAATGGTGTATTTGATTATGTGAATGAATGTGAGGTTACAAAGGAAAGCTTTAGAGGTTTGAGTGACATTGAGGAGTATGACGGTGATGAGTTACCACATAATTATTATAGTGAAGATGATGAGATTTTAAAAGATGATTTTTCAACTTTCAAGCTTCCAAAAAGAATGGACGATTACAAGTGGGAATTAGGGACTTATTTTTCTACTAGGGAAGACTTTAAAGAGGCGGTTAGAACTATGCTATTCATTCAGGTAGAAACCTCAAATTTAAAAAAAATGATAACAAGAGGATGAGAGTCATATGTAAGAAAGGTTGTCCATGGGAGTCATACTGTGCAAAATTACAAGATGATAATACTTGGCAGTTGAGAAAAATTGTGGACAAGCACACAAGCAGCGAGGATTATAAGGTTAGGTTGGTTGGGCAAAAAGATTCAAAGTAATGTAAGAGAGAATCCTAATTTGAAGTTGACTGATATAATGGAGAAAACAAAACAAAAGTGGAATGTATGGATCAATAAGACACTTGCATACAAAGCTAAGTCACTAGCTATTGACATTGTTGATGGTTCATTTAGGGAGCAATATACAAGAATCCATGATTATGGTCATGAGCTGTTTAGGGCAAACTCTGGTTCAATTGTAAAAATTACAAGTCAGCCAAGTCAAGGTGGAGAGGAAAGTAGTGAGAATCTTGAGAGGTCTTTGAATCCACATTTCCAAAGGATTTATATATGCCTCAAAGCTTGCAAGCATAATTTCTTTAAGTGCAGACCTATCATAGGATTGGATGGGTGCTTTTTGAAAGGCTATTATGGTGGACAAATTATTGCAGCCATTGGGAGTGATCCTAATGACGAGATGCTGCCAATAGCATTTGTTGTAGTTGAGAGAGAAACCAAAGATTCATGGAGTTGGTTTTTGGATCTATTGACAACTGATTTGGGAGGTGTCGGATTATGCAAGACATATATCTTTATAAGTGATCAACAAAAGGTGTGTATTGATATCTTTATAACTGATTTGTTTTTTGTTAGATTATGCAAGACATTTAAATTTGATTTGGTTTGCCTAAAATACAGGGGTTGTTGCCTGCACTTGATGAGTTACTACCAGAAGTTGACGAAAGGTTTTGTGTTAGGTAAACATTATTGTTAAGTCAGATTTGATATGTTTTATTCTTTTACTAGTTACTGATGTGGATTTTTGACATGTGTTATTTTTGCTAGGCACTTATATAGCAATTTCAGGAAAAAAAATTCCTGGTGTCAAATTAAAAGAATTGATGTGGAAGGCTGCTAATGCAAGTCATTCAAATGCTTGGGAAGGTGGATCCTGACGGGGCTACCATGTTGTCATGCAATTTCATGTATGAAGGATCAACATTTATAAGTGGATGATTCTGTGCCTGATTATTACAAAAAGAAGTGTTATAAGGCTTGCTATGCACTAGTGATTTATCCATTTAATGGAGAATCTCTTTGGACCAAAACAGATGATGTTGACCTGCAACCACCCCCCATAAAAAGGATGCCTGGTAGACCCAAGAAGAAAAGGAACAAGGAGGCTAGGGAACAAGTGAGAAATGATACACAACTCAAAAGGGGAAATTTTGGTATCAAATGCAGTAGGTGCCATAAGGATGGTCACAACAAGGCCACTTGCAAGCTGCCTATAACTGTTGTGACTTCAACTTAGGAAACCCCAAACCAACCACAACCAGTTGCTAGCTCAAGCTAACCACAACCAGTTGTTACCTCAGGCCAACCACAACCAGCTACTAGCTCAAGCCAACCACAACCAGTTTCTACCTCAAGCCAACCACAACCAGCTGCTACCTCAAGCCAACCAACACCAGATGGAGCTTCAACTCAGCAACCACCCAAAAAGAAAAGGAAACTTCAAAAGGGTCTAAAACAAGTTCTGAGCCAACCCTAATCTTTGTGTTGATCTTTGATGTGTACTAGTTATGCCACTTTAGCCTATTTTGTAGTTTATGACTAAGGCTTATAATGCCACTTTTGTTGGATTTCTCCTGCTGTAACAGATGGCATACAATGCCTATTTTCTAGTTTATGACTTATGGCTTGCAATGCCACTTTTGTTCTGACTTGTAATGTAACTATTGTTATGACCTATAGTGTTACTTTTGGTATTACCTTTAATACAACTTCTGTTATGGTTCTGTTACTATTGTTATGACCAAATTATGGTGTGCATTTGTTTTGGTATATTATGGGAAACATCAGTAATGATAAGGAATGTTATGCTTATGTTACACCAAATTAAAAGTGCATTTGTTCTAGTATATTATGGAAAACAAAAGTAATATTTCTCCAAATACAGTTCATTGATAAATGTTAAATACATAACAATGTGACACATTTCATGACAGATACATTTCAACCTTCTAGTCCACAAATACATTTCACTGATAAATGTTGACATATACATCTCATTACACAAACAAATAACCAACCTAAAAAAACCTTGTTACAAATACAACACTAAAAACTAAGCTCAATATTCCAATCACTACGGATACTTTCAACCATTCCCTAGTGTTAATGATCTCACTCTTCAATTTGTAAATTTTTTTCTTTTGCCTATGGATCTTCAAATCTCTTTCATCAGTAATGTCGTCGTCGAGCCATTTGAAGAAATTACAACCATTGTTCACATGATTTCTAAAATTTCTACAACCCCAAAACTTTTTTCCAAAATTGACATTATTCATGTCACCCACGATACGAAGCACACATTCATCTTGGGATTAACACTTCCTCCTCTTATTTCTGCGAATAACTGACCCAGCTGTTCCAATGGAAGAACTGCTTGACAACTTAGACATTAGAGAATATTCAAACCCTAGGAATGGAGACAAGATGAAAAAAAGAAAAAATCAAAGAAACCCTTTCTGCAATGCCAGACAACAAGAACGAAGAGATTAGGAAAGCAACCAACACACCAACACAAAGAATGAGTGAATATACGCACGAGCACTTTTCTGGAAAATATGAAGCTCTTTGACAACATTCAACCATTTATATAATGATTTATTCATTCTTTTGATGAGTCATCGCACACTTGGCACGCCACGTTGGCAGTTACTAACGTCTTAACATCAGAACTAACGGCAGGGATCTAATATGCTAACGAAAGTAATAGTACGGGACCAAACTGAAAATATTTTTTATTGAGGGACGGAATCGCAACTCATAATTAACCTACGGGACTTAGGGACTAATTATGCCAATATTTTATTCTTTTTACCGATTATATAATTAAAATTATATATATATATATATATATATATATATATATATATATAGGGTCATGCTAATACACACTCATGTAGGTGTGCATTAGCAACATACACCTTAGTGTATTTTTGTGTGGGGCCCACCAATTTTTGGTGTGTGTTAGCATTTCCCATATATATATATATATATATAGAGAGAGAGAGAGAGAGAGAGAGAGAGAGAGAGAGAGACTGCGGGCCACTATCACTGTTTATTGAGAGATGGCATTCGAGACATGTTCATTTCATTTTCATATTGGTGAGATAACCATCGTCCTGATCGATACCTTAGTATTCACCTCGCTCTATATCCGCACAATATACATTATTATATAAATTTTAGGTATATCAAGTTGAAAAAATACACCACTGTAAACAATTACATATTTTAATAAAAATGTTAGTTTATTTTATAATTCAACAATAAAGCCTTAGAAAAAAATAATAGTATTTAAAATTAAAATTATACGATATTATTTAATTTATTTATTTTGTAAATTGTTGGTGTATGGTTCAACTCATATCAGGAGCATTTCTTTGTATTTTTTCATAAATTTACTGTTGTAAACAAATTAGTGATACTTATAAATCAACAACATAAATTTTGATTTTTTCATGAATACTTAGATAATAAGGTACAAACATGTTTACAAAGGTTGGTGTCTATCCACAGTGCAGATATGAAGTTCGGTATAGAGTATATTTTTTAAAGTTGCAAGTATGCAGTTGAATACTATAGGACTATGTCAAAATCTTGTTTATTATCGTCCCTAAAAGGTGGTGAGTAGAGAAAAAATAAATAAATTTTAAACTCTTTTATAAAAGGCTTTCTTATAAAATGAAAGATAAATGTATCATTAATTTATTTTTAATATTTAAATTATTATAACATGTTATTTTGAGATATATTTAACTCATCTAAAACTTCTTAAAACTCTTCTCTATTATAATATTTAAATTTCCCTTATTACAGAAATTTGAATTTTAAAGAAAAATAAAATTTCTAAAATTCTCATCTTCCCATTCTCTCAAAAAATATTATTTTTTTTAATTCCTCCCTCCTTTTCATGTTAATCAGGGAGAAATCTACTATCTATCTATTATAATTCAATTGCATGAACTCTCAAAATTGCTCTTTCATCACAAATTATTTACACTAACAAAAGGACATTTTAGTAATTAATTAATGTTTACTTTTTTTCAATCTCAAATCCTATTATATCATGACAAGTGACATTCATTTATCAATCTCTACCAATAAAATCACAATTAAATATTACATACACCTATTCTCTCTCATCATTCAAATTTCAAATCTCTCTCACATTTCTTTTTCCCACACTTTCTCACTTTCATTTTAAGTTTTTTCTCTATTTAATTATTATCCCTAAAAATACCAAAAATTTATTTTTTAATTTTAATAAAATTAAAAATTTATTTATCTCACGGGTCACTATCAACATAATATCTATTTTATTTTAATCTAACATTAATTTAAGAGACAAAATTAAATGTTAATTTTTTTCTTTCTTCATCTCATGATTCCTTTTTGTTTTTCATTTTATATAATTATTTAATACAATTTAATTTATATGATTATTATTCATTTTACAATTAAATATATCATTTTAAATTTTGCATTTCTATCTAAATATATTTTAAATCGCATCAAATAATTTTTTTATCTCACGGGTCATTATCACATCAAAATTTCCTTTTTTGTCTTTTTTTCATCTTATAAATCTTTTTTTTCTTCTTTTTGCATGATTATTTAATACAATTGAGAATGTATAATTATTTTTCAATTTATAATTAAATAACTCACTTCAAATTTACATATGTATATAAATACATTTTAATATCTATCAAATATACTTTATATTTCACGGGTCACTAAAAAAACAATACATATTTTATTTTAATCAATAATTACCTTAATTTAAAAGATAAAATTCTTATTATCAAATATTAATTTTTTATTTTATTTTACAAGTTCTTTTTTCTCTTTGTATTTAATTACAAACGTATTTATATATTCATTGTTCATCTACTATCTACTATCTATCTATTATAATTCAATTGCATGAACTCTCAAAATTGCTCTTTCATCACAAATTATTTACACTAACAAAAGGACATTTTAATAATTAACTAATGTTTACATTTTTGCAATCTCAACTCCTATTATATCATGACAAGTGGCATTCATTTATCAATCTCTACCAATAAAATCACAATTAAATCTATCTATTATAATTCAATTGCACGAACTCTCAAAATTACCCTTTCATCACAAATTATTTACACTAACAAAAGGACATTTTAGTAATTAACTAATGTTTACATTTTTTCAATCTCAACTCCTATTATATCATGACAAGTGGCATTCATTTATCAATCTCTACCAATAAAATCACAATTAAATATTACATACAACTATTCTCTCTTCATTCAAATTTCAAATCTCTCTCACATTTCTTTTTCCCACACTTTTTCACTTTTATTTTAAGTTTTTTCTCTATTTAATTATTATCACTAAAAATACCAAAAATCTATTTTTTAATTTTAATAAAATTAAAAATTTATTTATCTCACATGTCACTATCAACATAATATCTATTTTGTGATGAAAGGGCAATTTTTTGAGAGTTCATGCAATTGAATTATAATAGATTATTTACACTAACAAAAGGACATTTTAGTAATTAATTAATGTTTACTTTTTTTCAATCTCAACTTCTATTATATCATGACAAGTGGCATTCATTTATCAATCTATACCAATAAAATCACAATTAAATATTACATACACCTATTATCTCTCTTCATTCAAATTTCAAATCTCTCTCACATTTCTTTTTCCCACACTTTCTCACTTTCATTTTAAGTTTTTTCTCTATTTAATTATTATCACTAAAAATACCAAAAATCTATTTTTTAATTTTAATAAAATTAAAATTTTATTTATCTCACGGATCACTATCAACATAATATCTATTTTATTTTAATCTACCATTAATTTGAGAGACAAAATTAAATGTTAATTTTTTTCTTTCTTCATCTCATGATTCCTTTTTTTTTTTCATTTTATATAATTATTTAATACAATTTAATTTATATGATTATTATTCATTTTACAATTAAATATATCATTTTAAATTTTGCATTTCTATCTAAATATATTTTAAATCCCATCAAATAATTTTTTTATCTCACGGATCATTATCGCATCAAAATTTCCTTTTTTGTCTTTTTTTCATCTTATAAATATTTTTTTTCTTCTTTTTGCATGATTATTTAATACAATTGAGATTGTATAATTATTTTTCAATTTATAATTAAATAACTCACTTCAAATTTACATATGTATATAAATACATTTTAATATCTATCAAATAAACTTTATAGGTCACTAAAAAAACAATACATATTTTTTTTTAATCAATAATTACCTTAATTTGAAAGATAAAATTCTTATAATTAAATATTAATTTTTTATTTTATTTTACAAGTTCTTTTTTCTCTTTGTATTTAATTACAAACGTATTTATATATTCATTGTTCATTGTAAAATTAATAACTAATTTTAAATTTAAATACATATATAAATACATTTTATAACGTTCAAATTTACATTTAAATATATTTAAAATTGTATCAAATAATTTTACCCGTGCGGGAGCACGGGTATCTTACTAGTTTTGTCTTAAAATATTTGGTTTAGGAACCTCCTCTTAGACACATTACTTTATCTGTCTCATGGAGGATTTGATTACCACATTAAAAAATTATAAAATTTTTTAAATTTTAAAAATATATCTTCGGACACATCTATTTTACACACTTTTATCTCTTTTGTGAATGAGTCACCCCCTTTTGTTCAAAAAATATTCGAAGATACATCTCTATATTTATAATAGGGTAAATTCGAAGATGCATCTTCGTAATATCCCTTATGTTAAAACTCAATATTTTACTGTTAGTAAATTTTATGAAAATGCATCTTCGAATGAGTTTTAATACATCTACCTCGCGCCAGAACTAGGGGTGTGCATGAACCATAAACCAAACCAAATTAAACCATATATATAATTTGGTTTAGATCTTAAAACCGTTTCTATAAAACTGGTTTATTTTTTAAAACCGGTTTATAAGTAGATCGGTTCAATTTCAAATCGGTTTCTCACAAAAAAAATCAGTTTTTAAAAAAAAACCAGTTTTAAACTGGTTTCTCTCAAAATCAGTTTTTTATTTTCTTTAAAAAAATCAGTTTTAAAACCAATTTTATAAAAAAAAACAGTTCCTATGCACTGTTGTATTGTCTAGGGAATTGAATCCCCTGCAGTCGGTAAAATGCCGCAATCACACAGTTGGAGCATTTTTAGCCGTTGAATCTTGATCATACGGTTTAAAAAAAACAGATTTATTTTTATATTATATTTTTTAAACTGTCTCTTTTAAATCAGAACCGTCCGAATTTAATCGGACGGCTATCAACACTTGAATGTGTGAATGCAGGGGCCCTGACTGCAGGGAACCCCAATCCATTGTGTAGCTCAAATTATATGACAGCAAGACAGCAAGGAATTATAACTTTCTTTTATTGCTAAACCAGGTGGTCTTAGATGAGAAATGCGAGTATCAGCATAGATCAACCAATACTATTATACCCAATTGTAGAACCATCGCTCCATCCAACGATGACTAAATACATGTTGTAATTTTATACAGAGTCAAAAGAACTTAAATATCCGGGGGCTAAAAATGCAGTGACCAAAAGCATTGTCCTTGGAACTAATTTATACAATAATACAACATAAATTATTTGACAGGCTGACAGCACAGTAGAAGACCAAATAATGGAGTTATATAAATAAAAGACCAATACAAGATGAGCCTTTCAATTTGTGACACAAGTATAGTCATTAAACATTTTAAGTAGCCACAAAATTACCAATACAAAATGAAACCTAGAGTCAAATATGATCAAACAATATTCACCCAAAAATACTGTAAGTAAATAATATACTAAAATCACCATAGTTAGTGAACTATCTGATACAGATTATTATCACACATGAGAAGCAGATTATTAGATTCAAATTTGAGGAAGAGAGTTTTGAGAGTCTCAAATTTGGAAACTGATAATCTGATCCAAATTTAATTAATGGTTACCGGTTTTTTTTGTTTTGATAAATGGACTACCGGTTCTAAAATGTAATTTTGGAATTGGTTTTAAAATATGGATTAATTTGGATACTAATTTGGTTTATAGTTATTGGATTTTTTGCACACCCCTAACCAGAGCCTTCCTCATTCCTTCTTTATTTTTATACACTTTCAAAAACACTTCCCTAGCCAGAGCCTTCCTCATTCCTTCTTTATTTTTATACACTTTCAAAAACACTTTAGAGCTTGTGAGCAAGAACCAACAAGACCATTTTTTCAATCTTCAACACTACTTCTACCTCATTGCAATCAATCCCAAATATTTTCATTCACTCCATTCAAGCTTTCACTCAACAACTCTCAATCGGTAATTTTCTCATTTTCTTTCTATTTTTGAGTTGTGATGCATGTATTAGGTAAAATAGATTGTTTAAAATGCATTAGGTTGTAGTTAGATTCAAAATAAATAACTTGTATAGACATGCATTCACCCCTAAAAAATTATGGAGATGTATCTTCAGACCAATTTTTGACAAATTTGAGTTGAATGGTTCACTTGTGAACACAACACGCTTTCAAGTGTGAATCTGATAATGTATCTCTGTAATTTTTATTTTGTGATTACGTAGATACATCTCCGAACCATTTTTAACAAATATAGGATAGATAACTCAATTATAAAGCGTTGAGTACATTTAATATGCATCTTCACAACATATAAAAAAGACAAATTCAAATTTTTAGTGTTCACCCTCGCCTCATAGGTGGATAAAGTAATATCCATGAAATTTTAGTATTTAGTTCTAAGTGCATAACCTTTCAACATTGCTATCCTAATGCATCACTAAAATATTTTGTTTATGATAATAAAACAAAAATTAAATAAAACACATAATTGAGGGAATCCATTGGTGGTTACTTGTTAAACATTTAATGTGACAAAAAAGATTTTTAATCGAATATAAATTATTTTATTTTATTTTACCAACATAGTATTCCGAGAATCAACAAAATGACTCTCCTATAAAAGTATGACTCTCCTAAGAATGAGTTCATGGTTGTACACAAGGGAAAATTTTGCAGTGGAAGTTATTTTCCACTTGCTTAGTATAACAAGTGCGAAGCTTTTTTCTTTCTTTTTTTTTCTTGAAGTACCTAAATACTATTTTTATTTACAAATGAAGAATTGTGGTTACGAGATTAAAAACTCAAGCAAATTATTCTTCTTGACTGATGAGCAAATATCCTTACATAAATACAACAAATAATTAATTTATAGAATCACAGAATAAAAGCTGCATTAACAAACCCCTTCACGACTGTTTCAAATCTTTACTAACTCTGCTATTAAAATAATGCAATGATGTTACCATAATTACAAGAGTTGATAAGAAGGCTGTAAGAAATGTAACGATAGAGACAAGATCAGAGTGCACCTTTTTTCCAGATGGTATTCTCCAAACAAGACCAGCATCATACAGATTGGCATCATCATTTTTCAATTTGAACAAACAACTGCTATTTTCCACCTTTTCCTTTGTGCTGCAGCACAGAATCGTATCCGGTGCACCAAATTCGACTATTGAGTAGCCACTTTCATTCAGAGGCTGAAAAACAAAAGGGAAAAAAGGAAGGTTTAGCTAGAAGTAGCATAAGGTATAAATTGAGTTGTAACAGCCTTACTTGATATCGTGCGTGCAAAGGAAGCTCTATGCTGATATCAGCTGGCTGTAGCAATGTATTTAGATCAATATCTAAGTGGATTTCAACGGCAGATCGATTGGACAAGAACGAAGGAAGCTCCAGATTTGTATCACCAAAGACAGCTATATCATTGAACACTGCAATAAAGTGTGTTATTGATTGAAAGAAAGAAATATGGAGATGTTCCTTAAAGTAAAAATATGAAACTTCTTTCCCAAGTTTTTTTATTCAAATCTGAAAAGCAAGTGATGAGTGTTTACCACCGCGTTGAGCAAGATGTTGTAATTCAAATGGATCAGCAAAAACTCCAGAAGGCAACCTTTCAATAATTATTAATTCACATGAGTAGCTTAGAAGATCAGACAAAGAGTTCAACTGTTGGGTCTGTAATTTGATTAATGTAGACACACGGCGATGAGAACCTTCACCAACAAGATCGCGTTTTAGAACTGACAATCTTAAAATGGAACTATGGTTTTCTGGAAGCACTTCACACAGACCAGAAGTGACTTCATGAGACATGAAATTTTCAAAGTCTGAATCATGTAAGCTTGTATATCTGTCATAATAAGACTGCATCAGAAATTGCTTCATGGGAGAAAAAGATTTAGCATTTCTACTATTAGACCTAGGATTTGGGGAGCCGACCACCTGAAAGAAAATGAAATTAAATATATTGTTCAACAAGATCCAAAGAAAAAAGGCACTCTATATCAATGTTTTAAAGATCGACCGGAGGATGAACCGGAGAGATCTCCAATTTAAGGTTCAATTGATTTAACTGGTTAAACTTAAAGTAAAACTGTTTATTAAATAAATAAGTAAAAAAACTATTAATATGGAGTTAAAATTCATAGATAAGTCATACACAATCATAGGTTCACAACTTAATAAAGTAAATATATCAAAAATTCATTACAAACTTAATACGACAAGATCAACGGTAGACATAATAACACAGCATAATGGATGACAATGTTATGTTTGAAAGGGACGGTGTAAGGATGATGCAACGTGGTTGAAAGGGAAAAAAAACTATGATGGTATAATGGACTTAGAGTTTGTGGATTAAAGATTTTGAAGTTTTGAGAGCAGAGCGAAAAGGAGACAAAGATGCAGAGAGGCTAAGCAGAAATTATTTGGTTTTGTTTTTGGATATAGATGTCCAACTCCAACATATCGGATGAGTGTCCAACATGTCCAAAATATGGGTCTGGTTAAAGTCATACATATTTTTATCCGGTTTTATATAATCAGATTTGGAAATACGTAATGATAACTTGCTTATCCAATTAAAATGAGCACCCCTGGGTACAGCAAAGGCTGCCCTAAAGTTTCTCTCTAAAGATTGCATTTCTAACCTTGTCTTGTATGATCACTCATTTAATGTACCATTCTTAAAACAACATTAAATTTACTTTTTGGTTGGCTTTAAGAGTATGCAAAACAGCATTTGCTTGTTTAAATGTTTAGGCATGGCCACTACTACCATGTTTACTTCGTATACCTTCCCTTGAGGCTATTTCCCCTATCACATTTGCCGTTGTGGTGCTAGTCCTATGCTCATTTTGAAAGAAGACATTTCAACATGAATAACACAGATTCTTGCAGAGAAAAGTTCTAGTTTTGTCATTCCAAGGGTTTTACAAATTCATTATTCCTTTTGTTGAAACACATGTCAGTGTTTCTTCATCTTTTGCCAAGGAAAAACGAGTGCAGTAAATTGATAAGACAGTACTGTAAAAGCATGAACAGAAAAATAAATGACGGCTGACCATCTTCTGTTACAGATCCCTACTATTACCAACATGAAATTGAGAGAGAAGATACAACAGAAGCAAATCTTTCAAATACGGATTTTAACAATAGGAGAACTTTTTCATCAAGCTTCAGACAATGGGATCCCTGTGCTGTTATTTTAGCAGTTTCAGGACACTTATCCAAACTCAGAAAAGAAACAGCACAGAGCCATCCCTAAACAAATATTTTACTAACCTGACCTGATACTGAATCACCAAGCGAACAGTTTCCAGGTGACCATATAAATGAACTTCCGGCTAACAAATGGACGCAGAGTTGAACAAATTGCCTGGTTGTCATTTAGAATCTGAAAAAAAAAAACGATTAGCAGCGAGGAAATATTTCACATACGTAAAAAAGCTCTATGATTAAAGAATCACTCAAATTCAAACCCTATTTTTTCTAACTTCTTAGTTGGTAGCGTAGCAAGAGAAAAAATATATTAATATTAACTTATTCATCTTGTGTGAGAGTTTGAGAAGGGTAATATTATTCAAAAAAGAGCATACAGATTAAACAAATATTATAAAAATATAGTTTTTTGTCCGGGTGGATGTTGGCGTGTAACAAGGTGTCATTTACTAATTGAACAACCTGATGTTACAATGTTGCAGTCAAGGAAAAGTTAAAACACGGCTGATTCCATGACTGATTCCTCGTCATCTCAAGCAACTAGTCCCATTCTCAGTCCAATTCCCTCTTCAATCATTCTTTAACCATTTTTGAACCAAGTCACTCCCCAATTATATCTCTTTCAAACATCCCTTAGACAAGCTACTCTACATCTGTTTCATCGTTTGCATCGTCCTCGCCTTTTCAACTTCTGCTACCCAACTAACGCTCTTCAATGAACAAACACTCCCCCCCCTTATGCAAAAACTAGCATCATTGTCCCCAGACTACATCCATCATTTTTCCTTACCTACAGAAAACCCCAGTGTCAAACAAGCCTTCAAAGACCCCATATGGTTGGCTATGAGAGAAGAACTCTCTGCTGTAGAGAGGAATAAACATGGAGACATACGCAGACTTAATAAATCAGCAAAAACAAAAATTAAAAACCAAGTTTGACATTCCAAAACCCTATTGCAAGAAAATGAACCAAAATTCAGAATCATTAAAATAATCAAGCAATACACATAAGAGGCCAATCGAGACAGAAACTTTGCAGGGTCATTTCACTTAATTTGCCGTATGAGATTCAGCATTGCTATTCTACAACTAACAATTTGATAAAGTAAGAAGAAGAAACAGTGATTGAAACCTATCCTTTTAAGAAGAATGCAATTTGAAGGGGAAATGGACCGGAGTACAAAGGAGGAAGTGAGTTGCAGTCTTGCAGAGACAGAGCACAAGATAGAACTGTGGTCACATGTAAAAAGAAAGAAAGTGTGCATGATTTATTAACCAAACCAAGTTGGGATCGGAATTGTGTGCCTGTGGTGGGAAAGGAACGATCTTGCTACTACTAAAGAAGGGGAATGAAAACAAACCTCTGCGGCAGGGTTGTGGCGTCTGTGTTGACGGACGAAAATGGCTGTCGGTGGGGGCGACTAAGAGGCAGTGGGCAGTGCTCCGCGAGCAAGGAGATGGAAGTTGGGTGTATCTAGTTTTTAACAAATCCCGAACATGTAGCTTATTTTGAACCGTTGGATTCATCGGGCGAACAAAATTGATCTAAAACTAGAATCCTATGAACAATAAAAATTTAAAAACCAGCAAGGAATGTATCACAACTCTCATTCAAATAAGCTCCAGTTCGATAATAAAGCCAACAAAAAAACTCTAAAAATTAAAGAAAAATGCAAAACTTATAAGTAAAATGAGCATAATATTAATATCAGTCCATCGAATTAATAAATTCCGTCAGATAGATTATGAAAATGGAACAAATCAAGCTATTAGAGGAAGCAGAGGCAATGATGCATACAATAAATACGAAACAGATATAACTGAAACGAGGTTTACCATCAAGTTTAATCCGTCATTCAGAGAGCATGGTGAGTAAGAACAAAGAAACCCTAATCTACAAAGTAGAACAGTAAAATCAGATTTGATAGATAGAATTCATTCTATAAACATGGACGGAATCTCGCGCGTTACAGGAAATGGGAAGGTAATCCTAGAAAAGTAATAATTGGGGAAATATGGACGGAATCTCTTACTGTTTCGGGCGGATGACGACTCCGGCTGCTTTCCCGGCCAGTACTACAAGGATAAGGGAAGAGCGGTAGAATAGGCTTTGGATTAGAATTTTTTAGAATACCAAATTAAATATTTTCTTCATTTGTTAGTTACCCTTTTCATTTTCGGCAATGTTAGATTGTTAGGTTAACACTCAAATTTGACACTAAAACTTACATACCATATTTATATGGTCAATGTTTTTTAAATAAAAAAAATATTTATTTTTTTAAAATTTATTTTATAATAGAAATATAAAATTATCTCATTAATCAACTTAACTATTTTATATATAAAATTTATTTTAAAAATTTATATAAAATCACATGGCAGCTTGCAAACAGGCCAACGGACTCAAAAATGCAAACGGTTCGAATTAAATCAAAGCGGAAGCATGACTTCCGAACCCGGGCAGAACTGAAACGAATGAAAATATCAGTCCGGAAATACATAAAAACCACACGAATGCCACCAAAAGAGTTTGCCGGTTCAAGCTATGTCATCACTAAGCTCCTATGCACCATGAATCGAAAATTCACACCAAAAGTGGTGATATCAAACACCAAAATCACATACTTCAAGAATGGATACAATTAATCCGAATCGAAATTTTAGTATCAAAACAAATTAGTTTAACAATGGATTCGGATTGAAATCGTATCACTTCATGAATTCAATACCTATTCTCAACCAAACTTCACGATTCAAGTGAAACGAAATACCTTTCGATACAAAAACATATGCAAAATTAAGAATTCGGATTCACAATATTCCCTTGAATTTACAAAGATCCAACTAATCCCGGATTTCAATATCATCAACAAACGCGTAATTATGCACAAGCAAACTTCAAACGACTTTCGCAAAACAATTTGCAATGTGTTGGCATTTTCCGGGCAGCAACATGTACTTGAATCGGTATCAATCAAGATCGAATTCAAAAAAAACAATCACAATCGGAGGCATAAAAACACTTACCGATCCAAATAACATTGCTAAGAAATTGCAAAAGCATTGCAAACAATTAAACCACATTCAAAGTGTCGATTCCAATCACAAACAAAATTATTCACATGTCGACACCAATATTTAATCTCTAAAGCACATATCAACACATGAACTTCAAGCAATTCAACAATTAATACGCTTCGAAATCAAACTTCGGCATATGAATCACAATCAATCTAACAGTTACTCAACCAATTCCGGATTTCACCATTAGGCTCCAATTTAGTACCACATCAAGAATCCACAAGTTTATCACCATTAGTACAATTCTTGAATCAAGTATGTCAACAATTAGTATCAACAAGTTCTAAGTCAAATTCACATCATCAACATCTTTGAGGAAATTTCACAAACATCTAATGTGCAAGAAATCTGGTGTTATGTCAATGCCTACAATTCAACTGCAATTCACTCGAGCCTTAACACAAACACTCGATTTACAACTAAAATTCTCAATGAAATTCACGATTCAAGCATCGTAGTATTATTAATTTAAACGAATCTACTTCACCAATTCAATATAATCCATAACAACCAAAGTATGAAACTAGAATTATCAAGAACTTAGTGTACAGGATTTGTCACCTCAAGTGAAGATTGAAGGAAGATTGAAAGAAGATGCAAGACGATGATGTTGCCAAACTGAAGGAGACGGATGGAGATCGCCGCAACAGAGGGAGGCGGACCGAGGGAGTGGCCGGACGGAGTGGAGACGCGGCTGCCGGAACAGTGCACCGATCGGCGCTGGAGGTGGCCGGAATAGTGCGAAATCGGAGGGAGAGGGGAGAGAGTTCCGCGAGTGAGAGAGGGAGAGAACTTTGAGTTTCTTCTCTTGTTGTATTGTGAACGTGAAAGAAAAGTAGGAGTGTCTGAGACTGAGTGAAAAAAATTCCAATGAGAGGGAAATGAGAGAATTTTTAATATATAAGGTAGTGGAAAAAAGAAGTGAAATGGTAAAATTCCGGCTTATCGGCAGCTTAAGTGAAAATAACACTTTGTTCGGTACAAAATTTCGACTCTGAGCCTCTTACGAAATTATCCGTGTCTGAGTCACGGACGCAACGCAAAAAGAACGGACGTCATACGATCAAAAACGAATGAGTTCGATACGTTTAAGCTGCAAGACGTCACTGAAGAAGTTGTTTTTTTAGCTTATTTGGTGTCCTCTACTCGAAAACGTGATGAGGTCAACCTCTTCGGAGCATAATATCGACTCGACTTTGTCAGAAAAGTTGTAGATCTATGAGTCAGTGACCTCGTGTTAAAATGTGAGCTCAAACGGACAAACGACGAAGGAGATATGAATTTTCTCGCGAAACAACTCTCAGCCATTTTTTCGATTCAGCACGTCAGTTTTGTGAAATAAACTGAACCGACAATCTTCGGAGTACCATTCGGACTCGAGCTTGTCTTGGAACTTGAAGATGATAAAATTTGTGAACCAACGCTTCGAGAACGGACGCAATCCGATGAAAATTGACCGAGTTATGAATTTTACAAAATCTGACAGACAGTGCACGGCATCAAAGAACCCCACTGATAATTCACATTTTCGGGGTGCTTCCGCTCGGACCTAACCCAAACTGAATTCACGGCATGAAGATAACATCTAAACGGAATTTTAGGCACCGGAACGGCATCAATCCGACAAACGAGCTGAGAGTTATGAATTTTTTTAGTGTCCAAAACTCACCGGTTCATCACTGTTTTTCACTGTATCGACTCTGAAAACTCGCACATTCGGAGATCTTCTTCAAAGAATTAGTTCTCGGCCAAAACACAAAAAAGGGAGAGGATGTCAAGACAGAACTTTTTGGCATACGAATCTCTCAGAAACGTTGATCCAATCAGAAGTTACGAACTCTTGAATGCCGCTAGCACAGTTAATCGGCGAAACCGAAATTTCAGAAACAATTAATTCTCACCACTTTTCTTGATGAATTGGCCTCCGAGATGAACATAAAAGTTGTGTAGAATGCCGAGACGGTCGTAAATTTTGAATTTCAGACCAAAATGAGTTTCCGGGCGAGAGTTATAGGTTTTTGCAAATTGCACCGTAAAACTGATATTCTGCTTAAACTTCTCTAAATCACCCGAGAACTTTAACTTCCTCTAAGATTCTTGTGCACGTGTCGCATGACGAAATAAACGTCTGCCGCAACCTGTTAAAGCTTAGTGAAAATAATTTGGTCCTGTCACAATGCATGTATGTTCATGTATGTTTATGATGCAATTATGATCTAAATGCAATGCCATGAAACATAAGCTAGATAAAAACAAGAGGACAAATTTTGGGGTATTACAAGGAGGATTCGACATCTTTGTCTATTACAGTTTTGGTATAACTGTTTTTGCTACAGGTGTGATTGGAATATGACTAGGATTCCAGGTGGCATCTGAGATTGTGGAATCAGAGATTCTGACTCTAAATGGAATATGTGGTTTCCTTGTGATGGAGACATTTTTGGTAACTTGGGATTGAAGAAAGGATTTAGTTGCTAATTCTGAGGAAGATATTTGATGCGCTGTTGAAGCCCAAGTCCAGCTGTGGTTTGCATTATAAATAGGTTAAAGTTAACCTAGTTTGTTGGTTGATTATTGCAGCTGTTTTAGAAGTACTTTTGTGAGCCTCTCGTGTATTGTGTGAATACTTGAGAAGGACTGTTTATTGAGTTATAATATTTGTAGTCACTGCTGTGATTGGAAGGGAATTGAGAAGAGTCTCATACCTAGGAGAGTCTTAGGTAGAAATCTAGGATCAAGTGTCACGACATCCTGTCTGACATCTTTGTGATCTGCTTAACCAAAATTTCAATTGGTATCAGAGCAGGCATCCTGCTATGTATCTGGGTGAGATTCAGGGACGATACTTTCTGGTTCGATGGATAAAGAAGGAGGAATTCTGAATAGACCACCAATACTGAATGGTTCCAATTTTGATTATTGGAAAGTTCGCATGGTGTCGTTTATCAAGTCTATGGATAGAAAGGCTTGGAAGTTTGTGATTAAGGGGTGGGATCCACCAAAGATTAAAGACAAAGATGGGAAGCTCACTGAGGAGCTGAAACCTGAAGAAGATTGGGATGATGAAGATGATAAGCTTGCTCAAGGAAACTCCAAAGCCTTGAATGCTTTGTTCAATGGGGTGGACAAGAACATCTTCAGACTCATCAAGAATTGCACTGTTGCAAAGAATGCATGGGAAATCTTGAAGACTGCTCATGAAGGTACCTCTCGTGTCAAATCCTCAAGACTTCAGCTTCTCACCAATAAGTTTGAGAACTTGAGAATGAGAGAAGATAAAAGCATACATGACTTTCACATGAACATTGTTGATATTGCTAACACATCTAGTGACCTTGGAGAAAAAATTCCTGAAGCCAAGCTAGTTCAGAAAATTCTAAGGTCTCTTCCCAAGAGATTTGACATGAAGGTAACTGTCATAGAAGAAGCTTAGGACATAGCCACTATGAAAGTTGATGAGCTCATGAGGTCTCTACAAACCTTTGAAATGGGACTGAATGAAAAGTCTGAAAAGAAGAAAAGCTTAGCCTTAGTGTCAGATCATGATGAAGAAAAGATAAACTCAAATGAAGTAATGTCTAAGGCGGTTGTGTTTCTTGGAAAGCAGTATGGACAATTGCTGAAGAAAATGGAGGGATAAGCAAGATCTAATGCTAACCCTCAATCATTCAACAACCTTAAAAGAGCTTATCTTAGAAGAAACCTTAAGAATGAAGATGAGAAGGGAAAAGGAATTAAATGTTATGAATGTGAGGGATACGGACATATCAGGTATGAGTGTCATACCTTTCTGAAGAAAGAAAAGAAAGGACTTATTACATCCTGGTCTGAAGATGAGTCTGCAAGTGATGGAGAATCGCCTAAGCAAGTCTCTGCTCTTACAGGAATGTTTGATACTGATATAAATTCAGAGATTGGAAGTCTATCTTATGATGATCTACTAAAATCCTTCAAAGAGGCCTATAAGAGATGTACTGAAATTTGCCAACTAGAAGAAGGACAACACAAGATCATTATGCTTCTTGAGGCTGAAAGGGAAAAACATCTTGATGTCATTTCTGATCTTGAGGAGGAAGTGGTTGTGCTAAAGTCCAAACTGGAAAATATGACCAAAAATGTTAGGATGCTCAACAGCAGCTCTGGTATTCTAGATTAAATTCTTCAAGTCGGGAGGAATGCTGGAGATGTCAGAGGACTTGGATACAATGATCCAAAGTGCAGTCTCAATCCGATAAAAAAACAGACAATGTCAAATAGAATGCCTCAACATCATTATAGACATCAGAGAAGACAAAATTGGAAATGTCATCACTGTGGCAAGTATGGTCACATTAAACGATATTGCTACAAGTTACATGGATATCCCAAAGGCAGGAGTACTGGAAAGAAAAAAAAGGTCCAAGGATGAGTCCATGGCTCTGGTAGTTCATTCCTATCAAAGTGAGTACCCTGAAGAAAGGTGGTACTTTGACAGTGGATGTTCAAGACACATGATTGGTGTCAGGGAATATCTAGTGGACATAAAGCCTCATTCTTCCAACTATGTGTTAGGTGTCAAGAAGTGCTTATTTTCATAATTTATTTTGAAGCCTTTAAGCTCTTTTAATCGTTTTAATCGGGAAACGACTTATTAATTAAGCGATTCTTGAATTTTTGTGAATACTAGGTATTTTTATATGTTTGTGTATTTTTGTTGCAATTTAGGTGAAAAGATCGCAGCTCGAATCGCACGGAAACGCTAAATTTGGAAAAGCTGTGTGTCGCAAATTAGGCCCATGCACCGCCCGGCCCTGCTAAGGTGCAGGAAGGCCTCATCGCCCGGTGCTGCTGGGGCGCAAGATCCCCAACTTTGATCAAGTTCCAAAATTGTCCATGTTGCGCCTCTTCAAGACCGCCTGGCCGTGGACTCATCGCCCGACGCTCTGATCTCATCGCCCGACGCTCGCAGATATTTTCTGAGCCCCACGTGACACTGTAGCTGTCACGTGGCCTCACTTTTGGCCACCGCCCGGCGCTGCTTTCTGGGCTTAACATGTATATAGGCACATTTGTTAGATATTTTTGGGAGATTATCACTTTTCATCTCACTCTTTTGTAACCTAGAACCTTGTTTGAAGAGAAAAACTCCATTGTTAATCATTTTCTTAGTTTTAAAGCTTTTATGCTTCAATCCTTGAATCTTTGAAGATTGATGCTCCAAAAGCTTTGCAACATTACTTGTTGATCAAGCTACCATGACAATGGGTAGCTAAGCAACTCTAGTGTCAAGATTAGTGGAGGTAATCCATCATTTGTGTATGTATTGATCTTGTATTAAGTTTATGAACTTTGTTAAGGATAAATATAGAGAAAAACTTTGTTTATATGGTTTATCTTTTATTTTGATTCATGATTGAGAGATATGTGTTAAAACTTGACCTAAGTTTCATTCCATCAATATTCATGAGGCTAGAGATAGTTTTGAATATTGATGTTCATAAATATTGTTCTAAAATGTTATCATATTGATAGTTTGTGTGAGAGATCAACAAAGGATCAATATGATAAATCCCACAACAAGTGTTCGAGAGAAACTTGTTGAGAGGATATGTGATTTTATTTATCGTTAGCAAGTTTACACACTTTTTCGAGGATATACGTACGAAACGGATTACCGGATACTAATCTTGGCATGTTTTTACAAATCTTTAAAACCAATCTTTTTACCGTTGTTTTCTAAAATTTGAATGCAAACGATCCGATTGAAAATTACCAAAACCTTTGTTACGATTAAAGTTTGAAACCCTTTTAACTATCGAACGGCGGCAATATACACAATCTCTGTGGATACGATAAAACACCCCCCTAAATACTTTTCAACAAACTGGCGCCGTTGCCGGGGATTGTTGTTATATTGCGAGCATTGCAATAGTTATTGAGTTTTAAACTTGTTAACTTTTTCTTGTGCTTGTTGATTTGTTTGGTTTAGTGTGCAGACTTCGTTTTATGCGAGGGAAGTTACCTGCGGACCAACTTCTGTTCGATCCCAAGATTGAAAGAACCGCTCATAAAATCAATAGCAGAACAAGGCGGAGGAGGCAACTTGCCAAAGAAAGACGATAGGGAGAGGAGAGTTCAACTTCGACGCAAATACCACAGTTACCGCCAACTATGACTGAACCACCACCATCATCACATGCTTCTAGACCTTGTACTAATAGTCCGAGACATAATGCACAATTTGCACGCAATGCTCAGAATGGTCGGCATTCAGAAATAAAAACTGGTATCTTCTCTCTTCTATATCAGAGTCTTTTCACTGGTATGGATCACGAGGATCCTTTTACACACTTGACTAAGTTTAATGAGATTGCGGGAGCAACTGGTGCACCCGAAGCTGAAGAGGAATCAATGTTTAAGAGATTATTCCCGCATTGGGAAGGCCAAAGAATGGTATCTTGATCAATCTACGGCAATCATGACGGACTGGAACGTACTTGAGGAAAAGTTTTTGGAACGAGTTTTTCCACACAATCGTTTCATGGAGGCTAAGACAGCAATCGCAGTTTTCACTCAAGGTGGAAATGAATCTCTCAACGAAGCTTGGGAGAGATTCAAATCCATGTTGAGAAAGTGTAAAGGGCATGGTTTCGATGAGCTCTCTCAAATTCATATTTTTTGAAATGATCTTCAATTAGTGCAGAAAACATTGTTGGATGCCACCGGGGGTGGATCTTTGTTGCGGTGAAAATCAGATAACAAGCTATTAATTAACTTGCATCATATTTCTTTTACAACCGACTTTGATTTATCCAAAGGAAAGGTTTAAGATCGTTTAAAAACCTAAAGGGGGGAGATCCAAGGTTCGGGGGTTGGTTACGCCTAGGGAAGGTATTAGCACCCTAAACGTCCGTAGTACTCTACGGGAACCTCTTGTTAAGTTTGTGTTACGTCATGTTTGCTTGCTAAGAACACGAAATAGAATTAGTCTCGTCCTAATCATGATTTAATCGAGGAATCGATAATCAATTATTCTTGACTTTCATCGACTAAAAAGTAAATGAAACTGAAATAAAGAGAAAACGGTCTCATATTGATCAAAGTTTTGTTGATTCAATGAAGTCAACCAAACCATGAAGTTTGTTATGTCATCGACCAAAATAAAGATAATGAAACCGGAATGAAAAAATAAGGTTGGTCTCGTCTTAATCAAGATTTAAATCGATAAATCGATAATCTTAGATTTTTGACTTTCATCGACCAATAAAAATAAGTAAAAAGTGGCCTCATATTTATCAAGACTTTATTGATTTGAAATAATCAAAGTCAAGATTTGTGCAATGTCATCGGCCTAATGTAAAGAAAATGGACTCGAAATGAAGAATAAAGTTAGTCTCGTCTTGATCAAGATTTAATTGGGGGATCGATAATCTTTTGATATTCGACTTTCATTGACCAACAAAAATAAAGAAATGAGCCTCATACATATCAAGATTTTTTAGTCATTTTGCATAAATCAACTAAGTCATGATTTTGTAATATCATTGGCCCAAAAATAAAGAAAGTGGAATCAAAATGAAAATGAAGTTGGTCTTGTTTAAATCAAGACTTAATCGACCAATCGATAATCTTAGATTTTTAACTTTCATCGACCAATAAAAACAAATAAAAAGTGGCCTCATATTTATCAAGACTTTTAGTGATTTAAAATAAATCAACAAGTCATGATTTTTGTATGTCATGGGCCCTAAAAATCGAAATAAAGATCGTAAGCGAAAAATAAAAAACAAAATTCGAAAGAAAAAATTATGAATTCAAGAAATAACATGATAAATTGAAACTAAAAATTCAAAATGCTCCTAAAATAAAAACTAGAGAAACAAAATTAAGAAATAAATGGAAAATAAAATAGTATGAAATAATAAAAGGGTGGTGATGAAGCATGTTTTTTGTCTTTTTGAATTTTTATCTTATCTTTTAAACATTATTCATAATAAAACTAAACAAAAATTATAGGATATTACAATACTTTTTCCAGAAAAATATTAACATGCTAATGAACTTGATAACAACATAGATAAATGATCATGGTACTTTGAAAACAGAGAAATAAAAGAGATGAATGTTACCTAGTGGAGACGGTCCACTGCCTCTTCAATGACACGAGTTATGGAAAAATGAAGACGAGCCTTCTCTCCAGAAAATTTGCAAGAATAATTGAGGGAGAAAATTAAGAGAGTATTCAGCCTTTGTGTGGGGTGAATCTGGTGTGTCAAATGAGAGAAAGAGAGATCTTATTTATAGTGTGAATAAAGTGGGAGTGTTGATGTGGCAATCCATGTGACTTTATGAGAATGATTCTTGGCCATTGATAAGTGAAGTGTAAGAATGTTTTTTGGCCATTGATAAATCTAAGTTGGCAATCCATGTGAAGTGTTAGAATGATTGAGTGGTCCCCACTTACCATGAAGATAAACAAAATAAAAAAATAATAATAATAATAAAGCTTAGTAATAATAAAACTAATAATGATAATAAAACTAATAATAATAAAATTAATAATAATAAAATAACTAATAAAATTAATAATAATAATAAAATTAATAATAATAATAATAAAACAGAAATAATAATAATAAAACTAAAAATAATAAAAGATAATTGAAAATAGTTAGTGAAAAAAAGAAATAAAACAAATTAAATTCTAACGAAAAATGCATGATTAATGATCAATGAAATGTTTAACTAAAAATGCAAAAATGGCCGATTTAAGATGATATGAAATGATCTGATGATCTGATGGTAAAATTTGGGGTACAACAGTTGCCCCTATTTAAATATCTTCACCGGATGACATGAGAGATGAAAATCTTCATAAAATCATGGTGGAAGATATTTAAATATAGATAACCGAAAATTTTGCCCTCAGATGCACTGATATGCAATGCTATGGACAAAATGCTGACATGCCATGAACTCTAATATGATGAAAATGGTGGAATGATAAATGCAAAGGTGCAGACAAACAAATCACCAAGGATGAAGGGCAATCCACCACATGTGAGCTTACTGGGGAAGGATAAGGTTAGTATCCATGAGGAAGACTCACTGGGGATACAGACTAACCAACATAAGAGACTCAATGGGGAGACTCTGAGGAAACACTGGGGGAAAAAAAGCACACTCTTTACTGGGCATGGAACCAGAAAGAAGACATGATCTCTACTGGGGATCAATTTGGAATAAAAGGATAGACACCAACAAAAGATTTTCTGGAATCTTCTTATACTGAAGAGTTCAAACTGGATCTTCAAGAAAAACCAGAAAAGACAGAGAAAGAAACATCCGGAAAAACATCAGATGGCAAAAGAAACTAGTCATCCAATAATGGCTGTGAATGAAGGGTACAAATCACGATATCTAATAATGGATTTAGATGATTGTGAACAGAGACTACATTCAAGAATGACATTGAATGTAAAGAAACCAGTCATCCAATAATGGCTTTGAACAAAAGGTACAAATCACAATATCTAATAATGGCTTTAGAGGAATGTGAACAAAGACTCGATCTGAAAAACATCAGAAAGAGAGATACCTTCGGAAAGGCATCAGATGGTAGAGAAACTGGACATCCAATAATGGCTTTGAATGAAAGGTATAAATCACGATATCTAATAACGGCTTTAGATAAAGTGAACAAGGACTCAATCTGAAAAAACATCAGAAGGAGAGACACATCCAGATAGGCATCGGATGGTAGAGAAACCAGACATCCAATAATGGCTTTGAATGAAAGGTATGATTCACGATATCTAATAACGGCTTTAGATAAAGTGAACAAAGACCCGATCTGGTAAAATATCAGAAAGGGACACACATCCGGAAAGGCATCGGATGGTAGAGAAACTGGACATCCAATAATGGCTTTGAATGAAAGGTATGACTCACAATATCTAATAATGGCTTTAGATAAAAGTGAACAAAGACCCGATCTGGTAAAATATCAGAAAGGGACACACATCCGGAAAGGCATCGGATGGTAAAGAAACCAGACATCCAATAATGGCTTTGAATGAGAGGTAAACTTATAATATCTAAGAAGGCATCAGATAAACATGAGAAAGGTAGACATCCAAGAAAGCATTAGATAAGAGGAATCACAATATCCAAGAAAGCATTAAATGACTGTGAACTTTCAGGAATGGCACTGAAAGTAAAGGTAAATCACTATATTCAGGAATAGTATCAAATGATAGTAAGAAAGACATCCAGGAATGGCACTGGAGTGAAAGAATATAAAGATTCAGGAATAACACTGGAATGAGAGAAGATAAACATCTATCAACAAGATTAGATGCGCAAGATAATGACAACATTCAGGAATGGCACTGAATGAAAAGGACAGGTAACGTTTTTGTAAGGTAAGATGTGGATAATGACACGACCTCGGGAGAAATGCAAATGATGATGAAACACTCATGATATGCATACGTATATGAATTATGTAGATGAAGATGCTGACGACACAGCACGACTCTTTTGTGGAGAAGACAAAACTGGAAGACTGATTCCTCCACACGGAGATCACTGCCATTCCGCTTAGGACTAGAGATGCAACTACTGAACACATCATTGCCACACTGGTAAACTATATCCAAATTGATGATCCTCGTATGAAGGATGAAGAGCTGCTTAGGGATTCTTCAAGTAAACTGCCCCAGATTAGCTGACTGTTGTAGATAAGCTGATCATTGCTTCAGTTTGATTGATTCTGAAATGACTGTTTCATGGTGCTCTTAGAAAGCTTGCCCCAGTCTGAGTCTTGAAAGCTGATTATTTTACTGTACACTGGGAAAGCTTGCCCCAGTCTGAGTCTTGAAAAACTTCTGTATAAACCAATTTTGAGAAGTCGCCATTAAACCATAAATCTTGAACAGGATATGGAAGGAACTTGCCCCTGGTTGGATCACCGACCAAGTTTCTCAAATGTTTGAAAATTCCTTAAGAAGAAAGCTAGTTGGCAAACCAAAGTATTTGTACACACATGGTAAATGCAAAGTTTATGCCACTTTTGAAATCAAAATCATTTTGAAAGAGGTGCAAAGTATATGGGATACTGGTCAGAACACGGTGGTTCAAGACATTAAAGTGTAAAGTTTAAGCAAAAGGTGTGATGCCAGAACAGATGATCCGCAGAGATCTTTTGGAGTCAGTTTACGCAACCTTGTTGTAGTATGCTTTCAAAATAACCTCGCTTCAATTAGGTCTTTTGAGGGTTATAACGTGGCCTGGTTCACGGTTTGAGAAACAAAGGATAAAAGCTCAAAGTTTATTTGTGACCCACCCAATCTACGTGATGATCTCCAGTCCTATGCTCAGTTAACTCAAACTATGCACTCAGGCTCTCATAGGTTAGGAAATTGCACTGATGATGATAATGATGATGGTTCAGAAGTTAAGAGACCTTGAAATGGCAGTCATCGCTTCTCACAACATTTGGTTGTCGTACACGCTTGTTCTTTCTTCTTTTTTATTTCTTTTTTTTCTTCTTTTTTTTGTGACTGCCTGGCTTAAGGATTACGACGAACCATCATCGGCGTTTGACTTGAAATACATCTTCGACACTTGCTTGCTGTGTGCGAAGGAAAACTTGTGAGTGCAACCTTTTGTTGAGAGGCGTCTCGCATGAAACTCTTGTATTTGAATGCGTAATCAAGTTAACTGAGAACTACCCTGCCCCAAGTTAAAATTGTGGGTTTTTATTTGTAAAGAAAGAAACTCCTACTTCTAGGCTCAAAGGGGTTAAAGAGGGGTTATCTTCCTTATGTCTCCAGTGTTTAGGGATTGAAATAATGCCTTACATCGTCAGCAAAGTTTTGATTTGAAAGCATACCAACAGCAATTATGAGTATAAAGTTTTCATCATCCTCCCTCCAATCTTTGCATAATCAAAAGAAAGTGGACAAGAGAAAAAAAAAATTATTTTATTTTTCATGAAAGAGGAAGCATTAAGAAGTGAATAGCAAACACAAATGAATTGAATCAAAAAGTTGCAAATGCGCATTTCATTAATATGAAAGCACAAACATAATTTGGAGGCAAACAGCCAGTACAATATAAGGAAAATGCAAACAACAAGAAACATGGCCTAGTGACTAATCAACACAAGGATGAGTTGTCCTATCTGAAACACTAGCTTTTAGGAGAATAGCATGTTGAAGTCGACTGAAGCTTCACTTGGCGTGCCCTGGCAGAGGGTTGTTCTGAACATTGGGATTGTCCTTAAAGGAGAGGATTTTGTTCCTCATCAGCTCTTGTACTCTAGCCTTCAATGCAAAGCAACTTTCCAAATTATGGCCTGCACCACCTTGATGGTATTCACAATGAAGATCAGCCCTATAGCCGGCTGGAAGAGGATTTGGAGGAGGAGGCAGAGGCCTTGTGGTAATCAAACCTTGTTGAACCAAACCAGGATAAAGTTCAGTGTAAGTCATGGGAATAGGATCAAATTGACCCCTATTACGATACTGGCTCTGTCCTGCAGTCGGACGTTGGAAAGCTTGAGTTGGTCGTGGTGCAGCAACCATAGGAGTAACAGCAGCAACAACAGGGTGAACAACATACTGAGGTCGGGGACGAGGCCTTCTTGTTTCAACCATGACAGCGTTAGTATGATCTTCCTTTTTCTTCTAAAAGTTACCATAGGATTTCTTCACAGCATTGGAAGATTCAACAACCTTTGATACTTTTCCCTTCTTAAGACCTTCCTTTAATCTTTGGCCAATAGTAACCAAATCAGTGAAATTGGAGGAAACACTTCCAACCATCTTCTCCCAATAGAATGGGGACAGGGTATCCATGAACATTCTGGTTAGCTCTTTCTCAGCCAAATGAGGTTCAACCTGGGTAACCAACTCTCTCCAGCGCTGAGCATACTCCTTGAAAGACTCTTTATCATTCTGAGACATGCTTTGCAGTTGACGGCGATCAGGAGCCATGTTGAGGTTATACTTATACTGCTTCATGAAGACATTTGTGAGGTCTTGAAAGCTATGGATAGAGTTTTGCTCGAGACCCATGTACCATTTGAGTGATGCTCCACTCAGGCTGTCTTGAAAACAGTGGATAAGCAGTTTCTGATTTTTGGCATGAGCAGTCATCCTGCGAAGATACATGACCAAATGAGCTCTTGGGCAAGAGTGACCCTTGTACTTCACAAAATCTGGAGTTATGAACTTAGGAGGTATAACAATGTCAGACACTAAGCACATGTTGTCCACATCCACATTAAAGAAGTCATTACCCTCAACAGCTTTGAGTCTCTTCTCTATGCTCTGAAACTGCTCTCGGACAACTTCAGGTTCAACAAAGTCTTCATGGTCTTCACCTTGAGCACTTGCAGCATTGTACTCATAGAGGGGATTCCCGAAAGAAGCTCGAACAGTCTGTGGAACAGCATGGACCACAGGTCTGGGCTCGGGGAAAATAGGAGCTTGAAAGACGGGCATAGCAGTCTGACCCACCATAACAGTAAATACAAGAGGCAGAGAATAGTTGTGTGGCAAACCAAACTCGGGCCAAGTTGAAGGTGGCACTTGAACCGGTGGAGGATTAGCACTTGAAACTTCCTGGATGACTGTCCTTTGGGGAGGTTCTCCTCTAGCAAGCAAAACTTGAAGCATCTCAGTGAGTTTAGTCATACTTGATTTGAGATCATCGATCTCCATTCGGACCTCAACATTGTGTATCTCTTGCTCTGACATCTTGCGTCTGTAATTAGCTCTAGTCCGGTATCGGTGTCGAGGAATCAACTTGGTAACTGGACAAATAGACACATGCAATGAATCATGCAAAGATGCAAATGATATGCAATGCAATGTAAACAGGGAGCGAAACACACATAGCAGGATCAAGGGTTCAAGATCACAGCATGGAGTCTGGGTAAGGAACCAACCACAGGGTGTGTACTATGGTTCTTGTATCTGCAGAGCAAGGTTCTAAAGAGTTCCCAGAGTCGACAACCCATCTTTCGGATTTTATCAACTTCCCAATTGCTCGGTGATCGATAAAATCCTCAAGAGAGTCTCGTCTGAGCGTAGTATCGCGTAGCAATCATTTAGGATTACTCCCTCATAATCATCGCACTACATCCTAAATAGGCCAGGTGGGGAAAAAGGATAACTAAAGGTCATCAGTATCTCTGGCTCCTAGGTCGAAAGTAGTAACGCATTCACGATTGCTCGTTCAACATTTACCACCTCCAAGAGGGCCTCAACTGAGTGTGGACTTCAAGTTCCCTCCTTTGGGATTTCTCCCTCGAAGTTCCCTTGACTATGTCCACTTCCTAAACATATGTGTTCTCTCAAGTCCGGGTTAGGACTTATCTCACTCATAGATACCATGATAACCCAAAATAAACAGGATAATAAAGCAAGAACAAAGATACAAGTATATAAGCGAATATGACATACATAAGCATATACAAGTAAATAAGCAAACATGAATAACATAAAAACAAGATTGGCTTAACCCTCTTAGGAAAGGACCAGCAATAGGTCTAACTGATTCCCCAGTGAAGTCGCCATTTCTGTTGCGATGAAAATCGGATAACAAGCTATTAATTAACTTGCATCATATTTCTTTTACAACCGACTTTGATTTATCCAAAGGAAAGGTTCAAGATCGTTTAAAAACCTAAAGGGGGGAGATCCAAGGTTCGGGGGTTGGTTACGCCTAGGGAAGGTATTAGCACCCTAAACGTCTGTAGTACTCTACGGGAACCTCTTGTTAAGTTTGTGTTATGTCATGTTTGCTTGCTAAGAACACGAAATAGAATTAGTCTCGTCCTAATCACGATTTAATCGAGGAATCGATAATCAATGATTCTTGACTTTCATCGACTAAAAAGTAAATGAAACTGAAATAAAGAGAAAGCGGTCTCATATTGATCAAAGTTTTGTTGATTCAATGAAGTCAACCAAACCATGAAGTTTGTTATGTCATCGACCAAAATAAAGATAATGAAACCGGAATGAAAAAATAAGGTTGGTCTCGTCTTAATAAAGATTTAAATCGATAAATCGATAATCTTAGATTTTTGACTTTCATCGACCAATAAAAATAAGTAAAAAGTGGCCTCATATTTATCAAGACTTTATTGATTTGAAATAATCAAAGTCAAGATTTGTGCAATGTCATCGGCCTAATGTAAAGAAAATGGACTCGAAATGAAGAATAAAGTTAGTCTCGTCTTGATCAAGATTTAATTGGGGGATCGATAATCTTTTGATATTCGACTTTTATTGACCAACAAAAATAAAGAAATGAGCCTTATACATATCAAGATTTTTTAGTCATTTTGCATAAATCAACTAAGTCATGATTTTGTAATATCATTGGCCCAAAAATAAAGAAAGTGGAATCAAAATGAAAATGAAGTTGGTCTCGTTTAAATCAAGACTTAATCGACCAATCAATAATCTTAGATTTTTAACTTTCATCGACCAATAAAAACAAATAAAAAGTGGCCTCATATTTATCAAGACTTTTAGTGATTTAAAATAAATCAACAAGTCATGATTTTTGTATGTCATGGGCCCTAAAAATCGAAATAAAGATCGTAAGCGAAAAATAAAAAACAAAATTCGAAAGAAAAAGTTATGAATTCAAGAAATAACATGATAAATTGAAACTAAAAATTCAAAGTGCTCCTAAAATAAAAACTAGAGAAACAAAATTAAGAAATAAATGGAAAATAAAATAGTATGAAATAATAAAAGGGTGGTGATGAAGCATGTTTTTTGTCTTTTTGAATTTTTATCTTATCTTTTAAACATTATTCATAATAAAACCAAACAAAAATTATAGGATATTACAATACTTTTTCCAGAAAAATATTAACATGCTAATGAACTTGATAACAACATAGATAAATGATCATGGTACTTTGAAAACAGAGAAATAAAAGAGATGAATGTTACCTAGTGGAGACGGTCCACTGCCTCTTCAATGACACGAGTTATGGAAAAATGAAGACGAGTCTTCTCTACAGAAAATTTGCAAGAATAATTGAGGGAGAAAATTAAAAGAGTATTCAGCCTTTGTGTGGGGTGAATCTGGTGTGTCAAATGAGAGAAAGAGAGATCTTATTTATAGTGTGAATAAAGTGGGAGTGTTGATGTGGCAATCCATGTGACTTTATGAGAATGATTCTTGGTCATTGATAAGTGAAGTGTAAGAATGCTTTTTGGTCATTGATAAATCCAAGTTGGCAATCCATGTGAAGTGTTAGAATGATTGAGTGGTCCCCACTTACCATGAAGATAAACAAAATAAAAATAATAATAATAATAATAAAGCTTAGTAATAATAAAACTAATAATAATAAAACTAATAATGATAATAAAACTAATAATAATAAAATTAATAATAATAAAATAACTAATAAAATTAATAATAATAATAATAAAACTAATAATAATAAAATTAATAATAATAATAATAAAACAGAAATAATAATAATAAAACTAAAAATAATAAAAGATAATTGAAAATAGTTAGTGAAAAAAAGAAATAAAACAAATTAAATTCTAACGAAAAATGCATGATTAATGATCAAAGAAATGTTTAACTAAAAATGCAAAAATGGCCGATTTAAGATTATATGAAATGATCTGATGATCTGAAGGTAAAATTTGGGGTACAACAATCTTTAATGAGCAAAAGTGCCGAAGAAGCCATTGCCATAATTGACAAGATGGCTTTAAATGTCCATCAGGGGAACCATAATCGTGGCTCTTCTCAAAGGACACCGGGAGTTTTGGAGTTAGGGACGAATAATGCAATACTTTCCCAAAACAAATTGCTATCTCAACAGGTTGAGTTGTTAACACAACAAATGTCCAAGCTACCTCAACAAATCAAAGAGATGCATGAACTTCCTAATAAAAAGGTGCAAGTAGCGATTACTGATTTATGTAAAGGTGATCATCCAACAGGCTATTGTCCTCCTCCTTGTCCTCCAATTGAAGAAGAAGTGAATTACATGAACAATCCAAATCAGCAGCAAGGTTATCAAAGGTAACAACAACCTTATCAACAAGGGTACCAAAATCAACAACCAAGAGGAAATTTTTATCAAAATCAAGGATATCAACAAAATCGATAAAATCCTTATCAACCTCAAGGTGGGAGTTCCAAGCTTGAAGAAACTCTTAACCAATTTATTCAAATGTCCATGGCAAATCAGAAGTCAAATGAAGCATCGATCAAGAATCTAGAGAATCAAGTTGGGCAACTTGCAAAACAAGTGGCCGAACAACAAAATGGACCTTCTTTTTCCGCCAATACTCAAATCAACCCAAAGGAGCATTGTAAAGCAATTATTACTCGAAGTGGGAGAGAGTTGGGAGAAGGAGAAAAAAATGAGAAAAATGATGATGTGATATTTGAGGAGGTTGAGGAGGAAGAGAAAGTTGGTGATGTTGTAGTTGAAAATAATGATAAGGAAGAAGTTGAAAAAGATAACCTGGAAAAAGAAAAGATTGAAGAAAGGAAAAGAATAGTGAAAAAAGGGAATGAGACAGTGAATCCAATTCTGATCCAAAACTTACCTTACCCTTATATACCCACCAAGAAAGACAACGAACGACATTACGCTCGTTTCATGGACATTTTCAAACAATTACAAATCAATATTCCGTTTGCCGAAGCTCTTGAACAAATGCCAAAGTATGCTAAGTTCATGAAGGATATCCTGACAAAGAAGAGAAGATGTTCAGAGCCGGAAACAATTGTCCCTGATGCTAGTTATAGTGCTATCATTCAAAGAACTTTACTAAGAAAAGAAGTTGATCTGGGACGTGTTACTTTGCCGGTAACAATTGGTGATGTCTATGTCGGAAATGGCTTAATTAATTTGGGCTCAAGCATAAATTTAATTCCACTGTCCATTGTGAAAAGGCTTGGGCACGTTGAGATGAAGGCAATTCGGATGACATTACAATTGGCCGACAAGTCCACAACTCATCCACATGGGATGGCTCAAGATGTCTTGGTCAAAGTTGATAAGTTCTTCTTTCCGGTAGACTTTGTTGTTATTAATATGGAAGAAGATGAGGATGCTCCATTAATACTTGGACGCCCTTTCATGAAAACCGCCCGTATGATGATTGATGTTGATGACGGTCTAATGAAAGTGTGAGTTCAAAATGAAGAAGTGAGTTTTAATCTCTTTGAAGCAATGAAGCATTCTAAAGACAAACATGATAGTTTTCGTATTGATGCAACGGAAGAAGTCGTGGTGGAAATTTCAAAGCAAGTTCATGTGGTGTCTCCTTTGCAAAGAGCTCTTGATGATTCCTTTGAGGTATTTTCTGATGAAGAAGAAAGAGCACTTGAAGAGTGTTTGAGGGAACTTGAATCTTTGGAGGAGTTACAACCTTGGGAATGTAAAGAGGAAGTGTTAAAGAAAGAAGTGAGTGATGAGAAGTATCAACTTGAATTGAAGGTGTTGCCTTCTAATTTGAAATATGTGTTCCTTGATGACGGTTGTAACAAACCGGTTATCATTAGCAGCATCTTGACCAACAAAGAGGAGGACCGTTTGATTCAAGTTTTGAAGAAAAATCAAGAAGCTTTAGGTTGGGTTCTTTCCGATTTAAAGGGAATTAGTCTGGCTTATTGCATGCACAAGATTTTAATGGAAGAGGATTATAAAGCGGTAGCCCAACCACAATGTCGTTTGAATCCAACGATGAAAGAAGTAGTGAGCAAAGAGGTTGTCAAGCTCTTGGATGCCGGTATGATTTACCCAATCTCCGATAGTCCTTGGGTAAGTCCGGTCCAAGTTGTACCTAAGAAGGGAGGAATGATCGTAATCCGAAATGAAAAAAATGAGTTGATTTCGACAAGAACGGTGACGGGTTGGAGAATGTGTATAGATTATAGGAGGCTAAACACCGCTACAAGAAAAGACCATTTTCCACTTCCTTTTATGCACCAAATGTTATAAAGATTGTCGGTCCAACAATTCTATTGCTTTTTGGATGGTTACTCCGGTTATAACCAAATTTTGGTTGACTCGGAAGACCATGAGAAGACAGCATTCACTTGTCCTTTTGGGATTTTTGCCTACCGAAAGATGCCTTTTGGTTTATGCAACGCACCGGTAACGTTTCAATGTTGTGTTCAAGCAATTTTCTCCGATCTTATTAAAAAAACGATGCAGGTATTCATAGAAGACTTCTCCGTGTTCGGAGCGTCTTTTGATCTTTGTTTGAGAAATTTGGAGGCCGTTCTTGAACGGTGTGTTGAGACAAATTTGGTATTGAACTGGGAGAAGTCCAATTTTATGGTAACAGAGGGGATTGTGCTTGGCCACAATGTCTCCTCCAAAGGCCTTGAAGTCGATCAAGCAAAAATTGAAGTGATTGAAAATTTGCCTTCTCCAACTAATGTCAAAGGCATCCGAAGTTTTCTTGGCCATGCTGGCTTTTATCGGCGGTTTATCAAAGACTTTTCCAAAGTTGCAAGGCCATTGAGTAATCTACTCAACAAAGATAAGTCCTTCTCCTTTGATGATGATTGTTTAAATGCCTTTAAAATTTTGAAAGAGAAACTCATCACCGCACCCATAATCGTTGCTCCAAATTGGACTTTGAATTTTGAATTAATGTGTGTTGCAAGCAATTATGTCGTTGGTACGGTGCTTGGGCAAAGAAAGGCCAAAAATTTTTTAGCTATTCATTATGCGAGTAAAGTTCATAATGAGGCACAAGTTAACTATGCCACCACTGAAAAAGAATTACTCGCTATTGTTTACGCACTTGAGAAATTTTGGTCTTATCTGATTGGTTCTAAGGTGGTAGTCTACACTGACCACTCGGCAATTAAATATCTACTTACCAAGCCAGATTCGAAGCAAAGGCTCATCCGTTAGATCCTCTTATTACAAGAGTTTGATTTGGAAATCCGTGACAAGAAAGGATCGAAAAACTTGGTAGCAGATTATTTGTCTAGGTTGGTCAATGTGGAGGTAACTCACCGTGAGAATGAGGTCCGTGAAGAATTTCTGGATGAAAATCTTTTTCGAGTACAAGTTAGGTCGTGGTTTACATATTTCGCTAACGACAAAGCCACCAGTTTTATACCGGAGGACCTAACTTGGAATCAAAGATGGAAATTCCTCTCGGATGCTAATTACTATGTTTGGGATGAACCATACTTGTTTAAGTTAGGATGTGACAATTTGTTAAGGAGGTGTGTCACTCTTGATGAAGCCAAAAGTATCCTTTGGCATTGTCACAACTCGTTGTACAGAGGGCATTTATTGGCCTACATTTTTCAAAGATGCCAACCTCCATGCTAAGAGTTATGATACATGCCAAAGAAGTGGCAGGATTAGAAAAAGAAATGAAATGCCTTTGCATACAATTTTAGAAGTGAAGTTTTTGATTGTTGGGGCATTGATTTTGTCGGACCCTTCCCACCATCTTTTTCAAACGAGTATATTTTAGTTGCGGTTGACTATGTTTCCAAGTGGGTGGAAGCAATTGCGTCACCGAGGGCCGATGGCGAAACGGTGATAAAATTTTTAAAGAAAAACATATTCTCCCGTTTTGGCACCCCTCGTGTGTTAATTAGTGACGGGGGTTCGCATTTTTTCAATGCACCGCTCGAAAAAGTTTTAGAGCATTACAATGTAAAACACAAAGTTGCAACTCCGTACCATCCACAAACAAATGGTCAAGTCGAGGTATCTAATAGAGAGGTGAAAAGAATTTTGGAAAAAACCGTGTCAAGTTCGAGGAAAGATTGGTCACAAAAGTTAGATGAGGCTTTGTGGGCGTTTCGTACCGCTTACAAAGCGCCAATCGGTCTAACTCCGTTTCAGATGGTTTATGGCAAGTCATGCCATTTTCTCGTTGAATTGGAGCATAAGGCTCTTTGGGCGTTAAAAATGTTGAATTTTGATCCGAGTTTGGCCGGTGAAAAGAGAAAAGTCCAATTGCACGAATTAGAAGAAATGCGAAATAAAGCTTACCATTCAAGTAAGATATACAAAGAAAAAGTGAAGGGATATCACGACAAGAAAGTTTCTCAAAAGGAATTTCGGGTTGGTCAGATGGTACTTTTGTTCAATTCCCGTTTGAAATTGTTTCCGGGAAAATTAAAGTCCAAATGGTCTGGACTGTTTCTTGTCAAAGAGGTTAAGCATTATGGAGCTGTCGTGATAGAGGATTTGCAGAAAAAAGAAAGTTGGACCGTGAACCGCCAACGCTTGAAAATTTACCTTTGAGGCGATTTTGATCGCGAGATGGGTTCCGTGTTTCTTGATGATCGTTGATCGTCTTGGACCGTCGAGCTTAGCCGACGTTAAACAACCGCTTGTTGGGAGGCACCCCAACATTGTAAGTATTTCTTGCCTTTTTAGTGTTTTTATTGTTTGCAGTGCCTTTTGAGTGAATTGTGAGGTTTCTACATGTTTTGAGTTGAGTTGCCTAGAGAGCATTTAAAACTGGTCTGAATCACCATAGCAGGAAAACCTGTTATCTGGTGTAGAGTGCCCGACGGCGGTTTTCATCGCCCGGCGGTGCGTGAAATTTAAAGAGGCCTCGCCTCTGAGTGGCCAGGCAAGTGAGTTGAAAGGGTGGGAAATTTGAACGTTTTCTGATGTAATTAGAGGTTTAGTAGCTCCAAATGAGTGTTTTTCCCATTTTGGCCCTGTCTTATTAAAAGACTTGAGAGAAAGTGTAGAAACTTTTCTCTCATTCTTTCCTATTACAAACCATAGCTCTTGCTCTCTCACTCTTTGCTCTCTTACGCTCTCTCAATTCAGACCCTTCCAAACTCAAGGTATGCATGTTCTCACTTTAAGTTTGTTTTTCTTTTCTTCATCATGTATCATTAAAAAAAATGTGGTTAGGTTTATGTTGAGTGGTAGAGTTAGACAAATGTTAGATTGAAACCCTTCTTCAAACTTGCGTGTCTTTATTGTTGTTATCTCTGTTGTTTACTGGTAATGGGTTTGAAGAAGGATGTTTAAGAAAAGAACAGTGTTGCTCTTAAAAAATTTTCCTGATGTCGCAAGTACCGCCCGGCGGTAGAGGGGCGCAGCAGTGCCCTAGCTTTGCCCGGCGCTGCTAAGACAGCAACCCTGTTTTGCCCAGTTTGGATTTTCACTGTTGTTTCATTTTTTTTCTTATGTTCTGACTGTGCTAATGTGTATACGTCTATGCTGGGCTGTTTTTGTTTGGTTTTGTGCAGATGTCTGGCCGTTTCGCTCCACAACACGCTTCAAAGAAGAAACAGAAGAACATTGCTACTACATCAAATGTTCTAGATGTTCCACTTGAATTTGACAGCAACCGGTTTTTGTCCGCAGAACATGAAGCTCGAATTAAATCTCTCGAAGGCAGGTCGGTTCTCTCAGAAAAGAGGTTTGTTATCAACCGTGAGGGTGACTACCGACGGATTCAGGCAATTTTTGAGAAGAAAAAGTGGGGTATTTTGATGAACTGGCTGACCGCGTTTGCTATCAATTGATTAGAGAGTTTTATGCAAACGCGCTGCAACATGAAAGTGAATTCTACCGAGTTAAGACCTTTGTAAGGGGTCGAGAAATTAGCTTCAGCCGGGACGTAATTAACAGGATCTTGGGCAGTCCAAGTAATTTAGGAAGTCTTCAAACTGATGACTTCGTGAAGCTTTCCAAAGTAGCCCACGATCACAAAATGGTCGCAAAAACGATTCTCAAGCGGGGATGTAAGGTGGATAGGAATGCAAAAAAGGAGCCTATTAAGTACAGTCGTAAGAACATGACTCTGGAGGCTCAAGCCGTCTTTCTCTTGCTATGCTATAATGTGAGGCCGCGGTTTCACCGTTCTTCTGTCCCTCTTGATACAGGACTTCTCATGTACTGTATCATGGAGGACAAGAAGGTGGACATCGCCCAAATAATTGCTCAGGAGATGAAGACTTTTGTTGACAACACACGGAGCCCTGGAGTTCATGATGATGCTCCAATCATTTTCCCTTGCCTAGTTCAAGCTTTAATTTATCAAACTGGCATTTTCATTCCGGGAGTGATTAATGAGAAGCTAAAATATCTGGTTAATGATGACTATTTGGATCGTTTTTGCAAGTCCAAAGAAAAGAGGAAAAAGAAGAAAGCGACTGAAATAGGTAGTAGCTCAGGAGGTCAAGGAAGTGGGCAGGCGGACGAAAGTGACTCATCCGTTTTCTTTATGAAAGCGGCATTTAATTACACTTGGGATATGGGTGAGTCACTGCACATATCTAATCAATTTAATTTTGATTGTATGCAGCAACTTTATCATTTTCAGACGCATCCGGCGGAGTTCACTCCTTTTCCTACAAGGGAGTCATTCGATGCTTATGCTAATTGGCCTGGGGACAGGCGCCCATTCTATTCGGAGGGGGCAAGCACCGGTGGTGTTAATCTGGATGATGATGATGATGGTGACGATGATGGTGACGAGATGGAAGATGATCTTAATGACATGGTTAATTAAGGGAGCTACAAAGTGAAGGATTTTTTTTATGCTGTTTTGCTATTTATTTTATGTAGTTTATTTTCAATTTTTTATGATAGATCGCTTCGGCGAGAATTTCTGTTGTAGTGTTTTGTCGCTTCGGCGAGTACAATTTTGGTGTTTTTACACCATAGTTTATAGTATTTCCAGTTTGGTTAAATTTTGTTTTAGTTAAATTCTGTTTTTATTTTATGTTGTGGTTGCGCAATGAAAATGATGGTTGTCCTTAATATTTTGAAAATTTTGTGTGTTAGCACAAGAAGAGAAAAGAGTACTTTGTTGACTTTAAACATTGATGGTGATGATAGAATTCTTGATTGTGTGCACAATTAAGGTATGGAATTGAGTTTGTAGAATCATAATGTGAATGTGAAATTTCTACTTTTTATAAAATTGGTCAATGCAATGTTTTGTAAACTCTTGTTCATTTTGAATCAATTAGGACATTACCACAAATGTGAGTTGCCTCCATTGTTCACAAATTCTTGAGGGATTCAAGTAGTTGTTGCTTACTCAAATAGTTTATGTTTAATCTTGCTTGTTGTTTTGAAATTGTGAAACATAGAAATGATCAAGGCATTTTTGAGTACTATGAGTATAACCACCATTCCAAAAACATTTCAAGTCACCTAGTGAGTGTGTGCGCATTTGAAACCTCTCTTGAGCCAAAAGCGAAAAATTTGTTATTTTTGAAGCATGAACCCGAACTTTAACCGTTTTGAAGAGCATTTTGATTTAAGTGTATAGTATTGTTGAAGTTGGGGAGATTGGTTCATTGTGAAAAGAGAAAAAGTAATTGTGGATACAATGCATTCTCAAATGAAATCAAAAAGAGAATGAAAAAGAAAGAAAAGGAAAAATCAAAAGAAAAAAAAAATTATGGGAATCAAAGCAAGAAAAGAGAATGCATTGTGAGAATAAGAGTTGGAAGTTTGAGCAAGAATGGTTGTGTTTAAAAAGAAAAATGCTCTTCATGAAATTTATCCTTTCTTGATTCAATGGTCGTGTACATATGTCTCTTGTTTTTAACCCCGACCAAGTTACAACCGATAAAAGACCTTTTGTGATCTTTGTTTCCATAGTTTTCTTGAGTAGTAAGATGATTGCATAAATTGTTTTGGATGTGGCACGATTACTTATGAGTGTGTTTTGTCCCGTGTAAATAATGCGTGTAAATATTTAGGTGATTCAAGTCGAGCTTGAGGGTACTTGGTGTTGCATTGTATAATTTTGTGATTAGGATTTGAGTCATATTCATGTTTTGATCTTATGAGTGATTAGAAATACTTTGTACGTGTATTTGTCGAGTTTGAACCATTGATGTTTTTGGTTGATCTGGTGTTTGGAAATCTGGCTTGTGGTTGTTGACACTTACTTTTGTTTGAGGACAAACAAAGATGCAAATTGGGGAGAGTTTGTTAGGTGTCAAGAAGTACTTATTTTCATAATTTATTTTGACGCCTTTAAGCTCTTTTAATGGCTTTAACCGGGAAACGACTTATTAATTAAGCGATTCTTGCATTTTTGTGAATACTAGGTATTTTGATATGTTTGTGTATTTTTGTTGCAACTTAGGTGAAAAGATCGCAGCTCAAATCCCACGAAAACGCTAAATTTGGAAAAGCTGCGTGTCGCAAATTAGGCCCCTGCACCGCCCGGCCCTGCTAAGGCGCAGGAAGGCCTCATCGCCCGGCGCTGTTGGGGCGCAAGATCCCCAACTTTGATCAAGTTCCAGAATTGTTCCATGTTGCGCCTCTTCAAGACCGCCCGGCCGTGGACTCATCGCCCGACGCTTTGATCTCATCGCCCGACGCTCGCAGATATTTTTTGAGCCCCACGTGACACTGTAGCTGTCACGTGGCCTCACTTTTGGCCACCGCCCGGCCGTGAAAAGCACCGCCCGGCGCTGCTTTTTGGGCTTAACATGTATATAGGCACATTTGTTAGATATTTTTGGGAGATTATCACTTTTCATCTCACTCTTTTGTAACCTAGAACCTTGTTTGAAGAGAAAAACTCCATTGTTAATCATTTTCTTAGTTTCAAAGCTTTTATACTTCAATCCTTGAATCTTTGAAGATTGATGCTCCAAAAGCTTTGCAACATTACTTGTTGATCAAGCTACCATGATAATGGGTAGCTAAGCAACTCTAGTGTCAAGATTAATGGAGGTAATCCATCATTTGTGTATGTATTGATCTTGTATTAAGTTTGTGAACTTTGTCAATTATAAATATAGAGAAAAACTTTGTTTATATGGTTTATCTTTTGTTTTGATTCATGATTGAGAGATATGTGTTAAAACTTGACCTAAGTTTCAATCCATTAATATTCATGAGGCTAGAGATAGTTTTGAATATTGATGTTCATAAATATTGTTCTAAAATGTTATCATATTGATAGTTTGTGTGAGATATCAACAACGGATCAATATGATAAATCCCACAACAAGTGTTCGAGAGAAACTTGTTGAGAGGATATGTGAGTTTATTTACCGTTAGCAAGTTCACACGCTTTTTCGAGGATATACGTACGAAACGGATTATAGGCTACTAATCTTGGCATGTTTTTATAAATCTTTAAAACCAATCTTTTTACCGTTGTTTTCTAAAATTTGAATGCAAACGATCCGATTGAAAATTACCAAAACCTTTGTTACGATTAAAGTTTGAAACCCTTTTAACTATCGAACGACGGCAATATACACAATCTCTGTGGATACGATAAAACACCCCCCTAAATACTTTTCAACACTATGTCACCTTTGGAGATGGATTCAAGGGAAAGATTAGAGGAGTTGGAAAATTGGATCACCCAGGGAATCCTAGACTAGATGATGTGTTGTTTGTAAAAGGATTAACTACTAATTTGATTAACATTAGTCAGCTATGTGATCAAGGCCTAAGAGTCAACTTCACTAAATCTGAATGCCAAGTCTTGGATAATAAAGGTAGAATTATCACGAAAGGACTCAGATCAAGGAACAATTATTATGTGTGGACTGCCTCGCAGACGGAGAAACTTCAGGGACCATCCCCAGATATGGACATCAGAAGATTAACCAAAATGACACATATAAGAATGCAACGTCAGACTATCGCAAGGATGGAAAATCTTCTTCAGAAGGCCTCCAGGTTTAGGGAAATGACTGGAAATAGATGCTCTTATGCTATCCAAGATTATCCTCAAAACGTTGGAACCGAAAATGATGTTATACCAGATGTCACGACATTCGACTGTGACATCTTGAATTGCTCATGTGTTACAAAACTACAAAGAAAAATTCTGAAGGACGAATTAGGGTTCTTCTTTGTGTGTGGGAGCGCTACTCAAAGGGTCGAAAATCAAATCACTAAAAACCACATCAACCAAACTCACTCTCAACTTGCTCTAAATTCCTCAAACTCGCTCATACTCACGATTGAAGAACAAGCATTATGTGCCCTGGTAAAGATGTCTCAACAATCCCCAACACGTGTAACCAAGAAGGAAACAACTGATTCTAGGTCAAAGTCCAAGGAGCTACACACTGAAGATGAGGTTGCTCCGCTTGCTATCTCGTCATGCAAGCCAGACAAACTTCTGATTCGGAGATCCAAGACTGCCATACCAGGTAATCCTTCGAATACCTCTAATGCTTCCTTTAGTGCTAAGAAAGGGATAGAGAGGTTCAACACAGAGGAAAAGATCGATAAAATAGTAGAGAGACTCATAAGCCAGGGGTATAGGGTGAGTGTTGCTGGAATCACCAGACCTCTTGCTCAAATTATGCCATCAAACTCATCTCAGGATCCTGATGTTACAAAGAAGAATGCTGACAAAAGAGGAAATAATGTTGAAATGTCAGAAGGGAATTCGCACACCCTTGCTGACTCTGTGATTAAAAATGTTGTGACAGATGATGAGACATCCTCATCCACACAAGGGGCCTCAAAACAAGCTGACGAAATCATCAATTTATATGATATGCCCTCTGACAATGAAGTCATTGTTACAAGCCTTCAGCCAAGTGTGTCAGAATGATTAAAAAGAAGAAAAGATAAAGGTGTAGCCATCCCCAACAAGCTAACTAAGAATGTCGTAGTTGGACCTTCAAGGCCCTGGAGCAAGGTGGTGTTGAAAGCAAGAAAAGGAAGGCAGAGTCTGAAAGTGAATCGGACTATGAAGGGATAGAGGATGGACAAAATGTCATAAAGAAACCAGCTTCCAAGAAGACTGTTGTTTCACTTCCCAAGGCTCCCATGGACAACATCTCCTTTCATGATGTTGTAAGTGTCAACAAGTGGAACCATGTTTATCATAGAAGAATTGCGTTAGAGAGAGAACTGGGACAGAATGTCCTCAAGGGTAAAGAAGTGATGAACTTGATTAAAGAAGCTGGGTTGATAAGGATTGTCTCTCATTTTGACTCATGTTATGAGCAACTGGTGAAAGAATTCGTTGTAAACATACCAGAAGGATGCAATGATAGAAGGAGTGAGGACTACTTCAAAGTATATGTCAGAGGAAATGTTGTGACATTTTCTCCTGCTGAAATAAACAACTACCTTGGCAGATTTGAGTGTTCTCAGGCTGAAATTGAAGATACAGATGATCAAATCTATAGGGAAATTACTAGGAACACTTTGAAGAGCTGGCCAAGCAAACAGAAATTGTCTGCTGGGAAGCTCAGCATCAAATATGCCATTCTCCATAGAATTGGTACTATCAATTGGGTTCCTACAAACCACACTTCAACTATCTCCACAGGACTTGGGAAGTTTATTTATGCAATTGGAAAAAGGAAATCCTTTGATTTTGGTGAATATATCTTTGATCAGATTCTGAAACAAGCTACCTCATCAGCTGTCAAATTGCCAATCTGCTTTCTATCACTCATCTGCGGAATACTACTCCAACAGTATCCTAGGATAACTTTATCTGGTGGTACCATCATAAAAAGAAAGCCACCTCTGTCTCTACATCACAAGTTGTTTGCTGGCAAGCATGTTCCATATATTGTCTCAACATCGACAACTACAGTCTCAGAAGAGGATACCATTGATCAGTTAAAAGCAATATGCAAAGAACTTGATGATATCATCAAGATAAGCACTGCCAGAAAAGAGAAGCTAGAAAGATTGATACAAGCTCTGGCTGCTAAGCAGATCAAAGACACTGGAGTCAATGTTGAAGATGCTGATAAAGGTGATGAGGAAAACAGTGGTGCAGAAGAGGAAGATGCTGAGAGTGCAGGAGAAGCAAAAGATGAGGAGGAGACTGAAGATGACCTCTGAGAGTTGTCTTCACTTTAATTCTTTTTGTTTGTTTTTTTTGTTGGGTGTTTTGTTTTTCTTTTGGTTGTGTAAGGGCTGGATGCCCAGGATATTTTTTTCATTTCTGTTGGGTGTATAATTTTATTACTTTGAACTGGTTTATTGGTTTTTGAGTTAGTCCTTCTACCTTTGTCATATTGTGGCTAAAAAGGGGGAGAATTACTAACATCACTAACCACTGCTGATTGTCTACTAACCACTGAGGGGGAGTAGATCTGAACTGATTGAGGGGGAGACATGTTATGATTCCGCTGCTGCTCTAATAGTGGTCTCCCTGATATGTTTCTGTAGGTCAATGAAGTTAGTTTTATCCAAAATCTACCAAAGGGGAGATTGTTGAGTCCCTGCTTTTGAGGTTGGCATTAATTTTGGTAAAACTAACTTAGCAGAGAGATGTTGGACAAGATGTCCTAACATGTTGAACTAACTGCGGGTAAAGATGTTAGACAAGATGTTCTATCAGAAGGATTCAACATCTTTGTCTGTTACAGTTTTGGTATAACTATTTTTGCTACATGTGTGATTGGAAGATGACTAGGATTCTAGGTGGCATCTGAGATTGTGGAATCAGAGATTCTGGCTCTAAATGGAATATGTGGTTTCCTTGTAATGGAGACATTTTTGGTAACTTGGGATTGAAGAAATGATTAGGTTGCTAATTCTGAGGAAGATATTTGCTGCGTTGTTGAAGCCCAAGTCCAGTTGTGGTTTGCATTATAAATAGGTTAGAGTTAACCTAGTTTATTGGTTGATTATTGCAGTTGTTTTAGAAGTACTAGGGTTTGTACTTTTGTGAGCCTCTCGTGTATTGTGTGAATACTTGAGAAGGACTGTTTATTGAGTTGTAATATTTTCAGTCACTGCTGTGATTGGAAGGGAATTGAGAAGGGTCTCATACCTAGGAGAGTCTTAGGTAGAAATCTAGGAAAGGTAGTTTCTAGGAGCTAAGTTGTAAACATTGGAGTTTAGCTTAGAACCAATTCTACTTAGTGATTTCATTCCTGGCTTGGTAGCCCCCAGACGTAGGTGTTGTTGTTCACCAAACTAGGTTAACAATTTCTGTGTGTTGTTTACTTTATACAATTTACGTTTGTTCTTCCTTAGATCCTTGTGAGAAGCAGAGATCAAGTGTCACGACATCCTATTTGACATCTTCGTGATCTGCTTAACCAGAATTTCACCTTGATTGATTAACACTAGTCAGTCAATCAATCTCAAATCTAATTTTTGACATTCTCTGATTTCTTCAAGAATACCACTGGCCAGTTTAAACATACCTAGGTTCACACTATTATGAGTCATTTTACATACCAAACTGAGATCTGTGAACTGCTTAATCAACTTCAATTCTCGAACCATTAACGTCGACATATGCAATGACTTTATGCTCAAAGCACCATCTACGACATTGGCTTTACCAGGGTGGTAACTTAAACCAAAAATCACAATCCTTTAGAAATTCGAGTCGCCTCCTCTTCCTCATATTTGACTCTTTCTGATCAAACAAGTAATTCAAACTCTTGTTGTCACTTAACACTTTAAATCTAGAACAAAACAGAAAATGCCTCCAAGTTTTATCATAAACAGCACGGCTGCCAACTCTAGATCACGCGTAGGATAATTCCTCTCATGAATTTTCAATTATCTAGAGCATAAACCACAACTTGACCATTCTGCATCAACACACCACTTAGACCCACCTTCAAAGCATCACAATACATAACAAATGACTCATTTGGACTTGGCAAAACCAAAACTGGAGCATACGTCAACTTCCTCTTGAGTTCTTGAAAACTCTCTTCACACCGAACACTCCACACATAAGTTTGACCCTTTCGAGTTAACTGAGTAAAAGAAAATGTTAACTTAGAAAAGCCTTCAATGAACCTCCGGTAGTAACCATCCAAACCCATAAAACTTCTGATCTCTGTAATAGACTTCAAAGTCTCTCATTGCAACATTGCATCTATTTTGATAGATCCACTGTGATACCACCACTAGATATCACACAACCAAGGAAACTCACTTCTTGCAATCAAAACTCACACTTGAATAACTTTGCATACAACTTCATTTCTTTCAAGGTTTGCAACACAACTTTCAAATGCTCCATATGATCTTCATCATACTTAGAATATATCAAAATATCATTGACGAACACAACCACAAACTTATCTAGATAAGGATGGAAAATCCTATTTGTATATTCCATAAACACACCTGTCGCATTAGACACACCAAACGACATTACATAATAATCATAGTGACTATATCTCATTATGAATGCAGTTTTCGGAATATCTTATGTTTTCACTAGAATCTAATGATAAACCAAATGCAAATTAATCTTACTAAATACGCAAGCACTAACCAACTGATCCATCAAATCGTCAATTATAGAAAGAAGATACTTATTCTTGAAAGTAACCTGGTTCAGATGTAGATAGTAAACACACATTTCTCGGAAGAGGATACTTATTCTTGAAGCTACCATCTTTCTTCTTGACTAACAACATCGACGCTCCCCACAACAAAACACTCGGTCGAACAAACTTTTTCTCAAGCAGATCCTCTAATTGTTTCTTTAGCTCACTCAGTTCTGAAGTAGACATCCTATAAAGAGCCATCGACACAGGATTAGTACCAGGTACTAAGTCTATAGCAAACTCCAAATCATGCTCTAGCGCCAAATCGCTAATGTCATATAGGAACACTTCAGGAAACTCACACACAACAGGTAGATTCGTAATCATTTTCTTGCTTACCCCTCTCAAATACGTGAACACCATGAACACTTGAGCACTCTCACTCACGGACATCCCTACTTATCTCGCGGTCATGAAACTCGACTTCATACTTTCCTCGGGTTCAAGAAACTTCATCGATTTATCAAAATAATTGATATGACATGGTTGAACTCCAACCAATTCATTCCCAAAATAACATTGAGTTAACTTAGAGGCAAACAAACTAAGTCAATCTCAAAATCTCTACCGTAAATTATCAATGGACAATTCACACACAACAATGAAGTAGTCACTGAACCATTATTTGGGGTATCAGACCATGCTACCATTCATGGTAGACACTTCCAGATTCAATCTCTTCACACACTCAGCAAATATGAACTAGTGTGTTGCGCTCGTGTCATTAGTAGCAATCAATGGAATACCATTAATCAAACACTACCTCGAATCAATTTGTCGGAACTAGTAGTCTCTACTCCATTCAAAGCAAAAAAATTCCCTCCATTCTGAGCCTTCTTAGTTTTTTGGAATTGATTTCTAATGTGACACAACTCTCTGCAATTATAGCAAGTCAAAGTATTACTCTTACATTCAATAGGTCGATGACATGGCTTCCCACACTTGAAGCAATTCACATTTGTGCCTTTGAAATCAGAAATATTATGTCCAAACTCACCACATTTGAAACATCTCACAGAAGTATAAGCCTCTCCCCTACTTGTTTCAATCCCGCTCCTACTGGCAAGCGGTTAGAAAAACAAACGAGCACCGACAGTGTTTCATATACATGTCGCATACCAGGGAACATACATAATTACACAACCTAGCTGGATGGACCAATCAGGCTGTAATACCACTATGTTAACACCCTAAACCCTAAAACTTATATAAAAATGATTACTCAATAATTTAAGGTGTCACTACGACAACAATCCAAAAACTTTCAAAAACATTTAACAACATGCATCAGAAATTAACGTAATAACAACTTCAAAATTAAATTTCGCCAAGAAAGTATTAGACTCTAAACCACATAATTCAGCATTAACTCAAACATAGTAAAAATGCCTCATTTCTGATGTTACAAATCAGAGAATTTAACCGAATAAAAGCGATAAACGATAAAGTAATTTAAGACGAGATCCAAGGATATCTTCCAACTCACAACAGATACTACTCATGCTTCTGAGTATCTTTACACATCGTGTGAAAACAAGTTTTGGTTCTGCACCTGGCCTTTAAGTTTTGATGATAACAATACGTGGATTGATATGGAACAATTTTATACACTAATGATTTTGTCTAGTGTGTAGTTTGTGATAAACAGGTTTTGAATTTGAAGCCATGATGTGTGATGTCATCAGATTCTAGAATCAACACACTTTGACTCTGAAGAGATACAATATTCACAAGAAGCGGTCAAGTTAGAAAAAGTTCGCAGACAACGGTTCTAAAGAACATTCTTGCTCAAGTTTCTAACTCTGACTCTGAATGAAGAGACTCTGAAGGACTGACTCCCTTTGGAACTCTAAGCACATGTTGAAGACTCTGAAGAATAAAGGGCTAAAGATTTTGAAGACTAGGTTCTGAAGAACAGTGTCAAGACTCTGAAGACTGAAGTTCTGAAGAATCTCAACAGGCCCTTGACTCTTCTATACATGCTTCAACAACCTTACATTCAGAAGCTTCTGATAAATAGAAGAAGATAAGAGCGAACTTTTATGTGAGATAAATAATACATCGTACCAAATCAAAATATTCCTTCCACTACGCAGATTTCGTGGAGTAAAAACATTTATGATGTACAATCTTTGTCTCCCATCACTGAAGACGGTTATTTAAGGTGCCAGCTCACGCATGAAGATTCCCATTCTACCCTCTAACGGATCTTTCTTTGGCTATAAAAGGAAGACTTGGAAGAATGGATTGAGCTGCTACTTTGCTCAATATTCACACGCTATTCAACGTTGTCAAGTTGTTTTATTTCTCTGATACTATTATGAATATTGTAACCACACTTAGAACTTTTGTTCGTCTGTGTGATTGAGTCATTGTATTTAAACTTTATGTTAATCTGCTTTATAGAAGCAATCTTGTAAAACACAGTTTGTAAACCTCAAATTTGTTTGAGTGATTACCTTGAGTGACTAGGGTTTAGTCTGTATATTTGAGAAAATAAGGATAATGGTCTTTATGGTGTTTGTACTCTATTTGATTATAGTAGATTAAGTCCTTTTGAGAAGGCGAAATCACCTTGGCGGGTGAACTAGAGGTATCTTCGTTAACAGTGAACCAGAATTAAAATAACTTGTTATTTTTATTATTCTTGTTCTTGTTTGTTGAATTGGTTTGAGAAAAAGCTTTGATTTTTAGAAACCCAATTCAAACCCCCACCCTTTCTTGTGTTTCTCGTTACTTTCAATTGGCATCAAAGCTCCGGTTTTGAAATTGATAAGATTATCAAACACTTAACTGTGTCAGATAAAGATACAGGAGAAACACAATGGCTGCCATTCTGCCTCCAGTTGCTTCATCCAATGATAGAGGTCATTACAACGTTAAACCTCCAGTTTTTGATGGAGATAAATTTTATTATTGGAAGGATATGATAGAAAGTTTCTTTCTTGGTCACGATGTGGATCTATGGGACTTGGTAGTAGATCTATACGTACACCCAATAAATGAAAGTGGCAATAAGATCGAAAGAAGAGTGATGACGGACCAACATAAAAAGGACTATAAAAATCATCACAAAGCAAGAACCATATTGGTAAATGCAATTTTATACACTGAGTATGAAAAGATCGCCAATAGAGATACTTCTAAATCTATATTTGACTCTCTAAGGATGACACATGAAGGAAACACTCAAGTGAAGGAAACCAAGGCTCTAGCCTTGATTCAAAAATATGAAGTCGTCAAGATGAAGGATGATGAAACAGTTGAGAATATGTTCTCAAGGTTTCAAACCCTAGTCGCAGGACTTAAGGTTCTGGACAAGGGGTATTCTACTATTGATCATGTCAAGAAGATCATCAGAAGCTTACCTAAACGTTGGAGACCTATGGCAATGGTTCTGAAGTTATCAAAGGACCTCAACAAAACTTCTCTTGAAGAACTGGTTGGTTCTTTAAGAAGACATGAAATTGAGCTTGAGGGAGATGAGCCCAAGAGAAAGAGAAAATTTATTGCTCTGAAGTCTTCTTGAAGATCTGAGGAGACAAGAGCTCTTCAAGCTAATATTGATACTAAATCAGAAGAAGAATCGGAAGAAGAAGAAGAAGAGTAAGAATAAGAAGAAGAAGAAGAAGAAGAAGAAGAATTATCTCTCCTCTCCAAACGTGTGAATCAACTCTGGAAGAAAAGGTAAGGCAAATTCAGAGGACAAAGAAGGTCAGATGGTCGTTCTGAGTCTACTTCTAGATTCAACAAAGCTGGAGCCATCAAAGAAGTCATATGCTATGAATGCAAAGAGCCAGGTCATTATAAGAATTACTGCCCCAAGCTGAAAAATGACAGACCCAAGAAGAAAGACTTCAGAGGGAAAAAGAAGGGTCTTATGGCTATATGGGATGATTCAAAGTCCTCTGACAATGATTCTGAAGAAGAGCAGGATAATGTGGCTCTAATGGAACTTATAGAAGCTCCTGCTGGAACCAGTCAATCAGAATCAGAATCTGAATTAGATTTTGAAGAGGTATTTTATGAACTCACTCGTTTTGAGCTTGAGTCTTGTTTTTCTGAAGTTCTGGAAAAATATCAGAACCTTCTAAACAAATACAAGGAACTAAAAAAGGTTCGTGTATATGAATAAGAAGCCCTCTTTAAGCTTTAGGAAGATTTCTCAAGGTTAAGTAAAGAAAACCTTATTTTGAAAAATAACTGCGTGCCCTTAAGCAAGAGTCAACCTAAGAAAATCTCGTCTAAAGCTCTTACAGGTTATGGTAACATCATGCAGAAGTATGATAAATCTTTCAGAAGTTCCTTGCTAGAAGCCTGAATAGAAGCTTGATGGCTTCAATGATTTATGGCGTCAGTAGGAACGGGACAAGAGGTATTGGCTATGATTCTAATGAAGAATATGATTCTGAAAAGGATAGTAAGCATAATACTCTTGAATCTTATTTTGTTCCCTCTGGGAAATAAAGTGATGGTAGGCCTAAAGGAAAAGTTGTGGCAAAACCTAAGGCTAAAACAAAAGCCCATGCCCGTTCCAATCATGTAATCATGTACAAATATTATGCACAGAACCCCAAAGCTGTAAAAGGCTCTGGGAAGACTAACCCAAAAGGACCCAAAAAGATGTGGGTACCTAAGGATAAAATAGTTTATGTTGCAGATATCCTTAGCAGCGGAGTTAAGACACCAATCATGGTACCTAGACTCTGGATGCTCACGGCACATGACATGAAGAAGACATATATTCCAAGACCTGGAACTTAAGCCTGGGGGCATCGTCGGGTTCATAGGTGATCAGAAAGAGAAGATCATAGGATCTGAAATAGTAGGTAATGGTAATCTTCCTTCTATTACTAATGATCTTCTTGTTGAAGGAATAATGCATAACCTTCTATCCATAAGTCAATTAAGTGACAATGGTTATGACATTATCTTTAATCAAAAGTCCTGTAAAGCTGTCAGTTAAAAGGATGGCTCAGTTCTTTTAAATGGAAAGAGGAAAAACAACATCTATAAGATCAAACTTTCTGATTTGTAGAATCAAAATGTGAAATGTCTTATGTCTGTTGATGAAGAGCAATGGACATGGCATAGACGATTGATTCATGTTAGCATGAGAAGGATTTCTCAGCTTAACAAGCTTAATCTTGTCGAAGGCCTGCCAAATCTGAAGTTTGCTTCAGATTCTCTTTGTGAAGCATGTCAGAAAGGCAAGTTTTCTAAAACTTCTTTCAAAGCAAAGAATGGTGTTTCTACCTTCAGACCATTGAAGCTTTTTCACATTAATTTGTTTAGACCAGTGAAAACTACATCCGTCGATAGTAAGAAGTGTGGACTAGTCATTGTTTATGACTACAACAGATGGACATGGGTGAAACTTCTTAGACACAAGGAAGAGTCACATTTTGTGTTCTCTATCTTCTGCTCACAAGTGCAAAATGAGAAAGATCTCAGAATTGTTAAAGTCAGAAGTGATTATGGTGGTGAATTCAAAAATAAAGACTTTGAGAAACTCTTTGATGAGAATGGAATTTCCCATGATTTCTTCTGCCCTAGAACTCCTCAGCAGAATGGAGTTGTATAGAGGAAGAATAGGACTTTGCAAGAAATGGCAAGGACCATGATCAATGAGACAAATGTGGCCAAGCACTTTTGGGCAGAGTTTGAGATGAGTCTGGTGGGAGAACTTAAGTTCTTTATGGGGATTTAAATCAATTAGAATCCAGAGGAGACGTATATCCATTAGAACAAGTACACCAAAGAACTTCTGAAGAAGTTTGACATGTCAGAATGCAAGGTGTCCAAGACTCTCATGCATCCCACATGCATCCTTAAGAAGGATGAGGTAAGTGGTAAGGTAGATTAGGAGCTATACAAAGGTATGATTGGCTCTCTTCTGTACCTGACTGCTTCTAGACCTAACATATTATTCAGTGTATGTTTGTGTGCTCGCTTCTAATTAGATCCTAGAGAATCCCATTTAACTGTTGTTAAGAGGGTCTCCACGTATTTGAAAGGTACTATTAACCTTGGCTTGTGTTATAGAAAATCCAAGGAGTACAAGTTAGTAGGCTACTGTGATGCTGACTTTTTTGGAGATAAACTCAAACGGAAAAGTATTTCTGGAAGCTATCAGTTTCTGGGAGACAATCTGATCTCGTGGTCCAGCAAGAGGCAATCAACAATAGCACTGTCAACTACATGAGTTGAATATATTGCAGCCTCTAGATACAACACTTAGATGCTCTAGATGAAGAGTCAGCTAGACTATTTCAGATATATGAGACTAACATTTCTATACTCTGTGATAATACTTATGCTATTTTTTTATCTATGAATCCTATTTTTTATTCTAGGGCAAAACATATTGAGATAAAGCATCATTTTATATGTGACTATGTTCAGAAGGGAATTTTAGATCTAAAATTTATTGACACAGACCATCAATGGGCTGATATGTTTACAAAATCCCTTATTGAAGATAGATTCGTATTCATTCTGAAGAATTTGAAAATGGACTTATGTCCAGAAGGAATCTGATGATTGTCTCAGAATGTAAGTCTCTCAGAATGGCAAAATATAACTCTGGGATTTATTTTGATTCTGAGTGTGTGAGTCTTCTGAAGTATGAAGCTATCATGTGTTCAGAGTTGTCCAGTCAGCATTTCTTTTATCAAATCTGCTTTCTGGATATTGTACAATCGCTTCATTAAATAGTTGTCAATCAACATTGAGAAACTAAACAGTTTTAAAGACACTTGTCCTAGAAAACTGAACCGGTTTTTAATTACTGAGTGACACATGGATATAATCATGATTCTCAGGATTAGGGTGAATCTTTTCGCCTTACTCCTCCCTTGTTGGATATGTGTGCTAATTATGTATACGTGCTTTAATTATCATTATTATATTTTATTATCATGATTACTCATTTCCCTATTTAAACCCACTTCACACACTTACGCAACTTTTCACTACCCACACTTTATCGTTTTCAAAATGAAAAATCCTAAAACCCTATTCTCTGCAAATGGCTTCACATCAACAAGAATCATCTTCATCTTAACCTCAAGAACAACTGCTTGAAGGTCTTTAAGAACTTAATCTAAATACTCATGTTGATGATCTTTCTGTTCTACGTGAACTTCTAGTCGACTTCGACAATCTTTCGGCGCATGGGTTCAATTTAACTAAACCTGTATTTTTTCAACAATGGGAAGCATATTTTAAGCGCCTCAAAGGACCGGTGTATGATAAGCTAGTTAAATAGTTTTGGATCTTTGCAGATGCCACCACACCTCATATAATCACTTCACACGTTCTGGGTAACAAGATTTCTATCTCTGAGAAGTCTATTGCAACTTTTTTGGGACATGAAGGTTATGGAAAAAGATTCTTTGGCATGGTTGCTAAGCCAAAGAGGATGGAAAAAATTGCTAAAGTCATCTTTGTAGACAAGAAACCCTCTTCCAATCCTAAAGATGTTCACAGGAATCTCAGGATTTGGTTCAAGATCATTCTTGGATGTATCAACCCTAGACCCTCTTTTAATGCTCAAGATTACATCAACGTGGATCAGAAGTTCATGCTATACTATCTGGCCAGTAACATTAAGATAAATCTGCCATCAATTCTGTTCAAATATCTGAGGGATATGGTAATAGAAACTAGAAGCGATAGTGCCGAGAAAATACCTTGGATCCTTATGGGCAGGCTAATTTTAGATATTCTCTTTGAAAGAAAATTAGTTCACAAGCTTTGGGAAGCCGACCTTTCTAATGAAGTTGATTTTGTCATTAGAAAACCCCTCAACGGTCATACTCTGAAGAATATGTCTCTAATCTCAAATGTTGTTATTTCTCCTGCATGATTGAATAATACATCGATTGGTGCTAGACGAATGCCTGTAAAGGACTTCTATTTATTCTTTCAGGAAGAACTAAAGGAAGTCTTAACTCATTACAACAAGATCTATATTGAAAGGGATGAACGAGATACCATGCTTAGGCTTAAGGATATTCATGAAAGCTATGAGGAGGTTGAACCTCTAAAAAAGAAAAGGAAGTCGAAACCTTTTGGTGAGGAAACCTCTAGCTCTGTCGAACCTCCTACCAAAGTTGCTAAAATCTCTGGACCCATTATTCTGGCCTATACAATGAGACCTGAAGCAGAATATGAGTCTCCTAGATCCTCTGGGGTGACTTCCTCTGGGAATCCCGGTAAGGAAGCTCTCTCTGAGACTCCTTACTCCTCTGTTAGTTTTGAAATAACTACTTCATTTGTTCCTCCTCAGAAAATCCCTCTTCCCATAACCACTTTTAGAACTATAACCACTCCTCCTCCCAAATCTTTCCATGTCAGTGAACACATCATAATCTCTACCATACCTCTTCCTTCCATCTCAATTCCCAAAACTAACTCTACCATTACAAAAGCAACTACTATTGCAACCTCTGTTCAACCAACCTTAACTATTACCTCCACCTCTGTGACTTCCCCCATTTCCACTAAACAAAATGATATAGACAACCATCCATCATATTCAGATTTTTACACTCCATCTGAATTCTTCTTTCCTATACCTGAAGCTCGTGCATTTCCTGATGACCCATCTACTCCACCATCACCACCTCCTCAAACTATTTTTGAAGAACCCGTTCAGGATGAGTTCATGAAAAACATTAGGAACAATGTACCCTCCACACCTGACTCGTCTGACCTCACCATTCCCATCTCTTCTAACAATAAAAATGACTTTGCACCCAATCTTGAGGACAATGAAGAGGTAGTCAGACAGACTAAATTAGAAGTTGTGGTTCTTGATGTTCCTGAAGAAATCTCTTTCCCTTACTTGGCTATGCCTCATGACAAGATCTACATCTGCCTTACTAAATATTGCAGAGGAAATGCAAACTTATCTGAAGTATATGCTCTGACCAAGGCCTTTAGAAAGTGGATAGCTGCCAGTTTGAAGAGTTGGAGATTGCCTATCTGAAGGAAGCTAAGAGGAACATACGTGTCAGACTCTCTGGTGTTGTTAAACCTCGACTTCATAAGGTTCCTGCTAATCTTCTGTTCCCTGCACCATAAGTGATTCCTCCTCCTCCTGTTTAGACTTAATTGGTCCTTGCTGAGAATGCTCTTGAAAACGCAAGTGGTTCTGGTACCAAGAAGACTTCAGAAGCTGATGATTTTGTTATGAAGAAGTTGGAATTTCTGGCTGCGCAGAATTCTGAAGTGAAGGAACAGACATCAAAGATTGAAGGGCTTCTTGCAGAGATTCTGTCTAGACTTCCTGGAAAACCCTATAAACCTTAGTTTTTGTTTGAACTTTATGTTGCCTTTGTGTTATTCTTATGTTTTCCTTTCTGTTGTACTCCTCTTTCTGATTAATGAAATTAGTTTTTGTTTGGTCTATCTATTCTTTGTCTTTATTATTTGTTTTTGAATGATGACAAATGGGGAGAAAGAGAATATGATTTTAATTTATCTAATTTCCCAACATGATAATCCAAACATGTTTCTAACAATTTAACTTGGTAAATGTGAAGTCAAACATCCAAGCTAATTTTGATGAAGACAAATGATCAAAGGTCTTGCATATCAAAAAGAATATTTCAAGAGGATTCATTCACGATGTGTTGTTTATGTCTTTAAAGATTCAAGGTATATGAATTTAATAAACATATACATATATTAGTGCTCAAGAATCATTAACATACATTTTATCATACTCAAATCATTTTCATCATCTTAGGTATATGAATTCCATATCATATACATTTCTTAGTGCTTAAAATATTTTTTATCTTGCATTGGAAAATTTATTTTTCATGTTTGAACCATGTTAAATCACTTTCAAGCATAATCTATTGACTTGGGTAAATCAATAGATGTTGCATAAGGTTGGTTCAAATACTTAGACATTTTTTCAAATTTTCAATTTTTATACATCATTGTACTCTTTACTTTTCTGCATTTTATCATTTTCATCACATAAACATAAATTGGACGAAGGAAAGGCATCTCTAAAATTGAAGAAATTTTTATACACCTAATTCACCCCCCTTCTTAGGCGCACTCTATAAACTTATAATTGACATCAGAGCAGGTTATAGGTAACTTGTTCCTAAAGATCCAGAATGGCTTCCGCAAGTGCAAATTCGATTTTCAAAGATGGTGGTAGTAGCAATAAACATTTCTTTATTTTCTGGTGAATATTTAGATTTTTGAAAAATTCGCATGAGGGCTCATTTGGAAGCACAAGGAGAAGGAATATAGGAAACCGTCGAAAATGGTACACATGTTCCTACAAGTGTTGCTAATAGTGTTGGCACTCCAAAGATTAAAAGCTCTTGGGATAAAGATGATAAGAAGAAAGTTCTTAATAAAAATAAAGCAATCAACATACTTCAAAGTACACTTAGCATGAATGAATTATTTTGTGTCTCTCAATGTAAATCGACAAAGGAAATTCGGGATACATTGGTGGAAACTCATGAAGGAATTACTGAAGTAAAAAGATCTAGATTGAATACCTTAAGTCAAGAGTACGAGATGTTCATAATGCAGCCCGGAGAATCCATTGTCTCATTGCAAAAGAGATTTGTACACTTGATAAATCATTTGATTGCTCTCGGTAAGACTTTTACTAACAAAGATATTAATCTTAAAGTGCTTAGACCATTGACTAGGGAATGACAACCAAAAGTGATGCCAATATCGGAAAAGAAAAGTATTTCTACCATGACGTCCGCATCTTTGTTAGGAAAACTTCAAGAATATGAACTTGAACTTGGAAGACTTGAAAAGCATAAGAATCAAGAGAAGAAATCCAAAGGCATTGCTTTGAAAAATCGAGTCAAAGGAAGAACAAGAAGATGATGCTCCGGAAGATGAAAACTTTATGCTCCTTGTGAAAAGGCTTGGTAAGTTCTTTGGTAAAAATGATAAATCCTTTAATTATGCAAAAAGAAAGAAACATTTCAGGAAAGAGGAGGCTTCCACTCAACACAAGATGTCACATGCTATGAATGTGGTAAGCAAGGTCATAAAAAGACGGATTGTCCGAAACTCTCCAAGAAAGGTGGCTTCATAAGTAAAAAAGAGAATAAGAATAAAAGAGCCTACGTTGCATGGGAAGATAATGAGATAAGTTTATCATCTGATTCGGAAAGCAACGAATGCGCAAATCTTGTATTGATGGCCTCACATCATTCCGATGATGAAGATGAAGAGGTTAGTAATTAATTTTCCATATATGATAATGATGCACAAGGTGCCATAGATGAACTTCTAAATGAATGGAAAATTCTGTACAAAATCGTGTCAAATCAAAAGAAACAAATTTTATCTCTTGAAGAAAATATTGACACTATGGAAAAATATTTTGAAGTTGAAAAACAAAATGTTATTAGTGAACAAAAACATAATTTTGTATGCAAGAATTGTGAATCACTTTCTTTCTAGATTGTCTAATTAAAAAGAGTTCTTGAAAGATATAAAAAGGGAAAATTGGATTGGAGGGTGTCCTTAGTCAACAAAAATATTCTAATGATAAAAGTGGTCTTGGTTATTCAAAATTTTCCAAACCTAGTTCTAACAAAACTATCTTTGTTAAGGCTAGTGACCAACCCACCAAAGAGAAAGTGAACATAGCAAAATTTGTTCATCAATATCCTAAAAGGAAAAGATTTGTTAAGAAGAAATCTTATGTTTCTAGATATAGAAGTAATTTTATTCCTACTTGTTTTTATTGTGGTATAAGTGGTCACACACTTAATGCTTGCTATTTAGAAACTTTAGTATGGCAAGTGGGCATTATGTGTGGGTCCAGAAAGGAACTAATTATGAAGGACCCAAGGCAATTTGGGTATCTAACAAAACCTAATTAGTTTTATAGGTATGCTTGAAAACCACATCAAATCTATGGTATCTCGATAATGGTTGTTCTAAGCATATGACAGGAGATATTAACAACTTTTCAAATCTAGTGCTTAAGACCAAGGGATATGCCACTTATGGAGACTACAACAAAGGAAAAATTATTGGCATAGGCAAAGTTGGAGAGCCACATTTCACATCCATTGAAGATGTTATTTATGTTGAAGGACTAAAGCACAATCTTCTAAGTATTAGTCAACTTTGTGACAAAGGCTTCAAGATCAAGTTCACCAAGGATGAATGCTTGATTGAAGATGAAGTGACTCATGAGGTAAAACTCAAAGCTAAAAGAATAAATAATATATTTATGATTTCCTTAGATGATTTATCTTTGAAAGTAAAATGTCTTATGGTAAACAACAATGACTTGTGGCTATGGCATAAAAGAGTTGCTCATATTCATATGGAACATTTAAATAAACTAGTAAATCATGATCTTGTCATTGGTTTACCTCAAAGATAAATTATGTGATGCTTGTCAAAAGGGAAATTAAACCAAATCAACTTTAAAACCTAAGAATGCGGTGTCCACTTCAAAGCCACTACAATTGTTGCATAGGGACTTACTTGGTCCATCAAGAACAAGAAGCTTCGGAGGTAATGTATATGCTTTATTTATTGTTGACGATTTCTCTAGCTATTTTAGGACATTCTTTTTGGTGCAGAAAAGTGATGCATTCAAGAAGTATGCAAAGCAAATGCAAAATGAAAAATCACTAAAAATTGCCTCCATAAGAAGTGATCATGGTGGAGAATTCCAAAATGCGCCTTTTGAAGAGTTTTGTGAAGAACATGGGATCTTTCATAATTTTTCAGCTCCAACCTCCAAGGACTCCACGACAAAATGGAGTGGTGGAGAGAAAGAATCGGTTTCTTGTAGAACATGCGAGAACGATGCTCAGTTATTCAAATCTACCAAAATATTTTTGGGCGGATGCGGTAAGCACGACTTGCTATGTAATTAATCGAGTTATTATTAGACCAATTTTGAAAAAGACCCCATATGAACTCTTTAAGGGTAAGAAACCAAACATTGCTCATTTTCGCATATTTGGATGCAAGTGCTTTGTTCTAAATGTTGGCAAAGACAATCTTGGTAAGTTTGACGAAAATTCAGATGAAGGTATTTTTCTTGGCTATTCTCTCTCTAGTAAAGCATATAGGATATATAATAAAAGAAATTTAACTATAGAAGAATCAATGCATATTATTTTTTTATGAATCTAACACCTCTAAGGAGGATGTAGTAATTTGTGATGAAGATGATGAAATTATAGAAAGTCCTACGGAATATGCTACCAAAGTCAACAATAGTGATCAAATAAAAGACAAAGAGGAATCCATTCAACAAGAGTCAAATCAAGGAGATCTTCCTCAAGAATGGATAACACACAGAGGTCATCCTATTGACAAGTTTATTAGAGACATAAATCAAAGAGCATCTACTCGTTTAAATCTTAAAGATGCTTGTCTTAATATGGTTTTTGTTTCTCAAATTGAACCTTCTAAAGTCAAAGATGCCTTAGATGGTGACCAATGGATTCTAGCCATGCAAGAGGAACTAAATCAGTTTGAAAGAAATCAAGTTTGGGATTCAGTTCCTAGACCAAAAGGTAAACATATTATTTGCACTAAATGGATTTTAAAAATAAGTTAGATGAAAATGGTTTCATTATATGGAACAAGACAAGATTAGTAGCCCAAGGCTATAATCAAGAGGAAGGTATATATTTTGAGGAAACATTTGCTTCTGTTGCTAGATTAGAAGCAATTAGATTATTGTTAGCATATGCTTGTTCTTTGAATTTTCAGTTGTACCAAATGGACGTTAAAAACGCATTCCTAAATGGATACATACTTGAAGAAGTTTATGTAAGTCAACCTCCAGGATTTGAGGACTTCAAACATCCTGATCATGTGTACAAACTCAAAAAGGCCTTGTATGGATTGAAGCAAACACTAATGACTTGGTATGATAGGTTAAGTAATTTTATTTGCAAACATGGCTTCGAAAAAGGTAATGTTGATACTACTCTTTTTATCAAAAGAATTAACCATCATATTATCATAGTGAAAATTTATGTAGATGACATCATATTTGGATCCACAAATGAATCCTTATGTGAAGAATTCTCAGCAATCATGCAAGGAGAATTTGAAATGTCCATGATAGGTGAGTTAAAATACTTCCTTGGGTTGCAAATCAAACAAACAAAGAATGGGATATTCATCAATCAATCTATGTATTGCAAAGAGCTTCTCAAAAGATTTGACATGGATACTTGCAAAGATATAGCAACTCCAATGGGATTTGGGACATATCTTGATCGTGATGAATCCAGAATTCCAATTGATATCACTAAATATTGATGTATGATCGGTTCTTTATTATATCTAACGGCTAGTCGGCCCTATATTATGTTTAGAGTATGTTTATGTTCACGATTTCAAGCTTGTCCAAAGGAATCTCATCTCACTCCTGTGAAGAGAATAATGAAGTATCTCAAAGGAACATCAAATGTCGGTTTATGGTATCTTAAAGGTAGTGTATGTAGTCTTGTTGGTTTCTCTGATGCAGATTATATAGGATGTAAGACATATAGGAAAATCACAAGTGGAACATGTCACATTTTTGGAAATGCCTTAGTCTCTTGGTCATGCAAAAAGCAAGTACGTGTGGCTCTCAGCACTGCAGAAGCAGAAAATATTGTCGGTAGTTGTTGTGCTCAAATACTTTGGTTAAAACAACAACTTCATGACTATGTTGTGATTCTAGAAAGCATGTGTCTCAAATATGGCAACACTAGTGTAATCAATATTTCAAATATTCAATCATGCATTCAAAAACCAAACACATTGATGATATTCGACATCACTTCTTAAGGCATCATGTTCAGAAAGGTGACATTGAAATTTCCTTCATTGATACTCAAAACCAACTAGCATACATTTTCACAAACCCGCTTCCTCGGGACACATTTTACAAAATTCGAAGAGATCTTGGTATACTAAGCGAAAGTGATATTAAATTAAGTCAAGATCCTTGAAAATTTCATCTGAATCAAGGTCAGAACATTTCATAAAGAATCACAAGGTACATGTACTATTTTTCATTAAATTTAATTTATAAGTAGATTTTTATTTAAATGATTGTATTTTCATTATTTAGTCATGTTGATTTTATTCTATTAGGATAAACTATATGATTTTATGATTTTATTATGTGTTATTTGTGATATATTTGTCAATTTATTATCCTTCACTCATCTTTTCCTTCTTTTTGATAATGTCAAAGGGGGGAGAAAGATGTCTTGCTTGTGTATTTCATTGTCTTAAACTAGGGGTGGAAAAACTGACTGTGGCCCGCCGGGACGCCACGCGCACCCGCTAAAAAATGGCGAGTTGGGTTGGGATTTTGTGCTCGCCTAGCCCTCCCCGTTTTAAGCCCGCCCGCCTTAAGCCCGCCAAAAAAAGGGACGGGTTGGCCCACCAGCCCGCCGACGTAGTTATCAAGCACTGAAATATTTTTTTTTGGTTGGTTGAAAGTTAATACTTGAACTATATTTTGGAATACTTGTTGATGATTCTATTTTATATATTTATTTGTGAATATATGCAATAATTTTTTATCCGATGTATTTGAACTGGTCCACGCGAGCTGGTCGTCAGAAGGTGAGGTGCCCGGATGATGGCTGGTCGTAAGGCGTGCAACGTGCTCGGCTTGAGAATGAGGAGAGGAGGGGGTGTACCTGCAAGGTACTCCGACGCTCAAGTAAGAAAGGGTCAGAGAAAAAGGGGGCAAGTACAAAGTGTATTCTTAGGGTGAAAATGTGATACCTGACCCTCTCAAGTGAGAGGGTTTATATAGAGCCCCCAGCGCGTGGCCAACGGTCCTATTTTCGGGGCGAACTAGCCATTTTTCCCAAAGAATAGGTAACCGCCCAAACTAGCCGTTATGTCGGGCAGGGTGCCCTGAACTAGCCGTTATGTCGGGCATAGACGCAGTTGCGGGCACCTGCCCATTGCCGTTCGGGCAGCGAGGAAGCCGTGCGTAACGGGCATTAGAGCCGGGGAGGGACGTTGCGTTCCTTGCCCGGTTGGAGGGGCAGAAATGTCACTTTTGCCCCTCTGTGGGTTGGCTTAGGCAATTTGGGCCGCTCTGGAGCAGAGGTGGATTGGGCCGATTCTAGCCATTGGTCCAGTCCAGAACAGGAGCCCCCCAAGTCGTTGCTCTCGAGCATGGGAGTGATGACTTAAGGACTGCTCGTCAACCGGGGGAGTTGCGCAGAGTCGTCGTAAAGAGACGAGGAAGATTGTCTCGATGTGCCCGTGGCCCTCAGTGCTCGTGATGTTTGTGGTCGTGACCATGTTGCCCGGTATTCGGGAAGATAAAGCGTCAGAATGGGAAACGTTGGGCTGCCACGTGTGCATCGAGCCCTGCGTAGCAGTTAATAGGTAATTATGGCTAGTGGGCCGTCATTATTACCTACGGGCGCGTGTGTGCACGTGCCCCTCAGTATAAAAGGGGGGAGGTTGTCCCATTTTGCACTTTTTCCTTTCTGATTTTTCTTCGTCGTCATCAGTGTTCCTGCCCGTCGCCGTCTACAGAGCAACCGACCACCGTGCCAAGTTTCGAGCAGCCTTTCTCTTCTACTCAAAACAAGTAAGTCTTCTGGTTTCCAGCTTGTTCTACTTCCTCTCATTGTCAATGGTAGATTGCATGCGGCTAGGGTTAGTTTTAGGTGGCAAAGTAGGTAGATTTCTGGCGAGTGTTGGTGGTGGGCAGTGGTTCTGCCTATCCGCTGTACCAAGCATCTCGTCGGAGTGGATGGCGCGTTCGGTGAACGTGGTGGTCCGCGCCGTGGTTGCGAGTCGTGACCACCGCGTCTTACCATCTTCTGGTGGACTGGCGAACTTTCCGGTGGAGCGTTTCCAGATTCCGGTGGAGTTTTTAATGGAATTTGGGCACGAGCGCGGGAAGGTTCCTCGGAGGAAGATGGCATGTCTCGGTCACCTCCTTGCGGGGAGGTTTTTCCTTTCTTTTTTTGATGTTAGGGCTTAGGCCGGGGACGTTGTCCTTAGCCTTCCGCGCGCCCTTTCACTTGACTTAGCGGTGGAAGGGTGGATTTGATTTCCTGTCGAATTCACTGTCTTTCTCTGCTCTTTCAGGTGATCGTAGGGGCGATGGAGCCAGAGAGGGAAGTTATCCCCATTACATCTGAGGAGGAGACCGTGTCCGAGGAGAGCAGTAGTGCAACGGCCTCGAGCTCCGCGTCCTCGAGCTCGTCGGCTTCGAACTCCTCGAGCGAAGTCGAGGGGGAAGCGAGTGATGCTGAGGAGGGAGAGGATTTGGAGGTCGTGGAGGAGGACGCAATGGAAGAGGACGTTGATGTGTTCTGCCCGGAAGAGTGGGAGGTGGCCGAACCTTCAAACCATATTTCCACGTTTGTCAGGTCTATGGTGGACGCTTTTACCGAGGTGGGGGCAGCGGGTGAATGGAGAGTGCTTATGCCTAATTTGGACGAGCGGATCTGCTCGAACTTCGGGGACTGCTTCGCCATGTACGAATATGCCTTCAAGGAATTGGGGCTGAGGTTGCCCTTTACCAACTTTCAGCGGTCGGTGTTTGAGCACCTGAAGTTGGCTCCTTCTCAGCTCCACCCCAATTCGTTGGCCTTTATACGGGCTTTTGAGTTGGTGTGCGAGCACCTTGCTCTGGGGAACACTCTTCCTTTATTCTTTGCTGTTTTCAACCTACAGCGGCAGCTGGCGGGGAAGAGGTATGGATGGGTCTTGTTGAAGCAGCCCAGAAAGCTGTTTAAGCCGTTCTTGGAGTCCATCCGAACGTTCAAGGGACGGTATTATATCGTCGAGCCCTTATCCGAAGCTGTGCAGGACATCGTGTATGTCTGGGAGGTAGAGTATGATGAGAACGAAGATGAGCTGCTTACCGAGGAAGGGAAATATATCGGGGAGAGAGTGTATAAGTTTCCGATCCGCTGGACACCCGAGCACTTCTCGAAGAAGCCCAGGACCTACGTCTTTGAGCCGAGCGCGTTGCGCGGGCAGGATGCTGTGTTCTACGAGACGCTGGTGAGGTGGGTCAACTCCTTCGATCTTGCGAGCTGCTGGACGAGCAAGGGTGCCCCTATCTACGAGGATGACGGGAGCCAGAGAATTGAGCACCGGTTTATCAATGTGAAGGCTCTGCTGGAGTGCAAGACTCCCGCGGATGCCCAGAAGTTGCTTGGTAGTCTTAGTTACTTAGACTTTATTTGTTATTTCTTTTTCTTCCCCGTTGCTAACATGTTCGTTTCGTTTGTGCAGGTGAAATGCCTCAGGCTCGTGATCGTGTGGTGAGGAACGCCATGGCGCGGGGCAAGGCTGGAGAGGCTCCTCCCAAGGCTCGTCCTGTTGGTGGTGCTCGTGCTCTTCCCCTTGCTCAAGCTGCGGTGGGAACCTCTGCTTCTCTTACTCCAGCTCCTCGGGACTCTCCATTGGCTCTGGCTGGGCGAGCGAAGCGGCAAAGGTCATCAGATGTCGTGGACCTGACTCGGGCGCCCGAGAAAGGGAAGTTTGAGCTTCCTCCATGTGTCCTCGACCGGAGGTTCTTTGAGGGCAACACTTTGGTCGTTCCGCGGGCAGAGTCACTCAACCTCGGAAGCATGGACCGAGCGAGCAAGAGGGCGATGGTGGCCCAGGATGCTTCTGCCATGGTGAGGATGCTGGAAATGGAGGCCGTTTATGCGGAAGGGGACTCTGTTCTTGAGGCTGAACTCACTACTGCCCGGGCCTCCGAGGCGTCCCTAAAGGAAGAGGTCAAGGGTGCTCGCGAGGCTAGGAGGAAGGCCGAGGAGGAGACGGCTAAGCTGAAGGAGGAGGTAACCAGGCTGAAGGCGGAGAAGAAGGCTACGGAGGACTTGAACAAGGAGCTGATGGCGGCCAGTGCCCCGGGTGCTGATGAACTGGACGAGATAAAGGTGCTGAAAACTAGGGCTGAGCTGGTCTCCAGCATACTGCAAGCCGAGGAGGATGGCATTGCTGTGGCATCGGAGTCTTTTGAAAGTGTCGTGGCCCAGTTGCGGGTGGTGAACCCCGGGCTCGACATTTCGACCGATGGTATCCACTACCTTGCACGAGTGGAGGATGGTCGCATCGTCTTGCCCGCAGGCCTGGTTCTCGACACCCCCGAAGCTCAGACCGAAGATCAACCAGCGGAGGAGCAGGAGCCCGAGTCAGAGGCGACCGAGCATGTGGAAGGATGAGGATTCATGTTGTTTTGATGTTGTTGTGTTTTGTCCGGCCTGCGTGCCGTTGATTAACTTGTAATTTATTTGGTTTTTGGGGGGGGCATGGCCCCCTTTTTTATGTAATACACACAGTCTTTTGGCCCTTGTGGCCTTTTTATTTAATGCCCGGTACATTTATACAATTTTTGTTGTACTTTACATTATTGCTGTACTTTATCTTAGTTGTGCGTGTATGACTGCCCGTCGGAGGGTGTGTCTGTTAGTAGAGCTATCTTTTGAAAGGTAGCTCGCTGCGTGTGAATTCGCCAGTGCGGGGAACTGGGCGAACAACCGGGGAAGTCCCTGGCGAGGTTGTGGATCTCAGGTCGCGATTGAGGCCTGAGGTCGCGGCGTGAACGTCCCATCGCGAGCTGGGGTTCTGCCAATCATGGTACTTGGGCGAAGGCGGTGCTCGGTTGAGGACCGCCGACGAGCAGAGTTCCGGCTTGTTTGTTTGAGCGGGATTCTACTTTGTATACATGCGTCGCTTGTACCTGGGCGAGTATGATGACCGCTAGGTGGTCTCTGGATACGAGGAAGCCTAAGGTTACTTTAGCTGTAGTATTGCTTAAGTTTCTCAGCGTTCCATGGTCGAGGGAGTGCCTCCCTGTTGAGGTTTTCGAGGAAGTATGCACCATTTCCCGTTTTGGCACGGACTCTGTATGGCCCTTCCCAGTTGGCCGCTAGTTTGCCTTCGCGAGAGTCCTTGTGGTTTTTTCGCAGGACAAGGCTGCCCACATCGAACTCTCGTCGTAAGACTTTGGCATTGTGCCTGATTGCCATTTTTTGCTTAAGGGACGCTTCGCGGAGGGCTGCTCCTATTCGGATTTCCTCGACGAGGTCGAGCTCTTCTCTCATTGCTTCGTTATTCATTTCCTTGTCTAGAGGTGATTCGGTCCTCCTGGACGGCACGTGGATTTCGATGGGTAAAACAACCTCCATGCCATATGCTAAGCGGAAAGGTGTTTCCTCGGTGGTGGACTGAGGAGTAGTGCGATATGCCCATAAGACGCTGTGGAGCTCCTCGACCCAGGCTTTCTTCGTTTCATCCAGTCTTCGTTTGAGGCCATGAAGGATGACGCGGTTGGCCACTTCCGCCTGCCCGTTGGTCTGGGGGTGCTCTACCGAAGCGAAGTGTTGCTTTGTTTCGAGATGGGTGACGAAGTCTTGGAACTTCTTGTCCGTGAATTGTGTCCCATTGTCCGTGACGATTGCTTGGGGAATCCCAAAACGGGCAAGGATATTCCGCTTGTAGAAGCGTAGAATGTTAAGTGTTGTTATCTTCGCTAAGGCTTCTGCTTCTATCCATTTTGTGAAATAATCTACGCCCACTATCAGGTATTTGTTTTGACTGGACCCCGTCACGAAGGGTCCTAGGATGTCTAGGCCCCACCAGGCGAATGGCCACGGGGATGTCAAGCTTTTCAGCTCGTTAGGTAGAGCTAGGTGTATATCCCCGTGCCGTTGGTATTTGTCGCATTTCTTCACATGCTCCTTGGCGTCTTGCTGCATACTTGGCCAATAATATCCTGCCCGGAGTGCCTTGCGGGCAAGGGACCTTCCTCCCAGGTGCTAGGCGTTAATGCCTTCGTGGATTTCTCGTAACACGTGGGGGACAATCTCCTCCTCTATGCACTTTAGTAGTGGGATGGAGAAGCCCATTCGGTAAAGTTTATTCTCGAGGATGACGTACGAGCAAGCTCTTCGTCTGATGGTGCTGGCTTCCTTGGGGTCATCCGGAAGTTCGTCCCTGGTGAGGTAGTTGTACACGGGCGTCATCCAGCAGTCGCTGTCTCCGATCGCGTGCACGTGTAGGGTCGAGGACCCCTTATCGATGCTGGGCCGGGGAAGTATCTCTTGGATGACTGACCTGTTTCCGCCTTTCCTCTTGGTGCTCGCTAGTTTGAACAGGACGTCTGCTCGCACGTTGTGTTCGCGGGGAACATGTCTTACTGCTACTGTCCTGAACCTCGACATCTTTTCCTTGACTAGGGAGAGGTATTCAGATAGACTGTCATTTTTGGCCTGATACTCCCTGGAGATCTGGTGGGCTACGAGCTGAGAGTCCGTGCAGATGACGATTTCTTCTTCCCCTAGGTCTTCGGCTAGGCGCAACCCAGCGAGGAAGGCCTCATACTCAGCCTGGTTGTTCGACGTGGGGAAGGACAAAGTGAGAGACGCCTCTACTATGGTCCCTTCGTCGTTTTCAAGAATTACTCCTGCCCCGCTGCCGCTCGAGCTGGATGCTCCGTCCACGTAGATGGTCCATCTGTTTGCTATGTGGGGCGAGGAGTCTGAGAAGGTTACTTCCGCCACGAAATCGGCCAGGGCCTGTGCTTTGAGAGCTTTTCTGCTTTCGTACCGGACGTTAAATTCGGACAGCTCCAATGACGACTTGAGCATTCGACCGGCCATGTCTGGTCGGCCCAGCAATTGCTTGATGGGTTGATCCGTCCTTACCACGATCGTATGGGCCAAGAAATAGTGCCTCAGTCGTCTGGCAGCGTTGATGAGGGCCAATGCTACCTTTTCTATCTGTTGATATCGCAACTCCGCGTCTTGCAACGCTTTGCTCGTGAAGTATACTGGTTTTTGCCCGGCAGGATTTTCGCGAATGAGAACGGCGCTCACGGCCTCGGCAGTGACGGCGAGGTATAGGAACAAAACTTCCCCGGTATCTGGTCGCGATAACATGGGCGGTTTCGATAGGGCTTGCTTTAAGTGAAGGAGGGATGCCTCGCATTCTTCGGTCCATTCAAACGCGGCTTCTTTTCTCAAGAGCTTGAAGAAAGGAAGGGCGTGTTGGGCGGATTTTGCGACGAAGCGGGACAACGAGGTGAGTACCCCCGTTGAGGGACAGGATGTTCTTCTTAGACGTGGGCATTGGGAACTCAGAGAATGCCCGGCATTTGTCGGGATTAGCCTCTATTCCTCGTTCCGTCAAGTAGAAACCAAGGAATTTACCTGCCCGTACTCCGAACGTGCACTTCTCTGGGTTAAAACGCATTTGATATTTTCTCGCTTGCTCAAAAATTTGGCGAAGGTGGGCGACGTGGTCCAGCTCCTCGTGGGACTTGACGATCATGTCGTCCATGTATACCTCGAGCATGTCGCCTATTTGTCCTTGGAAGACTTTGTTCATCATTCGTTGGTACGTAGCGCCGGCGTTCTTTAGTCCGAAGGGCATTACGTTGTAGTAATAGTTGCCCGATTCGGTCATGAAGGCCGTGTAAGTTTTATCGCTCGCGGCCATTGGGATTTGGTTATAGCCCGAGTAGGCGTCGAGGAACGATAAAAGTTTAAAACCTGCGGAGTTATCTACGAGTTTATCTATATTGGGAAGGGGGTAGGCGTCCTTCGGACAGGCCTTATTAACATCGGTATAATCATCGCACATTCTCCATTTGCCATTATTTTTTCTTACAAGTACAACATTTGAGAGCCATGTAGTGTATTTGGCTTCAGAAATAAACCTAGCTTCTAGAAGGCCTTTAACAGCTTTCTCCGCAGCTTCCATCTTCTCCGGGGACTGTTTCCTTCTGCGCTGGGCAACGGCTTTGACGGATGGATCAATTGTAAGCTGGTGGCAGACGACAGAGGGGTCTAATCCTGGCATTTCAGCAGCGCTCCATGTGAACAAGTCTGAGTTCTCTCGAAGGCACGCTTTTAGCTGTCTCTTGGCCAGGTCGGGGAGGTCTGCTCCGATCTTCACTCCCCGCTGGGGGTTTTCTCCGAATGGAGCGATCTCAAAGTTTCCATCTGGGATGGGGCGTAGGAGATGGCCGCTGTTGTGGGACTGGCTACCCGAAGTCGTCAGGCCTTTGGCGTGATCCTCCTCGCTGAAACGGCTGTCCAAATCGATGGATTCGACCTGGGGGAATGGCTTTGGCTGCTCGGAGCTGCTGGGTAGAGGAGGACGACCAGATGCCCTCGGCTTCGCTGAGATGGTGCTCAGTCCTTTTGATGCTGCTTCAAAGCATCGATGGGCAGCTTCGATGTCGCCGTGGAGGGTGGCGACCATCCCTTCAGAAGTGTAGTACTTCATCTTGAGATGTACGGTAGAAGGCACTGCAATCAACTCCGCCAGGGTTGGCCTTCCAAAAATGCACTGATATAGTGACGGGCAGTCGATTACCAGAAACTGTGCTTTGATTGCTCGGGTTGTCTTTCCTGAACCGAAGGTTACAATGAGCTCTACGTAACCTCGGGGCCTTGTTACTGCTCCGTTGAATCCCTGCAGGTCGGATCCAACGTATGGAGTAAGGTGAGAGTCGTCCAGCTGCAGTGTCTCGAATAGGTGGTTGTACATTATGTCAACCGAACTGCCCTGGTCTACGAGTATCCTGCGAACGTCGAAGTTCGCCATCCTTGCCCGGATGAGAAGGGGGATGCTTGAGTTTGGTGACCATCCAAGGAGTTCCTCCTTGTAGAAGGAAATGTGAGATGATCCTTTGTGAGTGGTATCCAGCGTGGTGACTTCGTTGGAGCTTTTGCTGATTAGTTGCTCGAATTTCCTTTTGACTGAACCGACTGTGATTTTGTTGAATCCACCACCGGAGATGACCATGGCCGATGGGAAGGTCTCCCACGGGCTATGAGCGCCGAGGAATGTGGAGGCGGGCAGACCATCGGGGATACGGAAGTCCTCTGGCCGGGTTATGGATAGAGCGACCTGTACGTTGGTGTCCTCGGAGGGCAAAGTCTCTTCTGCAGCCTTCTTGCTCTCCTGGGTTTCTTGCCGGGGAGCCTCTTTCTTCTTCGCGAACTGCTTCAGGTGGCCGTCGCGAATGAGGATCTCTATGGCATCTCTGAGGTGGATGCATTCCTCCGACGTATGGCCGTGGCTTTTGTGGAAGCGGCAATACTTGGATTTATCTACACCCGGCCTGGTCGGCAGCTATTTGGGGAAACGTACTCCCGCCTGTTTGAACTCTGAGTTGGCACATTCGGACAAGATTTTCTCCCTCGAGGTAGTGAGGGGGGTATAGTCATGGAACCGTCCAGAAGGTCCCTTCTGTTCGCGTGCCTCGCGAGGCCGATCGTCGCGTCTTTTATCTCCTCGACGGGATGTCGAGGGCTCTTCAGCTCTGGATGTCCGGGGACCTTCTTGGTGACGGGAGGCCCGGACAGAGTGGGCAGCGACCTTCTCCTCGTACTGTATATGCGACTGGGCTTGGTGGAGGAGAGCGTTGAGGTTCCTCGGTGGATCTAGGCCGATGGCTTTCGCGAAGTCTGAGCCAGGACGTAATCCCTGCTCTAGCAGGAACTTCTTCATCTCGTCGGTCGTAGGCACTTGGACGGCTTCCTTGTTGAACCGCTCAATGTAGTCCCGAAGAGGTTCATCTCTTCCTTGTACGACAGCTCCAAGGGACGCCTCAGTCTTTGGATGGCGTCGTGATGCGGTAAAGTGTCGGGAGAAAATCCTCCCAAGCTGTCTCCAGGATGTGATGGATTCCTCTGGCAGCTGTTTGTACCTGGTCATTGCTCCCTTCCGGAGCGTGGGTGGGAACAGGCGACATTTGATGGCTCCTCGTACACCTCTGTAGTCCAGAAGAGCATCTATGTTTTCTATGTGCTCGTCTGGGTCCTTGGTTCCATCATAAGTCCCTAGAGACGGAGGTTTCTCTAGTCCTTTGGGGAGATGGGTGGCCAGGATCCTGCGGGACAACGGGCCACGAGGCTCGTCGTCGCTGTCCGAACTTGAAGTTGACGGTGACCGTTGTCTGCGCTCGCGGAGGCGGTCTCTGCGAGGTGAGGGCGATCGTGGCCGGTCGCGAGGTCTGACCGGTGGAGAATGCCCGTCTTGCCTCATTCTCTTGTGTCTTGGTGGTGACTGATCCCGCGGGGAGATCTGGTCGCGTTTGCGAACGCGTAGTGGTTCAGGCTCACGCCTCGTCATACGGTCTTCCCGGCGCCTAGGTGGCGGGCTTCTTGATTTCTGGTGTTTCCTCTTGGGAGGAGAAGATCTTGGAAGAGCTGCTTCTTCGAGGGCTCCTATCCTTTCTCCTTGCTGCAAGATAAGGAGGTTCGTGCGGTTGACAGCATCTAGGAGGGCTGCAATGGCCAGATCAGCACTGGGGGGGGGGGGGGCAGGAATTGTTCGTTCCCCCAACGGTGACTGTTTTCCTCCTTGCTCGGTGGGAGGAGAAGTTGGAGACGCAGTGGCCCCGTCTCGAAGAAAATGAGGATCAGAAAGTAACAACGAACTGCCATTAACGTCCATCTTGTTGACGGGGACAAGAACCGTAGCGTCAGCACCTTTTGCGGAGTTCTGAGCGGCCATGTGTGGGCGGATCAAAGAAAGTATGTTTTGATCTTTTGGTTTCCGAGGAGGAAAGAAAGAAGGGGAGAACAAGGAGTTCCCACAGACGGCGCCACTGATCCGATGTGTTCGAACTGGTCCACGCAAGCTGGTCATCAGAAGGTGAGGTGCCCGGATGATGGCTGGTCGTAAGGCGTGCAACGTGCTCGGCTTGAGAATGAGGAGAGGAGGGGGTGTACCTGCAAGGTACTCCGACGCTCAAGTAAGAAAGGGTCAGAGAAAAAGGGGGCAAGTACAAAGTGTATTCTTAGGGTGAAAATGTGATACCTGACCCTCTCAAGTGAGAGGGTTTATATAGAGCCCCCAGCGCGTGGCCAACGGTCCTATTTTCCGGGCGAACTAGCCGTTTTTCCCAAAGAATAGGTAACCGCCCAAACTAGCCGTTATGTCGGGCAGGGTGCCCTGAACTAGCCGTTATGTCGGGCATAGACGCAGTTGCGGGCACCTGCCCATTGCCGTTCGGGAAGCGAGGAAGCCGTGCGTAACGGGCATTAGAGCCGGGGAGGGACGTTGCATTCCTTGCACGGTTGGAGGGGCAGAAATGTCACTTTTGCCCCTCTGTGGGTTGGCTTAGGCAATTTGGGCCGCTCTGGAGCAGAGGTGGATTGGGCCGATTCTAGCCATTGGTCCAGTCCAGAACAATTTTTAATTAAAATTTGTTAAAAAGATGCTTTATAAAAAATTGTTCTAAAAAATAAATGAAAAATCTAATTGAAATGTAAAAATAAGCCTATTAATCTATTAAAAAAATGAAGGCGTAATACCCTTTTTGGTCCTCTACCTATGACTCGGGGTCCATTTTGGTCCTCTCCCTTTTAAAAGTTTCAAGTTAGCCCCTTACGTTGTCTAATAGAATCAAAATGGTCTTTTCTGTCAAAAACTGGCTAACGACGTTAATTTAGATGATGTGGAAGTTGAGGTGGATGGGTGGATTGTCTATTCATCACCTTCTTCTTCCTTGTTGCTGAAACACTTTTCTATTTTCCCCCAAATTCAACCCTAACGCAAAATTCTTCCCAAAATCCCCTAATTGAAACCTAAATCATCATCTAATCACAAGTTTTATGCGTGGTTCATCATCATCATCTAGAAACCTAAGTGAATCGCAGGTCTTTAGTAGCTCTAATCTTCCATGGAAGCCTCTATTTTGTTGTGGAGATAATGCTATACTTCATAAGGCAAGAACTGTCAACAATTATGGAAAGCTTTTTTGGGGTTGTCAGCATTTTAAGGTAAGGTTTAGTCTGAATAAGATAAGTTGAATGTATTGCAATTTGGTTTCTTAATCTCTACAGGGATATAACAATGTTGGTTGTGGATTTTTTGAATGGTTCTATGAAGAAGCTAGAGGTGAAAAGGAGCAAACCTTGATGAAGAATCAATGGAACATAGATGTGCTTAGTCAAGAGATGAAAGAAGCCAAAAAAGAGGTTGAAGTTTTGAGGCTCAATAATATGGAATTAGAGGATGCTTTGAAGAACACCATCAAGTGGAAGAAGATCTGGAAGTTTATGTTCTATGTTGTTTTATTTGTTTTAGTAATCATATTGTTGTAAAAGAATTCAAGTTGTTGTGAGAGGTTGAAGTATTATGTTCTTTGTTTTAGTGTTTAAGTTGTAGTAAAACTTGCATTATTCAAAGTTGCAAGTTAGTTGTGTACTTTTGTTACATGATTTAGTTGGACAAGTTAAAATTGTATTGTATTGAAATCTGTGTTCTATTTGAAGGTGTGAAAAACGCAAGAAAGGGGGGTTTGAATTGGTTTTTCAAAATAATCGTTTCTTTTGAATAACTTTCCTTGTTAAAACTTTTTCCCTTTTCTAAAGAACAACAGCTTGGTTAAACAAAAAGATATAAACACGTTATGTTTATACTAGTTCACTTGAGAATCTCCCAAGTTAGTCTAGTCCACCCGCCAAGGTGATTTTGCCTCTCTCAACGAGGTCTTAATCCACTATTCAACAAAATAGTACACTGCACGAGCTACACAACTGGTGACTAACAACAACCTCTAGAACTCACACGTTCTAGACTTCTCAAGTAATCCAACCACACAGGTCTTACTCAAGGCATAACCTCTAAGACACACGTCCTAGACTTCTCAAGAGATCTAATCACTAAGACTCTCTTAAGGAATACAACTTTTAAGTTCAGACACAATGAGTTTACAAAGAACTGCTTCTTATCAAGCTGATAACGTAAACACGATTTTAGACCAAGAATGACTTCAGAAAGAACTGACTTAAAAATGTATTGTAGCAGTTCGCATGTGTGTCTTTCTTCAAGTCTTTGAGCTTCCTTTTATAGCCGAGTGAAAAGAGCCGTTGAAATGAAATCATGATAGCTAAGTAGGCTTATGGCTGGAAGCATGAGGACAGGTACAAAATCTTCTGCATGCAGCGCGTCCTGTCTCTGTCAGATTGTCTTGTTTGTATTTCGCACAGTCTTCGAGAATTTTAACGTTGTAATGTGGTACAGCTTTACAGTGTGGCAGGTTTTCTGGGCTTCTCAACTTCAAAGGCTTTTTGTGAGCGTGGGTAAGAAGGGAAACCATTGCTCGGTTCTTGAGATTATCAAGTCTTCGAATCATCAGCTCTGCGTTTCCAGAATCTTCAGAACTTGTCTTTAGAACCTTGTTCTCTTAATCCACTTTCTTCAAATCTTCAGAGGCTTCTGATAATATTTGATTGAAGCATGGGAGTCGACTTTAGGTAGGTCTTCAGAACCTTGATCGAAAATCGTGAGGCTTCAGCATTTGGACTTCGTCCCATCAGAACCCTTGTTTCTTGATCTTCAGAATTCATTTTCTTTTTCTTTTCGTATTAGAGTTATGTGAATCTTGTCTTATCTTCGAATTGAGTTCAGTTCTTTGAAGCATCTTTCATTAAGCATTGCGCCAATTCACGGAAGCAGAACCTGTTTGCTAGGTTCTCACAAATAACAACATTAGTTGCACAAAATTGTTCATACAAATATTCATCTGTTATCATCAAAACTTAGAGATAATATTGCAGAACCAAGTCTTGTTCTCACAATCTCCCCCTTTTTGATGATGAAAAAACTATATAATTTGATGACACAATTTTGATATATATAACACAGGGAAAATGAAAAGGTTTTTAGGATAGCTTATCCTTTTTATGAAGTGCTCCCCTTGAGTATTAGATTAAGGTTCTTGCTTGGGGCTCCCCTTGACTTCATTAACCTTTTGAGTCTTTCTTCATCATCAGAATTCTGAGTTATCTGCACAGAAGAAAAAAATACAGAAAAACAATCTAATAGAGATAATGGATATATCTGTTAGCATGTAAGCAGCATTGTTTTTCAGAGAAGGATTATAGGATCAAAATTATCACATTCATACTTTCTCCCCCTTTTTGTCATAAATCAAAAAGATTAAAACAGGGATGTCCAAGGGTGAAAAACACAGAACTAAAGCTTAAAAGAAAAACAAAGGTTTATTTGCTGTCAGAGGACAGTTTGTCCCAGATTTTCTTCATCATGATCTGAAGATTTTCATTGACAGTATCTTGCTTGTCAAACCTTTCTCTGAAGTTCTTCTGTTCAGTTCTGATTTCATCAACGGCGTCTCCCAGACGCTTGATAACAGGATCAGAAGTGGAAGCAATCATAGCACTTTCTTTAGCTCTTTTAGCCTCTGCAGCTTCTTGTACCTTTCTAGCAGCTTGCTCTTCTGCTTCTTTAGCAACCTTTTCTTCAGCTTCTTTCTGCTTAGCAGCTAAGAACTTGAGTACTCTGACTCTTGTTTCAGCTTCTGCTCTCTCCTTAGCTTTTGCTAATTCAATAGTTATGGTTGTATTTGAGAAACTTACAATTCTTGTAAGTTCCATGTCCAGCCATTTTTGAAAACTTTGACAGGCACTCTCAAGTTCCATGAGCTTTGTGCTTGTACAAAGTTCCGCTCTTAACCTAGCAAACTTCTCAAGTGCTTTGTCATGAAATTTATTTGTACATTCTTCAAAGGAAGTTGGAGGTGGAGTATTGTAGACAACCAGAGCAAGGTTGGATTTATCAGAGTTGGTTTCAGATGGTCGTTGCTGAGATAAGTTAATCTCAGTAGCAGCAGGTTCAGGTGGTTGTTGTTGATTGTTAGGAGAGGTGACTTCTAGATTGTCAGAGTTCATGAGGTTTTTAGGTAAGACAATTTCTAGAGATTCATAGAAGGTTCCCTCAGAACTAGATTCAGTAATGGGAGATAGAGATTCAGAGATTTGATTTATTGGTTCTAGTTCATTTGGCTGAATTGTTAAGGTAGTTATTGTTGAAATATGGGTAAAAACAATCTCAGACAGGATTGGGGTAGTTATTGATGGACTGTTGGTTGATTTATTAGTGGTTGGTAAAGGAATAGAGAAAGATGGAGGTTTAAACCTTACTTGTGGAATGGAGGTAGAGGTCATTGATGAAGATGGTGCAGCACCAGATGGATTTGCATCAACTTTATTGATTTTGTCAAGAAGAAGGGCTTCTTTTCTGGAGATTTCAGTTTCATCCTTTTTCTTCTTTTTACCCTCCGCATCCTCTTCAGCAAGCTTCCTCTTACTCCTGGTAATATGCTTTGACTGAGGAACAACTTCTTCAACTCTAGATACTGCTTATCTCATTATGGCAATGTAAGAGGCTATTGCTGTTGGATTATCTTCTTTGCGGTAGAATGGATAGTTTTCCACTGGATTCCTGATCTTTTTCACCGTGTCGGGAGAAATAGGTGTTGGTTTCACCTCTACACTTACAATCATCTTCATATGTTTAAGATTTACAGCATTGAAAACTTCTCCAACTCTTTCATTTAGATATTCCGTGAAATTTGCTTCCTTGGTCAGATAATCCACTAATCTGCATTCAACCAGAATGTCAGAGATCAGTCTTCCAAAAGGAATGTAGTTGACAATCTTCTTTTCTGGTGAGGTCGTTGTTCTAGTTTACCATTTCCCTTAAATAGTAGAACAGAATGGAGGGAAGGCACATTTTCTCATGTTTGTGCAGGTAGTACAACATGTGTTTTTGATTTGCGTTGGCAAAATCTGTAGCACTCTTTGCCGGTCTTGGATTGATGCATCCAAGAATGATCTTGTGCGAGATCCTTAGGTTGTCACGTAAGTTTTTGTTTTTGTAGTCCGTTGTTCCTGATTGACAACTCTTGAAGATAGCTTTGTTGATGACTGACTCAGATTTCTCAGTTTTTCCGTACACCCTCTTTCCTTCCAAGAACTTTATTCCTAGCAATTCGGAGATAGATCTCTCAGTGATGATAATCTTCTGCTCCAGAACAAAAGATACCACATGGAATTCGTCTGTATCTGCATGTCTCCAGAATTCTTTCACTAGATCATCAAAGCATGGACCTCTTAGTCTATCAAAGTAATTCTTCCATTCTTGAGCATCCAATTGATCAATTAGGTTAAACCCATTATCAGAGAGGTTATCGAAATCAACATCTAGCTTTTTCAGAACAGTTAGGTCATTTGCATGTGTCACACATGTCACAGAGCGAGTTCTCTGGGTGACATGGTTTGCATCAATTGAGGGAAGATTTAATGGATCTGAACCAACTGGTTCAGCCGTTGAGAGAGTAGTAGTGGGTGTGATGGATGAGGATGGTAGTTCTTGGGAGATTTGAACAGTGTCTTGTTGATGAGTGTTCATCCTTACGGTGGTAAGAAGGAACGAGGGTTGATCTTTGAGTTGATTTTGAGGGAGTGATAGATAGAGAGAGAATTAGATGAGAGTTGATTAACTTTTTAGGGTTTGTGAGAGAGAGAAAAAAAATTCTCGAGGGTTTAAAGGACAGATACACTCTTGAGGGGATAAGCTAATAAATGTGATAAAGTTGAGTCAATCTCGAGAGAAATGTTGTTCATTTAATTTGAATAGTTAAAGTGACTTAATTTTATTTAAATCACATGCAAAAATAATTTTCCGAAAATATGACATGTCACAAAATGATCAGAACTTGAGATGCGTTAAGAAAATGGTTCTGATGATTTGAAAAATGCTTTTCTCTGACTAAACACACGAGGTTTTGAAAATGTTTTATTCTGAACAGTATTTCATATTCAGGTGTTTTAAAATGATTAGAAATCTATCTTCAGCTAAGGGTTTTGTGAAAATATCAGCCCACTGATGGTCTGTATCAATGAATTTTAAGCATAGAGTTCCCTTCTGAACAGAGTCCCTAATAAAGTGATGTTTTATTTCAATGTGTTTAGCCCTAGAATGCAAAATTGGATTTTTACTTAAGCAGATAGCAGCAGTATTATCACAGAAGATAGGAATGTTACTCTCATATATCTGATAGTCTTCCAGCTGATTTTTCATCCATAGCATTTGAGTACTGCATAGGGAATTCGATATGTATTCTGCTTCATCTATTGAGAGAGCAATTGTAGATTGTCTCTTGCTTGACCATGAGATTAGATTGCTTCCTAAGAACTGACAGTTCCCCGATGTGCTCTTTCTTTCTAATCTGTCTCCGGCATAGTCTGCATCGCAGTAACCAAAAAGAGTATACTCTGATGTTTTCTTATACATCAGGCCAAGGTTAGTTGTTTCTTTCAGATACCTTAGAATTCGCTTGACAGCGGTTAAATGTGATTCTCTTGGATCTGATTGGAATCTAGCACATAGATGTACACTGAATAATATATCAGGTATAGAAGCAGTTAAATATAAGAGAGAACCTATCATGCCACGATAGAGTTTTTGACAAACCTTAACTCCTGTTTCTTCCTTTCCCATGACACACGTTGGATGCATTGGTGTTTTAGCAATGTTGCAATCCGTCATATTGAACTTCTTCAGAAGTTCTTTTGTGTACTTGGTTTGATGAATGTAAGTGGCCTCTGATCTTTTATCAATCTGAATTCCAAGGAAGAACTTTAGTTCTCCCATGAGGCTCATTTCAAATTCGGCCTGCATTAACTTTGAAAATTCTTGACATAGAGAGGAGTTAGCAGAACCAAAAATAATGTCATCAACATAGACTTGAACAATGAGAATGTCATTCTTATATGTCTTGCAGAAAAGAGTTGTGTCAACCTTTCCTCTGGTGAAATTGTTTTCTAATAAAAATTTGCTCAATCTATCATACCAAGCTCTGGGAGCTTGCTTTAAACCATAGAGTGATTTTTTAAGTTTAAAAACAAAGTCTGATTTTTCTGAATTTTCAAACCCAGGAGGTTGTTTGACATAAACTTCTTATGATATATGGCCATTTAAGAATGCACTCTTAACATCCATTTGATATAGAGTGACGTCATGATTCACTAAAAAGGATATTAGTAAACGTATTGCTTCAAGTCTAGCAACTAGAGCAAATGTTTCGTTGTAGTCAGTTCCTTCTTGTTGACTGTATCCTTGAGCAACGAGTCGTGCTTTGTTTCTGACAACTTCCCCCTTTTCATTCAGCTTGTTCCTAAATACCCACTTAGTTCTTATTACATGAACATCCTTAGGTTTAGGAACTAGATCCCAAACATCATTTTTGGAGAACTGGTTAAGTTGTTCTTTCATAGCCAAAACCCAATCTTTGTCCATGAGAGCTTCTTTAATTGTAGCTGGTTCTATCAACGATACTAGTCCTACAAGTGTTTCTTCTGATGGTCTAAAGGCTGATCTGGTTCTGATAGGAGCATCTTTGTTACCCAGAATTAGTTCCTCAGGATGGGATGTGGACAATCTTTTTCTTCGTTGAGATGGGGTATTTGGAGTTACTTCAGTGGTTTCTGGTGTAGGATCTTGCTGTTCTTTGACTTCCTCTACCTCTTCCTTAGATTAAGAGAATCTGATTTCTAAATCTGCAAGTTTCTCAACTAGCTCTGACTTTTCTGAGTTAGGCTTGTCATTGAATCTAACATGAATGGATTCCTCCACAATTCTTGATTTTGTGTTGTAAACTCTGTAGCCTTTCGAGCGTTCAGAGTATCCCAACAACAAACACTTCTGTGCTTTGGAATCAAACTTGCTAAGATTCTCTTTAGTGTTAAGCATAAAACAGACACATCCAAATGGATGAAAGTAAGAAATGTTGGGTAATTTATTCTTCCATAATTCATATGGAGTTTTATTCAATATAGGTCTTATAGAGATTCTATTTTGAATATAGCATGCTGTGTTGATTGCTTATGCCCAGAAATGCTTAGCTATGTCAGTTTCTTGGATCATGGTGCGAGCCATTTCTTGCAAAGTTCGATTCTTTCTTTCTACAACTCTGTTTTGTTGTGGAGTTCTAGGGCAAGAAAAATCGTGAGATATTCCATGTGAATCAAAAAGTTCTTCAAAGTTTTTATTTTCAAATTCTCCACCATGATCACTTCTGACTCTGACTATTTTACAATTTTTCTCATTTTGTACTTGGGTGCAAAAGGAAGCAAACACAGAATGTGATTCATCCTTGTGTTTTAAGAATTTTACCCATGTCCATCTGCTGTAGTCATCAACGATGACTAGTCCATATTTCTTACCATTGAGAGAGGTTGTTTTTACAGGGCCAAACAGATCAATGTGAAGAAGTTCCAACGATCTAGAGGTAGAAACAACATTTTTAGTTTTGAAAGAGGTTTTTGAAAACTTTCCTTTCTGACATGCTTCACAAAGAGCATCTGACGAATATTTCAGATTTGGCAAGCCTCTAACAAGACCAAGCTTGTTAAGCTGAGAGATTCTTCTCAGACTGACATGGCCAAGACGTCTGTGCCAGACCCATTGCTCTTCGTTTACAGAAAGAAGACATTTTACATTTTGATGTTTTAAATCAGATAACTTAATTTTGTAAGTGTTGTTTTTCCTCTTTCCGTTGAATAAGACAGATCTATCCTTCTGACTTACAGCTTTACAAGATGTTTGATTAAAAATGAGATCATAACCACTGTCGCTAAGTTGACTTATTGACAACAGATTATGCATTAGACCTTCTACTAACAGAACATTTTTAATGGAAGAAAGCTTACCATTTCCAACAGTTCCGGAGCCAATGATTCTTCCTTTCTGATTTCCTCTGAAATCGACAACGCCTCCAGGTTTAAGTTTTAGATCTTAGAACATAAGCCTTTCTCCCGTCATGTGTTGCGAGCACCCACTGTCCAGGTACCATGACTGGTGTTTCAATGGAGCTATTAAGGATATCTGCAACATAGATTATCTTGTTTTTAGGTACCCATTTTGTGGGTCCTTTCACATTAGTTCTTCCAAAGGTTCTGATCCCTTTAGATTTCCGTACGTTAGTGAAACGGTGTGGAGTTTGTGCATAGTGTTCGTGTTTAGGATATTTCCTTAGTGTGTGTGTTTGTGTAATCCCAGTGTTTGAACCTTTTGGTTCTGAATGCTTAAGGCCAGTACCAGAGGGAATAAATTGTTTGAATAGAGGTATTATTTTGATGTTTCTGGTTTCATCATATGGTTGAGATGGTCCTGAATATCCTAGACCTCTACTGCCATTTCTACTGACTCCATAGATTAGTGAAGCCATTTTGCTTCTATCTACGCTTTTAGCAAGAAAATTTTTAAATGCGTTATCATATTTGTCTTCTTTACTAGTGTTAGTTGAGTTTGAAACAATTTCTTCTTCTAACTTAGATACTTTACATTTCAGGACAGTGTTTGAATTTTCTAAGACATATTTTTTCATTTTGTTCAGAAATGGTTTTCTTGTTTTTAGTAAGATCATCTGAAGAAACTATAAAACTCTTTTTCAAGATTTTGAATTTGCTTTGAAGGTTTTGATATCTTTTTATAAGTTCGGTTAATCCTAATTCAAGTTCAGATCGTGATAAGGAAGAAAGTACCTCTCTTTCATCGTCGGAGTCTGATAGTTCTTCCTCTGACGAGTTACTTCTGGTTTCTGCCATGAAAGCCATGTTGACACGACCTTCATCAGCATCATCTTCAGATTCCAAATCATCCCAGGTTGCCATGAGACCCTTTTTGGTTTTCCTAGGTCTTTCTTCCTTCTTGGCCTTTGGGCAGTCATATTTGAGATGTCCAGGTTCTTTGCATTCAAAGCACGTAACATATTTTCCATAGTTTCTTCTTTGACCATATGTAGATTCGAATCTTCTCCTTGGTCCTTTGGACTTGTTCCTTCTGTATTTCCAAAGTTGACTTATCTTTCTTGATATGAGTGATATATCATCTTCTTCTGAATCTTCTTCAGATTCTTCCATTTCTTCTTCTTCCTGATACGCCTTCTTCTTTTCTGGATTTGCCTTTAGTGCAATGGATTTGTTTTTCTTCTGAGGTTCATCTCCTTGAAGCTCTATTTCATGACTTCTTAAAGAACTGATAAGTTCTTCAAGACTGATATTATTCAAATCCTTTGCAAGTTTCAAGGCAGTCACCATTGGTCTCCATTTTGCTGGAAGACTTCTGATGATTTTCTTGACATGATCAGCAGTAGAGTAGCCTTTGTTCAGAACTCTGAGTCCGGCAACAAGCATTTGAAACCTTGAGAACATGGTTTCAACAGACTCATCTTCTTCCATTTTGAAGACTTCGTATTTCTGGATTAGCGCAAGAGCCTTTGTCTCCTTGACTTGAGCATTTCCTTCGTGAGTCATACGAAGAGAGTCAAAGATGGATTTTGTAGTTTCTTTGTTTGTGATTTTCTCATACTCGGAATAAGAAATTGCGTTCAACAAAATGGTTCTTGCTTTGTGATGATTTTTGTAAGTTTTCTTCTAAGCATCTGTAAACTCACTTCTTTCAATCTTTTTACCTACAGAATCTATAGGATGACTATAGCCATCAAGTACTAGATCCCATAGATCTAGATCAAATGATAAGAAATAACTTTCAATTCTATCTTTCCAATAATCAAACTTTTCGCCATCAAAGATAGGAGGTTTTGCAGTGTAAGATTCTCTTTCAATAACATTTGTTTCAGAAGTTGTTGGTCGTGGTGTAGTCATTGTTTTTCACACTTCGATCGGTACTGAACACTGTTAAGTGCTTGATAAAAATTCAATCTTTTTATCACCTCAGAACCGGAGCTCTGATACCAATTGAAGGTGTGAAAAACGCAAGAAAGGGGGGTTTGAATTAGTTTTTCAAAATAATCGTTTCTTTTGAATAACTTTCCTTGTTAAAACTTTTTCCCTTTTCTAAAGAACAACAGCTTGGTTAAACAAAAAGATATAAACACGTTATGTTTATACTAGTTCACTTGAGAATCTCCCAAGTTAGTCTAGTCCACCCGCCAAGGTGATTTTGCCTCTCTCAACGATGTCTTAATCCACTATTCAACAAAATAGTACACTGCACGAGCTACACAGCTGGTGACTAACAACAACCTCTAGAACTCACACGTTCTAGACTTCTCAAGTAATCCAACCACACAGGTCTTACTCAAGGCACAACCTCTAAGACACACGTCCTAGACTTCTCAAGAGATCTAATCACTAAGACTCTCTTAAGGAATACAACTTTTAAGTTCAGACACAATGAGTTTACAAAGAATTGCTTCTTATCAAGCTGATAACGTAAACAAGATTTTAGACCAAGAATGACTTCAGAAAGAACAGACTTAAAAATGTATTGTAGCAGTTCGCATGTGTGTCTTTCTTCAAGTCTTTGAGCTTCCTTTTATAGCCGAGTGAAAAGAGCCGTTGAAATGAAATCATGATAGCTAAGTAGGCTTACCGCTGGAAGCGTGAGGACAGGTACAAAATCTTCTGCATGCAGCGTGTCCTGTCTCTGTCAGATTGTCTTGTTTGTATTCCGCACAGTCTTCGAGAATTTTAACGTTGTAATGTGGTACAGCTGTACAGTGTGGCAGGTTTTCTGGGCTTCTCAACTTCAGAGGCTTTTTGTGAGCGTGAGTAAGAAGGGAAACCATTTCTCAGTTCTTGAGATTATCAAGTCTTCGAATCATCAGCTCTGCACTTCCAGAATCTTCAGAACTTGTCTTTAGAACCTTGTTCTCTTAATCCACTTTCTTCAAATCTTCAGAGGCTTCTGATAATATTTGATTGAAGCATGAGAGTCGACTTTGGGTAGGTCTTCAGAACCTTGATCGAAAATCGTGAGGCTTCAGCATTTGGACTTCGTCCCATCAGAACCCTTGTCTCTTTATCTTCAGAATTCATTTTCTTTTTCTTTTCGTATCAGAGTTATGTGAATCTTGTCTTATCTTCGAATTGAGTTCAGTTCTTCGAAGCATCTTTCATTAAGCATTGCGCCAATTCACGGAAACAGAACCTGTTTGCTAGGTTCTCACAAATAACAACATTAGTTGCACAAAATTGTTCATACAAATATTCATCTGTTATCATCAAAACTTAGAGATAATATTACAAAACCAAGTCTTGTTCTCACACTATTGTTATAAGATTTAGTTAGAGAAGTTAAATAACAGAAATTTGGTATAACAGAAATTTGATCAACATAAACCTTGTTCAAATTTGAGAACATAACATAAACCTTGTTCAAAATACCATAACATAATTTGTTACAAACACTTGTTCAAAATAACATAAACATAGTTCAAATGGAACATAACATAAACCTTGTTCAAAATACCATACCATAATTTGTCACAGGCACTTCAAAACAACATAACATAAACATTTCAAAACAACATAACATCAACCATGTTCTTAAAACAGAAACTACATAAATCTAAATGGGTTTCTTTGTGTTGTTTCTTTTGGTAGGAGTGGTCCTCCTAGTTGCAGGTCCTGCTGCATTTTGTGATGCACGTAGTCTGGTGGTTAGTCCCTATGAAACAGAAGCCCATTGTAACAGATGTTTGTGTTGGTTTCCTAAAAGGCAACTTCTGTGGCCTTGCTTGTGGTGGTGTTGCCCTAGGCTTACTTGCTTGAGTTGGGGTTGCCTTTGGCTGAGTTCCTTAAGTTGGTGTTGCCCTTCTGTTGGTGGCTGAATCCTCTTACAAGTGGATTTATTGTGTCCAGTCTGTCTGCACCTTGTACACCTAAGTATCATGCCAGTTTTTCTCATTTTTCTATTTGACCCATCAATTTCTCTCTGCTCACGGTTCCTCCTTTTCTTTGGTCTTTATAGCATTTTTTTTTTAATTTTGGTGGCTGAACATCTGGGTACTCTGTTCTAACCCATAAATTTATTCCATTAAATGGATAAATGATATGTTCATAAACAGAAATATACCTTGCCTTCTTATAATACTCTAGGATGTAATCATCAACACTTAGATTTTTACTCTTCATTGCAGACAAAGCATGAACACAAGGGAGACCAGTCAATTGCCATTTTCTGCATGAACAATCATGTTCCTTTAAGTTGACAGCAAAAATGTCACCTTAATTCTCAATGTGTCTTACTTCAAAAATAAACTCAGATGACATCCTACAAAATAGTATAAAAAGTCACATAAAGTATAAAAACTAAAGAAATTAATAAATTGTATTAAAGCAGTTTTTGTACCTTACTATCCAATAATTGGTGCAAGTGCTTGTTTTTTCAACTTTCCTCCCGATGTTTGGCAAAACATCCCTATCATTTAATTGTGAGAATTTCACCCTTTTTGTTGCCCACCTTTCCATGATGTAGCCCCTAATTTCTTCTAGCATGGTCACCAATGGTTTTGCTCTTAACTCTACAATCACACTATTGAATGCATCTGACATGTAATTCAATACAAAATCACACTTTGAAGTTGTCCTAAAGTATGAATGTATATGTTCTACATTCTTCCCTACCACCTAGATCATCAATGAGGAGTTCCAAGAACCACGACCAGCTGTCTTTAGTTTCCCCTTCCACTACAACAAAAGCTATATGTAACATCTGATCATTGGGATCTGTACCAATAACTGCCAAAATCTGAGCTCCACAAAGCCCCTTTAAGAAGCATCCATCAAGCCAAATAATAGGCCTACACAACTTGAAACTCTTTTTGCAAGCAGCATAGCAAATATATAACCTCTTGAAATAAGGCCTTCTATCCTCAATACTTTCTTGGACTGGTGTGGCATTTAACTTGATAGTTGAACCAGGATTTGTCCTTAGAATTTCATGATAGTAATCATATATCCTTGTGTAATCCCCTAAAAATGTGCCATCAACCATATCCCTAACTGCAAATCTGGCCCTAATTGCCTTTGTCTTATTAACCCCCACATTCCATTTCTTTTGAGCCTTTTCCTTTATATCCTTTAGCTTGAGCATAGGATTATTTTTCATTGAATTTTGTAACCTCTTGCTAAGCCATTTTATACTCATCATCTTTACATTATATTCCTTAGAGAATTTGTGGTTATTAACTATTTTCCTTAGTTGCCAAGTCTCCTCATTAGGCAGCTTTCCACAATATGCCTCCCACTGGCAGCCTTCCTTACACACCACCTTCACTCTCTTTTTGTCATTTTTTCAAAAACTTAAGACCTCTACCAGATTGGACATCATACGTTTGAATTGCTTCCTTAAAGTCACTTTTTGAGTTAAAATAAGTTCCCAGCTCCTATTTATAATGAGCCATATCTTTCAATAACTTAAAAATGGGATACTTCTTCTTTCTTGGTGCATCACTCTCCTCACTATCACATCCATTATCTAACTCCTCACTATTATATCAACTCCCATTCTCCTCTCCACTGTCTCCTTCCCATTTATTTTTCTTCTTTTTACTTGTTCCTTCACGGTTTCCATCATATTCAACAAGATTGTCTAAGTGTTCTTCAGAATAATCCACACTCATATCAGAATCACTAAATGTAACTTCCAAAGCACTATCATAATTGTAACTCTCATCCTCACTGTCATCAGAGCTTGTAACCTCATTCAACAAACCAGCATTAGTATCTATACCATCATGAACCTCACCATCATTGTTCACACTCTCACCTACATTCATACCCTCAACACCATTATTGTTCACACCTTCACCTAAATTCATACCCTTAACATCATTATTGTTCACACCCTCACCATCAGTACCTACATTCGTATCCTTTATGACTTCTTCATAAAGATCTTCAAGGATGGATTCTACCTCCGGATTAACCATAGTTAATGGTTCTTCATCTATGGCTTCTTCCTCCATCATGTTTTTAGGATTTTCAACATATTCTGGTTGGGATAACGGATGTTCTATGTAAATCTAAACTTTCAAATGTACCTTACAGAGGTTAGCTACCTCTAACGCACCCTTATCATCCTTAAGAACATTCATCCCAAAAGTGGGGTCATTGTAATATATAGTGTCTACCTCAGTGTAACCTAGATCTTTTAGAACACCAACCAATTCAAAGTATGACCACCTATCCACATCTATCTCTAAATCATTACATTTACCCCCCACATAATCAGTTTTTTCAGAGTCCACAAACTCACCACTATGATGAATTTTCAAACACATAATTTCTTCCATTTCTACCTAAGACAATAAAACGCAACATTACATACAAGAAAACGCAACATTACATACAAGAAAACGTAACATAATAGCAGATTTCAAAAGGGGAAAAACCCTAGATACCTAATCAAATAAAAAAAGCAACATTTACACACATTCATAGTAGACAAGGACATGTAAACTAATCGTCGCCTATGTTGCGTCTTCGTCTTCCTTAGCTTGCTTCTTCTGTGTTCGTGCTCTTCGTTGTTCTCACTTCTTTGTCTGCTAGGGCTTTCTATTTCAACACATGTATTAATCACTCAATGAAAATGCTAATATTATACTACTTGAGATGACACCTCAACAAGGCCAATACTCATCATGCCACATAACCAAACCATTCATTACACCTCAGCAATAACTTAACACGTCAGCCAGGTTTTTGATAATAATATAATGTTTCTAATAAACAGGACTAACGTGGTACCATTTTAATAACTTAAGGGACCAACTTGGAACTTTTAAAAGGAATAGGACCAAAATGGACCCTGAGTCATAGGTAGGGGACCAAAAAGGGTATTAAGGCAAAAATGAAAGAAAAAAATAGGCGAGCAAGCCCGCCAACCCGCCACCTTGGCGGGGCGGGCTAGATTTTTAAGCTTATTTTCACTTGGCGGGATTGCCCCCCTCCCCTCGCCACCTTTTAATGGCATAATTACTCCTTCAAGATGATCAACTCCAAACATTACTAAGTTTCATATACAAGGGGGAGTTATACATCTTAGGGGGAGAAGTGTTCCGGAAATTACAAAGCATCAAAAGGAATGTTTATCATCAACAAAAAGTGGGAGAATGTGAAGTCAAGCTTCCAAGCTAATTTTGATGAAGACAAATGATCAAAGGTCTTGCATATGAAAAAGAATATTTCAAGAGGATCCATTCATGATGTGTCGTTAATGTCTTTAAAGATTCAAAGTATATGAATTTCATAAACATATGCATGTATTAGTGCTCAAGAATCATTAACATATATTTTATCATACTCAAATCATTTTCATCATCTTAGGTATATGAATTCACTAGTAGGATACCCGTGCATTCACACGGGTATCGGTATGTTATGCGCATTATTTTCAAAATATAATAAAAATGATATTAAAAAAGTTAAGGTATTTAACCACAAAAATATTATTTTAAAAGATATAAGAAATTAGTGTCAATAATTTATTCCATATATAAAATTATTTGAATCAACAATATTTTATATTTTATATAAATATTATTGTTGTTTTGACGTTATTTAAAAAAATATTAGAATGTATATTACAACAATGATAAATTAATCATCAACGAACTTGAGCCCGTATAAATAAATTAATCAACAGCGAACTTGAGCCCGTAACTAAATATTATTTTATTCAATGACATAAAAAATATTTTTGCCCGTAAAAAATTTGAATCAATAATGTATTTTTGCCCGTAATGAATCAACAACGAACTTGATCCCGTATATAAATATTAAGTTTATTTTGACATTTGATATATATTTGAATTTGTATAAAAAAAATTTGAATCAAGAATATATTTTTGCTCGTATCTAAAAGTTATCTCAAATTAATAATGATCAATGCTTTGTATTAAAAAAAATGGTTAATAGTCATTTTGCCCCCTGCCATATAGGCGATGTTCGAAAAGCCCCTGTAAATTTTTTTTGCAAAAATAACACTAACATTTGAATCAATAGTAAAGTTGTTCCCATATATAAAAATATTAGAATCAAAAGTAAAGTTGTGCTCGTTTATAACAATAATTTTTCTCGTATAGAAAAATATTTCAAAATATAATAAAAATGATATTAAAAAAGTTAAGGTATTTAACCAAAAAAAGATTATTTTAAAAGATATAAGAAATTAGTGTCAATAATTTATTCCATATATAAAATTATTTGAATCAACAATATTTTATATTTTATATAAATATTATTGTTGTTTTGACGTTATTTAAAAAAATATTAGAATGTATATTACAACAATGATATTTTTTCCGTATATATAAAAAAATTAATCAGCAATGAACTTGATCCGGTATAAATAAATTAATCATCAACGAACTTGAGGCCGTAACTAAATATTATTTTATTCAATGACATAAAAAATATTTTTGCCCGTAAATAATTTGAATCAAGATTGTATTTTTGCCCGTAATTAATCAACAACGAACTTGATCCCGTATATAACTATTAAGTTTGTTTTGACATTAGATATATATTTGAATTTGTATAAAAAAAATTTGAATCAAAAATGTATTTTTGCCCGTATCTAAAAATTATCTCAAATTAATAATGATCAATGCTTTGTATTTAAAAAAAAGGTTAATAGTCATTTTGCCCCCTGACATAAAGGCAATGTTCGAAAAACCCCTGTAAAATTGAATCAATAGTAAAGTTGTTCCCGTATATAAAAATATTTGAATCAAAAGTAAAGTTGTGCTCGTTTATAAGCATAATTTTTTTCGTATAGAAAAATATTTGAATTAGTGATGTATTTTTTCCGTATATAAAATATTTTAATCAACAATATATTTTTTTCCCGTATATAAATATTAATTTTGTTTTGACACTATTTATAAAAAAATTGGATCAATAGTAAAGTTGTTCCCGTATATAAAATATTTGAATCAAAAGTAAAGTTATATTATTTTAATAATAAAATTGAGTATTTTAGTGTACAAAGACCAAATAAAACACATTTTGATGTGGTGGCAAAAAATCATAGATATTTGTTCAACAATGTAATTTTGCCCGTAGGTAAATACCAGTATTGTTCAATAACATACACTTATACTTATATTTTATAATTTTTTTATTAAAATTTATGATTTTTGTAAACTAATATTTTTTTTATTATTTTCTTAAAAAATATTGTATTGAATCAACAATGTAATTTTGCCCGTAGGTAAATACCGTTATTATTTAATATTTTGATAAATAACTTTATGTTTCCATTATAATTATTTTAATTTGGTGTTTTCAAAAATGATAAATTATGATTTGGTCAAAATTTATTTTGTATATAGTTGATAACATAATCAAAAATATTAATAACGATACAAAAATTAAATGGACAAATAAAAATCATATATTATGTAATTAAAATTCTTATAAGCCATTAAAATACATAAAAATTTTGATAATCGCAATTCAAAGTAAAATAAATCCTCATTAAATTTGTTGTTATAGTAATAATTATTTTATAATCATAATACACAAATATTTAAAATCATGCTACACAAATATTTAAAAACAATGATTATTTTAATAACCATCAAAATCCAATTTTATATTACATTAAATTATTAAATATTTATAATAAAAAACTTAAAAATTTAAAAAAATATTTGGATAAAACTTATTTTTTTAGATCTCTGATAAAAATATACTTACTATTTTTTTATGTATACTAATTTTAATTTAAAATTCTCTTTTTGGATATCTAATCAAATTTATTTTTAAAAAATAATTAAACACTAAAATCAATTATACCATACATCTTTAAAACTACTTTTGATTTTTTCAAAATAAAAAGTAAAGAGACACTTATCAAATTTTTAAAGTATACATTTTTTTAATCATTCATTTATTTTTAATTTATTAAAAAATTATTATTTTTTTAATTCTAAATCTTAAAGTTAATTTAATTTTTGTAGTACTTTTATAAATTGAAAAAATATTAGAACAAAAGGATAGCTAATAATCAAATAATATAGTTTTACAGCAAATGAGATAAACAAAAGCCTCATAAATTTAAATTAAATACAACTTTTAATTTTTCTTGTATTTAATTATGCAATTATTGCTTTAATTGAATAAGTTTTAATTAGCAGCATTTATTAATATATTTTCCTTTTCAAAATAAACTCTTAAAATGTATTTAAAAATGCAATAAATATTTTTTAATAATTCATTTATTTCTAACATATTATAAAACAATTTTTTGTAATAATTACATTAATACTACCACAGCCACAATCTTCACTATCTTTCTTTCTACTGTAACCTATCACATTTTAAAGACAATAATGACTGGAGAATATATTAAAAACAATCAACTTATACAATTGACATTGGATTACCAACAATCACATAAACAGGGGGATTATTATAAAGTAACCATAACAAAGCTTGGACTTATGTCTGCAACAACAGAGAATCAGTATCCCCATTATATGAGAAAAGAATCACTTTATTAATGTGAGAAAATAAAAATATAATTAATAAATTAATGATTACATCAATTGCTATATTATTCTCCAAAAAGAAATAAATAAAATTCCTCTAGCATCTCTTCCTTCTGAAAATGTTGCCTCCAATAAGCAGGATCATTGAAGACAATTTTGAAAAAAGCAGATTCCCTGTTTGATAAAAATTTATTAGTGGCTTCAAAAAATAGTGATATAACTATCTATTCAAGCACAATAATCTTAGAGGATTAAAAAACAAATGATGAAAGATTACCTACAATGCAAAAGTAATATCACCTTCATCTATTTCATACCTGGCTCAACAGTCAGATCTGCTACTTGAATGCATTCTTATCCCCCAAATGATGCGTGTCATAGAAACTGAAATGAAAACAAAATTGAATCAAAAAAGAATTCAGTATGACTTGTGAAAACAAATTAATAGAAGCAGATTCATACCCGTTTCAGAGTAGCCGAAACACTTCTGAAACATACCCCTTTAATTTTTGGTTCATACTCTAAAAATTGAGTCTCTAATAGCAGTAAAACAGTAATCGAACACCTCATCAACTCACACACGGTTCACAGCTTAAAATCCTGGAATTTAGGAGGATTGAGCCACCTCCACGGTAAACACTTGAAGCCCTGCAAATGAATATAAATAGATTAAACCTCAATATATTCAACTTTCACAGATATCGGGTTTATAACAATATATTCAACTCTCACTATATTGTATTATAAGGTACAATTTCAATTTTAAGTACAGTCATAAAGTCGATTACGAATCCATTTCTAAGTTGGCCAGAGTTGAATCAAATTTTGAAATAATGAAGAGTTAACTAATTGCCAATGTTATTCTTCTACAATATCGTGCACCACCAGAAAATGTTAATGAGAGCAGAATACAAACAACATTCCACCACCAGAACCAAAAGGAAACCAAAACAAATCCTCTACATACAGAATCAAACCAAAATTATACCACCAACACTCACCCCAAACACCAATATCAACCAATGCAATACAAAGTAGCAATAAAAAACACTTCAAACAAACTGCATAGAGAAAAGCTCTACTTACACCAGCACCCCCTATCTGCAACACAGATTAAGCAATGAATGTGTACTGTTCAGATCCTTCTTGCCAATCATCTTCAGTATCAGCTATGCAGAAGCGAAACATGTCATAATCGGTTGCATACCTGAAAAACTCAGAAATTCATTCATTTTTTATCAACCAATGCATACCTGAACAACTCAGAAATTTAATTTGTTGTTGAACTTAGTTCAATTCTGCTCTCAGTGCTGCTGCATCTTCCTCCGCCTAGACAAAGATAGCCAATAAGATTATGAAGACAAAAAATGCCCTTTCATCTTACATTTTTTTAGTAAAATAAAAATGCTCATACATAATATTGCTCCTCTTACATATTTTGAAAAGAATTCTGTATAACACAATCAAGTTCTCATACAATCAAATACAAGAAAAACATATATTTCTAAATGGATTCAAACTGCACCAAATAATAACCTTATAAAGAAATCTCCCAGAAGGAAAAAAGGTACCGGAAATAACAGACCTGCAGTGATATATTTTACTAAAAAGGGTTAATAAACAATGATATCGCAAACCCTAAAAATTGCAGAAAGAGGCGTGTGAAGAATTACCATCCATGGACACGTTTATGGAGGTTAATGGTGTACTATCTGGTAACCACCTATTCGTTCCTACCGGCGTCAGTCTTCTCCACCATTTTCACATGTGACCTAAAGGTTCAAATAAACAAAATTAGAATCTGTAACCACCATTTGCTGAAGATGTTCACTGAACAACAAAAATATTAAAAAAAAAAATAGAACATTAGCAGCAATGGACTTTTACCAGCATCTACAGCAAGATCTACAACAATGGATCTTTCAGCTATATAACAAAGCCTCGAATAACACTCCTACTGACTTGAAAAAAAAGCTTTGACATAAGAATAACAATAACTTACCTTAGATTTAAAATCCTTGGGGAGCTGATCCTTTGTATCCCGCAATATATCGGTATTCCATTTCCATTCTGTATTCCATTTCGGCAAAAACGTTAAATCCACAGACCATCACAAAGATTTAGGGTTGCATAAACTTATTCATTGACAAATCCAAAAAGATGAAGAAGATTATAAACACCTTCTAATAGATTTAAGATATGAGACTGAAGGTTGAGAGTGAGAAGAAGAAGAGAGAAAGGCAAACAATCGGAGTTGAAAGGCAGAGAGAAAGAAAGGAAGAAATGAGAAAGGAGATTAACAATGTTGGAGGGAAGAAGACGGAAGAAGGTCTGGTTATTGTTTGTAAAGAAAAGGAAGGAAGGAGGAGAAGAGGGAGAACGAAGATGAGAGAGTGAAGGACGGAGAAGAGGAAATTTGTTCTCATCCACCCATTTTTTACAGCAGGTGAAGTGAAGTCTGAGCAACAGACTTCGATAATTGGTCCCATCCACCAATTTCAAATTTTTCCCCTTACCAACTAAACTCATTACTTTATTTTTCTGTTTTGCTTTAGTCCAAAAGTAACTGTTCCTGTTGGTTTGTGGCCAAATGAAGGTATTTTAGTGGAAAGTATATAGTTAGTATTCAATTACAACATCATTTGGTTGGAAATTGTTGGATTTGGACTCAAATTGCCCTTAATTTTGTGAGGTGGCGGCTTTAGAACAAAGGTTAATTCTGTGTTTACCACAACACATAGATTTCTTATATTATAGATATCATATACATTTCTTAGTGCTCAAAATATTTTTTTATCTTACATTGGAAAATTTATTTTCATGTTTGAACCATGTTAAATCACTTTCAAATATTGGATAAATCAATAGATGTTGCATAAGGTTGGTTCAAATGCTTAGACAATTTATCAATTTTTTAATTTTTTCAAACAATATGTTTTTGGTAAATTGTGGCATTTGAAACCGTCGTAACAGTACATAAAAACTGCCACAATTTGCATAGATCTGAAATATTATTTGAAATTTGAGATTTGAAAAATGTTGTGAACTTGTTAATCAAGTACCTGTTTAACCGACTTAACAAGTCTTGTAGTAGAATTGAAAAATGCTTTGTTTCATTGCATCCATTCATCATCTCTTCTCATGGCAAACATTACATCTTTTCAAGGATAAATATTCTGAATTTCTATCAACCATTGCCATGTTTTTGAATGTTGGTTATCATCTCTATAAATTGATTTTAAAGTTATATTTTTCAATTACCTTTTTCAAACTTTGTAAAAACTCTCTATATTTTCAAAACAGAATTTTCATAAAAGATACATTGTGAATCATTATTTTTCATATTATATTCATCAATGTATCTTGAGCATTAGAGAGTATTGTTTATTGTGATTTCATATTGAAAGAGAAGAAGATTATAATCATTTGATTAAGTCTTATTTATACTACAAATCTTCATATATTCATTTTATTGAAATTGTTGTAAAAGTTTCAAGGATTTTTTGGATTTAGGTGTGTACTATAAGAAGGAGGGTTGTTTCCTCTTATAGGGTTTGTTGAAAAATCCAAAAGGATTGTTCTTGGTGGTTTTGTTAGGATCTTGTATAGAAAGACAAGTGTTGTCTTGTTCATAGGGATCTAACTATAATGAAATCTCTTTCATGTTGAAATGGGATTGGAGTAGTCTCGAATTGTGAGGGGAACCATGATACATCATTGTGTTCTTTAATTTTCCGCATTTTATCGCTTTCATCACGTAAAATTAAACTAGACGAAGAAAGGTATCTCTAAAATTGAAGAAATCTTTATGCACCTAATTCACCCCCCCCCCCGGTCTTAGGCGCACTCTATAAACTTACAGTAAAATCTGAGAACTTTGAACAAGTTCATCATTCCGACCAAGTATTTTAGGTTAAATCATGCATTTCAGAAACCAGACTAACGTATATTTTGAATAAGACTTTGCTAGATTCTAAAATCTAGGCTTTGAACAAGTACTCTGAAATCCATAACTTTGTTCTAATACCACTCAACAGAGAAGCTCTGAGGAAGCCAACTCTGAGTATACATGTTCGAATACTCAACCAAGAACTCTGAAAGAATACCTCGGGTCTCAAGCTACTGCAATCTGAGACAATACCATAATCACTTCAACCAGGCTGCTGCAATAATGGAAGATAGTGAACAGACTTCTGTCTGAAGAGAAAGTCATAACAACCTGGATGTTTCCACAAGGGAAGTTATTTCTTTCATTCTGAGCTACAAAATTTATATGTGTTAAAGTTATTTTAAGTGATGAATTCATGGGGAACTTGCAAACCTAACTCTGATATTCTAATATAAAAAATAATGTTTAACAATATAAAATTTAAGGGGAGCTTATAAACTCACTCTAAAACATTTTATGTGATTTAAATCGTGTAAAATTGTTAGTTAAAATACATGGTTTTGTCATCATCAAAAGGGGGAGATTGTAAGAACAAGTTTTGGTTCTGCATTTGGCCTTTAATTTTTTATGATAACAATACGTGGATTGATATGGAACAATTTTGTACACTAATGATTTTGTCTAGTGTGTAGTTTGTGATAAACAGGTTCTGACTTTGAAGCCATGACGTGTGACGTCATCAGATTCTGGAATCAACACACTCTGACTCTAAAGAGATACAATATTCACAAGAAGCGATCAAGTTAGAAAAGGATCACAGACAATGGTTTTGAGGAACGTTCATGCTCAAGCTTCTGACTCTGGCTCTGAATGAAGAGACTCTGAAGGAATGACTCCCTTTGGAACTCTAAGTTCATGCTGAAAACTCTGAAGAACGAAGTGCTAAAGATTTTGAAGACCAGGTTCTGAAGAACAGTGTTAAGACTCTGAAGACTGAAGTTCTGAAGAATCTCAACAGGCCCTTGACTCTTCTATGCTTGCTTCAACAACCTTACATTCAGAAGCCTCTGATAAATAGAAAAAGATAAGAGAAAACTTTTACATGAGATAAATAATACATTGTACCAAATCAAAACATTCCTTCCACTACGCAGATTTCGTGGAGTAAAGACATTTATGACGTACGATCTTTGTCTCCCATCACTGAAGATGATTATTCAAGGTGCCAGCTCACGCATAAAGATTCTCATTCTACCCTCTAACGGATCTTTCTTTGGCTATAAAAGGAAGACTTGGAATAATGGATCAAGCTGCTACTTTGCTTAATATTCACACGCTATTCAACGTTGTCAAGCTGTTTTATTTATTTTATACTATTGTGAATATTGTAAACACACTTAGAACTTTTGTTCGCTGTGTGATTGAATCGTTGTATTTAAACTTTGTGTTAATCTGCTTTATAGAAGCAATCTTGTAAAACACATTTTGTAAACCTCAATTTTGTTTGAGTGAATACATTGAGTGACTAGGGTTTAGTTTGTATACTCGAAAAGACAATGACAGTGGTCTTTGTGGTGTTTGTACTTTATCTAATTATAGTGGATTAAGTCCTTTTGAGAAAGCAAAATCACCTTGGCGGGTGGACTGGAGGTAGCTTCGTTAACAGTGAATCAAGATAAAAATAACTTATTATTTTTTTGTTCATTACACTAGCATTAATCGATTGCAACAAGCCATCAATCTATTGACATCGCCCATTTTTCCTAATTTTTCACATGATCAATCGATTGACATTAGCAAATTTTCCAAAAATTCCAGTTTTCAACATGTTTACTTCATCTTCTCCAATTACTAACCCTCATACATCATATCAATTCCTATTATAACACTCAAACACATCATATCATGAATTTAACAATATATATCAATATCATAACAACTGAATAGGTTATAACACACAGATCAATTCATGAATCACACCAATTGGACATGTAATTTACACTATTTTCATCAAGAACACACGAACACATCAACAATGGTTAAATCAAAAGAAAACTCTAGATGAGGGCGGGGATCCCTCTTTACCCTTCATATAATATACACCCATAGAAGAGTAATTTCTCCCCTTACCTTAGATTTCCAACAAACCAAACCTAAGCACCTCAACAATGGTGTTTTCTTCTCAAATCCTAGGTTGCCTATCTTGCCTCTTTTCTCTTGTTCCAAAATAGTACGTATTGTACACAAGTTCCAACTCTCACTTCTCTATTTAAAAAAACCTAATTCCCCCAAATTAGGTTATTATCTTATTACCCTCAACTTACTCCCATATTTCCCCTATTGCCCTTGCTCGTCTTACTAACTCCTATTTCTTTTATTTTAATTTCTAATAATTCACTTTTCCACCAAATTCTACTATTTCACTTATTTTTCTACAACTAACTTATTTTTATTTATTCCCCTCAAATTAAATTAATTAAAATTAATCAAATTAATTTCTACCATTCCCTAAACTCTCTCTAATACCCACCAGGGCACATAAATTCACCAATTATCCAATTAATAACATATATTTATTTTAAATAATTAAATAAAATTCAACTAAATTCAATTAAATAATTTAATTGAATTCAAGGTGTTACAATAAGCATGTGCAAAAATCGAACAAACTTGTTAAGATAAGTCAGATATATTATTAGCTAAATTAAGTAGGAAAATATTGTGTGTTGTAAATAATTTATTTGTTCAGCTATGTGATTATTGTGTGTAGCTGTCATTTCCTTAATAGAAGAGGAATTATAGGGACTATTTTGTATAAATATTGTATCATGATCAATGAATAATAAATCAGAATTATTACTTTGAAATTTTTAATATGGTATCAAGAGCTGGCATCGTCTCTCTTTCAATATAGGAAACAGTGGTTTTTTATTTCTTAGTAATTTCTGATGGCTTCTGATAAAAACAAATCGGAGAATTCTGGAACTTCCGCTGCTGTCCAATTCAACGATGCACTCACCCCAGAACGGCTTGACGACACTAACTACGTCGAATGGTCGTTAAATGCACAGAACAAAATCAGAGGCAGAAAATGATGGGGTTACGTTACCGGAACAAAGACTGCACTTACAAAAGATAAATCTGATGAATATGAAACATGGGAAGATGAAAATTGCTTGGTCAAGTATTGGCTTCTGGACTCCATGACCAAAGAAATCAGATCCCTTTTCATTCGCTTAGCTACGGCGAAGGAAATTTGTGAAACTGCGAAACAAACGTACTCAGTCGACCAAGATGCATAAAGAGCTTATCAATTGCATCGTGAGGTAATCTCTACTCAACAAAATGGTGGATCTGTTATTACATACTTTGGAAAATTGCAGAGGCTATGGCAAGAGTATGATAGTATTAATAATTGTACCATGGAATGCACTAAAGATGTTGAGAAATTCAATAAGATGGTTAATTCTCAACGAGTTTATGTTTTTTTGGCTGGTTTGGATTCACATTTGGATGGAGTTCGTGGTCGTGTTCTGGCTACCACTCCGCTTCCTAATGTTTAATCAGTTTATGCAATTGTATGTGCAGAGGCAAATCGCCAAGAAGCTATGCTAAGTGGTGAGTCTTTGAACGGGTCCGCCTTGGCTGTCAAGAAGTATTCGAAGAAAGAAGTCCGCAAGTGTAATCACTATAATGGAGATAATCATGTCATGGAGACATGTTTTAAACTCCATGGCTACCCGGAGTGGCATCCAAAGGGAAAAACTACTTCAAATAATAAGACAGAAAATAGCAAGGCTCATCTTTCTACTGCTGCCGGTTTTGTAACCAAGTCAGGTATGTCTAACTCTGCTCATAATCTTTCTGTTATTATTAGAAATAGCGATTGGATAATCGATACAGGTGCTACTGATTATATGACTTGTGATCAACATATGTTTACTAATTTCTCTCCTAACTGTCATAAAACTATTATTATTATTGCCAATGGAGTAAAATCTCCCATTGAAGGTGTTGGTACAGTGACCCTATCACCCTCCCTATCAATACCTAATGTCTTATTTGTTCCTACCTTGAATTGCAATCTTATCTCTGTCAGTAAATTAACAAAATCACATTCACGTTCGCTGTGTTTTATCCAACCCACTGTGTTTTTTTAGGATATACATACCAAGGAGAAGATTGGCAGTGGTAGATATAGTGAAGGGTTGTATTATCTTGAAAAAGTTTCACAAATCCATAAAGGAGCATTGGTTCATCTTGCAAGTGATCACATACAAGATAAAAAAAAAAATTTGGTTATGGCATAGACAATTGGGGCATCCCTCTTTTAGTTATTTAAAAAAATTATTTCCATCGTTATTTCATAAATGCAATATTTCAGATTTTCTTTGTGAAACTTGTGTAATGGCAAAAAGTCATCGTGCTATTTTTCCTTTAAGTAATAAGAAAACAGATTTTCCTTTCTCTTTAGTACACACTGATGTTTGGGGTCCTGCTCCACAATCTACACACAATGGAAAAAAATGGTTTATTAGTTTTGTTGATGATTGTACACGGGTAACCTGGGTATATTTGCTTCAACATAAAAGTGATGTGTATGATGTGTTTCGATCCTTTCATCAAATGATAGTAACACAATTTAACACATGTATTAAGGTAATTAGATCAGACAATGGAGGGGAATATTTTAAGAAAGAATTAAAAGATTTTTTGAACTCTAAAGGCATTTTGCATCAAATAACATGTCCTTATTCCCCCCAACAAAATGGAGTGGCCGAGAGGAAAAATAGACACATATTAGAGGTGACAAGAACACTTCTAATTAATGGTAATGTTCCATCTCATTTGTGGGGCGAGGCTGTGAATTCTGCAGTTTAATTAATTAATCGAAACCCCTCTAGTGTGCATAACTTTAGAAGACCTCTAGATATTTTATCTGATCATTACGTTCTACCTTCCATCGTTCATTTACTACCTCATGTTTTTGGATGTGTTATATATGTTCACTTACACCCACATCAACGTACAAAACTTGAAAAATGAGCTCTTAGATGTGTCTTTGTTGGGTATAGATCAACTAAAAAAGGTTATCGTGCTTATCATCCATCATCTAAAAAATTTTATATTTCTATGGATGTAACTTTTCATGAAGATAATTTTTTTATGTTGATTCTACACTTCAAGGGTGTCATACCCTAAATTTTGACCAGGCGTTTTTATTTTTTCTCAATTCATCTGTTTATGTTTTCATACTGTATCGTCTGCATATAATATCATATATTTTCTTCACGAATATTTTTTGAATTATCAGCCGAAATTAACGTATTAAATTTTCAGGAATTTTTGGTCAAACTGAAAAGTCAGCAGTACAAAAAAGTCAGTATCCGGGCAATTTTTAAAATCGCACTTTCAGACATCATTTTTTATTTATTTTTCACGTACTTTAACCCGGTGTGCTTATTTTAATTTTTTGACTTTCCGGTCATCATGTTTCTAATCCGTCTGAGTCATTTTAGCTGGTAAAATCAATTTCAAAATTTGACAAAACGCTGTATTTTTTTTAAAACATATATTTTTTTACTATCGTTTTGGTGTGTTCATTTTATTTTTTCGGACACTTCGATACAGACGGTTTTTATCGTTTTTACCGGTTTCGGTTCCAATTTTAATTAATTAATCAAGATTTTAATAACTTAATTTTTATTAAATTTTTTTATTATATTTAATTTTTTTATTATATTAAGTATATTATTATAATATATAATATAATTTTTGTTTTATTATTTTTACACTACTAGTCTCTCTTTTACACTACTAGTCTCCAAAAATCACAAAATTTCTTCCCCACCCTCACAAATTCATGCGCCTCTTTTTCTCTCACTCTATGTAATTTTTCTACTACCATCAAATAACTACTTTTTCCTTCTTCTAGTAACTTTGTTTTTATATTATTCTGTTATATAGATATTTAATTTAGCTTAAAAATTAAGTTAGCTTAAAAACTAAGTTAGCTTAATTTTTAAGCTTGTTATATGTCATTGCATACATCACCATTGCTTAGGTTTTAAGCTCAAATTTTACTATAAATAGACAAGAGATCTTCACATAATTCTTACACTAAAACAATTTCCATGCTTGTTTTTCTCAATTCTCTCCCACACATATATTTCTCTCTTTCATATTTCTCTATTATTTATTTTTAATTTTATTATTTCTAGTTTTAATTAGATTAATAAATATTTAAAAAATGTAAAAAAAAAAAATTATTTAATTATTAATTGATTTAGATATTTTTATTTAATATTGATTAATTAAATTATTAGTTAATCTTATTAAATATTAATATTTAAATTAATTGATAATTCTTCTTGTGGCCCATTTTTTCATTTTAATACAACTTTATTTTTTAGTTTAGTTAATCTTGATTAAATATTCTAAAATATGTTAATAATTTCTAAGTTATTAAATTTGCTTTAATTAATTTATAATTAATCATTTAATTGTTTAAATTGTTTTATTCAATTATTTGGTAATTTATTCTTAGGATTATTTTCAAGTAAAACTTTTGTAAATAATTAATTAAATGTTCAAATTCGATTCTAACCACTTGATAAGACTTAGGGAATTTCTCTATGATCTCTGGTTTTCTTTGCTTTGTCTTTTACCTGACGCAGGAGTTCTTATATGATACTTTGGGGATCATTATCTCGCTTCTGGAAGCTTGAGAAGAGGCATTGGACCTTGCTCCAATAGGTAAGTTTTCTTGAACTCGTTATCCATGTTTTTATTCACACGATGCTTTTCCGTGTATATTTTCAATTGCCATGATATCACGATGTTCTTCCGTGTATATTTTATCACATGATGTTTTTCCATGTATGTATATCTCTGATTCCACGATGCTTTGTCGTGAAGTTTCTGTTTATTTTACACGATGTTTTGCCGTGTATATGCTTTTATCCGCCACGATGTTTTGCCGTGTATATTTTATAACATGATGTTTTTCCATGTATTCAGTTTCACACACGATGTTTTGCCGTGTATATGTTTTTATTCTCCGGATGTTTTTCCGTGTATATTATATATGTTAGTTACCAGGATGTTTTTCCGTGTATATTTTATCTATCACGATGCTTTGCCGTGTATTCATTGATTCCACAATGCTTTGATGTGTATTCATTTATTCCGTGATGTTTTGCCACGTATGCATGTTCCCTTAGGATCTCTTAGTTCAAACTTAATTTTCGATTAGAGACAGACATTAGAATATTCAACCAGGCATGATAACTTTAGGTTAAATTTCCCCTCTCGCCGCCGTGCGATTTAAACTTTATTTTCTGTAGTTTGTGCCCCGTAGGGGCGAACTACGACCACTCTGATTTCTCAAGATCCTGTTTGAGAATACGTAGGCATAAGACTGCAAAGTCTTAGCGAGCGACCTTTTTATTTTTATCTCTTTCAATCCGACGTTTTCCCGGATATTTGTATTTTCAACCTCTTATTTTTTATCTCTTTTTATCCGATGCTTTCCCGGATATTCATATCTGCAATCTCTTCTTGCAATCCGGTGATTTTTCGGATAATCATATCGTTTCTTTTCAAAACAACTTTCCTTGAGATTTAAATTCAAATTCCTATTTGTTATCAAAACTTTCTTCAATTTCTTGAACAACTAACAAAACAGCATGGAAGCTCTACAACGGGTAAGTGTTTATCCGCTTCCTTTTATCTGCTTTCATATACATAACTGTATTGTGGAAAGCTACGCATGGTTAGTCTTCTTTCATTCTTTTAAATACATGTCAAATATATATAACTATATTGTGGGAAGCTGCGCATGGTTAGCCTTCTTTCATAACCTTTTAAAATACTCGTCATATATCAACTGTATATATACTAGTATAGTTATCTAGAGTTTTCCCCGGCAACTACGTCTAGAACTAGGTAAAGCCCTGTTGGTCACTCTTAAATACAAAATAAAACTAGATCCCCCGTAGGATTCCAGATATAGTCTTCCCTTCTCTTGGGGTTAAACAATATGGAACAAAGAGAAAGGCAGTATTCTCGGTGAACCTTTTCTCAGACTGTCACCCTTAGAAATTGTCAAAGAAATTCTACTCCCAGAGTTGATCTATTCTCCGTGAATAGCATCTCTTGAGTTTCTTCCAAACCCTCGAACTTTCCTGGAATGATCTCTTCTCTGTGAATTACATTTCTTGAACTTCTCTTGGTTTAGGGACCCACGGGCTTCCTAAAAGCATCCCGCCTCCTCTTGGGCTTTGTACAAGGACCCTTCAGCTTCTTAGAAGTTCTCATGCCTTCTCTTGGGCTTAATACAAGGACCCCGACGACCTCTTAAAGGTATAGGACAGAACCTAGTCATCATTCGTTAAAGCAGTCTTCTAGAGTCAAAACATCAAACCAATTTAGGATTGATTCTCATCCCTTAAAACATCAGCCTCCTCTTGGGCATCATACAAAGATAAACCTTTTCATACCAGTAGACTTGGACAGTCTCACCTCCTTTTGGATCTCAAGAAACCCTCAAGTTTCCTAAAAGACACAGGAAAAACCTTTTCCTCTTTTTAAACATCCGACGCTTTCCCGGATATTCCTTTTCTTTTCATCCGACGCTTTCCCGGATATTCCTTCTATTTTTATCCGATGCTTTTCCCGGATATTCATTCTATTTACATCCGATGTTTTTCCCGGATATTCATATCTCAATTTTTAATCTCTTCACTCTTTCAATCAATTCCCACAAATAACCTTTAGCTTCAATCTTGGGCTTTAAACAAGACACCAGACATATTTTCCTCCCATAGAATAGGAGGAACTAAGATTGCTCTGATTTCCCTATTATCATTACGGGAATACGTAGGCATAAGATTGTGAAATCTTAGCGAGCACACTAAACACTAACCTTAGGTCCAGTACCTTACCAAAAACATCAAAAAACCCGAAAACAACAAAAATATCTTTTCAACATCTCTCAACCTTCCCAAAGGAGAAACTTTCCCATTTACAACAAATAAACACCAGTAAGTAAGAAGCAGTAAGGAAAATTGCTAACAACCCATGGATAACCATGTATAGGATGGGTAATTGACAACTCCCCATTATATAACCTGACCCCGGACCCCCAATCTCTTAGCATTTGTTAAAGAAAACATTTGCGTGCAAGGTTAGTTTGAGATAGCTTCCCTTTCCTTTCTAGCTTCATAGGATAAATAAGAAATCAGAAAGTAGCACCCAATCCCATCCGCAGACGGATGTGGGCGGTCACGAAAACCGCGCTACAAAGAGGGGAATGAAAGTGAAGTGCAACACCATGATGTTACCATGTTTGACTTATTTTGTGAAGATAGATTATCTTGTGAGGATCATTCTGCAGGTAATGAATCGATCTCAAATATGGACACATCACCTTTAGATAATACAGTTTCCCTTGATCATGATCAACTAGCTCAATCTTCTCCACAAGATCAAGTTGACTCTCCAGAGGTATTTCCTGATTCTATTCCTGATAATACAATTATAAATGGAGTAGATACTAATGTTCATTCTGAAGTTGATTCTTTTTTTCATGAAACTGATCATGAAATTGACCCTAGTTTCCATGAGGCCACCAACACACCTAACATTGAATCCATTATTGTCCAATATAATCTTCCACCTCGATCTAACCGTGGTCAACCTCCCATTAGATATGAACCAGACCTTTAATCCAAAGTTAAATATCCCATTAGTAATTATGTGTCATCTCACAAGTTATCTAAGTCATATGCATCATTTGTATCTCAGTTATCTTCAACTTCTATTCCTAGTAATGTGCAGGAAGCTTTAGCAGATCCTTGATGGATTGAAGCAATGGTTGTGGAGATGGCAGCTTTAGAAAAAAACAACACTTGGGATCTTGTGACGTTACCAAAAGGGAAGAAGACTGTGGGGTGCAGATGGGTTTATATAATTAAACACAAAGCTGATGGAACTATTGAGAGGTATAAAGCACGACTAGTGGCTAAAGGTTACACTCAATCTTACGATGTAGATTATCAAGAGACATTTGCGCCGGTAGCCAAGCTCAACACTGTGAGAATACTTTTGTTACTAGCAGCAAACCAAGATTGGCCTCTTCTACAATTTGATGTGAAAAATGCTTTCCTACATGGAGAAATTTTAGAAGTAATTTATATGGATTTACCACCAGGTATGATAGATTTAAATGAGATGAAGGTTTGCAAGTTAAGAAAGGCTTTATATGGATTAAAACAATCCCCAAGAGCATGGTTTGGTAGGTTTACTAAGTCTATGAAGGCTTTTGGCTATAAAGCAAGTAACTCTGATCACACCTTATTTTTGAAGAAAGGAGAAGGTAAAATTACAGCTTTGATTATTTATGTAGATGATATGATTGTTATAGGGAATGACCAAGATGAGATGTCTAGTTTGCAAAAATACCTCGCTTCTGAATTTGAGATGAAGCAACTTGGAAACCTCAAGTATTTCTTGGGTATTGAAGTAGCTAGATCTAAACATGGTATTTTTCTATGTCAAAGAAAGTATACTCTTGATTTACTATCTGAAACTGGACTGCTTGGGTGTAAACCTGTTGATACTCCAATTGAACAAAATCATATGCTATTTCAATGCCAAAATTCAGCCAACATAGACAAAGGGAAATACCAGAGGTTGGTGGGAAAAGTAATTTACTTGTCTCATACACGGCCAGATATTACCTATGCAGTAAATGTCGTTAGTCAATTTATGCATGATCCACGGAAAGCTCATATGGATGCTGTTGAAAGGATCTTGAGATATTTGAAGTCCACTCCTGGAAAAGGAGTTTTATTCTCAAATCATGGAAACTTGAAGGTAGAAGGGTATACCGACGCTGATTGGGCAGGTTCAAGGAATGATAGAAGGTCTACCTCTGGTTACTTTACATTTGTAGGGGGAATCTTGTAACTTGGAGGAGTAAAAAATAACTGGTAGTAGCAAGGTCTAGTGCTGAAGCCGAGTTTAGAGGCATGGCACTGGGAGTTTGTGAACTTTTATGGATACGAAATGTTCTATCAGACTTGGGTTTTGAACCAAGGGAGACTATGACTTTGTATTGTGACAATACATCAGCAATTGCAATTGCTCACAATTCTGTGCAACATGATAGAATGAAGCATGTAGAAATCGATAGACATTTTATCAAGGAGAAACTTGAAGCTGGAATAATTTCTTTTCCTTTTGTAAGATCTGAATTGCAGTTAGCAGATGTTCTCACTAAAGGAGTGGCAAGTAAGGTGTTTAGTGAGTCTTTATTCAAGTTGGGAATGTGTGATATCCATGCACCAACTTGAGTGGGGGTGTTAAGATAAGTCAGAGATATTATTAGCTAAATTAAGTAGGAAAATATTGTGTGTTGTAAATAATTTATTTGTTCAGCTATGTGATTATTGTGTGTAGCTGTCATTTCCTTAATAGAAGAGGAATTATAGGGACTATTTTGTATAAATATTGTATCATGATCAATGAATAATAAATTAGAATTATTACTTTGAAATCTTTAATAAAACTAAGGATGAAAGACATCAAACACAAGCAGGTTCAAAAATCAAACAAACTCATGTATCCTGAAAAAAACACAAGCAATTAAGGACATAGAGATTGAAGAAACTGAAGTCATGGAGATGGAGACCGATGAACCCCTCCTAAATCAAAGAGATGTGCCCTTTCATCGGAATCAGATCCAAGCAAATATTTTTTTTGGGAAATCCACGTACGATGGAGTAGCTGTGGGAAGTGTCTCTGGGAAGAATTGGAAGTATGCATGAAGAGTTTTCATTTTGCATTAAAAGTCTCAAGAAATAACTGAAAGTATTGCAAGATGAGTCCTTGGAAAAAAATTGAAAGTAGGTGCAGGAAGAGGTTTCATTTTGCAGGAAGAGTCTCTAGAAAAATCTAGAAATAGGTGCATGAATAGTTTTCATTTTAGCTCTTGCACGAAAAGGGATGCTAAGGAAATAAATTGCTTTTAATTCTATTTATTTTGGATGAAATTGAATTTCTGTTTTGTGAATTTTGATTTTTGTTCCATTCCACAACCATAAATGTGTAAAGTCATGAAAGTTGCGACAGAGGAGAGCTTTTGATGCGATAGAGAGGAGGTGTACTTGGGAGGTTAGCAATCTGACGCTCAAGTCAGTATGTGAATGATGAGAGAGTATCAAATTGTATTTGAAACTTGTTACATGAAATGGCATCATATATATATATATATATATATATATAGAAAGAGAGAGAGAGAGAGATAGATAGATAAATAGATAGATAGATAGATAGATAGATAGATAGAGATAGATATAAAGATAGAGATAGATAGATAGAGAGAGAGAGAGAGAGCGGGAGGGAGAGAGAGTTAGAGAGATATGTCGCTACTTTTCCACCATGGAATGTGTAGGACTGTTGGATGCATTAGAGGAATGAATCTTCTGCTTTTTGGATTAATGAAGGTTCAGTGGTCAGGAGAACATTCCATAAACTTTAGAAAATACTTGAGTTGAGTCCAGGATGTTACGCCCTTGGTGACCGACTCAGAAAAGGAGCATGCCTGGCTGAGACTAGTCCAAAGAACTATTTTCTTATATTCACTACTACGTAAATACCAATTAACAACGGTTGGGAAATGTATATAATGACGCTGGTGCATGCGTTGTTATGTAGAGTGTCGTTGTAAATGGATACTTATTATCACGCTACCACAACGGTCAATAATTACAACTATAGATTTATCACAAAAGCTAAACTCCCCCGTTTACAACTTTATATCCTAATATCTACCAAATGAAGACTTTATCAAAGAACACCCTCTTTGATACGAGATACCCCACTCACTTCCCTTGATCACAACCTGTGATATTTACATCATCCATGTCAATACAAAATTCTGTTAAGCTTCCTTAACCAACACACTAACTTGGATTTGATTAAAAGCTTCATCCAAGAACAATACACAATCCAATACCTCAAGGCTTATGGATATGTGCGGTATCTATGTCTTCCACAGTGCATCCAACGATACAAAGGGAGACTTACAACCTAGAGAGCCAACGACTCTCAAAACCCTAAACCCTTATTTTTACACAAGAGAACTAGGTTACAATTGTTACATTCAAGGTTCATGCTTAAACCCTAGATCTAAGTCTTCTATTTATAGTCTTCTGCTATCTTGGGTTTTCTATCTTTGGTCCTTGATCCACTCCTGTGATTGCTCCTTGAATCTTGCAACAAATATAAAATAGATTTAACTTAATCTGTTATAAGTTATAACAACCCAGGATGTCGAGTCTTCAAGTTGAGACATCTTCTTCGACATCTTTGTTCTTTGGCATAAATGTTGAAACATCTTATTCAGCACTGAGTTTTACCAAAATCTTGTCCAAAACATTTGAGCTTTCAATCTCCCCCTTTTTGGCAAATTTTGGCTAAAACTCTTTGTACCATAAGACCAGGATGTTCCTAACGTCTCTTTACCCTGAGTGTTGGCTATGATTAGAATATTGATGTGACTCCCCCTGAAACAATGAGGTATATAGAAGTACACATCCACATACACACCCAAGAGATTGGAGACTCCTGAAATTCCTGGGTATAATTCTTAACTCAGGACACAAGACACAAAAGAAACTGAGGTACGAAGAAACCTTTCTCCCCCTTTTTTGCCAAAAATTGACAAAAAAAATGTCCCAAGCCAGCCCAGACATACCACACTCAAGGAACAATTCTGAATAATTCCATGAGGACACATATTGGAACCATATCTTGAGGCAAAAGTGACCAAGTCTTTCCTATAAATACCTAAGCGGTTTTCATAGGAATTAACGAACCAATGGTCAATTCAACAAGGTCATTAATCGCAAATAAGACTTCTTCAACAATGAGAGTGCACCGGCCAAGAATGCTATGACTGTTTCTCCTCTAAAGAACACCGTCCAAAGAATATTCAAAACCCGAAAAGCATGTTTTGCACGCGCATGTTTTCACTGTTCAAGGTACACCGTCCATAATGACCCAGTTAAAAACAAATGTTCTTATCAATGTCCTGACATCGTGTCAGGCACTTCTATATTGATCAATACTCCCACAGTCTGCAACAGCAGGAAAATGTCAATACATCCTTCTTGACATCTCATCTTCAAAATAATCATATTTAGCTTGACCTCCAAGCAACCTGGATTCAGAACTGCACCCTGCACTAAAACATCTTAGATCAAGGAGCAACTCCCCCTATCTAAGATAACCAGTGCTCCTCCAATGAACACTTATGCTGATGAATGGAAGACATAAGACACATCTTTATGTCTTCAAGAGCGCACCCTTTGTCCAACCTACCTGTTGAACACAATCATCAACTCAACTTATTGCTTCTTTTGACAAGAACCAATAATCACTCGCATATGAACACCATCATGCTTCCCGTGAGGTCACATTAGGATCACTATCCTAAATTAACAAACTCTTGGATTAAGATCAAAGCTCCATTGATCCCCCTCTTCTTGAACCCATCTATACACCACACGAATTCCTCTTGAATTCTCATGTATAGACCTCTATGTTCCTTGAGATAAAATCCAATTGATCTGAAATGATCCACATTCCTCAAAGAGATACCATACCTCTTAGTTTGTTATCTTCTTAACGATGTCAAATATCGTATACATGCTCCATAAATCTTCAGCCCATTTGCTCCACAAGCACCAAACTGATCTACTTCTAGCATGGCCCATTCACATCAGACTTCCAAGACAATCCTTTACCCATCATTCTCCCGTATGATAAGATAAATACTTCTTAGACAAGATGTGAGTGTCAAGTTCTACACTCAGAACTTAGTATCCTACTCCAAGGATAATCAACCTAAAAAATGTTCTAACATCAGTCAGGACATTCTTCACACATCACAGACACCACACACCATGGTTCTTGATATGCTCCACCACTGGACTTACTATCTGCATAGTAATCCAACTAAAGATCTTCACACAACACTGCGCCACCAGCTTGAACAAAGAGAACTCCAGAAACCCGGAGAGAAATAAACTCTCATCCACCAAAAAAAGGTAATCTTCCATAAACTGAGAACTTCTGCCACAAGCTCTAAGATGAACCAGATCCTTCTTTCGTTTTCAACCAACTACCCTTCTGCCCAAGAGTAGTCAGTTCCAAGCACCCTGCTTGAATGCACGCTATGAAACCAACCAAATGCCACTTTTTGATTGACCTCACTCTTCTTCAGAACTCCCACAAGATACACTGATCTACCAATGAAATCTGATCTTCAAGTCACATGAACTACTTGCTCCATAGCAAGACATCTTGGATCCATCAAGCCTCTAGACATGTAACATCTTCTCAACCCACAGCTCCCGTAAACTGTATGAGATAGACCTTTTTGAAGCATCCATAACTTCCATTCTCCTGTAGATCACCTTATCTTAAGCTGATGTGCCACATCACCAGCTGAGATTCTGATGTTAAACTAGATGTCAGAACATTCTAATATGACATTCAGCTGCTGAATTCAGCTCCTCCTTCTGCCACTTAGAAGAACCTCCTCCCTATTACAGAACAAGAGTTCCATGCTCTCATATACTTGATTCAACAACTAAGTTTGGGTAGACAACCTCCATCCTGCTTAATCTTGTCACAGATACTCCATATAAGCTCACACCTTGATGAAAAACTATCTGCTTTGAAACTCCAAAGACTTCACACCTGCCACGTCTGAATCTTCAGAAGATAAGTAGTCATAGACTACACCATATCCATACCAAAGAATGCCACTTTCCTTAGTAGATTAGTCTGTAGAAAGTAAGAGATAACTGCCACTTAACCTTGACCTTCAAAATGAGCAAGATCCCATGCTCCTAAGTACCTAGATCAGAAATAAACTAATCCAAGATGTGTTATCAGCACTCCATTCCTCCTAGATCAGAAATAAACTGATCCAAGAAATAACCATCAAGATTATGATGTCTTCATCTTCATCTTCAACAACACCATTTTCCAGACCAGTTTCTTGCCAGGAAACTCTCCAGAGATCACATGCTTCTGTCACACCAGACTGAAGCAGATTCTTAGGTCAACACCCAAGACCAAAACAGATGCTAAAGCGTATACAGTACCCCTCCCATGATTCTGCACAAACTCTGACGATGAGATGTTCTAACATCTTATTGAACATCAGCAATCTTGACTTTCAAGAATAATGAATTAAATACTTGTGAATTCCACTAATAGCAATTGATCTTAAATCCTTGTCCAATAACCCTTCTTCATTGTTGTTGCTATGTGTCGCGATGAGAATTGGATATCAAGCTATAGGATTAACTTGAATCGCAAATCGTTATTCACCACCGGTCTTTGATTTATCCAAGGGAAGGGAGAAAGATCGAATAACCCAAAATATGCAATGCAATGCAAGAGAGAATCTAAGGTTCGGGGGTTGGTTATACCTAGGGAAGGTGTTAACATCCTAGATATCTGTAGTACTCTACAGAAACCTCTTGTTAATACTTATGTTATCTACTAATTGTTATCTGTTTGCTAAGGGTGAAAAGGGAAGGGAAGACCTAAGGTGTTATTTCTAGGTATGCTCGCCAAGACATCGCATCTTGTGCCTACATATCCTGACTGAAGTGAAATCAGAGCATCCGTAGTTCCCCTCAAAGAGGATGAGGAACTTCTTGACTGGTCAAGGTTCTAGGGGGAAGTAATGTCTATAGCAAGACATTACATAGAGTACGACGACTCTAAAGTTGAAGTTGAGTTGGTTTAGGAGAAAAGACGAGTCGCCATCTTAAGAAGAATGTTTAAACCACCACAGATTTATGAGAATGAACCTTTGCTTCATCTTCGGAGAAGGGCTCCAACTCGGATATAAAATCGACGAGTATGCCTCATACCTCTCCTAAGTGGAAAATGAATCCACATCTTGACTATATTGTGGGGTAGGAGATGTATATCTCTTCTAGAGATGACTCGCATCTAATTCTCTTGTAGGGAAAATTGAACTTAATTGTAAGTTGTCTAATCATCTTAATGGAACTAGCCTAAGGAAAACTATCCTAAGGTATTCAACTTAAAAGGGTATAAAAGCCACAAAAGGGGGAAATGAGAAATGCAAATGAGATGCAATGTGTATGGTGTAATAGTCATACACGAGTTCTTCCCTTGGACACGGGCACATGCAATCGTATTACTATAGAGTAAAGATAAAGCATTAAGCATAAATATATAATCATGATTGAATATTTAACATAATAGACATGCAATAAGTATCACGAATTATCATTAGACCATATATTAAGACCAGGGCATGGATCAATAGGGAAATTCACAAAATTTAATCAGGAAGGCCTCAAATAAACATCACCTAAATTAAATTTAAGATCCTAATAAAACATAAAAACTAAACAATAGTAAATCAAGAAGTTAATCTCTTATTTAAACCAATAAGTAATCGTATATTCAAAATAATTAATTATGAATTTAATTAAGAAATAACATCGAGTTTTAATTAGGAATTAATCACAAGCTATGATTAATTACAAATTATTAATCAATTAGTCACAAATTAAAAGATAAAAATTTAAAGAAAATCTAATGAAATAAAACAAAAGTTGGGGTGTCAGATTGAAGATGGGGGTGAAAAAAAACAAATGGGCTTAAACAATAAAGCCCAGCCGAAATATGAAAGAAAAAGAAAGAAAGAAAAAAAAGTTTAGTGAGGCCATGGATTCAGCAAGTCTAACCCCAATTCCTCTTCCTTCCCCTCACACGACCCTTTCTCTCATCACCTCTCTCGCTCTCACACTCTCTCTCGCGCCGTTAATTCTCGATCGCGACCTTCCTCCTGTCTTCTCTCGTGCGAACGACGGAATCGTCACAAAGAGGGTGGCTCTGCCGTTCTTTCTCTCGTCTCTCCTCCGCACGCAATTGTCGCACCAACAAAAGGGGTTCCGCCGCGTATCTTGATTCAATGCAATTCTTACTTCTGGACGGTCGTTCTACTTCAAACGAAGTCACAGCTACAATGGTATCCGAGCACATAGCTTCGACGCATTCGGTTTGAGTCGATTTCGATTTCAAATCAAGATTAAGACAGATGATAGAAGAATTATGCAAGAATAGTTCAGAAGTGCTTACCAAATGGAGAAAAACTCCGGCGCGATGCTTCCGACAAAGTCGACGATTTCGCAGGTACCTTTTCTTCTTCCTTCCGCAATGTGTTTAGTATGCTGCTCGTTGAACTGCTACGCCGTGCGTATGATGCGTACTTGGGTTTTGATAATTTCGGTTCACTGCTTCTATTCTTCTCCAATCTTTCTCTTAAATTCTGTGTTATTGCTATTGCTTTGTTGATGTTGCGTTTGCTCTTCCCTATTGTGTGTGATGTGTTGTTTCCTTGAATTGTGGCCCTGTATGTGTATCGTGACTGGCTTCATATGAATCTCCTTACTGCTGTTATGTGAAATTCATGTATGTGAACTTGCCTCTCTTCTGATACTATGTGTGTGTTTGTTTTCGATGAATTTTCCCTGCTATATGGTGTATGTGAATTCTCTGTGTGAATCTGTGTGGGATTTTTGGTGTAAATGTTGTGTAGAATGTGTATGTGGTTTTGTATCAGATTTCCTTTGATAACTCTATTTCTGTATATGGTTTGTGTATGATCTTCTGATGTGAATTTTTAGTGATTTTGCTATGTCTTCTCACTGTTAGGCGTATGAATTCGTCTGAATGTGGTGCGTGTGGTTTGGCTGTGAATTTGTGATGTTGAGAGGTTCTGAGAGTTTTTTCTGTCGGCTATGCGTGTGAATTTTTTTTGCTGACCTTGTGAATATGTCCTTGTTTTATAGAGAAAACCAAATTAGGAAGCAAAACTTTTCCTTGATTATTGTGTTAAAATCTTTTCAAAAACTTTTCGTTTCGGTTTTGGCTCTTTGAATATGTTTGGTATCTGTCTCGGAAAGGTGAAATAAAGGCTGTGATTTCTTGATGCTGTGAGTATGTGATAATTGTTTTTTTTTTGGTGAATGTATCTGATGATTTTTGAAATCGTATCCCCTTTTACTGCTATGCTGCACTTCCCATTTATATGCTCACTAATTAGCTCTTGATTTGCGAAATAAATGCGAAACATGCTGCTGATTTTGGTGTTAATTGTGTAATGAAATCTTTCCTATTTCACTTTGACATGTTTGAGACATGTTTTGAATTGTTTTTGGAAATACCTTAAACTTGTCTGATTTTGTTTTGATTATTTGGAAATGAGTGCTTGCCATTTTTGCTTTTAACAAATTAATGCCTGAAGGTTCAATTTGATATTTTGGATTTGGAAATATCAATTCCTGTGATACGTGATCAAAGGTTTCATGATTGTAGGAAATCCAGCCTTTGAGTTTTTAGCGGTTTTTAGAGCTTTATGATATCTGATATGTTCCTTGATTTTATGCAGCGAATAAAATGAGGATTGGCACCCTTTGGCGAGTAACTTCAGCAACGGATTCTCATTCAAGCAAAGGATTAAGTTGCAACCACTGAATTTTATTGCAGTCATGGTGAAGTTAAACAGCAATGGAAAGCTTCTCATTTCATAAGGATATTTCTTCCATTTCAACTGCAGTTAGAATGCTAGCAATTTCCATACTGCATTGCGTTATACAGTTCCTTGTAGCCGGAAGTATCCTAGATATGCTACTGCTATCACCATGAGACCGAATTTAGGAAATTGATTGTGGAATTGTCATTGGTGCAGGTTGTTGCAATTTGTTGGAGATGATGGATGGAAGTATGAATTGGAAGTGGTTTGGTTGCTATTCCTTCTTATGAGAGTTAAGAATGAAAGCGAGAAAAGTATTTGGTCGTCATAACAATGAGTATCATCAACTACGTATCATTCAAGCTTCCATGCCAAAAACGCCGAAATTTGGTGATGAATTGTTTTGTTCGTGATCGAATGTACAAGGTTTGGCGTAAGTAAGTGCAGTTATCACAATATTCCGTGTTTATGTCTGAATTTGGAACTTACTTCTCATCAATTGTTTTATTACACGTGCAGGATATTGAATTGGTGATCAATTACGGAAACACTGCGAAGAGGAGGAATTGTTTAGGGAAAGGTTTGGAAATGGTGAAGCAATCCTTGGAGAATTATTTGAGTCCTTGTAGGTGAGATTACATAGTTTACTGTATGAATTATGATCATTTACGCCGATTCGGCATTTGACACTGACATACAACTTTATATTGGCAACAATTATTGTAACAGCCTTGGTAGGTGACTTTGGTTCAAGTATATGATGTGCATCCACAATTGAAGTTGATCTCATCCTCTCCGTAAGCGTCTCGGTACAAAGCCAAACATGTTTCAAAATGAGGCGTGCAAGAGTTCCATAATGAGTATCTGTCTGATCTATCATTGTAGCATCACTAAATGATGGAGGAAAGTAATCATTTACGGCCACTATGGCTGCCGGGTGTTTAACTTAGAATCTGGCGACGTTTTGGAGTCTTTTGTATTAATTTGATGCATTAAGAAGTGAAACGAACTACAAATACTCTTCATGTTTTGGATTCAAGTTTTTCTCTTGTAATTTCTATGTTTATGCGTGTCTTGCAATGTATTCAGATTGTCTTCTAAGTGACATTGAAAATTTTAAAAGGTATTCTCATCCATATTATTGTACTCATATGTGAAATCAAAATGCCTTACAGGAAGGCTGGATGTTTTCTTTAATAGAATCTTTTATATGCAATCTCAACTAACCCTTTGTTTTGACTCAACATCTTCCTTATGAATTTGTTGATCTGCCTGATGAGAAATGCTCTAATATATCCATGGTAAATAACACCTTCGAATAGCAACCAAATTACGAAGTATGAAATAGGATAACTTGGACGGCTGTACTCGAAACTCCGAATGGAATTTGAATCTTGTAAAATTCCCCAAATTTTTAATGAACATGAACTAACTGGAACCTTTTAAATTCAATCAAAGGAGTTTTGCCATTCTTGTATCTTTGTAAAGATCTTTTAAACCTTGGGTTACCTTTCGTTTGCTTTGCACCCTATTACTTGAAATTTTGTAACGATGAATGTTCCAACTTGAGCGTATGCTTGACCTTGTAACTTTGCCTTAAATTTTAACTTTTGAGTGGCGTGTTAAGTCCTTGAATAACCTTGATGAATTTAGTCTTCTTGAACACAAATTTCTTAGCCTTTGTTACTTGAATATGTGAATTTGAATCAGTGAATGGTGTACTTGAACCTTGGGACTTGGAATAAAGATCTTGAACTTTTGAATCTTGAGTAATAAGAACCAAAGCCTAATCTTGGTTTTAATGAGATATAGCCAGAAAGCCCATCCAAGATATCTTCAAAATATTGATCCAAGAACGGCTCAAGAATAAAGAACAACTTTTAGAACTGAAGCCCAGATCAAGTAGAAATCCTAGGACCACTTTAAATCAGGATTAACCGGTCATGCCCTGAAATGCTTGACTATGAGAATGAGTACTATCTCCACTTGAAACTACCGCACCTGCACGAACTGGTTAGTGATAGTAAACATGCACACAAAATCGCATGACCTAAAGATGATATGCAAAAGAAAAGGGATCTTAGGGTAAAAAATTAGGATGTGACACTATGCTCCACCAGATCACTTCATGAATACTTATCAAGTATTCAATCTTTTGTAAGTATCTTATTTGCCAACAAATTGTTGAGATACCAAGGCAGCCACCCTTGACTCAAGTAACTAAGATTCTCTCTGAACGAATCATATTTACCTCAACTGTTCTGAAAACTCCAATCAGATTGGATCCACCCTTAGGGTTAAGAGAGATGAATCATTCCTTGTTTTTTTTGGATGGTGAAAATAAATCACCTCCACTTTCTTCAGGTTGTGTTTCATAGAAACACCTTCCAGTCAGAAGAATAACTAGAAGACTCCAGATAAAGCTAAACTCAACTCCTCTCCTCTTTAACTGACTTCTAACTGTACCATGGAACCAAACTTCCAAGTACCAAGTCACCATAATAGCCATTTTCCAACAACTTCCTTCATTCTATCACTCCCAACTTTGGAATAAAAAGATGCAGATATCTTCAACTATAGAGGCCAACGATTGAGATCTTCCACCACCTGTCTTCAGCAACAACTCCAGAATCCCATAATTCTAGAGCTCTTACATCCGAAACATATGCAGCGGAACCACCAAGGAACAAATTCAACTTGCCCTAATAAGATGTCAGAACATCTTATAAGACACCCTAATAAGAGAACTAGCCACTTCTCCTGCAGTTGTTGTAGAACTTCCTCAGCAACATGAACAACCACCGGGTTATTACCTTTGATCCAGAACATTCATCCCATCCATTAATACCCTTGAGTATGTCTGAGTTGATTGATCTGATCTTCAAAACTCCTCCTTGTTTAAACGCCAGAAAGTATCTCCCAAAGATCTCATCCAGAAACAGACAGGATGTCTGCTCTGATACCAATTGAAATTCTGGCGTAGCAGACAACAAATGTCCTAAACATGTCAAGACATTGTTCTGCATAATTATTTAAACAAAGAACAGAAACAACAGACTGATACTTTGAATATCAGAACTGCATAAACACAGATGTTACGACATCTGTTCCAACATGTTTATTAAGAACACTAACAGAAAAGTAATTCTGCAGAATGATAAAAGAACACAATAATTGTTAACCAGTTCGGTGCAATTCACCTATATCTGGGGGATATCAATCCAGGAAGAAGACTCCACTATCTGTAGAATTATCACAAAGCTAAACTCCCCAATTTACAACTTTATATCCTAATATCTACCCAATGAAGACTTTATCAAAGAACACCCTCTTTGATACGAGATACCCCACTCACTTCCCTTAATCACAACTTGTGATATTTACATCATCCCTGTCAATACATAATTCTGTCAAGTTTCCTTGACCAACACGCTAACTTGGATTTGCTTAAAAGCTTCATCCAAGAACAATACACAATCCAATACCTCAAGGCTTATGGATATGTGCGGTACCCATATCTTCCACAGTGCATCCAACGATACAAAGGGAGACTTACAACCTAGAGAGCCAACGACTCTCAAAACCCTAAACCCTTATTTTTACATAAGAGAACTAGGTTACAATTGTTACATTCAAGGTACATGCTTAAACCCTAGACCTTTATAGTCTTCTGCTATCTTGGGCTTTCTATCTTTGGTCCTTGATCCACTTCTGCGATTGCTCCTTGAATCTTGCAACAAATATAAAACAGATTTAACTTAATCTGTTATAACAGCCCAGGATGTCTAGTCTTCAAGTTGAGACATCTTCTTCGACATCTTTGTTCTTTGGCATAAATGTTGAAACATCTTCTTCAGCACTGAGTTTTACCAAAATCTTGTCCAAAACATTTGAGCTTTCAATATTGTAGAAATACAACTCATTCATCCCATAGAACAACCTTTGGAGAAGTACAATTATATTAACAAATTGTAGATTAATACATTAAAAGCAACAAAAAATGAATTTCTCCAAAACGTCTTCCACTTCATTGTGTTATTTACAGTCCCCTCAATTTCTTCAACTAATACTTCAGATTTAATCAATTTCTGTTGTAATTCTTCATTCTCTTTTGCTAAGCATTCCAACCTCTTTTTTTGATTCTTGATAAACATGTCCCTGCCATCTTTCACTTCAGCACAAAACCAATCAAAATAATCACATCCATTACTTGTATTCCCCTGCACATGTTACTTACATACAACATTACTCACTGAGTAAAATCGCAATTGCAAACTTAACAAGATAGATCGTACCTTATAATGTGGACATCCCCAAAATTGCTTCCCAAATTTTTTGACTGTTTTTGCCCTTCTGAATACATCAAAATCACCACACCAACAGTTAGGTCTCCATTGATTTTTTGAAGATGAAGAATCAACCCTAGATTCGGAACTGTAACTCACATCTCCACCATACCCAGATCCCTTTTGCGGCGGAGCTGAACTTTTATGAGCCATTACTCTTCACAATCGATATTTTGAAGCGTCAACAAGATTAATGTTGAAGAAGATGAAAGCATGAACAAAAGAAGATGAAGGCATGAACAAAAGAACACGAAGTCGTGATTTTACAGAAGAAGATGAAGGCAAATGGAACAAACCCTAATACACATGAACACGTGTGTTCCTCATTTTGACGTTTTTAGAGAAAAACATGTCCTGCGTGGAGCTGGCATGACAGTTAACATTGTCACGTTTAACACCGTTAGTATGTTTTGTCTCCAAAGGATAAACGTGGTACATATAATACAGTTGAGGGACTAAAATGACCCTTTTAAAAATTAAAGGACCAAAATGAACCCCGACATAAACATACGGGACGAAAAAACCTATTTTTCCATATTTTTACTAAAGTACACTTATCATATATTGGGAATGATGAAAGTACTATTAATTAGAGGGTAAAATAGGAAAAGATGCATTGAAAATTAAAATGAGTCATATATTTTGGGACACTATTTTATTCTAAATGGGTCACTAATTGTGGGACAATGGATTAATATTTTTATTTATTTATTATTATTATTATTATTATTATTATTATATTACGTCATTCTCTTTCAATTTTTGCATTTTATTTTATTTTTAATTAGTTCTTAGAATTGATTTAGGTTTGTTAAGAGTCTCACATCAAATAATATATGGCTTGAACATGTCCTTATAAATGGGGGCAATCTTCACCCTACAAGTCGTTTTTGTTGGGTTTAGTTATGTCAAACCACATTTCTTAACATGGTATCCTGAGCCTTTTGAGAGGCAATCTTTCAACGTGCTTTACTCGATTAACCCACGGTCTTCCAGTGATAAAAAAATTTCTTGCAAACTGTGTTACAACTCCATTTTGCCTTCCTTTCACTGCCATGACTCTTTTCGACATTGATTTTCTGACCACCACCATATTGTCGTTGCCGCTACTGTTTCTGAAGACCTTCCGATAAACCAACACTACCAGAAGAAACGCCTCCTCTGATCTGGAAGTTCCCCAATTTTCATCGTCAAAATCTTGCATACGCGCCCACACGCGTCGCCTTCATCTCCGTGTGTGGGCCTCATGCGCCACCACCTGAACTACAAATGACAGTGCGTCTGGCTGCTGATCTCGACGACTTGTCCACCGCCCCACTCGTCTTCCAGCCCTTGTTCCATATCCGGCCTCAGATTTTATTTTCTAATAACGAAAAACTGTGATCCAGTTCTAACAAAGCATTTTTCACCTAGTTTGCGTAATATTTTCTCTTTTCAGGTACTCATGACTACTCCTTAGAACTTTACGCCAAACTACAATGATTTCCTTAGGTGGTATCAAAATTATCAGAACTCGGATTCTACTTATTTGATTGCACACATTGGTAGTTCATCTGTTTTCCTCTCTCAATCATCTTCTGTTGGACCTTGGGTCCTTGATTTTGGTGCATCTGATAATGTTCCCGGTAATAAAAATCTTTTTTTCCCTCTCTACCTCTGGTTTCTTACCTATTATAACTTCTGGCAATGGTTCTCAAACTCGATCCGAAGGAATTCGTACTGTTCAAGATCTACTTTCTCTCTCTATTACTTATGTTCTTTATGTACCTAATTTTCCATTTAATTTAATATAAGTCAATCGTTTAACTCGTTCTCTTGATTTGATATCACATTCACTAACAATAATGTTACCCTTCAGAATCGAAGTTCAGGTTAGACGATTGGCGTCGGATGTGAGTCTCAAGGCTATTATTACCTCTAGTGACATCTAAGACATGCTTAGCCAAAGATTCTCTACTCACTATCCATGCTTAGTTAGGTCATCCCGATCTTCCCAAACTATGGAAGTTGGTGTCAAGTTTATCGAATGTATCTAATTTATATTGTGAGTCGTGTCAGTTAGGGAAACACACACGTTGTCAATTTCCCAATTGAGTCAATAAACGAGCTTCATCCCTTTTCGATGTTTGGGGTCCCACGTGTATTGTCCCTACTATTGAGTCTAAGTATTTTGTCACATTTATTGATGATTTTTCACGTTGCACGTGATTATTTTGATGAAAAACTAATATGAATTATTTTATATTTTTTCAAATTTTTTATAAATAAATAAAAGCTTTTTGGTGTGTTTATTCGTACCTTAAGAAATGATAATACTCATGAATACTTATCACAACAATTTCAAACTTTTATGTCTAGTAATGATGTACTCCACCAAACATCTTTCCCTCATACACCTCAACAAAATAGGATAGTTGAACGCTTGGATGAGGCTGATAAGTAGCATTAAAAGTGCTTGATATACGTCTCCTTGTTGATGGGAACTCTCTCTCTCGTGAAAGTCGTCGAATTTCTTTTGGTGAGCTCGGAATATTTTTTACTTTTCATTGTTAATTTCCTTTCATTGCATTCATTTTGGAATAACGATAGTATCTTAGTATAGGTGCAATGGAGCATGAAGCGAGGGTTCGGGTATATTAAAGCAGTGATAACAACCGTATGGCCATGTTATAGGTCTTCTTCCTTCCCTGAAACTTTCTCAAAATATTGCTATCTCGGGTTCGTATGTGGATCCCGATTCTCGCCCCGACCCTTCTTGTAACTGCAGTGACTCATCCTTCGAAGATGATTGGTCGTTCTTTGTTGGCCTCTCCAAGTAGTCCTTATGGGAGGAGTTGAACACACTAGCTTGTCTTGCTAAGCGGACTTATGTCACTTTATCCTTGGCTAGATTCGACTTCTGGGCACTCTTTGGACATACAGGGCACGTGAGGAAAGGGACTGGCTAGAGAGGAGTGTAAACATTTTGGCATCCCAACGAGATACTTATTTGAGGGAACTTCAAAAAGTGCATGCTTCTCAATGAGAAGTGCGTAAATTTTGGGCTCTATTCGACCTTCCTGGTATTGTCGGTGGTTAAGTGATGTATCTTTCGAGGACGTTGGAGGAAAGAACTCAAGTTCTTGAATCTGCTCAAAAAGAGTTGGAGGTCTTACGCAGAGAACATATTTTCCCTAGCTTGACAATTAAAAGAATATGTCTCTGTGAACCTTAGGGAGGTTGTGGGGTATTTTGAAAATGCAATGCAACAAGTGAAGCATTTTCATCATCTGTTGATGGAGAGCAAATTTGCCCATATCAAATTGTTCAAGACAGCCAAATTGTCTCTCTTCTTGACTAGGGTTCTTGTGCTTGTGCACGTCTCTCTCTCTCTCTCTCTCTCTCTCTTTCTCCTCCCTCACTCTCTCTACAACTGGCCTCCTTCCACATACAACAACAATGCTTACTCCGGGTTATCTGCAAGATGTTCATGGTGGAAAACATGAAGCAAAGGAGTGAGAAATAACATTTAATATGAATAATGTAAAGAATGTGATATAGGGGTGGAAAAACGGGTCGTGGCCCACCGGGCCGGCCCGCGCACCCGTCAAAAAATTATGGATTGAGTTGGGATTTTGTGCTCGCCTACCTGCTCAGCTCGCGCAGCCTTAAGTCCGTCCCGCCTTAAGTCCACCAAAAAAGGGGGCGGGTTGGTCCGCCAACCTAGTTATCAAACACTCAAAATATTTATTTTGGTTGGTTGAAGATTAATACTTGAATTATAGTTTTGGAACACTTGTTGATGATTTTATTTTCTACATTCATTTGTGAGTATATGCAATATTTTCTTAAGTAAAATTTGTTAAAATATGCTTTATAAAAAATTGTTCTAAAAAATAAGTGAAAAACCTAATTAAAATGTAAAAATAAACCTATAAATCTATTAAAAATGAAAAATAAATAAATAAATACACGGGCAAGCCCTCCATCCGCCAACTCGCCATCTTGGCAAGGCGAACTAGATTTTTAAATCCAATTTCACTTGGAGGGCTTGCCCGCGCCGCCCCTTTTTTGGCGGGGTGGGACGGGATGGGGTGGACGACCCATTTTGCCACCCCTAATGCGAAGGTAGAGAATCATGAAACAAAGCACACATTCAATACACAACAAACGTCACCATGAATTCACACTCAATCGCAACTATATATAATTATATGTATGCAATGCAACTCACGATATAATGTGACACTTAAGCATGTGGTACTATTATGAACAACACATGTCCATCTCACTCTTGATGCCACATTTAAAGAAAGAAAACACAATCCCTTCCCATAAGTTTGATACATAACACAAAATGGAATAAACCAAAAAGGGAAACTTTTTCCAACAAAAGGAAAGTTCAATTATGGAATAAACCGGAAAGATCCATAACTGACTTGTTTTACAAAATAAATTGTTTTATAACATCAAAATATTCATACAAAGTTAATGCAAAATAGATCCAACAAATGTATACATATATAACAAAAGCGTTCCCCGACTCTCATGTTACGTATCAGAGCAGACAGACTGACAACCAGCTGGAGAGCTAATCTTCACAAAAGCCTCCAAAACTACTAATCTGCGATTGCCTCATAGAGCAACAAACCACAACAGAAGGGTGAGAAACACAATTATAATATAGTTGCATACAATTATGTAATAACAGGAAGTACGCACATAACAACATTCTCATCACAAGTTTCACATACTAATACATATAGCATGCCACAGACACATAACATATTTATAATAATCCAACCCAATAACATATTCACACATAATGCACGCCAAAGTTATGACATATGGAAACACACCACCACATCACATATATTCATATATAGCATATCATAGATAAGTAATACAATCATTGTGATGTGCAACATCCCCACAAAACATGGCATATGTCTATACATAAAACATATCATCCATAACCAATACATTTATCACAAACGCATATCAATTCACCAATGCTATCACACGCTCAACACATAATCCATCAATTCACAATTTTCCACACATAATCAATTCATTCATGATTTTCCACACATAATCAATCCATTCATGATTTATGAAAATGCACAGAGACCGACACAACGACTCTATGCAATGCAATGCGGTACCGTTCAATCCGTCATACTCATCATTAATTCACTCAGGAATTATTGGAATCATCGCTTGTTACTTAGTGTAACTCCCCGTCGGGCAAACAATGTTCCCCGTCGCTTTCGGTCCTCTTGGTATAAGGCTCACGACGTTTATGGATCTCTTTCGGTCCTCTTTGTATAAGGCTCACGATCCGATCGCTTTCGGTCCTCTTTGTATAAGGCTCACGATCGTCTATAACGTCGCTTTCAGTCCTCTTTGTATAAGGCTCACGATCGTTATAGCAGATTCCCTCGGGAATCGTTTCGTCGCTCACACCCACTAGGGCACACGACATCACAAGAATCCATATCATGATGTTTGGCATACAATGACTCATGACAATCAATTGCATAACATACATAACCATGTGAACCATCTCAACATCAATAATCATGCATTGAAATCAAACCCAAAACAATGCATTTATTTGCCATAAGGCCACAAACCATCATCACAACATTTCATTACATGCATTTACATCATATAACAGCACACAAGCTATACGTTATATATATCAAAACATATTGCATGATAACACATCAATCGCACACAATTACGACGGTAAAAGTCGACAAAACGATACGTTTCCACATTCCCGACACAATTAAATCGGCCAGTAATCCCAAAACCCTTTTATAAGAAAGTACATCTCATTAGCTTTCCAACGCATCGAACGGCGGCCAAAACGGACTTACAGTTTGAAAGTTATGAAGAAAACAAAATAGAAAAATCATCACATTCGCTCCAGCATTCGCTAGGCGAATAGTGGCAGAGAAAAACCAGTACAAAGTTCACTAGGCGAACGTCGTTAGCGAACCTTCGCTGACGGGTTCGCTAGGCGAACCCTCGAAAGTTGTTCGTTAGGACTCGCCCTAGGTTCGCTAGGCGAACCCTAGAAAACTCAGAATCCCAACAGCGCTGTTATTCACCCCAAAACCAACATTTCATCCACCAAAACTCTATCAAACCATAACATAACAACCAAAACATTCCCCAATCATAACAGCAAGTATTCTACAACATTTATATCGCATTTCAACCGCGAAAACATCGATTCCGATTCATTTTCATCATTTCAACTTCTAAACTATATGAAAACAATCCACACAATCCAAGAAAACATGCACATATTCATACACAGTGATAAGATAATCGATTTTCACACCCTTACCCGATTAATCGTGCTTTGAAGTGTCGGTTGAATCGATTCCTAAACTTTCAAGTTTTTCCTCTTTCTCCTCTTCTCTCTTTTTCCTTCTCTCCTCTTTCTCTTATTTCTATTTTTCTCTCTTTCTAACCTCTATTTTCTATTTTAAATGAAAAACAATAATATCTAACCGGGCAAAAGACCAAAATACCCATACACTCAATTTCTCGCAAACGCTCTCAAAACGCGATAAAACATAATAACGATAAACATAACACATTTACCAAATAAAAACCAAGAATACAATAATATAAAGACAAAAATAATTAAATCGAATCGATTAAATAAATCTAACAAAAACCGGGGCGTTACAACTCTCCCCCACTTAGAAATTTTCGTCCTCGAAAATATACTGAGACGAACAACTCCGGATACGATTCTCGCATCCGAATAACCAACTAACATGCCAACACTAGGCACACCACAAATAACACAAACTGACAAACCACATTGCTAACAGCAACTACAACAACGACACGACAACGATGACAACTACAACGACAAGATGCAAAGCCCATACAATGCACTTGACGACCAACTCACGACTCAAGAATACCCAAGGTACGAACACACACAGGTTCACTCTTGAACCAAAACACAACAAGATCGTTACCCTCACCATAGGTAACACTCCCCTAATTCCCCACACAGGAATTAGCCACTCGCACTCGAACCATCATGATGGAAACGAGGCAACAACACAACATCGTTCGACAACCTCTACATAACCACAATACCAACAACCTTGTCACCCAACATTATTACAACAATGCTACGATTCCTCAATCGAACATATAACCAAAACATCCATTCTGAAACGTCCAATGGTCTCATCATTCCTACACGTTCCCAATGTTCAACCTATGAACCCTTACAAGTCACACATGCATATACGAAGTGTGCCACCTCATACTTTCGATGCGCACTCTGATTATTCGCAACAATCAAATCTACCAATTCCATATCCAACTTCTGACTCTCCTTAATATTCACCAGAAAAGCATAGTTCATTTCTAAAAGACCCAACCTTACACTCCACTGAGTTATCTCACACACCAGACACAAGTCTCTGACTGCTCAAATAATTCTAATCCTTTGATCATCAAAAGATCTCCTTCAAATCTTGATACATTTTATTAGCTCCCGGATGTATACTCAAACTACTCCGGTGTCCTTCCTCTAAAATCATCTTTTTCAATTCCGAATCATCAGGAATACAAATTCTACCATGGAATCTCAAAACACCCTGATCATCCACTTTAAAGTCACCATCCACACCTTTATCTCCAACCGTCATCAAATCAACAAATTTCACATCCAGCTTCTGTTTCTCGCTAACGGTCAACAGAAAATCATTAGTAACCTTTAACATACCAAGCCTCACGCCATCAGATGTCAATTCACACACCAAACTCAAATCTCTAAATTCTTCCAAAAGTTCCCACTCTTTAACCATCAAAGCAGACATATGCAAAAACTTTCAACTTAACTCCTCAAGCACGACACTAACCTCACCAATAGGATAATTCCAGCTAAAGTCATAACTCATCGGGAATTCCAACCATCCTCGTTGTCTCATACTCTATTATTTCCGACCAAACAGGTACGCAATATTCTTGTGGTTACTAAACACTTCGAACCTAGAACCATAAAAATAATACCTCCAGTTTCTCAACACAAAAGTAACCGCAGCCAATTCCAAATCCTGAATAGTATAGATCCTTTTATAAATCCTCAATTGTCATAAAGCATAAGCTACGACTTTACCCTCTTGCATTAACACACTGACTAAGCTCATCAAAGACGCATCCCAATACCTCTCAAACGGTTTATTAGGATCACACAGAATCAAAACTGGAGCCGTAGATAACTTCCACCTCAGCTCTCTGAAACTTTCCTTACAACGAACATCCCCAAACAAACGACTTACCTTTTGCAAGTCAACTGAAGTAACGAAAATGCTAACTTGGAAAAAGCCTCCCTTAACCTCCGGTAATAACCAACTAAAGTCCAAAAAGATTCTAATCTCCTTAACCAACTTCTGAGCCTCTCATTGTAGAACTGCATCTACTTCCGATGGATCCATAACCATACTCTCATCTGAAATAACATATCAAAGAAAACTAACCTTTTTCAACCAAAATTCTCACTCGATAATTTAGCAGAAAGCTCCCTCTCTTCAACCCTTGTAACTCAATCCTCAAATACTCTACATACTCATCCTTTGATTTAAAATAAATCAGAATATCATCCAATAAACATCACTATAAACTTATCCAAACAAGTATGGAAGATACGATTCATATACTCCACAACCATAACATATACCACCTTCAAAATTCATTATGAGCTCGAAATAATTTATCCAAAATAGCTTAACAATCTCTGGTTACCACATTCCAGATCAATTCTTCTTACAGGGTTCCAACTCACTCAAGGTTTCTGCTGACACGAGATCTCAACCCATAACAAAATTAATACCATCAAGGAACTTCAAATCGTTCGCAATTCGTCACAATTCAAAACTCAAGCTATCCAGAACACAACCGCAAGTTTCCATACTACTCACTGATTAACACGCAACCTCATGCTATCATCCTTTTCTTTACCAACCATGTTGGACCTCTTCCAGTCAAGACACTCATGTTTCATTCCAAAAACACATCCAAAAACCATGCACAACTGACGACCCATCACTGTGGCTTTCCTGCCAATTTCCAGAACACTATCAAGGCCGAAAAGACACGTCTATTCCATCCAACATAATTCCGTCTACTATCAACAAGAGATTAAGGGTGATCAGTTCCTCAATTTGTCAATAGACAGCCGACAATCATGATGGGGCATAAACCGTCTTTACCAAACTATAATAGCATTCCTTGCATCTTGTGCACAAAACTACCTAAAGCACAAATCCTTAGTTGACATAAACCTTACCTCCGCATTCCCTCCGGAACCGGGAACAACACTGCCCAAACAACACTTACAATCTTGCAATATACAACACACTGAGCCAACACTGCACAACTGAAGCAACTTGGAGAAGCTCCAGCTTCTCCCCCACTTATCTCATTCTCACACCTGAAGACAAAGGATTAGAAAAACCAGAAAGTACTGACAGTGTTTCACACATATATCACGTACTAAGGGACAAACAACATCGACAGTATTCAACTGTCACACCAACTGACTCAACAACTTGGCCGGACGGACCGACCTGCTCTGATACCACTAATGTAACACCCCAATTCCCATAACGGATAAATAATACATAAATAAATCAGAGTAAATAAAAATTTTATTCTTAGACAGAAACAAGGATGCCACATTTAAAGAAAGAAAACACAATCCCTGCCCATAAGTTTGATACATAACACAAAATGGAATAAACCAAAAAGGGAAACTTTTTCCAACAAAAGGAAAGTTCAATTATGGAATAAAGCGGAAAGATCCATAACTGACTTGTTTTACAAAATAAATTGTTTTATAACATCAAAATATTCATACAAAGTTAATGCAAAATAGATCTAACAAATGTATACATATATAACAAAAGCGTTCCCCGACTCCCGTGTTACGTATCAGAGCAGACAGACTGACAATCGGCTGGAGAGCTAATCTTCACAAAAGCCTCCAAAACTACTAATCTGCAATTGCCTCATAGAGCAACAAACCATAGCAGAAGGGTGAGAAACACAATTATAATATAGTTGCATACAATTATGTAATAACAGGAAGTACGCACATAACAACATTCTCACCACAAGCTTCACATACTAATACATATAGCATGCCACAGACACATAACATATTTATAATAATCCAACCCAATAACATATTCACACATAATGCACGCCAAAGTTATGACATATGGAAACACACCACCACATCACATATATTTATATATAGCATATCATAGATAAGTAATACAATCATTGTGATGTGCAACATCCCCACAAAACATGGCATATGTCTATACATAAAACATATCATCCATAACCAATACATTTATCACAAACGCATATCAATTCACCAATGCTATCACACGCTCAACACATAATCCATCAATTCACAATTTTCCACACATAATCAATCCATTCATGATTTTCCACACATAATCAATCCATTCATGATTTATGCAAATGCATAGAGACTGACACAACGACTCTATGCAATGCAATGCGGTACTGTTCCATCCGTCATACTCATCATTAATTCACTCAGGAATTATTAGAATCATCGCTTGTTACTTAGTGTAACTCCCCATCGGGCAAACGATGTTCCCCGTCGCTTTCGGTCCTCTTGGTATAAGGCTCACGACGTTTATGGATCACTTTCAGTCCTCTTTGTATAAGGCTCACGATCCGATCGCTTTCGGTCCTCTTTGTATAAGGCTCACGATCGTCTATAACGTTGCTTTCGGTCCTCTTTGTATAAGGCTCACGACTGTTATAGCAGATTCCCTCGGGAATCATTTCGTCGCTCACACCCACTAGGGCACACGACATCACAAGAATGCATATCATGATGCTTGGCATACAATGACTCATGACAATCAATTGCATAACATACATAACCATGTGAACCATCTCAACATCAATAATCATGCATTGAAATCAAACCCAAAACAATGCATTTATTTGCCATAAGTCCACAAACCATCATCACAACATTTCATTACATGCATTCACATCATATAACAGCACACAAGTTATACGTTATATATATCAAAACATATTGCATGATAACACATCAATCGCACACAATTACGACGGTAAAAGTCGACAAAACGATACGTTTCCACATTCCCGACACAATTAAATTGGCCACTAATCCCAAAACCATTTTATAAGAAAGTACATCTCATTAGCTTTCCAACGCATCGAACGACGGCCAAAACGGACTTACGGTTTGAAAGTTATGAAGAAAAAAAATAGAAAAATCATCACATTCGCTCCAGCATTCGCTAGGCGAACACCAGCGAACAGTGGCAGAGAAAAACCAGTACAAAGTTCGCTAGGCGAACGTCGTTAGCGAACATTCACTGACCTTCGCTGACGGGTCGCCCCAGGTTCGCTAGGCGAACCCTGGAAAACTCAGAATCCCAGCAGCGCTGTTATTCACCCCAAAACCAACATTTCATCCACCAAAACACTATCAAACCATAACATAACAACCAAAACATTCCCCAATCATAACAACAAGTATTCTACAACATTTATATCGCATTTCTACCGCGAAAACATCGATTCCGATTCATTTTCATCATTTCAACCTAAATGTAAACTATATGAAAACAATCCACACAATCCAAGAAAACATGCACATATTCATACACAATGATAAGATAATCGAGTTTCACACCCTTACCCGATTAATCGTGCTTTGAAGTGTCGGTTGAATCGATTCCTAAACTTTCAAGTTTTTCCTCTTTCTCCTCTTCTCTCTTTTTCCTTCTCTTCTCTTTCTCTTCTTTCTATTTTTCTCTCTTTCTAACCTCTATTTTCTATTTTAAATGAAAAAAATATCTAACCGAGCTAAAGACCAAAATACCCCTACACTCAATTTCTCGCAAACGCTCTCAAAACGCGATAAAACATAATAACGATAAACATAACACATTTACCAAATAAAAACCAAGAATAAAATAATATAAAGACAAAAATAATTAAATCGACTCGATTAAATAAATCTAACAAAAATCGGGGAGTTACACCCTAAATCCACACCAGCAGACCAAAGTACACCAAAACTGGACCGAAGTCCGTACACCATGATGCATGACTTTCAACAACAAGGATTATTACCAAACAATTACACTACATCAAATTTCTATTCACACAACATTCAAACATGTTAAATCATTCTAACATCAATTCACTATTAAGTAAACACAACGATTCATGAAATTATCCATACATTCCATAACATACTTTCCTACAGTTATCGTACGTATACACATCAATTTTCTCACTAAGCACTACCATGAGATAGCTCTATGCGTTAGCTTTACAACACTTCAAACCACGTTATGGCTAAAACAAAAAAAAAATTAACAAATCAATTGATGTAGGACCAATCGGTTGTCCTCAACTCTCTTTCTGCGTTTTTTTTCACGATTGCCCTAGGGGACCAATCGATTGTTCCAAAGCTCCTTTCTAATTTTTTCTGTTTTAAAAAGGAACCAATCGATTGCTCCCTATGATCAATCGATTGGCCACTGTAATTTTTCCAGAAAACCCAGATTTTCACATGATCCTCATCCCTCTCCTTCACTAACCCTCATCCCTCATTTCAACTTATACTTTCTATATTCAATAAACCTAAAATACAAATTGTACGGTACACCATATCATTACAACAATCAAACATCTTTTAATCCATATATCAATCATGATTCATGGCAATTTATCACACAATTAAATCCTCAATATCACCAACATTCATACTCATAATCAAAGCTTCAAATATTCATCAATGGCAGAAATTTACATATGCATAAACATGATGATTTACACATGAATTCAGTCACAATCAATCAAATAATCAACACAATCAATCACCAATTTCAGATTAAACACAACAACAACACATCCAAAACAAAATTATACAATCTTAATGAGAGCAATGACCTCTCTTCTCTACCTTATCATGCAATACACTCATATTGAAAGCTCTTTCTCCCCCTTACCTTAGATCGCCTGTAAAATTCAGAATGCTCAAGGTTCTCCTTCACTCTTCAAGCCCTAGCCTCTTGCCTTGTCTCTTTTCTCCCAAAAGTCTATTTTCACGTTTATTTTAATTTTTCAGTAATTCTATTTTCCTCCCCTCGTATTATCTTTTCTCTCTCCTTGTTCCCTATATTTTCTCATTATGCCAAAAGAGCCTGAACTCCTCGAATTCTCATTATTTTTTATTTTATTTTAATTAATTAATTAAAATAACCTCAATTTTAATTATTCTATTTCTTCTATTCCTTCCTCCTCGCTACATCCCATCTAAACCCACATTCACATACATATTTAAGTAGCGTACCAAATATCAAATAATTAAATAAAAATTTAAATAATTTAATTTGATTAATTAATCAAAATAATTAAATAAAAATCTAAATAATTTAATTTGATTAATTAATCAAATTTCAGGATGTTACATAGGATTTTGGATTTTGACCGATGTATTCGAATGTGCAAAGTGTCTATGATAATCAATACATCTTAATTAAACTCGTTTTTGAAAAAAAAATTAAGTATGAGCAAAATTTATCTACAATGCAATAGGTGTTCTAAATGTCTGTTGTGCTCTAACCAAATTACCCATATAAGTGTGTAATTGCCTCAAAACTCATGTCTCAAATGCTTTTCCACGCTTACCTAACACTGATATTTTTAAGTAATTTAGCACTTGTAATAATATATGTAGACTTTGTTCTTTATCTTAAAATTAAAATAAAACTTTCTTCTTTATCAATTTTTAATTGTAAAAAAACAATAAAATTTGCAATACGAGAAGAGTATACTAGAAAAGCTTCCATCCCTCTATCTTTTTCTCCATGGTGAATAGGAGGCAATGATAACAAGCATATCATTTCAAAGTTGGGAAATTCAGTTTCTCTATGCTTATAAAAGTAAATCAAATAGCTGCAAACTTGTCCAAGTAAATCAAATTTGCAGGAGCTTTTAAAAAATGTATATACAAGCAGTAAATCAAAGGATCAAACCCTGGGCAGAAGCGGGCTTGGAAGAGTGCAGTTCGCTGGTTGCTGCTGCTTTTGGGGACTCAGAAAGGACCTGCGCATACTGGTCTTCTACTTTTCGATTTTGTTCCACTTCTGCATTTTCCACTTTCTCTTTCGTCTTTTGTCCTACATCCCCAGCCGCCTTAGCAACCTTACTAAAAGCACCAGTTACCCAAGTAGTACCCGTGAGTATGTACCGATTCTTCATTATAGCAGACCCTGCAGTACTGACTTTCTGTTCTGCAGCAGCAAGTGCTGATTTGGTCTTTTCTGAAACCTGAAACTTTTGATCCACTTCTTTAACTCTATCACTCACAACTGAAGCACCAGCAGTTAATTTCTCGCTAATCCCAAGTTTTTGGTCAAACGAGGTAACTTTTGCTGAGGCTGTTGAAGTTAACTGGTGCTTCTCATCAAAACCCTTTGCTTTGTTTACAGCATCTTTTCCTAAAATAAAGCCCTTGGCAAGCATGCCGGTGACCACATCCTCTGCCTTCCGTAAAGCAGAGTCAGCACCACCAGGAGTTTTACCCTCTGTGACCTGAAAAATGTTACATATTAGTTATAGACAAAAAATAACCTAATCAAGGGTATATTTGGAATGGTGATTTAGGGTGAAATGAGTTCATTACACTCTACCACCCATCCAAACATAGCATTAAGTACATTAATTAGAAGGTCTATGCAAGGCTTACAGAAGATGCCAAGACAGCAGGTGGAAGCTGGTAATCTGAATCCAAAGTTATGTTAACCGACAAATCAACAATTGTTGCTCCCTGAAATATTGAAAACTCCGTTAGCCTTCAGTATAATTGCTGGCTACATAAACTTCTACATTTAAGGAACAAGACACTTAATTTGGTTCCCAAAAAACATACATGGCATCACATTGTTTCCCCCCTTTACCAGTGAAATCAAATTGGTCTTTCAATGATTAGTATTAGTAATGCTACCAGTTGCATCCTTCCATGACCAATTTGATGCCATTTTAGGAATAAATAATATAGTAAAAATGTGAATTAAAAAAGAGCAATTTGATGTCACAGGTATCTATTAGTGAGCCAGGAGACATTGCATACATCATTGGACCAGAATAAGCAGTTGCCAACAAAGTAACAATGTCACAAACTCGGAGTATCACCAAAGATAAAATATAATATACTTCCCAAAAATAATGATAAATGAGACACATCCCAAAGTAGAGGCACTTAGGCAACTATCATATTTCCGCAGGCTATTATTTTCAATTTCCACACAAACCAAGAAATAAGACAGATTAGCATCAGTAAACTTGAATAATAAACTCTTTCAAGCTCCCCTTCAATTTATATTAAATCTGAAATCAAATGATGATGGAAACTTTCTGACAGTTCTAGTAGCAAAACTGACATTTCTATCTAAAGCAGAGAACGGTAAGTTTTCCAGCATCAAACAACACATGAATCAATAATACAACATGCATATCAAAATCAAATTACATCCACTTTGGTAGTCCATCACATCAAGATTAAACGACATTTTACAACGGCAATTACTGCCTAACCTAACACAACTCTTCTCTTTTTCTGAGCTTGAAATTAACTAAGTAAACTAAATAGGCAGAGTAATATATCCAATAAGATTGGTGGAAACTAGAAAATAAAGTTAAATGGATAAACATTCAAGTGTTTTCAATCAATAGTTTAAGCTTTTGGGGTAGCTGATTCACAGCACAGCATCAGAGCCTCCATGTTGAGAGGGGAAGAGAACAAAGAAAATAGTTGATTGGAATATCAGTTACAGACAACTAGAGAAGTCAGCCGGTTATAAGATACATTGATTCGATAAATGGGCATTTAGAGTGTAAAAGTTGCATGACGGCAGCGTTATCGATGGCGGAGAGACAAAAATCCGACATATGGCGCCACCATCCTTCACAAGTTTGGCCATAGTATATCCACCATAGCTGATATTTGACAACACTGCATGAAAGGGAAACCTGGTAGAGAATTCTTTCTCTTTTATGGTTCGATTTCATTCTTCCCTATTGATCAGTCAAAGATCTATCCATCGACTTATTTTTCTATTCTCAACTGTGGGTTTGTACACACATTTGACTATTTAGTCAAGGTACTGTTCAATCTATATTTCCACCCATTTGTCTGAATGAGAGTTAAATTTCAGCACGAACTACTAGGGTGGGTCTGTTCATTGTCTCCGCTTCCATCCCAAAGAACCCTTGTGTTAGTGGGTAAGGGCACACCACAAATCAGATATATATAACCATTTGTGTGTCTTCACCCAATAGCTTAAGCTTGTAGGATAGTTGGTTCATAATAATGTCGGCTCTTATTTCAACACAGACAAAAACTCAGAATTTCAGATAGGTAATATATAACATAAGGAGGTTCTCGAAATAAAACCCCTATTGTTGACAAAATGAAACAGAAGATGATCAATATGAACTAACAGTGGCATCAAGATGAATACCAACACCACTTTCTTTCACAATACTAAACTTGGTCATGTGAAATGAACAGGAAAAATGACACCTATTCCTAATTGCCTAAGAAAGCAGCTGAGACATATATGCAGCCTTCAAGGTCAAAGCTAAACAAGCAAAGGATTGCATCAACAAAACAAACCCTAAAAATATTGAGATTGAATGTTGGGAGACAGTGTGAAAAACAGAGATGGAAATAGTAGGGAACTTTGAAGACTAACTAACAAGTATGACAGATTACACGAGAAGCACCTTTTGAGAATTGGAGGATACATACCATCAAAAGAGGAACGTCCATACATTGGAAGGGCTGAAAGCAAGACGACAACAACAACAACTAAGCCTTATCCCACTAAGTAGGATCGGCTACATGGATCAACTTTCACCATAATGTTCTATCAGGACCATGTTTCTATCCAAATCATTAATCTCGAGATCTTTCTTAATAACTTCTGAGTCTTTCTAGGCCTCCCCGTTCCTCTAATTGTTTGTCATCTCTCCATCTGGTCTACCCTCCTTATTACAGAATCTACTGGTCTTCTCTCTACATGCCCAAACCACATAAGTCTATTTTCCACCCTCTTCTCCACTATAGGCGCTACCCCGACACTCTCAAATATTTTCATCTAAGTCTATCATGTAGAGTCTTACCACACATCCACCGCAACATCCTCATCTCTGCTACACTTTGTTGAAAGCAAGACATTCAACAAAAAACAGACTTCTGAAACCCTCTCAAGTAAGAGTTTCTAAACATGTGGCACTTCAAGATCCTCAAATAAATATCAGTTTTCTACAAGATTCACTGATACTGCATTATCTAGCCAAAAAGTTGAATACGTCATCTAAAGGTGATGCCTTTTGGATAATGACAAACAATGTTGTAGTTCTAAGCCCTGAACTCTCAATAATGAATATATGCTTTGGATGACGATCTAGGACAAATTGATCAAGTGCTCGAGATATGTTACTAAATCATAAATAACCATATTTGATAGACATATATCAACTGATAATCAATGTCAGGAATATTACCGACAGTAGTACCGCAGTCTCAGCACCTTGTGGATCCTTGAAAGTGACAAAGGCAATTTGAGATCGTTCATCATGGCTGCATTAATATTAAACATATGATTGTATAATAAAACTTGAGAATTGAAGCATTCTAAAAAATAGTTGACCACCACCAAGCACAGCAACTCACTGACCTTTGCATTTCAAGGTATTCAATATCACCAGAAAAGGAAAAGAACTCCTTAAGGTCTTGTTCAGATGCTCCCAAGGAAACATTACTGACTTTAATAGTCTTGACCTGTAAAGAAAATACATGTAACACTAAAAGTTTAAAACCTTGTGGAGAAAACACCTCTGCTGTTTCGATATCTAACACTTCAGGACAAAATGAAAGCATATATGATATATCTACTGATTCATACTAACTAAGAATGGAAACTTCCCTAGTGACGTATCAAACTGTCGGCCACTAATCCACTCTTTTTTTATATTTATAATTTGCTCCTTATAACTACTATTCATATTAACTGAAATATTGTGCAACACATATGCAAAAAAGGGGATACGAGAAAGTTAAAAATTTATGACAACTATATAGAGAAATGAAGTAGATTAAGAAATCAATAAATGACAACGGAGACAGAGACAGAAAAGGCAGAAACCTTAACCCAAAATCAGCAGGATTCTGAAACATCAATGTTAAACATAAAATGATCTGAAACAATCCCTAACAAAACACAACTTGATCAGCCAGCAGAGGAAATCAGATTGCCAGCAGCCAATAATTTGACACATTCATGCATTTAGCACATCTGTAATCGTTGGATCGAGATAATCCAGCTCAAATTTCAATACAGACTTAGATAACTTTTTAAATAAAAATCCCGAGCTAAAAACTGCACCATCCAATCTCAATCCAACGACCACTAAAGTGCCAAATGCGTCAAATTTGTTGGCAGTAGACAATTCAGGTTCCAGCATATAGATATGCATGAGGGTGCATATGTCTTTCCCTACCAAATATTTGAAAATAATGATCAAACAAGTTTGATGGAAAAGATAAGATCATCTATGAAGCACAAACATCGGAAACACGACCCGGACACGTTGAAAAATGAATAAATTAAACGTCCGGAGTCGGATTCTGAGGTGTTGGTGCTACAGAGGGGATCATGTCTAATCAATATTCAATAATCACTCAAAAATCGGGTTGTATACTATTCACATGACATGAACTGAAGAAGACTAAATCGGATCTAGTGCTCCACTTCGAAACTGAACTGAACTAAACTAAACTACGTTAGGTTCTATAAAAGTAATAAATCTAATCGATAATACGGTAAATCATACAAGGTTATAGCAATGTGTGATCAAAATAAACAAAATAGGAGCAAGGTTGAGTTGCAACTTACCGACATATCAGGCGACGCGTGACGGCGGCGAATTGGGCGGTTTGAGATGAAAGAGGGAGTTGGAGGATGAAGAAAACGGTGCAGTGTGAAGACACGAGTAGAGATTTATCGTTGTCTGAAGGAGCGAGAGAGAGGATTTGGAAACGCGTGCTGGATTTGCGTCGCACGTGCGAGGATCGTGGTGGAGTTAGAAGAGTAGAATGGAGTAAACCGCGTGGGAGAGCGTGATTGAACAATGACTTAATTTGGGAGACTTGGACTTTCAAAGACGTGTCATTATTATATTTTTTTAATATATATTTTATTCTTTAGTATATTTTAAAAGTTATACTCCCTCCGTCTCATAAAAAGTGTCATATTTGAGCAATGCGCGGTTCTTAAGAAAATGATTGGATGTGTTGGTTGTAGTGAAAAAATTAATGTCATTTACTAAAATACCCCTATTAACTGTAGTTGATAAAGTAGTTGAATAAAGTGAAATTTAATGAATAGGGGTATAGTAGTGGAAAAATAATAATAATTACAACATTGATAATGTAAATGGACAATTATTTTGAAACAAAGAAAAAGTGCAAATGAGACACTTTTTATGAGACGGAGGAAGTAGTATTTTATAACCTAAAATTTCTACTTTTGTGCCTTTTCATAATTGTATTTTAAAGTAGAAGTTAGTGAGACTTAACATTAACTATTACCTCTGGTTTTTTTTATAAGAAATATTTTATTTTTTTAGATTTATTAAATAATTAACGTATTTAGTCTGTATTATAGACTAAATACATTAATTATTTAATGAATTTAAAAAGGTGAAGTGTTTTTTATAAAAATGATCAGAGTATTTTTTTATCTCTATAAAAATTAGACTTATTTTTATTTTTTTGATAAAAATTGTAATGTTTAAGTTATCTGAATATACAACTTTTATTTTGTTGTTTAAAGGTTTTCTTTGATTTGGGAAATTAATTTATACAGTTAGGGATGTATTAGGTTTGATTTGGATTAGTTTTTAGTAAAAAATATCAGTTTTGTTTAATTTGATTTTTAACATTTAAAAAAATAAACAGAATCAAACCAATCAGTTTGATTTGGTTTTGTTTAGTCTGGTTGATCGATTTATAATTTTTTATAAACATTATATTCATTAGTAGTCTCTATTATTTTATTTTTCGGTGTATTTTATTCTTGTAATTTTTAAATAATATTACATTTCATGTAATTTATTTTATGCTTTATTTTTTCAAACAAATTACAAGTTCCTCTTAATCCATATGATCCAGTGACATGATTTTCATTGCATCATAAAATACGTACACTATCAAATATAAAAGTTGACACTTGACATGAAAATGTTGGAAAGGGATTTAAAAGTTTAACAAACAAAACACAACAAAACACACCACAAATGCACATCACAACTGTTTTGTAACAAAAGTAGAAGGAATTTTGTTAAAAAAGAAACAAAAAAATGTAATATAAAATGAAAATTAATTAAGAGAACTTAAACACCAAGAAGGCGGTCATAATATATCATAATGATGATAGAGAGAGCAACAATTATGGCGGACAGCGAGAGCAGCAATTCAGTGAAAGTCAGTTTTTGTGACTGATTTCTACTTTCTATGTTGTGGAATTTGGTTCTAGATGCGAGTTTTACTAAAAGGAAGAAAGTGTAAACAAAAATGGACAATGGTTGGATGCATACAAACTTTGAGCTTAATGCTAGGTGAAATAAATGATTTAGAGTTTGTTTTGATTGACTTATTTGAGCTCATCTTATGTCATAAGTTTTTTGCCACTATTTGAAAGAGCTTATTGAAACATCTTATAACATTATTCATAAAAAAAGAGCTTGTTTTTAGAAATTCTCAAAGATAATTTATGAAAACAACTTACAACAAAAATAAAAACTATTTAAATTTATTTTATATTTTGTTAGAAAAATAATTTGTGCAATTTTTTTCATAAATATTTATTTTAATAAGCACTTATGTTATAAGCTCTAAATAAGCTGCTTATCCAACCAGACCCTTATAGCGTAATTATATATAATGGTTCGGTTCATTGATTTGATGATTCGTAAAAACTAAAACCGAAAACCGAGCCAAATCACATCGATTTGCATTGATTTAGTTCGGTTTTAGAATCGAATAAAAAACAGTCAGTTTAATTTTGGTTTGAATTGTCGGTTTAATTAATTTTTTCTAATCCACTTATATCTCATATACAACTACGCGCAGAGAATATTCAATTTTTACACTTTTGGTCTAAGTGTTAGTTCAATAAAAGATAGGTGAAATAAAAGATTTAAAGTTTGTTTTGATTAACTTATTTGAGCTCATCTTATGTCATAAGTTTTTTTCCACTATTTGAAAGAGCTTATTAAAACATCTTATAGCATTATTCATAAAAAAATAGCTTATTTTTAGAAATTCTCAAAGATAATTTATGAAAACAATTTACAACAAAAATAAAAACTATTTAAATTTATTTTATATTTTGTTAATATTTATTTTAATAAGCACTTATGTTATAAGCTCTAAATAAGCTGCTTATCCAAACAGACCCTTAGAGCGTAATTATATCTAATGGTTCGGTTCATCGATTTGATGATTCGTAAAATTTAAAACCGAAAACCGAGCCAAACCACATCGATTTGCATTGATTTGGTTCGGTTTTAGAATCGAACCAAAAACAGTCAGTTTTATTTTGATTTAGTTTGATTTGAATTGTCAATTTAATTAGTTTTTTCTAATCCATGTATATCTCATATACAACTACGCGTGGAGGATATTAATTTTTACACTTTTGGTCTGAGTGTTAGTTCAACTCTCATTTAAGTATAATTTATTTGATAAATTTTTTTATCTAGTATTATGAAAACTATTTTATTTATTTATAATTAAATATATTACAGTTTTAACAAAACTCATTATTTTTTTAGTTTAATTTCTACATGATAAACTTGTTTTTAATTGTGTTTTAAGTCAATCTTTATGTTTGTTTGTTTCCATAACATTTTCACATTATTTTTTTGACTTGTTTGTTTGTAATTGATTTCAAGAGAACAAATGATATAAGGTGAATTCAAGCCATATGGCAAGTTATCAGGATCATCACGAAGAACAACTAAATGACCAAAAATACTAAAGAAAACATCTAGCACCAGAGCCAATTACAATCAACCCGCAATTCTAATTATAATCGTAATTGGCACTCTACAAATGACCGTCTTTATGCCATATCACACACAATTATAGTTAGTCCGTAATTCAAATTACAACCGTGATTCTAGTTATTATTGGTGTGTAATTCTAATTACGGACGTAAGACTCCCAAACTCTCCTTTTTGGTTCCACTGTGACTCTTTTAGTGTCACATATTTTGGTTAGTAATGAACGGTTTATGTCTTAGTTAAGTGTGAATATGTGTCAAATTATTGTGTCTGGGGCTATAAAAATACTTGGTATATCCTTTGTAATGTCTCTTATATTTTACCTATTTTTAAATTATTTTAGAAATTCTACACTAGTTACTTTGTTGCTTTTTTACTTTTGATACATTATAAAAGTCTATGTAGAACATTTAGTCATTTGTACACCGCAATGTAAATTTTATCATTTTCTTGTTTTATAATTAATTTATTGTGTACTATGTTTATGCTTTGTTTTATAATATGTATGATTTTACCATAGTCACTTAGGATTTATGACATAAGGACTCTGAATGACAGACCTTGTGTAGGTTCTCAGTTAAAATATTAATAATGAGAAATGTTGTTTGTTTTAATTTTTGTGTTTAAGCACATATTTTCTCTATGGAAGTAGAGATGTTCATAAACATCAATCATTTACTGAAAGGGTATTATTGATGCCCGATATAGAAAATCTGAACACTTAAACTTGAGGTTATGAAAATGTCTCATGTTTAATTGAGAAAAGTTTCATTTTTAAAAAGTCAATCTTAAAGGATCCTAAATGAACGAACTGCATTACAAAAATAGGTCATTTGTTAGTTCAAAACATTATAACACATTGACGAAAGTATATATTATTGACGTTTTCTATTTGTTTCTACAAAGCAAATTTCTCGTTTAATAGAAACTAGGAACCTGCATGAGTAAGTCTAGGACATAATTCATAATTTTGAATCCCCATTTTATAAATTGTTTAAAATAAATCAATAATCATTTCAAAACTATAAGTAATCATCATTTTAACTAAACACCGTAGTAAAAGAATTTGGTAATTCGATCAGTCTTCTGTAGAACGATCATTTTTACTACTTCGATAAAAATCACGTGCTTGCAAGACTTGTCAAGTTTTTGGCATTTTTGCCGAGGCCTGCTTTTGTTATTAAATTCTCTTATTCCACCGTCTAGACCAAACACTATTTTTCTATTTTCTCTTTATTTTAAATTTTCTCTATTTAGCCTTCAACATAAATACAACATGTCCTTGGGGATATGTGGAACTAATAGTGTTGTGAAAATGATGACTTTAATAAAAAATATAAAACTGGTTTCTTGAATTATCAAGAACCCAAAAACAAGGGTTTATCGGGAAAAAAAACATGAAGAAGAAGAAATAACAACAAGGATTGGGCAAATATAATTTTGTTTACTATTCACTTTCACATTAATGTTTACAAATGCTTACAAGTGAGTATCACAATTTGCCACACTCAACAAACTGAGTGTACTAGCTTATTTATAGACTAACTAGGTAACTTGCAGCCCAAGAAACCTAAACAATTGGATCCTTAACACAAGGCCCAATTCGACAGAATATAAACATTTCGACGGAATACATATAAGAACAGATTCGACTACTATATGTAACTAACAGGCACCAGCATGTGAACACGCTTCGATGGCATGCTTGCCTCCTGTCGAAATACATGAAAGCTCTCCTTCGACACAGATGAGTTCGACCTAAATCTCACAAATCTCCACCTTGGATCTAACTCAGCAACAAAGGGAGAAACAACTAGCTTTCATCATGCAGCTTTATCAACTGCATACAGTGGAAGAACTTGCAACTTGGCAACGTCTTGGTGATCATATCAGCAGCATTATCTTCAGTCGAAACCTTCAGCACTTGGACTTCACCACGCTCGATTATCTCTCTGACGAAGTGCAGCCTCACATCGATGTGCTTAGTTCGCTCATGATAGGCTGAATTCTTCGACAGGTGTATAGCACTTTGACTATCATATTTAACAGTGATACTTCGACCTTGAAGCTTCAGCTTCTTTGCAAAACTTTCAAGCCACAATGCTTCCTTCACAGCTTCAGTGAGGGCAATATATTCAGCTTCAGTGGTTGATAAGGCAACAACCTTCTGAAGCGTCGCTTTCCAACTGATTGTTGTGCCAAGCATTGTGAAAACATATCCAGAAATAGACTTTCTGGAATCCATACAACCTGCATAATCAGAGTCAACAAATCCTTCGATTTTGACTATGCTATCACCATCACAGGCTCCACCATAAATCAAGACTCTTTTCAGAGACCCATTTATGTACCTGAGAATCCACTTTACAGCTTGCCAGTGTGCCTTTCCAGGATTGGCCATATATCTGCTCACAAGGCTCACCTCATATGTTATGTCTGGCCTCGTACATACCATAGCATACATCAAAGAACCCACTACACTAGCATATGGAATGCTACTCATATAGATTCTTTCAGCTTCAGTACTCGGACTTTGAGTAGTATTAAGCTTAAACTGAGGATTTGTAGGTGTCACAACAGGCTTTGAATTCAACATACCAAACTTGTCGAGAAGCTTCCGTAGGTATGTCTCCTGAGATAAGCACAACTTCGACTGCTTTTTATCTCTCCGGATGTCAATCCCAAGAATCCTGGTTGCAGCTCCCAGATCCTTCATTTCGAACTCCTTACTGAGTTCAGCCTTCACCTTCGTTACATCCTCAACCCTGTTGCTAGCTACGAGGATATCATCCACATACAGCAGCAACATAACAAGTGAGTTTCCAGGTCGAAATCTGAAGTAAACACAGTGATCGAACTGACTTCTAGTGAAACCAATGTGTGCCATGAACTTGTCGAATCTCCTGTTCCACTGTCGAGAAGATTGTTTCAGGCTATACAAAGACCTATTCAGCTTGCACACATAATCTTCTTTACCCTTTTCTGCATACCCTTCAGGTTGACGCATCAGGATCGTTTCATCTAGATCACCATACATAAATGTTGTCTTCACATCCATTTGCTCAAGTTCCAAATCGAACTTTGCCACCATGGCCAACAGCATTCGAATGGATCTATACTTTACAACAGGTGAGAACACATCATTGAAGTCGACTCTTTCTTTCTGAGTGAACCCCCTAGCAACCAGCCTCACCTTAAAGCGCTTCGACATCACTTCATCGATTCCTTCCTTGACCTTGAAAATCCACTTACAACTGACTAACCTTGCTCCTGCAGGTTTCTCAATCAGCTCCCAAGTGTTATTATCATGAAGAGATTTCATCTCGTCATCCATGGCTTTTCGCCATTCAGTCTTGTCTCGACTCCTTATAGCTTCCTTGTAATCTCTAGGTTCTTCGTCAAGTACCTCACTTGCAGAGATTAAGGCAAAAGCTATAAGATCTGCATAACCAAGTCTCTGAGGTGGCTTGATGACTCTTCTCGACCTATCTCTTGCCAGTAGGTATTCATCGACAGTTTCCTCAACCTCTTCAGCATCTTGCTCTTCGACTTCATCAGGGCTATGCACTTCAGCATCACAATGCTACACCTCAACAGGCATTTCTACCTGTTCCAGCTCCTCTTCAGAGATTTCTGCACTTCGACTAACATCGCCAGTTTTCTTGAAAGCCATTTCGACCTCATTAAAAACTACATCACGACTTGTGATACATCTTCTGTGACCTGGTTCTAGGCACCACAGCCTATAACCCTTGACTCCCTCAGGATATCCAAGGAACATGCATCTCAGAGCTCTAGGTTCGACCTTGTCTTGCCTAATGTGAGCATGAATGAGATGAGCATGACAAGTGTTTCTGATGTTTTGAAATTTGTATGTGACACCATTTTGTGAGATGCATGATTACTCTGATTTATTTATATTTTCCGCGGGGTTTAGAAGGGTGTTACATTAGTGGTATCAGAGCAGGTCGGTCCATCTGACCAGATTGTCTAATGTTGTTTATTCCCTAGTATGCGACATGTGTGTGAAAACACTGTCGGTACTCGTTTTTATTTCTAACCTTTGTCTGCAGGAGTGGGATTGAAACAAGTGGGGGAGCTGGTGCTTCTCCAAGATGCTTCAAGTGTGGAGCGGTGGCTCAGTGTGTTGTTGAATGCTATTAAAGTTTGGAAAAGATGGTTTATGCCACATCATGATTGTCGACTGTCTATTGACAAATTGAGGAACTGATCACCCTTAATCTCTTGTTGATAGTAGACAGGATTATGTTGGATGGAATAGACGTGTCTTGCGAGCTTAGATGGTGTGTGTAGTGAATTATTTGGAGTTAAGCCAAGTGCTTACAGACTGTTGGGATAAGACGGTTATTTTTCTTGAACATGAGAATGAAGGATACTTGTTTATGTCTGCTAAGCAAGTGAATGAGTCAGTGCAAGATGGTGCCAAGGTTTTTATGTTGATGGCAACTTTGAGTATTGGTGAAAGTGGAGCAGTTGATGTTTTGCCAATTATTTGTGATTTTTCGAAAGTTTTCCTGATGAGAAAAGTGATTTACCGTTGGAACGTGAGGTGGAATTTACGATCGACTTAGTTCCTGGAAGTAGTCCGGTAGTGATGGTTCCATATCATTTGTCAACATCAAAATTGAAAGAGTTGAAGAGTCATCTTGAAAATCTGCTTGAGAAGAGGTTTATTCGTCTGAGTGTGTCACAGTGGGGTGCACCAGTTTTGTTGGTTAAGAAGAAAGAAGGTTTTATGAGGTTTTGTGTGGATTACAGACAATTGAACAAGGTGACTATCAAGAATAAGTATCCACTTCCAAGGATTGATGATTTGATGGATCAATTGGTTGGTGTAAGTGTGTTCAGTAAGATAGATTTGAGATCTGAGTATCATCAAATTCGTGTGAAGACTGGAGATATTCAGAAGACTGCTTTTAGAACGAGGTATGGACATTATGAGTATTCTGTGATGCCATTTGGTGTGACTAATGCACAAGGAGTATTTATGGAGTACATGAACAAGATTTTCCATCCTTATTTGGACAAGTTTGTGGTTGTGTTCATTGATGATATTTTGATCTATTTAAAGAGTGAAGAAGATCATGCTGAGCATTTGAAGATTGTGTTATGCGTGTTGAAAGAGAAGCAGTTGTATGCTAAACTTTCTAAGTGCGAGTTTTGGTTGAAAGAAGTGAGTTTCCTTGGCCAAGTGATTACGAGTAGAGGTATTGCAGTTAATCCATCGAAGGTTAAAGCTGTATCGCAATGGGAAGCTCTGAAATCAGTTTTTGAGATTTGAAGTTTTCTTGGTTTGGCAGGTTATTATCTGAAATTCATTGAAGGATTTGCCAAGTTATCTTTGCCGTTGACGCAGTTAACTAGGAAAGGTCAAGCTTTTGTTTGGGATGCAAAGTGTGAAGAAAGTTTCCAAGAGCGTAAGAGAATATTGACGATAGCTCCTGTTTTTATTTTGCCGAATTAGGCAGAACCATTTGTTGTGTAATGTGATGCTTCTTTGATGGGTTTGGGAGGTGTGTTGATGCAACATCGGCAAGTTGTAGCTTATGTTCAAGGCAACTTAAGGTGCATAAGAGGAATTATCTGATGCATGACTTAGAGTCGGCCGTTGTTGTATTTGTGTTAAAGCTCTGGAGGCATTATTTGTTTGGTACGAGATTTGAGGTATTTAGTGATCATAAGAGCTTAAAGTATCTCTTTAATCAGAAAGAATTGAATCCGAGGCAAAGGAGACGGTTAGAACTTTTGAAAGATGATGATTTTGGTTTGAATTACCATCCGGGTAAAGCAAACGTGGTAGCTGATGCATTGAGTAGGAAATCTTTGCATATGTCGATGATGATGGTAACCGAATTGGAAATGATTGAGCAATTCCGTGATTTGAGTTTGGTTTCTGAAGAGACTTCTCATGGAGTTAAGCTTGGTTTGTTGAAGCGTACTAGTGGCATTCTTGATGAGATTCGAGGAGGTCAGAAATTTGATTTGAGTTTGGTAGATCGGTTGACTTTGATCAATCAAGGTCGAGGTGATGATTTTCGGATTGATGAAAATGGTATCTTGAGACGTCGTGATAGAGTTTGTGTTCCAGATATTGTTGAGCTGAGTAAGAGTATTCTTGAGGAAGGGCATCGTAGCGGATTGAGTATTCATCCGGGTGCTACTAAGAGGTATCAAGATTTGAGGAAATTATTTTGGTGGCATTGTATGAAGAAGGATATTGCAGAGTTGGTGTATTCTTGTTTGATTTGTCAAAAGTCGAAGATCGAACATCAGAAACCGTCAAGTTTGATGTAACCGTTATCTATTCCTGAGTTGTTCGTTTGAGGTCATTTTTTAGGGCGAAAATCTTTTAAGTGAGGGAGGGTTGTAACACCCAGATTTTTAGTAATTAATTATTTATATTAATTAATTGGGTAATTTTATGAATTAATTGATTTATGTGATTTATCTAATTTATTTGAATTATTTGATTTAAATGAATTACTTGATTTAGGGAATTCATATGAATTGTTTGATTTATATAACTTATTGAGTTTATATAAATTAATTGGTTTATTTAATTTATGTGAATTAATTGATTTAATTGATTAAATTGAAATGTGTGATTTATTTAACTATTTGAAATTAATTGAATTGTTGGATTTATCTAATTATTTGATTTAATTAGATTATTGGAATTAAGTAAATTATTTAATTTATTCTATTTAATAGAATTTTAGATAATTGCTAGACTTTGGTTAGGCTTAAGGTGGTGTGTTAATATTAAGTGTGATGGGTTGAGTTAGACCCACTTGGTTTAAGACAAGTTAGGGTTTTAGAGAATAAAGTTAGTAAGAAAAATTGGAAGAGAGAAAAATAGAAGAGAAGAAAAGAAAGAGTAGAAAAGAAGAAGAAGAGAAAATCAAACCCAACTCAAGAAATCATCCAAAAATAAAGTAAGGGTGAATTTTCACTTATTTATTGGGATTATTTGATAATGATTAGTGGGTAGAAATATGATTAGGATAAAACCCCCAAAAATTTTATAATGAGATTGGAAATGTTAGATTTTGATGATAATCCTTGAAATTATGTTAATTTTATGGTGTTAAGCAATTTGGTTTTGAGTTTCTTTAGTTTTGCTTCAATATAGGTGATTATTTTGTATGAGATTGGACTAACGTGATTTTGTGAGAATGTTGCGGTTGCTGTTTGAACTTGAATTGAATTATACATTATGAATTTGTCTGCATTCTTCTCAACCGTGTTTGTCTACTTTAATATCTTAAAACCAAGATTGGTTTTCTTTTCCTGTTTCAAAATCCTGGCACTGTTAGTTGTTCATCGGCACTTGCTTGTATTAAGTAGAGGGTGTCTTTCTTTTCCTTTAAAATTTGGTTCATGTTAATCATAAATTGTAATTATATGATTATATTGTTTTTTTTTTTTTTGCAATGACATTAGGATATATTTTTATTTTTTTTTACTTTCCTTTATATATATTGATAGGTAGATTTATACTGATTGATAGTTCAAATAAGTAGTTTAGTTTTATACTGTGCGGTCATATTAGAGTTCAATTTTATACTTATTGATAATTTAATTTTATACTAAATGGTTAGTAGTTTTTTTAAGTGATTTTGTTTAGTAGAATATGTTCTACTGTTGGATTATTTTTTATTTTTATATTATTAGTTACTATTTTATATTGTTGTTGCAGTCTAATTAGTGATGATGTAGTGCCACCCTTTGTCTTTCACGATATGCTTTAGTGCATCATATTAAGAAACAAAATAAATAAAAAATGTAATAATGATTACAAGGCCAACAATTTGTAATATAGGTACCCTATAAAAATGAGTATTATTAATTGGTCCCTGTAACAATGCACATGCCATCTTGTAGCAAACCGAAAATTGAAGATGGATGTTCAGAATTATAATTGTAGCAATTTGGGAATGTGAGAGTTATCTTATGTCACTGTAGTATATATATAATGAACCATAATACTTTTTTTTTCAATTAATAATATAACTTATTCTTTAGCATAATTAATAATAATAATAATAATAATAATAATAATAATAATAATAAATATGTCTCAATTTAATGATTGATATTCATTTTAATTATTTATTAAATATTGAATTATTTATTAAATATTGAATTATTTATTGAATATTAATAAAATATTGAAATATTAATTAAATATTAACTATTTAATTAGATATTGGTTATTTATTTAAATAATAATTAATTATTCAAATATTTATTATTTATCAAAATATTGATTTATTTATTAAAATAATAATTGTTGGTTAAAATATTGAATAATTATTGAATATGGAATAATTATTAAAATGTTTAATAATTAATAAATAATTATTATTATTGAGTAGTATTGAATATTTACTAAATATTAAAATATTAATTTGAAATATTGAATTATTTATTGAATAATTGAATTAATTAGTGAATATTGGATTATTTAATTGAATATTGAATTATTTATTAAATATTGACTAATTATTAAAGTATTGGTTTTTTATTGAATATTGACTATTTATTGAATATTGATTCAATTATTGGTGATTGATTAATTATTATATATTTAATCGGTATCTTGTGTTTTGTGAATTGAGATTGAATTGTGTTGATACTTGCCAATTGTGGTGATGATGTTTGAAATGAGAGTGCCATGGTTTTTAAAAATGTGATTGTGTGTGCAATTGTGTGGTAATTCAAGTGTGATGAATTATTGAAGATATGCATGATATTAAGATTAGGGAATGGTCTTAATTGCATATGATTGTTGATTGCATACACATCATTTATGTCAAGAGGTAATGCATGCTAGTTCCGTGGGAGCTAGTGACTTGTCCAGAACCTAGAGTGGGGTTTGAAAGCTTAGGGGACGGGCTTTTGTTTGTTATTGCTCTAGGGGACGGACCCGGTTTAAGTGTAAAAACCGAAAAATAATAACAAGTGTTGGTACCACGTGGCATGAGTTGCATTGAGTCTCATTGTGTATATGTTTGTTATATGAGATTATGTGTACTTATGTGAGTTGTTGAATTTGTGAAATTGTGGATGGGGTGGATATACTTGTGAATGGTATGGTTACTTGAGTAATACTTTGTTGATGAAACCTTGAAGTGTGAGAATGATTATACTTATGTTTGTAAGCCTTTAAATTAATTATTATCTTATGATTTCAATATTGACGTGAATTCTCACCCTTCTGTTGGAATGATGTTTTATACGACATCGCTCAGATACCGAGGAGTAGAGTTGCTTCTAGCGCGAGGTAGCCGTTGGATTAACTGATTTAGTTTCTTTATTTATGTTGGGTCGAGTCGTGCTCTGATCATGTAACACTGGGATCGTTCGGTTTATGTTTGAGAGATACATTATGTATTCTACTTTATGCTTTTAAGTTTATTTGAATTGTATGAAGTTTGGCTTTTATGCCTAAGTATTGATTATGAATGAGATGAGCATGACAGGTGTTTCTGATGTTTTGAAATTTTTATGTGACACCTTTTGTGAGATGCATGATTACTCTGATTTATTTATATTTTCTGCGAGGTTTAGAAGGGTGTTACATTAGTGGTATCAGAGCTGGTCGGTCCATCCGGCCAGGTTGTCTAATGTTGTTTATTCCCTAGTATGCGACATGTGTGTGAAAACACTGTCGGTACTCATTTTTATTTCGAACCTTTGTCTGCAATTGTGGGATTGAAACAAGTGGGGGAGGAGCTGGTGCTTCTCCAAGATGCTTCAAGTGTGGAGCGATGGCTTAGTGTGTTGTTGAACGCTATTAAAGTTTGGAAAAGATGGTTTATGTCACATCATGATTGTCGACTGTCTATTGACAAATTGAGGAACTGATCACCCTTAATCTCTTGTTGATAGTAGATGGGATTATGTTGGATGGAATAGACATGTCTTGCGAGCTTAGATGGTGTGTGTAGTGAATTATTTGGAGTTAAGCCAAGTGCTTACAGATTGTTGGGATAAGACGGATATTTTTCTTGAACCTGAGAATGAAGGAGACTTGTTTATGTCTGCTAAGCAAGTGAATGAGTCAGTGCAAGATGGTGCCAAGGTTTTTATGTTGATGGCAACTTTGAGTATTGGTGAAAGTGGAGCAGTTGATGCTTTGCCTATTGTTTGTGATTTTCCGAAAGTTTTCCTGATGAGATAAGTGATTTACCGTTGGAACGTGAGGTGGAATTTACGATCGACTTAGTTCCTGGAACTAGTCCGGTAGCGATGGCTCTATATCGTTTGTCAACATCAAAATTGAAAGAGTTGAAGAAACAACTTGAAAATCTACTTGAGAAGAGGTTTATTCGTCCGAGTGTGTCACCGTGGGGTGCACCAATTTTGTTGGTTAAGAAGAAAGAAGGTTCTATGAGGCTTTATGTGGATTACCGACAATTGAACAAGGTGACTATAAAGAATAAGTATCCACTTCCAAGGATTGATGATTTGATGGATCAATTGGTTGGTGCAAGTGTATTCAGTAAGATAGATTTGAGATCTGGGTATCATCAAATTAGTGTGAAGGCTGAAGATATTCAGAAGACTGCTTTTAGAATGAGGTATGGACATTATGAGTATTATGTGATGCCATTTGGTGTGACTAATGCACCAGGTGTATATATGAAGTACATGAACAAGATTTTCCATCCTTATTTTGACAAGTTTGTGGTTGTGTTCATTGATGATATTTTGATCTATTCAAAGAGTGAAGAAGATCACACTGAGCATTTGAAGATTGTGTTATCCGTGTTGAAAGAGAAGCAGTTGTATGCTAAACTTTCTAAGTGCAAGTTTTGGTTGAAGGAAGTGAGTTTCCTTGGCCAAGTGATTACGAGTAGAGGTATTGTGGTTAATCCATCGAAGGTTAAAGCTGTATCGCAATGGGACGCTCAATATCAGTTTTTGAGATTCAAAGTTTTCTTAGTTTGGCAGGTTATTATCTGAAATTCATTGAAGGATTTACCAAGTTATCTTTGTTGTTGACGCAGTTGACTAGGAAAGGTCAAGCTTTTGTTTGGGATGCAAAGTGTGAAGAAAGTTTCCAAGAGCGTAAGAGAAGATTGACGACAACTCCTGTTTTGATTTTGCCGAATCCAGCAGAACCATTTGTTGTGTAATGTGATGCTTCTTTGATGGGTCTGGGAGGTGTGTTGATGCAACATTGGAAAGTTGTAGCTTATGCTTCAAGGCAACTTAAAGTGCATAAGAGGAATTATCCGACGCATGACTTAGAGTCGGTCGCTGTTGTATTTGTGTTAAAGCTCTAGAGACATTATTTGTTTGGTACGAGATTTGAGATGTTTAGTGATCATAAGAGCTTGAAGTATCTCTTTGATCATAAAAAATTGAATGCGAGGCAGAGGAGATGGTTATAACTTTTGAAAGATTATGATTTTGGTTTGAATTACCATCCGGGTAAAGCAAACATGGTAGCTGATACATTGAGTAGGAAATCTTTGCATATGTCGATGATGATGGTAACAGAATTGGAAATGATTGAGCAATTCCGTGATTTGAGTTTGGTTTGTGAAGAGACTTCTCATGGAGTTAAGCTTGGTATGTTGAAGCTTACTTGTGGCATTCTTGATGAGATTTGAGGAGGTCAGAAATCTGATTTGAGTTTGGTAGATCGGTTGACTTTGATCAATCAAGGTCGAGGTGATGATTTTCGGATTAATGAAAATGGTATCAAGAGATGTCGTGATAGAGTTTGTGTTCCAGATATTGTTGAGCTGAGTAAGAGTATTCTTGAGGAAGGGCATCGTAGCGGATTGAGTATTCATCCGGGTGCTACTAAGAGGTATCAAGATTTGAGGAAAGTATTTTGGCGGCATCGTATGAAGAAGGATATTGCAGAGTTGGTGTATTCTTGTTTGATTTGTCAAAAGTCGAAGATCGAACATCTGAAACCGTCAGGTTTGATGTAACCGTTATCTATTTCTGAGTTGTTCGTTTGAGGTAATTTTTTAGGGCAAAAATCTTTTAAGTGGGGGAGGGTTATAACACCCCGATTTTTAGTAATTAATTATTTATATTAATTAATTGAGTAATTTTATGAATTAATTGATTTATGTGATTTATCTAATTTATTTGAATTATTTGATTTAAATGAATTACTTGATTTAGTGAATTCATATGAATTGTTTGATTTATATAATTTATTGAGTTTATATAAATTAATTGGTTTATTTAATTTATGTGAATTAATTGATTTAATTGATTAAATTGAAATGTGTGATTTATTTAACTATTTGAAATTAATTGAATTGTTGGATTTATCTAATTATTTGATTTAATTAGATTATTGGAATTAAGTAAATTATTTAATTTATTCTATTTGATAGAATTTTAGATAATTGCTAGACTTTGGTTGGGCTTAAGGTGGTGTGTTAATATTAAGTGTGATGGGTTGAGTTAGGCCTACTTGGTTTAAGACAAGTTAGGGTTTTAGAGAACAAAGTTAGTAAGAAAATTTGAAAGAGAGAAAAATATAAGAGAAGAGAAGAAAGAGTAGAAGAGAAGAAGAAGAGTGGAGAAGAAGAGGAAATCAAACACAACTCAAGAAATCATTCAAAAATAAGGTAAGGGTGAGTTTTCACTTATTTATTGGGATTATTTAATAATGATTAGTGGGTAGAAATATGATTAGGATAAAACCCCCAAAAAATTTATGAGATTGAAAATGTTAGGTTTTGATGATAATCCTTGAAATTGTGTTAATTTTTTGGTGTTAAGCAATTTGATTTTGAGTTTCTTTAGTTTTGCTTCAATATAGGTGATTATTTTGTATGAGATTGGACTGATGTGATTTTGTGAGAATGCTGCGGCTGCTGTTTGAACTTGTATTGAATTATACATTATGAATTTGTCTGCATTCTGCCCAACTGTTCTGGACTGGACCATTGGCTAGACATGGCCCAATCCACTTCTGATCCCAGAACGGCCCAATTGCCTAAGTCCAATAGGGCAGAACTTACCTTTCTGCCCTCCAACCGGGCACCCTTGGACGAATGAACCCTAAAGACATTTGCTCCTCCTCGGTACTTCTTCCCGTCATGCACGACCTCATTAGTCCCAAGACAGTCATGGGCATGTGCCCGGAACTACGCCTTTACCCGACATAACGGCTAGTTTTGGGAACCCTGCCCGACATAACGGCTAGATTTTGGGTAGTTACCTATTCTTCGGGAAACGGTTATTTCGCCCCAAAAATAGGGACCGTTGGCCATGTGTTGGGGGCATTATATAAACCCTCTCACTTGAGAGGATCAGGTATCCAATAATCATCCTAAGAACACACTTTGTACTTGCCCTTTTCTCTGACCTTTTCTTACTTGAGCGTCGGAGTGCCTTGTAGGTACACCCCCTCCTCTCCTACGAGCACCATCATCTGCCCTACAAGGAAGACCACGACGATCCAATCTGATCACCTCCAATCAGTGGCGCCGTCTGTGGGAACAAGCTTCCCCGTCTTTTGATTCAAGATCCTCTCTTTTTCACCTTAAAGACCAAAGCTCTCTTCAAACTCCTTCCGATCATTATGGCCTCCACCAAGAATGATGATGTCCGTCAAGAACCTACTGTCGCCGTTATCGCTGATAACACCGACCACATCCTCTCCGGAGCTGCTTTCCCGGAGAAAGACCATCGAAACAGGAAGACCGCCTCCCCTACTCCCGATGACGTGAAACCTCGGGCATAGGCTACTGACCGTGTTTTTGAGCCTATTCCGGTTCCACAAAACGCTGACCCCAGCACAGCTGCTCTCGTTGCCTCCCTCAACAGGTCAAACCTCTTGATCTTCCAACAAGGTGAAAAGATCAACACTCTCGAGCACGTCCTCCAGGAGCGCTTGTCCTCGGAGAAACCCTGCAGCTCTTCTCCACATCCTCGATCTCCCCCTCAGAAACAGAGGCGTGACAGGTCCAGAAGCCTCTCCCCGGAGAGAAAACGATCAAGATCAGAAGAGCTCGCATCCGACCTTGCAAGAAGGCGACACCGCTCTCCCCTGCGGAGGTCAAGACGTTCCCCCGCGTCAAAGAGATCCAGGCCCTCAGAAAAGTACGAGCATCGTCGTTCACGCAGGCATTCTCCACGACGAAGCAGAAGCTGTGGTCGTAGCTATTCCTTTTTGCGTTCTCTGAGCACAAGCATTGACGACGACGTCCATGACCCCCTCTCACAGGAGATCATGGACACTAGAATTCCTCGTGGGTTGGAGAAGCCCCCTGCTCTAGTAACATACGACGGGACCACCGACCCCGACGAACACATAGAAAATATAGAGGCAATGCTCCACTACCACAATGTGAGTGGAGCCATAAAGTGCAGATTGTTCCTAATCACCCTTAAGAAAGGGGCTATGGCTTGGTTCAAGCGCCTTCCCCGGGGGTCGGTCACATCTTGGAGAGAATTGAAGACCCGGTTCACCCGGCATTTTACGGCCTCCCGACGACATCCCAAGTCAGAGGCCACCTTCGAAGCTATCATACAGGTCAAGGACGAGTCCCTGCGGGTATATATTAAACGGTTTAACAAAGAGGCCGTGGAGGTCTGTACGACAGACCATATGAAAAAGTATCTCCTCGAGAAAGGCTTGAAACCAAAAAGCGGGTTTCACAAAGCCGTCGGAATCGAGACCCCCCGAACGTTGACGGAACTTCTCCGGAAAGCTGAAGAGTATATATATAGTACGAAGAGAAGGAAGCCGCAATTCATGACCGGGACGCAAGAAATCAAGAAAGCAACCTGTCGCTCCCAGGATTTTCATCCAGGTACAAGCGCGAGAGTGGCGCGGAAAAACAGAGTCGATAGCCGTGTAAATTTATCCCAAGAGAGGGAAAGGGAACACCGCATAAACCTTAGGAAGGGGGAAAGGGATGGCCATCGCAACCATAACCTGGGTTCGGGAGTCGGTTACGCGAGGGGAAGGTGCTAGCACCCCACGCGTCCATCGTACTCGATGGGATCCACGCTTGTTGTCTATTCTAAGGGTGAGTTATCCTATCATCTAGGGCTGTGCTAAAACGGGGAAGGTAAAAACAAAGACAGACTCGGTAGGACGTCGACATCCTAGGCCTACGTACCCCCCTTGTGCAATGGGGAATTCAGAGTCAACGTAGTTCGGACCAAGTTCTTTTTGTGTTTTTTATGAGCGACGTTAAGTTCGCGTCCGGCAGTTAGGGTCGATGCCTGTTTACGACACAGACGGAAGGTAACGTGCCCTTTTTGAAAATAGCCTTTAAGTTGAAGGTCCCGAAGGACAAAAAGGTTTGAAGTTGGTTTGTGTTTTTTAGGACAGAAGTGGCTTAAGTTAGTTCCTAAGTTGCATTGCACCAAAGTCTAAGGCACAGGGGCGAATACTTAACGCATCGTCCCAAGACAGGACGCTCGCTAAGCACTCTAGAAAGATGAGAGGAAGCCCCTCATTTCTCATTCCCCATACTTAAGGCTCGTGCGCAATACGCCTTATTATTATTAAGTGTTTTAAAGAAATTTGAGATGAGAAGAGAGAAAACACAAGGGTAACTCTAAGTGGGACTATGAGTCCTAAAGTTATCATGCATGGGTGACCTAAGGTTAGTGAGGTTTGACGACAACCTAAATCCTAAAGGATGAAGATAGGAGAGAAAGAAAGAACAAAGGTGAAGAGGGATACTTTTCCACCCTTAAAGAACTTACCTTAGTCCCTACATAAAAGGTTAGTGAGAAACATACATAAATAATATCAAAGCAAATGAAAATGAAGCAATGGCAAACAATAAGGATAATAATCCAAACATGAACTCAGAAATCAAAGGAACAACCCCAAAGCAAATGGCACAAGTGCCTTTCCAAACAGATAATCAGATATGGTCAGAAATAGGCATACAAGAAGATCTCAAGTGAAAACAATTAAATAAATAGAGAAATAACTCCTAAAATTCCCAAATTAAATTTCAAGGTCCCTCAACCAGAGACAAACAACATACCAAAAATCCCTGCAAAAATTCAAAGTGTTAGTCATTCAATTAATCATACAAAATTCAGGTGGGAAGTAGGGTTCGGTGTGCCAAAAGGAATGACCAAAATGCAATATGCATTAATTTTAAAAATGAAAGAAAAATGTTTTAATGCATTTTAGGATGTTATCTAATAGATGCAAAAAGAATGGATAAAAAATATTTTATGGTTGCAGAGAAATAAAATAAATAAATTTAAGTATGCATTATATGGATAATTCAAAAAGACAATAGACAAAATAATTAATTTAAATGATAAAAATAAAATAAAAATAAAAAAATAAAATTTGGAAAATTTATTAAAATGGTAAATGTGATGCATGAAATTTTTTAGTAATTTTTTAATGCAAGAATGTATTTTTAATAATTAAAATATGAAATAATAATTAAAATAAAATAAAATATGAAATTAGTATGTAGGGGGTGTAGACAGTAAGAATATGCGTTGAAAAAGAGGAAATGGGCTGACAGGGAGGGTGCGCATAGCAAAGGCCCGCCCATATTTATCAGAAAAAAAAAACAAAAATAAGAGTGGATTTACCGTGGACGTGCCATGTGTGACGCACATGGTCATTTTAATGCAGTGGCGTCATCTCAGCCACACGATCCATTAGACGGCTCATGATTAGTCAACGAAAACAAAAGTAAACAAAATAGAAAAGCATAATTGGAGGAGCATGATAATTGTCGTGGGGTAAATAACACCTGAACATTAATTTAAATTCAGAAAAAAAAAGAGAATGAGGGGGCAAAGCATGGGCCGTTGGATGAAGGAAACGGATGGCTGGGATTGCGTCTTCCCCGTCCAAACCCTTGCCGGCCGGAGCTCCAACCCAGACGCCGGAACTAGGGTTCCGGTCGTCTTCCCCGGCGACGTGCACCCAAAACCTGCCCAGAAAACTCATGCGAATACACTATTCCAACCAGAAAAATGTGAGGATCAATAATATCATCTCAAAAACCACAAATAATGCAAGGATAAAGAGAATCGAAGGAAATAACATGTGGGCCCAAAGCTCTAAACTCACATAACAAGCCATACACACGTCCATAATTAAAAATAATTACATCAGGATAATCACCATTCATCACACTTCAATATAGACATAAAAAAAAGAGTTTTAGGAGCACGAAAAATTCACCAACCTGAGATGGCACAGCTTCAATCCTTGCTTTTGGCTGCGAATGGTGGTTGGGTTGTGTTCTAGAAATCACCAGGAAGAGATTTGTGGAGGAACTTTGAAGAAAGACCTTGTAATTCGTAAGATCCAAGGAAAGAAAGCTTTAGGGTTCCAAATTGTGGTTCTCCTCTAAATGCACGTGAATGAACCCTAACCAGTGCATGGATAGGTTTAAATAGGCTAGGGTTTTCTTCTGATGAGGAATTGGGCTTGGGTAATCCATTGTTTAATGATTTTTGAATAATTTTGGAAAAATGCATAATGTGAATTACACCTTCCTCCTTGCATGGATACTTGAGAATTATTTGATGGATCACCTTCATTTGGATTGCTAATCACACCATATTTAAATTGGGCCTTGAAAACAAATGATTCATGAGTTTTTTGATGACTTGGCTTTTTTGAATAATAAAAAATAAGTGAAGAATAAACCATGGAATCACTTGATTAAAAAGCCAAAAATGCTTCTTAGGAATTGTTTTTGGATGTTGGAACATGTCTTGAAGCAATGGAATTAATCATAGGTCCATATGTCCCAAAACCTAAAAGTTGTGAAAATGAAACCCTAAAAACCACCTTGCCTTCTTTGGACCATAACTGGAGCTTCACAAATGATATAGAGACCCACTAGTACTTGTTGGAAAGAGGATAAAAAGACTTTCAACCTTCATGTTGGAGAAAAATTCATTTGAAGCTTTATTGATGATGAAAAGTCAAGTTGAATGTAGTGCAGGAACTTGCCCAAAAAGGAAACTTTTCATTATAGGTCACTTTCCAAATTTAGAAACTTTGCACCAACTCCTGATTCCTGATAAATATGTATAAAACTTGACCCTTGGAGACCATATGAGGATGTGAGACCTTGAAAACCTTGGAGAGAACCTCAAAATTCCACAGTTGACTTCTCCTCTCACTGTTGACTTTTACCCAATTCAACTGATTTTCAATCCATTGGCCAATTGAACTTCTCCTGAACCAAACTGATGAACCACCTCCCATCCCTAGGTATTTAGGGACCCAAGGAGTACCATGGAATTAAGTCTTGCCCAAAAAATCAGAAATAAACTGACTTTATAGCAAACCCTAGTTGTGGTACCCTCAGTCTATGAGGAAATAACACAGTCTCCAAATCCAAATTCCCCTGAATATGATGTGTATCCTCTCCAACAAAGATAAGATATATCATTTGATGATGATAAAAACCCAAAGAGCTTGCCCATTGAAGCAATAAACCCAAGAATCTCAAAACCCTAATCTATGCACTGGTTAGGAAAGGATGATCCACCTGAGCTCTCTTGGACAATACCAGGACTCTTGCTTGACCCTTTGAAGCACTGCCTCAGGCACCTTGACCCCATGCTAAGAACCAATGATATGTACACATGATAATGCAAAATGCAATGCAACATAAGCCAGTTAGTAATAAAGTAAGGAGAGCAAATTTTGGGGTGCAACAGCTGCCCCTATTCAATCAACTTGGTCCTGAAGGTGTGATAGCAATGGCTCTCAGACATTCCGGGGTACACGGGGATTGAATACCGAAAGAGCCCTGGAAATTTGCGAGAAAGAGTATGCTGAAAAATAAGGAATATGACCTCAACCATATCCACAAGGAAAAAACAAATACAACCTCAATCGAATCCAAAAAGACGAATACAACCTCAAAAAAAGACTGACCTCAATCACTCTACCCACAAAGAAAACACGAATACGACCTCGATCGCACCCACAAAACGAATACAACCTCAATTGCACCCGCAAAGGAAGACTGACCTCGATCACTCTACCCACAAAGAAAATACGAATACGACCTCAATCGCACCCACAAAACGAATACAACCTCAATTATACCCGTAAAGGAAGGCTGACCTCAATCACTCTACCCACAAAGAAAATATGACTACGACCTCAATCGCACCCACAAAACGAATACAACCTCAATTGCATCCACAAAACGAATACAACCTCAACTGCATCCACAAAGGAAGACTGACCTCGATCACTCTACCCACAAAGAAAACACGAATACAACCTCAATCGCACCCTTAAAACGAATACAACCTCAATTGTACCCTCAAAGGAAGACTGACCTCAATCACTCTACCCGCAAAGAAAAGACGAATACGACCTCGATCGCATCCATAAAACGAATATAACCTCAATTGTACCCTCAAAGGAAGACTGACCTCGATCACTCTGCCCACAAAGAAAATAAGAATACGACCTCAATCGCACCCACAAAACGAATACAACCTCAATTGCACCCGCAAAGGAAGACTGACCTCAATCACTCTGCCCACAAAGAAAATAAGAATACGACCTCAATCGCACCCTCAAAACGAATACAACCTCAATTGTACCCTCGAAGGAAGACTGACCTCAATCACTCTACCCACAAAGAAAAGACGAATACGACCTCGATCGCATCCACAAAGGATAACCAACATAAAGTGGACTTCACTGGGGATAACGTGAAACAAGACTCACAAAAGAAAAAGGTCAAAATGAGGCAAAGACAAACTTCTAACGGACTCCTGATCCACAGATAAGATGACTCCGTTGGGGAAGGTGAAGTCTAAATATAAGACTCTGCCGGGGAGCACAAGTATGAGGAACGCATCCCTCCAAAATCTCCTGAGTTATGCCATCTCTGCTGAGAAAGAGAACTGGCAAGGAAAGTATCAAACCTGGCTTATGCTTTGGGATGTAAATGTTTGAATTTTGCCGTAATGCTCCACACGAAGTGGAAATGCTACGCGTTTTGAGGATGCAATGCTTATGATATGTAAAAAGGGTCCCTCCAGCAAAATAAATGCTGGAGAGAAAAGATCAATTCAGCCGGGGATGACAAAAATAAATTGTCCTCTGAACCTAGGAACTCTGCTGAGAAGGATCACACTGATCGACTCCTTGGATCAACAACTTCTATTGGGGATGAAATCCCGAAAGAACTACCGGGGCTACACCTGTCTGAAGGTAACATCCAACCTGAGATTTCTCCTCTGCTAGGGGAGTTAAGAATGAACGCCAATGACGGAACCGGAAGTCCGTTATTGAGGATTGCTGATAACCAATTGGGCTTAGGACCTGCTGGGGGATGCCAGCCCATAATACCATCCTGCTTGGGGAAAACTGTCCGTAATACCATCCTGCTTGGGGATATTGCTGATCTTAGCCTGCTGGGGAGAATGACTTTACTCCCACCTTGCTGGGGATTAGAATGTGACATCGTCAGTGAAAGTACGCTTCCTGACTGGATGGGGAAGTGAGCACCACGATTCTGTGGGGAAACAATGTCTCGATTCGGAGAAAATACTTTCCAAGTCTTCTGCTGGGGAAAGTCTGCTCTGCTGAGGAAAGTGTAATCTCAATGCTGGGGAGAGCAACCTGCTGGGGGAGTACAATCCTGTTGCCCTGCAAGTCAAATAACAACAAATAGAATATGCCACAACCTGGCTATCACCGTTAACGCCTAAGTAATTTCTACTGCTTTTCGTTATGCTTCACAAAGCTCAAAGTTTCATATGCAATGTTTATCAAAAATATCGGACGTCTTTGTAAACAAAACAGTAAAAGTAAAAGTAAAACAAACAATGGAAAGCTCTTTGAGTGAAATGAATATTTTATTAAAGAGTGGCCTGTAAATAGGCATTTACAATAGGAAGCAATTCCTAGAAAGAGGTAATTGCGCAAAAACAAAAAGAAAATACACATGTCGGCAATGTGGGAACAGATATCCACCATGATTCGACTCAGCTATGACCCATACGACTTGCTTATCCACAAATGTATTGGCCTTTGAAGAGACTAACTGTACTGATTCCTTCCTTTCAGAACTTCCAGGTATTGAGAGTGTTCACAGATCGAACGCAGACCGTAGCCTTTCGCTTATAAATCCCTAACTTTTGCCTGGATCGCCCTTTTCGGGTTTTTAATCCACCGGGATACCCATTTTTTCCAAAGACGCCTTTTCAGGTTTTCAACTTTGCGGGTGTACACATTTCTTTTTACATTTTATCCCTAATTTTTGCCCGAACCTTTTCCTTTTTATGGTTCGCCGGGATGCCCCTTTTTGCCTGGACTTTCTTTTTATGTCCAGCGGGTCTCTTTTATGCGAAGTATTTTTTGACTACGTCTGCGTTCACAGGGGAGGTAAAATCTTCGCCATCCATAGTTGAAAGTAGTAAGGCTCCACCAGAGAAAACCTTTCTGACTACATACGGCCCTTCGTAGTTTGGAGTCCATTTACCCCTGTGATCTGTCTGAGGAGGAAAGATCCTTTTCAAAACCAATTCACCTGTCTGAAAATTCTGAGGACGCACTTTCTGATCAAAGGCGTGCTTCATCCTGCTCTGATACAAACGACCATGTGCGATGGCTGCCAGTCTTTTTTCTTCAATAAGGTTCAACTGATCCAATCTGGAACGCACCCACTCAGCTTCATCAAGCTTCACATCTGCCAGAACTCTCAAAGACGGGATCTCGACCTCTAAGGGTATAACTGCTTCCATACCATATACCAATGAGAAAGGAGTTGCCCCAGTCGACGTACGCACCGAAGTACTATGTAGGGCGTAAGGTAACATCTCATGCCAGTCCTTATATGTTACCACCATCTTCTGCACAATCTTCTTGATGTTCTTATTTGCCGCCTCAACAGCCCCATTCATCTTTGGCCGATACGGAGAAGAATTGTGATGCTCGATCTTAAAACTTTGACATAGTTCCTTCATCATCTTATTATTCAAATTCGAGCCATTATCAGTAATGATTCTTTCCGGGACCCCATAACGACAGATGATGTCCTTCTTTATAAACCGGGCTACTACTTGCTTGGTGACATTGGCGTACGAGGCTGCCTCCACCCACTTTGTGAAATAGTCTATGGCAACCAAAATGAAACAATGCCCATTGGAAGCAGTAGGCTCAATCTTTCCAATCATATCTATACCCTACATTGCAAAAGGCCAAGGAGACGACAACACATTTAGAGGCGTAGGCGGTACATGCATCTTATCTGCATAAATCTGGCATTTATGGCACTTCCGAGCGTACTTGAAACAATCTGACTCCATAGTCATCCAGTAATATCCTGCTCTCAACAACTTTCTAGCCATGGTGTGTCCACTGGAATGAGTACCGAAAGAACCCTCGTGAACTTCCTCCATCAATGAGCTTGCCTCGTGTTCATCAACACAGCGTAGCAAGACCATATCGAAGTTCCTCTTATATAACACATCATCCTTGTTCAGAAAGAAGTTCCCTGCCAACCTTCTCAGAGTCTTCTTATCCTTGGTGGAGGCACCCTCTGGATACTCTTGTCTCTTCAGAAAAACCTTAATATCATGATACCACGGCTTGCCATCAAACACATCTTCAATTGCAAACACAAAAGCCGGTCTGTCCAGACGCATGATTCTAATCGAAGGTGTTTCATTCCAACGGTTCACCTTATACATGGATGCCAATGTCGCCAACGCATCAGCCATCTGATTCTCAGCTCTGGGCACATGATGAAAATCCACCCTATCAAAGAAAGGTAACAACCTTCTGGCATAGTTGTTATAAGGTACCAAATTTGCCTGACGAGTCTCCCATTCTCTTGTAATCTGATTAACCACCAACGCGGAATCACCATAGACATCGAGGTTCTTAATTCTCAAATCAATTGCTTCTTCTAACCCCATGATGCATGCTTCATACTCCGCCTCGTTGTTGGTACACACAAATGCTAACCGAGCAGTGAAAGGTATATGAGAACCCTTCGGAGTCGTAATGATTGCCCCAATTCCATTGCCATACGAGTTGACAGCCCCATCAAAAATCATCTTCCACTGTGATCCAATCTCAGGTCCTTCGTCAGGCAGAGGCTCTTCACAATCCTTCATTTTCAGAAACATAACATGCTCGTCTGGAAACTCAAACTTCATAGGCTGATAATCCTCAACTGGCTGATCAGCAAGATATTCTGACAGAACACTTCCCTTAATGGCCTTCTGAGAAACATACTGAATATCGCACTCTGTCAAAACCATCTGCCAACGGGCTATCCTTCCAGAAAGCGCCTGCTTCTCAAACACGTACTTAATCAGATCCATCTTCGAAATCAACAAGGTTGTGTGATTTAACATATACTGCCTTAGGCGCTTGGCTGCCCAAGCGAGTGCACAACATGTCTTTTCCAGCATAGAGTATCTTGATTCGCAATCAGTGAACTTCTTACTCAGGTAGTAAATGGCGTGCTCTTTCTTACCCGTCTCGTCATGTTGACCGAGCACACAACCCATCGAATTCTCAAGAACCGTAAGGTACATAATCAGCGGTCTCCCAGACACTGGTGGCATAAGGACTGGAGGTTCCTGTAAATACGTCTTTATCCTTTCAAACGCCTTTCGACAATTTTCATTCCACCTGACCTCTTGATCCTTTCTCAGAAACTTGAAAATTGGTTCACATGTAGCTGTCAGGTGAGAGATAAACCTGGCAATGTAATTCAACCTCCCCAAGAAACCGCGAACCTCTTTCTCTGTCCTTGGCTCAGGCATCTCCTGTATGGCTCTTATCTTTGCAGGATCGACCTCTATACCCCTTTCACTAACAATGAAACCCAACAATTTACCAGACCTCACGCCGAAGGTGCACTTGTTCGGATTCAATCTCAACCTGAACTTCCTCAACCTTTCAAACAGCTTCTGGAGGTTTACCAAGTGTTCTTCCTCTATCTGTGACTTCACAATCATGTCATCAACATAGACTTCAATCTCCTTGTGAATCATATCATGAAAGAGAGTCACCATCGCCCGCTGATAGGTTGCCCCAGCATTCTTCAATCCAAAGGGCATTACCTTGTAGCAAAACGTTCCCCACGGTGTTATGAAAGTAGTCTTCTCCATGTCCTCTGGGGCCATTTTGATTTGGTTATACCCAGAGAAGCCATCCATGAAGGAAAACACAGAATATTGAGCAGTATTGTCCACTAACACGTCAATGTGGGGTAGCGGGAAATCATCCTTCGGGCTCGCCCTATTCAAATCTCGGTAATCAACACACATCCTGACCTTCCCATCCTTCTTAGGTACAGGTACAATATTAGCAACCCACGGAGGATAATTTGTCACAGCAAGAAATCCGACGTCCAACTATTTCTGAACCTCTTCCTTGATCTTGACAGCCATGTCTGGTTTCGTCCTTCTCAACTTCTGCTTGACTGGAGTATAACCCTCTTTAAGCGGTAGCCGGTGTGAAACAATGTCAGTATCAAGTCCGGGCATGTCTTGGTAAGACCAGGTGAAGATATCCACATACTCTCGAAGTAACTCAATCAATCTTCCCTTAACAGTGTCTTCCAGGGCAGCCCCAACCTTTACTTCTCGTTTAACATCCTCGGTTCCCAGATTAACAGTCTCCACTTCCTCCTGATGAGGTAGAATAACCCTTTCCTCTTGTTTCAGTAACCTGGATAATTCTTCTGGTAAGTCATAGTCTTCGTCAGTCTCTTCTTCGGCCTGATAGATGGGATTGTCGAAGTCATATCGGGCCATAGCTAAGTCATGGGTGGAATCTGAACAAAGGAACCTGCATGATGGATGTTTTATGTTCATTATGAGTGCAACAAACAAGAAAACACATTGCCATTTTGATGTGGGTTAATGCAAAAAGTAAAAAATAGAAAGACAGGGATCAAAATATTTGAATGAAAAACGTCCTTTATTGATGATAAAAATAGCAAATAAAACATCCAAGCCCTACAAATAAATATCACCACGCCTTGGGCAGAGCGTAGGACTCAACATAACAGAAAACAAAAGTAAATTACTCCGGGCGCGTCACTTGTATAACTTTCTCGGAGGACCAGTTGCCTAGACTCTGACCAGGAATGCAGGGACGGATCCATTCATCCATGTCACAATCACTATCTCCTTCATCCTCAATAGCATTGACTCTGTCGAAGAAAACACCGGCACTGGTGAAACGGACTGGACCATAGAACTTGGGAGGCTCTTCAGAATGCCTAGGTGGCTTGTAACCCAGTCCATGCGTATCTTGCTTCCTTTGAACATCAATAACACTGCCCCACTTCTGAGAACCACCAGCTTCAACTATAGCACGCGCCTCTTTGAAAGAGGACATTGGAACTTCTGGTTGTATGACGACTTCAGGTTGGACAACCACCTCAGGCTGAGTGACTGCCTTTGGGGGTTCCTGGGGAATCTTCACAGCTTCAAAGGCTTGGCACAAAGTTTCCTGTATCTCACCATCTACCTCTACATACTTGAAGGTCGATTGGTGACTCACCATGATATCTTCTTCACCACAAACAGTCACAACGTGGTACTTCAACTTCTGGTGCAGCGTAGAAGTTACTGCCCAAGCACCATAGATCCATGGGCGTCCCAACAAACAACTATAGGCAGGTTGAATATCCATTATGTAAAAGGTGGTGTTGAAAACCTCAGGACCCACCTTGATCGGCAGAACTAACTCTCCAAACACTGACCTCTTAGAGCCATCAAAAGCACGTACCACCAAGTCACTTGGTGTACAAATCAACCCACGAGTATCTAACTTCATCAGAGCCTTCTTTGGTAGCACATTCAAAGATGACCTAGTATCAACTAACACATGCGACATTAAAGAACCACGGCATTCCACTGAAATATGCAGAGCGTTGTAGTGATTCCTCCCAGCCGGAGTCAGATCTAAATCGGTGAAACCCAAACCATTATCGGCATTCACATGAGCCACAACCCCTTCTAAATGGTTGACAGATATCTCCTGCGGTACGTAAGCCATATTCAGAATCTTCAGCAATGCATTTTGGTGTGCCTCGGAGCACAACAGTAAGGATAGGATGGAAATCTTCGATGGAGTTTGGTGGAGTTGGTCAACAATCTTGTAATCACTTTTTCTGATCAACCTCATAAACTCTTCTACATCTTCTGAGAAAGTATCCCCACCTGGCTTTGTCGTAGAATTATTAGCTTCCTGCCTCTGTACAGACTCATCCATCATTTGCTTACCTTTGTCTTGTCTTGAACAGCTAGCTTGATTCTCGGAGGGAGTAGAGACTCTACCACTTCTAGTGATAGCCCTTGCTTAAACAAGATTTTCCACCCCGGTGTTCACAACTGATGTCTCTTCTAATTCCAGCTTCTCACCATTAACAAACACCTCGGCCCCATAATTCCATGGGATGGCCTTGGTACTCTCATACGGAACTGGTCCAGGAACAGTGATAGTGACCGGCGCTGGTCTCGTCGGTGCTGATATAGTTATCGTCTTGAATGGAATTGTTATCGTGGCAACATCAATCTCTCTGTCAGTAATAATACTCTACTTACAGCCCCTGTCAAACTGTAATACTCCTTCGCTGATCATTTTCTGAATACCTGCTTTCAATAAATCACAACCGCCTGGCTGCGACACACATTCTACACAACCTTCATCACAACCGGGAAATACCCCTCCCTTCAACAGTCTTTCCTTTACCACACCCAAGGGAGTTTGGATTTTGTTCACATCTGAAATCAAACTCAAGTCTTCACAGTCTTTAATAATAGCATTGACCTTCGGCCCACCGTGATTCGGCATCGGGTTCTGATTCACATTAGGAACATCGTTGGAGAAATTGATGGCTTTGGAATCCAACAGATCTTGAACCTGATGCTTAAAAGCTTTACAGTTTTCAATATAATGTCCGGGTGCCCCAGAATGAAACTCACAGTGGGCGTTGGCGTCATAGCCGGGAGGTGGATTACCAGTAGGTGGAGCCAATGTTCTCTTCTGGATTAACTGTAGCTTTAGCAAGTACTGAAATAATTGGGCATATGGAAGAGGTGGAGTGTCAAAATGCCTATCCCGCCTAGTCAGAGGCTGAGACTGGTGAGGAGTCTGATTTTGTTGTTGAGTCACTGCTGGCTGCTGAGGTGCTGCTGGGATGGTTACAGAAGCCACCTGCTGATTGTAGTTCTGACGAGGTCCATCTCTACCACGATATGATGACAGAGAGTTTGTATCTCCCTCTTTCTTCTTATAACCATTGGCATAAGGCTTCTTGCTTCCTCCAGATGAGGACCCATCACTGCCTGATATCTTCCCCGCCTTGATTCCGCTTTCCACCATTTCCCCCACTAAGATCAAGTCAGCAAACTTTCCAGTCATACATGGTACCAGCTTTTCATAGTAATGACCCTGCAAGGTGGCCATAAACATAGTTATCATTTCACGTTCCAACATGGGAGGCTGAACCCTCGCTGCCAGTTCACGCCACCTCTGGGCGTACTCTTTGAAACTCTCATTGTTCTTCTGTAACAGATTCTGCAGCTGTGTTCTGTTAGGAGCCATATCAGTGTTATATTGGTAATGTCTGATAAATGCCCCTACCAGATCTCTCCAACTACGCACATCCTTCCTTTCTAGTTGCATGTACCACTCCAGGGATGCCCCAGATAGGCTATCCTGGAAGCAATGCATCATCAGCTTTTCATTCTTCGCATATGCAGCCATCTTGCTTGCATACGCCCTGACGTGGGTCCTCGGACAAGTCATACCATTATACCTCTCGAAAGTGGGAGTCTGAAACTTGTGTGGAATAACAACGCCTAGAACCAGCCCCAAATCCTCTAGATCCATTCCCACAGAATCCTGATTCACAACACCCTTTAACTGTTCCTCAATCAACCGGATCCTCTGATCCTGGTCAGTCTGGGGACCAGCATCCCCACCTGGCAAAGAAAATACATCATCCTGAACATCATCATACTGATGACCCTGAACTGCGCCAGCACCAGTACCACCTCCCCCAGCATTTTCAGCTCCGCCCGAAGGAATCACAACACCAGAAGCAGGAACACCTCCGCCAGTAGGACCATTATGACCATTATCAATAACACCAGTCTGAAGTCCTCCATGAAGGACATCATCATTATCAACCCTCGCAATCAGTGGCTGAACAAGAGTTCTCAACTGTTCTTGTCCCTGAGCAACCCCTTGCATTAATTCCATGAATTGGTTTATGCGAGTCCGCATCTCAATGATCTCATTCTGTAGCTGATCCATGAGTCTCTTCCGATTCTGCTTAGTAGGATACCGGTGAATATGCTGATCTGCAATTCTGAGATGAGAACAAGATAAGAATATCGGAGATAAACACCTGTCATGCAAAATGATTATGCGAAATGATTATGAATATGCAAATGCAAATGGACGTGTTTGAAAATTCACAAGGAGATCCACCCCTTGATTCCGGTTTAATAACAAGATATAATGGAACTTCTGCTCATATATTAAAAAAACCATAGAAAAGTCAACAATCACAAATCTGAGATAACAAGTCTGAATATAAAAACCATAGGTCCCAACCAACAAGCCTGGTGGTGATCCAAATACAATAAAAGAGAAAAGGAAACTATGGCATGTCATCAAAATTCACAAGTGTCAATCCCCCCCATCCATTATGCTTTCTGCACCAGTCTTGAATCTCCTTGAACAACTTTCTGGTATCGGGATGCTTCGGCCTCTGAATTAGCCCTTGAATGAGAAGGTCTCTCCTGTGTATGATCCCATCCAAGTATCGGCAATGTAACTCCCAAGCGTCTTCTCCAGAAACACCATCCATGTTAGGACCCTCATGTCTAGGTTTCTTCATTTCAGCTTGGGCTTTCAGTTCCTCCATGGAGGCTATGGCTTCATTGAGTCGACCCTCGACTACTTGTCTCTTGAATATCCCTGATAAGATCTCAGCGTCTTTCTTCTTGAGTGTTGACCTCAACTGATCAATCTTAGCTATGTAGTCATCTTCCTTTCTCTTATTCTCAGCCATGGCAGTTTCTTGGTGATCATTGAACCTGTGAATCTTAAACTAAGCCTTGCCTAATTCTTCCTCCTTAGACCTGAGAACGTTACTGATACCATCCAAAGCTTGTTTCATTCTTTCTCTGGATGCGACCATGTCAGCAAGCTCTTTTTCTGCTTTAGCAAGGAGCTCTGTCTTCAACTTGGCGGTATGAACGGCTTCACCCCGCTCATGTTTCCACTGATAAATCTCTCTCTTTAGCTCACTATTTTCTTCCCGCAACCTTTCCTTTTCAGCCCATAATTTGTTATACCTCTCCAACTCAACGGTGGTAGGAGACTCGATCACCAAAGGGTACAAAGGTGGTTCCACCGGGAATGGAAGAAGCTCCTCTTCTGCTCTCTTCTTAATCCACTCTTTATAGGGAGGGAAAGCCCGATTGTTACTTTTCCCGAATGGAATCTTACCCTTCTTAGTCACCTGTTTCCAAGCATTCACAACTTTCCTTATCAACCCTTGATCCTCAATACCATTGAAGAATAAGGATTCTCGGACATCTCTCTCTTCGGGTGGATTCTTCAAAGGATAGCCAAACTGTCTGATAGCTAGGGAGGGATTATAGTTAATTCCACCTTTCCTCCCTATCAAGGGAACATTAGGGAATTCTCCGCATTTGCAAATGATCTCCATTCCTAGCAAGTCACGATTAATCCAAGCAATGTTGTCAGCAGTCAAGCCCATAACCCTCTTTGACCACTTCAGAGAATCTTTCGTATCAACGAAAGTGCCAGATTCGGGGAGACGACTCAGAAACCAAGTAGCTAAAATCGGTGCACAACAACTCACAGTTTTCCCACGCCTATTCTCATTCTTGTAGTGAACCGAGTGATACACATCACCTAGCAAGGTAGGTATAGGATTCTTCGAAATAAAGATCCTGACGGCGTGCATATCCACCAGATCAGGAATATTCAGAAATAGAACAATCCCATAGATACACACAGCCAGAATAGCTTGGAAAGTAGTCCAGTTCTTCTCTTTGACATGTATGCAGGCCTGATCAAACAAGAACTTCAGCAGGAAACCCTTAACTCCTTGTTTTTCTTCAATATTACTGTTAAGAACGGATTCACTAATATGAAGAGCCACAACCATTTCTTTTATACCGAGGTGTTCCTCAGAAAAGAAAACTATATCATGACTGATAGGAATTCCCAAAATAAATGAGAACTCCTCCAACGTTGGAGCCAAGATGTAGTTCGGGAAAGTGAAGCAACGCAGAGACGGATCGTAAAACTGAAGAAGTGTGTGAATGGCATCCTTCTCATACTTAGAGATATTATAGACAAATTTCAGAAGTCTTCCATACCTTCCATTGAACTCTGTACGAACTCCGGAACCAGCCATATTAATCAGTTTGTGAATCAGTGTCAAAGTCGGTTCTGGGAATGAATAAGTAACAATCTTCTTTCTCTGAACATCCATGCTGAAGTAACCTCAGAAAACCGGAATCAAGAGTAAGATGCAAGCCCTGAAAAATGTCAAACACGTCAGAATGCAAGAAAAATGATATGCTCATGCAAACATGGGGTCAAGGCACACTGCTGGATGTGCTGTGCTGTTAGCTGAACGAGAAACCAGAAAACCAGAACTCTGAACCACTGAGGAACCCAAATAATCAGACATTGATGAGAAATCCAGAAGACCGGGTAGGTTGAAAGTCTCGGTTACCTGCAAACCTGCAAACGCCCATCCCCTTTCACATGTGGGTACTAGGATGTTCAGTATCCCGGGCTCTCAGGTCAAGAAATGATGATACGTTCACCATTTCTGGTTTGGCATCATCATCAATCGAGGAGGCCTCAACTGATTCTCCAAAGCAGAAGGTCCTCAGCTTTGGCACTGAGGTCGAGAAACAATAGTACATTCATCCCTCGGGGTACAGTACTAAAGTCAATCGAGGAGTGCCTCCACTGATTATCTTCAAAATGTAGGGGCCATCCTATGTGAGTTCCAAAGCGGGCCCTCGGGTGCAAATGGGTTTGCCACAGGATGTGGTCTGCCACTGTCACCACTAAAGAGGGATGTTTCCACTAAGGTCCTCAATGATCGGTCACCAGAGTCGATAACTCTCTAGATCAACACCCCAATATGCGCAAGACACACACGTTAGAATGCATCCCAAGATAGCCTCGTCTGGTTATGAATTTCGTGAACACACAAACGTACTAAGCGGGCACGTAGGTCCCACTACTTTCCACTCTAGTCCTAGGGTATACTCAAGCCTGGGTATTGGGCTTAGCTCTCAGACCCACCCAACCTGCAAAACAAAGACAGCCAGCACAGCACAGCAGCATGACAGTAAAGAATGAAATGCAGAAAATGCGGTAAAAATAAAAATAAAGTACAACATAAAGCAAAACAAAAACAAAACACCCAAAGAGACAAGCAAGCGTTAGGATTGACTCGCTTAGGGATGGACCAGCATAGGTCAACCAGAGTCCCCAGCAGAGTCGCCAGCTGTCGCTCCCAGGATTTTCATCCAGGTACAAGCGCGAGAGTGGCGCGGAAAAACAGAGTCGCCAGCCGTGTAAATTTATCCCAAGAGAGGGAAAGGAAATACCGCATAAACCTTAGGAAGGGGGAAAGGGATGGTCATCGCAACCATAACCTGGGTTCGGGAGTCGGTTATGCGAGGTGAAGGTGCTAGCACCCCACGCGTCCATCGTACTCGATGGGATCCATGCTTGTTGTCTATTCTAAGGGTGAGTTATCCTATCATCTAGGGCTGTGCTAAAACGGGGAAGGGAAAAACAAAGACAGACTCGGTAGGACGTCGACATCCTAGGCCTATGTACCCCCCTTGTGCAATGGGGAATTCAGAGTCAACGTAGTTCGGACCAAGTTCTTTTTGTGTTTTTTATGAGCGACGTTAAGTTCACGTCCGGCAGTTAGGGTCGATGCCTGTTTGCGACACAGACGGAAGGTAACGTGACCTTTTTGAAAATAGCCTTTAAGTTGAAGGTCCCGAAGGACAAAAAGGTTTGAAGTTGGTTTGTGTTTTTTAGGACAGAAGTGGCTTAAGTTAGTTCCTAAGTTGCATTGCACCAAAGTCTAAGGCACAAGGGCGAATACTTAACGCATCGTCCCAAGACAGGACACTCGCTAAGCACTCTAGAAAGATGAGAGGAAGCCCCTCATTTCTCATTTCCCATACTTAAGGCTCGTGCGCAATACACCTTATTATTATTAAGTGTTTTAAAGAAATTTGAGATGAGAAGAGAGAAGACACAAGGGTAACTCTAAGAGGGACTATGAGTCCTAAAGTTATCATGCATGGGTGACCTAAGGTTAGTGAGGTTTGACGACAACCTAAATCCTAAAGGATGAAGATAGGAGAGAAAGAAAGAACAAAGGTGAAGAGGGATACTTTTCCACCCTTAAAGAACTTACCTTAGTCCCTACATAAAAGGTTAGTGAGAAACAGACACAAATAATATCAAAGCAAATGAAAATAAGCAATGGCAAACAATAAGGATAATAATCCAAACATGAACTCAGAAATCAAAGGAACAACCCCAAAGCAAATGGCACAAGTGCCTTTCCAAATAGATAATCAGATATGGTCAGAAATAGGCATACAAGAATATCTCAAGTGAAAACAATTAAATAAATAGAGAATAACTCCTAAAATTCCCAAATTAAATTTCAAGGTCCCTCAACCAGAGACAAACAACATACCAAAAATCCCTGCAAAAATTCAAAGTGTTAGTCATTCAATTAATCATACAAAATTCAGGTGGGAAGTAGGGTTCAGTGTGCCAAAAGGAAGGACCAAAATGCAATATGCAATAATTTTAAAAATGAAAGAAAAATGTTTTAATGCATTTTAGGATGTTATCTAATAGATGCAAAAAGAATGGATCAAAAATATTTTATGGTTGCAGAGAAATAAAATAAATAAATTTAAGTATGCATTATATGGATAATTCAAAAAGACAATAGACAAAATAATTAATTTAAATGATAAAAATAAAATAAAAAAAAATAAAATTTGTAAAATTTATTAAAATGGTAAATGTGATGTATGAAATTTTTTAGTAATTTTTTAATGCAAGAATGTATTTTTAATAATTAAAATATGAAATAATAATTGAAATAAAATAAAATATGAAATTAGTATGTAGGGGGGTGTAGACAGTAAGAATATGCGTTGAAAAAGAGGAAATGGGCAGACAGGGAGGGTGCGCATAGCAAAGGCCCGCCCATATTTATCAGAAAAAAAAAACAAAAATAAGAGTGGATTTACCGTGGACGTGCCATGTGTGACGCACGTGATCATTTTAATGCAGTGGCGTCATCTCAGCCACACGATCCATCAGACGGCTCATGATTAGTCAACGAAAACAAAAGTAAACAAAATAGAAAAGCATAATTGGAGGAGCATGATAATTGTCGTGGGGTAAATAACACTTGAACATTAATTTAAATTCAGAAAAAAATAAATAAAAAGAGAATGAGGTGGCAAAGCATGGGCCGTTGGATGAAGGAAACGGACGGCTGGGATTGCGTCTTCCCCGTCCAAACCCTTGCCGGCCGGAGCTCCAACCCAGACGCCGGAACTAGGGTTTCGGTCGTCTTCCCCGGCGACGTGCACCCAAAACCTGCCCAGAAAACTCATGCGAATACACTATTCCAACCAGAAAAATGTGAGGATCAATAATATCATCTCAAAAACCACAAATAATGCAAGGATAAAGAGAATCGAAGGAAATAACATGTGGGTCCAAAGCTTTAAACTCACATAACAAGCCATACACACGTCCATAATTAAAAATAATTACATCAGGATAATCACCATTCATCACACTTCAATATAGACATAAAAAAAAAGAGTTTTAGGAGCACGAAAAATTCACCAACCTGAGATGGCACAGCTTCAATCCTTGCTTTTGGCTGCGAATGGTGGTTGGGTTGTGTTCTAGAAATCACCAGGAAGAGATTTGTGGAGGAACTTTGAAGAAAGACCTTGTAATTCGTGAGATCCAAGGAAAGAAAGCTTTAGGGTTCCAAATTGTGGTTCTCCTCCAAATGCACGTGAATGAACCCTAACCAGTGCATGGATAGGTTTAAATAGGCTAGGGTTTTCTTCTGATGAGGAATTGGGCTTGGGTAATCCATTGTTTAATGATTTTTGAATAATTTTGGAAAAATACATAATGTGAATTACACCTTCCTCCTTGCATGGATACTTGAGAATTATTTGATGGATCACCTTCATTTGGATTGCTAATCACACCATATTTAAATTGGGCCTTGAAAACAAATGATTCATGAGTTTTTTGATGACTTGGCTTTTTTGAATAATAAAAAATAAGTGAAGAATAAACCATGGAATCACTTGATTAAAAAGCCAAAAATGCTTCTTAGGAATTGTTTTTGGATGTTGGAACATGTCTTGAAGCAATGGAATTAATCATAGGTCCATATGTCCCAAAACCTAAAAGTTGTGAAAATGAAACCCTAAAAACCACCTTGCCTTCTTTGGACCATAACTGGAGCTTCACAAATGATATGGAGACCCACTATTACTTGTTGGAAAGAGGAGAAAAATACCTTCAACCTTCATGTTGGAGAAAAATTCATTTGAAGCATTATTGATGATGAAAAGTCAAGTTGAATGCAATGCAGGAACTTGCCCAAAAAGGAAACTTTTCATTATAGGTCACTTTCCAAATTTAGAAACTTTGCACCAACTCCTGATTCCTGATAAATATGTATGAAACTTAACCCTTGGAGACCATATGAGGATGTGAGACCTTGAAAACCTTGGAGAGAACCTCAAAATTCCACAGTTGACTTCTCCTCTCACTGTTGACTTTTACCCAATTCAACTGATTTTCAATCCATTGGCCAATTGAACTTCTCCTGAACCAAACTGATGGACCACCTCCCATCCCTAGGTATTTAGGGACCCAAGGAGTACCATGGAATCAAGTCTTTCCCAAAAAATCAGAAATAAACTGACTTTATAGCAAACCCTAGTTGTGGTACCCTCAGTCTAGGAGGAAATAACACAATCTCCAAATCCAAATTCCCCTGAATATGATGTGTATCCTCTCCAACAAAGATAAGATATATCATTTGATGATGATAAAAACCCAAAGAGCTTTCCCATTGAAGCAATAAACCCAATAATCTCAAAACCCTAATCTATGCACTGGTTAGGAAAGGATGATCCACCTGAGCTCTCTTGGACAATACCTGGACTTTTGCTTGACCCTTTGAAGCACTGCCTCAGGCACCTTGACCCCATGCTAAGAACCAATGATATGTACACATGATAATGCAAAATGCAATGCAACATAAGCCAGTTAGTAATAAAGTAAGGAGAGCAAATTTTGGGGTGCAACAACTGCCCCTATTCAATCAACTTGGTCCCGAAGGTGTGATAGCAATGGCTCTCAGACATTCCGGGGTACACAGGGATTGAATACCGAAAGAGCCCCGGAAATTTGCGAGAAAGAGTATGCTGAAAAATAAGGAATATGACCTCAACCATATCCACAAGGAAAAAACAAATACGACCTCAATCGAATCCAAAAGACGAATACAACCTCAAAAAAAGACTGACCTCAATCACTCTACCCACAAAGAAAACACGAATACGACCTCGATCGCACCCACAAAACGAATACAACCTCAATTGCACCCGCAAAGGAAGACTGACCTCGATCACTCTACCCACAAAGAAAATACGAATACGACCTCAATCGCACCCACAAAACGAATACAACCTCAATTATACCCGTAAAGGAAGGCTGACCTCAATCACTCTACCCACAAAGAAAATATGACTACGACCTCAATCGCACCCACAAAACGAATACAACCTCAATTGCATCCACAAAACGAATACAACCTCAACTGCATCCGCAAAGGAAGACTGACCTCGATCACTCTACCCACAAAGAAAACACGAATACAACCTCAATCGCACCCTCAAAACGAATACAACCTCAATTGTACCCTCAAAGGAAGACTGACCTCAATCACTCTACCCGCAAAGAAAAGACGAATACGACCTCGATCGCATCCATAAAACGAATATAACCTCAATTGTACCCTCAAAGAAAGACTGACCTCGATCACTCTGCCCACAAAGAAAATAAGAATACGACCTCAATCGCACCCACAAAACGAATACAACCTCAATTGCACCCGCAAAGGAAGACTGACCTCAATCACTCTGCCCACAAAGAAAATAAGAATACGACCTCAATCGCACCCTCAAAACGAATACAACCTCAATTGTACCCTCGAAGGAAGACTGACCTCAATCACTCTACCCACAAAGAAAAGACGAATACGACCTCGATCGCATCCACAAAGGATAACCAACATAAAGTGAACTTCACTGGGGATAACGTGAAACAAGACTCACAAAAGAAAAAGGCCAAAATGAGGCAAAGACAAACTTCTAACGGACTCCTGATCCACAGATAAGATGACTCCGTTAGGGAAGGTGAAGTCTAAATATAAGACTCTGCCGGGGAGCATAAGTATGAGGAACGCATCCCTCCAAAATCTCCTGAGTTATGCCATCTCTGCTGAGAAAGAGAACTGGCAAGGAAAGTATCAAACCTGGCTTATGCTTTGGGATGTAAATGTTTGAATTTTGCCGTAATGCTCCACACGAAGTGGAAATGCTACGCGTTTTGAGGATGCAATGCTTATGATATGTAAAAAGGGTCCCTCCAGCAAAATAAATGCTAGAGAGAAAAGATCAATTCAGCCGGGGATGACAAAAATAAATTGTCCTCTGAACCTAGGAACTCTGCTGAGAAGGATCACACTGATCGACTCCTTGGATCAACAACTTCTACTGGGGATGAAATCCCGAAAGAACTACCGGGGCTACACCTGTCTGAAGGTAACATCCAACCTGAGATTTCTCCTCTGCTAGGGGAGTTAAGAATGAACGCCAATGAAGGAACCGGAAGTCCGTTACTGAGGATTGCTGATAACCAATTGGGCTTAGGACCTGCTGGGGGATGCCAGCCCATAATACCATCCTGCTTGGGGAAAACTGTCCGTAATACCATCCTGCTTGGGGATATTGCTGATCTTAGCCTGCTGGGGAGAATGACTTTACTCCCACCTTCCTGGGGATTAGAATGTGACATCGTCGGTGAAAGTACGCTTCCTGACTGGATGGGGAAGTGAGCACCACGATTCTGTGGGGAAATAATGTCTCGATTCGGAGAAAATACTTTCCAAGTCTTCTGCTGGGGAAAGTCTGCTCTGCTGAGGAAAGTGTAATCTCAATGCTGGGGAGAGCAACCTGCTGGGGGAGTACAATCCTGTTGCCCTGCAAGTCAAATAACAACAAATAGAATATGCCACAACCTGGCTATCACCGTTAACGCCTAAGTAATTTCTACTGCTTTTCGTTATGCTTCACAAAGCTCAAAGTTTCATATGCAATGTTTATCAAAAATATCGGACGTCTTTGTAAACAAAACAGTAAAAGTAAAAGTAAAACAAACAATGGAAAGCTCTTTGAGTGAAATGAATATTTTATTGAAGAGTGGCCTGTAAATAGGCATTTACAATAGGAAGCAATTCCTAGAAAGAGGTAATTGCGCAAAAACAAAAAGAAAATACACATGTCGGCAATGTGGGAACAGATATCCACCATGATTCGACTCAGCTATGACCCATACGACTTGCTTATCCACAAATGTCTTGGCCTTTGAAGAGACTAACTGTACTGATTCCTTCCTTTCAGAACTTCCAGGTATTGAGAGTGTTCACAGATCGAACGCAGACCGTAGCCTTTCGCTTATAAATCCCTAACTTTTGCCTGGATCGCCCTTTTCGGGTTTTTAATCCACCGGGATACCCATTTTTTCCAAAGTCGCCTTTTCAGGTTTTCAACTTTGCGGGTGTACACATTTCTTTTTACATTTTATCCCTAATTTTTGCCCGAACCTTTTCCTTTTTATGGTTCGCCGGGATGCCCCTTTTTGCCTGGACTTTCTTTTTATGTCCAACGGGTCTCTTTTATGCGAAGTATTTTTTGACTACGTCTGCGTTCACAGGGGAGGTAAAATCTTCGCCATCCATAGTTGAAAGTAGTAAGGCTCCACCAGAGAAAACCTTTCTGACTACATACGGCCCTTCATAGTTTGGAGTCTATTTGCCCCTGTGATCTGTCTGAGGAGGAAGGATCCTTTTCAAAACCAATTCACCTGTTTGAAAATTCCGAGGACGCACTTTCTGATCAAAGGCGTGCTTCATCCTGCTCTGATACAAACGACCATGTGCGATGGCTGCCAGTCTTTTTTCTTCAATAAGGTTCAACTGATCCAATCTGGAACGCACCCACTCAGCTTCATCAAGCTTCACATCTGCCAGAACTCTCAAAGACGGGATCTCGACCTCTAAGGGTATAACTGCTTCCATACCATATACCAATGAGAAAGGAGTTGCTCCAGTCGACGTACGCACCGAAGTACAGTAACTATGTAGGGCGTAAGGTAACATCTCATGCCAGTCCTTATATGTTACCACCATCTTCTGCACAATCTTCTTGATGTTCTTATTTGCCGCCTCAACAGCCCCATTCATCTTTGGCTGATACGGAGAAGAATTGTGATGCTCGATCTTAAAACTTTGACATAGTTCCTTCATCATATTATTATTCAAATTTGAGCCATTATCAGTAATGATTCTTTCCGGGACCCCATAACGACAGATGATGTCCTTCTTTATAAACCGGGCTACTACTTGCTTGGTGACATTGGCGTACGAGGCTGCCTCCACCCACTTTGTGAAATAGTCAATGGCAACCAAAATGAAACGATGCCCATTGGAAGCAGTAGGCTCAATCTTTCCAATCATATCTATACCCCACATTGCAAAAGGCCAAGGAGACGACAACACATTTAGAGGCGTAGGCGGTACATGCATCTTATCTGCATAAATCTGGCATTTATGGCACTTCCGAGCGTACTTGAAACAATCTGACTCCATAGTCATCCAGTAATATCCTGCTCTCAACAACTTTCTAGCCATGGTGTGTCCACTGGAATGATTACCGAAAGAACCCTCGTGAACTTCCTCCATCAATGAGCTTGCCTCGTGTTCATCAACACAGCGTAGCAAGACCATATCGAAGTTCCTCTTATATAACACATCATCCTTGTTCAGAAAGAAGTTCCCTGCCAACCTTCTCAGAGTCTTCTTATCCTTGGTGGAGGTACCCTCTGGATACTCTTGTCTCTTCAGAAAAACCTTAATATCATGATACCACGGCTTGCCATCAGACACATCTTCAATTGCAAACACAAAAGCCGGTCTGTCCAGACGCATGATTCTAATCGAAGGTGTTTCATTCCAACGGTTCACCTTATACATGGATGCCAATGTCGCCAACGCATCAGCCATCTGATTCTCAGCTCTGGGCACATGATGAAAATCCACCCTATCAAAGAAAGGTAACAACCTTCTGGCATAGTTGTTATAAGGTACCAAATTTGCCTGACGAGTCTCCCATTCTCTTGTAATCTGATTAACCACCAACGCGGAATCACCATAGACATCGAGGTTCTTAATTCTCAAATCAATTGCTTCTTCTAACCCCATGATGCATGCTTCATACTCCGCCTCGTTGTTGGTACACACAAATGCTAACCGAGCAGTGAAAGGTATATCAGAACCCTTCGGAGTCGTAATGATTGCCCCAATTCCATTTCCATACGAGTTGACAGCCCCATCAAAAATCATCTTCCACTGTGATCCAATCTCAGGTCCTTCGTCAGGCAGAGGCTCTTCACAATCCTTCATTTTCAGAAACATAACAATCTCGTCTGGAAACTCAAACTTCATAGGCTGATAATCCTCAACTGGCTGATCAGCAAGATATTCTGACAGAACACTTCCCTTAATGGCCTTCTGAGAAACATACTGAATATCGTACTCTGTCAAAACCATCTGCCAACGGGCTATCCTTCCAGAAAGCGCCTGCTTCTCAAACACGTACTTAATCGGATCCATCTTCGAAATCAACAAGGTTATGTGATTTAACATATACTGCCTTAGGCGCTTGGCTGCCCAAGCGAGTGCACAACATGTCTTTTCCAGCATAGAGTATCTTGATTCGCAATCAGTGAACTTCTTACTCAGGTAGTAAATGGCGTGCTCTTTCTTACCCGTCTCGTCGTGTTGACCGAGCACACAACCCATCGAATTCTCAAGAACCGTAAGGTACATAATCAACGGTCTCCCAGACACTGGTGGCATAAGGACTGGAGGTTCCTGCAAATACGTCTTTATCCTTTCAAACGCCTCTCGACAATTTTCATTCCACCTAACCTCTTGATCCTTTCTCAGTAACTTGAAAATTGGTTCACATGTAGCTGTCAGGTGAGAGATAAACCTGGCAATGTAATTCAACCTCCCCAAGAAACCGCGAACCTCTTTCTCTGTCCTTGGCTCAGGCATCTCCTGTATGGCTCTTAGCTTTGCAGGATCAACCTCTATACCCCTTTCACTAACAATGAAACCCAGCAATTTACCAGACCTCACGCCGAAGGTGCACTTGTTCGGATTCAATCTCAACCTGAACTTCCTCAACCTTTCAAACAGCTTCTGGAGGTTTACCAAGTGTTCTTCCTCTGTCTGTGACTTCGCAATCATGTCATCAACATAGACTTCAATCTCCTTGTGAATCATATCATGAAAGAGAGTCACCATCACCCGCTGATAGGTTGCCCCAGCATTCTTCAATCCAAAGGGCATTACCTTGTAGCAAAACGTTCCCCACGGTGTTATGAAAGTAGTCTTCTCCATGTCCTCTGGGGCCATTTTGATTTGGTTATACCCAGAGAAGCCATCCATGAAGGAAAACACAGAATATTGAGCAGTATTGTCCACTAACACGTCAATGTGGGGTAGCGGGAAATCATCCTTCGGGCTCGCCCTATTCAAATCTCGGTAATAAACACACATCCTGACCTTCCCATCCTTCTTAGGTACAGGTACAATATTAACAACCCACGGAGGATAATTTGTCACAGCAAGAAATCCGACGTCCAACTGTTTCTGAACCTCTTCCTTGATCTTGACAGCCATGTCTGGTTTTGTCCTTCTCAACTTCTGCTTGACTGGAGTATAACCCTCTTTAAGCGGTAGCCGGTGTGAAACAATGTCAGTATCAAGTCCGGGCATGTCTTGGTAAGACCAGGCGAAGATATCCACATACTCTCGAAGTAACTCAATCAATCTTCCCTTAACAGTGTCTTCCAGGACAGCCCCAACCTTTACTTCTCGTTTAACATCCTCGGTTCCCAGATTAACAGTCTCCACTTCCTCCTGATAAGGTAGAATAACCCTTTCCTCTTGTTTCAGTAACCTGGCTAATTCTTCTGGTAAGTCATAGTCTTCGTCAGTCTCTTCTTCGGCCTAATAGATGGGATTGTCGAAGTCATATCGGGCCATAGCTAAGTCATGGGTGGAATCTGAACAAAGGAACCTGCATGATGGATGTTTTATGTTCATTATGAGTGCAACAAACAAGAAAACACATTGCCATTTTGATGTGGGTTAATGCAAAAAGTAAAAAATAGAAAGACAGGGATCAAAATATTTGAATGAAAAACGTCCTTTATTGATGATAAAAATAGCAAATAAAACATCCAAGCCCTACAAATAAATATCACTACGCCTTGGGCAGAGCGTAGGACTCAACATAACAGAAAACAAAAGTAAATTACTCCGGGCGCATCACTTGTATAACTTTCTTGGAGGACCAGTTGCCTAGACTCTGACCAGGAATGCAGGGACGGATCCATTCATCCATGTCACAATCACTATCTCCTTCATCCTCAATAGCATTGACTCTGTCGAAGAAAACACCGGCACTGGTGAAACGGACTGGACCATAGAACTTAGGAGGCTCTTCAGAACGCCTAGGTGGCTTGTAACCCAGTCCATGAGTATCTTGCTTCCTTTGAACATCAATAACACTGCCCCACTTCTGAGAACCACCAGCTTCAACTATAGCACGCGCCTCTTTGAAAGAGGACATTGGAACTTCTGGTTGTATGACGACTTCAGGTTGGACAACCACGTCAGGCTGAGTGACTGCCTTTGGGGGTTCCTGGGGAATCTTCACAGCTTCAAAGGCTTGGCACAAAGTTTCCTGTATCTCACCATCTACCTCTACATACTTGAAGGTCGATAGGTGACTCACCATGATATCTTCTTCACCACAAACAGTCACAACGTGGTACTTCAACTTCTGGTGCAGCGTAGAAGTTACTGCCCAAGCACCATGGATCCATGGGCGTCCCAACAAACAACTATAGGCAGGTTGAATATCCATTATGTAAAAGGTGGTGTTGAAAACCTCAGGACCCACCTTGATCGGCAGAACCAACTCTCCAAACACTGACCTCTTGGAGCCATTAAAAGCACGTACCACCAAGTCACTTGGTGTACAAATCAACCCACGAGTATCCAACTTCATCAGAGCCTTCTTCGGTAGCACATTCAAAGATGACCCAGTATCAACTAACACATGCGACATTAAAGAACCATGGCATTCCACAGAAATATGCAGAGCGTTGTTGTGATTCCTCCCAGCCGGAGTCAGATCTAAATCGGTGAAACCCAAACCATTACCGGCATTCACATGAGCCACAACCCCTTCTAACTGGTTGGCAGATATCTCCTGCGGTACATAAGCCATATTCAAAATCTTCAGCAATGCATTTCGGTGTGCCTCGGAGCACAACAGTAAGGATAGGATGGAAATCTTCGATGGAGTTTGGTGGAGTTGGTCAACAATCTTGTAATCACTTTTTCTGATCAACCTCATAAACTCTTCTACATCTTCTGAGAAAGTATCCCCACCTGGCTTTGTCGTAGAATTATTAGCTTCCTGCCTCTGTACAGACTCATCCATCATCTGCTTACCTTTGTCTTGTCTTGAACTGCTAGCTTGATTCTCGGAGGGAGTAGAGACTCTACCACTTCTAGTGATAGCCCCTGCTTCAACAAGATTTTCCACCCCGGTGTTCACAACTGATGTCTCTTCCAATTCCAGCTTCTCACCATTAACAAACACCTCGGCCCCATAATTCCATGGGATGGCCTTGGTACTCTCATACGGAACTGGTCCAGGAACAGTGATAGTGACCGACGCTGGTCTCTTCGGTGCTGATATAGTTATCGTCTTGAATGGAATTATTATCATGGCAACATCAATCTCTCTGTCAGTAATAATACTCTGCTTACAGCCCCTGTCAAACTGTAATACTCCTTCGCTGATCATTTTCTGAATACATGCTTTCAATAAATCACAACCGCCTGGCTGCGACACACATTCTACACAACCTTCATCACAACCGGGAAATACCCCTCCCTTCAACAGTCTTTCCTTTACCACACCCAAGGGAGTTTGGATTTCGTTCACATCTGAAATCAAACTCAAGTCTTCACAGTCTTTAATAATAGCATTGACCTTCGGCCCACCGTGATTCGGCATCGGGTTCTGATTCACATTAGGAACATCGTTGGAGAAATTGATGGCTTTGGAATCCAGCAGATCTTGAACCTGATGCTTAAAAGCTTTAAAGTTTTCAATATAATGTCTGGGTGCCCCAGAATGAAACTCACAGTGGGCGTTGGCGTCATAGCCGAGAGGTGGATTACCAGTAGGTGGAGCCAATGCTCTCTTCTGGATTAACTGTAGCTTTAGCAAGTACTGAAATAATTGGGCGTATGGAAGAGGTGGAGTGTCAAAATGCCTATCCCACCTAGTCAGAGGCTGAGACTGGTGAGGAGTCTGATTTTGTTGTTGAGTCACTGCTGGCTGCTGAGGTGCTGCTGGGATGGTTACAGAAGCCACCTGCTGATTGTAGTTCTGACGAGGTCCATCTCTACCACGATATGATGATACAGAGTTTGTATCTCCCTCCTTCTTCTTATAACCATTGGCATAAGGCTTCTTGCTTCCTCCAGATGAGGACCCATCACTGCCTGATATCTTCCCCGCCTTGATTCCGCTTTCCACCATTTCCCCCACTAAGATCAAGTCAGCAAACTTTCCAGTCATACATGGTACCAGCTTTTCATAGTAATGACCCTGCAAGGTGGCCATAAACATAGTTATCATTTCACGTTCCAACATGGGAGGCTGAACCCTCGCTGCCAGTTCACGCCACCTCTGGGCGTACTCTTTGAAACTCTCATTGTTCTTCTGTGACAGATTCTGCAGCTGTGTTCTGTTAGGAGCCATATCAGTGTTATATTGGTAATGTCTGATAAATGCCCCTGCCAGATCTCTTCAACTACGCACATCCTTCTTTTCCAGTTGCATGTACCACTCCAGGGATGCCCCAGATAGGCTATCCTGGAAGCAATGCATCATCAGCTTTTCATTCTTCGCATATGCAGCCATCTTGCTTGCATACGCCCTGACGTGGGTCCTCGGACAAGTCATACCATTATACCTCTCGAAAGTGGGAGTCTAAAACTTGTGTGGAATAACAACGCCTGGAACCAGCCCCAGATCCTCTAGATCCATTCCCACAGAATCCTGATTCACAACACCCTTTAGCTGTTCCTCAATCAACCGGATCCTCTGATCCTGGTCAGTCTGGGGACCAGCATCCCCACCTGGCAAAGAAAATACATCATCCTGAACATCATCATACTGACGTCCCTGAACTGCGCCAGCACCAGTACCACCTCCCCCAGCATTTTCAGCTCCGCCCGGAGGAATCACAACACCAGAAGCAGGAACACCTCCGCCAGTAGGACCATTCTGACCATTATCAGTAACACCAGTCTGAAGTCCTCCATGAAGGACACCATCATTATCAACCCTCGCAATCAGTGGCTGAACAAGAGTTCTTAACTGTTCTTGTCCCTGAGCAACCCCTTGCATTAATTCCATGAATTGGTTCATGCGAGTCCGCATCTCAATGATCTCATTCTGTAGCTGATCCATGAGTCTCTTCCGATTCTGCTTAGTAGGATACCGGTGAATATGCTGATCTGCAATTCTGAGATGAGAACAAGATAAGAATATCAGAGATAAACACCTGTCATGCAAAATGATTATGCGAAATGATTATGAATATGCAAATGCAAATGGACGTGTTTGAAAATTCACAAGGCGATCCACCCCTTGATTCCGGTTTAATAACAAGATATAATGGAACTTCTGCTCATATATTAAAAAAACCAGAGAAAAGTCAATAATCACAAATCTGAGATAACAAGTCTGAATATAAAAACCATAGGTCCCAACCAACAAGCCTGGTGGTGATCCAAATACAATAAAAGAGAAAAGGAAACTATGGCATGTCATCAAAATTCACAAGTGTCAATCCCCCCCATCCATTATGCTTTCTGCACCAGTCTTGAATCTCCTTGAACAACTTTCTGGTATCGGGATGCTTCGGCCTCTGAATTAGCCCTTGAATGAGAAGGTCTCTCTTGTGTATGATCCCATCCAAGTATCGGCAATGTAACTCCCAAGCGTCTTCTCCAGAAACACCATCCATGCTAGGACCCTCATGTCTAGGTTTCTTCATTTCAGCTTGGGCTTTCAGTTCCTCCATGGAGGCTATGGCTTCATTGAGTCGACCCTCGACTACTTGTCTCTTGAATATCCCTGATAAGATCTCAGCGTCTTTCTTCTTGAGTGTTGACCTCAACTGATCAATCTTAGCTATGTAGTCATCTTCCTTTCTCTTATTCTCAGCCATGGCAGTTTCTTGGTGATCATTGAACCTGTGAATCTTCAACTAAGCCTTGCCTAATTCTTCCTCCTTAGACCTGAGAACGTTACTGATACCATCCAAAGCTTGTTTCATTCTTTCTCTGGATGCGACCATGTCAGCAAGCTCTTTTTCTGCTTTAGCAAGGAGCTCTGTCTTCAACTTGGCGGTATGAACGGCTTCACCCCGCTCATGCTTCCACTGATAAATCTCTCTATTTAGCTCACTATTTTCTTCCCGCAACCTTTCCTTTTCAGCCCATAATTTGTTATACCTCTCAAACTCAACGGTGGTAGGAGACTCGATCACCAAAGGGTACAAAGGTGGTTCCACCGGGAATGGAAGAAGCTCCTCTTCTGCTCTCTTCTTAATCCACTCTTTATAGGGAGGGAAAGCCCGATTGTTACTTTTCCCGAATGGAATCTTACCCTTCTTAGTCACCTGTTTCCAAGCATTCACAACTTTCCTTATCAACCCTTGATCCTCAATACCATTGAAGAATAAGGACTCTCGGACATCTCGCTCTTCGGGTGGATTCTTCAAAGGATAGCCAAACTATCTGATAGCTAGGGAGGGATTATAGTTAATTCCACCTTTCCTCCCTATCAAGGGAACATTAGGGAATTCACCGCATTTGTAAATGATCTCCATTCCTAGCAAGTCACGATTAATCCAAGCAATGTTGTCAGCAGTCAAGCCCATAACCCTCTTTGACCACTTCAGAGAATCTTTCGTATCAACGAAAGCGCCAGATTCGGGGAGACGACTCAGAAACCAAGTAGCTAAAATCAGTGCACAACAACTCACAGTTTTCCCACGCCTATTCTCATTCTTGTAGTGAACCGAGTGATACACATCACCTAGCAAGGTAGGTACAGGATTCTTCGAAATAAAGATCCTGATGGCGTGCATATCCACCAGATCAGGAATATTCAGAAATAGAACAATCCCATAGATACACACAGCCAGAATAGCTTGGAAAGTAGTCCAGTTCTTCTCTTTGACATGTATGCAGGCCTGATCAAACAAGAACTTCAGCAGGAAACCCTTAACTCCTTGTTTTTCTTCAATATTACTGTTAAGAACGGATTCACTAATATGAAGAGCCACAACCATTTCTTTTATACCGGGGTGTTCCTCAGAAAAGAAAACTATATCATGACTGATAGGAATTCCCAAAATAAATGAGAACTCCTCCAACGTTGGAGCCAAGATGTAGTTCGGGAAAGTGAAGCAACGCAGAGACGGATCGTAAAACTGAAGAAGTGTGTGAATGGCATCCTTCTTATACTTGGAGATATTATAGACAAATTTCAGAAGTCTTCCATACCTTCCATTGAACTCTGTACGAACTCCGGAACCAGCCATATTAATCAGTTTGTGAATCAGTGTCAAAGTCGGTTCTGGGAATGAATAAGCAACAGTCTTCTTTCTCTGAACATCCATGCTGAAGTAACCTCAGAAAACCAGAATCAAGAGTAAGATGCAAGCCCTGAAAAATGTCAAACACGTCAGAATGCAAGAAAAATGATATGCTCATGCAAACATGGGGTCAAGGCACACTGCTGGATGTGCTGTGCTGTTAGCTGAACGAGAAACCAGAAAACCAGAACTCTGAACCACTGAGGAACCCAAATAATCAGACATTGATGAGAAATCCAGAAAACCGGGTAGGTTGAAAGTCTCGGTTACCTGCAAACCTGCAAACGCCCATCCCCTCTCACATGTGGGTACTAGGATGTTCAGTATCCCGGGCTCTCAGGTCGAGAAATGATGATACGTTCACCATTTCTGGTTTGGCATCATCATCAATCGAGGAGGCCTCAACTGATTCTCCAAAGCAGAAGGTCCTCAGCTTTGGCACTGAGGTCGAGAAACAATAGTACATTCATCCCTCGGGGTACATTACTAAAGTCAATCGAGGAGTGCCTCCACTGATTATCTTCAAAACGTAGGGGCCATCCTATGCGAGTTCCAAAGCGGGCCCTCGGGTGCAAATGGGTTTGCCACAGGATGTGGTCTGCCACTGTCACCACTAAAGAGGGATGTTTCCACTAAGGTCCTCAATGATCGGTCACCAGAGTCGATAACTCTCTAGATCAACACCCCAATATGCGCAAGACACACACGTTAGAATGCGTCCCAAGATAGCCTCGTCTGGTTGTGAATTTCGTGAACACACAAACGTACTAAGCGGGCACGTAGGTCCCACTACTTTCCACTCTAGTCCTAGGGTATACTCAAGCCTGGGTATTGGGCTTAGCTCTCAGACCCACCCAACCTGCAAAACAAAAACAACCAGCACAGCACAACAACATGACAGTAAAGAATGAAATGCAGAAAATGCGGTAAAAATAAAAATAAAGTACAATATAAAGCAAAACAAAAACAAAACACCCAAAGAGACAAGCAAGCGTTAGGATTGACTCGCTTAGGGATGGACCAGCATAGGTCAACCAGAGTCCCCAGCAGAGTCGCCAGCTGTCGCTCCCAGGATTTTCATCCAGGTACAAGCGCGAGAGTGGCGCGGAAAAACAGAGTCGCCAGCCGTGTAAATTTATCCCAAGAGAGGGAAAGGAAACACCGCATAAACCTTAGGAAGGGGGAAAGGGATGGTCATCGCAACCATAACCTGGGTTCGGGAGTCGGTTATGCGAGGGGAAGGTGCTAGCACCCCACGCGTCCATCGTGCTCGATGGGATCCACGCTTGTTGTCTATTCTAAGGGTGAGTTATCCTATCATCTAGGGCTGTGCTAAAACGGGGAAGGGAAAAACAAAGACAGACTCGGTAGGATGTCGACATCCTAGGCCTACGTACCCCCCTTGTGCAATGGGGAATTCAGAGTCAACGTAGTTCGGACCAAGTTCTTTTTGTGTTTTTTATGAGCGACGTTAAGTTCGCGTCCGACAGTTAGGGTCGATGTCTGTTTGCGACACAGACGGAAGGTAACATGCCCTTTTTGAAAATAGCCTTTAAGTTGAAGGTCCCGAAGGACAAAAAGGTTTGAAGTTGGTTTGTGTTTTTTAGGACAGAAGTGGCTTAAGTTAGTTCCTAAGTTGCATTGCACCAAAGTCTAAGGCACAGGGGCGAATACTTAACGCATCTTCCCAAGACAGGACGCTCGCTAAACACTCTAGAAAGATGAGAGGAAGCCCCTCATTTATCATTCCCCATACTTAAGGCTCGTGCGCAATACACCTTATTATTATTAAGTGTTTTAAAGAAATTTGAGATGAGAAGAGAGAAGACACAAGGGTAACTCTAAGAGGGACTATGAGTCCTAAAGTTATCATGCATGGGTGACCTAAGGTTAGTGAGGTTTGACGACAACCTAAATCCTAAAGGATGAAGATAGGAGAGAAAGAAAGAACAAAGGTGAAGAGGGATACTTTTCCACCCTTAAAGAACTTACCTTAGTCCCTACATAAAAGGTTAGTGAGAAACAGACATAAATAATATCAAAGCAAATGAAAATAAGCAATGGCAAACAATAAGGATAATAATCCAAACATGAACTCAGAAATCAAAGGAACAACCCCAAAGCAAATGGCACAAGTGCCTTTCCAAATAGATAATCAGATATGGTCAGAAATAGGCATACAAGAAGATCTCAAGTGAAAACAATTAAATAAATAGAGAAATAACTCCTAAAATTCCCAAATTAAATTTCAAGGTCCCTCAACCAGAGACAAACAACATACCAAAAATCCCTGCAAAAATTCAAAGTGTTAGTCATTCAATTAATCATACAAAATTCAGGTGGGAAGTAGGGTTCAGTGTGCCAAAAGGAAGGACCAAAATGCAATATGCAATAATTTTAAAAATGAAAGAAAAATGTTTTAATGTATTTTAGGATGTTATCTAATAGATGCAAAAAGAATGGATCAAAAATATTTTATGGTTGCAGAGAAATAAAATAAATAAATTTAAGTATGCATTATATGGATAATTCAAAAAGACAATAGACAAAATAATTAATTTAAATGATAAAAATAAAATAAAAATAAAAAAAATAAAATTTGGAAAATTTATTAAAATGGTAAATGTGATGCATGAAATTTTTTAGTAATTTTTTAATGCAAGAATGTATTTTTAATAATTAAAATATGAAATAATAATTGAAATAAAATAAAATATGAAATTAGTATGTAGGGGGGTGTAGACAGTAAGAATATGCGTTGAAAAAGAGGAAATGGACAGACAGGGAGGGTGCGCATAGCAAAGGCCCGCCCATATTTATAAAAAAAAAAAACAAAAATAAGAGTGGATTTACCGTGGACGTGCCATGTGTGACGCACGTAGTCATTTTAATGCAGTGGCGTCATCTCAGTCACACGATCCATCAGACGGCTCATGATTAGTCAACGAAAACAAAAGTAAACAAAATAGAAAAGCATAATTGGAGGAGCATGATAATTGTCGTGGGGTAAATAACACTTGAACATTAATTTAAATTCAGAAAAAAAAATAAAAAGAGAATGAGGTGGCAAAGCATGGGCCGTTGGATGAAGGAAACGGACGGCTGGGATTGCGTCTTCCCCGTCCAAACCCTTGCCGGCCGGAGCTCCAACCCAGACGCCGGAACTAGGGTTCCGGTCGTCTTCCCCGGCGACGTGCACCCAAAACCTGCCCAGAAAACTCATGCGAATACACTATTCCAACCAGAAAAATGTGAGGATCAATAATATCATCTCAAAAACCACAAATAATGCAAGGATAAAGAGAATCGAAGGAAATAACATGTGGGTCCAAAGCTTTAAACTCACATAACAAGCCATACACACGTCCATAATTAAAAATAATTACATCAGGATAATCACCATTCATCACACTTCAATATAGACATAAAAAAAAGAGTTTTAGGAGCACGAAAAATTCACCAACCTGAGATGGCACAACTCCAATCCTTGCTTTTGGCTGCGAATGGTGGTTGGGCTGTGTTCTAGAAATCACCAGGAAGAGATTTGTGGAGGAACTTTGAAGAAAGACCTTGTAATTCGTGAGATTTAAGGAAAGAAAGCTTTAGGGTTCCAAATTGTGGTTCTCCTCCAAATGCACGTGAATGAACCCTAACCAGTGCATGGATAGGTTTAAATAGGCCAGGGTTTTCTTCTGATGAGGAATTGGGCTTGGGTAATCCATTGTTTAATGATTTTTGAATAATTTTGGAAAAATGCATAATGTGAATTACACCTTCCTCCTTGCATGGATACTTGAGAATTATTTGATGGATCACCTTCATTTGGATTGCTAATCACACCATATTTAAATTGGGCCTTGAAAACAAATGATTCATGAGTTTTTTGATGACTTGGCTTTTTTGAATAATAAAAAATAAGTGAAGAATAAACCATGGAATCACTTGATTAAAAAGCCAAAAATGCTTCTTAGGAATTGTTTTTGGATGTTGGAACATGTCTTGAAGCAATGGAATTAATCATAGGTCCATATGTCCCAAAACCTAAAAGTTGTGAAAATGAAACCCTAAAAACCACCTTGCCTTCTTTGAACCATAACTGGAGTTTCACAAATGATATGGAGACCCACTAGTGTTTGTTGGAAAGAGGAGAAAAAGACCTTCAACCTTCATGTTGAAGAAAAATTCATTTGAAGCTTTCTTTATGATGAAAAGTCAAGTTGAATGCAGTGCAGGAACTTGCCCAAATAGGAAACTTTTCATTATAGGTCACTTTCCAAATTTAGAAACTTTGCACCAACTCCTGATTCCTGATAAATATGTATGAAACTTAACCCTTGGAGACCATATGAGGATGTAAGACCTTGAAAACCTTGGAGAGAACCTCAAAATTCCACAGTTGACTTCTCCTCTCACTGTTGACTTTTACCCAATTCAACTGATTTTCAATCCATTGGCCAATTGAACTTCTCCTGAACCAAACTGATGGACCACCTCCAATCCCTAGGTATTTAGGGACCCAAGGAGTACCATGGAATCAAGTCTTGCCCAAAAAATCAGAAATAAACTGACTTTATAGCAAACCCTAGTTGTGGTACCCTCAGTCTAGGAGGAAATAACATAGTCTCCAAATCTAAATTCCCCTGAATATGATGTGTATCCTCTCCAACAAAGATAAGATATGTCATTTGATGATGATAAAAACCCAAAGAGCTTGCCCATTGAAGCAATAAACCCAAGAATCTCAAAACCCTAATCTATGCACTGGTTAGGAAAGGATGATCCACCTGAGCTCTCTTGGACAATACCAGGACTCTTGCTTGACCCTTTGAAGCACTGCCTCAGGCACCTTGACCCTATGCTAAGAACCAATGATATGCACACATGATAATGCAAAATGCAATGCAACATAAGCCACTTAGTAATAAAGTAAGGAGAGCAAATTTTGGGGTGCAACACACCCGGGCACCAAAAAAAGACGAGCCGGAGACATCCCGACAAGGAAAAGAGAGGCGACGAGACGATCGCCCCCGAGAAGGTAAAGGGCCCGCTGGCCGATTCACGGAGTATACTTTGCTCACCGCTCCTCGCGAGCGCATTCTCTCAGAATGCGTCAATACGGAATTCAAGCAGGGAGGTGTCAGGTTCCCCAAACCGACGACGTCCAAAGGCAACGTGGACAAAAGTAAATATTGGCGTTTCCACCGCAGCCATGGCCACACGACCGAGGACTGCGTGTACCTCAAAGATGATATTGAGATCCTCATCAAGGGGGGTCACTTGAAGCAGTATATAAAGAAAGGCGAGTCTTCCCGGCGAGAGGCTTCAGACTCGAAGAAGGAAGCAGAATCATCTCCGCCCACTCCTCCCCCGCAGGTCGCTATGTCCATCACGCGACCAGAGGACTTTGCCATCCCCGAGTATCTCGAGGTACCTCCCAGATATCCGTGCACAGCACTTGGGAAGCATTCCCTGCGGCCATGGTTATCTCGTGCGGGGGTATAACGACCTAACGGTGGGATCTATCAAGAGAAAGTTTGATAAGCTCATTGATTGCAGTCCTAACCAGCTATCCACACTGGAGAAGATCAAGGGGCGCTCCCAACTGATCACCTTTTACCGCAAAGAGCTGCCTAGGGGCTCTCCGAACTCACACATCCCTTTGCTCGTCAGGGCAAGGTTTGCAAGCACTGGCGTCAGAAGGATCCTGGTCGACCAGGGTAGTTCGGTGAACATAATGTACACCGGCCTGTTTCGTGCCCTCAAGCTGGACCAGAAAAACCTCTCACCATACGTGGGGTCCGATTTGCAGGGATTCAACGGAGCCACGACCAGACCCTTGGGGTATGTGGAGTTGTTGGTCACGTTCGGGGACGAAGAGGCGTCCAGGTCAATCAAAACCCAGTTCTTGGTGATTGATTGCCCATCACTATACCAATGCATCTTGGGGAGACCAGCCCTCGCGAAGCTAATTGTTGTCCCTTCAACTGTCCACCTCAAGTTGAAGTATTATATGGAAAAGAGTCACGTTGCAACATTGCACGGGGACATAGAGGCTGCCCGTAGATGTTTTGAAGCAGCGACCCGAGGACAAAACCAGATTGGTGCAACACCCAAAGCAGCTAAGCGGGTGAGGGAGGAAGATCATCCATCTGAAGACGGCCAACCGGACAAGAAACCTGCACTCCCTGTACACACCATCGATCTTGACAGCCAGATTTCAGATAAAGGCGAGGAAGATACTAGTGAAGGCGCGTCAACAGGGATGACCAGCTCCTCCACATCAGCCCTCATGCGCCCAGTTCCAGACGGGGAGTTTGAAGTCATCGCCTTCAGCAATAACCCCAACAGAGGGGTAAATATTGGTGCTGGACTGCCCGACGAGGTCAAGCAACAGCTGAAGAAATGCTTGGAAGACAACATTGATCTGTTTGCTTGGAGTGCCGTGGACATGCCTGGCCTGGACCCCGAGACCGCATGCCACCATTTGACCATCGACCCAGCTGCCCGTGTCGTCGTAAGCGCAAGAGGAAATAATCTGATGAGAAGGCACAGACTGTCGAAAAACTTGTACAAGACCTCTTAGAGGCAAAATTCATTTCGGAGGCCAGGTATACAACCTGGATGTCCAATATTGTACTTGTCAAGAAACATAGTGGAAATGGCGCATGTGCATTGACTATACTGATCTCAACCGGGCTTGCCCGAAAGATGCTTATCCCTTACCAAGCATAGACAAACTCGTAGATAATTCTGCAGGTTTCAAACTTTTGTCCTTCATGGACGCATATTCGGGATACAATCAAATCCCTATGGCAGAAAAGGACAAGAGGTACACCACATTCATGACCTCCTCGGGGAACTATTACTACAATGTAATGCCTTTCGGCCTGAAAAATGTTGGGGCCACATACCAGCGCATGATGAACAAGGTCTTCCGATCAGAAATCAGAGACATGCTCGAAGTTTACATGGACGATATGATCGTGAAATCCCAAGAGGAATCCGACCATACGGCCCACTTGCGAAAGGTCTTCGACCAGGCCAGAAAGTGCAAAATGCGCTTTAATCCAGAAAAATGCACCTTCGGCGTGCGGGTGGGGAAGTTCCTCGGATTCTACCTCACCGAGAGGGGAATAGAGGCGAATCCAGACAAGTGCTGAGCATTCGCGGAATTTCCCACGCCCAGGTCGAAGAAATTCATCTAATCTCTCAACGGGATGCTCGCGTCACTTTCTCGTTTCGTGGCCAAGTCTGCTCAGCACTTTAAACTCCTTAGAAAGGAGGCCACATTCAAATGGACGGACGAGTGCGAGCAGGCCCTGACCCATCTTAAGTAAGCCTTATCTGAGCCTCTCGTGCTATCTCGACCAGAGTACGGGGAAACCTTGTATCTATATCTCTCTGTTACTGGCGAAGCCATCAGCGCTGCCCTCATTCGCAAAACAATGGACGGGCAGAAGCCCATCTATTTCACCAGCAAGGCCCTACAAGGGCCAGTAACCAGGTACGTGCAGATAGAGAAAGTCGCCCTTGCCCTCATTATCTCCGCGAGAAGACTCAGACACTACTTCCTGGCCCACACCATAGTAGTGTGTATGGACCAACCCATCAGAAAGTTACTTCACCGACCAGATATGGCCGGCAGAATGCTTAAGTGGTCCCTGGAGTTGTCAGAATTCGTCATTCAATACGAGGGCAGAAAGGCCCTTAAGGCACAAGTCCTGGCCAACTTCATGGCAGAGATGACGTCTCCATCTTCCCTGCCAAGCGGAACGTAGAGGTGGACCATATACGTGGACGGGGCATCCAGCCCCTCGGGTAGCGGTGCAGGTATTATCCTCGAAAACGAGGAAGGAATACTGATCGAGGTATCTCTAGTATTGTCCTTCGCTACGTCCAACAACCAAGCCGAATACGAGGCATTCCTCGCAGGACTACGGCTGGCCAAGGAGGTAAAAATTTACACCGATTCCCAGCTCGTAGCATCTCAGGTACGGGGAGGGTTTCAGGCAAAGAACGACCAGCTGGTCGAATATCTGGCGCTGGTGATGGAAAGAATTACCAAGTTTGACGCATGGGAAGTCCAGCACATCCCTCGCGAGCGAAACACGCGGGCAGACATCTTGTCCAAACTGGCTAGCACCAGAAAGAAAGGCGGAAATAAATCCATCATACAAGAAATACTCGCTCGACCTAGCATCGAGAAACCATCAGAGCTGCTCGACGTCAATGCCATCGGAGATAGCCACTGCTGGATGACCCTGTGTATAATTACCTCACCAAGGGGGAACTGCCCGAGGACAACAAGGAGGCTAGCGTGACCAAATGAAGGGCTTGCTCATACGTGCTGATTGAGGATAAACTCTACCGACGAGGATTCTCCATTCCCCCCTAAAATGTGTCAAGGAGGACAAGGTCCCTGAAATCCTCCAAAAGATTCATGAGGGCATCAACACACAACATTTAGGAGAGAGATCATTAGCGCGAAAAGCCCTGCGAGCAAGATACTATTGGCTGACCATGCAGCACGACGCCAAGGAGCACGTCCAAAAATGTGACTGATGCCAGCGCCACGGGGACATGCACTTGGCGCCCCCCAACGAGTTGAAGACTCTATCCTCACCTTGGCCCTTCGCCTGGTGGAGGATGGACATACTCGGCCCCTTCACAATGGGATCTTATCAAAACAAATTTCTAATCATGGCCGTCGACTACTTTACTAAGTGGATAGAAGCTGAAGCCCTCGCCAAAATCACAGCCTTCAACATACTCCGCTTCTACAAAAGGAACGTCCTCGCGCGATTTGGAGTACCCCAGGCCCTCGTGACCGACAATGGGACACAATTCACGGACAGGAAGTTCCAGGACTTCGTCGCCAGATTAGGCACGAAGCAACACTTCACTTCTGTCGAGCATCCCCAGACCAACAGACAAGCAGAGGCTGCGAACAGGGTAATCCTCCGCAGTCTAAAACGAAGGCTGGGCGACGCCAAGAAGAGATGGGTCGAAGAGCTACATAGTGTGCTCTAGGCCTACAGAACAACACCACACTCCACCACCGGGGAAACCCCTTTCCGATTAGCTTACGGAACTGAGGCGGTGATATCGATGGAGATCAGGGAACCTTCCAGACAAATAGAAGCTCCCCTCGATGAGGAGATGAACGACGAAGCCTTAAGAGAAGAGCTCGATCTGGTCGAAGAAATACGGTCAGGAGCAGCTCTCCGCAAAGCTTCGCTAAAACAACAAATAACCTTGCACCACGACGCTAAGGTCATAAAGCGCGACTTCCCCGTTGGCAACTTGGTCCTACGCAGAAACCAGAAGGATTCGCGCAAAGGAAAGATGGCCTCGAGCTGGGAAGGACCCTACAGGGTCAAGTCCAAAACGGGCACCGGAGTCCACTACTTAGAAACTCTGAACGGGGAACCATTTGATCGACCATGGAACGCTGAAAAGCTCAAACAATACTACAGTTAGAACCAACTACGAGGTCAGACTAACTGCCGACGAGATCACCCCTAACAGGGAGACGGCTCGGCCACAGGACCGTGCCCCGGTGTAAGCACGGTCCATTTTACAACGCCGACCAGTTTCTGCTTATGGAACGAGCAGACTCTGCACACAACGGGGATACCTTAATCAAGCTCCTCCGTTGCCACACCAATTAAGCAGGACACCCAGCTCACAATGGGAACAGTCCAAGCCTATGGGATTAGTACCTCAACCGAGATCCTAGTCTCATCATCGACGAAACCACTTCCCCGACAATTCGACTAGTCCCCCTCACTGTCGAACACATCTACGTTGAGCAATTCCCTAAATCTTAAAATAAATCAGTAATCCCTATTACGGGGATAACAACTTATTGAGCAACAGTGCAACACTTAGAAAAAATAAGCAATAAAAGTCTTCGTAAACATATAAAACCAGCCACACTGACCGAATACATACAGTTAATTTAAGGTGACCACAAGGGCGACAAGCTGTGCATATTACAAAACAAGGGGGCCATGCCCCCAAGCAAAATAAAGATACATCAAAACACGGCACGCAGGCCAGATACATTATAACAAGATTAAAAGAAATCATTCCTCCATTCGCTCCGTCTGATCCTGGGCGAACTCTGACTGCTCAAGGATAGGCCACAGCGACTGGGTTTCCTCGGGACGGGCATGCTCGGCACCAAGGTTGAGGAAGTCAGGGACTACTATCTTGCCATTCTCCACATGACCGAGAAAGTTGGTACCCTCTTTGGAAATTTGGACGTCGGGGTTCACCAGCTTGAGCTGGGCCACAACATTCTCGAACGATTCCTCCTCAATGGAAAACACATCCTCTTCCGCTCGAAGCATACGAGCAACTATCTCCGCCCTGGTCTTCAATGCCTTTACTCCTCAGGCTCATCCTCGACTGGAGCACCCACAGATCTCAGCTGCTCGACCAGATCCTCGACAGCTTTCTTCTCAGCAGCCAAAGTCTCGTTCTCCCCCCTTAAATGGACAGCTTCCTCGTCTGATTTCTTCCTCGCAGCGGAAGTAACGTTGGCCTCCTCCTTGGCCTTTTTGAATTTCTCCTCCAGAGCAGTTAACGTCGCCTGAGCCCTCTTAAGCTCAAGTTCGGAGGAGGTGTCGCCCTCCGCATACACCGCCACCATCTCCAAAACGCGGACCACCGCGGAGGCATCTTGCGCCAACAATGCCCGCTTACTCGAACGATCCATGCCTTCCAACTTAAGAGATTCTGCCTGGGGAACCACCAGAGACGTCCCCATGAAGTATGTCCTATCATAGAGGCAAGGAGGAAGTTCGAACTTACGTTTTTCGGCGACCCAGCTAAGGTCCACCAGCTCGTTGGCCCTGGCCCGCTTGAACCTTGAAGCCAAAGGCGCTGGAGACCCTTGAGCAGAGGCAGGAACGGGCGAAGATCTCCCCGTCTGTGGCGGAGGAGGAGGTACCCGCTGGGGAAATCGAGACTTTGGAGCGGCCGCACCAGGCTTGTTCCTCGCAACAACATTCTTCACCATTCTTTCGTGGGCGGAGGGCATCTCACTTGCGAAAACACAATAAACATATTAGGTGATGACGAAGAAAACACAATTCGAGCAAGCCGGAAAAAAAAATAGATAAAACTACCGAGCAGCTTATAAGCATCTGCATGAGTCTTGCACTCCAAAAGCGCCTTTGTATTGATGTAACGGTACTCCACCCGTTGACTACCATCCTCCTCAAAAATTGGGTCACCCTTCTTCGTCCAGCAATCAGCAAGCCGGAAAGAATTGACATAGTTCACCAGCGTCTCATAGTCGGCCAGGTCCTGCTCGTCCTACATGCTCGGCTGAGCAACATAACCATTGGGCTCCTTAGAGAAATGACGTCCACTCCAATGAAAGGGAAACTTGAACTCCCTGTCCCCGATCAACTTCCTGTTCTCGTCACGCATGTCATTACCATTCTCGTCAATGGACACCACCTAAACGTATGTGCTGTCTTGGGCTCGCCCCGACACAGGTTCAATAATGTAAACCCTCTCCTTGAATGTCCGGATAGATTCCGAGAAGGGCTTAAACAACTTTCAAGGTTGCTTCAATGACACCCAGCCATATCTCCTCCCTGTGACCTACCTCTGAAGATGAAAGATGGTGAAGAACAAAGGCAGCGTGGCTCCTACCTTCAGGAACTCACAGGTCACCTCGAAGGAGCGAATGAATGCCAACGAGTTAGGGTGCAATTGTGACGGGGCCAGGTCCAGGTGTACGAAAATGGACTACTGGAAGTCAGTGAAGGGTAGCCTCAACCCCATCTCCTTAAAGGCATACTCGTACATGGAGAATCTTTCCCCGTAATCCATATAGATCCGATCGTCTTGGGAGGGGAAATGCACCTTCCATTCCCCCTCTAGTCCAACAACCGTGAAAACGTCCCCGGTAAAAGTCGCGAAGATAGATTCATGCTCGGCAGGCTCTACAACCGACCATTCCCCCGCAGAACCTTCCTCGATCTCCTTCTCGACTTCGCTGGGGGCAGTTGAAGCTTCTGTGCTGCTACTCTTCGAGGAGCTCTCCTCGGACGAATCTATTAAAATCTCTCTGTCGGGCCCTGTCGCCATCTCGATCACCTGAAAAGCAGAGGACCAAAGTGAATTCGACCGCGAAATCAAATCCACCCTTCCACCGCTAGTAAAGTGAAAGGGCGCGCAAATGGCCAAGGAAGGCGTCCCCGGCCTAAGCCCTAAATTAAAGAAAAATACAAGAGCCTCCCACGAGGAGATGTTCGGGGAAAACCCCTCATACAACGAAGAGCTTCCTCAAACCACTTCCCAGTTTCCGTTTGAAGATCCACCGGAAACTTCAAACATCCACCGGAAATTGCATCAGAGCACCGGAAACTGAACAAACACGCCGGTTACGCATGTGCCATCATCGCAACAGCACCGGTAACGGCCTCACTCTTAAGCTCCCTCAAGGACTCCGACGGCCATATCAGCAGCGGAAGATGGCCTAGCCACCGTCCATCACCAACAGCCACCACAGAGGTACCATTATTGCACCTAAAACTAACTTAACCACATGCATTCTAAGACGAGAATGGAAAAAGTGGAGGAAAACAAGGAAGTAGATGACTTACGTGGTCAGAAAGGCTAAGAAGAAGTGCTCGAAGTTTGTCACGGTGGCTGAAGCGACGCTCGACGGCGGCGATGAACGGAACCTCTGAGAAGGACGAAGAAGAAGAGAGAGAAACAAAAATGTAAATGACCAGACTCTCTCTCCTTATATACAACTGGGGAGCACGCGCATAAGCACGCTCGTATAGGCCATAATAGCCCTAGACTAGCCATCATTACCTAGTTACTGTACCACAGGGCTCGAGGCACACGTGGCGCCCCATCGTTTCAGTTCTTCCTAATGGTTGGTCTCCCCGTAAGCCAGGAAAACCAAACGTTGTTTTGAGCCTTACGGACACTAGGGCCCACAGACACCACGAGACAACTCCCTCCGTCACCAAACGACGACTCCGTTACAGTTCCCCGGAACAACGGGTTATCCTTAAGTCATCACTCCCATGCTCGGGAGCAACGACTTAGGGGGCTCCTGTTTTGGACTGGACCATTGGCTAGACATGACCCAATCCACTTCTGATCCCAGAACGACCCAATTGCCTAAGTCCAATCCACGAAGGGCAGAACTTACCTTTCTGCCCTCCAACCGGGCACCCTTGGATCGAATGAACCCTAAGGACATTTGCTCCTCCCCGGTACTTCTGCCCATCATGCACAACCTCATTAGTCCCAGGACAATCATGGACATGTGCTCGGAACTACGCCTTTGTCCAACATAACGGCTAGTTTTGGGCACCCTGCCTGACATAACGGCTAGTTTTTGGGCAGTTACCTATTCTTCGGGAAACGGTTATTTCTCCCCAAAAAATAGGAACCATTGGCTACGTGCTGGGGGCATTATATAAACCCTCTCACTTGAGAGGGTCAGATATCCAATAATCATCCTAAGAACACACTTTGTACTTGCCCTTTTCTCTGAACTTTTCTTACTTGAGCGTCGGAGTGTCTTGCAGGTACACCCCCTCATCTCCTACGAGCACCATCATCTGCCCTATAAGGAAGGTCTCGACGATCCAGTCTGATCACCTCCGATCACCAACCATGTTTGTCTACTTTAATATCTTAAAACCAAGATTGGTTTTCTTTTCCTATTTCAAAATCCTGGCACTGTTAGTTGTTCATCGGCACTTGCTTGTATTAAGTATAGGGTGTCTTTCTTTTCCTTTAAAATTTGGTTCATGTTAATCATAAATTGTATTTATATGATTAGATTGTTTATTTTATTTTTGTAATGACATTAGGATATATTTTTATTTTTTTTACTTTCCTTTATATATATTGATAAGTAGATTTATACTGATTGATAGTTCAAATAAGTAGTTTAGTTTTATATTGTGCGGTCATAATAGAGTTCAATTTTATACTGATTGATAATTTAATTTTATACTAAATGGTTAGTAGTTTTTTTTAAGTGATTTTGTCTAGTAGAATATGTTCTACTGTTGGATTATTTTTTATTTTTATATTATTAGTTACTATTTTATATTGTTGTTGCAGTCTAATTAGTGATGATGTAGGGCCACCCTTTGTGTTTCACAATATGCTATAGTGCATCATATTAAGAAACAAAATAAATAAAAAATATAATAATGATTACAAGGCCAACAATTTGTTATATAGGTACCCTATAAAAATGAGTATTATTAATTGGTCCCTGTAGCAATGCACATGCCATCTAGTAGCAAACCGAAAATTGAAGAGGGATGTTCGGAATTATAATTGTAGTAAATTGGGAATGTGAGAGTTACCTTATGTCACTGTAGTATATATATAATGAACCATAATCCTTTTTTTAATTAATAATATAACTTATTCTTTAGCATAATTAATAATAATAATAATAAATATGTCTCAATTTAATGATTGATACTCATTTTAGTTATTTATTAAATATTGAATTGTTTATTGAATATTAATAAATTATTGACATATTAATTAAATATTAATTATTTAATTAGATATTAGTTATTTATTTAAATAATAATTAATTATTCAAATATGAATTATTTATCAAAATGTTGATTTATTTATTAAAATAATGATTGTTGGTTAAAATATTGAATAATTATTGAATATGGAATAATTATTAAAATATTTAATAATTACTAAATAATTATTAATATTGAGTAGTATTGAATATTTACTAAATATTGAAATATTAATTTTAAATATTGAATTATTTATTGAATAATTGAATTAATTAGTGAATATTGGATTATTTAATTGAATATTGAATTATTTATTAAATATTGACTAGTTATTAAAGTATTAGATTTTTATTGAATATTGACTATTTATTGAATATTGATTCAATTATTGGTGATTGATTAATTATTATATATTTAATCGGTATCTTGTGTTTTGTGAATTGAGATTGAATTGTGTTGATACTTGCGGATTACTTGCCAATTGTGGTGATGATGTTTGAAATGAGAGTGCCATGGTTTTTAAAAATGTGATTGTGTGTGCAATTATGTGGTAATTCAAGTGTGATGAATTATTGAAGATATGCATGATGTTAAGATTAGGAAATGGTCTTAATTGCATATGGTTGTTGATTGCATACACATCATTTGTCAAGAAGCAATGCATGCTAGTTCCGTGGGAGCTAGTGACTTGTCCCAAACCTAGAGTGGGGTTTGAAAGCTTAAGGGACGGACTTTTGTTTGTTATTGCTCTAGGGGACGGGCACGGTTTAAGTGTAAAAACCGAAAAAATAATAACAAGTGTTGGTACCACATGGCATGAGTTGCATTTAGTCTTGCATTGAGTCTCATTGTGTATATGTTTGTTATATGAGATTATGTGTATTTATGTGAGTTGTTGAATTTGTGAAATTGTGGATGGCGTGGATATACTTGTGAATGGTATGGTTACTTGAGTAATACTTTGTTGATGAAACCTTGAAGTGTGAGAATGATTATACTTATGTTTGTATGCCTTTAAATTAATTATTATCTTATGATTTCAATATTGATGTGAATTCTCACCCTTTTGTTGGAATGATGTTTTATACAACATCACTCAGGTACCGAGGAGTAGAGTTGCTTCTAACGCGAGGTAGCCGTTGGAGTAACTGATTTAGTTTCTTTATTTATGTTGGATCGAGTCGTGCTCTAATCATGTAACACTGGGATCGTTCGGTTTATGTTTGAGAGATACATTATGTACTTTACTTTATGCTTTTATGTTTATTTGAATTGTATGAAGTTTGACTTTTATGCCTAAGTATTGATTATGAATGAGATGAGCATGACAGGTGTTTCTGATGTTTTGAAATTTTTATGTGACACCTTTTTGTGAGATGCATGATTACTCTGATTTATTTATATTTTCCGCGGGGTTTATAAGGGTGTTACATTAGTGGTATCAGAGCAGGTCGGTCCATCCAGCCAGGTTGTCTAATGTTGTTTATTCCCTAGTATGCGACATGTGTGTGAAAACACTGTCGGTACTCATTTTTATTTCTAACCTTTGTCTACTGGAGTGGGATTAAAACAAGTGGGGAAGGAGCTGGTGCTTCTCCAAGATGCTTCAAGTGTGGAGCGGTGGCTCAGTGTGTTGTTGAACGCTATTAAAGTTTGGAAAAGATGGTTTATGCCATATCATGATTGTAGATTGTCTATTGACAAATTCAAGAACTAATCACCCTTAATCTCTTATTGATTGTAGACAGGATTATGTTGGATGGAATAGACGTGTCTTGCGAGCTTGGATGGTCTGTGTAGTGAATTACTTGTAGTTAAGCTAAGTGCTTATAGATTGTTGGGATAAGACGGTTATTTTTCTTGAACCTGAGAATGAAGGAGACTTGTTTATGTCTGCTAAGCAAGTGAATGAGTCAGTGCAAGATGGTGCCAAGGTTTTTATGTTGATGGCAACTTTGAGTATTGGTGAAAGTGGAGTAGTTGATGATTTGCCAATTGTTTGTGATTTTCCAGAAGTTTTCCTGATGAGATAAGTGATTTACAGTTGGAACGTGAGGTGGAATCTACGACCGACTTAGTTCCTGGAACTAGTCCGGTTGCGATGGCTCCATATCGTTTATCAGCATCGGAATTGAAAGATTTGAAGAGTCAGCTTGAAAATCTGCATGAGAAGAGGTTTATTCGTCTGAGTGTGTCACCGTGGGGTGCACCAGTTTTGTTGGTTAAGAAGAAAAAAGGTTCTATGAGGCTTTATGTGGATTACAGACTATTGAACAAGGTGACTATCAAGAATAAGTATCCACTTCCAAGGATTGATGATTTGATAGATCAATTGGCTGGTGCAAGTGTGTTCAGTAAGATAGATTTGAGATATGGGTATCATCAAATTCGTGTGAAGGCCGAAGATATTCAGAAGACTGCTTTTAGAACGAGGTATGGACATTATGAGTATTATGTGATGCCATTTGGTGTGACTAATGCACCAGGTGTATTTATGGAGTACATGAATAAGATTTTCCATCCTTATTTGGACAAGTTTGGGGTTGTGTTCATTGATGATATTTTGATCTATTTAAAGAGTAAAGAAGATCATGTGGAGCATTTGAAGATTGTGTTATCCGTGTTGAAAGACAAGCAGTTGTATGCTAAACTTTCTAAGTGCGAGTTTTGGTTGAAGGAAGTGAGATTCCTTGGCCAAGTGATTACGAGTAGAGGTATTGTAGTAAATCCATCGAAGGTTGAAGCTGTATCGCAATGGGAAGCTCCGAAATCAATTTTTGAGATTCAAAGTTTTCTTGGTTTGGCAGGTTATTATCTGAAATTTATTGAAGGATTTGCCAAGTTATATTTGTCGTTGACGTAGTTGACTAGGAAAGGTCAAGCTTTTGTTTGGGATGCAAAGTGTGAAGAAAGTTTCCAAGAGCGTAAGAGAAGATTGACGATAGCTCCTATTTTGATTTTTCCGAATCCGGCAGAACCATTTGTTGTGTAATGTGATGCTTCTTTGATGGGTTTGGGAGGTGTGTTGATGCAACATCGGAAAGTTGTAGCTTATGTTTCTAGGCAACTTAAAGTGCATAAGAGGAATTATCCGACGCATGACTTAGAGTCGGTCGCTGTTGTATTTGTGTTAAAGCTCTGGAGGAATTATTTGTTTGGTACGAGATTTGAGGTGTTTAGTGATCATAAGAGCTTGAAGTATCTCTTTGATCAGAAAGAATTGAATGTGAGGCAAAGGAGATGGTTAGAACATTTGAATGATTATGATTTTGGTTTGAATTACCATCCGGGTAAAGCAAACGTGGTAGCTGATGCATTGAGTAGGAAATCTTTGCATATGTCGATGATGATGTGTAATACCCCAAATTTTGACCACTTAGATTTCCCATCATTGTGAAAATCATCATCACAATATGGATGAACCATCATGCTTCATCAGTCCCCCCAAAGATGGGTGAGCATCCAATACAATCAATATTAGGGTTTCAAGCCCTCTCTGAGTGCTTAGACAAAGGATCAATCAAGAAATGACATGATCTTCAACTTGTCTAATCTCTTAAACATCCACAATGGATCAAAAAGGACTCCCACTTCAAGGATTAAGCACAAGGCTGCTCCCTTCTAGGTGGATCAAGTCTCAAGATCGACAGTGTCACCAAATTAGGGTTTTGGTCGACCAGGGCCTCCAGATGGAAATTTTCATCTGGGCACAAGGCAATGATCCAAAACATGACCTAATATACTTCATGGAACCTCATGAACCCATGCATCAAGTCAATTTTGCCTCAGGGGATGCATTCATCAAAAATAAGGAATTAGGGTTTCTTGACCTAATTCACCCCTAAGTTGACTTTTGGGACAAACCATGAGCCAAGACCTCAAGACATGATTTGAGGGTCTCTAATATACCATATTGATCCATTTGGAACAATGGATTGATCCAAGAAGCTTGAGCAACAAGTCTCAATTTCATCTGCACCACAATTAGGGTTTTAAGGGAAAAGTCAACTGTAACTTTGACTTTTGACCTGGACATGCTCCCAAACCCTAATACATGATTGAATATACCCTATGACACCCATGTAACATGTCCATCAAGTTTGATTTAGGTCAAGGACATGATTTCCTGAAGAATTGCACAGTTTGGAATTCATCTGATAAAAAGTCAACTGTGCACAAAAGTCAACTTTGACTTTTTGAGATTTTTCACCAAAATGGATTTTTAACCCTAAAATGATGTTAATGTATGATTTGAATCATCATTCATCAAGAAAAATCAAGAAAAGTGAGATAACTTGTAAAAGGGGTAACCATAAAACTTAGAAATTTTTCTAAGTTAAAAATAAAGTGGCAAAAGTACCAACTTTGGAGGACCATAACTCCTAAACCACAATGCCATTTTTTCTCATCCAAAGATGGATTTGTAGCCCTCATTATCACCTACAAAAACTTCAACTACAAGTCATTCCAATTCATTAAGTATTTTGAGTTATGGAGTGATCAAAGTGGCTGAAAAGTGAAAATGTCACTTTTTCCAACACTTAGTGAAATTTTCACTAAGTCAGATTCTGCCTCACTTTTTGCCAAATGTAGGGGGATGTTTCACTTGGAATCAAAAGAGATCAAAACCAAACTTGTTCAAACAGTTGTTGTATCATGTAAGAGCTTTCCAAAATGGCCAAGAACATTGCCAAATTCAACCTACACCATGAGATACAACATTGCCAAGTTGCCTTGCTGAAATCTGTCAAGGCAAGGCAGAATTTGCAACTTTGGTCGATTTGCCAAAATCAGCCAAATTCAATTGCTCCAATCCACTTGGACACCTCAGAGGATTGAATCTAAAGGGGACAATCACTGAGCCAAGCCTCCAAGGTCCAAGGAACAAGGAATATCATGTTGAACCTAGAGTTGCCAAAATAGGGACAAGACTTCAAATTTGGAATGAGGCATTCAATGAAACCATCAAGGTGGCATGGACTGAGCCATTCTCATCTGAAATCAGTCAAGACTTATCCAAGACCAAGGGGACCAAAGCTCTGTGCCCTAACCTCTAGTCAATGGCTAGAGGAGACTTGGATTTTCATTGGCCAACATTGAGGAAATACCTGCTGCAGCTGCCATGCACTATTCCTTGCAAAACAAACTTGCTCTACTATAAATAGAGCTCAATTGTGGTCAGTTTGAGTACACCACCCATCTAACAGATGCTTTCCTCAAAATCTCTTCTTTCACTCCAATTTTGCCTTCTAAGGCAAGTCATTATCGGGTTTTGAGTTTGAGAGCAATTCCAATCAAACCAATCACACACAAACCTCATATACATCACATATGAGCTGATCAAACACTTAAACAACAACTGGAACACTGATTTCTCAGAATCACCAGTCAATTGCTCAAGGTTTTAACCAAAGTGCAGCTGAGGTACCACAAAATGATCCAGCCAATTTCAATCAAGTCCAACCATCCAAACACAATCCATAGGGTGTAGGGAAGCTGTTCAGATCATCACCACTCATCTGTAACACCTCCAAATCAAAAATCACTTTGAACTTGCTGTCACGACTTGGAGGTAAGCACATACTTGGTCATCTCTCAATCTATGCATATTTCCTCGCACAATAATTTGGCCATATGTCCATAATCATGCATGGAATGTTTTCCCTCAATTAATTGCATTGTTTGAATCGTGTATCAAAAATCCTAGCCTTCATGCAGAAATTAGGGTTCTTGAGGTCTCTTCGTGATTTCTTGTTGTATGTTTAATTTAAATGAAATTAAAGTACCTAGACATGATCGTGAGGTTGAGGCGAGCATAATGATATGTGGATTGCATGATATGATTACGTATTCATGGAGATTGGATAGAAAATGCAAATCTGAGAAACCAAGAACACGCGCGTGTTCTTCAGCTGTTCTTGGCGCCATTTTCATATATTCAAATATTTGAATTTTGTGATTTTGTTTAATTGATTCAAAAATTAATTTCTCTCTGAGTTTTAATGATTTTGAGTTGATTCTTTTTTTAATAATTCACAAAAATGTTAAAATATTTATTTTCACAAAAAATCCCAAAAATATTATTTATTTCATATAATTGATATTTTTGTAAAGAATTAATATTTTGATTGTTTTTGGCATTTTAAATATTTTTTCTACATTGATTTTGCAACTTTTAATGCTTTCTAATTATTTTGTAGGTCAATACTTAATTTTTGAATCATTAATCCAAGATCACAATTTGTTTTCCATGTGTTAAACAATTTTTGATCATTTTAATTGAATTTTTATTCAATTAAATACATTTTGAAAACAAATTAGGGTTTTGGATTAATTCAACCCTCATAAATCACTTTCAAACCTTTTTGGGCCTCTTGAGAGAGTGTAAGACCCATCCCCCCTTGTACAAAAACTTTTTAGGCCTCACTCATTGTATAAGTCCCTCTGTACAAGTAAACGACGCGATCGTCGCCCGTTTAAAAATAAAAATCATCTGGGCCTCTCCTTGAGCTATAAGACCCATTCAAAACACTTTTGGCCTCTATTAGAGTGTAAGACCCAATCCCCCTTTTAACTAAAACATTTTGGGCCTCACTTATTGTATAAGTCCCTCTGCTTTAAAAGAAAACCTCAGCGGGATCGCCATTTTAAACGAAAAAATCATTTGGGCCTACCCTCGTGTTATAAGCCCCACTCTTTTTCTTTAAACCTTTTTGGGCCTCTTGAGAGAGTGTAAGACCCACCCCTTTGTACAGAAAACTTTTCGGGCCTCAGTCACTTGTATAAGTCCCGCTGTACAAAGTCAAACAGTGCGCTCACTGATAATACCCTGGGCCCCTCCTTGAGCTGTAAGCCCCAAATCTCTTTTTCAAAGCACTTTCTCCTTTGATTTTGAATATACTGTTGTTTTAATCTTTCTTTGTTGAACAACTAACCAAACAGCATGGAAGCTCTACAACCGAGTAAGTGGTTATCGCTTTCATTTACTGCTTTCATATTATAAACTGTATTGTGGGGCTGCTCACTGTAAGTCTCCTTTCATAAACTCATATCTACTGTGTAATAATAGTATAGATATTTCGAGTTTCCCCGGCAACTACGTCTAGAACTAGGTGACGCCGTTTCATTTATTCGTAGAAATAGACGCCTAGATCCCCAATAGGAGCACCAGATACAGTCTTCTCTTCGGCTGTCCTCCTTAGGAATCGTCAAGAAGCTCTACTCCCCAAGATGAATGTATTCTCCGTGAATGGCATCTTTGAGTTTCTTCCAAATTCTCGAACTTTCCTGACTTGATTTATTCCTTGTGGATAGCTTGCCTTGAATGTCTCGGGGTTTGGGTACCCACTACGGTCATAATCTTGGACCTTAACTAAGGAACCCTCTTTAAAAGCTAAAAGTCGCTGGATAGTAAACCTCGCACGTTTACCAGTGGTTTTTATCTTTAAAAGAGTTATCTCTCCTAATGGAAAGGAGATGATAGACCCACGGGCTTCTTAAAAGCATCGGCCTCCTCTTGGGCATTATTCAAGGACACTACGGCTTCTTAGAAGTATTCACAGCCTCCTCTTAGGCTTCGTATAATGATCTCTTCCTCCGGGAATGATAGCCTCCTCTTGGGCTTCGTACAAGGACCCGTCGGCTTCTTAAAAGTTTCTAGCCTCCTCTTGGGCTTCGTACAAATTGTCCCGACGACCTCTTAGAGGTATAGGAACAGAACCTAGTCATCTTCATAGAACAGTCCTTTCATAGAGTCTACTACTGTTTCTCAAAGCATAATACAAAAGAAAAAAACTCTAGACTTGGACAGTCTAACTTCCTTGAGTCTCAAAGACATTCTCAAGTGACCCCTTCGTTAAATAGGAAGAAACCAGCAGACTCGGACAGTCTCAATACCCTTTGGATTTCCCGTTTCCTCAAAGAAAAGGAAATATCCCTGATCCTCAAATCAAATCCCTGAGTACAGTGTTGCTCATATAAGAACTGATTTTCTCTTTTGAAATCAGTATATTGGATCTGTCACTCAACTGAAACAAACCTTTAGCCTCCATCTCGGGCTTCGTACGAGATACAAAAACACTCTCTTGTTGTGTATCAAAGACTCTCTTGTTGAGTCAAACTTTTAGCCTCTATCTCGGGCTTCGTACGAGACACAAAGACTCTATCGTCGGTTCAAAAACTTTTAGCCTCTCTCTCGGGCTTTGTACGAGACACAAAATAGCCTCCTCTTAGGCTTTGTATAATGATTTTCCTAGCGGAAATTAGCCTCCTCTTAGGCTTTGTATAATGATTTTCCTAGCGGAAATTAGCCTCATCTTAGGCTTTGTATAAGAAAACCACTGGTTGATCCAATCAACCTTTTAGCATCAAAGCTGTGCCTCGTTCATAGTACACAAACATCAACAACTCCTTTCCCTTCATCTAATCGCTGTAAGCGGCAAGCCTCTGTATCATCTATATCCATGCCACTGTCCCTCTTTTAGCATGAGAAATTCCTAAGGAAAGATGACATTGCTCTACACTGAGTTAAAGTCTTCTCCTTCAGGTTAAAACCCTTTCTTCGGAAATTATGGCATTGCTCGGATCCGCGTATCCCAGTTAAAGTAATTCTCCTTCCCCCTCTTTAGAGATGACAAATTCTCTCTAAAGTCGAGGTCCTTTCGCTTCACGTCTTGGGCTTTGAACAAGGCACAAATAGACCTTTCAGCTTCACATCTTGGGCTTTGAACAAGACACAAACCACCTTTCGCTTCACGTCTTGGGCTTTGAACAAGACACCAAAACACCCATTTCCTCCCATAGAATAGGGGGAACTACGAACGCTCTGATTTACCTGTTTCGGGAAACAGGAATACGTAGGCATAAGATCGAAAGAAAAGATCTTAGCGAGCGCAATCAACAAAAAACCCAAATCCCATATTTCCATCAATCAAAAACAGTAATTCAAAAGCATCAGTCCTGACATCCTAATCCTTGTTCCCCGCCAGAAACCTTCTGCCCAGGTAAAAAGAAAGAAAACAGTATTGGCAAAAATACAAATAACCAGTACAAAGGCCCCCCCACATTGATAGCATTCGTAACCTAACAGACCGCTGTTTAAACTCAGTATGCAAAGCAGGGTTAATTGGAGACATCTATTTCCCTTCCTTATTCAGCTCACAATAGGATAAAAAATGAATCGACCTGTAGTTTAAGCTCAAACCGCAGAGAGCGACCAGCGCTTAAGAACCGCGTCCAAAATCGCTCGCTACAGAAAAATGGCGCCCACCGTGGGGCCGGTTCTTTCTTTCTTACAATTTAAACCTTGGGTAAGTCATTTTCTTGGCGGTGGCCGCCAACAGAAAAAATGGCGCCCACCGTGGGGCCGGTTCTTTCTTTCTTACAATTTAAACCTTGGGTAAGTCATTTTCTTGGCGGTGTCCGCCAACAGAAAAATGGCGCCCACCGTGGGGCTCTTGTTTTTCTTTCTTTCTATTTTCCTTGTAAAATGGCAACTCTGATGGGGATTCCTTGCCAGAGTCATTTTCTGCCTTAGGGCATCATCCCCGTTTTCCTCAGAAAATGGGAACTTTGCTGAGGAGAAAGATTGACCTATGCTGGTCCATCTCTTAGGCAGGGAACCACAGATTGGGGCTTCAGCCGGGGAACCCATTTCTGTCAGGAACTTAAGAATCGTAGCTTTATAAGTCTAGGATGATTAGGACAAATATATATACTGCTTTTCCTAATTGCTATACGTGTTTATTTTTCTGCTACTGGGAATGCGTGTGATGCCGCATGTGGTGAGATTGAGTATACACTTAAGAAAAGCCAACCTTTTTCGTAGTGCGGAAGCTATCGGAAATAGCTGTTACGCGATACTACCCTCATTTGAGGCTGGTGATCTATTCTCGGTGAATGGCACTTACTCTAAGATTGCACACAACTCGCTGGCGATCCGCTTGTTGTCTGCCTTCCTAGGAGGAGCTGATGATAATGAGTACAGGTACAAAAATCACCCTAGTATAAACCTTTGGGGATGGGTAGAGCCTTGACTTCATGACAACGACCCTCTGACCCCATGCTTTTTCTATGTTTTTGTGTGCTGCATTCATGCATCCATTTAATAAAACATTAAAACACAAAAAAAAACTTTCTCTTCTAGTCTCTCTGTTTTTCAAATTAAACTAAGACTGTGATTGCAAATATCAAAGAAAAAGATTACGCTAATGGATTTCGGTAGAAGGAGAACTCGCCAGTATACCTTCAAGGTTCCAAAACTAGGGGATTTGAGAAGGTTAGCAAGGATGATCGCTAACCCTGAGGCTTTCAGAGCCAAACACGGAGGTCTGCTACCACTGTTAAGAGTCCATGTGATTGAGGGGATCATGGATGCGCTCATTCAGTTCTACGATCCAGTTTATCACTGTTTCACATTCCCGGATTACCAGCTAGCACCAACGCTGGAGGAGTATTCTCATCTGACTGATTTACATATCACTGATCGAGCTCCATTTTCTGGACTGGAAGAAATTCTAAAGAATCAGACTATTGCAATAGCAATTCATTTGGACGAGTCTGAGGTCAGGACTCACATGAACACTAAGGGTGGCATCCAAGGTTTGCCAGCCCAGTTCTTGACAAAAAAGGCTCTATACTTCGCTAGTATAGGGAACGGGACTGCTTTTGAAAGCATCTTTGTCTTGCTCACCTACGGGTTATTTTTGTTTCCCAACATCAATAACTTCGTCGATATCAACGCTATTAAGGTTTTTCTCATTGGAAACCCTGTGCCGACTTTGCTCGCAGATGCGTATCATTCTGTACACTTGGGAAATTTGTACAGCGGAGGGGAGATCACATGCTGTGCACCTTTGCTCTACAAATGGTTTATCTCTCACTTGCCCAAGTCTGCTGCTTTTTGGGATTGCAAGAGTGTCTTACGTTGGTCGCAGAAGATCATGTCTCTCACCAATTCCGATATAGATTGGTGTAATAGGATTTACGAGGGAATCAGAATCATTGACCGTTGTGGAAACTTCCCCAGCATACCCCTCATAGGAACTAAAGGAGGAATCAACTATCATCCGATATTGGTTCTTCGTCAATTTAGATACCCGATGAGACACATCCCACTGGGTGTTCATCTGGAAGGTCTTTTCTTCAAAGAAGGAGAAAATGACAGAGCACTAAAGATGGAAATAGTGCAAGCTTGGAAATAGGTTCATAAGAAAGGACGAGAGTCTCTGGGAAAACCGGACTGTGTCTCGGTGGAGCCTTATCTCCATTGGGTACAAACCAGAGCTCTCAAGCTAAAAATGCCTTATCCTCGTTACGAAATTCTTCCGCCGAGGGAATCTGTCATGTACTTCATGACGGAAACTGAAAAGCTTCAGGTTACTCTCAACAAGGTTCAAAAGGAAAGAAAATCTTGGAAGAACAAGTACCGCACCCTCGACGTAGAGTGTATCCAAATACAACAACTACTAAAAGAGAAAGATGCTCTGATTGAAATTTTGGAGCGGCATGCTGTAGAGAATCAAGATGACCAAAGGAATTTGCTCACTCCTTTCACTTGGCAAAGGAATGACAACCCGACAACGGCCCAAGCGCCCCGGTCAAAGAAAAGGAAGATACCAGAATCAGCACCCGACTTCTCTTCAGAGAGGACTCGAGACCCATTAGTTTAGGTTTCTGTTTCTGCACTTTGTAATCTACTGTATTTCCATTTCTGTAATCCTTTGGAATTCAATAAAAAGGGGTTTCCCCACTATTTGATATTTGCAATCTAATTGTCGAAGTTTATTTTTGATTAAACCAAAAAAACAATTAATATAATCATTGCATTCATCATTCTCACATCGCGTATTCTTCTTCCCTACGAATCTCACATTTGTGCTCGATTCTAGAGTCAAACTGTCTCATTCGTACAATACTCGGGCCAATCGTCAGAAAAGGATGGATGATCTTGAGGAAGAAAACAGAGAGTTGAAAGAAGAGATCGACGCTCTGAGAGAGGATATGAGAAAGCTTCGTAACGACATGCAAGCCATGACAGAAGCTCAGCTACAAAGAACTGTGATCTCAGAGATCACCTCAACGCCCATAGTGGAGAAGTATGATCCTAGGTATCAGATGCCGAAAGATCGTCCTTGGGGCATGCCTGTTAACTATATCCCGGAAGGATATGTTCCGCCGATCACTGAAGATCGGGGAATCGCAACAGAAGCCGCTGGGCCTGAAGGTTACAAACTTCGGGAAAGTGAAGATGCCAGGGGCATACTGAAGACTCCTGAAGGTTACAAACTTTGGGAAACGCCAAGACTCACTGCCGTAGTCACTGTACCACCCCCTGTGGTGCACACTGTCCCGGAAAGACAGATTCCACCAACACCTTCTGGTAAGAAGGAAACTATGTTTGACAGAATGGATGAATTCCAGGAGCAGTTCTTGGAAATGCAGAAAGAGCTGCAAGCCATTCGCGGTCAGGATCTATTTGGAAAGGACGCCGCAGACCTCTGCTTGGTCCCAAATGTGAAAGTCCCGCACAAGTTCCAAGTGCCCGACTTTGAAAAATACAAGGGTAACTCTTGCCCTCAGAGCCATCTGGTGATATACGCTCGGCGGATGTCAGCTCAGACGGAGAATCAGGACCTGCTGATTCACTACTTCCAGGATAGTTTAACCGGTGCCGCACTCAAATGGTACATGGGTTTAAACCGTACTACGATTAGTACATTCAGAGATCTTGGTACTGCCTTCGTCCAACAATACAAGTACAATTTGGACATGGCACCCGACAGAGATCAACTCAGATCAATGTCGCAAAAGGAAAAGGAAACCTTTAAGGAGTATGCTCAAAGGTGGCGTGAAATTGGCGCTCAAATTTGTCCACCTCTTGAGGAAAAAGAGATGACAAAAATCTTCTTAAAGACCTTGAGCTCATTTTACTATGACTGAATGATTGCCAGTGCACCCAGTGATTTCACCGAAATGGCCGGCATGGGTGTACGTCTTGAGGAAGCCGTCCGAGAAGGACGTTTGGTAAAAGACACTGGATCAACGAGCGGTACTAAAAAATACGGTAGTGCTCTCCCTAAGAAAAAAGAGCAAGATATTGGGAATATCTCTCTCGGAAAGCAAAGGCGTCGTTATCAGCCAGTAGCAGCTGTTACTCCTGCTATCGGCCCCGCGCCTGTTCCTATGTATCAACTTCAGGTTGCGCAGAGCCAACCTGACCAACAAAGGACACAACCGCCTCTTCAGCAGGCTCGTCCTCTATATAACAACAACCGTACAACACGGCCACCAGGATTTGATCCTATACCCGTAACGTACGCAGAGCTGTTTCCGTTACTGCTGGCTAAGGGGCACATTCAGACTAAGTCTCCCCTTTCAGTTCCAGAAAATCCGCCTTTTTGGTTTAAAGCGGATCAAACATGTCCTATCATCAAGGAGGTTCAGGGCATAACATTGAGACTTGCCTCAATTTCAAATCCGACGTGCAAAAGCTTGTTAGGAGCGGGCTCTTATCTTTCAAAGATACGAATCCTAATGTTCTTACGAACCCGCTGCCTCAACATGAGAAAGCTGCAGTCAATCTGATTGAGAAAGAGACTAACAATGTCTATCAAATTCATGATGTACTCTTGTTGAAAACCAATCTGGTCAAGATGCATTGTAGATAGAGTGGATATGGCCATGTGCCACCTCATAACTATCACCAGTGTGATATCTGCTCTAAAGATAACCAAGGATGTTCGGTAGTGCAATCAGCTCTACAGGAACAAATGGATCTTGGATGGATCCAAGAGCACCGAGTTCGTGGAGTTAACATGGTTTACATGAATTCCAACGTCATTCAAAACCACGACATCCGTGCGATGAATTTCAACTTGGTGGCGATGCACTCAAGGCAAAGCCAGTATCATAATCTACCGCGGCACGATTACAGTTCCTGTCTGATTTGCTCGGTAAACAAACAGGAATGCTCTTTCATACAAGAGGCCCTCCAGCGTCAGATGGATCTTGGATGGATCCAAGATTACCATGATAGGAACTCCTATCAAATCAACATGGTTCAGATCTTCGACATCCGCGTAATGAATACCAACCTGATAGAGTTACATGCTGAGCAGGTCCGACTTGGATTCTTAATATCACATGACTATCAAAGCTGTAAAGCAGGTTGCGAAAACGATCGAGGTTGTACCCTTGTCCAGGAGGCACTTCAGCACTTGTTAAATCACTGGTGGATGCTAATCTATATGGACGAAGATACTCAGCAGATTAGTATCAATAACAGGAATCCTACTCGTCGTCAAAGTCAGGATGTCCGATCAATGGAAGATAACCTAGTGAGGTTACATTGTATTCAAAGTGGGCGTGGCCAGGTGCCACCACACAACTATGACAGTTGTAGCGTCTGTTCGGAAAGTAACCAAGGGTGTTACCTTGTGAGAGCAGCTCTTCAGGGTCAGGTCGATCATGGAGAAATTCGTCCATACCCAGGTTCAGGACCCATCATTTGGTCGCCGAACTACCTTGCCGAGCAAGTTGAGGATGTTGTCACGATCTCTGGTCATCACAGGACCAGGAATGTTTTTGCCATCATCCCTCTACTTGACGAATCTAAAGTTCCCAACCAGGAACGGATCGAGATTACTTATGATGGTCAGAAAAATCAGAAAGTCCCCATAGTCATCTATCTGCCGGGGCCACTACCGTATGAATCAGCTAAGGCAATCCCTTACAAATACGGTGCAACAATAATCGAGAATGGAAAGGAAATTCCATTACCCTCCGCCGTGAATATTGCAGACATCAGTCGTGTAACACGGAGCAGTCGAATCTTCAACCGAGGGGTTGGAGAATCCAACAAAGAAAAGGAACTTCAGGCAGAAATTCCTGATCCACCAGTCAGTCAATCTGGTAATCCCGACTTTTCAAAAGACAAGGATGAGATGCTAAAGCTCATCCAAAGGAGTGAATATAACATTGTTGATCAACTGTTACAGACTCCTTCAAAGATCTCAGTATTATCACTGTTACTCAGTTCAGAAGCACACAGAGAGGCTCTACAGAAAGTCTTGGAGCAAGCCTTTGTGGAACAGGATGTAACAATCAGACAGTTTGATAGCATAGTCTCTAACATCACTTCCTGCAATAATTTGGGATTTAGTGATGAGGAATTACCTAAAGAGGGTCATCGTCATAACATGGCGCTCAACATTACAGTTAACTGCCAGGGCGATGCTTTAGCCAACGTACTGGTAGACACAGGGTCAGCCCTGAATGTTATGCCGAAGTCCACTTTGACGCAATTATCATTTAAGGGCCCTCCGATGAGAGTCAGCGAGGTCGTCATCAAAGCATTCGACGGATCCAGAAAAACGGTTATAGGCGAAGTTGATCTTCCCATAACTATTGGTCCTCACACTTTCCAAATCACTTTCCAGGTCATGGACATCCGGGCAACGTACAGTTGTTTATTAGGAAGACCTTGGATACATCAGGCTGGAGCGGTTACTTCAACCCTCCACCAAAAGCTAAAGTTCGTCAAGAACAATCAACTGGTCACGGTTTGTGGGGAACAAGCCTTGCTTGTAAGCAACTTATCATCATCTGCTTGTGTGGAACCCGAGGAGGTTATTGGAACTCAGTTCCAAGCACTATCGGTGAGCAAGAACGATCAATCCGAAGAAGGAACTTCAATTTCTTCATACAAAGATGCTATCAAAGCGGTTGAGAGTACCGATACAAAAGGATGGGGATGACTTGTCATTCCCACTGACAATAAAATAAAGAAGGGTCTTGGTTTTTCTGCGACCTGTACTCAGACAGCCGCCAACGATGAAAGTCTTCATCCCCTTCAAAACTTCTTCCACAGTGGAGGTTTTCTTCACCCAGTGTCTCAGACAGTTCATGCTATCAATGAGGAAGATCCCTCTGACACAGATGAAGAATGGAAGTCCTACCTTAACAAGGATGACTATATGTCTCAGGAAGAGGTGCCTATGCCTTTTTGCTTTCCTACAGAAAGTCCGAGATTTATACCAAGATCAGATGTCGAAATGATCTACGGAGATTGTGATCCGGAAGGATGCCGTGCTCCGCCAAATTCATTAGAGGAAGACACTCCGATGAAAGACAACTTTGACCACAATTACTATGGCCCGATGGATGGCCTGCCAATGTGGCAGCCTTACCCAGGAAACTTGGGGCAAGAAAGTCAGCCGAGTAATGAAACTCAGCTGAGCGTCATTGAACAGAATACCTGTGTCCCCGCCATGTCATGGGATCAACACTCAGGTCATTCAGAAACTACTCAACATGAAGATGAATTCGCAACGTTTGCAGGACTAGAATTCATCAACTATGATTTTCCTGAGGTCAACGTCATCGAGAGGGATGACTTCTCCAGTTCCAAAGAAGTTTGGGACACTCTGGGACAACCAAGTGGAAAATACGACTATATGGTCAAGTACACTGCTCCCGAAAGCTCTCGTATCAGGCTCGAAGATATCCAGTCAACTGGATGGGGAGATACAGCTGAGAGCACCAATGCTATGCAAAATGCAACAGAGGAATCCTCCTACGACAATTCTGCTTGGGAGACAGATTCCAATGATCCTGCTCCACCAGAAATTAGCGTCATTTCTGAAGACAAATCAAGGAAGGTGCCAGACTTTGTGATTCACCGAGGAGTTCGCCGCCAATGGGTTGCCGTCGAGGTTCCGAAGGTCGTTCGTCAGTCAAAGTAATTGCCATCTTTAACCTTTCACCCTGCCCAGGTGAAACAGATGTTTTGATAGGGCTCGCTTTCTGTAAATTTCCCTCTTCGCTTTGCCCAAAGCGAGTGAGTTTTGTTTTATAGGGCTGTAGTTTCAAGATTCGACTTGTTCATTAATAAAATAACGTCGTTCTGTAATTTCCGCATTAATTGCTGTTTTCTCTTTTTGCTTTTTCAGAAAATGGTAATCCTAAAAAACATTCAATAATAAAAACAAGCAGTAAAATAAAAACACTGCACACACTTGCATTTTCTCTATCTCTTCTAAACACGAATCATCACGTCATGCAGATTACTTGTTTTATACCCCGTTGAAACATACGATCCGATGCCTTCTCCCAACTTTGAGTTCCCGGTATTCGAGGCTGAAGAAGAAGATGATGACCAAATTCCAAAAGAGATCTCCCGACTACTCAGACAAGAGGAAAGGTCCATTGAACCTCACAAAGAGCCGTTGAAAACGGTAAACTTGGGTTCAGAAAAAGAGAGAAAAGAAATCAGGATCGGAGCACTGCTCAGTCCGACTACCAGAGAGGGTTTGATAAAGCTTCTCAAAGAATTTCCCGATGTATTCGCTTGGTCTTATCAGGATATGCCAGGGTTGGATACCAGCATCGTGGAACATCACTTACCGCTAAGATCGGAATGTCCGCCAGTAAAGCAAAGGTTGAGATGCACTCACCCGGACATGGCCATCAAAATCAAGGAGGAGGTACAGAAACAGATCGACGCGGGTTTCCTCGCTACATCTGAATATCCTCAATGGTTAGCCAACATCGTACCCGTTCCCAAAAAGGATGGAAAGGTCAGAATGTGTGTTGATTACAGAGATCTAAACAAGGCAAGTCCAAAGGACGACTTTCCTTTACCACACATTGACATGCTGGTAGACAGTACAACAAAGTTCAAAGTATTCTCTTTCATGGATGGATTCTCGGGCTATAATCAGATCAAAATGGCGCCGAAAGACATGGAGAAAACTTCGTTCATTACCCCATGGGGTACCTTTTGTTACAAGGTAATGCCGTTCGGTTTGAAGAATGTCGGGGCAACCTATCAAAGGGCCATGACTACTCTGTTTCATGACATGATACATAAGGAAATCGAGGTATATGTCGATGATTTGATTGCAAAATCAAGAACAGAGGATGAGCACGTTGAACATCTGTCAAAATTGTTCGAATGTCTAAGAAAATTCAAGCTCCGCTTGAATCCCAACAAGTGCACCTTCGGTGTCCGTTCAGGGAAACTACTAGGGTTCATCGTAAGCCAGAAAGGAATTGAGGTTGATCCTGACAAGGTCAAGGCCATTCAAGAAATGCCTTCTCCAAAAACTGAAAAACAAGTCAGAAGATTCCTGGGACGTTTGAACTACATCTCCAGATTCATATTCCTTATGACCGCGACATGTGCGCTGATTTTCAAATTACTCAAAAAGAACCAGGATTGCGTTTGGTCAGAAGATTGCCAAACCGCCTTCGACAATATCAAGGAATACCTGTTGAATCCTCCGATTCTATCACCTCCAGTGGAAGGAAGACCACTGATCATTTACCTCACAGTCCTAGAGGACTCAATGGGATGTGTACTTGGCCAACAAGACGAAACTAAAAGGAAAGAGTCTGCCATTTACTATCTAAGCAAGAAATTCACCGACTGCGAGACTCGGTACACAATGCTTGAGAAAACTTGTTGCGCTTTGGCTTGGGCAGCCAAACGTCTTCGCCAATACATGATTCGTCACACTACTTGGTTAATCTCAGAAATGGATCCAATCAAGTATGTCTTCGAAAAGCCTGCTCTCACGGGAAGAATTGCCCGTTGGCAGATGCTGTTATCAGAATATGACATAGAGTACCACGCTCAGAAAGCCGTTAAAGGAAGTATTTTAGCCAATCATTTGGCTCATCAACCGATTGACAATCAAGAATTAATCGGGTTTGACTTCCCAGACGAAGGTATCATGTATCTAAAAATGAAGGACTGCGACGAACCGTTACCCAGTGAAGGGCCAGAACCAGGTTCCCAGTGGGGACTTATCTTTGACGGAGCAGTCAATCATTATGGAAACAGAATTGGGGCAATCGTTGTTACCCCTCAGGGTATCCACATTCCTTTCACTGCTAGACTTACGTTCAAATGTACGAACAACGAGGCCGAATACGAAGCATGTATCATGGGTCTCGAAGAAGCGATTGATTTAAGGATAAAAAATTTGGACGTATACGGCGATTCAGCCCTGGTTATTAACCAGATAAAAGGAGATTGGAACACATACCAATCGGGATTGATTCCTTACAAAGACTATGCAAGAAGGTTGTTACCCTTCTTCAACAGAGTCGACTTTCATCACATCCCTCGTGATGAGAATCACATGGTTGATGCATTAGCCACTCTCTCTTCCATGATTAGTGTAGGTCGATGGAATGACATACCTAAGATCGACATAATGCGCCTTGAACGGTCCGCTTACATCTTCGCGATTGAAGCAGTCATAGACGACAGACCTTGGTATCACGATATCAAATGCTTCCTTTAGAAACAAGAGTACCCATCTGGGGCACTCAGAAAAGACAGGAAAACCCTCAGAAGATTGGCTGGAAACTTCTTCCTGAGCGGTGACACTCTTTATAAGAGAAATTTTGACATGGTCTTGCTCCGATGCGTCGACAGACCAGAGGCAGACATGCTCATGAAAGAAATTCATGAAGGATCCTTTGGCACTCATGCCAACGGACACACAATGGAGAGAAAAATTCTGAGAGCAGGGTACTATTGGTTGACAATGGAATCCGACTGCTACAAGTACATGAGGAGGTGTCACAAGTGTCAGATATACTCCGACAAAATTCATGTACCGCCATCACATCTCAAAGTTCTTTCTTCCCCGTGGCCATTTTCCATATGGGGAATCGATATGATTGGTATGATTGAGCCCAAGGCTTCAAACGGACATCGGTTCATCCTGGTAGCCATTGATTATTTCACCAAGTGGGTCGAAGCAGCGTCATTCGCCAATGTAACCCGACAAGTGGTGGTCCGATTTATCAAAAACAATATCATATGCCGTTATGGTGTTCCAAGCGAGATCATTACTGATAATGGATCTAACTTGAACAATAAGATGATGAAAGAGTTGTGTGCTGAGTTCAAGATCGAACACCATAACTCATCTCCCTACCGACCCAAGATGAACGGGGCGGTAGAAGCGGCTAACAAGAACATCAAGAAGATTGTTCAAAAGATGGTTATAACTTACAAAGATTGGCACGAGATGCTACCCTTTGCTCTTCACGGTTATCGTACATCTGTCCGCACTTCAACAGGGGCTACCCCTTTCTCTCTAGTATATGGCATGGAGGCAGTGCTCCCCATAGAAGTAGAGATCCCATCAATCCGGGTATTGATGGAAGCTAAGCTCACCGAAGCTGAATGGTGTCAAAATCGACACGACGAACTCAACCTGATCGAAGAAAAGAGAGTCACGGCACTATGCCATGGTCAGTTGTATCAGCAAAGAATGAAGAGGGCGTTCGACAAAAATGTCCGACCTCGTATTTTCAGAAAAGGAGACCTCGTGCTCAAGAAGATACAATCATTTCTCACTGATTCTCGGGGTAAATGGACCCCAAATTATGATGGCCCATATGTGGTCACAAAAGCTTTCTCAGGCGGCGCCTTGAGACTTGCAACCATGGACGGAGAGGAATTTGCCTACCCCACGAATGTTGATGTAGTCAAGAAATACTTCGCCTAAAACTTAAAAAAAAAAAAAAAAAAAAAAAAACGTCTCGGTGGATTGAAAACCCGAAAGGGCGGTCCAGGCAAAAGTTAGAGACATGAAAAGAATCATCCTGATGGATTGGAAATCTCATAGTACAATCCAGGCAAAAGTTAGGGATAATGGCAAGTAACTATGTTCAACAGAGGCAAGTCCCTCAGCAGCAGTTGCATCATCATCCGCCAGGAAAACTCCAGTCAAGGTCATCTTCGACAGAAGCTCAGGATGTCCCGAATTCAAAGTTGGTAGAAGGATAGTGGTCGTTATGTTTCAACGTAGCCCTTTTCCCTGTAAATTACCATTTTTCTAACTTTGTATATACTCTTTGGAATCACGCGTTTGGCTGATCTCTATCTTATCAATAAAATTTGAGCCCTTGTGCTTTTGTTTGTAATTCTTAACTTGTTTTAGCTTTACAGAACGACGTTGTTTAAACTTAATCAGCGATTCTTGAAATAAAACAAAAATAAATTTACTTGTTAAACTTTTTCTGCTTTTAAATTAAAGATGGCATTTCTTTTGACTGTTGAACATCAGAAGAACATCGATCGCTTCTCCCGAAGTAAGCGAACTTCAAAGTGCAGAATCAAAGTACTTCTTCTAAGCCAGTTCGCCTGAATGAAGGGATCAACTGTGTCAGAGACCTTGTTTCGTCTGACACGCCTCGGCCGAGTTCTCATCTCCTAAGCCCGATCAACATAGCTCTCAACGGGACTATCTCTCCTAAGCAAGGTGGAATTGCTATTTTAAATCAACGGTACTTCTTCGCCCCGCGATGGCCGAGTATCCAATTGTGTTCATCCATTAGTCTGTATGTCGCGTCTGTTTTGTCAGCACATACATACATACATCATGCATTTTTTATTTGCATTCACATTTCATATTGCATCACTATCACTCTAGTCGGTCTTGTCCCCTAGTGGTAGAAGTCCTTTCAATCGAGTTGTCAGTTCTTGCCTCGTCAGGAAATACTGTGACTGAACAACCTCGCTTCCAGTTTAATTCTGGAAAGAAGTTGGTCCTTGACCACTTTGATAACTTGAACCTCTGAAAAGCCAGAGAAAACTTTCAATAAGCATCACTCTTCGCCATTGAAGATGATATCCTTGCTTTCCCAGATTAAGGAAAATCCACAGAGAAAGCCTCGTGATCAGAGATTCGGCAGCACGCCAGTTTTGCTCCGAAAAACCACTGATGAGAAGGTCATTGGCACCTCAAAATTGGACCCCATCATATGGCGTTTCTCCGGGAAGATCCCGAGAAAAGTATGATGAGAGATCCCAAACGAAAACAGTCTCTCAAGAGACTCGCTTTCCCTAGTAGAATCGACAAATGGCGTCTCCAAAACAGAGAAGTTTGTGTACCTCTACAATTCAGACGAATGGGTTCCCCAGCAAGTCTGACATCAAAACTTTTTCCACTCAAATGGCATCTCCCTAGGAAAATTCAGCTAGAAGTTTGAAGGAAAGCCGCTACGAATAACGTCCCTTGTCAGTAAAGTTTATTGACCAAAAGAAACCGAGACCAGTTCCTTGGTAGGAAACCAGGATCGAGGGGAAGTTTAAATCAGAAACTAAGACCAGTTCCTTGGTAAGAAACCAGGATCGAGGGGAAGTTTAAATCAGAAACTAAGACCAGTTCCTTGGTAGGAAACCAGGGTCGAGGGGAAGTTTATTTCAAAAGAGACTAAGACCAGTTCCTTGGCTGAAGACCAGGATCGAGGGGAAGTTTACCTTTTCTAAGCATCATTGCTTAGCTAAAGAAGATGAATGCGTAAGCTACCATTCATAACCACCATCAAAATTTCGGGTATTCCGATATTTAATCCTCTTGCACCCCGAATGCCCGAATACCTTCGTCATTCACACCTTCGGGTCCAAGAAGATTAAATTGGGGCATCTGTAATACCCTAAATTTTGACCACTTAGATTTCCCATCATTGTGAAAATCATCATCACAATATGGATGAACCATCATGCTTCATCAGTCTCCCCAAAGATGGGTGAGCATCCAATACAATCAATATTAGGGTTTCAAGCCCTCTCTGAGTGCTTAGACAAAGGATCAATCAAGAAATGACATGATCTTCAACTTGTCTAATCTCTTAAACATCCACAATGGATCAAAAAGGACTCCCACTTCAAGGATTAAGCACAAGGCTGCTCCCTTCTAGGTGGATCAAGTCTCAAGATTGACAGTGTCACCAAATTAGGGTTTTGGTCGACCAGGGCCTCCAGATGGAAATTTTCATCTGGGCACAAGGCAATGATCCAAAACATGACCTAATATACTTCATGGAACCTCATGAACCCATGCATCAAGTCAATTTTGCCTCAGGGGATGCATTCATCAAAAACCAGGAATTAGGGTTTCTTGACCTAATTCACCCCTAAGTTGACTTTTGGGACAAACCATGAGCCAAGACCTCAAGACATGATTTGAGGGTCTCTAATATACCATATTGATCCATTTGGAACAATGGATTGATCCAAGAAGCTTGAGCAACAAGTCTCAATTTCATCTGCACCACAATTAGGGTTTTAAGGGAAAAGTCAACTGTAACTTTGACTTTTGACCTGGACATGCTCCCAAACCCTAATACATGATTGAATATACCCTATGACACCCATGGAACATGTCCATCAAGTTTGATTTAGGTCAAGGACATGATTTCCTGAAGAATTGCACAGTTTGGAATTCATCTGATAAAAAGTCAACTGTGCACAAAAGTCAACTTTGACTTTTTGAGATTTTTCATCAAAATGGATTTTTAACCCTAAAATGATGTTAATGTATTATTTGAATCATCATTCATCAAGAAAAATCAAGAAAAGTGAGATAACTTGTAAAAGGGGTAACCATAAAACTTAGAAATTTTTCTAAGTTAAAAATAAAGTGGCAAAGGTACCAACTTTGGAGGACCATAACTCCTAAACCACAAGGCCATTTTTTTTCATCCAAAGATGGATTTGTAGCCCTCATTATCACCTACAAAAACTTCAACTACAAGTCATTCCAATTCATTAAGGATTTTGAGTTATGGAGTGATCAAAGTGGCTGAAAAGTGAAAATGTCACTTTTTCCAACACTTAGTGAAATTTTCACTAAGTCAGATTCTGCCTCACTTTTTGCCAAATGTAGGGGGATGTTTCACTTGGAATCAAAAGAGATCAAAACCAAACTTTTTCAAACAGTTGTTGTATCATGTAAGAGCTTTCCAAAATGGCCAAGAACATTGCCAAATTCAACCTACACCATGAGATACAACATTACCAAGTTGCCTTGCTGAAATCTGTCAAGGCAAGGCAGAATTTGCAACTTTGGTCGATTTGCCAAAATCAGCCAAATTCAATTGCTCCAATCCACTTGGTCACCTCAGAGGATTGAATCTAAAGGGGACAATCACTGAGCCAAGCCTCCAAGGTCCAAGGAACAAGGAATAGCATGTTGAACCTAGAGTTGCCAAAATAGGGACAAGACTTCAAATTTGGAATGAGGCATTCAATGAAACCATCAAGGTGGCATGGACTGAGCCATTCTCATCTGAAATCAGTCAAGACTTATCCAAGACCAAGGGGACCAAAGCTCTGTGCCCTAACCTCTAGTCAATGGCTAGAGGAGACTTGGATTTTCACTGGCCAACATTGAGGAAACACCTGCTGCAGCTGCCATGCACTATTCCTTGCAAAACAAACTTGCTCTACTATAAATAGAGCTCAATTGTGGTCAGTTTGAGTACACCAAAGCCATCTAACAGATGCTTTCCTCAAAATCTCTTCTTTCACTCCAATTTTGCCTTCTAAGGCAAGTCACTATCGGGTTTTGAGTTTGAGAGCAATTCCAATCAAACCAATCACTCACACACCTCACATACATCACATATGAGCTGATCAAACACTTAAACAACATCTGGAACACTGATTTCTCCAAATCACCAGCTGGTTGCTCAAGGTTTTAACCAAAGTGCAGCTGAGGTACCACAAAATGATCCAGCCAATTTCAATCAAGTCCAACCATCCAAACACAATCCATAGGGTGTAGGGAAGCTGTTCAGATCATCACCACTCATCTGTAACACCTCCAAATCAAAAATCACTTTGAACTTGCTGTCACAACTTGGAGGTAAGCACATACTTGGTCATCTCTCAATCTATGCATATTTCCTCGCACAATAATTTGGCCATATGTTCATAATCATGCATGGAATGTTTTCCCTCAATTAATTGCATTGTTTGAATCGTGTATCAAAAATCCTAGCCTTCATGCAGAAATTAGGGTTCTTGAGGTCTCTTCGTGATTTCTTGTTGTATGTTTAATTTAAATGAAATTAAAGTACATAGACATGATCGTGAGGTTGAGGCGAGCATAATGATATGTGGATTGCATGATATGATTACGTATTCATGGAGATTGGATAGAAAATGCAAATATGAGAAACCAAGAACACGCGCGTGTTCTTCAGCTGTTCTTGGCGCCATTTTCATATATTCAAATATTTGAATTTTGTGATTTTGTTTAATTGATTCAAAAATTAATTTCTCTCTGAGTTTTAATGATTTTGAGTTGATTCTTTTTTTAATAATTCACAAAAATGTTAAAATATTTTATTTTCACAAAAAATCCCAAAAATATTATTTATTTCATATAATTGATATTTTTGTAAAGAATTAATATTTTGATTGTTTTTGGCATTTTAAATATTTTTTCTACATTGATTTTGCAACTTTTAATGCTTTCTAATTATTTTGTAGGTCAATACTTAATTTTTGAAGCATTAATCCAAGATCACAATTTGTTTTCCATGTGTTAAACAATTTTTGATCATTTTAATTGAATTTTTATTCAATTAAATACATTTTGAAAACAAATTAGGGTTTTGGATTAATTCAACCCTCATAAATCACTTTCAAACCTTTTTGGGCCTCTTGAGAGAGTGTAAGACCCATCCCCCCTTGTACAAAAACTTTTTGGGCCTCACTCATTGTATAAGTCCCTCTGTACAAGTAAACGGCGCGTCGTCGCCCGTTTAAAAATAAAAATCATCTGGGCCTCTCCTTGAGCTATAAGACCCATTCAAAACACTTTTGGGCCTCTATTAGAGTGTAAGACCCAATCCCCCTTTTAACCAAAACATTTTGGGCCTCACTTATTGTATAAGTCCCTCTGCGTTAAAAGAAAACCTCGGCGCGATCGCCATTTTAAACAAAAAAATCATTTGGGCCTACCCTCGTGTTATAAGCCCCACTCTTTTTCTTTAAACCTTTTTGGGCCTCTTGAGAGAGTGTAAGACCCACCCCTTTGTACAAAAAACTTTTTGGGCCTCAGTCACTTGTATAAGTCCCGCTGTACAAAGTCAAACAGTGCGCTCACTGATAATACCCTGGGCCCCTCCTTGAGCTGTAAGCCCCAAATCTCTTTTTCAAAGCACTTTCTCCTTTGATTTTGAATATACTGTTGTTTTAATCTTTCTTTGTTGAACAACTAACCAAACAGCATGGAAGCTCTACAACCGAGTAAGTGGTTATCGCTTTCATTTACTGCTTTCATATTATAAATTGTATTGTGGGGCTGCTCACTGTAAGTCTCCTTTCATAAACTCATATCTACTGTGTAATAATAGTATAGATATTTCGAGTTTCCCCGACAACTACGTCTAGAACTAGGTGACGCCATTTCATTTATTCGTAGAAATAGACGCCTAGATCCCCAATAGGAGCACCAGATACAGTCTTTTCTTCGGCTGTCCTCCTTAGGAATCGTCAAGAAGCTCTACTCCCCAAGATGAATGTATTCTCCGTGAATGGCATCTTTGAGTTTCTTCCAAATTCTCGAACTTTCCTGACTTGATCTATTCCTTGTGGATAGCTTGCCTTGAATGTCTCGGGGTTTGGGTACCCACTACGGTCATAATCTTGGACCTTAACTAAGGAACCCTCTTTAAAAGCTAAAAGTTGCTGGATAGTAAACCTCGCACGTTTACCAGTGGTTTTTATCTTTAAAAGAGTTATCTCTCCTAATGGAAAGGAGATGATAGACCCACGGGCTTCTTAAAAGCATCGGCCTCCTCTTGGGCATTATTCAAGGACACTACGGCTTCTTAGAAGTATTCACAGCCTCCTCTTAGGCTTCGTATAATGATCTCTTCCTCCGGGAATGATAGCCTCCTCTTGGGCTTCGTACAAGGACCCGTCGGCTTCTTAAAAGTTTCCAGCCTCCTCTTGGGCTTCATACAAATTTCCCGACGACCTCCTAGAGGTATAGGAACAGAACCTAGTCATCTTCATAGAACAGCCCTTTCATAGAGTCTACTACTGTTTCTCAAAGCATAGTACAAAAGAAAAAAACTCTAGACTTGGACAGTCTAACTTCCTTGAGTCTCAAAGACATTCTCAAGTGACCCCTTTGTTAAATAGGAAGGAAACCCGCAGACTCGGACAGTCTCAATACCCTTTGGATTTCCCGTTTCCTCAAAGAAAAGGAAATATCCCTGATCCTCAAATCAAATCCCTGAGTACAGTGTTGCTCATATAAGAACTGATTTTCTCTTTTGAAATCAGTATATTGGATCTGTCACTCAACTGAAACAAACCTTTAGCCTCCATCTCGGGCTTCGTACGAGATACAAAAACACTCTCTTGTTGAGTATCAAAGACTCTCTTGTTGAGTCAAACTTTTAGCCTCTATCTCGGGCTTCGTACGAGACACAAAGACTCTATCGTCGGGTCAAAAACTTTTAGCCTCTCTCTCGGGCTTTGTACGAGACACAAAATAGCCTCCTCTTAGGCTTTGTATAATGATTTTCCTAGCGGAAATTAGCCTCCTCTTAGGCTTTGTATAATGATTTTCCTAGCGGAAATTAGCCTCCTCTTAGGCTTTGTATAAGAAAACCACTGGTTGATCCAATCAACCTTTTAGCATCAAAGTTGTGCCTCGTTCACAGTACACAAACATCAACAACTCCTTTACCTTCATCTAATTGCTGTAAGCAGCAAGCCTCTGGATCATCTATATCCATGCCACTGTCCCTCTTTTAGCATGAGAAATTCCTAAGGAAAGATGGCATTGCTCTACACTGAGTTAAAGTCTTCTCCTTCAGGTTAAAACCCTTTCTTCAGAAATTATGGCATTGCTCGGATCCGCGTATCCTAGTTAAAGTAATTCTCCTTCCCCCTCTTTAGAGATGACAAATTCTCTCTAAAGTCGAGGTCCTTTCGCTTCACGTCTTGGGCTTTGAACAAGACACAAATAGACCTTTCAGCTTCACATCTTGGGCTTTGAACAAGATACAAACCACCTTTCGTTTCACGTCTTGGGCTTTGAACAAGACACCAAAACACCCATTTCCTCCCATAGAATAGGAGGAACTACGAACGCTCTGATTTCCCTGTTTCGGTAAACGGGAATACGTAGGCATAAGATCGAAAGAAAAGATCTTAGCGAGCGCAATCAACAAAAAACCCAAATCCCATATCTCCATCAATCAAAAGCAGTAATTCAAAAGCATCAGTCCTGACATCCTAATTCTTGTTCCCCGCCAGAAACCTTCTGCCCAGGTTAAAAGAAAGAAAACAGTATTGGCAAAAATACAAATAACCAGTACAAAGGCCCCCCACATTGATAGCATTCGTAACCTAACAGACCGCTGTTTAAACTCAGTATGCAAAGCAGGGTTAATTGGAGACATCTATTTCCCTTCCTTATTCAGCTCACAATAGGATAAAAAATGAATCGACCTGTAGTTTAAGCTCAAACCGCAGAGAGCGACCAGCGCTTACGAACCGTGTCCAAAATCGCTCGCTACATGATGGTAACAGAATTGGAAATGATTGAGCAATTCCATGATTTGAGTTTGGCTTCTGAAGAGTCTTCTCATGGAGTTAAGATTGGTATGTTGAAGCTTACTAGTGGCATTCTTGATGAGATTCGAGGAGGTAATAAATCTTATTTGAGTTTGGTAGATCGGTTGACTTTGATCAATCAAGGTCGAGGTGGTGATTTTCGGATTGATGAAAATGGTATCATGAGATGTCGTGATATAGTTTGTGTTCTAGATATTGTTGAGCTATGTAAGAGTATTCTTGAGGAAGGGCATCGTAACGGATTGAGTATTCATCCGGGTGCAACTAAGAGGTATCAAGATTTGAGGAAAGTATTTTGGCGGCATTGTATGAAGAAGGATATTTCAAAGTTGGTGTATTCTTGTTTGATTTGTCAGAAGTCGAAGATCGAACATCAGAAACCGTCGGGTTTGATGTAACCGTAATTCCACCTACTAATGGGTGGAATTGGGTCTGTTGGGTTTGAGAGAAGAGACAAGTTGTCATCTTAAGGGAGATATCTCACCTATTCACCACAAACATTTTGAGAAAAAATATAATAAGGGAAGAAGCTTTAAACTTGGATGTAGAAAATCCAGAGTAATGCTACATCTTCCTTTAAACGAGTCTTTGCATACTAAAAGAAGGACCTTGACTTAGATATAGAATCAACAAGTATGCCACTTATATCACTTAAATGAAAGAATTATTTTTTGTACCATAATAAGAGAGGGACCCCAACTTGGATTTTGAATCAACAAGTGTGCCACTTACACGGAAAAAAGTTTGAAATGTTTTATTTATGTTGTGGGGAATAGAAGAGACATCTCTTCTATAAAGATGATTCATGTCTCATCTCTGGGGGAAAAGTTTTGAATTTGAAGCCAATGGTTGGCTAGGGTTTGACTTGAAGTTTGAAGTTTGAAGCCACAAGGGGCTATGTTTTGAGTTTTTGAAGGTTTGAAGCCACAAGAGGCTATGGTTTGAGTTTTGGAAGGTTTGAAGCCACAAGGGGCTATGGTTTTGAGCTTTGAATGAAGTTGAAAACTTCAAGGGGAATCCTAAGGTTTTAGTGAAGTTGAGAACCTCCAAGGGGATCCTAGGGTTTTAACTGAGTTATAGTTTGAAGGGGATCCTAAAATTTGAACTGAGTCTAAACTTAAGGATGAGTATTGAAATGCAACAGTTATATGAATGCAAGTGTCATAAACACAAATGTCAAGATAAACTTAACAAGACAAAATTGATTAAGCTTTTAAATGAATGTAGTCATCAAGGATGAAATGAACATGATTATGATCAAGCATGGTATATCAACATGTGAATGAGCATCAGAAAAGTAGATATGTTCATGGTGAGAGTTTATGAAGGAAATGCTTGAATATGTGAGCAAAAATTTAATCAATTGAAGCAATCACAAAGAAGTTCAAGTAAGCATGTATTTAAAATGAATTAAAGATTAGATGAAAATAGCAAAGGGTAAACAAAACCCTTATGGAAATTTATGGAGATAAGCACATGAACAAGACATTTAAACATGGTTGAATCAAGGTATTTGGGGAATCCAAACTCAAGTGGAAGCCCTAGTCATGTATCAAGATGTTTTCAAAAGATTAGTCGAACAAAACCCTAAGGTTTCAACTAATAATCAAAGTATTTTTTTAAAAAGAAATAATACTTAATCATGGTATATTAATGGTGTATAAGTCAAGACAACATGTTATGTACATTAAACAAGACTTAGACAAAGTATATTATAACCATACAAACACATATGTACAATTAGGTCAAGAGAATAATAAAAAGGAATCATGAAAAGGTATGAAAAATACTTAAAAAATGCTAGTTTCAACCTAATAAAAATGACAAAAATAAATATTATTTTTGGGATTTTTTTATAGTTCTCAAAATATACAAGATAAATGAGAAGTGTGCAAAAAATTGGCTCAAAATAAATAATTTTTCTTGGTGAAATAATTGGATGAAGTTGTGAAGAAAACCATAAAAAATAGTGGTAAAAAAATAGGGAATGCTCCCACCAATGCTTGAACTCACGCCCTTGGAGTGATGGGCTTAAAACCTTAGCCACTAGGCCAGGTGCTTGCGTGGTGATGAATAATGCGAAGTGTAAATAATATAGAGAGTCTTATGTTTGAAAATGCTAAAAAAAAATAACATCAAAAGGTCTGAGGCGAGGGGGATTCGAACCCCAGACCTTGGACTCACACAAATGCAAAAATATTAGTGTTTCCACTAGGGCGCGATACCAATTCAACATATAACTTTGAATCACAAAATAATATATTAAAACTTCAATTAAATTATGAAAATGGCACCATGGCCTTGTTCATCTTCTTCCACGAGCTTCATCTTCTTCTTCATTTTTAAAATTGCTAACTCTTTCAATACGCAACCAAACGACATGATGTAAACATCAAAGTTGTTGGAAATTTTGCCAGGAATTAAATGGTATCAACCAATTTCATTTATATTAAGTATTTATCACACAATTAAAATAAAACTAGTATGTACTCTAATTTTAAAATTCAAAATGAAATCCGATATGTTCATGATATAATGCAATTAACTGAGGGAAAATAATCACCACATCATGACAAACATATATGTAACTCAAATGATCAAGAATGATGCATGAATCATAGAGTTCAATTTAGATCAATTTACCTTGGAAGTGAGAATCGAATTCCTTGATAGAGGTGTTCTAGATGTAATTTCTTGATGCTAACAACTTCCTTGACCTCCAAGGAGTGTGTTGATGTGCTCAAATTGGTTTGAAACCTTCTGAAATTCTCAGCTCGAATCAATCTGCAGCTTGGTGCAAGTGGGATATGAAGGATGTGATTCTGGTGTTACAGAAAGTGTATGAGTGTTTGGATCACTTCTATATGATGTATATGAAGTGTTTTGATCACTGTTTTGAAGGGAAATGGCTTGAAGATGAAGTTTCAAGTTTTCACTTCTTTGAAACTTTGAATTTTGGAAGGAGGAGGATTTCTTAGAAAACAAGTCTTTACTATGTTTTGGTGTATTTAGAATGAAGGAAATGAGCCCTATTTATAGAAAAATGTTTCAGATATTTGTGAGAAATTTTGGATTAGGATACATGCTATTACCCCAGGAGTAATGACATGTACATATTACTTGAGTGCTAAGGTACACATAGGTTATTCCTCACATGGCTCAAATTCTAATCTTTTGAGCTTGATTCTATGCTATTGCATCTTGATCCTTGGTGTTTTGATCATTCTTTGACAGTATGTGGTGGTTTTTGGTCAATTCACTATTACACTTGAATGCTAGAGGACAAAACTTAAGTTCCTAGCTTTTTGGAATGATTCTTCACATGCAAAGAGATAGAATTTTGGAAATTCTGTTGTGATCTTACAGAGCACGTGGTGTATTATGATTTTGATGTTGATCTTGGGAAGAGATCAAGCTTGCAAAGCTATCCATATTGGTCTCAAAATTGCGTGGTATCAAATATGTCCTTGAGAATTCAGCTTCATCAATGCCTATTGTGAAATTCATAACTTCTTGCTCAAGTAAGGTAAATGGATGTTCTTGGACATTTTGGAAAGCTGAGATAACATACTTCAAGTTTGATGTTCAAGGTTTGTCTTGAATCAATGTGGATCATGGAGAAAAATGTCCCTAAAGTTGGCTCCAACACAAGGCAAATTTTGTTGAAAATTTTCCTAAGTGTTTAGATGTCAAAAGTGATGAACCTCCAACTTCATGGCTTCATATCTCTCAATCTAAGCATTTTTTTGGGAATTCATCCTCAAGAACAAAGTTGTAGTATGTAAAAAGCTCTTCAATTTGGTCTTTGGAGCAAAGAAAATGGTTACTTGGATTGGAAGTTACGGCCTTGAAAAGATGAGCAAAAATCAATGTATTTCATGACTTAGAAAAATTTGAATTTCTCCATTATTGCCCCTTTTGCAAGTAACCTCACTTTTCTTGATTTCTCTTGATCAATCATAATCCAAATCACATATTATCATCATTATTGACTTGAGGAACCCATGTTTGAACAAAAAAAGTCAAAAGTCAAACTTGACTTTGATCAGTAGTTGACTTTTCATCAGATGAACTTGAATTTTGTGATCTTCAATGAAATCAAACCCTTGGGCTATTTGAACATTATAGATGGACTCCAAAGGTACATTTAAGGTCCTTGAAACATAGAATCATCCTTAGATGAAAAAGTCAGTTGTGATCCTGATTAGGTTAAAACCCTAATTTTGGTGCACTGAAGATCTTGAGGCTTGATGAGATTGAAATAATACAATCTTGTACTTTCTTTTTTATGGAGGGAAACCCTTGATCTTCATGGATGAATAAGGGACTTGAGATGTTGAATATGTTGCACATCCTTTGATAATTCATCTGCTTGAGCCCTTGGGGGACCACCTAACTTGTAAAGCAAGCAAGCATACATATCTTGTATTTGTAATGGGTTAGTGATGCATAAAGACACAAACATATGTAATGATGAATGTTATGTAAATTATGTAAATGAGGTGGCAACTTAGGGGTAAAAAATTAGGGTATGGCAGTTGCAAGCGGTGGCCCGTGACATTGATCACCAGCTCCAATTTCCTTAGGTTTTTTAGACAAGAGACCATGAACTCTTTGAGCAATATCAGGGCTCTGTTGCTCAATGTTGACAAGAACTTTGTATTTGTCAGCATCGTTACCAACATCATCAGACACAAACCCACTACCCTTGCAAGTATCACAAACTATTTTCTCATAATGTATTATTGCCTTGGTTGTGATTTCACCAAAGACCATAACCATGTTAGTTTTCGTACAGGTCACGCAGGTAACCTTGCGGTTTGAATCTTGCTCCAAGCATGCATAAAGGATGGCATTTGAGACGCGGTCACAGATCTTGTCTGGGTGACCTTCATTTACAGATTCTGAGGTGAAGAGGAAGGTTTCCATATCTTAGTGTGAATTTTATGAGAGCAGAGAAGAATGTTGAATGGAAGAGGGTGTTGTTGAAGTTGAAGGTTAAAGCGGTGGTTTTGGTGGTTGTATAAGTTTCTTGGAGTTGTCCTTGAGGGTAGTTGAAGAATAAGCGAATCGAAGTGTTTTATAGTGAGTTCGAAAGAGGAAGAGTTGGATGAAGTTTTGGTATTATGTTGTAGCTCTTGAATGGAAATGGAGAGTTTGTGTAGTTGATTGTGTGAAGAAAATAGAGTGTATTTTTCATGATGGTGTGGTTCAGCGGTTTACAACATGAGAGTTGTGGTTCGGTGGTTTCAAGGTGATTTAACGATTATTGCTCGGTTAAGTGTAACAAGTGGGAGATGAAGGTTTGCCTAGGTGGTGATGGGTTATGGAGTTTGAAGGTGGAAAGGAATTTTACATCAATAATGGTGTGATGAAGAGAGTTGGAAGGTTCTTTATTTGTTGCAGTAGAGGTGAAGGGTGGAAGGTGAGGTTTGAGCTTCAATGGAGGAAAAGTAGTGGTCAGCGGTTTGGTTTATTAAAGGAAAGGCGGAGTAAAGGTGAGTTGATATGGAGTATCAGTGCATTTACATAGTGAAAGGGAAAATGATGGAGTTGCGTTGGTGTAATGAAGTTGTTTCATGGGGTTTGGAATCCAAAAAATGTTACATGGTGGTGGTGTAGGTGTGTTATTTGAAGGCAATGAGATGTTGTTAGGCTATGAATGATGAGTTTCATTGTGAGATGTGAAAAAACAAATCATCACCTTCTTTTCTTGAAGAAGATGGCCTCTTCTTTTATTATTTTGTTTCACAAAAAAAAGAGCATTTGTATTGTAATTCACAGAAAAAGAGAAAAGTTTGTCCCCTCAACCTCTGTGTGTGTGTGTGTGTGTGTGTGTGTGTTTGTGTCTTTTTATCCCCTTTTTGATGAAAAAAAGGGCGCTCATTCTTTCAAACATTGAGACTTCTTTTTCAATCCAAAAGGCACTGGATGTGAATAATTGGGTCTCCCCCACTTCAGCAACAACTTTAGTATTTATATCCATCAATTAGGGTTTTGTTGATCAAAGTTCCAAACTGCCTTTGGATGTCTTAGTGAACAAGAATATAAATATGAACTAAAAACAAACATATTTTTTGTGTTATATTTTTTTTTAAAAAAGGAAATGTTTTGATAAAATAAAAATAAACTCAAACTAAATACCTAATTAAATTAAAATATTATTTTGATTAAAAAATAAAAAATAAAAGGATTAAAAGCGGATAAAAGTAGGGTATCAAAGTGCTTGAAAAATAAAAATGGTTGCACCAAAATTATCAACGCGGAATAAACCACTCGGAAAAATACAACGTTTTGTTAAATTTTGAAATAAATCTGGACCGGTAAAAAGGCTCAAACTGATCAAAACGTGGTCGAAAAGTCATAAAAAATTAAAACAAGCACGTCAGGTTAAACTATGTGAAACGTAGATTAAAATAAATGACGTCTACAAGCTCAATTTTGAAACTTTTCGTCCACAGATTTTACGCACAATTGACATTCAGTTTAACCGATTTGTTTATAAATCCAACAAGTTTATTTTGGCTGACATTTTAAGCATTATGTATGATGAAAGGCATATTATGCTATGATGAGTCCAAGCCCTTGTGGTTGGCATTAATTTTGGTAAAACTAACTTAGCAGAAAGATGTTGGACAAGATGTCCTGACATGATGAACTAACTGCAGGTTAAGTTGTTAGACAAGATGTCCTATCAAGAGGATTCGACATCTTTGTCTGTTACTGTTTTGGGATAACTGTATTTTGGTGACAGGTGTGATTGGAATATGACTTGATTCTAGGTGGCATCTGAGATTGTGGAATCAGAGATTTTGATTCTAAATGGAATATGCGGTTTCCTTGTAAGGGGACATTTTTGGTAACTTGGGATTGAAGAAAAGAATAGGTCGCAAATTCTGAGGAGCAGAATTGCTGCGCCTTTAAAGCTCAAGTCCAGTTGTGTTTTGCAATATAAATAGGATGGTTTTAACCTAGTTTATTGGTTGAATATTGCAGTTGTTTTAGAAGTACTAGGGTTTGTACTTTTGTGAGCCTCTCGTGTATTGTGTGAATACCAGAGAAGGACAGTTTATCGAGTTGTAATATTTTTAGTCACTGCTGTGATTGGAAGGGAATTGAGAAGGGTCTCATACCTAGGAGTGTCTTAGGTAGAAATCTAGGAAGGGTAGTTTATAGGTGCTAAGTTGTAAACATTGGAGTTTAGCTTAGAATCAATTCTACTTAGTGATTTCATTCCTGGCTTGGTAGCCCCCAGACGTAGGTGTTGTTGATCACCGAACTGGGTTAACAATTTCTGTGTGTTGTTTTCTTTCTGCATTTTACTTCTGTTATTCCTTAATCCTTGTGAATAGTAGAGATCAAGTGTCACGACATCCTGTCTGACATCTTAATGATCTGCTTAACTAGAATTTCAGTTGGTATAAGAGCAGGCATCCTGCTCTGTATCTGGGTGAGATTCAGGGACGATACTTTCTAGTTCGATGGATAAAGAAGGAGGAATTCTGAATAGACCACCAATACTTGATGGTTCTAATTAGGAATATTGGAAAGTTCGCATGGTGGCGTTTATCAAGTCTATGGATGGAAAGGTTTGGAAGTCTGTGGTTAAGGGGTGGGATCCACCAAAGATCAAAGACAAAGATGGGAAGCTCACTGAGGAGCTGAAACTGGAAGAAGATTGGGATGACGAAGATGATAAGCTTGCTCAAGGAAACTCCAAAGCCTTGAATGCCTTGTTCAATGGGGTGGACAAGAACATCTTCATACTCATCAAGAATTACACTGTTGCAAAGAATGCGTGGGAAATCCTGAAGAGTGCCCATGAAGGTACCTCTAGAGTCAAATCCTCAAGACTTCAACTTCGCACTACTAAGTTTGAGAACCTGAGGATGAGAGAAGACGAAAGTATACATGACTTTCATATGAATATTATTGATATTGCCAACACATCTAGTGACCTTGGAGAGAAAATTCAAGAATCCAAGTTGGTTCGGAAAATTCTAAGGTCTCTTCCCAAGAGGTTTGATATGAAAGAACCAGCTATTGAAGAAGCTCAGGGCATAAATACCATGAAGGTAGATGAGCTTATGGGATCACTCCAAACCTTTGAGATGGCTATTAGCGAAAAGGATGAAAAGAAGAAAAGTCTTACCCTAGTGACCAACCAAGAAGAGGGTGACACCAAAGAGGATTTGTCCAGAGCTGTAGGGTTCCTTGAAAAACAATTTCATCAACTGGCAAAGCAATTGGATGAAAAGTCTAAGACAAATGTCAAGGCTCAGACTTCTGACATCTATAGATCAAGAAACTTTGGAAGAAGACCTAGATATGATAAGAAACCCAACCGAGGGAAGGGAATTCAGTACTTTGAGTGTGGAGGTTTTGGACACACAAGAGGTGAGTGTCCCACTTACCACAAGAAGGAGAAAAAGGTCTATCCACCTCGTGGTCTGAGGATGACTCCTCGAGCAATAGAGAGACTACTAAGAAGGTGTCTGCAATGATTGGAGTGTATGATTCTGACAAGGAGTCAGACAATGGATCGCTCAACCCTAATGACTTTGCTGAATTGTATCAACTAGGACAAGATCAACAGAATCTTATCTCACAACTTTGTGATGAAATACTGAACCATCTGGAAACGGTCTCTGATTTGGAGGATAAGTGGAGTGGTTAAACTCCAAACTCAACAAAATGACCAAGTACATAAGGATGATGAACAATAACTTAGACATGCTAGATGAAATCCTTACGTCAGGAAGAAAAGCCGAAAGTGGAAAGGGTCTTGGCTATAATGATCAAGTTAAGATCAAAGGACATAGGACTGGAGGGAACTCAGCCCAAGTGATGTCGAGAAAGATATCTCAACATTATCAAAGGCCTCAGAACAACTCTCCAGGAAAACAAAAATAGGACAAACAGTGCTATTACTGCAGGAAGTTTGGTCATATAAAGGCTCACTGTTATAAGTTGAATGGATATCCTAAATCATCAACACGGTCCAGAAGAAGAAAGAAGGCTCCCAAAGGGAAGAAGAAGTGGATTCCTAAGGATCAAACTGTAGCTTTCATAGCCCATACCTCCCTGAGAGCCTCCACTAAAGAAGACTGGTACTTTGACAGTGGATGCTCCAGACACATGACTTGTGTGAATAAGTTCTTGGCTGACATCAAACCTCATCCCACTGGCCATGTCACCTTTGGAGATGGTTCAAAAGGATAAATAAAAGGTGTTGACAAGCTGAAGTATGATGGTCAGCCCTGCCTTGATAGGGTTTTGTATGTCAAAGGATTGACTGCAAATCTAATAAGCATCAGCCAACTGTGTGACCAAGGTCTTAAGGTAAACTTCTCTGAATCTGAGTGCCTGATAACAAACGATAAATAAGAACTCATTATGAAAGGTGCCAGATCCAAGGATAACTGTTACTAGTGGGCTCCTCATGAAACTCAGTGTCCCTCCACCTGCCTAGTGTCAAGGGAGGATGAAGTGAAGTTATGGCATCAGAAACTGGGTCATTTGCACTTAAAAGGAATGAAATAAGTCATATCCAAGGAAGCTGTCAGAGGGATTCCAAATCTTAAGATAGATGAAGGCAAGATATGTGGGGAATGCCAGATTGGTAAACAAACTAGAATGTCACACAAAAGGCTTCAACATCAAACCACCTCAAAGAACTTAGAGCTTTTCCATATGGATTTAATGGGACCTATGTAGGTCGAAATTCTTGGAGGAAAAAGGTATGCTTATGTGGTTGTAGATGATTTCTCTAAGTACACTTGGGTGCACTTTATCAAGGAGAAATCAGAGGTATTTGAAGTTTTCAAAGGATTATGTCAGAAACTTCGAAGAGAAAAAGACTGTGGAATAGTTAGAATCAGAAGTGACCATGGGAAGGAGTTTGAGAACAACAAGTTTAATGAGTTTTGCTCCTCAGAAGGAATCAGACATGAGTTCTCTTCACCCATCACTCCCTAACAGAATGGTGTGATTGAGAGGAAAAATAGAACTATTCAAGAGTGTACAAGGGTCATGCTCCATGCAAAGAAACTCTCGTATCACTTTTGGACTGAAGCAATGAACACAACTTGCTACATCTTAAATAGGGTAACCATCAGGTCTGGAACATCTGCCACATTGTATGAACTATGGAAGGGTAGAAAGCCAACTGTGAAATACTTCCATGTCTTTGGAAGCAAATGCTACATTCTGGCAGACCGTGAGCAGAGAAGAAAGATGGATCCGAAGAGTGAGGAAGGAATCTTCCTAGGTTACTCCACAAATAGCAGAGCATACCAAGTCTATAATTCAAGAACTCAAGTAGTATTGGAGTCCATAAATGTTGTGGTTGATGACTCTCCTATGAAAGTTAAAGCTATAAATGATATTGGAGCATTCTTCCCCATGGAAGAGGAGGATGTCACAGAGGATGTTGAAACACCTCAAGATAACTCTGAAGATACTGTTGTACCCAACGATGACAATCATGAATCTACTATGACCGAGAAAGTAGACAAGGGACCCTCCATCTGAATTCAGAAAGATCACCTTAAGGAACTCATAATAGGGGACCCAAATGGAGGAAGGATGACCAGATCACGGGATGTGGTGGCAAGTGCCTGTTTTGTGTCAAAGATGGAACCCAAGAATGTCAAAGAGGCCTTGACAGATGAATTCTGGATTAATGTGATGCAAGAAGAGCTATGGCAGCTCAAGAGGCATGATGTTTGGGATCTTGTACCCAGACCAGAAGGATCAAATGTGATTGGAACTAAGTGGGTATTTAAGAACAAGTCTGATGAACACGGAGTTGTCACAAGAAACAAGGCCAGACTCCTTGCGCAAGGATATACTCAGATAGAGGGAGTGGATTTTGATGAAACTTTTGCTCCTATAGCTAGACTGGAGTCTGTCCGATTGCTCTTTGGAATAACTTGTCTTCTGAAGTTCAAACTCTTTCAAACGGATGTTAAAAGTGCCTTTTTGAATGGATATCTCAGTGAAGAGGTCTACGTGGAACAACCTAAAGGCTTTGTTGACCCGACATTTCCAGATCATGTCTAGAAGCTGAAGAAAGCCTTATATGGGTTAAAACAAGCTCCAAGGGCCTGGTATGAAAGACTGACTGATTTCCTTGTTACAAATGGCTACAGAAAGGGAGAAATTAATAAAACTCTCTTCATCAGAGAAAGGGAAGGTAATCTCATGATAACACAAATCTATGTTGATGATATTGTTTTTGGAGGAATGTCTGAAGAGATGGTCCAACATTTTGTTAAGCAAATGCAATCTGTGTTTGAGATGAGTTTAGTTGGAGAATTAACCTACTTCCTTGGTCTCCAAGTCAAACAAATGGAAGATTCTATTTTTCTCTGTCAAGGAAAATATGCCAAGAATATTGTTAAGAAGTTTGGCTTGGAAAATGTAAAACACAAGAGGACTCCTGCCCCCACTCACCTGAAATTGTCAAGAGATGAGAATGATGTAAGTGTTGATCAGAGTCTCTATAGAAGCATGATTGGAAGTCTCCTATATCTTATAGCTAGTAGATCGGATATAACATTCTCAGTAGGAGTCTCTACAAGGTATCAGGCTGAACCCATAGCTAGCCATATTAATCAGGTCAAGAGAATTCTGAAGTATGTGAATGGAACATGTAACTATGGATTGCTCTATACACACAGCTCTAACTCAGTATTAATAGGATACAGTGATGCTGAATTGGCTGGAAATGCAGATGATAGAAAAAGCACCTCTGGTGGATGCTTTTTTCTAGGAAATAATCTAATTTCCTGGTTCAGCAAAAAGCAAAATTGTGTCTCCTTATCTACTGCTGAAGCTGAATACATTGCAGCAGGGGAGCAACTGCTCTCAAATGATGTGGATGAAATAAATGCTGACTGAATATAATGTCCCACAAGATGTTATGACACTCTTCTGTGATAACTTGAGTGCAATAAATATTTCAATGAATCTCATTCAGCACAGCTGAACTAAACATATTGACATCAGACATCACTTCATTCGAGACCTGGTGGAGGACAAAATCATCACTCTGGAGCATGTGGCCGCAGAAAATGAACTAGCTGACATTTTCACTAAAGCTTTGGATGCAAATCAATTTGAGACATTGAGAGGCAAGCTTGGAGTTTGCCTATCTGATGAGGCATAACTTTCCACTGGTTGTGGGAATGATATTTTGGTCTCTGAATATGTACTCCCACCATATTAAGAGGGTTTTTCAGTATTCTCACTCTAGTTTTTTTAATTTATGTTTTTCTATTTTCTTTTGGTTGTGTAAGGGCTGAATGCCCAGGATAATTTTTTTTGGGTGTGTAATTTAACTACTATGAACTATTTTATTGGTTTTTGAGTTAGTTCTTCTACCTTTGTCATATTGTGGCTAAAAAGATGGAGAAATACTAACATCACTAACCACTGTTGATTGTCTACTAACCACTGAGGGGGAGTAGATCTGTACTGATTGAGGGGGAGACAATGTTAAGTTTCCGCTGCTGCTCTGATAATGGTCTCCCTGATATGATTCTGCAGGTCAATAAAAGTTAGTTTTAGCCAAAATCTTCCAAAGGGGGAGATTGATGAGTCCAAGCCCTTGTGGTTGGCATTAATTTTGGTAAAAATAACTTAGCAGAAAGATGTTGGATAAGATGTCCTGACATGATGAACTAACTGCAGATGTCCTATCAGGAGGATTCGACATCTTTGTCTGTTACTGTTTTGGGATAACTGTATTTTGGTGACAGGTGTGATTGGAATATGACTTGATTCCAGGTGGCATCTGAGATTGTGGAATCATAGATTCTGATTCTAAATGGAATATGCGGTTTCCTTGTAAGGGGACATTTTTGGTAACTTGGGATTAAAGAAAAGAATAGGTCGCAGATTCTAAGGAGCAGAATTGCTGCGCCTTTGAAGCTCAAGTCCAGTTGTGTTTTGCAATATAAATAGGATGGTTTTAACCTAGTTTATTGGTTGAATATTGCAGCTGTTTTAGAAGTACTAAGGTTTGTACTTTTGTGAGCCTCTCATGTATTGTGTGAATACCAGAGAAGGATAGTTTATTGAGTTGTAATATTTTTAGTCACTGCTGTGATTGAAAGGGAATTGAGAAGGGTCTCATACCTAGGAGTGTCTTAGGTAGAAATCTATGAAGGGTAGTTTATAGGTGCTAAGTTGTAAACGTTGGAGTTTCGCTTAGAACCAATTCTACTTAGTGATTTCATTCCTGGCTTGGTAGCCCCCAGACGTAGATGTTGTTGATCACCAAACTGGGTTAACAATTTTTGTGTGTTGTTTTCTTTCTGCATTTTACTTCTGTTCTTCCTTAATCCTTGTGAGAAGTAGAGATCAAGTGTCACGACATCCTGTCTGACATCTTAGTGATCTACTTAACTAGAATTTCAATTGGTATCAGAGTAGGCATCATGCTCTGTATCTGGGTGAGATTCAGGGACGATACTTTCTAGTTCGATGGATAAAGAAGGAGGAATTTTGAATAGACCACCAATACTTGATGGTTCTAATTAGGAATATTGGAAAGTTTGCATGGTGGCGTTTATCAAGTCTATGGATGGAAAGGCTTGGAAGTCTGTGGTTAAGGGGTGGGATCCACCAAAGATCAAAGACAAAGATAGGAAGCTCACTGAGGAGCTGAAATCGGAAGAAGATTGGGATGACGAAGATGATAAGCTTGCTCAAGGAAACTCCAAAGCCTTAAATGCCTTGTTCAATGAGGTGGACAAGAACATCTTCAGACTCATCAAGAATTACACTGTTGCAAAGAATGCGTGGGAAATCCTGAAGAGTGCCCATGAAGGTACCTCTCGAGTCAAATCCTCAAGACTTCAACTTCGCACTACTAAGTTTGAGAACCTGAGGATGAGAGAAGACGAAAGTATACATGACTTTCATATGAATATTGTTGATATTGCCAACACATTTGTGACCTTGGAGAGAAAATTCATGAATCCAAGTTGGTTCGGAAAATTCTAAGGTCTCTTCCCAAGAGGTTTGATATGAAAATGACAGCTATTGAAGAAGCTCAGGGCATAAATACCATGAAGGTAGATGAGCTTATGGGATCACTCCAAACCTTTGAGATGGATATTAGCGAAAAGGATGAAAAGAAGAAAAGTCTTGCCCTAGTGACCAACCAAGAAGAGGGTGACACCAAAGAGGATTTGTCCAGAGCTGTAGGGTTCCTTGAAAAACAATTTCATCAACTGGCAAAGCAATTGGATGAAAAGTCTAAGACAAATGTCAAGGCTCAGACTTCGGACATCTATAGATCAAGAAACTTTGGAAGAAGACCTAGATATGATAAGAAACCCAACCGAGGGAAGGGAATTCAGTGCTTTGAGTGTGGAGGTTTTGGACACACAAGAGGTGAGTGTCCCACTTACCACAAGAAGGAGAAAAAAGGTCTATCCACCTCGTGTTCTGAGGATGACTCCTCGAGCGATAGAGAGACTACTAAGAAGGTGTCTGCAATGACTGGAGTGTATGATTCTGACAAGGAGTCAGACAACGGATCGCTCAACCCTAATGACTTTGCTGAATTGTATCAACTAGGACAAGATCAACAGAATCTTATCTCACAACTTTGTGATGAAATACTGAACCATCTGGAAACGGTCTCTGATTTGGAGGATAAGTGGAGTGGTTAAACTCCAAACTCAACAAAATGACCAAGTACATAAGGATGATGAACAATAACTTAGACATGCTAGATGAAATCCTTACGTCAGGAAGAAAAGCCGGAAGTGGAAAGGGTCTTGGCTATAATGATCAAGTTGAGATCAAAGGACATAGGACTGGAGGGAACTCAGCCCAAGTGATGTCGAGAAAGATATCTCAACATTATCAAAGGCCTCAGAACAACTCTCCAGGAAAACAAAAACAGGACAAACAGTGCTATTACTGCAGGAAGTTTGGTCATATAAAGGCTCACTGCTATAAGTTGAATGGATATCCTAAATCATCAACACGATCCAAAAGAAGAAAGAAGGCTCCCAAAGGGAAGAAGAAGTGGATCCCTAAGGATCAAACTGTAGCTTTCATAGCCCATACCTCCATGAGAGCCTCCACCAAAGAAGACTTGTACTTTGACAGTGGATGCTCCAGACACATGACTGGTGTGAATAAGTTCTTGGCTGACATCAAACCTCATCCCACTGGCCATGTCACCTTTGGAGATGGTTCAAAAGGATAAATAAAAGGTGTTGGCAAGCTGAAGTATGATGGTCAGCCCTGCCTTGATAGGGTTTTGTATGTCAAAGGATTAACTGCAAATCTAATAAGCATCAGCCAACTGTGTGACCAAGGTCTTAAGGTAAACTTCTCTGAATCTGAGTGCCTGGTAACAAACGATAAATAAGAACTCAATTTGAAAGGTACCAGATCCAAGGATAACTGTTACTAGTGGGCTCCTCATGAAACTTAGTGTCCCTCCACCTGCCTAGTGTCAAGGGAGGATGAAGTGAAGTTATGGCATCAGAAACTGGGTCATTTGTACTTAAAAGGAATGAAATAAGTCATATCCAAGGAAGCTGTCAGAGGGATTCCAAATCTTAAGATAGATGAAGGAAAGATATGTGGGGAATGCCAGATTGGTAAACAAACTAGAATGTCACACAAAAGGCTTCAACATCAAACCACCTCAAAGAACTTAGAGCTTTTCCATATGGATTTAATGGGACATATGCAGGTCGAAATTCTTGGAGGAAAAAGGTATGCTTATGTGGTTGTAGATGATTTCTCTAAGTACACTTGGGTGCAATTTATCAAGGAGAAATCAAAGGTATTTGAAGTTTTCAAAGGATTATGTCAGAAACTTCAAAGAGAAAAAGACTGTGGAATAGTTAGAATCAGAAGTGACCATGGGAATGAGTTTGAGAACAGCAAGTTTAATGAGTTTTGCTCCTCGGAAGGAATCAGTCACGAGTTCTCTTCACCCATCACTCCCTAACAGAATGGTGTGATTGAGAGGAAAAATAGAACTATTCAAGAGTGTACAAGGGTCATGCTCCATGCAAAGAAACTCTCATATCACTTTTGGGCTGAAGCAATGAACACAACTTGCTACATCTTAAACAGGGTAGCCATCAGGTCTCGAACATCTGCCATATTGTATGAATTATGGAAGGTTAGAAAGCCAACTGTGAAATACTTCCATGTCTTCGGAAGCAAATGCTACATTCTGGCAGACCGTGAGCAGAGAAGAAAGATGGATCCCAAGAGTGAGGAAGGAATCTTCCTAGGTTACTCCACAAACAGCAGAGCATACCGAGTCTATAATTCAAGAACTCAAGTAATATTGGAGTCCATAAATGTTGTGGTTAATGACTCTCCTATGAAAGTTGAAGCTATAAATGATATTGGAGCATTCTTCCTCATGGAAGAGGAAGATGTCACAGAGGATGTCGAAACACCTCAAAATAACTCTGAAGATACTGTTGTACCTAACGATGACAATCATGAATCTCCTATGACCGAGAAAGTCGACAAGGGACCCTCCATCAGAATACAGAAAAATCACCCTAATGAACTCATAATAGGGGACCCAAATGGAGGAAGGATGAACAGATCACGGGATGTGGTGGCAAGTGTCTGTTTTGTGTCAAAGATGGAACCCAAGAATGTCAAAGAGGCCTTGACAAATGAATTCTGGATTAATGTGATGCAAGAAGAGCTATGGCGGTTCAAGAGGCATGATGTTTGTGATCTTGTACCCAGACCAGAAGGATCAAATGTGATTGGAACTAAGCGGGTATTTAAGAACAAGTCTGATGAACACGGAGTTGTCACAAGAAACAAGGCCAGACTCGTTGCGCAAGGATATACTCAGATAGAGGGAGTGGATTTTGATGAAACGTTTGCTCTTGTCGCTAGACTGGAGTATGTGAGATTGCTCCTTGGAATAACATGTCTTCTAAAGTTCAAACTCTTTCAAATGGATGTTAAAAGTGCCTTTTTGAACGGATATCTCAATGAAGAGGTCTACGTGGAACAACCTAAAGGTTTGTTGACACGACATTTCTAGATCATGTCTATAAGCTGATGAAAGCCTTATATGGGTTTAAATAAGCTCCAAGGGCCTGGTATGAAAGACTGACTGATTTCCTTGTTACAAATGGCTAAAGAAAGGGAGGAATTGATAAAACTCTCTTCGTCAGAGAAAGGGAAGGTAATCTCATGATAGCAAAAATCTATGTTGATGATAATGTTTTTGGAGGAATGTCTGAAGAGATGGTCCAACATTTTGTTAAGCAAATGCAATATGAAATTGAGATGAGTTTAGTCGGAGAATTAACCTACTTCCTTGGTCTCCAAGTCAAACAAATGGAAGATTATATTTTTTTCTGTCAAGGAAAATATGCCAAGAATATTGTTAAGAAGTTTGGCTTGGAAAATGCAAAACACAAGAGGACTTCTGCCCCCACTCACCTGAAAATGTCAAGAGATGAGAATGGTGTAAGTGTTTATCAGAGTCTCTATAAAAGCATGATTGGAAGTCTCCTATATCTTACAGCTAGTAGACCGGATATAACATTCTCAGTAGGAGTCTGTGCAAGGTATCAGGCTGAACCCAAAGCTAGCCATATTAATTAGGTCAAGAGAATTCTGAAGTATGTGAATGGAACATGTAACTATGGACTGCTCTACACACATAGCTCTAACTCAGTATTAATAAGATATTGTGATGCTGAATAGGCTGGAAATGCAGATGATAGAAAAATCACCTCTGGTGGATGCTTTTTTCTAGGAAATAATCTAATTTCCTAGTTCAGCAAAAAGCAAAATTGTGTCTCCTTATCTACTGCTGAAGCTGAATACATTGCAGCAGGGAGCAGCTGCTCTCAAATGATGTGGATGAAACAAATGCTGACTAAATATAATGTCCCACAAGATGTTATGACACTCTTCTGTGATAACTTGAGTGCAATAAATATTTCAAAGAATCTCATTCAGCACAGCCAAACTAAACACATTGACATCAGACATCACTTTATTCGAGACCTGGTGGAGGACAAAATCATCACTCTGGAGCATGTGGCCACAGAAAATTAACTAGCTGACATTTTCACTAAAGCTTTGGATGTAAATCAGTTTGAGACATTGAGAGGCAAGCTTGGAGTTTGCCTATCTGACGAGGCATAACTTTCCACTGGTTGTGGGAATGATATTATGGTCTCTAAATATGTATTCCCACCATATTGAGAGGGTTTTTCAGTATTCTCTCTTACTCTAGTTCTTTTACTTTATGTTTTTCTCTTTCCTTTTGGTTGTGTAAGGGCTGAATACCCATGATAATTTTTTTTTGGGTGTGTAATTTAACTACTATGAACTATTTTATTGGTTTTTAAGTTAGTCCTTCTACCTTTGTCATATTGTGGCTAAAAAGGGGGAGAAATACTAACATCACTAACCACTGTTGATTGTCTACTAACCACTGAGGGGGAGTAGATCTGTACTGATTGAGGGGGAGACAATGTTAAGTTTCCGCTGCTGCTCTGATGATGGTCTCCCTGATATGATTCTGTAGGTCAATGAAAGTTAGTTTTAGCCAAAATCTTCCAAAGGGGGAGATTGATGAGTCCAAGCCCTTATGGTTGGCATTAATTTTGGTAAAACTAACTTAGCAGAAAGATGTTGGACAAGATGTCCTGACATGATGAACTAACTGCAGGTTAAGTTGTTAGACAAGATATCCTATCAGGAGGATTCAACATATTTGTCTGTTACTGTTTTGGGATAACTGTATTTTGGTGACAGGTGTGATTGGAATATGACTTGATTCCAGGTGGCATCTGAGATTGTGGAATCAGAGATTCTGATTCTAAATGGAATTTATGGTTTCCTTGTAAGGGGACATTTTTCGTAACTTGGGATTGAAGAAAAGAATAGATCGCAGATTCTGATGAGCAGAATTGCTGTGCCTTTGAAGCTCAAGTCCAGTTGTGTTTTGCAATATAAATAGGATGGTTTTAACCTAGTTTATTGGTTAAATATTGCTGCTGTTTTAGAAGTACTTGGGTTTGTACTTTTGTGAGCCTCTTGTGTATTATGTGAATACCAGAGAAGGACAGTTTATTGAGTTGTAATATTTTCAGTCACTACTGTGATTGGAAGGGAATTGAGAAGGGTCTCATACCTAGGAGTGTCTTAGGTAGAAATCTAGGAAAGGCATTTTATAGGTGCTAAGTTGTAAACGTTGGAGTTTAGCTTAGAACCAATTCTACTTAGTGATTTCATTCCTTGCTTGGTAGTCTCCCATACATAGGTGTTGTTGATCACCGAACTGGGTTAATAATTTCTGTGTGTTGTTTTCTTTCTGCAGTTTACTTTTGTTCTTCCTTAATCCTTGTGAGAAGCAGAGATCAAGTGTCACGACATCCTGTCTGACATCTTAGTGATCTGCTTAACCAGAATTTCATGCTAGAGAGATGATGCAAAGTGAAAATAAGATCTGATGAATGAAAGTTTTAAAATTCTCGGTCAAAATTAGGGTATGACAGCAACTCTGCTAGCCTCTATAATGGATAGCTAAGTCTAATTTGAATGAAGTGAGCGGATTTAGTCAACTTATCCATAATAACCCAAATGATATCACAATTCTTCACTGTCCATGGATAACTAGACATAAACTCCATCGAAATATTGTCCCACTTCCACTCAGGGATAGACAACTACTGCATCAAACCTAATGGCTTCTGATGTTCAACTTTTGACTTCTGGCAAGTTAGACACGCATACACAAACTTGGCAATTTCCTTCTTCATTCATGGCCACCAAAACATCTTCCTCGAGTCTTGATACATTTTTGTAGAATCGAGATGAATACCCAAGCCACTCCTATAACCTTCCTCGAGAATATCCTTCTTAAGTTCAGGCACATCTAGTACATAAATTGTATCTTTGAATCTTATCACACCATTCTCGTCGATTCTGAAATCACCACATTGACCTTGATTAATCGACATCAACCGGTCAAACAATCCTAAGTTAATCTTCTGACCTTCTATGATCTCTTCAAGAATACCATTATTCTGCTTCAACATGCCCAACCTCATGTTGTTATGAGTCAATTCACATACTAAACTCATATCTCAGAATTGTTCAATCAACTCCAACTCTCGAACCATAAGCATCGACATATGCAGTGACTTCCTACTCAAAGTATCAGCTACGACATTGGCTTTACCATGATGGTAATTGTCGTAACCCTAAATTTGACCTCCCTTTTAGTTTTTGCATAAGCATGTGCATTCGTATCGCTGGCATACGCATTAGCACTTTTTCTCTGTGGTTTTGTTGCAGGAATATTCAGGTTTTCGAAGCCCGATTAATCGCATCCTCACAAAGTCATCACATTATTAACACAATCACAAAATAAGGGTTTCTATGCCTATTTATCAAAGCAAGAGGTCGAAATTCAGAACCATGGTCAAAACGCCAATTTCAAGCAAAATTGGGCAATTTTTGACTGGTTAACCAGTTAACCATATGGTGTTAACCGGTTAACACCCTTTTACAGTGCCAAATTCAGCTTTTGGACAGCTGTTAATCGGTTAACCTTATTTGGTTAATCGATTAACACCTGTTATTTCAGCAAAAATTCAGCATTTTCATCATCTTTCAGAAATTCTCTCCACTCTCTTTTGGTCTATTCTATTATAGCATTGTGTGGAACATTCTAGACAGTTCAAGACCATTCAAGACACTTCACTCACATTTATTCCAATGCATCACTTTGAATTAAGTGCACCATGTTCCTTAATCTCCAAGCATAAGAGCCATTGATTTGGATCTACATTGGGATTGCTCCACCGAGTTAACTTCCTAACTAACCGAGTTAACCGCTGACTCGGTGAGTCAAGTGTAACTAACTCCCAACCTAACTCTAACGCTAAGTCCAAAGCACATTCCAAACCAATCACACTCCATACCTAGCATCTATATAATCAAACCTTCAATCATTTTTCAAGGATCCACAATCATTTACACAATCCCTCACCCTCTTCCCTCTCAATTCTCTCGCATTCTTTCTGATTTTTTCTACAACTTCTTCATCTTCATCTCCATTTTCTTCCCAAACCTCACCATAGCTCAATTTCTCTATTAAAGATTAATCACTTTCACTTTGGAAGTGATTATTTCTTGAGCTTAACCATCATCCTCTTGCAATTCTACTTGATTTTCCGAAGTTTTATTGGCTTCATCTCAAGTATTTGCTTCAAGATTCTATGGTGTGAATTCGTATTTTGGAGATTTCGTCGCAATTTGCTCGATTTCGGTACGATTCGGATACAATTGAAGATTCCTCTGGTTTTCTTTGATTATCGTCATCATGATTCATTTGTAACAACATCCAAGGCACATCTCAGCCTTGTAGGTTGGTCATTCTTTGCACATTTTACTGTTTTGAACGTTTCTGTATCATTCGCGATGTAGTTTCGATGCTTTTTGTGTGTGATCTTGTATAATCAATAATGCACCCTTTGCTTTAATAATTTTTCCATTCATTTTGGAAAATTATTAGCATTTTCTTCCCTTTTGATTAACTAATCGAAACTTAGTTTCGATTATTAATCTTCCCTTTGGCGCTTCTCTTTAGGCTTCCTTTAGAACTTTCGTTCTCTCTTTCCCCGAGGAGTCGGAGTTTTGCGCGACGCTGGAGCACTGTACAACTTGGAGTTGTTACGCTGTCCGTTCCACTTTCTGCACTACACCTTGTGTGTTAGAGAAGGAATGAGAATGGAGAATTCCTACACCACTCATTCTGACTACTTCAGGTAAGGGACGAATGAACTTGTGCCTGGCTTAGTTGCCCTTATCTCCAGGTAGTAGCGTATCTCATCCCCAGCCAAGTCGATCCTTGGTCACTCTTGCTCCTTTCAATCTCTCTTTCAATATTTCTTTTCTTGTGATCAATCATTGCCTATTGATTTCCCAGAAGAGTCTCAATTTCTTCTTCTTTGGTCAAACACAATCTTCCTGTTAAACACTGAAACCCTTGCGCAGTTCGCAACCTTCTCTTGGTTTTTCTCCCTTTGTTTGGATGACTACTTCTTGTCAGTTAAAACACCAATTTGCACTTCTTCTCAGTTAACCACAGCCTGTCTGTTAAAATACTTAGCCCCTTCGAGTTAATCACCTTCTCTTGGTTAATTACTCATTTCTTTCGGTTAATCACAGTCTTTCTGTTCACACCGAGTTCCTAGCGGTTAACAACCTTTTGGTTCAAATACCCTTTCGTTGGTCAAGTGTTGCTTGTTCAGTCAATACCAACATCCATGTGGTCACAACCTTTGCTCGGTTCCACACCTGTCCTTTGGGTCACAACCTTTGCTTGGTTCTACACCCGCTTTTTCGGTTAACCACTGTTTATCAGTTGTTATACCGAAATCTCTTCAGAGTCAAACACCTTCTCTTGGTTCAGTACCCTCTCCTTTTAGTTCATCATAGCCTGTCTGTTGACACCAACTTATTTCTCTCCACCAGAGTTGTTATCTCTTTGGTTAACCACTGCCAGTCAGTTAAAATACCGAAATCTTATTCTTTTGATCCTCAACAGGGTCATTCACCCTCTGGTTCCCAGCTCAATCTTTTGTTATCTTACCTCCCCAGTGGAGTCCATTCTATTCCTTTTAATCCTTTATCTTCTTGGTTTTGACACCACTCTTGCACTTTATCCTTCGCCCAAATTATCGTTTCCTTTGCACTTCTTTCTTGGTTTCGACACCGATTCTTTTTGCATCCCCAACGGATCTTTCTTTAATTCTTTTGCTCTTGGTTTTGACACTATTTTCCTTTTCTTTTTCCGTCTTAGTTCCCCGAACTACGGAAGCTCTGATTCTGCATTCATTCGAATGTAAGTTACGTAGGCACAAGATTGCGATGATCTTGGCGAGCACACTTCCACCTTCTTCCATCCTCTTCTCTTTCCCTAGTTCCATGAACTACGACGCTCTGATTTCCTCATTGCACTATGAGGATACATAGGCATGAGGACCCTAATCCTCCGCGAGCACTTTCTTTCTTTCTTTTTTCTCCTTTCTCTCCTTCTTTTAGCTAGAAGCCTTTAGATAGACAACCCATCCAAGCCTAGGTGCAAGCGAAATGGTTCCGTCGAGTACGACGGATGCGTTAGGTGCTAGTACCTTCCTTTCGCATAACCGACCCCCTGACCTGTTTCTCTTCCCCTTGGGTTTTATCGATATTTTCCATATCCTTTGGGACTAAATAAAGTTCGGTGGAGACTCTGTTATATCTTTGAGTGTGCAATTCACTCAGGTATAATCTCGCTAGCTTCAGCTGGCGACTCTGCTAGGGAGTCCTTGCTCTTGCAAGTTGGGGTCTCGCCTAGTTTTGTTTGCTTTCTTGCTTGCTTGGGTGTTTATCTTTTGCGCTTTACTTGCTTTATCTTTCCGCTTTATTTTATGTTTATTTATTGCTTTGAATATTCATATGCTATATATTCTGGATATCTGCTATATATTCTGCTGTTGTTGGGATGGGTAGATATTATTGGAGAGAAATGTCCTAACACCGGGCTTAGCACACACATAGGCTAGAACGTGGATAGTCGTGAAGCATGCGTTTTGCACGTTGGGTTACCACGAGAGCCACATCCCAGATAGTGATTCGCTTGAGAATACTTCTGTCCTGCGAGAATTCGCTACGGCGGGGGGTTTTCATTCTGAGTCCTATGGTTTAGGCGACCTTTCTAGGGACTACCTTGTTGTGTCTAGATCACACCTGTGAGGGGGATATAGGTTTTTGTAGGAAATCAAGCCACTTCATACCTTTGTTCTCTCACACACATCAAATTATGTTGCACCGACACCGAATTATTTGCGGATATCCAGATTGTTCAGATTTGATTATTCAGACACTGTTGACTTCTTGTTCTTGTGTTGCATATCATTTCATCATGTAAATTAATTTTTGCATGTGCATTTCCAGGTTATTAGAAGACTTATTCTTTGTTGACATTATCATAGAGATGAGTACTGGTTGCAGAGGTATCTTTAGCTACAAGTTTATGGAGCCTAGGCTGAAGACTTTGAGAGGTCTAGCATCCCGTGTGGTTGAAGATAACAGAGGGGTTTTCAAAGACAGTTATAGTAATCTGTTGGCCATCCTCAACACTGAAGTCAACATCACTGCCATTCATACATTGGTTCAGTTCTACGACCCGCCACTTAGGTGCTTCACATTTTAGGATTATCAGTTAGAACCTACGCTCGAGGAGTATGCTTATATCTTGGGGTTGAGATCAAGAGGCGGGTTCCTTTTGTCTACACTAGCGGTTGTCCGAAGTTTCCCCTTATTGCTGATGCTCTTTGCATTAGCAAGAAGGATGTGGAAGCTAATATCAAGACCAAAGGGAATGGTATTCGAGGGTTTGCTTTGAAGTTTCTGGTTGACAAGGCCATTTTTTTTTGTTGCATATGGAAACTGGAAGGCTTTCAACACCGTTCTTGCTTTACTGATATATGGGATTGTCTTGTTTCCAAACATGGAGGATTTTGTAGATCAGGCTGCCATCAGTATCTTCTTGTCCAAGAACCCTGTTCCTACACTTCTTACTGATACCTATCATTCTATTCATTCGTGGAATGAAAAGAAGAAGGGAACCATTGTCTGTTGTGCTCCTCTGTTGTACCGATGGTTCATGTCTCACCCTCCACAGAAGGATCCCTTTGTTGAGAATAAGGGTAATCTCAAGTGGTCTCAACCAATCATGTCTTTTACTGCTGATGACATCTCTTTGTATTCTCGAGTCTACGACGATACTAAGATCATTCTTCATTGTGGGAAATTCTCCAATGTGCCTCTCTTGGGTACAAAGGGCGGAATTAACTACAATTCGAGACTTGCCTTCCGACAGTTAGGATATCCTATGATTGCCAATCCAGATCCTAAGGAAGTGGAAGAGTTCATCTTTCATGAAAGAGGTTGATGACATGAGATTGCTGAAGAGGTTTAATGCCACTTGGACTCAGATTCACTTTGAAGGAAGAGCCGATTTGGGTAAGAAGAATTGTATAGCTAAGGAAGCTTACACACTTTGGGTCAAAGAGCGCGTCAAAGAGATCTAGTTGCCATTTTCTCCCAAGCCTTCCATGAATGCCAAGCTTCCTGAACTTGCCATTGTTCCTCCATCTGAAGTCGACCAACTCAAGCGGACGATTGAGATGTTGAAGAAGGAGAATACGGATCTTCGTCTCAACCTTGATAGAGTCACATCCGAGAAGGAAAACCTCAGATTGAGCTCCATCAGAAGCGCGAGCGTATGCTCAAAGAGGTGGAATTTGAACAGAACAAGCGAAGAAAAGTGGGAGATGCTTTGAAGAGTACCTATGATGGACTTGCCTCAAAGAAGAGACAACTCGCCGACACTCATTATTAAGCCTACAAGGATGAGCTGAGCTACAAGAAGCAACTTGAAGAGCTTCAAAGGATGTTGTCAGAGTACATGACGAAGCTGCAAAGTGAGCAAGACCGTGCTAATTAGTTGGCAAAAGACTTTTCTCAGTGTCAAGCCAAGCTCAACAAAGCCTTCAGTAAGATTCAGAAGCTACAAGATCAAGTACATCAGAGTTGAGAGCAGATCCGTCAGATCAACACAGAGAGTACTCATTGGGAGCAACAAAGTCGTCATTTGCAAGTCCTCCTGGATCAGAAAGAGGCCTTTCTTCAGGATATGCTTTAGGGACCTAATCATTCTTTACTGCGCAACCTCATGAAGGATATGAAGTATTGGAGTGAGAGACACGGCCGTTTAGCCTGATTTGCTGAGCACACGCTTGAGGACTTACCAGGGTTGTTGAGGGATGCATATGCTGATGTATTACCGCACAAGACTCCTTGGGTTGTTTTCCACTTCTTGTCTGTTTGTAGGGTGATCTTTGATATGATCCATGCTAATCTTGTTGTAGCCCAAAAGGTAGATAGTTGATTCGTACTTGACTTGTACTTCTTTCCTTTATTGATGAATGAATAAAGTTTCTTGCCAGCTTTATCTCTGCACCTTTACTCGTATGCTTTATGATTTTGGTTAACAAAGATAAGTTTACAAATTCCTGGAATGTAAAACTTTATTTTTGCATGCATAACATACATTCATTCACACACATATGCACATCCTTTCATCCGGAAAACCTTTGCTTACCACTGTCTGTTTCCGCCTTGTAGCAAGACGACGACTCGACATCGGTATTTCACTCGCTCAAGCAAATCCAAGATCATGACTGACTTCGAAGCTGAGAACGCTACTTATAAGGAAACTCTGGCTCAATTTCAAGGTCGTATGGATTAGTTTCAGACCAACATAGATGTTATTATGGAGTTCCTTCACGCTCAGAAGGACGTCGTTGTTGTTGTCACTGTTATTCCAACTGCCACTGATGCAACCATTGTCACCCCTGCTGTGACTGTTCCTCCTGTTATTACCACCACTTCGGCTTTTGTTTCTTCTCCTGATACTATTGAAGTGTCGGTTGAGCCTGTTATTCAGCCAGATATTCATCCGTCAAATCCTCAATCTGGGTTGAACAAAATGCCTGCTGCTTTTCATTGGGGCATGCCTCTGAATTTCACTCCTCAGATTGCAAATAATGTTGCTTTCGTACCATATCAACCTTTTGTCGTGCCTATGCCTAATGGAAATGTTGCTGCATATCCATGGGGTATGCCTACTCCAATTCCACCTTCGGTGGTGAGTGATGATCATGAAAATCTCTGGGTTCAGACTCGTCAGACTCCTGTGTTGGCTGACATTGAAACTCCTGATGACGAGGAGCATGTGTATAGGGGTCCTCCTATTCCTGTTCCAATTTCATCCCAAGCTGCTCAAACTGCTGTTCAGAATGCTCATTCTGGAATGCTCTACTCTGGGGCATCCTCAGCTGTCGTGGTACCTCCTCTGAATTATTCGTTTGGTGTTCAGATGGGTTAGAATGCTGGTCAGATGGTTAATCAGGGATTGGTATAGCCTTCTCAGTTTACTACTCTGCAAGTGCATGCTCCGGCCGCATCTCAGCTGCCAAATCCTCAAATTCTTGTCAGGCTTGCTGATCAGAGTGCTGGTTACAAGTTGTTAGAAGACCGTACCAGAGCTATTGAAGGGTTTTCTGCCTTTGGCATGGAAGCCAAGGACTTATGTTTGGTTCCAAATGTTGTACTGTCGTAGAAATTCAAGATACCTGAGCTTTCGAAGTATAAAGGTTTGAGTTGTCCACGTAGTTACATCACTATGTACTGCAGGAAGATGGCATCCTATATTGATAATGATGAATTGCTAGTTCATTGTTTTCAAGATAGTTTGTCCGGTGCTTCATTAGATTGGTACATGGGCTTAGAACGCAACAAAATCTGTGCTTGGAGGGATCTGTCTGAAGCGTTTTTGAAGCAATACAAATACAATCTTGATCTAGCGTCTACCAGATTATTGTTGCAAAACCATTCTCAGCGCTCAGCTGAAACATTTAAAGAGTATGCACAAAGATGGCGTGAGATGGCATCTCGTGTGCGACCTGCTCTTTCTAATAATGAGTTGGTTGAAATCTTTCTGGGTACATTGCAAGGATCCTACTATGAGAAAATGGTGGGTAGTTCTTCATTAAACTTTGCTGACATTGTAACAATTAGTGAAAGAATTAAGAATGGGTTGAAGACTGGAAAGATTTCTGGACCTGTTTCCCAGCAGCCGGCTAACAGAAAGTCTCAGAACAGTCAGTCAAAGAAAAAAGAGGGTGAAGCTAATGTTGTGATAGCTCAAGTTCCTCCTCAATATCAAGCACCCATGGCTCCCACGCCATACTATCCATATATGTACATTGCTGCTGCACAATATCAACAACCGCCGTACCAGTATCATCCGCAACAACCAAAATCAGCAACAACCGCAACGTCAACAACAGACTCAACAGGACAACAGAAGTCAACAGAATCAAAATCGTCAAAACAACAACAATCAGGGAAATCGTAAGCGCCCGAATTTCGACAGAATTCCGGTGCCATATACTGAGTTGTTCCCTTATTTGGTTCACCAAGGGGCAATTGTTCCCAAAGAGAATGCACCTACAATTCCTCCATTCAATCCAAAACATAATCCAAATACGTCTCGTGCCTATCACTCTGGATACATAAGACATACAACAGAGGACTGTATCGTTTTCAAGACCAAGGTTCAGGAGCTCATTGATCGAAAGATTTTGAATTTTGCTGAAGAAGGTCCTAACATTTAGCATAATCCATTGCCCAATCACGGTGGACCTGCGGTTAACATGATTGAGGATAACTCAAGGCCGAATTGATCATGGATGTTGATGAGGTAAAGACTCCAATGACTGTGATTATCAAGAGATTAAATAAACATGGGTTGTTGAAAGGGTTGCATGGTAAGTGTCAGATTTGTGACGACAATCCCAACCAGTGTCGAAGGCTGAAAGGTTACGTCCAAATTTTGGTGAACCGAGGTGAAGTTCAATTTGCCAGATCTAAGCCTGTTGAAGAAGTTTCTACTATCGAGCCATTCACCATCATCTATACGAAGGTTTCTGTTGAATCCCCTAAAAAAAGATACAACCTATTGTTGTTTGCCCACCAAAGCCATTTCTGTATCAAAATTCTAAGGAGGTACCTTGGAGGTATGGATCAACTGTGTTTTCTGGAGGTCAAGAGATAAGGATTGCGGAGTCTGAGATTATGAATGTTACCACAGCTGGAGGTATGACTCGTAGTGGACGTGTGTTCACCCCGAAGGTCACTACAAAGCCTGTTTAAGTTCCAACCGTTGTTCCTCCCAAGGAGATGCTTACATCTGCAACCCCTGGTGTTCAGCAAGGGGTAGCTACTACCGTACCAGTTCCAACTATTCTGTCTGAGGATGTTTCAAAGAGCAAGGAGACGATCGATGATCAAGAGTTCCTTAAGCTGATTAAGAAAAGCGACTTTAAGATTATTGATCAGCTGGGGTAGACGCCCTCAAGGATCTCGATCTTGTCCTTATTCATGAGCTCGCCTACGCACAAATCAACTTTATTGAAAGTTTTGAACACTGCCCACGTGCATGATATATCAATTGTCGAGTTCGATGATGTAGTGGCCAATATAACTGCAAGCAGATACTTAGGCTTTAATGAATCAGAATTACCTCCCGAAGGAGCTGCCCACAATCGAGCATTGCACATATCTATAACTTGCATGGACGCCTTATTATCTCGTGTTCTAGTGGACATCGGTTCTTCCCTCAATGTGATGCCCAAGGGTACACTGAGTCAATTACTGGTAGAAGGGAGTAAGATGAGGCCGAGCGCCTTAATCGTCAGAGCCTTTGATGGTTCTCGAAGGCAAGTTATTGGAGAAGTGGATTTACCAATCAAGGTTGGACCGCATCTGTTTACCATTACCTTTCAAGTGATGGATATCAATCCCAAATACAGTTGCCTATTGGGTCGCCCGAGGATTCATGTCGTAGGGGCAGTTACTTCCACTTTACATCAGAAATTGAAGTTCATGTTTGACGATCAGTTGGTTATCGTCTGGGGTGAAGAAGATCTGATTGTAAGTGAGTTATCATCTTTCCGATACGTCGAGACCGAGGAAGGCATAGCTGAGGTGTTGTTGCAGTGTCTTGAGTTTGAAGACATCAGGTCTGCTTCAACTAGTCAAAGTAGATCACCGTAAATGACCTTGGCATCCTCCAAGAGTGCCAAAGAGACTATCGAGAAAGGTACATTTCCAGGCTAGGGGCATTTGATTGATATGGTTGAAAAGCATAATCGTGTTGGATTGGGTTATCGTCCTGGTCGACAACCTAGCTCACTTGGTCAGAAGCAGTGCAACTTGATCAAATTTAATAGCGCAGATTTTCAAAAGGGTGACATCGTGGCAGCCATTGATGATGCTGGTCCTAGTAGCCAGATTTCAAGCTTTGTGCGCAAGTGCCCACCGGGTTTCAAGCTTAACAACTGGACATCTACCATGATTCGTGTAGTTTTTCCAACAAACATGTAATGCATTTTGCTTTCTCATTCCCTCGTCCTCGCCCGAGACAAGTGGATAGCTTGTAAAGGGCCTCCCGCTTTTGCAATATTATATGATCAATAAATAAAGAGTTTTTTGCATTCAAAATCATGCTCTATTTTCTTTCTTTATTTTACTTTTTCACAAACTAATGGCAAAAGTTTCTTTTATTTTCACCTTTTCAAAATAGCTCATTCTAAACATATTCATAAACATGCAGAACAAATAAATGCATTGATAACAACATGGCAAACATCCATTGTAATTCTGGGATTCCAATCAACCAGGCCGAAGAAGGTGGTGAGGAAGATTGTGAATTACTGGCTGAACTAGCAAGTCTCCTTGAGCACGAGCAGAAAGAGATTCAGCCGCACAAAGAGCCAGTGGAAGTTGTTAACCTTGGTAGTGGTGAGGTCAGAAGAGAAGTCAAGGTTGATGCATCCCTCGCTAAGCATGTACACTCCGAGTTGGTCAAGATATTGAAAAAGTATGTTGATATCTTCACCTAGTCTTATCAAGATATGCCTGGGTTGGATACCAACATCGTTGAGCATCACTTGCCACTCAAGCCTGGATGTCCTCCTGTCAAGCAGAAACTAAGGAAGACTAGACCCGACATGGCACTAAAAATCCGAGAAGAGGTAAAGAAATAGCTTGACGCTGGGTTCCTGACCACTTCCAAATATCCTGAATGGATTGCTAACATCGTCCCGGTTCCAAAGAAAGACGGAAAGGTCAAAATGTGTGTGTATTATCGAGATCACAACAAGGCAAGCCCGAAAGATGATTTTCCTTTGCCTCATATTGATGTCTTGGTAGACAACATGGCCCAGTTCTCTGTCTTTTCCTTCATGGACGGTTTCTCAGGATATAATCAGATCAAGATGTCCCCAGCTGATATGGAGAAGACTACTTTCATCACGTCATCGGGTACATATTGCTACAAAGTCATGTCATTCGGTTTGAAGAATGCAGGGGCAACATACCAACGTGCCATGACAACCCTCTTTCATGATATGATCCATAAAGAGATTAAGGTTTACATGGACGATATGATTGCCAAGTCCAAAACTGAAGATGATCACCTGGTTCATCTGAAGAAACTGTTTGATAGACTCCGAAAGTTTAGACTACGGTTGAATCCTGTGAGGTGTACCTTTGGAGTTCGATTTGGTAAATTGTTGGGCTTTATTATGAGTCAGAAGGCCATTGAAGTTGATCCTGATAAAGTTCGAGCAATTCAGAACATGCCTCCTCCCAAAACAGAAAAAAGAAGTCAGTGGCTTTCTGGGCAGACTTAATTATATTTCAAGATTCATTTCCCACTTGACGGCTACCTGTGAACCGATGTTCAAATTACTAAGAAAAAAATCAATCGGTCGAATGGAACAATGATTGTCAAGAAGCTTTAGACAAAATAAAACAATACTTGCAAGAACCACCGATCTTAGTACCGCCGGTTCCTAGTAGACCTTTAATCATGTATCTCACTATTCTCGATGAATCAATGGGATGTGTATTGGGTCAACATGATGACACTGGCAGAAAAGAACATGCAATTTTCTATCTGAGCAAAAAGTTGACGGATTGTGAGACCAGATACTCACTTTTGGAGAAAACTTGTTGTGCTCTGGTCTGGGCCGCTTGACGTCTAAGATAATACATAATTTGCCATACTACTTTATTGATATCCAAAATGGATATGATAAAGTACATTTTTGAAAAGCCTGCTGTCTCTGGAAGGATTGCTCGGTGGCAGATGCTGCTAACTGAGTATGATATCCAACATGTTACCTAAAAAGCAATAAAAGGGAGCGTCTTGTCTGACTACCTTGCTCATCAACTTGTGGAAGGTTATCAACAAATGAAGTTTGACTTTCCTGATGAGGATGTTCTGTTTATCAGAGATTATGAGAATCCAGACCTTGACATAGGACCCAAACCAGGGGCGCGATGGACGCTCGTGTTCGACGGTGCCTTCAATGCTAAAGGTTGTGGAATTGGTGCTATCCTTATCTCTCCAACGGGTTTTCACCTTCCTTTCACCGCCAGATTATGCTTTGCATGCACCAATAATATGGCTGAATACGAAGCATGTATCTACGGTATTGAAGCGGCAATTGACATGAGAATCAAGATTCTTGAGGTCTATGGAGATTCTGCTTTGGTCATAGGCCAAGTCAGAGGAAACTTTGTGACTCGGGATTCCAAGTTGGTTCCGTACCAAAAGTACATCGCGAAATTGATTCCTTACTTTGATGATATCTCTTTTCACCATACCCCTAGAGAGGAAAATCTACTAGCAGATGCTCTTGCCACCCTGGCATCCATGTTCAAGGTCAAGTGGAAGAATGAAGCTCCTTCTATCCGCATTGATCATTTGAATAAACCAGCGCACTGTTTAGCAATTGAGGACGAGTCTGATGACAAGTCTTGGTTCTACGACATCAAGAGATATCTGGAAAAACAGGAATATCCTGAGGGTATCATTATCACTGACAAGAAAGCTCTTAGGCGGCTCTACGCCAAATTCTTCTTAAGTGGTGGTGTACTATACAAGAGGAATTATGATTCCGTGTTGCTCAGATGCGTGGATAGACACGAAGCAAACACGATCATAAGGTCCATACATGAGGGTTGCGAGGGTGTACATGCTAAAGGTCCTGCTATGGCCAAGAAGATCCTTCGAGCTGGGTATTATTGGACAACAATGGAGTAGATTGTTATAACTTTACTAAAAGATGTCTCAAGTGCCAAATATACGGTGACAAGATCCATGTGCCTTCTACTCTATTGAATGTTTTAACTTCGCCTTGGCTATTCTCTATGTGGGGTATTGATATGATTGGAATGATCGAACTGAAGGCTTCCAATGGTCATCGATTCATTCTAGTTGCTATCGATTACTTTACCAAGTGGGTTGAAGTTGCTTCTTACGCAAATGTTACACGACAAGTGGTTGCCAGATTTATCAAGAAAGAGATAATCTGTCGCTATCGTATTCCTAGCAGCATTATCACTGACAATGCAAGCAACCTAGATAACAAGATGATGAAAGAGTTGTGTCAAGAATTCAAGATCGAGCACCACAACTCCTCACCATATCGGCCCAAGATGAATGGCACCGTCGAAGCAGCAAACAAAAACATCAAGAGGATTGTCCAGAAAATGTTCAAGACTTATAAGGATTGGCATGAAATGCTTCCCTTTGCGCTACATGGCTATAGAACTTCAGTCTGTACTTCTACTGGGGCAACTCCGTATTCGCTTGTGTATGGTATGGAGGCTGTTCTTCCCATTAAAGTCGAAATTCCTTCGCTCAGAGTCATCATGGAAGCAGATCTTGATGAAGCTGAATGGGTCCAATCCAGATACGACCAGCTGAATCTCATCGAAGAGAAGCGCCTTACAACCGTTTATCATGATTAATTGTATCAGAGACGTCTCAAGCGAGCTTTTGACAAGAAAGTCCTCCCTCGAGCATTTCAAGAAGGCGAACTCGTGCTCAAGAGGTATTCACCTGTTCACTCGGATCCACGCGGCAAGTGGACTCCCAATTACGAAGGACCCTTTGTTGTCAAGAGCCCTGATCCTCACCGCCATGGATGGGGAGGAGTTACCATCGCCCGTGAACTCCGATGCAGTAAAAAAATATTATGCCTGAAAAAAATTGGATAAAAAGCCCGCTAGATTGACATCCGCAAGGACAATTTAGGAAAAAATGGGCGTCCTGATGGACCAACAAAAGAAATGTCCATGCAAAAGTTAGGGACAATGCAAAAAACAATAATAGCCCGCTAAGTTGAAAACCCGAAAGGACGACTTAGGCAAAAATGGGTATCCCGGTGGACGAAAAAAATGGAAATATGTCCAGGCAAAAATTAGGGATAAAGGCATTTGACTGTGAACACTTATGCCTTTCTTCATCATAGCTGGATGTCAGGCAGTAGCAGAGCAATCAAATCATCATCAACTAGCGCAAGGCGTTGGGACCTAGACTTAAAGTGGATGGTAGCCAATGTTGTAATCGATGCAAAGCAAAATTTCCCTTTGCCATTTACATTTGTTTCTCAATTTTATTACAAATTTCCTCATCAAGGATTTTTGCATCCTCGTACACATCTTATGTACAGTATTTTCACATTCAATAAAAATGCATCATTTGATTTCTCAATTGTTTTCTTTCCAGTATTTTGTTTGCAAAATAAATGATTGGTTGTGATCACATAATACTATAAAGCATGGAGAATGATAAAAAGCTAAATCAATAGAGAAAGCATTGTGCATTGCATATTTTGTTGGTCACTCCTACGGGATGATCAATAATATCCATTGGCCACCCTAATGCCCGGCCAGCACCGTGATGATTTTTTGAAGAAGTTGTTGTTTCCTCAGCAGAGCCATCATTTACCCAGTAATCGCCATTATGGTTCTTCGGAAAGGTCGGTTACCTTCCATTTCCCCAACAGATCCATAAGGTCCCTAATATAGTGGTCAGATTGTGCCCTCAAGCGAAAACTTGATTGTTCTCTTGTCCCTTGGCAAAAGGATAGGCATCTTTCCCAGCAGTGGTATGTTTTGGTTTCTTGGCTTCTCCAAGCAGAGAAAATTTTTCAGACCTTGGGGAGTCGTTCTCCAGAAGGAATCAGCCGTGGTTTAAAGATCGTACCGGTTCTTTCATCCACAGCAAGGGTGGTAATAACTTGGAAATCTGGGATCTCTGAGTTATTTCCCCAGCGGAGTCGTCATCCGTGGATTTCTTTCCCCAATTGAAGATGTCGAGTTCGTCTTGCTGTAATTCTTGCCTAGCCACCGTACATTACCTTAACCACCTTTGCATGACACAATACCAAGCATCATATAGAACAACAGATACATAGCATATGCATCAAGCATACTCCCTTTTGACCTTATTTATCTCCTCAGCAGATTTTTCAGCCAAACTTCTCACCTTATCAAACTCTCTACACTTGCACGTTTTCTTTTGTCGCCGTCGGCCAAATTTTTGAGCTACTTTTTTATTTAATCCCCTTCTACCTCGAATCATCGAAAAGCTGACGCAATTCATACATTCAGGTCCAAGAGGATTAAATAGGGGAAGTTGTCGTAACCCGAAATTTGACCTCCCTTTTGCCTTTTGCATAAGCATGTGTATTCGCATCGCTGGCATACGCATTAGCACTTTTTCTATGTGGTTTTGTTGCAGGAATATTCAGGTTTTTGAAGCTCAATTAATCGCATCCTCACAAAGTCATCACATCATTAACACAAGCACAAAACAAGAGTTTCTATGCCTATTTATCAAAGCAAGAGGTCGGAAGTTGGAACCATGGTCATAACGCCATTTTCAAGCAAAATTGGGCAATTTTTGACTGGTTAATCGGTTAACCATATAGTGTTAACCGGTTAACACCCTTTTACAGCGCCAAATTCAGCTTTTGGGCAACTGTTAATTGGTTAACCTTATTTGGTTAATCGATTAACACCTGCTATTTCAGCAAAAATTCAGCATTTTCATCATCTTTCAGCAATTCTCTCCACTCTCTTTTGGTCTATTCTATTCTAGCATTGTGTGGAACATTCTAGACAGTTCAAGACCATTCAAGACACTCCACTCACATTTATTCCAATGCATCACTTTGAATTAAGTGCACCATGTTCCTTAATCTCCAAGCATAAGAGCCATTGATTTGGATCTACATTAGGCTTGCTCCACCGAGTTAACTTTCTAACTAACCGAGTTAACCGCTTGTAGCAGCAAAATCGTGAGTGTAAGATATTGATTAACTTAACTCGAAAAGCAAGAGTCGCCACCGCACTTTTATTTTATCCAAAAGGAAAGGGAAAAGAGCGAACAAAACCTACACAAGCTCTACAACAAGAACAAGTAAACATAGATTGGGTAATGGGGTTAGTTACGTTAAGGGAAGGTGTTAGCACCCATAACGTCTATAGTACTCTATAGGAACCCTTTGAAATATTTACGCTTTTGGTCTGAAAATGTTTTCTTGAAAAGAGATTGAGGAGATGAGAAGAGAAATTGTTTTTAAGACTTTTGTGTTTGGAGAGACTTGTCGCCTCATGCCTACGTACCCACGGAGTGCAATGTAGGATCAAAACCTCGTAGTTCGTGGTACAAAGAATGAAATTTGTTTGTTTTGGTTGATTTTAAATGTAATGACAAGTCGTCATTTCCAAACGAATAATTCCGCTTAAAGAAATGAATCATGTCTAAACTTATGAAAAAGTTAAAGGACAAAGTGCACGAGGGCACAAAAAGAGAGTTTGATGAGTTTGGTGTTTTTTATAGTCTTTTGAAAAAGGTGTCAATATGCTTATGTAGTTTAGCATTTGTTAAGAAATGAAAAGAAAAGAGTAAAATCACTTGACAAAGTCAAGGTTTGATTATGAAAGAGATTCAAGTTTTGAAAGCAAGAAAGTTTTGAAAAAGAAGGTTTTGAAAATTTAAGAATGGGGAGGAGAAAAAGTGACTATCCTAAAGCATAAAGTAAAAGCTAAGGATAAGAATAGTCTAACCACACAAGTAAGCTCCATAGTCTTCAAACCATAATTCCAAAGCAAAGGGAGAAAGTCCTAGTTCTAAGTCCAAGGATCCAAGAATAGCATTGAAGTCCAAGGTCTAGGTGCAAAATTCCATGTTCGATGCAAAGGATAGTAACTATATTCCAAGATTAGAAGCACAAGTTTTTTAGAGGTTTTGGCCTTTATTAATGTTTTTGGTCCAAGTGGACAAAGAGAAAAAGGCATAAACATAAACATGTGTCCAACGGACAAAGGAAAAATTGCGGAAGCATAAACATGTGTCCAACGGACAAAGAAAAACTTGTGGAAGCATAAACATGTGTCCAACGGACAAAGGAAAAATTGCGGAAGCATAAACATAATATGAAATGATAATAATGGAACATAAAAGTAAAAGAGAGATAGGGAGCGAGAAGGAATCGTAAACAAAATTAGTACAATAATATTGTTAGTAAGTTAGTGATTAGTTGTTAGAGTAAATGATTAATAATGATTGAATAATGTACTTAGGTCAAGGTTAATGAGAACTCATTAGAGGATTGATAAGACCAAAGCCTCTTAACAACAAGTCTCATAAGTATTGAACCAAAAGACAAATAATCAACCATCCTTGATCATTTTCCGTTACGGGACATATGTAGCGCTATGTTAAACAATCGCCAAGTAACTTATGTAGAAGTTACCCTACAACGACACCGGTCAAAATGATATATGTGCTAATGCATGCTAGATGAAAGATATGTAGATCGTCATCCGAAAGCAATACCGCACGAAAAGAAAATAGGTGACGATCTCATATTGATCATGAATTCAACAAAGAAATTCTAAGATCCATAAGACTTTCATCGATCCAAATAAAAGAGAAATAGATGAAGAGAAAGCCAAATTAAACCACAAAATTATGTGATCTAAGGCTAAGAACAAAGGGAAGGGATTAGGAATGAAGAAACAACCAAAACAGTCCCAAAAATAGGTGAAAAACACCATTCTGCCTCTGTGCAATCGATTGCACCAGTGTGCGAATCTATTCCAGAGCAGAAAAATCAGCAATTCTTAGGCAAAAAATACACTGTGCAATCTATTGCACAGAAATGCAAATCGATTGCACACTGACAGGCAACACTAAAATTTTTGAAAAATTCAGCATCCATGATCCAATCATTTCTTCAAACACCTCATGGTCATGGATGAAAATTAGCACGAAAATTCAAGTAAACCAACAGCAAATAACACCAATGGATCACAAATTGCAAGATCCAAAGATCAAGCAACAAGAATTATTAAAGGATCACATTGTGGAAGATGAATCAAGAACAACAATGGTGGAAAATGAGATTACCACTCCAAATCTGAAAATTGCTTCAAGTTACTCCAAGATCCAAACTCCAAAGCCTTGATCTATAAGAATTGATGAAGAAAACAAGTTTAGATAAAGGTTTAGCTCAAAGTTGAACAATATTTAATGTGAATTCTTGTTAACTTTCAAGAGAAGAAAAGTGAGCTTTAGTGAATTTTGGTGGTTGGAGAAAATTGAGAGAGTCAGAAGAATTTTGACAAGGTGAATTTGGCTATCAAAAGCTTGAAGAATGAATAAAATGAGGGTTCTATTTATAGAGTTTAGGCTTGGAAAATTTGGTGGATTGGAATTTGGTTTGGAAATGAAAATTAGGCTTGGAATTTGAATTTGGAGGGAAAACCAAGATCAAGTGGTGATTAGTGAAGGTGTATGATGGGAATTAATTGTGATTATGTAGTGGAATTATTTTTTGGTGATCTAGAATATTTTCAAATGATAAAATTGGTGCCAAATGCTTCAAAATTTGAAAAATGCTGATTTTGGCCAATTATGTCCTTGTTCAATCGATTGCATGTAGCGCGAATAGATTGCACTGCTGAAAACTTCAAAATCAAGGCAAAAAATGCATGGTGCAATCGATTGGACCAATAGTACAATCGATTGCACAGTTGAAAAACTTGAAAAATGCCCTGTTGGCTGGATTGTGCTGGTTCTGGCTCGATTTTCTTGATTTGTCAAAGAAAGCATGGAAATAAACACATGAACCTTGGAGTCTTTTGAATAATAATCAATTAAATCTTGGAAACTCTTGATCAAATAATTTTGAATTGTTTGCATATCAACTTTGACTTTGTTCAGATGAAATTCATTCGAGCTGAGTGACTGTTTGTTATCCTTGACTCAAATCCTTCCTGAAAAAGTTAGTAAAAGGGGAACAAGCATATTTTTGGATTTTGATTAAAGGTTAGTAAACATAAGCAAATAAGAAAGACACAGATGCTCAGTGATCCCTGCAAGGCATAAACCCAAAGAAGAGAGGGATAAAGGAACCAAAGCATGATCTTGTTTGTGGTATAAGATGCAAAATGAGATGTGAATGATATGTGGAATCTTAGGGGTCAAAAATTAGGGTCTTACAGTGCTAACTCGGTGAGTCAAGTGTAACTAACTCCCAACCTAGCTCCAAAGCTAAGTCCAAAGCACATTCCAAACCAATCACACTCCATACCTAGCATCTATATAAACTAACCTTCAATCATTTTTCAAGGATCCACAATCATTTTCACAATCCTTCACCCTCTTCCCTCTCAATTCTCTCACATTCTCTCTGAATTTTTCTGCAACTTCTTCATCTTCATTTCCATTTTCTTCCCAAACCTCACCATAGCTCAATTTCTCTATTAAAGATTAATCACTTTCACTTTGGAAGTGATTATTACTTGAGCTTAACCTTCATTCTCTTGCAATTCTACTTGATTTTCTGGAGTTTTATTGGCTTCATCTCAAGTATTTGCTTCAAGATTCTACGGTGTGAATTCGTATTTTGGAGATTTCATCGCAATTTGCTCGGTTTCGGTACGATTCAGATATAATTGAAGATTCCTCTGGTTTTCTTTGATTATCATCATCAAGATTCATTTACAACAACATCCAAGGCACATCTCAGTCTTGTAGGTTGCTCATTCTTTGCGCATTTTACTGTTTCGAACGTTTCCGTATCATTCGCGATGTAGTTTTGATGCTTTTTGTGTGTGAATTGATTATGTCATTGCTTGATCCATGATCTTGATGAGTAATTGATTCCATTGCTGTATATTTGTTGTTGTTAAACTTGATTTTCGTGCATAATTTGGTTTCCCTAGCATATGAGTGATTGCACAATCAATAAGTGGCCAAAAGTGCTTTTCAAAAATCAAATTTCTGCCATATATGGTTAACCAGTTAACCAGTCTATTTTTCACGTTTTTCTGAACTTTTCAAGGTGTTAACCAATTAACCATATATGGTTAACTAATTAACACTGTACCAGAGGCAAATTTTTGAGCTTTTTCAAGTGTATTTGCTATGCTTTCCTCATTCAACTCCCATGGATTGATAAGATTAATTCTTATAGATGTTTTATTAGATATTTCGCCTCTGTTTAAAGCATGCTTGTAAATTTTCCGATGCTCGATCTTTCGATTTTATAATTGTGCACATTTTTTGGCATTATATGAACATGACCATTCTTGCACAATTTTCTTCACATGATCACATGATGCATAATTGAATGTTATTTGGAACTGTTTTGCATTTCCAGTCATGTTTGAATTAAGTTTGTTCTCCAAAGAATAAGTTTAATCTTGTATAATCAATAATGCACCCTTTGCTTTAATAATTTTTCCATTCATTTTGGAAAATTATTAGCATTTTCTTCCCTTTTGATTAACTAATCGAAACTTCATTTCAATTATTAATCTTCCCTTTGGTGCTTCTCTTGAGGCTTCCTTTAGAACTTTCGTTCTCTCTCTTCCCCCGAGGAGTCGGAGTTTCGCACGACGCTGGAGCACTGTACAACTTGGAGCTGTTACGTTGTCCATTCCACTTTCTGCACTACACCCTGTGTGTTAGAAAAGGAATGAGAATGGAGAATTCCTACACTCATTCTGACTACTTCAGGTAAGGGACGAATGACCCTGTGCCTGACTTAGTCGCCTCTATCTCCAGGTAGTAGCGTATCTCATCCCCAGCCGAGTCGATCCTTGATCACTCTTTCTCATTTCAATCTCTCTTTCAATATTTCTTTTCTTGTGATCAATCATTGCTTATTAATTTCCTAGAAGAGTCTCAATTCCTTCTTCATCGGTCAAACACAGTCTTCCTGTTAAACACCGAAACCCTTACGTAGTTCGCAACCTTCTCTTGGTTCTTCTCCCTTTGTTTGGTTGACCACTTCCTGTCAGTTAAAACACCAATTTGCACTTCTTCTCATTTAACCACAGCCTGTCTGTTAAAATACTGAGCCCCTTCGAGTTAATCACCTTCTCTTGGTTAATTACTCATTTCTTTCGGTTAATCAGAGTCTTTCTGTTCACACCGAGTTCCTAGCGGTTAGAAACCTTTTGGTTCAAATACCTTTTCGTTGGTCAAGTGCTGCTTGTTCAGACAATACCAACATCCCTGTGGGTCACAACCTTTGCTCGGTTCCACACCTGTCCTTTGGGTCACAACCTTTGCTTAGTTATACACCCGTTTTTCCGGTTAACCATTGTTTATCAGTTGTTATACCAAAATCCCTTCAGAGTCAAACACCTTCTCTTGGTTCGGTACTCTCTCCTTTTGGTTCATCACAGCCTGTTTGTTGACACCGACTTCTTTCTCTCCACCAGAGTTGTTATCTCTTTGGTTAACCACTGCCAGTCAGTTAAAATACCGAACCCTTATTCTTTTGATCCCCAACAGGGTCATTCACCCTCTGGTTCCCAGCTCAATCCTTGGTTATCTTACCTCCCCAGTGGAGTCTGTTAGTTCTTGTGTTGGCTGGAATTTTGGTAAAACAAAGTTGAACAATGTTGATGTCATATGTCTGATGTCATAACATTGGTTCTTATCATTAGCTGTTGCAGGGTTGGAAGTTTTGTAAGTTGATGTTATAAGTGATGTCTTGACATCACTATACCAGAACATCAGAACATCAGTTTGTGATGTTTTAGGGCTGCGCGTGTTAGGATGTTTTGTTGTTAGTGAGATTTTCTGCTGAGAGATAGAGAGATTGCAGGCGAATTTGTTGGAGAAGATTTATTCTGATACAATTAATTCTGCATATCTTGTGGAGAATAGTTTGTTACTATTTTTGTGCAAATAGACATGGAGAATTGTTCCTATTTGTGTGAAGAAGATCTTGTAGCTGAATTAAAAAGTGAAGATTTAAAAGATACATAATATCCTGGAAATATTATGTGGAGCTGATTTAAAGGTGTGGAAGATTAAAGATAAAATCTAGTAAAGATTGAGTATTTAAAATATGAAGATTTGATTGAAGATTTAATTGAAGATTTGATTGAAGATCTATTTAGTAGCAGAATCTGTTGCAGATTCGGTACAGAAGATTTAGTGTGATTTGAAGGCCCAAATCCAGTTGGGAAAAAGTTATAAATAGAATGCTTGTAATCTAGAATAGGTACGGGTCCAAGATGTAGATCATTATGGCTTTGTCTAAGTGAACCACTCGGGTTGTGAGATGGTCACTGTGTTCAAACTCAGAAACCTATAGGTAATGAGTTTTTATTGTTCTTGGAGGAAGCTTTGAAGCAACTCCAAGATGTGTCATACGAGTGTGTCTTCTATGTGATTGAAGAACGGTTGGAAATCAAGTTGTTGATGCAGTGGCGGAGATGTTGACTGCTAGACATCATTGCGATGATTGGGAGTGAGATGGAGTCTCTTATCTAGGGTGGACTTAGATAGAATGGTCATTGGGTAGTGATTAAATTAGGTAGATTGTCAACTGGTTTGTTGAGTCTGTAATTTGATACTACTAATAGTGGACTTCCTTCCTGGCTTGGTATGCCCCCAGATGTAGGTTGTTGAACCGAACTGGATGAACAATCCTTGTGTGATATTCAGTGCTTTTATTATCTTGTTCATACTGCAGATATTGATGTTGTGACATCACACTTAACATCACATATCTAATACCAGAATTTCAATTGGTATCAGAGCAGGCATCCTGTCTGTTTTTGGATGAGATCTAGGGAAGATACTTTCTGGTTCATGAGCAAGGAAGATAGTTTTACTGAGTTATGAACTTGGTCAGTTCATATAGTTGTTTGTATGATCCCTTGAAGTGAAGGATGGACTATTCATGATAGGGTATGTATTGGACCTGTCAGGAGAACTGCTGTTGTGAGGTTGATTTGTTGGCACATGGTTTATGGTGATGGTGTGCAAGGATTATTGAGTAGTGCCTGAAGGTTGTTGAGGAGTTGTTGTGTGGTCCGCTGCATGGTATCTGATGTTACCCTGGTTGGTTCTTGTATCTCTGGTGGTGAGATTCTAGGAAGGTATTCTCTTGGAAAGACATTAGGGTTTGGTCTCCTCAGCAGGATATTCCACGGTGTTGTAGTTTATGCAAGACAGCTTCAACCATTTGGTTAGAGATGCCAAAGATACTTGAGGATTATCTCATATCCTTGTTTTGGGAAAGAAATGATCAAAAGGTGAATGGATCTTATTAAAGACTGTATGACATGGAAGTTTCAGAAGAATATATTTCAAATCAGGCATTGAAGACCAATCTGTCCAAAACAGTGATTACTTCTTTATCATTTTTCTTGATGGTGAAAGAAGAGGGTAGAGCCAAAGCAAAAGAGTATCACTGTCAAATCTTTCATGCGGGAGTGAATATCTTGATAAGTTATCTCTTAAGCTTAGTTGTGGTGACCTAATGAGGAGGAAGTTTCATCAAGAAAGAAGCTGAGCTTAATATGTCAATTCTAATGTCTCAACATCGCACTACTCATCAGCAGTTGATGCATTTCAGCTGGAGCTGGTTGAAGAAAAGGTAGATAGAAGAAGATAAGGAGATGATCCTTGCTATAGGGAAAATGCATCCAAGAGTCTGTGTGCAGTAGCAGTATAAATCAGCCTGTGGTCAATTGGTGTCTGCATTAGTTGTATGGAATGAACTCTTCCAGTGTTGTGGCTTGAAGGATTGGAAGTAACAGATTGTCTATGGTATGTTTATGCAGAAGAATGGCAGGTATCATTCTTAAGTTGGACAAAAGGTCTGAACCTTGTGCTTATAAGAAGAAGCTTCTGGAAGAGTGTGTTATGCAAGTTACTGTAGTTTTGTTGGTCTGATCTTGGAAGTTGATCAGATATTGATATGTTCTCGTGTGTTCCCTACAAGAGATGTGTGTGGATTAATATGGGTGTTGTCTCTAAAGCCGTAGCAGTTATTTAATGTGATATAGACTGATGTCAGAACTGATGTTGAAACATCATTTCAGTTCTTTGCTTTCTCAGCCAAAGAAAGTTAGTTGTGCTCATGGTGAAGTATCAGGTTAAGCCACTTACCTAATCTGAAGTGATTAGTGGTGTGGATTAACAAAAGAGGGATCATCTAGTGCCTCAAGTGTGCAGGAAAAGAATGTCAGACCAGATCAAATGCCGTACCTTATGGGAGAAGGTTACCTTATGACATATGATAAATAGCTTGACAGTAGTTGAGTATTTGTCTGCATGTTGTGCATTCAACTAATGACAATATACATTGACGGGAGACTATGTATATGTTTGATGTAAAAGTGCAGGACTACAGAAGTGTTGAGAATTTACTTTTTTCTATGTGGCTGTATATTTCTTTTTGTGGTGTGTTGGGTGTGATGACCTGAATTATGTTGTTGAAGATGGAGATGGAAGACTATGAAGACATTATAGTCTTGATGGTTGGATCAGTTTATTTCTGATTTAGGTGCTTTGGAGCATGGGTTTTGTTGTGTGAAAGTTGAGGATATGTGGATGTTATCTCTGGCTTTCTACTGACAGCTCTACTAAGGAAATGGCATTCTTTGGTATAGCTATGGGGTAGTCTTGAACTACTTATTTTCTGAAGATTCAGATGTGATAGGTTTGAAGTCTTTGGATTTTTTGAGCAGGATGGAGGTTGTCTACTCAAACTTGATTGTTGAATCAAGTCTACTAGAGCATGGAAATCTATTTCTGCAAAGGGAGGAGGTTCTTTTGAGTGGCATAAGGAAGAGCTGAATTCAACAGTTGGATGTCATAATGTTCTGACATCTAGCTTAACATCAGAAGTCTCAGCTGGTGATGTGGCACATCAGCTTAAGATAGAGGTGATCTACAGTAATGGAAGTCTGTCTCATACAGTGTGCGGGAGCTGTGGTTTGAGAAGATATTACATGACTTAGAGATTCTAAGTGTGTTTGATAGTAAGCAAGCGGAACATGTGATTTGAAGATCAATTTCAGTGGATAGATCAGGATATCTTTGGGAGATTTTTGACAAATGTGAAGAAGATAATTTGTGGCAGTTGGCTTTTTCATATGAGGATTCATAAAGGAGGTGATCAAACTGTGGCAATTGGTTGATCTATATAGTGGATTCGAAGAATCAAGATAATCAGAGTATGGGAGCTGGTTATGTTTGAGGAGTGCTTGGAACAAGTTACTCTTGGGCAGAAGGGTGATGAGTTGAAGACTCAAGGAGATTATTCTTCTTGAAGGTGGATGAGAGTTTGTTTCTCTAGTTCCTCGGATTACTATGTTATAGTAAGTCCAGTTGGTGGAGCATATCAAGAATCATGGTGATGATATCTTGGTGTGTGGCAGATGTTCCAACTTGTGTTGGGACATTTTCTGGTTGAATATCCTTGGTGAAGGATGATTTTGCTCTGGTTCAGGAGCTTAGTGCCTACATTATGCCTAAGGAGCGTCTACATAGTCATACGGGAGAATGATGAAGTGGAAGGTCTGCCTTGGATGGAGATTGTAGAGAAGACTAAAGTAGATCAGGTATTAATTGAAAGTCTGAAGGTGAAGGGTATGATAGAGAATGACTACCTTTGGAGAGTTGGGATCTTTATCTAACTGTTTGTTTGAAGGAGGTTGGTGATCCTTATGAATAGCCTAATTGTGACTTCATGTGTGAGTGACTGCTGTTTCTTGTCAGAAGAGATTGTGTTGTGATCTGATCAGAACATTTTTTTAAGAGATGTTCCTTTTTTTTGCTACAAGTATCTCTTGAAGAGATTAGATCTCAGTAAAGCTGAGAATTTGTGGAATCTGTGAGCAGTGTCATACCAGTCAGGATACTTGAATGTGTTCTCCAAGAGTGAAAGCATTAAGTGAATGCGTTCAGCAGGTGTGTTGAACAGAGGGTCCGCTCTTGAAGACATGAAGATGAGTCTTATGTTTTCCATTCATTTAAGGTGTTCTTCTTGCAAAGGAGCACTGATTATCTTAGATAGGGAGAATTGATCTTTTGTTGAAGAAGTGTTTATCCAGATTGTAATGTCAGACAAGATGTCGTGACATTGGGTTACTGGTGAAGTTCATGGTGTTCTTGACAGTTTAGACCTGGTTCTATAGATTTGTGTGTTAATGGATTGAATCAGAAGTATACATTTACACCAATGTTTGTCAATTTTTGGCCAAAAAGGGGGAGAGAATGTACAGTGTAGCTGCTGAGTCTGGATTTTGTTCTGAGTATATTGGTTGGATGATTCAGAGTTTGATTTTGGAATTTTTTTGTGCTTGCTGCAATGTTCAGAGGTTTGTCTAATTGTGGCTAAAAAGGGGGAGAGTGTATGAACAGCTGTGAGCTGGTTCTTGGTTTGAGGGGGAGTTTGCCCTATGCTGATGTGAAAGTGAGTTTATGCAGCTTGTTGGTTTTTGTTGCTGCTAGTTAGTGAGTTTGTGCAGCTTGTTGAAGAGTTTGTTTTAGCCAAAATTAGCCAAAGGGGGAGATTGTTAGTTCTTGTGTTGGCTGGAATTTTGGTAAAACAAAGTTGAACAATGTTGATGTCATATGTCTGATGTTATAACATTGGTTCTTATCATTAGCTGTTGCAGGGTTGGAAGTTTTGTAAGCTGATGTTATAAGTGATGTCTTGACATCACTATACCAGAACATCAGAACATCAGTTTATGATGTTTTAGGGCTGCGCGTGTTAGGATGTTTTGTTGTTAGTGAGATTTTCTGCTGAGAAGATTTATTCTGATACAATTAATTCTGCATATCTTGTGGAGAATAGTTTGTTACTATTTTTGTGCAAATAGACATGGAGAATTGTTCCTATTTGTGTGGAGAAGATCGTGCAACTGAATTAAAAAGTGAAGATTTAAAAGATACATAATATCTTGGAAATATTATGTGGAGCTGATTTAAAGGCGTGGAAGATTAAAGATAAAATCTAGTAAAGAATGAGTATTTAAAATATGAAGATTTGATTGAAGATTTAATTGAAGATTTGATTGAAGATCTATTTAGTAGCAAAATCTGTTGCAGATTCGGTACAGAAGATTTAGTGTGATTTGAAGGCCCAAATCCAGTTGGGAAAAGGTTATAAATAGAATGCTTGTAATCTAGAATAGGTACGGGTCCAAGATGTAGATCATTAGGGCTTTGTCTAAGTGAACCACTCGGGTTGTGAGATGGTCACTGTGTTCAAACTCAGAAACCTGTAGGTAATGAGTTTTGTATTGTTCTTGGAGGAAGCTTTGAAGCAACTCCAAGATGTGTCATATGAGTGTGTCTTCTATGTGATTGAAGAACTGTTGGAAATCAAATTGTTGATGCAGTGGCGGAGATGTTGACTGCTAGACATCATTGCGATGATTGGGAGTGAGATGGAGTCTCTTATCTAGGGTGGACTTAGATAGAAGGGTCATTGGGTAGTGATTAAATTAGGTAGATTGTCAACTGGTTTGTTGAGTCTGTAATTTGATACTACTAATAATGGACTTCCTTCCTGGCTTGGTATGCCCCCAGATATAGGTTGTTGAACCGAACTGGGTGAACAATCCTTGTGTGATATTCAGTGCTTTTATTATCTTGTTCATACTGCAGATATTGATGTTGTGACATCACACTTAACATCACATATCTAATACCAGAATTTTAGAGTCCATTCTATTCCTTTTGCTCCTTTATTTTCTTGGTTTTGACACCACTCTTGTACTTTATCCTTCGCCTAAATTATCGTTTCCTTTGCACTTCTTTCTTGGTTTTGACACCGATTCTTTTTGCATCCCTAACAGATCTTTCTTTAATTATTTTGCTCTTGGTTTTGACACCACTTTCCTTTTCTTTTTCCGTCATAGTTCCCCGAACTATGGAAGCTCTGATTCTGCATTCATTCTAATGTAAGATACATAGGCACAAGATTGCGATGATCTTGGCGAGGACACTTCCACCTTCTTCCTTCCTCTTCTCTTTCCATAGTTCCATGAACTACGACGCTCTGATTTCCTCATTGCACTATGAGGATACGTAGGCACGAGAACCCTAATCCTCCGCGAGCACTTTCTTTCTTTCTTTTTTCTCCTTTCTTTCATTCTTTTAGCTAGAACCCTTTAGATAGACAACCCATCCAAGCCGCCTAGAAGCAAGCGAAATGGTTCCCGTCGAGTACAGCGGATGCGTTAGGTGCTAGTACCTTCCTTTCGCTTAACCGACCCCCTGGCCTATTTCTCTTCCCCTTGGGTTTTATCGATATTTTCCCTGTCCTTTGGGACTAAATAAAGTTCGGCGGCGACTCTGTTGTATCTTTGAGTGTGCGATTCACTCAGGTGTAATCTTGATAGCTTCAGTAATTCAAACCAAAATCATAGTCTTTAAGAAATTTGAGCCACCTCCTATGCCTTATATTCAACTTCTTATGATCAAATAAGTACCTCAAACTCTTGTGATCATTGGACACTTCAAATCTAGAACCAAATAGGTAATGCCTCCAAATCTTAAGTACAAACACAACTGCGACTAACTACAGTCCATGCATAGGATAATTCCTCTCGTGAACCTTCAATTGTCTAGAAGCGTAACCCACCACCTATCTATTTTGCATCAGCACCCACCCAAACCCATCTTCGAAGCACCACAATACACAACAAAAGACTCACTCGGATTCAGCAAAATCAATATTGGAGTAGACATCAACTTATTCTTAAGTTCTATAAAACTCTCTTCACACAAACATATCATACATACGCTTGGCCCTTTTAAGTCAAATGAGTCAAAGGCATCGCCAACTTCAAAAAGCCTTCAATAAACCTTCTATAGTAACCAGCCAAACCTAGAATACTTATGATCTCGGTAACAGACTTTGGAGTCTCCCATTGTAACACAACATCAACCTTTGATAGATCAACAAGAATACCTCTACTATAAATTATATGACCCAAGAAAGTCACTTTTTTCAGCTAGAACTCACACTTAGATAACTTTGCATACATCTTCTTTTCTTTCAAGGTCTCTAACATGATTCTCAGATGTTATGCATGATCTTCATCTAACTTCGAATATATCAGAATATCGTCGATGAACACAACCACAAACTAATCTAGATACATATAGAATATTCGATTCATGTGCTCCATGAACACTCCAACTGTGTTAGATACACCAGACGATATCACAGAATACTCATAATGATTATATTTCGTTCTAAATGCAGTCTTCGGAATATCCTCTCAGAAGTGGATACTTGTTTTTTATAGTCACTTCATTCAATTGTCAATAATCAACACATAATCTCATGCTACCATGCTTCTTCTTGACTAACAACATCGGCGCTCCCCACGGCGAAACACTCGGTCAAACAAATTTCTTCTCAAGCAACTCTTCCAACTATTTCTTCAACTCACACAGCTCTGAACCGAACATTCTATAAGGAGTCGTCGACATCGGACTAGTACCGGGTACTAAGTCTATAGCAAACTCCACCTCGCGCTCTGGCGGAAAATAACTGATATCATTAGGAAACACTTTGGGAAAATCACACACAAATGGCATCTCTCCCATCGTATCTTTAATGTTGATTCCCAAAGCATCAAACATAGCAAACATATATGCCTCATCTTTCAAGAATTTCTCTACATGCTTAGAAGATATAAACATCAAATTTCCATCTCCTCCCATCTCTGGAAACATCATTATCTTGGCAAAATAGTTGACATGAACATGGTTGAACTCCAACCAGTTCATCCCAAAGATAACATCAAGTTGACTCAACTGTAGGTAGACCTAGTCCATCGTAAAACTCTTACCATAAATAGTCAGTTGAAACTTCAAACATACCAATGAAGTAATTACTGAACCATTGGCTGGGTATCAATAACCATACTTCTAACTAGAGGTGGCAAAGCGAGTTGCCCACCCTATTTAGACCTGTCCCATTTAAGCCCGTCCAAAAGCGGGGCGGACCAACTTAAATGTCCGAGCTCAATAGTCAAGCTCGCTGAATATAGTCCTTCGTCACATGAAATTAGGAAAAGAATCAGAGACAAACAAGTGAAAGTTAAACCAAAAGGAAGAAGAAAGGCCAAAGAATAAGGAAAAAATAGCTAACTTTGAAGAAATTGGACTTAGTGAAAAATCAGGTGAAAAGGGGAGCAAAAGCATGCAACTACTGGAATAATCACGCGCAGCATCGCGCGCGATAAGAAAATGCATCGCGAGCGCGATATTGCTTTTTCTGGGCTTTTTCCAACGCGCTTTAACCCGTTTTGAGCTCTTTTTAAGGGGAATTTCTGCACTTATGTAAGGTTATGATTTTGGAAACTGGAAGTACACTTTTTACAACATCAAAGGTGATTTTGAGAGCATTGGAAGTCATTGGAGGCCAATCCTTCAAGGTAATTCATATGTGTTTCTTCTTTATTCAATTGGTATTATAATTTTCAGTATGAGTAGCTAGGCTCCTCTAGGTTAGGTTGTGTGTGATGAACCTTTTTCAATACTGTTGGATTATATGTTGATTTGACTTTGTATGAACCCTTTGATCTGTAATTCTATGCAATTGTCTCTTGTTCTTAAATATTTTTATTTGAGATACTCTGTTAAATTGATTTTCGGCACATAGGAAATACTGATCATTAGCCTATGTGTTGGACCTAGGGTAATTGTGATACTTACGCTGATTGACTAGGAATAGGAGACCCCGAGTAGTGGCATAGGGAATTAACATTTTGTGCATTGCCTAAATCTGCTTACGTTGGTGGACTAAGGATATGAAGCTCCGAGTAGTGATAATGATTTATTTCGCGAGGGATCAGTTACAGCGGCTTTGTTAATTCTTCATGGGATTATGGTGATAGGATCATTCATACATGCATCAAACATCAACAATAGAGAAATTAGGGATTCAATACACAACCTGATCGCTTTCATAATTTTGTTTTAAAACTCTTAATTTGTTTGCATTGCAAACTAACACCCCTCATTTTAATGTTTTATCTACATTGAATAAATATTGTCTTGTTCGAACACTGTTCCCATGGATTCGATCTTAATTATTACTTCGACACTATCGGTACACTTGCCGAGAAGTCATCAAGTTTTTGGCGCCGTTGTCGAGGATTGTTGATTGCAACAGGGCAACGCTTGTGCAGCATTTTATTTTTATTTTTATGTTTATTTGTAGTTTTATTGCTTTTCATTTTATTTTTTTATTTTCTTGTTTATCATAGTGCTACTGAGGTATTTTCTCTGTGTGTGTACGTAACTCAGGTATAAAAATGTTTACCATGGTAAAACCAATAACACAAACTATGGGAGACTATTGTATGCCTACTGACGCATCACAAGTTTCTTAGGGTTTTGTCCCAGCAACTCCTGTGAAGTTCAACATCAAATACTCTGTACTTTCGGATTTGCGAGATAAGCAATTTAACGGGAACACAACTAGTGACCCATGGGAACAAGTAGCCAGATTTACGAGACAACGTCGATGTGTCAACCAGAAGGTATTACAGATGATCAAGTTAAACTGAAATTATTTAGTTTCTCATTGATTGGAAGAGCGAAGGATTGGTTATTATGTCTTCCCACTTAATTTATCTGATATACCGCTCTGAATCACGTGGCCACTTTCCTTCCGAAATCTATAACTCCATTTCTCGTACTGAGTCACACGAAACATAAACACAACATCTTATCTTGATTTAGATAATCAACACTTTTTAAAAACTCATAAAATAACTTATTGATTCATTGACTACTCGCAATACCGATGACTCTTCTCTCATATATCCTTCAGCAATTAAGACAAATTTCATAATCCATCAATTGATATTCTTATAAACTTCACTTGACCTGATACTATATACTGTAAACGTCTACACCTGAAGTTTCACTTCTCTCGTACTACTCCAATAAGATATTACACTTAGCATGGGATCGTCCTACTTCCATTCTTACGAATAACTATTCTTTTAATCCTCCATAAATTTGGTTGAGCTCTTTCATCCATCATATTCCACTACGCTAATTTGGTTCCAACAGTGGAACACCTGGGATCCCTAGGCACTTCTGGTTAGTTAACAATATACATAGAAAACACACTTATCCTCCGGAGTGGCCACTATCCAAAACAGTACTAGAACCTTACTGACGTCAATTAGTAGAATAACTTTCTTGCTAACATACAAAAGTTTAGAATAGGGCCAACAATTTCCAGGAGATAAGCTTGTAGGAGTCATTCGACTACAACCATAAAAGTGTACAACCTTTATATTCATCATGGGCTCGAAGAAACTAACCCAATTAGTTTGACATTATGGTTAGTATATTCCATATCAAATCCTCTTATAGGGTTATGATTTATTCAAGGTTTCTGCTGACCCGAGATCTTAACCAACAACAAAGTAACATGATCAAGGAACTTCAAATCATCAATTAGTCACCACTTCCAAAGAACTTAGGCAATTTATAACGTAAATGTGAGTATCCATACTACTCACAGAGTCACACAACACTTCGCACACATCTGGAGATAACATTGTACTTCCTATCCAAAACCCTTCATCTTCATCGTCCTGATTCATCTTCCATAATTTTAGCTCATGCTCTTACTGATATACAATCTAGGTTACATGTTTAATTCCAAGAATATCGAATCCCCGCTACTTTTTGGAAGCATAACTCACAAATCCTTTCAATAGGGTAAAACATTACATCACTCATCAGGTATCACTCTCATAGGGTCTACATCTGAGGCCATGAATCTGAGAATTTATCCAATGTCATACAATGATTAACCACTTCCACCTTACCAACACATATGCAAAAAAACTAAACTAATCTCTGCAATATCACCACATAGTGAGTCTTTTCCAACTTCACTCCTTATGGTTCTCATTAGTCATAATAGTGGTACACTCAAGACTTACTCACAGTGAGTATGGTTCACTAGGTTGTTTCCCCAAATGTCAAACTCCTTGGCATCTAAACAGATGGTCAACTATGCAATACCCCTTCAGAAATTCCAATTTCAAAACAATCAATCTGGCTTGTATTAACTTGCATCCCCATCCTTAAATTGCACCTCCACAACGGTACACCAATGAGATTTAGGATACCCTCAGTTCCAACAAGGTATGAGCATCATACTTTGTGATCAACCAATCCAAACACTACTCAGGAAGATGAATAACAATCAGACTTTCAATAACCGACTCTTACTCTTGCAAACCTTATAATACACACTCAAAGCGAACCTTGACATTACCACATACTTATTGACTTGGACTCTCCTCCAAAACAATATCCATTGAGTATTTCACCACACAGAAGCCACTTATTTGGACAACTCGTAACTGACAACTCTTATTAACTACCTGCAGGACCACCCGGTATAGTCCATTCAATGATTCACACTTAGTCCCGTACTCAACCTTGGTTTGTCTTTCATTGGTTACCATAGACATAAACTTCTTAAGACATAAGATTCACTGCTCGAAACAAGGAGTGTGACACTTCACCACTTAACCCAACATAAGATAACCAATTACACATACCGATAACCACAATGCTACCATCACACGATTCTCTTAATACCAAGGTATAACTTCCTCTACTCCACTTCACACTCTAAAAGTCTTCATATGTGAACAATTATCAACTACACGCCCTAATCTTAGCCTCAAAAAAATCTTAATAACTCCCTTGTCTCTTTATCTAAACCAAGGTTGAGCATTTCACCACACAGAAGCCACTTATTTGGACAACTCATAACTGACAACTCTTATTAACTACCTGCAGGACCACCCGGTATAGTCCATTCGATGATTCACACTTAGTCCCGTACTCAACCTTGGTTTGTCTTTCATTGCTTACCATAGACATAAACTTCTCAAGACACAAGATTCACTGCTCGAAACAAGGAGTGTGACACTCCACCACTTAACCCAACATAAGATAACCAATTACACATACCGACAACCACAATGCTACCATCACATGATTCTCTTAATACCAAGGTATAACTTCCTCTACTCCACTTCACACTCTAAAAGTATTCATATGTGAACAATTATCAACTACACACCCTAATCTTAGCCTCAAAAAAATCTTAATAACTCCCTTGTCTCTTTATCTAAATGAATTTTGTTACAATAGTCGTATTGCAAGGTTTACACTACTCCTAACTCCACATTTACTTATCTTCATATGGTAATTCTCTTAACTCCAACAATAGATCCCTTCTACTAGAATTCCCCGAATACAAATTACTTCCCTTTTTCCTCAACACAAAACTCCTTCAACCAATCTCACTAGAACTTATGATGTTTCATAATGCTTGTTCTCTTTTCGACACAAATCTCCTTCAACAGATCCTTTGGTAATTCAACATTCCCATAATATCCTTATATTAACACTGAATCTCTGAAAAACTATCCTGAACCCGACCTCCCTTCTAAGACTATATATACTTGATTTATCTTTTACCCTTCGCTTGGTGCATACATGTTCCACTAAAAAAGGCAGTTATGTTCTCGAGTCTCCTCTCACACTTCACCACTGCATTAGACACTTGTCAAGATGTTGATCCTCCCTATCTCTCGAACCCTAAACTACTTAAAAGATACCATTTTGAACATATTCTCTGAAGTACTCCCGTCCTTCCAAGATGCTCTAATGACCTTAGAAGCAGAAACACTGATTTACTAACTTACTTCTAGATCTTAAGGCACACGTGCAACAAACCGTCCTTTCTCCTTCATTGCATAGAATTACTTACAATACTTATTCCATAACAGTGATTCAATCTTCTCTACTAGCAGATTCACTCAGTCCTCAAAACTCCGACAATTCCTTCTATAGAAATCCTCAACTTCCCGACTCCATCGGCACTACATGATTGCTTGAACCATACTCTACTCTTCACTTCCACATTACCCAAATCACAACTCCTATTGAAAATTCAACTGAGCTAACCGGTTCTCCTTACTTACTAACTCATGGCTTGAGTCTAACCTCAAAGCACAAGTTCCATCAACACTTCAGAGTCCTCGTGGTTGCTCAATCATGATCCTACATACCATGTACATTGAATTAGGCTGATCATGGCCAATACTATATAACGTGACAATCAGAATCATGTCGGATAAACACACATATGAGGCAGGAATAGATTTACTTATGATGTTTCAAGGCTAGGTCGAGAACCGATCTGCTCTGATACCAACTGTAGCAACCCGTATAATACATATCGGAATGATACCATATAAGTGTTAATTATTGGTACTGTCACAACATAAGTGCCTAACGACATATTTATATATATGTCCATAAAAAAACATATGCCACATGTCATACAATAGCGCCTAGATAAAAATATAAGAACTATGTACAATATCTACAATTGTACAAAATCCACATCATAATACCACAATAAAAGCTTCCATTGAAACATCAACACACAACTCCTCTTGTTTACTAAACCTGCAACAATACCTGAAAAGCAACAACAATATTGGGGTGAGATAATAATCTCAGTGAGTTCCCCTATCCTATGGGTCTACTCGGCTCTACAAGGTCCTAATCAAGATCCTAAGTCAAGTCTTCAAAAGTTAAAGACTTAAGCAACTAGGGGATTTTCGTATTGTATGGAAACATGTACACTTAAGTTCATCTAACTCACACAATCACTAATCGAAAACCAAATCAAGGTATCTTTCCTCGGCAAGCCCTACGTCTAGGGTTATCGACTCGGGTCACGGATCCTTGTATCATAAATATCTTTCCTTGGAAAGCCCTATGCCTAGGGTTATTGACACGGGTCACAGATACTTATCTCATAGTTATCTTTCCCCGACAAGCCTAATGCCTAGGATTATCGACACGGGTCATGAATACCTATTCATACTTTGACATACACGTGGATTTAGGATTCTAAGGGATATTGTAATACCCCAAATTTTGACCACTTAGATTTCCCATCATTGTGAAAATCATCATCACAATATGGATGAACCATCCTGCTTCATCAGTCTCCCCAAAGATGGGTGAGCATCCAATACAATCAAAATTAGGGTTTCAAGCCCTCTCTGAGTGCTTAGACAAAGGATCAATCAAGAAATGACATGATCTTCAACTTGTCTAATCTCTTAAACATCCACAATGGATCAAAAAGGACTCCCACTTCAAGGATTAAGCACAAGGCTGCTCCCTTCTAGGTGGATCAAGTCTCAAGATCGACAGTGTCACCAAATTAGGGTTTTGGTCGACCAGGGCCTCCAGATGGAAATTTTCATCTGGGCATAAGGCAATGATCCAAAACATAACCTAATATACTTCATGGAACCTCATGAACCCATGCATCAAGTCAATTTTGCCTCAGGGGATGCATTCATCAAAAATCAGGAATTAGGGTTTCTTGACCTAATTCACCCCTAAGTTGACTTTTGGGACAAACCATGAGCCAAGACCTCAAGAGATGATTTGAGGGTCTCTAATATACCATATTGATCCATTTGGAACAATGGATTGATCCAAGAAGCTTGAGCAACAAGTCTCAATTTCATCTGCACCACAATTAGGGTTTTAAGGGAAAAGTCAACTGTAACTTTGACTTTTGACCTGGACATGCTCCCAAACCCTAATACATGATTGAATATACCCTATGACACCCATGGAACATGTCCATCAAGTTTGATTTAGGTCAAGGACATGATTTCTTGAAGAATTGCACAGTTTGGAATTCATCTGATAAAAAGTCAACTGTGCACAAAAGTCAACTTTGACTTTTTGAGATTTTTCACCAAAATGGATTTTTAACCCTAAAATGATGTTAATGTATGATTTGAATCATCATTCATCAAGAAAAATCAAGAAAAGTGAGATAACTTGTAAAAGGGGTAACCATAAAACTTAGAAATTTTTCTAAGTTAAAAATAAAGTGGCAAAGGTACCAACTTTGGAGGACCATAACTCCTAAACCACAAGGCCATTTTTTCTCATCCAAAGATGGATTTGTAGCCCTCATTATCACCTACAAAAACTTAAACTACAAGTCATTCCAATTCATTAAGGATTTTGAGTTATGGAGTGATCAAAGTGGCTGAAAAGTGAAAATGTCACTTTTTCCAACACTTAGTGAAATTTTCACTAAGTCAGATTCTGCCTCACTTTTTGCCAAATGTAGGGGGATTTTTCACTTGGAATAAAAAGAGATCAAAACCAAACTTGTTCAAACAGTTGTTGTATCATGTTAGGGCTTTCCAAAATGGCCAAGAACATTGCCAAATTCAACCTACATCATGAGATACAACATTGGCAAGTTGCCTTGCTGAAATCTGTCAAAGCAAGGCAGAATTTGCATTTTGGCTCGATTTGCCAAAATCAACCAATTTCAATTGCTCCAATCCACTTGGACACCTCAGAGGATTGAATCCAAAGGGGACAATCACTGAGCCAAGCCTCCAAGGTCCAAGGAACAAAGAATAGCATGTTGAACCTAGAATGGCCAAAATAGGGACAAGACTTCAAATTTGGAATGAGGCATTCAATGAAACCATCAAGGTGGCATGGACTGAGCCATTCTCATCTGAAATCAGTTAAGACTTATCCAAGACCAAGGGGACCAAAGCTCTGTGCCCTAACCTCTAGTCAATGGTTAGAGGAGACTTGGATTCTCATTGGACAACATTGGCCATACCTACTTACCAGCTGCCATGCACTATTCCTTGCAAAACAAACTTGCTCTACTATAAATAGAGCTCAATTGTGGTCAGTTTGAGTACACCAAAGCCATCTAACAGATGCTTTCCTCAAAATATCTTCTTTCACTCCAATTTTGCCTTCTAAGGCAAGTCACTATCGGGTTTTGAGTTTGAGAGCAATTCCAATCAAACCAATCACACACACACCTCATATACATCACATATGAGCTGATCAAACACTTAAACAACAACTGGAACACTGATTTCTCAGAATCACCAGTCAATTGCTCAAGATTTTAACCAAGTGCAGCTGAGGTACCACAAAATGATCCAGCCAATTTCAATCAAGTCCAACCATCCAAACACAATCCATAAGGTGTAGGGAAGCTGTTCAGATCATCACCACTCATCTGTAACACCTCCAAATCAAAAATCACTTTGAACTTGCTGTCACGACTTGGAGGTAAGCACATACTTGGTCATCTCTCAATCTATGCATATTTCCTCGCACAATAATTTGTCCATATGTTCATGATCATGCATGAAATGTTTTCCCTCAATTAATTGCATTGTTTGAATCGTGTATAAAAAATCCTAGCCTTCATGCAGAAATTAGGGTTCTTGAGGTCTCTTCGTGATTTCTTGTTGTATGTTTAATTTAAATGAAATTAAAGTACATAGACATGATCGTGAGGTTGAGGCGAGCATAATGATATGTGGATTGCATGATATGATTACGTATTCATGGAGATTGGATAGAAAATGCAAATCTGAGAAACCAAGAACACACGCGTGTTCTTCAGCTTGTTCTTGGCGCCATTTTTAGAAATTCAAATATTTGAAATTTGTGATTTTTGTTTAATTGATTCAAAAATTAATTTCTCTCTGAGTTTTAATGATTTTGAGTTGATTCTTTTTTTAATAATTCACAAAAATGTTAAAATATTTTATTTTCCCAAAAAATCCCAAAAATATTATTTATTTCATATAATTGATATTTTTGTAAAGAATTAATATTTTAATTGTTTTTGACATTTTAAATATTTTTTCTACATTGATTTTGCAACTTTTAATGCTTTCTAATTATTTTGTAGGTCAATACTTAATTTTTGAAGCATTAATCCAAGATCACAATTTGTTTTCCATGTGTTAAACAATTTTTGATCATTTTAGTTGAATTTTTATTCAATTAAATACATTTTGAAAACAAATTAGGGTTTTGGATTAATTCAACCCTCATAAATCATTTTCAAAAACACTTTGGGCCTCTATTAGAGTGTAAGACCCAATCCTTTTTTTGACCAAATCATTTTTGGGCCTCACTTATTGTATAAGTCCCGATACCGTCAAAAAACAAACGGCGCGATTGTCGCCTTTTCAAAAAATCATCTGGGCCTACCCTCGAGTAGTAAGACCCATTTATTTTTCTTTCAAAACTTTTTGGGCCTCTTGAGAGAGTGTAAGACCCATCCCCCCTTGTACAAAAACTTTTTGGGCCTCACTCATTGTATAAGTCCCTCTGTACAAGTAAACGGCGCGATCGTCGCCCGTTTAAAAATAAAAATCATCTGGGCCTCTCCTTGAGCTATAAGACCCATTCAAAAACACTTTGGGCCTCTATTAGAGTGTAAGACCCAATCCCCCTTTTAACCAAAACATTTTGGGCCTCACTTATTGTATAAGTCCCTTCGTTAAAAGGAAAACCTCGGCGCGATCGCCATTTTTAAACGAAAAATCATTTGGGCCTACCCTCGTGTTATAAGCCCCACTCTCTTTTCTTTAAACATTTTTTGGGCCTCTTGAGAGAGTGTGAGACCCATCCCTTTGTACAGAAAACCTTTTTGGGCCCCAGTCACTTGTATAAGTCCCGCTGTACAAAGTCAAACAGTGCGCTCACTGATAAAACCCTGGGCCTCTCCTTGAGCTGTAAGCCCCAAATATTTTTTTTTCAAAGCACTTTCTCCTTTGATTTTGAATATACTGTTGTTTTCAATCTTTCTTTGTTGAACAACTAACCAAACAGCATGGAAGCACTACAACCGAGTAAGTGGTTATCGCTTTCATTTACTGCTTTCATATTATAAACTGTATTGTGGGGCTGCTCACTGTAAGTCTCCTTTCATAAACTCATATCTACTGTGTAATAATAGTATAGATATTTCGAGTTTCCCCGACAACTACGTCTAGAACTAGGTGACGCCGTTTCATTTATTCGTAGAAATAGACGCCTAGATCCCCAATAGGAGCACCAGATACAGTCTTCTCTTTGGCTGTCCTCCTTAGGAATCGTCAAGAAGCTCTACTCCCCAAGATGAATGTATTCTCCGTGAATGGCATCTTTGAGTTTCTTCCAAATTCTCGAACTTTCCTGACTTGATATATTCCTTGTGGATAGCTTGCCTTGAATGTCTCGGGGTTTGGGTACCCACTACGGTCATAATCTTGGACCTTAACTAAGGAACCCTCTTTAAAAGTTAAAAGTCGCTGGATAGTAAACCTCGCACGTTTACCAGTGGTTTTTATCTTTAAAAGAGTTATCTCTCCTAATGGAAAGGAGATGATAGACCCACGGGCTTCTTAAAAGCATCGGCCTCCTCTTGGGCATTATTCAAGGACACCACGGCTTCTTAGAAGTATTCACAGCCTCCTCTTAGGCTTTGTATAATGATCTCTTCCTCCGGGAATGATAGCCTCCTCTTGGGCTTCGTACAAGGACCCGTCGGCTTCTTAAAAGTTTCCAGCCTCCTCTTGGGCTTCGTACAAATTGTCCCGACGACCTCCTAGAGGTATAGGAATAGAACCTAGTCATCCTCATAGAATAGTCCTTTCATAGAGTCTACTACTGTTTCTCAAAGCATAGTACGAAAGAAAAAAAACTCTAGACTTGGACAGTCTAACTTCCTTGAGTCTCAAAGACATTCTCAAGTGACCCCTTCGTTAAATAGGAAGGAAACCCGCAGACTCGGACAGTCTCAATACCCTTTGGATTTCCCGTTTCCTCAAAGAGAAGGAAATATCCCTGATCCTCAAATCAAATCCCTGAGTACAGCGTTGCTCATATAAGAACTGATTTTCTCTTTTAAAATCAGTATATTGGATCTGTCACTCAACTGAAATAAACCTTTAGCCTCCATCTCGGGCTTCGTACGAGATACAAAAACACTCTCTTGTTGAGTATCAAAGACTCCCTCGTAGAGTCAAACAAACAATAGCCTCTATCTCGGGCTTTGTACGAGACACAAAGACTCTATCGTCGGGTCAAAAACTTTTAGCCTCTCTCTCGGGCTTTGTACGAGACACAAATTAGCCTCCTCTTAGGCTTTGTATAATGATTTTCCTAGTGGAAATTAGCCTCCTCTTAGGCTTTGTATAAGAAAACCATTGGTTGATCCAATTAACCTTTTAGCATCGAAGCTGTGCCTCGTTCACAGTACACAAACATCAACAACTCCCCTTCGTCTAATCCCTGTAAGCGGCAAGCCTCTGGATCATCTACATCCATGCCACTGTCCCTCGTTTAGCTTGAGAAATTCCTAAGGAAAGATGGCATTGCTCTACACTGAGTTAAAGTCTTCTCCTTCAGGTTAAAACCCTTTCTTTGGAAATTATGGCATTGCTCGGATCCGCGTATCCCAGTTAAAGTAATTCTCCTTCCCCCTCTTTAGAGGTGACAAATTCTCTCTAAAGTCAAGGTCTTTCAGCTTCACGTCTTGGGCTTTGAACAAGACACAAATAGACCTTTCAGCTTCACATCTTGGGCTTTGAACAAGATACAAACCACCTTTCGCTTCACGTCTTGGGCTTTGAACAAGACACCAAAACACCCATTTCCTCCTATACGAACGCTCTGATTTCCCTGTTTCGGTAAACGGGAATACGTAGGCATAAGATCGAAAGAAAAGATCTTAGCGAGCGCAATCAACAAAAAAACCAAATCCCATATCTCTATCAATCAAAAGCAGTAATTCAAAAGCACCAGTCCTAACATCCTAATCCTTGTTCCCCGCCAGAAACCTTCTGCCCAGGTAAAAAAGAAAGAAAACAGTATTGGCGAAAATACAAATAACCAGTACAAAGGCCCCCCCACATTGATAGAATCCGTAACCTAACAGACCGCTGTTTAAACTCAGTATGCAAAGCAGGGTTAATTGGAGACATCTATTTCCCTTCCTTATTCAGCTCACAATAGGATAAAAAATGAATCGACCTGTAGTTTTAAGCTCAAACCGCAGAGAGCGACGAGCGCTTAAGAACCGCGTCCAAAATCGCTCGCTACAGATACCATCCACCTTAAGAATCGTCGCTTCCTATGGGACTCTTAACCCATTTCAAACTTTTACCCATATGGGATTTTCACCCACCATGAGATCCACCGCCTTTGGTACTCAAGCCCAGGTCATTCAAGTATGAGTGCGTACATTCCAATTCTTACTCTATATAAGCATCGCAACTTGGGACGAATCAATCAAGGGGTTGTTTCTGACTACTTGATTAAATATAACACAATGTGATTGTATTCTATAATCACAAGGCAATCACATTCACCTTAATCACATAACAACACAACATGTTCCATACAAAGCATATTATTCATCAATCACATGACTACTTATCCATTGTACACACCTCGGTACAATCATGTCCAAGCATCACTATCTAAACCATTTCATATCCTAAGTTATCTTACTAAGTCATTTACCTAGTAATATCCTAGGTTTACCTCACTCATAAGTTTTAAGCATGTTATTAAGCAACCAATACAATCACAAGATACAACAATAATTCAAGCATAGGTTATGAAATCCATCACATAAGCAAAACAACAATGATTCATGACAATTCATAACCAATTCACACATTACCCATGGCATCCCACAGTTCCTTCTCATCACTTGATGAGGCACTGTATTTTTTTCCCAATGATTTCAACCTCACAACAATCGGAGGTATGATTCCCGTTTTATGGTGGAAATAGGAAATCAAATTTTCTAACCCACTTTAATTTCAACATATTGCACATAATATTTATTACCATTATCCTACAAATCATTGTCATATAAACATTTTTTTACTATACCATCTAATAGATCATTGAAATATCTTTCCAACTCATCCGACCGGGCGTCAAACGGAGTTACGAAACATAAATTACACCACAAACCGTGCAGAGGGAGAAAACATGAATCTGTCAACCGCGCTCTGCGCCAGGAAAACAAAGGCCCGGCGCTAGCAGCCCTAGGAAGCGGTTGGGGTTGCGTGTAGCGCTTCCAGGCTGGGTATAGCACGAAAACCAGTTCCAACACTCATAATACTCCATTTTTTTCCAACTTTTATCCAATTTAAGCCATGCATTATCACCTCCTAACATGCCCAACCATCCCATACCATGAATTTCATCATTCTTATGCACCCAATGACCCAAAACAACATGTGATCAAAGTCCACAATAACAAACACCATAGAAAATCATTCCAAAACATGAACCCACAATATTCAAGGGATTATGAAGTATGATTCAAGAACAACATACACATGTCACCATGGAAATCAAAGACAACAAGAACAACATAGAAGCAACATTAACATATGAGCAAGAACAACATCAATTTCATAGTTCAATACACAAAACCCTAACCCAATATTTCATGCCTTTTACCCCAAAGCTAAATTATCTATGGAACTCACCTCAATCTAAAAAGATGATAAAGAAATTGAGATGGGGTTGATGATGATGATGATGATTTTATGAACTTTTCTCTTCTTCTTCCATGAGTTTCTTCTTCTTCTTTCTTCATTCCCCTTTTCTCCTCTTTGTCCTTTCTCTTCTCTTCTTTTCCTTTTTCTCTTTCTTTTTCTCTTCTTCTTTTTTCTACCTTTCTTTACTGATATATCTTCTTTCCTTTCCTTCTTATCTATTTCTTATTTCTTTTGTTCTTATCCATTTTTCTTCTCATCCATAAAGATATATACTATATAATATTAAGTAGTGATAGAAAATATCTCAATTGATATTTTGTCTTCTTGTAACAACCCATATAATATATATCTAGAATAATATCATACAAGTGTTATTATTTGGTACTGACACCATCATAAGTGCCTATTCGCATCATTTACATACTTGACCATTTTACAAAACATAAAATAGACAACACGTGGTACAAGATATGAAAAGTGCCAAAGTAAAACTCTAAGATCTAAGTACAATATCCGTCATTATACAATATACACAGCGAAAAAGGCATAATCTAAGATTCCCTTGAAACATCCATGCATAGCTCTACTTGTAAACTAAACTTGCAAACAATACCTAAAGTCAATAAGGTTCTAATCAAATTCTAACTCAAGTCAATAAGGAAAAAGGGATAAGACTCGAGTTCACAAAACTCGCAATGTATGGAAACATGTCTTCTTGAGTTCATCAACTCAAACAATCACTAGTTTGGAAAACGTACCAAGGAATCTTTCCCCGTCTGATCCTACGTCTAGGACTCTCGACACGGGTCACAGATCCTTGTATCATACTTTGACATACAAATGGATTCAGATTCTAAGGAAACATTATCCTTACGAATCGTCGTTTCCTATGGGACTTCCAACCCATTTCAAGCCTTTAACCCGTAGGCTCCATTTGCTTATGTGGACTAAAACCTGTCAAAGTAATGGTGCGTACATCCCAAACGAGCTCTACATAAGCATCAACTCTTGGGATGACATAAATAGGGGTTTGTTTCCGACTACGTGATGAAATATAAAATAACGTGATCGTATTCGACAATAACAAGGGGATCACATTCACCATGATCATACAAAATATCACATGTTCCATACAATGCATCTCACTCACAACTATGGTAACCATTTATCCATGATACTCACCTAGGTATCATGTTGCATGAATGTCACCTTCTAATGTTATCTAAGTAATACTTGCAACCTAGTTATCTTTTTAGTCCATTTACCTAGTTATAAGCTTAGGTCTTCACACTCGTCTTCATAATGTTTTAAGCATGTTATCACACAATCAAAACATCTAATCCATATTCATAAATCATACATGTAACACATATAGTAGCATAGCACAAACAAGTCAAACATAAATATTTCACATAAGGCACATGATCATCACTATCCTCTACCGGACATTCTTGGTTAATTCATGATCTCACAATAAAAAAGACTTTCAGGGTCAAACTCCTCACCAAAATGGTACTTTTGGAACAAAATTTCCTCACCAAATATGACTGTTGGAACAAAGGTTCCTCACCAAATAATCAAACCAAGTCTCATGGTGTTCAACAAAATGCTAGGTGTTCATCCCCACTCGTTCACATATTATTCCACACTCACTTCAATTCATTTATATTCTATCAATCAATAACACATATCCATATTTCTACTTTCTATCATGTAGATCATTGGAATAGCTTTCCAACGCTTGTGACCGTGCCTCAATCCGAGTTACGGTTCTCAAGTTATAAGGAAAACAAGAAATGGAAAATCTGCACCCTGTCATGGTCGTCTAGCGAGCAGCCAGTGAGACTGACTCGCCTTTGGTTCGCTCGGCGATGCCCAGACAGAACCAAATTTGCAGCATGGTCTCTCGGAGATTAGGTAGCAAGGTAGCTCGCTTTCTGTTCGCCAAGGCTCGCCCGAAGACGCTATCAGAAAATAGCTCGCCAACGCTCGCTCGACGACTCAAGCAGAATCCGAAATCTGCAGAACGCGAAAATGAAGGCAACCTTGGCCAAAAATTCAACCCACATGTCCAAAACACATCCAAACACTCACTTAAGCATGTTATAACATTATTAAGTATACAATTAATCAATTACAACATGAAAACAACATTTAATATAATTTCAACACAAAACCTAAATCCCAAACATGCATTTCTTCCCCCAAAGCTACACTATCTAATGGATCTCACCTTGGAGATGAAGAAAATGAGATGGAGTTAATGGTGATGAATTTTCTCTTCTTCCTCCATGAACTCTTCTTTTCCTCTTCCCTTTTCTTTTCTCTTTCTCTTTTCCTCTTTTCCTCTTTTCTTACTATCTTTCTTTCTTTCTTTCTTTCTTTCTTTTTTCTTCTTATTCTTTCTCACTCACTCATAAACATATAATATAATAATATGTAATGATATAAAATATCTCCATTTGATATTTTGTCATTTAACACCAATTATAGTTGTTACCAAAATGTCCTCTCTTGCACTTATTAATATTGGTCTGTCTCTTTTATTAATAATTGATCTCTCTTCAGAGTTCACTAGTTACTCTATTGGTCCAAACTGATAACATTTAGAGCACTTAGGAGTTCCAATTGTTCTAACTGACATAGGTGGAGTACATAGCAACTCAGTTGATCTCAACTGACATCCAATTGAGCATTTAAGGGATTATGAGATATTACATTCTCCCCCCTTAAATAGAAATTCTCCCCCGAATTTCCTCTACTTAACAACAACCACTCCTTGTATCACCGTATTAGATCCACACTTGACCTCGCTCCAGTCAAAACTTCTGACGTACTCAATCTTACGACTTGTCTTCATTGGCAATTTCCCTTATTTTCACAAATTCTCAAAACTTCCTGGTCTTAGCCATACTCTTGTTCTAATATTTGGTTAACTTCTAACTTTGTTTTTCCTTAATTCATCTTTCATGCCCTTCTAAAACACTTGGTCACATTCTGCTTTCGGAATCTACAACTCCATATTCTTCTACTGAGTCACAAAAAACATAACACAACACCTCATCTTGGGTTGGGATAATCAACACTCATCAAATCTTCACAAGATGATTCAATAATTCCTTAACTACACGCAATATTGACGACCACCCTCTTATAAATCTTTCAACATTTAAAACAACTTTATAATCCATCAATCAACATCCTTATCAATCCCACTTGATCTGGTACTATATACTGCAAATGTTTACACCCGGTGTTTCACCTCTTCCGTACAGTACCAATAAGATAACACCCTTAGCACGAGATTGTCTTACTTCTATTTTTACGAGTAACTATCCCTCTTATTCCTATTAATTTGACTGAACTTTTTCGTCTGTCACCTCCCAGTGCACTACTTTGATTCTAACAGTGAAACACCTCAAATTCTTACGCACTACTAGATAGCTAACAGTCTGCGTAGAAACACACTTATCCACCAGAGTGCCCACTAACCAAACGGTACAAGAACCTTACTAACATCCATTAGTATAATAAATTCTTCTCTAACACACAAACATTTAGAATAGGTTCAACACTCTCCAGACGATAGATATGCAGGAGTTATATGACTACGACCATAAACGTATACAACCTTCAAATTCATTATGAGCTCGAAGCAATTTATCCAAAATAGCTTGACAACTTCTGGTTCTGGTTACTACATTCCAGATCAAATCCTCTTATGAGGTTCTGTTTCATTCAAGGTCTCTCCTGACAGGAGATCGTAACCAATAACAAAATAACACCATTGAGGAACTTTAAATCATTTGCAAGTCACCACTACCAAAACTTAAGCCATCTAGAACGCAACTGTGAGTTTCCATACTATTCACTGATTCACACAATGCTCCACACACATTTGGAGATAACATTGCACTTCCTATCTAAATTCATTCCTCTCACGCGCCCTACTCCATTTCCCGCAACTCCGGTTCGTGCCCTCTTTCATATTCGACCCAAGTCCCATGCTTAAACTGCGAGATCTTTCATTCTCATTCTCCTTGGAAGGATAACTTACAAATCCTCTCAATAGGGTAGAGTATCATTGTATACCGCATGTATTACTCCCCTGGGGGTCCACATCCGAAGCCATGAATTCGAGAATCATCCAATATCATCCAATGATTTGCCAGAGTCCAGCAAAATTCGTTACCATCACCATATGTAATGCTTCACTAATTCCTCGTCGAAATTAGCTACTCACTCCCGATCAATACCATCGGACAAGAGCACACCAAAACTGGATCGAAGTCTGTACACCATGAAGCATGACTCTCAACAACATGCATTATCACCAAATGGTTCACAAAAAGAATCACCATGCGTATCTAACCATTTATGCATAACATTATTCATCATACACAACAAATACTCAATGTTACGACATGAATAAATCACAACAAATAGCAGCAACTCAACAAATGTAACTTCATAAGCATTCATTCATGTTACTTCACCAAAACAACAACACATCATTATGTAAACACATGATTCGCTAACCGATCATACAAGTTAGCACAAAAATTGCCATAGTAAACACATGATTATAATTCAAATAATTCACCAAGAACTACCATGAGGTAGCTCTGCGTATTAGCTTTCCAACGCTTCGAACGACGTCTTACTTGGACTTACGGAACAAAAGTGACGGCCAAAATCGTCGAACAATGTAACAAAATAAAAAACATAATATTCACAATTTGGCCCAAGACAATCAATTGTGATAGGGTGACACTCGATTGTCATCCAAGGTATTTCACTACTGACTTCTCAAAATTCACGTTTTTAACCCATACAATCGATTGATGCAATGGTGCAATCGATTGTACTGTTTATTTTTTTTTCAAAATTTAAACCAGTGCAATAGATTGTCGTGTGGTGACAATCGACTGTCACTGCATCTTTTTCCAAAAAAAAAAAACAGTTTTCATCACACATTCATCACCCCCTCATTCCTAAACCCCCAAACATGACTCCAACTAATTCATACAAATTTAATTGACCCAAAACATGATTATTAACAGTGAATTATATATTCAAAATCATCACAAATACAACACCTATTTTCATCACAATCTATAGCAATTCATCAATAATTCCATCAGTAATTTCATCATCAATATTGAATAAAACTCAAGCTTTCATACCTTCATCAATGGGAGAACCTCATACATACATATTCATGTCAATTCAAATATAGATTCAGTCGTAGCAACACATATATACACAAGATCAACCAACAAATTTCCAGAATTTTATCATGCAACAATTCATCAAAAGAAAACTAGGAACCCTAATGAGAGTAAGGGCTTCTCATCTCTATCCCATCATGCAATACACCTAAATTGGTCTCCTTTTTTCCCCCTTACCTTAGATTTCCAGCAAAACAGCAGCAACTCCTAAGGAATCCTTCTCTCAAACCATAGCTTTGTGCCTCTCTCTTTTTCTCTAACTTTTGTTTTCACGTATTATAAACTCTCTCAAATCCCACATCCCTATTTATATAAATAGGTTTAATTCTCCCATTTATGCTTTTCACGCATTATCCCAAAGTTATTCTCTAAATCCCTTTGTTGCTCCTTATTTATCTATTAACTCCTTATTTCTCCAATTTTCCTTATTTCATTATTAATAATAATAATTAAAATTACTATCCAATTTATTTTATTTTCTCACCACACCCTCATAATTTCACTACACGCTATAAACACATATAATTATATTATTTATTTAAATACACACTAATATCAAATAATTAAATAAAATAAATCCAAACAATTTAATTACATAATTTAATCGAATTTGGGGTGTTACACTAGCACCCAAATAAGGGCTAACACCTAAGGGCTAGCTCCCAAGGGCTTGCACCCAAAAAAGAACTAGCACCCAAAGAAGGGCTAACACCCAAAGGTTAGCTCCGAAGGGCTAGCACACAAAGTAGGGATAACACCCAAAGAAGGGCTAACACTTAAAGGCTAGCTCCTAATGGCCAGCACACAAAGTAGGGCTAGCACTCAAAGAAGAGGGGCTACCCACAGAAGGGGACTCACTCACGTTGTAATACCCTGTAAATTATTTCCGCTAGAGATAATATTATTTTGAGCAACTGGATTCCAGTTTACTTCGAGAATGTACAGGATAAAATAATTAGATTAAACTGACGAACTCAGAACTGATCAGATTAATATTATTTAACTCTGAGGTTTTATTAATTAGTGCATTTGAGATAATTCGGACAATTAGTGGTATTACATTTTAATGAGTTTCTCTATATCTTTTCCTTTTCCCTCATTTGGCCAAAGTAGTAACATTGGAGAGAGAAAATAGAGAGAAGGAAGAAGAAAGGAAAGGAAAAGGGAGAAAAGTAGAGAAGAGGAAATCCAAGAGTTCAAGAGCAAGAATCATCATTCATTCTTCATCAATTCATCTCATCTTCTTCATCATCATCTTCTAATCCAGGTGGGTTCTAGATAGAAACCTTATTGTAGAATTTCTTGAGGGTTTTAGAGTTAGGTTGGGTTTTGGGAAAAATTGGGGTTTTGTGTTAAATCAAAGAATCTAACGGTTGAAGTGTGTTATAAATTGCGTAGTATGATCAATATATGTATAGAATCATCTATTGATAGTTGTTATTATGTTTGTTGTTGATTTGAAATGTTAGGGTTTTGTGTGGAAATTATGTAATGTTGTTGGAAATTATGTTTGTGAAGTTTGTGGAACAACCCATGATAGAATCATGATCACACACCCCTATTGGTTGATTAGGTATGGTTTTAGGGGTGAAATTATGGTTGGAAGGCTGCTGTGAAAAGGAATTTTTTTTCTGCATAACGCAGAGCGCGCTTAGCGCAGTCTGGAAAATTTTAGCCTCCATCAGGCTGAGAGCAGCGCGCTTAGTGCGGGGTGGGGCGCTTAGCGCGACCTGGAACAAAAGAAAAACTATTTTCTTTTCTAAAATTCATAACTTTTGACTCGTTTATCCGTTTTAAATGTTCTTGGTACCGATAGAAAGCTGTGGAAATAATCTATAAGATGAAAGTGAAAATTGTCGACTTAATAGCCCGATTAAATAATCAGAGGGAACTCAAAAGTGGTATAGCTTATGTTTGAATTATTACATGTATTTCTAATGTGAAATGGTGATACGCTTTGCCTAATATTGATGTTGAACATGATTGAGAGTAATGCATGTTAAAATATGAAATAGGTAGAGTGAGGAATATTATCATAAACTGTGTTGGAACCTAGTAACGGCTAGGAAAGTGGTGAATAACATAATGACGACGCTCGTGCATGAGAAGCTGAGGCGTGCGTCTATTACCGAATGGTATGGGAATAAGTACACTAGTATGGATCATGTTTTATTGTGGTTATTTTGAGAAAGACAAAAGAGGTCTTAAGGTGAATGTTGCCTGGTGAATGTCGAATACAATCGCGTTGGGTATATGATCACGTAATCGTAACCATTTATCTTGAGGTGTAGTTTCATGAGACTCGAGCTCCTCCTCTGAAACGTATGCACAATTACTTGGCGGTTTTGATTCCTGCGTGTAGTACGAATGAAGCCTATATGGTAAAGAGACTTGTGATGGTTAACAGACCATGAGAAGTGACGGTTCACGGTTAACAGGCCGATGATCCCGAATCCATTACGTATGCCAAGTAACTACAAGGATCCATGACTCGGGTCGACTTCTAGACGTAGAAGCGGACGGGAAAAGGGGATGCCTTGGTAAGGTTATCAATTAGCGAGATTCTTGAGTTAACAGGCTCAGGACTTATCCCATTGTGATATAGTGTGAGTTAACAGACTCACGAATATGGATCCATATAGTGTGTGAGTACTCAAAGTCACTTCCCTTCCCCCTTTTGACTTGAGTTAGGTGTGATAGAACCTTGTAAAGCCGAGAGGACCTATAAGATAGGGAACTCACTGAGATTTGATGTATCTCACCCCACGTTGTTGATTATTTTATAGGTACTACAGGTTCAGCGAAGGGTAAGGATAAAGTTGTTTGACCTTCCTTACTATCTTAGCCTTTTGGGATGGCAAGACTTCCATTGTGAAGATTATTTTGAGATCATTATTTGATCTAGTTCTTAGTGTTGGAACATCTTGTGTATATGATGCCATAGTTTTTTTATATTAGGTATATTGGGCATGTATATGTATAATGTGTTAACTAGGGACTTATGGAATTTCAGTACCACAACGTGAATTCATGTATGATATGGATGCTTTGATGTATTATATTATATATGGGTGTTACAGTTGGTATCAGAGCAGGTCGTATCCTCGACCTAGCCATGAAATAGGATAAGCATTTCTTTCCGTTTCATATGTGTGGTGTCGCCATTGGTCTTGCGTGTTATATTTATGGTATTGAGCCTGATCAACTTAATCCTATATGTATGACATCCAAGAACATGGAGGATGGGAGCAGAAACAACCATGGTAGACCGAGAACCACTCCAGATGGGACAAATCCACCCAGTGACGATGGGAATGCCCCTTTGTATCAATTCATGCAACAGATGTAGCAACAACAGAATCAGTTTGTGCAACAAATGGTACAGCAAATAGCGGGAGGTCTGCATCCTCCAGTGGTTGTTCCAGAAGTGGCAGGTGGAAGCTCTAGGGACTTTATCCGTATGAATCCTCCAGAATTTCAGGGAGGGTTAGATCCGGTAAAGGATCACGAGTGGATAGCCGGCATGGAAAGGATTTTCTTAATAGTCCAGTGTAGTGAGGAAAATAAGGTGGTTTTTGCTTCTCACTTGTTGAAGGGTCCTGCCATGAGGTGGTGGGAGAGTGCCTCAGCCTTGATGACCATTCAAGAGGTACCCAAGGTCTGGGATCAGTTCAAGGTAAATTTTATGGAGAAGTATTTCCCAAGTTCCTTAAGGACTCAGAAGGAATTCGAGTTTCAACAGTTGAGACAGGGTAACTTGACTATGGCCGCTTATACAGAGAGGTTTGAGGTGATGACTGCTTATTCTAGGCAGGCCATGTATGCTTCGGAAGAAAGGTGGAAGATTGATCAGTTTCTTTTTGGGTTTAGGGCTAAAATTTCACATAGCGTGTCTCAGAGGGAGTTCACTAGCTATGCCGAATTGTTAAGGCAGTGCTACGTGGCAGAACACAGTTTGAAGAAGGTGCAAGCGGAAGGATAATTTAGTAGGTTGAATCCAAGTGATCAAGGGAGATCGAATCCACAATTTAGACTGAGATCACAAGCTTTTAAAGGGAAACAAGTTCAGGGTTCTAGGACTAGTGTACCTCCGGTATGCCGTACTTGTGGTAAGAATCATCATGGTAGGTGCAGTTTGGAAGGAATAAAGTGTTATCAGTGTAATAAGGTGGGCTATGTGGCGAGGGATTGTCCTCAGGGTAGGAATCAGGCACAAGGGAGGAATACCGGCCGAGTGTATACCTTGGATGCAAGGAAAGCAAAGGGTGACAACTCTTTGATTGCTGGTACGTGTTTCGTTAATGGACATCCTTATTTTATGTTATTTGATTGTGGAGCTACCCACTCTTTTGTATCGATGCAATGTGTGAAGCGACTTGGGTTGCAAGCTGTTCTGTTGTCTCCACCCATGGTGGTTACTACTGCCATGGATGAGATAGTGGAAACACCTCTAATGTGTGAAAATTGTGTTTTGTCCGTGAATGATAGAGTTTTTCATATTGACGTTATATGTTTACCGCTTAAGAAAGTTGATGTCGTTTTGGGGATGGATTGGCTTTCTGCTAATTCGGTGTTTATTGGGTGTGAAGAAAAGCTAATCATTATTCCATCTGTCGAGGCTACCCCGAAGGATGTGTTAACAACTATTTTAGAAGGTACAGTGGGAATGATAAATTTCTTGTTTGAGAAGGAGAAATCTGTTTTACTAGTTCTTACTAAGGATGGGAGTAGTGACCAGCAAGTGCTGAGTATTCCAGTAGTCTGTGAGTTTCCTGAAGTTTTTCCAGAGGACGTTACTTCTCTTCCTCCAGAGAGAGAGGTTGAATTCTCTATTAACCTGGTACCGGGAACGGCTCCTATATCCGTTTCTCCATATCGGATGGCACCACTTGAATTAAGAGAATTAAAGGACCAATTGGAAGACTTAATGGCTAAGCATTTTGTTAGACCTAGTGTTTCACCATGGGGAGCTCCAGTTTTGTTGGTAAAGAAGAAATATGGTGGGATACGTCTGTGCATCGACTACCATAAGTTGAACAAAGCCACTATTAAGAACAAGTATCCCTTACCTAGGATAGACGACCTGTTAGATCAATTTAAGGGAGCCTGTGTGTTCTCGAAGATTGATTTATGGTCGGGTTATCATCAGATCCGAGTGAAGAGTTCTGATGTGCCTAAGACTGCATTTAGAACCCGTTATGGCCATTACGAATTCTTAGTGATGCCTTTCGGTGTAACTAATGCTCCAGCTGTTTTTATGGATTATATGAACCGTATATTTCAAGCTTACTTGGACCAATTTGTCGTAACCTTTATTGACGATATTCTTATTTATTCTCGTACTCCACAAGAGCACGGAGAACATCTGAGAATTGTCTTATCGGTGTTGCAAGAGAAGCAACTTTTTGCAAAGTTAAGCAAATGTGAATTTTGGATGTCGGAAGTTAATTTCCTTGGACGTGTTATATCTCAAGGTGGTGTGTCAATGGATCCGTCGAAGGTAGAAGCAGTGATTAATTGGGAGAGACCGAGGAATGCTTCAGAAGTTAGAAGTTTCTTGGGATTGGCGAGGTACTATAGAAGGTTCATCAAAGGTTTTTCTCAATTGGCCTTACCAATGACAAAACTTACTCGAAAAGATTTTGCTTATGAGTGGGATTCGGGTTGTGAACAGAGCTTTATGAAATTGAAGGAAAGTTTGACGACTTCTCCAGTATTAATTATTCCTGACCCTAACAACTCTTATGAAGTATTTTGCCATGCTTCTAAGATGGGATTAGGAGGTGTTCTGATGCAAGGCGGTCAAGTTGTAGCTTATGCTTCTCGACAATTAAAAGTTCATGAGAAGAATTATCCAACTCATGATTTGGAACTTGCAGCGGTTGTTTTTACACTAAAGGTGTGGCGTCATTTTTTGTATGGTGTACGTTTTGAAATGTTCAGTGACCATAAGAGTTTGAAGTATTTATTTGACCAAAAGGAGTTAAATATGCGACAAAGAAGGTGGATGAAATACTTAAAGGATTATGATTTAGAATTAAAGTATCATCCAGGAAAAGCGAATAAAGTGGTAGATGCATTAAGTCAGAAAATGGTTCATAGTGCCGAATTGATGATATTGGAATATGCCTTGTTGGAAAAGTTCAGAGATCTTAATCTTCACTTTGTGTGGACACCGAATGGTGTGATTATGGGAAACTTGAATGTCAATTCTACTCTAAGAGTTGAGATTCAACAAGAGCAAATGTTAGAGGAGAAGTTTCAAGAGATGTTACTTCAACCGGGTTTTACACGAGCAGCAGATGGGATTGTTCTGTTTAACCAAAGAATTTGTGTTCCGAATGATGTGGTATTAAAAAGAAAGATTTTGGATAAAGCTCATAAAGGTACTTTTACGATACATCTTGGTTCTTCAAAGATGTATCAGGACTTAAAGAAAGATTATTGGTGGCCAGGAATGAAAAATGATATTGCAGTATATGTGTCAGAATGTGCAGTGTGCCAACAGGTGAAGATTGAACACCAAAGACCGGGCGGTCTATTACAACCTTTAGAGATTCCAGTTTGGAAGTGGGATAGTATTTATATGGATTTTGCAGTAGGCTTACCCCGTACACAAGGTGGTTATGATTCTATTTGGGTGATTGTGGATCGACTGACGAAATCTGCGCATTTCTTAGCCGTAAAGACTACTTACAAGGCAAGTCATCTTGCAAGGTTGTTTATTACTGAAATTGTGAGATTGCATGGTGTTCCCTCTAGCATTGTGTCTGATAGAGATCCAAAGTTTACTTCAAGGTTTTGGAAGGTTTTTCAACAAGCTATGGGTACGAGGTTGCGTTTGAGCACGTCGAATCATCCTCAGACGGACGGTCAGAATGAGCGAACAATACAAACGATGGAGGACATGTTGAGAGCTTGTGTGCTAGAAAGTAGAGGAAATTGGAAGGAACTTTTACCGTTGATTGAGTTTTCGTATAACAATAGTTACCATGCGAGCATCGGTATGGCTCCTTACGAAGCATTGTATGGGAGAAAATGTAGAACACCTTTGTGTTGGGCGGAAGTTGGTGAAGATAGAATTTTGGGACCCGAAATTATTCAAGAAACTACGGAAAAGATTCGAATGATCTGTGAGAAAATTAAACAAGCACAAGATCGTCAAAAAAGTTATGCGGATAACCGTAGGAGACCTTTAGAATTTGAGGAAGGTAACCATGTATTTTTGAAAGTTACTCCGAGATTGAGATTGAAAGGACCATTTAAGTCATGCAAGTTAAGTCCGAGATACGTGGGTCCGTATCAGATTTTAGAAAGAATTGGTGAAGTAGCTTACAGATTAGCCTTATCGCCTTCTCTATCAGAGATGCACGATGTTTTTCATGTATCTCAGCTTCAGAAGTTTATTCCTGACCCTCTTCAACCAGTCTTATCGGAATCAGTGGAAATAGAAACAGACTTGACTTTTGAACCTCAACCGAGCCGTATCACAGGAAGAGAAACAAAGGTATTAAGGAACAAATGCATTCCTCTTGTGAAGGTGCAATGAGATGTGACGTATCCGGGTGATGCTACTTGGGAACTAGAATCGGAGATGCGAGAAGTTTATCCTCATCTTTTCAGGTAATTGTTTTAAATTCGAGGGCGAATTTCTATTTAAGGGGGGGAGGATGTAATACCCCGTAAATTATTTCCGCTAGAGATAATATTATTTTGAGCAACTGGGTTCCAGTTTACTCTGAGAATGTACGAGATAAAATAATTAGAGTAAACTGACGAACTCAGAACTGATCAGATTAATATTATTTAACTCTGAGGTTTTATTAATTGATGCATTTGAGATAATTCGGACAATTGGTGGTATTACAAATTAATGAGTTTTACTATATCTTTTCCTTTTCCCTCATTTGGCCAAAGTAGTAACATTGGAGAGAGAAAATAGAGAGAAGGAAGAAGAAAGGAAAGGAAAAGGGAGAAAAGGAGACAAGAGGAAATCCAAGAGTTCAAGAGCAAGAATCATCATCCATTCTTCATCAATTCATCCCATCTTCTTCATCATCATCTTCTAATCCAGGTGGGTTCTAGATAGAAACCTTATTGTAGAATTTCTTGAGGGTTTTAGAGTTAGGTTGGGTTTTGGGGAAAATGGGGTTTTTGTGTAAAATCAAAGAATCTAACGGTTGAAGTGTGTTATAAATTGCGTAGTATGATCAATATATGTATAGAATCATCCATTGATAGTTGTTATGATGTTTGTTGTTGAATTGAAATGTTAGGGTTTTGTGTGGAAATTATGTAATGTTGTTGGAAATTATGTTTGTGAAGTTTGTGGAACAACCCATGATAGATTCATGATCACACACCCCTATTGGTTGATTGGGTATGGTTTTAGGGGTGAAATTATGGTTGGAAGGCTGCTGTGAAAAGGAATTTTTTTTCTGTATAATGCAGAGTGTGCTTAGCACGGTCTGGAAAATTTTAGCCTCTATCAGGCCGAGTGTAACACCCCTACTTTTCCCATATTATAAAACATACGAATATTACGAAATAATCAGAGTCTCGACTTTACAAGTAGGATACTACACCAATAAAACCAACAACAGAACTTTTTTTTGTTAAATGAACTAAAACAGCGGAAATGATTAGTTCATAAGTTCACGGCTACGTGCCAACAATATCAAAATCCACATAAAACGTGGTCCACATAAGTTTAATTAAAAGTGATACGTAACAAAATAACAAAGAATAACAACTAATAATAAAAATCCCCAAAATTCCCGTGTTACGTATCAGAGCGACTCATAAAACTCGATCAAGCAACACACACTCCATGCACACTCAAGTACCTGGATTATCTGTACTTCTAAAGAAGCACAGACACAACAAACAACAAAGGGGTGAGAACTACATTCAATAATAAACGGAAAATAACACATGATAAGAGTAGTTACTCACACATAATCACACAATCACATAATCACGACATACTTGTCACTCTTAATCAAAATAAACATATATAATGCAATGCGACTCAACAACTGACACAATGCATGTGGTACCAACACCATGGTTCATTCAATCGAACCCGGATAAATCACAAACACCCCTACTTGGCAATGATCTATCTCTACCATACTCCACATTGGAGTTCGGATGAATCACATACACTCCTCCTGAGCAATGATTCACCACCACCGACACACCATGAATGCATGACATTTAATATGCATACAACACAAGTATAATCATAATCATACACATTCACGATCCTCCTGATCACAATCAACACATACCACTACAAAAAAACACCTTACACGACGTTAATTAGCTAGTTACGGATTAATTCACCAAAATTACTAAATCAATTATTTTTATAACCAATTCCATATTTCTCAGGTTCTGACATCTATTCCCAACCTCTCAACCCAAAAGAAACCGATTCGGACGCGAAAACGGGAAAGAAATTGCGAAACGGTAAAATTCTGCACACTCGCTGGCCATACGCGTATTGCCTTGTGCCATACGCGTATTGCCCAGCTCGCTCGCCCATCCATACGCGTATCCTACGCGTACAACCTCTCCTCCCGCCCTGCCATGCGCGTATTGCCCTACCTATTACGCGTATGGGCAGAGACCTGTTTTCCATCAAAATTCCATTTTCAGATCCAATACGCGTATACCCTGCTCATACGCGTAAGGCCAAGCCTCCATACGCGTACCATTACGCGTACGGGCAGAGGGTCGTGCCAAAGCCTCCTTTTGGCCCTCCAATACGCGTATTGCCTCCTCCTGGGGCCAGCATTACGCGTAACACCCTCCCCGTTACGCGTAAGGCCAGATCCATTATGCAAATTGCCTTTCTCCACACCAGTCTGAATTCTGCTACGAGATCCTCACTTTTTCACTGCAATTCAGTCCTAAACTTATTTCTACATCAGTTTTAGGTCCTATTCTTCATCTTACTTCTTTTACCTATCATTACTAGTCAAAATTACGGGTATTGGACCTAATTTCGTTCACTCAACCTGCACAAAACCCAGTTCTGCAACATACACATTCATACAGCAGCAACAACACCATGTATTTACACACAGATCATGACAGAATAAATCGATTCATGTAATGTTCATCATAATTTCAATCATACAATCAACAGATTCACAAGAACAGAATTACGCATACAATTCCTATGAGGGAAAGGACCCCTCACTACCTTTTCATGTTATTATCACCTGTATTGAACCCATTCTCCCCCCTTACCTCGAATTCGTTCAGAAAAATCCTGCAAAAATGATCAAGATGGGTGCCCTAGCTCTTCATTGTTCTTCCTTCTCTAACCTCTTTCTTTTCCAAAATCTGATTATGATTTACCCCTTCACTAATTTTCACTAATTCCAGTTTAATGATTAAATTACCCCTTACTCCTTCCCATTAACCCATTATTCACTTAATTAAATCAGATGTTTAATTTAGTAAAAATAATAACAATATTAATAATAATAATAATAATAACAATAATAATAATATTAATATTCAATTCTATACTACTATTATTGGACATGCTCCCATATTAATCCTTATTATCTTATTATTATCACTTCGCACTCAACCACACACCCTTAACCAGACCAAATAATACAAAATAACACACGATGATTAAATAATTAAAATGGGGTGTTACAACTCTCCCCCACTTAAATTATTTTCGTCCTCGCACCTGATGGAAACAATTCCGGATACAACTCCCGCATCCTGCTTTCCAATTCCCAGACCACACTTCCTCCAACAGCTCCTCCCCAAGCTACTCTTACCAGAGGTATCTCCTTTCCTCTGAGTTGCTTCATCTTGCGATCCTCGATCCTTATCGGCATCGCCTCCACAGTAAGATTATCTCTAATCTGCACCTCATCCCTCTGAATAACATGAGATGGATCAGATACATACTTCCGAAGTTGCGACACATGAAACACGTTATGCAAGTTCGAAAGCTCAGGTGGCAAGGCCACTCTATAAGCAACTGTACCAACTCTCTGCAAGATCTGATACGGTCCAATAAACTTAGGATCCAACTTCTTCGATTTCAATGCACGTCCAACACCGGTCACTGGGTTGACTCTCAGGAACACGTGATCACCTTCACTGAATTCCAAACATTTCTTCCGATTATCATGATAACTTTTCTGTCTACTCTGAGACGCTTTCATCTTATCATGGATCATCTGAATTGTCTCAGTAGTATGTTGCACAATTTCAGGTCCAAGCACCACATTCTCACCAGTCTCGTACCAACACAGAGGCGTCCTACACCTCCTACCATACAAGGCTTCGAAAGGTGACATTCCAATGCTAGAATGGTAACTATTGTTATACGTGAACTCAATCAATGGCAAATGAGTATTCCATGTGTAACACCCCATTTTAAATTATTTAATCTTCGTGTGTTATTTTATTTGTTTGGCCTGTTTAGGGTGTGTGTAGTTGAGCCCGGAGGCGTAGTGTCCTTAACGAATTGGGATCAATAGAGCAACTGGAGAACTCTGAAGAGATCTATTATTAAATGAAAGAGACAAATCAATAATTATTAGTTCAAGAAAGTATTTTAAGGTAACTCTAATAATTGATCAATTGGGTTGAGACAACATATATCAATTGGAGATGTTTTACCCTATCGGATGATATTATATAATATTGGATTATATATATATTTGTTAGTAAGAAAGGGAAAGAAGGAAAGATAGAAGGGAAAGAAGAGAAGGAAGAAGAGAGAAGAGGAGAAAGAGGAAAATTGAAGAAACTCCGTTTCAATCGCGATTAATCGGGTAAGGGTGAGAAGTTCCAATTATATCATGCTTGTATATGTGTATGTATGTATTTGTTTAAATGTTTGGTGGAAAAATATATGTTTTCCATTTGGTTGAAATTGTGAACAATTGGTAGGGATCGATTGTTTTAACGGTTAAAATGTGGAATAAACTGCGTAGAATACTTGTTGTTATGTTTGGAACATGTTTTGGTTGATATAGTATGGATTGGAAGTGTTTGGGTGGAAGAAATGAGGGATTTTGGCCCCAAATGACCTATATTGACGCTGCTGAGAATTTCTGAGTTCGCGGGTTCGCCTAGCGAACCACAGCGAAGGACAGGGCGAATGTTCGCCTAGAAGTTCGCCTAGCGAACTTTATACTGTTTTTTTTCTACCTTGGTTCGCTGGGGTTCGCCTAGCGAACCCTGGAGCGAACGTGACAAATTTTTCTATCTTGTATCCTTCATAACTTTTGATCTGTAACTCGTATTGACGCACGGTCGGAAGCGTTGGAAAGCTATTTCAATGCTCTTTATGATAGTGAAGGAGAAACATAATTATATTCTATGCGTTTATAAGAAAAATATGGGAAAGTAATGTATGTGTGAATATTGTAGTCCCCGTTTCCACCAAAATTCATAAATCGGAAATCCGATTGATATGGGACTTGAAGCCTTGGAAAGAGAATCCAATGTGCTATTAAAAGGTAATGTGAGACCATGATTTTAATAAAGGATGCTTGGTAGAGGATAATAGTGGCTTGTATGCCTTGAAATGTGTGTAAACTACTATGTGAAAATAATGTTTATATGATGTTGAATCTTGCTATAGAATGTGGTTATTGAATGATAGCCTTGTGGCATAAAAGTATTGAATAGATGAATTTCAATGTATGTTATCATATTGATGTTGTTGTGGGTAGTCTTGTGGCGTGAATCCTAGTGAATTGTATTTTGGTGCAGGTGATAATAATGGTTGTGGTTGTTTATGGCCTTATGGCAAATTACATTGTATAAATGAATATCAATGTATGTTGTGAGTAGTTTTTGTGTGTAATGATAGTGTGATACAGGGTAGTAATTCAAGGGTGGATTACGGTGCGAGTGTAACGCACGTGTGATCATGGGGACCGTGAAGAGGTATAGTTGTTTTTACTATACTTATGTTTTGTGCATCATTTGTGTCGTGCATTTCATGATGTGTCATGTGGAGACAAATCATTGCTCAGTGGGAGTGTATATGATTTGTCTGGACTCCAATGTGGAGTTGTTATGGAGATAAATCATTGCTCAGTGGGAGTGTATGTGATTTATCCAGATTCCAGTGGGAATCGGGTTCGATTGAATGAACCATGGTGGAGACAGCTAGGTGGGAATCCATGATGGGTGCCTAGTATTGTCCGGACTCCAATGTGGAGTTGTACGGAGATAGATCACTGATCAATGGGAGTGTATGTGATTTATCCAGATTCCAGTGGGAATCGGTTGATGGAGATAAATCACTGCTCAATGGGAGTGTATGTGATTTATCCGGATTCCATTGGGAATCGGTTGATGGAGATAAATCACTGCTCAATGGGAGTGTATGTGATTTATCCGGATTCCAGTGGGAATCGATTGATGGAGATAAATCACTGCTCAATGGGAGTGTATGTGATTTTTCCGGATTCTAGTGGGAATCGGTTGATGGAGATAAATCATTGCTCAATGAGAGTGTGTGTGATTTATCCAGATTCCAGTGGGAATCGGTTGATGGAGATAAATCACTGCTCAGTGGGAGTGTATGTGATTTATCCGAATTCCAGTGGGAATCGGGTTCGATTGAATGAACCAAATGTGGTGGCACCATTTGCATTGCATTGTGTCATTGAGTCACATTGCATACTCATGTCCTTGTTGGATTATAATTAGAAGTGGAAAGTGTGTTGTGAATGTGTGCATATTATGTGCGATTGCTTGAGTACTACTCCTTAACATGTATTTTACACCGTTAATTATGGAATGTAGTTCTCACCCCTTTGTTGTTTCTTGTGTATATGAATATATGATATCTTGGTATGCTATATGTGTTAGCATGTGGTGTGTGGGTGAGTTAATTAATATATGTGAATTATATGTTTATATATGATTATGCAATCTTGATTTAGTTGTTATTTCTCACCCTTCTGCTGGAATATGATTTTATGGCGTAGTGCAAATTAGCCGCTGTAGAGGCGTGGAGGCAAGTGGAAGAGTTAGATCTTCATTTTACGTAGATCTTTGGTGTCTGCTCTGATACGTAACTGTCATACCTCAAATTTGTCCTACCTGTGTATAACTTTTATCTGTACATCCACCCACTAACCATATTCATAATAAATCCAAAAAAAAATATGTTGTCTTCAACTTCATCTCTCTTTTATTTTTTTATCCTACTTTATTTTAAGTCATATCTATCTTTTAACCATTTTTATCCTTCATCCAATTAAATATCCATTTAAACCATTTCTATATCCATTTAATATCCATATATAAAATCCAATGTCCATATCCACTTCCACTTTCTGTTTCTTATCAATTTCCATTATTTTCTATCAATTAAACCATATCCACTTTTAATATTCATTTCAAAAACCATTTTTTTTGTTACCCATTAACCATCCTTTATCCATTTCCAATTTATAACCATATCCATTATCCATTAATCCATTTTTGTCCATAACTATTTTTAAATTATCTTTCCTTTTTTTTTTAAAACCATTTCTTTTTTCTAAATCAATTCCTTTTTCATTTTTCTACCATATCCATTATTCTTAAAACCATAATCCATATTCATTCTTCTACCAAATCCATTATTCAATACCTACAATAACCATTAACCTTTTTTCATTTTCCAAATTATTTATATTCATAATTATACAAAAAAAAAATGAAGAAAAGGTCCATTCTACAAGATTTGCAACAAAGGTGAGAAACCCATAACTTGAGGCCCATTTACAAAAAGAGCAAGCTCATGAACAATTGGCAACGTAATCAGTGAATCATTGCTGCTCAGCCAAACAGACGTCTACACCACTAATTCCCCAAAGTCTAAGCCATGTCTTGGTTCACCATAACAACGGCCAGGCTCCACTGCTATATCACACCAACTTGCTGCACAAAAAAGCTGCTATTGAGACAGGGCACACAAAAAAAACTAGCCATGAAAGTTTTCAGAAACAAAACCGCAAATCACCAGCAGCAACAACATAATTTAAAAAACCACAAAATTCAACAAAAAAACACAAAACCAATACCTCCATCAATTGTCGAACCGTTACGGACCCATACGACAACCTCTCCAAGTCACTTGCAACAAACCTAAGCTGACTACACAAACTCCATGAGCCATGTCACCCCCAACCTTCACGTACGACCTGCAAACCGCCACATTCACCACATCATTCCATATCCCACGACACGCACCAAAACCGTCTTGTACGACCTTTACACAACCAATTTTCATGGCATCACGCAATGATTCACACATCAAAACTAAATAACGCAGCAAAGAGAAACAGCAAACGGATCAAAACGACAACACCCCAGATCCTCCCTCAATTCAATTCCTATTCTACCCTCCGTCCCCTATAAATACACACCTTTCTCACCTCATTCAAGGGGCCCTAGCCGCCACGATTAAAGCCTCAAAACCTTCATGACAGGCTCTGATATTTTCTGAAAAAAACAACTGAACCTTCTTCCTTTTCTTTTCAATCGCAAATATGCTCAAACCTTTCACAAAACCCTTCAACTCTCCCCAACTTAACAGCCTTCAAACCACACAATCTCCAACAACACTAAACCTCCTTCGGTTCAACAACCTTCAAACTTTCAAACACCTGACCATCTTCTTCGGTAATCGCAAAACCACAACCACAAATCACTCCAAACCCACAACAAAACCCATAACTCATTCACGAACCCTTTCGAATCACAAACAACCACACCATTCAATCTACCCTAAATCTATAACACAAATTCAACCCAGAAATCCTCCATTCATAAACCTTCTCAAATCCAGAAACAAAACCCAGATCGCAGAACCATTAGAACCATAAATTAGAAGGAGATGAAAGAGAGATAGAGAGGGGGATCGAAAACCAAAAACGGAAGAGAATCTGACCTGAAGAAAAGAGTGTGTCGTGCGAAATCAAAACCACTGGAAGTGACATTCGCGGACGGAGGAAGTTTGGGACTGTGATTGCTCTTCATTATTGTCGTGCTTTCAAAGAGAAGTGAAACTGTGTTCTGATGCACCTTGTCTCTTTTTTTTTTCTAAAAAATAATGAATCTTATGTTGTTGTTGTGGACATCTGTCCATTGTTGATGATAGTGGACTCAGCCCACATGGATTTACACCCATTCTCGTTTTTTACACACCCATCATCTTGTTTTTTTGTAAAAATTCTTTTTCATGATGATGTGGGCTTTTGAAGCCCATGGAGTATTACATCACAGACCCACCAAATCCAGCGCCCACCCCTCCCTCATTTCTTCTTTTGTTGTTTTTTAAACTTCTTTTTTTTTTAAACCTTTTTTTATTTTATATTTTTATTAGATCTCTATCTCCATTAATATTTTTTCTTTCATTTCGATTTTCTTTTCATTTGGGCCAGCGATATCAAAAATATCATGATTTATGGATCTATTTCAAATAGATCTATAATCTTGGTTAATATGAGGCCTATTTGTTTTATTTTTTGATTTATTTATCTTTTTTATTCTTTTTGGATCAATGAAAACCAAATATCAAGGATTTATCGATTTTCGATTAAATCTTGATAAAGGTGAGACCTTTATTATTTTTTTTGTCATTTTTGATTTTTATTATTTTTTTACTTCATTTTTATTCATTTTTGGGTCAATGAAAATCAAATATCTAAGATTTTTCGATTTTTCGATTTTAAATCTTGATAAAGGTGAGAACTTTATTATTTTTCTTGTCATTTTCGATTTTTATTATTTTTTTATTTCATTTTTATTCATTTTTGGGTCAATGAAAATCAAATACTAAAGATTATCGATTTTTCAATTTAAAATCTTAGTAAAGATGAGACCTTCCTATATTTTCGATTTAATTTCTATCTCCATTTAATTTCCATTTTCGTATATTGTTTTAGTTGGTCAATGAAAATCAAATATTAAAGATTATCGATTTCTCGATTAAATCTTGATTAAGACGAGACCGATTTTATTTCTATTTCGATTTTATTTTTCATTATCTTATGTCTTTTCATTTTTGGTCCATGAAAGTCAAAAATCGTTGATTATCGATTTGTCGATTAAATTCCGATTAAGACGAGACCAATTTTATTTTATGTAAATATTATACCTTGTCCATATTATCTCGATTATATTATTCATATTCTTATCATATTGTTCATATCCATATTCATGTTTATCTAGCCATTCTTATTTGTTCACCATTAATAAAAAAAAAACACTAAAAATATCGAAACCCTAAAACAATGATTGATGGACTGTTGGTTGCTTGGCGACTTTCGATCAAGGCTTAGTTTAGGACACCTTGCACACACACGGCTTTCTCTTGGGCTACCTTACAATGAGACCCTTTATTTCATGTCATCCCTTGTAATTTACATGTACCCCTCTCCCATTCCGATGTACGCATTTAGTGTTCTTTTGATTGTGGTTTGTTTACTAGGAGCACCCCTAGGGACTAGCATAGGCAACCCATTTTCAAACTAATTCTCGATTCTTCGTCGAGCCATTTTCAAACAAAGCCCTTTTCAACTAAATTCTCGATTCGTCGTCAAGCCATTTTCAAATCAACCTCTAATCAACTCTTTTCCAAACCAAACTCTTTTCATAACGAATAAGCCCTTGATCCAACGTCTAGCGGATTTTCATAATCAAACTTCAAAAACAACTAACAAACTATCGCAACTCTTTTAAGGTGAAAAATGGGGGTTCAAGTCTTTGATCTTTCTTCGATTGTTTGGGTGCCAGTTCTCTTACTCGTGTGTGAACAATTGACGCCTCTTCTTTTAACAAATCAAATCCTTTTCAAAATAACCAAGCGCATACAATAAAGCAGATTTTCATAATAAAACTCAAGACGACTAACAACTATCATAATTCTTTTTCAAGGTGAAAAATGGGGGTTCAAGTCTTTGATCTCTCTTCGATTGTTTGGGTGCGAGTTCTCTTACTCGTGTGTGAGCAATTGGCGCCTCTTTAAAAATCAACCAACTCCCTTGTTTCGTGGGCGTACCATAAACTACGACTGCTCTGATTCTTTATTCTCGTCCGAGTAAAGATACGTAGGCACAAGATTGCGATGATCTTGGCGAGCACACTACCATTTTTTTGTTACCCATTAACCATCCTTTATCCATTTCCAATTTATAACCATATCCATTATCCATTAATCCATTTTTGTCCATAACTATTTTTAAATTATCTTTCCTTTTTTTTTAAAACCATTTCTTTTTTCTAAATCAATTCCTTTTTCATTTTTCTACCATATCCATTATTCTTAAAACCATAATCCATATTCATTCTTCTACCAAATCCATTATTCAATATCTACAATAACCATTAACCTTTTTTCATTTTCCAAATTATTTCTATTCATAATTATACAAAAAAAAATGAAGAAAAGGTCCATTATACAAGATTTGCAACAAAGGTGAGAAACCCATAACTTGAGGTCCATTTACAAAAAGAGCAAGCTCGTGAACAATTGGCAACGTAATCAGTGAATCATTGCTGCTCAGCCAAACGGACGTCTACACCACTAATTCCCCAAAGTCTAAGCCATGTCTTGGTTCACCATATAGTGTGTGAGTACTCAAAGTCACTTCCCTTCCCCTTTTTGACTTGAGTTAGGTGTGATAGAACCTTGTAAAGCCGAGAGGACCTATAAGATAGGGAACTCACTGAGATTTGATGTATCTCACCCCCACGTTGTTGATTATTTTATAGGTACTACAGGTTCAACGAAGAGTAAGGATAAAGTTGTTTGACATTCCTTACTATCTTAGCCTTTTGGGATGGCAAGACTTCCGTTGTGAAGATTATTTTGAGATCGTTATTTGATCCAGTTCTTAGTGTTGGAACATTTTGTATATACGATGTCATAGTTTTTTGTATTAGGTATTTTAGGCATGTATATGTATAATGTGTTAACTAGGGACTTATGGAATTTCAGTACCACAACGTGAATTCATGTATGATGTGGATGCTTTGATGTATTATATTATATATGGGTGTTACACACGTTTCTCTCTGAAATCAGTAAGGAAACACATGTCACACGTTCTAGTCCAAAGAGGTAGCCAAAATGAGATGGTAAAATCGTCCTCCCTATTAGTGGGGAAGAAACCGCTCCTCACCGAGAAAATTAAGGGAAAAAATAGAGGAAATGAGTTTGATTTCCTCTTCTGTTCAACACACTAGAGCCCTATAAATACACCAACCTTAGAGTTGAAGGTGAAGAAATCATGGAAAAAATACACTAATACAGAGCTTCTTACTCTAGATGTGCTAACTCTTAACCTCATAATAATTTTAAAGCCCTTGACAACCCTTAATCACTAGAGATTGACAAATATTTATATTTCTAGCAAGTGCAACAGTTAAGTAACATTTCAACACACATAAGTGTTTCTTCGTAGGACATCGCGCAATATCAATTTTTTTAGTAACATATATATATAAAAGCTAATATTTTTTATAAATATGAGATATTTTATATTCGTGGAGATATTTAAAATTTTTAATATATCGTATTTATATTAAAAAATATAGTCGAATTGTTTGAATAATTAAAAAGAGTATATTAATATAAAAAATTGAGCAATTATATTTAAAGAAAGAGATTAATTACTATGCATTGTCAGTGTAAAAAATTTTACACGGCCAATTAACACCATCATCTGTTTGTTTTATTTTATAGGCGGTTAAAATAAAAGTCAAACTTCTCCGAACATTTAACGTCTATGATTAACTGATTTTATAAATTTTTTTTACACATTCAATACATTCAATTAAAATAAAAAAAGGATTAATTACTATCCACCGTCAATTATATAAAAATAAAAGACAAAAAATAATATATATTAATAGTCTAAAATAATTTTATTTTATTAATCAGTTATCATAATATATTCTGACAAATCATTTGATATTTTTAAATTAATTATATGACATAAATTTCTATTAAATAAAAATATAAAACTATTTTACATCCTTCGCTACCACTTAATTTAATTACTAAAAATAATTCATTTTCTAATGTGTTGGATACACCACGTCCAATGTCTTCCCTCTAAAGCTGTCAAAATGGGCTACCCGGCCCTAAACGGGCCGGACCTGATGGGTTCGGGCGTTTTAGGGCTGGGCCAAAAAATCTCATTTCTAATATGAGCTCGAAAATTACTACCCGAGCCCGGTCCTAGATGGACTTCGGGCTACCCAGCCCTAAATGAGCTTTTTTAAATAAAAAATAAAAATAAAAATGTCATAATATTTATTATAAATAAAATTAAAAGTTATATTATTTTAAACATAATACATTTTTATAATACATTTTTGTTCTGGACCGGGCAAGGCTACCTGCCCTTAAGGGCCAAGCCCAATCCATCATATTTGGCGACCAGGCCCAACAGACACAATATAGCCGTTGGGCACAATATAGCCGTTGGGCACGTCTCCTCCACGCGCAGAATGGTTCACGCGACCAACTGCCTCCCCGGATATCGCGGATACAGTTAGAAAGACCACGCGCTTCACCCTCCATCTGGCAGCTCCTCATTGGTCGATCAGGCGCTTTGCTCGCCAACAATCCATCTATAAAAACCCCTCGCTTGAGAGGGGCAGGTATCACAATTCATATACTTGACTTCTCTTACTTGCTCTCCCTTTTCTTTCGACCAAATACTTACTTTGGCATCGGAGTACCTTGCAGGTACCTCCGCCCCTTTTTCTCCTCTCCTACGAGCATCTGCACTTGTCCTACACGAAGGCCGCGACGATCTCCTTCTGGTCCTCACCGATCAGTGGCGCCGTCTGTGGGAAACTTCGCTCCCCCGTCTTTTTGAATCAAGATCCCTCATCTTTTCACCCAAAAGACCAAAGCTTTCATCTCTCCAAAATCCCAGATCGTCATGGCTTTCGTTAAGAGTGACGTCCAAGAACCTGTGGCCACCGTTGCCCATGTCGACGCTGTCGTCGGGAACATCCCATCCGAAAACGTCCAACGCAACGGTGGACCGGCTTCCCTAAAGCCAGACGAACAAAGACCACGAGCACAAGCCGTGGAACTTTCCTTCGAACCCATTCCGGTTCCTCAAGGCGTTGATCCGACCACCGCGGCGCTCATCGCCTCTTTGAACAATTCCAACCGTTTCATCATCTAGCAGGGAGAAAAGATCAGCACCCTCGAGCACGCCCTTTAAGAGCATCACACTTCGGAGACGCTGAACCTCTCCCCGCCTCCGCGAATTCACTCAAAGCGGAGACGTGATAGTCCCTCCCCGGTCAAGGAACAGTCAAGATCAGGGAGTCCAGCACCCGACCGTGCTCGCCGGCATCATCGTTCTCCTAGGACAACTAGGGACTCCCCTGTTTCCAAAAGACATCGACACTCGGACAAGTACGAGCGCAGGCATACCCGCAGACACTCTCCTCGCTGCAGTCAAAGCCGCGACCACAGTCTTTCTCCATTATTCTCTCACAGCTCTAGCAGTGACGACGAAGCTCAAGGCCCGTTCACGAGGAACATCGTGGACACCCGGATTCCCCGCGGGTTAGAGAAACCTCCCACGCTGGCAACGTACGACGGCACGTCAGATCCTCACGAGCACCTAGAGAAAATCGAAGCTATGCTCCAGTACCATGGTGTCTCCGGAGCCATCCGGTGCAAAATATTTCCCATCACCTTGAGGAAAGGTGCGATGACATGGTTCAAAAGACTCCCGCGAGGATCCATCTCCTCCTGGCGTGACCTCAAAGGCCAGTTCACCCGCCATTTCACAGCCTCCCGACGACATCCAAAGACGGAGGCAACCTTAGAAGCCATCATACAAGGGCGAGAAGAACCTCTGCGAGAGTACATCGAGAGATTTAATAAGGAGGCGGTGGAAGTCAGAACTTCCGACCACATGAAGAAATACCTCCTCGAGAAAGGACTCCGGCCGAAGAGCGACTTCCGCAAAGTTGTCGGGATCAAAGCTCCTCGAACGCTGACAGAGCTTCTCCACATGGCCAAAGATTACATCCGCTACAAGGAGAAAGAAGCCGCATATCGTGCCCGGGACGCCAGAGATCGGGAAGCACCCCGAGCACCCAAAAAGGAGGAGTCAGAGCCATCCTGTAAAGGCAACGAGAAGCAACAGGAGGAGCGTCCCCGTGAAGGCAAAGGGCCAGCTGGACGATTCAATGAATACATTGTGCTCACTACCTCACGCGAGCGTATTCTCTCCGACTGTATCAACACCGAATTCAAACAAGGAGGTGTTCGGTTCCCTAAACCGACCGCGTCCAAAGGAAACGTTGACAAAAGCAAATACTGTCGTTTCCACCGTAGTCACGGGCACGTGACAGAAGATTGCGTGCACCTTAAAGACGCCATAGAGATCCTCATCAAAGAGGGTCACCTGAAGCAATACGTGAAGAAGGGAGAGTCCTCCCGACGAGACACATCTGATCCTAAGAAAGAAGCAGAATCAACCCCCTCCAGTCCTCCCCCGCAGGTCGCAATGTCCATCAGCCGACCAGAGGACTTCCTCGTTCCTGACCACTTCGACGCGACTTCCCAGGCATTCCTACACAGCACCTGGGAAGCCTTTCCTACGACCATGGTTATCTCATGTGGGGTGTACCATGAGCTCACGATAGGATCCATCAAACGAAAGTTTGAACAGCTAATCGACAGCAGCCCCGACCAGTTGTACACGGTCGGCAAGGGAAAAGGGTTGTCACAGCCCATCACGTTCTACAGAGAAGAACTCCCTGGAGGATCGCCGAACTCCCACATTCCTCTGCTAATCCAGGCCAAACGATCATCTACCGACGTGCGGAGAATCCTGGTCGACCAGGGCAGCTCTGTAGACATCATGTACTCCAGCCTGTTTCGCGCGCTGAAGCTGAATAAATCTAATCTCTCCCCATACATAGGATCTAATCTCCAAGGATTCAACGGAGCAATGGCCCGACCTTGGGGTTACGTGGAGATAACAGTCACGTTCGGCAAAGAAGAGGCATCACGGACAATCAAAACACAGTTCTTAGTCATCGATTGCCCGTCGCTCTATCAGTGCATCCTCGGCAGACCAGCTCTTACTGAACTCATTGCTGTCCCCTCGACGGTCCACCTCAAGCTCAAGTACTATACTGAGAAGGGACACGTCGCAACTCTGCACGGTGACATCGAGGCTGCTCGCAGATGCTTCGAAGCCACAACAAAGGGGCAGAACCAGATCGCGACAACAGCAAAGTCGGCAAAACGCACCAGAGAAGGCGAGGTTCCAGCCGAGGACAGCTGTAGTGAGCGATTTTGGACGCGGTTCTTAAGCGCTGGTCGCTCTCTGCGGTTTGAGCTTAAACTACAGGTCGATTCATTTTTTATCCTATTAAAGCTGATGAAGGAAGGGAAATAGATGTCTCCAATTAACCCTGCTTGCATACCGAGTTTAAACAGCGGTCTGTTAGGTTACGAATGCTATCAATGTGGGGGGGCCTTTGTACTGGTTATTTGTATTTTCGCCAATACTGATTTCTTTCTTTTTATCTTGGCAGAAGGTTTCTGGCGGGGAATAAGGATTAGGATGTTAGGACTGATGCTTTTTGAATTACTGCTTTTGATATGGGAGTATGGGATTTGGGTTTTTTGTTTAGTGTGCTCGCTAAGATTTTTCTTTCAATCTTATGCCTACGTATTCCCGTTTACCGAAACAGGGAAATCAGAGCGTTCGTAGTTCCTCCTATTCTATGGGAGGAAATGGTTGTTTTTGGTGTCTTGTTCAAAGCCCAAGACGTGAAGCGAAAGGTGGTTTGTATCTTGTTCAAAGCCCAAGATGTGAAGCTGAAAGGTCTATTTGTATCTTGTTCAAAGCCCAAGACGTGAAGCTAAAGGGTTTTTTCTTTTAGAGAGAATTGTGTCATCTCTAAAGAGAGAGTTGTATGTCACAGCTGTTTATAAAGGAGAATTACTTTAACCGGGATACGCGGATCCTAGCAATGCCATAATTTCCTTTATAGGGGGTTTTAACCTAAAGGGGAAGACTTTAACTCAGTGTAGAGCAATGCTATCTTTCCTTAGGAATTTCTCATGCTAAAAGAGGAACAGTGGCATGGATGTAGATGATCCAGAGGCTTGCCGCTTACAGCGATTAGATGAAGAGGAATGAGTTGTTGATGTTTGTGTACTGTGAACGAGGCACAACTTTGATGCTAAAAGGTTAATTGGATTAACCAGTGGTTTTCTTATACAAAGCCTAAGAGGAGGCTGATATGTGTCTCGTACAAAGCCCGAGAGAGAGGCTAAAAGGTTTTGACTCAACGAGGGAATCTTTTGGTATCTCATATAAAGCCCGAGATGGAGGCTATTTGACTCAACAAGAGAGTTTTTGTATCTCGTACGAAGCCCGAGATGGAGGCTATTGTTTGTTTGGCTCAATAAGAACCTTTTTGTATCTCGTATAAAGCCCGAGATGGAGGCAAAAAGGGTGATTGACTCAACGAGGGAGTCTCTTATGTGTCTCGCACAAAGCCCGAGAGAGAGGCTAAACGTTGTTTGACTCCGCTGGGGAGGATCATTGTATAAAGCCCAAGAGAGAGGCTAACTTCACAGGAGAAGGATCATTATACAAAGCCTAAGAGGAGGCTATGGTGACTGTTTCAGTTGAGTGACAGGTCCGGTATACTGATTTTGAAAGAGAAAATCAGTTCTTATATGAGCAACACTGTACTCGGGGATTTGATTCAAGGATCTGGGTTATTCCTGTTCTTTAAGGAAGCGGGAAATCCAAAGGATATTGAGACTATCTGAGTCTACGGGTTTCCTTCCTATTTAACGAAGGGGTCACTTGAGAATGTCTTTGAGACTCAAGGAAGTTAGACTGTCCGTGTCTAGAGTTTCATCTTTTGTACTGTGCTTTGAGAAACAGTAGTAGACTCTTTGAAAGGACTGTTCTATGAAGATGGCTAAGTTCTGTTCCTATACCTCTAGGAGGTCGTCGGGATAATTTGTACGAAGCCCAAGAGGAGGCTGGAAACTTTTAAGAAGTCGACGGGTCCTTGTACAATGCCCAAGAGGAGGCTATCATTCCCGGAGGAAGAGATCATTATACGAAGCCTAAGAGGAGGCTGTGAATACTTCTAAGAAGCCGTAGGGTCCTTGTACTAAGCCCAAGAGGAGGCGGGGTTGCTTTTAGGAAGCCTGTGGGTCCTTGTACAATGCCCAAGAGGAGGCCGATGCTTTTAAGAAGCCCGTGGGTCCCTAAACCCCGAGAAATTCAAGGCAATGCTATTCACCGAGAATAGATCAAAGTCAGGAAAATTCGAGAATTTGGAAGAAACTCAAAGATGCCATTCACGGAGAATACATTCACCTCTGGGAGTAGAGTTTCTTGACAATTCCTAATGAGGATAGCCAAAGAGAAGACTGTATCTGGTGATCCTATTGGGGATCTAGTTGTCTATTTCTATGAATAAACGAAACGGCGTCACTTAGTTCTAGACGTAGTTGCCGGGGAAACTCGAAATATCTATACTATTATTACACAGTTGATATGAGTTTATGAAAGAAGACTTACAGTGAAACAGCCCCACAATACAGTTATATGTATAGGAAAGCGGTAAATGAAAGCGTATAAACACTTACTCGGTTGTAGAGCTTCCATGCTGTTTGGTTAGTTGTTCAACAAAGAAAGATTAAAAACAATAATATATGCAAAATCAAAGGAGAAAGTGCTTTGAAAAAGAAAGATTTTGGGCTTACAGCTCAAGGAGAGGCCCAGGGTTTTATCAGTGAGCGCACTGTTATTTTTGTACAGAGGGACTTATACAAGTGACTGAGGCCCAAAATGTTTTCTGTACAAAGGGATGGGTCTTACACTCTCTCAAGAGGCCCAAAAAGTTTAAAGAAAAAGAGTGGGGCTTATAACACGAGGGTAGGCCTAGTTGACTTTCCGTTTAAAAAGTGGCGATCGCGCCGAGGTTTTCTTTTAACGCGGAGGGACTTATACAATAAGTGAGGCCCAAATGATTTTGGTTAAAAGGGGATTGGGTCTTACACTCTAATAGAGGCCCAAAATGTTTTGAATGAGTCTTATAGCTCAAGGAGAGGCCCAATTGATTCTTTGAATAGGCGACGATCGCGCCGTTTGTTTTTGACGGTATCGGGACTTATACAATACACTGAAGCCCAAAATGTTTTGGTCAAGAAAGGATTGGGTCTTACACTCTATTAGAGGCCCAAAAAGTTTTGAAAATGATTTATGAGGGTTGAATTAATCCAAAAACCCTAATTTGTTTTCAAAAATGTATTTAATTGAATAAAAATTCAATTAAAATGATCAAAATTGTTTAACATGTGAAAAACAAATTATGATTTTGGATTAATGCTTCAAAAATTAAGTATTGACCTACAAAATAATTAGAAAGCATTAAAAGTTGCAAAATCAATGTAGAAAAAATATTTAAAATGTCAAAAATAATTAAAATATTAATTCTTTGCAAAAATATCAATTATATGAAATAAATAATATTTTTGGGATTTTTTTGATAAAATAAAATATTTTAACATTTTTGTGAATTATTAAAAAAAGAATCAACTCAAAATCATTAAAGCTCAGAGAGAAATTAATTTTTGAATCAATTAAATAAAATCACAAAATTCAAATATTTGAATTATTCAAAAATGGCGCCAAGAACACACCAAGAACACGCGCGTGTTCTGGGTTTGGCTGATTTGCATTTTCTCCTCAATCTCACTGAATACGTAATCATATCATGCAATCCACATATCATTATGCTCGTCTCAACCTCACGATCATGTCTATAACACTTAATTTCATTTAAATTAAACATAAAACATGAAATCACGAAGAAACCTCAAGAACCCTAATTTCTGCATGAAGGCTAGGTTTTTTGATACACGATTCAAACAATGCAATTAATTGAGGGAAAACATTCCATGCATGATTATGAACATATGGCCAAATTATTGTGCGAGGAAATATGCATAGATTGAGAGATGACCAAGTATGTGCTTACCTCTAGGCCGTGACAGCAAGTGCAATGTGATTTTTGATTTGGAGGTGTTACAGATGAGTGGTGATGATCTGAACAGCTTCCCTACACCCTATGGAGTGTGTTTGAATGGTTGGACTTGATTGAAATTGGATGGATCACTTTGTGGTACCTCAGCTGCAACTTGATTGAAAATTTGAGCAACCAGCTGGTGATTTTATGAAATTGGTGTTTCAGAAGTGATCTAAGTGTTTGATCAGCTTATATGTGATGTATATGAGGTGTGTGAGTTATTGGTTTGATTGGAATTGCTCTCAAACTCAAAACCCGATAGTGACTTGCCTTAGAAGGCAAAATTGGAGTGAAAGAAGAGATTTTGAGGAAAGCATCTGTTTGATGGCTTTGGTGTACTCAAATTGATCACAATTGAGCTCTATTTATAGTAGAGCAAGTTTGTTTTGCAAGGAATAGTGAATGGCAGCTGGTAAGTAGGTTTGGCCAATGTTGGCAAATGAAAATCCAAGTCTCCTCTAGCCATTGACTAGAGGTTAGGGCACAGAGCTTTGGTCCCCTTGGTCTTGGATAAGTCTTGACTGATTTCAGATGAGAATGGCTCAGTCCATGCCACCTTGATGCTTCCATTGAATGCTTCAATCCAAATTTGGAGTCTTGTCCCTATTTTGGCCATTCTAGGTTCAACATGTTATTTCTTGTTCCATGGACTTTGGAGGCTTGGCTCAGTGATTGTCCCCTTTAGATTCAATCCTCGGATGTGTCCAAGTGGATAGGAGCATTTGAATTTGGCTGATTTTGGCAAATCGAGCCAAAATGCAAAATCTGCCTTGCCTTTGACAGATTTCAGCAAGGCAACTTGACAATGTCATATCTCATGGGGTAAGTTGAATTTGGCAATGTTCTTGGCCATTTTGGAAAGCCCTTACATGATATAACAACTGTTTAAACAAGTTTGGTTTTGATCTCTTTTGATTCCAAGTGAAAAATCCCTCTACATTTGGCAAAAAGTGAAGCAAAATCTGACTTAGTGAAATTTTCACTAAGTGTTGGAACAAAGTGTGATTTCTTGATTTTGATCACTCCATAACTCAAAATCCTTAATGAAATGGACTTAGGTCTAGTTGAAGTTTTTGTAGAGGGTAATGAGGGCTACAAATCCATCTTTGGATGAGAAAAAATGGCCATGTGGTTTAGGAGTTATGATCCTCCAAAGTTAGTGTATTAGTGGTACTTTTTCCATAACTTAGAAAAATTTCTAAGTTTTATGGTTACCCCTTTTACAAGTTATCCCACTTTCTTTGGTTTTTCTTGATGAATGATGATTCAAATCATACATTAACATCATTTTAGGGTTAAAAATCCATTTTGGTGAAAAATCTCAAAAAGTCAAAGTTGACTTTTGTGCACAGTTGACTTTTTATCAGATGAATTTGAAACTGTATAATTCTTCAGGAAATCATGTCCTTGACCTAAATCAAACTTGATGGATATGTTCCATGGGTGTCATAGGGTATATTGGGGCATGTCCTAGGGTTGGGGAGCATGTCCTGGTCAAAAGTCAAAGTTACAGTTGACTTTCCTCGCAAAACCCTAATTGTGATGCAGATGAAAATGAGACTTATTGCTCAAGCTTCTTGGATTAATCCATTGTTCCAAATGGATCAATATAGTTCATTAGAGACCCTCAAATCATGTCTTGAGGTCTTGGCTCTTGATTTGTCCCAAAATTCAACTTAGGGGTGAATTAGGTCAAGAAACCCTAATTCCTGATTTTATATGTATGCATCCCCTGAGGCAAAATTGACTTGATGAATGGGTCCATGAGGTTCCATGGAGTACATTAGGTTGTGTTTTGGATCTTTGGCTTATGCCCAGATGAAACTTTCCATCTAGAGGCCCTGGTCGACCAAAACCCTAATTTGGTGACACTAGCGATCTTGAGACTTGATCCACCTAGAAGGGAGCAGCCTTGTGCTTAATCCTTAAAGTGGGAGTCCTTTTGATCCATTGTGGATGTTTAAGAGGTTAGACAAGTTGAAGATCATGTCATTCCTTGATTGATCCTTTGTCTAAGGCTCTGAGAGGGCTTAAAACCCTAATTTTGATTGTAGTGAATGCTCAACAACCCTTGAGGCCTTTGGTGAGGCATGATGGTTCATCCATATTGTGATGATGATTAGCACAATGATGGGAAATCTTAGTGGTCAAAATTTGGGGTATGACAGATGCCCCTATTTAATCTTCTTGGACCCGAAGGTGTGAATGACGAAGGTATTCGGGCATTCGGGGTGCAAGAGGATTAAATATCGGAATACCCAAAATTTTGATGGCTATAAATGGAAGTTTGCGCATTCATCTTCTTTGACTGAGCAATGATGCTTAGAAAAGGTAAACTTCCCCTCGATCCTGGTTTCCTACCAAGGAACTGGTCTTAGTTTCTGATTTAAACTTCCCCTCGATCCTGGTTTCCTACCAAGGATCTGGTTTTAGTTTCTAATTTAAACTTCCCCTCGATCCTGGTTTCCTACCAAGGAACTGGTCTTAGTTTCTGATTTGAACTTCCCCTCGATCCTGGTTTCCTACCAAGGAACTGGTCTTAGTTTCTGATTTGAACTTCCCCTCGATCCTGGTTTCCTACCAAGGAACTGGTCTTAGTTTCTGATTTAAACTTCCCCTCGATCCCGGTTTCCTACCAAGGAACCGGTCTTAGTTTCTTTTGTCAATAAACTTTACTGACAAGGGACGCTATTTGTAGCGGCTTTCCTTCAAACTTCTCGCCGAAATTTCCTGGGGAGATGCCATTTGAGTGGAAAAAGTTTTGATGTCAGACTTGCTGGGGAACCCAGTCGTCTGAGTTGTAGAGGTGCACAAACTTCTCTGTTGGAGACGCCATTTGTCGATTCTACTGGGGGAAAACGAGTATCTTAAGAGACTGTTTCCACTTGGGGATCTTACATCATACTCTTCTCGGGATCTTCCCAGAGAAATGCCATATGATGGGGTCCAATTTTGAGGTGCCGATGACCTTTTCATCAGCGGATTTTCGGAGAAATACCGATGCACTGCCGAACCCTTGCTTAAGAGGCTTTCTCTGGGGATTTTCTTTAATCCGGAAAAGCAAGGATATCATCTTCAATGGCGAAGAGTGACATCTGTTGAAGGTTCTCTGGCCTTTCAGAGGTTCAAGTTATCAAAGTGGTCTAGTGCCGACTCTGATCTAAAGATACACTGGTGGCGAGATTATTCAGACACAACGTTTCCTGACGAGGAAAGAACTGACAACTCGATTGGGAGAACTCCTATCACTAAGGGACAAGACCGGCTAGAGTGATAGTGATGCAATATGAAATGTAAATGCAAATCAATAATACATGATGTATGTATGTATATGCTGACAAAATTGACGCGACACACAAACTAAAAGATGAACATGACTGGATACTCGGCCATCGCGGGGCGTATAGAGATATCGCTGGTTCAAGATAGCAATTCCACCTTGCTTAGGAGAGATAATCCCTGCGGGGAATACCGTTGATCGGGCTTAGGAGGTAAGAACTCTGTCGTGGATGTCAGACGAAACAAAGTCTCTGACACAGTTGATCCTTCATTCAGGCATACTGGGTTAGAAGGAGTACTTTGATTCAGCACTTTGAGGTTCGAACACCTTTGGAGACGCGATTGATGTTCTTTCGATGTTTAACAGTCAAAAGAAATTGCCATCTTTATTTTAAAAGTAGAAAAAGTTTTAACAAGTAAATTCAATTTTGTTTCATTTCAAGAATCGTTAATCATGTTAACAACGTCGTTCTGTAAAGCTAAAATAAATAAGAATTACAAACAAAAGCACAAGGCTCAAATTTTATTGATAAGATAGAGACCAGCCAAACGCGTGATTCCATTGAGTATTTACAAAGTTTAAAAATGGTAATTTACAGGGAAAAGGGCTGCGTTGAAACATAACGACCACTATCCTTCTGCCAACTTTGAATTCAGGGCATCCTGAGCTTCTGTCGAAGATGACCTTGACTGGAGTTTTCTTCCGATGATGTAACTGCTGCTGCTGAGGGACTTGCCTCTGTTGAACATAGTTACTTGCCATTATCCCTAATTTTTTCCTGGATTGTACTATGATGTTTCCAATCCACCGAGATGATTTTTTTATATTTTGTCTCTAACTTTTACCTGGACCGCCCTTTCGGGTTTTCAATCCACCGAGACATTTTTTTTAGGCGAAGTATTTCTTGACTACATCAACATTCGTGGGGTAGGCAAATTCCTCTCCGTCCATGGTTGCAAGTCTCAAGGCGCCGCCTGAGAAAGCTTTCGTGACCACATAGGGGCCATCATAATTTGGAGTCCATTTGCCCCGAGAATCAGTGAGAAATGATTGAATCTTTTTGAGCACGAGGTCTCCTTTCTTGAAGACACGAGGTCAGACTTTTTTGTCGAACGCCCTCTTCATTCTCTGTTGATACAACTGACTGTGGCATAGTGCCGTTATTCTCTTCTCTTCGATCAGGTTTAATTCGTCGTGTCGACTTTGACACCATTCAGCTTCTGAAAGCTTAGCTTCCATCAATACCCGGATTGATGGAATCTCTACTTCTATGGGGAGAACTGCCTCCATGCCATATACTAGAGAGAAAGGGGTTGCCCCTGTTGAAGTACGGACAGATGTGCGATAACCATGAAGAGCAAAGGGTAGCATCTCGTGCCAATCTTTGTAGGTTACAACCATCTTTTGAACAACCTTCTTGATGTTCTTGTTAGCCGCTTCTACCGCTCCGTTCATCTTGGGTCGGTAGGGAGATGAGTTATGGTGTTCAATCTTGAACTCAGCGCATAACTCCTTCATCATCTTATTGTTCAAGTTAGATCCATTGTCAGTAATGATCTCGCTTGGAACACCATAACGGCAGATGATATTGTTTTTGATAAATCGGACCACCACTTGTCGGGTTACATTAGCGTATGATGCTGCTTCGACCCACTTGGTGAAGTAGTCAATGGCTACAAGGATGAACCGATGTCCGTTCGAAGGCTTGGGTTCAATCAAGCCAATCATGTCGATTCCCCATATGGAAAAAGGCCACGGGGAAGAAAGCACTTTGAGATGTGATGGCGGTACATGATTTTTGTCGGAGTATATCTGACATTTGTGACACCTTCTCATGTACTTGTAGCAGTCGGATTCCATGGTCAACCAGTAGTATCCTGCTCTCAGAATTTTTCTCGCCATTGTGTGTCCGTTGGCATGAGTGCCAAAGGATCCTTCATGAATTTCTTTCATAAGCATGTCTGCTTCTGGTCTGTCTACGCATCGGAGCAAGACCATGTCAAAATTTCTCTTATAGAGAGTGTCACCGCTCAGGAAGAAGTTTCCAGCCAATCTTCTGAGGGTTTTCCTGTCTTTTCTGAGTGCCCGGGATGGGTACTCTTGTTTCTGAAGGAAGCATTTGATATCGTGATACCAAGGTTTATCGTCTATGACTGCTTCGATCATGAAGATGTAAGCGGGCCGTTCAAGGCGCATTATGTCGATCTTAGGTATGTCATTCCATTGACCTACACTAATCATGGAAGAGATAGTGGCTAAAGCGTCAGCCATGTGATTCTCATCATGAGGGATGTGATGAAACTCAATTTTGTTGAAGAAAGGTAACAACCTTCTTGCATAGTCTTTGTAAGGAATCAATCCTGATTAGTATGTGTTCCAATCTCCCTTTATCTGATTGATAACCAAGGCTGAATCGCCGTATACGTCCAAGTTTTTTATCCTTAAATCAATCGCTTCCTCGAGACCCATAATACAAGCTTCGTATTCGGCCTCGTTGTTCGTACACTTGAACGTGAGTCTAGCAGTGAAAGGAATGTGGGTGCCCTGAGGGGTAACAATGATTGCCCCAATTCCGTTTCCATAATGATTAACTGCTCCGTCAAAGATAAGTCCCCATTGGGAACCTGGTTCTGGCCCTTCACTGGGTAGTGGTTCATCGCAGTCTTTTATTTTTAAATACATGACATCTTCATCTGGGAAGTCAAACTCGATTGATTCTTAATCGTCAATCGGTTAATGAGCCAAATGATCGGCTAAAATACTTCCCTTAACAGCTTTCTGAGTGTGGTAATCTATGTCATATTCTGATAACAGCATCTGCCAACAGGCAATTCTTCCCGTAAGAGCATGTTTTTCAAATACGTACTTGATTGGATCCATTTCGGAGACCAACCAAGTAGTATGACGAATCATGTATTGGCGAAGATGTTTGGCTTCCCAAGCCAAAGTGCAACAAGTTTTCTCAAGCATCGTGTACCGAGTCTCGCAGTCGGTGAATTTCTTGCTTAGATAGTAAATGGCAGACTCTTTTCTCTTAGTTTCGTCTTGTTGGCCAAGTACACATCCCATTGAGTCCTCTAGGACTGTGAGGTAAATGATCAGTGGTCTTCCTTCCACTGGAGGTGATAGAATCGGAGGATTCAATAGATATTTCTTAATACTGTCGAAGGCAGTTTGGCAATCTTCTGACCAAACGCAATCCTGGTTCTTTTTCAGTAATTTGAAAATCGGCGCACATGTGGCGGTCATAAGGAATATGAATCTGGAGATGTAGTTCAAACGCCCCAGGAATCCTCTGACTTGTTTTTAAGTTTTCGGAGAAGGCATTTCTTGAATGGCCTTGACCTTGTCAGGATCAACCTCAATTCCTTTCTGGCTGACGATGAACCCTAGTAGTTTCCCTGAACGGACACCGAAGGTGCACTTGTTGGGATTCAAGCGAAGCTTGAATTTTCTCAAACGTTCGAATAATTTTGACAGATGTTCAACGTGCTCACTCTCTGTTTTTGATTTTGCAATCATATCATCGACATATACCTCGATTTCCTTATGTATCATGTCATGAAACAGAGTAGTTATGGCCCTTTGATAGGTTGCCCCGACATTCTTCAAACCAAACGGCATTACCTTGTAACAAAAGGTACCCCATGGGGTAATGAACGAAGTTTTCTCCATGTCTTTCGGCGCCATTTTGATTTGGTTATAGCCCGAGAATCCATTCATGAAGGAGAAAACTTTGAACTTTGCTGTGCTGTCAACCAACATGTCAATGTGTGGTAAAGGAAAGTCGTCCTTTGGACTTGCCTTGTTCAGATCTCTGTAATCAACACACATTCTGACCTTTCCGTCCTTTTTGGGAACGGGTACGATGTTGGCTAACCATTGAGGATATTCAGATGTAGCGAGGAAACCCGCATCGATCTGTTTCTGTACTTCCTCCTTGATTTTGATGGCCATGTCTGGGTGAGTCCGTCTCAACCTTTGCTTTACTGGCGGACATTCCAACCTTAACGGTAAGTGATGTTCCACGATGCTGGTATCCAACCCTGGCATATCCTGATAAGACCAAGCGAATACATCGGGAAATTCTTTGAGAAGTTGTATCAAACCCTCTCTGGCAGTTGGACTGAGCAGTGCCCCAATCCTGATTTCTTTTCTCTCTTTTTCTGAACCCAAGTTTACCGTTTCCAACGGTTCTTTGTGAGGTTCAATGGACCTTTCCTCTTGTCTGAGTAGTCGGGCGATCTCTTCTGGAATTTCGTTGTCATTTTCTTCTTCAGCCTCGAATACCGGGAACTCAAAGTTGGGAGAAGGCATCGGATCGTATGTTTCAACTGGGTTTAAAACAAGCAATCTGTATGACGTGATGATTCGTGTTTAGAAGAGATATAGAAAATGCAAGTGTGTGCAGTGTATTTATTTTACTGCTTGTTTTTATTATTGAATTGTTTTTTAGGATTACCATTTTCTGAAAAAGCAAAAAGAGAAAATAGCAATTAATGCGGAAATTACAGAACGACGTTATTTTATTAATGAACAAGTCGATCCTTGAAACTACAGCCCTATAAAACAAAACTCTGTCACTTCGGGCAAAGCGAAGAGGGAAATTTACAGAAAGCGAGCCCTATCAAAACATTCGTTTCACCTGGGCAGGGTGAAAGGTTAAAGATGGCAATTACTTTGACTGATGAATGATCTTCGGAACCTCGACGGCAACCCATTGGCGGTGAACTCCTCGGTGAATCACAAAGTCTGGCACCTTCCTTGATTTGTCTTCAGAAATGACGCTGATTTCTGGTGGAGTGGGATCATTGGAATCTGTCTCCCAGGCAGAATTGTCGTAGGAGAATTCCTCTGTTGCATTTTGCATAGCATTTGTGCTCTCAGGTACATCTCCCCATCCAGTTGGCTGGATGTCTTCGAGCCTGATACGAGAGCTTTCGGGAGCGGTGTACTTGACCATATAGTCGAATTTTCCACTTGGTTCTCCCAGAGTGTCCCAAACTTCTTTGGAACTGGAGGAGCCATCTCTCTCAATGACGTTGACCTCGGGAAAAACATAGTTGATGAACTCAAGTCCTGCAAACGTTGCGAATTCATCTTCATGTTGAGTAGTTTCTAAATGACTTGAGTGTTGATTCCATGGCATGGTGGGGACACAGGTATTCCGTTCAATGACGGTCAGCTGATTTTCATTGTCCGGCTGACTTTCTTGCCCCAAGTTTCCTGGGTAAGGTTGCCACATTGGTAGACCATCCATTGGGCCATAGTAGGTGTAGTCAAAATTATCTTTCATCGGAGTGTCTTCCTCTAATGAATTTGGCGGAGCGCGGCATCCTTCCGGATCACAATCCCCGTAGATCATTTCGACATCTGATCTTGGTATAAATCTCGGACTTTCTGTAGGAAAGCAAAAAGGCATAGGCACCTCTTCCTGAGACATATAACCGTCCTTGTTAAGGTAGGACTTCCATTCTTCATCTGTGTCAGAGGGATCTTCCTCATTGATAGCATGAACTGTCTGAGACACTGGGTGGAGAAAACCTCCACTGTGGAATAAGTTTTGAAGGGGATGAAGACTTTCATCGTTGGCAGCTGTCCGGGTACAGGTTGCAGAAAAACCAAGACCCTTCTTTGTTTTATTGTCAATGGGAATGACAAGCTGTCCCCATCCTATTGTATCGGTACTCTCGACCGCTTTAATAGCATCATTGTATGAGGAAATCGAGGTTCCTCCTCTGAACTGATTGTCCTTGCCCACCGATAGTGCTTGGAACTGATTTCCAATAACCTCCTCGGGTTCTATTCTAGTAGATGATGACAAGTTACTCACAAGCAAGGCTTATTCCCCACAAACCGTGACAAGTTTATCGTTCTTGACGAATTTTAGCTTTTGGTGGAGGGTCGAAGTAACCGCTCCAGCCTGATGTATCCAAGGTCTTCCTAATAAACAACTGTATGTTGCCCGGATGTCCATGACCTGGAAAGTGACTTGGAAAGTGTGAGGACCAATAGTTATGGGAAGATCAACTTCGCCGATAACTGTTTTTCTGGATCCGCCGAATGCCTTGACGACAACCTCGCTAACCCTCATCAGAGGTCCTTTGAATGATAATTGCATCAAAGTGGACTTCGGCATAACATTTAAGGCTGACCCTGTGCCTACCAGTATGCTGGCTAAAGCATCGTCCTGGCAGTTAACTGTGATATTGAGCGCCATGTTATGACGACGACCCTCTTCAGGTAATTCTTCATCACTAAATCCCAAATTGTTGCAGGAAGTGATGTTAGAGACAATGCTATCGAACTGTCTGATTGTTACATCCTGTTCCACAAAGGCTTGCTCCAAGACTTTCTGTAGAGCCTCCCTGTGCGCTTCTGAACTGAGTAACAGTGATAATACCGAGATCTTTGAAGGAGTCTGTAACAACTGATCAACAATGTTATATTCACTCCTTTGGATGAGCTTCAGCATCTCATCATTATTTTTTGAAAGGTCAGAATTACTGGATTGACCGACTGGGGGATCGGGAGCTTCTGTCTGAAGTTTCTTTTCCTTGTTAAGTTCCCCAACCCCTCGGTTGAAGATTCTACCACTCCGTGTTACTCGATTGATGTCTGCAATGTTCACGATGGAGGGTAATGGAATTTCCTTTCCATTTTCAATTATTGTTGCACCGTATTTGTAAGGGATCGCCTTAGCTGATTCATACGGTAGCGGTCTCGGCAGATAGATGACTATGGGAACTTTCTGATTTTTCTGACCATCATAAGTAATCTCGATTCGTTCCTGGTTGGGAACTTTAGATTCGTCAAGTAGAGGGATGATGGTGAAAACATCCCTGGTCCTGTGATGACCAGAGATCGTGACAACATCCTCAACTTGCTCGGCAAGGTAGTTCGGCGACCAGTTGATGGGTCCAGAACCCGAATAGGGACGAATTTTCCACAATCGACCTGACCCTGAAGAGCTGCTCTCACAAGGTAACCCCCTTGGTTACTTTCCGAACAGACACTACAACTATCATAGTTGTGTAGTGGCACCTGGCCACGCCCACTTTGAATACAATGTAACCTCACTAGGTTAGCTTCCACTGATCGGACATCCTGACTCTGACGCCGAGTAGGATTCCTGTTATTGATACTAATCTGCTGAGTATCTTCATCCATATAGATTGGCATCCACCAGTGATTTAACAAGTGCTGAAGTGCCTCCTGGACAAGGGTACAACCTCGATCATTTTCGTAACCCGCTTTACAGCTTTGATAGTCATGTGATATTAAGAATCCGAGTCGGACCTGCTCAGCATGTAACTCTACCAGGTTGGTATTTATCACGCGAATATCGAAGATCTGAACCATGTTGGTTTGATAGGAGTTCCTATCATGGTAGTCTTGGATCCATCCAAGATCCATCTGACGCTGGAGGGCCTCCTGTATGAAAGAGCATCCCTGTTTATTTACCGACCAAGTCAGACAGGAATTGTAATCGTGCCGCAGCAGATTATGATACTGGCTTTGCCTTGAGTGCATCGCCACCAAGTTGACATTCATTGCACGGATGTCGTGGTTCTGAATGACGTTAGAATTTGTGTAGACCATGTTAACTCCACGAACTCAGTGCTTCTGGATCCATCCGAGATCCATTTGTTCCTGTAGAGCTGCTTGCACTATCGAACATCCTTGATTGTTTTTAGAGCAGATACCACACTGATGATAATTATGAGGTGGCACATGGCCATATCCACTCTGTCTACAATGCATCTTAACCAGATTGGTTTTCAACAAGAGTACATCATAAATTTGATAGACATTGTTAGTCTCTCCTTCTATCAAATTGAATGCAACCTTCTCGTGTTGAGGTAGCGGATTCGTGAGAACATTAGGATTTGTATCCTTGAAGGATAAGACCCCGCTCCTAACAAGTTTTTGCACGTCGGACTTGAAATTGAGACAAGTCTCTATGTTATGCCCTGAACCTCCTTGATGATAAGGGCAAGTTTGATCCACCTTAAACCAAAAAGGCAGATTTTCTGGTACTGTAAGAGGATATTTAGTCTAAATGTGCCCCTTAGCCAGTAGTAATGGAAACAGTTATGCGTACGTTACGGGTATAGGATCAAATCCTGGCGGCCGTGTTGTACGGTTGTTGTTATATGGAGGACGAGCCTGCTGAAGAGGCTGTTGTGTCCTTTGCTGATCAGGTTGGCTCTGCGCAACCTGAGGTTGATATGTAGGAATAGACGCAGGGTTGATAGCAGGAGTCACAGCTGCTACCGGTTGATAACGTCGTTTTTGCTTTCCGAGAGAGATATTCCCAATATCTTGCTCTTTTTTCTTAGGGAGAGCACTACCGTATTTTTTAGTACCGCTCGTCTATCCAGTGTCTTTTACCAAACGTCCTTCTCAGACGGCTTCCTCAAGACGTACGCCCATGACGACCATCTCGGTGAAATCACTGGGCGCACTGGCAACCATTCGGTTATAGTAAAATGAGCTTAAGGTCTTTAAGAAGATCTTTGTCATCTCTTTTTCCTCAAGAGGCAGACAAATTTGAGCGGTAATTTCACGCCACCTTTGAGCGTACTCCTTAAAGGTTTCCTTGTCCTTTTGTGACATTGATCTGAGTTGATCTCTGTCGGGTGCCATGTCCAAATTATATTTGTATTGTTGGACGAAGGCAGTACCAAGATCTCTGAATGTGCTAATCGTAGCACGGTTTAAACCCATGTACCATTTTAATGCGGCACCGGTTAAATTATCCTGAAAGTAATGAATCAGTAGGTCCTGATTCTCCGTCTGAGCTAACATCCGCCGAGCGTACATCACCAGATGGCTTTGAGGGCAAGAGTTACCCTTGTATTTTTCAAAGTCGGGAACTTGAAATTTGTGCGGAACTTTCACATTTGGGACCAAGCAGAGATCCGCGGCGTCTTTTCCAAATAGATCCTGACCGCGAATGGCTTGCAGCTTCTTTTGCATTTCCAAGAATTGCTCCTGGAATTCATCCATTATATCGAACATAGTTTCCTTCTTACCAGAAGGTGTTGGTGGAATCTGTCCTTCCGGGACAGTGTGCACCACAGGGGGTGGTACCGTGACTACGGCAGTGAGTCTTGGCGTCTCCCGAAGTTTGTAACCTTCAGGAGTCTTCAGTATGCCTCTGGCATCTTCGCTTTCCCGAAGTTTGTAACCTTCAGGCCCAGCGGCTTCTGTTGTGATTCCCCGATCTTCAGTGATCGGCAGAACATACCCTCCCGGGATATAGTTGACAGGCATGCCCCAAGGACGATCTTTCGGTATCTGATACCTAGGATCATACCTCTCCACTATGGGCGTTGAGGTGATCTCTGAGATCACAGTTCTTTGTAGCTAAGCTTCTGCCATGGCTTGCATGTCGTTACGAAGCTTTCTCATATCCTCTCTCAGAGCGTCGATCTCTTCTTTCAACTTTTTGTTTTCTTCCTCAAGATCATCCATCCTTTTCTGACGATTAGCCCGAGTATTATACGAATGAGACAGTTTAACTCTAGAATCGAGACACAAACATGAGATTTGCAGGGAAGAAGAATACGCGATGTAAGAATGATGAATGCAATGATTATATTAATTGTTTTTTGGTTTAATCAATATAAACTTTGACAATTAGATTGCAAATATCAAACGGTGGGGAAACCCCTTCTTATTGAATTCAAAGGATTACAGAAATGGAAATACAGTAGATTACAAAGTGCAGAAACAGAAACCTAAACTAATGGGTCCTGAGTTCTCTCTGAAGAGAAATCAGGTACTGATTCTGGTATCTTCCTTTTCTTTAATCGTGGCTCTTGGGCCGTTGTCGGGTTGTCATTCCTCTGCCAAGTGAAAGGAGCGAGCAAATTCCTTTGGTCATCTTGATTATCTACAGCATGTTGCTCCAAAATTTCAATCAGAGCATCTTTTTCTTTCAGTAATTGATGTATTTTGATGCACTCTATGTCGAGGGTGCGGTACTTGTTCTTCCAAGACCTTCTCTTCTTTTGAATTTTGTTAAGAGTAACCTGAAGCTTTTCAGTTTCCGTCATGAAGTACATGACAGATTCCCTCGGTGGAAGAATTCCGTAACGAGGATAAGGCATCTTTAGCTTGAGAGCTCTAGTTTGTACCCAATGGAGATAAGGCTCCACCGAGACACAGTCCGGTTTTCCTAGAGACTCTCGTCCTTTCTTATGAACATGCTTCCAAGCTTGCACTATTTCCATCTTTAGTGCTCTGTCGTTTTCTCCTTCTTTGAAGAAAAGACCTTCCAGATGAACACCCAGTGGGATGTGTCTCATCGGGTATCCAAATTGATGGCGAACTAATACCGGATGGTAGTTGATTCCTCCTTTAGTTCCTATAAGGGGTACGTTGGGGAAGTTTCCACAACAGTCAATGATCCTAATTCCCTCATAAATCCTATTACACCAATCAATGTCAGAGTTGGTAAGAGACATGATCTTCTGCGACCAACGTAAGGCACTCTTACAATCCTAAAAAGCAGCAGACTTGGGCAAGTGAGAGATAAACCATTTGTAAAGCAAAGGTACACAACATGTGATCTCCCCTCCGCTGTACAAATTTCCTAAGTGTACAGAGTGATACGCATCTGCGAGCAAAGTCGGCACAGGGTTTCCAATGAGAAAAACCTTAATGGAGTTAATATAAACGAAGTTATTGATGTTAGGAAACAAAAATAACCCGTAGGTGAGCAAGACAAAGATGCTTTCAAAAGCAGTCACGTTTCCTATACTGGCGAAGTACAGGGCTTTCTTTGTCAAGAACTGGGCTGGCAAACCTTGGATGCCACCCTTAGCGGTCATGTGAGCCCTGACCTCAGACTCGTCCAAATGAATTGCTCTTGCAATAGTTTGATTATTTGGAATTTCTTCCAGTCCAGAAAATGGAGCTCGATCCGTAATGTGTAGATCGATCAGGTGAGAATACTCCTCCAGCGTTGGTGCAAGTTGGTAATCCGGGAATGTGAAACAGTGATAAACCAGATCATAAAACTGAATGAGCGCATCCATGATTCCCTCAATCACATGGACTCTTAATAGTGGTAGCAAACCTCCGTGCTTGGCTCTGAAAGCCTCTGGGTTAGTGATCATCCTCGCTAACCTTCTCAAATCCTCTAGTTTTGGAACCTTGAAGGTATACTGGTGAGTTCTCCTTCTACCGAAATCCATTAGTGCAATCCTTTTCTCTGATATTTGCAATCATAGTCTTAGTTTATTTTGAAAGAACAGAGAGACTAGAAGAGAAGATTTTTTTGAATGTTTTAATGTTTTTTAAATGAATGCATGAATGCAGCACACAAAAACATAGAAAAAACATGGGGTCAAAGGGTCGTTGTCATGAAGTCAAGGCTCTACCCATCCCCAAAGGTTTATACTAAGGTGATTTTTGTACCTGTACTCATTATCATTAGCTCCTCCCAGGAAAGCAAAACAACAAGCGGATCATCAGCGAGTTGTAGAGCAATCTTAGAGTAAGTGCCATTCACCGAGAATAGATCACCAGCCTCAAATGAGGGTAGTATCGCGTAACAACTATTTCCGATAGTTTCCGCACTACGAAAAGGTTTGGCTCCCCAGCTTCTCAGACTTAACAACCGACCCATTGTCTAGGTGAGAGAATGGGTTGCGTTGGTCAGCCTCCACTGAGGTTGATGGTCGACCCCGTCGCCATCACTTATCTTAGGTGTATACTCATTCTTTCCACATACGACATCACCCGCATTCCCATTAGCAGAAAAATAAACATGTATAGCAATTAGGAAAAGCAGTATATATATTTGTCCTAAACATCCTAGACCTTTAAAGCTAAGAATCCTAAGTTCCTGACAGAAAATGGGTTCCCCGGCGGAAGCCCCAATCTGTGGTATTTACACAAGTGAAGAAAAAGGAAGACCATGCCTAGACCTAATTTTGAAAGGCCCCACGGTGGGCGCCATTTTTCTGTAGGCGGCCACCGCCATGAAAATGACTTACCCAAGGTTTAAATTGTAAGAAAGAAAGAACCGGCCCCACGGTGGGCGCCATTTTTCCTGTAGCGAGCGATTTTGGACGCGGTTCTTAAGCGCTGGTCGCTCTCTGCGGTTTGAGCTTAAACTACAGGTCGATTCATTTTTTATCCTATTAAAGCTGATGAAGGAAGGGAAATAGATGTCTCCAATTAACCCTGCTTGCATACCGAGTTTAAACAGCGGTCTGTTAGGTTACGAATGCTATCAATGTGGGGGAGCCTTTGTACTGGTTATTTGTATTTTCGCCAATACAGAAGGTTTCTGGCGATGAATAAGGATTAGGATGTTAGGACTGATGCTTTTTGAATTACTGCTTTTGATATGGGAGTATGGGATTTGGGTTTTTTGTTTAGTGTGCTCGCTAAGATTTTTCTTTCAATCTTATGCCTACGTATTCCCGTTTACTGAAACAGGGAAATCAGAGCGTTCGTAGTTCCTCCTATTCTATGGGAGAAAATTGTTGTTTTGGGTGTCTTGTTCAAAGCCCAAGACGTGAAGCGAAAGGTGGTTTGTATCTTGTTCAAAGCCCAAGATGTGAAGCTGAAAGGTCTATTTGTATCTTGTTCAAAGCCCAAGACGTGAAGCTAAAGGGTTTTTTCTTTTAGAGAGAATTTTGTCATCTCTAAAGAGAGAGTTATATGTCACAACTGTTTATAAAGGAGAATTACTTTAACCGGGATACGCGGATCCTAGCAATGCCATAATTTCCTTTATAGGGGGTTTTAACCTAAAGGGGAAGACTTTAACTCAGTGTAGAGCAATGCTATCTTTCCTTAGGAATTTCTCATGCTAAAAGAGGGACAGTGGCATGGATGTAGATGATCCAGAGGCTTGCCGCTTACAACGATTAGATGAAGAGGAAGGAGTTGTTGATGTTTGTGTATTATGAACGAGGCACAGCTTTGATGCTAAAAGGTTAATTGGATTAACCAGTGGTTTTCTTATACAAAGCCTAAGAGGAGGCTGATATGTGTCTCGTACAAAGCCCGAGAGAGAGGCTAAAAGGTTTTGACTCAACGAGGGAATCTTTTGGTATCTCGTATAAAGCCCGAGATGGAGGCTATTTGACTCAATAAGAGAGTTTTTGTATCTCGTACGAAGCCCGAGATGGAGGCTATTGTTTGTTTGGATCAATAAGAACCTTTTTGTATCTTGTATAAAGCCCGAGATGGAGGCAAAAAGGGTGATTGACTCAACGAGGGAGTCTCTTATGTGTCTCGTACAAAGCCCGAGAGAGAGGCTAAACGTTGTTTGACTCCGCTGGGGAGGATCATTGTATAAAGCCCAAGAGAGAGGCTAACTTCACAGGAGAAGGATCATTATACAAAGCCTAAGAGGAGGCTATGGTGATTGTTTCAGTTGAGTGACAGGTCCGGTATACTGATTTTGAAAGAGAAAATTAGTTCTTATATGAGCAACATTGTACTCGGGGATTTGATTCAAGGATCTGGGTTATTCCTGTTCTTTAAGGAAGCGGGAAATCCAAAGGATATTGAGACTATCTGAGTCTGCGGGTTTCCTTCCTATTTAACGAAGGGGTCACTTGAGAATGTCTTTGAGACTCAAGGAAGTTAGACTGTCTGTGTCTAGAGTTTCATCTTTTGTACTGTGCTTTGAGAAATAGTAGTAGACTCTTTGAAAGGACTGTTCTATGAAGATGACTAAGTTCTGTTCCTATACCTCTAGGAGGTCATCGGGACAATTTGTACGAAGCCCAAGAGGAGTCTGGAAACTTTTAAGAAGTCGACGGGTCCTTGTACTATGCCCAAGAGGAGGCTATCATTCCCGGAGGAAGAGATCATTATACGAAGCCTAAGAGGAGGCTGTGAATACTTCTAAGAAGTCGTAGGGTCCTTGTACTAAGCCCAAGAGGAGGCGGGGTTGCTTTTAGGAAGCCTGTGGGTCCTTGTACAATGCCCTAGAGGAGGCCGATGCTTTTAAGAAGCCCGTGGGTCCCCAAACCCCGAGAAATTCAAGGCAATGCTATTCACCGAGAATAGATCAAAGTCAGGAAAATTCGAGAATTTGGAAGAAACTCAAAGATGCCATTCACGGAGAATACATTCATCTCTGGGAGTAGAGTTTCTTGACAATTCCTAATGAGGACAGCCGAAGAGAAGACTGTATCTGGTGATCCTATTGGGGATCTAGTTGTCTATTTCTATGAATAAACGAAACGACGTCACTTAGTTCTAGACGTAGTTGCCGGGGAAACTCGAAATATCTATACTATTATTACACAGTTGATATGAGTTTATGAAAGAAGACTTACAGTGAAACAGCCCCACAATACAGTTATATGTATATGAAAGCGGTAAATGAAAGCGTATAAACACTTACTCGGTTGTAGAGCTTCCATGCTGTTTGGTTAGTTGTTCAACAAAGAAAGATTAAAAACAACAATATATGCAAAATCAAAGGAGAAAGTGCTTTGAAAAAGAAAGATTTGGGGCTTACAGCTCAAGGAGAGGCCCAGGGTTTTATCAGTGAGCGCACTGTTGTTTTTGTACAGAGGGACTTATACAAGTGACTGAGGCCTAAAATGTTTTCTGTACAAAGGGATGGGTCTTACACTCTCTCAAGAGGCCTAAAAAGTTTAAAGAAAAAGAGTGGGGCTTATAACACGAGGGTAGGCCCAGTTGACTTTCCGTTTAAAAAGTGGCGATCGCGCCGAGGTTTTCTTTTAACGCGGAGGGACTTATACAATAAGTGAGGCCCAAATGATTTTGGTTAAAAGGGGATTGGGTCTTACACTCTAATAGAGGCCCAAAATGTTTTGAATGGGTCTTATAGCTCAAGGAGAGACCCAATTGATTCTTTGAATAGACGACGATCGCGCCGTTTGTTTTTGACGGTATCGGGACTTATACAATACACTGAGGCCCAAAATGTTTTGGTCAAGAAAGGATTGGGTCTTACACTCTATTAGAGGCCCAAAAAGTTTTGAAAATGATTTATGAGGGTTGAATTAATCCAAAAACCCTAATTTGTTTTCAAAAATGTATTTAATTGAATAAAAATTCAATTAAAATGATCAAAATTGTTTAACATGTGAAAAACAAATTGTGATTTTGGATTAATGCTTCAAAAATTAAGTATTGACCTACAAAATAATTAGAAAGCATTAAAAGTTGCAAAATCAATGTAGAAAAAATATTTAAAATGTCAAAAACAATTAAAATATTAATTCTTTGCAAAAATATCAATTATATGAAATAAATAATATTTTTGGGATTTTTTGATAAAATAAAATATTTTAACATTTTTGTGAATTATTAAAAAAAGAATCAACTCAAAATCATTAAAACTCAGAGAGAAATTAATTTTTGAATCAATTAAATAAAATCACAAAATTCAAATATTTGAATTATTCAAAAATGGCGCCAAGAAGTGTTCTGGGTTTGGCTGATTTCTCAATCTCACTGAATACGTAATCATATCATGCAATCCACATATCATTATGCTTGTCTCAACCTCACGATCATGTCTATAACACTTAATTTCATTTAAATTAAACATAAAACATGAAATCACGAAGAAACCTCAAGAACCCTAATTTCTGCATGAAGGCTAGGATTTTTGATACACGATTCAAACAATGCAATTAATTGAGGGAAAACATTCCATGCATGATTATGAACATATGGCCAAATTATTGTGCGAGGAAATATGCATAGATTGAGAGATGACCAAGTATGTGCTTACCTCTAGGCCGTGACAGCAAGTGCAATGTATTTTTGATTTGGAGGTGTTACAGATGAGTGGTGATGATCTGAACAGCTTCCCTACACCCTATGGAGTGTGTTTGAATGGTTGGACTTGATTGAAATTGGCTGGATCACTTTGTGGTACCTCAACTGCAACTTGATTGAAAATTTGAGCAACCAGCTGGTGATTTTGTGAAATTGGTGTTTCAGAAGTGATCTAAGTGTTTGATCAGCTCATATGTGATGTATATGAGGTGTGTGAGTGATTGGTTTGATTGGAATTGCTCTCAAACTCAAAACCCGATAGTGACTTGCCTTAGAAGGCAAAATTGGAGTGAAAGAAGAGATTTTGAGGAAAGCATATGTTTGATGGCTTTGGTGTACTCAAACTCATCACAATTGAGCTCTATTTATAGTAGAGCAAGTTTGTTTTGCAAGGAATAGTGAATGGCAGCTGGTAAGTAGGTTTGCCCAATGTTGGCAAATGAAAATCCAAGTCTCCTCTAGCCATTGACTAGAGGTTAGGGCACAGAGCTTTGGTCCCCTTGGTCTTGGATAAGTCTTGACTGATTTCAGATGAGAATGGCTCAGTCCATGCCACCTTTATACTTCCATTGAATGCTTCAATCCAAATTTGGAGTCTTGTCCCTATTTTGGCCATTCTAGGTTCAACATGCTATTTCTTGTTCCATGGACTTTGGAGGCTTGGCTCAGTGATTGTCCCCTTTAGATTCAATCCTCAGATGTGTCCAAGTGGATAGGAGCATTTGAATTTGGATGATTTTGGCAAATCGAGCCAAAATGCAAAATCTGCCTTGCCTTTGACAGATTTCAGCAAGGCAACTTGACAATGTCATATCTCATGGGGTAAGTTGAATTTGGCAATGTTCTTGGCCATTTTAGAAAGCCCTTACATGATACAAAAACTGTTTGAACAAGTTTGGTTTTGATCTCTTTTGATTCCAAGTGAAAAATCCCTCTACATTTGGCAAAAAGTGAAGCAAAATCTGACTTAGTGAAATTTTCACTAAGTGTTGGAACAAAGTGTGATTTCTTGATTTTGATCACTCCATAACTCAAAATCCTTAATGAAATGGACTTAGGTCTAGTTGAAGTTTTTGTAGAGGGTAATGAGGGCTACAAATCCATCTTTGGATGAGAAAAAATGGCCATGTGGTTTAGGAGTTATGATCCTCCAAAGTTAGTGTATTAGTGGTACTTTTTCCATAACTTAGAAAAATTTCTAAGTTTTATGGTTACCCCTTTTACAAGTTATCCCACTTTCTTTGGTTTTTCTTGATGAATGATGATTCAAATCATACATTAACATCATTTTAGGGTTAAAAATCCATTTTGGTGAAAAATCTCAAAAAGTCAAAGTTGACTTTTGTGCACAGTTGACCTTTTATCAGATGAATTCCAAACTGTGCAATTCTTCAGGAAATCATGTCCTTGACCTAAATCAAACTTGATGGACATGTTCCATGGGTGTCATAGGGTATATTGGGGCATGTCCTGGTCAAAAGTCAAAGTTACAGTTGAGTTTCCTCGCGAAACCCTAATTGTGGTGCAGATGAAAATGAGACTTGTTGCTCAAGCTTCTTGGATTAATCCATTGTTCCAAATGGATCAATATAGTTCATTAGAGACCCTCAAATCATGTCTTGAGGTCTTGCCTCTTGATTTGTCCCAAAAGTCAACTTAGGGGTGAATTAGGTCAAGAAACCCTAATTCCTGATTTTTTATGTATGCATCCCCTGAGGCAAAATTGACTTGGTGAATGGGTCCATGAGGTTCCATGGAGTACATTAGGTTGTGTTTTGGATCTTTGGCTTATGCCCAGATGAAACTTTCCATCTAGAGGCCCTGGTCGACCAAAACCCTAATTTGGTGACACTGGCGATCTTGAGACTTGATCCACCTAGAAGGGAGCAGCCTTGTGCTTAATCCTTAAAGTGGGAGTCCTTTTGATCCATTGTGGATGTTTAAGAGGTTAGACAAGTTGAAGATCATGTTATTCCTTGATTGATCCTTTGTCTAAGGCTCTGAGAGGGCTTAAAACCCTAATTTTGATTGTAGTGAATGCTCAACAACTCTTGAGGCCTTTGGTGAGGCATGATGGTTCATCCATATTGTGATGATGATTAGCACAATGATGGGAAATCTTAGTGGTCAAAATTTGGGGTATGACAGATGCCCCTATTTAATCTTCTTGGACCCGAAGGTGTGAATGACGAAGGTATTCGGGCATTCGGGGTGCAAGAGGATTAAATATCGGAATACCCGAAATTTTGATGGCTATAAATGGCAGTTTGCGCATTCATCTTCTTTGACTGAGCAATGATGCTTAGAAAAGGTAAACTTCCCCTCGATCCTGGTTTCCTACCAAGGAACTGGTCTTAGTTTCTGATTTAAACTTCCCCTCGATCCTGGTTTCCTACCAAGGATCTGGTTTTAGTTTCTAATTTAAACTTCCCCTCGATCCTGGTTTCCTACCAAGGAACTGGTCTTAGTTTCTGATTTGAACTTCCCCTCGATCCTGGTTTCCTACCAAGGAACTGGTCTTAGGAGTAGCAAGCTCCCAGTCTCCTACACTTCTGCGACCAGTTCCGGACGGGGAATTTGAGATCATCACCTTCAGCAACAACCCCGACAGGGGGGGTGAAGATAGGCGCTGGTCTACCCGATGAGGTAAAGATGGAGTTGAAGACATGTCTCGACGACAACGCCGATCTCTTCGCCTGGAGTGCAGCAGACATGCCCGACCTTGAACCAGAAACTGCGTGCCACCACTTGACCATCAATCTAGCTGCCCGCGCCATTGCCCAACGACGAAGGAAACAATCCGAGGAAAAGGCACAGGCTGCCGAAAAACTTGTACAAGACCTCTTAGAGGCAAAATTTATTTCCGAGGCTAGGTATACGACCTGGCTCTCAAATATTGTACTTGTAAAGAAAAATAATGGAAAGTGGCGCATGTGCATTGACTACACTGATCTCAATCGGGCTTGCTCGAAAGACACTTACCCACTACCGAGTATAGATAAACTCGTAGATAACTCCGCAGGATTCAAGCTCTTATCCTTCATGGACGCTTGTTCGGGATACAACCAAATCCCAATGGCAGACGAGGACAAGAGATACACGGCATTCATGACCTCCTCGGGGAATTATTACTATAACGTAATGCCCTTTGGACTGAAGAATGTCGGGGCCACATACCAACGCATGATGAACAAAGTATTCCGATCAGAAATCGGCGATATGCTCGAAGTATATATGGATAATATGATCGTGAAATCCCAAGAGGAATCCGACCATACCATCCACTTGAGCAAGGTGTTCGACCAAGCTCGAAAATGTAAAATGCGTTTTAATCCAGAAAAGTGCACCTTCGGTGTGCGAGCAGGAAAATTCCTCGATTTTTATCTCACCGAAAGAGGAATAGAAGCAAACCCAGACAAATACCGAGCACTCGTGGAATTCCCCACGCCTCGGTCGAAGAAGGCGATACAATCCCTCAACGGGATGCTCGCGTCCCTTGCTCGCTTCGTAAGCAAGTCCGCCCAGCACGCTCTGCCCTTTTTCAAATTACTCAGGAAGGAGGCAAATTTCGAGTGGACGGACGAGTGCGAGCAGGCCCTCGCCCACTTCAAACAAGCTCTTTCCGAACCGCCAGTATTGTCCCGACCAGATCACGGGGAAACAATATACCTGTATCTCTCCGTGGCCAACGAAGCAGTAAGTGCAGCACTTATTCGAGAGACTACTGATGGGCAGAAACCCATCTATTTCACCAGTAAAGCCCTACAAGGACCCGAAGTCAGGTACACGCAAATAGAACGAGTAGCCCTTGCTCTCATAATTGCCGCGAGGAGACTCAGATATTACTTCCTGGCACACACTATCGTCGTCAGGACCGACCAGCCAATCAGGTAGCTGTTAAGCCGACCAGATATGGCGGGCAGGATGCTAAGGTGGTCCCTTGAACTGGCCGAATTTGACATTCACTACGAAGGGAGGAAAGCCCTCAAGGCACAGGTTCTGGCCGACTTCGTGGCAGAAATGACTCCAAATTCGTCCTCTCCGGGACAGACACAGGAATGGGTCATTTACGTGGATGGCGCATCGAGCCCCTCGGGCAGCGGAGCAGGAATTATCCTCGAAAACGAGGAGGGGACCCTGATCGAAGTATCCCTGATCCTTTCTTTCAAAACATCCAACAATTAAGCCGAGTATGAAGCCTTCCTCACAGGATTACGACTCGCCAAAGACGTCGGCGCGAAGAAAATCAAAATCTGTACTGATTCCCAACTCGTGGCGTCCCAAGTACGAGGAGAATTTCAAGCAAAGAACGACCAGCTTGCCGAATACTTGGCCGTGGTGAAAGACAAAATAACGGAGTTTGAAGCATGAGAAGTTCAGCACGTCCCGCGCGAACAGAATACCCGAGCAGACATCCTCTCTAAACTAGCCAGCACCAGGAAAAAAGGTGGAAACAAATCCATCATACAAGAGATACTGGCTAGCCCGAGCATTACAAAGCCCGACCTACCAGATGTTAACGTCATCGGAGAACCCCATTGTTGGATGACCCCAGTATACAATTACCTCACCAAAGGGGAACTTCCCGAAGATAGTAAGGAGACCAGTGTGACTAAGCGACGAGCCTGCTCGTACGTACTGGTCGAAGACAAATTATATCGACGAGGATTCTCCATTCCCCTGTTGAAATGTGTCGACGAGGCTCAGGTCCCCGAAATCTTACAAGAAATCCATGAGGGCATCAACACACAACACCTAGGGGGAAGATCCCTGGCTCAAAAAGCTTTGCGCGCAGGATATTACTGGCCGACTATGCAGCAGGACGCCAAAGAACATGTGTAGAAATGTGACAGTTGCCAGCGCCACGGGGACATGCATTTAGCACCACCCAACGAATTGAATACCCTCTCCTCGCCGTGGCCCTTCGCCTGGTGGGGGATGGACATCCTAGGCCCCTTTACAATGGGATCTTATCAAAATAAATTCCTAATCGTGGTCGTCGACTACTTCACAAAATGGATTGAAGCCTAAGCGCTTGCCAAGATCACAGCCTTCAACATACTGTGTTTCTACAAAAGAAACGTCCTTGCCAGATTCGGGGTACCCCAGGCCCTCGTGACCGACAACGGAACCCAATTCACAGACAGAAAGTTCCAAGACTTCGTCGCCAAACTGGGAACGAAACAACACTTTACTTCGGTCGAGCATCCCAAACCAACTGGCAAGCAGAGGCCGCGAACAGAGTAATCTTACGCGGATTGAAACGAAGGTTAGGCGAGGCCAAGAAAAGGTGGGTCGAGGAGCTCCACAACGTCCTTTGGGCGTACAGGACGACACCTCATTCCACCACCGGGGAAACCCCTTTCTGACTAGCATACGGAACAGAGGCAGTAATACCGGTGGAGATAAGGGAGCCCTCCAGAAGGACAGAAGCTCCGCTCGACGAAGAGATGAACGATGAGGCTCTACGCGAGGAACTCGATCTGGTCGAAGAAATAAGATCAGGGGTTGCCCTCCGCGAGGCCGCATTGAAGCAACAAATAACGCTGCGACATGACGCCAGAGTCATAAAGCGCGACTTCCCCGTAGGCAGTCTGGTCCTGCGCAGAAACCAAAAGGATTCTCGCGAAGGGAAACTGGCGGCGAACTGGGAAGGGCCCTATAGGGTCAAGTCCAAAACGGGCACGGGAGCATATTACTTGGAAACACTAGACGAAAAATAACTTGCTCGACCATGGAATGCTGAAAAACTCAAGCAGTACTATAGCTAAGTCCTTAACCACGAGGATAGACAAGTCGTCGACACAGTTACCCCAAAGCGGGGAGAGTTGTACGACCATCGTATCGTGCCCTGGTGAAGCACGACACGCATTACAACGTCGACCAGCTTCTGCTCTTTGTGCGAGCAGATCCTGCGCACAATGCGGATACCTCGACCGAGCTCCGCCGTTGCCGCACCATTCAGGCAGGACACCCAGCTCGCGATGGGAACAGTCCAAGCCTATGAGACTAGTACCTCAAACGAAGTCCTAGCCTCATCGTGGGCGGAACCACTTCGCCCTCCTCGATAGGTTTTACGCCTAGCCGGGGACACACGCACATATACAAACAAAAAGAGCAAAGTTCATAATAAAACGTCCACAAAAACCAAGTATATTAAAGTACCGGCCACGACCGGACAATGTCATAAATACAAAGAGGGGCATCGCCCATACACTGAAATACAAATTAATAAGGGCACGCAGACCCACAAAACATGGTAAAAACAACAGTCCTATCCTACGACTTCACTTTCCTCTTCGGCAGGGACAACGTGGCCGTTCACCACTTTGTTGAACAAACCCATTCCTTCCGTCTGGAGCTGCACGTCGGAGTTGAGGGCCACCATCTGCTCTTTAGCCGCATTGAAGCCAAACTCAATCGCTTTTATGTTATCTTCGCCAAGGATTCTGATCCACCCGATCAACTCGGTCCGCGAATTTAGAGACTGCTCGTCATCGTTTTCATCCTGGGCAGCTGAAGTCAAGCCTTCCAACTCAGCAATCCTATCTTGCAGTCTCTTCATCTCCTCGTCAGCCTTGAGCGCAGCTAACTTCAGCTGGGTCACCTCCGTCTAGAGCAGCACCTTGGCCTCCTCGTGACCTTCAAACTATTTTAAATCGTTGAACATCTTGTTGTTTTCGGCCTCTAGCTCGGCTATTATATTCTGGTAGGTCACGAGGCTCGCCCGAGTAGCGGTTTCATCGTCGGCGAGGACAAGGGCAGCTTCAAGGACCCTGAACATGCCCGCCGCATCCTGGCACAACTGTTTTCTCCTCACCTTGGACTTGGCATTCAAAATAGTCGTGGCTTCAGAATCATGGACTTCTATCGAATCCCCTTCAAGGAACAAGTCTCGGCTCGTGTAGCAGGCGGGCAGGACGAAATGACTAGCCCCGGACCCCCAGGACCGGCGGCCACAGGAGTCCCCGCCGCATCTCTCTTCCTCTTAAGAGAACCCTCCGGGGTCAGCGGCGTCGAGGCTCTCTCCCGGACGGGGGTAAATCCAGCAGCAAAACTCTCCATCACTGTCTGCTTAGGCACCCCGGCCTTGGCACCGGTGGTCGCCTTCTTTTGAACCTTCGCAGCCTGCGACCTCATCAGACGCTCTCGCATGTCAGCCATCATACCTGCGAACACACACATCAAGTCAGAATCAAAAGAATTCAAAGAAACAAAACCAAACCGTGAAGCATACCAAGCAAAGTCATAGCGTCGTCGTCGTTATCACACTCAAGGAGAGCTTTGACATTAATATATCTAGCTGCTCGGACAGGCCCATCCTCCCCGACCAGCTGATTCCCGTCCCGATCGACGACGTAGGCCGGAGAAAAGCTCTCTACGTTAGCATGAAGGATCCTGTACGACTCCTTATCAGCCGGGCAAAGCTGCTCATGCTTCACCAGGAACTGATCTGTTCGGCGTTTAAAATGGGTGTAGACCCATTCCAAAGGGAAAATGGAGACCACACTATCCCTTTCCCGACCATCCACTATCACCCTCTCAATGGTCGAAATGCTCTTCTTCGCCTCCTCGGTCATAGGCCTCACGACCAGAAACCTGTCCTTGAAGTTGCGTATCGAATCAGAATACGGTCAGAACAGCCTATTCTGTTGCTTAAACGATACCCAACTCTGTTTCGACCCCGCCGTGCTCCGCTGAATCTAGAAGAGGCAGAAGAAGAGGTCTGTGGTCGCCCCGATATTGAGATAACGACACACCAACTCAAAGGCCCTTATAAAAGACAAGGCGTTCGGGTGAAGCTGGGACGGGCTCAAGGCCAAATGGGTGAACAAGGAGGATTGAAAGTCAGTGAAAGGGAGACACATCTTGGCCTCCATGAACGCAAATTCGTACATAGGAAAGCGAAGTCCCGGGTACGAGGAGCAGATTCTATCGTGCTCCCCGGGACGAAAAGCTTTCCAGGCCCGTGGAGCATCCTCGTCGCGCCTCTCCAACATGTCGAAGTCCCGTATCTCCTCCTCGGAGAATGTTGATCGAAAAGACAAGGGCTCATGTCTAAGCCAGTCAAGGTCCCTTCCCGCGACCTTGATATTCGAGTAATCGGCGGACACACTGGGCCCCTCGGGTACTTCCTGTGCGTCGGGCATAACTTCATCGCGGGGTTCAGCCATTTTCACCTGAAAAGCAGAGGAAGAGAAGTGAATTCGACGTCCATGATCAAATCCACCCTTCCACCACTAATCAAGTGAAAGGGCGTTAACGAATCCGAGGACAACCACGTGCTCGCATAAATTACCTACCAATAGCTAAGAGAGGTCCCCGCGACCAGGACTCACAGAGGCACAAACGAGGACGCATGTTCGTCCCGAACTCACACTAAGATTCCGAACAGACCTAGTGCCCGACTACAAACTAAATTCTACACCTAACCAGATTCTACAAAGATCTACGCTAACAATTTCTACAAAATTCTAGAAATTCATAAAGTTCATCATGTTCTTAATAAAATGTCCTGGAATTCATGTGTTCATCAAAGAACACATGAAGTTCAACCGGAAAATATGAACTTCTACCAGAAAACTTATAAAAATATACAGAAAGGAAGAGGAACTTACAAGTAAAAGAAGAAGTTGACGGTGGCGAAGAGAAGCTCCGGCGAAGACTAATTGCAGAGCGAACGAGAGCAAAGAGTGAAAAACTTGTGAAATTATGAAAATGAAACCTTCCCCCACCTTTTTATAACCATTTGATCGTGGGAAATCGTGAAGGTCATCATAGCCTATACACCCCTAGGACTGACAAAGGCCATAAATGCACGCCACGTGTCACAAAAACTCTTCGCCTGGTTCAGCGCAGAAAATACACTAACACTTGGCCCATACGAGCAAGTCTCTTCGTCAAAGTGAACACATCCGGGCAGAAATGCTCGCCAAAAAACTCCCATTTCTCCGAGGACGCTGCAAACCCTGGTCGACGTTTCGAGCTAATGGCTGACGACCACGTCTGGTCGGGCACAAAAGGAACATTCCAAGCGGGCATCCACCTCCCCGACAGTATGGTCGAATTCGCAGCTGCCTAAAAGTCATTACTCTCCAACAGAGCAATGGCTTGGGGGGCTCCTGTTCTGGACCGGGCAAGGCTACATGCCCTTAAGGGCCAGGCCCAATCCATCATATTTGGCGACCAGGCCCAACAGGCACAATATAGCCGTTGGCCACAATATAGCCGTTGGGCACGTCTCCTCCACGCACAGAATGGTTCACGCGACCAACTGCCTCCCCGGATATCGCGGATACAGTTAGAAAGACCACGCGCTTCACCCTTTATCTGGCAGCTCCTCATTGGTCGATCAGGCGCTTTGCTCGCCAACAATCCATCTATAAAAACCCCCTCGCTTGAGAGGGGCAGGTATCACAATTCATATACTTGACTTCTCTTACTTGCTCTCCCCTTTCTTTTGACCAAATACTTACTTTGACATCGAAGTACCTTGCAGGTACCTCCACCCCTTTTTCTCCTCTCCTACGAGCATCTGCACTTGTCCTACACGAAGGCCGCGACGATCTCCTTCTGGTCCTCACCGATCAATTTTTAAGTACTATATTATCTTTTATCAATACTATAATGTGTTTTTAAATATAATACATGTCTAAATTGTATAAAATAATACTCGAATATTTAACATAAGGGAAACTAATAGAATACGAGAAAATAATGTTGTTTATATTAATGTATAATATTTAAAAGAGAAATATTGAATAGAATATATATAAAATTTAGTGAGGTGAGAAAAATCAATGTGTTATTTTGGAGTAAAATAATATAAGTATTAGTATAATTTTTTAAAATTTATAGTGATATTAGTCTAATGGGCTACCCACGGCCCATATGGACTAGCCCTAATGGGTAGCGGGTTTTTTAAGACTGAGCTAAAAAGGACCTGAAAAATATAAACTCTAATTTTAAAATTCAAACCCTATGATTCTTCGGGTCTGATGGGCCGGCCCACGTGGACATTTTGACGGCTCTGCTTCCCTCCTACCACACTTGTGAAAAATAAACCTCACACACCAATGATTACCAATTGTTAATTCACAAACGACCACGCATAAAAACAGAAAAACATTCCTCCATCCAATCCAAACCCACCACGTGTCCCAAATACGTCCACCTCAGCATAGCATAAGAAATTAACCACCACAAAAAAACTAGTAAAGCGATCCACGAAACAAACAAACCACCTCACCGAATCTCGCATTCTAAATCTTCCTTCTCCTCTCTCCCAACCCTAATTCAACAAACTCACAGATCCCGATATTCGCTTTTTTTTTTTTCATCCTCTCTCTCCTTTTCCGTCTCAGGAAAATTATTCTCCCTGATTTTCTCGAGAAAGTTAGGATCATCATCAAACAAAAACAGATTAAAGAGGAAAAAAAAATCAATCAGAGAGAATTATGAGCTTCCAGGACATTGAATCTGGCCGGCCGTTCAGACGTGGAACGATCAACGGGAAGCAAGACCCGACGCAGGCGGTGGCTGCCGGTATTTTTCAGATCAATACAGCCGTATCAACCTTTCAGAGACTCGTTAATACGCTTGGAACCCCCAAAGATACCCCTGACCTCCGTGAAAAGCTGTTAGTTCTTCGTTATCTATGTTTCTATGTAGAATTGTTGAATTGTATTCAATTTTTTGAATGATTTTTTATTGAGCTGAAATAGGGGCTAGTTTTGATAATTTAGGATTGTTTATAGCTGATGTTGATGCGGTTTGTAAATCTGCATCGGTTGATTATTATGGAACTTTACTGTTTAGGTTTTGGAATTCTTAAAGAGAGAGAATTGTGTAATTGATTATGATTAAAGAGGGGATTAGGTTTAAACGATGGGAATTACATGATGTATTCAAATTGGGAAGGAGCGGTGATTTGGGATTTAGGGTTAGTGGGAGTTGTGGTAGAAGTGCAGGGAATTATAGATGAGTTGGTATTTCTGAATGTGGTATTAGGATGAGTAATTAGGAAGTTTTTGGATTTGAGTTTGGATGTAGGTTTGCCAAATTGGATTGGTGAGCAGTTCAATTACTGACCTTTGTTTAGAAGACTGGGTTCAAGTTAATGAGATTGTGAAATGGTTTTGTTATTTTAGTTTGGTGTGGTTTGGTTTACTGCGATTAGTTGAACAGGTCTAATTGAATTTACCAGTGTTGTTAATGTAAATAGTCTGTGAGGGAGAGTTTTCTTTTTGAGTTAATTTTACTCCGACCCTTTTGTTTTATCTAAATTGAAAATTTTCAAGTTGTTGTTTTAGTGAATCACTGTTTATGCAATGTATGGGTTAACAATACTTTTTTCTATCGCATTTATGAGATTTTTTTCGTGTGTGTGATGGTATGAGATGATCTTTTTTCTAAGAAAGTCCCTATTTTATGTTTACATGGTTCGTAATTTAGAACTACCTTTGCTTTCAGTTATAGGTCATTTTGTTATTAATAATTTTTTGTGTGCCACCTGCTATTTCTGGATGGTAGGCTAATGCTTTAAAAGTAGATAAAATAGCCAAAGGGCTGTTGGGAAACTGATAATTTTTTCTTGGCTCGCAAACTGCTCCAAATTCCAATCCCTCTCAGCCTTTTAAAATTTTAACCCGGCAGCTTACTTTTAAACATTGCATCCTCATGTTAGTTTTACCTGTAGGCTCTTACTAGGTTAAGCTTTTTCTACTTGCAGTCACAAGACAAGACAACATATTGGGCAGTTGGTGAAGGATACATCAGCTAAGCTTAAACAGGCTAGTGATATTGATCACCATGCTGAAGTTAATGTAAGTTTGAACCTTTATTTTGTGCCTCACATCATCTCCATAGGCAGAGCAATTTATATGGTTTCAGAGTTTCTATAGATCAACTTCTGAAATGCATGCCAACACACATGTGCACAAATATTTATTGATTTATTTCACCGGAGCTCTTGCTCTCCACGCTACAAAATAGCTAATCTCACAATCGTTTTGCATCATTCTTTAATGAATTCTGCAAAAAAAATTATAGTTAATTTTTTAAAAATGAATTTAAAAATGCAAAAAGGTGTGATCAACGGGACATTATTATAGTTTACACTTTGTTGTATGTTGTATATTTTATATTGTATTTTAGGGTGTTATGACCTTAATGTCTATTACCTTATTTCTTGTGTTTGAAGGCAAGCAAGAAAATAGCAGATGCTAAACTTGCGAAAGATTTTCAAGCAGTGTTGAAAGAGTTTCAGAAGGCACAACGTCTTTCAGCGGAGAGGGAAACAGCTTACACTCCTTTCGTTCCACAAGCAATGCTTCCTTCTAGGTGATTTATCAATTATTAGTGGAGTTCCTAAAGAGAAGGGGCAAGATTGTGCCCCTCTGTTTATTGTTATATGGCTAATATCGAATGTGAACTGCTTCTGAACAATGACGAGTATCTTTTAAAACACTAGTTCAATTTATATGCACTTGGTTTTATGGTGTGATCAATTGTGCCTCTTTAGTTGCAATTGGTGCTTTGTTGTTATTAATTTTGATGACTTTTGCACATAATGGTTTTAACACGGGCATTACTTTCTGGCTTGCAGCTATACAGCCAATGAAATGGATATTGGCTCTGATAAGACACCAGAACAGCGTGCCCTTCTTGTTGAATCCCGGAGGTTATTCTCATATTATTCATGATAAACACTGATTAACTTATTCTTTTTCTCATTTATCAAAAAAACATATTCTTTTTCTCAAAATTATTGCATTGTTTCTGATAAGAAATTAAAGATTCACCCCCCCCAAACAAATCGAAGTTGGCTATAATATAAAATGAGTGTGATATTAATATACGTTTGTGACAAAATGCTGAAATGTAAGGTCAAATACTTGTATTACTTGTCTGAAATTATATTTTAGGCTTAAAAAGTGTTGATACCTACCTATTAGTAATTTGAGTTTTTTCCCAAATAATGCCAAAACCACATTCTTTCTTCCATTATCCTTTTTGGCAGTTCAAAGGAGTTGCGACATGAGTTAATTAATCCTATCCTTTTGTAAAATACGATTGAAAACTAATGTTGTTACTTATCAAAAAAGGTTTTTCTTATTTAACCTTTTGCAATACCTCACATATTCATTTGCAAAGCATTATAATGCTGATAAGAGTTGATACCAAAAGCTGTCATTTCTCTGTTCATATATATTTTTACGGTGCACAATCAATGACAAGACTAAGCTTTCATTTGTGTTATCGGAAAGTATTATATTTTCAATTCAACAGATTACATTATTTTAGCATCTCACCCTTTGATTATTCATGCTACAGGCAGGAGGTTTTATTCTTAGATAATGAAATTGCCTTCAATGAGGCAATCATTGAGGAAAGGGAGCAAGGCATTCAAGAAATACAACAACAAATCGGTGAAGTTAATGAAATTTTCAAAGATCTTGCTGTGCTTGTCCATGAACAAGGAACCATGATTGGTAACATATTTCTTCGTTTGTTTTTGTATCTTTTAATTGCTTTATTCATTTATTTTCTGTACTTGTTCATGGTATCTGATGTCACTGATTATATTTTGTAGATGATATCGGTTCCAACATTGAGAATTCGCATGCTGCAACCGCACAAGCAAAAACTCAACTTGCAAAAGCTTCAAAAACACAACGATCAAACTCTTCTTTGGTAATATATATGTTTCTTATTGCAATTGATCACTTTCTGCAAACCTCAACCTGCTTACATGACATGAATTTATGTATTTGGGGCCTCATGGCACCTCCTGAGTAGGTTATATTCTAAGATGATTGACGTAAGAGACGAATACAATGAGAATTGACTTAACGCGGTTTTGTAAAGCTTACTTTATTGAAGTCTTGTAAACATGAGAAGTTGAACTTGTTATATGATTGGTGTGCATGGTTCATAGTTCTGGGAAATTGGAATGGCAAAGACTCCAACTTAGATATATATAGTTGGCCTATTGTTTTATGAAGCATTGTTATCTGTTCACGTTTGTCGTGGTTATTCGCATATGTCATGGTTATTGGTTACACTTGGGGGTAGTGGTTTTGATTGTTTTTGTTCACCGTCTTGATTATTGTTTATGCTTTTTTTATCCTTTCAAACCATTGTGTAATTTGCATTGCTAATTTTGTGTTTATGTTTGATTTTAAGGCATGCCTGCTTTTGGTGATATTTGGGATTGTGCTTCTCATAGTGATCATAGTTCTCGCTGCTTAGTGAAAGATTCTATTAATTCCATCATGGTACTAATGCATATATACGAAGAGCAGCAGATAGAATCTTCCTTACTGACGATGTCACTTAAGTGGTGTTTTATCGAGTCTCGGTTGACTGGAGTTTGACGCAGCTGATTTCAGTGCATGGATGTAGGAATTCCCTTCACTATATTGGAATTTTGTTGTGGGGTGTTATGTTTTGATGTTTGGGATTTTAAGGATGTGTCTACTTGTGCTCAAAGTTCTGGTAATATATTAATTCTTTGGTTTTCCTTTACTTGTAAATGCAACATTGAATTTGGCAGTGGTGACTCCTCTTCAGCAAGACATTGATTTATGATGATCAGTTTACTTTTATAGTGGTGTTTTAAGGTTGTGTATGGAGAAAATTTCATGTATTTGATAATTTGTGCTAGTTATATTTACATGCTGAGTAAACTTGTTCATCTGTGAAAAAGTGGAAATTGCTATCTGAACTAAGATTCTGTTTTTTTTTTTTTTTTTGACACAGAACTAAGATTCTGTTTATTGACTCTAAAATCCATCCTTCTAACTATTGACAGTGCTTAAAAATTAATATTGTAAAAATAAAAGATCAAAAGAAGCTTAATGAATTATGGAGTATTAATCATGTTTAAAATGTTGATGATAATAATTGAACATGTGATATTTGCCCGAGTTTCCTGGCAATTTCTGGCAGTTACATTCTGATAGCGTTTTTGTCGCCATCCAAAGTTTGTACTATAATGTATTGTTTCCTTCCTTGGATTTTATATTGGCAATCTCCATCCAATAGTTGGTCAGTTACGTTATTTGTTTCGTTGTAATAATCTTTTGGTAATTTTGCTAATTGACATCTATAATACTATTTCTTAAAACATTTTCCTTATGTCTCTTTAAGGGGTCATATTATATTTATATTAATCCCTGTTTCAAATAACTGAAATATATTTATAAAAAAAATGATTTCAAAATGACTAATGTATTTCAACTTATAGTAAAAGGACTCTTGTCTATTTTATTTAAGGAGTGTCATAGATTAACCGATCATTTAAAAGGTGTAAAACAAGAAAGTTTTAATAGATTAGAAAAGTAGTTAAAAGACGTTGGACAAATAGATTAGAAAAGTAGTTAAAGAGACGTTAGGAGAATTAAAAGGTTTTGGACTTGGGCGTAAATAATCGTGGTGATGGAATGAAAGTGTTCAGAGTAAAATTAGAGTAAAAAAGAATTGTTTTAAAGAATGATCTAAGTGTAAAAATATCAAAATTTAGAAAAGGTATAAGAAAGTTAAGAATGAGACCAAGAATGTGAATTATATCAATCTTTAGAAACTAGAGAAAGAGAAAAAAAATTAATTTATAGACTTAGTAAGAGAAGAAAAAGAAATACAAGAGACTTTGATCCACTGAAGTGTGTTAAATATGAAGAAGACAAAGTCTTAGTTAAGAAATATGAAGGATAAGTGGAAGATTATACTTGTTAAAAGTACAAATATTGACAATCCCTATTGATGTAGGGATGTCTGAGGGTTTTAAGGTTGTTGTTGGTGTAGAGTAAACTCACGTATGAATGGTGAGACACTCTATGTCTACGTGATTTTTTGGTGAACTAAATGTCCTCTTTTGACCTTGTGATTATGATATTTATAAGAACCTCTTGGACCTGGATCTTAGGACTTAAGAGAGCAGTTACAATATTCCCCTCTCTATGAAACGTGGGATGTGAAGCAGTTATTCTTCTATAATCCCAGGAGAATGCAACTCCCTTCTTTTACTGCCTCTCTTACACCGTTACTAGGTAAGCACACATCATTCTCATGTTTTCATAAGTGAGTGAGTGATGTAGCCAACATGCGCGTGTACTAGATAATGGACGCCCATTGTGATAAATGGACGACTATGAAACTTACTTCGGGCGACAGGTATTATTTGCATGCCCTTGGTGGATCTCGTTTGACCTATTGTTGATCATTTACAAATATATCAGTGCACAGTCTCTCAAATGCGAGGGCTTGTAAAGGACGAAGTAATTTAGTTTGATCGTCTCTTCACATCTGGACGAGTCCCTCAAGCATGTCATAGCGGCGAGTCTCTCAACCATGTCTTGGGAGCGAGTCCCTTAGGCATGTCTTAGGGCGAGTCCCTCAAGCTTGACCTTGGGGTAAGTCTCCAGGTGTCAATTGATGTGAATACTGAAACGTCAATTGAGGTGGTTGCACACGAATTATTAAATGTGATCAATGATGAATTAGTCTTGGGAAGCCAAATAGGTCCCAATTCCTCCCACGTGTTCAAGACGTGGGGAATCTTTTGCAATTATTGAAGAACCTAGTGAGGCTTTATTGATTACCCATTGGGATAGCTTTTGAATTCCTTATAAAATGGCCAGCTCTTACTATTTTAACTTTTCACATATCTTCTTCTCCAAAGCTCTAGTAAGATTTCTTTAGAGTTTCTCAAGGCACAGAGCACATTCGTTCCCTTATTCTCAATAAAGTTCATCTACCATTCTACTCTCCAGGTATAAACCTTTTCATTTTCCTTCCTTTTTTCTCCTTTTAATGGAAATTATTAGAGATTTAGACGAAAGTTGTAGGATAAGAAAGCCTTTTAACATTAGTGAATGGTCTGAAATGTACTTGCACTGTGCGAGGAATGTTGAATGGGAGCATGGATCCATTAACTACAAACTCTTAGACCTAGACATATTTGGGAGATATGAGAGCACTAGTAGTTCTGATAGTGACTCGATTTCTTCCTATTCTTTACTAGGAAACTCCCAACAGTTGTTGGGGACTTCAGACGCTAGATTTAGGATTGATTGACCGGTTAGTGTTGATCAATCAAGGTAAAGAGGTGGATTTCAGGATTGATGAGAATGGTGTTATGAGGTTTAGAGATATAGTGTGTGTAACAGATTTTCCAGAACTTAAGAAGAAGATTCTTGAGGAAGGTCACAAAATTGGTTTCAGTATTCATCCCAGTGCTACGAAGATGTATCAGGACCTTAAGAAAATGTTTTGGTGGTCGGGTATAAAGAAGGATGTTGCTGAATTCGTTTATTCTTGTTTGACTTGTTAAAAGTCGAAGATCGAGCATCATAACCCGTCAGAGTTTATGCAACCATTGAGTATTCTTGAGTGGAAATGGGACAACATTTCTATGGAATTTGTAACAAGTTTACCGAAGAAGGAGAAGGGAAGGGATTCTATCTGGGTTATTGTTGATAGACTGGCTAAATCAGATCATTTCATTCCGATAAAAAGTAGTTATCCATTGCAAAAGCTAGCAGAGGTTTACGTCAGCGAGATTGTGAAATTGCATGGTATTCCTTCGAGCATTGTATCAACTAGAGATTCGAGGTTCACATTGTGAGTGCTTTTGGATTTTGAGTGATGTCAAAACTAGAATAATGTAGCATTATGTATATTGGACGGAATCCTCCCATTATAGATGAGCATCTTAGTATTAGGAAACATTAAAATGAGTTGGAAAAGGAGCTTACATCATAAATGCATTGAAAAACATGTTTTTGGATGGTCAAGTCATTTCAGGTCGACACATGTGTAAGTAGGTTGACCTGTACATGTTTCAGATTCAATATAGGTTGACACATGGAATCTCAGGTCAGCTCCCATGGATCAATATTAAAGCTTGTAGCCACTGTCTATAGGTTGCCTTATATAGGTTGACACATGGGCGACACGAGACCTTCATAGGCCAACCTGAAACCTTGATAGGCCGACCTGAGTACCTTGATAGGCCGACCTATTCCTTTGATAGGACGACACATACGATATCCCATCTCAAAAATTCCATTTTTGCTCCATCAAATTGCATTCCTTTTGCTCATTATTTCCCATACCTATATATACTCATACATGCACCTTTTTTCTAGTAAGGTACTAGTGTAAAACCTAAACAAAACCAGAATTACAAAGTTTTCCCATCATTTTCAACCTTTCTTCTATGAATATATACAATCAAACTACACATAATTATTTTTTGATTGGGTGACCATCTAGATTAGGGTTGATAACGTCCAATTAAGTTGGTGTAACTGAGAATATTGGGTTGAGATCTTTGTGTGTTTCAAATAAGAAAACTAAGTCGGGGCTTTCCTTCAAGATCATTGGGATTTGAAGGTTTTGGACAAGATCACGCTAACACGGATTCGACCGAATGAAGGCCTTGGGGCAAGGTGGTTCCCTTGTAAGGGAGTAGCGCAAGACAGCGAATCGTGTTTGGGAATCTTAGGTTCAACAAGTGCGTGCTAGGGATTAATCCGACCGAGCGAAAACCTTGAAAACGAGGAGGTCTTGCAAGAAAGTAGTCAATAACATGTGGATTGTAGCAGCATTGTTGGTGACTTGATCAAACTTTGATCAAGGGTTTGGAGGTGGTAGAATTAACAACAAACCATAGGGTTTGTGGGGTTAGAGTTCTTCATCTCTTGTATACACATTTTTGCAAAGATAAGGTTAATTGCAAGTATCTCAATTGGATTTCGGATTGAGGGCTGACGTACCCATATTGAGGCTGATTGGGAAACTGCCTAAACAAATCTTTGTATCGCTCTCTCCATCTCTTTATCTCTTTAATTGTTGTTCTTGCAAATTATCGAGTTCGTTGTTGTTTCGATTAATTTGATTGGAAATTGTTTTTCAACTATCTTTTAAAGTGTTGTTGTTGATATAATCATAATCACTTTGATTGTGATTGGCTTTTAACATCAACAAAACAAATTAAATTTCCAGACATTATCGATCACACACAAAGTGTATGATAAATTGCCTTTGAGTATTTTTATTGATTTGTGTTCATTGGAAATAAACTTTACGTATAGCTTTGCATTTGTTTGATACGTGAATTAATCGTTGTTGAATAATTTGTGTTCATTATCATTCCACTGGTTTACATTACGCATATTCGAGCTTTTAGATAGTAGGTTCGGTTAGACGAATCGATTCGGGTTGTTCCCGCTGTGCCATAAAACTTTTTAAAAACTATTTTTGCCAAAAGTTCTATTTTTAAATTTGTGATCTATTCACCCTCTCTAGATCGAAAGTATATTCCTGATCCGTCTCATATGATCCAGTTAGATAATGTGCAAGTTAGAGAGAACTTGACTGTTGAGGCATCACCTTTGCGGATTGAGGATCGTGAAGTAAAGCTCTTGAGAGGCAAAAAGATTGCTTTAGTGAAAGTAGTGCGGGGAGGACCTGCTGGTGGAAGTGTGACATGAGAGCTCGAGAGTCGGATGAGAGAGTCTTATCCGAAGCTTTTTCCTTCAGGTAATTTTTGAGGGAGAAAATTCGTTAAGTGGGGGAGAAATATAACACCCCGATTTTCGTATTTTTGTTTTTAATTGAGTTAAAATTACTTTTAGTTAATTATTGGCGTGCTTGTATATTTTTGTGATATTTATGGAGAGTGGTTAAAATTATTTAGAATTTTAGTTAATTTTAAATGATTAAAATGATAAGAAAATAGGGAACTCATGAGATTTGGGTGGAAACTAGGAATAATGAAAATATGAGGTAAAGTGGTGAGAAATAAAGGTAAGTTAGGTCCAAGGTGAAATAATTAGAAATATGAAATTAGTTTAATACAAATTAGAAAGAGCAAATTGTGAGAAGAAACAAAATAAGGGTTTTAGAGAGAGGAAGAAGTCATAGCCAAAGCTTGCTCTTGCTGGAAATCAAGATAAGGGGGATAAGTTCTTGAATATAGGTGTCAATTACATGAAGGGTAGAGAGGGATCTTCACCCTCCTCTAGGGTTTTCATCCCTTTTCACCATTGATGATGTTAATGAGTTTTTGATGAAAAAATATGAATGTTATATGATATTTGTTGCAATTGATGTGTAATTTCGTGCTTTGTGTATTACTGAAAATTATACATCTTGTATTGATATGAATAGGAATGTTATTGTTGCCATTGATGTATTTTTGATCTCATGAACATAACTTTAGATTCATGATTAGTTAATGAATTTGAATGTTAATCAGTGCATATGTGATGTTTTGATTATGGTATAATATGTATATGTTGTTTTGTGGTCAATTTGGGGTCAAAATCAGAGCTTTGATGGGTCTCCAATGGTGGAATTCACATTTCTGGTTTTTGCTGTTTTGGGCGTCTGTGCTTAGCCCACAAAAGCTGCGCTTAACGAGCCTGCACTTAGCCCACAAAATTTGTGCTTAGTGAGCACGTGCTTAACCCCAAAAAGTTGCGTTTAGCGAGCATGACATCATACAGTTACAGTTTTTGAATCGATTAGTCGGCTGTCTCTGATTCCAACGATTGTTTGTTATTGTTTTATCGTGTTTGGTGAGGTGGTGAATACAATTGATATTCCTTAAGTATTATGTGAATATTTCATCTGATGTATGAGCATATGTTATTGAAATGTGTGTATAATTATATGATGAGTTATAATTATATGTCGTTGTTGTGTGTGGTTGATGTTTCGATGTTGTCTGATGTGTTTCACGAGTTTAATTATTGTGATAAAACATTATGAGGAATTGATTAACATTTGAAATGTGGATATAATTGTATGATCATGAATTGTTGAATATATTTGCATATCATACTTGTTGTATTGAGGTGATGGACTTATTGGCGATGTACACGGTAAAAAATGAGGTCGATTGTGAATGATCATGTTTGCATGTTGTTGTTGAGTTCATGCATTATGGTGTACGGACTTCGGTTCGGTGGTGAGCTCTGGTTCAGAAGTAGGGACCACTGTTAGACGATAGGCTTCAATCTATAGAGGATGAATAGATCACATATGGCACAACGGAATAGATCACATATGGCACAACAGAATAGATCACATATAGATCACATAAACAAAAACTCTTGGCAAAATTTGTTTTAAAAAATATATGGCACAACGGAAACAACCCGAATCGAATCGTCTAGCCGAACCTACTATCGAAAAGCTCGGATATGCGTAATGAAAACCGATGGAATGATAATGAACACAAATTGTTCAACAAAGATTAATTCACAGATCAATCAAATGAAAAGCTATTCGTGAAACTTATTTCCAATGAACATAAAACGATAAAAATACTCAAAGACAATTTATTGAACACTTTGTGTACGATTGATCATGTTTGGAAATTCTATTTGTTTTGTTTATGTTAAAAGTAAATCACAATCAAAGTGATTGTTATTCTGGACTGGACCAATGGCTAGGCATGTTCCAATTCACTTCTGCTTCCTGAATGGTCCAATTGCCTAAGTTCAGCTGGTGCGGGGCAGCATTTACCTTTCTGCCCCTCTACCGGGCACATATGGACAGATGAACCTCGAGGTAATTTGCTCCTCCCCGGCATTCCTGCCTGTTACGCACGACTCCATCATCCAAGAACAGTCATGACACCTGTGCCTGGAACTACGCCTTTGCCCGTGGCAACGGCTAGTTTTGGGCATCTCTGTCCGTCATAACGGCTAGTTTTTGGCAGTTATCTATTCTTCAGGAAACAGTTATTCTGCCCCGAAAATAGGGATCGTTGGCCACGCGCTGGGGGCATTATAAAAACCCTCTCACTTGAGAGGGTCAGGTATTCAAAATCATCCTAAGAAACTCATACTTTTGTACTTGCCTTTCTCTCTCCCGATTCTTACTTTAGCATCGGAGTGCCTTGCAGGTACACCCGCTCCTCATTTCACACACCCAACATCACAGACATTCCTCTTGGCCCACTTCAGGTTCTGATCAGCCTTCACGATCAGTGGCGCCGTCTATAGGAAACTTGTTATCCCCGTCTTAACATCCACCTCAGATTCAAAGACCAAAACAAACTCTCTATCCAAGATTACGATCATGGCTTGCCAAGATCACGTCCAAGATGCTCGCAATCCTTCTTTTCTCCACGTCAACAAAACTGATGCTGACGGATCTACATCCTTCCTCGGAGGAGACGCCCTTCGTCTGAGGGACGGAGCTACTGCGTCTCCCTCCCCCACTCGTACTGATCGCGTTGACGACCAGCCCTCGCCGACCCGGCCGTGGTGGCCCTCCTTGAAGTAATCAACAACGCTGACCCGGCCGTGGTGGCCCTCCTTGAAGTAATCAACAAGACCAACCTCTTGATCCTCCATCAAAATGAGAGGATTGAGGTGTTGGAAAAGTCTGCCCGACCAAGATCCCCTCTGCCGAGGAAAGACCGATGATGATCCAAAAGTCCGTATCCCCTGCGGGAAACTGATCGTCGGGTGCGCCAAGAGCCAGAGTCCCATGTCGTTCAGAAGCGTGACCACGTTTCCCCGTGAAACCAACATTCCCCGGGAAACAAGAGAACCCGGAGAGATCAACGTTCACCCCCGGTCAGATCGAAGGGTCGGGCACGAACACCATCTCCTCGTAGAAGTCGCCGCCATGTCCCCGAGCGAAGCATCCGCTCCTCTTCCTGGACCAGTTCCAGCAGCGACGATGAGCCCCACGACCCATTGTCTCAGGAGATCCTGGCTACGTGCCTCCCCAAAGGCTTGGAGAAACCACCATCTTTAGGCACTTATGACGGAACAACAGACCCAGATGAGCACATCGAAAATGTTGATGTGCTGTTAGACTATCGTGGCATCCGGGGCGCCATCAAATGCCGCATATTCCCTACCACGCTCTGGAAATGGGCAATGACCTGGTACAAACAACTGCCCGAGGAGTCCATCACCTCGTGGAAGCAGCTGGGAAAAATGTTTTCCAGACACTTCACGGCATCACGCCGCCATCCAAAGATCGAAGCCTCCCTTAAGGACATAATTCAAGGGAAGGATGGGCCTCTCCGGGCATACATTGAGAGGCTTAATAAAGAAGCTGTGCAAGTCTCCACCACCGACGACATGAAGAAATTCCTGCTCGAACGAGGACTTCGCCCTCATTAAGAATTTTCTAAAGTTGTTGGCTTTGCACCTCCAAGGAGTCTGGACGCCTTCCTCCTCAAGGCGCGGGCGTATATTCAGTACAAGGAAAAGGAAGCGGCCATCTCCTCCCGGGCCTCACGCCATCAAGAAAGTGCTCGGGCCTCCAAAGGCGACGAACCCTCGACATCCCGTAGAGGGGAGAGAAGACGTGAAGATTGTCCCCGGGAATCCCGGGACAACAAAGGGCTCTCCGGCCATTTCCACGATTACACTCCCCTGACTGTCTCCAGGGAGAAGATTCTCTCCGAATGTGCTAAATCAGAGTTTAAACAAGCGGGGGTTCGATTCCCCAAGTAGGTACCGACTAAGCCGAACGCCGATAAGTCGAAATACTGTCGTTTCCACAAGAGTCACGGCCACACCACTGAAGACTGCATCCACCTAAAGGATGCCATAGAAATCCTAATCAGGGACGGCCACCTGAAGCAGTTTACAAAGAAGAAGGATGCTCCCCGGCAAGACGCCCAGGAGTCAAATAAATTCGAGGAAGAGGTGCCTTCCTCATAAGAGACCAACCTCCAAGTCGCCATGAGTATATCACGACCGAAGGATTTATATGTTCTCGAGGAGTCAGCGCTCCCGCGTATTTCGCATCCCATAGCCCATGGGAAACTTTCCCCTCTGCAATGGTTATCTCTGGAGGGGGCTTCAACAAAGTTACCGTTGGCTCCGTGAAGAGGAAGTTCTAGCACTTACACAGTACGAGCTCGAACAAGGTTACAACACTCGACAAGGCCCATAAGGGATCAATCCCCATCTCTTTCTACCAGGAAGAGCTCCTCGGAAGGGCCCCGAACTCAAGTATTCCACTGCTCGTAAGAGCTCAGATGGAAAATTTTGATGTTCGCAGGATCTTAGTCGACCAAGGCAGCTCGGTCAACATTATGTACTCGGAGCTGTTCTCAACCCTCCAGCTGGACGAATCGCACCTCACTCCCTACGTGGGTTCTGACCTACAGGGTTTCAACGGGTCGGTCACGAAACCCTGGGGGTACGTCGAGTTGATCGTGACCTTTGGATCTGCAGAGACAGCCAAATCTATTAAGGTTCAGTTCCTGGTAATTGACTGCTCGTCTCTCTACCAGTGCATATTCAGGTGGCCAACCTTGGTCGAGTTGGTGGCCGTGCCATCAATTGTCCATCTTAAAATGAAGTACTACACTTCGAAGGGTGTGGTCGCCACCTTACACGGGGACATTGAGGCTACACGGAGATGCTTCGAAGCGGCCACCAAGGGACTCAACACCATCGGTGCCAAGCCAAAGACGTCCAGCAAGCCAGCCTTACCCAGCAGCTTAGAGGAAGCCAAGCCACTGCCACGCGTTGACTCCATCGACCTCGACAACTGCTTCTCTGAAGATGATCAGAAGGAGGACCAGGCTTGCCCGAGCAGCTCATCCGCCTCGACCAGCACTAGCAATAGCTCTCATCCGATGCGCCCGATTCTGGATGGCGAGTTTGAACTCGTCCTGCTCGGTGATGATCCTCAGCGAGGAGTAAAGATATGGACCGGCCTCCCCGACATTGCAAGGAAATAACTAAAAGCTTGCCTCCGAGAAAACACAGACTTGTTCGCCTGGAATGCCGCGGAAATGGCCGACTTAGATCTTGCTGTCGCTTGACATCAACTCACAATTGGTCCCGCCGTCAAAGCAGTAGCACAACGTAGGAGAAAGCAGTCTCCAGAGAAAACGGAGGCTGCAGAACAAGCTGTAAAAGACCTCCTCGAGGTAAACTTTAGTTCGGAAGCCAAGTACACCACTTGGCTGTCCAATGTTGTACTCGTCAAAAAATCTAATGGAAAGTGGCGTATGTGTGTTGATTATACTGATCTCAATAAGGCATGCCCAAAAGATGCCAACCCCCTTCCCAATATTGATAAACTTGTTGATAACTCTGCCGGTTTTAAACTATTATCATTCATGGACGCCTGTTCGGGCTACAATCAGATACCAATGCCGAAAAGTGATAAAAAATACACGGCCTTCATGACCGAGCCGGGCAATTATTACTACAATTTAATGCCCTTCGGCTTGAAGAACGCCTGATCCGCTGTCGCGCACGGATCAAAAATGAGTAATTTTGAAAGCAGTATCGGGAAGCGACACTCTGATGTCGTATCACAAGGATTCTTGTTGAGAATTTAACCAACTGAAAATGATTGGGGTGGGTGGGGGGTTTCGAATGAGGTAATTAAAAAGTGATTAAAAATAAGTGATTATAAAACAAGTTGATCTGTTGTTCGTTCTCCTACTTATCATTGATCATATAATTACCAAGCCCTAAGCGGAATTCATTCTCTTTCGATCATAGTAACAATAGCAAGCATGATTGAATTACTATATAATTTATGTTCCTAAATCTGAATTAAGCAAACAGATAACGCAAACACGAATTAAGCAAACGAGGTTACGATTAACAGAACATGCATCAATCGAATTAATTCAATCATATTCTATAAAATATGCAATTGAATTAAGCAAACAACTGCACCTGAATTAAGCAAACATGATTATAGATAGAATTGAAATTACTTGGAAAATATATTAACCTTAAAGTGAATGGAGATACGATGACAGCAGATCAACTCAAAGAGTTTAGTTCTCCATGGAATACGTAAAAAGCAAAGACAAATCGTGAATAGTAAAAAGGGTCATGAACATTCGTACGGCTGAAAATATTATAAACAAAATAAGGTTTTTCACTACTAACTCAAACTTGGTCGGAAACATAAACCAGGCCCATAAAACGACCCGAAATAAATTATTTTCTAAAGTCAGAATTCGGGTTCTGACTTCAATGACTTATTTGACCATCTTTCACTCTGGATCAGATATTGGCTTCAACATAAAACTTGTAGATCTCTGTCTTAGCTTTCCATCGACTGGTAGAATGCGCAAAACGGCATCCTGTAGCTCAAGTTATGACCTGCGCAGTGAAAGGTATTAAATAAGTGTTAATGCTAAAAATAAGTTGCGAAAATAAAATAAAGGTAGAAACAAACTTAAATATGAAAACACATTAAAATAGTAAAAACACTCAAATAAACTATAGGAATGCCTAAGTATAAACATAAGAGAATGTGCATTAAAATGCACTGATCAAATTCCCCCACCCTTGAACTTTTGCACTCCGAGCAGGGCTGACAATGAACTGAACCAACTCGAAAATAGTTCGGAACTCGGTTCGACAATTAATTCGTTGAACTTGGTTCATGAACCTAATGAGGTGAATATGAGCGAAAAACTAAGTTCGTTAACTAAATGAGTTGAACTCGAACTATACATAGTTCGACTCGTTAGGTTCATAAGACAACTCGATTATATATGAAAAAAATTATATTATCTTTAAGAGTAGATTTAAAGATTTAATATCAATTTTAATTTTATATTTTATTTTAATCTAACGGTTTTAATTAATAATTTATATTTTCAAGTGAGAAAATTATTTTTAAAAATAATTATACAAATAAAATTAGCATCATATAAATTAATTAATTTTTAAATTTGTAGATTTTTGAGACAAAGTTAAATTCCAATCTAATAACTTTTATTTTATTTCAATATTTTTTTTTTAAAAATAATATTAATTTAAAATGTCAAATATATAAAAAATATACTTTAAAAAATGACTTTTAAGTCCGTGAAACAAGCGAGCTGAACCTAACGAGATGACCCTAACGAGTCAAACCGAGTTGCTCGTGAACTTATAACGAGTCGAGTTTGAGCTTAAAAAAAAGTTCGTGTCGAACTCGAACAGACATTTGAGCTGAACCAATTCTTGACGAGTCGAGCTGAACTGAGGCGAGTTCGACTCGACTCGACTCATTTCCAGCCCTAACTCCGAGCAAAATGATAACTTCAAAAATTTAAAACAAAACAAAGCAGAGCATGCATTTCCAAAGGTATTCAATATACAAGGTACAAGTAGAGTCCTAAGTCTAAACTTCAAGAATATGGTATTAGTGAGAAACTCTTTTGTGACATTCAAAACAAATACGAAAACAGCTTACCGAAGAGTACATCAAAACTAGTAGGATCCTCACAAGATATAATTCACCCAACTCTCAAGTGTTTAGTCTAACTGTTTACACTCAACGCACAACATGAACGTTAATACTACTATAAACTTGAAAAGACTCTAAATCCACACACACAAAGATCAAAAGGACTTTTATTCAGGTTGTAACGTTGCCAAGGTAAGGGTAGGATAAATCCTAAGGGGTGCTAGGCTAAAACTCAAAGGGTCAAAAGAAAATTGAAGGAGAATTAGGGAGTTGAACTAAAAACACTTTAATAACCTTCAAACAATAACTTTTCCATATTTTTCTCTTTTTATTTTTTATTTTTTATTTTCTTTTTTAGAAGGAAAATGTATTGACATCCTTCTTTCTTTTCTTTTTTTTTTCTTTTCTCTCTCTCTCTCTCTCTCTATATATATATATAATTTTTTTTTCTGCCAACCTTTGAAACATCACAACTGTATTGTTCAACCCCACAAAACTCCATACAAGACTCTTTCGACCCCTTGATTAGGGTGATAATTTTGTTTTTCGCTTTCGGCTTGTAATGAGTTTTAAATAAGAAAAAAAGATGAACATGCTCAAAGGGGTTTCCAACAAGGGATAATATTTTTTCAGGGTTGGCTTTTTGGATAAGTGGCTAAAAATAAAACAAAAACAAGTTGCCTTTATCATATCAATGTGCACAAGTAAACAAAAAGCTTCAACATAGTCAATTCAAATTCTAGAGACTAACAAACATGAATGAAACACACAAGAAAGGAAAATGAATGGATGTTTTTATGCATTATCTATTATTAGGCTCAAATTCTCACAAGGTTTAGTGATCTACCACCAATGATGTACAATTCAGAGTTTAGTCATACATATCACACTAAGAATGCATAAAAAGGAATCAATCACATCACATCACAAGTCTTTAGTCAAGAGAGATAAGAACAAAACTCATACTTGTAACTCAAAAACCAAAGAAAAAGCATGCTATTTTTTTTATATTTTTTTTATGAAAACAAAGAAAATAAAGAAAGCAAAACAAATAAATGGTTCCCTCCCCCACACTTAAAACAAGCATTGTCCTCAATGAAAGGACATAACTATTAAAGTTGAGATAAAGGAAAGAACACACCCGAGTAGTCAAGGTGGATAGGTGATCACTTAAGCAGCCTTTCCTAAAGAGAGATCTTTTACGCTTTCCTCTTCCATCAATGCGGGGCTCTCTTTTATGCGGTGAAATTTGAAGTATTATCAGAGCTCTCGCTTTCGCTTTGTATTCCGGGATCAAAAAATGATCCTAGAAAAATGAAAGTGTGGTCCACCCAATTAAATCGCTTTTGGGGCTGCCTAAACTCAAGAATGCTAACCAAGGTCCATCCAATGCCCTTCTTATGTTCCTGCAATGATTTCTCTTCCTGCACAAATTCAAATAAATTATTAGGAAGTGGTTTCAGCTCTAAGGAGGGTGGTTTCTTGATGGATGGTTTGTTCCAGGAAGCCGGGGTGTCGAGAGCTTCATCTACATGAACAACTTCATTTGCAACCTCATCTGCAATAAGAATATCAACTTGCAAGGCAACCTCAATTTCAGCACAAACAGAGCAAATTTTAGTGTCAGTACAAACATCACAAGAGTAAACATCATCAAAATCAGACAATGATGGAAAATCATCTGCAAACAAATCAGTACAAGTATTATCAACAGTTTCAGAAGACAAATCTATTTGAAAAACAGAATGCTCTTCCAAGGGCTGTTGGTTTGATCCTTGAGCTTGCTGCATGTCATTCATTGAAGTGGCAAGTTGTCCAATCTGTATTTCCAAAGTCTGAAAATTAGAATATATTTATTGTTGAAACTTGATATTATTTGTAGCCATTTGGTTGACAAGGTCCTCTAGTGAAGGTTCGGAAGATGCAGAGCACACAACTTCTAGTTCCTTCATATGCTTATGTGGATCCTCACCTTCAAGACTATTAAACCTTGGCAACAAGTGTATTAAACCATATTTGAATTCAAAAGGTACAACAACATCAGGATATTCAATACATAAAGCATTATAATTCACAAGTGCAGCCACTTCTCTCAGAGTTCTTTGATCAGCCATGATAAACTCAAAATAAGAATCTCCCAAAGAATGAGAAAACACAATATCAAGATCAAGACCAAAATCAAACAAGCAATGCAGTAACAACTAAGAAAATACCGACAATGTCCCTAAACAACAAAATAGATGGGAAACACTAAACAAAACGATTAAAATAAAATTAAAAAAATACAAAAAACAAAATCTAATCTAATTAAGCTAAATAATTTGTTTTGGAATTTTTTCGAATTTTTTTGAATATATGAAAATAGTAAAAAAAAATTCATAAAAAAATAGAAAAATGATGAATTTTAGATTTTTAGGTCGGCGTCCACTATTTAGCTTCTAAATAGAGTGTTTTGATCCCTAATTTTTTTCTAATGAATCGACCAAGAATCAGACAAATCTGAGATGATTTTCCTAAAAATCAATTTTTTTTACTAAATCAGACGCGAGACGGGGCGTCCAGACGCGAAAATGGCTAAACAGCAAAACGAAAGTTCAAAACATACTAATCGACACCTATGACTCAACTAACGGTTAAAAAAGACAAGAATCCCCGACAACGGCGCCAATTTGATCCGCTGTCGCGCACAAATAAAAAACGAGTAATTTTGAAAGCAGTATCGGGAAGCGACACTCGGATGTCGTATCACAAGGATTCTTGTTGAGAATTTAACCAACTGAAAACGATTGGGGTGGGGGTGGGGGGTTTCGAATGAGGTGATTAAAAAGTGATTAAAACTAAGTGATTAAAACTAAGTGATTAAAAATAAGTGATTATAAAACAAGTTGATCTGTTGTTCGTTCTCCTACTTATCATTGATCATATAATTACCAAGCTCTAAGCGGAATTCATTCTCTTTCGATCATAGTAACAATAGCAAGCGTGATTGAATTACTATATGACTTATGTTCCTAAATCTGAATTAAGCAAACAGAAACGCAAACACGAATTAAGCAAACGAGGTTACGATTAACAGAACATGCATCAATCGAATTAATTCAATCCTATTATATAAAATATGCAATTAAATTAAGCAAACAACGACAAATGAATTAAGCAAACATGATTGTAGATAGAATTGAAAAGAGAATTGAAATTACTTGGAAAATATATTAACCTCAAAGTGAACGGAGATACGATGACAGCAGATCAACTCAGAGAGTTTAGTTCTCCATGGAATACGTAAAAAGCAAAGACAAATCGTGAATAGTAAAAAGGGCCATGAACATTCGTACGACTGAAAACCTTATAAACAAAATAAGGTTTTTCACTACTAACTCAAACTGGGTCAGAAATATAAACCAGACCCATAAAACGACCCAAAATAAATTATTTTCTAAAGTCAGAATTCGGGTTCTGACTTTAACGACTTATTTGACCATCTTTCACTCCGGATCAGATCTTGGCTTCAACATAAAACTTGTAGCTCTCTGTCTTAGCTTTCCATCGACTGGTAGAACGTGCAAAACGACATCCCTTAGCTCAAGTTATGACCTGCGCAGTGAAATCGGCGACATGCTCTAAGTCTATATGGACGATATGATCGTGAAATCCCATGAGGAAACTGATCACACGGCCCATGTAAGAAAGGTCTTCGAACAGGCCAGGAAATACCGAATGCGTTTCAACCCAGAGAAATGCACATTCGAGGTACGGGCGGGCAAGTTCCTCGGCTTCTATCTGACAAAACGAGGAATTGAGGCCAACCCCGACAAGTGCAGGGCATTCTCCGAATTTCCAACACCTAACTCGAAGAAGTCCATCCAATCCCTTAACGGGATGCTCGCTTCTCTGTCTCGTTTCGTGGCTAAGTCTGCCCAGCATGCCCTGCCCTTCTTCAAACTCCTCCGCAAAGAGGCAGCGTTTGAATGGACGAAGGAATGCGACCAGACTTTCCTCCATCTGAAACGAGCACTATCAGAACCGCCAATTCTCTCTCGGCCAGATAACGGCGAAACTCTGTACCTCTATCTCTCCGTAGCAACTGAGGTCGTTAGCGCCGCCCTCATCTGCGAAATGCCCGACGGGCAAAAGCCTATATACTTCACAAGCAAAGCATTGTAGGGACCAGAGCTGAGATACCAGCAAATAGAGAAGGTAGCTCTGGACCTCATTAACGCTGCACGAAGACTGAGGCGCTGCTTCCTGGCCCACACGATCGTGGTCCGGACAGAACAACACGTGAAGCAGCTGCTAGGACGACCAGATATGGCCGACAGAATGCTCAAATGGTCATTGGAGCTATCCGAGTTCGACATTCAGTATAAAAGAAGAAAGGCCCTCAAGGCCCAGGCATTGGCCGACTTCGTCGCAGAGACGAGGTTCGCAGATTCCCCCACCTGCGGGGCGCGCAAGTGGATCATCTTCGTTGACGGACCATCCAGCTCGGCAGGAAGCGGGGCAGGTATCATCTTGGAAAACGAAGAGGGAATCATCGTCGATGTATCACTCACATTATCATTTCCCACGTCCAATAACCAAGCTGAGTACGAAGCTTTCCTCGTCGGTCTGCGCTTGGCCGAAGACCTAGGAGCAGAAGAAGTCGTCATCTGCACATATTCGCAACTCGTGGCCCTTCAAGTTTGAGGAGAATACCAGGAAAAAAACGACAACCTGTCCGAATACTTATCCCCAGTCAAAGAAAAAATGACGAAGTTCGCTACAGTAGAAGTAAAACTTGTTCCCCACGAACATAACGTCAGAGCAAACGTGTTGTCTAAACTGGCAAACACAAAGAAAAAGGGAGGAAACAAGTCCATCATCCAGGAGGTGTTTCCTCAACACAGCATCGAGAAGACACCCATGGTCCTCGACGTGCAAGTCATCGCCGACAGTACTGCTGGATGACCCCCTGTTTATAACTATCTCGCTAGGGACGAACTTTCGTCCGACCCTAAAGAGGCCAGCACATTCAGGCGTAGAGCCTGCTCCTACGTCCTGGTCGAATGCGTCGAGGAAGATATGGTCACCCACGTCTTGCGCGAGATCCACGAAGGAATCAACGCCCAACATCTCGGGGGTAGATCCCCTCCCGGAAAGCCCTTCGAGTAGGGTACTATTGGTCAACCATGCAGCAGGATGCAAAAGAGCACGTGAAGAAGTGTGACAAATGCCAACAACATGGGGACATGCACTTGGCTCCACCTAACGAGCTCAAAGCTATGTCCTCCTCGTGGCCCTTCGCATGGTGGGATCTAGACATCCTAGGACTATTCATCGTAGGGTCAAACCAGAACAAGTACTTGATAGTAGGTGTTGACTACTTCACAAAGTGGATAGAAGCAGAGGCTGTGGCCAAAATAACGGCCCATAACATACTTCGCTTCTACAAGTGAAACATCCTTGCTCGCTTCGGCATCCCACAAGCAATAGTCACCGACAACGGGACACAGTTCAAGGACAGAAAATTTCAGGACTTCGTCGCCCAACTAGGCACGAAACAACATTTTGCGTCCGTCAAACATCCCCAAACCAACGGGCAGGCCGAGGCGGCGAACAGAGTAATCCTGCGGGGCCTTAAATGAAGGATGGACGTAATAAAGAAAGCCTGGGTCGAGGAACTGCACAGCGTACTCTAGGCCTACCCCACTACGCCCCACTCTTTGATCGGAGAAACACCTTTCCGCCTAGCTTACGGGACTGAGGCGTTGATTCCCATTGAGATACACGTGCCATCCAGGAGAACTGAATCACCCTTGGACGAAGAAACAAATGACGAGGCACTGAGGGAAGAGCTCGACCTCGTCGAGGAGGTCCGATCAGGAACAACTCTCCGCGAAGCCTCATTAAAGCAGAAAATTACAATCAGGCACAATGCCAAGGTTATACGGCGAAAATTCCAAGTGGGTAGCCTTGTCTTAAGAAGGAACCACAAGGATTCTCGAGAAGGCAAACTCGCCGCAAATTAGGAATGACCTTATCACGTCCGAGCAAAGACGGAGAATGGGGCCTACTACCTAGAAAACCTCAACAGGGAGGAACTTGCTCGACCATGGAATGCCAAAAAGCTAAAACAATATTATTGCTAAGGCCCTGATCGTCGGTTTGCTTCGAACATTAACATCCCGACTATGATGCACGCCCAGGTATAATGGTCGCATACCAGCTAAGGCAGGATCCCGCTCAAGAATGAGCAGGACCCTTGCTCGACGGCGGTTCCACAACTGAGCCCGCCGTCATCAAAGTACCATGATAGGCAGAACACCCAGCTCGAGATGGGAGGTTCACGCCACGAACTTAGGCCTCAAACGCGACCTGAGCTCCAATCTCATGCTCAGAAGCTACCTAGGCCGTTCAACTAGTCCCCCTCAATGCCGAACACATCTAAGTCGATCAAATACCGAAAGCAATAAACGAATCAAAGTGACCCTTGTTACAGGCACACACACGTATCGAGCAAAGTTACTACACTTAGTGAAAATAAAGGCGAATAAAGCCATGCGCGAATATACAAAATACAAAACCGACCAGGACGTCCGAACATATACATTTCAAAATAATTAGTGGTCACGAGGACCACGATTGTGCTTGTTACATGATAAAGGGGTCACGCCCCATACTAAATAATTAAATTACATAAAACATTGCACACGGGCCAGAGATATCACAACAACAAAAGGAGACATCATTCCTCCATCTGCTCGGCCTCCTCAGGGATAGACTGCGTCGACTGAGACTCCTCGTCAAGGATACGGGCATGCTCATCGCCAATCTGGAAGAAATTGGGATTGACAATCTTGCCATCTTCAACATGATTAAGAAAACTAGTCCCCTCCATGGACAACTGAACCCCTGGATTCACAAGTTTGAGCTGAGCCACAACATTGTTGAAGGATTCCTCCTCGATGGCGCAGACATCGTCCTCCACCTGCACAATGTGAGCAATCAGCTTAGCTCGAGTCTTTAGCGCCTTAAACTCGTCAGACTCATCTTCAGTCGAAGCCGCCGCAGACCTCATCTACTCAACCAAGTCTTCGGAAGCTTTCTTCTCAACCTCTTCTAATCAGGGTGTCATTTTCCCCTTTTAACTTAGCAACCTCTTCCTGGGACTTCCTCCCCGCGTCATCAGCAGCCTTGGCCTTCTTCACCTTTTCTTCCAGGGCTGTTATAGCCGCCTGGGCCTTCTTTAGCTCGGATTCGGAGGGGGAGTCTTCCTCGGCGTAGACCGCCGCCATCTCCAGTACCCTTATCAGTGCAGAGGCATCCTGCGCCAGCATCGCCCTCTTACTCGGGCGGTCCATTCCCTCGAGCTTTAGGGACTCTGCCCAAGGAACCGTCAAGGATGAACCCTCAAAGAACCTTCTGCCACGAAGGCAGGGAGGAAGCTCAAACTTGCTCTTCTCCCCCGCCCGGCTGAGATCCGCTAGCTCATTCTTCCTGATTCGCTTAAACCTTGAAGTCTCGGGAAACGGAGACCCTTTGGTAGAAGAAGGAATAGGCGAGGAGCTCCCCGACGCTAGCTGAGGAGGGGGCTCCCACTGAGTAAGCCGAGTCTTTGGATTCGTTGCACCAGTTTTACCCTTCGCAAGAGCGTTCTTCACCATCCTTTCGTGTGCTGAAGGCATTTCACCTGCAAAAACATAACCGACACGTTAGCAAACGAGGAAAACTATAATCCGGACAAGCTAAAAAATAAAGACTACCAAGTAATTTAAGGGCGTCAGCATGGGTTTTGCACTCAAGAAGCCCCTTCGTGTTGATATAGCGGAATTCTACTTTTTTCCCGCCATCTTCCTTAAAGATCGGGTCCCCTTTTTTGGTCCAGCACTCCGCAAGTTTAAAACTATTAAAGTAATTTACCATTGCTGCATAGCCGACTTTGTCATCATCATTCAGCATCTCTGGTTGGGCAAGGTAATGGTCAGTGCCCCGGAAGAAATGGTCCCTACTCCAACAAAAGGGAAACTTAAACACTCTATTCGCCACCAACTTCCCATGCTCGTCGTAAAGATCATTACCGTCCTCTTCTGTCGATACTTCCCAGGCATACATAGTATCATGGGCTTTCTCCGACACAGGTTTGATAATGTTGAACCTCTCCTTAAAAGTCCTGATAGACTCGGAGAACGGTTTAAACAATTTCTTCGTTTGCTTCAGCGAAACCCAGCCATACTTTCTCCCCGAAACCTGCCTCTGGAGGTGAAAGATCATAAAGAACAAAGGGAGGGTGGCTCCTATCTTCAGGAACTCACACGTCAGCTCGAAAGCACGGATGAATGCCAGTGAGTTAGGGTACACCTGTGACGGGGCCAGGTCCAAGTGTACTAAGACAGACATCTTAAAGTCGGTGAAGGGAAGCCTCAGTCCTATGTCTTTGAAGGCGTACGCGAACATCGGTAACATCTCCCCGTAATCCATATAAATACGATTGTCCTCACCTGGGAATTGCAACTTCCACTCCCCTTCTGGCCCCACGGTGGTGTAGCGCGGTTTTTGTGGTTTCGAATCACTATCGCTTTGGTACTACAGTTCGATTCATTTTTTATCCTATTGAAGCTGATGAAGGAAGGAAAATAGATGTCTCCAATTAACCCTGCTTGCAAACTGAGGTTAAACAGTCAAAACTGTTGGTTTACAGATGCGGCTTTAGTTCGTGGGTCTCTCTCTGCTTATTTTGTTCATAAGGAAATACCGGGATTGTTCATGGGGAATTTGTTGGGATACTGTGCTAGATTGGCTGGAGGTAGGGGACTTTGGGGTTTTTCGATTAGAGTGGTCGCTAAGATTTTTTGTCAATCTTATGCCTACGTATTCCCGGGATAGGGAAATCAGAGCGATCGTAGTTCCTCCTATTCTATGGGAGGAAATGGTGTTTTGGTGTCTTGTTCAAAGCCCAAAACATGAAGCTAAAGGTGGTTTGTATCTTGTTCAAAGCCCAAGATGTGAAGCTGAAGGGTCTATTTGTATCTTGTTCAAAGCCCAAGATGTGAAGCTAAAAGGGTGTTGACTTTAGAGAGAATTTGTCATCTCTAAAGAGGTCTGTTTGTCACAATTGTTGGGTGACTAATTATAAATGAGAATTACTTTAACTGGGATATGCGAATCAAACAATGCCATAATTTCCTTTATAGGGGATTTTCAACCTGAAGGAGAAAACTTTAACTCAGTTTAGAGTAATGCCATATTTCCTTAGGAATTTCTCATGCTAAAAGAGGGACAGTGGCGTGGATGTAAATAATCCAGAGGCTTGCCGCTTACAGCAATTAGACGAGGAAAAGGAGTTATTGATGTTTGTATACTGTGAACGAGGCACAACTTTTGATGCTAAAAGGTTGATTGAATCAAACAGGGATTTCTTTATACAAAGCCTAAGAGGAGGCTATTGACCCAACAAGAGGATGCTTTTGTGTCTTGTACAAAGCCCGAGATAGAGACTAGAAGGGTTGACTCAGCAAGAGAGTGTTTTTATATGTGTCTTGTACAAAGCCCAAGACGGAGGCTAAACGGGTTTGACTCAACAAGAGAGTCTTTTATACTCACCAAGAGAGTGATTTGTATCTCGTACGAAGCCCGAGATGGAGGCTAAAGGTGATCGACTCAACAAGAGAGTCTTTTTATACTCAACAAGAAAGTGTTTTGTATCTCGTACAAAGCCCGAGATGGAGGCTAAAGGTTAGCTCCGCTGGGGAGAATCATTGTACAAAGCCCAAGAGAAGGCTAGGGTTACTGTTTCAATTGAGTGACAGGTCCAGTATGTTAGTTAAAAGAGAAAATCAGTTCTTATATGGGTAATGTTGTACTCATGGTTTGATCTGAGGACCGGGATTATTTCCTGTTCTTTAAGGAAACGGGGAATCCGAAGGGTATTGAGACTGCCTAAGTCTACGGGTGTTTTTTTCCTATTTTTGAAAGGAACTTGAGAATGTCTTCGAGACTCAAGGAGATTAGACTGTCCAAGTCTAGAGTTTTATCTTTTGTACTATGCTTAAGAGAGATCCAGAGACAGTATGTTCGTCGTAGAAAGATCTAAACTCTTTGAAAGACTGCTCTATTAAGATGACTAACTTCTGTTCCTATACCTTTAAGAGGTCGTCGGGACAATTTGTACGAAGCCCAAAAGGAGGCGAGAAATACTTTTAAGAAGCCGAAGGGACAATTTGTACGAAGCCCAACATGAGGCTATCTTCCCGGAGGAAGAATCATTATACGAAGCCTAAGAGGAGGCTGTGAAAACTTCTAAGAAGCAGATGAGTCCTTGTACAACGGCCAAGAGGAGGCGGGGATGCTTTTAGGAAGCCTGTGGGTCCTTGTACTAAGCCCAAGAGGAGGCTGATGAACAGTTCCAGAAGGGGTTTCACTTGGAACATTGGCCTTCTGTATATAAACTGTTCAAGGGGGAGATTTCTTAGATCTAGTTGTCTAAAATTGTTGTAAAAGAAAATTCTCGTGGTTTAGGTTATGTTGAAATATCCGGGAGAACGTCGAATGTAAGGAGACGAGGTTTTGTCTAGTTCTAGACGTAGTTGCCGGGGAAACTCTAAATATCTATACTAGTATTACACAGTCGATATGAGTTTATGAAAGAAGACTTACATTGAAACAGCCCCACAATACAGTTATATACATATGAAAGCGGTAAATGAAAGCGGGTAAACACTTACTCGGTTGTAGAGCTTCCATGCTGTTTGGTTAGTTGTTCAACAAAGAAATTGAAAATAACAGTATGTTACAAAATCAAAGGAGAATGTGCTTTTGAAAAGATTGTTGGGGCTTACAGCTCAAGGAGAGGCCCAGGGTTTTATCAGTGATCGCACTGTCGTTTTGTACAGGGACTTATACAAGTGACTGAGGCCCAAGAAAGGTTTTCTGTACAAAGGGATGGGTCTTACACTCTCTCAAGAGGCCCAAAATGATTGAAAGTGAACAAATATGGATCTTATAGCTCAAGGAGAAGCCCATGGTTAATCTTGAAAAGGGCGACGATCGCGCCGAGGTTTTGAAAACACGTGGGTCTTATACAATGACTGAGGCCCAAAAATTTTTGGTTTCAAAAAGGGGATTCGGTCTTACACTCTATTAGAGGCCCAAAATGATTTTGAATGGGTCTTATAGCTCGAGGAGAGGCCCAGATGGTTTGTTTTTAACGGGCGATGGTCGCGCCGAACTTTTTGAAATACAACGGGACTTATACAACATTTGAGGCCCAAAATAGGTTTGTAATTACAAAGGATTGGGTCTTACACTCTACCAGAGGCCCAAAGAGTTTAAAGAAAAGAAATTGGGCTTATAACACGAGGGTATGCCCAGATGATTTTTAAAAGAGGTGACGATCGCGCCATTGTTTTTGAAAATACAGTGGGACTTATACAATGGTTGAGGCCCAAAAAGTGATGTATTTACAAAGGGATTGGGTCTTACACTCTATTAGAGGCCCAAAGAGTTTTAAAAGGTTTGATGAGGGTTGAATTAATCAAAACCCTAATTTGTTTCCAAAATGTATTATAATTGAATAAAAAATTCAATTAAAATGATCAAAATTGTTTAACATGTGGAAAACAAATTGTGATCTTGGATTAATGTTTCAAAAATCATGTTTTGACCTACAAAATGATTAGAAATCAGTAAAATTTGCAAAATCAAGAAGGAAAAAATATTTTAAATGTCAAAAACAATTAAAATATTAATTCTTGGTAAAAATATCAATTATATGAAATAAATAATATTTTTAGGATTTTTTTGGTAAAATAAAACATTTTAACATTTTTCTGAATTATTAAAAAAAGAATCAACTCAAAATCATTAAAACTCAGAGAGAAATTAATTTTTGAATCAATTAAATAAAATCACAAAAATTCAAAAATTCAAATATTTGAAAAAGGGCGCCAAGAACACCTTGGCCTTGCCCACGTGCTCTGTTTTTCCCAGATTTGCGTTTTCTATCCAATCTCACTGAATACTTGATTATATGATGCAATCTACATAACAATTTGCTCGTTTTCACCTCACGATCATGTCTATGGTCTTTAATTTCATTTATTTTAAGCATGGAATAATAAATCAAAGAGAAACCTCAAGAACCCTAAATTCTGCATGAAGGTTCAGAAATTCCATACACGATCCATACAAAGCAATTGATTGAGGGTAAACACTCTATGCATGATTTATGAACATATGGCCAAATTATTGTGCAGCAAAAATTGCATGGATCATAGAGTTAGAAGAGCTCATGCTTACCACTTACAGCTGGTGATCGTGTTTTGGGTTAGGGGTGTTACAACTAGGTTCCAATGATCTGGATAGCTTCCCTAGGTGCCATAGAGTGTGTCTGGATGCTTGGAATGGATTGAAATGATCAGGAACTTGAAATGGCACCTCAACTGTAAATCTGTCAAAGGCTTGAGCAGTTGGCTGGTGATTTTGTGATTTTGGTGTTCCAGATGTTATGTGAGTGTTTGGATCACTTCTATATGATGTTTATGAGGTGTGTGTGATTGGTTTGGTTGGAATTGCTCTCAAACTCAAAACCCGATAGTGACTTGCTTTTGAAGGCAAATTTGGAAGTTAGAAGGTGATTTTGAGGAAAGCATCTATTTGATGGATTTGGTGTACTCAAACTGAGCATAAATGAGCTCTATTTATAGTAGAGCAAGTTTGTTTTGGGATCAATAGTGAATGGCAACTACAGCAGAGGTTTGGCCAATGTTGAGCAATGAGAATCCAAGTCTCCTCTAGCCATTGACTAGAGGTTGGGGCACAGGCTGCTGGTTCCCTTGGTCTTGGATAAGTCTTGACTGAATTCAGTTGGCAATGGCTCAGTCCATGCCACCTTGGTGTATGCATTGAATGCTCCAATCCAAAATTGGAGTCTTGTCCCTCTTTTAGGCAATTCTAGGGTTGGCATGCTATTTTTGGTTCCAAAGACTTGGGAGGCTTGGGATCAGAGTTGGTTCCTCCTTGGTCCCCCCTTGAGGTGTTCAGATGGATAGAGTTGCTTGGAATTGCACAAATTTGACAAATCGAGCAAAACTCCAAAATCTGCATTGCCTTGACAGTTTTCAGCAAGGCTTGTTGCCATTGTCATATCTCATGGCTCAAGTGGAATTTGATGGAGTTCTTGGCCATTTTGGAAAGCCCTCATATGATACAATAACTGTTTGATCATAATTGGTTTTGATACTTTTTGGATCCAAGTGAAAAATGCCCCTACATTTGGAAAAAAGTGAAGACAGATTCTGACTTAGTGAAAATTTCACTAAGTGTTGGAAAAAGTGGTATTTCATGTTTTCAGCCACTTTGATCATTCCCTAACTCAAAATCCATAATGAATTGGAATGAGGTGTAGTTGAAGCTTTTGTAGAGGGCCATGAGGGCTACAAATCCAGCTTTGGATGGGGAAAAATGGCCTTCTGAGTTTTTATGGTTACCTCTTTTACAAGTTATCCCACTTTTCTTGATTTTTCTTGATGAATGATGATTCAAATCACACATTAACATCACTTTAGGGTTAAAAAACCATAATTGTGAAAAATCTCAAAAAGTTAAAGTTGACTTTTGTGCACAGTTGACTTTTTGTCAGATGAATTCCAAACTGTGCGATCCTCTATGAAATCAAGTCCTTGAACTAAATCAAACTTGATGGATTGATTTCATAGGTGTTATAGGGTGTATTGAATCATGTCCCATGGTTTGGGAGCATGTCCTGGTCAAAAGTCAAAGATACAGTTGACTTTTTCTGCGAAACCATAATTGTGGTTCAGATGAAATTGAAACTTGTTGCTCAAGCTTCTTGGATCAATCCATCATTGAAAATGGATCAATGTGATGTATTTGAGACCCTCAAATCATCTCTTGAGGTCTTGGCTCATGATTTGTCCCAAAAGTCAACTTAGGGGTGAATTAGGTCAAGAAACCCTAATTCCTGATTTTTAGTGAATGCATCCCCTGAGGCTAAATTGACTTGATGATGGGGTCCATGAGGTTTCATGGGGTATATTAGGTTATGCTTTGAAGCATTGGCTCATGCCCAGAGGAAAATTTCCATCTGGAGGCCCTGGTCGACCAAACCCTAATTTGGTGACACTAGCGATCTCGAGGCTTGATCCATCTAGAAGGGACAAGCCTTGTGCTTAATCCTTGAAGTGGGAGTCCTCTTGATCCTTCATGGATGTTTGAGAGGCTAGACAAGTTGAAGATCATGTCATTTCTTGATTGATCCTTTGTCTAAGAGCTCTGAGAGGGCTTGAAACCCTAAGTCTGATTGTAGTGGATGCTCACCCATCTTTGGGAAGACTAATGGTTCATCCATATTGTGATGATGATTTGCACAATGATGGGAAATCTTAGTGGTCAAAATTTGGGGTATGACAGATGCCCCTATTTAATCTTCTTGGACCCGAATGTGTGAATGGCGAAGGTATTCGGGCATTCGGGGTGCAAGAGGATTAAATATCATAATACCCAAAATTTTGATGGTGGTTATGAATGGTAGTTCACGCATCCTTCCTCTTTTGCTAGGCAATGATGCTTAGAAAAGGTAAAAACTTCCCCTCGATCCTGGTTTCCTACCAAGGAACTGGTCTCAGTTTCTGAAATAAACTTCCCCTCGATCCTGGTTTCCTACCAAGGAACTGGTCTAAGTTTCTGAAATAAACTTTCCCTCGATCCTGGTTTCCTACCAAGGAACTGGTTTCTTTCGTCAATAAACTTTATTGACGAGGGACGCTATGTTTAGCGGTTTTCCTCAAACTTCTCGTCGAATTTTCCTGGGGAGATGCTATTTGATGAACAAACTTTTGATGTCAGACTTGCTGGGGAACCCATCTGTCTGAATTGTAGAGGTGTACAAACTTCTCTGTTTGGAGACGCCATTTGTCGACTCTACTGGGGAAAACGAGCCTCTTTGAGAGACTGTTTCTTGCTTAGGGATATTGCATCATACTTTTCTCGGAGATCTTCTCGGAGAAATGCCATATGATGTGATCCAATTTTGAGGTGTCGATGACCTTTTCGTCAGTGAATTTTTCGGAGAAAAACTGTTGTACTGCCGAATCTCTGATTAAGAGGCTTTCTCTGGGGATTTCCTTAATCCGGGAAAGCGAAGATATCATCTTCAATGGCGAAGAGTGATGTTTTTCGGAAGCTCTCTGGCTCTTCAGAGGTTCAAGTTATCAAAGTGGTCAAAGAACCACCTTCAATCCAGAAATAAACTGGAGGAGAGATCTCTTAGATGATTCATTTCCCGACGAGGAAAGAACTGACGACTCGATTGAGAGGACTCTTATCACTAGGGAACAAGACCGACATATAGTGATAGTGATGCAATATGAATATGAATGTGAATCAATAATGCATGATGTATGTATGTATATGCTGACAAACCTAACGCGACATACACACTACTAGATGAACACGACTAGATACTCGGCCACAGTGGGGGATAAAAAGTATCACTGGTTCACGATAGCAATTTTGCCTTGCTTAGGAGAAGTAGTCCTCGTGGGGAGCTACGTTGGTCGGGCTTAGGAGATAAGAACTCTGCCGGGGGTATCAGATGGGAAAGTCACATTTGATACAGCTGATCCTTCATTCAGGCACACTGGCTTAGAAGGAGTACTTTGATTCTGCACTTTGAAGCTCGATTACTTTTGGCGAAGCGATCGAGGTTCTTTTGATGTTCAACAGTCAAAAGAAATTGCCATCTTTTTTTTAGAGCAGAAAAGTTTTACAAGTAAATTCATTTTTTGTTTTATTTCAAGAATCGCTGATCATGTTAAAATGTCGTTCTATAAAGCTAAAACAAATGAGAATTGCAAACAAAAGCACAAGGGCTCAAATTTTATTGATAGGATGGAAATCAGCCAAACGCGTGATTCCATAGAGTATTTACTAAGTTAGAAAATGGTAATATAAGGGAAAAGGTCTACATTGAAACATAATGACCATTATCCTTCTACCAACTTCGGAATTCTGGACATCCTGAGCTTCTGTCAAAGATGACCTTGACTGGCGTTTTCCTGACCGATGGCATTACTGCTGCTGAGGGATTTGCCCCTTTGTTGAACATAGTTACTTGCCATTATCCCTAATTTTTGCCTGGATTGTACTGTGATGTTTCCAATCCACCGGGATGATTTTTGATCATGTCTCTAATTTTTGCCTGGACCGCCCTTTCGGGTTTTCAATCCACCGAGACGTTTTATTATTATTATTATTTTTAGGCGAAGTATTTCTTGACTACGTCAACATTTGTGGGGTAGGCAAATTCCTCTCCATCCATGGTTGCAAGTCTCAAGGCGCCGCCTGAGAAGGCTTTCTTGACCACATAGGGGCTGTCATAATTCAGAGTCCATTTGCCCCGGGAATCTGTGAGAAATGATTGTATCTTTTTTAGCACAAGGTCTTCTTTCCTGAAGACGCGAGGTCGAACCTTTTTGTCGAACGCCTTCTTCATCCTTTGCTGATACAACTGACCATGGCATAGTGCCGTGATTCGCTTTTCTTCGATCAGGTTTAGTTCGTCGTGTCGACTTTGACACCATTCAGCTTCTGCTAGCTTAGCTTCCATCAATACCTGGATTGATGGGATCTCTACTTCTATGGGGAGTACTGCTTCCATGCCATATAATAGAGAGAAAGGGGTTGCCCCTGTTGAAGTGCAGACAGATGTGCAATAACTGTGAATAGCAAAGGGTAGCATCTCGTGCCAATCTTTGTAGGTTACGACAATCTTTTGAACAATCTTCTTGATGTTCTTGTTAGCCGCTTCTACTGCGTCGTTCATCTTGAGTCTGTAGGGAGATGAGTTATGGTGTTCGATCTTGAACTCAGCGCACAACTCCTTCATCATCTTATTATTCAAGTTAGATCCATTATCTGTAATGATCTGGCTCGGAACACCATAATGGCAGATGATATTGTTTTTGATAAATCGGACCACCACTTGTCGGGTAACATTGGCGTATGACGCTGCTTCGACCCACTTGGTGAAGTAATCAATGGCTACTAGGATGAACCGATGTCCGTTTGAAGCCTTGGGTTCGATCATGCCAATCATGTCGATTCCCCATATGGAAAAAGGCCACGGGGAAGAAAGAACTCTAAGATGTGTTGGCGGTACATGGATTTTGTCTGAGTATATCTGACACTTGTGACATCTCCTCATGTACTTGTAGCAGTTGGATTCCATGGTTAACCAATAGTACCCTGCTCTTAGAATTTTTCTCGCCATTGTGTGTCCGTTGGCATGAGTGCCAAAGGACCCTTCGTGAATTTCTTTTATCAGCATGTTTGCTTCTGGTCTGTCTACGCATCGGAGCAAGACCATGTCAAAGTTTCTCTTATAGAGTGTATCACTGCTCAGGAAGAAGCTGCCTGCTAGCCTTCTGAGGGTCTTTCTGTCATTCCTTAGTGCCCCAGGTGGGTACTCTTGTTTCTGAAGGAAGCATTTGATATCGTGATACCAAGGTTTGTCATCTATGACTGCTTCAATCGTGAAGACGTAAGTGGGCCTTTCAAGGCGCATTATATCGATCTTAGGTAAGTCGTTCCATTGACCTACACTAATCATGGAAGAGAGGGTGGCTAAGGCATCAACCATGTGATTCTCCTCACTAGGGATATGATGAAACTCGACTCTGTTGAAGAAGGGTAACAATCTTCTTGCGTAATCTTTGTATGGAATCAATCCTGATTGGTATATGTTCCAATCTCCTTTGATCTGTTTGATAACCAGGGCTGAGTCGCCATATACATCTAATTTCTTAATCCTTAAGTCGATCGCTTCCTCGAGACCCATGATACAAGCTTCGTATTCGGCCTCGTTGTTTGTACACTTGAACGTAAGTCTGGCAGTGAAAGGAATGTGGGTACCCTGAGGTGTTATAATGATTGCCCCAATTTCGTTTCGGTAATGATTGACAGCTCCGTAAAAAATTAGTCCCCATTGGGAACCTGGTCCTGGCCCTTCACTGGGTAGCGATTCATCGCAATCTTTCATTTTTAGATACATGACATCTTCATCTGGGAATTCAAACCCGATTGATTCCTGATCGTCAATCGGTTGATGAGCCAAATGACCGGCTAAAATACTTCCCTTAATGGCTTTCTGAGCATGGTACTCTATGTCATATTCTGATAACAACATCTGCCAACGGGCAATCCTTCCCGTGAGAGCAGGTTTTTCAAATACATACTTGATTGGATCCATTTCAGAGATTAACCAAGTGGTGTGACGAATCATGTACTGGCGAAGACGTTTGGCTGCCCAAGCCAGAGCGCAGTAAGTTTTCTCAAGCATAGTGTACCGAGTTTCGCAGTCGGTGAATTTCTTGCTCAAATAGTAGATGGCAGAATCTTTTCTTTTGGTTTCGTCTTGTTGGCCAAGTACACAACCCATGGAGTCCTCTAGGACTGTGAGGTAGATGATCAGTGGTCTTTCTTTCATTGGAGGTGATAGAATCGGCAGGTTCAACAGATATTCCTTGATACTGTCGAAGGCGGTTTGGCAGTCTTCTGTCCAAACGCAGTCCTGATTCTTTTTGAGTAATTTGAAAATTGGCGCACATGTCACGGTCATGAGGAATATGAATCTGGAAATATAGTTCAAATGTCCCAGGAATCCCCTGACTTGTTTTTCAGTCTTTGGAGAAGGCATTTCTTGAATGGCCTTGACCTTGTCAGGATCAACCTCAATTCCTTTCTGGCTGACGATGAACCCTAAGAGTTTCTCTGAACGGACACCGAAGGTGCACTTATTGGGATTCAAGCGAAGTTTGTACTTTCGCAAACGCTCGAATAGTTTTGACAGGTGTGTCACATGCTCTTCCTCTGTTTTAGATTTTGCAATCATGTCATCGACATACACTTCGATTTCTTCATGTATCATGTCATGAAACAGAGTAGTCATGACCCTCTGATAGGTTGCCCCGACGTTCTTCAAACCAAACAACATTACCTTGTAACAGAAGGTACCCTAGGGGGTAATGAACGAAGTTTTCTCCATGTCTTTCGGCGCCATTTTGATCTGGTTATAGCCCGAGAATCCCTCCATGAAGGAGAAAATTTTGAACTTTGCTGTACTGTCTACCAGCATGTCAATGTGTGGTAAGGGAAAGTCGTCCTTTGGACTAGCCTTGTTTAGATCTCTGTAATCCACACACATTCTGACCTTTCTGTCCTTTTTCAGAACTGGTACGATGTTGGCTAACCATTGAGGATATTCTGATGTAGCGAGGAAACCCGCGTCAATCTGTTTATGTACCACCTCTTTGATTTTGACAGCCATGTCTGGATGAGTCCGTCTCAACCTTTGTTTTACCGGCGGACATTCTGATCTCAACGGTAGATGGTGTTACACGATGCTGGTATCCAACCCTGGCATGTCCTGATATGACCAAGCAAACACATCGGGAAATTCTCTAAGAAGCTTTGTCAAACTCTTTTTGACAGTTGGATTGAGCAGTGCCCCAATCTTGACTTCTTTTCTCTCTTTTTCTGAACCCACGTTGATCGTTTCCAACGGCTCTTTGTGAGGTTCAATGGACCTTTCCTCTTGTCTGAGTAGTCAGGAGATCTCTTCTGGAATTTTGTTGTCAACTTCTTCTTTAGCCCCAAATACCGGGACCTCAAAGTTGGGAGAAGGCATTGGATCGTATGTTTCAACGGGGTTTAAAACAAGCAATCTGCATGACGTGATGATTTGTGTTTAGAAGAGATAGGGAGAATGCAAAAGTGTGTGCAGTGTATTTCTTTTAATGCTTATTTTTATTATTGAGTTGTTTTTTAGGATTACCATTTTCTAAAAAAGCAAAAAGAGAAAACAACAATTAATGCGGAAATTACAGAACGACATTATTTTATTAATGAACAAGTCGATTCTTGAAACTACAGCCCTATAAAACAAAACTCTGTCGCTTTGGGCAAAACGAAGAGGGATGTTTACAGAAAGTGAGCCCTATCAAAACATCTGTTTCACCTGGGCAAGGTGAAAGGTTAAAGTAAAGACGGCATCTACTTAGACTTATGAACAATCTTCGAAACATTGACAACAACCCACTGGCGGCGAACTCCTCGGTGAATCACAAAGTCTGGTACCTTCCTTGATTTGTCTTCAGAAATGACGCTGATTTCTGGCGGAGCAGGATCATTGGAATCTGTCTCCCAGGCAGAGTTGTCGTAGGAGGATTCCTCAGTTGTATTTTGCATAGTATTTGTACTCTTAGCTGTATCTCCCCATCCAGTTGGCTGGATGTCTTCGAGCCTGATACGAGAGCTTTCAGGAGCGGTGTACTTGACCTTGAAGTCATATTTTCCACTAGGCTATCCCAGGGTATCCCACACTTCTTTGGAATTGGAGGAGTGATCCCTCTCGATGACGTTGACCTTGGGAAAAGCATAGTTGATGAATTATAGTCCGGCAAGCTTTGCCAATTCATCGTCGTACAAGATATTTTCTGAATGACCTGAGTGTTGATCCCATGACATGGTGGGGACGCAGGTATTCTTTTCAATGATGCTCAGCTGATTTTCATTATTCGGCTAATTTTCTTGCCCCAAGTCTCCGGGATACGGCTTCCAGATAGGCAAGCCATCCATTGGGCCATAATAGTCGTGGTCAAAGTTGTATTTCATCGGAGTGTCTTCCTCTAATGAATTTGGCGGAGCCCGGCATCCTTTAGGATCTCAATCTCCGTATATCATTTCGACATCTGACCTCGGTATAAATCTCGGACTCTGTGTAGGAAAGCAAAAGGGAGTCTGCGTTTCGCCCTGAGACGTATAACCGTCCTCGTTGAGATAGGACTTCCATTCTTCCTCTGTATCGGAGGAATCATCTTTATTGATGATATGCACGTCTTGAGTCACTGGATGAAGGAAACCTCCACTGTGGAAGAATTCCTGAATGGGACGAAGACTTTCATCGTTAGCAGCTTTCTGGGTGCAGGTTGCAGAAAAATCAAGACCCTTCTTTGTTTTGTTATCAGTGGGAATGACAAGCTGTCCCCATCCTTTTGCGTTGTTATTTTCGATCACTTCGAGAGCATCTCTGTATGAGGAAATCGAGGTTCCTTTCTCTGATTGATTCTCATTGCTCACCGAAAGTGCTTGGAACTGAGTTCCAACAACCTCCTCGAGTTCTACACAAGTAGATAATGACAAGCTGCTCACGAGCAAGGCTTGTTCTCCACAGACTGTGACGAGTTGACCGTTCTGGACGAACTTTAGATTTTGGTGGAGGGTCGAAGTGACCGCCCCAGCCTGATGTGTCCAAGGTCTTCCTAATAAACAACTGTATGTTGCCCGGATGTCCATGACCTGGAAAGTGACTTAGAAAGTATGAGGACCAATAGTTATGGGAAGTTCGACTTCGCCGATAACCATTTTTCTGGATCCGTTAAATGCTTTGAAGACGACCTCGCTGGTTCTCATCGGAGGTCCTTTGAATGATAATTGCATCAAAGTGGACTTCGGCATAACATTTAGGGCTGACCCTGTGTCTACCAGTACGCTGGCTAAAGCATCATCCTGGCAGTTGACTGTAATGTTGAGTGCCATGTTATGACGGTGACCTTCTTCAGGTAATTCCTCATCATTAAATCCCAAGTTATTGCAGGAAGTGATGTTAGAGACAAGTAGAGGGATAATGGTACAAATATCCCTAGCCCTCTGATGATCAGAGATTACGACAACGTCCTCGATTTAATCAGCGAAGTAGTTGACTGATCCAGAACTTGACCATGGTTGAATCTCTTTGCAGTCCAACTGACTTTGAAGGGCTGCTCGCACGAGGTAGCATCCTTGATTATCCACTGAGCACACTCCACACCGCTCATAGTTGTGTAGTGGCACCTGGTCACGTCCGCTTTGAATACAGTGTAACCCTACTAGATCTGTTTCCGTAGATCGGACATCCTGACTTTGATATCTAGTAGGATTCCCGTTAGTGATACTAATTTGCTGGGTGTCTTCATCCATATAGATTGGAAGCCTCCAGTGGTTCAACAAGTGCTGAAGTGTTTCCTGGACAAGGGCACAACCCTGATCATCTTTGCAACCCACTTTACAGCTCTGATAATCATGTGATACCAGGAACCTGAGCCGGTCCTGTTTACCATGTAACTCCACCAGGCTGGTATTCATCAAGCGAATATCGAAGATTTGAATCATGTTGGTTTGATAATGATTCCTATCATGGTTGTCTTGAATCCATCCAAGATCCATCTGACGCTGGAGGGCCTCCTGTATGAAAGAGCATCCCTGTTTGTTTACCGAGCAAGTCAGGCAGGAATTATAATCGTGACGCGACAGATTATGATACTAGCTTTGCCTTGAGTGCATCGCCACCAGGTTGACATTCATCGCACGGATATCGTGGTTTTGAATGATGTTGGAATTCGTATAAACCATGTTAACTCCATGAACTCGGTGCTCTTGGATCCATCTGAGATCCATCTGTTCCTGTAGAGCTGATTGCACCACAGAACATCCTTGATTGCTTTTAGAGCAGATAGCACACTGGTGATAATTATGAGGTGGCACATGGCCATATCCACTCTATCTACAATGCATCTTGACCAAGTTGGCCCTTAACAAGAGTACATCGTGAATTTGATAGGTGTTGTTAGACTCTCCCTCTATCAAATTGACTGTAGCCTTCTCGTATTGAGGCAGCGGGTTCGTGAGAACATTCGGATTCGTATCTTTTAAAGATAAGACCCCGCTCCTAACAAACTTTTGCATGTCGGATTTGAAACTGAGACAGCTCTCTATGTTATGCCCCGGTCCTCCTTGATGGTAAGGGCAAGTCTGATCCACCTTAAACCAAAAAGGCAGATTTTCCAGTACTGTAAGAGGAGACTTAGTCTGGACATGCCCCTTGGCCAGTAGTAACGGAAATAGTTATGCGTACGATATGGGTATAGGATCAAATCCTGGTGTCCGCGTTGTACGGTTGTTGTTGTATTGAGGACGAGCCTGCTGAAGAGGCTGTCGTGTCCTTTGCTGAAATTGTTGTTGATTCGGTTGGCTCTGCGCAACCTGAGGCTGATACGTAGGAACAGGCGCATGATTGATAGCAGGAGTTACAACTGCTACTGGTTGGTACCGTCGCCTTTGCTTTCCAAGAGAGATATTCCCAATATCTTGCTCCTTTTTCTTAGGGAGAGCACTACCGTATCGTTTTGTACTACTTGATGATCCAACGTCTTTTACTAAACGTCCTTCCTGGACGACCTCCTCAAGACAAACTCCCATGCCTACCATCTCGGTGAAGTCACTGGGCGCACTGGCTACCATTCTGTCATAGTAAAATGAGCTCAAGGTCTTTAAGAAAATCTTTGTCATCTTTTTTTCCTCCAGAGGTGGACAAATCTGAGTGGCAATCTCATGCCATCTCTGAGCGTATTCCTTAAAGGTTTCCTTGTCCTTTTGCGACATTGATCTGAGTTGATCTCTGTCTGGTGCCATGTCCAAATTGTATTTATATTGTTGGACGAAGGCAGTTCCAAGATCTCTGAATGTGCTAATCGTAGTGCAGTTAAACCCATGTACCATTTTAATGCGGCACCGGTTAAACTATCTTGAAAGTAGTGAATCAGTAGATCCCGGTTCTCTGTCTGAGCTGACATTCGCCGAGCGTACATTACCAGATGACTCTGTGGGCAAGAATTACCCCTGTATTTTTAAAAGTCGGGCACCTGGAATTTGTGCGGGACTTTGACATTGGGGACCAAACAAAGGACTGCGGCGTCTTTTCCAAATAAATCTTGACCGCGAATAGCTTGCAGTTCCTTCTGCATTTCCAGGAACTGCTCCTAGAATTCATCCATTCTATCGAACATACTTTCCTTTCTACAAGAAGGTATCTGTGGAATCTGTCCTTCCGGGGCAGTGTGCACCACCGGGGGTGGTACCGTTACTACGGCAGTAAATCTTGGCGTTTCCCGAAGTTTGTAACCTTCAGGAGTCCTCATTATGCCTCTGGCATCCTTGCTTTCCTGAAGTTTGTAACCTTCAGGCCCAGCGGCTTCTGGTATGATTCCCTAATCTTCAGTGATCGGCGGAACATATCCTTCCGGGATATAGTTAACAGGCATGCCCCAGGGACGATCTTTCGGCATTTGATACCTAGGATCATACTTCTCCACTATGGGCGTTGAGGTGATCTCTGAGATCACAGTTCTTTGTAGCTGAGCTTCTACCATGGCTTGCATGTCATTATGAAGCTTTCTCATATCCTCTCTCAGAGTGTCGGTCTCTTCTTTCAACTCTCTATTCTCTTCCTCGAGATCATCCATCTTTTTCTGACGATTGACCCGAGTATTGTACGAATGAGACAATTTGACTCTAGAACCGAGACACAAACGTGAGATTCGTAGATAAAAAAAATACGTGACGTGAGAATGATGAATGCACTGATTATATTAATTGTTTTTTTTTTGTTTAATAAATATAAACTTCGACAATTAAATTGCAAATATCAAACAGTGGGGACACCCCCGTTTTATTGAATTCAAAGGATTGCGGAAATGGAAATACAGTAAATTACAAGGTGCGGAAACAGAAACCTAAGCTAATGGGTCCCGAGTCCTCTCTGAGGAGAACTCGGGTGCTGATTCTGGTACTTTCCTTTTCTTGGACCGGGCTCTTGGGCCGTTGTCGGGTTGTCATTCCTTTGCCAAGTGAAAGGAGCGAGCAAATTCCTTTGGTCATCCTGATTTTCTACAGCATGTTGCTCCAAAATCTCAATTAGAGCATCCTTATCTTTTAACAGTTGCTGTATTTTGATACTCTCTATATTGAGAATGCGGTACTTGTTCTTCCAAGACCTCCTCTCCTGTTGAACTTTGTTGAGAGTAACCTGAAGTTTTTCTGTTTCAGTCATGAAGTACATGACAGATTCCCTTGGCGGAAGAACTCCGTGACGAGGATAAGGCATCTTTAGCTTGAGAGCTCTAGTTTGTACCCAGTGGAGATAAGGCTCCACCGAGACACAATACGGTTTTCCTAGAGACTCCCGTCCTTTCTTATGAACATGTTTCCAAGCGTGCACTATTTCCATCTTTAGTGCCCTGTCATTTTCTCCTTCCTTGAAGAAAAGACCTTCCTGATGAGCATTACGTGAGACATGGCTCATCGGGTATCCAAATTGACGACGAACTAAAACTGGATGGTAATTGATTCCTCCCTTAGTTCCTATGAGGGGTACGTTGGGGAAGTTTCCACAACAGTCAATGATTCTGATCCCGTCATAAATCCTATTGTACCAATCTATATCAGAGTTGGTAAGAGACATGATTTTCTGCGACCAACGTAAGGTACTCTTATGATCCCAAAAAGCGGCAGACTTAGGCAAATGGGAGATAAACCATTTATATAGTAGGGGTACACAGCACGTGATCATTCCTCCGCTGTATAAATTCCTTAAGTGTACAGAATGATACGCATCTGCGAGCAAGGTTGGTACGATGTTTCCAATGAGAAAAACCTTAAGGGCGTTGATATCTACAAAGTTATCGATGTTGGGAAACAAAAATAACCCGTAGGTGAGCAAAACAAAGATGCTTTCAAAAGCAGTCATGTTCCCTATACTAGCAAAGTACAGAGCCTTCTTTACCAGAAACTTGGCTGGTAAACCTGGGATTCCTCCCTTGGTAGTCATGTGAGTCTTGACTTCTAACTCATCCAAATAGATTGCTCTTGCAATAATTTGATCCTTTGGAATTTCTTCCAGTCCAGAAAAGGGAGCTTGATCAGTAATGGGTAGATCAATCAGATGAGAATACTCCTCCAGCGCTGGTGCGAGCTGGTAATCTGGGAATGTGAAACAGTGATAGACCGGATCGTAAAACTGAACGAGTGCCTCCAGGATTCCTTCAATTACATGGACCCTTAACAAAGGTAGCAGACCTCCGTACTTGGCTCTGAAAGCATTAGGGTTAGTGATCATCCTTGCTAATCCTCTCAAATCCTCTAGTTTTGGAACCTTGAAGGTATACTTGTGAGTTTTCCGTCTACCGAAATCCATGAGCGCAATCCTTTTCTCTCCGACATTTGCAATCATTGTCTTAGTTTAATTTGAAAAAGAGAGACTAGAAGAGAAAAAAAAAACTTTGCTTAATTTTTTTTAAAATGAATGCATGAATGCAGCACACAAAAACATAGAAAAAACATGGGGTCAAAGGGTCGGTGTCATGAAGTCAAGGCTCTACCCATCCCAAAGGTTTATACTAGTAATTTTTGTACCTGTCTCTCAAAATCATTGATTCTTGTCGAGATAACATCAGCGGGCCGGGAACCGTGCTAGGTGATGTATTTCGAATAATCTCAGAAGAGGGTAGTATCGCGTGACAACTATTTCCGATAGCTTCCGCACTACTGAAAGAGGTTTTTCCTAGGTGTATACTCAATCTTTCCACATGCGGCATCACACGCATTCCCATTAGCAGAAAAATAAACACAGATATCAATTAGGAAAAGCAGTATATATATTTGTCCTAATTTCCTAGACTTTTTAAGAGCTATGAATCCTATGATCCTAACAGAAAATGGCTCCCCGACGGAGTCGCCATTTTGTGGTACCTTCCCAATTTAAAGGTTTTTGACCTAAGATCCTAGTGAGGGCCGATCCTAGCAATAATGACATTCCCCGATGGAACTGTCATTAGGTGATACCTTGTGAACCCAAGGACTCGTCCCAAGAGAAGGTTTCAACCAGAGAGATAAGAGAGACAAGATTCCTTTGTTTGGCCCCACGATGGGCGCTATTCTTTTCTGTGAAATTGTCTAAACTTAAGGTTTCCTCCTAAGAGACGAGAGAGGAACAAGTCGCTCCCACTGTGGTCTCCATTCTTCTGTAGCACGGTTTTTGTGGTTTCGAATCACTATCGCTTTGGTACTACAGTTCGATTCATTTTTTATCCTAATGAAGCTGATGAAGGAAGGGAAATAGATGTCTCCAATTAACCCTGCTTGCAAACTGAGGTTAAACAGTCAAAACTGTTGGTTTACATATGCAGCTTTAGTTCGTGGGTCTCTCTCTGCTTATTTTGTTCAGAACGAAATACCGGGATTGTTCATGGGGAATTTGTTGGGATACTGTGCTAGATTGGCTGGAGGTAGGGGACTTTGGGGTTTTTCGATTAGAGTGCTCGCTAAGATTTTTTGTCAATCTTATGCCTACTTATTCCCGGGATAGGGAAATCAGAGCTATTGTAGTTCCTCCTATTCTATGGGAGGAAATGGTGTTTTGGTGTTTTGTTCAAAGCCCAAGACATGAAGCTAAAGGTGGTTTGTATCTTGTACAAAGCCCAAGATGTGAAGCTGAAGGGTCTATTTGTATCTTGTTCGAAACCCAAGATGTGAAGCTAAAAGGGTGTTGACTTTAGAGAGAATTTGTCATCTCTAAAGAGGTCTGTTTGTCACAATTGTTGGGTGACTAATTATAAAGGAGAATTACTTTAACTAGGATACGTGAATCCAGCAATGCCATAATTTCCTTTATAGGGGATTTTCAACCTGAAGGAGAAAACTTTAACTCAGTTTAGAGTAATGCCATCTTTCCTTAGGAATTTCTCATGCTAAACGAGGGACAGTGGCGTGGATGTAAATAATCCAAAGGCTTGCCGCTTACAGCAATTAGATGAGGAAAAGGAGTTGTTGTTGATGTTTGTATACTGTGAACGAGGCACAACTTTTGATGCTAAAAGGTTGATTGAATCAAACGGGGATTTCTTTATACAAAGCCCAAGAGGAGGCTATTGACCCAACAAGAGGATGGTTTTGTGTCTCGTACGAAGCCCGAGATAGAGGCTAGAAGGGTTGACTCAGCAAGAGAGTGTTTTTATATGTGTCTTGTACGAAGCCCAAGACGGAGGCTAAACGGGTTTGACTCAACAAGAGAGTCTTTTATACTCACCAAGAGAGTGATTTGTATCTCGTACGAAGCCCGAGATGGAGGCTAAAGGTCATCGACTCAACAAAAGAGTCTTTTTATACTCAACAAGAGAGTGTTTTGTATCTCGTACAAAGCCCGATATGGAGGCTAAAGGTTAGCTCCGCTGGGGAGAATCATTGTACAAAGCCCAAGAGAAGGCTAGGGTTACTGTTTCAGTTGAGTGACAGGTCCAGTATGTTGGTTAAAAGAGAAAATCAGTTCTTATATGGGTAATGTTGTACTCATGGATTTGATCTGAGGACTGGGATTATTTCCTGTTCTTTAAGGAAACGGGAAATCCGAAGGGTATTGAGACTTCCTAAGTCTACGGGTGTTTTTTTCCTATTTTTGAAAGGAACTTGAGAATGTCTTCGAGACTCAAGGAGATTAGACTGTCCAAGTCTAGAGTTTTATCTTTTGTACTATGCTTAAGAGAGATCCAGAGACAGTATGTTCGTCGTAGAAAGATCTAGACTCTTTGAAAGACTGCTCTATTAAGATGACTAATTTCTGTTCCTATACCTTTAAGATGTCGTCGGGATAATTTGTACGAAGCCCAAGAGGAGGCGAGAAACACTTTTAAGAAGCCGAAGAGATAATTTGTACGAAGCCCAAGAGGAGGTTATCTTCCCAGAGGAAGAATCATTATACGAAGCCTAAGAGGAGGCTGTGAAAACTTCTAAGAAGCCGACGGGTCCTTGTACAATGCCCAAGAGGAGGCGGGGGTGCTTTTAGGAAGCCTGTGGGTCCTTGTACTAAGCCCAAGAGGAGGCTGATGAACAGTTCCAGAAAGGGTTTCACTTGGAACATTGGCCTTCTGTATATGAACTGTTCAAGGGGGAGATTTCTTAGATCTAGTTGTCTAAAATTGTCGTAAAAGAAAATTCTCGTGGTTTAGGTTATGTTGAAATATCCGGGAGAACGTCGAATGTAAGGAGACGGGGTTTTGTCTAGTTCTAGACGTAGTTGCTGGGGAAAATCTAAATATCTATACTAGTATTACGCAGTCGATATGAGTTTATGAAAGAAGGATTACAGTGAAACAACCCCAAAATACAGTTATATACATATGAAAGCGGTAAATGAAAGCGGGTATACACTTACTCGGTTGTAGAGCTTCCATGCTGTTTGGTTAGTTGTTCAACAAAGAAATTAAAAATAACAGTATGTTACAAAATCAAAGGAGAAAGTGCTTTTGAAAAGATTGTTGGGGCTTACAGCTCAAGGAGAGGCCCAGGGTTTTATCAGTGATCGCACTGTCGTTTTGTACAGGGACTTATACAAGTGACTGAGGCCCAAGAAAGGTTTTCTGTACAAAGGGATGGGTTTTACGTTCTCTCAAGAGGCCCAAAATGATTGAAAGTGAACAAAGATGGGTCTTATAGCTCAAGAAGAAGCCCATGGTTAATCTTGAAAAGGGCGACGATCGCGCCGAGGTTTTGAAAACACCATGGGTCTTATACAATGACCGAGGCCCAAAAATTTTTGGTTTCAAAAAGGGGATTGGGTCTTACACTCTATTAGAGGCCCAAAATGATTTTGAATGGGTCTTATAGCTCGAGGAGAGGTCCAGATGGTTTGTTTTAAACGGGCGATGGTCGCGCCGAACTTTTTGAAATACAACGGGACTTATACAACATTTGAGGCCCAAAATAGGTTTGTATTTACAAAGGATTGCGTCTTACACTCTACTAGAGGCCCAAAGAGTTTAAAGAAAAGAAATGGGACTTATAACACGATGGTAGGCCCAGATGATTTTTAAAAGAGACGACGATCACGTCGTTGTTTTTGAAAATACAGTGGGACTTATACAATGACTGAGGCCCAAAAAGTGGTGTATTTACAAAGGGATTGGGTCTTACACTCTATTAGAGGCCCAAAGAGTTTTAAAAGGTTTGATGAGGGTTGAATTAATCAAAACCCTAATTTGTTTCCAAAATGTATTTTAATTGAATAAAAAATTCAATTAAAATGATCAAAATTGTTTAACATGTGGAAAACAAATTGTGATCTTGGATTAATGTTTCAAAAATCATGTTTTGACCTACAAAATGATTAGAAATCAGTAAAATTTGCAAAATCAAGAAGGAAAAAATATTTTAAATGTCAAAAACAATTAAAATATTAATTCTTGGCAAAAATATCAATTATATGAAATAAATAATATTTTTGGGATTTTTTTGGTAAAATAAAACATTTTAACATTTTTGTGAATTATTAAAAAAAGAATCAACTCAAAATCATTAAAACTCAGAGAGAAATTAATTTTTGAATCAATTAAATAAAATCACAAAAATTCAAAAATTCAAATATTTGAAAAAGGGCGCCAAGAACACCCTGACCTTGCCCACGTGCTCTGTTTTTCCCATATTTGCGTTTTCTATCCAATCTCACTGAATACTTGATTATATCATGCAATCTACATATTAATTTGCTCGTTTTCACCTCACGATCATGTCTATGGTCATTAATTTCATTTATTTTAAGCATGGAATAAGAAATCAAAGAGAAACCTCAAGAACCCTAAATTCTGCATGAAGGTTCAAAAATTCCATACACGATCCATACAAAGCAATTGATTGAGGGTAAACACTCTATGCATGATTATGAACATATGGCCAAATTATTGTGCAGCAAAAATTGCATGGATCATAGAGTTAGAAGAGCTCATGCTTACCACTTGCAGCTGGTGATCGTGTTTTGGGTTAGGGATGTTACATCTAGGTTCCAATGATCTGGATAGCTTCCTTAGGTGCCATGGAGTGTGTCTGGATGCTTGGAATGGATTGAAATGATCTGGAACTTGAAATGGCACCTCAACTGCAAATCTGTCAAAGGCTTGAGCAGTTGGCTGGTGATTTTGTGATTTTGGTGTTCCAGATGTTATGTGAGTGTTTGGATCACTTCTATATGATGTTTATGAGGTTTGTGTGTGTGATTGGTTTGGTTGGAATTGCTCTCAAACTCAAAACCCGATAGTGACTTGCTTTGGAAGGCAAATTTGGAAGTGGGAAGGTGATTTTGAGGAAAGCATCTGTTTGATGGCTTTGGTTTACTCAAACTGAGCACAAATGAGCTCTATTTATAGTAGAGCAAGTTTGTTTTGGGATCAATAGTGAATGGCAATTGCAGCAGAGGTTTGTCCAATGTTGAGCAATGAGAATCCAAGTCTCCTCTAGCCATTGACTAGAGGTTAGGGCACAGGCTGCTTATTCCCTTGGTCTTGGATAAGTCTTGACTAAATTTAGTTGGCAATGGCTCAGTCCATGCCACCTTGGTGTATACATTGAATGCTCCAATCCAAAATTGGAGTCTTGTCCCTCTTTTAGGAAATTCTAGGTTTGACATGCTATTTTTGGTTCCAAAGACTTGGGAGGCTTGGGATCAGAGTTGGTTCCTCCTTGGTCCCCCCTTGAGGTGCTCAGATGGATAGAGTTGCTTGGAATTGCACAAATTTGGCAAATCGAGCAAAACTCCAAAATCTGCCTTGCCTTGACAGTTTTCAACAAGGCATGTTGCCATTGTCATATCTCATGGCTCAAGTGGAATTTGATGGAGTTCTTGGCCATTTTGGAAAGCCCTCATATGATACAATAACTGTTTGATCATAATTGGTTTTGATACTTTTTGGATCCAAGTGAAAAATTCCCCTACATTTGGAAAAAAGTGAAGGCAGATTCTGACTTAGTGAAAATTTCACTAAGTGTTGGAAAAAGTGGCATTTCATGTTTTCAGCCACTTTGATCATTCCCTAACTCAAAATCCACAATGAATTGGAATGAGGCATAGTTGAAACTTTTTTAGAGGGCATGAGGGCTACAAATCCAGCTTTGGATGGGGAAAAATGGCCTTGTGGTTTAAGAGTTATGGTCCTCCAAAGTTGGTACCCTAGCCACTTTGTTCCATAACTTAGAAAATTTTCTAAGTTTTTATGGTTACCCCTTTTACAAGTTATCCCACTTTTCTTGATTTTTCTTGATGAATGATGATTCAAATCACACATTAACATCACTTTAGGGTTAAAAAACTATAATTGTGAAAAATCTCAAAAAGTCAAAGTTGACTTTTGTGCACAGTTGACTTTTTGTCAGATGAATTCCAAACTGTGCGATCCTCTATGAAATTAAGTCCTTGACCTAAATCAAACTTGATGGATTGATTTCATAGGTGTTATAGGGTGTATTGAATCATGTCCCAAGGTTTGGGAGCATGTCCTGGTCAAAAGTCAAAGATACAGTTGACTTTTTCCACGAAACCCTAACTGTGGTTCAGATAAAATTGAAACTTGTTGCTCAAGCTTCTTGGATCAATCCATTGTTGCAAATGGATCAATGTGATGTATTTGAGACCCTCAAATCATCTCTTGAGGTCTTGGCTCATGATTTGTCCCAAAAGTCAACTTAGGGGTGAATTAGGTCAAGAAACCCTAATTCCTGATTTTTAGTGAATGCATCCCCTGAGGCTAAATTGAATTGATGATGGGGTCCATGAGGTTTCATGGGGTATATTAGGTTATGCTTTGAAGCACTAGCTCATGCCCAGAGGAAAATCTCCATTTGGAGGCCCTGGTCGACCAAACCCTAATTTGATGACATTGGCGATCTTGAGGCTTGATCCACCTAGAATGGAGAAGCCTTGTGCTTAATCCTTGAAGTGGGAGTCCTCTTGATCCTTTGTGGATGTTTGAGAGGCTAGACAAGTTGAAGATCATGTCATTTCTTGATTGATCCTTTGTCTAAGAGCTCTGAGAGGGCTTGAAACCCTAAGTCTGATTGTAGTGGATGTTCACCCATCTTTGGGAAGACTAATGGTTCATCCATATTATGATGATGATTTGCACAATGATGGGAAATCTTAGTGGTCAAAATTTGGGGTATGACAGGTGGTGAAGACATCCTCAGTATATGAAACAAAGACAGAAGCATGTTCGGCAGGCTCCGCAACTGTTTACTCCTCCGCGGAGGCCCTATCAGGGGGAGTCTCCCCAACATCTCTAGGGGCGGTTGAAGCTTTAGTGTCACTACTCTCCGAGGAGCTCTCCTTAGACGAGTCTATATGGATCTCTTTCTCGGGTTCACGGGCCATCTCGTTCACCTGAAAAAGCCGAGGACAAAAGTGAATTAGACGGCAAAATCAAATCCACCCTTCCACCGCTAGTCAAGTGAAAGGGTGCGCGAAGGGCCGAGGATAACGTCCCCGGCCTAAGCCCTAATAAAATGGCACAAAAATACTGCGCGGGGAGATGCCCGGGCATTCTCTAATGCGCGTGCGAGGAGATTCTCCCCGGGTCACTACCCAGAATTCTGTTTGAAGCCTCACCGGAAAACTCATGAACCCACTGGAAAATTCATGGGAATGCCGAAGAATTCATGAGTCCCACCGGCAACGCACTCGCTCGTCGTCACAACGGCATCAGAAACATCCTAAATCTATATTTCCCTAAAGCTCCGGCGACCACGACAATAGCAGAAAGTGGCCAAGCCATCGTCTACCACCAACAGTCACTTGAAACTGCCACTATAACTACCTAGAATCGTCCTAACTGCATGCATTCTAGTAAAACTAAAGCACAAAAGCTAGAAACAAAGGTAGAAATGAGTAACTTACGTGGTCGGGGAAGCTTTAAAGGGTCGAAGATGCTGCTCAGAGCTTCGTACGGTAGCAGAAATGGTGGCTAACGGTGGCGAAAGACTGGAAGCTCAGAGAGAAGAATGGAGGAGGAGAGAGAAGCAAAAAGCGCAAATGAGCAGCTTCTCCCTCCATTTATAGGCACTATGAAGGCATGAGCACGTGTGGCTAGGGGCATCATCATGACCCTAGCCTAGCCATCATGACGCATTAAATGTAGCACAAGGCTCGAGGCACACGTGGCGCCCCATTCCTTTAGGTTACCTTAACCGTTGGTCTCCCTGTACACCGGGCACATCAAACAACGTTACGTATCCTGCGGGCACTAGGTCTCCTGGGCACCACCGAACAGCTCCACGTCGTCAACAAGCGACGAACCCTTCTAGGCCTCCCCGGTATTGCGAGCTATCCTTAAGTCATCACTCCTATGCTCAGGAACAACGACTTGGGGGGCTTCTATTCTGGACTGGACCAATGACTAGGCATAGTCCAATCAACTTCTACTCCAGAATGGCCCAATTGCCTATGTCCATCCAATATGAGGCAACATTTACCTTTCTGCCCCTCTACCGGGCACAAATGGTCAGAAGGCCCACATGGTCATATGGTCCTCCTCGGCATTCCTGTCTGTCATGCACGACTCTATAATCCAGAAACAGCCACGACGCCCGTGCCCGGATCTGTGTCTTTGCCCGTGGCAAAGACTAGTTTCAGGCACTTCTGCCTGTCCCAACGGCTAGTTTTTGGCAGTTACCTATTCTTCGGGAAACGGTTATTTCGCCTAGAAAATAAGGACCGTTGGCCACGCGCTGGGGGCATTATAAAAACCCTCTCATTCGAGGGGGTCAGGTATTATAAATCATCCTAAGAAACACATACTTTTGTACTTGCCTTTTTTCTCTCCCGATTCTTACTTTAGCATCGGAGTGCCTTGCAGGTACACCCCTTCCTCATCTCACACAGCTAGCATCACCGACATCTTTCTTGGCCCACTTCAGGTTCTGATCAACCTTCAAGATCAGTGGCGTAATCTGTGGGAAACCTGTTATCCCCGTCTTAGCATCCACCTCAGATTCAAGACCAAAACAGCTCTCTGTCCAAGACTCCGATCATGGCAAGCCAAGATCACGTTCGTGATGCTCCAACCCTGCTTTTCTCTCCGTCAGTAAGACTGATACTGACGGGACTGCTCCTTTCTTTGGATGCGATGCCCACAATCTGAGAGATGGGCCCACTGCATCTCCCTCTTCCGGGGCGCCATCAAATGTCGTATGTTCCCTACCATGCTCAGGAAAGGAACAATGACCTGGTATAAACAACTGTCCGACGAGTCCATCACCTCGTGGAGACAACTGGGGAGAATGTTTTCCAGACATTTCACGGCATCCCGCCGCCACCCGCAGACCGAAGCCTCCCTTAAGGCCATAATTCAAGGAAAAGACGAGCCTCTCCGAGCGTACATCGAGAGGTTCAATAAAGAAGCGGTGCAAGTCCACACCACCGATGACATGAAGAAGTTCTTGCTTGAGCGAGGGCTTCGTCCCTGCACGGAGTTTGCCAAAGTCATTGGTATTGCTCCTCCCAGGACTCTGGATGCCTTCCTCCTCAAGGCACAAGCATATATCCAGTATGAGGAGAAAGTGGCAGCCAGCTCCGCCCGGGTATCACGCCACCAAAAAAGTGCCCGGGCCTCCAAAAGCGATGAGCCCGACATCCCGTCGGGGAGATAGAAGACGTGAAGATCGTCCCCGGGAATCCCGGGAAAATAAAGGGTCCTCCAGAAGCTTCCATGATTACACTCCCCTGACCGTTTCCAGGGAGAAAATCCTCTCTGAATGCGCCAACTCGGAGTTCAAACAAGCAGGGGTTCGATTCCCTAAGCAGATACCGACCAAGCCGAACGCTGACAAGTCAAAATACTGCCTCTACCACAAGAGTCATGGCCACACTACTGACGATTGCATCCACCTAAAGGATGCCATAGAGATACTGATCAGGGACGGCCACCTGAAACAGTTCACGAAGAAGAAGGAAACTCCCCGGCAAGACACTCAAGAGTCAAAGAAAGTCGAGGAAGAGCTGCCTTCCTTAGAAGAGACAAACCTTCAGGTCGACATGAGTATATTGCGGCCTGAGGACTTCTATGTTCCTGAAGAGCTCAGCGCTCCCCCTACTTCGCAGCCCATAGCCCGTGGGAAACTTTCCCCTCCACCATGGTTATTTCCGGAGGGGGCTTCAACAAAGTCACCGTGGGCTCCGTGAAAAGAAATTTCGAGCACCTTCTTAGCACGAGCTTCAACAAGAGTACAACACTCGACAAGGTCCGGGTAGAATCGGTCCCTATCTCTTTCTACCGAGAGGAACTCCTCGGAGGGGCCCTGAAATCAAGCATTCCACTGCTCGTGAGAGGCCAGATGGAAAATTTTGATGTTCGCCGAATCTTAGTCGACCAAGGCAGCTCGGTTGACATCATGTACTCGTAGCTGTTTTCAAACCTCCAGCTAGATGAATCGCACCTTACTTCTTACGTGGGCTCTGACCTACAGGGCTTCAACGGGTCGGTCACAAAGCCTGGGGATATGTCGAGTTGATCGTAACTTTTGGATCTGCAGAGACGGCCAGATCTATTAAAGTCCAATTCCTGGTTATCGACTGTCCGACCCTCTATTAGTGCATATTCAGGCGGCCAACCTTGGCCGAATTGGTGGTCGTACCATCAATTGTTCATCTCAAAATGAAGTATTACACTTCTAAGGGTATGGTCGCCACCTTACACGGGGACATCGAGGCTGCAAGGAGATGCTTCGAAATGGCCACCAAAGGAATCAACACCATCGCTGCCAAGCCGAAGACGTACGACAAGCCGGCCTTGCCCAGCAGCTCCGAGGAAGCCAAACCACTGCCACGCGTCGACTCCATCGACCTCGACATCCGCTTCTCCGAAGATGATCAGAAGGAGACCCATACTTGCTCGAGTAGCCTGTCAACTTCGACTAGCACCAGCAACGGCTCCCATCCGATGCGCCCGATTCCGGATGGCGAATTCGAACTCGTCCTGCTCGGCGATGACCCTCAGCGAGGAGTGAAGATAGGGACCCGCCACCCCGATATAGCGAGGAAACAACTCAAAGCTTGCCTCCGAGAAAACGCAGACTTGTTCGCCTGGAGCGCCGCGGAAATGCATGGCTTAAATTCTGTTGTCGCCTACCATCAGCTCACAATTGACCCCGCCGCCAAGGTTGTAGCACGACGTAGGAGAAAGCAGTCTCTGGAGAAAACGGAGGCTGCAGAACAAGCTGTAAAAGACCTCCTCGAGGCAAACTTTATTTCGGAGGCCAAGTACACTACTTGGCTGTCCAATGTTGTACTCGTCAAAAAATCTAATGGAAAATGGCGTATGTGTGTTGATTATACTGATCCCAATAGGGCATGTCCTAAAGATGCTTATCCCCTCCCCAGTATAGATAAACTTGTTGATAATTCTTCCAGTTTTAAACTGCTATCATTCATGGACGCCTATTCGGGCTACAATCAAATACCAATGGCAAAAAGTGACAAAAAATACATAGCCTTCATGACCGAGTCGGGCAATTATTACTACAACGTAATGCCGTTCAGCTTGAAAAACGCTGGTGCGACCTATCAAAGGATGATGAACAAGGTCTTCCGGGGAGAAATTAGCGACATGCTTGAAGTCTATATGGATGATATGATCGTGAAATCCCACGAGGAAACCGATCACATGGCCCATTTAAGAAAGGTCTTCGAGCAAGCCAAGAAATACCGAATGTGTTTCAACCCGGGGAAATGCATTTTCAGGGTGTGGGCGGGCAAGTTCCTCGACTTTTATCTGACAGAACGAGGAATCGAAGCCAACCCTGACAAGTACAGGGAATTCTCCGAATTTCCTACGTCCAGCTCAAAGAAATCCATCCAATCCCTCAACGGGATGCTCGCTTCATTATCTCATTTTGTGGCTAAATCTGCCAAGCACGCAATTCCCTTCTTCAAACTCCTCTGCAAGGAGGCGGCGTTTGAATGTACGGATGAATGCGACCAGGCTCTCCTCCACCTAAAACGAGGACTATCAGAGCCGCCAATCCTCTCTCGGCCAGATAACGGCGAAACCCTGTACCTTTATCTCGCCGTAGCAACGGAGGCCGTGAGCGCCACCCTCATTCGTGAGACGCCCGACGGGCAAAAACCTATATATTTCACGAGTAAAGCATTGCAGAGACCAGAGCTGAGATACCAACAAATAGAGAAGGTAGCTCTGTCCCTCATCAATGTTGTGCGAAGACTGAGGCATTACTTCCTAGCCCACACGATCGTGGTCCGAATAGATCAACCCGTAAAGCAACTATTAGGACGACCAGACATGGCCGACAGAATGCTTAAGTTATTGTTGGAACTATCCGAGTTCGACATTCAATATGAAAGCAGAAAGGCCCTTAAGGCCCAGACGCTAGCCGACTTCGTCGCTGAAATGATGTTCACGGACTCCCCCACTTGCGGGGCATGCAAATGGACCATCTTCGTCGACGGGGCATCCAGCTCAGCAGGAAGCGGGGCAGGTATCATCTTGCAAAACGACAAAAGAATCATTGTCGAAGTCTCACTTACCTTATCTTTCCCTACTTCAAACAACCAAGCTGAGTATGAAGCCTTCCTCGCGGGACTACGCCTAGCCGAGGACCTGGGGGCAGAAGAGGTCGACATCTACACCGATTCTCAACTCGTGGCCCTTCAAGTTCAAGGAGAATATCAGGCCAAGAATGACAACCTGTCCGAATACTTGTCCCTGGTGAAACAAAAAATGACGAAGTTCGCAACAGTAGAAGTAAAACATGTTCCCCACGAACATAACGTCGGAGCAGACGTGTTGTCTAAACTGGCGAGCACGACTAAAAAGGGTGGAAACAAATCCGTCATCCAGGAGGTGCTTCCTCGACCCAGCATCGAAAAAACCTCCACGATCCTCGACGTGCAAGTCATCAGCGACAACAACTACTGGATGACCCCCGTTTATAATTACCTCGCTAAGGATGAACTCCCATCCGACCCCAAAGAGGCCAGCATAGTCAGGCGCAGAGCCTGCTACTACGTCCTAGTCGAAAACAAGCTCTACAGGCGAGGATTCTGCATCCCTTAACTTAAGTGCATCGAGGAAGAGATGGTCGCCCACGTCTTGCGCGAGATCCACGAAGGAATCAACGCCCAACACCTCGGGGGGAGATCCCTAGCCAGGAAGGCCCTTCGAGCGGGGTATTACTGGCCAACCATGCAACATGATACAAAAGAACACGTGAAGAAGTGCGACAAATGCCAATGACACAGAGACATGCACTAGGCTCTGCCTAACGAGCTCAAAGTAATGTCCTCCTCGTGGCCCTTCGCATGGTGGGGCCTGGACATCCTAGGACCATTCGTCGTAGGTGCAAACCAGAATAAGTACTTGATAGTAGATGTTGACTACTTCACAAAGTGGATAGAAGCATAGGCTCTGGCCAAAATAACGGCCCACAACATACTTCTCTTCTATAAGCGAAACATCCTTGCCTGCTTCGGCATCACACAAGCAATAGTCACCGACAACGGGATATAGTTAATGGACATAAAATTTTAGGACTTCGTCGCCCAACTAGGCACGAAACAAAATTTTGCGTCCGTCGAACATCCCCAAACCAACGAGCAGGACGAGGCGGCGAACAGAGTAATCCAGCGGGGCCTCAAACGAAGGCTGGACGAAACAAAGAAAGCCTGGGTCAAGTGTAGCGGCAAAATCGTGAGTGTAAGCTATTGATTAACTTAACTCGAAAAGCAAGAGTCGCCACCGCACTTTTATTTTATCCAAAAGGAAAGGAAAAAGAGCGAACAAAACCTACACAAGCTCTACAACGAGAACAAGTGAAGAGAGTCCGGGTTCGGGGGGTTGGTTACGCAATGGGAAGGTGTTAGCACCCAAAACGTCTATAGTACTCTATAGGAGCCCTTTGAAATATCTACCGCTTTTGGTCTGAAAATGGTTTGCTTGAAAAGAGATTGAGGAGATGAGAAGAGAAATTGTTTTTTAAGATTTTTGTGTTTGGAGAGACTTGTCGCCTCATGCCTACGTACCCACGATGTGCAATGTAGGATCAAAACCCCGTAGCTCGTGGTACAAAGAATGAAATTTGTTTGTTTTGGTTGTTTTTAAAATGTAAAGACAAGTCGTCATTTCTAAGCGAATAATTCCGCTTAAAGAAATGAATCATGTCTAAACTTATGAAAAAGTTAAAAGAAAAGTGCACGAGGGCACAAAAGAGAGTAAGTGAGTTTGGTGTTTTTTAAGTCTTTTGAAAAAGGTGTCAATATGCTTATGTAGTTTAGCATTTTGATTAAGAAATGAAAGGAAAAAGTAAAATCACTTGACTAAGTCAAGGTTTGATTATGAAAGCGGTGAAAGTTTGAAATCAAGAATGTTTTGAAAAAGGGAGAGAGTTTTGAAAATTAAAGAATGGGGAGGAGAAGAAGAGACTATCCTAAAGCATAAAAGAAAAGCTAAGGAAGAGAATAGCCTAACCACACAAGTAAGCTTCCAAGTCTTCGAACCATAATTCCAAAGCAAAGGGAGGAAGGTCCTAAGTCTAAGTCCAAGGTTCCAAGAATTGCATTGGATGTCCAAGGTCTAAGTTCAAAGCTCCATGTCCATTTGCATAGGATAGTAACCATAGTCCAAGATTAGAATCACAAGTTTTTTAGAGGTTTTGGCCTTTATTAATGTTTTAGGTCCAAATGGACAAAAGAAAAAGGCATAAGCATAAACATGTGTCCAACGGACAAAGGAAAAATTGCGGAAGCATAAACATACGTCCAACGGACAAAGGAAAAATTGCGGAAGCATAAACATACGTCCAACGGACAAAGGAAAAATTGCGGAAGCATAAACATGAAATGAAATGATAAAATGAAGCATAAAAGTAAAAGAGATAGGGTGCGAGAAGTAATTGTAAAGAAGTTAGTACAAGAGTAAATGTTAGTAAGTTAGTAATTAGTAGTTAAAGTTAGTGATCAATTATAATTGAATACTTGCACTTAGGTCAAGATTAATGAGAACTCATTAGAGGATTGATAAGACCAAAGCCTCCTAACAACAAGTTTCATAAGTTTTGAACCAAAAGACAAATAATCAACTATTCTTGATAGTTTTCCGAGGCGGGACAAATTTTGGTCTATGTTAAGCGCACGCCGAGTAATTTGTTCGAGCAATTACCCTACGAATGAGGCCGGCCATGAAATGTATGTGTTAATGCACGCGAGATAAACGATATAGGGATCGTTATCCTAAAGCGGTGCCACACGAAAAGAAAAGGTGGAAATGATCTCGTCTCGATCGAAATTCCATAAAGAAATTTCACGATCACTTCGACTTTCATCGATCAAAAAAGAAAATAGATGAAGAAAGGTGGATCTAAAAAATTATGATCCACACACAATCAATTAAAATGAAATAAAATGAGTAAAACAAGATAAAATAAAAAAACAAGAATTAAGAGGTAATTCACATGGTAGAAATTTTCATGACTTTTTTCAAGAAATTTTTATAACAAAATTCTAAAACCAGAATTTAAGAAAAATCTAAAATCAAAAGTTACTTAAAAAAAAGAAACCAATTGAAATTAATCTTTAAGAAAATAGAAAAAAAAATGAAGGAGGTATGAATTGAAATATGTGGTGGTAGTATGAATGGACTAGGCCCAAACAATTTTCCAAAAAAAAGAAATAGGAACCAAAAACATTAAAAAGGAAATGAAAAAGAAAAAAGTCAGAAAGTGAAACAAACTTCTTCTTCTCCAAATGGCCATGCGTACTATTCACCTCCATGCTACCATTTTCAAACTCCACCAAATCGGAAGCGGCGGGACACAAAATTAGCACGGTTTCGATTGGAAATGAAAGCTCTACGCAATGGTGTAATCGGTTTCAAGAATCGTTACCGACGGATACGACTCGAAATTACCGAAAAAACTTCAATCTACCTTCAAAGTCACAAGTAAGTAGCAAATGATCTTCCTCCTTATTCTTCCACTGGTTATAGCTTGAATTTCTTTAAAATGGAGAATGAATTGTTGTTGTTGATGTTGAATTGGAATTGCAAGAATTGTTACGGTTTGTGGTGTTGTTGAATTTTGGAGTTGAAACTTTGATGAAGGTTAATTGAAGTTGGTGATTGAATATTGAAGAAGTGATAGATTGGAATTGAAGAAACTAATTGAAGCTTGGTTGTGTTGATTTTTGCAGCATTTCTGAGGCTTTCCAAGCTTGATTTTGGAATGAGGGGAAGCTCTTATTTATAGATGAAATTGGTGACGAATTGCTGCCATTTTGAAGTATTCTCACTGCGTTTTGGATTGCTCTTTGCAGCGTTTTGGTTTATGTGATGCGGGTGCAGTGTGCGTGTGAGTTTTGTGATGGCTTGATACGGCTTGGATGACGTTGGAAACCGCTTGGTTGTAAGTGGCTTGAGGTGTGCGTGTAATGGCTTGGACGTGTGTAGGCTTGTGGACGTGGCGGCTGTGAGGATGTGTTGATGACGGCTTGTATGTTTGGATGGCGTATCGTGCGTGAAAGGCTTGGCTTGCGGTTTGATGAGCTGAAAGTATGAAGCTGATGGAAATTTGGCCGAGTGAAATTGTGAGAGGGAGTGTTTTTCATGGCTTTTGTTATTTGTTTTTTTTTTCAGAAAAAAACATTGATGGGCTTTGGTAGCTTTTTGTGCTATTTCTTTTTGGCAAATGGGCCTTGTTTATGGATGGGCTTTGGTAGCTTTTTTCTAAAAAAAGAAAAAAATGGATATAAATGGTTATAAAAATGTGGAAATTGGTTAGAAAAAGAAAAAAAAATATAATTAAAAATGGATAATTGGATGTTGACTAATGGAAAGAATTGGATTTTAGAAAATGGATATTTATGAAAAGAAATGGATTTGAGAAATTGGTATTGAATGAATAATGGTTTAGCAAGAAAAAATGGTTTATGAAGTGGATTTGAATTAAAACATGGTTATTAAAATGGATATTGAAAATGAAATTTGGATGTGAACTTGGTTTAGAAAATAAAAATGGATTTATTTGGATATTGGATAATGAAATTGGATAATTGGAAATGGATATAGAAAAATGGTTTAGAGAATGGATATGGAAAATTTGGTTTAGAAAATGGATAATGAAAAAAAAACGGTTTAGATAGCAAAAAGTGGAATATGTAAAAAAATGGTTAAAATGTGAATAGTGGATAGCAAATCTCTCTTTTTTTAGCCCAAAACCAAACTTGACTTTTTTTTTGTTTCCACAAGCCTCTGATAAACATATGTCACACAACAAGCCACAACTGAAACAACGACCATCTGAATCTGTCTGGACCCAAAACTCATATGAACCACTGCTTGGTAAACTGAAGAATCTTAGCACAAGACATCTTGCTTTTGAACAAACACCTGTGACTTGACAAACCTGCACAACACACAGAGAGAGAAACAAGCAAATGGCAACATATTTTGGTTAGAGGTTAGATAAACAGGAACAACTAGGAAAGTGAGAATCACACAGGTGCTCAGAAGAAACACAAATTGTGATCTTGCTTGTGGTACGAGATGCAAATGAAAAGAGCGAAATCTTAGGGGTAAAAATTAGGGTCTTACAGCTGCCCCTATTTAAGTTTCTTCAATCAGGAGATATGAAGGTTGAAAACTTCGTCTCGAGAAGATTGAAGATACTTAAATACAGAAAACTGAATTTTTAGCCATAAGATGTCACAAGATGATATGAATGCAAAGGATGAGACAGACTGCGGGGAAACTTGAAACAAAGGATTTAAGGTAAATTGAGGGAGATGACGTGAAAAGACACGCCGGGGAACACAAGCTATTTCTGGAGATCTGTCAAGGCGACAAGAAGTATCCATCAATAGTTGGAAAGAGAGGGACAAGACCCTGGGAAGACAAGTAGTGACATCCAAGAATAGCATTGGATAGAAACTACAAACGAGACAAAAGGGATGTCGAAAGATGTCCAAGAATGGCATTGGACAGCAACAAGAAAGTTTCTGGTAAAAACGGCAGCGTCATCCAAGAATAGCATTGGATGGAGGTGAAAAACACTCTGTTGGGTAAGATATCCAAGAATGGCATTGGATAAAGGCACTGCAACATTCAAGAATAGCATTGAATGAGGCAACAACAAGCATCAGAGACATCCAAGAATAACATTGGATTCAGCTGAGGAAAAGATATCCAAGAATGGCATTGGACTTAGATGGGGAAAGTTGTCCAAGAATGGCATTGGACTCTGTCGAGGAAATCATATCCAAGAATGGCATTGGACAGAAGAAATCACAACATCCAAGAATGGCATTGAATGTAGTGAGAAAAGTTCTGGAAAATACATCAGAATTATCCAAGAATGGCATTGGATAAAAGGTTCGCAATATCCAAGAATGGCATTGAATAAAGTGAGCAAGGACCTTCAGGAATGGCACTGAAAGGTAAAGATAAACTCATTCAGGAATGGCACTGAATGGACAGGTAAAACTTTCAGGAATGGCACTGAAAGTAAAGGTAAAAACTCATCCAGGAATGGCACTGAATAAACAGGTAAAACTTTCAGGAATGGCACTGAAAGTAAAGGTAAAAACTCATCCAGGAATGGCACTGAATGAACAGGTAAAACTTTCAGGAATGACACTGGAAGATAAAGGTGAATCACTACATTCAAGAATGGCATTGAATGACAGTGAAAAAGACATCCAGGAATAGCACTGAATGCAAAGGAGAAAACTCATTCAGGAATGGCACTGAATGAACAGGTAAAACTTTCAGGAATGGCACTGAAAGATATCCAAGCAGATCCGTTGGGGATTATAGAGGAGAGAAAAGACTTCCAGGAATAGCACTGGGAGAAACAAGAGGAACAAGGTATCCAGGAATGGCACTGGAGATCAAAAGAGACAGACATCCAGGAATGGCACTGGAGTAAAAGAATAGAAAGATCCAGGAAAGAAGGACGTCCAGGAATAGCACTGGGTGAAAAGACAGGTAAACGACAACATTCAGGAATGGCACTGAATGAAAAGGCAGGTAAAAGTTTTGGTAGGTGCCAAGTAAGTTGGACTTTAGTCACAAGGTAAGATGTTGAAAGCAACAGGACCTCGGAAAAATGCATATGAGCACGAAGCACACTTCGAGCTATGAAAATGTTTCTATGCAATGATATGTGAATGATTTATGTATGCAATGCATATGATAGAGACAACTGAGATAGACTCTTTTGTGAGGGTAGAATGGAAATCTGATTCCTCAACACAGGGAACACTGCCCACTCTGCTTGGAGAAAAGATGTTGAAGACATCTCCGTCACACTTATGAATTGTATCAGGCTGATGGTCTTTTGAGGAAAGACATCTTGAGGATTCTTGAAGAAGATTGCCCCCAGATTGCTTGACTGATGATGATAAACTGATCATAGCTTCAGTCTGTCTGCTGCAGGGGAAAAATGATCTGATCATGGCTTCAATTCTTGAAATAATTGCTGAGGATAACCTGATCATGGCTTCAGTTGTTGGGGATGAATGAACTGATCATGGCTTCAATTCTTGAGATGATTGTTGAGAAGGCTAAACTCAGTATGAATCTTGAAAGAGATCTTATGATTAACCAATTCTGAAAATAACTTGCACTGAGCAACAAATCTTGAACTGATTCACAACAGGCTTTGGAAGTAGTGTTCCCCTGATAGGATCACTGACCAAGTTTCTCAACTGTTTGAAGATTCTTGATGAGGAAAGTTTGCCTGTAAATAAGATCATTCAAGCAAACATGGTAATTTTTATGCAAAGCTCAATGCAATTTTGAAATCAAAAATCATTTTTGGAATGATGTTATTGATGTAAAGCAAAATGAAACACTTGTCAAAACACGGCGGTTAAGACATGCAAAGTGAAAGATAAAGCAAAGGTATGCCATCAAAGCAAATGATTGGCAACAAACATAGGAGTCAGTTTACGCAACCTTGCTGTAGTATGCTTTCAAAAGAAACCTAGCTTCAATTAGGTCTTTTGAATGGTTGTAACGTGGTCTGGTTCACGGTTTTTGAAACAAAGGATATAGGCTCAAAGTTTATTTGTACCCAACCCATTCTTCGTGATGATCTCCAGTCCTATGCTCAGTTAATTCAAACTATGCATTCAGGTTACAAGTGGTTTTGGAATTGCAACACTGTTATGATGATGGTTCAAGAGAGATTTTTTTTTTGAGATGGCAATCACTCTTTACAACATTTTGTTGTTTTTGATGAGGACCTCAGTCAACTCGTTTTGTCTTTGAGGATTTTGGTAACCTCTTGATTGATTTTTTTGTTATCCCTAACTTTTGCCTGAACTGTGTCATTTGACTTTACAGTTAGCGGGATGCCCCAATTTTTGCCTAAGTCTCCTTTAGAGGTTTTGACTTAGCGGGCTCTACTTTTGATTTTTTTTCATTCATTTTTTTTTGAAAGGTAGTGACTGCCTGGCTTAATGATTACGGTGAACCATCATTGGCTTTTGATTTAAAAGACATCTTCGACACTTCTTTGATGTGTGTGAAGGAAAGCTTGTGATTGCAACCTTTGTTGGAAAGTGTTTTACATGCACAGTCAAATTAACTGAGAACTACCCATCCCCAGGTTAAGATGCGGGTTTTTTCGTACAGAAAGAAACTCCAACTTCTAGGCTCAAAGGGGTTGACAAGGGATTAACTTCCTTATTTCTCCAGTGTTTAGGAGTTGAAACAATGCCTGTACATCCTCAGCCAAGTTTCAATTGAAAGCATACAGTCCAGCAATGTTAGGTATTTCGTTTTCATCATCCTCCCTCCAATCTTTGCATAAATAAAAGCTTGATAAAGAAATTGAACAGGAGATATATTTTTGTTTTGTGAAAAAGAAAGCATAAAGATTCACACAGTGGATATAAATGAATTGAATCAAAACATTGCAATGCTCATTTCATTGAAATTACCATGAAAGTACAAATAAAGTTCGAAAGCAAACAATCAATACAATCAAAGGAAAATGCAAACAGAAAGAAACAAGGCCTAGTGACTAATCAGCAACAAGGATGAGCTGTCCTGTCTGAAACACTGGCTTTTAGGAGATGATCCGTATGAACTCACTCAAACTTTACTTGGCATGCTCTGGCAAAGGATTGTTGACAACATTGGGATTATTATCAATAAAGTCCAGAATTTTTAAGTTCACCAACTCTTGTACTCTAGCTTTTAGTGCGAAACAACCTTCTAAGTTATGACCTGCCCCACCTTGATGGAACTCACAGTGAAGATCAGCCCTGTAGCCGGCTGGGAGAGGATTTGGAGGAGGAGGTAGAGTCCTTGTTGTAATCAAACCTTTCTTTACAAGACATGGATACAGCTCAGTGTAGGACATCGGGATAGGATCAAAGTTAACCCTATTGCGAGTCTGATTCTGTCTAACAGTCTGACGAGGAGCTTGAGCTGGTTGAGCATTAACAACTGGAGCGACTGCAGCTACATATTGTTGTTGTCTGCGACGAGGTTTACCTTCAACCGAAACAGCATGGGTATCACCATCCTTTTTCTTTTGAAAATTCCCAGCATACTTTTTAGCACCACTAAAGGCTTCAGCATTAGCAATCCTTCCTTTCTTGATACCTTCTTCTAGTCTTTCTCCAATAGTGACTAGGTCAGCAAAACCAGATGATACACTGCCTATCATCTTTTCCTAATAGAGTGGCTGAAGATTGTCCGTGAACAGACCAGTCCTCTGAGGTGGTTCACCTCTAGCAATCAGAACTTGCAGCATTTCTGTGAGCTTGGTCATACCGGCCTTCAACTCATCAATTTCCATTCTGACTTCGGCATTATGTTGTTCTTGACTTTCCATTCTCAATCTGACAGTAGCTCTAGTTCCGTAGTTGTGTTGAGGAAACAGCTTGACGGCGAACGAATAACTGGAGAAGGAGACAATCGAAATGAGCTTCTGAGATAACCTGGAAGAAATGCATATGTATGCTCATGGATGCAAGAGTGCATGGATGCAACAACCACAAACAAGATCACTCAAAGCACACAGGTTCAAAGGTTCGAGTCACGAGCATGGAGTCGAGGTCAAGAACCAATCCACAAAAGGTATGTGCTAAGGTTTGTCTTCATTGTACCTGCAGAAAACAGCGGTTCTAACAAAGTGCCCAGGGTCCACAATTCACTATCAGACACACCAGCGCACCGATTTGCTCGGAGGTTGGTAGTTATCCTCAAGAGAATCTAACCTGAGTGTGGCATCGCGTGACAACTAAGTCAGATTTGCATCTTCATAGCTTCCGCGCCACGATCCTAAAATGGCTAGGATGGGTTAAGGGTTACTACGGTTCTCAGTGTTATAGGCTTCTATGGAAAAAGTAATGCCTTCTCGATTGCTCGATCGGCATCAGTAATTCCAAAGAAGCAACCACCGAGTGGATGGATTCTCAAGTTCTTCTTTTTCAGGATTCGACTCCCTCAAAGTTCCCTTGACTATACCATCCTCCTATCTCAAAGTACACTCTGATCCGGGTATAGGACCTATCTCACACACAGAGGAACTCCAAAACAGAACAATCCTGTAACAAGCAAAATCAGACAAAAGGTAGTAAATAAATTGAAGTAGGCTAAACCCCTCAAGGAACCAGAGATCCCCAGCAGAGTCGCCACTTTTCTGTAGCGGCAAAATCGTGAGTGTAAGCTATTGATTAACTTAACTCGAAAAGCAAGAGTCGCCACCGCACTTTTATTTTATCCAAAAGGAAAGGAAAAAGAGCGAACAAAACCTACACAAGCTCTACAACGAGAACAAGTGAAGAGAGTCCGGGTTCGGGGGGTTGGTTACGCAATGGGAAGGTGTTAGCACCCAAAACGTCTATAGTACTCTATAGGAGCCCTTTGAAATATCTACCGCTTTTGGTCTGAAAATGGTTTGCTTGAAAAGAGATTGAGGAGATGAGAAGAGAAATTGTTTTTTAAGATTTTTGTGTTTGGAGAGACTTGTCGCCTCATGCCTACGTACCCACGATGTGCAATGTAGGATCAAAACCCCGTAGCTCGTGGTACAAAGAATGAAATTTGTTTGTTTTGGTTGTTTTTAAAATGTAAAGACAAGTCGTCATTTCTAAGCGAATAATTCCGCTTAAAGAAATGAATCATGTCTAAACTTATGAAAAAGTTAAAAGAAAAGTGCACGAGGGCACAAAAGAGAGTAAGTGAGTTTGGTGTTTTTTAAGTCTTTTGAAAAAGGTGTCAATATGCTTATGTAGTTTAGCATTTTGATTAAGAAATGAAAGGAAAAAGTAAAATCACTTGACTAAGTCAAGGTTTGATTATGAAAGCGGTGAAAGTTTGAAATCAAGAATGTTTTGAAAAAGGGAGAGAGTTTTGAAAATTAAAGAATGGGGAGGAGAAGAAGAGACTATCCTAAAGCATAAAAGAAAAGCTAAGGAAGAGAATAGCCTAACCACACAAGTAAGCTTCCAAGTCTTCGAACCATAATTCCAAAGCAAAGGGAGGAAGGTCCTAAGTCTAAGTCCAAGGTTCCAAGAATTGCATTGGATGTCCAAGGTCTAAGTTCAAAGCTCCATGTCCATTTGCATAGGATAGTAACCATAGTCCAAGATTAGAATCACAAGTTTTTTAGAGGTTTTGGCCTTTATTAATGTTTTAGGTCCAAATGGACAAAAGAAAAAGGCATAAGCATAAACATGTGTCCAACGGACAAAGGAAAAATTGCGGAAGCATAAACATACGTCCAACGGACAAAGGAAAAATTGCGGAAGCATAAACATACGTCCAACGGACAAAGGAAAAATTGCGGAAGCATAAACATGAAATGAAATGATAAAATGAAGAATAAAAGTAAAAGAGATAGGGTGCGAGAAGTAATTGTAAAGAAGTTAGTACAAGAGTAAATGTTAGTAAGTTAGTAATTAGTAGTTAAAGTTAGTGATCAATTATAATTGAATACTTGCACTTAGGTCAAGATTAATGAGAACTCATTAGAGGATTGATAAGACCAAAGCCTCCTAACAACAAGTTTCATAAGTTTTGAACCAAAAGACAAATAATCAACTATTCTTGATAGTTTTTCGAGGCGGGACAAATTTTGGTCTATGTTAAGCGCACGCCGAGTAATTTGTTCGAGCAATTTCCCTACGAATGAGGCCGGCCATGAAATGTATGTGTTAATGCACGCGAGATAAACGATATAGGGATCGTTATCCTAAAGCGGTGCCACACGAAAAGAAAAGGTGGAAATGATCTCGTCTCGATCGAAATTCCATAAAGAAATTTCACGATCACTTCGACTTTCATCGATCAAAAAAGAAAATAGATGAAGAAAGGTGGATCTAAAAAATTATGATCCACACACAATCAATTAAAATGAAATAAAATGAGAAAAACAAGATAAAATAAAAAAACAAGAATTAAGAGGTAATTCACATGGTAGAAATTTTCATGACTTTTTTCAAGAAATTTTTATAACAAAATTCTAAAACCAGAATTTAAGAAAAATCTAAAATCAAAAGTTACTTAAAAAAAAGAAACCAATTGAAATTAATCTTTAAGAAAATAGAAAAAAAAATGAAGGAGGTATGAATTGAAATATGTGGTGGTAGTATGAATGGACTAGGCCCAAACAATTTTCCAAAAAAAAGAAATAGGAACCAAAAACATTAAAAAGGAAATGAAAAAGAAAAAAGTCAGAAAGTGAAACAAACCTCTTCTTCTCCAAATGGCCATGCGTACTATTCACCTCCATGCTACCATTTTCAAACTCCACCAAATCGGAAGCGGCGGGACACAAAATTAGCAAGGTTTCGATTGGAAATGAAAGCTCTACGCAATGGTGTAATCGGTTTCAAGAATCGTTATCGACGGATACGACTCGAAATTACCGAAAAAACTTCAATCTACCTTCAAAGTCACAAGTAAGTAGCAAATGATCTTCCTCCTTATTCTTCCACTGGTTATAGCTTGAATTTCTTTAAAATGGAGAATGAATTGTTGTTGTTGATGTTGAATTGGAATTGCAAGAATTGTTACGGTTTGTGGTGTTGTTGAATTTTGGAGTTGAAACTTTGATAAAGGTTAATTGAAGTTGGTGATTGAATATTGAAGAAGTGATAGATTGGAATTGAAGAAACTAATTGAAGCTTGGTTGTGTTGATTTTTGCAGCATTTCTGAGGCTTTCCAAGCTTGATTTTGTAATGAGGGGAAGCTCTTATTTATAGATGAAATTGGTGACGAATTGCTGCCGTTTTGAAGTATTCTCACTGCGTTTTGGATTGCTCTTTGCAGCGTTTTGGTTTATGTGATGCGGGTGCAGTGTGCGTGTGAGTTTTGTGATGGCTTGATACGGCTTGGATGACGTTGGAAACCGCTTGGTTGTAAGTGGCTTGAGGTGTGCGTGTAATGGCTCGGACGTGTGTAGGCTTGTGGACGTGGCGGCTGTGAGGATGTGTTGATGACGGCTTGTATGTTTGGATGGCGTATCGTGCGTGAAAGGCTTGGCTTGCGGTTTGATGAGCTGAAAGTATGAAGCTGATGGAAATTTGGCCGAGTGAAATTGTGAGAGGGAGTGTTTTTCATGGCTTTTGTTATTTGTTTTTTTTTTCAGAAAAAAACATTGATGGGCTTTGGTAGCTTTTTGTGCTATTTCTTTTTGGCAAATGGGCCTTGTTTATGGATGGGCTTTGGTAGCTTTTTTCTAAAAAAAGAAAAAAATGGATATAAATGGTTATAAAAATGTGGAAATTGGTTAGAAAAAGAAAAAAAAATATAATTAAAAATGGATAATTGGATGTTGACTAATGGAAAGAATTGGATTTTAGAAAATGGATATTTATGAAAAGAAATGGATTTGAGAAATTGGTATTGAATGAATAATGGTTTAGCAAGAAAAAATGGTTTATGAAGTGGATTTGAATTAAAACATGGTTATTAAAATGGATATTGAAAATGAAATTTGGATGTGAACTTGGTTTAGAAAATAAAAATGGATTTATTTGGATATTGGATAATGAAATTGGATAATTGGAAATGGATATAGAAAAATGGTTTAGAGAATGGATATGGAAAATTTGGTTTAGAAAATGGATAATGAAAAAAAAATGGTTTAGATAGCAAAAAGTGGAATATGTAAAAAATGGTTAAAATGTGAATAGTGGATAGCAAATCTCTCTTTTTTTTAGCCCAAAACCAAACTTGACTTTTTTTTTTGTTTCCACAAGCCTCTGATAAACATATGTCACACAACAAGCCACAACTGAAACAACGACCATCTGAATCTGTCTGGACCCAAAACTCATATGAACCACTGCTTGGTAAACTGAAGAATCTTAGCACAAGACATCTTGCTTTTGAACAAACACCTGTGACTTGACAAACCTGCACAACACACAGAGAGAGAAACAAGCAAATGGCAACATATTTTGGTTAGAGGTTAGATAAACAGGAACAACTAGGAAAGTGAGAATCACACAGGTGCTCAGAAGAAACACAAATTGTGATCTTGCTTGTGGTACGAGATGCAAATGAAAAGAGCAAAATCTTAGGGGTAAAAATTAGGGTCTTACATCAAGGAACTGCACAACGTACTCTGGGCCTACCGCACTACACCCCACTCTTCGACCGGGGAAACACCTTTACGCCTAGCTTACATGACTGAGGCGGTGATCCCCATTGAGATACACGTGCCATCCAGGCGTACTGAATCACCCTTGGACGAAGAAACAAATGATGAGGCACTGAGGGAAGAGCTCGACCTCGTCGAGGAGGTCTGATCAGAAGCAGTTCTCCGCGAAGCCTCATTAAAGCAGAAAATTGCAATCAGGCACAACGCCAAGGTTATACAGCGAGAATTCCAAGAGGGCAGCCTTGTCTTAAGAAGGAACCACAAGGATTCTCGAGAAGGCAAACTCGCCGCAAACTGGGAAGGACCCTATCGCGTCCGAGCAAAGACGGAGAATGGGGCCTACTACCTAGAATACCTCAACAGGGAGCAACTTGCTCGACCATGGAACACCGAAAAGCTAAAACAATATTATTGCTAAGGCCCTGATCGTCGGTTTGCTTCAAACATAACATACCGACTACGATGCACACCCAGGTACAAGCATCGCATACCAGCTAAGGCAGGATCCCGCTCAAGAACGAGCAGGACCCTTGTACGATGGCGGTTCTTCAACCGAGCCCTCCGTCGTCAAAGTACCATGATAGGCAGAACACCCAACTTGCGATGGGAGGTTCACGCTGCGAACTCAGGCCTTAAACACGACCTGAGCTCCACGTTCATGCTCGAAAGCTACCCAGGTCGTTCGACCAGTCCCCCTCACTGCCGAACACATTTAAGTCGAGCAAATCCCGAAAGCAATAAACGAATCAAAGTGACACTTGTTACGGGCACACACATGTTAAAGGTGCGAGAAAGACACAAGAAATGGGGGTTTTAATTATGTATTAACTCTTTTAACAACTTTTCGCTTCTTGTCAATAAGATACTTTACGCTACATTAGAGTTCGTTGAGAGACTCTGACTTGCGAAGTTAAATTCAGACTTGGTAATGCTTAGAGCATAAGAACCAATAAGAGTCTGAACGATATGTACAACATTCAGAACTTGCAGAGTGGAAGCTTATCAGAGTTGCAAGGTTTCTGACTTGCTTGTGTAAGGTTCTGATACTCAATATAGAAACATAAATAAGACATTAAGCATAAGAGTAAAGAACACACGATATATCCAGGTTCACCACAAAGGCTAATCCAGTCCACCCTCCTCAGGTGATTTTGCCTTGAACACAAGGTCTTAATCCACTATAATCAATCTCGATTACTGATGCATGGGCAACAGCCGGTGACTAACCACTTGCACAGCCGCACTGTGACTAACATGCAATGAACCATTCAGGAATTCAACTTAATGAATATAACGAACATTGACCTGCAGGTTCCAATCTCGCAAGATCTACTGCTAGGCTTTCACAGCTAGACATTCAGGGATTCATCGCAATGAATATAATGCTACTGACCCTATTTCAGGCTTTTCCCACAATGACATCTCGCCATTGTCTTCTCGAGTCTCCGGTCACACTGACCACTCAAGGAATCCTAATTCACCAAGAATTAGTTATACAGGAGATTACAAGAATGCTTCTTAACAATCAGATTACTCCTAAGTTTAAGTACAAAGAATACACGAGTGTTCAAGCAAGATATGAGCAGCAACTCCTTGCTATTCTAAGAAACTACACAGATGTAAAATGATTTGACAGTTGTTGACATCTTGTAGATCTTCTTCTTCTTCGTCTTCTTGGGTGAGCAAGCTTTGAGCAACAACTCCTTGCTTCAGATCTTCAATGTAGCGCTGTCGAGAAGGTGGTCGATGACTTGACTGATTTTCAATGTTGTCTTCTTCATCAATAACTTCTATACCAATTCATTGTTTTTGTGTTGAATGATGATCTTTAAGCTTCAACAACAATGGCCATGCGTAAATGGTGATAGCTTTGGATATTCTAAGTGTTACAACGAGAACTCATCGTTGTTGTTATCTTTACACAATGACTTGATCAATTCACCTTTTGATGGAGTAAATCAACTACTTTCAGAAGCGAATACTCTTTCCTTTAAATAGCCCAGTAGAAATATAGCCGTTTGAAAACTGTTGGCTGTTGGAAAAGAGACGTTGTGTAATAATTAGCTGTACTGACACATCTCCTTTTTGCTATGGGAGAAGTGATGGGATATATCTTTCTTGGGTGCTGTGTACAGTTACTCACAACAGTAACATTTAACTTCCAAACTTCAGAGGCTTCTGATGGTAAATTGATAAAGCATGAGTAGAGCCTTCTTAGCAGGATATCTGATACGTCAAGTCATCATTCATTTGAAGAAATCCATTAGGAATCAGTCTTCAGAGCTTCAGCACTTGTCTTTAAGAACATTATCCTTTACTTTTTCAAGTCTTCCGAAACTTCAAAACTCGTCCATTAGGAATCTGTCTTCAGCACTTGACTTCTGGAACCGTAAACTTCATAAGACATAAGTCTTCAGAGTATTTCTGCACTTGGTCTTCAGAGCCTTCCGCCTTCAATACTTCAAGTCATGAGAGTCTTCAGCACTTCGGTTCTCTTCTTCAGAAGCTTCGCAATCTTCAGAATCTCGACCACTTTCAGAGAGAATCCACAAGAGCATTGCAACAGCAATATCGGCATCCTTGGATCTGACTGATCACGATCAGATACATAAGCGTTCTTGCTTCTTGCGACTTGTGCCACACATAGTAACTTCGCATATTATCAATAACGCACATCTGGATGGTGCTTTGTAGGATCTGATAACTTCTATGAATATGATCTGCACACAACACACGTTATAAAATGGTTCTTTCACAAATATGTATTGTTATCATCAAAACATAGATTGACTTGTAGAGACAACTCTTGCTCTCACAAACTCCCCCTTTTTGATGATGACAAAACCAAGTATTTTGATTGAACATTTTATACAAGGTAATCACTAAACAAACATATTCAGAGTCTGGAACAGCTCCCCCTGAATGTGTTAACCTCAAAGTTTTATCTGTGATCATCTAGAATCTTATATGATCTAAAGACATACAGAATAACAACTGGAGTTGCCAGAACAAAGAATAGAAAAGGACTACTTCTCCATCTCATCTCTAAAGAAACAAATAGTCTTCAGCATCTGGACTAGTTCATCAGAACTTCCATCTTCAGATCTTCAGAACTCAGTTCCTTTGTAGTCGTATCAGAGCTTGTAATCTTCAGAGACTTCTGAAGTATTTCTACTTTTTAGCAGATTCATTTGAGCACAAACATAACAGTTCTTATCTGATAACATAGCCTCGCTATTCATCAGAGACATGCATTGTCTTTTAAGAAACTCCCCCTGAGTTTCAGACTTTGTGAAGATTTTAGATTTTGCAGATGAATCTTCAGGGTAGTCTCCCCCTAATTTCCATAAGTCGGATATTGGGATCTTCAGAACGTAGTTCAGAAATATTAAATTTTAATCACCAATAAAGATCATAACTTTTCAAAGTTTGACTTAGAACACAGGTCTTCATCTCAGAACCTTGTTACTGTCACAACTCAGTGGTTCATTAAACCTTAATTCTAAACCAGATACCAATTGAAGGTTAATTTTTGTGATCAATAAACGCTTGATTCTGAAACTGTCACTCATGTTTTAATCTTAGTCTGATACTGAATTATACCAGAGTATGTTGTGTCTGATTCCAACTGAATGTATTCTTCTTATACCACTTGAAGGGTATTTCCTTAGAGTGCTGAAATTGATACCAGTGAAGGTATTGAAAGCATTATACAACTTAGCTCTGATTGATATTACTTTAGACTGAGTCTGATACCAATCTTTATGTATACTGAGTCTGATTACCATTTGTTGACTTAGTCTGATACCAAATCATTTCTTCTTTCTTGGTAGACATCAGAACTACTTTTTCTTGGATCTTCAATCCAGATCTTCAGACAGTTCTTTGACTTCTATTTTGCACAATTCTTCTGAATAAGCATCTTGAGATGTATACTTTGTCTTGATTGCTTTCAGAGTTTCTTCTTTTGATTCTTACTTTCTGAATCTCATATTTTTAGACAGCTTACAGCTTCCGAACCAAGTGAGACAGAGATCAAGATAAACTTTGAATTTCAGACAGTTCTCAACTTCTGAACAATACCGGGTAGATCTGATTTTGAACACATGTTCACGAAGTGTACAACTACTATCATATGACCAACATTTCATAAGAACTTCTGACCGAGTTCTTCTTTCTTAACCTGTTCTTAGAATGCCTAGTGAACTTGTTTAGAGTTCCTCGGTTAAACATCAAACAACAAACGTTAGTAGTAATGCATTTTTTTATGACTGATAACTTGTTTGAGTTGCATTCTGTTTTAAGATTTCTTCTTTCCAATCAAAATCATATTTCTTTTCTCCCCCTTTTTGACATCATAAAAATAATTTAGATCATTTGAGCATAATTGAGATGGATATGATCATTAAATAGATTCAAGGGATGTTATCATTTAAGCATTAAGCATATGAAGGTTGATATGATAAGAAATAATTCTAGTGATCAACATCATTAGAGATGGAAGTATTAACACCGAACCATAAAATAGTTTTAAAATATAAAGCATAGGCTAGACTTAATGAGGATAGGTTCCTAAGGATTAGACTAAAGGGAGCCTAATGATGACGAGGAAGATGAGAATAAGCTTTTAGAATCATCAGTTCTTGAGGTATGCAGCTTTTCTTCTGCTTGAGTAATTGCCAGCCTCTTGCTCTCCATAATTTCCTCTGAGATCCATTCATGGAACTCAGTCCAGATAATTCTTATTTCCATGGGGTCCACACAGGATCTGGAAGCATCCACTAAGTTTTGAATTTTTGTGATGGTATTATCCTTAAAGGATGTTAATGCATCATACACAGTTTTTGATCTTTTTGATGAAGGTTCTCCATCATCAGTATCCTTCTGCTTCTTACTTACTCTCTTCCAATCTGAAAGCACTAGAAGTACATCAGTAATATTCTCCATGTTAATCCATACACTGATGTTTTCGTCCTTAGATTGTTTCAGATAGTTCCCGACTTCTGTCTGATTGTAAGTGGCGAATCTTGGAAATCCTTCAACCGGAACCCATGGTGTCAATGTTAATTTCCTAAAAGATGTTTTATCCAGAGTGGAGTTTTCTCTTTTAAGATTCTCAAACCTGAGAATTTTTCTAGCACTTTTAAGCAATTTTCTTGATTCTCCCTCATTAATCAGAATATCGTCAACTACCCCTGATTCCATCAAGATGTCAGAAATAAGTCTTCCATACGAAATAAGTCTGTCCTCCGTGACAGAACATGTTCTGGAGTTTCTTATGGCTTCCTTCAGAAGTTTGGAGAGAATTGCAGGAAGATGCATCTTGATTCCCTTAAGAAGGAGAAATAGGACACATTTTTTAGTGTCGTTGAGTTGGTTTGAGGGAAGATGGTGAAACACACTTCCTTGGAGGATTCTAAACCATACTTGTAGAGAATCTTTTAGATTAGAGAATATTGAGTTCTCTGCATCAGCTACAACATTTTCTTTGAAAATGCTAGCCAGAACCTTAGCCTCTTTTTCCTCGTTTATTTGGTTCTTAGTGATTCTCACACCACTGTTGTCATGCATCAGAAAATCTGAAATAGTCTTCTCAGATATGAAGATTTTCCTTCCAAAAACGAAGGAGACAATGAGGGTATTGGATGTGTTGGCATGGATCCAGAAATCCTTAACAAGATGTCCGTAAGTTGGTCCTTCCAACCTCTTGAAGTAATTACTCCATCCTTGAGTTTTCATTGAAGGAGTAATATCACATCCATTTGACTTTAGATTGTTAAAGTTTACAATCGTTTCTGACAAAAAGACGAGGCTGTCAACTGGAATTTGTATGATTGTGGGAGTTGAAGTATTTTGGGAAACGGAGGCCATTGTAGAGGATGATAGGATGAAGAAAATAGAAGGTATTTAGGCAGAGGATTCAGATGAGTTGAGTTGGTGATTTAGGGTTTGAAGCCTTTTATAGAGGAATGAGTAAAGAACGGTTTGGAGAATTTGGGAGAATAACGGTTGATTTTTCTTAGACGCACTAAGTAACGTGGGAAAAAAGGTTTAATGATTATCATCTTTAATAAGGACAGATTATCCAACCAAGAGTCTTGAAATAACTCTACTGAGTGATAATGATAACCGTCACTTAATTATGACCTAAGAGGGATTTGTGGTTTCTAGATAGTCCAGAGCTTTTTCGTGTGAATTTTAAGGAGCACTTATTATTTTGTTTTAGTTATTGATTCAGTGTATCGTGATCATAAGAATCATTCATTCGAAAGATATTTGTAAACTATATTTAGAGATACTTTAATAATTAATCAAAAAGATATAAATATCAAGTTTTACATAAGTGCAGTAAGATAGGGGCTTCAATTAACCTATGAATCAAGATCGACTAACTTCCTATCTTAAACTAAGAACGTTATAGGTTGACAAAACTCAGGAAGGATCTTCTCAGTCATTCCATTTCTTCTGCAATGATCAACTACTCCCTGGAGGTCAAGAATGTGGGAGATAACCCTGCAGTAGGGAACTTGGTAGATTGTGTCTTCCCTAGACAGATTAATTTCTTCCTTTAAATGGTTGTACATGGATTGGGGTAGGTTTATTTTGATCCTGGACACTAAAAAGAAAATGAATAATCTTTCTTTGTCAGACACCCATCCTCCTCCTCTTTCTCTTGGTCTTAAATTAGTTACCATTAGATTGTACCAATCTTTAGCAATTGGAGTGAGGGTGCAAGGTTGAGTGGGACATCTCCCTGTTTCAAAAATGACGTGCAAATGCTTGTCGAAGCTATGGTTGTTGATATTTCTTTCCACAGTCACACCATCTTCAACACACCTAATGGCTTTGGCTATGATGGTGGGGTTGATCAAGACTGGACAACCAGCAACTACAGACAAAATAGCATTCTTACCAAGATCATATTCTAGTGTCCGAACGTTTGCCCAAAACTCAGTCACCAGTTCAGGGAAGACAGGTCCAACAAGCATGGAGAAATAATTCTCCTAGTTCTGAAATTTAATTCCAGAGAAAATGCTTATTTTGTTGAGTTGAGGTAGATGGTTCAGGTTTAGAGTGTATTCGTTTAGGAGTTCGAGGTCAGTAGTTTCTCCTCTGATATTGTGTGAAGACATTTTGAGCAGGATAGTTGAGGAAGGAAGTTCTAAGCTACTAGATAGAGATTCTTTCTAGAAAGGGAGTAGTGTTGTGAGGAGAACTAAGGAGTGATAGCTATTTATCACGCGTGGTCATCATTTCCTAGACAAGCTATGAATAGCTGTGGCGGTCAGCTGAAAGGACACATGATAGCCTTAAATTGCCGTATGCCTATGGGTAGGGGTGTAGTAGCTGACACAACGTAATCATGACTATTTACCCAACTCTTTGAGAATTGTCTACTCATAATTACGTGTGAATCTAGTTCTATTTCTAATGGTTCTTATATGAAACTTAAAGTGATAGTAAATGATCAGTGGTTAAATAAATTGTTAAATGTTTTCAAAAATAACCAAGAATAAAGGGAGCCATACCTTAGAGATACTGAAAATCTTTTTGCAGGGCTTCTTTAACAAGATTTTTCCAAGAATTTTCTAGTGTCTGACAAGAGTGACATATGGAATAAATTTTGATCGGTCTTGTTCAGCGTTTACTAGAGCATCTTCTAATTCCATATATAAGAGGTTCATTTGTATTATGGCTTCTGAAGAGAACAACTTATTTTCTGAACTTCTGATCCTATTCAACTGATTTTTGAGAATCAACCAATCAGAGATTCTGGACTTGATTGGCAAAAAGACAAACTTCCATACAGCTGTTTCCTTTTCGGAAGGTCATTAAATTCAACTTTATCATAAACCATTGAGAGGTTATTTGCTGAGAGAATTTAATCTTCATCTCATAGCATCTGACTTGTTTCTTTAAATTGATGTAGATCCTTGTCCAGTACTAAGTATCATCAACCATGCGTATAGTGCTAGACATGGTTTGCATGACATTTTCTTGGTCTCACAATGCTGATCTGACTAGTTTAAAGCTAATTCATCAGAATTTAACAACATATCTACTTCCGAAGAGATCGTCAGCTACATAACTCAGTTTGACTTAAGGTAGAAGACTTAAGTGCTTGGATTTGCATCTTCTGATTCCAGTGTTTAAGAAGTTCTGAGAATCTTATCAGATGGTGATCTGATCAATAACATTTGGTTCAGTAGTGAGATAGTCTCAAGTTATCAGAAATTACTTATATTGACTCAATCAAGACTCTAAGAGTTTATTCTTGATCAAGTATTTGATGAATCTGTGAGAATCTTCTTCCTGAATATTCTTATAGTTTCTTGCGTAGCTTCCAAGAAACAATATTCAGTTCTTCATGAACCTTTTAACTTCTGATCATTCAGGAATCAGAAGTTGAATCATTTCTAAGAGTTTGAATTCTTCAGAGTTCCGACTTCAGTAGATTTTTATTCTGAAATTCAACATCATAGAACAACAATATTTCTTCTTTACATGAAGAAGTTTTGAATGAGTTTTTATACGAGAAAGTCAAGGGTGGACCTAATCCGTTTCTTGAAAACATCTCAAAGACTCATAAAGAATTGATCTTCAGCAAACAAGACTTCTTGTTTTCTGATGATTCAACTTTGAGCAAATACGTGGTTCATCCACACGTATCTTCCAAGATTAGCATTCAACAGATACTACTTCTTATCTGATGAATCTATCCTATCAGCTGATTCTTCAATCTTCAATAAAACTTAAGTGAGGAAGATTTAGTTGTTTGACAACTGCAAAACTTTCAGAATCAGTGATTTGCTCAAGTACTCAGATTGATTACAATTTTGTACACAGTCATCTTTTGAACTGTTACAGAAATTGTAAGTGGATTTCAATCTCACCCTGAGTATTTCTCTACACCATATCTGGATCTTTTTCTGACACTGTTAAGTGTTTTGATATCCATCAATAATAGAACCGGAGCTCTGATACCAATTGAAGGTGCGAGAAAGACACAAGAAAGGGGGGTTTGAATTATTTATTTACTCTTTTAACAACTTTTTGCTTCTTATCAATAAGACGCTTTACGTTACATCAGAGTTCGTTGAAAGACTCTGACTTGCGAAGTTAAATTCAGACTTGGTAATGCTTAGAGCATAAGAACCAATAAGAGTCTGAACGATATGTACAATATTCAGAACTTGCAGAGCGGAAGCTTATCAGAGTTGCAAGGTTTCTGACTTGCTTGTGTAAGGTTCTGATACTCAATATAGAAACATAAACAAGACATTAAGCATAAGAGTAAAGAACACACGATATATCCTAGTTCACCACAAAGGCTAATCCAGTCCACCCTCCTCAGGTGATTTCACGTTGAACACAAGGTCTTAATCCACTATAATCAATCTCGATTACAGATGCACGGGCAACAGCCGGTGACTAACCACTTGCACAACCACACTGTGACTAACATGCAATGAATCGTTCAGGGATTCAACTTAATGAATATAACAAACATTGACCTGCAGGTTCCAATCTCGCAAGATCTACTGCTAGGCTTTCACGGCTAGACGTTCAGGGATTCATCGTAATGAATATAACGCTACTGACCCTATTTTAGGCTTTTCCCACAATGACATCTCGCCATTGTCTTCTCGAGTCTCTGGTCACACTGACCACTCAAGGAATCCTAATTCACCAAGAATTAGTTATATAGGAGATTACAAGAATGCTTCTTAACAAGTAGATTACTCCTAAGTTTTAGTACAAAGAACACACGAGTGTTCAAGCAAGATATGAGCAGCAGCTCCTTGCTATTCTAAGAAACTACACAGATGTAAAATGATTTGACAGTTGTTGACATCTTGTAGATCTTCTTCTTCTTCGTCTTCTTGGGTGAGCAAGCTTTGAGCAACAACTCCTTGCTTCAGATCTTCAATGTAGCGCTGACGAGAAGGTGGTTGATGACTTGACTGATTTTCAATGTTGTCTTCTTCATCAACAGCTTCTTTACCAATTCATTGTTTTTGTGTTGAATGATGATCTTTGAGCTTCAACAACAATGGCCATGTGTAAATGGTGATAGCTTTGGATATTCTAAGTCTTACAACGAGAACTCATCGTTGTTGCTATCTTTACACAATGACTTGATCAATTCACCTTTTGATGGAGTAAATCAATTACTTTCAGAAGCGAATACTCTTTCCTTTAAATAGCCCAGTAGAAATATAGCCGTTTGAAAACTGTTGGCTGTTGGAAAAGAGACGTTGTGTAATAATTAGCTGTACTGACACATCTCCTTTTTACTGTGGGAGAAGTGATGGGATATATCTTTCTTGGGCACTGTGTACAGTTACTCACAACGGTAACATTTGACTTCCAAACTTCAGAGGCTTCTGATGGTAAATTGATGAAGCGTGAGTAGAGCCTTCTTAGCAGGATATCTGATACGTCAAGTCTTCAGTAATTTGAAGAAGTCCATTAGGAATCAGTCTTCAGAGCTTTAGCACTTGTCTTTAAGAACATTATCCTTTACTTCTTCAAGTCTTCCGAAACTTCAGAACTCGTCCATTAGGAATCTGTCTTCAGAGTCTTCAGCACTTAACTTCTGGAACCGTAAACTTCAGAACACATAAGTCTTCAGAGTCTTTCTGCACTTGGTCTTCAGATTCTTCCGCCTTCAGAACTTCAAGTCATGAGAGTCTTCAGCACTTCAGTTCTCTTCTTCAGAAGCTTCGCAATCTTCAGAATCTCGATCACATTCAGGGAGCATCCACAAAAGCATTGCAACAACAATATCGGCATCCTTGGATCTGACTGATAACGATCAGATACAAAAGCATTCTTGCTTCTTGCGACTTGTGTCACACATAGTAACTTCGCATATTATCAATAACGCACATCTGGCTGGTGCTTTGTAGGATCTGATAACTTCTATGAATATGATCTGCACACAACACACATTAGAACATAAAATGGTTCTTTCACAAATACGTATTGTTATCATCAAAACATAGATTGACTTGTAGAGATAATTCTTGCTCTCACACATGTATCGAGCAAAATTACTACACTTAGCAAAAATAAAAGCGAATAAAGCCATGCGCGAATATACAACATACAAAACCGACCCGGATGATCGAACACATACATTTCAAAATAATTAGTGGTCACAAGGACCACAATTGTGCTTGTTACATGATAAAGGGGGGCACACCCCATACTAAATAATAAAATTACATAAAACATGGCACGCAGGCCAGAGATATCACAACAACAAAAAGGAGACATTATTCCTCCATATGCTCGGCCTCCTCAGGGATAGGCTGCGTCGGCTGAGACTCCTCGTCAAGGATACGGGCATGCTCATCGCCAATCTAGAAGAAATCGGGATTGACAATCTTGCCATCTTCAACATGACTCAGAAAACTAGTCCCCTTCCTAGACAGCTGAACCCCTGGATTCACAAGTTTGAGCTGAGCCACAACATTGTTGAAGGATTCCTCCCCGATGGCGCAGACATCGTCCTCCACACTTACAATGCAAGCAATCAGCTCATCCCGAGTCTTTAGCGCCTTCAGCTCACCAGGCTCGTCTTCAGCCGGAGCCGCCACGGACCTCATCTGCTCGACCAAGTCTTCGGCAGCTTTCTTCTCAGTGATCAGGGTGTCATTTCCCCTTTTAACTTAGTAGCCTCCTCCCGGGACTTCCTCCTCGTGTCATCAGCAACCTTGGCCTCCTCCTTGGCCTTCTTCACCTATTCTTCCAGGGTTGATATCTCCGCCTGGGCCTTCTTTAGCTCGGATTCGGATGAGGAGTCTTCCTCGGCATAGACCGCCACCATCTCCAGTACCCTGATCAGTGCAAAGGCATCCTGTGCCAGCATCGCCCTCTTGCTCGGGTGGTCCATTCCCTCGAGCTTTAGGGACTCTGCCTGAGGAACCGTCAAGGATGAACCCTCAAAGAACCTTCTGACGTGAAGGCATGGAGAAAGCTCAAATTTGCTCTTCTCTCCTGCCCGGCTGAGATCCACCACCTCGTTCTGACGGATCCGCTTGAACCTTGTAGTCCCAGGCACCGGGGAACCCTGAGCAGATGAAGGAATCAGTGAGGAGCTCCCCGAAGCCAGCTGAGGAGGGGCACCCGCTGAGTGAGCCGATTCTTTGGATTCGTTGCACCGGCCTTGTCCTTCGCCAGAGCATTCTTCACCATCCTTTTGTGTGCTGAAGGCATCTCACCTGCAAAGACATAACGAGCACGTTAGCAAACGAGGAAAACTATAATCCGGACAAGCTAAAAAATAAATACTACCAAGAAATTTAAGAGGGTAAGCATGGGTCTTGCACTCAAGAAGCCCATTCGTCTTAATATAGCGGAATTCTACTTTTTGCCCGCCATCTTCCTCGAAGATCGGGTCCCCTTTCTTGGTCCAGTACTCTGCAAGTTTTAAATTGTTAACATAATTTTCCAGCGCTGCATAACCGGCTTTTTCATCATAATTTAACGTCTCCGGTTGGGCAGGTAATGGTCAGTGCGTCGGGAGAAATAGTCCCCACTCCAACAAAAGGAAAACTTGAACACTCTGTCCGCACCAACTTGCCATGCTCATCGTAAAGTTCATTACCATCCTCGTTCGTCGACACTTCACAGGCATACGTAGTATCCTGGGCTTTCTCCAACATGGGTTCGATGATGTAGAACCTCTCCTTAAAAGTCCTGATAGACTCGGAGAACGGTTTGAACAATTTCTTCGCTTGCTTCAGCGAAACCCAACTATACTTTTTCCCCGAAACATGCCTCTGGAGGTGAAATATCGTAAAGAACAAAGGGAGGGTGGCTCCTATCTTCAAGAACTCACACGTCAGCTCGAAAGCACAGATGAACACCAGTGAGTTAGAGTGCAGCTGTGACGGGGCCAGGTCCAAGTGTACAAAGACAGACCGCTGAAAATCGGTGAATGAAAGCCTCAGTCCTATGTCTTTGAAGGTGTACATGTACATCGGGAACATCTCCCTATAGTCCGTACAAATACGGTCGTCCTCACCTGGGAAGTGCACCTTCCACTCTCCTTCCGGCCCCACGGTCGTGAAGACATCCCTGGTATATGAAGCAAAAATAGAAGCATGTTTGACAGGCTCCGCAATTGTCCACTTCTCCGCGGAGGCCCTATCAGGGGGAGTCTCCCCGACATCGTCGAGGGCAGTTGAAGCTTCAGTTTCACTACTCTCCGAGGAGCTCTCCTCGAACGAGTCTATAAGGATCTCTTCCTCGGGTTCGCGGGCCATCTCGTTCACCTGAGAAGCAGAGGACAAAAGTGAATTTGACGGAAAAATCAAATCCACCCTTCCACCGCTAGTCAAGTGAAAGGGCACGCAAAGGGCCAAGGACGACGTCCCCAACCTAAGCTCTAATCAAATAGCACAAAAAAACTGCACGGGGAGATGCCCGAGCAACCCCTAATGCGCGAACAGGGAGATTCTCCCCGGGTCACAACCCAAAATTCCGTTTGAAGCCTCACCGGAAAACTCATGAACTCACCGGAAAATTCATGGGAACGCCGGAGAATTCATGAGTCCCACCGACAACGCAATCCCTCGTCGTCGCAACAGCGTCGGAAACATCCTAAATCTACATTTCCCTAAAGCTCCGGCGACCACGACAGCAGCAGAAAGTGGCCAAGCCACCGTCTACCACCATCAGTCACCGGAAACTGCCACTGTAACTACCTAGAATCGTCCTAACCGCATACATTCTAGTAAAACTAAAGCACAAAAGCTGGAAACAAAGGTAGGAATGAGTAACTTACGTGGTCGGGGAAGCTTTAAAGGGTCGAAGATGCTGCTCGGAGCTTCGTACGGCTGCGGAAACGGTGGCTAACGGCGGCGACGGACTGGAAACTCAGAGAGAAGAATAGAGGAGGAGAGAGAGGCGAAAAGCGCAAATGAGCAGCTTCTCCCTCTATTTATAGGCACTCTGAAGGCACGTGCACGAGTACGAGCGGCTAGGGGCATCATCATGACCCTAGCCTAGCCATCATGACGCATTGCATGTAGCACAAGGCTCGAGGCACACGTGGCGCCCCATCCCTTCAGTTCACCTCAATCGTTGGTCTCCCTGTACGCCAGGCACATCAAACAATGTTACGTATCCCGCAGGCACTAGGTCCCCCGGGCACCACAGAACAACTCCACGTCGTCAACAAGCAACGACCCCTTCTAGGCCTCCCCGATATTGCGAGCTAACCTTAAGTCATCACTCCCATGTGTCATACCCTAAATTTTGACCAGACATTTTTTATTTTTTCTCATTTCATCTATCTATATTTTCATACTGTGTCGTATGCATATAATATTATATATTTTCTTCATGAATATTTTTGGAATTATCAGCCGGAATTAACGTGTTAAATTTTCAGGTATTTTGGTCAAACTGAAAAAGTTAACAGTGCAAAAAGTCGATATCCGGGCAATTTTTAAAATCGAACTTTCAGACATCATTTTTAATCTATTTTTCGCGTACTTTAACCCGGTGTGCTTAATTTAATTTTTTGACTTTCCGGTCATCATGTTCCTGACCCGTCTGAGCCCTTTTAGCGGGTAAAATCAATTTCAAAATTTGACAAAACGATTTATTTTTCCAATACATATTTTTTCTTGCAGATCGTTTTGGTGTGTTTATTTTATTTTTTCGGACACTTCGATACTGACAGTTTTTATCGTTTTTTACCGGTTTCGGTTCCAATTTTAATTAATTTTTATTAATTAATCAAGATTTTCATAACTTAGTTTTTATTGATTTTTTTATTATATTTAATTTGTTGGTATATTATTATAATATATAATATAATTTTGTTTTATTATTTTTACACAACTAGTCTCTCTTTTACACTAATAGTCTCCAAAAGTTATAAAATTTCTTCCCCACCCTCACAATTTCATACACCTCTTTCTCTCTCACTCTCTATAACTTTTTTTTTTCTTTTCATATTTTGCTACTACCATCACATAACCACTTTTCATTTTTCAAACATTTACATATTATAACATTTTTTCCACAAAATTATCCAACTCATTAATTCTCATTCAAACTCAAGTCAAGAATGTTAACCACAAAATTCTTCTTCAAATGTCATGGCATACATCATTTACTTGATTCCCAAGTCTTTTTTCTACTATAAATATGTTACAAAATTTTCACATTAGACACACCAAAACAATAACTCTCACATTGTTTTCTCCAAATACTCTCCCTCATTATATTTTTCTTCACATACATATTTCTAGTTTTTACTTTCAATTTCTCATGTCAACACTACCAAGACCACTATGTAAGTACCCCTTTTTTGTCTAGTTTAATTTAATTTATGTATACATTTATATCCTATTAGTGGTAAGTTATACATGTTAAGACTTTGTTTTCATATATGAAATTACAACTAATAAAGAATTTTAGTTTTTTTTTCTGTTTTATTCTATTTTTATTATTATTAATTTTATTAATTCTTATTAAAAAAAAAAAGAAAAAAAAGAGAGAGATATATATGTTTTTATGAACTCATGAGTGTGTTTCATTTTTTTATGGTTTACAATATATGTGGTTTATATATAATATGCTATAGTAGGTTGATAATATCTTAAACTTATAATATATGATACTACTTGTTACATTATTACCAGTTTGTAAATTGAATGAGAGTTGGAGGAGAAGGGATACACGTTTTTTTAACTCTCTTGTTTTTCAATGCCTTTATGAAGTTTTAGCATGATATGTGTATATGGTGATAAAAACATGTGTGTGTTGGTTTGGTATGCACTCTAATGTGCGTGTGTATGTAGTACACAACCTGTACTAAAAAAGACCAAATTAATTATTTTGATTATTTATTTTAACATTTTGTCTCTAACTTAATTATTTTGATTATTTATTTTAACATTTTTATTTCTAACTTGATTGTTTGTATGTTATTTATTTTAACATTTTTATCTCTAGTTTAATTACTTTGTGTATTAAAAATGTAAGATTTGTGTGATTATTAACTAATTTAAGTATTTTTATTTAATATTGATTAATTAAATTATTAATTAATCTTATTAAATATCCATATTTAAGTTAATTAATAATTCTTTTTGGCCAGTTTCTCTATTAAATCTTGACGCTTTTCCATGATTAATCGGTTTGTTTCACGATGCTTTTCCGTGACTGTTAATATTTTCTCACGATGTTTTCCCATGATACTATTTTTTTTCTGTTTGTCTCACGATGTTTTGCCGTGTATTTTCTCTCTGTTTGTCCACGATGCATTGCCGTGCACATTTTGTTTATTTTTCACGATGTTTTGCCGTGTACTTCGGTTGTTATCCGCGGTGCTTTGTCGCGTATCTTTACCTGACACGATGTTTTGCCGTGTATATGCTTTTATCTCACGATGTTTTGCCGTGTATATGATTTTATCTCACGATGTTCTTCCGTGTATATTTTATCTGTCACAAATGTTTTACTGTGTATTCATTTATTCCGTGATGTTTTGCCACGTATGCATGCTCCCTTAGGATCTCTTAGTTCAAACTTAATTTTCGATTAAGTTTGAAATAAGATAGACATTAGGATATTCAACCAAGCATGATAGCTTTAGGTTAGATTTTCCCTCTCGCCACCGTGCGATTTAAACTTTATTTTTTGTAGTTCATGCCCCATAAGGGTGAACTACGACCGCTCTGATTTCTCAAGATCCCGTTGAGAATACGTAGGCATGAGACTGTAAAGTCTTAGCGAGCACCCTTTTCTTGTTTTTCATCGTCTCTTTCAATCCGACGTTTTCTCGGATATTCGTATTTTCAACCTCTTATTTTTTATCTCTTTCAATCCGACGTTTTCCCGAATATCTGCAACCCTCTTTTACGTTTCTCTTGCAATCCGATGTTTTCCCGGATACTCTTATCTCTTCTTTTCAAAACAACTGTCTCTTGTGATTTAGATTCAAATCCATAATTGTTATCAAAACTTTCTTCAATTTCTTGAATAACCATATAACTATGGAAGCTTGCTCGCCTGTAAGTTTTTATCAGCTTTCTTTAACATGCTTAACCATATTTATATTTGTCTGTAATGCTGGAAGCCTGCTCACCTGTAAGTCCTCTTCCACTCTCTTTTAAATACTTGTCTATATATTCTAACTGTATATATACTTGTATATCTGCTTAGAGTTTTCTTCAGCAATTAGGTCTAAGATTAGATAAAGTCAGTGGTTACTCTTTCAACACACTCAAAACTAGTTCCCCATAGGAATTTCCAGATACAGTCTTGCCTCCTCTTGGGCTTATACAATATGGAACAGAGAAAGGCATTATTCCCGGTGAAACTTTTCTCAGACTGTCACTATTAGAAAATTGTCAAAGAAATTCACTTTCCCCAGAGAGGATTAATTCCCGGTGAAACCTATCTTGAATTTCTTCAAACCCTAGAACTGTTCACTAAAGAAAGGATTAATTCCCGGTGAAACCTTTCTTGAACTTTTCTTAGGTTTGGACCCACAGGCTTCCTAAAAGCATCCCCAGCCTCCTCTTGGGCTTTGTACAAGGACCCTCAGGCTTCTTAGAAGTTCTCATGCCTCCTCTTGGGCTTAGTACAAGGACCCAGAGACCTCCTACAGGTATAGGACAGAACCTAGTCATCATTCGTTAGAGCGGTCTTCTAGAATCAAAAACATCAAACCAATTTAAGGTTAATTCTCATCCCTTAAAATACCAGCCTCCTCTTGGACATCATACAAAGATAAACCTTCTCATACCAGTAGACTTGGACAGTCTCATTTCCTCTTGGATTTTAAAGAACCTTTTTTATCTCCTTAAAGAACAGGAAAAAAAACCCTGATTATTTCATCAACTTCCAACAGAGTTAAAACCTCCAAAGGTTTCAAAACTCAATTTTTAAACCCTCACTTTAAAATATCTCCCTTTAGAGATGACAAATTCTCTTTCAGTCAAACCCTTTAGCTTCAATCTTGGGCTCTGAACAAGACACCAAACATCTTTTTCCTCCCATAAAATAGGAGGAACTACGATTGCTCTGATTTCCCTGTTTTCTTTAATGGGAATACGTAGGCATAAGATTGCGAAATCTTAGCGAGCACACTAAACAAAAGCTTTAGGTCCAGTGCCTTACCAAAAACATTGAAAAACCCGAAAACAACAAAAATACTCTCTCAACATTCCCAAAGGAGAAACTTTCCCATTTATGACAGATAAACACCAATAAGTAGAATAACAGAATAAAATACCAAACAACCCATGGATAACCATGTATAGGATGGGTAATTAACATCTCCCCATTGTATAATCTAACCCCGAACTCCCCAATCTGATAGCATTTGTTAAAGAAAACATTTGCGTGCAAGGTTAGTTTGAGATAGCTTCCCTTTCCTTTCCAGCTTCATAGGATAAATAAGAAATCAGAAAGTAGCACCCAATCCCATCCACAGACGGATGTGGGCGGTCACGAAAACCACGCTATAGAAAAAAGGGCGACTCTGCTGGGGAATAAAACTAGGATTAGAATTCCTAAGAGGTCTAGATTGTTTAGCATTTTACAACTATATACTATATATATTTACTGCTTTTCCTACTTGATATCCGTGTTTATTTTTCTGTCAATGGGAATGCGATTGATATGCATGTGGAATGTTTGAGAGAACCCTAAGATAGGTGATGGCATAGACGGGTGGTCTTACAGGGAGTGATTCCCGAATAAGCGATCATGGTAGACCATCAAATCAGTGGAGATACCCTTTGCGGATTCAATGTTGAACGACAATCGTCGTGAAAGCATATTGTCTCAATGTGGTGTCCGTGAAACTGAGGATTTAGTAGACATTAACCATGTGGACATTTGGTAGTGCGGTAACTATCGGGAATAGTTGATACACGATACTACACTCAATTGAGATTACCCTAGGATGCTACAGCTCGCTCGGGTGAACCAGCTTGTTGTTGATATCCCTAGGGGGTCAATGATTTTGGGAACCTTTAACCCATTCTACAGGTACAAAAGTTGACCAGAATATAACCTTTGGGGATGGGTAGAGCCATGAATCCATGCTCGTGACGTCGAACCTTTGAACCCCATGTTTGTAATTTTGCTTGTGTTTACACATCCGTGCGTTCTTTAAACATTTTCAAATCTTTTACATGTAAAATGTATCCTGTGTTGCATAAGCATTGCATATCATTCGCATCTCATTCATAAAACATACATACGTCCAGGTCATCGTCAAATCATTCCAACTGTCTGTCTTTCAGTCATCTGTAAGTCGTCAAACTGATTCCTCATCATCGATACAGAACTAAAACTTCAATCAACTTCAGCTCAGTTACTTCCTAAAGACAGGACAACTCATCCTTGTGTTTGATTAGTCACTGACCTTGTTTATGTCTATTTTGCATTTTCCTTGTTTGTATCATATTTATTTGCTTTCAAACTTGTTTTTCTTTAAATGTCAGTTTTAATGAAATGAGCATATACAGTATTTTGATTCAAATCATCTATTTATTCGCATCTTTTTTCAAAAAACAAAAAACTTTCAAAAAAATACACCTCTTTTTCAAATTTTTTTCTATTCAAATATTTGTGGGAGGATGATGAAAATATAATACCCATAATTATTGTCGGTACGCTTTCGAATAAACTTTGCTGACGATGTAAGACATTTTTTCAATTCCCAAACACTGGAGATATAAGGAAGATAATCCCTCGTTAACCCCTTTGAGCCTTGAAGTAGGAGTTTCTTTCTTTATAAAAAACCCGCAATTTTAACCAGGGGCAGGGTAGTTCTCAGTTTAATTTGGATTGTGTATTCAAGTTCAGAAAGTTTACATACAACAAGCAGATGTTGAAAACGTCTTTCAAATCAAAAGCCAGTGATGGTCCGTCGTAATCATCAAATCAAGCAGTCACTTTCTTTCTAAGAAGAAATCAAAAAGAAAAAACCCGCTAAGTCAAAAAGCTTAGGCAAAAACTAGGGCATCCCGCTGACTATAAATTTCAAAAGAAATAGTTCAGGCAAAAGTTAGGGATAATACAGAGAACAGGTCCTTAAATCCTCGATCTTCAAAAATCCACAAGGATAAAAACAACTAAATGTTGTAAATAAGCAGTAGCTGCCGTCTCAAGACTTCTGGATCATTGTCATCATTATCATCAGTACAATTCCAAAACCTTTTGGAACCTGAATGCACAATTTAAGTTTAACTGAGCATAGGACTGGAGAACATCACGAAGTTGGGGTGGGCACAAACAAATTTTGAGCCTTTATCTTTCTTTCATAAACCGTGAACCAGACCACGTTATAACCCTCAAAAGACCTAATTGAAGCAAGGTTATTTTGAAAGTATACTTCAGTGAGGTTGCGTAAACTGACTCCAAAATCATTTTTCGTAAATCATTTGTTTTGGTATCATACCTCTGTTTTAATTTTCATTCTGAATGTTTTAAAACACCGTGTTTTAAACCAGTAATTCATATTACTGTGCTTTTTCTAAAACAATGATTTTGTTTTCAAAAATTTTGCATGAACTTTGCATTAAATTTGCCATGTTTAAATAAACATTTTTTTATTGCAAACTAGCTTTCCTCTCAAGGAGTTTTCAAAACAGTTTAGAAACTTGGTCAGTGATCCTATTAGAGCCAAGTTCTTTCCAGAGCCTGTTAAGAATCAGTTCAAGATTTGTTCAGTGCAAGTCCTTCTCAAAATTGGTTTATTCAGAAAAACTTCTAAGACTCATTACTGGGGCAAGCCTTCCTAGTATACATCATACAGTCATTATCATTCAAGCTGAAGCCACAATCTGTTCATCTACAACTATCAACGAGTCTGGGGCAATTTGTTTGGAAAAATCCCAAAGCAAGCTCTCCAACCTTCCTCCAAGGATTATAAACTTGATATAGTTTATCAGTATGACAAATAGGTGTTTAACAAACAGCATTTTCAATCCCTAAGCAATGGTAATGACCTCTGTGTTGAGGAATCAGTCTTGTCTGCCACTCCCCAAAAGAGTATAAACTTGTTGATTTTCACTCCTCAAAGAGTCTAAACTTGTTGTCAACATTTTCATTTACATTACATACATTTAATCATACATCATAACATTTTCATATACTATACATTCAAGAGTGTTTTAATCCTCATTTGCATTCATCAGTGGTCGTGTTATTATCAACATCTTACCTTTCTATAAAGTCCAACTTACCGGGCGCCTACACTTTTATGTCTTATCTGATGTTCTTCCAGATATAACTTTGTTTCTATCCGATGTCCTTCCGGATATGTTTATCTGTTCTGATGCTTTTCCAAAACTTTTCTCTGTGTCTACCCGATGTTCTTCCGGATATGTCTGTCTATTCTGATGTTTTTTCCAGAACTTTCTTTCTTCATCCGACGTTCTTCCGGATATGTCTCTTTTATTCTGATGCTCTTCCAGAAACTTCTTTCATGTTTATCTGTTGCTCTCCCGGATATGACTTTTTCTCATCTGATGTTTTTCTCAATGTAACTTTTGTTCTGATGTGCTTATCTGATGCTTTTCCGGATATATCCGTTATTCTGCCAGTCTTCTAAAAAATTTTCCTGTACATTTAACGCTTTTCTAAATGTTTTGGATTTACCCTCAAAGTTATTTTTAATACATCTAACACTTTTCTAGTTGTTGCTGATATGTTTTTCAGAGTGTGTTACTTCTTTCGCATCTGATGTTTTTCCGGATGTCTGTATCTTTATTCCAAGGGTTTATCCATCTCTTTCTAAATACTACTGAATACTCTTTGTCACCTCGGCAAATTTCCACAATATCTTACATCCCCAAGAAAATTCTGTTAGTCTGTCTCATGTGGCATCATTCCCCACAGTGCTCAAAAGTCTTTCATTCATCACATATCATTTCATCTGCATTTACAGTCAAAATTATAGGTACTCTGATATTTAATCCTTTTATACCTCAAATGTCTAAAACTCTTTGCTATTCATACCTTCAGGTCTAAGAAGATTAAATAGGGGCATCTGTCATACTCTAAATTTTGACCAGACATTTTTTATTTTTTCTCATTTCATCTATCTATATTTTCATACTGTGTCGTCTGCATATAATATCATATATTTTATTCATGAATATTTTTTGAATTATCAGCCGGAATTAACGTGTTAAATTTTCAGGTATTTTGGTCAAACTGAAAAAGTCAACGGTGCAAAAAGTCGGTATCCGGGCAATTTTTAAAATCGAACTTTTAGACATCATTTTTAATCTATTTTTCGCGTAATTTAACCCGGTGTGCTTAATTTAATTTTTTGACTTTCCGGTCATCATGTTTCTGACCCCTCTGAGCCCTTTTAGCAGGTAAAACAATTTCAAAATTTGACAAAACAGTGTATTTCTTCAATACATATTTTTTCTTGCTTATCGTTTTGGTGTGTTCATTTTATTTTTTCAGACACTTCGATACATACAGTTTTTTATTGTTTTTTTACCGGTTTTGGTTCCAATTTTAATTAATTTTTATTAATTAATCAAGATTTTCATAACTTAGTTTTTATTATTTTTTTTTATTATATTTAATTTGTTAGTATATTATTATAATATATAATATAATTTTTGTTTTATTATTTTTAAACTAATAGTCTCTCTTTTACACTACTAGTCTCCAAAAGTTACAAAATTTCTTCCCCACCCTCACAATTTCATACGCCTCTTTCTCTCTCACTCTCTGTAACTTTTTTTTTTCTTTTCATATTTTGCTACTACCATCACATAACCACTTTTCATTTTTCAAACATTTACATATTATAACATTTTTTCCACAAAATTATCCAACTCATTAATTCTCATTCAAACTCAAGTCAAGAATGTTAACCACAAAATTCTTCTTCAAATGTCATGGCATACATCATTTACTTGATTCCCAAGTCTTTTTTTTACTATAAATATGTTACAAAATTTTCACATTAGACACACCAAAACAATAACTCTCACATTGTTTTCTCCAAATACTCTCCCTCATTATATTTTTCTTCACATACATATTTCTAGTTTTTACTTTCAATTTTTCATGTCAATACTACCAAGACCACTATGTAAGTACCCCTTTTTTGTTTAGTTTAATTTAATTTATGTATATATTTATATCTTATTAGTGGTAAGTTATACATGTTAAGACTTTGTTTTCATATATGAAATAACAACTAATAAAGAATTTTAGTTTTTTTTTTCTTTTTTATTCTATTTTTATTATTATTAATTTTATTAATTCTTATTAATAAAAAAAATTAAAAAAAAAGAGAGAGATATGCCCGTCTCTCTCCATTTTACTTTTTATTAAATTTTATTTTTTCAATTTTTTTAATATTTAGTATTATTAATTATTATTTATTACAATTAATATATATATGTTTCTATGAACTCATGATTGTGTTTCATTTTTTTATGGTTTACAATATATGTGGTTTATATATAATATGCTATAGTATGTTGATAATATCTTACACTTATAATATATGATACTGCTTGTTACATTACTACCAGTTTGTAAATTGAATGAGAGTTGGAGGAGCAGGGATACACGTTTTTTTAACTCTCTTGTTTTTCAATGCCTTGATGAAGTTTTAGCATGATATGTGTTTATGGTGATAAAAACATGTGTGTTGGTTTGGTATGCACTCTAATGTGCGTGTGTATGTAGTACACAATGTGTATTAAAAAAGACCAAATTAATTATTTTGATTATTTATTTTAACATTTAGTTTCTAACTTAATTATTTTCATTATTTATTTTAACATTTTTATTTCCAACTTGATTATTTGTATGTTATTTATTTTAACAATTTTATCTCTAGTTTAATTACTTTGTGTATTAAAAATGTAAGATTTGTTTGATTATTAACTAATTTAAGCATTTTTATTTAATATTGATTAATTAAATTATTAATTAATCTTATTAAATATCTATATTTAAGTTAATTAATAATTCTTTTTGGGCCAGTTTCTCGATTAAATCTTGACGCTTTTCCATGATTAATCAGTTTGTTTCACGATGCTTTGTCGTGACTGTTAATATTTTCTCATGATGTTTTCCCGTGATTGTATTTTTCTGTGTGTCTCACGATGTTTTGCCGTGTATTTTCTCTCTGTTTGTCCACGATGCTTTGCCGTGCACTTTCTGTTTATTTTTCACGATGTTCTGCCGTGTACCTCTGTTGTTATCCGTGATGCTTTGTCGCGTATCTTTACCTGACACGATGTTTTGCCATGTATATGCTTTTATCTCACGATGTTTTGCCATGTATATGCTTTTATCTCACGATGTTCTTTCGTGTATATTTTATCAGTCACAAATGCTTTGCTGTGTATTCATTTATTCCGTGATGTTTTTCCACGTATGCATGCTCCCTTAGGATCTCTTAGTTAAAACTTAATTTTCGATTAAGTTTGAAATAAGATAAACATTAGGATATTCAACCAAGCATGATAACTTTAGGTTAGATTTCCCCTCTCGCCACCGTGCGATTTAAACTTTATTTTCTGTAGTTCGTGCCCCATAAGGGTGAACTACGACCGCTCTGATTTCTCAAGATCCCGTTGAGAATACGTAGGCATAAGACTGTAAAGTCTTAGCGAGCACCCTTTTCTTTTTTTTCATCATCTCTTCCATTCTCTTTTAAATACTTGTCTATATATTCCAACTGTATATATACTTGTATATCTGGTTAGAGTTTCCCCCGCCAATTAGGTCTAAGATTAGATAAAGCCAGTGGTCACTCTTTCAACACAGTCAAAACTAGTTCCCCATAGGAATTTCTAGATACAGTCTTGCCTCCTCTTGGGCTTATACAATATGGAACAGAGAAAGACATTATTCCTAGTGAAACTTTTCTCAGACTGTCACTATTAGAAAATTGTCAAAGAAATTCACTTTCCCCAGAAAGGATTAATTCCCGGTGAAACCTCTCTTGAATTTCTTCAAACCCTAGAACTGTTCACTAAAGAAAGGATTAACTCTCGGTGAAACCTTTCTTGAACTTTTCTTAGGTTTGGACCCACAGGCTTCCTAAAAGCATCCCCAGCCTCCTCTTGGGCTTTGTACAAGGACCCTCAGGCTTGGTATAAGTTCTCATGCCTCCTCTTGGGCTTAGTACAAGGATCCAGAGACCTCCTACAGGTATAGGACAGAACCTAGTCATCATTCGTTAGAGCGGTCTTCTAGAATCAAAAACATCAAACTAATTTAGGGTTGATTCTCATCCCTTAAAACACCAGCCTCCTCTTGGGCATCATACAAAGATAAACCTTCTCATACCAGTAGACTTGGACAGTCTCATTTCCTCTTGGATTTCAAAGATCCTTTTTTATCTCCTTAAAGAACAGGAAAAAACCCTGATTATTTCATCAACTTCCAACAGAGTTAAAACCTCCAAAGGTTTCAAAACTCAATCTTTAAACCCTCACTTTAAAATATCTCCCTTTAGAGATGACAAATTCTCTTTCAGTCAAACCCTTTAGCTTCAATCTTGGGCTCTGAACAAGACACCAAACATCTTTTTCCTCCCATAAAATAGGAGGAACAACGATTGCTCTGATTTCCCAGTTTTCTTTAATGAGAATACATAGGCATAAGATTGTGAAATCTTAGCGAGCACACTAAACAAAAACCTTAGGTCCAGTACCTTACCAAAAACATCGAAAAATCCGAAAAAAACAAAAATACTCTCTCAACATTCCCAAAGGAGAAACTTTCCCATTTATGATAGATAAACACCAGTAAGTAGAATAACAGAATAAAATACCAAACAACCCATGGATAACCATGTATAGGATGGGTAATTAACAACTCCCCATTGTATAATCTAACCCCAAACTCCCCAATCTCTTAGCATTTGTTAAAGAAAACATTTGCGCGCAAGGTTAGTTTGAGATAGCTTCCCTTTCCTTTCCAGTTTCATAGGATAAATAAGAAATTAGAAAGTAGCACCCAATCCCATCCACAGACGGATGTGGGTGGTCACGAAAATCGCGCTACACCATGCTCGAGAGCAACAACTTGGGGGGCTCCTGTTCCAGACTGGACCAATGACTAGGCATGGCCCAATCCACTTCTGCTCCAGAACGGCCCAATTTCCTATGTCCAGCCAATATGAGGCAGCATTTACCTTTCTGCCCCTCTACTGGGCACATATGGTCAGAGGGCCCACATGGTCATATGCTCCTCCTCGGCATTCCTGCCCGTCATGCACGACTCTACCATCCAAAAACAACCACGGTACCCGTGCCCGAAATTGCGTCTGTACCTGTGGCAACAGCTAGTTTCGGGCACCTCTGCCCATCCTAATAGCTAGTTTTTGGCAGTTACCTATTCTTCGGGAAACGGTTATTTCTCCCCGAAAATAGGGACCGTTGGCCATGCGCTGGGGGCATATAAAAACCCTCTCATTCAAGAGGGTGAGGTATTCTAAATCATCCTAAGAAACACATACTTTTGTACTTGCCTTTTTTCTCTCCCGATTCTTACTTTAGCATCGGAGTGCCTTGTAGGTACACCCCTTCCTCATCTCACACACCCATCATCACAGACATCTTTCTTGGCCCACTTCAGGTTCTGATCAACCGTCGAATATGTGTTGACGTGATCTTGTCCAAAACCTTCAAATCACACCGATCTTGAAGGAAAACCGCACCTTGGTTTTCTTATTTGAAACACACAAAGATCTCAAATCAATATTCTCGGTTACACCAATATAATTGGACGTTATGAACCCTAATCTAGATGGTCACCGGTCGAAAAATGATTATGTGTAGTTCAATTGTGTGTATGCATAGAACAAAGGTTGAAGATGATGAGGATGCTTTGTAATCTGGTTTCGTTTAGGTAATGCGCTAGTACCTTACTATAAAAAGGTGCATGTATGAGTATATATAGGTATGTGAAGAAAATGAGCAAAAGGAATGCAATAAGTTGCAGCAAAAATGAAATTTTAAAGATGGGAAATCGTATAGGTCGGTCTATCAAAGCAATAGGCTGGCCTGTCAAAGCAATCAAGTCGACTTATCAAGGTCTTAGGTCGGCCTATGAAGGTTATGTGTTGCGTACATATCGACCTATGTGAGGTGACCTGTGGACAGAAGCTACAGGCTTCAATATTGCTCTATGGGAGCTGACCTGAAATGTTATGTACTGACCTATACTGGATCCAAAAGCACTCACAACCACAAGCGAGTGGCTGATTTCTGTAATGGGATGAATGAAGCGTTGGTGATTCAATAGTGGGGATCAATGAAGATTATGGTGGGCTCTGGTTCAGAAGAGGAGACCGGGAGCGAGTATGGACAAAAATTAGTAACATATCTTTGATGTCCAAATCGGTACCGCATGCATGTAGAGTCGAGTAGTGGGTACATTTGCATACATACCTGCATGTGTGATCGAGTAATCATTATGATTGTTATTATTGTAAATAAGCGTGTGATTGATGATTGTGATGATTATGTTACCCTTGTTATGTTTTGCACCATTAATATATTTGAGCGTTTTCTCACCCCTATTTGTTTGTTGTGGTGTCTATGCTCCTTTAGGGTACCGACAATGAGGTAGGTGAGTAACTTCTTAAGCTAGATGACAGCGTTGAGGCCTTTTTAGTTATTTATCGTTCGGGTCTTTAGTAGATTCGCTCTATTATGTAGCACTGTGGGACAAGTTGTTCCATATTTCGTTGTTACACGTCTTATTCATTTTGGAGTTGTTGAACCATTTTGCCATTCATTTGTTGTTGAGACGTTATATGTCAAACTTTATTGTTTCCGCTGCTTAATTCACAGGATTATATTTTGTTTGTTTTTATGTTTGGAGAAACATGCGTGACACTCTAAATGTTGAGTTAAAATTGAATTATTTTACTAAATAAAGAGTCATGGTTTTAGGGTGTTACATTATGTGTTCTTTGTTGAATTAGAATGCGAGAGTTTACATTTTTTGTGATTAATATGTGTTTTTTAGTCATAGTATTGATAAATGTTGGTATTTGAAATGCAAGAATGTTAAGAAGTCACTTATTAAAGAATCTACAAGACACACGCTTAAAAATTCCTAACATATTATACTAGTTAATGATAGTGTGAAGCACATAGAGAATAATGTATCTATAAATGTCATATTGATTGGCATTCTGAATGATGACTTTGTAAATTTGAATAAAGCAGTAAATCATACTCTTGAGAATAACATAAAGAAAGATGACTTTGTTGTGGCCATTCAGTTAGAGAATGAGGTTAAATCTAATGAGGAGCATTTATCAGAAACAAGCTCTCTGAATCAAGAAGAAATAGTAATATATAATGCTAATGATTTGAATGTGAATTTGGTGATTGAGAAAGATATGGCTATTGATAGAAGGCAGCAACCAGATCCTGATCTTGTGGTTGTGGAAAATAGTTGTAAGAATACAATGGGAGATCCCAATAATGGTTTGCATTTGGAGAAGAATAATAACCTTTGGTGTGATGAAGATAATCATCTTGAGCCATATCAGAAAGAATTTACTTTGGTCAAAAATAAAGGTATGGGAAGTCATAAACTTACTCATCCTAGAATAGAAATTAATACCAGATCCATGTCAGGTAAACACAACACCATTCAATAAAATCCATTTATTGGAATTCTAGAGAAGTAGGAAACCTTGATACTAGGTCGACTGTAACTCCCCACTTTCCCATTTTAGAAAAATATATATAAATAATGCGAAAATAATCAGAGTTTCCTTACAAGTAGGATGTCACATCATTCAAACATAACATGAAGTCTCAATTACTTCATTCACTTCTTTCCTCATAAATAAATTTAACAGCGGAAATAGATTTTTATTCAAAAGTCACGGCACCCAGGCCTACATAATAATATTCCACATAAACTCGTGGTCCACAACGTTTTCAAAAGAATAGTGATACATAACAAAATCAAATGAAATAATAACAAATAAAGAAAATTCCCAATCCCCGTGTTACGTATCAGAGCGACTCCTAGGACTCGATCAGGCAACACGCACTCCATGCATTACTCAAGTACCTGGATTATCTGTACTTCCCAAGAAGCACAGACACAAGAAACAACAAAGGGGTGAGAACTAAATTCAATAATTAATGGTGTATAATACATCTTAAGAGTAGTAATCACACAATCACACATAAACAATACGTCATCACGACCCACTGGCCCGTTTCAATTATGATTCAATCAACACATAATAATGCAATGTGACTTAATGACTTGACACAATGCATGTGGTACCAATACACCATGGTTCATTCAATCGAACCCGATTCCCATTGGAATCCGGATAAATCACATACACCCCACTTGGCAATGATTTATCTCCATCACAACTCCACATTGAAGTCCGAATAAATGACATACACTCCCATTGAGCAATGATTTGTCTCTACCAGACACATCATGAATGCATGACAAGAATTATGCACAACACACATGTATAATAACAATTATACATCATCACGATCCTCCTGATCACACGTGAGATACATACTCATCGTAATACCCCACAGTCTTACCACACCTGTCCAAACAGTTCAGCACAATACACCAAATCAGGAAAATACCTCACGTGGCCTTAATTAGCTAATTATCTAATTAGTCCACCTAAATTCAATTTTTAATTATTTCCATTACCATTCCTAGATTCAACAAGTGCTGACACCTACCCCAACCTCTCAGACCACAAAGAACTGCATCAGACGTGAAATCGGGAAAGAATCGCGAAAACAGTGAAATTCTGTACTCTCGCTGGTCATACGCGTAATGCCCATACCCATACGCATAATGCCCAGCTCGCTCTCCCACCTTGCTGCGTATCAGACGCGTACTGTCCTTCTGCCGCCTTGCCATACACGTAATGCCCTATGTGTTACGCGTATGAGCAGAGACTGGATTCTATCAAAAATTCCATTTCCAGATCTCCTATGCGTATCACCAGTCTATTACGCGTATTGCCCACATAACCCCCTTACCATACGCGTATCGCCTTGCCAATACGCGTAATGGTCCTCTGGCACGCAATGCCATACGCGTAACGCCTCCTCTGTTACGCGTATGGGCAGAGACTGTGAAAAATCCCAATTTTTCATATCAGTCTGAATCTGCTCACTTTGGTCTCACTTCTAGCACCCAGATCTGGTCTAAATTGGTTTCTACATTGATTTTAAGACCTGTAATTTCATCTTAATATCCTATTTCATTATTCTAGCAAAATCATCACCTACAGTTCTACAATCGTTCTCTCAAACCTGCAACAAAACCAGATCTACAATACTAACATTCACATAGCAGCAACAACATAATGTATTTACACAGATCATGACAGAATAAATTGATTCACACAATTTTCATCACAATTTCAGTCATACAACAATAGATTCACAAAGACAGAATTTATGCATACAAATTCCTACGAGGGAAAGGACCCCTCACTACTCTCTCATGCAATTATCACCTATTATGAACCCATTCTCCCCCCTTACCTCGAATTCTTGATCAAAAATCCTGCGAAAATTGATGATGCAAAAGCCCTAGTTATTCCTCTTGTTCTTCCTTCTCTAACTCTCTCTTGGTGAAAATGTGATTATTACCAAAATTGTCCCTAATCCTGATTAAGGTCCACTTTTCCTTATTTTCCTCCCACTAACCATATTATTAATTAAATTCTGATTTTATTTAATATTAATAATATTTGATAATAATAATAAGAATAATAACAAACAATTCTACCCACAATAATAATAGTAATGTTAATAATATTTGACATAATAATAATAATATATCTCATACTACTATTATCAAATATGCCCCCACATTATTCATCATTACTTTATTATTATCCCGACATATCTGTTTTACCGGTTCCCCTAAGGACACTACACCTACGCTCTCAATCGCACGCCCTCCACAATGCCAAACAATTAAAATAACACACGACAGTTAAATAAATTAAAATGGGGTGTTACAACTCTCCCCCAATTAAAATATTTTCGTCCTGGAAAATGTACCTGGTGCGAACAATTTTGGATACGACTCTCGCATCTTGCTCTCCAACTCCCAGGTCACACTTCCTCCAGCAGCTCCTCCCCAAGCTACTCTCACCAAGGGAATCTCTTTTCCTCTGAGTTGCTTCATCTTGCGATCCTCGATCCTTATCGACATCGCTTCCACTGTAAGATTATCTCGAATCTGCATTTCATCCCTCTGGATAACATGAGATGGATCAGGCACATACTTCCAAAGCTGCGACACATGAAACACGTCATGCAAGTTCGAAAGCTCAGGCGGCAACGCCACCCTATAAGCAACTGCACCCACTCTTTGCAAGATCTGGTACGGTCCAATGAATTTAGGATCCAACTTCTTAGATTTCAATGCACGTCCAACATCGGTCACAGGGTTGACTCTCAGGAATACATGGTCACTTTCGCTGAATTCCAAGTCTTTCTTCCGATTATCATGATAAATTTTCTGTCTACTCTGAGACACCTTCATCTTCTCACGGATCATCTGAATTGTCTCAGTAGTCTGTTGCACATTCTCAGGCCCAAGCACAACATTCTCACCAGTTTTATACCAACACAGAGGCGTCCTACACCTCCTACCATACAAAGCTTCGAAAGGTGCCATTCCAATACTAGAATGGTAACTATTGGTATACGTGAACTCAATCAATGGCAAATAAGTATCCCACGCACCACCTTTCTCCGACACACAGGCTCTCAACAAACCCTTTAACGACTGAATAGTCCTCTCAGACTGACCATTGGTTTGTGGATGATAAGTCGAACTCAACTTTAGTTTAGAGCCTAGATCCTCTTACAAAATCTTCCAAAATTCTGATATAAACCTCGGATCTCTATCCGATACTATGCTGACGGAACACCATGCAGCTTCACAATTATTCTGATATAAATCTCTGCCAGCTTCGACAACGGAAAACTGATATTAATTGGTATAAAATGTGTGGATTTTGTAAGCCGATCAACAACTACCCAAATAGCATCAAAGCCTCTCGCCGTGTTTGTAAAACCAGTAACAAAGTCCATAGTAATACTATCCCACTTCCATTACGGAATCTCCAACGGTTGCATCAACCCCGAAGGCTTCTGATGCTCCACTTTTGACTTCTGGCATGTCAAACAAGCATAAACAAACTGAGCTATATCTCTCTTCATACCGGACCACCAAAATAACTTCTTCAAGTCATGATACATTTTCGTGGCTCCCGGATGAATACTCAAGCTACTCCGGTGACTCTCCTCTAAGATCGCTTTTCTCAATTCCACATTATCCGGCATGCAAATCCTGCCCCAGAATCTCAATATACCAACTTTATCCACTTTAAAATCACTATCAGGATCATCCCCTCCTGCAGGCATCAAGTCCACTAACTTCACATCAAGTCTCTGATTTTCCTTAATTACATCCAAAAAGTCATTATTCACTTTAAGCATACCCAATCTAACACTCTCAAGTGTAGTTTCACAAACGTTACTCAAGTCTCTGAACTGTTCAATTAATTCCATTTCTTTTACCATTAATGCCGACATATGAATTGTCTTCCGACTTAGAGCATCTACTACAACATTGGCTTTCCCCGGATGGTAACTTAAATTAAAATCATAGTCTTTCAAGAACTCTAACCATCTTCTCTGCCTCATATTCAATTCCTTCTAGTCGAACAAATACTTCAGACATTTATGATCACTGAATACTTCAAATCTCGATCCATACAAATAATGCCTCCAAATTTTCAATACAAAAACCACCGCAGCTAATTCAAGATCATGAGTGGGATAATTCCTCTCATGCACCCTCAATTGTCGCGAAGCATATGCCACCACCTTGCCATTTTGCATTAACACTCCACCTAATCCCATCTTAGACGCATTACAATACACCACAAAAGGTTCACTTGGACTTGGTAGAATTAATACTGGTGTTGTAGTCAATTTCTTTTTCAACTCTTCGAAACTTTCCTCACACGCCGCATCCCAAACAAAAACTTGATTCTTTCTAGTTAACTGAGTCAACGGTAACGCCAAATTAGAAAATCCTTCGATAAATCTTCAGTAATAACCTGCCAAACCCAAGAAACTTCTAGTTTCCGTCACTGTCTTCGGAGGTTCCCACTGATGTACCACACTTACTTTAGATGGATTCACTGCTATGCCATCACCAGAAATAACATGACCCAAGAAACTCACAGTCTTCAACCAGAATTCACATTTCGAGAACTTTGCAAATAATTTATTATTCTTCAACACCTGCAATGCAATCCTCAAGTGTTCTGCATGATCCTCTTCAGACTTAGAATAAATTAGTATATCATCAACGAATACCACAATAAACTGATCCAGATAAGAATGAAAGATACAGTTCATATATTCCATAAACACACCCGGCGCATTAGACACTCCGAAAGGCATCACTGCATATTCGTAATGTCCATAGCGAGTTCTGAACGCAGTCATCTGAATATCATCTTCCTTCACTCTAATCTGATGGTAACCTGACCTCAAATCAATTTTACTGAAAACACGAGCCCCCACAAGCTGATCCATTAAGTCATCAATCCTCAGAAGTGGAGACTTATTCTTAATGGTCACTTTATTCAACTGACGGTACTCAATGCACAGACGCATACTACCATCCTTCTTTTTCACTAACACTGGAGCTCCTCACGGCGACACACTCGGCCTAATAAACTTTTTATCAAGCAATTCTCCAATCTGAGATTTCAATTCTGCCAATTCTGATACAGACATCCTGTACGGCGCCATAGATATAGGTCTAGTACCAGGAACAAGATCAATAGTAAATTCAACTTCTCTCGGCGGAGGTAATTCTGTAATATCATCCGGAAACACTTCAGGAAATTCACTCACCACCGATAACTCACTAACTGGTGTCTTGCTTTCAACAGATAACGAGGCAAACACAGTAAACATCTTAGCTTCGTCTTCTAACAAGGTTCTCAATTCTTTGGTAGACAAAGAATTAGTCAACGCTTCCTCTTCAGGAGTAAGGAACAACAACCTCTTCCTAAAGCAATCAATGTAAACTCGGTTGAATTCCAACCAATTCATTCCCAAAATGATATCTAGATTACTGAGTGGCAAACAATCAAGTTCACTCCGAATTCTCTACCAAAAATAGTCAACGGGCAATTCAAGCATGCTAAAGAAGTAACCACAGAACCAATAGATGGAGTCTCAATAGTCATCCTCCGATCTAGAGTAGACGGCACAATTCCTAATTTCTTCACACAATCAACATAAATGAATGAGTGGGTTGTACCCGTGTCAATGATAGCAATCAAAGAAATGCCATTAATAAAACAAGTACCTTTGATGGAACGCTCCTCATTGGTAGACTGGCCTCCCACCAATGCGAACACCTTTCCACTCGTCTGAGATTTCTTCGGCTTCTGACAGTGAGTGCTGATATGACCCTGTTCTCCACAGTTGTAATAGGTAGGTATATTAGTCCTACAATCTGCCACAACATGACACGGTCGTCCACACTTGAAGCACTTCTTCACCTCATCCGGACAATTGTTAGCACGGTGACCCGTGCCACCACATCTGAAGCACTTGGTAGTATCGGGAACCACCTCCCCCCTCTTTTGGCTTCTTTCCCACAACAACTTTCTGTTTTCCTTTGTCACTGGAGCACTATAAGGCGTACTCCCATACCTCCGCTTACCCTTCCGGTCACTCAAGGCCTTATAATGAGCAATCTGGGCCCTATTATCATTATCATAGATCCGACTTCTACTTACCAGTTCTGGATAATTCCTTATCTTCTGACAAGCAATGCCCTGTTTGATCTCGGGACGCAGCCCGTTCTCAAACTTCAAGCATTTTGAATTCATAGCCTCATCCGTATTGTAGTGAGCACAATACTGCACTAACTCTTCAAACCGAGCAGCATATTAAGTAACAGTTATGCTACCCTGTTTCAGTTCCAGGAACTCATTCTCCCTCGCACTGCGAACATCTTCCGGAAAATACTTTTCCAGAAACTCAGCCTGAAACACTGCCTAAGTAATATCAGTACCTGCAGCTTCCAACCTCTGACGACTATTATTCCACCAGGCTTCAGCTTTGCCTTCTAGCATATGAGTGCCAAACTGTACCTTCTGAGCCTCATTGCACCAAAAACACAGTTAGAAGAACACACAAATCTACTCATATTCTAAGGACAGACTCTACTACAACATCTGGCCGGACGGACCGACCTGCTCTGATACTAATTGTAACGCTCCAGACTGCTTTCAGGAACTCAGACGACTATTATTCCACCAGGCTTCAGCTTCGCCTTCTAGCATATGAGTGCCAAACTGTACCTTCTGAGCCTCATTGCACCAAAAACACAGTTAGAAGAACACACAAATCTACTCCTATTCTAAGGACAGACTCTACTACAACATCTGGCCGGACGGACCGACATGCTCTGATACTAATTGTAACGCTCCAGACTGCTTTCAGGATTACCGACTGACCTCATAAACCAACACAGGTCTTTTCAGCATGCTTTTTCCTCAGTCACACACATTCTGAGAAACTTCCCAGAAGGTCACCCATCCCAGAATTGCTGCAAGTCAAGCACGCTTAACTGTGGAGTTCTTATGGAACGGACTCCCGAAAAGAAGATGCATCTTGTTGGTATAGGTAGTACCATTTAATCCTTATAAGCCTTCCTTCAACCACGCAGTCTCATATCTGCACAACCTCAGGATCCCTCTCATTCCGATGTGAATTCAATTTTTCCCTAGAAGCTGCTAGGAGTGTCTCATTGTCATGCCTCACGCACCAACAACCACTCCCTCGCCCTCGGATGTTACTTGTAACCACTCTCTACCCTCTTCGATCTCGGGTGTTACATGCCCACCAACTTCCGCTTGGTTCGTCCCCGAACCACATCGTACTAGGAGAGGTCTAGCTCTAATACCAATTGTAACACCTCACTTTCCCATTTTAGAAAAATATATATAAATAATGCAAAAATAATCAGAGTTTCCTTACAAGTAGGATGTCACTTCATTCAAACATAACATGAAGTCTCAATTACTTCATTCACTTCTTTCCTCATAAATAAATTGAACAGCAGAAATAGATTTTTATTCAAAAGTCACGGCACCCACGCCTACATAATAATATTCCACATAAACTCGTGGTCCACAACGTTTTCAAAAGAATAGTGATACGTGTAGCGAGCGATTTTGGACGCGGTTCTTAAGCGTTGGTCGCTCTCTGTGGTTGAGCTTACTACAGGTCGATTTATTTTTTATCCTATTAAACCTGATTAAGGAAGGGAAATAGATGTCTCCAATTAACCCTGCTTGCATACTGAGTTTAAACAGCGGTCTGTTAGGTTACGAATGCTATCAATGTGGGGGGGCCTTTGTACTGGTTATTTGGATTTTCGCCAATACGGTTTTCTTTCTTTTTATTTTGACAGAATGTTTCTGGCGGGGAACAAGGATTAGGATGTTAGGACTGATGCTTTTTTATGTGAGAGTATGGGATTTTGGGTTTTTGTTTAGTGTGCTCGCTAATATTTTTTCTTTCAATCTTATGCCTACGTATTCCCGTTTTTCCGAAACAGGGAAATCAGAGCGTTCGTAGTTCCTCCTATTATATGGGAGGAAGTGGTTGTTTTGGTGTCTTGTTCAAAGCCCAAGACGTGAAGCGAAAGGTGATTTATATCTTGTTCAAAGCCCAAGATGCGAAGCTGAAGGGTTTATTTGTATCTTGTTCAAAGCCCAAGATGTGAAGCTAAAAGGGTGTTGACTTCAGAGAGAATTTGTCATCTCTAAAGAGGGGTCTGTATGTCACAACTGTTGGGTGATTGACTGTAAAGGAGGATTACTTTAACCGGGATGTGTGAATCTCGCAATGCCATAATTTCCTTTAAAGGGGATTTTAACCTGAAGGAGAAGACTTTAACTCAGTGTAGAGCAATGCTATATTTCCTTAGGAATTTCTCATGCTAAAAGAGGGACAGTGGCATGGATGTAGATGATCCAGAGGCTTGCCACTTACAGTGATTAGATGAAAGGGAAGGAGTTGTTGATGTTTGTGTACTGTGAACAAGGCACAGTTTTGATGCTAAAAGGTTAATTGGATTAACCAGTGGTTTTCTTATACAAAGCCTAAGAGGAAGCTATTATGTGTCTCGTACAAAGCCCGAGAGAGAGGCTAAAAGGTTTTGACTCGACGATGGAGTCTTTTGGTATCTCGTATAAAGCCCGAGATGTAGGCTAAAATTTGTTTGGATCAATAAGAACCTTTTTGTGTCTCGTATAAAGCCCGAGATGGAGGCGAAAGGGTGATTGACCCAACGAGGGAGTCTCTTTATGTGTCTCGTACAAAGCCCGAGAGAGAGGCTAAACGTTGTTTGACTCCGCTGGGGAGAATCATTTATACAAAGCCCAAGAGGAGGCTGTGGTTACTGTTTCAGTTAAGTGACAGGTCCAGTATGCTGATTTAAAGAGAAAATCAGTTCTTATATGAGCAATACTGTACTCAAGGATTTGATTCAAGGATCCGGGTTATTCCTGTTCTTTAAGGAAGCGGGAAATCCGAAGGGTATTGAGACTGTCCGAGTCTACGGGTTTTCTTCCTATTTTTGAAGAGTGCTTGAGAATGTCTTTGAGACTCAAGGAAATTAGACTGTCCGTGTCTAGAGTTTCATCTTTTGTACTATGCTTTGAGAAACAGTAGTAGACTCTATGAAAGGACTGTTCTATGCAGATGACTAAGTTCTGTTCCTATACCTCTAGGAGGTCGTCGGGACAATTTGTACGAAGCCCAAGAGGAGGCTGGAAACTTTTAAGAAGTCGATCGGTCCTTGTACGAAGCCCAAGAGGAGGCTATCATTCCCGGAGGAAGAGATCATTATACAAAGCCTAAGAGGAGGCTGTGAATACTTCTAAGGAGCCGATGGGTCCTTGTACTAAGCCCAAGAGGAGGCGGGGTTGCTTTTAGGAAGCCCGTGGGTCCTTGTACGATGCCCAAGAGGAGGCCGATTGCTTTTAAGAAGCCGATGGGTCCCCAAACCCCGAGAAATTCAAGGCAAGCTATCCACAAGGAATAGATCAAGTCAGGAAAGATTGAGAATTTGGAAGAAACTCAAGAGATGCCATCCACGGAGAAAAAATCATCTCTAGGGAGTAGAGTTTCTTGACAAATGCTTTTAAGAAGCCTGTGGGTCCCCAAACACCGAGAAGTTCAAGACATGTCATTCACCGAGAATAGATCAAGCCAGGAAAGTCCGAGAATTTGGAAGAAACTCAAGAGATGCCATTCACGGAGAAAAGATCATCTCTGGGGAATAGAGTTTCTTGACAACTTCTATGAGTGACAGTCTATGAAAGGGTTCACAGAGAATGCTGCCTTTCATGTCTCCATATTGTTTAACCCCAAGAGGAGGGAAGACTGTGTCTGGTAATCCTATGGGGATCTAGTTTAGACTATTTCTAAGAGTAAACGAAACGGCGCCACCTAATTCTAGACGTAGTTGTCGGGGAAACTCTAAATATCTATACTATTATTACACAGTTGATATGAGTTTATGAAAGAAGACTTACAGTGAAACAGCCCCACAATACAGTTATATGTATATGAAAGCGGTAAATGAAAGCAATAACCACTTACTCGGTTGTAGAGCTTCCATGCTGTTTGGTTAGTTGTTCAACAAAGAAAGATTGAAAACAACAGTATATTCAAAATCAAAGGAGAAGGTGCTTTGAAAAAGAAAGATTTGGGGCTTACAGCTCAAGGAGAAGCCCAGGGTTTTATCAGTGATCACACTGTTTGAATTTATACAGAGGGACTTATACAAGTGACTGAGGCCCAAAAAGGTTTTCTGTACAAAGGGGTTGGGTCTTACACTCTCTCAAGAGGCCCAAAAGGTTTTAAGAAAGGAAATGGGTCTTACTACTCGAGGGTAGGCCCAGTTTGTTTTTCCGTTTGAAATGGCGATCGCGCCGAGATTTTCTTTTAACGCGAAGGGACTTATACAATAAGTGAGACCCAAAGTTTTTTGGTTAAAAGGGGGTTGGGTCTTACACTCTATTAGAGGCCCAAAAGTTTTGAATGGGTCTTATAGCTCGAGCAGAGGCCCAGTGTTATTTTGAAAAGGCGACGATTGTGCCGTTTATTTGAAAATGTACAGAGGGACTTATACAATAAATGAGGCCCAAAAATGATATCTGTACAAAGTGGGTTGGGTCTTACACTCTAATAGAGGCCCAAAATATTTTGAAAATGATTTATGAGGGTTGAATTAATCCAAAAACCCTAATTTGTTTTAAAAAATGTATTTAATTGAATAAAAATTCAATTTAAATGATCAAAATTGTTTAACATATGGAAAACAAATTGTGAACTTGGATTAATGCTTCAAAAATTAAGTATTGACCTACAAAATAATTAGAAAGCATTAAAAGTTGCAAAATCAATGTGGAAAAAATATTTAAAATGTCAAAAACAATTAAAATATTAATTCTTTGCAAAAATATCAATTATATGAAATAAATAATATTTTTGGGATTTTTTGATAAAATAAAATATTTTAACATTTTTGTGAATTATTAAAAAAAGAATCAACTCAAAATCATTAAAACTCAGAGAGAAATTAATTTTTGAATCAATTAAATAAAATCACAAAATTCAAATATTCGAATTTGAAAGAAATGGCGCCAAGAACAAGCTGAAGAACACGCGCGTGTTCTGAGATTCCCAGATTTGCATTTTCTATCCAATCTCACTGAATACTTGATTATATCATGCAATCCACATACCAATCAACTCGTTTCAACCTCACGATCATGTCTATGTCCATTAATTTCATTTAAATTAAACATATAACAAGAAATCACGAAAAATCCTCAAGAACCCTAATTTTTGCATGAAGGGTAGGATTTTTGATACACGATTCAAACAATGCAATTAATTGAGGGGAAGCATTCTATGCATGATTATGAACATATGACCAAATTATTGTGATTTTTGATTTGGAGGTGTTACAGATGAGTGGTGATGATCTGAACAGCTTCCCTACACCCTATGGAGTGTGTTTGAATGCTTGGACTTGATTGAAATTGGCTGGATCATTTCATGGCATCTCAACTGCACTTTGGTTAAAACCTTGAGCAATTGACTGGTGATTCTAAGAAATCAGTGTTCCAGTTATTGTTTAAGTGTTTGATCAGCTCATATGTGATGTATGTGAGGTGTGTGTGTGATTGGTTTGAGTGGAATTGCCCTCTAGCTCAAAACCCAATAGCTACCTTGCTAAGAAAGGCATTTTTGCCAAGAGAAAGAGATTTTGAGAAAGGCAAGTGTTGTAGGCCTTTGGTGTACTTAAACTGAACACAATTGAGCTCTATTTATAGTAGAGCAAATTTTTTTTGCAAGGAATAGGGAATGGCAACTACAGCAGGTGTTTGTTCAATGTTGGCCAATGGAAATCCAAGTCTCCTCTAGCCATTGACTAGAGGTTAGGGCACAGGGCTGTGGTTCCCTTGGTCTTGGATAAGTCTTGACTGAATTCAGTTGCAAATGGCTCAGTCCATGCCACCTTGATGCTTCCATTGAATGCTCCAATCCAAAATTGGAGTCTTGTCCCTATTTTGGCCATTCTAGGTTCAACATGCTATTTCTTGTTCCAAAGACTTTGGAGGCTTGGCTCAATGATTGTCCCCTTTAGATTCAATCCTCTGAGGTGTCCAAGTGGATAGGAGCATTTGGATTTGGCTGATTTTGGTAAATCGAGCAAAAATGCAAATTCTGCCTTGCCTTGGCAGATTTTAGCAAGGCAACTTTCCAATGTCATATCTCATGACTCAAATGGAATTTGGTAATGTTCTTGGCCATTTTGGAAAGCCCTTACATGATACAATAACTATTTGAACATGTTTGGTTTTGATCTCTTTTGAATCCGAGTGAAAAATCCCCCTACATTTGGAAAAAAATGAAGACAGATTTGGACTTAGTGAAAATTTCACTAAGTGTTGGAAAAAGTGACATTTTCATTTTTCAGCCATTTTGATCACTCCATAACTCAAAATCCTTAATGAATTAGACTTAGGTCCAGTTGAAGTTTTTGTAGAGGGTAATGAGGGCTACAAATCCATCTTTGGATGGGAAAAAATGGCTTTGTGGTTTAGGAGTTATGATCCTCCAAAGTTGGTACCCTAGCCACTTTATTTTTAACTTAGAAAATTTTCTAAGTTTTTATGGTTACCCCTTTTACAAGTTATCCAACTTTTCTTGATTTTTCTTGATGAATGATGATTCAAATCATACATTAACATCATTTTAGGGTTAAAAATCCATTTTGGTGAAAAATCTCAAAAAGTCAAAGTTGACTTTTGTGCACAGTTGACTTTTTATCAGATGAATTCCAAACTGTGCAATTCTTCAGGAAATCTTGACCTAAATCAAACTTGATGGACATGTTCCATGGGTGTCATGGGGTATATTGAGGCATGTCCTAGGGTTTGGGAGCATGTCCTGGTCAAAAGTCAAAGTTACAGTTGACTTTTTCCTTAAAACCCTAATTGTGGTGCAGATGAAATTGAGACTTGTTGCTCAAGCTTCTTGGATCAATCCATTGTTCCAAATGGATCAATATAGTTCATTAGAGACCCTCAAACCCTCTCTTGAGGTATTGGCTCATGATTTGCACCAAAAGTCAACTTAGGGGTGAATTATGTCAAGAAACCCTAATTCCTGATTTTTTTATGAATGCATCCCCTGAGGCAAAATTGACTTGATGATAGGGTCCATGAGGTTCCATGGAGTATATTAGGTTATGTTTTGAATCATTAGCTCATGCCCGGATGAAAATTTCCATCTGGAGGCCCTGGTCGACCAAAACCCTAATTTGGTGATACTGGCGATCTTGAGGCTTGATCCACCTAGAAGGGAGCATCCTTGTGCTTAATCCTTGAAGTGGGAGTCCATTTGATCCATTGTGGATGTTTGAGAGGTTTAGACAAGTTGAAGATCATGTCATTCCTTGATTGATCCTTTGTCTAAGGCTCTGAGAGGGCTTGAAACCCTAATTTTGATTGTAGTGGATGCTCACCCATCTTTGGGGAGACTGATGAAGTATGATGGTACATCCATATTGTGGTGATGATTTTCACAATGATGGGAAATCTTAGTGGTCAAAATTTGGGGTATGACAGATGCCCCTATTTAATCTTCTTGGACCCGAAGGTGTGAATGACGAAGGTATTCGGGCATTCGGGGTACAAGAGGATTAAATATCGAAATACCCGAAACTTTGATGGTGGTTATGAATGGTAGCTTACGCATTCATCTTCTTTAACTAAGCGATGATGCTTAGAAAAGGTAAACTTCCCCTCGATCCTGGTCTTCAGCCAAGGAACTGGTCTCAGTTTCTAATTTAAACTTTCCCCCAATCCTGGTTTCCTACCAAGGAACTGGTCTTAGTTTCTTTTGTAAACTTCCCCTCGATCCTGGTTTCCTACCGAGGAACTGGTCTTAGTTTCTGATTTAAACTTCCCCTCGATCCTGGTTTCTTATTATAACTTCCCCTCGATCCTGGTTTCCTACCAAGGAACTGGTCTTAGTTTTTTTTTTTGTCAATAAACTTAATTGACAAGGGACGCTATGTGTAGCGGTCTTCCTAAAACTTCTCGCCGAATTTTCCTGGGGAGATGCCATTTGACGAAATAAGTTTTGACGCCAGACTTGCTGGGGAACCCAGTTGTCTGAGTTGTAGAGGTGTACAAACTTCTCTGTTGGAGATGCCATTTGTTTCCACCGGGGAATCCGAGTCCCTTGAGAGACTGCCTCCGCTTGGGGTGTTACATCATACTTTTCTCGGGATCTTCTCGGAGAAATGCCATATGATGTGATCCAATTTTGAGGTGCCGATGACCTTTTCATCAGCGGTCTTTTCGGAGCGAAACTGGCATGCTGCCGAATCTCTGATTACGAGGCTTTCTCTATGGATCTTCCTTAATCCGGGAAAGCAAGGATATCATCTTCAATGGCGAAGAGTGATGTTGACTGAAAGCTCCTCTGGCCTTTCGGAGGTTCAAGTTATCAAAGTGGTCGAGGACCCAACTTCAATCCAGAAATAAAACTGGAGGAGAGAGAATATTCAAACGCAGCATTTCCTGACGAGGCAAGAACTGACAACTTGATTGAGAGGACTTCTATCACTAGGGGACAAGACCGACTAGAGTGATAGCGATGCAATATGAAATGTGAATGTAAATCAATAATGCATGATGTATGCATGTTTATGCTGACAAAACTGACGCGACATACAAATTGACGGGTGAACACGACTGGATACTCGGCCATCGCGGGGCGAAGAAGTATCGCTAGTTCAAGATAGCAATTCCACCTTGCTTAGGAGAGATAGTCCCTGTTGGGAGCTATGTTGATCGGGCTTAGGAGGTAAAAACTCGACCGAGGGTATCAGATGGGAAAGCCGCATCTCATACAGTTGATCCTTCGTTCAAGCGTACTGGCCTAGAAGGAGTACTTTGATTCTGCACTTTGAAGTTCGCTTACTTCTGGAGAAGCGGTTGATGTTCCTTTGATGTTCAACAGTCAAAAGAAATTGCCGTCTTTATTTTAAAAGCAGAAAAAGTTTTAACAAGTAAATTCATTTTTGTTTTATTTCAAGAATCGTTAATCATGTTAAAAACGTCGTTCTGTAAAGCTAAAACAAATAAGAATTACAAACAAAAGCACAAGGGCTCAAATTTTATTGATAAGATGGAAATCAGCCAAACGCGTGAATCCAAAGAGTATATAAAAAGTTAGAAAATGGTAATTTACAGGGAAAAGGGCTACGTTGAAACATAACGACCACTATCCTTCTACCAACTTTGAATTCGGGGCATCCTGAGCTTCTGTCGAAGATGACCTTGACTGGAGTTTTCTTCCGATGGATGGTGTAACTACTGCTGCTGAGGGACTTGCCTCTGTTGAACATAGTTACTTGCCATTATCCGTAACTTTTGCCTGGATTATACTGTGATGTTTCCAATCCACCAGGATGATTTTTTTCTCATGTCTCTAACTTTTACCTGGATCGCCCTTTCGGGTTTTCAATCCACCGAGACGTTTTTTTTTTTAGTTTAGGCGAAGTATTTCTTGACTACATCAACATTCGTGGGGTAGGCAAATTCCTCTCCATCCATGCTTGCAAGTCTCAAGGCGCCGCCTGAGAAAGCTTTTGTGACCACATAGGGGCCATCATAATTTGGGGTCCACTTGCCCCGAGAGTCAGTGAGAAATGATTGTATCTTCTTGAGCACAAGGTCTCCTTTCCTGAAGATGCGAGGTCGAACCTTTTTGTCGAACGCCTTCTTCATTCTCTGTTGATACAACTGACCATGGCATAGTGCCGTGATTCGCTTCTCCTCGATCAGATTCAATTCATCGTGTCGGCTTTGACACCATTCAGCTTCGGTGAGCTTAGATTCCATCAATGATTGACGGGATCTCTACTTCTATGGGGAGCACCGCTTCCATGCCATACACTAGAGAGAAAGGGGTAGCCCCTATTGAAGTACGGACAGACGTACGATAACCGTGAAGAGCAAAGGGTAGCATCTCATTCCAGTCTTTGTAGGTTATAACCATCTTTTGAACAATCTTCTTGATGTTCTTATTAGCCGCTTCTACCGCTCCGTTCATCTTGGGTCGGTAGGGAGATGAGTTATGGTGTTCGATCTTGAACTCTGCACATAACTCTTTCATCATCTTATTATTCAAGTTAGATCCATTATCAGTAATGATCTGGCTTGGAACACCATAACAGTAGATGATATTGTTTTTGATAAATCGGACCATCACTTGTCTGGTTACATTGGCGAATGACGCTGCTTTGACCCACTTGGTGAAATAGTCAATGGCAACCAGGATGAACCGATGTCCGTTTGAAGCCCTAGGTTCAAACAAGCCAATCATGTCGATTCCCCATATCGAGAATGGCCATGGGGAAGAGAGAACTTTGAGATGTGATGGCGGTACATGGATTTTGTCGGAGTATATCTGACACTTGTGACATCTCCTCATGTACTTGTAGCAGTCAGATTCCATTGTCAACCAATAGTACCCTGCTCTGAGAATTTTTCTCGCCATTGTGTGTCCGTTGGCATGAGTGCCAAAGGATCCTTCATGAATTTCTTTCATAAGCATGTCTGCTTCTGGTCTGTCTATGCATCGGAGCAAGACCATATCAAAATTTCTCTTATAGAGTGTATCACCGCTCAGGAAGAAGTTTCTAGCCAATCTTCTGAGGTTTTTTCTGTCTTTCCTAGATGCCCCAGGTGGGTATTCTTGTTTCTGAAGGAAGCATTTGATATCATGATACCAAGGTTTGTCGTCTATGACTACTTCAATCGTGAAGACGTAGGCGGGCCGTTCAAGGCGCATTATGTTGATCTTAGGTATGTTTTTCCATTGACCTACACTAATCATAGAAGAGAGAGTGGCTAATGCATCAGCCATGTGATTCTCCTCACGAGGGATATGATGAAACTCGACTCTGTTAAAGAAGGGTAACAACCTTCTTGCATAGTCTTTGTAAGGAATCAGTCCTGATTGGTATGTGTTCCAATCTCTTTTTATCTGATTGATAACCAAGGCTGAGTCGCCATATACGTCCAAGTTCTTGATCCTTAAATCAATCACTTCCTCGAGACCCATAATACAAGCTTCGTATTCGGCCTCGTTGTTCGTACATTTGAACGTAAGTCTAGCGGTGAAAGGAATGTGGGTACCCTGAGGGGTAACAATGATTGCCCCAATTCCATTTCCATAATGATTAACTGCTCCGTCAAAGATAAGTCCCCATCGGGAACCTGGTTCTGGCCCTTCACTGGGTAACGGTTCATCGCAATCTTTCATTTTTAGATACATGACATCTTCGTCTGGGAAGTCAAACAAGATTGATTCTTGATTGTTAATCGGTTGATGAGCCAAATGATCGACTAAAATACTTCCTTTAACGGCTTTTTGAGCGTGGTACTCTATGTCATATTCTGATAACAACATCTGCCAACGGGCAATTCTTCCCGTGAGAGCAGGTTTTTCGAAGACGTACTTGATCGGATCCATTTCGGAGATTAACCAAGTAGTATGACGAATCATGTACTGGCGAAGACGTTTGGCTACCCAAGCCAAAACACAGCAAGTTTTCTCAAGCATCGTGTACCGAGTTTCGCAGTCAGTGAATTTCTTGCTCAAATAGTAAATGGCAGACTCTTTCCGTTTGGTTTCGTCTTGTTAGCCAAGTACACATCCCATTGAGTCTTCCAAGACTGTGAGGTAGATGATCAATGGTCTTCCTTCCACTAGAGGTGATAGAATCGGAGGATTCAACAGATATTCCTTGATACTGTCGAAGGCGATTTGGCAATCTTCTGACCAAACGCAATCCTGATTCTTTTTTAGTAATTTGAAAATCGGCGCACAGGTCGCGGTCATGAGGAATATGAATCTGGAGATGTAGTTCAAACGTCCCAAGAATCCTCTGACTTGTTTTTCAGTTTTCAGAGAAGGCATTTCTTGAATGGCCTTGACCTTGTCAGGATCAACCTCAATTCCTTTTTGGCTGACGATGAACCCTAATAGTTTCCCTGAACGAACACCGAAGGTGCACTTATTGGGATTCAAGCGGAGCTTGAATTTTCTTAAACGTTCGAACAATTTTGACAGATGTTCAACGTGCTCACTCTCTGTTTTTTATTTTGCAATCATATCATCAACATATACCTCGATTTCCTTGTGTATCATGTTATGAAACAGAGTAGTCATGGCCCTTTGATAGGTTGCCCCGGTGTTCTTCAAACCGAACAACATTACCTTGTAACAAAAGGTGCCCCATGGGGTAATGAACGAAGTTTTATCCATGTCTTTCGGCACCATTTTGATCTGGTTATAGCCCGAGAATCCATCCATGAAGGAGAAAACTTTGAACTTTGTTGTGCTGTCTACCAGCATGTCAATGTGTGGTAAAGGAAAGTCGTCCTTTGGACTTGCCTTATTCAGATCCCTGTAATCGACACACATTCTGACCTTTCCGTCCTTTTTGGGAACGGGTACGATGTTGGCTAACCATTGAGGATATTCAGACGTAGCGAGGAAACCCGCGTCAATCTGTTTCTGCACCTCCTCTTTGATTTTGATTGCCATGTCCGGGTGAGTGCGTCTCAACCTTTGTTTTACTGGCAGACATTCCAATCTTAACGGTAAGTGATGTTCCACGATGCTGGTATCCAACCCTGGCATATCCTGATAGGACCAAGCGAATACATCAGGGAATTCTTTGAGAAGCCTTATCAAACTCTCTTTGGCAGTTAGACTGAGCAGTGCCCCAATCCTGATTTCTTTTCTCTCTTTTTCTAAACCCAAGTTTACCGTTTCCAACGGTTCTTTGTGAGGTTCAATGGACCTTTCCTCTTGTCTGAGTAGTCGGGAGATCTCTTCTGGAATTTCGTTGTCATTTTCTTCTTCAGCCTCGAATACCGGGAACTCAAAGTTGGGAGAAGGCATTGGATCGTATGTTTCAACGGGGTTTAAAACAAGCAATCTGCATGACGTGATGATTCGTGTTTAGAAGAGATAGAGAAAATGCAAGTGTGTGAAGTGTTTTATTTTACTGCTTGTTTTTATTATTGAATTGTTTTTTAGGATTACCATTTTCTGAAAAAGCAAAAAGAGAAAACATCAATAAATGCGGAAATTACAGAACAACGTTATTTTATTAATGAACAAGTCGATTCTTGAAACTACAGCCCTATAAAATAAAACTCTGTCGCTTTGGGCTAAGCGAAGAGGGAAAATTTACAGAAAGCGATCCCTATCAAAACATCCGTTTCACCTGGGGAGGGTGAAAGGTTAAAGATGGCAATTACTTTGACTGATGAACGACCTTCGGAACATCGACAGCAACCCATTGGCGGCGAACTCCTCGGTGAATCACAAAGTCTGGAACCTTCCTTGACTTGTCTTCAGAAATGACGCTGATTTCTGGTGGAGCAGGATCATTGGAATCTGTCTCCCAGGCCGAATTGTCGTAGGAGAATTCCTTTGTTGCATTTTGCATAGTATTTGTGCTCTCAGCTGTATCTCCCCATCCAGTAGGCTGGATATCTTCGAGCTTGATACGAGAGCTTTCGGGAGTGGTGTACTTGACCATATAGTCGTATTTTCCACTTGGTTCTCCCAGAGTGTCCCAAACTTCTTTGGAACTGGAGGAGTCATCCCTCTCGATGACGTTGACTTCGGGAAAAGCATAGTTGATGAGTTCAAGTCCTGCAAACGTTGCGAATTCATCTTCATGTTGAGTAGTTTCTGAATGACCTGAGTGTTGATCCCATGACATGGTGGGGACACAGGTATTCTGTTCAATGACGGTCAGCTGATTTTCAATGTTCGGCTGACTCTCTTGCCCCAAGTTTCCTGGGTAAGGTTGCCACATTGGCAGACCATCCATTGGGCCATAGTAATTGTGGTCAAAGTTGTCTTTCATCAGAGTGTCTTTCTCTAATGAATTTGGTGGAGCACGGCATCCTTCCGGATCACAACCTCCGTATATCATTTCGACATCTGACCGTGGTATAAATCTCAGACTCTGTGTAGGAAAGCAAAAAGGAGTTTGCGTTTCGTCCTGAGACATATAACCGTCCTCGTTAAGGTAGGACTTCCATTCTTCATCTGTGTCAGAGGGATCTTCCTCATTGATAGCATGTACTACCTGAGACACTGGGTGAAGAAAACCTCCACTGTGGAAGAATTTCTGAAGGGGATGAAGACTTTCATCGTTGGCAGCTGTCTGGGTACAGGTTGCAGAAAAACCAAGACCCTTCTTTGTTTTATTGTCAATAGGAATGACAAGCTGTCCCCATCCTATTGTATCGGTACTCTCGACCGCTTTGATAGCATCTTTGTATGAGGAAATCGAGGTTCCTCCTTTGAACTGATTGTCCTTGCTCACCGACAGTGCTTGGAACTGAGTTCCAATAACCTCCTCGGGTTCTATACCAGCAGACGATGATAAGTTGCTTACAAGCAAGGCTTGTTCCTAACAAACCGTGACAAGTTGATCGTTCTTGACGAACTTTAGCTTTTGGTGGAGGGTCGAAATAACCGCTCCAGCCTGATGTATCCAAGGTCTTCCTAATAAATAACTGTATGTTGCCCGGATGTCCATGACCTGGAAAGTGACTTGGAAAGTGTGAGGACCAATAGTTATGGGAAGGTCAACTTCACCGATAACCGTTTTTCTGGATCCGTCGAACGCTTTGACGACGACCTCGCTGATTCTCATCGGAGGGCCTTTGAATGATAATTGCATCAAAGTGGACTTCGGCATAACATTCAGGGCTGACCCTGTGTCTACCAGTACGTTGGCTAAAGCATCGTCCTGGCAGTTAACTGTAATATTGAGCGCCATGTTATGACGGCGACCCTCTTCGGGTAATTCCTCATCACTAAATCCCAAATTGTTGCAGGAAGTGATGTTAGAGACAATGCTATCGAACTGTCTGATTGTTACATCCTGTTCCACAAAGGCTTGCTCCAAGACTTTCTGTAGAGCCTCCCTGTGGGCTTCTGAACTGAGTAACAGTGATAAAACTGAGATCTTTGAAGGAGTCTGTAACAGTTGATCAACAATGTTGTATTCACTCCTTTGGATGAGCTTCAGCATCTCATCATCGTTTTTTGAAAGGTCGGGATTACTGGATTGACCGACTGGTGGATCAGGAGTTTCCGTCTGAAGTTCCTTTTCCTTGTTAAGTTCTCCAACTCCTCGGTTGAAGATTCTACCACTCCTTGTTACACGACTGATGTCTGCAATATTCACGAGGGAGGGTAATGGAATTTCCTTTCCATTTTCAATTGTCGTTGCACCGTATTTGTAAGGGATAGCCTTAGTTGATTCATACGGTGTTGGTCCTGGTAGATAGATGACTATGGGAACCTTCTGGTTTTTCTGACCATCATAATTAATCTCGATCCATTCCCGGTTGGGAACTTTAGATTCGTCAAGTAGAGGGATGATGGTAAAAACATCCCTGGTCTGGTGACGACCAGAGATCGTGACAACATCCTCAACTTGATCGGCAAGGTAGTTCGGCGTCCAGTTGATGGGTCCAGAACTCGGATATGGACGAATCTCTCCACGATCTACCTGGCCCTGAAGAGCTGCTCTCACAAGGTAACACCCTTGGTTACTTTTTGAACAGACACTACAACGGTCATAATTGTGTAGTGGCACCTGGCCATGCCCACTTTGAATACAATGTAACCTCACTAGGTAGCTTCCACAGATCGGACATCCTGACTCTGACGTTGAGTAGGATTCCCATTACTGATACTAATCTGCTGAGTATCTTCATCCATATAAATTGGCATCCACTAGTGATTTAACAAGTGCTGAAGTGCCTCCAGGACAAGGGTACAACCTCGATCATTTTTGCAACCTGCTTTACAGCTTTGATAGTCATGTGATATTAAGAATCCGAGTCGGACCTGTTCAGCATGTAACTCTACCAGGTTGGTATTCATCACGCGAATATCAAAGATCTGAACCATGTTGATTTGATAGGAGTTCCTATCATGGTAGTCTTGGATCCATCCAAGATCCATCTGACGCTGGAGGGCCTCCTGTATGAAAGAGCATCCCTGTTTGTTTACCGAGCAAATCAGACAAGAACTGTAATCGTGCCGCGGCAGATTATGATACTGGCTTTGCCTTGAGTGCATCGCCACCAAGTTGACATTCATTGCACGGATATTGTGGTTCTGAATGATGTTAGAATTCGTGTAAACCATGTTAACTCCACGAACTCGGTGCTCTTGGATCCATCCAAGATCCATCTTCTCCTGTAGAGCTGCTTGCACCACAGAACATCCCTGATTGTCTTTAGAGCAAATATCACACTGGTGATAATTATGAGGTGGCACATGGCCATATCCACTCTGTCTACAATGCATCTTGACCAGATTGGTTTTCAACAAGAGTACATCGCGAATTTGATAGATATTGTTAAATTATCCTTCTATCAAATTGACTGCAGCCTTCTCATGTTGAGGCAGCGGGTTTGTGAGAACATTGGGATTCGTATCCTTGAAGGATAAGACCCCGCTCCTAACAAGTTTTTGCACGTCGGACTTGAAATTGAGACAAGTCTCTATGTTATGCCCTGAACCTCCTTGATGGTAAGGGCAAGTTTGATCCACCTTAAACCAGAAAGACGGATTTTCCGGTACTGTAAGAGGAGATTTAGTCTGAATATGCCCCTTAGCCAGTAGTAATGGAAACAACTCTGCGTACGACACGGGTATAGGATCAAATCCTGGTGGCCGTGTTGTACGGTTGTTGTTATATGGAGGACGAGCTTGCTGAAGAGGCTGTTGTGTCCTTTGTTGATCAGGTTGGCTTTGCGCAACCTGAGGTTGATACGTAGGAATAGACGCAGGGTTGGTAGCAGGAGTTACCGTCGCTACCGGTTGATAACGTCGCCTTTGCTTTCCGAGAGAGATATTCCTAATATCTTGCTCTTTTTTCTTAGGGAGAGCACTATCGTATTTTTTAGTACCACTCGATGATCCAGCGTCTTTTACCAAACGTCCTTCTCGGACAGCTTCCTCAAGACGTACACCCATGCCCACCATCTCGGTGAAATCACTGGGTGCACTGGCAACCATTCGGTCATAGTAAAATGAGCTTAAGGTCTTTAAGAAGATCTTTGTCATCTCTTTTTCCTCAAGAGGCGGACAAATTTGAGCGGCGATTTCATGCCACCTTTGAGCATACTTCTTAAAGGTTTCCTTGTCCTTTTGTGACATTGATCTGAGTTGATCTCTGTCCGGTGCCATGTCCAAATTGTATTTGTATTGTTGGACGAAGGCAATGCCAAGATCTCTGAATGTGCTGATCGTGGCACGGTTTAAACCCATGTACCATTTTAAGGCAACACCGGTTAAACTATCCTGAAAGTAGTGAATCAGTAGGTCCTGATTCTCCGTCTGAGCTGACATTCGCCGAGCGTACATCACCAGATGGCTTTGAGGGCAAGAGTTACCCTTGTACTTTTCAAAGTCGGGCACTTGAAATTTGTGCGGGACTTTCACGTTTGGGACCAAGCAGAGATCTGCGGCGTCCTTTCCAAATAGATCCTGACCGCGAATGGCTTGCAGTTCCCTCTGCATTTCCAAGAACTGCTCCTGTAATTCCTCCATTCTGTCAAACATAGTTTCCTTCTTACCAGTAGGTGTCTGTGGAATCTGTCCTTCCGGGACAGTGTGCACCACAGGGGGTGGTACCGTGACTACGGTAGTGAGTCTTGGCGTCTCCCAAAGTTTGTAACCTTCAGGAGTCTTTAGTATGCCCCTGGCATCTTCGCTTTCCCAAAGTTTGTAACCTTCAGGCCCAACGGCTTCTGTTGTGATTCCCTGATCTTCAGTGATTGGCGGAACATATCCTTCCGGGATATAGTTAACAGGCATGCCCCAAGGACGATCTTTCGGTATTTGACACCTAGGATCATACTTCTCCACTATGGGCGTTGAGGTGATCTCTGAGATCACAGTTCTTTGTAGCTGAGCTTCTGCCATGGCTTGCATGTCATTACGAAGCTTTCTCATATCCTCTCTCAGAGCGTCGATCTCTTCCTTCAACTCTCTGTTTTCTTCCTCAAGATCATCCATCTTTTTCTGACGACTGGCCCGAGTATTATACGAATGAGACAGTTTGACTCTAGAACCGAGCCACAAATGTGAGATTCGTAGGTAAGAAGAATACGCGATGTGAGAATGATGAATGCAATGATTATATTAATTATTTTAGGTTTAATCAAAATAAATTTCGACAATTAGATTGCAAATATCAAACGGTGGGGAAACCCCTTTTTATTGAAATTCAAAGGATTACAGAAATGGAAATACAGTAAATTACAAAGTGCAGAAACAGAAACCTAAACTAATGGGTCATGAGTCCTCTCTGAAGAGAAATCAGGTGCTGATTCTGGTATCTTCCTTTTCTTTGACCGGGGCTCTTGGGCCGTTGTCGGGTTGTCATTCCTTTTCCAAGTGAAAGGAGCGAGCAAATTCCTTTGGTCATATTGATTCTCTACAGCATGTTGCTCCAAAATTTCAATCAGAGCATCTTTCTCTTTCAGTAATTGTTGTATTTTGATGCACTCTACGTCGAGGGAGCGGTACTTGTTCTTCCAAGACCTTCTCTCCTTTTGAACTTTGTTGAGAGTAACCTGAAGCTTTTCAGTTTCCGTCATGAAGTACATGACAGATTCCCTCGGCGGAAGAATTCCGTAACGAGGATAAGGTATTTTTAGCTTGAGAGCTCTAGTTTGTACCCAATGGAGATAAGGCTCCACCGAGACACAGTCCGGTTTTCCTAGAGACTATTTCCGTCTTTAGTGCTCTGTCATTTTCTCCTTCCTTGAAGAAAAGACCTTCCATATGAACGCCCCGTGGGACGTGTCTCATCGGGTATCCAAATTGACGTCGAACGAGAATTGGATGGTAATTGATTCCTGCCTTAGTTCCTATAAGGGGTACGTTGGGGAAGTTTCCACAACGGTCAATGATCCTGATTCTGTCATAGATCCTATTACACCAATCTATATCAGAGTTGGTAAGAGACATGATCTTCTGCGACCAACGTAAGGCACTCTTACAATCCCAAAAAGCAGCAAACTTGGGCAAATGAGAGATAAACCATTTGTAAAGCAGAGGTACACAACATGTGATCTCCCCTCCGCTGTACAAATTTCCCAAGTGTACAGAATGATACGCATCTGCGAGTAAAGTCGGGACATGATTTCCAATGATAGAAACCTTAATGGAGTTGATATCTACAAAGTTATTGATGTTGGGAAACAAAAATAACTCGTAGGTGAGCAAGACAAAGATGCTTTCAAAAGCAGTCACGTTTCCTATACTGGCAAAATACAGGGCTTTCTTTGTCAAGAACTTGGCTGGCAAACCTTGGATGCCACCCTTGGTAGTTAGGTGAGTCTTGACCTCAGACTCGTCCAAATGAATTGCTCTTGCAATAGTCTGATTCTTTGGAATTTCTTCCAGTCCAGAAAATGGAGCTCGATCTGTAATGTGTAGATCAGTCAGATGAGAATACTCCTCCAACGTTGGTGCTAACTGGTAATCCGGGAATGTGAAACAGTGATAAATTGGATCATAAAACTGAATGAGCGCATCCATGATTCCCTCAATCACATGGACTCTTAACAGTGGTAGCAAACCTCCGTGCTTGGCTCTGAAAGCCTCAGGGTTAGTGATCATCCTTGCTAACCTTCTCAAATCCTCTAGCTTTGGAACCTTGAAGGTATAACTATGAGTTCTCCTTCTACCGAAATCCATTAGTGCAATCCTTTTCTCTGATATTTGCAATCACAGTCTTAGTTTAATTTGAAAAACAGAGAGACTAGAAGAGAAATTTTTTTTTGAATGTTTTAATGTTTTTTTTAAATGAATGCATGAATGCAGCACACAAAAACATAGAAAAAACATGGGGTCAAAGTGTCGTTGTCATGAAGTCAAGGCTCTACCCATCCCCAAAGGTTTATACTAAGGTGATTTTTGTACCTGTACTCATTATCATCAGCTCCTCCCAAGAAAGCAAAACAACAAACGGATCGCCAGCGAGTTGTAGAGCAATCTTAGAGTAAGTGCCATTCACCAAGAATAGATCACTAGCCTCAAATGAGGGTAGTATCGCGTAACAACTATTCCCGATAGTTTCCGCACTACGAAAGGGTTCGGCTCCTCAGCTTCTCAGACTTAATAATCAGCCCATTGTCTAGGTGAGAGAATGGGTTGCATTGGTCAGCCTCCACTGAGGTTGATGGTCGACCTCGTCGCCATCACTTATCTTAAGTGTATACTCGATCTTTCCACATGCGGCATCACACGCATTCCCATTAGCAGAAAAATAAACACGTATAGCAATTAGGAAAAGCAGTATATATATTTGTCCTAATCATCCTAGATCTTTAAATCTATGAATCCTAAGTTCCTGATAGAAAATGGGTTCCCCGGCGGAAGCCCCAATCTGTGGTATTCTCAAAAGAGGTGAAAAGGAAGAAAAACAGATAGGCCCCATGGTGGGTGCCATTTTTCTGTAGCGAGCGATTTTGGACGCGGTTCTTAAGCGCTGGTCGCTCTCTGCGGTTGAGCTTACTACAGGTCGATTCATTTTTTATCCTATTAAAGCTGATTAAGGAAGGGAAATAGATGTCTCCAATTAACCCTGCTTGCATACTGAGTTTAAACAGCGGTCTGTTAGGTTACGAATGCTATCAATGTGGCGGGGCCTTTGTACTGGTTATTTGTATTTTTGCCAATACGGTTTTCTTTCTTTTTATTTTGACATAATGTTTCTGGCGGGGAACAAGGATTAGGATGTTAGGACTGATGCTTTTTGATGTGAGAGTATGGGATTTTAGGTTTTTGTTTAGTGTGCTCGCTAAGATTTTTTCTTTCAATCTTATGCCTACGTATTCCCGTTTTTCCGAAACAGGGAAATCAGAGCGTTCATAGTTCCTCCTATTCTATGGGAGGAAGTGGTTGTTTTGGTGTCTTGTTCAAAGCCCAAGACGTGAAGCGAAAGGTGATTTATATCTTGTTCAAAGCCCAAGATGTGAAGCTGAAGGGTTTATTTGTATCTTGTTCAAAGCCCAAGATGTGAAGCTAAAAGGGTGTTGACTTCAGAGAGAATTTGTCATCTCTAAAGAGGGGTCTGTATGTCACAACAGTTGGGTGACTGACTGTAAAGGAGGATTACTTTAACTGGGATGTGTGAATCCGGCAATGCCATAATTTCCTTTAAAGGGGATTTTAACCTGAAGGAGAAGACTTTAACTCAGTGTAGAGCAATGTTATCTTTCCTTAGGAATTTCTCATGCTAAAAGAGGGAAAATGGCATGGATGTAGATGATCCAGAGGCTTGCCGCTTACAGCGATTATATGAAAGGGAAGGAGTTGTTAATATTTGTGTACTGTGAACGAGGCACAGTTTTGATGCTAAAAGGTTAATTGGATTAACCAGTGGTTTTCTTATACAAAGCCTAAGAGGAGGCTATTATGTGTCTCGTATAAAGCCCGAGAGAGAGGCTAAAAGGTTTTGACTCGACGATGGAGTCTTTTGGTATCTCGTATAAAGCCCGAGATGGAGGCTAAAATTTGTTTAGCTCAATAAGAACCTTTTTGTGTCTCATATAAAGCCCGAGATGGAGGCGAAAGGGTGATTGACCCAACGAGGGAGTCTCTTTATGTGTCTCGTACAAAGCCCGAGAGAGAGGCTAAACGTTGTTTGACTCCGCTGGGGAGAATCATTTGTACAAAGCCCAAGAGGAGGCTGTGGTTACTGTTTCAGTTAAGTGACAGGTCCAGTATGCTGATTTAAAGAGAAAATCAGTTCTTATATGAGCAATACTGTACTCAAGGATTTGATTCAAGGATCCGGGTTATTCCTGTTCTTTAAGGAAGCGGGAAATTCGAAGGGTATTGAGACTGTCCGAGTCTACAGGTTTTCTTCCTATTTTTGAAGAGTGCTTGAGAATGTCTTTGAGACTCAAGGAAATTAGACTGTCCGTGTCTAGAGTTTCATCTTTTGTACTATGCTTTGAGAAACAGTAGTAGACTCTATGAAAGGACTGTTCTATGCAGATGACTAAGTTCTGTTCCTATACCTCTAGGAGGTCGTCGGGACAATTTGTACGAAGCCCAAGAGGAGGCTGGAAACTTTTAAGAAGCCGATCGGTCCTTGTACGAAGCCCAAGAGGAGGCTATCATTCCCGGAGGAAGAGATCATTATACGAAGCCTAAGAGGAGGTCGTGAATACTTCTAAGAAGCCGATGGGTCCTTGTACTAAGCCCAAGAGGAGGCGGGGTTGCTTTTAGGAAGCCCGTGGGTCCTTGTACGATGTCCAAGAGGAGGCCGATTGCTTTTAAGAAGCCGATGGGTCCCCAAACCCCGAGAAATTCAAGGCAAGCTATCCACAAGGAATAGATCAAGTCAGGAAAGTTCGAGAATTTGGAAGAAACTCAAGAGATGCCATTCACGGAGAAAAGATCATCTCTGGGGAGTAGAGTTTCTTGAAAAATGCTTTTAAGAAGCCTGTGGGTCCCCAAACCCCGAGAAGTTCAAGACATGCCATTCACCGAGAATAGATCAAGCCAGGAAAGTCCAAGAATTTGGAAGAAACTCAAGAGATGCCATTCACGGAGAAAAGATCATCTTTGGGGAATAGAGTTTCTTGACAACTTCTATGAGTGACAGTCTATGAAAGGGTTCACAGAGAATGTTGCCTTTCATGTCTCCATATTGTTTAACCCCAAGAGGAGGGAAGAGTGTGTCTGGTAATCCTATGGGGATCTAGTTTAGACTATTTCTAAGAGTAAACGAAACGGCGCCACCTAATTCTAGACGTAGTTGCCGGGGAAACTCTAAATATCTATACTATTATTACACAGTTGATATGAGTTTATGAAAGAAGACTTACAGTGAAACAGCCCCACAATACAGTTATATGTATATGAAAGCGGTAAATGAAAGCAATAACCACTTACTCGGTTGTAGAGCTTCCATGCTGTTTGGTTAGTTGTTCAACAAAGAAAGATTGAAAACAACAGTATATTCAAAATCAAAGGAGAAGGTGCTTTGAAAAAGAAAGATTTGGGGCTTACAGCTCAAGGAGAGGCCTAGGGTTTTATCAGTGAGCGCACTGTTTGAATTTGTACAGAGGGACTTATACAAGTGACTGAGGCCCAAAAAGGTTTTCTGTACAAAGGGGTTAGGTCTTACACTCTCTCAAGAGGCCCAAAAGGTTTAAGAAAGGAAATGGGTCTTACTACTCGAGGGTAGGCCCAGTTTGTTTTTCCGTTTGAAATGGCGATCGCGCCGAGATTTTCTTTTAACGCGAAGGGACTTATACAATAAGTGAGGCCCAAAGTTTTTTGGTTAAAAGGGGGTTGGGTCTTACACTCTATTAGAGGCCCAAAAGTTTTGAATGGGTCTTATAGCTCGAGGAGAGGCCCAGTGTTATTTTGAAAAGGCGACGATTGTGCCGTTTATTTGAAAATGTACAGAGGGACTTATACAATAAATGAGGCCCAAAAATGATGTTTGTACAAAGTGGGTTGGGTCTTACACTCTAATAGAGGCCCAAAATGTTTTGAAAATGATTTATGAGGGTTGAATTAATCCAAAAACCCTAATTTGTTTTCAAAAATGTATTTAATTGAATAAAAATTCAATAAAAATGATCAAAATTGTTTAACATATGGAAAACAAATTGTGAACTTGGATTAATGCTTCAAAAATTAAGTATTGACCTACAAAATAATTAGAAAGCATTAAAAGTTGAAAATCAATGTGGAAAAAATATTTAAAATGTCAAAAATAATTAAAATATTAATTCTTTGCAAAAATATCAATTATATGAAATAAATAATATTTTTGGGATTTTTTGATAAAATAAAATATTTTAACATTTTTGTGAATTATTAAAAAAAGAATCAACTCAAAATCATTAAAACTCAGAGAGAAATTAATTTTTGAATCAATTAAATAAAATCACAAAATTCAAATATTTGAATTTGAAAGAAATGGCGCCAAGAACAAGCTGAAGAACACGCGCGTGTTCTGAGATTCCCAGATTTGCATTTTCTATCCAATCTCACTGAATACTTGATTATATCATGCAATTCACATACCAATCAACTCGTTTCAACCTCACTATCATGTCTATGTCCATTAATTTCATTTAAATTAAACATATAACAAGAAATCACGAAAAATCCTCAAGAACCCTAATTTCTGCATGAAGGCTAGGATTTTTGATACACGATTCAAACAATGCAATTAATTGAGGGGAAACATTCTATGCATGATTATGAACATATGGCCAAATTATTGTGCGAGGAAATATGCATAGATTGAGAGATGACCAAGTATATGCTTACCTCTAAGCCGTGACAGCAAGTGCAATGTGATTTTTGATTTGGAGGTGTTACAGATGAGTGGTGATGATCTGAACAGCTTCCCTACACCCTATGGAGTGTGTTTGAATGCTTGGACTTGATTGAAATTGGCCGGATCATTTCATGGCATCTCAACTGCACTTTGGTTAAAACCTTGAGCAATTGACTGGTGATTCTGAGAAATCAGTGTTCTAGTTATTGTTTAAGTGTTTGATTAGCTCATATATGATGTATGTGAGGTGTGTGTGTGATTGGTTTGAGTGGAATTGCCCTCTAGCTCAAAACCCGATAGCTACCTTGCTAAGAAAGGCATTTTTGCCAAGAGAAAGAGATTTTGAGAAAGGCAAGTGTTGTAGGCCTTTGGTGTACTTAAACTGAACACAATTGAGCTCTATTTATAGTATAGCAAGTTTGTTTTGCAAGGAATAGTGAATGGCAACTGCAGCAGGTGTTTGTTCAATGTTGGCCAATGGAAATCCAAGTCTCCTCTAGCCATTGACTAGAGGTTAGGGCACAGGGCTGTGGTTCCCTTGGTCTTGGATAAGTCTTGACTGAATTCATTTGCAAATGGCTCAGTCCATGCCACCTTGATGCTTCCATTGAATGCTCCAATCCAAAATTGGAGTCTTGTCCCTATTTTGGCCATTCTAGGTTCAACATGTTATTTCTTGTTCCAAAGACTTTGGAGGCTTGGCTCAGTGATTGTCCCCTTTAGATTCAATCCTATGAGGTGTCCAAGTGGATAGGAGCATTTGGATTTGGCTGATTTTGGAAAATCGAGCAAAAATGCAAATTCTACCTTGCCTTGGCAGATTTCAGCAAGGCAACTTTCCAATGTCATATCTCATGACTCAAATGGAATTTGGTAATGTTCTTGGCCATTTTGGAAAGCCCTTACATGATACAACAACTGTTTGAACATGTTTGGTTTTGATCTCTTTTAAATCCAAGTGAAAAATCCCCCTACATTTGGAAAAAAATGAAGATAGATTTGGACTTAGTGAAAATTTCACTAAGTGTTGGAAAAAGTGACATTTTCATTTTTCAGCCATTTTGATCACTCCATAACTCAAAATCCTTAATGAATTAGACTTAGGTCTAGTTGAAGTTTTTGTAGAGGGTAATGAGGGCTACAAATCCATCTTTGGATGGGAAAAAATGGCTTTGTGGTTTAGGAGTTATGATCCTCCAAAGTTGGTACCCTAGCCACTTTATTTTTAACTTAGAAAATTTTCTAAGTTTTTATGGTTACCCCTTTTACAAGTTATCCAACTTTTCTTGATTTTTCTTGATGAATGATGATTCAAATCATACATTAACATCATTTTAGGGTTAAAAATCCATTTTGGTGAAAAATCTCAAAAAGTCAAAGTTGACTTTTGTGCACAGTTGACTTTTTATCAGATGAATTCCAAACTGTGCAATTCTTCAGGAAATCTTGACCTAAATCAAACTTGATGGACATGTTCCATGGGTGTCATGGGGTATATTGAGGCATGTCCTAGGGTTTGGGAGCATGTCCTGGTCAAAAGTCAAAGTTACAGTTGACTTTTTCCTTAAAACCCTAATTGTGGTGCAGATGAAATTGAGACTTGTTGCTCAAGCTTCTTGGATCAATCCATTGTTCCAAATGGATCAATATAGTTCATTAGAGACCCTCAAACCCTCTCTTGAGGTATTGGCTCATGATTTGCACCAAAAGTCAACTTAGGGGTGAATTAGGTCAAGAAACCATAATTCCTGATTTTTGATGAATGCATCCCCTGAGGCAAAATTGACTTGATGATTGGGTCCATGAGGTTCCATGGAGTATATTAGGTTAGGTTTTGAATCATTAGCTCATGCCCAGATGAAAATTTCCATCTGGAGGCCCTGGTCGACCAAAACCCTAATTTGGTGATATTGGCGATCTTGAGGCTTGATCCACCTAGAAGGGAGCATCCTTGTGCTTAATCCTTGAATTGGGAGTCCTTTTGATCCATTATGGATGTTTGAGAGGTTTAGACAAGTTGAAGATCATGTCATTCCTTGATTGATCCTTTGTCTAAGGCTCTGAGAGGGCTTGAAACCCTAATTTTGATTGTAGTGGATGCTCACCCATCTTTGGGGAGACTGATGAAGTATGATGGTACATCCATATTGTGGTGATGATTTTCACAATGATGGGAAATCTTAGTGGTCAAAATTTGGGGTATGACAATACTTAACAAAATCAAATGAAATAAAAACAAATAAAGAAAATGTCCAATCCACGTGCTACGTATCAGAGCGACTCCTCGGACTCGATCAGGCAACACACACTCCATGCACTACTCAAGTACCTGGATTTTCTGTACTTCCCAAGAAGCACAGACACAAGAAACAATAAAGGGGTGAGAACTACATTCAATAATTAACGGTGTATAATACATGTTAAGAGTAGTAATCACATAATCACACATAAACAACACGTCATCACGACCCACTGGTTCGTTTCAATTATGATTCAATCAACACATAATAATGCAATCTGACTCAATGACTTGACATGATGCATGTGGTACCAATACACCATGGTTCATTCAATCAAACCCGATTCCCATTGGAATCTGGATAAATCACATACACCCCACTTGGCAATGATTTATCTCCATCACAACTCCACATTGGAGTCCGGATAAATCACATACACTCTCATTGAGCAATGATTTGTCTCTACCAGACACATCATGAATGCATGACAAGAATTATGCACAACACACATGTATAATAACAATTATACATCATCATGATCCTCCTGATCACACGTGAGATACACACTCACCGTAATACCCCACAGTATTACCACACATGTCCAAACAGTTCAGCACAATACACCAAATCAAGAAAATACCTCACGTGGCCTTAATTAGGTAATTGTCTAATTAGTCCACCTAAATTCAATTTTTAATTATTTCCATTACCATTCCTAGATTCAACAAGTGTTGACACCTACCCCAACCTCTCAGACCACAAAGAACTGCATCAGACGCGAAATCGGGAAAGAATCGCGAAAACAGTGAAATTCTGCACTCTCGTTGGTCATACGCGTAATGCCCATACCCATACGCGTAATGCCCAGTTCGCTCGCCTACCCTACTGCGCATCAGACGCATACTGTCCTTCTGCCGCCTTGACATACGCGTAATGCCCTATGTTTTACGCGTATGAGCAGAGACTGAATTCTCTCAAAAATTCCATTTCCAGATCTCCTACGCGTATCACCAGTCTATTACGCGTATTGCCCACATAACCCCCTTACCATACGCGTATCGCCTTGCCAATACGTGTAATGGTCCTCTGGCACGCAATGCCATACGCGTAACGCCTCCTCTGTTACGCGTATGGGCAGAGACTGTGAAAAATCCCAATTTTTCATATCAGTCTGAATCTGCTCACTTTGGTCTCACTTCTAGCACCCAGATCTGGTCTAAATTGGTTTCTACATTGATTTTAAGACCTATAATTTCATCTTAATATCCTATTTCATTATTCTAGCAAAATCATCACCTACAGATCTACAATCATTCTCTCAAACCTGCAACAAAACTAGATCTACAATACTAACATTCACATAGCAGCAACAATATAATGTATTTACACAGATCATGACAGAATAAATTGATTCACACAATCTTCATCACAATTTCAGTCATACAACAACAGATTCACAAAGACAGAATTTATGCATACAAATTTCTATGAGGGAAAGGACCCCTCACTACCCTCTCATGCAATTATCACCCATTATGAACCCATTCTCCCCCCTTACCTCGAATTTTTGATCAAAAATCCTGCGAAAATTGATGATGCAAAAGCCCTAGTTCTTCCTCTTGTTCTTCCTTCTCTAACTCTCTCTTGGTGAAAATGTGATTATTACCAAAATTGTCCCTAATCCTGATTAAGGTCCACTTTTCCTTATTTTCCTCCCATTAACCATATTATTAATTAAATTCTGACTTTATTTAATATTAATAATATTTGATAATAATAATAAGAATAATAACAAATAATTCTACCCACAATAATAATAGTAATGTTAATAATATTTGACATAATAATAATAATATATCTCATACTACTATTATCAAATATGCCCCCACATTATTCATCATTACTTTATTATTATCCCGACATATCTGTTTTTCCGGTTCCCCTAAGGACACTACACCTACGCTCTCAATCGTACGCCCTCCACAATGGCAAACAATTAAAATAACACACGACAGTTAAATAAATTAAAATGGGGCATTACATCGACCATTAAAAATCTTTGTGATCAACAAAAGCCTGGCTTGCTTTTGATTGATAAACAATAATTCCTTATGTTCATTCCCTATATTTTTTCTTAAAAAAATCATACTTAAGAGATTTTCCTTAAATTTTAGACAAAATCATGATTCAAACATATGGAATTTTGTGTAATAGATATGAATTCCACTATGTTGAGTTTATCTGATAAACATGTAACTTTTTATATAGAAGTGGGTCAAATTAAATTCTTCATTGAAATTGAATATGTAAGTAACTCTCATATGATTCGAAGAAAATTATGGAATGAACTTACCAATCATCAACATGCCAATCATGGCCCTTTGTGCATGATAGGTGATTTCAATGCAGTTATTGGTTCCCATCAGAAATTTGGTACACGCCTTCTGAAACAAACCTCCACTGATGAGTTTATTAGTTGGACAAATCAAAATGAACATATTCATCTTGACACTAATGATACATATTAAACTTGGACCAATGGGAGGAAATGTGCTTCTTAATTTTATGTTAGGCTTGACAGAGCCATTTGTAATCAGAATTGGCTAGATAAATGGAACACGCTCAATTTCTCCACTTTTATCAAGAATAACTCCGACCATTACCCTATTCTTCTCCATTGTGACAAAGGTAAGTTTGATTCGGGTAGGTCATTCAAATTTATGAAGGTTTGGTCTCTAGATGATAGATGCAAACAACTGATTGCTGATAATTAGAATACTTGTGTGGTTAGGGGTGGCAAATGGGCATGTTCATCCCATTTAAGAATGCCCCACAAAATCCCTCATAAAATGGGGCAGGCATGCATATTTAAGGGTGCAGGTCTAAAACCTTGTCCCGCCCCGCATAAAAGTGAGTGCGAGACGGGGCAGGCTCGTGGTCTTTGAACCTTTTAGGCCTAAAAATTAAAAAATTTTATGTAAAAACCCGTCACCGCAAAAGGCTGTAAAAAAACAAGGTGGGGTGGGTACGGGCACATTAAAGGGTCTGTGCTTAAAACCTTGACCCGCCTCGTAAAAAGTGCGGGCAAAACGTGCATGCCTGACGGGCTGAGCCCGATTTTCACCTCTAGGTGTGGTTGGTTACCCTATGTCTTTTGTATCTGCTAAGTTGAGATCTCTTAAACCTATTTTTAATAAAAATATAACAAAGAGACATTTGGCAATATTCATCTTAAAGTCACTCAAGCTACTGTTGAAGTAATAGATACGAAGTTTGATTAACGATGCAAGTTATAATGATGTTCTTGGATTGGAGGAAAAAATGCCCAACTTCTATTAGATAAGACATTGCATATTCAAGGCCAATTTTGGAGGAGTAAGGTAAGAAATAAGTGGTTTAAGGATGGAGATGGGAATACAATTTTTTTCACAACATAATCAAATTGAGATATGCTAGTAACAAAATAACTATATAATCATGTTATTAACTTCTACAAAAATTTGTTTAACTTAATCTATACTGATTTGGTGGAGAGAATTATCCTGCAACATATAACTCATATGGATAATAAATATCTCACTAGAATGTCTCAACCAGAGGAAATTAAGAATACAATGCACAATAGGTATGATAATTCTGCCCCAGACCCTGATTGCTTCGGGGAATTTTTTTCCCAAGCCTATTATAATATAGTAGGAATTGATGGGATCAACTCATTCAATCAATTCTTTGAACAAGTTTGGATTCTTCCTAATCTCAATTCAGTTATTGTGACTTTGATACCTAAACAACATGGAAAATATTATATTAAGCAGTATAAACCTCTTGAACATGCAAAATTTCAATTCAAAATCATCACTAAGATCATTGCAGACAAGATGACCATCTTAACTCCTAAAGTTGTTTCAGAACACCAAAGAGGCTTCGTTAGGAGCAGATGTATTTATGAGTGCATTGGGATTACTTCATAAGTCATTAATATATTAGACAAGAAATCCTTTGGAGGTAGTATGGCTTTGAAGATAGACATCAGAAAAGCCTTTGATACTTTAGATTGACAAAATCATCTTCAAGTTCTTGTTCAATTTGGATTTGATCAAAAGCTTTGTAATTGGATTCTTAACATTCTACACTCAACAAAATTGTCAATCATGATAGATGGTAAAATTACATAAATTTTTTCTTGCTTAAAAGGAGGGAGGCAAGGAGATCCTCTGTCTTACATGCTCATCTGCATTGCTAAAGAGGCATTTAGTAAGCAGTTATATATGTTGGTAGATCAATGCATATTAGTTGGTAAGACAACCATTCCTAGCCACACTATTTTTGCAGATGATTTTTGTCGCTCCCGGGATTTTCATCCAAGTACAAACGCGAAAGTGGCGTGAAAACAGAGTCGCCAGCAATGTGTATTTATCCCAAGAGAGGGAAAGGAAACACTGCATAAACCAGAGAGAATGAAAGAGCATGGTCTTGCGACCAAGAGAACTGGGTTCGGGAGTCGGTTACGTGAAGGGAAGGTATTAGCACCCCCACGCGTCCATCGTACTCGATGGGATCCACGCTTGTTGTTTCGATCAAAGGGTGTAGGAAACTGGAGCTTCGCTGCTGACTGGAGAACTGGAAATGAAAGATATAAAGGAGAAGGGAAGGGAGAAAGAAGTGACTCGATAGGACACTATCGTTTTCATAGGCCTACGTATTCCCTCAGTGCAATGGGAAAGTCAGAGTCAATGTAGTTCGACGGACTACGGGGAAAGGTTGCTCGTCGAGGTATCGCATCTCGTGCCTATGTATCTTCAATCAGACGAGAAAGAAGAATCAGAGTAAACGTAGTTCGGCTCATCAAGGGTTGCTTTGTTTGTGTTTTTTAGTGAAAACGTCAGAGTGCGCGTCCCAGCAGTTAGGTGTTGCAGCTCGCTGTATGGAGACTTAGGCGTTACCTGTCTGCGGTAGAACGGACATGACGAGTCCTTTAGGAATAGAATGAAGGGAGGAGAAGAGAATTTGTTTGTTTGTTTTTCTCTTTTAGAAAGAAGTGTTTTGATTACTTTTGTGTTAGTAACACGTATTGCATTCAAGTCTATGATATAGGATCGAATGCATTGCATGGTTATCCTAACAGGATGTATGCTAAACACTCTAGAAAGGCGTAGGGAAACCCTCCTCCTTCCATTTCCCACATGCAAGGCTCGCATGCAATATGCGTTAATCTTTTATTAAATGTTTTTGCTTTTGTTTTGAGATGAGAAGAAGAGAGACTCAAAGGTTAAGAAAGGTAAAATCTAATGAGGGAGACTAAGAATTAAACCCTAAAGTTATCATACATGGATGTTCCTAATGGTTAAGTGTGGTTTAGAAACCTAACTCTAAAAGAAAAGAGAAGAAGAATGAGTTCTAACTTACTTCCAAGATGGAAGCTAAGTTAAGAACTCAAAGGGGATGAAAGAGATTGAACAAAGAAAGAATTAGATGCTTTGCACAAACACCAATTGAAAGCTTAAAAAGATAAGATAAGAGGTTGTATGTGGAAGCATATCCACACACTTGACTTACCATTAGCCCCTGAAAATGTTAGCAAAACAATTTGCAAGTAAAGAAATAAAGAAAGAATGACAAGTAAAGATCAAACAAGTTAGGAACTAAAAGAGAAAGGTCCTAAAGGTTGATAAAGTTTCTAAGTCAGAACCTATACCCTAAGAAAGTCCTCTAAGGCTAAGGTACTAAACACAATCAAACTTTGCACAAACAATGCCTTAAACATCAAAGAAATGCACCATGAAAATAGTTGATGAAAGATGAATAAAAGTACAAGATGAACATGTATTTATGCTTAAAGAAATGCCAAGGTCAGAAGCATACATCATTTATGAATGTCTCATAATGCATATGAACAATCATACAAGTCATGGATGAAATGATTCAAGTAATAGAAAATAGATGAAGAAGAAATAAAGAGGAGAGAAACAACTTTCAATTAGATGCACAAACTTACATGTTAAAGATGCATGACATGTGAAATGAGCATGAATGCATATAGACCAGTAGCATACAATTGATGATATGCAAATGACATGAGTGAAATGGCATACACAATGCAAACACAAATCATATAGAGCACAAGAAGAAATGAGATGTGGAATTAGGTCAAAAATGCAAGTAAAAGTGCATAAACACACATCAAAGGTAAACACAAATCAAAATGACCTATAATTGAACCAAGAAGGACCTATAATTCTCTATACAAACCATACAATCTCATACAAAGCAAGCAAAACAAGGTGGCACAAGTGCCTCATCAAAATCATGTTAGATGGAAGTAGAAGAACATGCACAAATGTTGCCTCAAATGCAAGGTACCAAACAATTACCAAATCACATGAGAAAAATAATGAACATAGGTCTCAACCAACCTAAATCATAAGCTAAAGACATGTCAAAAAATCATGGCAAAACTCAAAAAGAAACATGATCAAAAGATCTCACAAAGTCTCATGGAAACACATCCAAAGGAGGCTCAAACATGAACATCAAAACATAAAATAAAATGACCTTAAAAATAAAATAAAAATGTTTTCAGATGCTTTTAGATGTTATTTAACAAGTGCAAAAAGAATAAATGCAAAAGAGTATATGAATTAAGAGAAATAAAATGGGGAAGTTCCATTACCAATGAAGAGTATCATTTAAAAGGAAATTAAAAAGAAAATATGAAAATATGAACTAAAATCAATAAAGTCAGAATTAAAAATAATAGAAAATTATTTTTATGTATCAAGATGACATATGAATTTATTTAGAATTTTTAGATTTGAATTATTATTTTTAATAAGAGAAAATCAAACAATATAGGAAAATAAAATAAAAATGTAAAAGAAATGGAGCAGGGGGTGTATGAAAAGTAAATATCACGTTCAAAAAGTGTTTGGGCTTAAAATGTGGGGTGTGAAAAGCACTTAGGGTCCAGTCCAAAACAAGCGCGTGTGTGTGTGAGATAGGGTGCACTTCAGTCAAACAAATTGATGCAATTAGGGCCACAAGATCAATCAATCACCAACATTCAAGAAAAGTAATCAGATCAAACGAATCAGAATACATGCACATGGTATCTAACATGCACGCACACACATGCAATCATCTGAGGCCAAAATAAAGTCACGTGACATGGACACTCCCTCATTTATGTGTTGGCAAATTATTAAGCGTGGGATGAGATGAATCAGACGGCTGGGATAAAATCTGGAAATAAAACCCTAAACAACCTCACCGGCCGGAGAAGGACCTCCGGTCACCTTCTCCGGCCAACCTCCGGTGACTGCAACTATCACATGTTCCCAGAAATCAACAAATCATACACCAATCGAAAGAGGAATTTACGTAGATTAAGAATCTAACACTGAAATCACCAAACAATGCATACACAGCAAGAAACGATCGCAAACATTTTGCCCTAAGTTTGGATCTACACCTCTAAGAGGTCTATCAACTAGCCAGATCACTCACACTGCTCCTATTAACCCACTATCAATAAAAACAAGCTATAATCAGAGATTTAATACAAGAAAAAGTTGAGAAATAGGAACCTGAAACTTGAAGAACTCTTGAATCTACAAGAATACCAGAGGTGAGAACTTGTTCTTGATCTTTCTAAGAGCAAAATAAATGCTCTAAAGCTTTGAATCTTGATGAAAACAGAGAGAAAATCAAATATGAAGTGAGATAGCACTTGAGAAATTCATCTTGTTTCAGCTTGTTCTTGACCAATAATGAACACTTGATGATGATGATGATGAAATGAAGAAGAAATCGTGCAATGAGAGAGAGCTCAAAGAGAATGTTCAGAGAGAAAAAGTGAGAATGATTGGTGAAATTTGTAAAAATGAATGAAGCTCTATCAATTGTGTTAGACTTTGGCTTATATAGTCGTGGTTAGTTGTTAACTGGTGCGGTTGATAGTTGGAACTCAAGTTAACTGAGTTAGTTAACTGAGTATGAGTTAACTAACTGAGTGAGGTTTGTTATGCATGAGTTGGTGAGTGAAGTTAGAGTGTGGAGAGGTTTATGTAGCTCATGGTGAGGATGATGAAGTGAGAGGTGGTGATGTTTCTGATTTTGCAGCATGGCTTGCAAAGCAAGTTTATTCATTTGCCTCTTTAGTGTATGGTGTCGCATGATGCATAGTGTGTAAGGAAGATGTATGGCCAAACGAAGTAAAGAATAACTGGCGTGTAGTGTTCATGCGTGCAAACAAGCTAAATAACAACAACAATGTCATGATATTCCAATTTTAGAAGCCAAACATCCAATGGAAATAGGGAAGTTTGAGGGTGGAATTCTCTATATATGGTGAATGGTTTGATGAGTTTTTGATGTCATTAGAAAGAGGAGACATCATAGAACATATTTGATGTGGAAATCAAATTGCAATAAGACCTTTAACAAACTTGAAAATGGCTTGAAAACCAAGGAATCAAAACTGCATCATGGGCGTGTGGCTTGGTTTGCAGGCAAGGCCTTGGTGCCTATGGAAATTTAGTGTGACACCCTCATGTTTGGACCATCATAACTCTCCATCCTTTGATCAAATGAAAAAATGACAAACATGAACATTGTAGAGGGCATGGAAAGGAACAACTTTGGTGTTGGAAAGTTTTTCATTTGAAGCTTCCTTGATAGAGAAAACTAGCTTGACATTTGGCACACCAAGTGTTTGATGAAATTATAGCCTGGAGGTCTGAACTTGCCTTGCCATGACTTGAAATTTGCCTTGATTTTGCTCCACTTTGATTGATCATAACTCTCTCAATTTTGATCCAATGGAAGAGTTCTTTATATGGATTTGAAGCTTGGAGTGTGATATTTAATTGGCTCAACTTGGGCCTGAAGTTTGGAGCTTTTATCTTGAAGAAAGAATGCCTTGAAGTGTAGTGCAAAATGGTCCAAACTTGCCATTTTTGGAAACCCTAAGTTTCTAAAAATGGAAACTTTGCACAATTCTTGATTTTTGATGATTCCTCCATCATTTCTTGATCAAATCTTGTCCATTGAACATATGTAACTTGAATTTCATGAATTTGACCCAAAAAGTCAGGAGTTGACTTTTGTACACTGTACAGTTGACTCTTTCCCCAATTTCTTGATTCTCAAGCAACTAACCAATTGAACCTCTTCTGAAATGAACCAATAGGCAATATTCCATCCTTAGATACTCGATATCATGTAGAAAACATTAAGATCAAGTTTGAACCAAAATTTCATCAAGAGCCTGCTTGAATCATAAACCCTAATTTGGGCTATTTTGATAGGAGATGATGAACTGCTCAATCTTCTTGATGAATTCCCATCTTCCAATGACTTGTGGAAACAAAGTGAGATGAAATATGATATAAGAGATCCTTGAGGCTTGGTGGGAGACCCTTGGCTATTGCTCTCTTGCTTTGGAAATCAATGCTCTGAAGGCCACTGATCACATGCCCTTATGCAATAGGAGATGAAATGAGATCTAACTGCAATGCAATGAAACATAAGCTAGGCAACAACAAGAGGGCAAATTTTGGGGTGTTACAGCTGCCCCTATTAAATCATCAGTTAACCTGAGAAGGATGAAAGAAACGGCTATTCATACCATCAAGGTGAATTGTGATTGAATACCAAAACAACCAGCAAATTTGCATGTTGAATGAAAAAGAAGAGGGATATAAACCCCTCTGGAAGTATCAGCAAATAACTGCATAGATTAATACGACGTGTATCGAAATAGGGATACGGACAATTATCAATGATCATACGGACGAGTACGGAAAGAAAACACTGACGGGTGTTGAGGTCAATGATGCGAACGAGCAACGGACAGTCATCGAAGGAACACGACGAGTGACCAGGTCGACGATACGAACGAGTATAGGACGATGATTAAGAAAAGGAACACACACAAGTGTTCAGGTCAATGATACGAACGTGCATCGGACAATCATCAAAGGAACACGACGAGTGACCAAGTCGACGATACGAACGAGTATCGGACGATGATTAAGAAAAGGAACACACACAAGTATTCAGGTCAGTGATACGAACGAGCATCGGGCAACCATCAAAGGAACACGACGAGTGACCAAGTCGACGATACGAATGAGTATCAGATGATGATTAAGAAAAGAACACACACAAGTGTTCAGGTCGACGATACGAACGAGCATCGGACAATCATCAAAGGAACACGACGAGCGACCAAGTCGACGATACGAATGAGTATCAGACGATGATTAAGAAAAGGAACACACACAAGTGTTCAAGTCGACGATATGAACGAGCATTTGACAATCATCAAAGGAACACGACGAGTGACCAAGTCGACGAAACGAACGAGTATCGGACGATGATTAAGAAAATACGGACGAGTATTGGATTAAAAGTTCAAACATGAACAGGTGTTGAAAAGGGTCAATACGAATGGGTATTGAAAATAAAGGACTCAAACACTGACAGGTGCTGAAAGAACACGGACGGGTGTCTCAAAGGCAATACGGACGGGTATTGAAAAATGAAAGTTTGTAAAGTGATCTCACTGGGGATTAAAACGCTAAAAGGGACACGGATGAGTGTCTAAGAGGTCAATACAGACGGATATTGAGAATAAGGGGTTCGAGCGCGAACGAGCGCTGAAAGGCCACGGACGGATGTCCGAGGTCAATACGGACGGGTATTGGCTGAAAAGTTCAAACACTGACGGGTGCTGAAAGAGACAGTTAACACAAAAGACAACTCTACCGGTGACTGAAATGTTAACCGAACACAGACGAGTGTTAAGGGAACACAGACGAGTGTTTAAAATCAATACGGACGAAGTATTGAGGAAATGCAAGAGGGCACGGACGAAAGTCAAAAGAACACAGACGAGTGTCGAAAGGACACAAACCGATGTCCAAGGTCAATACGGACGGGTATTGAATTAACACCGTACAATCAAGTGTTGTAGTAAGATTTGCTGGGGTTGCACAACAATGTTTTGTCTGTGAACTATTCTGGCTTACAGGTAAACGGTTGAACCTGGCTTATGTTTCGCATGCGTATGTTTGAATTTTGCCGTAATGCTCCATATCAATGGAATGCTACGCTTTAGAAAATGCTATGCAAACTATATGCCAATGCAAAAGAGACTCCGGACGAGGAATCCAACTCCGCGGGGAAAAGATCATTGTTCGATCCTTCGATTGCTCTGTAGGGATTAACCCTTCTGCTTGGGATAACGTTCGCCACCAATAGCCAAAATAAATTGGCTTGCAGATGCACTGAGGTATGATGATCATGTTGAAGAAGTTTCCACTGGAATGACTCTGCCCTAGAGAGAGATTATTCTGCTCATGGAACTTCGCTGGGGATGCAAACTTTCTGAATGACGTTCTGCTGAGGAAAAAGAGTCATTAAAACTCTGCTTGGGAACAATGATCACTGATTTGATCTCAGAAGCTCCTGAAAGGATAATATCTCTGCTGGAGAAAACGCGAACAATCCGTCTGTTTCGAATTGCCATGCCTGCCAAAAAATAAATTGGACTTTGAGATATAGGGGAGTGATAACTCTGCCAAGAATTATTTCATCTGTCTGGAGATAAATTCTGATCATAGCAACTCCGAAGGAGGAATGACAACTTTCCGACTTGGCTAGGGAAATAATGTACTAACACTCTGCTGAGGAAGAGAATCTGTTGATCTGCTAAACCTCTGCGGGGAGAAAAACAACTCAGCTGGGGAGTATTGCTGACAAGATTTAATGCTGAACTCTGTGGGGATACAATTACCAGAGATACGATCTTGCTGGGGATCGGAGCTACTCCGTCGGAGATACGCATATCCTGGTTGGAAGATATTCCGTCGCAACATGTTGGGTAATAGTCCCTAGAGATCTGCTGGGGAAACACAAAGCAAATTCATGGTAGTCTGTTGAGGAACAAACTGTCGAGCTTAGGATAAGTGCCACCATGCCCCATATTAGGCGAACCTTCCGCTTGACAACTCCACTGGGGATAATGAGTTTACAACAAACTCTACTGGGGAGAACCGCTTCAAATCGTCTCGTGCTGGGGATGCCCCTTAAGAGGATTTTACAGAAGACCAAGTATCTTCAAACTCTTAAACAAATGCCGAGACTTGAGCTAAAATACAGTAATTGAGAGGTCACTCTACTGGAGATAATAGATCTGGAACACATCTTGCCGGAGGGATTTCACGATGCCCCATGCTTGGGAGGGATCACAAAGTCGCCTTTTCCCCAGATTATAAGGCTGATCTGAAGAAATCGTCCCAAGAGGATTCTACAGAAGATTTGGCATCTTCAAACTCCTGGACACTCACTGAGCCTTGAACATTAACTGCGAGGTCTGCGAAGCAACTCTACTGAGGAATTTGCAACCGTTATCGACACATAAAAGCTTGTAACTGTTGGAAGTACTGAATGAGAGAATCGACTTAATAATATACCACGATACCCAGTGGCCATTAACTTATCGATATCGAATCGCCATGAGCGACCGTCAGCTGATTAATGGACTCAATCAGTAAACGTTGTGACGAAAGGGTGACATGTGAACCCTTTCCTGAACATGATTGCCCCGGTAATCAAAATGATATGCGCGTGCCCCGTGCTGGATATGATTTCTGCAACTAAGAAATTCCAACCCTGAACCACCACTCGTTGGGGAGAGCACCCAACAATGCTTTGTACTGAAGATGACTCCATGTTAGGCTTCTGAATGTAAACCTGCAACAAAAGAAATGCACACATATGTCCCAGGGACTGCTTGGTTTGAATCCACTGTCCGGGGGTTAATCAACATTCAAAGCAATTTTAAATGTTTTTCTTGCGCATGTTATTATAAAGCCTCAATGTTTTCAACAATGCAATGTTTTTTTTTATCAAAAATTCGGACATTTTTTGCAAACAAAACAGTAAAACAAATACGAAGCTTTTTGACTGAATAACCAACTTTATTGATTGACATGCCCAGAATAGGCAATTACATCAGGAAGCAATCCCTGGAAAGAGGTGATTGCTGAAAATTGAGAAAAGAAGCTATCCTAATGGCAATGTGAAAACGGAATTCCACTGAGTTTCAATTCTGCTATAGCCAGTATGTCTTCAAGACTTTCCTATTATCTTCGCTTTCTGAGGAGACTGATTGGACCGATTCCTACCTTTTGGAGATTGCCAGTTTGAGTGAAACGATGAGGCAGTACAGATGACTCAGATCGCAGTCTTCGCTTAATCCCTCTTTTGCGTGGGCCGCCCTTTTCGGGTTTTCAATCCACCGGGATACCCTTTCTTGCCTGAGTTGTCCTTGCGGATTTTCAACTCACCGGGTGTACAAAATTTTATTTTTATATCCCTAATTTTTGCCCGAACCTTTTTATTCTATTTTTATGGTTCGCCGGGATGCCCCTTTTTGCCTGGACCTTTCCTTTTTTTTCGTTCAACGGGTCTATTTATGTGAAATATTTTTTGACTGCGTCTGAGTTGAGAGGGGATGGAAAATCTTCACAGTCCATGGTTGTAAGCATTAAGGCTCCGCCAGAGAAAACCTTTTTAACCACAAATGGACCTTCATAGTTCGGTGTCCATTTTCCCCTGTGATCTATGTTTGGAGGGTGGATCCTTTTAAGTACCAATTCACCAACTTGATACTCCCGAGGTCGCACTTTCTGATCAAATGCTCGCTTCATTCTTCTTTGATATAATTGACCATGACAAATAGCTGCTAGTCTCTTTTCCTCAACTAGGCTCAGCTCATTGAATCGTGTGCGAACCCATTCTGCCTCATCCAGTTTGACATCCATCATAACTCTCAGCGAGGGAATCTCAACTTCAACTGGTAGGACTGCCTCCATACCATACACAAGTGAGAATGGTGTTGCCCCAGTAGATGTCCTTACTGATGTTCGGTACCCATGCAAGGCAAATGGTAACATCTCATGCCAATCTTTGTAGGTCACCACCATCTTTTGCACAATCTTCTTGATATTCTTGTTGGCCGCTTCAACAGTGCCATTCATTTTTGGACGGTACGGCAAAGAATTGTGATGCTCAATTTTGAAGTCCCGGCATAATTCTGCCATCATTTTGTTGTTGACATTAGAACCATTATCAGTGATGATTCTTCGGGCACTCCATAGCGACAGATGATATCTCTCTTCAGAAATCTAGCTATCACCTGCTTGGTAACATTAGCATAAGATGCTGCTTCCACCCACTTGGTAAAGTAATCAATAGCGACCAAGATAAAGCGATGGCCGTTGGAAGCAGTTGGCTCAATCTTTCCAATCATGTCAATGCCCCACATTGCAAAGGGCCAAGGAGAAGACATGACATTGAACGGGTTCGGAGGTACATGCACTTTGTCTACATAAATCTGACATTTGTGGCATTTGCGGGCGTATGAACAACAATTTGCATCCATAGTCAACCAATAATACCCCGACTTCAATAGTTTCTTTGCCATTGCATGTCCTCCGGCATGGGTACCAAAAGATCCTTCGTGTACTTCTTGCATCAACATGTTTGCTTCGTGTCTATCCATGCATCTGAGCAAAACCATGTCAAAGTTCCGTTTGTATAGCACGTCATCTTGGTTCAAGAAGAAGCTACCAGAAAATCTCCTCAAAGTCTTCTTATCTTTGGTAGATGCCCCAGGCGGGTACTCTTGACTCTTCAAGAAGCACTTGATATCATGAAACCACGGATTGTCATCAGACACTGCGTCAACAGCAAATATGTGTGCAGGCCTGTCAAGACGAGACACATTAATCTCGGGTACATGGTTCCACCTTTGCACTTTGATCATAGAAGACAATGTGGCCAAGGCATCAGCAAACTTATTCTCATCTTGAGGAATATGGTACAACTTTACCGTTGTGAAAAACGTCAGCAGCCTTCTCGTATAATCTCTATACGAAATCAGATGTGTCTGGTGCGTGTACCAGTTCCCATTCACTTGATTGATTACCAAAGCTAAATCACCGAAGATATCGAGGGTCTTAATTCACAAATTAATCGCCTCCTCGATCCCCATTATACAAGCTTCATATTCAGCTTCATTGTTGGTGCATCTGAAATTTACTCGGGCAGTGAAGGGTATATGAACACCTTTTGGCGTGATAAGAACGGCTCCAACTCCGTATCCATTCATGTTGACGGCCCCATCAAACATCAAACTTTGTTTGGATTCAGGGTCTGGCCCCTCCTCCGGGAGTGGTTCCTCGCAGTCTTTAACTTTGAGAAACATGATGTCCTCATTAGGGAAATCAGATTTCATGGGTTGGTAATCATCAATAGGCTGCTGCGCAAGATAATCTGACAAAATACTTCCCTTGATGGCTTTCTGAGAAGTATACTAGATATCATATTCAGTCAGCACCATCTGCCAACGTGCAACCCATCCGGTTAATGATGGTTTCTCAAATATGTACTTGACAGGGTCCATCTTTGAAATTAACAAGGTTGTATGAGTGAGCATATACTGCCTCAATCGCTTAGCGACCCATGCAAGTTCACAGCATGTTCTCTCAAGCATTGAGTATCGAGATTCGCAATCATTGAATTTCTTGCTTAAGTAGTAGATGGCGTGCTCCTTCTTACCCGTCTCGTCATGTTGACCGAGAACACAACCCATGGATCCTTCAAGCACAGTCAAATACATGATCAATGGTCTCCCTGGAACTGGAGGCATGAGAATTGGAGGTTCCCGTAAATATTCTTTTATTTTCTCGAAAGCTCTTTGGCAATCGTCATTCCACCTGATCGCCTGTTCTTTTCTTAACAGCTTAAATATTGGTTCACAAGTGGCTGTGAGGTGAGATATGAACCGTGCAATGTAGTTCAATCTACCCAGGAAACCATGAACTTCTTTTTCTGTCCTTGGTACAGGCATTTCTTGTATCGCTTTTATTTTGGCGGGATCAACCTCAATTCCTTTTTCGCTTACGATGAAACCCAGCAATTTACCGGACCGCACTCCGAAAGTGCACTTGTTCGGATTCAGCCTGAGTCAAAACTTCCTCAATCTCTCAAACAGTTTCTACAGATTGACCAGATGCTCTTCTTCTGTTCGAGACTTGGCAATCATATCATCTACATAACACTCAATCTGCTTGTGAATCAAATCGTGGAATAGTGTTACCATAGCTCGCTGATACATTGCCCCGACATTCTTCAACCCAAAAGGCATCACCTTGTAACAGAAGGTACCCCAGGGAGTAATGAACGTTGTCTTCTCCATGTCTTCCGGTGCCATCTTGATTTGATTATACCCGGAGAAGCCATCCATGAAAGAGAATACCAAGAACTAAGCGGTGTTGTCAACCAGTACATCAATATGAGGTAAAGGAAAGTCATCTTTCAGACTTGCTCTGTTTAGATCCCGGTAATCAAAGCACATTCTGACCTTACCATCCTTCTTCGGCACAGGAATAATATTTGCAACCCATGGTGGGTAATTGGTGACGGCCAGAAATCCCTCATCTAACTGTTTTTGTACCTCCTCCTTGATTTTGAGAGCCATTTCTGGTTTAGTTCTCCGGAGCTTTTGTTTGACAGGAGGACAACCCTCTTTCAACGGAAACCTGTGCACAACAATGTCCGTATCTAACCCCGGCATATCTTGATACGACCAGGCAAAGATGTCAACATATTCCCGCAGCATACTGATCAGCTCTTTCTTCACCTCGGCCTGCAGACTGGCTCCAATCTTAATCTCTTTCTTGGCGTCCTCGAAACCAATGTTGATAACCTCAATTGTCTCTTGGTGAGGTTGAATGACCCTCTCCTCCTGCTTCACCAATCTGGCCAATTCCTCGGGAACTTCACAGTCTTCTTCATCCCCCTCTTCGGGTTGATAGATTGGATTATCAAAGTCATACTTGGCCATAGCAGAATTGTTGTCAATGAAATCCGGGTGATTAAGTCTGCATGATTGGGGGTCATGCTTTATTTTAGAATGAGACTTTTTGAAAAAAAGAAACAACAAAAATAAAACATTGCCATTTTATTATTTTTTCTGCAAAAATAAAAATGAAAGACAAGGAACACAAAATTTGAATGCAACACGTCCTTTATTAATGATAAAAAACCTTGCAAATGCAATTATGAGGCCCTACAAATGGATCTACACGCCTTGGGCAGAGCGTGAGATTTTAACATGCAATAGAGAAAAACAAAGAAAATTACTCTGTTTGAAGAGTAACTTGAACAATTTCTTCAACAGACCAATTGCAAAGCTCTTGACCCGGTACACACGGGCGCACCCCGTTGTCGAGATCAGAATCACTGTCGATGCCATCTTTACTTGCAGCGCACATCTGATTTGGATTAATGATTCCCCCGCTGTAGAAAGTAATCGGCCCCTTGCGCTCTGTTGCAGCAGCTTGATACGGATTATAGCCTATACCGAACTTATCTTCCTTTGCAGAGACTTCAATCAATTTGCCCCAGCCTTGGGCATTACCCGCTTTGACTACTTCCACTGCCTGTCTGTAAGAGGCAATAGAAGTACCCACCTGTTCTTCGCCCTGAGAAGATACCGCCTGTGAAGACGAATCACCAATATTGACTGCCTCAAATGCTTGACTCAGCATCTCATGGATCTCTCCATCCATTTCCACGTACTTAAAGGTAGACAGCTGACTTACGAAGATGTCTTCCTCTCCACATACAGTTACCACTTGACCATCAACCACATATTTCAATTTTTGATGCAATGTAGATGTCACTTCCCCAGCGGCATGAATCCACGGTCTGCCTAACAAGCAGCTATATGCGGGTTGAATGTCCATCATGTAGAACACGCACTTAAACACCTGAGGACCGATCTTTACTGGGAGCTCTACCTCTCCGAATACAGAACGTTTCGAACCATCGAAAGCCCTCACTACCAAATCACTTGGTCTTAGAATAATTCTGTCAGCGTCTAACTTCATTAAGGCATTCTTTGGTAACACGTTCAGGGAAGACCCCGTGTCCACCAACACATGAGATAATACTGCCCCTTTACACTCCAGGGTGATGTGTAATGCCCTGTTGTGATTGCGACCCTCCGTAGTCAAATCAAAATCTGTAAAACCTAGCCCGTGGCTAGCATTGGCATTAGAGACAACCAACTCCAATTGATTCACAGTAATCTCTTGAGGTACATAGGCCATATTCAAGACCTTCAAAAGTGCCTCTCGATGAGCTGCAGAACACATAAGCAACGACAGGATAGAAATTTTTGATGGCGTTTGGTTCAACTGATCTACCACTTTATAATCACTCTTTTTTATAAGTCTCATGAACTCCTCGACCTCTTTCTCAAAAGTACCTTTTTGCACAGATTCAGGGATAACAACCTCCTCTGTAGCCACCTGTTTACCCTTGGCTTTGGCTGCTGTTTTAGTTTCAGCATTAGTTCTCAGAGTCTGTGGAGCAAACAAGCGTCCACTTCTGGTGAAGCCACCAAGACCACCAACATTATCAATACTGGAACTACCCCCAGCTGGAGCTTCCACTTCTTGCTTTTCTCCTTGGTAGTAAACGTCTGCACCGTAGTGCCATGGGATAGCCTGCTCACTAGTATAAGGGACTGGTTCTGGTACCGTAATAGTAACAGGACTCACTAAATCCGGTACAATGATAGCAGTAGGCGCTGGCACTCGAATTTTAGTTGGCGTAAAATAAATGGTAACAGTTGACACATCATCATCCTTTTTGTCTCCCTGATCAAACTGTAGACAACCCTCCTCAATCAAATTTTGAATACCGGTCTTCAGTTTATCACAACTATTACTCTGATTCTTACAATCAACACAACCTTCTTCACATCCAGGGAACACTTTCCCTTTCAACAAACGAGCCTTCACAAAACTCAAAGGAGTCTTCACCCTGTTCATATCAGTTACCAAATTCAAAACTTTCCCATCTTCAATGGCGTTGACCTTTGGCACATTATGATCTGGCATAGGATTCTGAAGCACATTCGGTGGAGTTGATAAATTAATTGCCTTGGCATCAATCAAATCCTGTACCTTATGCTGAAATACCCGACACTTTTCAATAGTATGACCTGGAGCCCCATAATGAAACTCACAGCGAGCATTAGCATCATAACCCTTTGGTAATACAGCAGGAGCCGAACCCATTGTACGAAGCTCCACCAGATTAAGCTTCAACAATTGAGGTAACAAAGCTGCGTAAGTCAAAGGCAGAGTGTCCATATGCCTGTCAGTTTGTCTCTGCTGATATGATCTCCGTGGCTGTTGATTATTCTGTGGCTGAACATTCTGTTGTTGTGGCTGTGATTGAACTTGTGAACTAGGAATGGTTACAGCAGCAACCTGATTATAGGAACCTTGATAGCCTCTACCTCTTCCTCTATTCTTATAAACAACACTGCTCTCCCCCTCTCTCTTTCTGGTAGCTCCAGCAAATGGCTTCCTCACTCCTGAAGAACTAGCACCACTGACATCTTGTATTTTTCCGAGCTTCAACAAACTTTCAATCCTTTCCCCAGTGATTACAATGTCCGCAAACCCAGTTGAAGGACAGCCAGCCAACCTATCCAGGTAAGTTCCCTGAAGAGTACCCATAAACATGTCGACCATCTCTCGGTCCTGCAGAGGAGGCTGAACCATGGCAGCCAACTGGCGCCATCTTTGAGCATATTCTTTAAAACTTTCCTTCGCATTCTGAGCTATACCCTGTAGCTGAGTGTGGTTTGGAGCCATATCCATGTTATATTGATACTGCTTGACGAAGGCTTGGGCTAACTCCTTCCAGTTCCTTACAGAAGTCCTGCTCAACTTCATATACAACTCTTGAGATGCCCCAGTAAGGCTGTCCTGAAAATAGTACATCCACAATTTCTCATCATCAGTATGAGCGGCTATCCTCCCCACATAGGATTGAAGATGGGTTTTAGGACAAGTAGTGCCATTGTATTTGTCAAATGTTGGTGGCTTGAACTTATGTCGAATTCTTACTCTAGGTACCAACCCCAAGTCGGAAACATCAAAACCCAAAGTGTTTTGGGATTCAATAGACCTGATTTTTTCAGCGAGCTCATCGAATCTGCGAGTATTCTCATCTTCAGCATCTAACAGAGTAAACTGCTCATCTTGGTTGTCTTCCACAACATGACGAACCCCAGTATTTCTATGAGGGTCTCCGCCTGCATTAACGCCAGTATGATTACCAGTCTCATCAACAATTCTATGACCTCTATTATTACCGTTGCCATTCTACACCTCTACCTCTGGCCGCTCGACCATTGCCCTGAGTCTTTCCTGATTTTGGGCCATACCAGTCATTAACGCCATGAACTGGTCCATCCTGTTCCTCAGCTCAGTCAATTCAGTTTGCATTTGATCCATGATCTTAGCTTGGTTTCTGCGAGTTGCGTACCGGTGAATGTGGATATCAGCTATAGTTCCTGAAACCAAATAAATGTTAGAGGACCTGCAACGAGTACCTGTTATGCAAAAAATGGTATGCGAAATGATATGCAATGCAATGCAAATGCCATGTTTATCATTTCTGAGGTGCCTTATACCCTGATTCCAATCTTAACCACAGAAAGCTGAAGATCGCGATATGAAGATACGTGCTGTGATTATGTGCTTGTGTACAGATAATTGCCAACGGAATATTTCTGAATAAACTGCTCGTTTCAATTACAAAAGAAACCAAACATACGCACAACTTTCAACAATGAGTTCAAACATCATACATCAAAATAGTGGATTCATCAACAAGCCTGATGATAGCCATTAACAAAACTACATTAAGAGAATGAGAGAAAAACTGTCAATCTGACAACTCCAAATCCTTCAACTTTTCGCTTGAATACTTGACTTCCTCAAAGAGTATGCGAGTGCGCTGGTGATTTGGTCTTTCGATTAACTCTTTAATCAGAACATCTCTTTTCGCTAGAGCTTCAGTCAGCGAACCCATATGCATCAGGAGAGCTTCATCATCACAGACTCCTTTATGCCTTTTCACGCCGGCTTGCATTTTGAGTTTTCCCATATCTGCCATAGCCTCTTCAAGCTCCTTCTTGGAAATCTTTAGCTCCTCTCTGGCGCTTTCCAATTGCTCTTGACTTTGGCCAAGGTTCTCCCGATACTTCCTCCGTTGCTCGTGTGCCTTTTTGAGCTCGTCATCCTTGATCTTGAGATATTCCTGCAACTCTGAGTTTTCCATTCTAACCTCATCCCAAGCTTGCTGAAACTTGGCTAACGTGTCTTTAGTCTGGGCTAAGGCCTGTTTGGTCTTCTTATGAGCTTGGGTGGCAGCATCGGCACCCTTACTAATTTTCTGGAAATGTTGAGCTCTTTCGGCGAAATCCCTTTCTCTTGCTGCTAAGATTTGTTCGGCGTCTTGGGCTTTCTGTTCCAATCTTTTGTTGGTATGTAACGCTTCTTGAAGACGGCTGCTCAGCTCAGAATTCTCTCCTTGAAGCTTTTTCAACGAGGTTTGCAATTTGTCGATGTCTTCCATAGTGGCAGTATTTCTTTCTTTCTCATCTTTAGGATACAACAGGGGTGCCCTATCAAAAGGCAAGTGAAAATCTTCAACTCTTTTTTTCACCCACTCTTCATATGTTGGATAAGCCCGATTGTTAGGTTTGCCCAGAGCAAATTTCCCTTTCTTTAGCACGCTGGCCCAGCTTTCAGAGGCTTTTTGTGCTGTTTCCAAACCATTTGATATGTGGAAATACAGGGACTCTTCTACATCCCTCTTGATGGGCGGACCCGTCAGAGCGTACCCAAATTGCCTAATGGCCAATGAAGGATTGTAGTTGATTCCCCCCTTTCTTCCTATTAGTGGAACATTAGGGAACTCACCACAACTATGGATAAAATTTTTGCCGATTAACCCATGATCTATCCATATGATGTCTTTGGCAACTAGCCCCATTAAGCACTGACTCCATTCAAGAGAACCTTTAGAATCCACAAAAGCCCCTGATTGCGGTAAGCGACTTGCAAACCACTTATAGAACAAAGGTACACAGCAACTACCCCTCCTCTTTTCTTTTTGTTTCTATTATATAAGGCGTAGTGAAGATCTCCCAACAGTGTTGGTACCAGATTTTTCATCATGAATATCCTAATCACGTCCGTATCAACAAAGTCAGGCTCGTTGGGGAATAACATAATACCATATACACAAAGGGCTAGCAATGCATTAAAAACCACCAATTTCTCGCCTTTAGCTGCCTCCTGAGCCTTCTTTATCAAATACCCCAGCTTGTAACCACGAAGCTTTCCTTAATTAGAGATATTGGCTTCTAGTTTTGACTTGCTCAAATAAAGAGCACCAGCCACCTTTCCACAATCCAAATCACCTGTAGACCTAAAGAAAGGAGGCTCCTCCTTGATAGTAATCCCTAGCATGTTGGAATACTCCTCTAAAGTAGGTACCAACAAATAATCTGGAAATACAAAACACCTCAGAGGAGGATCGTAGAATTGCATCAAAGTATGGAGACCCCTGTATTCGTAATCACTGACATTGCAAACAAAAGATAAAATCCACCCATATTTTTCTTTGAAAGCTTCCAGCACTTCAGGGCTCGCCATTCCTTTCAGGACAATAATAGAGCCTAGAGTAGGCGTGAGGAACTTATAACTGATGATATTCTTCTTCTCTTTAGCATTCATCCTTGTGAGAACCTGGTGACTGGAATCGAGGGTAAAATATGCACCTGGAAATGAGTAAACATGTATGTTAGGATATGTAAATGCAATGCAAAGGGCATGGTATCAAGGTGCCAAGTGTCTGTGCTGGACTGTGAACAGTGTTAGTGTAGCTCTGAGAACAATATAGAACCATAGATAGGAACCATCTGAATACAATAGGATGAATTCTCCTTTTGTGTAACGTCAACAGAAAACCGGGTATGTAGGAGGTCATGTTTACCTACAAACCTGTAAAAAACCTGCCCTTCTCACGTGTGGGTACTAAGATCCTCAGTATCCCGGGCTCTTAGGTCGAGAAATGATGATACGTTCACCATTTCTGGTTTGGCATCATCATCAATCGAGGAGGCCTCAACTGATTCTCCAAAACGAAAGGTCCTCAGCTTCTGGCACTGAGGTCGAGAAGCAATAGTATATTTATCCCTCGGGGTACAGTACTATCGCTAATCGAGGAGTGCCTCCACTGATTCTCTTTCAAAAAGGATATCCTATAGCAAGTCCCCAGCATTAGGTCCTCGGATCAAGAATATGTAATGGGTTTGCCATTTATGGTCTGCCATTATCACATCTCGGGAGGAGTGCCGCAACTGAGTCCTCGGGAATGGTCACCAGGGTCGACAGTTCCTCAAGAGAATAACTACTGGCCTGTATAAACATACAGTAGCAGATAGCTCCTGATAGAACCTCGTCTGGTTGTGGATCTCATGAACAACAATACGTGGTCACCACCACGCAAACGTCATGACTATCCACTCTAAAACCTATGTGTATACTCAAGCCTGGGTAGTGGGCTTATCTCTCAGAACACCCTGCCCACTAAACAGAAAACAACAGCACAGTCTAGCATAATAATGATATGTAATGCAGTAAATGCGATAAATATAATAAAGTACAGTAAAACGGTAATACAATAAACAGCAATACGCTAAAACAGTAAATACAGCAAAATACAGCACTACAGTAAACACCCAATGAAAGAAAAACAGAAAAGCGCTAGGATTGACTCGCTTAGGAAACCAGAGATTCTGGTGTCTGCAGTTCCCCAGCAGAGTTGCCAGTTGTCGCTCCCGGGATTTTCATCCAAGTACAAACGCAAAACTGGCGCGGAAACAGAGTCACCAACAATGTGTATTTATCCCAAGAGAGGGAAAGGAAACACTGCATAAACTAGAGAGAAGGAAATAGCATTGTCTTGCGACCAAGAGAACTGGGTTCGGGAGTCGGTTACGTAAAGGGAGGTATTAGCACCCCCATGCGTCCATCGTACTCGATGGGATCCACGCTTGTTGTTTCGATCAAAGGGTGTAGGAAACTGGAGCTTCGCTGCTGACTGGAGAACTGGAAATGAAAGATAGAAAGGAGAAGGGAAGGGAGAAAGAAGTGACTCGATAGGACACTATCGTTGTCCTAGGCCTACGTATTCCCTCAGTGCAATGGGAAAGTCAGAGTCAACGTAGTTCGACGGACTACGGGGAAAGGTTGCTCGTCGAGATATCGTATCTCGTGCCTACGTATCTTCAATCAGACGAGAAAGAAGAATCAGAGCAAACGTAGTTTGGCTCAACAAGGGTTGCTTTGTTTGTGTGTTTTAGTGAAAACGTCAGAGTGCACGTCCCAGCAGTTAGGTGTTGCAGCTCGCTGTATGGAGACTTAGGCGTTACCTGTCTGTGGTAGAATGGACATGACGAGTCCTTTAGGAATAGAATGAAGGGAGGAGAAGAGAATTTGTTTGTTTGTTTTTGTCTTTTAGAAAGAAGTGTTTTGATTATTTTTGTGTTAGTAACACGTATTGCATTCAAGTCTATGATATAGGATCGAATGCATTGCATGGTCGTCCTAACAGGACGTATGCTAAACACTCTAGAAAGGCGGAGGGAAACCCTCCTCCTTCCATTTCCCACATGCAAGGCTCGCATGCAATATGCGTTAATCTTTTATTAAATGTTTTTGCTTTTGTTTTGAGATGAGAAGAAGAGAGACTCAAAGGTTAAGAAAGGTAAAATCTAATGAAGGAGACTAATTCTTAAACCCTAAAATTATCATACATGGATTTTCCTAATGGTTAAGTGTGGTTTAGAAACCTAACTCTAAAATAAAAGAGAAGAAGAATGAGTTCTAACTTACTTCCAAGATGGAAGCTAAGTTATGAACTCAAAGGGGATAAAAGATATTGAACAAAGAAAGCATTAGATACTTTTCACAAACACCAATTGAAAGCTTAAAAAGATAAGATAAGAGGTTGTAAGTGGAAGCATATCCACACACTTGACTTACCATTAGCCCCTGAAAATGTTAGCAAAACAATTTGCAAGTAAAGAAATAAAGAAAGAATGACAAGTAAAGATCAAACAAGTTAGGAACTAAAAGAGAAAGGTCCTAAAGGTTGACAAAGTTTCTAAGTCAGAACCTATACCCTAAGAAAGTCCTCTAAGGCTAAGGTACCAAACACAATCAAACTTTGCACAAACAATGCCTTAAACATCAAAGAAATGCACCATAAAAGTAGTTGATGAAAGATGAATAAAAGTGCAAGATGAACATGTATTTATGCTTAAAGAAATGCCAAGGTCAGAAGCATCCATCATTTATGAATGTCTCATAATACATATGAACAATCATACAAGTCATGGATGAAATGATTCAAGTAATAGAAAATAGATGAAGAAGAAATAAAGAGGAGAGAAACAACTTTCAATTAGATGCACAAACTTACATGTTAAAGATGCATGACATGTGAAATGAGCATGAATGCATATAGACCAGTAGCATACAATTGATGATATGCAAATTACATGAGTGAAATGGCATACACAATGCAAACACAAATCATATAGATCACAAGAAGAAATGAGATGTGGAATTAGGTCAAAAATGCAAGTAAAAGTGCATAAACACACATCAAAGGTAAACACAAATCAAAATAACCTATAAGTGAACCAAGAAGGACCTATAATTCTCTAGACAAACCATACAATCTCATACAAAGCAAGCAAAACAAGGTGGCACAAGTGCCTCATCAAAATCATGTTAGATGGAAGTAGAAGAACATGCACAAATGTTGCCTCAAATGCAAGGTACCAAACAATTACCAAATCACATGAGAAAAATAATGAACATAGGTCTCAACCAACCTAAATAAGAAGCTAAATACATGTCAAAAACTCATGGTAAAACTCAAAAATAAACATGATCAAAAGATCTCACAAAGTCTCATGGAAACACATCCAAAGGAGGCTCAAACATGAACATCAAAACATAAAATAAAATGACCTTAAAAATAAAATAAAAATGTTTTCAGATGCTTTAAGATGTTATTTAACAAGTGCAAAAAAGAATGAATGCAAAAGAGTATATGAATTAAGAGAAATAAAATAGGGAAGTTCCATTACCAATGAAGAGTATCATTTAAAAGGAAATTAAAAAGAAAATATGAAAATATGAACTAAAATCAATAAAGTCAGAATTAAAAATAATAGAAAATTAGTTTTATGTATCAAGATGATATATGAATTTATTTAGAATTTTTATAGTTGAATTATTATTTTTAATAAGAGAAAATCAAACAATATAGGAAAAGAAAATAAAAATGTAAAAGAAATGGAGCAGGGGGTGTATGAAAAGTAAATATCACGTTCAGAAAGTGTTTGGGCATAAAATGTGGGGTGTGAAAAGCACATAGGGTCCAGTCCAAAACAAGCGCGCGTGTGTGTGAGATAGGGTGCACTTCAGTCAAACAGTTTGATGCAACTAGGGCCACAAGATCAATCAATCACCAACATTCAAGAAAAGTAATCAGATCAAACGAATCAGAATACATGCACATGGTATCTAACATGCAAGCACTCACATGCAATCATCTGAGGCTAAAATGAAGTCACATGACATGGACACTCCCTCATTTATGTGTTGGCAAATTATTAAGCGTGGGATGAGATGAATCAGACGGCTGGGATAAAATCTGGAAATAAAACCCTAAACAACCTCACCGGCCAAAGAAGGACCTCCGGTCACCTTCTCCGGCCAACCTCCGGTGACTGCAACTATCACATGTTCCCAGAAATCAACAAACCATACACCAATCGAAAGAGGGAGTTACGTAGATCAAGAATCTAACACTGAAATCACCAAACAATGCACACACAGCAAGAAACGATCACAAACATTTTGCCCTAAGTTTGGATCTACACCTCTAAGAGGTCTATCAACTAGCGAGATCACTCACATTGCTCCTATTAAGCCACTATCAACAAAAACAAGCTATAATCAGTGATTTAATGCAAGAAAAAGTTGAGAAATAGGAACCTGAAACTTGAAGAACTCTTGAATCTACAAGAATACCAGAGGTGAGAACTTGTTCTTGATCTTTCTAAGAGCAAAATAAATGCTCTAAAGCTTCGAATCTTGATGAAAACAGAGAGAAAATCAAATCTGAAGTGAGATAGCACTTGAGAAATTCATCTTGTTTCAGCTTGTTCTTGACCAATAATGAACACTTGATGATGATGATGATGAAATGAAAAAGAAATCGTGCAATGAGAGAGAGCTCAGAGAGAATGTTCAGAGAGAAAAAGTGAGAATGATTGGTGAAATTTGTAAAAATTAATGAAGCTCTATCAATTATGTTAGACTTGGGCTTATATAGTCGTGGTTAGTTGTTAACTGGTGCGGTTGACAGTTGGAACTCAAGTTAACTGAGTTAGTTAACTGAGTCTGAGTTAACTAACTGAGTGAGGTTTGTTATGCACGAGTTGGTGAGTGAAGTTAGAGTGTGGAGAGGTTTATGTAGCTCATGGTGAGGAAGATGAAGTGAGAGGTGGTGATGTTTCTGATTTTTCAACAAGGCTTGCAAAGCAAGTTTATTCATTTGCCTCTTTAGTGTATGGTGTCGCATGATGCATAGTGTGTAAGGAAGATGTATGGCCAAACGAAGTAAAGAATAGCTGGTGTGTAGTGTTCATGCGTGCAAACCAGCTAAACAACAACAACAATGTCATGACATTCCAATTTTGGCAGCCAAACATCTAATGGAAATAGGGAAGTTTGAGGGTGGAATTCTCTATATATGATGAATGGTTTGATGAGTTTTTGATGTCATTAGAAAGAGGAGACATCATAGAACATATTTGATGTGGAAATCAAATTGCTATAAGACCTTTAACACACTTGAAAATGGCTTGAAAACCAAGGAATCAAAACTGCATCATGTGGCTTGGTTTGCAGGCAAGGCCTTGGTGCCTATGGAAATTCAGTGTGACACCCTCATGTTTGGACCATCATAACTCTCCATCGTTTGATCAAATGAAAAAATGACAAACATGAACATTGTAGAGGGCATGGAAAGGAACAACTTTGGTGTTGGAAAGTTTTTCATTTGAAGCTTACTTGATAGAGAAAACTAGCTTGACATTTGGCACACCAAGTGTTTTATGAAATTATAGCCTGGAGGCCTGAACTTGCCTTGCCATGACTTGAAATTTGCCTTGATTTTGCTCCACTTTGATTGATCATAACTCTCTCAATTTTGATCCAACGGAAGAGTTCTTTATATGGATTTGAAGCTTGGAGTGTAATCATTAATTGGCTAAACTTGGGCCTGAAGTTTGGAGCTTTTATCTTGAAGAAAGAATGCCTTGAAGTGTAGTGCAAAATGGTCCAAACTTGCCATTTTTGGAAACCCTAAGTTTCTAAAAATGGAAACTTTGCACAATTCTTGATATTTGATGATTCCTCCATCATTTCTTGATCAAATATTGTCCATTGAACATATGTAACTTGAATTTCATGAATTTGACCCAAAAAGTCAGGAGTTGACTTTTTACATTGTACAGTTGACTTTTTCCCCAATTTCTTGATTCTCAAGCAACTGACCAATTGAACCTCTTCTAAAATGAACCAATGGGCAATCTTCCATCCTTAGATACTTGATATCATGTAGAAAACATTGAGATCAAGTTTGAACCAAAATTTCATCAAGATCCTGCTTGAATCATAAACCCCAATTTGGGCTGTTTTGATAGGAGATGATGAACTGCTCAATCTTCTTGATGAATTCCCATCTTCCAATGACTTGTGGAATCAAAGTGAGATGATATATGATATAAAAGAGCCTTGAGGCTTAGTGGGAGACCCTTGGCTCTTTCTCTCTTGCTTTGGAAATCAATACTCTGAAGGCCACTGATCACATGCCCTTATGCCATAGGAGATGAAATGAGATCTAACTGCAATGCAATGAAACATAAGCTAGGCAACAACAAGAGGGCAAATTTTGGGGTGTTACAATTTTATGATATTTTGCAAAGGTACTAGGAAAAATGCTAAAAGTCATTAACCATCCCCTTTAAGAATATGGTCAGAATTCTGGTCAACACATTAGTCCAACTAAATGTAAGCTTTATGGTGAAGGTACTTCTGGATCTAGGTGTCGCTCCCGGGATTTTCATCCAGGTACAAACACGAAAGTGGCACAAAACAGAGTCGCCAGCAATGTGTATTTATCCCATGAGAGGGAAAGAAAACACTGCATAAACTTGGGGGAAAGGAAAAGCATGGTCTCACGACCAAGAGAAAAGAGTAAGGGAGTCGGTTACGCGAAGGGAAGGTGTTAGCACCCCACGCGTCCATCGTACTCGATGGGATCCACGCTTGCTATCTCGATCAAAGGGTGTCGTCGTCTGGAGCTCCACTGCTACTGGACCGGAAAAGAAACGGGAACGGGAAAGAACGGAGAAACGAAGAAGAAAAGAAAAAAGAAGTGACTCGATAGGATGTCCTCGGAGTCCTAGGCCTACATATTCCCTCGGGAACGGGAAAATCAGAGTCAACGTAGTTCGGACACGAACTAGAGGGGGAGGTTGCTCGCCAAGACATCGCCGTCTCATGCCTACGTATCCTCAATCTAACCAGAATGAGGAAATCAGAGCAGTCGTAGTTCGACTTAACCAAGTCGGTTTTTTTTATAAGCGACGTTAAGTTCGCGTCCGGCAGTTAGGGTCGATGCCTGTTTGCGACGAGACGGAAGTAACGTGCCCTTTTCTGAAAATGAGGTTTGGAACTTAACAGTCCCGAAGGATGAAAGAGGTTTGAGTTTGTTTTGTGTTTTTTAGACAGAAGTGTTTTTAGAAGTTGTTTGTAACTTGCATTGCATCCAAGTCTATGACATAAGATCGAATGCGTCGCATGGTCGTCCTAACAGGACGTATGCTAAACACTCTAGAAAGGCGGAGGGAAACCCTCCTCCTTCCATTTCCCACATGCAAGGCTCAGGTGCAATACATGTTTACCCTTTATTAAGTGTTTTAGAAAGAGTATGAGGTGAGAAGAGAGAACTCAAGTTGAAAAGAAAACACTAAAGGGACACTGAATTGTTCCTAATGTTATCATGCAAAAGTGGCCCTAAGGTCAGGATCAAGAGGGAATTCTACCTAATGTTGTCATGCATGGATTGCTATCCTAATGTCTCTCCTACCTCCGACTTAATCGAAAATTAAGTGGAGCTAGGAATCCTACGGGATCATGTCATTAGACAAGTAAACACAGGATGAATCAATCACAAAATGAAATAAAAGCAACTAAAGAGTAAACAGTGTCAGTTAACAATAATATCACACAATCACAATAAGAAAGAGGGGAAGCTTTAGCCAAGGGGTCATATCAACCGAGGCAAACAAGCTAGTTGTGAGAAATAAGGGTACTCATCTAATGGTATCGAGAACCATGGAGAGTAGAATAAAAAAAGGGGAAGATGTGAATCAGATCACATAAGAATCAGCATTGGTCAATGCGAGCTATAGACAAGGCGTGGGGGTTTGATTACTAAACCCTCCTTCCACTGACAGACTCGATAACACGAGCAAGACATGTTCGAAGCTTCAATCATGTAATGAGAGCTAAGAATGACTCAACTAGAATAACGGGGGTCGATTAGGAACCCTACCTTCCGTCAATTGCCTCCTTGGAGGTCTTACCAGGGGAAATGGGAATGGGATGCCTCATAGAGGTCTTCAGGCACAATATTAAACAAGCACGATCATGGCCTCACTTGAGGGCTTTCCATACGATCCTACTTATCATGGCATCGACTATTCCTACTTCTCGTGGCATTTGAAAGCACTAAAGAGAAGTGAAGAGATAAGGAGTCCTACCAAACGGATCTGAATCCGTGGCAAAGCAACGAAAGCAAGTCACGAAAGCACCTATAAACAAATAGCAAACCAAGTTAGAAACAAGTTTTTATTTACAAACTGAAATGGTCAAACCACCTTTGGAATGTCTCCTTTATGCACCTTGCACATGTGAACCAAAGACATTAGTAATAACAAGAGAGTGTATGTACAACATGAAAACCTAAGTCTAATGACTATGTACATTTGAGTCACACTAGTCTAAGTGAAAGACCTAAAAGGATTATAAAATTACACGTCAAGTTACAACTATGCTACAAGACTAATCTACTTTGAAGTTAGAAGTAAACCAACAAAAGAAAGCCATTACAAGTTAGATGAATTGAATTAAAACATGCAAATGGACCAAGGTCAGAAGTGAAACAACTTATACGCATGCTTAAAACCAATCTCAAAGTGTCACAAAGGTTAGCATTAAACTCTCTCTCCAAAGTCAATTCATTCCATGAGCAAAATCACATTTAAACTTCTCATACAAGTATGTAAAATTGTCACTCAAGTAAGGCAAATGAAATGACATGGTAAGGCAATTTTAAAGCTCACACACCAGAGGAAAATGACCTATAAAATGTCCTAATTGAATCCCTAAAACAATCATGAACATGGCATACAAGTGGCATCAAAAGAAGTGGCCAAAGTGAAACACAAATTCACATTCACATACACACCAAGAAGGCATCATTTAAGGCATGTGAAATGATCAAATGTAATACTCAAGCATGTCTCAATTGTGCATCAAAATACGCTTAATAATGTGCTAAAAATCATATTCAAAGTTATCTCAAAGTGCCCTCACACAAGCGCCAAACCAAGACCTATTTCTAAGCATGTGTCAACATGTTCGGTTCGCATTGGAAAATGAGTGAAAAATAGGAAAATGCTCTTGAAAATTATGGGTAATCAACCAAGTTATTCCAAGTCCATTAGGTAATCATATACAAAAGATAGGACACAAAACATGCACCAAACATACTCAATCAATTGCAAACATTGATCAATTTATCAATGATGCTCTTACAAGACAAGGCACGAAGATGATGCTCAAAAGCAATTCAATAATCATGGCCAAGATACCAATCAAACATCATTAGGTCATATAATCAGAGGCCTAAATTCACAACAAAAATTAGCTCCAAATGGTCAAGGGAAGATCACACTTCATGATTTGCATCACAAGATACACCATTAAGAACACATTCCTTTTCAAAACTCCAGAAAAATATCAAAACACACCAAACGTGAGATTAAAATTCACCAAAAATTAATTAAGACCCTCAAGAACTCTCCAAAATTTTCTTAGAATATTCCAATGATCTTTGCTATTTTTAGAATTTGAATTGGAAGCATATAGAAAAAAGAAAATAAGATATAGCAATGTAATCAGAGGGGGGTGCACAAATCAGCAATTTCCAATTTCAATTTCCCTATTGGGCTCAGGCGTAGGGTGTGATTAGCAAATCTGCGCATAGGCCCAAGGTACAAAAGGCCTGGCAGCGCATGGTAACCAAGGTAGACTTTTGGTCAACCTTGTGGACTAATCTGGTGCGTCCATTCACAATGATGATGGATGATGATAGATCAAAAGGCCATGATGAAGTGATGTACGGTACATGATCAGGGGTGTATGGTATGGACTATCTTAAATGCTTGCACGGGATCCTTAGAGGTCCTACCAGACGATGACACTTGTCACCACCGGTGTGGCTTTTATCAACTAAACCTATCCTCTTATCTTGTTATAATGGTGAAAGAAAATGAAAACAAGTTATTTGTAACTTTCCTTCTCTCTCTCTCTCAAACGCCTCTCTCACTCTCTGCAATTACATGGCCAGAAAACTCATACCGGCCGGAGAAGATGGTGGCCGGCGGCGGCGGCGTATTCTCTGTCCAGCCACACCTCAAATCAGAAAAACCGAAACCGAAACCCTAGGTTATTTCTCACGGAGATTACGAATCTGGAACTATTTTTCACCAAAACTCACTCAATTCACGGGATTGAAGCACAAACGAAGAGGAATCAGATGACACAAGGCAAGATAAATCACGATGAAATTCTAAGTTCAAAGCCACAGCTACGAGACGGAGGCAGAAGTTTCGTACCTTGATGATGATGACGCTAACGGTAAGCTCGGTAAATTCGATTTCTCTCTTATTTCTGTTCGCAAATTCTCCCTCTACCTCTGAATTCTTCTTGCTCGCTCTTGATTCTTTGTTCGTTTCTGGTGCGAATTACGTCGTGAATTACCACTGATGTTGCGTGTTGAGTTGCGTTGCAAAGTTGTGCATTGATTGCGTTCTTGAATTTTGCAGGTTGTGGATTAAGAACGATTATGGTGATGATCATTAAAGTATTCAGCGATTGCGAGAAATTGATGATTCTCGCAGACGAAGGTTAATCGAAGATGGTGTAGCGAGCGATTTTTGGATGTGGTTGCGAAGCACTACCGCTCTTTGGTATCTACAGCTCGATTCATTTTTTATCCTATTGAAGCTGATGAAGGAAGGGAAATATATGTCTCAAATTAACCCTGCTTGCAAACTGAGGTTAAACAGTCAAAACTGTTGGTTTATAGATGCTACAAAGATTCGGGGTCTCTATTAGGTTTATTTTGTTAAAAGTAGTGTTCGGTCGATGGGTGGGAGGTTAAGATGTTTAGGACGGATGTATGAAAGTATGGGATTTTGGGTTTTTGTTTAGTGTGCTCGCTAAGATTTTTCTTTCAATCTTATGCCTACGTATTCCCGTTTTCCGAAACAGGGAAATCAGAGCGTTCGTAGTTCCTCCTATTCTATGGGAGGAAATGGTGTTTTGGTGTCTTGTTCAATGCCCAAGACGTGAAGCTAAAGGGTCTATTTGTATCTTGTTCAAAGCCCAATATATGAAGCTAAAAGGGTTTGACTTTAGAGAGAATTTGTCATCTCTAAAGACGGGTTTGTATGTCACAACTGTTTATAAAGGAGAATTACTTTAACCGGGATGTGCGAATCCCAGCAATGCCATAATTTCCTTTATAGGAGACTTCCAACCTGAAGGAGAAGACTTTAACTCAGTGTAGAGCAATACTATCTTTCCTTAGGAATTTCTCATGCTAAAAGAGGGACAGTGGCATGGATATAGATGATCCAGAGGCTTGCCGCTTACAGCGATTAGATGAAGGGGAAGGAGTTGTTGATGTTTGTGTACTGTGAACGAGGCACAGCTTTGATGCTAAAAGGTTGATTGGATCAACCAGTGGTTTTCTTATACAAAGCCTAAGAGGAGGCTAATATGTGTCTCGTACAAAGCCCGGGAGAGAGAGGCTAAAAGGTTTTGACTCAACGAGAGAGTCTTTTGGTATCTCGTATAAAGCCCGAGATGGAGGCTATTTGACTCAACAAGAGAGTTTTTGTGTATCTCACATAAAGCCCGAGATGGAGGCTAAAGATGGTGACTCACCAAGAGAATCTTTTATACTCAACAAGAGAGTGTTTTGTATCTCGTACGAAGCCCGAGATGGAGGCTAAAATTGTTAGCTCCGCTGGGGAGAATCATTGTACAAAGCCCAATAGGAGGCTATGGTGACTGTTTCAGTTGAGTGACAGGACCAGTATGCTGATTTTAAGAGAAAATCAGTTCTTATATGAGTAATGTTTACACTCAGGGATTTTGATTCGAGGATCAGGGTTATTTCCTGTTCTTTAAGGAAATGGGAAATCCAAAGGGTATTGAGACTGTCCGAGTCTATGGGTTTTCTTCCTATTTTTGAAGGGAACTTGAGAATGTCTTGGAGACTCAAGGAAATTAGACTGTCCAAGTCTAAAGTTTCATCTTTTGTACTATGCTTTGAGAAACAGTAGTAGACTCTTGGAAAGACTGTTCTATTAAGATGACTGATTTCTGTTCCTATACCTCTAGGAGGTCGTCGGGACAATTTGTACGAAGCCCAAGAGAAGGCTGGAAACTTTTAAGAAGCTGATAGGTCCTTGTATGAAGCCCAAGAGAAGGCTATCATTCCAGGAGGAAGAATCATTATACGAAGCCTAAGAGGAGGCTGTGAATACTTCTAATAAGCCGACTGGTCTTTGTACAAAGCCCAAGAGGAGGCGGGGATGCTTTTAGAAAGCCTGTGGGTCCTTGAACAATGCCCAAGAGGAGGCTGATGATTTTAAGAAGCCGATGGGTCCCCAAACCCCGAGAAATTTAAGACAGACTATTCACGAGGAAAAGATCAAGCCAGGAAAGTTCGAGAATTTGGAAGAAACTCAAGAGATGTCATTCACGGATAAATGATCATCTCTGGGGAGTAGAGTTTCTTGACAAGTGCTTTTAAGAAGCCTGTGGGTCCCCAAACCCCGAGAAATTCAAGACAGGCTATTCACGAGGAATAGATCAAGCCAGGAAAGTTCGAAAATTTGGAAGAAACTCAAGAGATTCAATTCACGGAGAAGAGATCATCTCTGGGGAATAGAGTTTCTTGACAACTTCTTCGAGTGACAGTCTATGAAAGGGTTCACCGAGAATGCTGCCTTTCATATCTCCATATTATTTAACCCCGAGAGGAGGGAAGACTGTGTCTGGTAATCCTATGGGGATCTAGTTTTGACTATTTAAGAGCGATCAACGGGCTTAATGCTAGACGTAGTTGTCGGGGAAACTCTAAATATCTATACTATTATTACACAGTTGATATGAGTTTATGAAAGAAGACTTACAGTGAAACAGCCCCACAATACAGTTATGTGTATATGAAAGCAGTAAATGAAAGCGGATAAACACTTACTCGGTTGTAGAGCTTCCATGTTGTTTGTTAGTTGTTCAACAAAGAAATATTGAAAACAACAGTATATTTCAAAATCAAAGGAGAAAGTGCTTTGAAAAAGAAAGATTTGGGGCTTACAGCTCAAGGAGAGACCCAGAGTTTTATCAGTGATCGTACTGTTGAATTTGTACAGAGGGACTTATACAAGTGACTGAGGCCCAAAAATTATTTTCTGTACAAAGGGATGGGTCTTACACTCTCTCAAGAGGCCCAAAAAGTCTTAAAGAAAAGAAATGGGTCTTACTACTCGAGGGTAGGCCCAAGATTTGTTTTTCAACGGATGATGATCGCGTCGAACTTTTTTGAAATACAACGGGACTAATACCATAAGTGAGGCCCAAAAATAGGTTGTATTTACAAATGGTTGAGTCTTACACTCTATTAGAGGCTCAAAAGAAAAAGAGTGGGGCTTATAACACGAGGGTAGGCCCAGATGATTTTTCGTTTAAAATGGCGATCGCGCCGAGATTTTTGAAAACGCAGTGGGTCTTATACAATGCATTGAGGCCTAAAATGGTTTGGTTTTCAAAGGGGTTGGGTCTTACACTCTACTAGAGGCCCAAAGTTTTGAAAATGATTTATGAGGGTTGAATTAATCCAAAAACCCTAATTTGTTTTCAAAATGTATTTTAATTGAATAAAAATTCAATTAAAATGATCAAAATTGTTTAACATGTGGAAAACAAATTGTGATCTTGGATTAATGCTTCAAAAATTAAGTATTGACCTACAAAATAATTAGAAGTCATTAAAAGTTGCAAAATCAAGGTGGAAAAAATATTCAAAATGTCAAAAACAATTAAAATATTAATTCTTTGCAAAAATATGAATTATATAAAATAAATAATATTTTTGGGATTTTTTGGGAAAATCAAATATTTTAACATTTTTGTGAATTATTAAAAAAAGAATAAACTCAAAATCATTAAAACTCAGAGAGAAATTAATTTTTGAATCAATTAAATAAAATCACAAAATTCAAATATTTGAATTTGTGAAAATGGCGCCAAAAACAGCAGAAGAACACGCGCGTTTTTTCAGTTTTGCCCAGATTTGCATTTTCTATCCAATCTCACTGAATACTTGATTATATCATGCAATCCACATACCAACCAACTTGTTTGAACCTCACGATCATGTCTATGACAATTAATTTCATTTAAATTAAGCATAAAACAAGAAATCACGATAAATCCTCAAGAACCCTAAATTCTGCATGAAGGCTGGGATTTTTGATACACGATTCAAACAAAGCAATTACTTGAGGGGAAATATTCCATGCATGATTATGAACATTTGGCAAAAGTATTGTGCGAGGAAATATGCATAGATTGAGAGATGACCAAGTTTAGGCTTACCTCTAGGTCGTGACCGCAAGAGCAAATTGATTTCTGAGTTGGAGGTGTTACAGATGAATTGTGATGATCTGAACAGCTTCCCTACACCCTATGGAGTGTGTTTGAATGCTTGGACTTGATGGAAATTGGCTGGATTACTTTATGGCATCTCAACTGCACTTTAGTTAAAACCTTGAGCAATTGACTGGTGATTCTGAGAAATCAGTGTTCCAGATGTTGTTTAAGTGTTTGATCAGCTCATATATGATGTATATGAGGTGTGTGTGTGATTGGTTTGAGTGGAATTGCTCTCTAATGAAAAACCCGATAGTGACTTGCTAAGAAACACATTTTTGAGAGTGAGAAGTGGATTTTGAGAAAGGCAAGTGTTGTAGGCCTTTGGTGTACTTAAACTGATCACAATTGAGCTCTATTTATAGTAGAGCAAGTTTGTTTTGCAAGGAATAGTGAATGGCAACTGCTGAGTAGGTTTGGCCAATGTTGGCAAATGAAAATCCAAGTCTCCTCTAGCCATTGACTAGAGGTTAGGGCACATGCTGCTGGTCCCCTTGGTCTTGGATAAGTCTTGACAGAATTCAGTTGAGAATGGCTCAGTCCATGCCACCTTGATGCTTCCATTGAATGCTCCAATCCAAAATTGGAGTCTTGTCCCTATTTTGGGCAATTCTAGGTTTAGCATGCTATTTCTTGTTCCAAGGACTTTGGAGGCTTGGCTCAGTGATTGTCCCCTTTAGATTCAATCCTCGGATGTGTCCAAGGTGATGACAAGGCTTGGAATTGGCTGATTTTGGCAAATCGACCAAAAGTGCAAAAATCTGCCTTGCCTTGGCAGATTTCAGCAAGGCAACTTGCCAATGTCATATCTCATAGCTCAAGTTGAATTTGGTGATGTTCTTGGCCATTTTGGAAAGCCCTTACATGATACAACAACTGTTTAATCATATTTGGTTTTGATACTTTTTGGATCCAAGTGGAAAATGCCCCTACATTTGGAAAAAAGTAAGGCAAAATCTGACTTAGTGAAATTTTCACTAAGTGTTGGAACAAAGATAACTTTTCTTGATTTTGATCACTCCATAACTCAAAATCCATGAGGAATTTGGACATAGGTCAGTATGAAGCTTTTGTAGAGGGCAATGAGATCTACAAATCAAGCCTTGGATGAAAAAAAATGGCTTTGTGGTTTAGGAGTTATGATCCTCCAAAGTTGGTACCTTTGATTTTTCTTTGATTTAGGAGTTATGGTTACCCCTTTTACAAGTTATCCCATTTTCTTTGATTTTTCTTGATGAATGATGATTCAAATCATACATAAACATCATTTTAGGGTTAAAAATCCATTTTTGTGAAAAATCTAAAAAAGTCAAAGTTGACTTTTGTGCACAGTTGACTTTTTATTCGATGAATTCCAAACTGTGTAATTCTTCAGGAAATCATGTCCTTGACCTAAATCAAACTTGATGGACATGTTCCATGGGTGGTATAGAGGATATTGAATCATGTCTTAGGGCTTGGGAGCATGTCCTGGTCAAAAGTCAAAGTTACAGTTGACTTTTCCCGCGAAACCCTAACTGTGGTTCAGATGAAATTGAAACTTGTTGCTCAAGCTTCTTGGATCAACCCATTGTTCCAAATGGATCAATATGGCATATTGGAGATCCTCAAATCCTTTCTTGAGGTCTTGGTTCATAATTGGTCCCAAAAGTCAACTTAGGGGTGAATTAGGTCAAGAAACCCTAATTCCTGATTTTTGATGAATGCATCCCCTGAGGAAAAATTGACTGGATGATTGGGTTTATGAGGTTCCATGGAGCATATTAGGTTATGTTTTGGATCTTTGGCTTATGCCCAGATGAAAATTTCCATCTGGAGGCCCTGGTCGACCAAAACCCTAATTTGGTGGCACTGGCGATCTTGAGGCTTGATCCACCTAGAAGGGAGCACCCTTGTGCTTAATCCTTGAAGTGGGAGTCCTTTTGATACACTGTGGATGTTTGAGAGGTTTAGAAAAGTTGAAGATCATGTCATTCCTTGATTGATCCTTTGTCTAAACACTCAGAGAGGGATTGAAACCCTAATTTTGATTGCAGTGGATGCTCAATCATCTCTGGGGAGACTGATGAGGCATAAGGGTACATCCATATTGTGATGAGGATTTACACAATGATGGGAATCTTAGTGGTCAAAATTTGGGGTATGACAGATGCCCCTATTTAATCTTCTTGGACACGAAGGTGTGAATGACGAAGGTATTCGGGCATTCGGGGTGCAAGAGGATTAAATATCGGAATACCCGAAATTTTGATGGTAGTTATGAATGGTGTATCGCATTCATCTTCTTTTGCTAAGCAATGATGCTTAGAAAAGGTAAACTTCCCCTCGATCCTGGTCTTCAGCCAAGGAATTGGTCTCAGTTTTCTTAAATAAACTTCCCCTCGATCCTGGTTTCCTACCAAGGAACTGGTCTTAGTTTCTGATTTAAACTTCCCCTCGATCCTGGTTTCCTACCAAGGAACTGGTCTTAGTTTCTGATTTAAACTTCCCCTCGATCCTGGTTTCCTACCAAGGAACTGGTCTTAGCTTCTGATTTAAACTTCCCCTCGATCCTGGTTTCCTACCAAGGAACTGGTCTTAGTTTCTATTGTCAATAAACTTTCTTGACAAGGGACGCTATTCGTAGCGGTTTTCCTCAAACTTCTCGCCGAATCTTCCTGGGGAGATGCCATTTAACGGAAAAAGTTGACGTCAGACTTGCTGAGGAATCCAGTCGTCTGAGTTGTAGAGGTGTACAAACTTCTCTGTTGGAGACGCCATTTGTTGACTCTATTTGGGGAATGCGAGTCCCTTGAGACACTGCCTTCACGCTTGGGGATATTACATCATACTTTTCTCGGGATCTTCCCGGAGAAATGCCATATGATGGGATCCATTTTTGAGGTGCCGATGACCTTTTCATCAGTGGTTCTTTCGGAGAAAAACTGCCGTATCACCGAAGCTCCGATTAATGGGCTTTCTCTAGGGATTTTCCTTAATCCAAAAAAGCAAGGATATCATCTTCAATGGCGAAGAGTGATATCTGTTGAAAGTTTCTCTGGTTTTTCAGAGGTTTAAGTTATCAAAGTGGTCCAGGACCTATCTTCAATTCAGAAATAACTGGAGGCGAGATTGTACAGATGATTCACTTCTTTACGAGGAAAGAATCGACAACTCGATTGAGATGACTTTTATCACTAGGGGATAAGACCAACCAGAGTGATGCAATATGAAATGTGAATGCAATAAATAATGCATGATGTATGTATGTATACGCTGACAAAACTGACGCGACATACAAACTAAAAGATGAACATGACTGGATACTCGGCCATCGCGGGGCGAAGAAGTACCGTTGGTCCAAAAGTAGCAATTCTACCTTACTTAGGAGAAGTAGTCCTCGCGGGGAACTATGTTGGTCGGGCTTAGGAGATGAGAACTCGGCCGAAGAGGTCAGATGGAATAGTCACATCCGACACTGTTGATCCTTCATTCAGGCGCACTGGCGTAGAAGGAGTACTTTGATTCTGCACTTTGAAGCTCGAATACTTCTGGCGAAGCGATCGATGCTCTTTTGATGTTCAACAATCAAAAGAAATTGCCACCTTTATTTTAAAGCAGAAAAAGTTTTACAAGTAAAATTCATTTTTTGTTTTATTTCAAGAATCGTTAATCATATCAAAATGTCGTTCTGTAAAGCTAAAACAAATAAGAATTACAAACAAAAGCACAAGGGCTCAAATTTGATTGATAGGGCGGAGATCAGCCAAACGCGTGATTCCAAAGAGTATTTACAAAGTTAGGAAATGGTAATTTACAAGGAAAAGGGCTACGTTAAAACATAACGACCACTATCCTTCTACCAACTTTGAATTTGGGACATCTTGAGCTTCTGTCGAAGATGACCTTGACTGGAGTTTTCCTCCGATGGACGGTGTAACTGCTGCTACTGAGGGACTTGCCTCTGTTGAACATAGTTACTTGCCATTATCCCTAACTTTTTCCTAGATTATACTGTGATGTTTCCAATCCACCGGGATGATTTTTTTTATTTTGTCTCTAACTTTTTCCTGGACCGCCCTTTCGGGTTTTCAATCCACCGAGACGTTTTTTTTAGGCGGAGTATTTCTTGACTACATCAACATTCGTGGGGTAGGAAAATTCTTCTCCGTCCATGGTAGCAAGTCTCAAGGCGCCGCCTAAGAAAGCTTTCGTGACCACATAGGGGCCATCATAAATCGGAGTCCTTTTACCCCGAGAATCAGTGAGAAATGATTGTATCTTTTTTAGCACAAGGTCTCCCTTCCTGAAGACGCGAGGTCGGACCTTTTTGTCAAACGCCTTCTTCATTCTCTGTTGATACAACTGACTGTGGCATAGTGCCGTGATTTGCTTCTCTTCAATCAGATTCAGTTCATCATGTCGACTTTGACACCATTCAGCCTCTGTAAGCTTAGCTTCCATCAATACCCGGATTGATGGGATCTCTACTTCGATGGGGAGCACTGCTTCCATGCCATATACTAGAGAGAAAGGGGTTGTCCCTGTTGAAGTGTGGACAGATGTTCGATAACCGTGAAGAGCAAAGGGTAGCATCTCGTGCCAGTCTTTGTAGGTTACAACCATCTTCTGAACAATCTTCTTGATGTTCTTGTTAGCCGCTTCTACCGTTCCGTTTATCTTGGGTCGATAGGGAGATGATTTATGGTGTTCGATCTTGAACTCTGCACACAACTCTTTCATCATCTTATTGTTCAAGTTAGATCCATTATCAGTAATGATCTGGCTCGAAACACCATAACGGCAGATGATACTGTTTTTGATAAATCGGACCACCACTTGTCGGGTTACATTAGCGTATGACGCTGCTTCGACCCACTTGGTGAAATAGTCAATGGCGACCAGGATGAACTGATGTCCGTTTGAAGCTTCAGGTTCGATCATGCCGATCATATCGATTCCCCATATGGAGAAAGGCCATGGGGAAGAAAGAACTTTGAGATGTGTTGGTGGTACATGAATTTTGTCGGAGTATATCTGACACTTGTGACACCTCCTCATGTACTTGTAGCAGTCAGATTCCATTGTCAACCAATAGTACCCTGCTCTTAGAATTTTCCTCGCCATTGTGTGTCCATTGGCATGAGTGCCAAAGGATCCTTCATGAATTTCTTTCATCAGCATGTCTGCCTCTGGTCTGTCTACGCATCGAAGCAAAACCAAGTCAAAATTCCGCTTATACAGCGTGTCACCACTCATGAAGAAGCTACCTGCTAGCCTTATGAGGGTTTTTCTGTCCTTCTTTAGTGCCCCAGGTGGGTACTCTTGTTTCTGAAGGAAGTATTTGATATCGTGATACCAAGGTTTGTCGTCTATGACTGCTTCAATCGCGAAGATGTAAGCGGGCCGCTCAAGGCACATTATGTCGATCTTAGGTATGTCATTCCATTGACCTACACTAATCATGGAAGAGAGTGTGGCTAATGCATCAGCCATGTGATTCTCATCACGAGGGATGTGATGAAACTCGATTCTGTTGAAGAAAGGTAACAACCTTCTTGCATAGTCTTTATAAGGAATCAATCCTGATTGGTATGTGTTCCAATCTCCTTTTATCTGATTGATAACCAGGGCTGAGTCACCGTATGCGTCGAAGTTTTTGATCCTTAAATCAATTGCTTCTTCGAGACCCATAATACAAGATTCGTATTCGGCCTCGTTGTTTGTACATTTGAACGTAAGTCGAGCGGTGAAAGGAATGTGGGTACCCTGAGGGGTAACAATTATTGCCCCAATTCCGTTTCCATAATGATTAACTGCTCCGTCAAAGATTAGTCCCCACTGGGAACCTGGTTCTGGCCCTTCACTTGGTAATGGTTCATCGCAATCTTTCATCTTTAGATACATGACATCTTCGTCTGGGAAGTCGAACCCGATTGATTCTTGATCGTCAATCGGTTGATGAGCCAAATGATCGGCTAAGATACTTCCCTTAACGGCTTTCTGAGCGTGGTACTCTATGTCATATTCTGATTGCAACATCTGCCAATGGGCAATCCTTCCCGTGAGAGCAGGTTTTTCAAAGACGTACTTGATTGGATCCATTTTGGAGATTAACCAAGTAGTGTGACGAATCATGTACTGGCGAAGACGTTTGGCTGCCCAAGCCAAAGCACAACAAGTTTTCTCGAGCATCGTGTACCGAGTTTCGCAGTCGGTAAACTTCTTGCTTAGATAGTAAATGGCAGACTCTTTCCGTTTGGTTTCGTCTTGTTGGCCAAGTACACACCCCATTGAGTCTTCCAAGACTGTGAGGTAGATAATCAGTGGTCTTCCTTCCACTGGAGGTGATAGAATCGGAGGATTCAACAAATATTCCTTAATACTGTCGAAGGCGGTTTGACAGTCTTCTGTCCAAATGCAGTCCTGGTTCTTTTTTAGTAACTTGAAAATCGGCGCACATGTGGCAGTCATGAGGAATATGAATCTGGAGATGTAGTTCAAACGTCCCAGGAATCCTCTGACTTGTTTTTCAGTTTTCGGAGAAGGCATTTCTTGAATGGCCTTGACCTTGTCAGGATCAACCTCAATTCCTTTCTGGCTGACGATGAACCCTAAGAGTTTCCCTGAACGGACACCGAAGGTGCATTTGTTGGGATTCAAGCGAAGTTTGTATTTTTGCAAATGCTCGAATAGTTTTGACAGGTGGGTCACATGCTCCTCCTCTGTCTTAGATTTTGCAATCATATCATCGACATACACTTCGATTTCTTTGTGTATCATGTCATGAAACAGAGTAGTCATGGCCCTTTGATGGGTTGCCCCAGCGTTCTTCAAACCGAACGGCATTACCTTGTAACAAAAGGTACCCCATGGGGTAATGAACGAAGTTTTTTCCATGTCTTTCGACGCCATTTTGATCTGGTTATAGCCCGAGAATCCATCCATGAAGGAGAAAACTTTGAACTTTGCTATACTGTCAACCAGCATGTCAATGTATGGTAAAGGAAAGTCGTCCTTTGGACTAGCCTTGTTTAGATCTCTGTAATCTACACACATTCTGACTTTTCTGTCCTTTTTCGGAACGGGTACGATATTGGCTAACCATTGAGGATATTCTGACGTGCCGAGGAAGCCCGCGTCAATCTATTTCTGTACCTCCTCTTTTATTTTGATGGCCATGTCCGGGTGAGTGCGTCTCAATCTCTGCTTTACTGGCGGACATTCCGATCTTAACGGTAGATGGTGTTCCATGATGCTGGTATCCAACCCTGGCATATCCTGATAGGACCAAGCGAATACATCGGGGAATTCTTTGAGAAGCTCTATCAAACTCTCTTTGGCAGTTGGACTGAGCAGTGCCCCAATCCTGAATTCTTTTCTCTCTTTTTCTGAACCTAAGTTTACCGTTTCCAACGGCTCTTTGTGAGGTTCAATGGACCTTTCCTCTTGTCTGAGTAGTCGGGAGATCTCTTCTGGAATTTCGTTGTCAACTTCTTCTTCAGCCCCAAATACCGGGAATTCAAAGTTGGGAGAAGGCATCGGATCGTATGTTTCAACGGGGTTTAAAAAAGCAATCTGCATGATGTGATGATTCGTGTTTATAAGAGATAGAGAAAATGCAAAAGTGTGTGCAGTGTATTTTTTTATTACTGCTTGTTTTTATTAGTGAATTATTTTTTAGGATTACCATTTTCTGAGAAAAGCGAAAGGAGAAAACAGCAATTAATGCGGAAATTACAGAATGACGTTATTTTATTAATGAACAAGTCGATCCTTGAAACTACAACCCTATAAAACAAAACTCTGTCGCTTTGGGCGAAGCGAAGAGGGAAAATTTACAGAAAGCGAGCCCTATCAAAACATCTGTTTCACCTGGGCAGGGTGAAAGGTTAAAGATGGCAATTACTTTGACTTATGAACAATCTTCGGAGCGGCGAACTCCTCGGTGAATCACAAAGTTTGGTACCTTCCTTGATTTGTCTTCAGAAATGACGCTGATTTCTGGTGGAGTAGGATTATTGGAATCCGTCTCCCAGGCAGAATTGTCGTAGGAGAATTCCTCTGTTGCATTTTGCATAGCATTTATGCTCTTAGCTGTATCTCCCCATCCAGTTGGCTGGATATCTTCGAACCTGATACGAGAGCTTTCGGGAGCGGTGTACTTGACCATATAGTCGTATTTTCCACTCGGTTGTCCCAGGGTTCCCCATACTTCTTTGGAACTGGATGAGTCATCCTTCTCGATGATGTTGACCTCGGGAAAAGCATAGTTGATGAATTCAAGTCCTACAAAAGTTGCAAATTCATCGTCATGTTGAGTAGATTCTGAATGACCTGAGTGTTGATCCCATGACATGGTGGGGACACAGGTATTCTGTTCAATGATGCTCAGCTGAGTTTCATTACTCGGCTGACTTTCTGGCCCCAAGTCTCCTGGGTAAGGCTACCACATTGGCAGGCCATCCACCTGGCCGTAGTAATTGTGGTCAAAGTTGTCTTTCATCAGAGTGTCCTCCTCTAATGAATTTTGCGGAGCACAACATCCTTCCGGATCACAAGCTCCGTATATCATTTCGACATCTGACCGTGGTATAAATCTCGTACTCTGTGCGGGATAGCAAAATGGCATAAGCACCTCTTCCTGAGACATATAACCGTCCTTGTTAAGATAGGACTTCCATCCTTCATCCATGTCGGAGGGATCCTTCTCATTGATAGCATGGACTATTTAAGGCACTAGGTGAAGGAAACCTCCACTGTGTAAAAAATCCTGAATGGGATGAAGACTTTCATCGTTAGCAACTGTCCGGGTACAGGTTGCAGAAAAACCAAGACCCTTCTTTGTTGTATTGCTAGTAGGAATGACAAGCTTTCCCCATCCTGTTGTATCGGTACTCTCGACCGCTTTAATAGCATCTTTGTATGAGGAAATCGAAGTTCCTTCTTTGGATTGATCATCCTTGTGTAACGAAAGCGCTTGGAACTGGGTTCCGATTATCCCTTCTGGCTCCACATAAGTGGATGACGATAAATTGCTGACGAGCAAGGCCTGTTCCCCACAGACTGTGATGAGTTGGCTGTTCTGGACGAACTTTAGCTTTTGGTGGAGGGTTGAAGTGACCGCTCCAGCCTGATGTATCCAAGGTCTTCCTAATAAACAACTGTACGTTGCCCGGAGGTCCATGACCTGGAAAGTGACTTGGAAAGTGTGAGGATCAATAATTATGGGAAGGTCAACTTCGCCGATAACCGTTTTTCTTGGATCCGTCGAACGCTTTGACGACGACCTCGCTAGTTCTCATCGGAGGGCCTTTGAATGATAATTGAGTTAAAGTGGACTTCGGCATAACATTCAGGGCTGACCCTGTGTCTACCAGTACACTGGCTAAAGCATCGTCCTGGCAGTTGACTGTGATATTGAGTGCCATGTTATGACGGCGACCCTCTTCAGGTAATTCCTCATCACTAAATCCCAAGTTGTTGCAGGAAGTGATGTTAGAGACAATACTATCGAACTGTCTGATTGTTACATCCTGTTCCACAAAGGCTTGCTCCAAGACTTTCTGTAGAGCCTCCCTGTGCGCTTCTGAACTTAGCAACAGTGATAACACCGAGATCTTTGAAGGAGTCTGTAACAGTTGATCAACAATGTTGTATTCACTCCTTTGGATGAGCTTCAGTATCTCATCATCGTTTTTCGAAAGGTCGGGATTACTGGATTGACCGACTGGTGGATCGGGAGCTTCTGTCTGAAGTTCCTTTTCTTTGTTGGACTCTCCAACTCCTCTGTTGAAGATTCTACCACTCCGTGTTACACGACTGATGTCTGCAATATTCACGACGGAGGGTAATGGAATTTCCTTTCCATTTTCAATTATCATTGCACCGTATTTGTAAGGGATAGCCTTAGTTGATTCATACGGTAGTGGTCCCGGTAGATAAATGACTATGGGAACCTTCTGGTTTTTCTGACCATCGTACGTAATCTCGATCCGTTCCCGGTTGGGAATTCTTGATTCGTCAAGCAGAGGAATGATGGCGAAAACATCCCTGGTTCTTTGATGATCAGAGATAACGAAAACGTCCTCAATTTGATTGGCAAGGTAGTTCGGCGACCAATTGATGGGTCCGGAACCTAGATATGGGCGAATCTCTCCACGATCCATCTGCCCCTGGAGAGTTGCTCGCACAAGGTAGCACCCTTGGTTACTTTCCGAACAGACTCCACAACGCTCATAATTGTGTGGTGGCACCTGGCCAAACCCGCTTTGAATACAATGTAACCTCACTAGGTTAGCTTCCACAGATCGGACATCCTGACTTTGACGCTGAGTGGGGTTTCTGTTATTGATACTAATTTGCTGAGTATCTTCATCCATGTAGATTGGCATCCACCAATGATTTAACAAGTGCTGAAGTGCTTCCTGGAAAAGGGCACATCCCTGATCATTTTCGCAACCCGCTTTACAGCTGTGATAATTATGTGATATCAGGAATCCGAGTCAGACCTGTTCAGCATGCAACTCTACCAAGTTGGTATTCATCAGGCGAATGTCGGAGATTTGAACCATATTGATCTGATAGGGATTCCTATCATGGTAGTCTTGGATCCATCCAAGATCCATCTAACGCTGGAGGGCCTCCTATATGAAAGAGCATCCCTGTTTGTTTACCGAACAAGTCAGACAAGAACTGTAATCGTGCCGTGGAAGATTATGATACTGGCTTTGCCTTGAGTGCATTACCACCAGGTTGGCATTCATCGCACGGATGTCGTGGTTCTGAATGACATTGGAATTCGTGTAAACCATGTTAACTCCACGAACTCGGTGCTCCTGGATCCATCCGAGATCCATTTGTTCCTGTAGAGCTGATTGCACCATAGAACATCCTTGATTACTTTTAGAGCAGATATCACACTGATGATAATTATGAGGTGGCACATGGCCATATCCACTCTGTCTATAATGCATCTTGACCAGATTGGTCCTTAACAAGAGTACATCATGAATTTGATAGACGTTGTTAAATTCTTTCTCAATCAAGTTGACTGCAGCTTTCTCATGTTGAGGCAACGGGTTTGTGAGAACATTGAGATTCGTATCTTTGAAAGATAAGAGCCTGCTCGTAACAAGCTTTTGCATGTCGGATTTGAAATTGAGACAATTTTCTATGTTATGCCCTGATCCTCCTTGATGATAAGGGCATGTCTGATCCACCTTAAACCAAAAAGGTGGATTTTCCGGTACTGTAAGAGGAGACTTAGTCTGGATGTGCCCCTTAGCCAGTAGTAATGGAAATAGTTCTGCGTACAACATGGGTATAGGATCAAACCCTGGTGGCCGCGTTGTATGACTGTTATTGTATGGAGGACGAGCCTGCTGAAGAGGCTGTTGTGTCCTTTGCTGATTAGGTTGGCTCTGTGCAACCTGAGGTTGATACGTAGGAATAGGCGCAGGGCTGATAGCAGGAGTTACTACTGCTACCGGTTGATAACGTCGCCTTTGCTTTCTGAGAGAGATATTCCCAATATCTTGCTCTTTTTTCTTAGGGAGAGCACTACCGTATCATTTTGTACTACTCGATGATCTAGCGTCTTTTACCAAACGTCCTTCTCGGACGGCTTCCTCAAGACGAACTCCCATGCCCACCATCTCGGTGAAATCACTGGGCGCACTGGCAACCATTCTGTCGTAGTAAAATGAGCTTAAGGTCTTTAAGAAGATCTTTGTCATCTCTTTTTCCTCAAGAGGTGGACAAATCTGAGCGGCAATTTCACGCCATCTCTGAGCGTACTCCTTAAAGGTTTCCTTGTCCTTTTGTGACATTAATCTGAGTTGATCTCTGTCTGGTGCCATGTCCAAATTATATTTGTATTGTTGGACGAAGGCAGTACCAAGATCCCTAAATGTACTAATCGTAGTACGGTTTAAACCCATGTACCATTTGAGTGCGGCACCAGTTAAACTATCCTGAAAGTAGTGAATCAGTAAGTCCTAATTCTCCGTCTGAGCTGACATTCGCCGAGCGTACATCACCAGATGGCTCTGAGGGCAAGAGTTACCCTTGTATTTTTCAAAGTCGGGCACTTGGAACTTGTGCGGAACTTTCACATTAGGGACCAGACAGAGGTATGCGGCGTCCTTTCCAAATAGATCCTGACCACGGATGGCTTGCAGTTCCTTCTGCATTTCCAGGAACTGGTCATGGAATTCATTCATTCTATCGAACATAGTTTCCTTCTTACCAGAATGTATCGGTGGAATCTGTCCTTCCAGGACACTGTGCACCACAGGGGGTGGGACCGTGACTACGGCAGTGAATCTTGGTGTTTCCCGAAGTTTGTAACCTTCAGGAGTCTTCTGTATGCCCCTGGCATCTTCGCTTTCCCAAAGTTTGTAACCTTCAGGCCCAGCGGCTTCTGTTATGATTCCCTGATCTTCAGTGATCGGCGGAACATATCCTTCCGGGATATAGTTAACAGGCATGCACCAAGGACGATCTTTCGGCATTTGATACCTAAGATCATACTTCTCCACTATGGGCATTGAGGTGATCTCTGAGATCACAGTCCTTTGTAGCTGAGCTTCTGCCATGGCTTGCATGTCGTTACGAAGCTTTCTCATATCCTCTCTCAGAGCGTCGATCTCTTCTTTCAACTCTCTGTTTTCTTCCTCAAGATCATCCATCTTTTTCTGACGATTGGCCCGAGTATTATACGAATGAGACAGTTTGACTCTAGAATCGAGACACAAATGTGAGATTCGTAGGTAAGAAGAATACACGATGTGAGAATGATGAATGCAATGATTATATTAATTGTTTTTTGGTTTAATCAAAATAAACTTCGACAATTAGATTGCAAATATCAAACAGTGGGGGGAAACCCCTTTTTTATTGAATTCAAAGGATTACAGAAATGGAAATACAGTAGATTACAAGGTGCAGAAACAGAAACCTAAGCTAATGGGTCCCGAGTCCTCTCGGAAGAGAAATCGGGTGCTGATTCTGGTACTTTCCTTTTCTTTGACCGGGGCTCTTGGGCCGTTGTCGGGTTGTCATTCCTTTGCCAGGTGAAAGGAGTGAGCAAATTCCTTTGGTCATCTTGATTCTCTACAGCATGTTGCTCCAAAATTTCAATCAGAGCGTCCTTATCTTTCAGTAGTTGCTGTATTTTGATGCACTCCACGTTGAGGGTGCGGTACTTGTTCTTCCAAGACCTCCTCTCCCGTTGAACTTTGTTGAGAGTAACCTGAAGCTTTTCAGTCTCAGTCATGAAGTACATGACAGACTCCCTCAGTGGAAGAACTCCAAGACGAGGATAAGGCATCTTTAGCTTGAGAGCTCTAGTTTGTACCCAGTGGAGATAAGGCTCCACCGAGACACAGTCCGGCTTTCCTAGAGACTCCCGTCCTTTCTCATGAACATATTTCCAGGTGTGCACTATTTCCGTCTTTAGTGCTCTGTCACTTTCTCCTTCCTTGAAGAAAAGACCTTCCAGATGAACACCCCGTGGGACGTGTCTCATCGGGTATCCAAATTGACGACGAACGAGAACTGGATGGTAATTGATTCCTCCCTTAGTTCCTATAAGGGGTACGTTGGGGAAGTTTCCACAATGTTCAATGATCCTGATTCCGTCATAAATCCTATTACATCAATCAATGTCAGAGTTGGTGAGAGACATGATTTTCTGCGACCAACGTAAGGCACTATTGTGATCCCAAAAAGCAGCAGACTTAGGCAAATGGGAGATAAACCATTTATAAAGCAGAGGTACACAACACGTGATCTCTCCTCTGCTGTAAAAATTCCCTAAGTGTACAGAATGATACGCATCTGCGAGCAAAGTCGGCACAGGGTTTCCAATGAGAAAAACCTTAATGGAGTTGATATCGACGAAGTTATTAATGTTGGGCAACAAAAATAACCCGTAGGTGAGTAAAACAAAGATGCTTTCAAAAGCAGACACATTGCCAATACTAGCGAAGTACAGGGCTTTCTTTGTCAAGAACTGGGCTGGCAAACCTTGGATGCCACCCTTAGTGGTCATGTGAGTCCTGATCTTAGACTCGTCCAAATGAATTGCTCTTGCAATGGTCTGATTCTTTGGAATTTCTTTCAGTCCAGAAAATGGAGCTTGATCTGTAATATGTAGATCAATCAGGTGAGAATATTCCTCCAGCGTTGGTGCTAGCTGGTAATCCGGGAATGTGAAACAATGATAGACCGGATCGTAGAACTGAATGAGCGCATCCATGATTCCCTCAATCACATGGACTCTTAGCAGAGATAGCAAACCTCCGTACTTGGCTCTGAAAGCCTCTTGGTTTGTGATCATCCTCGCCAAACCTCTTAAATCCTCTAGTTTTGGAATCCTGAAGGTGTACTTATGAGTTCTCCTTCTACCGAAATCCATTAGTGTAATCCTTTTCTCGGATATTTGCAATCACAGTCTTAGTTTATTTTAAAAAAATAGAGAGACTAGAAGAGAAATTTTTTTTTGAATGTTTTAATGTTTTTTAAATGAATGCATGAATGCAGCACACAAAAACATAGAAAAAACATGGGGTCAAAGGGTTGTTGTCATGAAGTCAAGGCTCTACCCATCCCCAAAGGTTTATACTAGGGTGATTTTTGTACCTGTACTCAAAATCATCAGCTCCTCCCAGGATAACAAACAGCAAGCGGATCGCCAGCGAGCTGTATGAAATCTTAGAGTAAATGCTATTCACCGAGAATAGATCATCAGCCTCAAATAAGGGTAGTATCGCGTGACAACTATTTTCGATAGTTTCTGCACTACAAAAGGGTTGGCTCCTCAGCTTCTCAGACGTCACAATCGGCCCATTGCCTATGAGAGGGAATGGGTTGCATTGGGAAGCCTCCACTGAGGTTGATGGTCGACCTCGTCGCCATCACTTATCTTAAGTGTATACTCAATCTTTCCACATGCGGCATCACACGCATTCCCATTAGCAGAAAAATAAACACAGATATCAATTAGGAAAAGCAGTATATATATTTGTCCTAATGTTCTAGATTTTTTAAAAGCTAAGAATCTTAAGTTCCTTACAGAAAATGGTTCCCCGGCGGAGACGCCATTCTGTGGTTCCTTCCCAACTTAAGGGGTTTTTTTTTAAGATCCTAGTGAAGTCAACAAAGAGTCCTATCCCAGAAAGAAAGAAAGACCGGCCCCACGGGGCGCCACTTTTAAGGTTTCCACCTAATAGATGGGAAGAGAACAAGATCTCGTTGTCCCCAGTGAAGTCGCCATTTTTCTGTAGCGAGCGATTTTTGGATGTGGTTGCGAAGCACTACCGCTCTTTGGTAACTACAGCTCGATTCATTTTTTATCCTATTGAAGCTGATGAAGGAAGGGAAATAGATGTCTCAAATTAACCGTGCTTGCAAACTGAGGTTAAACAGTCAAAACTGTTGGTTTACAAATGCTACAAAGATTCAGGGTCTCTATTAGGTTTATTTTGTTAAAAGTAGTGTTCGGTCGATGGGTGGGAGGTTAAGATGTTTAGGACGGATGTATGAAAGTATGGGATTTTGGGTTTTTGTTTAGTGTGCTCGCTAAGATTTTTCTTTCAATCTTATGCCTACGTATTCCCATTTTCCGAAATAGGGAAATCAGAGCGTTCGTAGTTCCTCCTATTCTATGGGAGGAAATGGTGTTTTGGTGTCTTGTTCAAAGCCCAAGACGTGAAGCTAAAGGGTCTATTTATATCTTGTTCAAAGCCCAAGATATGAAGCTAAAAGGGTTTGACTTTAGAGAGAATTTGTCATCTCTAAAGAGGGGTTTGTATGTCACAACTGTTTATAAAGGAGAATTACTTTAACCGGGATGTGCGAATCCTAGCAATGCCATAATTTCCTTTATAGGGGACTTCCAACCTGAAGGAGAAGACTTTAACTCAGTGTAGAGCAATGCTATCTTTCCTTAGGAATTTCTCATGCTAAAAGAGGGACAGTGGCATGGATATAGATGATCCAGAGGCTTGCCGCTTACAGCGGTTAGATGAAGGGGAAGGAGTTGTTGATGTTTGTGTACTGTGAACGAGGCACATCTTTGATGCTAAAAGGTTAATTGGATCAACCAATGGTTTTCTTATACAAAGCCTAAGAGGAGGCTAATATGTGTCTCGTACAAAGCCTGAGAGAGAGGCTAAAAGGTTTTGACTCAACGAGAGAGTCTTTTGGTATCTCGTATAAAGCCCGAGATGGAGGCTATTTGACTCAACAAGAGAGTTTTTTTGTATCTCGTATAAAGCCCGAGATGGAGGCTAAAGATGGTGACTCACCAAGAGAATCTTTTATACTCAACAAGAGAGTGTTTTTGTATCTCGTACGAAGCCCGAGATGGAGGCTAAAATTGTTAGCTCCGCTGGGGAGAATCATTGTACAAAGCCCAATAGGAGGCTACAGTGAGGGTTTCAGTTGAGTGACAGGACCAGTATGTTGATTTTAAGAGAAAATCAGTTCTTATATGAGTAATGTTTGCACTCAGGGATTTTGATTCGAGGATCAGGGTTATTTCCTGTTCTTTAAGGAAATGGGAAATCCAAAGGGTATTGAGACTGTCCGAGTCTACGGGTTTTCTTCCTATTTTTGAAGGGAACTTGAGAATGTCTTGGAGACTCAAGGAAATTAGACTGTCCAAGTCTAAAGTTTCATCTTTTGTACTATGCTTTGAGAAACAGTAGTAGACTCTTGGAAAGACTATTCTATTGAGATGACTGATTTCTGTTCCTATACCTCTAGGAGGTCGTCGGGACAATTTGTACAAAGCCCAAGAGAAGGCTGGAAACTTTTAAGAAGCCGATAGGTCCTTGTACGAAGCCCAAGAGAAGGTTATCATTCCAGGAGGAAGAATCATTATACGAAGCCTAAGAGGAGGTTGTGAATACTTCTAAGAAGCCGGAGGGTCTTTGTACAATGCCCAAGAGGAGGCGGGGATGCTTTTAGGAAGCCTGTGGGTCCTTGAACAATGCCCAAGAGGAGGCCGATGCTTTTAAGAAGCCGATGGGTCCCCAAACCCCAAGAAATTCAAGACAGGCTATTCACGAGGAATAGATCAAGCCAGGAAAGTTCGAGAATTTGGAAGAAACTCAAGAGATGCCATTCACGGAGAAAAGATCATCTCTAGGGAGTAGAGTTTCTTGACAAGTGCTTTTAAGAAGCCTGTGGGTCCCCAAACCCCGAGAAATTCAAGACAGGCTATTCACAAGGAATAGATCAAGCCAGGAAAGTTCGAGAATTTGGAAGAAACTCAAGAGATGCAATTCACGGAGAAGAGATCATCTCTGGGGAATAGAGTTTCTTGACAACTTCTACGAGTAACAGTCTATGAAAGGGTTCACCGAGAATGCTGCCTTTCATATCTCCATATTATTTAACCCCAAGAGGAGGGAAGACTGTGTTTGGTAATCCTATGGGGATCTAGTTTTGACTATTTAAGAGCGATCAACAGGCTTAAAGCTTGACGTAGTTGCTGGGGAAACTCTAAATATCAATACTATTATTACACAGTTGATATGAGTTTATGAAAGAAGAGTTACAGCGAAACCGCCCCACAATACAGTTATGTGTATATGAAAGCGGTAAATGAAAGCGGATAAACACTTACTCAGTTGTAGAGCTTCTATGTTGTTTGTTAGTTATTCTACAAAGAAAGATTGAAAACAACAGTATATTTCAAAATCAAAGGAGAAAGTACTTTCAAAAAAAAGATGTGGGGCTTACAGCTCAAGGAGAGACCCTGGGTTTTATCAATGATCGCACTGTTGAATTTGTACAGAGGGACTTATACAAGTGACTGAGGCCCAAAAATTATTTTCTGTACAAAGGGATGGGTCTTACACTCTCTCAAGAGGCCCAAAAAGTCTTAAAGAAAAGAAATGGGTCTTACTACTCGAGGGTAGGCCCAAGATTTGTTTTTCAACGGATGATGATCGCGTCGAACTTTTTTGAAATACAACGGGACTTATACCATAAGCGAGGCCCAAAAATAGGTTGTATTTACAAAGGGTTGAGTCTTACACTCTATTAGAGGCCCAAAAGAAAAAGAGTGGGGCTTATAACACGAGGGTAGGCCCAGATGATTTCTTGTTTAAAATGGCGATCGCGCCGAGATTTTTGAAAACGCAGTGGGTCTTATACAATGCATTGAGGCCCAAAATGGTTTGGTTTTCAAAGGGGGTTGGGTCTTACACTCTAATAGAGGCCCAAAGTTTTGAAAATGATTTATGAGGGTTGAATTAATCCAAAAACCCTAATTTGTTTTCAAAATGTATTTTAATTGAATAAAAATTCAATTAAAATGATCAAAATTGTTTAACATATGGAAAACAAATTGTGATCTTGGATTAATGCTTCAAAAATTAAGTATTGACCTACAAAATAATTAGAAGTCATTAAAAGTTGCAAAATCAAGGTGGAAAAAATATTCAAAATGTCAAAAACAATTAAAATATTAATTCTTTGCAAAAATATCAATTATATAAAATAAATAATATTTTTGGGATTTTTTGGGAAAATCAAATATTTTAACATTTTTGTGAATTATTAAAAAAAGAATCAACTCAAAATCAATAAAACTCAGAGAGAAATTAATTTTTGAATCAATTAAATAAAATCACAAAATTCAAATATTTGAATTTGTGAAAATGGCGCCAAGAACAGCTGAAGAACACGCGCGTTTTTCAGTTTTGCCCAGATTTGCATTTTCTATCCAATCTCACTGAATACTTGATTATATCATGCAATCCACATACCAATCAACTCGTTTCAACCTCACGATCATGTCTATGACAATTAATTTCATTTAAATTAAGCATAAAACAAGAAATCACGATAAATCCTCAAGAACCCTAAATTCTGCATGAAGACTGGGATTTTTGATACACGATTCAAACAAAGCAATTACTTGAGGTGAAACATTCCATGCATGATTATGAACATTTGGCAAAAGTATTGTGCGAGGAAATATGCATAGATTGAGAGATGATCAAGTTTAGGCTTACCTCTAGGTCGTGACAGCAAGAGCAAATTGATTTCTGAGTTGGAGGTGTTAGAGATGAATTGTGATGATCTGAACAGCTTCCCTACACCCTATGGAGTGTGTTTGAATGCTTGGACTTGATAGAAATTGGCTGGATCACTTCATGGCATCTCAACTGCACTTTGGTTAAAACCTTGAGCAATTGACTGGTGATTCTGAGAAATCAGTGTTCCAGATGTTGTTTAAGTGTTTGATCAGCTCACATATGATGTATATGAGGTGTGTGTGTGATTGGTTTGAGTGGAATTTCTCTCTAATGAAAAACCTGATAGTGACTTGCTAAGAAAGGCATTTTTTAGAGTGAGAAGTGGATTTTGAGAAAGGCAAGTGTTGTAGGCCTTTGGTGTACTTAAACTGATCACAATTGAGCTCTATTTATAGTAGAGCAAGTTTGTTTTGCAAGGAATAGTGAATGGCAACTGCTGAGTAGGTTTGGCCAATGTTGGCAAATGAAAATCCAAGTCTCCTCTAGCCATTGACTAGAGGTTAGGGCACAGGCTGCTGGTCCCCTTGGTCTTGGATAAGTCTTGACTGAATTCAGTTGAGAATGGCTCAGTCCATGCCACCTTGATGCTTCCATTGAATGCTCCAATCCAAAATTGGAGTCTTGTCCCTTTTTTGGGCAATTCTAGGTTTAGCATGCTATTTCTTGTTCCAAGGACTTTGGAGGCTTGGCTCAGTGATTGTCCCCTTTAGATTCAATCCTCAGATGTGTCCAAGGTGATGACAAGGCTTGGAATTGGCTTATTTTGGCAAATTCACCAAAAGTGCAAAAATCTGCCTTGCCTTGGCAGATTTCAACAAGGCAACTTGCCAATGTCATATCTCATAGCTCAAGTTGAATTTGGTGATGTTCTTGGCCATTTTGGAAAGCCCTTACATCATACAACAACTGTTTGATCATATTTGATTTTGATACTTTTTGGATCCAAGTGAAAAATGCCCCTACATTTGGAAAAAAGTAAGGCAAAATCTGACGTAGTGAAATTTTCACTAAGTGTTGGAACAAAGTGACTTTTCTTGATTTTGATCACTCCATAACTCAAAATCCATGAGGAATTTGGACATAGGTCAGTATGAAGCTTTTGTAGAGGGCAATGAGATCTACAAATCAAGCCTTGGATGAAAAAAAAATGGCTTTGTGGTTTAGGAGTTATGATCCTCCAAAGTTGGTACCTTTGTCACTTTTTTTCATAACTTAGAAAATTTTCTAAGTTTTTATGGTTACCCCTTTTACAAGTTATCCCATTTTCTTTGATTTTTCTTGATGAATGATGATTCAAATCATACATAAACATCATTTTAGGGTTAAAAATCCATTTTTGTGAAAAATCTCAAAAAGTCAAAGTCGACTTTTGTGCACAGTTGACTTTTTATCCGATGAATTCCAAACTGTGCAATTCTTCAGGAAATCATGTCCTTGACCTAAATCAAACTTGATGGACATGTTCCATGGGTGGTATAGAGGATATTGAATCATGTCTTAGGGCTTGGGAGCATGTCCTGGTCAAAAGTCAAAGTTACAGTTGACTTTTCCCGCGAAACCCTAACTGTGGTTCAGATGAAATTGAAACTTGTTGCTCAAGTTTCTTGGATCAACCCATTGTTCCAAATGGATCAATATGGCATATTGGAGATCCTCAAATCCTCTCTTGAGGCCTTGGTTTATAATTGGTCCCAAAAGCCAACTTAGGGGTGAATTAGGTCAAGAAACCCTAATTCCTGATTTTTGATGAATGCATCCCTTGAGGCAAAATTGACTGGATGATTGGGTTTATGAGGTTCCATGGAGCATATTAGGTTATGTTTTGGATCTTTGGCTTATGCCCAGATGAAAATTTCCATCTGGAGGCCCTGGTCGACCAAAACCCTAATTTGGTGACACTGGCGATCTTGAGGCTTGATCCACCTAGAAGGCAGCACCCTTGTGCTTAATCCTTGAAGTGGGAGTCCTTTTGATACATTGTGGATGTTTGAGAGGTTTAGACAAGTTGAAGATCATGTCATTCCTTGATTGATCATTTGTCTAAACACTCAGAGAGGGATTGAAACCATAATTTTGATTGCAGTGGATGCTCAATCATCTCTGGGGAGACCGATGAGGCATAAGGGTACATCCATATTGTGATGAGGATTTACACAATGATGGGAATCTTAGTGGTCAAAATTTGGGGTATGACAGATGGTGTTGAGGTTGGAACGGTTTTTTCTAGGCTGAGTTAATGGCGGTTTCCGATTGATCAAGAACTGATTCACTTGAGGAGATTGGTGATTAGTGCAGGGAATTGAAGGTTGAGATGGAATTGGAGAAGCAAGAAGAATTGAAGATTGGTGAAGATGTTGAATGGTGATGTGAATATTGATCGAGAGGAAGAGTGAGGAATGAATCCAAAGAAATTGAGAACGATTTGTTAGGGAATGTTAGAGATTGGAGGTTCTGTTAGAAAAATTGTTAGGAATCGTTGTAAACTGATGAAGGATTAGAAAAAAAAATAATCTGTTATCATTCTGTTATCTGTTATGAGAAGTTTTCTGTTATCAAACGATTAGGAGAATTTGGTTGTGTGAATTTTCTGTTAGAGGTTAACCGTTAGGAAAAAAATTGGGATGTTATCTTTTTTGGTATATCTATTTTTTTGCTGTTATATAGCTTAAGATGCAATCGCCAAATTCAGTCTTGAGAGAAAATTATGTGCTTTTTGCCAACAATGCCTACCTCAATTAAAAGGACTCAAAATTCCTCTCAAGGTTTGCGAGACTCTTGGAACAATTTTCATTTCTGAAAATTCAATTAGAAAAGCATCAAAAGCTCATTCCAATAGCTTGAACTGTACAAGAAACTACCATTTACTGTCTGCGACTGTTATGCCTCCACGAACCACTTCAGCTTAAATTTCATTGGTTTAACAAGATATACAATTCCTGAGCTTATCTTCCCCAACGGTAGCTGTGGCTCTTCAGCCTCTTGGACCATTTCTTAAAAACTCTTTGGCTTTTTCGAAACCCTTCAGCTCTCTTGTACAACTGAACAACGACCCCCATTGTAACCCCATCCAGTTCCATCCCTTGACTTTGCATCATTTGAAACCAAGCACGTGCTTCTTTTGTATTAAACATGTAGGAAGCTTTCATCAATGATTGGTTTTATGGAAATGGGATGTGAATCAAAAGTGGTGTAATGGATTAATGGATATGAAAGAAATAATGGATAAATGGTTAATTGGATTTTCAAATGGATATTGAAAATGAAAATAGGTATGGATTCAAAAAATGGATTTAGGAAAAATGAATTGGATTTGAACTTGTATCTTGAATTCCAAATATCTTAAAGCGCTGGCCCAATCCAAATTCAAACTCAAATACTCCATGAACTCCACCTCGAATCAACTTCAATCTCCTCCCTCATTAACTTGTATTATACGCAATGAACAATAAGCAACTGAGAGAATAATTCTGTCCTGACCACAATATAAACCCACAACTAGATCTCATGTCCAGCTGCCTTTGCCATGAACCCTAACCACCATCTTCAATTGATGAACATCAACCCCTTTGCACCAAAGATTAGAAACTACGATCCCATGCCTCAGGAGCCCAATGCGAATGAATGAATGAGAATGACCTAATGGATATGCAAAATGAATGCGAAGCGAAAGTCAGAAAAGGTTAGAAAAAAAAATTAGGGGCAAATTTTGGGGTGTTACAGCTGCCCCTATTCAATCAACTTGGATCTGAAGGTATGATAGCAACGACTTTCAGACATTCAAGGATACACGGAGATTGAATACCAAAAGAACCCTGAAATTTGCAAACTGTGGGGATAATGAAATGGAGTGCTTGCCAGCCGAAGGCGGGCTACCCAACAAAATAAAATGAGGATGGCCGAAGACGAACTCAAAAAGGAAGACCAAGCCAAATGTGGACTTCGCTGGGGATAAAGTGAAACAAACTCTTCTGAGTTATGCCATCTCTGCTGAGAAAGAGAACTGGGTTTCACAAGAGATGTCAGGCGAGAACTGACTACCAGGCGAGGACTGGATTTCACCAAATAAGTCAGACAAGAACTGAATACCAGACGAGAACTGGATTTCACGAAATAAGTCAGACGAGAACTGACTACCAGACGAGAACTGGATTTCACGAAATAAGTCAGACGAGAACTGGCTTTCACAAAATAAGTCAGACGAGAACTGACTACCAGACGAGAATTGGCTTTCACCAAATAAGTCAGACGAGAACTGACTACCAGACAAGAACTGGATTTCACGAAATAAGTCAGACGAGAACTGACTACCAGACGAGAACTGGCTTTCACAAAATAATTCAGACGAGAACTGACTTCCAGACGAGAATTGGCTTTCACCAAATAAGTCAGACGAGAACTGACTACCAGACGAAAACTGGCTTTCACCAAATAAGTTAGACGAGAACTGACTACCAAACGAGAACTGGCTTTCACCAAATAAGTCAGACGAGAACTGACTACCAGATGAGAACTGGATTTCACCAAATAAGTCAGACGAGAACTGACTACCAGGCGAGAACTGGCTTTCACCAAAGAGATTTGCCAATCAAAGGCAAACTCCTAGAAAAGATACAGTCGTGAACCGAAAGGGTGAGAGGTAAAATCAATGGACTTACAACCCACAGATAAGATGGCTCCGCTGGGGAGATGAGAAGTCTAAATAAAAGACTCTATCGGGGAGCACAGGTAGGATGAACACATCCCTCGGCGACCTCACCGAGGATAAACCAAAATCTCCTGAGTTATACCATCTCTGCTAAGAAAGAGAACTGGCAAACAAAATCTCCTGAGTTATGCCATCTCTACTGAGGAAGAGAACTGGCAAACAAAATATCCAGAATTATGCCATCTCTGCTGAGAAAGAGAACTGGCAAACAAAATCTCCTGAATTATGCCATCTCTGCTGAGAAAGAGAACTGGCAAAGAAAATACCCTGAATTATGAAATCTCTGCTGAGAAAGAGAGCTGACAAAGACAGTATCAAACCTGGCTTATGCTTCGAATGCATATGTTTGAATTTTTCTATGGCGTAATGCTCCATACGAAATGGAAATGCTACGCATTTGGGAGGATGCCATGCAAATATGCTTATGCAATGCAAAAGAAACGTCTTAGCAAAATAAATGCTGAAGACAAAGGCAGCTCCACCGGGGATGACAAACTATATTGCCCTCTGAATTAAAAGATCCTGCTGAGGAAGATTTCACTGAACGACTTCCTGATCACAAACTCTGTTGGAGATGAAATCCCAAAAGAAAATCCACTCTACTGGAGGATCATATATAACTCTTTGAAAAGGAAACTAAGACCTGAATCAGAAGAGTGCCAAATATCACTTGGACTTAAAACCTGTTGGGGATGTCAACCATCGTTGAACAAACCTGCTGTAAAGATTACCACAAAACCTCACTTGGGGAGACAAATCACCAATACTAGAACCGCTGGGGACACCATTGAACTCAACCCACTGTTGGGGAAATGACTTCACCCTTATCCTGCTGTTGCTGGTGAAAACACGTTTCCTGACTGGCCGAGGGGAGTAGACACCAATACTCTGCGGGGAAGACAACATCTCTGTCTTGTGAACATGTTCCACAACTCTCCTGTGGTAACAAAACAACATCCATCCTAAAGCAATCAACTTTAGATGCTGGCTGGGGAACAATCTTTTGTACTCTGACTGGGGAGAGTAACAGTCTGATGAGGATGATGAAATTTCCATGCTGAAGAGAATAACTCTGCTGGGGAGAAAAGTTTTTACCCTGCTGGGGATTAGAGCGTGCCGTTGCAGATGGAAATACACTTCCTGGCCTGTTGAGGAAAGTGAGTACCAGACTCTGTGGGAAAATAAAGTCTTTTCACAAGACATCCAACACCTCTCCTGTGGGAGATACGACCACATTCACCTCGGAGCAATCCACTTCAAACTGCTTGTTGGGGAATAATAAACCAACCATGACTTTGGCTGGGAAACACAATCCTCTGTACTCTTGATGGGGAGAATAAGTTCTACTGAGGATAACGACCTTTCAGTTCTGGGGGAGTAACTCTACTGGGGAAAAACAAACTTGTTGCCCAGACTGACCTGTCTCTATGGTCATAAACGGCCCTTTGAACTCTCGAACTTGTCCCATACCACCAGGTCTTAAAGGAAGAAATCAACTCAAGAGGATTTTATAGAAGACCGGGCATTCACACTGCCCCAGGGCTTCAAACTCTTGGAGAGATTTATCGGATCTCGACGTAACTGCCCCAGACTGTATGATCTTTGAACTAAATTACCTCGAAAGGATTTGTAATGACTTGAAATATTTTACCCCAGTATTTTGAACCTTGAAAAGGTGCTTTCAATTAACCGTCTTTAGGAGTGGACAACTTCTCACGCTCTAGGGGTGACCTGCCCCGAGTCTTGAAGAAACTTTGCCCCTAACTGATCTTACAGAGATTTGTCAAATCGACCTGATTGCCCCATATTAAACGCTTTTGGAGAGATTTATTGAATCTCGACATAATTGCCCCAATTTGGTTACTTCTTATCACCATTTATCGGGAACCTCCAGGCTGCGCACAGTCTCTTGGCCACATACCCCTTGACATGACTGTCCTTCGGAATTTTTACCATCTCAACTCAGCGTGATCGAGCTTCTCGACTGACGTTCACTGTGTAAGCTTCTTTGATGTCAAACGCATGCAAGCAGAAAATGTTTATTGTAAGAATGACAATTCTAATGCAACACTTGTGTTAACCTTGAAGTTTTACTGAAAATGTGTCGCCAAGCCTTGTGAACGATACGCACATGCAATACCAACAAAAATCTTATTAGCACAACTCATGGGAGTCAGGAATGCTATCTCGCTGAAGTACGCTTTCGGACTAACCCTGCTTCAATTAGGACTTTTAAGGGTTGTATTGTGGCCTGGTTCATGGTTTTGAGAAAAAAGGATTTAAGGCTCAAAGTTTTGTTTGTACCCACCCATTCTCCTTGATGTTCTCCAGTCCTACGTTCGGCTAATCTGACACAAGCGCTCATCCCTCGAAATATTTTATGATCTTTAAGGAACCCATGCAATTGATGGTTTGAGACCTGATGAGGTTTTGGAGCAACAGTCACCCCTTTGGTCTTTTGTGTCTGTAGCCACACGACTTTGTTCTTATTTAACGATTTTTCTTTGTAATCCTTTTCGCTTTTCGCTTTTCATTCTTTTGCTTTCCCTGATTTTGCCTGGACTGATTCTTTTGAGTTTTTCGATTTTGAAGTCCAGCGGGATGCCCTAACTTTTGCCTAAGTCGCTTGTTTTCAAGTTTCGACTTAGCGTGCTTTTTCCTCTTTTTTTTTTTGAACAAATCGTGTGACACTGTTTTGTCTGACTTGTTTGAAAGGGTTATGACTGCCTGACTCCTTGATTATTGATGGATAACCATGGTGGTTTCACATCTTTTGGCCTCCTGATATGTGGAATAAAAGTACTGGATCCTCAGATGCATACTCCTTTTGAAATTTGAACGCTCGGTCCAACTAACTGACGCCTACCCTGCCCCTAGGTTAAGTGTGAGGGTTTTTTCGTACGAAAGAAACTCCTACTTCAAGGCTCAAAAGGGGTTAACGAGGGTCTATCTCCCTTATATCTCCGGTGTTTGGGAATTTGAAGCAATGCCTGTACATCATCAACAGGGTTTTATCCAAAAGCACAGAACTAAAGATTTTGCGATTTCGCCTCATCATCCTCCCTCAAGAGTTCTAGACAAGAAAGTTGGTATTGCAGTGCATATAAACATGATATGAGTGCGTAAAAGTAAATTACTTCAAGAACAACACATTCATTGCATTAAAATCAACATTCAAAATACAAACAAGTTTTCATGCAAACACTGTTTAAACAAACAAATGAAAGCTACATATGAAACTGCAGTAAAGAAACTGATGACTGCCGTTGTTGAGAAGACTTGACTCCGCTTGGACTACTGGATTTAGGAGACGACCCTTGAAGTCTTCAAACAAATGAGAGGTCGACATGCACAACCAAGTCTCCTTCTGGAAATGATATGTACCCTTCGTCAATCAATTGTTGCACTTTGGCTTAGAAGGCTTTGCAATCTTCGGTTGAGTGCCCCATAGATCCTCCATGGTATCCACATTGCACATGGGGATTGTACCCCGGAGGGTATAGTTTTGGAATAGGCTTCAAAGTCTTAGGCTCCACTAATGAATTTTGAACCAGGTGTGGCAAGAGTTGACTGTACGACATGGGAACTGGATGAAAAGGAGCATTCCTTCTTTCCAAGTTGTTGCGAGGCCTATGTTGATTCTGACGCTGATACTTCTGTTGTTGAGGAGCATAAGGTTGTTGGTATTAAACGACATTAGTCTCTCCTTCTTCCCCCCTGTAACGTTTCTTTGCACTTTCAGAAGAATCAGAAGCACCTTGAATCTTTCCCATTCTGATTCCGCTTTCGACCATTTCTCCCACTAAGATCAAGTCAGCAAACTTTCCGGGCATACAAGGTACCAGTTTTTCATAATAATGACCTTGCAGGGTAGCCATAAACGTACTTATCATCTCTCGTTCTAACATGGGAGGCTGTACCCTTGCTGCCAATTCCCGCCACCTCTGGGCATACTCCTTAAAGCTTTCATTATTCTTCTGCGACAAGTTTTGCAATTGTGTCCTATTTGGATCCATATCAGTATTGTACTGATAGTGCTTAACAAAAGCTTCTACCAACTCCCTCCAGTTTCGAACATGGGACCTCTCCAACTGCATGTACCATTCCAAAGATGCCCCAGACAAGTTGTCCTGGAAGAAATGTATCATTAACTTTTCGTCCTTAGAATATGCAGCCATTTTCCTCGCATAGGTTCGGACATAAGTCTTTGGGCAAGTAACACCATTATATTTCTCGAAAGTAGGCGCCTGAAACTTGTGTGGAATCTTAACACCAGGGACCAGTCCCAAATCCATACCCAAGGAATTCTGATTCACAACCCGTTTCAACTGCTCTTCAATCATCCTGATTCTTTGACCATTATCAAGTCGAGGGTCAGCATCCCCACCTAGAAGAGAAAACACATCATCCTGTTGATCACCATGGCGACGGCCCTGTACTGCGCAGATACTGTTTCCTCCCCTTACTATAGAAGGAATCACGACATTCTCTCCTCCGCCCGGAGGGATAACAACAGAAGAAACGGGAATACCTCCGCCCGGAGGACAAGTATGGACACCATGCATAACCACATCCTCATCGACTCTAGCAATCAGAGGCTGGACCAGAGCCCTTAACTGCTCTTGACCTTGAGCAACACCTTGCATTAACTCCATGAACTGAGCCATGTGAGTCTGCATCTCAATCAACTCGGCTTGCATCTGATCCATGAATCTCTTCTGATTTTGCTCAATTAGGACATGACTTAAAAATATTGAATCTGCAACCGTGGAGAAAACCCGATCGGGATCAAAAGGCCAACCTCAAACTCCTGCCATGCATATGAGTATGGAAATGCAATGCAGAATGCCATGTTCGAATATTTCCCTTCGATTCAAAATTTGTTTCACAGACGAACCACAAGAAATAGATGGAAATGCTCAACAGCGAGTCTCAAAGTTAATATCCCTTGGAAATACAAGAACATGTATGCGAAAATGATGATGCAGATGCAATAGACATGGGATCAAGGCTTCCACAAAGCTCTGTATAAGTGTTGTGCTACTGTCTGAATAAGCTCACAGGTCGGCTCTGAAGAGAATACCCGAATACCAGAATATCTGAATAACCAGAATACTAAAATGCCAGAATATCCGAATAATCAAAATACCAAAATGCCAGAATATCGGCATAAGCAGAGTACCAGAATGCCAGAATATCAGCATAATCAGAATACCGGAATGCCAGAATATCGGCATAATCAGAATACCGACCTAATCAGAATACCGGGATGGTCAGAATGTCAGAATACCATAATACCAGGCTGATAAGTTTGCACTGATAAGAGAACCAGAATACCAGGTAGGATGATAGTTAAGGTTACCTGCAAACCTGTAAACAACCCGCCCCTCTCACATGAGGGTACTAGGATCCTCAGTATCCCGGGCTCTCAGGTCGAGAAATGATGATACGTTCACCACTTTTGGTTTGGCATCATCATCAATCGAGGAGGCCTCAACTGATTCTCCAAAATGAAAGGTCCTCTGCTTCTGACACTGAGGTCGAGAAGCAATAGTACATTCATCCCTCGGGGTACAGTACTATCGCCAATCGAGGAGTGCCTCCACTGATTCTCTTTAAAAAAGGATATCCTATAGCAAGTTCCCAGTATTGGGTCCTCAGATCGAGAATGTGCAATGGGTTTGCCACAGAACGTAGTCTGCCACTGTCACATCTCGGGAGGAGTGCCGCAACTGAGTCCTCGGGAATGGTCACCAGAGTCGACAGTTCCTCAAGAGAATAACTACTGGCCTGTATAAACATACAGTAGTAGATAGCTCCTGATAGAACCTCGTCTGGTTGTGGGTCTCATGAACAACAATACGTGGTCACCACCACGCAAGCGTCATGACTATCCACTATAATACCTATGTGTGAACTCAAGCCTGGGCAGTGGGCTTATCTCTCAGAACTCCCTACCCGCCAAACAGAAAATAACAGCACAGTCCAGCATAATAATGATATGTAATGCAGTAAAAAAGTAATACAACAATATACAGTAAAGCAGTAATACTATAAACAGCAATACAGTAAAACATCAAAATACAGCACTACAACTCCACAAAAACACCCAATGAAACAAAAATAGACAAGCGCTAGGATCGACTCGCTTAGGAAACCAGAGATTCTGGTCTCATTAGTCGTCCCCTGCAGAGTCGCCAGCTGTCGCTCCTGGGATTTTCATCCAAGTACAAACGCGAAAGTGGCACGAAACAGAGTCGCCAGCAATGTGTATTTATCCCATGAGAGGGAAAGGAAACACTACATAAACCTGGGGGAAAGGAAAATCATGGTCTCACGACCAAGAGAAACGGGTAAGGGAGTCGATTACACGAAGGGAAGGTGTTAGCACCCCACGCGTCCATCGTACTCGATGGGATCCACGCTTGCTGTCTCGATCAAAGGGCGTCGTCGTCTGGAGCTCCACTGCTACTGGACCGAAAAAGAAACAGGAACGGGAAAGAATAGAGAAACGAAGAAGAAAAGAAAAAATAAGTGACTCGATAGCACGTCCTCGGAGTCCTAGGCCTACGTATTCCCTTGGGAATGGGAAAATAAGAGTCAACATAGTTCGGACACGAACTAGAGGGGGAGGTTGCTCGCCAAGACATCGTCGTCTCGTGCCTACGTATCCTCAATCTAACCAGAATGAGGAAATCAGAGCAGTCGTAGTTCGAATTAACCAAGTCGGTTTTTTTATGGGCGACATTAAGTTCGCGTCCGGCAGTTAGGGTCGATGCCTGTTTGCGACGAGACGGAAGTAACGTGCCCTTTTCTGAAAATGAGGTTTGGAACTTAACAATCCCGAAGGATGAAAGAGGTTTGAGTTTGTTTTGTGTTTTTTAGACAGAAGTGTTTTTAGAAGTTGTTTGTAACTTGCATTGCATCCAGGTCTATGACATAAGATCGAATGCGTCGCATGGTTGTCCTAACAGGACGTATGCTAAACACTCTAGAAAGGGGGAGGGAAACCCTCCTCCTTCCATTTCCCACATGCAAGGCTCAGGTGCAATACATGTTTACCCTTTATTAAGTGTTTTAGAAAGAGTATGAGATGAGAAGAGAGAACTCAAGTTGAAAAGAAAACACTAAAGGGACACTGAATTGTTCCTAATGTTATCATGCAAAAGTGGCCCTAAGGTCAGGATCAAGAGGGAAGTCTACCTAATATTGTCATGCATGGATTGCTATCCTAATGTCTCTCCTACCTCCGACTTAATCGAAAATTAAGTGGAGCTAGGAATCTTACGGGATCATGTCATCAGACAAGTAAACACAGGATGAATCAATCACAAAATGAAACAAAAGCAACTAAAGAGTAAACAGTGTCAGTTAACAATAATATCACACAATCACAATAAGAAAGAGGGGAAGCTTTAGCCAAGGGGTCATATCAACCGAGGCAAACAAGCTAGCTGTGAGAAATAAGGGTACTCATCTAATGGTATCGAGAACCATGGAGAGCAGAATAAAAAAAGGGGAAGATGTGAATCATATCACATAAGCATCAGCATTGGTCAATGCGAGCTATAGACAAGGCGTGGGGGTTTGATTACTAAACCCTCCTTCCACTGACAGACTCGATAACACGAGAAAGACATGTTCGAAGCTTCAATCATGTAATGAGAGCTAAGAACGACTCAACTAGAATAACGGGGGTCGATTGCGAACCCTACCTTCCGTCAATTGCCTCCTTGGAGGTCTTACCAGGGGAAATGGGAATGGGATGCCTCATAGAGGTCTTCAGGCACAATATTAAACAAGCATAATCATGGCCTCACTTGAGGGCTTTCCATACGATCCTACTTATCATGGCATCGACTATTCCTACTTCTCATGGCATTTGAAAGCACTAAAGAGAAGTGAAGAGATAAGGAGTCCTACCAAACGGATATGAATCTGTGGCAAAGCAACGAAAGCAAGTCACGAAAGCACCTATAAACAAATAGCAAACCAAGTTAGAAACAAGTTTTTATTTACAAACTGAAATGGTCAAACCACCTTTGGAATGTCTCCTTTATGCACCTTGCACATGTGAACCAAAGACATTAGTAATAACAAGAGAGTGTATGTACAACATGAAAACCTAAGTCTAATGACTATGTACATTTGAGTCACACTAGTCAAAGTGAAAGACCTAAAAGGATTATGAAATTACACGTCAAGTTACAACTATGCTACAAGACTAATCTACTTTGAAGTTAGAAGTAAACCAACAAAAGAAAGCCATTACAAGTTAGTTGAATTGAATTAAAACATGCAAATGGACCAAGGTCAAAAGTGAAACAACTTATATGAATGCTTAAAACCAATCTCAAAGTGTCACAAAGGTTAGCATTAAACTCTCTCTCCAAAGTCAATTCATTCCATGAGCAAAATCACATTTAAACTTCTCATACAAGTATGCAAAATTGTCACTCAAGTAAGGCAAATGAAATGACATGGTAAGGCAATGTTAAAGCTCACACACCAGAGGAAATGACCTATCAAATGTCCTAATTGAATCCTAAAAACAATCATGAACATGGCATACAAGTGGCATCAAAAGAAGTGGCCAAAGTGAAACACAAATTCACATTCACATACACACCAAGAAGGCATCATTTAAGGCATGTGAAATGATCAAATGCAATACTCAAGCATGTCTAAATTGTGCATCAAAATACGCTTAATAATGTGCTAAAACTCATATTCAAAGTTAGCTCAAAGTGCCCTCACACAAGCGCTAAACCAAGACCTATTTCTAAGCATGTGTCAACATGTTCGGTTCGTATTGGAAAATGAGTGAAAAATAGAAAAATGCTCTTGAAAATTATGGGTAATCAACCAAGTCATTCCAATTCCAGTAGGTAATCACATACAAAAGATAGGACACAAAACATGCACCAAACATACTCAATCAATTGCAAACATGGATCAATTTATCAATGATGCTCTTACAAGACAAGGCACAAAGATGATGCTCAAAAGCAATTCAATAATCATGGCCAAGATACCAATCAAACATCATTAGGTCATATAATCAGAGGCCTAAATTCACAACAAAAATTAGCTCCAAATGGTCAAGGGAAGATCACACTTCATGATTTGCATCACAAGATACACCATTAAGAACACATTCCTTTTCAAAACTCCAGAAAAATATCAAAACACACCAAACGTGAGATTAAAATTCACCAAAAATTAATTAAGACCCTCAAAAACTCCCCAAAATTTTCTTAGAATATTCCAATGATCTTTTCTATTTTTAGAATTTGAATTGGAAGCATATAGAAAAAAGAAAATAAGATATAACAATGTAATCAGAGGGGGGGTGCACAAATCAGCAATTTCCAGTTTCAATTTCCCTATTGGGCTCAGGCGTAGGGTGTGATTAGCAAATCTGTGTGTAGGCCCAAGGTACAAAAGGCCTGGCAGCGCATGGTAACCAAGGTAGACTTTTGGTCAACCTTGTGGACTAATCTGGTGCGTCCATTCACAATGATGATGGATGATGATAGATCAAAAGGCGATGATGAAGTGATGTACGGTACATGATCAGGGGTGTATGGTATGGACTATCTTAAATGATTGCACGGGATCCTTAGAGGTCCTACTGGACGATGACACTTGTCACCACCGGTGTGGCTTTTATCAACTAAACTTATCCTCTTATCTTGTTATAACGGTGAAAGAAAATGAAAACAAGTTATTTGTAACTTTCCTTCTCTCTCTCTCAAACGCCTCTCTCACTCTCTGCAATTACATGGCCAGAAAACTCATACCGGCCAGAGAAGATGGTGGCCGGCGGCGGCGCCGTCTTCTCCGTCCAGCCACACCTCAAATCAGAAAAACCGAAACCGAAACCCTAGGTTATTTCTCACGGAGATTACGAATCCGGAACTATTTTTCACCAAAGCTCACTCAATTCACAGGATCGAAGCACAAACGAAGAGGAATCAGATGACACAAGGCAAGATAAATCACGATGAACTTCTAAGTTCAAAGCCACCGCTACGAGACGGAGGCAGAAGTTTTGTACCTTGATGATGATGACGCTAACAGTAAGCTCGGTAAATTAGATTTCTCTCTTATTTTCGTTCGCAAATTCTCCCTCTACCTTTGAATTCTTGTTCGCTCTTGATTCTTTATTCGTTTCTGGTGCGAATTACGTCGTGAATTACCACTGATGTTGCGTGTTGAGTTGCGTTGCAAAGTTGTGCATTGATTGCGTTCTTGAATTTTGCAAGTTGTGGATTAAGAACGAAGATGGTGACGATCATTGAAGTATTCAGCGATTGCGAGAAAATGATGATTCTCGCAGACGAAGGTTAACTGAAGATGGTGCTGAGGTTGGAATGGTTTTTTCTAGGCTGATTTAATGGCGGTTTCCGATTGATCAAGAACTGATTCACTTGAGGAGATTGGTGATTAGTGCAGGGAATTGAAGGTTGAGATGGAATTTGATAAGCAAGAAGAATTGAAGATTGGTGAAGATGTTGAATGGTGATGTGAATATTGATCAAGAGGAAGAGTGAGGAATGAATCCAAAGAAATTGAGAACGATTTGTTAGGGAATGTTAGAGATTGGAGGTTCTGTTAGAAAAATTGTTAGGAATCATTGTAAACTAATGAAGGATTGGAAAAAAAATAATCTGTTATCATTCTGTTATCTGTTATGAGAATTTTTCTGTTATCAAACGATTAGGAGAATTTGGTTGTGTGAATTTTCTGTTAGAGGTTAACCGTTAGGAAAAAAATTGGGATGTTATCTTTTTTGGTATATCTATTTTTCTGCTGTTATATAGCTTAAGATGCAATCGCCAAATTCAGTCTTGAGAGAAAATTATGTGCTTTTTGCCAACAATGCCTACCTCAATTAAAAGGACTCAAAATTCCTCTCAAGGTTTGAGAGACTCTTGGAATAATTTTCATTTCTGAAAATTCAATTAGAAAAGCATCAAAAGCTCATTCCAATAGCTTGAACTGTACGAGAAACTACCATTTACTGTCTGCAACTGTTATGCCTCCACGAACCACTTCAGCTTAAATTTCATTGGTTCAACAAGATATACAATTCCCGAGCTTATCTTCCCCATCGGTAGCTGTGGCTCTTCAGCCTCTTGGACCATTTCTTAAAAACTCTTTGGCTTTTTCGAAACCCTCCAGCTCTCTTGTACAACTGAACAACGACCCCCATTGTAACCCCATCCAGTTCCATCCCTTGACTTTGCATCAATTGAAACCAAGCACGTGCTTCTTTTGTATTAAACATGTAGGAAGCTTTCATCAATGATTGGTTTTATGGAAATGGGATGTGAATCAAAAGTGGTGTAATGGATTAATGGATATGAAAGAAATAATGGATAAATGGTTAATTGGATTTTCAAATGGATATTGAAAATGAAAATAGGTATGGATTCAAAAAATGGATTTAGGAAAAATGAATTGGATTTGAACTTGTATCTTGAATTCCAAATATCTTAAAGCGCTGGCCCAATCCAAATTCAAACTCAAATACTCCATGAACTTCACCTCGAATCAACTTCAATCTCCTCCCTCATTAACTTGTATTATACGCAATGAACAATAAGCAACTGAGAGAATAATTCTGTCCTGACCACAATATAAACCCACAACTAGATCTCATGTCCAGCTGCCTTTCTCTCTTTTTTCTCCTTTTGTTTGTATTTATATGGTGTTTTATGGTGAACTAATGAAGTTCTCATGGAAATCACGGAATCTCCGACGAAAACAGCGGAATTTCTTAGTTTCTTTGTTGAATCTCGCGGGGAGAATGCATGAATACCCTGGGGACAAGAAGAATGTCCCGAGGACACGAGATGAAAATCTCGGGGTCCTCAACAATATTTCCTCTGTGGGAGGGATCCCTCCCAAAGCAGCATGTCGGTGACCTGAGGATGGTCACGGGGACGTTCGTCGGTTGTCACGGGGACGTGGGCGAGCACGACAATCTCGGGATCCCGACGCTCCTTCTTCGTCCTTTCACTTGAACAGCGGTGGAGAGGTGAATTTGATATGGATCATCGAATTCACTGTTTCCTTCTGCTTTTCAGGTACATGGAAGCTTTGTCCATGTCTGTGGCCATGGGATCGTTAGACGTCGACGATCAGCCCGACTCTCCGATGACGCCGATCACCAGCGCCGAGGAGCGTCCCCTTGCGGAGTGGGTTAGCGACGGGCCGCTAAACATGATCTCCCAGTTCGTCGACGGGGACGAAGATGATATCTTTTGTACAGTCGAACACCGGCTGGTGGGCTCCCCGAAGAAGTGGAAGGTGTTCCGGCCTCTGGCGCACCATCGCATATGTTCGACATATCGAGGGATGAGGTTTCCCCTTTATGAATTCATGTTCGACCAAGCGGGGTGGCGTTTGCCCTTTACGGATTTCCAACAAGCAGTGTTCATTTGGCTGCGCCTGGCGCCCTCGCAGCTCCATCCTAACTCCCTTGCTTTTATCCGAGCCTTCTAGCTCATTTGTAAATATCTCCAGATCGGGGCAACCGTGCCTCTTTTCTTTCGTATCTTCCACCTCCAAAGACAGGCCTCCGACGACAGACACGACTGGGTATCTTTTAAACAAGTGAGCAACCTCTTCCACACCTGCCTGGAATCTGTTCGGTACTTTAAATATCGGTATTACATCGTGAGGCCGGTCACGCTTGAGGCTGTGAATTCGGTGTATCGCCGGGTTTCCCGCGAAGTGGATGGGCAGAAGGAGGAGGTCCTTGAACCGAGATTCCCCTCGTTCTGGACGGAAGAACATTTCAAAAAGGGGACGGACAGCTACATTGTCAGCCCTGACCGACTTTGCGAGGGGGATCGTCTAGCGTATGAGAAAATAGTTTCCTTCGTCAACGGTTTTAACAAAGCCAAGCTCGTGACGTCGGACGGGAAATTCGTCCAGGGTGACGACGGACAGGTCTTAACGAAGCGCCGGTTAATCAATACGAGGGACTTCCTCGAGACGTTTTCCAACGAGGATGCCCTCAAGATGTTAGGTGGTGGAATCCTCTTCGACTTGCTTTTTCTTTGCGTCCTGGTTTTCGATTTACTGACACATTTATTTTCTTTGCAGGCAAGATGTCGGGTGCTGAGGAGCGTATCAAGAAACTGAAAGCTGCCCGTAGTTCAAAGAAGGGCGACAAAGGCTGTATCGAGCAACTCCGATCGCAGGTCCCCGGTCCTACTCCAGCAATCGGGGGTTCTTCTGGCTCTCCCCAAGACAGCGACTCCCCCAGCACTCAAAACTCCCCGAAGAGACAGCGGCTTGCTGATCATGTGGACGTCGACCTCACTGAGAACGAAAGCCCTCCCACTGTGAAATTTGTGCTCCCGCCTTGCCACTCGAGGCCGAACTTCTTTATGGGGAACAATTCCCTATGTGTTGGTGCACCCGAAGTTCAGACCATCTTGGGTGTTGACAGGGTTTCTTGGAGAAGGGCGCTGGTGGAGGATGTGTCCACGGTGATGCGGGTTTGCGCTGCCGCCTTGGTCCTGAATGACGATACATGCCCAGCGAACGAGCTGAACAGGTTGCAAGAGAGTTTCAGGTCCCTCTCAGCTGAAATGGAGAAGGTGGGCAAGGAGCTGACTGACTGCAAAAACCAGAACAAGGCCCAGGTCGAGCTTCAAGAGAAGTTGGAGGAGAGATTGAAGAACGCTGAGGAGGAGAGGAAACGTCTCTTGGCGAGGAACGCCGAGCTGGAAGAAGTTGTTCGCCCGGCTGAGGAGGAAACCGAGGAAGACAAGTTGTTGACTCCGCGGGCAGCGCTGATAGCGAAACTCAGGGAAGCCGAGCAGGATAACCTCGTGGCGGCTGACATAGGTTTCAGGAATGCCGTGCAGCAGCTTTGGGTTCTCAATCCCCGACCTTATAACTGAAGGGACTGACCCTGACTACGAGGTGGTCGACGGTCAGATCATGCAGCCGATGCAAGAGGAAGAGGTCGGAGGAGGGGCAGACGAACACGAGCAGCCAGAGGGGACTGTCGTCAACTAGGTTTTTCCTTTCTCATTTTGTTTGGCATGCGAGCCATTTTATTTTTTGATTCCTGTGCCCGGCCTGCGTGCCAGGGGATTTTTTATACTTGTTCGTAATACCTGTACAATAGGCTTCTGCCCGCTTAATGCATTTTTGTTTATCTGCGCGTGTGATGTTTGTATATTTTCTCTTGTGTGTGATGTTATTGTATTTGCTATACTTTATTTATTTTTGTCTAAGTAATAGAGATTTTGGGAATTTGCTCGACTTCGATAATCCTCGATTGCGTGGAGAGCTGGCCGAGTGGTCGGAGGTGTATTCCGACCTTCAACGAGGCTAAGAGCTCGGTCGAGGTCTTAGCTTCGTGGCGTGAACTTCCCATCGCGAGATGGGTGTTCTGCCTAATTGGTACAACGACGACGGAGCTCGATCGAGGTGTCCTCGTCGGATCAAAAGTCCTCGCGCACACACAACGCGGCCCTTGATCATCGTGTTTTGTATAGGGGTGTCGCGCTTGTACCCTAGTGCGTCCCCGTAACCGCGATGCTAGTGTGTCGCGGGTAGTGCTTAACTGTAGTACTGTTTAAGCTTCTCAGTGTTCCATGGTCGAGCAAGTTCTTCCCCGTGTAGATTTTCGAGGAAGTAGGCTCCTGTCCCCGTTTTCGCGCGGATGCGGTACGGACTCTCCCAGTTCGCGGCGAGTTTGCCTTCTCGTGAATCTTTCTGGTTCCTTCGTAGGACGAGGGTGCCTACCTGAAAATCACGTTTGATAACTTTTTCGTTATAATGTAAAGTTATTTTCTGTTTAAGTGAGGCTTCCCGGAGGGATGCGCCCGTCCTTATTTCCTCGACGAAGTCGAGCTCTTCCCTTAGAGCCTCGTTGTTCGCATCCTCATTGATGGGGGCTTGCGTCCTCCTCGAGGGTTCCCTGATCTCCACGGGGATCACCGCTTCCGTTCCGTAGGTCAGACGAAAAAGGGTCTCCCCGGTCGTGGAATGTGGGGTTGTTCGGTAGGCCTAGAGGACACTGTGTAGCTCCTCGACCCACCGTTGTTTGGCGTCGCCTAATCAAGGTTTCAATCCTTGGAGGATCACTCTGTTTGCTGCCTCGGCCTGCCCGTTCGTTTAAGGATGCTCGACCGACGTGAAGTGCTGCTTCATGCCCAGTTTGGTGATGAAGTCTTGGAAGTTCTTGTCGGTGACGATCGCTTGGGGCACGCCTAACCGGGAGAGGATGTTCCTTTTGTAGAAGCGGAGTTTGTTGAAGGCCGTAATTTTGGCCAGGGCTTCCGCCTCGATCCACTTCGTGAAATAATCTACGCCGACGATGAGGTTTTTGTTTTGGTATGACCCCACGACGAAGGGCCCGAGGATATCCATTCCCCACCACGCAAACGGCCACGGGGATGACAGTGTTTTGAGCTCGTTAGGGGGAGCGAGGTGCATGTCCCCGTGCCGCTAACACCTGTCGCACTTCCTGACATATTCTTTGGCGTCCTGTTGCATGGTGGGCCAGTAATACCCTGCTCGAAGAGCCTTACGGGCAAAGGATTGCCCGCCGAGGTGTTGTGCATTGATTTCCTCGTAGATTTCCTGGAGTATACCGGGGACCCTGGCCTCCGCGACGCACCTGAGGAGGGGGATAGAAAACCCGCGGCGGTATAGCTTATCCTCGACTATTGTGTACGAGCATGCTCGTCGCTTGACCATCCCCGCTTCCTTGGGATCTTCAGGCAGTTTGCCCGTCGTGAGGTACTCGTATACCGGGGTCATCCAGCAATTGTTGTCCCCAATAGCGTTCACGTCCGCCGCCGGAACGGGTTTGTCGATGCTCGGGCGGGAAAGCACTTCTTGTATGACGGATTTGTTTCCGCCTTTCTTCTTTGTGCTCGCCAATTTAGACAAGACATCTGCTCAGGTATTGTGCTCGCGAGGGATGTGGGTTACTTTCGCGGAGGTGAATTTTTTCATCTTTTCTTTCACCAAGGTCAAGTATTCCATGAGGCTGTCGTTCTTGGCCTGGTACTCTCCTCGAACTTGCGAGGCTACGAGCTGGGAGTCGGTGAAGATTTTGACCTCCTTGGCCCCGAGGTCCTCGGCCAACCGAAGCCCGGTGAGGAAAGCCTCGTACTCTGCCTGGTTATTCGACGTCAGGAAGGATAGTTTGAGGGGGACCTCGATCAGGATGCCTTCCTCGTTTTCGAGGATAATGCCCGCCCCGCTCCCCTTCGTGATGGATGCTCCGTCGACATAGATCGTCCACTTTTGGGATCCGTTGGTCGAAGGTTCCGGGACGGTCATCTCCGCCACAAAGTCGGCCAATACCTGAGCCTTCAGGGCCTTCCTTCCCTCATATTGGATGTCCAATTCGGCGAGTTTGAGCGACCACCTGAGCATCCTTCCCGCCATATCTGGTCGTCCAAGGAACTGCCTTATTGGCTGTTGGTTCTTACGACAACCATGTGGGCTAGGAAGTAATGGCGCAGCCTCCACGCGAACAGATCAGCGTTCTCCTGGAGACAAGCCTTCAGCTGCTTCTTCGCCAAGTCGGAGAGCCCGGTGCCAATCTTCACGTTACGGTCTGGATCGTCCCCAAGGCCGACAAGCTCGAAGTCTCCGTCTGGGATGGGGCGTGTTGGGTGGAGAGGTTGCCCGTTGTTTTCCGCCTGGAGGTCGAGGTCCACTGGTCCGTCCTCTTCGTGCTCGCCCAGGAACCTGCTATCGAGGTCGACCACGTTGATGCGCGGGAGAGGCCTCTGTACGGTGTCCGGGGATGACTTTACTCTGGTCTTGGGCTTGGTGCCGATGGAACTCATGCCTTTGATCATAGCGTCGAAGCACCTCCTGGCCGCGTCTATGTCCCAGTGCATCGTAACTACCCGCCCCCTGGCCGTGTAGTACTTCATCTTGAGGTGAACCGTTGATGGCACTGCTGTGAGTTCGTCTAGGGTGGTCCTCTCGAGGATGCAGTTGTAGAGGGATGGACATTCGACCACCAGGAAGCGGGTCTTCACTTGACGGGCTAGTTCAACGTAGCCCCATGGTCTGGTGGTGGTACCGTTGAACCCCTGCAGATCTAAACCGACGTACAGGGTCAGATGTCTCTTGTCGAGCTGGAGAGTCCCGAACAGGTGAGCATACATGATGTTGACCGAACTTCCTTGGTCGACAAGGATCCTTCGAACATCAAAATTCGCCATCTGTGCCCTGACCAAGAGGGGGATAGTGGCGTTGGGCGCCCCGCCTGGGAGCTCTTCAAGGTAGAAGGTGATAGGGTTTGATTTCCCTTGCACCTTCTCGAGAGTGGTGGTCTTCGCCGATGTTGCGGACTCCAGTTCGTCAAATTTCTGCTTGATCGACCCGATGGACACCTTCTCGTAACCACCCCCAGATATGACCATCGTCTTGGGGAAACCTTCCCACGTGTTGCGGGCAGCGACAGGGTCTTCGTGGGGGAAGTTCACCCACATGCTGCGAACTTCTTCTTGGCCCTCGATGCCTTCGGGGATAAAGAAGTCCTCGGGTCGAGTGACGCTGAGGGCGACCTGCAGCCGACTCTCGTCGGGAGGAGGTGTCGTCTCCTCGACGTTTTGGGCTTCCCGGGAATTGGGATGAGGGGCGTCATTCTTCTGGACGTACTTCTTTAAGTGCCCTTCCTTGATTAGGATCTCAATTGCATCTTTGAGATGGATGCAGTTCTCCGTGACATGTCCGTGGCTCCGATGGAACCTGCAATACTTGGACCTGTCCGTGTTTGATTTAGGGGTCATTGGCTTCGAAAAGCGGACGCCTCCTTTAAAAAATTCCGAGTTGGAGCACTCGGAGAGGATTCGCGCGCGGGGAGAGTTGAGCGGCGTGTATTCTGTGAAAAATAAATGCTCATGTCGTTTTGTTAATTGTGACGTGGATTATTTAGCTCACGGCTTCATGTTGAAATATGGCTCACACGGCTTATTTTCTCTTGTCATGGCTTTAAGGCTTTGAAATAATATAACACTGCTGGGATTGTGAAACATGAATTTGGAATTGTAGCTGGCACATGAAGATTTAATTTGCATAAATGGTAACCAGCTTCAACTGTACAGTGTTGACAAAAGGACCTACAGATTCTAGTCCTGACAGAACTGAGCATACTCACGGTTGCTTCATCCATCAGAAGACATCATTCCACATTAGAGTTAGGTGGACGGATCAGCAAACTGCTCTGCTCTGGTTGTAGATTTTGAACTTGTTGAGGTTGATGTTGCAAAACTACACTTTGGGAAAATGTTGCTCCTGCTCATGTTGCTGCGGCTGATGCTGTTCTGGTAGTTGGCATTACTGTGGAGATAGGTTTGGTTGCAACGAAGATTGTTGTTTAAGAGACAACGGCTGATGATGCGTCAGCAAAAGTTGACATCGTAGATTTATCAAGGTTTGGCAGCTTGTTTGCTTGGAATTGAAGGCTTCCGAAAGTTCATACATATTTGACACACTCTCCAATGATACATCTTGGACTTGTCGGGGAAAATAAGAAGTCAACATCATAGCAGAAGATCAAGCTGCAGGGAAATTTAAATCAATACCCAACACAAGGCAAGAGAAAACCTGACAGGTGACTATTATATCAATACTTCTTAGATGGAAATAGCATCGCTCTCCGCTTAGGGATATCCAAAGCAACAACAACACATCTAGAGGGTAAAACTCTGAGTGGAGACTCCTCATATAATTTCTGCTGTGGACAGCAAAAGATAAATCTCTGCCTGGGGATTACCATTAAGGAGTGGTGGACCTCAAAACTACTCAACTACCTGACCATAACATAATCAACTGGGGAAGATCCGGATCAAGACTTAACTGGGAAAAACCGAACAACACTAGATCTTATGAGTCCAACACATTATAACAAAATCTGAGGAAACCCACCGTCTTGTCAACAACTGGTCATATGAATAAACTCTGCTGAGGAAATATCAACAAACTCTATTGGGGAAATATCAACAAACTCTGTTGGGGAACTCTGGTTCTTAGTGGGTTCAGCCTACTTTGATTTATTTGTGCTTATTTGTTTGATTTGTTTGTTATTGCTTGTTCTGTTTGGGTACTTGGTGATCTCTATGTGGTGAGATAAGTCTTATACCCGGACTTGAGTGCACTTATGATAGGAGGGTGATATAGTCTTGTTCGGCTTATTTGGAGTAGTCCTTACTAAGCTGACTTGAGATCCCCGCTCAGTGGAGGCCCATTTGGGATTACTGATGTCATACGAGTAGTCGTATTTGACATTACTTTTCCGACCTGGGAGCTCGAGAAGCCGAGGACCTTAGAACCCTTTAATCCATCTTGGCCTTATTACGACGTGGTGCGGTGGTTGTTCAGGTGTAGACTTGAATCAGTTGTCACGCAATACCACACTCAGACGAGTTTCTCATGAGAATATTATTGGCTGACGAGTAGTCATTTAAGCTGATAATATCCAAAAGGTGGATCTATGACTCTGGGAACTTTTTAGAACCTTGTTCTACAAGTGCTGATATAACCTTAGTATATACCATTGTGGGTTGGTTCTCACCCTCGGCTCCATGCTCGTGACTTAGAACCTTTGAACCCGTGTGCTTTGTGTGATCTTGTTTGTGTTTGCTGCATCATGCACTCATGCATTCATGGACATTTTGTTTCAATCAGTTTTCAAGGATCTTAGAGATTTTCCTTTGTAAACATCACAGATATTGTGATCATGGACATTGGAAGGAGAAACACTCAGAAGTACTGTTTCCGAGCTCCCGATCTTACAAATTTGATAAAGCTAGTGTCCTTGGTAGTTGATCGTGCAAACTTCAGATCTCGTCGTGGGAGACTTCTATCTATTATTTCTATCAACATTGAAAACAGAATTATTCTATGATCCTGTCTACCGATGCTTTACTTTTCCTGATTACCAACTCATGCCGACTTTGGAGGAGTATGCTTATCTGTTGAGTATACCAGTTTCTGATAAGGTTCCTTATACTGGTTTGGAGGAAGTTCTTAAGCCCCAAGATATTGTTGCAGCCACCCATTTGACGAAGTCTGATATAGATGCTAACCTTATGGTTAAGGGAGGCATCAAGGGTTTGAATTCTAAGTTCTTTATTGGGAAAGCCACTCTATTTGCTAATGCTGGTAGCACATTGGCGTTTGAGGCTATATTTGCTTTGCTTATCTACGGACTAGTCTTATTCCCTAACGTTGACAACTTTGTGGATGTTAATGCTATTAGGATTTTCTTGATTGGGAACCCTGTTCCGACTTTACTTGGTGATACTTACTTCTTCATCCATCATAGCACTTCAAAGGGGAATGGTAGTATTGTTTGTTGCACACCTTTGCTGTACAAGTGGTTTATTTCGCACTTACCACAGTCATCGACTTTTAGGGAGAACAAGAGTTGTTTAAGGTGGTTTCAAAGGATCATGTCCCTTACTCATGCTGACATTACTTAGTCTTCTTATGTTTATGAGAATGTCCGGATTATTGATAGTTGTAGGGAATTCTCCAATGTGCCTCTTCTTGGCACACAAGGAGGAATTAACTACAACTCGAGTTTAGCGCACCATCAGCTTGGTTATATGTTGAAGGATAAGCCTAAAAATATTCATTTAGAGGGTTTGTTTTTCCAAGAAGGGAATGACTCTCTTGGTTTGAGGAGAAGAATGGCTCATGCTTGGACTATGATTCATAGGATGGGTAGAGGACAACTTGGGAGACAAGTTTACATTGCCTTGAAACCTTATACGCTTTGGGTGAAGGAGAGAGCTAAGGAGCTCAAAATGCCTTATCCTTTTGAGAAACCCATGTCTACAACGGTCGCTACACCGCTCCCTATTCCTTCTGATGATGTGAAGACTCTTAATGATGCTTTAGCCAAGATGAAGAAAGAAAAAGATCTTTGGGAATCCAAGTTTCACGCTTCAAACCTTGAGAAGTTAGAGTTGCAAAAGCAGATGAAGGAGAAAGATGACTTGATTGAGTTGCTTGAGTGACGTGCTGTGAAGAGACATGGAGAGGATTTATTTTCCTCTACTACTTCATCATCGCATCCTCCTACTTTCGGTGCTTGGAAGGATATTATGGATCAACTCGTGTTAGAGAAGACCACCATGAAGGACAACTATGAGAGAGAGATTAAGAGGCTCTGAAATAAGTATCAGCTTGGATCGTCATCAGATGCTCTTTAGGATCTAGCTTTTTCTTATTGTATTTTGATCCTTTGTAACTTGTACTTCCAAGTGTAGCTCTTTCCAATATTCAATAAAATGAGATGTTTATTAGTATTTCAAAAAATGTTATTTCTTTATGATGTTTGCAATTGCTTTATATTTTAAAGATCCTTGAAAGCTAAATGAAACATTTGCATTTTGCATTAGCATTCACATCATTGTGCATTGTGTTTTTCCTTTTCTAGGTATCTTATGTTTCTCTTGGTCTCCATTCATCCAAGCTGTCGCACCAGTACAACACTCGAGTTAATCTGAAGAAAAAGATGGATCAATAGCAACAATAGAACCGTGAGCTTCGTGAGGATGTGACAACTCTGAAAGATAGTTTAGAAAGACTCACTGCTATGATGGAAGCATTGGTGGCTGCTCAGAATCAGCCACCCCTCCTCCTCCGCTTTCAACTCCTATGCAAAGGGCATTCATTTCTGAGATTGTTTCTACGCCCATCTCTATGGCACCTGCTAGTGTTCCTCAACACTCCATGCCTCCTGGATTCCCCTGGGGCATGCCTCAAAACTTTGTTCCTGAAGGTTATCAACCACCACCACCTCCTGAAGTTCCAGTTGTTCCTATTGTCCAGCCTGTGATATCTCTACCACCGCCTGTGGTTCATACCGTTCCTTTTGGTGAAGAACAGATTTTCCACACTGCTCCGAGCGAGAGTGTTGATGCTTATGAGAAAATTGAAGAGATTCAAGATCAATTTTCTAAAATGCAGAAAGAAATCAAAGCTTTGAGGGGTAAAAAACTATTTGGGAAGAATGCCCATGAGTTATGCCTGGTTCCTAATGTGAAGATCCCACACAAGATCAAGGTCCCTGACTTTGAAAAGTATAAGGGTAACTCTTGTCCATTGAGCCATTTGAATATGTATGCTCGCCAGATGTCGACTCATACCGATAATCATCAGCTTCTCATTCACTACTTTCAAGATAGTTTGTCTGGTGCAACCTTGAAATAGTATATGGGACTCGACAACACTCGAATTCGTACTTTCAAAGATTTGAGTGAGGCTTTTGTAAAGCAGTATAAGTATAATGTGGATATGGCTCCTGATCGTGACCAGCTTCGAGCAATGGCTCCGAAAGATAAGGAGACATTCAAAGAAGACGCGCAGAGGTGGCGCGAGATTGTTGCTCAGATTAATCCTCCTTTGGAAGAAAAAGAGATGACTAAAATCTTCTTGAAAACTTTGAGTCCTTTCTATTATGAGTGTATGATTGCTAGTGCCCAGAGTGACTTCAGTGAGATGGTGAATATGGGGATGAGATTAGACGAAGGTGTCCGTGAAGGACGTTTGTCAAACGATGTTAATTCTGTCGGAAGTTCCAAGAATATGTTGGTGGATTTGCCAAGAAGAAAGAAGGAGAGACCAAATTCGTTTCTCGAGAGAATTATAGAAGACCTCGCAATAGAAACAGTCATAAGCTACATGTTGCATCTGTTACGCCTGTTATCAATTCAACTCCTATTGTTCAAGCAAATCCAGCTGCTCATCAACAACACTCTCACCAACAGAACAATCAGCGGGGCCGTTTTTAGAAGGACTTTGATCCAATTCCGATGACCTACTCAGAATTGATCCCTGGTTTAATTCAGAAGATCTTGTTCAGACCCGTGTGCCACCTGCTGCTCTGAAAGATTTTCCGTGGTGGTATAAGCCCGAAGCTCATTGTGCTTTCCATCAGGGAGGAGCTGGGCATGACACTGAGAATTGTTATCCATGGAATATGGAGGTGCAAAGGTTGGTTAGAAGTGGTATTTTGTCTTTCGAAGACACCAATCCTAATGTGCAAACGAACCCGTTGCCCAACATGGTAAGGCGTCTGTCAATATGGTTCATGGTTGTCCTGGTACATTCAAGGTTTTTGATATCCGCTGGATTCGAAGATCGCTTGTGAAAATGCATGCACTTTTGAGTGAATACCATGATATTGATCATGATTATGCAGCTTATTGCATCTGTTCCGTGAACCCTCGTGGTTGTGTAATAGTAAAGAGGGACATTCAAGGGATGATGGATCAGAATTTGATTGAGGTCACTGCAAAGAGAGATAACTATCAGAATGAGGTGAATGTTATTGTGCCACACTTTAATATTCCTGAACGAGTTGTTATCTCTTATGACAGTCGGAAGACCGCTGTTACACCTTTGGTTATTCGGTTACCCGATCCAATACCCTATGAATCTGACAAGGTTGTTCCGTATAAATACAATGCTACCATGGTAGAAGATCGTAAGGAAGTTCCCATTCCTTCTTTGTCTTCTGTGGTAAGCATTGCTGGTGTTAGTAGAGTGACCTAGAGTGGTCGTATTTTTGCTTCAAGCCCTCAAAGATTGTGGAGAATGTTGTTGTTGGCAAACGACCTCAAGATGAGAATAATGTCAATATTTCCGGTCGGTCCAGTGGTTTGAATAAGAAGGCTTATGAGGATGAGGTATTCAAATCGATCAAGAAGAGTGAGTACAGTGTGGTGGATCAACTCTTGCACACCCCGTCCAAGATTTCAGTGTTGTCCCTATTGATAAATTATGAGGCTCATAAGGAATCTTTGCAGAAGTTACTGGAACAAGTGTATGTTGAGCATGATGTGACTGTTAATCAGTTTGATGACATTGTTGCCAACCTCACATCATGCAATAATTTGAGTTTCTGTGATGAAGAGTTACCCGAGGAGGGGAGAAATCACAATTTGGCCTTACATATTTCTATGAACTGTCAAGAAGATACACTTTCCAATGTGCTGGTTGATACAGACTCTTCTTTGAATATGTTGCCAAAGTCTACTTTGTCGAGGCTTTCGTACCAAGGTGCTCCCATGAGGTATAGTGGGGTTGTGGTTAAAGCTTTTGATGGATCTAGAAAAACTATGATTGGAGGGATTGATCTTCCAATCAAAATAGGACCATGCTTCTTCCAAATTACTTTCCAAGTAATGGATATTCGTCCTGCTTATAGTTGTCTGCTTGACTGACCCTGAATTCATGAAGCTGGAGCAGTGACTTCGACTCTTCATCACGAAGACACCTTGATTGTACATTGATAACACACAAATGAGTTCATTTACACCTTATTTCACCTTATTTCAAGCTCTATGAAATAAGTATTGTTATTAAATAAATACTACTATGTTAACAAAAAAATTGAAGAAATTTTTGGCTTGAAATTAATTCAATGTTGGTTATTTGTGTATGTTTTAATGTAAATATTATCTTTTGACAACTTTTTAATTAAATGGAAGAATATTGTATATATTATACATTCCTTTACATTCAAAATGTCTAATATTTTCAGCAAGAGAAATGTGCATGTAAATAAATTAGTTAATCCAGTTTTTTATATTTATTATGACACTTGATAGAATTCACTTTCTATATATACTTTGGAATGTTTTTTGACCGATAGATTAGACATATTCAAATATCATTTTTACTAATTGTTTGATGAATTAAATTCTATGTCTTCCTATCTTTTTGTTTTTTTATTCAATAATCTGCCATGAATAAAAAAAATTATGACTAATCAAATAATGTTTAATTTTATTTATACAGTCTTGGAAGAGTCAATAACACGACTCCCCCTAAAAAGTATTTAGGACTTGTACAACTTCCACAGACAATAATGCAGATTTTATTATGATTCAAAGTGCTATAGGTAGTGTTAGGGTTGGACAATCGTTGATTTCAAATTTACAATTTAAATTCAATACAAATTACAGTTTCATTTTTATGACCGATTTCAAATTTAAAATTTAAATTCAATGCAAATTACAGTTTCATTTTTATAACTCAATTTCAATTAATAAATTTTCGATTTTTGTCGGATTAGTTAAATCGGTTTAATATTTATTAGACCAAACCTATAAAAGTGACTAATTTTTTTTAAAAATTTTTAATAAAAAAATATCAAATTTTCAGAATAGTTAAAGAATTATTTTTTATTATTAAAAGAAAAATTATTATTATATGATAATAGTTTCAATATCATTTGATTAATTATTATCATACTTTAAACCATAAATTAAATAATATTCAAAATTTTATATTACTGAATTTTTGAAAGTACGCATTGTCGCCAAATATTATGAATCTCATTTTTATCCTTAAATATTATGAATCTCATTTTTATAGTGAGTCACTCATATAGTAATAAAAATAAATAAAATATATATTAATCAAGTTTAGTTGGTTTCGATTTTCGACGGATCTAAAATAAACATCCGAGTCTGACCGAAGCAATCATATACTATCTAAATTAAATAATCGAATCAACCAAAAACCCGATCCAATCCATTTACACAAAAAAGACAATAGACCGGTCGATTGATTTCAATCGGACAATTCAAATTTGTCTACCAAGGTAGTGTACAACTCCCACCACATGATTAAACTCAACAAAATCTTTTAGTTTAGAAACAATGGGTCAAATATTTGTACAAGAAGACAACATTGATTGTACATTGACAGTAAAAGAATGAGTTCATGGTAGTTTAAAATGAAAATTTTGCAATGGGAGTTATTTTCCACTTGCTTAGTGTAACAAGTGCGAAACTATTTTTTTGTTTTGAAGTACCGTAATACTATTTTAATTTTAAAATGAAAATTTGTGGTTATGAGATCAAAAATTCAAGCAAATCATTTTACTTGAGTAGTGAGAAAATATGCTTCCATAAATACAACAAATAATGAATGCATAGAATCATGAATAAAAGCTGCACTGATAAAAACCTTTACGATTGTTTCAAATCTTTACTCACTCTGCTATTAAAATAATGCAATGAGGCTACCATAATTACAAGAGTTGATAAGAAGGCTGTAAGAAATGTTACGATTGAAACAAGATCAGAATGCGCCTTTTTTCCAGATGGTATTCTCCAAACAAGACCAGCATCATACAGATTGGCATCATCATTTTTCAATTTGAACAAGCAATTGCTATTTCCCACATTTTCCTTCATGCGGCAGCGCAGTAACGTATCCGGTGCACAAAATTCGACTATTGAGTAGCCACTTTCATTCAGAGGCTGCAAAAGAAGAGGGAAAAAAGGGAAAATGAGGCAATAGTGCAGTACTTGGTAAGGGATAACCTTTAGCAATACAATACCAGTATAGTACTATGTTTATGACAACTTTTTAATTCTTTCAGAAGGACAAACTTTAGTACTACTAGTATATAATTTCAATATTAGCACTAATGGATTATAGAAGTGATTTAATATGGACCAAGTTGCAGAGAATCATATCATGATCTCTTTAGATGAAGCAATTATCATAAGGTGCTTAGTTCAATTACCAAGAACTTAGTATATGAAATTATAAGTAGTGCGCAATCTGGTCTTTGAATGGAATTTGATTAAAAAAATGGTCTCTAAAATGAAAAATCCTCAATCATATTAGTTTATTCAAGACAATTTCAGGGATTAAATTAACCGATCTAGAAGGACTGATGTGACAGGAGATTTTCACTTCCATAGACCAAAATCCTTAAACAGCTTTACGGACTAAATGGTGTGAGTCGTTCTTTGTGTAATAGCGCCTTCAAAAGATACATAAGTTCTTCCTTTACAAAACATTAGATTCACATAAATGTAAAGTGGCATTAAGATATAATTCGAGTTATAACAATCTTACTTGATATCGTGCATGCAAAGGAAACTCTATGCTGATATCAGATGGCTGTAGCAATGTATTTGGATCAACATCTAAGTGGATTTCAACAGCAGAACGATTGGACAAGAATGAAGGCGGCTCCAGATTTGTATCACCAAAGACAGCTATATCATTGAACACTGCAATAAAATGTGTTATTGATTGGAAGAAATATGTTCATTAAAGTAAAAATTTATACATTTTTTCCCACTTTTTTTAAATTTAAATCTGAATAGCACGGGAAGAGTATTTACCACCACGTTGAGCATGATGTTGTAATTCAAATGGATCAGCAAAAACTCCAGAAGGTAGTCTTTCAATAATTATTAATTCACATGAGTAGCTTAAAAGATCAGACAGAGACTTCAACTGTTGGGTTTGTAATTGGATTAATGTAGACACACGGCGGTGAGAACCTTCACCAACAAGAATGCGTCTTAGAACTGACAATCTTAACATGGAATTATGGTTTTCAGGAAGCCCTTCGCACAGACCAGATTCAACTTCTTGAGACATAAAAATTTCAAAATCTGAATCATGTAAGCTCGTATATCTGTCATAGTAAGATTGCATCAGAAATTGCTTAATGGGAGAAAAAGATTTAGCAGTTTTTCTATTTGAGGTAGGATTTGGGGAACCAACCACCTGAAATGAAAATGAAATATATTGTTCAACAAGACTAAAAAAAAAGGGCACTTTATATGGAATGGGAGTAATTTTGTTCAGGAGAAAGATCAAATTAAGCATGAGTTATTTATGCTACAATTAAGCAAGAATGCAAGATTATGCAAAGGTATGAAAGAGCATCTGCGTGCAAATGTTCATCCATAACTAAAAGATCTACATAGGTATGGTCTATATAATATTGCAAGAACTAAGGCCAACTTTTTGTTTATTTTTTTGTAACAGGCAAATAATAATAATAAAATATGAGAATATCAAACTATGATATGAAACAGTGTGGCGTGCTGCTTGTTAGCTGCAAATGCAATCTTAGGTGCATTTTATATACTTCGCAAGTTGAAGACAGCAGATACAAGGACTAGCACCAATTGCACAGAGATGAAATGCATGATTCTATTACAGCCTATTTCTAGGATAAGAGGATAACAAAATATAAAACTGTTATGAATTGCGAATAATAAGCCCGGAAAAGTAATCAATTAATTGAAGGGAGTCATGCCAACAAGGTCTAGTACTCTAGTCCAGTGACAAAGGAGAGATCGCGTCAAAGAAACCAGCAAACTGGAATAATTGGAGTGCCCAATTATTTACAAATGGATGCACATCATCAATAACAGTTAACAACATCCACGACCTTTCTCGCAAGGTGACCGACTATAAGCTCAATTTCTATCGTAAAGCTCTATTATGTATTCGGTCCAAAGATAGATTATTACTTACATCTAAATCACCTATAATGATTCGATTTATAGTTTTCCTAAGTTTCCCTGTATCTCTTATACCATTCCCTTGATGCTATATCCCCTATCACATCCATTAATCACATATGGCGTGTTTTTTTCTCCATATTTCCACACTAAGTTTTTTGTGACTTACTAAGGGACAAATGATGAGCAACATGTATTTTACATTGGTTGTGGTGCTAGTCCTAAGCTCATTTTGAAAGAAGTCATTTCAACAAGAATTACACAGGTTCTTGCAGAGAAGAATTCTAGTTTCCCATTCCAAGGGTTCTACGAATTCATTGCTCCTTTTGTTGAAACACATTCCAACATTTCTTCATTTCTTCCCAAGGACACTTGCCCAAACTCAGAAAGGAACGGCCCAGAGTCATCCATAAACAAACACTTTACTAACCTGACCTGATTCTGAATCACCAAGCGAACAGTTTCCAGGTGACCATATAAATGAACTCCCAACTAACAAATAGATCCAGAGTTGAATAAATCGCCTTGTTGTCATTTAGAATCTGAAAATAGCTTAGCAGCAACAAAAGATCAGACATACATAAAAAGCTCAATGATCAAAGAATCACTCAAACCCTATATTTGTCACATCTTAGATGGTAACCTAGCAAGAGCAAATTGGGAGAAAAAAATCATATTGCATGAAAATGGACGAAAATTCAGAATCATCAAAATAATCCAGCAATACACAAACGATATTAGTTTCTATAGATTAGATAAAAGTCAGCAAAAGCCAATCGAGTCAGAAATTATGCAAGATCAATTGATTTAATTCGCAGAATGTGATTCAACATTGCTATACTAGAACTAAGAATTTGATAAAGTAAGTAGAAGAAATAGTGATTGAAACCTACGTTTTTAAGAAAAATGCTATTTCAGGGGAAATTGTTTGTTGGCCGGTGGATCATCGCAATCGGAGTAGAGACGGGAAAGTGAGTTGCAGAGATCGAGCATGAGAATTGCTGAAACCAGAGTGCTGTAATGAATTATTTGCTATGATTAGATTTAGAACTGATAGGGAAACGAGAATGCGGAATTTAGATTATCTTTGGATTGATAAAATGGACGGACTGTGTTCCTCTGCAGTTAGCAGAGCGTCAGCAAAGCACGCTCTTACACCGTCAGCATTTTGTATATCATATGATCAAAATCAAGTGGTGGAGATTTATAGTTTTATAAATAAATAAAACTATCATAACAAATTTAATAGTTGAGATCACTTGCACTTAGTAATTGACGGCAGGGAATCCATTTCCTTGATAAAATATAATCTAGCCGAATCAAATCATCATATATATACTCTAAATTAGGTGGAAAAAAGGGAATTTGAAATAAAATTGGAAGAAATGGGATGGATTTTATAAGGTTTCATTTTATTTTATCAATTATTTATAAATCCAAACAATTAAATCACGTTAATTACCACTCCACTTTATTTCATTTCATCACATACCACTAATTTAAACATACTCTTAGAACTACAAAGGAGTAGTTCAACGAGGTAAAAAATGGTATGGAATTTGGATATTAAATATAATTACATTTTCCTTTAACTAATTTTACTTAAGTACACCGTTCATCTTTTAAGGGTTGTTATTTCCACCCTTATTATTATGTGTTCTTCCTTACTACGGTAAAAAAAAAGTCTCAAATATCTCTAGAGTTTCAGCGATGCACTTTTTTCACACAATGTTGAGAAACAATTGCTATGTTTAAATTTGGTCTGGAGATGCATCTCCATATGCACAAATGTTGATTCGGAGATGCATGTCCGTATGCACAAAATATTGATTCGGAGATGCATCTCAGTAACCTCTTTAGTTCATTAGTTAGTGAGCTTTCTGAATACGCATCTCTGGAATATGTTCTATTAGTTCAAAACAAAAACAACCAGAATGGAAAATCAACATAAATTAACATCAAAATATATATTACACAGATAAACATTACATAAATTTAACATTACATGTCATTAAAAATAGGAGGTTCGGGACGTTGCAACATCCTTATAATATCTTTGGTTGATCTTTGAATCGTCGCATCCACTTCAATCGAACCATTTGTTGAGTAACGATAAAAGGTACTCCACATAATCTTCAATTCATCATTTGTCTTCAGTTCAAGCACGGTGAATTGTATCTTTCATTCATTGTCAATCGAGGGTGAACGATACTCGAACTTGACAATGCTCAGATTTTTTGGAAATCGCACGAGAGTATTTAGTTTGGTTTTCAAATCGAGGATAAGTATGTCCTCGCAGATCCGAAATTGATATGTGAGATTTTGTGCCATTGAAATACACAAATGTAAGATGGGGATATGTAGCCATTGTGGTTTGCGTAAAGAAAATGGAATGAACCCTATTTATAGAATTTGTAGAGCAATAAGGATCTTACAAACCTTATCATATAATCAGGACAGAATTTAGAGATACATGTCTGGATCCACCTTTTTTTTTAAAAAAATAAGGGTCTACCCGAATATGCATCTCCGGATGACCCCTGTGTTGTTGTTTTTATAATTAGTAGGTGTTTTCGAAGATGTATCTCCGAACCATCCAAAAATTACGCAGAACATAACCATGGTATTACTTAGAGCAGAATTACAAAACAAAACAACATTAAAAAAATACCACTCGTTATAATATTGTGTAGTGCGTTACATACAAAAAAACGTGTTACATTGTTATATTACAACTAAAATGTATCAAAACATATGCCAGTGCCTAAATTTATTGGTGCTTCATTCTTCGATCTTTCCTTATTTGCTTCTCTTTCAATGTCACTCAATTTGGTGAACTCTTCCATCCTTTCTAAAAAAAGTGATTCGGCCAAGTTTCATCATCTTGTATGAAATGTATCGTCCACTCCAGTGATATCTTTGGTATAGGACATCCCGATTTCAAATAAATCTGAAAAAATATTGTGTTTTTGATAGCCAACCTATACACATGAAGCGTTCAGATGGATTTTGAGGTGGCTTACTCCTAAGTGGAAAAATGTTTCTAAGAAACCCAATCGTGTTAAAGCAATACGCACTTTATCATAAGCACTTGCTATAAGGTGTCTCATTTTCAGGATGCGTCTCTGGGCCATATATATATTTTTTTAAACTGAGGTGAAACTCAGAAGAGAGAAGATTGATGTGATTTTGAATGCGTTCGAAGATGCATCTCCGGACGCACGAATGATGCTTTTGGGTTTTCAAGGGTTTGGGAGACACTACTAAGGGTGAAAAGAGCATTTCCCATTTTTTATTTATTTTTATTTTGGCCACCACACATTCAAAGTTTTTCGGTTCAAACAACAAAAATTATTTGTAAAGCCATGTAAAATAAATAAATTTGGAAATTAAATATTGTGCGTTTCTTTCCCACATTTCTTAAAAACCGCCCCACTTAAATTTAGGGATTCTCATTGTACTTTATGTATTTTTAATAACTTCAGAAAAACTTAATGTAAATGGATTTAGAGCACGACATTGTCTATATGTAATCATATTTTTAAACCACATTTAAAACGCTATTTCATATTTTGTAAAACTCTTACAAAAACTTTCTCTTCATATTTAATTATTATGTTTAGTCATATAATCAACTTCATTTTCACTTCCATAATCCTTGTCATCATTCTAAGTAATTGATAATATAAATTGATATATTTCCATTTATTCATATTCTATTTTTTGTTTGTTTTTGTAACGTAGATATTGTTCAGAAGGGAAGCTTTTAGAACCTTTCAAACCTTGTCTGAAAGGATCCTTTTTTAATATTGTTTGTTTGACTTTGCTTCTTTTATGTGCAATTAGAGGTATAATTTATCCTCGATGTCAACCCAAGTGATGTATCAGAGGGTGGTGAGTCGGGTGTTCTTGAAATCGATATTGCTAAAGTTGATGTTGGAAAAGAATTTACCAATAATGTAACATCTCATATACTCTTAATTGCTCTAAATATTGTTAGTTGGGACAAATAGAGTAATTAGTGGACTCAAAAGATATCAATTTTTATTAAAAGAGATTGACTTTTATTAATAAGTAATAGAATCAACATTTTGGTAACATTAATAATTGGTCAATTGCTCTAGTAGTAAGAAATAATATTAAGAAAATATCATTTGAGATATTTCTTTACCAACTTTTCCTCTCAACCACTCAATTATCTCTTCTTATCCACTCATTTCCAACCAAGTAACACCTACATCACTTTATCATTTTCTATGTATCAGTAAAAGGAAAAGAGAAAGAAACAAGATGAGAAAAAAAGGAGAAAAAATAGAAGGAATAGAGGAAAAAAGGCGAAAGAAGGAAGAAGAAAAGGTCATGGAATCATCATCATCTCAATTCATCTAATCTTCTTCATCACCTCCATTCCTCAAGGTGAGTTCCTAGTTAGATTTAGCTTGGGGGAAGAATCCATGATTTGGGAGTTAGGGTTTGTGTTGATTCCATGACTGTTTTATGTTATTGTGTTGAAATCATGTCATGGTTTTGATTGTTTGGTTGATGTTCTTAATTCTTGATGCCATGTTGTTATCGTTCTCACATTATTTTGATGACATGAAGTTGTGTGGTGTTGATTCTTGTATGGTGGTTATGTTGTTGTGGTAATGATGTTAAGAATGAAGATATTCATGGTATAAAATGCTCGAGCATATCAATTTATGGTTATGTATGATTTAGAATGTTTAAGGATTGAAGAAGATGAGTTTAGAAGTGTGATTTTTGGAAACCTTGCAGGTTTCAATAAATTGACACCCTAGACCAATCAAATTGTCCCTTATATTTTAATGGAAATCTTTGCAGAATGCTGATGTAAATTGATTGGTCCTATCCAGCAATCAATTGGTTCCATAATTTTCACTATAAATGAGTTTCGTAACTCGGAATGAGGTGTGGTCGGATGAGTTGGAAAGCTAGTTCAATTTTCTACTTCTTGGTGAGATAAAATCATGCTTATATATCAATTATCACTTGGTTGATAGTATTATGCTATTATGTATGTTTATGACTTGTTACCTTGTTTCCACCATAAAACGGGAATGATAAATTTGATTAATGTGAGGTCGGATATATTGGAATGTTAGTCCAATACCTCATCAATTGGTGAGAAGAATTCATGCTTGTGCCATGATTATTGTTTGGGTATTGGTAATGAATTAGTAAGGAATGTTTATGAATCATATTATGATGTATGCTATGAACTATATTATGAATTGTTATTGTGTTGATTGTGTACATTTTATGATTGTGATTTGCTTACTTGTGTGCATGTATAATATGATTAAAACCTTATGATGATGAATGAGCAAGATCTAGGAGTATAACTAGGTGGATGAACTAGAAAGATTACTTAAGTTATGAAAATGTCTTAGGTGGCGATGCTTGGACGCGAAGGTACCTCGGTGTGTATCGTAGATGAGTAGTCGTTAGAATTGTAGGTTAAACACAAAATAATATGCTTTGTATGGAATATATGGCAATAACATGTGAGGGTGAATATGATCACCTAGTATTCAATGAAATAACATGAGAATTGGTGAATGCGATCACCTAGTGATCGATGAGAGCAATCACGATGATGTGGAAACCTAATCACGTATTCAGATGTTTTCCCTTGATCGTGCACATCCCATTTGAGATACTTATGTAAAGTAAAAAATGGGGATGTGGCACCAATGATTCGTGCCTTAAATGGGTTTGAGTCCCAACCATGGCGGAGCATGAGGGAGAGGTGAACACCTAAATGGGTTCGAGTCCCATACAGTGAAAGATACTCAAAGTGGGTTTGAGTCACATACATGTGAAGGTTCTTGAAGTGGGTTCGAGTCCCATACATGAAAACGTTCTTGAAGTGGGTTCAAGTCCCATGAAGAACCTGATATCCACACGAAAATCGAATCATACGATGTAAACGTTCTTGAAGTGGGTTCAAGTCCCATGAAGAACCTGATATCCACACGAAAATCGAATCATACGAGCATGTACGAATCGAGCCTTGCCCTGGACGTAGGTCCGGTCGGGGATCGATGTGTCTTTAATCCTAATAGTGATTTATGGAGTAATGTGAAATCAAGTGACATGTTTCCATACATTACAAATATCCATTAAATACTTAAGTCTTACTTACATTGTGTGAGTGATACACAAGTAACGAAAGATGAAGACTTGAGTTATGAATCGATTAGAAACTCTATAGAGCCTAGTGGACCCATAAGATAGGGGAACTCACTGAGCTTATTATCTCACCCCGCTATTATTGGTGTTTTCAGGTGTTATTTGCAGGTTAAATGCAAGAGAAGTTGTTGTATGTTAATGTTTTGAAGACTTTTGATTATCGTGATCTCCTGCTGTGGATTGTGTATGATGAAGATATTCCACATAGCTCTTAGTTTTTATTTAGGCATTATTGTATGTCATGTGCCATAATTTGAATTTTTATCTTATGGACGGGATGTTACAATTGGTATCAGAGTAGGTCGATTCTCGACCCAGCCTTGAAACATCATAAGTAAATATATTCTTGCCTCACATGTGTGTTTTGCTAACATGATTCTTAATGTCACGTTCTGTTGTATTTGGACTGATCAACCTAATTCTATGTGCATGGTAGGTAGCATCATGGTTAAGCAACCACGAGGGCTCCAAAGTTTTAGTAGAGCTTATGCTTAAGGGTAGGTTAAAGTCAAGAGTTAGAAAGTAAGGAGAACCAGTGAGCTTGGTTAAATTCAAAGTGAGAGTTGTGTCCCAGGTAATGCGGGAGTTCAAGGTGGCGCAGGGTTTGAGCAGTCCTGTAGTGTTAGAAAAATCGGAAAGTTAAGGATTTCTATTGGATGACTTCGCCTAAGTTTTGAGAAAGGTTTGAGCCATTAGTAAAGCAATATTGGTCTATTGGTATGGAACAATTATTACAAGAAATTCCATGCAGTGAGGTAGAAATGATGGTTGTGCCACAAGTATGCCATAGGGCTCGGAGGCGATGTGGTGTACCAGTGTCTCAGCTCGTAAGACCCTTAGAGCATCTTAGAAGAACGAGAGTACTTCAGGGTATATATTCGAAATGGTTCCTTCCAAGTGGTTGAAGGCTTGAGAGATATTGATGTTCAACATTTTGTTAGAGTTAAGAGAATTACCTTTGAAGAGAAGCAAACACAGAGTTGGAAGCAATGTATATTTTGCAATACAACTATTATAATCGGATGCATTTAAGATAAAGGCATAATAGGATCACTAAGGTTTCATGGAGGCTAAGGTAGGAGCGTGTAGTTGATGATTGTTCACATACAGAGATTTCTAGAGTATGAGGTGAAGTGGAGAAAGTTATACCTTAGTATTAAATACATGTGATATTAGCATCCTGGTCTCAAGTATGTGTAATTGATTACCTTGTTTTGGAATGGTTCTTGAGTATCACACTTTATATTTCGAGTAACAAGTTTTGTGTCCTGAGAAGTTTGAGTTCATGGTAAGCAACGGAAGACAAGCTAAGCATGAGTATGGAACTTAGTGTGGAACGTGAAACAAACTATGTCGTATAAATGCATAAGTAGGCCACAAGGATTCTTAGTTGCAAGTCATCTAGATAAGTAATTTTCGTGTGATGAAGCGTGTAGTGGGTGTTTAATTTGTAAGAGAATCCAGGTCAATAATGTAACACCCTTTTCTACCCCACAATTATTATCGCAGCGGAATAAACATAAAATCATAGTAAAATCGGAATCACCTCAAAGGGTGCACATTTCTCAATAAATTCAAATCAACAAAATTGCTCTGTAAACAACGGGTTTTCCTCAAAATAACTCAAAATGCCTTCAAAGGGCAGCAGAACCACCATAACCACAAAAGTCCCACAAAAAGGTTTATTAAAATAAACCATAGTCATCAAATAATCAATAAAATAATAGCCAAATAAAACTCAACATGGTTCGACTCAACGACCCAACCCGATGTTACACTATCAGAGCAAGACCCTCTACATCGACCAAAATGCAAATAACTTCAAAAGTCCTCAAAAGCATCCACAGCTAATCCTGATCACCTGCATGTTACCCACGTGGAGGCAACATTCAAACAGGCAGGGTGAGTAATAAAATTCATTATAATCAATATAAAATAAGTTATGCATAAAAAGGGCGTCATCATCATATACAACATCCTCAGAGTCATCACAAGGCAAACATCAAAACACGTCATCCTAAATCACAATAAATGCCACATAAATGCAATGCACAATAGGACTCATGCATGTGGTACCAATCGTCACAACCGATGGACACTTAGGCCATCACCCTCCAAAGATCCCCGTCATTAGGATCGGTTCCACACAATAACCAGAGCACGTCATAAACCACTTCACGTTAACACAATGGGATGGAAGCCACAATAGACCGAAGTCTAACCTCATCATCACTGGACCGAAGTCCTAACATCATCATCAAAATATGCTATAAATGCATGATACACAACGTCAATAATCATCATCGTCAAATATCATGTCATCAAATATACGTCAAAACATTACAAAATCATCACGTCATAATCATCATTAACATCAATAACATCATGGTAATTCATCAGAAAAATCACAGTACTGAAACATCAGAACATCACAGAAATCATAAACAACATTTCGCGAACAGCAGGGTTCGCTACTGAGTTCGTTGTGCGAACCTGCTCACTGGGACCTTCGCTTTGCAAAGCTGGCAGCGAAGCCCCAATCCCATACAAAAACCAGAGGGTTCCCCAGTCTGCCTCTCCTTGCTCCTCTATTCGCTGTGTGAAGCCCTTCGCTGGGACATTCGCTGTGCGAGCCCACATAATCAATCTCAGAATTCATCCCAATATCATCACACAATCTATCACGCATTCGCTGCGCTGCTAGCTTTGCGAGTCTGGGCGAACATTCGCCTTGCGAATGATTTATCCGCTTTGCGAACTAGCGATTCCTACAATCGCTGCTACACACCAGTAGCATCCCAGCCCCAAAAACCTTTACGATTCTAACCTCAAATCACCCCAAAACACTCCCAAAACAGTCCTGAAATATCAAGGCAATCAAAGGCATAAAACCTACGACTATTAGGTCGGTTAATTCCATTATCCTAACTCAAAATCACCTAAACCTTCACAAACTCTCAAGGTTCCCATAAATCCTATAAATCCCTTTTTCATACAAGATCCCACATATCATCAAAAAGGTTTTGCCTCGAAGACTTATTTTTACCCGAATCAATTCAACCCTTAATAATCCATCATCGATCCTCAGGAATACCCCTAAATCATAAATAACTCATAAACCCTTCAAAAACGCCAAAAACCTCAAGATCCACTTTAAACACATCACTTCCTATATTGAAAACAATGAAAGGCAGTACTCCCCATACCTTAGATTGTCGATTCAGAACTTTCTCTACCGATTCTTCGGAAACCTTCTTGAATCCTCGTCTTTTCCTTCTTTCCTCAGAGCTCTGCACTTTTCCATTATTTTCACGATCTAACAAAATGAATCATATTCTTCCCAATTCCTTTTTGTTAAACCCTTGGGCTTCCAAAATGGGCTTTCCCCATAATACCCTCACTAATCCTCCTCAAAAGTCCATCTTACCCTTAATTCCGCTAATATTATTTTAAATTAATAATAATACTAATATATTCATATTATATATTATTATTTAATTAAATAACCGAAACTCCACAAAAATGCCAACGTCCACACAAACCACCAAAAATCACCGAAAATTCACAATTATTATATTTAAATAAATTAAATAAATATTCTAATAAATTTGGGGTGTTACAACTCTCCCCCACTTACAGAATTTTCACCCTCGAAAATTACCTCAAAGAAATAGAGTCGGATATGACTCCGTCATTTGATCTTTCCGTTCCCAAGTCCAACTTTAGCCAGCTGGTCTGCCCCACAACACCTTCACCAAAGTTATGCCTTTACCCTGCAGTTGCTTCATCTCTCGACCGTCAATCCGCACAGGTAAATCTTCCACTGTCAGGTTATCCCTCACTTGTACATCATCCATCTGAATCACATGCGACGGATCTGGAACGTACTTCCTCAACTGAGACACATGGAACACATCATGCAAATTCGCAAGTGACGGCGGTAAAGCAATTCGATAGGCTACCTCTCCTATCCTCTGCGAGATTTGGTATGGACCAATGAAACATGGAGTGAGCTTCCTAGACTTCAAAGCTCGACCCATACCAGTCACTAGCGTCACCCTTAAAAACACGTGATCTCCCTCTTGGAATTCAAGTGTCTTCCTTCTCTTATCATGATAGCTCTTCTGGCGACTCTGCGACACTCTCATCCTTGCTTGGATCATCTTAATCTTCTCGGTTGTCTCTTGCACAATCTCAGGTCCGAGTATAGCACTCTCGTACGACTCATACCGACACAAAGGAGTCCTACATCTTCTCCCATACAAAGCTTCATAGGGCGTCATCCCAATACTAGCATGAAAACTATTATTGTACGTGAACTCAATCAACGGCAAATGGCTATCCCAAGATCCTCTATGATCCAACACACAAGCTCTCAGCAAATCCTCTAAGGATTGGATAGTCCTTTCTGTCTGACCGTCCGTCTGCGGATGATATGCAGAACTCATCCTCAACTTAGTACCCAACGCATCTTACAAACTCTTCCAGAACCTCGATGTAAATCTCGGATCTCTAACCGACACAATACTCGAAGGTATCCCATGTAACTTCACAATCTCCTTAATGTACATCTCGGCTAACTTCTGCATAGAATGATTAATCTTTATCGGTAAGAAATGAGCCGATTTAGTTAATCTATCCACAATCACCCAAATGGAATCATTTCCCTTAGTAGTCTTTGGCAATCCCACCACAAAATCCATGGAAATACTATCCTACTTCCATTCTGGAATTCTCAACGGTTGCATCATGCCTAAAGGCTTCTGATGCTCAGTTTTCGACTTCTGACAAGTCAAACACGCATAAACAAACTCCGCAACATCCTTTTTCATACCTGGCCACCAAAACAGATTTTTCAAATCCTGGTACATCTTCGTAGCACCGGGATAAATACTCAACCTACTTCGGTGTCCTTCTTCAAGAATACTCTGCTTAATATCTGGAACATCTGGAACACACACCCTGTCTCTGAACATCACCACACCATTCTCTTCAATTCGGAATTCTCCTCCGTTACCTTGGTTGATCAAAGTCAACTGGTCCACTAACTTCAAGTCGGATTGTTGTCTCACCCTGATCTCTTCCAGAATACCACTAGTCAACTTCAACATTCCCAACTTCACACTGTCAGAAGTCTCTTCACATACCAAACTCAAATCTCTGAATTGCTCAATTAATTCCAATTCTTTCACCATAAGCATCGACATAGGCAATGACTTCCTGCTCAATGCATCAGCCACTACTTTTGCTTTGCCTAGATGATAACTCAAGTCAAAATCGAAATCCTTCAACAGCTCCAACCACCTTCTCTACCTCATATTCAATTCTTTCTGGTCAAATAAGTACTTCATACTTTTATGATCACTGAACACTTCAAACTTAGAGCCAAACAGATAATGTCTCCAAATTTTCAACACAAACACCACAGCGGGCAATTCCAAGTCATGTGTAGGATAATTCCTCTCATGAACTCGCAATTGTCTCGAAGCATAGGCAACAACTTGACCATTCTGCATCAGCACTCCACCAAGACCCATCTTCGACGCATCACAATACACTTCAAAAGATTCGCTCGGATTAGGCAAAATCAACACTGGAGCCACTACTACGAAAAACCCATTTAACAACGGTTGGGAATGACATATAATGGCGCGGGCGAAGGCGTTGTTATGTAGATTGTCGTTGTAAGTTCGTTGTTTCTACAACGGTCTGGAAACCGTTGTTGAAAGGCAGGATGCGTGCCATATATCACAACAGTTATGATAATAAACCGTTGTGATACATACACTTAGGTACTGGTTTCGAAACCCATCAGCAGCGTATTATGTTAAACATAAATTACCTATGATCTCGGTTACAATAGATAACCGTTGTTGTAAGTACCCTGAGTTTATTATATTAAATGTAGATGGCTTGTTTTCCAAACACCTCACTAAAGAAATATACATGGAATCAATTTGATGAAGAAGTCTATAATCTGCAAATTAAATTGTTCTTGAAAACCAACTTAAACAAACCAATGTTTTCTGATTGCATTCGTCTCATCGTGCATTTCACGCTGTTTTACATATATATTATGGTTTATTGATCTGACTCCTTCGATATACCGCTATCTTCGATTATAGTTAAATTTCCATAAGAACAAGACATTGGATAATCTGCCTCATCATCATCACTTATCATCATAATTTTTATAATCGGAAGTTTTACGATTATAAGTGTTGATGGAGAGGCAGATTAACTAATAATTTGTTGTTAATGAAATTTAACTATAATGGAAGATGGCGATGCATCTAAGGAGCCAGATTATTATACCATAATATATATATTAAACATCGTGAGATGAACAATGAGAGGGATGCAATTCGAAAACATTGATACATATAAGTTGGTTTTCAAATACAATTTAATTTGCAGATTATAAGTATCTATGTCAAATTAAATGAATGTATTTTAAGTGAGGGTTAGTAAAACAAACAATCTACATAGAATATAATAAACTCAAACAACATTCTATACCAGATCCAGATATTATAAACTCATATAATACGCTTGCTACCACCAGCATCATCACCCTGTATCATCCCCTTAACCTGTAAGGAAACACAACAAACTTCAAAAATGAGCATCCTCAGTTGAAAACAAACCCTAAAACCATATTCCAGTGAAGAGTAAAGAGAGGAACAGGAATAACGCACCTTTTAATGAAACTAATCGCGGAACAGGAGTCAATTATGATGTTCAACTAGTTTGGGAATCAATGAAGAAGAAATATAAGGAGGAAGAAGCTTACACAAAAGCTTCATACTTCTTATATTTCTTTTCATTGTTTCTAAAACTAGATGTAGTTTGCTTACACTGTTGTTTCTTCATTTACTAACATCTTGTTCGTGAAGCTATGAAAAAAAAGTATAAAGTGGATGAAGTTTCCATCATAGCTTCATGCTTCTTATACATTTTTTCATAGCTACACAAACATTATGAAGTTTCTAAAGTATGGTCTTTGTTAAGGTAGTGAAAACGAATCTGAAAAAATAAGAACAATCAACAAAAACAACATGCAACAAACGAGATAATGGGAAATATCTAACAATAGATGGAAGAAGAAGAATACCTTAATGTATGAAGCACAAGATTCACGGCTAATGGTGAAAACGAAGAGAAAAAATGTGTTCTAGGGTTTCACTTTGAAGGCAACGGCGCTACTGTCAATAAGTGAAAGTTATTTCGCTTATATATGGGTAAACTATTTCACAACGTTTAACAATACCAACCGTATAGATAGGTATTTATTTATTATAAATATATCACTACGGTTAACCAGAATAACCGTAGTGATAACCCTTTTATTTGTGAATTTTAAAATAAATAAAAAAGAAAAGGTGCGCGTTAACGTTAACAATGTAATTCAAACATCAACAATGTAATTCACAATGCATCTGCAGTTTGAACATCACCAATGTAATTCAAACCCTAATTCAGCTATTACATTTCATAACAAAGTAAACATTAAACATAAAGGAGACAAGAAAACATAACATCTTGAGATTTCCAGAAAATATCTCTGATTTCAGTTTGTTCTTCAAATTCTTGTTCTTTTTCTTTAAATCCTCATACATAACCTTCAAATAGCCCACAACTTCCAAATCTGACTTCATAATGCTCTCATCTTCATTTCCATCTCTTTCTCCCACGTCTTCATCCCATATGAACAAATTACATGTTTCATCGCTCCTCCAAAATGGACATCTCCAAAAAAGCCTTCCTTTATTTTTTCCCTTCTTGCATTGGTACGAAACCATACGACCATCACAACCACAAAAATTTCCAGATCGAGATTTTACAGAGGAAGAAGACATAGAAACACCTTTGGATGATTTTGTCTTCAAATGCGACATTGCAACACCTTAAAGTAGAACACTTTCTTGTTGTTGTTGTCTTCTTCCCGACAATGGTGACGACGTTGGTGTTAGGGTTGTTTCGTCTTGTTTCTTTTTTCAGTGGATAAATTGATATATACTTGGTGTTTAAAATACATAAAAAGAAGCTTCAGTTTGTAACAATGTGTAGCGATAAAAATCGTGAGTGTAAGCTATTGATTAACTTAACTCAAGGAAAACAGAGTCGCCACCGCGCTTTTATTTATTCCACAAAGGAAAAGGAAAAAAGAGCGAATAAATCCTAAGAAGTCTAAAAAAGCAAAAGCTAAAAAGACAAAGAGAAATGGGTAAGGGGTTGGTTATGTAAAGGGAAGGTTTTACGCACCCAATACATCTATAGTACTCTATAGGAGCCCTTTGATATATTCATGCTTTTTGGTCTGAAAATACTTTGCTTGAAAAGAGATTGAGGAGATGAGAAAAGAAATATTTTTAAGATTTTTGCGTTTGGAGAGACTTATCGCCTCATGCCTACGTACCCACGATGTGCAATGTAAGATCAAAACCTCATAGTTTGTGGTACAAAGAATAAAAATGATTGGTTATTGTTTATTTTATCTTGAAAAAGACAACCTGTCATTCTCAAGGGAGAATACTCAACTAATTACCCAAAGGTATGGGAAAGAGGCATTTGCATCACATTAAGATGGAGGATTTTCTTGGATTAACATCAACAAGACTAATCACTTCAACATCTAAGTGGAAAATGACTATACTTTCAACAAAATACCCTGGTTAGGAGTTTTACATCTCATCAAAAAAATGACTCATGTCTAATTCTTTATGAAAAGTTTAAAAGAAAAAGGTGCACAAAGCATAAAAAAGTTTGGATGAGTTTTGTATCTTTTATGTCTTTTTGAAATGGTCAAAATATGATTAAGATGGATTGACATTTATTAAAGAAAACAAAGTTTTAAAAATCACTTGACCAAAGTCAAGGGTTTATTATGAAAGCGGTTTTAAGTTTGAAAACAAGAAGGTTTTGAAAAAGGGAGAGGATTTTGAAAATTTAAGAATGGGGAGGAGAAGAAGTGACTATCCTAGTGCATAAAGTAAAAGCTAGGGAAAAGAAGGATCTAACCAAAATGGAGCCACTTCAAAGTAATATTAAGAGAATTCCATCCTTAAGCAAATTGGCCACATAAAGGCAAGTCTTCAATCAATACTCCAAGCAAAGGGGTATGAAGTCCTAATTCTAGGTCCATAAGTCCAATATTACTTCAAAAGGGGTCCATAAAGAGATCACTCCAAAGCATAGGATAGTAACCAATAGTCCAAGATGAGGAGAAATAAAGTTTTTTTTTAGAGTTTAAGCCTTTATTAATGTTTTGGTCCAAGTGGACAAAGAAGAAAAAAAAAGGCATAAGCATAAACATGTGTCCAACGGACAAAGGAAAAATTGCGGAAGCATAAACATGATATGAAATAATAATAATGAAGCATAAAAAATAAAAGAGATAGGGAGCGAGAAGGAAACATAAACAAAATTAATATAATAATATTGTTAGTAAGTTAGTGGTTACTTGTTAGTGTTAGTGATCAATAACAATTGAATAATTGCACTTTGGTCAAGGTTGATGAAACTCATTAGAGGATTGATAAGACCAAAGCCTCCTAACAACAAGTTTCATGAGTTTTGAACCATAAGACAAATAATCAACCATTCTTGATAGTTTTCCGATACGGGACAAATATTGCGCTATGTTAAGCAATCGCCGAGTAATTTACGGAGTAATTACCCTACAATTAGGCCGGTCAATAGCTATTTGTGCTAATGCATGCTAGATGAACGATATGTAGATCGTCATCCGAAAGCAATACCACACGAAAAGAAAAGTGGTAGCGATCTCATCTCGATCGAAATTCAACAAAAGAATTCCAAGATCTTTTAGACTTTCATCGATCAAAAGAAAAGAGGAATAGATGAAGAGAGAGCCTAATTAAACCACAAAATTATGTGATCTAAGGCTAAGAACAAAAGGAGAGGGAAGAAAAAGGAAAAGGAACCAAAACAGCCCCAAAAACAAGCCAAAACATGCATTCTATTTCGAAGTAACCAGTTACAACATAACTGCTAACTGGTTACTTAGTTCAAAATAAGTGCAGTTTTTCAAAATTTACACAATGTAACCAGTTACAGCATATCTACTAACCGGTTACACTGCACCAGAATGCAGAAAATTGTGCAAAATTCAGCATGATTCACTTTCAAAACTTTTTACAAACACTTTGTGATCATGGAACTGAAATTACACGAAATTTAAAGTAAAATAATAGTGAAAACCAGCAATCAACACAAATTGCAAGATCCAAAGATCAAGCAAACAGGATCAACAAAGGATCTAAATTATGGAAGATGAAGATGAAGCTTCAACAATGGTGAAAAGTGAATTACCACTCTAAGTTAGAAAATTCCTTTGAATTACAGCAAGATCTACACTCCAAAACCTTGATCTACTGTGATTGATGAACAAAAATAAGAAATGATGAAGGTTTAGCTCAAAGTTAAGCAAGAATCAATGTGAATTCTTACTAACTTTCAAAAGAAGAAAGAAGTGCTTTGGTGAATTTGTGGTTTGGGGAGAGAAATTACAAGGGGTTTGTTGGCTATCAAAAGCTTGTGAAATGAATGAAATGAAGCCTCTATTTATAGAATTTAGGCTTGGGAAATTGGTGGTTTGGAATTAGGCTTGGATGATCAAAATTAGGATTGGAATTCAAATTTGGAGGGAAATCACAAAAGAGTGGTGATTAATGATGGTACATGGTGGGGAATGATCAAAGTGATGTAGGGAGTTAAAATGGGATGGTCTAGAATATTCCAAATGTGATCAAGGGTTGAGATTGGTGCCAATTGCTGAAATTTGAATTTGCTGCCATTTTTCAAAATTTCACGAGGGTAACCGGTTACGACATATCTGCTAACCGGTTACCCAGTGCAAAATTTGTGAAAAATGAGCATTTTGTTGCACTGTTGTGGTTCCGGCTCGATTATCTTGTTTGTCAAAGAAGGCATGGAAATAAACACATGAACCTTGGAGTCCCTTGAATGATAATCAATTAAATCTTGGAAACTCTTGATCAAGTAATTTTTTTGAATTATTTGCGGATCAACTTTGACTTTGTTCAGATGGAATTCATTCGAGATGCGGGACTGATTTTTTTGGTATTTTTAACCTGTTCTTCCCCTGAAAATGTTAGTGAAAGAAAACAAAGTATTTTTGGATTTTAATTAATGGTTAGTAAACATAAAAAAATTAAGCAATAAAACAACTAACAAACGTACACAAACTCAAAGATCCCTGCAAGGCACAATCCTACAAAAGAGGGAACCAACGTGTGATCTTATTTGTGGTATGCAAAAATTCAAATGACATGTGGGATCTTAGGGGTAAAAATTAGGGTATTACAGTTGCCCCTATTTAAGTTTTTCTATCTGGAGATACGAAGATGGGCATCTTTGTCTCGACGAGATAGAAGAGACTTAAATATAACAATAACCCAATTTTTGGCCCTAAGAGACCACAAGATGATATGATCATGCAAATGATATGAAAACACAAGACCACTGTGGGGAGAATATGCCACAGGAGATAAACAAAAACCGGAGAGCAAAATAAAAGAGAAAAGACTCCGCAGGGGAAAATACATCCCAACAAAGGGAGGAGACAAACGGGGATAAGTGTATGTGGAAATAAACCACATCACAACAAGGATAAAACCCAACAGGGAAGACTTAGCACATCAAGGCTCCACTGGGAAAAACAAGACCTCAACAATGAACTGTCTCTAGCATACTGAAGAGACTAATCATCCATAGGAGTAGAAAACCTCAACAACGAACTGTCCCGTCAAACCGAAGAGACTTACCATTCATCGGAGTAACAAATCTCAACAACGAACTATCCCATCAAACCGAAGAGACTTACCATTCATCGGAGTAATAAAATCTCAACGACGAACTGTCCCATCAAACCGAAGAGACTTACCATTCATTGGAGTCACAAAATCTCAACAACGAACTGTCCCATCAAACCGAAGAGACTTACCATTCATCGGAGTAACAAAATCTCAACAACGAACTGTCCCATCAAATCGAAGAGACTTACCATTCATCGGAGTAACAAAATCTCAACAACGAACTGTCCCATCAAACCTAAGAGACTTACCATTCATTGGAGTAAAAAAAATCTCAACAACGAAGTGTCCCATCAAACCGAAGAGACTTACCATTCATCGGAGTCATAAAATCTCAAAAACGAACTGTCCCGTCAAACCGAAGAGACTTACCATTCATCGGAGTCACAAAATCTCAACAACGAACTGTCCCGTTGAACCAAAGAGACTTACCATTCATCAGAGTAGAGATCACCTACTACCAGGCATATGGTAGGCGAACCAAAGAGAACACGAGATATATTAACTACCACGAGGGTAATAAACTCAAATGGAGGGATTTTAATGAGATCTTTTAACAAATTCCACTTGGAGAACCTACTGACGAGGTCCACTGCGGGGATTTCAAAGGATATCAACTGCAAGAGTCTACTGTCGAGACTTAGGACTTCATTTGGGAATACTTTCTACCAAGATTTTTTTGATTATTATTATTATTATTTTTTTTTGGGAAATGTGTCAACCATCAAAAATTTACTGGGGAATCTATTGTCAAGATCAACCAGAGAATCTTCAAATGAAACACCTTCTGCCGAGATTTTATATGCAATTCCTACTGCCGAGGAATAATCGAAAACATGCCTGCTGCCGAGGCTTTACTGAAAAATCTTTTAAGGATTCTACTGTCGATATCCTAAAAAGAAAATACCTTCTGTCGAGGTTGCTGTAATAAATTTTTTTGAAATTATCCGAGAAATCCACTGCCGAGGCTTGTTGTAAATTCTATTTTAAAACTCACTAGAGAATCTACTGCCGAGATCAAACAAAGAAATCTGAAATAAAGCCACCTTCTGCTGAGGTTTGCTGGAAATATTTTGAAAATATCCAAGAAATCTACTGCCGAGATTCATTGAAAGAAAATACCTTCTGCCGAGGTCAACTGGAAATCTTCTGCCGAGATTTGTCAGGAACTAGGAATCAATAACTCTACCAGGGATCTTCACAGGAGATATGGGCAAGTTAGATCACGCAACAAACTTCTCAAATAAAGAGACAACCTTCTGTTGGAAATTCACAACAAACTTCTCTGACAGGCACAACCTGAGAAATACCATTTGATGGAAAAGATAACGTCTGATGACTGGAGACACACAAGTTTCTCAAATAAAGCGGTTGCTGCTTGTTGTCATGCAATGGATTCCAAAAGAGTGTTGCAACAACCCTGCTGGAGAAACAAAATCTTCATCTTCTGATGGTAATCACAAACAGATAATCTGCTGAGGAATAAAAAATCCTCAAAGGTGCAAAATAAACGCACTCCCAATCATCTAGGTTGCACAGCCTAGAGAGTTTGAAAAAATAGTCACCGTCGGAGACCAAAGTTTAATCCAGGAAGAAACTTGAGAGAAACGGTCGAATAAGACTCATCCCAAGGAGGAAATAACTCAACTGGGGATTGGTCCTATCCAGATAATGAACTGGAAAGGAAAACTAAAGCAAAACTTTCCACGAGGAATAAACTCAGTGGGGAATTAGAAAGGATAAACACTTTCTGCTTAGGGTCAACACTCTAATGGAAAGAGGACACACACACACTCTGCGGAGAATAGCAACACCAGAGAGCCGGCCGGGAAGCACTAAAACAGATGCAAAATGCACAATGCAACAACAACATGCTATGCACAACAAAAAAATGCGTATGCAATGCGTATGAGTATGAATATGCTGACAAAACAGACATAAGGATGAACGGAGGATGAATAAACACCACAGTTCAGCTGAATACTCGGCTAATCTCAACAAGATAGAGATACTAAAAGAGATCCTCTCAAAGAGTACACACAAAGCCAAACCTAAAGGGGATATCAACCAATTGAGGGAATAAGAAGTCAACATTACTCTTTGCTTGGGGAGTGATCAAAGCAATCACAACAAGAGGTAAAACTCTGTGCGAGGTTCCACATCAAGGGGAAACAACACCTCAAAGCTCCAGAAATGCTTAATCATAACTTGGCTGGAGAATAGAATTATACTCAGCTGGGGAGATCTAAATCAAGACTTAGCCGGGGGAATACCCAAAATAGTACTTGGACGGGAAATACCCAAACTGGCGCTCAATTGGGGAATAATGGATTTCAAGAGTCCAATACCTCACAAAAATCTTGAGGGAATCCTTCATCTGATTAACAACTTGATTACATCCACAAGAACAAATATGCTTATGTGCGTTGAATTCACCATTTAACTTTTGTCCCAGACTGCATGGTCTACAAAGGATTTTACACCAAAAAGAAACTTTGTACCATAACGACTTGAGATAATCTACCCCAGTGTCCTCAAACTCTGAGAGATTCATCGAATCTCGACATAACTGCCCCAGATTTACTGAACTTGGCACACTCTTCAATCAATAGAGTCTTCCAACTTTGCCCTATGTGAAAGCATCAACTGGGAAAACAAGTTTGCTCATACTCAACAAAGCCTTCAGGCAATATGCCCTTGGATAGGATCATTCTTGAAATGATTTACCAATTGCTCATCAGAGTTTCAGGCTTCAAAAGAATAAGCTCATCACTGATGCTCAAATGTAAACTTCTATGATGTCAAACAAAGGTATGCAAGCAGAAAATGTTAATTCTGAGAATGATAATTCTAATGCAACAGACATGTTAATCTTGAAGTTTTTACTGAAAAGATGTCGCAAAACCTTGTGAATGAATCACTAGTTTAGATACAACATTGAATTTTGAATGCACATGCAATACCAAAAAAAGATCTTTTAGCGCAACTCATGGGAGTCAGGAACGGTATCTCGTTTGGAGTATGCTCTCAAAATAAACCCTACTTCAATTAGGCCTTTTGAGGGTTATAACTTGGTCTGGTTCACGGTTTTTCAAAAAAAAGGATTTTTAGGCTCAACATTTATTTGTACCCACCCAATCTCCGTGATGTTCTTCAGTTCTATATTCAGTTAATTGACACAAATGTTCATATTCAAAAAGATTACTGAAACTGATGGTTTAAGAACCAATGAGGTTATTCGGGGATAACAGTCACCCTTTTTGTCCTTCGACTTGGTAGTCACACAAAGATTTGCTCTTTTGATGAGAGTTTTTCTTTTATTCTTGCTTTTCACATTTTCATTCTTTTTATTTTTTCCCTAACTTTTGCCTGGACTGGTTCTTTTGAATTTTTTTTTATGTCCAGCGGGATGCCCTAATTTTTGACTAAGTGACTTGTTTTCAATTTTTTTGACTTAGCGAGCTTTTTTTTTTTATTTTTGATTTTTTTTTTGAACAAATCATGTGACAATGGCTTATTTGACTTGTTAAAAGGGTTGTGACCGCCTCTTTCCTTTGGAATGAGGGATAACCATTGTGGTTGGTCCCTAGATACACACTCCTTTTGAAATTTGGACACTTGGTCAAATTAACTGAAGACTACCCTTAAATGTAAGGGTTTTTTCATTTAAAAAAGAAACTACTACTTCAAGGCTCAAAGGGGTTAATCAAGGGATTATCTTCCTTATATCTTTGGTGTTTGGGAATTTGAAACAATGCATATATATCATCAGCAGGGTCTTATTCAAAAGCACACAACCAAAAATTTTGCGCTTTCACTTCATCATCCTCCCTCCAAGAGTTTAAACAAGAAGTTGGTATTGCAAATGCAAAAAACAAATTACGAGCGAATGAGAATGGATCACTTCAAGACAAACATACTCATTGCATTAAGATTAATATTCAAAACAAACAAGTTCTACATGCAAACAAAGCAATAACAATCATAAAAGATTACAAATGAAAATGCAGTAAATGAACTAAAGATCTAAGGAAACTGTGTCAGCTTGAGCTTAAAAGAACATTATCAACTTTCTTGGGAGACACAGAAACAAACATACAACCGCTGATGGTCACTCTACTAATATCAGCATAAAGGCGTTCCATTCACAAATGCGCTTCCTTCCTTGAAGGTTAACACCTCATCGTCAATCATCTCTTGAACCTTTTCCTGGAAAACCTTGCACTCCTCAATTGGATGCCCCAGTACTCCATCATGAAATTCACAATTGGTATTTGGGTTGTACCAAGGAGGACGAGACTTCATGGCTCTGGTTTTTCTAGGTGTCATCACCGAGTTTCGGGCAAAATAAGACCACAATTGACTGTAAGTCATTGGAATTGAATCAAACTGACGAATCTCTCTTTTTGAATTATTCAGAGGTCTTTGCTGCTTCTGAAACTGATTCTGATGTTGGCGATCAGGTACCAGATCTAGAGCTTGCGGAATCTGAGGAGAATCATGAATTACATCAACTTCAACATTTTCTTCACTAGCTTGGTCATTCAAACCATCTTGGATTCTTCCACTTTTGAATGCGTTCTCAATGTTTACTCCGACTTCCATAATTTTGGAGAACTCTAGAGGCACAACGCCTACCACCCTGACATAATAAGAGTCTAACAGTGTTCTTAGAAACATTTTAGCCAGTTCTTTCTCTAAGAGTGGTGGATGAACTTGAGCTGCTAATTCTTTCACCTTTGTGCATACTCTCTGAAGGATTCGTTGTCCTTCTGACTTATACTCATCAATTCATCACTATCTGGAGCCATGTCCAAATTATAATCATATTGTTTTACAAAAGCATCAGCTAGGTCTTCCCAAGACTGAATATGGTCCCTTTTCAGTTTCGTATACCACATCAGAGATCCTCCATATAAACTTTCTTGGAAGCAGTAAATCATCAGCAGATCGTTGTCAACATGAGCGGTCATCTTTCGACAGAACATCGTCAAATGGTGCCTTGGACAACTAATACCCTTGTATAATTCAAAGACAAGCATTTTGAACTTCGGAGGAATAACCACATCCGGAACCAGTCACAAGTCATGAGCCTTAAAACTAGATGCATTGGGTCTTGTCAACATTTTCAATTCCTCACTAAGATCACGAAGTCCTTCTTTCATTTCCACAACTTTAAGATCAATCATCTCTGTCACAGGGTGGACATTCTGAGGATTTGGCATACACCTCAAAAATCGAGAATCTTTTTCAACAACTTGACCAACCAGATCATTTTGCACAGGTCGGGATCGAGTAGGAACATCCACTTGTGGAACATCGTCGTCAAGAGGAGAATCATACATCGGATTGGTCATCACTGTAAAGCCTGACATGAGATCATCATCTATTGTTCTCTCCATGTTCCTTTAGTAACTACCTCAAACTTGGTACGAATTCCAGAAAATCAGCTAAATCCTCTTCTTTCTCTGACTAGCCCAAGTATTAAACTGGTGCGACAGCTTGGCTGAATGAAGACCAAAGGGAAACAATAAGACACCTGGAAAAGGCAAGAAACAAATGCAGAATGATGCTTGATGTAAATGCAATGCAATATGAATGCAGCAGACACGGGATCAAAGCCTCCATAAATTATGAATAACTGTTGCGCTGATGACTGGATGAGCTCAAAGGTCCGCTCTGAAGAGAATACCGGAATACCAGGTTGATAAGTCCACACTGATAAGAAATCCAAAGTACCGGGCATGCTGAAAGTCAGGGTTTTCTGCAAACCTGTAAACACCCGCCCATTCTCACATGTGGGTACTAAAAAGCCGGGATCCTCAGTTTCAGATTCTCAATTTGAGAAGCAATAGTACATTCATCCCTCGGGGTACAATACTATCGCCAAACAAAGAGGTCGTCCACTGATTCCCCAAAAAAAGGATATCCTATAGCAAGTTCCCATCATTGGGTCCTCAGATCGACAAGTGTAACGGGTTTGCCATTTCTGGTCTGCCATTATCACATGTCGGGAGGAGAGGCGTTACTGAGTTCTCGGGGAAACGGTCGCCAGAGTCGACAACTCTCTAGATCAACACCCTGAAATGCGTAAGACACGCACGTCAAAATATCTCCCAAGATAGCCTCGTCTGAATGTGAATTTCGTGAACACCAAACGTACCAAGACGACGCGTAGGTCCCACTACTTTCCACGCTAGTCCTAAGTGTATACTCAAGCCTGTGTATTGGGCTTATCTCTCAGAACATCCCAACCAGAACAAACAAATAACAAGCAAGTCAGGCAAAAAGCAGTAAATAAATCAAAGTAGGCTAAACCCCTTAAGGGATGGACCAACAAAAGGTCAATGTATCCCCAGCAGAGTCGCCACTTTTTTGTAGCGGTAAAAATCGTGAGTGTAAGCTATTGATTAACTTAACTCAAGGAAAACAGAGTCGCCACCGCACTTTATTTATTCCAGAAAGGAAAAGGAGAAAAGAGCGAATAAATCCTAAGAAGTCTAAAAAAGCAAAAGCTAAAAAGACAAAGAGAAATGGGTAAGGGAGTTGGTTATGTAAAGGGAAGGTTTTACGCACCCAATACATCTATAGTACTCTATAGGAGCCCTTTGATGTATTCATGCTTTTTGGTCTGAAAATGGTTTGCTTGAAAAGAGATTGAGGAGATGAGAAGAGAAATATTTTTAAGATTTTTGCGTTTGGAGAGACTTATCGTCTCATGCCTACGTACCCACGATGTGCAATGTAGGATCAAAACCTCGTAGTTCGTGGTACAAAGAATAAAAATTATTGGTTATTGTTTATTTTATCTTGAAAAAGACAACCTGTCATTCTCAAGGGAGAATAGTCAACTAATTACCCAAAGGTATGGGAAAGAGGCATTTGCATCACATTAAGATGGAGGATTTGCTTGGATTAACATCAACAAGACTAATCACTTCAACATCTAAGTGGAAAATGACCATGCTTTCAACAAACTATCCTGGTTAGGAGTTTTACATCTCATCAAAAAAATGACTCATGTCTAATTTTTTATGAAAAGTTTAAAAGAAAAAGGTGCACAAAGCATAAAAAAGTTTGGATGAGTTTTGTATCTTTTATGTCTTTTTGAAATGGTCAAAATATGATTAAGATGAATTGACATTTATTAAAGAAAACAAAGTTTTAAAAATAACTTGACCAAAGTCAAGGGTTTATTATGAAAGCGGTTTTAGGTTTGAAAACAAGGAGGTTTTGAAAAAGGGAGAGGATTTTGAAAATTTAAGAATGGGGAGAAGAAGAAGTGACTATCCTAGTGCATAAAGTAAAAGCTAGGGAAAAGAAGGATCTAACCAAAATGGAGCCACTTCAAAGCAATATTGAGAGAATTCCATCCTTAAGCAAATTGGCCACATAAAGGCAAGTCTTCAATCAGTACTCCAAGCAAAGGGGTAAGAAGTCCTAATTCTAGGTCCAAAAGTCCAATATTACTTCAAAAGAGGTCCATAAAGAGATCACTCCAAACCATAGGATAGTAACCAATAGTCCAAGATGAGGAGAATTAAGTTTTTTTTAGAGTTTAAGCCTTTATTAATGTTTTGGTCCAAGTGGACAAAGAAGAAGAAAATAATGCATAAGCATAAACATGTGTCCAACGGAAAAAGGAAAAATTGCGGAAGCATAAACATGATATGAAATGATAATAATGAAGCATAAAAAATAAAAGAGATAGGGAGCGAGAAGGAAACATAAACAAAATTAATATAATATTATTATTAGTAAGTTAGTGGTTACTTGTTAGTGTTAGTGATCAATAACAATTGAATAATTACACTTTGGTCAAAGTTGATGAAACTCATTAGAGGATTGATAAGACCAAAGCCTCCTAACAACAAGTTTCATGAGTTTTGAACCATAAGGCAAATAATCAACCATTCTTGATAGTTTTCCGATACGGGACAAATATTGCGCTATGTTAAGCAATCGCCGAGTAATTTACGGAGTAATTACCCTACAATGAGGCCGGTCAATAGCTCTTTGTGCTAATGCATGCTAGATGAACGATATGTAGATCGTCATCCGAAAGCAATACCGCACGAAAGGAAAAGTGGTAGCGATCTCGTCTCGATCGAAATTCAACAAAAGAATTCCAAGATCTTTTAGACTTTCATCGATCAAAAGAAAAGAGGAATAGATGAAGAGAGAGCCTAATTAAACCACACAATTATGTGATCTAAGGCTAAGAACAAAAGGAGAGGGAAGAAAAAGGAAAAGGAACCAAAACAGCCCCATAAACAAGCCAAAACATGCATTCTGTTTCGAAGTAACCGGTTACAGCATAATTGCTAACCGGTTACTAAGTTCAAAATAAGTGCAGTTTTTCAAAATTTACACAGTGTAACCGGTTACAGCATATCTGCTAACCGGTTACACTGCACCAGAATGCAGAAAATTGTGCAAAATTCAGCATGATCCACTTTCAAAACTTTTTACAAACACTTTGTGATCATGGAACTGAAATTACACGAAATTTAAAGTAAAATAACAGTGAAAACCAGCAATCAACACAAATTGCAAGATCCAAAGATCAAGCAAACTAGATCAACAAAGGATCTACATTATGGAAGATGAAGATGAAGCTTCAACAATGGTGAAAAGTGAATTACCACTCCAAGTTAGAAAATTCCTTTGAATTGCAGCAAGATCTACACTCCAAAACCTTGATCTACTGTGATTGATGAACACAAATAAGAAATGATGAAGGTTTAGCCAAAGTTAAGCAATAATCAATGTGAATTCTTACTAACTTTCAAAAGAAGAAAGAAGAGCTTCGGTGAATTTGTGGTTTGGGGAGAGAAATTGCAAGGGGTTTGTTGGCTATCAAAAGCTTGTGAAATGAATGAAATGAAGCCTCTATTTATAGAATTTAGGCTTGGGAAAATTGGTGGTTTGGAATTAGGCTTGGATAATCAAAATTAGGATTGGAATTCAAATTTGGAGGGAAATCACAAAAGAGTGGTGATTTGTGATGGTACATGGTGGGGAATGATCAAAGTGATGCAGGGAATTAAAATGGGATGGTCTAGAATATTCCAAATGTGATCAAGGGCTGAGATTGGTGCCAATTGTTGAAATTTGAATTTGCTTCCATTTTTCAAAATTTCACAAGGGTAACCGGTTACAGCATATCTGCTAACCGGTTACCCAGTGCAAAATTTGTGAAAAATGAGCATTTTGTTGCATTGTTGTGGTTCCGGCTCGATTATCTTATTTGTCAAAGAAGACATGGAAATAAACACATGAACCTTGGAGTCCCTTGAATGATAATCAATTAAATCTTTGAAACTCTTGATCAAGTAATTTTTTTGAATTAATTGCGGATCAACTTTGACTTTGTTCAGATGGAATTCATTCGAGCTGCGGGACTATTTTTTTGGTATTTTTAACCTGTTCTTCCCCTGAAAATGTTAGTGAAAGAAAACAAAGTATTTTTGGATTTTAATTAATGGTTAGTAAACATAAACAAATTAACCAATAAAACAACTAACAAACGCACACAAACTCAAAGATCCCTGCAAGGCACAATCCTATAAAAGAGGGAACCAACGTGTGATCTTGTTTGTGGTATGCAAAAATGCAAATGACATGTGGGATCTTAGGGGTAAAAATTAGGGTATTACACAACGGTTTTAAGAAATAACCGTAGTGATATCCTTATTATTTTTAGTTAAATATAAATAAAACTAAAAAAGGGTGCATTTACGTCAAAGGAATAAACTACTTAAGGGCGATGAGGTTCGAACCCATGAAAGCTTGATTGTATCACCACGGTGTTCACAATAACCGTTATTATACCCTTGAAATTTCTAATTAAAATAATGCGCGCGCATCCAGTACGCACTATAACAACGGTGTATAGGATGCCGTTGTAAACCTGGCGTTGTTGTTTGGGCGATTTGTAGTAGTGAGCGGTCATCAACCTCTTCTTCAATTCCACAAAACTCTCTTCACAAGCTACATCCCACACAAAAGCTTGACCCTTTCGAGTGAACTGAGTCAAAGGTAATGCCAACTTAGAAAAGCCCTTGATAAACTTGCGGTAATAACCCGCCAATCTCAGAAAACTTCGTATCTTAGTAGCAGACTTCAGAGTCTCCCACTGTAACACAACATCAATCTTAGAAGGATCTACAACAATTCCACCACTCGAAATCACATGACCAAGAAAACTCACCTCTTTTAACCAGAACTCACACTTGGACAGCTTTGCATACAACTTATTTTCCTTCAATACTTGCCACACAGTTCTCAAATGCTCTACATCCTCTTCTTCAGACTTAGAATATATCAGAATATCATAAATGAAAACTGCCACGAACTGATCCAAATACTCATGAAAAATCCGGTTCATATACTCCATGAACACACCAGGTGCATTGGACACACCAAACATCATCATAGTGTATTCATAGTGACCATACCTCGTTCTAAAAGCTATCTTCAGAATGTCATCAGGCTTAACATGAATCTGATGATAACTAGACCTCAAATCAATCTTACTAAACACACAAGCACCTACTAACTAATCCATCAAGTCGTCGATTCTTGGAAGTGGATACTTATTCTTGATAGTCACTTTATTCAACTGCCGATAATCAACACACAACCTCATACTTCCGTCCTTCTTCTTCACTAACAACACAGGAGCACCCCACAGAGAAACACTTGGTCGAACAAACCTCTTCTCAAGCAGCACTTCCAACTGTTTCTTCAATTCACTTAACTCAGAAACTGACATCCGATAAGAAGCCATCGACACTGGACTCGTACCTGGTATTAAGTCCACCGCAAACTCTACTTCACGTTCTGGAGGCAAATCACTGATGTCATCTGGAAACACCTCTGGAAATTCACATACAACAGGTAAGTCGACACTTACAGCTTCACGATCAATCTGCAATGATGCAAAAGTTGCAAACACCAAGGCTTCATCTTCCACAAGTTTTCCTACTTGCTTAGAAGACAGGAACATCAACTCTCCACTCTTCGATGGAGATGTACTTTATAAAAGGAATCATGACATAGTGTTGCTCCGGTGTTTAGACAGACATGAACAGGACATGCTTATCAAAGAAATCCATGAAGGATCCTTCGGAACTCATGCGAATGGGCATGCGATGGCTAAAAAGATTCTCCGAGCAGGGTATTATTGGTTGACTATGGAATCAGACTGCTTCAAGTACGTTAAGAAGTGCCACAAATGTCAAATCTACGCGGATAAAATTCATGTGCCACCAACTCCTTTGAACGTCTTAACTGCTCCGTGGCCTTTCTCTATGTGGGGAATAGACATAATTGGGATGATCGAGCCAAAAGCATCGAATGGACACTGATTCATTCTAGTTGCTATTGACTACTTCATTAAATGGGTAGAGGCTGCTTCCTACACTAATGTGACAAGACAAGTAATTGCACGATTCATCAAGAAAGAGATAATCTGTCGCTATGGGGTTCATAACAAGATCATTACGGATAATGGGCTTAATATAAATAACAAAGTGATGGATGAGCTGTGTGAGAGTTTCAAAATCGATCACCATAACTCGTCTCCTTATCGACCAAAGATGAACGGTGCGGTGGAGGCAGTCAATAAGAACATCAAAAAGATTATCCAAAAAATGGTGAAGACCTATAAAGATTGGCACGAAATGCTCCCTTTCGCACTACATGATTACAGAACCTCAGTTCGTACTTCGACATGAGCTACTCCTTTTTCCCTGGTATACAGCACAGAAGCGGTACTTCCTATTGAAGTAGAAATTCCTTCACTAAGGGTCATAATGGAGACTAAGCTAGATGAAGCAGAATGGATACAAAATAAATTTGATCAACTGAACCTCATAGAAGAAAACGCATGGCTGCTGTATGTCATGGTCAATTATATCAGCGGAGACTCAAAAATGCATTCGACAAGAAAGTTCGTCCTCGCTTATTCGAAGAAGAAGACTTGGTATTAAGGAAAGTGCTACCCATTTATAAAGATCCTCGTGGCAAATGGGCCCCGAACTATGAAGGACCATATGTTGTAAAGAACGCTTTCTCTAGTGGAGCTTTGATGTTGACTACTATGGATGAAGCAGATTTACCGCGACCGGTAAATTCCGATTCAGTCAAAAAATACTATGCCTAGAAAAAGAGGATAAATGCCCGCTAGGTCGAAAACCTGAGAGGCGACTTAGGAAAAAATCAGGGTGTCCCGGTGGATTGAAAACTCGAAAAAGCAATCCAGACAAAAATTAGGGATTTGAATAAAAAATGATACCCGACAAGTCGAAAACCCTAAAGGGCGGCTTAGTTGAAAAAAATGGTATATCATCCTGGTGGACTAAGACTCCAAAAAGAGCGGTCCAGGCAAAATTAAGGATATCCAAAAGGCATATGACTGATAGCACTTATGGTCACACAACGGGAATTCAGAAAGGAATGATCAATCCAGTCGTCATCTTTAGTAGCGAAGTGTCATGGCCTCGGAGATTTAGGGATATTAGTTTGTGCTTGAATTCAATAGGGACATAAATAAATTTGTTTTTTCTTATTGCCATTTTTCATCTTTTGTAGTAATTCCTCCTTATGAGGATTACTTTCCTTATGTACTATTGCCTGTTTATGGGCCCATTTCAATAAATAATATTTTCTTTGCTTTCCAATTGCTCTGCTTGGTTATATAATGCTGATTAATTATAGAATAATGCATTGAAACATTGGGTATAATCAAAAGCTTTTAAAAGGAAAATGTATTTTACTTCAATTTTGAAACAGTAAAGGGATCATATTCTTCCAGTACAGGGTCTATATGTTAACAGTCACAATTCGATCATTATGGGAGTTTCTCTAAAGAAGTAATCCACATCTCCAAATATCAAGAGCATATGATTGGTCACACTCATCAAGGGGTCAAGGGTTTAAGGGTCAGGAAGTTGGAATGTTATAGAAGATATTGGTTTCCGTAAATACATGCATTGCATATTATAAAAGAGGCACTAGCCCAAATAATGCATCATGCATAAGAGCACACATACTTTTGAACATGCATACATGGCATAAGGCTTATAACTACTCTCAGGGATACCGGGGCTTAATCGGATATGTCACCGCGGGTTTATTACTAGGGACCTTAGGATAATCAGAGTAGTACCTATCTGACTCTGCGGTCAAAATTAGGGTCCTTCTTGTATTTAATCGTCTTCTCTTCAAAAGAGGAAGGCACATCAACATCCTCTTTCTGATTTGAAGACGATTAAATAGGGGTAGCTGTAGTACCCTAAATTTTGACCAGTGTTTTTATCTTTTTTGGGATTTTTGTGCTGTCAGGGGGTGTCATTTAGATGCCAGTGGGCTCCTGAGATTGCTAGCACTTTTAGGCCCATTTTGGATCTGGTTTGGTATAAGAGTTTTTTATTATTAGTTGTTTTATTTAAAGGGAGCTTGTTTAATTTTAATAATTTGTTAAGATTTATTTTATTTATTTTAGAGACAATTATTTTAGAGTTAATTAGGAAGTTTGGGCCTTTTTAATTTAATGGTATAATGACCAAGACTTTATTTTAGAATTTGTAATTTGTAATTTATTTTGAATATTGTTATTGATTTATTCTTGAAGGATTAAATACATCAATTGTTTTGCTATTTTTTTAAGGGCATTAGAATTAATTAAATAAGTTTAAATTTTAAGTATATTATTTTTAATTAGTAATTAGGAATAATTTTTAGTAAGTTTTAGAGATTAAGTATATTAACTTAATTATTAATTAGGAGTGACTTTTTTATTATTATGTTATTAATTTAAGGTTATCAAATTAAAAGTTTAAGTTTAGGTGATATTTAGATTAGGAGGGACCGGTAGTTTATTTTATTTTATTATGGTTATTATATTATTATTTTTATTATTTGTTTTTTATTTATTTTTGGTCAAAGTTGGTTGACCAAGTATCTTCTCCTTCCCCAAATCAAACCCTAAGTCTGCGCAGTTGGGAAAAAGAATTGGATCTCAAAAACATAATGAGCCAAATAATCAAATTTAAAATGAATCAAATCTAAATGTATAACAAAATCAATACAAAATCTCAATCAGATCTAAAATTATAGTATAGACCAAACCCTAATTCTAATTACAACACAAAATCAAATCAAATAAAAGGTACATCAAATCTTCCTAAAAACAAAATCAACCTAATTTTATTCAAAAACCTAATTTTTAATCCTATATAAGAGGATAGAAATTGAGACAGAAGGGGAGGAAAACCCTAGGCTGACAAGGAATTGTTGCTGCGCATATCTCTAACCCCCCACGTAAAGCTCTTTCACTCAATAGGGACTTAGGGTTCATCATCAGAACCCTAAGACTTCCTGAGCTAAACCACCTGCAAGCAGAGACAAAGAAAGGGATTAGAGAAAATGAAACAAAGGAAGAAAGAATGAAATTAGAGCAGCTTAATTTTGGACACGGCAAGGAGAGGTAAATACTTAACTCTCTGAGATTATTGTGTTGTTGTCGACGATTTCACTGCAACTTTGTTGTAAAATTGTTGTGGCAGTACGTGTTTCAAATTTGGGTGTTCATTGTGTTTTAGGGTTTTCTGGGTTTTTGTTTAGGGTTAGGGTTCTTATAGAATAGGGTTAGGGTTCATCACGATTAGGGTTAGGGTTCTCAGGGTTCTTCACGAACCCTGAAGAACCATGTGGAATCTGGGTTGGGGTGGGGTTAGGGTTCATTGAGGTTGAAGATTCTGGTTGAATCTCAACCGGAAACTGGGGTGAGATGGTGGTTGGGGGCGGCCGGAGGCCACTTAGGGTGGTGGCCGGAGAGGAGAGTGTAGAGAGAAGAGAGAGCATTTTGAGAGATAGAGAGAAGGAGGAATGAAGAGAGAGAAAGAAATCAGAGAAATGAGAGGTTTGTGAAGGGAACACACTTTTATACCCCTTCCCGTCTGGCATCAGATCGAGGACGTGTGGCCTCTCGGTAGCCACACGATGAGAATACTTGGACCCTTCTAATGGTCATGGTCTTATCATGCACCCTCCTTAGACTTTAGATCCAGGCCCTCCGTTCGTATTACTCTTATGGGTATGCTGATCCAACGCTCAACAAATAATCCATCACCATCTCAGTCAATGTGATCTAACGGTCTAGACAGAAAGTTAAAATTGTGGCTCATACCTTGGACCGTTGACCCACGTTGGGCTTCCTTGCTGATGGGACTAGCGCCCTCTGCTATTGGCACCCCCAATTTCGTTTGGCCCATTACTAATTCAATGAAAATACACCCCCTGGGTCAAATTAATTAGTTAAATTAATTCCTTAATTTAATTATTAATCAGGGATTAAGTATTTTAATTAGGACTTTTTTTTTTAGGATTATTAGGGGAGCGTTAATTAGGAATTTTATGGGTTTTATATGTATAATATTTGGGATTTTCAATTTTTTTTTTATTTAAAATGATTTGTACTTTTTTAAATAGGAGTAAATGTTTATAAATTTTTGGAATGACATAGTTATGAAGAGTTTGAATTTCTATTTGGGTTTTAATTTATTGCTAGGAGAATGTATTTAAGAGTTTTAGGGTTTATTTTGGATTTTTTTTTGGGAATTTTTCTTAATTTTGGGTTTTATAATGTAAAATAATTTATTTATATTTTAAATAGGAATAATTTTTGGGATTTTTTATCTATGATTTTGTGGGAGTTGAATTTATCAAAAAATTTATGATTTGTTACGAGGGAAATTTATATTTTTTTGGGATTTTAAAATTGGATTGAAATATTGGTTTTAGGGATGAGAATATCAAGTTAAAGTTTAATTTAATTTTTTGGGATTAAATTATTTTATTTTTGGGAGCATGTTGAATTAAGCAATTATCTTTTTTTGAATTGGAATAATTTAGGGATTAACTTTGCTATATATTTTTTAGCATAATGGCTTTTTGGAATTTATTATGTTTTTACTAAATTTCTATGGAATTTTAGGGATTCATTTTATAAAGGATATAAATTTTTTTTAGGGATTTTAAAACTTGGGATAAAACTCTTTGTCCGAGAGTCTAAATAAGGGATGGGATTTAGGGATAACACTCTTAGGTTCCAAGAGTATGAATATAGGCCAAGGGATAAGGGATTAAGGGATAGAACTCTCCATCTGAGAGTATAAACAATGGATAAGAGATTAAGGGATAAAACTCTCCATCCGAGAGTATAAACAATGGACAAGGATTTTGGGATAAAACTCTTCCTCCGAGAGTATAAATAAATGGATCGGGATTTAAGGGATAGAACTCCTTATCTAGGAGTATAAATAATAGACTAAGGGATAAAACTCCTTATCTAGGAGTATAAACAATAGATTAAGGGATAGAACTCTTTATCCAAGAGTATAAATAATGGATTAATTTTGGGATTAGGGTTAGGAATAGGATTAGGGGGTAAGAATAGGGGAGGTGAACTACAGATACTCTGATCCTTCAAATTGAAGGTACGTAGGCATAGGGTTGTAAACCCTAGCGAGTATAATAATAAAAAACTTAGGATTCTTTTGTAAAATAAATAAAAAGTTAGACGACAAATAAACATACCCTAAAATCTAAGGAGGATCTCATTGAGTACAATGGAAGTGAGGGGTGCCTAATACCTTCCCCTCACTTAACCGACTCCCGAACCCTAGGAATCTCTACCCTTAGGATTAGGATTTTAGGTTTATCATTTATTTTTCTTAAAAAAAATATGATGGCGACTCGATAATTTTTTGCCGGTTGCGACAGCTGGCGACTCTGTTGGGGACAGGGGAACCTAAAGAGAGTCCTTCCTAACCTTAGGTTGTAGGGTTTTTGTTTGTTTGCCTTGGGTGTTAACTGTTTTTTCTTTTATTTATTTTATGTTTTATATTTTGTTTTATTTTATTATATTTGTTATTTATATTTATTATATTGTCATTATTGCATTGGTTTGGTATATGGTGATGTGTGAAGCTAAAACCCAAGCTTGGAGTATACCTTAAGTTAGGACGTGGAACAGAAATGTTAATGGAAGGGATGTAACATCCCGACTATGCATTGATGCCACACTCAGATAGACCCTCCAAAATTATCTTCCTGGTAAGGCTAGCCCTTAACATAGCTAATAAATTTGGATGTGGTCCAAGATTCTGAGGACCTTTAGCAAACCCAATTAACCCATGGTGATCCTAAGTATTCAACCCTCAAGGGTCATTACTAGGATCTTCCTAGATGTGACTTATCCTGAAGGGTTACCGTAGGAAGGCTTGATCCTTCTCATGGTTAAACGAGGGTATACTCCGTAAATTCTAGGGCCGTTATGCTGCCCAAAACTATATATCCTACATGTGAGGGGATTGGGTAGATAAGACTTAGATCTAACTTATTATAGGGAGCCTACCTAGTTAGGGTCATGCTTGCATTTCACCTTACCTTAACCAAATAACATTTAATTAAAATACTCATTCATCATGTTCATGAATTTTTTTGCATCACAGGAATCTTAAAACTTTCTGAAAAAAAGAGCAAAGCAAGGAAATGGACTCAGGAAAAAGAAAGACTATTCCAATTATTGTAAGGACATCTGATATTGAAGGGTTGAAAATTTATGCCATGGGGTTACCTGGTGCAAGAAGGAAGTCTATTATCCGAAATTATGGGAAGATCTTGGACCTTGTTGAAATTCTGGCACAGATATCAGATGTCCTACACAGATGTTGAGACACTGATATCCAACATAATGAACAAGATAACTATAAAAATAATAGTGCAGAAAGTAAATAACACAGTGATATGTTTACCCAGTTCGGATCAACAATCCTACTCTGGGGGCTACCAAGCCAGGGACGAAACCAATATACGATAGTATTAATTCACAGATCATACAATAACCAAACAATTTGCTCACTTAATCACTACCCTTCCTATGACTTCTACCTAAGACTCACCTAGGTATGAGGCCCTCCTCAAATCCCTCTACAACCACAACCCGTGATTGGTTTCTTTCCACACAAGTAACAACCGAAAGTCACACTTTCAAAACACACAATTCTCAATACTTCAAAGCTTATGAGAATTGACACACAAGAAACTCAATGCTTAAAAGCTTATGAGTAACTGACAGAACTTACAACACAAAAACCAGTCCTTATACTGTTATCAGAATGATACCAGTTAGGCTCACAAAATACACTCGAAAACCCTAACAAAAACACATGTAAGTTCCACACCTAAATTAGGTTTACACCAGTCAATATATAGCATTTAATCCGGACTTAATTGGGCTTCAAAAACGCAGCAAATAGACTGCTCATAAATCTGCAAAATAAACTCCAACAAAATAGGTCTTCAATCTAAAGTTTCCTAATATGTCTCCATAATTAGAAACAGCTGAAAATCCGAAAAAACCAACAAATAAACACAATCCAAAAATACTTTGGATGCCACATAGGATAACCAAATATTCACAGAATATTCAGTAACAATTCATAGCAACAAAATATGCTTTAAAACTGAATCCAGACGCGATGTCCTATGAGCAGGTATGGGACATCTTCATTCGACATGTTGAATGCAACAACCTAGAACATCATGTTTCAACATCTTGCTGCTAGAATAGTTTTAGCAAAATAAATGACAACCACAGAATCAAAGAAATAACAATCTCCCCATTTGGCTTATTTTGGCTAAAACTACACACCAAAAAAAACTTGCAAAGAGGCACAAAAAAAATCCATATCAGACAACAGCGAAATACCAACAGCACACATAGGCAAAAACAGTTTACAGCATAGCAGCACTCCCCTTCAACTGCATACAACACACAGCACAACATACAACACAACATAGTAGCATAGCAAAACTCCCCCTCAACTGCAGCAACATCTCACATTCTCCCCCTCAACTACTGCTGCAGCACAAGCACACCACACACAAGCATACTACTCCCCCTTTTAGCCAGAAATATGACAAAGGCAAGTAGAACAGTTAAAAATAATTGAGAAATGGTCAAATCATAAACCAGCATAAACTGCATCAGAGAGTAGATGCACACCACATCACATGACCAAATGTCATGCACAAACTTCAGCATTTTTCCTTCATTCACACACTGCACTACCAGAACTTCCTTTAATCTTCCCAATCTGGCAGCCAGAAGGAACATTAATTGCTATAGTTCTTCATGAATGCACACCCCAAGTCTGCTCCCCAGGTTTTCAAACTGAACTGCATCCAGGGCCTTGGTAAATATGTCAGCAAGCTGATTTTCTGTGCTCACATGCTCAAGAGTTATGACTTTGTCCTCCACAAGTTCTCTGATGAAGTGATGCCTTATATCAATGTGCTTAGTCCTACTATGTTGAATAGGATTTTTGGAAATATTAATAGCACTCAGGTTGCACAAAATAATGTCATGGCATCTTGCGTGACATTATACTCAGATAACATTTGCTTCATCCACACCAGTTGAGCACAACTACTTCCAGCTGCTATGTACTCAGCTTCAGCAGTAGAAAGAGATACAAAATTTTACTTCTTACTAAACCATGAAATAAGATTATTTCCCAAAAAGAAACATCCTCCAGAGGTACTCTTCCTATCATCAGCACTTCCAGCCCAATCAGCATCACAGTAACCTACTAAAATGGGACTTGAGTCATGGGAGTACAACAACCCATAATCACATGTACCACTCACATACTTAAAAATTTTCTTAACTTGATTGATGTGACTGACCTTGGGTTCTGCTTGGTATCTTGCACACACACCAACAACAAATGTTATGTCTGGCCTACTTGCTGTAAGATACAGCAGACTGCCAATCATACTTCTGTATAAACTTTGTTCAACATTCACTCCCTTTTCATCTTTGGATAACTTCAAGTGAGTAGGAGCAGGAGTTCTCTTATGCTTGGCATTATCTAGTCCAAACTTCTTCAGAATGTTCCTCGTATATTTGTGTAACGAGCTATTTTGGACGCGGTTCTTAAGCGCTGGTCGCTCTCTGCGGTTGAGCTTAAAACTACAGGTCGATTCATTTTTTATCCTATTGTGAGCTGAATAAGGAAGGGAAATAGATGTCTCCAATTAACCCTGCCTGCATACTGAGTTTAAACAGCGGTCTGTTAGGTTACGAATGCTATCAATGTGGGGGTGCCTTTGTACTGGTTATTTGTATTTTCGCCAATACTGTTTCTTTCTTTTTATCTGGGCAGAAGGTTTCTGGCGGGGAACAAGGATTAGGACGTTAGGACTGATGTTTTTGAATTACTACTTTTGGTTGATGGAGATATGGGATTTTTGGTTTTTTGTTAATTGCGCTCGCTAAGATTTTTCTTTCAATCTTATGCCTACGTATTCCCGTTTACCGAAACAGGGAAATCAGAGCGTTCGTAGTTCCTCCTATTCTATGGGAGGAAATGGGTGTTTTTTGGTGTCTTGTTCAAAGCCCAAGACGTGAAGCGAAAGGTGATTTGTATCTTTTTCAAAGCCCAAGATGTGAAGCTAAAAGGTTTATTTGTGTCTTGTTCAAAGCCCAAGACGTGAAGCTGAAAGACCTCGGCTTTAGAGAGAATTTGTCATCTCTAAGGAAGGGTTTGTCTGTCCCAACTGTTGGGTGACTGGTTATAAAGGAGAATTACTTGAACCGGGATACACGGATCCTAGAAATGCCATAATTTCCTTTAAAGAGGATTTTAACCTGAAGGAGAAGACTTTAACTCACTGTAGAGCAATGCTATCTTTCCTTAGGAATTTCTCATGCTAAAAGAGGGACAGTGGCATGGATGTAGATGATCCAGAGGCTTGCCGCTTACAGCAATTAGATGAAAGGGAAGGAGTTGTTGATGTTTGTATACTGTGAACGAGGCACAGTTTTGATGCTAAAAGGTTGATTGGATCAACCAGTGGTTTTCTTATACAAAGCCTAAGAGGAGGCTATTGTCCCAACAAGAGGGAGTTTTTATGTGTCTCGTACAAAGCCCGAGAGAGAGGCTATTTGACTCAACAGGAGAATCTTTGGGTATCTCGTATAAAGCCCGAGATGGAGGCTATTTGACTCAACAAGAGAGTTTTTTTGTATCTCGTACGAAGCCCGAGGTGGAGGCTATTTGACTCAACAAGAGAGTTTTTTTTGTATCTCGTACGAAGCCCGAGATGGAGGCTGTTGTTTGTTTGGCTCAATAAGAACCTTTTTGTATCTCGTATAAAGCCCGAGATGGAGGTGAAAGGGGTGATTGACTCAACGAGGGAGAATCATTGTACAAAGCCCAAGAGGAGGCTAAGGTGGCTGTTTCAGTTGAGTGACAGGTCCAATATACTGATTTTGAAAGAGAAAATCAGTTCTTATATGAGCAACACTGTACTCAAGGATTTGATTTGAGGATTCAGGATATTTCTTTGAGGAAGCGGGAAATTCGAAAGGTATTGAGACTGTCCGAGTCTGCGGGTTTCCTTCCTATTTTTGAAGGGTGCTTGAGAATGTCTTTGAGATTCAAGGAGATTAGACTGTCCAAGTCTAGAGTTTCGTCTTTTGTACTATGCTTTGAGAAACAGTAGTAGACACTATGAAAGGACTGTTCTATGAAGATGATTAAGTTCTGTTCCTATACCTCTAGGAGGTCGTCGGGACAATTTGCACGAAGCCCAAGAGGAGGCTAGAAACTTTTAAGAAGCCGACGGGTCCTTGTACTAAGCCCAAGAGGAGGCTATCATTCCCGGAGGAAGAGATCATTATACGAAGCCTAAGAGGAGGATGTGAATACTTCTAAGAAGCCGTAGGGTCCTTGTATGAAGCCCAAGAGGAGGCAGGGTTGCTTTTAGGAAGCATGTGGGTCCTTGTACGATGCCCAAGAGGAGGCCGATGCTTTTAGGAAGCCCGTGGGTCCCCAAACCCCGAGAAATTCAAGGCAAGCTATTTACAAGGAATAGATCAAGTCAGGAAAGTTCGAGAATTTGGAAGAAACTCAAAGATGCCATTCACGGAGAAGACATTCATCTTTGGGAGTAGAGTTTCTTGACAATTTCTAATGAGGACAGCCGAAGAGAAGACTGTATCTGGTGATCCTATTGGGGGTCTAGTTCAGTCTATTTCTAAGAGTGACGGTCTGAGAAAGGGTTCAAAAAAGAATCTGCCTTTCACATCTCCATATTGTTTAACCCCAAGAGGAGGGAAGACCGTGTCTGGTAATCCTATGTGGATCTAGTTTTGACTGTAAGTCCAGAGTGATCAACAGGGCTTTACCTAGTGCTAGACGCAGTTGCCGGGGAAACTCGAAATATCTATACTATTATTACACAGTTGATATGAGTTTATGAAAGAAGACTTACAGCGAAACAGCCCCACAATACAGTTATATGTATATGAAAGCGGTAAATGAAAGCAATAACCACTTACTCGGTTGTAGAGCTTCCATGCTGTTTTGGTTAGTTGTTCAACAAAGAAAGATTGAAAACAATAGTATATCCAAAATCAAAGGAGAAAGTGCTTTAAAAGAGAAAGATTTGGGGCTTACAGCTCAAGGAGAGGCCCAGGGTTTTATCAGTGAGCGCACTGTTGAATTTGTACAGAGGGACTTATACAAGTGACTGGGGCCCAGAAAGGTTTTCTGTACAAAGGGATGGGTCTTACACTCTCTCAAGAGGCCCAAAAAGTTTTAAAGGAAAAGAGTGGGGCTTATAACACGAGGGTAGGCCCAATTGATTTTTCGTTAAAAAATGGCGATCGCGCCGAGGTTTTCTTTTAACGCAGAGGGACTTATACAATAAGTGAGGCCCAAAATTGTTTTGGTTAAAAGGGGGTTGGGTCTTACACTCTATTAGAGGCCCAAAGTGTTTTGAATGGGTCTTATAGCTCGAGGAGAGGCCCAAGGTTTTGGTTTTTCAAAGGACGATGATCGCGTCGAACTTTTTGAAATACAACGGGACTCATACAATAAGTGAGGCCCAAAAATAGGTTGTATTTACAAAGGGTTGGATCTTACACTCTATTAGAGGCCCAAAGTGTTTTGAAAATGATTTATGAGGGTTGAATTAATCCAAAAACCCTAATTTGTTTTCAAAAATGTATTTAATTGAATAAAAATTCAATTAAAATGATCAAAATTGTTTAACATAGGAAAAACAAATTGTGATCTTGGATTAATGCTTCAAAAATTAAGTATTGACCTACAAAATAATTAGAAAGCATTAAAAGTTACAAAATCAATGTAGAAAAAATATTTAAAATGTAAAAAACAATTAAAATATTAATTCTTTGTAAAAATATCAATTATATGAAATAAATAATATTTTTGGGATTTTTTGGGAAAATAAAATATTTTAACATTTTTGTGAATTATTAAAAAAAGAATCAACTCAAAATCATTAAAACTCAGAGAGAAATTAATTTTTGAATCAATTAAACAAAATCACAAAATTCAAATATTCAAATTATTCAAAAATGGCGCCAAGAACACACCAAGAACACGCGCGTGTTCTGGGTTTGGCTGATTTGCATTTTCTCCTCAATCTCGCTGAATACTTGATTATAACATGCAATCCATATATCATTATGCTCGTCTCAACCTCACGATCATGTCTATGTCCATTAATTTCATTTAAATTAAACATACAACAAGAAATCACGAAAAATCCTCAAGAACCCTAATTTTTGCATGAAGGCTAGGATTTTTGATACACGATTAAAACAATGCAATTAATTGAGGGAAAACATTCCATGCATGATTATAAACATATGGCCAAATTATTGTGCGAGGAAATATGCATAGATTGAGAGATGACCAAGTATGTGCTTACCTCTAGGCCGTGACAGCAAGTGCAATGTGATTTTTGATTTGGAGGTGTTACAGATGAGTGATGATGATCTGAACAGCTTCCCTACACCCTATGGATTGTGTTTGAATGCTTGGACTTGATTGAAATTGGCTGGATCACTTTGTGGTACCTCAGCTACAACTTATTTGAAAATTTGAGCAACCAGCTGGTGATTTTGTGAAATTGGTGTTTCAGAAGTGATCTAAGTGTTTGATCAGCTCATATGTGATGTATGTGAGGTGTGTGAGTGATTGGTTTGATTGGAAAAGCTCTCAAACTCAAAACCCGATAGCTACCTTGCTAAGAAAGGCATTTTTGCCAAGAGAAAGAGATTTTGAGGAAAGCATCTGTTAGATGGCTTTGGTGTACTCAAACTGATCACAATTGAGCTCTATTTATAGTAGAGCAAGTTTGTTTTAGGATCCACAGTGAATGGCAGCTGCTAAGTAGGTTTGGCCAATGTTGTCCAATGGAATTTCAAGTCTCCTCTAGCCATTGACTAGAGGTTAGGGCACAGAGCTTTGGTTCCCTTGGTCTTGGATAAGTCTTGACTGATTTCAGATGAGAATGGCTCAGTCCATGCCACCTTGATGCTTCCATTGAATGCTCCAATCCAAATTTGAAGTCTTGTCCCTATTTTGGCCATTCTAGGTTCAACATGCTATTTCTTGTTCCATGGACTTTGGAGACTTGGCTCAGTGGTTGTCCCCTTTAGATTCAATCCTCTGAGGTGTCCAAGTGGATAGGAGCAATTGGATTTGGCTGATTTTGGCAAATCGACCAAAGTTGCAAATTCTGCCTTGCCTTGACAGATTTCAGCAAGGCAACTTTCCAATGTCATATCTCGTGACTCAAATGGAATTTGGCAATGTTCTTGGTCATTTTGGAAAGCCCTTACATCATATAACAACTGTTTGAACATGTTTTGTTTTGATCTCTTTTGAATCCAAGTGAAAAATCCCCCTACATTTGGCAAAAAGTGAAGACAGATTTGAACTTAGTGAAAATTTCACTAAGTGTTGGAAAAAGTGACATTTTCATTTTTCAACCATTTTGATCACTCCATAACTCAAAATCCTTAATGAATTGGAGTTAGGTCTAGTTGAAGTTTTTGTAGAGGGTAATGAGAGCTACAAATCCATCTTTGGATGAGAGAAAATGGCCTTGTGGTTTAGGAGTTATGGTCCTTCAAAGTTGGTGCATTAGTGGTACTTTTCCATAACTTAGAAAAAATTCTAAGTTTTATGGTTACCCCTTTTACAAGTTATCCAACTTTTCTTGATTTTTCTTGATGAATGATGATTCAAATCATACATTAACATCATTTTAGGGTTAATAATCCATTTTGGTGAAAAATCTCAAAGAGTCAAAGTTGACTTTTGTGCACAGTTGACTTTTTATCAGATGAATTCCAAACTGTGCAATTCTTCAGGAAATCATGTCCTTGACCTAAATCAAACTTAATGGACATGTTCCATGGGTGTCATAGGGTATATTGAGGCATGTCTTAGGGCTTGGGAGTATGTCCTGGTCAAAATTCAAAGTTACAGTTGACTTTTCCCTTAAAACCCTAATTATGGTGCAGATGAAATTGAGACTTGTTGCTCAAGCTTCTTGGATTAATCCATTGTCCCAAATGGATCAATATAGTTCATTAGAGACCCTAAAACTCTCTCTTGAGGTCTTGGTTCATGATTTGTCCCAATAGTCAACTTAGGGGTGAATTAGGTCAAGAAACCCTAATTCCTGATTTTTGATGTATGCATCCCCTGAGGTCAAATTGACTTGATGATTGGGTCCATGAGGTTCCATGGAGTATATTAGGTTATGTTTTGGATCATTTCCTTGTGTCCAGATGAAAATTTTCCATTTAGAGGCCCTGGTCGACAAAAACCCTAATTTGGTGACACTGGCGATCTTGAGACTTGATCCACCTAGAAGGGAGCAACTTTGTGCTTAATCCTTGGAGTGGGAGTCCTTTTGATCCTTTGTAGTTACTTGAGAGGTTAGACAAGTTGAAGATCATGTCATTCCTTGATTGATCCTTTGTCTAAGGCTCTGAGAGGGCTTAAAACCCTAATTTTAATTGTAGTGGATGCTCACCCATCTTTGGGGAGACTGATGAAGTATGATGGTTCCTCCATATTGTGATGATGATTTGCACAATGATGGGAAATCTTAGTGGTCAAAATTTGGGGTATGACAGATGCCCCTATTTAATCTTCTTGGACCCGAAGGTGTGAATGACGAAGGTATTCGGGCATTCAGGGTGCAAGAGGATTAAATATCGGAATGCCCGGAATTTTGATGGTGGTTATGAATGGTAGCTTACACCTTCATCTTCTTTAGCTAAGCAATGATTCTTAGAAAAGGTAAACTTTCCCCTCGATCCTGGTTTCCTACTAAGGAACTGGTCTTAGTTTCTGAAATAAACTTCCCCTCGATCCTGGTTTCCTACCAAGGAACTGGTCTTAGTTTCTGAAATAAACTTCTCCTCGATCCTAGTTTCCTACCAAGGAACTGGTCTTAGTTTCTGAAATAAACTTCCCCTCGATCCTGGTTTTCAGCCAAGGAACTGGTCTTAGTTTCTTTTGTCAATAAACTTTATTGACAAGGGATGCTATTGTAGCGTTTTTCCTCAAACTTCTCGCCGAATTTTCCCGGGGAGACGCCATTTGACGGAAAAAGTTTCGAAGTCAGACTTGCTGGGGAACCCAGTCGTCCGAGTCGTAGAGTTGCACAAACTTCTCTGTTGGAGACGCCATTTGTCGATTCTACTGGGGAAAGCGAGTCTCTTGAGAGACTGTTTTCGCTTGGGAACTTACATCATACTTTTCTCGGGATCTTCCCGGAGAAACGCCATATGATGGGATCCAATTTTGAGGTGCTGATGACCTTTTCATCAGTTTTTTTTTGGATAAAAACTGTTGTACCACCGAATCTCTGATTAGGAGGCTTTTTCTCGGGATTTTCCTTAATCCGGGAAAGCAAAGACATCATCTTCAATGGCGAAGAGTGACACTTGTTGAAAGTTTTCTCTGGCTTTTTCAGAGGTTCAAGTTATCAAAGTGGTCAAGGACCAACTTCTTTCCAGGATTAAACCGGTAGCGAGGTTGTTCAGACACAGTATTTCCTGACGAGGCAAGAACTGACAACTCGATTGAGAGGACTTCTACCACTAGGGGACAAGACCGACTAGAGTGATAGTAATGCAATATGAAATGTGAATGCAAATAAAAAATGCATGATGTATGTATGTTTGTGCGGACAAAACTGACGCGACATACAAACTGACGGGTAAACACAACTGGATACTCGGCCATCGCGGGGCGTATAGAAATATCGTTGGTTCAAAATAGTAATTCCACCTTGCTTAGGAGAGATAGTCCCTGCTGGGAATATCGTTGATCGGGCTTAGGAGATGAGAACTCGGCCGAGGTGTGTCAGATGAAACAAGGTCTCTGGCACAGTTGATCCCTTCATTCAGGCGTACTGGGCCTAGAAGGAGTACTTTGATTCTGCACTTTGAAGTTTGCTTACTTCTGAAGAAGCGGTTGATGTTCCTTTGATGTTCAACAGTCAAAAGAAAATTGCCGTCTTTATTAAAAAGCAGAAAAAATTTTAACAAGTAAATTCATTTTGTTTTATTTCAAGAATCGTTAATCATGTTAACAATGTCGTTCTGTAAAGCTAAAACAAATAAGAAGTACAAACAAAAGCACAAGGGCTCAAATTTTATTGATAAGATAGAGATCAGCCAAATGCGTGATTCCAAAGAGTATATACAAAGTTTGAAAATGGTAATTTACAGGGAAAAAGGGCTACGTTGAAACATAACGACCACTATCCTTCTACCAACTTTGAATTCGGGGCATCCTGAGCTTTTGTCGAAGATGACCTTGACTGGAGTTTTCCTCCAATGGATGATGTAACTGCTGCTGCTGAGGGACTTGCCTCTGTTGAACATAGTTATTTGCCATTATCCCTAACTTTTGCCTGGATTGTACTGTGATGTTTCCAATCCACCGGGATGATTTTCTATTTTGTCTCTAACTTTTTCCTGGATTGCCCTTTCAGGTTTTCAATCCACCGAGACCTTTTTTTAGGCGAAGTATTTCTTGACTACATCAACATTTGTGGGGTAGGCAAATTTCTCTCCGTCCATAGTTGCGAGTCTCAAGGCGCCGCCTGAGAAAGCTTTCGTGACCACATAGGGGCCATCATAACTTGGGGTCCATTTGCCCCGAGAGTCAGTGAGGAATGATTGTATCTTCTTGAGCACGAGGTCTCCTTTTCTGAAAACACGAGGTCGGACCTTTTTGTCGAACGCCCTCTTCATTCTTTGCTGATACAACTGACCGTGGCATAGTGCCGTGATTCGTTTCTCTTCGATCAGGTTCAATTCATCGTGTCGACTTTGACACCATTCAGTTTCTGTAAGCTTAGCTTCCATCAATACCCGGATTGATGGGATCTCTACTTCTATGGGGAGCACTGCCTCCATGCCATACACTAGAGAGAAAGGGGTAGCCCCTGTTGAAGTGCGGACAGATGTGCGATAATCGTGAAGAGCAAAGGGTAGCATCTCGTGCCAGTCTTTGTAGGTTACAACCATCTTTTGAACAATCTTCTTGATGTTCTTATTGGCCGCTTCTACCGCTCCATTCATCTTGGGTCGGTAAGAAGATGAGTTATGGTGTCCAATCTTGAACTCTGCGCACAACTCTTTCATCATCTTATTATTCAAGTTAGATCCATTATCAGTAATGATCTGGCTTGGAACACCATAACGGCTGATGATATTGTTTTTGATAAATCGGACCACCACTTGTCGGGTTACATTGGCGTATGACGCTGCTTCGACCCACTTGGTGAAATAGTCAATGGCTACCAGGATGAACCGATGTCTGTTTGAAGCCTTGGGCTCAATCAAGCCAATCATGTCGATTCCCCATATGGAAAAAGGCCACGGGGAAGAAATAACTTTGAGATGTGATGGCGGTACATGAATTTTGTCGGAGTATATCTGACACTTGTGACACCTCCTCATGTACTTATAGCAGTCAGATTCCATGGTTAACCAGTAGTACCCTGCTCTCAGAATTTTTCTCGCCATTGCGTGTCCATTGGCATGAGTGCCAAAGGATCCTTCATGAATTTCTTTCATAAGCATGTCTGCTTCTGGTCTGTCTACGCATCGGAGCAAGACCATGTCAAAATTTCTCTTATAGAGAGTATCACCGTTTAGGAAGAAGTTTCCAGCCAATCGTCTGAGGGTCTTTCTGTCTTTTCTTAGTGCCCCAGGTGGGTATTCTTGTTTCTGAAGGAAGCATTTGATATCGTGATACCAAGGTTTGTCGTCTATGACTGCTTCGATCGTGAAGATGTAAGCAGGCCGTTCAAGGCGCATTATGTCGATCTTAGGTATGTCATTCCATTGACCTACACTAATCATGGAAGATATAGTGGCTAATGCATCAGCCATATGATTCTCCTCACGAGGGATGTGATGAAACTCAACTCTGTTGAAGAAAGGTAGCAACCTTCTTGCGTAGTCTTTGTAAGGGATTAGCCTTGATTGGTATGTGTTCCAATCTCCTTTAATCTGATTGATAACCAAGGCTGAGTTGCCGTATACGTCCAAGTTTTTGATCCTTAAATCAATTGCTTCCTCGAGACCCATAATACAAGCTTCGTATTCGGCCTCGTTGTTCGTACATTTGAACGTAAGTCTAGCAGTGAAAGGAATATGGGTACCCTGAGGGGTAACAATGATTGCCCCAATTCCATTTCCATAATGATTGACTGCTCCGTCAAAGATAAGTCCCCATTGGGAACCTGGTTCTGGCCCTTCACTGGGTAACGGTTCATCGCAGTCTTTCATTTTTAGATACATGACATCTTCGTCTGGGAAGTCAAACCTGGTTGATTCTTGATCGTCAATCGGTTGATAAGCCAAATGATCGGCTAAAATACTTCCCTTAACGGCTTTTTGAGCATGGTACTCGATGTCGTATTCTGATAACAGCATCTGCCAATGGGCAATTCTTCCCGTAAGAGCAGGTTTCTCGAAGACATACTTGATTGGATCCATCTCAGAAACCAACCAAGTAGTATGACGAATCATGTACTGGCGAAGACGTTTGGCTGCCCAAGCCAAAACACAACAAGTTTTCTCAAGCATCGTGTACCGAGTTTCACAGTCGGTGAATTTATTGCTTAGATAGTAAATGGTAGACTCTTTCCGTTTAGTTTCGTCTTGTTGGCCAAGTACACATCCCATTGAGTCCTCAAGGACTGTGAGGTACATGATCAGTGGTCTTCCTCCCACTGGAGGTGATAGAATTGGCGGATTCAACAGACATTCCTTAATGCTGTCGAAGGCAGTTTGGCAATCTTCTGACCAAACGCAATCCTGGTTCTTTTTGAGTAATTTGAAAATCGGCGCACAAGTGGCAGTCATGAGGAATATGAATCTGGAGATGTAATTCAAACGTCCCAGAAATCCTCTGACTTATTTTTCAGTTTTCAGAGAAGGCATTTCTTGAATGGCCTTGACCTTGTCAGGATCAACTTCAATTCCTTTCTGGCTGACGATGAACCCTAGTAGTTTCCCTGAACGGACACCGAAGGTGCACTTGTTGGGATTCAAGCGGAGCTTGAATTTTCTTAAACGTTCGAACAATTTTGACAGATGTTCAACGTGCTCACTCTCTGTTTTTGACTTTGCAATCATATCATCGACATACACTTCGATTTCCTTGTGTATCATGTCATGAAACAGAGTAGTCATGGCCCTTTGATAGGTTGCCCCGGCGTTCTTCAAACCGAACGGCATTACCTTGTAACAAAAAGTACCCCATGGGGTAATGAATGAAGTTTTCTCCATGTCTTTCGGCGCCATTTTGATTTGGTTATAGCCCGAGAATCCATCCATGAAGGAGAAAACTTTGAACTTTGTTGTACTGTCTACCAGCATGTCAATGTGTGGTAAAGGAAAGTCGTCCTTTGGACTAGCCTTGTTCAGATCTCTGTAGTCGACACACATTCTGACTTTTCCATCCTTTTTGGGAACGGGTACGATGTTGGCTAACCATTGAGGATATTCAGATGTAGCGAGGAAACCCGCGTCAATCTGTTTCTGCACCTCCTCTTTGATTTTGATGGCCATGTCCGGGTGAGTGCGTCTCAACCTTTGCTTTACTGGAGGGCATTCCGATCTTAATGGTAAGTGATATTCCACGATGCTGGTATCCAACCCTGGCATATCCTGATAAGACCAAGCGAACACATCGGGGAATTCTTTGAGAAGCATTATCAGACCCTCTCTGGCAGTTGGACTGAGCAGTGCTCCGATCTTGATTTCTTTTCTCTCTTTTTCTGAACCCAAGTTTACCGTTTCCAACGGTTCTTTGTGAGGTTCAATGGACCTTTCCTCTTGTCTGAGTAATCGGGAGATCTCTTCTGGAATTTCGTTGTCATCTTCTTCTTCAGCCCCAAATACCGGGAACTTAAAGTTGGGAGAAGGCATCGGATCGTACGTTTCAACGGGGTTTAAAACAAGCAATCTGCATGACGTGATGATTCGTGTTTAGAAGAGATTGAGAAAATACAAGTGTGTGCAGTGTTTTATTTTACTGCTTGTTTTTATTATTGAATTGTTTTTTAGGATTACCATTTTCTGAAAAAGCAAAAAGAGAAAACAACAATTAATGCAGAAATTACAGAACGACGTTATTTTATTAATGAACAAGTCGATCCTTGAAACTACAACCCTATAAAACAAAACTCTGTCGCTTTGGCCGAAGCGAAGAGGGAAATTTACAGAAAGCGAGCCCTATCAAAACACCCGTTTCACCTGGGCAGGGTGAAAGGTTAAAAGATGGCAATTACTTTGACTGATGAACGAGCTTCGGAACCTCGACGGCAACCCATTGGCGGCGAACTCCTCGGTGAATCACAAAGTCTGGCACCTTCCTCGATTTGTCTTCAGAAATGTCGCTGATTTCTGGTGGAGCAGGATCGTTGGAATCTGTTTCCCAGGCAGAATTGTCGAAGGAGAATTCCTCAGTTGTATTTTGCATAGCATTGGTGCTCTGAGCTGTATCTCCCCATCCAGTTAGCTGGATGTCTTCGAACCTGACACGAGAGCTTTTGGGTGCAGTGTACTTGACCCTATAGTCGTACTTTCCACTTGGTTGTCCCAAGGTGTCCCACACTTCTTTCGAACTGGAGGAGTCATCCCTCTCGATGACGTTGACCTCGGGAAAAGCATAGTTGATGAATTCAAGTCCTGCGAACGTTGCGAATTCATCTTTATGTTGAGTAGTTCCTGAATGACCTGAGTGTTGATCCCATGACATGGTGGGGACACAGGTATTCTGTTCAATGACGGTCAGCTGAGTTTCATTGTTCGGCTGACTCTCTTGCCCCAAGTGTCCTGGATAAGGTTGCCACATTGGCAGACCATCCATTGGGCCATAGTAGTTGTAGTCAAAATTGTCTTTCATCGGAGTGTCTTCCTCTAATGAATTTGGTGGAGCACGACATCCTTCTGGATCACAATCTCCATATATCATTTCGACATCTGACCTTGGTATAAATCTCATACTTTCTGTAGGAAAGCAAAAAGGCATAGGCACCTCTTCCTGAGACATATAACCGTCCTTGTTAAGATAGGACTTCCATTCTTCATCTGTGTCAGAGGGATCTTCCTCATCGATAGCATGAACTGTTTGAGACACTGGGTGAAGGAAACCTCCACTGTGGAAGAAATTTTGAAGGGGATGAAGACTTTCATCACTAGCAGCTGTCTGGGTACAGGTTGCAGAAAAACCAAGACCCTTCTTTGTTTTATTTTCAATAGGAATGACAAGCTATCCCCATCCGGTCGTATCGGTACTCTCGACCGCTTTGATAGCATTGTTGTATGAGGAAATCGAGGTTCCTCCTTTGAAATGATTGTCCTTGCTCACCGATAGTGCTTGGAACTGCGTTCCAATAACCTCCTCGGGTTCTATACCAGTAGATGATGACAAGTTGCTTACAAGCAAGGCTTGTTCTCCACAGACTATGACAAGTTGATCGTTCTTGACGAACTTTAGCTTTTGGTGGAGGGTCGAGGTAACCGCTCCAGCCTGGTGTATCCAAGTCTTCCTAATAAACAACTGTACGTTGCCCGGATGTCCATGACCTGGAAAGTTACTTGGAAAGTGTGAGGACCGATAGTTATGGGAAGATCAACTTCGCCGATAACTGTTTTCCTGGATCCGTCGAATGCTTTGACGACGACCTCGCTGACTTTCATCGGAGGGCCTTTGAATGATAATTGCATCAAAGTAGACTTCGGCATAACATTCAGGGCTGACCCTGTGTCTACCAGTACGCTGGCTAAAGCATCGTCCTGGCAGTTAACTGTGATATTGAGTGCCATGTTATGACGGCGACCCTCTTCAGGTAATTCCTCATCACTAAAACCCAAATTATTGCAGGAAGTGATGTTAGAGACAATACTATCGAACTGTCTGATGGTTACATCCTGTTCCACAAAGGCTTGCTCCAAGACTTTCTGTAGAGCCTCCCTGTGGGCTTCTGAACTGAGTAACAGTGATAATACCGAGATCTTTGAAGGAGTCTGTAATAGTTGATCAACTATGTTGTATTCACTCCTTTGGATGAGCTTCAGCATCTCATCATCCTTCGAAATGCCGGGACTACTAGATTGACCGATTGGAGGATCGGGAGCTTCTGTCTGAAGTTCCTTTTCTTTGTTAACTTCCCCAACCCCTCGGTTGAAGATTCTACCACTCCGTGTTACTCGACTGATGTCTGCAATATTCACAACGGAGGGTAATGGAATTTCTTTTCCATTCTCAATTGTTGTCGCACCGTATTTGTAAGGGATTGCCTTAGCTGATTCATACGGTAATGGTCCCGGCAGATAGATGACTACGGGAACCTTCTGATTTTTCTGACCATCGTAAGTAACCTCGATCCGTTCCCGGTTGGGAACTTGAGATTCGTCAAGTAGAGGAATGATGGAAAAAACATCTCTGGTCCTGTGACGACCAGAAATGGTGACAACATCCTCGACCTGACTGGAAAGGTAGCTCGGCGTCCATTCGATAGGTCCAGAACCCAGATATGGACGAATTTCTCCACGATCCATCTGACCCTGAAGAGCCGCTCGCACAAGGTAACACCTTTGGTTACTTTCCGAACAGACGCTACAACTGTCATAGTTGTGTGGTGGCACCTGGCCACGCCCACTTTGAATACAATGTAACCTCACTAGGTTAGCTTCCACTGATCGGACATCCTGACTCTGACGCCGAGTGGGGTTTCTATTACTGATACTAATCTGCTGAGTATCTTCATCCATATAGATTGGCATCCACCAATGATTTAACAAGTGCTGAAGTGCCTCCTGGACAAGGGTACAACCTCGATCGTTTTCGCAACCCGCTTTACAGCTTTGATAGTCATGTGATATTAAGAATCTGAGTCGGACCTGCTCAGCATGTAACTCTACCAGGTTGGTATTCATCACGCGAATATCGAAGATCTGAACCATATTGATCTGATAGGAGTTCCTATCATGGTAGTCTTGGATCCATCCAAGATCCATCTGACGCTGGAGGGCCTCTTGTATGAAAGAGCATCCCTATTTGTTTACCGAGCAAATCAGACAGGAACTGTAATCGTGCCGCGGCAGATTATGATACTGACTTTGGCTTGAGTGCATCGCCACCAAGTTGACATTCATCACACGGATGTCGTGGTTTTGAATGAAGTTGGAGTTCGTATAGACCATGTTAACTCCACGAACTCAGTGCTCTTGGATCCATCCGAGATCCATCTGTTCCTGTAGAGCTGCTCGCACTACAGAACATCCTTGGTTGTCTTTAGAGCAGATATCACACTGGTGATAGTCATGAGGTGGCACATGGCCATATCCACTCTGTCTACAATGCATCTTGACCAGATTGGTTTTCAACAAGAGTACATTGTGAATTTGATAGACATTGTTAGTCTCTTTCTCAATCAGATTGACTGTAGCTTTCTCATGTTGAGGCAGCGGGTTCGTGAGAACATTGGGATTCGTATCTTTGAAAGATAAGAGCCCGCTCCTAACAAGCTTTTGCACGTCGGACTTGAAATTGAGGCAAGTCTCTATGTTATGCCCTGAACCTCCTTGATGATAAGGGCAAGTCTGATCCACCTTAAACCAAAAAGGCGGATTTTCCGGTACTGTAAGAGGAGACTTAGTCTGGATGTGCCCCTTAGCCAGTAGTAACGGAAACAGCTCTGCGTACGTTATGGGTATAGGATCAAATCCTGGTGGCCGTGTTGTACGGTTGTTGTTATACGGAGGACGAGCCTGCTGAAGAGGCTGTTGTGTCCTTTGTTGGTCAGGTTGGCTCTTGGCAACCTGAGGTTGATACGTAGGAACAGGCGCAAGGTTAATAGCAGGAGTCACAGCTGCTACCGGTTGATATTGACACCTTGGCTTTCCGAGAGAGATATTCCCAATATCTTGCTCTTTTTTTCTTAGGGAGAGCACTACCGTATTTTTTAGTACCGCTCGTCGATCCAGTGTCTTTTACCAAACGTCCTTCTTGGACAGCTTCCTCAAGACGTACACCCATGCTGACCATTTCGGTGAAATCACTGGGCGCACTGGCAACCATTCGGTCATAGTAGAACGAGCTTAAGGTCTTTAAGAAGATCTTTGTCATCTCTTTTTCCTCAAGAGGTGGACAAATTTGAGCGGCAATTTCACGCCACCTTTGAGCATACTCCTTAAAGGTTTCCTTGTCCTTTTGCGATATCGATCTGAGTTGATCTCTATCGGGTGCCATGTCCAAATTGTATTTGTATTGTTAGACGAAGGCAGTACCAAGATCTCTGAATGTACTGATCGTAGTACGGTTTAAACCCATGTACCATTTTAATGCGGCACCGGTTAACCTATCCTGAAAGTAGTGAATCAGCAGGTCCTGATTCTCCGTCTGAGCTGACATCCGCCGAGCTTACATCACCATATGGCTTTGAGGGCAAGAGTTACCCTTGTATTTTTCAAAGTCGGGCACTTGGAACTTGTGCGGGACTTTCACATTGGGGACCAAGCAGAGGTCTGCGGCGTCCTTTCCAAATAGATCCTGACCGCGAATGGCTTGCAGCTCCTTCTGCATTTCCAGGAACTGTTCCTGGAATTCATCCATTCTATCGAACATAGTTTCCTTCTTACCAGAAGACGTCTGTGGAATCTGTCCTTCCAGGACAGTATGCACCACAGGGGGTGGTACCGTGACTACGACAGGAAATCTCGGCGTTTCCCGAAGTTTGTAACCTTCAGGAGTCTTCAGTATGCCCCTGGCATCTTCCCTTTCCCGAAGTTTGTAACCTTCGGGCCCAGCGGCTTCTGTTGTGATTCCCTGATCTTCAGTGATCGGCGAAACATATCCTTCCGGGATATAGTTAACAGGCATACCCCAAGGACGATCTTTCGGAAATTGATACCTAGGATAATACTTTTCTATGATGGGCGTTGAGGTGATCTCGGAGATCACAGTCCTTTGTAGCTGAGCTTCTGCCATGGCTTGCATGTCGTTACGAAGCTTTCTCATATCCTCCCTCAAAGCGTCGATCTCTTCTTTCAACTCTCCGTTTTCTTCCTCAAGATCATCCATCTTTTTCTGACGATTGGCCCAAGTATTGTACGAATGAGACAGTTTGACTCTAGAATCGAGACACAAACGTGAGATTCGTAGGTAAGAAGAATGCGTTACGTGAGAATGATGAATGCAATGATTATATTAATTGTTTTTGGTTTAATCAAAATAAACTTCGACAATTAGATTGCAAATATCAAACACTGGGGAAACCTTTTTTTATTGAATTCCAAAGGATTACAGAAATGGAAATACAGTAGATTACAAGATGCGGAAACAGAAACCTAAGCTAATGGGTCCCGAGTCCTCTCTGAGGAGAAACTGGGTGTTGATTCTGATATCTTCTTTTTCTTTGACCGGGGCTCTTGGGCCGTTGTCGGGTTGTCGTTCCTTTGCCAAGTGAAAGGAGTGAGCAAATTCCTTTGGTCATCTTGATTCTCTACAGTATGCTGCTCCAAAATTTCAATCAGAGCATTTTTCTCTTTCAGTAATTGCTGTATTTTGATGCACTCTATATCGAGGGTGCGATACTTGTTCCTCCAGGACCTTCTTTCCCTTTGAACTTTGTTGAGAGTAACCTGGAGCTTTTCAGTTTCTGTCATCAAGTACATGACAGATTCCCTCGGCGGAAGAATTCCGTAACGAGGATAAGGCATCTTTAGCTTGAGAGCTCTAGTTTGTACCCAATGGAGATAAGGCTCCACCGAGACACAATCCGGTTTTCCTAGAGACTCTCGTCCTTTCTTATGAATGTTTTTCCAAGCTTGCACTATTTCCATCTTTAGTGCTCTGTCATTTTCTCCTTCTTTGAAGAAAATACCTTCCAGATGAACTCCCCGGGGGATGTGTCTCATCGGGTATCCAAACTGACGGCGAACCAATACCGGATGGTAGTTAATTCCTCCTTTAGTTCCTATAAGGGGTACGTTGGGGAAGTTTCCACAACGATAAATGATCCTAATTCCCTCATAAATCCTATTACACCAATCTATATCAGAGTTGGTAAGAGACATGATCTTCTACGACCAACGTAAGACACTCTTACAATCCCAAAAAGCAGCAGACTTGGGCAAGTGAGAGATAAATCATTTATAAAGCAGAGGTACACAGCATGTGATCTCCCCTCCACTATACAAATTCCCCAAGTGTACAGAATGATATGCATCTGCGAGCAACGTCGGCACAGGGTTTCCAACGAGAAAAACCTTAATGGAGTTAATGTCAACGAAGTTATTGATGTTGGGAAAAAAAATAACCCGTAGGTGAGTAAGACAAAGATGCTTTCAAAAGCAGTCATGTTTCCTATACTGGCAAAATATAGGGCCTTCTTTGTCAAGAACTGGGCTGGCAAACCTTGGATGCCACCCTTAGCGGTCATGTGAGTCCTGACCTCAGACTCGTCCAAATGAATTGCTCTTGCAATGGTCTGATTCTTTGGAATTTCTTCCAGTCCAGAAAATGGAGCTCGATCAGTGATATGTAAATCAGCTAGATGAGAATACTCCTCCAGCGTTGGTGCGAGCTGGTAATCCGGGAATGTGAAACAGTGATAAACCGGATCGTAAAACTGAATGAGCGCATCCATGATTCCCTCAATCACATGGACTCTTAACAGTGGTAGCAGACCTCCGTGCTTGGCTCTAAAAGCCTCAGGGTTAGTGATCATCCTTGCCAACCTTCTCAAATCCTCTAGCTTTGGAACCTTGAAGGTGTACGTATGGGTTCTCCTTCTACCGAAATCCATTAGCGTAATCCTCTTCTCTGATATTTGCAATCACAGTCTTAGTTTAATTTGAAAAACAGAGAGACTAGAAGAGAATTTTTTTGAATGTTTTAATGTTTTATTAAATGAATGCATGAATGCAGCACACAAAAACATAGAAAAAACATGGGGTCAAAGGGTCGTTGTCATGAAGTCAAGGCTCTACCCATCCCCAAAGGTTTATACTAGGGTGATTTTTGTACCTGTACTCATTATCATCAACTCCTCCCAGGAAAGCAAAACAACAAGCGGATCGCCAGCGAGTTGTAGTGCAATCTTAGAGTAAGTGCCATTCACCGAGAATACATCACCAGCCTCAAATGAGGGTAGTACCGTGTAACAACTATTTTCGATAGTTTCCGCACTACGAAAAGGTTTGGCTCCTCAGCTTCTCAGACTTAACAACCGGCCCATTGGCTAAAAGAGTGAATGGGTTGCGTTGGTCAGCCTCCACTGAGGTTGATGGTCAACCCCGTCGCCATCACTTATCTTAAGTGTATACTCAATCTTTCCACATACGGCATCACCCGCATTCCCATTAGCAGAAAAATAAACACGTATAGCAATTAGGAAAAACAGTATATATATTTGTCCTAAACATCCTAGACCTTTAAAGCTAAGGATCCTATGTTCCTGACAGAAAATGGGTTCCCCGGCGGAAGCCCCAATCTGTGGTATCACACAAGAGGTAAAAAGGAAGAAAAAACAGAGACATGCCCCACGGTGGGCGCCATTTTTCTGTAGCGAGCGATTTTGGACGCGGTTCTTAAGCGTTGGTCGCTCTCTGCGGTTGAGCTTAAAACTACAGGTTGATTCATTTTTTATCCTATTGTGAGCTGAATAAGGAAGGGAAATAGATGTCTCCAATTAACCCTGCTTGCATACTGAGTTTAAACAGCGGTCTGTTAGGTTACGAATGCTATCAATGTGGGGGGCCTTTGTACTGGTTATTTGTATTTTCGCCAATACTGTTTCTTTCTTTTTATCTGGGCAGAAGGTTTCTGGCGGGGAACAAGGATTAGGACGTTAGGACTGATGTTTTTGAATTACTACTTTTGGTTGATGGAGATATGGGATTTTTGGTTTTTTGTTGATTGCGCTCGCTAAGATTTTTCTTTCAATCTTATGCCTACGTATTCCCGTTTATCGAAACAGGGAAATCAGAGCGTTCGTAGTTCCTCCTATTCTATGGGAGGAAATGGGTGTTTTTTGGTGTCTTGTTCAAATCCCAAGACGTGAAGTGAAAGGTGATTTGTATCTTGTTCAAAGCCCAAGATGTGAAGCTAAAAGGTTTATTTGTGTCTTGTTCAAAGCCCAAGACGTGAAGCTGAAAGACCTCGGCTTTAGAGAGAATTTGTCATCTCTAAGGAAGGGTTTGTCTGTCCCAACTGTTGGGTGACTGGGTATAAAGGAGAATTACTTTAACCGGGATACGCGGATCCTAGCAATGCCATAATTTCCTTTAAAGAGGATTTTAACCTGAAGGAGAAGACTTTAACTCAGTGTAGAGCAATGCTATCTTTCCTTAGGAATTTCTCATGCTAAAAGAGGGACAGTGGCATGGATGTAGATGATCCAGAGACTTGCCGCTTACATCAATTAGATGAAAGGGAAGGAGTTGTTGATGTTTGTATACTGTGAACGAGGCACAGTTTTGATGCTAAAAGGTTGATTGGATCAACCAGTGGTTTTCTTATACAAAGCCTAAGAGGAGGCTATTGGCCCAACAAGAGGGAGTTTTTATGTGTCTCGTACGAAGCCCGAGAAAGAGGCTATTTGACTCAACTGGAGAATCTTTGGGTATCTCGTATAAAGCCCGAGATGGAGGCTATTTGACTCAACAAGAGAGTTTTTTTGTATCTCGTACGAAGCCCGAGGTGGAGGCTATTTGACTCAACAAGAGAGTTTTTTTTGTATCTCGTACGAAGCCCGAGATGGAGGCTGTTGTTTGTTTGGCTCAATAAGAACCTTTTTGTATCTCGTATAAAGCCCGAGATGGAGGCGAAAGGGGTGATTGACTCAACGAGGGAGAATCATTGTACAAAGCCCAAGAGGAGGCTAAGGTGGCTGTTTCAGTAGAGTGACAGGTCCAATATACTGATTTTGAAAGAGAAAATCAGTTCTTATATGAGCAACACTGTACTCAAGGATTTGATTTGAGGATTCAGGATATTTCTTTGAGGAAGCGGGAAATTCGAAAGGTATTGAGACTGTCCGAGTCTGCAGGTTTCCTTCCTATTTTTGAAGGGTGCTTGAGAATGTCTTTGAGACTCAAGGAGATTAGACTGTCCAAGTCTAGAGTTTCGTCTTTTGTACTATGCTTTGAGAAACAGTAGTAGACTCTATGAAAGGACTGTTCTATGAAGATGATTAAGTTCTGTTCCTATACCTCTAGGAGGTCGTCGGGACAATTTGTACGAAGCCCAAGAGGAGGCTGGAAACTTTTAAGAAGCCGACGGGTCCTTGTACTAAGCCCAAGAGGAGGCTATCATTCCCGGAGGAAGAGATCATTATACGAAGCCTAAGAGGAGGTTGTGAATACTTCTAAGAAGCCGTAGGGTCCTTGTACGAAGCCTAAGAGGAGGCAGGGTTGCTTTTAGGAAGCCTGTGGGTCCTTGTACGATGCCCAAGAGGAGGCCGATGCTTTTAGGAAGCCCGTGGGTCCCCAAACCCCGAGAAATTCAAGGCAAGCTATTCACAAGGAATAGATCAAGTCAGGAAAGTTCGAGAATTTGGAAGAAACTCAAAGATGCCATTCACGGAGAAGACATTCATCTTTGGGAGTAGAGTTTCTTGACAATTCCTAATGAGGACATCCGAAGAGAAGACTGTATCTGGTGATCCTATTGGGTGTCTAGTTCAGTCTATTTCTAAGAGTGACGATATGAGAAAAGGTTCAAAAAAGAATCTGCTTTTCACATCTCCATATTGTTTAACCCCATGAGGAGGGAAGACCGTGTCTGGTAATCCTATGTGGATCTAGTTTTGACTGTAAGTTCAGAGTGATCAACAGGGCTTTACCTAGTGCTAGACGTAGTTGCCGGGGAAACTCGAAATATCTATACTATTATTACACAGTTGATATGAGTTTATGAAAGAAGACTTACAGCGAAACAGCCCCACAATACAGTTATATGTATATGAAAGCGGTAAATGAAAGCAATAACCACTTACTCGGTTGTAGAGCTTCCATGCTGTTTTGGTTAGTTGTTCAACAAAGAAAGATTGAAAACAATAGTATATCCAAAATCAAAGGAGAAACTACTTTAAAAGAGAAAGATTTGGGGCTTACAGCTCAAGGAGAGGCCCAGGGTTTTATCAGTGAGCGCACTGTTGAATTTGTACAGAGGGACTTATACAAGTGACTGAGGCCCATAAAGGTTTTCTGTACAAAGGGATAGGTCTTACACTCTCTCAAGAGGCCCAAAAAGTTTTAAAGGAAAAGAGTGGGGCTTATAACACGAGGGTAGGCCCAATTGATTTTTCGTTAAAAAATGGCGATCGCGCAGAGGTTTTCTTTTAACGCAGAGGGACTTATACAATAAGTGAGGCCCAAAATTGTTTTGGTTAAAAGGGGGTTGGGTCTTACACTCTATTAGAGGCCCAAAGTGTTTTGAATGGGTCTTATAGCTCGAGGAGAGACCCAAGGTTTTGGTTTTTCAACGGACGATGATCGCGTCGAACTTTTTGAAATACAACGGGACTTATACAATAAATGAGGCCCAAAAATAGGTTGTATTTACAAAGGGTTGGGTCTTACACTCTATTAGAGGCCCAAAGTGTTTTGAAAATGATTTATGAGGGTTGAATTAATCCAAAAACCCTAATTTGTTTTCAAAAATGTATTTAATTGAATAAAAATTCAATTAAAATGATCAAAATTGTTTAACATAGGAAAAACAAATTGTGATCTTGGATTAATGCTTCAAAAATTAAGTATTGACCTACAAAATAATTAGAAAGCATTAAAAGTTGCAAAATCAATGTAGAAAAAATATTTAAAATGTCAAAAACAATTAAAATATTAATTCTTTGCAAAAATATCAATTATATGAAAAAAATAATATTTTTGGGATTTTTTGGGAAAATAAAATATTTTAACATTTTTGTGAATTATTAAAAAAAGAATCAACTCAAAATCATTAAAACTCAGAGAGAAATTAATTTTTGAATCAATTAAACAAAATCACAAAATTCAAATATTCAAATAATTCAAAAATGGCGCCAAGAACACACCAAGAACACGCGCGTGTTCTGGGTTTGGCTGATTTGCATTTTCTCCTCAATCTCACTGAATACTTGATTATAACATGCAATCCACATATCATTATGCTCGTCTCAACCTCACGATCATGTCTATGTCCATTAATTTCATTTAAATTAAACATACAACAAGAAATCACGAAAAATCCTCAAGAACCCTAATTTTTGCATGAAGGCTAGGATTTTTGATACACGATTCAAACAATGTAATTAATTGAGGGAAAACATTCCATGCATGATTATGAACATATGGCCAAATTATTGTGCGAGGAAATATGCATAGATTGAGAGATGACCAAGTATGTGCTTACCTCTAGGCCGTGACAGCAAGTGCAATGTGATTTTTGATTTGGAGGTGTTACAGATGAGTGGTGATGATCTGAACAGCTTCCCTACACCCTATGGATTGTGTTTGAATGCTTGGACTTGATTGAAATTGGCTGGATCACTTTGTGGTACCTCAGCTGCAACTTGTTTGAAAATTTGAGCAACCAGCTGGTGATTTTGTGAAATTGGTGTTTCAGAAGTGATCTAAGTGTTTGATCAGCTCATATGTGATGTATGTGAGGTGTGTGAGTGATTGGTTTGATTGGAAAAGCTCTCAAACTCAAAACCCGATAGCTACCTTGCTAAGAAAGGCATTTTTGCCAAGAGAAAGAGATTTTGAGGAAAGCATCTGTTAGATGGCTTTGGTGTACTCAAACTGATCACAATTGAGCTCTATTTATAGTAGAGCAAGTTTGTTTTGGGATCCACAGTGAATGACAGCTGCTAAGTAGGTTTGGCCAATGTTGTCCAATGGAATTTCAAGTCTCCTCTAGCCATTGATTAGAGGTTAGGGCACAGAGCTTTGGTTCCCTTGGTCTTGGATAAGTCTTGACTGATTTCAGATGAGAATGGCTCAGTCCATGCCACCTTGATGCTTCCATTGAATTCTCCAATCCAAATTTGAAGTCTTGTCCCTATTTTGGCCATTCTAGGTTCAACATGCTATTTCTTGTTCCATGGACTTTGGAGACTTGGCTCAGTGGTTGTCCCCTTTAGATTCAATCCTCTGAGGTTTCCAAGTGGATAGGAACAATTGGATTTGGCTGATTTTGGCAAATCGACCAAAGTTGCAAATTCTGCCTTGCCTTGACAGATTTCAGCAAGGCAACTTTCCAATGTCATATCTCGTGACTCAAATGGAATTTGGTAATGTTCTTGGTCATTTTGGAAAGCCCTTACATCATATAACAACTGTTTGAACATGTTTTGTTTTGATCTCTTTTGAATCCAAGTGAAAAATCCCCCTACATTTGGCAAAAAGTGAAGACAGATTTGAACTTAGTGAAAATTTCACTAAGTGTTGGAAAAAGTGACATTTTCATTTTTCAACCATTTTGATCACTCCATAACTCAAAATCCTTAATGAATTGGAGTTAGGTCTAGTTGAAGTTTTTGTAGAGGGTAATGAGAGCTACAAATCCATCTTTGGATGAGAGAAAATGGCCTTGTGGTTTAGGAGTTATGGTCCTTCAAAGTTGGTGCATTAGTGGTACTTTTCCATAACTTAGAAAAAATTCTAAGTTTTATGGTTACCCCTTTTACGAGTTATCCAACTTTTCTTGATTTTTCTTGATGAATGATGATTCAAATCATACATTAACATCATTTTAGGGTTAAAAATCTATTTTGGTGAAAAATCTCAAAAAGTCAAAGTTGACTTTTGTGCACAGTTGACTTTTTATCAGATGAATTCCAAACTGTGCAATTCTTCAGGAAATCATGTCCTTGACCTAAATCAAACTTGATGGACATGTTCCATGGGTGTCATAGGGTATATTGAGGCATGTCTTAGGGCTTGGGAGCATGTCCTGGTCAAAAGTCAAAGTTACAGTTGACTTTTCCCTTAAAACCCTAATTGTGGTGCAGATGAAATTGAGACTTGTTGCTCAAGCTTCTTGGATTAATCCATTGTTCCAAATGGATCAATATAGTTCATTAGAGACCCTCAAACTCTCTCTTGAGGTCTTGGTTCATGATTTGTCCCAATAGTCAACTTAGGGGTGAATTAGGTCAAGAAACCCTAATTCCTGATTTTTGATGTATGCATCCCCAGAGGTCAAATTGACTTGATGATTGGGTCCATGAGGTTCCATGGAGTATATTAGGTTATGTTTTGGATCATTACCTTGTGCCCAGATGAAAATTTTCCATTTGGAGGCCCTGGTCGACCAAAACCCTAATTTGGTGACACTGGCGATCTTGAGACTTGATCCACCTAGAAGGGAGCAACTTTGTGCTTAATCCTTGGAGTGGGAGTCCTTTTGATCCTTTGTAGTTACTTTAGAGGTTAGACAAGTTTAAGATCATGTCATTCCTTGATTGATCCTTTGTCTAAGGCTCTGAGAGGGCTTAAAACCCTAATTTTAATTGTAGTGGATGCTCACCCATCTTTGGGGAGACTGATGAAGTATGATGGTTCCTCCATATTAAGATGATGATTTGCATAATGATGGGAAATCTTAGTGGTCAAAATTTGGGGTATGACAATTTGCTCTGACAAATAAAAATGGAATCTTCCATCTGCTTAACTTGTAATCCAAGGAAGTAGGTCAATTCACCTACCAAGCTCATCTCAAATTCAGACTGCATTTGGTTGACAAAATGTTGGAACATTTCATCCGACATCCCACCAAACACAATATCATCAACATAAATCTAAGCAATCATTAGTTTCCCATCCTTCTCCTTGACAAAAAGTGTTTTATCAATACCACCCTTCCTGTACCCATGGTTGACTAAGAACTCAGTCAACCTTTCATACCAAGCTCGAGGAGCTTGCTTCAACCCATACAAAGCCTTCTTTAGCTTGAAAACATGATCAAGAAAATTTGGATCCACAAAACCTTTAGGCTGCTCAACATAGACTTCCTCATTAAGATAGCCATTCAGAAAAGCACTCTTGACATCCATTTGAAACAGTCTGAATTTCAACAAACATGCCACTCCTAGCAGCAATCTGATGGATTCCAATCGAGCCACAGGAGCAAATGTTTCATCAAAGTCTACTCCTTCAATCTGTGTATATCCTTGAGCAACTAATCTAGATTTGTTCCTGGTAACAACTCCTTGTTCATCAGACTTATTCTTATAAACCCATTTTGTGCCAATCACATTTGTTCCTGCTGGTCGTGGTACCAGTTCCCAAACTTCATTCCTCTTGAATTGACAAAGTTCATCTTGCATAGCACTTATCCAGAACTCATCTGTCAATGCTTCTTTGACATTCTTTGGTTCAATCTTTGAAACAAAACATGCATTTGACACAACCTCCCTCGTTCTGGTTCTTACACCTTCATTCAGATCTCCAATAATCAATTCCTTAGGGTGATCCTTCTGAATCCTTATAGAGGGTATCCTGTTAGCATCCTCTACCTCTTCATTCTCAGGTCTAGTGTCGGTTTCTTGAGCATTATCTTCTACAGACTCAATGTCTTGTGAGATTTCATTGTTCATGGGAAGGCATGCTCCAACATCATCTGGGACATCTTCGTCTTTGCCAGAGTCATCAACCACCACATTTATGGATTCCATCATCACCTTAGTTCTGGAATTAAATACCCTATATGCTTTACTGTTTGTAGAGTATCCCAAAAATATCCCTTCCTCACTCTTAGGATCCATCTTTCGCCTCTACTCGCGATCCGCCAAGATATAGCACTTACTCCCAAACACATGGAAATACTTCACATTTGGCTTTCTACCTTTCCATAGCTCATAAAGAGTGACAGAAGTACCTGATCTGATAGTCACCCCTATTGTGCATATAGCAAGCAGTATTCATGGCTTCAGCCCAAAAATGATATGGGAGCTTTTTGGCATGAATCATGACTCTTGCACACTCTTGTATAGTCCTGTTCTTGCATTCCACCAATCCATTCTGCTGAGGAGTGATCGGTGATGACAATTCATGAGTGATTCCTTCAGATAAGCAAAACTCTTCAAACCTGCTATTTTCGAATTCTTTCCCATGGTCACTTCTGATTCGAACAACACCACAATCCTTTTCCCGTTGAATCCTTTGACACAACTCTTTGAAGGCTGCAAATACTTCAGTCTTTTCTCTAATAAAGCTTATCCAGGTGAATCTGGAGTAATCATCAACGACAACATAGGCATACTTCTTCCCACCTAGACTTTCGACCTGCATGGGTCCCATTAAGTCCATGTGAAGCAGTTCCAGAACTCTAGAAGTTGTGGTAAGATGTTGAAGCCTCTTGTGTGACACCCTTGTTTGCTTCCCAACTTGACATTCACCACATATTTTATTCTCATCAATCTTCAGCTTGGGAATACCTCTAACAGCTTCACTTGACATAACTTTCTTCATTCCTTTCAAGTGTAAGTGACCCAATTTCTGATGCCACAGTTTGGTTTCATCTTTCTTTGACATTAAACAGGTAGACAAATTTTCCGGTTCTTGAGGATTCCACAGATAGCAGTTATCCTTAGACCTGGTTCCCTTCATAACAACTTCATCTTCCTCATTGGTTACTAGAAATTCAGATTTAGTGAAATTTATTTTGAGACCTACATCACACAGTTGGCTTATACTGATCAGATTTGCAGTCAGCCCTTTGACAAATAGAACACGATCCAGATTTGGTTGTCCTGTGTAATCCAGCTTTCCAACACCTTTTATTTCACCTTTTGGTCCATCACCAAAAGTGACATAATTGGTGGAGTGAGGCTTGATGTCTGACAAGAATTTCTTCACACCAGTCATGTGTCTTGAACAACCACTGTCAAATTACCAATCTTCCCTTGCGGATGCTCTAAGAGAGGTATGTGCTATGAGACCGACCATCATATTTCTAGGAGTCCATCTTCTCTTCACTTTAGCCCAGCTCTATCCTTTATTTTGTTGATGAGCAGTTTTGGGATAGCCGTGCAACTTGTAGCAAAAGGACTTTAAGTGACCAATCTTTCCACAGTAATGGCATCTCCATGGTTTATACTTTGATCTACAAACTCTTTTCTGATGCTTCATCTGATGTTGAAACATGTGATTTGACATCCCCTCTTCTTGCTTTATTTTCTGAGGAACAAACTTCAATACAGGCTTCTTGTAAGTCTCTGCTTGATTGTTAAAGCCAAGGCCTTGCACATTTCCAACATCTTTCCCAGTCTGGAGAATCTCATCCAGCTGCGTGGTACCATTGTTCAGCATTCTTATAGATTTGGTCATATTGTCAAGTTTTGAATTTTGCCATTCAACCTCCTCTTTTAGATCAGCAATGATTGATAGATGTTCTTCCTTCTCAGCTTCTAGTTGAGCTATCAGAACCTTCTGTTCTAATATTATCTGGCACCTTTCTTCATTCTTGATACACAACTCTGAGAACCCTGTGAAGACTTCTTCCTTAGTGAGTTCTCCAATATATGACTCTTTGTCAGAGTCAGACTCACAAGTAGTTTCTCCATCAGCCTTACAGATCCCAGTCAAAGCTGTCACCAATTTTGCTGATTCTTCTTCAAGATCCTCTCAGACTCTCCTTCTGACCAAGACACTGATAAACCCTTCTTCTGCCTTTTGAGATACGTGGAGCACTCAGTCTTTATGTGCCCATATCCCTCACATTCGAAGCACTGAACTCTCTTCCCTTGATTGGAGTCTTCTTCAGTTCTGGATCTTCTGCCTCCATCCTGGTTTTTACTGATGTCGAGTGACTTGTTCTGAGCATTTGCTCTCGACTTCCAGTCAATCCTTTTCAACACTTTGTTAAATTGTTTTCCAAGCAATACCAGATCTTTAGACACCCCTTCATCTCTGACCAGGTCACCTTCATCTTCTGAGTCACCAGCATTTGACACAAAAGCTATGCTCTTCTTCTTTTTAGACTTTTCACTGATCCCTAATTCAAATGTTTGAAGAGATCCCACCAGTTCATCCACTTTCATCTTGTCTATATCTGAGCTTCCTCTATAGCAGTCACTTTCATGTCAAATCTCTTAGGTAGAGATCTGAGGATTTTTCTGACCAGTTTGCTGTCAAACATCTTTTCACCTAGGACACTAGAGGCATTAGCTATCTCAATAATGTTCATGTGAAAATCATGAATGCTCTCATCCTCCTTCATCTTCAAACTCTCAAACTTGCTAGTGCGAAGCTAAAGTTTTGACATCTTCACCTTTGAAGTCCCTTCATGAGCAACCTTCAAGACCTGCCAGGCCTCTTTTGCAATGGTGCAATGTTTAATCAACCTGAAGATATTCTTGTTGACACCATTAAACAAGCATTAATGGCTTTAGAATTTCCCACGGATCCTTTGTAATCTGCATCATCCCAGTCTTCCTCTTCCTTCACCACATCAGTAGGGGTACCTTTTTCATCTTTAACCTTTGGGGGTTCCCATCCTTTTATAACAGCTTTCCATGCTTGATCATCCATGGATTTGATGAATGCTATCTTCCTTGGTTTCCAATAGTCATAGTTGGAACCATCAAGCAGAGGTGGTTTGTTCAAAAATCCTCCATCCTTGTCCATTGTACCAGAAAGTACCTTCCCTGAATCTCACCCAGAACCAAATAAGGGTGCAAGCTCTTGATGCCAATTGAAATTCTGGCACAGATATCAGATGTCCTACACAGATGTTGAGACACTGATATCCAACACAATGAACAAGATAACTATAAAAATAATAGTGCAGAAAGTAAATAGCACAGTGATATGTTTACCCAGTTTGGATCAACAATCCTACTCTGGGGGCTACCAAGCCAGGGACGAAACCAATATACGATAGTATCAATTCACAGATCATACAATAACTAAATAATCTGCTCACTTAATCACTACCCTTCCTATGACTTCTACCTAAGACTCACCTAGGTATGAGGCCCTCCTCAAATCCCTCTACAACCACAACCCGTGATTGGTTTCTTTCCACACAAGTAACAACCAAAAGTCACACTTTCAAAACACACAATTCTCAATACTTCAAAGCTTATGAGAATTGACACACAAGAAACTCAATGCTTAAAAGCTTATGAGTATCTGACAGAACTTACAACACAAAAACCAATCCTTATACTGTTATCAGAATGATACCAGTTAGGCTCACAAAATACACTCGAAAACCCTAACAAAAACACATGTAAGTTCCACACCTAAATCAGGTTTACACCAGTCAATATATAACATTTAATCTGGACTGAATTGGGCTTCAAAAACGCAGCAAATAGACTGCTCACAAATCTGCAAAATAAACTCCAACAAAATAGGTCTTCAATCTAAAGTTTCCTAATATGTCTCCATAATTAGAAACAGCTGAAAATCCGAAAAAACCAACAAATAAACACAATCCAAAAATACTTTGGATGCCACATAGGATAACCAAATATTCACAGAATATTCAGTAACAATTCACAGCAACAAAATCTGCTTTAAAACTGAATCCAGACGCGATGTCCTATGAGCAGGTATGGGACATCTTCATTCGACATGTTGAATGCAGCAACCTAGAACATCATGTTTCAACATCTTGCTGCTAGAATAGTTTTAGCAAAATAAATGCCAACCACAGAATCAACGAAATAACACTTGTAACGGTTCCTGTTCGAGAAGAGGGGTTAACTGCACTAGCTCAGTTCTATGATACCGAGTTGAGGTGTTTTTAGTTTCAGAATTTCCATATGGCTCCCACTCTCGAAGAGTTTCGTAAGATTCTGGACTTCCCTATGACAGGGAAAGTTCCATTCATGGAGATAGGGTATTGCCTTTCATTAGGAGATATTGCTGGATATTTTCACATCCGTGAAGATACTCTGAAGAGCAGTATGAGGTTTCACGAAGAATTCCATGGTTTCTCAAAGAGTTTTTGGGAAAGAAAAGCCAGTGATTATGCCATCAATAACGATTGGAAAATGCTGGATAATATTATGATGCTTCTCATCTTTGGGTTGATCTTATTCCCGAGCGCAAAGGATTTTGTGGATATAGTTGCCATAAATATGTTCTTGGCTACCACCATCGGTGAACAAGATCCTACAACGACTCTCTTAGCGGATGTCTACCACACCCTCCACCTAAGGCACGAAAGGAAGAATAGAGCCATGATATGTTGTGCTCATTTACTATATAAATGGCTTGATTCATATTTGGCAAAAAGTATGGACGACCTTGGGCGAATGGACAAGCATACATGGTCCCAATATTTGGTCTCCCTCGTTGATATTGATATCATGTGGTTTCCAAACGTCCTCAATCGGGAAGACTTGATCCTGAATTATGGGAATTATTCTAATGTGCCTTTAATTGGATCTAGAGGGTGCATTAATTATAACCCCATCTTAGCTATGAGACAGTTGGGGCACCCCTTAACATACAAGCCTGAAGATAGACTGCTTAAGGGTTTTATTCTGCAAGGTAAGGTAACCAAGGATCATTCCACGGTCGTGAAAATCATTCAAGCATGGAGACATTGCATCAAAGGGAAGGGGAGTCTCAAGAGACAGAGGGAGGAATCTAGGGTACCCTACGACCAATGGATGAAGGAAAGAGTGCGAATGGTAAAGTTACCCTTCACTTTGCAACATCCCACTGAACCAAAAGCTCATGTTATGATCTCCATGGAGGAGGTAGAGAAACTCAAACAGACTGTCCTACAATTGGGGAAAGAAAAAGAAGAGTGGGGAAGTAAATTTTATCAGGCCACAGGAGATAGCAGTCAATTGAGAAGGAGCCTCAATGAAGCTCTAGAGCAGTCAAGGGTTAACGAAGGGATAACCCAAATGGAGGAAGGGAAGAAGGAACGAGCTTTCGCCGACCTTCAAGCTGTAAGTTCAAGTCTCAAAGACCATAAGGAGCAATTAGATAGAGCCTGGCATCAAAGGGACGAATGGAGGGACATTTGGATGACATCTACGCAAAGGGAGTTCAAGGAGGGGTGTGATAGGCGCATCCAATACCTAGAGGCTGAAGTCCAAAGCTTAGCTAACGCTCTTCTCGAGAGCAAAAGGCAAACCTTGGATGCAACTGTACAGATAAGATCAGCTGAAGAACTTCTTACCCTACGGCCAGAAGGATGAAGGGAAACTCAGGAAGAAAACTGAGAGCTTAGAAGACTATACGAGGAGCTTGAGGAGTCTTACGAAGAACTTAGAGAGTGGGGCACCTATGTTGAAGAACATAACCAACAATTAAGGCAACTACTAGGGAGGACTTGGAGATTATGGCAGATTTGCAAAGAAAAGAGGCGTATTATCGAGAGAGGTATTAGAAGTTGGTTATACTATCCAATGATCTGATTTATGAGATCCCTAGAAGCTTAAAGGAGGTGGAATACATGGCAGATATCTTCAAACCAGTAAAAGAGATCGCTGATTTTCTTGAACTTTGTCGGGAAATGGTAGAGGAGTTTAGGGCAAGGATTAGGAGGCGGATTCAGTTTTTTCTCTATGTAATAGTTTCTTTTGTTTAGTTTATTTACCTTTCAGTTATGAATAATTTAAGGGTTTATCCTTAGTTTGGTTTCCTTATGTAATAAATAGGGCTTTAACCCTTGCACTCTCTTTTTGCAATTAATAAAAGTATTTGAATTTCCATTATTCTTGGCTTTGCTCTCGATAAAGAAAAGTTTAAGATTCCTGCAATACAAAAAATATAATAATAATTTTTGTATACTCATACATTCATGCATGCATAAAAACATAAATCATTTTAAATAAAAAACATCAAACGGAAATCATTTTTCAAATATCTTCTCTCAGAACCATCATAACAATCTGACGTCTCGACCCAACACCCACGCTCACCAAAAGAAAGCCATGGAACAAATAGAACTGAACCAAACTACTCTAAAGGGAGATGTGGATGCTATCAAAGGAAATGTGGAGGAAATGAAGGACAAAATCGACCAACTGACTCGAGCTATTCAGAATTTGATAGCAAGAGACACCGAGACTAGCAGCCATAAGAGTGTCCCTACCCCTCCTCCCCAGTATGAAGATAATAATCCTCTCTTGGGATTTGTGGCTGACTTGGAACGTGAAGCATTGGAAGCTGGTAAAGGGAAGACTGGCACTCAGCCTCCTGGAATGTCTGTTCCTCCACCCGAGCATAATGGAGAATCACGACCTATACAGATACCTGTCGCTCGTGAAGTCTCAGATGACTGGCACCTCCAATATGGTGAAGAAGATTCAAGACAGGTAGCTCGTGAAACTAAACTGCTGCCATGGAAGGAAGAAGGGCTGATGAAAAGTATAAGATAATTGAAGAGCGATTAAGGGTTGTAGAAGGATCCAAGGTCTTTGGGGTTATTGCCTTGGAAATGTGTCTGGTACCCGATGTGGTCATACCTCCTAAGTTTAAGGTACCTGACTTCGAAAAGTACAAAGGAGTTAGTTGCCCTAAAAATCACATCCGGATGTTCGCCCGAAAGATGGGTGCTAACGCTACCAATGAGAAGCTGGTGATACATACTTTCCAAGACAGCCTTAGTGGGGCATCCTTGGACTGGTATATGCAATTGGAGAGGACTCACATTAAGACTTGGGAAGACCTTGCAAGCGCCTTTCTGAAGCAGTACCAATATAATGTGGACATGGCGCCTAATCGTATGCAACTACAAAACATGCCCCAAAAAGGGAATGAATCTTTTAAGGAATACGCCCAGAGATGGAGGGAACTAGCCTGTCGTGTGCAACCTCCATTGCTGGAAAGTGAGCTGGTAGATATGTTCATGGGAACACTGCAAGGGCTATATTACAAAAAGATGATTGGGTCTGTCTCAACTAGATTTGCGGATTTAGTTATCATTGGGAAAAGGATCGAGAATGGATTAAAAAGTGGAAAGATTGGAAAGTCGTCTTCCAGTCAACATAACAACAAAAGGTACTCTGGAAACAACTCAAAGAAGGAGGCCAATGCCATTTCTACTGATAGGTATACTCAAGTACCTTATAACCCTTATGTGGGGGCTACAGCCTCTAATCAAGCGTCTCCTACGCTCCAAATCTAACAGCCAAGGGCGCCACCTCCATAAAATCAACAACAACAGAAGTATCCCCGAAGGGAACAAAGGAGGCCATGGAAGGATTTTGACCCTATACCCACCACATATACTCAGATCCTGCCTATGTTAATCCAAAAGGGATTGGTGGAAATCAAGCCATTAGGGACCCCTCCTACGCCTCCTCCTCGAGGGTATGATGCTAATGCTAGATGTGATTATCATGCTGGATCGCCAGGGCATACGACTGAAAAGTGTTTAGCCCTCAAGTTTAGGGTGCAAGATCTGTTGGATCAGAAGGTCATTAACTTCACTTATGACAATCCAAGTGTAGGAGATAATCCTTTTCCAGGGCACGCTGAGCCAACTGTTAACTCCGTTGAGGGACTAGGAGAGAATGTCCTAATTAAAAGGCCAAACCAAGTAAAGACCCCTATGGCGAAAGTGAGGGAAGTATTAATTGAGTGCGAGGAGTTTGAAAAGCTGCACGGTGACTGCGAGGATTGCGCATTTGATCCCGAAAACTGTAAGAAGATAAAGAGGCTCCTCCAACAATTAATGGACCAAGGGATAGTACATATTAGGTACTTAAGGAAGGTGAATGAGGTGGCGGCCTTAGAATCCCAAGGGCAAGTACCTTCTGAGAGTCCGTACCAGAAACGGGGAGTTGCAACTCCTATTCAAATACCAGTTCCAAGGTCTACACAAGCACCTATCCAAATACCTGTCCCAAGGCCTACGCAAGCACCCATTCAAATACCAGTCCCAAGGCCTATGCAAGCACCCATTCAAATACCAGCTTCGAGGCCTGTACAGACTCCCATTCAGCTATCAATTCTGATACCTACACGAACACCAATTCAAATACCTGTTCCTGCACCAGTCAAAGTTCCAGTGCCTGTAAGGTCAGAAGGCCCCATCACTTTCCATGTTCCAGCGTCATTTCCATATGAGAGCACTAAGACTGTACCTTGGAAATATGACATTACTGCATTCGTGGGAGGAAAGACTATAATACCATCACCAACTGTTACTAACATAGCTGGTATTGGAGAAATGACCCGTAGTGGAAGAGTATACTCCTCAGAACAACCTAAGAAGGATACCCCCGAAAGCTCAAAGGGGAAAGAAACCACAACTACAGGTGAAGGATCTTCCAAGAAGAATATATCTCAACAAGACGCAGAGGAATTTTTGAGAATCATAAAGAAAAGTGATTATAGGGTGGTGGACCAACTGAATCAAACACCGTCCAAGATCTCCATTCTATCCTTGTTATTATGCTCGGAGGCACATAGGGAATCCCTGCTGAAGGTCCTGAACGAAGCTCATGTCACTAAAGATATATCAGTGGTTCAGTTGGAAGAAGTAGTCGCCAATATCGTCGCCAGCACCTGTCTGGGTTTCAGTAGTGAGGAATTACCTCCCGAGGGGCAAGCACATAATAAGGCCTTGTATATATCAGTCAAATGTCAGAACACTATTCTTTCAAGGGTGCTAGTGGACACAGGGTCTGCTCTAAATGTCATGCCTAAGGATACCCTTATGAAATTAACATCTGTAAGGACCTTTATGAAGACTAGTTCCCTGGTTGTTAGGGCTTTCGACGATTCGAAGAGAATGGTAATTGGGGAGGTGGACATACCTACAGTGGTGGGATCACATACCTTCATGATCACTTTCCAAGTCATGGACATCAATCCTCCTACACTTATCTTCTAGGACGACCGTGGATTCATGTTGTGGGCGCAATTACTTCCACACTTCATCAGAAGTTAAAGTTCATATCTGGGGACAAATTAATAATTGTCGATGGGGAGGAAGACATGTTCGTCATCCATCTCTCGTCATTCAGATACATAGAAGTGGATGGGGAGACATTTGAAATACCTTTCCAAGCTTTGGAAGTCGCAACGGTCAGTCGTAAGCAAGTCACTCGACAAGAGGAAAGGCCAAAAAGGATCACAGACTTAATCCAGAATGGGGATACTAGGGGCTAGGGCAAGGTGATAGAGGTACCTGAAAAGAAGGGTCGGTTCGGGCTGGGTTACAACCAGCTAATAAAGGGGTTCGGAAGTCTCTTCAGATGACATTTCCTCCTCTCGAAGAAACTTTCCATAATGCCGGATTCAGAGATAAAGATCAAGTGACTGCAATTGAAGAGGAAAATAAGGGGATACCAGATTGGGTGTGCCATTGCTCACCAGATACAGTTCTCAACAATTAGAGGGTCATCGAGATTTCTGAAATGATTTCTGTTTCGAAGTAATTTACTTTTTTCTTTAAAATAATAATAAGTCCTTTGATATGTCCAAGGCAAATGGACAAGCTTTGTAGGACCACCTTTTGTTTCATTGAATTATTTAATAATAAAATCGCATTTTGTTTTCAATCAAGATCTTTTTCTTTCATCTTTGTTCCTTTTTTTCAAATGGCAATACACTTGTTTTTTCAGTACTTTCATTCCCATCAATTCAAAAAAAAATAAACGATAAAAATCTCCCTCATGCAGATTTAAAAATGAACCTATTGAAAACGACACTACTATTATTCCTTACAACTTCGAGTTCCCGATTAACCAAGCGGAAGAGGGTGATGAGGACGATGGTGAACTTCCTGAAGAGTTAGCCAGACTGTTAAAGCAAGAGGACAAAGTAATACAACCTCATCAGGAACCAGTGGATGTGATCAATTTGGGAACTGAAGAGGACAAAAAGGAGGTTAAAGTTGGTGCTTCTTTAAACAAGGACGTAAAGGAAAAGTTGATCAAGTTACTACAAGAGTATGTAGATGTGTTCGCTTGGTCTTACCAAGATATGCCTGGGCTGGATACGGATATTGTTGAACATAAGCTACCGCTCTAACCTGAATGCCCGCCGGTTAAACAAAAGTTAAGGCAGACTAGACCAGATATGACTCTCAAAATCAAGGAAGAAGTTAAAAAGCAGTTTGACGCCGGGTTCTTAGCCGCAGTAAAGTATCCAGAATGGGTGGCCAATATTGTGCCCGTGCCAAAGAAGGATGGAAAGGTCAGAATGTGTGTAGACTACCAAGATCTCAATAGAGCAAATCCTAAAGACGATTTTCCACTACCCCACATTGACATGTTGGTGGATAACACTACTCAGTTTTTAGTCTTCTCATTTATGGATGGGTTTTCCGAATATAACCAGATCAAGATGGCTCCCTCCGACATGGAAAAACTACTTTTATTACTCCTTGGGGAACCTTCTGTTACAAGGTAATGCCATTCGGGTTAAAGAACGCATGGGCAACTTATCAAAGGGCAATGGTCACTCTCTTTCATGACATGATGCACAAGGAAATAGAGGTTTACGTAGATGATATGATTGCCAAATCACAAACTGAGGAAGACCACATAGTCAATTTACAAAAGTTGTTTGAATGACTGAGAAAGTTCAAGCTACGACTAAATCCTGCGAAGTGCACTTTTGGGGTCAGATCCGGGAAGTTGTTGGGGTTCATAGTCAGTGAAAGAGGTATAGAAGTTGATCCTGATAAAGTAAGGGCCATTCAAGAAATGCCAGCTCCGAGGACTGAAAAAGAAGTACGTGGATTCCTGGGGAGATTAAATTACATTGCTAGGTTCATCTCCCACCTTACTGCTACTTGTGAGCCAATCTTCAAGCTATTGAGGAAAGGTTAAACCATCGAGTGGGGTGAAAACTGTCAAAAGGCCTTCGATCGAATTAAAGAATATTTGCAAGAACCACCCATATTGGTGCCACCACTACCTGGAAGACCGCTCATAATGTACATAACGGTGCTTGACAATTCGATGGGTTGTGTACTCGGGCAACAAGACAAAATAAGTAGAAAAGAGCACGCAATTTATTACTTGAGTAAGAAGTTCACCGATTACGAATCTAGATACTCACTTTTGGAGAAGACCTGTTGTGCTCTTGTATGGGCTGCCCGTCGATTAAGACAATACATGGTGAGCCATACTACTTTATTGATATCTAGAATGGACCCCATCAAGTATATATTCGAGAAGCCTGCAGTGACTGGGAGAGTGGCTCGGTGGCAGATGTTACTAACTGAGTATGACATCCAGTATGTCACCCAAAAGGCTATAAAAGGGAGTGTATTAGCCGATCATCTCGCTCATCAACCAGTGGACGACTATCAACCTATGTAATTTGATTTCCCCGATGAGGATGTGATGGCTGTAAGAGATGATGATATTCCAGATTTCTACGAAGGACCTGAGCCCGGATCTAGATGAAAGCTTATATTCGATGGTGCCTCAAATGCATAAGGACATGGGGTGGGGGCTGTTATAACTTCTCCCACGGGATTTCACATACCTTTTACAGCGAGAATATGCTTCACGTGTACTAACAATATGGTGGAATATGAGGCGTGTATCTTAGGGATTAGCGAAGCCATTAACCTCGGAATTAAGATCTTAGAGGTATATGGAGATTCGACTCTCGTCATCAACCAAGTCAAGGGAGAATGCAGAACACTTAATGCTAAACTAACTCGATATCGAGAATGTGTCTAGAAAATGATAACATACTTTGATGAGGTCACTTTCCATCATATTCCTAGAGATGAGAATCCACTGGTAGACGCTTTGGCAACGTTGGCATCCATGTTCAAAGTCAAATGGTATAATGAAGTAACGGCTATAAGAATCAATCGCTTAGATAAACTAGCTTATTGTGCAGCAGTGGAGGCCGAAGTAGATGATAAACTGTGGTTTCACGATATCAAACAATTCCTCCAGAAGCAAGAATATCTTGCAAATGCCTCAAGCGGGGATAAGAAAACGCTTAGAAGACTGGCTGCCCAATTTTTCTTCGATGGAGATGTACTTTATAAAAGGAATCATGACATGGTGTTGCTCCAGTGTTTAGACGGACATGAACAAGACATGCTTATCAAAGAAATCCATGAAGGATCCTTTGGAACTTATGCGAATAGGCATGCGATGGCTAAAAAGATTCTCCGAGCAGGGTATTACTGGTTGACTATGGAATCGGACGACTTCAAGTACGTTAAGAAGTGCCACAAATGTCAAATCTACGCGAATAAAATTCATGTGCCACCAACTCCTTTGAACGTCTTAACTGTTCCGTGGCCTTTCTCTATGTGGTGAATAGACATAATTGGGATGATCGAGCCAAAAGCATCGAATGGACACCGATTCATTCTAGTTGCTATTGACTACTTCACTAAATGGGTAGAGGCTGCTTCCTACACTAATGTGACAAGACAAGTAATTGCACGATTCATCAAGAAAGAGATAATCTGCCGCTATGGGGTTCCTAACAAGATCACTACGGATAATGGGCTTAATCTAAATAACAAAGTGATGGAAGAGCTGTGTGAGAGTTTCAAAATCGATCACCATAACTCGTCGCCTTATCGACCAAAGATGAACGGTGCGGTGGAGGCAACCAATAAGAACATCAAAAAGATTATCCAAAAAATGGTGAAGACCTACAAAGATTGACACAAAATGCTCCCTTTCGCACTACATGGTTACAGAACCTCAATTCGTACTTCGACAAGAGCTACTCCTTTTTCTCTGGTATACGGCACAGAAGCGGTACTTCCAATTGAAGTATAAATTCCTTCACTAAGGGTCATAATGGAGACTAAGCTAGATGAAGCAGAATGGATACAAAACATATTTGATCAACTGAACCTCATAGAAGAAAACGCATGGCTGATGTATGCCATGGTCAATTATATCAGCGGAGACTCAAAAAGGCATTCGACAAGAAAGTTCGTCCTCGCTTATTCGAAGAAGGAGACTTGGTATTAAGGAAAGTGATACCCATCTATAAAGATCCTCGTGGCAAATGGGCCCCGAACTATGAAGGACCATATGTCGTAAAGAGCGCTTTCTCTGGTGGAGCTTTGGTGTTGACTACTATGGATGGAGCGGATTTACCGCGACCGGTAAATTCCGATTCAGTCAAAAAAATACTATGCCTAGAAAAAGAGGATAAAAGCTCGTTAGGTCGAAAACTCGAGAGGGCAACTTAGGCAAAAATTAGGGCGTCCCGGTGGATTGAAAACTCGAAAAAGCAATCCAGACAAAAATTAGGGACTTGAATAAGAAATGATACCCGACAAGTCAAAAAACCTAAAGAACGGCTTAGTTGAAAAAATGGTATATCATCCTGGTGGACTAAGACTCCAAAAAGAGCGGTCCAGGCAAAATTAAGGATATCCAAAAGGCATATGACTGATAGCACTTATGGTCACACAACGGGAATTCAGAAAGGAATGATCAATCCAGTCGTCATCTTCAGAAGCGAAGTGTCATGGCCTTGGAGATTTAGGGATATTAGTTTGTGTTTGAATTCAATAGGGACATAAATAAATTTGTTTTTTCTTATTGCCATTTTTCATCTTTTGTAGTAATTCCTCCTTATGAGGATTACTTTCCTTATGTACTATTGCCTGTTTATGGGCCCATTTCAATAAATAATATTTTCTCTGCTTTCCAATTACTCCACTTGATTATAAAATGCTGATTAATTATAGAATAATGCATTGAAACATTGGGTATAATCAAAAGCTTTTAAAAGGAAAATGTATTTTACTTCGATTTTGAAATAGTAAAGGGATCATATTCTTCCAGTACAGGGTCTATATGTTAACAGTCACGATTCGATCATTATGGGAGTTTCTCTAAAGAAGTAATCCGCATCTCCAAATATCAAGAGCATATGATTGGTCACACTCATCAAGGGGTCAAGGGTTTAAGGGTCAGGAAGTTGGAATGTTACAGAAGATATTGGTTTCCGCAAATACATGCACCGCATATCATAAAAGAGGCGCTAGCCCAAATAATGCATCATGCATAAGAACACACATACTTTTGAACATGCATACATGGCATAAGGCTTATAACTACTCTCAGGGATACCAGGGTTTAATCGGATATGTCACCGCGGGTTTATTACTAGGGACCTTAGGATAATCAGAGTAGTATCTATCTGACTCTGCGGTCAAAATTAGGGTCCTTCTTGTATTTAATCGTCTACTCTTCAAAATAGGAAGGCACGTCAACATCCTCTTTCTAATTCGAAGACGATTAAATAGGGGCAGCTGTAGTACCCTAAATTTTGACCAGTGTTTTTATCTTTTTTGGGATTTTTGTGCTATCAGGGGGGTGTCATTTAGATGCCAGTGGGCTTCTGAAATTGCTAGCACTTTTAGGCTCATTTTGGATTTGGTTTGGTATAAGGGGTTTTTTTATTATTAGTTGTTTTATTTAAAGGGAGCTTGTTTAATTTTAATAATTTGTTAGGATTTATTTTATTTATTTTAGAGACAATTATTTTAGAGTTAATTAGGAAGTTTGGGCGTTTTTAATTTAATGGTATAATGACCAGGATTTTATTTTAGAATTTGTTATTTTTAATTTATTTTGAATATTGTTATTGATTTATTCTTGAAGGATAAAATACATCAATTGTTTTGCTATTTTTTTAAGGGCATTAGAATTAATTAAATAAGTTTAAATTTTAAGTATATTATTATTAATTAGTAATTAGGAATAATATTTAGTAAGTTTTAGAGATTAAGTATATTAACTTAATTGTTAATTAGAAGTGACTTTTTTATTATTATGTTATTAATTTAAGGTTATCAAATTAAAAGTTTAAGTTTAGGTGATATTTAGATTAGGAGGGACCGGTAGTTTATTTTATTTTATTATGGTTATTATATTATTATTATTATTATTATTATTATTATTATTATTATTTGTTTTTAATTTATTTTCGGTCAAAGTTGGTTGACCAAGTATCTTCTCCTTTCCCAAATCAAACCTAAGTCTGCGCAGCTGGGAAAGAGAACTGGATCTCAAAAACATAATGAGTCAAATAATCAAATTTAAAATGAATCAAATCTAAATGTATAATAAAATCAATACAAAATCTCAATCAGATCTAAAATTACAGTATAGACCAAACCTTAATTCTAATTACAACACAAAATCAAATCAAATAAAAGGTACATCAAATCTTCCTAAAAACAAAATCAACCTAATTTAATTCAAAAACCTAATTTTAAATCCTATATAAGAGGATAGAAATTGAGACAGAAGGGGAGGAAAACCCTAGGCTGACAAGGAATTGCTGCTGCGCATATCTCTAACCCCCCACGTAAAGCTCTTTCACTCAATAGGGACTTAGGGTTCATCATCAGAACCCTAAGATTTCCTGAGCTAAACCACCTGCAAGCAGAGACAATGAAAGAGATTAGAGAAAACAAAACAAAGGAAGAAAGAAGGAAATCGGAGCAGCTTAATTTTGGACACGACAAGGAGAGGTAAATACTTAGCTCTCTGAGATTATTGTGTTGTTGCCGTTGATTTCACTGCAACTTTGTTGTAAAATTGTTGCGGCTGTACGTGTTTCAAATTTGGGTGTTCATTGTGTTTTAGGGTTTTCTGGGTTTTTGTTTAGGGTTAGGGTTCTTATAGAATAAGGTTAGGGTTCAAGGATAGGGTTATGGTTCATCACGGTTAGGGTTAGGGTTCTCAGGGTTCTTCACAAACCCTGAAGAACCATGTGAAATCTGGGTTGGGGTGGGGTTAGGGTTCATAGAGGTTGAAGATTCTAGTTGAATCTCAACCAGAAACTAGGGTGAGATGGTGGTTGGGGGTGGCCGGAGGCCACTTAGGGTGGTGGCCGGAGAGGGGAGTATAGAGAGAAGGGAGAGCGTTTTGAGAGATAGAGAGAGAATGAGGAATGAAGAGAGAGAAAGAAATCAGAGAAATGAGAGGTTTGTGAAGGGAACACGCTTTTATACCCCTTCCCGTCTGGCATCAGATCGAGGACGTGTGGCCTCTCGGTAGCCACATGATGAAAATACTTGGACCCTTCTGATGTTCATGGTCTTATCATGTACCCTCCTAAGACTTTACATCCAGGCCCTCCGTTCGTATTACTCTTATGGGTATACTGATCCAACGCTCAGCAAACAATCCATCACCATCTCAGTCAATGTGATCTAACGGTCTAGACAGAAAGTCAAAATTGTGGCTCATACCTTGGATCGTTGACCCACGCTGGGCTTCCTTGCTGATGGGCCTAGCGCCCTCTGCTATTGGCACCCCCAGTTTCGTTTGGCCCATTACTAATTCAATGAAAATACACCCCATGGGTCAAATTAATTAGTTAAATTAATTCCTTAATTTAATTATTAATCAGAGATTAAGTATTTTAATTAGGACTTTTTTTAGGATTATTAGGGGAGGGTTAATTAGGAATTTTATGGGTTTTATATGTATAATATTTGGGATTTTCAATTTGTTTTTTTATTTTATTTAAAATGATTTGTACTTTTTTAAATAAGAGTAAATGTTTATAAATTTTTGGATTGACATAGTTAGGAAGAGTTTGAATTTCTATTTGGGTTTTGATTTATTGCTAGGAGAATGTATTTAAGAGTTTTAGGGTTTATTTTAGATTTTTTTGGGATTTTTTTCTTAATTTTGGGTTTTATAATGTAAAATAATTTATTTATATTTTAAATAGGAATAATTTTTGGGATTTTTTATCTATGGTTTTGTGGGAGTTGGATTTATCAAAATTTGTTTTATTTGTTACGAGGGAAATTTATATTTTTTTGGGATTTTAAAATTGGATTGAAATATTGGTTTTGGGGATGAGAATATCAAGTTAAAGTTTAATTTAATTTTTTGGGATTAAATTATTTTAATTTTGGGAGCATGTTGAATTAAGCAATTATCTTTTTTTGAATTGGAATAATTTAGGGATTAACTTTGCTATATATTTTTTAGCATAATGGCTTTTTGGAATTTATTATGTTTTTACTAAATTTCTATGGAATTTTAGGGATTCATTTTATAAGGGATATAAATTTTTTTTAGGGATTTTAAAACTTGGGATAAAACTCTTTGTCAGAGAGTCTAAATAAGGGATGTGATTTAGGGATAACACTCTTAGGTTCCAAGAGTATGAATATAGGCCAAGGGATAAGGGATTAAAGGATAGAACTCTCCATCCGAGAGTATAAACAATAGATAAGAGATTAAGGGATAAAACTCTCCATCCGAGAGTATAAACAATGGACAAGGATTTTGGGATAAAACTCTTCCTCCGAGAGTATAAATAAATGGATCGGGATTTAAGGGATTGAACTCCTCATCTAGGAGTATAAATAATAGACTAAGGGATAAAACTCCTTATCTAGGAGTATAAACAATAGATTAAGGGATAGAACTCTTTATCCAAGAGTATAAATAGTGGATTAATTTTGGGATTAGGGTTAGGAATATGTTTAGGGGGTAGAAATAGGGGAGGTGAACTACGGATACTCTGATCCTTCAAATTGAAGGTACCTAGGCATAGGGTTGTAAACTCTAGCGAGTATAATAATAAAAAACTTAGGATTCTTTTGTAAAATAAATAAAAAGTTAGATGACAAGTAAACATACCCTAAAAGCTAAGGAGGATCCCATTGAGTATAGTGGAAGTGAGGGGTGCCTAACACCTTCCCCTCACTTAACCGACTCCCGAACCCTAGGAATCTCTACCCTTAGGATTAGGATTTTAGTTTTATCATTTATTTTCCTTAAAAAAAATATGATGGCGACTCGATAATTTTTTGCCGGTCGCGACAATATCGAATTATTTATTAATAATAAAAGGGATTTCTTTATTAAGTTTGTTTTACCAAAGTGATAAAGTCCCTAGAATAGCTAGTTCATTTAATGAAATATTAAGTGTGACTTAATCATGAGATTCCATAAAACATAAGGACACTATTCTTAAAGTATCCGTAGTCGAGCTTTAATGTGAAATGGGATAACCTTAAAGCATTAAGACTATTATGTAGATAGACTGATGATCATATCTCATGGATCATGGATAAGGAGTTATCATGTTTTAACATAGGTATGAATATTATGAGTAATATTTATATTGGATTGACCCACTATGAGAGTACTACATAGAATGTTATGCAAAATGTCATAAGTCACTCTCATGGTGATAGTGGTGTATACCACCCTTCAACCTGAAACCACTATGGACCCTAGATGTAGAGTCAAGTACTTTATTTCTGATCAAACATTGTCGGTAGTGGGATGACTATAAAGACAGTTGATGGGTACTTCATAAAGCATACTGAGGGACATGAGTGACCTAGATGGAATTTGCCCATCCTGTATAACAGGATAAATGTCTAAGGGACCAATATTGAACTGAACAAGGATGACACGGTATATGCCTTGTGTTCAATATGGACATAAGGGAAAAAGGGTAATTGTACACACAAGCACTATCACAAAAGGTTTTTTTAGATCACATGACAATTTCGTGACTTGGGTAGCAGTGATGTGTTGCTAGATACCGCTCACTATTTATTATGTTAAATGCATAATTTAATATAATTACCAACATCGCGAAATCCTACAGGGTCAAATAAATAAGGACAGTTTGATAAGAGGTAGAGTAAATAAGGCACATCATAAGGTACGGTGTACTTAAGTAAATATGTAACACCGTAAGGTACGTGTCATACCCCAAATTTTGACCACTAAGATTTCCCATTATTGTGAAAATCATCATCACAATATGGATGGACCATCATGCCTCATTAGTCTCCCCAAAGAGGGTTGAACACTTACTACAGTCAAAATTAGGGTTTCAAGCCCTCTCAAAGTTCTTAGACAAAGGATCAATCAAGAAATGACATGATCTTCAACTTGTCTAACCTCTCAGACATCCACAATGGATCAAGAGGACTCCCACTTTAAGGATTAAGCACAAGGTTGCTCCCTTCCAGGTGGATCAAGCCTCAAGATCGCTAGTGCCACCAAATTAGGGTTTGGTCGACTGGGGCCTCCAGATGGAAATTTTCCTCTGGTCATGGGCCAATGCTTCAAAGCATAACCTAAAATACTCCATAGAACCTCATGGGCCCAAGCATCAAGTCAATTTGACCACAGGGGATGCATACATAAAAAATCAGGAATTAGGGTTTCCTGACCTAATTCACCCCTAAGTTGACTTTTGGGACAAATCATGAGCCAAGACCTCAATGCATGATTTTAGGGTCTCCAACATACCAAATTGATCCATTTGTAATAATGGATTGATCCAGGAAGCTTGAGCAGCAAGTCTCAATTTCATCAGTACCACAATTAGGGTTTCGCGAGAAAAGTCAACTGTAGCTTTGACTTTTGACCAGGACATGCTCCCAAACCCTAAGACATGATTCAATACACCCTATAACACCTATGAAATCAATCCATCAAGTTTGATTTAGGTCAAGGACTTGATTTCATAGAGGATCGAACAGTTTGGAATTCATCTGACAAAAAGTCAACTGTGCACAAAAGTCAACTTTGACTTTTTGAGATTTTTCACAAAAATGGTTTTTTAACCCTAAAATGATGTTAATGTATGATTTGAATTATCATTCATCAAGAAAAATCAAGAAAAGTGGGATAGCTTGTAAAAGGGGTAACCATAAAAACTTAGGAAATTTTCTAAGTTATGAAAAGAGTGGCAAGGGTACCAACTTTGGAGGATCATAACTCCTACACCACAAGGCCATTTTTCCCCATCCAAAGCTAGATTTGTAGCTCTCATTACCCTCTACAAAAGCTTAAAACCGACCTCCTTCCAAATTCATAATGGATTTTGAGTTATGGAATGATCAAAATCACAAAAAGTGAAAATGTCACTTTTTTCCAACACTTAGTGAAATTTTCACTAAGTCAGAATCTGCCTTCACTTTTTTCCAAATGTAGGGGGTTTTTCACTTGGATCCAAAAGGTATCAAAACCAAATATGATCAAACAGTTGTTGTATCATATGAGGGCTTTCCAAAATGGCCAAGAACATCACCAAATTCCACTTGGGCCATGAGATATGACAATGGCAATACGCCTTGCTGAAAACTGCCAGGGCTAGGCAGAATTTTGCATTTTTGTTCGATTTGGAAAAATCAGATAATTCCAAGCCTTGTCATCACTTTGGACACATCTGAGGATCAAATTTAAAGGGGACAAACACTGAGCCAAGCCTCCAAAGTCCTTGGAACAAGAAGTAGCATGCCAAACCTAGATTTGCCTAAATGAGGGACAAGACTCTAATTTTGGATTGGAGCATTCAATACATACACCAAGGTGGCATGGACTGAGCCATTTCCAACTGAATTCAGTCAAGACTTATCCAAGACCAAGGGAACCACAAACCTGTGCCCTAACCTCTAGTCAATGGCTAGAGGAGACTTGGATTCCAAAGTGCAACCATTGGACAAACCTCTGCTGCAGTTGCCATTCACTATTGATCCCAAAACAAACTTGCTCTACTATAAATAGAGCTGATTTGTGCTCAGTTTGAGTACACCAAAGCCATCAAACATATGCTTTCCTCAAAATCCATCTCTTTATGCCAAAATGCCTTCTTTAGCAAGGTAACTCTGGGTTTTTGAGTTAGAGAGCATTTCCATCACAACTCATGATCCTAACACCTCATAAACATCATTTGTAGGTGATCCATACTATTAAAAGTGATCTGTAACACCAAAATCACAAAGTCACATCTCAAAACCTCAAAATAGGCCTTTTGTGCATTTTTCAAGCCATGTCTTGATTCAGTCACTTTCCAAACCAGATAAAACCTCAAACACACTTCAAATAACATCCTTGAATTGTCCCAAATGGTTCCCCCATCTGGAACACCATTTGAGAGAGTTGTTATTTTGGTCATTTTAACCCCTTTTGCAAGAAAGGGATAGTTTGTGTTTTTGCAGGTTCCAGCTTATTCCAACCATCCTCAAAGCTTCTAAGTGATCATTTGAGAGTGTCCAAAGCATCAAACCATTTCTGAAACAAGAAGTCTGGCAGATTGCACAGAAAACTCCAAAAGCTCAAAAAGAGGTAAGCATCATGACTTGAAATTTCCAAAATATGCATTGCTTTTAAGTCCACTGATCATACACACCTCATACATGTTATATATGTTGTGTTTGAACCAATTCATCATGTAATTCATGCATGTATCAAAGTGTAGCATAGAAAATGCAATTATAGGCTTTTTTCAAAACCACTATCGGGTTTTGAGGAGGGAGTATGATCTGAAAAAAATACCACCACCATTGGATTCCTTGTGAAATTCTAGGCCATATGCATATAAATTTTGTCCCCAACCATTGAGAAATGAGAAAGTTATGGACCTTCCCGTTTCTTGGCAAAACTTGCCTTGCCTTGACTTGACCAGGCCTAGAAAACAAGGCATGCCTTGTATATTTGTGGTTTCACTTCAAGCAATGGTTGTATCACCACCCCAGTGGTAAGGCGCGTGCCCTATAACCTTGAGGTCGTGGGTTCAAACCCCACCCATGCCATTTTGTGTTTTTTTCACATTTTGCTATTTTTTCCAATATTTTCATGTTTTATTAATTAATTGGAAAATTAATAACTCCTTCAATTTTAATTATTTTTGATTGGTTCTTTTTGCAAAAAATCTCAAAAATGTTGAAATATTTTATTCCACAAAAAAATTAAGTTTATATTATTTATTTAATATAATTAGTATTTTTGTGAATAAATTCCTTTTTTATGTTTTTAAACATTTTAAAAGTGAATATTTACTTTGAAAATCAAAACCAAGTGAGTTTTAATTCACCTTGTGATTAATCCCTCATTTCTCAAACCTTAAACAAAAATCACAAATGGTTTATTCAAACTTATTTGGTATTTTATTTGATTTTCTTTAAATATTTACTTTTAAAGAATAACAAATTAGGGTTTCTTTGATTTTCACCCTCATCAAACAAATTCAAACACTTTTGGGCCTCTAATAGAGTGTAAGATCCAATCCTTTGTAAATATAAACCTATTTTTGGGCCTCACTTATTGTATAAGTCCCGTTGTATTTCAAAAAGTTCGACGCGATCATCGTCCGTTGAAAAACAAACCCTAGGCCTCTCCTCGAGCTATAAGACCCATTCAAAATCTTTGGGCCTCTATTAGAGTGTAAGACCCAACCCCCTGTGGAAACCAAACCATCTTGGGCCTCAATGCAATGTATAAGACCCACCGTGTTTTCAAAAATCTCGGCGCGATCGCCATTTTCAAACAAATGACCCTGGGCCTCTCCTTGAGCTGTAAGCCCCACCACTTGTACACAAATAAATCTTTTGGGCCTCTTTAGAGAGTGTAAGACCCACCCCCTTGTACATAAAGCCTTTCTTGGGCCTCGGTCACTTGTATAAGTCCCTCTGTACAAAACGACAGTGCGATCACTGATAAACCTTGGGCCTCTCCTTGAGCTGTAAGCCCCAACATCTTTTCAAAATACATTCTCCTTTAATTTTGAATATACTGTTGTTTTCAATCTTTCTTTGTTGAACAACTAACCAAATAACATGGAAGCTCTACAACCGAGTAAGTGTTTATATGATTTCTTTATCTGCTTTCATATACATATAACTGTATTGTGGGGCTGTTTCACTGTAAGTCTTCCTTCATAAACTCATATCAACTGTGTAATACTAGTATAGATATTTAGAGTTTCTCCGGCAACTACGTTTAGCACTAAGCCCTGTTGGTCACTCTTAAATACAGCCAAAACTAGATCCTCATAGGATTACCAGATACAGTCTTCCCTCCTCTTGGGTTTAAACAATATGGAGACGTGAAAGGTAGCATTCTCGGTGAACCCTTTCTCAGACCGTCACCCTTAGAAATCGTCAAAGAAACTCTACTCCCCATAGATGATCTTTTCTCCGTGAATGGCATCTCTTGAGTTTCTTCCAAATTCTCGGACTTTCCTGGCTTGATCTATTCTCTGTGAATAGCCTATCTTGAATTTCTCGGGGTTTGGGGACCCGCAGGCTTCCTAAAAGCATCCCCGCCTCCTCTTGGGCGTTGTAAAAGGACCCTACGGCTTCTTAGAAGTATTCACAGTCTCCTCTTAGGCTTCGTATAAGGATTCTTCCTTCGGGAAGAGAGCCTCCTCTTGGGCTTCGTACAAATTGTCCCTCGGCTTCTTAAAAGTTTCCAGCCTCCTCTTGGGCTTCGTACAAATTGTCCCAAAGACCTCCTAGAGGTATAGGAACAGAAATTAGTCATCTTAATAGAATAGTCTTTCAAAGAGTCTAGATCTTTCTACCGTGAACGTACTACTACTGTTTCTTTAAGCATAGTACAAAAGATAAAACTCTAGACTTGGACAGTCTAATCTCCTTGAGTCTCGAAGGCATTCTCAAGTAGGGAAAAACACCAGTAGACTCGGACAGCCTCCAATACCCTCTGGATTCCCCATTTCCTTAAAGAACAGGAAATAACCCTGATCCTCTGATCAATCCTGAAGCATAGCCTTACCTTTAATCAGTCTCTTTATAAGAACTGATTTTCTCTTTTAACCAACCCACTGGACCTGTCACTCAACTAAAACAGCAATCCTTTTAGCCTCCATCTCGGGGTTCGCACGAGATACAAAAACACTCTCTTGTTGAGTATAAAAGACTCTCTTGTTGAGTCAACCTTTAGCCTCCATCTCGGGCTTCGTACGAGATACAAAAACACTCTCTTGTTGAGTATAAAAGACTCTCTTGTTGAGTCAGCCTTTAGCCTTCATCTCGGGCTTCGTACGAGATACAAAAACACTCTCTTGTTGAGTATAAAAGACTCTCTTGTTGAGTCAACCTTTAGCCTCCGTCTTGGGCTTCGTACAAGACACATCTAAAAGCACTCTCTTGTTGAGTCAAACCCTTTTAGCCTCTCTCTCGGGCTTCGTACGAGACACATAAGAACACCCTCTTGTTGGGTCAATAGCCTCCTCTTAGGCTTTGTATAAGAAAAACCCCGGCTGAGTCAATCAACCTTTTAGCATCAAAAACTGTGCCTCGTTCACAGGATACAAACATCAACAACTCCTTTCATCTAATCGCTGTAAGCGGCAAGCCTCTGGATTATTTACATCCACGCCACTGTCCTTCTTTTAGCATGAGAAATTCCTAAGGAAAGATAGCATTTCTCTACACCGAGTTAAAGTCTTCTCCTTCAGTTTAAAACCCCCTATAAAGGAAATTATGGCATTGCTAGGATTCACATATCCCGGTTAAAGTAATCCTCCTTTATAGTCAGTCACCCAATAGTTGTGACAAACAGACCCCCTTTAGAGATGACAAATTCTCTCTGAAGACAACACCTTTTCAGCTTCACATCTTGGGATTATATAAACCACCTTTTCAGCTTCACGTCTTGGGCTTTGAACAAGACACCAAAACACCATTTCCTCCCATAGAATAGGAGGAACTACGATCGCTCTGATTTCACTATTTCAGTAAACGGGAATACGTAGGCATAAGATTGAAAGAAAAATCTTAGCGAGCACACTAATCCAAAGCCCCAAATCCCGTACCTTCACATATCAATCGAAAAGCATCAGTCTTAACCTCCCACCAATCGCCCGGGCACTATTTTAACAAAATAACCTAAGAGAGACCCACAATCTTTGTAGCATCTGTGAACCAACAGTCATCTGTTTAAACTCAGTTTGCAAGAAGGGTTAATTGGAGACATCTATTTCCCTTCCTTCATCAGCTTTAATAGGATAAAAAATGAATCGATCTGTAGTACCCCAAAGCGATAGTGCTTTGCAACCATGCAAAAATTCGAGCTACAGTACGGTGCACTTAAGTGGAATACGGATTGTGGTAAGGTACCGCGTGCTTAAGTGATATACGGTACATCATAAGATATGCTGTGCGTGCACTTAAGTGGACTTTTTAGCTTGCATCCCACACAAGTGGTTCTATAAATATAACCCTTGTGTAGAAGCATAAACACTTGATGAAAATTCAGTTGTGAAACCCTAGCCGTATTTTCCTTCTCTCTATCTCTCACTCAAAGCCTTCAATCGTAGCAGCTAGCACTGAGACTGAAGGAAGCTGTTCGTGTGGACCGAGTAGAGGCAATGTTCATTGTACATTGCTCATGATCATTCCTTCGATTCAGAATCAAAGGTTTCATCGCCACAAGAGGTAACCATTCTATCATTGATCATGATCTTTCGTAAGGATCGCTAAAGGGAAATTTTAATTTCAGCTGCATTTTGAATCGCGATTTCCCTTCATGTCAATCATGGCACGCTGAGTAGCCGCCATCCAATCCTAGTTGTAGTTACAGATCTCCCTCTGAAATGGGTCAAAGCCTTAGGAACCTACAACTCCAGAACCAAAAGCCTCTCCTGCTCCTGAACCTGTACCTGCACTAGCACCAGAAGTCTGTCCTCCTCTCATGCTCTTGGGCCTATAAAATTTATCCACATAATTGTCATCAATTGTAGCCAGAATGGTAACCTGACAGCGGGAGGGTAAATTCACCCTCAAATGCGCACATAAAGCCATGATCAAGCATGGGAAAACCAAAGGGCAATTAGCTCGTGCCCCTGGTTTGATACCACTTTCTACCACTGCATGCATCTCATCAGTAATAATCTTAGCCACATAAGTCTGTGTATTAATAAAGATGTTGTGGATCAAGTGAGCAACTGGAATAAGCACAGTAGAGGTATGCATCATTGCCCTAATGTTCGTTAAGACCAAGAGTAGCACCAACTGTGCTAGAGGATGCATATCCTCCATGTGATATCTCATTGGAACCCCAGATGGGTTTAGTTCCACTGACTTGCCTTCCCTTAACAAGGCACCAGAAATCTCCTCAATATCTCTATTCAGCCTCAAAGTCCTATGATACTCATCCAATTCATCCTCCCCCAAGGTAAGAGGTCTACCCAACACATGGTTAATAATATTCCTATCAAACTTCACCTCTCTTCCGCAAACTTGTGTAGTCCAAGAAAAAACCTCATTGTCGTCCAGAAGGGCATTAGCGTAGAATTCCCTCACAAGTTCCACGTTATAACTATCACATGGGGTAATTAGCTTGTCCCACTTTTTCTCTTGAAGAATCACGGCTACTGCTCGGTAGGAACCTTGGGGGTTAATATTAAACACATTCTCATCAAATATGCTCCTTATCTCTAGAGCAACATATATAGCGGCTTGCTTTGCCCCTTTGAACCGCTCGGTGTCATATGAGATTGGTTGCGGACGGGAGGAGCTTCCAACCTTTCTTTTCTTGGAAGGAATTGTTCTTGGAGGTGCCATCTGCACAACACCAAACATAACCAGCACAAAAAACATATGACACACTATTTACAAAGCAAGGCACAAAAGATCAGAACAGGAAATCATAGCACAATTCAAAAATTAAAATTTCTGTCATGTTCGCCTTGGGTTCGCCCAGCGAGAACCCAACGAACACTCGCTCTAGGTTCGCCCAACGAACTCAAGGCAAACCCTGCGAATTTGAAAAATTCCAGGTTCTGCCTATTCAATCTCAACATAACAACAATGTAATTACTACCCTTCAATCAGTGTTATCCAGTTTTAAAACGAGTACAAAGTAAACAACAACAACCAAGCCACATTTTTCATGCAAAGATTCAAAGTTCTTAAAATAATTCAACCCAATTTCAACTTAACTTAAGTAAGAACATCTCAAACTCTCAAAAATTCTTACAGCTCAGTACCCAAACAAATATAGCAATGCAAACCAATAAAAATTACACATGCATAGCAGATTCACAAAGCCAAGTAATTTTTTTCCAAAATTTATCACATAACCCTAACCACATGCTTCTAAAAAGAACAATGAGTAAATGACAGACATCAAACCTGTAATGAAATGGATAGAGAGAATGAAGATTGAAATTGAAACTTGGGAAAATTTTCTTCACTTGCAAAGGTACGGGTAAGAGAGAGACCAGAGAATGTGTGTTGTGTGTTTGTAAAGTGTTAGAGATACAAGGAAAGGAAAAGGCAAAAGGGGAAGTGGGGAAAGGTTTGCCCCACAAAATCTAGCAAAAAGGCATTGGGCCCACAAATTTTGGCCCATCAAATAAAAGACTTAAGTGATGTGGCAGAAAAAGTGATATTTTGCTTTGTTTTGCTCAATTCGCACAACGAAATTCCAGCGAGCATTCGCCCCAGGTCTGCCCAACGAACTCAAGGCGAATGAGACAAATTTTTTTCAAATTTTTTTCTTTTCTTCCCACTCTACCACAAAACTTCTTATACTAATTTAACACTACAAAAGCATTAAACATGAAAGGGTACTTACAATGTTGGGGTGCCTCCCAACTAGCGCTTTGTTTTACGTTGTTTGAGCTCGACGGTCTGACGGTTGAAACATTGGAACTAAAAGCACTTGAATTAGCTTCTGGATGAAACCACTAACACAAAAGGTCCTTAATCATTGTCATAACCAGTTTTTCGCCCACTTTTCCTTAAGAAATAAAAATTCCAACATGACTTCATCATAGCCTCCTTGGCCTCTTCATCCTTATTTTTGAACACCGCTTCAATATTTGCATCTTTGTCCTTCTTTTTCATCATCACAACTCTAGCATCTTCTTTTCTCATATGATCATCATCCTCCAATTGATTTGAATACACCACACCTTTGAAAAGTGTAAAACACACTTCTTCATCATTAGTCCTCGCCATTATTATACATTCATCAACATCAATTAACATTCTAGCGGTCTTCATGAAAGGTCTTCCAAGGATTATTGGTGTATCCTCATATTTTTCCATGTCCATGACTACGAAATCAACCGAAAATAAAAATTGTCAACTTTCAATAACACGTCTTCAACAACACCATGAGGACAACTCCTTGACTTGTTCGCTAGTTGGAAAGTCATGTTGGATGATTTCATCTCCATATTCTCGAGTCTTTTGACCAGGGATAAAGGAATCAAATTAATACTAGCACCCATATCGACCAAAGCCTTGCATTTGAAATCACTACTTATAGTTATAGGTAGAGCTACTCTTCCCGGATCTCCTTCCTTCTGTGGAAGAATGCTTTGGACGATAGCACTACAGTTTGCATTGAGCTTAGTGGTTTCTTTATATGTATACCTCTTCTTCTTTGTAAGTATTTCCTTCATGAATTTTGTATACTTTGGCATTTTCTCTAGAGCCTCGGAAAATAGAATGATTATTTGCAACCGCCTAAATATGTCCAAGAATCTAACATAATGCTTCTCATTGTCTTTTTTCGTAGGAGCATTTAGATATGGCAACTTTTTCATTGGAACTTCACTCTCATGCTCCTTTCCTTTCTTACTTTTTTTCTTCTTCTCCTCCTTCAACTTCTTTTCTACATCATCCTTTTCAACGAACTCCTCATCATTCTTTTTTTTCAACTTCTTCCACAATTTCATCCTCCTTTTCAACTTCAACATTTTTATCCTCAACATTTATATCAACTTTCACTCCTAGTAAATATGGCTTTGCAAGATTCCTTCGGATTCACTTGAGTATTAGACGGAAATGTTTCTTTATGTTGGTCAGCTAGTTACTTGGACTATTGTCCAACTTGAGTTTCAAGGTTCCGAATTTCCGCATCCGTACTCTTTTGAATAGAGATAAACATTTGCATGAATTAGTTAAAAGTTTCCTCAATATTTGAGCTTCCACCTTGGTTTTGTTGCGGTTGGTTGTAACTTTGATAAGGTTAACGGTTAGAAGATCTCGGTTTTTGCCTCCACCCTTGTTGGTAACCTTGGCTATTACCTCTCGATTGGTAGCCTTGGTTAATGCTTTGATATAATGGTCTTGGTTGATAGCCTTAATTTTAGTTTCCCGCATAGTTGGCTTCTTCAACAACCGGTGGACAATAGCCGATAGGATGATCACCTTTGCAAAGTTCACAACTTGCTTCATGTTGATTTTTGTTGGGAACTTCTTGCATCTTTTTGATTTGTTGTGGAAGCTTTGACATTTGCTTTGTCAACAACTCCACTTGTTGCGAGAGTAATTTATTTTGAGAAAAAATAGCATCATTAGTTCCCAACTCGATAATTCCGGCTTTCTTTGTGAAGTACCACAGTTGTGTTGACCTTGATGATCATTTAGTGCCATCCTATCAATGGTGGACACTACATCTTCCATGCCTTTTGACATTAGAGAACCACCCGCCGAAACATCCAAAAGAGTTGTATGAACGGGTTAAAGTCCATTGTGGAATATGTGCACTTGAGTCAAGTCATCAAAACCATGGCCCTTGCACTTTCTCAACATAGATTTGAATCTCTCCCAAGCTTCGTTGAGAGATTCGCTTCCTCCTTTTGCAAATACCGAAATTACCGTCTTGGCCTCCATAAACTGACTGTGAGGGAAGAATCGTTCAAGAAACTTCTCCTCTAATACGTTCCAATACGTCATCACAAGAGTAGATTGGTCAAGATACCATTCCTTTGCCTTCCCAATTAAGGAATGCGGGAATACTCTTTTGAACAGAGGTTCCTCTTCGACTTCCGGAGCTTCAGTTGCACCCGCTATCTCGTAAAACTTCGTGAGATGTGGAAACGGATCCTTATGGTCCATACCCGCAAAGGGATCTGCATATAAAAGCGCTAGGATTCCCGTCTTCATCTCAGAGTGCCTTCCATTGTTGGCATTACGTGCAAACTGGGCACTGTGTCTTGGATTGTTAACACGTGGGGTTGAAGCAGTGGGTGGTGGTGGTGGATCTGCCATGTTTGGCGTAACAATGGGTGTTGATGAAGAAGTTTCTCCATGCTCTTGTCTTTATTTGGCAAGTTGCATTCTCCACCTAGTTCTGCTATTGAGCTTTCGTGCGGTTCTTTCAATCTCAAGATCGAAAAGAAGTTGGTCCGCAGGTACACTCCCTCGCATAAATAGAATCTGCACACTTAACCAAACAAATTAAACAGCACAAGAAAAATAAACAGAGGTAAGAGATCACAATACAAAGATCTTAAAATCAATAAACTATTGCAATGCTTGCAATATCAACAACAATCCCCGACAACGGCGCCATTTTGTTCGAGCTATAAGTCATAGGGGGTTTTATTATCGTCTCCACAGGGATTGTTCTGATATCGAATGCTTGCCGATCAATAGTTTACTGTTTCAAGAAAAAGGGTTTTCAAAGTTTGTTACATAAATTGTCACGATTTTAGTAGCAAAGCTTTTAAATTCTAAAGTGTTTGATTAACAAAATATATCCAAAGTAGTTTTCATCTACCCTAACTTATACGTATTCTCTTGATCTTGCATGTGAAGTCGGATCCGATTAATATCATCATGTATTATCTCAATGTCGTCTATCTCTTGAGCGGCGTCGTGAGAAATACCGTATTCATCGCTACACGATCTCTCCATATAACAACCAATATAGTAAGCTTTAAGTTCAATACAAAGCAAATATCAACCATAGACCGATCTCTCCAATCTATACATTGATATATGAATATTTTAGGTCAATTTCCATAAAATCTATGTCTAGAGTTTTACAAAAGAAGAATGGATCATTAAGAACAAAAATATTCATCATATATTAACCATCACTTATTCACATACAAGGCCAATCAAAATGAATGCATAAAGCTAAGGTCAACTACCTCTACCTTTGATACAAAGGAAATTAGCTATCCATAACCATGGTAGCTTACTTTACAAGTATTGAGAGAAGATGAATGAACATCCACGTCGAAGAATCGGACTCGGATGCGAATCCAGCTTCTATTTGCAAAATCTCACTCTTTGGTGAAGAAATGATGAAAAATGAGGTTTCTATGTGAAAATGGGGTTATGATCCCCAAAAAGTGTGAAAAGTACTTATATAGTACAACTAAAGTCTGCCAAATTCACCCAGCGAACGCTTTCTTCGCCCAACGAACATCACTTTAAGGTACCTGAAGTGCCTCTGAATAGTTAAACCGCCCCTGAGGAAATCACAAAGTTCGCTGTGCGAACACTTCTTTGCCCAGCGAGCTTCTTTGCTACAAGTTCGCACAGCGAACTTATGGTCCTTTAATTACTGCCTCAAATCTTGGATGGTTCGCGAAGGGAAATCGCGATTCAAAACGCAACGGAAATAAAAAATTTCCCTTTAGCGATCCTTACGAAAGATCATGATCAGTGATAGAATGGTTACCTCTTGTGGCGATGAAACCTTTGATTCTGAATCGAAAGGATGATCACGAGTGATGTACGATGAACATCGCCTCTACTCAGTCCACATGAACAACTTCCTTCAGTCTCAGTGCTAGCTGCTACGATTGAAGGCTTTGAGTGAGAGATAGAGAGAAGGAAAATACGACAAGGGTTTCACAACTGAATTTTCATCAAGTGTTTATGCTTCTACACAAGGGTTATATTTATAGAGCCACTTGTATGGGTGTAAGCTAAAAAGCCCACTTAAGTGCACGCACACCATATCTTATGATGTACCGTATATCACTTAAGCACGCGATACCTTACCACAATCCGTATTCCACTTAAGTGCATCGTACCTTACGGTGTTACATATTTACTTAAGTGCACCGTACCATACGGTGTGCCTTATTTACTCTACCTCTTATCAAACTGTGCTTATGTTTGTGACCCTGTAGGATTTTGCGACGTTGGTAATTATATTAAATCATGCGATTAACGTAAAAAATAGTGAGCGGTATCTAGCAACACATCACTGCTACCCAAGTCACGAAATTGTCATGTGATCTGACAAAACCTTTTGTGATAGTGCTTGTGTGTATAATTACCCTTTTGCCCTTATGTCTATATTAAACACAAGGCATATACCATGTCATCCTTGTTCAGTTCAATATTGGGCCCTTAGAAATTTATCCTGTTATGCAGGATGGGCAAATTCCATCTAGGTCACTCATGTCCCTCAACATGCTTTATGAAGTACGCATCAACTGTCTTTATAGTCATCCAATTACGGACAATGTTTGATCAGCAATAAAGTACTTCCATAGTGGTTTCAGGTCGAAGGGTGGTATAAACCACTATCACCATGAGAGTAACTTATGACACTTTGCATAACATTCTATGTAGTACTCTCATAGTGGGTCCATCTAGTATAAATATTACTCCTAATATTCATACCTATGTTAAGACTTGATAACTCCTTATCCATGATCCATGAGATGTGATCATCAGTCTATCTACATAATAGTCTTAATGCTTTAAGGTTATCCCATTTCACATTAAAGCTCAACTACGGATACTTTAAGAATAGTGTCCTTATGTTTAATGGAATCTCATAATTAAGTCACACTTAAAATTTCATTAAACGAACCAGCTATTCTAGGGACTTTATCACTTTAAAAAAACAAACATAATAAAGAAATGCCTTTTATTATTAATAAATAATTCGATACAAGTACCAAAAGTATTGGCCTCTAGGGCTTACACCAACAATCTTCCACTAGCACTAGAGCCAATCAGGCATACCCCTAATACCCATAGAGCTAGTATGGCCATCATGCTTCTGTTGCGAAAGAGGCTTTGTTAGTGAGTCAACAATGTTATCAAGTGTAGGTACTATGCATATCTTCACATCTCCCCGATCTATTATCTCTCGAATGAGATGATAACGCCTAAGTATGTGTTTGGATCGTTGGTGAGATCTAGGCTCCTTAGCTTGTGCGATGACACCATTGTTATCATAATAGAGATCAATGGGATCCATAATGCTAGGGACTATGCCAAGTTCACTAATGAAATTTTTGATCCAATCAACTTCCTTTGCTGCATTTGAGGCAGCAATGTACTCAGCCTCGGTTGTAGAATTAGCAACTGTTTCTTGCTTTGAACTTTTCTAGCTCACAACGCCACCATTTAGGCAGAACACATAACCAGATTATGATTTATAGTCATCCTTATCTGTCTGGAAGCTAGCATCAGTGTATCCAATTACCGCGAGCTCTTCCTGACCCCCATATATCAATAATGAATCCTTATTCCTTCTCAAGTACTTAAGGATATTCTTGACAGCTACCTAATGAGCATCACCGGGATCAGATTGGTACCTACTCGTTGCACTTAAAGCATACAAGACATCTGGTCGAGTACATAACATGGCATATGTAGCGAGCGATTTTGGACGCGGTTCTTAAGCGCTGGTCGCTCTCTGCGGTTGAGCTTAAAACTACAGGTCGATTCATTTTTTATCCTATTGTGAGCTGAATAAGGAAGGGAAATACATGTCTCCAATTAACCCTGCTTTGCATACTGATTTTAAACAGCGGTCTGTTAAGTTACAGATGCTATCAATGTGGGGGGCTTTTGTACTGGTTATTCGTATTTCGCCAATACAGGTTCTTTCTTTCTAGGGTTCGGGCAAAAGGTTTCTGGTGGGGAACAAGGATTAGGATGTTAGGACTGGTGCTTTTGAATTACTGCTTTTGAGTGATGGGATATGTGATTTGGGTTTTTTTGTTGATTGCGCTCGCTAAGATCTTTTCTTTCGATCTTATGCCAACGTATTCCCGTTTACCGAAACAGGGAAATCAGAGCGTTCGTAGTTCCTCCTATTCTATGGGAGGAAATGGTATTTTGGTGTCTTGTTCAAAGCCCAAGACATGAAGCGAAAGGTGATTTGTATCTTGTTTAAAGCCCAAGGTGTGAAGCTAAAAGGTCTATTTGTGTCTTGTTCAAAGCCCAAGACGTGAAGCTGAAAGACCTCGACTTTAGAGAGAATTTGTCATCTCTAAAGAGGGGGAAGGAGAATTACTTTAACTGGGATACGCGGATCTGAGCAATGCCATAATTTCCGAAGAAAGGGTTTTAACCTGAAGGAGAAGACTTTAACTCAGTGTAGAGCAATGCCATCTTTCCTTAGGAATTTCTCATGCTAAAAGAGGGACAGTGGCATGGATATAGATGATCCAGAGGCTTGCCGCTTACAGCGATTAGATGAAGGGAAAGGAGTTGTTGATGTTTGTGTACTGCGAACGAGGCACAGTTTTGATGCTAAAAGGTCGATTGGATCAACCAGTGGTTTTCTTATACAAAGCCTAAGAGGAGGCTAATTTCCGCTAGGAAAATCATTATACAAAGCCTAAGAGGAGGCTATTTTGTGTCTCGTACAAAGCCCGAGAGAAAGGCTAAAAGTTTTTGACCCAGTGGGGCATATCATTATACAAAGCCTAAGAGGAGGCTAAAAGAGTTCGACTCTTGCTTAAGGAATTTGTATCTCGTACGAGGCCCGAGATGGAGGCAAAAAGGGGTGATTGACTCAACGAGGGAATCTTTTGTGTCTCATACAAAGCCTGAGAGAGAGGCTAAAAGGTTATTTTGACTCCACTGGGGAGAATTTTGGTATCTCGTACGAAGCCCGAGATGGAGGCTATTGTAATTGTTTCAGTTGAGTGACAGATCCAATATACTGATTTAAAAGAGAAAATCAGTTCTTATATAAGTAACACTGTACACAGGGATTTAATTTGAGGATCAGGGATATTTCCTTCTCTTTGAGGAAACGGGAAATCCAAAGGGTATTGAGACTGTCCGAGTCTGCGGGTTTCCTTCCTATTTAACGAAGGGTGCTTGAGAATGTCTTTGAGACTCAAGGAAGTTAGACTGTCCGTGTCTAGAGTTTTTTTCTTTTGTACTATGCTTTGAGAAATAGTAGTAGACTCTATAAAAGGACTGTTTTATGCTGATGACTATGTTCTGTTCCTATACCTCTAGGAGGTCGTCGGGACAATTTGTACGAAGCCCAAGAGGAGGCTGGAAGCTTTTAAGAAGCCGACGAGTCCTTGTACGAAGCCCAAGAGGAGGCTATCATTCCCGGAGGAAGAGATCATTATACGAAGCCTAAGAGGATGCTGTGAATACTTCTAAGAAGCCGTAGGGTCCTTGAATAATGCCCAAGAGGAGGCCGATGCTTTTAAGAAGCCCGTGGGTCTTATCGTCTCCTTTCCATTAGGAGAGATAACTCTTTTAAAGATAAAAACCACTGGTAAACGTGCGAGGTTTACTATCCAGTGACTTTTAACTTTTAAAGAGGGTTCCTTAGTTAAGGTCCAAGATTATGACCGTAGTGGGTACCCAAACCCCGAGACATTCAAGGCAAACTATCCACAAGGAATATATCAAGTCAGGAAAGTTCGAGAATTGGGAAGAAACTCAAAAATGCCATTCACGGAGAATACATTCATCTTGGGGAGTAGAGCTTCTTGACGATTCCTAAGGAGGACAGCCGAAGAGAAGACTGTATCTGGTGCTCCTATTGGGGATCTAGGCATCTATTTCTACGAATAAATGAAACGGCGTCACCTAGTTCTAGACGTAGTTGTCGGGGAAACTCGAAATATCTATACTATTATTACACAGTAGATATGAGTTTATGAAAGGAGACTTACAGTGAGCAGCCCCACAATACAGTTTATAATATGAAAGCAGTAAATGAAAGCGATAACCACTTACTCGGTTGTAGTGCTTCCATGCTGTTTGGTTAGTTGTTCAACAAAGAAAGATTAAAAACAACAGTATATTCAAAATCAAAGGAGAAAGTGCTTTGAAAAAGAAAGATCTGGGGCTTACAGCTCAAGGAGAGGACCAGGGTTTTATCAGTGAGCGTACTGTTTGAATTTGTACAGAGGGACTTATGCAAGTGACTGGGGCCCAAAAAGGTTTTCTGTACAAAGGGATGGGTCTTACACTCTCTCAAGAGGCCCAAAAAGGTTTAAAGAAAAGAGAAAGGGGTCTTACTACTCGAGGGTAGGCCCAAATGATTTTTATTTTTAAACGGGCGACGATCGCGCCGTTTACTTGTACAGAGGGACTTATACAATAAGTGAGGCCCAAAAAGTTTTTGTACAAGGGGGGATGGGTCTTACACTCTCTCAAGAGGCCCAAAGAGTTTTGAAGAAAAATAAATGGGTCTTACTACTCGAGGGTAGGCCCAGATGATTTTTTTGAAAAGGCGACGATCGCGCCGTTTGTTTTTTGACGGTATCGGGACTTATACAATAAGTGAGACCCAAAATGTTTTGGTCAAAAAAAGGGTTGGGTCTTACACTCTAATAGAGGCCCAAAGTGTTTTGAAAATGATTTATGAGGGTTGAATTAATCCAAAACCCTAATTTGTTTTCAAAATGTATTTAATTGAATAAAAATTCAATTAAAATGATCAAAAATTGTTTAACACATGGAAAACAAATTTTGATCTTGGATTAATGCTTCAAAAATTAAGTATTGACCTACAAAATAATTAGAAAGCATTAAAAGTTGCAAAATCAATGTAGAAAAAATATTTAAAATGCCAAAAACAATCAAAATATTAATTCTTTACAAAAATATCAATTATATGAAATAAATAATATTTTTGGGATTTTTTTATAAAATAAAATATTTTAACATTTTTGTGAATTATTAAAAAAAGAATCAACTCAAAATCATTAAAACTCAGAGAGAAATTAATTTTTGAATCAATTAAACAAAATCACAAAATTCAAATATTCAAATTTATGAAAATGGCGCCAAGAACAACACCAAGAACACGCGCGTTTTCTGGGTTTGGCTGATTTGCGTTTTCTATCCAATCTCCATGAATACGTAATCATATCATGCAATCCACATATCATTATGCTCGTCTCAACCTCACGATCATGTCTATGTACTTTAATTTAATTTAAATTAAACATACAACAAGAAATCACGAAGAGACCTCAAGAACCCTAATTTCTGCATGAAGGCTAGGATTTTTGATACACGATTCAAACAATGCAATTAATTGAGGGAAAACATTCCATGCATGATTATGAACATATGGCCAAATTATTGTGCGAGGAAATATGCATGGATTGAGAGATGACCAAGTTTAGGCTTACCTCCAAGTCGTGACAGCAAGAGCAGATGTGATTTTGAGTTGGAGGTGTTACAGACAAGTTGTGATGATCCGGACAGCTTCCCTACACCATATGGAGTGTGTTTGAACACTTGGATTGAATTGAAATGGACTGGATCAGTTTATGGCATCTCAGCTGTAACTTCACTTCAAACTTGTGTGGATGGCAAGTGATTTTGAGATTTTGATGTTTCAGAAGTTATGTGAGTGTTTGATCAGCTCATATGTGATGTATGTGAGGTGTGTGAGTGATTGGTTTGTGCAGAATTGCTCTCAAACTCAAAACCCGATAGCTACCTTGCTAAGAAAGGCATTTTTGCCAAGAGAAAGAGATTTTGAGGAAAGCATCTGTTAGATGGCTTTGGTGTACTCAAACTGACCATAATTGAGCTCTATTTATAGTAGAGCAAGTTTCTTTTGCAAGGAATAGTGCATGGCAGCTGGTAAGTAGGTTTCCTCAATGTTGGCCAATGGAAATGAAAGTCTCCTCTAGCCATTGACTAGAGGTTAGGGCATAGAGCTTTGGTCCCCTTGGTCTTGGATAAGTCTTGACTGATTTCAGATGAGAATGGCTCAGTCCATGCCACCTTGATGGTTCCATTGAATGCCTCATTCCAAATTTGAAGTCTTGTCCCTATTTTGGCCATTCTAGGTTCAACATGCTATTTCTTGTTCCATGGACTTTGGAGGCTTGGCTCAGTGATTGTCCCCTTTGGATTCAATCCTCTGAGGTGTCCAAGTGGATTTGAGCAATTTCAATTGGCTGATTTTCGCAAATCGAGCCAAAATGCAAATTCTGCCTTGCTTTGACAGATTTCAGCAAGGCAACTTGCCAATGTTGTATCTCATGATGTAGGATGAATTTGGCAATGTTCTTGGCCATTTTGGAAAGCCCTAACATGATACAAAAACTGTTTGAACAAGTTTGGTTTTGATCTCTTTTGATTCCAAGTTAAAAATCCCCCTACATTTGGCAAAAAGTGAAGGAAAATTCCGACTTAGTGGAAATTTCACTAAGTGTTGGAAAAAGTGACTTTTTCACTTTTCAGCCACTTTGATCACTCCATAACTCGAAATCCTTAATGAATTGGAATGACTTGTAGTTGAAGTTTTTGTAGGTGATAATGAGGGCTACAAATCCATCTTTGGATGAGAAAAAATGGCCTTGTGGTTTAGGAGTTATGGTCCTCCAAAGTTGGTACCTTTGCCACTTTATTTTAAACTTAGAAAAATTTCTAAGTTTTATGGTTACCCCTTTTACAAGTTATCTCACTTTTCTTGATTTTTCTTGATGAATGATGATTCAAAACATACATTAACATCATTTTAGGGTTAAAAATTCATTTTGGTGAAAAATCTCAAAAAGTCAAAGTTGACTTTTGTGCACAGTTGACTTTTTATCAGATGAATTCCAAACTATGCAATTCTTCAGGAAATCATGTCCTTGACCTAAATCAAACTTGATGGACATGTTCCATGGGTGTCATAGGGTATATTCAATCATGTATTAGGGTTTGGGAGCATGTCTTGGTCAAAAGTCAAAGTTACAGTTGACTTTTCCCTTAAAACCCTAATTGTGGTGCAGATGAAAATGAGACTTGTTGCTCAAACTTCTTGGATCAATCCATTGTTCCAAATGGATCAATATGGTGTATTAGAGACCCTCAAATCATATCTTGAGGTCTTTGCTCATGGTTTGTCCCAGAAGTCAACTTAGGGGTGAATTAGGTCAAGAAACCCTAATTCCTGATTTTTGATGAATGCATCCCCTGAGGCAAAATTGACTTGATGCATGGGTCATGAGGTTCCATGAAGTATATTAGGTTATGTTTTGGATCATTGCCTTGTGCCCAGATGAAAATTTCCATCTGGAGGCCCTGGTCGACCAAAACCCTAATTTGGTGACACTGTCGATCTTGAGACTTGATCCACCTAGAAGGGAGCAGCCTTGTGCTTAATCCTTGAAGTGGGAGTCCTTTTTGATCCATTGTGGATGTTTGAGAGATTAGACAAGTTGAAGATCATGTCATTTCTTGATTGATCCTTTGTCTAAGCACTCAGAGAGGGCTTGAAACCCTAATTTTGCTTGTATTGGATGCTCACCCATCTTTGGGGAGACTGATGAAGCATAAAGGTACACCCATATTGTGATGATGATTTTCACAATGATGGGAAATCTAAGTGGTCAAAATTTGGGGTATTACAGATGCCCCTATTTAATCTTCTTGGACCCGAAGGTGTGAATGACGAAGGTATTCGAGCATTCGGGGTGCAAGAGGATTAAATATCGGAATATCCTAAATTTTGATGGTGGTTATGAATGGTAGCTTACACATTCATCTTCTTTAGCTAAGCGATGATGCTTAGAAAAGGTAAACTTCCCCTCGATCCTGGTTTCCTACCAAGGAACTGGTCTCAGTCTCTTTTGAAATAAACTTCCCCTCGATCCTGGTTTCCTACCAAGGAACTGGTCTTAGTTTCTGATTTAAACTTCCCCTCGATCCTGGTTTCTTACCAAGGAACTGGTCTTAGTTTCTGATTTGAACTTCCCCTCGATCCTGGTTTCTTACCAAGGAACTGGTCTCGGTTTCTTATTTAAACTTCCCCTCGATCCTGGTTTCCTACCAAGAACTGGTCTTAGTTTCTTTTGTCAATAAACTTTCTTGACAAGGGACACTATTCATAGCGGCTTTCCTCAAACTTCTCGTCGAATTTTCCTGGGGAGATGCCATTTGAGTGGAAAAAGTTTTGATGTCAGACTTGCTGGGGAACCCAGTCGTCTGAGTTGTAGAGGTACACAAACTTCTCTGGTTGGAGACGCCATTTGTCGATTCTACTAGGGAAAGCGAGTCTCTTGAGAGACTGTTTTCGTTTGGGATCTTTCATCATACTTTTCTCGGGATCTTCCCGGAGAAACGCCATATGATGGGGTCCAATTTTGTGGTGCCGATGACCTTTTCATCAACGACTTTTCGGAGAAATACTGATGTACTGCCGAATCTCTGTTTAAGAGGCTTTCTCTGGGGATTTTCCTTAATCCGGGAAAGCGAGGATATCATCTTCAATGGCGAAGAGTGACATCTGTTGAAGGTTCTCTGATCTTTCAGAGGTTCAAGTTATCAAAGTGGCCAAGTGCCGACTCTGATCTAAAGATACACTGGTGGCGAGATTGTGCATACGCAACACTTCCTGACGAGGAAAGAACTGACAAACTCGATTGAGAAAACTGTTTATCACTAGGGGACAAGACCGACTTAAGTGATAGTGATGCAATACGAAATGCGAACGCAAATAAAATGCATGAAGTATGTATGTATATGCTGACAAAATAGACGCGACATACAGACTAATGGATGAACACAATTGGATACTCGTCCATCGCGGGGCGAAGAAGTACCGTTGATTCAAAATAGCAATTCCACCTTGCTTAGGAGAGATAGTCCCGTTGGGAGCTATGTCGATCGGGCTTAAGAGATAAGAACTCGGCCGAGGTGTGTCAGACGAAACAAGGTCTCTGACATTATTGATCCTTCATTCAGGAGTACTGGTCTAGAAGGAGTACTTTGATTCTGCACTTTGAAGTTCGCTTACTTCGGGAGAAGCGATCGATGTTCTTCTGATGTTCAACAGTCAAAAGAAATGCCATCTTTAATTTAAAAGCAGAAAAAGTTTAACAAGTAAATTCATTTTTGTTTTATTTCAAGAATCGCTGATTAAGTTTAAACAACGTCGTTCTGTAAAGCTAAAACAAGCAAGAATTACAAACAAAAGCACAAGGGCTCAAATTTTATTGATAAGATGGAGATCAGCCAAACGCGTGATTCCAAAGAGTATATACAAAGTTAGAAAACGGTAATTTACAGGGAAAAGGGCTACGTTGAAACATAACGACCACTGTCCTTCTACCAACTTTGAATTCGGGGCATCCTGAGCTTCTGTCGAAGATGACCTTTGACTGGATATTTCCTCCGATAGATGATGTAACTACTGCTGAGGGACTTGCCTCTGTTGAACATAGTTACTTGCCATTATCCCTAACTTTTGCCTGGATTGTACTATGAGATTTCCAATCCATCGGGATGATTTTTTTTCATGTCTCTAACTTTTGCCTGGACCGCCCTTTCGGGTTTTCAATCCACCGAGACATTTTTTTTTTTTTTAGTTTAGGCGAAGTATTTCTTGACTACATCAACATTCGTGGGGTAGGCAAATTCCTCTCCGTCCATGGTTGCAAGTCTCAAGGCGCCGCCTGAGAAAGCTTTCGTGACCACATAGGGGTCATCATAATTTGGGGTCCATTTGCCCCGAGAGTCAGTGAGAAATGATTGTATCTTCTTGAGCACGAGGTCTCCTTTTCTGAAGACACGAGGCCGAACCTTTTTGTCGAACGCCCTCTTCATTCTTTGTTGATACAACTGACCGTGGCATAGTGCCGTGATTCTCTTTTCTTCGATCAGGTTTAGTTCGTCGTGTCGACTTTGACACCATTCAGCTTCGGTGAGCTTAGCTTCCATCAATACCCGGATTGATGGGATCTCTACTTCTATGGGAAGCACTGCCTCCATGCCATATACTAGAGAGAAAGGGGTAGCCCCTGTTGAAGTGCGGATAGATGTTCGATAACCGTGAAGAGCAAAGGGTAGCATTTCGTGCCAATCTTTATAGGTTACAACCATCTTTTGAACAATCTTCTTGATGTTCTTGTTAGCCGCTTCTACCGCTCCGTTCATCTTGGGTCGGTAGGGAGATGAGTTATGGTGTTCGATCTTGAACTCTGCGTATAACTCTTTCATCATCTTATTGTTCAAGTTAGATCCATTATCAGTAATGATCTCGCTTGGAACACCATAACGGCAGATGATATTGTTTTTGATAAATCGGACCACCACTTGTCGGGTTACATTGGCGAATGACGCTGCTTCAACCCACTTGGTGAAATAGTCAATGGCTACCAGGATGAACCGATGTCCGTTTGAAGCCTTGGGCTCAATCATACCAATCATGTCGATTCCCCATATGGAAAAAGGCCACGGGGAAGAAAGAACTTTGAGATGTGATGGCGGTACATGAATTTTGTCGGAGTATATCTGACACTTGTGACACCTCCTCATGTACTTGTAGCAGTCGGATTCCATTGCCAACCAATAGTACCCGGCCCTGAGAATTTTTCTCGCCATTGTGTGTCCGTTGGCATGAGTGACAAAGGATCCTTCATGAATTTCTTTCATGAGCATGTCTGCTTCTGGTCTGTCGACACATCGGAGCAAGACCATGTCAAAATTTCTCTTATAAAGAGTGTCACCGCTCAGGAAGAAGTTTCCAGCCAATCTTCTGAGGGTTTTCCTGTCTTTTCTGAGTGCCCCAGATGGGTACTCTTGTTTCTGAAGGAAGCATTTGATATCGTGATACCAAGGTCTGTCGTCTATGACTGCTTCAACCGCGAAGATGTAAGCGGGCCGTTCAAGGCGCATGATGTCGATCTTAGGTATGTCATTCCATCGACCTACACTAATCATGGAAGAGAGAGTGGCTAATGCATCAACCATGTGATTCTCATCACGAGGGATGTGATAAAAGTCGACTCTGTTGAAGAAGGGTAACAACCTCCTTGCATAGTCTTTGTAAGGAATCAATCCTGATTGGTATGTGTTCCAATCTCCCTTTATCTAGTTAATAACCAGGGCTGAGTCGCCGTATACGTCCAAGTTTTTGATCCTTAAGTCAATCGCTTCTTCGAGACCCATAATACATGCTTCGTATTCGGCCTCGTTGTTCGTACATTTGAACGTAAGTCTAGCAGTGAAAGGAATGTGGATACCCTGAGGGGTAACAATGATTGCCCCAATTCCGTTTCCATAATGATTAACTGCTCCATCAAAGATAAGTCCCCACTGGGAACCTAGTTCTGGCCCTTCACTGGGTATCGGTTCATCGCAATCTTTCATCTTTAGATACATGACATCTTCGTCTGGGAAGTCAAACCCGATTGATTCTTGATTGTCAATCGGTTGATGAGCCAAATGATCGGCTAAAATACTTCCCTTAACGGCTTTCTGAGCGTGGTACTCTATGTCATATTCTGATAGTAACATCTGCCAACGGGCAATCCTTCCCGTGAGAGCAGGTTTTTCGAAAACGTACTTGATTGGATCCATTTCGGAGACCAACCAAGTAGTATGACGAATCATGTACTGGCGAAGACGTTTGGCTGCCCAAGCCAAAGCGCAACAAGTTTTCTCAAGCATTGTGTACCGAGTTTCGCAGTCGGTAAACTTCTTGCTTAGATAGTAAATGGCAGACTCTTTCCTTTTAGTTTCGTCTTGTTGGCCAAGTACACATCCCATTGAGTCCTCTAGGACTGTGAGGTAAATGATTAGTGGTCTTCCTTCCACTGGAGGTGATAGAATCGAAGGATTCAACAGATATTCCTTAATACTGTCGAAGGCGGTTTGGCAATCTTTTGACCAAACGCAATCCTGGTTCTTTTTGAGTAATTTGAAAATCGGCGCACACGTCGCGGTCATAAGGAATATGAATCTGGAGATGTAGTTCAAACGTCCCAAGAATCCTCTGACTTGTTTTTCAGTTTTCGGAGAAGGCATTTCTTGAATGGCCTTGACCTTGTCAGGATCAACCTCAATCCCTTTCTGGCTGACGATGAACCCTAGTAGTTTCCCTGAACGGACACCGAAGGTGCACTTGTTGGGATTCAAGCGGAGCTTGAATTTTCTTAGACGTTCGAACAATTTTGACAGATGTTCAACGTGCTCATCCTCTGTTCTTGATTTTGCAATCAAATCATCGACATATACCTCGATTTCCTTATGTATCATGTCATGAAACAGAGTAGTCATGGCCCTTTGATAGGTTGCCCCGGCATTCTTCAAACCGAACGACATTACCTTGTAACAAAAGGTACCCCATGGGGTAATGAACGAAGTTTTCTCCATGTCTTTCGGCACCATTTTGATCTGATTATAGCCCGAGAATCCATCCATGAAGGAGAATACTTTGAACTTTGCTGTGCTGTCAACCAGCATGTCAATGTGTGGTAAAGGAAAGTCGTCCTTTGGACTTGCCTTGTTCAGATCTCTGTAATCAACACACATTCTGACCTTTCCATCCTTTTTGGGAACGGGTACGATGTTGGCTAACCATTGAGGATATTCAGATGTAGCGAGGAAACCCGCGTCGATCTGTTTCTGTACCTCCTCTTTGATTTTGATGGCCATGTCCGGGTGAGTGCGTCTCAACCTTTGCTTTACTGGCGGACATTCCGATCTCAAAGGTAAGTGATGTTCCACGATGCTGGTATCCAACCCTGGCATATCCTGATAGGACCAAGCGAATACATCGGGGAATTCTTTGAGAAGTTTTATCAAACCTTCTTTGGCAGTTAGACTGAGCAATGCTCCGATCCTGATTTCTTTTTTCTCTTTTTCTGAACCCAAGTTTACCGTTTCCAACGGTTCTTTGTGAGGTTCAATGGACATTTCCTCTTGTCTGAGTAGTCGGGAGATCTCTTCTGGAATTTCGTTGTCATTTTCTTCTTCAGCCTCGAATAGCGGGAACTCAAAGTTGGAAGAAGGCATCGGATCGTATGTTTCAACGGGGTATAAAACAAACAATCTGCATGACGTGATGATTCGTGTTTAGAAGAGATAGAGAAAATGCAAGTGTGTACAGTGTTTTGATTTTACTGCTTGTTTTTATTATTGAATGTTTTTTTTAGGATTACCATTTTCTGAAAAAGTAAAAAGAGAAAACAGCAATTAATGCGGAAATTACAGAACGACGTTATTTTATTAATGAACAAGTCGAATCTTGAAACTACAGCCCTATAAAACAAAACTCTGTCGCTTTGGGCAAAGCGAAGAGGCAAATTTACAAAAAGCGGGCCCTATCAAAACATCCGTTTCACCTGGGCAGGGTGAAAGGTTAAAGATGGCAATTACTTTGACTGATGAACGACCTTCGGAACCTCGACAACAACCCATTGGCGGCGAACTCCTCGGTGAATCACAAAGTCTGGCACCTTCCTTGATTTATCTTCAGAAATGACGCTGATTTCTGGTGGAGCAGGATCGTTGGAATCTGTCTCCCAAGCAGAATTGTCGTAGGAGGATTCCTCTGTTGCATTTTGCATATCATTGGTGCTCTCAGCTGTATCTCCCCATCCAGTTGGCTGGATGTCTTCGAGCCTGATACGAGAGCTTTCGGGAGCAGTGTACTTGACCATAAAGTCGAATTTTCCACTTGGTTGTCCCAGGGTGTCCCAAACTTCTTTGGAACTGGAGAAGTCATCCCTCTCGATGACGTTGACCTCAGGAAAAGCATAGTTGATGAATTTTAGTCCTGCAAATGTTGCAAATTCATCTTCATGTTGAGTAGTTTCCGAATGACCTGAGTGTTGATCCCATGACATGGTGGGGACACAGGTATTCTGTTCAATGATGCTCAGCTGAGTTTCGTTACTCGGCTGACTTTCTTGCCCCAAGTTTCCTGGGTAAGGCTGCCACATTGGCAGACCATCCATCGGGCCATAGCAGTTGTAGTCAAAATTTTCTTTCATCAGAGTGTCTTCCTCTAATGAATTTGGCGGAGCACGACATCCTTCCGGATCACAATCTCCGTAGATCATTTCGACATCTGATCTTGGTATAAATCTCAGACTTTCTGTAGGAAAGCAAAAAGGCATAGGCACCTCTTCCTGAGACATACAGCCGTCCTTGTTAAGGTAGGACTTCCATTCTTCATCCGTGTCAGAGGGATCTTCCTCATTGATAGCATGAACTCTCTGAGACACTGGGTGAAGAAAACCTCCACTGTGGAAGAGTTTTGAAAGGGATGAAGACTTTCATCGTTGGCGGCTATCTAGGTACAAATTGCAGAAAAACCAAGACCCTTCTTTGTTTTATTGCCAATAGGAATGACAAGCCGTCCCCATCCTGTCGTATCGGTACTCTCGACTGCTTTGATAGCATCTTTGTATGAGGAAATCGAGGTTCCTTCTTCAGATTGATCGTCCTTGCTCACCGATAGTGCTTGGAACTGAGTTCCAATAACCTCCTCGGGTTCTACACAAGTAGATGATGATAAGTTGCTTACAAGCAAGGCTTGTTCCCCACAAACCGTGACAAGTTGATCGTTCTTGACGAACTTTAGCTTTTGGTGGAGGGTTGAAGTAACCGCTCCAGCCTGATGTATCCAAGGTCTTCCTAATAAACAACTGTATGTTGCCCGGATGTCCATGACCTGGAAAGTGATTTGGAAAGTGTGAGGACCAATAGTTATGGGAAGATCAACTTTGCCGATAACTGTTTTTCTGGATCCGTCGAATGCTTTGACGACGACCTCGCTGGTTCTCATCGGAGGGCCCTTAAATGATAATTGCGTCAAAGTGGACTTCGGCATAACATTCAGGGCTGACCCTGTGTCTACCAGTACGTTGGCTAAAGCATCGCCCTGGCAGTTAATTGTAATGTTGAGCGCCATGTTATGACGACGACCCTCTTCAGGTAATTCTTCATCACTAAATCCCAAATTGTTGCAGGAAGTGATGTTAGAGACAATGCTATCGAATTGTCTGATTGTTACATCCTGTTCCACAAAGGCTTGCTCCAAGACTTTCTGTAGAGCCTCTCTGTGTGCTTCTGAACTGAGTAACAGTGATAATACTGAGATTTTTGAAGGACTCTGTAACAGTTGATCAACAATGTTATATTCACTCCTTTGGATGAGCTTTAGCATCTCATCTTTGTCTTTTGAAAAGTCGGGATTACTAGATTGACCGACTGGTGGATCAGGAATTTCCGCCTGAAGTTCCTTTTCTTTGTTGGATTCTTCAACCCCTCGGTTGAAGATTCTACCACTCTGTGTTACACGACTGACGTATGCAATATTCACGACGGAGGGTAATGGAATTTCCTTTCCATTTTCAACTGTCGTTGCACCGTATTTATAAGGGATCACCTTAGCTGATTTATACGGTAATGGTCCCGGTAGATAGATGACTATGGGAACCTTCTGATTTTTCTGACCGTCATACGTAACCTTGATCCGTTCCTGGTTGGGAACTCTAGATTTGTCAAGTAGAGGGATGATGGCAAAAACATCCCTGATCTGGTGATCCAGAGATCGTGACAACATCCTCAACTTGATCGGCAAGGTAGTTCGGCGACCAAATGATGGGTCCTGAACCTGGATATGGACGAATTTCTCCATGATTGATCTGACCCTGAAGAGCTGCTCTCACAAGGTAACACCCTTGGTTACTTTCTGAACAGACGCTACAACTGTCATAGTTGTGTGGTGGCACCTGGCCACGCCCACTTTGAATACAATTTAACCTCACTAGGTTACCTTCCATTGATCGGACATCCTGACTTTGACGACGAGTAGGATTCCTGTTATTGATACTAATCTGCTGAGTATCTTCGTCCATATAGATTGACATCCACCAGTGATTTAACAAGTGCTGAAGTGCCTCCTGGACAAGGGTACAACCTCGATCGTTTTCGCAACCCGCTTTACAATCTTGATAGTCGTGTGATATTAAGAATCCGAGTCGGACCTGCTCAGCATGTAACTCTACCAGATTGGTATTCATCACGCGGATATCGAAGATCTGAACCATGTTGATTTGGTAGGAGTTCCTATCATGGTAGTCTTGGATCCATCCAAGATCCATCTGACGCTGGAGGGCCTCTTGTATGAAAGAGCATCCCTGTTTGTTTACCGAGCAAATCAGATAGGAACTGTAATCGTGCTGCGGCAGATTATGATACTGGCTTTGCCTTGAGTGCATCGCCACTAAGTTGACATTCATCGCACGGATGTCGTGGTTTTGAATGACGTTGGAATTCATGTAAACCATGTTAACTTCACGAACTCGGTGCTCCTGGATCCATCCAAGATCCATTTGTTCCTGTAGAGCTGATTGCACTACCGAACATCCTTGGTTATCTTTAGAGCAGATATCACACTGGTGATAGTTATGAGGTGGCACATGGCCATATCCACTCTGTCTATAATGCATCTTGACCAGATTGGTCCCCAATAAGAGTACATCGTGAATTTGATAGACATTGTTAGTCTCTTTCTCAATCAGATTGACTGCAGCTTTCTCGTGTTGAGGCAGCGGGTTCGTAAGAACATTAGGATTCGTATCTTTAAAAGATAATAGCCCGCTCCTAACAAGCTTTTGCACGTCAGATTTAAAATTGAGGCAAGTCTCAATGTTATTCCCTGAACCTCCTCGATGATAAGGGCATGTTTGATCCACCTTAAACCAGAAAGGCGGATTTTCCGAAACTGAAAGGGGAGACTTACTCTGGATGTGCCCCTTAGCTAGCAGTAACGGAAACAGTTCTGCGTACGTTACGGGTATATGATTAAATCCTGGTGGCCGTGTTGTACGGTTGTTGTTATATGGAGGACGAGCCTGCTGAAGAGACTGTTGTGTCCTTTGTTGGTCAGGTTGGCTCTGCGCAACCTGAGGTTGATACATAGGAACAGGCACGGGGCCGATAGCAGGAGTAACAGCTGCTACTGGCTGATAACGTCGCCTTTGCTTTCCGAGAGAGATATTCCTAATATCTTGCTCTTTTTTCTTAGGGAGAGCACTACCGTATTTTTTAGTACCGCTCGTTGATCCAGTGTCTTTTACCAAACGTTCTTCTCGGACGACTTCCTCAAGACGTACGCCCATGCCGACCATTTCGGTGAAATCACTGGGCGCACTGGCAACCATTCGGTCATAGTAAAATGAGCTTAAGGTCTTTAAGAAGATTTTTGTCATCTCTTTTTCCTCAAGAGGTGGACAAATTTGAGCGGAAATTTCACGCCACCTTTGAGCATACTCCTTAAAGGTTTCCTTTTCCTTTTGCGACATTGATCTGAGTTGATCTCTGTCGGGTGCCATGTCCAAATTGTATTTGTATTGTTGGACGAAGGCAGTACCAAGATCTCTGAATGTACTGATCGTAGTACGGTTTAAACCCATGTACCATTTGAGTGCGGCACCGGTTAAACTATCCTGGAAGTAGTGAATCAGCAGGTCCTGATTCTCCGTCTGAGCTGACATCCGCCGAGCGTACATCACCAGATGGCTCTGAGGGCTAGAGTTACCCTTGTATTTTTCAAAGTCGGGCACTTGGAACTTGTGCGGGACTTTCACATTTGGGACCAAGCAGAGGTCTGCGGCGTCCTTTCCAAATAGATCCTGACCGCGAATGGCTTGCAACTCTTTCTGCATTTCCAAGAACTGCTCCTGGAATTCATCCATTCTGTCAAACATAGTTTCCTTCTTACCAGAAGGTGTTGGTGGAATCTGTCCTTCCGGGACAGTGTGCACCACAGGGGGTGGTACCGTGACTACGGCCGTAAGTCTTGGTTTCTCCTGAAGTTTGTAACCTTCAGGAGTCTTCAGTATGCCCCTGGCATCTTCGCTTTCCTGAAGTTTGTAACCTTCAGGCCCAGCGGCTTCTGTTGCGATTCCCTGATCTTCAGTGATCGGCGGAACATATCCTTCCGGGATATAGTTAACAGGCATGCCCCAAGGACGATTTTTCGGCATCTGATACCTAGGATCATACATTTCTATGATGGGCGTTGAGGTGATCTCTGAGATCACAGTTCTTTGTAGCTGAGCTTCTTCCATGGCTTGCATGTCGTTACGAAGCTTTCTCATATCCTCTCTCAGAGCGTCGATCTCTTCTTTCAACTCTCTGTTTTCTTCCTCAAGATCATCCATCTTTTTCTTACGATTGGCCCGAGTATTATATGAATGAGACAGTTTGACTCTAGAATCGAGACACAAACGTGAGATTCGTAGGGAAGAAGAATACGCGATGTGAGAATGATGAATGCAATGATTATATTAATTGTTATTTTTTTGGTTTAATCAAAATAAACTTCGACAATTAGATTACAAATATCAAACAGTGGGGAAACCCCTTTTTATTGAATTCCAAAGGATTACAGAAATGGAAATACAGTAGATTACAAAGTGCAGAAACAGAAACCTAAACTAATGGGTCCCGAGTCCTCTTCTTTGACCGGGGCGCTTGGGTCGTTGTCGGGTTGTCATTCCTTTGCCAAGTGAAAGAAGTGAGCAAATTCCTTTGGTCATCTTGATTCTCTACAGCATGCTGCTCCAAAATTTCAATCAGAGCATCTTTCTCTTTTAGTAGTTGTTGTATTTTGATGCACTCTACGTCGAGGGTGCGGTACTTGTTCTTCCAAGACCTTCTTTCCTTTTGAACTTTGTTGAGAGTAACCTGAAGCCTTTCAGTTTCCTTCATGAAGTACATGACAATTTCCCTCGGTGGAAGAATTCTGTAACGAGGATAAGGCATCTTTAGCTTGAGAGCTCTGGTTTGTACCCAATGGAGATAAGGCTCCACCGAGACACAGTCCGGTTTTCCCAGAGACTCTCGTCTTTTCTTATGAACATATTTCCAAGCTTGCACTATTTCCATCTTTAGTGCTCTGTCACTTTCTCCTTCTTTGAAGAAAAGACCTTCCAGATGAACACCCAGTGGGATGTGTCTCATCGGGTATCCAAATTGACGAAGAACCAATATCGGATGATAGTTGATTCCTCCTTTAGTTCCTATGAGGGGTACGCTGGGGAAGTTTCCACAACGGTCAATGATTCTGATTCCCTCATAAATCCTATTACACCAATCTATATCAGAGTTGGTGAGAGACATGATCTTCTGCGACCAACGTAAGACACTCTTGCAATCCCAAAAAGCAGCAGACTTGGGCAAGTGAGAGATAAACCATTTGTAGAGCAAAGGTACACAGCATGTGATCTCCCCTCCGCTGTACAAATTTCCTAAGTGTACAGAATGATACGCATCTGCGAGCAAAGTCGGCACAGGGTTTCCAATGAGAAAAACCTTAATAGCGTTGATATCGACGAAGTTATTGATGTTGGGAAACAAAAATAACCCGTAGGTGAGCAAGACAAAGATGCTTTCAAAAGCAGTCTCGTTCCCTATACTAGCGAAGTACAGAGCTTTCTTTGTCAAGAACTGGGCTGGCAAACCTTGGATGCCACCCTTAGTGGTCATGTGAGTCCTGACCTCAGACTCGTCCAAATGAATTGCTATTGCAATAGTCTGATTCTTTGGAATTTCTTCCAGTCCAGAAAATGGAGCTCGATCAGTGATATGTAAATCAGTCAGATGAGAATACTCCTCCAGCGTTGGTGATAACTGGTAATCCGGGAATGTGAAACAATGATAAACCGGATCGTAGAATTGAATGAGCGCGTCCATGATCCCCTTAATCACATGGACTCTTAACAGTGGTAGCAAACCACCGTGCTTGGCTCTGAAAGCCTCTGGGTTAACGATCATCCTTGCTAACCTTCTCAAATCCCCTAGTTTTGGAACCTTGAAGGTATACTGGTGAGTTCTCCTTCTACCGAAGTCCATTAATGCAATCTTTTTCTCTGATATTTACAATCACAGTCTTAGTTTAATTTGAAAAACAGAGAGACTAGAAGAGATTTTTTTTTTTAATGTTTTAATGTTTTATTAAATGAATGCATGAATGCAGCACACAAAAACATAGAAAAAACATGGGGTCAAAGGGTCGTTGTCATGAAGTCAAGGCTCTACCCATCCCCAAAGGTTTATACTAGGGTGATTTTTGTACCTGTACTCATTATCATCAGCTCCTCCCAAGAAGGCAGACAACAAGCGGATCGCCAGCGAGTTGTGTGCAATCTTAGAGTAAGTGCCATTCACCGAGAATAGATCACCAGCCTCAAATGAGGGTAGTATCGCGTAACAGCTATTTCCGATAGCTTCCGCACTACGAAAAAGGTTGGCTTTTCTTAAGTGTATACTCAATATCACCACATGCGGCATCACACGCATTCCTAGTAGCAGAAAAATAAACACGTATAACAATTAGGAAAAGCAGTATATATATTTGTCCTAATCATCCTAGACTTATAATGCTACGATTCTTAAGTTCCTGACAGAAATGGGTTCCCCGGCGGAAGCCCTAATCTGTGGTTCCCTGCCTAAGAGATGGACCAGCATAGGTCAATCTTTCTCTTCGGTAGAGTTCCCATTTTCCGTAGAAAACGGGGATGATGCCCTAAGGCAGAAAAGGAGACTCCCCAGCAGAGTCGCCATTTGTGTAAATTTTCACACAAGAGAAGTAGAAAGAAAGAAAAAAGGGCCCCACGGTGGGCGCCACTTTTCTGTAGCGAGCGATTTTGGACGCGGTTCTTAAGCGCTGGTCGCTCTCTGCGGTTGAGCTTTGACTACAGGTCGATTCATTTTTTATCATATTGTGAGCTGAATAAGGAAGGGAAATAGATGTCTCCAATTAACCCTGCTTTGCATACTGATTTTAAACAGCGGTCTGTTAAGTTACGGATGCTATCAATGTGGGGGGCTTTTGTACTGGTTATTCGTATTTCGCAAATACAGGTTCTTTCTTTCTAGGGTTCGGGCAAAAGGTTTCTGGTGGGGAACAAGGATTAGGATGTTAGGACTGGTGCTTTTGAATTACTGCTTTTGAGTGATGGGATATAGGATTTGGGTTTTTTTGTTGATTGCGCTCGCTAAGATCTTTTCTTTCGATCTTATGCCTACGTATTCCTGTTTACCGAAACAGGGAAATCAGAGCGTTCGTAGGTCCTCCTATTCTATGGGAGGAAATGGTATTTTGGTGTCTTGTTCAAAGCCCAAGACATGAAGCGAAAGGTGATTTGTATCTTGTTTAAAGCCCAAGATGTGAAACTAAAAGGTCTATTTGTGTCTTGTTCAAAGCCCAAGACGTGAAGCTGAAAGACCTCGACTTTAGAGAGAATTTGTCATCTCTAAAGAGGGGGAAGGAGAATTACTTTAACTGGGATACGCGGATCCGAGCAATGCCATAATTTCCGAAGAAAGGGTTTTAACCTGAAGGAGAAGACTTTAACTCAGTGTAGAGCAATGCCATCTTTCCTTAGGAATTTCTCATGCTAAAAGAGGGATAGTGGCATGGATATAGATGATCCAGAGGCTTGCCGCTTACAGCGATTAGATAAAGGGAAAGGAGTTGTTGATGTTTGTGTACTGCGAACGAGGCACAGTTTTGATGCTAAAAGGTCGATTGGATCAACCAGTGGTTTTCTTATACAAAGCCTAAGAGGAGGCTAATTTCCGCTAGGAAAATCATTATACAAAGCCTAAGAGGAGGCTATTTTGTGTCTCGTACAAAGCCCGAGAGAGAGGCTAAAAGTTTTTGACCCAGTGGGGCATATCATTATACAAAGCCTAAGAGGAGGCTAAAAGAGTTCGACTCTTGCTTAAGGAATTTGTATCTCGTACGAGGCCCGAGATGGAGGTAAAAAGGGGTGATTGACTCAACGAGGGAATCTTTTGTGTCTCATACAAAGCCTGAGAGAGAGACTAAAAGGTTATTTTGACTCCACTGGGGAGAATTTTGGTATCTCGTACGAAGCCCGAGATGGAGGCTATTGTAACTGTTTCAGTTGAGTGACAGATCCAATATACTGATTTAAAAGAGAAAATCAGTTCTTATATGAGTAACACTGTACACAGGGATTTAATTTGAGGATCAGGGATATTTCCTTCTCTTTGAGGAAACGGGAAATCCAAAGGGTATTGAGACTGTCCGAGTCTGCGGGTTTCCTTCCTATTTAACGAAGGGTGCTTGAGAATGTCTTTGAGACTCAAGGAAGTTAGACTGTCCGTGTCTAGAGTTTTTTTCTTTTGTACTATGCTTTGAGAAATAGTAGTAGACTCTATGAAAGGACTGTTCTATGCTGATGACTATGTTCTGTTCCTATACCTCTAGGAGGTCGTCGGGACAATTTGTACGAAGCCCAAGAGGAGGCTGGAAGCTTTTAAGAAGCCGACGGGTCCTTGTACGAAGCCCAAGAGAAGGCTATCATTCCCGGAGGAAGAGATCATTATACGAAGCCTAAGAGGAGGCTGTGAATACTTCTAAGAAGCCGTAGGGTCATTGAATAATGCCCAAGAGGAGGCCGATGCTTTTAAGAAGCCCGTGGGTCTTATCATCTCCTTTCCATTAGGAGAGATAACTCTTTTAAAGATAAAAACCACTGGTAAACGTGCGAGGTTTACTATCCAGCGACTTTTAACTTTTAAAGAGGGTTCCTTAGTTAAGGTCCAAGATTATGACCGTAGTGGGTACCCAAACCCCGAGACATTCAAGGCAAGCTATCCACAAGGAATAGATCAAGTCAGGAAAGTTCAAGAATTGGGAAGAAACTCAAAGATGCCATTCACGGAGAATACATTCATCTTGGGGAGTAGAGCTTCTTGACGATTCCTAAGGAGGACAGCCGAAGAGAAGACTGTATCTGGTGCTCCAATTAGGGATATAGGCATCTATTTCTACGAATAAATGAAACGGCGTCACCTAGTTCTAGACGTAGTTGCCGGGGAAACTCGAAATATCTATACTATTATTACACAGTAGATATAAGTTTATGAAAGGAGACTTACAGTGAGCAGCCCCACAATACAGTTTATAATATGAAAGCAGTAAATGAAAGCGATAACCACTTACTCGGTTGTAGTGCTTCCATGCTGTTTGGTTAGTTGTTCAACAAAGAAAGATTAAAAACAACAGTATATTCAAAATCAAAGGAGAAAGTACTTTGAAAAAGAAAGATCTGGGGCTTACAGCTCAAGGAGAGGCCCAGGGTTTTATCAGTGAGTGCACTGTTTGAATTTGTACAGAGGGACTTATGCAAGTGACTGGGGCCCAAAAAGGTTTTCTCTACAAAGGGATGGGTCTTACACTCTCTCAAGAGGCCCAAAAAGGTTTAAAGAAAAGAGAAAGGGGTCTTACTACTCGAGGGTAGGCCCAAATGATTTTTATTTTTATACGGGCGACGATCGCGCCGTTTACTTGTACAGAGGGACTTATACAATAAGTGAGGCCCAAAAAGTTTTTGTACAAGGGGGGATGGGTCTTACACTCTCTCAAGAGGCCCAAAGAGTTTTGAAGAAAAATAAATGGGTCTTACTACTCGAGGGTAGGCCCAGATGATTTTTTTGAAAAGGCGACGATCGCGCTGTTTGTTTTTTGACGGTATCGGGACTTATACAATAAGTGAGGCCCAAAATGTTTTGGTCAAAAAAAGGGTTGGGTCTTACACTCTAATAGAGGCCCAAAGTGTTTTGAAAATGATTTATGAGGGTTGAATTAATCCAAAACCCTAATTTGTTTTCAAAATGTATTTAATTGAATAAAAATTCAATTAAAATGATCAAAAATTGTTTAACACATGGAAAACAAATTGTGATCTTGGATTAATGCTTCAAAAATTAAGTATTGACCTACAAAATAATTAGAAAGCATTAAAAGTTGCAAAATCAATGTAGAAAAAATATTTAAAATGCCAAAAACAATCAAAATATTAATTCTTTACAAAAATATCAATTATATGAAATAAATAATATTTTTGGGATTTTTTTATAAAATAAAATATTTTAACATTTTTGTGAATTATTAAAAAAAGAATCAACTCAAAATCATTAAAACTCAGAGAGAAATTAATTTTTGAATCAATTAAACAAAATCACAAAATTCAAATATTCAAATTTATGAAAATGGCGCCAAGAACAACACCAAGAACACGCGCGTTTTCTGGGTTTGGCTGATTTGCGTTTTCTATCCAATCTCCATGAATACGTAATCATATTATGCAATCCACATATCATTATGCTCGTCTCAACCTCACGATCATGTCTATGTACTTTAATTTCATTTAAATTAAACATACAACAAGAAATCACGAAGAGACCTCAAGAACCCTAATTTCTGCATGAAGGCTAGTATTTTTTATACACGATTCAAACAATGCAATTAATTGAGGGAAAACATTCCATGCATGATTATGAACATATGGCCAAATTATTGTGCGAGGAAATATGCATGGATTGAGAGATGACCAAGTTTAGGCTTACCTCCAAGTCGTGACAGCAAGAGCAGATGTGATTTTGAGTTGGAGGTGTTACAGACAAGTTATGATGATCTGGACAGCTTCCCTACACCATATGGAGTGTGTTTGAACACTTGGATTGAATTGAAATGGACTGGATCAGTTTATGGCATCTCAGCTGCAACTTCACTTCAAACTTGTGTGGATGGCAAGTGATTTTGAGATTTTGATGTTTCAGAAGTTATGTGAGTGTTTGATCAGCTCATATGTGATGTATGTGAGGTGTGTGAGTGATTGGTTTGTGCAGAATTTCTCTCAAACTCAAAACCCGATAGCTACCTTGCTAAGAAAGGCATTTTTGCCAAGAGAAAGAGATTTTGAGGAAAGCATCTGTTAGATGGCTTTGGTGTACTCAAACTGACCACAATTGAGCTCTATTTATAGTAGAGCAAGTTTGTTTTGCAAGGAATAGTGCATGGCAGCTGGTAAGTAGGTTTCCTCAATGTTGGCCAATGGAAATGAAAGTCTCCTCTAGCCATTGACTAGAGGTTAGGGCATAGAGCTTTGGTCCCCTTGGTCTTGGATAAGTCTTGACTGATTTCAGATGAGAATGGCTCAGTCCATGCCACCTTGATGGTTCCATTGAATGCCTCATTCCAAATTTGAAGTCTTGTCCCTATTTTGGCCATTCTAGGTTCAACATGCTATTTCTTGTTCCATGGACTTTGGAGGCTTGGCTCAGTGATTGTCCCCTTTGGATTCAATCCTCTGAGGTGTCCAAGTGGATTGGAGCAATTGCAATTGGCTGATTTTGGCAAATCGAGCCAAAATGCAAATTCTGCCTTGCTTTGACAGATTTCAGCAAGGCAACTTGCCAATGTTGTATCTCATGATGTAGGTTGAATTTGGCAATGTTCTTGGCCATTTTGGAAAGCCCTAACATAATACAACAACTGTTTGAACAAGTTTGGTTTTGATCTCTTTTGATTCCAAGTGAAAAATCCCCCTACATTTGGCAAAAAGTGAAGGCAAATTCTGATTTAGTGAAAATTTCACTAAGTGTTGGAAAAAGTGACTTTTTCACTTTTCAGCCACTTTGATCACTCCATAACTCAAAATCCTTAATGAATTGGAATGACTTGTAGTTGAAGTTTTTGTAGGTGATAATGAGGGCTACAAATCCATCTTTGGATGAGAAAAAATGGCCTTGTGGTTTAGGAGTTATGGTCCTCTAAAGTTGGTACCTTTGCCACTTTATATTTAACTTAGAAAAATTTCTAAGTTTTATGGTTACCCCTTTTACAAGTTATCTCACTTTTCTTGATTTTTCTTGATGAATGATGATTCAAAACATACATTAACATCATTTTAGGGTTAAAAATCCATTTTGGTGAAAAATCTCAAAAAGTCAAAGTTGACTTTTGTGCACAGTTGACTTTTTATCAGATGAATTCCAAACTGTGCAATTCTTCAGGAAATCATGTCCTTGACCTAAATCAAACTTGATGGACATGTTCCATGGGTGTCATAGGGTATATTCAATCATGTATTAGGGTTTGGGAGCATGTCTTGGTCAAAAGTCAAAGTTACAGTTGACTTTTCCCTTAAAACCCTAATTGTGGTGCAGATGAAAATGAGACTTGTTGCTCAAACTTCTTGGATCAATCCATTGTTCCAAATGGATCAATATGGTGTATTAGAGACCCTCAAATCATCTCTTGAGGTCTTGGCTCATGGTTTGTCCCAAAAGTCAACTTAGGGGTGAATTAGGTCAAGAAACCCTAATTCCTGATTTTTGATGAATGCATCCCCTGAGGCAAAATTGACTTGATGCATGGGTTCATGAGGTTCCATGAAGTATATTAGGTTATGTTTTGGATCATTTCCTTGTGCCCAGATGAAAATTTCCATCTGGAGGCCCTGGTCGACCAAAACCCTAATTTGGTGACACTGTCGATCTTGAGACTTGATCCACCTAGAAGGGAGCAGCCTTGTGCTTAATCCTTGAAGTGGGAGTCCTTTTTGATCCATTATGGATGTTTGAGAGATTAGACAAGTTGAAGATCATGTCATTTCTTGATTGATCCTTTGTCTAAGCACCCTAATTTTGCTTGTATTGGATACTCACCCATCTTTGGGGAGACTGATGAAGCATAAAGGTACATCCATATTGTGATGATGATTTTCACAATGATGGGAAATCTAAGTGGTCAAAATTTGGGGTATTACAGCATACATGATAGATCCTATTGAAGATGTATATGGAATCTTATTCATGTGATCCCTTTCTTCCTTAGTTGAAGGAGATTGTGTTTTTGATAGACACAGGCCATGTTGCATAAGTATGAATCCTTTCATGGAATCATACATATTAAAGCATCGCAACACTTTGTCTATGTATGTACTCTGACTTAGATCAAGTAGTTTTTGTGATCTATCTCTATAGATCCTGATTCCTAATATATAGGGTGCTTCACCAAGGTCCTTCATAGAAAAACATTTCCCTAACCAAGTTTTTATTTGTTGCAAGGTAGGGACATCATTTCCAATGATTAATATGCCATCTACATATAATACCAGTAAGACGATCATGCTCCCACTAACCTTCTTGTAGACACATGGCTCATCTTCATTCTTTATGAATCCATATTATTTTACAGTTTCATCAAAACGAAGATTCCAGCTTCTGGAAGCTTGCTTCAATCCATAGATTGATCGCTGTAACTTGCATATCTTTTGGGCTTCTTCTGGTATGTCAAATCCTTTAGGTTATGTCATGTACACATCCTCAAGAAGATTCCCATTAAGGAAAGCAGTCTTGACATCCATCTTCCATATTTCATAATCATGATATGCAGCGATAGCAAGTAAAATCCGAACAGATTTAAGCATTGCAACTGGTGAAAAGGTTTCATCATAGTCTACACCATGAATTTATTTATAACCTTTAACAACCAGTCTTGCCTTATAGGTATGTACCTTACCATCCATGTCAGTCTTCTTTTTGAAAACCCATTTGCATCCTATAGGCTTAACTCCTACAGGAGGCTCTACCAAGGTCCAAACCTGGTTTGTGTACATGGAATCCATTTCAGATTTCATGTCTTCTAGCAACTTCTCATACTCAGGACCAGTTATGGCCTCTTGATACGTTACAGGCTCATCTTGATCCATGAGTAATACATCACATTGATCAGTTATGAGATATCCATATCTCTCTAGTTGGTGACGTATCCTGCTCGACCTACGTTGGTCTTGTTCTACTTGAGCAGGTTGCTCTTCCACAACTACTTATGGTTCCTGCTCTAATTCCTCCATAGGTGTATCAATGCTTTGTGATTCTTGAATTTCTTCAAGATCTACTTTCCTCCCAATGATTCCTTTGGAAATAAACTCCCTTTCCAAGAAAACTCCAGTTCGAGCGAAAAACAATTTGCCCTCAGTAGGATTGTAGAAGTAATACCCTATTGTTTCTTTAGGATACCCCACAAATATGCATTTGTCAGATTTGGGCTCAAGCTTAGTTGAAATTTGTCATTTCACATAAACTTCACAACCCCAAATCTTCATGTAAGACAATATGTGGTTTCTTACCACTCCATATTTCATATGGTGTCTTTTCAACCTTTTTAGATGGAACACGGTTAAGTGTGTAAGCTGCTGTCAGTAGTACATGTCCCCAAAAGGATTTTGGAAGATCGGCGTGACTCATCATAGATCGGACCATTTCTTCTCTCAGATACACCATTCCATTGTGGTGTTCTAGGAGGAGTGAGTTGGGATAGAATCCCACACTCTTTTAGATGGTCATCAAACTCTAGGCTTAAATATTCACCGCCTCGATCTGATTGAAGAGTTTTAATATTCTTACATAGTTAGTTTTGTACTTTATTCTTGAACTCCTTGAACTTTTCAAAGGATCAGATTTGTGTTTCATTAAATAGACATAACCATATCTACTGAAATCATCGGTAAATGTGATGAAGTATTGAAAACCTCTTCTGGCTGGTATGTTCAGTGGTCCACATACATCAGTATGTATGAGCCAAAAGATCATTAGCCCTTTCACCTTTTCCTGTGAATGGGGAATTTGTCATCTTTCCAATTAAACAAGAACTGCATGTATCATATGATTCGTAATCAAAAGAGTCCAATAGTCTATCTTTATAGAGTTTGGAGACGCGTTTCTTATTTATATGGCCTAAGCGACAATGCCAAAGGTAACTTCGATTTAACTCGTTAGGTTTCATCCTTTTAGTATTAATGTTATAAATTGGCATTTCAAGATCAAGGACATAATCCATTATTCATTTGTGCAGTAGCATAGAATATATCATTCAAATAAATAGAGCAACAATTGTTCTTTATTATAAATGAAAAACCAAACTTGTCCAAACAAGAAACGGAAATAATATTCCTGCTAATTACAAGTACATAGTAACAGTTCTCTAACTAAATTATTAAACCACTAGGTAAAGTCAATACATAAGCTCCTACGGCTAAAGAAGCAACCTTTGCTCCATTACCAACTCATAGGTCAACTTCGCCTTTGCCAAAACTCTACTCCTTTTTAGCCCCTACACATTGGTACAAATGTGAGAACCACATTTAGTATCTAATACCTATGATGCAGAAGTAGATAAATTTATTTCTATAACAAAAATACCTGAAGTCGAAGTCTCCACTCCATTCTTCTTATCTTCCAGGTACTTTGGGCAGTTTCTCTTCCAGTGTCTGGTCTTACCGCAATAGAAGCAAGTGCCCTCCTTTGCTATACCTCTACTAGGATTCAAAGCAGGGGCAGTATGTTTGGGTTTAGTAACTTCCTTGCCTTTCCATTTACCACCCTGCTTGGTGGGCCTTTGGTTCTGTTTCTTTCCATTACTGACCATCATAATGGATTTCCCTTTTGACTTCAGATTTTACTCAACAGTTCTTAACATGCCTAGCAATTCAGGAAAAGTTTTGTCCATATCATTCATGTTGAAATTAAGGACAAATTGAATGAAGCTTTCCGACAACGATTGCAGGATCAAATCAGTCGCAAGCTCCTTTTTGAGGGGAAATCCCAATCTTTCAAGGTTCTCCACATACCCAATCATATTGAGTACACGGGGACTTACAAGGGCTCCCTCAGATAGCTTGGCTTGAAAAAGGGCTTTTGAAACTTCAAACCTCTCATGCCTTGCCTGCTCATGATAGAGCATATTCAGGTGTTCAATCATATCGAACGCTACCATGTTTTCATGTTGCTTTTGCAATTCAGAATTTATGGTAGCCAGCATGAGGAAAGCAGTTTCATTGGCTTCATCGACATGCTTCTTATAAGCATCTCTTTCAGCCTTAGGAGCAGAACTAGGAGGCTCCTCCTCAGGAACAAGTGTCTCTAAGACATATAACTTTTTATCATGTTTGAGGACAATCCTCAGATTTCGGTGCTAATCCAGAAAATTTGTCCCAGACAATTTTTCCTTATCAAGGATTGATCGCAAAATATTGTTAGATGTGTTTGTTGTCAAGGTAATCTACAAAATAGAATGGAAAAATATAAGTATCATTAAAACAACATATTCAATTAGGCCTTTAATTAAATATGCTCTCACTATTTTACTCAAACCAAATGACCCTCACCATTTGATTCGGAAAATCCCGTTGGAAGATTTTCTAGTGGATCGAGACCCATATTTCACTTTGTTTTAAGTCAGCGTTAGGCTGATTACACAAAACTCAGCTATTTAGGTATGAGCTCCTTCCAATTGTATCCAATACAATTCTCGAATATTTTAGTTGGGTGAACAACTCCTTATTCTAATCCATCACATGGATTATTCCTAACTCTTGCTTTTAAAAATATATAATCTTATTATATTTTGTTTAGTTAAGTTTGACCCATTGTTTTAGAAATTGGATATTACATTTATCCCATCGCATCTTACTAATATAGAACATGCACCTCGCGTTAGGCGAAACCTACATTATTTGATACTAGTCTTGATGAGTTCTAAAACTTGGAAAGCATAAACTTAATATTCAATTTGAGGGAATTTTCATTAGTTTTATCTCACCGGCTTATTTATCATATAAATTGTCTTTCACATGCATCAACATACATACACATGCATCAACATACATACAAAATGAAACAGTATATCCAACATACCATCTCTCAAAGGAATAATGATCATTACGTGATTTTAATGAACGAAATAGAAACAATATATCCAATATACCATCTTTGCATCAGAGTTAATTATATCACATATAAAATTTGATCGATCATATTTTTATAACTTAAGGACGATCGATATATCGCTGCTTCACCATACTATTGTCGGATTCCGAAGCATAATCAATATTGATAATCCAAATCCTACACAGCCTCTTGCCAAAATTCAATTTCTCAATTTAATTTAATTTGTTATGTGTTTTAATCGAATTAAAACAAAAAACAAAAAATAAACACTTATCTGATGCACGGTTTCGTAAGTGGCTCTGATACTACTGAAGAGAAATCGTGATTCAAAACGCAGCGGAAATAAAAAATTTCCCTTTAGCGATCCTTATGAAAGATCATGATCAATGATATAATGGTTACCTCTTGTGGCGATGAAACCTTTGATTCTGAATCGAAGGAATGATCACGAGCGATGTACGATGAACATCGCCTCTGCTCAGTCCACACGAACATCTTCCTTCAGTCTCAATGCTAGCTGCTATGGTTGAAGGCTTTGAGTGAGAGATAGAGAGAAGGAAAATACGGCTAGGGTTTCACAACTAAATTTTCATCAAGTGTTTATGCTTCTGCACAAGGGTTATATTTATAGAACCACTTGAGTGGGCTGCAAGCTAAAAAGCCCACTTAAGTGCACGCACACCATATCTTATGATGTACCGTATATCACTTAAGCACGCGGTACCTTACCACAATACGTATTCCACTTAAGTGCACCCTACCTTACTGTGTTACATATTTACGTAAGTACACCGTACCTTACGGTGTGCCTTCTTTACTCTACCTCTTATCAAATTGTCCTTATGTGTGTGACCCTGTAGGATTTTGCGACGTTGGTAATTATATTAAATCATGCATTTAACGTAATAAACAGTGAGCGGTATCTAGCAACACATCACTGCTACCCAAGTCACGAAACCTTTTGTGATAGTGCTTGTGTGTACAATTACCCTTTTGCCCTCATGTCTATATTGAACACAAGACATATACCGTGTCATCCTTGTTCAGTTCAATATTGGGCCCTGAGACATTTATCCTGTTATGCAGGATGGGCAAATTCCATCTAGGTCACTCATGTCCCTTAGCATGCTTTATGAAGTACCCATCAACTGTGTTTATAGTCATCCAATTACGGACAATGTGTGATCAACAATAAAGTACTTGACTCTACATCTAGGGTCCATAGTGGTTTCAGGCCGAAGGGTGGTATACATCACTATCACCATGAGAGTAACTTATGACACTTTGCATAACATTCTATGTAGTACTCTCATAGTGGGTCAATCCAGTATAAATATTACTCCTAATATTCGTACCTATGTTAAGACTTGATAACTCCTTATCCATGATCCATGAGATGTGACCATCAGTCTATCTACATAATAGTCTTAATGGTTTAAGGTTATCCTATTTCACATTAAAGGTCGACTACAGATACTTTAAGAATAATGTCCTTATGTTTAATGGAATCTCATGATTAAGTCACACTTAATATTTCATTAAACGAACCAACTATTCTAGGGACTTTATCACTTTAAAAAAACAAACATAATAAAGAAATACCTTTTATTATTAATAAATAATTCGATACAAGTACTAAAAGTATTGGCCTCTAGGGCTTACACCGACAATCGCTGGGGCTTCGTTGCAACCTCTCTCAGCAAGTATTTGCTTCAAGTTCGCCCATCGAACTTAGTTCCCTTTTCTTACTGCTATCATTCTGAGATGGTTAGCAAACATTCGCCGTTGTTCCTCGCTTGTTGTTCGACCACCGGACATGCTAAATCTTCTTCTTTTCCTTCTGCTTTCTTGTTCATTTACTTGTGTCTTACACTTTGATGTTTTATGCCTAATTCCTGCACAATAACACACAAATCAAAGCAACCAAAGGTATTTACAACATAATTGAATAATAACATGAAAACATGGAATAAATCCAACAAAATATAACAAATGAGATGAAAAATACCAATAAATATGGATAAAATTAAAGCATGTTTGGCATTCAACAATTTTTTACACAGAAAGATCATCATTTTGTGCCATGTAATTTTTGATGAGACACATTTCCCCTTTACCTACCTGTCTTCCCCACTTCTCCCTGACTATAACTGTTTCACTAATGAGTTACACCCATATATTATCCATCAGTGGACGAATTCCAGTCCACCATATGAACTTGCCAGTTCACCATTAGACCCTCCGTATCTCTCCCCCGTCGGACGTCATAATACTTCTCATACCACCACCACGATATCCCCTTCAACCTATTCGAATCCACCCGATTCCTACCAATCACCTACACCACCAACCTCATCCATACACATACTCGGACCATAGCCACCTGTTGCATGAAGGGTATCTATAAACCCAAAAAAATTCTTTAACCTTTTTGTTACCATTGATGATCCGACCATCTCACCTCTTCCCCAAAACCCCAAACTAGACCTATCTGACCCTAATAAGAAATCAACAATGCAGTCTGAATTTAATGCTCTTATTAAAAATAATATGTGGGATTGGGTTCGATGACCTTGTGATGTTAATATTATCCATTTTATATGGATTTTTTTGCCATAAGAAGAAATCTAATGGCTGTTTTGAGCATTACAAAGCTCGTATTGTAGGTGATGGCATGTCTCAGATTGTAGCTGTGGATTGTGATGAAACATTCAGTTCTGTGGTGAAACCGATGACGATTCACACCATTCTCATCATTGATGTCTCCAAATCCCGACCCATTCATAAGCTAGATGTCCAAAATACATTTCTTCACGGTGACTTTCGTGAGACAGTCTACATGCATTATCCACTATGTTTTTGTGACCCTCATCACCTAGACCATGTGTGTCGTTTGTGGAAATCCCTATATGGTCCGAAGCAAACTCCTCGTGCTTGGTACCAGCGTTTTGTTGACTTTGTCTCCACCATTGGATTTCAGCATAACCCTTTAGATCATTCAATCTTCATCTATCAGCGTGGCTCTGACATGGCTTAAATTTTGCTTTACATTGATGACATCATCCTCATCACCTCCTCCCATGACCTTCACGAATCTATCATGCACTTCTTTCCTCGAAGTTTTCTATGAAGGATTTGGGTTCATTAAGTTACTTCCTTGGTATTGTCGTGATCAGACATGTTAATGGACTCTTTCTTAGTCAGAGCACTTATGCTAGTGACATTATTGCTTGAGCTGGCATGAGATCGTGTAAATCTTCTACTACTTTAGTTGACACTAAACAAAAGCTCGACACCTCCGCCGACACTCCATATGATGACCCACCTTGTATTGGAGTCTTGCAAGAGACTTTCAGTATCTCACTTTCACACACCCTGACATCTCTTATGATGTTCAACAGGTCTATCTTCACATGCATACTCCTTTCACCAACCACATGCTAGTCCTCAAACGAATTCCTCATTTTTTTGGGGAACCCTACACCTTGGTTTGCATCTCTATCCATCCCCTACTGAGAACCTTATTTCTTACACTGATGTTAATTAAGGTGGATGTCCTGAAACTCTCAGTTCTACATCTAGCTATTGCATGTTTTTTTGGTAACAACCTCATCTCCTGGTCTTCCAAGAGACAACCCACACTATCTCATTCCAATGTAGAGGCTGAATACAAAGGTGTTGCTATTATGGTTTCTGAATCTTGTTGGCTTCATAACCTACTCTTGGAACTTCACTTCCCATTTTCTCAGGCTTCCTTGGTATATTGTGACAATGTTAGTGCCATCTAATTTTCTGGCATATTGAGACAAACATTTTCACCAAAGGGCTAACCCGAGTTCTTTTTGATGATTTTCAAACCAGCCTAAGCGTCCGTGAACCTCCCACTTCGACTGTTAGGGTGTGATTGAATATAATATTTATGTCATTAAGTATAATTATATTTGTAATTATTTTCATTTATGTTTGTCATTATTTAGAGGTTTGACTTATATATTATTATTGTATACACACACACACACACACACATACTCACTCACACACACACACTCTTGATTATATGAATAAGAACACATTACATTCTAATCTCTTTCATATCTCAATAATGGAATTCTCAATACAATACAACAATTCCAATTAGAGCTTGATTTATTAAATTGGACATTTTACACAACAGAAACATCATATAATAGGTTTTCAGTGTCAAGTCTTCATCTATCACTACTAAAAAAAGTATTTATCATTACTAAAAAAAGTATTTATCACCACAGTGGAAATAATGATTTCATCATAGTTAATGGTCCTTTGTAACGAAGAGTGTGATATAAAGTGTGTTACTTTCTACCACGAGCTATTGGTCGTGGTAAAAACTGGATATTGTGCTACTTTTCACCAAGGTTAGATTAATCAACTGTAGTAAAAAGTGGAAAGGTCAGGGGTTCGATACCCAACAACATTATTTTGGAGTTTTTTTTACATGGCACGTATCACTACCACGATTGTTGAGTTTGATCGAGGTAATAAATAGACGTTTCCCCACAGTTGGAAGAACCAATTGTGGTGAAATAAGTTATTTTTTATTTTTATTTTGTTTTATTGAAATCTCATTATAGCTTGTATTTTTATGAATTAGAATAAATATTTAGAAACACATGAACCTAACATTTGTGAATCATGACCAAAATGACAACTATTATGAACCAAAACTATATATTATTACATCAACACCAAAATGCAACCAAAATGACATACATTTTGTACATCATTACATCAAATAAGGAAAAAACCAACACACAAAGTTATTGTGCTCTTGATTCATTATTTTGAAGGAAGCAAGATTCATAACGTGACTGGATGTCTTTTGGTGTCTTGTCTCTAAACACCTATAATTTGAAATAATAATACTTATTAGTATAACACTTGTTGGTACACATGTAAAAACTCTAAGAAATTATAAAAATAATAATTTATGAATTAATAATAAAAAATATTTACTTGTTAGTTCTCCCATATGCCTTATTCATGACCATAACGAATAACATGCATATCATCTATATTAACTTCTTCATATAAAGTAGACACATGTGTTGCGAAAAAAGGGGTCTCATGAATATAAAAATTTAAATCTTGATTTTAATCACTATGAGGAATGTGTTTTCCTTGGAGAACAATTGACCATCTTTTGTTAGAAGTGTCAGTGGCATAAAACACTTGTTTTGTTTGGGATTCCATTATGAATGGTTCGTTCATATAAGCTATCTTGCGAAGGTCAACCGGTGTGAATCTTAATTCATCAATTTATACACAAATGTTACTGTAAACTCACTTGCATTTAAATAAAGACATTTTGAATGCATACCTCCCAAATATGGGCAATGGCCCTAAAATATGATTTAAATGCCATTATAGGATTCTTATCTTTGGAACTAGCGAAGTATATGGATTCAGTCTCAACCATAACCCCACTATTTTGCATTGTACTATGATCATCCTTGGATTTTGTATAAAAGACAAATTTGCTAATGTCTTATGCAGTCCAAGTTGTTACATTAAATTTAGGAATATATGACATCCATGTATTTGTCTCAAATGCACTCCCATAATTAGAAATCCTTTCATTAAACTAATTTATGAAACGTTTGTTAAGCTCTTTCAACAACCACTTGTCACTTCTAGTTCGAAGGGAACAACATTCTCAAAGGTCGGCCATGACCGCTAAAGACATCCCCGACTCATTAATGCCCGATAAGCCTCGGGGGAAACTGTTCTGAGTCAATCACACACCCAAAGAGCTAAGGCCCAAACTAATTGCAATCACTCCAAATATAAAATCCATTACACAAAATTTTCAAGGTATACTTTTCAAATCTCCAGTTTTACTACACTAATCTTGAATACTGAATTGAATTTGGAGTTGGAGGTGGCAAACGGACCCGCCTGCCCCACAAAAGTCCACATAAAAATGGGGCGGACATAATCAGAGTGCGAGGGTAAAACTTTGATTTGTCCGCGGACATTGCATCTTTTAAGCCTAAAAATTATAAATTTTATGTTAATACCCGCGTCCGCAAAAGAATTGGACGCATTGGGGTGAACATATCAGAGGTTACAAATATAACTCTTGCTCTATCTTATAAAAAAATGTGGGTAAAACGGATATGTCAGACAGGCCGACACGTTTGCCACTGCTAATCGTAAAGTTAAAGACATTACTCCCTATGTCAATAAAATAAGTGTCATATTTGACACTTTCACACCGATTAAAAAAATATAATAAATAAAAGAGAGAGAATGACAATTTTACTAATTATTCTTATTTGTTATTGGTGTATTTTTATCATTATTAATGCAAGGAGAAAAAATTAATAAACTAAAGGGTATTTATTAGAGGATACATTCGAAAATTAAAAATAACATTTATTTTAGAGGGAGTAGTATTTAATAATGCTGATTAGAGAAAGACAAAAAAAAAATCATAAAATTTGGGTAGAGAGTACTAACAAACTAATTGAAGAATAATACATAAACATGATTTGATTTGTACTAAAGATTAAGGTTTTATCATGACCACAATGAGTGGTTCATAATTACCTTATTAACTATTGAAAATTTGTGAGCAATCATGTGACTTTAAAATTCTATATTTATTGCTTTTTATAGAAAAGTGAAAAATGCACACGTTAAAGTTACAAGAAAATTTCTCTATATATGTGTGTGTTAGAAAGTTAAGAATTAGTTGCAGAAGAACAATGCACACGTTAAAGTTACAAGAAAATTTTCCACCTTTCCAATTTTTTAATCCAAAGAAAAAAAGAGCAAAAGAGTAGTTTTATAAAAAGGAAAAAAAAGTTATAAACTTAATTACCTTTTTCTTTTCCTCCTCTCTTTATCTTATAATTTCACTTCCTTCAATAACATTATGCCTTTTTCCCCCTTTCTCACCCTATAGTACCCTACACCTCGTAGCTAGTCAACATTAAGTGCATGATTATTCCTTAAGAAAATCAAACAAATAATTTTACATGATTTTGAAAAATTGATTTCGAATAAAAATAAATTGAAAATTTATCAATATTTCATATTTGAATCCTACTAACCGATAATAATTCTTGTGTTGGATCATTCATATAAAATTTTGTTTTAGCTTTAATTATGCCATTTATTATCAATCGTTAGTTAATTTAATAGTGATTGACGTTCGATTTAATAGGAAAGATTACGGTTCAATTTTCTAAATGTTATTGGAACGGACTAAAAACACTTGATTTATAAATGGAAAAATAAAAATTTACTCTTCAATTAAAAAATATATGTGATTAAGATTTTTAATGTATTTTATTATAATTATTTATGTTTTTCTATAGGTAACCTAGGTCTCACCTTTTTAAAAACATAGTAATAAATTGCAACAAAACATGTAAAAATAAATTTTCAACGTCCAAAATCAATGCTCGAGAAAACTCTCTCTCTTTATTATAATCTATAGTCCTTTCTTTCTTCAAGTGTCATTTTCTCACATATACCTCACAAACCATTCATTTCACACTCATTGTATTCTCTCTCTCTTTCTCTTTGTTTTTTTTCTTCACTTTTCTAAATCTCAAAATCCATGTGCTCTACAACTACTCAATGAAATTTATCCTACTTCTTAAATAACTACTCTAATCAACCGCCATTATTTTCCATAAAAATTGTCATTTAGTTTACCTATATATACAGTGTGTGAAACAGAAGAAAATATTGAGCTAGAAGAACTTACAGAACTGAAGATCAAGAAGAAAAAGTGCTGTATAACTATATCTATACATATATAAATATATATATATATTTATATAAAGTTGTGCTTTGTTTGGATGGAGCTATTCCCAGCACAACCAGATTTATCATTGGAAATCAGTCTTCCAAACAGCGTACAAACATCATCATCATCAAGATGGAGAAGAAATTCAGATGATAAAGGTGAAGAAGAAATGGATTTAAGATTTTGGAAAAAATCAAACACCTTTGATCTTTCTCTCACAAATCCATTATCTTCCTTTTCTTCTTCCACTGCTTCAAATTCAAACCTCAACAAATTTATAACTCACTCTTTTCAACCGTTTCATCAAAACCAAAACAGTCACCAAAGAAACCTAAGTGAAGAACTAGGGTTTCTTAAACCTATAAGAGGAATTCCACTTTATCAAAACCCTCCTCCTCCTCCTTCTGCTTCTGTTGCATTGTTTTCTCAACCATCCTTCGATCCTGCTGCTAATTCTTCAATTTCAACAACAACTTTTCATTCTCAAAATTTCATGAGATCAAAGTTGTTACCGCGGTTTCCTTCAAAACGTAGCATGAGAGCTCCAAGGATGCGTTGGACTTCCACTCTTCATAATCGCTTTGTTCACGCCGTTGAGCTTTTAGGTGGCCATGAAACTAAGTGCTTTTCTATAATCAATTACAAATTCACTGTGATTATTATATAAACATGCATTTGTTTTGATTTTTTAGGAGCAACACCAAAATCAGTTCTTGAGCTTATGGATGTAAAGGATCTAACCCTATCACATGTTAAATCTCATTTGCAGGTATAATTATCTTCAACTCCTTCATTGCAATAGATCACTAAACATAGTTTAGTTATAACTATAATTACATTATGATTTGATTATGATGTTGTTAATATGTTAAGTAGTGTTGTGAGGTTCCTAGCGTAAAAACTTTTACGATTTCGGTCGATACAAATAATGCAGTCGTTGCAGTATAAATTAACTATAATTTATTATTTAGTATAAAAACGATGAATAATCGTATAGGTATCAGTATCGGTCAATATCGTTTTCTCGTGTTGTTTTTGCGGTTGCAGACGGTTTTCTAATCCTTGTGACTGTGAGGTTGAATATGGTACGGTTCTGATAGCGTGTTTTAATGGTGCCTGTTATAGAATTATAATAATAATAATAAAATATAGACTATAGTACAAGGAGTTGTTAATTTATAGATAAGTTTCAAATTCCAATGGTTAATTAATTTAATTTCCTTACAGAGAGTCTTTCACATCCTTAGCAAAAAATTGCTTTTATATTAGACACCTGTTGAGTCTGTTTCTGCAAGCTAGTAACAAAACAGCTTTTTTGCATGGAAGAATGAACCACCCAAATTGAAAGAGAAAAATTGAAGTGACTGAGAAAGAAAACAAGAGAGAGAGTACACTACACAGTACACAGTATAGCAATTTCTAAAAAGGAGTAAGACAAAGTCTCAGAAATTCAAAATAAGTCTTGGCCACGTTATGTATTAGATATATTACTTTTATGTTATGTTATGTTACTGCTTGCACAAGAAAATGAGAAAGTACTATAAACACCATCATTTCTCAATGATCTCTTCTCTGTCATGTTTCAGCTTTAACCATAGTTAGTCACATTTTTCAATGCTTCCTTCCTCATATACCTCAATTCTCTCACCATAGTAATTTTATTTTTATGCATTAATTGCTTTTTTGGTGTTAATGATTAACTATAATTTTTTATTAGATGTACAGGACTGTTAAAATTACTGATAGAGCAGCATCGCCAGGTTAGTGATTTGTGTTTAATTTGTAATTAGTTAAGAAATTAAGTAAATTATTCTTATCCATAGTTTATGTTTAGGACAATTTGATATATATGACAATGGTTCATCTGGAGATACTTCTGAAGATTTCATGTTTGACATAAACTCTTCAACAAGGTCTAATGATCTACAGATTAAGTTGCCTAGAGAAATTACTACTAATCAAGATAAAGAAAATCATGGCTTTTGGAGCATTTCTTCAAGGTAATAATTTTATAAAGTAGCTTTTTATATGCAGAGAAATTGATGCATGTCTTATTCATATGAGCATAGTACATATAAAAACATATAGGCACGAAAATTCATAAAAGGAATAAATGATTCAAGTTTACTTTGTTTATGTATTTGTGTGTCCTCAAAACACAAGCACCCAAATTCCATGATATGATACAGTAATAATATATTCTTAATTAGCTACTAGCTAGTGGGAGAAAAGCTAGTAAAAAACAGGATTATGATATATAACTATATCTCTTTCCTTAGGATTTTGTGGGGCTAATTCATAAGTTATTATTAGATGGGGCACAAAGTTGAATAACTTAGTCCTAAAGCTAATTTCTTGGTAGGCCCTAGTTAGAAATCTTGGTGCTAAATTGAATATTATTGTGTCCTCTAAATTCTACATAGAATGGTAAGACAAATAGCCTCTAAACATTGAAATCTCTTAGCATCTTTTCAATTACATATATTATCTTAAATTCAAACGGATTTGATTAAATGACAGGATAAAATATCTTTACTCTGTAAGTGCATATGAATTAAGTCTTATATATAATCTTAGTAGTACCGACACCTCTGAAAAAAAAGACTTGTTTTACCAATTAAGTTGACACGACATTGACACTTATGGTTTTGTTCAATTTATTCATTTTTCAAATTATTATTAGTATTAACGCGTTAGTGTCGTGTCCGGTGTCCAGGTCTATGTTTCATAGTATATATATAATAGAGAGAAATGCACTATCACATAGTGGCATAAAATTTTACTTGAATGAACAGAATAAATAAAAGGGTCTATAAATAAGACAGTAAAAGATTGCTTTCTTTGGTCAGTATGAATGGTTTCCACTAATGGGAAATATTCTTTCTATGTGTTTGGTAGTAACAGGGAAGCTTGGTTGCATGGTAAGCCAGTAGAATCTGTTGGAAACTTTCCTTCTCTTGAGGTTTGTGAATATTTTACTCAATGCCCTCTTTATTTTTCAAGTTATCTTTAGATAATGATGTTTTTAATATGTATGTCAAAAAATGATAAGAATTCACCATTGATTTTTTTTATAGCAAGGGCTATACTAGAAACACTGGTTTATTTGATTACTTTTTCATCCAATCATGGAAATTATACAGAGAGAAAAAGAAAATACTTTTCAAAAGCTTGCTGCTTTGTCCTTCACATATTCAAATTGGTGGACCTACATATCTTTTTTACATTTGCTAATTACAAGGCTAAAAAACTAATTTTGAAGGAAAAAGTATAAAGCTTTAATGAATGATGGCCTACTTCAAAAGATACAACTAATCTAAGGGTGTGTTTGGATTGACGGTAAACAGAATTGATTCTAGCAGAATTGAGTTTGATTTTAACAGAATTGAGTTTAGCAGAATTGATTTATGTTTGGATACATTTATGTAAAAGTGAGTTAGACAATAAATTCCAGTGTAAAAATCACTCAGAATCAATTCTGGAGGTAGAAGCTACAAATTCTAGCTTCAAGTAGAATCAATTCTGGAGGTAAAATCAATTCTACTTTTGATAAAAACAAACACCTCAAAATCACCCAGAATCACTTCTACACCTCTATAAGCATTTGACTTAGTGACATTAAAATAAAGAAAGCTAGATTAAGTCTCATGTAACCTATAATCCATGCATGTTAGACCGTCTCTGAAGACGTGCAAGGCGAATTCTCGTATAGTCTAAAATTTGACATGATTAAACTGTGTCTAAAATGGTCACATAAAATAGCTGTCACGGTTATACTTTGACAAATTAGGATCCCATATTTGATTTGCCACATTTAAACTATAGCCAACATGAAATCTGTGAAAACTTAAAAGACGGCCTGCTTAGAGGGAGGAAATATATAAACCTTTAGGATATATATTATGTGGCTTGCAGTTATAATCATTGGTTTTTGTTTTGTTTTACAAAGGGAATGGATCCAAAGTGTCTAAGCAATGAAAGAAATTCATCAGATGGAAGCTCTTCCTCAAACATTTCAGGAACAAGTCTCAAGAATCCAAATTTGGAATTCACATTGGGCAGGTCATTTTGATGTCTCTCTTATTATGAGCAAAAATCATTTTGAAGTCTCAAAAACTGCAAGAGCTAGCTAGAGTGCTGGAATAAGAATCAGGTCCATGCAAAGAAAATCAGAGAAAAAGAAAGCTAAAAGAAAACAGAAGAGGAGAAAAAGAAAATTCAAAAAGTAAAAGGAGTTAAAGAAAGACAAAGGGAGACAAAAAAAAAGGCATAAAGCAACAAAGAAGAGGTGAGAAAGAAAAGCATGTCCTTCCAAAACAAAGTTCTTGTAAGATGATCAGAATCAATATATATATATATATATATATATATATATATATATATATATATATATATATATATATTAGAATTTCTTAATATGTGAAATCTAGTTTTATTTGTATGTCTTGCAATCTGAGAGATAAATTAATAGGCATAAGAGACCGCTTTTGATATCTTATTTTAAGTGATATCCTTGGTAATTGTAATGGAGTTAGAACTTCATGTTTATTAGTAATGTTTTTTTTAATGCTTAGACGGTTATCATTATAGATAAAAATAACTGACTTTTTACTTATTAAGAAATTCTCATTGGCTCATTTCAAGGGCAAGGATTTGTGGGAGTGACTCTTGAGGTGGGGCATAAGGAAGTTAAAATTTGTGATTTTGAATGTATATGGACCATGTGAAAAAATTGTTTGATGGATTCTTGGTGTATGTTTGGGGATTTCAATTCAACTAGAGGCCACAATGATATAAGAGAATGGTTTGTGTTGGGTATTGGATTTCCTGTGAAAAGGATTCAAATATATTAAGCTGTTTCTTATTAATATTAAAAGGAGATAATTATTAAAGGGTTATAGTATATAGAAAAAAAAAACAAAAAAAGAAAAACCAGTCACTAGTTAAAAATGAAGTTAGAAAACTCATTCACATTTTTTACACAAATTTTAGAAAAATAAGATTTTGAATTCATTAACGATTGGATCGGATTAATTTTTGGACAAAAGGTTCATGAAACAAGGTGTTATAATTTTCTCATTCAGATTGTCGAAAAAAGGTATGAGCAGAGGGATATCGCATTTGTAACGTACTATGTTTTTTAGGAGAATTTTTTTCTCCTCATTCTTAAATTGTAAGTTTTTCTACTTTGTTGTTTTGCCTGGTTGTTGGCATTATTTGTGCATTATTTTGATACTCTCTTGTAATTTTTTATCACACCAGAGCTATTTCTTCGGTTTGGACTACGCATTATTTTTTTCCTTACTTTGGGGGATTTTTCACATTAAAGCTTTGGTGTTCTTTATTCGCTTTCAATTGCTAAATTTGCTGCCACATATCTATCTCAAAAATTCTTGCAAGTTATGAATTTTATACTCGCCGGGTGTAGTATTTTATTATGTTTTTCTATTAATTTTAATTAGAGTGACATTAGAGCTCTTGGTTAAAGGCTGATGTGACTTGAATGATGGAGGCAACTATGAATATAGAGATGCGAGCTTGAGTGGAACTAATCATCATTTATGGACGGGCAAGATGAAAAAAAAAATATTTGTGAAGAAAAAGCACCTTCCTATTTTGGTTCTAAAAAGTCAGAGAATTTAAGCATCAACAAGTTAATGAGTTTAATTCGACAACATGTAGAAGATATTGATTATAATCATATTGTTAATGAGACAGATGCAAAAATTTTGTGAGAAAAGATAGAGTCTTTGTATGTCACTAAACAAGGGAATAATAAATTCCTCTTATTGAATAACTTTATAAGTTTTTATAAGTTTTAAGTATAAGGATGAAACTTCTATATCAAATCACTTAAGTGATTTTCAAGGGCCACTTGATCAGATATCATAAATTGGTATTAAGTTTGATGATGAGCTATTGTGACTATTTTTATTGTTGCCTTTATTAGAGTCTGGGGAAAAGTCGGAAAAAGGAAGGGAATGGTGGTAGAGATAATAGCATGAGCAAGTTCAAGGGTTGCTGTCAAGTGCCAAATATTAGTAGATTTTTACATGGAAAATTAACACTAATTTGCTTGTTTCATAAAATTCATGTATCACAACTCCAACATTGATGTAAATAATAGCTTTAGTAGGTTATCAAGTAGATTTTACGAAAGTTACTCTAATCTAACTCATTTTGTAGGTATTTATGCATAGCAAGAGCTTTGATCGTTAAATTATGGAAGAAATGGCTTCACCAATCAATCCTGAAGCATGTTTAGGCCACCAGGCTCTGAGCTCAGTGCAAGTTGAAGCATGAAAGGGAGAAAAAAATAGAAGAGCACGCGCTAAGCGCGGATTGGCAGCGCAAGCACGCTGAATGCCATTTCTTGGACTCAGCGCAGGTTGTGGCGATTTAAGAATTTTGTTTGTTATCTGCGCGGATTGGCAGCGCAAGCACGCTGAGTGTAACGCCCCGATTCCGATTTTTCCCATTTTGTTGAGTCCTTTATTTAAATTGAGTGATAAATTATTTTATTTGTGAAATTGGTGTGTTAATATGCTATGTTGACATGTTATGATATTTTACCGTTTTCGAGAGTTTTCGGGAAAATTAGAATGGAGGGTATTTTAGACATTTCTCAATTAATGGTAAGTTAGAAATTTAGTGGAAATAGAATTGTGTGAGAAAATGAATTAATTTAATTTGAGTAGAAAATAGAAAAGAAAAAGAGATAAGAAGAGGAAATAGGAGAGAAAGAGAAATAGAGAGAAAAAGGAGAGAAAGAAAGAGGAAGAGGAGAAAAAGAGAGGAAAAACTTGGAAATCTTCAAAACAACTTCTAGGAATCGATTAATCCGGGTAAGGGTGTGAAATCTTATTATCTTATCAATGTATATCATTATGTATGATTGTGTTGTTGTTGTTGTTGTTGATTATTATGAGTTTTGGTATAAACCCATTTGTGTAGAAAATGGTAGAAATCGATTTAATCGTGTTGAAAATGATGTTTTCGGGTCCCTTGTTGTTGATATACAAATGATATATGTTATTGTACATCAAATTGGTATTTTTCTGGATTTAGATGATGAATTTGGGTGTGATTTTGGTGGAAAACGCAGAACAAAATTCTGCAGAAAAATTCTGCATTTCGCCTGGCCATACGCGTATTGACTTGGGCAATACGCGTATGGATGGCGCATTTCAGGGCCAATACGCGTATGGGACTGCATGTTTTCCCGGCCATCTGGTGATTTGCATATTATACGCGTAAGAGTTTTGGGCCATACGCGTACGGAATACGTCCATACGCGGATGACCAGGAGAAGTGTAAAAATGTGATTTTTCAAATATCGTTTTACCGATTTCTTTCGTAACTTGTGTTCCGTTTATCCAATTTTTACATTCTTGGTATTGTTGTGAAGCTATTGAGCTGTACTTTCTTATTATGATGATTTGGAAATTGTTAGCCGATTTAATTATGTCGGAAAGTTGGGAATAGTGTTATTTAGCGACTTTTACCGTTTTGAATGTGTGTTTTGGATGTGAATCATACAATAGTGCATTGATGTGAATGTATATAGATTGTATGTGATTGTATGAGATGAATGCATGAATATATTGTGAATATGTATGCATTTCAAGAATGTCTTGAGTCATTTTATATGTGAAGCATAATGATGTACATTCTTGTGTTGAGGGATTCTAATGAGAATCCGTTGTAACGTCGTGTGCCTATGTGAGGTGTGAGCGATGATTACAAACGATTGTGTGCCTAGGTGAGGTGTGAGCAATCGGATTGTGTGCCTATGTGAGGTGTGAGCAATCCATAAACATTGTGTTCCCATGTGGGGTGTGAGCAATGGGTGAACATCGTATTCCCGACGGGGAGTTACATTGGTAACGAGCGATGGTTCCAATAAGTTCCTGAGTGAACTTGAGATGATTGGGTCAGTACCGCATTGCAATTGCATAGAGTCGTGAGTCGGTCTCTATGATTTTCATTTATCATCTTTATAATTGGGTATTGATGAATAAACATGAATATGTATGTTTATGTGGAGTTATGAGAATTGTGAAAGTATGCATGATGAATATGCTTGGTTTTGTATATATATACATTGTGATGAATTGTGGTGAGAATGTGGAATATGTGTATTTTTATGCTGAGATATATAATTATATGCATTGTTATTATGATAATATTTCTCACCCTTCTGCTGTTTTATGATGCTCTATGAGGCATTGCAGAGTAGGTATGTTGGTGGTCTTTTTGTGAAGCGTGTCTTCATTCTTTTGGTCGGTCGGCTCTGATATGTAGCACCGGGTAGCTAGGATGTATATGATTCTTTTGTGATACATTTGTACATGTATCTTGTTGATGAATGTTTATGTAAACATGAATTATGTTGGTGGGTAATACTTGATGATATATATATATATATATATATATATATATATATATATATATATATATATATATATATGTATATATGTTTGATGTTATTCAATGTTTAGATTTTCCGCTTTTTTTCTAAATATTGAGATGTGGGTGTAAGGACTAAGTTCCTCTGTTGCAAAGTTACCCCACTGTTGCATATCAATCGTTGAGCAGGTGTTGAATGTTTTAATTTCATGTATAATGTGACAAACCTCTTTTATACTATGTTTATAATTATACTCTGACGAAATTTTAAATATGTGCCTAAATGATTATGTGATTATTTGGGGGTATAGAAAGGGGGTGTTACACTGAGCGCAGTTTGTGGCGGTTTAAGTATTTTGTTTGGTATCTACGCTGAGTGCAGCATGTCTCGGCTGAGCTTGAATCCACTTTTCAAACCACTATAAATACCTTTTAAAGTGTGAAAGCCAGGGGAATTGAAGCTGAATACGCAATAATAATCGATTATTCAACCTTGATGCTTATTCATCTCTTTTCTTTTCTTATGAATCAAGATACCATGATGATGTGTAGCTAAATTCTCTTTTGTCAGATTTAGATGTAATTAACTGAAATCACATGTGAAATTCTGGCATGCAGATACTAGATGTCGAGACAGATGTCATAACACTGAGATCAAAACAGCTTGATCACACAAATAAAAATGCAAAAACTTAAATGATAGAAAAGTAAAATAACTCCCGTAGTTGTTAACCCAGTTCGGTGCAACTCACCTACATCTAGGGGCTACCAAGCCAGGAAGGAAATTCACTATGATAGTATTAGTTCAAAGCTAAACTCCTCCGTTTACAACTTCTCGCATAATCCATACCTTGTGCAACTTCTACCTAGACACCCTCTAGATATGAGATCCCCCTCTCACTTCCTATCAGTCACAAACTAGTGACAATTCAACAACTATCCAAAATAGAAGTACCAACCCTTCCAAGTACAATACTTGGTTTTACTTAAAAGCTTTAACCTAGAACAATACACTCTTGCTTAAAAGCTTTAGAGTGAAATATTAACAATGAACAATCAGTCTACCTCAATACATCAGAAGATACATGAGTGACATACAAATAAAACCTACTAAACCCTAAAGACCTACCAAAACACGGCTAATCCTTATGCTTCAAGCTTCACGTCAAAAGTCCACTTACAATAGGGTTATGTCTTCTCTTTAAATATCCTTCTGTCCACTTGGGCTTGGGCTCTTGAATCGTAAAATCACCAGGAATCAGCTTTAAATCATAAGCATAAATTCCTGCACAATAATAGGAACAAAATACAAAGTTTCCTAAAAAGGCTCAAGGATCCTTTTTTACGAAAACTAACATAATCAGTCAAAACAGAAGTTCCCACAATATCCTCCCTTGGATAACACAAACGTGAGAATTAAAACACACTCAAAAATCACACTAAAAATATCAAAACAGTCGTGCCCTAACTTTCTGGTATAACATGTCCTGGCACATGTCACGACAGCATACTGAACATGATGTCTGACTGTCATGGCAGAACATCATGATAATAGCATATTTTACCAAAATGTTGCCAATCCAAAAACCACAGAGCTTACAATATGTATTTCTTCTAATCATTGTTATGTGAACTAGTTATGAATCAATATTGATGTTATCTTTGTTTACATGTTAATTTTATGGGTTTGAATCATTATTGAGAAATATCTTTCAAATCTTGACCTAAAATCATCTTCTTTTAAAAATACCAAAGTCTAGAGTTAGATTTAGGTTTGATATTTACTTGTCTCGAGTCTTAATACTATTGCATTGCTTAATAGGTAGAGAGATCATCGATTAAATAATTCTATAGAACCCATGTCGTCGTTTAGACATAAACGACGTCAATGAGCGATACGTGATAATAGCGATGAATAACTCAGGTTCACATGCTAGGTCAATTGAATGTATGTGAAATAGGTTAATGAAATCTAATCCTGACAACTTTCTATACCTGTTCTTTTCTTAACATCTACCGTTGCTACATTCCGTTAATTTCCTTAACCAGACATCTTGAAACCTTTCACTTAAAATCATATTAATTGTTGAACGACGGTGATATCACACTAATCCATGTGGAGACGATACAAACAATACTTACCGTCGATACACTTTTATCAAAATGACGTCGTTGCCGGGGATTGGCGTTTAGATATTACAAGCATAACATCAGTTTCTACTATTTTAAATAATTTTGCACTTCTATAATTTTCATATTGTTATATTTGTTACCTGTCTTGTTTGTTCACTTGTGTGGTTAGGATTTCAGAATTCTATTTATGCGAGGAAGTATACCGAAAAATTAACTTCTTTTTTATCCTGAAATTGAAAGGACAACTCGAAGAAACAATAACAGAAACAGAAGGCGAAAGCAGCTAGCTAGACAGGGGAATCAACAGGAAGAAACTTCTACTTATACTTCTTCAACAACTCCTATACTTGAAAAAGTCATGGCTAAACCAGAACTTGTTAAAAGGCCTTGTATTAACAGCTCAAGAAGGAATACTCACATTGTTAGACCTACACATAAAGCAAGAAACCCATATATGAAGACTAGATTGCTTCAAGTTTTGTATGTAAATCCCTTTTCTTGACTTGATCATGAAGATCCGTACACTCACCTCACCAAGTTCTATGAGCTTGTCGACATACTCGGAGCTCTTGAAGCAGAAGAAGAACAAGTGTTCATGAGATTGTTTCTTCATTCATTGATCGGGAAGGAAAAAGAATGGTACTTAGACCAACCATCTCGGCTTATGACATATTGGAATGCACTTGAAGAAAAAATTTCTTTTTAGGCTCTTCTCCCACAAGATATTTATGGAGTCCAAACAACAATTGTTGTGTTTTATCAAGGTTCAGGTGAATCACTTTGTGAAGCATGGGAGCGATACAAGTCGATGTTGAGAAGGTGTCCCAACCATGGATTTAATGAGATTACTCAAATTCATATTTTTTGCAACGAACTTCAACCACAAATAAAACTTCTTTTGGATGCTACTGCACGTGGTTCTTTAATTTCAAAGAGTGCAGAAGATGCAATTGCTATTATTGAAAGAATGACACTCAATAATCAGTAAGTTCAATGCAATAGAGGCCCTTCAAAAAGGAAAGTTTTAATTATTGAATTGGGAACAAATGATGCAATATTGGCCCAGAATAAACTGTTAATACAAACAATGGAAGAACTCAGGAAACAAATGTCAAAGCTTCTGCAACAGCACAAGAAGATGCAAGAAGTCCCGAACAAACATCAACATGATGCTTACTGTGAACTTAGCACAGGAGATCATCCTACAGGTTATTGTCCTATGGAGAATGCATAGGTGAATTACATGGGAAATCAATATTAACATAGGCAAGAACCATATCAAGGTAATCTATCAAGGTAATCCTGGTTATCATAGAGGGAAAAATGCATATCAAGGACTAGGGTGGAGATTAGATGCAGGACCGTCCAATAGACTAAATTCGTATCATAATTATAATTAGAATCCTCAACAACAAGACAAAACTTAAAAGATAGAGGACAATCTGAATCAATTTATGCAAATGTCTATTGGAAATCAAAAGAACACTAACACATTTATTAAGAACCTTGAAAACCAAGTTAGTCAAATGGATAAGCAATTGGCTGATCAACAAGGAGGGACCTTTACTGCAAATACTCAAACTAATCCAAAGGAGCATTGCAAATCTATTACAACTCGGAGTGATAGAGAAGTTGGCAGAAGCATTGGTGATAATCTTGAAAAAGAGTAAGTTGTGATAGAAAGACAAAAGGGGGGATGAAGAAGGTGAGAAGGGAGTAGAAAAATAAAATAAAAAGGAAGGTTTAATTGAAAATGAAAAGATTGAAAAATAAGAGTTAGAAAAGAAAAAGAATGAAGAAAGGAAGACAAAAGCTCAAAAAGCTCAAGAAGAGAAGAGGAAAATGAAGAGTCTTCTAGTGCAATACTTACCTTATCCATATGCTCCTACCAAGAAAGACAAGGCGAGGCGTTATGCAAGGTTTCTGGATATATTCAATTGATTGTAAATAAATATTCCATTTGTTGAAGCTCTTGAGCAGATGCCAACATACGCTAAGTTCATGAAGGAGATTCTCATGAAGAAGGGGAGGTATACGGATCAGGAGACCGTTAACCTAGATGTTAGTTGTAGTGCCATTATTCAAAGAACCATTCCAATTAAAGAAATAGACACTGGGAGAGTTACATTGCCTGTTACTATAGGAAATGTAAACATTGGCAAAGCATTAATGGATTTGGGTTCAAGCATAAACCTGATACCGTTGTCAGTGGTTCGGAGGTCAGGCTCCCTTGAAGTTAAACAGACAAAGATGACAATGCAGTTCGCAGATAAATCCATCACCAGTCCATCAAGAGTAGTTGAAGATGTTTTGGTTAAGGTGGACAAGTTATTATTTATAATTGATTTTGTTGTGATGGATATTGAAGAAGATGATGATGCACCTTTGATTTTAGGCCGACCTTTCATGAAAACAGCCAGAATGATGATTGATATTGATGATGGATTGATGAAAGTTCGTGTCCAAGATGAAAAGGTGTGTTTCAATATTTTTGAAGCCATGAAATATTCAAAAGATAAAGGAGATTGTTTCAGGATGTATACTACTGACGAAGCCATCATGGAGGTACAAAGACAAGTGCACTTACCCACTCCTTTAGTGAAAGATTTAACTGATGCCCTTAATGTTTTTAATACAAATGAAGAAAGAGAAATCGAGGAATGCTTGAAAGAACTTGAGTCATTAGAAGAAGTTCATCCTCTTGAAGCTAAGATTGAAGAATTGAAAAATGAACCAAAGAAAGATGACACTAAACTTGAATTGAAGATGCTACCCTCACATTTAAAGTATGTGTTCCTTGAAGAAGGTGGTAAAAAACCAGTCATTATCAGTAGTTCATTGTCTGACCCGGATGAACAGAAATTGATTCAAGTTTTGAAGGAAAACATAAGGAAATAGGTTGGGTGCTCTCTAATTTGAAAGAAATCAATCAATCCTATTGTATGCATAAGATCATTATGGAGGAGAATTACAAACTGGTAGCTCAACCACAACATCGCTTGAATCCTACCATGAAAGAAGTAGTGAGGAATGACGTAGTGAATTTATTAGATGCATGTATGATTTATCCTATTTCAGACAGTGCATGGGTGAGTCCGGTCCTGGTGGTTCCTAAGAAAGGTGGAATGACAGTGATTAATAATGAAAAAAATGAGTTGATCCCGACAAGAACCGTCACGGAATGGAGAATGTGTATAGATTAGCGGAGACTTAACCAAGCCATTAGAAAAGATCATTTTCTTTTACCGTTTATGGATAAAATTCTAGAAACATTGTCAGGCCAAGAATTTTATTGTTTCTTGGATAGTTATTCAGGTTATAATCAGATTATCTTCAACCCGAAAAATCATGAAAAGATAGTTTTTGCATGTCGTTTTGGTATTTTTGCTTATAGACGGATGCCTTTCGAATTATGTAACGCGCCTACAACTTTTCAATGGTGCATGCAAGCCATCTTTTCATATCTAATTGAAAAATTCATTGAAGTCTTCATGGATGACTTCTCCGTTTTGGTCCTTCTTTTGATTTATGTATGAAGAATTTGGACACCTACTGAAGTGGTGCGTAGAGACTAATTTGGTTCTGAACTAGGAGAAATGAAATTTTATGGTGACGGAGGGCATAGTACTAGAGGCATTGAAGTAGATAGAGCAAAGGTTGAAGTGATTGAAAAGCTTCCGCCACCATTGAATGTCAAAGGAATCATGAGCTTTATGGGACATGTTGGATTCTACAGGAGATTCATTAAGGACTTATCCAAAATTGCCAAACCGTTAAGCAACTTGCTTAACAAACATAAGCCTTTTAAATTTAATAATGCATGTTTAATTGCTTTTGAAGGCTTAAAATAAAAATTTACAATTGCACCCATAATCGCAATGCTTGATTGGAAACTTGATTTTGAACTTATGTGTGACACAAGTGATTATGCAGTAGGTGCAGTTCATGGACATAGAAAGAATAAAATTTTCATATTATACATTAAGCAAGCAAAGTTTTAAATGAGGAACAAATTAATTATGCTAATACATAAAAATAATTGCTTGTTATAGTGTATGCATTGCAAAAATTCAGATCTTATCTTATTGGTTCAAAGATTATTATGTATACTGACCATGCAACCGTAAAATACTTGCTTACCAAGCCTGACTCCAAGCAGAGACTCGTTAGATGGATTCTTTTGTTACAAGAATTTGATCTTGAGATTCGAGACAAAAGGGCACATAGAATTTAGTAGCAAATCATTTGTCTAGGTTGGTGAATGAAGAGATAACCTAGAAAGAAAGTGAAGTCATGGAGGAATTCCCTGATGAAAAGTTACTCATGATACGAGAGAGACCGTGGTTTGCAGATTTAGCCAATCACAAAGCCACCGATTTGGTACCTGAGGATTTGAATTGGCAACATAGAAAGAAATTTCTTCATGGTCCAAATTATTATGTCTGGGATGAGCCTTATTCGTTCAAAATTGGAGCGGATAATCTTATGAGGAGGTGTGTCAAAAAGGAAGAGGCAAAAAAATACTATGAACCAACTTCATGTACCAATATTTGTGCCCCATTTTGGATGATTAACAAACTTTAATTGAATTTCCTTCCCACATCAATGTTGTTCTCCATCTTTCCAACTTTTCAAAGAACCATTGAGTGGCTCATTTGATCAAGAATAGATAGAGTAATCGAGTTCACAACTAGGCTGAGGCGAGGCATCATTTTGCAGACAATTTTGAACAAGTTTGCACATTGGGGTGAGGATTTCTACACACTCATTTCACACGTACCTGCCACCTTTTCCATGCTTGAATTGACCATACCACATGCACACCTCATACACTTCATTTTCACTTTTTAGCCAAAATTGGAAATAAAAATTCACAACAAAACTTGCTTCATTCTTGTTGCTCTCACGTGCCATTTCATTCACACCCACTCACTTTCTTTTCATGCCCCAAAAATCACTCCAAGCACCCTCAACAAAACCACTACTCGTACCACTCTCTCCCTTCTAATTTTTGTCAAAAAAATCCAAACACAACTGTACTATTCCCAGGCCCATTAAAAGCTTTCCAACCCATCTTATTTAAAGAGGACAAACCCTAAAACGAAGGGGGGAGAAGGCAGTGTGTGCAGAAGCTCTTATTTCTAGATCTGAATTTCTCCTCTCTCTCTCTCTCACGTATCCTCCAGTATGCAAGAAGAAGCTTCATTCTCTTATTCATTTCAAGCTTTAAGAAGACTGAAGACCAAGTCCTCTGGATTTCTTGAGCTGCAAATATCACAAGAAGCAGTGGACATACTCCACTAGGTAAGCTTCTTCAATCTTCTTTAAGCTCTCATCTCTTAAATCTAATCATGCTCATGCATTGCATCTGGAATAGCCTGAAATGATGGCTTTGCTTGTGTTTTGAATCTAAGTTCTGTTTGAATGATTTGAGTTATTGATTTTGGCTTGGAACCCGCATCTTTGAGCTTTTATTTATCTATGTTAGAGTTTGCGTTTTAAGATTTGAAGAGCATCATGTTGATCTATGATCCATGAGCTTCATTTTCATATTTTATTTTGTCATTTTTGATTAATTTTCCATGATGAATTATGGCATGGAAGATGGCTTGTTTGCTGCGTTAATCACTGTAGCTTCACAGTGCATGGGTGTCTTACTTAGCGTTTTATGGAAGAAGATGATTGCGTGGCTAAGCGTGGTTGGCTGTTGGTTTTGTTTGTCCGCTAGTGACTTAAAGAGGGTGTCCAATTGATAAATATTGACATGGGTTTACATGACATCTCCTCTCCTTTTTATTTTATTTCATTTAAAAAGTCTGATGAATTTATAAAGTGGACTGGGTTTTATGCTTTTGTGTTATTCGTACCACCCTTTTACAGCCCATGTAGCGCACATCAAGTGGATCCTATTGCTTGGGATTTGCTTGTACACCCCCTCTGCCTTGTGCTCCATTCTATTTCATTTTCATTTTATTTTTTAGATTTCAATTTTTGTTTTAATTGTTTAAATCATTATAAAAATCCCCAAAAATATTTTCCTAGTCAATTGTTGTGTTGACTTTATTTTCATTATTTTTATTTTATTTTTAATTCCTTTTTTCTATTTTAGTTTGAATTAATTTGTGGATGAGTTTCCAATGATACCCTTCATTTAGGGTTAGGATATTTATTGACTTTTGCTCATCATTTGAGGCCAATCTTTTGACCAATTTTAGGCCATCATATGAGGATATTTTGATGCTGGTTTGATGATGGTTTGAGTTGCTTTAGGTGACTTGCCATTCATCTTTTGTGGACCCTCGATTCTTGCTTGATTGTGTTCATACCTTGGCTAGTTTGTCCATGTTGAACATGTTCTTGATCTTGGTTTGATCCCATATTTTGTACATGTTTAATTGGATGGTGGAACATACCTTTGGACATTTTTTGGGTTTTTATTGAACCATTTTACTATTTTTGGTTGATGCTCTCATTTGATGATGTTTTGAGCTTGCTATTGCACACATCTTGACTTAATTTTGTGCCTTTGAATGACATGAACTTGCTTGATGCTTTGTGATATTTCTTTGATGAATAAGAAATGTTTGAGATTCTGTTATACCATGGCCCTTGGTGCATGACCTCTCTTTTGTATGGCTTTACTTGTGTGGAAACATGTGAATCATTTTGAGCCTTATTGTGTTGCATACTTGCATAATTGTGTTGCATGCTTTGAGTATGATGCTTGGTGGTTCTTCTTGTTTAATTTGAGTTTGATTTTGGTTTGTGAATGATGCATTTGCTGCTGCCCCCTTGGATTCACATCATGTTTCCATCTCATTTGATCATTATGGTTTGATTTGTATGATGCATGTCATTATCATTTGACTTGTTGCTTCTTTAGCTCATAATGCATCATGGTGTGAGGCCTTTTGGTATGTTTGAATTGGGTGGATTTAGCATGACTTGAGTTCTGACTTGGTTTCATCTTCATCTTACCTTGTTCATATTACTTTGGTGTGGTGCTTAATGATGTTTAATTGTGCTTCTAATGCAAGTTTCCTTGCATCCTTTCTTGTTTTCTCTTACTTGCTTACTTGAATCTTCTTGCATGATCTTTGAAGTTTGATTGATGATTTGAATTGGATATGATATGCATGATGTACTTGCTTCCCTCTTTGGTTTCTCATCTCATATCTCTCTTTCTTCTTCATCCCTTTCACTTCTTTCCTTCCCCTTTGGACCTTAAGACTTGTTCAAGTCTTAGATCCACTTTTGTTTGCTCCCTTAGGGTTCCTAGTCCAACTTAATCTTTAATTAAGCTTGGAGTAGGATAGACATTAGACTTTCATCCTAGCATGCTAACTTAGGTAGATGTTTCCCTTTTGAACCCATCTATAGGTCCACTTTTGCATGACAACATTAGGATAGAATTCCCCTTAGTGTTTTCTTTTCTTGAGTATCCTCTTCTCATCTCATAACAATTCTAAGACACTTAATAAATATAACGTATATTGCGCTCGAGCCTTAAGTGTAGGAAATGAAGAACGAGGGGTCTCCCCTCCTCTTCTAGAGTGTTTCGCATACGTCCCATTGGGGGCGACCATGCGACGCATTCGTTCCCGCATGGTAAACTTTGGTGCAATGTAAGTTACGAACTAACTTCAATCCACTTCTGTCTAAAAAACACAAAACAAATTCAAACCTTTTTATCCTTCGGGATTGTTAAGTTTCAAATCTTTTTTCAGAAAAGAGCACGTTACTTTCCGTTTAGTCGCAAACAGGCATCGAAACTTGACGTCGCTCATAAAAAACACTAAGACCTTGTTAGGTCGAACTACGACTGTTCTGATTTCCTCTTTCTGGTTAGATTGAGGATACGTAGGCACAAGACGGCGATGTCTTGGCGAGCACTCTTCCCTCTTTTCGACCTTGTTAGGTCGAACTACGACCGCTCTGATTTCCTCTCCCTTGTCCGATTGAGGATACGCAAGCACAAGACGGTAATGTCTTTGCGAGCAACCTTCCCCCGTAGTTTTACAAACTACGTTGACTCTGACTTTCCCATTGCACGAGGGAATACGTAGGCCTAGGACGGCGATGTCTTACCGAGTCACTTTTTCTTTTTCTTTTCCCCGTTCCATTTCTGTTTAGCCGTAGACTTTAGGATAACTCACCCTTTGATTAGACAATAAGCGTGGATCCCATCGAGTACAATGGACACGTGGGGGTGCTAATACCTTCCCCTCGCGTAACCGACTCCCGAGCCCGGACTATGGTTGCGATGACCATGTCTTTCCCTCTTTCAGGTTTTCTTCGATCGTTTCCTTTCCCTGCGTCGGGATAAATAACGTTCGGTGGCGACTCTTTTGTTCTAGTTTTCTCGTCGGTTGTTTTTTTTGCAGGTTGCGACACCCACGAATATTGACGTAGTTAAGAAATACTTTGCCTAAATAAAAAAAAGTCTCGGTGGATTGAAAACCCGAAAGGGCGGTCCAGGCAAAAATTAGAGACATGATCAAAAATCATCCCGGTGGATTGGAAATCTCAAAGTACAATCCAGGCAAAAGTTAGGGATTCATGGAAAGTAACTATGTCTGACACAGGCAAATCCTCAGCAGCAGTAATGCCATCCATCAGAAAACTCCAGTCAAGGTCATTTTCGACAGAAGCTCAGGATGTCCCGAATTCAAAGTTGGTAGAAGGATAACGGTCGTTATGTTTCAATGTAGCCCTTTTCCCTTAAATTACCATTTTCTAAACTTTGTAAATACTCTATGGGATCACGCGCTTGGCTGATTTCCATCCTATCAATAAAATTTGAGCCTTAGTGCTTTTTTTTGTAGTTCTTATTTGTTTTACCTTTACAAAACAACGTTTTAAAGTGATTAATGATTCTTGAAATAAAATAAAAATGAATTTTACTTGTCAAATTTTTTTGCTTTTAAAATAAAAATAGCAATTTCTTTTGACTGTTGAACATCGAAAGAACATCGATCGCTTCTCCAGAAGCAATTGAGCTTCAAAGTGCAGAATCAAAGTACTCCTTCTAGACCAGTACACCTGAACGAGGGATCAAATGTGTCAGAGACCGTGTTTCATCTGACACTCTCGGACGAGTTCTTATCTCCTAAGCCCGATCAACGGTGTTCCCCGCCGGAACTATCTTTCCTAAGCAAGGCAAAATTGCTATCTTGAACCAGTGATACTTCTTCGTCCCCCGCGGTGGCCGAGTATCCAGTCGTGTTCATCCACTAGTCTGTATGTCGCGTCAGTTTTGTCAGCATAAACATACATACATCATGCATTATTGATTTACTTCATATTTATATTGCATCACTATCACTCTAGTCAGTCTTACCCCCTGGTGATAAGAGTCCTCTCAATTAAGTTGTCAGTTATTTCCTCGTCCAGAAACGCCTCGTCCGAGCAATCTCTCCTTCAGTGTATTTCTAGGATGGAGAAGGCCTTTGACCACTTTGATAACTTGAACCTATGAAAAACAAGAAAACTCTCGACGAATGTCACTCTTCTCCATTGAAGATGACATCTTTGCTTTTCCGGATTAAGGAAAATCCCAGAGAGAGCCTCGCAACTAAAGACTCTCAGCAACACAGTGGTTCTTCTCTCCAAAAAATCAATGTCACTGAAGTCATTAGCACCTCAAAATTGGGGTACATTGTATGGAATTTCTCCGAGAAGGTCTCGAAGAAAAGTATGGTGTAATATCCCCAAGCGAAAGCAGTCTCTCAAGAGACTCGTTTTCCCCAGTAGAGTTAGCAATGCGTCTCCAACAGAGAAGTTTGACCACCTCTACATTTCAGACCAACGGGTTCCCCACCAAGTCTGACATCAAAACTTTTTCCATCAAATGGCATCTCCCCAGAAAAATTTGGCGAGAAGTTTGAGGAAAATCGCTACTAACAGCGTCCCTTGGTAGGAAACCAGGATCGAGGGGAAGTTTATTTCAAAAACTGAGACCAGTTCCTTGGTAGGAGACCAGGATCGAGGGGAAGTTTATATCAGAAACTGAGACCAGTTCCCTAGCTGAAAACCAGGATCGAGGGGAAGTTTACATCAGAAACTGAGACTAGTTCCCTGGCTGAAAACCAGGATCGAGGGGAAGTTTATATCAGAAACTAAGACCAGTTCCTTGGGTAGGAAACCAGGATCGATGGGAAGTTTATTTCAGAAACTGAGACCAGTTCCTTGGTAGGAAACCAGGATCGAGGGGAAGTTTATTTCAGCAACTGAGACCAGTTCCTTGGTAGAAAACCAGGATCGAGGGGAAGTTTTTACCTTTTCTAGGCATCATTGCTTAGCAAAAGAAGAAGGATGTGTAAACTACCATTCATAACCACTGTCAAAATTTTGAGTATTCTGATATTTAATCATCTTGCACCTCGAATGCCCGAATATCTTCGCCATTCACACCTTCGGGTCCAAGAAGATTAAATAGGGGCATCTGTCATACCCCAAATTTTGACAACTAAGATTTCCCATCACTGTGCAAATCATCAACACAATGTTGATGAACTTTCATACTCATTATCCTCCCCAGAGATGGGTGAGCATTCACTACAATCAAAGAATTAGGGTTTCAAGCCCTCTCAGAGCTCTTAGACAATGGATCAATCAAGGAATGACATGATCTTCAACTTGTCTAAACCTCTCAAACATCCATAATGGATCAAGAGGACTCCCACATCAAGGATCAAGCACAAGGCTGCAACACTCCAAGTGGATTAAGCCTCAAGGTCGCCAGTGTCACCAAATTAGGGTTTTGGTCGACCAGGGCCTCCAGATGGAAATTTTCCTTTGGGCATGAGCCAAAACCTCAAGACATGGTTTGAGGGTCTCTAATAAACCACATTGATCCATTTGTAACAATGGATTGATCCAAGAAGCTTGATGCATAAGTTTCAATTTCATCTGAACCACAACTAGGGTTTTTGAAGAAAAAGTCAATTGTACCTTTGACTTTTGACCAGGGCGTGCTCCCAAACCTTGGGACATGGTTCAATACACCCTATAACACCTATGAAATCAATCCATCAAGTTTGATTTAGGTCAAGGACTTGATTTCATAAAGGATCGCACAGTTTGGAATTCTTCTGATAAAAAGTCTACTGTGCCCAAAAGTCAAAGTTTGATTTTTTGATTTTTTGGTCAATTATGGTTCCCTAACCCTAAAATGATGTTAATATGTGATTTAAATCATCATTCATCAATAAAAATCAAGAAAAGTGGGATAACTTGTAAAAGGGGTAACCATAAAAAACTTAGAAATTTTCTAAGTTATGGAACAAAGTGGCTAGGGTACCAACTTCCAAGGATCATAACTTGTGATCCAAGAAACCATTTTGGCTGATCCAAAGATGGATTTGTAGATCTCATGGCATACTTTAAAAGTGCCAACTACAGCTCATTCCAATTCCTCATGGATTTTTAGTTATGGAGTGACCAAAATGACAAAAACATGAAAATGCCAATTTTTCCAACACTTAGTGAAATTTTCACTAAGTCAGAATCTGTTTCACTTTTTTCAAAATGTAGGGACATTTTTCACTTGGATCCAAAAAGTGTCAAGACAAACTATGATCACACATAGGTTGTGAAATTCTGGCCTATGCAGACAACATATGTCCTAACACATGTCAAGACATTGTGCTACATAATCTTTTAAACTCAGAGGCGTAACTGGAGACTGATACCTTGAATATCAGAACTGCACCATCACAGATGTCACGACATCTGATCCAACATGTTCATCATGAACCCTAACAGAAACGTAAATCTGTAGAATGATAAAGAACACAGTAACTGTTAACCCAGTTCGGTGCAACTCACCTACATCTGGGGGATACCAATCCAGGAAGAAGACTTCACTATTGTGTAGACTGTTACAAAGTTAAACTCCCACATTTACAAATTTATCTCTAACATCTACCCCATGAACATCTTTACCAAGGTTAAACTCAAACGTTTAGAACCCTGATATGAGATACCCCACTCACTTCCCTCAACCACCAACTGTGATTTCTTCATCGTCCATATCAATACCGAAATCTGTCAAGCATACTTGACAAACAAGCTAACTCGGATTTTCTTAAAAGCTTCATCCAAGAACAATAAACAATCCAATACCTCAAGGCTTATGGATCTGTGTGACACCTATATCTACCACAGTGTATTAACTAATACAAAGGGAGACTTACAACCTAGAGAGCCAACGACTCTCAAAACCCTAAACCCTTGTTTCTTACACAAGAAAACAAGGTTACAACAGGCGTACTAAGGAATAATAAACCTAGGTCTAAGTCTTCTATTTATAGTGTCTTCTGCTTCCTTGGGCTTCAGTCTTCAGTCCTTGATCCTTGCAGCAATTTCTCCTTGAGTGTTGCAGCAGATTAAAAACTAACTTATGCCATTCAGTCCAGGATGTCAAGATGCATGTTAAGACATCTTGTTCGACATCACGTCTTTAGCAGAATTATTTAGCTTGATCTCATTGTTGCATTAATAATTATGTTTTCCCAAAATTTGTTCAAAAACGTAAGGCTTTCAATCTCCCCCTTTTTGGCAAATTTTGGCTAAAACACATATGCATGGTAAGCTCCAGATCGATGGTGCATGCAGTGAGGATTCCAAATACTTTCAAGGCCCATACATTACCCATGATGGAGTACATGAGAAAGAATATGCAAGACGCTCCCCCTCAACCCGTGAACCAATACTTGTCACGAAAGGACAAATCTTCCTCTTAAGAGGCGTAAGAAAACCATTAGGAAAAAATAGTAGCAATACCCTTAGTAGCAAAGTACTTCCTTGGGTAACTCAGAATACAGGACATGACTGTGTTCATAACTCAGATCACAAGGCACAAAAGTCTATTTGAGAGCTGAGACCTAGAATGTTGAAACATCCTGTTGAGCATTTTGACAAGCTGCTTTATCAGACATGAGATCCTTATGAGAGGATCAGAACACTTCTCCCCCTTTTTAGACACAATTTGACAAGTATTACCAAGGTATATCCAGATCCAAATAGTGCTCACCCAGAACCTTATATAAGCCATAAAGACACCAGCAAGAGTGATACAGAATGAGTAAGATGAATTTTGAGATCCTCTTATTTGAATTATATTAACCACTACCCAGTCTTTTTGTCTTTATTCATTTCTGAACAGATTCTTCTTGAAGTACAAGTTCCAACACATGTGAGTTTATATTCAAGGACAAGATTTTACACGTCCTTCTGACAAGCATACACTCTAAGCGCTTTCCCAAGACGGAATCAATACTTCTTTCATTAGACTGTCAGAGATTCTCCAGACCTCTTTACTGCAATGACGTCCTAGACCAAGTCTCACCCAATAATGTTTAAGAAAATATCTGTATTGAATAAAATCTTCACAGTATAGTGATCACAATCTGCAGAGAAAAATAAATTCTCCCAGACTCATCAATGATTCTTAAGCATCCAATAAGAACCATTCAAGTATGCGTTGCCAAGTTTCCCATAACTTGCAACAATACTCTAATGTCAAGACATCCTCCTTGACATCTCAGTTTGCTTGACGCACAAATGCAAACCGGAACTACAACAATAATGCCAAGCCATCTTGACATCTCAGTTTGCTTGACGTATAAATACAAACTGGAACTTCATCTCAGATCAAGAGGCCTCTCCCCCTGACTGAGGTAACTGTGCTCCTCCACTGAACACCCAAGCTAATGACTGGAAAACATAAGATGCATCTTCATGTCTTCAAGAGCGCACCCTCTGTTTAACACACCTGCTGAACGCAACCATTAACTCTCTTATTGTTCCCTCTGACAAGAAACAATAATCACTCACACATGATCACCATCATGCTACCCGTGAGAACGTGTATACCAACCATAACAAACTCTTGGCTTAAGATCAAAGTCCTATTGATCCCCCTCATCTTGGAACCATCTACGCACCACACGAACTCCTCTTGAATTCTCATGTATAGACCTCCAGCTGCTTGAGGCATAAACCAATTGAATCAGAATGTTTCACATCCTCAAAGAGACGCACAGGGCCCCTTAGTTTGTTATAATGATGTCAGTTATCATATGCATGCTCAGAACTTCACAGTTGCTAAACTGATCCACTACTAGCATGACTTGCTCCAAGGGCTCAGTATGTCGTATGCAAGATTTTCCACTGACCTCACCTGGTCAGCATTAGAGATAAACCCCCAATCCAAGACAGTCATTCCTATCATTCTCCCGTATGATAATCTGGAATACTTCTGATTTGTGGTAAATCTCCACTTCTAAACGCATCCAGGAAATGGACTTCCATGCAATCAACACATGATCCACTTCAGTCTTCAAACACTTACATCTTCCTTCCAAGGAACCCTTCTACTCCACCATTCTCCCGGATGATCATGTAGACACTTCTTGGACACGATGCAAGTAACTAGTTCATCACAGAACCTGAAATCCTTCACCAAGGATAACTAACCCAAAGATGTTCTAACATTAGTTAGGACATCTTCCACACATCACAGACACCACACACCATGGTTCTTGATATGTTCCACCACTGGACTTACTATCACCATAGTAATCCACACTGAAGATCTTCAAACAACACTGCGCCGCCAGCTTGAACAAAGAAAACTTCAGAGACCCAGAGAGAAATGAACTCTCAACCACCAAGAAGGTATGCTTCCATTCTCAACCCAGAACTTCTGCCACAAGCTCCCAGAGAACCAGAACCTTCAAACAAATTCAACTAACTACTCTTGTACACAAGAGAAATCGGTTTCAAACATCCTGCTTGAACGCACTTTGTGAAACCAATCAAATGCCACCTTTTGATTGACCTCACTCATCTTCAGAACTCCTACAAGATACCCTGATCTACTAATGAAATCAGATCTTCAAGTCATATGAACTACTTGCCCTATAGCAAGACATCTTGGATCCACTAAACCTCTTAGTCATGTAACATCTTCTCATCCACAGCTCCCGCAAACTGCATGAGATAAACCTTTTTGAAGAATCCATCACTCCCATTCTCCTGTAGATCACCTTATCTTAAGCTGATGTGCCACATCATCAGCTGAGACTTCTGATGTTAAGCTAGATGTCAAAACATTATGACATCCAACTGTTGAATTCAGCTCTTCCTCATGCCACTTAGAAGAACCTCCTCCCTTTGCAGAAACAGATTTCCATGCTCTCACAGACTTGATTCAACAACCAAGTTTGAGTAGACAACCTCCATCCTGCATTGAAACTCCAAAGACTTCAAACCTGCCACATCTGAATATTTAGAAAATAAGTAGTACAAGACTACTCCGTAGAAGTACCAAAGAATGCCACTTCCCTTAGTAGAGTTGTCAGTAGAAAGCCAGAGATAACTGCCACTTATCCTCGACCTTCACAACCAGAGCAAACACTATGCTCCAAAGCACCTGGATCAGAAATAAACTGACCCGAGTTGTAACCATCAAGATTATAATGTCTTCATAATATTCCATCTCCATCTTCAACAACATCACCATCTGGTCAAGTCATTCACAATACTTTCCAGGAAACAGACGTTAAGCCAATAATCCCAGGTTAACACCTAGGAGACTTTTGAGTGAATGCAAATCCCCTCCCATGATTCTACAAGCCTCTGATGAAAAGATGTTAGAACATCTGACAGAACATCCTCAATCTTGACTTTCAAGGATAATCAATTAAATACTTGTGGATTCCACAAATAGCAATTGATCTTAAATCCTCGTACCATAACCCGTCTTCACTGCTGCAGCTGAGCTCCACCAGATCATGTCATGAACACTTATACAGTATTCAATCTTATTGCAAGTATCTTCTTCAATGACAATGTTGAGATACCAAGGCTGCCACCCTTGACTCAAGTAACTAAGACTTTCTCTGAACAAGTCTTATTTACCTCAACAACTCTTCAATCAGATTGAATCCACTCTTAGGGTTAAGAGAGATGAATCCTTCCTTGATGTTTTTGGATAGTGAAAATAAATCACCTCTACGTTCTTCAGATTGTGTCTCAAAGAAACACCTTCTAGTCAGAAGTAACTAGAAGACTCCAGATACACGACATAGATGTCTTTATGAGTAGACTTGAGAGAGATCTCAAGTATCTTTGACAACCTAGCCAACCAAACATTTATCAAACTCCTAGAGCAAGAACCTGATAAACTTTAACTCAACTCCTCTCCTCTTCAACTGACTCCAAACTGCACTAAGAAACCAAGCTTCCAAGTACCAAGTCATCATACCAAATATCTAACCACAAATTCCTTCACTTCATCGCTCCCGACTTTGGAATAAAAGAATGCAAATATCTTCAAACATAGAGGTCGACGATTGAGACCTTCCACCAACTGTCTTCAGTAACAACTCCAGAATCCCATAATTCTAGAGCTCTTCCATCAGAAACACATGCAGCGGAACCACCAAGGAACAGATCCTGCTTGCCCTAATAAGATGTCACAACATCTTACAAGACACACTAACAAGAGAACTAGCCATTTCTCCCGTAGTTGTTGTAGAATCTCCTCAGCAACATGAACAACCTCCGAGTTGCTCCCTTCGATCCAGAACATCCATCTCATCCATTAATACCCTTGGGTATGTTTAAGTTGATTGATCTGATCTCCAAAACTCCTTGTTTAAATACCAGAAAGTATCTCCCAAAGATCTCATCCAGAACCAGACAGGATGCCTACTCTGATACCAATTGAAATTCTGACCTATGCAGACAGCAGATGTCCTAACACATGTCAAGACATTGTGCTACATAATCTTTTAAACTCAGAGGCGCAACTGCAGACTGATACCTTGAATATCAGAACTGCACCATCACAGATGTCACGACATCTGATCCAACATGTTCATCATGAACCCTAACAGAAACGTAAATCTGCAGAATGAAAAAGAACACAGTAATTGTTAACCCAATTCGATGCAACTCACCTATATCTAGGGGATACCAATCCAGGAAGAAGACTTCACTATTGTGTAGACTGTTACAAAGTTAAACTCCCACGTTTACAACTTTATCTCTAACATCTACCCCATGAACATCTTTACCAAGGTTAAACTCAAACGTTTAGAACCCTGATACGAGATACCCCACTCACTTCCCTCAACCACCAACTGTGATTTCTTCATCGTCCCTATCAATACAAAAATCTGTCAAGCATACTTGACAAACAAGCTAACTCGAATTTGCTTAAAAGCTTCATCCAAGAACAATACACAATCCAATACCTCAAGGCTTATGAATATGTGTGACACCTATATCTACCACAGTGTATTAACTGATACAAAGGGGGACTTACAACCTAGAGAACCAGCGACTCTCAAAACCCTAAACCCTTGTTTCTTACACAAGAAAACAAGGTTACAATAGGCGTACTAAGGCATAACCAACCTAGGTCTAAGTCTTCTATTTATAGTGTCTTCTGCTTCCTTGGGCTTCAGTCTTCAGTCCTTGATCCTTGCAGGAATTTCTCCTTGAGTGTTGCAGCAGATTAAAAACTAACTTATGTCATTCAGTCCAGGATGTCAAGATGCATGTTAAGACATCTTGTTCGACATCACGTCTTCAGCAGAATTATTTAGCTTGATCTCATTCTTGCATTAACAATTATGTTTTCCCAAAATTTGTTCAAAAACCTAAAGCTTTCATGTTGTATCATATGAGAGCTTTCCAAAATGTCCAAGAACTCCATCAAATTCTATTTGAGCTAAGAGTTATGACAGTGGCAATATGCCTTGCTGCAACTGTCATGGCAAGGCAGATTTGTGCATTTTGTTCGATTTGATCAAATTGTGCAAATGACAAACAAGTTTATCCATCTGAACACCTCAGGGGGAGACCAAGGAGGAACAAACACTGATCCATAAGCCTCCCAAGTCTTTGGAACTAAAAGTAGCATGCCAAGCCTAGAAATGCCTAAAAAGGGGACAAGACTCCAATTTTGTTTTGGAGCATTCAATGGATGCACCAAGGTGGCATGAACTGAGCCTTTTCCAACTGAATGAGTCAAGGATGATCTCTGAACCAAGGGACAATAGGCATGTGCTCTAACCTCTAGTCAATGGCTAGAGGAGACTTAAGATTCCAAAGTGATGCAATTGGACAATGAGTTGCTGCAGTTGTCATTCACTATTGCTTGCAAAATAAACTTGCTCTACTATAAATAGAGCTCATTTGTGCTCAATTTAAGTACACCAAAGGCCTACAACACTTGCCTTTCTCAAAAGCATCTTTTCACTCTCAAAAATGCCTTTCTTAGCAAGTCACTATCGAATTTTTCAGTGGAGAGCAATTCCACTCAAACCAATTGTTCTAACACCTCATAAACATCACATGTGAGTTTATCAAACACTAAACACATAATTGTAACACTGATTTCTCATAATCACCAGCCAGTTGCTCAAGTTTTCAACCAAGTTGCAGTTGAGATGCCATGAAGTGATCCAGCCATTTCCAATCAAGTCCAAGCATTCAAACACACTCCATATGGTGTAGAGAATCTGTTCAGATCATCACAATTCATCTGTAACACCTCCAACTCAAAAATCACATTGCTCTTGCTGTCACGACCTTCAAGTAAGCCTAAACTTAGCCATGTCTTAATCTATGCATATTTCCTCGCACAATACTTTTGCCAAATGTTCATAATCATGCATAGAATGTTTCCCCTCAATTAATTGCTTTGTTTGAATCGTGTATCAATATTCTCAGCCTTCATGCAAATTTTAGGGTTCTTGAGGTTTTGTCTTGATTTCTTATTCCATGCTTAAAATAAATGAAATTAAAGACCATAGACATGATCGTGAGGTGAAAACGAGCAGATTGATATGTGGATTGTGTGATTTCATCAAGTATTCAGTGAGATTGGATAGAAAATGAAAATCTTAGCAAAATCCCTTCGCGCGTGTTCTTGGCCCATGTTCTTGGCGCCTTTTTCACAAATTTAAATATTTGAATTTTTGTGGTTTTATTTAATTGATTCAAAAATTAATTTCTCTCTGAGTTTTAATGATTTTGAGTTGATTCTTTATTTAATAATTCACAAAAATGTTAAAATATTTTATTTTGCCAAAAATTCCCAAAAATATTATTTATTTCATATAGTTTATATTTTTGCAAAGAATTAATCTTTTATTTGTTTTTCAACATTTAAAATATTTTTCCTCCTTGATTTTCCAAATTTAATTGGTTTCCAATCATTTTGTGGATATAAACATGATTTTTGAAACATTGATCCAAGATCACCACTCATTTTTCATATGTTTTCAATACTTTTTATTAATTTTTAAACAAAATTAATTCCTTTTTAAACAAAATTAGGGTTTTGATTAATTCAACCCTCATCAATCATTTAAAAACTCATGGGCCTCTTGGTATAGTGTAAGTCCCATCCTTTTATAGATAAAAACCTTCTTTGGGCCTCAGTACATTGTATAAGTCCCGATACAGTCGAAAAGTTCGGCACGAAAGTCACCTTTTTAACAAAACCCATGGGTTTCTCCTTGAGCTATAAGACCCATCTTTATTCATTTTCAAACTCTTTGGGCCTCTAATAAAGTGTAAGACCCAATCCCTTTTTAACCAAAAACTTTTTGGGCCTCAGACATTGTATAAGTCCCAACACATTTTCAAAAATCTCGGCGCGATCGCCAGTTCAAAATCAAATAACTTGGGCCTCTCCTTGAGCTATAAGACCCATTTCTTTTCTTAAAAACACTTTTGGGCCTCTAAAAGAGTGTAAGTCCCAAACCCTTTTTGAAGCCAAAGTGATTTTGGCCTCAGACGTTGTATAAGACCCAACAATATTTTCAAAGCACTTTTCTCCTTTGATTTTGAATTCAAATATATGTTGTTATCAAAACTTTCTTTAATTTCTTTGTTGAACAACTAACAAAATAGCATGGAAGCTCTACAATGGGTAAGTGTTTATCCGCTTTCATTTACTGCTTTCATGTATATAACTGTATTGTGGGGCTGTTTCACTATAAGTCTTCTTTCACATCCTTTTATATACTCGTCATATATCAACTGTGTAATACTAGTATAGTTATTTAGAGTTTTCCCCGACAACTACGTCTAGAACTAGGTAAAGCCTGTTGGTCACTCTCGAATACAAACAAAACTAGATCCCCATAGGATTCCAGATATAGTCTTCCCTTCTCTTGGGGTTAAACAATAGGGAACAAAGAGAACGGAAGTATTCTCGGTGAACCTTTTCTCAGAATGTCACCCCTTAGAAATTGTCAAAGAAACTCTACTCCCCGGAGTTGATCTATTCTCCGTGAATAGCATTTCTTGAGTTTCTTCCAAATTCTCAAACTTTCCTGGAATGATCTCTTCTTTGTGAATTGAATTTCTTGAACTTCTCTTGGTTTGGGGACCCACGGGCTTCCTAAAAGCATCCCCGCCTCCTCTTGGGCGTTGTACAAGGACCCATCGGCTTCTTAAAAGTTCTCATGCCTTCTCTTGGGCTTCGTACAAGGACCTTCACGACCTCCTAAAGGTATAGGATAACCTGACCCCGGACCCCCCAATCTCTTAGCATTTGTTAAAGAAAACATTTATGTACAAGGTTAGTTTTAGATATCTTCCCTTTCCTTTCCAGCTTCATAGGATAAATAAGAAATCCGAAAGTAGCACCCAATTCCAACCAATGGCGATAACGTGGTCGCGTCACCGACAAAAACCGCACGCTACACGTTGGCATACCGAATGGGTAATCCATGCCATTTAGTGGCATAAAAAACCCAAATAAAGGTCTCGCAATTGCATGGTTAGTAAGTGGATTCCCTGATTATGGTGGGGGTGTCGCCCCCTGTGATGGTATCACTGCGACTGCCACCGTTGACACCACCAGAGCAGTTGTCCTAACCGGTGTTGAGAGAACTAGCTCCTCAACTGTCGACATGACTGGCTGTTGCGCTACATTTTGATTAGTATGCTCACTAAGATTTTGCAATATTATGCCTACGTATTCCCGTTTAACGAAACAGGGAAATCATAGCGATCGTAGTTCCCTCCTATCCTAAGGGAGGAAAAAAAGATGTTTTGGTGTCTTGTTCAAAGCCCAAGATTGAAGCTAAAATGGTATCTGTATCTTATTCAAAGCCCAAGATATGAAGCTGAAGGGTTTTTTGTGTCTTGTTCCCGAGATTGAAGCTAAAAAGTTTGACTGAGAGAGAATTTGTCATCTCTAAAGAGGAACTGTTAATGTTCGTATATCTTGATTAAAGCAGAAGTTTGATGCTAAAAGGTTGATTGACTCAATCGGGGATTTCTCTACATAAAGCCTAAGAGGAGGCTATTGACCCAACAAGAGGGTGTTTATTATTTGTCTCGTACGAAGCCCGAGATAGAGGCTAAAAGGGTTGACTCAACAAGAGAGTACAAACAAATGATTGACTCAACAAGAGAGTGCTTTTATATGTCTTGTACGAAGCCCAAAACGGAGGCTAAAAAGGTTTGACTCAACAAGAGAGTACTTTTATCTGTCTTGTACGAAGCCCAAGACGAAGGCTAAAAAGCTTGACTCAATAAGAGAGTCTTTTATACTCTAACAAGAGAGTGATTTGCTGTCTCGTATGAAGCCCGAGATAGAGGCTAAAAGGAAAGTGACTCAACAAGAGAGTCTTGAAAAGTGATGGATTCAACAAGAGAGTCTGAAAAGGTTAAATCCGCTAGGGGGAATCATTGTACAAAGCCTAGGAGGAGGCTGACTTCCTTGAGGAAGGATCATTATACAAAGCCTAAGAGGAGGCTATCCTTCTGCCGGGGATTCTTGAGATCCCGAGGCTGGTCCGAGAAGGGAATCAATCCTTGCAGGGGAATGCAAAAGGAATTGATAGATCAGAAACCTTGAGGCTCTGGTTTAAGATAGTGTTAAACTGACCCAGGTTGGGGAATTTTGGGAGAAGGATGGAATTTTAGAACCCACAAGTTTTAACTCGGCTGGAGATTAATCCAGAATCTGGGGTTTCTCCTATGTTTGAAAGGTGCTTGAGAATGTCTTTGAGACTCAAGGGAATTAGAATGTCCAAGTCTACTGGTAGAGTTTTATCTTTTGAATGATGCCCAAGAGGAGGCCGACTCGTTTAAGGGATGAGTATCAACCCTAAAATTGGTCTGAAGGTTTTGACTCCTTTTAGAAAGACAACTCTAACGAAGGATGACTAAGTTTTGTCCTATACCTTTAGGAGGTCGTGAAGGTCCTTGTACGAAGCCCAAGAGAAGGCATGAGAACTTTTAAGAAGCCGATGGGTCCTTGTACAACGCCCAAGAGGAGGCGGGGATGCTTTTAGGAAGCCCGTGGGTCCCCAAACCAAGAGAAGTTCAAGAAATTCAATTCACAAAGAAGAGATCATTCCAGGAAAGTTTGAGAATTTGGAAGAAACTCAAGAAATGCTATTCACGGAGAATAGATCAACTCCGGGGAGTAGAGTTTCTTTGACAATTTCTAGGGGGTGACATTCTGAGAAAAGGTTCACCGAGAATACTTTCGTTCTCTTTGTTCCCTATTGTTTAACCCCAAGAGAAGGGAAGACTATATCTGGAATCCTATGGGGATCTAGTTTTGTTTGTATTCGAGAGTGACCAACAGGCTTTGCCTAGTTCTAGACGTAGTTGCCGGGGAAAACTCTAAATAACTATACTGGTATTACACAGTTGATATATGACGAGTATATAAAAGGATGTGAAAGAAGACTTATAGTGAAACAGCCCCACAATACAGTTATATACATGAAAGCAGTAAATGAAAGCGGATAAACACTTACCCATTGTAGAGCTTCCATGCTATTTTGTTAGTTGTTCAACAAAGAAATTAAAGAAAGTTTTGATAACAACATATATTTGAATTCAAAATCAAAGGAGAAAAGTGCTTTGAAAATATTGTTGGGTCTTATACAACGTCTGAGGCCAAAATCACTTTGGCTTCAAAAAGGGTTTGGGTCTTACACTCTTTTAGAGGCCCAAAAGTGTTTTTAAGAAAAGAAATGGGTCTTATAGCTCAAGGAGAGGCCCAAGTTATTTGATTTTGAACTGGCGATCGCGCCGATATTTTTGAAAATGTGTTGGGACTTATACAATGTCTGAGGCCCAAAAAGTTTTTGGTTAAAAAGGGATTGGGTCTTACACTTTATTAGAGGCCCAAAGAGTTTGAAAATGAATAAAGATGGGTCTTATAGCTCAAGGAGAAGCCCAGGTGTTTTGTTAAAAAGGCGACTATCGTGCCGAACTTTTCGACTGTATCGGGACTTATACAATGTACTGAGGCCCAAAGAAGGTTTTTATCTATAAAAGGATGGGACTTACACTATACCAAGAGGCCCAGTACCTCCGTCAATCAACCAAAAGCATCAGATATAATACCTTACCAAAAACCTCGCAAATAGTCCAGACACCGTATTCTTAAGCAAAATAACCAAAGACAAACCCCCCTTTGATAGCATCTGTAAACCAACAGTCATCTGTTTAAACTCAGTATGCAAACAGGGTTAATTGGAGACATCTATTTGCCTTCTTTAATCAGCTTCACAGGATAAAAATGAATCAAACTGTAGTACCAAAGCGATAGTGATTCGAAACCATAAAAATCGCGCTATATATCACTATTTCGACTAAGTCAAAGATAGGCTAATTATCAATAGAGAGTTAAAACAAGGTTCTTGGCACTATGTTCCAGGATTCACTAATTGATCTTGTAAGTAACCTTTAAAGTAAGATACTAGCAATTGTTTACTATTTTTCGACGTAAACAAATTGGTATACCTGGTGGGACCTGTGCTAAGTCTCATATCTATTTACACATATTCTTGTTTTTCTCTCTTTTAATATTTGTTATATGTTCATGAGTTTTTCTGGGTAGTTTGTATGCAATTAAGGAGTGGAAAGGCTTTATCCAAAATGTCATGTCCTCCCATAGAAAACGTCAATCCCCAGAAAAATCCTCAAAATGTAGCGCAACAGCCAGTCATGTCGACAGTTGAGGAGCTAGTTCTCTCAACACCGGTTAGGACAACTGCTCTGGTGGTGTCAACGGTGGCAGTCGCAGCGATACCATCGCAGGGGGCGACACCCCCACCACAATCAGGGGAATCCACTTACTAACCATGCAATTGCGAGACCTTTATTTGGGTTTTTTATGCCACTAAATGGCATGGATTACCCATACGGTATGCCAACGTGTAGCGTGCGGTTTTTGTCGGTGACGCGACCACCTTATCGCCATTGGTTGGAATTGGGTGCTACTTTCGGATTTCTTATTTATCCTATGAAGCTGGAAAGGAAAGGGAAGATATCTAAAACTAACCTTGTACATAAATGTTTTCTTTAACAAATGCTAAGAGATTGGGGGGTCCGGGGTCAGGTTATACAATGGGGAGTTGTCAATTACCCATCCTATATATGGTTATCCATAGATGGTTTAGCAAATTCTACTGTTATCTACTTACTGGTGTTTATCTGTTATAAATTGGGAAAAGTTTCTTCTTTGGGAAAGTTTGAAAGAGTATTTTTGTTGTTTTTGGGTTTTTCGATGTTTTTGGTAAGGTATTGGACCTAAGGTTTTTTATTAGTGTGCTCGCTAAGATTTCGCAATCTTATGCCTACGTATTCCCGTTAAATAAAACAGGGAAATCAGAGCAATCATAGTTCCTCCTATTCTATGGGAGGAAAAAGATGTTTGGTGTCTTGGTCAAAGCCCAAGATTGAAGCTAAAGGGTATTTATGTCTTGTTTCAAAGCCCAAGATTGAAGCTAAAGGTTTTGACTGAGACAGAATTTGTCCTCTCTAAGGGAGATATCTCATCTATTTATCACGATTGTTGGGTGACTGATTATAAAGGAGAATTACTTTAACTGGAATATATGGAATCTAGCAATGCCATAATTTCCTTTATAGGGGATTTGTCCTAAAGGAGAAAACTTTAACTCAGTGTTGAGCAATGCCATTTTTCCTTAGGAATCTTTCATACCAAGAGAGGGACATTGGCTTGGATGTAAATAATCCAGAGGCTTGCCACTTACAGCAATTAGATGAAAGAAGGGGATTTACCAGGATAAGAGATGGACTACAGCTTGGATTTTTTAATCAACAAGTGTGCCACTTACAACAGTTATCTGGGATTAAGTTTTGTTTTGATTGTCTGTTTTGATGTGTGATGTACAGAGAAATGTCTTCCTACAGAGATTTTTTTTATTTCTTCTGAGGGGATGTTGATTTTTGTGTGCCTTGATCAAAGCCCAAGGTTGAAGCTAAAAGGTTGACTCTTCTAGGGAGTTTTATATTTGTCTTGTACAAAGCCCAAGATTGAGGCTGAAAAGAGACTAACTCTTTTGGGGAGATCATTATGCAGAGCCTAAGATGAGGCTGGAAGGAATTGACTCTTCCGGGGAAATATTTGTTCTGTCTTGTACAAAGCTCAAGATTGAGGCTAAAAGGAGTGACTCTACTGGTGAGAGGTTTTATCTGTCTTGTAAAAAGCCCAAGATTGAGGCTAAAAGAGGATTGACTCCACTGAGGAGGTTCCATATGTGTCTTGTACAAATCCCAAGATTGAGGTTAAAAAGGGTTAACTGACTCAACTGGAGAATGTTTATGGGTGTCTTGTACAAAGCCCAAGATTGAGGCTAAAAGGTGCTGAGGGGTGATCATTATACAAAGCCTAAGAGGAGGCTGGTTGGGGGAATTTCTTATATAAAGCCTAAGAAGAGGCTAACTTCTGCTGAGGATTATTGAGATCCAGAGGCAGGTCCTAATTGGGGAATCAACTCTTGCTGAGGGTTGCATAAGAGTTGAAATATCAGAGACCATGAGGTTCTGAGTTTTCTAAGGGTTTACTGGTAGTAACTTGACCCTAGCTGGGGAAATTTTAAAGTAAAGGTTTAAAGATTGAGTTTTGAAACCTGTGGAGGTCTTAACTCTGTTGAAAATTTATCAGGGTTTTTCCTGTGTTTTTAGGAAACTTGAGGGTTTCTGGATATCCAAAAGGAGGTGAGACTGTCCAAGTCTACTGGTATGAAAATTTTTATCTTTGTATGATGCCCAAGAGGAGGCTGGTGTTTTAAGGGATGAGAATCAACCCTAAATGGTTCTGATGTTTTGAGATTCTGACTCCCTGGAGGATTAAACTATCAAAGGATGACTAAGTTATGTCCTATACCTGTAGGAGGTCTTTGGGTCCTTGTATTAAGCCCAAGACGAGGCATGAGAACTTCTAAGAAGCATGAGGGTCCTTGTACAAAGCCCAAGAGGAGGCTGGGGATGCTTTTAGGAAGCCTGTGGGTCCAAACCTAAGGAAAGTTCAAGAAAGGTTTCACCGGGAATAATCCTTTCTTTAGTGAACAGTTCTAGGGTTTGAAGAAATTCAAGAGAGGTTTCATCGGGAATTAATCCTCTCTGGGGGAAATGAATTTCTTAGACAAATTTCTAGTAGTGACAGTCTTGAGAAAATTTTCACCGAGAATAATGCCTTTCTCTGTTCCATATTGTATAAGCCCAAGAGGAGGCAAGACTGTATTTGGAATTTCCTATGGGGAGCTAGTTTTGACTGTGTTGAAAGAGTGGCCACTGGCTTGATCTAATCCTAGACCTAATTACTGGGAAAAACTCTAAGCAAGTAATATATATATATATATATATATATATATATATATATATATATATATATAACAACAAGTATGTAAAAGAAAGCTGGTAGAACTTACAAGCGAGCAAGCTTCCAGTGTTACAGTTGTATGGTTAGTTATTCAAGAAATTAAAGAAAGTTTTGATAACAACTATGAATTTGAATCTAAATCAAAAGGGAAGTTGTTTTGAAAGGATGTTTGGGGCTTATACTTAAGGAGAGGCCCAGATGAACTCTTTTGAAAAGGTGACGATCGCGTCGTTATTTTGAAAATCGTACCGGGACTTATAAAATGACTGAGGCCCAAAAAGGTTTATGTACAAAAGGGTGGTTGGTTCTTACACTCTATTAGAGGCCCAAAGTTTATTTTATACGAAAGATGGGGCTTACAACTCAAGGAGAGGCCCATGTGATAGACAGTGATCGCACCGTCGTTTTGAAAATCGTGTCGGGACTTATACAATGACTGAGGCCCAAATTGTTTTTATTTATAAAGGGATGGGTCTTACACTCTATTAGAGGCCCAAATAATGTTTGAAAAAGAAATATGGGACTTCCAACACAAAGGAGACCCAAAATGATTTTGTTTAAAAGGCGACGATCGCGCCGCGGTTTTAGAAAACACAGTGGGACTTATACAATGACTGAGGCCCAAATTTTATTATATTTGACAAGGGATGGATCTTACACTCTATTAGAGGCCCAAAGTTTATTTTATACGAAAGATGGGGCTTACAACTCAAGGAGAGGCCCATGTGATAGACAGTGATCGCACCGTCGTTTTGAAAATCGTGTCGGGACTTATACAATGACTGAGACCCAAATTGTTTTTATTTACAAAGGGATGGGTCTTACACTCTATTAGAGGCCCAAAGAATGTTTGAAAAAGAAAGATGGGACTTACAACACAAAGGAGACCCAAAATGATTTTGTTTAAAAGGCGACGATCGCGCCGCGGTTTTAGAAAACATAGTGGGATTTATACAATGACTGAGGCCTAAATTTTATTATATTTGACAAGGGATGGGTCTTACACTCTATTAGAGGCCCAAAAGTGTTTTGAAAAAGATTTGTGAGGGTGTGTAATAATCAAAACCCTAATTTGCTTTAAAAATGTATTTTAATTGAATAAAATTCGATTAAAATGATCAACATGTGTGAAAAACAATTTGTGATCTTGGATTAATGTTTGAAAAATCATGTTTTATCCCTAGAATGATTTAAAAATCATTTGAGTTTGAAAAATCAAGAGAAAGAAACATTTTTAAATGCTTAAAAACAAATAAAAATAAATTTTTATAAAAATATTAAATATACAAAATAAATAATATTTTTGTGAAATTTTTGTAGAATAAAATATTTTAACAATTTTATGAATTTTAAAAAAAAGAATCAATTCAAAAACATTAAAATTCAGAGAGAAATTAATTTTTGAATCAATTAAATAAAATAACTAAAATTCAAAAATTCAAAAGTTTGAAAAAGGGCGCCAAGAACAACTTGTTCTTGCCCGCGTGCCCTGTTTTGCTCCAATTTGCATTTTCGCACTTTTCTCTCTGATTACTCAATGGTTTTGCCAGATTCAAACTCCAATCTCACTCGTTTTTGAACAAGGATCACAACCATATAAATTAATTGCATTTATATTAAGTTTGGAGTGAGAAATCAAAGGATAACCTCAAGAACCCTAATTTCAGCATGAACACAATGAAAGTCCATACACGATTGATTCATGGCAATTGATTGAGGGTTAACACTCTATATACATGCAGAAATAAGATGGTAACTTGAAATAACATTTATGATGCATGGAATATAGAGTTTGAGAGTGTTAGGCTTACTTGTTGCAAGAGAAATTTGAATTCTCAGTTGTACGTGTTTTTGAAGTGTTTGAGTAATCTGGACAGCTTCCTTAGGTGCAAAGGGATGTGTTTGAATGCTTAGAGTGGTTGGAAACCTCTTGGTTTGGTTTGCACCAACCCTTCTGCAGACCTGCTTTTGAACTTGAGCAAATAGGGTACCACTTTGGGATTCTGATGTTCCAGATGTTGTTTTAGTGCTTGAATCACTTACATATGATGTATGCGAGGTGTTTGTATCATTGGTTTGGACAGAAATGCTCTCTATCTCAAAATCGAGTTTTCATATTTCAAATATTTGGAATTTTTGAAGTGAAGAGTGAAATGCAAGAAAACATGTGTGGTAGTGTTTTGGGGTACTCTGATCAACCAGAAATTACCTATATTTATAATAAAGGAAGTTTGTCTTGCAAGGAATAGTGAATAGAGGCTTGGATCAGATTGCATTGAATGTTTTTGTCCTTTGGTCAAGGTCTCCTCTAGCCATTGACTTGAGCCAAGCTTTGCAGGTTTAGGTCCTCTAATGTTTAGATATGTCTTAACTCATTTGGACTGTTTTGTGGCTCATTCATGCCACCTCAGTGCATCACTTTAATGCTTGATGCCAAATTTGAATTTCAAGATTCCTTTCATGATGATTTTGCACATGGAAGGCTAGGTTATTGGCATTTTGTGTTATGGATCAGATCCCTCATTCATTTGTGTTGTAATTGGACAGAATTTGAATGATCAAAGTGCCCAAAATTAGTCTAAGGAATCGTGGGATGCAATTTGTACCAAATGCTGTCAAAAAACTGTTTGTTTTTAGGCAACTTGTGAGATCCATAACTCCTAGCTCAAATGAAGTTTGATTGAGTTCTTGGACATTTTGGAAAGCTCTCATGACATACTTCAACTTTGATGTTCACAAATGGACCTGGTTCAGCTTGGATCAAGGTGAAAAATGGCCTCAAAGTTTGGAAAAAGTGAAACAGATTCTGACTTGTTGAAACTTTCAATAAGTGTTGGTAAAAGTGGTTATTTCCACTTTTTGTTATTTTGATCAATCCATAACTCAAAATCCATGAGGTTTTGAAATCTCTTTTAGTTGACATATTAGAAGTATGTCATGTGAACTTTCATTTAAGCTTTGGATGGGAGAAAAAGGCCTCGTGGTTTAGGAGTTATGACCTTGCAAAGTTGGTACAAAATATCTTTTGTTCCATAACTTAGAAAAATTTTAGTTTCTCATGGTTGCCCCTTTTGCAAGAAACCTCACTTTTATTGATTTTTCTTGATGAATGATGATCAATACCATACATTAACATTGTTTTTTTACTTAGGGGAACCATATTTGTGAAAATTTCCAAAAAGTCAAACTTGATTTTGGGCACAGTTGACTTTTTGTCAGATGAAATCCAAACTGTGTGATTCTTTGTGCAATCAAGTTCTTGACCCAATTCAAACCTAATGGATGGATTCCATGGGTGTTGTAGGGTGTCTTGAATCATGTCCCAAGGTTTGGGAGCATGTCTTGGTCAAAAGTCAAAGGCACAGTTGACTTTTTCTTCAAAACCCTAATTATGGTCCAGATGAGATTGAAACTTGTGAATCAAGCTTCTTGGATCAATCCATTGTTGTAAACGAATCAATGTAGTGTATTTAAGGCCCTCAAATCATGTCTTGAGGTTTAGGTTCATGTCTTTCCTCAAAAGTCAACTTAGGGGTGAATTAGGTCAAGAAACCCTAATTCCTGATTTTTTATGAATGCATCCCCTGAGGTTATTTTGACTTGATGATTAGGTATATGAGGTCCCTTTGAGCATCTTGGGTTTTGCTTTGAAGCATTGGCTCATGCCCAGAAGAAAATTTTCATTTAAAGGCCTTAGTCGACCAAAACCCTAATTTGGTGACACTAGCGATCTCGAGGCTTGATCCACTTGGAATGTTGCACTCCTGTGCCTGATTCTTGATGTGGGAGTCCCCTTGATCCCTTATGGGTATTTGAGAGGTTAGAAAAGTTGAAGATCATGTCATTTCTTGATTGATCCTTTGTCTAAGTTATCTGAGAGGGCTTAAAACCCTAATTCTTGATTGTGGTGAATGCTCAACCATCTTTGAGGAGATTGATGAGGCATGAAGGTACATCCATAGTGTGGTGATGATTTACACAATGATGGGAAATATTGTGGTCAAAATTTGGGGTATGACAGATGCCCCTTTTTAATCTTCTTGGACCTGAAGGTGTGAATGGCGAAGGTATTCGGACACTCAAGGTGCAAAAGGATTAAATATCGGAATACCCAAAATTTTGGCGGTGGTTATGAATGGCAGTTTGCTCATCCATCTTCTTTTGCTAAGTAACGATACTTAAAAAATGGTGAAACTCCCTCTCGATCCTGGTCTTCAGCCACGGAACTGGTCTCAGTTTATGAAATAAATTTCCCCTCGATCCTGGTTTTTAGCCACGGAACTGGTCTTAGTTTCTTTTGAAATAAACCTGCCCTCGATCCTAGTCTCCAGCCAAGGAACTGGTCTTAGTTCCTTTTGAAATAAACCTCCCCTCGATCCTAGTCTTCAGCCAAGGAACTGGTCTTAGTTTCTTTTGAAATAAACCTCCCCTCGATCATGGTCTTCAGCCATGGAACTGGTCTTAGTTTCTTCTTATCGAGTTTCTTCCTTGACAAAGGATGTTATTTGCAGCGGTTTTCGTCAAACTTCTCACCGAGTTTTACTGGGGAGACGCCATTTGATGGAAAAAAACTTGAGGTCAGACTTACTGGGGGTGCCCATTTGTCTGAGTTGTAGAGGTGTGCAAACTTCTCTGTTGGAGATGCCATTTGCTGACTCTACTGGGGGAAAACGAATCTCTTGAAAGACTGCTTTTTGCTTAGGGATATTACATCATACTTTTCTTCGAGATCTTTCCAGAGAAATGCCATGTGATGTAATCCAATTTTGAGGTGCAGACGACTTCATCAACATCAACTTTCTTGGGAGAAAAACTGATGTATTGCCGAGAGTTTTCGGTTAAGAGGCTTTCTCTGGGGATTTTCTTTAATCCGGGAAAGCGAAAATATCATCTTCAATGGTGAAGAGTGATGTTCCAGAGGTGTCTATTGAATGTCTTCTTACCTTTCAGAGGTTCAAGTTATCAAAGTGGTCGAGGACCGTCTCCAATCCAGAAATAAACTAGGGGAGAGATTGCTCAGACGATACATTTCCTAACGAGGAAAGAACTTAAACCGGGATTTTGTCTTATCCGACACAGAAAGGACAACTGACAACTTGATTGACAATAGGACTTTATCACTTGGGGAATGAGTATGACCAGAGCAATATTAATGCAATATAATTATGAATGTGAATCAATTATGTATGATGTATGTATGTTTATGCTGACAAAACTGACGCGACATACAGAGTAGTGGAAATCCACGACTGGATACTCGGCCACTGCGGGGGAATGAAGAGTACCATCGGTTCAAGATAGCAGTCCTGTCTTGCTTTGGAGAGGTAGACCCTGTGGGAAGAAAGAAACTATAAATCGGTCCTTAGGGGTACGAACTCTGCCGAGAATGCCAGATGGGATATTATATCTGAAACGGTTATTCCTTCATTCAGGTATACTGGTTTAGAAGGAGTACTTTGATTCTGCACTTTGAGGTTCAATCATCTTCGGAGAAGCTATCGATGTTCTTTGTGCGTTCATCAGTTTAAAAAGAAATGCCATCTTTATTTTAAAAGTGGAAGAAAATTTGACAAGTAAAAATTCATTTTTTTGTTTTGTTTCAAGAATCGTTGATCATGTTAAAAATTTCATTCTGTAAAGCTAAAATAAATGAGAATTGCAAACAAAAGCACTAGGGCTCAAATTTTATTGATAGGATGGAAATCAGCCAAGCGCGTGATCCCATAGAGTATTTACAAAGTTTAGAAAATGGTAATTTTAAGGGAAAGGGGCTACATCGAAACATAACGATCGTTATCCTTCTACCAACTTTGAATTCTGGACATCCTGAGCTTCTGTCGAAGATGACCTTGACTGGAATTTTTTCGACGAACAGTGTTACCGCTGGGGATTTAACCTTGTCGGACGTAGTTACTTGCCATGAATCCATAACTTTTGCCTGGATTATCTTTTGAGGTTTCCAATCCACCGGGATGATTTTTTTTTATGTCTCTAATTTTTACCTAGACTGGCTTTTCAGGTTTTCAATCCACTGAGACGTTTTTTTTTCTTTTTTTTATTTCATTTAGGCGAAGTATTTCTTGACTACGTCAGCATTCGTTGGGTAGGTAAACTCCTCTCCATCCATGGTTGCGAGTCTTAAGGCGCCGCATGAGAAGGCTTTCTTGACCACATAGGGGCCATCGTAATTCGGAGTCCATTTGCCCCGGGAATCAGTGAGGAATGATTGTATCTTTTTTAGCACAAGGTCTCCTTTCCTGAAGACGCGAGGTCGGACCTTTTTGTCGAAGGCCTTCTTCAATCTTTGCTGATACAACTAACCATGGCACAGAGCCGTTATTCACTTTTCTTCTATCAGATTCAATTCATCGTGTTGATTTTGACACCATTCAGCCTCTGTTAGCTTAGCTTCCATCAATACCGGATTGATGGGATCTCTACTTCTATGGGGAGCACTACTTCCATGCCATATACTAGAGAGAAAGGGGTTGCCCCTGTTGAAGTGCGGACAGATGTGCGATAATCGTGAAGAGCAAAAGGAAGCATTTTATGCTAGTCTTTGTAGGTTACAACCATATTTTGAACAATCTTCTTAATGTTCTTGTTAGCCGCTTCTACTGCCTCATTCATCTTAGGAAGGTAGGGAGATGAATTATGGTGTTCGATTTTGAAATCAGGACACAATTCTTTCATCATCTTGTTGTTCAAGTTAGATCCACTGTCAGTGATGATCTGGCTTGGAACGCCATAATGGCAGATGAGGTTGTTCTTGATAAATCGGACCACGACTTGTCAGGTTACATTGGTGTATGACGCTGCTTCGACCCATTTGGTGAAGTAGTCAATGGCTACCAGGATGAACCGATGTTCGTTTGAAGCTTTGGGTTCAATCATGCCAATCATGTCGATTCCCCATATAGAAAAAGGCCATGGAGAAGAAAGAACTTTGAGATGCGTTGGCGGTACATGGATTTTGTCTGCGTATATTTGACACTTGTGACACTTCCTCATGTACTTGTAGCAATCGGATTCCATGGTCAACCAATAGTATCCTGCTCTCAGAATTTTTCTCACCATTGTGTGTCCGTTGGCATGAGTTGCAAAGGATCCTTTGTGAATTTCTTTCATTAGCATGTTTGCTTCTGGTCTGTCTACGCATCAGAGCAAGACCATGTCGAAGTTTCTCTTATAGAGTGTATCACCGCTCAAGAAGAAGTTGCTTGCCAATCTTCTGATGGTTTTCCTGTCTTTTCGATGCCCTAGGTGGGTACTCTTATTTCTGAATGAAGCATTTGATATCGTGATACCAAGGTTTGTCGTCTATGGCTGCTTCGATCGCGAAGATGTAAGTGGGCCGTTCTAGGCGCATTATGTCAATCTTAGGTACGTCGTTCCATTGACCCGCACTAATCATGGAAGAGAGAGTGGCTAGTGCATCAGCCATGTGATTTTCTTCACGAGGCATGTGATGAAACTTAATTCTATTGAAGAATGGTAACAACCTTCTCGCGTAATCTTTGTAAGGAATCAATCCTGATTGGCATGTATTCCACTCTACTTTGATCTGATTGATAACCAGGGTTGAGTCTCCGTATACATCCAAAAAAATTATCCTTAAGTCAATAGCTTCTTCGAGACCCATGATACAAGCTTTGTATTCGGCCTCATTATTTGTGCATTTGAAAGTCAGTCGGGCGGTGAAAGGAATATGGGTACCCTGAGGTGTTACGATGATTGCCCCAATTCTATTTCCATAATTATTGACAGTTCCGTCAAAAATTAATCCCCATTGGGAACCTGTTCTGGCCCTTCACTGGGTAGCGGTTCATTGCAATCCTTTATTTTCAAGTACATGACATCTTCGTCTAGGAAGTAAAATCCGACTGATTCCTGATCGTCCATTGGTTGATGAGCCAAATGATCGGCTAAAATACTTCCTTTGACGGCTTTCTGAGCATGGTACTCGATGTCATATTCCGATAACAACATCTGCCAACGGGCAATCCTTCCCGTGAGAGCTGGCTTTTCAAAGACGTACTTGATCGGATCCATTTCAGAGATTAACCAAGTAGTGTGACAAATCATGTACTGGCGAAGACGTTTGGCTGCCCAAGCCAAAGCACGACAAGTTTTCTCGAGCATAGTGTAACGAGTTTCACAGTCTGTGAATTTCTTGCTTAAATAATAGATGGCAAACTCCTTTCTTTTGGTTTCATCTTGCCGGCCAAGTACACAACCCATAGAGTCTTCCAAGACTATTAGGTAGATGATTAGTGGTCTTCCTTCCATTGGAGGAGATAGAATAGGTGGATTCAACAGATATTCTTTGATACTGTCGAACGTTTTTTGGCAATCTTCTGTCCATACACAACTTTGATTCTTTCTGAGTAGTTTGAAGATTGGCGCGCATGTCACGGTCATGAGGGATATAAACCTTGAGATGTAATTCAGACGTCCCAAAAATCCTCTGACATGTTTTTCAGTCTTTGGCGAAGGCATTTCTTGAATGGCCTTGACCTTGTCAGGATCAACCTCAATTCCTTTTTGGCTGACGATGAACCCTAAAAGTTTTCCCGAGTGGACACCGAATGTGCATTTATTGGGATTCAAACGGAGTTTGTACTTTCTCAGACACTCGAATAACTTGGACAGGTGTGTCACATGCTCTTCTTCTATTTTAGATTTGGCAATCATGTCATCGACATACACTTCGATTTCTTTGTGCATCATGTCATGAAACAGAGTAGTCATAGCCATTTGATAGGTTGCCCTAGCATTCTTCAAGCCGAATGGCATTACCTTGTAACAAAAGGTGCCCCATGGGGTGATGAATAAAGTTTTCTCCATATCTTCCGGCACCATTTTGATTTGATTATAGCCCGAGAATCCATCCATGAAGGAGAAGACTTTGAACTTTGTTGTACTGTCTACCAGCATGTCTATGTGCGGTAAGGGGAAGTCATCCTTTGGACTTGCTTTGTTCAGATCCCTGTAGTATATGTATATTCTGACTTTTCCGCCCTTTTTCAAAACTGGCACTATGTTAGCTAGCCATTGAGGATATTCTGAGGTAGCAAGGAAACCTGCATCGATTTGTTTCTGCACTTCCTCCTTGATTTTGATGGCCATATCCGGGTGAGTCCGTCTCAGCCTTTGTTTCACCGAAGGATATTCTGTCTTTAGCGGTAAATGATGTTCCACGATGCTGGTATCCAACCCTGGCATGTCCTGATAGGACCAAGCAAATACATCTGGAAACTCTTTGAGAAGTTTTATCAAGCTTTCTTTGACAGTCAGACTGAGCAGTGCTCCAATCTTAAATTCTTTTTTTCTCCCTCTAATCCCAAATTGACCATTTCCAACGGCTCTTTGTGAGGTTCAATGGACCTTTCCTCTTGTCTGAGTAGTCGGGAGATCTCCTCTAGAATTTCTTCGTCCTCTTCTTCTTCAGCTTCAAATTACCGGGAATTCAAAGTTGGGAGAAGGCATTGGATCGTATGTTTTAATGGGGTTTAAAACAAGCAATCTGCATGACGTGATGATTCGTTTTTTAGAAGAGATAGAGAGAATGCAAGAGTGTGTGCAGTGTATTTTCTGAAAAATGCTTGTTATTATTTTGGGTTGTTTTAGGATTACCATTTTCTGAAAAAGTGAAAAGTGAAAACAGCGATAAATGCGGGAATGACAGAATGACGTTATTTATTAATGATTTATCGATTCTTGAAATACAACCCTATAAAACAAAACTTTGTCGCTTTGGGCAAAACGAAGAAGGACATTTACAGAAAAGTGAGCCCTATCAAAACATTTGTTTCACCTGGGCAGGGTGAAAGGTTAAAACAAAGATGGCAATTACTTAGACTTATGGGTGACTTTCAGGACATTGACAGCAACCCATTGGCGACGAACTCCTCGGTGAATCACAAAGTCTGGTACCTTCTTCCTTGGGTTGTCCTCAGAAATGACGCTGATTTATGGTGGAGTAGGATTGTTGGAGTCTTCCTCCCATGCAGAGTTATCGTAAACGAACTCTTCTATTGTATCTTCCCTAATGTTTTCACTCTCAAGAGGATCTCCCCATCCAGTTGCCTGGATGTCCTCGTATCTGATGTGAGAGCTTTCAGGAGCGGTGTACTTGACCAAGAAGTCGTACTTGCCACTCGGCTGTCCTAAGGTGTCCCATACTTCTGTGGGGATAGAGAAGTCATCCTTCTCGATGACGTTGACCTCAAGAAAAGCATAGTTGATGAACTCTTGTCCTGCAATCTTTGCAGATTCATCATTGTGCTGGATATCTTTGAAATGTCCTGAGTAATGATCCCATGACCCGGTGGGGACTTGGGTATTCCTTTCAATATTACTCAGCTGATATGCATCGTTTGGCTGACTCTTTTGCCTCAAGTCTTCTGGGTATGGCTTCCAGATAGGCAAGTCATCCAGGGGACCAAAATAGTCCTGATCGAAGTTGTTCTTCATTAGATCATTTTCTAATGAGTTAGGCGGAGCACGGCATCCCTCAAGATCACAATCTCCATAGATCATCCGAACCTCTGATCTTGGTATATATTTTGGGCCCTGCTTGGGAAAACAGAATGGCATGTGTGTTTCTTCTTGAGACTTATAACCGTTGTCGTTGAGATAAGATTTCCATTCCTCGTCTGTATCGGAGGAGTCACTCTTATTGATGGTGTGTACTTCTTGAGACACTGGGTGGAGGAAGCCTCCACTGTGGAAGAAGTCTTGAATGGGATGAAAAATTTTATCTTTAGTAGTCTGGGTACAGGCTGAGGAGAAACCAAGACCTTTCTTTTTCTTGTTATCCGTAGGAATTACGAGTTGTCCCCATCCCTTTGCGTTATTACTCTCGATCACTTTGATAGTGTCTTTGTATGAGGAGATCGATGTCCCTCTTTCTGATCGATTCTCATTGCTCACCGATAGTGCTTGAAACTGGGTTCCAACAACCTCCTCTGGTTCTACACAGGAAAATGAGGATAAATTGCTCACTATTAAGGCCTGATCTCTGCATACTGTGACTAACTTGTCATTCTTGACAAACTTCAGCTTTTGGTGAAGTGTCGAAGTGACTGCCCCAGCCTCGTGTATCCAAGGTCTTCGTAATAAACAGTTGTATGATGCCCGGATGTCCATGACCTGGAAAGTGACTTGGAAAGTGTGAGGACCGATAGTTATGGGAAGATCAACTTCGCCGATAACTATTTTTTTGGATCCGTCAAAGGCTTTGACGATGACCTCGTTGCCTCTCATCGGGGCTCCTTGAAATGATAGTCGTATCAGAGTTAATTTTGGCATAACATTCAAAGACGATCCTGTATCTACCAGTACGCTGGCTAGAGCAACATCCTGGAAGTTGATTGTAATGTTAAGCGCCATATTGTGATTTTTGCCTTCTTCTGGCAGTTCTTCATCACTGAATCCTAAATTGTTGCAGGAAGTGATGTTGGAAATGATGCTGTCAAACTGCCTTACCGTCACATCTTATTCTACAAAAGTTTGATCTAATACTTTCTGCAGAGCTTCCCTGTGAGCTTCGGAACTAAGCAGGAGAGATAGCACAGAGATTCTAGATGGAGTTTGCAACAGCTGGTCCACAATGTTGTACTCGCTTTTCTGGATGAGCTTCAGCATCTCATCGTTGTTTTTTACCAGTTCTGGATTACTGGATTGTCCGACTTGTTGATTTAGAACTTCTGTTTGGGGTTCCTTTTCCTTGGTGGGTTCTCCAACTCCTCTGTTGAAGATTCGGCCGCTCCGTTTTAGTCGACTGATGTCGGCAATGTTCACGACGGAGGATAATGGAGTTTTCTTTCCATTTTCAATGGTAGTTGCACCGTACTTGTAAGGGATAGCCTTTTCTAATTTGTACGGTATTGGACCTGGCAAGTAGATAACCACGGGAGCTTTCTGATTTCTCTGACCGTTATAGGTCACCTCAATCAGTTCTTGGTTGGGAACTTTTCTACTATCAGGAGGAATTCTTGATTCATCGAGTAAGGGAATTATGGCGCAGACGTCTTGGGTTTTCCCATGATCGGAGATTATGACAACGTCTTTGCTTTGATCAGGGAGATAGTCTCGTATCATGTTGATCGACCCAGAACTTGAACTCGGTCGAATCTATTTTTGGTCCAACTGATTTTGAAGAGCCGCTCGTACGAGGTAGTATCCTTGGTTGTTCTCTGAACAAACTCTATAGCGCTCATAGTTATGGGGTGGCATCCGACCACGCCCGCTTTGTATGCAGTGCATCTTTACTAGATCTGTTTCCATCGAGCGGACATCCTGACTTTGATGCCTACCAGGATTCCCGTCAGTCATATTAATCTGTTGTGTAGCTTCATCCAAGTAGATTGGAAGCCACCAGTGGTCCAACAAGTGTTGAAGTATTCTTTGGACAAGTGCACACCATCGGTTGTCTTCACGGCATTTTTCACAGTCTTGATAATCATGTGAAGCCAGAAAACTGAGTCTGACTTGCTTAGCGTGTAATTCTACCAGACTGGTATTCATCAAGCGTATGTCAAAGATCTGAACCATATTGACTTGATGGTTATTTCTCTCACGGTAGTCTTGGATCCATCCGAGATCCATCTGACGTTGGAGGACCTCTTGTACAAAAGAGCATCCCTAATTCCTTGTTGAGCAGATCGGACAAGTGTTGTAATCGTGTCGTGGCAGATTATGGTATTGACTTTGACTTGAATGCATTGCCACCAAATTGACGTTCATCCCAAGAATGTTGCGGTTCTGAACAATGTTGGGATGCGCATGGGCCATGTTGACTTCACAGATTCAGTGATCCTGAATCCAGCCCAGATCCATCTATTCTTGTAGAGCTGATTGCACTACAAAACACCCCTAATTATTCTTATAGTAGATATCACACTGGTGATAATTGTGAGGCGGTACATGACCGTACCCGCTCTGTCTGCAATGCATCCTGACCAGATTGATTCCTAATAGGAGCACATCGTGAATTTGATAACTGCGGCTAAATTTTTCCCCTATTAAATTTAATGCAGTCTTTTCATGTTGCGGCAACGGGTTTGTCTGAACATTTGGATTGGTATCTTTGAAAGATAAGATCCCGTTCCTGACAAGCTTCTGTACATCAGACTTGAAGCTGAGACAGTTCTCAATGTTGTGCCCCGATCCTTCTTGATGGTAAGGGCAAGTTTGATCCACTTTGAACCAAAAAGGAGGATTTTCTGGTACTGTAAGAGGAGTCCTGGTTTGGACGTGCCCCTTGGCCAGTAAGAGTGGTAATAGTTCTGCGTACAACAATGGTATAGGGTCAAATCCTGATGGTCGTGTCGTACGATTGTTATTGTTGTACTGCGAGCGAGCCTACTGAAGAGGTTATTGTGTCCTTTGCTGATACTGTCGTTGACTTGGTTGGCTCTGAGCAACCTGAGGTTGATAATTCGGAGCCGACGTTGGGTTGATAGCGGGAGTTATCGCCGCTACTGGTTGATACCTTCGCCTTTGTTTTCCGAGAGAGATATTACTGATCTCCTACTTTTTCTTCTTTTGGAAAGCACTACCGTATCTTTTGGTACTACTTGTTGGCTCTGTATCTTTGACCAATCGTCCTTCTCGGACTGCTTCTTCAAGGCGTACTCCCATGTTCACCATTTTAGTGAAGTCGCTAGGTGCACTTACAACCATTCGGTCATGATAGAATGAGCTTAAGGTTTTCAAAAATATCTTGATCATCTCCTTTTCCTCAAGAGGAGGACAGATCTGGGCGGCAATTTCACGCCATCTCTGAGCATATTCTTTGAAAGCTTCTTTGTCCTTCTGTGACATTTCTCTGAGCTAATCTCTGTCTGGTGCCATGTCCAAATTATATTTATACTGCTGAACAAAGGCAGCACCGAGATCTCTGAAAGTACTGATCTTGGTGCAGTTTAAACCCACGTACCATTTAAGTGCAGCACCGATTAAACTGTCTTGGAAATAATGGATCAATAGCTGTTGATTTTCTGTCTGAGTAGACATTTTTCGAGCGTACATCACCAAATGATTTTGAGGGCAAGAGTTGCCTTTGTATTTTTCAAAGTCAAGCACCTTGAATTTGTGCGGTATCTTTACATTAGGGACCAGACAGAGGTCTGCGGCATCCTTTCCGAATAAGTCTTGACCGCGAATGGCATGCAGTTCCTTCTGCATTTCTAAGAATTATTCCTGGAACTCATTCATCCTTTCATACATTTCTTTTTTTCCACCAGGAATGGCTTGTGGAATTTGTCCTTCCGGGACAGTGTGTACCACTAGTTGTGGTATAGACATTACAGCGGTGATTCTTGGTGCTTCAGTGCCCTGAAGTTTGTAACCTTCAGGAGTTGCTGTCGTAAACCTTGCATCTTCACTTTCCCAAAGTTTGTAACCTTCAGGTCCAGTGGTTCCTATTACAGCTTCCGGGTCTTCAGTGATCAGCGGGATATATCCTTTAGGTATAAAGTTGAGAGGCATGGCCCAGGGGCGACCTTTAGGCATGTTGTACCGAGGATGATTCTCATGTGTCTCCATTATGGGCGTAGATGTAATCTCTGAGATTATAGTCTTTTAATGCCGCTACTCCTGAGCTGCTGCCAGGGATTGCATGTCACTATGAATTTTTTCTAAACTTTCCTTCAGAGCGTCGATTTCTTCTCTCAGTTCTCTGTTCTCTTCCTCGAGATCGTCCATTTTCTTTTGTCGATTGGCACGAGTATTGTACGAGTGAGACAATTTGACTCTAGAATCGTGACACATACGTGAGACTCAAAGATAAGAAGAATGTGTTATATGAGAATGATGAGTGATATGTAAAGACTTTTTTTTTTTTAGTTTTAATCAAAAAAGAACTTCAACAAATAGATTGCAAATATCATACAGTGGGGGATACCCCTTTTATTGAATTCAAAAAATTGCAGTATGTTACAAGGAAAAGTACATTACTTTACAAAGTGCTGTAAGGAAAATGGCTAAGCTTATGGATCCAGAGTCCTCTCTCAAGAGAGCTCAAATGCTGGTTCCGGTGTTTTTCCTTTTCTTTGATAGGGGCTCTTCAGCCGTTGTCGAGTCGTCAGTCCTTTGCCAAGTGAAAGGAGCGAGCAAATTTCTTCGGTCTTCGTGACTTTCTACAGCATGTTGTTCTAATATTTTAATCAGAGCATCCTTCTCCTTTAACAGTTCCTGAATCTTGGTACATTCCACATTGAGGATTCGGTATTTGTTCTTCCAAGAGCTCTTCTCACGTTGAACTTTGTTGAGAGCTACCTGGAGTTTTTCCGCATCAGACATAAAATAAAGGACATATTCCTTTAATGGAAAAACTTCTTGGCGAGGGTAAGGCATCCTCAGCCTGAGGGCTCTAGTTTGCACCCAGTGGAGATAAGGCTCCATGGAGGTACAGTTTGGTCTTCCTAGAGACTCTCTTCCTTTCTTGTGAATATGTTGCCATGCATGCACTATTTCCTTCTTTAGTGCCCTGTCATTTTCCCCTTCCTTGAAGAAAAGACCTTCCAGATGAACATTATGCGGGATAATCTTCATCGGGTATCCGAGTTGACGGCGAGATCAAATTGGATGATAGTTGATTCCTCCTTTAGTTCCAATGAGGGGTACATTAGGGAAATTTCCACATCTGTCGATGATATCTATCCCCTCATAAATCCTATTATACCAATCTATGTCAGAGTTGGTAAGGGACATAATCCTTTGTGACCAACGTAGAGTACTCTGGTGATCCCAAAAAGCAGCAGACTTAGGTAAATGGGAAATGAACCATTTGTAGAGTAAGGGTAGACAGCATGTGATTATTCCTCCGCTGTACAAATTCCTTAAGTGTACGGAATAATAAGCATCTGCGAGCTAGGTTGGTACGGGGTTCCCAGTCAGAAATATCTTAACGGCATTGGTATCGACGAAGTTGTCAATGTTGGGAAAAAGGAATAACCCATATGTGAGTAGGACAAAGACGTCTTCGAAAGCAGTTACGTTTCCTATACTAGCAGAGTACAGAGCTTTCTCTATCAGGAATTTAGCTGGTAAACCCTGGATTCCCCCTTTGGTGGTCATGTGAGTCCTAACTTCTTACTCGTCCAAAGAGATTGATCTTGCAATGGTTTGTTCCTTTGGAATTTCTTCCAGTCTAGAAAATGGAGCTTGATCTGTGATAGGTAAATTAATCAGATGAGAGTACTCCTTCAGTGTTAGTGCCAGTTGGTAATCCGAAAATGTGAAGCAATGATAAACTGGATCGTAGAACTGAATCAGCGTAGACGGGATTCCTTCAACTACGTGGACCCTTAACAGAGACAATAGTCCTCCATGCTTAGCTTTGAAAGCCTCAGGGTTGGTAATCATCCTTGTTCGGGATTCACTCCCTATAAGTTCTCCCGTCTATGCCACCCTTATCTTAATGTTCTCTCAAACTTTCCACATGCGTATCAATCACATTCCCATTGACAAAAAAATAAACACGGATATCAAGTAGGAATAGCAGTGAATATATATATATATATATATATATATATATATATATATATATATATATATATATATATATATATATAGTATATAGTTATCTAAAACTAACCTTGTACGTAAATGTTTTCTTTAACAAATGCTAAGAGATTGGGGGGTCCAGGCTCAGGTTATGCAATTGGGAGTTGTCAATTACCCATCTTATATATGGTTATCCATAGATGGTTTAGCAAATTCTACTGTTATCTACTTACTGGTGTTTATCTGTCATAAATTGGGGAAAGTTTCTTCTTTGGGAAAGTTTGAGAGAGTATTTTTGTTGTTTTCGAGTGTTCTGATGTTTTTGGTAAGGTATTGGACCTAAGTTTTTTGATTAGTGTGCTCGCTAAGATTTTGCATTCTTATGCCTACGTATTCCCGTTAAATAAAACAGGGAAATCAAAGCAATCGTAGTTCCTCCGATTCTATGGGAGGAAAATGATGTTTGGTGTCTTGTTCAAAGCCCAAGAATGAAGCTAAAGGGTATTTATGTCTTGTTCAAAGCCCAAGATTGAAGCTAAAGGTTTTGACTGAGAGAGAATTTGTCCTCTCTAAGGGAGATATCTCATCTGTTTATCACGATTGTTGGGTGACTGATTATAAATGAGAATTACTTTAACTAGAATATATGGAATCCAGCAATGCCATAATTTCCTTTATAGGGGATTTGTCCTAAAAGAGAAAACTTTAACTCAGTGTTGAGCAATGCCATTTTTCCTTAGGAATATTTCATACTAAGAGAGGGACATTGGCTTGGATGTAAATAATCCAGAGGCTTGCCACTTACAACAATTAGATGAAATAAGGGGATTTACCAGGATAAGAGATGGACTACAACTTGGTTTTTTTAATCAACAAGTGTGCCACTTACAGCAGTTATCTGGGATTAAGGTTTGTTTTGATTGTCTGTTTTGATGTGTGATGTATAGATAAATGTCTTCCTACAAAGTGTTTTTTGATTTCCTCTGAGGGGATGTTGATTTTTGTGTGCCTTGATCAAAGCCCAAGGTTGAAGCTAAAAGGTTGACTCCACTAGAGAGTTTTATATTTGTCTTGTACAAAGCCCAACATTGAGGCTGAAAAGAGACAGAATCTTTTGGGGAGATCATTATACAAAGCCTAAGAGGAGGCTGGAAGGAATTGACTCTTCCGGGGAAATATTTTGTCTATCTTGTACAAAGCCCAAGATTGAGGCTAAATGGAGTAACTCTACTGGTGAGAGGTTTTATATGTCTTGTACAAAACCCAAGATTGAGGGTAAAAGAGGATTGACTCCACTGGGGAGGTTCCATATGTGTCTTGTACAAAGCCCAAGATTAAGGCTAAATGGTGCTGAGGGATGATCATTATACAAAGCCTAAGAGGAGGCTGGTTGGGGGAATTTCTTATATAAAGCCTAAGAGGAGGCTAACTTATGCTGAGGATTATTGAGATCCATAGGCAGGTCCAAATTGGGGAATCAACTCTTGCTGAGGGTCGCAGAAGAGTTGAAATATCAGAGACCATGAGGTTCTGAGTTTTCTGAGGGTTTACTGGTAGCAACTTGACCCTAGCTGGGGAAAATTTAAAGTAAGGGTTTAAAGATTGAGTTTTCAAACCTGTAGAGGTCTTAACTCTGTTGGAAATTGATCAGGGTTTTTCCTGTGTTTTTAGGAAACTTGAGGGTCTCTGGTGATCCAAAAGGAGGTGAGACTGTCCAAGTCTACTAGTATGAAAAGTTTTATCTTTGTATGATGCCTAAGAGGAGGTTAGTGTTTTAAGGGATGAGAATCAACCTTAAATGGTTCTGATGTTTTGAGATTCTGACTCTCTGGAGGATTGAACTATCAAAGGATGCTAAGTTCTGTCCTATACCTATAGGAGGTCTTTGGGTCCTTATATTAAGCCCAAGAAGAGGCATGAGAACTTCTATGAAGCCTGAGGGTCCTTGTACAAAGCCCAAGAGGAGGCTGGGGATGCTTTTAGGAAGCCTGTGGGTCCAAACCTAAGGAAAGTTCAAGAAAGGTTTCACTGGGAATAATCCTTTCTTTAGTGAACAGTTCTAGGGTTTGAAGAAATTCAAGAGAGGTTTCACCAGGAATTAATCCTCTCTGGGGGAAATGAATTTCTTAGACAAATTTCTAGTAGTGACAGTCTTGAGAAAAGTTTCACCGGGAATAATTCCTTTCTCTGTTCCATATTGTATAAGCCCAAGAGGAGGTAAGACTGTATCTGGAATTTCCTATGGGAAACTAGTTTTGACTGTGTTGAAAGAGTGACCACTGGCTTGATCTAATCCTAGACCTAATTGCTAAGGAAAAATCTAAGCAAGTAATATACAGGCATAGATATATATAGATGAAATATATAAACAAGTATGTAAAAGAAAGCTGGTAGAATTTACAGGCGAGCAAGCTTCCAGTGTTATATCTGTATGGTTAGTTATTCAAGAAATTAAAGAAAGTTTTGATAACAACTATGAATTTGAATCTAAATCAAAAGGGAAGTTGTTTTGAAAGGAATTTTAGGGCTTATACTTAAAGAGAGGCCCAGATGAATTCTTTTGAAAAGGTGACGATCGGGTCGTTATTTTGAAAATCGTAACGGGACTTATACAATGACTGAGGCCCAAAAAGGTTTATGTACAAAAGGGTGGTTGGGTCTTACACTCTATTAGAGACCTAAAGTTTATTTTATATGAAATATGGGGATTACAACTCAAGGAGAGGCCCATGTGATAGACAGTGATCGCACCGTCGTTTTGAAAATCGTGTCGGGACTTATACAATGACTAAGGCCCATATTGCTTTTATTTACAAAGGGATGGGTCTTACACTCTATTAGAGGTCCAAATAATGTTTGAAAAAGAAAGATGGGACTTACAACACAAAGGAGGCCCAAAATGATTTTGTTTAAAAGGCAACGATCGCGCCGCGGTTTTAGAAAACACGGTGGGACTTATACAATGACTGAGGCCCAAATTTTATTATATTTGACAAGGGATGGGTCTTACACTCTATTAGAGGCCCAAAGTTTATTTTATACGAAATATGGGGCTTACAACTCAAGGAGAGGCCCATGTGATAGACAGGGATCGCACCGTCGTTTTGAAAATCGTGTCGGGACTTATACAATGACTGAGACCCAAATTGTTTTTATTTACAAAGGGATGGGTCTTACACTCTATTAGAGGCCCAAAGAATGTTTGAAAAAGAAAGATGGGACTTACAACACAAAGGAGGCCCAAAATAATTTTGTTTAAAAGGCAATGATCGCGCCACGGTTTTAGAAAACACAATGGAACTTATACAATGACTGAGGCCCAAATTTTATTATATTTAACAAGGGATGGTTCTTACACTCTATTAGAGGCCCAAAGTTTATTTTATACGAAAGATGGGGCTTACAACTCAAGGAGAGGCCCATGTGATAGACAATGATCGCACCGTCGTTTTGAAAATCGTGTCAGGACTTATACAATGACTGAGGCCCAAATTGTTTTTATTTACAAAGGGATGGGTCTTACACTCTATTAGAGGCCCGAAGAATGTTTGAAAAAGAAATATGGGACTTACAACACAAAGGAGGCCCAAAATGATTTTGTTTAAAAGACAATGATCGCGCCGCTGTTTTAGAAAACACAGTGGGACTTATACAATGACTGAGGCCCAAATTTAATTATATTTGACAAGGGATGGGTCTTACACTCTATTAGAGGCCCAAAAGTGTTTTTAAAAAGATTTGTGAGGGTGTGTAATAATCAAAACCCTAATTTGCTTTAAAATGTATTTTAATTGAATAAAATTCGATTAAAATTATCAACATGTGTGAAAAACAATTTGTGATCTTGGATTAATGTTTGAAAAATCATGTTTTATCCCTAGAATGATTTAAAAATCATTTGAGTTTGAAAAATCAAGAGAAAGAAACATTTTTAAATGCTTAAAAACAAATAAAAATAATTTTTTATAAAAATATTAAATATACAAAATAAATAATATTTTTGTGAAATTTTTGTAGAATAAAATATTTTAACATTTTTATGAATTTTGAAAAAAAGAATCAATTGAAAAACATTAAAATTCAGAGAGAAATTAATTTTTGAATCAATTAAATAAAATAACTAAAATTCAAAAATTCAAAAGTTTGAAAAAAGGCGCCAAGAACAACCTGTTCTTGCCTGCCTGCCCTGTTTTGCTCCAATTAGCATTTTCTCACTTTTCTCTCTGATTACTCAATGGTTTTGCACGATTCAAACACCAATCTCACTCATTTTTTAAAAAGGATCACAACCATATAAATTAATTGCATTTATATTAAGTGTGGAGTGAGAAATCAAAGGATAACCTCAAGAACCCTAATTTAAGCATGAACACAATGAAATTCCATACACGGTTGATTCATGGCAATTGATTGAGGGTTAACACTCTATATACATGCAAAAACAAGATGGTAACTTGAAATAACTTTTATAATGCATGGAATATAGAGTTTGAGAGTGTCAGACTTACTTGTTGCAAGAGAAATTTGAATTCTCAGTTGTAGGTGTTTTTGAAGTGTTTGAGTGATCTGGACAGCTTCCTTAGGTGCAAAGGGATGTGTTTGAATGCTTAGAGTGGTTGGAAACCTCTTAGTTTGGTTTACACCAACCCTTCTGCATACCTGCTTTTGAACTTGAGCAAATGGGATACCACTTTGGGATTCTGATGTTCCAGATGTTGTTTTAGTGTTTGAATCACTTGCATATGATGTATGTAAGGTGTTTGTATCATTGGTTTGGACATAAATGCTCTTTATCTCAAAATCGAGTTTTCATATTTCAAACATTTGGAATTTTGGAAGTGAAGAGTGAAATGCAAGAAAACATGTGTGGTAATGTTTTGGGGTACTCGGATTAACCAGAAATGACCTCTATTTATAGTAGAGCAAGTTTGTCTTGCAAGGAATAGTGAATGAAGGCTTAGATCAGATTGCATTGAATGCTTTTGTCCTTTGGTCAAGGTCTCCTCTAGCCATTGACTTGAGCCAAGCTTTGCAGGTTTAGGTCCTCTGATGTTTGGATATGTCTTGACTCATTGGGACTGGTTTGTGGCTCATTCATGCCACCTCAATGCATCACTTTAATGCTTGATGCCAAATTTGAATTTCAAGATTCCTTTCATGATGATTTTGCACATGGAAGGCTAGGTTCTTGGCATTTTGTGTTATGGATCAGATCCCTCATTCATTTGTGTTGTAATTGGACAGAATTTGAATGATCAAAGTGCCCAAAATTAGTCTAAGGAATCGTGGGATGCAAGTTTGTACCAAATGCTGTCAAAAAACTGTTTGTTTTTAGGCAACTTGTGAGATCCATAACTCCTAGCTCAAATGGAGTTTGATTGAGTTCTTGGATATTTTGGAAAGCTCTCATGACATACTTCAACTTTGATGTTCACAAATGGACCTGGTCCAGCTTGGATCAAGGTGAAAAATGGCCTCAAAGTTTGGAAAAAGTGAAACAGATTCTGACTTGTTGAAAATTTCACTAATTGTTGGAAAAAGTGGTTATTTCCACTTTTTGTGATTTTGATCAATCCATAACTCAAAATCCATGAGGATTTGGAATCTCTTGTAGTTGACATATTTGAAGTATATCATGTGAACTTTCATTTGAGCTTTAGATGGGAGAAAAAGGCCTTGTGGTTTAGGAGTTATGACCTTGCAAAGTTGGTACAATATCACTTTTGTTCCATAAGTTAGAAAAATTTTAGTTTCTCATGGTTGCCCCTTTTGCAAGAAACCTCACTTGTCTTGATTTTTATTGATGAATGATGTTCAATACCATACATTAACATTGTTTTTTACTTAGGGGAACCATATTTGCGAAAAATTCCAAAAAGTCAAACTTGATTTTGGGCACAGTTGACTTTTTGTTAGATGAAATCCAAACTGTGTGATTCTTTGTGAAATCAAGTTATTGACCCAATTCAAACCTAATGGATAGATTCCATAGGTGTTGTAGGGTGTCTTGAATCATGTCTCATGGTTTGGGAGCATGTCTTTGTCAAAAGTCAAAGGCACAGTTGACTTTTTCTTCAAAACCCTAATTGTGGTCCAGATGAGATTGAAACTTATGAATCAAGCTTCTTGGATCAATCCATTGTTATAAATGGATCAATGTAGTGTATTTGAGGCCCTCAAATCATGTCTTAAGGTTTAGGTTCATGTCTTTCCTCAAAAGACAACTTAGGGGTGAAATAGGTCAAGAAACCCTAATTCCTGATTTTTTATGAATGCATCCCCTGAGGTTATTTTGACTTGATGATTAGGTCCATGAGGTCCCTTTGAGCATCTTGGGTTTTTCTTTGAAGCATTGGCTCATGCCCAGAAGAAAAGTTTCATCTGGAGGCATTGGTCGCCCAAAACCCTAATTTGGTGACATTGTCGATCTCGAGGCTTGATCCACTTGGAATGTTGCACTCTTATGCCTGATTCTTGATGTGAGAGTCCTCTAGATCCCTTATGGGTGTTTGAGAGGTTAGACAAGTTAAATATCATGTCATTTCTTGATTGATCCTTTGTCTAAGTGCTTTGAGAGGGCTTAAAACCCTAATTCTTGATTATGGTGAATGCTCAACCATCTTTGAGGAGATTGATGAGGCATAAAGGTACATCCACATTATGGTGATGATTTCCACAATGATGGGAAATCTTGTGGTCAAAATTTGGGGTATGACACAACGTCTATGATGGCTAACCTTCAACCAAATATGTCAACCTTTAGTGACATTGCAATGGCCACAACGCCATTATACAATCCTTACAATGCCTCGGCGTCAACCATCAATAATATGGCGCGACCAGGAGGGATAAATTACATCCTCCAAAATACGCCATCTTTAAATACAACCTCTATGACGGCTATGAGACAACAAATGGGCGAGAGTAATTTAGAGTTAGTTAATACTCTCACACAACAAACAAGAACCATTTTTAACCTATTGATTACAAATACGAACCAAACCTATAAAGTATTAGCAAATCAGATGGGGCCTATTGCAGATTTCTTTGGCACGCCTCTAGTGCAAGTTCGACCTACCCCACAAATATCAAATGTTAGATTGGTAGAAACTCCTGAAAATAGGACATCACAAGTCACTGTAGGCCAAAACCAAGGGTTCCAACCAGAACCCCCACCCCCCCACAAAAGAATAGGGAAGAGGTGGAACAAATAGAACAAAACAACCCTAGGTCTTTAATTGTCCAAAGGAATCAGAATGTTGACCAAGTACTTAGATATGTCCAACAAAACAATTTTGGGGGGCAAAATAACACAGCAAATGTGGTATGTCATACCATAATTTTTAACCCTAAGATCCCACTTATCATTTGTGTCATTACACAAACAAGATCACACATTTGGTTATTCCCTCTCATCCTTTGGGGGTTTTGTTTTTAAGATCACCAAGCACCCTTTTGTGTATTTAGTATTTATGTTTATATGCTTATTTTTTAACTAACCACTAATCAAAATGCAAAAATATGTCCTGGTTCTTTAAACTCATTGTGCAAGGTAGAGCATTTCATCAAGAGCACCAAGCTTGGTCCCTCGGCTAGGGTTTTGTTCCCTCAAGTCAAAGTGTTAACATCCATTGACTCCCAAGAACATATTTCTCAATATATGGCTTCTAATATCAAGGTTTTTTGTTCTCAAGAATCATTCTATATCATTTTGAGCAAGAATACCTCAAGGTTGTGTAGCTTGTTTCTCAAGAAAGTCAAAGGTTCATGTGTTTATTTTCATACCTTCTTCAACAAGTTATCTCAAGCCTTGGTCAATTTAATCAAAGGATATTCAAGGACATCTTATTTTGGGTTCATATGATCATCCATGTACCTTTAAGTGCAAGAAAAACTCAAGTATGCAAGTTGGTTCAAGAAGGTTTGACCAAAAAGTCAACATTTTCAAGTCAAAGTTCCAAGGACTACAACTCCTTCAATTTTCCATATTTTTTAGTGCTTCTTTTTGCATATGACTCTTCTCAACATCCTCCATAACTTCTCTTTACATGACAACAGCCAACTATGCTTGGAGGACCATCAAAAGTTTGAAGACATTATAGATCATTTATGGACTTAGTGAAATTTGACCTATTTTCAAGTAACTTTTTCTCAACTTTAAAGGATCACAACTTCTTCAATTTTTATCCTTTGAAGCTGATTATTTTTATACAATATCATTTACAATGCCCTCTACAAGTTTGCTTCAATGATCAAGATCAAATTATGCTTGGAAGGCCTTGGAATTTGATGGAACATTATAGGTCATTTTCTGCCTCAAAGACTTAGAATTTTTCTAAGTATGATGACCAGTTTTTCATGCCAACTTCAACACCTCATAAGTTTCTCCTCGGATTTCCAAATGAATAATGATTGGCACATTGTAAACTAGGCCATGAGGACTATACATTGCAAGAAAAATGGTGGAAAAAAGCCTCTTGAGTAGGATGCCCCATCATGGCGAACATGGTGACTTGAAACTAAAGAAAGCTCCATGATCAGATTTTTGATTCATTTTAATTCCAATTAGAGGCCAAATTAAAGTTCAATTTCGTGCCTAATCAAGTTTAGTAAGTATCCAGAAGTTGTTTAGCACTTGAAACGCAAGTTTTGGTTGAGTTTTGAATGATTCAAGTCACACTTTTGGCATGATGAGGGTGCACAAGATTTCACTCAATTTCCACTCAATTCACCCCTCTCAGCATTCCATTATCTTCAGATATAAATAGAGGTTAATTCTACCTTCATTCCCAAGCTTTTGAGGGCCAGAAAACCCCTGCTTCACCTTCAAATTTTCTGCAAAAAAAGTGAGTTATCGTGTTTTAATTTCCAGTCACTCTCACTCTCATTTATTGATTCCATAAGCTTCATTGTGTTCCTCTAAAGCTTCTACAACAAATTCCAAGCACTAAGAGTCCCTGAATTGCTCCAACCAAATTCAGTTTCAGAGCTTCTCATATTGTTGTTAGACAAGGTAGTTTGAAGCTCTATTTTCACTCAAACAAATTACCACAATGTAGTCCTTTGTTTGTTGAACATTTCCCCTAACCTAGCTGGTGTTGATTTTTCTTGTACATCATTTAATTTTTGTTTTCGTATTTTTGTGTTCTTCTGATTTGCTCCAAAATTCTCTATACTCCTTTTCAATAAATGAAAATGGAGAGTGAGGTTAAGTTCGCATTGATGAGACGGTCACAATGGCATAGGTCTCATGACCTATATTTACCATTTGTGGATTCTTCGGTGAGAGCTCACCGGAGAAGATTATCGGAGAGGTGAAGGAGATGACCTGAGGTGGAGACACGCTGACATTTTGAAATGTTTTGATTGGATGATTTCAAATGTGATTCCAGGTTATTTCTGAACTAAATTCCACCATGAGCGCATGTTTCTGGATCATGAGATCTGCCACATCAGATTAATGAAATGAATCCAACGCGCGTCCTTTTTTCTTTTTTTATTTTCTTTTCTGATTTTATTTTTAAATTGCATTTTCATTTAAAAATTCATAGTAATTTCATTTTTGATCCAAAAAATACCAAAATAATTTCTAAAATTATCTTTTATTTTTCTCTTTCTGATGATATATTTTTCATATTTTTATTTTGTCATTTGATAATTTTCATGATTTATTCTCTTTTTCCTTACATTTTAAATAGTTTGAAAATATTTTTATGCATTTAAAAATTCTCAAAAAAAATTCATAGCATTCTTGCATTGTTTCTGACTTTCTGAATTTTTCTTGGTCATTTGTGATCTTGTTTGACGCATCATTTGCATTTTTATGTTTATTTCCATTTTAAAATTCATTTTAAAAATTATTTTGATGCATATTAATTCATATTATTGCATTTTTGTGTTTGTTTACTTTTGTTGACTTCTGTTTGGCTTGAATCTTGGTTGATTTGGTCAAGTTTCATCAAGCTCAATGGATCTTGGGTGTTGATGGGGTGAAAACCCTAATTCACCAAAATAGATGATTGATCTTAATGATAGCTTGATCAATCCTTGGATTCAATTTGTTGTGTTTATTTCCTTGCTACCTCTTCTTGATCTCCCTTCTTCTTCTTTTTTCTTTCTTTTGGTTGATGAAAATCTTTAACATCATGGATCGTTGATGATCAAAGATGTTTGAACCTTCATTACTTCAAACATATTGAAGTGGTCATTTGGGTCACTCACTTCACTTTGGATTAGTGATAGGTTGCCTTTGATCATTGATGGAAGTTCTTGATTAAGATGAGATCACTCCTCTTTTTTCCTTTTGGTGAGGCAAGCTTTAGAAGAATGACCTACATGTCATTTCTCTAGCTTGTATTAACACAAATATTATTATTGACCGGCCTCCCATAGTATGACCTTCCTTGTAGGTTGTGCTACGATTGTTTAACATAGCGCTAAATTTGTCTCGAATCGAAAACTAAGTCATTTTTGTTAGTGAGATTGTCAGTCTCCTATTCTCCATGGTATTGTGTGAAATAGATTGGATCTTTTGTTACCTAAGGTAGCTAGTGGCATACTTGTTGATTTTATCCAAGTTTGAGCCCTTCTCTTGGTAATGTATAAGACCATGTTTTTATGCTTGTGGATGTCTAGATGAGTTTTCTCCAAAAAAAAATGACAAATTGTCTCTTTTCTAATCACTAACTTACTAACTTCTTTGTTTTATTTCTTTATTTTAAAGTCATTTATATTATGCTCTTTACTTTTTGCAATTTTCTTTATGCTTTTACTTTAGCATTTCATATCATATTATCATATTGTTTTCCTTTGTCCACTTGGACTTATATTTATGATTATTGCTCTTTTTATTTTGTCCATTTGGACTTTCTCCTAAAACATTAATAAAAATCAAAACTCCTAAAAAACATGGTTACTTTCATGGACTTGATGTTACTATCTTATGCATTATTGAGGAGTTATGGACTTAGAGGTAAGACTTTGACCTTTGCTTGGAAGTACATCTTAAGACTTATTTGGATTCATATGGTACCCTTGGCTTAAGGATTCTCTTGAAGACTCATCTTGGTTATTATTGATTTCATCTGATTGCTTGGATTGTTATTACTTACTTGGCTTGCTAGAGGCTTAATCCAAAAGAGGGAATTCTTGATTGACTTATGTCATGGGGCTTGCTTTCTTTGCTTAGTTAGATCTTTCTTTATCCCTAGCTTTTATTTTATACTTTAGGATAGTCTCTTCATCTCTTCCACATTCTTAAATTTTCAAAATCTTCTCCCTTTTTAAAAATCTTCTTCTTTCTAACTAGAACATTTTTCTTAATAAACCTTAACTTTGTCAAGTGCATTTTCAAAGTCTTTTCTTTAATAAATGCTAAGACATCTTAAGCATATTCAAACCATTTCAAAAGACTTAAAAAATACAAAAACTCATTCAATCATTTTGTGCCTTTGTGCACTTTTTCTTTTAAAACTTTTCATAAAGTTTAAACATGAGTCATTTCCATAGTTGAGATGTAATTCTCCTATCCCCATAGTATTGATGGTAATTCTTTTCAACTTGTGAGAGTTTGTGGCATACTTGTTGATTTTTATCCAAGTTGGAGCCCTTCTCATTGTGATGCAAAGTTCTCATTATTTATGGGTGACTAGTTGTAGTATTCTTCTTAAAATGACAACTTGTCTTTTCATTTAAAATGAATTAAAACAAACCATTTTGTTATTGTTACCACAAACTACGAGGTTTTGGTCCTCCATTGCACTTTGTGGGTACGTAGGCACGAGACTCAAGAAGTCTTATCAAACACAAAATTAATAAAAAAAAATACTTCTTTTCTCACCTCTCCAATCTTTTACAAGCAAACCATTTTCAAACCAAAAAACATGGATATTTCAAAGAGGTTCCTATATAGTACTATAGACGTTTTGGGTGCTAACATCTTCCCTTTGTGTAAATAACCCCTTTACCTTCTCTCTGTTTATTAGTTTTGTTTTAAAACTTCTTAGGATTTTGTTCGTTCTTTTTCCCTTTCCTTTGGAAATATTAAAAGCGCGGTGGCGACTCTTGCTTTATGAGTCAAGTTAATCAATAGCTTATACTCACAATTTTTACCACTACATGGTCGAACAAATTTTGGCCCAGAACGGCCTTAATGTCGGACTCCTCAGACCAAATTTTATATCTCCTCTGTCGGAATATGTTCGACAAACAGAGTTGCCCAAGGGGTGGAAAATCCCAAAGTTTACCAAGTTTGCTGGAGACACCAATGAGTCGACAGTAGAACATGTCTCCCGGTATCAAACTAATACTGGCGACATAGCAAACAATGATAATTTGAAGATGAAATACTTCCCAAATTATTTGACAAAAAATGCTTTACTTGGTTCACAACTCTCCCTCCACATTTTGTCCAATCTTGGAATCAGTTAGAGAGACTATTCCATGAACAGGTTTATATGGGACAGTCGAAAATTAGTTTGAAAAAGTTGGCGAGTGATAGGTGAAAGGTCCCTGATTCGATGGATGACTATTTGAATAGGTTTAGGCTTCTCAAGGTAAGATGTTTCACCCAAGTACTTAAACATGAGTTAGTCGAGATGGCCGCTAGCGGCCTGGACTATTCAATTAGGAAGAAATTAGATACTCAATACCTTAGGGACGTGACACAACTGGCAGATAGAATTTATCAAGTCGAGTGCCTAAAAGCTGAAAAATCCAGAACAAAATAAATATCATAAAAAGGAAAAAGTCGCTTACATAGAGGCCGATGATTACATCTCTAACATAGGCGATGATTGTTCTGAAGAGGGCAAGGTTAACGTAGCTAAACTTAAGCCAAGACCCCCTTATGTTTGTAAGTTGCTAAAACCATCGAACGGGGAAAATTTTGTCGAGGCCAATAAAAATGAATAATTTGTCACTAGAACTTATACCTTTGATATTACAAAACGTGATGAAATATTTGATTTTTTGGTCGCAGATGGTCAGATTATAGTACCTCCTGGCCTAAATGATCCTCCTTTAGTACAAAGGAAGAAGAAAGGTTTTTGTAAGTACCATAATTTTCTAGGTCATAAAACTTCTCAATGTGTGCTTTTCAGGGATTTGGTTCAAAAAGCGCTAAAGGATGAAAGGTTGCAGTTCAGTGAAAATCCTAATTCATCCATGAAGGTAGATCAGATCCCATGCAGACAGAAGATGCTCATTATGTTGAGTCGGTCGAAATCTTGATGGTTGGAGTTGCTGATGGATCCAACATGAAAGTTGACAGGGGTGAGCAGATCTCTGATGTCGCCGATTCTGACATGCAGGCAGTCTATCCCCAGTCTAAAGAGCGATTGATTGGTTTCCTTAAGCGATGCAAGCTTAACCATTCCAAGACAATGCTTTGCCCACGTTGCAGTACTATGTTCGATGAAGAAATAACATAAAAGCTAGAGGGCACAAAGAGGTTCGACCCCAGAAGAGGATGGGGTGAGAGTCAAGCTGCTAGATTCACCCCAAACACTGGGGGCAGACCTCGTAGAAACGAAGAATACATGAGGCATTTTCAAACACACCGACAGAAGACTTTCTGACCACCAGCAAGCGCTCCTACAGAGAAATGGGTGAATCCTACAAATCAGAAAGAGACCAATCACCCTAAATGGAAGGAGGTCAACCCCAATGTGGGAATGTCGAATTAGAAAGAGTAGAAAGGAAAGTATCATGTTCCTCCGACATACAAGGCTAATAATCCCATGACGTGTACCTAATGGAGGCGTCATCAAAGAAAGAAAAAGGTCAAACATAAAGCCTTCACTGCAAAGCGTGACGCCTCAGAGGCGGAGTGCAATCCAGGTGTGTCGAAGGCTCCAAAGAAGCCGTAATCGAAGAGGTTCAACGAGGAGGATAAGCTGACAGTATCCCAAAGGTCAACTTTAAGGAAGGCTCGCGTGGGAAAAAATGTCTCAAGGGTGAGGGTGAAGAAGCCTGAGTATTCACCACAATCGGAGGATGAAACTCCACAGTATACTCCCTAGCCTGAGATAGAGGAGCCCCAGTATACTCCTCAGCCGGAAGACAAAGAGGCAGTATACACCCCTCAATCCGATGATGAAATGGTCGAAGACAACTTCGACAAAAACTTCGAGGATGATCTGCAGATAGATTGTGGAATTGTCTCAGTGTTACTAGTGGAGTACGACAGGGTGTCGGAAGTGTCCGAGGCTGAAGAGGACTTTATACAGGATAAGGCATCCAACCAGAAGCCTATTTGTTATTACATCATGAATAATGGCGTGGTCGACGAACAATAGGTTGTGTTTGAAAGACCTGATCCTAGCATGATGTACCACCTGAAGTTGTTGTTTATTAGGGCAAAGGTAGACGACATGGTCGTCAAAAAAGTGTTTGTAGATGGAGGTGCGACAGTTAATTTAATGTTGTATACACTATTCAAGAAAATGGGGAAGACCGATGAGGATCTTAGGCCCCATAATATGATGTTGTCCAACTATGAGGGCAAAACCAGTAATATACTAGGTGTAATCCAGGTATACCTATCAGTTGGTTCGACATCCAACTAACGTTATTCATGGTCATCAAGTCCAATGCTAATTATAATTTTTTGCTTGGACGTGAGTGGATACACAGAATTAGGGCGGTGCCTTCAATGCTGCACCAAAGGGTAGCCATCTGGAGGGAAGATGGCATTGTCGAGAACATAGAAGTCGACCAAAGTTACTATAAAACCGAAGTGGGCAAGGTCGGAAGGAAAAACTTCGATAGGAGTTTGGCGAAGATACTGCCATGTTATGCTGTAAATGAGGTATATACCTCTGAGAAAAACTTGATCTACTCCCTGAACCTACACCCAAATTATGGGTTTATTTGGGACAAAGAGCAGGTAGAAATGAACCTATCAAAGAGGGAAGTTTACCCCCCGCAGGGTGGACACTGGTCAATGAGAATGACTACTGATCAAAATCATTGGCTCGGATTTTGACCTATATGGCTGAAAACTGAATAAAATCGGCCTTGGAGGCTGACTTTTCTCAGAATATGTAGGGGTGTGCATGGTTGCTTATTTTTAAAAACCAAACCATAACCATTTTTAAACCAATTAAATGGTTTAGATTCATACACATAACCACATTTCATCAAAACTGGTTTTAAAACCGGTTATAAATTTGGTTATGGTTATATAACCGGTTTTAAATTTCTTTCTCAAAAATATTATTTACTTTTCAAAAATATTTTTTTCCAAAAAAAAAATTACAAAAAAAAAGTATTTTTTTCCAAACAAACAAAATATTTTTTTTCCAAAAAAAAAATCATTTCTTTTTCTAAAAAATTTAATTAGCTTTTAAAAAAAAATTCCCAAAAAAAATTGAATTTTTTTTTTAAATTTATTTTTTCATAAAATTTTTTTTCTTCCAAAAAACTTAATATTTTATTTTTTTGAAAAATTTAGGGCTGATTGAATGAATTTTTAAAAACTGTTTTTTGTTTTTAAAAACTTTAAAAATGAAAATCTTGTTTGATTTGATGTTTTGTAATATAGTTTTTAAAAACTGTTTACAATATTCTAGTTTTTAAAAGCAAAAACTCAAAACAGTCTAAACATGTTTTACATCGCAGTTTTGAGTTTTTTCTTTCAAATTTGGATTTGAAAATATGGAAAAATGAACCATTTTTATTAATAGCAAAAATGTAATAATTAATAACTAATTTATTTTTTAAATTCAACCGAAATGCTCGCACATGTATTAATTTTTTTTCTTCTATTTCTTAATTATAACTTTATCATTTCAAAACTAACTCTAATAAACAAAATTACTTTTATTATTAAATTCAATCATATAAATTATTTTATAAAAATGCATACAAATTAAATATGATTGAACTGATTTTACTCTATAATAGTTTTATTTAATATAATAATATATTTTATTAAATTTGAATTATGTTTAAAAAACATAAAACACGTTTTTGATTTATTTTGCTTCTTCAAAATACTTTTTAAAATTTCTAACCAATTTTTAATTTATTTTTATTTTGAAAATAATTTTAAAACAAATTTAAAAAACAAAAATAAAACTCATTCAAAGATATCGTTAAACCTACTGCATACCGACTTTTTTTTAATGAGGCCAATATAAAAAAAAGAATTTTATAAGAAATAATAAGTTTTGTATAGTATAGAAACTACTATTTGTTGATCATATGAATTACTTTTTCTTTTGTACCGACTAGAAAGTATTAACTTTTTTTTTTTTTTGACTAAAATGTTAATTTTATAAGAAATAAGAATATTTGTAACTCTATAATTTAATACAATATATTTTAATATCTAAAAAATATTTTGAAAATCAATCTACTAAACAAGTTTTTAAATTTTCTATTCCATAAAACTGTTTCTAAAATTGTGATTACCAAATGGATTTTAATTTCTTTTATTTTCAAAAACAGTTTGTAGAAATTTTTTCCACAAAATATTTAATTATTTTTCATAAAAAAATTAATTTTTTCAAAAAATTTCATCATTTTTCATAAAAATTAAAAAAAAATTCCGAAAAAAAAATTTCCTAAAAAATTTAATTTTTTATTCGAAAATATATAATTCGAATTAAATTTTTGGATTTTGGATAATATCGGGATTATAACCGGATCCAAAAATAAAATATGGTTGGATAACCAACCATTAATAATTTAACTGGTTAATAACCATTTAATTATATCCGAATATTTTAAATGGATTTGGATTTGGTTATGGATTTGGATCTCATAACCGAATATTTTGCACACCCCTAAGAATATGGCTTTTGAAGCCAATGTCGAAAACTCCGAGAATATTGGAGATGGCTCTATGGGCCAGACAACAACTTCATAAAGTCAAAGGCTTGATTGCATTTATGACAACGAGCCTTTGGGGTTTTAAAAATACCCACCTAAAACTAACAAGAAAATGCAGGCCTAGGGCCCTTTAGAAGAGATAGACTTGGGTAAAGGAACGGCGAAGTGACCAACTTACATCAGCGCTAGGATAGACCCAGGCATGAAAGAAAAGGTGGTCGAAGTGCTCAAGGAATATAAAGACTGCTTTGCTTATGACTACAATTCCATGATTAAGTCGAGACATGGTGGAATTAAAATGGTCAATTTGACCTGGGAAGAAGTCGGTGAAGCAGTTACCAAGAAGGTTCACACCAGAAATAATGTCAAAGATCAAGGAAGAAATTGAGAGGCTGCTCTAGAGTAAGTTCATAAGAACGGCCAGGTACGTCGAATGGTTAGCTAATATTGTCTCAGTCATAAAGAAAAATGGTACACTTAGAGTTTGCATATACTTTAGGGATATAAATTATGCTACGCCTAAAAACGAATACCCCATGCATGTGGCAGAGATGTGGGTCGACTTAGCCGCAGGTCATGAATACTTAAGTATGTTAGACGGGTACTCTAGCTATAACCAAATATTTATAGCTGAAGAAGACATACCTATAACGGCGTTTCGATGCCCAGGTGCGTTGGGTACTTATGAATGGATAGTAATGTTCTTCAGTCTGAAAAACGTTGGGGTGACTTACCAAAGAGCTATTAATTCTATGTTTCATGACTTCATCGAGACTTTTATGCAAGTCTATATCAATGACATAGTCATAAAATCTTCCTCAAAAAATGTCCATTTAGACCATCTTCAACATTCCTTTCAGAGGATGAGGAAATATAGGTTGAAAATGAATCCATTGAAATGTGCTTTCTATGTTGGTGCAGGAGATTTCTTAGGATTCTTGGTGCATAAGAAAGGCATAGAGATCAATTAGAATAAAACAAAAGACATTGTAGATCTCAAGCCTCCTTCAACAAAGAAGCAGCTCCAATCTTTGTTGGGAAAGATAAATTTCTTGAGAAGATTCATCTTCAACCTAAGTGGCAAGATTCAGTCATTCTAACCACTACTTCGACTCAAGAAAGATAGCGACTTTATTTGGGGAAAAGAACAGCAAGAGACTTTTGACAACATCAAGCAATATTTAATTAAGCCTCCTGTACTATTACATCCAAGTAGAAATAAGAGCATGAAATTGTACATAGTCGCGTCAGATTAGACTATAGGCAATACGTTAGCTCAAGAGGATGATAATCGCGTCAAAAGAGCCATATATTACCTCAGAAACTAGGTATAACTCGATTGAAAAATTATGTTTGTGCCTGTACGTTTCATGTACAAAATTGAAGCATTATATTAAACCAATGAAAGTTTATGTTTATTCTCATTTCGACGTTATTAAAACCTATTATGCATAGTCGAATAGGAAAGTGGGCTTTAGTGTTCACTGAGTATTCATTAACTTATTGTCCTTTGAAAGCAATAAAAGGACAAATTGTCGCAGACTTCATTGTTGACCATTCAGTGGTCGTGACAATGGATGCATATATAGGAACCAGACCCTGGAGGCTATACTTCGACGGTTCCAAGCATAAGGATGGTTCTGGAGTGGATATCTTTATCCTTTCACCGGAGAACATACCGACCAAGTTTAGGTATAAGATTAAGGGGTCATGTTCCAATAACGAGGTCGAATACGAAGCCTTGATAACAGGCCTCCAGATAGTCTTGGAAAGCTTGAAGTGTTGCAAAAGTGTGTATCATTGTCTACTGCATAAGCATTGTTCATTGCGATTAATGAAGCGTGAAAATAGTTTTTATGGTTGAAAAAATTCTTTCGGGAGCTTGATTTTTTTTAAGAAAAATATGTTTTATTTGTTGATAGTTAAAGTGCTCTTCATCTTGGGTAAGAATATGACTTTTCATTGTAGGTCCAAACACCTTGATGTGATGTATCATTGGATACATGATGTTTTAAATACTAACTTATTGTAGTTAGCTAAATTTTGTGTACTAATGATAATGGTTCTGATATGATGACTGAATTGCTACCAAGAGGGGGGTTTAAAATTTGTAATGTTATCGTCAGTTTGGCGATTACCTCGAAATAGTTGTGAGGGAGAGATATGTTGAGTATCGGGCTCCTTCCTATGTGAAGAAATAACCAAATATGTAAGACCATTTGGGTATCACTTATATTAAGTGGATATGGTCATTCTAGGGTTAGAACATATAGAGAAAAGAAAGGAGAAAATCAGCCACTAATGAGAAGAATGATTCGTGTTTTTCTCAAATCAATTCAAGAAAAATATAGATTTCGGATTTGTCAACCATTGGATCGAGATATATTTTTCACATAAGGTTTGTGAGATATAATTATACACTTTTACCTCTCATATCGTCAAAACAAGGTCTGAGCAGAGAGATATCCCATTTGCACTACACTGGTTTTTTAGGAGATTTTTTGTCTTCTCATTCTCAACATGTAAGCTTTTGTGTTGTGTTATTTTGGGTTGGTTATTGACACTATTTGTGCATTATTTTGATACTATCTTGTAACTTTATTTGATAATAGTAGATCTATTTCATTGCTTTGGACGGTCTATGGTGTTTACTCTTGCTTTGAGGGGTTTTCCACATTAAAGATTTGGGGGTCTTTATTCGCTTTTACTTGTTATATTTACTGCCATATATTTATTGTTTCCCCTCAATGATTCTTGCAAGTTGAAATTTTATATCAGTTGTGTTTTCTTTTTTATTTCTCATCCACATATTGGCGATCATAGAAGGTTCTTCAAAAGATTCACTATCCTTTCCATATTTTATTCAAAATTTAGGATTAATAGATCTTTGATTAGATATAAAATTTGTGTGGTGGAAATCTAATAGAAGGTGGATGAGGTGTATGGGTTAGGGTCTTGGTTTCTCAATAATCGACGGCGGAGTAGGGTATATTATTATAATAAGATACCCTTAGTTTGATTGGGTCTCAAACCGTTCAAATTCAATAATTGTTAGCTTGTAACAAATCTTTTAAGGAGATGGCATTGAAGAGTTAAGTGACCTTAAAAATTAAATTGTGAAGGTTTATGGCTACATGGAAAGGGGAATCAAGGTATTTGTTGACGAGGTAGAGGTGTTAGAATTCAAATGTGAAGGTTTATAGTTTTATGCAAAAGAGAAGTAAGACTTTTATGGACGAGGTAGAGGTGTTAGAATTCAAATGTGAAAAAGTGGATATCAAGGAGTGTGAGTTTAGAAGAAGGTAATCGAAATTCTTATAATCATGTTTATTATTGAAAAGTAAACATATCCATTCTAAAAACAAATATTAAGATGACTTAAAGCGGAATGTAAATACAAGATTTTTTTTCATGCTTGTGTGAAGAGTATGAAGTGGTCCAACTCAATTTAAAAAATACATGTCGAAAGGAAATAACTTGAATAATGTGAGATATTGGATCGAACTCTAATTTTAGCATGTCGTCGAAGTCCGCTCACATGCTGTTATCGAAGACCTACATGTTGTAGTTGAATTGTGTTCTAGTATGTAGGAGATCGAATTGGGCCTTGTGTTATGGATCCAATTATTTAAGTTAGCTTGTACCCTAAGTTAGCTTGTAATGGGTAATTGTTAAAAAGCCCATTAGTTTAGTATGTTAGGTTTATTATAAATAGCATACTAGTCTCTCTTCCTAAGTGTGGCAAATCTTTATTAGGTTGAGAGAGGTTAATTGTTGGTATTCACTTGTAATCTTTGAACCCTATTGAAAAAGTGAATAGTAAAACAGATTTAACTAATTCTCTATTCATCTTCCTCTTTTCTCTTCCTTTGTGAACCCTAATAGGGTTTCGGTTGTTTTTCCTTTGTTTTTCCTTCTTTTCTACCCTTGTGGATTTATTGATGTTCAAGAAACCAAATATACTTTGTTATTCCGGTATCGTTTTTCACAACAAATTGGTGTGGTGAGCGTGGAGAATATGCCTTCAACAAAGTATGAGATTGAAAAGTTCACCCGTGTAAACGATTTCGGTCTGTGGCGCTTGAAGATGAAAGCCCTACTAGTTCAGCAGGGTTGTTTGGAAGCGTTGAAGGGAGAGGCAGCCATGGATGTTGCGTTAACGGTAAAAGAAAAGACGGCCATGATAGAGAATTCCCACAGCGCAATATTGTTGAGCATTGGTGATAAGGTTCTTCGACAAGTATCAAAGGAGACTACGGCATCGGGGTTATGGTTGAAACTTGAAAGTTCGTACATGACCAAATCTCTGGTGAACGACTCTACCTGAAGCAAGCTTTGTATTCATTCAAGATGAGTGAAGACAAAGTTTTGGCTGAGCAGTTGGATATGTTCAACGAGTTGATTCTTGATCTTGAAAATATTTATGTGAAGATCGATGACAAAGATCAAGCACTGTTGTTGTTGTGTGCTTTGCCCAAAATACATGCTCACTTCAAAGAAACTCTCTTGTATGGAAGAGAGTCCCTGAGCTTTGAAGAAGTTCAATCAGCCTTGTATTCTAAGGACATGAACGAACGAAAGGAGCATAAACCTTCAACGGTTGGTGAAGGTTTGGCCGTTAAGGGAAAATTCTTGCGAAAGGATGGTAAGTTCGACAGGAAGAAAGGTAAAAGTCAGCAGAAGTCTTATAGTGGTGAAACATCTGGTATTCGATGTTATCATGTAAGAAGGAGGGTCACACAAGAAAGGTGTGCCCTAAACGCCTAAAAGATTATGGAGGTAAGGATAATGGCAACGCAACCATTGTTCAAGATGACTTCGACTCATCTGATGTCCTTGTAGTTTCATGTGGTGACTCAAGAAAAGAGTGGATTATGGATTCAGGTTGCACTTGGCACATGACTCTAAATAGATAATTGTTCGAGGAGCTATGTGATCAAGATGGTGGATCGGTGCTGTTGGGAAACAACAAATCCTACAAAATTGCAGGTATTGGATCTGTGAGATTCAAGCTCCATGATGAGTTAATAAGGTTATTGACTGAAGTTAGGTATGTACCTAATTTGAAGAGAAATTTAATTTCTCTTGGTGAATTCGACAGGAAGGGATATGTTTTCCAAGGAGAGAAAAATATCCTAAGAGTCATGAAGGGGTCGAAGGAAGTCTTGAGAGGCGTGAAGAAACAAGGCTTGTATACCCTTGAGGCTGAGGTTGTAAGTGGTTCGGCAAATATTGCATCCATGAAACTTGTGTCGAAGACAGAATTATGGCGCATGAGCTTGGGCCATGTCAGCGAAAAAGGCATGGTCGAATTGGGGAAGCAGAACCTACTAGGTGGTGACAAAGTCGAAAAGTTTGAGTTTTGTGAATCTTGCATATTTGGTAAATCCTGTAGGGCGAAGTTTAACAAAGGCAAGCAAAGAACACATGGATCTCTGGATTACATTCATGCTGATCTTTGGGGGCATGCAAAGAATCCTTCACACTCAGGTGCAAGGTATTTTCTATCCATCGTTGATGACTATTCCAAAAATTTATGGGTATTCATTCAGAAGACGAGGGATGAAACTTTTGAGAATTTCAAAAGTTGGAAGGTTCTGGTCGAAACTCAAACTGGCGGAAAGGTTAAGAGGTTGAGAACCGACAATGGCCTTGAGTTCTGCAATGAAGCGTTTGACACTTACTGTGTTGAGTCTGGGATTGCACGGCATAAGACTGTATCAGGTACTCCTCAACAAAATGGCTTAGCTGAGAGATTCAATCGAACAATCCTTGAAAGGGTTAGATGCATGTTGGTTAGTGCTGGATTGAAGAAGGTGTTTTGGGCGGAGGTTGTTTCGACAACAGCTTATCTAATAAACAGATGTCCTTCAATTGCATTAGATATGAAGACACTTGAAGAAGTCTGGTCGGGACATCCACCTAGTCTCGACAGACTGAGAGTATTTGGCTGTGTGGCATATGCTCACATTAGGCAAGACAAGGTCGAACCTAGAGCTCTGAAATGCATGGTCATGGGATACCCTGAAGAAGTCAAAGCTTCTAGGCTATGGTGCCTAGAGTCAGGTCACAGGAGGTGTATCACCAGTCGAGATGTAGTTTTCAATGAAGCTGAGATGGCTTTCAAGAAAACTGATGATGCTGACGAAGAGCTGGAACAGGGAGAGATTCTTGTTGAGGTGGAGCATGTTGATGCTGAATTGCGTAACCCAGATGAAGTCGAAGAAGAAGTAGAAGATGTTGTCTAAGATAAGGAGACTGATAATGACTACCTTCTAGCAAGAGACAGGTCGAGGAGAGTCATCAAGCCACCTCAGAGACTTGGGTATGCAGATCTTATAGCTTATACCTTAATCTCTGCAAGTGAGGTTCTCGACGAAGAACCTAGAGACTATAAGGAAGTTATGAGGAGTCGAAAGAAGACTGAATGGCTGAAGGCCATGGATGATGAGATGAAATCTCTTCATGATAACAACACATGGAAACTGATCAGGAAACCTGCTGGAGCCAAGTTAGTCAGCTGTAAATGGATTTTTAAAGTTAAGGAAGGAATCGAATGAGTGGCGTCGAAGAGATACAAGGCAAGATTGGTCGCTAGGGGGTTCACTCAGAAAGAAGGTGTCAACTTTAATGATGTGTTCTCTCCTGTTGTGAAGCACAAGTCCATTAGAATGTTGCTTGCCATGGTGGCACAGTTTGAACTTGAACTGGAATAGATGGATGTGAAGATTGCGTTCTTGTATGGTGATCTAGATGAAATAATCCTGATGAGGCAACCTGAAGGGTATGTCGAAAAGGAGAAGGAAGATTATGTGTGCAAACTGAAGAGGTCTTTATATGGACTGAAACAATCTCCTCGACAGTGGAATAGGAGATTCGACAAGTTCATGGCACGCATAAGTTTCATTAAAAGTCAGTTCGACCACTGTGTTTACTTTAGGTTTTGACCTGGTAATTCATTTGTTATTTTGTTGCTTTATGTGGATGATATTCTAATAGAAAGCAACAATGTTGAAGATGTAATGAGGGTGAAGGCTGAACTCAATAAGGAGTTCGACATGAAGGATCTGGGAGTTGCATCCAGGATTCTTGGGATTGACATCCGAAGAGATAGAAAGCAGTCGAAATTATGCTTATCTCAAGAGGCATACCTACGGAAAATTCTCGAAAAGTATGGTATGTCGAATTCAAAGCCTGTTGTGACTCCGACAAACCCTCAATTCAAGCTGAGTATAGATCAGTGTCCCAGTACTGATGTCAAAAGAGCTTATATGAATATCATTCCATATACTAATGTAGTGGGTTCTTTGATGTATGCTATGGTATGTACTAGACCTGACATAGCATATGCAGTAAGTCTTGTAAGCAGGTACATGGCGAATCCTGGAAAGGCTCGCTGGCAAGCATTGAAGTGGATTTTAAGGTACATAAATGGGTCTCTGAATAGAGTCCTAATTTATGGTGGAGCCTTGGGTGAAGATAGTAAAGCAGCAATCGAAGGATATGTCGACTCTGATTATGCAGGTTGTATGGTTTCCAGAAAATCTATTTCTGGATATGTGTTCACTATGTGTGGGACAGCAATCAGTTGGAAAGCAACACTTCAGAAGGTTGTTGCCTTATCAACCACTGAAGCGGAATATATCGCCCTAACTGAAGCTGTAAAGGAAGCATTGTGGCTTGAAGGTTTTGTAAAGGAGCTGAAACTTCAAGGTCCAGTTATCACTGTTAAATGTGATAGTCAAAGTGCAATACACCTGTAACACCCTTCTACCCCACAAACAATTTTTAGGAAAACACGTAATATTATCAGAGTAAAATTAGCAAGAAAGGTGCCACATATATTCAAAACATAATTTAGTAATCATTGTCATGTCCCGTAACACAGGTTATTCATTCATCAATAACATAAATTTATAACTACGCAGCGGAAATCAACTTTTAATTTTTGATCAACAAAATACTCCATGGATAAAGTATCCAATTCAACATAGCCTCAGCAATATAAAGATTTGGAACATAAAATCAAAAGAAGACATGAGGTTCACAAATAATCCCAACCCGAGGTTACATGACACAGAGCAGGACACCTCTAAATTAAACAGCGAAAACGACACACTTCAAGGCTACATCCTCCATCATCGCGAATCTACTCTTGGTTATCTGCAAGTTACCCACATAAGAGGCAACATTTCCAAGCAGGCAGGGTGAGAATCACAATTCATTATAGTAATATAATTACAAGGAAAATGAACAGGAAGGCAACAACAACATCATAGCAAAATCAACATCAATTTCTTAGTAAAATCAACAGCAACATCATGATGTGATCAACAACAACATCATAGTTCAATCAACAACAACATCATAGTTCAATCAACAACAAAAACATGGTTCAATCAGCAACAACACCATGATATCCACAATAAAACATACATATTATTCGACAATCAATTCATAAACATACAATGCCACTTAGAATGAAATGCAACTTCATCGAAAACATGCATGTGGTACCAGCTCAACGCGGATGGACACTTGGCCATCAACCCTCCAAAAGGAGCACAACGTAATCAATGTATCACTTCAATCCGCACAATGGGATTGAAGTTACCAATAGGCCGAAGCCCCAACGTAAAAATGCTATGAAATGCAATGATGCTAATTCTCCTCAATTCATCAAAAAATCAACGTGTGCATCATTCATTTCATATTCAACAAGGATTTATCATACAATCATGTTTTTTCATCTTTCATCAACAACAACTCGACAACAAAAGATCAGCACGAGAAAACGTCAAGAAACCTCAAGAAACAACAAAAAAACAGCAAAACAGCATGTCTAACACGGTCGCCCGTGTCCTGTGACACGGCCGTGTCAGGAGCTGTGTAGCACGATTTCAACAAATGCAAAAATCCAGCAAGAAAGGGGGTCTGACACGGCCGTCCGTGTCCTGTGACACGGCCGTGTCAGGAAGTCTGCACCCAAAATTTTCAAAAGATTTTTCTGCTGCATTTTGGCCTCAAATAACCCAAAAATTCAATTTTTTTCCCAATACGAAAATTTGACCAAAAGACTCACACAATACACATACATCAACACATAACATTCTATCTCATTATATTTCATCGAATCATTCATCCCTAATTCATTCTACATCATCAAACACCACAATTTCCCCAAAAATTCATTTTCTACGTTTTCGACTCGAAATACCCCAAAAACTCAATTTTTCCCAAAACAAAAATTGACCAAAATTGCTTACACGATACACTTACATCAACATATATATCAATACATGCCAAACAATTCATCATATTTCACATCACATCATATATTTCACATCAAAATCATCAAAATCAAACAACATTCCTAATCTATTCATCTCCAACCTCATAAACTATAAGGAATTAGGAATTCTCCCCATACCTTAAGAGTAATCTGAAGCCTTTCCTTTCTTTCTTCAAGATTCCTCTAGAAATTCTCAAACCCTAGCCTTCTTCTCTTCTTCTCTTCAGAGTTCTTCACAAAAATACGATAATGAGAAAATGTGATCGTGTTTCTCCTTTCTCTTGGATAACTAATCCCAACTTATGAACTTCCCATCCTATCCTTACTCATTTTCACATAAGACCACCTTGCCCTTTTCTCATTTTAATTTTTAATAATAATAATAACATAAATAATATTTGATTATTTACTTTATTAAAATTATTCAAAATTGCATCTTTTAATCCATAATTCTCCACAATTGTCACAAACCTCAATAATTCATCTAAATTAATTAAATAACTCATTAAATAAATAATTTAGATTTTTGGGTCGTTACAACTCTCCCCTATTTTAAGAATTTTCGTCCTCGAAAATTTACCTGATTCGAATAATTCGGGGTAGGATTCCTTCATCTTGCTTTCCAGCTCCCAAGTCATGCTTTCACCAACGCAATCTCTTTGCCTCTTAGAGTCTTTATCCCACGCTCCGCAATTCGTACGAGCATCGTTTCCACAGTAAGATTATCCCTTACTTGTACATCATCCATATGGATCACATGAGACGGATCTGGAACATACTTCCGGAGTTGTGACACATGAAACACATCATGCAAATTCGACAAATTAGGCGGCAACGCCACTCTATAAGCAACATTCCCAACTCTGTCCAAAATCTAATACGAACCAATAAAACGAGGAGTGAGCTTCTTAGACTTCAAGGCACGCCCAACACCTGTCACCGACGTAACTCTCAAAAACACATGGTCACCGGCTTGAAATTCCAAATCCTTTCTTTGCTTGTCATGATAACTCTTCTGCCTACTTTGAGAAGATTTCATCTTTTCTCAGATTAACTTCACCTTCTCAGTAGTCTCTCGAACAATTTCAGGTCCAAGCACTACACTTTCTCCAGATTCGTGCCAACATAAAGGAGTCCTACATCTCCGACCATATAATGCTTCAAAAGGAGCCATCCCAATACTAGAATGGTAACTGTTATTATAAGTGAACTCGATTAATGGTAGATAAGTATCCCATAAACCTCCTTGTTCCAGAACACATGCTCTCAACAAATCCTCCAACGACTGAATAGTCCTCTCCGTTTGACCATCCGTCTGAGGGTGATACGCTGAACTCAACCTCAACTTAGAACCCAACGCTTCTTGCAAACCCTTCCAAAAATCAGAAGTAAACCGCGGATCTCTATCCGACACAATACACAAAGGAACACCGTGCAGCTTCACAATTACACGAATATAAATTTTTGCCAACTTCGACACTGGAAAACTGATGTTAATAGGAATAAAATGAGCCGACTTCATAAGCCTATCAACAATCACCCAAATCGAATCGTGTCCTCTTAAAGTATTAGGCAATCCCATCACAAAGTCCATTGAAATGCTATCCCATTTCCATTCTGGAACTTCTAACGGTTGCATCAACCCAGCTGGCTTCTGATGTTCAACTTTTGACTTCTGACAAGTTAAACATGCATACACAAATCGAGCCACATCCCGCTTCATGCCAGGCCACCAAAATAATTTCTTCAAGTCTTGGTACATCTTTGTAGCTCCCGGATGAATACTCAATTTACTCCTATGACTTTCTTCCAGAATTGCTTTCTTCAACTCTGCATCATTAGGGATACAAATTCGATCTCGGAATCTCAACACACCTCGTGCGTCTAACTTGAAATCATCATTCTCTGACTGATCGATTCCAACCATCGAATCTACCAGTTTCACATCTAACTTCTGAGCTTCTTTGATATTATCTAGGAAATCATTATTAATCTTCAGCATCCCCAACATCACACTCTGCGGTGTCACTTCGCAAACTAAGGTCATACCTCTGAATTGCTCGATTAATTCCAATTCCTTAACCATCATTGCCGACATATGCAAAGTCTTCCGACTCAGAGCGTCGGCCACAACATTAGCTTTACCCGGATGATAGTTCAAACCGAAATCATAATCTTTTAATAATTCCAACCATCTTCGTTGTCTCATATTCAGTTCCTTCTGATCAAATAAGTACTTTAAACTTTTATGGTCACTAAACACTTCAAATCTAGAACCATAAAGATAATGTCTCCAAATCTTCAGCACAAAAACAACCGCAGCAAGTTCTAAGTCATGAGTAGGATAATTCTTTTCATGAACTCTCAACTGCCTCGACGCATAAGCAACTACCTTGTCATTTTGCATAAGCACACCACCTAAACCCATCTTAGAAGCATCACAATATACCACAAAAGGTTCTCCTGAATTAGGTAACGTCAAAATCGGAGCCGACGTCAATCTCTTCTTTAATTCCGTGAAACTTTCTTCGCATTGAATGTCCCACACAAAAGCTTTACCTTTACAAGTCAACTTAGTCAACGGGAGTGCTAACTTAGAAAATCCTTCGATAAATCTTCGGTAATAACCGGCTAGCCCCAAAAAGCTTCTAATCTCGGTAGCCGACTTTGGAGTTTCCCATTGTAACACAGCATCTACTTTAGATGGATCCACCGCAACGCCACTACCTGAAATGACATGACCGAGAAAACTGACCTCCTTTAACCAAAATTCACATTTGGACAGCTTTGCATATAACCTCTTTTCCTTCAAGACTTGCAACACTAGTCTCAAGTGTTTGCATGCTCCTCCTCCGATTTAGAGTAAATTAATATATCATCAATAAACACCACTACAAACCGATCCAAATAAGTATGAAAGATACGGTTCATGTACTCCATGAATACTACCGGCGCATTAGTAACACCGAAAAGCATCACCGAATACTCATAATGTCCATAACGCGTTCTGAAGGCCGTCTTCTGAATATCTTCATCCTTTACTTTACTCTGATGATATCCCAACCTCAAATCAATCTTGCTAAACACACGAGCACCCACCAATTGATCCATCAAATCATCTATTCTCAGGAGCGGATACTTGTTCTTAATCGTCACTTTATTTAGTTGTCTATAGTCAACACAGAGCCTCATACTTCCATCCTTCTTCTTTACTAACAACACTGGAGCTCCCCACGGCGATACACTTGGCCTCACAAATTTCTTTTCAAGTAAATCCTCCAATTGTTTCTTTAACTCCGATAATTCAGATGCAGACATCCTGTATGGTGCCATAGAAACAGGTCTGGTACCAGGTACAAGGTCAATTGCAAACTCAACTTCTCTTTCTGGAGACACATCAGGAATTTCATCAGAGAAAACTTCAGGAAATTCACACACCACTTGCAACTCCTCAATTACAGCTCGGCTCTCAACAGATAACGACGCCATCACTGAGAACATCTGAGCTCCTTCTTGCATCAACTGTTGTAACTGTTTAAAAGACAACAAACTAGCTTCTTCCTCTTCAGCAGTAGAAAATATCACCGACTTGTTATAACAATTGATATGAACATAGTTATATTCTAACCAGTTCATTCCCAAGATTACATCCATCCCAGATAACGGCAAGCATACCAAATCAACAGTAAAGTCTCTGTCGAAGATCGACAAAGGACACTTTAAGCACACCAGAGAAGTAGTCACCGATCCCTTAGCCGAAATCTCGACGACCATTTTCCCATTCATAGAAGACAACACAAGACCCAATCTTTTAAAGCATTCAGCAGAAATAAAGCAATGAGTAGCACCAGTGTCAATCATAGTAATTAAAGGAGTATTATTAATTAAACAAGTACCTCTGATGAGTCTATCCTCGGTAGTGGTCTGAGTCCCAGCCAAAGCGAACATCTTCCCACCGGTTTGAGCCTTCTTCGGTTTCTGACACTGACTACTAATGTGTCCTTCTTCGCCACAGTTGAAACAAATCACCTCTTTATGCTTGCACTCAGATATGACATGCCCAGTCTTACCACAACGGAAACACCTCTTCACTTCAGCGGTACACACATCACTCTTATGACCAGTTTTCCCGCATTTGAAACAAGTTATGCTAGCAGGAGCATCTCCCCTACTAGACTTCTTGCCATCGACCACTTTCTGTTTACCTTTTCCAGCTGGAGCATCATAAGGTTTGCCACGATTCTGTTGGTGCTTGCTCTTCCTCTCATTAATGATTTTATAATGAGCACTGTTATCCTCTTCAAAAATTCTGCAGCTATCAATCAAATCAGCAAAAATACGAATCTTCTGATATCCAACTGCCTTCTTGATCTCTGGGCGCAACCCACTCTCAAATTTGATGCATTTAGAAAACTCAGCATCATCATCGTTATAGTGCGGATAAAACTTAGCCAATTCAACAAACTTTGCAGCATAATCAGTAACCGACATATTTCCTTACTTCAGCTCAAGAAACTCGATCTGCTTCTTACCCCGAACATCCTCTGGATAATACTTCCTCAAGAACTCCCTTCGGAACACATCCCAAGTGATACCTTCACCTGCAGTTTCCAATCTCTGACGAGTCTCTAGCCACCAATCATCAGCCTCGAATGCTAGCATATGAGTCCCATATCGAACCTTCTGCGCTGGAGTGCAGTCCATCACACGGAAGATCCTCTCTATCTCTTTCAACCAATCCAACGTTCCATCAGGATCGTACTTGCCCTTGAAGGTAGGCGGATTCTCCCTCTGAAAAGTTGCCAAACTGCGAGATCCAGCATTCTCGTCAGCGCTCGGCTGATTCTGCAAAGCCTGAGCCATGGCTTCCAACGCAGCAGCAATTGCAGCATCGTTCCTTCCAGCCATCTCCACTTATCACTACAACATAACCAAAGTTAGTACTAGTTAACAATCCTAGATTGTCAACAAACTACGACTCGACAACTTGGCCGGACGGACCGACCTGCTCTATTACCACTAATGTAACACCCTTCTACCCCACAAACAATTTTTAGGAAAACACGTAATATTATCAGAGTAAAATTAGCAAGAAAGGTGCCACATATATTCAAAACATAATTTAGTAATCATTGTCATGTCCCGTAACACGGGTTATTCATTCATCAATAACATAAATTTATAACTACGCAGCGGAAATCAACTTTTAATTTTTGATCAACAAAATACTCCATGGATAAAGTATCCAATTCAACATAGCCTCAGCAATATAAAGATTTGCAACATAAAATCAAAAGAAGACATGAGGTTCACAAATAATCCCAACCCGAGGTTACATGACACAGAGCAAGACACCTCTAAACTAAACAGCGAAAATAACACACTTCAAGGCTACATCCTCCATCATCGCGAATCTACTCTTGGTTATCTGCAAGTTACCCACATAAGAGGCAACATTTCCAAGCAGGCAGGGTGAGAATCACAATTCATTATAGTAATATAATTACATGGAAAATGAACAGGAAGGCAACAACAAAATCATAGCAAAATCAACATCAATTTCTTAGTAAAATCAACGGCAACATCATGATGTGATCAACAACAACATCATAGTTCAATCAACAACAACATCATAGTTCAATCAACAATAACAACATGGTTCAATCAGCAACAACACCATGATATCCACAATAAAACATACATATTATTCGACAATCAATTCATACACATGCAATGCCACTTAGAATGAAATGCAACTTCATCGAAAACATGCATGTGGTACCAGTTCAACGTGGATGGACACTTGGCCATCAACCCTCCAAAAGGAGCACAACGTAATCAACGTATCACTTCAATCCGCACAATGGGATTGAAGCTACCAATAGGCCGAAGCCCCAACGTAAAAATGCTATGAAATGCAATGATGTTAATTCTCCTCAATTCATCAAAAAATCAACGTGTGCATCATTCATTTCATATTCAACAAGGATTTATCATACAAACATGTTTTATCATCTTTCATCAACAACAACTCGACAACAAAAGATCAGCACGAGAAAACGTCAAGAAACCTCAAGAAACAACAAAAAAACAGCAAAACAGCATGTCTAACACGGCCGCCCGTGTCCTGTGACACGACCGTGTCAGGAGCTCTGTAGCACGATTTCAACAAAAGCAAAAATCCAGCAAGAAAGGGGGTCTGACACGGCCTCCCGTGCCCTGTGACACGGCCGTGTCAAGAAGTCTGCACCCAAAATTTTCAAAAGATTTTTCTGCTGCATTTTGGCCTCAAATATCCCAAAAATTCAATTTTTTCCCAATACAAAAATTTGACCAAAAGACTCACACAATACACATACATCAACACATAACATTCTATCTCATTATATTTCATCGAATCATTCATCCCTAATTCATTCTACATCATCAAACACCACAATTTCCCCAAAAATTCATTTTCTACGTTTTCGACTCGAAATACCCCAAAAACTCAATTTTTCCCAAAACGAAAATTGACCAAAATTGCTTACACGATACGCTTACATCAACATATATATCAATACATGCCAAACAATTCATCATATTTCACATCACATCATATATTTCACATCAATATCATCAAAATCAAACAACATTCATACAAAACCTAATCTATTCATCTCCAATCTCATAAACTATAAGGAATTAGGAATTCTCCCCATACCTTAGAGTAATCCGAAGCCTTTCCTTTCTTTCTTCAAGATTCCTCTAGAAATCCTCAAGCCCTAGCCTTCTTCTCTTCTTCTCTTCAGAGTTCTTCACAAAAATACGATAATGAGAAAATGTGATCGTGTTTCTCCTTTCTCTTGGATAACTAATCCCAACTTATGAACTTCTCATCCTATCCTTACTCATTTTCACATAAGACCACCTTGCCCTTTTCTCATTTTAATTTTTAATAATAATAATAACATAAATAATGTTTGATTATTTACTTTATTAAAATTATTCAAAATTGCATCTTTTAATCCATAATTCTCCACAATTGTCACAAACCTCAATAATTCATCTAAATTAATTAAATAACTCATTAAATAAATAATTTAGATTTTTGGGTCGTTACAACACCTGTCGAAGAATTCAGCCTATCATGAGCGAACCAAGCACATTAATGTGAGGCTGCATTTCGTCAGAGGGGTAATAGAGCGTGGAGAAGTCCAAGTGCTGAAGGTTTTGACAGATCATAATGTTGCTGATATGATCACCAAGATGTTGCCCAGTTGCAAGTTTTTCCACTGTATGCAGTTGATAAAGCTGCATGAAGAAAGCTAGTTTATTTCTTGAGGATATAGAGTTAGATCCAAGGTGGAGATTTGTGAGATATTGGATCGAACTCTAGTTTTAGCATGTCGTCGAAGTCCGCTCACATGTTGTTGTCGAATACCTACATGTTGCAGTCGAATTGTGTTCTAGTATGTAGGAGATCGAATTGGCCCTGTGTTATGGATCCAATTGTTTAAGTTAGCTTGTACCCTAAGTTAGCTTGTAATGGGTAATTGTCAAAAAACCCATTAGTTTAGTATGTTAGGTTTATTATAAATAGCATACTAGTCTCTCTTCCTAAGTGTGGCAAATCCTTATTAGGTTGAGAGAGGTTAATTGTTGGTATTCACTTGTAATCTTTGAACCTTATTGAGAAAGTGAATAGTAAAACAGATTTAACTAATTCTCTATTCTTCTTCCTCTTTTCTCTTCCTTTGTAAACCCTAATAGGATTTCAGTTGTTTTTCTTTTGTTTTTCCTTCTTTTCTACCATTGTGAATTTCTTGGTGTTCAATAAACCAAATATACTTTATTATTCCGGTATCGTTTTTCACAACAAATAACATACAACAAGTATACATGAATTTATTAGGTATTTTCTATTTAATGTTTTAATGTCATCTAGATGAGGCTACAACTTGAGGGATAGAATTTCCTATTGGTTAACGAGTTTCAAAACTAAGGTCTCTCTAAGGATTTTTCTAATGAAGAAATTGAAGAAGTGATACATTTTTCTAACGGTAAAAAAATGTTTGGGGCTTCATGGGTTCAACTTTTACTTCCTAAATTCATTTTAGAAAATCATGAAGTTGGATGTAAGGGCATTATTTAAGAAACTTTATATAAATGCTTATCTTAACTATATGATAATCAGGTTTGGATTATGGTCCAAGTGTGTGTGTCCTCATAGTGTTCGTTGATTTTGGTCAAAAAAAGTCTTACATAAAAAATTGATGTTCATTGGTAGGGGTGGCAAAACGGGCCGAGGCCCGCCGGATCGGCCCGCCACCCGCCAAAAAATGGCGGGCTGGGCATGAATTTTGGACCCGCCAACCCATTTCACCCGCCCCGCCAAATCAAAAAACCCAACGGGCATAATACATAATGGGGCGGGGTTGGCCCGCCAGCCCGCTAAAAAAAAAACTACATAGATTAGAAAATGTCTATGGTCCATTTGGAAAGAAAAAAAAATATGGCCTAATATTTGTTTTAAACTATTATTATTTATGGAAGTCTTTAGTTTTAGTTTAAATTTTTATATTATATTAGTTTTAGTTTAGCTTGTCATGATATTATTATATTTGTTTTAATTGTTTTAATATAATTTGATAACATGTATGGAGAGTTGGTGTGTTTACCTTTGGAACAAGTCCAATTATTCTACTGCATTTTTTAAAAGGTAGCATGTATACTAATAGCAGGGTAATGAAATTAGTGTTGAATTATGTGGTTAGGGTGAACATTAATGTTAGTTATTGCTATATTTCTAATTTTCTATATTAATCTAATTTGCTATTTTATCATTATTTGCTAATTTGCTATATTAATCTAATTTGGTAATATGTAAGGAGAGTTGGTGTGTTAATCTTTGAAATGTAAAAAAAACAAAGAATTTTAATTTATTTTAAAAAAATAAAAAAATTATTAAAAAAAAAAGCGGGCCGGCCCGCCGCCCGCCAACCCGCCACCTTGGCGGGGCAGGCATGAATTTCATGCCCATTTCACCTGGCGGGCATGCCCGCCCCGCTCTTTTTTTTTGCGGGCTTTTGGCGGGGCGGGGCGGACGACCCGTTTTGACACCCCTATTCATTGGGATTAAATCAAAGGTATCTTTGAAAAAATTTATGTTTCTCATGGTGGTGGAGGGATTAGGTCAGATTGAAGAAGACAATTTCCTAAGTTTCGTCAAGGGGTTTTAGTTGAAAAATTCAAAGTTATTGATCTCAGTTACAATATGTTGATGATATTTTATTCATTGATAAACCATGTAGTGAGGATTTGTGGGGAATACAAGCAATTATAAGGTGGTTTGAATTGGTACCTGGCCTAAATGTTGATTTCTCAAAAAGCAAGTTATTTGGTTATTAATATTGGGTTGTTGGTAGAGGCTAATCAATAGAAGTCTTCAATGTGGAAATTGGTGGTGGGAATTTGGGAGAAAATGATTCGTAGTTGGATAAATGGATATGTTAGTTTAGGAGAATATTTTTGGACATGAGACATCGCACATAAGATGACATAAAATGCGTGTTTTAGAAAAATAGTAATTTAAAAAACTTTTATAAATATTTTTTAGAGTTTTAAAATGTTTTGAAAATGTTTCAATAAATTAGTAGCAGAAAGATAAATAAGTATAAAATAAAATGTTAAGGGTAAGAGAAGTTACACTAGAAATTATAGAAGTTCGGTCGAAATGAAGTGACATAATTCTCTTTCCAATATTTAATCTTGAGAGTATTTAATATTTCTTAAGTGATTTTAGTAGGTTGAACTCTCAAACTCTCTTGTAAGAAAAAATAAAGTTTCAGACTAACTTTCAACCAAACAGCAAACGCTGAAGAGAAGTGGTTAGCTTTCCTTTCAAACAGCAACTTGAAGCATTTAGTCCCCAAGCTAAATGAGATTTTCCACTGGCTTATCTCGAACCAAGGTGAGTTGTTGAATTGGAATAAACTCACAAACCGACCGAAATTTTGACTAGACTGACCACGAACTACTAATATTTTGAACCAGGCTTATCTCTAACCCAAGAAAGCTTTTGACCGGGTTGAGCTTACGAAACGAGGTTTGAGATTTATTCAGGTTTAAGTGCCATTATAAGAGGATTTTTGTAGTGATTATCAACCCTAGCCTAATTTGCTTGCATCTTTGACTTAATTGTTATGCTTGAATTCACATAGGTTACATTATAAATGAATCTTATTAGTCATCATCAAAAAGTATATTCATCATAAAGAACATGAGAGGTTCCTTGATTGCTTGATCTGCAAAACATGGTTTCACAAACATATTATTAACTTGTTGTTTGCACCAATTTTTTTGGTTAAAATGGTGGTTTGTTTCTTGTGAAGTAGTGTCTTTGGTAAAAGAAAAACAAAATGTGTAAAATGGATAGATGTTTGTAGAATAAAAGGTAAGAATTGATTAAGGGTGAACTATTGATTAAGGATGAAAGACACGAGATTATTCAACACTTCTTCACTTCTAAATAAATGGAAATGATTTTTTAAGTGGATGAACCCTCACTTGAAGGATGTATAAGTGCTAAAATACTCTCAATCAATTATTTTTCTAAAAAATGGCTAGAATCAAAATTATTTATAAGAAGACACCGCTAAAAACATCTTCACCTTCCAACACCACTATGATCTCCTTCTCCATCTCCACCACATACTCCACATCTACCTAAAACTAGGGGTGGCAAACGGGCATGTCCGCCCCGTTTAGGCCCGCCCCGCAAAAGCCCGCAAAAAAACGGGGCGGGGCGGGGCGGTCAAAAGTGGAGATGCGGGCTCATTTTCTAGGCTCGCCCCATTTAATGACGGACCCGCGGGCATGCGGGCAGGCCCGCCATTCTCTTTAAATTTTTTTTAATAATAATATATTAATTAAAATAATTTATATTAATAATAATAATATGTTCAATTCAGTTAATTTAGTTAATTTATATATTAATAATAATATGTTCAATTCAGTTAATTTATATTAATTAAAATAATTTATATTAATTAAAAATGATATCGTTTTCTTCCAAGTGCTGGATTGAAAAATGAGAATGCCTATTAAATTCTAATATTAAAAAAAAAAATAATAATAATATAAGATATGAACATCCATGGAACCACTTAGATACTATACTGATGTTATGTATTCGTTATTAGCTGTAAGGTTGTTTAAAAGTGATGTTAAGTTCAAGCTATAATAATAATATAAGATATAATAATAATAATATAAGATAGAATGGATTGTTTTTATCCGCGGGCATACCCGCTCCGTTTAGGTCCGCCCCGCAAAAACCCGCAAAAAAACAGAACGGGGCGGAGCGGACATACTTAAATATGCGGGTTCAAAATTCAGACCCATCCCACAAAAAATAACGGGTAAAACGGACTTTCTCCGCAAACCGGACCCGTTTTACCACCCCTACCTAAAACTACTCCTTCACTATAACAAACTCACCCATTAGTCATTGTCTATTCCCCTCGTCTCTAATCACTACCACCATATCTTAAGAAAGAGAAAATAAAAAGCATTATGTTTTATCCAAACAATAAAATCATAAAAGAATTGTCATTGGGATATGAACTTTAATAAAATAATAATAATGTTGACACAAACAATTACCTCATCTCAAAGAATTCATATGAACAAAGTTTCTTCACCTAACCAACTTAAATTTTCTATTTAAAAAAAAAAAAAAAACTCTTCTACGCCTTAAGAATATAAAAGTAAATTGATTAAAAAATTAAAATAAAACACCCGCTTAATCAAATTCAAAATCGATAAGTTAACACTAGACCCTTAATCATGGAAAATTTTTAAATAAAAAAAAATCTCAAAAAATATAGAGTTCTACTCCAAAGCATGTTTCCAAAACATTCAAAACCAAAAAAAAATTCCCTTGAAACACATGTTCCTAAGAACTTTCCCTCTCTAAAACAAACATTTTGTTCTATATGTTGTGCAGGTGTTAAACCTTTCTAAGATTTTGATGATGACAATTAAATTAGACAAAGTTAATCACAACCTCCATCAGACAAGAAGTTATCAAAGGATAAAATTGATTAAGTTTCAATGTTGAGAAAAAAAATAAGACAAATCAATTTTAAAGGTCAACATTAAAAGAAATTCAAGATGTGAAAGTTCGCATGATCTTGCGCTTAAATTTTGAAAATTTTTTAATACACCACTCATGTTTCTTAGGCACCACACGAATTTCCCTTTTTGTCTCCTGATTCTAGATGTGCACATCCGGATGCACCATTTTTTTTTAAAACGTTGATTTGTTCCAGATGTGCATATCAGGAATTATTTCTGATCTGCAGATCCGAAAAAATAGCAAAAGTATTCCATAAAATCATTTACTTCTAAATATAATTCTTATAAATAGATAAGTTAAAATTTAAAAATTTAAAAATATGAACAATATGAAAAAAAATTAATATGATTTAAAACGAGATATGTTATTAATTATATTAGAATTTATTATTTTAGATGTTTTTAAAAATAATTCTATAAAAAATTGTGCCAGATTTTAATATGACATTTTACAATTAAATTCATATATTTCTTACCATATTTAGCACACCAAATTTACGAATCTCAATGAAGATTTTTTTTTAATACAAATTAAATTTTATTAAAATATAATTTAAATAAATTAAATTCTTACATCATATACCGCTTTTTCATATATATATATATATATATATATATATATATGGTTTGAACGAGAACTATAGGCTTGACCTTTTTATGGAATAACCTTAAAAAATATTTAGAAAAAAAGTATTAACTTATTTATTTTTCCGAAAAAAGTATTAGTATATTTTTCCGGATCTGCAGATCATGAAAACGTATTAGAATATCTTTTCGGATCTGCAGATCAGGAAAACGTATTAGAATATCTTTTCGGATCTGCCGATCAGGAATTAACCTTAAAAAGTATTAGTATTAGAAAAAAAAATTAACTTATTTATTTTTTCGAAAAAAATATTAGTATATTTTTTCGGATCAGCAGATCAGGAAAAAGTATTAGTATATCTTTCCGGATCTGCAGATCAGGAATTAACCTTAAAAAGTATTAGTATTAGAAAAAAAAAATTTAACTTATCTATTTATAAGAATTATATTTATAAGTAAATGATTTTATGGAATAGTTTTGATTTTATCCGGATCTGCAGATCAGAAATTATTTCTGATATGCACATTCGGATCAAACCAACATTTTTTAAAAAAATGGTGCGTCCGTATGTGCACATCTGAAATCAGATGGCAAAAACGGAAATTCGCGCGGTGCCTAAGAAACACGGATGGTGTATTAAAAAATTTCCTAAATTTTTTAGTCTTTCTAAATAAGTATATGTAAAATAAATAAAAGTAAATCTTAAAGTAATAAGTCTATGGATCCACACAATGAGACCTCTTTAATACCTTCATCTATTTTTCATTTATTTTAAAAACCAATATAGGTCAATACTTAACTAGTGGGAGATCCGTGCATTCGCACGGGTACTGGTATGGTACGCGCATATTTTCCAAAATATAAAAAAATTAAAATTAAAAAATGAAAATTTTCAACCAAAAAAATTATTATTTTTAAAAAATATAATAAATTAGTGTCTGTAATCGACAACGAATTTGACCCTGTATATAAATATTAAACTTTTTTTGACATTACTTATATATTTGAATGTATATAATAATATTTGAATTAACAAAGTATTTTTGTAGTATTTTTTAATATTTATGAATGACACAAATTTGTCCCAAAAAAAATATAACTAAAATTATGTATTTAAAAATAAATTAGTATAATAATACGATTTCAAAAACATTGAAAGTTGTATTAGATAAATGAAATGTTTAAGTTTTTTTAACAGATAAGACAATTATGTTATAAGAGATAATACAATGATCGATAAATTTATGTTATTCAATATTTGAATCAGTAATAAAGTTGGTCCCGTTTATGACAATAATGTTTGTTATCATATATAAAAATGTTTAAATGAAAAATAAATTTTTTCCCGTATATAAATATTATTTTTGTTTTGACATGATTTAGAAATATATTAGAGGCAATATTGAAGTTGTTCCGTTTATGAAAATATTAAAATAATAATATTATTTTTGTTTTAATAGTATTTATAAAAACATATAATAAACAATGTGTTTTTCCTGTATATAAATAACTAATTTGTTTTTACAGAATGTATAAAATTATTTCAATGAACAGTAAATTTGTTCTCGTATACCAAAAAAATTGAATCAATAATAAAATTGTTTTCATTTATGACAATATTAAAGTTGTTCCGTTATATTATTTTTGTTTTAATATAATTTTTAAAAATATTTGGATTAATAGTAAAGTTGTTCCGTATATAAAATATTTGAATCAATAATAAAGTTATTGTCGTATATAAATATTTGAATTATGTTTAATATTTTTTTATCAAAAGAAACATGTTTAATTAATGCACATGTTTTTTAAACCACATGTTTTATAAATTTCATGAGAGTTTTCTACATAAAAATATTTCTACCGTGAAATATAAACCACATGTTTTATAAAAATATTTTTAAAAAAAAAATGAGATAATGGAGTTTCAAAGGCCATGATATTCACTACACCTTCTCCTGTGAAATTCTCACGAGAAAATCATTTCCCATATATCTTTTTCATATATATCTGTTTCTTGAAAACATGTTATCTGATATAATTTCATAATTTTGTTACCTAATTGTTGAACAATGTTCCTGTTAAATTGTAACTAAATATTTAATCCTTATACAATGTTATATGGATTACAATGGTTGGTAAACAATTGTTGAAGTCGCTTAACTTGAAATCCAGAACCCTATCCTTTTCCATCTTTAAGGCTATGCAAAAGCTAGGGACAAATTGAAAGTTTGAATTGCATTTTGTACAGCCTCAACATCTATATCAATCCACTTCCCTGTCTTTGATGATATTACAATGCATTTCTTCTCTTCAGCCTGCGGAACAAACTTGTTTCCCTTCTCTTTCGAGCAAAATAGTGCAACACTGCATAAAATCAGCAATAGTTTCATGGGATCAATGTGAGTGAGTGTCTTGCAAGGCTACAATTTATGTGAATGATAGAAGTACCTAGGTTTTCCGCGTGCGTTTGCAAGCTGAATTGCAGTTGTATTGGTAGTTATCACTCCAGCCGAGTCATTAATAAGAGCAGCCAACTAAACCATACAATCAGAGAATCCTGTTAATATTGTATATGATCTGAATACATTGTGAGTGTGAATTTGAGTACCTCTCCTGGGGTGGTGATGAAGATTATGGAAGTATCTTCTCCAACAATTTCCTCAACATTTTCCCTTTCTTTCTCATGTGGAATGACAAATAGTGGCGTAAATTCCCTGTTACTTGAATACTACTTGTTAAAAATATTGTCCAATATAACATACATAGCAGACAATGACAGAAAATAAGAGAGAAAATGCTTCAGGAGCATTTATTTGATGAACACAATTAAGATAGCTTTTTTGATCGGTGAAACAATAACTACCAGAAAGTATTATAATGTAACAAAAATAAATCCTAAAGCTTAAATGATGATGAAGAACAAACAAGTTGTTTAGATTGACTTAATTTAACTTATCTCCTATCATAAACACTTGCGAGTCTATTTGAGTGAATTTATGAACTTGTGACAAATGTCTATAGGATCTTTATGATAACTTATGAAAACAACTTATAACAACCAACAATCAAGTATTATACCACTAAGTAGGATCGGCTACAATGAATCAAACTACGTCATTAGAGGCAAACTCTATAAGAGGCAACGTTTCATACCTTACAGCATCAGAAATTTCAGCCCACACTTCAAGAAGAAGTAAGCTATCAGGATCACCCCTAGACTGCATATGGCCTTTGAATCTGATTGTATCCCATGAATCACAACATATCATCCTTTCCTTACACCAGCTTTTGTGTATTTTTCCTCCACAACTTCCTTCAACTTCCTTGAAAGTGATACTTTAAGTGGCGGCACAACCTGCCTTGGAACGCTCCGAAACGGTCTTCCTAGCCAATCTTCCATTCGATGATATCTAGTTCAACAAACTCATTGGAAAATTTTCCTCAGTTAAAGAAAAACTTCATGAAAATCTACCTAACATAAATCTAAATCAGAGTTTAAGTGTCGTATTCTTTCAGTTACATTGTCAGTACATGACAACTAATCATGTATGATTTTAGAAGTAGTTATTGTTAAAGTTAAAAGTATTTTAATGATTTTTCAGTTAATGATTAAATGACATTGTAAACACTTTTTACGCTGATAGTTTATATGAATTAGACTCATACATCATTTGAATTGCAGCATAAACTCACATATGAAATCCTCCCTCTGAAAGATTTGGACTATCATGTGTGAATGTTTCAGATAGAAACAACCTTGCCCCTGCAGCATTCACATTTGGATAAACATAACCAACTCTATCTCGAGCAGTTGTCATGAATAAATATGCCGCATGACCAATGCCTACCAATTTTGTGCTTAAGACCATGTCATAGTACCTATTCTGTAACCATAACACAACAATGAATCAGTCAGTTTCTATAGAATTTAAAATATATGTAACTTAGAAAGTAGCAAGCAAAATCTGGAAGAGTTGTAGTTTAGTTGCAAGTGTTTCATTTCACCTTAAATCCAATCATGTTTCATCATCTTAATATGTCATATAGTATTCTCAAAACCTATTTACAATATGGAAGACAAATACGACACCAAAACATGTAGTTACATTCAATCACTTTTATTTTCTCAAATTATTATAGGTGTTTGTGTGTCGTCGAGTCCACTGTCAGTGTCAGTGTCGGTGCTTTACATGGTATGACCAATTTTCCATCTCAAAGTTTAAGTTAAAATATCTAAATTCACTTTACTCAAAGTAGTTTGCAGACCAACCCTTAGAACTCCAACAAACTCAGTATACTCATTAGGATATGGAAACTCGTCATCAGGATCGAAAACATTAGCCCATCTAACATTCTTATTCAACTCATAACATTGTTTCCTTCTCTCAGAATCCACAACATCAATCTAAACACCAGGTACCTATCCTTAATCAACTGAATAGTTGGAAAAAACAACAGATTCTCATAAACACCACCAGTCACCACACAACAGCACCTCCTAACATCACCTCTAACTTTCAATCCCAAAGAAGTTATCTCAACTGCATAACCAGGTGGAAACATCAAGAATCCATAAGGATTGTTTGGATTATCCGGCGGCCTTGTATCTTCGTCTTGTTTACCGTCTGAAAACAACGAACCATATTCGATATTCGTGTCTTCTCCGTCGTCAAAAAGGTCGAGCCATGGATTGTCATTTCAAAAAAATATAATATGCTAAAGAATTAAAATGAAAGTTATTAACCTCATCTTCGCTAAACCGTCAAGAATTACATATCCTCTCCAAGAGTTCTCCTCCAGCTGCATACTCCATCACTATTGCAAAATGAGTAGAAGTCAAAACCACCTAAACAATCATAACTCATACAGAAACATACATATAAGAGGATACATAAATCATAACTCCCATAGAAACATACATACAAGAATTACTGATCTTTACCCTTTTTAGCAATAGTTACAGTCTGTAGTTCCTCTTAAAATGGGATCTCTTCAAGCGTTCCAAACACGTCACCGTCTCAAATGAAACGTAAATCAGTTGGAAACCAATGTGAAATTTCTGAATCAAGTTCCTCAGACCACTTGAATTTTGATCCTCAGCCTGAATTAGCTTTTCAAACTTGCCCCTTCTCCGAACATCATTGTAATGATGTATGCCATAGTCCTCTTGACGTGGCTGAAAACGCCAATCTAAAAACATAGGAAATAATAAATAACATGAAGTTTTTTCAAGTAAACTCCAATAGATCCTTCATTGAGATTGAAGCATGTGGTAATTCAATAGTGCAATTGATTAGTAACCAAAATATCGCGACATTTTGCATTTTTCATAATACCTACTCGTTTGATTGCACACCATATGGCTCAAAATCCATTTTGATTCTTCTCTCAGTTGTCTCAGAACTCTGTTAGAAGATTGAATCAATAATATATGATAATCAATATGAAATAGCATCAAAGTTACTATATTGGAAAATATAACTTACAGTGTTGTATGAATCTCCTGATATATTTGGATCATCTACATTAAAAGAGGCGGAGAGACAACATTTAGAGAATATAAATCCATGAAATTTAAACAAGTTTATAATATGAATGACTCATCACATTTCTCAAGCTCATCGACAGCTTTTGCAGCTCCTTTCTCAATTCTTAACTTGTGCATTATGGCCCTTCTTTCTTCTGCCAATTGCCAAATTTCCTAATCGACCGTATACAAATCAATAGAAAGGGCTTGAAAACACAATATATGTGTGCATAAAGATGAGATGTGAGTTGTGACTGAACATGTGAAAGTTACTAAGGCTAGAAATCTGTTATTTTCCAGTTCATCTACTAAGTTATATAGTCGGGATTCAGGAATCTTCTCTTGAATAAATTACTGATATATTAGAAATTATATATTTGCCAACTTCTATAATTTGAAACCAAGCATGGAAAATAGTAACATTTGAGCAACCTAAAAGCAATAATGGTACCCAAACATACATGTGCATATCAACCCAGCTTACTCCAGGTTTCATTGAAGAGATAACAACATCATGAGCATCATGAACATGTTACAGAACATGGAAACTGAAAAAAAATGACAAAATAAAAGTTATGAAAACCAAGAAATTGAGCTATATGAAAAGCTCATAAATGGAGCATCCTAACATGCAAATGAATTATAAAATTGGTTGAGCCTTTGTAGGAAATTATCATTAGTTTTTGTGAGAATTTGCACTGCAGTTGTTTACACTGGTACACATTGGATATTAAGAAAGTGCTTACATTATATATAAGTGATTGGTCATTGGTAAACTTTCCACTTATCTGCACCAAATAAAAATAAAGTTAAAGTTGAGCATAAAAAGATTATTGTCTTAAGTAGATAATATGATAAATTGTATCTACTAATACCCGGCGACCACGCACACACACACACACACACAACATATGGATAAGCATCAGGAACTTAGCTAAAATAATATATTGAACTCGGTGAAAAGAAAAGAAAAAAGAGGAAGAGCTCCTGAAGCTCCTGCAACACCAAGCAATACTGGTAGCCTAAACACAGATGGGAACGGTAAAAAAAGACCAGGTCTTGTCTATGTATATCAGGTCATGTCTTTTTTTTGCTACATGAAAGTTGGGAACGGTAAAAAAAATACCAGGTCTTGTCTTCTCCTGTGCAAAGCTGATATAGCATTAACATCCATGATAATAGCACACCGCCATCTTGGTGACAATAACAAAGAAAGTTGGGAACGGTAAAAAAATGACAAAATTGTCATTAAGTGCTAACCTGTAACAACATTAGTGTGATCAGACAACGAAACAAAGCAAAAGTCGAAGGAAACAGTCCAAGGTTGTAGCAGATTAGTGCAAAATTTCCCTTGAATTCAATCCTCAAGTTGTTCAGGTTTAAAACAAATGCAACACGAAATACATAGGAAAATCGGTATGCCATTGTAGTGCTCTATTCAATGCGTACGAAATACGGCCTGCTATCGCAATGGTCTCAACCGCGTGTCGTGATCGAAAACTCAAAAACAACGCAAACTCAGAAAAAATTAACAGGATACCCTTTTCTCGAGAGAAATATGTGAATATATTGAACCTTACCGCAGATATAGGTTTACAAAATACAAATACTAATGCAAAAACATGAAGTAATCAAGCAACAATCCATAACAGGGAAAGTCCAATGATTCAACATATCATAAAATGATTCAGCAAACAATGAAAGCTGGAAAAATAACAGGGAAAGTCCATTTTGAATCAGCAACAGTCTGATACACAAATAACAGGGAGAAATTTTCCATAGAAAAATAAATAAGAAGATGTAAACCAACCTCCCATAAACTTGTCCTTGATAAGCTTCAAAATCGATTCTAATTTTCTACAACCCTGCGAAATGGCTTTAAAACCAACCTGAGAAACAGGATCTACAGTTTCCTCCATCGCATCCACAAGAAAAACTTGATGCTCGTGCAAGTCATTGCAAGTTGTAGCCACTGCCTGAAGACCTTCATCGCGTATTCAATCAAGAACCTGCACAACAAAGACAGTTTAAACAAAGTGAAAGACATTACTTATTATGCAGAAATGAAAGACATTACCTATTATGCAGGTTAATGCGTTTAATCCCAGCTACAACTCTCTGAAAACACACCAAACACACCAACAACATTTATTACAAAGCATTTCCAAAAAAAAATCTACAATTTCATCCCTTATAACACATAATTTAACTAACCACATAGAAAGAACATTTTCACAAACACTTGACATGCATATCTTGTCATAGTTCCTTATAGCAAAATGAAAGTTACTTTGACGTTGAAGGAGTTTACCATCTTCACAACCTATCAAATTAGGTTTCAAGTAGACATACACAATTGTGATGAATACAACGGGAAACCAGAAAAGGGAAAGAAAATAAAGAATCTAAAACAATACCTTCTTTTTGGGCTGTCTCGCAATGTCTCGTCTCGACAGCCAAACATTGTAACAAAATAAAGAATCTAAAATAAAAGTAAAGGAGAAGAATGAGAATCAAAACCAAAAGAAAAGAGGGAATCTGGGTTTGTGATCGCCGGAAAATCGCCCAGAATAACTCTCTAAAGAACATCACTTGCGAAAATCAGTTGCTCCTTCGTCTCCTTCAAATCAGTTGCCCAAAATCTAAAACAATGTATTCAGATTCTTGATTGATTCATTGATCTCGTTGATTTTTGCAAAAGATCGAGCAATGAAAGATGTTGGAATACCAACAAAAACTGAGTGTTGTGGTTGAGAGACAGAGAGTTATGAACATTTCTTTAAAAAAATGAGTAGTTTTGAAAAAAAATGGAAGTGATAAGCATGGAGCCTTGGAAACAACAATGTTCAGTCATGTCTTTTCTAAATTGCAGGGGTATGGGAGCTGTACCGTATTACACCAAAAGCAAACTTTAGTTCTGATATTTGCAACTATTAATTTACTTTTTGGCACAAAAGTGGGTTATTTAGTGCGAGAAGTGTAGTTATGTTGCAATGAAGCTATAATTTAGTTGGATTTAGTTAGAATTAGACATTAATTGTCCCTAATTGTGTGTGCTGGCAGAATAAAAACAAAGGCTAATGTGTGTTTATCCAGAACATTCAAAGTTCCTATATTATAGATTGATTTAGAAAACTCTGACCAATTAGAAAAATTAAACTTATCGTGTAATTGATTAAAGCTTTCTTCTATTTGATTAAGGAGCAAGTTTGCCTCCTAATCAATTAAAAAATCAATTAATCGATTAAAAAGCAAATTTAAATTAGAATTTCCTTTTCTGATTTATTTCAATCGATTGACTTGTCATTTATAATCAATTAAAGAGCCGTCAAACTCATGAAATTAAAGAGTTCTACTCCAAAACATGTTCCTAGAACTTTCAAAGGGAATTTTTTTTTCTTTATAGAGATGTTTCCAACCCTTGGGTATATATCACATGTTTCTAAAAAATTCTGAACATATCTTAATAATGTAGGCCAAAAATATTCAAATTGTAATACTTTATCTGCAGCTCTTGTTCCACCATAAAATGGAGAGTGAATATGTGCCAAGAGTTACTGTGTCAACATTTTAGCCACACATTTTCTCAAAGTTTGGTCAGGGAAATTTATGTAGAGAAATGGTTCATCCCATAAATACTTCTTTGATTTATGAAAAAATACATTAGGTCCCAACTTTTTAATAACGAACAATCTTCAACAAATACATTAGGATACTGCAAAGCATTTAGCACATTAAATGTGACTTGTTGGCCATTGACTCCTATAGTAGTTTCCCCTTGTTCCACATCAATTAACGATCAATCAATAGCAAGGAATGGTCGAATTGAGATTTTTTCATTAGTAGTGAAGCCCATAATAATAAAATATGCAAAAGAAAGAAAAATTCGTTTACCCTAACCAACACATGTTCAATTTTTTCTTAAGGATAACATACACCCTCTGGTCACTATTATAAACAACAAATTTTTTTTTAAATTTATTGAATAATTGATGTATCTGATATATATAATAATGTTCAAATACATCATTTATTCAATGAATTTAAAAAAAAAATTGTTGCTTATAATAGTGACCGAATGGTGTATGTTTTTGTTAGTTGATTGTAGTGGTTATTAAATGCTCTAATGAATTAAATTTCTACAATGAATGATAAAATGAAAAATCAATCCATATAATGGTGCCAAAAGCATTGAAAAGTTATGCAAGTCTACACAGTTCAATAAGTATCAAGTAATAAAAAAAATATTGTTTCCATGAGGATTATCTTAGGTAAATTTCATTAAACACTCAAAATAGATCATTTAATTCATGAGCAAAAATATAACCAATTAAAACTAAGGTGATTTCTTATCACACCACCCTTGTTTTTTAGGCACCATCTAAATTTTCGGTTTTGCCTCTTGATTTTGGATGTGCACATCCGGACGCACCAATTTTTTAAAAAACGCTGATGTGTTCCGGAAGTACACATCCGGAAACAATTTACGATTTGCAGATCCGGAAAACAGCAGAACTTTATTTTGTTTTTAAATCGGTTTTGTTGTTTGGTCGCATATGTTAATATATTGTCGCAACTTAATATACATTTGACAACATCCATATATAAAATAAAATGATATATATATATATATATATATAAAAAATAAAACTCTGTCAAAATACAGTGCATACATCTAATATAAATAGAATACATCAAACAAAAAACTACTGCGTATGGCGAACGATCTCTCCTGGCTCCCCTCCTCCTCTGCCCCTACCCGCAATCCTGGATCGATGTCTGCGGTACTGAAGTGCCCCCCGAGCAATCGCAATAATCCTGTCCACGGCAAGTCTGGCACCAGAGCCCTCAGGGAGGTGACCGGCCTCAATGTTCGGCCGCGCTATCTGTTCTATCTGACGACAACGTGGTAGGACATCCTGAGTATGGTCCAGCTGAGACTGGCGCTCCTCTAATATCTCTTGATGAGTAGGTCTGGGTGGCGATCCCTCAGCAGTGGGCACCATGCATGGGTGTGAGACAGTGTAGAACCACACGATGTACCCGGCAGCAACGATCCAGTCTCTCTCCGCTCTGGTCGCCCGAGTCTCCTCTGGTACCAAGTGGGACTGGTAGTCAGCATATAGCTCATCTATCTGCCTGCGGATCAAGCCTAGAGCAGCAGACTCATGAGGCATCTTGGGGATTTTCTGCGTGTAACCGAACTGACGCAAGACGCGCTCTAGCAGGTATCGGGCAGTAACGGTCGAACTGCATGCCAACCATCCTGAGAACAAACAAACCTCACCGAACGGGTGCGTCACACGGTGAGCGGCATAGGTGTCATACAAAACGTCATCAGTAGCCATCTAATCAAGATACACTCTGAAGGGGTCCGGCACCTGGTTCCCTCTGAGCAGGACAAATGCAGCAGCATGTGGCATGTCCTCAGTGTACTCGGCGACACTCCCCCAACCAGTAATGTTTGGAAAGTGCTGTAAAATCCACGCCTGAAATGGAAAACATAACATGGGTGTCAAACATTATAATGAATATAGAAAGAAAAGAAATGAAAAAATCACTTTGAATATTATATTGTTACCACGTATAGCGTACAGCTGCCTGCAGTCTTGGCTGCCCAGCTGCAACCATCAGAGAGCCTAGAATAGGTGAATGACAGCGCAACCGCCCCCCAGTTGTACCCATGGATCTCTGTCTGATCCAAAAGGTACCTGAGGTAGACGACATCAACATAATAGGCGCTGGTGTCCACAAACACCTGCGTGCCGAGCAAAAACAGGTAGTAGCATCTCTGAGAATCCTTCTCCTGAAAATTTCCAAATAAAACAATGTTACAAATGAAAATATTTTCAACGTAAACAATTCTATAAATAACCCAAGAAAGGTTACCTATCCTAGCCAGACATATCTGGCAGTATGCTTAGAGTGCCCAACGAGTAGGGACATATCAGACGGTCCCCCGAGGTAACCGCCCAGCTCATCGAAATCGTCATCGGCGTCAACACCATCATGTGCTAGGTGATCACCCTCTGAAACAGGACCAGGAACAGGGGAACGAGGAGGAGCAGCTGATGGAGCTGGAGTCTCCCGACGACGCCTGCGTGCGGACTGGGACCCTGATGAACTACCAGCAGAAACGCGACGCCTCCGAGATGTAGAATCGGCGGCTGAAGGGGGAGTGGCTTGTACCTGAGATGTGGAAGTGGTATGAACCTGTGATGTGGATGGCTGTGGTGTAGAATATGGTGTAGGATGTCCCTCAGCTACCTCAACTCCCTCTGCGCCGGAAGCCTCGGCTGTAGACTGCATCCGCTCACGTCGGACAGATGCGTACTGAGTTGTCTGTCCATGTATGATACGATCGTCTCTGCCAGCCATCTAATCTGCAAAGCATAATAAATAAATTAGAATTTTTTAAAAATAATTAAACAAAAACAAACAAACAAACTCAAAAAAAAACCAAGTGTCTTCCGGGTGTGCACATCCGGAAATTTGCAAAATATTTAACATTGGGTGTTTCCGGATGTGCACATCCGGAAGGACACAGAATTTTTAACGTTAGGTATTTCCAGATGTGCACATCCGGAATCACTCTGAATTTTAAACGTTACAATCTTTTCAAATCTGCACATCCGGTACGTATTTTGAAGTTTAAAAATGGCAGCCATGGCCACTGTACCATGCAAAAAGGCATTTTAATGCCCTGATTGTCCGTTTGAAGCAGTAAACAAGACCTACATTGTCTCTAACCTATTTTATTCATACAACCTAACAATTTCTACACCTAAATGTCTACTCTAAATCGATTACTCGAAAATTACTCCGAAACTATAAAATTTGAAAACTTACCGATTCAAATGAGTTACGGAGAATTTAGAGTCTCTTGATCGTTGTCGGTGTTGCTTTGCGCCGAACTCGGGTGGAAAATATCAAGATTTGAGGTGATTGAAAATTTGAGGGTTTGAGAGAGTTTGAGAGAATTTGGAAATGAGAAAGTGAAGAATAAGGGTGAGGAAGAAGGTTTGGCGCGAAGTTATAAGGAATCCTTCCAGAAGTGCACATCAGAATTATTTCTGGATAAACATATCCGAAACACTTCAGCGTTTTTTAAAAATTTGGTGCGTCCGGATGTGCACTCCGAAATCAGGGGGCAAAAAAATAATTTCACGTGGTGCCTAAAAAACTTGGGTGGTGTATTAAGAAATGCTCAAAACTAATAAAGATTCAAATTCATATTTGTCAAGAAAGTTAGAATATGGTCCATTATATGATTCATCAAATATATGTGATGTAGTGTGGTGACATGTTATCTCTAATCAAAGATCATCACTAATTTTTGTAGTGTTTGTCAACAACGTGAGAATATATAATAATTTGTTAAGAATTCCTTATTTATATTAACTAATTAACACCATTAGACTTCAAGTATAACTTATCATGGTTACTAGTATGGCTCTAATCACTTAAGTTTAAGTTAATTAAGGGAGCATGGTAGTTATTTAACCATATTAGTTCTTAAGATTCATTTACTAAGAATGACTACAACTTAATAAAATTCTATTCAGTTCTAAGTTGATTAGACTTCAAATCAAACATATAGCCTAAAGAGCATCAGAATGAAATATGCATAAACACCAAAAATTACTCACATCAATAAGACTACATTATCGTTCAATTTCACATATTCAAATACAACGAGTTTTAGCCTGTAGTGATTGCATTTTTTGTGTTTAGCATGCATAAAACTTTGATTAGATTTGAACTTGATCTAAATGCTCTTCGATCAATAGCATATGATAGTAAAATGAAATCGCCTTGCGTTTTTGGACAAAATTTAATTCAATATAAAATCTCAAAAAGCTTTTGAAATTTTGAAAATTTGAGACTTTAATTCGAATCATTCAGTTTTATACTTCAGTTTTGATCCTTATCAAATTAGACATTTGATTCACATTATCGCTCAATTTCACATATTCAAACACCAAAAATTACTCACATCAATAAGACTACATTATCGCTTGAATCACATTTTGTTCTTGATTCGAATCATAAGGTATTTGATTCGAATTACATTTCCTCAAATCTGAATCAACTGGCATATTTTTCAAAAATTAGGTATTTCTTTCATTTCACCTCATTTTTCTCATTTGATTCAAATCATATTTTTCTTGATTCGAATTTAACCACCTTTTTCCAACATTTTATGTGCTTCGTCTCAAGAAAATATAAATCATTTTTTTCATCATTCTATACATAACATCGATCATTCTATTAAGATTTTTCAGTGTGATTTTGTGTGAAAATCAATTTCCTCTGTTTTGAGTGTTCAAAGTCTTGCTACTAATTTCTCACATCTTCAACTTCAATTGAGTTTAGTTTTGATAACGAGAGTTCTGAGATTAATTGAAGGATTTGCGTATTTGAAACTAACTGTTCTTTGAGATTTTGTTGAGTTTTCAGTTTGTTAGCAAGAAAGAGGGGTTGCCAATGGTAGTGACAAATTCCATTGAAAAGAAGTAGGTTCTTCTATTCAGCATTGCCTTAGTAGTAATTATGTGGAAGGCTACAGATAAGGCGGAGTTCTTCTCAGATCTTCGGGAAATATCACCGCTTAAGAAATCATTAGGATCAAGGGGTTGATAGCTACACACGAAGACTTGAAGCAGAATTGGTGTTATTGGAAGGTTCAAGAAGCGTATTCGGGTAAAGATTACGTAGAAGAGTTTGACAAGTTTGCCAGGTACAAGTCAAGATCCAAATTAGGAGATTTATTTTCTCGCTTGTAATTGTGGATTGGTGATTGTATGAACTCTTGAAAATATTTATCAAATAACAAGACACTATGCAAGTTCCAATGGAAAACCATTGAAGAGTGCGCGTAGGACAAGCAAGGACGAATGTCGAAGCACTATAAATCTCAGTGTCATCTCTCTAACTCTACTCTTGCATTTATATTTGTAGTGATTGCATGCTAGGTTTTTCAATTCCTTCTTATTATGTCGTTTTGTTCTTGATAGCGATTAATTACGTAAAGCTTAGGTTTTGTTGGGAATTGGACAACTAGTCAAGCTAGTATTGTGATTGATAAATCTAAAAACTGATTGAATTTAGGATTCCACGTATTGAATCAATTGTGTACACTTCTTGTGACAACACAACTTGAATTAATTCATACCGAGTGTTTCATTGTTATAATCTTAGATATTTGTGAAACGGACTGTGACAGTTATTGGGTGTGAATATACTACACACAATTACACTATTATATTACACACAAATATTGGGTGTGAATATGGAACTAGAAAAACGGTCTAGAGGAAAGTGAATAGATCCAAATTTAAAAAATACAATTGCCGTTTTCCAAAATCAAAGTGTTTTCAAAAATGAGTTGCGAGCAGAAGGTTTGAAGCGAAAATAAAAATTAGTGTAATTGTGTACATGGTAGTGACAGTTATTGTCCTTTTCATCACAATTTTTAATAAAAGAGTCTTTAATATGAATGTGTTTTGTTCTATAATGTAAAATAAGATAACTTGATAAACAAATAGAAATGTTAGTCTCTTTGATCGGATAGTTTTCAAATTGATTTATTCATAGAAATTGATTGCTATAACTTACAGCTAATATGTTTTTTCTTATGATGTTAATAATGCAATGGTTGATTGTTTTTTGTTTCACCATGAGATATGATTTTAATAATGTGTTTACACAATAACTCTCTGTAATGAGTATGAGAATTTAGAATAATAAAAGTATTTCAATTTCAACAAAAAAAAAAGTATGACATAAAGTTCACTTGTGATTTAGAATTTGGTGATTTCTTATCACACCACCCTTGTTTCTTATGCACCACCTGAATTTTCGGTTTTGCCCCCTGATTCCAGATGTGCACATCCGGACGCACCAATTTTAAAAAAAATGCTGATGCATTCCGGAAGTGCACATCCGAAAACATTCCTGATCTGCAGATCCGGAAAACAGCAGAACTTTAGTTTTTTTTAAATCAGTTTCGTTGCTTGGTCGCATATGTTAATATATCGTCGCAACTTAATATACATTTGACAACATCCATATATAAAATAAAATGATATATACATAATAAAACTCTGTCAAAATACAGTGCATACATCTAATATAAATAGAATACATCAAACAAAAAACTACTGCGTATGGCGAAGGATCTCTCCTGGCTCCCCTACTCCTCTGCCCCTACCCGCAATCCTGGATCGATGTATGTGGTACTGAAGTGCCCCCCGAGCAATCGCAATAATCCTGTCCACGGCAAGTCTGGCACCAGAGCCCCTAGGGAGGTGACCAACCTCAATGGCCTGCCGCGCTATCTGCTCTATCTGACGACAGCGTGGTAGGACATCCTGAGTATGGTCCAGCTGAGACTGCTGCTCCTCTAATATCTCCTGATGAGCAGGTTTGGGTGGCGATCCCTCAGCAGTGGGCACCATGTATGGGTGTGAGACGGTGTAGAACCACACGATGTACCCGGCAGCAACGCTCCAGTCTCTCTTCGCTCTGGTCGCCCGAGCCTCCTCCGGTACCAAGTGGGACTGGTAGTCAGCATATAGCTCATCTATTTGCCTGCGGGTCAAGCCTAGAGCAGCAGACTCATGAGGCATCCTGGGGATCGTCTACGTGTAACCGAACTGACGCAAGACGCGCTCCGGCAGGTATCGGGCAGTAACGGTCGAACTGCATGCCAACCATCCTGAGAACAAACAAACCTCATCGAACGGGCATGTCACACGGTGAGCGGCATAGGTGTCATACAAAACGTCCTCAGCAGTCATCCGATCAAGATACACTCTGAAGGGGTCCGACACCTGGTTCCCTCTGAGCAGGACAAATGCAGCAGCACGTGGCATATCCTCAGTGTACTCGGCGACACTTCCCCAACCAGTAATGTTGGGAAAGTGATGTAAAATCCACGCCTGAAATGGAAAACATAACATGGGTGTCAAACATTATAATGAATGTAGAAAGAAAAGAAATGAAAAAATCACTTAGAATATTAGATTGTTACCACGTATAGCGTACAGCTTCCTGCCACAGTCTTGGCTGCCCAGCAGCAACCATCAGAGAGCCTAGAATACGTGAATACCAGCGCAGCCGCCCCCCAGTTGTACCCATGGATCTCTGTCTGATCCAGAAGGTACCTGAGGTAGACAACATCAACATAATAGGCACTGGTGTCCACAAACACCTGTGTGCCGAGCAAAAACAGGTAGTAGCATCTCAGGGCACGCTGCATGTGGATCTCCACCTCAGCTGGATCCCCTGCTGCCTGTCCTGCCTCTGCAAGCGCCTCACTAAATCTGTGTATCAAAAAGTTGAACCGGACGTGTGCGCCCCTCAACTGGGTAACCTCCTCAAGTGCATCATCTGCGCTAGCCCCAAGCTCTGTACCCAGCATCTCGATCGCCTCCGCCTTCAACATCCTACCCGTGACGGAGAAGGGTACCCGTGATTGGTAGATGTAAAAGTCACGAGATGTCGTTGAGTGTGATCGTGATCTCATCGTACGGTAGATGGAATAAGGATGTCTCAGGGTGCCATCTCTCAACAAAGGCCATCAGCATACCGTACTGGATCTGGGAATACCTAATCCTAGACAGGCCTCCAAAACCAGAGGCGGCAACTGCAGACGTGAACCACTGATCCTCTGGCAGCAGCAAAAGCATGTCTATAACCTTGCCCCCATGGTTATAGAACTTCTGGGAATCCTTCTCCTGAAAATATCCAAATAAAACAATGTTACAAATGAAAATATTTTCAACATAAACAATTCTATAAATAACCCAAGAAAGGTTACCTGTCCCAGCCAGACATATCTGGCAGTATGCTCAGAGTACCCTACGAGTAGGGACATATCAGACGGTCCCCCGGGGTAACCGCCCAACTCATCGAAATCGTCATCGGCGTCAACACCATCATATGATGGGTGATCACCCTCTGGAACAGGACCAGGAACAGGGGAACGAAGAGGAGAAGCTGATGGAGCTGGAGTCTCCCGACGACACCTGCGTGTGGGCTGGGACCCTGATGAACTACCAGCAGAAACGCGACGCCTCCGAGATGTAGAATCGACGGCTGAAGAGGGAGTGGCATGTACCTGAGATGTGGAAGTGGCCTGAACCTGTGATGTGGATGGCTGTGGTGTAGAATGTGGTGTAGGATATCCCTCAGCTACCCCACCTCCCTCTGCGCCGGAAGCCTCAGCTGTAGACTGCATCCGCTCACGTCGGACAGATGCGTGTTGAGTTGTCTGTCCATGTATGATACGATCGTCTCTACCAGCCATCTAATCTGCAAAGCATAATAAATAAATTAGAATTTTTAAAAAATAATTAAACAAAAACAAACAAACAACCAATCAAACTCAAAAAAAAAACCAAGTGTCTTCCGGATGTGCACATCCGAAAATTTGCAAAATATTTAACGGTGGGTGTTTTCGGATGTGCACATCCGGAAAGACACAAAATTTTTAACGTTAGGTATTTTCGGATGTGCACATCCGAAATCACTCTGAATATTAAACGTTACAATCTTTCCGGATTTGTACATCCCGTACGTATTTTGAAGTTTAAAAATGGCAGTCATGGCCACTGTACCATGCAAAAGGGCATTTTAATGCTCTGATCGTCTGTTTGAAGTAGTAAACAACACCTACATTGTCTATAACCTATGTTATTCATACAACCTAACAATTTCTACACCTAAATGTCTACTCTAAATCGATTACTCAAAAATTTCTCCGAAACTCTAAAATTTGAAAACTTACCGATTCAAATGAGATACGGAGGATTTAGAGTCTCTTGATCGTTGTCGATGTTGCTTTGCGCCGAACTCGAGTGGAAAATATCAAAATTTGAGGTGATTGAAAATTTGAGGGTTTGAGAGAGTTTGGAAATGAGAAAGTGAAGAATGAGGGGGAGGAAGAAGTTCTGGCGCGAAGTTATAAGAAATCCTTTCGGAAGTGCACATCAAAATTGTTTTCGGATATGCATATCCGGAACACTTTAGCGTTTTTTAAAAATTTGGTGCGTCTGGATGTGCACATCCGGAATCAAGGAGCAAAAAAATAATTTCACGTGGTGCCTAAGAAACTTAGGTGGTATATTAAAAAATGCTCTAGAATTTACTCATGGTTTATTTCTTTTGTAGAATTGTAAAATGTAGTTCACGAATCGGCATCTTTGAGTTGTAAGAATAAGATGAATATATAGAGTAGATCGATTGGACTGTTTCAGGGAATATTCATTGGGATTAAGTTATTGTATGTCTTGTACTACGTGTCATAAATGTCTTATAAGTTGTACTATTATATCTTGTTCTATTATGACCTATCTCTATTTGAAAATAACTCTTTGATAAGTAACCCTTTAGAGGATAACCTTTTGATCTTCATAAGGATAACTACCAGAAGATTAGATTTGTTGACATTTTTGTAACATTGATAGATGATCAAACTAATCTTCATCGGAGACAAAATGATATGTGACTCATTTTGAGGATTTCTTATCACACCACCCTTGTTTCTTAAGTACCATCTGAATTTTCGGTTTTGTCCCCTGATTTCGAATGTGCACATCCGGACGCACCAATTTTTTAAAAAAACGTTGATGCGTTCCAGAGGTGCACATCCGGAAACATTCCTGATCTGCAGATCCGAAAAATAGCATAACTTTATTTTTTTTTTAAATCGGTTTTTTTGCTTGGTTGCATATGTTAATAAATCGTCGCAACTTAATATACATTTGACAACATCCATATATAAAATAAAATGATATATATATATATATAAAATAAACGTCTGTCAAAATACAGTGCATACATGTAATATAAATATGATACATCAAAACAAACTACTGCGTATGGCGAAGGATCTCTCCTGGCTCCCATGCTCCTCTGCCCCTATCCTCCAACCTGGATCGATATCTGCGGTACTGAAGTGCCCCCCCCCAGCAATCGCAATCATTTTATCCACGGCAAGTCTGGCACCAGAACCCTCAGGGAGGTGACCGGCCTCAATGGCCTGCTGCCCTATTTGTACTATTTGACGACAGCGTGGTAGGACATCCTGAGTATGGTCCAGCTGAGACTGTCGCTCCTCTAATATCTCCTGATGAGCAGGTCTGGGTGGCGATCCCTCAGCAGTGGGCACCATGCATGGGTGTGAGACGATGTAGAACCACACGATGTACTCGGCAGCAACACTCCAGTCTGTCTCCACTCTGGTCGCCCGAGCCTCCTCCGATACCAAATGGGACTGGTAGTCAGCATATAGCTCATCTATCTGCCTGCGGGTCAAGCCTAGAGGAGCAGACTCATGAGGCATCCTGGAGATCGTCTGCGTGTAACCAAACTGACGCAAGACGCGCTCCGGCAGGTATCGGGCAGTAACGGTCGAACTGCATACCAACCATCCTGAGAACAAACAAACCTCGTCGAACGGGCGCGTCACACGGTGAGCGGCATAGGGGCAATACAAAACGTCCTCAGCAGCCATCCGATCTAGATACACTCTGAAGGGGTCTGGCGCCTGGTTCCCTCTAAGCAGGACAAATGCAGCAGCACGTGGCATATCCTAAGTGTACCCTTGGACACTCCCCCAACCAGTAATGTAGGGAAAGTGCTGTAAAATCCACGCCTGAAATGGAAAACATAACATGGGTGTCAAACATTATAATGAATACAGAAAGAAAAGAAATGAAAAAATCACTTAAAATATTAGATTGTTACCACGTATAGCATACAGCTGCCTGCCACAGTCTTGGCTGCCCAGCGACAACCATCAGAGAGCCTGGAATAGGTGAATGCCAGCGCAGCCGCCCCCTAGTTGTACCCATGGATCTCTATCTGATCCGAAAGGTACCTGAGGTAGATGATATCAACATAATAGGCGTTGGTGTCCACAAACACCTGCGTGCCCAACAAAAATAAGTAGTAGCATCTAAGGGCACGCGTCCTATGGATCTCCACCTCAGCTGGATCACCTGCTGCCCGTCCTGCCTCTGCAAGCGCCTCACCAAATATATCCATCAGAAACGAGAACCGGACGTGTGCGCCCCTCAACTGGTGCACCTCCGCATGTGCCTTCTCTGGGCTAGCCCTAAGCTCTGTAACCAGCAACTCCATGTCGTCCGCCTTCGTCATCCTACCGTGACGGAGAAGGGTACCCGTGATCGGTAGATGTAAGAGGCACGAGATGTCGTCCAGCGTGATCGTGATCTGAGGATGTCTCAGGGTGTCATCTCTCAACAAATGCCATCAGGATACCGTACTGGATCTGGGAATACCCAATCCTAGACAGGCCTCCAAGACCAGACTCCGCAAGTGCAGGCGTGAACCACTCAGCCTCTGGCAGCATCTCAATCGTGTCCATAACCTTACCCCTGTGGTTATAAAACTTCTGTGAATCCTTCTCCTGAAAATTTCCAAATAAAACAATGTTACAAATGAACATATTTTCAATGAATACAATTCTATAAATAAACCGAGAAAGGTTACCTGTCCTAGCCAGACATATCTGGCAGTATGCTCAGAGTACCCCACGAGTAGGGACATATCAGACGGTCCCCCGCGGTAACCGCCTAGCTCATCGAAATCGTCATCAGCGTCAACACCCTCATGTGCTGGGTGATCACCCTCTGGAACAGGAACAAGAATAAGGGAACGAGGAGGAGCAGCTGATGGAGCTGGAGTCTCCCGACGACGCCTGCGTGCAGGCTGAGACCCTGATGAACTAGCAGTAGAATCCTGACGCCTCCGAGATGTAGAATCGGCGGCTGACGGGGGAGTGGCCTGAACCTGTGATGTGAAAGTGGTCTGAACCTGTGATGTGGATGGTTGTGGTGTAGGATGTCCCTCAGCTGTAGGGGCTACCCCAACTCCCTCTGCGCCGGAAGCCTCGGCTGTAGACTGCATCCGTTCACGCCGGACAGATGCGTGTTGAGCTGTCCGTCCATGTATGGTACGATCGTCTCTGCCAGCTATCTAATCTGTAAAGCATAATAAATAAATTAAATTTTGTTTAAAAATAATTAAACAAAAACAAACAAACAAACAAAATTTAAAAAAATAGTCTTCTGGATGTGCACATCCAGAATGACATAGAATTTTTAACGTTGGGTATTTCCGGATGTGCACATTCGGAAACACTCTGAAAACTAAACGTTAAAATCTTTACGGATCTGCACATCCGGTACGTATTTTGAAGTTTAAAAATGGCAGTCATGGCCACTGTAACATGCAAAAGGGCATTTTAATGCCCTGATCGTCCGTCTGAAGTAGTAAAAATGACCTACATTGTCTCTAACCTATGTTATTCATACAACCTAACAATTTCTACACCTAAATGTCTACTCTAAATCGATTACTCGAAAATTACTCCGAAACTATAAAATTTGAAAACTTACTGATTATAATGAGATACGGAGGATTTGGAGTGTGTTGATCGTTGTAGAAGTTGCTCTACGCCGAACTCGAGTAGAAAAAATCAAGATTTGTGGTGATTGAGAATTTGAGAGTTTGAGAGAGTTTGAGAGATTTTGGAAATAGAAAAGTGAAGAATGAGAGGGAGGAATAACGTCTGGCGCGAATTAATAAGAAATCCTTCCGGAAGTGCACATCAGAATTGTTTCCGAATATGCATATCCGGAACACATCAACGTTTTTTAAAAAATTGGTGCGTCCGGATGTGCATATTCGAAATCAAGAGACAAAAATAATAATTTCACGTGGTGCCTAAGAAACTTGGGTGGTGTATTAAGAAACCCTCCTCATTTTTCTTTTGTAAACAGTCATGCAATGGTGCACCTGCTACATATTATGGAGATAATGATGCCATGAAATAAATCTCATTTTCCTTATGTATATGGTACTAGTGTCAGACAATGTTGTGATTGTTCAACTTGGTGGGATAATGGTGCTAGAGGGAAAGGGAAACGCCTAAGCTTCCATTAATTTATTTCATTATTACAAGTGACTTTTTACACGAGTACTTATTGGTATATATGACAAGTACAAATATCTATAAGGGGTGAGTAGATACTAATTAGTTAGCGTAGAAGAAACATTGGTTTTAAAATATTTTTCATGTAAACTAGTTATTGGAACGATCAATAAGTTTGGTACTTGATAATGAATATAAATCTCAAATTAAGAGGATAAAATTTACAACGATGTTGATTAATCAATTAGATGTTTACACCGTATATGTATTTAGTTACAAAATAGTATTATACTTACTATACACTACTAATTGAACATTACTCGAATACAAAAACCAAACCTATGGTTTAAACAATAATCACTACTAAACAATTACACTAATTTTATATCTTATCTGTACCCTGTAACTTTATATTTATCTAATATAATCTATATCGTCTATATTATAAAAGTTAATTGCGTGCATAAGATCACTGTGCCAGCTGATATACAGGCAATGCTCGATTGAAATTGGAACTCCTGGAATTTGGTTGACTATGGTATATGAAACATTAATGGGAACTCAGATACTTAAATTTTCAAACCACCATTAAGTGCATTAACTGTAACTCTAATAATTTCTATACATGCTTGAAGGCTTACATTGTCTCTAGGCATTTGAATCCCGATCACGAAGATGTATATAAAGCAGCAGTTGGCCTCCACCCCCAGCGACTCCCATAACACTTCTTGAATTTGAATTCAAATCATCCGTAACAATATTTGTGCCAGTGTCATCTAAAATCAAACATTTATTTTCAAGATTATAAATATCACACAAACACATAACAAATAAGATAATTAGTCAACTTTATGATTATACATTATTGAAACCGTATGTCAAAATATGAATCCTCAAAATGACACAGTATAGTACATAAACAATAATTTAGATTATTATAAGTAAACAACCATGAGAAATGACATAAGATATCAGTGGAGATATAAATGTAACTTATTCCTAGTTATAATTTACTATACTGGTACTTCTAGTAGTGTTAAATTGATAATCCTTAAATGGTTAGTGGTTCAATTGTATGTAGGTAACAACTTCATTATCAACATGAGGTCACATATCGATGTAATAAGGTGGCAACTCCTTGAGCCTAGGCTTTTCCCTGTTATAGAATGCATTGGTTTGGGAGCGCTTACAGTTGGAGCAACCTAAGGGATCTAAGCTTCATCATATTTTCCATGTTTCATGTTAGTAGTTTTCAGGGGTTAGAATTTTGTTCGCCTACTTTACCCAACACCATGAAGTTCCTATTCCAGCTCCAGATGCTTTCCTGGATTCTCAAATTTAGGGTGGTCAAACAGAAGTTCTCACCCTTTGGGAGGGACTTTCTCCGGCTGATGCCTCTTGGGGAGGTGATAGAATCCAAGAGCCAAGTGCCAACTATTATGCCTAGATAATAACTCCGTTTGTTTGGATGTTACTTCCACCTGTTAGTATGGCAGTTTCTTATGTGAGCAGATGTTTCTGGAAGAATATTAACTAGTTTTCAGTAAAATAAAGGGGCAACAATTTTTTTATAAGTTGGTGAGTACTTTTAATGCTGGAGATTGAAGGGTTCACTCTAAGGAGCTTAGGAGCCCAAATCTGGTGATCTACAACCAGATTTTTTTGTTCAAGACCCTATACTAGATTCACAAGACTAGATGAAACTACAGTTATGTGTATGTCTTAACCTACCACCTAATGTTCTTATATGTAATTTCTCACTACATAGTTGTGTTAAGTCATCTTAATCGCTTGAGTGACTCGACTCATAGTGAACCTTCAGTTTAACTTTCAGTATGGCCTATACTAACACAGGAAAGGAAACTGTTACACAGTAAATGTGGCCAAGTCCAAAAAGCACACCAGAAATGGGAGACAAAAGATCTTTTGAAAATATCAATTGATTGTAACTTACAATGATTCATAACTAATACCAATTGAAATTCTGGTACCAGATATGTGATGTTACGTGTGATGTCACAACAACACACTCTGCAATGGACAATATAACACAACAGAAAAGACACAAAGAATTGCTCACCCAGTTCAGTTAAACAACTTACTCTGGGGGCTACCAAGCCAGGGATGAATTTCACTATCAGTAGAATTAATTTACAGACTCAACAACCCAGTTGACATCTCCTAAACTTAATCACTACTTAATGAACCTTCTACCTAAGAGACCACTTAGGTATGAGAACACTACTCAATCCCTAAATTACTTTAGTGATATAATTCAAAGATCACACACTTTGAAAAACACACATTGATTCTGCTTCACAGATTTGATCAAGAACAACTCAAAACAACAACACCAATTCACACTAGAATGGTTTACAACACATACACGAAGACACAAACGACTCTCAGTCTTTAGCTCTCTTTCTTCGTTACTTTCTTCAAGGATTGATGCGCTTTATATAGCTATTCGATTTTGGTCTTGGACCTCCTACAATATCTGACCTGATTTGTTATTTAAAACTGAATCTTCAAAACAGATTTTCTTTCAAAATCTTTTTAAATCTTCAGCCTTTAAACACTCCTACAAATCTGCATCAATTGTTTGCAACAGAAAATATCTCCTCCAAAATATTCGCATCCAACAGCTCTTCCAAAATCCAGCTAATACGCTTAACCCTAAAAACATCTCAAACCTGATGTTTTAATGAACTGCATATCTGATGTCATGACATCGCATGTGACATCAGACTTCAAAACTACAACAACTTAAACACTTAACATTATCCAATGTTAAGACTCAATGTTAAGACATCACCCATGTGACATCAACATTTAACAACTTTGTTTTACCAAAATTCTAGCCAATCCAAGAACTAACAATCTCCCCCTTTGGCTAATTTTGGCTAAAACAATCTCTGCAACATCAGAGACTTCAGCAGCGGATAAAAATTGAAAAATGTTAAAAACTCCTAGCAGCACTCCTTCAAAACAGCTCCTACTTCAAAATGCTGCACATACTCCATCAGCTCAGCAAAGGGTCAAGCTCCCCCTCAAAACAAGAACCAGCTCACAGCTGTTCAACATGCATACTCCCCCTCAACATCTGCACCACACCAGATCTTAGATAGGTCACACCCTACAACCTAGGCTAGGCTAACTCTCCCCCTTTTTAGCCACAATTGGACAATAACCAAACACAATGTCCTGACTTAATAAATGACATAGTTAAACAACAAGTTCCAACACCTTGACTGGTCAGGCGATACAAACAATGCTCCTTGTGTGCATTATAAAAACAAGTCTTTCTTCCTTCTAGCAGCACCACACAGCAACCAAGAATGAGCCAGTCAAACACCAAAGATGCAGCAAAGAACCTCAAGCAGATGGACAAGACTTCAGATCCACCTAAGAAGAGGAGCAAAACAATGGCTGCAGCTGAAACTACTTCAGGAACCACAAAGACAGGCAGAACCTCAGAAACAACCATGAAACCCAACAAGAAACTTCCTGTGCAACAACATGCTTCTGATGATGATTGGGATGAAGACTGGAAAGCTTTTCTAGATGCAGGGGGTTGGGGGATAATCTGTAACTATTGATGTACTTCAAACCTGTATACCTTCAGCAGTTGAATAAAATCAATATCTAATAAAGAATACAACTATTTAATACACTCTCTAGGACATTTAATCTTCATAAATGCAAATTCCCAAATTACTTCTCAAACTTTCAAATTGGTTTGCATCTAAGGCTTTAGTAAAAATGTCAGCTAATTGTTTATCTGTAGCAACATGTTCCAAAGCAACTACTTTGTCTTCAATCAAATCTCTTATAAAATGATGTCTTATATCAATATGTTTAGTTCTGCTATGTTGAATAGGATTCTTAGAGATATTGATAGCACTCAAATTATCACAGTACAATGTCATGACATCTTGCTTGACATTGTATTCTGTTAACATCTGCTTCATCCAAACAAGTTGATAACAACTACTCCCTGCTGCTATGTACTCAGCTTCTGCAGTAGAAAGAGACACACAGTTCTGCTTTTTACTAAACCATGATATTAGATTATTCCCTAAGAAGAAGCACCCCCTGGAGTACTTTTTCTATCATCAGCACTCCCAACCCAGTCAGCATCACAATATCCCCTTAACTCAGTCTCAGATCCATGACTATACAGCATCCCATAGTCACTAGTGCCATTAACATATTTCAGGATCCTCTTCGCTCAGATTGATATCTGGCACAAACTCCAACAGCAAAAGAAATGTCAGGTCTGCTAGCTGTGAGATACAATAGACTCCGAATCATGCTTCTATATAAACTTTGATCCACACTAACTCCATGTTCATCCTTGGATAATTTTAAATGAGTAGGAGCAGGAGTCCTCTTATGATTAGCATTCTCTAGACCAAACTTCTTCACTATGTTCTTTGCATACTTGCTCGGAGAAATGAATATGGAGTCCTCCATTTGTTTAACTTGTAGACCAAGAAAATAGTTTAGCTCACCAACAAGACTCATTTCAAACTCAGACTGCATCTGTTACACAAAATGTTTCACCATTGCATCTGACATCCCACCAAATACTATGTCATCAACATAGATTTGAGCTATCATCAATTTTCCTCCTTCCTCTTTAACAAACAAAGTCTTGTCAATCCCTCCTTTTCTGTAGCCATTCACAACCAGGAATTCAGTAAGCCTTTCATACCAAGCTCTTGGTGCTTGCTTCAAACCATATAGAGCTTTCCTTAGTTTGTACACATGGTCAGGAAATGTTGGATCAATAAATCCTTTTCGTTGATCAACATACACCTCTTCATTTAAGTAACCATTCAAGAAGGCACTCTTAACATCTATCTGAAAAAGCTTGAATTTGAAATTACAAGCCACCCCTAAGAGCAATCTGATAGATTCCAGTCTTGCCACAGGAGCAAAGGTTTCATCATAATCAATTTCTTCAACCTGAGTGTATCCCTGAGCAACTAATTTGGCCTTGTTTCTGGTGACCACTCCTTGCTCATCAGATTTATTCTTGTAAATCCACTTGGTGCCAATCACATTAACTCCATCAGGCCTTGGTACAAGCTCTCAAACTTCATTCCTCTTGAATTGCTCCAGCTCTTCATGCATTGCATTTATCCAAAACTCATCAGTCAATGCTTCCTTGACATTCTTTGGCTCAATTTTGGAGACAAAACATGAACTTGCTATATACCTTCTCTTGACCTAGTCCTCACTCCAGAATTTGGATCACCTATAATAAGCTCCTTTGGGTGGTCCTTCTGCACTCTGATAGAGGGATCTTTATGAGGTTGCTCAGTTTCAGGCTCAGCAGCAACAACACTAGGAGTTGGACTTCTGTCTTCAGCTTCTGGTGCAACTTCACCAACTGATGTTCCAACATCATCTTCTTCCTGCTTGTCATTGTCATCAATCACCACATTGATGGACTCCATCATCACCTTGGTTCTAGAGTTGAAAACCCTATATGCTCTGCTGTTGGTAGAGTATTCCAAAAATATTCCTTCATCACTTTTGGAATCCAATTTTCTTCTCTGTTCTCTATCAGCCAGAATATAACATCTACTTCCAAAAACATGAAAGTATTTAACATTAGATTTTCTTCCTTTCCATAGTTCATACAGAGTGGATGGAGTGCCTCTTCTCAAGGTAACCCTGTTGTGAATGTAGCAGGCAGTATTCATGGCTTCAGCCCAGAAATGATAGGGAAGTTTCTTGGCATGGATCATAGATCTAGCAGACTCTTGGATAGTTCTGTTCTTCCTCTCAACTACTCCATTTTGCTGAGCAGTAATAGGAGATGAAAACTCATGACTTATACCTTCAGCAGAGCAAAATTCTTCAAACTTGCTATTCTCAAACTCTCTTTCATGGTCACTCCTTATCCTGATAACATTACTCTCCTTTTCTCTTTGGAGTCTTTGACAAAGATCTTTAAAAACATCAAACACCTCTGATTTGTCTTTGATGAAGCTCACCTAGGTGTACCTTGAATAATCATCCACAACTACATACGCATATTTCTTTCCACCCAGACTTTCAACCTGCATAGGTCACATCAAGTCCATATGAAGTAGTTCCAAGACCTTGGAGGTGGTGTCATGTTGAAGCTTCGGATGGGACATCTTTGTCTGCTTCCCTTTTTGACAGTCTCCACAAACCTTTCCTTCCTCAATATTAAGTTTGGGAATTCCTCTGACTGCTTCTGAGGAGATGATTCTCTTCATTCCCTTTAGGTGAAGATGTCCCAACTTCTGATGTCAGATTTTGACATCATCTTCTTTAGCAAAAACACAAGTGGAAGAATTTAAGTCTTATGGCACCCAAAGATAACAATTGTCCTTAGACCTGACTCCCTTCATAATGACTTCTCCTTTATCATCTTTGACAATGCATTCAGACTTTGTAAAGTCTACTTTGAATCCTTGATCACAAAGTTGACTAATGCTGATCAAATTTGCTGTCAGTCCTTTAACAAGAAGAACATCATCCAGTCTGGGAGCTCCAGCACAGTTCAGTTTACCAATCCCCTTGATCCCTCCTTTGACCCCATCACCAAATGTAACATGGCCTGAAGAATGAAGCTTCACATCTACCAACAGATTCTTAACTCCAGTCATGTGCCTTGAACACCCACTGTCAAAGTACCAATCTTCTTTGGTAGAAACCCTTAAAGAAGTGTGAGCTATCAAGCTGGTAACCTTAACTTTAGGGACCCATTGCTTCTTAGGCTTGGTAACCTGTCTTTCTCTGTGACAGTTCTGTCTGGGAACATCCTGATGAGCCTTCTGTGGATATCCATGTAGCTTATAACAATAAGCCTTAATATGTCCAAAACATCCACAATGGTGACATCTCCAGTGCCTGTATTTCTTCTTAGATGGAGTTATGTCATGATGTTTTAACATCACTGGTATAGAGGTGATAACATCATTAGAACCTGCATCATTGGTGAATCCCAAACCACATTTGTCTGCAGCCATCTTCCCAATACTACGAATGTTGTCTAGAGCATCAGTACCATTGTTCAACATTCTGATAGTTTTGGTCATAGAGTCCAGTTTATACTTAAGCATACTGACTTCAGATTCAAGTTCAGTCTTTTCAGCTTTTAACTGTACTATGGTTTTCTTCAGCTTTTCTCCTTCAAGACACACTTGTTCACTTCTTATGAAAAGATCTTTATAAGTGACAGCAAGTTCATCATAAGTAACCTCATCATCACAAGGATCATCATCTAACTCATAAACCCCAACCATAGCTCTAACAAGTTTAGCTGAATTTTCTTCAGATTCACTCTCACTGTCAGACCAAGAAGCTGATAACCCTTTCTGCTTCTTCAGAAAAGTATGACATTCCTTCTTGACATGTCCATACCCTTCACACTCAAAGCATTGTATCCCTTTGTCATTACTGGATTTTTCTTCATCTTTAGACTTCTTCCCTTGTTCTCCTGATCTGTTGATGTCAGAGGTAATGTTCTTGACATTGGGATTATAACTCCTATTTATCCTCTTCATAACTTTGTTGAACTGTTTTCCCAGCAAAGCAATAGCCTGAGACAGCTCCTCCTGAGAATCATCCTCTTTCCCTTTCTTGGCTTCTTCAGAACTGGAAACCAAGGCTATACTCTTGGACTTCTTTTCAGGTTCCTCTTCACTTAACCCTAGCTCAAATGTTTGAAGAGATCCAATAAGCTCATCAACCCTCATTTTGCTGATGTCTTGAGCATCTTCAATTGCAGTCACCTTCATCTTATACCTCTTGGGAAGGGATCTAAGGATTTTCCTCACCTCCTTAGACTGGATGATGTTCTTCTTGTTAAAGGACTGACAGCAAATTTGATCAGCATTAGTCAACTTTGTGATCAAGGATTCAAAGTAGACTTTACAAAGTCTGAATGCATTGTCAAAGATGATAAAGGAGAAGTCATTATGAATGGAGTCAGGTCTAAGGACAATTGTTATCTTTGGGTGCCACAAGACTCAAATTCTTCCACTTGTGTTTTTGCTAAAGAAGATGATGTCAAAATCTGGCATCAAAAGTTGGGACATCTTCACCTAAAGGGAATGAAGAGAATCATCTCCTCAGAAGCAGTCAGAGGAATTCTCAAACTTAATATTGAGGAAGGAAAGGTTTGTGGAGACTGTCAAAAAGGGAAGCAGACAAAGATGTCCCATCCGAAGCTTCAACATGACACCACCTCCAAGGTCTTGGAACTACTTCATATGGACTTGATGGGACCTATGCAGGTTGAAAGTCTGGGTGGAAAGAAATATGCGTATGTAGTTGTGGATGACTATTCAAGGTACACCTGGGTGAGCTTCATCAAAGACAAATCAGAGGTGTTTGATGTTTTTAAAGATCTTTGTCAAAGACTCCAAAGAGAAAAGGAGAGTAATGTTATCAGGATAAGGAGTGACCATAGAAGAGAGTTTGAGAATAGCAAGTTTGAAGAATTTTGCTCTGCTGAAGGTATAAGTCATGAGTTTTCATCTCCTATTACTCCTCAGCAAAATGTAGTAGTTGAGAGGAAGAACAGAACTATCCAAGAGTCTGCTAGAGCTATGATCCATGCCAAGAAACTTCTCTATCATTTCTGGGCTGAAGCCATGAATACTGCCTGCTACATTCACAACAGGGTTACCCTGAGAAGAGGCACTTCATCCACTCTGTATGAACTATGGAAGGGAAGAAAACCTAATGTTAAATACTTTCATGTTTTTGGAAGTAGATGTTATATTCTGGCTGATAAAGAACAGAGAAGAAAATTGGATTCCAAAAGTGATGAAGGAATATTTTTGGGATACTCTACCAACAGCAGAGCATATAGGGTTTTCAACTCTAGAACCAAGGTGATGATGGAGTCCATCAATGTGGTGATTGATGACAATGACAAGCAGGAAGAAGATGATGTCCTAGATGATGTTGGAACATCAGTTGGTGAAGTTGCACCAGAAGCTGAAGACAGAGGTCCAACTCCTAGTGTTGCTGCTGCTGAGCCTGAAACTGAGCAACCTCATAAAGATCCCTCTATCAGTGCAGAAGGACCACTCAAAGGAGCTTATTATAGGTGATCTAAATTCTGGAGTGAGGACTAGGTCAAGAGAAGTTATAGCAAGTTCATGTTTTGTCTCCAAAATTGAGCCAAAGAATGTCAAGGAAGCATTGACTGATGAGTTTTGGATAAATGCAATGCATGAAGAGCTGGAGCAATTCAAGAGGAATGAAGTATGGGAGCTTGTACCAAGGCGTGATGGAGTTAATGTGATTGGCACCAAGTGGATTTACAAGAATAAATCTGATGAGCAAGGAGTGGTCACCAGAAACAATGCCAGATTAGTTGCTCAGGGATACACTCAGGTTGAAGGAATTGATTATGATGAAACTTTTGCTCCTGTGGCAAGACTGGAATCTATCAGATTGCTCTTAGGGGTGGCTTGTAATTTCAAATTCAAGCTTTTTCAGATAGATGTTAAGAGTGCCTTCTTGAATGGTTACTTAAATGAAGAGGTGTATGTTGATCAACCAAAAGGTTTTATTGATCCAACATTTCCTGACCATGTGTACAAACTAAGGAAAGCTCTATATGGTTTGAAGCAAGCACCAAGAGCTTGGTATGAAAGGCTTACTGAATTCCTGGTTGTGAATGGCTACAGAAAAGGAGGAATTGACAAGACTTTGTTTGTTAAAGAGGAAGGAGGAAAACTGATGATAGCTCAAATCTATGTTGATGACATAGTATTTGGTGGGATGTCAGATGCAATGGTGAAACATTTTGTGGAACAGATGCAGTCTGAGTTTGAAATGAGTCTTGTTGGTGAGCTAAACTATTTTCTTGGTCTACAAGTTAGACAAATGGAGGACTCCATATTCATCTCTCAGAGCAAGTATGCAAAGAACATACTGAAGAAATTTGATCTAGAGAATGCTAATCATAAGAGGACTCCTGCTCCTAGTCATTTAAAATTATCCAAGGATGAGCATGGAGTTAGTGTGGATCAAAGTTTATATAGAAGCATGATTCGGAGTCTATTGTATCTCAGAGCTAGCAGACCTGACATTTCTTTTGCTGTTGGAGTTTATGCCAGATATCAATCTGAGCCTAAGGTTAGTCACTTGAATCAAGTGAAGAGGATCCTGAAATATGTTAATGGCACTAGTGACTATGGGATGCTGTATAGTCATGGATCTGGGACTGAGTTAAGGGGATATTGTGATGCTGACTGGGCTGAGAGTGCTGATGATAGAAAAAGTACTTCAGGGGGTGCTTCTTCTTAGGGAATAATCTGATATCATGGTTTAGTAAAAAGCAGAACTGTGTGTCTCTTTCTACTGCTAAAGCTGAGTACATGGCAGCAGGGAGTAGTTGTTCTCAACTTGTTTGGATGAAGCAGATGTTAACAGAATACAATGTCAAGCAAGATGTCATGACATTGTACTGTGATAATTTGAGTGCTATCAATATCTCTAAGAATCTTATTCAACATAGCAGAACTAAGCATATTGATATAAGGCATCATTTTATAAGAGATTTAGTTGAAGACAAAGGAGTTGCTTTGGAACATGTTGCTACAGATAAACAATTAGCTGACATTTTTACTAAAGCCTTAGATGCAAACCAATTAGAAAGTTTGAGAAGTAATTTGGGACTTTGCATTTATGAAGATTAAATGTCCTAGAGAGTGTATTAAGCAGTTGTATTCTTTATTAGATATTGATTTTATTCAACTGCTGAAGGCATACAGGTTTGAAGTACATCAATAGTTACAGATTATCCCAACCCCCTGCATCTAGAAAAGCTTTCCAATCTTCATCCCAATCATCATCAGAAGCATGTTGTTGCACAGGAAGTTTCTTGCTGGGTTTCATGGTTGTTTCTGAGGTTCTGCCTGTCTTTGTGGTTCCTGAAGTAGTTTCAGCTGCAGTCATTGTTTTGCTCCTCTTCTTAGGTGGATCTGAAGTCTTGTCCATCTGCTTGAGGTTCTTTGCTGCATCTTTGGTGTTTGACTGGCTCATTCTTGGTTGCTGTGTGGTGCTGCTAGAAGGAAGAAAGGCTTGTTTTTATAATGCACACAAGGAGCATTGTTTGTATCGCCTGACCAGTCAAGGTGTTGGAACTTGTTGTTTGACTATGTCATTTATTAAGTCAGGACATTGTGTTTGGTTATTGTCCAATTGTGGCTAAAAAGGGGGAGAGTTAGCCTAGCCTAGGTTGTAGGGTGTGACCTATCTAAGATCTGGTGTGGTGCAGATGTTGAGGGGGAGTATGCATGTTGAACAGCTGTGAGCTGGTTCTTGTTTTGAGGGGGAGCTTGACCCTTTGTTGAGCTGATGGAGTATGTGCAGCATTTTGAAGTAGAAGCTGTTTTGAAGGAGTGCTGCTAGGAGTTTTTAACATTTTTCAATTTTTATCCGCTGCTGAAGTCTCTGATGTTGCAGAGATTGTTTTAGCCAAAATTAGCCAAAGGGGGAGATTGTTAGTTCTTGGATTGGCTAGAATTTTGGTAAAACAAAGTTGTTCAATGTTGATGTCACATGGGTGATGTCTTAACATTGAGTCTTAACATTGGATAATGTTAAGTGTTTAAGTTGTTGTAGTTTTGAAGTCTGATGTCACATGCGATGTCATGACATCAGATATGCAGTTCATTAAAACATCAGGTTTGAGATGTTTTTAGGGTTAAGCGTATTAGCTGGATTTTGGAAGAGCTGTTGGATGCGGATATCTTGGAGGAGATATTTTCTGTTGCAAACAGATTTGATGCAGATTTGTAGGAGTGTTTAAAGGCTGAAGATTTAAAAAGATTTTGAGAGAAAATCTGTTTTGAAAATTCAGTTTTAAATAACAAATCAGGTCAGATATTGTAGCAGGTCCAAGACCAAAATCGAATAGCTATATAAAGCGCATTAATCCTTGAAGAAAGTAACGAAGAAAGAGAGCTAAAGACTGAGAGTCGTTTGTGTCTTCGTGTATGTGTTGTAAACCATTCTAGTGTGAATTATAGTTGTTGTTTTGAGTTGTTCTTGATCAAAGCTGTGAAACAGAATCAAGTTGTGTTTTTCAAAGTGTGTGATCTTTGAATTATATCACTGAAGTGATTTAGGGATTGAGTAGTGTTCTCATACCTAAGTGGTCTCTTAGGTAGAAGGTTCATTAAGTAGTGATTATGTTTAGGAGATGTCAACTGGGTTGTTGAGTCTGTAAATTAATTCTACTGATAGTGAAATTCATCCCTGGCTTGGTAGCCCCCAGAGTAAGTTGTTTAACTGAACTGGGTGAACAATTCTTTGTGTTTTTTCTGTTGTGTTATATTGTCCATTGCAGAGTGTGTTGTTGTGACATCACACAGTAACATCACATATCTGGTACCAGAATTTCAACCGACAATTCGTATCTCATGTAGAAAACTCGGTTAGTGAGCTGAGGAACACTAAAAAAGTTCTAACCAAGAGGTCTTAGATTCAAACTCTTAAAAACTAACATAGCCATTACTTTACTAGCAACTAACAATTGTCAATTAAAAAATATCAATATCATTAGTGCAACGTGACTAGAGCATAAAGTGTAACCTTGCAACATACCCTGGAAATGGTGCAGAGTATCAAGCTTGGACCCTCTAGACAAATCCCACATATATACCACACCATCACTTGTGCTGATGATTCCATAACCACCAGAGACACCAACAGCAGTTGTCCTGCATAGAGTTTATATAGTTGAAAAACTGTCAAAAAGTGATAAAGGGAAATTGAAACTAATCCCACATATACACCACATACTCTGGTGATCATTTTGCAGTTTTCAACCTTAAGATCCTCATAATTATGATGAAGGGAAACTTTGCAGAACAGTTTTAGCATTGCCTACTCAATAACTATTTGGTCACGTGTTCAAATTGTGAAATCAAACTCTTGCAAATTCAAGGTAAAGCTGCCTACTAGACCCATAATAGGTCTGACCCTTCCCTAGACTCCACTGGGCCTGAAGTTTTAGCAAACCAGGTTGCCTTTCCTTGTTACCCTCATTATTATTATCTTCAGTAAAGTTCTTCAGCTGCTAACCTCATAAATGAATGATAGGTTAATGATTGAGGACATGAGACGTGACTTCAACACTGATCTAAAATCCAGTTCAAGCAGTTTTTAACTCACTTTACATCTAACATTTTGAAAACAAAATATTCTGAAAAATCAGTAAAAATCAGATATTAATAGAATCAAACAAAATACAACAGGAAACATCATATGGCACCTAAGATCCAAGGGACTTCCAAAAACTATGCTATTTTCCATCAAAAGAGCAAGCCTCCAACTTCTAGCTGTATGTACATCTTGATGAATTGAAGTTGAAACATGATCCTGGCAACAATCAAAGTCCGAGGGAGTCGAGACAAGAAACCACATAGCAACATCTTCGGTTGGTAGATACACACAGGTCTCTCTTTGCTCCGAGTGCCAGAGATTGGATGCTTCTAAAAGTTTTTCAGCCTTCTCCTCTATGCTAGCATAGCTCAATCCCAAGCCTTTTGTTTGCAAATGGAACAAGCTTATTGGAAAGAACTCATTAATTGGATATTTTGAAGCAGAGAAGCTTGAAACACAATTGAGTTTTGCAATATCCCTGAGAAAAATATTGAAAATGATGTAAATGAGATATTATTATAACTGAATGGCCAAATTAAATATTAGTAACACTTTTTTGAATACTTCTCCTATCCCCTTCTTATTTTTAACAACTGTTTGGCTAGGTTAGAGGTTTTTTGAATAAGAAATTTGAAGACAAGTTGAAATTTCCTCAATTCTGAAACAGATAAAGATCAAATTAGGAGCTTCAGTCTGTTCAAGATTTACAGAAGGAAAGGGCAACACATGTTCTTCATATTCCGATGAACCTGTGACTTGTATAGAATAGATTTTAAGACAAAATGAAAGCAAATTAATACAAAAAAATATGATTGAAAATAAAAGAAAACAAAGCTCAACAAAGTACAATAATAGAATAGTAATAGTCTTGCATTGAGTATCGGCGGTACCCTTTAGTGCAACTGTGCAAGCTTTCAAACCAACAAGTAAAAGTAGTTCCACGTTGAAAATGTGTAAAAACTAGAGGGGTGTTTAACTATATATAAGTAGTAAGTGTTTCTCCCTGTACTATGATACTATCTATAGCGGCCTATGATGATCCCTTTTTAATTTGCACGATTCCCATTCCCATTTAAATGGGAGTCTGTTCTTTCTATTGGGTTTGATGCTTTCAATGAATTTATACCCAAGTTCTGGCCAACCAATTCATGACAGTACTGTGAAATGGTACCCACATATCAATTCCCGGTTCCCGGACAATCTAGAAAATTAAATGTTTAAAATAACTAGAATGATGCTAGTATAATAGGATATCTCCTCAAATTAAAGAGAACTTACCATAAACTAAATTCCCCATAAATGTTTCGGCCTACAACCAAATGAGCACACTTGGGGACCCTCTTCAATTCCACAATGCCAGGGGACATGGAACCGACAGACGGAATGATGAAGTAATCTATCTTTTCACTGCAAAAATGTTAATAAAGGGGTGAAGAAGCTAAGTTGTATGACCACAACCAATAAATATAAATATTTATTAACACTAGCAGCAAATTAATTACAAATAAAATATTTAGCAACAAATAAATTATAAACATCGAAGGTAAATAATACAGTTTTTTTACAATTACAATAGCCTAACTCATTAATTATGTCAGCACTTACTCTTCAAAAGTAGTTTGTAAGACAATGATAGAATCTAAGCTCTTATAGTATGTGCAAATTAAATACAATGAAATTCGGGAAGCTTTCAACCAAGAAACAATTGGTCATAATATCCAAGTAACAAAGTTTCCCCAATTTTCGTGGATATTTGCTATGAAAAGCACAAGCACTTCATGATCATATATCCATGGTCTCTACTATAAATGCAAACACATAAGAAACCTAGAGTTATGTGTAACAATCAAATTCACTACAAATAAAAAAAATTTAAGAGATATGATTCTGATAAGAACATTGCTGTCATAAAGGGGAAAGAAAAATCAAAGAGAATGCACTAAAATCACCTCCATGTTGAATTCATGGCCCACACTTGTATGCTCCCACTCCTTCCAACAGAAACAAGTCGGTTAGGTTCACAAACCAAAATACAATGTAAGTCTTCAACAGCTTCCAGTGTTGCCACAACTGATGTATAACCACTTTCTACATGAACAATCTTCAAACCATTCTTCTTCAAGCAGACTGAAGTGCATGTTGAGCAACAACAATCAATTTTTCCTTCCCTGGGATTAGATAATATTTAGTTACTCTATCTATAATGTTCCAAGTTATTACATATCAATTCCAACATGTAGAAACAGTTAACCTGCAACTGGGGGTTTTTATGCTGCCTATTAAGACAATATACTGTCCATCAGGAGTCATCTTCACCCCAGTCCTTTCCACCATAGTCTAGCAAACAATGTGATATATTTTGACAGTAAGCATTTAAGTAGCCAAAAGTTTGGGTAAATTGTAAATTAGGAAAAAAAAAAAAGGTTTCAGAACAGGAAAAAAAAGTAACTTACTTCTCTCATGAAATTATATTTTGGATCTGGCAACATTATCGTGGTGTGAGCCATGGCAGAGGGGCAACCGAAATTTGGTTCTTTGATAGCTACCTTGTATGTAAACAGAGTTCTATGCTGATCTGTCAGAAGGCCACATAAAACACAAATGTGGATTTTATCCTCTACTGTTTTTAAAAGTAATGATGAAACGGGCATTGGGTGCATGTAGCGCCCCACAAACTTTACACTACCGTTCAGATTATTCTTGAATTCCTGGTTTCTTTGGACCATTGGTTCAGAAATAAATTGAGCCTCCTTGCCACCAGCGCACTTATTTTCACAGGAAAATGGGTTTGGATTTTGAGATGAAAGGTTTAATTCTGCTGGGTTGTTTTGTACATCTGGAACGTCACTACGAGCTTCAGGTTTTTCTAATATTAAAACTGCAGAATCATCTGGTTTGCATAGTTTTCCATTTTTTGCTTGAATGGTTTTTGATGGAGGGACAGTGTCTCGGGCAGTATGCATTTGAGAAGCAACTAGTTCAGTCTTGTCACATTCTGTACTCTCCACAGCAGAAAAATTTCTTTGGAGGGTAACAGAATTTTGCCTCTTTCTTCTGGTGTATACGAAATTTGGTAACTGAGAAGATATCGCCAATGTTTTAGCATTGCCTGTTTTACCAACAGCTTCATCTTGCGTCTTATCTGCAATAGTTTCCATGCTTTTTAAATGACAAATCTTTGATTTAACACATGAGAATGCATTACTAATAACTGCTTTGATTTTAAAATTGTAAGTAATGGTGATGTTTGGATCAAACAGAACAATAGTCCAATGAAACCTTAGTTTCAAATCATTGAGTTTCATTCTTGACCAGACACCATAATATGTTAATAGTTTGCAACAAGAGTTAAGTTGGATTGGCATGCAAATGGGTTGACACGGACTCGACAAGCATCTCAGTTCAAAACAGACAGAAGAATTATACTATGACACACAGTTCAACCCTTCTGATCATGATTATCAGAATTTAAGAACTTTGATTTTGATGCCAAATATCTTGAACACATTACCTCCAGTAAAATCCTGAGCAGCTGGAAGGTCATTTTGCACTGACTTGAAACTATCATGTGCTGGAGACATGCCGTCCAGAAGAGAATCAGGAACACATACATCCGGAGGAAACATGTCATCCAGAACAGAATCGGGAACACATACATCAGGAGGAGACATGTCATCCAGAACAGACTCAGGAATACATACATCATAGCAGTGAGGCCTGTTTTTAAAGTCCACCTCTGAAGCACGGCATGTGGATGGTCCTTTCGGCAAATCACCATGAAGGTGTTCTTGACTTTTCGAACAACACATTTCTTTACTGAAACTAGATCTACCAACTTCCGCAATATCAAAAGATAAGACTTCTGAGTTTTTGAGATCCTCGCATTGACTATACTCAAAACTATCAAGGACAACAGACTTCATGTGATCAGTATTAGAAGAATTTGAACGTGGGGGAGCATCTGGCTTATGCATCTTTTCATTTTGTTCCCCGTATGCATCCTCTGTTACCATTTTATCTGTCATATAAACACATGATTCAACAAAGCACATAAAAACATTAACACAGAACATACAAACACAAAACAAAGAAGATTTAAAAGACAGCATGGTACATCAAAAACCCTTGTGGCAGCATGTATTGATCTATGCCAGACATTGAGCACAAATAATCAAGAAAAATTAAAAAAGCATTGGTGAGTATATTTACCAGATGATGGTACATCTAAAACACATCCAACTTCATTTTGTTCTTCCTTAGAAGGCAGTATATCTGAAGGGATAAGTGTGAACTTCTCATCTGTTGAGTTATTCCTTAGTAAGGGAACTGCTTGAGGAAGCAGAAGTGCCATCATTGACTTTGCCACATCCTGGCCAGCTGAATTAAAGTAATCTTTCTCAGGGCTTATATTTGAATCACATTTTAACAATTCCTCACATTTTGAATTTAACAAATCTTCAGAGATGTTGGCTCACTATCATTATTCTTATCCGGATTACTTGGAACAGAAGCATAGATATTTTCTGCATTGCACTAGAGTAAGTGATCTAAAATCAACAGGAAAATGTAGAGCAGAGAAATATGAGAGATAAACTAGATACTGAAGGAGAGTGTTGTAGAAAAATAAATACAATATAAATAAATAGAAAATCCTAAGCATACGGATGGTTTTGCATAGTTTTGGTTTCATATAGAAACTACATTAGAAAAGCAAAAACTGTAAGCACTATAAATCCAAAAAAATTGCAAAGAACGCTGCTCTATCCAATATTACCAAAGACATACGCAATATAAATCCAAAAACTTGTACTCGAATGGCTAGAACTATGTCAAGCCAAAAGGTAAGTCTTTCAATTCATCAATGTATGAGTAAAAGGATGCAGATACTATAAGTTATTAATGATGAATATTTTGTACCGTACAAACGCAAAGTGACAAAGATACAAGTACCTTGTAAATCTAGTCTATCAGAAGCACAAAGATCAATGCCAATACAGCCCTGAGACTCTTTAGAACGGTACTGCACCACTTTGTCATCTTCTGCTGCCACCAACAAACTTGACATTTTTGTCTCCTTGTCGTGTGATCTATGAAGCTGCAAGAAGTTAAAAGTTTTTTCTCAATAACAAAGTGAACCATAATTTTGATTGAGTCACAGATTTTTGCAAAATCTCAATTGATTTATCTCAAGAAGTGGGGTATTAAATAAAGCACGTCAAAGATGTCTGACAATTTCCCTCTAGTTTTATTTATCAACATTATCACAATTTCCAAAAGAACAGGTTCCAGCTAATAACATCCAATAGACTATACTTTATGAACCAGCATGTTTCCAATGAATAGTATTCGGTAGAATTTTAAAAGGGCGTGCTTACAGGTTTTTCTCTCGACAGGTTTTCGGTTACTTCTGTACTTTTGCAACTTGCAGAGTAGAGAAACCCTGTCTGTCTCTCCGAAGGTACAACTCTCCCTATTTTGTTGCCAGAGATGTCATTATGATTCAATGGCAGCCCATTTTGGGATGAAATGCAATTACTTCTCTTACCAACAGATGACATTATTTTCAGTGAAGGTGATGCATCTACTTGACTGTGGGTGACATCCTCGTCCTCTGAGCCATTGTGAATTGCAGAAGAACTCCTTTGACCAAGAGCTGTCTCATTCTTCCTAAGAGGTCTAGATCTGTCATTTAACTTCTTATTTTTTAGCTCACATCTATTTCTCTTCCCTGTAACACGTGATCTTCCCAGGGGAATTAATAAGTCATCATGCTCTGTCTTAGAAACCTCATTACTGAAGTTTGAGGATACTAAGCTCTGTTCAGCTGTTCCATTTATATCTGCCACTAGTTTGCGAAGCAACCTCAGAATAAACTGGTTTTTGAACCCAAAAAGCTGGGTGTATTGAAAAGAGAGAAAAATATTAAATACAGTAAACAACTCATGAAAGCAATATAATATAAACAAGTAATGAAAATAGTGAAACAATACGAGAGTGAAAAGAAGGATGATTTTCAAAGTAATCGTGAGATTAACCGCAACTTTTGCAAAATGTGTGTCGCTGGACATAAACGTCAAATGCTCTAACATCCATTATCTGTTTGGGATAAAGAAGATAATTTACATTTTACTGAGGAGAAAAATGAAGGGCTACAAGAGAAAGGACAATAAAATATATTTAAATTAAACAATGGAAAAACACAGAAAAAAGTAAACTAGTTCATCAGTCCAATAAAGCTTTCAATCCCCACTGAGTATCGTCTTGCAGGACTTGTTAAAGAAACAATGAACAAAGCACCATAGAGAAGCAACAAGGCTATCTAATCACTTATAAATGTTTTCACCAACAAATAATAAAGCTTGAAGAAATATAAATGCAGACATAATTTCAACATAAGATACGTGGTCAGTCTTGCATATTGGATTTACTGATTTTCAATTACAATGACAGAGCATTCAGTTTTGATGCTTTAAATCAACCATCGATTAGTCAAATAGTAGGCAATGACATGCCACATAGTGTTGATACCTAGAGTCTAGGCAAAGAGCATTTGCTATACAATGATACAAGTATATCACTAGTCCGGAAATACATGTCTGTGTGCATTCATGTACATTTCTTTGCAGAAGACAGTTCTTTCCATACATGTAAAGCCCCAATGGTACCCCCCAAATTACCAACAATATAAAATGAATAGAAAAAATAAAAAGCAGAAGCAAAAACAAAAACAAAAACAAAAAGTAGAATCAATAACTTCAATAACTTTAGGTCTTAAGGTCGAGATGTAAAATTGTTATATATATAACAAGCCCCCACATGCAAGAACCCTCGTGTGAATATCGAACTCAAGCCACACACCTTGCATTTGGATTATAACATTCCGCCGTAGCTGACAGACTAACATCCCCAGAAACGTTAACACTACAACAATATTGGCATTCCCACCCGAGGAACCTGTTCGCATCTAATAGACATGGTGGATTTTCTAATATCTTTTTGAGTCATGACGGGCTAACTCTCCTGAAAACTCAATTTTTCGAGGCCTAAGAATGGATTTTGTCAATTTGTGAAGAATCCATAACTGAATCTTGTTTGGAATATTCTGTTTTCATTGATATTCAATAGTGAATGATTACATCATCATATGGGATCTTATTCCTGCACACGTGTGCAAGTTAGTGGGAACTGATCTGAACTAACTCTAATCCAGTGCACAGGTGCACAGGTTAGATGTAACTAACTCTAAGTTGATCCTAACAGATCCAAAGCTGACTCTAATCCTGTGCACAGATGCACATGTTAGGCCTAACAGCATTACAGCTGCCAGAGACAGCTTGCATTGTAACTAACTCTTTACTCTTAGTAGTTACTGATTCTACTCTAATACACTCTAATAACTTTATCTCCAACAACAGTCTTAATTAGTCGGTAATATAAAATTTTGATGGGATTAAATAATAGAGTTATGCCAATATAAGCTTGCTTTTTTAATACCACATTCATAAGATAAAAATCAACCCAGTTTATTCATTGTTTGTATGCATGGTATCTAATATTTGTCAGATAAAATCAGTGATCATTAAAGAATGTAAAGAAAAACAACACATTACCAAGTTATTCACTCATCTTTTCCCTTTTCATAATGAGAAAATTTTATATAGAATTTACGTTTAAGTTTAACTTTTCAACTTAATAATCCTCTTGAATCTTGATTATCAAACAAGTTGTTCCTTTGTAAAGCAATACTGATACCATTGTTTCCGATTAATCTAATGTCAGCATGATTGACTAGAGAAATTGACTAAGAGAAACAGTAAGCATACTATGGGTAAAATATCATATTATAGCAATCAGGAAATGTAGGGTAGCAAGCCTTTAAAGGGAAATTGCAATATGCCACTAGAAAGCTTAAGTCAAATAAGAGTTTTATGATAATAGAGGTGTTTCATTATTCATTTTATTACTTTAATGATATATTCAAATATTTTGTCAAACCAAAGAGAGTGAAAGAAAAAAACTCAAACAATTAGGTTAGATGTGCTCATATAAGCTTGAATGTAAATAAGACTGGTTTATTTGGAATGATTTCTGGAGATTTTAATAAATTTTCCTGAAATTTTCTTAGACTTCTCATAATGGCAATTATGGGCATTTTTTTTGGAAGTTATTATGTCAGTCATATTGTTAAGTTTTAAGAATAAAAACAGAAAGGAAATGAGAAACTGATTATGGGATAGTTTGAGTGATTATGGGAGGGAGAGACCAAGACTCTCAAATTTCTTGGATAGGAATTGTCTTTGAATAGCATACTACTTATTTTTTTAGTTTAAGTGTGAATTATGTATTCTCTCTAGTGTTCGTAATTATGTGTCTGTTGTGTTGTAAGCATATTCTACCATAAATAAAAGTCAGTTATTACTATTAATTTGTACTTCGGTACCAGTTTTTATCACATTGTTACCAATTTCTACCTCTGAGCCATCCATTTTAGATGAGAGTCTCTTCCCATGCAAAATCTTCATGCGAGTGCAACCTTTCTTCTGAAATTCCACCCATGCAAAGTCTGGAGTTTTCCCAGAAGCTGAATTCCCATCATCAGAAGAAATCTGTAGAAACAGTATGTAACTAAAAGTGTTTAACAAAACTCGAAGCAAGTTGTAAGCATTTAGTAAATGGAATCTGAAGTCAAAACATAAAAGGACAGAATCTTGAATACAAACCAAAAATTTAGGCCCGTTAACGCCCTCAAGAATTTCCATCTTATAAGTGGTCCCATTATGAGCTCTAACAGCTTGGTAGCCAACTGGATATGGATATCGGTCTTTTCCCTACAAAGTAACCAGTGTAAAAATAAAATCCGTCAGCAAAGGAAAACAAACCAATACAAGTGGTATGCAGAAACAACTGCACAAATTCCTCCAACATAAACTCTATTCAAGCATGCATACCACTTATTTATTCCTTCCTACAAATACATCACAGAAGCTTTACTGCTTCCTGTTATTTTTGGTATGAGAAACCCAGGATCCAGAAATCACATACAACCACAAATAAGTTGAATTAATCTAGGTGGACACATTTAAAAAAGAAAATGCTCTCCTAGTGCCCATCCCTTCACTCAAATCCAACATTTTGTTTAAGAAATAAACCTTCTCGCCACTTGGACCAACAAACAACCATTCATATTAAAATTGTTATTTTTGTTAGAGAATCTCTTGAGACTCAGTCCAAATCCAAAGGCTGTACCCCTACCTTCAATATCTCTCTCATACACATTGATCAAAGAATTAAACCTAGGACCGACCACATGCTTAAGAGATCTAAGCCCCTTCCACTTGCACAAAAACAAGTCAGTACACCAGTTCCTTTTTCATTCACAAAATCCATGCAATGCAAAAGTCATGATTCGTCACTCAGTGACCACTCAAACTCTACTAACACTGGATTAAAATATCCTCATTTGACTGTTGGACGTATATGAGGGAGGAATCCGTTTCCTCCTACTCTATTTCAATATCTTAAATAGCACCTTTCATCATTTAACCTCTCAACTTTCAATCTAAACGGTGTTTTCAAAATCTTATCGATGAACCTATCTACACATCCTATCACACACAACTCGCATTGTACTAACCAAGTATCCCGAGGGGAAATGTAATTGCAGTTATATCTTCAGTTTAATTGCAAATCAAAATAACGAAGGAAAGTAACCGGTAGAGAAGAGATTGGGGAAAGTGTAATCAAACCCTAGAACTGCTCCAATACTTCTTGTCCCATGGTCCATTGTAGAGTGAACCGATTGAGATGACTTCGAGGTTATCGTCATTTTCCGGTACGGCGTCTGCAGGTGCGGAGGGTTTTGCCGCGGTTCTAGACCTCACCATTGAAGAAGAAAGAGAGTGAAAGAGAGATTTGTGAAGAGGGTGAAAGATATTAGTAAATGGCGGGAAAAGGGTTTTACAAATTACAACAAGTATATATAAGTGTTTCCCTCCCTCTATTGCTTCGACTACGTGAATAAATATAAATATATAAATTAAAACTGAAAAAAGAAAGACGGTTGAAAAAAAAAACTAAATTAGATATATTTTTATATGTCCGTATATAGAGCTCTTCATGGTATGGTTTGTTTGAAAAAACTGAACTATATTGAACTGAATAAAAGTTTATAAAAGTTGAACCGAACCATTTAAATTTGTTTAAAATTGAACTGAACTAAATAATTGATTCGATACACTGATTATAAGTTTCAAACCGTACTAAATTGTTAGTAAATAATTTTTGAGCATTTTTTAATACACCACTCAAGTTTCTTAAGCATCATGTGAAATTTCATTTTTGCCATCAGATTCCGGATTTGCACATCCGGACGCACCAAATTTTTAAAAAACGCTAATATGTTGGTTTTAGGTGAGTATGTGGTGTGTCTCTCACAAAGGTGTGTCCCAATTAAGAAATGCTCCCTCGTTGACCCCTTCGATTGTTAATTCCAACAATGGTATCAAAGCCTGGTTCGAGAAAGGGACCGACTTACTTGTATCGAAACACTTACCGCAGGTGTGGGTAGAAGGTGTTCCGTTGAGTTCAACGGTGATACAAGTGTATGTGGAAGAGAGAGCTTCCACATGAGGGGGAGCATTGTGTATAAACTCACACTTGAGGGGGAGTGTTAAGAATCAACTGTGAGGAAGAAGTCCCACATTGATTAGAAAAGGGAAGATTAAACACTTTATAAGTGGAAGAACCCACACACCTATCACCTTAAGGTTTTAGGTGAGTATGTGGTGTGTCTCTCACAAATGTGTGTCCCAAATAAGAAATGTTCCCTCGTTGACCCCCTCGATTGTTAATTCCAACAATGGTATCAAAGCCTGGTTCGGAAAAAATCAAAAGAATTCCATAAAATCATTTACTTCTAAATATAATTAAATTCAATCCAATTAAAATCCAATATAATTAAAATTAATATCATTTTTTTCAATATAATTAAATCCAATATAATTAAAATCTATATTAATTAAAATTAATATGATATTTAATATGATTAATTTTTTTCAATATAATTAATAGGATTAATATGGTATTTAATTCTAAATTATTTTTTTATATTGAAAAAATTAATTTAATTATATTGGATTTAAAATTATATGGTATTTACTTCTAAAATTGGATTTAATTATATTAGATTTAAAATTATATGGTATTTACTTCTAAAATTGGATTTAATTATAATGGTATTTAAAATTATATGATATTTACTTCTAAATTATATGGTATTTACTTCTAAATTATAATTAAAATTATATGGTATTTACTTCTAAAATTAATTTAATTATATTTGATTTAATTATATTGAAAAAATCATATTAATTTTAATCATATTAATTTTAATTATATTTGATTTAATTATATTGAAAAAATCATATTAGGTTTAATTATGTTGGATTTTAATTATATTGGATTTAATTATATTTAGAAGTAAATGATTTTATGGAATTCTTTTGATTTTTTCCGGATTTGCAAATCAGGAATTCTTCCGGATGTGCACATCCGGAACATATCAGCGTTTTTTAAAAATTTGGTGCGTCCGGATGTGCAAATCCGGAATCTGGGGGCAAAAATGAAATTTTACATGGTGCCTAAGAAACTTGGGTGGTGTATTAAAAAATTCCCTAATTTTTTTAGAAGAACCGTTTGTCATAGTAAATAGAACTGTTATATTTTTTAAAAGACTTTTTTAATAAAATATCATTAATATTTTTATATAATATGTATCATTAAAATCACAAAATTAAAAATCAAATCAGTTAAATGTTATTCGTAAGTCATAGTGCACAAGTCAAATTTTAAAATAACTTTTCAAAAGGACGTTTTTTATATATATTGTTTCATTGTAAAATTTATATTGTTTCATTGAATTATAAATAAAATATATATTATTATGACATTTTATTTTTTATTTGTCTAAAAATTTAGAGAAAAATTGGTGATGCACTGACATTATAAATTAATTTTACACTTTTAATCAATGACAGTTATATATTCCGCCAAGTCTGACTAAAAATTTTAAACTATTAATATGACATGACAAAATGATATATTTCTATTAGATGACAATATAAAACATTTTTACATTGTCAATGCATCACAATTAAACCCAAATTTTATATTGTTCATTGTCTGTTACTATCCCATAAAATTTAAAATTCTATGCATGCATCAGTAATCCATGTAAAAAATGAAATTTTTACATAATTAATTGAAGCTTCAAACTATTTTTGTAATTATAACGCACGTGAAAATATTAAATATTATTAATTATAACGCCTCATTCCACACCTCCTCCTCGAGGATATGATGCAAATGTTATATGTGACGTAACTATCACGCTGGTTTACCGGGGCATACCACTGAGAAGTGTTTGGCTCTTAAGTTCAAAGTACAAGAGTTGTTAGATCAAAAGATTATCTCTTTCATTCCTGAAAATCCAAATGTGGAAAATAATCTGTTACCAGGGCACGTTGGGGCAAATGTCCATGCAATTGAAGGGATAGAAGATAACATCTTGATCAAAAGACTAGACCTGATAAAAAAACATATGACCAAGATAAGGGAAAATTTGATTGGTTACGAGACATTTGAAAGGTTGCATGTCGATTGTAAGGTTTGTCTGCTCAATCATGATAAATGTGTACAAATGAAGAGGGTTCTCCAACAGTTGATGAACCAAGGCGTGGTCCACATCGGATATTTAAGGAAGGAAAGCGACGTGTCACCATAGGATCCAAGGGGCGCGTACCTTTTGAAATTCTTTATCAAAGGAAGGAAGATGTGACGCCATTTCAAATACATGTTTCAATGCTTGTTCATGCGCGAATTCCAATACTAATTCTGGTGCCATTCCAAATTCTAGTGCCAGCAATGCCAGAAAGCCCTATTGTCTTCCATGTTCCTGCATCATTCCCTTATGAAAGTACTAAGTATGTGCCTTGGAACTATAACAATACCGCATATGAGGGAGAAAAAACTATAATACTAGCACCAACTGTAATACCCCGTAAATTATTTTACTCTGGATAATATTCGTATGATCAACTGGGTTCCAGTTTACTCTGAGAAATTATTGGATAAAATAATTAGAGTAAACTGATGAGCTCAGAGCAAATCAAATTAATATATCTGACCTTGAGGTTTTAATTTTTGGAGCTTTAGAGACTAATTAGACATTTAAGTTAGTTTTACTAACTAAATGATTTTCTCTATGTATCATTTCATTTTCTTTTCCTTTTCATTTTGGTGGAAAAAGATAGAAAGAAAGAAAGAAGTAAGAAAGAAGGAGAAGGAAAGGAAAGAAAAGAAGAAGAAAACCTAAGAGGAAGAACCTTGGAATCATCATCTACTCTTCATCAATTCATCTCATCTTCTTCATCATCATCCTCTATTCAAGGTGGGTTATAGATAGATGCTTTAGTGTAGAGTTTCTTGAGTTTAGAGTTAGGTTAGATTTTGTGAGAAAATGAGTAAACTTGCTAAAATTATGAATCTAACGGTTAAAAATCGAGATAAATGCCGTAGTATAATCGTGATATGCATATGAACATTGTTGATACTTGTTTTGGTTGTTTGACAATGTTTTGGTTTGGAAAAGTTGGATTTTGGGGTTTGGAAACCATGTAAACCGCAGCAGAAAATTCTGCTTCTAGTGCGATTCGCCAGGCAAATCAGGGTTCGCCAGGCGAATGAGGTCTCGCCACTGGTTCGTCGGGCGAAGTGCTGGCGAGGAGGGATTCTCCAGGCGAAATACTAAGTCGCCAGACGAAAATCGTGAGACAGAATATGTGTTGGCTACTGGAACTTGTGGATTTTCAAGAATTTGGTTTCGTCGCTGCTTCGCGGGGCGAAGTGCTGGCGAAGAGGGATTCGCCAGGCGAAATCCTGGTTCGCCAAGCGAATCTGGCTGTTTCTCAATAATTTTCTTTTCTTCAAAAATCCATAACTTTTTGTTTCGTTTACCCGATTTAAGTGTTCTTGGTACCGATAGAGAGCTATGAAAATACTCTATCTAATTGAAGTGAAAAATACTAGTTTTGATGCCGGTTAAATAAATCGGAGGGAACCGGAAATGGTGTAACTTGGTGATATGTTGAATTGTGTGATTCTATTATATAATTGACTTATGTTTACCTATTCTCTTGTTGTTAAGTATGTTTGAGAGTATATGCAAGTTAAAATACGAAATAGGTAGAGTGAAGAATATTACCATAAACTATATTGGAACCTAGTAATGGCTAGGAAATGGTTGAATAACTTAATGACGACGCTCGTGCATGAGAGACCGAGGCGTGCGTCTATTACCGAATGGTATAGAAAGAATTACACTAGTATGGATCATGTTTAATTGTGTTAAGTTGAAAAGACAAAGAGGTCTTAAGGCGAATATGGCATGGTGATTGTCGAATACAATCACATTTGTGCGTATGTGATCACGTAATCGTAACCGTGTATCTTGGGTGCACTTTCATGGGTCTCGAGCTCCTCTGAAACGTATGCACAATTACTTGACAGGTTTGATTCCCGTGTGCAGTACGAATGGAACCTAAGGGTAGAGACTTGTGATGGTTAACAGGCTATGTGAAGTGACGGTTCACGGCTAACAGGCCGTTGTTCCTGAATCCATTTTGTATGTCAAGTAAATGACAAGGATCCATGACTCGGGTCTACTTCTAGACGTAGAAGAGGATGGGAAAAGGGGATGCCTGTGTAAGGTTATCGATTAGTGATATTGTGAGTTAACAAGACTCATGAACATGGATCCATATAGTGTGTGAATACTCAAAGTCACTTCCCTTCCCCTTTTGACTTGAGTTAGATGTGATAGAACCTTGTAAAGCCGAGAGGACCTATAAGATAGGGAACTCACTGAGATTTGATGTATCTCACCCCATGTTGTTGATTATATTACAGGTACTACAAGTTCTGCGAAGGGTAAGGATAAAGTTGTTTGACTTTCTTTACGACCTTAGCTTTTTGGGATAGCAAGGCTTCCGTTGTGGAGTTTTTGAGATCATTGTCGATCTAGTTCTTAGTATTTATCTTTGGAACATCTTGTATATATATTATGCCATATTTTTGTTGTATTAGGTCTTTTTTTGGGCATGTATATGTATAATGTGTTTACTAGGGACTTGTATATTTCAGTACCAAACGTGGTATTCATGTATAATATATGCTTTGATGTATGTATTGATATATGGGCGTTATAGTTGGTATCAGAGCAGGTCGTATCCTCGACCTAGCCATGAAATAGTATAAGTATTTTCTTTCCATTTCATATGTGTTGTGTCGCCATTGGTCTTAAGTGTTATATTTATGGTATTGAGCCTGATCAACTTAATCCTATCTGTATGACATTTAGGAACATGGCCGACGGGCGCAGAAACAATCGTGGTCGACCCAGAACCACTCCAACACGGACTAATCTGCCAGGCGGCGAGGAAAATGTTCCATGGCCTCAATTTCTGTAGCAGATGCAACAACAACAGAATCAGTTTATGCAACAAATGGTACAGCAAATGGTTAGGGGTCTGCATCCTCCAGTGGTTGTTCCAGAAGCTACAGGTGGAAGCTTTAGGGATTTCATTTGTATGAATCCTCCGGAATTTCAGGGAGGGTTAGATCCTGTAAAGGCTCACAAGTGGATAGCTGGCATGGAAAGGATTTTCTTGATAGTCCAGTGCAGTGAGGAAAATAAGGTGGTTTTTGCTTCTCACTTGTTGAATGGTCCTGCCATGAGGTGGTGGGAGAGTGCCTCATCCTTGATGACTATTCAAGAGGTACCCAAGGTCTGGGAGCAGTTTAAGATAAATTTTATGGAGAAGTATTTCCCAAGTTCCTTAAGGACCCAGAAGGAATTTGAATTTCAATAGTTGAGACAGGGTACCTTGACCGTAGCTGCTTATGCTGAGAGGTTCGAGGTAATGGCTGCTTATTCTAGGTAAGCCATTTATGCTCCGGACGAGAGGTGGAAGATCGATCAGTTTCTTTTTGGTTTGAGGGATGAAATTTCCCATAGTGTGTCTCAGAGGGAGTTCACTAGCTATGCCGAATTGTTAAGGCAGTGTTACGTGGCAGAACACAGCTTGAAGAAGGTGCAAGCGGAAGGAGAATTGAGTAGGTTGAATCAAAGTGATCGAGGGAGATCGAATCAACAATTTAGACCAAGACAAAACGCTTTCAAAGGGAAGCAAGTTCAAAGTTCTAGGACTAGTGCACCTCCTGTGTGCCGTTCTTGTGGTAAAGTGCATTCTGGTAGATGCAGTGTTGAAAGAATGAGGTGTTATCAGTGTCAGAAAGTGGGCCTAATGGCGAGCGATTGTCCTCAAAATAGGAATCAAATGCAAGAAAGGAATACCGGCCGAGTTTATACTTTGGATGCGAAGAAAGAAAAGGGTGGCAACTCTTTGATTGCTGGTACGTGTTTTGTTAATGGGAATCCTTGTTTTGTATTATTTGATTGTGGAGCAACCCACTCTTTTGTATCGATGCAATGTGTGAAGTAACTTGGGTTGCAAGCTATTTTGTTGTCTCCACCCATGGTGGTTACTACTGCCTTGGATGAGATTGTTGAAACACCTTTAATGTGTGAGAATTGTGTTTTATCTGTGGATGGAAGAGTTTTTCAGATTGATCTGATTTGTTTGCCGCTTAAGAAAGTGGATGTTGTTTTGGGAATGGATTGGCTTTCTGCTAATTTGGTATTTATCGGTTGTGAGGAAAATCTAATCATTATTCCATCCGTTGAGGCTACTCCAAAGGATGTGTTAACTACTATTTTAGAAGGTACGGTTGGAATGATAAATTTCTTGTTTGAGGAGGAAAAATCTGTTCTTTTGATTCTCACTAAGGAAGAGAGTAGTAACCTTCAGGTTTTGAGTATTCCGGTAGTCTATGAGTTTCCCGAAGTTTTCCCTGAGGATATCACTTCTCTTCCTCCGCATAGGGAAGTGGAATTCTCTATTGACCTAATACCGGGAACGACTCCAATATCCGTTTCTCCGTATCGGATGGCACCACTTGAGTTAAGAGAATTAAAGGATCAATTGGAAGAGTTAATGGCTAAGCATTTTGTTCGACCCAGTGTTTCACCCTGGGGAGCTCCAGTGTTGTTGGTAAAGAAGAAGGATGGTGGAATGTGATTGTGTATTGATTACCGTCAGTTGAATAAAGTCACCATTAAGAACAAATACCCATTGCCAAGGATAGACGACCTGTTAGATCAATTGAAAGGAGCCTATGTGTTCTTGAAGATTGATTTATGGTTGGGTTATCATCAGATTCGTGTGAAGAGTTCAGATGTACCAAAGACTGCATTTAGAACCCGTTATGGTCATTATGAATTCCTAGTAATGCCTTTCGGTGTGACGAATGCTCCTGCAGTTTTGATGGACTATATGAATCAGATATTTCAACCTTACTTGGACCAATTTGTAGTGATCTTCATTGATGACATTCTTATTTATTCTCGTGATCCTCAATAGCACGGAGAACACCTAAGAATCGTTTTATCCATCTTGCAAGAGAGACAACTTTTTGCTAAGCTAAGCAAGTGTGAGTTTTGGATGTCGGAGGTTAATTTTCTTGGTCATGTCATATCTCAGGGAGATGTAGCGGTAGATCCATCAAAATTTGAAGCAGTGATTAATTGGGAGAGACCAAAGAATGTTTCTGAAGTTAGAAGTTTCTTGGGATTGGCAGGTTATTACAGAAGGTTTATCAAAGGCTTTTCTCAATTGGCTTTACCAATGACGAAACTTACTCGAAAGGATTGTCCGTATGAGTGGGATTCGGCTTGTGAAAGAAGTTTTATGAGTTTGAAGGAAAGATTGACGACCGCTCCTGTCTTGATTATTCCTGATCCTAGTAAGTCGTATGAGGTATTTTGTGACACATCGAAGATGGGATTAGGAGGTGTGTTAATGCAAGATGGTCATGTGGTGGCTTATGATTCTTAACAGTTAAAAGTTCATGAAGAGAATTATCCAACACATGATTTGGAATTGGCGGAAGTTGTGTTTACACTGAAAGTGTGGCGTCATTATTTGTATGGGGTACATTTTGAGATGTTCAGCGACCACAAGAGCTTAAAGTATCTTTTTAACCAGAAAGAGTTGAACATGTGTCAAAGGAGATGGATGGAGTATTTGAAGGATTATGATTTGGAACTAAAGTACCATCCGGGTAAAGCGAATAAAGTGGCGGATGCATTAAGCAGGAAAGTGTTACATAATGCCGAGTTGATGATGTTAGAGTATACCTTATTGGAAAAGTTTCGAGATCTCAATCTCCAATTTGTTTGGACTCCTAACTGTGTGATTATGGGAAATTTGGATGTCAATTCTACCCTTAAAAAGGAAATACAACAAGGACAGATGTTGGATGAGAGGTTGCAAGAAGTGTTAGCTCAACCGGGTTTTGTGCGAGCTACCGACGGAATTATTTTGTTTAACCAAAGGATTTGTGTACCGGATGACACGGTGTTGAAAAGAAGGATTTTGGAAGAAGCGCAAAGGGTGCTTTTGCTATACATCCTGGTTCTTCAAAGATGTATCAAGCTTTAAAAAGGGACTATTGGTGGTCTGGTATGAAAAAAGGATATTGCGGTGTACGTATCGGAGTGTACGATATGCCAACAAATGAAGATTGAACACCAAAGACCGGGTGGCTTATTGCAACCTTTAGAAATTCCGGTATGGAAGTGGGATAGTATTTCTATGGACTTTGCAGTTGGATTACCCCGTGCCTAAGGTGGTTATGATTTTATTTGGGTGATTGTAGATCGGTTGACGAATTTTACGAATTTCTTATCCGTAAAGACTACTTACAAGGCGAGTCATCTCGCAAAGTTGTTCATTTCGGAAATTGTGAGGTTACATGGTATTCTCTCTAGTATTGTTTCGGATAGAGATCCAAAGTTTACTTCAAGATTTTGGAGAGCTTTTCAACAAGCTATGGGAACGAAGTTGTGTTTGGGCACGTCGAATCATCCGCAAACGGATGGTCAAACGGAATTGACAATACAAACAATGGAAGATATGTTAAGGGCTTGTGTGCTTGAAAGTGGAGGAAATTGGATATAACTTTTACAGTTGATTGAGTTCTCTTATAACAATAGTTATCATGCAAGTATTGGTATGGCTCCTTATGAGGCATTGTATGGAAGGAAATGTAGGACGCCATTGTGTTGGGCGGAAGTTGGCGAAGATAGAACTTTGGGACCCAAGGTTATCCAAGAGACTACGGAAAAGATTAGAATGATCCGTGATAAAGTTAAACAAGCACAAGATCGTCAGAAAATTTATGCGGATAACTGTGGGAGACCTTTAGAGTTTGATGAAGGTGATCACGTATTTTTGAAAGTTACTCTGAGGTTGAGATTGAAAGGACTGTTTAAGTCGCGGAAGTTAAGTCCGAGATACGTGGGACCGTATCAAATTTTAGAAAGAATTGGTGAAGTAGCTTACAGATTAGCTTTACCACCTTCTCTGTCAGAGATGCACGATGTTTTACATGTATCTCAGCTCTGAAAGTTTGTTCTAGATCCTCTTCAGCCAATTCTACCAGATACAGTTGAAATAGAAGCAGATTTAACGTTTGAGCCTCGACCGAGTCGTATCACAGGAAGAGAAACCAAGGTGTTAAGGAATAAAGAGATTCCTCTTGTTAAGGTTCAGTGGGATGAGACGCATCCGGGTGATGCAACTTGGGAACTAGAATCAGAGATGCGAGAAGTTTATCCTCATATTTTCAAGTAATTGTTTTAAATTCGTGGGCGGATTTCTATTTAGGGGGGGTGTAATACCCCGTAAATTATTTTACTCGGGATAATACTCGTATGATCAACTAGGTTCCGGTTTACTCTGAGAATTTATTGGATAAAATAATTAGAGTAAACTGATGAGCTCAGAGCAAATCAAATTAATATTATCTGACCTTGAGGTTTTAATTTTTGCAGCTTTAGAGACTAATTGGACATTTAAGTTAGTTTTACTAACTAAATTATTTTCTCTATGTATCATTTCATTTTCTTTTCCTTTTCATTTTGGTAGAAAAAGATAGAAAGAAAGAAGTAAGAAAGAAGAAGAAGGAAAGGAAAGAAAAGAAGAAGAAAACCTAAGAGAATAAGAACCTTGGAATCATCATCTACTCTTCATCAATTCACCTCATCTTCTTCATCATCATCCTCTATTCAAGGTGGGTTCTAGATATATGCTTTAGTGTAGAGTTTCTTGAGTTTAGAGTTAGGTTAGATTTTGTTAGAAAATGAGTAAACTTGCTAAAATTATGAATCTAACGGTTAAAAATCGAGATAAATGGCGTAGTATAATCGTGATATGCATATGAACATTGTTGATACTTGTTTTGGTTGTTTGTCAATGTTTTGGTTTGGAAAAGTTGAATTTTGGGGTTTGGAAACCATGTAAACCGAAGCAGAAAATTCTGCTTCTGGTACGATTCGGCAGGAGAATCAGGGTTCGCCAGGCAAATGAGGTCTCGCCACTGGTCCGTCGGGCGATGTGCTGGCGAGAAGGGATTTGCCAGGCGAAATACTAAGTCGCCAGGCGAAAATTATGAGACAGAATATGTGTTGGCTACTGAAACTTGTGGATTTTCAAGAATTTGGTTTCGCCGCTGCTTCGCCGGGTGAAGTGCTGGGGAAGAGGGATTCTCCAGGCGAAATCCTGGTTCGCCAGGCGAATCTGGCTGTTTCTCAATAATTTTCTTTTCTTCAAAAATCCATAACTTTTGTTTCGTTTATCCGATTTAAGTGTTCTTGGTACCGATAGAGAGCTATGAAAATGCTTTATCTAATGGAAGTGAAAAATACTAGTTTTGATGCCCGATTAAATAAATCGGAGGGAACCGAAAATGGTGTAACTTGGTGATATGTTGAATTGTGTGATTCTATTATATAATTGACTTATGTTTACCTATTCTCTTGTTGTTAAGCATGTTTGAGAGTATATGCATGTTAAAATACGAAATAGGTAGAGTGAGGAATATTACCATAAACTATATTGGAACCTGGTAATGGCTAGGAAATTGTTGAATAACTTAATGACGACGCTCGTGCATGAGAGGCCGAGGCGTGCGTCTATTACCGAATGGTATGGAAAGAATTACACTAGTATGGATCATGTTTAATTGTGTTAAGTTGAAAATACAAAGAGGTCTTAAGGCGAATAGGGCCTGGTGATTGTCGAATACAATCACATTTGTGCGTATGTGATCACGTAATCGTAACCGTGTATCTTGGGTACAATTTCATGGGTCTCGAGCTCCTCTGAAACGTATGCACAATTACTTGACAAGTTTGATTCTCGTGTGTAGTACAAATGGAACCTAAGGGTAGAGACTTGTGATGGTTAACAGGCTATGTGAAGTGACGGTTCACGGCTAATAGGCCATTGTTCCCGAATCCATTTCTTATGTTAAGTAAATGACAAGGATCCACGACTCGGGTTGACTTCTAGACGTAGAAGAAGACGGGAAAAGGGGATGCCTTGGTAAGGTTATCGATTAGTGATATTGTGAGTTAACAAGACTCATGAACATGGATCCATATAGTGTGTGAATACTCAAAGTCACTTCCCTTCCCCTTTTGACTTGAGTTAGGTGTGATAGAACCTTGTAAAGCCGAGAGGACCTATAAGATAGGGAACTCACTGAGATTTGATGTATCTCACCCCATGTTGTTGATTATATTACAGGTACTACAGGTTTTGCGAAGGGTAAGGATAAAGTTGTTTGACTTTCCTTACTACCTTAGCTTTTTGGGATGGCAAGGCTTCCGTTGTGGAGTTTTTGAGATCATTGTCGATCTAGTTCTTAGTATTTATCTTTGGAACATCTTGTATATATATTATGCCATAGTTTTTTTGTATTAGGTATTTTTTAGGGCATGTATATGTATAATGTGTTTATTAGGGACTTGTATATTTCAGTACCAAACATAGTATTCATGTATAATATATGCATTGATGTATGTATTTATATATGGGTGTTACACCAACCGTTACTAACATAGTTGGTATTGGGGGAATGACTCGTAGTTGAAGAGTGTTTTCCCCTGAACAATCAACAAAGAAGAATATTCCCGAAAGTTCAAAAGGGAAAGAGACTACAAGTTCAGCGAAAGGACCCTCTAAGAAGACTGTCTCCCAAGAAGACGCTGGAGAATTCTTGAGGCTCGTTAGAAATAGTGACTACAAGGTAGTGGACCAGCTAAGTCAAACGCCTTCAAAGATATCCATGATATCTTTGTTACTATGTACTGATGCGCATAGGGAAGCCCTATTAAAGATCTTGAATGAAGCACATGACACCAAGGACATAATGGTGGATCAATTTGATGGGGTAGTCGTTAATATCACCATAAGCAGTTGTCTAGGTTTTAGTAGTGATGAATCGCCTCCTGAAGGATAAGCCCACAATAAAGCCTTGCACATATCAGTCAAATGCCAGGACATTATTCTCTCGAGAGTGCTAGTAGACACAGGCTCCGCTCTAAATGTCATGCCTAAAGATACTCTCATGAAACTAATCGCTGTGAGAACCTTTATGAAGGCTAGCTCATTGGTTGTTAGGGCTTTCGACGGTTCAAAAAGAATGGTAATTGGGGAAGTCGACATACTTATAATGGTAGGGCCACATACCTTTATGGTTTCCTTCCAAGTGATGGATATCAACCATTATTATAGCTGTCTTTTGGGACGACCATGGATCCACGCTGCAGGCGCTGTCACTTCCACACTTCACCAAAAGTTGAAGTTCATAACTGGATACAAGTTAATAATCTTTTAGGGTGAGGATGACATGTTCATCAGTCATCTTTCGTCATTTAGATACATAGAGGTAGATGGGGGAAACTTTTGAAATACCCTTCCAAGCTTTAGAAATTGTAACGGTCAGTGGTAAGCAAGTCACTCAACAGAAGGAAGAACCGGGGAAGATTATAGATCTAATCCAGAATCTGGATACAAAGGGTTGGGGAAAGTTGCTAGAGATACCTGAGAAGAAGGATTGGTTCAGGCTGGGTTACAAACCGGCTAATGAAGTGGTTCAGAATACTCACAAGAAGAAGCTTCATACTCTCCAATAAATTTTCCACAGTGTTGGGTTTAGAGGTGAAGAACAAGTGGCTGCAATTGAAGGAGAAGACAAAGGGATACCAAACTTTGTGTGTCATTGCTCGCCAGATACAATTCTCAACAATTGGAAGGCCATCGAGATTCCTGAGATGATTTCTGTTTCGAAGTAATTTACTGTTTTCTTTTTCAAAAAATAATACGTCCTTTGCTCGGCCCAAGGCAAATGGACAAGCTTTGTACGACCCCCTTTGTTTCATTGAATTATTTTATCAATAAATTTTCATTTTTGTTTTCAATCAAGATCCTTTTTCTTGCATTTCCGTTTTTTTCAAAATGGCAATGTCTTTTTCAAATATCTCATTTACAACACTTCATCCCAATAAGTAAATAATAGAAAAATCTCCCTCGTGAATATTTAAAAATGAACCTATTGAAAACGACACTGCCATAATCTCTTGTAACTTCAGATTCCAGATTAACCAATCAGAAGAGGGTGATGAGGACGATTGTGAACTTCCTAAAGAGTTAGACAAACTGTTAAAGCAAGAGGGCAAAGTGATACAACCTCATTAAGAACCAGTAGATGTGATAAATTTGGGAACTGAAGAAGAGAAAAAAGAGGTTTAAGTCGGCGCTTCTTTAAATGAGGACATAAAGAAAAGACTAATCAAGTTACTAAGAGAGTACATAGACGTGTTCGCTTGGTCGTACCAAGATATGCCTGAACAAGATATAAATATCGTTGAACAGAAGCTACCACTCAAGCCTGGATGCCCAGTGGTCAAGCAGAAACTAAGAAGGACCAGACCCAACATGACTCTCAAAATTAAGGAAGAGGCCAGGAAACAATTCGACGCAGTGTTCTTAGCAGTAGTAAAATATCCATAATGGATAGCCAACATTGTGCCCGTACCAAAGAAGGATGGGAAGGTTAAAATGTGCGTAGACTACCAAGATCTTAATAGAGCAAGTCCTAAGGACGATTTTCCACTTCCACACATTGATGTATTGGTGAACAACACTGCTTAGTTTTCAGTCTTCTCATTTATTGATGGGTTCTATGGGTATAATTAGATCAAGATGGCTCCCTCAGACATGGAGAAAACCACTTTTATCCCTCCTTGGGGTACCTTTTGTTTTAAAGTAATGTCGTTCGGACTGAAGAACGCTGGAGCAACCTATCAAATGGAAATATTGACTCTCTTCCATGATATGATGCACAAAGAAATAGAGGTTTATGTCAATGACATGATTTCCAAATCACAATCTGAAAAGGATCACACAATCAACTTACAAAAGTTGTTTGATCGATCGAGGAAGTTCAAGCTGCGATTAAATCCTACAAAGTGCACATTTGGAGTTAGACCTGGGAAGCTACTAGGATTCATAGTCAGCCGGAGGGGTATAGAAGTCGATCTCGACAAAGTGAAAGGCATCCAAGAGATGCCATATCCGAGGACAGAAAAAGAAGTTTGTGGGTTCCTGGGGAGATTAAACTGCATTGCTAGGTTCATCTCACACCTTACAGCCACTTGCGAGCCAATCTTCAAGTTATTTAGAAAAGATCAAGCCATCGATTGGAACGAGGGTTGTCAGAAAGTTTTCGATTGAATCAAATAACATTTGCAAGAGCCACCTACATTGGTGCCACATATGCCAGGGAGACCACTCATAACGTACTTAACAGTACTTGATAATTCGATGGCTATGTACTTGGGCAACATGAAGAAACAAGGACAAAGGAGATGTAATCTATTACTTGATCAAGAAATTCACCGATTGTAAGTCTAGATATCCGCTCTTGGAGAAGACCTGTTGTGCTCTTGTATGGGCAACCTGACGATTAAGATAATACATGGTGTGTCATACCACTTTGCAAATATCTAGAATGGATCCTATCAAATACATATTCAAAAAATCGGCAGTAACTAGGAGAATAGCTCGATGGCAGATGTTATTAACCGAATATGATATTCAATATGTCACGCAAAAAGCTATCAAAGGGAGTATACTAGCAGATCATCTCGCTAATCAACCAAGAGAATATTATCAACCTATGTATTTCGACTTCCCAAACAAAGACGTCGTGGTTATAAGGGATTGTGAGACCCTAGGCCCTGACGAAGGATCTGAACCTGGATTTAGATGGAAGGTTATATTTGACAGTGCCTCAAATGCAAAAGGACATGGGATATGGGATGTTATAACTTCTCAAAAGGGTTTTCATATTCCTTTCACAGGTAGGTTATGCTTCACATGTACTCATAACATGGTGGAGTATGAAGCGTGTATTATAGGAATTGACGAAGCTATCGACCTAAGAATTAATATCTTAGAAGTATATGGAGATTCAGCTCTCATCATCAATCAAATTAAGGGATAATGGGGAGCACATAATCCTAAGCTAATTCGGTATCGAGACCATGTTCAAAAGATGATCACTTACTTTGATGAGATCATGTTTCATTATATTCCTCGGGAAGATAATCAGTTAGCAGACGCCTTGGCAACTTTGGCATCCATGTTTAAAGTCAAGTGGTACAACGAAGCATCGACCATAATAATTCAATGGTTAGATGAGTCAGCATATTGTACAATAGTCAAAGCTGAATCAGATAATAAGCCTTGGTTCCACGACATCAAGCAATTCCTCTAGAAACAAAAGTATCTTGCAAATGCCTCAAGTGGGGATAAGAAAACACTCAGAAGATTGGCCACCCAATTCTTCCCTCAATAGGGATGTACTTTACAAAAGGAATCATGACATGGTCTTACTCAGGTGTTGGATGGATACGAAGCGGGCATGCTTATCAAAGAAATCCATGAAGGATCCTTTGGCACCTACGCCAATGGACATGCAATGGCTAAGAAGATTCTTAGAATGGGGTATTACTGGTTGACTATGGAATCAGATTGCTGAAGGGAAATTTGCGATCTAAACGCAGTGGAAAACAAAAATTTCCCTTTAGAGATCCTTACGAAAGATCATGATCTGTGATAGAAAGGTTACCTTTTGTGGCGATGAAACCTTTTATTCCAAATCTATGGATGATCACAAGCGTTGTACGATGAACAACGCCTCTACTCAGTCCACACGAACAGCTTCCTTCAGTCACAGTGCTAACTGATTACGATTGAAGGTTTTTAGTGAGGGAGAGGAAAAATAGAATACGGCCAGGGTTTCTACAACAACCACTTTGAACTTCTGCACAAGGGTTCTATTTATAGAACTACTTGTGTGGGCTACAAGCTAAAAAACCCAACTCAATAATAATATTATTATATTATTATAATAACTATTATTATAATAAATACAATTTTATTATTATTATATTTTATAACTATTATAAAATTAATAATAACTATTATTATATTACATGGTACCTTACCATATTCCGTATTTCATTCAAGTGCATCGTACCTTACGGTGTTCCTTATTTACTCTATCTCTTCTCCAACTGTCCATATGTGTGTGACCCTGTAGGATTTCGCGACGTTGACAATTATATTAAATCATGTATTTAACATAATAAACAGTGAGCGGTATCTAGCAACACATCACTGCTACCCAAGTCACAAAATTGTCACGTGATCTGACAAAACCTTTTATGATAGTACTTGTGTGTACAATTACCCTTTTGACCCTATGTCTATATTGAACACAAGGCATATACCGTGTCATCCTTGTTCAGTTCAATATTGGGCCCTTAGACATTTATCCTGTTATGCAGGATGGGCAAATTCCATCTAGGCTACTCATGTCCCTCAGCATGCTTTGTGAAGTACCCATCAACTATCTTTATGATCATCCAGTTACGGACAATGTTTGATCAGCAATAAAGTACTTGACTCTACATCTAGGGTACATAGTAGTTTCAAGTCGAAGGGTGGTATACACCACTATCACCATGAGAGTAACTTATGAAACTTTGCATAACATTCTATGTAGTACTCTCATAGTGGGTCAATCCAGTATAAATATTAATCCTAATATCCACGCCTATGTCAAGACTTGATAACTCCTTATCCATGATCCATGAGATGTGATCATCAGTCTATCTACATAATAGTCTTAATGCTTTAAGGCTATCTCATTTCACATTAAAGCTCGACTATGGATGCTTTAAGAATAGTGTCCTTATGTTTAATGGAATCTCATGATTAAGTCATACTTAATGTTTCATTAAGCGAACTAGCTATTCTAGGGACTTTATCATTTTGGAAAAACAAACATAATAAAGAAATGCCTTTTATTATTAATAAATAATTTGATACAAGTACCAAAAGTATTGGCCTCTAGGACTTACACCAACAATCTCCCACTAGCACTAGAGCCAATCAGGCATACCCCTAATACCCATAGATCTAGTATGACCATCATGATTCAGCTGCGCAAGAGGTTTTGTTAGTGGGTCAGCAATATTATCAAGTGTAGGTACTCTGCATATCTTCACATCTCCACGATTTATTATCTCTCGAATGAGATGATAACGGCTAAGTATGTGTTTGGATCGTTGGTGAGATCTAGGCTCCTTAGCTTGTACGATAGCACCATTGTTATCATAATAGAGATCAATGGGGTTCACAATGCTAGGGATTATGCCAAGTTCACTAATGAACTTCTTGATCCAAACAACTTCCTTCGCTGCATTTGAGGCAGCAATATACTCGGCCTCGGTTGTAGAATCAGCAACTGTTTCTTGCTTTGAACTTTTCCAGCTCACAGTGCCACCATTTAGGCAGAACACATAACAAGATTGCGATCTAAAGTCATCCTTATCTGTCTGGAAGCTAGCATCGGTGTAACCAATTACCGCGAGCTCTTCCTGACCTCCATATATCAAGAATGAGTCCTTAGTCATTCTCAAGTACTTAAGGATATTCTTGACAGCTACCCAGTGAGCATCACCAGGATCAGATTGGTACCTACTCGTTGCACTTAAAGCATACGAGACATCCGGTCGAGTACATAACATGGCATACATGATAGATCCTATTGCAGATGCATATGGAATCTTATTCATGCGATCCCTTTCTTCCTTTGTTGAAGGGGATTATGTTTTTGATAGACATAGGCCATGTTGCATAGGTATGAATCCTTTCTTGGAATCATGCATATTAAAGTGTCTCAACACTTTGTCTATGTATGTACTCTGACTTAGACCAAGCAGTTTTTGTGATCTATCTCTATAGATCCTGATTCCTAATATATAGGCTGCTTCACCAAGATCCTTCATAGAAAAGCATTTCCCTAACCAAGCTTTTACTTGTTGCAAGGTAGGGATATCGTTTCCAATGAGTAATATGTCATCTACATATAATACCAGGAAAACGATTATGCTCTCACTAACCTTCTTGTAGACACAAGGCTCATCTTCATTCTTTATGAATCCATATTGTTTTACAGTTTCATCAAAACGAAGATTCCAGCTTCTGGAAGCTTGCTTTAATCCGTAGATTGATCGATGTAACTTGCATATCTTTTGGGCTTCATCGGGTATGTCAAATCCTTCAGGTTGTGTCATGTACACATCCTTAAGAAGATTCCCATTAAGGAAAGCAGTCTTGACATCCATCTGCCATATTTCATAATCATGATATGCAGCGATAGCAAGTAAAATCCGAACAGATTTGAGCATTGCAACTGGTGAAAAGGTTTCATCATAGTCTACACCGTGAATTTGTTTATAACCTTTAGCAACCAGTCTTGCCTTATAGGTATGTACCTTACCATCCATGTCAGTCTTCTTTTTGAAGACCCACTTGCATCCTATAGGATTAATTCCTACAGGAGGCTCTACCAAGGTCCAAACCTGGTTTGTGTACATGGAATCCATTTCAGATTTCATGGCTTCTAGCCACTTCTCAAACTCAGGACCAGTTATGGCCTCTTGATAGGTTACAGGCTCATCTTGATCCATGAGTAATACTTCACCTTGATCATTTATGAGATATCCATATCTCTCTGGTTGGTGACGTATCCTGCTCGACCTACGCTGGTCTTGTTCTACTTGAGCAGGTTGCTATTCCACAACTACTTGTGGTTCCTGCTCTAATTCCTCCATAGGTGTATCAATTCTTTGTGATTCTTGAATTTCTTCAAGCTCTACTTTCCTCCCACTGATTCCTTTAGAAATAAAGTCCCTTTCCAAGAAAACTCCAGTTTGAGCGACAAACACTTTGTCCTCAGAAGGATTGTAGAAGTAATACCCTCTTGTTTCTTTAGGACACCCCACAAATAAGCATTTGTCATATTTGGGCTCAAGCTTAGTTGAAATTTGTCGTTTTACATAAACCTCACAACCCCAAATCTTCATGTAAGACATTTGTGGTTTCTTACCACTCCATATTTCATATGGTGTCTTTTCAACCTTTTTGGATGGAACACGGTTAAGTGTGTAAGCTGTTTTCAGTAGTGCATGTCCCCAAAAGGAGTTTGGAAGATCGGCATGACTCATCATGGATCAGACCATGTCTAACAAGGTTCGATTTCTTCTCTCAGATACATCATTCCATTGTGGTTTTCCAGGAGGAGTGAGTTGGGATAGAATCCCACACTCTTTTAGATGGTCATCAAAATCTAGGCTTAAATATTCACCGCCTCGATCTGATCGAAGAGTTTTAATATTCTTACCTAGTTGGTTTTGTACTTCATTCTTAAATTCCTTGAACTTTTCAAATGATTCAGATTTGTGTTTCATTAAATAGACATAACCATATCTACTGAAATCATCGGTAAATGTGATGAAGTATTGAAAACCTCCTCTGGCTGGTATGTTCGGTGGTCCAGATACGTCAGTGTGTATGAGGGCCAAAAGATCATTAGCACTTTCACCTTTTCCTGTGAATAGGGACTTTGTCATCTTTCCAATTAAACAAGATCTGCATGTATCATATGATTCGTAATCAAAAGAGTCCAATAGTCCATCTTTATGGAGTTTGGAGATGCGTTTCTCATTTATATGGCCTAAGCGACAATGCCAAAGGTAACTTGGATTTAACTCGTTAGGTTTCATCCTTTTAGTATTAATGTTATAAATTGGCATTTCAAGATCAAGGACATATAATCCATTGTTCATTTGTGCAGTAGCATATAATATATCATTCAAATAAATAGAGCAACAATTGTTCTTTATTATAAATGAAAAACCAAACTTGTCCAAACAAGAAACAGAAATAATATTCCTGCTAATTGCAGGTACATAATAACAGTTCTCTAACTGAATTACTAAACCACTAGGTAAAGTCAAAACATAAGTTCCTACGGCTAACGCAGCAACCTTTGCTCCATTTCCAACTCGTAGGTCGACTTCACCTTTTGCCAAATCTCTACTCCTTTTTAGTCCCTGTACATTAGTACAAATGTGAGAACCACATCCAGTATCTAATACCCATGATGCAGAAGTAGATAAATTTATTTCTATAACAAAAATACCTGAAGTCGAAGTCACCACTCCATTCTTCTTATCTTCCAGGTACTTTGGGCAGTTTCTCTTCCAATGTCCGGTCTTACCGCAATAGAAGCAAGTGCCCTCCTTTGCTATACCTCCACTAGGCTTCAAAGCAAGGGTAGTATGTTTGGGTTTGGCAACTTCATTGCCTTTCCATTTACCAACCTGCTTGGTGGGCCTTTTGTTCTGTTTCTTTCCATTACTGACCATCAGAATGGATTTCCCTTTTGTCTTCAGGTTTTGCTCAGCAATTCTTAACATGCTTAGCAATTCAGGAAGAGTTTTGTCCATGTCATTCATGTTGAAATTAAGGACAAATTGACCGAAGCCTTCCGACAACGATTACAGGATCAAATCAGTCGCAAGCTCCTTTTTTAGGGCAAATCCCAATCTTTCAAGATTCTCCACATACCCAATCATCTTGAGTACATGGGGACCTACTAGGGTTCCCTTAGAAAGCTTGACTTGAAAAAGGGCTTTTGAAACTTCAAACCTTTCATGCCTTGCCTGCTCTTGATAGAGCATTTTTAGATGTTCGATCATATCGAACGCTGCCATGTTTTCATGTTGCTTTTGCAATTCAGAATTCATGGTAGCCAGCATGAGGCAAGCAGTTTCATTGGCATTATCGACATGCTTCTTATAAGCATCTTTTTCAGCCTTAGGAGCAGAACTAGGAGGTTCCTCATCAAGAACAAGTGTCTCTAAGACATACAACTTTCTGTCATGTTTGAGGACAATCCTCAGATTTCGGTGCCAATCTAGAAAATTTGTCCCAGACAATTTTTCCTTATCCAGGATTGTTCGCAAAATGTTATTAGATGTGTTTGTTGTCATGGTAATCTACAAAATGGAATGGAAAAATATAAGTATCACAACATATTCAATTAGGCCTTTAATTAAATATGCTCCCACTATTTTACTCAAACCAAATGACCCTCATCATTTGATTCGGAAAATCCTGTTGGAAGATTTTCTAGTGGATCGAGATCCATATTTCACTTTGTTTTAAGTCAACATTAGGCTGATTACACAAAACTTAGCTATTTAGGTAGGAACTCCTTCCAATTGTATCCAATACAATTCTCGAATATTTCAGTTGGGTGAATAACTCCTTATTCCAATCCATCATATGGACTATTCCCAACTCTTGCTTCTAAACGCATATAATCTTATTATATTTTGTTTAGTTAAGTTTGACCAATTATTTTAGAAATTGGATATTACAATTATCCCATCGCACTTTACTAATATGGAACATGCACCTCGCATTAGGCGAAACCTACAATATTCGATACTAGTCTTGATGAGTTCTAAAACATGGAAAGCAAAAACTTAATATTTAGTTTTGAGGGATTTTTAATTAGTTTGATCTCACCGGCTTATTTATCATATAAATCGTTCCTCACACATGCATCAACATACATACAATATATATCAACATACATACATACAAATGAAACAGTTATGGCCCCTAGCGCAATTGTTCTCCCAAGCCAATGAGAGAACTTAAGCTAAACCTAATAACGATCTTCACTTCTCCAAGCAAGATCTCCAAGGCTGTCCTTCTTTGTTTTGTAGTCTTCTATTTCTTCGTAATAATACATTACATAAAGGAAACTCGTTTTACATACGAGGGAGTGAGATGAGAAAAGAAGTTACATGATGAGAATAAGAGAGAGGCACGACACGCAGGTCGTATTTATAAAATCCAAAACAAAGAAAAATAAACTAAGGCCATAACTGATCACCACAAGAAAAATAATAAATAAATTTTATTATTATTAATTTAAATCCTGTTTATTAAATAAATCAAATTAATTTTTCGGCGAATGCATGACCTAAAGCGCAAACTGCATTGACACAACATTTGCGCCGTCATACTGCCTGTGACGACCGTCACAGTTTCCATGGCGACCGTCACACATCAGCCCATGACGACCGTCACAAAGCTATGGTGACCGTCACACCTAAAACTATGGAGACCGTCACGCTAACAGAACGCGTGACTTTTGATCGTAGACCTCTTTGACAGCGCAACCCTTGTACCGTCATAAACATTGATGCAACAATTTCATACCGTCAAAACACCATGATTAATAATTCAGTATGATTGATCCGTATGCTATCGCTTTACCATACTAAAGTCGGATTCCGAAGCAGATAACCACAAATCGCTCAATCGAATGATAATCATTACGTGATTTGAACTAACGAAATAAAATAGTATATCTAATATACCATCTTTGCATCAAAGTTAATCTTATCACATATGAATTAGATCGATCATATATGTGTAACTTATAGACGATTGACATATCGCTGCTTCACCATACTATTGTCGGATTTCGAAGCATAGTCAATATCAATCATCCAAACCGTACACAATCTGATGCCAAAAATTCAATATCTGGATTTGATTTAATTTTTACGTGTTTTAATCCAATTAAAACAAAAATGACATAAAATAAACAATTACCAGACTCATGGTTTCGTAAGTGGCTCTGATACCACTGAAGGGAAATTTGCGATCTAAACGCAGCGGAAAATAAAAATTTCCCTTTAGAGATCCTTACGAAAGATCATGATCTGTGATAGAAAGGTTACCTCTTGTGGCGATGAAACCTTTGATTCCAAATCTATGGATGATCACGAGCGTTATACGATGAACAACGCCTCTACTCAGTCCACACGAACAGCTTCCTTCAGTCACAGTGCTAGCTGATTACGATTGAAGGTTTTGAGTGAGGGAGAGGAAAAATAGAATACGGCCAGGGTTTCTACAACAACCACTTTGAACTTCTGCACAAGGGTTCTATTTATAGAACTACTTGTGTGGGCTACAAGCTAAAAAGCCCAACTCAATAATAATATTATTATATTATTATAATAACTATTATTATAATAAATATAATTTTATTATTATTATATTTTATAACTATTATAAAATTAATAATAACTATTATTATATTACATGGTACCTTACCATATTCCGTATTCCATTCAAGTGCACCGTACCTTACGGTGTTCCTTATTTACTCTATCTCTTCTCCAAATGTCCTTATGTGTGTGACCCTGTAGGATTTCGCGACGTTGGCAATTATATTAAATCATGTATTTAACATAATAAACAGTGAGCGGTATCTAGCAACACATCACTGCTACCCAAGTCACAAAATTGTCATGTGATCTGACAAAACCTTTTGTGATAGTACTTATGTGTACAATTACTCTTTTACCCCTATGTCTATATTGAACACAAGGCATATACCGTGTCATCCTTGTTCAGTTCAATATTGGGCCCTTAGACATTTATCCTGTTATGCAGGATGGGCAAATTCCATCTAGGCTACTCATGTCCCTCAGCATGCTTTGTGAAGTACCCATCAACTGTCTTTATGATCATCCAGTTACGGATAATGTTTGATCAGCAATAAAGTACTTGACTCTACATCTAGGGTACATAGTAGTTTCAGGTCGAAGGGTGGTATACACCACTATCACCATGAGAGTAACTTATGACACTTTGCATAACATTCTATGTAGCTGTTCGCTGGTGAATTTGGCGAACAACCTCTGGTTTCCTAATTATGAAAATTAGTTTACTAACAGGACCAACCAAACAAATCCTAGGACAAAGTGCTTTTGAGAATGTCTTTGATTTGAAAAGGAATGTATTCGTTATGTGTTTCTAAGGTTTCTTTTAACAGTTTTTTTTCGACTGATAGAACAAAGACACGATAATGGCGAAAAAGTAATTGAAGACAAATTTAAACTGAAAACAAAGTAAATTTCTGAAGTAAAAAGATGGCTTGAATATAAAGAGATGAAGGAAAGCTTGAAATTTTATTAAAATGCATAAATGTAAACTGGTGTTTCCTATACATACATTTTCCAGAACACTCGTTTCTCTCACACGGTTACTTTGAGTATTTACGGTAATTTGTACAAAGTTTGGAACACACCCAATCTAACACCAAGACCTCCTATTTATATACAAACGAAATAACTACCCATAACAGTTATTCCTCCTAATGGCGACAAATGTCATTCTGCATGTATTCGCCTCCTAGATGTGTTCCACGCGTCCAATTTCAAATGTGAAACTCCCTCCTGAAATTTGAAATTCAAACACCCGTCGAATGGACCGATTCTTCTTACGTCGAAATTATCTTCCTTACTTAGAAAAATCTACCCATGCTTCCCCTAAGTACCATTTGCCTTCGACTTGCCCTTTTTTCCATAAAAAATTTCCTTATTGAAATGTCCTGTCGAATCACCCTGTCGAAAATTTCCATTGCTTTTGAACCATTTTCCTGGCGTCGAAATTAGCCACCTACAAATTGCCCCCCAAAAAATGCATTTTCGACCGAGGGAGAAAAACATTTTTTTGCCAATGCAATTCGACGCCATGAATCATTCGACTAGCGACTGTTCATATGATTTAGACGTTAAAAATGTCAGAATCATCATTACGCTTTTCCCAAAACGTCTTTTCAGCCCACGTTTTTGAGATCTTCATCATTCCTACTCTAACCCCTATCACATCGTGGGTCAAAAACCCTAACTGCCACCGTCAGAATCATCCACTTCATATTCTCCACGTGTCCCACAATCTTCCCACTACTTTTCCCATCTCAATTTCTGAATACCAACCGCTTCCACTCTTCCAACTTATATATAAGTTAAAGATTTCATTTTTTCACCTTTTACGTTCCTTCTCTCCAAAAACTCTCTTCAAACTTCATCTTCTCCATTTTCTCTCTACTTCTCTGCAATCGACAATGGTGTCTTCCGCTACTCCAAAAGTCACCGGTAAAGATTCTCGGAAGTCCAACAACTTAGCATCAGTGGAAAGAATCTTCGGTCCCAAGGTGGTGGGAAATCAAGAGTACGTTCTAGAACCTCCTAATGAAGAGGAAAAGCGCTGCATTTATCAATCTCAGGTACTCATTCCTATCTTAATTTCTGGTAAATCCCATGCCATGCTAGGACCTTTGCTTGATTTGAAATTAGACCCTGTTAAGGTACGAGAGTTCTTCCCAACCTATCATCGTTACAAACCCATAGCGAATGGGATTAGACCTAGAACGGATAAGGAGAAAATTATAGACGAAAAGTCCCAAGTAGATGGCCAAGGGACCCCTTCTGACGAAGTCATAAACCTATAGTACATGAATAATTTCAGAATTTTTAGATCCTGCCCTTTGTCGAAATACCCCTCCGATTACCTGGCTTGGTTGGAAAAGATAGAAAAGGTTAAAAGCAATGATTGGAAAACTATGGCCATTTATGATCTTATTCAGCTGTCGAAAGTAGGGCCAGGATATTGTCCTTCCATGCTTCTAACTTCCCTCTATTTCTGGGACAGCACTTATAACACTTTTCACATTCCCTGTGGGATGATCACTCCCACCCTTTTCGACATATCTGCTATTACTGGCTTAAGCCCCTTAGGAGTCGACTATGATCCCAACTTGCTAGCTGATGATTCAATAGGTTTCGACACCAACAAAGCCACCTTTACAGCCTACATTGCCAATTATCATGATAAAGAGACCAAAGAAGTATCTGATCAAGAGCATGTAGCCTTCCAGGCCCTTTGGCTATCGAGATGCATCTTTTGCTCCAGATCTCTCCAAGTGGCGAAGCGCTATATCACCATAGCAAATCAGCTTCACGCTGGGCACCGGCTATGTCTTAGCGAGATGATTTTGGCGAATCTATACGAATCCCTTGGCGAAGGAGTCACCATCTTGAAGAACATCAAGGAAAAGAAAACTTTGCTGTTATCAGGGCCTTTTTGGCTCTTACAATTGTGGCTCAATGCCACTTTCGAAGCCTCCCTTCCCAACAAACCAATTGTGGATACAGCTGCTCTAGGGGACAGAAGAGTCAAAGGTCTTCGTTTGGCGCAACTAACACCCCATGACGAAGGCTTGAGCCTCCAACAAACCTTTACCAGCTACGTCATGATGTTTGCTAAGCGTTATAGTTTTACACCCAACATGGCTCCTTTTGCTGAGAGGAAGGTTGGACCCTCATGGTTTACCAGAAAACTTCCCCTTGAGTCGAAATCTCTGGAAGACGAATTCCTCAACGTCTGGGAATCTTTACTTACTCCAAGACTTCTAGTTTCCAAACTTGGCCCTTCGAAACTCAAAGTTTCCCTTGTCAACTATCAGCCCAATCTGGTTTCTCGACAATTTGGGTTGATACAAATCATACCAAAACTCCTCTTTTCCAGAAAAGGCTCTTTGATTCATTATAATATGACTCACACTGAAGATGAATGCTCTGAGTTGTTGGCGAAGTATTCTAACCTGGTCGAAATCCAACCATTGGTCTTTCGACCTAGCTTCCTCTGCACTCAAGAGTTTGACGAATGGTGGAGGGCCTACTATGATTCTCAAATGTTTAACGTGGATTCTTTCACCATTCAACTGACCAGAGCCTTTGCCCTTGTGCAGGACAAGACCAAGAAAGGTACTTCTCGACACATCAAAGAAATCCAAGCTTTCCAGAAATACTTTGAAACTGCCTACAGGCCTAACGATCTTAGTCGAACCATACGCGAAACAGCAGTTACTTTGAAACAAAAGTTTACAGAAAAACTTGATGAGTTAAAACTACCTACGTACGTTCGACCAGAACAACGTTATGAGGTAGCTTTTAAACTTTATCGCCCAAAATTTCCCCCTCTACCATCTGCTGAATTTGGCGTGGCTCTTAGCCCTCCATTTCCAGATTGGTTCATTTGTGGGGATTCTCTAAAAATTCTTCGCCAAGAAAACCAGAAACGTGCCAAGCGAGTGGTTCCGACTAAGTACACCCTGGACAATTTCAAAGGCCACCTTCATATTGGCATAGAACACGTTCGCGTGGAAACTCCTATATATGAAGGTGTGGAAAATGGGAAGAAGTTCAATCTCACTTTTTACTTACTCAAATATATGTTATTTTATGCCTGACTCTTTTCTTCTCTAGCTATCAAGATTTCGACCAAAAAACCCGCCACAGGCGAAGCAACAACTGCTGGCGATGCAGAGCCCCAGAAAGATACTGCCAAGACACCTTTGGCGAAGGTATCAATTTACTTTTCTTTTAGTTCACCAAATGTTTTATTTTCTGAAATACTAACAAAATTTCTCTTGATCCACAGGGCAGTCGAAGACCGCCATCGACGCCTAAGAAAAGGAAAGCAAAAGAACAAGAAGTCAAAGCTGCTGATACTGATGATGGTGATGAGTCACCAGACCAAGTGAAACCCACCAAAAAGAAAAAGAAGACAACCAAACCTCCACCACAAAAACCTCCTACTCCCAGAATTTTAGAAAAAACTCTACCCAAAAATCCAGGCGAGGAAACCACTCCTGCTCCAGCAGAAAGCGAAAGCTCTAGCTTGAAAACCAACACTCCAAAGGTATAATTTTTCTTTTCCTTTCGACGCTAACAAGCTGTTTACTTGTATTACCTTCTTTGATCTATTTATCTTTCAGGTACCTGTCGATACTCATGGACATCCCATGGTCCAAGTTCTCCCAAAGACCAGCATTGATCCCACTTATAAACCAACCAGCGCCTCCAAATCCTCTCCTAAGAATTTGGCAAAGGAATCAGCTACTGAAGTAAATCAACCCACTACTATTTCTACACGAATTCCAAAGGTAGTGGAAGAAGAAACTGGTCCTGAAACTGAAAACTTAGTCGAAACTGGTGGGGATAATGTGACGCCCACTGCAGTGGTTGTCACAAGAAATGAACAATCCCCCCCACTCAGAATTTGCTGACGAAGAGAAAGACGAGGAGGCTGCAAGTGATGCCGAAGAGGAGGAAGAAAAAGAAAATGAAAAGCCGCCAACTCCCACAGCTGCTACGGACGAAGAAAAAGAAAGCGACAAAGAAGATCTTGGCAAAGCAAATAAGACTGCTTCGACCACAACAACTTCAACCCGACTTTCTCACGAGGAGCTTGAAAATCTGAAGGTGCAAAGACCTTTTGAGTACCTAAAGACCATGCTTAGTTCCCGCTACAATTTTGCTGATACTACCATTAGTAGTTCGACAACCTCAGGGACTACTTCTGATGCCAAATCAGTGGACGAATCGCTGGCCAATATTCGACAGAAAGTTCTTGATATTGACTTATTTCAACTTCTGGAGAATGATTCATCTGCTTAATTTGACCTAAAGAAAATCCTAAAGCAAATCAATGTCCTGGAGGCTCCCCCTGAGGTCACTGATGTGGTGTTGGACCTCACCACCTTGATAGATCGTGTGGTAAATGATTTTAATCGACTTCGAGAGTACTCAAAGAAGCTTGAAAATAAGACAGAAACCCAACTTGCTGAGTGGGATGCTGCTTCGAATTCGTCCAACAAAGTAACTGAACTGGAGAAAGTGTCTGAACAAAATTAACAGGAAGCAGCTTTGTGTGGTGAGAATATCCTCAAGTGGAAGAAGCAAATTGCTGCTCTTCAAAGCAAAATTTCCCAGGCGGAAAAGCGTCAAGCAGAACTGCAACAGACCGACCAAGAGGAAATCCGTAAAGAGCTTGAAGTTGGTGTGCATCATGTTGATAGGGCCCGCAAGCTTGGTGAGGAAATTGAGGAGCTTTCGAAAGGCAAGGCACTTTGTGAGCGACGTCTCCAAATCCAGAGGTCGAAATTTGAGAAGCTAAATGCATCTTTTCCCGTTTGAATACTTGTAATTTTTTGTTTGGCCTTTTAAGGCCCTTTTTGGATCTATATTATTTGGCGAGAAGATTTTCAATCTGCCATATTGCTTTTCTCTACATAATTATTCGACTGTTATTTTAATTTCTTGTAATGTGGGCCTATATTTTTTCAAATATTTCCCGTTTATTTTTAATATACGCTTATCTTTATCCACTTCCTCGACTTCATATGCGCCATTGGAAAATACTTGTATAATTTGAAAAGGTCCTTCCCACTTAGGGGACCATTTTCCCATAAGTCTGTCTTTTCGATCCATTGGGAAAATTACTTTCCAAACTAACTCACCAATTAGGAAAATCTTACATTTCACTTTCTTATTGTAAAACTTTTCGACTCTTTCTTTTTGCCTTTTCAATAAATCCAAAGCATTTAATCTTTCTTCGTCCAAATCGACTAACTCGTCCATCATCATACTCCAATATGTATCTGATGGAATTTCATGATGCCTCTGAATTCGAATCGACTGTAAATAAACCTCAACTGGTAAAACTGCATCATGTCCATATGTCAATCTAAATGGAGTAGTATTTGTTGCTTCTTTAGGGGATGTTCGACAAGCCCATAAAATTTGATCCAAAGTCTTGTGCCAATTTTTTGGCTTTGTCCCCACGTGCTTTTTAATCAAACTTATCACAACCTTATTTGCTGCTTCGACTTGTCCATTTGCTTGAGTGTAATAAGGTGTCGAAGTGAGGAGCTTGAATCCTATCTCCTTTGCAAATGTTTGCATACTCTTCCCAGTAAACACATATCCCTGATCTGTCGTTATTGTCTCAGGTATCCCGTATCTATAGATGATATGCTTTCGAACGAATTCTATGACTACTTCTTGATCAACATTTACCAACGGTATGGCTTCTATCTATTTTGTGAAATAGTCTACTCCAACCAAGATGTACCTTTGGCATTTCGACGATGATGGTCGAATTTCTCCAATTAAATCTAAAGCCCAACCCCTAAATGGCCAAGGCTTCATAATAGAATGTAACTCACTTGCAGGAACGTGTGGTATTCCTGCATGTACTTGACATTCCTGGCAACCTTTTGCAAATTCGACACAATCCTTCAACATTGTTGGCCAATACTTCCCTTGTCGAAATAATAACCATTTCATTTTATGGCCTGCTTGATGAGCACCACATGTTCCACTGTGCACATTCGACAATGCTATAAAAGCTTTATCTTCGCCCAAACATTTTAACAAAACTCCCTCTGAAGTCTTTTTAAACAACTCATTTCCAAAAAGCACACAACTTAACGCCCTGTACTTAACTTTCCTTTCGACTTTCTGATTTAGGTCTTGTAAATAATCCTTGACGGGCTTTCTCCAATCTTCGACTCTCGAATCGTCTATATTAAATATCTCGAAACTCTCTTCGTCACCATACCCTAACTTTATTGTCTCCAAATCTGATGGGGACAACTTAGTTGATACAACTCTTCCTCTTACTTTAATGGCCTTTTCCAACTTTTCTTTCGACACTTTATAACCAGATGCGAGTTGTGCCAAATCATTCGCCACTTGATTTTCCATTCGAGGAATATGTCTGATAGTTACACTGTCGAATTTCTTCAAGAGCCTGTTAGCTATTACGAAGTACATGATTAAATTTTCTTTAACACACTTGTACTCCTTGGTTACTTGCTTTATTACCAACTCAGAGTCTCCCATTATTTCGACTCTAGTTGCCCCCAATTCCAATAAAATTTCAAGTCCAGTTATCAAAGCTTCATATTCTGCTTCATTGTTCGAACATAAGCCTTCGACTTTGTACTTGAATTTTGTTGGAATTCTGTTAGGAGAAATAACCAATAGCCCAATGTCAGTTTCATTCTTATGACTGGAACCGTCGAAGTATAGTTTCCATGGCTCTATTTCGACATATTCAATATAATCTTCATTTATGGCGTGGTCAGCTATAAAGTCAGCCACCACTTGTCCCTTAACAGCCTTCAAAGGCAAATACATTAAGGAATATTCAGTCAATGCCAAAGCCTATTTCCCAATTCGACTATGTAAAATTGATTTTGATAACATATGCTTTATTACGTCAAAATGAGAGGAAATATATACATCGACTGGCTTTATGTAGTGCTTTAACTTCATACACGAAAAGTAAACACACAGACATAGCTTTTCTATTACACTATACCTAGTTTCGGCATCATTTAAGACTCTACTGAGGTAGTAGATGGCTCTTTCGACCCCATTCTCATCCTCTTTACATAACATACTTCCTAATGTCCTATCTGATGCCGCTATATACAACCTCATACTTTTACTTCTACAAGGAGACATCAAGATTGGGGGATGGGTCAAGTATTCCTTGATTTTGTCGAACGCATCTTGTTGATCCTGCCCCCATATAAAATCTTCCTTCTTCAGTCGAAGTAGAGGAGAGAAGGCTTGCATTTTTCCACTAAGGTTGGAGATGAACCTTCTGAGAAAGTTGATCTTCCCAAGCAGAGACTGCAACTCCTTCTTTGTCGATGGCGCTTTCGCCTCCATTATTGCTTTGGCTTTGTTTTCATTGATTTCAATCCTTTTCTTGTGGACCACAAAGCCAAGGAAATCTCCCGCCTGCACACCAAAAGCACATTTGAGAGGGTTCATTTTTAAACCAAACTTCCTCATCCTTTCGAATGATTGTCGAAGATAGTCAATATGATTTTCGCCTGAAACAGACTTAATCACAATGTCATCTATATAGATCTGCATAAAACTTTCGATAAAATCATGAAAAATCGAATTCATAGCTCGCTGATAAGTTGCCCCAGCATTTTTTAAACCAAAAGGCATTACCACCCATTCATAGGTGCCTATGGCTCCCGGGCAACGAAATGCCGTCTTAGGGACATCTTCTTCAGCAATAAAAATTTGATTATAGCCAGAGTATCCATCTAACATACTTAGATACTCATGGCCTGCAGCAGAATCTATAAGCATTTCCACTACTGGCATAGGATATTCGTCTTTAAGGGTAGCTGAATTCAAATCTCGAAAGTCAATGCATACCCTTAATTTGCCATTTTTCTTTATTACAGGAACAATATTTGCAATCCATTCGACGTACCTCGTTGTGCGGATGAACTTACATTTCAGAAGTCTTTCGACCTCCTCTTTGATCTTCGACAAAATCTCTGGTGCGAAGCATCTGGGAGTTTGCTTTACAGGCTTCTTCCCTGCTATTATGGGCAACTTCAATTCGACCAAACTCTTGTCGAGACCAGGCATTTCGTTGTAGTCCCACGCGAAACAATCTTTAAATTCTTTCAGCAGTTGGACTATTTCGACTTTTAACTGAGGGTCCATCTTGGCGCTTATGTAGGTTGGCCTTTTTTCTGCCCCCAGTCCTAAATCGACCTCTTCTAATGGATCCTGCGCCACCATCTTCATATCTGTCGAAGCTGGATCCTTTTCAAACCCCAAGGGTTCGTCATCATAAATGGCATCTAACTTTTGATGTTGCCATTCGCCAATTTCTGCGTTGAACAGATCCTCTTCAACGTCCCTTTGAGGACATTGTTTGTTGAAATCATTTTCATTGGCTTCGACAGCCATATACTTTACTTCGGCTTCTAGAGCCGCCTTGAGCTTATTTTCGGCTACATAAGCCGTAATCCTTTCGAGCGCTGATGATTCACTCATCGTCACCAAACTCGCTTCCCCAGCCCGTCGGCTCTATATGTGCAGTCCCAAAGACGTAGTTTGCCTCGTTGACCACTTCCATATCCCACTGGAAACCATATGTGGGGTGGAGATACAGCGAACAAAATGCATTATCAGTAGCCTTCAGGTCGAAATTTGCTGGACTGCATGGAGTTATATGGGCCAAGTGTTTGTCAAAACTGCATCGATCCACATGATTCACCTCAGCCATGAAATAGCTTTGATCCACCTCTATGTTTTCGATAATTCCATCAGATCGCCAAATAGCTATACGCTGATGCATCGACGAGGGCACAACACCCACGCCATGAATCCATTCTCTACCCAGAAGTAAGTTATAATTAGCCTTTGAGGCTATGACCATGAACATCGTTGGTCTAGTTATAGTCCCAACAGTTAAATCCACTTGGATAACGCCCAAAGTGGTTCCCACTTTGCCTTCATAGTTTGATAGTACCATGTTGTGGGGTTTTGCGTCAGACTCATCTTTCCCAATTCTCTTCAACATATAATGGGGCATTAAGTTAACTGCAGCCCCCCATCGACCAGGATTTTGTTTACTCCCACGTTCTCCACTTTCCCTTTTATGAATAGAGGCTTGAGGTGGCCACGCACGGAGTCGTCTGGCCTTTCGAAAAAAGCATTTTGTTCCTCGACACAGCCGTTATTCATGATATAGTAACACACTGGCCTGTGTCCTATAACTTCACTCTCGACAACATCCTCCTCTTCTTCGACCTCCATGATTTGGTCGTATTCTTTTGGAAGGACACAGACCACGTTGCACACAATGTCGAGAGACGCGTCTAACTCAGACCTGAAATCATCCGTCATTTCGTCATCCTCCCCCACTTTTTCCTTAGATGGTACTGGCTCAATTGCATTGCAGGAATTGATGTTGTAAGATGCCTCTTGTCGATTCGCTACTTCAGCATTGCTACTTGACTTTGGTTTTCTTCTTTCGACAACTACTTCCTCAGCAGCCCCTTTCTCAGCAGCTTCCTTTTCTGCCCTTTTTTGTCTTTGGAATCGCCTCCATTGGGACCTCGACATGGGATTCTTACCTTTATAATTCTCTGAAGGATAAGGCCTTGGTTTTGGCCTTTCGCCCTCCTTGTTGCCAGCCATAGAAGAACCCCTCTGAACTTCGAAATTTTTCCACTTTCTCTGTCCCTGGGCTTCCCTTATTGGTTGAACCCATTTGTCATTTGGAGCTTTGTTGGTGGGTTTGAAGGTATTTGGGTATCTTCGTCCAAATTTTTGCTGGTTTTGATCATTTCGCCTTGGGTCGAACCTCTCCGTTCTCGCAGGTGGAACTGCCCCCCAGTTTCCTTTCCTTTTGGCTTTTTCCATTCCCTCCAGGTTGTCTGATGCTTTCTTGTCGAACACATCACTACAGCGGGGGCACAACATAACCTCAGATCTTTTCTTCTGACACCTTTAAAGGAACTCAATCAGATTCTCTTCCTCTTTAGGGTACGCCACTTTCTGATATTCCTCTCTACGGCGCTCTTCGTCAGTCTGCATTAGAGCTTTCTGGGATACTTCCACCATATTAACATTGGTTGTTTGTCCATCTCTAATACTTAACTTGTTCATTTTCAGAGTAAGTCCCTCTTCAATCTCATGTTTCTTCTTTGCCAGGTCGAAATCCCCTTCCGGCGATGGCTTCTTAATGTCATGTTGGCAACAAAAACCCACATATTTCTCTCTGGGATCCTCTGTTGTTCTTCGTAGAATCCCATAAACAGTTGGCTTTGCAGGACCATCAGTAGTCTTTGCGTTCACCTTAGTGACACCTTCGCCAATCTCAGTACTGGCTTCGTTGGCTTGGTCGATAGTAACACCAAACTCCATGATGTCTCCCTTAAGGCCCTCAGTAGCCTTATTCTTGTCTTCGGCAAAGCCTTCAGTAGCTTCGTCATTCTTCACAAAGTTGAGACCCTCAGTAGCCTCCTTCTCTTTCTCGACGAAACTCTCAGTAGTTTCGTCATTCTTCACAAAGTTGAGACCCTCAGTGGTTTCATCTTTGTTCATATGGTTGAGGCCTTCAGTGGCCTCTTTGTTGATGGAATTCTTCAAGCTTCCTTCGTTAAGGTATTGGGTAACCTTGATCATCACTGATTTGTTGATGAAATCTTCGGATATTTCCTTCACATCACTTTCGTCTGTGGGGATCTCAGCGATCTCTACCATGTTCACATTTGCGTCGAAACCTTCAGTGGCTTCTATCATCTCAAAGCTGTAGTCAGAACCCTCTTCGACCTCCACCATGTTCACTGTGGACGGTTCAGCATAGTGGGCTTCGACCATCTGCATCGGATTTGAGTCAACTTTCATTGGTGGCTTCGACTTGTCGCCGAACTTCAATCTTCCGTCACGAATGGCATTTTGCACTAGATCCCTGAAAAGGAAACATTGAGATGTTTTATGACCTAAAAAATTATGGTACTTACAAAAACCTCTCTTTTTCTGTTGTTCTATGGGAGGCACTTTGGTGCAAGGTGGCACTATCATTTGGCCATCTTTAACCAACAAGTCAAATATTTTGTCACACTTAGTGACGTCGAATGTATAAGTCCTTTTAGGAAACTTATCATTCTTCTCTGGTTCGACTGGGTTTTTTCCGTTCGACGGAGCCAATACTTTACAAGAGTATGGCGGACCCTGTTTCAATTCTGCTAAGTCAACTTCTTGTTCGTCGAAACTAAGCGATTCGCTCTCGTCATCATCATCTTCTTGACATACCCCCACATAAGCCACTCTTTCTTTCTTATTTTTAGTTGCTCTAGCCTTTTCGGCTTTTAAACATTCGACCTGCCTCACCCTGTCCGCCAATTGTGCCATATCCCTCAGATATTGAGTGTCTAACTTCTTCCTAATTGAATAGTCTAGACCCCCTGCTGCCATTTCGACTAATTCGTGCTCAGGCACTTGCGTGAAACATCTCGCCTTAAGTAACCTAAACCTATTTAAATAATCATCGATTGGCTCAGAGAATTTTCTTTTAACGCTAGCCAACTCCTTCAAACTTATTTTTGTTTGTCCCATGTAAAATTGTTCATGGAGCAGCCTTTCTAACTGGACCCAGGTGTGGATCGAATTTGCAGGCAAAGATGTGAACCAAGTAAAGGCATTTTTCGTTAAAGAACTTGGAAAATATTTCATTTTTAAATTTTCATTGCGTGCAATTTCTCCTGCTTCGATCAAGTAACGGGCTACATGTTCGACAGTGGATTCGCTAGTATCCCCTGAGAATTTGGTAAGCTTGGGGACTTACCACCTTGGGGGTAATTCTTGTTGCAAAATATACTCAGACAATGGGGATGTATAACTGGGCCTTTGCAGTCCCACATTCACACAATTTCTGGCCATAATCCTTTTGACCATGGCTGCTAAGTTGTTTTCTGCTGGCATGTTGTTATGGCGCAATTGTTGCACAATATCATCAGCATCTTGGTCCCTATGGACTAACACCCTTATAGGTTCTTGTTGGACAGGAATTTCGACATGAGGTTGTTCGACCACTACCTCTTGGTTTCTAGGATTTACTTGAGGAACATTCGCTGGCCTCTGGTTTATTGTGGTTTCCTCTTCGACAACTACTCTGGGATTCTGAACTATTTGTTCCCTTGGTTGGGTTTGAGGAACACCAAAAAAACAAGCAATGCGCGTCATTTGCGCTGCTAGTGTTAGCATCTGCACCATGTCATGGTTGTTTTCGTCCATTTGTTGCCTAATCACTTGTGCAGAATTGTTGGTGATTGCAGGCATATAAGTTTGGTATCCTGCTGGCACAGGCTGACCCATTCTGCCTACGTGGTTCGCACCAGACCCTGATCCTTGTAGGGGCGAAGTAACATTCATCAAAGGATCAGAATATAATGACGACGAATTGTGCAAACTTGCCATCACCGTTGTTGGCATTCCATAAGGCTGTTCTCTATTATGTGGAGGCATTGAAAAATTCGTCACAAATGGCCTATGAACACCCCCTAAAGGAGGAGGGGTCATTTGAGGCATTTGGGGTCCCACCGTAGAGACACTGGGCGCGTTTTGGGATGCCAAAAACGCTGGGATTGATCCCGTTGACGATGGTATCGCCTCTGACATAGCAACTGACGCTGTATTATCTCCTATCGAAGGAATAGGCGTTGGGTTGTTAACATTTTAATTATTAGGCGCGCTTTGATTCGCCATTTTTCTTGTTCTTGTTCTTTTTTGTCTCTCTTCGTTGTTCACGGCTAACTTGCCACTCCTTAGAATCATACAACGAAATAAAAACTTTTCTTCTAAGAATTTGCTATAAGAACAAAAGGATAAACTAAACAAATAAATGCACTGGGTCCCACTGGGCGTGCCAATTTGTTCACTGGTGAATATGGCGAACAACCTCTGGTTTCCTAATTATGAAAATTAGTTTACTAACAGGACCAACCAAACAAATCCTAGGACAAAGTGCTTTTGAGAATGTCTTTGATTTGAAAAGGAATGTATTTGTTCTGTGTTTCTAAGGTTTCTTTTAACAGTTTTTTTCGACTGATAGAACAAAGACACGATAATGGCGAAAAAGTAATTGAAGACAAATTTAAACTGAAAACAAAGTAAATTTCTGAAGTAAAAAGATGACTTGAATATAAAGAGATGAAGGAAAGCTTGAAATTTTATTAAAATGCATAAATGTAAACTGGTGTTTCCCATACATACATTTTCCAGAACACTCGTTTCTCTCACACGGTTACTTTGAGTATTTACGGTAATTTGTACAAAGTTTGGAACACACGCAATCTAACACCAAGACCTCCTATTTATATACAAACGAAATAACTACCCATAACAACTATTCCTCCTAACGACGACAAATGTCATTCTGCATGTATTCGCCTCCTAGATGCGTTCCACGCGTCCAATTTTAAAAGTGAAACTCCCTCCTGAAATTTGAAATTCAAACACCCGTCGAATGGACCGATTCTTCTTACGTCGAAATTATCTTCCTTACTTAGAAAAATCTACCCATGCTTCCCCTAAGTACCATTTGCCTTCGACTTGCCCTTTTTTCCATCAAAAATTTCCTTATTGAAATGTCCTGTCGAATCACCCTGTCGAAATTTTCCATTTGGTTTTGAAACATTTTCCTGGCGTCGAAATTAGCCACCTACAGTAGTACTCTCATAGTGGGTCAATCCAGTATAAATATTAATCCTAATATTCATACCTATTTCAAGACTTGATAACTCCTTAGCCTTGATCCATGAGATGTGATCATCAGTCTATCTACATAATAGTCTTAATGCTTTAAGGCTATCCCATTTCACATTAAAGCTCGACTATGGATGCTTTAAGAATAGTGTCCTTATGTTTAATGGAATCTCATTATTAAGTCATACTTAATGTTTCATTAAACGAACTAGCTATTCTAGGGACTTTATCATTTTGGAAAAACAAACATAATAAAGAAATGCCTTTTTATTATTAATAAATAATTTGATACAAGTACCAAAAGTATTGGCCTCTAGGGCTTACACCAACAATTGCTTCAAATATGTCAAGAAGTGCCACAAGTGACAAATCTACGCGGATAAAGTTCATGTGCCACCAACTTCCTTGAATGCCTTAACTGCTATGTGACCTTTCTCTATGTGGGGGATAAACATAATCGGGATGATCGATCCAAAAGCGTCGAATGGACACCGGGTCATTCTAGTTGCCATCAATTACTTCACCAAATGAGTGGAAGTAGCTTCCTACACCAATGTAACAAGACAAGTGATCGCACAGTTTTTCAAGAAATAGATAATTTGTCGTTATGGGGTGCCTAATAAAATTATCACGAATAATGGGCTTAATCTAAATAACAAAGTGATAAATGATTTATGTGAGAGTTTCAAGATTGAACACCATAACTCGCCACCCTATCGACCAAAGATGAATGGCGTTGTAGAAGCAGCTAACAAGAACATCAAGAAAATTATCCAGAAAATGGTGAAGACCTACAAGGATTGACACAAGATACTCCCTTTTGCACTACATGGTTATAGAACCTCAGTTCGTACTTCAACAGGAGTAGTCCCTTTCTCTTTGGTATATGGTACAGAAGCGGTACTCCATATTGAAGTAGAGATTCCTTCACTTAGGGTCATAATGGAAACCAAGTTGAACGAGGCAGAATGGGTACAAACCAGATTTGATCAGCTAAACCTCATAGAAGAAAAGCGTATGGCTGCAATATGTCACGGGCAATTATATTAGAGGAGACTCAAGAGAGCATTTGACAAGAAAGTTCGTCTTCTCCTATTCGAAGAAGGAGACTTGATGCTAAGGAAAATATTACCCATCCATAAAGATCCCCGCAGAAAATGGACCCCAAACTATGAAGGATCATACGTCGTGAATAAAGTCTTCTCTGGCGGAGCTCTAATGCTCACTACCATGGATGGAGCGGATTTACCACGATCGGTGAACTCCAACTCAGTAGAAAAATACTATGCCTAGAAAAAGAGGATAAAAGTCCGCTAAGTCAAAAACCCTAAAGGTGTGACTTAGGAAAAAATTAGGGCGTCCCGGTGAATTGAAAACTCGAAAGAACAATCTAGGCAAAAAATAGGGACTTAAATAGAAAGGTAAAACCCGATAAGTCAAAAACCCTAAAGGACGACTTAGTCAAAAAATAATATATCATCCCGGTGGACTAAGACTCGAAAAAAGAAGTCTAGGTAAAAATTAGGGATATCCAAAAGGCATATACTGAAAGCACTCAAGTTACACTATAACAGGGACTCATAAGGGAGCAATCAATCCAGCCATCATCTTCAGAAGCGAAGTATCACGACCACGGAGATTTAGGGATATTAGGTTGTGTTGAATTAAATAGGGACAGGAATAAATCTATTTTCATTGCCATTTTTACATCTGTCTAGATTTTCAGTAATCTCTCCTCACGAGAATTACTTATTTATGTACTATTGCCCATATGTGGGCCATTTCTTAATAAAAAAATTCTTTCTTCAAAATTATCTCCTTGTTTTTTAATCATTCGGCTTGATTTCAAAATTTTAAAAAGTTTCAATTAATTGTGAATAAAGCATTGAAACTTTGGGTATAATTAAAACTTTTTAAGGGAAAACATATTTTACTTCGATTTCGGAAATGTTAAAGGGATCATGTTCTTCCAGTATCGCATTCTAAGCAAGACACGAGGTCCATACATCAATAGTCACAATTTAACCAACACGAGAGTTTATCCCTTTTCGATAGCACATTGCATATTCCTAGATGACAAAAGCATCATAGCTTGTCCCATGGACATATCAAAATCTCAAAGGTCGGAAAGTTATAATGTTCCGAAGACACCGATTTATATAAAGATATTCATTGCATATACATAACATAAAAGAGGCATTAGCCCAAATAAAGCATCATGCATAAAACATACATTCAAACATGCATGCACGTGAACATGCATACATGACATAGGATTTGTGATCACTCTTAGAGATCCAATCCCCAACTATACAAGTATGTCACACTTTCATTAAACACTTTTTCAACAAATGATTTCCCCAGCTCGTTCATCGTGAGTCTTCAAGAGGGAATGTATCTAGTATTCGACCATCATAAGTGGTCGTTATCAACTAGTGAACAGGTATTCACCTCTCACATCTTCAGTTTGGCAACCTATCCCACACACGAGGTATATTCCATCAAATACATCAAGGGTTTTACCAAGAGGGGTTCTATCAGATTTTTATCCAAGGAGTTCTATCAAGGGATTTTCATCCAAACAAGAGGTTCCATCAAGGGGTTTCGTCCTGAGTGATTGAGGTATCACTAAAGTCTTACCTAATTCTAATAGCATGATCGAATGATCATAAGAATCGTAGGCATTTACCACCGGAAGGGTTGAAACAAATCGTCAGGGGCTAATTAAGGGGTTCTATCAGGGATTTATCAGACATTTTTGTCTAAGTTTTTATCAGGGGTTCCAGGGGTTTTATCAAGATATTACCAAGGGTTTTATCAAGGGTTCTACTAGGGTTTACCAAAATGGAATCGGAGGATCGTCAGGGTTCTGCCCGATTTCTATGATTATGGGAATCGTATCAACAAGATATTATCAAGGATACATCAGAATGGGATATTTACCAACTTCGCGGTCAAAATTAGGGTTCCTCTTTATATTTAATCATCTTCCCCCAAGAAGATGTAGACTCGTCGTCATCATCATCTTAGTTTGAAGTCGATTAAATAGGGTCAGCTGTCGTACCCCAAATTTTGCCCACACTTTATATGCTTTCTAGTGCCACTTTATTTCGAATAAATAAAATAACACAATTGGTAATATAACATGTGTAAGGAGTTGTGAGCGTGAGAGGTTGTGAGTTTGAATCCCACCTTCCTCACTTTTAGTTATTTTCCTTTTTATTCCTTTACTTCTAACATTTACTATTTTATTTTCAAATCTTAAAAAATCACAAAAATAACATTTTTACCATTTAATTATTGATTTTCGTATTTTATATTAATGCATTTTTAAAATATGATTTTTTTTCATTAAAATCATGATTTTATGCATAAAATCTCAAAAAAAAAAAATCATAAAAAATCAAAAATCTAAATCTAAATCCTTCTTATTATTACTATTAAGTCTATTTTTATTTAAATTCACCAAGCCATGAATCCGTCCAGATTCATTGGCTTGGGCTCTAAGAAATAGATGGAAATCAGGTTAAATGTAAATCTTCCTAAACCGACAAATTTTATTCAATGTTTGACCTAATTTTTTACCTATAAATAGAATATGTTTTCCACATTCTTTTTCATCCATAACTCACAAATAAATCAGTCTAAAAAGTTGTTGTTCTTCACATTGAAGAACACAACACTAAAAAGGGAAAATGGATCTTGCACTAAAGGAAAGGGAGAAAAATACAAAAGAACGTGGATAGAAAGAGAAAGGAGCAAGAAGAAACAAAAGGGAATTATTCTGCTCACCGGGATAAACCCCGATCCCGTAGGTTGGTCTCACTTTTAGTGCAATTCTTGTTTCAATGTCTGATATTTTTTTATAATATTGGTTTATCTTTTTGTTATATAATGCATGATATCTTGGTTCATTGGTCTGAATTTTGATTATTATAATTCATGGTTAAGTTTTTTTTGGGGGTATTTTATTCTTTTTTTAACAATAATTTTAATTTTTACCATGTTAAATAGGTTTTAATATATTAAAAATATTCACTTAGTTATTTTTATTTTAACTAGTAAAAGACTCGTGCGTCCGCACGGGTAAGTTGATTCCTATCTTAAAGCATTTGATAAACAATCTAAATGTTTGTGGCTCTTTTTTAATACATCTTTACATGTATTAACAATAATTGATAAAGTTTGAATTAAAAAAATATCAAGAGTTGGCTATAGTAATGATTCAGCATACATGTGAACCGTGAGGTTTTGAATAAGCATTTTAGAATACACAAACTTTTTACAAATACACGGAATAGAAATTATTTTGTACTATAAAATTATTTTGTACTATACAATTGTACTGAAATAATAAATTGCACGGGTAAGTTCTGTCCTATCTTAAATTATTGGAGAAAAAATTTGAATGTTTGAGGATATTTTTTAATATACATTTAAATGTATTAACAATAAATGATTAATATTGAAATAAAAATTATAGGTATTGGTACAACATAAATGTGAATTTGCGGATAAATTAATCTAATATAATATAAAATATATTTAAATGCAAATGTATATTTGAAAAGAAATACTTAAAAACGAATAGGTATTGTTCTGGTAGTGACCCGTGAGAATTTGAATATGCCTTTTAGAATATTCAAACTTTTTACAAATACACGGGATAAAAATAATGTTGTACTATAGAATTGTACTGAAATGCATAATGATCGCAATATTTATGAGAAAAAGTATGAGATATAGTATTAAACATTAATAGAAATGTAAGAAAAATGATATATTTAATAGTGTTAGTTGATTAATCATTACATCTCAAAAATAGTGTAAAAAATAAATATAGAAAGAAGAAAAACAAATACAAATGTAATAAATGATCACTTCATTTATAACTTGAAAGAAACAATTGGAAAATTAATTTCTATCTTATAATATTTGTAGAAAATGTGAGTATAAATAATTAAATGCTGAAAAATTATATTATTAATACAAAATAACAATGTAGATGTAAATACATCTTTATATAGCAGGTTGCTTCAATAACATGATGGCTAAAGCCATTGCACATTTATCAAGATGTATATAGGCAATAAGATTAATGTTGTTGCTATACAATAGAAAACCCCAATGAAGATTCTTCGGTGCTACAAATTCATCTATGTGCAACATTCTCAACATACAAAATAGGAAAATGCAGGGTCTACAAATCCATTGCTCTCATTGTGATATGTGCAATTCTTGTACGTGATCATTGTAGTAGCTAATGGAAAATGCAGGCTCTACAAATTCATTGCTCCCATTGTGATATGTGTAATTCTTGTACTTGAGAAGTGTAGTAGCTAACGCTTGAAAAGCCATTATGTTAGTGAATCTGGCAAAACAAATTCATTGCTCCCATAATGATGATTGACAGTGTAGCAGGGCCAAAAGTGTACGAAGCAACATCAATTTTACTTAAAATGATGATTTCTGTTCTGAACCTGCAAAAAGTTAAAGTATGACATTATATACTGTATTGGAAAGAACTATTAGTTGGCAAAGAATTTTGATATGACATGACATACTTTTTATAAAGTTGCTAAGTACTGTCACTTGTAGTAGGTAACATTAAAGAAATACCTAGTATTTGTTGTTGTCAAAGTCTATGCAGCTCATTATATGTGAAATAGAATCTGCATAGGTGTAGTTAAGAATAAGTTGTAACTATAAGGAATAAATATTATTTGTGAAATAGAGCTGCCATTTATAAAACTTAGTTTCTACATAAATAAAATTTGATAACAAAATGAAAACATAGCAAATTCAAAGGGGAGAGAGTTTGAATGTCTTAGTAATTCCTCAATAGCATCAAGGACTATTTGATCTGATCCGCCACTAACCCTTCTGCCAACATTTAGATTTTTGAACTGTTTGAAAATAACAACAAAAGCCTAATTCTTATTCTTATGAATTTTGAAAATAGCCTAATTCTGTGAATGTGTTAGTAATACCTCAATAGCATCAGGAACTGTTAGAACAGTTTGCAGCATACTAAAAAGACATTAAATACCAAGAAAAAGATTATACATTTATAAAAATACATAATATGCACAACAAATCCAATGTAGCTACAAATCATAAAGAGAAACTAACATGAATATTTTTTTTATTTTACTATGTAAATATTCAACCAATTGGGGTTTGAGCATACTTGAAAATATTGAAACAATAGAGTTGAATAATGGTATATCGGTCCATTATAAATAATCTTGCCTCCATATTTCATTAGTACCTTGTGTGGGAGAAAAACGTATATCAGTAAGTTAAACATGTAAGTTAAAATTTGATAACAAAATATAAACATATCAAATTCAAAAAAAAAACCTTTGCATCCTTTATACCAGCTTCAAGATGTCGATGTAGATTGGGTTCCTTCACTTTTCATATATGGATAACACATGTAGCCATTTTCGAAACTTATTTCCAGGGCTCAAGTTAGTGATAAACGTGAGTCCAGGGCTAGCATGAGCCACTGCAGACTCGGGTGTTTCCAATACAAAAAAAAGTTGCAAAATTTTATGGTTTTATGTAAGACATACATGCCAATCAACACACTTTCAGTAGAACTATAAAAACTATGAACTACAATTACATCTAACACAAAAATGAAAATAAATAAATGAAGGAAATTATCATTAGAAAATACGCTAGTCTTTATCATTCAAACTGCTGGTATGAAAAGGGAAAGTTTCATATTCAAGACAACTAAAACTACTGATTAATGAAGACAACAAAGACAGTTTGAATTTTTAATTATCAAATCTAAAAGCCCTAGCCCTCATAAAGTTACTCCATCCATAAGGTGCCTCGTCGTCATCATCTGAATCGAACGTAATTCTCCTTCTTATCCTTATTCTTAATCTCCTTAACCGTCTCCTGGTTCGTCTTCTTTGCAATGCGACCTGGACAGCTTCCTCGGTCTGGAGACCCTGTTGGACCTCTACACCATGTTGGGCCTGGTGAAGTTGTTTTCCCTCTACAATCTCATGGTGCTGGTGAACTTCTTGGACTTCTGCAGGTTGTTGAACATCTGAACTTGGTTGGACATGGACAACATCATTGGAACTCATTTTGTTTTTTCCTATTCAAAGGTGTTGCTGTGTGATGACAAGAAGAGAAAATACGATTTTATAATGGTTTATATGATTTTTCGTATTCTTTTTACATTGGAAATGTTAAAGTTTTTGGTGGGTTGTCATCAATGCTTGGGTAATTCAAAAACCAAAGCTGGTTATTGAATAGTCATGGTCAAGTTTATGATTCACGTTTTAATAGATTGGTATTGAAGGGGGGCCATTGGAAATCAAAACATTTTAAAACCTCACTAATTACAACATTCACATTGCAAAGTCATGACTAAGTAACAGACTTACTGAACATGAAATAATGATGATATTAATACATTAAATTGATGATGCATGTTCATGTTAAAGTTCATCAAATTTTAGATTATAAGTTGTAGAACACAACAATTAAACTGGAGTAGAAGAAAATATAACTCACATGGTTATTTCCCGGACTGTGATGAAGAGCAAATTTTCCCCGGCCACCTGTAACTCGTCGCCCTTGGGTGCCAGGTATCGAAAGTGACTTCAATGTCTCTCTGTTGTTAACATTCTGCAAAATCAAAGATAAATGAAAGCAAAAACATAAACAGAATTAGTCAGCAAAAACAGGGAAGGTTAATAGTGGGGGAAAAGGATCCCCTAAAAAACCAGAATGAAACATCACAAAAGCTTGGACGAATAGGTGGTATAGAACAGTGACAAAACATGTAACTTGAATAACGGAAAAGATGTATGTGTGAACAGGATTAACTCGAGTAACGGAAAAGTTGTATGTCTGTATCAGATTTGTATAAATTAAGCCTAGGTAACAGTTCACTACCTAGCTAAATGTTGTTTAAAAAGATGTGTTGTACTGTCACATCCAGTAGGAAACAATAAATAAATACCTAGCTTCTATTTTTACCATGGTCATTGTTGTCTCTTCGTTAGAATAATGATAGATATGATGTAGAATCTGCATAGGATCAGATGAGAATCAGGTCTAGACAAATGCAATAAATAGTGATCGGAAAAAATAAAAGTTAATATTAAAGGTAGATGAAAAGTTATAAAAAAACTTATAGAAGGTTATTGATCGGAGGTAATCAGACTGGATCGTCGTGACCTTCGTGTAGGACAAGTGATGATGCTTGTAGGAGAGGAGGGGGTGTACCTGCAAGGTACTTCGATGCCAAAGTAAGTTTGGGCTAGAGAGCAAGTATGCAAGTAAGATTTCAAATAATGGATATTAAATACCTGACCCTCTCGAATGAGAGGGTATTTATAAAAGAACCCTCAGCACGGGGCCAAGGTCTCTCATGTGGCCAAAGCTCCTGGTCGACCAATGAGAGACTGCCAGGTAAAGGGCAAGGCGCGTAGCTCAATTGGTAGTGGGAATGCATTGAACGTGATACTTATCCCCAGGTACGCGGTTCGATTCCCACGGGAGGCAAAAACACTAGCAGTGAAGGGGGCTAGTGATTTGGCTTGTGAGTAATAGTGTCTGTGGTGTCTGTGGGGGAGTCTCGGCCCGGCTGTTACACATGTCGTCGATCTCTCCCCGAGAAGACTTTGTTCGTCATCCGCTGGTAGGTCGCGCCGGCGTTCTTCAGGCCGAATGACATTACATTGTAGTAGTAATTTCTCGACTCGGTCATGAAGACAGCGTGCTGCTTGTCGGCCTTGGCCATGGGGATTTGGTTGTACCCCGAGTAGGCGTCCATGAAGGACAATAGTTTGACACCTGCAGAATTGTCAACCAGCTGGTCGATGTTAGGTAATGGATAAGAATCTTTCGGGCACGCCTGGTTAAGATCGGTATAGTCAACGTACATCCTCTATTTTCCATTATTTTTCTTGACAAGTACAACATTGGACAGTCAGGTTGTGTACCTGGCCTCTGAAATAAAATTTGCCTCTAAGAGGTCTTTTACAGCTTTTTCAGTAGCCTCCACTTTCTCGGGAGACTGCCTACGCCTACGTTGCACTATAGCCCTAGCGGCTGGATCTACAGTGAGCTGGTGACAGGCCACCTCTGGGTCGAGGTCGGGCATCTCTGATGTGCTTCACGCGAACAAATCACCGTTCTCTTGGAGGCATGCCTTCAGCTACTTCTTCGCCAAGTCGGGGAGTCCGGTGCCAATCTTCACGCTCCTATCTAGATCGTCTCCGAGGGTGACGAGCTCAAAGTCTCCGTCTGGGATGGGGCGCATTGGGTGAAGATGCTGCCCGTTGTCTTCAGTTGGGAGGTCATTATCCGCTGCTCCCTCTTCCTCCTGCTCGTCGGGGAAACGACTGTCGAGGTCTATCGCGTTGACGTGCAGGAGTGCCTTCTGCACCGCGTCCGAGGTTGACTTCTCTCCGGCCTTGGGCTTGATGTTGATCGAGCTCAGGCCCTTGGTTGCAGCTTCGAAGCACCTCCTATCAGCTTCAATATCCCCGTGCATGGTGATGACCCGACCTCTAGCCGTATAGTACTTCATCTTCAGGTGGACTGTAGATGGTACCGCCATGAGTTCAGCCAGAGTGGTTCTCCTCAGGATGCATTGGTACAGGGAAGGACAGTCCACCACTAAGAAGCGGGTCTTGACTTGTCGGGCAGTGTCCTCGCTCCCAAAAGTGACCATTAATTCAACATAGCCCCACGGTCGAGTGGTGGTGCCGTTGAAACCCTGTAGATCCGAGCCCACGTAAAGGGTCAGATCGTCGAGCTGGAGGGTCTCGAAGAGGTGGGCGTACATGATGTCCACCGAACTCCCTTGGTCGACCAGGATTCTGCGGACGTCAAAATTCGCCATCTGTGCCCGAATCAGGAGAGGGATGGTGGAGTTGGGCGCACCGTCTGGCAGTTCCTCGAGGTAGAAGGTGATGGGGTTTGACTTCCCTTGCACCTTCTTAAAGGTGGCAGTCTGTGTCGAGGTCGCGGATTCTAGCTCGTCGAACTTCCGCTTGATTGACCTGACGGAGATCTTGTTTAAGCCTCCGCCGTATATAACCATCGCTGTGGAAAAACTTTCCCATGTGCTATGGGTTGTGACTGGGTCTTCAGGGGGAAAGTTCTCCCACATGCTATGAACAGCCGTTGGATCCTCCTTCTCCTCGGGAACCAAAAAGTCCTCTGGTCGAGTGACGCTCAGGGCGACTTGCAGTCTGTTCTCCTTGGAGGGAGGGGTCGTCTCTTCGATGCTTTGCACGTCCCGCGCGTCTAGACAAGGAAGGTCATTCCTCTTGGCATACTACTTCAGATGCCCCTCCTTGATCAAGATCTCTATTGCATCCTTGAGGTGAATGCAGTCTTCCGTGACATGTTCATGGCTCCGATGGAACCGGAAGTACTTAGACTTGTCTGTGTTTGATTTGGGGGGCTTCGGCTTCAGGAAGCGGACATCCCCTTTTTGAAATTATGAGTTGGCGCACTCAGCGAGAATTCGCTCGCGGGGAGCATTGAGTGGAGTATCCTCCATGAACCGGCCAACTGGTCCTCTCGGCTCGCGAGAGTCCCTGGAACGGCCTTCGCGTCTCCTCTCTCCCCCGTGCTGGGGAGCAGTAGAGTCTTCATCCCTGGAGCTCCGGGTGCCCTCTTGGTGACACGAGTCGCGGGCAACGTGGGCGACCTCCGACTCTTTGAACTGGATATACGACTGGGATCGGTGGAGGAGGTCTTCCAAGTTGCGGGGTCTATGGATGCCCACGGCCTTGGCAAACTCGGTCCCGTGACGCAGTCCCCGTTCGATCAGGAACTTCTTCATGTGGTCGGTGGCGGGCAGCTCGACGGCTTCCCGGTTGAATCTCTCGATGTAACCTCTGAGAGATTCGTCTCTCCCTTGGAGGATGGCTTCCAGGGAGGCCACTGTCTTTAGGTGGCGATGGGACGCAGTGAAATGCCTGGAGAACTGTCTCTTCAGTTCCTTCCAAGCAGTGATGGACTCCGGCTTGAGGCTTTTGTACCATGCCATGGCCCTTTTCCGGAGGGTGGTCGGGAAGAACCTGCATTTTATGGCTCCCCGGATATTCCGGTAATCGAGCATTGCCTCGAAGCTCTCTACGTGATCGTCGGGGTCGGTGGTGCCGTCGTACGTCCCCAAGAATGGAGGCTTTTCCATCCTCCCAGGTATAGGGGTCTCTATAATCTCCTTGGACAACGAGGTCCGCTGGTCGTCCTCGTCACTCCTAACTGGTGACTGTGACGGGGAGTGGTTGCCCCGACCAGGCCCGTGTCATCGGAGGGAACTCCTTGGACGGCTCTTCGGCTTTTCGCCGGCAGCTTTGCTCCTCTGGACAGAGGAGCGTCGTTGTTTCTTCCGAGGAGGTGAGAGATGGCGCTTCTGGGCGACCACAGGCTGGGGTCGTGCCAGGCGCGAGCGAAGTCCCGCAGGCTGGGGAGTCGGGCTCCTAGAGTCGACCGGTGGTGTCCTTCGTGGGGAAGGAGAACGACTGGGAGATGGAGGGCGACGATGTCTCAGCGGGGGAGAGCGTCGTTGTCGCCCTCTTTCGAGCGCCTCTATCCTCATATTCTGATGGGAGATCAGTTGGTTGGTTTAATTGATCAGAGCTAACAAGGCCACCGTGTTCGGGTCAGCATTTGGCGGCGCGGGGATCGGCTGGTAGACAGCGGGGGAGCTGTCCTGTCGACGACCACATTGTCCTCGTGGTCGTCGCCGTTGTTGAACTGCGCAAAGGCGGTGTCCGGAGTCTTAGCCTCAGGTTGGGTGTTGGCCATGGTTGACGGAAAATGGAAGTTGCTTTGGTTTTACAGAGAGGAAAACGGGGAAGCAAAAGTTTCCCACAGACGACGCCACTGATTGTACCTGATTAGAAAGTAGACTAGTGGCCAGCAACATCGTGAGCTCCGCTACTCCGGTGGTTATGAGACGGTGGGGTGGGGGTGTACCTGCAAGGTACTCCGATGCCAAAATTAGGACTGGAGCAAGCAAGTACAGAAGTAAGAGTGAGAGTTAGAATAAAATGTAACCTAACCCTCTAGTGAAAGAGGGTATTTATAGGCTGCCCCCAGCGCAGGGCCAACAGTCATCTGCTTTGGGCCTTGCGACCCAACCTAGTGCAGATAACTGCCAGGGCTTACGTGGCATAGTGAAGACCAGCACGTGGTCTTCGCCCTAGAGTAATGGTCTCGTGATCTCCGGAAGGTGGATTGACCAGCTTTTTTGGAAGTGGGTGTTACTTGATGACGTGTCCCCGCGGGGAGGAGCACGTGGAGAACGTGGGGAGGAGAGTCGCGCCCTCTCCCCATGTCATGAAGTCCCTGCTCGACACCAATGGATCTTGGTGTGCCCGACGAGGGAGGATTGGGCCTTAATGGGCTGCGTGGCGTGATATTGGGTTGGGCCTGCCCGTCTGATGGGCAGGCGCTGGCCCAGACCAGAACAAGTTTCTTTTCAACAAAGGTGATGATCTCTGTGTTAAATCGGACCATTAAGACTTCAAGAAGGTTGTTTAGATTGCTTTGTGTTAGGTTTGAGTATCCATTTCCTAACAAAGGTGAGGATCTCTTTGTGTTATATTGAAACATTCTACCTCTAGTGTACGAGGATTTCCTTGTGTTAAATCCAAGTATCCATTTCTGCAGCGCCACGATCTCTTTGTGTTAGATTAGGAGATCATGCCCAACAATGTAACGATCTCTTTGTGTTAGATCAAAGCATTTCAAATATCAACAGTACGAAGATCTTTTTGTGTTAAATCAGAGTATTCATTTTCAAACAAAAGGCGGAGATCTCTATGTGTTAGATCTGGACAGCGGGAGTAGTTAAACATTTCAATCCCTATAGGAGTCTGCTATCAGCCAAGAGTGGCTGAATATGATCATTTCTTTCCCAAGAGAGTCTACCTTCAACGAATAATGTTTAAAGAATAACCAAACATGATACTTTATAACAAATCCATCCCCAGTAAAATTACATAGCATATGATTAACAAATCAGGAGCATTTCTTAGTCTCAATGCATTTCCTTCATAATCATAACATATCATTTCATTATATAAGAGGACAAAATTTGGGGTCTGTTTTCTATTTAAACTATCTTTAACCGTGATGATTTAAAGACAAGAGCTCTTCACATCCCCCGGTTAAATATGTTTAAATAAGGGCAACTGTCATAACTCAATTTTGCCCCCCTCGATCAATAAATCAATGCATTCACAAGACATTTGCATCATCTGCACATCATATAATGCATTTTATCACGCATATGCTTAAAATGTCGACCAGAATAAATTTTTCGGATCCATAGACAGATCAGTTGAATCAATTTTTAAATGTACGTGAAATTAGCGGATAAAATATTTCGAAATCGAGCTTGCAGATGTCAGTATTATTAGTCTATAGTTTGCGTAATTTAACTTGATGTGCTCGTTTTATTTTTTCAACTCTTTTTTCGGTCACATTTTGATATGTCTGACCCTTTTTAATCAATCATTTTTTACTTCGAAATTAATGCATTCATTTTATTTTTGTAAACATCTTCTTACCCAATTTTTATTTATTTTGAGTCTTTTTTATTTTTATTTTTTTGCCAATTGTTAAAAAAAACATAAATAGAATTATTTATGCATTCATTTTGATTTTATTATATTTATTTTAAAATATGTGAATTTTATTTGTTTTTATTAATTCACTTTTATTTTAATCTCATAGAACATCTAGAAGGGGTATTGTGGATGTTTAAATTGAATGACAATATTGTGTTTCTTTGTGCCAATCTCTGACTATTAAATCAAGATCAAGATAATCAAAGTTTCACAAACATTATCCATGTCCATCTATATCTACCAATCAAAATCATAATTTAAGCTAAAAGAGAAAGATTAAAAAAAAAAAGTGTGAAATGAAAAGTGCGGGAAAGATGTTGGGAAAAGGGGGACCAGTTAAAAACTTCCTCTCTCATCAAGCTGACTCCATGCGTCCCTCTCTCATGGGTATATGAAAAACAGTTTTAGCAAAAAGAAGGGGATTCCAAACACGCCCTTATCTTAACACACTCACATCCTCAACTCAGTACTCTATCGTCAACGAATTCTTTTAAGACTTTTTTCTACAGTTTTTTTCATCATCCCCTTCCTCTCTCCTAATTTCCTCCACACTCCTCACATAGTACGTTTTTTCTGCTCCCAAATTTGCAGAACACGAAAACCCTGCTTTTCTCCAATATTTGTCTGTATGTGAGTTTTAATGCACATGGATCGTATTGAATTTAGCCAAGCTTTTGGAATGATATTGTAAATAATATGTGCGGTACTATTGCTGATACTTTTGTTTTATTTTACTGCGTTGTGTAAAGTCAGATTTTGATTTGCGGATGCGACATTTCTATGCTGTTAAAATACTGAATTTTTTCAACAACTATGATTTCCTTGATTAAATCGGTAAGTTTACTAAATTTCTATAACACTACACTTTTTTTTAGTAATGTTTACCTAGACTTGCAATATAAGTGTAAAACTTGTCCGGGATCTCTTTAGAATTAAGGAAGTTTTGTTGGGCCATAACGTTACAGCTCATTTTACATAAATCAATTATATGTCACACCAGAGTTGGTTTCCATCTCTGTTGTATTACTGTAATTCTATATCAAGAGATCTTGTGTGGATTAGTGCATAAGATGTTTAATGATTTATGATCTCACAGTGTCTGAACAAGCTTTTTCTAAGTTTCAACAAGAAGAAGCATCCACTGCACATGAGGAGGAAGAGATTGAAGAAGGAGAAACACCGGCCACACCATCTCCGCATCCCGTTGTAGTGCAGCTACCGAATGTAGCCTACTGCATTCTATCATCTCCTCCATGGGGTTAGTGAACAACACTCCTTTCTCTGATTTTCAATGCACTTTTGTTAATTGTAGCCATGGTGGATGTCAAAACCATAGCTGTGTTTTCAACTGTTTCCTATTTACAAAGGTCTTTTTACCTCTTTGGTTTGTATTCAAATGTTTGAACAAATATGGGTCAGAAAGCGTTCCGGTTTTATCTCATATTGCTTTCTTCAATTCTTAAAATACACCACTTATCTTTGTTTTGTTCTTATGTTGCATCTTGTGAAATTTGTATGGAAAATCATTACAACTATGTATGGTCAATGCTGCATCTTGTGAACTGTGTATGCAAAACTATTCATGAAATTCAAAGCAAAAACTTTACTCTGATTTGGCATATCTTGTTTTTTTAATCATTACAACTATTATGTATTGTCAATGCTGCATCTTGTTAACTGTGACATAACCATATCACATACATCTCTCTACCTCCATATCAACAAACACCACAAACCGATCTACATCTCTCTTCTCAAACAACACGGTGGAACTCAGCTCACCACTACCACATAATTATTTACCTCCACCATCCAAGAACCCTTCTCTTCTACCAATTGTTCCCTTTACCACCGGAAAACACTCTCTTCAACAAAACTCTCTCAAATCTCCTTTCCACTTACACCAGAAAACATTTCTGCTGAGTTTGAGTTTCCTTTGAGCTTTGAGTTTTAATGTCATTTCTGAGTTTGAGACAAATATATTTGCTATCGTATTGTGATTTGATTGGATTCAAGTGTGAAAAAATGGCAACGTGATTTGTAGTATGAACAAAAGATCCAATATTTGTCTGTATGTGAGTTTTAATGCACATGGATCATATTGAATTTAGCCAAGCTTTTGAAATGATATTGTAAATAATATGGGTGGTACTATTGCTGATGCTTTTGTTTTATTTCATTGTGTTGTGTAAAGTCAGATTTTGATATGCGGATGCGACATTTTTATGCTGTTATGCTGCTGAATTTTTTCAACAACTACGATTTCCTTGATTAAATCGGTAAGTTCACTAAATTTCTATAACACTACCCTTTTTTTATAGTAATGTTTACCAAGACTTGCAATATAAGTGTGATACTTGTCCGCGATCTCTTTTGAATTAACGAAGTTTTGTTGGGCCATAACGTTACAGCTCATTCTACATAAATCAATTATATGTCACACCAGAGTTGGTTTTCATCTCTGTTGTGTTACTGTAATTCTGTATCAAGAGATCGAATTTATGAAGTCGATATTTAGGAGGCATGTCATTCTATACCAAGAGATCGAATTTATGAAGTCGATATTTGGGAGACAAAAGCAAAGAAGTAGATTAATAATGGTGTTGTGGTTTGCCATTTGGATACTAGTTCTTGAAGTACTGGTCAGGTGACATTTGCGGTTTTTGGATACGGATCAGGTCAGATCGAAGCATGTCATTGAATTTTTGAGAACGATCTCGTGTGGATTACTGCAGAAGATGTTTAATGATTTATGTTTTAAGTTTAAGTTAAGAGAAAATGTTTAATGATTTATGTTTTAAGTTTAAGTTAAGAGAAAATGTTTAATGATTTTGCTTTTAATTACCCTACTGTCTGTGTGTGTTTTTATTTTCTGGAATGTATGATGCTTAAGTTTTAATCTACTGTGTCTATGTGTAATGCATGATGCATAAGTTTTAATCACTTATAAGAATATATGATGCATTATAATAGTAATATATAAGTTTAGTGATATACTCCCTCGGGTTTTTTTTATAAGTCCTATAATTACATTTCAGAAGTCAATTATCGGTGGAATATAGAGCATAACAATTTATTCTAACAAAGTATAGAGCCTAACAATTTATTCTAACAATTTTGTAAAAAAATGTGAAGTCTTTGGATTCCTACATGCATATCTGACTTAGCCAAACTTGGTTAATGTAGAATAATATACAGTATTTCTTCATGACTTGATTGGATTATTACCATGAAGACCTTTTCTGAATCAGCAAGATGCATTTCAATTGATCTTCGAACCATGGTTTTCTGGAGATAGTTGGCGATATATTATATAAAGTAATTCATCAGGTAGCACAAACTAAAGTTGCTCTAGTTGGGTATTCAATGGGATTTAGCAGTAAGGTATAGTTGTGATGTATATATGACCATGTATGTTCTATTTGTTTTAAATTTTACAATTATGACACATTTTGTGAGGAAGTAGTATAGAGTATTTGATACTGAGGGAGGGAGGACTCAGTTTTCGCCTAGTTCAGGCATTACATGGCTAAAAAGTCACTATGTTTGACTTGCATCTTAAAATTTTGGCAAAATATCTTTTTTGGTCCTTTAACTTTACTTCGGATTTTATTTTGGCCCCTTAACTTTAAAAAGTGTCATTTTGGTCCCTTGACTCTTTAAAACGTTCCATATTAGTCCTTTTGTCTTATTAGCGACGAATTTAGTGACTGGTTTTTGAATTTTTCCGTCGCTAATAAGACGAAAATGACTAATATGGAACGTTTTGAAGAGTTAAGGGATCAATATGACACTTTTTAAAGTTAAGGGATCACAATGAACTCCGAGGTAAAATTAAAGGACCAAAAATAATATTTTGCCTAAAATTTTATACATGTTGTGAGTCTAAAATTAGGAACAAAATCAAAGGACTTGTTAGAAGTATTGTAGACAATTTCCAACCATTGGTTTTGAAAAAGCAAGCATGAAGTACAACAAACAAGTAAAAGAAAGTTTATGCATTCATGTCAACCATATGGTGTATTTTTTAATACAGTTATTAAATTGTTAATGCATTGTAGTATGTTGACGAGGCATGCATACTAATTCCTCAATTGTGTTTTGTGTACATCAATATACTCAAGAGATTAATACAAAGACAACATGATAATCGATGAGCAAAGAGTAAATATGATAGAGTCGGAGAGAGGAATTGCAGAGGGGGCATGTCTAGTCAATCACATGGTGCACCTAGAGTGTGGAGGGTGTATGCTAGAAATACTAAAAAGTGAAAGAAGGGTGAGCCGAACGGTAAAGAGGGGAATGTTTGAGCCTCTATTCCGTATAGAAAATTTTACTCCATACTCCTACAGTTATACCAGTACTCCTACAATTTTTAAAAAATGTTAATTTTGTCCTTATTTTTTTTAATTATTTATTTTTTTATTGTTCGTGTCAATTTTTATTCATCGGAAGACTTGCCGAAAGTGTACCGGAACACTTAGACCAAAACTTTCGGTATTAATAATACCATTTTGGATGTATTATTAAGACACCAAAATACTTTTTGAAAGTGTTCCGGTTAAAAAAATTTCTAAATTAATCTTAGCAACGGTTAAAAACCGTGGCCTAAAGTAATGAATATCATTCCGGAACACTTTTTAAAGTGTTTCGGTTAAAAAAATTTCTAAACGAGTTTCAGCAACGGTTAAAAACCGTGGCCTAAAATAATAAATATCATTCAAAAAGTGTGCCGGCTAAAAAATTTCTAAATGAGTTTCAGCAACGGTTAAAATCCGTGACCTAAAATAATGAATATCATTCCGGAACACTTTTTGCAAGTGTTCCGATTTTAAAAAGTTCTAAATGAGTTCTGCAACGGTTAAAAACCGTGGCCTAAAGTAACAAATATCATACCGGAACACTTTTAAAAAGTGTTCCGGAATGATATTCGTTTCTTTAGGCTACGGTTTTTAACCGTTGTTGAAACTCATTTAGAATTTTTTTTAAACCAGAACACATTCTGTGTTTTAATAATACATCCAAATAGTATTATTAAGACCGGAAGTATTGGCCTAAGTGTTTCGGTACATTTTCGGCAAGTCTTCCGATGAATAAAAATTGACACGAACAATAAAAAGTAAAAAATAAAAAATAATTAAAAATAAATAAGGGTAAAATTGACATTTTAAAAAAATTGTAGGGGTATTGGTATAACTGTAGGGGTATGGGGTAAAATTTTCTTCCGTATATGAGGGAGAGGTTTGTTAGGGGTGAGGTCATGCTTGGATATTCTGTTAGTAAAGACCAGAGAGTAGATTCTCTTTGAAGTTTGTGAGTTTAGTTCTCAGGAGTAGAAGGAAGAATTGTCTAAAAGTAACATCTATGTCAGACCAGTTTATATGGATTTATTTATGGTAACACCAGTTTTCCATAAACTGAGAAGGTAATTCAAGAGCATCCAACTCTATTCCCCTATTACAAGAAACTAGACCTCATCCTCCTTAGTAAGCATATGTTGAGGTGCATGGCCGAATTCATGGAAGACAGTCTCAACCTGAGAAAAAGGAGATGATGAAAAACAATAGTTTGTGAACCTGTTTGGTTTTTTAATGATTAATAAGGAAACAACAACTCGTCTCAATCTATACATCAAACATGAAAGAACAGTTTAACATCAGACAGAAAGACAAGTGAATCTTGATTTACAAGTATAACTTGGTATGTTGATAGCATTCTGACAGTAAATGCAGGAAAATGTTGACGACATGCAATCCAATTTCTGAACTTTTTCAGCTTTGTTGAGTGCGGGATTGGAAAACTACTCAAAATGGAATTTTTTTTTTTAATGCAAAATCCAGAATGAGAACTTTGCAATCGATTTTTTATTTTAGTTTCCTCGTTCATCAAACTAATGAGTTCTTGTTTTATATATAATGAACTCAGCAGCAGATTTATGGCCATGAAACTAACTATGTTTTATTCTACATATCTTCAACACAATATATTGCCAAGGCAAATAAATTCATATTAATCCGTCATACATTTTTCAACAATGACCTAGAGTACGATTCTCCAAATTCTACCGCACCTCAAAATTATTTATAGTAAATACAAATACAAAATCACTTTTTCTAATTGTAAACAAATCAAAATAAATTGTGCTTTTTCATAAAAATCTCTAAAATTTCATCTCTAAATTACTGCGGAACAAAATCACTTTTAGTGCTATTCTGGTCTACAAAAAAATTTAGTCTGCCTTTGTCTGCAATCTGCGAATTCAGTATTCACAATATCATCCTCTAAAACCGATACTCAATAGAAGTTATTTGGCTTTCCAATTTTAATATTCTGCTCTGCAAGGAATCCTGTTATGGCATTCTTCTGCCAGCCCTTGAAGCTCCTGCAATAAATTTCAGAGTAAATATTAACTAGAGCAAAAAGTAAATGCATTAGGGTCTATTAATAAAAACTTTCATAGTTGCAGATGAATTTTTATGAACTTTTAGCCCTGAATTATCACATAGCTTTTGATTAATGCTTTGCATGCATACAAACAACTTATTTCAGAAAGATAATGCCTCATTAGGCTTACTTTTGGTCAAGATGTGCAAGAATTTCGCCACCGGGAAAAGCAGATTTAGTGGCCTCATATGCAGCTTTTATAGACTGTTTCCAAGTTCCTCCAATCTCCATATTTGTTTCTCCTTTTGGATCTTCCATTGGCACTGAATACCCCGAAAGTAAGTGACCGGCCCAAACATCATCTTTCCTATATCGCAAAAGCAAAGCAAGTATCATTTTCATAGTTTGTTTAAGTGTTTATCTATTTCTTTTATTCAAAACAACAAGGTTAAAAAAATTATTTCGAAGATTGCAAAATTTGATGTAAATATCCGAGTAAAGTAAAAGGGGTTTTCAAAATAACTTAAAAGTTAAAAGAGGTTGAGACTTGAGAATAGTTTCTATTCTCACATCTATGTAATCAGAAAATTCAATTCTAAGCTCACTTACAATATTACATCCATATGCCTAGGCACATAATGTCCACCGCCTATCCCAAGAAGGACTTTCTTCTTATCATTTGCCCTGTAAGAGTGTCAGAATTGTATTCGTATTAGAAAATTTTCACCAATTGTAGAAGGAAGCTCTAACACATAAATGAAACAAATCTAAATATTGACTACAATTGGATAAACAACTTAATTAAGTGATTATAGCATAGGCACTTATCATCGGTACAATTTCTTAAGACTCATTCTACCTGCTCCAGTTCCCGACATCAGTCCCTCCTCCAAGTCCAAGTCCTTCCCAAACTAACTGTAAGAATCCAAAAACAACATCATTTCAATAAACAAAATAAAATACTACTAGCCCGATTATTCCCCGGCAAAGCATTTAACTTTTTGCAAAGAAAAAATGTATCCATACAGAGAAGCTTTACATATTGATGCAAAGGTTATGGAAAAGTAGAAAAAGTAAACTCAACCTGAGCCATAACTTGAGCAGCATCTTGTCTCTTCCAATAGTCTTCAGTGCTACCTATACCAGAATAGAAGAAATTCGGCTGTTAACCTATGTTCAAATTGTTGTTAACTGTAAACATCTTCTTCTGTAACTCTTGTAACTTTGAAGAATGAATAGAGTATGCAATATGCTTATAAAACAAGACGTGTCAATCTAAAATACATCTAGGAGGAGAGAAATAGATCTCACCGATCTCCAAAAACATGGTTGGTTTGTTTGTCAAAGGTCCGTGATGAGTGGCCTCCAAAGTAATCTAAATTGACGAAAACGCATTAAAATTATTCAAGAAGTGCTTTTCAAAATTCAAAACACATTCACTACGTAAAATAACAATAAGCCCTCTTGCTCAAATATTGAAAACAGAAAAATTCATCACACAAAGTAATAACAGTCAAAAGGCAAGAAAAGAAAACCACCTTAAATTGCAATTAGAATTTAATATATAAGAAAAGAACCTCAAATTCAGGGACAAGATTATGAGCCTGAGCAATATTTTTCAAAAGTCGAATCCAAGGTCCAATCCTAGGATTTGGCAGTGCTGCCCATCCTGGTTTCCCACCTTGAGGTGGAACATCACCTTCACGCAAATGAGGAACTCCTGCAAAAACACTGTCAGCATAATGCTTTGGCGAGGCACAAGGAATTATAGGAAAGAATGAAAAGGTTAGCTCTAATCCCCTAAAACATGGTCTAGTTCAAAATTACCAATAGGATGAACAGTGAGGGCAGGTTTATTAGAAGCAGCAGTGTGTTTACTTAAGAAGATAACTTCATCAACAACCTCTCCTGTAACCTTTTCCCACCTTTCGTCCAAATAATCTTCCACAATTATACTCTTTCCATGAAGCAAAACTCTCAACCCTTCATTCACGAAACTCTTCATGTCATCCTAAAATTCATAAACCCCCAATTATAACAAAAACATTACTAATAAATTAAGAAAGTACAGAAGAAAGAAAGTTTGAACCTGGAAATGGGGTCCGGGTTGCCAGCCTGGAAATGCTAACAGGGCATTGGCTGGGTTGATTGAAGCCGGGTCGATTGTTGTGGCAACGAGAAGAGACACCATTGGAAGATGATGATGATGATGATAATGGGTTGAAGATGAAGAAAGGGGGGAAAGTGATTTTGATGGTGGGATTCTGAGGCTGCTGCGGTTTAGGTGAAAACAGGGGTGACAGGAACGAACAATACCATGTAACATGTCATATGGAAGAAGAATTTTGTTTGGTCACTTCTTCTTGGGTATCTAAACGTGTGAAAGAGATCGTTTTTATTCAATTTATGTATCAAAAGTCTTAACATATAGTACTACTCAAATATCTCTCTTTTTATCTTTTTGGCTTAACACATACACCCTCCGATCACTATTATAAGCAACAAAAATCTTTTTAGATTCATTGAATAAATAATGTATCTAGACATTATTATACATCTTTGATACATCAATTACTCAATAAACCTAAAAAGTTTTTTGTTGCTTATAATAGTGTCCAGAGGGTGTAATTTGTAAAAAAAATAATTGTTAAAAATATTTATAAAAAAAACTATGTTTTTTTAGGATTGATAGAGATGTAATAATAAAAGAATTTCTAAATTTTAATAAATGAGACAAATAAATATCTAAAATTAAAATTAGTTAAAAATAAATAGAAACATAATTTTACATAAAAGTCCAAAATGATAATGATATAAAAGAATTAAGTTTAATGTTGTATTTATTAAAATTTAGACTATGGTTTAAAATATAAAAATATGTTAAAATCCGTGCGTTCGCACTGATATTGGTATGAATACTCGTGCGTGCACACGATACTGGTGTGTTACCCGTGCGTTCACACGGTACTGGTGTGTTACCCGTGCGTTCGCACTAGTACTGGTGTGGTATGCACGCTTTTGTTTTCAAAATGTAATAAAATAGAAAATACCAAATTTGGACCGTGCGTCCACACGGATATGGGTGTGAACCGCGGAATTGTCACCAGTTTTGTTTTGAAATTTAAATAAAATAGAAAATATTTATATTTAAATATAAAAAAAAAAGGAAAAATTAAAAAATAGTCAAAGATAAATATATAAGTTAATTATAGCAATCATTGTTAAGGCTCGTATGAGGCTGGTATAAGGTTGTTTAACTCATTTCTAGTAACAAACTCGTGCCTACGCACGGGTGCGTTTTTGGGTGAAATATGGTGTTGGATGCGCAAATGTAAATTATTAAATATTAGAGAAAATCAAAGTAAATAATTGTAATCATTTTTAAAATAATTATTCTATAGTATAAGTTATTAGTTATATAAAATAATCATAAATTTTATATTTAACATTATAAATTACATTTAATGTTCATATGCTTTCATGATTTTATTCAAGTATAGAAAATTAGACAAAGTAAAATGAAATAGAAAAAATGGAAATGGATTTTTTTTTTAAATTAATGACACAAATTTTAATAATATAACACTTTAACTGACATTATTCATAATAAAGCAAATTTATAATTTTTTGTATACATTATTTAAAAAAAAAAAATTAATGTATTAATATGAAGTAATTATAAAAATATTATAATTGAATTACATACCAATTGTATTCATAATACATGTTTCTGTAAAATATTCCATGTTCATATGCTTTCATAATTTAATCAAGTATAGAAAATCAAATAAAAGTGAAATGAAATAGGAAAAATAAGAATAGAATTTTTGTTTTTAAATTCATGAATGAAATGTTAATAATATGACACTTTAGCTAACATTTATTCATAATAAATCATATTTATATTTTTTTAACATTATTATGTAATAAAAAGATTAATGTAGTATTATAAAATAATTATTACAATATTATAATTAAATTGTATTAATTGCAGACCGTCTCTATATACATATAAAGGTAGTCTTACAATTTAATTATAATATTGTAATAATTACTTCATAATATGTTAATCTCTTTATTACATAATAATGTATAAAAAAATGTAAATATGATTTATTATAAATAAATGTTAGTTATAGTCACGCGCGCGCGCGCGCGCGCGCACACACACACACATATATATATATATATATATATATATATATATATATATATATATATATATATATATATATATAATTTTATTATTATTCTAAAGTAAATTAAAATTTTAAATCAATTATTTTTAATAATATAATAATTTATAATTTAAAAAAATCAAATAGTAATAATGCATGTTTAATTCCTAGAAATATAGAGTAAATTATTTCATGTTCATATTCTTTCATAATTTTATTCAAATATAGAAAATTAGTCAGAAGTGAAATTTTATAAAAAAAATATTTTTTTTAAAATTAATGAAAGAAATTTGTATAATATGACATCATAACTGACATTTATTTATAATAAAAAATATTCATGACAAAAAGAAAAAAATTCCACACAAAAAATTAATTATTTTTCTTCTTTTAATTTTTGTTGAAAAAAAATTTGTTCTTCTACATTAGATAGCACATATTATTTTATTTCATTTCATTATAAAGCAAGATAACACTATTATATTAAATATATATCAAACAAAATATATATAATGTATTTTCCTATCAATATCAAATCTGATATGAGTAGACATTTGCTTTACCAAATCTTCAAAAATAACAGTACAAAAAGGTTGTAGGTGAAAAGACAGAAAGCCTAGTAGTAGGCCTATAACAGACCAATTAATGTATTAAGTGCACAAATAAATATTAATGGTATAATCAATGCAATATAGACTTAATTAGCTGCAACAATACACTTAATTCTCTTGGTAAAAAATAATGAGTGCAATATTACTAACTCCAACGTGAAGAGTTATCTTCCTTATCATATACTTCATTTTCTTGGAATACACTTAACAACAATATAATCATTCATGTATCACATAATTAAACACGGAAAAGTGGAGGAAAAAATCCAAAAATAACACACATATATGTCTATGGGATGTGTCAATTTTTTAGCAAATCAACAACTTAAATATTTAGTTTTGCCCACTAGAGCACCCGGGAGCTCAGTACATATCATCAAATGAGGAGACAAACATGTTTTGCATTTTATTTCTTAGCCTGCAACATATATGAGATATAAGTATTTACAATTACAATTAAATTACAAAAGAACACATAATAATGACCCCATGCACCTAAAGCGCCGCAGAAGGCCATGACCCAATAACAAATCAATATAAAACCTCCAAATGAAACTAAGGTCATGACCCAATAACAAATTATAAAACCTCCAAATGGAACTAAGCAAGTTCAGTTGAGTAGGTTGGAGGCTTGTTACCCTTCTTATAACATTTTTAGTTTTCGCCACTTGAAATCCTTATAATCCATCATCTATAAGCAGAAATCATAAGGACATAATTCTAGATGATAAAGTGCCAAGCCATTAGATAATGCCTCCATTTACACACCACATAATGCTTATTTATTCTCCACTCTTCCTAAAATATATCATCTTCACAACAGAATGCTTATTGAAGTACAATAAACACCACTGCAACTGAAAAATATCTACATCCCAGAGTGGTGATTTTAAACTTTTACCTTGGTATAAAAACAGAAAATAAAATTTAACTAATACAACATATGATAATACATACCTTCAAACATGGAGACTGGAGAACAGATGAAGCAAAATCAGGAGATAAAAGTACTTAACTTTTCCTTCTGTAACTGATTTTCCCCCCCTCAGATGGCGCCGAAGCTTTGTACGAATGAAAAGAAAAGAGAGCGAAGGTGAGAGGATAATTTATAATAGTACATTACACACATGCTAATGTCACAACTTAAAGTTTAGTAAGTAGAACCAATCAAATAGAACATTTATAATAGGAAAAGGACCAAAAAAACATAGTTCCAATTCATGTTCTGTAAAATGCCATTAATGAAGAACATTTGAGTAATTACAAAACCATTGTGACAAAACATTCTTCAAAATTTATTTTATAACATGTTAACTTAAAATCTTCAAAATGATTTTACAGGTTGCATGATAATGCTTATCTTAATAGTTCTTTGCTTCCAGAGAAAAAAAAGACAAAAATTTCAGGTTCAAGTAGCTATTAGTATTTAGAGATGAAAACCACAGATTATACGTAATCTCAATGCTTAAGAAAGATGTCAATATGCTACTTTATTACTTTATAGAGCTCACCTCATATGTGTTTGCTTTGACCTTTATCAAACATGTTATGCTGCACTAAATCTCTAAATTCATCTGCTTCATTAGCTTCTGCATATGCATCATACTTCTCTTCAAAATCATCTGCAAATAAAAGTAATGTAGGAACAAATCAATATCAATAATTAGATAATGTTAACATCATTTGGTCAAAGAAAAATACCACGTACAAACAAATATTCCCGCTAAAAAAACAGAATACTGAACGAAAACCCAGTAATCAAATCACAATATAAACAATATATTTTAAAGTAAATAACTTTATTATTTACTTGGCATATCTCATGATAAACTTGGCATATCTACTAAATGCCTGGACATATCTCATGATAAACCACATTTATCCTTAAAAAAACAAAAGCACAAATAAACTTGGCATATCTCATGATAATGCTAACTAAACAACCCAATTTAGAGAGAAATCATCATTTCTACCTTGAGAATGATTTGATGTGAATACTACATTTGAAATAATAACAACTGATTACAACAAAACAAATACATAAAAATAAACACCTTGCTCTGCTTGTATTTATTACAAACAACTTTCAAGGATGTTGCCCTTCTTGACAAATACAAATCATGTAGAATGATAACCAAATCTTCAAAATCATTCGATCCTAAACACAATGTTTCATGGAGGGACAAAGTCTACAATATATTCAAAACATTAAGAATATTGAAATATTCCCCTTTTTAGACAATCAAATAACATCAAATATTTACCCAAGGATGTAATCTAGGCTGGATAATAAATTTGGCAAGAAATACAACACATGCAGCCATATGAGAAGGCAAGAATTATAGACACTCATAATCAAGCAAGCTTAAGTCAGAAAGATCGTTGCACAAATATTCAAAGTCAAATTTGTTTTATGGCACATAAGATGAGTATTTAAATAAAGATACACAATTGAAATTTAAAAAAAATTGGTATTAATAGCTGCTTGCAAATAGTATAAAATAGTATTAAAATCGATATTAACATCGCTGTCAACTTTATATTCACCCCTCGCAACCGTCCAATTTCTTTCCTCTGCTTCTATTTACATTTGCAAAAGAAAAATTAATTATTTAACAAAATTTGATTAACATAATTTATCAAATAGTATGTACTCAAAACTGGTGCAAATGTTGAATAACAGAACAATCACTAACCAAGTCGCCGAGCAGCAATAACGGGTGAAGTTTCTGTTAAACCATATCCATTTTGCAAGTTCACACCAATAACCTACATAAGAGTAAGAAAATGTGAGAACAACACCAAAAATAAATTTCCTGTATAACAGTTAATGGAAAATAGGGTTATCGATCTGTACAAAGTTTCAAAAACTAAAGGAACAGAAATCATCAAATGTTGCTGATAAGTCACAAATCATCCTAGAACGCAACTAAAACACATCACATTAAGGTAAAAAAGAAAAACAGCAGTGAAGGAAAACATAAGGTCAATGGAGAAGCGTTGGATCTGCAAAGGCTAAGCCATGAAAGTGTTGGATCTGGAAAAAAAAGTCTTATTAATGAGAATGGACAATGGAGAAGGTTAATAATCATGAAGAAAAACAATAGTATAACAAATCATCTTGAAGAAAAACCCAAACTTTATATCCTATTCCGCTGTTCTGATTTTCGACATAAAATCATCGTGACTTCGACACTTTTAACCGGAAAATGGTGTATCCATGGAAGCGTTGGATCTGAAAAAAAAAATAGTCTTGTTAATGAGAAGAAATGGAGAACAAAAAGAAGATGAAACAGTGTCGGTAGTTCAAATGAAGAGATGAAGCAGAAAGAGGTTGAAGAGAGAAACAAAGTGGTTCAAAGAGAGAGAATGCAGAAACGTATTTGATGAGGAGAAGATTGAGTGTGTGCACTTCCCAATGAGTGATATGAAGGTGCACAATGGTGTAAAAGCTGAATAGGTATGGTGGGTGTATTTCTGAAAAGTGAAACAGATAGTTTTGTTTTAACCAACAGCATCGGCGTCGTGGTCAAACAAAAAGGGGTTGTAAGGATGACATGTGTCCCAGAGGGTAGAAATGTAATTTTAGTGGTATAGTTCTTTCTTATATGGTAGATAGGGAATTATTTTAAACTAACCACTATTTTCAAATATATTATCAAATAAACTATTTTTTTAAAAGAATTACTGAAATAACCATGTTTGCGAAGGAGAATAAGAGAAGTCGTCATTTGAATTGGCACATACATACCACACTGTCATACCCTAATTTTTGCCCATAAGATTCCACCTCTTTGTGCATCATCCTGCATGGCATCTTCAGGTCATAGGTCTGTCTGCATGTTTTATTACTAACCAACTCGTGCAGGTGCAATAATTTCAAGTGTAAAGTCTTACAGACAAGCATTTCAGGACGTGACCGTTGGATTCAGGTTCTAAGGTTTTCTACTGGCCATTTTACTCAGAATATCTCAAAAGGCCCTCATGTATGTCTCAAGGAAAAACATGGTTTCTTGTTCATTGGTGTTAAGCACGGTCGTATGGAGACTGACTAAGGTTTTTATGGCAAGTTGAATTTTGAATTGTATCCTTACTTTTGAAGATTTCTCAAGGAACGTGTTTGATTTGTGAGTGGATTGGAGATTAAGATTCCTACGATGAGTGTGACATGTGACATGGAAGAATGATAGATTCATGAATGGCATCAGGATCTTAGGCATTTACTTTGCCTTAGAATTTGGTTTTGTGGTTTATCAAAGTGCAAGTTAAAAGCCCAAATTAGTTCTAAAATTTGCAAGTTATTTTCATAATAATAATTCATGGATTCATACAAGTTCAAAGTTAAAGATTCAAGAAGTTTCTAAGCTGCAAGTTTTGTTCATCAAGAGAGGTATAAATTCAAGAAAATCAATGAGTCACAAGTTACAATTCTTTACAAATACAAAGCATAACGTGGAGAGGAAGAGGATTTCAGCTGCTAAAGGCTATGTCGCGGATCCCCTTACGTTTAATTCATATTGTACTTGTAGGTGGCCCGACTTGAAAACATTCTTATCCACAAAGGCCACTAGCACGTTTGATACTGCACACTTGATCTTGACGGTGCTGCTTTAAGAAGGTTTCTCATGCTGACGGAGCATCATTAACCGAAACAATGGTTTCAAAGGAGGGAAAGATCATCCGTCCATTTACCTGTCATCATACACTAAGGATCAATTTGGGATAGAAACGAATAATCATCCTTTAATCTCAGGATCAAACACATTCCAAGTGCGATTAAATTAAAAAGTAAAATCAAGGAAAAATCATAACAACATCAAGCACACGGTTAAAAGCCATTCATGACCGAAATTTCCACGAAATCCTTTTAATTACAATTAGTAAGAACAAATCATGATAAAAACATAAAATTTTGCTTCAGAATCAACCAATTCACTTCTTTCCAAAACACGTCGCCACGGAAACGGCAAGAAATACAAACGTGTTCAAGACAACGATTAATGCACATTCACTATAAAAGGAGCGCAGAACATCCGTAGACGGCAACACAAACACATAGCAGAGACTCACAGTCGAAAAAAACCAACGACAATATTCACAACTTTACACACCAAAGAAACATCCACACATAAGAACTCACATCAAGAACAGCGGCAATTCAAAGAATTCATACGCATACGCAGAGGAAGAAATTCAATTCACAAACACTACGTCAACGTCAACTCGTACCTTTTCGCAGCTACGTCAAAGCCACCATCGTAAACCTCTCACGACTTCGCACAGAGGAATTTCGCATGTAGGGAATCTCAACGGAAGAAGTCGCGCGCGGAGAAATTTTGACGGAGGGGGGAGTTTCGAACAAAAAGAGGAAAAGCCGGGGGAGACAAGAGAAAGATCCGCCGTGAGGGAAAAGATGGCGAAATCTAGAAGAGGAAGCCGCTGAGTGAAAAGGGTGAACGGCGAGAGTTTGGATTTCGTTTGGTTTGATGCAACCTTGCTGATGCGTTCTATTTCTTTTGGATATTGAAGAACACGACCATGCACCAGGTTTTGTTTCTTTGTCTTGATTTGGGCTGACCGGGTTTGGACCTAAAGTTGGTCCGACCCGAGTCATTTTTTAATTAGCCAATCCGTTAGTGGTCATATTTATTGATTGTCATTTTAGTTGATTTTCCTTTAAGTTTTTATTATTAACCATGTCGTGTTTTATTTATTCATTTATTTTTTATTTTGCTTGTTATTTATTTTGGGTTTAATCATGACTTTAAATTTTAATTAGATATGCTATCTTGATTATGTTTTGATTTTTATTTAGTTCTAATCATATTTTAGGTTAGAGGTTAACCTTGATATTTTGATTATAATTGATAATTTTTGTTTAGACTAATTAACTTTATTTATTTTCAATTAACTAATTCAAAAATCCAAAAAAATGTGTTCATCTCCTAATTGTTACTCAAATCCCTAAACTTCTTTTCATTTGGTAAATTGTGTTCTTAATCTTAATATTTGAGGATTATCTGTATCTTCTCTATTCTTACAAGTTGCCTACCCCCGTAATTCCAAAGGATGTTGACTGCCACGTCATACTTAGGAAACCTTAAACTCTCCCTTTATCCTAACCTTAGGATTTTGAGTCACCGCACTTTATACATGTGTTCTGCCATGGACACTTAATCTACCCTTTTAACTCAACTTTAACTTTGGAGTCACCGCACTCCATGTAGGTATCTTACCATGGATACTTACTTCCCGCTTGGAACCTTGACCACAGTCAAGAGTTCCTCACCCTCTTTAAGGGGAACTACGGATACTCTGATTCCACTCCCGTCAGGATACGTAGGCACAAGATGCGATGTCTTGGCGAGTATACTTAGATACTAACCCCTAGGTCTTTCCCTTAGCACATACCCTTAGCAAGCAAGCAATAGATAACATAATAAAAATAAGAGGTTCCTGTAGAGTACTACAGACGTTTAGGATGCTAATACCTTCCCTAGACGTAACCAACCCCAGAACCTAAATTCTCTTAACTTAGGGTTTTCGACCTTTAACCTTTCCTTTGGATAAATCAAAGTTCGGTGGTGAATTATGAATTATGATTCAAGTTAATCCAATAGCTTGATATCCAATTCTCACCGCGACAGAAATGGCGACTTCACTGGGGATTTTTCGAGGGTTTCCCCTAACTTGTTTATATCTATGTTATTTATTTGCTTGTTTGCCTATATATCTTTATATCTGTATATATACCTATTCTGCTTGGGTTTTTTGTGTGCAGGGTTACTATTTGTGTGGTGAGATAAGTCCTACACCCGGACTTGAGCGTAAATTATGATAGGATGGTGAGAATTCAAGGAGACTTTGAGGGAGTCGATTCCTGAAGAAGTTGAATTGAGACTTCACCACTCAGTTTAGGCCCTCTCGAATTTAATATTGTTCAACGAGTCCATTCGTGAAGACGATATTATTTCGAACTAAAGGCCATCGAGACTGAGGACTGTAGTTACCTTTAACCCAACTTGGCCTATTAGGATGTAGTGCGGGGACTATGAGGGAATCTATTCCTGAATTAGTTGCTACGCGATACTACACTCAGACGAGATTCTCTTGAGAATATTATTGACTACCAAGTGATTTGGAAAATCGATAATATCCGAAAGATGGATTGTAGACTCTGGGAACTTTGTAGAACCTGTTTGACAGGTACATTTGAAACCATAGTACACACTTATTGGGATGGTTAGACCATGGCTCCATGCTCGCGATCTTCAAACCTAAGCCTTGGCTTATTTACCTGTATATGTGTATATGTGTATACCTATGTCTATGCATCCATACATTCATGCATAACCCTTTGGTTTCAAGGAACTCGATTGTTCTTTCCTTTGCAAAATCAATAAAATCATGGATGATAAAATGAAACTTTTTTTTCAGTCTCCCAAAATGTTTGAAACCTGCTCTTGAGTTCCTTGAAACCATTGCATCGCATGGCATATCATTTGCATCTTTGCATACGTCTGTTTGTCCAGCAACTCATTTCCAACTGTCTCTATCTTCCAGTGTTACCTATAAGTTGTCAAGCTGATTCCTCGACACAGATATTAGACTAGAGCTAACTACAGATGCAGAATGTTAGAGCAAGAAGCACGAAATGCTGAGATCCGAATGGAGATGGACGACCTCAAGTCAAACATGACAAAACTCACTGAGATACTTCAAGTTTTGATTGCTAGAGGAGAGCCACCTCAAAGAACTGTTATCCAGGAAGTTTCAAATGTTGATCCTCAGCCTGTTCAGGTGCCACCTTCAACTTGGCCAGAGTTTGGTTTGCCAACCAACTACTCTCCACCTATTGCATCTACTGCTATGATTGGTCAGACTGCCAGACCCGTGTTTCAAGCTCCAGTTTTCGCCGAGCCTAGACCTGCGGTTCATACTATTGCCCAGACTACTCGACCTCTATTTGAGAATCCTCTCTATAAGCATATTGCTGCCAGATCACACCAAGTGAAGCTTCAGTCGACTTCAGCGAAAAGCCGATGTTCCAGACATGACAACTCATCTTTGTTTCTGATTGGCCACTAGGCCATGTTTCTTATTGTTTGCACTTTCTTTGTACTAGTTGTTTGCATTCGAGTTGTATTTGTACTTTCATAATTAATAAAATGAGCATTGCAACTTTTGGATTCAATTCATTTGCTTTTGTTATTTATATCTCTACGCTTTATCTTAAAAAAAAAACAACAAAGACAAAAACAAAAAATTATTATCTCTTTTCCACTTTCTTTTCGATTATGCAAAGATTAGAGGGAGGATGATGAAAATGTAAATACTCATAATTGTTGTTGGTATGCTTTCAAATCAAAACTTTGCTGACGATGTAAGGCATTGTTTCAATTCCCAAACACTGGAGACATAAGGAAGATAACCCCTCGTCAACCCCTTTGAGCCCTGAAGTAGGAGTTTCTTTTCTTTACAAATAAAAACCCGCAATCTTAACCTGGGGCAGGGTAGTTCTCAGTTAACTTGATTGTGCATTCAAATACAAGATTTTCGTGCAAGACACCTTTCACATAAAGGTTGCATTCTCAAACAACAAGCAGGTGTCGAAGATGTTTTTCAAGTCAAGCACCAATGATGGTTCACTGTAATCATTAGATAGTCATAAATTTTCAACTATTCCAAATTTGATGAATAAATGTTGTACAAGTTGTTCCCAAAATGATAAATAAAGAAGGATCGTCAAGAAATCCTTACTCAAAGAATGAGTTGAGTCCCTTTCGAGACAAAAGCTAAGAAAGATGGGAAGCTCATGACCTAACCTTATACATAGAGAAATCAGAACAAGCTTGTATGATAACCAAATGTTGTAAGGAAGCAGTGACCGCCATCTCAAGAGTCCCTTAACATTGGAACCATCATCATTATCATCAGTGCAATTTTCAACTTCTTGGGGAATCTAAGTGCAGAGTCTAAGTTAACTGAGCATAGGACTGAAGATCATCATGAAGATTGGGTGGGTACAAATAAATTTTGAGCCTTTATCCTTTGTTTCTTAAACCACGAACCAGGCCACGTTATAACCCTCAAAAGACCTAATTGAAGCAAGGTTATTTTGAAAGCATACTACAGCAAGGTTGCGTAAACTGACTCCGAAAGATCTTTGCAGATCATCTATTTTGGCATCACACCTTTTGCTTTACCTTTCACTTTTAAATGTCTTGAACCGCCGTGTTCTGACCGATGACTCATTATACTTTGCATCTCTCCAAAAATGATTTTGATTTCAAAAGTTGCATGAACTTTGCATTTACTATGTTTGTATGAACACTTTTGTTTGCAAACTAACTTCCTCTTAAGGAATTTTCAAACATTTGAGAAACTTGGTCAGTGATCTAATCAGGGGCAAGTTCCTTCCATATTCTGTTGAAGAATCAGTTCAAGATTTGTTATAGTGCATGTCCTTATAAGAATTGGTTTATTCAAAAAAAAATTCAAGACTCATACTGGGGCAAGCTTTCCAAGAGCGCAGTTAAGCAGTTATTTACAGAATTAATCCAGCTGAAGCAATTATCAGTTCATCTACAACAGTAAGCTAATCTGGGGGCAGTTTACTTAAAGATTCCCCATGCAGCTTTCCATCCTTCCTACAAGGATCAACAAATTGATACAATTTACCCGTGTGGCAGAGATTGTGTTCAGTAGCATCTCTAATCCTAAAGCAGAATGGCAGTGATCTCCGTGTTGAGGAATCAGTCTTCCAGTCTTGTCTTCTCCACAAAAAAAGAGTCGATCTCTGTCGTCTGCATTACATATGCACTTGCATTTGATCATAGCATAATTCATATACATATGCATAGCAAGAGTGTCATCCTCATTTGCACTCATTTGCATTTTCCATAGGTCGTGTTGTCATCCACGTCTTACCTCGTCGTCTAAGTCCAACTCACTTGGCACCTACCAAACAAATTTTGTTGTGTATATCTAATGCATTCTCGGGTATCACCTTATTCACATTCATCCAATGTTTTCTTGGACGTTATGATTTCTTTGTATCCAATGCTTTCTTGGATCCCTACTTTATTCACATTCATCTAAAGCCATTATTAGATATTGTGATCACACCTTTCATTCAAAGCCATTATTGGATTACTGGTTTCTATGTCCAATGCTTTCTTGGATCCCTACTTTGTTCACAGTCATCTAAAGCCATTATTAGATATTATGATTATACCTTTCATTCAAAGCCATTATTGGATGTCTGGTTTCTTTACCATTTGATGCTTTTCCGGATGGATCCCTCTTTCTGATGTTCTTCCAGATCGAGTCTTTGTTCACATTCATCTAAAGCTATTATTAGATATTGTGATTATACCTTTCATTCAAAGCCATTATTGGATGACTGGTTTCTATGTCCAATGCTTTCTTGGATCCCTACTTTGTTCACAATCATCTAAAGCCATTATTAGATATTGTGATTATACCTTTCATTCAAAGCCATTATTGGATGTCTGGTTTCTTTACCATCTGATGCTTTTCCGGATGGATCCCTCTTTCTGATGTTCTTCCAGATCGAGTCTTTGTTCACATTCATCTGAAGCCATTATCAGATATTATGAGTGTACCTTTCATTTAAAGCCATTATTGGATGTCTGGTTTCTTTACCTTGTTCGCAATCATCTAAAGCCATTATTAGATATTGTGATTGTACCTTTCATTCAAAGCCATTATTGGATGTCTGGTTTCTTTACCTTGTTCACTTTCATCTGAAGCCATTATCAGATATTGTGAGTGTACCATTTGTTCAAAGCCATTATTGGATGACTGGTTTCTTTGTGTCCGATGCCTTCTCGGATTACATTATTTTGTCTCATTCTCATCTGATGCCTTCTTAGATATTGTGAGTTTACCTTTCATTCAAAGCCATTATTGGATGTTTGGTGCTTTTTTTTTTCATCCAATGCCATTCTTGGATGATGTTTTCCAGATACTTTGCTTTGTTTCCATTCGTTTCTGACACAACTATAACACCTTTTCACCTGTGGCACCATTCCCCATAGGATCTCTGTCTTGCATTCTATCATTTCATATCATACACATTTGTGGCATCTTAGGGCAAAAAATTGTGCATGTTTGTATTTAAGTCTCTCCTATCACGTTGAGACGAAGATTCCAATCTCCAGATCTCTGGATAGAAGAAACTTAAATAGGGGCAACTGTCATACCCTAATTTTTGACCATAAGATTCCACCTCTTTGTGCATCATCCTGCATGGCATCTTCAGGTCATAGGTTTGTCTGCATATTTTATTACTAACCAACTCGTGCAGGTGCAATAATTTCAAGTGTAAAGTCTTACAAATAAGCATTTCAGGACGTGACTGTTGGATTCAGGTTCAAAGGTTTTCTACTGGCCATTTTACTCAGAATATCTCAAAAGGCCCTCATGTATGTCTCAAGGAAAATCATGGTTTCTTGTTCATTGGTGTTAAGCACGGTCGTATGGAGACTGACTAAGGTTTTTATGGCAAGTTAAATTTTGAATTGTATCCTTACTTTTGAAGATTTCTTAAGGAACGTGTTTGATTTGTGAGTGGATTGGAGATTAAGATTCTTACGATGAGTGTGACATGTGACATGGAAGAATGATATATTCATGAATGGCATCAGGATCTTAGGCATTTACTTTGCCTTAGAATTTGGTTTTGTGGTTTATCAAAGTGCAAGTTAAAAGCCCAAATTAGTTCTAAAATTTGCAAGTTATTTTCATAATAATAATTCATGGATTCATACAAGTTCAAAGTTAAAGATTCAAGAAGTTTCTAAGCTGCAAGTTTTGTTCATCAAGAGAGGTATAAATTCAAGAAAATCAATGAGTCACAAGTTACAATTCTTTTCAAATACAAAGCATAACATGGAGAGGAAGAGGATTTCAGCTGCTAAAGGCTATGTCGCGGATCCCCTTACGTTTAATTCATATTGTACTTGTAGGTGGCCCCGACTTGAAAGCATTCTTATCCACAAAGGCCACTAGCATGTTTGATACTGCACACTTGATCTTGACGGTGCTGCTTTAAGAAGGTTTCTCATGCTGACGGAGCATCATTAACCGAAATAATGGTTTCAAAGGAGGGAAATATCATCCGTCCATTTACCTGTCATCATACACTAAGGATCAATTTGGGGTAGAAACGAATAATCATCCTTTAATCTCAGGATCAAACACATTCCAAGTGCGGTTAAATTAAAAAGGAAAATCAAGGAAAAATCATAACAACATCAAGCACACGGTTAAAAGCCATTCATGACCGAAATTTCCACGAAATCCTTTTAATTACAATTGGTAAGAACAAATCATGATAAAAACAGAAAATTTTGCTTCAGAATCAACCAATTCACTTCTTTCCAAAACACGTCGCCACAGAAACGGCAAGAAATCCAAACGTGTTCAAGACAGCGATTAATGCACATTCACTATAAAAGGAGCGCAGAACATCCGTAGATGGCAACACAAACACATAACAGAGACTCATAGTCGAAAAAAACCAACGACAATATTTACAGCTTTACACACCAAAGAAACATCCACACATAAGAATTCCCATCAAGAACAGCGGCAATTCAAAGAATTCATACGCATACGCAGAGGAAGAAATCCAATTCACAAACACTACGTCAACGTCAACGTGTACCTTTCCGCAACTACGTCAAATCCACCATCGCAAACCTTTCACGACTTCTCACAGAGGAATTTCGCACGTAGGGAATCTCAACGGAAGAAGTCGCGCGCGGAGAAATTTTGACGGAGGGGGGAGTTTCAAACAAAAAGAGGAAAAGCCGAGGGAGACAAGAGAAAGATCCGCCGTGAGGGAAAAGATGGCGAAATCTGGAAGAGGAAGCCGCTGAGTGAAAAGGGTGAACGGCGAGAGTTTGTATTTCGTTTGGTTTGATGCAACCTTGCTGATGCGTTCTGTTTCTTTTGGATATTGAAGAACACGACCATGCACCAGGTTTTGTTTCTTTGTCTTGATTTGGGCTGACCGGGTTTGGACCTAAAGTTGGTCCGACCCGAGTCATTTTTTAATTAGCCAATCCGTTAGTGGTCATATTTATTGATTGTCATTTTAGTTGATTTTCCTTTAAGTTTTTATTATTACCATGTTGTGTTTTATTTATTCATTTATTTTTTATTTTGCTTGTTATTTATTTTGGGTTTAATCATGACTTTAAATTTTAATTAGATATGTTATCTTGATTATGTTTTGATTTTTATTTAGTTCTAATCATATTTTAGGTTAGAGGTTAACTTTGATATTTTGATTATAATTGATAATTTTTGTTTAGACTAATTAACTTTATTTATTTTCAATTAACTAATTCAAAAATCCAAAAAAATGTGTTCATCTCCTAATTGTTACTCAAATCCCTAAACTTCTTTTCATTTGGTACATTGTGTTCTTAGTCTTAATATTTGAGGATTATCTGTATCTTCTCTATTCTTACAAGTTGCCTACCCCCGTAATTCCAAAGGATGTCGACTGCCACATCATACTTAGAAAACCTTAAACTCTCCCTTTATCCTAACCTTAGGATTTTGAGTCACCGCACTCTATACATGTGTTTTGCCATGGACACTTAATCTACCCTTTTAACTCAACTTTAACTTTGGAGTCACCGCACTCCATGTAGGTATCTTGCCATGGATACTTACTTCCCCCTTGGAACCTTGACCACAGTCAAGAGTTCCTCACCCTCTTTGAGGGGAACTACGGATACTCTGATTTCACTCCCGCCAGGATACGTAGGCACAAGATGCGATGTCTTGGCGAGTATACTTAGATACTAACCCCTAGGTCTTTCCCTTAGCACATACCCTTAGCAAGCAAGCAATAGATAACATAATAAAAATAAGAGGTTCCTGTAGAGTACTACAGACGTTTAGGATGCTAATACCTTCCCTAGACGTAACCAACCCCCGAACCTAAATTCTCTTTACTTAGGGTTTTCGACCTTTAACCTTTCCTTTGGATAAATCAAAGTTCGGTGGTGAATTATGAATTATGATTCAAGTTAATCCAATAGCTTGATATCCGATTCTCACTGCGACACACACATGCACTTAGGCGCCAATTTATGTGGCTTATACATATACCATGCGCCATATGAATTGGTGCATGCTTTCAATCCTCCAATGCATGTGCTATTTGATATGGCTATCCCTTTCGACACCCATTCTATAAATACAACACCACCTCTTCATTTTTCGCAGTTCTTCTTTACTTTATCCTTCCATTTTTATAATATTCTTCCATTTTTCTTTCAAAATGTCCTCATACATGTGTCCCTATATCCATTAGAGAAATGTCGATTTAATTTATTCGGCTGTATTGCCTCCGATGAAGATCTGACTCTGGAATACGCTGACGTTCGAACATCTTAACAGGAGCCTAATCCGTTGGTTAAATGGAGACATTGCAGAGCGTGAAAAGATCAGAAGAATTCAGAGGCATGTTACCACGTTCAACCAAAATGGAGAAGTTCGTTTTTGGGAGAATGTTAAAACCGACAGAGATGTTCACGCTTTGATGTACAGTTCTCAGGAAATTGTTCTGATGGTTGTAATCGCATTGTTATGTAGTTTAGTCGTTGTATTTGTTTGTTTTATTGTTTAATTGTTTAAATTGTTGTTAGTTGTTGTTTTTAAATTATTGTAACGGAATGTTATGATATTTATGAAATGAAAGGTGTTTTTGATATAAAGTAAAACAGTTGCATTTAAAATTATGTTGTTGTGCTTGGTCCAACATTGGGACAATTTGTACGATTGTGTCCGGGCTGACGTCGTGAACTACATAATCTCACCATTTTTTTACTGTATCCATTTTTGTACGAATACGCGTGCTGTTAGGGCGGCCATTTTTCTTTCTTCGCATAATTTCATTATGCCAGACTATATCCCCTTTATATATAGGCCAATAGTCCTTTTTTTGCTACCACAGGAAAGTTATTGTTGTAGAAATTGCATAGGTTTAAGACTTGGTAAACAGGGGACGGTAAGATGGAAGGGTCCTGGCGAGCCTTTGAACATGTCACTATGACATGGGAGCAAGGCATACGAAAGGCTTGAAACTTTCTACAGTCGCACCAACTTCTATCTAGTTCCACTCGGTAGGATCCCCTCTGCCTCCCTTCATTGTGATCCATTTACTCAACAACACTGAACCAACCTTTATTATGGTCAAACACTGTGACCACATGTGTGTTAGCTTTGGCAATTTTCTCCTTAATGAATTTCGTCGAACTATCACTGAACAGTTTCCCAGATGGTAAGACAGAACTCCATTTTGAATGTCTAATATCAAAAAGTAATGCAAACCTAAAATAGGTTGCCTCACCAAAGCGGTTATCGGTAGGTTTCGAACACCTTTGAAGATATGTTCATTGATTCCACGAGTTTTGTTGTCATGTGGCCCCACGTTGTACATTGTCGTATGCCCTGGTCCACTTCTCCAATGGAATATTGTTGATCCACATGACTGCATCTACATTTGTCAATCTGATGTCTTTGCGGTAGTATTTAAAGGAAGGTTCTGTTAATGCATATCTTGCGTTAACAACCTTCTTCCGCAACGTCTTGTCTTTGATCTCCCGCATGAAATTTTGAGTGATGTGTCTAATGCAGTAGACATGCGTTGAAGGAGGATCCTGCCAACCATTATCAAGATTTTTATATGCACTCTCAATTGATGCATGTATGTATGAAATCAAACATAAGTTAGGCTGAGGAGCAATGTGTAATCGGAGATTTTTTAGGAAAAAACTCCACCCGCAGCAGTCTCTCCTTCAACTATAGCGAAGGTGATTGAAAAAATGTTGTTGTTGCCATCTTGTGCGACTGCCATGAGTAGCGTTCCTTTATATTTCTAGTATAACCAAGTTCCATCAATTTGTATAATAGGTTTACAGAAGGAAAAACCTTTGATACATGGTTCAAACGCCCAAAAAAGTCGGTGGAATATGTCATTTCCACTAACACAAGTCCCGTTTGGGGTATATGTCGGCAAGGTCTCCAAAATGTCAACAGTCCCTGTAGAATAATGCTTAAGTGCCACCAAATATTTTGGATGTTCTTTGTCGACTCCTCCAAATTTTTGAACACCGATTGAACCGCCTTAGTCATAGCTATCCATGCTTTCCTATACGACGGAGTATAATTGTATCGTGTAATGATATGCGAGATTATTGTACTCGCCTTCAACGACAGATTGTCGCTAATGACAGACAGAATTTCATATTGCATATTAACTGAGAGCTGAGTTTTAGGGGTGTTCAAAACCGAACCAACCCAATAGAAAACCGCAAACCAAACCAAACCAAACCGAAACATTTGGTTCGGATTTGTCCGGGCCATCGTTTGACAAAACCGCACGGTTTGGTTTGGTTTGTGGTTTGTATTTTGCAAACCAAACTAAACCAAACCAAATAGCATTATGTTACAATCCAAACTTCACTTATCCCACATCTAATCCAAAACTTAAACCCATTATGTCTTAACCTTACAATTACAACATATTTTCTCTTACTCACACTTAACTTTTCAGTTTTAATCTTCTCAAATCTCTCCTAATAGTATTGCGCATTCTTCTCATCTTCTTTGTCATATACGTCTCACCTCTTATACACTAATCTCTCATCTCACGTGTTTTTTCTTTTTCATTTTCTCATTTTTATGTTACTATTTTCTCTTCTAATTATGTTTTTATCGCACATTTCTTCTCTAATCTCACATCTCTTATATTCTTTCTTTTTCATATTCTCTAATCTCCCTTCTCCTCTATTTTCTGTTTTATTATAATATTTTTGATATTGTTTTATGCTACTATTTTTTTTCACTTTTGTTTAAATTGATTTTTGTATTTTGAATGAGAACTTTTTGTCTAAATATGATGAGTTTTGTGGTTATTTGGCAATGTGTGAATGACTAAACACAAAGTTATGTTGTTCTCTATATATGTAAATATCACTCAATAAAAATCTTGTAAAAAACCGAACCAATCTAAACCGCATTGGTTTGGTTTGGTTTGGTTCAGATTTTTTTTAAAAGCCAACCGAACCAAACCAAACCACTTGCTTTTTTCTCTTGCAGTTCGGATGATTTTTAGCGTCAAAACCGCCCAAAACGCACCGCGAACACCCCTACTGAATTTGCAATAATGCTGCATCGGATTGGTGATTATACAAGTGTGATCTGGCCCATAGACCCTATCTTTCAAGAATCACTCCTCTTCCGGTAAGATGTTGTCAATCAGAACGAGAAGACCTTATTACGACAGTAGATTTTATACCAAGTCACATTCATTCGATCGACCCTATAATCAGATGATAATTCCATGTGATACTGTTTTATAGCTCTGACACAGTCCTCTTTTGTTCAAAAATTGTCTCCCTATTTTAATGCTCCTTGTGTTTGCATATACGAATTGTAAAAAAATATCTAACGATGGTTCTATTAGAACAAGATTTTGGTTCTGCATGTATTCCTTAGTTTTGATGATAACAACATATATATTTCTATGTAACAAATTTGTACTCTAATAAAATTCCTTGAGTATGCAGTTAGTTAGTAAAAAACTGATTCTGGATAACTCTCAAAGAATCTCAAATCAAAATCTCAAGTATGACTAAAAGAATCCACTTTGTTCTTTTCTGAAGAAACATCAGCAGTTCTGATGAATGCTGAATACCTCTGAAGACAAGAAGTCTCGCTTCTAGCTCTGATAAACTACTCTGATGACTCTGAAGACAAAGGTTCTGATTGAACGACTTTTTTGAAGACTCTGGAGATATCATTTCTGAAGTTCAAACTCTGAAGACTCTGAATACAAGGCTCTGTTGAGCGTATTCTGAAGATTTTGAAGAAAGCATTTCTAAGAATCTTAAAGACGCTGAAGACTCAGAAAACACTCATTCTTTTATTCACTGGTCTTACAAGATAAAGCTAATAAAAAAGGATAGACAAGACAGAAACGTGTGAAGAAAGTATATGTACGTGTAGACTTTCCTATATTGATATAAACTGATTATCAGTCAGTACTGCTACATGGGATATGGTGAGACTTTGATGCTTTTATCTCTCACAGGTCAAATGTTATCGTTGCAACAGCTGGGTTGAAATATTACGCTTATACCCCTCAAGGCTTCAACATTCAACTATAAATAGAGATCACTCCTTCTTACAAAGAAATCAATAAACATATACAAAAAGAAAAAAACCCTTTATACTCATTCCATGTACACAAGAGTTGTTGCTCATATTTGTGTAGATCTTTGTACTTAAACTTTTGTTTCATCTGATTTAAAGAAGCATTACTGTAAACAAGCTGATTGTATCTTTATTGATATTGATTTCCTCAAGTGACTAAGTGTTAGTTTGTAGACTTGAGAGGGCTAAGGTGTTTTTCTAAACACTTAGACAAACTTGTTGTAATCTGTCGAGATTATTAGATTAAGTCCTTGTTGAAGGTAAAATCACATTGGCGGGTGGACTGGAGTAACTTAGTTAACAGTGAACCAGGATAAAAAATACGTGTGTCCTTTTGTTTATTCTTTCTTGCTAATCCTTGTATTAAAACCTGTCAACAACTAAAGTTTTGTTAAAAACCCAATTCAACCCCCCATTTCTTGAGTTTTTCTCTACCTTCAGTTGGTATCAGAGCTTCGGCTCTGTTGTTGATTTGTATATCAAACACTTAATCGTGTAGAGAGATCTAGTGTGAGAAAAACATTATGGCTACTTCTAACACAAATGAGAGAGATAGTTACAATGCCAAGCCTCCTATTGTCTACGGAGAAAAATTTGACAATTGGAAAGATAGAATAGAGAGTTTCTTTTTAGGCTATGATCCAAATTTCTGGAATATTGTTACAAATGGTTATGAAATACATGTATCTGCGATTGGTATTCCCATTCTCAGAAACAGGATCATTTCTGAAGTTTAAACTCTGAAGACTCTGAATACAAGGCTCTGCTGAGCGTATTCTGAAGCTTTTGAAGAAAACATTTCTAAGAATCTTAAAGACATCGAAGACTCCGAAAACACTCATTCTTTAATTCACTGGTCTTACAAGATAAAGCTAATAAAAAAGGATAGACAAGACAGAAACGTGTGAAGAAAGTATCCGTACGTGTAGACTTGCCTATATTGATATAAAATGATTATTAGTCAGTACTGCTACATGGGATATGGTGAGGCTTTGATGCTTTTATCTCTCACTGGTCAAATGTTATCGTTGCAACAGTTGGGTTGAAATATTACGCTTATACCCCTCAAGGCTTCAACGTTCAACTATAAATAGAGATCACTCTTTCTTACAAAGAAATCAATGAACATATACAAAAAGAAGAAAAACGCTCTATACTCATTCCATGTACACAAGAGTTGTTGCTCATATTTATGTAGATCTTTGTAATTAAACTTTTGTTTCATCTGATTTAAAGAAGCATTATTGTAAATAATTTGATTGTATCTTTATTGATATTGATTTCCTCAAGTGACTAAGTGTTAGTCTGTAAACTTGAGAGGACTAATATGTTTTTCTAAACACTTAGACGAACTTGTTGTAATCTATCAAGATTATTGGATTAAGTCCTTGTTGAAGGTAAAATCACATTGGCGGGTGGACTGGAGTAACTTAGTTAACAGTGAACTAGGATAAAAAATACTTGTGTCCTTTTGTTTATTCTTTCTTGCTAATCCTTGTGTTAAAAGTTGTCAACAACTAAAGTTTTGTTAAAAACCCAATTCAACCCCCCCCCCCCCCTTTCTTGAGTTTTTCTCTACCTTCAGTTGGTAACAAAGCTTCGGCTCTGTTATTGATTTGTATATCAAACACTTAACTGTGTAGAGGGATCTAGTGTGAGAAAAACATTATGGCTACTTCTAACACAAATGAGAGAGATAGTTACAATGTCAAGCCTCCTATTTTTGACGGAGAAAAATTTGACAATTAGAAAGATAAAATAGAGAGTTTCTTTTTAGGCTATGATGCAAATTTCTGGGATATTGTTACAAATGGTTATGAAATACATGTATCTGCGATTGGTATTCCCATTCTCAGAAACAGGATGAGTGATGATAAAAAACATGAGTTTAAAAACCATCACAAAGCCGAAACCATCCTTCTAAATGTTATATCTTACAATGAATATGAAAAAAATCACCAAAAAGGATACAACGAAGGATATCTTTGATTCCTTAAGAATGACACACGAAGGTAACACCCAAGTCAAGGAAACAAAAGCTCTGGCATTGGTCCATAAATATGAAGCTTTCAAGATGGAAGATGACGAAACCATTGAGACTATGTTCTCAAGATTCCAAACCTTAGTTGCAGGACATAAAGTTTTGGACAAAGGCTACTCCACGACTGATCATGTCAAAAAGATAGTAAGAAGTCTTCCAAAGAAATGGAGACCAATGATTATTGTTCTTAAACTATCTAAGGACCTGAACTCTTTAAGTCTGGAATAGTTAATCAGCTCGCTAAGAAGTCATGAGATAAAATTAGATGAAGATGAGCCTCAGAAAAAAGGAAAATCTGTCGCTCTACGGTCCAGATCAGAACGGAAGAAGTCAGAAATGAATAAAGCCTTCCAAATGGAGGAAGAAGAAATAGAAGAATATGATGAAGAAGGTTCTGATGATGAAGATGAAATGTCCCTTCTTTCCAGGAGAGTCAAACAACTCTGGAAGAACAGACAAAGTAACTTCAAAAGATCCAGAAACAAAGGTGATCGACCAAATTCATCTTCAAGAAGAAAAGCAAGCAGAGAGATAACATGCTATGAATGCAATGAGTCAGGACTCTATAGAAATGCATGTCCAAAGCTAAAAAAAAATGAAAGTTCTAGAAAAGAAAGTTTCAAGAATGATGCTTTCAAAGGCAAGAAGAAATGACTCATGGCAACATGGGATAATTCTTACTCTGAAGCATCAGAATCTGATTCTGAAGAAGAACATGCCAATGTAGCACTCATGGCATCTACAGGAGATACAACAGAAATTGAGTCTGACTCAGAAGAGATATTTTTTGAACTTTCTCGTGCTGATTTAAAATTATGCTTATCTGAATCTCTGAATAGGTATCAGAAACTTCAACTCATCTTTTCCCATGTGCTTAAGGCTCGTGACGTACTATGCACATCATATTTACTAAGTATTTTGATTTGGTTTAAGAGAGAAAAGAGAAAGACTCAAAGGTCAAAAGAAAAAAGACTAAGGGATATCCACCCTAATTGTTGTCATGTCATATGGTCCTATAGTTGAGGATGAGAAAGGGAATATTACCCTAATATTATCATGCAAAAGATGGATATACGGTTGAGGTTGAAATGGAGCTAGCTTAATGTTGGCATGCAAAAGATTGAGAGCCTAATGTCTATCCTACTCCAAGCTTAATCAGAAATTAAGTTGGACTATGAGCCTTAAGGGAGCATGTGAATAAAGCACAAGTAAACGTTATACAAATCAATCACAAACAACATCAAATATAAAATAAAACCCAAGTAAATATGAAGAGAGGAGATTCAAAGATGAAAGAGATCATGCCATCAAATAAGGAGATTCAACAATCAATCCACAAGTGGCAAACATTCATGCTAAATCAAGTCATGCTTCAAACTTGAATCAAAGCAACAAAGGTGTATGAAACTAAACACTTATGCACACATTTCAATCATTACAAGTCATGCTCAAAATATTCACACATTAAAGTTTAAGATCTTAAGCGAAGACAAACAACTAGTGCATAAGCATTCATGACTTAAAACATTAACCAAACATCACCAATTAGCATGCCAAAGCAAAATGGATCAAGCAAGATGAGAAAATCCATACAAGTCAGTAGCCACACCATATCATGATCAACACACTTTAAATATTAAATAATACACACAAGAGGATTAAACATGAACTACATAAATAGCCACACAAATGTCAACAAGTAGCTCATAAGAAACAAGTCACAAATGATTCAATCAATGAGATTAGGGTATGGAATCAAGATGAGGCAGTAGCATAACCAAACATTTCAATTCAAAATCAAGCTCATGTTAGCAAGAAAGATTCAATAGGCATCACACTCAAAACATGAACAAGCAACTAGGTAAGCATCACTCCACATCATTCATAAAAGGAAGCAAACATCCAAGAGAAGTAAAATGGACAAATGAATCATGCAATAAACATGGAAACATGGAAGGTCATACGTTCAAACAAGGCATTCAACTCATACAAGAACCTTAAACATCAAGGAGATCACACATGAAACAAGTTCAAGAAACTAGATCACAAGTTAAGGAATGCTCATCTCAAAGGATCAACAAATTAATTCATCAATTCAAAGCACTTAGATAATCAAACAAATATGGAATCAAGGCTCTATCTCATGCCAAAACGTCTAAGAATATGTGAGAAAAAGATCCCAAAGAGAATTGCATAAAAGCATCATCAAATTAATTTAACAAGTTCAAGTATGTTCAACAATCGAGCATGAATCGAGGCTCAATAAAACCAATTGAAAAATGATCACAAATGCAACATCAATATACAACAACATCACTCAAACATTAAGCAATCAAGTTTCAAAACATGGTAGAAAAAATTGGATCAAGAAGGCATTCACAAAGCATCAAACATCAAAATCCTAGTTCAAGGACAAATAGGTAAAAGCACATTCACAATTAATTCAAAATAAAATAGAAAAAATAATGGAAAAATAAAATAAAAATCATGATAAAATTCTTAAGACCTTAGAATGAGTAGAAAATATTTTTATCAATTTTTTATATGAAGAAAATATCAAGAATAAAAATGGAAATGAAAAAAAGAAATAAAATGAAACAAATAGGCGAGGGGGTGCCAAACAGATTTTGGGAATTAACTGAATTATGTTAAAACACGCATTGAGCTTGAAATAAGAGGGCGTGGAATGTAAAAAATGCCAAGCCCAGACCAATAGTCATGTTCAGAAGCAAACCAAAAAAATGGCACACGTGGACTTTCATTAACCACATTGGATACACCTCACTGTCGCATCACGCACCACATCATCAGGTCAACAAGTCACCAAGGAGGACACATCAGACGCCGGAGCCCTAGCTCCGGTCTTCTTCTCTGGTGGTCCTCGTCGGAGCTCCCTGCAAAATTCACCTAAACACAAACCAAGTACACTACTCCACTCGATTTTTCAAGGAAAATCCAAATCTGGCCTAAAAACTTAACAATAACCAATCTAACACCCTCAAAAGTGAGCACGAAAAATTGAAACACAATCTGAATCTTCATTAAATCAACATAACAACAATGGAAATCATGCCTACACTAGTGTAGGACTTCATAAACACCAATAACGAGCTCAAAACACGTCTAGCATGTGAGAAAAAATATGAAGAAAATACCTAGTGGAGAAAGTCCACTGCCTCTTGAATCCTTGCACAAAAGCTTTAGAAATCCCTTCTAAATGCTTCAAAGATCTTCACAGATGATGAGTAGAGCAAAGGAATGGCAAGAAAGCTTTGGGAGAAGGAAATTCAAATTTGAGAATTCTTGAGAATGAGAGATTTTTTTGGATCTGATTTTGAATGGAATTGAACTTGTGTATGGTTTTTAGAGTTTTGAATACTTTATATAGTGGTTTGTAGTGAGGTTCAGAATTAAATCAAGGGTGGAAATTTTGTTACAAGTTGGTTTTGCAAAATTGAAATTTGAGAGTGAGAAAGAGAGCACACGAGTTTCTTGCATCACATGGGTTGTTATTGTGGTTGTTTTGCTGAGTGAAATGAAGGCGTGGAGGAAGAGTGAGGTTGGCACATGAGAGGAAAAGTGAGGCAAGGTTATTGTGATTTCTTCTTTTCCAAGTTTGTCAAAAAAATTCAAATATAGCATGAAGAAAAGTGCATGTGCTTGGTTATTTTGGGCAAAATATGATGAGGGATACGTGTGGTGTTGATAATGTGATGATCATGATGCAAAATGCTCAAGTGTTGCCAAGAAAAGATAACAAGATAATATACAAAATTACATCCATGCATGCTACTTCTATTGATCATATCTTGATGAATTGTGATCCAAATCATGCCCTCTTGAGCTCAAATGAAAGTTGGAAGATCAAGGAACAATTTCCATGTTGAAATCAACTTGAGATAATGCTTGGAAGATCAAGAAAAATGCTATGAAAGTTGTGTCCATAAAGCTGGCTTGGAACACTTAGAAAAATTATAAGTTAAAAACCAACTTGAATCTTAATGTGTCTTATCTTTGAAGCACCATAACTTGAGGCGTGCTAAGCCAAATGAGGAGTTCTTGGCATCAATGGAAAGCTTGAAGAATGAAGGACAACTTCTACATTGATTTCAAAGTGAATTGGAGCTTGGAAACATGTGGAAATTGCACTTGAAGTTGGTTCCATGAAGTTGACCAAAGACTTACCAACTTGACCACTTGAAAAACCCTAACTTTGAGGCATCATAACTTGAGTTATATAGATCAAAATGGAGAGTTCTTGGTATCAAAAGAAAGCTTGAAAAATTCTTAACAACTTTCATGTTGAAGGAAATTTGAATTGAAGCTTGGATCATTAAGAAAATTGGACTTGAAAACATGTGCTCCAAGCTGAATTTCAACACTTAAAAAAATTCTAAGTATTGAAAACTTGAATCTTGATTTTTCTCAATTTTATGCCATTATAACTCTTAATTCATGCATATTTTGAAGTTGATTTCCTCTACAAACTTGTAGTATGTAACATCATATTTAATTTGAGCATTGGTTTGTACCATTTGGATCAAGGATGAAGAAGTTATGAATCTTGCAAGATGGCTTCATGACCATAAAATTTCCATACTTAGAAAAAAAATCCAAAAACCCTAATTTAGTAACTTATCCTGATTTTATGATTTCTCTTGATTTTTTCTTGATCAAACCTCATAATAACATGGATGATGACTTGAAATGCCCAAATATGACCCAAGAACTCAATAGTTGACTTTTGTAGGGCTTCGATTGACTTTTTGACCTGATGAATTCAATTCTTCCTCTATCCATTTAGGAAACCCTTGAAATGATTTGTGATGAATCAAGAGGCCTATATAGGACCCTTGAGATGTATGTTGACCCATAGAATCCTGTCTTGCTCAAGAAAATAATCACAAGTAGTTTTTGCCCAAAACCATAACTCAGAGTCACTAGGAGCTTGCTTAGATGAATCCCTTGAAACCATTGAAACCCTAATCCTCAGAGGGCTGTGTGAACTTGTTGAGATGCTTTGATGAGTATGAATGCCTTATAACTTAAGAAAACCATGATTTTGAGGACATCTCCTTGCTCATTGCTTTGAAAACTAACTCCCCATCTTGAGGAGAACCAATATACCTTGATCACATGTCTTATAGCCAATGCAATGCATGAATGAAAATGACTTAATGAATGAAGCATAAGCCAAAATAGGACTAAAAGGAGGGAAAAAATTTTGGGGTGTAACAAGCTCAAATTCTTTGGAATGACTAAGGATAAGAAACTTAGGTTTCTTGTCAGAGGAACTTCCATACTGGCTGAATGGAATATGATATCTGTTGATAGAAGAGTAACTTCAAAAGCGTCTAAAATAATTGTATTTAAATTGATCTTCCAGATTTGAAAGCAATAAGAAACACTACCAGAATCTAATATTATATGCTCTTAAACGTCTAAATCTTTGAAGCTGATATTAGTCCAGGATACAGATGAAAAGAAGCATTTGTGTTCAGAAATAAAAATCAAGTATTGAAGAGCAAGAGATGTTGTCAAATTTACCTTGCTTCAAAATATTTGATAATGTTGAGCTTGTTCTTTAAGGTGATATCTTAAGAAACTACATTGCTTCTTGATTGAGGAGCATCATGGAAGTTATTTCAATTTCTCTTTGAGTTCTGTCAGGCGTACTAAGACAATGTTTTGATTTGCTTTGTGTCAATTTCTTATAGCTAACACCATCTGGTTCTGAGCTTGTGAATGATTTCAGAGTCAAAATATTTAATCCTAGACAATGAGATTAGTGACTCTGTTTAGAACAAGATTTTGTTTTTATTATATCTCATCCTAGACTTATACTCTGGAGTGATTTATGATTTTGCTATTAGATTGAGACATAAGGTAAAGAAGAGTCTGTTGTAATTACATGTATGGTCTTATAGAAATATGAGTATCATAATGTATCTGCTACAAATATCAAAGAAAGAAGCAGAGACATCTTCCATAAGGTTGTTAACAACATATATTGGAGGAAGAGTCAACAACTCAGATTCAAGTACTGGTGGTACTGAATTTGGTGAGAGTAGTGGAATCAATGGTTAGACATCCATTTAATCAGATCTCACTCAAAGATGTGTTCAGACTCTATTGGTCAAGTCTAAATACTGAATTGAGTCTGACCAACAAAAAAAGAGGGTATGCTTGTTCTTTTCTGCTTTATCTTTTGATTCAATGAAACATTTGTATAGATGTAAACACAAAGTTTCTGTTAGACTTCTAGAGAAGTTCCTTTGAAAAGAAGGACTTCAAAAATCTTTAAGAGGAAACTGTGTTGTGTTTGTTTATACCGAATGTCTTATTAAGCCAGATGATGATCATATTTATGGAAACAGTTTTCTCACTTTTTGTGTTGATACTGTTGCTTGTTAGCTGTCTAAAGAAGACAATTTAATATTCATCTATCACTCATGACTCTTGTTTTAAGATAAAGTGTTAGTTCTGAATAGAATCTTAGTGACCTGTGACTAACCGATGATATCTCTGTCTAAGTCTATATCTACTAGATTTTGATGGATGATACCTTCTGAAAGTTGTCAGATTCTGAGAGTCAGAAGAAGATTCTTTATGACTGACATGACAGTTTAAGTAAAAAAAAGGTTTACCAAAATTTTTTATAATACTTAAATTTTCCTAAAGGTGAAACTCATCTAGTGGAATTGAAATATTTGCTGGATAAAAAACCTTTGGGTAATGATGTTTTCTCTTTTGGTACTTGCTGTTACTATTCCTTGTCTTGTAAAACATCATTGTGTCCTTTTTTTTGACAAGATTCTCATTCCTGTAGGATTCTTGTTCAGTTCTTCTTCTTCTTCTTTTCTTCTTGTTTGTATGCTGATCAAACCAAACCTGAGATGAGTTCTTCAGTTTATTCTTCTTTGAATCAGTTAGTTGTCATCAATGAAAAGTTTGTGGATTTTGATGAGTTGTTTAAGATTGGTTTCAAATTCTGGAAGACTGTGTCTAGACAAGGTTGGAATGGCTACTTTGAGATGCTCTGTGGTTTCAATTATCCAAGTCTTATCAAAGAGTTTTGGATTTATGCCTCCATTGTTAAGCTGATTTCTGAGTATGCTATTATGTTTAGAGTAATTGGTGTTTCTATTACAGTAACCTCTAAAGCGATTACAAATGTGATCAATTGTGAGGAGATTGGAGAAATCCCAGGAACTTTTGTTTGGGAACACTATCTTCCTACTTTGCGTATCTTTGTAGACCCATCTAATACATCAGAGGTCTCAAATCTTCTTCCTGATGCTGTTGTTTAGAATCAGATTCTGAATTCAAACTTACTTCCTAAGGATAAAGATTAAGACCAAGGGGACCCTATTGAAAAAGATCTGCTTCTACTTCTTAATTAAGATTTGAAGATTGATCTTCCTCAAGTTGTGTTTGACTATCTAAAGAAGTCTCTTTCTTCTTTTCAAAAGGGAAAACTCTTCTCCATTCCTTATGGACAAGTTATTTCTGAGATACTTGTTCAGCAGGAGGTTAACATAAGTTCTGAGGCTAGTTCTTCTAAAATTTGGAGATACAAGTTTGAAGCTATCTATGAAAGATTCCGATGTTATATTTTTGCATAGTTATGCTTTGTATTTTGTTGAAATCTTTGTATTAAGCTTCTTATTAATAAATTCAGAGTTTGTTCATGCTTGTGTTCAGTTTTAAACTATTGAATATTTATTCTATGTTTGTTCATGAGAATCTAAAATAAATAGGTAAAAATACTCAATTTTTGCAACTTATTTCATTAATGAAAAGGAAGCTATTACAAGACAATTGGATTTCATAGTCTATTGGATTGGCCCTAAGGAATTCCTTAGGATCATCTGACATGTACAGATTATCTAAGAAATCTTGCCATTCTTCCTTAGCAAACTCCAAAGTCTCCTTTTTCAGTTGGTTTCTAGGTCTGGATCCAAAAGATCTTCTTCTTCTGTGTGTCTTCACAAAGGATGCTGAAGATGAGAGCATTTCAGAAGCTGTCTGCTTGCTTGTAGATTCTTCAGCTGCTGCTTTTCCTTGGTTTGCTTGAGTTGTTCAATTCAGTAATGTTGCCTTCCTGAAATCTCTCTTTGGAACCCATATTTGATTTTTCTTGTACATCTTGGTGTTTTAGGGATTAAGTGATGATGGAAGAAAGCTTAATTGAGTCCTTTTTATAAACGTGTTACATACATTGTCTTGAGTTTAATATTATTTAAGTATTGGTTAATTCTTATCAGTACTCTAATAATAACTCTTGGAAATGTTATCTAGTAGTCTAATCTATTTTAGATTCTCTGAACACCTATGAGTTAATGTCTGATTAGTTTTACTGATGTTTATGTTGTCAGTTTCACTTTGTTAATGTACTTTCAGAAAATCTAAAGAAAAATGACTGGAATGTACTTGCATGCTGAAGAAATCTTTGTCAAAATAACTATTTCATTAATATTAAGCATCCGGATTACAAAATTATTTTAAATAAAAAGGGATAAGATGTTTCTAGTAAAGATCCCTAGCTAGAGCATCTCGTGCCCAACGACATCCACTGTTGCCATAACCCACCTCTTCTTCCTCAGAGTTAATTTCTTCTTCCTCTTCTATGACTGGGAGTGATCGATAAAACTGCTTGTTAAGCCTTCTTTTCTTCTTTGACCTCTTCGTACTTCTTCTCTTTGGCTTCAGAGCAGCTACTGATGAACCTCTTTCTGAAGGTTGTTCAGGAACTGCTGAAGTTACCTCTTCAGAAGTAAGTGGTGTTGAGGGCAAAGGCTCAGTCGTAGAAGATTCAGAAGCATCTCGCCTCTGAGGAAATTGGACTTCTAAACTTGTAGAGCTCTCCGTTACATCTGTTATGACAGATGTATTATAACTCTCAGTTGATGACTCCATTTCTCTAGGAAGATGTTGATAAAAATGACTTAGAAGTTGGGTTCTTTTATAATGGCTTCTGTGGATACCAAGAGTCTGAAATTAATCTTTGCTTAATTCTTGGAATAGTAATGACCACTAAAGACTTTAAAGCGTGCACTTTACAAACCTTAATGATTCTTATTACTTGATTACTTTTCTTTCTTGGAAACTGATCAAGTAGTGATGATCTGAATTGCTTTAATTAGTGAAAATTATTTTTATTTCCTTCTTTTATTCTTTTTTATGTGAAAAAAGGGGGAGAAATAATAGTAAATATTTAAGTGGAAACTGAACCCATTGAGTACATATTCAGTTGTACATATTGGTCATTTTTTTTCTTGTAATTTATTATCTATTTTTATGGTTGCCTTGCCCAAGGCGTATTTTAACTTTCTTGTACATAGGTCTAAGGACAAGCTTACAAACTCCAGACTTAACTTATCAGACCTAGAAGAAGCTTGCAAACCTAGTATTCTGGTGTTGCAAAAGAAAGTTAAAAGGGCAACATATTTTAACTCTCTTGTACATAGTGTTAAGCAAGAGCTTACAAACCTCTGACTTAGCCTATTAGACTCAGAAAAAGCTTACAAACCTCGTATCCTGTTTTTTCCAAAGGAAGTTAAAATGTTGTTATTTTGGTTTTCTTAATATGGAACTAAGGGGGAGCTTACAAACCTCAACCTTGGAATTGTTTGACTCAGGGGGAGCTTGCAAACCTCAGACCCTGATGTTACTAAGAAGACTGATTTATTTTTTCTTGAAAAATAGTTCTTGGTGTTAGAGTCAATAGAACTCAGCTGTGGACTATCAGACTCAGGGTGAGCTTACAAACCTCATACCCAGTTGTTGCAGAGAAAATTAAATACCCAACATTGTCCTTTAAATACTTGTGTTTGTCATCATAAAAAAGGCGGAGATTGTTAGAACAAGATTTGTTCATGACATATTCTTTTTTAGTTTTGATGATAACAAAGGTATTGAAAGAACAATGGTTTATTTGATGTGTGTTTTATTTATATAGGTTCTTATTATTGTACATAAATAATCAGAATCTGTTTTACTTAGACACACTTGGGAGTTGCTTTATTATTAGCTTATGGTGGCAGAGTCTGAAGAACAATTGCTAGTGTGGCTTGGCGCAGACTCTGAGCTTAAGGCCTCAGTATTCAGACGAGTTACTACACTTGGTAATTATATATCAACATATGGTAGCATTCAGAATTGGTGATAAAGTTGTGGATTATCCGTACTGTAGAAAGTAAGTTGTATTGTCTTATCAACTTGTCAGCTAGAGTCTACAAGATTGCAAGGCTCAAGAAAGGTTGGCATGCTCTACGGATATTTGCTCTCAACGGCTCTATTAATACAAAACCTCTTGAAGACTCAAAGGTTAAACGTGTTACACAGCGGACCCAAAATCTACTGTGCATCCATCTTCAACGTCTCTTGTACTATGGGGCAAAGGCAAAAACACTTGATCAAGTCACTTCCTCAACGACTAGTTTCTGCAAAGGCTATAAATATGGCAGAAGATTCAAGTTTGAATCTTAACAAGGATTCTCTAGACAAAGGAGTATCAAGATTAAACAATTATTAACTTTATTGTAATATGCAGATTTTCTGTTATAGGTTGTAATTGTAAAAGCCTTAAGATTTATTACCATTTAATATCTTAGAAATCTTAAGAGCTTTAGGTCCTTGTTATGGTGATTTACCGTACCTCTGATGCTTGTATCATGTACACCTTATTCTCTATTCTGATGAGTCTTCAGTAGTTTAGATCAAGTCTCTTGCTATGTGTTTGAGGAAAAGTCTTGTCTCATTGGGATTCAAGCAACAAGTCTTGAGCCAAGATGCTTAAGCCACATAAGTCTTATTACTTAAGTGCTTGAGATGTGAAAGTCTTATTCAGCTAGTCTGATTGAGCAAAGGGAAAGTCTCCGTCTGAGAGGGCGTGAGCAAGAAGTCTTATACATGTTCTCTAAACAAGGGGAAGTCTCAACCAGAAGACCTTTGGAGCAGGTGGCTCGGTCAGAAGGTGTGAGCAGGGAAATTCTTAAACATGTGCTATAAGCAAGGAAGTCTTAGTCTGGATGGCCAGAAGAGTAGGTGGCTCGGTCAGAGGGCGTGAGCAAGAAGTTTTAGACATGTGCTCTAAGCAAAGGGAAGTCTCAACCAGAAGACCTTTGGAGTAGGTGGCTTGGTCAGAAGGTGTGAGCAGGGAAAGTCTTAGGCATGTGCTCTAAGCAAGAAAGTCTCAGACAGTTGGTCTGAGCAAGTGTAAAAGAATTATACATAAGCATAAGCGATTGTAATCATGAAGTGGTTATAATGAAAATATCTTCTGAGGCAAGGGGACTGAAGTACTCTCAGTTAGGGGAGGAACCAGGATAAATCTTTTGTGTCTTCTGCTGTTATTTATTTACTTCAGTTATATCCGTTGCTAATGAAATAAAATAGAATCTGAACACTAGTTCTGATTCTCAAACTCTGATCAGAAGTTAAATTAAAGAAAACACGAAACACAATTCGACCCCCCTTCTTGTGTACTTTTCACACCTTCAGAAAATCCCCTTTTAAAGATGTCAGAACGCGTCAGAAAAATCCCAGAAAAAGCAACCATTGCACACATTATTAACGCATCGCGCGCGCAATGTAACCTTTTCTCCTCTATCTCACACGGGATGACACGTGATGTTGTGCGTGATTATTCTAGTAGTTATGTGTTTTTTCACCCTTTTTCACCAGAATTTTCACTAAGTCATATTCTTCCACACTTGGCTATTTTTCACTCATTCTTGGGCCTTTCTTCATCATGTGGCCCTTATTTTGCCCGTTTTCCCCCAATTCTCCGACTGATTATATGTAATGAAGGAATGTCATCAATGACATACTTGTTGTTGGACTTTCATTCTTGTTCAATCATGATAATTATCTTGCTCCTCCTCGTGTTTCATCATCTTAGGTTGGTCAATCTTAATTTGACGGACTTAAGTATGTCTTGTTGAAGATAAAGCTACATAATCAAACATAATACCTTTCCAACTCTTCTCGGATAAAAACATTAGTAATTATCAACACACTTTTACCAATTAAATAAACACTAAACGTTAACCCTCTTGGTAACACAATTCGCCTTGCTTGTCACATAGTCAACATAATAAGGATATGTCACCTTGTTATGCCTTGATACTCCATAAATAAGATCCCATACTTTCTTCATAGAGCCAAGATATTTTTTTTTCATGATTAACAAATAGTGCTAGGTACCCAATCTTCATTGGGTCCTTGAGGATTAATGAAACCTTGGTTGCATTTAGGCAACCATTGAAAGGCATCTTTAGGAACAAAGAGTTTCCTAATATTGCACTTTGCAATAGTATGACCCTTTTTGCAACAATAATGAAAATACAAATCATGAGAAGATGAGCTTTTGCTATTTGGTTTCTTTTCAACATAGTTATACCTTCTATAAGGATTATGAGAAAGCAAGTCATATTTAGAAGTATCTATAGCAAAAGTAACCTTAGGTTGCGAAGCCTTATCCAACTTGGCTTTAAGAGTTCTTGACTCTTTTTGCTAAATGTGGCGAGTCTCTCAACCAAACCATGAAGGTTTATCATCCCCATTCTTGTCTTTTAAAATATCTAGCATAGACATACTTAGAGGTTTCATATTCTTTTCATTTTCCAAAATTTTAGCTTCTAAGTGAGAAATTATTCTTTTGTTTGAAGTTAATCTTTTGAAAGCATCTATGGCTTGTCTTTGTAGATTTTCAAAAGATTCTTGTAATTGAGAAAAATCTAAGTCATGATAAGTTTTAAGTTTAGAGTGACTTACAACCTTTTTCTTTCCTTTGGTTGCCATGTAGCAAAGCTTAGCCAATTCAACACTTGAAGTGGAGCTATCATCACTTGAAGAACCATTTTCGCACTCCCAAGCGGCACAACCTCTTCTAGACTTGCTAGATCTGTTATCATGGTCTTTTTCTTTATCTTTCTTGATTGTATGACACTCCGGCTTATAGTGACCCGGTTTGCCACAATTGTAGCACGTACTTCTAGACTTACCCTTCTTGTTCTCATCTTCCTTGGAGGAATTAGATAGCCTTCTAGATTTACCATGGTTCTTCTCGGAGTATTTATTTCCATATTTCCTCATGTATCTATTATACTTTTTTATAAATAGCCCCATATTTTCTTCATCGGAATCATCGTCGTTTCTAGTTTCATAATCACTTTGCTCATTGCAAGAGGACCTTGAGCTTGAAGTCTTTAGAGCAATGGACTTCTTCTCTACTTCTTTATCTTTATCTTTCTCATTTTTCACCCTCTTTTCATACTCTTTTTCATGTTTTCCAAGCAAGAGAGTTCTTGCTTATACTCTTCCAATTTGCTGAACAAAGCCGTGAGATCAAGTACTTTAAGATCATTCGCCTATTTCATAACGGTGACCTTGGGTTGACATTCCCTATTTAAACATCTCGATGCCTTGTTAGTAGCAATCTCATTGAAAACAGGCTTACCTAGCGCATTCAATCGATTGATAAGATGTGTGAACCGTTTTCGCATGTCCGCAATGGTTTCACCATGCTTCATATGAAATAGCTCAAACTCTTTATTTAATGTGTTGATCCTAGCTTGTTTGACATCATTAGTACTAGCATGGGAAATTTCTAATGCGTCCCACATAGCCTTGGCGGTCTCACAATGAGAAACGCGATAATTCTCATCAACACCTAAAGCGGGTGTGAAAATATTTTTCGCTTTCCAATCATGTGACCACAATTTCCAATCATTTTCATTCCATTGTACTTCCTGTTTAGGTACAATAACACCCTCAGCATTGGTCACAATAATTTCATTCAGACCATTTTTTATGGCGTCTCATATACCCTTGTCAATGAAGTTGACATGAATACGCTTACAAGCTTTCCAATAGCCATAATTTTTGCCGGTGAAATAGGTACTCTATTGTACGCTCCCTTAGGTTTGGTAGCCATTCTTCTAAAAAGAAAATCTTAAGCACAGAATTAACCAGGCTCTGATACCACTTGTTAAATGATTGGCTTCGATCTAGAGGGGGTGAATAGATCACAAATTAAAATTCAAACTTTTGGCAAAAATGATTTTCAAAAGTTTTATGGCCCAACGGAAACAACCCGAATCGAGTCGTCTAACCGAACATACTATCGAAAAGCTCAGATATGCGTAAAGGTACACAACTGAATGATAATGAACACAGATTGTTCAACAACGATTAATCACAAGCAATCAAATGATAAGCTATACATATAGCTTATTTCCAATGATAAAAAACAAACAAAAACACAACAATGTAATTTATGGAACACTTTGTATGCAATCGATATCGTTTGGAAATTTAATTTTTTTTGTTGAGCTTAAAACAAATCACAATCAATCGGATTATGATTTTATCAACAAAACATAATTCAAAATTGTGATAAAAAATAATTCCTAATCGAATTGATCAAACAACCGATGAATTCGATAATTTGCTTAGAAATAAATTAAAAGAGAGAGATAGAGAAAGACACACACAAGGATTTGTTTAGGCAGTTCCCCAATCAGCCTCGCTATGGGCACGTCTGCTCTTAATTCAAATCTGAATTGAGATAGTTGCAATTACCCTTACTTTGCAAAAAGTGTATATACAAGAGATGAAGAACTCTAACCCTACAAACCCTATGGTTTGTTGTTGATTCTACCACCTATAAAACCCTTGATAAGAGATTGATCAAGTCACCAACAATGTCGCTTCAATTCACTAATTCTTGCTACTTCCTTGCAAGGAACCCCCTTGTCCCAAGGCTTTCACATGGTTGAATTAATCCCAAGTGCACACATGTTGAAACTCAAGATTTAACAACACGGTCCACCTTCTCATGCTACTCCTTTGCAAGGAACCACCAATGCTTTCACTCGATCGGATCCAAATTGTGTTATCTTATCGAAAACCTTCAAATCCTCAATGATCTTAAAGGAAAACCCCAATTCGATTTTCTTATTTGAAACACTCAAAAAACTCAACCCAATATTCTTGGTGCATTGGACGTTATCAACCCTAATCTAGATGGTCACCCAATCAAAAAATGCTAATGTGTTGTTTGCTTGTGTGTATGCATATAAGAGAGGTTAAAGATGATGAGTATGTTTTAAAATTCTGGTTTCGTATAGGTTTTTACACTAGAACCTTACTTGAAAATGATGACTGTATCAATATATATATATATGATCGTACCTGATCAGAAATAGATCGGTGGCCAGCAACACGTCGTGAGCTCCGTTACTCCGGTGGTGGTGAGAAGGTGGGGGGTGTACCTGTAAGGTACTCCGATGCCAAAGTAAGAGACAGAGTAAAGCGCAAGTATAGAACGGTAGTGAGAGTAAAGATTCAGAATACATGACCCTCTAGTGAAAAAGGGTATTTATAGTGTACCCCCAGCGCTGGGTCAATGATCATCTGCACTGGGTTGGACCACTAGGCCCAATGCAGATAACTGTCAAGGCTTACGTGGCGTAGGGAAGACCAGCACGTGGTCTTCACCCTAGAGCAACTACCCCGTAATCTTCGGAAGGTGGGCTGACCAGTTCTTCAGGAAGTGGGTAGTTTCCTGATGACGTATCCCCGCGTGAGGGGCACGTGGAGACGTGGGGCAGACGTGTGGTGTCTCCCCGTGCCATGTAGTGACCTGCTCGACAATGGTGGGATATGGACGTGCCCGACGATGGGGAGGATTGGGCCTTAATTGGCCGATTAACGTAACATTGGGTTGGGCCTGCCCGACTGGTGGGTAGGTCCTGGCCCAGTCCAGAATAGAAGCCCCCCAAGTCGTTGCTCTGAAGCGTCGGAGTAATGATTTAAGGGCCAGCCCACTCATCGGGGACCCGTTCAGTGGGGAGCCGCGTGCCTGAAACACCGAGTTGGTGGAATATGCCGGTGGCTAGGAGCAAGCGAAGCTTGATGAGGCAGGAGTCGCGGGGACGTCTGTCCGTCTGGCGCCCTGAAGGTCATCCCTTGTCGAGGAGTGTCCCCCGTTCGGAGCCTTGGCCAACGACGCGGGAAAGACAAAAAGAAATGGACGCGCGCATCATGCGGGCACGAGGGGAAACTGAGAAGACGCACGTGGGGTCTCAAGGCGCCACATGTCACGCGCCATCAATGCCTAGGGCGACTAAGGGTAGGGCACTCGAGTGCCTAGGTACGCCTTGAGTCCCGTGTCAGAACTATAAATAGGATTTAAGTCTGTGTCATTTGCATGTTTTCGCCCCTCTGCTCAGAACTTTCCCTACTCTTCCTTCGCTTATTCAGCTTCCACTTCCGTTTGTCTGCCGTACGCCACCGTACCGTCGATCCACCACCACCGTGTTCAAGTAAGTTTCTAGTTCCCTCATCTTATTTTATGCGTTTCCCGGTGGTTCCTCCGGTGAATCTATGAAGTTCCCGGGGAAACCACAGAGTTTATGGCGAAAGCCCCATAACTCCTCTAAGCCTCCTATGAATGACCCGGGCACCTGGGATGAATGCCCCGGGGAGATAAGTTGAAGGACTCGAGGACCTGGTGAAGGTCACGAGGACGTGGGATGAACATCCCGAAGTCGTAGGATGAAGAACTCGAGGACCTGATGAAGGTACCGAAGACATGTGATGAAGGTCCCGAGGACCCTACGATGAAGGTCCCGATGGCGTCAGGTAGAGGTCTCGAGGATCTTTGCCATTGGTCTCGAGGGGGGGGGTCGTGTCCCCAGTTGTTAGCCAACGCGGTGACGACCGGGGAGATTTTTATGACTGTGCGTGGGGTAGAGCCTCGTCATGTGTACGAGTTTCCTGAGGAAGGCTTTATTTGAAGACGTTTATCGAGCTACTCCTCGCCTCTTTTCTTCGCCCTTTCACATGATCTGCGGTGGAAGGGTAGATTTGACCAGGGATGTCGAATTCACCGTTTTACTCTGTTTTTCAGGTAAAAATAGTAGCAAGGATTAAGGGGGTCATTGAGACCGACGACGAGCCCGACTCACCGGTGGCGGAGACCAACGGTGTTCGGAAACAAACTCCCGAGGACTGGGCTGGGGAGGAGCCTTTGGGCATCCTTTATTTATTTGCCACGAACGACTCAGACGCCTACGCCACTATCGAGGATCGTTATGAGAGCTCCCCCCATAACTGGCAGGTGTACAAGCCCCAGGAGCACCACCGAATATGCTCGAGCTTCAAAGGAATGAGATTCCCCATGTACGAATCCACCTTCCTAGAAGCGGGCCTGCGTCTTCCCTTCAGCGATTTCCAGTGGAAGGTGTTTTCCTGGCTGCATCTGGCGCCCTCGCAGCTTCATCCAAACGCGGTCGCGTTCGTGCGGGCATATGAGCTCGTATGTCAATACCTCGGCGTCGGGGCCACGATACCTCTTTTATTCCGCATCTTCCATCTGTAGAGGCAGACGGTCGAGGGCCGGCACAGCTGGGTGTCCTTTAAGCAGCCGAGGAAGTTGTTTCGAGCTTATCTGGATTATGTCTGAAATTTCAAATACCGGTGGTTCGTCGTCAAGCCCATCACCCACGTGGTCGCCGACTCATTGTACGGCCGTATGTTCAGGGAAAAAAATGGACGGTGGGAGGAGGTCCTCGAATCAAAGTGTCCCCTAGAGTGAACGAAGGAGCATTTCAAAAGAGGCACAGACAGTTACATAATCAGTCCTGGTGCATTCGGCGAGGAGGACCGGTTGGCCTACCAGGAGTTAGTCAAGTTTGTCTCCGGCTTCCCTCGCGCGAGGCTGGTAACTCTGGACGGGAACTTTATGCGCAACGGCCACGAAGAGATTTTAACGGAGGCCCGGTTGATAAACACAAAAGCCCTCCTCGAGTACAAGTCCGACGAGGAAGTTGTCTGGTTCTTAGGTAGCGGACACCCCCTTCACTCGGGCCCCATCAATGTTTCTGTCGTTGGTTCGCTGACGTGTTTATTTTTCTTTTTGTAGGTAAAATGCCGAGCTTGGAAGAACACATGAAGAAGCTGGCGGCTTCTAGAGGTTCGAACAAAGCTGGCAAGGGGTGAGTCGCCCAGATTCAGCAGATGCCAGGCCCCAACTCGACGCCCGGAGGCTAATCTTCTTCCCCCCAATGTAACCAGTCTCCAATGTCACAGGGTTACCCTAAGAGGCAGTGCGTCACTGAGCCCGTGCATGTCGACCTCGCTGAGAACTCGTCTGATGAGAAGTTCGTGCTCTCGCCCTGCTACCTGCAGCCTAACTTCTTCTCCGGGACCAACTCCCCGACCGTAAGCGCTGCCAAGTGCAAAGCTATCTTGGGTTCTGATCGGAGCGCGAGGAGGAAGGACTTGTTGAAAGACATGGCTGCGGTGATGCGGGTATTTGCAACAAATTTGGTCCTGAACGACGAGACCTGCCCCTCGGCTGGGCTGAGCTGACCAAATTGCAGAACAACTTCGCGTCAGTCGAGGCTGAGATGAAGAAGCTGGCCGTTGACCTTGACGAGTGCAAGAAGCAGAACTCCGCTCAGGTCAAGCTTCACGGGGAGATGGAGAAGAAGATGAAGGACACTAACGAGGAGAGGAAGAGTCTCTTAGCTAGGATCACTGAGCTGGAGGCGGCTGCCAGGCCCATCGAAGGTGAGACCATCGAGGACAAGTTTTTGACTTCTCAGGCTGAAATGATATCGAAGATACGGCTGCTCGAGCAGGATGTTCTGGGTGCTGTCGAGGTGGGCTTTGTTGCCGCTGTGGAGCAGCTCCAGCTCGTGAACCCTGGTGTTCAGCTAATTGCCAAGGGGACAGGTCCTTGCCATCAGGTGATCGAGGGTTGGGATGTTGCGCCAGAAATTGAGGAAGAAGAAAACGACCAAACCATGGCGGGCGAGCAACCCGTGGAGAATGCAGTTGTCTAGTTCTATTTTTCTTTTGTTCAGTTTGTTTGGCCTGCGCGCCACTTTTTGACTATTGTTTAGTTCAGCCTGCGTGTCGTGATCTTGTACTGACTTTTTGCTCGGCCTGCGTGCCAGGGGCTTGGATTCCCTTTTGTATTGCTTGAACAATAGGCTTCTGCCCGACTTAATGCATTGTCTTTTCTTATCTTGTGTATGCTGATTATATATTTGCTACTTTCGAATTTATCTAAGTATTTGGGGCCTTTGCTCGACTTCATTGATCCTCGACAGTGTAGGAGACTGGTCGAGTGGTCGGAGCTGTATTCTGACCTTCAACAAAGCTAAGAGATCGGTCGAGGCCTTAGCGTCGTGGCGTGAACTTCCCATCGTGAGCTGGGTGTCCTGCCTAGTTGGTACGTCGATGGTGGAGCTTGGTCGAGGTGTCCCTGTCGGATCAAGGGTCCTCGCGCATACACAAAGCAGGCCCTCATCTTCTTGTCTTGAGGTAGGAAGTCGCGCTTGTACCTTAGAGCGCTCCCGAGGTCGCGACGCGGATGGGTCGCGGACAGTGTTTAGCTGTAGTACTATTTAAGTTTTTCAGTGTTCCATGGTCGAGCAAGTTCCTCCCCGTGCAGATTTTCGAGGTAGTAGGCTCCCGTCCCCGTTTTCACGCGGACGCGATAGGGGCCCTCCCAGTTCGCGGCGAGCTTGCCTTTGCGCGAATCTTTCTGGTTCCTTCACAGGACAAGAGTGCCTACCTGAAATTCCCGTTTGATAACTTTGCTGTCATGGCGCAAAGTTATCTTCTGTTTGAGCGAGGCTTCGCGGAAGGATGCACCTGACCGTATCTCTTCGACCAGGTCGAGCTCCTCCCTTAGGGCCTCATTGTTCATCTCCTCGTCGAGGGGAAACTCGCTCCTTCTTGAGGGTTCCCTTATTTCCACTGGGATTACCACCTCAGTTTCGTAGGTCAGTCGGAATGAGGTTTCCCCGGTAGTCGAGTGCGGGGTTGTCCTGTAGGCCCAGAGTACGCTGTGTAGCTCCTCGACCCACCTTTTCTTGGCGTCGCCCAGTCTCCGTTTCAGACCTCGCAGGATCACCCTGTTCGCGGCTTCGGCTTGCCCGTTTGTTTGTGGGTGCTCGACCGACGTGAAGTGTTGCTTCGTGCCCAGTTTAGTGACGAAGTCCTGAAAGTTCTTGTCGGTGAATTGTGTCCCGTTGTCGGTGATAATTGCCTGAGGTACGCCAAACTTGGCCAGTATATTCCTCTTGTAGAAACAGAGTATGTTGTGGGCCGTGATTTTGGCCAAGGCTTCGGCCTCTATCCACTTTATGAAGTAGTTGACGCCAACAACCAGGTACTTATTTTGGTACGACCCTACCGTGAAGGGTCCGAGGATGTCCATCCCCCACCAGGAAAACGACCACGAGGACGAAAGTCTTTTGAGTTCACTGGGTGGGGCCAGGTGCATGTCCCCGTGTTGCTGGCATCTGTCACACTTCTTGACGTGCTCTTTGGCGCCTTGCTTCATGGTGGGCTAGTAGTACCCTACTCGTAATGCTTTACGAGCTAAGGACTGTCCACCTAGGTGTTACGCGTTGATCCCTTCGTGGATCTCCTGTAGTATGCCGGGGACTTTAGGCTCCTCGAAGCACCTGAGGAGGGGAATCAAGAAGCCCCGCCGGTATAACTTGTCCTCAACAATAGTATATGAGAAGGTACGCCGCCTAACTACGCTGACATCCTTGGGATCGTCGGGTAATTTTCCCGTCCTGAGGTATTCGTATACCGGGGTCATCCAGCAGTGGCTGTCTCCAATGACGTGTACGTCGACCGTGGGGAAGGACTTCTTGATGCTCGGTCACGGAAGCACCTCTTGGATGATAGACTTGTTCCCTCCTTTTTTCTTTGTGCTCGCGAGCTTCGATAAGATGTCTGCCTGGGTATTGTGTTCACGTGGGACGTGACTCACTTCCGCCGAGGTGAACTTTTTCATCATTTCTTCCACCAAAGCCAAGTATTCGATGAGATTGTCGTTCTTGGATTGAAACTCTCCTCGCACCTGGGAGACCACGAGCTGAGAGTTGGTGAATATTTTTACTTCTTTGGCACGGAGATCCTTGGCTAGTCGTAACCCGGCGAGGAAAGCCTCGTATTCGGCCTGGTTATTTGGCATCGGGAAGGACAATGTGAGGGAGACCTCGATCAGGATGCCTTCCTCGTTCTCTAGGATGATGCCTGCACCGCTTCCTGTCGAGCTGGATGCCCCATCGACATAGATCGTCTATTTTTGTGATCCGTCAATCGAAGGCTCTAGGATGGTCATCTCCGCGACGAAGTCGGCCAGTACTTAAGCTTTTAGGGCCTTTCTCCCCTCGCATTGGACGTCAAACTCGGCGAGTTCGAGTGGCCACTTGAGCATCCTACCCGCCATGTCTGGTCGGCTGAGGTGCTGTCTCACGGGCTGCTCAGTCCTCACCACCATCGTGTGGGCCAAGAAGTAGTGTCGCAGTCTTCTGGCCGCGGTGACGAGGGCCAGAGCGACCTTTTCGATCTGCTGGTATCTAAGTTCGGGACCTTAGAGGGCTTTGCTGGTGAAGTAAATTAGCTTCTTCCCGTTGGGGGTTTCCCGGATTAGAACCACGTTGACCGCTTCGCTCGTGACGACGAGGTACAAGAACGTCTCCCCATCTTCTGGTCGTGAGAGGAACGGGGGTTGCGAGAGAACTTGTATGAGGTGGAGGAGCGCCTGTTCGCACTCCTCGGTCCATTCGAACATGGCCTCCTTGCGTAGGAGATTGAAAAATAGAAGTACGTATTGCGCCGACTTGGCCACGAAGCGGGACAACGAGGTGAGCATCTCGTTTAGCGATTGTATCGATTTCTTTGAGTTCGGCGTTGGGAATTCGGAGAATTCCCTGCACTTGTCGGGGTTCGCCTCGATCCCTCGTTCTGCAAGGTAGAAACCGAGGAACTTACCTGCCCGGACACCAAAGGTGCATTTCTCCGGGTTGAACCTCATCTTGCATTTCCTCGCTGTGTCGAAGACCCTTTTGAGGTAGGCAGTGTGGTCGATCTCTTCTCGCGATTTTACGATCATGTCCTCCATGTAGACCTTGAGCATGTCGCCGATCTCTCCCCGAAAGACTTTATTCATCATCCGCTGGTAGGTGGCGCCGACGTTTTTCAAACTGAAGGGCACTACGCTGTAATAGTAGTTGCCCGACTCGGTCATGAAGGCCGTGTGCTATTTGTCGGTCTTTGCCATGGGGATTTGGTTGTACCCCGAGTACGCGTCCATGAACGACATCAACTTAAAACCTGCAGAATTGTCGACCAGTTTGTCGATGTTAGGCAGTGGATAAGCATCTTTCGGGCATGCCCGATTAAGATCGGTGTAATCAACGCACATTCTCCATTTTCCATTATTTTTCTTAACAAGTACAATGTTGGACAGCCAGGTTGTGTATTGGGCTTCCGAAATAAAATTTGCCTCTAAAAGGTCTTTTACAGCTTTTTCAGTAGCCTCCGCTTTCTCGGGAGACTGCCTACGCCTACTTTGCACTATAGCCATAACGACCAGATCTATTGTAAGCTGGTGGCAGGCCACATCTGGATCTAGGTCGGGCATCTCTGACACGTTCCACGCGAGCAGGTCAGTCCTCTCCCAGAGGCAGGCCTTCAACTGCTTCCTCTCCAGGTCGGGGAGCCCCGTGCCAATCTTCACATTCCTGTCTGGATTGTCCCTGAGAGTGATGAGCTCAAAGTCTCCATCTGGAATGGGGGGCGTTGGGTGAAGAGGCTGTTCGTTGCCTTCGACTGGGAGGTTGTTGTCCGCTGCTTCTCCTTGTTCCTGCTCGCTGGGGAAGCGACTGTCGAGGTCCACCATGTTGACGTGCGGGAGTGGCTTGTGCTCTGCGTCAGGGGCTGGCTTCTATAAGGTCTTGGACTTGACGTTGATTGAGTTCATACCCTTGGTCGCAGCTTCGAAGCATCTCCTAGCAACTTCAATATCACCGTGAAGGGTGACGACCCGACCTCTGGTCGTGTAGTACTTCATCTTCAGATGAAATTTAGATGGTACTGCCATGAGCTCGGCCAGAGTTGGTCTTCCTAGGATGCACTGGTACGGAGAAGGGCACTCCACCACCAGGAAGCGGGTCTTAACTTGTTAGGCAGTGTCGTCGTTCCCGAAAGTAACCATCAGCTCGATATAGCCCCACGGTCTGGTGGTGGTGCCGTTGAAACCCTGGAGGTCTGAGCCCACGTAGGGGGTCAGATGTGTTTCATTGAGTTGGAGGGTCTCGAAGAGGTGGGCATACCTGATGTCCATCGAGCTCCGTTGGTCGACCAAGATGCGGCGGACATCAAAATTTGCCATTTGCGCCCTGATCAGGAGAGGGATGATGAAGTTGGGGGCACCGCCCGATAATTCTTTGAGGTAGAAGGTGATGGGGTTCGACCTTCCTTGGACCTTCTCGAAAGTGGCGGTCTGCGTCGAGCTCGTCTCTATCAACTTGTCAAACTTTCGCTTGATTGACCCCATTGAGACCTTGTTGAAGCCCCCGCCGGATATGACCATGGCGGCGGAGAAAATTTCCCATGGGCTGTGTGCGGTCACAAGGATGTCAGGCTCGCTGGGAAAGTAGAAGTCCTCTGGTCGGGTGATACATAGGGTGACTTGCAATCCGTTCTCACAGGAGGAAGGGGTCGCCTCCTCGACCCTTTGCGTCTCCCGGGCCTCCTGTCGGGGAGCGTCGTTCCTCTTCGTGTACTGCTTGAGGTGCCCCTCATAAATCAAGATTTCTATCGCATCTTTGAGGTGGATGCAGTCCTCTGTAACATGCCCGTGGCTCCTATGGAACCTGCAGTACTTGGACTTGTCAACGTTTGGCTTGGGGGTGTCGGCTTTGGGAAGCGAACACCACCTTTCTGGAATTCCGAGTTGATGCACTCGGTTAGAATGCGCTCGCGGGGAGCGGTGAGTAATGTGTACTTAGTGAATAAGCCAGTTGGTCCCCTCGGTTCACGAGAGTCTCGGGGAAAGTCTTCTCTTATTTTGTCCCCGCCTCGTCGGGGGGGCGGTTGAGTGTTCTTGCCTGGAGCTTCTGGGGCACTCTAGATTCTGCGAGTCGCAGGCACAATGGGCGACCTCTATCTCCTCATACTGGATGTATGATTGGGCCTTGTGGAGGAGTGCTTCCAAGGTGCGGGGCCTTTCAATGCCGACACCCTTGGCGAACTCGGTGCGAGGTCGTAATCCTCGCTCGATCAAGAATTTCTTCATGTCGTCCGTGGTGGATATCTGAACGGATTCTCGATTAAATCTCTCGATGTAATCCCAGAGAGATTCTTCTTTTCCCTGTATGATGGCTTCTAGGGATGCTTCCGTCTTCGGGTGGCATTGTGAAGCAGTGAAATGCCTGGTGAACTGCCTCTTCAGTTCCTTCCAGGTGGTGATGGACTTCGAGGCGAGGCTCTTGTACCACACCATGGCACCCTTCCGAAGGGTAGTGGAGAAGAGCCTGCACTTGATGGCTTCCCGGACGTTCTGATAGTCGAGCATTGCGTCGAAGCTTTCGACGTGGTCGTCTGGGTCGGTCGTACCGTCATATATCGCTAAGGGCGGGGGTTTTTCCATCCCGATTAGCAAATGGGTCTCCATGATTTCCCTAGACAGTGGGGTGCGCTGGTCGTCTTCATCGTTTTGGGCAGGTGACCGCGACGGGGACTGGTCACCTCGGTCATGCTTGCTTCGTCGGGGAGGACTTCTCAGTCGGCTATTTGCCTTCTTGCCATACTCGTCGACCTTATTCCTCTTCTGAGCGGGGATACGTTGTTCCTTCCGAGAAGGAGACCGGTCGCGCTTCTGGGTGACCACGGGTTGGGGCCGTTCTAGACGCGGACGACGCCCAGGCATCCGGGGAGAGGGACTTCTAGAGTCCTCGGGTCGTGTCCTCTGCGGGGGAGGAGAGGGAATGCGCGAAACGGGGCGACAATGTCTTCGCCGGGGAAAGCGTGATTGTCACTCCCTCTCGAGCACTCCTATCTACTCATTCTATTAGAAGATCATCAGATTGGTCTGATTGATGGTAGCAAACAGAGCCATCGTAGTCGGATCAACATTTGGTGGCGTGGGGATCGGCTGGTAGATAGTCGGGCTATCCAAGTGTCAAGCGGCATTGAAGGCCGCGTCGTTAGAGGAGGGAGAAGCGGCGTGCCCGTCCCCGTGGTTGCCTTCTTCTACGTCGACGACCACGTTGGGGTCGTGGTCGTCTTAGTTGTTGAATGGGGCGAAGGCGGTGTCCGGAGCATTGGCCTCAGTTCGAGGGCTGGCCATGATCTTCAGAGATTAAAGGTTGCTTTGGTTTTCACGGGAGGAAAAACGGGGAAGCAAAGGGTTCCCACAGACGGCGCCACTGATCGTACCTGATCAGAAATAGATCGGTGGCCAGCAACACGTCGTGAGCTTCGTTACTCCGGTGGTGGTGAGAAGGTGGTGGAGGGTGTACCTGCAAGGTACTCCGATGTCAAAGTAAGGGACAGAGTAAAGCACAAGTACAAAAAGGTAGTGAGAGTAAAGATTCAGAATACCTGACCCTCTAGTGAAAGAGGGTATTTATAGTGTGCCCCCAGCACTGGGCCAAATGTCATCTGCACTGGGTTGGACCACTAGGCCCAATGCAGATAACTGCCAGGGCTTACGTGGCATAGGGAAGACCAGCACGTGATCTTTGCCCTGGAGCAATTGCCCTGTAATCTTCGAAAGATGGGCTGACCAGTTCTTCAGGAAGTGGGTAGTTGCATGATGACGTGTCCCCGTGTGAGGGGCAAGTGGAGACGTGGGGCAGACGCGTGGTGTCTCCCCGTGCCATGTAGTGACCTGCTCGACAATGGTGGGATCTGGATGTGCCCGACGATGGGGAGGATTGGGCCTTAATGGGCCGCTTAATGTAACATTGGGTTAGGCTTGTCCGACTGGTGGGCAGGTCCTGTACCAGTCCAGAACTATATATATATATATATATAAAGCAAAGGGCATGCATGAGGAATGGAAAGGAAAGCAAAAATTCAAAATTTTAAGTCTATAAGTCGACCTATGAAAGCATTGTGTTGACCTATACAGGTCTCAGGTCGACCTATTTGAGGCGACACATAGGCAGTGGCTATAAGCTTTATTATTGAGGCATGAGTGTCGACCTAAGTGAGTTATGTGTCAACCTATGCTGAAGCAAAAGCTTATATAGGTTGACCTAAACACATATGTGTCGGCCTGTGCAGTAGTTTTCACTCTAGAAACTCAATTTTTGATGCATGTACCTTTCCTAAGTCATTTCCAATCATTTTCCAACATGTTTATATGCACCCTAATGCTAAGATGAATAATGCACATCTAGAATTTGGTTGATACCATCTAATGTACAAAAAAGCTAAAGTTTCTCCTAGTTTTGACATAATTCAAAACATAACTAAATGGAAAGATGCACTCACAAAATCATTTTGTCATCATTTTTCATGTAAGATTTTCATGACCAACATTGTGATTTTCTATGAAATCAACACCCTTTCACTTTTGAAAAGTTCAAAAACTCTTGCAATCAAATTTCTTTCTTCTTTAACCTCTAATTTGATTTTAGATCTTGATAATGAGAGATTTGTAATTGATTGAGGGAGACACCGTCTTGAAACTAATCGTTCTTCAAGATTGGGTAAAATTTTCCTGGTTTCTTGCAAGATTGAGGTTGTTCTCATTGGTATTGACAAATTCCAGTGAAAAGAATGAGGTTTTCTCTCCATATTACATTGGTAGTGACCATGTGGAAGGCTACAGACAAAATGAAGTTCTTCTCAAATCCTCAGACAGTTCATCTCTCAAAGAATCAGTAGGATCAAAGGGTAATCGCTACACACGAAGGCTTGGTGCAGATTGGTGATATTGGAATATTCAAGAAGCGTGAATCGAGAAAAGATTACACATAAGAGTTTAGTATTACGCTTTATACAAGTCAAGATCCAAATAGAAGATTTATATTTCTCAGTATTATTGTGGATAAATGATTGTATGAACTCTTGCAATATTTATCAAATTAAAAAGGAACAATGCAAGTTCCAATGAGAAACCATTGAAGAAAGCAGTAGGCAAAGTGAGGACGAACGCCGAAGCACTATAAATCTCGATGTCCTCTCTCTCTCTCTCTCTCTCTCTCTATATATATATATATATATATATATATATATATATATATATATATATATATATATATATATATTGCATTTAATTTTCGTAGCATATTGCATGCTTAGGTTTTCAGTTATAGCGTAGGTTATCATTTATTCAATTTGATTGCGATTTACTACATAAGGTTAGTTTTTGTTAGAATTAGTGCTTAATCGAGCTTTAGTGGTGATTAAATTATGAGAAACTATTGAGTTTATAATTTGTTGAAATTGAATCGTTTTATAATCACACCTTGTGAAATATACAATTGAATCAATTAAATACCTTTGTGTATCATTAAATCATCTTTGATATTTGTCAAGGGATAAAGTGTTAATGTGATTAAGTTTCGATAAAAGTATAATTCTCATATATTGGCTCTATATCTTTCGCGCGTAACTCTGAAAAACCTCTGATAATCCATTTTGGAAAATCGGTTGAATTTTTCGTTTTAATCTATTCACCCACATCTAGACTGTTTTCATACTCCATATTCTCACCTAACAAGTTTCACCCAATTTTATTTGAGAATACTATATCCTTCAGCCTTTGATAAGGGGCGCATGTGTTCTTTAAACTAAACGACACGACGTTGTATTAATAGTTATCTTGGTTGGACATAAACGTCATTTTGGGCGAGTCCAAAAGGTCTATCTTTATCTGATTGTATCCAAAATAGGCGTGCATGAAGCTCAATGTCTTGTACCCCAACAAACCATCAATTAGTTTGTCAATGTTGGACAATGTCTATGGATCTTAGGGCAGGTGACATTTAAATTGGTGAAGTCAACGCACATTCTCCATTTGTTTAACACCTTTCGAACCAAACTCACATTGGCCAGCCAAGTTAAATATTTGACCTTCGCTATAAGCCTGACGCCTTTTAGCTTTTCAACCTCTTCATATACGATCAATCACTTCTCTTCGCCTACTTTGCGCTTTCTTTGGGTTATAAACTATACTGTGGAGTCTATGGCGAGACGATGACAGACCACCCTCATATCAATTTCGGGCATGTCCGAGAGGGTCTTGCAAAACAAGTCAATGCTCATTTTCAACAAGGTGATTAATTATTCCTCCCCAACTTTAAACAAAGAAATCCCCAACTTGGTGGTTTGAAAAGCTTGAGGCTAAATCAGGGCCTCCTTTGAATCTTATAATTAGGTTGAGTATTTGATAATGAGAAATCTATGATTAATAAATTATGCTATTTTTTTAGTCTTAATATTCTTTTTCCCCTCATATATCAATCTTTGTCCCTTAATTCAAAAAAGTTCATATTAATTATTTAATTTTTCAAAACGTATCATATTATTACTTTTTGTTTAATTAACAATGAAAAAGCTTAGAAATCGATGCTAAATTAATCATTAACTAGACAAAAAGTATAAAAACTATATGTTTTAAAAAGTTAATAAATCAATAGAGACTTTTATTAAGTTAAGAGATTAAAATGAAAGTCGAAGTTAACATCAACCAAAAAAAAATTATTATTTTTTTTAAAGTTTTGTATGTATGAAGAAACGTTTAAAATTCTTTTCTATTATAATTGAAATAGATTTTTTTTTTTTTTGTTTTTTGGTTAGAAAAAAGATATATATTTTTTACATTTTACTTATAATTTTTATTCACATTTCTCCTCTCATAATTTAATTTTTTTGAATATTATTTCTTAATATTTATTTTATTTTATGGTTTTGGGTTTAAATTAGGCATTTAGGTGTGGTTGGAAAGACAGAACAGATGTTACGTTCCTTTTCGTCTTCACTTCACAAAGTTTCTCTTTTCATGGCATCCGAAAAACCTCAACGTCTTCATCAAAGTAACTCTTTTTCTTCCCTTTTTCTCTGTCATTTAATTTGGTTACATAAACAATTTTATTTTAATTTTCGATTTTGTGTTTCCAGCAGTTGCAGGAACCAACTTTCAGAACACAACAAAGAGGGCAAAAACCATGGCCACTTCCACTGCAACTGCAACAGAGTCCGCTATGAAGGAACCTTTCACCAAATATGTTGAATATCTTAATAACCTTGTAATGTATCTTATCTTTGATTTTTCAAGCTTTTTATATTTCATTGCATGAATGTAAGTCCATGGCGTAAATGAGTGAATAAATTAGCTTAAGGGTTATTGTTTTGATGCCTAAAGATTTGATTTTTTTTAGTTTTTATACTTATTTGGGGTTGTGGGTGTAATAAGCTCTTGATAAATGATTATTCTCATTTAGGTTTACCCCTTTAGAATCGTTTCGTTAGTGTCAGCGCGTGTCAGACACTTGTACGCGTGTCAGACACCTGACACTTGTATGACACCCGTACGACACGTGTTAGAAAAGTCAGATAGATGTTTCCAAGCCAAATATAGTTTTTTCTTTGCTTTGACATTCTTTGAATTGGCCGTGTCGCTCCTATAACACGTGTCGGACCGGACACTCGTATGAGTCTATTAACATTTATTGCTTTTAGTTCCTTGTCTCAATTGTACTGATTTAGTGTACTATACTATCTAGTTCATTATGTTTGGGGGGAGGGGAAAGAGAGGGAAAGTCACTTTCATTTTTTTAGTATTAGATTAGATAGTTATAAAATGTTTTAAGCAAATGGTGAGTAGTACTGTTGAAGAAAAAACCCAAGTTTCACAATGGAAAGAGAAAAGACCTTAAAAAGTTTAGAAAAAAGGGAATCTATCACCTTACATAATCAGCTTTCGATGCGAGGGGGTGTATTTTTTAGTAAAACTATTTTCTGGTCTTATCTCCTTTTAATATGGAACTTGCACGAAATACTCTCGCGATCAAGTTAGAAGCTATTTTTTAGCAGGGTAAGAGTAATACCTAGATGATTAGATGCGCCTTTTCCTCAAAAGTGTACGGTCATTTATAATATATGCTTTTGTTTATGTTACATGCATGTCACCATGAGATATTTATGTGGTTGTTTGTTAGGATTAAATTAAATCCTGATAGAGGAAGGATCAAGAACTGATTAAAGAAATTGATAGAAACTCAGGAAAAAGATATAGAAAGTTGGTTAGTTATTGAATAAAATAATTGAGTGTGAATGATTACAATGCAACCCAGAGGCAACTGACCCCTACCAGAGAATAGGTTCTCCTTACTCTAACCACCAAGAATACATGATCCCCTCTCTCCCACTATTCACGCTTACTTATCGCCATTCAAACAAAACCAAAGTAGAAAGGATCCCACACCTGTAACTACTTACCCCCACTTCTCTTCCTTCTCGAATATACCTTCCAAATATTGGGCCTAGGTGGAACCACCCCAATATCAATATTGGTCTCAGCACTACTAGACTTAGGGGTTCTATCAGAAATGATCTACATACTCTTGACTTTTGAGGTGTAACCTGTGGATGCATGATTTCCATTCTGACGTGCCTTTGTGGCTCTGGGGTGTGCAGGCCTCTCACTGGGTGGATTGGGCCTTGCACATAATCCTCACATGAGGATTGGAAGGTTAAATGACAATCTCTTATTTTATTCCTTTCATTATTTAACTGCCGAGAATGCTCACTCGAAATGAAAATTTTTCTCCTTATTCAATCATCCATAAAATACATGCAGCTTGTGACCGAAAGAAGTTGATATAGTGGAAAAATTGAAAGATTGTTAACTGTTAAGTGTATTTGGAACGAGAATGTTTAGATCTTAAACCTTTTGGTTATATGTTTGTTCCTTCTCTCAGCTTTAGCCTGTAGTCCGTTATTAAAAGACTAGTATACTGAAGTGGAAAGCTTTATCTGAAAGAGTCTCCGTCTCTCCTAAAATTTGATTTTACTGTAATGTTGTACTTAAACCAATATTTGGTGCACACTGCATACTACCCCTTCATATAAAGTTTTGATTCACTGATAATATTTAGAAACTAACATTTCAATAATTTTAATGCTTTTGAATTTGAAGTATATGGATATTGAGTGAGCTATGAGTATCCTGTATAGTCATTCCCTTTACAACATTGCTGCATACCATTCAATGCTATTATTGACTGTTATTTTGAGACTTTTGTAAACCTGTATTTGTAGAATGATAAACGGGAAAGAGTGGTAAAAGCAAGCCGTGATATAACAATGAATAGCAAAAAGGTCATATTTCAAGTGCACAGGTTACCTATCGCTTTTACATCTCAATCTCTTCATGCTTGTGTTTGCGTTGTTTGATCTATAACTGTTTTTTTTTAAAATTTTTTTATATTTTTTTTATCTTGGATCAGCTGAATCCCTTATAAATTATACTTTCCACTGTCTTTGCTTGAATTAGTTTGTCCTTCATGCTTTATTTGTTCTTTAATTTCTCACATTCATCATAAAGTGGAAGTACTTGAGAAAGCAGAAAAAGATTATTTATTGTTGCATGTGATCTTTATCTTCTTGGTCTTACATACCATATTCTATTTTTTTTAACAAGGATGAGTAAATACAATAAAGTGGAAGTACTTGAGAAAGCCGAAAAGGATTTAGCAGCTGTGACAAACCAGTATGTGTCTCGACTCGTCAAAGAACTTCAGGGAACTGATTTTTGGAAGCTAAGACGAGCCTACTCGCCTGGGGTATACTTTCAGTTACTTTCTTGTTTCAATGTTTGAGTTCAAATACTTTTATCTGATATTTTTGTCTGTGTTGGCAGATACAGGAGTATGTCGAAGCAGCTACATTCTGCAGTTTCTGTAAAAACGGAACTCTTTTGACGCTTGATGAGATGAATGACACGTTGTTACCACTCAATGATCCTTCTCTCCAGCCTCTGCAGATAAACATCCTTGACTATCTGTTAGGGGTGAGTTTCTTTCTCAGTTTTTACTGTTATCCGACTGATCTATTCATGTTGTTGATTATTTGATACAACAGCCTGACACAGACACCTGACAGTTAAACAACACTTACACCTCAACGCCAATAATAATTTGAGCAAAATGAATCATTGAATAGCTCTGACATAGAAACCTGACAGTGACATGACACTGACATCTCAACACCAATATTAATTTGAGAAAAATGAATCATTGAATGTAACTACATGTGTCGGTATTGTGTTAGTTTCATTGTTTTAGACATGGACACCGGAAATGTCTTCAATCAGTATCGGTGCTATATAACATTTTAATAAGGGCTGCTTCAATGCAATCTTAAGTGCTTGATTTGTTGTGATGATCTCTACAATTCTGTTTTCTGTTATTTCTCCTTTGGTAATCTTAACATGTAGATGAAGTAAGCATTCAAATTAATTATGCTTTTACTCCATAAGGTTCTCAATATTCTGTTACAGCTTGCAGATTTGACAGGAGAGCTCATGCGGTTGGCCATTGGTAGAATATCAGACGGTGAACTTGAATTTGCTGAGAAAATATGCAGTTTTGCACGCGATATATATAGGGAGCTTACACTCGTTGTTCCACATATGGATGATAATTCTGATATGAAAACAAAGATGGATGTCATGCTTCAAAGTGTCACGAAAATAGAGAACGGTAATGTATCAGCTTTCAAATTTCTATTTGCAAGACTAAGTTTTGTATCGAAAATTGACGCCACAATAGTTTTTGTACCAAATGTTGAAAACACTTGTTGTTTATGTAGCTTGTTATAGTGTTCACGTGAGGGGGTCAGAGTATATTCCACTTTTGGGATCAAATGATTCAAGTTCATTCTTAGTAGGAGTTCAAGATATTGAACTATGAGGTATTTTATATCATTGTTCGTAGTTTAATTTTACTTCAGGACTATATTTACCTCTTTGTTCCTTTTTCTAATTCAAAGATGTTTCCTTATCTTGTACAGATTATCTATTGGAACCGAAATGAAATCTATGTAGACGAGGGATATTTACAGTGATTCTCGGTGAAGATATGTATGGTTGTCGTTTTATTTTAAACTTTGAACTTATTAAACTTGTTCTTAGTATTGTTTTGAGATTCAAGAAACTTTGGCTTAAAAATAGAATTATGCTAGCATATGAATATTTTGGTTTTTTAATCAGAGGCTAATATAGGTGTGTCCAAGCCTTGTTTTAAAATGTAGGTAGTTTTAACTGATGTAGAAGGCTAATTTAGGCTAGTTTCAGCGTATATTATCAATTTTGTTGACAGTAGATAATAGTATTAGATGTTGTGTCTTCAGCTTTTACTTTTTCTTTTGTCTTCTCTAACTCACCTTCCTCCATTTCAACATTTTAAAAAACTTTCCCATAAAAATGGAAATGAGAACTTTTTCACAAATGCTAACTCTACCATGTTTCCACATGCATTATTTTTAAATAATCTTTTATTCTTTTTCCTTTTCACCTTCGCTATTTTCAAACATTTCTTTCACTTTTTTTGTGCCCAAAACAACCACCATTATTGTTATCACTGTGGAATTGTTGTTATTGCTGTATATTGACACCATTACCATTCATGGCATTGTTGACACCATGATCAACCATGACTTCTGATGTTGCCTGAGCTTGGCTGATTGCTATCTTTTTATTTTCTTTCTGTTATTTTTCTTTATTGTTATCTCAATTTCAAGATCGAAAACCAATTGATCAGTAAAAAACTTGCCTCTAATGCAAAAAGAAATTAACAACTACACCAGAAAATTTAGCAAATAGATGCAATATATATTTGTACATAAATATACAAAAGTGAAATTTTCTTAGAGTAACAATAACTATATAACAGGGAAAGTCTTTCACAACATCGTCATTTTATTTGAGTAATTAACAATTTTTTTTATCATATTCTCATGGGCTTGATGTATATTCAAAATCTGTTCAACAATTAGTATGATTCTAACTTTAGGGTTTTGAGGGTTTGTTTGTTTCATGAGCGAAAAACGATAATATTGATGAGGTAGTAACAAATAAATGAAGTTGCATGTCTCTATCTCATGGGTTATATGTTTTGTTGCATTTTTTATTTTATTTTTAAGTTTTTGATTTATTTATTTAATTATTGAGTCTTCTCATCGATTGCGCATCAGTTGATTTTTAAATCCGTTTAAACAGTCATAAATCAAAGTGTTTTGGTTATAGTTTAAGTAATATGTTTCAAGTCAAACTATTGAATTTTTGGATAAAAAACTATATTTGAGAAGAGAAAAAGAAATATACACTGACAGTGTAAAATATTTTTACACTGTCAACCAATGACAGACGTGTATCCTGCCATATCACACTTTTATTTTTAAAATACTATTATGATTTGGCATTTTAAAATAATGTGATTGGATGTCTGTGTAATATTTCTTTACACTGACAGTGCACTATCTTTAAACTCATTTGAGAATAATTCAAGTCATGATAATTTTAAAATCTCAAAAATCATTTGAAATTTTGTAAAAATGAGATTCTATAAGTGTGATTCGAATCACATTATTCACATGACTCGTATCAAACTTACAAGGAGCTTAATGCCCTTTTTCCTATTTTCATGATTCGAATCACAAACTTGATTCAAATCACACTGAACTAAACTTTTCTTGTTTTTCTTTTGGAATTCTGATTCGAATCACCAAATTTCATGACTCTAATCATTTGATCTGAACCATAGATTATGTGTCTCGAATCACACAAATAGTTCCTCATATGGTTTTTTCTTCTTGAATCAAATCACTTAATTTTCTGTATTGAATAATACCTCTTGTCTATGCCTTAAATCATACATCATTTTTCACTCATTTTATGATAAATCTCCGACACATATAAAAGCTTTTTTGTTAGACGATGGCTATGGATCTAGAAGGGGAATTGATTTTAAAAATTTTAAGCAGAAGCAGCCACCGAATCACTCGTCTACAACGAACCTCTACTAAAAGGATCGGATATGCACGACAATATTAAAAATGGAATACGGATGAGAGAAATTCAGAATGATTCACACAATTGAAACGCAATCAACAAAGTTTACTTGCTTAATACTTAATCCAAACCAATGAGGTGAATCGATAAACAATTAGAGACAAATGCGTTCGATTTTGCTTTGAAACAAATTATCAAACACTTGGTGTGCGTAAACACACTAAGTGCAGAATTTCTATGGAATGTAATGTAAAGCTGCTCCAAGATACAATTCAAGAAATTGTATAAATTTAACAAAACAGTTTCTCAACTCAAGATTACACTACGACAGAAATTTCGATAAATTGCGACTTCACAAATTCGAATAAACTGAAATGTAAAAGAGTTATGGGAAAGAGAGAACAAACGAGATTTGATTAGGAAGTTCCCCAGTCGTCCTCGCTTTGGGTACGTCTGCCCCCAATTCCAAAATTGGAATTGATATATATATATATATATATATATATATATATGTTCTGGAATGGGCCGATGGCTAGACATGGCCTAATCCACTTCTGCTCCAGAGCGGCCCAAATTGCCTAAGTCCAGGCCACAGAGGGGAAAAAGTTACCTTTCTGCCCCTACAACCGGGAAAGGAATGCAACGTTCCTCCCCGGAATTACTGCCCGTCACGCACGGCTTCATTGCTCCCCGAACAGCTATGGGCAGGTGCTCAGAACTATGCATATGCCCGACGTAACGGCTAGTTTTGGGCATCCTGCCCGACATAACGGCTAGTTTGGGTAGTTACCTATTCTTTGGGGAAAACGGTTACTTCGCCCCGAAAATAGGACCGTTGGCCACGCGCTGGGGGCTCTATATAAACCCTCTCGCTTGAGAGGGCCAGGTATCCAATATTCACCCTAAGAATTCATACTTTGTACTTGCCCCTTTTCTCTGAGCCTTTCTTACTTGAGCATCGGAGTACCTTGCAGGTACACCCCCTCCTCTCCATACGACCAGCATCCCTGACGCACTTGGCGGCCCAATTCTACAGGATCTGATCTAGCCTTCACGATCAGTGGCGCCGCCTGTGGGAATCATTGTTCTCCCCATCTTTCTTTCCTCAGAAACCGAAGATCAAAACAATTCTCAAACATCATCACGATCATGGCCTCACAAGATCGCACCAATGATGCTCTCCAAACCACCATCCTCCCCGTCAATAAATCTGACGTTGACGACCAGTCATCTCTCCTCCGAGATACCCGTTTTCTCAAGGACGGAGCCAATGTTTCTCCTTCCTCTACCCCTGCTGATCGCAACAGCGATCAACCATCACTTGACATCCAGCCCGTTCCTGTTCTGCCCAACGCCGACCCGGCCGTGGCAGCCCTCCTGGAGGCGATCAACAAAACCAACACCATGTTCCTGCAGCAAAACGAGAGGATCAGGGCGTTAGAAGAGTCCAACCGTCCAAGATTCCCTCCTACGCGGAGGAACCAGTGACGATCAAGGAGCCCGCATCCCCGGAGAGACGTCGACCGAAGACTGCGCCAAAAGCCTGATCCTCACGCAGCCCGGAAGCGCGACCAGATCTCCCCGCGTGACCAGCACGCTCACGACCACAAGAGGACTCGAAGGAACGAGCAATCTCCTCCGGTCAAGTCTAAAGGACGGGCCCGCTCACCTTCCCCTCGAAGAAACCGATCGCCTTCTCCTCAAAGGAACCACTCACCTTCTCCGCAAAGGAACCGCTCCCCTTCTCCCCGAAGGAACCGCCGCTGCGAGCATCCCATTCGGTCCCCATCATACACAAGTTCTAGCAGCGACGACGAGCCTCGCGGCCCGTTGTCCCATGAGATCTTGGCTACCCGTCTCCCAAAAGGCTTGGAGAAACCCCCGTCACTTGGCACGTATGATGGAACCACTGATCCCGATGAGCACATCGAGAACATCGATGCGCTGTTAGACTACCGCAGCGTACGAGGCGCCATCAAATGCCGACTGTTCCTGACCACACTCCGAAAGGGAGCAATAACCTGGTACAAGCAACTGCCCGAGGAGTCCATTACCTCGTGGAGACAGCTGGGCAGGATGTTCTCGCGGCACTTCACAGCATCTCGCCGCCACCCCAAAACCGAGGCCTCCCTTGGAGCCATAATCCAAAGAAAAGATGAACCTCTCCGCGTATATATCGAGAGGTTCAACAAGGAAGCTGTACAAGTCCCTACAACGGATGAAATGAAGAAGTTTCTGCTCGAGCAAGGGCTCCGCCTAGGCTCCGAGTTTTCTAAAGCCATTGGCCTCGCACCACCGAGGAACTTAGACACCTTCCTCCTCAAAGCCCAATCACACATTCAGTATGAAGAGAAGGTTGCGGCCAACAAAGTCCGAGCATTACGCCATCAGGAGAATGCTCGGGCATCCAGAGGAGAGGAACCCTCGACATCTCGTCGGGGCGAACGGAGGCGCGAGGATCGCCCTCGTGACTCCCGTGACAACAAGGGCCCTCCGGGCGGTTCCATGACTACACTCCCCTGACTATCTCCAGGGAAAAGATCTTGTCCGAATGTGCCAATTCGGAGTTTAAGCAGGCAGGGGTCCGCTTCCCCAAGCAACTACCGAACAAACCAAACGTAGACAAATCAAAATACTGCCGTTTCCACAAGAGTCACGACCACACTACGGAGGACTGCATCCATCTGAAGGATGCCATTAAGATACTGATCAGGGACGGGCACCTGAAGCAGTTCGCCAAGAAGAAGGACACTCCTCGGCAGGACGCCCAGGAGTCGAAGAAGATAGAGGAGGAAGTGCCCTCCTCGGAAGACGCCAACGTACAGGTCGCTATGTCCATATCGCGATCGGAGGACTTCTACGTCCCGGACGGGCTCAGCGGCCCACAACCCATGGGAGACTTTTCCCTCCGCCATGGTCATCTCTGGCGGGGGCTTCAACAAACTCATAGTGGGCTCCGTGAAACGCAAGTTCGAGCATCTGATCAACACGAGCTCCAATAAAGTGACCACGCTTGATCAGTCCCAGAAAGGATCCGTACCCATCTCCTTCTACCGGGAAGAACTCCTCGGCGGATCCCCGAACTCGAGCATACATTTGCTCATCAGAGCCCGAATGGCGAACTTCGACGTTCGCAGAATCCTAGTCGACCAGGGCAGCTCGGTCGACATCATGTACTCCCAGCTGTTCTCAACGCTTCAGCTGGACGAATCGCACCTTACCCCCTATGTAGGGTCCGATTTATAGGGCTTCAACGGATCAGTGACCAAGCCGTGGGGCTACGTCGAACTGATCGTGACCTTCGGATCAGCTGAGACGACCAGATCCATCAAGGTACAATTCCTGGTGATCGACTGACCGTCGCTATACCAGTGCATTTTCGAAAGGCCAACTCTGGCCGAGTTGGTAGCGGTACCCTCAACAGTCCACCTGAAGATGAAGTATTACACTTCGAAAGGAATGGTCGCCACCCTATACGACGATATCGAAGCTGCACGTAGGTGTTTCGAGGCAGCTACAAAGGGGCTCAACGCCATTGCGTCCAAGCCAAAAGCATCGGGCAAGCCAGCATTGCCAAGCAGCTCCGAGGAAGCCAAGCCTCTTCCCTAGGTCGACTCCATCGACCTCGACAGTCGCTTCCAGGAAGAAGACCAGCAGGAGGAACGAGCAGCTTCAGCCAACCCGTCCACATCGTCCAACAACGGATCCCATCCGATGCGCCCAATACCGGATGGCAACTTCGAGATCGTTCTATTCAGCGATGACGCTCAGCGGGGAGTGAAGATTGGAGCATATCTGCCCGACATCGCAAGGAAGCAGCTCAAGGAATGCCTCCGCGAGAATGCCGACCTCTTCGTATGGAGCGCCGCCGAAATGCCCGGCTTGGATCCATCTGTCGCATGCCACCAGCTGACAATTGACCCGGCCGTCAAGGCCATAGCACAACGTAGGAGAAAGCAGTCTCCGGAGAAGACGGAGGCTGCTGAAAAAGCTGTAAAGGACCTCCTCGAGGCCAAATTTATTTCAGAAGCCAAGTACACCACTTGGCTGTCCAATGTTGTATTAGTTAAAAAATCTAATGGAAAATGGCGCATGTGCATTGATTACACAGATCTCAATAAGGCATGCCCGAAGGATGCCTACCCCCTCCCCAATATTGATAAACTTATTGATAATTCTGCTGGTTTTAAACTTTTATCGTTCATGGTCGCCTACTCGGGCTACAATCAAATTCCGATGGCAATGTCCGACAAAAAATATACGGCCTTCATGACCGAATCGGGCAACCATTACTACAACGTAATGCCATTCGGCCCAAAGAACGCCGGAGCAACGTACCAACGAATGATGAACAAGGTATTCCGAGGAGAAATAGGCGACATGCTCGAAGTCTACATTGACGACATGATCTTAAAGTCCCACGAGGAAACCGATCATACTGCCCATTTGAGAAAGGTTTTCGAACAGGACAGGAAATACAAAATGCGTTTTAATTCGGAGAAGTGCACGTTCGGTGTCCGGGCAGGCAAATTCCTCGGCTTCTACTTAACGGAATGAGGAATCGAGGCCAATCCTGATAAATGTCGGGCATTATCCGAGTTTCCTACGCCCAAGTCCAAAAAATCCATCCAGTCCCTCAACGGGATGTTCGCGTCACTATCTCGTTTCGTGGCCAAGTCCGCCCAGCACGCCCTACCATTTTTCAAACTCCTCCGCAAAGAGGCAGCATTCGAATGGACCAAGGAGTGTGACGAGGCCCTTCTCCATCTGAAACGAGAACTTTCAGAGCCACCGTCCCTCTCTCGCCCGGACAATGGCGAAACGTTGTACCTGTACCTCGCCGTGGCGACCGAAGCAGTGAGCGCCGCTCTCATCCGCGAGACACCAGACGGGCAGAAGCCCATTTATTTCACTAGCAAAGCGCTGCAAGGACCAGAGTTAAGATACCAACAGATAGAGAAGGTGGCATTGGCCCTCATCAACGCAGCCAGAAGATTAAGACACTACTTCCTGGCTCACACGATCTGATTCGAACAGATCAACCCATAAAGCAGCTGCTCGGACGACCAGACATGGCCGATCGGATGCTCAAATGGTCGTTGGAACTGTCCGAATTCGACATCCAATACGAAAGTAGAAAAGGCATCAAGGCCCAAGCTCTGGCCGACTTCGTCGCGGAAATGACATTCGCAGACTCCCCCGCGAGCGAAGTGCACAAATGGACCATTTTCGTTGACGGTGCCTCGAGCTCGGCAGGGAGCGGCGCGGACATCATACTGGATAGCAACGAAGGTATCATTGTTGAAGTTTCACTCACCTTGTCCTTCCCAACCTCCAATAACCAGGATGAATACGAGGCCTTCCTCGCAGGGCTACGCCTTGCCAAGGACCTGGGCGCAGAAGAAGTCGTCATTTGCACGGATTGAACTCTCGTGGCCCTCAGGTCCGGGGAGAATACCAAGCCAAAAACGACAACCTGACCGAATACTTTGCCCTGGTCAAGAAGGAGATGGCGAAGTTCACAACAGTGGAAGTGAAACACGTTCCCCGCGAGCATAACGTGCGAGCAGACGTGCTATCCAAACTAGCCAACACAAAGAAGAAAGGCGAAAACAAATTCGTCATACAGGAAGTACTTCCTCAACCCAGCATCGAGAAGGCCTCCGCGACACTCGACGTACAGGTGACCTACGACAAAAACTGCTGGATGACCCCTGTCTATAACTATCTCGCCAAAGACGAACTTCCGTCCGACCCAAAGGAGGTCAGCACAGTCAGGCGAAGAGCCTGCTCTTACGTCTTGGTCGAAGATAAACTCTACAGGCGGGGATTCTCAATTCCGCTGCTCAAGTGTGTCGAGGAAGAAATGGTCGCGCACATCCTGCGCGAAATCCACGAACGAATCAACGCCCAACATCTCGGCGGAAGGTCGCTTGCCAGAAAGGCCCTCCGAGCAGGGTACTATTGGCCGACCATGCAGCACGACATGAAAGAACGTGAAGAAATGCGATAAATGCCAACGATACGGGGACATGCACCTAGCTCCGCCTAACGAGCTCAAGGCTATGTCATCCCCGTGGCCATTCGCCTGGTGGGGCCTAGACATCCTAGGACCCTTCGTGGTAGGATCAAGCCAGAACAAGTACCTAATAGTGGGTGTAGACTATTTCACAAAGTGGATAGAAGCGGAAGCTCTAGCCAAAATAACTGCCCTCAACATCCTGCGTTTCTACAAACAAAACATCCTTGCATGCTTCGGTATCCCCCAAGCGATAGTAACGGACAATGGGATGCAATTCACGGACAGGAAGTTCCAAGACTTCGTCGCCCAACTGGGCACGAAGCAGCACTTCGCATTCGTAGAGCACCCTCAAACAAATGGACAGGCTGAAGCAGCCAACCGAGTCATCCTTTGAGGCCTCAAGCGAAGGCTGGACGAAACAAAGAAGGCATGGGTCGAGGAACTGCACAACGTACTCTGGGCATACCACACGACTCCACACTCAACGACCGGGGAAACACCTTTCCGTCTAGCATACGGGATCGAGGCTATAATTCCCGTCGAAGTTCACGTGCCCTATAGGCGAACAGAGTCGCCCCTTGACGAGGAGATGAACGACGAGTCATTGCGAGAAGAACTCGACCTTGTCGAGGAAATCCGAACCAGAGCATCCCTCCGTGAAGCCTCACTGAAACAAAAAATTACCATCAGGCACAACGCCAAGGTGATACGACGAGAGTTCGACGTGGGAAGCCTCGTTCTAAGAAGAAACCACAAGGACTCTCGAGAAGGCAAACTAGCAGCCAACTGGGAGGGGCCCTATCGCGTCCGAGCAAAAACGGAAAATGGGGCCTACTACCTGGAACATCTCACCGGGGAAGAACTCGCTCAACCATGGAACGCTGAAAAGCTAAAACAATACTACAGCTAAATTCTCGGTTCGACCCGTCACAACGACGGACGTCAGCTACCGACCACTATGCACGTCTAGGTACAGCGTCGCATACGAATAAAGCAGAACCTCGCTCAGTAACGAGCCGGGTAACTGCTCGACAGCGGTCCTCGATCGAGCATTGCTGCCGTCAAAGTACCATGACTGGCAAAACCCCAGGTCGCGATGGGACGTTCACGCCGCGAACTCAGGCCTCAAGCGCGACCTGAGCTCCGCACCCCCGCCAGGATATTCCTCGGTCGTTCGACCAATTCCCCTCACTGCCGAACACATCTACAACGAGCAATCCCCCCAAATTATTCGGACAAGTCAAATACCCCCTATCACAAGCAGACATACATTCACAACGAGCATGAGTACAACACTTAGCGAAAAATAAAAGCAAGTAAAATCATGCAGATGACAGAATCAAACATGTAATAAATTAACATAATAAATAACCGCAAGGGCCATGATTGTACTAAGTTACATGAAACGGGGGCCACGAACCCCAAAAATCAAATTACAACTGTTACACGGCACGCAGACCGGATAAATTACAACATTAAAAACACAAACTCCTCACTCTTCCGCGTGCTCGGCAGGCTCGGACTAGGGCCCCTGGTCTTCAGAGGGTTGATCCTCGGTAAGGAGAGCATCGAGCATAACGATCCGACCATCCTCAACGTGCGCCAGATAATGGGTACCCTCGTCGGAAAAATCAAGCTCGGGATTCACCACCCGCAGTTGAGCCACTGCGTTTTTGAAAGACTCCTCCGCGACGACAATACCATCATCCTCGATCGTCAGCAAACGGGCAACCAACTCGAATCTTGTCTTCAATTCCTTCACGTCTTCCGGCTCATCGTCACCTGGGGCATTGGCCGCCTTCAGCCGCTGGATCAACTCCTCGGCAGACTTCTTCTCCGCCGCCAGCGTCGAGTTCTCCTCCTTCAACCGAGCTAACTCCTCCTCAGCTTTCTTCCGAGCATCGTCGACACCTTTAGCTTATTCCTTGAGGGACGCCACGGTAGCACGGACAACAGTAAGTTCGGCCTCAGTCGCCGAGTCCCCTTCGGCGTACACAACTGCCATCTCCAACATCCTGACCAAGGCAGAAGCGTCCTAAGCCACCAACGCCCTCTTGCTCGGGCGATCCATAATTTCCAAGCGAAGAGACTCCGCCCAAGGCACAATCAGATAGTTCCCCTCGAAGAACTTCCGATCATGGATGCAAGGAGAAAGATCGAACTTCCCCTTCTCTGACGCCCGAGTGAGTTCCACAGCGTCATTAAACCTTTGCCGCTTGGATCGACCGGTCAAAGGAAGAGGAGACCCCCGGGGAACAGAAGTAGGAGAAGAAGAGGTCCCCGCAGGAGACTGCATGGGAGGAGGAACACGGGCACCAGTAAACCGAGACTTCGGAGGGGTTGCCCCGACCTTGTTCCTCGCAAGAGCATTCCTCACAACTCTGTCGTGGGCCTGAGGTATCTCACATGCAGAAACAAAATACGAGCATGTTAGATACGAGGAAAAGAAATGACGCGAACAAAATCTAAATAACTAAAACTACCAAACAGCTTCTCGGCATCCACGGGAGTCTTGCACTCCAGCAGTGCCTTAATATTGATGAATCGACGCTCAACCCTCTGGCTCCTGTCTTCCTCGAAGATCGGACTACCCTTGCTCGTCCAGCACTCAGCAAGCCGGAAGGAGTTGACCCACTTCACCAGCACCTCGTACGCCGCGGCGTCCTGCCCGCGTAGCTCGCTCGGTTGGAAGACATAGTCACTGGGCTTCTTGGCAAAGTGGCCAGGCGCCCAATGGATGGGAAACTTGTAGATTCTTCGCCCAATAAACTTCCCATCCTCGTCGTGCAGATCGTTCCCATCCTCGTCAACCTCGATTTCCCAGACGTATGTACTGTCCTGGGCAGCTTCGGACAGGGGCTCGACGATGTAATACCGTTCCTTAAATGTCCGTATCGACTCCGAAAACGGTTTAAACAACTTGCGGGGCTGCTTCAGAGAAACCCAGCCGTACTTCTTCCCCGACAGCTGCCGTTGGAGATGAAAGACAGTGAAGAACAAAGGAAGAGTAGCCCCTATAGAGAGATGCTCGCATACCAGCTCGAACGCCCGAATGAAGGCCAATGAGTTAGGATGCAGTTGTGTGGGTGCCAATTTTAAACGTTCGAACACTGACTGTTGAAAATCAATGAACGACAACCTCAAGCCCAGCTCCTTGAAAGCGTATTTATATATGGTACACGGTCCCCGAAGTGCGTACAGACACGATCATCCAAGGATGGGAAATGCACTTTCCACTCTCTCTCCGATCCAACCTCCGTGAAAACATCCACCAAGGACTTTGCAAAAGTGGACACATGCTCGGCAGGTTCGGCCACTTCCCACTCCTCCGCGGAGAACCCGTCGACGTCCTCGTCCATGTCGTCTAACTCTTCCTCATCCCCGACATTGCTGGAAGAGCTCGAAGTCGTCGAACTCGAAGCCGTCGAGCTGCTATTATCTTCGGAGCCCGTTTCTTCCTCGGACGTATCTATAAGAACCTTTTTATCTGGCCCCGTCTCCATTACGATCACCTGAAAAGCAGAGAAGAAAGTGAATTCGAAAACAAATCAAATCCACCCTTCCACCGCTAAGTCAAGTGAAAGGGCGCGCAAAGGGCTGAGGACAACGTCCCCGACCTAAGCCCTAACATCAAAGGAAAAGCTGACACCTCCCCGCGAGGAGACGCTCGAAGCCATTCATCCCGAGCGAGGAGCTTCCCCGCACTCATACCCAGTTTCCGTTCGAAGCTTCGCCGAAAATCGCAAAGCGTCACCGGAATCTGGGAATGTCCTACCAAAAAACTCATCACCCACTCAGATGATGAACAAACACGGCAGTCACACATGAATAGATGTTGCAACATCACCGTGGACCACCCCGCTCGCTGAAACATACTACTAACTCCGGCGACATATCAGAGGTAGAAAAATGGCACAACCACCGTCCACCACCAACAATCGCCGAAAACTCACTCATTTCGTCCTCTAAACCTAGCCCTAACCACATGCAACCTACCATTGACAACAAAAAGGAGTAAAACAAGCAAAGGATCAGAAAACTTACTTGATTTAAGTATACGAAAGTAGTTGCTCGAAGCTTGAAGCGGTGGTCGGAGTAGGCAGACGGTGGTTACGGGCAAAAATGCTGAAGGAAACGGAGAGAAATTAGAGCAAAAAGTTCCAAATGGAATGATTTTCCCCTTTTTATACAAAAGGGGCACGTGCGAACACGCGCTCGTAGGCCATGATGGCTATCCACTAGCCATCATTGTCTATTAACTGCTACACGGAGCTCTAGGCACACGTGGCATCCCATCGTTTCCAATTCTATCTGACCGTTACTCTCCCCGAACACCGGGCAACAAGGTCACGACCACGAATTTCACGGACACTAGGGGTCACGGGCGCATTAAGACAACCCTCCTCGTCTCCAAACGACGACTCCATGTTAGCTCCCCGGAGCAACGAACTGTCCTTAAGTCATCACTTCCATGCTCGGGAGCAACGACTTGGGAGGCTCTTGTTCTGGACTAGGCCGATGGCTAGACATGGCCCAATCCACTTCTACTCCAGAGCGGCCCAAATTGCCTAAGTCCAGGCCACAAAGGGGCAAAAGTTACGTTTCTGCCCCTCCAACCGGGCAAGGAATGCAACGTTCCTCCCCGGAATTACTGCCCGTCACGCGCAGCTTCATTGCTCCCCGAACAGCTATGGGCAGGTGCCCGGAACTATGCCTATGCCCGACGTCGGCTAGTTTTGGGCAGCCTTCCCGACATAACAGTTAGTTTGGGTAGTTACCTATTCTTTGGGGAAAACAGTTACTTCGCCCCGAAAATAGGACCGTTGGCCACGCGCTGGGGGTTCTATATAAACCCTCTCGCTTGAGAGGGCCAGATATCCAATATTCACCCTAAGAATTCATACTTTGTACTTGCCCATTTTCTCTGACCCTTTCTTACTTGAGCGTCGGAGTACCTTGCAGGTACACCCCCTCCTCTCCATACGACCAGCATCCCTGACGCACTTGGCGGCCCAATTCTATAGGATTTGATCCAGCCTTCACGATCAATATATATATTTATGTAACTGTTGCAAATTGTTTATTACAAGAGAAGAACTATGAACATCCAAACTCCCAAACGTCTTTGATCGTTGATGCAAAGCCTTCTCTTCCCTTGATTCGAGACGAATCAAGTGCTTCAAATATGGTTGATCCAATTATCGTCTCACGCTACTTGATTGCAAAAAACCTTGTTCTTCAATCCTTTTCACTTGATCAATTGCGGTCTACCAAATATTCGAACCCAAACCTCTCTTTCACGATCCTCCAATTACAGCTACTAAACCGAACGATTACTCCAATCTTCGGTTACCTTCGCCCGGCTGAATCCCTGTAGAACGAAACAGTTTGTGCAAAAACCCCCAAAATCTACTCGATTCTTGGAGGACAAAATCAACTGGTTTTATTCAAGAAACACCTACCAAGCTCTCAACCCAGAAAATGAAGATCATACACTTCCTAAATTCTGAGCGTTATCACTTTGATCAATGGGCGACACAAACAAAGATGATTATGTGTGATTGTTTGTTTACTCAATGTAGAAGATGAAGATGAAGAGAAAAATGGTTTCTATTTTCACGTTTCTTGGTTTTTTTTGGATAATGAGATGACCAAACAATTTATAGAGAATGAATTGACCCACTAAAAGTTATAACAGAAATAACAGAAAAAATTTAAGTGAAAAATGCAGTTAAGACGCGTATGGGTCGACTCATACTTTAATGAGGGTCGACGTGCGCTGACCCGTGGAAAATACTGTGAAAATTTGACAAGTTATGCGTTGACCCAAAGGCATCATGCCTCGACGTACGAATGCAATTTTGCACTAGTAAGCATGCACTTTCCCGGTCATTTCACCAGTTTTGCACTAGTAAGCATGAGTCGACTCATGCATAGGGTAGGTCAGCGCATAAACTGTATTTTTACATAAAATGCATTTTTTTTGCACATTTTAACTGACCAAGACCCAGACAAACATACTAGACACCAGTATAATGATCATGCACATGTATTTATGGATAAGACAAAGTCCTATATGTCTAGACACATGAACAGCAATGACTAGATGCAATTTGCCCAACAAGAGAAGTGATACCGCTCAAATTACAATCTAATACTTAGCATATTTGTTGACATCATTAAAACGAAATAGATGAAAGACCTTAGCCCACACATACTCCCCCTTTTTGATGATGGCAACACTGTTTAGCTTTCTCTTGATTTGTAATTTAAGAACAAATAAGCTCCCCCAGTCTTTAACACTTGGTTAATTTCCGCTAATTTCTGCTTGCTATCCTTCTCCCCCTTTGTCAACATAAAAAAGAAGAGAAGAATGTGGTCAAAATAATACTATAACATGCAAGGATCCATCACATATTTGCAACACAACAACATTAACACGCATCCACATATGATACAGTTAATGTAAGATTGGAAACGGATAAATACGGAACATAAAACGCAAAGACAATTCATTCCATAGTTAAAAAAAAATCCAAAACACACTGAAACAACATTCAAAGATAAACAACAGGAAAGAACATGCAAACCAAAACACCCAAAACATAAAAGACAAAAAACACATGTAATATGATGCAGTAATCTCTATGGTCTCCTCCCCCTATATGGATGACCTCTTCCCCCATAGTGTTGGCCGGGTGGTGGCAAATCCTCTAGGTGCAGGTTGACTTCGATCAACGTGCGATTTAGAGTGCCAAGACTGTTTGCAAGATTTAGATTTTGTTGAGTCAAATTCTCGTCCATTTGAGTGAAGCGATTCATAGAGGCGTCAGTAAACCTGTTGAAGTTAGTGATGTGAGCTGAGACTTGGTTGGATAAGTTTATGAACCGTTCTTCCTGAGCATTGTAGCGGCTTTCTAACAAACGTTTTATCAGTTACTTTGGGAAGATTTTCATTTGTGTCCACGCAAAACAAAGTAGACCATAAATCATTGTTCACATCATGAAGTGCATTATTCATAGAAAAATTAAACTCAGCCCCCTTAAATTTACCCTTAATTACACAGTAGAACACTCGAACCAAATCACTATTGTACTTATCATCACATTCCAGGAACTCACCAAGATTCTGAACATTGAGCATTTAAGTTATATCAGGAATGTGATAATCTTGACCCATCAATACATAGAAACCATGTTATGGTATAACAGGACGACTACAAAACAATGCCTCATAAGGACCAGACAGTGCATCAGAAATTAAAGAGTTAACAGTTACCAGTTGTGAAGAGGTTCCGGCAGATGAAGCTCTGGTTGTTCTTTTACCGGTTGTGCGTATGGAAGCCATTGTTGATGAAGGGTTGAAGAAGATGAACAATATTTCGCAGAAGTTGTAGAGGAATGATGATCAGCCGTTAGAAACCTTTGTTGTTATACCCTTGAGGATTCACTCTTTGTGGGTTTTAATTTTTAGGGGTTTTGATGAGGTTTTGATGGAGATTAATGGGTATTGATGGAGTTTGATGGAAGAGATAGAGAGAGGAAGACCACAAAATCTGATATGTTTACATGCAATGAACAAGAAATTAAGAGTAATGAAGATATGTAGTGGGAATAGGTAGCATTAGGTCGGCGCACACATTCACATTAAAGTAGGGATTCTGAGCGTGTCAATTTTGCGTCGACCTATAGACAGGGTGCGTCTGCGCACACTTACTGGGACTTAAAAAAACAAAAAAAATAAGATGCGCCGACCGCAGGTGATCCTGCGCTAACCCGTTGCAATACCCTAATTTTTACCCCTAAGATCCCACATATCATTTTGCATCTCATACCACAAACAAGATCACAATCTGTGTTTTTCTAGAGTATCTGTATATTATTCTTACCTGCTTTATACTTGACTGTGTTTACTAACCTCTAACCAAAATACCAAAAATATGCTGCTGTTTGCTTGTTTCTCTCTGTGTGTTGTGCATGTTTGTCAAAGACAATGAAGTGATTTCAAGTCATGTGGCTGCTCGTTCATGATCCAGTTCAGATGGATGCTTGACCTAATCTTGGTCAAACTATCAAGCATCTTTCCAAGTTCAAGTTATCTGTTTCAGTGGGTTATTTCTCAAGCAGAGACTGTTGTTGAGACTCTTCAGTTTATCAAGCATTGGTTTATGTGAAGTTTGGGTTCAGAAAGTCAGTTTCAAATGGTTGTTGTTCAGTTGTGGCTTATTCAATGGCTTGTGAAAAAGTTTGGTTATCCACTTGCTGTCCATTTATCTATTTAAACCCTTTTTCATTCTAAACCATTTTTATCCTTTATATCAATTTTTTTTTCATATCCAATTATCAAAAGTCCATTTCACCTAAATCCACAATTTCATTTCTATCCATTAATATCCAATTATCCACTCCATTTGTCTCCATATCCACTTTAAATCCATTTTTCTTATCCATTTAAAAGTCCATAACCCATTTTCTAATATCCAATTCAATTTCCAAATTATCCAATACCCATCCTTATCCCATTTTTAATTCCAACTATCCAAGTCCAATTACTCTTTTTTATTTTAAAAATCTATTTGACTTAGAATCCATTCATTGTCCAAGTCCATTTAAAAACAATTGCCAAAAAATGGAAAATTTTACCCTATACCCCTACATTTAATCCCATACCCCTACAATATAAAAAATTGGACAAAAATACCCTTGTATAAATATCCAACAATTCAAAATTTTCAGTTTTTTACTCATTTCCTTCTAGTTAGTCTATAGAATTTTTTTGACTTCCGAAAAACTCAGATACAAGATTTCCGGTTCACATTTTGCACTCCGGAGAACTTACTAGTAAGTTTTCCGGTTTACATTTTTTAAATTTTTTCTCCGGATAACCTGTGGTGAAGTTATCCGGTTTGAGTTTTCTGCACACCGGATAACTTGTGGTCTAGTTATCCGGTTCTTATATTTTCTTCACCGGATAACTTATTCACATGTTATCCGGTTTTGTTGTTTGCAGTTCCGGAAAACTCGCATTGTAGTTTTCCGGTTTGATAGATTTTTTTTTAATTTAAACTTTTTTTTTTGTTTTAGTGGCTCGCATTCGTGGACGGGATGGAAGAATTTATCGACGATACAGTGAGGGATGGCCGACTCGACAGCCGTCGACTCGTGAGGAAGTCCTGATTCCAACTTCCCTAATCCACCATGTCGCCTCATCTCGCGTGAAATTTTTTTCTGCAGTCGAGAATATCTCAGTCGTGTCTACACATGTCTGGTTTTTATCGCATATCATCAAAGACTTGTGCATCCCTAACATAAATGTGACAAAAAAAAAAAAAAATAATAAAAACAAAAACGTTCCGGATAACTTGGGGTAAAGTTATCCGGAAGTCAAAAAAACTAAACCGGAACACTTTTACATAAGTTATCCGGAACGTATAAAATACAAACCGGAGAACTTATGAACGTGTTTTCCGGAACGTATTATATGAACCGGATAACTCATGTACAAGTTATCCGGTTTGTTAAATTATACAACGGGATTTCTTCTACGTGTGTTTTCCGGGTTGCAAATAATAGATTCCGGATTTGTTTACCTAATGTTATCCGGTTGGCGTCGTATACTTCCAAAAAAACACTTTTTTGACTAATTTGACTGTACAGTAAAAAGTAAAAAAAAATTGAAAAGGATAATTTTGGAATATTAAAAAAATTGTAGGGGTATGAGGGATAAGTGTGGGGGTATGGGGTAAAATTTTCCAAAAAATGATGAATTGAGAACAAATTTCAAGTCCAGCTTGATGATAATCCACACGGCCCATACTTCCAAACAATTAACAAGCCAATATCAAAAAAAGTCAAGCCAAGAATACATGCTACTTGCCAAAGCCATTTTATGAAGTACCACACGCTGCAGTGAATTTCCAAATGTGATATTACTTATCAAGACGTCAGCATAAAAAATAAACAAGTTACTTTATGCTACTTGAAGCCACTTGTTGCTGCTACTGCACTATAAATAAAAGCCATCTCCAACGAGCTTCACTCAAGCCACACCAGCCAATGCTATCAAACTACACGCATTCCAACTTCAAACCACAAGCCACTTGCAACTTCAGTACAATATTTGAAGCAAAAAAATAAAATAAAGAATAAGCCATTCCAGCTGCTACAGTCATCAACTTCACGCCGTGCCAATTGAAACAAGCCGAAGAGCATCAATTTCCAGCTGCAAGTCAAACAACATAAAACGTAGCTGCAAAATCCAAAACGACTTGCTTCACAACTCAAAACGGCATGGAAGAATCAAATGCGTAAACGACACCAGAAAATCAAAAGAAAACACACACCAGCTCAATTCAAAACGCGGCAAATAAAAATCAATACAAATCTGCAGCAAACAAATTGAATCAAAACGCAAAAATCAATTCCAAAACGGCGATGAATTTTTCAATTAAACTTGCAGCACACACCTCACCTCTTTTGCTATAAATAGAGCACCACCCCTCTTCAATAATTCAAGTTTCACAGCCAAGAAATCCCTTCCAAAATCAAACTTCAAAGCTTCAATCATCTTCCAATTCTTGTAGAAACTACACAATTTCATAATTTCCATTCAATCCTCAAACTCCATCAATTCATAACCTGCAAATCCATTCAACAATTCAACAACAATCTCTCATCACCTTCGTCCTCAATTCATCATCACCGTGATTCGTCTCTAACACTCAAACATCAACAACAACTTCATTTTCGAGTCAACATCACACAACAACAACATCGACCTGCGAATCAAAGGGAGAATGAAGGAAGAAGATTCAGATTCAAACTCACCTTGAATTGAAGGTAGCTGTTTCGATTTGAACGATCAAGACACCGTTGCGCAAAATTGATGACATATTTGAAATCTACTCTGATTTTCGATCATAATCGTGTTCGATTCGCTTCCCTTCGCTCCGCCGCTCCGATTTCGGTGGAACTCCATTTTTCTTGGTTGTGCTCCGTGTGTTTCTCTTGAAGAAGAAGAAGATCCGTTTCTTTTTTTTTTCATTTTTACCTTTTCATTTTATTTTCTTTTTCATTATTTCTTTATTTTCTTTTTTTATCATTTTGGTTTAAAAGGAACTTGGCTTGGCCCGTGTAATTTCAAATACTACACCTCCACCAGTTTTTCTTATGAACCTCCATTTCTCTTTTATTTTTCTAAAAAATATATATAGTTTCTTTTTATTTCAAATTTTCTTTTAATTCTTCATCAATTTTTTTTTAATAATAGTATTCTCTTCTATTTTTCTTTGATTTTTCTTTATAAAAAAAAATCTCTTAAATTTTTTTTCAAATGATATTTGGCTTTATTTTTACTTGATTTTACTTTTGAGATTTTCATTTCTTTTTATTATTGGTTGTGTGGATCATAAATGTTAGATCCATTTCTCTTCTTCTTGATTCTTCTTCTTTTTGATCGATGAAAGTCTAAGATCTTGGAATTCCGTTGGTGAATTTCGAGCAAGACGAGATCGTTACCATTTTTCTTTTCGTGCGGTATCACTTTCGGATGAAGATCTATATATCGTTCATCTAGCGTACATTAGCACAAAGAGTTATTGACCGACCTCATTGTAGGGTAATTACTCCGTAAATTACTCGGCGATTGCTTAACATAGCGCAATATTTGTCCCGTATCGGAAACTATCAAGAATGGTTGATTATTTGTCTTATGGTTCAAAACTCATGAAACTTGTTGTTAGGAGGCTTTGGTCTTATCAAGCATCTAATGAGTTTCATCAACCTTGACCAAAGTGTAATTATTCAATTATTATTGATCACTAACACTAACAACTAATCACTAACTTACTAACAATATTATTATATTAATTTTGTTTATGTTTCTTTCTCGCTCCCTATCTTTTTTATTTATTTTTATTATCATTTCATATCATGTTTATGTTTCCGCAATTTTTCCTTTGTCCGTTGGACACATGTTTATGCTTGTTTTTTTTTTCCTTTGTCCATTTGGACTTAAAAACATTAATAAAGGCTTAAACCATAAAAAACTTAATTCTCCTCATCTTGGACTATTGGTTACTATCCTATGCTTTGGAGTGATCTCTTTATGGACCTCTTTGAAGTAATATCGGACTTATGGACCTAGAATTAGGACTTCTTATCCCTTTGCTTGGAGTATTGATTGAAGACTTGCCTTTATTCGGCCAATTTGCTTAAGGACGGAATTCTTTTAATATTGCTTTGAAGTGGCTCCATTTTGGTTAGATCTTTCTTTTCCCTAGCTTTTACTTTATGCACTAGGATAGCCACTTCTTCTCCTCCCCATTCTTAAATTTTCAAAATCCTCTCCCTTTTTCAAAACCTTCTTGTTTTCAAACTTAAAACCGCTTTCAAAATAAACCTTGACTTCGGTCAAGTGATTTTTTAAACTTTCTTTTCTTTAATAAATGTCAATCCATCTTAATCATATTTTGACCATTTCAAAAAGATACAAAAAATACAAAACTCATCCAATTTTTTTTTTGTGCTTTGTGCACCTTTTTCTTTTAAACTTTTCAAAAGGAATTAGACATGAGTCATTTTTTTGATGAGATGTAAAACTCCTAACCAGGGTATTTTGTTGAAAGTACGGTCATTTTCCACTTAGATGTTGAAGTGATTAGTCTTGTTGATGTTAATCCAAGCAAATCCTCCATCTTAATGTGATGCAAATGCCTCTTTCCCATACCTTTGGGTAATTAGTTCAGTATTCTCTCTTGAGAATGACAGGTTGTCTTTTTCAAGATAAAATAAACCATAACCAATAATTTTCATTCTTTGTACCACGAACTACGGGGTTTTGGTCCTACATTGCACATCGTGGGTACGTAGGCATGAGGCGATAAGTCTCTCCAAACACAAAAATCTAAAAAATAATTCTTCTCTCATCTCCTCAATCTCTTTACAAGCAAACCATTTTCAGACCAAAAGCATGAATACATCAAAGGGCTCCTATAGAGTACTATAGATGTATTGGGTGCGTAAAACCTTCCCTTTACATAACCAACCCCCTTACCCTTTATCTCTTTTTTCTTTTAGAACTCTTTAGGTTTTGTTCGCTCTTTTTTTCCTTTCCTTTTCGGATACAAATAAAAGTGCGGTGGCGACTCTTGTTTATTTTTGAGTTAAGTTAATCAATAGCTTACACTCACAAATTTCCCCGCTACAGAAAAGTGGTGACTTTGCTGGGGAATGTCTCCCTTGAGGGGTTTAGCCTACTTTGATTTATTTACTGCTTTTTGTTTGATTTGCTTGTTACTTGTTTGTTCTGTTTGGGAGTTCCTCTGTGTGTGAGATAGGTCCTATACCTGGATTAGAGTACACTTTGAGATAGGAGGATAATATAGTCAAGGGACCTTTGAAGGAGTCGAATCCTGAAAAAGAAGAACTTGAGAATCTATCTGCTCGGTGGTTGCCTCTTTGGAATTACTGATGCCGATCGAGCAAACGAGAAGACATTACTTTTTCCATAGAAGCCTATAACACTGAGGACCGTAGTAACCCTTAATCCATCATAGCCTTTTAGGATCGTAGTGCGGAAGCTATGAAGATGCAAAACTGACTTGGTTGTCACGCGATGCTACACTCATGTTAGATTCTCTTGAGGATAACTACCAACCTCCGAGCAAATTGGTGTGCTGGTGTGTCTGATAGTGGATTGTGGACCCTGGGAACTTTGTTAGAACCGTTGTTTTCTGCAGGTACAATGAAGACAAAACCTTAGTACATACCTTTGTGGGATTGGTTCTTACCCTTAGCTTCATGCTCGTGACTTGAACCCTGACCTGTGTGCTTTGTGTGATCTTGTTTGTGGGTGTTGCATTCATGCACTCATGCATTCATGAGCATTCTTTTGGAAGGTTTCAAGGAACTTAAAGGTGTTATTGCAAACATTGCAGGTACCTTTGTTATGGATTTTGGAAGGAGAAGTACCAAGAAGTACACTTTCAAGAGTCCTAAGTTAGAGGGTTTGAGAGAGCTAGGATCTTTGGTTGTTGATACCAAGAAGTTTGAGTCCAGATATGGAAGGCTTTTATCTCTCTTGAAGGTTGATATAGCTGAAGGATTGCTTGCTACTTTGGTTCAGTTCTATGATCCTTTGCTGCATTGTTTTACCTTTCCTGATTATCAGTTGGTACCTACGCTAGAGGAGTATTCTCTCCTGCTTGGTTTGCCTGTTTATGGTCAGATCTTCTCTGATTTGGACCCCGCTCCCGAGCATGATGTTATTGTGAAGGCTACTCACTTAAAGGTTTCTGAGATTAAGGCTCGCATGGATACTAAAGGAAAGATTCTTGGGTTACCCGCTAAGTTCTTGATGGATAGAGCTCATCACTTTGCTAGTGTGAAGAACACAGTTACTTCTGAGGCTATTCTTGCCTTACTTATGTATGGACTGTTCCTCTTCCCGAATGTTGAGAACTTTGTCGACATCAATGCTATTTAGATCTTCTTGATTGGGAATCCAATTCCCACTTTGCTTGCCGATGCTTACCATTCTATTCACCTTAGGAATTTCCATGGTGAAGGGATGATTATCTGTTGTGCACCTTTGCTTTACAAGTGGTTTATTTCTCACTTGCCGAAGTCTGCAGCTTTCTGGAATCTCAAGGATGGTTTATATTGGTCGCGGAAGATCATGTCTCTCACTCATTCTGATATTGATTGGTGTAGCCGTGTTCCTTCTGAAGTGATGATTATTGATAGTTGTGGTGATTTTCCCAACGTGCCTCTTCTTGGTACAAAGGGGGGAATCAGCTACAATCCGGTGTTGGCTCGTCGTCAGTTGGGATATCCTTTACGAGAGGTACCGAAGAACATTCATTTGGCCGGTCTCTTTTTCAAGGATGAAGAATCTCAGGTTGCTCTCAAGAGAGAAATTGTGGAAGCTTGGTGCAACATCCGTAGAAAAGGAAAGGAAAGTTTGGGAAATCCGAATTGTGTCTCTACGGAACCTTACCTCCAGTGGGTTAAAAATAGAGCTATTACTTTGAAGATGCCTTATAAGCATCAGGAGCCTTTATCTCTAACTAATAAAAAGCCTATTCTCTACTTTATGGAAGACACAGAGAAGCTTCAGATCGCTTTGGCCGAGATGCAACAAGAGAGAGATGCATGGAAGAACAAGTATCAGATTGTTGAGTTAGAGAATGCAAGGCTTCAAGAGCACTTCAAGAAGAAGAATGAAGAGGAAGTTGTCAACAAGAAGAGAAAGGCGCAAGAGGATTTATTTTCCTCTCGCATTCAGCCAGTTTCTGATATTCTGAAGAGTTCAGAATCTCCTTGGAAGTTGATCGTCGATAAGTTGCACATTGAGAAGACTCAGATGTAGGCCCACATCAAGAAGCTGGAAGATAGAGCTGGGACTTCTTCTCATAGGATTCTCTAGGGATCTAGTTTTCTTTATTCTCTATTGTTTTAGGATTCTTGAATTTGTACTTCCAATATGTAATCTTTTCCATCATTAATGAATGAGATTTTGGTATTTCAGATAACAATGTTTGCAATATGCCTTATATTTCCTTGAAACTTTGCATTTGTATCTTGCACATCAAGCATCATCTCTTGCATTGTTTCTTTCCTTTTCCAGGTGTCTTATCGTTTCTTTTGGTCTTCATTCAGCCAAGTTGTCACACCAGTATAATACTCGAGCTAATCTAAAGAAAAAGATGGATCAATTGCAACAAGAGAACCGTGAGCTTCGTGAAGAAGTATCAACTCTGAAGGATGGTTTGGAAAGACTCACTGCTATGATGGAAGCTCTGGTGGCTGCTCAGAATCAGCCACCACCTCCTCCTCCTCCGCTTTCAACTCTTGTGCAAAGGATAGTCATTTATGAGATTGTCTCTGCGCCCATCTCTGTAGCGCCTGCTAGTGTTCCTCAATACTCCATGCCTCCCGGTTTCCCCTGGGGCATGCCTCATAACTTTGTTCCTGAAGGTTATCAACCACCACCACCTCCTGAACTTCCAGTTGTTCCTACCGTTCAACCTGTGATGACTGTACCACCGCCTGTGGTTCACACTGTTCCTTTTGGTGAAGAGCAAATTTTCCACACTGCCCCAAGTGAGAATGCCAGTGCTTATGATAGAATGGAAGAGATTCAAGACCAGTTTGCTAAAATGCAGAAAGAGATCAAAGCCCTGAGAGGTAAAAAGCTGTTTGGAAAGAATGCTCATGAGTTATGCTTGGTTCCTAATGTGAAGATCCCGCATAAGTTCAAAGTCCCTGACTTTGAAAAGTATAAGGGTAACTCTTGTCCGATGAGTCATTTGACTATGTATGCTTATAAGATGTCGGCTCATAAGGATAATGATCAGCTGCTCATTCACTACTTTCAAGATAGTTTATCTGGTGCAGCTCTGAAATGGTATATGGGACTCGATAGTATTCGAGTTCGCACTTTCGAAGATTTGGGTGAGGCGTTTGTGAAACAATATAAGTACAATGTGGATATGGATCCTGATTGTGACCAGCTTCGGGCAATGGCTCAGAAAGATAAGGAGACATTTAAGGAATACACGCAAAGGTGGCGCGAGATTGCTGCTCAGATCAACCCTCATTTGGAAGAAAAGGAGATGACCAAGATTTTTTTGAAAACTCTGAGTCCTTTCTATTATGAGTGTATGATTGCTAGTGCCCCAAGTGATTTCACTGAGATGGTTAATATGGGGATGAGATTGGAAGAGGGTGTCCGTGAGGGACGTTTGTCGAAAGATGGCAATTCTACTGGAAGTTCCAAAAAATATAGTGGAGGATTTGCCAAAAAGAAAGAAGGAGATACCAATGCCGTTTATCGAGAAAGGTATAGAAGACCTCGTAATAGAAACAATCAGTGTCAACAACATGTTGCATCTGTCACTCCTGTTATCAGTTCAGCTCCTGTTGTTCAGGCAGCTCCTGCTCAGCAACAACCTTCTAATAAGCCAAACAATCAACGGGGCCGTTTTCAGAAAGATTTTGATCCAATTTCGATGACCTACATGGAATTGCTTCCTTGTTTAATTAAGAAGAATCTTGTTCAGACCCGTCCACCACATGTTGTTCCAAAAGATTCACCATGGTGGTATAAGCCTGAAGCTCATTGTGCTTTTCATCAGGGATGAGCTGGGCATGACACTGAGAACTGTTATCCATTGAAGATGGAGGTACAGAGATTGGCTAGAAGTGGTATTTTGTCTTTCGAAGATTCCAACCCTAATGTCCAATCAAATCCGCGGCCTAATCACGGCAAGGCATCTGTCAACCTGGTTTATGGTTGTCCTGGTACATTCAAAATCTTTGATATCTGTTGGATCCGAAGATCTCTTGTGGAAATGCATGCACTTTTGAGTAAATACCATGATAGTGATCATGATTATGCGGCTTGCTGTATCTGTTCCGTGAATCCACGTGGTTGTGTGATAGTGAAGAGGGATATTCAAAGGATGATGGACGAGAATTTGATTGAAGTCACTGCTAAGAGAGACGAATATCAGAATGAGGTGAATGCTATTGAGCCACGCTTTAATATCCCTGAACGGGTTGTTATCTCTTATGATAGTCGGAAGACAACTGTTGCGCCTTTGGTTATTCGGTTGCCCGGTCCGGTATCCTATGAATCTGATAAAGCTGTTCCGTATAAGTACAATGCTACCATGGTAAAAGATGGTAAGGAAGTGCCCATTCCTTCTTTGTCTTCTGTGGTAAGCATCGCTGATGTGAGTAGAGTGACCCGAAGTGGTCGTGTCTTTGCTCCTGAGCCTCCAAAGATTGTGGAGAATGTTATTGCTGGAAAATGAACTCAAGATGAGAGTAATGTCGATGTTTCTGGTCAGTCCAGTGGTTCGAAGGCTTTTGAGGATGAAGTATTGAAATTGATCAAGAATAGTGATTACAGTGTTGTGGATCAACTCTTGCACACCCCGTCCAAGATTTCAGTGTTGTCCTTACTGATGAATTCTGTAGCTCATAGGAAATATTTCCAGAAGGTTCTGGAACAAGCATTTGTTGAGCATGATGTGACTGTTAATCAGTTTGATGGCATTGTTGCCAACCTCACAACATGTAATAATTTGAGTTTCTGTGATGAAGAGTTACCCGAGGAGGGGAGAAATCACAATTTGGCTTTACATATCTCCATGAACCGTCAAGAAGATGCGCTTTCTAATGTGTTGGTTGATACTGGCTCTTCTTTTAATGTGTTGCCAAAATATACTTTATCAAGGCTTTCTTACCAAGGTCCTCCCATGAGGTATAGTGGAGTTATTGTTAAAGCTTTTAATGGATCTCGAAAGACTGTGATTGGAGAGGTTGATCTTCCAATCAAAATAGGACCGTGCTTCTTCCAGATTACTTTTCAAGTAATGGATATCCGTCCTGCTTATAGCTGTCTGCTTGGCCGACCCTGGATTCATGAGGCTGGGGCAGTGACTTCGACTCTTCATCAGAAGTTGAAATTTGTTAAGAATGATAAGCTGGTAATTGTTGGAGGTGAGCAAGCGATGCTGGTGAGCCACCTTTCATCCTTTTCGTATATTGATACTGATGAAACTGTTGGAACTCCGTTCCAAGGTCTTTCTGTTGATGACAAATCTGTTAAGAAGAATGAGTTACCCATGTCTTCTTTGAAAGATGCTTTGCATGTGTTAGAAACTGGTCGGTCTGACGGATGGGACCGAGTCATTGATGTGGTCGATAACCTGGGAAAAACTGGTTTAGGATTTACGCCTGGTACAGTCAGAAGAGATTTGAAGCATATTAATGAGACCTTTCACAGTGCCAGATTCATCCACAAAGATCACTCTACTACTGCCATCATTGAAGATGATAAAGAGGAAAAACTTCTCAATTTCGTGACACATGGACAAGTCTGCCAGAATTGGATAGCTGTTGATGTTCCTACTGTTGTTCATATTTCAAAGTAATTTGTTTTTGTTTCTTTCAAAAATCCTTTCACTCTGCCCAAGGTGAAAGTGACTTTGTGAGGGCTTTGTTTCAAATTTTATCATCATCAATAAAATGTTATTTTGTTTATCCATATTATGTTTTCCCTTTTTGCTATATTTCTGAAAAATGGTAACATAAAAAACCAAAAAAAATAATAATAATGTGATAATCACTTTTATCTGCATGATACTTGCACTTTTTTTTCATATTCTAAAATCAAACATAAATCATTGTGCAGATTGATTGATAAACCCATTGAAAACAATGACCCTATGCCCCCTCTCAACTTTGAGTTCCCTGTGTTTGGAGCTGAAGAAGAGGGTATTGAGGAGATTCCAGATGAAATTTCTCGGTTGCTTGAGCACGAGGAAAAGACCATTCAGCCTCATGAAGAGCCATTGGAATTGGTTAATTTGGGTTCAGATGATGAGGTAAAAGAAGTCAAGATTGGGGCACAGCTTCAGTCAGATGTTAAGAAGAGGATTGTGGAGCTTCTTAGAGAATATGTTGACGTGTTTGCTTGGTCCTATCAAGACATGCCTGGTCTTGATACTGATATTGTGGAGCACCATTTGCCATTGAAGCCTGAATGTCCACCTGTGAAGCAGAAATTGAGAAGAACTCATCCTGACATGGCTGTGAAGATCAAAGAGGAGGTTCAAAAGCAGATTGATGCTGGTTTCCTTGTGACTTCTGAGTATCCTCAATGGGTGGCTAATATTGTGCCTGTTCCAAAGAAAGACGGAAAAGTCCGAATGTGCGTCGACTATAGAGATTTGAATAAAGCGAGTCCAAAAGATGATTTTCCATTGCCACACATTGATATGTTGGTAGATAATACTGCTAAATGCAGTATCTTTTCTTTTATGGATAGATTTTCCGGTTATAATCAAATAAAGATGGCACCCGAGGATATGGAAAAAACCATATTCATTACACCCTGGGGAACATTTTGTTACAGAGTGATGCCCTTCGGTTTGAAAAATGCTGGTGCAACGTACCAGAGAGCTATGACTACTTTGTTCCATGATATGATGCATAAAGAAATTGAAGTCTATGTGGATGATATGATTTATAAGTCGAAGACTGAAGAAGATCATATCGATTACTTATTGAAGTTGTTTCAACATTTGAGAAAGTTTAAGCTCCGTTTGAATCCTAATAAATGCACTTTTGGTGTCCGTTCTGGAAAGTTGTTAGGCTTTATTGTCAGCCAAAAAGGCATTGAAGTTGACCCTGGTAAAGTTAAAGCTACTCAGGAAATGCCTGCGCCCAAAACGGAAAGTAAGAGGATTCCTAGGACGTTTGAATTATATCTCCCGATTTATATCCAATATGACTGCCACTTGTGCGCCGATCTTCAAGCTTCTTCGCAAAGATCAGGGTTGTGTCTGGACAGAGGATTGTCAGAAAGCTTTTGAAAGAATTAAAGAGTATCTGCTTGAACCTCTGATTTTGTCTCCTCCCATGGAAGGAAGACCTTTGATCATGTATTTGACTGTGCTAGAAGAGTCTATGGGTTGTGTTCTGGGACAACAAGATGAATCTGGACGAAAATAATTTGCCATTTATTATTTGAGTAAGAAGTTCACCGATTGTGAGTCTCGGTACTCAATGCTTGAAAAGACATGTTATGCTTTAGCTTGGGCTGCTAAGCGCCTCCGCCAGTATATGTTGAACCATACAACTTGGTTGATATCCAAAATGGATCCAATTAAGTATATCTTTGAAAAGCCTGCTTTAACTGGGATGATTGCTCGTTGGCAAATGTTGCTGTCAGAATATGATATCGAGTACCGAACTCAAAAAGCGATAAAAGGAAGTGTTTTGGCTGACCATTTGGCACACCAGCCAATTGATGATTACCAACCTATCAGGTTTGATTTTCCTGATGAAGATGTGATGTATCTAAAGGTTAAAGATTGTGAAGAACCATTACCTGATGAAGGGCCTGAGCCTGGATCCTGTTGGGGTTTAATTTTTGATGGAGCTGTTAATGAATATGGCAATGGTATTGGGGCAATAATTGTTACTCCTCATGGTTCTCACATTCCTTTCACTGCAAGGTTGATGTTCACTTGCACAAATAATGCGGCTGAGTATGAAGCATGTATTATGGGCTTGGAAGAAGCTATTGATTTAAGAATCAAGATTCTTTATGTATATGGAGATTCAGCCCTGGTGATTAATCAGATTAAAGGAGAATGGGAGACACGTCTACCTGATTTAATTCCTTATCGAGATTATGCAAGAAGGTTGTTGACTTTCTTCAATAAGGTTGAGTTTCACCATGTACCCAGAGCAACAAATCGAATGGTGGATGCTTTAGCCACTATATCCTCCATAATTGTGGTGAATCGGTGGAATGATGTGCCCAAAATCGATGTTATGCGGCTTGATAGGCCAGCTCATGTATTTGCAGTTGAAGAGGTTGTTGATGATAAACCGTGGTATTATGATATTAAATGCTTTCTTCAAAATCAAGAGTACCCGCTTGGGGCATCCAAGAAAGATAAGAAGACTTTGAGAAGGTTGGCTGGTAGTTTCTTCTTGAACGATGATGTGCTGTATAAGAGAAATTATGACATGGTCTTGCTCAGATGAGTGGATAGACACGAAACAGACATGTTGATGAAAGAAATTCATGAAGGATCTTTTGGTACTCATGCCAATGGGCATGCAATGGCTAAGAAAATGTTAAGGGCAAGTTACTATTGGCTGACAATGGAATCTGACTGTTGTAAATTCGTGAAGAAGTACCATAAGTGCCAGGTTTATGCTGACAAAATTCATGTACCACCAACTCCTTTCAATGTTATCTCTTCTCCATGGCCTTTCTCCATGTGGGGCATTGATATGATTGGAATGATTGAGCCTAAAGCGTCAAATGGACACCGTTTCATATTAGTGGCTATTGACTATTTTACCAAGTGGGTTGAAGCGGCATCATATGCCAATGTGACCAAGCAAGTAGTGGTCCAATTTATCAAGAATCAAATCATCTGTCAATATGGTGTTCCAAGCAAAATTATCATTGATAATGGGTCGAATCTGAATAACAAGATGATGAAGGAATTATGTGACGAGTTTAAGATTGAGCATCATAATTCTTCTCCTTACAGACCTAAGATGAATGGGGCTGTTGAAGTTGCTAATAAGATTATTAAGAAGATTGTTCAGAAGATGGTTGTTACTTACAAAGATTGGCATGAGATACTCCCTTTTGCTTTGCATGGGTATCGTACATCCGTCCGCACTTCAACAGGGGCAACCCCTTTCTCTCTTGTGTATGGTATGGAAGCAGTGCTCCCGGTGGAAGTTGAAATCCCTTCTATGAGAGTTTTAATGGAAGCTGAATTGTCTGAGGCTGAATGGTGCCAAAGCAGATATGATCAGTTGAATTTGATTGAAGAGAAAAGAATGATGGCCTTGTGTCATGGCCAATTGTATCAACAGAGAATGAAGAAAGCTTTTGATAAGAAGGTTCGACCTCGTGCTCAAAAAGATCCCGACTTTTACCAATGATTCTAGGGGCAAGTGGACTCATAATTATGAAGGCCCATATGTTGTTAAGAGAGCCTTCTCTGGCGGTGCATTACTTCTTACAACTATGGATGGTGAAGAGTTTATTCGTCCTGTGAATGCCGATGCAGTCAAGAAATACTTCGCCTAAAAAATAAAAGAACAGCTCGCTAAGTTGAAAACCCGAAAGGGCGGCTTAGGCAAAAATGAGCGTCTCGGTGGGCTGAAAACCCGAAAGGGCGGTCCAGGCAAAAATTAGAGACAAAAACAGAAATAATCATCCCGGTAGATTGAAAACCTGAAAGGGAAATCTAGACAAAAGTTAGGGATTATGGCAAGTAACTACATCTGGCCAGTCTTGAACATATGAAAGCAACATTGTCTATCAAGGATTCTGCTTCAATCATCCTCAACTGAAGTTTTGGGCACAGTGGAATTCAAAGTTGTTAGGGAGAATAGTGATCATTGTATTTCAATGTAACCCTTTCCATGTATTTACCATTTTTTAAACTTTGTAATGATCCATGGAATTACGCCATTTGCGGACTTCCATTCTATTAATAAAATTTGGGCCTTTGTCCCTTTGTTTGCAATTCTTATTTTGTTTCTGTTTGCAAAATTTCATTTATTTCTGATGATGATTTTTGAAACAAAATGTGAATAATTGATTTAAATTTTTTGGAAATTATAAAAACATTTTTCTTTGATTTATGAATAAAAAAAAAGAATGTCAACGGTTATTCCAAGAATGGTAGGATTAATGTTTTCCTCAGCAGGGTTCGTTCTCGCTCCTTTGGCAGAATTTATTGACAGATCCCCAGTAGAGTTTGTTGATATTTCCTCAGCTGAGCTTGTTCCTATGAATGTGATTAGTTGTTGACAAGATGATGGGTTTGTTATGATGTGTTGAATTCATAAGGTCCAATGCTGTTTAGTTTTCCCCCCAGCTAGGTCTTGATTCGAATCTTCTCCAGCTGATTATGTTATGGTCAGATAGTTGAGTAGTTTTGAGGTCCACATCTCCTTAATGGTAGTTCCCACGCAGAGATTCATTTTTGTTGTCCCTAGCCGAAATCATACGAGGAATCCCCACTCAGAGTTTTACCCTCTAGATATATTGTTGTTGCTTTGGATGTCCCCAAACAGAGAGCGATGTTATTCTCTTCTAAGAAGCATTGACGTGGTGATCGCTTGTCGTGTTTCATTTTCTCTTGTGGGTGTTTTTCTCTCCAGGTTGTTCTACCCAGGGATTTATCCTTGATGATTCTCCAACGGAGGCAGTGTATTATCATTTTCAATTATAAAGCAGTGAGGTTAATTTCTCATTTCCCCCGGCAAGTCCAGGATGTACTTCTCTCCGGATTGTTTTTTCAGAGATTTATCCTCCTAGTGAAGATTATGCATCACTATTGTGGCTATTCCCCAGTGAAGTCGCTGATGATATCTTTATTCAAGGATTATTAATACACTAGTTACCTATTGGGTTTTCTCTCACTCATGATGAGTATTGATCTAAAATCCCCCACAGTTTGACTTTTTGCTGTTTTCCCAGCAAGTCCAGGATGCTTTGCTCAGAATTGGTTAATCCTCTGAGAGTGTTCTCGTATCTCCAGCAGATCTGCCTTGTTTTCCCAGTGGATTTTTGCATAGATGTTTATATGACTACAATCCCCAGCGGATTCATTCTTTATTTCTCCGCAGCAGATCTCTTCACCCTTTTGAAATAGAAGTTCCTATGAATTTTTATGATCCCCAGGAAGATTCAGAAAGATTTGGGTTGTATGATTCCCCGACAGATTTCCTGCCATCCTCAAAGCAGAGTTCATGTTGTTATCCTCTTTATGGATCATCTATGTTAGAAGATTGATATTCGGGTCTTTCCCCAAGGAGTATCTTCTTTTCTCCAGCAAGATTTGAGCCTTGTAGCAGGATTTATTTTCCTTTGATGGCTTTTGTTTATCTCTTGCAGGATTTATTCAGCTAAATGCCTAGCAGAGTTGCTAATGACATCTCCATCTTGTTGAGATTAGCCGAGTATTCAGTGGTGTTGTGTATTTATTCCACCCTCTGTTTACCCTTTATGTCTGTTTTGTCAGCATATTCATACTCATACGCATCGCATGCGCATTCATTTGTTGTGCATGGCATATTGTTGTTGCATTTTGCATTTTTGCATTTATGTTGGTGCTTCTTTTCTCTCTGGTGTTGTTATCCCCGTAGAGCGGGTATGTCCTCTCTCCATTTAGAGTGTCGATCCGTAAGCAGAAAAATGCCTATCTTTGTTAATTCCCCACTGAGTTTATTTCTCGTGGAAGATTTTGATTCAGTTTCCTCTCCAGTTCATTATCTGAATGGAATTAGTCCCCAGTTGAGATATTTCCTCTTCGGGATGAGTCTTGTTTGACCGTTTCTCTCCAACTTGTTCCTGGATTAAACTTTGGTCCCCTGCAATATTTGTTTAGATCTCTAGGCTGTGAAACCTAGATTGAGAGTGCATTTATTTTGTACCTTTGCGGATTCTGCGCCCTTCAAATCTGCGTATGATTCCCTTTTTGGAAGGTTCAATACTGTTTCGTGGCATTCCTTTATTTGAGAAGCCTGAGGAGATGCAGTTAATACCTTTTGTGACTCCGATGAATGGTAAGTCTCTTCGATTTGATGAGACAGTTCGTTGTTGAGATTTTGTTACTCCGATGAATGGTAAGTCTCTCGGTTTGATGGAACAGTTCATTGTTGAGATGTTGTGACTCCGATGAATGGTAAGTCTCTTCGGTTAGACGGGACAGTTCGTTGTTGAGATTTTGGTTACTCCAATGAATGGTGAGTCTCTTCGGTTAGACGGGACAGTTCGTTGTTGAGATTTTTGTGACTCCAATGAATGGTAAGTCTCTTCGGTTTGATGGGACAGTTCGTTGTTGAGATTTTATGACTCCAATGAATGATAAGTCTCTTCGGTTTGATGGGACAGTTCGTTGTTGAGATTTTTTCTACTCCGATGAATGGTAAGTCTCTTCGGTTTGATGGGACAGTTCGTTGTTGAAATTTTGTGACTCCAATGAATGGTAAGTCTCTTCGGTTTGATGGGACAGTTTGTTGTTGATATTTTTGCTACTCTGATGAATGGTAAGTCTCTTCGGTTTGATGGGACAATTCGTTGTTGAGATTTTGTGACTCCAATGAATGGTAAGTCTCTTCGGTTTGATGGGACAATTCGTTGTTGAGATTTTTGCTACTCCGATGAATGGTAAGTCTCTTCGGTTTGATGGGACAGTTCGTTGTTGAGATTTTTGCTACTCCGATGAATGGTAAGTCTCTTCGGTTAGATGGGACAGTTCGTTGTTGAGATTTTGTGACTCCGATGAATGGTAAGTCTCTTCGGTTAGATGGGACAGTTCGTTGTTGAGATTTTGTTACTCCAATGAATGGTAAGTCTCTTCGGTTAGACGAGACAGTTCGTTGTTGAGGTTTTCTACTCCGATGGACGGTTAGTCTCTTCGGTATGCTAGAGATAGTTCATTGTTGAGGTATTGATTTTCCCAGTGGAGCCTTGCTGTGCTAAGTCTTCCCTGTTGAGTTATATCCTTGTTGTGTTGTGGTTTATTTCCATATACAGTTATCCCCAGTTTGAATCCTTTCCTCAGCTGAGTCCCAGTAGTTGTGCGGTATATTCCCTGGCTAGTTGGTGGTCTCATGTAGTGTGTTTCCCTGGTGGAGTTTCTTTCTCCCGTTCTTCTTTTTGTTTATCTCCTGTGGCATATTCTCCCCACAGTGGTCTGGTGTCTGCCTACCATTTGCATAATCATATCATTTTGTGGTCTCTTAAGGCAAAAAATTGGGCTTATTGTTATATTTAAGTCTCTTCTATCTCGTCGAGACAAAGATGTCAATCTTCATATCTCCGGATAGAAGAAACTTAAATAGGGGCAGCTGTAATACCCTAGTTTTTACCCCTAAGATCCCACATATCATTTTGCATCTCATACCACAAACAAGATCACAATCTGTGTTTTTCTCGAGTATCTGTATATTATTCTTACCCGCTTTATACTTGAGTGTGTTTACTAACCTCTAACCAAAATACCAAAAATATGTTGCTGTTTACTTGTTTCTCTCTCTGTGTGTTGTGCAGGTTTGTCAAAGACAATGAAGTGATTTCAAGTCATGTGGCTGCTCATTCATGATCCAGTTCAGATGGATGTTTGACCTAATCTTGGTCAAACTATCAAAGTTCAAGTTATCTGTTTCAGTGGGTTATTTCTCAAGCAGAGACTATTGTTGAGACTCTTCAGTTTATCAAGCATTGGTTTATGTGAAGTTTGGGTTCAGAAAGTCAGTTTCAAATGGTTGTTGTTCAGTTGTGGCTTATTCAATGGCTTGTGAAAAAGTTTGGTTATCCACTTGCTGTCCATTTATCTATTTAAACCCTTTTTCATTCTAAACCATTTTTATCCTTTATATCAATTTTTTTTTCATATCCAATTATCAAAAGTCCATTTCACCTAAATCCACAATTTCATTTCTATCCATTAATATCCAATTATCCACTCCATTTGTCTCCATATCCACTTTAAATCCATTTTTCTTATCCATTTAAAAGTTCATAACCCATTTTCTAATATCCAATTCAATTTCCAAATTATCCAATACCCATCCTTATCCCATTTTTAATTCCAACTATCCAAGTCCAATTACTCTTTTTTATTTTAAAAATCTATTTGACTTAGAATCCATTCATTGTCCAAGTCCATTTAAAAACAATTGCCAAAAAATGATGAATTGAGAACAAATTTCAAGTCCAGCTTGATGATAATCCACACGGCCCATACTTCCAAACAATTAACAAGCCAATATCAAAAAAAGTCAAGCCAAGAATACATGCTACTTGCCAAAGCCATTTTATGAAGTACCACACGCTGCAGTGAATTTCCAAATGTGATATTACTTATCAAGACGTCAGCATAAAAAATAAACAAGTTACTTTATGCTACTTGAAGCCACTTGTTGCTGCTACTGCACTATAAATAAAAGCCATCTCCAACGAGCTTCACTCAAGCCACACCAGCCAATGCTATCAAACTACACGCATTCCAACTTCAAACCACAAGCCACTTGCAACTTCAGTACAATATTTGAAGCAAAAAAATAAAATAAAGAATAAGCCATTCCAGCTGCTACAGTCATCAACTTCACGCCGTGCCAATTGAAACAAGCCGTAGAGCATCAATTTCCAGCTGCAAGTCAAACAACATAAAACGTAGCTGCAAAATCCAAAACGACTTGCTTCACAACTCAAAACGGCATGGAAGAATCAAATGCGTAAACGACACCAGAAAATCAAAAGAAAACACACACCAGCTCAATTCAAAACGCGGCAAATAAAAATCAATACAAATCTGCAGCAAACAAATTGAATCAAAACGCAAAAATCAATTCCAAAACGGCGATGAATTTTTCAATTAAACTTGCAGCACACACCTCACCTCTTTTGCTATAAATAGAGCACCACCCCTCTTCAATAATTCAAGTTTCACAGCCAAGAAATCCCTTCCAAAATCAAACTTCAAAGCTTCAACCATCTTCCAATTCTTGTAGAAACTACACAATTTCATAATTTCCATTCAATCCTCAAACTCCATCAATTCATAACCTGGAAATCCATTCAACAATTCAACAACAATCTCTCATCACCTTCGTCCTCAATTCATCATCACCGTGATTCGTCTCTAACACTCAAACATCAACAACAACTTCATTTTCGAGTCAACATCACACAACAACAACATCGACCTGCGAATCAAAGGGAGAATGAAGGAAGAAGATTCAGATTCAAACTCACCTTGAATTGAAGGTAGCTGTTTCGATTTGAACGATCAAGACACCGTTGCGCAAAATTGATGACATATTTGAAATCTACTCCGATTTTCGATCATAATCGTGTACGATTCGCTTCCCGTCGCTCCGCCGCTCCGATTTCGGTGGAACTCCATTTTTCTTGGTTGTGCTACAGTGCCGTGTGTTTCTCTTGAAGAAGAAGAAGATCCGTTTTTTTCTTTTTCATTTTTACCTTTTCGTTTTATTTTCTTTTTCATTATTTCTTTATTTTTTATTTTTATCATTTTGGTTTAAAAGGAACTTGGGCTTGGCCCGTGTAATTTTAAATACTACACCTCACCACCAGTTTTTCTTATGAACCTCCATTTCTCTTTTATTTTTCTAAAAGATATATATAGTTTCTTTTTATTTCAAATTTTCTTTTAATTCTTCATCAATTTTTTTTTTAATAGTAGTATTCTCTTCTATTTTTCTTTGATTTTTCTTTATAAAAAAAATCTCTTAAAATTTTTTTCAAATGATATTTGGCTTTATTTTTACTTGATTTTACTTTTGAGATTTTCATTTCTTTTTATTGTTGGTTGTGTGAATCATAAATGTTAGATCCACTTCTCTTCTTCTTGATTCTTCTTCTTTTTGATCGATGAAAGTTTAAGATCTTGGAATTCCGTTGGTGAATTTCGAGCAAGACGAGATAGTTACCATTTTTCTTTTCGTGCGGTATCGCTTTCGGATGACGATCTATTTATCGTTCATCTAGCGTACATTAGCACAAAGAGTTATTGACCGACCTCATTGTAGGGTAATTACTCCGTAAATTACTCGGCGATTGCTTAACATAGCGCAATATTTGTCCCGTATCGGAAACTATCAAGAATGGTTGATTATTTGTCTTATGGTTCAAAACTCGTGAAACTTGTTGTTAGGAGGCTTTGGTCTTATCAATCCTCTAATGAGTTTCATCAACCTTGACCAAAGTGCAATTATTCAATTGTTATTGATCACTAACACTAACAACTAATCACTAACTTACTAACAATATTATTATATTAATTTTGTTTATGTTTCTTTCTCGCTCCCTATCTCTTTTATTTTTTTTATTATCATTTCATATCATGTTTATGTTTCCGCAATTTTTTCTTTGTCCGTTGGACACATGTTTATGCTTGTTTTTTTTTCCTTTGTCCATTTGGACTTAAAAACATTAATAAAGGCTTAAACCATAAAAAACTTAATTCTCCTCATCTTGGACTATTGGTTACTATCCTATGCTTTGGAGTGATCTCTTTATGGACCTCTTTGAAGTAATATCGGACTTATGGACCTAGAATTAGGACTTCTTATCCCTTTGCTTGGAGTATTGATTGAAGACTTGCCTTTATTCGGCCAATTTGCTTAAGGATGGAATTCTTTTAATATTGCTTTGAAGTGACTCCATTTTGGTTAGATCCTTCTTTTCCCTAGCTTTTACTTTATGCACTAGGATAGCCACTTCTTCTCCTCCCCATTCTTAAATTTTCAAAATCCTCTCCCTTTTTGAAAACCTTGTTGTTTTCAAACTTAAAACCGCTCTCAAAATAAACCTTGACTTCGGTCAAGTGATTTTTTAAACTTTCTTTTCTTTAATAAATGTCAATCCATCTTAATTATATTTTGACCATTTCAAAAAGATATAAAAAAAATACAAAACTCATCCATTTTTTTTTGTGCTTTGTGCACCTTTTTCTTTTAAACTTTTCAAAAGGAATTAGACATGAGTCATTTTTTTGATGAGATGTAAAACTCCTAACCAGGGTATTTTGTTGAAAGTACGGTCATTTTCCACTTAGATGTTGAAGTGATTAGTCTTGTTGATGTTAATCCAAGCAAATCCTCCATCTTAATGTGATGCAAATGCCTCTTTCCTATACCTTTGAGTAATTAGTTGAGTATTCTCTCTTGAGAAGACAGATTGTCCTTTTCAAGATAAAATAAACCATAACCAATAATTTTCATTCTTTGTACCACAAACTACGGGGTTTTGATCCTACATTGCACATCGTGGGTACGTAGGCATGAGGCGATAAGTTTCTCCAAACACAAAAATCTAAAAAATAATTCTTCTCTCATCTCCTCAATCTCTTTACAAGCAAACCATTTTCAGACCAAAAGCATGAATACATCAAAGGGCTCCTATAGAGTACTATAGATGTATTGGGTGCGTAAAACCTTCCATTTACATAACCAACCCCCCTTACCCTTTATCTCTTTGTTCTTTTAGAACTCTTTAGGTTTTGTTCGCTCTTTTTTTCCTTTTCTTTTCGGATAAAAATAAAAGTGCGGTGGCGACTCTTGTTTATTTTTGAGTTAAGTTAATCAATAGCTTACACTCACAAATTTCCCTGCTACACCCGTGTGTTTCCCTTTGAAATTGCATCAGCTCATGAGTCGACCTATAACATGGTCCGGTCGACTCATCCAAGGCAAAAATGAAACAAAATTGAAATTTTTGCAATCATGAGTTCCAAAAAGATAAATAAGCATACACACACATAGAACAAACATCCAAGTGAACAATATATGCACAACATGTAATAAACATCAAGTTTAAAGTAGTTAATATGGCACAAAATATGTTAAACATATATGAATCAGAACGATATTACCTTGATCACTATGACAATGAGAGCCCTCACATATAACTAAATATCTCTTTGCATTGTTAGTTAAAGTAATAAACAAGCATGTATATATGTGAAGATCACTATCTTAAAGGATTATCAAACACGATCCGAGATATCGAGAATGCCAAGTTCCCTACGGATGTGAAAGAAAGGCTCAGTGGCTAACAGTTTTGTAAAAATGTCAGCAAGTTAATTTTTAGTATTAACATGCTCAAAGATCACATCACTTTTCTCTACATGATCCCTAAGAAAATGATGGCGCATTTCGATATGCTTGGTGCGTGAATATAATACGGGGTTCTTAGTCAGGTTTATTGCACTAGTGTTATCGTACAAAATGGGAATACGCTCAAGTTTTAAATTGAAATCAAGCAATTGTTGTTTAAGCCATAAGACTTGAGCACAACAACTGCCTGCGGCAACGTATTCCGCCTCGGCTGTTGACAAAACCACCTGTCGCGGCCGACAAAATTTTTCGAGTCGCCCCCATATTTTTAAGGAAAATAATGATAAACCTAAATATCCTATCCTAAGGTAGAGATTCCTACGGTTCGGGAGTCGGTTATGTAAAGGGAAGGTGTTAGGCACCCCTATTTCCATTGTACTCAATGGGATCCACCTTTGAGTTTAGGGCATGTTTGTTTGTCTAAGTTATAGGAAGACCTAAGTTTTTTATTAATTATACTCGCTAGGGTTGGTTTGCAACCCTATGCCTACGTACCCTCAAAATGAAGGATCAGAGTAACCGTAGTTCACCTCCTCTATTCCTACCCCCTAATCCTATTCCTAAATCCCAAATCTTATCCCTAAATCCCATCCACTATTTATACTCTTGGATAAAGAGTTCTATCCCTTAAATCTAGTGTTTATACTCCTAGATGAGGAGTTCTATCCCTTAAATTCCTTTGTCCATTGTTTATACTCTCGGAGGAAGAGTTTTATCCCAAAAATCCATATCCCATCCCTTATTTAGGCTCTCGGACCAAGAGCTTTATCCCTTAATCCTTTTATTTATACTCTCGGATATCAAGAGTTTAATTCCTCAATCCCAAATCCCATCCTTTATTTAGGCTCTCGGACCAAGAGCTTTATCCCCATGTGTAAATCCCTTAAAACTTTAAAAATCCTTTTTCCTTCTAAAACCATTTTTCTAATTTAAAAAAAAAAGAAATTTGAACCCCAAACGTCAAATAATTTAATATATAAAAAATACAAATTAATCCAAAATAAATCCATATTAATAATCTCCTAAAATATTTGTTCCAATTAATTTATTATATATATTTTTAATCCCTTTAAAATAATTTTCCTAAGAAAATAACTCCTTTTATTAAATCTACATAAAAACTTAATTCCCATATAATTAAATAATTTTTACTAAATGATAAAAAAAAGCAATAGAAACCAGATGAAAAACTTATCACAACTTGAATCAAGGAATTGATTCAATGGTAATAATTTTTAAATGAAATAAATGGAAATAAAAAACCACAAAAATCCCAAAATAAAAAAAAACCAACCCTAAATTCTATTTTTATGTTAAAATCTCCTAATTAAAAAAACCTAAATAAAATAATTAATTTATAATTTAATCAAATAATTTAATTAAATAAAAAAACAGGGGTGTAAAAACCTTTAGAAAAAGTAATTGGGCCATAGATGGGGGATGCCAAAAGCATTGGGCGTAAAGTCCAATGGCCAACACCACCTCAGAAAAAAAAATGATTTGATTCCAATTATTATAATAATAATTTCTAAATAAACAAACCAATTTTAAAAAACCCAAAATTATTAAAAATAAATTTATTAAAACCCCAAGGTTTCAATATGAACCATAACCCTAACTTTTCCAGAAAAAAAACCCAATCAATTAACAGTAACAGCAATAAAAAAACCTAAGTTACCTCCCTTCGCCGTGACCAAATTAAGCTGCTTCCTTCATCCCTTCTTTTCTTTCCTGTTCCTTTGGCTTTTTCCCCTTCTTGTGCCTTTTCCCCCTTCTTGGTGGTGGTTTTTTGTATCTCTTCCTTTTTTCTTTTCCCTGTGCCTTTTCCCTTGTGCCTTTTCCCCTTCTTTTGCCTTTTCCTCTTGGTGGTAGTTTCTTTGTATCTTGTTTCTCCTTTGGTATGAGATTCATTTTCCTTTCCTTTTCCCTTTTGACTCGGATGAAGGTTAAAGGTTTAGGGTTGTTGAAGGTTTAGGGTTTTATTGTTGAGGGTTTAGGGTTGTTGAAGGTTTAGGGTTTTATTGTTGAGGGTTTAGGGTTTTATTGTTGTTGTTCTTCGATATGTGAAGAACAACAACTTTTATCGTATGGTTTGTAAATTGCCCCCTTCAAAAGTGTGTAAAATATGTCCTATTTATAGATGACAATTATGGTTTTAAAAAAAGAAAGAAAAAAATATATATAATCAAAAGCCCAAAAAAAAATTTTTATTTTGTGATTTTTTTATTAAAAATAAAAATAGAAAAAGTTAGTAGTAAAGAAAAAATAAATAAAATATTAAAAAGTGGGGAAGATGATTGGTCAACAACTTTGATCAAAATAAATAAATAATAAAATAAAATATAAAAAAATCAACAACTAGCCACTAATAAAAAACGGACAAAAATCACCTTAAGAAAATTTTAAACGAACAAAAAATAACTAAACAAATAATAATTATTTTAATAATAAAAATCCAATATCAATCAGCCTTAATTAACAAAAATAATCCTAGTTAATAACTAATAAAAAAAATCTTAATTATTAATAAAACAAAATTCCTAATTAATAGAAATAAATAAGAAGCCAATCAATAATAATGAAAATATTAAAAATAAAATCTGATTGTTATTAAAAATATAATTAATAAAATTATCTCTAATTGGATCCTAATGATATATATATTTAATTCTAAAACAACATTTTTAATAAAAACTTAAAAATAACTTAATTATCCAATTTTAAATAAAAATAAATAAAATGATTAACAATTTCACAAGCAAATAACGGTAGTTCTAACATTCCCTAATTACTAATGATAAAAATAATTAAAAAAACCAATATAAAAGCCATAAAATTATATTAATAAATAAGTAGTGAAAAAAAATTAATTCTACAATAAAACTTGATTGTCAACTAATTAATCTAAAAAAAACAATTCTTTCTAATAAATACTTCTAAAATAAAAAAAAAACCAAATAACTCTAAAAACTTTACTTTTTAATCTTTTAAAAAAATAATTAACCAAAATCCTAAAAAGTCTTTTTTTTTTAATTTCTAACTAATTAAAAAAACCACTTAACTATAAAAACCTAAAAATGAGAAAATCCCCAAAAACATTTTATTATAATTAAATCCAAAAATCTAAGACTATAAAAAAATGAATAAATAAAACCTTAATTAAATTTAAACAAACTTGCTAAAAAAAAACCCTTATACCAAACCAATTCCAAAATGGACCTAAAAGTACTAATAAACCCCTCAAAGCCCCAAATGACACTCCCTAGTAGTACCAAAAATTCTAAAAAACACCTGTCAAAATTTAGGGTACTACAGCTGCCCCTATTTAGTCGTCTTCGAATCAGAAAGAGGATGTTGATGAGTCTTCCTCTTTTGTTGAGGAGACGATTAAATATAAGAAGGACCCTAATTTTGACCGCAGAGTCCGGTAGGTACTACGCTGATTATCCTAAGATCCCTAGTAATAAACCCTTAACGAAATACCCGATAGAACCCCTTGATGAATACCCCTTGTGATAAAACCTATTGACACAACAGTGACACCCCTAGGTAGAATCCTTTGATGACAAACCCAATAAATCCTCCCCCTTTTTAAATTCTAAACAAAAACCCTTTTTGGATGAAAATCCCTAGATGGAACCCCTTGAACAAAATCCAGTAGAACCCCTGATACAACTCCTCCACGAAATCCCTTGGACGAAAATCGTTTAATAGAAATTTTTGTAGAACCCCTTGATGAAACTCTAATATAACCCCTTTTGGATGAAAATCCCTTAATATAACTCATAGGATAAAAATCCCTTGATAAAACCCCTTTGATATAAATCAGGTAGAACCTCGTTGACAAAATTCCAATAGAACTCCTTTTGATGAAAATCCTTTGGTATAACCCCTTGATAAAATTCCAGTAGAACCCCTTTTGGATAAAAATCCATTGATAAAACCCCTTTGATAATTCCTTGGTAAAATGTTTTTTTGATAAATTCCTTAATAAAACCCCTTTAATAATATCCCTTGATGAATTCCTTTCGATAAGATCCTTCGATGAAACCCCTTAAAATTCTTTGACAACCCTTCATAAACCCTTGATAAAAAAAACCCTTAGATACTTGATGAAACTTATCCTTTGCGTGGGATAAGTTCATAATCCGGGGATGTGAGAGGTGAAGACCTGCTCACTGATGGATGATAATCCTGTAAAATCCTTTATCGAAGCAATGATTCAATGATATTGCTGGGGGTTAAACCCCTAAGAGTGATTATGAACCCTATGCATGTATGCATGTGATGCTATGTTATGATAGAGCATAGCGAAATGATTAATGCATGATAATGATTTAGTTGTCTCTATGAATGCCCTTGTGGTGAGTAATGGAATGGTTAAGACCTTGAAAGGTTGCTTATGTAACAAGGATACTTGTCCCAAAAAAGGGTAGTGGGTATTAAGCTAACATGGTCTCCTGATACTTGTTTTGAACTTGAAGATTATAGATGTAGGATAGAGCTCGTATTTGCAACCTCCGAAGTATCGATAGGGCTTGCCCCTGCAGTATCATGCCTTTTGCCCCAATCTATTGTGTCTTCGACGAGATTCACCTTAATATGATTTTTGAAGAAGCTTGACTATACCATGCACTTAAGACAGCTTGCGATTATATTAGCCTTGGAGAGATTCGTCCTCCACTAACCAACCCTTGGAATGATATGCCCCAAATGAACAGTTTTCTTGAAGTGGTTTCTTTTGATCATGCTTTAAGTGGTCTGCCCCCGATTGAGCTTCTGAAAGGTATGCCTAAAAAGGAACTTGGATCCCACCATGTTGAGGTATGACTTTGATATGAACTGCCCCAGTATTTGAGTTTTGAAAAGTATGCCCCATTTTTTGACTCTAAAAGGTATGCCCCTTAATTAATTGGGTATGGAGGAGTGGCTTACAAAGGAGCTTGGATCTTACCATGCTATGATATGACCTTAATATGAACTGCCCTAATATCATGTCTTTGCCTCTGATTAGATGCCTCGTAGAGTGATTGACCTCAATGCACCCTTGAGTTGGTATGCCCCAGCGTGAACGTCTTGAAAGGTCCACCGCTTATCATTAGAGTCATGGAGGTGATTCAGCATCAATGTGTCAAATCTTGGGATGCTTTGCCCCTAGTTAGTAGGATTTCCAGATAATATGCTCCTATGATCATTAGGATTTGCCCCTTGATTGCGAGGATCCTTAGGTGACTTGCCCCTAGTCCGAAATTCCTTGAAATGATATACCCCTGATTAGACCATTATTGATATTTCCTTGGTGCTAAGTATTGATTTGTGAGTAAAATTATTCCCTTTGAAAAGTAATTCTAACTCAAAGCTCATGTAAGTTTTGAAATCAAGAAAGAAATTTTTTTTTACGGCGTATACAAATGATATTTGTTCATAAGGTTGGCACAAATGAAGATGTGAGAATATGGTTAACGATGTTCCAACAAACATTCGGATTCGGAGTCAGTTTAACAATGAATTTGCCGAGTATGCTTTTATAGTGCCCCTAGCTTCAATTAGGACTTTTACATGTTGTAACATGGCCTGGTTCAAGGTTTAAGAAAACAAAGATACAAGGCTCAAAATTTGAAATTTAACCCACCCCATTCTCCTTGATATTCTCCATTCCTAAATCCAATTAACCCAACATACGCGTTCATCTTGTAAAAGAACCTTTTCAGTAACGGTGATTAAAAGGTATACTGGTTTAAGCACTTGATGAGCTCTTTTTTGAGGTGCAGTCACCCACTCCTGTTTATAAGATTGTTCCCTATTTTCCTTTTTCCTTTCTTTTAATCCCTTATTTTTGCATGGACCAATTCTTCTGAATTTAGTGGTCCATCGGGATACCCTTATTTTGCCTAAGTCAAAGTCCACTATTTTTCAGCTTTTTCCTTTTCTTCTTGACTTAGCGGGCTTTTTTTTTGGAATAATTCTTGAGTGATTTGCTTTTGACTTAGAAAGGGTGTGACTGGCATTTTAGATATTATGAGCTATTATCCCTTTTGCTTCCTCAATGTTGAATGGTGTGAGGAAGAAGATGTGCTTTAAACCTTTTTCCTTGTGATTAGGTGTACTAATTCCCTTGCATTAGGACGCATTGTCGAGTTAATTGAAATCTACCCTGCCCCTGGTTAAGATTAAGGTTTTTTGAAAATAGAAAGAACACCAACTTCTGGCTCGAGGGGGTTAACTACGGATTATCTCCTTATTTCTCCAGTGTTTGGGGAGTGAAACAATGCCTTACATCTTCAGTCAGGTCATACCATTAAAGCATACATCAGCAAATTCGTTTGTTTATTTACATCCTTCTCCTCCTAAGTTTGTTAATAGGTGAGAAGTGAAAAGAAAAGGTGTGATTTATTTTATTTTGGTGGCATAAGAAAGAGTGAAACGAATGGATGAATTCCAAAAGCATGCATGCTCATCTTATTAAAATTATTTCCCAAAAAGTACATCTTTTAATTACAAACAACACTTAGCAAAAAGGAAAATACAAATGGGAATGATAAAGGCCTAGTGATCCTAGAAGTGAGCTCCCTTGTTGATCCAACAAATTTTGGGAGACTTCTTGATGTCCCTCCACTTGTAAAAGTAAGGGGTGTCTTTTAATCCATGGAACTCCTCCTTTGAAATTCGGTTGCAGGTCTTGTGCTTTGAGCTCATAGCTTGTAGTGCCTGAATAAGGTCAAGTAACTGCAGCTTCACTAAGGCACCTCCCATTAAGTCATGAGACATTGGTGTAGGATCTTATTCTCTTCCAAACTTCCTTTGTTGAAACACATGAGGCTGCTACTGAAGTAGATACAATTGAGACTCTGTTGCAGAGGCATATATCATCCAAGGTTGTTATATTTGAGGCTCTAGGTGGGCCTCTAGTTGGCATGGTGAAGGGTTACCTTCCATCTTCAATGGTACTTTCCCCTTGTTGGGTTCCTCCAAAGCTTCTTGAGATATCTTTCATGTTCCTTTGTGAGTATCGGTAAATCTGCTAACTAGGCAGTTGGATAAAGGCGGAGGTGGAAAGGATATGCAAATGTATGTGTATGTATGCAAAGTGCATGAAAATGCATGGGGTATGCAAGAACGTTTTCTTTTAAAATATATTTTCATGAAAATGATGAATGAATGTTTTAATTAAGTATTTTATTGGGTTAGGGTAAGGTAAGGTAATGTGCAAGCATGCCCTAGTAAGGTGGGCTCCCTAGAACAGGCTGGATCTAAGTTAAGACTACCCAATCCCCTCACATGTAGGTTATAAAAATTTGGACAGCATAACGACCCCAAAATGTTCAGACTATACCATTGTTTTACCATGAGAAGGAGCAAGCCTTCCTACGGTAATCCTTCGGGATAAGTCTCATTTGGGGTAGGAGCCTAGTAACAGCCCTTGAGGGTTGAATACATAGGGTCTCCATAGATTGGTGTGGGGTAGGTTAAAGGTTCTCAGAGTCACGGACCACTTCCAAATCATTCCACTACGAGAGGGGATAGCCCTTTCGTGAGGACGACTTTGGAAGGATCTACTCTGAGTGTGGCATCAATGCATTTTAGGGGACGTTGTGTCCCCCGCAAAAACATTTCCGTTCCACTTTAGGTTCTAGGGTTATCCTCCAAGCTTTGGGTTTTAGCTTCACTCCTTTTTTTTATGTCCCAATCCCTTGCATGATAATACAAAAAACAAAATGTTAAATAAATAAATATATGAAATAAAAATAAATAAATAAAAATAAAAAAATAAAAAAAACCAAAATAACATCCAAGACAAACAAATCCCTAAATCCTAAGGCTAGGATTGACTCTCGCTAGGAAAGAGTCCCCAGCAGAGTCGCGGCCGGCAAAAATTTTCGAGTCGCCACCATATTTTTAAGGAAAATAATGATAAACCTAAATATCCTATCCTAAGGTAGAGATTCCTACGGTTCGGGAGTCGGTTAAGTAAAGGGAAGGTGTTAGGCGCCCCTTACTTCCATTGTACTCAATGGGATCCACCTTTGAGTTTAGGGCATGTTTGTTTGTCTAAGTTATAGGAAGACCTAAGTTTTTTATTAATTATACTCGCTAGGGTTGGTTTGCAACCCTATGCCTACGTACCCTCAAAATGAAGGATCAGAGTAACCGTAGTTCACCTCCCCTATTCCTACCCCCTAATCCTATTCCTAAATCCAAAATCCTATCCCTAAATCCCATCCACTATTTATACTCTTGGATAAAGAGTTCTATCCCTTAAATCTAGTGTTTATACTCCTAGATGAGGAGTTCTATCCCTTAAATTCCTTTGTCCATTGTTTATACTCTCGGAGGAAGAGTTTTATCCCAAAAATCCATATCCCATCCCTTATTAAGACTCTCGGACCAAGAGCTTTATCCCTTAATCCTTTTATTTTTACTCTCGGATATCAAGAGTTTAATTCCTCAATCCCAAATCCCATCATTTATTTAGGCTCTCGGACCAAGAACTTTATCCCCATGTGTAAATCCCTTAAAACTTAAAAAATCCTTTTTCCTTCTAAAACCATTTTTCTAATTAAAAAAAAAAAAGAAATTTGAACCCCAAACGTCAAATAATTTAATATATCAAAAATACAAATTAATCCAAAATAAATCCATATTTATAATCTCCTAAAATATTTGTTCCAATTAATTTAGTATTATTTTTTTAATCCCTTTAAAATAATTTTCCTAAGAAAATAACTCCTTTTATTAAATCTACATAAAAACTTAATTCCCATATAATTAAATAATTTTTACTAAATGATAAAAAAAAGCAATAGAAACCAGATGAAAAACTTATCACAACTTGAATCAAGGAATTGATTCAATGGTAATAATTTTTAAATGAAATAAATGGAAATAAAAAACCACAAAAATCCCAAAATAAAAAAAAACCAACCCTAAATTCTATTTTTATGTTAAAATCTCCTAATTAAAAAAACCTAAATAAAATAATTAATTTATGATTTAATCAAATAATTTAATTAAATAAAAAAACAGGAGTGTAAAAACCTTTAGAAAAAGTAATTGGGTCATAGATGGGGGATGCCAAAAGCATTGGGTGTAAAGCCCAATGGCCAACACCACCTCAGAAAAAAAAACAAAAAAAAAAGAAAATGATTTGATTCAAATTATTATAATAATAATTTCTAAATAAACAAACCAATTTTAAAAAACCCAAAATTATTAAAAATAAATTTATTAAAACCCCAAGGGTTCAATATGAACCCTAACCCTAACTTTTCCAGAAAAAAAACCCAATCAATTAATAGTAACAGCAATAAAAAAACCTAAGTTACCTCCCCTTGCCGTGACCAAATTAAGCTGCTTCGTTCATCCCTTCTTTTATTTCCTGTTCCTTTGGCATTTTCCCCTTCTTGTGCCTTTTCCCCCTTCTTGGTGGTGGTTTTTTGTATCTCTTCCTTTTTGTCTTTTCCCTGTGCCTTTTCCCTTGTGCCTTTTCCCCTTCTTTTGCCTTTTCCTCTTGGTGGTGGCTTCTTTGTAACTTGTTTTTCCTTTGGTATGAGATTCCTTTTCCTTTCCTTTTCCCTTTTGACTCAGAGGGAGGTTGAAGGTTTAGGGTTGTTGAAGGTTTAGGGTTTTATTATTGAGGGTTTAGGGTTTTATTGTTGTTGTTCTTCGATATGTGAAGAACAACAACTTTTATCGTATGGTTTGTAAATTGCCCCCTTCAAAAGTGTGTAAAATGTGTCCTATTTATAGATGACAATTATGGTTTTAAAAAAAGAAAGAAAAAAAAATATATAATCAAAAGCCCAAAAAAAGATTTTTATTTTGTGATTTTTTTATTAAAAATTAAAATAAAAAAATTTAGTAGTAAAGAAAAAATAAATAAAATATTAAAAAGTGGGGAAGATGATTGGTCAACAACTTTGATCAAAATAAATAAATAATAAAATAAAATATAAAAAAACCAACAACTAGCCACTAATAAAAAACGAACAAAAATCACCTTAAGAAAATTTTAAACGAACAGAAAATAACTAAACAAATAATAATTATTTTAATAATAAAAATTCAATATCAATCAGCCTTAATTAACAAAAATAATCCTAGTTAATAACTAATAGAAAAAATCTTAATTATTAATAAAACAAAATTCCTAATTAATAGAAATAAATAAGAAGCCAATCAATAATAATGAAAATATTAAAAATAAAATCTAATTGTTATTAAAAATCTAATTAATAAAATTATCTCTAATTGGATCCTAATGATATATATATTTAATTCTAAAACAAAATTTTTAATAAAAACTTAAAAATAACTCAATTATCCAATTTTAAATAAAAATAAATAAAATGATTAACAATTTCACAAGCAAATAACGGTAGTTCTAACATTCCCTAATTACTAATGATAAAAATAATAAAAAAAACCAATATAAAAGCCATAAAATTATATTAATAAATAAGTAGTTAAAAAAATTAATTCTACAATAAAACTTGATTGTCAACTAATTAATCTAAAAATAACAATTCTTTCTAATAAATAATTCTAAAATAAAAAAAAAACCAAATAACTCTAAAAACTTTACTTCCTAATCTTTTAAAAAAATAATTAACCAAAATCCTAAAAAGTCTTTTTTTTTTTTATATTTCTAACTAATTAAAAAAACCACTTAACTATAAAAACCTAAAAATGAGAAAATCCCCAAAAACATTTTATTATAATTAAATCCAAAAATCTAAGACTATAAAAAAATGAATAAATAAAACCTTAATTAAATTTAAACAAACTTGCTAAAAAAAAACCTTATACCAAACCAATTCCAAAATGGACCTAAAAGTACTAATAAACCCCTCAAAGCCCCAAATGACACTCCCTAGTAGTACCAAAATTTCTAAAAAACACTGGTCAAAATTTAGGGTACTACACCACCGAAACCTGTTTCTTACTATGCCAACTCACCAAGGAATTTGCGAAAAAGTGACATGTGCCACTAGTACTTTTCCTATCCAATTTGCACCCGGCAAAGTCGGAATCGGAATAGCCAACTAAGGAACAAACACTACCTTTGGAATACCACAACCCATACTTTGGAGTACCAGAAAGGTATCGAAGTATGCGTTTAACTGCTTTTAAGTGGGATTCCTTGGGACATGCTTGATATTTCGCACACATGCATACACTGAACATAATGTTGGGTCGTGATGCGGTAAGATAAAGAAGAGATCCAATCATACCTCGATACTTCTTTACCGCTACATCCTTACCATTTTCGTCACGATCAAGATTGGCACAAGTAGGCATTGGAGTATCTATTGCTTTGCAGTTTAGCATATCAAAGCGTTTAAGTAGCTCAAGACAATATTTCGTTTGACTCACGAATGTGCCCTCTTCGAGTTGTTTAATTTAAAATTTGAGGAAATAGTTAAGCTCCCCCATCATGCTCATTTCAAACTCCCCCTGCATCAAACTAGAAAACTCCTTGACCAAGGTTATGTTAGTAGACCCAAAAATAATATCGTCAACATAAATTTGTACCAAAATTAAACGTTTTACTTGACGTTTAATAAAGAGGGTTGTGTCAACCTTCCCTCTTGAATACCCTTGATCAAGTAAAAATTTGCTTAGACATTCATACCAAGCCCTAGGGGCTTGTTTAAGTCCGTAAAAATCACGTTTAAATTTGTAGACATGTTCAGGATATTCATGGGATTCAAAACCCAGAGGTTGGGTAACATAAACCTCTTCATTTATATATCCATTAAGGAAATCACTTTTAACGTCCATTTGGAATAATTTGAAGTTCTTAGTGCAAGCATAAGCAAGTAAAAGGCATATAGCCTCGAGTCGGGCAACCGGCGCATAAGTTCCTCATAGTCGATTCCTTCCTCTTGGTAATAGCCTTGCGCTACAAGCCGCCTTTGTTACGTGTTATTACTCCATTTTCATCAAGTTTATTCCTAAACACCCATCGGGTGCCGATTACTCGATGATCTCGCGGAGGGGGGACAAGGTCCCAAACCTCATTTCTCCTGGATTGGTTTAGTTCATCTTGCATTGACAAAAACCAATGCTAATCGAGTAACGCCTCCTTTGCGTTTTTAGGTTCAACTTGGGAGACAAAAGCAGAGTAATAACAAAAGTTACTAAGTTTAGAGCGAGTGGTTACTCCCTTAGAAATATCACCGATGATATTGTCGATTGGATGGTCTTTGGAAGACTTCCATGCTGGAGGAAGGTCATCTTCATTAGTTGGATGATCCTCCTCACTCTTCATTGGTTGGTGATCCTTTTCCTCCTTAATACGCACTGCTTCAGGCTGATCAGTTCCCTTATCAGTGTCCTTGAGCATGTCTTCAGAAGATGCACCTGCACCATGAAAAGAACTACCTTCTCCGAAATTTCTCGGATAAGACTCATCAAAAGTAACGTGTACTGACTCTTCAATAATTCGTAACCTTTTATTATATATTCTATAAGCTTTACTTGACTGAGAGTATCCAAGGAAAATACCCTCGTCGGCCTTGGCATCAAACTTACCAAGCATCTCTTTACCATTGTTCAACACGAAACACTTGCAACCAAAAACACGAAGGTGAGAGATATTTGGCTTACGCCTTTTTAAAAGCTCATACGGTGTCTTGTTTAGAATAGGTCGGATGAGCACCCTATTCAAAACGTAACAAGCCGTATTTATGGTGTCGGCCCAAAAGTATTTTGGAAGTCCACTCTCATTGATCATAGTCCTTCCTAATTCTTCCAAAATTCTATTTTTACGTTCCACAACCCCGTTTTGTTGAGGGGTACGTGGTGCGGAAAAATTATGATCAATTCCATGGGATTCACAAAATGCTTCAAATAAATGGTTTTCAAACTCACCCCCATGATCACTTTTAATCGCCATAATGTTTGTGTTTAACTTGTTTTGAGATAATTTAGCAAATCTCTCAAAAGCCGAAAAGGTATCACTTTTGTTTGCTAAGAAAATGGTCCAGCAAAACCTAGAAAAGTCATCGACTATTACAAAACCATAATAGTTACCACCTAGGCTTTTAACCCTAGATGGTCCAAAGAGGTCCATATGGAGAAGCTCAAGGGGTCTCATAGTTGAAACGATATTTTTAGATTTGAATGAGATCCTTGTTTACTTCCCCATTTGGCACGCATCACAAAGGTGATCCTTTGTGAATTTGATTTTGGGCAAACCGATGACTAGGTCTTTAGAGACTATTTTTTTAAGTAAATCAAAGTTGATATGAGCCAAACGTCTATGCCACAACCATGAATCTTCATTCATAGTGACTAGACACTTGTCTCCATCCAACGATACCTTATTTAAGTCTAGCATATAGACACTGTTCACCCTCAAGCCCTTAAACACATTCTTTTTGTCACTATCTTCAACTCTGCAACAATCCTTTGAAAAAGATACTTTATAATTCTTGTCACATAGTTGACTAATGCTTAAAAGGTTGTGTCTAAGGCCTTCCACAAGCAGCACATCAGAGATAGTAGTAGATGAGGGGTTACCTACACTACCTTTGCCGAGAATCTGTCCCTTATTGTTATCTCCGTAGGTGACAAACCCCTTTTTCTTTGCCACAAAGTCGATAAAAAGAGATATGTCACCTTCCATGTGTCTTGAGCAGCCACTATCCAGAACCCATCTTCTTTCGGTGGTCTCAAGACTTTGTACCTACAAAACAATCAAGGGAGAGTAGGTACCCAATTCTCATTGGGTCCTTTATGGTAAGTGAAACCAAGATTGCCTCTGGGCAACCATTGATAAATGCCATTTCGAACAAGAAATCTTCTAAAGCGGCACTTAGCAATAGTATGACCCGACTTACAACAATATAAGCAATCACGGTTCATTTGGATTTCACCTTTGCTATCACTATCTCGAATCACATACGTATATTTTTGATATGGATTATTCATTGTTTCACGAAAATGTGATCGATCAATAGCAAACGTAATTTTAGGCTTAAGAGCCTTGTCTAACTTGGCTTTGAGGGTTCTCACCTCTTCTTGCCAAATACGACAAGTATCACATCCCCAAAACTTGAACCATGGAGACTTATTCTCATCAATCTTAGCTTTTGATGCATCCACCATGGAGTTTTTAAGATCTTCCAATTTCCTTTCGAAATCCGCAACCTTTTTCTCCAAGTATTTAAAAATCTTTTTGTTTGAGGCTAAGCATTGAAAAGCTTCCTTAGCCTCATGGTGCAATGTATCAAAAGCTCTTTTTAATTCAGCATGAGACATATTATGAGAATTTTCATATTTTGAGTGCTTTACCTCCTTTTTCTTGCTTCGTTGAGCCATAAGACATAGATTTACGGACTCGCTTTCGTCACTTGAGCTGTCCCCTTTTTCAGACTCACTATCTCTTTCCCAAGCGATGTAAGCTCGTCTTGACTTATTTGACTTCTTATTGTGACGACCCTTGTCCTTGTCTTTGTCCTTCTTAAGCAATGGGCAATCTGGCTTGTAGTGCCCGGATTTCCCACAATTGAAACAAGATCCTTTGGCTTTGCTACTCTTGTTTCCTTCGTTTCTAGGTTGCTTTCTAAACTTGACTAGATTTTTATCCGAGTGTTGGATCTCATTTTTCCGAATATACCTATTGTATCTCTTCATAAATAGGCTCATGTCTTCACCGAATTCATCATCTTCGTCGTTGTTGGTTTCACTATCACTATGTTCTTGGTGTGTGGACTTAGAACAAGAAGTCTTAAGAGCAATCAACTTCTTCTCCGTATCTTTTATCTTCTCCTTCTTTATTCTCTTTTCATGTTTTTACAATCCAATGAGCACCTGCTCATGCTCTTCGAGTTTACCAAAAAGTGTTGTGAGGTCTAGTGTAGCTAAATTGTTGGCCTCCTTGATCGCGGTGACCTTCGGTTGCCATTCCCTGTTAAGACACCTTAGAATTTTGTTAGTAGCAACCTCGTTTGGAATTGGCTTACCAAGCACATGTAATTTGTTGATAATGTGAGTAAATCGTTTTTGCATATCCGTAATGGTTTCCCCTTGCTTCATGTAAAACAAATCAAACTCTTGCGTTAGTGTGTTAATACGGGCCATTTTAACATCATTAGTGCCTTCGTGGGCTACTTGTAAAGCATCCCACATGGCCTTGGCCGTCTCACAATGAGAGACACGATAATACTCATCAACTCCCAATGAGGAGATCAAAATATTACGAGCCTTCCAATCGTAACTGTACTTTTTCTCGTCCTCCTCATTCCATTGAGCTTCGGGTTTGGGAACGACAATGTCATTCGCATTTGTCATATTAATTTCCATGGGACCGTTCAAAATAATGTTCCAAACCTTCCGATCTATGGAATTAATATGGACGCGCATACAATCCTTCCAGTAGCTGTAATTTTCGCCTGTAAAAACTGGAGCTCTATTATAAGCCCCTTTAGGTTCGTTCGCCATGATCCAAGAAGTTTTACCGAAGCACCAAATAAACCAGAGCTCGTGATACCACTTTTTAGACGATGGCTATGGATCTAGAAGGGGGGGGGGGGGGTTGAATAGATCCCAAGAGATTTAAACGCAAAAATTGATTTTAAAAATTTTAAGCAGAAGCAGCCACCGAATCTCTCGTCTACAACGAACCTCTACTAAAAGGATCGGATATGCACGACAATATTAAAAATGGAATACGGATGAGAGAAATTCAGAACAATTCACACAATTGAAATGCAATCAACAAAGTTTACTTGCTTAATACTTAATCCAAACCAATTAGGTGAATCGATAAACAATTAGAGACAAATGCGTTCGATTTTGCTTTGAAACAAATTATCAAACACTTGGTGTGCGTAAACACACTAAGTGCAGAATTTTTATGGAATGTAATGTAAAGCTCCTCCAAGATACAATTCAAGGAATTGTATCAATTTAACAAAACAGTTTCTCAGCTCAAGATTACACTACGACCGAAATTTCGATAAATTGCGACTTCACAAATTCGAATAAACTGAAATGTAAAAGAGTTCAGGGAAAGAGAGAACAAACAAGATTTGATTAGGCAGTTCCCCAATCGTCCTCGCTTTGGGTACGTCTGCCCCCAATTCCACAATTGGAATTGAGATATATATATATATATATATATATATATATATATATATATATATATATATATGCAGCTGTTGCAAATTGTTTATTACAAGAGAAGAACTATGAACATCCAAACTCCCAAACGTCTTTGATCGTTGATGCAGAGCCTTCTCTTCCCTTGATTCGAGACGAATCAAGTGCTTCGAATATGGTTGATCTAATTACCGTCTCACACTACTTGATTGCAAGAAACCTTGTTCTTCAATCCTTTTCATTCGATCAATTGCGATCTACCAAAGATTCGAACCCAAACCTCTCTTCTACGATCCTCCGATTACAACTACTAAACCGAACGATTACTCTAATCTTCGGTTACCTTCGCCCAGATGAATCTCTGTAGAACGAAATGGTTTGTGCAAAAACCCCCAAAATCTACTCGATTCTTGGAGGACAAAACCAACTGATTTTATTCAAGAAACACCTACCAAGCTCTCAACCCAGAAAATGAAGATCATACACTTCCTAAATTCTGAACGTTATCACTTCGATCAATGGGCGACACAAACAAAGATGATTATGTGTGATTGTTTGTTTACTCAATGAAGAAGACGAAGATGAAGAGAAAAATGGTATCTATTTTCACGTCTCTTATTTTTTTTGGATAATGAGATGACCAAACAATTTATAGAGAATGAATTGACCCACTAAAAGTTATAACAGAAATAACAGAAAAAATTTAAGTGAAAAATGCAGTTAAGACGCGTATGGGTCGACTCATACTTTAATGAGGGTCGGCGTGCACTGACCCGTGGAAAATACTGTGAAAATTTGACAAGTTATGCGTCGACCCAAAGGCATTATGCGTCGATGCATGAATGCAATTTTTGCATTCCCATAATCATGCGTTTTCCTGGTCATTTCACCAGTTTTGCACTAGTAAGCATGAGTCGACTCATGCATAGGGTAGGTCAGCGCATAACCTGTATTTTTACATAAAATGCATTTTTTTGCACATTTTAACTGACCAAGACCCAGACAAACATACTAGACACCAGTATAATGATCATGCATATGTATTTATGGATAAGACAAAGTCCTATATGTCTAGACACATGAACAACAATGACTAGATGCAATTTGCCCAACAAGAGAAGTGATACCGCTCAAATTACAATCTAATACTTAGCATATTTGTTGACATTGTTAGTTCTTGTATTGGCTAGAATTTTGGTAAAACAATGTTGTTGTTGAAGATGTCATATGTCTGATGTCTTAACATGAGTTACTAACATTAAGTTTGTTAGGGTTGCAGTTTTGTGTACTGATGTCAAAAACGATGTCTTGACATTGAGTGACAGAACTTCAGTTGTTGTGTTTTTAGGGCTGCCCGTGTTTTAGTTAGTTATTAGAAGATCTGATTGAGAGATTGCAGGCGAAGATCTTGGATTAGATTCTTTCTGTTGCAATCAGATATGGAGCAGATCTTGTTGCTGTTTTTAGGGCTGAAAGATATGAAAAAATTTGAAGATAAAATCTATTTTTAAATTCAAATCAAATCAGATATTTGGAGGAGTCCAAGCCCAGGTATGAGTTTCTATTTAAAGCAGCCTCAACCCTACTTGGAAGGTACGAATGCAAGAGATTAAAGACTGAGAGTCAAGTGTGTGTTTCGTCTGTGTATTGTAAGTCATTCATGTTTGAATTGGTGTAATTGTTTTGAGATGTTAATTGTTCTTGATCAAAGCTTTTAAGCAAGATCAAGTTGTGTTTTGGAAGTGTGACTTCTATACTTTGTAATCTTTGAATTGTATCACTGTGGTGATTTAGGGGGAGTGAGTGGTTTCTCATATCTAAGTGTATCTTAGGTAGAAGTGTCACAGGGTAGTGATTAAGTTAGTGGATTATCAACTGGGGTTGTTGAGTCTGTAATTTAATACTACTAATAGTGAATTTCCTCCCTGGCTTGGTAGCCCCCAGATGTAGGTAGTTAGACCGAACTGGGTGAACAATTCTCTGTGTTGATTTACTGTTATTTTATTGCCTTATTTTATATAGCAGATTGTGTTGTTGTGACATCACACTTAACATCACATATCTGATACCAGAATTTCAATTGGTATCAGAGCAGGCATCCTGCTCTGCATCTGGGTGAGATCTAGGGCTGTTACTTTCTGGTACAATGGACAAGGAGTGTGGTGGATTTGTGAATAGACCCCCTATTCTAGATGGCTCAAATTATGACTATTGGAAACCTCGTATGGTTACATTCTTGAAGTCCTTAGACAGCAGGGCTTGGAAGACAGTTGTGAAAGAATGGAAACATCCTGTTATTGTGGAAAAAGATGGTAGCTCTAAGCTGAAACCTGAAGAAGAATGGACCAAGGAAGAAGATGAGTTTGCCCTTGGGAATTCTAAAGCCTTAAATGCCATATTCAATGGTATTGACAAGAACATCTTCAGGTTGGTCAACACTTGTGAAGTAGCTAAGGAAACATGAGATATCTTGAAAACTACTCATGAAGGAACCTCCAAGGTCAAGATGTCAAGACTTCAACTTCTGACAACAAAGTTTGAAAATCTGAAGATGAAGGATGATGAGACCATTCATGATTTCCACATGAACATTCTTGAGCTGTCAAATGCTTCTAGTGCCCTAGGAGAGAGGATGACTGAAGAGAAGCTGGTGAGGAAGATTCTTAGATCCCTTCCCAAGAGATATAAAATAAAGGTGACTGCTATAGAAGAAGCTCAAGACATCAGCAAGATGAGGGTAGATGAGTTGATTGGTTCTCTTCAGACATTTGAATTAGGGATGAATGAGGAATCTGAAAAGAAGACCAAAAGCATAGCATCGGTGTCTAAAGATGAAAGGAAATAGTGTGGTCCTAAAACTCAGGAGGAGCTTTCAAATGCCATTGTTATGCTGGGAAGACAGTTTAATAAGGTTCTAAAAAGGATAGACAGGAGCTACAAACCTAATGTCAAGAACATCACATCTGACACAAACAGGTCAGGTGATCAGGGGAAGAAATCAAGAGATGAAGAAAATTCCAATGATGACAAAGGAATTCAATGCTATGAGTGTGAAGGTTATGGTCATATCAGAAAAAAATGTCCTACATATCTCAAGAAGCAGAAAAAGGGGTTATCTGTTTCCTAGTCTGATGAGGATACTAATAGTGAACCTGAAGAAGAATCAGCTAAGCTTGTTAGAGCAATGATTGGGATTTGTGAGTCTGAAAATGATTCAAGTGATGATGAGGTTACATATGAAGAGCTTGCTGCCTCATATAGAAAACTGTGCATTAGAAGTGAACAAGTCTGTCTAGAAGGAGAAAACCAAAAGAAAATCATTGTGCAGTTAAAGGCTGAAAAAACTTAGCTGGAAAATGAAGTCAGTATGCTGAACTCTAAACTGGATTTTATGTTAAAAACTGTCAGAATGTTGAATAATGGAACTGATGCTCTAGACAACATTATTAGCATTGGAAAAACTGCTGGAGACAAAAGTGGTTTGGGATTCGACAATGTATCAGCTTCAAATGATGTTATTACCAGTTTCAAGCCAGTGATGTTAAAATAGATGTTTAAACATCCTGACAGGCCTCCCTCTAGGAAGAAATTCAGGCGCTGGAGATGTCATCATTGTGGGCGTTTTGGACACATAAAGGCCTACTGTTATAAGCTTCATGGGTATCCTCAGAAGGCACATCAGTATACTCCCAGACAGAATTTTCACAAAGGTAATCAGGCCATCAAGTCTAAGAAGCAATGGGTTCCAAAAGGTAAAGTTACCAGCTTAATAGCTCACACTTCTCTTAGGGTTTCTACCAAAGAAGACTGGTACTTTGATAGTGGGTGTTCAAGACATATGACAGGAGTGAAGAATTTGTTGGTGGGTGTTAAGCTCCATTCTTCTGGTCATGTAACTTTTGGTGATGGTGTCAAAGGAGAAATCAAGGGTATGGGAAAGCTGAATTGTGCTAGTGCTCCTAGACTGGATGATGTTCTGCTTGTCAAAGGGTTGACAGCAAATTTAATCAGTATTAGCCAACTTTGTGATCAAGGATTCAAAGTACACTTTACAAAATCTGAGTGCATTGTCACCAATGAGAAAAGAGAAGTCATCATGAAGGGTGTTAGGTCTAAGGACAACTGTTATCTGTGGGTGCAACAAGACTCAAGTCCCTCAACATGTGTTTTTGCTAGAGAAGATGAAGTCAAAGTCTGTCATCAAAAGTTGGGACATCTTCATCTGAAGGGAATAAAGAGAATCATATCCTCAGAAGCTGTCAGAGGAATTCCTAAACTCAAAATTGAAGAAGGAAGAGTCTATGGAGATTGTCAAATAGGGAAGCAGACCAAGATGTCACATCAGAAGCTTCAACATAACACCACCTCCAAAGTTTTGGAACTTCTTCATATGGACTTGATGGGACCTATGCAGGTAGAAAGTCTAGGTGGGAAGAAGTATGCTTATGTTGTTGTAGATGACTATTCTAGGTACACCTGGGTAAGCTTCATCAAAGACAAAACATAGGTGTTTGATGTGTTTAAAGATTTATGTCAAAGACTCCAAAGAGAAAAAGAGAGTAATGTCATCAGAATAAAGAGTGATCATGGGAGGGAATTTGAAAATAACAAGTTTGCTGAATACTGCTCTGCTGAAGGCATCAGTCATGAGTTTTCCTCTCCTATTACCCCTCAGTAAAATGGAGTTGTTGAAAGAAAGAACAGAACTCTCCAAGAATCTGATAGGGCAATGATTCATGCCAAAAAGCTTCCTTACCATTTCTAGGCTGAAGCCATGAATACTGCTTGCTATATTCACAACAGAGTTACTTTGAGAAGAGGCACTTCAGCTACATTGTATGAACTGTGGAAAGGGAGAAAACCAACTGTGAAGTACTTTCATGTTTTTGGAATTAAATGTTATATTTTGTCAGATCGTGAACAAAGGAGAAAATTGGATCCTAAAAGTGATGAGGGAATCTTTCTGGGATACTCTACAAATGGCAGAGCCTATAGGGTTTTCAACTCCAGAACCAAGGTTATGATGGAGTCTATAAATGTGGTAATTGATGACAGTGATATGAAGGAAGATGCTAATGTCCTGGATGATGTTGGAACATCGTTTGAAGATGTTACATCAGAAACTGAAGATAGAAGTGTTGCTCCCAGTCTTGTTGATGCTGAGGATGAACCTGAACAACCTAATAAAGAACCATCTATTAGAGTGCAAAAGGACCATCCAAAAGAGCTTATCATAGGTGATCCAAAATCAGGGGTTAGCACTAGATCAAGAGAGGTTGTGTCAAATTCTTGTTTTGTGTCCAAAATTGAGCCCAAGAATGTCAAAGAAGCACTGACTGATGAATTCTGGATTAATGCCATGCATGAAGAGCTGGAACAATTCAAGAGGAATAAAGTGTGGGACCTTGTACCAAGGCCTGATGGAGTTAATGTGATAGGCACCAAGTGGATTTATAAGAATAAATCTGATGAACAAGGAGTGGTCACCAGAAACAAGGCCAGATTGGTTGCTCAGGGATACACTCAGGTTGAAGGAATTGATTTTGATGAAACCTTTGCTCCTGTGGCAAGACTGGAATCTATCAGATTACTCTTAGGTGTGGCTTGTAATCTCAAATTCAAGCTTTTTCAGATGGATGTTAAGAGTGCCTTTTTGAATGGGTACTTATATGAAGAGGTTTATGTAGATCAACCAAAAGGATTTATTGATCCAACATTTCCTAATCATGTTTACAAACTTAGGAAAGCTCTCTATGGTTTGAAGCAAGCACCAAGAGCTTGGTATGACAGGCTTACTGAATTTTTGGCTGTGAATGGTTACAGAAAAGGTGGGATTGACAAGACTTTGTTTGTCAAAGATGAAGGAGGAAAACTGATGATAGCTCAAATATATGTTGATGACATAATATTTGGTGGGATGCCAGATGCAATGGTTAAACATTTTGTGAAACAGATGCAGTCTGAGTTTGAAATGAGTCTTGTTGGAGAGCTCAGCTATTTTCTGGGTCTACAAGTTAGAAAAATGGAAGACTCCATATTAATCTCTCAGAGCAAGTATGCTAAGAACATTGCTAAGAAGTTTGGTCTAGAAAATGCTAATCACAAGAGGAGAGCTGCTCCTACTCACTTAAAGTTGTCAAAGGATGAACATGGTGTGAGTGTGGATCAAAGTCTATACAGAAGCATGATTGGTAGTCTATTGTATCTCATTGCTAGCAGACCTGATATTTCTTTTGCTATTGGAGTTTGTGCCAGATATCAATCTGAGCCTAAGGTTAGTCACTTGAATCAAGTAAAGAGGATTCTGAAGTATGTAAATGGGACTAGTGACTATGGCATGCTTACAGTCATGGATCAGGCACTGAGTTATGTGGTTATTGTGATGCTGATTAGGCAGGAAGTGCTGATGATAGAAAAAGTACTTCAGGAGGTTGTTTCTTCTTAGGGAATAATCTAATCTCTTGGTTCAGTAAAAACCATAATTGTGTGTCTCTTTCTACTGCTGAAGCTAAGTACATAGCAGCAGGGAGTAGTTGTTCTCAACTTGTTTGGATGAAGCAAATGTTAACAGAATACAATGTCAAGCAATATGTCATGACATTTTACTGTGATAATCTGAGTGCTATCAATATCTCTAAAAACCCAATTCAACATAGCAGGACTAAGCATATTGATATACGTCATCACTTTATAAGAGATTTGGTTGAAGACAAAGTAGTTGCTTTGGAACATGTTGCTACTGAACAGCAATTAGCTGATATTTTTACAAAGGCCTTAGATGCAAATCAATTTGAAAAATTAAGAAGCAAATTAGGAATTTGCATATATGTGGATTAAGTGTGTTGGGAGGTGTCTTGTGCAGTTATGAACTTTATTGCATATGTTTAGTTTAAAGGAAACATAATTTTATTCAACTGCTGAAAGCATACAAGATTAGATTTTAGTACATCAAAAGCAAAAAATAAAGGGTCTAAAGATTATCCCAACCCCCTGAATCAAGAAAAGTTTTCCAATCTTCATCCCATTCATCATCAGAAGCATGAAGTTGCACTGGAGGTTTTTTGATGGTTTTCATCCTTGTCTCTGATGTTTTTCTTGTTGCTCCTGGAGTTGCCCCATCTGTAGATAGTGTTTTGTTCATCAACTTCTGTGGATCTGGTTTCTTGACCTCTTGCATGTGTTTCTTTCCTGCATCTCTGTTAGACTGACTCATGGTTATTTCCTAGTTCTGTTGTTAGAAGCAAGAAGGCTTGGTTTTTATAATGCATAGAGAGGGCATTGTTTGTATCGCCTGACCAGTCAAAGTTTTGGAACTTGTTCTTTTTGGGAAGCTTGTTATTTGACCTTGTCATAGTAAATGTCAGGACTTTGTGTTTGCTGCTTTGATAGGTTCAAGGTTGTCAATTTGTGGATAAAAAGGGGGAGAGTTACCTAGCTGTTTGCTGTGGTTCTTGTTTTGAGGGGGAGTTTTGTGTTGTGCAGCTTTGGAAGTTGTTGCTGCTGTTTGTATTGTTTTTTTCCGCTGCTGGTATCTCTGGTGTTGGCTGAGATTGTTTTAGCCAAAATTAGCCAAAGGGGGAGATTGTTAGTTCTTGTATTGGCTAGAATTTTGGTAAAACAATGTTGTTGTTGAAGATGTCATATGTCTGATGTCTTAACATGAGTTACTAACATTAAGTTTGTTAGGGTTGCAGTTTTGTGTACTGATGTCAAAAACAATGTCTTGACATTGAGTGACAGAACATCAGTTGTTGTGTTTTTAGGGCTGCGCGTGTTTTAGTTAGTTATTAGAAGATCTGATTGAGAGATTACAGGCGAAGATCTTGGATTAGATTCTTTATGTTGCAATCAGATATGGAGCAGATCTTGTTGCTGTTTTTAGGGCTGAAAGATATGAAAAGATTTAAAGATAAAATCTGTTTTTAAATTCAAATCAAATAAGATATTTGGAGGAGTCCAAGCCCAAGTCTGAGTTTCTATTTAAAGCAGCCTCAACCCTACTTGGAAGGTACGAATGCAAGAGATTAAAAACTGAGAGTCAAGTGTGTGTTTCGTCTGTGTATTGTAAGCCATTCATGTTTGAATTGGTGGAATTGTTTTGAGTTGTTAATTGTTCTTGATCAAAGCTTTTAAGCAAGATCAAGTTGTGTTTTGGAAGTGTGACTTCTATACTTTGTAATCTTTGAATTGTATCACTGTGGTGATTTAGGGGGAGTGAGTGATTTCTCATATCTAAGTGTATCTTAGGTATAAGTGTCATTGGGTAGTGATTAAGTTAGTGGATTATCAACTGGGATTGTTGAGTCTGTAATTTAATACTACTAATAGTGAATTTCCCTCTGGCTTGGTAGCCCCCAGACGTAGGTAGTTAGACCGAACTGGATGAACAATTCTCTGTGTTGATTTACTATTATTTTATTGCCTTGTTACATATAGCAGATTGTGTTGTTGTGACATCACACTTAACATCACATATCTGATACCAAAATTTCAGACATCATTAAAACGAAATAGATGAAATAGGGGTACTCACCCAATGGTATCGAGAACCATGGAGAGCAGAGTAAGGGGGATGTGAATAAGATCACATAAGCATCAACATCGGTCAATGCAAGCTATAGACAAGGCGTGGGGGTTTGATTGCGAAACCCTTCTTCCACTTGACGGACTCGATAACAAGAGTAAGCTATATTCAAATCTTCAATCATGTAATGAGGGATAAGAACGACTCGACTAGAATAACGGGGGTCGATTGCGAACCCTACCTTCCGTCAATTGCCTCGTCTAGTTGTGGATTTCTTGTAAACCATACGTACCAAGACGCTATGTAGGCCACACTACTTTCCACTCTAGTCCTACGTATGTACTCAAGCCTGTGTAATGGGCTTATCTCTCAGAATACCCATCCCGCCAAACAGAAAAACCAGCACAACACAGTCCAGTATAATAATGAAATGAAAATGCAATTAATGCGGTAAATACAGTAATGTACAATAAAGTAGTAATACAGTAAATAGCAATACAGTAAAAACAGCAAAATACAGCACTACAACTCCAAAAAACACCCAATGAAAGAAAAACAGACAAGCACTAGGATTGACTCGCTTAGGAAACCAAAGTCCCCAGCAGAGTCTCCAGCTGTCGCTCCCGGGATTTTCATCCAGGTACAAACGCGAAAGTGGCACCGAAACAGAGTCGCCGGCAATGTGTATTTATCCCAAGAGAGGGAAAGGAAACACTGCGTAAACCTGAGAGAAAGGAAAGAGCATGGTCTTGCGACCAAGAGAACTGGGTTCAGGAGTCGGTTACGCGAGAGGAAGGTATTAGCACCCCCACGCGTCCATCGTACCCAATGGGATCCACGCTTACTGCTTCAATCAAAGGGTGTAAGAAAAGAATACTGAAAAAAGAACTGCTAGCTGGAGAACTGGAAAAGGAATGGAAAGAGAAAGAGAAACAAATGTAGGGAAAATAAAAGAAGTGCTCGAATGGGCCCTACCCCACTGCCTACGTATCTCATCGGGAGCATGAGAATCAGAGCGACGTAGTTCCCCTCAGCTAAGGGAAAAGTTGTTTGTGTTTTTTAGTGGAAACGCCAGAGTGCGTGTTCCAGCAGTTAGGTGTTGCAGCTCGCTGTAGGGAGACTTAGGCGTTACCTGTTTGCGGTGGAACGGATGTGACAAATCCTTAAGGAATAGAATGAAGGAGATGAAAAGAGAATTGTTGAAGGAAAGACGTTACTGTTTGTTTGGAGTTTTTTTAGAAAGAAGTGTTTTGATTATTTTTGTGTTTTGTAACACATATTGTATTTAAGTCCTTCATGTAGGATCGAATGCCTCGCATATCGACCCAAGATGGGACGTACACTAAACATTCTAAGAAAATGAGAGAAGACCCCTCACCTCCTTATTCTCACATGAAAGGCTCAAATACAATATATGTTATGCCTTTATTAAGTGTTTTTTGCTTTTTGTTTTGAGATGAGAAGAAGAAACTCAAAGGGTTAAGAAAGGTAAAATCTAATGAGGGAGACTAAGACTCAAACCCTAAAGTTATCATACATGGAGATCCTATGATTGTGTGAGGTAAGAGGGGAAGATTCTACCTAATGTTATCATGCCTGATTGCTATCCTAATGTCTCTCCTACCTCCGACTTAATCAAAAATTAAGTGGAGCGAGGAATCCTACGGGATCATGCCATCAGACAAGTAAACACAGAATGAATCAATCACAAAACGAACTAAAAACAAACGAAAGAATAAACAGTGTCAGTCAACAACAATATCACACAATCAAAGTAAAAAGGGGGAGCTTTAGCCAAGGGGTCATATCAACCGAGGCAAACAAGCTAGCTATGGGAAATAGGGGTACTCACCCAATGGTATCGAGAACCATGGAGAGCAGAGTAAGGGGGATGTGAATAAGATCACATAAGCATCAGCATCGGTCAATGCGAGCTATAGACAAGGCGTGGGGGTTTGATTGCGAAACCCTTCTTCCACTTGACGGACTCGATAACAAGAGTAAGCTATATTCAAAGCTTCAATCATGTAATGAGAGCTAAGAATGACTCGACTAGAATAACAGGGGTTGATTGCGAACCCTACCTTCCGTCAATTTCCTTCTTGGATGTCTTACAAGGGGATACGGGAGTGGGATGCCTCTTTGGAGGTCTTAGGCACAAATGTAAACAAACACAATCAGAGCCTCCTTTGAGGACTTTCCAGCATTGCCGACCAAGTGGCACAGACTCCTAATCCTACTTCTCATGGCATCAAAAGAAAAAATGCGGAAAGAGAGTAAATTGGCTCAAGAAATTATACCCCACGGATAGCAATCCGTAAATAGCAACGCAAGCAGAACAAGAAACCCAGAGAGCGAGCTATCATTAGGCAAACAAAAGCGAGTCAGAAATCCGGTACAAGCATACGCGTCAAAACATTGTCGGTGTGAAAATAAATCACAACCGACACGTGGTGTGTGTATCGCACACGGCCACATAGGAAACCTGCATGAAAACACAAGCCAGACAACCACGCATGCAATACATAATGCATCTCATAGCATGAGATAAAAGCCATCGCATCGGAAGCAAAGTAGTATCCCACAAATAAAGTGGAATACCGAGTGAATAACCACCGCCGGAATCTTAGCGGAAACCTTGCACAATCTCAACAAACATGTTAGAAACCAAAAGGAGATGCAACCGGAAGTTGCACCCATGCATCATAACTCAAAATCAAGCACAATGATAAGCATACGAGTAATGAGCATGCATCGGAACACAAAGTCTCAAAACGGGGCAACACCGCCACAACATCATAAAATGCACACAAAGTCGATCCGAAAAAGAGTGAAACCAAACACAATAATAATGTATGAGCAAGTAAGCACAAGTGCACATCAAATACAAGTCAACATGCAAAGTTCGCACGAAACGGAGCTTAAAAACGTCAAGTCGGAAAAAATGCGTCAAAAATCATTGACTCGGAATTGAACGAAAATCGCATGGTTGACCGCAAACGCACCAACGAACTCAAAAACGAACTCGGTTTGAATTAATTCCGCTCGGAAGTGGGACTTTTAGGCCAATTTCGTCGGCTGGCAGTAGCGAAACAGTAAAAAAAAAGTTGTCCGAAATAGACTAAAAAGTCCACCAACAGCTCCGGAATCACCAACAAAGTCAAGTTACATTATTCACATTCGCAAAAACACGCTACGGTTAGTAAGTTATGACCAAAACACATTTTTACGGGAAAGCGACACGATAACGCTCCTACACAACCGAACTTTTATTTTTCAAGCAAACATGCACCAAGCTCAAGCCAATGATCATACACACTTAATGCACATCGATTACGCGACTTTCAAACATGTAGACCAAGCAAAATCATCCATTAAGCATGCGAATAAATAATTCTCGACACGTGAACCATTAACACACAACAATCGAACAATTCCACGGTTAATCCATTCTTGATGCAAATTGAATATCAACAATTGTGGAACCGGATTAGTTTCGACACGCGGAACACAACAATTCAAATGAAATAATCCAATTCCACGTTTGCTCATAATCAACTTATTTCAAGAATCAATTAATCACAACAATTATTGTTCAAGAACATTCAACAAATCTCCACAATATCAATCTCAAATCCATGATCAAACAATTAATTCACTCAACAATGATCACAATTCTTGAATTCAAATATTCACCTAAGCATTTTATCAAACACCTAAGCTACAACATTATCAAACTCACTTTAATTCAATCCAAATCTTAACAATTAACAAATAATGAAGTGAAAGATTCAAGAATTGTTACCGGAAAGTAGATCGGAGGAGCAATTGATGAAGAATCCGTGGAGATGAGGGAGTTCGCCGGTGCACGGTGGCTGGCCGGAGCTAGGGAGGTCGGCGCGGTGATCCGGCGGGAGTGGGGGAGGTGATCGCGGTTGATCGGCAGTGGTCGGAGCTCGATCGGAGACTTTGCGTTCTTGAGTGTTCTTGAAGATTGATGAGATTGTTGTTGTGTTCTTGAGAAAAAGTTGAGAGAACTTGATTTGATCTTTGAGAGAGTGAGTGAGAATGTTTTTGGTGTTTGTGATAATGAGTGAAGTTATGGGAAATGAGAGAGAGTTTTGAATATATAGTGTGGTGGAAAAATGAGGTAAAACTGTAAAATTCTAGCTCATCGGCAGCTTAAGTGGAAATAACACCTTGCTCGGTACAAAATTTTGACTCTGAGCCTCTTACGAAATTGTCTGCGTCTGAGTCACGGACGCAACGCAAAAAGAACGGACGTCATTCGATCAAAATAGAATGAGTTCGATACATTTAAGCAGCGAGACGTCACTGTCAAAAGTCGTTTTTTCAGCTTATTTACCGTTTGCTACTCGGAAACGTGACAAGCTCATGTCTTTAGGAGCGGAATCTCGACTCAACTTTGTCAGTAAAGTTGTAGATCTATGAGTCAGTGACCTCGTGTCAAAAGATGAGCCCGATCGGACAAAAAACGAGTGAGATATGAATTTTTCCGTGAAACAACTTTCAACCTTTTTTTTTCGGTTCATCACGCCAGTTTTGTGAAATAAACCAAAACGACCATCTTCGGAGTACCGTTCGAACTCGAGCTTGTCTTCAATCTTGAAGAGCACAAAATTTGTGAACCGTAGCTTCGAGAACAGACGCAATCCGGTAAAAATTGACCGAGTTATGAATTTTCCAATATCTGACAGACAGTGAACTGTGCCAAAGAATTCTTCCAGTAATTCGCACTTTCGGGGTTCTTCCGCTTGGACCTGACTCATACTGAACTTACTTCACGAAGATGGCATCGAAACGGAATTTTAGCCACCAGAATGGCATCAATTCGATAAACGAGCTGAGAGTTATGAATTTTTTAGTGTCCAAAATACACCGATTCAGCACTATTTTTCGTTGTTCTTCAGCTGTATCGACTCAGAGAATTCGCGTATTCGGAGATCTTCCTCAAAGAATTAGCTTTTGGCCAAAACACGAAAGTTAGAGAGGATATCAAGAAGAAACTTTTGGCATAGGAATCGCTCAAAAATGATGATCCAATCAGAAGCTAAGCACTTTTGAATACCACTGACGCAATTATCCAGCGAAACCAAAATTCCAGAAACAAATAATTCCCACCACTTTCCTTGATGAATTGACTCCCGAGCCGAACATAAAGTTTGTAGAGAATACCAAGAAGGTTCTAACTGTTGAATATCCAGCTGTGAGATTTAGATCGAACTCTAGTCTTAAGCATGAGGTCGAAGTCCGTTCGTATGCTGCTGTCGAAGTGTTATACTGTCGAAATAATACATGTTGTAGTCGAAGGTTGTTCTAACATGTATTAGTTAATATTGCTAGGGTTGTTAGCATATTGAATTGAGCCTTGTGTTAAGGATCCAATTGTTTAAGTTAGCTTGTATCCCAAGTTAGCTTGTAATGGGTATTTTGTTAAAAGCCCATTAGTTTAGCGTGCTAGGTTTTATTATAAGTAGCATGCTAGTCTCTCATTCTAGAGTGTGACAAAACCTAATTAGGGTGAGAGTGGTTAGTTTGTTATTCTTGTATACTTGTAATCCTTGTTTTAAGGAGAAAGAAAAAGTATAGCAATTTTATAACCAATCCTTGTTATTTTACCTTGTTTTCTTTGTTAACCCTAACCCTTGTGTGTTTCTTGATCATAAAGAAACCGTAAATACTCTGTTTCAAGGTATCCGATTCACAACAAATTGGTGCGGTGAGCGTGGAGAAGATGCCTTCAATAAAGTATGAGATCGAGAAGTTCACCGGAGTGAACGACTTCAGTCTGTGGCGCTTGAAGATGAAAGCCCTACTGGTTCAGCAGGATTGTTTGGAAGCGTTGAAGGGAATGGCAGCCATGGATGCCGCGTTAACGGAAAAAGAAAAGACTACCATGATCGAGAAAGCACACAGCGCAATATTGTTGAGCCTTGGTGATAAGGTTCTTCGACAGGTATCAAAGGAGACGACGACATCGGGGTTATGGGTGAAGCTTGAAAGCTTGTACATGACCAAATCTTTGGTGAATCGACTCTACCTGAAGCAAGCTTTGTATTCGTTCAAGATGAGTGAAGACAAAGCTTTGGCTGAGTAGTTGGATATGTTCAACAAGCTGATTCTTGATCTTGAAAATATTGATGTGAAGATCGATGACGAAGATCAAGCACTGTTGCTGTTGTGTGATTTGCCCAGAACACATGCTCACTTCAAAGAAACTCTCTTGTATGGAAGGGAGTCCCTGACATTTGAAGAAGTTCAATCAGCCTTGTATTCTAAGGACCTGAACGAACGAAAGGAGCATAAAAATTCGACGGTTGGTGAAGGTTTGGCCGTTAAGGGAAAATTCTTGCGAAAGGATGGTAAGTTCAACAAGAAGAAAGGTAAAAGTCAGCAGAAGTCTTATAGTGGCAAAGCATCTGGTTTTCGATGCTATCATTGTAAGAAGGAGGGTCACACAAGAAAGGTGTGCCCTGAACGCCTGAAAGATCATGGAGGAAAGGATAATGGCAACGCAACCATTGTTCAAGATGACTTCGACTCATCTGATGTTCTTGTAGTTTCAAGCAGCGACTTAAGAAAAGAGTGGATTATGGATTCAGGATGCACTTGGCACATGACTCCAAACAGAGAATTGTTCGAAGAGCTATGTGATTAAGATGGTGGATCGGTGCTACTGGGAAACAACAAATCCTGCAAAATTGCAGGTATTGGATCTGTGAGATTCAAGCTCCATGATGAGTCAATAAGGTTATTGACTGAAGTCAGGTATGTACCTGACTTAAAGATAAATTTAATTTCTCTTGGTGAATTCGACAGGAAGGGATACGTTTTCCAAGGAGAGAAAATTATCCTAAGAGTCATGAAGGGGTCGAAGGAAGTCTTGAGAGGCGTAAAGAAACAAGGCTTGTATACCCTTGAGGCTGAGGTTGTAAGTGGTTCGACAAATACTGTATCCACGAAACCTGTGTTGAAGACAGATTTATGGCACTTGAGATTGGGCCATGTCAGCGAAAGAGGCCTGGTCGAATTGGGGAAGCAGAACCTGCTAGGTGGTGACAAAGTCGAAAAGTTGGAGTTTTGTGAATCTTGAGTATTTGGTAAATCCTGTATTGCGAAGTTCAACAAAGGCAAGCAAAGAACACATGGATCCCTTGATTACATTCATGCTGATCTTTGGGGGCCTGCAAGGAATCCTTCACACTCAGGTGCAAGGTATTTTCTATCCATCATTGATGACTATTCCAGAAAACTATGGGTATTCATTCAGAATACGAAGGATGAAACTTTTGAGAATTTCAGAAGTTGGAAGATTCTGGTCGAAACTCAAACTGGCAGAAAGGTTAAGAGGTTGAGAACCGACAATGGCCTTGAGTTCTGCAATAAAGCGTTCGACAGTTACTGTGTTGAGTCTGGGATTGCAAGGCATAAGACTGTAGCAGGTACTCCTCAAAAAAATGGCTTAGCTGAGAGATTCAATCGAACAATCCTTGAAAGGGTTAGATGCATGTTGGTTAGTGCTGGATTGAAGAAGGTGTTTTGGGCTGAAGCTGTTTCGACAGTTGCATATCTGATAAATAGATGTCTTTCGACTGCATTAGATATGAAGACACCTGAAGAAGTTTGGTCGGGAAATCCACCTAGTCTCGACAGACTGAGAGTATTTGGTTGTGTGGCCTATGCTCACATTAGGCAAGACAAGGTCGAACCTAGAGCTCTGAAGTGCATGTTCATGGGATACTCTAAAGGAGTCAAAGCTTATAGGCTATGGTGCCTAGAGCCAGGTCACATGAGGTGTATCACCAGTCGAGATGTAGTTTTCAATGAAGCTGAGATGGCTTTCAAGAAAATTGATGTTGCCGACGAAGAGCTGGAACAGGGAGATATTTCTGTTGAGGTGGAGCATGTTGATGCTGAAGTGTGTACCCCAGATGAAGTCGAAGACGAAATAGAAGATGTTGTCAAAGATGAGGAGACTGATAATGACTACCTGTTAGCAAAAGACAGGTCGAGAAGAGTCATCAAGCCACCTCAGAGACTTAGGTATGCAGATCTTATAGCCTATGCCTTAATCTCTGCAAGTGAGGTTCTCGACGAAGAACCTAGAGACTATAAGGAAGTTATGAGGAGTCGAAAGAAGATTGAATGGCTGAAGGCCATGGATGATGAGATGAAATCTCTTCATGACAACGACACATGGAAACTGATTAAGAAACCTGCTAGAGCCAGGTTAGTCAGCTATAAATGGATTTTCAAAGTCAAGGAAGGAATCGAAGGAGTGGCGTCGAAAAGATACAAGTCAAGGTTGGTTTCTAGGGGATTCACTCAGAAAGAAGGTGTCGAATTCAATGATGTGTTCTCACCTATTGTAAAGCATAGATCCATTCGAATGCTGTTAGCCATGGTGGCACAGTTTGATCTTGAACTGGAACATATGGATGTGAAGACTGCGTTCTTGTATGGTGATCTAGATGAAATAATCCTGATGAGGCAACCTAAAGGGTATGTCGAAAAGGGGAAGGAAGATTATGTGTGCAAGCTGAAAAGATCTCTATATGGACTGAAACAATCTCCTCGACAGTGGAATAGGAGATTCGACAAGTTCATGGCACGCATAAGTTTCATCAAAAGTCAGTTCGACCACTGTGTTTACTTCAGATATTGACCTGGTAATTCATTTGTTATTTTGTTGCTTTATGTGGATGATATTCTAATAGCAAGTAACAATGTCGAAGAGGTAAGGAGGGTGAAGGCTGAACTCAGTAAGGAGTTCGAAATGAAGGATCTGGGAGCTGCGTCCAGGATTCTTGGGATTGACATCCGAGGAGATAGAAAGCAGTCGAAATTATGCTTATCTCAAGAGGCATACCTACGGAAGATTCTCGAAAAGTATGGTATGTCAAATTCAAAGCCTGTTGTAACTCCGACAAACCATCAATTTAAGCTGAGTATAGATCAGTGTCCCAGTACTGATGTCGAAAGAACTGATATGAATAGCATTCCATATGCTAATATAGTTGGTTCTTTGATGTATGCTATGGTCTGTACTAGACCCGACATAGCATATGCAGTAAGTCTTGTAAGCAGGTACATGTCGAATCCTGGAAAGGCTCACTGGCAAGCATTAAAGTGGATTTTAAGGTACATAAATGGGTCTCTGAATAGAGTCTTAATTTATGGTGGAGCCTTGGGTGAATATAGTAAAGCAGAAATCGAAGGATATGTCGACTCTGACTATGCAGGATGTATGGATACCAGAAAATCTATTTCTGGATATGTGTTCACTATGTTTGGGACAACAATCAGTTGGAAAGCAACACTTCAGAAGGTGGTTGCTTTATCAACCACTGAAGCGGAATATATTGCTTTAACTGAAGCTGTGAAGGAAGCATTGTGGTTTGAAGGTTTTGCAAAGGAGATGGAACTTCAAGGTCCAGTTATCACTGTTAAATGTGATAGTCAAAGTGCAATACACCTGTCGAAGAACTCAGCCTATCATGAGTGGACCAAGCACATTGATGTGAGGTCATCAGAGGGGTAATCGAGCGTGGAGAAGTCCAAGTGCTGAAGGTTTCGACAAATCATAATGCTGCTGATATGATCACCAAGACGTTGCCAAGTTGCAAGTTTTTCCACTGTATGCAGTTGATAAAGCTGAATGAAGAAAGCTAGTCTGTTTCCTTGATGGTAGAGTTAGATCCAAGGTGGAGATTTGTGAGATTTGGATCAAACTCTAGTCTTAAGCATGAGGTCGAAGTCCGTTCGCATGCTGCTGTCGAAGTGTTATACTGTCGAAATAATACATGTTGTAGTCGAAGGTTGTTCTAACATGTATTAGTTAATATTGCTAGGGTTGTTAGCATATTGAATTGGGCCTTGTGTTAAGGATCCAATTGTTTAAGTTAGCTTGTACCCTAAGTTAGCTTGTAATGGGTATTTTGTTAAAAGCCCATTAGTTTAGTGTGCTAGGTTTTATTATAAATAGCATGCTAGTCTCTCATTCTAGAGTGTGACAAAACCTAATTAGGGTGAGAGTGGTTAGTTTGTTATTCTTGTATACTTGTAATCCTTGTTTTAAGGAGAAAGAAAAAGAATAGCAGTTTTATAACCAATCCTTATTATTTTACCTTGTTTTCTTTGTTAACCCTTACCCTTGTGTGTTTCTTGATCATAAAGAAACCGTAAATACTTTGTTTCAAGGTATCCGATTCACAACACCAGACAAAACGAGTTCCAGGGCAAGAGTTATGAATTTTGCAAATTTGCACAGCAAACTGATTTTCTGCTCAAACTGTTCTGAATCGGCTGAAAACTTCAACTTCCTCTGAGATTCTTAACATGAAAAATTATCTTTGATAAAAGCTTTGCTGACCCGGTGATTACGTAACCCGAAGAAATACTTTGCGTATGTGTTGAGTGACGAAATAAACGTCTGTTGCAACCTGACGATGCTTGAACAGAGAACCTTGATCCCATAACCACAGAGCCAAATGATATGCATGTATGTGCCCGATGACCTAGCTAAAATGCAAATGAAGCATAAGCCACTTGGGTTAGAAAAGTGAAGGCAAATTTTGGGGTGCTACAGCTGCCCCTATTCAATCAACTTGGACCTGAAGGGATGATAGCAACTGCTTTCAGACATTCAAGGTAGAAGGTGATTGAATACAAAGAGAACCCGAAAATTTGCTAACTGCGAGGAGAGAAAATATATAACTGGAGCCCAGTCACATCTCGTCAAAGGAATTTAGCGGAAAGACAACATACCCAGAGAACCACATCGTCAAAGGGTTTTGACAGAAATAAAAATGGAACCCCACCGAAAGGACACATCGTCAAAGTAATTTGACGGCAGGAAGACTCAACGGAAGGAACACATTGTCATAGGGATGACAGGAAGAAGACTCGACCAAGGGAAACACATTGTCATGGGGATGACAGAAAGAAAACCTGACCACAATCAACACATTGTCATAGGGATGACAGAAAGGAAACCTGAACGGAGAGAACACATTGTCATAGGGATGACAGAAAGAAGATGAACCCCAAGAAACACCTCGTCAAAGGGTTGACGGGAAAAAAAGATAACCAACAGACCACATCGTCAAAGAATTGACGGAAAGACAGCCCGAACACCCGACCGAAGGGACACATTGTCATAGGGATGACAGAAAGAAAATGAACCCCAAGAAACACCTCGTCAAAGGGTTGATGCGAAGAAAACCTGACCGAAGGAAACACGTCGTCAAAGGGGTTTGACGGAAAGAAGTCTCGACCAAACGAAACACATCGTCAAAGGGGTTTGACGGAAAGAAGACCTAACCGAAGGAAACATATTGTCATAGGGATGACAGAAAGAATACTAGACCGAAGAAAGCACATCGTCAAAGGGGTTTGACGGAAAGACTTGACCGAAGGAAACACATTGTCATAGGGATGACAGAAAGAAGACCTGACTGAAGATAACCCACTGTCATAGGGATGACAGAAAGAAAATTTCATCGTAGCAGACACATCGTCATGGGGATGACGGAAAGGAAACTTGTTTTTGGAATGTCGTCATCAAAGGGTTGATGGACAAGGACTGGTCGAGGGTAAGATCGACATATGATCTACGACCCAAAAGAAAGGTAAGCAGAGGGGTTGATTGTAATGTCTGCTGGGGATATGTCACCGTCTTGACTGAGTTGATTTGGGCTTTCGCGCACGGTACCAAATCTGGCTTATGCTTTGCATGCATATGTTTGAATTTTCTTTCTATGGCGTAATGCTCCATACAAAATGGAAATGCTACGTGATTTGAGGATGCAATGATCACTATATGCCAAATGCCGACGCATGCTCGGGCTACTGGGAGAAGAAGAATGTGCCAAGTATGATTGTACTTTGCTGGCAAGGATAGGTGAAACCTGATAGTGATTTATTTTTCGAAGGCGAAATCTCTCTGGGTACCAATGAGGATTGGATTTTGAAACGAGGTGCCAATAGGGATTGGACTTTTGCTTTAAAGAGGGTCGCCTAATAGGGATAGGGCTTCAGGTTTTTGAAAGATGCCAGCAAAGTGGGCTGCGGATGAAGGTGCCTAGCAAGGTTTGGCTATGGATTTTCTGTTTGGTTTTACAAGGATTCATGCAATGTTATGCGAATGTATGCGTGGTAATGATTATGCTATGATGTTTATGACATGCAACAGGACCACTCCAACAAAATAAATGCTGAAGAGACGAGGCCAACTCCGCTGGGGATAACAAACTGAAACGTCTTCAGGGTCATAACTGCTCGAGATCCCGACCAAACCTCCATTCTGCAGGAAAGTATGAATAACAAACTTCTGATGGAGGAAACATCCCAAGAACCTTGCTGAAGAAAAGTGCCAATGACAATCAACCTTTGACTTGTTGGGGAAAGCTAACCACCACTCAAAAAACTGCTTGGGGATAATGGTTGATGATATCAGCTCTGCTAGGGGACAAAATCAGACTTGGTCCTCTGTTGGGAATCTACCTTCTACCCTTACTCCATTGGGGGGACGAAAACAACTTTACCGTAAACTAGGGAGGCATAAACCCAACACTCTTATCTTGTACTCTTGCTGAGAAGCAGTAAACTTCGTCAAACCGGCTAGGGGAGAGCTAACTCCTGAATTCTTGCTAGAGAGAATGATTCACAATCTTCATATGCTCTGCTGAGTGATAAAACTTCAGCTATCTCTGCCGAGGAGAGAAACTCTACTGGGGACGTCGCGTGTTCGCTATCAACATGAGCCTTGCAGATGTGATATGGCCAAAAGAGGTGTCCAGATGAAATAGCATAACCTGTAAATAAACATGTCTTCAAGATGTCTCGTGAAGATCCAACATATATTACCCCAGACTGTGATTTACCGTTCTTCGGAGAGAATAACTTTTTGTGCTTTTAGAGTGGTCTGCCCCAGCTTTGAAATGATTTGTGCCCCTGTCTGGATGATCTGTGAAGGAATACCTCTGACTGACTGACCTTTGAGAGATTTGTCGAATCTCGACTTGATTGCCCCAGATTTTCGACATAGTTGCCCCAGATTAACTGAATCTTGGAATGGATCGCCCGTTTGGTATGACTTGCCCTGGCTCAACGGAGTACTCGGGAACTTTGCACCTTAGATTAATTAATCTTTCCATTGTAGAAACTTTCCTAATCGAGCACTTACTCGCAAGTAAAACTGTTTGTTTTGAAAAGATAATTTTGATGCAATGCATACGACAGTTTTGAAATCCAAGTTTGTTCACTGGAAAAATGTCGCGACATATAGTGAACGAATCACTTATCAGAATGTCACTGATACCAACATGAATGGTAAGAGAATCCTTTTAGGAGTCAGAACTGACGCGATTTTTACCGAAGTATGCTTTCGAAACAACCCTGCTTCAATTAGGTCTTTTTAAAGCTTGTAATGTGGCTGGTTCGCGGTTTAAGAAAGAAGGATTTATGGCTCAAAATTTTGTTTGTACCCACCCATTCTCCTTGATGTTCTTCAATCCTATGTTCAGCTAACTTGACACAAGCGCTCTCCTTTCAAAAGGTTAATGAATAGTATGAGGATAGAAGGAACCCACACGATTTTCGGAATGACAGTCACCCCTTTTGTCCTTTGGTGTCTGTAAACATACGACTTGTTCTTTATTTGAGGATTTTTCTTTTTCCATTTTTTCACTTTTTATTCTTTTGCTTTTCCCTGATTTTTCCTGGACTAACTCTTTTGAATTTTTCGATTTCGAAGTCCAGCGGGATGCCCTAACTTTTTCCTAAGCCATTTGTTTTCAAGTTTCGACTTAGCGGGCTTTCTTTTTCTTTTGATTCTTTTTCTCTTTTTTTTTGAACCAATCGTGTGACACTGGCTTGTCTGACTTGTTTGAAAGGGATGTGACTGCCTCACTCTTCGGTTGGTGAGGGATAACCATAGATTTGATCCTCGAAATGAACGCTCGGTCAAATTAATTGACACCTACCCTACCCCAGGTTAATATTGAGGGTTTTTTCGTTCTCAGAAAGAAACTCCTACTTCTAGGCTCAAAGGGGTTGACAAGGGATTATCTTCCTTATATCTCCGGTATTTAGGAATTCGAAACAATGCCTGTACATCATCAACAGGGTTTTTGTTCAAAAGTATACAATCAAAAGTTTTGCGCCTTTCATTTCGTCATCCTCCCTAGGATCCTGCTTAAACAAGCACATGATATCGATAAAAAAAGTATGAGTGAACACGACTTGATTTAATCAAAACATGCATATTCATTTCATTATCATTATCAATTAAAAACAGACAAGTTTTACAAATGAGTTTGTACATTTTAACAGAAAAGAAACTACAAATGCAAAGAAATGACATGATCCAAATGGTCGCCAGCTTTGAGGAACTGGGCTTTCCAAGCTTGATTTGCTAATGAGCTAGCCATCTTCAGTATTGCTCGTCGAAGACAGTCTGATGATCATATGCACTACCACTCTCGGTGGCTTCCATAACATGGACTGATGAACCCACCTGACTGGACGAAGGAGGATCATTGATTCGAATACCCTGAGGCGTGAACGAGAACATATTGGAGTCAAGAAGTGTCTGAACTTTGCTCCTGAGCACCTTACAGTCTTCAGTTGAATGCCCCTGTGCCCCAGCATGGTAGTCACAACGGGCATTGATATTAAAACCTGGTGGGTACGGAAAAGGCACTGGCTTCAATTCCTTCGGCACTATCAATCCACCTCTGATCAAATCCGGCAACATCTGACTATACGACATTGGCAAATGAGTGAAATTCCTCTCTGGCTTCCTTGGCCTTTGTCGGGCGTGCTGACGCGGCTGGCGGCGATATGATTATTGACTCTGAGGAGGTCTTTGATTTGCAGAAGAATATTGTCCCTGATATGAAGACCCATAAGATTGTTGACTCTGAACAGTTGATATGCCTGAACACCGAGAACGAGGTGGTGAATATTCCTGAATGGAACTATTTTCTTCCTCTAATTCTTCTTGAGAACTGACAACTAATTCGCTTTCATTAGCTTGGAAGTTCGAGAGGCCTTGGAGCTTTCCACAATTGAGCAATCTCTCAATACGTTCTCCCACCATCACCAGGTCAAAAAATTTTACTGCCCCATTGACAATCATCTTTTCCAAGTACGGACCTTGTAAGGTATCCATAAATAAATCAACCTATTCTCTATTCGAAAGTGGTGGTTGAACACGAGATGCTAACTCTCTCCATCTCTGAGCATACTCTCGGAATGATTCGTTATCTTCTTGAGACAAGTCTTGCAAATGCATTCGGCTGGGAGCCATGTCAAGATTATAGTCGTACTGCTTCATAAAGGCGTTGGCTAGATCTGTCCATGATTGGATGCTACCGCTTTCCAACTGCATATACCAATTCAGTGATGCCCCACTCAGACTGTCTTAGAAACAGTGAATCATGAGCTTATTGTTGTCGACATGTGAGGTTATTCTTCTGCAGAACATCACCAAATGTAGCCTCGGACAGCTATCTCCTTTGTATTTTTCAAATTTCGGCATCTTAAACTTTGGAGGCATTACCAGGCCCGGTACCAAACACATGCTCAGAGCATTCAGATCAAGAGTATCACGCCTCTCCAGGGCTTTAAGCTTTTCCTCCAACACACGATATCTTTCGTCATCAATAGATCGTGGATCCTTAGGCTTCATCTTTGGAACTACCCCTTGGACATCTGGCACAGAGAAGGCAAAGCTCTGATAGTCTGTGGCATCAAGAGAAGAAGAATGTCTGTCTCGGATGATGGTACGCTCGTGTATATCATGATTCTCAAAAGGGATTTGTACATGTTGAGCTTGGGCAACATTGTCCACCGGAGGTGGAATGACATTCTCATTTCTTTGAATATTGGCCTCTCCCCTTGTCATGACGGCCATAGCTTCCATAAGTTGATCCAACTAAGTTTTCATCAATTCGACATCGGCCCTAGTCACAAACTGATTCTTCTCCCCAGAGTTCATGATTCTTCCAGAAGCTGATTCAAGTCCAATACGAAAGTCGGGAAATTAAACTGCAATTCAGATAAAGGATGGATGAGCTCACTGTTCTGGCCTAAAGAAGGATATGCAAAAATGATGCAAGATGCAAATGCAATGCAAAGATGAATGCAATAAGACATGGGATCAAAGCTTTCATAAATTCTGCATAATCACTGTGCTGTGCTGAAGACTGAATAAGCTCATAGGCCTGTTCTGAAGAAAATACCAGAATACCAGAATATCCAATTAATCAGAATACCCGAATGCCAGAACATCGTAATAATAGGAATACCAGAATGCCAGAATATCGGCATAATCAGAGCACCGACCTAATCAGAATACCTGGATGGTCAGAATGTCAGAATACCATAATACCAGGATGATGAGTCCACACTGATAGGAAAACCAGAATACCGGGTAGGTTGAAGGTCAAGGTTACTTGCAAACCTGTAAACAACCCGCCCCTCTCACATGCGGGTACTAGAAAACGGGATCCTCAGTCTCGAATTCTCGATTTGAGAAGCAATAGTACATTCATCCCTCGAGGTACAATACTATTGCCAAACAAAGAGGTCGTCCACTGATTTCCCCAAAAATAAGGTCATCCTATGCAAGTTCCCAGCATTGGGTCCTCGGATCGACAAGTGTAATGGGTTTGCCATTTCTGGTCTGCCATTATCACATCTCGGGAGGAGTGCCGCAACTGAGTCCTCGGGAATGGTCACCAGAGTCGATAGCTTTCCAGGTTAACACCCCTAAATGCACAAGACGCGCAAATCAGAACATCTCCCAAGAAAACCTCGTCTGGTTGTGGATTTCGTGTAAACCATACGTACTAAGACGCTACGTAGGCCACACTACTTTCCACTCTAGTCCTATGTATGTACTCAAGCCTATGTAATGGGCTTATCTCTCAAAATACCCATCCCACCAAACAGAAATACCAGCACAGCACAGTCTAGTATAATAATGAAATGAAAATGCAATTAATGCGGTAAATACAGTAATGTACAGTAAAGCAGTAATACAGTAAATAGCAATACAGTAAAAACAGTAAAATACAGCACTACAGCTCCACAAAACACCCAATGAAAGAAAAACAGACAAGCGCTAGGATTGACTCGCTTAGGAAACCAAAGTCCCCAGCAGAGTCGCCAGCTGTCGCTCCCGGGATTTTCATCCAGGTACAAACGCGAAAGTGGCACCGAAACAGAGTCGCCAGCAATGTGTATTTATCCCAAGAGAGGGAAAGGAAACACTGCGTAAATCTGAGAGAAAGGAAAGAGCATGGTCTTGCGACCAAGAGAACTGGGTTCGGGAGTCGGTTACGCGAGAGGAAGGTATTAGCACCTCCACGCGTCTATCATACCCGATGGGATCCACGCTTGCTGCTTCAATCAAAGGGTGTAAGAAAAGAATACTGAAAAAAGAACTGCTAGCTGGAGAACTGGAAAAGGAATGGAAAGAGAAAGAGAAACAAATGTAGGGGAAATAAAAGAAGTGCTCGAATGGGCCCTACCTCACTGCCTACGTATCTCATCGGGAGCATGAGAATCAGAGCGACGTAGTTCCCCTCAGCTAAGGGAAAAGTTGTTTGTGTTTTTTAGTGGAAACGTGAGAGTGCGCGTTCCAGCAGTTAGGTGTTGTAGCTCGCTGTAGGGAGACTTAAGCGTTACCTGTTTGTGGTGGAACGGACGTGACAAATCCTTAAGGAATAGAATGAAGGAGATGAGAAGAGAATTGTTGAAGGAAAGACGTTACTGTTTGTTTGGAGTTTTTTTAGAAAGAAGTGTTTTGATTATTTTTGTGTTTTGTAACACATATTGTATTTAAGTCCTTCATGTAGGATCGAATGCCTCGCATATCGACCCAAGACGGGACGTACACTAATCATTCTAAGAAAATGAGAGAAGACCCCTCACCTCCTTATTCTCACATGAAAGGCTCAAATACAATATATGTTATGCCTTTATTAAGTGTTTTTTGCTTTTTGTTTTGAGATGAGAAGAAGAAACTCAAAGGGTTAAGAAAGGTAAAATCTAATGAGGGAGACTAAGACTCAAACCCCAAAGTTATCATACATGGAGATCCTATGGTTGTGTGAGGTAAGAGGGGAAGATTCTACCTAATGTTATCATGCCTGATTGCTATCCTAATGTCTCTCCTACCTCCGACTTAATAAAAAATTAAGTGGAGCGAGGAATCCTTCGGGATCATGCCATCAGACAAGTAAACACAGGATGAATCAATCACAAAACGAACTAAAAACAAACGAAAGAATAAACAGTGTCAGTCAACAACAATATCACACAATCAAAGTAAAAAGGGGGGAGCTTTAGCCAAGGGGTCATATCAACCGAGGCAAACAAGCTAGCTATGGGAAATAGGGGTACTCACCCAATGGTATCGAGAACCATGGAGAGCAGAGTAAGGGGGATGTGAATAAGATCACATAAGCATCAGCATCGGTCAATGTGAGCTATAGACAAGGCGTTGGGGTTTGATTGTGAAACCCTTCTTCCACTTGACGGACTCGATAACAAGAGTAAGCTATATTCAAAGCTTCAATCATGTAATGAGAGCTAAGAACGACTCTAACGGAGGTCGATTGCGAACCCTACCTTCCGTCAATTTCCTTCTTGGAGGTCTTACAAGGGGATACGGGAGTGGGATGCCTCTTTGGAGGTCTTAGGCATAAATGTAAACAAACACAATCAGAGCCTCCTTTGAGGACTTTCCAGCATTGTCGGCCAAGTGGCACAGACTCCCAATCCTACTTCTCATGGCATCAAAAGAAAAAATGCGGAAAAAGAGTAAATCGGCTCAAGAAATTATACCCCACGGATAGCAATCTGTAAATAGCAACGTAAGCAGAACAAGAAACCCGGAGAGCAAGCTATCATCAGGCAAACAAAAGCGAGTCAGAAATCCGGTACAAGCATAAGCGTCAAAACATTGTCGGTGTGAAAATAAATCACAACCGACACGTGGTGTGTGTATCGGACACGACCACATAGGAAACCTGCATGAAAATACAAGCCAGACAACCACGCATGCAATACATAATGCATCTCATAGCAGGAGATAAAAGCCATCGCATCGGAAGCAAAGTAGTATCCCACAAATAAAGTGGAATACCGAGTGAATAACCACCGCCAGAATCTTAGCGGAAACCTTGCACAATCTCAAAAAACATGTTAGAAACCACAAGGAGATGCAACCGGAAGTTGCACCCATGCATCATAACTCAAAATCAAGCACAATGATAAGCATACGAGTAATGAGCATGCATCGGAACACAAAGTCTCAAAACGGGGCAACACCGCCACAACATCATAAAATGCACACAAAGTCGATCCGAAAAAGAGCGAAACCAAACACAATAATAATGTATGAGCAAGTAAGCACAAGTGCACATCAAATACAAGTCAACATGCAAAGTTCGCACGAAATGGAGCTTAAAAACGTCAAATCGGAAAAAACGCGTCAAAAATCATCGACTCGGAATTGAACGAAAATCACATGGTTGACCGCAAACGTGCCAACGGACTCAAAAACGAACTCGGCTTGAATTAATTCCGCTCGGAAGTTGGACTTTTAGGCCAATTTTGTCGGCTGGCAGTAGCGAAACAGTAAAAAAAAGTTGTCCGAAATCGACTAAAAAGTCCACCAACAGCTCCAGAATCATCAACAAAGTCAAGTTACATTATTCACATTCGCAAAAACACGCTACGGTTAGTAAGTTATGACCAAAACACATTTTTACAGGAAAGCGACATGATAACGCTCCTACACAACCGAACTTTTATTTTTCAAGCAAACATGCACCAAGCTCAAGCCAATGATCATACACAATTAATGCACATCGATTACACGACTTTCAAACATGTAGACCAAGCAAAATCATCCATTAAGCATGCGAATCAATAATTCTCGACACGTGAACCATTAACACACAACAATCAAACAATTCCACGGTTAATCCATTCTTGATGCAAATTGAATATCAACAATTGTGGAATCAAATTAGTTTCGACACGTGGAACACAACAATTCAAATGAAATCATCCAATTCCACGTTTGCTCATAATCAACTTATTTCAAGAATCAATTAATCACAACAACTATTGTTCAAGAACATTCAACAAATCTCCACAATATCAATCTCAAATCCCTGATCAAACAATTAATTCACCAAACAATTATCACAATTCTTGAATTCAAATGTTCACCTAAGCATTTTATCAAACACCTAAGCTACAACATTATCAAACTCACTTTAATTCAATCCAAACCTCAACAATTAACAAATAATGAAGTGAAAGATTCAAGAATTGTTACCGGAAAGTAGATCGGAGGAGCAATTGATGAAGAATCCGTGGAGAGGAGGGAGTTCGCCGGTGCGCGGTGGCTGGCCGGAGCTAGGGAGGTCGGCGCGGTGATCCGGCGTGAGTGGGGGAGGCGATCGCGGTTAATCGGCGGTGGTCGGAGCTCGATCGGAGACTTTACGTTCTTGAGTGTTCTTGAAGATTGATGAAATTATTGTTGTGTTCTTGAGAAAAAGTTGAGAGAACTTGATTTGATTTTTGAGAGAGTGAGTGAGAATGTTTTTGGTGTTTGTGAGAATGAGTGAAGTTATGGGAAATGAGGGAGAGTTTTGAATATATAGTGTGGTGGAAAAATGAGGTAAAACGGTAAAATTCTAGCTCATCGGCAGCTTAAGTGGAACTAACACCTTGCTCGGTACAAAATTTTGACTCTGAGCCTCTTACAAAATTGTCCGTGTCTGAGTCAAGGACGCAACGCAAAAATAACGAACATCATTCGATCAAAATAGAATGAGTTCGATACATTTAAGCAGCGAGACGTCACTGTCAAAAGTCATTTTTTCAGCTTATTTATCATTTGCTACTCGGAAACGTGACAAGCTCATGTCTTTAGGAGCGGAATCTCGACTCGAATTTGTCAGTAAAGTTGTAGATCTATGAGTCAGTGACCTCGTGTCAAAAGATGAGCCCGATCGGACAAAAAACGAGTGAGATATGAATTTTTCCGTGAAACAACTTTCAACCTTTTTTTTTCGGTTCATCACGTCAGTTTTGTGAAATAAACCAAAACGACCATCTTCGGAGTACCGTTCGAACTCGAGCTTGTCTTCAATCTTGAAGTGCACAAAATTTGTGAACTGTAGCTTCGAGAACAGACGTAATCCGATAAAAATTGACCGAGTTATGAATTTTCCAATATCTGACAGACAGTGAACTGTGCCAAAGAATTCTTCTAGTAATTCATACTTTCGGGGTTCTTCCGCTTGGACCTGACTCATACTGAACTTACGTCACGAAGATGGCATCGAAACGGTATTTTAGGCACTGGAACGGCATCAATCCGATAATTGAGCTGAGAGTTATGAATTTTTTAGTGTCCGAAATACACCGGTTCAGCACTATTTTTCGTTTTCTTCTGCTGTATCGACTCAGAGAATTCGCGTATTCGGAGATCTTCCTCAAAGAATTAACTTTTGGCCAAAACACGAAAGTTGGAGAGAATATCAAGACGGAACTTTTGGCATAGGAATCGCTCAAAAATGATGATCCAATCAGAAGCTAAGCCCTTTTGAATACCACTGACGTAATTATCCAGCGAAACCGAAATTCCAGAAACAAATAATTCCCACCACTTTCCTTGATGAATTGACTTCCGAGCCGAACATAAAGATTGTAGAGAATACCAAGAAGGTTCAAACTGTTGAATATCTAGCCAAAACGAGTTCCAGAACAAGAGTTATGAATTTTTCAAATTTGCACAGCAAACTGATTTTCTGCTCAAACTGTTCTGAATCGGCTGAAAACTTCAACTTCCTCTGAGATTCTTGACATGAAAAATTATGTTTGATAAAAGCTTTGCTGACCCGGTGATTACGTAACCCAAAGAAATATTTTGCGCATGTGTCGAGTGACGAAATAAACATCTGTTGCAACCTGACGATGCTTGAACAGAGAACCTTGATCCCATAACCACAGAGCCAAATGATATGCATGTATGTGCCCGATGACCTAGCTAAAATGCAAATGAAGCATAAGCCACCTGGGTTAGAAAAGTGAAGGCAAATTTTGGGGTGCTACACGCTTCCAACAACCACTACCCAACGAAGGGTCAGAACCAAGTTCCCAAAGGGGACTAATTTTTGATGGAACCGTTAACACTTATGGGAACAAAATTGGGGCAATCATCGTAACACCTCAGGGTACCCATATTCCTTTCACTGCCCGACTGAAGTTCAAATGCACGAACAATGAGGCCGAATACGAAGCTTGTATCATGGGTCTCGAAGAAGCTATTGACTTAAGGATCAAGAACATGGATGTGTATGGAGACTCAGCCCTGATTATCAATTAGATCAAAGGAGAGTGGAATACATACCAATCAGGATTGATTCCTTACAAAGTTTACACGAGAAGGTTGTTACCATTCTAAAGCAGAATCGAGTTTCATCATATCCCTCGTGAAGAAAATCACATGGCTGATGCACTAGCCACTCTCTCTTCCATGATTAGTGTAAGTCAATGGAATGACATACCTAAGATTGACATAATACGCCTTGAAAGGCCCGCTTATATCTTCACAATTGAAGCAATCATCGATGACAAACCTTTATATCATGATATCAAGTGATTCCTCCAAAGACAAGAGTACCCGCCTGGGGTATCAAGAAAAGACAGGAAGACTCTCAGAAGACTGGCTTGCAATTTCCTGAACGGTGATACACTCTACAAAAGAAACTCTGACATGGTTTTGCTCAGATGCATAAACAGACAAGAAGCAAACATGTTGATGAAAGATATTCACGAAGGATCCTTTGGCACTCATGCCAATGGACACAGAATGGAAAGGAAAATTTTGAGAGCAGGATATTATTGGCTGACAATGGAATCCGATTGCTACAAGTACATGAGGAAGTGTCATAAGTGTCAGATATACGCTGACAAAATCCATGTACCGCCAACGCATCTCAAAGTTCTTTCTTCTCCATGGCCTTTTTCTATATGGGGAATCGACATGATTGGCATGATCGAACCTAAGGCTTCGAACGGACATCGGTTCATCCTGGTAGCCATTGACTACTTCACCAAATGGGTCGAAGTAGTGTCATACACCAATGTAACCAGACAAGTAGTGGTCCGATTTATCAAGAACAATCTCATCTACCGTTATGGTGTTCCAAGCCAGATCATTATTGATAATGGATCTAACTTGAACAACAAGATGATGAAAGAGTTGTGCGCTGAGTTCAAGATCAAACACCATAACTCATCTCCCTACCGGCCTAAGATGAACAGTAGAAGCGGCTAACAAGAACATCAAGAAGATCGTTCAAAACATGGTTGTAACCTACAAAGACTGGCACGAGATGCTGCCATTTGCTCTCCACGGTTATCGCACATCTGTCCGTACTTCAACAGGGGCAACCCCTTTTTCTCTAGTGTATGGCATGGAAGCAGTGCTCCCTATAGAATTAGAGATCCCATCAATCCAGGTATTGATGGAAGCTAAGCTAACATAGGCTGAATGGTGTCAAAGTCGACACAACGAACTGAACCTAATCGAAGAAAAGAGAATGACGGCTCTATGTCACAGTCAGTTGTATCAGCAAAGAATGAAGAATGCGTTCGACAAAAAGGTCCGACCCCGTTTCTTCAGGAAAAGAGACCTCGTGCTCAAGAAGATACAATCATTCCTCACTGATTCCCGGGGCAAGTGGACTCCGAATTATGACGACCCTTATGTGGTCAAGAAAGCTTTCTCAGGCGGTGCCTTGAGACTCGCAACCGTGGATGAAGAGGAGATTGCCTACTCCAAGAGTGTTGATGTAGTCAAGAAATACTTCGCCTAAATAAATAAAAAACGTCTCGGTGGATTGAAAACCTGAAAGGGAGGTCCAGGCAAAAATTAGAGACATAAGCAAAAAATCATCCCGTTCGATTGGAAACCTCAAAAGACAATCTAAGCAAAAGTTAGGGATTCATGGCAAGTAACTACATCTGATCAGTTCGACTCCTCAGCAGTAATTCCATTCTTCAAGAAAACTTCGGTCAAGGTCACCTTCAACAGAAGCTCAGAATGTCCAAAATTCAAAGTTGGTAGAAGGATAACGGTTGTTATGTTTCAATGTAGCCCCTTTTCCGTTAAATTACCATTTTCCAAACTTTGTAAATACTCTATGAGATCACGCGCTTGGCTGATTACCATTCTATCAATAAAATTTGAGCCTTAATGCTTTTGTTTGCAATTCTCATTTATTTTTTCCTTTACAGAATGTCATTTTTAACATGATCAATGATTCTTGTTTTTAAAAGAAAGATGGCAATTTCTTTTGACTACTGGACACAAAAAATAACATCTATGGCTTCTTCGGAAGTGATTAAACCTCAAAATGCAGAATCAAAGTACTCCTTCTAAATCAGTACACCTAAATGAAGGATCAACTATTTCAGATATAATATCCTGTCTGATATCCCTAGCAGAGTTCTTACCTCTGAAGATCGATTGATGGTTCTTCCTCCCCCACAGGGTCTACCTCTCCTAAGCAAGACATGCTTGCTATCTTGAACCGATGTTACTTTTCATCCCCCGCAGTGGCCGAGTATCCAGTCATGTTCATTCACTAGTCTGTATGTCGCGTCTGTTTTGTCAGCATAAACATACATACATCATACATAATTGATTCATATTCATATTCATATTGCATTACTATCGCTTTGGTCATACTCATCCCCAAGTGATAATGTCCCTGTCGATCAAGTTGTCAATTTTTCTTTCCGCGTTGGATAAAATCCCGGTTTGAGTTCTTTCCTCGTCAGGAAAAGTGTCGCCTAAGCAATCACTCCCCAGTTTATTTCTGGATTGGAGAATGTCCTCAATCACTTTGATAACTTGAACCTCTAAAAGGCAAGAAGACATTCGACATACACTTATGGAACATCACTCTTCACCATTGAAGATGATATTTCTCGCTTTCTCGGATTAAGGAAAATCCCCAGAGAAAGCCTCTCAACAAAAGACTCTCGGCAATGCATCGGTTTTTCTCCCAAAAGATTCGATGTTAATGAAGTCATCAACACCTCAAAATTGGATCACATCACATTGCATTTCTCCGAAAAAATCCCGAAGAAAAGTATAATGTAACATCCCCAAGCAAAAAGCAGTCTCTCAAGAGACTCATTTTCCCCAGTGGAGTCAACAAATGGCATCTCCAATAGAGAAGTTTGCACACCTCTACCGCTCAGAGAAATGGGTTTCTCCAGCAAGCCTGACCTCATTTTTTCCATCAAATGGCGTCTCCCCAGTAAAAACTCAGCGAGAAGTTTAATAAAGACCGCTACATATAGCGTCCCTTGTCGAGAAAAGAAACTCGACAAGAAGAAACTGAGACTAGTTCCGTGGCCGAAAACCAGGATCGAGGGGAAGTTTATTTCAAAAAAACTGAGACCAGTTCCGTGGTTGAAGACCAGGATCGAGGGGAAGTTTATTTCAAAAAACTGAGACCAGTTCCGTGGTTGAAGACCAGGATCGAGGGGAAGTTAATTTTCAAAACTAAGACCAGTTTCGTGGCTGAAAACCAGGATCGAGGGTAAGTTTATTTTCAAAAGAAAACTAAGACCAGTTCCGTGGCCGAAAACTAGGATCGAGGGGAAGTTTATTTTCAAAAGAAAACTAAGACCAGTTCTGTGGTTGAAGACCAGGATCAAGGGGGAAGTTTTACCCTTTTCTAAGTAACGTTATTTAGCAAAAGAAGATGGAAGTGCAAACTGCCATTCATAACCACCGTCAAAATTTTGGGTATTCCGATATTTAATCCTCTTGCACCCTAAATGTCCGAATATCTTCACCATTCACACCTTCGGGTCCAAGAAGATTAAATAGGGGCATCTGTCATACCCCAAATTTTGACCACCAAGATTTCCCATCATTGTGAGGATCATTGCCACAATATGGATGTACCATCCTACCTCATCAATCTCCTCAAGGATTGTTGAGCCTTCACTATAACCAAGAATTAGTGTTTTGAGCCCTCCCAGAGCACTTAGACAAAGGATCAATCAAGAATGGACATGATCCTCAACTTGTATAGCCTCTCAAACACCCATAAAGGATCAAGAGGTCTCCCACATCAAGAATCAAGCACAAGGTTGCAACATTCCAAGTGGATCAAGCCTCAAGATCGCCAGTGTCACCAAATTAGGGTTTTGGTCGACCAAGGCCTCCAGATGAAAATTTTCATATGGACATGATCCAATACTTCAAAACATGACCTAAGATGCTCAAAGGGACCTCATGGACCTAATCATCAAGTCAAAACAACCTCAGGGGAAGCATCAATAAAAAATCAGGAATTAGGGTTTCTTGACCTAATTCACCCCTAAGTTGACTTTTGGAGCAAGACATGAGCCAAGACCTCAAGAAGTGTTTTGAAGACCTCCAATACATCATATTGATCCATTAACAAGGTTGGATTGATCCAAGAAGCTTGATTCACAAGTTTCAATTTCATCTGGACCACAATTAGGGTTTTGAAGAAAAAGTCAACCGTATCTTTAACTTTTGACCAAGACATGTTCCCAAACCTTGGAACATGATTCAAGACATCCTAAAACACCTATGGAATACATCCATTAGGTTTGAATTAGGTCAAGAACTTGATTGCATAGAAGATCACACAGTATGGAATTCATCTGACAAAAAGTCAACTGTGTCCGAAATCAAGTTTGACTTTTTGAAAATTTTCACAAATATAGTTCCCCTAAGTAAAAAAAATGCTAATGTATGGTTTTGATCATCATTCATCAAGAAAAGTCAAGAAAAGTGAGGTTTCTAGCAAAAGGGGCAACCATAAGAAACTTAAATTTTTTCTAAGTTATGGAACAAAGTGATTTGGTACTCATAACTCCTAAACCCTAAGGCATTTTTCTTCCATCCAAAGCTCAAATGAAAGTTCACATGGCATACTTCAAAAGTTTCAACTACATAAGATTCCAAATCCTCATGGATTTTGAGTTATGGATTGATCAAAATCACAAAAAATTCAAAATGACCACTTTTTCCAACACTTAGTGAAATTTTCAAGTCAGAATCTGTTTCATTTTTTACCAACTTTGAGGCCATTTTTCACCTTGATCCAAGCTAAACCAAGACCAATCTTGAACATCAAAGTTAAAGTATGTCATGAGAACTTTCCAACAAGTACCAGATCATCTCCAAATTTAATTTGAGTAGGGAGTTACAACCCTTGGAACATGGCATCAAAGACTGGTTTCTTCCCAAGACAGATTATAGGTCATTTGCTCGAATTGTCTAATTTGTGCAATTACAAGTCTTGTACTCCTTCTAGAAACATTGAAGATCAGATCAAAGCAAAAGATCTCTGAGCCACAAGCCTCCCAAGACAAAAGATCATCATATAGGCATGTGAAATTCAATGTTCAAAATCCAAAAACTCCCATTTTGTTTCAAGGCATTCAAGAGGTGCATTGAGGTTGCATGAACTGAGTCTTTGATCACTAAATGAGTCAAGCCTTATCCCTTCAACAAAGGACTCATAGCCTGCTCCCTAATCTTAAGTCAATGGCTAGAGGAGACTTGAGATTCCATTTGATCACCATTGGCCAAAGACCTGTACCAGTTGTCATTCACTATTCCTTGCAAAACAAACTTTTAAATAAAGCTCATTTGTGATCAGTTTAAGTACACCAAAGCACCCAAACTAATGCTTTCCTCAAAATCAAAAAACCAAAATTTCCTTCTATTTCAAGTCACTATCAAATTTTGAAATAGGAAGCAATTCAAACCAAAACAATCATGCCAACACCTCATATACATCATATATGAGTGATCCATGCCCTTGAAACACATCTGGAACAATAGAATCACAAAGTCGCCATCCATTTACTCAAGCTTTTGGTCTGTTTGCAGTTGAAGTGCCACAACAAGTTCTAGGTTGATTCAATCCATTCCAAGCCTTCAAACAAATTACTTGAGGTCCATTGAAGCTGTCCAGGTCATTATACAACATCTGTAACACCTCCAACATAGAATTCGATCACCAGCTACAAGAGGTAAGCCTGAAGCCTTCAAACTCCATATTACATGCATCATAAATGAATTTTTGAGTTACAATCTTGTTTCTGCATGTATATAAAGTGATAACCTTCAATCAATTGCTATGTATGAATCGTGTATGAAATTTCATAGTGTTGATGCTGAAACTAGGGTTCTTGAGTTCATCCTCTGATTTCTCACTCCATACTTAATATAAATGCAATTAATCTATATGGTTGTGATCCTTGTTCAAAAACGAGTGAGATTGGTGTTTGAATCATGCAAAACCATTGAGTAATCAGAGAGAAAAGTGAGAAATTGCAAATCTGGGGAAAACAGGGCACGAGGGCAAGAACAAGTGTTCTTGGCGCCCTTTTTCAAAATTTCAAATTTTTGAATTTTTGATATTTTGTTTAATTGATTTCAAAAATTAATTTCTCTCTCATTTTTTTTTTATCATTTTTGATTGGTTCTTTTTTTTTTTTAAAAAGTCACAAAAATGTTAAATTATTTTATTTTACAAAAAAAATCCAATTTATATTATTTATTTAATATAGTTAGAATTTTTGTAATTAATTTCCTTTTATTTGTTTTTAAACATTTTAAAATGAAATTCTCACTTTGATCTTTTCATTCCAAACGAATTTTAATCTTTTATGTGATTAAACATGATTTTTCAAACATTTATCCAAGATCACAACTTATTTTCTCACACATGTTTGATATTTTTGATCATTTAAAATGTTTTTTTATTCAAATTAAAATACATTTTTTTATCAAATTAGGGTTTTGATTATTTTCACCCACACAAACATTTTTAAAAAACTTTTGGGCCTTTAAAAGAGTGTAAGACTCATACCTTGTCACATAAATAAATTTTGGGCTTCAGTCATTGTATAAGTCCCACTGTGTTTTCTAAAACCGCGGCGCAATCGTCGCCTTTTAAACAAAATCATTTGGGCCTCCCTTTGGTTGTAAGTCCCATTTTTCTTCTTTTTTTTTAAAACACTTTTGGGCCTTTAATAGAGTGTAAGAGACATCCCTTATCATACACAAACCATTTGGGCCTCAATTATTGTTTAAGACTCGATGCAGTTTTCAAAATGACGGTGCGATCACTGTTTCTAAACTGGGCCTCTCCCTGAGTTATAAGACGCATTCTCACTTTTATTTCAAAACTTTTGGGCCTCTTGAGAGAGTGTAAGTCCTATCCCTTTGTAAATAAACCTTTTTTGGGTCTCAGTTGTAACGCCCGAATATTTAATTAATTATTTAATTAAATATCTTCTTATTATTTGTTTGATTTGTGTTGGTTGTCGAAAATGTTGTGTTGAGTTGCTATGTCGGTGTTAGTTGAATTAATTTAATTGATTTAAGTTGTGTTGGCTTTTGTTGGATTAATTTAATTAAACTGATTAAGTTGTAGATATAGTATTAGAAATAATACTATATTATATTATTTGGGCTTTGATGATTAGAAGTAGAATTAGTGGGGGTGTAGAAATGAGGCCCAACAAAACAAATAGAATAATAGTGTTATTATATTAGGTAATTAAAATTAAGAGAAAGGGAGAAGTAGCAGTTAGAACGTGGAAGTACGGAGAAGAGGAACAAGGGTTTGGAAACAGAACACGGAGAGGCTGCGAGAACGAGAATCCAATCGGAGAGTAGAGCGACCTTTAATCCAAGGTAAAGGTGGGGTTCTGACTTTATAATAGGGTGGTTGATGAATAATATGTGGGAATTTGGGTTTGTATAGAATGGTCACTGTGTTTAATTGTGTCGAGAAATATACCAAATTTATGTTGTTTTCGTGTCTGATTGTTATCTCTGAAAAAAATTATGGGTTCTGTGAAATTAAGTAATGTTGCTGAAGTTGAATTGGAAAGTCTGTGTTCGGAAATTTGGAATGGGTTGATTTTGTTCAGGTTGATTTGTTTTAAAAAAAAAAGGGGGGGGGGTGGCGCAAGCCACCTTGTGTGTGTGTGTGTGAAGGTGGCGCAAGCCACCTGGGGTATGTGTGTGTGTGAAGGTGGCGCAAGCCACCTTGTGTGTGTGGGTGAGGTGGCGCAAGCCACCTGTGTGTGTGGGTGTTTAGTTGTTTAGATTATTAATAATGACAGAAAAATGACAATTTGGATTATTAATGACAATTTGGATTACTAACAATTCAACTTTAGATTATTAATGACAGAAAACCGTTAGTAACAGTAGCAGCAAATAATATTTGTTTAGAATAGTAATAAGGAATTAGCAGGAGAATAATACCTGTTTAGAACATTAATTATGAATTAGAAGGAAAATCGTATAGCTATGATTAGCTTCAGTTAATGGAAAAAAATGACAGCAAAGGCATGAACTAACAGGTAGAAATTCAGGAGCAGTAACAGTGATAAATTGGTAGAAGAATAATCTAACAGGTGTGAATTTTCTGGCATTGCCTCTAATTATTGGTAAGAATTAAGTTGTAGGCTTAATGCCAAAGTTGAATTGTGGTTGTAATTGTTGTAGTAGTTGCTGGTGTGTTCATGATGTTGTTGCATACATATCATATCAAGTTGGAGCTGATGCTCGGTAAGTTGGTCGGGATTGGCAAATTAAGTTGAAGGCTTATGCCTTGTTGATGCCTCTATTAATTGGCAGATTTTTAAGTTGGGAGTTCTGCTCCAATGGTACCACATGCATGTGCATTTTCTGAGTCGCATTTCCATGTTGCATAAATTGTTGTCGTGTTGTTGTTTAATGTTGATGGTAATGTTGTGAAGTGGTGATTTTATATAATCTGATCTAATATATTGTTTATCATATACCCGATTATATTGTTTGATATCTCACCCCTTCTGTGGTTGGTGATGGTTTATACGTCATCCTGCAGGTAATCCAGAGTGAAGGCTATCTACCTTCATTAGTTCGAGTCGGTGTCATCGCTCTGATACGTAACACTCGGGGGGATGAACGCATGTTTCCTTTATTGTTGATTTTAGTATTGTTGCTGAACTTTTAAGTTGTTTTCATTAAAGACTGTTTGTTTTGAAGTTGTTTTAAGTGGACCAAGATGGTATGTCATCAAAGTTGAATTTTTGTGAATCCGCTGCGTAGTAATTAAAAACTATTTTATTTTTAAAGACTGAGCAGGTTATTATCGGTCCATCCGAAATTATGTGTTATGTATCTGTTATCCAGGTGAATAATTGTGGTTGTTTTTAAGTAGAAAGTGTAACATTCCATATGTACGTTGAAACTTTGTAACTCGGATTTTATATTATTCGAGGGGTAGAAATGGGGTGTTACATTAGTGGTATCAGAGCAGGTCGGTCCGTCCGGCCACGTTGTCGAGTCGTAGCATTGTTTAACAATCGAGTATTGTTAACTAGTTCTAACCTTTGTTTATGTTGTAGTGATAAGTTGAGATGGTTGGAAGGGATGCTGCAATTGCCGCTGCTATGCAAGCAATGGCTCAGGCTATGCAGAATCAATCGAATGCTGACGAGAATGCTGGATCTCGCAGTTTAGCAACTTTTCAGAGGGAGAATCTGCCTACCTTCAAGGGCAAGTATAATCCTGATGGAGCGTTGGATTGGTTGAAAGAGATGGAGAGGATCTTCCGTGTGATGGACTGCACTCCAGCGCAGAAGGTTTGATATGGGACTCATATGCTAGCAGTCGAGGCTGATGACTGGTGGCTAGAGACTCGTTAGAGGTTAGAAGCTGCAGGTGAAGGTATCACTTGGGGTGTGTTCCGAAGGGAGTTCCTGAGGAAGTATTATCCAGAGGATGTTCGTGGTAAGAAGGAAATCGAGTTTCTTGAGCTGAAGCAAGGAAGTATGTCGGTTACTGAATATGCTGCAAAGTTTGTTGAGTTAGCTAAGTTTTATTCGCACTATAACGGGGATACTGCTGAGTTTTCAAAATGCATCAAGTTTGAGAGTGGGTTGCGCCCAAAGATCAAGAAGGCAATTAGATATCAAAAGATTCGTGTCTTCTCTGATTTGATTGATAGTTGCATAATTTATGAAGAGGATAACAATGCTCATTATAAGATCATTAATGAGAGAAAGAACAAGCACCAACAGAATCGTAGCAAGCCTTATGATGCTCCAGCTGGGAAAGGTAAACAGAAAGTGGCTAATGGTAAGAGGACTAGTGGGGGAGATGCTCCTGCTGGCATAGTTTGTTTCAAATATGGGAAACCTGGTCATAAGAGTAATGTGTGTACTGCTGAGGTGTAGAGGTGTTTCTGTTGTGGTAAGACTGGGCATGTAATATCTGAGTGCAAGCATAAAGAGATGATTTGTTTCAATTGTGGTGAAGAAGGACACATTGGTAGTCAGTGTCAGAAACCAAAGAAGGCGTAAACCGGTGGGAAAGTGTTCGCTTTGGCTGGGACTCAGACAACTACTGAGGACAGACTCATCAGAGGTACATGTTTCATTAATAGTACTCCTTTAATCACTATGATTGATACTGGTGCTACTCATTGTTTTATTGCTGCTGAACATGTTGAAAGATTGGGTCTTATGTTGTCTTCTATGAATGGAGAAATGGTCGTCGAGATTCTGGCTAAGGGATCGGTGACTACTTCTCTTGTGTGTTTAAAGTGTCCTTTGATGATCTTCGACAAAGACTTTACTGTTGATTTGGTGTGTTTGCCATTGACTGGGATGGATGTAATCTTGGGAATGAACTGGTTAGAATATAACTATGTTCATATCAATTGTTATAACAAGTCTGTGAGGTTTTCTACTCCTGAAGAGGAAGAAGCTGGTTTGTTGTCTTTTAGACAGTTACAGCAGTTGATGCAAGAAGGAGCTCAGATGTTCTCGATGATGGCGTCGTTGTCTATTGAGAGCCGAGCTGTAATTGAGGAGTTGCAAGTGGTGCGTGAATTTCCTGAAGTTTTCCCTGATGAAATTCCTGATGTACCGCCAGAAAGGGAAGTGGAATTTGCAATTGACCTTGTACCTGGTACCAGGTCTGTTTCTATGGCACCCTACAGGATGTCTGCATCTGAATTGTCAGAACTAAAGAAGCAATTAGAGGATTTGCTTGAAAAGAAGTTTGTGAGGCCAAATGTATCGCCGTGGGGAGCTCCAGTGTTGTTAGTAAAGAAGAAAGATGGAAGTATGAGGCTCTGTGTTGATTATAGACAATTAAATAAAGTGACGATTAAGAACAAGTATCCGCTTCCGAGAATAGATGACTTGATGGATCAATTGGTAGGTGCTCGTGTGTTTAGCAAGATTGATTTGAGGTCGGGCTATCATCAGATTAAAGTAAAAGATAAAGATATCCAGAAGACGGCCTTCAGAACGCGTTATGGACATTATGAGTATTCGGTGATGCCTTTCGGTGTTACTAATGCGCCGGGAGTATTCATGGAGTACATGAACCGTATCTTTCATACTTATTTGGATCGGTTTGTGGTGGTGTTAATTGATGATATATTGATTTACTGTAAATCAGAAACAGAGCATGCAGAGCACTTAAGACTAGTATTGCAAGTTTTGAAAGAGAAGAAGTTATATGCAAAGCTGTCTAAATGTGAATTTTGGTTAAAGGAGGTTAGTTTTCTTGGTCATGTCATTTCAGGTAGTGGCGTTGCTGTGGATCCATCTAAAGTAGATGCTGTGTTGCAATGGGAAACTCCAAAGTCGGCTACCGAGATTAGAAGCATTTTGGGACTAGCCGGTTATTACCGAAGGTTTATCGAAGGATTTTCTAAGTTAGCACTTCCGTTGACTAAGTTGACTTGTAAAGGTAAAGCTTTTGTGTGGGACATTCAATGTGAAGAAAGTTTTACGGAATTGAAGAAGAGATTGACATCGGCTCCGGTTTTGACATTACCTAATCCAGGAGAACCTTTTGTGGTGTATTGTGATGCTTCTAAGATGGGTTTAGGAGGTGTGCTTATGCAGAATGATAAGGTAGTTGCTTATACATCGAGGCAGTTGAGGACTCATGAAAAGAACTATCCTACACATGATTTAGAACTTGCTGCAGTTGTTTTTGTGCTGAAGATTTGGAGGCATTATCTTTATGGTTCTCGATTTGAAGTGTTTAGTGACCATAAGAGTTTAAAGTATTTATTTGATCAGAAGGAATTGAATATGAGACAACGAAGATGGTTGGAATTATTAAAAGATTATGATTTCGGTTTGAACTATCATCCAGGTAAAGCTAATGTTGTGGCTGATGCCCTAAGTCGGAAAACTTTGCATATGTCGGTGATGATGGTTAGAGAATTGGAATTAATTGAGCAGTTCAGAGATATGAGCTTAGTTTGCGAAGTGACACCGTAGAGTGTGATGTTGGGAATGCTGAAGATTAACAATGATTTTTTGGACAGTATCAAGGAAGCTCAAAAGTTAGACGTGAAACTGGTAGATTCGATGGTTGGGATCGATCAGTCTAAGAATGATGATTTCAAGTTAGATGCGCAAGGTGTGTTGAGATTCCGAAATCGAATTTGTATTTCTGATGATGCGGAGATGAAGAAAGCAATTCTCGAGGAAAGTCATAGAAGCAAGTTGAGTATTCATCCGGGAGCTACAAAAATGTATCAAGACTTGAAGAAATTGTTTTGCTGGCCTGGGATGAAGTGTGATGTAGCTCGATTTGTGTACGCATGTTTAACTTGTCAGAAGTCAAAAGTTAAACATTAGAAGCCTGCAGGGTTGATGCAACCGTTAGAAGTTTCAGAATGGAAATGGGATAGCATTTCAATGGACTTTGTGACGGGATTACCTAATACTTCAAGAGGACACGATTCGATTTGGGTGATTGTTGATAGGCTTACGAAGTCGGCTCATTTTATTCCTATTAACATCAGTTTTCCAGTATCGAAGTTGGCGGAGATTTATACTAGCGTAATTGTAAAGCTGCATGGTGTTCCTCTGTGTATTGTGTCGCATAGAGATCCGAGGTTTACTTCTGATTTTTGGAAGAGTTTGCAAGAGGCGTTGGGTTCTAAGTTTAGGTTGAGTTCAGCGTATCACCCTCAGACGGATGGTCAAACTGAGAGGACTATTCAGTCATTGGAGGATTTGTTGAGAGCATGTGTTCTTGAGTAGGGAGGTTCATGGGATACTTATCTTCCATTGATCGAGTTCACTTATAATAACAGTTACCATTCCAGTATTGGAATGGCACCTTTTGAAGCGTTATATGGTCGGAGATGTAGGACTCCTTTATGTTGGCATGAATCTGGAGAAAGTATAGTGCTTGGACCTGAAATTGTTCGAGAGACTACTGAGAAGGTGAAGTTAATCTGAGAAAAGATGAAATCTTCCCAAAGTAGGCAGAAGAGTTATCATGACAAGCGAAGGAAAGATTTAGAATTTCAAGCAGGCGACCATGTGTTTTTGAGAGTTACACTGGTGACAGGTGTTGGGCGTGCATTGAAGTCTAAGAAGCTTACTCCTCATTTTATTGGTCTGTATCAGATTTCGGACAGAGTTGGAAATGTTTCTTATAAAGTGGCCTTACCGCCTAATCTTTCGAATTTACATGATATGTTTCATGTGTCACAACTCCGAAAGTATGTTCCAGATCCATCTCATGTAATTCATATGGATGATGTGCAAGTACGGGATAATCTTACTATGGAAACGATGCATGTACGGATCGCGGATCGTGAAATGAAGACTCTAAGAGGAAAGGAGATTGCGTTGGTAAAAGTAGTCTGGTTAGGAGCTGCCGGAGAAAGTATGACGTGGGAGTTGGAAAGCAAGATGCGGGAATCCTATCCCGAGTTGTTTGAACAAGGTAAATTTTCGAGGATGAAAATATTCTAAGTGGGGGAGAGTTGTAATGCCCGGTTATTTAATTAATTATTTAATTAAATATCTTCGTATTATTTGTTTGATTTGTGTTGGTTGTCGAAAATGTTGTATTGAGTTGCTATGTCGGTGTTAGTTGAATTAATTTAATTGATTTAAGTTGTGTTGGCTTTAGTTGGATTAATTTAATTAAACTGATTAAGTTGTAGATATAGTATTAGAAATAATACTAGATTATATTATTTGGGCTTTGATGATTAGAAGTAGAATTAGTGGGGGTGTAGAAATGAGGCCCAATAAAAAAAATAGAATAATAGTGTTATTATATTAGGTAATTAAAATTAAGAGAAAGGGAGAAGTAGCAGTTAGAACGTGGAAGTACGGAGAAGAGGACCAAGGGTTTGGAAACAGAACACGGAGAGGCTGCGAGAACGAGAATCCAATCGGAGAGTAGAGCGACCTTCAATCCAAGGTAAGGGTGGGGTTCTGACTTTATAATAGGGTAGTTGATGAATAGTATGTGGGAATTTGGGTTTGTATAGAATGGTCACTGTGTGTAAATTGTGTCGAGAAATATACCGAATTTCTGTTATTTTAGTGTCTGATTGTTATCTCTGAAAAAAATTATGGGTTCTGTGAAATTAAGTAATGTTGCTGAAGTTGAATTGGAAAGTCTGTGTTCGGAAATTTGGAATGAGTTGATTTTGTTCAGGTTGATTTGTTTAAAAAAAAGGGGGGGTGGCGCAAGCCACCTTGTGTGTGTGTGTGAAGGTGGCGCAAGCCACCTGGTGTGTGTGTGTGTGAAGGTGGCGCAAGCCACCTTGTGTGAGTGGGTGAGGTGGCGCAAGCCACCTATGTGTGTGGGTGTTTAGTTGTTTAGATTATTAATAATGACAGAAAAATGACAATTTGGAATATTAATGACAATTTGGATTACTAACAATTCAACTTTAGATTATTAATGATAGAAAAACGTTAGTATCAGTAGTAGCAAATAATATTTGTTTCGAATAGTAATAAGGATTTAGCAGGAGAATAATACCTGTTTAGAACATTAATAATGAATTAGCAGGAAAATCGTATAGCTACGATTAGCTTCAGTTAATGGAAAAAAATGATAGCAAAGGCATGAACAAGCAGGTAGAAATTCAGGAGCAGTAACAGTGATAAATTGGTAGAAGAATAATCTAACAGGTGTGAATTTTGCGGCATTGCCTCTAATTATTGGCAAGAATTAAGTTGTAGGCTTAATCCCAAAGTTGAATTGTGGTTGTAATTGTTGTTGTAGTTGCTGGTGTGTTCATGATGTTGTTGCATACATATCATATCAAGTTGGAGCTGATGCTCGGTAAGTTGGCCGGGATTGGCAAATTAAGTTGAAGGCTTATGCCTTGTTGATGCCTCTATTAATTGGCAGATTTTTAAGTTGGGAGTTCTGCTCCAATGGTACCACATGCATGTGCATTTTCTGAGTCGCATTTCCATGTTGCATAAATTGTTGTCGTGTTGTTGTTTAATGTTGATGGTAATGTTGTGAAGTGGTGATTTTATATAATCTGATCTAATATATTGTTTATCATATACCCGATTATATTGTTTGATATCTCACCCCTTCTGTGGTTGGTGATGGTTTATACGTCATCCTGCAGGTAATCCAGAGTGAAGGCTATCTATCTTCATTAGTTCGAGTCGGTGTCATCGCTCTGATACGTAACACTCGGGGGGATAAACGCATGTTTACTTTATTGTTGATTTTAGTATTGTTGCTAAATTTTTAAGTTGTTTTCATTAAAGACTGTTTGTTTTGAAGTTGTTTTAAGTGGACCAAGATGGTATGTCATCAAAGTTGAATTTTTGTAAATCCGCTGCGTAGTAATTAAAAACTGTTTTATTTTTAAAGACTGAGCAGGTTATTATCGGTTCATTCGAAATTATGTGTTATGTATCTGTTTTCCAGGTGAATAATTGTGGTTGTTTTTAAGTAGAAAGTGTAGCATTCCATATGTACGTTGAAACTTTGTAACTTTGATTTTATATTATTCGAGGGGTAGAAATAGGGTGTTACACCAGTCATTGTATAAGTCCCGATACGATTTTCAAAATAACGGTGCGATCGTTGTTTTTCATCTGGGCCTCTCCCTGAGTTGTAAGCCCCATCTCTTGTATAAAAATAAAATTTGGGCCTCTAATAGAGTGTAAGACCCACCTCTTTTGTAAATACAATAATTCGGGCCTCAGTCATTGTATAAGTTCCCTGTGATTTTTAAAACTACGACGCGATCGTCGCCTTTTTAAAAGGATTCATCTGGGCCTCTCCTTGAGTATAAGCCCTAAAATTCTTTTTACAACAACTTTCCTTTTGATTTAGATTCAAATTCATAGTTGTATCAAAACTTTCTTCAATTTCTTGAATAACTAACCATACAGCTGTGTTTATAATGCTGGAAGCTTGCACAACTGTAAGTTCTACCCCTTCTTTTACATACTTGCTTATATATTTCATCTGTATATATATGCCTGTATATATTTGCCTAGAGTTTTTCCCAGCAATTAGGTCTAGGTTTAGATCAAGCCAGTGGTCACTCTTTCAACATAGTCAAAACTAGATCCCATAGGAAATTCCAGATATAGTCTTGCCTCCTCTTGGGCTTATACAATATGGAACAGAGAAAGACATTATTCCCGGTTAAACTTTTCTCAAGACTGTCACTACTTAGAAATTTGAACAAGAAATTCAGTTCCCCAGAGAGGATTAATTCCCGGTGAAACCTCTTTTGAATTTCTTCAAACCCTAGAACTGTTCACTAAAGAAAGGATTATTCCCGGTGAAATCTTTCTTGAACTTTTCTCAAGTTTGAACCCACAGGCTTCCTAAAAGCATCCCCAACCTTCTCTCGGGCTTTGTACAAGGACCCTCAGGCTTCTTAGAAGTTCTCAGCCTCCTTTCGGGCTTAGTACAAGGACCCAAAGACCTTCTACAGGTATAGGTCAGAAACTAGTCATCTTTTGCTAGTTTAATCCTCCAAAGAAGTCAGAGAGTCAAAACATCAAACCAATTTAGGGTTGATCTTCATCCCTTAAAATATCAGCCTCCTCTTGGGCATCATACAAAGATAAACCTTTTCATACCAGTAGACTCGGAAAGTCTCATCTCCTCTTGGATCTCAAAGAAACCCTCAAGTTTCCTAAAAGCACAGGAAAAAACCCTGGTCACTTTATCAATCTCCAACAGAGTTAAAACCTCCATAGGTTTCAAAACTCAATCTTTAAATCCTCATTTTAAATCCCCAGCTAGGGTTAAATCACTATCAATAAAACCCTCAATCAGAACCTCAAGGCATCTGATATTTCAACTCTTCACTCCTCAACAAGAGTTGATTCCCCAATTTGGACCTGTCTCTGGATCTCAATAATCCTCAGCAGAAGTTAGCCTCCTCTTAGGCTTCATATGAGGAATTCCCCAACCAGCCTCCTCTTAGGCTTTGTATAATGATCTCCCCTCAGGAGTTTTAGCCTCAATCTTGGGCTTTGTACAAGACAGATAAAATATTCTCCAGCTGAGTCAATCAATTTTTAGCCTCAATCTTGGGCTTTGTACAAGACACATATAAAACCTCCCCAGTAGAGTCAGTTCTTTTTAGCCTCAATCTTGGGCTTTGTACAAGACAGATAAAAAATATTCTCCCCAAAAGAGTCAATCTCTTTTTCAGCCTCAATCTTGGGCTTTGCACAAGCAGAAATAAAACTCCCTAGTAGGGTCAATATTTTAGCTTCAACCTTGAGCTTTGATCAAGGCACACAAAAATCAACATCCCCTCAGAGGAAGTCAAAAATCTCTTTATAGGAAGACATTTTTCTGTACAATCACACATCAAAACAGACAATCTAACAAACCCTAACCCTAGATAATTGTTGTAAGTGACACACTTGTTGATTCAAAAATCCATGCTGTAGTCCCTCCTTATCCTGGTAAACCCCCATTCTTTCATCTAATTGCTGTAAATGGCAAGCCTCTAGATTATTTACATCCAAGCCAATGTCCCTTTCTTAGTATGGAAGACTCTTAAGGAAAAATGGCATTGCTCTACACTGAGTTAAAGTTTTCTCCTTCAGGACAAATCCCTTATAAAGGAAATTATGGCATTGCTGGATTCCATACATTTCAGTTAAAGTAATTCTCCTTTATAACCAATCCTCCAAACAACTCTGATAAACAGATGAGATATCTCCCTTTAGAGATGACAAATTCTCTCTCAAATACCCCTTTAGCTTTAATCTTGGGATTTAAACAAGACACCAAACATCTTTTTCCTCCCATAGAATAGGAGGAACTACGATTGCTCTGATTTCTCTGTTATCATTACGGGAATACGTAGGCATAAGATTGAGAAATCTTAGCGAGCACACAAATAAAAAACCTTAGGTCCAGTACCTTACCAAAAACATCGAAAAACCCGAAGGATAATATGCACGTATGTTTGATGTTTATAGAAAAATTATTTTGGGTACCAATCACCGACGAGCCTTTTATTCCCAAAAACAAAGTCCATGGCTCTGTTAAACTCCCAAAAGATTAGTCAGATGATGAAACCAAAAAGGAATCCTATCATTTTAAGGTGAGAAATATACGTATCTCCATATGAAGCTCTAAAGTATATTACTCCATCTCACATCATAAGAGTTCACAATCAATGTGGAACACTCTTCAAGTCCTTTATGATGGAACTGAAGACGTTAAGGATGTTGGACCAAAATTGGTTTGTCTCATATCCCTTGGATTTTGATGATAACAAAGTATTTAAAGAACAATGGGGTATACTAATGTGTGTTCAAGTGTGCAGGACCATAGACTAAAATTCATATTAAATCCAAGTACTGGTTCTGACTCTGAACATTCAAGGAGAAGCGTGAAGATCTTATTCTGATGTATCGTAAGTTGAAGAACTGACTTTGAAGAAGTCATCTTCCAAAGAGGTCAACATTGAAAGATCAGACTCTAAAGTAGTCAACCTCTGAAGAACAGACTTTGGAATGTACATTACTTCCCTCACGCAAGCATGCTCAAATAACAACCACGTGTGACTGTCTAGGAATTCTGCCAAAGCATCGTGTACATCTTAACGCGACACATTCCCAAATAAAGCATCCAGACAGGGATTTGCAAAAGACTTAAGGTCATTGCCACTTTAAGTACATATTATTTACTTATATCTATAGCAAACATAATGTGAAAATTGCATAACTAAAAAACAAGCCCTAACTCTCCTCGAATCTCATCCGGACAATAACAACGGTTGGAAAGAGCAGAATACAAAACTAAAAAGCAAAAACATGTGAAAGGTAAAAATATAAATGACATTAAATGTTGTTTACAAACTAAGGCTCGAAGGCCCGAAAATTTTTTTACAGGAGCTGATAGAAATAATAAGAAGGGAAACAAAAGGCCTTCAAACATGAGCACCCGACTCCGAAACGCCTGAACCACCTTCGTCATACTCTTTAGGAACCTCCAAGAAAAGGTTCACGTGATCAACAATAACATTAAGACCGGGACAGATTTCTCGTGCCTGCTCCAGCATTTGATCCTGGACCCCACACATGACGTCCATAACCCGTTGAAGGGATTCTTGAGATCTCTGTCGTGCAACAACTATTTCCTCCTCCAGACCTTTCAGAGCATTGATCTGATCATCATTATTTTACTGAAGAACTTTTTGATCCACTTTGAACGTCTGACACGCCTCTGTCACTTCCTCACAAGCCTTCTTCCGATGTTCCTCTACATCAGTTAGAGAAGTTATCAAATTTGTTATCTATACAATCAAAGTAGACGGACAACCATATCGATCTACCTCTTCCTACACAGAGTTAAAAAATGCAACATTTACTCACATGACGGATAACTCCTTTTCGGCTTCGACATTGCCCCACTCAAGGGCCTCACATTTCTCCCTCAGGTTATCCCGCTCCCTCAAAAGGTCACGAGAGCCCAACACATCGTCATGGCCAGCATCTACCATCGAGACTAGGGAACCTTCCCTGAACAAGGTACAAGAAACGTCTGCAAAAAGACTTCGTCGTTCAGTTGCTGAAAGGCCCCGGACAAAAGCCAAGTCTTCATTAGCCACGACAACAACAAATTCCTCAGAGGTGCTAAGAACTCGAGATGGAAGAATAATGAGAAGCTAGAAGAAAGGAGTGAGACCGTGAGGGAACAACCTTCAAATAGTCCATCAAATCCACCTCAAAATCAGAGAAGGGCAAATGTATCCATAATCTGGTGAAGATACATTTATACAGAGGAACTAAACAACCCACACAAGAGTTGCATATCGTCTCACCTAATCCTACTAAGAGAACCGACCGATCAGAGGGATTGTCAACCGTGATGCCAACTTTTGTGACAACCTCGACAATGTTCAAGACGGAAGGAATCCCAACCACTTAAACGGCCACCCATGATATCTATTAGCATTAGCCGACTCAATTAGCCAGAATCCCTTGCGAGCAAGTACGCCAGCTTTATAATGGTCACCAGGGTTGATCCAGGATACAACATCAGACTGCCCCAATCACTCCAAGTGACGAGTAATTTCAGCATCGCTAGGTTCCTGACCAGTCACCCCCAAATATGTTTTAACGAATCTGCTGACACTTTCCCTCCTTCGATGGGCAAAATTTATGACTCAGTTAAGACCGGATGCGACATCAATTTCTCGACAAAGATTTCACCCTTGTCAGACTTCTCGGAAAAGTGAACCTCCAAATATTCCCTAGAAAGAATATCATTTGAAAGAGATCCTCCAGACGATCCTTTCATTTACGAATCATCACTTAAGAAGATGAGTTCTAGTTTAAAACCCTTCACTTACAAAAGGGACGAAATTTGAATCAGACTCCATTTCTCTTTTTGAGGATGAAGAAACATTACCCGTAGAATCACTTTCGACGGTAGATTGGTTATCGTTCATAGTAGCGAAAATATAGTAAAATACTGAAATGAAAAGCTGAAAGGAAGAAAGATACCTCGAAATGTAAGGTTGAAGGTGAATAAGAAAGGAGAGGGCCGAAGAGTCGAAGCTTTAAAGCTTTAAAATGTTGAATGTAATGACAATTATTCCTAACGAAAATTCTCCCAAAGAAGAGGAAAAAGTTCAAGAAGACAATGGAAATTCAAGAAGACATTCAAATTGCAGGGACAATGAAAATTCAAGAAGACATTCAAATTGCAGGGGCACAGGTTTGATCCGCGACATCATACTTATTTATCTTCAAAATGTGAAATTTAATCCATTAGACTATTAAAAAAGTCATTTATATCAACACGCCATACTCAATAATATTGAAAATGAAAAATGTATTACAATTATTAAATTTTTACATAGAATAAAAATTAATATTTAAAATAAATTTATAAAGAGTAATATATTTTATCTTGTTGAGAATGCTTAATATATAAAAGTTAGTAACATTAACCAACCAAGACCAAACTATTCTCTCTCCTCCACCCTCCCATATTAATCCTTTGCTACCCACCTACACCATAGCAAGCTCTCTTCTGGCAAAAGACTTGGAAGAATATGATATAGACCAAGAATGCAAAGAGTTGATACAAACATTACCATTAGAAAAAGGGATGATTGAAACCCACATCCACCAATATCAAGGATTTTGGCAAACCACAAAAGAACTTCAAGAAGTTTTGTGCTGTCAAAAGCACTTTCAAGCCCATGATACAGATATAATATTTGCTACCACTGCCAAAACAGGTACTATTTGGCTCGAAGCATTAACTTTTGCCTTATTCAACCGCAAGAAATATCCAAACATATATAATAGCTAGCAACCATCCTTTGCTCACTAACAACCCTCATGTTCTTGTTCCCTTCTTAAAACTTACCCTTAACTAAAACAAAGATATTATCTCAGATCTCAAATCAATATCCCCTCCAAGACTCTTCTCTACACGTCTTTCTTATGAGTTATTGCCAAAATCTGTGAAAGACTCAACTTGTAAGGTGGTGTATCTATGTAGAGATCCTAAAGATACTTTTGTTTCACTTTGGTATTTTGTGAACAAATTAAGACCACAAAGTAGGGAAACACTTTCATTAGAAGAAGCTTTTGAGAGTTTTTGTAGAGGAGTGAGTTCATTTGGACCCTTTTGGATATTGGAAGGAAAGTTTGGAAAAATCAAAGAAAGTTATGTTTTTGAGATATGTAGAAATGAAAATGAAAATGAAGTCTAGTTTTATTTGAAAGAGATTGCTGAGATTTTGAAGTGTGCATTCTCCAAAGAATAAAAATCTAAGGGTGTGGCTGATATCGTAAATTTGTGTAGTTTTGAGAAACTGGGCAACTTGAGGTTAATAAGACTGCGAAATTGCCTTCTGGAGAAGAAAATAGTATTTTCTTTCGTAGTGTCGTTGGAGATTGCAAAATATTCTGTCAATTGAAATATTATTGAATGATTGAATATAATCACAGAAAATAAATGGGCTAAACATGGATTAAGCTTTTAGAGAAGTGATTAAGTAATTGAGTCACTGTTTTGGTTTTTGGTGTTGTATTTCTTTGTATTGTGTTGTTTATAAAGAATTTCTTTTTGCATGCCGACTTCTGTTTCTTCTAGGATTTAGAATGTTCTGGGGTAAATATAAATGAAGCACTAATTTAACAAATATTTATCATGTATGTAAAACAAAAAGGAAATGTGATATAACTACTTTCGATGTATGACATGATGTAAAGTAACTTTTAACATATGCCACAACACATATTTACAACAAAAGATTTTCACAATGATATTGCATGCATTATTTTCACCATTTCAAAGGCCACAAAGCTGATTTTTAAAACAACTCCCATAATTTAAACAACTCGAACTAAAAGAGGGACTTCATAAAAAATTGACTATTCAGTCCAAAAGCACTTTGATGAAATAATCTGAGTCTCTGCCATCTTCACTAGAGATCACCATGAGTTTGAATTCAACCTAAAAAATGCAGCAAAGCTAAAATTCTTGACGGACAACTTTGTCATCCATTATGGTATCTGCAGTTTGCAGTTGTGCGTAGAAGATATTCGGTTTAGCAAGAACTACAAAATTGATAATGCTTGCTCACTCATAATACCTATCCTATCATTCAGATTCCCTGAGCAACATCCGTGAGATTTGGAACATATCCATGTGATCTCAACAACACTGTCAATCCCTTCAATACCCTATATATACTTTCTGTCTCTGAATGCCTCTCATCTAATGAATAAAATTCCACCACACTATCATTACACTCAATAACACTACATCCAGGCAATTTCCTAAACCCAGTGTCTCTCATTGCAACCTTCAATCTGGCAACATCTTCCCATTTCCCCAAATCTTTATATATGTTTGATAGCATAACGAAATTTGCAGGGTTTTTCGGCTCAAGTTCAACGAGCCTCTGCAGAGCCAGCTCAGCTATCTCAACATTCTTGTATATCCTACATGCTCCTAGTAATGCAGCCCAAATAACTGCGTCAGGTTCCATTGGCATATTTCTTATAAAACTCAATGCTTTGTCTAAAAGACCAGCTCTTCCAAGCAAATCAACCATACATCCATAATGCTCAATTTGAGGCACAATTGAATAATCATCAACCATTGAATTGAAATACAAAAAACCATCTTTGACCAAACCCATATGAGTACAAGCAGACAATATCCCAACAAAAGTAACCCCATCCGGTTCTTCTCCCTCACTCTTCATCCTATCAAACATACTCAACGCGTCAGGCGCATGTCCATGCATGGCTAGTCCATTAATGATAGTGTTCCAACTAATTATATCTTTTCTATCCACACAGTTAAACACGACAACCGCGTTTTCAATAACACCACATTTTGCATACATATCAATCAAAGCATTTCCAACAAACAAGTTTCCTTTATACCCAATACTCTCTGCATACACATGCACCCACTTACCCATATCAAGTGCTCCCAATCTCGAACACGCAGACAACACAGCCACAAGCGTGAAATCGTTAGGCACCACATGACCCTCAACCAGCATCCGTTTAAACGACTCCAAAGCAGCCGAAAAAAGATCATTTTTTACATAACCACCAATTAGTCCATTCCAAGAATATACATTCCTTTCCGGCATTTCATCAAACATCTTCTCAAACAACTCAACATCCCCATTCGCAGCATAACCGTTTAACATAGTATTCCACAACATCGTATCCCGATTCGGCATCTTATCAAAAAGCTCTCTTGCAACAACCATATTCTTCAATTCAATGTAACCCGAAATTAAAATGCTCCACATTACAACATCCCGCTCAGGCGCTAAATCAAAAAGTCTTCTCCCAGAAGCCACATCCCCACAAGATATATAACCGCTTATAATAGCAGTCCAAACAACAACATTCCTCTCACGCATTTCACCAAACACTTTATAAGCACCTTCAATACACCCCTTCATCGAGTACATATCAATCAACGAAGTAGCCACAAACGAATTCGACTTAAACCCGAGCTTCACAGCACAACAATGAACTTCTTCACCTTCTACAAAACCTTTCGACTTCGCACACGACTTAATGATCATCGGAAACGTGAAGCAATTCGGCATCGCCGCAGCACGGTTCAGTTTCCCGAACAAAACAACAGCGCCACGGTGAAGTTCGTTTTGAGAGTAACCCCGGAACATAACGTTCCACGTAGCAGTATTTGGTTCGGGAATTTTATTAAACAGTTTTCGTGCGTGGTGCATTCGTCCGAGTCGCGAACACGTTGCGATGAAACTCGGCGCGACGAAATCGTTGTGCTCGAGTCCATGGGTAACTATTTGGGCTTGAATCTGGTAGAGACGTTCGCAGGATTTACATGAACGCAATAGAGTAATCAGTTTTTCTTCTATAATTCTCTGAACCGGATTTAACACATGCTTAGTTAAAGGCTCCACCATCGGGGAGCATTTGTAGCCGTAGATTATGTATTAAATATAGATCAATGGTGGTTACTGGTTATAGTATTACCTGGAACCTCTTCAGTGTTCACTACTAACAACGCGGATTAACTCTAGGTTTGAGTTTGGACCGCTGAACCGGTTTGCAAGCATGTTTCGTTTATATTTGATCAATGAAGATCAATGAAACGTTAAAACAAAGAGGGGAAGTTAAGAATTCATGTTTGAATGGTATGAACGAGAAAGAAAATTTCAAATTGAGTTCTGAAGGTACTGTTGATTTATAATTTCACCCCAATCAAAGCTCATGTTGCATCATAAAGTGTCTGCCTACCAGTTATTTCTTGAAAGTTCTTTGATTTTGATTAGGATTTCAAGATCATTATTACTAGTAATGTTTAAGTAAAAGTTGATTGGTTTTGGAATTGGAATGATGTGTAAAAATCTAGGGTCGTGTTAACTTATACCTGTGATAAGGATTCTCCAAATATTTAGTATATTTTTTTAAGAAGCGTATAGTTTTTAAAATTTCAAAAAAATGTAAAATTCTGATACTAGAATTTTCTTTTAATATAACTTTTTTTTTTTTTTAAATACTAAAAAAACTATTTTTTCAATTTTTTTTTAAAAAGACATGGTTTAAAAGGGACCCATAAAGGTGGCGCCATATGGGATGACGCCTCAGTTAGAGGCCATGAGCCATCTCATATGACGCCTCAGGTGTACTAAAAACGAAAAAAAAATTCAACTGTGAGTCGCCATCCCAGATGACGCCTCAGTAGATGACGCCTCAGTTCAAACTTTATTTTATTTTATTTTAAAATGTTTACTATTCATTCACATGCCTCTAGACTGATGAATTTGCAGCCCTATACTCTGCATGAACTATTCATTCGCATGCCTCTGTTCCATTATTTTTATCGTAGCAGGTTGCGAATTCATCAGTCTAGAGGCATGTGAATGAATAGTAAACATTTTAAAATTAAAAAATAAATAAATAAATAAATATGAAATGACTCATGACCTCTAACTGAGGCGTCATCCAATATGGCGTCACCCTTATGGATCCCTTCCAAACCATATCATTTTGGAAAAAATTTTGAAAAAATGGTTTTTTTAGTATTTTTTTTTTAAAAACAAGTTATATTAAAAAAAATTCTTGATACTAAGTTTATATTTTTCTAAAGTAGTGTATATATTAATATTTTTCAGAAACTATAATAATGTGGATTTTTTTTTAATAAAGTCTCATATATTAAAAAAAATATTATTAAAAGAGGTGCTCAAAACGTACATGTTTAAAATATAATGATTAATCAAAACATATATATTCAAGAAAGGGAAATGCTAACATACATCTATAATTGGTGGATCCCACACAAAAATACACTACATCTATTTTATTTCTATTTTTTCTTCATCTTTCTAATGTGGGTCCCACCCAAAATTGGTGGGCCCCACACAAAAATACACTAAGGTGTATGTTGCTAATGCACACCGCATTAGCATAACCTTTCAAGAAATTATAATATATAATTTAGGTGCGGAAATCAAATATGTATAAAATTAAAGAATCGTTAAAATAATTTTGGAATATTTGGAGCCATTGAGAAAAATCCTTTGATGGTAATCCTAAAACCATAATAACATGTTTGGATTGGCTTTTGGAAAACCCATAATCAATTCTAGAGGTGTAGAATTGATTCTGTGTGATTTTGAGGTGTTTGTTTTATCAAAAGTGGAATTGATTCTACCTCCAGAATTGATTCTACGTGAAGTTAAAATTTGTAGCTTCTACCTCCAGAATTGATTCTGGATGATTTTTACACTGAAATTTATTGTTTAACTCACTTTTACATAAATGTATCCAAACACAAATCAATTCAGCTAAACTCAATTATGTTAAAATCAATTATACCAAACTCAATTCTGCTAGAATCAATTTTGTTCACCGTCAATCCAAACACACCCTAAGTTGATGGCTTTTGCAGTTCTTCTTTAACTGATACTCCTTATGTCTCGTATTCTTTTCAGATGGGGAGAAGAGATAATTTGCTTGTGTACGATATATTGGAGACCATAACCTATATTTAGTGTGATGGTCAATTTGGGTTCTCATTATTTTCAAATGAGTCATGCTGACATTCACTCATATTTGAGTCCATACCCAATTATTTAATTAATTAAATAATTCCTAAATAAAATCTAAATATTCTTCTAACATTATTTGATCACATAATTATTTAAGGCACTTTGATAAAGTAGCTAATATAATTAAATAAATATATTTGGCCACATAATTATTAGAATATTGTTCTGGACTGGACCAATGGCTAGACATGGCCCAATCCACTTCTGCTCCAGAGCGACCCAAATTGCCTAAGTCCAATCAACAGAGGGGCAAAAGTTACCTTTCTGCCCCTCCAACCGGGCAAGGAATGTAACGTTCCTCCCCGGAAGTACTGCCCGTCACGCACGACTTCATTGCTCCCCGAACAGCTATGGGCAGGTGCCCGGAACTATGCCTATGCCCGACATAACGGCTAGTTTTGGGCACCCTGCCCGACATAACGGCTAGTTTGGGTAGTTACCTATTCTTTGGGGAAAACAGTTATTTCGCCCCGAAAATAGGACCGTTGGCCACGCGCTGGGGGCTCTATATAAACCCTCTCGCTTGAGAGGGTCAGGTATCCAATATTCACCCTAATAATTCATACTTTGTACTTGCCTATTTTCTCTGACCCTTTCTTACTTGAGCGTCGGAGTACCTTGCAGGTACACCCCCCTCCTCTCCATACGACCAGCATCCCTGACGCACTTGGTGGCCCAATTCTACAGGATCTGATCCAGCCTTCACGATCAGTGGCGCCGTCTGTGGAAATCATTGTTCTCCCCATCTTTCTTTCCTCAGAAACCGAAGATCAAAACAATTCTCAAACATCATCACGATCATGGCCTCCCAAGATCGCACCAAGGATGTTCTCCAAACCACCATCCTCCCTGTCAACAAGTCTGACGTTGACGGCCAGTCATCTCTCCTCCGAGATACCCGTTTCCTCAGGGAAGGAGCCACTGCTTCTCCTTCCCCTACCCCTGCTGATCGCAACAACGATCAACCTCCACTTGACGTCCAGCCCATTTCTGTTCCGCCCAACGCCGACCCGGCCGTGGCAGCCCTCCTGGAGGCGATCAACAAAACCAACACCCTGATCCTGCAGCAAAACGAGAGGATTACGGCGTTAGAAGAGTCCAACCGTCCAAGATTCCCTCCTACGCGGAGGAACCAACGACGATCAAGGAGCCCGCAGCCCCGGAGAGACGTCGATCGAAGACTGCACCAAGAGCTTGATCCCCGCGTGACCAGCACGCTCACGACCACAAGAGGACTCGAAGGAACGAGCAATCTCCCCCGGTCAAGTCTACGGTCCGGGTCCGTTCACCTACCCCCTGAAGGAACCGCTCACCTTCTCCCCGGAGGAACCGCCGCCGCGAGCGTCCCATTCGATCCCCATCATACACCAGTTCTAGCAGCGACGACGAGCCTCGCGGCCCGTTGTCCCAGGAGATCTTGGCTACCCATCTCCCAAAAGGCTTGGAGAAACCCCCGTCACTTGGCACGTACGACGGGACCACTGACCCCGACGAGCACATCGAGAACATCGATGCGCTATTGGACTACCGCGGTGTACGAGGCACCATCAAATGCTGAATGTTCCCGACCACGCCCCGAAAAGGAGAAATGACATGGTACAAGTAACTGCCCGAGGAGTCCATTACCTCGTGGAGAGAGCTGGGCAGGATGTTCTCGCAGCACTTCACAGCGTCTCGCCGCTACCCCAAAACTGAGGCCTCCCTTGGAGCCATAATCCAAGGAAAAGATGAACCTCTCTGCGCATATATCGAGAGGTTTAACAAGGAAGCTGTACAAGTCCCTACAACGGACGAAATGAAGAAGTTTCTGCTCGAGCAAGGGCTCCGCCCAGGCTCCGAGTTTTCTAAAGTCATTGGCCTCGCACCACCGAGGAACTTAGACGCCCTCCTCCTCAAAGCCCAATCACACATTCAGTACGAAGAGAAGGTTGCGGCCAGCAACGTCCGAGCATCACGCCATCAGGAGAATGCTCGGGCATCCAGAGGAGAGGAAGCCTCGACATCTCGTTGGGGCGAACGGAGGCGCGAGGATCGTCCTCGTGACTCCCGTGACAACAAGGGGCCCTCTGCGCGGTTCCATGACTACACTCCCCTGACCATCTCCCGGGAAAAGATCTTGTCCGAATGTGCCAATTCGTAGTTTAAGAGGCAGGGGTCCGCTTCCCCAAGCAGCTGCCGAACAGACCAAACGTAGACAAATCAAAATACTGCCATTTCCACAAGAGTTACAACCACACTACGGAGGACTGCATCCATCTGAAGGATGCCATTGAGATACTGATCAGGGACGGGCACCTGAAAAAATTCGTGAAGAAGAAGGACACTCCTCGGCAGGACGCCCAAGAGTCCAAGAAGATAGAGGAGGAAGTGCCCTCCTCGGAAGACGCCAACATACAGGTCGCTATGTCCATATCGCGACCGGAGGACTTCTACGTCCCGGACGGGCTCAGCGCCCCTGCTTATTTCGTGGCCCACAACCTGTGGGAGATTTTTCCCTCCGCCATGGTCATCTCTGGCGGGGGCTTCAACAAAGTCATTGTGGGCTCCGTGAAACGCAAGTTCGAGCATCTGATCAACACGAGCTCCAATAAAGTGACCACGCTCGATCAGGCCCAGAAAGGCTCTGTACCCATCTCCTTCTACCAGAAAGAACTCCTCGGCAGATCCCCGAACTCGAGCATACCTTTGCTAGTCAGAGCCCGAATGGAGAACTTCGACGTTCGCAGAATCCTAGTCAACCAGGGCAGCTCGGTCGACATCATGTACTCCAAGCTATTCTCAACGCTTCAGCTGGACGAATCTCACCTTACCCCCTATGTAGGGTCCGATTTACAGGGATTCAACGGATCAGTGACCAAGCCGTGGGGCTACGTCGAACTGATCGTGACCTTTGGATCAGCTGAGACGGCCAGATCCGTCAAGGTGCAATTCCTGGTGATCGACTGCCCATCGCTATACCAGTGCATTTTTGGAAGGCCAACACTGGGCGAGTTGGTAGCGGTACCCTCAACAGTCCACCTAAAGATGAAGTATTACACTTCGAAAGGAATGGTCGCCACCCTGCACGAAGATATCGAAGCTGCACGTAGGTGTTTCGAGGCAGCTACAAAGGGGCTCAACGCCATTGCGTCCAAGCCAAAAGCATCGGGCAAGCCAGCATTGCCAAGCAGCTCTGAGGAAGCCAAGCCTCTTCCCCAGGTCGACTCTATCGACCTCGACAGTCGCTTCCAGGAAGAAGACCAGCAGGAGGAACGAGCAGCTTCAGCCAACCCGCCCACATTGTCCAGCAGCGGCTCCCATCCGAATGATGAACAAGGTATTCCGGGGAGAAATAGGTGGCATGCTCGAAGTCTACATGGACGACATGATCGTAAAGTCCCACGAGGAAACCGATCATACTGCCCATTTGAGAAAGGTCTTCGAACAGGCCAGGAAATACAAAATACGTTTTAATCCGGAGAAGTGCACGTTCGGTGTCCGGGCAGGCAAATTCCCTGAATTCTACTTAACGGAATGAGGAATCGAGGCCAATCCCGATAAATGTCGGGCATTCTCCGAGTTTCCTACGCCCAAGTCCAAAAAATCCATCTAGACCTTCAACGGAATGCTCGTGTCACTATCTCGTTTCGTGGCTAAGTCCGCCCAGCACGCCCTACCATTCTTCAAACTCCTCCGCAAAGAGACAGCATTCGAATGGACCAAGGAGTGTGACGAGGCCCTTCTCCATTTAAAACGAGCACTCTCAGAGCCACCGGTCCTCTCTCGCCCAGACAATGGCGAAACGTTGTACCTGTACCTCGCCGTAGCAACCGAAGCAGTGAGCACCGCTCTCATCTGCGAGACACCTGATGGGCAGAAGCCCATATATTTCACGAGAAAAGCGCTACAAGGACCAGAGTTAAGATAACAACAGATAAAGAAGGTGGCGCTGGCCCTCATCAACGCAGCCAGAAGATTAAGACACTACTTCCTGACTCACACGATCGTGATTCGAACAGATCAACCCATAAAGCAGCTGCTCGGACGACCAGACATGGCCAGTCGGATGCTCAAATGGTCGTTGGAACTGTCCGAATTCGACATCCAATACGAAAGCAGGAAAGCTCTCAAAGCCCAGGCTCTGGCCGACTTCGTCGCAGAAATGACATTCGTAGACTCCCCCGCGAGCGAAGCACGCAAATGGACCATTTTTGTGGACGGTGCCTCCAGCTCAGCAGGAAGCGGTGCGGGCATCATACTGGAAATCAAAGAAGGCATTATCGTTGAAGTATCACTCACCCTGTCCTTCCCAACCTCCAACAACCAGGCTGAATACGAAGCCTTCCTCGCTGGGCTACGCCTGGCCGAGGACCTGGGCGCATAGGAAGTCGTCATCTGCACAGACTCACAACTCGTAGCCCTCCAGGTTCGGGGAGAATATCAGGCCAAAAACGACAACCTGACCGAATACTTGGCCCTGGTCAAGAAGGAGATGGCGTAGTTCACAACAGTGGAAGTGAAACATGTCCCCCGCGAACAAAACGTGCGAGCAGACGTGCTATCCAAACTAGCCAGCACAAAGAAGAAAGGCGGAAACAAATCCGTCATACAGGAAGTACTTCCTCGACCCAGCATCGAGAAGGCCTCCCCGACACTCGACGTGCAGATGATCGGCGACAACAACTGCTGGATGACCCCTATCTACAACTATCTCACCAAAGACGAACTTCCGTCCGACCCAAAGGAGGCCAGCACAGTCAGGCAAAGAGCCTGCTCTTACGTCTTGGTCGAAGATAAACTCTACAGGCGGGGATTCTCTATTCCGCTGCTCAAGTGTGTCGAGGAAGAAATGGTCGCAGACATCCTGCGTGAAATCCACGAAGGAATCAACGCCCAACACCTCGGCGGAAGGTCGCTTTCCTGAAAGGCCCTCCGAGCAGGGTACTATTGGCCGATCATGCAGCACGACGCGAAAGAACACGTGAAGAAATGCGATAAATGCCAACGACACGGGGACATGCACCTAGCTCCGCCTAACGAGCTCAAGGCTAAGTCCTCCCCGTGGCCATTCGCCTGGTGGGGCCTAGACATCCTAGGACCCTTCGTGGTAGGATCAAGCCAGAACAAGTACCTAATAGTGGGCTTAGACTATTTCACAAAATGGATAGAAGCGGAAGCTCTAGCCAAAATAACTGCCCTCAACATCCTGCGTTTCTACAAACGAAACATCCTTGCACGTTTCGGTATCCCCCAAGCGATAGTAACGGACAACGAGACGCAATTCACGGACAGGAAGTTCCAAGACTTCGTCGCTCAACTAGGCACAAAGCAGCACTTCGTATCCGTCGAGCACCCTCAAACAAACGGGTAGGCTGAAGCAGCCAACCGAGTCATCCTTCGAGGCCTCAAGCGAAGGTTGGACGAAACAAAGAAGGCATGGGTCGAGGAACTGCACAGCGTACTATGGGCATACCCCACAACTCCACACTCAACGACCAGGGAAACACCTTTCCGTTTAGCATACGAGACAGAGGCTGTAATTCCCGTCGAAGTTCATGTGCCCTCCAGGCGGACAGAGTCGCCCCTAGACGAGGAGACGAACGACGAGCCATTGCGAGAAGAACTCGACCTCGTCGAGGAAATCCAAACCGGGGCAGCCCTCCGCGAAGCCTCATTAAAACAAAAAATTACCATCAGGCACAACGCCAAGGTGATACGACGAGAGTTTGACGTGGGAAGCCTTGTTCTAAGAAGAAACCACAAAGACTCTCGCGAAGGCAAACAAGCAGCCAATTGGGAAGGACCCTATCGCGTCTGAGCAAAAACGGAAAATGGGGCCTACTACCTAGAACATCTCACCGGGGAAGAACTCGCTCAACCATGGAACGCTGAAAAGCTAAAACAATACTACAGCTAGTTTCTCGGTTCGACCCGTCGCAACGACGAACGTCAGCTACCGACCACTATGCACGTCTAGGTACAAGCGTCACATACGAATAAAGCATAACCTCGCTCAGTAACGAGTCGGGTAACTGCTCGACAGTGGTCCTCAATCAAGCATCGCTGTTGTCAAAGTACCATGACCGGCAGAACCCCAGCTCGCGATGGGACGTTCACGCCGCGAACTCAGGCCTCAAACGCGACCTGAGCTCCGCACCCCGCCAGGATATTCCCCGGCCGTTCGACCAGTTCCCCTCACTGCCGAACACATCTACAACGAGCAATCCCCCTAAAATATTTGTGCAAGTCAAATACCCCCAATCATGGGCGGACATACATTCACAACGAGCATGAGTACAACACTTAGCGAAAAATAAAAGCAAGTAAAATCATGCAGATGACAGGATCAAACATGAATAATTTAACATAATAAATGACCGCAAGGGCCATGATTGTACTAAGTTACATGAAACGGGGGCCACGCCCCCCAAAAATTAAATTACAACGGTTACACGGCACGCAGGCCGGACAAATTACAACATAAAAACACAAACTCCTCACTCTTCCGCGTGCTCGGCAAGCTCGGACTGGGGCCCCTGGTCTTCCGCGGGTTGATCCTCGGTCAGGAGAGCATCGGGCATAACGATCCGACCATCCTCAACGTGCGCCAGATGTAACGCCCGAATTTAATTAATTAGTTAATTAAATTAGTAAAGGATTTAATTGTTGGAAATAGACGAAGTTGAGAATTAATCGGAGTAGTTGGATTTGTCGGTATTATTTTAAGAGGCGTATTGGGATTATTAAGTTAAAGTCGGATTTTAGTCGGTTAAATCGGAGGAATAATATTAAGAATAATATTATTTATTTATTGGACTATCTTATTTAATTAACTAAGTTGAATTGTTGGACCATTTGGTTGATAATCGAAATTAATCTATTAAGCCGGGAGTAAGTAGTTGGTCGCGAATTATTAATTCGGTTAATTTTGTGTTTCGAAGAATTAAGTCGTTAAGTCGGAATATTAGTCGAAAAGTCGAAGAAATAATATTAGAATTATATAAGGATAATAGTTAGGCTTAATTAAGTGTTGTTAGCAGTAAAAGGTGGGTTGCGAATATTAAGCCCAATAAGAATAATGGTGTGATGGTATTATTTTATTATTTGGTTAAAAGGAATTTAAGAAAATAAATTAAGTTTTGTTGGAAAAAGGGGTTTTTGGAAGTTGAAGCAAAGGAGATCGTGAAACAAGTTGCAGACAGAAGTTACACGAGGAATTTGGAAGAACGTGAGAGAAGTTGGGAACGAGAGAGAAACCGCTACCGGCGTCGAATTTCTGGAAGCCGATCGATTGTCGAGCTGCCTTCAATCCAAGGTAAGGGTGGGTTCGAATCTTATAAACGAGATTATGATAATTTCTATGTGGGGTTAGGTTATATAAATTGATGCCATGGAATTGTTTGTGGTTTCGGTGATATTTTGTTTTCATAAAAAGAAAAATTGATCGTTGCTGTTTGTGTTGATTTGTCGTGGCTGTCTCTGAAATTTATCTGATATCTGGAAATTACCTTGTGTTGAGATAACTGTCATGATGTTGCTTCCACGTTGTTGGCCGAAATAATTGATCGAAGGAAAATAAGTTGTTGCGTTATATAGTGGGTTGGTGTAAAATCGATGGAGAAATTATGGAAATACTGAAGGAAATTAAAGAAAGAAGAAGAATAGGAAATGGAGGCGGGGGCCTCAGAGGAATTGGAGGCGGGGGCCTCAGAGGAAGGAGGCGAGGGCTTCCAAGTATTGAGGTGGGTGCCTCCTTTATGCTTTCCTGTATACCTATATACTATTTTACAATATATATATATATATATATTTATTACTAACATATTAGTAATAGTTATTAATAATTTAATATTATTATTAGGGACGACCGTCCCATAGCTATGCCATGCTTCACTTTTTTTTACTTTGTTTTCTTTGTTAGTTTAATTAAATAGTTAACAGTTTATATTATATAATATTTCATTAGTATAATTAATATTATTAATAGTTAATAATAATTTAGTATTATTATTAGTATAATAGTACTTTTAGGAGTTTTGGAATAGGGTATTAGTAGAACAAGTCAGTAAAGGCAGTATTCTACAATAACCATAAGTAATATCAGTAGTAAAATAAATTAGCAACTAAGTGAATTAATGAGTTGCAGGAATAAATTGTAATGCCTAGTCAGGTGAATAGCAGGGTGTATATGTATCAGTAGCAGAAATACTGGGTAGAAAGATAAGTGGTCAAATTAGTTAATCAAGCAGTAACTGTGGGAATAATGGAATAGCAGTAGTAGTGAGTGATTATATAGCAGAATTTGTATTACAACAATAACAGAATAGTCTTAATGATGTTAAAGCAGAGTAGAAATATTGCAACCTTTACCAGAAAAATAATTAACCGGTTTTAGTAGAATTGTCCGGAATTTAACGAAAATTGTCGAGGTAGTTCGTAATAATTAGTAGGTGATTTTAGTCGGTTTATTTTGTTGAATTAAGTTGAACGCGTGGAATTGCAGGTACAGTTGGATAAGTTGTATTGTCCCGATTTACGGGCGAAGTATTTAAGTTGCAGGTCTTATGACCAATGTTGTTTGAGTTGTGTTGTTGTTGATTAAGTTGTAGGTCGAATGACCAATGTTGTTTGAGTTGTGTTGTTGTTGATTAAGTTGTAGGTCGAATGACCAATGTTGGATTAAGTTGATGCTATTGATGCATGTTTGAGTTGTTGTTTCGTTGTTGTTGTTCTGGTTGTTCTTGTTGATGATGTAGTTGATTGTATGCCTTTGATAATTGTCGCATACATTGCATTCATGAGTCAGGGCTGTATGCTCACACCACGTTGGCCTTGATGGCATTGATTAAGTTGGCCTTGATGGCACCACGTTGAAGGCTTATGCCTTGTTGAAATGCCTCGATAACCTGGCATATGTTTAAGTTGGGAGTGTTACTCCGATGGTACCACATGCATGTGCATAGTTGTGTCACATTTTGAGTCGTTGTGAAGTTGTTGTTGTTCTTAATTCGTGGTTGTTGTGAAGTTGCTGTTGTTGTGAAGTTGCCGTTGTTGTGAAGTTGTTGCTTGTTATAAGTTGTTGTTGCTATGTCTTGTTGCATGAGATAAATTACTAATGTCGTGAGCTGATGTTATATATGTTGTTATTACTATAATTTGCATCTTTTATATAAGTTGTTGTTATATGTTGTTATTTGCTATCAATACAAGTTGGGGTTGCTATTAAGTTGTTTATTTCTGGTTGTTGCATGACTGTCGTATGAAGCGGTGGAATTTATATGATTCTAATCTAGCATATTAATTATCATATTTTGTCTATAATATTCGATATCTCACCCCTTCTGTAATGATGTTACCTATTATGGGTAACTGAGCAGGTACTCAAGAATAGCTGCAGAAGTTGAGGTATAATGTGAAGTCTTAGATGCTGTTAGCTCGAGTTGGTCTTGCTCTGATACGTAGCACTCGGGGGGATGAACGAATGTTGTTTATTTGTTGTCATTGTCTTAGTAGTTGAATCTTAAATTGTTGTTATTAAAGAATTGTTGTTTCAAAGTTGTTTTGAGTTGGACATGAGATTATGTCATTATAAGTTGAATTATGTGAAGCCGCTTATTAATAAAAGTTGTTTTGTTTTCAAAAGGATAATACAAGGTTGTTATCAGTCCTTCCGAATCAGTGTTATGTATCTGAATTATTTGTGATTAATATGAAGTTGTTTTCTGTTGAAAAAGTGACATCCTGTTTATGTTGAAGAATTTTTAAAATGAAGACTCTGATTTTATTACTTATCCGCCGGGTAGAAATGGGGTGTTACATAGTGGTATCAGAGCAGGTCGGTCTGTCCGGCCAATGTTGTCTAATGCTGTTTGTCCCTTAGTACTCGACATGTGTGTGAAACACTGTCGGTACTTGTTTGTTAGTAGTTTCTAGTAGTTGTCTACAGGTTGGTTTGAATTAAGTGGGGGAGAAGTTTGCTCCCGTACGTGTTGTTGGTATGTAGAAGTTGTTTCAAGGTGATGTTGCTTGCAAGAGTGCATATGTTGGAGCGATGTTATTGCGGACCAGCGAGAGTTTGGACTCGCGAATCCGTATCAGTCAAGTTGGAGATGCGCGTAGAGTCTGGACGGTGAATCGAAGATGATTGAAATTAAGGAATTATTCCGAATGGAATGATAAGTTGGTGGATTAATTCGGTAAGTTGTATATCTTGAGTATAGTTGGATTAAAGTTGAGTGATTTTCGTAGTTGGACGAAAAGGAGGATGTTGGTAGATCTTGGAAGCAAGAGAGGGAAATGGAACTTATGTTCATCAACCTCAAATTCTGGTTTTTGCGATTTTGGAGCAGCTGTCAGTAAACGAGGTATAACTTTTGAATCGTGATTCGGATGAAAGCGGTTCTGGACTTTTTGGAAAGCTTACGAAATTCCCTACAGTTTGCATATAAGATTTGTCTTCAGGAAGTTGTGAAGAGGGAGAAAAGTGCATTTTAATATTTGGGTCTGATGCTGATTTTTGGAAAATTTTGCATATGGAGATTCTGAACCAGTCCCGTTGTAAGGATGATAACCCTCTACTCGTAACTCGGATTCACGCGATTCTTGAAGTTCTGAAATCTACACAGAATTCTCGTCATTTTGGAATATGATTTTGTGATTGAGAGATCTGTATTGAAGGAGATATATATGGTTGAAGTTGAGCGACATTTGCTGAAAAAAAATTTGGAAGGATGAAAACAAGTGTGGAATATTATTAAGAATAAAGTGTTGGTATTTGTAAGATGTGACTGTATCGGAGAATGCTTGGAGATGCAACTTATGTTGAATGAGGATGATTAAGACGATGATGCTAAGTAAAGGTAATGTTGAGAGAAATGCGAAAGTTGATTTGTGTTGCTAAGAATTTTCACCTTGGTTGAAAGTTGTAATTGGAGCAAACTGAATTGGATCGTTCTCAATGTTGTAGGGACTTCGGTATTGGAAAAAATATTTAAAGTCGTGTTGTACTATGAACGTGCATAAGGGGGATGCATATTTTGAACATTTTTGCATCGTTGACGAAGTTGCAACTAAAGAAACTAAGAGTGGCATTGGTAGGCCTTAGAAAGTTGGCGGAGCATTATGCTTACGGACTTTGGGCACAAGTTGAAGTACGCTATTGTGTTGGGTACTGATGATTTATTTCACCGTTATGGTTGTCGGCTGTCTATTGACAAATTGAGGAACTGATCACCCTTAATCCATTGTTGATAGTAGACAGAGTCATAATTGATGGATAGATGTGTCGTGCCAACTAGTATAGTATGTACGTTGAATTGGTCGAAGTCAAGCCAAGTGCTTAAAGGTTGTTTGTTTTGCTGATACAAGTTCATATGTTAGAATATTAGTTGAATTTAAGGATGACAGCACGAAGCTGTGTTTGATTGATGAGTAGTATGGAAAATTTCAGTTGAGACTGGAGAATGTGAGGGTTGAGTTACAGGTAGAACAAGAAGTTAAATTATAAGTTGATTTGTAAAAGTGGAGTTTTGGTTGGTAAAGATGATTGATCTTGTTGAATTTAAGTGGACTCAGGTGTCAAATGTTGTTGTAATGTTGTTATGCGCCTAAGGTGATTTTGGGAACTATGTTGAAAAAGGATAGTAAAGTTGTAATTTATGTGTGGTGTTAACGGGGAGATCCCGAAGAGTTAAGTCGAAAGCCTTGGTATTATGTCGACTCTGATGATTGGAAGTTGGAGGTCAACTGAGTAGAGTTAGTACCTTGAAAGTAATCAGAGTGCGCAGCGAACTCGTAGTGTATTGCGGTTGTTCAGACATGAATTGTACCGATGTTGATATTTGATTACGTTGATGTTGTATTTAAGTTGGTATTCTTAAGTTGTTGTGTTCTGGTTCTTAAACCGGTAAATTCTTAAGTTGGTTACTTCTTGTGTTGCGATGTTAGTTGTCAATTGCATCACTCGGGTAGTATTCGCGTTGTTGTCGCCGTTGAGGTTAAGAACCGTTGTTCGTGTTATACGTGGGTTTCCTTCAGAGTATGGAGATAAGGATCGTATATGTGTTTTGGTGTTGTTTACGTTGCTGCGGTAATGATGCGATGTTGTATAGTCGAGTGTAGGCAAGTGAAGGTTGTTACTATGTTGTAGGGTGATTGTTTCCAAGGTATTACTAGAATGGTTGGCGAATAGTAACGGTTATGTTGCAAGAGTAATTGAAGTATCAGAGTATACGTATTGGGTTTAAACCGTGATTGAGTTGTTGTTAAATCGAAAGATTAAAATGCGAATGTTGTGTTAAGGATGGTTGTGTCGGATAGATTTTCGAGGACGAAAATGTCCTAAGTGGGGGAGAGTTGTAACGCCCGAATTTAATTAATTAGTTAATTAAATTAGTAAAGGATTTAATTGTTGGAAATAGACGAAGTTGAGAATTAATCGGAGTAGTTGGATTTGTCGGTATTATTTTAAGAGGCGTATTGGGATTATTAAGTTAAAGTCGGATTTTAGTCGGTTAAATCGGAGGAATAATATTAAGAATAATATTATTTATTTATTGGACTATCTTATTTAATTAACTAAGTTGAATTGTTGGACCATTTGGTTGATAATCGAAATTAATCTATTAAGTCGGGAGTAAGTAGTTGGTCGCGAATTATTAATTCGGTTAATTTTGTGTTTCGAAGAATTAAGTCGTTAAGTCAGAATATTAGTCGGAAAGTCGAAGAAATAATATTAGAATTATATAAGGATAATAGTTAGGCTTAATTAAGTGTTGTTAGCAGTAAAAGGTGGGTTGCGAATATTAAGCCCAATAAGAATAATGGTGTGATGGTATTATTTTATTATTTGGTTAAAAGGAATTTAAGAAAATAAATTAAGTTTTGTTGGAAAAAGGGGTTTTTGGAAGTTGAAGCAAAGGAGATCGTGAAACAAGTTGCAGACAGAAGTTACACGAGGAATTTGGAAGAACGTGAGAGAAGTTGGGAACGAGAGAGAAACCGCTACCGGCGTCGAATTTCCGGAAGCCGATCGATTGTCGAGCTGCCTTCAATCCAAGGTAAGGGTGGGTTCGAATCTTATAAACGGGATTATGATAATTTCTATGTGGGGTTAGGTTATATAAATTGATGCCATGGAATTGTTTGTGGTTTCGGTGATATTTTGTTTTCATAAAAAGAAAAATTGATCGTTGCTGTTTGTGTTGATTTGTCGTGGCTGTCTCTGAAATTTATCTGATATCTGGAAATTACCTTGTGTTGAGATAACTGTCATGATGTTGCTTCCACGTTGTTGGCCGAAATAATTGATCGAAGGAAAATAAGTTGTTGCGTTATATAGTGGGTTGGTGTAAAATCGATGGAGAAATTATGGAAATACTGAAGGAAATTAAAGAAAGAAGAAGAATAGGAAATGGAGGCGGGGGCCTCAGAGGAATTGGAGGCGGGGGCCTCAGAGGAAGGAGGCGAGGGCCTCCAAGTATTGAGGTGGGCGCCTCCTTTATGCTTTCCTGTATACCTATACACTATTTTACAATATATATATATATTTATTACTAACATATTAGTAATAGTTATTAATAATTTAATATTATTATTAGGGACGACCGTCCCATAGCTATGCCATGCTTCACTTTTTTTTACTTTGTTTTCTCTGTTAGTTTAATTAAATAGTTAACAGTTTATATTATATAATATTTCATTAGTGTAATTAATATTATTAATAGTTAATAATAATTTAGTATTATTATTAGTATAATAGTACTTTTAGGAGTTTTGGAATAAGGTATTAGTAGAACAAGTCAGTAAAGGCAGTATTCTACAATAACCATAAGTAATATCAGTAGTAAAATAAATTAGCAACTAAGTGAATTAATGAGTTGCAGGAATAAATTGTAATGCCTAGTCAGGTGAATAGCAGGATGTATATGTATCAGTAGCAAAAATACTGGGTAGAAAGATAAGTGGTCAAATTAGTTAATCAAGCAGTAACTGTGGGAATAATGGAATAGCAGTAGTAGTGAGTGATTATATAGCATAATTTGTATTACAACAATAACATAATAGTCTTAATGATGTTAAAGCAGAGTAGAAATATTGCAACCTTTACCAGAAAAATAATTAACCGGTTTTAGTAGAATTGTCCGGAATTTAACGAAAATTGTCGAGGTAGTTCGTAATAATTAGTAGGTGATTTTAGTCGGTTTGTTTTGTTGAATTAAGTTGAACGCGTGGAATTGCAGGTACAGTTGGATAAGTTGTATTGTCCCGATTTACGGGCGAAGTATTTAAGTTGCAGGTCTTATGACCAATGTTGTTTGAGTTGTGTTGTTGTTGATTAAGTTGTAGGTCGAATGACCAATGTTGTTTGAGTTGTGTTGTTGTTGATTAAGTTGTAGGTCGAATGACCAATGTTGGATTAAGTTGATGCTATTGATGCATGTTTGAGTTGTTGTTTCATTGTTGTTGTTCTGGTTGTTCTTGTTGATGATGTAGTTGATTGTATGCCTTTGATAATTGTCGCATACATTGCATTCATGAGTCGGGGCTGTATGCTCACACCACGTTGGCCTTGATGGCATTGATTAAGTTGGCCTTGATGGCACCACGTTGAAGGCTTATGCCTTGTTGAAATGCCTCGATAACCTGGCATATGTTTAAGTTGGGAGTGTTACTCCGATGGTACCACATGCATGTGCATAGTTGTGTCACATTTTGAGTCGTTGTGAAGTTGCTGTTGTTCTTGATTCGTGGTTGTTGTGAAGTTGCTGTTGTTGTGAAGTTGCCGTTGTTGTGAAGTTGTTGCTTGTTATAAGTTGTTGTTGCTATGTCTTGTTGCATGAGATAAATTACTAATGTCGTGAGCTGATGTTATATATGTTGTTATTACTATAATTTGCATCTTTTATATAAGTTGTTGTTATATGTTGTTATTTGCTATCAATACAAGTTGGGGTTGCTATTAAGTTGTTTATTTCTGGTTGTTACATGACTATCGTATGAAGCGGTGGAATTTATATGATTCTAATCTAGCATATTAATTATCATATTTTGTCTATAATATTCGATATCTCACCCCTTCTGTAATGATGTTACCTATTATGGGTAACTGAGCAGGTACCCAAGAATAGCTGCAGAAGTTGAGGTATAATGTGAAGTCTTAGATGCTGTTAGCTCGAGTTGGTCTTGCTCTGATACGTAGCACTCGGGGGGATGAACGATTGTTGTTTATTTGTTGTCATTGTCTTAGTAGTTGAATCTTAAATTATTGTTATTAAAGAATTGTTGTTTCAAAGTTGTTTTGAGTTGGACATGAGATTATGTCATTATAAGTTGAATTATGTGAAGCCGCTTATTAATAAAAGTTGTTTTGTTTTCAAAAGGATAATACAAGGTTGTTATCAGTCATTCCGAATCAGTGTTATGTATCTGAATTATTTGTGATTAATATGAAGTTGTTTTCTGTTGAAAAAGTGACATCCTGTTTATGTTGAAGAATTTTTAAAATGAAGACTCTGATTTTATTACTTATCCGCCGGGTATAAATGGGGTGTTACACCAGATAGTGGGTACCCTCGTCGGAAAAGTCAAGCTCGGGATTCACCACCCGCAGTTGAGCCACGGTGTTTTTGAAAGACTCCTCCGCGACGACAATACCATCATCCTCAACCGTCAGCAAACGGGTAACCAGCTTGGATCTTGTCTTCAATTCCTTCACGTCTTCCGGCTCATCGTCACCTGGGGCATTGGCCGCCTTCAGCCGCTGGATCAACTCCTCGACAGACTTCTTCTCCGCCGCCAACGTCGAGTTCTCCTCCTTCAACCGAGCTACCTCCTCCTCAGCTTTCTTCCGAGCATCGTCGGCACCCTTAGCTTCTTCCTTGAGGGACGCCATGGTAGCACGGGCAACAGTAAGTTCGGCCTCGGTTGCCGAGTCCCCTTCGGCGTAAACTGCTGCCATCTCCAACATCCTGACCAAGGCAGAAACGTCCTGAGCCACCAACGCCCTCTTGCTCGGGCGATCCATACTTTCCAAGCGAAGAGACTCCGCCCGAGGCACAATCAGAGAGTTCCCCTCGAAGAACTTCCGATCATGGATGCAAGAAGGAAACTCGAACTTCCCCTTCTCCGACGCCCGAGTGAGGTCCACAGTGTCATTAAACCTTTGCCGCTTGGATCGACCGGTCAAAGGAAGAGGAGACCCCCGGGGAGCAGGAGTAGGAGAAGAAGAGGTCCCCGCAGGAGACTGCACAGGAGGAGGAACACGGGCACCAGCAAACCGAGACTTCGGAGGGTTCCTCACAACTCTGTCGTGGGCCTGAGGTATCTCACCTGCACAAACAAAATACGAGCATTTTAGATACGAGGAAAAGAAATGACGCGAATAAAATCTAAATAACTAAGACTACCAAGCAGCTTCTCGGCATCCATGGGAGTCTTGCATTCCAGCAGTGCCGTAATATTGATAAATCGACGCTCAACCCTCTGGCTCCCGTCCTTCTCGAAGATCGGACTACCCTTGCTCGTCCAGCACTCAGCAAGCCGGAAGGAGTTGACCCACTTCACCAGCACCTCGTACGCCACGGCGTCCTGCCCGCGTAGCTCGCTTGGTTGGAAGATATAGTCACTGGGCTTCTTGGAAAAGTGGTCAGGCGCCCAATGGATGGGAAACTTGTAGATTCTTCGCCCAATAAACTTCCCATCCTCGTCGTGCAGATCGTTCCCATCCTCGTCAACCTCGATCTCCCAGACGTATGTACTGTCTTGGGCAGCTTCGGACAGGGGCTCGACGACGTAATATCGTTCCTTAAATGTCCGTATCGACTCCGAAAATGGTTTGAAAAACTTGCGGGGCTGCTTCAGAGAAACCCAGCCGTACTTCTTCCCCGACAACTGTCGTTGGAGATGAAAGACAGTGAAGAACAAAGGAAGAGTAGCCCCTATGGAGAGATGCTCGCATACCAGCTCGAACGCCCGGATGAAGGCCAACGAGTTAGGATGCAGCTGCGTGGGGGCCAATTTTAAATGCACGAACACTGACTGCTGAAAATTAGTGAACCGCAACCTCAAACCCAGCTCCTTAAAAGCGTATTCATACATGGTAAAACGGTCCCTGAAGTGCGTACAGACACGATCGTCCAAGGAAGGGAAGTGCACCTTCCACTCTCCCTCCGGTCCAACCTCCGTGAAAACGTCCACCAAGGACTTTGCGAAAGTGGACACATGCTCGGCAGGTTCGGCCACCTCCCACTCCTCCGCGGAGAACCCGTCGACGTCCTCGTCCATGTCGTCCAACTCTTCCTCCTCCCCGGCATTGCTGGAAGAACTCGAAGTCGTCGAACTCGAAACCGTCGAGCTGTTATTATCTTCGGAGCCCGTTTCTTCCTCGGACGTATCTATAATAACCTCTCTATCTGGCCCCGTCGCCATTACAATCACCTGAAAAGCAGAGAAGAAAGTGAATTCGACAGCAAATCAAATCCACCCTTCCACCGCTAAGTCAAGTGAAAGGGCGCGCAAAGGGCTGAGGACAACGTCCTTGGCCTAAGCCCTAACGTCAAAGGAAAAGCTGAAACCTCCCCGCGAGGAGACACTCGAAACTAATCATCACCGAGCAAGGAGCTTCCCCGCACTCACACCCAGTTTCCGTTTGAAGCTTCACCGAAAATCGCAAAGCTTCACCGGGATCTGGGAATGTTTGGCCGAAAAACTCATCACCCACTCAGAGGATGAACAGACACGGTGATCACACATGCATAGCTACCGCAACATCGCCGCGAACCACCCTCCTCGTTGAAACGCACCACTAATTCCGGCGACATGTCAGAGGTAGAAAAATGGCACAACCACCGTCCACCACCAACAATCGCCGGAAACTCACTCGTTTCGTCCTCTAAACCTAGCCCTAACCACATGCAACCTACCTTTGACAACAAAAAGGAGTAAAATAAGCAAAGGATCAGAAAACTTACTTGATTTAAGTAGACGAAAGTAGCTGCTCGAAGCTTGAAGCGGTGGTCGGAGTAGGCAGACGGCGGTTACGGGAAAGAAAGCTGAAGGAAATGGAGAGAAATCAGAGCAAAAAGTTCCGAATGGAACGATTTTCCCCTTTTTATACAAAGGGGCACGTGCAAACACGCGCTCGTAGGCCATGATGGCTATCCACTAGCCATCATTGCCTATTAACTGCTACACGGAGCTCTAGGCACACGTGGCGTCCCATCGTTTCCAATTCTGTCTGACCGTTACTCTCCCCGAACATCGGGCAACAAGGTCACGACCACGAATTTCACGAACACTAGGGGTCACGGGCGCATTAAGACAATCCTCCTCATCTTCAAACGATGACTCCATGCTAGCTCCCCTGAGCAACGAACTATCCTTAAGTCATCACTCCCATGCTCGAGAGCAAAGACTTGGGGGGGCTCCTGTTCTGGACTGGACTAATGGCTAGATTTGGCCCAATCCGCTTCTGCTCCAGAGCGGCCCAAATTGCCTAAGTCCAATCCACAGAGGGGCAAAAATGACCTTTCTGCCCCTCCAACCGGGCAAGGAATGTAACGTTCCTCCCCGGAAGTAATGCCCGTCACGCACGACTTCATTGCTCCCCGAACAGCTATTGGCAGGTGCCCGAAACTATGCCTATGCCCGACATAACGGCTAGTTTTGGGCACCCTGCCCGACATAACGGCTAGTTTGGGTAGTTACCTATTCTTTGGGGAAAACGATTATTTCGCCCCGAAAATAGGACCGTTGGCCACGCGCTGGGGGCTCTATATAAACCCTCTCGCTTGAGAGGGTCAGGTATCCAATATTCACCCTAAGAATTCATACTTTGTACTTGGCCCTTTTCTCTGACCCTTTCTTACTTGAGCACCGGAGTACCTTGCAGGTACACCCCCCTCCTCTCCATACGACCAGCATCCCTGACGTACTTGGCGGCCCAATTCTACAGGATCTGATCCAGCCTTCACGATCAAATACTAATATAAGACTAAATTACTAAAATATTCCAACAATCTCCCACTTGGTCAATATATCTTAATAATTATATCATAATTCTTAGGCACGTATTCGAATGCTATGTATCTTTATATTTCAACTTTACAATCTAGTTCACCTCATACATCAATTAATGAGACCATCGCAGCTGTCGTCACTAACGTATAACATGACGGAACCCGAACGACCACCACATCAAAGTACTTGATGACACAAATTGATATGGATAAGTGGCATGGAAATTACATGCAATGTGATCTCTAAATCATGCATATTTCCAACTGGTCCTACTGGAGTCTTTAGTGAGATCAAACTGAAGTTCCTTAGGTGCAATTCAAAATTACAATATTTGCATATAACAAAAAAAACTTGATATTGTTATAACAATAGTACCTCATAAGTTTTTATTTCTACAGAAAATTAAATATAACATAAAGCATAAAACATAGAAAATTAAGGAAAAAACTCCCACTAATCTAAGGCAATCTCAAAACCAAGACCCATGTGAGCAACATGCCCATGAAAAACCTTAGGTGTTAAACATTTAGTTAGTGGATCAGCTAGCATTAAGTCTGTTCCTACATGTTCTATCAAAATTTGTTTCTCCTGAAATCTTTCTTTCACAATACTTGATATCAATAAATTTTGATTTTGTATAACTCATATTGTTGTTGGAGTAGCGGACAACTGCACTATTATCACAATAAACCTTCAAGGGTCTTTCAATGCTCCCAACGATGCGTAGGCTTGAGACAATGTTCCGCAGCCAAATTACATGATTTGATGCCTTAAAGCAAGCTACAAACTCTGCTGCCATGGTGGAAAGAGCCACTAAAGTTTGTTTGGAAGATTCCAGGAGACGGCTCCTCCAACCAAGAGAAAGATGTAACTAGATGTGGAACGTGTGCTATCCGGACATCCGGAAAAAATCTGAGTTAGAATACCCAGTGATCTCCAATTTATCTGACTTCCGATAAGTGAGCACGAAGTCTCTTGTTCTCTTCAGGTATCGCATTACACATTTTACTGCTATCCAGTGTTGTATACTAGGGTTCCTTAGATATTTGCCAAGAACTTCTACAATAAATGCTAAGTTGGGATGGGTGCAAACTTGAGCATACATAAGACTTCCCACAGCTGAAACATATGGAACCTTATCCATCTCTTCTTTTTCAAGATCCGTAATGGGGCACTGTTTGAGACAAAACTTGTCTCCTTTAATAATGGGTGTGTCTTCTTGTTTACTACCTTTCATGGAGAATCTATCCATAACTGTATCAATATATCTCCTTTTTTACAATCCTAAAATACCTCGAGAACGATCTCTAAGTATTTGAATTCCTAAGACAAATAAGGTGTCCCCAAGATCCTTCATCTCAAATTTATTTGTGAGAAATTTCTTGGTTTCATGCAATGAGCCTATATTGTTGCTTGCCAAAAAGATACCATCTACATATAGTACCAAGAAAATGAATTTACTCCCCCTGAACTTTTGGTATACACAATTATCAACTGGATTAGCCTCAAAACAAAATAAGGATATTACTTGATGAAATTTGCAATACCATTGACGGGAAGGATATTTAAGGCTATAGATGGATTTCTTAAGTTTGCAAACCATAGACTTTAGGTCTCTTGACACAAAGTTTTTTGGTTGCACCATATTGTTAGATGTCAAACATGTTATATATTTGTATTTGATACTTGGTATTTTTCATTACTTTCATGTCTTAATTGTGGATTTTTGTTGTGAATTGTTGTTGTTCTTCATGCATTATATTTATACCTTTGGTGCTTGTAATTTGTGTGCTATTGTGCAGGAAATGCACTAATTGATCAAAGAAAGAAGACACAAAGAATTGATGCAAGCTGCCAAAGAAAGAGGAAAACAACAGCTGGTTCGCTTTGCGAACCCTGGCGAAGTCCCAAGCGAACGTTCGCTTTGCGAACTCTGGCGAAGCTCTCAGCGAGTAAGGTAGTGGCAAAAGGACCCAAAATTCGCTTTGCGAATGTTTTGGCGAGTGGTTTGCTTTGCGAATGAATTGTTCGCTTTGCGAACTCACGATGACAGCCAAGGGCGGTTTAACTTTTAGAAGGCACTTAACGTGCCATTTTCTTCATTCGCTAGGCGAATGGATCATTCGCAGTGCGAATGCATCAGCTCCCAAGTATACTATAAAGTGTTTTTTACATTTTCTTGGGATCATAACTTGATATTTTCACACCAAAGCATACTTTTCTGAGTTTTGATCATCCAAGAGTGATTTTTCACATAGAGAAGCTGAAGTCGCATCCGATCTCGATTATTCGACGCGGATGTTCTTTCATCTCCTCTTGAAACTTGTTATCCAAGCTACCATGAAAATGTGTAGCTAAACACCTCTTGTGTTAAGATTAGAGGTAGTTAATCTTGCTTATATGTATTTCTTTTGATCTTTTGTATATGAACAAGGTTGATGATCAATATATGATGAAGTTGTTTGTTCTTAATGGTGTATTTGTGGTTTGAATCACTCTAGACATAGATTTTCCAAATCTTGACCTAATATTTTCATCTCTTAAAAACCAAACTCTAGACATAGATTTGGGGTTTAATATTCGCTTTGTATTGATCTTAGCGGTTGTTGTTTCGATTGTTAGCGTGAGACATCATCTAACGATTTAAACAACGATACTCACGAATTTGCTTTAGACATAAACTTATTCGAGAGGATATGCGATTGTATTGGTCGGAACTAAGTTCATATGCTTGATTAATCGGATATGTATGAAAAGGATTAGCGAAATCTAATCTTGACATGCTTTTATAAAACTTACAACATCTTTGTTATAGTTTACTTCTTTGCTACCAAAAATCGATGTTACACAACTAAAAACAATTTGAAAACCCCTTACTTAAAACGTTTTGACTATTGAACGGCAAGCATCAAAATACCACGCAATCCTTGTGGATACAATAAAAACACCCCCCGAATTACTCTTCAACACATATATATTGCCTCTTCAATGTTTCCATTTAGAAACGCAGTCTTTACATCCATCTGATGCAACTATAAATCAAAATGAGGTACCAATGCCATCATGATCCTAAGAGAGTCCTTCGAAGAAACTAGAGAGAAAGTCTTTTTATAATCAATTCCTTCCTTTTGAGTAAAGCCTTTTGCGACAAGACGAGCTTTATATCTCTCAATGTTACCCTTTAAATCCCTTTTGATTTTAAATATCCATTTAAAACCAATGGGTTTCTTTCCTTCAGGTAATTTAACAAGATCCCAAACATCATTGTCATCCATTGACTTCATCTCATCCTTCATGGCATCAACCCACTTAAGAGAGTTTGGACTTGGCATAACTTGACTAAAGTTGATAGGATCTTCCTCAGTCAAAACTGTACATGCCAAATATATTTGGAGCCGAGTTGTGTGATCGGCCAAGGCTAGACGTGAGTTCGGCTACGAAAGGACGAGCAATGCCGAGAGCTAGGAAATATTATCCACAACTCGAGCCGGACAGGGAACTCGACTCCCCTCAGCCGGGCTCCTACGAGGCCGGGTACTATACCCCATCAACCCGACACCAATGTCGGTCATGAACTCAACAAGGCACATCAACAGTTGTAACGGCGACGACGCATCAATGCAGACATTACTAGGTCTTCAAAGCATGCATTCATGAAGAGGAGTTACGATAATGATGGCCATGCAACGTCAGAAGGCCAAGAGACTTCTCTTAATGGCATACCTTAAATGAAGACTTAAAAAAGGCTATAAAAGGGGCTCCCACATGAGGGTTAAGCAAGACACATTCATCTTGAAACGATATACATCACCTGTATAGCTCTCAAATCCCCAAATATACTCAAATAGTATAGATAGCGTAGTCTTATCTGCCCTAAAAGAGAGGACTAGCACTTTTGGTGTATCTAACCATTTTTGGCTAGAACATTTGATGCCCACCGTGGGGCCTAGGTAAAACTCTCCTAGGTCACACCTTACACTAACAACATGTCTTCTGAAGGAGACCCTCCAGACATGGCTCAACTGCTAGCCATGATGGAGACCATGCGTCAGCAGAATGAGACGCTGCAAGACAACATACAAGTTCTGCTACAACAAAGTCAGACTGGCGGCGACTGTGAGGAAGAGGTTCTCAAGCCACAACCCCTTTCTCAAGAGATATGGGACGAACACGTCCCAGAAAAATTCAAAGTACCATCACTAACTTCTTATGATGGGAAGACGGATCCTCAGGAGCATGTTATTGCCATTAACAATCAGATAGCCATAGTTGCCCCTTCGGATTCCCTGAAGTGCAAACTCATGGCCGGTACCTTTAAGGATGTAGCTCTAAAATGGTATATGAGCCTTCCTCGGCTCTCTATCGTAAGCTACCAAGACTTGACTAAGAAGTTAGTACAACACTTCTCGGCAAGAAAGCACCAGAAGGTGTGTACTACCACACTATTCAGTGTTCTCCATAAACAGTCAGAATCGCTATGTGAATACCTGGCTCGATTCAATGAGGAAACCCTCAAAGTATCTCATCCAAACCAGGAACTATTTGTGGGAGCTTTTCAACATGGGCTACGAGTTGGACAGTTCAATGAGTCGTTAGCTCAGAAGCCGACTATCAGCATGGACGAGATCACTACTTGAGCTGAGTGTTACTTCAAAGGAGAAGAAAGTAACCAGGAGAAAAGAGCCCGGGACAGCAGTGAAAAGACAAAGAGCAAGGAAGAGGTGTCGAATAGGAGGAAGGAGCATCCCCGGGGAGCTACGCATGAGTGACACGCTCCCAGACCATACATACAGTCATATGAGCCGGACATAGACCTCACCCCATTGAATGCAAGCAGGGGATATATCCTTAAAGAAGTCGGCTAGATGAACTTGTTACCAGAGCCTTATCGTCCCAGAAGAGCCAACGCTATCATGGGAAGGCAACCTGAGGCTTGGTGTAATTACCACCGTGTACGGGGACATCGCACCAAGGACTGTCAACAGCTGAAAAAAGAAATTGAAGCTATAATCCAGAGAGGTCATCTCTTGGCATATGTGAAAGATTCTCGACCATAAAATAACAAGAGAAGTCCCCGCCGGGACGACTCGGGACAAGAAAAGTCATCCCGGAAGAAGAGTTCAGATGCCAAATAGGGTCACAAGACAAAGACAACTCGACACACGCTAAACACCATCTCTGGAGGGTTTACTGGTGGTGGAGAAACAAGTTCGGCCAGAAAGAGATATGCTAGGGCAGTCATGCATATCAACCAGAAATCCCCAGAGAAACCGGAAGGCAACTTAGATGTTGTAACATTCTCCAAACAAGACGCCATAGGAGTCCTAGCTCATGAAAATGATCCTATGGTTATTAAAGTTCGAATAAGAGACTGGAGCGTGAAAAGGGTATTGATAGACCCCGAAAGCTCAACCGACGTACTGTACTAGGATGGTTTTAGAGGAATGGGGCTCGATACGACCAAGTTATTACCATTCAAAGGATGTCTAGTAGGATTCTCGAGAGAACAGGTGCAGGTGCTCGGGCACCTAGCGTTGCCGACCACCTTTGGCAACACGCCTAATGTGAAGACCGTCCGAGTGAGGTACCTGATAGTCAATGATGCTTCACCGTATAACATCATTATAGGCCGACCATCATTCAACGCCCTGGAAGACAACAGATTAGGCAACATAGTGCCCAACGAAGAAACAAAGCAAGTCCAACGAAGAAACACATTGGAGTCCAGATTAGGCATCTACCATCCCATGTTACACACATTGGAGTCAACTTGTCCCCCGAAGAAAAGAAAGAGATCGTCCACACACTAAAAGACAATGTGGATCTTTTCGCCTGGAAGCCTTCAGACATGCCAGGGATAGATCCCAATTTCATGTGCCATCACTTAGCAATTGATCCAGATATTAAGCCAGTTTCCCAAAGGAAAAGAAAGGGTGGTGATGAAAAGAGGAAAGCAATTGTAGAGGAAGTCTAGAAGCTGTTACAGGCCGGGTTCATCAAGGAGATCAATTATCCGACCTGGTTATCCAACGTGGTGATGGTAAAGAAGAAATCTGGGAAATGGAGAATGTGTGTGGACTTCACGAACCTCAACAAGGTGTGTCCTAAAGATCCATATCCACTACCAAACATTGACCGACTGATAGATGCTACGTATGGGTTTCGTTTGCTCAGCTTTATGGATGCATACTTTGGGTACAATCAGATCCAGATGAATCCAATAGATGCACCAAAAACCGCCTTCATGACCCATCAGAGAAATTACTACTATGAGGTCATGCCTTTTGGACTCAAAAATGCTGGGGCTACTTACTAGAGACTATGGATAAGGTGTTTGCTACTCAGATAGGTCGGAATCTGGAGGTCTATGTGGATGACATGGTTATCAAGACAAGCGCAAACTGGTCATATGTGAAGGATTTAATATAAACCTTTGCATCCATAAGAAGCTATAACATGAGACTCAACCCGGACAAGTGTACCTTTGGAGTATAAGCCGGGAAGTTCCTCGAATTTATGCTCACTAACCGGGGAATCGAAGCAAACCCGGACAAATGCCACGCTATAACAGATATGAGAAGTCCAACCACGAAAAAGGAGGTCCAACAGTTGAACGGGAGACTAACCGCACTGTCACAATTTCTATCATGCGCAGGAGACAAATCAATACACTTCTTTGCCTCTATAAGAAAGTCTAAGGAGCTTGAATGGACAGAGGCATGCGTAAAGAATTTTCTGTCCTTACCTCATATCCTAGTAAGGCCCAAAGAAAACACACCTTTGGTCTTATATGCACAGGAGATAAATCAATACACTTCTTTGCCTCTATAAGAAAGTCTAAGGAGTTTGAATGGACAGAGGCATGCGTAAAGCATTTTCTGTCCTTACCTCCTATCCTAGTAAGGCCCAAAGAAAACACACCTTTGGTCTTATACTTGTCAGTCACAGATAAAGCCCTTAGCTCGGTTTTAGTACAAGATGGAGAAGACGGAGAGTGACCCGTGTACTTTATCAGTAAAGTTCTAAAAGGGGCAGAGCTAAGGTATCAGAAGATTGAACGTTTGGCACTGGCAGTAGTTATCACAGCCCGGAAGCGGAGACATTATTTTCAAGGTCACCCCATCACAATGAAGACGAACTACCCAATCAAACAAATACTTAAAAAGACCGACTTAGCAGGACGGATGGTCAAGTGGGCAGTAGAGCTCTCCGAATATGACATCAACTTTGTGCCCAGAACCAGTATCAAATCACAGGCACTGGCTAATTTTGTGGTATAATTAAGAGCACCAGTTGGAGAAGAGATCTCAAACAGATGGATCCTCTATGTAGATGGATCTTCAAATCTCAAGGGGAGCGGAGCCAAAATAATCCTGGAAGGACCCGGAGATCTAACATTAGAATACTCTTTATATTTCAATTTTCAGGTTAGCAACAACCAGGCAGAGTATGAAGCCTTGATTGCCGGATTGAAATTGGCGAGAGAAGTCGAAGTAACACACTTATTAGTGAAAACCGACTCCCACCTAGTGGTCGGACAGATGAAGAACGGGTACCAGACGAAGGATTCCACCCTGATAAAGTACCTTCAGAAAGCTTCAGGAATATCCAAAGCGTTCTCAAAATTCAAAGTCGTCCACATCCCAAGAGAAGACAATGTCCGGGCCGACCTCCTAGCCCGATTAGCAAGCTCAAAAAATTCAGGAATGAATAAGAATGTGATCCAAGAAGTTCTTGAAGCACCTAACATTCAATCAGAGGAAATATTAACAATAGAGGATGTCCAAGGATAGATGAGACCCATCATCAGCTATCTGACCCAGGAAATATTACCCGAAGATGTCAATGAAGCCCAGAAGATTAAAAGGATAGCTTCCCGATACGCCATAATCTCGGACACGTTGTACAAGATGGGTAGGTCAAAACCTATGCTCAGATGTGTGTCAGAGCCTGAGATTGAACTGGTAGTTAAAGAGGTCTACGAAGGAGCCTGTGGTAGCCACATTGGTGGGAGAGCACTATCCAGAAAAATCCTAAGAGCCAGGTACTACTGGACGCATATGATGCGAGATGGCATCGAGTACGTTAGCAAGTGTGAAAAATGCCAAGTATTCTCCCCATTTAAACATCTGCCAGCTGAGTCGCTCCATTTGATTTCATCCCCATGGTCGTTCCATCAGTGGGGAGCAGACATCCAAGGATCATTCCCAGTTGCTTTAGGACAGCTCAAGTTCCTAATCGTTGCAGTTGACTATTTCACAAAATGGATGGAAGCCGAGGCTGTTGCTCGGATCTCCACCGAGAGGTTTTGCAAATTTTATTGGAGGAATATCATATGTCGGCTTGGTTTGCCGGGAATCATAGTCTCGGAAAATGGAGCCCAATTTGCAAGCACTTCCGCCATAGACTTTTGCAGGGATTATGGAATACAAAACAGGTTCACATCTGTGGAACATCCCCAAACCAATGAAAAAGAAGAAGCTGCAAACAAGGTTATCCTAGGAGGAATAAAAAAGAAGCTGGAGGAAGCAAAAGGAATGTGGGACGAGTACTTACCCAAGATCGTGTGGTCATACCACACAACACCATATTCTACTACTCAAGAGACACCCTTCAGGATGGTGTATGAAGTTGATGCAATGATACCAGTGGAAATCAACACCCCGACTTGGAGGTGTGAACACTTTGATAAAGTTGCCAACATGGATAATTTGAACATCTCGGCTGACTAGATAGATGAGGTTAGAGAGACAACACAGACCAGAGAAGTCGCTGCAAAATAAAGGTTGGCAAGAAGATACAACCTGAAAGTCCAGAAGAGGGAGTTCCAGGAAGGTGATTTGGTCTTGAAGAAAATCACAGACCCAAAAAATAAGGGAAAGCTCGCCCCCAACTAGGAAGGCCCATTCAGGGTACTTCGAAAACTAAACAACGGAGCATACAAGCTGGAAACATTAGAGGGAGTAGAAATACCTAGGACATGGAATGTATCCAATCTTAGGCTATATTTCAGGTAAAATACTATGTAATTCAATGATGAATAAAGGATCCGGGTTGCACTCTTTTCCCTTGCAAGGGCAAGGGTTTTTAACGGGCACCTGGACTTAAATTTTTTTTTATGTCTTGTTTATAAGTAATCGGCTGGAGATGGTGAGTTATAACTCAGAAAACTCCTATAAACGTGTTGACTTGCTCCGCGTACATAGGTCTCCCATAAATGCTCCGCGTACAAGGGTTGACTAAACTCCTATAAACGTGTTAACTTGCTCCACGTACATATGTTTCCCATGAAATGGTTGATTAAACTCCTATAAATGTGTTGACTTGCTCCGCGTACATAGGTCGCCCATGAAAGGATTGATTAAACTCCTATAAATGTGTTGACTTGCTCCGCATACATAGGTCGCCCATGAAAGGGTTGATTAAACTCCTATAAATGTGTTGACTTACTCTGCGTACATAGGTCGCCCATAAACAAGTTGATTAAACTCCTATAAACGTGTTGACTTGCTCCGCGTACATAGGTCACCCATGAAAGGGTTGATTAACTCCTATAAACGTGTTGACTTGCTCCGTGTACATAGGTCGTCCACATACGCTTCGTGTACACGGGTTGGACAAATACTTTTAAATGTGTCTACTAATTTCGTGCACACAGGCCGAACAATCAATTATGAAAATGATGAAACATCCAAGCCTAAAAACGTCAAAAGAAACTTGGGGCTTGTGAGTATCAAAGTCATACATGACCAACTGCCAAAGGCTAATAAGAACTGCGAATAAATCTCTGATAAAAGGAGACCCGAGTCCATACCACGTTTGACACCTAAGCCTATAAGAGTCCAGGACTCTCAAAAGTGTCAAGGCAATACGCATGCGATAGTTGAAGGTTTCTTAAAATTAGTTTCGCTATGAGCTATTCAAAAAATTCTTGGAAATCAAACATAAGAAAAATAAATGAAAATAATACCCGACACTTTATAATCGGACACCTTAAGTTATTTTAACTTAGTGCCCGAGGGGCTGGATATACGCACGGGATTATTTTGCAAACGAATAAACACAATAAACAGAAATGACATAAACAAAAGCCTCAGAGGGGCCAAACATTGTACATTACAAAGCCCGAAGGCTAAAAAGTCATGAGCATGAGGGAGGACAACACCACACTCCCTCTCCAAAATACATCAAAAATACATCCAGGAGGATGACTAACCAAAACAAGTAAAACTTCAAAATCAGTCAGCAATCGAGGTCCCATTTGTGCCAGCATTGTCCAGGGTTTCACTCCCACCATTGACAGGAGTAAAAGACTTCCTCAGATTATTCTTTTCAAGCTCGTCTAGATCTACAAGGCGGCCATCCTGCACCACCTTGAAGTAGTCAACTTTGGACAGATCCAACCCGGGATGGAGGCATAATACTTGGTCGTTGGCCCTGTCAAAGGCCTCATCACCAGTGGAGAGAACCTCAATCTGAGCCCTCTTAAGGGACTCAGTGAGCTCGGTTTTGGAAGTCAAAAGTTATTGATGAGAGACTTTGACTTACTTCAACTCCTTAGTAACCTTAGACAAAGCCGACTTATGTTCAGATTCAAGGGTTTCCTTGTTCTTCTTCTCATCATCTAGGTTTTTCTTAAAACCGGAAAGCTTTTCCAATTGAACCTTGTAGGCTTCCTGTAGCCGATTAATCTCTTCTTTTAGCTTAAGCTTCTCCGCCTCAGAATCATCGCTGGATTCAAATAGGCCTCTAGCAAGAACATCACACCACATAAGGTAGGAGCTTATATTTTGTGTAATCTTCTGCCGACCAATAGATTTCACTTTGTTGACATCCTTTGTGGAATTAAGATGATCGTACAGGAATCTAAGCCCATCAAAGTTGTTGGACCAAAATTTAAACTCCCCGGATGCAACATTTTCCCCAGGAACTCGTATAAGAGAGTTGATCTCCATGTCGGCTTGACATACTTCATCAGTCATAAGGGTTTTTAGCCTCTTGGGAGCACCTTGCAAAGTTTCTTCTTGGGCTGGAGAAGCAGAAGGCTGAGGTTCATCGGTACTCGGGGTTGTCTTAGTACTCGGCCCCATGTCTGCTTTGGTTGTCAGATCTCCAACCCACCCATATCCGACTTAGAAGAGACAACTCCTCCAGAACCTCTCAGAGCAGCACGAGCCTCCAACATTAACTTCTTCTGTTCAGCCACGGACAATTTAGTCATTGTATCTGCAAACAAAAATCATAAACGTCAGAACGATAAAGGTGTTGAAAAATAATAGGCAAGCAATTACCCAAGAAGGCGAGTAGTTGCTCATCACTTAAAGGTAACAACTCCTTAACCTTCATCATATGGATGGAGTCAAGAACAGTCAAAGATTGAGTTTCCAGTTCACTCAATTTCTCACAGCTGAAACCAGTGATTGACCGTAGATTTTCAGCCCAATAAAAGGGAAAATGAGGTTGGCTATCCACAGCGTATAACACTTGTAGAAACCTCGACCCACTCTTTAACCTTAGGAATCGGTTCTTATAATTCTTATAATTAGAAGTGTATGCCTGGAGAAAACTCCGCTCGAGAATCCCACTGATTTGTATCCAACTACAATTATCGACACCTTTAACCTCAAAGAAAGAGAAAAATAGACCAACTGTGGGGGTGATATCTAAAACCTCACAAACTCTTTCAAAAGTCTTTATAAAACCCCAACTATTGGGGCGAAGTTGAGAGGGAGCTATGCTCACAGCTTTTAACACATCCGCTTCAAAATCAGAAAAGGGTATTTGGATATTAAAATCCTCTAGAATCCCAGCATAGAAATAGAAAAAATCTTCTTTAACACCTTTAGGATGGAGTATACAAACGCGTTCTCCGGGAATACACGATTCCAAGACAACATCATCTTCGGACCCAGTTGAAGATATTTTCCTTTTGGACCGGAGTTTTGCGATTCTACATCATCGAAGGTACTAGTCTTATGGTTCATGACCTCGAGATCGAAAGGAGCAGCAATCGTCATCGGAATTTCAACAAAACCCGAGGAAGATGATCCAGAATCAAAATTACTCTCAAAAGTGAGAACGTCGCCATAAACTTTGTTCATGACTCGTCTATACTCTTCTGGCCCTAAAGCACTTTCTATTTCCCACATGCATTGTTCCCATAACTCTTTTCTCTCCACAACATTCATACAGATGTCACTACCATTACCCTCGCCATCTCGTTTACTAAAGACTACCATACTTTCTAAAAACAAAATCGAAGAATAAAATAAAAATCAAGAATAGTGGAAGGATACTTGTGAATAGAGAAGCCTTGGAGATTGGGAATATGTTCTGGTCGATAAAGAAGGAAGATGATTTGGATGTAGAAATTAGAAGAGGGAGATATGAGGATTTTAATCGAATACTCGACACCCAAGAGTAGCTAGGTGTAGCGTACGATTTTTGTAGGTGATGCGACCACCTTACCTCAATGGTTGGAATTGAGTGCTACTTTCTGATTTCTTGTTTATCCTATGAAGCTGGAAAGGAAAGGGAAGCTATCTAAAACTAACCTTGCACACAAATGTTTTCTTTAACAAATGCTAAGAGATTGGGGGGTCCGGGGTCAGGTTATACAAAGGGAAGTTGTCAATTACCCAGTGTATATATGGTTATCCATAGACTTTCTTTGGCATGTTTAAACACTTTCTGGTGTTTATCTGCTATGGGTAGGGAATGTTGAGAGAGTTTTTTTGTTGTTTTTGGTAAGGTACTGGACCTAAAGTTTTTTAGTTGTGTGCTCGCTAAGATTTCACAATCTTATGCCTACGTATTCCCGTAAAGATAACAGGGAAATCAGAGCTATCGTAGTTCCTCCTATTTCTATGGGAGGAAAAATGTTTGATGTCTTGTTCAAAGCCCAAGATTGAAGCTAAAGGTCATTTGTGTCTTGTTCAAAGCCCAAGATTGAAGCTAAAGGTTTGACTGAGAGAGAATTTGTCATCTCTAAAGGGAGATATCTCTCATATTCATCACAAAAATGTTGGGTAACTGATTATAAAGGGGAATTACTTTAACTGGAATGTATGAAATCCAGCAATGCCATAATTTCCTTTATAAGCGAATTATCCCGAAGGAAGAAAACTTTAACTCAGTATTGAGCAATGCCATTTTTCCTTATGAATCTTTCATGCTAAGAGAAGGACATTAACTTTGATGTAAAGAATCCAGAGGCTTGCTACTTATGGCAATTAGATGAAAGAGGAAGTTTACCAGGATAAGAAAGGGACCACAACTTGGATTTTTGAATCAACAAGTGTGCCACTTACAGCAGTTATCTGGAATTAGGGTTTTTTTATTGTCTGTTTTGATGTGTGATGTACAGAGAAATGCCTTCCTACAGAGAGAACTTTTGATTTCCTCTAAGGGGATGTTGATTTTTGTGTGCCTTGATCAAAGCCCAAGGTTGAAGCTAAAAGGTTGATTCTGTTTAGGGAGTTTTATATCTGTCTTGTACAAAGCCCAAGATTGAGGTTGAAAAGAATTGACTCTTCCGGGGAAAGTTTTGTCTGTCTTGTACAAAGCCTAAGATTGAGGCTAAAAGAATTAACTCCACTGGGGAGAGGTTTTATTTGTCTTGTACAAAGCCCAAGATTAAGGCTAAAAGAATTGACTCAGCTGGAGAATATGATCTGTCTTGTACAAAGCCCAAGATTGAGGCTAACTTTACTGAGGAAAAATCATTATACAAAGCCTAAGAGGAGGCTGGTTGGGGAAATTCTTATATGAAGCCTAAGAGGAGGCTTATTTCTGTTGAGGATCATTGAGATCCAGAGACAGGTCCAAATTGGGGAATCAACTCTTGCTAAGGATTGAAGAAGAGTTAAAATATCAGGCGCCCTGAGGTTCTGATTCTATTAAGGTTTTATTGATGGTAAAGGTTTAAACCTTGAGTATGAAAACCCATGGAGGTTTCAAACTCTGTTGGAGATTGCTGAAATAATTAGGGTTTTTTCCTGTGCTTTTAGAAAACTTAAGGGTTTCTTTGAGATCCAAGAGAAGACGAGACTTTCCAAGTCTACTGGTATGAAAAGGTTGACTCTTAGTTGGAGAATAATCTTTGTATGATACCCAAGAGGAGACTGATGTATTAAGGGATAAGAATCAACCCTAAACTGGTCTGATGTTTTAGAATTCTGACTCTCTGGAGGATTGAACTAGTAGAGATGACTAAGTTCTGTTCTATACGTCTAGGAGGTCTTCAGGTCCTTGTACTAAGCCCATTAGGAGGCTGAGAACTTCTAAGAAGCCTGTGGGTCTTTGTACTAAGCCCAAGAGGAGTCTGGGGATGCTTTTAGGAAGCCTGTGGGTCCAAGCCTAAGAAAAGTTCAAGAAAGGTTTCACCGGGAATAATCCTTTCCTTAGTGAACAGTTCTAGGGTTTGAAGAAATTCAAAAGAGGTTTCACCAGGAATTAGTCCTCTTTGGGGAAATGAATTTCTTGTACGCACATTTCTAAGTTATGACAGTCTTGAGAAATGTTTCACCGGGAATAATGCCTTTCTCTGTTCCATATTGTATAAGCCCAAGATGAGGCAAGACTGTATCTGGAATTTCCTATGGGGAACTAGTTTTGACTGTGTTGAAAGAGTAACCTATGGTTTGATCTAGACCTAGACCTAACTGCTGGGGAAAACTCTAAACGAGTATATACAAGCATATATATATATATATATATATATATATATATATATATATATATATATATACAGATGAAATATACATAAATAAGTATGTATTGAAGAGACAGTGGAACTTACAGTTGTGCAAGCTCCAGCATTGTAACCACAGCTGCATGGTTAGTTGTTCAAGAAATTGTAGAAATTTTTGATAATAACTTTGAATTTTAATTTAAATCAAAAAAGAAAGTTGTTTTAAAGGAAGTTTGGGGCTTATACTCAAGAAGAGGCCAGATGAAAAACATTGATCGCACCTTTATTTTGAAGATTGTATCGGGACTTATATAATGACCGAGGCCCAAATTGTTGTATTTACAAAGAGGATTAGGTCTTACACTCTATTACAGGCCCAAAAGTGTTTGATAAATGAAGAAAAATGGGACTTACAACCAAAGGGAGACCCAGATGAAAATTGTTTAAAAATGGCGATCGCGACGAGATTTTCAAAATCGTATCGGGACTTATACAATGATTGAGACCCAAATCAAATATTTACAAAGGGATGAGACTTACACTCTACCAAGAGGCCCAAGAGTGTTTTGAAAAGTGTTTGAAAAATTAAAATTGAGGGAAACCCTAATTTTAATTAAAATAAATATAATTTTCAAAGGAAATTAAATATAGAATATCAAATATATTTAAAATCAAGGGGCAAGTTTTGAAAAATATTTTGAAAAATCATGTTTAATCACATGAAGGCTTGAAATTCAATTGGTTTTGAAAAATCAAGGTGTAAATCTCATTTTAAAAATGTTTGAAAACAAATAAAATGAAATTAATTATAAAAATTTAAAATATATTAAATAAATAATATAAATTAAATTTTTTGTGGAATAAAATATTTCAATATTTTTGTGAATTTTCAAAAAAAGAACTAATAAAAGATAATTGAAATTGAGAGAGAAATTAATTTTGAGATTAATTAAGAAAATCATAAAAAAAAAAGGAAAAAATAGCAAAATGAGATGGAAATAAAAAATGGTCTAGGTGGGTGTTGAACCCACGCCTTCCAACCAAGCACACATGCGCGCTACCACTGGGGTGGTGATACATCCGTGTATCAAAACCACCCCATAAACATATATGGGTGGCCTAAATTTCAGGTCAGACCAAGGCAAAAACCAAGTTTTTGGTGATTTGCAAGAAGGATCATATCTCCCTCATTTCTCCATGAAACTGGACAAAATTTAGATGGATCCTAGCTAGAATTTCATGAGGAATCCAATGGTGGTCTTAGATTTTTCTAAAGATGCCTACATTTTAAAACCCGATAGTGGTTTCAAAATAGGCCAAAGTTTGCAAGTTATATGCTATCTCATCACACAAGCAACAACAACATGGTAAATTGGTTCAAACACAACACATATGATATATATGACATGTTCATGATCAATAGACATCAAAGCAATGCATATTTTAAAGAGTTCAAGTTATGATGCACTTACCTCTTGAAGCTCCTTGTGCTAACTGTCAAGATGCTTGTGCCAGAAGTAATCCAATGCTTTAGATACTCTTGATTAATCCCTTAGAAGATTTTAGGATGATCAAAACCAGCTGGAAACCTCAAGAACAAGAACAAGCTCTTTCTTGCAAAAGTGGCAAAAGTGACCAAAATGGTATCTCACTCAAATGGTGTTACAGTTGAGGGATACTTGTTGGAAAAGCTCAAGGATGATATTTGGAGAGTATTTGAAGGGTTAATTGGTTTTGAAAGTGATTGGATCAAGACATGGCTTAAAAAATGCAGAAAAGTTAAAATTTGAGGTTTTGGAGGTTGACTTTCTGATTCTGGTGTTGTACAATGAGGATGAAGGTTTGAACACCTCCAATGGATGATTTCTGATGTGTTTAGATGTTTATTTAAGTAGTTTTTGCTATGGTTTCAAGAATTCCCAAATTGCTCCAATGTGACTTGAAATTGAAGTAAGAGAGGGAGAGTGAGAAAACAAGGCTTTGGTATTATTTTGGTGTGGTTTGAAACATCAGAAATGACCTCTATTTATAGTAGAGGAAGTTTGTTTTTGAAGGAATAGTGTGTGGATGAGGGATCACTCTATTATCCAATGGATATGCCCATGTATCACTTTCTTAAATGCCAAGGTACCAAGTCTTCTCTTGGCCATTGACTAGAGCTGATCTTTGTAGCTCTAGGTCTTCTAAATTTTGAATTAATCTTGACTCAATTGGACTGATATGGCTTGGTTCATGACAGCTCTATGTTCCACATCAATGCCAAATGACAAACTTGGAGTTTTGGATTTAAAACTTGAATGATCACATGCCAAAGGATGAGATTCTTGCCTTAGGGTCTAAGCTTACAGGTTTTTCATGATTGACTGAGATTATTGTTGAATTTGGATGAGGATCAGTCTTGCATAGTCACCAAAATTGGACTCAAGAATCGTGTGCCACAAGTAATGCACAAAATCTGTCTTGGAAATCAGTTTGAGCAAGGCATGTTGTGAGGTTCATAACTCCTTGCTCAAATTGAATTAATGGGAGTTCTTGTACTTTTTAGAAAGCTCTCATGACATACTTTAACTTTGATGCCCACCAATGGACCTGGTTCAGCTTGGATCATGATGAAAAATGGTCCAAAAGTTGGTGAAAAACCTAGATAGATTTTGTCTAAATTTTTTTGTAAGTGTTGGAAAAAGTGGTCATTTTCATGTTTTTGTGATTTTGATCAATCCATAACTCAAAATTCATGAGGATTTGGAATCTTTTGTAGTTGACACTTTTGAAGTATGTCATATGATCTTTCATTTGAGCTTTGGATGGAAGAAAAAGGCCTTAGGGTTTGGGATTTATGACCTTGCAAAGTTGGTACCAAATCCATTTTGTTCCATAACTTAGAAAAATTTAAGTTTCTTATGGTTGCCCCTTTTGCAAGAAACCTTACTTCTTGATTTTTCTTGATGGATGATGATCAAAACCATGTATTAACATTGTTTTGGACTTAGGGGAGCCAGATTTGTGAAAAAAATTCAAAAAGTCAAACTTGATTTTGGGCACAGTTGACTTTTTGTCAGATGAATTCCAAATTGTGTGATCTTCTATGTAATCAAGTTCTTGACCTAATTCAAACCCAATGGATGGATTCCATAGGTGTTTTAGGGTGTCTTGAATCATGTCCCAAGAGTTGGGAACATGTCTTGGTCAAAAGTCAAAGATACAGTTGACTTTTTCTTCAAAACCCTAATTGTGGTCCAGATGAATTTGAAACTTGTGAATCAAGCTTCTTGGATCAATCGATTGTTATAAATGGATCAATGTGGTGTATTTGAGGCCCTCAAATCATTTCTTGATGTCTTGGCTCATGTCTTGCCTCAAAAGTCAACTTAGGGGTGAATTAGGTCAAGAAACCCTAATTCCTGATTTTTTATGAATGCATCCCCTGAGGCCAATTTGACTTGATGATTCGATCCATGAGGTCCCTTGGAGATTATTGGATCATGTTTTGAGGTCTTGGCTCATACCCAGATGAAAATTTTCATCTGGAGGCCTTGGTCGACCAATACCCTAATTTGGTGACACTGACGATCTTGAGGCTTGATCCACTGTGAATGTTGCAACCTTGTGCTTGATTCCTGATGTGGGAGACCTCTTGATCCTTTATGGGTGCTTGAGAGGCTACAAAAGTTAAGGATCATGTCCATTCTTGATTGATCCTTTGTCTAAGTATTCTGAGAGGGTCCAAAACCCTAAATCTTGATTGTAGTGAATGCTCAACAATCCTTGAGGAGATTGATGAGGTATGATGGTACATCCATATTATGGTAATGATTTGCACAGTGGTGGGAAATCTTGTGGTCAAAATTTGGGGTATGGCAGGTGCCCCTATTTAATCTTCTTGACCCGAAGGTGTGGATGGCAAAGATATTCGGACATTCAGGGTGCAAGAGGATTAAATATCGGAATACCCAAAATTTTGACTGCGGTTATGAATGGTAGTTATTTTCTCATCCATCTTCTTTTGCTAAGTTGTAACACCTCAATTCCCATCGTGAATAAATAATACACAAATAAATCAGAGTAAATAAAAATTTATTATTCTTAGACAGAAACAAGGATGCCACATTTAAAGAAAGCAAACACCATCCCTGCTCATAAATTTGATACATAACACAAAATGGAATAAACATAAAAGGGAAACTTTTTCCAACAAAAAGGAAAGTTCAATTATGGAATAAAGTGGAAAGATCCATAACTGACTTGTTTTACAAAATAAATTATTTTATAACCTCAAAATATTCATTCAAAGGTAATACAAAATAGATCCAACAAAGGTATACATATATAACAAAAGCGTTCCCCGACTCCCGTGCTACGTATCAGAGCAGACAGACTGACAAACGGATGGAGAACTAATCTTCACATAAACCTCCAAGACTACTAATCTGCAATTGCCTCATAGAGCAACAAACCACAGCAGAAGGGTGAGAAACACAATTATAATATAGTTACATACAATTATGTAATAATAGGGAATACGCACACAACAACATTCTCACCACAAGCTTCACATACTGATACATATAGCATGCCACGGACACATAACATATTTATAATAATCCAACATAATAACATATTCACACATAATGCACGCCAAAGTTATGACATACGGAACCACACCACCACATCACATATATTCATATATAGCATATCATAGATAAGTAATACAATCATTGTGATGTGCAACATCCCCACAAAACATGGCATATGTCTATACATAAAACATATCATCCATAACCAATACATTTATCACAAATGCATATCAATTCACCAATGCTATCACAAGCTCAACACATAATCAACCAATTCACAATTTTCCACACATAATCAATCCATTCATGATTTTCCACACATAATCAATCCATTCAGATTTTCCACACATAATCAATCCATTCATGATTTATGCAAATGCAAAGAGACCGACACAACGACTCTATGCAAATGCAATGCGGTACCGTTCCATCCATCATTCTCATCATTAATTCACTCAGGAATTATTGGAATCATCGCTTGTTACTTAGTGTAACTCCCCGTCGGGAAAACGATGTTCCTCGTCGCTTTAGGTCCTCTTGGTATAAGGCTCACGATGTTTATGGATCACTTTAGGTCCTCTTTGTATAAGGCTCACGATCCGATCGCTTTAGGTCCTCTTTGTATAAGGCTCACGATCATCTATAACGTCGCTTTCGGTCCTCTTTATATAAGGCTCACGACCGTTATAGCAGGATTCCCTCGGGAATCGTTTCGTCGCTCACACCCACTAGGGCACACGACATCACAAGAATGCATATCATGATGCTTGGCATACAATGACTCATGACAATCAAATGCATACACATATACAACCATGTGAACCATTTCAACATCCATAATCATGCATATACAATCAAACATAACACAATGCATTTATTTGCCCTTAGGCCACAAAACATCATCACAACATTTCATCACACGCATTCACATCATACAACAGCACACAAGCTATACGATATCTATTAAAAGCATACCACATGATAACACATCAATCGCACACAATTACGACGGTAAAAGTCAACAAAACGACACTATTCCAATTCCTGACACAATTAAATCGGCCACTAGTCTCAAAACCATTTTTATAAGAAAGAACATTTCATTAGCTTTCCAACACATCCAACTGCGCTTTAATCCGACTTACGACCCAAAAGTTATGACAAGAACAAAATGGAAAAATCTGCCCTGTTCGCTTTCCTATTCGCAATGCGAACCCCAGCGAACCATGGCAGAGAAAAAACAGCATAAAGTTCGCAATGTAAACACCCAGCGAACCTTCGCTTTCCCCTTCGCAATGCAAATTCCATGCGAACCGTGGCAGAGAAAAAACAGCAGAAAGTTCGCAATGCGAACCTCCCGCGAACCTTCGCTTTCCCTTCGCTGCCTTATTTGCGGTGCGAACCTGCGAACTCAGAAATCCCAGCAGCGCTGTTGTTCACTCCAACACAACATTTCATCCACCAAAACACTTCCAAACCATAACATAACAACCAGAACATATCCCAATCATAGCAATAAGTATTCTACAACATTTATACCGCATTTCAACCGCGAAAACATCGATTTCTATCATTTTCTCTCATTCCGACCTACAATTTAAAAGCTAGGAAAAACCAGCAAACATTCCAACACACACATACATAATCATACACAAGCATAGCATAACCGAGTTTCACACCCTTACCCGATTAATCGCGCTTCTAAGTGTCGGTTGAATCAGTTTCTTACACTCCAAGTTTTTCCTCTTTTTCTTCTTCTCCTTCTCTATTTCTCTTAACTTCTTTTTCTCTCTTTTTCTTTCTATGTTTTCTATTTTAAATGAAAAACAATATCTAACCAAGCCAAAAAGACCAAAATACCCCTACACTCAATTTTCTCGCAAACGTTCCCAAAACGCGATAAAACATAATAACGATAAACATAACACATTTACCACATAAAAACCAGGAATAAAATAATATAAAGACCAAAATAATTAAATCGACTCGATTAAATAAATCTAACAAAAACCGGGGCGTTACATAAGTAACGATACTTAGAAAAGGTTGAAACTTCCCCTCAATCCTGGTCTTCAGCCACGGAACCGGTCTTAGTTTCTTGAAGAAATAAACTTCCCCTCGATCCTGGTCTTAAGCCACGAAACTGGTCTCATTTTTTTTTGGAAATAAACTTCCCCTCTATCTTGGTCTTCAGCCACGGAACTGGTCTCAATTTCTTCTTGTCGGGTTTATTTCTTGACAAGGAATGCTATTTGTAGCGGTCTTCATCAAACTTCTCGCCGAGTTTTACTGGGGAGACGCCATTTGATGGAAAAAGTTTGAGGTCAGACTTGTTGGGGAAACTCATTAGTCTGAACTGCAGAGGTGTGCAAACTTCTCTGTGGGAGATGCCATTTGTCGACCTACTGGGGAAAAAACGAATCTCTTGAGAGACTGCTTTTTGCTCGGGGATATTACATCATACTTTTCTTCGAGACCTTTTTGAAGAAATGCCATGTGATGTAATCCAATTTTGAGGCCCTGATGACTTTATTTGATAGCAAATTTTTCGGGGAGAAACCGCCGTATTGCCAAGAGTCTTTTAGTGGAGAGGCCTTCTCTGGGGATTTTCTTTAATCCGAGAAAGCAAAAATATCATCTTCAATGGTGAAGAGTGATGTTCTAAAGGTGTCAATCGAATGTCTTCTTGCCTTTTAGAGGTTCAAGTTATCAAAGTGGTCGAGGACAGGCTCCAATCCAGAAATAAACCGGGGAGAAATTGCCCAGACGATACATTTTCGGATGAGGAAAGAACTGACTACCTTATCGGTGAGAGGACTTTATCACTTGGGGATAAAAATGACCAGAGTAATATTAATGCAACATATGTATGAATATGAATCAATTATGCATGATGTATGTATGTTTATGCTGACAAAATAGACGCGACATACAGATTGGTGAATGAGCACGACTGGATACTCGGCCACTGCGGGGGATAAAAAAGTATCATTGGTTTAAGATAGCGACCCCATTGCTTAAGAGGGGTAGACCCTTCTGGGGAGAAAAACCATCAATTGGTCTTCAGAGGTAAGAACTCTGTCGGGGATGATAGATGGATCATTGCATCTGAAACAGTTGATCCTGCATTCAGGCGTACTGGTTTAGAAGGAGTACTTTGATTCTGCATTTTGAGGTTTAATCACTTCTGGGGAAGCCATCGATGTTCCTTTTTGTGTTCAGTATTAAAAAAGAATTTCCATCTTTATTTTAAAAGCAGAAGAAAATTTGACAAGTAAAATTCATTTTTTTTTCAAGAATCGTTGATCATGTTAAAAATTTCATTCTGTAAAGCAAAATAAATGAGAATTGCAAACAAAAGCACTAGGGCTCAAATTTTATTGATAAAATGGTAATCAGGCAAGCGCGTGATCCCATAGAGCATTACAAAGTTTAGAAAATGGTAATTTAAGGGAAAAGGGGCTACATTGAAACATAACGACCGTTATCCTTCTACCAACTTTGAATTCTGGGCATTCTAAGCTTCTGTCGAAAGTAACCTTGACTGAATTCTTTCGACGAATGGTGTTACCGCTGGGGATTTAACCTTGTCAGACGTAGTTACTTGCCATGAATCCCTAACTTTTGCCTGGATTCCCTTTTCAGGTTTTCAATCCATCGGGATGATTTTTGCTTATGTCTCTAATTTTTGCCTGGACCGCCCTTTCGGGTTTTTAATCCATCGGGATGATTTTTGCTTATGTCTCTAATTTTTACGTGGACCGCCCTTTCAGGTTTTCAATCCACCGAGACGTTTTTTATTTTATTTTATATAGGCGAAGTATTTCTTGACTACATTAACATTCGCGGGGTAGGTAAACTCCTCTCCATCCATGGTTGCGAGTCTCAAGGCGCCGCCTGAAAAGACTTTCTTAACCACATAGGGGCCATCATAATTCGGAGTCCATTTGCCTCGGGAATCAGTGAGAAATGATTGTATCTTCTTGAGCACGAGGTCTCCTTTTCCGAAGACACAGGGTCGGACCTTTTTGTTGAACGCTTTCTTCATTGTTTACTAATACAACAGACCATGGCATATAGCCGTTATCTTCTTTTCTTCGATTATGTTCAGTTCATTGTGTCGACTTTGACACTATTTAGCCTCTGTTAGCTTGGCTTCCATCAATACCCTGATTGATGATATCTCTACTTCTATGGGGAGCATTGCCTCCATGCCATATACTATAGAGAAATAGGTTGCCCCTGTTGAGGTGCGAACAGATGTGCGATAACCATGAAGAGCAAAGGGTAACATCTCGTGCCAGTCTTTGTAGGTTACAACCATCTTTTGAACGATTTTCTTGATATTCTTGTTAGCCGCTTCTACCGCTCCATTCATCTTAGGCCGGTAGGGGGATGAGTTATGGTGTTCGATCTTGAACTCAGCACACAACTCTTTCATCATCTTGTTGTTCAAGTTGGATCAATTATCTGTAATGATCTGGCTTGGAACACCATAAAGATGAGATTGTTCTTGATAAATCGGACCACTACTTATCTGGTCACATTGGAGTATGACGCTGCTTCGACCCACTTGGTGAAGTAGTCGATGGCTACCAGGATGAAGCGATGTCCGTTTGAAGCTTTGGGTTCAATCATGTCAATCATGTCGATTCCCCATATAGAAAAAGGCCATGGAGAAGAGAGAACTTTGAGATGCATTGGCGGCACATGGATTTTGTCTGCGTATATCTGACACTTATGACACCTCTTCATGTACTTGTAGCAATCGGATTCCATTGTCAACTAATAATATCCTGCTCTCAGAATTTTTCTTGCCATTGTGTGTCCGTTGGCATGAGTGCCAAAGGATCCTTCGAGAATCTCTTTCATCAACATGTTTGCTTCTTGTCTGCCTATGCATCTGAGTAAAACCATGTCGAAGTTTCACTTATAGAGTGTATGACCGCTTAGGAAGAAGTTGTCAGCCAGTCTTCTGAGAGTCTTTCTATCTTTTCTTGATGCCCCAGGCAGGTATTCCTGTCTTTGAAGGAAGCATTTGATATCATGATACCAGGGTTTGTCATCTATGAATGCTTCAATCGCGAATGTCGTACCCCAAATTTTGACCACCTTTTTTTTTCTTTTCACCTTTTAATTACTTATATATATAAAAAAAATATAGTGATAATAAGTAGTTTATTTTTTAATTTTTTCTTTTAAAAAAATTAAATACTATTTCTATACATTAAAAAAAGGGAGAGAAAATAAAAAAAATATAGTATAGGTATCATTTGCAAGAAGAGTGCAAATTAGAAATTAGATTTTAATTAGTATGTTACTCTTTGGTGTAATTTCATTTCGAACAAACATAATAGTCCATTTGGTAGAGGGGTAGGCCTAAGGATTGCAAGGGAAAGTGCACAAGTTCGAATCCCACCTCTTCCATTTTTAGTCATTTTTTCCATTATTACTAACTTTTTCTATTTTACCTTTTAAACCATAAAAAATCTCAAAAAAAAAAGTTTTTTATTATTTTAATATTAATTTTCGTATTTTATTTGATGAATATTTTAAAATGTTGATTTTTTCATTAAAATCATGTTTTTATGAAAAAAATCTTCAAAAAATCATATAAGTCAAATAAAATCAAATCTTTTTCCCATTTTAATTATTAGACTTTTTATTTTATTTTATTTTTATTATTTATTCAAAATTCACCAAGCCATGAATCCATCCAGATTCATTGGCTTGGGCTTTAAGAAATAGAAAAAATCAGGTTAAATCAAATCGATCTAAAAATAGACAATCACATTTAATTTTTTAAACCTAATTTCACCCTATAAATAGAGTCCTTGTCTCTCCTTTTTTCTCATCCACAATTTACCAAATCACTATCCTAAAGTTGTTGTTCTTCACATTGAAGAACATCAACAACTACCCTAAAAACTCCTATCAACGTCCATCCTGTCTAAGGTAAAGGGAGGCAAAGGGAGAAGATTGGATCAAAAGAGTAAGGAGTGAGATTGGTGGTGTGGAGAAAACAAAAGGCTCAAAAGGGAATCTCAATTTTTTATCAGGGAAATCATTCTCCCTGTAGGTTGGTCCCTCTTCTCTATTGGTTTTTGTGGTCGCAAAAAATATAGATATATGGATGTTTATTGGTTGTTTTGATTGGATATTTAAATTATGGGTTTTGGGATGTTAATACTAGGGCACACATTATTTTGAATAAAGTGGTTAAAATAAAAACATAATAATAAAGAAAATACTCACAAGTTGTTTCTAACCGCAATCGTAATTTATTTCAAAATGTAATTACAATCATGGATTTTTTTAACTACTACTTAATTTTAATTTAACTTTTTTTTTCTCAAAATTTCTTTTAGCATAAAATTCAACGTTTTTAACACTACTCAACACCTAAAAATTATAATGAAAAAATTTCTGTAACCAAAAATTTACTTTGTTAAAATTAAAACATTATCAAAGTTGATTTTTTAAAATTGAACGATAATTAAAATTGATTTTTTTTAATTAATATATAACCATAATTTTCTAAATCAAATAAAAAATATGTGATAATTGGATGCATGATGGTTTTCAAGCCTCTGATAGACTTAACCAAGTATTATTTTAAAAATATATCCCATAAAACTGTAGCGTATAATAAAATCACAACTTGAAATATGTTCAATCCACTAAAATTAACATAGTTTTTAAACTTAAAATACCATGTCATAAGACTCGTAACATCAGTTAAATAGAAAGTAAAAAGTTAAAAGCCATAGAGTTCAGATAACAATAAATTGATATAAATTATCCCATATCTTTGTAAAAAACTACATGTGGTGTTAGATCTCGGACTTGTTTTGTCTTAGTGTTATATTAGTCTTACAAATGTTTAACCCTTTTAAAAAAATTGATAAAAAATAAAATTTCTAAAAATATAATGAATACTTAATTAGGATGATATTTGAGTTCAATTAGGGAAATTAGGAATTAATGATTGAATGGAATAATGTTAAGATAAATATTGGGATATGATTAAGTTAATTAGAGTTAACTAATTAAATAAAAAAGGAAAAAAAGGTTAATGAGAAAATATTAATTAATTAGGATATTAGGTTTTAATTTAATATTAATTAAGTTAATCTAGGATTTAGGGATTAATATGGAAATAATTCTATTTGTCAAGTGATAGTGGAATGAAAGTAATTATAATTAGGAATTTTAATATTTTAATTTCTATTTTGATAATTAACTAATTTATAAGGGATAAAAATATGGGATAAAACTCTTAGATCCAAAGAGTATAAAATTAAGGATAAGGGGAATTTTTTTTGGGATTAGACTCTTAAGTTTCAAGAGTATAAATATAGGGCAAGGAATTAGGATTTTGGGATTAGACTCTTAAGTTCCAAGAGTATAAACATAGGACAATGGATTAGGATTTTGGGATTAGACTCTTAAGTTTCAAGAGTATAAATATAGGGCAAAGGATTAAGATTTTGGGATTAGACTCTTAAGCTCCAAGAGTATAAATATAGGAAAAATGATTAGGATTTTGAGATTAGACTCTTAAGTTCCAAGAGTATAAATATAGGAAAAAGGATTAGGATTTTGGGATTAGATTCTTAAGTTCCAAGAGTATAAATATAGGGCAAGGGATTAGAATTTTGGGATTAGACTCTTAAGCTCCAAGAGTATAAATAAAGGATTAGGAATAGGAATAGGGATAGGAATAGGGGTAGGGGCTAGGGGAGGTGAACTACGGATACTCTGATCCCTCGAATTTATGGGTACGTAGGCATAGGGTTGTAAACCCTAGCGAGTACAATAATAATAAAACTTAGGATCCCCCCTTACATCTAAGTGTAATCTTGTAAGATTATAGGATTTTTGTAAATAAATATAAACATTCAAGTAACAAACAAACACACCCTAGAACTTAAGGAGGATCCCAATGAGTACAATGGAGGTGAGGGGTGCCTAACACCTTCCCCTCGCTTAACCGACTCCCGAACTTAGTGTCTCTACCTTTGGGTTTAGGTTTTATCATTATTTTCCTATCCCTTAGGACGAATAAAGGATGATGGCGAATCAAAATTTTTTGCCGGCCGCGACAGCTGGCGACTCTGCTGGGGAGTTCCTTTACTTCCCTAAAAAGAGAGTCCATCCTAACCTTGGGTTTTGGGGTTCTTGTTTGTTTGTCTTGCTGGTTTACTGTTTTTCTATATATATATTTTTATGATTATTATATACTTTATAATTATATTATATTTATTATAGATATGTTTATTCATGTTTATTATATATTGTCATCATGCATTGGTTGGGATATTATTATGTGTGAAGCTAAAACCCAAGCTTGGAGTACAACCCTAGATTAGGACGTAGAACAGAAATGTTTTGGGGGGATGTGACATCCCAACAATTCATTGATGCTACACTCAGAAGAGATCCTCCAAATGTGTCTTCATGGTAGGGCTAGCCCCTAACATATATGATGATTTGGATGTGGTCCATGACTCTGGGAACTTTTAGCCTACCCTTACCAACTCATGGGGACCTTACGTATTTAACCCTCAGGGGCTGTTACTAGGGTCCTGCCTAGATGAGACTTATCCCGAAGGATTACCGTAGGAAGGCTTGCTTCTTCTCATGGTAAAACGAGGGTATAGTGCGTAAATTCTAGGGTTGACAAAAATTGTATATCCTACATGTGAGGGGATTGGGTAGAAAAAACATAGATCTAACCCATTGTAGGAAACCCACCTAGTTAAGGTCATGCTTGCATTCTATCTCAAACCTTAAAAGCTTCAAAACAAAAATGTCCATGTCATCATGCATTTAAAAACATTTCTTTGCATATATTCATTTTTATGGGGAATTTCAAGATTTGTTGTAGGTACATTGGGAAGATGGATTCAAACAAAAGGGCTACCCTACGCATCAGAGTGCTAAGTGCTAATTTACAAAGTCTCAAAGACCTTCAAGACTTAATGCCAAAATCTGCTCAAAGGATGTTTACATACAATTATGGGAAGATCCTTGATCTCTTGGGGATCCCCGTGAAAACAGGAGCCATAACTGCCTTGGCACAATTCTATGACTCACCTCTACGTTGATTTCTCTTTAAGGACTTTCAACTAGCTCCTACGCTAGAAGAGTTTGGATTATATTTGGATATTCAAGGAGAAAAAAAGGAACCTTACAAGGGTATGAGGCAAAAGGTGAAGCCTAAGGACCTAGCTTTAACTTTGGGAATACCTATTGAAGATCTGTTGCCTCACTACAAGGAGGATAGGGAAGTACAAGGGGCTCAAGAAAGGATACTTGGAGGAGTTTAAAGCTCATTTGAAGAAGGCATTGGGGACATCTATTTAGTTTATGCTTTCTTAAGTTCAGGAGTTTTTATTTTGGATTATTGTTATGGGTTATTCCCAAGGAGTTATTTTTATTTTCTAAGTTTAGAAGTTATTTTGGATTTGGAATTTGCTAATGAATTTGAATTTTTATAAAGTAATTTTTATTCTATGTGTATGAATTTCATCCTTTGAATATATTCATCTCTAACTACAATGGATTTTGGAATTCCCCCAAATAAAAAAATTTAAAATTATTTAGCATACATCATGCATACTCATACATTTATGCATCAACATGCATAAAAAAAGGGAAAAAAACATTCATTTTATCACTTCGTCTCAGAATCATCGAGCATAACAACCTGACTTCCCGACCTCACACTCGAGCGTACCAAAAGAAAGCTATAGATCAGTTGGAACAAAATCAAGTTGCACTTAGAGGAGATATGGATGTTGTTAAGGAGAATGTGGGCGAGATGAAAGACAAGATCGATCAACTGATTCGCGTCATCCAAAGTTTGATATCTAGAGAGATTGAGTGTAGTCATCAAAGGAATGTTCTTACCCTTATTCCCCATGTTGAGGACAATAACCCTCCACTAGGATTTGTCCATGATTTGGAACGTAAGGAAACTGAAGCTGCAAGGCAAAAGGCTAGTAACCAACCTCCTGAAGGAACTGTCCCTCCACCTATTCCCAATGGGGCACCTCGTAATGCTCACATACCTGTTCCACGTGAGAATTATGCAGATTGGAATCTCCAATATGAGGATGAGAATTCAAGGCAAATGGCGTTTGAAAATAGAGAAACTGTCCTTATGGGAGGGAAAAAGGCTGATGATAAGTACAAAATACTTGAGGAAAGGTTGAAGGCTGTGAAAGGATTCAATATCTTTGGAGATGTGTTTGGTGCCTAATGTGGTCATACCTCCCAAATTCAAGGCTCCAGACTTTGAGAAATACAAGGGTGTCAGATGCCCTAAGAATCACCTTCGGATGTTTGTTCGAAAGATGGCTGCTTATGCTGCTAATGAGAAACCGATGATGCATACCTTTCAGGATAGCTTAAGTGGGGCATCTTTAGATTGGTACATGCAACTGGAAAGGTTTCATATCAAAACCTGGGAAGATCTTGCTATTGCCTTCTTAAGGCAATACCAATACAACGTGGACATGGCTCCTAACCGCGTGCAGTTGCAGAACATGTCTCAAAAAGGGAATGAGTCTTTCAAGGAATATGCCCAAAGATGGAGGGAACTAGCTTTTCGTGTGCAACCTCCATTATTGGAAAGTAAACTTGTGGATATGTTTGTGGGTACCCTACAAAGAACGTACTACAAAAAGATGATTGGGTCAATCTTAACAGGATCTGCTGACTTGGTTATGATTGGAGAAAGGATTGAGAACGATTTAAAGACAGGAAAGATCGGGTAGTCATCCTCCGATCAACATAACAATAAAAGGTATTCCGAAAACAATTCAAAGAAAAGTGATGTCAGTGCTGTATCCCTGGAAGGTCAAAATGTGGGAGATCATCCATTGTTGGGGCACATTGGGGCAACTGTCAATGCCATTAAAGGGATGGAAGATGAATTCCTAATCAAGAGGGGAGACATAACAAACTGGGGTAAACAGTGGGAGATACCTGAGAAGAAGGATTTGTTCGGGCCGGGTTACAAACCGGCTAATGAAGGGATTGAAGACAATTTCCATAGTGTGGGATTTAGAATTGAGGATCATGTGGCCTTAATAGAGGAGGACGAAAAAGGAATGCCTAATTTGGGTGTGTCATTGCTCACCAGATACAATCCTCAACAATTGGAAGGTCATCGGGATTCCTGAGATGATTTCTGTTTCGAAGTAATTTACTTTTTCTTAAAATAATAATGAGTCCCTTGCTATGCCCAAGGCAAGTGTACAAAGCTTTGTAGGGCCACCTTTTATTTCATTGGATTATTTCTATCAATAAAATTGCATTTTGTTTTCAATCAAGATCTTTTTCTTTCATTTTCCGTTTGTTCAAAATGGCAATACATTTCTTTCAATAGTTTCATTACTAGCACTTCACTAAAAAAAGGATAATAATAAAAAATCTTCCTCGTGCAAATTTAAAAATGAACCTATTGAAAATGACACCGCTATAATCTCGAATGACTTCGAATTACCGATTAACCAAGCGGAAGAGGGTGATGAGGACGAGTGTGAGCTTCCCGAAGAGTTATCCAGACTGTTGAGGCAGGAGGACAAGGAAATACAACCTCACCAGGAACCAATGGATGAGATCAATCTGGGAACTGAGGAAGATAAGAAGAGGTCAAAGTTAGTGCTTCTCTAAATGTGGATATAAAGAAGAGACTGATCGAGCTATTGTAAGAATACACAGACGTGTTTGCATGGTCATACCAAGATATGTCGGGACTTGATACAAACATCATCGAGCACAAATTACCACTCAAAGCCGGAATACATGCCAGTCAAGCAAAAGTTAAGAAGAACTAGACCAGACATGACTCTCAAGATTAGGGAGGAAGTCAAGAAACAATTTGACGCAGGATTTTTAGCCGTTGTGAAATATCCAGAGTGGGTAGCCAACATCGTGCCCGTACCAAAGAAAGATGGAAAGGTTAGAATGTCCATAGACTACATGGATCTTAATAGAGCAAGTCCTAAATATGACTTTCCACTACCTCACATTGATGTATTAGTAGGCAACACCGCTCAATTTTCAGTCTTCTCATTCATGGATGGGTTCTCCGGTTATAATCAAATCAAGATGTCTCCTTCAGATATGGAGAAAACCACATTTATCACTCCGTGGGGCACCTTCTAATACAAGGTAATGCCTTTGGGCTAAAGAACTCTGAAGCAGCTTATCGAAAGGCTATGGTAACTCTTTTCCATGACATGATGCATAAGGAAATAGAGGTTTACATGGATGATATGACTGCCAAGTCACAAAATGAAGAGGATCATATAACTAACTTACAAAAGCTGTTTGATTGATTAATGAAGTTTAAGTTAAGATTAAATCCTACAAAGTGTACTTTTGGAGTCAGATCCGGAAAATTATTGGGGTTCATAGTCAGTAAAAAAGGAATAGAAGTCGATCCTGACAAAGTAAAAACCATTCAAGGGATGCCAGTTTCGAGGACAGAAAAGGAAGTTCGTGGATTTTTGGGGAGATTAAAGTATATCGCGAGGTTCATCTCACATCTTACCGCTACTTATGAGCCAATCTTCAAACTACTCAAAAAAGATCAAATCATTGAGTGGAATGAAGATTGCCAAAAGGCTTTCGATCGGATCAAGGAATATTTACAGAAACTACCTATATTGGCACCACCAATCCCATGGAAACCACTCATAATGTACTTAACAGTACTTAACAATTCAATGGGTTATGTACTAGGGCAACATGACACAACAGGGAGAATAGCTAGGTGGCAGATATTATTAACTGAATACGACATCCAATGCGTCACTCAAAAGGCTATAAAAGGAAGTATGCTAGCAAATTATCTCGCTCATCGACCAGTTGATGACTATCAACCCGTGGAGTTTAATTTCCCAGATGGAGACATTATGGTTATAAAGGATTGTGAAACTCCAGACTCCTATGAAGGACCTGAACCTGGATCTCAATGGAAATTCATATTTTCAGAAGGACATGGGCTTCAAAGAGGTGCTACCAATTGAAGTGGAAATTCCTCACTTAGGGTCATAATGAAAACATAGCTTGAAGAGGCAGAATGGGTACAAACTAGACTCGATCAGCTAAATCTCATTGAAGAGAAGCACATGGATGCACTATGTCACAGACAATTATATCAGTAGAGAACTAAGAGAGCATTCGACGAGAATGTTCGTCCTCGTCTATTCAAAGAGGGAGACTTGGTGTTAAGGAAAATATTACCCATCCATAAGGATCCTTGCGGAAAATGGACCCCAAAATATGAAGGGCCGTACGTCGTGAAGAGTGCCTCCTCTGGCGAAGCACCAATGCTAACAAACATGGATGAAGCGGATTTACCACGACCGGTGAATTCTGATTCGGTAAAAAAAAATATTATGCCTAGAAAAAGAGGATAAGAGCTCGCTAAGTCGAAAATTAGGGCGTCCCGGTGGATTGAAAACTCGAAAGAGCAATACAGGCAAAAATTAGGGACTTAAATAAAAATAAAACCCGATAAGTCGAAAATCCTAAAGGGCGGCTTAGTCAAAAAAGGGTATATCATCCCGGTGGACTAAGACTCTAAAAGAGCGGTCCAGGAATAAGTTAGGGATATCCAAAAGGCATATGATTGAAAACACTCAAGTCACTCCGTAACAGGAATTCAGAAGGGAGCGATCATTCCAGCCATCATCTTCAGAAGCGAAGTATCGTGATCTTGAAGACTTAGAGATATTAGCTGGTGTTAAATTCAATAGAGACATAGATAAATTTGTTTTCTTATTACCATTGTACATCCTTCTAAATTTACGGTAATCTCGCCTTATGGGAATTACCCTCCTTATGTACTATTGCCCATTTTCGGGCCGTTTCTCAATAAAATTTGCTTTTTTGAATCCAATTCTTTGCCTCTTAAATTATTCCACTTGATTACAAAATGTTGATTAATCGTGGAAATAGTGCATTGAAATATCGGGTACAATTAAAAAGCTTTAAAAATGGGAAAATGGATTTTACTTCGGTTTTTGGAATCATTAAAGGGATCATATTCTCTCAAAGCAGGGTACGGGGTCTATACACTGACAATTTAACCAACATGGGAGATTCTTTAACAACATATTACATATTAAACAAGAATCAAGGGTATCATGGCTTACTACAATTATCAAAGTCCCGAAGGTTAGGGAGTCGGGAAGTTATGGAAAATATTTATATCATACAAAGACATACATTGCATAAAAGAGGCATTAGCCCACAAAATGCATCATACATGGGAAACACATCATACATATACATACATGCATAGGATTTATAATCACCATTAAAGGTTTAACTCTCGGTTTTACTATTAAAACATTACTTCAGTAAAGGATCTTATAGGATTATCATCTATCAGTGGGTAGGTCTTCACCTCTCAATTAGCAACCTATCCCACCCACGGAAGGTGTTTCATCAAATATCAAAGGGTTTCACCGGAATTTCCTATCAAAGGTTTCCACAGGGATTTTATCAAAAGGGTTTATCGGGGATGTTACCATTGGAGTTCAATCAAAAGGGGTTTTATTAAGGGATTTATCAAAAGAATTTCATCAGGATTTTTTTTCAAAGGGGTTTCATCAGGATTTTATCAAGGGGTCCTACCAAATTTTTATAAAAGGGGTCCTATCAAGGGATTTTCAGCCGAATAAAGGGTTCCATCAAGGGGATTTTACCATAACTTTATCGAGGGGTTTCACCAGGGTTTTAGCATTGTGGTTTCATCCAGAGTGATCAGGGTATCACTAAAAGTCCTACCTAATTCCAGTGACATGATCAGGTGATCATAGGAATCGTAGGCAAGCTCCACCTGAAAGGGTTGAAACTAATCATCAGGGGTTAATCAAGGGGTTCCATCAGGGATATCTCAGATAGTTTCGTCGAACTATTACCATCAGGGGTTCCACTAAAAGTTCTCACAAGGGTTTTATCAAGACCTTACCAAAGATTTTTATCAGGGGTTCTACCAGGGTTTACCAAAACAGAATCGGAGGATCGTCAAAATCTTACCCGACTTCTGCAACCAGGGATATTACACAGGGATATTGGGATATTAACAGAGCATCAGGGATTGGTCCACACGAACTCTAAACCTATAAACTCCGCGGTCAAAATTAGGGATCCTCTTGTATTTAATCGTCTCCTCCTCAAAGAAGAGGAAACCTCACCGACATCATCATTTTGATTCGAAGCCGATTAAATAGGGGCAACTGTCGTACCATAAATTTTGACCACCTTTTTTTTTCTTCTTTTCACCTTTTAATTACTTATATAAATTTAAAAAATATAGTGATAATATGTAGTTTGTTTTTTAATTTTTTCTTTTAAAAAAATTAAATACTATTTCTATACATTAAAAAAAGGGAGAGAGAAAATAAAAAATATAGTATAGGTATCATTTGCAAGAAGAGTGCAAATTAGAAATTAGATTTTAATTATTATGTTACTCTTTGGGTGTAATTTCATTTAGAACAAACATAATAGTCCATTTGGTAGAGGAGTAGGCCTAAGGATTGTAAGGGAAAGTGAATGAGTTTGAATCCTACCTCTTCCATTTTTAGTCATTTTTTCTTTTATTACTAACTTTTTCTATTTTACCTTTAAACCATAAAAAATCTCAAAAAAAAAAATAGTTTTTTATTATTTTAATATTAATTTTCGTATTTTATTTAATGAATATTTTAAAATATTGATTTTTTTCACTAAAATCATGTTTTTGTGAAAAAATCTTCAAAAAATCATATAAGTCAAATAAAATCAAATATTTTTCCCATTTTAATTATTAGACTTTTTATTTTATTTTATTTTTATTATTTATTCAAATTCACCAAGTCATGAATCCATCCAGATTCATTGGCTTGGGCTTTAAGAAATAGGAAAAATCAGGTTAAATCAAATCGATCTAAAAATAGACAATCACATTTAATTTTTTAAACCTAATTTCACCCTATAAATAGAGTCCTTGTCTCTCCTTTTTTCTCATCCACAATTTACCAAATCACTATCCTAAAGTTGTTGTTATTAACATTGAAGAACATCAACAACTACCCTAAAAACTCCTATCAACGTCCATCCTGTCTAAGGCAAAGGGAAGCAAAGGGAGAAGATTGGATCAAAAGAGCAAGGAGTGAGACTAGTGGTGTGGAGAAAGCAAAAGGCTCAAAAGGGAATCTCAATTTTTTACCAGGAAAATCATCCTCCCTGTAGGTTGGTCCCTCCTCTCTATTGGTTTTTGTGGTCGCAAAAAATATAGATATATGGATGTTTATTGGTTGTTTTGATTGGATATTTAAATTATGGGTTTTGGGATGTTAATACTAGGAAACAAATTATTTTGAATAAAGTGGTTAAAATAAAAACATAATAATAAAGAAAATACTCACAAGCTGTTTCTAACCGCAATCGTAATTTATTTCAAAATTTAATTGCAATCATGGATTTTTTTAATTACTACTAAATTTTAATTTTACTTTTTTTTTTTGCAAAATTTCTTTTAGCATAAAATTCAACGTTTTTAACACTACTCAACACCTAAAAATTATAATGAAAAAATTTTAGTAACCAAAAATTTACTTTGTTAAAATTAAAACATTATCATAGCTGATTTTTTAAAATTGAACGATAATTAAAATTGATTTTTTTTAATTAATATATAACCATAATTTTCTAAATCAAATAAAAAATATGTCATAATTGGATGCTTGATGGTTTTCAAGCCTCTGATAGACTTAACCAAGTATTACTTTAAAAAAGTATCCCATAAAACTGTAGCGTATAATAAAATCACAACTTGAAATATGTTCAATCCACTAAAATTAAGGTAGTTTTTAAACTTAAAATACCATGTCATAGGACTCGTAGTATCAGTTAAATAGAAAGTAAAAAGTTAAAAGCCATAGAGTTCAAATAACAATAAATTGATAGAAATAATCCCATATCTTTGTAAAAAACTACACGTGGTGTTAGATCTCGGACTTGTTTTGTCTTAGTGTTATATTAGTCTTACAAATGTTTAACCCTTTTAAAAAAAATGATAAAAAATAAAATTTCTAAAAATATAATGAATACTTAATTAGGATGATATTTGAGTTCAATTAGGGAAATTAGGAATTAATGATTGATTGGAATAATTTTAAGATAAATATTGGGATATGATTAAGTTAATTAGAGTTAACTAATTAAATAAAAAAGGAAAAAAAGGTTAATGAGGAAATATTAATTAATTAGGATATTAGGTTTTAATTTAAAATTAATTAAGTTAATCTAGGATTTAAGGATTAATATGGAAATAATTCTATTTGTCAAGTGATAATGGAATGAAAGTAATTATAATTAGGAATTTTAATATTTTAATTTCTATTTTGATAATTAACTATATTTCTAGCATTTAAATAATCAAATAAAAAGTTGTTTATTTAATTAAGGGTTTAATACTTTTTGGGATAACTAAATAAGGGATAGGGAATAATTTATAAGGTATATGTTCTGGACTGGACCGTGATTTCCTACAATCAAACAGGCTCAATCCATACAACGTGAAGAAGCCCAACAAAGTCCTAGAGAAGGACACATGACTGCCATACGCGAGGCCAAAGGCATGTCGGGCACCCTGAGGATCCGAGGACACTTGAGCATCCGAGGACAAAGGAAGACATCACACCATGATGAAATGGACCTCCTCGACAGGTTAGCTTCTCCCCGCGAGAATACTCTTAATCTCGTCGACTCATAAGTCCTCGACAAGCATGGTTCTCCTCCGTTAGATCATATCCAGACCACGACCACCATATCTCCTCGACATTGTAGATTCTTCCCCCCGAGGAACCCATCAACGGTCTTATCTACACAGATACTTTCATGTAACCGTCTAATAATGGCATTAAAGAGACAGTTACACTAGGGTGTTGACCACGAGCTGGTCATTATTACTACATATAAGCCCTAGCAGTTACTTGGAACGGGTCACACGCTGGCCCCACCTGTTGTAAGTAACCGTTGGCCACGCGCTGGGGGTTTCCTATAAATACCCTCTCACTTGAGAGGGTCAGGATAAGTCAACTTCTTACTCTCACTCATTTTCTCTGTATTTGTTGTGCACTCACTGACTTAAGCATCGGAGTGTCCTGCAGGTACACCCCCCACCGTCTTTCATCATCATTGAAGTAACAACAAATCCAGACGCCGTTGGCCATTCTCAAACTGTCTGATCCAGGTATGATTAGTGGCGTCGTCTGTGGGAACTTCATAAGTTTCCTCATTTTCCTCACGATATACCAAACTTTCCTCATTCAACTACCAGCAATGGCCAACCCGTCAGCGAATCAAGCTGTCTACAATGTTATCACACAACTTGGTGGTAACACCCATGGCGACAACGATGTTCTTCAGCCTGTCGTGGAGAATGATGTCAGAGATGGAATCACCGCCTCCCCATCTTCCGATGAGGTGGAATACGAGACTGCTCAACAAGATAGACAGGAAGCAATCTTCCAGCCCACCTACCATCCTGTGGATCCACCACCAAATGTAGATCCGAACACTGCTGCCCTGTTTGCATTGGTCAATCAGACCAATCAAATGATGTTCAACCAAGGCTTACGGATCGAGAAGCTGGAAAAAGGTCGTGGTCGAACTTCCCCGCGAAGACATCCACCACCTCCTTATCCCGGACATCCACAATCTCCAGTGGAATCTCGCAGCCCCTCCCCAGTAAATAGAGGTCGCAGGCCACGTTTGGAGCGTAATCAGACCGAGCATCCTCAGAAGCGTCATCGCTCCCCGCCACCAAAAGGGCCCACTCGTCCCTTGAAGACTAAGAGGAATAAGCCTGATGTTGAGGAGCCAAGAGGTCGTCATAAGGAAAACTCCCTGAGACGTCACTATGTTCGTGCTCATAACTCTCCTTCTGTATCCCCGGGAGGCAGCGATGATGACGACTACCGGACTCCTCTATCCAGACAAATAATGGAAGCTCCTATTCCTAAAGGCTTGGAGAGACCTCCATCCTTGGGGACTTACGATGGAACATCTGATCCGGACGACCATGTCGAGAGCTTCGAGGCTCTTCTCGACTTTAGAAACGTCTCCGGCACTATCAAATGTCGATTATTCCCTACGACTCTTCGGAAAGAGGCCATGGCTTGGTATAAAAACCTGGCACCTGAATCAATAAAGTCGTGGAAAGCTCTAAGAGAACGTTTCAGGAAGCATTTTACAGCTTCTCGAAGACATCCAAAAACTATATCATCCTTGGAGGCCATCTTCCAAGATAAGAAAGAATCTCTCCGGAGCTACATAGAAAGATTCAACAAAGAAGCGGTCGAGGTCCATACGACTGACCATATAAAATTATATCTCATTATCAAAGGACTGCGAGTTGGTTCCAAGTTCACAGAATCTGTCGGATTACACCGTCCTCGCAGCTTCGAAGGGTTCCTCGAACGAGCTCAATCACACATTGAGTTCGAGGAAGCGGAAGCAGCCCAGATTGCCCTGGATTTAAGAAGCAGGGAAGGCCCCCGCGGCCGGAACAGGGAAGACTCCCCTCCACATAGGAGGGGAGGGGATAGGAGAAGAGAAGACTCCCCTCCACCTAGGCGAGGCGGGGAGTGGAAAAAAGAAAATTGGAATAAAGACTCCCGCGAATCTCGGGGACCTGCCAGTCTTTTCAAAGACTACACTCCACTTAACGTGTCCCGGGCACGCATTTTTAGTGAATGTGCAAATTCGGAGTTCGTGAAAGGGGGAATCCGCTTCCCAAAACCAACAGCTCCCAAACCAAATACGGATAAATCCAAGTACTGCCGGTTCCATCGCAGTCACAGGCATGTTACTGAGGATTGCATCCACCTTAAGGACGCAATCGAAACGTTGATTAAAGAAAGCTACCTAAAAAAATACGCCAAACAAGACGAGGCTCTACGTTCCACCGGCCAAGAAGCTCTAAATACCGAGGAGTCTAGCCCTCCGGACACTGGAAAACTGCAGGTTGCCTTAAGCATCACACGACCTGAAGACTTCGTTTTCCAAGAAAATGTTAGCGATGTCGAAGCTGTTCGAAACATGTGGAAGAGCTTCCCGGCAGAAGACCTAGTAAGTGTTCGCAGCACCTGGGAAAGTTTCCCCCAAGCCCTAGTCATATCGGGCGGAAACCCTGAACGAGCGACCGTCGGTTCAATAAAGAGGAAATTTGATGAGCTAAAGACATCCACTCCTCGAGACCCAACTCTCAGCCTATCTCGCAGAAAATCATGTCCTATAAGTTTCTATCTCGAGGAATTACCAGGTGGATCCCCGAATGCTAATATACCCCTCCTAATTCGGGCACAAATGGCCAACTTTGATGTGCATCGAATTTTGGTCGATCAGGGAAGCTCGGTGGACATCATGTACACTCACCTCTTCGACACTCTCCAGCTGACAAAACATCACCTGTCCCCATATGTGGGATCTGATCTGCAAGGCTTCAACGACGCATCTACTAGGCCTCGAGGTTATGTAGAATTGCTGGTCACATTCGGAGTAAGTGAAACAGCTCGACAGGCGAAGACACGTTTTCTAGTGGTCGACTGCCCTTCCCTCTACAACTGCATATTGGGAAGGACCACTTTGGCTGAAATAATAGCTGTACCATCCATTGTCCACCTAAAAATGAAGTATTATACGACACGAGGACGTGTGGTTACCCTCCACGGGGATATTGAAGTAGCTAGAAGGTGTTTCGATGCAGCGATCAAAGGTCTAAGTGTTGTCGGTGGCATCCACCCCAGAAGAGCAACTTCAGATGTCGCACAGGTTCCACTACCGCCGGTCAGCGCGGTCGACCTTGATAGTAGGTTCACCGGGGAACATGAAGAAGTTGCAGGCAAAGACCTCCCAGTTGAAGTCAACGGGCAACCTCCCTAACCAACACCCCCCATCCCAGACGGAGATTTCGAGCTAATTCCTCTTGGCGACGACCCAGAGCGAACTGTGAAGATCGGCCGTGGACTCCCCGACCTGGCGAGGAGGCAGCTGAAGGTATGTCTCCGAGAAAATGCAGATTTGTTCGCTTGGAGCGCTGTGGAGATTCCCGGATTAGATCCTCAAGTGGCTTGTCACCAGCTGACTATAGATCCAAATGCTAAGGCTGTAGTTCAACGTAGGCGTAGGCAGTCTCCAGAAAAAATGGAGGCTGCTGAAAAAGCTGTAAAAGACCTCCTAGAGGCTAACTTTATTTCGGAGGCCAAGTACACCACTTGATTGTCCAATGTTGTACTTGTTAAAAAATCTAATGGAAAATGGAGGATGTGCATTGACTACACGGATCTTAATCGGGCATGCCCGAAAGACTCTTACCCACTACCTAATATCGACCGACTGGTCGATAACTCCGCAGGATTTAAACTGTTGTCTTTCATGGATGCTTATTCGGGATACAACCAAATTCCCATGGATGAGGCCGACAGAAAGCATACAACTTTTATGACTGAGTCGGGCAATTACTATTACAATGTCATGCCCTTTGGTCTGAAGAATGCTGGCGCCACCTATCAACGAATGATGAACAAAGTCTTCCGAGCAGAAATTGGTGACATGCTCGAAGTCTACATGGACGACATGATCGTCAAATCCGCAGAAGAAGTCGACCACGCTGCTCATCTTAAAAAGGTGTTCGACACGGCGAGGAAATGTCGCATGAGGTTCAATCCCGACAAGTGCACTTTCGGTGTCCGAGCGGGGAAATTCCTTGGCTTTTACCTTACGGAGAGAGGAATTGAAGCGAATCCCAACAAATGTAAGGCCTTTTCTGAGATTCCTACTCCGAAGTCAAAGAAGTCGATACAATCACTTAACAGGATGTTAACTGACCTCTCTCGTTTTATCGCTAAATCTGCCCAATACGCACTCCCATTTTTCAAACTTCTCCGACAAAAAGCAACATTTGAATGGAGTGAAGAATGCGAACAAACCCTCCTCCATCTAAAATAAGTCTTATCACAACCCCCGGTCTTGTCCCGACCAGATAACGGGGAAACACTCTTCTTGTACCTGGCCATCGCCAGCGAAGCGGTAAGTGCTGTCCTCATACGGGAGACCCCCGACGGACAAAAACCGATTTATTTCACGAGCAAAGCTCTTCAGGGTCCCGAGCTGAGATATCAACAGATTTAAAAGGTCGCCTTAGCCCTCATAACTGCAGCCAGAAGATTACGCCATTACTTCCTGGCCCACAGAGTTGTGGTAAGAACTGAGCAGCCTATCGGACAGCTCCTCAGTCGGCCAGATATGGCGGGGAGAATGCTCCGATGGTCTCTCGAGCTATCTGAGTTCGACGTTCGATACGAAGGAAGAAAAGCCTTAAAAGCTTAGGTACTGGCCGACTTCGTAGCGGAAATGACAGTCCCCGAATCTTCGACCAATGGCTCCCAAAAATGGACAATTTACGTCGACGGAGCCTCTAGTGCAAAGGACAGCGGGGCAGGCATTATCCTTGAAAACGAAGAGGGTATCCTGATAGAAGTCTCACTAGAGCTATCTTTTAAAACATCAAATAACCAAGCTGAGTATGAGGCATTCCTTGTAGGACTTCGACTTGCAGAAGACCTCGGCGCAAAAGAAGTCAAAATCTTTACAGACTCTCAGCTCGTAGCATCACAAGTTCGGGGACAATTTCAGGCCAAAAATGATAATCTCATTGAATACCTAACCTTGGTACAAGAAAAGTTGAAGAAATTTGTCTCCGCGGAGGTGGCTCACATCCCGCGCGAGCATAACACTCGAGCAGATGTGCTCTCCAAACTAGCGAGCACTAAGAAGAAAGGAGGGAACAAATCAGTGATCCAAGAGATACTGACCCATCCGAGCATCAACAAACCTACCTCGACCACAGAGGTGAATGTTATCAGGGACACAAACTGTTGGATGACTCCAATTTACGAATACCTGATGACGGGCATATTGCCCGACGATCCTAAAGAAGCTGGGATAGTTAGGAGGCAGGCATGTGCATACACCATAGTCGACGGTAAGCTATATCGCCAAGGATTCTCCATCCCTCTACTCCGGTGCGTCGAGGAAAGTAAAGTTTCGGAGATTCTCCAGGAAATTCATGAAGGAATCAACGCGCAACATCTAGGCGGAATATCTTTAGCTCGAAAAGCTCTCCGAGCAGGATATTACTGGCCCACTATGCAACAAGACACAATGGAACACATCAAAAAGTGTGACCGTTGCCAAAGGCATGGGGACATGCACCTCGCTCATCTAAACGAGCTTAAATCATTATCATCCCCGTGGCCCTTTGCGTGGTGGGGATTGGATATCCTCGGACCTTTCGTCGTGGGATCGTACCAAAATAAGTACCTAATCGTCGGGATAGATTACTTCACAAAGTGGATCGAGGCGGAAGCATTAGCCAAGATCACTGCTTTCAATATATTACGTTTCTACAAGAGAAATATACTCGCCCGATTCGGCGTGCCTCAGGCCATTGTCACAGACAATGGGACACAGTTCACCGACGAAAACTTCCAAGACTTCGTTGCCAAGCTGGGTACGAAGAAACACTTTACGTCGGTCGAACATCCACAAACCAACGGGCAAGCCAAAGCTACGAACAGAGTAATACTCCGAGGACTCAAACGAAGACTCGGCGAAGCCAAACAACGGTGGGTCGAGGAATTACACAGCGTTCTCTGGGCATATCGAACTACCCCTCATTCCACGATCGGGGAGACCCCGTTCCGGTTAACATATGGAACTGAGGAAGTAATTCCCGTGGAAATCAGGGAACCGTCGAGAAGGACAGAAGCTCCTCTTGACAAAGAAGCGAACAACGAAGCCCTTCGCGAGGAACTCGACCTGGTCGAAGAAATAAGGACGGGTGCATCCCTCCGAGAAGCCTCTTTAAAACAAAAAATAACTTTGCGTTATAACGACAAAGTCATCAAACGAGATTTCCAAGTAGGCAGTCTCGTCCTACGGCGAAATCAGAAAAATTCACGAGAAGGAATGCTGGCCGCAAACTGGGAGGGCCCCTACCGCGTCATTGCAAAGACGGGGACAGGTGCCTATTACCTCGAAAACCTCCAAGGTGAACAACTTGCTCGACCATGGACTGCTGAGAAGCTTAAACAATATTACAGTTGAACGCCACATGTAACTATACAAAAGTTGTCGTTACAGGGAGCGTGCCATGGTACAAGCACGACACCTCTATAAGCTAACGAAGGTCAAAAGTCACGTTGTGTGTGCGTTGAACTTTGGCCCGGCGAGGAGTACTCTATCGAGCTCCGTCGTCGACGTACCTTGTAGGCAGAACACCCAGCTCGCGATGGGAAGTTCACGCCATGAAACTAAGACCTCGATCGACCTCTTAGCTTCATTGAAGGTCGGGGTACAACCCCTGACCGCTCGACCAACTCTCTTCGCAGTCGAGGATCACTAAAGTCGAGTAAACTCCTAAGTATCCAGCAATTTCAAATAACTTAGACAAAAATAAGCAAAATACCACACACAGAGCAGATAAAGAGGCAAAATGGAAACACTAAGTCGGGTAAGCCCATTGTAAAAATATTACATAAAGCCCTGGCTCTTAGGCCGGGCAAATCAAAAAGTATGGCACGCAGGCCAGTCAATACAAAAAATTGGCACGCAGGCCAAACTGATTACACTATCGCTCCACAGCAGCATCAGCTGCCTCGGGATTCTCCTGCTCCCCGTTTCCCCCATTAGCATTCACTGTCTGTCCAGGCAACACAATCGCACCATCGACCACCTCAAACTTGGAATCAGCTCCTTCAGTTACAAGGTCCGGATTCAGGAGTTTAAGCTGCGCCACAGTGTTTTGGAACCCGACATCTGCAAACTCTAGAGCATCATCTTCAGCTAACCGAAGATCCTTCTCGACTTCCCTGAGCTTGGCTATCAGGGCTGCTCGAGAGGTTAATAATTTGTCCTCCTCAGTTTCATCTTTGGATGGCCGAACAGCCTCTTCCAGTTCGACTATCTTGTCTTTAAGACGCTGCCCTTCCCCCTCCAAAGCAGTGACCCGAGCATGGTGACCCTTCGCCGCATCCTCAGCTTCCTTCAACTTTCTCTCCGACCGTTCTTGCTGCTCGCTTTGTTCTCTATTCAACTCCCTGTAGTCCTTCTGCACGCCGAGCAATTCAGCCTCCAAAGCTTGAAGTCTTTCTTCTAATCGAGAAAACTCAGCAGCGGAGCAACCCTCGTCATTTAGAACGAGGACAGCCGAACAGAGCCGCATGATGGCAGACATATCCTCAACAATTATTTTCCTTCTCGCGTCCGAAGCAATCCCCAACAAAGCTTGGACTTCAACAGGGGCGACACGAGGACAAATAACCTCGGAGAAATAGCGACGCTGGAGATTACACGGAGGAATCTCGAAGATGGCAGGAGGATGAGGAGGACTACCCTCCACGTCAACAATGGGCGCCCCAGCAATCCTTGCCCGCTTAGGTGTCCTTTAGGCCCCCGGAGACTGATCCTCAGAGGTCGCAGTCGCGGTTAACACTGCATGAGATTTCTCGGAACCCTCGGGCACTGCAGTAGAGGGAGCATTCTCGGGCACTATCGTGGAAGAGGTAGGCTGAGGGGTACTTTGTTCGGCTGGACGGGATTGTTCTTCCCTAGCCCTTTTTGCCCTTAGCCTCGAGTATCTTTCTGCAGCTTTGACCATTTTCCCTACAAATAGAAAGAAAAATATTAGTAAAACAAGATACACAAACATAAGAGAAATTTAAGTCGAGGATCTTTGCACCACCTAAGAGCTCTACAGCCTCCTCATCAGAGAAAGTCTCGAGCAGAACACGAGTATTAATCAAGCGCCGAGTCTTCGTCACCTGCTCTTTCCCACCTGTCGAGGTCTCTCCATCCTTGGATACGCTTGGAATTTTATTCAAACTCTCCACGTTCTCGGCAATCTTGCCATAAGCATCGCGATCCTCGACACTGAGCTTATTATGTCTTACTTTATATTTGTCTACCCCCTCTTTGTAGTGCTCCTTTGTCTAATAGAGGGGAAATTTTGGCACCATCACCTCGGTAGACAGCCCATCCACTTCTTGAGTCACCCTTTCATATATTGAATTAATAGCCTAGGGAGTGATCGGCTTCACAAAATAATAACGCCACTTGAAGTCTTGAACGGAGTCCAAGTAGGTGTGGAATAAAGCTTTATTTTGTTTGAACGACACCCAGCAGTGTCGACCATCGATTGTAGACCGCTGCAGATGAAAATTTCGGAAGAAAAGGGGCACCGTTGCTCTGATGTTCAAGTATTTACAAACGAGCTCAAAAGCCCGAAGAAAGGCCAATGAGTTCGGATGGATTTGAGACGGAGCCAACTTTAACCATTTAAAGACCCCCTCTTGGAAGTCTGTGAAGGGGAGCCTCCACCCCGCCTCTTGAAACATAAACTCATACACCGGGAAACGTATTCCCATGTAAGGTGTACATATACGCTGGTCCTCGTTGGGGCGGTACACTCTCCAGGATTGCTCTGAACCGAGCAACCTATGCTCGACAGTACAGAACCCATTTTCGTCGGGGAATGTGAAAACGGACGACATAGTAAGGGCCTCATCGCACACCCAGTCCTCAAACGGACGCTCTTGTCTAAAAGCCATATGGGCCATCGGAATTTCAATTTGGTTATCCTCTTCGAATTCACCCACGGCCACTTCAGCAGCCAATCTGTCCATCAACCTAAAAAGCAGAAGGGAACAGGTGGATTCGACGAGTCATACCAAACTAGCCAGTCGGAGACGAATAACGGATGTCCCCGGGAAACTCATCGCTTCCCCGGAAAATCTTGCCCTCTTTTTCCCGTGAAATCAACAAAAAAGAGTAGTTGTTGGGGACCCAAAACATTATTAGGTCCCTGCGATATTCATCACGCTCCCCGGAAATTTTCTACAAGTCCCCAGAATATTCATCCAGTTCCTCGGTTTTGTTCAACAAAAACGGAAAAAGAGAAAGTTTCATACGCTCTTTCTCTTAAAACAGCCAAAGATCCTTGCCGTATTCGCCAGGAATCCTTCCATTCCTCATGAGAACTTCATCAGTTCATCAAAGAAACGATTTCAAGCAAGTTAAACTTAAAGGAAATGCCAGAAAAAACAACAGTTTTGAAGAAAATACCTTATAGATAGTGAAATAGGGTTCTGGAACGGTGCAACACGGCGGTTCACGGCGGACTTGCAGTGGTTGACGGCGGCAAACGGAAGATGAGAAAATGGAGAAAGAAGACGAAACGATTCTTGAACGAAAGAGTGAAAAATGAGAAATGAAGGGAAGGGAGAGTATTTATAAACAAATCACGGAACTCGAGAAGCCTGCGGCACTCGAGTAATTTACCCTAGGCAGCCACCCTATGCAGTGATGACTAGTGACACGTGGCACACTGACACCGGTCAAAAATCCACGCGTGTCCTTTCGTCATCCCATCGCTTCAAAATGGAAACTTCTCATCTCCCCAACACTTCAACCATATGCAACTCTTCGTTGACCACAAGCTGCCAGTGCCCGCCTCATGATAATTGCCCGCATGATATCAATGCCCGATGTCATGAGAATCATGGAAATTTCGACTATGCTGATATCCTCCGCGAATCATCCCTTGGCATCTCCCCAACACGATTATTGACCCTCAAGTCATTACTCTGATACCTCAGAGCAACGACTTGGGGGGGGGGGGGGGGGGCTCTTGTTCTGGACTGGATCGTGATTTCCTACAATCAAACAGGCCCAATCCATACAAGGTGAAGAAGCCCAACAAATTCCTAGAGAAGGACACATGACTGCCATACGCGAGGCCAAAGGCATGTCGGGCACCCTGAGGATCCGAGGACACTTGAGCATCCGAGGACAAAGGAAGACATCACACCATGATGAAATGGACCTCCTCGACAGGTTAGCTTCTCCCCGCGAGAATACTCTTAATCTCGTCGACTCATAAGTCCTCGACAAGCATGGTTCTCCTCTGTTAGATTATATCCAGACCACGGCCACCATATCTCCTCGACATTGTAGATTCTCCCCCCCGACGAACCCATCAACGGTCTTATCTACACAGATACTTTCATGTAACCGTCTAATAATGGAATTAAAGAGACAGTTACACTAGGGTGTTGACCACGAGCTGGTCATTATTACTACACATAAGCCCTAGCAGTTACTTGGAACGGGTCACACGCTAGCCCCACCCATTGCAAGTAACCGTTGGCCACGCGCTGGGGGTTTCCTATAAATATCCTCTCACTTGAGAGGGTCAGGATAAGTCAACTTCTTACTCTCACTCATTTTCTCTGTATTTACTGTGCACTCACTGACTTAAGCATCGGAGTGTCCTGCAGGTACACTCCCCACCGTCTTTCATCATCATTGAAGTAACAACAAATCCAGACGTCGTTGGTCATTCTCAAACTGTCTGATCCAGGTACGATCATGATAAAAATATGGGATAAAAATCTTTGATCCAAAGAGTATAAAATTTAGGATAAAGAATAAAAATTTTGGGATTAGACTCTTAAGTTCCAAGCGTATAAATATAGGGTAATGAATTAGGATTTTGGGATTAGACTCTTAAGTTCCAAGAGTATAAACATAGGACAAGGGATTAGGATTTTGGGATTATACTCTTAAGTTCCAAGAGTATAAATATAGGGCGAAGGATTAGGATTTTGGGATTAGACTCTTAAGCTCCAAGAGTATAAATATAGGGCAAAAGATTAGGATTTTGGGATTAGACTCTTAAGTTTCAAGAGTATAAATATAGGGCAAAGGATTAGGATTTTGGGATTAAATTCTTAAGTTCCAAGAGTATAAATATAGGGCAAGAAATTAGGATTTTGGGATTAGACTCTTAAGCTCTAAGAGTATAAATAAAGGATTAGGAATAGGAATAGGGATATGAATAGGGGTAGGGGCTAGGGGAGGTGAACTACGGATACTCTGATCCCTCGAATTTGAGGGTACGTAGGCATAGGTTGTAAACCCTAGCGAGTACAATAATAATAAAAGTTAGGACCCCCCTTACATCTAAGTCTTATCTTGTATGATTATAGGATTTTTGTAAATAAAAATAAACATTCAAGTAACAAACAAACATACCCTAGAACTTAAGGAGGATCCCATTGAGTACAATGGAGGTGAGGGGTGCCTAACACCTTCCCCTCGCTTAATCGACTCCCGAACTTAGTGTTTCTACCTTAGGGTTTAGGTTTTATCATTATTTTCCTGTCCCTTAGGATGAATAAAAGATGATGGCAACTCGAATTTTGTTGCCGTCCGCGACAGCGAAGATGTAGGCGGGCCTCTCAAGGTGCATTATGTCGATCTTAGGTACGTCATTCCAATGATTTACAACAATCATCGAAGAGAGAGTGGCTAGTGCATCAACCATGTGGTTTTCTTCACGAGGGATATGACGAAACTCAATTCTGTTGAAGAATGGTAACAACCTTCTTGCGTAATATTTGTAGGGAATCAATCTCGATTGATATGTATTCCACTCTCCTTTGATCTGATTTATAACCAGGGTTGAGTCTCCATATATATCCAAGTTCTTTATCCTTAAGTCAATTGCTTCTTCGAGACCCATGATACATGCTTCGTATTCGGCCTCGTTGTTTGTGCATTTGAATGTCAATCTAGCAGTGAAAGGAATATGGGTACCTTGAGGTGTTACGATGATTGCCCCAATCCCGTTTCCATAAGTATTGACGGCTCCATTGAAAATTAGTCCCCATTGGGATCCTGGTTCTGGCCCTTCACTGGGTAGTGGTTCATCGTAATCTTTCATTTTCAAATACATGACATCTTCGTCTGGGAAGTCAAATCCGACCAATTCCTGATCGTCAATTGGTTGATGAGTTAAATGATCGACTAAAATACTTCCTTTGACGATTTTTTGAGCATAGTACTCAATGTCATATTCTGATAACAACATCTGCCAACGGGCAATCCTTCCCGTGAGAGCGGGTTTTTCAAAGACGTACTTGATCGGATCCATTTCGGAGATTAACCAAGTAGTGTGACAAATCATGTACTGGTGAAGATGTTTGGCTGCCCAAGCCAGATCGCAACAAGTTTTCTCGAGCATAGTGTATCGAGTTTCACAGTCTGTGAACTTCTTGCTTAAGTAGTATCATACCTTAATTTTTGACCATAAGATTCCACTTCCTTTGTGCATCATCGATACAGCATATCATGCATTTCATCTTGCATATTGCCTAAAATATCAGTCGAAATAATTTCTCGGATTTACAAACAGACTGGTCAAAATGAATTTCAGCGGTGCATGAAATCAGTGAACTAAAAATTCAAAATCGATCTCGCAGACCTCAATTATATATATATATATATATATATATATATATATATATATATATATATATATATATATATATATATATATATATATATATATATATATATATATATATATATATATGGAAATCTTGGTATCCAGCCTTGCGACCGACTAATCCAAGAGGGACCAATCCCACTGTCCACTAGCGGGGGTCCCATTTAAAGCCGGAGCAAAGCTCCGTATGGACTGGCCCACACAAGGGTTGATTGCACCCAGTAGGACTCGAACCTGAAACCTTGAGAGGAGCACACTATCAAGACCCAAGCCTCCACCACTAAGCCAACCCTTGGGGGTTGACCTCAATTATATTATTCTACGGTTCGCGTAGTTTAACCAGACATGTTCGTTTTAATTTTTCGACCATTTTTCGTCGCATTTTGATTAGTTTGAGCATTTTAACGGGTCAAAATTTATTTTAAAATCTGACCAAACGCTGTATTTTTTTGAATCGTATATTTCGTACTGATAATTTTAGTATACTCGATTTATTTTTTCGAGCACTTGGGCGTCCGATTTTTATTTATTTGAGATCCGTTTATTTTTACATTTTTTGTCTAAATGTTTAGAATAAATAAATAGGATAATTAGTATTTTATTTTAATTTTATTTTAAATATTTATTTTTATTTTAGATTTAACTAATATTATTTAGAATACATAAATAGGATTTTTTATCTTAATTTTATTTTAATTAATTGAATTGTTTAAATTTTATTTAATTTTAATATTATTTTATTTGAGCCTCAAAATGAATATTAAAAATATTATTGGCAATTAAAAATTAACCCTAATTTAATCCATATATAGTATAAGTTACAAAGGGAGCCGGAGGAGAAGACACAGGCGGCTGTTCTCAAATTATCCAAGAGCATATCTGCTGCTACTCTATCTTGGAGTTTACGAAAAGGTGAACCAATCGCTGACCGCCATTCATTTTTCGGTACCGTTTATACATATGTATGAATATTATAAGCTTTCTATATTATAAACTTTTTAGAATGTTTATACATATGCATATTATAAGTTTTATATATTATAAACCTTTAAGAACGTTTACACATATATCATATAATACTACATGAACTAGTTCTTTTTATCTAACGATATATATATATATATATATATATATATATATATATATATATATATATATATATTCTCTCTCTTTTATATACAGTATATAACCGGTTTTTTTTCAAGACAATATATAATTAGTTTTTTTAATATAATAAATAACACGTCTTATTTTAATATATATCTTATTTTAATATATATGTATATATATTGTTAATACTATTATTAGATTTTTTGGATTGAACCATGTCGATACGCTAGTTGTATATAGGAGTGCACGATTTGTGTCGGTTTGATCTGGTTGCGATGATCGCGTTTTTGCCCTAGGTGATTTGGTGGAATCATGTATTGGTGCCGTTCTTCTTGATTCAGGATTTGATTTGAACAAAGTTTGGAAGATTATGACTTCGTTCTTGGACCAAATCATGAAATTCTCATCAAGTTTGCAGCTTAGTCCTGATAGAGATTTGCAGGAACTTTGCCAATCTCATAATTTGGAATTGCAGCTTCTGCCATCAAAACATGCTAAAACATTTTCAGTTAAAGCAAAAGTTATTGGGGAAGGTGTATGTGAAAAAGTTTATGCGACCAGCCAAAATAAAAAAGAAGCTTCTAGAATTGCTTCGCAGCTACTTATTTTAAAACTTATTTTTAGTTTCTTTATATTTGAAAATAACATGTTTTTCAAGATCCAGAAGCTTTTTCATGTTTGAATATATTTAGATCAGGTTGTGCTAGATACTTTGTACTTGAGAAAACTAGAATGGAAGATACTTCTGCATAATCACTTTGGATTAAGAATATCACGGCTAATTACTTAAATCATTTCTTTCCACCTTTAGTGTTTTATATATGTTTGAAGTGTCAGCTTTTGCAGTGATAAGGTGGTACACTGTCATTAATTTCATGTGAGATTTAACATCTTTCAATGCTGGTGTGAGAACTGATTCCCCCGAGCTGTTCGCGATGGATGCAGTCACTAAGACCACACCTGTAGTGATTCCCTTTAAATCAGCTAGTAAAAGGACCAATAAACCTGTTAAATGAAGGTCATGTTCCTGTAGAATAGTCTGTGCTAGCTGTTTTTTACCATCTTAACTACTGATATGATGAAAACAATACTAAAACTAGAATATGTTTGTTTGTTTGTTTGTCTCAGATATAGGTTATAACAAACCGTTGGATTGGCATACAAGGATGTAAGTTGTTGATGGAGCGGCGAGAAGACTTGATTACCTGCATAATTCTGCAGATCCGCCGATTACTTTATTGTAAGTTGTGTATGATTCTATGAGCATGTTACATTTTATCTTTGCTTTTGCAGTAACAGATGGCCCTCTAGGAAAGAAATTAAACAACACAAGAACTCGTCAGGAAGTTGGCAGGCATCAACATGTTTTCCAGTGAGTTGTTCAAACCATTCTTCTTTTTATGTTGAAGATATGAAAGATCATAATACACGGTGTATTAAAGTTGAAGATATGGAAGCTCCGGTTTTCAAGGTTCACTTAAGTTTTCTGTGCTTTCTCTTTTTTCTGTTTAATTTATGTTTGCGACACTGTTGTAAATCATGTTCTGATTATTCTATTTGTCTCTGTCCTGATATATACATTGCACTTCATATAAGTTTGGAGTCTTTCCCTGTGGTTTCTCCTTATTATTATCATTGTTAAGCATAGCATTGCAACTGCCGGAAAATGTCCAATCCTGCCCGCTTTTGGCTTTAGTTGGATCTAACGAGAGGTGAACATAATTCACTGTGTCAGTTTTCTCTCTCTTCATAGAAATGGTCACTTTTAAGTTTTGAAAAATTCCACTCTTGCTGGTTCCAAATTGCGAGTATTATTTACTGTTGGATGTTTCTGAACAGATTTTGAAGGTTCAAGCAGAACACATCAGTAGAAAACACGGTACTTTGTTGAAGAATGTCTCTAATTTTTTGCCAACATTTTCTGTCCGCTTCCCGCTTTTATGTCTTAAAAAAATAGTAATATGAGATTCATATTTTTTTTAAGAATGTAGCCAGTCTGCTGTGCTATGCCATATTTTCCTATTTTGCAGGCAATGCTTCATTTCATATATTGGGACTCATTGCCTGATTGGGGTTAATATATTACAGGAAATGCTCCTATTTTGCTTCTATGTCAAAGATTAGTGATTATGTTTTATCAAATGAACTTGTCAGCATGGCTTTGGCGATGGTTTCAGAAGACCGGCAGATATATGACGAATTGGAGGAGCTCTTTGCGGAGCAGGTACTACTCTTCTCTTTTAGAGTAGGACTGATAACAGGCAGCTGATATTTTTAGCAGGCCCTCTATGACCAAAGATGAAATTACTCGGAAATTAGACACCCTAACTTCTAGAAGGGAGAGTGCATCTGATTTGAAAGAGGTCCACTTTTTCCCCTCTCCATTGAACTTCAAAGACCTTGTATATATGAGTTTTGTTGGAATGATGCTGCATTGTTGTAGTTCCTTTTTCTGTAGTATGTGTAGTGTAGCACTTGCAAAAGTATAGTTTCATTATTGAATCGTTTATTTGATTTCCATTCATGCAGATCACTGAGTAGAGATCTAAGCTACCGATTGCATCTTACAAGGATATAATCACATCAACAGTTGATTCTCACCAGGTTGATTTTATATTTTTCTTTGCAAATGTGTCTTTGAACATGTATTTACATGGTAGCTTGGTTAAAGATTGTAATGTAGTCAAGTTTGTTTGATATCAAATTGACATGTTAAATATGTCTGAACACGATTTAGAAAGATTTTTGTTGTTACTCCAATTTCAACACTCTAAGATTGAATATTTGCATATGTTTTGATCTTAATATTTCTTGCATATGTTTCAAAACAGGTAGTTCTCATATCTGGCGAAACTGGTTGTGGAAAGACTACACAGGTTACCAATTCTTTGCTTTGCCTTTATTATGATACAACTTCATATAATATAATTTGTCAGCAACTGTTTCAAAATGATCAATTATTTAGCAATATGTTGTTTCAGTGATTGTGCATGCTTCTGATATGAATTTGTCCCCTTTTTACTTGAATTTTTTTAATAATTGTGTTCCCACTTTTAATTTCCCTCCCTCAATTAATTGGCTTTAGCTTTGGTAGTTGAGGATAAACTGATGATTTCTTGATCCTATGGGATTTTGGGTTTATCCCACAAGTACTCCCATCATTGTATATGGACCAAGATCATTTTATAGTTTTCTATGCATGGTGTAATATCCTGTTTTTGAGTTTGTACCTGTCACCTTAATAATTCATGTTAAAAATAATTCAGGTCCCACAACATATATTGGATCATATGTGGGGTAAAGGTGAGGCATGTAAGATACTTTGCACTCAGCCTCGACGTATCTCTGCAATGTCAGGTGTGAAGCTCTTCCAAACTTCAATTTTCTTGATGTTCCTGTTTCAATGTAAATTGAAATTTGTTTTCTTCTATAGATTTAAGTTTTGGAATTTCTGTTATTTTTTCATGTATATATTCAAGGGGATTTACCACTAACTTCTTTGTGATCTAATGAATACCATTTGTTTGTAATAGAAAATTTTCTGCAATATTATCGGTATGATTAAACAGTTTAAGGCTAATCGTTTCGGCTGGTATTATGAAGTTTGTCCAGCCTATAACAAGACAAACAAATCGCATGGTGAGTCCTATAATAATATGGTGTGTGGTCTTTTTCCATGAAATCAACATATGCTTTACATTGATGTACACATGCTTATCCTTCAATAACCTGTAATTATTCAGCACGATTCAGATGAAAATTTAAGACTCATTCTTGAATTCCTGTATTTTCTATTAACACCAAAGAAATGGACTTTTTCTATGCAATTATGAACAGAAAATGAAACTTCAAAGAGATCCAAAATAAAATGAATTTAATGACCTAACCAACTATGATACAAGATGTTGATGAACCGGACAACTTCCCACTAAGTAGTAGAAGTTTTTCATTTATACAATTATACTAAGTAGCATTCATTAAAATCATATTATCCACTGTGACAACAACACATATTTTCTAATAGCATTTGTAGAGATATACTGAATTAAAACTTATCAATTTTTAAAAAATAAATTTTTGAATTATCATTTAAACAGTTATAATGGAAAATAATACATTGTTATATGTTGTTTATTTATTGTTTTCTTATTTATAGAATTATATATTGTTATATTTTTTTATTTTTTAATAATATTTTAAAAAATTAGTAAGTTTAGTATTATTTTTATTTAAGTTATTATGATTAAATATACAATAAATTAATAGTTTAAATTATTAAGTTTAAAATATTTTTGAACAACCTATCTTAAATTAGTTTAGCATATAGCGCATTATTTATAAATTTTATAAATTATTTTAATTTTCTTCATGTTACTATATCAATTTTAATTAAAATATTAAAACACTTAACACAATTTATTAAAATTTTGAGAATGTCATAAATTTAAGAATATTTTTTAAATATAATGTCTTTTAATATTGAAATATATTTTTTACACTTTAAGAGGGCACTAATACTCCATACTTTTTTTTTATTTATAAATAAGAGATCTAAAATGCTGTAAAATTTAAAAAATCATATTTAAATTTATTTTTATATAATTTTTTAATAATATTTTATCTTAAAAATGTTATTGGAATATATATTGCTTTTAATGATGTGATACGAAAGACAATTAATTAGATTTCAATTTTTTCCACTGTTATATATAAAGGTTTATGAAGTAACACGTAACACATCCAATTAGATTCAAATAAGAAAGCATACATAAATATTGTTAGGAACTTAGCTGATTAAATTTTATGTATTTTGCTTTGTTTTTGGTTTTTGTTACATTCTAGAATGACTGAAAGTATGAATTCGCAGGTTGTTGTTAAAGACTCTAATTCAAAAACCGAGGTTTCAAGTTTTGGTGAAATGATAATGGAACATCAAGAAGCAAGTTGTGATACTTTAGTTGGAGTCTCTCCAGTTGAACTGAAGATGCTTTGAAGTTGTAGTATAGCATTTAAAAATGTGAATTTGACTGAGACAGCCAAATATTGTTACTGCCTCTGGTTTAATGACATTGCTTTGTTACATAGATTCAAATTTTTGGATAGTCACATGTTTTAAAAATCTGTTAATATAGCGAATTAAAATCAATTTACACATAGGTATGACACTGGTCACAATTGCGTCGTTAAACGGAATAATGTTAAAATATCTTAATACTATATAATTGGAAAAGATGTTAGAATATTGTCATGATGTATTGAAAGTGGATTCATAAGCCATAATGTGTTTTTATATTTTAATTTGATATGACTTTGAATGAAGTTTCTTAAATGTATTGTATTTTGTATTTTTTATCACTACCTACATACCATGTCATTAATATTATTATTAAGATTTTTTCTTTTTTCTTTTTCTCCTTCTAACCTTGAATTCCTCCAATCATAGGTATATAAGCCAACATAATTCACATTTTGAAGCATCAATCAAAATAGATTTAAACAGCTCATAAGGTCGCACGGGACACAACCGGTTATATTCCACCAAGAAAACAAACATATATATTATTTTCAATGATGTGACACGAAAGACAACTGGTTAGATTCCACCAAGAAAACAAACATATATATTGTTTTCAATGATGTGACACGAAAGACAATCAGTTAGATTTTATTTTTTTCACTCTTATATAACAAGGTTTATGAAGTGACACGGGACACAACCAATTCTATTCTAAACAAGAAAGAATGCGTAAATATTGCTCTAAAAAATAAAAAGTCTAAAATCTTGATTATTATGTATTTTAATCTTTTCATTGTAATGTTTAATATGTGATTGAAATAATTCATAAAGTGATACGAGATACAATAAGTTAGATTCAAATTAAAAAGCATGCATAAATATTATTTTTAATGTGCATTTAAATATAATTCAACTATATGTCTAATACTACATCTCATACTTTTTCTCGTACCCGTGCGGACGCACGGGTCTTCTACTAGTTATATATTATAAACCTTTAAGAACGTTTACACATATATCATATAATACTACATGAACTAGTTCTTTTTATCTAACAATATATATATATATATATATATATATATATATTATTTTTTTTTCTCTCTTTTATATACAGTATATAACCGGTTTTTTTTCAAGACAATATATAATTAGTTTTTTTAATATAATAAATAACACGTCTTATTTTAATATATATCTTATTTTAATATATATGTATATATATTGTTAATACTATTATTAGATTTTTTGGATTGAACCATGTCGATACGCTAGTTGTATATAGGAGTGCACGATGTGTGACATTTGTGTCGGTTTGATCCGGTTGCGATGATCGCGTTTTTGCGTTAGCAATATTATTGGGTTTTTATCAAAATTTTAAAAAATTCTTTTTCTTTCAGTTGCTTTTTGTTATATTTAGATCCACATGATTTGGATCCAGATTGCGATGATCACATCAAGTGTAGCAAGCTAATGGTAAATTTTATCGGTTTTTATGCGGATCTATATTTGTTTATCATTGTATTTCGATTTTACACGCGTCCGATGGTTTGGTCTAGCGGTAATCCGCTTGTTGTACGCCAACTAATTCGTGTTTCGATTCGCAACTTTGTGTCTTAATTTGATTTTTATTATGTAGTGGCTTATTGATCCGATTCACGATGACCGCTTACGCGGTAGCAAGTTGCCCTTTTTCAATTTGTGCTAATTTTTTATCCAACATTGTTATTATTAGATCCAATCTAATTTCTTGCGGTAACCTTTGCACGTCTTCGCATACGCGACTTTGGTTCGCATCCTTGCGTCATGATTATAATCCGTGCACTTCTCTTCTTTGCTTTATTTTTTTTGCGATTCATTTGTTATGAATGTACGATGTAAATATTGTGTATGTATCTTATTTCTGTATTTTTAGAATTGCTTTTAAAACTAATTCTTGATTTAATCAAGCCATTTTTAAAACCCTGTAAGTCGATTGTTTCTACGATCTCCATCAACCAAACCCAAAACATTCTTGATTCATATATCAAGCCATACCCCAACTTGTAAGGCGACTGCTTTTTAGCATCGCCATCAACCTCATGCTAATACTTTCTCTCTTACTTTGATTACGGTTTTGTTTACTAGGAGAACCCTTAGGGCCTAGGATTCGACCTAACTTTTTCTCAAAAAAACCTTGATCCAACGTCAAGTGGCTACTTCTCTCGTAAGTCGGTTGCCTTTTGCAATCGCCATCACAATTCAAACCTCGATTTTTTATCGGGAATTTTTCTCTTAAGACTAAAATCTTCTCTCAATCAAATTCCAAAGGAAAGGTCCCGTTGTTAACTGCCATGTCACAAATTAGCCTAACCTTAGGTCCCTCCATTTTATCCTAGCCTTAGGATTAGAGTCGTCGCGCTCTTTACATGTGTTCTGCCATGAATACTTTCTACCTTTTATCCTAGCCTTAGGATCGGAGTCGCCGCACTCCATGCATATGTTCCGCTGTGAACACTTACTTCCCTTATAACTCACCTTCAACTTTAGAGTCACCATACTCTACGTAATGTCTTGCCAAAGACACTACTCCCCCTGGATCCTTGACCACAGTCAAGAGTTCCTCACCCTCTTTGAAGGGAACTACGGATACTCTAATTCCACTCCCGTCAGGATATGTAGGCATAAGATGAGATGTCTTGGAGAGTACACTTAGATACTAACCCTCTAGGGTTTCAGCCTTTAGCATTGCACCCTTAGCAAGCAAGAAATAACATAACACAAATAAAATAAGAGGTTCCTGTAGAGTACTACAGATACTTAGGATGCTAACACCTTTCCTAAGTATAACCAACCCCCAAACTTAGATCTCTTAGGTTTTTTTCGATCTTTAATCTTTCCTTCGGATAAATCAAAGACCGGTGGTGAATTTAAAGATTTGTGATTCAAGTTAATCCAATAGCTTGGTATCCGATTCTCACCGTGACAAAAATGGAGACTTCACTGGGGACTTTATTTGAGGGTTCCCCCTAACTTGTTTATTTATGTTATTTGTTGTATACTTGTACTTGTATTTGTTATCTGCTTGCTTGGGTTTTCTGTATGCAGGGTTGTTACATTGTGAGATAAGTCATAACCCGGACTTGAGAGCACACATATGATAGGATTATGGTGTAATCAATAGTCAGCTGTTGGGAGTAGTCCTAACAAGTTTGGCATATGATGACCACGCTCAGTCGAGGACCCTTTGGGGTGATTGATGTCTAATGCGAGTAGTCGTATTGATGTCACTCATTCCGATGAATGCCAATAAGACTGAGGACCGTAGTTACCTTTACCCCCACTTGGCCTCACTACGCCAAAATTCGCTTTTGGCAGCACTACAAAGACATCACTTTTATCAGAAAGCGCTGCTATAAGTTTTGAAAAAAATTCGCTAAAAAAAAGCGCTGCTAAAGGCTACCTTTAGAAAACGCTTTTTAAAAGCGCTGCTAAAGGTCGTACGTAGTCACTACCTTAGAAAGCACTTTTATAAAAGCGCTGCTAAAGGTATAACCTTAGAAAGCGCTTTTAAAAAGCGCTGCTAAAGGGTAACCTTAGAAAGCGCTTTTAAAAAGCGCTGCTAAAGGCCTTAAGTTGGCCCCACATATGAAAGCGCTTTCTGAAAGCGCCGCTGTAGGCCAATGAAAAGAAAGCGCTTTCTAAGGAAAATCACTACTATATGCTGACCTATGAAAGCGCTTTCAAAAAGCGCTGCCTTAGGTCATTTGTTAATTAAAAAATAAAGAAGCCCTAATCATTTCTTTCTATTCATTTTCACGACCTCCCTCATTTCTCCCTGGAGATATCACAACTGTTCTGTTTCCGACCTCCATTGTTCTCCGACCGCCATTGTTCAGAGTTCTCCGACCACCATTGTTGTTTTCTCCGACGACCATCGTTCTCCGACCGTGTTCTCTCTCGTGTCTGGTACGTTTTCGTGTCTGGTACGTTTTCGTGTCTGGTTAGGAGTGTGTTAGTTTGGTTAGACAATCGTGACTGTTAGTTTGGTTAGGAATGTGTTAGTTTGGTTAGACAATCATGACTGTTAGTAAAGATTTATATGAATGTTGTTGTTCTGTTACATTACCAGCCATCTTCAACATAAAGTTCACATAAAGTTCACATACAAGAATATGAATGTTGTTGTTCTGTTAGTAAAGATTTATATGCATGAATGTTTTATATGAATGTTGTTGTATATGAATGACTGTTTTATATGAACGTTGTTGTTCTAGTTGTTTCATCTTGCAGCAACTTTTCAAGACAGATTTCAGAAGAAATCTTTACTGTAAGTTTTAAAGAGAGACTTCAGCTAGTTTGTACCTTTAGACTGTAAGGTCAGATTACAAGTATATAGTATGAGTACATGTTTATAAATCATTATTTTCTTATACTTGTATGTGAATGGTTTTTGAATTTTCCATGATTAAAAGAATAATATCTAGTTAGCTGATCTTAATACTTTGTTTAAACCATGAATATTCTGTTAATAGTGAAATAATAGTGAAATGTAAGCAATTGTTAAGATTGTTAAGATTGTTAAGATTGTTAGAATGCTAACGAATTGAGTTTTTTTTTATTGTCTATTTTTTTCTTTACTACAGGTCAAATGGCTAGTAACCAGGATAAAAATGACTCACACGATACAAATGATGCAAATGAAAAACCTGAGAATGTAGAAAAAGAAATTACACGAGGAATAACAATTATGAAGTCAATAATTCGTGCAAGAGATAAAGGAATCAAATATGATGTACATTGGAGCGATGAAGACCAACTAATTGAGCCTAACGGTGCAATGTTGATAAGTTACATAGGTTTACTTGTTCGTCAGAACATTCCAATCACCTGTGATAACTGGAGAAATCCAGCGTTGCAAGCTAGTAAAGAAAAAATATGGACTGAGATACAAGTACGTACCATATATAATTGATGTTATTAGATTTTTGTTAATGAGTATGTCTTTAAATTACTTATACTAACACACTATATGTGTATGTTTTTCGTAGAGGTCTTTTAACATTGATGAAAGCCGGAAAAGGTATTGTCTTGAATTGGCCGGAAAAAGACTCCGAGGGTTTCGAACTTTTTTATCAACCACTTTCTAAAGGATAAGCAAGGGAAGTTTGTTGAAGCAGAACTTCCAGTGAAGTATGCGGATTTGATTACACCTGAAGAATAGGAGACATTTGTAGCCAAACGAAGAACTGAAAAATTCCATGTAATGTTAATTTGTCATGTCTATTAATTGTATTGTATACTTGTTGCATTAGATTGTTCGGATATGACTTAAACTTGTTTATCCAGGAAGTGAGTGACATAAATCGGCAAAGAGCATCAAAACCGGCGTATCCATACAAAAAAGGGCGTTTGGGATATGCACGCTTACAGCAAAAAAGGTAAGTATATATAAATGTTATGATCTTATTAATTGTCTCATTGTGTTATAATTGATGATCTTATTTTTGTCTCAATGTGTAGTTAGAAGAGAGTAAATGTGAAGAAACATCTCTTCCGGGGCATGTTTTGTGGAAGGCTGCTCGTGTCGGCAAGGATGGAGTTGTTACGGAAGATGTTCAACATGTTTTTGACGAATGTGTAAGTATAACATTATGTCTTTAATTAAATCAAAAGTTTACTAACATATAATTAATTATTAATCCCCACTAATAATTGTCGATATGTAAATGAATTTCAGGAGACACTATCTCAATCCTTACCTACAGGTGAGAACGAGGATTGCAGGAGCATACTTAGTCGAGTTCTAAATGTTCCTGAGTATTCTGGCCGTGTGCGGGGTAAGGGATTTGGTGTGACTCCATCGTCCTTATATAAGCATCCAAAGAAAAAAAAATCCTAGCAACCAACAAGTGATGCAAACGTTGGAGGAATTAAAAGCGCAAGTCCGTGAATTGCAAAAGGACAAAGAAAGATATATGGCGGAAAAACGCAGTTCAGTGTTGAAAGATACTAGCGACAAAGCTAGTATCAATTGTTAGAAGAAATTTCTCGAGTTAATTATATATGTTATTATGAAATTAAATTAGCCCATTCATTTTAATTGACATATATACACATTAACAATAACATATTTGTTATTGGTTTAGGGTATTTCATCTTGTCAGCTGTATTTATCGTCACCGACTTATTGCATAGTTGGCAAGGGCAAAGTGCATAACACTTTGGGAGATTTACTTCACCATCAACTGCTTCCTGATGGATATTTGAAAGTATCGGTTGATATTGCATTAGAGCTGGATGTGTTGCTACCGATACCTGACGTTGTTTCAGAGACAATATTGCTGCGGGATGCAATAGGATCGTTTGTTGCATGCCCGTCATACCTCATTTTTATAGATGAGGAGGTATGTTGAAAACCATTATGAATGTTTTAGTAATCAAATGTCAATTCTGAACCATTATGAAAAGCATTCTGAACCATTACGTACATTTTTTTTACATGGTAATGTTAGACTCCTACAAAACCCGCATCTAGGGATAAAGGGATTTTGCGGCACAACGAGTCTGTTGCATCATAAAAAGAGGTACATTGAAAGTGTTAATTTTGTGATCTGAATGCAAAAGCTTCATGATTTTATATGTTACCTAACTTATATGATTTTTAGGTTCCTGCTCAAGAGTCACAACAAGTCACCAAGAAAGCTAGCAACGTATCCAACAAAAAAAAGGATCTTCCAAGGACCGACCAAAAAGAGCTTTTGTTGGTCGATTTAGGATGTGTCTTGAAACACTTGTGGGAACATCATATTTGATGCATGGTGTAGCGGCAAAATCGTGAGTGTAAGCTATTGATTAACTTAACTCGAAAAGCAAGATTCGCCACCGCACTTTTATTTTATCCAAAAAGGAAAGGAAAAAGAGCAAACAAAACCTACACAATCTCTAAACAAGAACAAGTGAACAGAGACTGGGTAAGGGGGGTTGGTTACGCAATGGGAAGGTGTTAGCACCCAAAACATCTATAGTATTCTATAGGAGCCCTTTGAAATATCTACCGCTTTTTGGTCTGAAAAAGTTTGCTTGAAAAAGTGATTGAGGAGGTGAGAAGAGAAATTGTTTTTAAGATTTTTATGTTTGGAGAGACTTTTCGCCTCATGCCTACGTACCCACGATGTGCAATGTAGGATCAAAACCCCGTAGTTCGTGGTACAAAGAATGAAATTTGTTTGTTTTGGTTGATTTTAAATGTAAAGGCAAGTCGTCATTTCCAAGCGAATAATTCCGCTTAAAGAAATGAATCATGTCTAAGCTTATGAAAAAGGTTTTAAAAGAGAAAAGTGCGCGAGGGCACAAAAGAGAGTAAGTGAGTTTGGTATTTTTTAAAGTCTTTTGAAAAAAAGTGTCAATATGCTTATGTAGTTTAACATTTTGTTAAGAAATGAAAGGAAAAGAGTCAAAATCACTTGACAAAGTCAAGGTTTAATTATGAAAGAGGTGAAAGTTTGAAATCAAGAATGTTTGAAAAAGGGAGAGAGTTTTGAAAATTGAAGAATGGGTGGAGAAGAATTGACTATCCTAAAGCATAAAGTAAAAGCTAAGGATAAGAATGATTTAACCACAAGTGTAGTTGTCTTCACCATAAACCATGCAAAAGCACAAGTCTTCGAAGTCTTCGAACCATAATTCTAACGCAAAGGCAAAAGGACCTAGTTCTAAGTCCAAGGTTCCAAGAATTGCATTGGATGTCCAAGGTCTAAGTTCAAGGATTCAAGAATAGCATTGAAGTCCAAGGTCTAGGTGCAAAATTCCATGTCCATTGCAAAGGATAGTGACCATAGTCCAAGATTAGAAGCACAAGTTTTTGAGGTTTTGGCCTTTATTAATGTTTTTGGTCCAACTGGACAAAGAGAAAAAGGCATAAGCATAAACATGTGTCCAACGGACAAAGGAAAAATTGTGGAAGCATAAACATATGTCCAACGGACAAAGGAAAAATTGCGAAAATCATAAACATGATATAAAATGATAAAAATGGAGCGTAAAAGTAAAAGAGATAAGGAGCGAGAAGGAATTGTAAATGATTAGTACAATAGTAATGTTAGAAAGTTAGTGATTAGTTGTTAGAGTTAGTGATCAATAATAATTGAATAATTGCACTTAGGTCAAGGTTGATGAGAACTCATTAGAGGATTGATAAGACCAAAGCCTCCTAACAACAAGTCTCATAAGTTTTGAACCAAAAGACAAATGATCAACCATTTTTGATAGTTTTCCGATGCGGGACAAATATTGCCCTAGGTTATGCAATCGCCAAGTAATTTACGGAGTAATTACCCTACAATGAGGTCGGCCAATAGCTATTTGTGCTAATGTATGCTAGATGAATGATATGTAGATCGTTATCCGAAAGCAATACCGCACGAAAAGAAAAGAAAGTAACGATCTCGTCTTGATCAAGAATTCGGCAAAGAAATTCTAATGATCCATAAGACTTTCATCGATCAAAAGAAAAGAGAATTAGATGAAGAGAAAGCCAAATTAAACCGCAAAAGTATGTGATCTAAGGCTAAGAACAAAGGGAAGGGGAAGGAAATGGAAAAAGAACCAAAACAGTCCTAAAATAGAGCTAAAATAGCATTTTGGACACTGGTTAATCGGTTAACACATTGGTTAATCGGTTAACTAGTGCAGATTTTGAATTTCTGCGCAGAACAGGGTGTTAATCGGTTAACCAATTTACACAGTATCTGGTTAATCGGTTAACACTGCGCCAGAATAAAAAAATGTGCAAAATTCAGCATGATCTTCTTTCAAAATATTTTTCAAACACCTTGTGATCATGAACTGAATTTACACGAATTTTACAGTAAAAATAGACAGAGAAACCTGCAATCAAACAACAATATATGATCCAAAGGATCAACAACAAGCAACACCAAGGATCTACATCTTGAATGATGAATATGAAGCTTTAACAATGGTGGAAAGTGAATTACCACTTCAAATCAGAAAATCCTTCCAAATTGCAGCAAGATCTACACTCCAAAGCCTTGATCTATGAACAAAAACAAGAATGGATGAAGGTTTAGCTCTAAATTAGTAAGAATCAATGTGAATTCTTACTAACTTATGAAAGAAGAAATTGAGTTTTTGGTGAATTTTGGTAGTTGGGGAGAGAATTTTCAAGAGATTTTTTGGCTATCAAAAGCTTATCAAATGAGTGAAATGAGGGCTCTATTTATAGAGTTTAGGCTTGGAAATTTGGTGGTTTGGAATTAGGCTTGGAATTTGAAAATTAGGCTTGGAATTTGAATTTGGAGGGAAATTCATAAAAGAGTGGTGATTAGTGAAGGTGTATGGTAGGAAATGATCAAAGTGATGTAGGGAATTAAAATGAGGTGGTATGGAATATTCCAAAATGATGAAAATTGGTGCCAATTGCTGAAATTTGAATTTGCTGCCATTTTTTTCAAAATTCGCACGCGTTAACTGATTAATCAATGTGTTAATTGATTAACACAGTGAAAATTTGGAAATTTTGGCTTTTTGATGTGTTGTCTTGGTTCCGGCTCGATTTTTCTTGCTTGTCAAAGAAGACATGGAAATAAACACACGAACCTTGGAATTACTTGAATAATAATCAATTAAATCTTGGAAACTCTTGATCAGATGATTTTTGAATTGATTGCGGATCAACTTTGACTTTTCTCAGATAAAATTCGTTAGAGCTGTGGGACTGTTATTTTGGCATTTTTGACCTGTTCTTCCCCTGAAAATGTTAGTGAAAGAAAACAAAATATTTTTGGATTTTGATTAAGGTTAGTGAAATATAAAGAAAATAAGAAACACACAGATGCTCGGTAAACCCTGCAAGGCATAAACCCAAAGATGAGAGGGACAAGGGAACCAATGTGTGATCTTATTTGTGGTAAAGATGAAAAATGAAATGCGAATGATATGTGGAATCTTAGGGGTCAAAATTAGGGTCTTACAGCTGCCCCTATTTAAGTCTCTTCTATCGGGAGATATGAAGATACTTAAATACAAAAAGCTACATTTTTAAGCCCTAAGATGCCACAAGATGATATGAATGCAAAGGATGAAACAGACTGCGGGGAGACTCGAAACAAAGGACTTACGGTAAATTGAGAGAGAATACGCGAAAAGACACGCTGGGGAACACAAGCTATTGCTGGAGATCTGTCAAGGTGACAAGAAGTATCCATCAATAGTTGGAAAGAGAGGGACAAGACCCTGAGAAGATGAGTAGTAACATCCAAGAATGGCATTGAATGGACACTACGAACGAGACAAAAGGTATGTCAAAAGATGTCCAAGAATGGCATTGGACTACAACAAGAAAGTTTCTGGTAAAAATAACAACGTCATCCAAGAATAGCATTGGATGGAGGTGAAAAACAACACTCTATTGGGGATAAGATATCCAAGAATGGCATTGGATGAAAGGAACTACAACATTCAAGAATGGCATTGAATGGGGGCAACAACAAGCATCAGAGTCATCCAAGAATAGCATTGAATATAAACAAAATTCCATTTGAAAACTTCACTAGGGACATCCAAGAATGGCATTGGATGGAAAGGTTTAAACATTAAAGATATCCAAGAATAGCATTGGGCTTGGCTGGGGAAAAGGTGTCCAAGAATGACATTGGATAAAAGTAATATCCACATCAAAGAATGGCATTGAATAAAGTGAGAAAAGTTCCGGAAAATATATTAGAAGTATCCAAGAATGGCATTGGACTCTGTTGAGGAAAAGATATCCAAGAATGGCATTGGATAAAGGAAGGACTTTCAGGAATGGCACTGAAAGTAAAGGTAAATGACTATATTCAAGAATGGCATTGAATGATAGTGAGAAAGACATCCAGGAATGACACTGAATGCAAAGGAGAAAACTCATTCAGGAATGGCACTGAATGAACAGATAAAACTTTCAGGAATGACACTGAAAGATATCCAAGCAAATCTGTTGGGGATTATAGAAGAGAGGCAAAACTTCCAGGAATAACACTGGGAGTAACAAGAGGAAAAAGATATCCAGGAATGGCACTGGAGATCAAAAGAGATAGACGTCCTGGAATGGCACTGGAGAAATAAGAGGCATACATCCAAGAATAGCACTGGAGTGAAATAAGGCAAAGATCCAGGAATAGCACTGGAATGAAAGAAGACAAACATCTAACAACAACAATAGATGCACAGGGAAATGACAACATCCAGGAATGGCACTGGAAAGAAAGATGATAAACAAGACAGCCAGGAATAGCACTGGAAGACAAACAAGACATCCAGGAATAGCACTGGAATGAAAGAAGACAGGTAAACGACAACATTCAGGAATGGCACTGAATGCAAAGGCAGGTAAAAGTTTTGGTAGGTGCCAAGTAAGTTGGAATTTGATCACAAGGTAAGATGTTGAAAGCAACAGGACCTCGGGAAATGCATATGAGCACGAAGCACACTTCGAGCTATGAAAATATTTCTATTTATGGTAGATGAATGATTTATGTATGTGTCGTACCTCGAAAAATAAGATCCTCGCGACGGACGCGGAAAAAAACTGTTCGAAACAGAGTCGCCACCGAACTTTATTCATTCCAAGGAAGGAATAGGAAAATATCGATAAAACCTTTAAAGGGAGATAAGAACATGGTCGTCGCAACCAAATTCGGGTTCGGGAGTCGGTTACGCAAGAGGGAAGGTATTAGCACCCTCTGCGTCCGTTGTACTCAACGGGAACCTCTTGATTCGATTCGTGAGAAATGTTAGTTAGGTTTGTTTGCTTATCTTCTAAGGTAATCAATTTTAAGGGGAAAATGGGTGGTTTTTATTAGGGTGCTCGGCAAGGATTGAGAATCCTTGGGCCTACGTATTCCCTCGTGCAATGGGAAAGTCAGAGCATTCGTAGTTCGTGGGACTACAGTTGGTTTGTGTTTTTTTTAGGTGAACGAGTGTTTAATTCGCATTCTAATTGCTAAACGTTGGCTTGTCTGCTCGTCATGGAAGGCTGAAGCACTAGTTCATATGCGCGGAGGAATGGACTAAACAATGTTCTTTTTTTATGAAAAGTTGTTTGAATAAGGATTAAGTGTATTAGAGATTTGATTGAGAAAAAGAGTTGGATTTGGACGTGTTTTAGGCGAATGAGTGTTTAGGTTGCATTCAAACTGCCAAACATTGGCTTGTTTGCTCGCTAGGGGAGGCTGAAGCACGAGTTCATATGCGCGAAAGAATGACTTAAACAATGTTCTTTGGGAAAGGTGTTGGAGTTGTGGATTAAGTGTGTTTGTATTTTGATTGGGTGACGATTGCTTGAACTTAAGAAAGATTCCTCGGGCCCAAGTAATCGGGAAAGCGAGTCGAAGAACCGGCTCTCTCTCTTTTTCATCCTTAATTGTGAAAGATTTTTAATATGGTTAGAGTATGTTAAATAGATGACAATTACTTGAACTTAAGAAAGATTTCTCAGGTCCAAGTAATCGGGAAAGCTAGTCGAAGAACCGACTCTCTCTCTTTTTCATCCAAGTGTTTAAGAAAAGAAGATTTGACTTGATTTATTGTAAAAAGGGTTTGATATGTAATCGCGTTATGAGTCTTTTAAAGAAGACAATTACTTAAACTTAAGAAAGATTCCTCGGGCCCAAATAATTGAGGAGAAGAATCGAAGATTCCATTCTACTCCCTTTTCTCCTTTTAAGAAAAGCGTTTAAGTATGATTAAATGTATTAATTTGATTTGAAAAATGTTCGATGTTGATCGAGGTTTGAATTTACGTATGAGGAGGTTAAGAAAAGGAAGTTATGGTGTGAAGTGAAAGTTGGAAATACTTGATATATGGATCAAGTAAATGCTTAGAATTGAATTGATTGAATTTATTTGGAAAATACTTGATGTTGGATCAAGTTTGTTTTACTCTTATAAAAATAGTTGATTTTAATCTTATGGAATTAATTAAGCCATGATTAAACATAAACCAATCACATACATGCATACAAATCAAAATAAAATGGATAATCGCTGCATAAGGCCCAAGAGGAGGCAAAGGGGAGGTCGGTTGAGATCGTGAAACGATCGACTTATCAGGTATGAAAATGATTGACACGAAGTCCAAATATTAGTTGAAAAATATTTTGATTTGAATAAACACGCAATGACATAGCATAATATAATCAAGGCATAAAAAATCCATAAGGTAAACATCATGCACCACATATAATAAGCATAAATAAATAGACTCAAGCATGATATGGTTAGTCCCCTAATCCTAGTGTTAGTTTAAGGGAGGTATCCTAAACTAAAATAAATTCAAAGTTTTAGAGTTAAAATAAAGTTCAAATAATTAATTAGATTAAATTAAAATATTTAATAAAATTAATTAATATTAAATAAACTAATTTAATAAGATTAAATAAGAATTGAGGATTTATTAGGTAAAAGTATTTTTTAGATTTTTTAAAATAAAAGAAAACAGATTGGGCCTAAGGGGTGTATTGTTAGTAATTGGTTAGTTCAACATTTGTTAGGCCAAACATTGGGGGTGTGAATAGTCAGGCGCATGGGCCTGATAGCTGCATGAGGCCCAATACCCTTTATCTCGTCACAGGGGGTACGACAGTGATATTGAGGTGTTAACGAAAAAACTCCATAGGCTCTGAGCCCAGTCCAATTCAGTAGTGAAAAATAAAATAATAAAAAACCTAAAAGCCATTTGCTCAAAACGGTAAAAAAACCTAGCCCCCTTCTCACCATCATCTTCATCCAAATCTTCTCCTCCCCATTGCCGACACTCCCTCCGTCTCTCAAACTCACCACCACATCAACGTCATCTTCCTTCTTCTCACCGTCAACCACTTCGTTTCTCTCCACCCTCTCTAATCCTTTTCAATAGTCTCTCACCAAGCTTCGCTCATAGAAGGTTCTCTCTCCCTTCGCTCCATACCACCACACCGGAAATGAACCGTTGCGCCGCGCCGTGGTACTTCGCCGACGACGGCGGATGCTCCAACACACTCAACTCCTCCGATTTGTCCAAGATACACCGGCCACGTCCTCGCCGCGACCTCCCCTCGACGGGAAACTCAACAAAACCTTGCGCCCATTCCTCATTGCGTTCAATCAAACTCTCACCTCGTGTACACACCGTGCCACCGTTTCGGAATCGACACCGACGAACCAAAATCTCTACCAGTCCTCAAGGTTATCAAGCACGGTGCCGTGGAAAACGATCGAAACCAAATATTCATTCAGCAATCGTAAATCACAGGAAACAGAATTATCACAGAGCAAAAGCAACTACAACATGGATTCAAATGTGAAATTTGTAACTAAAGCCACACCAATCGCGATGTACAACATAGTAGCAAAGTGATTCAAACGTACCTATCGGAGTCGCTCTGATGGCTCTTCGAATCGAAAGAAGTTGAATAAAAAATCAGAGGTAATGTTGCTTCTCCTTCTCTACGTAACTTCAGTCGTTGTTGTTAGTTTTGCTTCTGAGTCCTCTATTTGTATTCTTCTTCTTCTGAGAACGTTGTTGTTGCGTGATTCTGTTGTCTTTTTTCTCAGCATTTTGGCTCCTTTGCAGGTCGTTTCGGTTGTACCATTTTGCAATGTTTTAGCATGTACGGCGCATTTTGGTTGTTCTTGCGGGGTCAGGTCGTTTTGTTATGGCGGTTTGGTTTTGTTGACGGTGTGTAGTAGAGGTGAGGTGCTGGCTGGAGGTTCTACGTTGTGGAATCGTTAGTGTCTGGTTTAGATGAAGTTTTGGAGGAAGTGGAGAAAAAAAAAGAAGGTGGTCATGGCGGAATCATGGTGAGCTGCACTAGGAGAGATGATTTGATGTAGTGTAAGGTGTGTATTTCTTGTAGCCGGTGAAGTGTTGGTGGTGAGGGAGTGTTTTATATTGAAGATGGTTTTGTGTAAAATATTGAAGATGGAAGCAGGGTTCCGAATTCTGCAGAAAGTTTTCCTCCCTTTGAACGAAAATGCAGGCCCGGTTTATATGTGTATCATGCTGATGTTAATGAAAGTTAGTGAGTTTGTGATAATATCAGGTCCGTTATGTTGATTCTCTTCTCTCCTTTTTTAACCTAGATCAAAACTTCTTGGTTAAGTTTCTAGTACAAATTAAATTTGTCCTGATGTTCACGTTCTGTCCCTTTCATCTTGCAGGCTGAAGAGTTGTTGCTGTTGCTTGTGGGAAGTAGGTGTAGCAGCGTGAGGTACTGCGGTTTGCTGGTAAAGGGTTTCTTTTCAGGTCAAAGCTTGTGAAGAGTTCTTTGTATTGTAGTGACATGATGTGGCCGACTTTTTTGAATAAAGTAGAATGTTAATTATTTATTTTTTCCTTTTTTTGTTGTAATATAAAAAACTACACATGGACTATGGACTTATAATATAAAGAAAGGTGATTTGGGCTTTGACTAATAAAATAAAATGAGAAGTAGTTATTATTTTTTTGGAATAATTTTGTTTATTGTATGAATATGGATAACAAAAGAAAATTTGGCTAATTGGTATAAAATCATTATAGATGTCAAAAGAATGGATAAAGTTGGGTAAATGAATTGGACACTTAAAAAATGGATTTGGAAATGTCTTGGTTTTTTTAATGTGGATAAATGGATTTAGAAGATTTGGTTAAATTGAATTTAAAGTGGAATTGACAAAATGGATATGAAATGAAAAATGGTTTAGAAAAATGGATAATGGATAATATCGGAGAATGGGTAATTATGGACGTTAAAAATGAAGTGGATTCTTATGGAAAATAATTTTGAAGTGGACATGGATTAAAAGTCGGGATTGAAAATGGTTTGGAAGAAAAAGGAGGTACATAAGTCATTTATACACAGGTAGGACAAATTTGGGGTATGACAGTATGCAATGCAGATGATAGGGACAACTGAGATAGACTCTTTTGTGAGGGAAGAATGGAACTCTGTTTCCTCAACACAGGGAACACTGCCCACTCTGCTTGGAGAGAAGATGTTGAACATATCTCTGTCACACTTATGAATTATATCAGGGGGATGGTCTTTTGAGGAAAGACATCTTAAGGATTCTTGAAGAAGACTGCCCCAGATTGATTGACTGATGAAAATAAACTTATCATAGCTTCAGTTTGACTTCTGTAGGGGAAAAAATGAACTGATCATGGCTTCAATTCTTGAAATGAATGTTGAGGATAAACTAATCATGGCTTCATCTGCTATTGTTGGGGATGAACTGATCATGGCTTCAGTTCTTGAAATGACTGTTGAGAAGGCTAAACTCAGTATGAATCTTGAAAGAGATATTCTGCTTAACCAATTCTGATAATAACTTGCACTAGGCAACAAATCTTGAACTGATTCACAACATGATCTAGAGGTAATGCCCCTGATAGGATCACTGACCAATTTTCTCAAGTGTTTGAAATTTTCTTGATGAGGAAAGTTTGCTTGCAAATAAAATCATTCAAACAAACATGGTAATTTTAATGCAAAGCTCAATGCAATCTTGAAATCAAAAATCATTTTTGGAATGATATTATTGATGTAAAGCAAAATGAATCACTTGTCAAAACACGGCGGTTTAGACATGCAAAGTGAAAGAGAAAGCGAAGGTAAGACATCAAAGTAAATGATTGGCAACAAACATAGGAGTCAGTTTATGCAACCTTGTTGTAGTATGCTTTCAAAAGAAACCTGGCTTCAATTAGGTCTTTTGAAGGTTGTAACGTGGTCTGGTTCACGGTTTTTGAAACAAAGGATATATACTCAAAGTTTATTTGTACCGAACCCATTCTTCGTGATGATCTCCAGTCCTATGCTCAGTTAGTTCAAACTATGCATTCAGGTTCTAGGAGATTTTGGAATTGCAACACTGTTATGATGATGGCTCAAGGGATTTTTTGAGATGGTAATCACTCTTTCTTACAACATATTGTTGTTTTTGATGAGGACCTTAGTCAACTCGTTTTATCTTTGAGGATTTTGGTAACCTCTTGATTGATTTTTTTAATCCCTAACTTTTGCCTGAACTGTGTCAATTGATTTTACAGTCAGCGGGATGCCCCAATTTTTTCCTAAGTCTTCTTCATAGGTTTTGACTTAGCGGGCTTTTCTTTTGATTGATTTTTTTTCTCTCTTTTTTTTAGAGGTAGTGACTGCCTAGCTTAATGATTATGGTGAATCATCATTGGCTTTTGATTTGAAAGACATCTTCGACACTTCTTCATTGTTGGCGTCATGCATGCACAGTCAAATTAACTGAGAACTACCCATCCCCAGGTTAAAATTGCGGGTTTTTCGTATAGAAAGAAACTCCAACTTCTAGGCTCGAAGGGGTTGACAAGGGATTAACTTTCTTATTTCTCCAGTGTTTGGGAGTTGAAACAATGCCTGTACATCCTTAGCCAAGTTTCAAATTGAAAGCATACAATCCAGCAATTTCAAGTATTTCGTTTTCATCATCCTCCCTCCAATCTTTGCATAAACAAAAGCTTGATAAAGAAAGTGAACAGGAGATATATTTTTGTTTTGTGAACAAGAAAGCATAAAGATGCACACAGTGGATATAAATAAATTGAATCAAACATTGCAATGCTCATTTCATTGAAATTACCATGAAAGTACAAATAAAGTTCGAAAGCAAACAAACAATACAATCAAAGGAAAATGTAAACAGAAAGAAACAAGGCCTAGTGACTAATCAGCAACAAGGATGAGCTGTCCTATCTGAAACACTGGCTTTAGGAGATGATTCGTCTGAACTGACTTAAACTTCACTTAGCATGCTCTAGCAAAGGATTGTTGACAACATTGGGATTCTCATCAAGAAAAGTCAGAATCTTTGAGTTCACCAATTCTTGTACTCTAGCTTTCAATGCATAGCAACCTTCCAAGTTATGGCCTGCCCCACCTCGATGGAACTCACAGTGAAGATCAGCCCTATAGCCGGCTGGGAGAGGATTTGGAGGAGGAGGTAGATCCCTCATTGTAATCAAACCTTTATGAACAAGACATGGATACAACTCAGTGTAGGACATCGGGATAGGATCAAAGTTAATCCTATTGCGATTCTAATTCTGTCTAACAGGCTGACGAGGAGCTTGAAATGGTTGAGCGTTGACAACAGGAGCGATTGCAGCTACATATTGTTGTTGCCTGCGATGAGGTTTCCCTTCAACTGAAACAGCATGGGTATCGCAAGTCCCATATACCATTTCATTGAAGACCCACTCAAGCTGTCTTGGAAACAGTGAATGAGTAGTTTGTCATTTTTGGCATGAGCAGCCATCTTGTGGCAGTACATCACCAAGTGGGTTCTGGGACAGGTGTGCCCCTTGTATTTCTCAAAATTAGGAGTTTTGAATTTTGGAGGAATAACCAAGTCGGAAACCAAGCACATGTCCATTGCGGCAGCATTAAAGACATCACTTCCTTCCACGGCTCTTATCCTTTTGTCTAGAGTTTGTCATTGCTCTCTGACTTCTTCAATGTATCCAGGTTCTCCCTGACTTTCAGATTGTGGACCAACAGCATGGTACACGAAAGGATTCTCAGGAATAGCTTGAGCAACAGAATGCACAACAGGCTGAGGTTCAGTGAACAATGGAGCTGAAGATACTGGCGAAACAAACACAGGAGTAGTTACAAAGGGTGGCGAGTAATTCGGAGGTAACCCAAATTCTGGCCAAGTAGAAGCTGGTTGCTGATTCAGTGGAGACAAACACAGTGCTCTGAGGTGGTTCACCTCTAGCAATCAGAACTTACAACATTTCTGTGAGCTTGGTCATACCAGCCTTCAACTCATCAATTTCCATTCTGACTTCGGCGTTGTGTTGTTCTTGATTTTCCATTCTCAATCTGACAGCAACTCTAGTTCCGTAGTTGTGTTGAGGAAACATCTTGACGGTGAATAGATAACTGGAGAAGGAGACAGTTGAAATGAGTTTCTGGACAACTCGAAAGAAATGCATATGTATTCTCATGGATGCAAGAGTGCATGGATGCAACAACCACAAACAAGATCACTCAAAGCACACGGGTTCAAAGGTTCGAGTCACGAGCATGGAGTCAAGGTTAAGAACTAACCCACTAAGGTATGTGCTAAGGGTATAACACCTGCCGAACAAGGTTCTAAAGAAGTTCCCAGAGTCTACAACCCATTTTTCGGATATTATCGATTTCCCAACTGCTTGGTAGTCAATAATATTCTCAAGAGAGTCTCGTCAGAGTGTGGTATCGCGTAACAACTTATTCAATTTTGCACCTGAATAGCGACCGCACCACGTCCTAATAAGGCCAAGATGGGTTAAAGGATTCTAAAGTTCCCAGCTTTGGGTCCTCAGATCAAGGAGCATAACGGGTTTACCATTTATGGTCTGCCATTACTACTTCTTGGGAGGAGTGCCTCAACTGAGTCCTCGGGAATGGTCGCCAGGGTCGACAGTTTTCCAAGTTACATTCCATCATCTGAACCAAATGCGCAGGATAGAACATTACCAAAGAAAACCTCGTCTGGATGTGGAATTTTCGTGTATACTACGTCTGGCCAAATGCCACACAAGTCACACTACTTTCCACCCTAGTCTTAGGTGTACACTCAAGTCTGGGTATAAGACTTATCTCACCACACAAGAGAATTCCCAAACAGAACAAGCAAGTAACAAGAAAATCAGACAAAAAGTAGTAAATAAATCAAAGTAGGCTAAACCCCTCAAGGGATGGACCAGCAAGAGGTCAATCTGTCCCCAGCAGAGTCGCCACTTTTCTGTAGCGGCAAAATCGTGAGTGTAAGCTATTGATTAACTTAACTCGAAAAGCAAGAGTCGCCACCGCACTTTTATTTTATCCAAAAAGGAAAGGAAAAAGAGAGAACAAAACCTACACAAGCTTTAAACAAGAACAAGTGAACAGAGACTGGGTAAGGGGGTTGGTTATGCAATGGGAAGGTGTTAGCACCCAAAACGTCTATAGTACTCTATAGGAGCCCTTTGAAATATCTACCGCTTTTTGGTCTGAAAAAGTTTGCTTGAAAATGTGATTGAGAAGGTGAGAAGAGAAATTGTTTTTAAGATTTTTGTGTTTGGAGAGACTTTTCGCCTCATGCCTACGTACCCACGATGTGCAATGTAGGATCAAAACCCCGTAGTTCGTGGTACAAAGAATGAAATTTGTTTGTTTTGGTTGATTTTAAATGTAAAGACAAGTCGTCATTTCCAAGCGAATAATTCCGCTTAAAGAAATGAATCATGTCTAAACTTATGAAAACGGTTTTTAAAGAGAAAAGTGCACGAGGGCACAAAAGAGAGTAAGTGAGTTTGGTGTTTTTTAAAGTCTTTTGAAAAAAAAGTGTCAATATGCTTATGTAGTTTAGCATTTTGTTAAGAAATGAAAGGAAAAGAGTCAAAATCACTTGACAAAGTCAAGGTTTAATTATGAAAGAGGTGAAAGTTTGAAATCAAGAATGTTTTGAAATAGGGAGAGAGTTTTGAAAATTGAAGAATGGGTGGAGAAGAAGTGACTATCCTAAAGCATAAAGTAAAAGCTAAGGATAAGAATGATCTAACCACAAGTGTAGTTGTCTTCACCACAAACCATGCAAAATCACAAGCCTTCGAAGTCTTCAAACCATAATTCCAACGCAAAGGGAAAAGGTCATAGTTCTAAGTTCAAGGTTCCAAGAATTGCATTGGATGTCCAAGGTCTAAGTTCAAGGATTCAAGAATAGCATTGAAGTCCAAGGTCTAGGTGTAAAATTCCATGTCCATTGCAAAGGATAGTGACCATAGTCCAAGATAAGAAGCACAAGTTTTTTAGAGGTTTTGGCCTTTATTAATGTTTTTGGTCCAAGTGGACAAAGAGAAAAAGGCATAAGCATAAACATGTGTCGAACGAACAAAGGAAAAATTGCGGAAGCATAAACATATGTCCAACGGACAAAGGAAAAATTGCGGAAAGCATAAACATGATATGAAATGATAAAAATGAAGCGTAAAAGTAAAAGAGATAAGGAGCGAGAAGGAATTGTAAATGATTAGTACAATAGTGTTCTGGACTAGACCAATGGCTAGACATGGCACGATCCGCTTCTGCTCCAGAGCGGCCCAAATTGCCTAAGTCCAATCCACAGAGGGGTAAAAGTTACGTTTCTGCCCCTCCAACCGGGGAAGGAACGCAACGTTCCTCCCCGGAATTATTTCCCGTCATGCACGGCTTCATTGCTCCCCGAACAGCTATGGGCAGGTGCCCGGAACCATACCTATGCCCGACATAACAACTAGTTTTAGGCACCCTGCCCGACATAGCGGCTAGTTTGGGTAGTTACCTATTCTTTGGGGAAAACGGTTATGTCGCCCCAAAAATAGGACCGTTGGCCACGCACTGGGGGCTCTATATAAACCCTCTCGCTTGAGAGGGTCAGGTATCCAATATTCACCCTAAGAATTCATTCTTTGTACTTGCCCCTTTTCTCCAACCCTTTCTTTCTTGAGTGTCGGAGTACCTTGCAGGTACACCCCCTCCTCTCCGTACGACCAGCATCCCTGACGCACTTGGCGGCCCAATTCTACAGGATCTGATCCAGCCTTCACGATCAGTGGCGCCGTCTGTGGGAACCATTGTTCTCCCCATCTTTCTTTCCTCAGAAACCGAAGATCAAAACAATTCTCAAACATCATCACGATCATGGCCTCCCAAGATTGCACCAAGGATGCTCTCCAGACCACCATTCTCCCCGTCAACAAATCTGACATTGACGGCCAGTCATCTCTCCTCCGAGATACCCGTTTCCTCAGGGACGGAGCCACTGCTTCTCCTTCCCCTACCCCTGCTGATCGAAACAACGATCAACCTTTACTTGACGTCCAGCCCGTTCTTGTTCCGGCCAACGCCGACCCGGCCGTGGCAGCCCTCCTGGAGGCGATCAACAAAACCAACACCCTGATCCTATAGCAAAATGAGAGGATCGGGGCGTTAGAAGAGTTCAACCGTCCAAGATCCCCTCCCACGCGGAGGAACCAGCGACGATCAAGGAGCCCGCATCCCCGGAGAGACGTCAACCGAAGACTGCGCCAAGAGCTTGATCCTCGCGCAGCCCGGAAGCGCGACCAGATCTCCCCACGTGACCAGTACGCTCACAACCACAAGAGGACTCGAAGGAACGAGCAATCTCCGCCGGTCAAGTCTAAAGGACGGGCCCGCTCACCTTCTCCTCGAAGGAACCGCTCACCTTCCCCTCGAAGGAACCGATCACCTTCTCCTCGAAGGAACCGCTCACCTTCTCCGTGAAGGAACCGCTCCCCTTCTCCCCGGAGGAACCGCCGCCGCGAGCATCCCATTCGGTCCCCATCATACACCAGTTCTAGCAGCGACGACGAGCCTCGCGACCCGTTGTCCCAGGAGATCTTGGCTACCCGTATCCCAAAAGGCTTGGAGAAACCCCCGTCACTTGGCACGTATGACAGAACCACTGACCCCGACGAGCACATCGAGAACATCGATGCGCTGTTAGACTACTGCGGCGTACGAGTAGCCATCAAATGCCGACTATTCCCGACCACGCTCCGAAAGGGAGTAATGACATGGTACAAGCAACTGCCCGAGGAGTCCATTACCTCGTGGAGATAGCTGGGCAGGATGTTCTCGCGGCACTTCACAGCATCTCGCCGCCACCCCAAAACCGAGGCCTCCCTTGGAGCCAAAATCCAAGGAAAAGATGAACCTCTCCGCGCATATATCGAGAGGTTCAACAAGGAAGCTGTACAAGTCCCTACAACGGACGAAATGAAGAAGTTTCTGCTCGAGCAAGGGCTCCGTCCAGGCTCCGAGTTTTCTAAAGCCATTGGCTTCGCACCACCGAGGAACTTAGATGCCCTCCTCCTCAAAGCCCAATCACGCATTCAGTATGAAGAGAAGGTTGCGGCCAACAACGTCCGAGCATCACGCCATCAGGAGAATGCTCGGGTATCCAGAGGAGAGGAAGCCTCGACATCTCGTCAGGGCGAACAGAGGCGCGAGGATCGTCCTCGTGACAACAAGGGACCCTCCAGGCGGTTCCATGACTACACTCCCCTGACCGTCTCCAGGGAAAAGATCTTGTCCGAATGTGCCAATTCGGAGTTTAAGCAGGTGGGGGTCCGCTTCCCCAAGGAACTGTCGAACAGACCAAACGTAGACAAATCAAAATACTGTCGTTTCCACAAGAGTCACAGCCACACTACGGAGGACTGCATCCATCTGAAGGATGCCATTGAGATACTGATCAGGGACGGGCACCTGAAACAATTCGTGAAGAAGAAGGACACTCCTCGGCAGGATGCCCAGGAGTCCAAGAAGATAGAGGAGGAAGTGCCCTCCTCAGAAGACGCCAACATACAGGTCGCTATGTCCATATCGCGACCGAAGGACTTCTACGTCCCGGACGGGCTCAGCGCCCCTGCTTATTTCACGGCCCACATCCCGTGGGAGACTTTTCCCTCCGCCATGGTCATCTCTGGCGGGGCTTCAACAAAGTCACTGTGGGCTCCGTGAAACGCAAGTTCGAGCATCTGATCAACACGAGCTCCAATAAAGTGACCACGCTCGATCAGGCCCAGAAGGGCTCCGTCCCTATCTCTTTCTACCGGGAAGAGCTCCTCAGTGGATCCCCGAACTCGAGCATACCTTTGCTCGTCAGAGCCCGAATGACGAACTTCGATGTTCGCAGAATACTCGTCGACCAGGGCAGCTCGGTCGACATCATGTACTCCCAGCTGTTCTCAACTCTTCAGTTGGACGAATCGCACCTTACCCCCTATATAGGATCCGATTTGCAGGGATTCAACGGATCAGTGACCAAGTCGTGGGGCTACGTCAAACTGATCGTAACCTTCGGATCAACTGAGATGGCCAGATCCATCAAGGTGCAATTCCTGGTGATCGACTGGCCGTCGCTATACCAGTGCATTTTCGGAAGGCCAACTCTGGCCGAGTTGGTAGCGGTACCCTCAACAGTCCATCTGAAGATGAAGTATTACACTTCGAAAGGAATGGTCGCCACCCTGCACGGTGATATCGAAGCTGCACGTAGGTGTTTCGAGGCAGCTACAAAGGGGCTCAACGCCATTGCGTCCAAGCCAAAAGCATCGGGCAAGCCAGCATTGCCAAGCAGCTCCGAGGAAGCCAAGCCTCTTCCCCAGGTCGACTCCATCGACCTCGACAGTCGCTTCCAAGAAGAAGACCAGCAAGAGGAATGAGCATCTTCAGCCAACCCGTTCATATCGTCCAGCAGCGGCTCCCATCCGATGTGCCCTATATCGGATGGCAACTTCGAGGTCGTTCTGTTCGGCGATGACCCTCAGCGGGGAGTCAAGATTGGAGCAGATCTGCCCGACATCGCGAGGAAGCAGCTCAAGGCATGCCTCCGCGAGAATGCCGACCTCTTCATATGGAGCGCCGCCGAAATGCCCGACTTGGATCCATCCGTCGCATGCCACCAGCTGACAATTGACCCGGCCGTCAAGGCTGTAGCACAACGTAGGAGAAAGCAGTCTCCGGAGAAGACGGAGGCTGCTGAAAAAGCTGTAAAGGACCTCCTCGAGGCCAAATTTATTTCAGAAGCCAAGTACACCACTTGGCTGTCCAACATTGTATTAGTTAAAAAAACTAATGGAAAATGGCGCATGTGCATTGATTACACTGATCTCAATAAGGCATGCCCGAAGGATGTCTACCCCTTCCCTAATATTGATACACTTGTTGATAATTCTGCTGGTTTTAAACTTTTATCGTTCATGGACGGCTACTCGGGCTATAATCAAATTCCGATGGCAATGTCCGACAAAAAATATACGGCCTTCATGACCGTATCGGGCAACTATTACTACAACGTAATGCCCTTCGGCCTAAAGAACGCCGGAGCAACATACCAATGAATGATGAACAAGGTATTCCGGGGAGAAATAGGCGACATGCTCGAAGTCTACATGGACGACATGATCGTAAAGTCCCACGAGGAAACCGATCATACTGCCCATTTGAGAAAGGTCTTCGAACAGGCCAGGAAATACAAAATGCGTTTTAATCCGGAGAAGTGCACGTTCGGTGTTCGGGAAGGCAAATTCCTCGGCTTCTACTTAACAGAATGAGGAATCGAGGCCAATCCCGATAAATGTCGGGCATTCTCCGAGTTTCCTACGCCCAAGTCCAAAAAATCCATCCAGTCCCTCAACGGGATGCTCGTGTCACTATCTCGTTTCGTGGCCAAGTCCGCCCAGCACGCCCTACCATTCTTCAAATTCCTCCGCAAAGAGGCAGCATTCGAATGGACCAAGAAGTGTGACGAGGCCCTTCTCCATCTGAAACGAGCATTCTCAGAGCCGCCGGTCCTCTCTCGCCCGGACAATGGCGAAACGTTGTACCTGTACCTCGTCGTAGCAACCGAAGCAGTGAGCGCAGCTCTCATCCGCGAGACACCTGGCGGGCAAAAGCCCATATATTTCACGAGCAAAGCGCTACAAGGACCAGAGTTAAGATACCAACAGATAGAGAAGGTGGCGCTGACCCTCATCAACGCAGCCAGAAGATTAAGACACTACTTCCTGGCTCACACGATTGTGATTCGAACAGATCAACCCATAAAGCAGCTGCTCGAACGACCAGACATGGCCGGCCGAATGCTCAAATGGTCATTGGAACTGTCAGAATTCGACATCCAATACGAAAGCAGAAAAGCCCTCAAGGCCCAAGCTCTGGCAGACTTCGTCACGGAAATGACATTCGCAGACTCCCCCGCGAGAGAAGCGCACAAATGGACCATTTTCGTTGACGGTGCCTCGAGCTCGACAAGGAGCGGCGCGGGCATCATACTGGAGAGCGACGAAGGAATCATTGTTGAAGTTTCACTCACCTTGTCCTTCCCAACCTCCAATAACCAGGCTGAATACGAGGCCTTCCTCGCGGGGCTACGCCTTGCCAAGGACCTGGGCGCAGAAGAAGTCGTCATTTGCACGGATTCACAACTCGTGGCCCTCCAGGTCCGGGGAGAATACCAAGCCAAAAACGACAACCTGACCGAATACTTGGTCCTGGTCAAGAAGGAGATGGCGAAGTTCACAATAGTGGAAGTGAAACATGTCCCCCACGAATATAACGTGCGAGCAGACGTGCTATCCAAACTAGCTAGCACAAAGAAGAAAGGTGGAAACAAATCCGTCATACAGGAAGTACTTCCTCGACCCAGCATCGAGAAGGCCTCCCCGACACTCAATGTGCAGGTGATCGGCGACAACAACTACAGGATGACCCCTGTCTACAACTATCTCGCCAAAGACAAACTTCCGTCCGACCCAAAAGAGGCCAGCACAGTCAGGCAAAGAGCATGCTCTTACGTCTTGGTCGAAGATAAACTCTACAGGCGGGGATTCTCCATTCCGCTGCTCAAGTGTGTCGAGGAAGAAATGGTCGCGCACATCCTGTGCGAAATCCACGAAGGAATCAACGCCCAACATCTCAGCGGAAGGTCGCTTGCCCGAAAGTCCCTCAGAGCAGGGTACTATTGGCCGACCATACAGCACGACGCGAAAGAACACGTGAAGAAATGCGATAAATGCCAACGACACGGGGACATGCACCTAGCTCCGCCTAACGAGCTCAAGGCTATGTCCTCCCCGTGGCCATTCGCCTGGTGGGGCCTAGACATCCTAGGACCCTTTGTGGTAGGATCAAGCCAGAACAAGTACCTAATAGTGGGTGTAGACTATTTCACAAAGAGGATAGAAGCGGAAGCTCTAGCCAAAATAACTGCCCTCAACATCCTGCGCTTCTACAAACGAAACATCCTTGCACGCTTCAGTATTCCCCAAGCTATAGTAACGGACAATGGGACGCAATTCACGGACAGGAAGTTCCAAGACTTCGTCGTCCAACTGGGCACGAAGCAGCACTTCGCATCCGTAGAGCACCCTCAAACAAACGGACAGGCTGAAGCAGCCAACCGAGTCATCCTTCGAGGCCTCAAGCGAAGGTTGGACGAAACAAAGAAGGCATGGGTCGAGGAACTGTACAACGTACTCTGGGCATACCGCACAACTCCACACTCAACGACCGAGGAAACACCTTTCCGTCTAGCATACGGGACCGAGGCTGTAATTCCCGTCGAAGTTCACGTGCCCTCTAGGTGGACAGAGTCGCCCCTAGACGAGGAGATGAACGACGAGTCATTGCGAGAAGAACTCGACGTTGTCGAGGAAATCCGAACCAGAGCAGCCCTCCGCGAAGCCTCACTGAAACAAAAAATTACCATCAGGCACAACGCCAAGGTGATACGACGAGAGTTCGACGTGGGAAGCCTTGTTCTAAGAAGAAACCACAAAGACTCTCGCGAAGGTAAACTAGCAGCCAACTGAGAAGGACCCTATCACGTCCGAGCAAAAACGGAAAATGGGGCCTACTATCTAGAACATCTCACCGGGGAAGAACTCGCTCGACCATGGAACGCTGAAAAGCTAAAACAATACTACAACTAGTTTCTCGGTTCGACCCGTCGCAATGACGAACGTCAGCTACCTACCACTATGCACGTCTAGGTACAAGCGTCACATACGAATAAAGCACTACCTCGCTCAGTAACAAGCCGGGTAACTGCTCGACAGCGGTCCTCAATCGAGCATCGCTGTTGTCAAAGTACCATGACCGGAAGAACCCCAGCTCGCGATGGGACATTCATGCCGCGAACTCAGACCTCAAACGCGACCTGAGCTTCGCACCCCGCCAGGATATTCCCTGGCCATTCGACCAGTTCCCCTCACTGCCGAACACATCTACAACGAGCAATCCCCCTAAGATATTTGCGCAAGTCAAATACTCCCAATCACAGGCGGACATATATTCACAACGAGCATGAGTACAACACTTAGCGAAAAATAAAAGCAAGTAAAATCATGCAGATGGCAGAATCAAACATGTAATAATTTAACATAATAAACGACCGCAAGGGCCACGATTGTACTAAGTTACATGAAACGGGGGCCACGCCCCCCAAAAATTAAATTACAACAGTTACACGGCACGCAGGCCGGACAAATTACAACATTAAAAACACAAACTCCTCACTCTTCCGCATGCTCGGCAGGCTCGGATTGGTGCCCCTGGTCCTCCGCGGGCTGATCCTCATTATTCCCTTTAAGGAGAGCATCGGGCATGACGATCTGTCCATCCTCAACGTGCGCCAGATAGTGGGTACCCTCGACAGAAAAGTCAAGCTCAGGGTTCACCACCCGCAGTTGAGCCACGGTGTTCCCGAAAGACTCCTCCGCGACAACAATACCATCATCCTCGGCCGTCAGCAAATGGGCAACCAGCTCGGATCTCGTCCTCAATGCCTTCACATCTTCTGGCTCATCATCACCAGGGGCATTGGCCGCCCTCAGCCGCTGGACCAGCTCCTCGGCAACTTTCTTCTCCGCCGCCAGCGTGGAGTTCTCTTTCTTCAACCGAGCCACCTCCTCCTCAGCCTTCTTCCGAGCATCTTCGGCAACCTTGGCTTCTTCTGTGAGGGACGCCATGGAAGCCCGAGTAGCGGTAAGTTCGGCCTCTGTTGCAGAGTCCCCTTCGGCGTAAACGACCGCCATCTCCAACATCCTGACCAAGGCGGAAGCATCTTGAGCCACCAACGCCCTCTTGCTCGGGCGGTCCATGCTTTCCAAGCAAAGAGACTCTTCCCGAGGCACAATCAAAGAGTTCCCCTCGAAGAATTTCCTGTCATGGATGCAAGGAGGAAGCTCGAACTTCCCCTTCTCCGATGCCCGAGTGAGATCCACAGCGTCAGTGATTCTTGGCCGCTTGGATCGACCAGTCAAGGGAAGAGGAGACCCCCGGGGAGCAGGAGTAGGAGTGGAAGAGGTCCCCGCAGCAAACTGCGCCGGAGGAGGAGCACGAGCACCGAAAAATTAAGACTTTGGAGGAGCCGCACCGACCTTGTTCCTCGCGAGAGCATTCCTCACAACCCGGTCATGAGCCTGAGGCATCTCACCTGCACAAACAAAATATGAGCACGTCAGATACGAGGAAAAGAAATAAAGCAAACAAATTCAAACAACTAAGACTACCAAGTAGCTTCCTGGCATCCTCGAGGGTCTTGCACTCCAGCAGTGCCTTAATATTGATAAATCGACGCTCAACCCTCTGACTCCCATCTTCCTCGAAGATCGGATTACCCTTGCTCGTCCAGCACTCAGCAAGCCGGAAGGAGTTGACCCACTTCACCAACTCCTCATACGCCACGACATCCTGCCCGTGGAGCTCGTTCGGCTGGAGGACATAGTCGCTGGGCTTCTTGGCGAAATGATCGAGTGCCCAATCGATGGGGAACTTATAGATTCTCTGCCCAATAAATTTCCCCTCCTCGTCACGCAGGTCGTTCCCATCCTCGTCCACCTCAATCTCCCAGACGTATGTACTGTCCTGGGCAGTTTCGGATAGGGGCTCGACAACGTAATATCGCTCCTTAAACGTCCGTATCGATTCGGAAAAAGGCTTGAACAGCTTACGTGGCTGCTTCAAAGAAACCCAGCCGTACTTCCTCCCCGATAGCTGCCTTTGAAGATGGAAGATAGTGAAGAATAGAGGGAGAGTAGCCCCTATGGAGAGATGCTCACATACCAGCTCGAACGCCCGGATAATGGCCAACGAGTTGGGATGCAGTTGCGTAGGGGCCAATCTCAAATAAACGAACACTGACTGCTGAAATTCAGTGAACAGAAACCTCAGGCCCAACTCCTTAAAGGCATATTCATACATCGTAAAATGGTCCCCGAAGTTCGTGCAGACCCGCTCTTCCTCAGTAGGTAAGTGCACCTTTAACTCCCCCTCCAGTCCAACCTCCGTGAAGACATCGCCCAAATATGTTGCGAAAGTGGAGACATGTTCGGAAGGCTCGGCCACCTCCCATTCTTCATCAGGACCTTTAGCGGCGTCCTCGTCCATAACTTCCAAGTCTTCTTCCTCCCCGACATCACTGGAGGTGCTCGACGCCGTCGAGCTACTATTTTCCGAAGAGCCTGTTTCTTCCTCGGATGTATCTAGGATAACCTCTCTATCTGGCCCCGTCGCCATTACGATCACCTGAAAAGCAGAGAAGAAAGTGAATTCGACAACAAATCAAATCCACCCTTCCACCGCTAAGTCAAGTGAAAAGGCGCGCAAAGGGCTGAGGACAACGTCCCCGACCTAAGCCCTAACATCAAAGGAAAAGCTGACACCTCCCCGCGAGGAGACGCTCGAAGCCAATCATCCCCGAGCGAGGAGCTTCCCCGCACTCATACCCAGTTTCCGTTTGAAGCTCCGCCGGAAATTGTAAAGCGTTACCGAAATCTGGGAATGTCCTACCGGAAAACTCATCACCCACTCAGAAGATGAACAGACGCGACAGTCACACATACATAGCTGTCGCAACATCGTCGTGGACCACCCTGCTCGCTGAAACATACTACTAACTTTAGCGACATATCAGAGGTAGAAAAATGGCACAGCCACCATCCACCACCAACAATCGCCGGAAACTCACTCATTTCGTCCTCTAAACCTAGCCCTAACCACATGCAACCTACCATCGACAACAAAAAGGAGTAAAACAAGAAAAGGATCAGAAAACTTACTTGATTTAAGTAGATAAAAGTAGCTGCTCGATGCTTGAAGCGGTGGTCGGAGTAGGCAGACGGCGGTTACGGGCAAGAATGCTGAAGGAAACGGAGAGAAATCAGAGCAAAAAGTTCCAAATGGAACGATTTTCCCCTTTTTATACAAAAGGGGCACGTGCGAACACGCGCTCGTAGGCCATGATGGCTGTCCACTAGCCATCATTGCCTATTAACTGCTACATAGAGCTCTAGGCACACGTGGCATCCCATCGTTTCCAATTCTGTCTGACCGTTACTCTCCCCGAATACCGGGCAACAAGGTCACGACCACGAATTTCACGAACACCAGGGGTCACGGGCGCATTAAGACAATCCTCCTCGTCTTCAAACGACGACTACATGCTAGCTCCCCGGAGCAACGAACTGTCCTTAAGTCATCACTCCCATGCTCGGGAGCAACGACTTGGGGGGCTCCTGTTCTGGACTGGACCAATGGCTAGACATGGCCCAATCTGCTTCTGCTCCAAAGCGGCCCAAATTGCCTAAGTCCAATCCACAGAGGAGCAAAAGTTACCTTTCTGCCCCTCCAACCGGGCAAGGAACACAACGTTCCTCCCCGGAATTACTGTCCGTCACGCACGGCTTCATTGCTCCCCGAACAGCTATGGGCAGGTGCCCGAAACCATACATATGCCCGACATAACGGCTAGTTTTAGGCACCCTGCCTTACATAGCAGCTAGTTTGGATAGTTACCTATTCTTTGGGAAAAACGATTATTTCGCCCCAAAAATAGGACCGTTGGCCACGCGCTGGGGGCTTTATATAAACCCTCTCAAACGAGAGGGTCAGGTATCCAATATTCACCCTAAGAATTCATACTTTGTACTTGCCCCTTTTCTCTGACCCTTTCTTAATTGAGCGTCGGAGTACCTTGCAGGTACACCCCCCTCCTCTCCATACGACCAACATCCCTGACGCACTTGGCGGCCCAATTCTACAGGATCTGATCCAGCCTTCGCGATCAAATAGTAATGTTAGAAAGTTAGTGATTAGTTGTTAGAGTTAGTGATCAATAATAATTGAATAATTGCACTTAGGTCAAGGTTGATGAGAACTCATTAGAGGATTGATAAGACTAAAGCCTCCTAACAACAAGTTTCATAAGTTTTGAACCAAAAGATAAATGATCAACCATTTTTGATAGTTTTTCGATGCGGGAAAAATATTACGCTATGTTAAGCAATCGCCGAGTAATTTACGGAGTAATTACCCTACAATGAGGCCGGTCAATAGCTCTTTGTGCTAATATATGCTAGATGAATGATATGTAGATTGTCATCCGAAAGCAATACCGCACGAAAAGAAAAGAAAGTAACGATCTCGTCTTGATCAAGAATTTGGCAAAGAAATTCTAATGATCCATAAGACTTTCATCGATCAAAAGAAAAGAGAATTAGATGAAGAGAAAGCCAAATTAAACCGCAAAAGTATTTGATCTAAGGTTAAGAACAAAGGGAAGGGGAAGGAAATGGAAAAAGAACCAAAACAGTCCCAAAACAGAGCCAAGATAGCATTCTGGACACTGGTTAATCGATTAACACATTGGTTAATCGGTTAACCAGTGCAGATTTTGAATTTCTGCGCAGAACAGGGTGTTAATCGGTTAACCAATTTACACTGTATCTGGTTAATCGGTTAACACTGCGCCAGAATAAAAAAATGTGCAAAATTCAGCATGATCTTCTTTCAAAACATTTTTCAAACACCTTGTGATCATGAACTGAATTTACACGAATTTTACAGTAAAAATAGACAGAGAAACCTGCAATCAAACAACAATATACGATCCAAAGGATCAACAACAAGCAACACCAAGGATCTACATCTTGAATGATGAATATGAAGCTTTAACAATGGTGGAAAGTGAATTACCACTCCAAATCAGAAAATCCTTCCAAATTGCAGCAAGATCTACACTCCAAAGCCTTGATCTATGAACAAAAACAAGAATGGATGAAGGTTTAGCTCTAAATTAGTAAGAATCAATGTGAATTCTTACTAACTTATGAAAGAAGAAATTGAGCTTTTGGTGAATTTTGGTAGTTGGGGAGAGAATTTGCAAGAGATTTTTTGGCTATCAAAAGCTTATCAAATGAGTGAAATGAGGGCTCTATTTATAGAGTTTAGGCTTAGAAATTTGGTGGTTTGGAATTAGGCTTGGAATTTGAAAATTAGGCTTGGAATTTGAATTTGGAGAGAAATTCATAAAAGAGCGGTGATTAGTGAAGGTGTATGGTAGGAAATGATCAAAGTGATGTAGGGAATTAAAATGAGGTGGTGTGGAATATTCCAAAATGATGAAAATTGGTGCCAATTGCTGAAATTTGAATTTGCTGCCATTTTTTTTCAAAATTCGCATGCGTTAACCGATTAACCAATGTGTTAATCGATTAACACAGTGAAAATTTGGAAATTTTGGCTTTTTGATGTGCTGTCTTGGTTCCGACTCGATTTTTCTTGCTTGTAAAAGAAGGCATGGAAATAAACACATGAATCTTGGAATTCCTTGAATAATAATCAATTAAATCTTGGAAACTATTGATCAGATACTTTTTGAATTGATTGCGGATCAACTTTGACTTTTCTCAAATAAAATTCATTCGAACTGTGGGACTGTTATTTTGGAATTTTTGACTTGTTCTTCCCCTGAAAATGTTAGTGAAAGAAAACAAAATATTTTTGGATTTTGATTAAGGTTAGTGAAATATAAAGCAAATAAGAAACACACAGATGCTCGGTAAACGCTGCAAGGCATAAACCCAAAGATGAGAGGGACAAGGGAACCAATGTGTGATCTTGTTTGTGGTAAAGATGCAAAATGAAATGCGAATGATATGTGGAATCTCAGGGGTCAAAAATTAGGGTCTTACACATGATGCCATTCGTCAAATAGAAATGGAGGCATGTGTTTTTGGTTTTTCTAATTTCGAAACACTTGCAAAAGAGGACATGGAGCAGATTTTTTGGCATTTTGAATTAGGCATCGGTGTTATGCAGTCATACATGTGGTACGCCGATCAATCTATTATCTAATTAGTTGAACAATTTATTTACACATTTCAATGAAAATATTCTAATGTTTATTATGTTTTTATTTAAGGGTCTTGTATGACAAATATATGCACGGGAATCCATTGTCAAACAGATTCTATTTTGTGTCATGCGCCCGTGTCAACGCACCATTAATTGTCCAGGATCCAGATTCAGTAAGAGATCACTTAGTCGAAAGATTTATCGCCAGCAGTACAGAAAGTTTGTGTCTTTTACCGTATAATACTGGCAACGGGTTGGATTTTCCTTCTAATTTCATTCTAATCTTTGTATCTTTTGCGTAGAAAATTTCCATCTTAACATTTGTTTTATTTTACAGTGGTCACTAGTTGTTGGTTGCTATTAATCCTACAAAAGAAGTGGTGTATTTTCTGAATTCATTGGATGGTGATTGGACAACATATCCGGATATGAAGAATATGGTTGATACGTAAGTGAGATTTTTCTAAATATTCGTGTGTATTTGTATATTTAATTATTTTTGTGAGATTGTTCTAAATATATCTTTTTATTTTGTTAGAGTAATACGAGTATTCCAATCACAAAGAGAAGCTCGAGTACCACGGTCTAAAGCAAACAACATTACTTGGATCAGAGTGGAGGTATATTAATTTTCACAATTTTGCATATAATAGTGATGGTACTTGACATGGAGGTAACATTACTTGTTTTTCTGTGTAGTGTGCTCGTCAGCGTAACGGAATAGATTGCGGTTATTATGTTTTGAGGTTTATGAGAGAAATCCTTCATTTGGATTAAATAGAGATTCCAATCTTGGTATGGATTTATAACTTAGGATTTATTTTAGTATTTATAGAATATTTCATATAATTTATGACTTTTAACAAATCATGCATATTATGTTTTATTATGTAGTACTTTGATGAATACAAGTGTGCTTATTACTCGAAAGAGAAGTTGGAAGAAATCAAGGAGGAATTATGTGAATACTTTATTGAGAAAAGAATCATATAAGGTATGGAAGATGTTGTTTATAGTTTTGGAATGTTGTATAGTTATGGAATATTGAGAAAAGTGGTTTTGGAATGTTGTGTATAGTTAGGAATCTTTAGAAGTTAAATGATTTCTAAGTGAACAAATTGTTATTATAATTATGGATTGGTGTATATATGATGCATGCTTGTGTTGATTTATAACAAATGGTTTATGTGTTGAATGGTAATGGTGTATATATTTTGGATTATAATGGTATATAATGCCTATGTTTAAATAAAGGATTGTTTGTTGAAATAAAGGCTCAATGGTTGAAATATAAGGCCTATGTGTTGAAATAAAGGTTTGTTGAATGTTATATAAAGCAGGTTGTTTGAAAGAAAGGCTTGAATTATACAGAATTATGATATTATTTCCAGAAATTTTTTTCTAAAAAATAAGGAATAGGCAGCGCTTTTAAACAAAAAACGCTTCCTAAATTCAGATTTTTAAATAAGTGTTTTTCAAAAGCAAATTTTACGTGAAGAAAAGAAAGCGCTTTTTAGAAGGCGCTGCCTATAGTACACAATAGACAGCGCTTTCCACTAAAAGCACTACCTTAAAGTGAAATAAAAAAAACATTAGACAACGCTTTAGAAAGCGCTTTCTAAAGGGGGACAATAGACAATGCTTTTTCCTAAAAAATTGCTGCCTAAAGATGCCAAAAGAAAGCATAAAAGGCCTGAAAAAGTGCTGCTAAAGGCCCACTTTAGAAAGCGCTTTTCTATGAAAAAGTGATGCTAAAGGCCTACGTTAGAAAGCGCTTTTAAAGGTAAAGCGGTGCCTAAAGCAGGCCTTTAGCAGCGCTTTTGCATAAAAAAAAGCGCTGTCTTTACCTACAGCAGCGCAACCTTAGGCAACGCTTTTAAGCTCTGTTAAAGGCCAAAACAAGCGTTGTCTTTTCCCTTACTTGGCATAGTGGCTTTTTAGGACGTAGTGCGATGGCTATGAGGGAGTAGTCCCAAATGGTTGTTACGCGATACTACACTCAGACGAGTTTATCTTGAGAATATTATTAACCCGCACGAGTAGTCGTGTAGGCCGATAATATCCGAAGGATTTACGTAGACTCTGGGAACTTTGTAGAACCCCTTCTGTAGGTACAATTAAAACCATAGTACATACCTCTTGGGATGGTTAGACAATGGCTCCATGCTCGTGATCTTCAAACCTAGGCCTTTGTTTGCTTGCCGATATATGTGTACATGGGTATACCTGTGTTTATGCATCCATGCATTCATGCATAACCCTTTGGTTTCAAGGAACTCGATTGTTCTTTCCTTTGCAAAATCAATAAAATCATGGATTATAAAATGAAAATTTTTCAGTCTTTCCGAAATGTTTGCAACCTGCTTTTGAGTTCCTTGAAACCATTGCATCGCATTGCATATCATTTGCATGATTCATTGCATGTATCCGTTTGTCCAGAAGCTCATTTCTAGCTATCTTTATCTTCCAGTGTCACCTGTGAGTCGTCAAGTTGATTCCTCGACACATATACCAGACTAGAGGTAACTACAGACGCAGAATGTCAGAGCAAGAAGCACACAACGCTAAGATCCGAATGGAGATCGATGACTTTAAGTCAAGCATGACTAAACTCACTAAGATGCTTCAGGTCTTGATTGCTAGAGGAGAGCAACCTCAAAGGACTATCATCCTAAAAGTCAGTGTTCCAAACAGGACAACTCATCTTTGTTTCTGATTAGTCACTAGGCCATGTTTCTTGTTATTTGAACTTTCCTTATTTGTATCAGCTGTTTGCTTTCAAATTATGTTTGTACTTTCGTAATTAATAAAATGAGCATTGCAACGTTTTGATTCAATTCACTTTTGTTTGCTATTTACATCTTTATGCTTTCTTTTTTATTATGCAAAGATTGGAGGGAGGATGATGAAAACGTTATACCCATAATTGTTGATGGTATGCTTTCAAAACAAAACTTTGCTGGCGATGTAAGGCATTGTTTCAGTTCCCAAACACTGGAGACATAAGGAAGATAATCCCTTGTTGAACCCTTTGAGCCTAGAAGTTGGAGTTTCTTTTTGTACTAAAAACCACAATCTTTAACCTGGGGCAGGGTAGTTCTCAGTTAACTTGATTATGCATTCAAATACAAGATTTTCATGCAATACGCCTTTCAACAAAAGTTTACATTCACAGTTTTCATTCGCACACAGCAAGGAAGTGTCGAAGATGTTTTTCAAGTCAAATGCCAATGACGATTCACTGTAATCATTAAGTCAGACATTCACAACCTTTCAACTCTTCCAAATTAAATGAATAAATGTCGTACAAGTTGTTCCCAAAGTGATAAATAAAGAAGGATCATCAAGAAGTCCTTACTCAAAGAATGAGCTGAGTCCCTTTCAAGGAAAAAGCTAAGAAAGACGGGAAGCTCATGACCTTACCTTATACAAAGAGAAATGAGAACAAGCTTGTATGACAACCAAAAGTCATAAGGAAGCAGTGACCGCCATCTCAAGAGTCCCTCGACTTCTAAACCATCATCATTATCATTAGTTCAATTCCTAACCTATGGGAACTTGAGTGCATAGTCTGAGTTAACTGAGCGTAGGACTGAAGATCATCACGAAGATTGGGTGGGTCCAAATAAACTTTAAGCCTTTATCCTTTATTTCTTAAATTGTGAACCAGACCACGTTACAACCCTCAAAAGACCTAACTGAAACAAGGTTATTTGAAAGCATACCATAGCAAGGTTGCGTAAACTGACTCCAAAAGATCTTTGCAGATCATTCGTTTTGGCATTACACCTTTTTGCTTAAACTTTTCGCTTTGGTGTCTTGAACCGCCGTGTTTAAACCAATGACTCATATGTTTTTTTTCCAAAAATGATTTTAATTTCAAAAGTTGCATGAATTTTGCATTTATTATGTTTGTATGAACATTTTTTGTTTGCAAACTGGCTTCCTCTCAAGGATTCTTCAAACAGTTTAGAAACGTGGTCAGTGATCCAATCAGGGGCAAGTTTCTTCCATATCCTGTTGAGAATCAGTTCAAAATTGTGGTTCAGTGCAAGTCCTTCTCAGAATTGGTTTATTCAGAATATCTTTCAAGACTCATACTGGGGTAAGCTCTCCAAGAGCATAGTGAAACAGTCATTTCCAGCATTCAATCTTGTTGAAGCAATGATCAGTTCATCTACAACATACAGCTAATCTGGGGCAGTTTACTTGAAAAATCCCAAAGCAGCTTTCTACCCTTCTTACCAGGATCAGCAAATTGATACAGTTTACTAGTGTGGCAGAGATGTGTTCAACAGTAGCATCTTTAGTCCCTAAGCAGAATGGCAGTGATCTCCGTGTTGAGGAATCAGTCTTCCAGTCTTCTCTTCTCCACAAAAGAGTCGAGCCATGTTGTCCACGTCTGCATTACATCTGCATTTGCATCTGATCATATATCATGGCATAATTTATATATATATATATATGTGTGTGTGTGTGTATAGCAAGAGTGTCATCCTCATTTGCACTCATTTGCATTCTCCACGGGTCGTGTTGTTACCCACGTCTTACCTTGTGGTCAAAGTCCAACTTACTTGGCACCTACCAAACAGTTATTGCTCTTACCATCCGATGTTCTTCCGGATATGTATCTTTGCTTCTGATATTCTTCCAAAACTCCCTTGTGTCTATCTGATGTTCTTCCAGATACGACTTTGTTTCTGATGTTTTTCCAGAAATTCCTTTGTACATATTTGATGCTCTTCCGGATATGTACTTTTGTTTTGATGTTCATCCGGAACTCTTTTGTGTCTATCTGACATTCTTCCAGATACGACTTTGCATCTGACGTTTTTCCAGACATTCCTATTGATTCTGACGCTTTTCCGAAATCTATCCGATGTTTTTCCAGATATATCTCTTCCTGAGTTTGTTTCACCAGATTGAGTCTTTGTTATCTGATGTTCTTCCAGATATTTTGCTTTGTTTATTCTGATGCTTTTCCTGAATGACCTTGCTTTTACTATCTGATGTTTTCCCAGATGTGTCTGCTCCTGATGTTTTTCCAGGGCCCTTTTATGTCTATCTGATGCTCTTCCGGATATGACCTTGTTTATCCGATGTTCTTCCAGATATGTGACTTTATTCTGATGCTTTTCTAGAACCCCGTTTGGTCTATCTGACGCTCTTCCGGATATGACCTTGTTTATCTTATGTTCTTCCAGATATGTTGTCGCTTATCTGATGTTCTTCCAGATCTGTCTTCAAAATATTTTTCCCGTACATTTAATGCTTTTCTAAATGTTTCAGATGTATCTTTAAGATCATTAGTCGTCATCTAATGCTCTTCTAGATGTCTTCAACTTATTTCTGACTGTGGTTAGCAGCTGTTGATTGCTCTCAAGTCTGTTTCCATCCTCCATCCAATGCTCTTCTGCATGTGTCCCGGAGTATATTCGATGTCCTTCCGGATATCTATGAGGTTTTTTGGAGTTTGTTCAACGCCCTTCTGAATATCTCTGATGCTTTCCCAGAGTTTTGTTCAATACATTTCTAGAAAAACCTCTGATGACTGTAACAATTTTCCCCTATGGTACCATTCCCCATAGGACCCTTGTCTTTCCATATCATCTCATATCATAAGCATTTTGTGGAATCTTAAGGCCAAAAATTGCGCATGTTTGTATTTAAGTCTCTCCTATCTCGTCGAGACGAAGATTTCAATCTCCATATCTCTGGATAGAAGAAACTTAAATAGGGGCATCTATCATACCTTAATTTTTGACCATAAGATTCCACTTCCTTTGTGCATCATCGATACAGCATATCATGCATTTCATCTCGCATATTGCCTAAAATATCAGTCGGGATAATTTCTCGGATTTACAAACAGACTGGTCAAAATGAATTTCAGCGGTGCATGAAATCAGTGAACTAAAAATTCAAAATCGAGCTCACAGACCTCAATTATATTATTCTACGGTTCACGTAGTTTAACCCGGCGTGTTCGTTTTAATTTTTCGACCATTTTTCGTCGCATTTTGATTAGTTTGAGCATTCTAACGGGTCAAAATTTATTTTAAAATCTGACCAAACACTGTATTTTTCCGAATCGTATATTTCGTACTGATCATTTTAGTGTACTCGGTTTATTTTTTCGAGCACTTGGGCTTCCGATTTTTATTTATTTGCGATCCGTTTATTTTTACATTTTTTGTCTAAATGTTTAGAATAAATAAATAGGATAATTAGTATTTTATTTTAATTTTATTTTAAATATTTATTTTTATTTTAGATTTAACTAATATTATTTAGAATACATAAATAAGATTTTTTATCTTAATTTTATTTTAATTAATTGAATTGTTTAAATTTTATTTAATTTTAATATTATTTTATTTGAGCCTCAAAATGAATATTAAAAATATTATTGGCAATTAAAAATTAACCCTAATTTAATCCATATATATATATACTCCCTCTATTCTCTTTTATAAGCAAAATTTAACTTTTTAGATTCATTTAATAAATGATGCATTTAGACTATATATAGGTTAGATGCATTAATTAGTTAATAAATTTAAAATGTTAAAATTTGCTTATAAATAAAAATGGAGGGAGTATAAGTTACAAAGGGAGCCGGAGGAGAAGAAACGGGCGGCTGTTCTCAAATTATCCAAGAGCATGTCTGCTGCTACTCTATCTTGGAGTTTACGAACAGGTGAACCAATCGCTGACCGCCATGCATTTTTCGGTACCATTTATATACTTATGTATGAATATTATAAGCTTTCTATATTATAAACTTTTTAGAATGTTTATACATATGCATATTATAAGCTTTATATATTATAAACCTTTAAGAATGTTTACACATATATCATATAATACTACATGAACTAGTTCTTTTTGTCTAGCAATATATATATATATATATATATATATATATATATATATATATATATATATATATATATATATATATATATTCTCGCTTTTCAATACAGTATATAACCGGTTTTTTTTCAAGACAATATATAATTAGTTTTTTTAATATAATAAATAACACGTCTTATTTTAATATATATCTTATTTTAATATATATGTATATATATTGTTAATACTATTATTAGATTTTTTGGATTGAACCATGTCGATACGCTAGTTGTATATAGGAGTGCACGATGCGTGACATTTGTGTCGGTTTGATCCGGTTGCGATGATCGCGTTTTTGCGTTAGCAATATTATTGGGTTTTTATCAAAATTTAAAAAAATTCTTTTTCTTTCGGTTGCTTTTTGTTATATTTAGATCCACATGATTTGGATCCAGATTGCGATGATCACATCAAGTGTAGCAAGCTAATGGTAAATTTTATCGGTTTTTATGCGGATCTATATTTGTTTATCATTGTATTTCGATTTTACACGCGTCCGATAGTTTGGTCTAGCGGTAATCTGCTTGTTGTACGCCAACCAATTTGTGTTTCGATTCGCAACTTTGTGTCTTAATTTGATTTTTATTATGTAGTGGCTTATTGATCCGATTCGCGATGACCGCTTACGCGGTAGCAAGTTGCCCTTTTTCAATTTGTGCTAATTTTTGATCCAACACTGTTATTATTAGATCAAATCTAATTTCTTGCGGTAACCTTTGCACGTCTTCGCATACGCGACTTTGGTTCGCATCCTTGTGTCATGATTATAATTCGTGCACTTCTCTTCTTTGCTTTATTTGTTTTGCGGATCATTTGTTATGAATGTACGATGTAAATATTGTGTATGTATCTTATTTCTGTATTTTTAGAATTGCTTTTAAAACTAATTCTTGATTTAATCAAGCCATTTTTAAAACCCAGTAAGTCGATTGTTTTTATGATCGCCATCAACCAAACCCAAAACATTCTTGATCGTGAAGGCTGGATCAGATCCTACAGAAGTGGGCCACCAAGTACGTCTGAGATGCTGGTCGTGTGGAGAGGAGGACGGGGGTGCACCTGCAAGGCACTCTGACGCTCAAGTAAGAAAGGGTCAGAGAAAAAGGGGCAAGTACAAAGTATTAGTTCGTAGGGTGAATATTGGATGCCTGACCCTCTCAAGCGAGAGGGTTTATATAGAGCCCCTAGCGCGTGACCAACGGTCCTATTTTCGGGGCGAAATAACCGTTTTCCCGAAGAATAGGTAACTACCCAAACTAGCCGTTATGTTGGGCAGGGTGCCCAAAACTAGCCGTTATGTCGGGCATAGGCATAGTTTCGGGCACATGCCCTTAGCTGTTCGGGGAGCGGAGACGCCGTGCGGGACGGGCATTGTTTCCGGGGAGGAGCGGTGCAGTCCCTGCCCGGTTGGAGGGGAAGAAAGGTAACTTTTGCCCCTTTGTGGATTGGACTTAGGCAATTTGGGCCGTTCTGGAGCAGAAGTGGATTGGGCCATGTCTAGCCATTGGTCCAGTCCAGAACAGGAGCCCCCCAAGTCGTTGCTCCCGAGCATGGGAGTGTTGACTTAAGGACAACTCGTTGCTCCAGGGAGCTAGCGTGAAGTCGTCATTTGGTGACGAGGAAGGCCGCATCGGGGCGTCCATGACTGGTGGTGTTTGTGACCCCTGGTGTCCGTGGCATTCATGACCATGGCCGTGTTGCCCGGTGTCCAGGGAGACTAACGGTTAGTCAGAATTGTAAACGTTAGGGCGCCACATGTGCCTAGAGCTCCGTGTAGCAGTTACTAGGCAATGATGGCTAGTTAATAGCCATCATGACCTACGAGCGCGTGCCACTGCACGTGCCCCTCTGTATAAAAGGGGCAAACTCACTTCATTTTGAACTTTTCACTCTGATTCCTCTTCGTCTTCTTCAGAATTTCTGCTCGTCACCGTCATCTGCTATTCCAGCCACCGCGTCAGCTTCCGGGGAACCGTCTTTTATCTTCTAAATCAAGTAAGTTTACTTATTCTGTGCTTTTTTACCCATTAAACGGTTGTTTGTAGTCTTGCATGCGGTTAGGTTTAGGTGTAGGAGATGAAATATATTAGTTTCCGGTGATTGTTGGTGGTGGACGGTGGTCGTGCCATTTTTCACTTCTGGTACGTCGCCGGACGTTTTGGTATGTCTTAGTGAGGAGGCCGGTTCACGGCGTCGTTGCGACGGTGACACATGTGTAACTGTTGTGTTTGTTCATCTTTTGAGCTGGTGATGAATTTTCCGGTCGAATAGTCCCAGATTCCGGTGAAGCTTTGCGGTTTTCGGCGAAGCTTCAAACGAAAACTGGGTATGAGTGCGGGGAAGCTCCTCGCTTAGGGATGATTTGTTTCGAGCGTCTCCTCGCGGGGAGGTTTCAGTTTTTCCTTTGATGTTAGGGCTTAGGTCGGGGACGTTGTCCTCAGCCCTTTGTGCCCCCTTTCACTTGACTAGCGGTGGAAGGGTGGATTTGATTTATTGTCGAATTCACTTTTTTCTCTGCTTTTCAGGTGATCGATATAGCGACGGGGCCAGATGGAGAGATTATCCTGGATTCGTCCGAAGAAGAAACAAGTTCCTCAGATAGTAGTACTTCGACGGCTTCGAGTGCCCCCAGTGAGGTCAGGGAGGAAGAGGAGTTGGAAGATATGGACGAGGATGTCGTCGAGGGTTCCGTGGAGGAATGGGAGGTGGCCGAACCTGCCGAACATGTGTCAACTTTTGCGACGTACTTAGCGGACGCCTTTACAGAGGTCGGGACAGAGGGGGAGTGGAAGGTACACTTTCCCTCTGAGGATAACAGGGTCTGCTCAAATTACGGGGACCGCTTTGCTATGTATGAGTATGCCTTCAAGGAGCTGGGTCTGAGGTTGCCGTTCACCGATTTTCAGCAGTCGGTGTTCGTGCACTTGAAGTTGGCCCCTACGCAGCTGCACCCTAACTCGTTGGCCTTCATCCGGGCGTTCGAGCTGGTGTGCGAGTATCTCGCCATAGGGGCTACTCTTCCTCTATTTTTCACCGTCTTCCATCTTCAAAGGCAGCTGTCGGGGAGGCAGTATGGTTGGGTCTCTTTGAAGCAGCCTCGCAAATTGTTTAAACCTTTTTCGGAGTCGATACAGATGTTTAAGGAGCGGTATTATGTTATCGAGCCCGTGTCTGAAGCTGCCCAAGATAGCACATACGTCTGGGAGATCGAGGTTGATGAGGAGGGAAATGATATGCGCGACGAGACGGGGAAGTTCGTCGGGGAGAGGATATACAAGTTCGCTATTCACTGGGGACCCGACCATTTCACCAGGAAGCCCGGTGACTACGTTCTCCAACCGCACGAGCTACACGGGCAGGATACCGTGGCGTACGAGGCATTGGTGAAGTACGTTAACTCCTTCCGGCTCGCGGAATGCTGGACGAATAAGGGAAACTCGATCTTCGAGGAGGACGGTAGTTAGAGGGTTGAATACCGGTTTATTAACACCAAGGCACTCCTGGAGTGCAAGACTCCTGCGGAAGTCGAGAAGCTGCTTGGTAGTATTAGATAATTAGATTTGTTCGCATTATTTTTTCCTCGTATCTAACATGCTCGGATTTTGTTTGTGCAGGTGAGATGCCTCAGGCCCATGAGACGGTTGTGAAGAATGCTCTTGCGAGGAACAAGGCCGGAGCGGTCCCCCTCAAGTCTCGATTCGCTGGTGCACGTGCTCCCACTCCGATTCTGTCTGCTGTGGGGACTTCTTCTCCCACTCCCGCTCCTCGGGGATCTCCCCTGCCTTTGACCGGACGATCTAAGCGGCCAAGGGTTACTGACGCTGTGGATCTCAGCCGGGCCCCAGAGAAATGGAGGTTCGAGTTTCCTCCTTGCATACTTGATAGGAGATTCTTTGAGGGGAACTCCTTGGTCGTACCTCGGGCAGAATCTTTTCGTTTGGAAAGCATGGACCGCCCGAGCAAGAGGACATTAACAAGGTTTTCCTCTCTGTGCAGGAAAGAGTCAAGAAAGGTACCTCAACACATATAAAAAAAACCCAAGCCTTTCAGAAATACTTTGAAACTGCCTATAGACCTAATGATATTGGTCGAACCGTCCGCAATGCAGCTGTTATTTTAAAGGAATTTTTTTTAAAGAAAATGGAGAACTTAAAGATCCCTTCGTACGTTCCTCCTGAGAAACAGTACGAAATGGATTTTAACATGTTTCCTCCCAAATTTCCTCGATTTCCAAATGTTGATTTTGGAGTGGCCCTTGCCCCTCCATTTCCAGACTGATTGGTCTGTGGGGATTCTATCAAAATCCTTCATCGACAATCAAAACTAAAAGCCCAGCAGGTGGTTCCGCCTAAACATACATTAGACAATTTCAAAGGTCACCTTCATATTGGGATCGAAGATGTTCACATTGAATCCGAAATATATGAAGGTGTGGAATGGGGAAGATTTCGATCCAACATTTCTTCTTACTTATTTTCTTTCACCTATAATAATTGTTTATATTTTACTTATTCCATGAAAATTCCACCAAAGAAACCAACAGCTAGGAAACCAGTCGAAGTAAAAGAGGAGGGAGGAAGTAAAGCAGCAACAACAACAAAGGTATTTCACATTCCTTATTAATTTTTTCGCTTTCCATATGTTCTACTATATTTCTAACATTTCCCTTTCACGGCGCTCGAAAGCTAACCCCGACTCCCCAAAAAAGGAAATCCAAGGAAGAGGCAGTTGTAGTGGTTGAATCGGATGATGAAGACCTATCTCCGACTGCCGAACAACCCCTCAAGAAAAAGAAGAGGCAACTCAAAATGAGCAAAGCTCTGGCCCTATCTCAAACAAAAGGTGCAAAGGCTCCGACCAAGAAACCCGCTACCTTAACAATACAGGAACCAACTCCTGCAGAGATGTCGAAGAAAGCTGCGGACCAACCTGAAAGTGACAATTCAAGCCTTGGGGCTGATGCTCCCAAGGTACCAAATTTTATACCTTATTATTTTCTTAGTAATATTTTTCGACTTCTAACTTTTCGATTACCCTTTTCAGGACAATGCATGAGTTTCTACTCAACCGGCTGCCAAATCAACCAACACCACACTCCTCAATAGCGAAGGCGGACCGACGTACCATCCCACTTCTGCGAAGGATTCTGAAAAGAGCTCGATGAACAAAATTAATCAGACAATCGGGGAACAGTGTAAAACTTCGCCGCCCAAAACTACCACCCAGAATTCTCATACCAGTGGGTCTGAACACGAAGGTGACCAAGAAAAGGACACGCAAGCTGAAGCAACTAAGAATGATATGGAGGTGGATCACCCTGAAGTACATGTCGAAGATGAAGCTGAAGATGGCTCTCCAAGAGTCGAAAGTCTAGATATCATCTAGCAGGATCAAGATGACTATATGGAAGAAAGGGAAAATCGCTCCGCATTCCAGAATTATTCGATGCCCCCTATTGAGGAATTCGTGGATGACGAGGAAAATGTTGAAGAAGATGATGACAAGGATGAAGAAGAGGAGGAAGAAACTCATGATGAGACAATCGCCGAACCAACCCCTAATCCTGACCTGTTGATTGCGAAGGACTCAAACAAGACCTTTGTGGCCATTTCTGCAGAAGAACTAGAGGCTTTGAAAAAGAGCAACCCTCGCGAATACCTGAAAGCTTTGATTGGTTCTAGAGGGAGTTCATCTGAGAAGAGTCTTAGTTCTTCCTCGGTATTTGGTGGCCGATCCTCTAACAATCCCGCCAGCGAAATACTTTCAAAAATTAAGGAAAATGTTTTTAAAGGTGACCTGTTTCGACTCATAGAATCCGACCCTACTTCTCCTATTGCCTTGAAAAGTCTTTTAAAAAAGGTTGATATTCTGACCGCTTTTCCTGAAGTTGCGAACATCATCTTGGAGCTGACTTTAATAATCGAACATGTTACTGCTGATGTTGCCAAAATAAAGCAAAGCTCTAAAGATATCGAAAGTCACACTGGCTCTATAGCATCTGCATGGGATGTTACTTCGGAGTCGACTAACCGATTAGAGGATTTAGACAAAGCCCAAGAACGAAACAAGGTTGAGATCGAAACTAATAATCGAAATATCAATTCTTGGGAGGAACAAATAAAAGATGTGCAGACCAAAATTTCAAAAGTCAAGAAACAAAATGTTGAGCTTCTGAAGTTTGACAATTCTAAAGTGGCTAAAGAGCTTGATGTTGGCCTGAGCTTTACTGACAAAGCCCAGAAGTTAGAAGCAGAGCTAGAGGTTATGAGGTCGACCAAGTCCTTCTGTGAGAAGCGGTTAGAGTTTCTGAAGGCGAAGTTTTTCAACATGAAAGCCAACCTTCCATTTTAGCTCTAGTTCTTTTTTTCAAACTTTAACATCACTTTTGGATTATGTAATAACTTTGAACCCTTCGTGGTTCTTCTGGATGTAATAGATTTAGCCATTTTGGCAACAATTTTTATTTTACCATGCTGGCTTTAATCATTTTGTATGTAATTACTCTTTAGCTATTTTTATTTTTTCAAGTACAGGCTTGTATTTTTTCAAATACTTCCCGTTTACCCTCAAGATCCACTTATCTTGATCTAACTCTTCAATCTCATAAGCACCATTCAAAAAGAGTTGTATGATTTGAAAAGGGCCTTCCCATTTAGGGGACCATTTCCCCAAGGCTCTATCTTTTCGATCCATAGGCAGGATTACTTTCCAAACCAACTCTTCAAGCGAAAACATCTTAACTTTGACTTTCTTATTATAAGACTTCTCTATTCTCTTCTTCTGTCTTTTTAATAACTCTAAAGCATTAAGCCTTTCCTCATCTAAGTCAACTAATTCATCTAACATCATGTTCCAATATGACTCAGATGGGATATCATGCTGCCTCTGGATTCTCGTCGACTGAAGGTAGATCTCAACTGGTAACACTGCATCATGACCAAAGGTCAATCGAAATGGCGTGGAATTAGTTGCTTCTTTAAGGGAGGTTCGACATGCCCAGAGGACCTGGTCTAAAGTCTTGTGCCAATTTCTAGGCTTATTTCCCACACGTTTCTTAGTTAAACTAATCATCACTTTGTTTGCTACTTCGACCTGACCATTAGCCTGAGCATAATAAGGTGTGGAAGTTAATAATTTGAAACCCATTTCCTTAGCAAATTCTTGCATCTTTCGACCAGTGAATACTGATCCTTGATTCGTTGTAATGGTTTCTGGGATTCCAAACCTATAGATGATGTGTTTTTTGATGAATTCGATTACGTCTTCTTGGCCAACATTTGGCAACGGTATAACTTCGATCCATTTCGTAAAATAGTAAATACCTACCAAAATGTACCTTTGATTTTTAGATGACGCTGGTCGAATTTCCCCAACCAAATCCAAAGCCCAACCTCTAAAGGGCCATGGCTTGACTATAGAGTATAATTCACTTGCAGGAACATGTTGTATGCCTGCGTGCACTTGGCACTCTTAGCAACCTTTAGCGAATTCGATACATTCTTTCAACATAGTAGGCCAATAAATTCCTTGTCGAAACAAAATCTATTTCATCTTTTGGCCTACTTGATGAGCCCCACATTCCCCACTATGGATAGTCGAAAGGGCTAGATATGCTTCTGACTCACTAAGGTATTTAAGTAAAACTCCCTCAGAAGTCTTTTTAAATAATTCATTACCCAAAAGAACATAACTTAAAGCTCGATACCTGATTTTTTGTTCTGTGGACGCCGTTGGGTTTTGCAAATACTCCACTATTGGTTTTCTCCAGTCTTCGTCCATCAAGCTATCTATTGCTAAGATTTCGAAGTTCTCTTTATCAGTGTACCCTAGCTTCGTTGTTTCCAAATCTAATGGGGACAATCTGGATGACACAACTCTTCCTCTGACTTCGATTGCGTCTTGTAATTTTTCTTTCTAAATTTTCTACCCATAAGCAATTTGAGCCAAGTCATTAGCCACTTAATTCTCCAGCCGAGGTATGTGTCAAATGCTCACCACTTAGAACCTTTTCAGTAATCGATTGGCTATTACAAAGTACATAATGAGATTTTCTTTAACACACTTGTACTCCTTTGTGATTTATTTTATGACTAACTCTGAGTCTCCAATTATTTTGACTCGGGTTGCCCCCAATTCCAACAATATCTCAAGTCCGGCTATTAAAGCCTCATATTTAGCCTCACTATTCGAAAAAAGACCTTCGAATTTATACTTGAATTTGGTTGGAATTTTATTAGGAGAAATAATCAAGACTCCTACACCTGTACCATCTTTATGACTAGAACCGTCGAAGTACAATTTCCAAGGTTCGAGCTCAAGATAGTTTAACGTATTTTCGTTTATAGAGTGGTCGACAATGAAGTCTGCTACCACTTGTCCCTTAACAGCCTTCAAAGGCATATAAGTTAGGCAATATGCAGTTAAAGCTAATGCCCATTTACCAATTCGATTGTGCAAAATTGGTTTAGACAACATATGTTTAATGATATCAAAATGAGACGAAACATAAACATCAACAGGTTTTATATAATGCTTCAACTTTGTGCAAGAAAAATACAAGCACAACACACAAATTTTCAACAATGCTATACCTAGTTTCTGCATCATTCAAAACCCTACTAAGGTAGTAAATGGCTCTCTTGACACCATCTTCATCTTCTTGAGCCAACATGCTCCCTAAAGTTTTGTCCGACACAGATATGTACAATCTCATACTCCTATTTCTACATGGTGGTATTAGAATTTGAGGGTGACTCAAGTACTCCTTGATTTTGTCGAAAGCTTCTTCCTGAGCTTGCCCCCATTCGAATCCTTCCTTGTTGAGTCGAAGCAGAGGTGAGAAGGCTTGGGTTTTTCCGCTAATGTTCAAGATGAAACTCCTTAAGAAATTGATCTTGCCCAGCAGTGATTGTAATTCCTTCTTTTTTTATGGTAATTTCACCTCCATAATGGCCTTGGTCTTATTCTAGTTTATTTCGATTCCCTTTTTGTGGACCACAAAGCCTAAAAAATCCCCCGCCTGCACATAAAAAGCACATTTGAGAGGGTTCATTTTTAGACCATGTCTCCTCATCCTTTCAAATGATTGTCGAAGATGGTCAATGTGATTCTTCCCTAAAACAGACTTAACAATAATATCATCAATATAAATTTGCATAAAAGTCTCTATATAATCATGGAAGATCGAGATCATTGCTCTTTGGTATGTTGCCCCAGCATTCTTTAGACTAAAAGGCATGACTACCCACTCATAGGTGCCTAGGGCTCCAGGGCATCGAAACGCCGTCTTTGGGACATCCTCTTGAGCAATGAATATTTGATTATACCCAGAATACCCGTCGAGCATACTAAGGTATTCATGGCATGCGGAAAAATCAACCAACATTTCAGCCACATGCATTGAGTATTCGTTCTTTGGGATTGCAGTGTTTAAATCTCTAAAATCTATGCAAATCCTCAAGGTACCATTCTTTTTAATAACATGTACAATATTTTCTAGCCATTCGACATACCTGGCAGTGCGAATGAATTTGCAACGAAGAAGTCTTTCGACATCCTCCTTGATCTTTGAGAGAATTGCTGGTGCAAACCACCTTGGATTCTGCTTGATTGGCTTCTTACCAGGCTTAATTAGCAGCTTCAATTGGACCAGATCTCTGCTTAAACCAGGCATTTCGTCGTAATCCCATGCAAAGCAGTCTTTGAACTCCTTTAACAATTAGATCACTTCGACCTTGAGCTGTGGGCTGATATTGGCACTGATGTATGTTGGCCTTTTCGTTGCCCCCTCTCCCAAGTCAATTTCTTCCAGTGGATCTTGCACTAGCATTTTAATGTTGGCTGCCAACGGATCCTTCTCGAATCCCAAAGGCTCGTCATCGTAGATGGCGTCGAGCCTCTGGCCTTGTACTTCATCCTGGACCTTATCAGGTGGTTCTGGATTGAAATCCTTACCAGGACCTTCTTGGTGTAATTTTTTGTTGGCTTCGACAGCCATATGTTTTACTTCAGCCTCCAAGGCCGTTTGTAGTTTGTTTTCGGCTATAGAAGCCAAAATCCTTTTAAGTGCTTCGAACTCAGACATCATCGTCGAATTCACTTCCCCATCCTGTAGGGTCGATTCTAAACGTCCCTTCATATGCAAGGTCGTCTTCTCCCATGATCTCACGGTCCTATTGAAAGCCATTCGTGGGATGCAAGTACAATGAACAATATGCGTTGTCATCCGGAGTAAATGCAAAGTTGGTCGGGTTGCATGGAGCAATGTTAGCCAGGTGCTTTTCGAAATGGCGTTTGACGACATGATTGATTGTAGCCTTGAAATAACCTTGGTCTGCTTCAATGTTTTCCACATTGCCGTCTGGGCGCCATATAGTAATCCTCTGATGCATGGATAAAGGTACAACCCCTATCCCATGTATCCATTCACGGCCAGGTAACAAGTTGTAATTGGATTTCGTTTCGACAACCATAAACATGGTTGGTCTTGTAATAGTACCTATGGTTAGATCGACCTGAATCACCCTCAAAGTAGTACCTACCTTTCCTTCATAGTTGGAGAGTACCATATTATGGGGCTTGGTATCGGTGTCGAATTTTCTGATTTTCCTCAACATGAAGTGTGGCATTAGGTTCACCGTCGTACCACAATCCACTAAGATTTTGTTGACAGGAACGTCTTCGACCTTTCCTGTAATAAACAAAGGCTTTAAACGACTCTTCATTACCTCGTCTGAGCGCTCGAAGAACGCGATCTGTTCCTCGACGCAACCATTGTTCATCACGTAATAGCACACAGGTTTATGTGTAGCCATTTCGATTTCGGTATTATTATCCATTTCTTTGACCTCAATTATTTGGTCAAATTCTCCGGGAAGCACTGATACCACATTTACTATGATATCGAAAGACTGCTCCGAACCTGAGTAAAAATTATCAGTAAGCATCTCATCCTCAGCAATTGCTCGATCACGCTTTTCTTTGTCTTCTTCTTCTTGTGTGGGAAATCACTTTTTTCCCACCGGCGTCTTCTCGATAGGCTTTGGCTTCTCCCTGTCAATCTGTTTGGTCGGTACGTTGGTACTTGACTTCGCCTTTGCCCCAGCTTCTCATTGAGCCTTTCTTCTTCTATGTTCCCTTTTCCATTGTGATCTAGACATGGGATTCTTCCCTTTATAAATTTCTGAGATGTAGGCTGACTGTTTCAAAGTCTGGAATTCTCGGCGGTATGCCATTGACGAGCCTCTATCTACGTCAAAGATTTACCATTTCTGCTGGCTTTTTCCTCTATTTTCGTTTGGTCTTGTCCACTTTCCATTAGAGAGCTCTGCAAACGACTTGAAAGTGGTGGATCTTGCACCTGGGACTCTTGGCTTAGCCTGTTCCTGCTTTAAAGAAGATCTCCTCGGGTCGAAGCCTCGTTGACCATGAAGGGCTCTCTCTTCACGTCTTTCTTTGGCTTTCCTAACTCCTTCAAGATTTTGTGCTACTTTTTTATCAAACACGGCACTGCATCGAGGACACAACATCACTTCTGATTTTTCCTTTGACACCTATGGAGGAAATCCATCAGAGTCTTCTCTTGCTTTGGATAGGCTGTTTTGTTATGCTCCTCTTGTCGACGCTCCTTGTCGACTTCCATGAGGGTTTCTTGCGAGATTTCCACCATGTTGATGTCCATGTTGACATCACCAGTGTTGTCCAACTTGTGTAACTTCATTTGAAGGCCTTCAGCAGCCTCACAAGCAAAATTCTTCATAAACTCCTGGTCGAGATCCTCAGTAATCCTGACCATAACAACTCAATTGTTGAAGTCCTTAGTGACTTTGACCATGTTGACAGTATTATCGAGATCTTCAGTGACCTCGATCATGTTGACTTCAGTTGGCTCTGTGTAATGAGCGTCAACCACTTGTAAAGGAGTAGAGTCAATTTTCATCGGATTCTTTGACTTCTCTCCAAATTTGAGTCTTCGCTCCTGGATAGCATTTTGAACAAGATCCCTGAAAAGAAAACATTGAGAAGTTTTATGACCTAAGAAATTATGATACTTACAAAAGCCTCTCTTTTTCCTTTGTTCTAAAGGAGGCATTTTAGCACCAGGAGGCACTATCATTTGATCATCCTTAACTAACAAATCAAAAATTTTGTCACACTTGGTAACGTCGAAAGTGCATATTTTCTTAGGAAATTTATCGCTTTTTTCTGGTTCGATAGGGTTCTTTCCGTTCGAAGGGACCAATACCTTACAAGAGTAAGGTGGGTCTTGTTTCAATTCAGCGAGGTCAATCTCGCCCTCGTCGAAACTCACTGGCTCATTGTAAGGTTTTTCGTCCTCTTCATTGAATTCGACGTTGGCTATTCTTTTATTCTTACTTGCCCTAGCCTTCTCTTCTTTCAGGCATTCTAGTTGTCGAACCCTATCAGCCAACTGGGTCGTGTCCCTCAAGTATTGGGTATGAAGTTTCTTCCAAATGGAATAATCCAGCCCCCCAGCGGTCATTTCGACCAACTCATGTTCTGGTACTTGTGTAAAACATCTAGCTTTGAGCAGTCGGAATCTGGTCAAATAATCATCTATTGGCTCAGTAAATTTTCGCTTTATACTAGCCAATTCCTTTAGACTGATCTTAGTGTGTCCCATATAGAACTGCTCATGAAATAAATGTTCCAACTGGGTCTAATTATGGATCGAATTTGGTGGCAAGGTTGTGAACCATGTGAAGGCATTCTTTGTAAGAGAACTTGGGAAGTATTTTACCATAAGATTCTCATTATTTGAAATTTCTCCGGCTTCTATCAAATACCTAGCCACATGTTCGACAATGGATTCAGTGGTATCCCTAGAAAACTTAGTGAATTTAGGAACTTTCGTTCTAGGGGGTAAATCTGACTGAAAGATATATTCTGACAACGGTGATGTATAATTTGACCTTCGAAGATCAAAGTTTACTCCATTCTGTGCCATAATCCTTTCGACCATGGCTGCCAAATTATTATCTGCTGCCATGTCGTTATGTCGAATTTGCTGTACGACATTGTCAACATTCTGGTTTCTATTTACCAAAACTACTATTGGTTCCTCTCATACAGGAATTTGTGGTTGATTCCTAGGGGGTTCGACTTCAGGTCGTTCGACTATTCCCTGGTTTGCTAGATTCGCCTGGAGTATGTTTCCTGGATTTTGTTGGACTTGGTTAATAATAGGGTCTTCTTCGAAAACTAACCCTTGGTTTTCTGTTATATACTCCCTCGGTGGATGTCGAGGAGGATTTGGTATACCAAAGAAATCCACAAGGCGCGTCATCTGCGCTGCCATTTGCTGATTAGTTTGGGTGGAATTTTGAATGAGAGGCTGGAAATTTTCTCCCGTAGTTTTGGACATCATTTGTACCATTTGATGGTTACTCTCGTCCATTTATTGCCTTAAATATGCAGCAGAACTATTTGTCAAGTTTGGCATTTGGGCTGAATATCCCATTCCTAAAGATTAGCTATTTCCACCCATATTAAACCCAAATCCTGACCATTGTAATGGCGACGTTACCATGGGGTTCGACAATACCAGAGGGGCGTTATGTAAGTTTACGATCATCGAAGTTGGCATTCCAAAAGGCGGGTCTCGACTACGTAAAGGCTTCGAAATTCCCGGGGGAAGAAATGGTTAGAAACCAGAAGTTCTGACCGACGGGGGAATCCTTGGCGGTTTCCTTGATCTGACATAATTTAGAATGGGCTGAGTATGGGGAATCAAATACGTAGGAATCGAACTTGCCATGGATGGTATTATTTCAGAAACAGGCGCTGAAACTGTTGGTCCACCAGTCAAAGATCCTGGGGGTGGTTCTACATAGATATTGGGCGTTGTTTGAGGATTCGAACTATTTGGCCGAGGGTTCGAATTATTTGGCAGGTATGCACTCGCCATTTTCCTCGTGTATCTTCTCCTTGGTATATCTTCGTTAGTGGTGGCTACTTTACCACTTCTTAATAACATGCAACGGAGTTTTCAAAAGAGAAAAGATAATTGAATGCAAAAAATTTTGTTTTCAAAACTCACTTAGCACTGTCCCACTGGGCGTGTCAATTTGTTTACCGTGAAAATTGGTAAACAATCGCTGGTCTACCAAATCAATGAGAAATTGGGTAAGTTGCAGGATCGACCATACAGAATCCTAGGACATGTGCTAAATGATTTAAAATGATATTTGGAAAAAGATAAACACTTCGACAATATTCATAGTTTAAATAAGGTTTTCTTTGAAAATATTAAAGGAAATGTAATGCAGTAGAATAATCGAAAGTGCGTTAGAAAATAACTTGCGAAAGTAAGAGATAAACTTCAGGGCAAAAACTAACTGAATTGTATTGAATGAAAAAGATGGTGTTACATCAAACGTACATTTCTCACACACTCGTTTCTCTATACGTGGGTACTTTGAGTAATTGAGGAATTTGTAATCGAAGAGAGAACTTTGAGATGTATTGGCGGTACATGGATTTTGTCTGAGTATATCTGACACCTGTGACACTTCCTCAAGTACTTGTAGCAATCGGATTCCATGGTCAACCAATAGTATCCTGCTCTTAGAATTTTCCTCGCCATTGTGTGTCCATTGGCATGAGTGCCAAAAGAGCCTTCATGAATTTCTTTTATCAACATGTTTGCTTCTGGTCTTTCTACGCATCAGAGCAAGACCATGTCAAAGTTTCTCTTATAGAGTGTATCACTACTTAGGAAAAAGATGCCAGCCAGCCTTCTGAGGGTCTTTCTGTCTTTTCTGGATGCCCCAGGTGGGTACTCTTGTTTCTGAAGGAAGCATTTGATATCGTGATACCAAGGTTTGTCGTCTATGACTGCTTCGATCGTGAAGATGTAAGCGGGCCGTTCTAGACGCAGTACGTCAATCTTTGGTACGTCGTTCCATTGACCTATACTGATCATGGAAGAGAGAGTAGCTAATGCATCAGCCATGTGATTCTCTTCACGAGGGATATGATGAAACTCGATTCTATTGAAGAATGGTAACAGCTTTCTCGCGTAATCTTTGTATGGAATCAACCCTGATTGGTATGTGTTCCAATCTCCTTTGATCTGATTGATAACTAGGGCTGAGTCTCCATACACATCCAAGTTCTTAATTCTTAAAATAATTACTTCTTCGAGACCCATGATACAAGCTTCATATTCGGCCTCATTGTTGGTACACTTGAACGTCAGTCGGCCGGTGAAAGGAATGTGGGTACCCTCAGGTGTTATGATGATTGCCCCAATTCCATTTCCATAATTATTGACAGCTACGTCAAATATTAGTCCCCATTGGGAACCTGGTTCTGGCCCTTCACTGGGTAGCGGTTCATCGCAATCTTTCATTTTCAAGTACATGGCATCTTCGCCTGGGAAGTCAAACCCGACTGATTCCTGATCGTCAATCGGTTGATGAGCCAAATGATCGACTAAAATACTCCCTTTAACGGCTTTCTAAGCGTGGTATTTTATGTCATATTCTGATAACAACATCTGCCAACGGGCAATCCTTCCTGTGAGATCAGGCTTTTAAAAAACATACTTGATTGGATCCATTTCGGAGATTAACCAAGTAGTGTGACAAATCATGTATTGGCGAAGACGTTTGGCTGACCAGGCCAGAACGCAACAAGTTTTCTCAAGCATGGTGTACCGAGTTTCACAATCAGTAAATTTCTTGCTCAGATAGTAGATGGCAGACTCTTTTCTTTTTGTTTCGTCTTGTTGTCCAAGCACACAGCCCATGGAGTCTTCCAAGACTGTTAAGTAGATGATCAGTGGTCTTCCCTCCACTGGAGGTGGCAGGATAGGTGGATTCAACAGGTATTCCTTGATACTGTCGAAGGCGGTTTGGCAGTCTTCTGTCCATACGCAGTCCTGATTCTTTTTGAGTAATTTGAAGATTGGCGTGCATGTCGCGGTCATGAGGAATATAAATCTGGAAATGTAATTCAATCGTCCCAGGAATCCTCTGACTTGTTTCACAATCTATGGAGAAGGCATTTCTTGAATGGCCTTGAGCTTGTCAGGATCAACCTCAAATCCTTTCTGGCTGACGATGAACCCTAAAAGTTTTCCTGAGCGGACACCGAACGTGCACTTATTGGGATTCAAGCAGAGTTTGTACTTTCTCAGCCGCTCGAATAGTTTTGACAGGCGGGTCACATGCTGCTCTTCTGTTTTAGATTTGGCAATCATATCATCGACATATACTTCTATTTCTTTGTGTATCATGTCATGAAACAGAGTAGTCATGGCCCTTTGATAGGTTGCCCCGACGTTCTTTTAACCGAACGACATTACCTTGTAACAAAAGGTGCCCCATGGGGTGATGAATGAAGTTTTCTCCATGTCTTCCGGTGCCATTTTGATCTGATTATAGCTCGAGAATCCATCCATGAAGGAGAAAACCTTGAACTTTGCTGTACTATCTACCAGCATATCAATGTGCGGCAAGGGAAAGTCATCCTTTGGACAGGCTTTGTTCAGATCCCTGTAGTCTACACACATTCTGACCTTTCCGTCCTTTTTCGGAACTGACACTATGTTGGCTAACCATTGAGGATATTATGACATGGTGAGGAAACCCGCGTCAATCTGTCTCTGTACTTCTTCTTTGGTTTTGATGGCCATGTCTGGATGAGTCCGTCTTAGTCTTTGTTTTACCGGAGGACATTCTGATCTTAATGGTAGATGATGTTCCACGATGCTGGTATCCAACCCTGTCATGTCCTGATATGACCAAGCGAACACATCGGGAAAATCTTTGAGAAGTTTTATCAAGTCTTCTTTGACAGTTGGACTGAGCAGTGCCCCAATCTTGACTTCTTTTCTCTCTTCTTCTGAACCCAAATTGACCGTTTCCAACGGCTCTTTGTGAGGTTCAATGGACCTTTCCTCTTGTCTGAGTAATCGGGAAATCTCTTCTGGAATTTCTTCGTTCTCTTCTTCTTCAGCTTCAAATACCGGGAATTCAAAGTTGGGAGAAGGCATTGGATCGTATGTTTCAATGGGGTTTAAAGCAAGCAATCTGCATGACGTGATGATTGTTTTTTAGAAAAGATGGAGAGAAATGCAAGAGTGTGTGTGTGTATTTTTTGAAAAATGCTTGTTTTTATTGTTGAGTTTGTTTTTACGATTACCATTTTCTTGAAAAAGCGAAAAGCGAAAACAACAATAAATGCGGAAATTACAGAATGACGTTTATTTATGATTTAGTCGATTCTTGGAACTCAACCCTATAAAACAAAACTCTGTCGCCTTGGGCAAAGCGAAGAGAACATTTACAGAAAGTGAGCCCTATCAAAACATCCGTTTCACCTGGGCAGGGTGAAAGGGTAAAGCAAAGGTTTCACCTGGAGCGGGATCATTGGAGTTTGTCTCCCAAGAAGAATTGTCGTAGACGAACTCTTCTGTTGTATTTTGCATAATGTTTGCACTCTAAGGTGGATCTCCCCATACAGTGGGCAGGATGTCTTCGAGCCTGATACGAGAGCTTTCAGGAGCGGTGTACTTGACCAAGAAGTCGTACTTGCCACTCGGTTGTCCTAAGGTGTCCCATACTTCGGTGGAACTGGAGGAGTCGTCTCTCTCAATGACGTTGACCTCTGGGAAAGCATAATTGATGAACTCTAGCCCTGCAATCCTTGGATATTCATCGTTGTGTTGGATATTTTTGGAATGTCCTGAGTGTTGATCCCATGACATGGTGGAGACGCAGGTATTCTTTTTAATGATGCTCAGCTGATATGCATCGTTGGGCTGACTCTTTTGCCCCAAGTCTTCTAGGTATAGCTTCCAGATAGGCAGGCCATCCATTGGGTCATAACAGTCATAGTTAAAGTTGTCTTTCATCGGAGTGTCCTCCTCTAATGAGTTTGGCGGAGCACGGCATCCCTCAGGATCACAATCTCCGTGCATCATTTTGACATCTGATCTTGGTATATATCTCAGACTTTGCGCGGGATAGCAAAATGGCGTAGGCGTTTCTTCCAGAGACATATAACCATCCTCATTGAGATATGACTTCCATTCTTCATCTGTATCGGAGGAGTCACCCTCATTGATGGTATGTACTTCTTAAGTCACTGGGTGAAGGAAACCTCCACTGTGGAAGAAGTCTTGAATGGGATGAAGACTTTCATCGTTAGTAGCAGTTGGGGTACAAGTTGAGGAAAAACCAAGACCTTTCTTTGTCTTGTTTTCAGTAGGAATGACAAGATGTCCCCATCTTTTTGCGTTGTTACTCTTGATCACTTCAAGAGCATCTTTGTACGAGGAAATCAAAGTTTCTCTCTCTGATCGATTCTCATTGCTCATTGAAAGTGCTTGGAACTAGGTTCCAACAACCTCCTCAGGGTCTACACAGGAAAATGATGATAAGTTGCTCACGATTAAGGCTTGATCTCTGCAGACTGTGACTAGTTGGTCGTTCTTGACGAACTTCAGCTTCTGGTGAAGTGTCGAAGTGACTGCCCCAGCCTCGTGTATCCAAGGTCTTCCTAGTAAACAGTTGTATGCTGCCCGGATGTCCATGACTTGGAAAGTGACTTGGAAAGTGTGAGGACCGATAGTTATGGGAAGATCGACTTCGCCGATAACTATTTTTCTGGATCCGTCAAAGGCTTTGACGATGACCTCACTGCCTCTCATCGGAGATCCTTGAAATGATAGTCGCATTAGAGTAGATTTTGGCATAACATTCAAAGCTGATCCGGTGTGTACCAATACGCTGGCTAAAGCATTGTCCTGGCAGTTGACTGTAATGTTAAGTGCCATGTTGTGACTTTTGCCTTCTTCCGGCAATTCCTCATCACTGAATCCTAGGTTGTTGTAGGAAGTGATGTTGGAGATGATGCTATCAAATTGTCTTATTGTCGCATCTTGTTCCACAAAGGCTTGCTCTAAGACTTTCTGTAGAGCTTCCCTGTGAGCTTCGAAACTGAGTAAAAGAGATAGCACAGAGATTCTCGAAGGAGTTTGCAACAGTTGATCTACTATGTTGTACTCGCTCTTTTGGACGAGCTTTAGAATCTCATCGTTGTTCTTTGAGAGGTTGGGATTACTGGATTGACCGACTGGTTGATTGGGAACTTCTGTTTGAGGTTCCTTTTCTCTGGTAGGTTCTCCCACTCCTCTGTTGAAGATTCGACCACTCCGTGTCACTCGACTGATGTCTGCAATATTCATGAAGGAGGGTAATGGAGTTTCCTTTCCATTCTCAATTGTTGTTGCATCGTATTTGTAAGGGATAACTTTATCGGATTTGTACGGTACTGGTCCCGAAAGATAGATAACTACAGGAGCCTTCTGATTTTTCTGACCATCGTAGCCGGCCTCAATTGGTTTGAGATTGAGAATCTTTCTACTATCAAGAGGAACTCTTGATTCATGGAGTAGAGGGATTATGGCGCATACGTCTTTGGCCATTTCTCGTTTAGGGATTAAGACAATGTCTTTGCTTTGATCAGGAAAATAGTCTTGCATTACGTTGATCGAACCAGAACTTGAACATGCTCGGATCTCTTTGCGGTCCAACTGGTTTTGAAGGGCCGCTCGCACGAGGTGGCATCCTTGATTGTTCTATGAGCAAACTCTACAACGCTCATAGTTGTGTGGTGGCACCCGACAACATCCACTTTGTATGCAGTGCAACCTTACTAGATTTGTTTCCATTGATCGAACATCCTGACTTTGATGCCTAGTAGGTGTGTCTTCATCTAGATAGATCGGAAGCCACCAGTGGTTCAACAAGTGTTGCAGTGTTCTTTGAACAAGTGAACATCCTTGGCCGTCTTCACGACATACTTTACAGTTCTGATAATCATGTGAAGTCAGAAAACCGTTCCGGACTTGCTTAGTGTGTAATTCCACCAGACTGGTATTCATCAGGCGAATATCAAAGATTTGAATCATGTTAACTTGGTAGTGACTTCTATCATGGTAATCCTGGATCCATCCAAGATCCATCTGACACTAGAGGGCCTCTTGTACAAAAGAACATCCCTGATTGTTTACTGAGTAGATCAGACAGGAATCGTAATCGTGCCGTAACAGATCATGATGTTGGCTTTGCCTTGAGTGCATTGCCACCAAGTTGACATTCATTGCTAGAATGTTGTGGTTCTGAATGATGTTGGGATTTGCGTGAGTCATATTGACCTCACAGCTTCGGTGATCTTGGTTCCATCTGAGATCCATCTGTTCTTGTAGAGCTGATTGCACTACGGAACATCCTTGATTGTCTTTAAAGGAGATATCACACTGGTGATAATTGTGAGATGGTATATGGCCATATCCACTCTGTCTACAATGCATCTTGACTAGATTATTTTTTAACAAGAGTACATCATGAATTTGATAGTTGTGATTAGACTCTTCCTCTATCAAATTTACTGCAGCTTTCTCGTGTTGAGGCAACGGGTTCGTTTGAACATTTGGATTAGCATCTTTGAAAGATAGGACCCCGCTCCTGACAAGCTTCTGCACATCAGATTTAAAGCTGAGATAGTTTTCTATGTTGTGCCCCGGTCCTCCTTGATGATAAGGGCAAGTTTGATCCACTTTGAACCAAAAAGGCGGATATTTCGGTAATGTAAGAGGTGACCTAGTTTGGATGTGCCCCTTGACCAGTAGTAGTGTAAATAGTTATGCGTACAACGTCGGTATAGGGGCAAACCCTGGTGGTCGCGTTGTACGGTTGTTATTGTTATACTGAGGACGAGCCTGCTGAAGAGGCTGTTATGTCCTTTGTTGATATTGTTGTTGATTCGGTTGGCTCTGAGCAACCTGAGTTTGATACGTTGGAACAGGCACAGGGTTGATAGCAGGAGTTACGACTGCTACTGGTTGGTACCTTCGCCTTTGCTTCCCGAGAGAGATATTATCGATATCTTGCTCTTTCATCTTAGGGAAAGCACTACCGTATCTTTTGGTACTGCTTCACGGTCCTGTATCCTTCACCAGACATCCTTCTCGGACCGCTTCTTCAAGACGTACTCCCATATTTACCATTTGAGTAAAGTCGCTGGGCGCACTAGCGACCATTCGGTCGTAGTAAAATGAGCTCAAGGTTTTCAAAAATATCTTTGTCATCTCTTTTTCCTCAAGAGGGGGACAAATCTGGGCGGCAATTTCATGCCATCTCTGAGCATATTCCTTAAAGGTTTCCTTGTCCTTCTGTGACATTGCTCTGAGTTGATCTCTATCTGGTGCCATGTCCAAGTCATACTTATACTGCTGAACGAAAGCAGCGCCAAGATCTCTGAAAGTAACGATCTTGGTGCGGTTTAAACCCATTTACCATTTAAGTGCGGCACCGGTTAAACTATCTTGGAAGTAGTGGATTAGTAGGTGTTGATTCTCAGTTTGAGTTGACATCTTTCAAGCATACATCACCAAATGACTTTGAGGGCAAGAGTTACCCCTGTATTTTTCAATTTTGGGCACCTTGAACTTGTGCGGGATTTTCACATTGGGGACCAAACAAAGGTCTGCGGCATCCTTTCCGAAAAAATCTTGACCGCGAATGGCATGCAGTTCCTTCTGCATCTCCAGGAATTGCTCCTGGAACTCATTCATTCTGTCGTACATACTTTCATTTCCACCAGAGATTACTTGTGGAATCTGTCCTTCCGGGACAGTGTGTACGACGGGTTATGGTATAGTCATTACGGCGGTGACTCTTGGTGTTTCCCTATCCCAAAGTTTGTAACCTTCAGGAGTTGTTGTCATGACTTTTGCATCTTCGCTTTCCCGAAGTTTGTACCCTTCAGGCCCAGTAGTTCCTACTGCAGTTTCCAGGTCTTCCGTGACCGGCGGAATATATCCTTCAGGGATAAAGTTGAGAGGCATGCCCCAGGGACGATCTTTAGGCATGTTGTACCGAGGATCATACCTCTCCACTATGGGCGTAGATGTGATCTCCGAGATCACAGTCCTTTGTTGTTGCCTCTGAGCTTTTGCCAGAGATTGCATGTCACTGTGAAGTTTTCTCAAATCTTCCTTTAGAGCGTCGATTTCTTCTCTCAGCTCTTTGTTCTCTTCCTCGAGATCATCCATTTTCTTTTGTCGATTGGCCCGAGTATTGTATGAGTGAGACGATTTGACTTTAGAATCGAGACACAGACGTGAGATTCGAAGGTGAGAAGAATGCGTTATGCGAGAATGATGAATGATATGCAATGATTATATCTAAATTTTTTTTAATCAAAAGAAACTTTAATAATTGGATTGCAAATATCATACAGTGGGGAAACCCCATTTTATTGAATTCAAAGATTGCGGAAATGGAAATACAGTATTTTACAAAGTGATGTAAAAGGAAAAGTCTAAGCTTATGGATCCTGAGTCCTCTCTGAAGAGAGCCCAGGTTCTGGTTCTGGTATTTTCCTTTTCTTTGACCGGGTCTCTTGATCCGTTGTCGGGTTGTCAGTCCTTTGCCAAGCGAAAGGAGCGACCAAATTTCTTCGGTCTTCTTGATTTTCTACAACATGTTGCTCTAAAATATCGATCAGAGCATCTTTCTCTTTTAACAGTTGCTGAATTTTGGTACACTCCACATTGAGAATGCGGTACTTGTTCTTCCAATATTTCTTTTCCCGTTGAACTTTGTTGAGAGTGGCCTGGAGTTTTTCTGTATCAGACATAAAATAAAGGACAGATTCCTTTAACGGAAGAACTTCTTGATGAGGGTAAGACATCCTCAGATTGAGAGCTCTAGTTGGCACCCAGTGGAGGTAAGGTTCCACAGAGACACAATCTAGTTTTCCTAAAGACTCTCTTCCTTTCCTGTGAACATGTTTCCAAGCATGCACCATTTCTGTCTTTAGTGCCCTGTCATTTTCTCCTTACTTGAAGAAAAGACCTTCCAGATGAACATTACACGGGATATATCTCATCGGGTATCCGAGTTGATGACGAAATAAAATTGGATGATAGTTGTTTCCTCCTTTAGTTCCTATGAGAGGTACATTAGGGAAATTTCCACATTTGTCAATGATCCTTATCCCGTCATAAATCTGATTGTACCAATCTATGTCAGAGTTGGTAAGAGACATGATTCTCTGTGACCAACGTAGAGTACTCTTATGATCCCAAAAAGCAGCAGACTTAGGTAAATGGGAAGTGAACCATTTGTATAGTAAGGGTACACAGCATGTGATCATTCCTCCGCTGTACAGATTCCTTAAGTGTACAGAATGATAAACATCTGCGAGTAAGGTTGGTACGGGGTTTCCAATCAGAAATATCTTAATGGCATTGATATCGACGAAGTTATCGATGTTGGGAAACAGGAATAACCCATATGTGAGTAGCACAAAGATATCTTCGAAAGCAGTAATGTTTCCTACACTGGAAAAGTATAGGGCTCTCTCTATCAAAAACTTGGCTGGTAAACCTTGGATTCCGTCCTTAGCGGTCATGTGAATCCTGACTTCTGACTCGTCCAAATAGATTGCTCTTGCAATGGTTTGATCCTTTAGAGTTTCTTCCAGTCCAGAAAAGGGAGCTTGGTCAGTGATAGGTAAATCAGTCAGGTGAGAGTACTCCTCTAGCGTTGGTGCTAGTTGATAATCCAGGAATGTGAAACAGTGATAAACTGGATCATAAAACTGAATTAGCGTAGACATGATTCCTTCAACTACATGGACCCTTAATAAAGACAGCAACCCTCCGTACTTAGCTCTGAAAGCATCAGGGTTGGTGATCATCCTTGCCAACCCTCTTAAATCCTCTAGTTTTGGAACCTTGAAGGTGTACGTGTGCGTCTTCCTTCTACCGAAATCCATAACACAATCTTTTTCTCTGATATTTGCAATCATTGTCATAGTTTAATTTGAAAAAGAGAGAGACTAGAAAAGAATATTTTTTCTTTGTCTAAAAGTTTTTTAATAAAATGAATGCATGAATGCAGCATACAAAAACATAGAAAAAACATGGGTTCAAAGGTTCAACGTCACGAGCATGGAGTCATGGCTCTACCCATCCCAAAGGTTGTACTATGGTGAATTTTTGTACCTGTACTCAAAATCATTGATCCCCCTTGGGATAACAGCAGCAGGCTGGTTCACCCGAGCGAGCTGTAGCATCTTAAGGTAATCTCAATTGAGTGTAGTATCGCGTGACAACTATTTCTGATAGCTTCCGCACTACTAAATAGCCAAATGGTTATTGTCTACTAAATCCTCAGTTTCATGGATACCACAATCGAACAATCTGCTTTCACAACCAAAGTCGTTAGACATTGAATCTGCAAAGGGTATCTCCACTGATTTGATGGTCTATCGGGACAGCTTATTCAGGATTCACTCCCTGTAAGACCATCCATCTCTGCCATCACCTATCTTAGGTATCAATCAAACTTCCCGCATGCAACATCACTCGCATTCCCATTGACAGAAAAATAAACACGGATATCAAGTAGGAAAAGCGATATATATATATATATTCATTCCTAAAACTAACATCCTAGACCTCTTAAGAGCTATAATCCTACTTTGGCTCCCCAGCAGAGTCGCCATTTTATCTGTAGTGTGCGATTTTTGTCGGTGACGCGACCACCTTATCGCCATGGGTTCCTCCCTCACCGCAACGGTAGGGAAGGGGGTGCTACTTTCTGATTTCTTATTTATCCCGTGAAGCTGGAAGGGAAATGGAAGATATCTAAAACTAACCTTGCACACGATTGTTTAAGTGAACAAATGGTAAGAGAGATTCGGGGAGTTCAGGGTCAGGTTATACAATAGGGAGTTGTCAATTACCCCTCCTATATGTGGTTATCCACAGATTGTTAGCATTAGGTTACGCTTTGCACTTGATGATGTTTATCTGTAAATGGGAAAGTTTCTCCTTTGGGAATGTTTGAGAGAGAGAGAGAGAGTTTTTGTTGATCTTCGGGTTTTTCCGATGTTTTTGGTGAGGTACTGGACCTAAGTTTTGATTGGTATGAAGGTACTGGACCTAAAGTTTTTGATTAATATGCTCGCTAAGATTTCGCAATCTAATGCCTACGTATTCCCGTTTTAAAGAAATAGGGAAATCAGAGCAATCATAGTTCCTCCTATTCTATGGGAGGAAAAAGATGTTTTGGTATCTTGTTCAAAGCCCAAGATTGAAGCTAAAAGGTTTGACTTAGAGAGAAATTGTCATCTCTAAAGGGAGACATCTTTGTCTGTTTACCACAACTGTTGGGTGACTGATTATAAAGGAGAATTACTTTAACTGGGATATATGAATCCAGTAATGCCATAATTTCCTTTATAAGGAATTTTTCCTGAAGGAGAAAACTTTAACTCAGTGTAGAGCAATGCCATTTTTCCTTGGGAATCTTTCATACTAAGAGAGGGACAGTGGCTTGGATGTAAATAATCCAGAGGCTTGCCACTTACCGCAATTAGATGAAAGAGAGGATTTTTACCAGGATAAGAGATGGACGACAACTTGGATTTTTGAATCAACAAGTGGGCCACTTACAACAGTTATCTGGGATTAGGGTTTGTTTTGATTTTTTGTTTGGATGTGTGATATACAGAGAAATGACTTCCTACAGAGATTTTGATCTCCTCTGAGGGGATGTTGATATTTGTGTGCCTTGATCAAAGCCCAAGGTTGAAGCTAAGAGGTTGATTGACTCCACTGGGAAGTCTTTATACAAAGCATAAGGAACTAACTCAACAAGAGAGTGTTTATCTGTCTTGTACAAAGCCCAAGATTGAGGCTAAAAGAGTTGACTCTTTGGGGATATCATTATACAAAGCCTAAGAGGAAGCTAAAACTTTGACTTTTCTGGGGAAAATACTTAGTCTGTCTTGTACAAAGCCCAAGATTGAGGCTGAAAAGGATTTTGACTCCATTAGGGAAGGTTTGTATGTGTATTGTATAAAGCCCAAGATTGAGGTTGAAATAAGATTTTACTGACTCAGCTGAGGATATTCTAGGTGTCTTGTACAAAGCCCAAGATTAAGGTTAAAATGAGTTTGACTCTGCGGGAGAGTATTATAGGTCTTGTACAAAGCCCAAGATTGAGGCTGAAAAAGAGGATTTACTCTGCTTAGGGAAATTTATAGGGTGTCTTGTACAAAGCCCAAGATTGAGGCTGAAAAGGGTTTGACTCAACAAGAGAGTGCTTTTATTTGTCCTGTACAAAGCCCAGGATTGTGGCTGGACAAGCTGGAGAAATCATTATACAAAGCCTAAGAGGGGGCTAACTTCTGCTAGGGGAAATCATTATACCAAGCCTAAGAGGAGGCTGAAAAAGATTGTCTCAACAAGAGAATGGTTTTATCTGTCTTGTACAAAGCCCAAGATTGAGGCTAAAAAAGGGTTAACTCAACAAGAGAGTATTGAAAGGTGATTGACTCAACAAGAGGGTCTGAAAAGGTGATTGACTCAACAAGAGAGTCTGAAAAGGTTAGCTCTGCTAAGGGAGAATTATTGTACAAAGCCCAAGAGGAGGCTAACTGTGCTGAGGAAAGGAAGGATTATTATATAAAGCCTAAGAGAAGGCTAACTTCTGCTAGGGATTATTGAGATCCCGAGGCAGGTCCAAGTGGGGAATCAACTTTTGCTAAGGGTTACAGAAGAGTTGAGATATCAGAGACCTTGAGGTTCTGATTTGGGATAGTGTTATACTGATGATAAATCGACCCTGGTTGGGGAATTTTATGAGAGAGACTGGGTTTTAACTCTGCTGGAGATTGATCCAAAATGACCAGGGTTTCTCCTATGTTTGTAAGGTACTTGAGAATGTCTTTGAGATCCGAGAAGGGATTAGACTGTCCAAGTCTACTGGTATGGAAGAGTTTATCTTTGTATGATGCCCAAGAGGAGGCAGGTATTTTAAGAGATGAGAATCAACCCTAAATTGGTCAGAGATTTGACACTGGAAAGACTGCTCTAACAAAGGATGACTAAGTTCTGTCCTATACCTTTAAGAGGTCTTCAGGGTCCTTGTATTAAGCCCAAGAGAAGGCATGAGAACTTCTAAGAAGCCGAAGGGTCCTTGTACAAAGCCCAAGAGGAGGCGGGGATGCTTTTAGGAATCCTGTGGGTCCAAACTTAAGAAAAGTTCAAGAAAAGTTTCACCGGGAATAATCTTTTCTTTAGTGAATAGTTCTAGGGTTTGAAAAAATTCAAGAGAGGTTTCACCGAGAATTAATCCTCCCTAGGGAAATGAACTTCTTTGACAATTTCTAATAGTGACAATCTGAGAAAAGTTTCACCGGGAATAATGCCTTTCTCTTTTTTCCATATTGTTTAAGCCCAAGAGAAGGCAAGACTGCATCTGGAAATCCTATAGGGGTCTAGTTTTGACTGTATTAAAGAGTGACCAACTGGCTTTACCTAGTTCTAGACCTAGTTGCCGGGGAAAACTCTAAGCAGATATACTAGTATATATACAGTTGATATATGACAAGTGTTTAAAAGGATATGAAAGAAGGACTTACAGGTGAGAAGCTTCCCACAATACAGTTATATACATAAAAGCATGTAAAGTAAAGCTGATAAAAACTTACAGGCAAGCAAGCTTCCATAGCTGTATTGTTAGTTGTTCAAGAAATTAAAGAAAGTTTTGACAACAACTGTATATTTGAACCTAAATCAAAAGAGAAATTGTTTTTGAAAAGATTGTTGGGGCTTATACTCAAAAAGAGGCCCAAATGAGAAACAGTAATCTTACCGTTGTTTTACAAACTGTACTGGGACTTATACAATGACTGAGGCCCAAAGAGGTTTTCTGTACAAAGGGGTGGGTCTTACAACTCAAGGAGAGGCCCAAAGGTTTGAAAAAAGAAAAAAAAATGGGACTTACAACACAAGGGTAGGCCCAGTTGATTTTGTTTTGAAATGGCGATCGCGCTGAGATTTTCGAAAATGTGTTGGGACTTATACAATGCCTGAGGCCCAAAGAGGTTTTGGTTAAGAAAAGGATTGGGTCTTACACTCTAATAGAGGCCCAAAAGTTATTTTAAGAAAAGAAGTGGGACTTATAGCTCAAGGAGAGGCCCAAAGGTTTTTTGTTTAAAAGGCTACAACCGCGCCGAGATTTTAACGTACTGGGACTTATACAATGACTGAGGCCCAAAGAGATTTTTATTTACAAAGGGATGGGTCTTACACTCTATTAGAGGCCCATGAGTGTTTTGAAATGTTTGATAAGGATCAAAAATCAAAGAAATCCTAATTTCATTTTCTTTTAAAGGTAATTCTTTAAAGAAATTAATAAAAATGATAAAATACCAAATAAGTTTTAAATAAACTACTTGTGATTTTTTTGTTAAGGTTTGAAAATGAGGTTTTAATCACGAGATAATTTAGAACTCATTTGGTCTTGATTTTCAAGATAAAAATTCACTTTTAAAATGTTTAAAAACAATAAAAATGAATTTATTCACAAAAATGCCAACTATATTAAATAAATAATATAAATCTGATTTTTTTTAGAATAAAATACTTTAATATTTTTGTGATTTTTCAGAAACGAACCAATAAAAAATGACTAAATTTGAGAGAGGAATTAATTTTTTAAATCATTAACAAAAATAGTATAAAAAATAAAAAAAGGGAACAAGTGATAAAAAAGAGGTCTGGGGCGAGGGGGATTCGAACCCCAGACCTCTCGCTCGCTCAATACACACTAACCAGCTGATCAACCACTGGGGCGCAATGCCAATTCATTTATAATATGGAAAGGGAAAAATATATAGCAAACTTGGTTGAATTTCTGAAGAATGGCGCCATGGCCATCTTCATCCTCAAGATCAGATACGTGAAGCCTCCTATCTCACTCATTTCTCAACCATTTCTCATGATCCAAATATGAAAATCATGCGTTTTCAGACAAGGAACACAATGGCAATACTCAATTTTATTGACATTAATTGAATCAGAACATATCATGTTAAAACCTGATGAACCCTAAAATTGGCATGAACTCAATGAAATCCTATACACGAACTGTAAACAATAATTGATTAAGGGTAAATGATCTACAAACATTCAGAAACAAAATTGGTAATCACAAAACATGTTTATGATGCATGATTCAATGAGTTTGACAGTTTGAGGCTTACCTCTGCAGGTGAGAATTGAATTTGATGATGAAGGTGTTACAGTTGAGTTCTAATGCTTTGGACAACTTCCTTGTACCTTAAGGAAAGTGTTTGAATGCTTGGAGTGATTGAGAGCCCTTTAGATTGATCAACCTGAATCCTTCTGCAGCAAGTCATGAGTTTTGTGCAATTGGATGACCATTTGGTGATTTTGATGTTACAGATGGGAGGTGAGTGTTCAGACACCTTCTATATGTTATATGTGATGTGTCTGAATTAATGGGTTGAGTGGTATTGATCTCCAACTCAAAACCCGATAGTAACCTCTCAAGAAATGGAGTTTTTAGGCCTAGGGAGTGAAAGAGAGAAAGCCTGGTTGTAATGAGCTTTGGTGTAGTTTGAATGATCAGTTAGGACCTCTATTTATAGTAGAGGAGTTATGTTGAAGTGGATCTCTTGAAGCTCAGAGGATAAGGCTATGGTTCAATGGTCTTGGCTTGGCATAAATGCTTCTAGCATAAGGTGTAATAGCTATCCCAAATAGATCAACTATGCCTTGACTAAAATCACATTCTTCAGTCCTTTTAATTGTTGTTTAATCAGAGAGCTTGACTAAGGAGAGTGAGAATCTTGAATGTACACTATTCCACATTAATGCCCTTTGAATTCAAGGCATATATGCCAAAAACTCATCAATTCTCAAGGATAAGCTCTTGTCATTTCAGTCCAAGTTTGTTGGTTGGATCAGATGCATTAGGATCGGATTGGATTAATGTGCATTGTGATCATTGCTTTTTGGCTCAAAATCGTGTATGGCAAGAAATCACACAAACTGATTTTTCATGACAGTCTTGTCGTGGTGTCTTGCAGCAGCCATAACTCTTGGCTCAAGCTGAGTTGTTTCATGCCAATGAGTTCCTTGGATTGTAGGTAATATGCACAACGACTTTGATGTTTACATCTTGAATTGATTCAGCCTAGAACAATGTGAAACAACCCTCCAAGTTTTGGTGTTTCACTTGTTTTTCTGACTTAGACTGAATTTTGTCTAAGTGTTGGAAAAGTGGTAAATTCCAAGTTTTTGTCATTTTGATCCAACCATAACTCAGAATCCATAAAGAATTGGAAATTCTTGTAGTTGACACTTTTGAAGTATGTAATGAGGGCTTCCATCTGAGCTTTGAATGGGAGAAAAAGGCTTTAGGGTTTGGGAGATATGGCCTTGCAAAGTTGGTACCCTAGCCACTTTGTTCCATAACTTAGAAAAATTCTAAGTTTTTTATGGTTACCCCTTTAACAAGTTAACTCACTTTCTTTGATTTTTCTTGATGAATAATGATTCAAATCACATATTAACATTGTTTTAGGGTTAAGGAGCCATGGTTGACCAAAAATCCAAAAAAGTCAAACTTTGACTTTTGTATAGTTGACCTTTTCATCAGATGAAATTTTGACTTTGTGATCCTTTTGTGAAATGAATCCTTGGGTTTAATTAAACTTCATGGATGGCCTCCAAGGGTATTTAGGAATGTATTGGACCCCCCCCCCCCCCCCCCCACCCCCAAGGTTTGAGATCAAGGGTAGGCCAATAGTCAAGGATAGGGTTGACTTTTTCCATCAGAAACCCTAATTTGTGATAAGATGGTCTTCAGTTCTTGTGGCTTATAATTTGAGCTCTTTGAGTCAATCAAATCTTGTAAACATGTCAATATGAGGTATTTGGGGTCTTTTAAGTTCATTTTGAAGCTTCAAGCCATGCCTCACTTCACAAGTTAACTCAAGGGTTGAATTAGGTCAAAACCCTAATTCCTGATTTTTTGATAGATGGACCTTCAAGGTGATTTTGCCATTGTGGATGGGCTCTTGAGATCCTTTTGAGCTTATAGGACCATACATTAAGGCATTGGCTCATGCCCAGATAAAAATTTTCATCTGAAGGCCTCAGTCGACCAAAACCCTAATTTGGTGACACTGGCGATCTTGAGGCTTGATCCACTTGGAATATTGCAAATCTTGTGCTTGATTCTTGATGTGGGAGTCCTCTTGATCCTTTATGTATGTTTGAGAGTTTAGACAAGTTGAAGATCATGTCATTTCTTGATTGATCCTTTGTCTAAGTGCTCTAAGAGGGCTCAAAACCCTACTTCTTGTTTGTAGTGAATGCTCAATCATCTTTGGGAAGACTGATGAGGCATGAAAGTACATCCATATTGTGATGATGATTTGCACAATGATGGGAAATCTTGGTGGTCAAAATTTGGGGTATGACAACTAGAAGAAAGTTTTTACTTATTGTCTGTTATGTATATTTTTTGTTAGTTGTCCATTTCTTCCAAACTTCTTCTTCCATTTATAGATCTCAATTTCCCCTCCCCTAATGTTGTTATGCCTTCTCAAAACGTATGCCGCCTATCATAATTTCTTTATAACATATGCCTTTTTGATGATTGTAACCCTCCCATCATAATTTTTATTTTGTAACTGGCCCACGTGTCCTCTATAGGGTCGTCCAATTCATATTACATCTACACCCAAGGTCTAGCTCATCTTGCACAAGGTCGGCTTGCCCTGGTTTCATCTGGCCACCCTTTGCAAGAATCTGACTTGGAAGTAGGTAGAGAGCTTATCGATTTCATATCTCGGTCAATCAATGTGATTTCCAGGATGTTCTAGCCTCAATATGGCTTACCCTGAAATCACTATTGGATAAGGGATTATATTTTTTGAGAATTTCTCCACTACGTCCTTTTTCCATTCAATGTGGGTTACATTTGGTTTTCTTCCCTACCGTGTGAGGGCAAGGTTCCTTTATTACTTTGTTTTAATGATGTCAAAACTAGGAAAGTTTCTTACTTTGGACGGTATCACCTTATCTAAGCTTGAATTCATCTTTTTTAAATGCGCATAAAAGCCTACATACATGAACTTAGGCATATAGGATCATACTCAATGTCTAAAATGTGTTCTGAGTCAGTTTTGGTGCATTGGGTCGACTTACACATGATATAGGTCGACTCACAACAAAGAAAAATGTAGTTTGAAACATTCTGACAAGCATGTACCGACCCAGGTCTTCCTTAAGTCGACGCACACTGGTATGAAAAAGTGAGAAAAAGTCTCTGCCATGTATGTGTCGACACATGGCACCTTCATGTGTCGACGCATGCCCTTGCTGTAGGTCGATGCACAGTTTTCTTTTGTGTGCAGATTTGCATTCTGGCTTGTTCAGGTCGACACACAACTTCTGTAGATCGACCTCTCGCGCGTTTTCACTCATTTTTCTGCATCTTTGTCTTCCCAAAGTCTGTTTTTTCTGTTATTTTTTTCATGCTCACACACACACACACACATATATATATATATATATATATATATATATATATATATATTCATATGCATCATTTTGTACTATAACCAAGAAAAAATTGAAAGATACATTGGATTGCTCATCATCTTCACTCCCACAAATTGCATTCATCAATAATCACACATTATCATCTTTGTTGATTAGTTCTTTGTTCAAGAGTGATAACGTCCAAACTTAGGATTTGTATATCGTGTTTGGGTTGAGAATCAGTGGGATTTTCTTCAAATAAAGCCACTGGGGTTTTGTCCTCCAAGATCTTGGTGATTTGGGAGGGTTTTTGCACAAATCTTTGCATTACAGATTCAGCCGAGTGAAAGCCTTGAAGAACGGTGGGTTCGGTCAAGGAAGTAGCAGTAACTAAAGGATTGTATTGAAATTTTTTGGGTAAAACATCTGACGATCGAAATCAGCCGAGTGAAAGACTTAAAGAATGGAAGGTTCAATCAAGTGAGTAGCAGTAACCGGAGGTTTGTTCGAAGAGTTTGATGTTCTTGATCCGGCTGGAATAAAGGGGAGAGAAGTGGATATAATCAACATCAACAATTAGGTTTGATTGTTTGGTAGCTAGAACTTCTCTTGTACAAAACTTTGCAAACAAATATTATGCATATCTCAATTCTAGTTTTAGAATTGAGGGTAGACGTACCCGAAGCGAGGACGAAAGGGGAACTGCCTAAACAAATTGGGTGTCGTTCACTCTCTCTCTCTCTCCCCCCTCTCTCTCCCTCCCTCTATCTCCTTCACACTATCTCTCTCTCTCTCTCTCTCTCTCTCCCCCTCTCTCTCTCTCTTTACTTTGCGTTGTTAACGTTTCTTTGAAATCAACGGTTAGAAACTTTTCCATTGATTTGTAGTGCTTTAAAACTGTTTTGAAAAACCATTGCAATCACTTTGGTGGCAAGTGTGAAATATTCTGCACTACAATTTCAAAGGAAATTGAACTTGTGGTGTTTCGCACACCAAGTGTTAGACATATTTATCGCACACAAACTGTTCGTAAAATTTTTAATTCAATTGTATCGTTTATAATTCATTGGAAACCGGTTCACTTAAAGTGGTCTTTATTTGAATTATTTGATTGGGAACTTTATTGATTCCATTATTTCATAAATATTATTCCATTCGGTTTCCCATATCCGATCTTACCAATAATGGTTCATTTAGACGATTTTAAATCCAAGACCCCAGCACATTTTTAAAACAATTGTTTAAGCGTCAATCATTATTAAAAATTAGTGATCTATTCAGCCCCCCTTCTAGATCAGTGTCATCGTCTAACAAGTGGTATCAGAGCACCGGTTCATCTAGTGCTTCGCATACAGCTTATTAGAAAATGGCTGACGAACCTAAAGGGGCGTACAATAGAGCTCTGATTTTTAATGGTGAAAACTACGGTTATTGGAAAGATTGTATGCGGGTGCATATCAATTCTATTGATAGAAAGGTATGGAACGTTATTCAAAATGGTCCTATTGAAATAACCATGACCAATGCGGATAATGTTGTTGTGCCTAAACCGGAAGCATAATGGAACGATGAGGATGAGAAAAAGTACAATTATGATTGGAAAGCTAGAAATATTCTCATATCCTCTTTGGAAGTTGATAAATATTACAGAGTTTCCCATTGTACTACTGCCAAGGCTATGTGGGACGCATTACAAGTTGCCCATGAGGGAACTTGTCGCGGCCGGCAAAAATATCGAGTCGCCATCATATTTTTTTAAGGAAAATAAATGATAAACCTAAAATCCTAATCCTAAGGGTAGAGATTCCTAAGGTTCGGGAGTCGGTTAAGCGAGGGGAAGGTGTTAGGCACCCCTCACTTCCATTGTACTCAATGGGATCCTTCTTAAGTTCTAGGGTATGTTTGTTTGTTAATTAAATGCTTGACCGTTTATTTTATTTGTAAAAATCCTTATTATTATACAAAGAAGATGAATTTAATATAAGAGGGAGACCCTAAGTTTCTTATTATTATTGTACTCGCTAGGGTTTACAACCCTATGCCTACGTACCTTTAATTTTGAAGGATTAGAGTATCCGTAGTTCACCTCCCTTATCCCCTATTCCTATTCCTGTTCCTATTCCCATTCCTAATCCTGATCCTAATGCTGATCCCAATCCTTTATTTATACTCTTGGATAAAGAGTTCTATCCCATGTCCTTATCCCTTATTTATACTCTCGGAGGAAGAGTACTATCCCTTAAATCCTAATCCATTTATTTATACTCTCGGATATCAAGAGTTTTATCCCCATTCCTATCTATTATTTATACTCTCGGACGAAGAGTACTATCCCTTAAATCCTAATCCATTTATTTATACTCTCGGATATCAAGAGTTTTATCCCCAAAAATCCTAATCCATTTATTTATACTCTCGGATGTCAAGAGTTATATCCCTTAAATCCTATCCATTATTTATACTCTCGGAAGAAGAGTTTTATCCCTTAAATCCTATCCATTATTTATACTCTCGGAAGAAGAGTTTTATCCCTTAAATCCTATCCATTATTTATACTCTTGGAAGAAGAGTTCTATCACTTAAATCTTATCCATTATTTATACTCTCGGAAGAAGTGTTCTATCCCTTAAATCCTATCTATTATTTTTACTCTCGGATATCAAGAGTGTTATCCCAAATTTTAATCCCTTAGACATCCTTTTATATCCCTTGAATCCTTAATAATATCCCTTATCCAAAAATAATAAAGAAACTCCTTTAAATATGCAATTTTAACCCCAAAAATATTTTAATTTATATTAATAAAAATTATTATAATCCCCCTTAACTCATGAACCCATAATCAAACCCCCCTTTTAAAATTAAATCCATGTTAATAATCCCTTTTTTACATAATAGTAACAATATTCCCAAATATTGTAAATCCAAAATATTAATACCAATAGTTATGAACCCTTATTCCTAAATATCATGAAAAATCCATATTTTTAAATCCCTAATATTATAGATCCCTATTTAAAAACATTCCGAGAATTATAGAGAAAAATAATTAAACAAACTTTATAAACAGTATTCTTGATGTAAAATCCCAAAAAAAAATCCCAAGATTTTATAAATCCCTAAGAATAAATTCTAAATTAAAAAAAAACAATTTTTCCAATAACCCCTTTTTTAATCCAACAATTATTTAATATTAACTTAAAAAAAATACAGTAAATAAAAACTCCAAAATAAACATCAAACCATTTTTATTAAAAATCCTAATTTTAATTAAATTATATATTAAGCATTAATTCTTTAACCCTTACAATAATAATAATTGAAATAATAATTATTATTACTATTATATACTTTATTTTTTAAAGTAATTATGGTTGTTTACGGGATTTCTAAATGATATGGATATTGGTTTGGAAATCTTTTGTTAGTAATGTTTCAACCTGGAGCATATTTTAAATATTAACAAAAAAAATTGATTTTTCTGTAAAAGAAAAATTCTGAATTGTAACCTAAAAGAAAAAAAAAAAAATTTAACAGTAATTCCGAAAAAAAAAAAGAAAAAACTTATAATACTTCTTTAAAGAAAAGAGAGATCCATGATTGTAATTCCCTTTTGCAACAAATTATGATCGCGGTTACTAACAACAAATTGTGAGTATTTTATTTAGTTATTATTTTTTATTTCAACCACTCGATTAGAAATAATCTGTGCCCCCAGAACTAACAGCCAAAAACCCAAAATTTGAAACAATCAAGCAATAACATACATTTTATAAACAAGACTTCAAGACAAAATATATGTAGTTGATAATCAATGGTTTGAAAATACCAACCTGAGTGCCTTGACCGATTTAAGCAACTGCTTTCCAGGGGCGGACCTACCTTAGGACAGGGGTTGGCCATGGCCACCTCAAAATTTTTAAAATGTTTTTTGAAAATAAGTATAATATAAAATATTATTAAAACTTATAATTATATAAATATCATATAGCCAAATAACAGAGAATGTGTAGTAACCGAGTGGTTGTGTTACTTATATAGATTCTCATTGTCACGGATACAATTCTTGATGAGCCTAAAAGTTTAGTACAATTTTTATTTTAATATTTGGTAGCCTCCCAAACATCAACAATTTTTTAAGAATCGATTTGAATTATTAATGAATTATTCAAAACAATACATTACAAATTTCTCAATATTAATTTATAATTTTTTTTAATAAAACTTAATTAAAGAATATAATTCAATTTATTTATCAAGATACTATCCATCTAATTCATTAAAAATTAATTTCAATATTTTAATTATATAGAAATTATATATTAAAAAAAAAGTCTAAAATAACTTTTTAAACCGTAATCATTTTAAACTCTTTCATATATAAATATTGTTTGGTTGTTGATTTTATTCTCTCCCTCCCATACACACATAATACTTAGTCGATTGTTACATTTCTCTACACTAAATGCTTTCAACCCGGTATTACTAGACAAAACCATTGAACAATGCGAATATAGAAAAGTCAAATTAATAAAAAAAAGTGTGTGTGTTTAATTTTCAAAAGGGACTAATGGACATAACAGTAATCATACAAGTTTTTTTTTAAGTTTTTAAAGTACTCGACAACTAACTATTTTTATATGTGGTTTTGATTAATTAGAATTTTTTTATAAAAAAGCTCTTTGTATTAAAGATGAGTACTAAGGCTCAACCCTTAATATAAGGAAAAAAGAAACGAAACAACCAAAATAGTCAAGCAAAATTTAGGAAATAAAAATAATGCATCTAGTTGGATCGACCAACTTATTAGACCAATTATGTTTAAGGAATCATTGATTTTTACAAGTGGGCAAGATGCTCGTTTCCACTGCAACAACTAAAGATATTCCAAGTCAATCTTGAATGTTCGACCACAACATAGTACTGACACGACAAGAAAACGTTGGCCCCCTCAACAGTTTCATCCTAGTTCCGCCACTGCTGCTTTCATCCCTCCTTTCCTTTACGTTCCTTGTCTATTCCTTCTCTCCCTTCTTTTCTTGGCGATCTCCCTTTCCTCTCCCTTCTTTTCTTTTCGTCCCTTGCGTTCTCCTTTTTCTCTCCCTATTTTTCTCCTTTTTCCTTAGCGCATGATTCCGACCCCTCTTCTCCTTATAGTGTTGTTGTTCTTCGATGTGAAGAACAACAACTTTTTTTATATTGATTATTGTGAATTTGTGGGTGAATTAAAATGTGAAAAACAGAGTCTATTTATAGATGAAAAATTAGGTCAGACATTGAATAAAAATTTTCAGTTTAGGAAGGTTTTAATCTGACCTGATTTTCCTCTATTTCTTGGAGCCCAAGCAAATGAATCTGGACGGATTCATGGCTTGGTGAATTTAAATAAAAAAATTAATATTTTAAACAAAAGAAATATCCTAATAATGTTAAAGGAAAAAAGATTTCATTTTTATTTATTTTTATGATTTTTTGAGATTTTTTCCATAAAAAATTGATTTTAATAAAAAAATAAATTTTCAAAAATTCATTAAATAAAAATACGAAAATGAAAAATAAAATATTAAAAAATGATATTTTTGTGATTTTTTTATTAAAAAAATAAAAAAACTTAGTAGTAAAAATAAATAAATAAAACATTAACAATGTGAAAGGTGGGATTCGAACTCACAACCTCTCACACTTATATTCCTTATACACCTCTTCCTACCAATTATGCCATTTTATTTATTCGAAATAAGACAACATTAGCGAGTATATAATAATTTAATAATAATTCCATGATAATATTAATATTAATAATATTATTAATACTAATATTAATACTCTAATAACCTCACTATGACCCTAATGTAATTTTGATTAAAAATTAATCTAATCCTAATTAATCCCTATATATTAAATAACAATAATCTATCCCCATATAAATTTATCCTACCCAAATAATCCCCTTAATATTTACCATTATAATCTTCTATATATATAAAATAGAAGGGTGGTCAAAATTTGAGGTACGACAGCTGCCCCTATTTAATCAGCTTCAAACTGAGATGAAGATGACGACGAGTCTTCATCTTCTCAGGGAGGAGATGATTAAATATGAAGAGGAACCATAATTTGGACCGCCGAGTGGATAAATTCCAGACTTGAGTAAGGATTGAACAATCCTTAATGCTCTGGTAGTATTTGATTTTAATGTATCTCTGATAATATCTTGTTGATACGATTTTCATAATCATAGAAATCAGGCAGGATCCTAACGATCCTCTGGACGTTGTTTGATAAACCATGGTAGAACCACTTGATAAAAATCCTTGGTAAAATCTTAATAAAACCCTTATGACAACTTTTGATGGAACCCCTAGTGGTAAAATTTTGACGAAATCATCTGATAAATCCCTGATAGGGCCCCTGATGATAGAACCCTTTTGATAAATTCTAGTAAAACCCCTTGATGAAATTTTGGTAGATACCCTTTGAAAATGTTTCAGCAGAACCCCTTGATAACACTTTGATAGAACCCCTTGAATTTTTTTATAGTGGAACCCCTTGATAACTCCTTTTGATGAAATCCCTTTTGATAAAACCCTGATGAAACACTTTTTGATAAAATCCCTTGGATAAAAATCCGATAGAACCCCTTGATAAATCCTTTGGAGAAAAATACGATAGAACCTGTAATACCCCATATTATCTAAATGCTCAATTGGATATCAGATGAGCTTTTGTTTATTCTATCTTTGGATAATTGGATTAATGGAATCCTCTAAGTATTTTAAGTATTGTTATTTGGGATCAATAGAGCAACTGAGGAACTCTGAAGAGATCAATTATTTTATCATGAAAGAGACAGATCAATTATTTTAACTCGAGAAAGGATTTTAAGGTAACTCTAATATTTGATCAATTGGTGTTAGACGATAAAATATCAACTGGAGATATTTTACTCTATTGGATAATATTATATAATAATAGTATTATATATATATTTGTAAAGAGAAAGAGAAAAGTTAGTAAAGGAGAAGCAAGAAAAGGAAAGAAGAGAAAGGAAGAGAAGAAGAGAGAAAGTGGAGAAAGATGAACAAGAGAAGTTTATGGATCATCATCAATTCATCATCTTCTTCAAACTCCTCTTCAATCATCAAGGTGGGTTCTAGTTAGACACTTTAAGTTCTAGAAATAAGTTGTTTTAAAACTTAGGTTAAATTGAGAGAAAATGCTTAAATTGCTAATCAATGGAATCTAACGGTTGAAATGTGATATAAATCGTGTAGCATGATCATTATACATGTAGAAACATCTATTGATAATTGTTATGAAGTTTGGATTGGTTTGAAATTATTGGAAATCTTAGGGTTTGTGTAGAAACTATGTGTTATGTTGGAAATCATGTTTTAGGAAGTTTGATGGATAAACCATGATAGAAACATGATAATATACCTCTATTGGTTGTTTGGGTATGGTGTTGAGAATGAATCAGGGGTTGGAAATTCTGCTGTCAAAAGGGGTATTTTTCTGCATAACGCAGAGCGCGCTTAGCGCGGTCTGGAGAATTTCCACTCCTTCCAGGCAGCGAGGAGCGCGCTTAGCGCGGGTGGGGCCTGCTTAGCGCGACTTGGAACAAAGAAACTATTCTTTTTTTAAAAAATTCATAACTCCCGAACCGTAATTCTGATTTAAACTTTCTTGGTACCGTTGGTAAACGTTCTTGGTACCGTCAGATTATTTATTTAGTGGAAAATGAATGAAATAATGTTTATGCGATATGTTGAAATTCCATATCCTTTGGATCGTAAATCCGATCGAGGCATATTTACAGCCGATGTAAAGCTGTGGGAATATCCTACGGGATGGAAGTGAAGGTAATAAGTTCAATACCCGATTAATTGAATCGGAGGGAACCGAAAGTGACGTTTTATGTAACGTGCTACGAATGGTAATGAGAAACCATGAGTTTTAACCAAGGATGCTTGGTAGAGTATAGTAGTGTCTTGTATGCCTTAACCATGTGTGTGAACTACTATGTGGATTAGGTTTGACTTGTTATGTTATCATGTGTGTTTTATGATTGATATTGTTATGTGCAAATGTGATATACCATGCCTATATAATTGTTGTTAAGTATGAATGAGAGAATATGCATGCTTAAAACAAATTAGGAAGAGTGAGGAAATTTTACCCCAAACCTAATGATATGTTTCTAGGTTGTGACTAGAAATTGATAGAAAACTCTAGATGGCGATGCTCCGAGTGAGATCACGTAATCATAACCGTTTCTTTTGAGTTGCAGTTTCATGAGTCTCGAGCTCCTCTGAAATGTATGCATGATTACTTGGCAGGTTTGATTCCCGCGTTTAGTACGAATGGAGCCTAAGGGTAAAGAGACTTGTGACAGTTAATGGCCCGTGTGAAGTGATGATTCCTAACGGTTAATGACCCGTAGAACCCGAATCCATGTCGTATGTCAAGTAAATACAAGGATCCATGACTCGGGTCGACTTCTAGACGTAGAAGCAGACGGGAACAGGGGATGCCTTGATAAGGTTATCGATTAGTGATATTTTGAGTTGATGAACTCATGAACATGTTTCCATATAGTGTGAGATTGTCAGATGGTGAGATTGTGAGATGGTGAGATTGTGAGATGGTGAGATTGTGAACTCGAAGTCCTTTCCCTTCCCTTGGACTTGAGTTAGGATTTGGTTAGAGCCTTGTAAAGTCGAGAGAATCCATAAGATAGGGAACTCACTGAGATTTGATCTATCTCACCCCACTATTGTTGATTATTTTCAGGAGGTATTCACAGGTTTAATTTACAAGTGGAGCTATGCTCGGATGTTTCAAGAGAAGCTTATCTTTTGTTTTTCCGCTGTGTATTTGTTGTGTACAATTGAGGATATCATATATTGATCTTAGTTTTTATTGTTTTGGCTAATTTCCATATCTTGTACCATAGGTTGTTTTATGTTTTTAGAATGGTCAAATATGTGAATTACGCCATTAGGCACTTATGATGGTGTCAGTACCAAATAAAACACTTGTATGGTATTATTTTCGATAAATATTATACAGGGCGTTACAGAACCCCTTGATAAATCCTTTGAATAAAAATCCGATAGAACCCCTTGAAAAAAATTTAATAAAACCACTTTGAAAAAATTTGGTAGAAACCCTAAGAGAAAAAAATCTGGTAGAACCTCTTTAAAAATCTTGAATAACCCTTTAACAAATCCCTTGACAAGAATCTGGCGAAACCCTTTTTTATGAAATCCTTTTTGATAAAATCCCTTTTATAAAACCCCTTTGATGAAGCCCCTTAAAATTCATTGACAACCCTTGACAAAATCCCTTATGAAACCCCCTTGATAAATCCCTTGGTAAAACCCATTTGGTAAATCCCTTAGCAAGATCTATTTTTATAGATTCCTTGGTAAAACTCCTTTTGAGAAATCCCTTAGTAAAACCCCTTTTGATTAATTCCTTAGTAAAACTCCTTTGATAAAACCTGGATCAAACCCTTTGATAAAATACCCTGGTGAAATCCTTTTGATAAATCCTTAAAGAACCCTTTGATAGAAAGTTCCGTTGAAACCCTTTGATAAATCCCTGATGAAATCCTTTGATAATACCACCTTGTTGAAACTTCTTGTAAAAACCTTAGTGAACCCTTGGTGGATAATGCTCCGATGTGTTCGCTGTTGATCTTGGCGAACAACCTCTGGTTTACCAGAATGGTGAAATCTGGGTTACTTGCAGGATTAACCAAACAAATCCTAGGACGTCGTGCGAAAACTTAGATCAACATGATAAATTTTAAATTAAGGGTGATATCTTGGTTTTATGTATTTAAGTCTTTTGGAACAAAAGATTTCAACTAACTCTAAATGAAAGTCTGAGATAAAAGAAAATGAGTTTGAAAAGAACTTTTAAAGTAAAATGGCGAAGAAAGAACTTTAAAGTAAAATGATGAAGAAAACATAAAGATGCTGGTAAATGTAAAGGAATTGATAAAAAAGACTTTGATTGATAAAGAAATTAAAAGATGGTGTTTACACGTACATTTTCCAAATAACTCTTTTCTCTCACACGGGTACTTTGAGTAATTTCAGGAAGTTTTGTACAAGTTTTTTCACACACCATTCTAATAACAACTATCCTATTTATAGATAAACAAAATAACTGCTATTAACGACTAAATCCTAAAACTTCGACATCTGGCACTCTGCATGTCTTCCTTTCGCCAGGTGCTTCCACGCGTCTTCTGCCAAACGTTATAATTCTCCTGAATTTGAATCTTCAAGTTATGTCGAACAAACGCGTCCTTTCAGACTTGTCGAATTGTCGAACTATTGCAACCTTCTTCATACTTATCCAAACTTTTTCATTTTGCAGAAATCTTTACTTGACGAAATGTCAAAACGTTGTCTTGTCGAAATGACGAAACGTTGTTTTGTCGAAATGTCGAAGGGTGTTGAAGAATATCTCCCAAGCAAATATACTCTTTCAGTTGTACTTCTTCTGGCATGTTCCTCTATTTGTCGAAAACAACTTTTTACGTGTTGAACTCATGGCGTCGAAAATATGCATATACAAATTGCCCCCCTGCAAAGGTATTTCGACTATCCTGGAGAAATAACCCTTTGGTGTTCAACCAATATTTTGAGGCCATGTCATCCTAATTTTAAATTACACAATTTCAAATTCCAACATAAATCATCATTTTACTTTCTCAAAACGTCAACTCTAGCCCACGTTCTAGCTTCTAGCCCATTATTACTTAACCTAACGTCATGGCCATCTCTTTTTTAACTTCCACTTTTCTTCATCACCGTCAAGATGATGCCACGTGCCCTCCATGATCACCACTAAACTCAAAAATCATTTCCTCTTATAAATACATAAACCTCTATTTCTCTTTCTTTTTTACACTTTTGAACCTTTCTTCTTCACCATCATTCAAAATCTTCATCTTCTTTCTAAAACTTTTTGATTCAACAATGGCTTTTCAAAAATCATCAAGCAGCAAACCTTCCAAGAGTGAGCAACCTTCCATCATCCCTCCTGCGCATAGGTTGGATGAACCGACACTGATTGGGGAACAACAATACATTCCTGAGCCTCCAAATGCGAGGGAAAAAGACTGCATTTTTAAATCCCAGGTACTTATCCCTGTTATTATTTCTGGTAATCACTATGCTATGTTAGGACCACTCCCTAACCCAGACATTAAACCTGAGCGTTTACAAGAGTTCTTTCCTACTTATTCTCACACAAAACCCATAGGTGCTGGGGTGAAACCCCCCACTCTAGAGAAACCAGTAGAACAAACTGAACCTCAAGGTTCAAGTGAAAAAGATGAGGAAGCAATAAATTTAACTTATCTGAATTATACTAGGATTTTTAGAACTTGCCCTTGGTCGAAAGACCTTTCAGACTACTTGTCTTGGTTGAACAGAGTTGAAAACGTTAAAGAAAATTTTTGGAAAGAAATAGGAATTTTTGACTTGATACAATTATCAAGAGTAGGACCCAATGTTTTCCCTAACATGCTGCTAGCCTCCCTTTACTTTTGGGATAGTACGTATAACACCTTCCACCTCCCCTGCGGGATGGTTACCCCTACGCCGTTCGACATAGCTGCCATAGTTGGCCTTAGTCCAGTCGGCATTGACTTCGACCCCACTCACCTGAACGAGGACTCCATCAATTTCGACACCAGTTTCGCCCCATACTCCCATTTTATGTCTCACTACCATGGCGAAGATGACCAAGAAGTTTCTGACAAAGAGCACATAGCTTTTCTAACCTTGTGGCTGACCAAATTCGTCTTTTGCTCCCGCTCACTTCAAGTGGCTAAGAGGTTCATCACTATGGCGAACCAACTCCATGCTGGGATCAAATTATGCTTGAGTGAGGTAATCTTGGCGAACCTATATGAGTCCTTGAGTGAAAGCGTGCGTTCTTTGAAGACATTGAAGGACAAAGGGAAGCTTAATTTGGCAGGCCCCTTTTGGCTCTTGCAACTATGGCTGAATGCCACTTTTGAAGCCTTTATTCCTGCGAAGCATGACATAAATGAAGAGGAATTCAAAAGCAGGAGTGTCGAATGGCCTAGATTGGTGCAATTGACACCAACTGATGAAGCAATTAGCCTTCGACGGGCCTTCACTAGCTACGTAATGATGTTTGCTGAGAGACATCATTTTACTTCGACTATGGCTCCGTTTGCTGACAGAACAATTGGACCTGAATGGTTTACACGACAATTCCCCCTACAAACCAAAAAAGATGAAAACATCTTCCTAAATGTCTGGGAATCCTTTTTGACCCCTAGGCTCCTGTCCTCCCACCGCAATACTACGAAACCCCAGATTGCCTTAATAGTTTATCAACCTAACTTGGTTGCCAGGCAATTTGGGCTAATACAAATCATGCCTCGACCTCTTTTCCCTAAAAAAGGGGCCATCATTTTCTACAACTCCTTCCACGACGAAGCCACCAGCAGGGAATTGTCGAACAAGCTGACTGACGAATCTTTGGATATTCGACCGGTGGTTTTTCAACCATCATTCCTTTGCACTCCTGAGTTCGACACATGGTGGAGGGAATACTATGCTACCAAGTTTTTCGACGTAAAAGCTTTCACCACCCATCTGACGAATGCTTTTGCTCTTGTGCAGGAACGGACTAAAAAAGGTACACAAAGACACATCCAAGAAATACAAAAATTTCAAAAATATTTTGAAACCGTTTACAGACCTGATGATCTTAGTCGAACCATACGCGAAGCAGCGGTTACTTTAAAAGAAAAATTCACGGAGAAGTTGGAGAAGTTGACACTGCCTCCACACATTCGACCAGAAGTGCGTTACAACTTGGCTTTCAGCTATTACCCTCCTAAATTTCCACCTTTACCATCTGCTGAATTTGGTGTGGCTTTAAGTCCTCCATTTCTAGATTGGTTCACATGTGGGAATCATATGAAAATTCTTCGTGAAAGTTATAAAAAACCTGCTAAACGCGTGGTTGCGACTAAGTATCATCTGGATAACTACCCAGGGCACCTTCATATTGGAATAGAACACGTTCGCGTGGAAGATCCCATTCTTGAAGGTGTTAACAACAACACGAATTTTGTCATTTTATTATCACATATTTTTCACTGCCTAACTTTCCCCTTTTTCTTTTTTAGCTGTGAAAGTGCCTGCCAAGAAAGCTTCCGTCGAAACTCCACAAAGTGCCGCCCAGACACCTTCGACTAAGGTATAAATCTCTTCCTCTTTTGATCTATTCTTTTATTTTTTAAGACACTCACTATTTTTTATTTATATGATCAGGTAAGTCAAAAAACCTCTACATTCCAAAAAAGAAAGAAAATACCAGAGATAATCCCTGTCGAAGAGTCCAGTGATGAGTCTCCATCTCCAAATCCCCCTCCTCCAAAGAAGAAAAGACTGCAGAAAATTGCCTCACAAAAATCCATTGTCAAATCCTCTAAAAGGGAATCTTCTAGCAGTCCTGCTACAAAACGCCAGATGAAGGATACGGGGAGTGGAAAGTCTAGCTCCAAAACTGAGAACTCTAAGGTAAATTTCAATCTCGACCCTTCTTATTTATTTTACTTCATTTTTAACTTATAAATTTTTCTTTTGATAGAAGCCAAAGGTCTTCGAAAAGAAACCCGAGACAATCCATGAGGAGGCAGCTCGAGAGGAGGACACTCCCATCAAAGAACTTGAGAGACAAACGGTCGAAGCATTCGACACCACTGCGGGAGCTGATTCTGATAAAAACTCTCCTTCTCATCCTGGATTACACGCTGAGCAGCAAAAAAATGATGATGTTGAAGCAGACACTGCTGTCAAAGGAGATCCTAAGGAGAAGACTGCTGACGAAGAAGATCTGTCGAAGCAACAGGAAGCTAGGCAAACTTCAGAGCATAGCAACCAGCCTACTCCTGACCCAACTCAAAGGAGTTCCCAAACAACTGGTTCGACTAGTCTTTCTCATGAAGAGCTTGAAAGTCTCAAAGTGCAGAAACCCCTGGACTACCTGAAAGCCATACTTAGCACCAGATTCAACTTTAAAGACTCTTCCTACAGCAGTTCGACTACTTCTGGAGCCACTTCTGAAGTGCAGTCTCTACCCAATATCATGACTCAGATCAAGGCGAAGATCCTTGATGTTGACTTGTTCCAAGTTCTAGAGGAGAATGCCACTGCTCCAATGGAGTTGAAGAAACTGTTGAAGCAAGTTAACGTCTTGGATGCTTCTGTCGAAGTCTGCAATTTTGTGATAGAGCTGACAACTATGATTGACTTATCCAGCGCAGATCTTCACCGTCGAAGAGACTTATGTCAACAATTCTCTAAAAAAATGGACCAACAAGCTGCTGAATAGAACTCTGTTTCTGTTTCGACAGATAAGGTTTCAAAACTACAAGAGCTTTCTGAAGCCTCTGTCAAGAAGATTGCTACCTGCCATAACCACATTCAAACATGGAAGAAACAAATAGCAGTTCTCCAAGAGAAAATTTCCAAAGAGGAGGAACTCATAGCTTCTATCCAGCAGCCTAGGCAAAGCGAGATTGATGAAGAGTTGAAGGTTGGTATTCAACACGCAGAGACCGCTCAAAAGATCAACCAAGAGATTGAAGTTGCCCATATTCACAGGAACCTCTGTGATCGTCGACTTCAATTTCAGAAAGACAAATTTACCGCTTTGAAGGCACAGTTTGCAAACCTTCAGCTTTAGTCGAATTTTTCTGTCAATTTCTAGCCCTTTGAGGCTTTATTTGTAATGATTTTAACGCCATCTATTTGGCAGCACAATATTTACTTTCAATTTCCATTTTATTCGACTGCTATCTTTATTTCCTGTAGTATTGGTTTATACCTTTTCAAATATTTGCCATTTATTTTTAATATCCTTTCGTCTTTCCCTATTTCTTCGACCTCATATGCGCCATTAGAAAATATTTTCAAAACTCTGAAAGGTCCTTCCCATTTGGGAGACCATTTTCCCATAACTCTGTCTTTTCGATCCATAGGAAGAATTACCTTCCACACATAATCACCAATTGAAAAAGTCTTAAATTTTACTTTTCTATTGTAGAACTTTTCGACTCTCTCTTTTTGTCTCTTTATGAGATCTAAGGCACGAAGCCTTTCTTCGTCTAAATCAACCAATTCATCCATCATCATACTCCAGTATGTCTCTGATGGGATCTGATGATGCCTTTGAACCCTAACCGATTGCAAATACAATTCGACTGGCAAAATTGCATCATGCCCATAAGTTAATTTAAATGGAGTCGAATTGGTTGCTTCTTTAGGAGATGTTCGACAAGCCCATAAAATTTGATCTAAGGTATTATGCCAATTTTTTGGCTTTCCACCTACATGCTTTTTGATCAAATTTATCACTACCTTGTTAGCTGCTTCGACTTGTCCATTAGCCTGAGCATAATAAGGTGTCGAAGTAAGGAGCTTAAAACCTGTATCTTGTGCAAACCTCTGCATCTTTCGACCAGTAAATACAGATCCTTGATCCGTAGTTATTGTTTTCGGTATCCCAAATCTGTAGATTATATGCTTTTGGATAAAATCCATAACTGCTTCTTGATCTACATTCACCAATGGTATGGCTTCAATCCACTTAGTGAAATAATCTACTCCAACTAAAATGTACCTTTGCCCTTTTGAAGAAGCTGGTCGAATTTCACCAATTAAATCTAACGCCCAACCTCTGAACGGCCAAGGCTTTACAATCGAATGTAACTCACTTGCAGGAACATGTGGTATACCTGCATGTACTTGGCATTCTTGACAACCTTTTGCAAACTCGACACAATCCTTTAGCATTGTTGGCCAATACATTCCTTGTCGAAACAATAACCACTTCATTTTGTGGCCTGCTTGGTGTGCGCCACACGCTCCACTATGCACATTCGACAATGCTATGTATGCTTCGTTTTCGCCTAAGCATTTCAACAAGACTCCTTCCGTAGTCTTCTTGAACAATTCATTGCCAAAAAGTACATAACTCAAAGCTCTATATTTTACCTTTCGTTCGACTTTTTGATTTGGATCTTGCAAATATTCTTTGATGGGTTTCCTCCAGTCTTCGACTCCTGCATCATCTATGTTGCAGATCTCATAATTCTCATTGTCACCATATCCCAATTTTATTGTTTCTAAATCTGATGGGGACAAACCTACAGATATGATTCTTCCTCTGACTTCAATGGCTTTTTCTAACTTCTCCTCCGACACTTTGTATCCTGATGCCAGTTGAGCAAGATCATTCGCCTCTTGATTCTCCATCCTGGGAATGTGCCTAAAAACCACATTGTCGAACTTCTTGAGAAGTCTATTTGCTATCACGAAGTACATTATTAGATTCTCTTTCACACATTTGTACTCCTTAGTCAACTGCTTTATTGCCAACTCAGAGTCACCCATTATTTCGACTCTTGTTGCCCCCAATTCCAATAAGATTTCAAGTCCAGCAATCAAAGCTTCATATTCGACTTCATTGTTCGAACATAGCCCTTCGACTTTGTACTTGAACTTTGTTGGAATTTTGTCAAGAGAAATAATCACCATCCCAATACCAAGTCCATTCTTATGCCTGGAACCATCGAAATACAGTTTCCATGGTGCTAATTCGACGTACTCCATAGTTTCGACTATAGAGTGGTCAGCTATAAAATCAGCCACCACCTGTCCTTTCATAGCCTTTAAAGGAAAATATTTTAAGGAGTATTCTGTTAGAGCCAAAGCCCATTTTCCAATTCGACTATGCAAAATAGATTTAGACAACATATGTTTTATTACGTCGAAATGAGAAGATACATATACATCAACAGGCTTTATATAATGCTTCAATTTCATACAAGAGAAATATACACATAAACATAGTTTTTCTATAGCACTATATCTAGTTTCAGCATCATTTAAGACTCTGCTGAGATAATAGATGGCCCTTTCGACGCCATTCTCATCCTCTTGACACAACATACTTCCTAATGTCTTGTCTGATGCAGAGATATACAACCTCATGCTTCTTTTCCTACAAGGGGACATCAAGATTGGAGGACTAGCCAAGTACTCTTTGATTTTGTCGAAAGCCACTTGTTGCTCTTGCCCCCATGTGAATTCTTCTTTCTTTAGTCGAAGTAGAGGAGAAAAGGGTTGCGTCTTTCCACTGAGGTTGGAGATGAATCTTCTTAGAAAATTGATCTTCCCTAGTAGAGATTGCAATCCCTTTTTCGTTGATGGCGCTTTCGCTTCCATTATAGCTTTGGCTTTGTTTTCATTTATTTCGATCCCTTTCTTGTGGACCACAAAACCTCAAAAATCACCCGCATGCACACCAAAAGCACATTTAAGGGGATTCATCTTTAGACCAAACTTTCTCATCCTCTCAAAGGATTGTCGAAGATGGTCAATATGATTTTTTCCTGAAACAGACTTGATTACAATATCATCAATGTAAATTTGCATAAACGTCTCAATAAAATCATGGAAAATTGAATTCATAGCCCTTTGGTAAGTGGCTCCAGCATTCTTTAAGCCAAAAGGCATCACTACCCATTCATAAGTTCCAATTGCTCCAGGACAACAAAAAGCTGTCTTAGAAACATCCTCTTCAGCAATAAAAATTTGGTTATAGCCAGAGTATCCATCCAACATACTTAGATACTCGTGACCTGCTGCAGAATCTATAAGCATTTCTGCTACTGGCATAGGATATTCATCCTTTGGGGTAGCAGAATTTAAATCTCTAAAATCAATGCATACCCTAAGTTTGCCATTTTTCTTAATAACCGGAACTATATTTGCAATCCAATCAACATACCTGGTAGTGAAGATGAAGTTGCATTTTAGAAGTCTTTCGACCTCTTCTTTTATTTTCGACAGAACTTCTGGTGCAAAGCGCCTTGGAGTTTGCTTGACTGGCTTCTTCCCTTCTATGATTGGCAGCTTTAATTCGACCAAACTTCTGTCCAAACCAGGCATTTCGTCATAATCCCATGCAAAGCAGTCTTTGAACTCCTTCAACAACTAGATTATTTCGACTCTGAACTGAGGATCCATCCTTGCACTTATGTAGATTGGTCTTTTTTCTGCCCCCAGTCCCAAGTTGATTTCTTCTAAAGGATCCTGCGCCACCATCTTCAAATTGTTCGACACTGGATCTTTTTCGAACCCCAAAGGTTCGTCGTCATAAATGGCGTCAAGTTTCTGGTGTTGCCATTCGTCTATTTGGTTGTTATCACTATTTTCCTCAACGTCTTTTTTGAGACATTGTTCCTTTGAATCTTCATGATTGGCTTCAACATCCATGTATTTTACTTCGGCCTCAAGAGCCGCTTTGAATTTGTTTTCGGCTATGTAAGCCGTAATTTTGTCGAGCACTGCTTGTTCACTCATCATCATGGTCGAACTCATTCCCCCATCCTGTTGGTGCTACGTTGGTAGTCCCCCACATGTAGTTGGAGTCACCAATGACTTCCTTATCCCACTGAAAACCATGTGTAGGATGGAGATACATGGAACAGTACGCGTTGTCCGTTGCCTTCAAGTCGAATTTCGCCGGACTGCAAGGAGGTATGTGGGCTAAGTTTTTGTCGAAACTTCGATCACTTACATTGTTTACTTCGGACATGAAGTAACTTTGGTCTGCTTCTATGTTCTCGACGATTCCATCTGGCCTCCAAATAACTATTCTCTGGTGCATCGACGAAGGAACAGCACCTATACCATGAATCCATTTTCTTCCCAACAGCAAGTTGTAGTTCGCCCTAGAAGCAATGACTATAAACATTGTTGGCCTCGTTATAGTACCAACTGTTAGATCCACTTGAATAACTCCCATGGTTGTTCCTACCTTTCCTTCGTAATTCGACAGAACCATGTTGTGGGGCTTTGCATCCGAGTCATCTTTGCCAATCTTTTTCAGCATGAAATGGGGCATCAAATTCACAGCGGCACCACCATCCACTAGGATTTTGTTCACACCAACACTCTCAATCTTTCCTTTGATAAACAAAGGCTTCAAGTGCGCCTTCATGGAATCGTCTGGTCTTTCGAAGAAAGCATTTTGCTCTTCGACACAGCCATTATTCATTACGTAGTAGCACACGGGCTTGTGCACCATCGTTTCCTCTTCCATCCCATCCTCTTCGTCTTCGACTTCCATGATCCTATCATAGTCTCTGGGAAGGACCGAGACCACGTTACAGACAACGTCGAAGGACGCCTCCGAATCCGACTTGAAATCATCTGCCATCTCGTCATCCTCCAACTTCTTCTCTTTGGGCACATTTTGCGCTGCCACGCTGTTTGGTTTAATCTGCTGGAGAGGCTTCTTATTGTTTGCCATTTGAGTGTTGCTACTACATTCTGCTTCGTCCTTGTCTCCAGCCATTTTTCTCACCATACCTTTTTCAGCAACTTCTTTCTCAAACCTCTTTTGCCTTTGGAACCTCCTCCACTGGGATCTCGACATGGGGTTCTTCCCTTTATAATTCTCTGAAGGATATGGCCTAGGTTTGTATTTCTCCAACTCCTTCTTGTTTTCCATTGAAGTGCCTCTCTGCACATTTAAATTCTTCCACTTCTTCTGGCCTTGGGCATCTCTGATGGGTTGAACCCACTTGTCATCTATCACTTTGTTTGACGGCTTGTAAGTGCCATAGTGTCTGTTTCCGCTCCTCCATTGGTGGTGCTCACTCCTTCTTGGGTCATATCTTGTCACTCCCCCATTCGCCTTCCTTCTTGCTTGATCTGTTGCCTCCAAGTTGGTGGCAGCCTTTCTGTCGAAAATGGAACTGCAACGAGGGCATAACATCACGTCACTCTTCCTTCTCTGGCACCTTTTGATGAATTCGACCAAACTCTCATCCTCTTTGGGGTACGCCAGCTTTTGGTACTCCTCTCGACGTTGATCTTCATCTACTGCTGCCTGAGTTTTCTGCGAAACTTCTACCATATTGATCCCCACATTTTGCTTGTCAGCAATGGTTAGTCTGTTCATATTTTCAATGAGCCTTTCCTCTTCGACTCTGTCCTTCTTTTTCGTCGGGTCGAACTTCCCTTCTGGGCAGCAACACCAGGATATGTTCCAAGGAGCATGCTTGCAGCAACAATTGTTTGACCTTTCTTTAGGGTCCTCCTCTATTCTTCGTAGGATCCCATAAGTCCCAGATTTCCCACGGCCATGTACAGCTTTTCCTTTCATTTCTGTGACTTCCTTGTCGAAAGGTCCCATGATGTTGATGCAGTAATTTTCAACATCGGCCTCCTTCGTGTTGTCAAGATCAAGGCCTTCAGTAGCCTTGTTTTCAGCCACGAAGTCCTCAGTAACTTCTTCCTTGGCGATAGGGGAATCACCATCGTCATCAAAATCACTTCCCCAACCAGTTGGTTGGATTTCACTGATGTCGGTGTGATACGTTGCAGGAATAGTGTACTTCACCAGGTAGTCAAATTTTCCACTTGGTTGTCCCAAGCAATCCCAGATTTCTCCTGGTCGAACCGCCACGTCTTCAGCAACACTGTCATCGTTCTTTTCGTCGGAACCCTCTGTAGTTTTCTTCAATTTCTGATTTTCAAAGCTTTCAGTAACTTTGACCTTACCTTCATCGTCGAAGTCCTCAGCGACTTCAACTGTGTTTTTGTTGTCAAGATCTTCAGTGACTTTGACCACATTATTGTTGTTGAACGCTTCAGTACCTTCGACTTCGTTCTGGCCTGCAAGATCTTCAGTAATCTCGACCATGTTGACACTGGTGTCGAAACCTTCCATAGCCTCCACCATCTCGAAACTGCCATCAGAAGCAACTTCAATCTCCACCATATTCACAGTGGATGGTTTAGCATAGTATGCTTCGACAACCTGCATAGGATTCGAATCGATCCCCATTTGTTGTTTTGGCTTCTCGCCAAACTTCAGCCTTCCATCACGGATAACATTCTGAACTAGATCCCTGAAAAGAAAACATTGAGATGTTTTATGACCCAAAAAGTTATGGTACTTACAAAAACCCCTCTTTTTCTGCTGTTCGACAGGCGGTTCTTTAGCGCCTGGTGGCTTTATTAACTGGCCATCTTTGACCAATAAATCAAAAATTTCGTCACACTTGGTGACGTCGAACGTATAAGTTCGTTTAGGAAACTTATCATTCTTTTCATGTTCGACTGGATTTTTTCCATTCGACGGAGCTAGTACTTTACAGGCGTATGGTGGGCCTGACTTTAGTTCTGCCAGATCAATTTCTTGTTCGTCGAACAAAATTAGTTCATTTTCGTCACCATCATCATCCTGGCATACTCCTACATAGGCCACTCTTTCCTTTTTATTTTTATTTGATATGAATTTCTCAGCTTTTAGCCTTTCAATCTGTCTTACCCTATCTGCTAATTATGCCATATCTCTTAAATATTGAGTGTCTAACTTCTTCCTTATAGAATAATCTAGACCCCCTGCAGCCATTTCGACTAACTCTCGTTCTGGCACTTGTGTGAAACATCTTGCCTTAAGCAACCTGAACCTATTTAGGTAATCATCTATAGGCTCTGAAAATTTCCTCTTAACACTAGCTAATTCCTTCAAACTTATCTTAGTCTGACCCATATAGAATTGTTCATGGAACAATCTTTCTAATTGGGTCCATGTGAATATAGAGTTCGCAGGCAAGGATGTAAACCAGGTGAATGCATTTTTTGTCAAGGAACTTGGGAAGTACTTCATTTTCAAATTTTCATTATTGACTATTTCTCCTGCTTCTATTAGATAACGCGCTACGTGCTCTATAGTAGATTCACTAGTATCTCCTGAAAACTTAGTAAACTTAGGAACTTTCCATCTTGGGGGTAGTTCCTCTTGCAGAATGTGTTCTGACAATGGGGAAGTATAAGTAGGCCTTTGCAAACCTATATTTACACCGTTTTGGGCCATTATCCTTTCGACCATGGCTGTTATGTTATTTTCGACAGGAAAGTTATTATATCGTATTCGCTGCTGCAACACATCATCAGCATCTTGGCCTCTCTGGACTATTACCCTCATAGGTTCTTGTTGAACGGGGATTTCGACACGAGGCTGTTCGACCACTGCCTCTTGGTTTCTAGGGTTTGCCTGAGGATTCTCTAAAGGCCTTTGATTTATCGTGGGTTCCTCTTCGACATTTACTACTTGGTTTTGAATCACTTGTTCTCTTTGCCGTGCTTGAGGAACACCAAAAAAGTCAGCGATGCGCGTCATTTGCGCAACCAACAATTGGTTGGTTTGGGTAGTGTTTTGTATTAAAGGGTTAAACACTGCTCCCATTTGTTGAGTCAACATTTGGACCATATCATGATTACTTTCGTCCATTTGTTGTCGAATTACTTGCGCAGAATTATTGGTAATTGCTGGCATTTGGAAATTTGGTAGGGATTGGTTCAATCTACTCATATTTCCACCATATCCTGATCCTTGCAATGGTGAAGACATGTGGACCATGGCGTCAGAATACAAGGGTGGTGCATTTTACAAGTTCGCCATTACTGACGTTGGCATTCCATATGGTTGTTCTCTTCCGAACATAGGCATGGAAAAATTTGTCTGGAATGGCCTAAAATTTTGTCCTCCCGGAGGAGGCGTCCCCAAGGGTCTTGAATGTCCCATTGTGGAGGAACTAGGCATACTTTGGGAGAGCGAAACCGCTGGTATAGATCCTGTTGACGAAGGCATAACCTCCTCCAGAACAGGGTTTGAATCTACATTTCCCCCTGTCGAAGGTATAGGGTTGGAAACTGGAATATTTTCATTTGAATTTGGATTGGGATTAGGATTATTTGACTGATTCGCCATTTTCCTTACTCTAGTTCTTTTGGGTCTCTCTACGTCAGATACGGCTAATTTACCGCTTCTTAGTCTCATACAACGAAGACAAAACCTTAATAATTTTTTTTTAAGTTTTATATTGCACTAGTCCCACTGGGCGTGCCAATTTGTTCGCTGTTGATCTTGGCGAACAACCTCTGGTTTACCAGAATGGTGAAATCTGGGTTACTTGCAGGATTAACCAAACAAATCCTAGGACGTCGTGCGAAAACTTAGATCAACGTGATAAATTTTAAATTAAGGGTGATATCTTGGTTTTATGTATTTAAGTCTTTTGGAACAAAAGATTTCAACTAACTCTAAATGAAAGTCTGAGATAAAAGAAAATGAGTTTGAAAAGAACTTTTAAAGTAAAATGGCGAAGAAAGAACTTTAAAGTAAAATGATGAAGAAAACATAAAGATGCTGGTAAATGTAAAGGAATTGATAAAAAAGACTTTGATTGATAAAGAAATTAAAAGATGGTGTTTACACGTACATTTTCCAAATAACTCTTTTCTCTCACACGGGTACTTTGAGTAATTTCAGGAAGTTTTGTACAAGTTTTTTCACACACCATTCTAATAACAACTATCCTATTTATAGATAAACAAAATAACTGCTATTAACGACTAAATCCTAAAACTTCGACATCTGGCACTCTGCATGTCTTCCTTTCGCCAGGTGCTTCCACGCGTCTTCTTCCAAACGTTAAAATTTTCCTGAATTTGAATCTTCAAGTTATGTCGAACAAACGCGTCCTTTCAGACTTGTCGAATTGTCGAACTATTGCAACCTTCTTCATACTTATCCAAACTTTTTCATTTTGCAGAAATCTTTACTTGACGAAATGTCGAAATGTTGTCTTGTCGAAATGACGAAACGTTGTTTTGTCGAAATGTCGAAGGGTGTTGAAGAATATCTCCCAAGCAAATATACTCTTTCAGTTGTACTTCTTCTGGCATGTTCCTCTATTTGTCGAAAACAACTTTTTACGTGTTGAACTCATGGCGTCGAAAATATGCATATACACGATGAAACCCCTTCATTGAACCTAATTGATAAAATTCTCTTGATAAAACTCATTTGATAAAATTCCTTGATAAAATCCCTTGATTAAACCCCATTGATGGAACTCCCTTGAAATTCCTTGACAACCTTTGATGAACCCTTGATAAAAACCCCTGATAAAACCCCTTTGGTAAATCCATGATCGAACCCTTAAAAAAAATCTTGATACAATCCTTTTGATAAATCCCTTAATGAAACCTCTTTTGGTTGAACCCCATTGATAAAATTCCCTTGATAAAATTCCTTGATAGAATTCCTTAATTGAATCCCATTGATAAAATTCCCTTGGTAAAATTCCTTGATTGAATTCCTTGACAAAATCCATGTTAAACCCTTGATAAAACTCCGAGTAAACTCTTGTGATAAAAGTATGATGAAAATTTCTAACGGGACCCTTGATAAACCCTTAAGAGAATCCTTGGATGACACCTTTAAATGAAACCCCTTTAGATGAATCCTTGAAACCCTTAGGTGAATCCTTTAAATCAAGCTCTTAGATAAATCCTTTATGTGAAACCCTTAGATGAATCCTTGGTAAAACCCCTAATAGAACCCTTGAAAAAAAACCTTAATGGAACCCTTGATAAAAATCCTTAGATATTCGATGAAAATTATCCCTTATGAAGGCCATGTTGCCAAGTTGGGGATGTGAGAGATGAATAGCGACTCACAGCTGGATGATAATCCTGTAAAATCCTTTATCGAAACGATATTTTAATGATATGGTTGGGGATTAAACCCCTAAGAGTGATTATGAACCCTATGTATGTATGCACGTTTGTGTATATGAGTGCATGTATGCATGTTCATGTATGCATGTGATGCTATGTTATATATGCATGATTAGGGCATGAAAGAGTATGCCCCAGTATGAGAGTCTTGAAAGAATCTTTCACTAATCATTAGGGTCATGGAATTGTTTTGACATAGGTGTGTCAAATCTTGAAATGTTTTTTCCCTACTTAGTAGGATCTTGAGATGATGTGCCCCTATGATCCTTAAAGATTTGCCTCTTGGTTGGAAATATTCCTTGATAATTTGCCCCCTAATCATAAATGTCTTGAATCCTTGTGCCCTTGATTAGTCCTTTGTTGAAATTTCCTTAATGCTAAGTATTGATCTGGAAGGAGAATGTCCCTTTGAAAAGTAATTATAATTCCATGTTCAGGCAAGTTTTTTAAATTTGAAATTTATACAAGGTGTATGATAGATGGTATTCGTCCATGAGGTTGGCGCGAATGAGAATGAGAAAATGATGATTTAACAAACCTTCGAATTCGGAGTCAGTTTAACAACGACTTTGCCGAGTATGCTTTTATAGTTCCCCTAACTTCAATTAGGACTTTTATATGTTGTAACGTGGTCTGGTTCACGGTTTTAAAAAGCAAAGATACAAGGCTCAAAATTTGAAATTTAACCCACCCCATTCTCCTTGATGTTCTCCATTCCTAAATCCAATTAACCAAACGAATGCGTTCATCCTTCAAGAGAAACTTTTCAGTCATGGTGATTAAAAGGCATACTAGTTTAAGCACTTTATGAGATTTTTTTTGAGGTGCAGTCACCCACTCCCGTTTATAAGATTGTTCCATTTTTCCCTTTTTCTTTTCTTTTAATCCCTTATTTTTGCATGGACCAATTCTTTTGAATTTAGTGGCCCATCCTGATACCCTTATTTTGCCTAAGTCAATTTTCATCTTTTTTCTGATTTTTTCTTTTTGACTTAGCGGGTTTTTTCCTTTTTTTTGGAAACAAATCTTGAGTTTTTGCTTTTGGTTTCGAATGGGTGTGACTCCCATGCTTGATATTATGAGTTTTTATCTCCCTTGCTTCCTCGATGTTGAATGGTGCGAGGAAGTATATGTGCTTAAACTTTTATCCTTGTGATTAGGTGTACTGATTCTCTTGCATTAGGACGCATTGCTGAATTAATTGAAATCTACCCTGCCCCTGGTTAAGATTAAGGTTTTTTTAATATAAAGAAACACCGACTTCTGGCTCGAGGGGGTTGACTACGGATTATCTCCTTATTTCTCCAGTGTTTGGGGAGTGAAACAACGCCTTACATCTTCAGCCAGGTCATACCATTAAAGCATACATCAGCAAGTTCATTTGTTTATTTACATCCTTCTTCTCCTAAGTTTATTAATAGGTGAGAAGTGAAAAGAAAAGTTGTGATTTATTTTTTTTGTGGCATAAGAAAGAGTGAAACGAATGGATGAATTCCAAAAACATGCATGCTCATCTTATTAAAATTATTTCCCAAAAAGTACATCTTTTAATTACAAACAACACTTAGCAAAAGGAAAATACAACTGGGAATGATAAAGGCCTAGTGATCCTAGAAGTGAACTCCCTTGTTGATCCACCGAACTTAGGAGTCACTTCTTGAAGTTCTTGCACTTTGTCCAAGTAAGGGTAACCTCTAACCAATGGGGCTCCTCCTTTGAAAGTCAATTGCAAGTCTTGTACTTTGTGCTCATAACTTGTATGGTCTGAGTAGGGTCAAGTAATCGTAACTTCACTAAGGCACCTCCGAGTAAGTCACGAAACATTGGTGTAGGATCAAGTTCCCTTCCAAGCTCCCTTTGTTGAAGCGCATGAGGCTGCTACTGAAATAGATACAATTGAGACTCTGTTGCAGAGGCATATATCATCCAAGGTTTTTATATTTGAGGCTCTAGGTGGGCCTCTAGTTGGCATGGTGAAGGGTTACCTTCCCTCTTCAATGGTATTTTCCCCCCCTTGAGTTGCCTTACAGCTTCTTAAAGTATCCTTTAAGTTCGTTCATGAGTATCGGGAAACCTCTTAGCTCTTGGTAGTTGGACTAGGGCGAAAGCGGAAAGGATATGCAAATGTATGTGTATGTATACAAATGCATGAAAATGCATGGGGTATGCAAAAAAAAACATTTTTTTTTTATATTTTCATGAAAATGATGAATGAATATTTTAGTTAAGTATTTTATTTGGTTAGGCTAAGGGTGAAATGCAAGCATGACCCTAACTAGGTGGGCTCCCTACAATATACGTTTAGATCTAAATCTTATCTACCCAATCCCCTGACATGTAAGATATACGGTTTTTTGTTTTTTATTCCATGATATCCTTAGAATTCAGACTATACCCTCGTTTTACCATGAGAAAGATCAATCCTTCCTACGGTAAACCTTTGGGATAAGTCTCATCTAGGAAGACCCTAGTAATGACCCTTGAGGGTTGAATACTTAGGGTCACCATGAGTTGATTGGGTTTTCTAAAGGTCCTCAGAATCTTGGACCACATCCAAAATTATCAACTATGTTAAGGGCTAGCCTTACCAGGAAGATAACTTTGGAGGGTCTATCTGAGTGTGGCATCAATGCATAGTCGGGATGTTACATCCATTCCATTAACATTTCCGTTCCACGTCCTAATTTAGGGTATCCTCCAAGCTTGGGTTTTAGCTTCACACATCACAATATCCCAATCCAATGCATGATGACAATATAATAAACATGAAAAACAAATATAATAAATAATAAAATAAAATATAAAATATTCATGCAAATATATAAACAAAAACAGTAAACAACCAAGCCAAACAAACAAGAACCCTAAAACCTAAGGCTAGGATAGACTCTCTTTAGGGAGGCGTCCGCAGTAGAGTCGCCAGCAGTTGCGGCCGACAAAAATACCAAGTCGCCATCATATTTTTTTAAGGAAAATAAATGATAAACCTAAAATCCTAATCCTAAGGGTAGAGATTCCTAAGGTTCAGGAGTCGGTTAAGCGAGGGGGAGGTGTTAGGCACCCCTCACTTCCATTGTACTCAATGTGATCCTTCTTAAGTTCTAGGGTATGTTTGTTTGTTAATTAAATGCTTGACCGTTTATTTTATTTGTAAAAATCCTTATTATTATACAAAGAAGATGAATTTAATCTAAGAGGGAGACCCTAAGTTTTTTATTATTATTGTACTCGCTAGGGTTTACAACCATATGCCTACGTACCTTCAATTTTGAAGGATCAGAGTATCCGTAGTTCACCTCCCCTATCCCCTATTCCTATTCCTGTTCCTATTCCCATTCCTAATCCTGATCCTAATCCTAATCCCAATCCTTTATTTATACTCTTGGATAAAGAGTTCTATCCCATGTCCTTATCCCTTATTTATACTCTCGGATGAAGAGTACTATCCCTTAAATCCTAATCCATTTATTTATACTCTCGGATATCAAGAGTTTTATTCCCATTCCTATCCATTATTTATACTCTCGGATGAAGAGTACTATCCCTTAAATCCTAATCCATTTATTTATACTCTCGGATATCAACAGTTTTATCCCCAAAAATCCTAATCCATTTATTTATACTCTCGGATGTCAAGAGTTCTATCCCTTAAATCCTATCCATTATTTATACTCTCGGAAGAAAAGTTTTATCCCTTAAATCCTATCCATTATTTATACTCTCGGAAGAAGAGTTCTATCCCTTAAATCCTATCCATTATTTATACTCTCGGAAGAAGAGTTCTATCCCTTAAATCCTATCCATTATTTATACTCTCGGAAGAAGAGTTATATCCCTTAAATCCTATCCATTATTTATACTCTCGGAAGAAGAGTTCTATCCCTTAAATCCTATCCATTATTTATACTCTCGGAAGAAGAGTTCTATCCCTTAAATCCTATCCATTATTTATACTCTCGGATATCAAGAGTGCTATCCCAAATTTTAATCTCTTAGACATCCTTTTATATCCCTTGAATCCTTAATAATATCCCTTATCCAAAAATAATAAAGAAACTCCTTTAAATATGCAATTTTAACCCCAAAAATAATTTAATTTATTTTAATAAAAATTATTATAATCCCCCTTAACCCATGAACCCATAATCAAACCCACCTTTTAAAATTAAATCCATATTAATAATCCCGTTTTTACATAATAATAACAATATTCCCAAATATTGTAAATCCAAAATATTAATACCAATAGTTATGAAATTCCTAAATATCATGAAAAATCCATATTTTTAAATCCCTAATATTATAGATCCCTATTTAAAAACATTCCGAGAATTATAGAGAAAAATAATTAAACAAACTTTATCAAACAGTATTCTTGATGTAAAATCCCAAAAAAAAATCCCAAAATTTTATAAATCCCTAAGAATAAATTCCAAATTCTAAAAAAACAATTTTTCCAATAACCCCCTTTTTTAATCCAACAATTATTTAATATTAACTTAAAAAAAATATAGTAAATAAAAACTCCAAAATAAACATCAAACCATTTTTATTAAAAATCCTAATTTTAATTAACTTATCTATTAAGCAATAATTCTTTAACCCTTACAATAATAATAATTGAAATAATTATTATTATTACTATTATATACTTTATTATTAAATGTAATTCTGGTTGTTTACGGGATTTCTAAATGATATGAATATTGGTTTGGAAATCTTTTGTTAGTAATGTTTCAACCTGAAGCATATTTTAAATATTAACAAAAAAAACTGATTTTTCTGTAAAAGAAAAATTCAGAATTGTAATCTAAAAGGAAAAAAAAACCATTTAACAGCAATTCCGAAAAAAAAAAAAAAAACTTATAATACTTCTTTAAAGAAAAGAGAGATCCATGATTGTAATTCCCTTTTGTAACAAATTATGATCGCGGTTACCAACAACAAATTTTGAATATTTTATTTAGTTATTATTTTTTATTTCAACCACTCGATTAGAAATAATCTGTGCCCCCAGAACTAACAGCCAAAAACCCAAAATTTGAAACAATCAAGCAATAATCTGACCTGAATTTCCTTTATTTCTTGGAGCCCAAGCAAATGAATCTGGACGGATTCATGACTTGGTGAATTTAAAAAAAAAATTAATATTTTAAACAAAAGAGATATCCTAATAATTTTAAAGGAAAAAAGATTTGATTTTTATTTATTTTTATGATTTTTTGAGTTTTTTTCCATAAAAAATTGATTTTAATGAAAAAATCAAATTTTCAAAAATTCATTAAATAAAAATACGAAAATGAAAAATTAAATATTAAAAAAATGATATTTTTGTGATTTTTTTATTAAAAAAAATAAAAAAACTTAGTAGTAAAAAAAATAAATAAATAAAACATTAAAAATGTGAAAGGTGGGATTTGAACTCACAACCTCTCACACTTATATTCCTTATACCCCACTTCCTACCAATTGTGTCATTTTATTTATTCGAAATAAGACAACATTAGCGAGTATATAATAATTTAATAATAATTCCATGATAATATTAATATTAATAATATTATTAATACTAATATTAATTCTCTAATAACCCCACTATGACCCTAATGTAATTTTGATTAAAAATTAATCTAATCCTAATTAATCCCTATATATTAAATAATAATAATAATCTATCCCTATATAAATTTATCCTACCCAAATAATCCCCTTAATATTTATCATTATAATCTTCTATATATAAAAAAAAATAGAAGGGTGGTCAAAATTTGGGGTACGACAGAACTAATGATGTCAAACTAGCTAGAATCAATACTTTGACACAAGAGTTTGATCTCTTTCATATGAAGCATGGTGAAACCATTGCGGAAATGCAAAAGAGGTTCACTCACCTAATCAATCGTTTAAATTCACTTGGTAGACTCGTTTCCAATGATGTTGCTACTAACAAAATTTTGAGATGTCTTAATAGGGAATGGCAACCTAAGGTCACGACCATCAAGGAAGTTAATGATCTTATGACATTGGAGATCACAACATTGTTTGGTAAGCTTGAATAACATGAGAAAGAGCTCATAATTCTTGATCAACACGAAAAGAAAGAAAAGAAAGAGATGTCGAAAGACACAGACAAGAAGTCTATTGCTCTAAAGGCTTCTAGTTCAAAGTCCTCCACAAAAAAGCTTAGTGAAAGTGAGTCAAGTGATGATGATGATGAAGATTCAAATGAAGATATGGGGTTGTTCGTGAGAAGGTATAATAGATATATCAGGAAAAATGGAATTCAACATTTGGACAAGAATCTCATCAACTTTCGACGATAATCAAAATCCTCAAAGCGTGAAGGAAATAAGAGTGAAAAATTAAAAGGTTCATGCTACAATTACGGAAAGGTCGGTCACTATAAACCGGATTGTCCATTGATTAAGAAATACAAAGGAAAAGACAAGAATCGTCAACAAAAGAAATCTAGCAAACCTAGAAGGGCATACATTACTTGGGAAAGTGATAGTGAGTCCCTTAGCGAAGATAACTCAAGGGATGAAGACGAATCAGTCAATATTTGTCTCTCGGCTCATCAAAAGAAGAAAAAGAATGTAATTCATTCTAAATATGAACATGTTGATAAAATGTTTCATTCTGAATTGCAAAATGCCTTTGAAGCTTTACACCATGAGGCTAAAGAAGCTTTCAAACGCTTAGCCTCAAATAAGCAAAATTGTTCACATTTAGAGAAAAAGATTTCTGATTTCGAAAAGGAATTAAAAGCTCTTAAGAATTCAATGATGAAAGCTACAAAAGCTAAAATCGAGGAAGACAAGTCTTCTTGGTTAAATTGGGCAGGTTGTGAAACTTGTCACATTTGGCAAAAGGAGGTTAGAACTCTTAAAGCCAAATTAGACAAGGCTTTAGAACCTAAAGTCACATTTGCTATTGATCGATCACATTTTAGAAATAGTATGAATAATACTTATAAAAAATATACATATGTGATTAGATTTCAAAGTAGCAAAAGTAACTCCAATGTTAACCTAACTTGTCTATATTGTTGCAAGAAGGGACACACCATTGCTAAATGCCGATTTAGGAGATTCTTGGTTCCTAAAGGTATTTTCCAATGGTTGCCCAAATGCAACCAAAGATCCACTCACACACAAGGACCCAATAAAAATTGGGTACCTATTTCCTCTGTTTAATTTTGTAGGTAAAATGTCTTGGGTCTACGGAGAGAAGATGTGTTCTCGATAGTGGATGCTCAAGGCACATGATAGGAGACATTTCCTTATTCATTGACATTGTGGCAAAGAAGGAAAGATTTGTGACCTACGATGATAATAACAAGGGAGCTATACTCGGAAAAGGTAGTGTAGGTAATCCTTCTTCTACTACTATCTCAGACGTCCTATTAGTTGAAGGTCTTAAACACAATCTTATTAGAATTAGTCAATTGTGAGAAAAAGGCTATAAAGTTTATTTTTCAAAAGATTGTTGCATGATTGAACACAATGATAAGAAAGATGACGTGTTTAAGGGCTTGAGGGTAAACAATGTCTATATGCTTGACTTGAGTGAATTATCTTTGACTAGCACTAAATGTCTTGTCACCATGAGTGAAGACTCGTGGCTATGGCATAGGCGCTTAGCGCATGTCAACTTTGACTTGCTAAATAAATTTATTTCAAAGGATCTAGTTGTCGGTCTACCCAAGATAAAATTTTCTAAAGATCACTTATGTGATACATGCCAAATGGGAAAGCAAACGAGGGTCTCATTTAAATCTAAAAATGTTGTTTCTACATCGAGACCTCTTGAACTCCTCCATATGGACCCTTTTGGACCATCTAGGATCAAAAGCTTGGGTGGTAATTACTATGGTTTTGTTATTGTAAACGAGTACTCTAGATTTTGTTGGACTATTTTCTTGGCTAGTAAAAGTGATACTTTTTCAGCATTTGAAAAGTTTGCCAAGCTATGTCAAAACAAATTAAATACTAGCATTGTCACTATCCGAAGCAATCACGGGGGTGAATTTGAAAACCACCTCTTTGAGGAATTTTGTGATAAGCATGACATTGATCATAATTTTCCGCTCCACGCGCTCCTCAATAAAATGGAGTGGTGGAACGTAAAACTTGCATTTTAGAAGAGTTAGGAAGAACTAAGATCAATGAGAGTGACCTTCCTAAATATTTTTGGGCCGATGGTATTAGTACGACGTCTTATGTTTTGAATAGGGTGCTTATACGTCTTATTCTCAACAAAAATCCACATGAGCTTTTAAAATGTAGGAAGTCAAATGTATCACATATTCATGTTTTCAGATGTAAATGCTTTGTGTTAAATAATGGAAAAGAGAATCTTTGCAGGTGTATCTTTTGACAAATCTTATTCGAAAAAATGTCGGGAAAGGTATTTCTTTTCATGGTGCAGGTGTATCTGTCATACCTTAATTTTTGAACCTAAGATTCTATATTTTCGCTTTGCATCATCTGCATAGCATATCATGCATTTCATCATGCATAATACCCAATTTATCAGCTAGAATAAACTTGTTGTATTTACTGCCGAATCGGTCAAATAAAAGTCAACTGTGCGTAAAACCAGTGGACGAAAAACTTTAAGATCGAGCTTGCAAACGTCAGTGATATTAATCTAAGTTTCTCTTAGTTTAACCTGACGTGCTCATTTGAATTTTTCGACCACTTTTCGGTCGCATTTTTGATCAGTTTAAGCCTTTTTAGCGGGTAAAATTTGTTTTGAAATTTGACCAAACGCTGTATTTTTCCGGGTGGTTTATTCCGCGCTGATAATTCTAGTGCAATCATTTTTCATTTTCGAGAAATTTTGATACCCGACTTTTTATTCGTTTTTAACCAATTTTATTTTATTTTTAATTAATAATCTTTTTAATTAATCAGTTTTTAAATTTATATTTTTTTAAATAGCTTATTTTATTTTTATTTTTTTATTTTACTTATTATTTTTTATTTTAATATTTATTTTCTTATTTTATTATTTTTTTTAAATAGTTTTGTAAAGTTATGTTATTTTTTGTTTCATTTTGGAAAAAACGGTACACTAGCTGGCATCCCATTTTCTTTGCAATCCTTCCACTACACAAAGAGAGAACACACGCCCCATGTGAGGATTAACTTGCTTTTCTTTCTCCAACACATACAACTCCTGCGCATGCCACCATGATCAATATATTTCAGACAAAAAATAACATCACAAACCATATCCCTTCATTTTCTCCCAACTAGTATTTTTTCTTCTTGCAACTTACTGAATTTTCCACAATACAACTTAAACCCCTTACAACCTAATACTGGGCAGCTACATCACTCACCATACGCATAACTACCCTCATCTCACGGATAATCATTCTTCATATATGAGAGCCATACGGATCCATATACTTCCTCCGCCAAGCACACCTTAATCGTCACTTAAAAAGAAGCCTACGACACCTCACAACACAGAGCCCATAACCTTTCTATTTCACTCAAAATACTCCCACCGTCTGGATTTATTTGAAAAAAAGAACATCATCCTATTCATTTTCCTCAGTACAACAACTACTACTCTACTTGGAGTCTTCAGTTACTTTAACCCACCATTTCAATACAACACCCACATAGAAAAACCAGGCATTTGAAAAGAAAAATAAAAAGAAAACCATCCACCTTTACTGCTACTATGCGCATCATAAATCCCCACCCTCCATAATCTTGGAACAACACCACAAAAACACTTCTTTAAACTCAAAACATCACCATCATTGGCCACTCCCTTCTTCCCACTTACTCCAAACAAACAAAATCGAACAACCATACACTTTTCATCTTCATTCATCTACACCACCATCCTGTTGGAAATAAAGCCTTTGTGTTTAGAGAAAATGTGTGGGAATATTAGAGGCTTAAAGAGAAACTTTATAGGTGGGAGAAATCTTTATGGAAGAGAGAACTTTGTATTTTTGCTTGATACAAAAGTGTAGAATTACATCTCTATTTATAGTATTCTAAGGAGAACTCTAGACACACTAATTATAGAGAGTTCTCAACTCTTAAAATTTCAAGAGTGTTCTAGAAAATATTACAAACTTAAGAAATATTTAGATAGTCCAAAAATTACAAGAGTTTTCTAGAAACATTAATTAAAATTACCTAAACCCAAAATAATTAAGCCCAAAAATCCAAACAATATGTTTAGGCCCAAATCAAGTTTAATTTTTCAACATCCCCCCTTAAACTTGATTTGTGACTCCAAGCATACTCCTTAGCTTCAGGAAAGTTTCCAACTTGAGTGGCTTGGTGAAAATGTCAGCAACTTGATCTCGAGATATCACATACTTCAATTTCACCTCCTTCTTCTCGATGTATTATCTTATGAAGTGGTAACGTGTGTCGATATGCTTACTTCTTTCATGAAATACAGGATTCTTCACCAAAGCAAGTGCTGATTTATTATCAACACATATTTCCATAGGATCTTCTTGTGGCATTTTTAATTCTTTCAACAAGTTCCTTAGCCAAACTGCATGACAAACGCATGATGTGGCGGCGACATATTCGGCTTCACAAGTTGACAGTGTGACGATTGGTTGCTTCTTTGACATCCAAGTGAAAGCAGTATCTCCCATAAAGAACACAAAACCAGTAGTGCTCTTTCTATCATCCAAGTCTCCACCCCAATCGCTATCACTATATCCAACAATCTCATAATTGTTAGAAGAGTAATAGTGTAAGCCAAAGTTTGTTGTACCTTTGATATATCGAAGGATTCTCTTTGCCGCCTTGAAGTGAGTTGTTGTTGGAGCTTCCATGTAGCGACTTACGACTCGTATATCATAGAGAATATCCGGCCTTGTACTTGTCAAGTAACGCATACTTCCAAACAAACTTTTGTAAAGAGTTGGATCCACAATCTCTCCATTTTCATGCTTACTCAACTTGCTGCCACATTCCATCGGGGTGCCAACCGGATTGGCATCATCCATCTTGAACTTCTTAAGGACTTCTTTTGCATAGCCTTCTTGGGTGATAAAAATTCCTTTGCCTTCTTGCTTTACTTCAATTCCGAGATAATATGCCATGAGCCCCATATTCGCCATCTCAAATTCATTTGACACGTCTTTCTTGAACTCTTCAAACATGCTTAGATTGTTCCCAGTGAAGATCAAGTCATCAACATATAAGCACACAATCAAAATATCTCCACTTTGCGCTTTAATATAAAGTGCATGCTCATATGGACACTTGATGAAGTTTTTGTCTCGAAAATACTTGTCGATTCGAACATTCCAAACTCTCGGTGCTTGCTTGAGTTCGTACAACGCCTTTTTCAACTTCAAGACTTTTTCTTCTTGCCCTTTTACTTCATATCCCTTTGGTTGCTCGATATAAACTTCTTCTTCGAGAAAACCATTCAAGAAGGCTGACTTCACATCCATTTGATAGATCTGCCAACAAAATGATCAGTCTAATAGTTTCAAGACAAGCAACGGGGGCAAATACCTCATCATAGTCAATTCCTTGTCTTTGACTATAACCTTTTGCCACCAATCTTGCTTTGTATCTCTCCACGTCTCATTTTGTGTTCTTCTTCGCCTTGTACACCCATCTTACTCCGATTGCTTTGTGTCCTCGTGGAAGTGTAGTAAGTTCCCACGTATCATTCTTCGTGATTGACTTTATTTCTTCATCCATGGCGTCTCTTCACTTTACGTTTTGAACAGCTTCTTGATAGCTTAGAGGCTCGCAATCGCCAAAAAGACAAAAGAGGTTAATGTCATTTTGGTTTTCGGTTACCTCATAATGCTCTTCAATGCTCCTTAGTCGAGGTGTCCTCTCACTTGAGCTTGTTTCATCCAACCTTGGTGTCGGTGAGCAGGTGGTGTAATATGTTCCTCTATCATTGGTTGTTACATTTCATTTTCTTCTTCTTCAAAGTAAGGAAGAAAATCGTACCTGTCTTCTTGAATACTCCAATCCCAACAATCTTCTTCGTCAAACTCCACGTCACGACTTATGACGATCTTTCCACTATTTGGATTGTAGAGCTTATACCATTTGGAGCTTGAGTCATAACCCAAGAACACGTACTTCTCGCTTTTATCATCGATCTTTGTTCTCCTTTCATCTGGAACGTGTGTATAGGCAATGCTTCCAAACACTTTGAGGTGAGAGATGCCTAGCTTCCTTCCACTCCATGCTTTTTGTGGTGTCTTCTCATGCACACTTCTTGTTGGGGAACGGTTTGTCAGATATACCGCACATGCCACTGGTTCGGCCCAAAACTCTTTCGGCATCTTCTTACTCTTAAGCATGCTTCGCACCATATTAAGTATGGTTCGGTTCTTTCTCTCCGCTATGCCATTTTATTGTGGCGATCTTGGCACTGTTAGTGGGCGGAGGATTCCATGGTCTTCACAATATTTGTTGAACTCATTTGAAGTAAACTCTCCTCCTCGGTCAGATCTCATGGCCTTAATGGAAAGGCCACTTTCTTTCTCCACAAGGGTTTTGAACTTCTTAAAATTTTCAAACACTTCTGACTTCTCCTTCAAGAAATAAACCCACGTTTTTCTAGAATAATCACTACAAGAAAATTGGCAGATTGCGACGGTTATTTTTGCATGTTACGACGGTTAAAACCGCCGTAATTTGCAAGTCACGACGGTTGCTTCACTGTCGCAGAAACGTGCGTCGCGAGGCCGTATCGAGTCGGTTGTGAAAACCGTCACACCAACTGTCGTTATCTCTCACGACGATGGGGAACTGTCATAATTTGCATATTGCGACGGTTCCAACCGTCGTAAATTTCAATTTGATTTTTGTTTTTATTGTTGATTACGACGTTTTCAACTGTCGCAACTTTCTGTTCCACAGCTACATCCGCAGGTAAATCCATAGAAAATTTCTTTTCCATAGGTAAATCTGCAGGTAATTTATTTTTAAAATTAAAAAAAATTGTTTGTAGAAATATGAACAAAATGGGAAAGAAAATCACATATATTCTTCATTCAACTAAACATATATATCATATTACATTTATATAAGCATCATGTCACTTTATATGTTAGAAGCTTATCATATTACAATTACATTCAGATAAGGAATCAAATACATTGAAACAAATCAATTACGTGATGAGTTTGACACTAGAGATGATTCACTTGTTATATTTGTATATTGAAGAATTCTTTCAACTGATATCATATTGTTTTCTGCATTACAAATGTTCCATATAACTGAAGCTTGCAAGACATTTAGATTGATTCCATATGTTACTGCCAACCCTGCAATGCCTGTAACATATAGAGAAACAAATCTTCAATTCCTGTGAAACGCTTTATATGAAAATAACTTAATATGTTTTCATAATACATTGATAATTGATGATCTTAAAGGGTTCAACTTTTATCGTCTGTTATTGATGTTTTCTCAATAAAGATTTGTACTTACAACCTTCGGGGAGGCTCACTAGCAAGACAAGTGAAAAGGCGAAAACAAAATTTGAAAGCAAATTCAATCTGAAAGAAAGCCATTCCATTGCAGACACATTATGAAACCACGGCCTTGAGAAGCCATCCAAAGGGACAAGATTTGTGCTCATGAAACGACCTTCTTGATCGAAAGCTCGTATTGACGCAGCTCCTGCTAAAGATTCTGAAAAATGGTGGAGTATTGGAGTAATCTGTATCTATGCTAACCGAGCCAGCTCTCTTGCCGTCGGATTAACAATTGTCTATAGAAAAACTAGAGATCTCGTATAGTGGAAGTTGAAGTATCTATTACGTATCTGTCTATCTGATGTCCCTTTGTTGCCGAGAATTGATCAGTAATCATAATCTCGTAAAAGTGATACATCTAATGTAAGCTAAATATCAACCAATGTTGTAATGATAAAATAAAATTACGCACCTCTGTAGCTAGAAGTAAGCTAGTACTTTCATCTGCACTTGGTAAGAAATCACCGTAATTCTGCCAAAAGTTGTCTTTGCAGTCGAATGAAAACAAGAGAAGGCAGGCTAATCGTAAATCTCAATCTGTCTGCTACAAAGATTTACACAATTACATTAAGCAGAGAACTAAAAAAATTATCAAAGTTTCGACTTTTGGTGACAAGTTGGTTATACATATACTTATCATGAAAACAATCAAGAAATCAATTGTATCATATTTTGAACTAATGACTTTAGAGGAGAACGACAATTACCTCTGGATTTGTCGAGTTGATAATATCAAATATCGGATGACCAAGCGGAATTATATCAGGGAAAAACATCCATGGGAGTTTCTTGCTTATTGTTAGCATCAATTCAAGAGAAATTTCCATTATAACCTGTCCAAGTACACACCATTACGCAAAACAGCCATGGACAAGTACTAACAATATAATCATGAAAAACATTATATGTTCAATTACGCCGCATGTGCCACTGCCACCAATCACGCATCGGCTTTATAACTGTTACAATGTAAGTGGTGTAGAATTTGATTTGAAATGAAATAGTTACCTTCTTCGCAGCAATGAGCTCTTCTTCCACAGCATCCACACGACAAGCTGCAGCATTCAACAGCTCCTCTTTCTCAGGAGGCATCACATTGAGTTTTGACTCTAACTTCTCAACTTTTTCTTCAAGCTCACTGAGTCGTTTTATGGTAGAAGATGAGGAAAGGTCTGTCTCTGTCAATCTGGTAGCAAGTTCCTCCTTTTTTACTCCCTTTGTCACACGAAACACTATTGAACGAGCAAAAGCCAAAAAGACAAACACAAAGCCCGCTATTCCAGTCATAGTTACCACTAGCAGATTTTCTGCATCCGTGCCATAAAGAGTTCATGAGCATTGCTACCAAGCATCGACAAGATGATTGACATCCAATATAAGTTTATATCCCAATCTGTAAGATAAACTTATTCTAACCTTTTGAGCCAGATGAGTTTTGTGGCGTTGCCTGCTTCTCCTTTGACACTACATCTATAATCTTGTCAACCATGGGAACACACTCATCATACACAGGAAAACCGCTGCTACAAACAACCTTTTCAGAAATTCTTGCCTGGATAAACATAAAAATAGTCATATTCATTCGTTATTTGTTGCAACATTTTTGTTTTGCTATAACCTCATGATTTATGTATAATCACTTGCCTCATCTTTGACTGGAGTCAAGGTAGGGTTCATAGAATTCCCATATGCTTTAGGAGAGGTGATATCTTCAGCTTCAGATCTTGATTCTCTAGTTGACGTGTAGCCACTTATCTGTGAACTCAAACAAAATCTCAAATGATGATTTGTGATAATTATTACATCTCATCATCATACAGTATCTAAGATAGCACCGATAAACTTTACCGTCGGATAAGATGTTTTATCACATTCAATCACCCTCCCCTTGTCGCTCGAAAGGGTTACTATTTGCTTACAACATTGCACTTTACGACTAAGAACCATCTGCATGCACATAACTGTTCTAGTTGAGTCACTGTAAAATGCAAAGTAAAACCAAAAACCAGATTAAAATTTAATAACAAGAGTCCTATGATTATATAATAAGTACGAAACCTTTAAAATGTTCGGGTCTTGCCACGGTCCTTTATCAAATCTCATACAACAACCATGATCTTCACAAGTGCAACTACCGCCTAAGAATTCCGGCAGCTTACTGAGAACTTATAGCAGGTCAGAATTTTCAAATAACAGTATAAGTAGACTGAGAAATAATGCCAATAACAAAACTACATGTGAAGTTGTCTCGCATCGATAATCTCAAGTAACTTATTATGGAACTTGTTTCCAAGAACCTAATGGAAAATACAAAAGGTTATTACCTCAATGGAATCTTATAAAAATCTGATACATGAAACAATGACTCAAGTAATGAACACATACATGAATCTTTGAAGTAGTTTTGGGATCAAGAAAAGTTTTCTCTGTGTTCCAAAGAAGCTTAAAACCAGGACCAGCATTGATGATAAACATTTGGCAAAGTGTCTGCATTGTCAAAATTGAATGAGTACTACCATCACTTAAATGAGGCTACTCACCCTTGGTCGGCGAAGAGCCTCAACATCTTTAGAAGCATACACACCAAAACTATTTGGTCCTTCCTTAAAATCAACTCCATAAGCTCGCATGCTTCGGACAAATCCTATCCTGTAGAAATCAGGATCCACAGGCTCCAACTAGAGGAACAAATAAATTAGCACAAGAAACAAAAACTTACAACCAGATATCACATTCTCATCAAAACAGAAGACCCTCTAAAACATTCATCATTTGCATATACAAGCTAATTTCTTAAGGCTTTAGTCCTAATTGTTACCTCAGAAGATGAGTCTTCAGCTGCAAGAGGCAGAAACAAGGGAAATGGGGCTGCATCAACCGAAGCTTTAACATGTTGTAGTTTGTTTTGAGCACAAGAGCCAAACAAGTAAGTGGGTCGCCACGAATAGCTATGGTGCAAACCTTGAAACTGTTTAGGAATTAAATAAGCATGAGTAACAAAAATGTTGAGATTAAAAATAGAAGGAAAGAGAAAAGTGAACCTGGGTTTTTGAGAAGAAACAAGGCGTTAGTTGATAAAGAGGAAAAGAAGAAGCCATTGAAGCATATGTTGTTGTCTGGTGAAACTAGAGACAGAAACAGAGTGAAGAGTGGAGAATGATATAGACAACAACATTATCCATTTTATGTTCCTAGAGGTTGTAAATATGTCCATTGTTGTAAATATGAGGATGCAACGGAGCCAGATGCAAGAACATGACCTGTAAAACAGAATCACATTAGTTAACATAACACCAGAACTCACAACAGAAAGGTTAATTGTTGTGTATATAAATTAATAAGCCAAAAAATAAGAACCTGTGGAGCTTCCATAGGGTAATTCTCAGGAAAATCAACCTGAAGCTGGTAGGTCTCATTGGTGTAAAGTGTCCCAGAAGCACCAGCCACTTCAATAACCTGCCTTACATAAATAAATAAAAAAACGATTTTGAAGGACCCGTTAAACATCACAAAAACTACGAAACTAAATTAAGCGGAAAAATTAGGGGATTTAGAAGAATCAATCAGATATACTCTCCATCACCCAGTCACTGCTCGCCTTTACGCCAGCCCTAGCAGATTTTGACAACTCCACCTTCACACCATGATCATGTGCGGCAATGGCAGCCACCTGAGAAATCGTCAGTGTCTCACCACCAAGATGAACCACTGGCTTCCGGTACTCCTCCACCATACGCTTCACCTCATCCAAGTGACTCCCTTTCATTGCCTCTGCGACAACACCCCAATTCAAAGGATCAGCGCTGTTAACTTTCATGTTATTATTCTTAGCATTCGTCACGCAAAATGATTCGTAACCGTTGTTTTTTGTTATGGCTGCTGCTACTGTTTCCATTTTAATTGATACTTAAGTAACTAATGTTTCTCTGTTGAGAATTGGTTGCAAGAATTTCAAGATAATGGAAACTCAAATGATTATGAAAGAAAATGAAAGAATTTCAACAGAACTGGTTTGCTGACAAAACAAAGCATCCACCTTCATGTGCAATATGCTTCATCGATGCTTGCCACAAGTCCTTAGAATCAGCAGTTGGTGCACAATATATTTCCACACCTGTTAAAACCAAGTGACATCAATTTAGATATGTGAACAAACAGCTTCAGTACAAGTATATGCAATATCTAATGCTACTAAGGGGAGTTTATCCAAATAGTACGTGTTTGGATAAACATGTTAATTTAGCTCTTATAGAATAAGTGCTAATCATTTAAGTGTGTATAAACTATTTCTATAAAAAAAATCAAATCAAATTGTTTTCTTAAGCTATCCTGAAGAGCATATGGAAATTGGATAGAAACATTTAATGGAAATGTCATAAGTTGTTTCTATAAGCTCTACCTGCACCTACCAAATAGTGTCACATTTACTATAATAGTAGATAAGCTCAAATAAATCAATACAAAAAGGCCCAAGTACTATAGAATTATGAACCAGAGTACAGTATAGAATTGACTATTAAAATAGCTAATCTGTAGGAGTAGGAAAATGCCTCTGGTCTTCTGTGAAGACTACATTCTTGGTGCTAGCAAAAGCCTCTGGTTATTAATGTGCAGACTATATTATTGGTGCTAGAAGTTTGAGCACCATTTACATTGATAAATAGGATGATGCCTTAACGGGAGATTTTCTTTAAATTTAAGCGGGAGAGCCATGTTTCAAGAATCAACTGATTCTCTTTGATTATTTTAGGAAGCATTTATCCTAAGAGGTAGATTTTGTGCAGCATTCGTAACACACAGCCGAAATCCTTGGTCAAAACTCTCCCCTAGAAGATATATTGGAAATAACAACCAACAAGGGTTGATTCACCCACTAGAAATGGACGACTATGAATCTTGAGAGACCCACACCACAAAAGTAGAGATGCCAGTGTCATATAAGGCCCGCATCAAAATTATATACTTGAAATGTGGTACTCAAGTCCAATGCACCTAAGTCCTAACAGTAAATAAAGTAACAAGTGGAGTTGCTTTTGTACAACTAGAGTGTCACAAGTTCGAGATGTGGAGTCGACCTCGCATAAATGCAAGGTAAGGCTGCATATAATTGATCGTAAATAGGTCTGATCCTTTCCTTCACTTAAGATACCGTATCTCACATTTCCAACAGAAACACAACATCTAGATGCATACAAATGCAATGAAGCTAGAAAGTTCTCTGAAACTCACCTTAAATCGATTACCATCTTCCCCAAAACTCGCCTTAAAATATACAGTAGTACAATACACCTATGTTTCCACCTCTGCTGATTCAATTTGTTTCAAACTACAATATGTTCCCATTTTGCCAAACAGTTAACATCCTGGCGAACGGTAAAATTGACTATCTAATTTGTTTACAGACACTTCCTAAGGGGTGAATAGCACTAGCTTATAAGTTTTCCTATTATACTAATATCAAATACAAGGAGCGTAGGTTGCTAAATGCATAAACAATCAATATACACATGTTCAATTGAAATAATACAGACCAAAAAGAATAAAACTCACCTTCTTCCTACAAAACTTAAACAGAGGGTTCAAGTATCGTGCGCACTGCTTGAAAGTAGCAACCATGGACTTCCCTTTAGCTGTTCGCTTCTCCGTCTCAGCCATCTCACGCAATTCCTGTTTCCACTCATTCAACAGCTTCTTAAAAAACACCAGAATCTTATCTTCATCACACAAATCCTCAAAATTTGCCTTCAGCTGCTTCAAATCCTCGTCATTACCAGCTCCACTGGATCCACCACAATCACTTAAGTCATCATCACCAGCACCACCGTCACCATCCTCAGTGGCACCATCCTCAGCCTTCTGCCTCTTCCTATCACTCCCAATCCCCGTCTTCTGCCGCTTCCTCAACTCCGCAATATCGCGCAAAAAATCATTAGTATGTCCCTCTGTCATGTCGCTGTCAACTTCAAACAATCCAGCTTTGAGTATGCATCATACCGAAAAGCAAGCACTCGTATTTGAATCCAGCAATCCTGCAACTACTCATCTTGAATAAACTTTGAATCTGCATAAAAATTTCAACCACAGGTGCCAAAATCTTAAGTTCAATCTTGTAATCAATGATATTTAATGATATTCAGCAAATAATGCAAAAAACCATGTATTGTATTATATCCATTCAGGCATGGGTAGCTGCCCTACCTGGCCAGGTGCTGGCTCCGCCATTGGTTGTAATACGTAAACAATGCACTTGGAGTAGATAACTGCGGATTTAAACCAAGAGAGGATTTGTATACAGTTGAATAACCGAAATCACTAGGAAATTGAATATGAAGGAATTGTGAATGGAGATTAAGGAATTTAGGGTTCGTAAGGGAAAATGTTTAAGCGAAGAGTTTGGAAAATTGTTTTGTGAGAGCGTCTCTCATTATATTATTTTAATTAAATAAATATTTAAAATATACACGTAGACAGTTGGTAAATGATAATACTATTATATTGTAAATAAATAATTATAATATTTATTTATTAAAATTAATTAATAAAATTGAAAAGGTTGGAAAATAAAAATGAAAGAAAAAAGTGGGAAATTAAAAGAATAAAAAAAAATAGTGATTATGATTGGCTAAAGTAATTGCGACAGTTTGCCTTAACTGTCGCGAGTGTGGAAAGAGGGCGGTTCTTTGGTAACTGTCGCAATTATTTTATACAACATGCCTAAAAAATCTGCGACGGTTGGCTCAAACCGCTGTGAGAACTGTCGTAGTCTAGGAATAAGGAAGGTTTTTTGATAACTGAAGCAAAAAATCTACGACTGTTGACCCTAACTGTCGTGACAACTGTCACAATCCAGGAATAAGGACGGTTTTGTGATAACTGTCGCAACTCAAGTGTCGTAAATCTCATTTTTTCTTGTAGTGAATCATCAATAAATAGGAGAAAGTATTTATTCTTACCAAATGAGTTTGGATTGATTGGTCCACAAACATCGGTGTGTATGAGCTCTAGCGGTTTTGTCGCTCTTGACGTTGATTCCTTTGGAAAGCTTTTTCGGAATTGCTTCCCAATTAGACATCCTTCGTATAGTTGGTCTGGGTGATTTATATTAGGCAAGCCCCTCACCATCTCCTTCTTTGACAAACGTTCTAGACTGTCAAAGTTGAGGTGTCCAAATCGTAGATGCCATAGCCACGAAGAGTCGGTATCGCAAGCCTTTAGACACTTTGCCACATCATTTTGAATGTTTAATACGAACATTCTATTCTTTGACATAGGCACCTTAGTAATCAAGTTATGTTCACAATCTCTTAAGAAAAGACTATGTTCTTTCAAGTGGATGTCATAGCCTTTCTCTGATAATTGTCCCAAACTCAAAATATTATTCTTCATGTTAGGAACATAGTAGACATTGGATATGAATTGATGACTCTCATTCTTCAAGCGTATGAGAATTTTACCTTTGCCTTTGACTGGTATCTTTAAGTCATCTCCAAATGAGTCGTATCCCCGTTGTCGCTTCATTGATCTCTACGAACATGCTTCGATCACCGCATATGTGGTTGCTTGCGCCAGTGTCGAGGTACCACTTGTTTCTTTTCTCTTTAACTTGGCTTTGGCACGCGAGCAGCAGAGTTTCTTCTTCTCCACCTTTTTCTTCTATAAAGTTAGCTTTCTCTAGAACCTTCTTCAAGAATCTACACTCAGATGCATAGCGACCAATCTTATTGCAGTTGAAGCACTTGATTTTTGACTTGTTACACCTTGACCATGAATTTCCTCTTCCACGACCTCTTGTTGCTTGTGTATTCCAACTTCTTTCTCCATTGTTGAAGTTGTTGGAGTAGTTGTTGTAACTACCTCTTCCTTCTCCTCCATGTCCTCGTCCATGTCCACGGTCTTGGCCACGACCTCGGCCTCTTTGGCTCTTATAATTCGCATAGTTTGCTTCCTTTGCATTGAGTCGTAGTAGTTGCTCCATAGCATCCTTTTGTTTAATTTTTCTCTTTTATTTTTCTTCGTATGCTTGTAAGGAACCCATGAGTTGCTCAATAATCATGGTCTTTAAATCCTTGTTTTCTTCAATGTTGGTAACAATGAAGTCAAAGCTTGGATTTAAAGTGCGAAGTATTTTCTCCAAGACTTTCACCTCATCAACATCTTCACCATTTCTTTTAAGTTGATTGACTACGGACAATACTCGAGAAAAATAATCAGAATTTGACTCAGACTCTTCCATAAATAAACGTTCAAACTCACCTCGAAGAGTTTGAAGATGGATCTTTTTCACCTGCTCCACTCCTTTGTTGCAAGTTTGAAGCTTGTCCCATGCTTCTTTGGCCGTCGTTGCATTGGAGATCTTCTCAAATGTATCTTCATCCACCGATTGATAAATGAGGAAGAGAGCTTTCTTGTCTCTCTTTCTGGACTCCTTCAATGCCTCCTTTACACCCTGGCTTAGCAAGGCTTCATCTTGCTCCTTGAAGCCTTTCTCAACGATATCCCACACATCTTGAGCTCCTAGTAGCGCCTTCATCTTGATCTCCAATTGTCATAGTTGTTCTTTGTGAGCATTGGCATTTGAAAAGGGAAACCTCCATTCGCCATCTTTTGAGGATCTTCAAGCTCTGATGCCACTTTGTTGGAAATAAAGCCTTTGTGTTTAGAGAAAATGTGAGGGAATATTAGAGGCTTAAAGAGAAACTTTATAGGTGGGAGAAATCTTTATGGAAGAGAGAACTTTGTATTTTTGCTTGATACAAAAGTGTAGAATTACATCTCTATTTATAGTATTCTAAGGAGAACTCTAGACACATTAATTCTAGAGAGTTCTCAACTCTTGAAATTCCAAGAGTGTTCTAGAAAATATTACAAACTTAAGAAATATCTAGATAGTCCAAACATTACAAGAGTTTTCTAGAAACATTAATTAAAATTACCTAAACCCAAAATAATTAAGCCCAAAAATCTAAACAATATGTTTAGGCCCAAATCAAGTTTAATCTTTCAACACATCCTTGCTTCCATAGCCACGATCAAACGCAACAAACCGCCACCGCAGCATATAACATCTTCGATCCAAAACACGACAAACACTCCCTAATCACCACCTCTCATAAACACAAACCATACACCCCACGTGACATCATTCTTCCTGTCGCCGGTAGCAATGACCACCTTCGTTTTCCGGTAACCATCAACCTGTCACACATCACCACCATGCTCTAAAAAGCCACCACGCACGAGCCGCCGATAAACCACCAAAAACTTAACCGCCTTCATTTTTCCGCACTTGGTTTTAAAGGGAAACAACATGGTTTTAAATTGCGGTTGCGGCTGCGTATGCGATTGCGGTTGCAGATATTGCGATTGCAGCCACTGCATTGCGCATTGCGACGTGAAATAATTTTATACACGGCATGTAAAAAAAATTAAAATTATTGTAATTCATTATCTTTTCTATATTTATAGTTTTATATTAATTTTAATTTAGTTTTAGGCTATTTTATTGTATTTATGAATAATTAGTTTTTAATTTTATATTAGTTTTAAATTACAAATTATTATATTTATGAATAGTTTAAAATTTTTAAATATTTATGTATTAGTTTTGAAATAGTTTTTTAAAATTATTTTTAAGGGTTGAATAACAAAAATTTAACAATTTAAAAAAAAAATCAACTTTAACATAATTAATTAAATATAAAAATAAATTTAAATTATTCAAAAATTAAATTATCCTAACATTACAACATTATATATTTTTATTTATTTTTTACTTGTTTTCTACCCATCATATTTTTAACCTAAAATTTAATTTTCTTATATAAATTCCTTCATAAAATTTTAACTATAAAAACAAATTAATTAGAAATAAAATCTTTTTTGTATTTTCTCATTAAATTAATGCTTGAACACCCACGTCACACGTGGCCTTAGTAGCATCACAAATTCTAAATTAAACTTTTCACAAAACAAATTATACACCACATGACCACGCTTCTAAAATTAATAAAATAATTAAAAAAGTTTAGGTTAAACATGATTCTTCTTCTCTAGTAAACAACAACAACAACACAAGACAGTGAGTGATAAACATGTCTCTTAAATTGAAGAAACAAAGCATTCTTCAAATTTTTCTTCATCTCTAAAAACATTACTAAACGTCTAAAATTAAATGAGTGAAAATAAATTTCAGTTGAACAAAAACAAATGGCCGTTGCAGTTCGATGCGGTCCGTTGCGGTTGATACACCGTTATAATGCGTTATTTACTGTTCTGTTGTGGTGGTGGTGTGGTTGTTGCGTGTGATTTCCATTCACACCGCAATTGCGGTCTGTTGCCGATGCGTTGCTGACCGCAACCGCAATATTAGGGCCGCATCAGGTGATGTGGTCCGCAATTTCTAACCAAGGAAACGACATAACCTCGTTTTGTTCTGCTGTTGGCCACCATTTTCCTCCGCCGACGAAACCGACACCATTGTAGCAAGCAAACTTCCTTCATTTTTTATCACAACGTGCCGTTTCAAGCTTTGGAGAAGTTTCCAACATTCCTGATATCATAAGAGCATTGTTGGCTTGTTGGCTGCTACAAAAAGGAGCGGTGAAGGCGAATGTGGTGATCACGGGGTGTGAAGAGTGAGAAAGGGAGAAGACGATATTTTCTTTTCTCATTACTTTATTATTTATTATTTTATCTTTCTTGGAAGATTCGTTTCATTTGATTTATTATTGTTTTATTTTTTCTAAAAAATAATTATTTGATTAGTTGTTTTGTTTTAAATTATTATTATCTTAATTATTAGCTCTAAGTTTTTTTTCTTTTATTTAATTTGTGTAATACTTTTTTTATAAAATTTAGTTGTGGTCTTAACTATTTGTTTTTAATAGTTTTTCTTATTTGTTGATAATATTAAAAATATCTATAAAAAAAGGCAACATTTCATTATTTTTTCATCATTTTCTAGTTCTTTTAATTTAATTTAGGAATATTTGAAAAATGTAAAATATGTTTCTAATTATTAATTAATTTAAATATTTTATTTAATATGGATTAATTAAACGATTAGTTAACCTTATTGAATACTTATATTTAAATTAATTAATAAATCTTTTGTTGGCCGATTTTATTTTTGCGATTGCTTGCTTTCATGTTTTGGGCCTGATTTTCCTCGATTAATTCTTGATACTTTGTCTTGATTAATTGATGATATTTATCCATGGTGCTTTGCCTTGTGAGCTGATTACATGCCTCGATTATGTTTTGTACATAAGCTGTTATTTGTTCATGCTCTTAATTTTGCTGTTTACTCATTGTATATTATCTCCATGATGCCTGCTTTGTCTGATGTTTACCTATGGCTCCTAAATCTTCATGTTTGTTTATGTTTAAAATCCAAGGGGAGGGTTTGTAGTTGACTTTACAGTTATGTGCATTGCATTTTGTTTCTTAACATTTTCCACCCATTGTATGATCCTTGTTCTCTTTATAAGTTGATTACCTTAGGTTGTGTATACTCAGATTCTTAACTTTAGACTGATTACTTTAAGTTGTGACCCTTTTAGGTAGTTACCCTTAGGATATTTCAGCTTTAGATAACCTACAGTTATGTTCCCTTTTCTCATAAGAGATTAGACACGTGTCATCCCTAGTTAAGATGTAATTCTCCTACCCCATGACATAGTTGAGAAAAATGTTGATTCTTTTCCACTGGAGAGAGGTATGTGGCATACTCGTCGATTCTATATCCGAGTTGGAGCCCTTCTCTCAATGTGAAGCAAAGATCCATCTTCCGCATGTTTGTGGTGGACTAGTTGAGTACTCTCCTTAAGATGACAACTTGTCTCTTCTCCTAAAATCAACCAATAAACATTGCTTTTACCCGTGGTTTCGAACTACGGACGCTCTGATTTCTCAAGTTCCTTTTGAGAATACGTAGGCACAAGGTCAATCCTTGGCGAGCACTCTTTTTCCTTTTTACAGCGTTTTCTTTTTTCATTCGTAGTCAGCCGAACCACGATTGCTCTGACTTCCTATACAGGATACGTAGGCATAGGATTCTGATGATCCCAGCGAGTTACCTTTTTTCTTTTTCCACTTTTTACTTTGCCCATCTTTTCACTTTTAGCAAACACTTAACAAATAACACAATAAGACGAGAGGTTCCTATAGAGTACTATAGATACTTAGGGTGCTAGTACCTTCCCTTAGTATAACCAACCCCCGAACCTTAGGTTCTCTTTTGCTTTGCATTGTATTGTATACTTATGGGTTATTCGTTCTTTTTCTCTTCTCTTGGATAAATTAAAGATCGGTGGTGATATCTATGATTTGTGAAGCCTAGATAATTTAATAGCTATGGTCTCCGATTCTCACCGCGACAATATCTTCAGAAGACATACTCAAAGACACTGAAGAAGGGACTGATCAACCTGAATCAATGAAAGTTGAGGAGGAGGAAGATCAGAACTATGAAAAGATTGAGGAGGATCATCCATTTAGAAACGATGACCTTCCTTTGGCTTGGAAATCCTCTGAGGATCATCCAATTGACAATATTCTCAGAGACATAGCAAAAGGAGTAACTACACGGTCAAAGATAAGTAATTTTTGTTATCACTTTACTTTCGTCTCTCAAATTGAGCCTAAAAAATACAAAAAGACCTTACTCGATGAACATTGGTTTTTGTCAATGCAAGAGGAATTGAATTAATTCAAAAGAAATGAGGTTTGGGACCTTCTCCCCCCTCCGGGAGGCCATCGAGTAATTGGTACTAAATGGGTATTTAGGAACAAACTAGACAAAAACGGAGTAATAACTCGAAACAGGGCTCGTTTAGTGGCACAAGGATATAACCAAGAGGAGAGCATAGACTATGAGGAAACTTATGCTCTTGTTGCCCGCCTTAAGGCTATACGCCTTTTGCTAGCCTATGCTTGTTCTAAGAATTTCAAATTATATCAAATGGATGTTAAGAGTGATTTCTTAAACTGATACATTAATGAAGAGGTATATGTATTTCAACCTCCCGGTTTTTAAAGTCATGAGTATCCAAATTACATTTATAAACTTAAACGTGCTTTGTATGGCCTCAAACAAGCCCTAAGGGCTTGGTATGAGCAACTTAGTAAATTTTTACTCGACCAAGGGTACTAAAAAGGGAAGGTTGATACTACCCTCTTTATTAAGCATCAAGGAAAACACTCCATTTTAGTTCAAGTTTATGTAGATGACATTATCTTTGGATCTACTAATATGCACTTGGTCAGGGATTTTTCAAAGTTAATGTAGGGTGAGTTTGAGATGAGTATGATGGGGTAGCTAAACTACTTCCTTGGACTCCAAATCAAACAATTTGAAGAAAGAACGTTTGTGAGCCAAACAAAGTATTTCTATGACCTACTCAAGCGCTTTGATATGGCAAACACAAAAGCTATTGATACTCCAATGCCCATATGTGTGAACTTAGATCAAGATGAGAATGGTAAGGCCGTCGATGTAAAGAAGTATAGAGGTATGATAGGTTCTCTTCTCTATCACACCACATCTCAACCGAATATTATGTTTAGTGTCTGTATGTGTGCTAGATATCAATCATGTCCCAAGGAATCACATTTAAAAGCAGTAAAGTGTATACGTAGGTACCTTTGTGGTACACCCAAGTATGGGCTTTGGTTTTCCAAAGGAAGTGATTGTACTTTGGTTGGTTATTCCGATTCCGATTTTGTCGGTTACAAATCGGATATGAAGAGCACTAGTGGCACTTGTCATTTCTTTTCAAATTCCTTAATGAGTTGGCATAGCAAAAAGCAAGTTTTCGTTTCTTTGTCAACTGCCGAGGCGGAATACGTCACAGCCGGTAGTTGTTGTGCCCAAATCTTGTGGCTCAAGCAACAACTACTCGATTTCAATGTTAAACTTGATCGTATTCCTATTTTGTGTGACAACACGAGTGCCATTAATCTGGCCAAAAATCCAGTGTTACATTCACACACCAAACATATTGAAATTCGACACCATTTCCTTAGGGATTATGTAGAGAAAGGTGATGTCGTATTTGAACACATTGATAGCAAGAATCAACTTGCCGATATTTTTACAAAACCACTTGCGACGGAACCCTTCTTTAACATTCGTAGGGAACTTGGTGTTCTCGATATCTCGGATCGTGTTTAAATGAAATTGTTGCATGCTCTCTATATATGCTCGTCTATAAATTGATTAACCATGTTGGAAAGCTTAAGCTATGTGAGGGCGTTTATCGTTCATCACCATTGGAGGTACTATCGTTTCTATCTATTTGCTTTATCTTGACTAAATACGTGTTTTGTACTATGTTTGGAGTGCTATCTTGTTGCTTAAATGATATTTTAGATTCCTCTCTTACTCCATATTGATGTTTTGAAATAGTACGAGATTGCTATTTATGTTTTTGTGCATCATTCATATTTGTTTTCATGTGCCAACTGCATGTGTCGATTTGAATAGGGTGTAGGTTGACTCATGATCGTCTCAATTCAAGCATGAATGTTTCTGCTAGCTATGCGTCGACCTGAGGGTCCCTCATGCGTCGACACATATTGAACATTTAAAATTTTTGGAAAGTTCATTCACAAGCGTCGACGCATCACTCGTGTTCCTGGATTTTTTTTAAAAACTGAAACGTTTCATGTCTGCATAGGAAATTGCACCTTATCATTTGTGTCTCTCCATCTTTTCATCTTATCATTTGCATCTCTCACATCTCTCACTATACTCACAACTCTCTCAACTCTCCAAAAACCCTAAAAACCCTTTCCAAGAATTCTCTAAGATTAGGGATTCAAACCCAAATTAGTGAAGAATTTGGTCTTTATACACTCTCACCTACTGCAGTTACTGTTCATCTTCTTCAACGAAAGAGTTTTAATGGCTACTTCAAGGGTGACTGGTAAGAGGTCAAGTAGAGCATCCACTTATCAAACAAAAACTTCTCAAACTCCGTCTTAAACCCCGGTAAACGCTTTATCTCTCTTGTTTCCTGAACTTGCTCAAGTATATGAAAAGGATTTTAAGAAAATATCTATTATTAAGCAGTTTGTCTATTATCCTAAGGTAGCAGATAGAATGCACATTCCTGAAATTGTTGACATGCTAAATCATCAAAAGTTTGTTAAGTTCCTGGAATTTAGCATTAATTACAATGAGGATTTGGTTAGACTGTTTTACGCGGGTGTGAAAGACAAATTTACATGTTATGAGTTTGCTTACAAAATAGGGGGTAAGAGTTACAATGTGGGTATCACTGTGTGGTGGGACTTATTTGATATGTGTCCTCGTCTTTCTCCTGATGCTCAGATTAATGATACTAAGTTGCATTCAAAGTTTGAATTTAATTCTGCATTGAATTCTATTCTAAAAGACCCTTATTCTGACGAAGTTGTCGCTAGTGATGTCTTCCCCAAATCAGTCACAACTAGTCTGTTAAAGCGAGAAGATTGAATCCTATAGTGGATTGTTTATCATATTTTATGTCCAAAGAAAGGAGGATATTCTCGAATGGATTAGGCTGAAGTCCATTTAGTCTTTCTTCTCAAGAATAAAATTAAGGTAAACTGGCCGTATTATATTGCTAGTCGTATCTATGCTTTGAAAGAAAGCGGGAGAGATTCATCCTTGTGCTACAGATCTTTTATCCAAATCACATTGGATTAGGCTGGTGTTATAGTGACAAGAATTACTTATATATCTCTTTCTCCTGACCAAGAGTTTAGTCAGAAGACTATGAATCAGATGGGATACATTTAGGACCAACAAGAGAAGATGTATGTGGTCAAGTCTAAGGGCTTAAGTAGCAAGATTCAGAATTTAGATGAGACTGAGGAGGAAGAACATGATGAAGATGAGGAAACTCATCATATGCATATCGATCCTCCGTTTGAAGGTCATGATGATAGTGCTTGTTTAGGTGGTTCTCCAGTTCAGGATACCAATGCTGACTAAGGATAGGGTTCTTGGCGTCAAAACGCCTGGTCCGAGTATGACACTTCATATGTGCCTCCTTCTTCACATCAACCTCAAAGTGGTAATTCCTCAGTTCTTGATATGCTACGAAGCATGCAACTTGAGCAACAGAACTTTGCAGCACTTCAAAAACAAAGCTATGAGACAATACAGGGTCAGGTTCAAGAGCATAATGAGAATTTTGATCTCTTTGCATCAAGAATTTTTGGCAGCTTTGATGAGAAGGCTGAAACATCAGCAAATCAACATCGTGCCCTTTCACTGAGCTTCAACACTCTCAACATAAGTTTTCTTGGTTTGTGTGAACGCCTAGATTCTCAAGGACCACATCAGGATCATTCATTCAGTGGGAGAGGTCAACCACATAGGGGACAGAGACCTTAGTTTTCTGAATTGTGTTGTTGTCTTGCATTTCATATTGCATTGTGTTTTGTTTTTGGTTTTGTTTTTTCATTTTGTTTGTCTCGAGACTTGTATGGAACAACTTATGGTGTGTAATGCATTATTATTAATTCTATATGTTTTTTGAGCTATTTAATTCTCCATTCTTTGCATTAGCAACATTATATGTGGATGTTTGTTGATGCCTTATCTATTGCAAAGCATATGTTTGCATATGTGTATGTGTATGATATGATTACAAATGACTATTTGCTTCACTCTTTTTGATGTTGTCAAAGGGGGAGAATGCAAAAGCAAGTTTCACAAAGATCGGAATTTTACAGACGAAAGTGCATACAGTCAGGGGAAGAATGCTCTTCACAAAGTACTTAATGTGTGAAAAGTTTTGAAAGGTTTTGCCATCATAAAAAAAGGGGAGTATGTGAGGGCAAGGTTCCTTTATTACTTTGTTTTAATGATGTCAAAACTAGGAAAATTTCGTACTTGTGTATTTTGGATGGTATCACCTTATCTAAACTTGCATTCATATTTTTAAATGCGTATAAAAGCCTACATACATGACCTTAGGCATATAGGATCATACTCTATGATCCTTCATGCATCGACACATGCCCTTGCTGCAGGTCGACGCACAATCTTCTTTTGTGTGCATATTTGCATTCCGACTTGTTCAGGTCGACACACAGCTTCTGTAGGTCGACCTCTCGCACATTTTCACTCATTTTTCTTGCATCTTTGTGTTCCCAAAGTCAGTTTTTCTATTTTTTTCATGCTCACACATATATATATATATATATGTGTGTGTATATATATATATATATATATATATATATATATATATATATATATATATATATATATTCATATGCATCATTTTGTACTATAACCAAGAAGGGAATTGAAAGATACATTGGATTGCTCATCATCTTCACTATCACAAATTGCATTCATCAATAATCACATATAATCATATTTGTTGATTTGTTCTTTGTCCAAGAGTGATAACGTCCAAACTTAGGATTTGTATATCGTGTTTGGGTTGAGAATCAATGGGATTTTCTTCAAATAAAACCACTGGGGTTTTGACCTCCAAGATCTTGGTGATTTGGGAGGTTCTTGCACAAATCTTTGTAGTACAGATATAGCCGAGTGAAAGCCTTCAAGAACGGTGGGTTCGGTCAAGGAAGCAGCGGTAACCGAATGATTGTATTGAAAGATTCAGGGTCAAACGTCTTGCGATCGAAATCAGCTGAGTGAAAGACTTGAAGAACGAAAGGTTCAATCAAGTGAGTAGCGGTAACCAGAGGTTTTTCCGAAGAGTTTGATGTTCTTGATTCGGCTGGAATCAAGGGGAGAGAAGTGGATATTGTAACACCCCATTTTAATTTATTTAATCGTCGTGTGGTATTTATTTTGTTTGGCCTTGTTTAGGGGGTGTGTAGTTGAGCTTGTAAGCGTAATGTCCGTAACGGAACGGGATAATAGAGGTGTCAAAATACTAATAAGGTAGTAACGAATAAAGTGGGGACATATTTAGTAGTAGTAGAAGGAGGTACATTATTAATATTATTATTATTATTACTATTATTAATATGTCCAATGTTATTATCATTATTAGTATTATTATTATTACTACTAAAGTTATTATTATTATTATTAAAGAAAATCAGATTTTTATGAAAAAGGAGAGTAGTAGTAGGGAAAGAGGAGGAAAATAAAATAGAAAAATAGAAAGAAGAAGTAGAGAGAAGGAGGAGAAAAGAGAAGAGAAAAAGAAGAAAAGCTTGGAATCATCAATCTTCACAAGAACTTGAGGTAAGGGTGGGATTCTTGATCATTAGGAGTTTAGATAATGGTGTCAATGAGTAATATAACATGCTATGAGGATTGGGTTGGATTTCCACAACTTTGAATGTTACGGTTTTGTGTAAAAACTATGTATTGATGTTGGAAATCATGTTTTATGAAGGTTGTTTGGTAACCCATGATAGAACCATGGTAATATACCTCTATTGGTTGTTTGGGTATGGTTTTGGGGGTGAATTTGTGATTGGGTTGTTGTTGTCAAAAAGGGGTATTTTTCTGCATAACGTAGAGCGCGCTTAGCGCGGTAGGCCCGCTTAGCGCGGTCTGAAGAAATTTTGCCTCTTCTAGGCAGTGAGTAGCGCGCTTAGCGCGGGTGGGCCTGCTTAGCGCGACCTGGAACAAAAAGAAAAAAAATATTTTTGTAATGTCGATTTTTGGCGATTATGGGAATTAATCAGAATTACGTGAATTATGTAAAACGGAACTTTTGAAATTATAGGAGCTTCAAGTGGTGAATTAGTGAGAAAACCTAATATCAATGGTAGTAAAGAATGATTAAAATGGAATTTGGGGTGGACTAATTAGATAATTAACTAATTAGGCCCACGTGAGGTATGCTCCTTAATTGTGTGTATTATGATGATTTGATTGAACAGTTGTCGTAATACTAGCGTGTATTATGGTGAGTATGTATCTCACGTGTGATCAAGTGGATCGTGAAAAGGTATAGTTGTTATTATACTTATGTTTTTGTGCATCATCTGCGTCATGCATTTCACGATGTGTCTGGTGGAGACAGCTAGGTGGGAATCCATGATGGGTGCCTAGTATTGTCCGGACTCCAATGTGGAGTTGTATGGAGATAAATCATTGCTCAGTGGGAGTGTATGTGATTTATTCGGATTCCAGGTTCGATTGAATGAACCGGGGTGTGTGGTGCCACGAGATAAATCATTGCTCAGTGGGAGTGTATGTGATTTATCCGGATTCCATTGGGAATCGGGTTCGATTGAATGAACCATAGTGGGTGGCACCACTTACATTGCGTCAGTGTCTTTGAGTCACATTACATTGTTTATGTCTTTGTTGGATTATAATTGAAAGTGACAAGTGTGTCGTGAATGTGTGCCTATTATGTGTGATTGCTTGATTTCTACTCCTTAGCATGTATTTTACACCGCTAATTATTGAATGTAGTTCTCACCCCTTTGTTGTTTCTTGTGTCTGTGCTTCTTGGGAAGTACACATAATCCAGGTACTTGAGTAGTGCATGGAGTGCGTGTTGCCTGATCGAGTCTTAGGAGTCGCTCTGATACGTAACACAAGATAATGGGAATTTCATCTTTTTGTTGCTCTTTTGATTACTTTGTTATGTAATATTACTTACTTTAAAACATGGTGAACCACGATATTATGTGGACTTTACTTGTGTAAATATTTCATTCCGCTGTTTTTAACTTATTTTGAAAACAAAAAGTGACTGAAGTAAATAGAAGAAAATTCAGGTTATGTTTTCTTGGTGTGACATCCCAATTGTTAAGGGAACTCTGATTATTTTTGTATTATTTGTATATTTTTGTCGAATTGGGGAATTGGGGTGTTACAATTGGTATCAGAGCAGGTCGGTCCGTCCGACCAGATGTGGTAGTGGAGTCTGTCCTTAGAATAGGAGTAGATTTGTGCGTTCTTCTAACCGTGTGGTGATTATTGAAGAGTATGGCAGGGATGAATGATACGGCTCTTGCTGCTGCGCTGCAGGCTATGGCGCAGGCAGTGCAGAACAACAATCAGATTGCTGGGGAGGCGCAGTTTCGTAACTTAGAGAGGTTTCAGAGTAATAAGCCGCCTACTTTTGAGGGTGGTATTCTTGATCCTGAAGCGGTACAGAAGTGGCTGAAGGCTATTGAAAAAATCTTCAGAACCATGCGATGTAGTGAGGCTCTGAAAGTGCAGTTTGGCACTCATATGCTGGAAGGTGAAGCGGAGGCCTGGTGGGATAATAGTAGTCAGAGGTTGGAAGTTGTGGGTACTCTTGTTACTTGGGCAGTGTTTCAGGGTGAGTTTTTGGAAAAGTATTTCCCAGAAGATATTCGCAGTGCGAGGGAGATTGATTTCCTAGAACTGAAACAGGGTAGCATGACGGTTGTGGAGTATGCTGCTCGGTTTGAGGAGTTGGTGCAATATTGTGCTCACTACAATACTGATGAGGCTATGACTTCGAAATGCTTGAAGTTTGAGAACGGGCTGCGTTCTGAGATCAAGCATGGCATTGCTTGTTAGAAGATAAGGAGTTATCTAGAGCTGGTAAGCAGAAGCCAGATTTATGATAATGATTACAGGGCCCGGATTGCTCATTATAAAGCCTTGAATGACCGGAAGGGTAAGCAGAGGTATGGGGGTACTCCTTATAGTGCTCCATCCGAGAAAGGGAAACAGAAAGCCGCTGTGGGAAAGAAACTAAGTGGGGGAGAAAAGGCTCCTAATCCTACCAAGTGTTTAAAATGTGGTGGCACGGGTCATCGTGCTAATTATTGTCAGAATGAGGAGAAGAAGTGCTTCAAGTGTGGACGACCAGGTCATGTTGTGGAAAATTGTAGGACTACTATACCTACCTATTATAACTGTGGAGAACAGGGTCATATCAGCACTCACTGTCAGAAGCCTAAGAAATCTTAGACAAGTGGAAGGGTGTTCGCAATGGTAGGGGCATAGTCTACCGGTGAGGAGCGTTCCATCAAAGGTACTTGTTTTATTAATGGCATTCCTTTGATTGTTATCTTTGACACGGGTGCAACCCACTCGTTCATTTCTGTTGATTGTGTGAAGAAATTAGGAATTGTGCCGTCTACTTTAGATCAGAGGATGACTATTAAAACTCCATCTATTGGTTATGTGGTTACTTCGTTAGCATGCTTGAATTGTCCGTTGACTATTTTTGGTAGAGAATTCAGAGTGGACTTGATTTGTTTGCCACTCAGTAACCTGGATATCATTTTGGGAATGAATTGGTTAGAATTCAACCGCGTTTACATTGATTGCTTTAGGAAGAGGTTGTTGTCCCTTACTCCTAAAGAGGAAGCAATGGCTAATTATTTGTCTACTAAAGAATTGAGAACCTTGTTAGAAGACGAAGCTAAGATGGTTGCGGTGTTTGCTTGGTTATCCGTTGAAAACAAGACATCGGTTAATGAGTTACCGGTGGTGAGTGAATTCCCTGAAGTGTTCCCGGATGATATTACGGAATTGCCTCCGAAGAGGGAAATTGAATTTACTATTGATCTTGTTCCTGGTACCAGACCTATATCTATGGCACCATACAGGATGTCTGCATCAGAATTGGCAGAGTTGAAATTTCAAATCGGAGAATTGCTTGATAAAAAGTTTATTATGCCAAGTGTGTCGCCGTGGGGAGCTCCAGTGTTGTTGGTGAAAAAGAAGGATGGTAGTATGCGTTTATGCATTGATTACCGTCAGTTGAATAAGGTGACCATTAAGAATAAGTATCCACTTCCAAGGATTGATGACTTAATGGATCAGCTTGTGGGGGCTCGTATTTTCAGTAAAATTGATTCGAGATCGGGTTACCATCAGATTAGAGTAAAGGAAGGTGATATTCAGAAGACTGCGTTCAGAACTCGATATGGACATTACAAATATGCAGTGATGCCTTTCGGAGTGTCTAATGCACCGGGTGTGTTTATGGAATATATGAACCGTATCTTTCATTCTTATCTGGATCAGTTCATTATGGTATTCATTGATGATATATTGGTTTACCCCAAGTCTGAAGAGGATCATACAGAACACTTGAGGATTGCATTGCAGGTGTTGAAGGATAATAAATTATTTGCAAAGTTCTCAAAATGTGAATTTTGGTTGAAGACTGTGAGTTTCTTGGGCCATGTTATTTTTGGTGATGGCATAGCAGTGGATTCATCTAAAGTAAGTTCAGTGCTACAGTGGGAACCTCCGAAGACAGTAACGAAAATTAGAAGCTTCTTGGGTTTGGCAGGTTACTGCCGAAGATTTATCGAAGGATTTTCTAATTTGGCGTTACCGTTGACTCAGTTTACTAGAAAGAGTCAAGCTTTTGTTTGGGATACGGCGTGTGAGGAAAGTTTCGAAGAATTGAAAAAGAAATTGACTACCGCACCGGTATTAATTCTACCAAATCCAAATGAACCTTTTGTAGTGTATTGTGATGCGTCTAAGATGGGATTAGGCGGAGTGTTAATGCAAGATGGCAAGGTGGTGGCATATGCTTCACGGCAATTGAGGGTGCATGAGAGGAATTATCCTACTCATGATCCTGAATTAGCTGCGGTAGTTTTTGTATTGAAAATTTGGAGGCATTACTTGTATGGATCGAGATTTGAAGTATTCAGTGATCACAAGAGTCTGAAGTATTTGTTTGATTAGAAGGAATTGAATATGAGGCAGAGAAGATGGTTAGAGTTCTTGAAGGACTATGATTTTAATTTGAGTTACAATTCGAGGAAAGCTAATGTGGTAGCGGATGCTCTAAGATGAAAGACAATTCATATGTCGGCATTAATGATAAAAGAAATGGAATTAATTGAACAGTTCAGAGACTTGAGTATGGTTTGTGAAACTACACCGGAAAGTGTTAGATTGGGTATGCTTAAAGTGAATAATGACTTTTTAGATGAAATAAAGGAAAATCAGAGGCTTGATGTGAAGCTAGTGGACATGATGCCTACGGGAGAAGATGATCCTGAGAGTGATTTTAAGGTGGATAAAGGTGGTGTACTGAGATTCCGGGGCAGGATTTGCGTGCCGAATAATATGGAATTGAGGAAAGCGATCTTAGAGGAGAGTCACCAGAGTAGCTTAAGTATTCATCCGGGAGCCACGAAAATGTATCAAGACTTGAAGAAGTTATTTTGGTGGCCCGGTATGAAGAGAGATGTAGCTCAGTTTGTTTATGCTTGTTTGACATGTCAGAAGTCAAAAGTGGAGCATCAGAAACTTTCGGGGTTGATGCTACCGTTGGAGATTCCAGAATGAAAGTGGGATAGTATTACTATGGATTTTGTTACTGGTTTTCCAAATACGGCGAGAGGCTTTGATGCTATTTGGGTAGTGGTGGATCGACTCACGAAATCCGCACATTTTATACCAATTAATATCAGTTCTTCGTTGTCAAAGCTGGCGGAGATTTATATCAGATTGATTGTGAAGCTGCATGGTGTTCCGTCGAGCATAGTGTCGGATAGAGATCCGAGGTTTACTTCAGAATTGTGGAAAAGTTTGCAGGAAGCTTTGGGTTCTAAACTGAAGTTGAGTTCGGCTTATCTTCCACAGACCGATGGTCAGTCGGAGAGGACTATTCAGTCGTTAGAGGATTTGTTGAGAACCTGTGTGTTGGAGAAAGGTGGTGCGTGTGATGCTCATTTGCCATTGATTGAGTTCACGTATAATAATAGTCACCATTCTAGTATTGGGATGACACCTTTCGAAGCCTTGTATGGAAGGAGGTGTAGGACACCTCTGTGTTGGTATGAAACTGGTGAAAATATTGTGCTTGGGCCAGAGATTGTGCAACAAATTACTGAGACAATTCAGATGATCCGTGAAAAGATGAAAGCGTCTTAGAGTAGACAGAAAAGTTAACATGATAATCGGAAGAAAGATTTGGAATTCAGCGAAGGTGGCCATGTATTCCTGAGAGTAAACCCGGTGACCGGTGTTGGACGTGCGTTGAAATCAAAGAAGTTGGATCCTAAATTCATTGGACCGTATCAGATCTTGCAAAGGGTGGGTGCAGTTGCTTACAGAGTGGCGTTGCCGCCGGAGCTTTCGAACTTGCATGACGTATTCCGCGTGTCGCAACTTCGGAAGTATGTGCCTGATCCATCTCATGTTATTCAGATAGATGAAGTGCAGATCCGAGATAATCTTACTGTGGAAACGATGCCGATAAGAATCGAGGATCGTAAGATGAAGCAACTTAGAGTAAAAGAGATTCCTCTAGTGAGAGTAGCTTGGGAAGGAGCTGCTGGCGGAAGTGTGACCTGGGAATTGGAAAGCAAGATGCGAGAGTCGTATCCAGAATTGTTTCCATCAGGTACATTTTTGAGGACGAAAATATTTTAAGTGGGGGAGGGTTGTAACACCCCATTTTAATTTATTTAATCGTCGTGTGGTATTTCTTTGGTTTGGCCTTGTTTAAGGGGTGTGTAGTTGAGCTTGTAAGCGTAATGTCCGTAACGGAACGGGATAATAGAGGTGTCGGAATACTAATAAGGTATTAACGAATAAAGTGGGGACATATTTAGTAGTAGTAGGAGGAGGTACATTATTAATATTATTATTATTATTACTATTATTAATATGTCCAATGTTATTATCATTATTAGTATTATTATTATTACTACTAATGTTATTATTATTATTATTATTATTATTAAAGAAAATCAGATTTTTATGAAAAAGGAGAGTAGTAGTAGGGAAAGAGGAGGAAAATAAGATAGAAAAATAGAAAGAAGAAGTAGAGAGAAGGAGGAGAAAAAAGAAGAGAAAAAGAAGAAAAGCTTGGAATCATCAATCTTCACAAGAACTTGAGGTAAGGGTGGGATTCTTGATCATTAGGAGTTTATATAATGGTGTCAATGAGTAGTATAACATGTTATGAGGATTGGGTTAGATTTCCACAACTTTGAATGTTAGGGTTTTGGGTAAAAACTATGTATTGATGTTGGAAATCATGTTTTATGAAGGTTGTTTGGTAACCCATGATAGAACCATGGTAATATACGTTTATTGGTTGTTTGGGTATGGTTCTGGGGGTGAATTTGTGATTGGGTTGTTGCTGTCAAAAAGGGGTATTTTTCTGCATAACACAGAGCGCGCTTAGCACGATAGGCCCGCTTAGCGCGATCTGAAGAAATTTCGCCTCTTCCAGGCAATGAGTAGAGTGCTTAGCGCGGGTGGGCCCGCATAGCGCGGCCTGGAACAAAAATAAAAAAATATTATTTGTAATCTGGATTTTTGTCGATTATGGGAATTAATCGGAATTACGTGAATTATGTAAAACGGAACTTTTGAAATTATAGGAGCTTCAAGTGGTGAATTAGTGAGAAAACCTAATATCAATGGTAGTAAAGAATGATTAAAATGGAATTTGGGGTGGACTAATTAGATAATTAACTAAGGCCCACGTGAGGTATCCTCCTTAATTTTGTGTATTATGATGATTTGATTGAACAACTGTCGTAATAATAGTGTGTATTATGGTGAGTATGTATCTCACGTAGGGCTGGACACCGGTCGGGTTGGGTTGGATTCGGGCCCAAAATACCAAACCGTTTAAAACCATGGATGTAATTGCTAGACCCAATTCCGACTGAATTTTAATCGGTTTGATCGGATTCGGTTTTATCGGTTAATCAGATAAAATGGATCGGTTTGTTCGGTTAATTGACATTATGTTTTTTCGCAAAAAAAAATTGAGTTACATTATATTTTTTTATAAATAAAACAATATTAAATACATCAAATTCATCAAATAATATAATTTTAAAATCTACATTTTTGAGCATATAAATATTTGCTCATACATGCTGTAACAACCAATTTTACACAAATCATAAATTTATTAGCACAGGCAACATACAACATAATTTGTGAGTTCCATAATTTATTGATTCCATCCTTCCATAAATATTGCAAAGTGTATGTAAACTTAAACAATAATTTGAGAAAACTTATTAGTAACAACACATCAACAACAATTTGAGAGAACTTATTAGTAACAACACATCAATAATTTGAGTTCCCTAATTTATTGATTCCAGTCTTCCCTATGTGTGTAAACTGAAACAGAATTATAAAATTGTAGTTTACTAGCACATCAATCTCCGTTCCATAATTCCTTTTTAACACCTTTGGAGTCACATAGTAGTATGCACTTTCAACAAGCTCTCTATATACTTCACCTGTACATTTTCTTATCATTTAATTAGTACCATTGTAATATATAGTTTGCTACATCTGATACATCAGTGAAAACAATTATGCAGATATATCAAGAATAGCTAGTTTACTTCAATAACATGTCAATAGATTTTATACTCATATTATCATCACTAACATGAAGTATTTATATAATTATAAGTGTCATAATTTTTAGAATTCAGTCTTGGATAAGTGTCCTATATAAATATTTTTATAAGTGACCATACAAGTCTTTGTCAGATTCATAAGATAAAGTTACCACAACTCCAAATAACATGAGTGTATAAATAAATAGCTGGACTAATCAACATCTATTCCAACTTCTAAAATTGTTAAACAAAGAGAAATTAATAAAAGAATTAGATTTCTTGCTATGGAAAATAATAGACATATTGCCACTACAGTTCAAAAATGCAAAAACTCCAATCAAAATTCCAGAGTACTAACCTCCAAATCGTCAAGGGTCAAAAGCCTATTTTGTGCCTGTGCTTCCTACCTTTTCAATGCATATTCAACCCATATGCGACGAACTCACTTTCTTATAGTTGCATCATCCAACAGAACATAAGACTATGAATCTATCTACATAAATCTATCTAATGTAAGTACAAATACAATGCTACATATCATAGATAGAGTAATGGTTGACTTGTATATAGCAATAAAGGTTAAGAATCAAGTTGTCTTCCTCTTGACTCGTCCCGTTTTTAAAGTGGATTACAACAACATATGTCTGCTAATTAAACCATAAATCACTTTGTGGAATCAAAATAAGACCGATAGACAACATTACAAGCCCTCCAATTTTCTTAGGGTGTAGAAAGTGACAGACATAAATTTTCTAAAAGAGCTAAATATAGATTTGAAGAGTGAACTCAAAGCTTCAAATGAACTAAATAAGCATATGATTATATGATTGTTACCTGCTAGGCATCTTTAAGTTGAGTCCAATCTTAATATGATTGTTACCTACTGGTTATGTTTGTTGAGTAAGAAAAACATAATGCTCCATAACTGAAAAGATTTGGAGAAATTAAAAAACATAAACACTGCATATTACTAACAGGTAGTAAGCTAGCATACTACACAACTATCATTATCATACACTTAGCTAGCATACTGCGTAACTACACAACAGACAGTAAGCTTGCATTATCATTATCATAGACATACTACACAACTATGTAAACATTTACACATCTAAATTAAACATATACACATCTACGCATACACACATCTAGATTAAACATACACACTTGAATACCTTGAGTCACTGCATCTCAAACGCCAACTCCAGGTAAGCTAACATCTTCAACTCCGTGCAAGATACCATCTCCCTCCAAGCTACCTTCTCCATCCTCCATCTTCAAATATACAAAAGACAATATAGTTAGCAACAATCAACAACCATTTTCTTGAGAGAAATATTGAATTAGATGATTTTAATCCTAACAAATAGAAGTTGTTAAGTTAACATAATATTGAATTATAACAAATTACTAAAAAACAAATTCGCTAAAAAATACACCCAAATCTCTAGCTAGCAACAATATTTCTTTACAGGTTACTATTAAAAAAACCAAAATTGTTATAAAAAAAATCCCAAATTGAACCATTCAAAACCCTAAAATCAAGTGAATGAAATAGAGATATGTAATATTATGAACACAAATTCATCATTAAACTGAAACATCTAAGAATTTAAAAGAAGGGTGAATTTTACATCAAATTCAGACATGGAGGCTTCTGAGTCACAGACACATAGTGAATGGTTCTAAGATTATAACAAACACAAAACACAAACAAAACCAAATATATTACTCTAACACATATTCAACAACAACAGCGATGGTCTTTAAAAATGGAAGCTTTAGTTGTTACAGTTGTTTCAGAGAGAGAGAGAAGACGGAAGAAGAAGGAAAACAAAAATCAGAGAGTGAAACTTACATGATCTAAAATGGTGGTGGTGTGGTGGTGGTGCGGTGGCAGAAAGATGAACGGCGTTTTTGTGTGTTGATTTCCATTGAGGAGCATTATTTCTGAAGAGTGAAAAGGAAACCCTAGAGTGAAAAGGTGAATGTTGCAAGTGAGAACGTGTCTCTGAAGTATCGAAGAAAATATCACTTTTGTTTTGATCCTATTGGGCCGGTCGGATCCGGTTTTCTTAGGGTCCAAACCAACCATCCGAACCGACCCACCTAAACCCATACAAAACCAAACTTCACTGACCCGGGTGACGCGATAAACCGGCCCATCCGAACCGAAATCATGCGGGTGTGATGGGTTGGGTGGTTTGGATCGGTTTATCATTTTTCTGTCCAGCCCTAATCTCACGTGTGATCAAGTGGATCGTGTAGAGGTATAGTTGTTATTATACTTATGTTTTTGTGCATCATTTGCGTCATGCATTTCACGATGTGTCTGGTGGAGACAGCTAGGTGGGAATCCATGATGGGTGCCTAGTATTGTCTGGACTCCAATGTGGAGTTGTATGGAGATAAATCATTGCTCAGTGGAAGTGTATGTGATTTATCCGGATTCCTTTGGGAATCGGGTTCGATTGAATGAACCACGGTGTGTGGTGCCAGGAGATAAATCATTGCTCAGTGGGAGTGTATGTGATTTATCTGGATTCCATTGGGAATCGGGTTCGATTGAATGAACCATAGTGGGTGGCACCACTTGAATTGCGTCAGTGTCTTTGAGTCACATTGCATTGTTTATGTCTTTGTTGGATTATAATTGAAAGTGACAAGTGTGTCATGAATGTGTGCCTATTATGTGTGATTGCTTAATTTCTACTCCTTAGCATGTATTTTACACCGCTAATTATTGAATGTAGTTCTCACCCCTTTGTTGTTTCTTGTGTATGTGCTTCTTGGGAAGTACAGATAATCCAGGTACTTGAGTAGTGCATGGAGTGCGTGTTGCCTGATCGAGTCTTAGGAGTCGCTCTGATACGTAACACGGGATAATGAGAATTTCATCTTATTGTTGCTCTTTTGATTACTTTGTTATGTAATATTACTTACTTTAAAACATGGTGAACCACGATATTATGTGGACTTTGCTTGTGTAAATATTTCATTCCGCTGTTTTTAACTTATTTTGAAAACAAAAAGTGACTGAAGTAAATAGAAGAAAATTCAGGTTATGTTTTCTTGGTGTGACATCCCAATTGTTAAGGGAACTCTAATTATTTTTGTATTATTTGTATATTTTTGTCGAATTGGAGAATTGGGGTGTTACAGATATAATCAACATCAACAATTAGGTTTGATTGTGTGGTAGCTAGAACTTCTCTTGTAAAATTTTTGCAAATAGATATTATACATATCTCAAATTTAATTTTAGAATTGGGGGTAGAAGTATCCGAAGCGAGGACGAAAGGGGAACTACCTAAACAAATCGGGTGTTTTGCACACCAAGTGTTCGAGATATTGATCACACACAAACTGTTCGTAAAATTCTCAATTCAATTTTATCGTCTATAATTCATTGGAAACCAGTTCACTTAAAGTGGTCTTTATTTGAATTGTTTCATTGGGAACTTTATTGATTCCTTTATTTCATCAATATTATTCCATTCGGTTTCGCATATCTGATCTTATCAATAACGTTTCGTTTAGACTTTTGTTTCATTGGGTCTTGGTTTTTTGGACTTTTGTCGATCTAGACTAGTATCTGAATGAAATGAAATTAGAGATGATATAGATACTCTTGAATAAATGATTAATTGAAATCATTTAATTAAAATAAAATTAAAAGAAAATATTTAAATTATATATATATATATATATATATATATATATATATATATATATATATATATTCACACTTTTCTTGCCCAAAGAAGTTCCATTAAATAGCAATAACACGATGGTATAAAGTCTCAAGCATATATTTACGAGGAAACATTATTTAGGGAATAAAATATGAGATTAGGTTGAATGGTCAGAAAAGCATTTAATGGAAAGACAAAATGAAATATACGATAAAAATGATGGTATAGGTAAGAAGTTAAACCTAAAGATAACCATTTCAAATATTTGTTGGATGAGAAGATGAACCAGGGTTTAATACTCATGGGTTAGTGGCGCCGTCAGTAAAAGAATGCATGTAATATCCTCAACCGTACGACATTGACACTGTTTAGTCTTTCAGACACTCTACAGTACAACCAAGCAGAGAAGAGAGAGAGAGAGAGAGAGAATCCAAAACAAGAAAGAAAATAAAAGTTGTAATAAAATACGCTTGCAATGATAATTTTTTGGCAGATTGCTTGTTATATTTTACATCAATAGTTTAAATGAATTTAATATATGTTTAATTCTTCTATTTATTCTCTTTTCAAGAATATAAGTAGAAAATAAATGATAAAATTGATAAAAGAAATGTTAACACAACTTTGAACCAAAAATGGATTCATAAAAGAAATTGTTAATGCGATTTTGAACCGAAAATGGATATTAATCACAGTAAAAAAAAAAAGCAACATTCTATTTCATATAATAATGTAATCCCTTTGAACTGGTATATAAATAAAAATATGTATTTATTTAAAAAAATAATAATTATAATGTTGAAATTTTTTGTTTAATCATAGTTTGGATCTTCTACTTTAGCTCATTTATCAGAATAATCATTTTGTTAAAATTAAGGTAATGCTAACTTGTGTTTTTGGGCACAAGTTAAGAGATAAATATAATAAAAAAAATTTAAAAAGTTGTGTATTGAATTTGATAATAATTTTAGTGTTTTTTCCAATATGTACTACTATGAAAATGTCATTTAATAACGGTTGAGAAATATATATAATCACGCAGGGTCAAGCGTTGTTAGGTAGAGTGTGGTTGTAGATATGATACTTACAATCACAGCTCAGTAACTGTTGTAATAAACTAAAAAACGCGCGCCCTATCACAACGGGTTTTCAAAAAGACTGTTGTGATAAAACAGATCAACAAATATTTTTTTTTGGACAGCGCGCGAGATATTATAACGGTTATGATATATAACCGTTGTTACATTTTCTGCAAAATTAACAAATATTATCCTACTTTTATAATTAATCCTATTTTTTTATCTGTATTATTGTTCACCATATCACAGCAGAAAATACAACTCACATTTGTGATAAAGTTATCATAATAATATTAATTGTATCATATTCATAATATCACATAATTGTATCATATTCAATACACCATAACATCATCACATGAATCCAACTATAACCTATTTCATCATTGTTGTTACAACGAATGCAATGAACACTACAAATAAAAAATCTACGTCATTTTCAACTTAATTTTTCTTCAGGATCTTCACCTTCAACTTCAATTCGTCCTTTTTGGCTTTGTAGGTGTTAACCATCTTTTTCTCCTCATTCAAGCTCTTTACTAGTGAAGAAATTATTTGTTTTGCCCTAAGATCCATCTCCTCATCCAACCAAGCAAAGTGAGAGCATTTTTTGTATCCTTGAATCTTATACATCCCACAACCATAAAAACGGCGGTCTGGGTTCGAATTGATCCATGCCTTCATCAACGGAGCGTCGAGACCACACTTACATACATACCTTGAACGACTTGAGGACCTGCTTCCATGGCTACAACCGGACTGCTGAGACATTTTAATGGAAGGGTTTGATGGAAACTTGAAGAAACTGGGTGAGAAGAAGACGAACAATGACTGGAGGGAAAAGAAGACGAAAAGTGACTGAGAACATTAATCAACATTAATCAACAACAACAACATACAACAACATAAAAGAACACAAGATATTATGTAATGTTTCAAGAATGCAACTTTTTTTTTAAATAATCGTGGATCTCGAACAAATTATGAAGTTCATCTAGTTTATGAAGCTATGAAGAAGAAGTACAAGGTGAATAAAGTTTACACAATAACTTCATACTTCTTGTATTTTTCTTCATAGCTACACAAACTATATGTATCATAGCCAAAGTATGCACTTTGTTAAGGTGGTGAAGACGAATCTAAAAAAATGAGAACATTCAGTAAATGAAAAAATGAGAACCCATTGTTAAGTTTAATGAACGAACCTCAAGTTAGTGATTGGTGAAGACGAATCTGAAGGTTGAAGTATGTTTAAAGACTGAGATGGATGTTAGGGTTATGTTATGAGAGAGAAGAGTGAAATATGTTAGGGTTTTCTTTTGAGAAAAACGGCTGTTATGTACTGAACGATTGATATTTTTGCTTATATACTAAAAAATATCACTTTTCATCACGGTTAGAAGGAAAACCGTGATGCAATTTTCATATTTTACAACGGTTGTATTGTAAAACCGTGGTTAAATAATTTGGTTAAATAAATTTCAATTTTTTATTTCTTATAAACCGCTGATATAGTGGTACAATACAATTTATAAGTCCTCTAACAACGGTTGATTTACTTCACCATTGTAAAATCATTTACAATTTATATTTTAAAATATGGACTTAAGTGACACACACTTAGTGTACTCTAAAAAATAGAAAAAATGTAGTTGTTGTGAATGGAAGCTTGCTACACATCATTTATTACTACGGTTTTTTAATACAACCGTCATTAATTACTGTTTATAAATCCAGCAACTCACTGAGTGCGGAATTTTTAACCTATTACAACGGTGTATATGAATCCGTTGTAAACCTGCCGTTGTTGTTTCCGCGTTTTGTAGTAGTGACAAATTTTCTATTTGTGGGTTTTTAAACATGTGCTTCAAGGGCACAAGTTAGAATTACCTTTTTAATTAAAATAGCTTTGTGCTTATATTTTCACACTCAAAATTGAGGATCTTTCTATTTATTATTGATGATTATCATTTTTTGAAGGACAAAATATGAATAATATATATAACAGGTATAAGCCTAAGAACAAAGTACAACCATACGAAAGAAACTAGGAGTAAAGAACAATTCGATGAATACAACAAAATCCACAATGAAGGCAAATGGCAACACTTGGGAAACCATAAAAAAACTATCGAAACATCGAGAGCAACACCAACAACAAAAAGAAGAGAGAATCCACAAGCCACACAATATCAAACACCAAAGGCTAAGGTCAAGAAGATATCACTAGCACTAAGTCTCACGACAGGAAAAAACGCAGTCCAAACTACCGATGGCTCTAAAACACCTGATGTGATCCTTCCGCTAGAAAACTTGCCAGCATACTACTTTTAGAAAAGGAAGATGCAATGATCAAACAACTCTCTCTTGCTTATTGGTTTTCAAAACATTATTTCGAAATGTCCATAAAAGACTAGATTATTGCATACCAAATCAACACCAAACTAGGTCTAAACCTACAACAAACTCCTATCCCCCTAACAAAATCTAAAACCATACATATCGACCCAAATAGCACTAAGGAATGTCGAGAACATTAAAGAAACTTATACCAAATACGAAACGCACTTCACAAGTCACAAAAAACAAGTATATGACTCATTTGTCACTAGGAAAAAGACGTCTTAAAATCCACCTGAATTAAAGATAACACCACATCTGAGTAAATTTTTCTTAGTAGGAATCTTGTCAAGAGAAGACCACTAATTTAGACGGAGTTAGTCTCTCACAGATAAGACGTAAAGACTGCTTGGGAGAAGAAGTAGAGGAACCCGAGGGTACACTAGATGAATGGCGAGATAATACATTAAAGCGATATAATAGAGATCATTCTCACTATGAGTCTTCCATCAAAGACCCCTCTCTAAGGATAAATATACCCTCAAGGAACTTAAATATCTCCAAGAACAATAGTTGCTCTGAAACAAAGAAAACTCTCTTCCACCTAAAATCCCAAATCAGACCATCAGTAGTTTTAAGACCCATCTCCCCCACTTTAACATCTTTATGAAGAGAAACCTGAAACAATATAGGAAAGAGTTTTTTAAGGGGTGTATGACTAATCAACATATCACTAGAAAAAGGTGAGAAGATCAGAGTTTACCTTTTTAAAATCCACTCCGCAACCCACTTAGATCGAGCATTAGATAGAGAGTCCAATCGAGAGACATCTCGTCACCAAGGGGATGTCAATCTCAAAACGAACGATCAATCTCACATAAATTTCTATATATTAATAATGTTATATTCCAAAGGTGATACATCACCAATTTTAAATGAAAATAAAAAACAAAAATCTAGATCAAAATTGTGAATTTAAATAAAAAGAATTTTATGAATATGTTAAAACAGAATGAACAAAACTATTTTTTATTGGAGAATATCATTTGAAAAGTGATAGAATCTTTTAAGAAAAATAACTGATATGACTTATTTTGGCCACTGAATGTGCTCATGAATCCTTTGAAACTTAGCGATTTGAAAATACTGTCCATTTGCGTTATTATCATCCATGAATACAAGTTGAGTTCATTCAGTATCTTCGGCTTAAATTCCTGGCCTTAGGGCTTGGGGCCTTGGTACTGTTTTGTGTCTCTTCTTCTTTAAGGGTGTTTCCATACCTGTTCGTTAGGGTTGAGTTTTTTCTGGTGTGGGCTGTTTTTTCTGCCTCTCAGTTTGTTCATTTGAGCGGCTTGTTCTACTATGGAATGGAATATGGTCAGTAAGAAGAAGGTGTTACCTAAAGTGGTCAAAGCCTCTGTATGGAAAGAAAATGGTGGACGTGGAGCTGCTGAGGGGGAGATTGTTACTACATTCTTCTTTACTGAGTTCCCCGACAGTATGGAAGCTAGAGACATGTTCGAAGTTTTTAAAGTTTTCGGTTTGATATCAGAAGTCTTCATCCCTGCTAGATTAGATAAAAGAGGGAAGAGATTTGGTTTCGCTAAGTTTCGAAGGATTCACGTTGCTAGGATTATGGTTGTGAAGTTGGATAGTATCCAACTTCAAGGTAAGAAATTATTCGCCAATATTCCGAGGTTTAATCGTTCTGTTGCTCCAAGGTCATCTGTTCCCAGAAGGACGTATGGGGTTAACGGGGTGGTTGAGAGAAATACTAGATCCAAAGTTGTGGTTTCGCACTTGTCTTTTGCTCAGGCGGTTCAAGGGGGTACGAGTGCACCTAGGCGTGAGGTTGTTGAGGAACCTGCTCTTAGCCCTATTCATTTAGAAGTGATTCAAGAAGATGCTGCTAGGTTTGAGAAAGCTTTAACGGGTACGCTGCTGGAGGGAAGGGATCCTTTCACCATTCAAGAGCGTCTTTACGGGGAAGGATTATTCAACGTGAAAGTTACCCCAATAGGGGCTAACAAATGCCTCCTTGAGGACAACTTAGTGGAAGATTTCGGTAAGTTTCAGATGGAGGCAACAGATTGGATTGGGAAATGGTTTTCTGAGATCAAGTCGTGGTCACCGATGGACGTTGACGTTAGTAGATTTGCTTGGGTTTTGTGCTCAGGGTTGCCATGCCATGCGTGGAACACCTCTAACTTTGAAAAGATTGCCAATACAGTTGGTTCCTTCATCAGCTGTGATGGAAGAACAACTAAGAAAACCAGAATGGACGTAGCCATGTTGCGTATTAAAACTGAGTTAGTTGACAACTTGGATAGGGTGGTGAAGGTAGAGATCAATGATTTGTTGTTTGATATCCATATAGTGGAGATCCTGTGTGGTTCAGATCCTTCAATCAACAAGTTCTTTGAGGAAGATGAGTCTTCATCTGAACTTGGGGATCAATCCGGCAACGGAGAGGATAGTGGTTCTTCCGATGACTCTGACAGTGGGGAGGATTTTTCAATATCCTCGGTTAATCGAGTTAGCGACGTTTCATGCAAAAAGCGAAAGTCAACCTCTGGATTTAGTATGTCAGGTGGAAGTTCCTTTGTGGGTGAAAGTGTGGAGGGAGGGGTAGGTGGGATAGATGAGGGTCCCAAGAATAATGATGGAATGGGTGAAAAGGGGTCTTTTGGCAAGGTAGTTTCTGACAGTCCTACGAAATAACATTTGGATAATTTATTGCTGATACCTCATAACGAGTCTCAAGGCTCTTCTGATAAGGACATCAGTACTGTTCAATTGGTTGGGTTGACCATAGAGAGTGACGCTGGGTTGGATCTATAGCGAGCGATTTTGGACGCGGTTCTTAAGCGCTGGTCGCTCTCTGCGGTTTGAGCTTTGACTACAGGTAGATTCATTTTTTATCCTATTGTGAGCTGAATAAGGAAGGGAAATAGATGTCTCCAATTAACCCTGCTTTGCATACTGAGTTTAAACAGCGGTCTGTTAAGTTACGAATGCTATCAATGTGGGGGGCCTTTGTACTGGTTATTTGTATTTTCGCCAATACTGTTTTCTTTCTTTTTTACCTGGGCAGAAGGTTTCTGGCGGGGAACAAGGATTAGGATGTTAGGACTGATGCTTTTGAATTACTGCTTTTGATTGATGGAGATATGGGATTTGGGTTTTTTGTTGATTGTGCTAGCTAAGATCTTTTCTTTTGATCTTATGCCTACGTATTCCCGTTTACCGAAACAGGGAAATCAGAGCGTTCGTAGTTCTTCCTATTCTATGGGAGGAAATTGGTTTTTGGTGTCTTGTTCAAAGCCCAAGACGTGAAGCGAAAGGTGGTTTGTATCTTGTTCAAAGCCCAAGATGTGAAGCTGAAAGGTCTATTTGTGTCTTGTTCAAAGCCCAAGACGTGAAGCTGAAAGATCTCGGCTTTAGAGAGAATTTGTCATCTCTAAAGAGGGGAGAAGGAGAATTACTTTAACTGGGATACGCGGATCCGAGCAATGCCATAATTTCCGAAGAAAGGGTTTTAACCTGAAGGAGAAGACTTTAACTCAGTGTAGAGCAATGCCATCTTTCCTTAGGAATTTCTCATGCTAAAAGAGGGACAGGGACAGTGGCGTGGATATAGATGATCCAGAGGCTTGCCGCTTACAGCGATTAGATGAAGGGAAATGAGTTGTTGATGTTTGTGTACTGTGAACGAGGCACAACTTTGATGCTAAAAGGTTGATTGGATCAACCAGTGGTTTTCTTATACAAAGCCTAAGAGGAGGCTAATTTCCGCTAGGAAAATCATTATACAAAGCCTAAGAGGAGGCTATTTTGTGTCTCGTACAAAGCCCGAGAGAGAGGCTAAAAGTTTTTGACCCGACGATAGAGTCTTTGTGTCTCGTACGAAGCCCGAGATGGAGGCTATTGTTTGTTTGACTCAACGAGGGAGTCTTTGTGTGTCTCGTACAAAGCCCGAGAGAGAGGCTAAAACGTTGTTTGACTCCGCTAGGGAGAGTCATTATACAAAGCCCAAGAGGAGGCTATGTCAGTTAAGTGACAGGTCCAGTATACTAATTTTGAAAGAGAAAATCAGTTCTTATACGAGCATCACTGTACTCGTGGGTTAGATCTGAGGATCGGGGTTGTTTTCTCTTCTTTGGGGAAACTGGAAATCCAAAGGGTATTGAGACTGTCCGAGTCTGCGGGTTTCCTTCCTATTTAACGAAGGGGTTACTTGAGAATGTCTTTTGAGACTCAAGGAAGTTAGACTGTCCGTGTCTAGAGTTTTATCTTTTGTACTATGTTTTGAGAAACAGTAGTAGACTCTATGAAAGGACTGTTCTATGAGGATGACTAGGTTCTGTTCCTATACCTCTAGGAGGTCGTCGGGACAATTTGTACGAAGCCCAAGAGGAGGCTGGAAACTTTTAAGAAGCCGACGGGTCCTTGTACGAAGCCCAAGAGGAGGCTATCATTCCCGGAGGAAGAGATCATTATACGAAGCCTAAGAGGAGGCTGTGAATACTTCTAAGAAGCCGTAGTGTCCTTGAATAATGCCCAAGAGGAGGCCGATGCTTTTAAGAAGCCCGTGGGTCTATCATCTCCTTTCCATTAGGAGAGATAACTCTTTTAAAGATAAAAACCACTGGTAAACGTGCGAGGTTTACTATCCAGCGACTTTTAACCTTTAAAGAGGGTTCCTTAGTTAAGGTCCAAGATTATGACCGTAGTGGCTACCCAAACCCCGAGACATTCAAGGCAAGCTATCCACAAGGAATAGATCAAGTCAGGAAAGTTCGAGAATTTGGAAGAAACTCAAAGATGCCATTCACGGAGAATACATTCATCTCGGGGAGTAGAGCTTCTTGACGATTCCTAAGGAGGACAGCCGAAGAGAAGACTGTATCTGGTGCTCCTATTGGGGATCTAGGCGTCTATTTCTACGAATAAATGAAACGGCGTCACCTAGTTCTAGACGTAGTTGCCGGGGAAACTCGAAATATCTATACTATTATTACACAGTAGATATGAGTTTATGAAAGGAGACTTACAGTGAGCATCCCCACAATACAGTTTATAATATGAAAGCAGTAAACGAAAGTGATAACCACTTACTCGGTTGGAGTGCTTCCATGCTGTTTGGTTAGTTGTTTAACAAAGAAAGATTGAAAACAACAGTATATTCAAAATCAAAGGAGAAAGTGCTTTGAAAAAGAAAGATTTGGGGCTTACAGCTCAAGGAGAGGCCCAGGGTTTTATCAGTGAGCGCACTGTTTGAATTTGCACAGAGGGACTTATACAAGTGACTGAGGCCCGAAAAAGGTTTTATGTACAAAGGGATGGGTCTTACACTCTCTCAAGAGGCCCAAAAAGATTTAAAGAAAAGAGTGGGGCTTATAACACGAGGGTAGGCCCAAATGATTTTTCGTTTAAAAACGGCGATCGCGCCGAGGTTTTCTTTTAACGCAGAGGGACTTATACAATAAGTGAGGCCCAAAATTGTTTTGGTTAAAAGGGGGATTGGGTCTTACACTCTAATAGAGGCCCAAAGTGTTTTGAATGGGTCTTATAGCTCAAGGAGAGGCCCAGATGATTTTTATTTTTAAACGGGCGACGATCGCGCCGTTTACTTGTACAGAGGGACTTATACAATGAGTGAGGCCCAAAAGGTTTTTGTACAAGAGGGGATGGGTCTTACACTCTCTCAAAAGGCCCAAAAAGGTTTGAAAATGATTTATGAGGGTTGAATTAATCCAAAACCCTAATTTGTTTTCAAAATGTATTTAATTGAATAAAAATTCAATTAAAATGATCAAAAATTGTTCAACACATGGAAAACAAATTGTGATCTTGGATTAATGCTTCAAAAATTAAGTATTGACCTACAAAATAATTAGAAAGCATTAAAAGTTGCAAAATCAATGTAGAAAAAATATTTAAAATGCCAAAAACAATCAAAATATTAATTCTTTACAAAAATATCAATTATATGAAATAAATAATATTTTTGGGATTTTTTGTGAAAATAAAATATTTTAACATTTTTGTGAATTATTAAAAAAAGAATCAACTCGAAATCATTAAAACTCAGAAAGAAATTAATTTTTGAATCAATTAAACAAAATCACAAAATTCAAATATTTGAATTTCTAAAAATGGCGCCAAGAACAAGCTGAAGAACACGCGCGTGTTCTTGGTTTCTCAGATTTTCATTTTCTATCCAATCTCCATGAATACGTAATCATATCATGCAATCCACATATCATTATGCTCGCCTCAACCTCACGATCATGTCTATGTACTTTAATTTTATTTAAATTAAACATACAACAAGAAATCACGAAGAGACCTCAAGAACCCTAATTTCTGCATGAAGGCTAGGATTTTTGATACACGATTCAAACAATGCAATTAATTGAGGGAAAAGATTCCATGCATGATTATGAACATATGGCCAAATTATTGTGCGAGGAAATATGCATAGATTGAGAGATGACCAAGTATGTGCTTACCTCCAAGTCGTGACAGCAAGTTCAAAGTGATTTTTGATTTGGAGGTGTTACAGATGAGTGGTAATGATCTGAACAGCTTCCCTACACCCTATGGATTGTGTTTGGATGGTTGGACTTGATTGAAATTGGCTGGATCATTTTGTGGCACCTCAGCTGCACTTTGGTTAAAACCTTGAGCAACCAGCTGGTGATTTTGTGAAATTGATGTTTCAGAAGTAATCTAAGTGTTTGATCAGCTCATATGTGATGTATGTGAGGTGTGTGAGTGATTGGTTTGATTGGAATTGCTCTCAAACTCAAAACCCGATAGTGACTTGCCTTAGAAGGCAAAATTGGAGTGAAAGAAGAGATTTTGAGGAAAGCATCTGTTAGATGGCTTTGGTGTACTCAAACTGACCACAATTGAGCTCTATTTATAGTAGAGCAAGTTTGTTTTGCAAGGAATAGTGCATGGCAGCTGGTAAGTAGGTTTGTTCAATGTTGGCCAATGGAAATGCAAGTCTCCTCTAGCCATTGACTAGAGGTTAGGACACAGAGCTTTGGTTCCCTTGGTCTTGGATAAGTCTTGACTGATTTCAGATGAGAATGACTCAGTCCATGCCACCTTGATGGTTCCATTGAATGCCTCATTCCAAATTTGAAGTCTTGTCCCTATTTTGGCCATTCTAGGTTCAACATGTTATTTCTTGTTACATGGACTTTGGAGGCTTGGCTCAGTGATTGTCCCCTTTAGATTCAATCCTCTGAGGTGTCCAAGTGGATAGGAGCAATTGAATTTGGCTGATTTTGGCAAATCGACCAAAGTTGTAAATTCTGCCTTGCCTTAACAGATTTCAGCAAGGCAACTTGGCAATGTTGTATCTCATGGTGTAGGTTGAATTTGGCAATGTTCTTGGCCATTTTGGAAAGCTCTTACATGATACAACAACTGTTTGAACAAGTTTGGTTTTGATCTCTTTTGATTCCAAGTGAAAAATCCCCCTACATTTGGCAAAAAGTGAGGCAGAATCTGACTTAGTGAAAATTTCACTAAGTGTTGGAAAAGGTGACATTTTCACTTTTCAGCCACTTTGATCACTCCATAACTCAAAATCCTTAATGAATTGGAATGACTTGTCGTTGAAGTTTTTGTAGGTGATAATGAGGGCTACAAATCTATATTTGGATGAAAAAAAATGGCCTTGTGGTTTAGGAGTTATGGTCCTCCAAAGTTGGTACCTTTGCCACTTTATTTTTAACTTAGAAAAATTTCTAAGTTTTATGGTTACCCCTTTTACAAGTTATCTCACTTTTCTTGATTTTTCTTGATGAATGATGATCCAAATCATACATTAACATCATTTTAGGGTTAAAAATCCATTTTGGTGAAAAATCTCAAAAAGTCAAAGTTGACTTTTGTGCACAGTTGACTTTTTATCAGATGAATTCCAAACTGTGCAATTCTTCAGGAAATCATGTCCTTGACCTAAATCAAACTTGATGGACATGTTCCATGGGTGTCATAGGGTATATTCAATCATGTATTAGGGTTTGGGAGCATGTCTTGGTCAAAAGTCAAAGTTACAGTTGACTTTTCTCTTAAAACCCTAATTGTGGTGCAGATGAAATTGAGACTTGTTGCTCAAGCTTCTTGGATCAATCCATTGTTCCAAATGGATCAATATGGTATATTAGAGACCCTCAAATCATGTCTTGAGGTCTTGGCTCATGGTTTGTCCCAAAAGTCAACTTAGGGGTGAATTAGGTCAAGAAACCCTAATTCCTGATTTTTGATGAATGCATCCCCTGAGGCAAAATTGACTTGATGCATGGGTTCATGAGGTTCCATGAAGTATATTAGGTTATGTTTTGGATCATTGCCTTGTGCCCAGATGAAAATTTCCATCTGGAGGCCCTGGTCGACCCAAACCCTAATTTGGTGACACTGTCGATCTTGAGACTTGATCCACCTAGAAAGGAGCAACTTTATGCTTAATCCTTGAAGTAGGAGTCCTTTTGATCCTTTGAGGATGTTTGAGAGATTAGACAAGTTGAAGATCATGTCATTTCTTGATTGATCCTTTGTCTAAGCACTCAGAGAGGGCTTGAAACCCTAATTTTGATTGTATTGGATGCTCACCCATCTTTGGGGAGACTGATGAAGCATGATGGTTAATCCATATTGTGATGATGATTTTCACAATGATGGGAAATCTAAGTGGTCAAAATTTGGGGTATTACAGATGCCCCTATTTAATCTTCTTAGACCCGAAGGTGTGAATGACGAAGGGATTCGGGCATTCGGGGTGCAAGAGGATTAAATATCGGAATACCTGAAATTTTGATGGTGGTTATGAATGGTAGCTTACGCATTCATCTTCTTTAGCTAAGCAATGATGCTTAGAAAAGGTAAACTTCCCCTCAATCCTAGTCTCCTACCAAGAACTGGTCTCAGTCTCTTTTGAAATAAACTTCCCCTCGATCCTGGTTTCCTACCAAGGAACTGGTCTTAGTTTCTGATATAAACTTCCCCTCGATCCTAGTTTCCTACCAAGAACTGGTCTCAGTCTCTGAAATAAACTTCCCCTCGATCCTGGTTTTCTACCAAGGAACTGGTCTAAGTTTCAGAAATAAACTTCCCCTCGATCCTGGTTTCCTACCAAGGAACTGGTCTTAGTTTCTTTTGCCAATAAACTTTATTGACAAGGGACGCTATTAGTAGCGGTTTTCCCTCAAACTTCTCGCAGAATTTTCCTGGGGAGACGCCATTTGAGTGGGAAAAGATTTGATGTCAGACTTGTTGGGGAACCCATTCGTCTGAATTGTAGAGTTGTACAAACTTCTCCGTTGGAGACGCCATTTGTCGATTCTACTGGGGAAAGCGAGTCTCTTGAGAGACTGTTTTCGTTTAGGGTTACATCATACTTTTCTCGGGATCTTCCCGGAGAAATGCCATATGATGGGATCCAATTTTGAGGTGCCAATGACCTTCTCATCAGTGGTTTTTCGGAGCAAAACTGGCGTGCTGCCGAATCTCTGATCACGAGGCTTTCTCTGTGGATTTTCCTTAATCCGGGAAAGCAAGGATATCATCTTCAATGGCGAAGAGTGATGTTTATTAAAAGTTTTCTCTGGCTTTTCAGAGGTTCAAGTTATCAAAGTGGCCAAGTGCCGACTCTGATCTAAAGATACACTGGTGGCGAGATTGTGCAGACGCAACACTTCCTGACGAGGAAAGAACTGACAAACTCGATTGAGAAAACTGTTTATCACTAGGGGACAAGACCGGCTAGAGTGATAACGATGCAATATGAAATGTAAATGCAAATAAAAAATGCATGAAGTACGTATGTATATGCTGACAAAACAGACGTGACATACAGACTAATGGATGAACACAATTGGATACTCGGCCATCGCGGGGCGAAGAAGTACCGTTGGTTCAAAATAGCAATTCCACCTTGCTTAGGAGAGATAGTCCCGTTGGGAGCTATGTTGATCGGGCTTAGGAGATGAGAACTCGGCCGAGAATGTCAGACGAAACATGGTCTCTGACATTATTGATCCTTCATTCAGGAGTACTGGTCTAGAAGGAGTACTTTGATTCTGCACTTTGAAGTTCTCTTACTTCAGGAGAAGCGATCGATGTTCTTCTGATGTTCAACAGTCAAAAGAAATGCCATCTTTAATTTAAAAGCAGAAAAAGTTTAACAAGTAAATTTATTTTTGTTTTATTTCAAGAATCGCTGGTTAAATTTAAACAACGTCGTTCTGTAAAGCTAAAACAAGTAAAGAATTACAAACAAAAGCACAAGGGCTCAAATTTTATTGATAAGATGGAGATCAGCCAAACGCGTGATTCCAAAGAGTATATACAAAGTTAGAAAATGGTAATTTACAGGGAAAAGGGCTACGTTGAAACATAACGACCACTATTCTTCTACCAACTTTGAATTCGGGACATCCTGAGCTTCTGTCGAAGATGACCTTTGACTGGAGATTTCCTCCGATAGATGATGCAACTGCTGCTGAGGGACTTGCCTCTGTTGAACATAGTTACTTGCCATTATCCCTAACTTTTGCCTGGATTGTACTATGAGATTTCCAATCCATCGGGATGATTCTTTTCATGTCTCTAACTTTTTCCTGGACCGCCCTTTCGGGTTTTCAATCCACCGAGACGTTTTTTTTTTAGTTTTAGGCGAAGTATTTCTTGACTATATCAACATTCGTGGGATAGGCAAATTCCTCTCCGTCCATGGTTGCAAGTCTCAAGGCGCTGCCTGAGAAAGCTTTCGTGACCACATAGGGGCCATCATAATTTGGGGTCCATTTGCCCCGAGAATCAGTGAGAAATGATTGTATCTTCTTGAGCACAAGGTCTCCTTTTCTGAAGATACGCGGTCGGACCTTTTTGTCGAACGCCCTTTTCATTCTCTGTTGATACAACTGACCGTGGCATAGTGTCGTGATTCGCTTCTCTTCGATCAGGTTCAGTTCGTCGTGTCGACTTTGACACCATTCAGCTTCGGTGAGCTTAGCTTCCATCAATACCCGGATTGATGGGATCTCTACTTCTATGGGGAGCACTGCTTCCATGCCATATACTAGAGAGAAAGGGGTTGCCCTTGTTGATGTGCGGACAGATGTTCGATAACCGTGAAGAGCAAAGGGTAGCATTTCGTGCCAATCTTTATAGGTTACAACCATCTTTTGAACAATCTTCTTGATGTTCTTGTTAGCCGCTTCTACCGCTCCGTTCATCTTGGGTCGGTAGGGAGATGAGTTATGGTGTTCGATCTTGAACTCTGCACACAACTCCTTCATCATCTTATTGTTCAAGTTAGATCCATTATCAGTAATGATCTCGCTTGGAACACCATAACAGCAGATGATATTGTTTTTGATAAATCGGACCACCACTTGTCGGGTTACATTGGCGAATGACGCTGCTTCGACCCACTTGGTGAAATAGTCAATGGCTACCAGGATGAACCGATGTCCGTTTGAAGCCTTGGGCTCAATCATTCCAATCATATCGATTCCCCATATGGAAAATGGCCACGGGGAAGAAAAAACTTTAAGATGTGATGGCGGTACATGAATTTTGTCAGAGTATATCTGACACTTGTGACACCTCCTCATGTACTTGTAGCAATCGGATTCCATGGTCAACCAATAATACCCGGCCCTGAGAATTTTTCTCGCCATTGTGCGTCCGTTGGCATGAGTGCCAAAGGATCCTTCATGAATTTCTTTCATGAGCATGTCTGCTTCTGGTCTGTCGACGCATCGGAGCAAGACCATGTCAAAATTTCTCTTATAAAGAGTGTCACCGCTCAGGAAGAAGTTTCCAGCCAATCTTCTGAGGGTTTTCCTGTCTTTTCTGAGTGCCCCAGATGGGTACTCTTGTTTCTGAAGGAAGCATTTGATATCGTGATACCAAGGTCTGTCGTCTATGACTGCTTCAATCGCGAAGATGTAAGCGGGCCGTTCAAGGCGCATGATGTCGATCTTAGGTATGTCATTCCATCGACCTACACTAATCATGGAAGAGAGAGTGGCTAATGCATCAGCCATGTGATTCTCATCACGAGGGATGTGATGAAAGTCGACTCTGTTGAAGAAGGGTAACAACCTCCTTGCATAGTCTTTGTAAGGAATCAATCCTGATTGGTATGTGTTCTAATCTCCTTTTATCTGGTTAATAACCAGGGCTGAATCGCCGTATACGTCCAAGTTTTTGATCCTTAAATCAATCGCTTCTTCGAGACCCATGATACATGCTTCGTATTCGGCCTCGTTGTTCGTACATTTGAACGTAAGTCTGGCAGTGAAAGGAATGTGGGAACCCTGAGGGGTAACAATGATTGCCCCAATTCCATTTCCATAATGATTGACTGCTCCGTCAAAGATAAGTCCCCACTGGGAACCTGGTTCTGGCCCTTCACTGGGTAGCGGTTCATCGCAATCTTTCATCTTTAGATACATGACATCTTTGTCTGGGAAGTCAAACCCTATTGATTCTTGATCGTCAATCGGTTGATGAGCCAAATGATCGGCTAAAATACTTCCTTTAACGACTTTCTGAGCATGGTACTCTATGTCATATTCTGATAGTAACATCTGCCAACGGGCAATCCTTCCCGTGAGAGCAGGTTTTTCGAAAACGTATTTGATTGGATCCATTTTGGAGACCAACCAAGTAGTATGACGAATCATGTACTGGCGAAGACGTTTGGCTGCCCAAGCCAAAGCGCAACAAGTTTTCTCAAGCATTGTGTACCGAGTCTCGCAGTCGGTGAATTTCTTGCTTAGATGGTAAATGGCAGACTCTTTCCGTTTAGTTTCGTCTTGTTGGCCAAGTACACATCCCATTGAGTCCTCTAGGACCGTGATGTAAATGATCAGTGGTCTCCCTTCCACTGGAGGTGATAGAATCGGAGGATTCAACAGATATTCCTTGATACTGTCGAAGACGGTTTGGCAATCTTCTGACCAAACGCAATCCTGGTTCTTTTTGAGTAATTTGAAAATCGGCGCACACGTCGCGGTCATGAGGAATATGAATCTGGAGATGTAGTTCAAACGTCCCAGGAATCCTCTGACTTGTTTTTCAGTTTTCGGAGAAGGCATTTCTTGAATGGCCTTGACCTTGTCAGGATCAACTTCAATTCCTTTCTGGTTGACGATGAACCCTAGTAATTTCCCCGAACGGACACCGAAGGTGCACTTGTTAGGATTCAAGCGGAGCTTGAATTTTCTTAGACGTTCGAACAAATTTGACAGATGTTCAACGTGCTCCTCCTCTATTCTTGATTTTACAATCAAATCATCGACATATACCTCGATTTCTTTGTGTATCATGTCATGAAACAGAGTAGTCATGGCCCTTTGATAGGTTGCCCCGGTATTCTTCAAACCGAACGACATTACCTTGTAACAAAAGGCACCCCATGGGGTAATGAACGAAGTTTTCCCCATGTCTTTCGGCGCCATTTTGATCTGGTTATAGCCCGAGAATCCATCCATGAAGGAGAATACTTTGAACTTTGCTGTGCTGTCAACCAGCATGTCAATGTGTGGTAAAGGAAAGTCATCCTTTGGACTTGCCTTATTTAGATCTCTGTAATCAACACACATTCTGACCTTTCCATCCTTTTTGGGAACGGGTACGATGTTGGCTAACCATTGAGGATATTCAGATGTAGCAAGGAAACCCGCGTCAATCTGTTTCTGTACCTCCTCTTTGATTTTGATGGCCATGTCCAGGTGAGTGCGTCTCAACCTTTGCTTTACTGGCAGACATTCTGATCTCAACGGTAAGTGATGTTCCATGATGCTGGTATCTAACCCTGGCATATCCTGATAGGACCAAGCGAACACATCGGGGAATTCTTTGAGAAGCTTTATCAGATCTTCTCTGGCAGTTGGATTGAGCAGTGCCCTAATCCTAATTTCTTTTCTCTCTTTTTCTGAACCCAAGTTTACCGTTTCCAACGGCTCTTTGTGAGGTTCAATGGACCTTTCCTCTTGTCTGAGTAGTCAGGAGATCTCTTCTGGAATTTCGTTGTCAACTTCTTCTTCAGCCTCGAATACCGGGAACTCAAAGTTGGAAGAAGGCATCGGATCGTATGTTTCAATGGGGTTTAAAACAAGCAATCTGCATGACGTGATGATTCATGTTTAGAAGAGATAGAGAAAATGTAAGTGTGTGCAGTGTTTTGATTTTACTGCTTGTTTTTATTATTGAATGTTTTTTTTAGGATTACCATTTTCTGAAAAAGCAAAAAGAGAAAACAGCAATTAATGCGGAAATTACAGAACGACGTTATTTAATTAATGAACAAGTCGAATCTTGAAACTACAGCCCTATAAAACAAAACTCACTCGCTTTGGGCAAAGCGAAGAGGGAAATTTACAAAAAGCGAGCCCTATCAAAACATCCGTTTCACCTGGGCAGGGTGAAAGGTTAAAGATGGCAATTACTTTGACTGACGAACGACCTTCGGAACCTCGACGGTAACCCATTGGCGGCGAACTCCTCGGTGAATCACAAAGTCTGGCACCTTCCTTGATTTGTCTTCGGAAATGACGCTGATTTCTGGTGGAGTAGGATCATTGGAATCTGTTTCCCAGGCAGAATTGTCGTAGGAGGATTCTTCTGTTGCATTTTGCATAGCATTGGTGCTCTCAGCTGTATTTCCCCATCCAGTTGACTGGATATCTTCGAGCCTGATACGAGAGCTTTCGGGAGCAGTGTACTTGACCATAAAGTCGTATTTTCCACTTGGTTGTCCCAGAGTGTCCCAAACTTCTTTGGAACTGGAGAAGTCATCCCTCTCGATGACGTTGACCTCAGAAAAAGCATAGTTGATGAATTCTAGTCCTGCAAATGTTGCGAATTCATCTTCATGTTGAGTAGTTTCTGAATGACCTGAGTGTTGATCCCATGACATAGCGGGGACATAGGTATTCTGTTCAATGATGCTCAGCTGAGTTTTATTGTTCGATTGACTTTTTGGCCCCAAGTCTCCTGGGTAAGGCTGCCACATTGGCAGGCCATCCATCGGGCCATAGTAATTATGGTCAAAGTTGTCTTTCATCGGAGTGTCTTCCTCTAATGAATTTGGCGGAGCACGGCATCCTTCCGGATCACAATCTCCGTAGATCATTTTGACATCTGATCTTGGTATAAATCTCGGACTTTGTGCAGGATTAGCTTCCACAGATCGGACATCCTGACTCTGACGCCGAGTAGGATTCCTATTACTGATACTAATCTGCTGAGTATCTTCGTCCATATAGATTGGCATCCACCAGTGATTTAACAAGTGCTGAAGTGCCTCCTGAACAAGGGTACAACCTCGATTGTTTTCGCAACCTGCTTTACAATTTTGATAGTCATGTGATATTAAGAATCCGAGTCGGACCTGCTCAGCATGTAACTCTACCAGGTTGGTATTCATCACGCGAATGTCAAAGATCTGAACCATGTTGATTTGATAGGAGCTCCTATCATGGTAGTCTTGGATCCATCCAAGATCCATCTGACGCTGGAGGGCCTCTTGTATGAAAGAGCATCCCTGTTTGTTTACCGAGCAAATCAGACAGGAACTGTAATCATGTCGCGGCAGATTATGATACTGGCTTTGCCTTGAGTGCATCGCCACCAAGTTGACATTCATCACACGGATGTCGTGGTTTTGAATGACATTGGAATTCGTGTAAACCATGTTAACTCCGCGAACTCGGTGCTCTTGGATCCATCCAAGATCCATTTGTTCCTGTAGAGCTGCTTGCACTACAGAACATCCCTGGTTGTCTTTAGAGCAGATATCACACTGGTGATAATTATGAGGTGGCACATGGCCATATCCACTCTGTCTACAATGCATCTTGACCAGATTGGTCCCCAATGAGAGTACATCGTGAATTTGATAGACATTGTTAGTCTCTTTCTCAATCAGATTGACTACAGTTTTCTCATGTTGAGGCAGCGGGTTCGTAAGAACATTAGGATTCGTATCTTTGAAAGATAAGAGCCCGCTCCTAACAAGCTTTTGCACGTCGGATTTGAAATTGAGACAAGTCTCAATATTATGCCCTGAACCTCCTTGATGATAAGGGCATGTTTGATCCGCTTTAAACCAAAAAGGCGGATTTTCCGGAACTGAAAGGGGAGACTTAGTCTAAATGTGCCCCTTAGCCAGCAGTAACGGAAACAGCTCTGCGTACGTTACGGGTATAGGATCAAATCCTGGTGGTCGTTTTGTACGGTTGTTGTTATATGGAGGACGAGCCTGCTGAAGAGGCTGTTGTGTCCTTTGTTGGTCAGGTTGGCTCTGCGCAACCTGAGGTTGATACACGCCTGGGCCGATAGCAGGAGTAACAGCTGCTACTGGCTGATAACGTCGCCTTTGCTTTCTGAGAGAGATATTCCCAATATCTTGCTCTTTTTTCTTAGGGAGAGCATTACCGTATTTTTTAGTACAGCTCGTTGATCCAGTGTCTTTTACCAAACGTCATTCTCGGACGGCTTCCTCAAGACGTACACCCATGCCGACCATTTCGGTGAAATCACTGGGTGCACTGGCAATCATTCGGTCATAGTAAAATGAGCTTAAGGTCTTTAAGAAGATTTTTGTCATCTCTTTTTCCTCAAGAGGTGGATAAATTTGAGCGGCAATTTCACGCCTCCTTTGAGCATACTCCTTAAAGGTTTCCTTTTCCTTTTGCGACATCGATCTGAGTTGATCTCTGTCGGGTGCCATGTCCAAATTGTATTTGTATTATTGGACGAAGGCAGTACCAAGATCTCTGAATGTACTGATCGTAGTACGGTTTAAACCCATGTACCATTTAAGTGCGGCACCGGTTAAACTATCCTGGAAGTAGTGAATCAGCAGGTCCTGATTCTCCGTCTGAGCTGACATCCGCCGAGCGTACATCACCAGATGGCTCTGAGGGCAAGAGTTACCCTTGTATTTTTCAAAGTCGGGCACTTGGAACTTGTGTGGGACTTTCACATTTGGGACCAAGCAGAGGTCTGCGGCGTCCTTTCCAAATAGATCCTGACCGCGAATGGCTTGCAGCTCTTTCTGCATTTCCAAGAACTGCTCCTGGAATTCATTCATTCTGTCAAACATAGTTTCCTTCTTACCAGAAGGTGTTTGTGGAACCTGTCCTTTCGGGACAGTGTGCACCACAGGGGGTGGTACCGTGACTACGGCAGTAAGTCTTGGCGCCTCCCGAAGTTTGTAACCTTCAGGAGTCTTGAGTATGCCCCTGGCATCTTCGCTTTCCCGAAGTTTGTAACCTTCAGGCCCAGCGGCTTCTGTTGCGATTCCCAGATCTTCAGTGATCGGCGGAACATATCCTTCCGGGATATAGTTAACAGGCATGCCCCAAGGACGATCTTTCGGCATCTGATACCTAGGATCATACTTTTCTATGATGGGCGTTAAGGTGATCTCTGAGATCACAGTTCTTTGTAGCTGAGCTTCTGCCATGGCTTGCATGTCGTTACGAAGCTTTCTCATATCCTCTCTCAGAGCGTCGATCTCTTCTTTCAACTCTCTGTTTTCTTCCTCAAGATCATCCATCTTTTTCTGACGATTGGCCCGAGTATTATACGAATGAGACAGTTTAACTCTAGAATCGAGACACAAACGTGAGATTCGTAGGGAAGAAGAATACGCGATGTGAGAATGATGAATGCAATGATTATATTAATTGTTTCTTTGGTTTAATCAAAATAAACTTCGACAATTAGATTGCAAATATCAAACACTGGGGAAACCCCTTTTTATTGAATTCCAAAGGATTACAGAAATGGAAATACAGTAGATTACAAAGTGCAGAAACAGAAACCTAAACTAATGGGTCCCGAGTCCTCTTCTTTGACCGGGGCGCTTGGGTCGTTGTTGGGTTGTCATTCCTTTGCCAGGTGAAAGGAGCGAGCAAATTCCTTTGGTCATCTTGATTCTCTACAGCGTGCTGCTCCAAAATTTCAATCAGAGCATCTTTCTCTTTTAGTAGTTGCTGTATTTGGATACACTCTACGTCGAGGGTGCGGTACTTGTTCTTCCAAGATCTTCTTTCCTTTTGAACTTTGTTGAGAGTAACCTGAAGCTTTTCAGTTTCCGTCATGAAGTACATGACAGTTTCCCTCGGTGGAAGAATTCCGTAACGAGGATAAGGCATCTTTAGCTTGAGAGCTCTAGTTTGTACCCAATGGAGATAAGGCTCCACCGAGACACAGTCCGGTTTTCCCACAGACTCTCATCCTTTCTTATGAACCTGTTTCCAAGCATGCACTATTTCCATCTTTAGTGCTCTGTCATTTTCTCCTTCTTTGAAGAAAAGACCTTCCAGATGAACACCCAGTGGGATGTGTCTCATCGGGTATCCAAATTGACGAAGAACTAATATCGGATGATAGTTGATTCCTCCTTTAGTTCCTATAAGGGGTACGTTGGGGAAGTTTCCACAATGATCAATGATTCTGATTCCCTCATAAATCCTATTGCACCAATCTATATCAGAGTTGGTAAGAGACATGATCTTCTGCGACCAACGTAAGACACTCTTGCAATCCCAAAAAGCAGCAGACTTGGGCAAGTGCGAGATAAACCATTTATAAAGCAGAGGTACACAGCATGTGATCTCCCCTCCGCTGTACAAATTTCCTAAGTGTACAGAATGATACGCATCTGTGAGCAAAGTTGGCACATGGTTTTCAATGAGAAAAACCTTAATAGCGTTGATATCGACGAAGTTATTGATGTTGGGAAATAAAAATAATCCGTAGGTGAGCAAGACAAAGATGCTTTCAAAAGCAGTCCCGTTCCCTATACTAGCGAAGTATAGAGCCTTTTTTGTCAAGAACTGGGCTGGCAAACCTTGGATGCCACCCTTAGTGGTCATGTGAGTCCTGACCTCAGACTCGTCCAAATGAATTGCTATTGCAATAGTCTGATTCTTTGGAATTTCTTCCAGTCCAGAAAATGGAGCTCGATCAGTGATATGTAAATCAGTCAGATGAGAATACTCCTCCAGCGTTGGTGATAGCTGGTAATCCGGGAATGTGAAATAGTGATAAACCGGATTGTAGAACTGAATGAGCGCGTCCATGATCCCCTTAATCACATGGACTCTTAACAGTGGTAGCAAACTACCGTGCTTGGCTCTGAAAGCCTCTGGGTTAACGATCATCCTTGCTAACTTTCTCAAGTCCTCTAGCTTTGGAACCTTGAAGGTATACTGGCGAGTTCTCCTTCTACCGAAATCCATTAATGCAATCTTTTTCTCTGATATTTGCAATCACAGTCTTAGTTTAATTTGAAAAACAGAGAGACTAGAAGAGAAAGTTTTTTTTTTTTAGTGTTTTAATGTTTTATTAAATGGATGCATGAATGCAGCACACAAAAACATAGAAAAAACATGGGGTCAAAGGGTCGTTGTCATGAAGTCAAGGCTCTACCCATCCCCAAAGGTTTATACTAAGGTGACTTTTGTACCTGTACTCATTATCATCAGCTCCTCCCAGGAAAGCAAAACAACAAGCGGATCGCCAGCGAGTTATAGAGCAATCTTAGAGTAAGTGCCATTCACCGAGAATAGATCACCAGCCTCAAATAAGGGTAGTATCGCGTAACAACTATTTCCGATAGTTTCCGCACTACGAAAGGGTTTGGCTCCTCAGCTTCTCAGACTTAACAACCGGCCCATTGGCTAGAAGAGTGAATGGGTTGCGTTGGTCAGCCTCCACTGAGGTTGATGGTCGACCCCGTCGCCATCACTTATCTTAAGTGTATACTCAATCTCACCACATGCGGCATCACACGCATTCCCAGTAGCAGAAAAATAAACACGTATAGCAATTAGGAAAAGCAGTATATATATTTGTCCTAATCATCCTAGACTTATAAAGCTATGATTCCTAAGTTCCTGACAGAAATAGGTTCCCCAGCGGAAGCCCCAATCTGTGGTATTTCACACAAGAGGTGAAAAGGAAGACCGTGCCTAGATCTAACTTTGAAAGGCCCCACGGTGGGCGCCACTTTTCTGTAGCGAGCGATTTTGGACGCGGTTCTTAAGCGCTAGTCGCTCTCTGCGGTTTGAGCTTTGACTACAGGTCGATTCATTTTTTATCCTATTGTGAGCTGAATAAGGAAGGGAAATAGATGTCTCCAATTAGCCCTGCTTTGCATACTGAGTTTAAACAGCGGTCTGTTAAGTTACGAATGCTATCAATGTGGGGGGCCTTTGTACTGGTTATTTGTATTTTCGCCAATACTATTTTCTTTCTTTTTTACCTGGGCAGAAGGTTTCTGGCGGGGAACAAGGATTAGGATGTTAGGACTGATGCTTTTGAATTACTGCTTTTGATTGATGGAGATATGGGATTTGGGTTTTTTGTTGATTGTGCTCGCTAAGATATTTTCTTTCGATCTTATGCCTACGTATTCCCGTTTACCGAAACAGGGAAATCAGAGCGTTCGTAGTTCCTCCTATTCTATGGGAGGAAATTGGTTTTTGGTGTCTTGTTCAAAGCCCAAGACGTGAAGCGAAAGGTGGTTTGTATCTTGTTCAAAGCCCAAGATGTGAAGCTGAAAGGTCTATTTGTGTCTTGTTCAAAGCCCAAGACGTGAAGCTGAAAGATCTCGGCTTTAGAGAGAATTTGTCATCTCTAAAGAGGGGAGAAGGAGAATTACTTTAACTGGGATACGCGGATCCGAGCAATGCCATAATTTCCGAAGAAAGGGTTTTAACCTGAAGGAGAAGACTTTAACTCAGTGTAGAGCAATGCCATCTTTCCTTAGGAATTTCTCATGCTAAAAGAGGGACAGGGACAGTGGCGTGGATATAGATGATCTAGAGGCTTGCCGCTTACAGCGATTAGATGAAGGGAAAGGAGTTATTGATGTTTGTGTACTGTGAACGAGGCACAACTTTGATGCTAAAAGGTTGATTGGATCAACCAGTGGTTTTCTTATACAAAGCCTAAGAGGAGGCTAATTTCCGCTAGGAAAATCATTATACAAAGCCTAAGAGGAGGCTATTTTGTGTCTCGTACAAAGCCCGAGAGAGAGGCTAAAAGTTTTTGACCCGACGATAGAGTCTTTGTGTCTCGTACGAAGCCCGAGATGGAGGCTATTGTTTGTTTGACTCAACGAGGGAGTCTTTGTGTGTCTCGTACAAAGCCCGAGAGAGAGGCTAAAATGTTGTTTGACTCCGCTAGGGAGAGTCATTGTACAAAGCCCAAGAGGAGGCTATGTCAGTTAAGTGACAGGTCCAGTATACTGATTTTGAAAGAGAAAATCAGTTCTTATACGAGCATCACTGTACTCGTGGGTTAGATCTGAGGATCGGGGTTGTTTTCTCTTCTTTGGGGAAACTGGAAATCCAAAGGGTATTGAGACTGTCCGAGTCTGCGGGTTTCCTTCCTATTTAACGAAGGGGTTACTTGAGAATGTCTTTTGAGACTCAAGGAAGTTAGACTGTCCGTGTCTAGAGTTTTATCTTTTGTACTATGTTTTGAGAAACAGTAGTAGACTCTATGAAAGGACTGTTCTATGAGGATGACTAGGTTCTGTTCCTATACCTCTAGGAGGTCGTCAGGACAATTTGTACGAAGCCCAAGAGGAGGCTGGAAAATTTTAAGAAGCCGACGGGTCCTTGTACGAAGCCCAAGAGGAGGCTATCATTCCCGGAGGAAGAGATCATTATACGAAGCCTAAGAGGAGGCTGTGAATACTTCTAAGAAGCCGTAGTGTCCTTGAATAATGCCCAAGAGGAGGCCGATGCTTTTAAGAAGCCCGTGGGTCTATCATCTCCTTTCCATTAGGAGAGATAACTCTTTTAAAGATAAAAACCACTGGTAAACGTGCGAGGTTTACTATCCAGCGACTTTTAACCTTTAAAGAGGGTTCCTTAGTTAAGGTCCAAGATTATGACCGTAGTGGCTACCCAAACCCCGAGACATTCAAGGCAAGCTATCCATAAGGAATAGATCATGTCAGGAAAGTTCGAGAATTTGGAAGAAACTCAAAGATGCCATTCACGGAGAATACATTCATCTCAGGGAGTAGAGCTTCTTGACGATTCCTAAGGAGGACAGCCGAAGAGAAGACTGTATCTGGTGCTCCTATTGGGGATCTAGGCGTCTATTTCTATGAATAAATGAAACGGCGTTACCTAGTTCTAGACGTAGTTGCCGGGGAAACTCGAAATATCTATACTATTATTACACAGTAGATATGAGTTTATGAAAGGAGACTTACAGTGAGTAGCCCCACAATACAGTTTATATATAATATAAAAGCAGTAAACGAAAGCGATAACCACTTACTCGGTTGGAGTGCTTCCATGCTGTTTGGTTAGTTGTTCAACAAAGAAAGATTGAAAACAACAGTATATTCAAAATCAAAGGAGAAAGTGCTTTGAAAAAGAAACATTTGGGGCTTACAGCTCAAGGAGAGGCCCAGGGTTTTATCAGTGAGCGCACTGTTTGAATTTGCACAGAGGGACTTATACAAGTGACTGAGGCCCGAAAAAGGTTTTCTGTACAAAGGGATGGGTCTTACACTCTCTCAAGAGGCCCAAAAAGGTTTAAAGAAAAGAGTGGGGCTTATAACACGAGGGTAGGCCTAAATGATTTTTCGTTTAAAAACGGCGATCGCGCCGAGGTTTTCTTTTAATGCAGAGGGACTTATACAATAAGTGAGGCCCAAAATTGTTTTGGTTAAAAGGGGGATTGGGTCTTACACTCTAATAGAGGCCCAAAGTGTTTTGAATGGGTCTTATAGCTCAAGGAGAGGCCCAGATGATTTTTATTTTTAAACGGGCGACGATCGCGCCGTTTACTTGTACAGAGGGACTTATACAATGAGTGAGGCCCAAAAGGTTTTTGTACAAGAGGGGATGGGTCTTACACTCTCTCAAGAGGCCCAAAAAGGTTTGAAAATGATTTATGAGGGTTGAATTAATCCAAAACCCTAATTTGTTTTCAAAATGTATTTAATTGAATAAAAATTCAATTAAAATGATCAAAAATTGTTCAACACATGGAAAACAAATTGTGATTTTGGATTAATGCTTCAAAAATTAAGTATTGACCTACAAAATAATTAGAAAGCATTAAAAGTTGCAAAATCAATGTAGAAAAAATATTTAAAATGCCAAAAACAATCAAAATATTAATTCTTTACAAAAATATCAATTATATGAAATAAATAATATTTTTGGGATTTTTTGTGAAAATAAAATATTTTAACATTTTTGTGAATTATTAAAAAAAGAATCAACTCGAAATCATTAAAACTCAGAGAGAAATTAATTTTTGAATCAATTAAACAAAATGACAAAATTCAAATATTTGAATTTCTAAAAATGGCGCCAAGAACAAGCTGAAGAACACGCGCGTGTTCTTGGTTTCTCATATTTGTATTTTCTATCCAATCTCCATGAATACGTAATCATATCATGCAATCCACATATCATTATGCTCGCCTCAACCTCACGATCATGTCTATGTACTTTAATTTCATTTAAATTAAACATACAACAAGAAATCACGAAGAGACCTCAAGAACCCTAATTTCTGCATGAAGGCTAGGATTTTTGATACACGATTCAAACAATGCAATTAATTGAGGGAAAAGATTCCATGCATGATTATGAACATATGGCCAAATTATTGTGCGAGGAAATATGCATAGATTGAGAGATGACGAAGTATGTGCTTACCTCCAAGTCGTGACAGCAAGTTCAAAGTGATTTTTGATTTGGAGGTGTTACAGATGAGTGGTAATGATCTGAACAGCTTCCCTACACCCTATGGATTGTGTTTGGATGGTTGGACTTGATTGAAATTGGCTGGATCATTTTGTGGCACCTCAGCTGCACTTTGGTTAAAACCTTGAGCAACCAGCTGGTGATTTTGTGAAATTGATGTTTCAGAAGTAATCTAAGTGTTTGATCAGCTCATATGTGATGTATGTGAGGTGTGTGAGTGATTGGTTTGATTGGAATTGCTCTCAAACTCAAAACCCGATAGTGACTTGCCTTAGAAGGAAAAATTGGAGTGAAAGAAGAGATTTTGAGGAAAGCATCTGTTAGATGGCTTTGGTGTACTCAAACTGACCACAATTGAGCTCTATTTATAGTAGAGCAAGTTTTTTTTGCAAGGAATAGTGCATGGCAGCTGGTAAGTAGGTTTGTTCAATGTTGGCCAATGGAAATGCAAGTCTCCTCTAGCCATTGACTAGAGGTTAGGACACAGAGCTTTGGTTCCCTTGGTCTTGGATAAGTCTTAACTGATTTCAGATGAGAATGACTCAGTCCATGCCACCTTGATGGTTCCATTGAATGCCTCATTCCAAATTTGAAGTCTTGTCCCTATTTTGGCCATTCTAGGTTCAACATGTTATTTCTTGTTCCATGGACTTTGGAGGCTTGGCTCAGTGATTGTCCCCTTTAGATTCAATCCTCTGAGGTGTCCAAGTGGATAGGAGCAATTGAATTTGGCTGATTTTGGCAAATCGACCAAAGTTGTAAATTCTGCCTTGCCTTGACAGATTTCAGCAAGGCAACTTGGCAATGTTGTATCTCATGGTGTAGGTTGAATTTGGCAATGTTCTTGGCCATTTTGGAAAGCTCTTACATGATACAACAACTGTTTGAACAAGTTTGGTTTTGATCTCTTTTTATTCCAAGTGAAAAATCCCCCTACATTTGGCAAAAAGTGAGGCAGAATCTGACTTAGTGAAAATTTCACTAAGTGTTGGAAAAAGTGACATTTTCACTTTTCAGCCACTTTGATCACTCCATAACTCAAAATCCTTAATGAATTGGAATGACTTGTAGTTGAAGTTTTTGTAGGTGATAATGAGGGCTACAAATCCATCTTTGGATGAGAAAAAATGGCCTTGTGGTTTAGGAGTTATGGTCCTCCAAAGTTGGTACCTTTGCCACTTTATTTTTAACTCAGAAAAATTTCTAAGTTTTATGATTACCCCTTTTACAAGTTATCTCACTTTTCTTGATTTTTCTTGATGAATGATGATTCAAATCATACATTAACATCATTTTAGGGTTAAAAATCCATTTTGGTGAAAAATCTCAAAAAGTCAAAGTTGACTTTTGTGCACAGTTGACTTTTTATCAGATGAATTCCAAACTGTGCAATTCTTCAGGAAATCATGTCCTTGACCTAAATCAAACTTGATGGACATGTTCCATGGGTGTCATAGGGTATATTCAATCATGTATTAGGGTTTGGGAGCATGTCCTGGTCAAAAGTCAAAGTTACAGTTGACTTTTCTCTTAAAACCCTAATTGTGGTGCAGATGAAATTGAGACTTGTTGCTCAAGCTTCTTGGATCAATCCATTGTTCCAAATGGATCAATATGGTATATTAGAGACCCTCAAATCATGTCTTGAGGTCTTGGCTCATGGTTTGTCCCAAAAGTCAACTTAGGGGTGAATTAGGTCAAGAAACCCTAATTCCTGATTTTTGATGAATGCATCCCCTGAGGCAAAATTGACTTGATGCATGGGTTCATGAGGTTCCATGAAGTATATTAGGTTATGTTTTGGATCATTGCCTTGTGCCCAGATGAAAATTTCCATCTGGAGGCCCTGGTCGACCAAAACCCTAATTTGGTGACACTGTCGATCTTGAGACTTGATCCACCTAGAAGGGAGCAACTTTGTGCTTAATCCTTGAAGTAGGAGTCCTTTTGATCCTTTGAGGATGTTTGAGAGATTAGACAAGTTGAAGATCATGTCATTTCTTGATTGATCCTTTGTCTAAGCACTCAGAGAAGGCTTGAAACCCTAATTTTGATTGTATTGAATGCTCACCCATCTTTGGGGAGACTGATGAAGCATGATGGTTCATCCATATTGTGATGATGATTTTCACAATGATGGGAAATCTAAGTGGTCAAAATTTGGGGTATTACAGGATCCGACAGATTTATTGGGCCTCTCCATAAAGCCCATTGAAGATTCGGGTAGTGGGTTACCTGTTTATGAGAGTTCGGTTAAGATTATGGAGGACCCACCAACCAAGATTTGTGGATCAAAATTAAGCAGGAAAAAGAAGTTATCAGAAATTTTCAATAGAGTTAACATTCCTTACTCTCCATCGTATTTTGCATGCCTTCTTCACTCGGTTGATCCCTATCCAGTGAAGCCCAATTTCCATTATGAAAGCGGTTCAGACGAGGTCATTCGGCATGGTGCTTTGGCGTGTAGGAAAGACGAAGGAATCAGGTTTGAATCTATTTCTGAATCTGATGTTGTTAGGGGAAACATGAGGATTACTAAAGTTATGGAAGATGTTTCTGTGAGGATATGGAATAATATGAAACTGTTGGGTATTGAGTGGGAGGAAGATGACGAAGCTTTCACTGGCATTATTAGGAGACTTGAATCCGGAGACAAAAAGGCAAGATCATTTAAGAGGAATGTAGGAACTTGTAATCCATGAATTTAGTTTCTTTCAATGTTCGAGGATGCGGCAGTTTGCTCAAGAGGAGGAGAATTAACAATATACTTTTCAAGGGGCAAGCTGATTTATGTTTGATAAAAGAAACTAAAATGCAAGAAATGAAAGACTCGGTTGTTGGTAGTATGTGGCGCTACGGAGAATTCGATTGGTCTGCAGCAAGTTCTGTTGGTCAATCGGGTGGGTTGCTTATAGTGTGGAAGAAACACATGTTGGTTCCCATTTTTAGTCTGAAAGGTTCAGGTTATCTGGGATTGAATTTAATGTAGAAAGGAGACAACATATATGTTATAAATGTGTATTCTCCTTGCGAGATTTCGGAGAAGAGACAGCTCTGGAGCGAGTTATTGGCTCTAAAGACAAAGTTGCCTTTGGGAACTTGGATAGTAGGAGGAGATTTCAACGCCGTTAAAAATGCGGAGGAAAGGGAAGGTGTGGGGGATCCAAATATTAGAGAGATGGCTGAATTCAGTTTTTTCATCGATAGTTTAAATCTTACGGATTTGAACATGGCGGGGAGTAGATTCACGGGGTTCAAACCGAATGGTAAGTGTAGAAGTATATTAGATAGATTTCTGGTGGATGATTCGTTGTTAGATAGATGGAATATCAAGAACCAAGTGGTGGGAGATCGTGACATATCGGATCATCGTCCGCTATGGCTCATGTCTAATAACCTAAATTGGGGGCCTAAACCTTTTAGGTTCCTTAATTGTTGGATTGAACACAAGGATTTCCTGATATTTGTGAAGAATTGTTGGAGTTCGTTTGAGTTTTTCGGTTCGTATGGCAACATTCTTGTAATGAAATTCAAGGCATTGAAGGACAAACTCAAGTGGTGGAATTCAAACGTGTTTGGTTGGTTGGATCTTAAGATCGGAGAAGGAGTGGCAAAACTCAACAATATTGAGATGGAGATGGAAGGTGTGGACTGCAATCTACCTTTGGATCTGCTTCAACAGAGATGCCAAGTTCAACAAGATATGTGGAAAAACCTGCGGATCAAGGAAAGCATATTGCATCAAAAGTCGAGATCTAAATGGTCATTAGAAGGAGATTTGAACACCAATTTCTTTCACTCTTCCTTAAAATATCGCAGCAGAAAGAACTATATTCCTGGAGTGATGTGGACGATATTCTGGTGGAAGATCCTACATCTGTTAAGCAAGCTGCCATGCTGTTATTTCGTAAGAAGTTCTCTGCTAGTAATACTAGAAGTCCTTCGTGCGAATTGAGGGACCTTCACATGCTGTCCGAAACTGAGAAGAATATTATGGAGGCCAATTTTTCTGCAGAAGACGTTCACTTAGCAGTGCAGCAGTGCGACGTCAACAAATGCCATGGTGTTGACGGTTTTAATTTCTGTTTCATACAGGTTTGTTGGGACATCATCGGGTCTGATATTAGCAATTCCGTGCTGGAGTTTTTCAGGATTTGATATCTCCCTAAGGTTTTCGCGTCTTCATTTATATCTCTCATCCCGAAGATTGATAATCCGCAAGACTTTGGGGATTTTAGGCCTATTAGCCTTATAAGATGCATCCTTAAAATCATTTCCAAGATGATGGTGGTAAGACTCAGTCGAGTCATTGGTAATCTTATATCTCCTGCGCAAACGACATTTATACCGGGAAGACAGATTTTGGACGGTATTCTGGTGGCTAATGAAACAATTGATTGGGCGCGTAGAAAAAAGAGGAAATGTATGATGTTTAAAGTTGACTTTGCTCAGGCATACGATTGTGTCGAATGGGATTTTCTGGAGTTTATGCTTCTTAAGATGGGTTTCGGCGAGAATTGGCTGAAATGGATCAAAGGAACAGTGTTTAACTGTCATTATTCGGTGTTGATTAATGGTAGCCCATCGTTGGACTTCAAAGCTTCGAGAGGGCTTAAACAAGGGGATCCTCTATCCCCTTTTCTGTTCGCCATTGTATCGGAAGGACTTGCAGCTTTGGTTCTTAGAGCTTTGTCGTTGAATATTCTGTCTGCTTTCAAGTTTCGTGACTCGGGATCCGTTAGTATCCTGCAATTTGCAAACGATACGCTTCTTGTTTGCGATGGTTCTTGTCACAATCTTTGGGCGATTAAATCTGTCCTTAGGGCCTTCGAAATCCTATCTGGTCTGAAAATAAACTTTTCAAAAAGTTGTCTATATGGCATCGGTCTGGAGCGCGAATTCATGAATGCTGCTGAAAACTTCCTGCATTGCCAAACTAGCTCTGTTCCATTCAAATTTCTTGGGCTGGTTATTGGTGGAAACCATAGAAAAGTGAGATTTTAGGAACCAATTATCAGATGTTTCAATGCTCGGTTATCCGTTTGGATTGGCAGGAAAATTTCTATTGGTGGATGGGTTACGTTAATCAACTCGGTCCTCATGAACATACCTATTCACTACCTGTCGTTTTACAAGGCTCCGGCTGCGATCGTTAATAGTCTTATTTCTATCCAACGCAAGTTCTTGTGGGCGGGTTCATCGGGGAAGAATGATATCCCTTGGGTGTGTTGGGATTCAATCTGCAAACCTAAGGACAGAAGTGGGCTTGGTATCAAACACATCGGTCGATTTAACAATGCTCTTATAGCCAAATGGTTATGGAAATTCACGCAAGAAGGATCGGAATTGTGGAGACCAATTCTTTGTGATAAATATGGAGACTTGAAGGGTAGAGTGATGGATGACACGGGGTCTGGTGGTTTGTTTCAAAGGAAAGAAATGGTGTCGTTATGGATGCAGGATGTCATTAAAACAGGATATGTGTCTGATACGATTCTTTTTGCTGATAATTTGGTTTGTTCTGTGGGGTGCAAAAATTCTGCGTTCTTTTGGCAGGTTCAATGGTTCGGGACGTCGAAACTCAGAACGACTTTTCCAAACTTATACGAGGTTGCAGTGCATAAATGGGGGGTCGTTAAGGATGCAGGTGCTTGGATTAATGGCAGGTGGGTCTGGAACTTATATAATTTGGAGTTTGAATACTACCCGGATCATGATTGCGACATTGAGGAGCTGGGCTATTTGTTGGAATCAGTGGAATTATCTGCGGACAGGAAGGACAGTTGGAATTGGAAACGTGACCTTCTTCATGGCTTCTCGGTGAATTCGTTTTATGAGCTTAGCGACAACGGGGAATTATTGACCGAACCGAAAGCATTTGTGATGGATAGCATTTGGAATGCGGCTGCTCCTCTTAAAATCCAAATCTTCGCGTGGCGTCTCTTTCTTAATAGGTTGCCTACAAGGGATAACTTAGAGAATAGAGGTATAGTAACTAATAACCATGATAAGGTTTGTGTATTATGTTTTTTAGAAGTGGAGGATGCAGACCATATTTTCTGTGATTGCATCAAGGTGAGACAGGTGTGGATCAAAATATGTCAATGGCTGCATATCGACAACATTAACGACGGGGACTGATATAGACATTTTCTAAATTGGTTGATGATAAATAAAGGAAGGACCCCGTCGAGTATCTTTGCTTCTATTTGGTTAATCTCTTGTTGGTGCGTTTGGAGGAGTAGGAACAATATCGTTTTCAGAGACGAGATTTGTAACGTTGATAATATTTTCCATTCCATCGTGGCGTCGTCATGGAGGTGGTTAGCGATGGGGGAGAATGGAAGGATAAAATGTAATTTATATGAGTGGATTAAATCCCCTCTAGATTTCCTTTATTGACTGCTCCTAGTTCTGATGTCTTGTAGCTGTTGTTTAGCAGTTGGAATTCTGGTGATTGCCTTGTATTGTTAAGCAGTTGGATATTTGTTATTTAAGCCCTGCCTTGTATTGTTTTGGGTTTAGAGATTCCCTTAATCTCTGTTATTGGATTATTTGCTTATAAAAAAAATATTATTTTTAAAGTTATATATTATTTTCATACATCTATCTAACTCACTTCTTTATTTTAAAAAATAAAACTAACTTAGTCTATACTCCAGGTTCAAGCCCGTGTTCGTGTGGAAGTTGGTTCAAGCTCATACTTCAGGTTTTATCGTTTTTCTATTTGGCTGGTAGCAGGATCCACTTAAGTGACTTGGTGTTTAGGGGTGTGTTGGATGATCAGCTGCACTTCTTTTGTGTTGACGGGTCTTTGAATTCTCCTTTCTCAAACTTGCTCTCTCTAAAGGTTCTTTGTACTTATGGTTAGTGGATGGATTCGTTCAGTGGGTGGTTGCTTTTTTTTCTGTTTATTTTTTTTTCTGTTTGTTGTTGCGGGTATGTGGTTGGTTTTTGGTTTGTAGTTTTTTCTTCTTATTTTGTGGTTGAGCGGTTGTCCTTTTTGTGCAGTTTTCTTGATCGTGGGTGTCTCTGTTTTGGTTGATTATATTGTTTTAATGCATTGTTGGTGCTCTTGACTTCTTTTATGTATTTTTTAAATTTTTATTTTTTATTTTTAATATATAATTTCTTCTTTATTATTAAAAAAAATTCAAATGACTTTGTCTAGGAACTGAATAATGATATATTTTCTCCCTAACACGCTTTATTTACACTATTATTTTTTTTCCCATAAGCAAGGAATAGATTAAAACGAGAATAAAGGGTTCTCGAAACCACTTACAAAGAGTACGAGACAAAGCTCGACAAAAAGGAAAATTACAAAATCAATTAAGCCTTAGGACAAATAGAACAAAGGAAACTTACAAAATTCATAAAAGCTATAATTGGTATTAGTAATTTTCCAGATGAACAACCATCTCCAAATAACCGCTTTAATATTCCAAACCGCATCTAAAACATTCCAAACATCGTTCCTAAAAATGATACCATTTCTCAAACAACACAAATACCAAGTAGTAGCCAACCAAATGCAACCTTCCAAGCCCCTCTTCGCCCTTTTTCGCTTACAAAACAAACACCACTTCTAAAATCTCTCTTTGATATTACAAGCTCCAAAATCCTCAAACCCAATCCACTCGGCTACTTCCTTACACTATTGTATAAGTTCAAATTTAAAATAGTGTATTATTTTTAAAGGCAATTCTATATCAATTTATATGGATTTCACATAATAAAATTAATATAATTTTATATCTAATAAAAGGTTATTTCTTAAAAGATTGTTAAAAACTTAGCCACCTTGTAAATTATTTGGGTATTCGTACCCATTTTTTTGTTTTAATTTCGTATAAATGTTTTGTTTTTCCCATTTGATAGAGATATTCACTTTTATTATGATAAAACTAACTAATAAAAATTAGAGAATGAGTTGAGATATGTACATTAGAAAATATGTCCTTACTACTACTCTATAACCTAAATCACTTTGGTTAATTTCATAACTTTTATTGAATTACTAGGAGTTAATTTTGTAAAATAGTCTTAGTATTTTCTTATTCAAGTTATTTAAGTCTTAAGAAATAATAAAATTTGTCCATGAGAATGATTAAATGTAGATGCATATTATATAAAACTAACATTAGAGACATGCTAAATTAGATACATACATGCACACACTTTTTATTGGTCCAATGCACTTGATTACCAAAACCCAACCAAATTTAATAAATAGCAAAAATAGAATTTTCACCAAAAAAGATAATGTCCTTAGCAAATGAAGAAAAGGAAAGTGAAAAAGCAAAACAAGAGATATAATTGTGTGGCTGTTAATAACAAAGGACAGCAACTTGTTGACAAACCAACCAATCAACAATCGACAACACAACATTATCAAAAATATCATCTCTGGTTTTTTCCCAAACCAGAAACCAAAAACCACTTGTCCCCAAACCCCAATTTTGTGATATAATATAGTAGCAATAGATTGATAGTAGTAGAACATTTCACACTCAAACTCACACACTCATATCTGTGGTCTCTCTTCACTTGTCCAGAAGAAGAAAGAGCCATAAATTAAGATATTGTCTCAGATGGTTTTGCTATATTAGATAGATATATAGCTAGAAGAAGTAATTTTGGGTAGAAAATAGAATTAAAGAAAAAAGAAATTTCCTAAAACAAACATTTTGTTAACATGGGAAGAGGTAGGGTTCAGTTGAAGAGGATAGAAAACAAGATCAATCGTCAGGTTACTTTCTCTAAAAGGAGAGCTGGACTTCTCAAGAAAGCTCATGAGATCTCTGTTCTTTGTGATGCTGAAGTTGCTTTGATTGTCTTCTCCCACAAAGGAAAGCTCTTTGAATATGCCACTGATTCTTGGTAATTATTTTTTTATATTTTTCTTTCACTAAAAAATTATAGATCTTTTCATTGCACTTATTTTATTAAATATTATGTACTATAAATATAGATATATTTTTTTTATGTGTATATCATTTAATTTAAATCCCACTTTCATGATACAAAATATATTTATTTCTTGGGTGTAAAGTGGATTGGTTGATCTACATAAACACATTACTAATTTTTTTATATGAGTTTTTAAGAACTATGTTTAAACTTAAGTAGGGTTTCAATTTTTTTTGGGTGTAAAGAGAAAATATGCTTTCTTCTAATTTTTTTCCTCCATTTTTTTAGATCAGACAGTGTAAACCTAAAGCTATATGTTTTTTTTTTCAAAAATAAGTAAAAATAATGCAGAAAGAAAAGGGTGTAGCTCAGTTTTATGGACAGAAAATTTTCTTGCTAAAAGAATTCTTATAATTATTTCTTGTGTGTAAAGTGAAGTTGATCTATACATAAGCATATTACTAATTTATTTTTTTTCCATTGAGTCAATGTTTTTTTAAGCCTATGTTTATTTTTGTTTTTTTTTTTCCAATTTTTAAACTTTTTTTTTTACTATGATAAGGGTATACAAATCTATAAGGTGAAAATATGCCTTGTTTTTTTTTTGTTTAGATCAAACAGTGCAAACCTAAAACTATCAGATTTATTTTCAAAATAAGAAAAATAATTAATACCCATTTAAATAGACAATAAATGTTCTTGTAAAAATGGTCATATATTTATTTCTTGTGTAAAATGACTCAGTTTATATATTACAAATTTAGCTTTTGTAAAAATGCATATTACAAATTTAATTTTTTATTTAGTCAAAGGAGTTCTTCACCCTATTATTTTTTTTTTGCCAATATTTTGGACATTTTTTTTTTTCCCCCTTTATTTCACTAGAGAATGGTTTCTTTTTTTTGGATGCAAAGCTAAAGAAAAAACATGCTTTCTTCTTTATTTTTTCTCTTTCAAATCTAAGTTTATGTTTGATAAAACAGTGCAAACCTAAAACTATATAGTTGTTTTTTCAACTAATAAAAAAGTATAAATAGAAGAGAGAAATGATGTAGCTCAGTTTTATGGATAACAAATGTTCTTATTTCTTCATACTTCACTATAAAAAAAAACTTTTTCTTTGTTAAATTTTTTAAGAATACTTCTTATAAATTTTTTATAATCAGAAACATGAAAACCCTAGTTTAAATTTCTTCAAATATATATATATATTATTTAATTTTTTTTGTAAAGATATAGTAGTACCTTTGATGAGGTGTTTAATCTTCTGGAATCAAAGTCAGTAAGAGTGACAGTATTTGGTTATTACTTGTCACAAGATGATTTTAGATCTCAAGTCCTATCAATGCAGAACATATAGAACATCATTTTGTTGTACGTTTTAAAATTTGTTTTTTTTTAATTGTTCTGAAAAGTTTGATAGACTTGTTTCCTTTCTCTAACTAGTATAGGCTGATATAACGTGTAATCAACACGTATTTAAACCACACAGGTGTCATGTTCATTGAGAAACTTAAGTCATTTCAAAGCATGGAATGGAAACAAGAATGTTGCATGCTTTTCTGTTAATTATAAACAGAACTTATATTCTTGATTGTTCTCAACTTTAAGGTGCTTCTTCGTGTCAATGAGATAAACAATTTTACTTCAGTTTTTCTTTCAGTTTGATGATTAGACTGTTCAGAAAATTTGTAGTACAGTTTTTTTTTATGAGAATGAATTAATTTACATTATGTTTTTTTATTATTTAAATTGTTGTTATGATGTTTTTGATATTGAACAATGTTTATTGAACTGAGTTTTTAACTTCAAAATATGAACATTTAAGCAATTTAATGGACTACAATTTATTCTCTAATTGATATTTCTTTTTTTGATGATTATTAAACAGCATGGAGAAGATTCTGGAGCGCTATGAAAGGTATTCATATGCAGAGAGACAACTAGTTGCAAATGATTCTGAGTCACAGGTTTGTCATTTGATTTGATCCATAATATTTGATTACAGATATTGATAAAATTAATGTACATGTATAATACTAGTCATCATATTAATGATTTTAAACCTATTAATCGATAACCAAAGTAATAATTATAGTTTTTAATTGTGATAATCATTTAAAGGTTTTTACAACCTGTTGGATTGGATCATAAGATTCTACAAGTTATTCAAGGTATTTAAAAATTGCAAGAAAACTTGTTGGATCATAAGATTCATTCCATATCAATTGAGTTGACTTCATAATAACTTAGCATTCTAACAAATTAAAAATAAAAATGAATTTATTTAATTGGACTTGCAATAAACTTGGTAAACTTGCTTTTTTCTGTAAGACTTTTTTTTTGGTATATTCTTTTCCAATTTTAGTAAACTACTACTTCATCACTTCTTAAATGAGTATTGTTTATTGCCAAATGAATGTCAACACTATTTAAGTTATTGTTATTTTTTCTATTTTGTTTTTCAAATTATTTCTGTTTATACTACTTTCAACGTGTTATGAACTTAATAAAATTGTAAAATTATAATGTCTTATAACAATATTGTTAATCCCTATGAAAAAACTTCACTGATATTCATTTTAAAACTTAGGGATTGCACTGTTTCCTATTTGTTTAAGGTAAAATATGGTTTTAACCTATATAAAATTGAGGATCTTTCAAATTTAGTCTATATTTTTTTAATTATTTTTAGGCCCAATTTTTTATTAAAAAAAATTTATTTTTTATTACAATTATAAGTGCGTATTCTTTTTTTAGATTTATTAAATAATTTAATATATTTAATTTATATGTAAATAAGATACATAGACTATTCCATGAATCTCAAAAAATGAAATTTTTACTTATGTTAGTAACATGAAGATGTATATTTTGGTCCTTGCATGCAGTATTTTGTCATATTAGTTGTATTTTTATTGGTCTGCCTCTTAGCTTTTGATCGGAATTAGAATATCCCTTATACATCTCTTATAAAATATTTGTTTATAAAAAAAAGCTTCCTTTTTAAACCCTATCTTATATAATAAATCTCTCTAGAATTATTTTTTTTAGGTTTATATTAGATACTCATTGAAATTAGTCCCATAAAACATTAACTTAAAGAAAAAAGTGCCAATAAATTGTTTTTATACTTTTGGATATGTTCCTCCCACCTTTACTCTTTTTTCTCTTTTGGAAGTGTTATATATATATATATATATATATATATATATATATATATATATATATATATATATATATATATTCCTATTTGCCATTAAAAAAATTTGATTGTGATTGAAAGTAGGATTCAAATCTTGATGAATCCAAATTATGGAACATAGCATCTAATAACATATCTATCAATGTCAATTAACTATACAGGGAAATTGGACAATTGAGTATACAAGACTGAAGGCAAAGATTGATCTTTTGCAAAGAAACTATAGGTATAAAATATATATTCATAATTTTGTTGAACTCTTATTATTCACTAGTCTCATTCAATTAATTATTACATGGCACTGAAAACTATTACATTATAGGCATTACATGGGAGAAGATTTGGGTACAATGAGCCTCAAAGAGCTTCAAAGCCTAGAACAGCAGTTAGATACTGCACTCAAACTCATTCGTACACGCAGAGTATAACCTCTCTATACTTCACTTAACTATAGTGTGTTCTTTGTTACTCATCATTATTAAAGTAGTGTAAATTTTTATGATATTTAAACAGAACCAACTCATGTACGAGTCCATTTCAGAGCTTCAGAAAAAGGTACACATGATAATCTTTGTGTAGGTTTAGGTCAACACAAATGAATGATTATGTTATGCATCCATTGGCACTACCTAGATAAATCAAACTGACATGACATCCATTGGCAGGAGAAAGTGATTCAAGAGCAGAATAACATGCTTGCAAAAAAGGTGACAAATATCATCAGCCTTTACCTTTATTTATTTAGTTTCATGCAATAAAACTTAGATGATTTAATTTAACCACTATTTAATGATGTTTGATTGTACTATTATATATATTTATCTAATATATAATATATAAAATCATGGAAGCCAGGGCAATGCATTCTTAATTTAGTTTAATGCAAAATTTAAACATTGTTTATCACGACAGTCTTTAGAATGTGCAAGACGGAATGCTAGGCATGATCCAAAATATATTACAATTAATTTGTGGCTAAATAAAATTTTATTGATTATTTGTCGGTCTTCAATTAAAGTTAAATATAGGGTCTTTCTTTATTTTGCCATGATTAAAGTGTATCTTGAAAAATTTGAAGACCTTCAAAAACTTGAGATTGCTATGCTGTTTACGATATAAAAATTTGATCAATCCTTTCTTTTCCATGAAAAATAATTATAGATTAAGGAGAAAGAAAAGATTGCAGCTGAGCAGCAGGCACAATGGGAGCACCCAAACCATCATGGAGTCAATCCAAATTACATGCTACACCAGCAACTTCCAAGTTTGAACATGGGGTGATCATTTCTCTATAAAAAATTATCTCACACCTTCCGCATTTTTTTTAGAAACTCACACACACAATCGTGAGTATCAGAGTTTGAAACCTAGTGATAAAGTCCAATCTAGCAATATCGAGTTCTACCAGTTGAGCTAAAATTCGCAGATGTCACACCTAACACTTTAATTCTTATTTTTCTTTAGCAACTGATCATAAAGTTTAGTATTCTTTTTCTTTTTTTTGCAGCGGTAATTACCGTGAGGAGGCACCAGAAATGGGGAGGAATGAGCTTGACCTGACCCTTGAACCACTGTATACCTGTCACCTTGGATGCTTTTGAAAACCATAATTTGGTATTATGATATGATATATATATGCTAAGGCATATAAAATATAAGTGCTTATATATATGTTTTGTAGCTTTCCCTGTTTTGAAGACACTAAAAGTGTGTTGTAAGCTTAATTATAACTTGATATTATAATCTAGTTAAGTTTTTCTATGTATTAATTAAATTAAATTGCTGAAAGGCAAAGTTCTGTAATGTAATGACATTCAAGCTGATTAAGCATTGACTTTTACTATTACCATCAGGAACTCAAAATGAATGGTGATTTAAGCCGTTGTATTTCATGTCTGCTACAACATACCAAAGATAGAAATGTCGTCTGTGGTGGGTTCTAAAAATTATTAGATTCTATGTGATAGATAGTAACACAGAATCAACTTTTTTGTTTTACACCAATACACACTAAATGTGGACTTTTTTTTCAGCAAGAATTTATACTTTGATTCCATATGTTGGAGGAGTCTAGCCTCATCATATTGATTCAAATCAACTTGAAAGTGTGCGCATTTTGTTTAGAAACCATTATAGGGTTTTATGAAAAGGATTTTTTTGACAGCCAATAAAATAAAATTATATGTTTATTAAAATATTCTAGGGTTGGCATGTTGGTGATAACTTGAGACTTAAGAGTGTGTTGCTCTAGTAGAAGATTGGAATTATATTACGTGCAAACAATTCATGTGTTGGACCCGAGTATAGAAAGGGGTGGAAATTAGTTGGTCATATGGTTGAACGCCCAATTTTCGAAAAATACAATTACATATCCATGTATTATATTAATATTTTTCTCTAAATTTTAAATATATATTAAATTATTGACATATGAAAAGTATATCCTCCAAAAATTGACTCTCAAACATATCCTCCAAAACTTTCAATTTTTTTATGTTAATCATTGATCTGTTATCATGGAAGAAAGCCAAAGGTGGAAGAAGGGGTCAGTCATAATCAATGTTTAGGATGACAAACCGTTGGGACAATGCAGGGACTAAGAGACATAAAGAAGCCTTAGGGAGAAAGACTTCGTTTTTCTTTACTCAGATCCCAGACAGATGTAGAGTGAAGGACCTTTACAAAGTGTTCAAAAACTTAGGTATTATTGATGAGGTGGTGATTCCTGTTAAGGGAGACATAAAGGGAAAACAATATGGTTTCTAGAGGTTCTTCGACGTAGAGGATGAAAAAAGGCTAGCAACAAAGCTTGGCAACATATTCATTGGTAGTCAGAGGATTTTTGTTAATGTTCTAAGATTCACCAGGAGAAATGTAGGAGGGATGCATGGGAAAACGAATCCAAGACCTAAGCAAAGAATGGAAGACCTCAGAAAGTCCTATGCCTATTCATTCAAAGACAGATACCAGAAAAGCAAACTCCTTCTGACCTAGAAGCGAAGGGGTCTCCTATGCTTAAGCTGCCACGAATGGTGGAGAGATTAGAAGAACTATCAGCAGAAGAAAAATTGAACTTATCAAAAACAAGGAAGCAAAGCCAACTGAACATGTCAAGAACAAGGAAGCAAACCCACCTTATGCACATCTAGAATTTAATTTAGAAGAAGAGGAAACACGGGCTAGGTCTAAGAATATGTACATGGGAATTATGGAGAATCCGAGACTAACTTATAACATTAAAGATATTCTCAACTCAGAAGGTTACTTTGCTATCAAAGTAACTCTGTTAGGTGTTAATCTCTGTCTTCTTGAAGAAATAAAGGAATGGGAACTAGACGATTTGGTAATAGATGGGAAAGATTGGTTGAAGAAATGGTTCAAAAAAGTTAAGAAATGGGAACCTTCTGATGTGTAAGAGGATTATTTGACTTGGCTACGGTACTATGGGGTATCATGTCATGCATGGAACCCTAACTTCTTTGAGTGTTTATCTTGTTGCTGATCATAAATCCAAATTTTTTAACTTGAGTAGAAGGAATAACTTGATCAATTATATTGTGCATATTTAACCGCTTGAGTTAACTTCAATCATTACTTGACTTCATGCTTATTACCATCAGGCGTTGTCATCATCAAAACCATGACATCAACAGGGATAGATAGATCTTGCTTACTATGAGTTTTGATCACTTCTTGATTATACTTGCAAGAATATAGTTCCACATTCTCCCCATTTTTGATGATGACAACATTTATCTCAAGTAGGTAGGAAAAGAAAGACAAATGGATATACATTTGAATGGTTAAACTCCCCTCACATGAGTAGATAGTATACTCTAATCCCTCCGAGAGTATACTTCTTCCACTTTTATCATAATAAAAAAAGCGGGTAATAAGGCAATATATAATTTTAAATATGCAAGCATGTTGTTCATATAGTCAAACATATTAAAAGGGAAAAAATTATTTCATTCATTCAAAGATACTGGAATCCAAAGTACAAGAAAGCAGGAAATTATAGGGATTAAGACAATGCAGAAACGACGAAAGTTCAAACACGCTTAAAAATATTCCATGAGGTATTTATTTTATGATAGAAACATCCTTTTCTAGATTTTGTATGGTTGGAGCATTTTGTTGGCATATCTCTATAAGATTGTTTACTGTTGTGTTTTATGCGGCTAGTTGTGTTATGTATTTGTCTTCATCCATCAATTCATTCCTTAATCCTCCTTTATAGAGACAAATATTTATACTTCTCAGCGATGAGTCACTATGCCAAAAATATGTTTAGACGGCACCTAAAAGACAGCGCTTTTATACAAAAGCGCTGCTAAAAAGAATAAAAAAATTTGGCTAAAAAAAAGCGCCTTAAAAGAAAGGCTTTAGAAAGCGCTTTTCAAAAGCGTTGTAAAAGATTGCCACCTTAGACCACCTTAGAAAGTGTTTTCCAAAAAGCGTTGCTATATGTATTACTTTAGAGAGCGCTTTTAAAAAGCGCTGTCTAAAGGCCACCTTAGAAAGCGCTTTCAGAAAGCGCTCTTATAGGGCTCTAATTATTTTCACTTTAGAAAGCGCTTTCTAAGGAAAAGCGCCCTCTAAAGTCCTTTACTAATTAAAATATAAAACAATTCTAAACATTTTCAGAGACACTTCTATTCATTTTCTCTCTCGACCGTTTCTCTAAACCCTTGCCGTCGTTCTTGCATGCCATTATTGTCGTCGTTCTTTGCCGTTGCCGTTGCCGTTGCCGTTACCGTCACTGTTGCCATTATCGTCGTTCTTGCATTCAGTTCCCGTTCGAAACTCTCCTTTGTTCTTCAGTTCAGGTATTCTTCAGTTCCCATTATCGTCCTTCATTCTTCTTTGTGAGCAATATTTAACAACTCTAGCTTATTGAATGTCATTGTTAGAATAATAATAATAATATTGTCGAAAAATGTTCTGTTTATTCTCAATATTCAGTTTGCATTACTTCCTTCGTAGAAAAATGTTCAAGATACTTGTTTCTCTTTTTTTTGGCATAGTGTGTGGATACAATAATTTAGCTGCCACATTGTGATTTTTTTGTTGACACGATTACTACGACAATTGTTTTTAGTCCAACAATATGGACTGTGAACTATCACATGGCAAATGGCTAGGATAATATATTTCAATGAGTCACATCATTTCTTGACATAAATACATAGGAACATCAAAAGATTAAAAGGTAAGGCATGATGAAGATGTAAGAATATCCACTAAAATGGTCACAACTTGATAAACATAGAATGTGATTCAAACATTTGGTTACCACTTATACAAGTGATACTGCTTATTTTCGAAATAGATTCTTCATAGATGAATGATGATAGCTGAGTCAATTTGACTAATTCTTTTGTTACTTTTAAATGTTGGTATTTGTCTGTTATTCCTTTTTGGTTAGAATGTGATTCAAACATTTGTTAGAATGTAATTTACATCTCTAAAGGTAATTAGTTGTTCTCTCTCTCGCCACTGTAATTATATATAACTTATATCATTTAATGGATTATGGATTATGGATTATGGATTATAGATTTTTATATTTGTCATTTAATTTTTGTTTTTTTTTCTTACAGGTAAAATGTCTAATAACCAGGAAGACATCTATGAGACACATGATACACAGGAAGCTCAGAATGAAGCTTCGAATGTAGAACATGAAATAAAAAGAGGAAAAACCATTATGAAAAGAATCATCCGTGCTAGAGATAAAGGGATGAGATTTGATGTACATTGGAGTGACCAGAACCAACTAGTTGAGCCTAACGGTTCAATGTTGGCTTCATACATTGGTTCACTCGTCCGTCAGCATATTCCAATCACTTGTGATAATTGGAGGAGTAAAGCGTTGGATGCCGGTAAAGAAAAGATATGGACCGAGATAGAGGTACTTACCAAATATGATTGATGTTATTAGATTTTTGTTGATGATTAAGTCTTTAATTTACTTATACTAACACACTTTATGTTTATATGTGATGTTTTTTTGTAGAGGTCCTTTAATATTAAAGAAAGCCGGAAAAAGTATTGTCTTCAATTGGCCTGAAAGAGACACAGAGGGTTTAGATCCTTGTTGTCAAACAAGTATCTTAGGGATGAAGACAAAAATTTTGTTGAAGGAGAACTTCCACCGTTGTATGCGGATGTGATTACACCGGAAGAATGGAGCCTTTTTGTAGACAAACGGAAAACCGAAGAATTCAATGTAATGTTATCTTGTCATGTCTATTGATTGTATTATATATTTGTTTCATTAGTTTGTTTTGATATGACTTAAACTTGTTTATCCAGAAATTGAGTGCCATTAACCGCGAAAGAGCATTAAAGCCCGCGTATCCATACAGAAAAGGGCGTTTGGGATATGCACGGTTACAACAAAAATTGGTAAGTATATATTAATACTATGATTTTATTAATTGTATTATTGTGTTATAATTGATGAACTTATTATTTAACTAAATGTGTAGTTAGAAGAGTCTAAAAGTGAAGAATCATCACTTTCGGACCATGTTTTGTGGAAGGAAGCTCGCGTGGGTAAGGGTGGAGCTGTTACAGAAGATGTTCAGCATGTTTATGAAGAATGTGTAAGTATAACATTATGTCTCAAAGTTAATTGAAATTTTATTAAATTATAATTAATTTTTAATCCCCACTAATAATTTTCGATATGTCAATGAATTTCAGGAGAATCTATCTAAATTCATACCCACAGATGAGGATGATTGCAGGAGCATTCTTAGTCGAGTGTTAAATGTTCCTGAGTATCCCGGTCGGGTGAGAGGGAAAGGATTTGGTGTGACTCCATCATCCTTGTATAAGCAATCAAAGAAAAAAATCCCATCACCCAAGAAATCATGCAAACTGTAATGGCACTACAAGCGCAAGTCCAAGCATTGCAGCAGGATAAAGAGAGATATGAGGCGGAAAGGCGCGGTTCCGGTTTGAAAGATGCTAGTGACAAAGCTAGTATCAATTCTCCAAATAAAATTCCCGAGGTAATTAGCACATATTTATTTTAATTAAATTAACACATTTATTTTAATTTACCTTTATACATATTAACAGTTACATATTTATTATTGCTTCAGGGCATTTCATCTTGCCAGCTGTATTTGTCATTTTCGACTTATCGTATGGTTGGCAAGGGAAAAGTGCATAACTTTGTGGGAGCGTTACTTCACCATCATCCGCTCCCACAAGGTTATCTGAAAGTGTCGGTTGATATCGCTTTAGATACGGATGCGTTACTACCGATACCAGACTCGGTTTCAGAGGTTACATTGTTGCGGGATGCAATAGGTTCGTTTGTTGCATGGCCGTTAGACCTCATTTCCATAGGTGATGAGGTATGTTGAAAACCATTACGAATCTCTAAGTATTCAAATGTCAATTCTGAACGATTATGAAAATCATTCTGAACCATTACTTACATTTTTTTTACATGGTAATGTTAGACTCCTACAAAACCCGCAGCAAAGAATAAAGGGGTTTTGCGGCAAAACGAGTCTGTTGAATCACACGGAGAGGTAGCTTTTAAGTGTTATTCTATTATCCGAATTCAAAAGTTTCATGATTTTCTACTTTACCTAACTTATATGATTGTTAGGTTCCTGCTCAACCTTCACAACAGACCGGCAAGAAAAAAGCTCCTACAAGGACCGTGAAGGAAAAAATACCTCACTTTCAGACGTGTCTAGAAACACTTATGTCAATGTCAGATTTGATGCAAGGTGCTATTCGTCAAATCAACATGGACGAAGGTGTTTTTGGTTTTCCTCATTCCGAGATAATCGGAAAAGAGGACATGGAGCAGGTTTTCAATCATACTAAATTAGGCATCGGTGTTATGCATTCATACATCTGATACTCCAATCAATCTATTATTTATTTAGTTGAACAATTTATTTACACATTTCAATGATAATAGTCTAATGTTTATTATGTTTTTATTTAAGGTGCATGTATGAAAAATTCATGCGGGGGACGGATTTGTCAAACAAATTCCGTTTCTTCTGTTGCAACATTGCTAATGCACCCAGAATTGATATGAATGCAGCAGAAGTAAGAGGCCACTTACTTGACAGATTTATGGCCAGCAACACAGAAAGTCTGTTTCTTTTACCGTATAATATTGGAAACGGGTAAGATTTTCATTCTAATTTCATTCTAATCTTTAATTTGTATCTTTTGCGTAGAAATTATCCATCTAAACTTTTGTTATATTTTACAGTGGACACTGGCTGTTGGTTGCCATTAATCCTGTAAGAGAAGTGGTATATTATCTTAATTCATTGGATACCGATTGGTCCACGTATCAAAATATGAAGGATGTGGTTGACACGTAAGTGAGATTGTTCAAAATATTCGTGTGTATTTGTATATTTAATTATTTCTGTGACATTGTTCTAAGTTTACGTTTTTCTTTTATAGAGCTATACTAGTGTACCGTGCACAAAGAGAGATTCGAGTAGCACGAGCTAGAGCAACCAATGTTACATGGGTCAAAGTGGAGGTATATTAATTTTCACAATGTTGCTTATTAGTGATGCTACTTGATAACACAAAACATCTATATATTATTTCTTATTTAATTTGTTTGTCTATGTGTAGTGCCCTCGTCAGCGTAATGGCATAGACTGCGGGTACTTCGTTTTGAGGTTCATGAGAGAAATCATTCAAATGGATCAATTGGAAATTCCTATCATGGTATGTATGGATTTATAACTTAGCATTTATTTTAATATTTATCGGATATGTCATATAATTTATTATTTTTAACTAAATAATGTGTATTTTGTTTTGTTATGTAGTATTTCGAAGATATGGCGTGTTCTTGTTACACAAGGAAACAATTGAATTATATTACAGAAGAATTGTGCGAATTCTTTCTTCTAAGAAGAATTCTTTGAATGTATAGTTTTGTGAATGTAAATTTTAGTTTTGTGAATATAAGGAAATTATGTTGCAAGAAGAATTCTGTTGTAAATTCTAGTTTTGTGAATAGAAGGAAATTTTGTTGTAAATTCTGTTGCAAGAATTCTGTTGTAAGAATTCTGTTGTAAATTCTAGTTTTGTGAATAGAAGGAAATTCTATGTTTATTGAAATGTATATGAATTCTTTTGTTGCAAGAATTCTATTTATTGAAATGTATAAGAATTCTGTTGTTGCAAGAAATTCTATAAGAAATGCAGGTTTGAAACTATGCAGGTTTCTCCATAAAAAAATGGCTAAAATGGGAATTTTTATACGTAGAAAAAATCAATAAAATTATAGGTATACTTTAGAGAGCGCTTTTAAGGAAAAAGCGCTCTCTAAAGTCCCCTTTAGAGAGCGCTTTTATCGAAAAAGCGCTCTCTAAAGGTATATAAAAAATCATTTTCCGTATACATTAGACAGCGCTTTCAAAAGCGTTGTCTAAAAGTACCTTTAGAGAGCGCTTTTGAAGGAAAAAGCGCCTTCTAAAGTATATAAAAAAAAAATTTTAAATTTTAAACGTATACTTTAGACAGCGCTTTTAAAAGCGCTGTCTAAAGTCCCCTTTTATAGAGCGCTTTTTCATAAATAAAAAAGCGCCGCCTTTACCTATGACAGCGCAGGCTTAGACAGCGCTTTTACAGGGCAAAAAAAGCGCCCTCTTTTCCCGTAGTGAGTAATCGATCATGTTGTGAGTTAAATCCATTGTTTCTCCCATAGTGTTGATTCTAAAAGCAGCTAAAATTTTGGTGATTAGGATCCAATATGGAAGTCATGTTGTTTGAGTTTGTTTGCAGCGATTCATATGAAGAAGTACTTATTCTACCCAATTTGTGTGAAAATGTTAGGTCAAAAGCCAAAGAGGAACTATATCTTCCTTAATGACAACATCAAGATTGGTTTCCCTTGGGAAAAGTATACTTGTAATTAGGTAGTATTCAAAACAAACTTTTAGCTTCATATAGCTCGCCTTGATGGGAAGTTTCTTATCCTCCATGGGATTTATAATGAAGGATATGATGGCAATGGAAAGTTTGACCATTTTTAACTTTATTGGTCATTCATAGATGTAGGATACCCCTTGAAAGGACAGCTCAATCATCCTTCCAAACTTTTCTATATGGATGTCAATTTTTATTCCTTTTACAGTTGAATTTAAGGATGATCCTTTAATCATTACATTTTAGTAGAAATTTTTCACAAGACTTGGAAACATTCTATCACTACCCTAGTAAAGAACTCATTCGGCAATCCTTGACATATATGAACATTATTTACTGGTATTTTTAGCAAACAATCATGAATTTGATTCACTTAAGAGATTAAACTCGAAAAAATATCAAAGACAAATTTTGCAGAAAAAGTGCAAAGGAAAGTGCTTGTGACTGAAACTTAAATGCTTGAAATGTAAATTTGAACTCAAACAATGCATAATTGTTTTGAAGAAATAAAATAGACAAAAAAACATAATAAATGTCATAAAAAATCTTTATTTAAAAAGACTTAAAGAAATATAAAGGAGGACGCAAACTCATACATTTCTCACAAAATGTTTCTCTGTATGACTTGGGTAATTTTGTTCTATAGAGAATGAGGGAAATTTTCAACCTTGATCCCAATAATAAGATCAGATATATGTACTAGTACAATAGTAATCACCGACAATAGTTAAATCCTTAGGATCTGACACATATTCCATCACGTGGGCTTCAATGCTTTAACTTGTTTCCATGTGTCTTCGATGATAAAACTGCAGAAAACCAACCATCATGCTCATAACTACTTTAAACCTTTTAAATACCTCCATCGTAAATCTTTGGTCAAATCCTATAGTGTTGTTGAGACATCTTCACATCACCTAATCTATAGACTTCAAAATATCTTATGTCCATAACATCTGGTGGGCGTGTCGAAATCGACACTTGATGAAGAGGTGATTTATGTAACCCCTTTCGAGATTCTGAACATGTTTTTAAGAGAGGGTGATCCTAATCTTGTGTATTTGATCCTGATACTCCTCCAAACCAGTCTTTGTGAGCATTAGAATACTCTGTATTTTGACTCATCTGATAGGTTAGTCGAACCATCTTAGTCGACAAAGTTAGTATGTCGACGTCTTTCGTTGAGTCTTTTATACTTAGCATTTCCCAACATGATAGTTACCATTCATTGTTGACTTCTTCAGCTAAAATTTCCAAGCTAACAAACATATGGCTTGAAGCTTCTAAGGAAGCTTTCCTCCATAAAAGAATGTTAAATCACTCTTCAGTTGAACATCATACTTATTTCTTGAATTCTTGATGGTATAACTTCTATAAAGAGTCTTCTGGATGAAGAATATTCAAATTAAAGGCATTTTGATGATGCCATGAGTATTGATACTTATAACATAGAGTGAGACTCACACAAGAACGTACGAAGAGAGAGAAATATGAGATGCAAAAAGAGGAAAAATAGTTACCTATTTATGGCAGACCATCTGGCAGTTTTGAGCGTGTAAAAGTTGCACAAATTTAATGGGGATTTTTCCTAGCAAATATGAGAACCAATAGTCTGTCTAATCGACTAGTTTATGGCCCTAATTGATTGGACTTTTTCTCTTCATCCCCTTTGGTGTTTTTTCAGGCTTTGGTCTGCATTTTTCCTTAGCACCTAGGCTTTCTATACCTTTACACATTTTGTTTGCTCCCTTTTCTTGTAAAATGCTAGAGTCTCAAATATTTTAATAGCTAAAATAATTGTAAATTTATGATTGAATAATGAGAGCACTTATTTAAAGGTTTAGTTAGAGTTCTAGGATTATTCAATCTTTAAATAATTTACTACCTTGATTACCAATTAATCTTGATAAAGACATCTAATGGCAGTTCGTCATTACATATAATCAGACGAAGTTTGGGGAAAAACGAGCAAAAGAGGATCCAAAATGATGAAGAAAGACCAAAGAATGAGTGAAAAATAGCCAAGTATGGAAGAATGGGACTTAGTGAAAATTCTGTTGAAAAAGGGTGAAAAAACACACAGCTACTAGAATAATCATGCGCAACATCGCGTGCTATCGCGTGCGCGATAAAGGAAAAAAGGTTACATCGCGCACATGAAGCTTTCATAATGTGCACGATGGATTTTTTTTTTTGGGCTTTTTCTGACGCGTTCTGATCCGTTCTAACAACTTTAAAAGGGGATTTTCTGCACTTTTATAAGGATTACGAATTTTGGAGATTGGAGTACGAGTTTGGGAGCACAAAAGGAGATTTTTAGGGCATTTTAAGCCATTGGAGATCATAACTTCAAGGGACTTCTTATGTTATTTTCATCTACTGATTGTGGTATTTTTCTCTAAATAATGTGTAGTTAAATTCTCTTAGGTTAGGTTATGTGATGATGAACCTTATTCATTCTTGTTGGCATTATATAGAGGTTTGACTTTGTATGAATCCTTTGAATTATAAATTTATTCAATTATTTCTTATGCTTAATGCTTATTATCTGAGATATTATGTTAATTTGTTGTTAGATACATAGAGACTCTTGAGCCCACTACTACAAAATACACCTTCAGTAACACTAATACTACTACGGTTATGCTGTCCACCGTTCTAATATCACAAACTGGAAGCGCCTGATATTTATATTTTTAAAGTTATTTAATCACGGTTGAGGTAAACAACTGTGGAGATAAAGTGAGTGTTACAAGTTTCGAATCTTAGTAACTACATTTTTTCCATTTTTCCTATTACAAAAAGCGCGTGTCACTAAAGTTCATAAATAAATAAATAAAATTGAAAACTATTTAACCACGATTTTACTACCAAGACTAACAATATCTCTCCACCACATTGACATGTGATTCTTGTTTTTATAAAAGCCTTCCATACTTACCATCATCAACTTGATATCACCGTAACGGACCTTCAAAACATCGAGCCATAAAGATTTATGGTCCGCCAATATCCTCCACCTCCATTTGTGTAGAAGTGCAATATTAAAATCATCGATCCTCCTTAATCCGAGACCGCCTTTGTCAACCGGATGGCAAACCACCTTCCAACTCACCCAATGAATTCTCCTTTTCCTTTCTGAACTTCCCCAAAGGAAGTTACTTTGGATAGACGTTAACTCATTAACTACCTTTCTAGGCGCCTTATAAAAAGAGAGCATAAAGATGGCAAGGGTAGATAAGACCGACTTCAAAAGCGTCAATCTACCACCAAAACTAAGCATCTGATTCTCCCAAAGCCCTAATCTCTTTTTCATATTAGAAATCACCCTCGTCCATAAAGAAGCCCCATTAGAATACCAACCAATCGAAATGCCGAGAAAATAGAATTTGTTATCCTCCTTCCTACAAGATAGGAACCAAGAAGCAACATCCAAAAAGTTAGAACTAATATTCACCCTTATGAGCTTGCTTTTATTGAAGTTGATCCCCAAACCCGACACAAGCTCAAAACCTCTCAACACCATTTTAATAGCCCAAATGTGTTTCCAACTCCCATCTCCAATTAATAATGTATCATCCACAATTAGAGGATGTCCAAGAGACAATTACCATTAAATTTGAACCCCGCAAAGTTGACGTTCTCCACCGACCTTATCACCAACACGCTCAAAGCTTCCGTCATCATTACAAAAAGAAACGGAGAAAGCGGATCTCCTTGTCTCAATCCCCTCTCTACAAAAAAAACTCCTTAGTCGGACTACCATTAACCAAAACCGACATGCTACTAGTAAAAACCAACGCTTCCATCCAATTCCTCCAAGTTTCTCCAAACCCCATCTCTTTAAGCACAAACCTAAGAAAGCCCCACGAAACTTTGTCGTAAGCCTTCTCAAAGTCCACCTTAAAAGCAAACACTCCTTCCCATCCTTCTAGCAAAATCCACCATTTCATTTGCCACAAGGACCCCATCAAGCAATTGTCTTCCCGGCACGAAAGCATTTTAAGACTTCGAAATAAGAGTGTTCAAAACCACTTTCAATCTAGCCGCTAATAGTTTGGAAAGCACTTTGTACACACATCCCACAAGACAAATGGGTCTATAATCACCCAAATCCAAGGGATTGGAAGATTTAGGGATCAAAGTCAAGAAGGAAGAAGTAAAAGCTTTGGATAGGAGAGCTCCGGAGTGAAAACCTTCAAAAAATCTAATGAAATCAAACTTCATAAAGAACCAACACTTTTTAAGGAAAAGGAGTGAATATTCGTCCGGTCACGGACTCTTCGATCCCTCGCAACCCCAAACCACCTCCTTAATCTCGCCCTCCGAAAAAGGAGCTTCAAGCGAAGATCTTTCGTTAAGGTTAAGAGAATTAAAAAGAGAACCTTCAAGAACCGGCCTCTCTTTGTACGGTTCCACGAATTTAGTGGCAAAAAAAGCCCTAACCTCCTCCTTCACATCCTCCACCTTATTAATCGTACCTCTATATGTGTTCAAAGAACCTATGAAATTCCGCCTCCTCCTCTCTTTCATGATGTCGTGGAAGAACCTACTATTGTTATCCCCATCATTCAACCACTTTAATCTAGATTTTTGAGTTAAGATATTCTCCTTGATTTTAAGGTTCAACCAAAATTTACTACACACCTTCCTTTTACCCTCCAAGACCGAATTCCTATATACCTCATCATGCTCCCCTTCCAAATCATCCCCTTCGTTCAACCTCATCACACCCTCCTCCATCTCCAAGTTAATCTTCCCAAAAATGTTAATGTTCCACCACTTTAACCTTTCTTTAAGAAGGCGTAACTTCTCTTTAAGGACATAATCGCTTCTTCCATCCACCACCAACTTTTTCCACTTCGACTCCACATAAGGAATAAAGTCCTTATTGTCAAACCACTCGTTGTTGACTTTGAAAGGTTTCGGGCCCCAATCCGCTTTATTCACAACTAACCAAATAGGACAATGGTCCGAAATATCTCTCAAACCAATGAATTAACCAACGATTCCCCACTTATCAATCACCCCCTCCGCTACTAGGAACCGATCAATCCTACTTCTCGCCTTCCCATTACCTCCATACCAAGAGAATTTCTTGCCCTTACACGGAACATCAATCAAGTTGCTATCGGCGATGAAGTCTGCGAATTCCCTATTTTCCGAAGTCCTACGAAACTCTGAACCCCCTCTACGCTCATTAGAACATTTCACGGAGTTAAAGTCTCCTCCGATGATCCAATCGCCATCCTTCCATCTATCCTTCAAATCCAACAACTTATTCCATAACAAACGCTTCAACCCAATAGCACACGAAGAATAGACATTCACTATATAATACAAATTATTCTTCCACTGCACTTTAATACGCAAAAAACCGTCCCTTTTAAAGCTACACAACACTTCAAAGGTCCCCTCCTTCCATAAAATTAATAACCCTCCCGCAGCTCTATCGGAATTGGAAAATGAAAACTCAACTTTATTCTTCCTCCAAAAACTTCTCGCGAGTCCCTCTGTCATAAATTGTAACTTTGTTTCTTGAAGCAAAAAGATGTCGGAATTTCCTTTATTAATAATCTCAGAAATTCTGCACCTCTTAGCCTTACTCCCACCTCCTCTAATATTCAAACAGCCTAAAATCATTGAGCAACCTTTGAATTCACCTTCTCACCTACCAATATTAACCTGTCTTTCTTTTCCAAATAGTCAAGATAATTCTTAATATCCCCTTTATCCAGACCATCCACTACCCCTAAATCCCCCATGTCCCTCCACAATCTGGCCCCCACATCCGTCCCTAAATACTCCGCTGTACGGAAATTGCATCTGACTATGTCAGATTCACTGGACTGCTCCCCATACACCTTACCATCCAAATTGTCAACTCTATTGGCCACTTCCGCTGGGAAATTAAATAATTTGGACTTTTTAGATACACCACCTTTATGTCTACCCCTTTTGGAAAAGTCTCTAGGGGGTTTACCCAATATCCTCTGAGAATTGAAAAGACCTCCCAGTTCACAAAATAATTTAAATTTAATATGCTTTTGTCCCCACCTCCGAACCACGCGCCTAGGTTGAGTGGTGAAACCAACTGCCTCTTGTAAACTACCATGTTCCGTAGGGCCCACAGGAGATGAAATCCCAAAAGAACAAGCCACCTTGGAAGTTGTACAATTGACCGAATCCGCAGAAGCTAAAGTGCTTTTGGTATTAATCCCATCCAAACAAGTAATACCTTTTGCAGCCTCTACAGCTTCGTCAAACACACCTACCCCTATAGCCTTTATTGCTGAAACCTCTCTATTATCACAATCACCTGCCACACTTTTCTGAACCTTTCTCTGACTCATCTTCCTTCTAAAAACCGTTGGATAAAACCCAACTTTATCCTTCTCAAGACCACCTTCCCTAAATGCCACCGGTGAACCAGAGCCTTCTCCGTCTTCCCCATCCCCAAAACCTGAAGAAAACACGCCCTCTATGTCATCGGAAGCCTCACTGTCATCTAATGGAACTTCCCACCCCTTCTCCGTCTTCGATGATTCAGATACCAATTGCCTACTAGCTTTCTGATCTGGCATTATTCTAACAGGGCCATAAATATCCTCTCTAACAATGATGGTGAATAGAGTGTCATCGATCAAGACCGAAATCGATTCCGTGATCGTATAAGAGAGTGGCACCTTAATCATTATCCTGGCAACATCCTTAATCCCTCCTGTCATCGTGTTCTCATCCGCACAAATAAACACCCCCAAGTAGTTGGCAATTTTCATGAAGAAATCCATCTTCCAATCTTGAATCGGAATGCCATACAACCTCAACCACACAACCCTCTCATTGTCAACATCACTGGCTTTCCAAAGTCTGATCTCAAGGAGCCATTGTCTCCACCAATCCCCTCCATTCTGAATAAGCTCAAAAATCTCACCTTCATTCACTTCCTCCAAAAGGCAAAGGTTCACCCCAAGAGGGATAACCTTGATAGAAAAATACCCCTCCGTTTCAAACCAAGTTTGCAAATTGTGGGACATTCCAGAAGTCGTGACCTTGCCTATGTAAGCTTTTTCCAGGTTAGCTCTAGCTCCTTTCTCCGTTTGAAACACCAACGAAGGAGAAAACACTTGATCTTCCCTACCTGAACTGACCCCAACAACTTCTGCGTAACTCTTTGATCCTCTCAGGGTGGAGTGGTCTTGAACCCTTCTAGCAGCTTTGAAATTCTGTATGTGTTGTTGAAAAGAATGCGTTGTCTTCCCCTCTCAACTACCTGCGTTCCTACTATGCCCTTCGTTCCTTTCGAACCTCGGAGGATTTGCGTAAATCTTCCGTCCCTCAATCTTAATCTTATCGAGTTCAACGGCAAGGGATTCAACATCGTCGACTCCAAAAAACCTTGCGAACCCATACCTGTCTCCGATCCTATTCCTCCTTGGCAGAATCACGACTTCCACTATCTCTCCAACGCAACCAAACAAACCAAAAATGTTCTTCGCCTTCGTCCTATCGGGAATCTTAGAGAAAAAACAGTTGAGAGCTTGTTACCTTCTCCCCCATTCGAACCTCTGACCACCGAGAATACGTCCCACCTCGGCACAAAGTTTTTTGAACACCTTCTTATTGACTTGTTTCCAATCCATCTCCCCGTACGCGGCTAACCTCACCGGAGACACTTGATAACTCAGAACGCACAGACACCACAACCAAGGCCCCTAACCCTAGGGTTAGGAATTTAAGCTGAAGATCATAGTGTAAATACTCTAAATCATCGCATGCAAAAGAGGAGAGCTAAGGTACGAAAACGAAAAGGATGGCCAAAACTTGAAGATGAAGAGAAGTCAAAGAGAGTTTAGAGCTTCTCTCTCTTCTGTGTAGTGTATCAATGGTATGTATAGTTAATTCATAAATAGGCTTATAGTTTCGACATATATTTTTAACACACATATGTAAATCCAATGCTAAAATGAAATGTAGTTGTGGTAATGCTAAGATGTCAATCAAATAGAATATATACAATAAAGTTCTACATTGGGGCAATAGAATGAGTTTTACATATTAGTGTAATTTGAGATGCATGTGCTAAATATTCTAACTTATAATAGTAAAGATACATTGCACAATTTCCACATCTCTCTCTCTCTCTCTCTCTCTCTCTCTCTCTCTCTCTCTCTCTCTCTCTCTCTCTCTCAAACCCTAGTACCACCACCGCCCCCTTTATCCACCTTATCTACGTGACAACCACCTCCAATTAAAAAATCAAAGCCAATTTCATACTCCTCATCTCATGGTCTTCCTAATGAACCAGTTAGAATTTTGTTTTGAACAACCTCGGTGTTGTTAGTTCCTGGATTGGCTGGAATTTTGGTAAAACAAAGTATATTCAATGTTGATGTCAAGGTGCTGATGTTGCAACATTGAAGTCTTAACAATGGGCTATGTTAAGTATTTAATTGCTGAAGTTGGATGTCTGATGTCACACAGGTGATGTTGTAACATCAGATCTGCAGAATTAACAACAGCAGGCTGTGATGTTGTTAGGGCACGCGTGTTAGCTGGAATTGTGGAGAGCAAGCTGTCTCATTGGATGCGAATATCTTGGGATAGATATTTTCTGTTACATGGGAGATTTGATTGCAGGTCTGTTGGAGAATTAAAAGGTTGAAGATTTAAAAAGATTTTGGGGATAAAATCTGTTTTGAAGATTCTGTTTTAATTAACAAATCTGATCAAATATTGTGACTAGTCCAAGACCAATTCAGGAGCTATATAAAGCGCACAAGACCAAAGGAAAAAGTACAGATTAAAGATCAAGAGCGGAGGTTGAGTGTCTTAGATATTTGTACGAATTGTGAGTAAACCATTCAAGGGTGAATTGGTGATCTGTCCTCTCTAAAGCTGTGAAGCAAAGAGAGTTGTGTGACTTGATCGAAGCTAGGAAGTAAGATCAAGGGTACTCAAAGTGGGTTCTTTGAGTGTTTGTAAGGGATTGAGTGGTGTTCTCATACCTAAGTGGTTTCTTAGGTAGGAAGTCATTAGTAGAGTATAAGTTTAGGAGATTGTCAACGGGTTGTTGAGTCTGTAAATTATATCTACAAGTAGTGAATTCCATCCCTGGCTTGGTAGCCCCCAGAGTAGGTTGGTTGTAACCGAACTGGGTCAACAATTCTTGGTGTTATTTTACTGTTATTGATGTCCATTGTGCAGAGTGTGTTGTTGTGACATCACACCTTAACATCACACGTCTTATACCAGAATTTCAATTGGTATCAGAGCAGGCATCCTGTCTGTCTCTGGGTGAGATCTAGGGAAGTTACTTTCTGGTGTAAAGATGGACAAAGAAGTTGAAGGATTCGTCAACAGACCCCCTATTTTGGATGGATCCAATTATGACTATTGGAAGCCAAGGATGACCACCTTCTTAAAATCCTTGGACAGTAGGGCTTTGAAGGCTGTTATTAAAGAATGGAAAGCTCCTGTCATGTGTGAGAAGGACGATGCTGGTAAAGATAAAGAAGGCACCTCTAAGCTAAAGCCTGAAGAAGAATGGACCAAGGAGGAAGATGAGCTCGCCCTTGGAAATTCCAAAGCTCTAAATGCCATCTTCAATGGAGTGGATAAGAATATCTTCAGGTTAATCAATACCTGTGAAGTTGCTAAGGAATCGTGGGATATCTTGCAGGCTACTCATGAAGGAACATCTAGAGTCAAGATGTCACGACTTCAGATTTTAACATCAAAATTTGAAAGCCTGAAGATGAAGGATGATGAGACCATTCATGACTTCCACATGAATGTTCTGGAGCTGGCTAATGCATCCAGTGCTCTTGGTGAGAAGATGTCAGATGAAAAGCTTGTGAGGAAGATCCTTAGGTCCCTACCTAAGAAGTATAAGATGAAGGTTACTGCCATTGAAGAATCACAAGATATAAGCAAGATGAGAGTTGATGAGCTCATTGGATCTCTTCAAACCTTTGAGCTTGGGTTGAATGAGGAAGAACTAGAAAAGAAGCCAAAGAGTATAGCCCTGGTGACAAATGGTGAAGAAGAGAAAGGGAAGAAATCTGAATCCCAGGAGGATCTATCTTAGGCCATAGTGATGTTGGGAAAACAGTTCACCAAAGTATTCAGGAGAATGAATAATAACTCCAGGCCTATTGTTAAGAACATGACTTCTGACACCAGCAAGAAGGATGAAGAGAAAACTGCCCAAGATAAAGAAGTGCAGTGCTTTGAGTGTGAAGGGTATGGACATGTCAAGAAAGAATGTCCCACCTTCTTGAAAAAGCAGAAGAAGGGCATGACAGTTTCCTGGTCTGACTCTGATAGTGAAAGTGAAAGCGAGTCAGCAAAGCATGTGAAAGCTTTAATAGGAGCTGTGGTTTCTGATGATGATGGAGAAGTAACTTATGAGGAGTTGGCATCTACCTATCAAGAGCTGTGTTTAAAGAGTGCTGAAATTTATCAAGAAAACAAGTGCCACAAGCAACAGATTGCATAGCTAGAGAATAAAAAGACAGATCTGGAAAATGAAGTGGTGCTAGTTAGAGCTCACCTTGATCAAATGACCAAGTCTGTTAGGATGCTGAGCTGTGGTACAGACACACTTGACAAGATACTTCAGTCAGAAAAAGCTGCTGGAGACAAAGCTGGGATAGGTTATGTGGCTGAGGACAAGGGAACTTCAGAAGGAAGCACTTCAGGTTCAAAGAAGGAAGTGTCACAACTTTCATCTCAACATCAGCCAAAGAAGCAGGATCCTACCCCTAAGAAAGCTGATGTTTCACAACCTAAGAAGATTGAGAAGAAGACTGGTCCCTATCAGAAGAGAAAGCAGCCACAGGGAGCTAGTCAGTATATGCCCCCACAATACCATGAGAGCATGCAAGCTGCTCAGTTCAAACAGCACATGTCTCATCAGATGTCTCAACATCAGGACAACTGGTATGGTTATGGTTATGGATACACCAATGTTGTTCCTTATATCTATGGAAGAAGAAAGCCACACCATCATGGGAGACAATCCAGGAAACAACATTCTCAGCCGTCTTATGGGAGAAGATATCAACATAATAGATGGCAGGGCAGTTATGGTAGGAGGAGACCACATTATGGATGGCAACATAAGCAATCTCATCATGGCAGAAGATTCAGAGATGAAAGGGTGAGATGTTATTATTGTAGAAGGTTTGGACATATGCAGTACTCTTGCTACAAGCTGCATGGATACCCTCAACCTCAAAATAGATGGAGAGAGCACAGGCCCAAAGTTGTTAAATAATGGGTACCTAAGGAGAAGGTGAAGTGCTTATTGGCTCACTTGGATGACAAAGAGGCTAAAGAAGGAACATGGTACTTTGACAGTGGGTGTTCCAAGCACATGTCTGGATGTAGATCCATGTTTGATGATCTTAGACCTTGTCCCTCTCATGAGGTCATATTTGGCAATGGAGAAAAAGGTGTTGTTGCAGGAGTTGGGAAAGTGCAAGGTGATGGTAGACCTTAACTTGACAATGTTCTGTTTGTCAGTGGCTTAAGTGCAAATTTGATTAGCATAAGCCAGTTGTGTGATGAAGGTTACAAGGTAAACTACACTAAGGATGATTGTGTGGTTTCTGATGAGCATAATCAGATTGTTATGAAGGGTGCCAGAACCAAAGACAACTGTTATCAGTGGACCTCTCTTGAAGGAGATTCAACTAGTGATGTTCTAGTTGATGTTATAACATCAGACTATGGTATCGGGATGCTGAAAGGTCACTCAGAGTTAACAAGCTCAGATGTGAATGTTTTAAAAGGAAAGGTTTTATAGAGGGAGAAAATTAGTAATTGGTCTTTAAAGAGTATTCAAAATCAGGCGCCTTACTATATTGAGACTACATCAAGACTTACCAAAGCATTCTCATTGCAACGCTTCATCTCCCTAAATCTCAACAGAATAGAAAGTTCTCCTTCAAACCTAGTCTGTCACAAAGGAACGATGTCTGTCCCCTCCAAGAAATCTGAGCAGGTACGAACTAGGGTTTCTTCCGAAGAACTCATTTCTATTGCTCTTCCCGAGTCAAGTAATCCTAAACCCTCAACCACGGTAAACAAACCTGAAGCTAGGTCATCATCCTCTCAAGCTATTGAGGAGAAGTTTGATGTAGACATGCATTTGGAACAGCTTGCCACCAAAATCCTTGAGAAGGGGATACGGGTGAAAGGGATTTCTGTCCCTCTAAGGCAAATGCCTGCTGAACAAGTCGACTCTCAAGGAGAGGACAAAAATCTTCAAAGACAGGCCCTTAGTCAAGAAGCTGAAGGTGAAGATCCTGATGACACTGATGTCAGTCTTGATGTCAGAACATCGTCCCCTGGGAATGAAAGCCACAGGGGTAAAGGAAAGGAACAGGTTGAGGTTATAGAGATTGAGGACTCATCTGATGATGATAGAATTGGAAAAAGGAAGGATAAGAAAAGGACTTCAGTTACAGACTCTCCCAAGTCGTGGAGCAAAGGTGCCAAGTCTGGCAAGAAGAGGAGAATCAGGGAAGAGTCAGATTCTGAGTGTGATGCTCATGACATCAACCCTGCTACAAATCAAGTGCCTAATAACATCTCATCTCACAGTGCCAGAAGTGCATCCTTGTGGAAGTGTGTGAGCCTAAGAAAGGTAGCTCTGGAAAGAGAGGTAGTAGCAAAAGACTTAGAATCTACTGAAATTATCAACCTAATTAAGCTTGCTGGTCTCATAAGAACTGTGTCAGGGTTGGCTGATTGCTATGATAGACTGGTTAGGGAATTCATAGTTAATATACCTGAATCGATAAATGACAGCAAGAGCCGAACTTTCAGAAGAGTTACCATCAGGGGTAAGTATGTCTGGTTTTCTCCTGAGATGATCAATGCCTACTTAGGAAGAAATGAGGAAGATTATGGGGAATTAGAAGCCTCCAACAATGTTATATGCAAAGAAATCACTGCTGGGCAGGTAGATGTTTGGCCCGTAGAAGGAAAGCTGTTAGCCAGTTTGTTGAGTGTCAAGTATGCTTTTCTGCACAGAATAGGTATTGCCAACTGGGTTCCTACTAGTCACAAGACCACAATTTCTATTGAATTGGGGAAGATAATTTATGCAGTTGGGACAAAGCAAAGAATTGACTATGGCTCCTACATCTATGATCATACTATTAATCATGCTGCTACAAATGCTGTAAAGATGCCCATTGCTTTTCCCTCTCTCATTTGTGGGATTGTCTTGTCTCAACATCCTGGAATTCTACAGCATTCAGATGTTGCGTGTAAAAGGAAGTCTGCCTTGTCACTCCATCACAAGTTGAAACATGTTCCTTACAGTGTCAAGACATCTGCCTCAACATCACAACAGTCACCAACCAAGACTGGGTTGATTACAGAACTAGAGGAGGCTTGCAAGGAGTTAGATGAAGTCATAAGAGTTAGTACTGAAAGGAAACAAAAATTTGAAAGACTTGTCATGGCTCTGAGATTGGCAACAAAGGAAGGTGAAGCTGTCAACACAAGGAAGGATGCTATTGATGAAGACGATAATGATGATCTCAGCTCAGAAGATTCAAGCTTTTAATGATTGCCTTCTATTTTAGTAGGGTTAGCTTTATTTTCTGTATTTGTTTTAGCACTTAATGTGCTTGGTTTTGTAACTTGAATATTGTGCTGTTTTATGCACTGTTTATGTTTTAGTCTCCTTCTATGATTTGTTTTGCCTGTTTACTAACTGTGAGGCTAACAATGAGAGCTAGGGTTTACTGACTATAGTTAATAGGGCTTCTTATAGAAACTTTCCTAATTTTGGCTAAAAAGGGGGAGAAAATAGCCAAGAGAGTCAAGTGTATCAAAGAGTATTATTGCCATATGCTGCAAGTGTGATGCAGATATTAAGGGGGAGAGATAAATTGTTGCTGCATTAAGGGGGAATTTTGACTGAACTTGTGAAGATATCATGACATTTGAAGAGTGCAGCCAAGCAGACATCAAGGGGGAGTAAATTGCTGCACATTGTGAGCTACTGAACAGCTGTGATGTTGGTTCATGTTTTAGAGGGGGAGCACCAATTGGCTGTTGTCAATAATGAAGATGGTGCTGCAGCAGATCAAGTGATGAAGACTTTGAAGATTGTCAAACTGCTGCTGATTGAGAGTTTCAAATTGTTTTGAAGACTATTCCGCTGCTGAAATCTCTGAAGGTGCAGAGTGCAGAAGTTGATTGCAGAGTGCAGAGGTTGTTTTAGCCAAAATTAGCCAAAGGGGGAGATTGTTAGTTCCTAGATTGGCTGGAATTTTGGTAAAACAAAGTATATTCAATGTTGATGTCAAGGTGCTGATGTTGCAACATTGAAGTCTTAACACTGGGCTGTGTTAATTATTTAATTGCTGAAGTTGGATGTCTGATGTCACACAGGTGATGTTGTAACATCAGATCTGCAGAATTAACAACAGCAGGCTGTGATGTTGTTAGGACACATGTGTTAGCTGGAATTGTGGAGAGCAAGCTGTCTCATTGGATGCGAATATCTTGTGATAGATATTTTCTGTTACATGGGAGATTTGATTGCAGGTCTGTTGGAGAATTAAAAGGTTGAAGATTTAAAAAGATTTTGGGGATAAAATCTGTTTTGAAGATTCAGTTTTAATTAACAAATCTGATCAAATATTGTGACTAGTCCAAGACCAATTCAGGAGCTATATAAAGCGCACAAGACCAAAGGAAAAAGTACAGATTAAATATCAAGAGCGGAGGCTGAGTGTCTTAGATATTTGTACGAATTGTGAGTAAACCATTCAAGGGTGAATTGGTGATCTGTCCTCTCTAAAGCTGTAAAGCAAAGAGAGTTGTGTGACTTGATCGAAGCTAGGAAGTAAGATCAAGGGTACTCAAAGTGGGTTCTTTGAGTGTTTGTAAGGGATTGAGTGGTGTTTTCATACCTAAGTGGTTTCTTAGGTAGGAAGTCATTAGTAGAGTATAAGTTTAGGAGATTGTCAACGGGTTGTTGAGTCTGTAAATTATATCTACAAGTAGTGAATTCCATCCCTGGCTTGGTAGCCCCCAGAGTAGGTTGGTTGTAACCGAACTGGGTCAACAATTCTTGGTGTTATTTTACTGTTATTGCTGTTCATTGTGCAGAGTGTGTTGTTGTGACATCACACCTTAACATCACACGTCTGATACCAGAATTTCAGGTGTCAATAACCGTTTCTCCATCTTTGACTGGCTCTTAACGAACAACCACCGTTTCTCCTTCTCCGACCCGTTTATATTCCTATTAACATACAAAGTGGGTGTTTGGTCTTTTCACTAAAAAAATCACCTTTCTGAGTTTTTTAGTTATTATTTGCTTTTTTTCATTTACAGGCTTGTGTTCTCAAAGTGAATATTCACTGTGAGCAGAAAGTGAAGAAACTCCTTCAAAGAATTGAAGGTGCTCACTTTCATAATCATACTCAAAATCAATTAAGTAGCATTTTTAGCTTACTCAAAATATAGATTTTTTTTGCCTATATTCAATAGAACATGAATGCTACTTTTCAAAACTTCACAGAAAATTTCATACTTTTAAAAAATTGTTGGTTTTAATGATTAGAAGATTTTTTTGAGTTTAGCTGTTATTTTTTATGTGCATGGAATCTTTTATAATTGTGGGTCGTTTGTTCTTTAGGTGTTTATCAAGTTCAAATAGATGCAAAAAAACAGAAAGTAACAATTTCAGGAAGTGTGGGTGTTGCAACATTGATCAATAATCTTTTAAGATTTGGAAAATGTGTTGAAGATCTTTTCTATTTTGTTAACTTGTCATTATGTAGCACTGATGTATGTGTTTACTCTAATAGTATTCTATTTATATAGCACTGATGCATAACCTATAACAAGTTACGTTTCTATTATTATTTCTTGAGAAACACTGGGATAAGGTATATTTTTCTAATTAGATGGAGAATAATGAAGTTGAGGCTGCTCTAAAAAAAAGCAGGTAGTCTTTCATTGAAAAAATGTTGTCAGATACTTCGCATATGTTAGGGGAGTTTCAGGCTAGGGAACATTGATACATAGTGTAGGACTAGGTACTTTTGTGAGAGACACACCACTTGTTCACCTAAAACCTTAAGGTGACAGATGAGTGGGTTCTCCCACTTATAAATGTTCAAGTCAACACATTCCTATCCAATGTGGGACTATTTCCCTACTTACTCACACTTGCTTATATTATTCCAATACTCCCCCTCAAGTGTGAGTCCACAATGTTTCCCTCTTTTATACTTGTATCGTCGTTGACACCTTTTTCAAGGGCCTTTCAAGGGAATTTCGATACACCTCGGTCCCTTTCTCGAACCAAAGGCTCATGATACCATTTTAGGGGAGTTTTACACTAGGGAACATTGATACATAGTGTAGGACTAGGCACCTTTGTGAGAGACACACCACTTGTCCACCTAAAACCTTAAGGTGATAGGTGAGTGGGTTCTCCCACTTATAAATGTGCAAGTCACCACATTCCTATCTAATGTGAGACTATTTCCCCACTTACTCACACTTGCTTATATTATTCCAATAGCATATTCATAAAAAGGATTCAAGCAGCATCGGTGATGTGAGCTAAAATCTTATAGAAATATTTACTTTACATGTTATGCATTCTAAATCATGTTAAGTTGTTCTGCTTTTCATTTGGTATTTTGTTACAATGTTTTTCTGAAAAATTATATTTCAATTGATTTGATATAATGTGTCGGTTTTTTTTGCACCATGTAAGTTTGTCTTCTGTTTTCTTTTGTAGTTAAATATTGGATATTTACACTTATTGAAGTGTGTATTTCCTTAATTTGATTTATGACTGTTGGATGTTATGATATGTATCAGCTTCAGTTTATAATATTTCGTGTAAACTAAATAAGTAATAGTTAGCATTTATATGTTTCATATGGATTCCATTATTCACAAATGACCTTTAAACTCACTGAACTTAAGATCGCAGGGGAGGGCAAGAATGTTGTTAATTACGAGCTTTGTATAGCAATGGTGTATATATCCAATTCATAAATAGGTTTATAGTTTCAACATGTATTCTTAACACACATGTGTAAATCCAATGCTAAAATGAAATGTAGTTGCGGTAATGCTAAGATGTCAATCAAATAGAATGTATACAAAAAAGTTCTAAATTAGGACAATAGAATGAGTTTTACATATTAGTGTAATTTTAGATGCATGTGCTAAATCTTCTAACATATTTTAGCTATTGTGAATAAATGGATATGCTCAAATATCATGTACTTTACAGTTTTTAATTTAAAATATATTTTAGATATCAAACCTTTCAAGTACTAGATTGTACTATCTCATAGCTAGTTGTTTAATACCAGACTAGCTGGGGAAAACCAATATTTTACTATTACCCACATAAACGGCTATTAGTATGTCTTAGACTTTGCTGTCGATTTTAATTGGTAGAGTATCCTTATTCGTCTATCATGTCAAGGTGATCATTTTTCTATAAAACGACATTGTGCTCTTATCACAAGCTATAGTTTGCATAGAACCAAAAACTATCATTAGTTGACAATGCCAGAAATTTAAAGGCTAACTAGATCGAAATATTTCAAACCAAACTTAGTGTTTCTCATCTTGTACACAGGGTTGCGTGTGATGGGACATCATGAAGGGGAAGCATACACATTGGAGCAAACACTCGCCTAAAGGTCAAAGACTCACCCAAACAAGTGAGAGAGACACCACATATTCACCCAAAATCTTAAGGTGATAGGTGTATGGGTCATCTCACTTATAAAGTGCTCAACCTCCACTTTTTTAAGCAATGTGGGACTTAGAACTCACTTGTTTCACAACACAACTCGCACTTGGTTCTCAACAATGTCCCCCTCAAGTGAGAGTCCATCCACTATGCTCCCCCTCAAGCGGAAGCTCTTTCATCCACATGCTTGTACCGCCGTTGAGAGACACCCTTATCTCGTCTTGGGCACATCAACGGAACACGCCTCCTAACCACAATGTCAGGAAGACTTTCGACACAAGAAGTTGGTCCCTTACTCGAAACCAGGCTCTGATACCACTGATGGGACATCATGAGGGGGAAGCATACACATTGGGGCAAACACTCGCCTAAAGGTCAAAGACTCACCCAAACAAGTGAGAGAGACACCACATATTTGTAGCGTGCGATTTTTGTCGGTGACGCGACCACCTTATCGCCACGGGTTTCTCCTCACCCTCAATGGTAGGAGTGGGGTGCTACTTTCTGATTTCTTATTTATCCCGTGAAGCTGGAAGGGAAAGGGAAGCTATCTAAAACTAACCTTGCACGCGAATGTTTAACTGAGCAAACGCTAAGAGAGATTTGGGGAGTTCGGGGTCAGCTTATACAATGGGGAGTTGTCAATTACCCATCCTATATGTGGTTATCCACAGGTTGTTAGCAATTTTCCTTACTGCTTTCTACTTACTGGTGTTTGTCTGTTGTGGGTTGGGAAAGTTTCTCATTTGGGAGGTTTTTTTTTTTTTTAGAGAGAGAGAGAGAGTTTTTATTGATGTCGGGCTTGCCGATGTTTTTGATGAGTGAAGGTACTGAACCTAAAGTTTTTGATTGGTATGCTCGCTAAGATTTCACAATCTTATGCCTATGTATTCCCGTTAAAGATAAACAGGGAAATCAGAGCAATCATAATTCCTCCTATTCTATGGGAGGAAAAAGATGATGTTTTGGTGTCTTGTTTAAAGCCCAAGATTGAAGCTAAAGGGAGTATTTGTTTCTTGTTCAAAGCCCAAGATTGAAGCTAAAAGGTTTGACTGAGAGAGAATTTGTCATCTCTAAAGGGAGACATCTCGTCTGTTTATCACAACTGTTGGGTGACTGATTATAAAGGAGGATTACTTTAACTAGGATATGTGAATCCAGCAATACCATAATTTCCTTTATAGGGGATTTATCCTGAAGGAGAAAACTTTAACTCAGTGTAGAGCAATTCCATTTTTCCTTAGGAGTCTTTCATGCTAAAAGAGGGACAGTGGCGTGGATGTAAATAATCCAGAGGCTTGCCGCTTACAGCAATTAGATGAAAGAGAGGATTTACCAGGATAAAAGATGGACGACAGCTTGGATATTTGGATTAACAAGTGTGCCACTTACAATAGTTATCTGGAATTAGGTTTTGTTTTGATTTATCTGTGTGATATACAGAGAAATGTCTTCCTACAGAGAGTTTTAGATTTCCTCTGAGGGGATGTTGATTTTTGTGTGCCTTGATCAAAGCCCAAGGTTGAAGCTAAGAGATTAACTGACTCCACTGGGGAAGTCCTTATACAAAGTATAAGAGGAGGCTAGAAAAGACTGACCCATCAAGAGAGTGTTTATCTGTCTTGTACAAAGCCCAAGATTGAGGCTAAAAAGAGACTGACTCCTTTGGGGATATCATTATACAAAGCCTAAGAGGAGGCTAACAGGAATTGAATTTTCCGGGGAAATATTTTGTCTGTCTTGTATAAAGCCCAAGATTGAGGCTAAAAGTGGTTTTTTACTCTACTAGTGAGAGGTTTTATCTGTCTTGTACAAAGCCCAAGATTGTGGCTGAAAGAAGATTGACTCTGCTGGAGAGTACGATTTGTTTTGTATAAAGCCCAAGATTGGGACTGACTCTGCTGAGGAAATTTTTTGGGTGTCTTGTACAAAGCCCAAGATTGAGGCTAGAAAGAGGATTGAATCTGCTTAGGGATATTAATTCCCAAAGCTTAAAAGAAGGCTGGGAGGAATTGACTTCATTGGGAAGATATTTATCCAGCGCTTAAGAGAAGGTTATGAAGATTTTGACTTTGCTGGAGAAAGTTTATATATGTCTTGTACAAAGCCCAAGATTGAGGCTAAAAAGATGACTGACTCAACAATAGAGTGTTTATATGGTGTCTTGTACAAAGCCCAAGATTGAGGTTGAAAGGATGACTGACTCAACAAAAGAGTGTTTATATGGTGTCTTGTACAAAGCCCAATATTGAGGCTGAAAGGATGACTGACTCAACAAGAGACTATTTTCAGAAAGGAGATGGACTCAACAAAAGGGTGCTTTTGAGGCTAACTCTGCTGAGGAAAATCATTATACAAAGCCTAAGAGGAGGCTGGCTACTGCTGAGGATTATTGAGATCCCGAGGCAGGTCCAAGTCGGGGGATCAACTCTTGCTGAGGGTTTACAGAAGAGTTAAGGTATCGGATGCCTTGAGGTTCTGATAGGCTAGTATGGTATTGATGATGAGATGACCCTAGCTGGGGTATTTAGGATAAAAATTGTGTTTTAGATCCTGTGAGGATTTTAAACTCTACTGGAGATTGATCGAATGATCAGGGTTTCTCCTGTATTTATAGGGAACTTGAGAATGTCTTTGAGATCCAAGAGGAGATTAGACTGTCCAAGTCTATTGGTATGGAAGAGTTTATCTTTGTATGATTCCCAAGAGAAGGCAGGTGTTTTAAGGGAAGAGAATCAACCCTTAAATTGGTCTAAGGTTTTGACTCTTCGGAAAGAATACTCTAACAAAGGATGACTAAGTTCTGTCTTATACCTTTAAGAGGTCTTTGGTCCTTGTATTAAGCCCAAGAGAAGGCATGAGAACTTCTAAGAAGCCGGAGGGTCCTTGTACAAAGCCCAAGAGGAGGCTGGGATGCTTTTAGGAAGCCTGTGGGTCCAAACTTAAGAAGAGTTCAAGAAAAGTTTCACCGGGAATAATCTTTTCTTTAGTGAAAAGTTCTAGGGTTTGAAGAAATTCAAGAGAGGTTTCACCGGGAATAATCCTCTCTGGTGGAATGAATTTCTTTGACAATTTTCTAATAGTGACAGTCTGAGAAAAGTTTCACCGGGAATAATGTCTTTCTCTTTGTTCCATATTGTATAAGCCCAAGAGAAGGCAAGACTATATCTGGAATTCCTATGGGGAACTAGTTTTTGACTGTGTTAAAAGAGTGACCACTGGCATTATCTAGTTCTAGACCTAATTGCTGGGGAAAACTCTAAGCCGATAATATATAGGCATATATATACAGATGAACTATATACTGTATGTAAAAGAGGGTAGGATGACTTACAAGTGAGCAAGCTTCCAACACAAACAAATATATATATATGTGCAAGTATGTAAAAGAAAGCTATTTAAAACTTACAGGTGAACAAGCTTCCAGTGTAACAGCTGTATGGTTAGTTGTTCAAGAAATTAAAGAAAGTTTTGATAACAACTATGAATTTGAACTTAAATCAAAAGGGAAAGTTGTTTTGAAAAGATTGGCCCAAGAAAGGTTTTATGTACAAAGAGATGGGTCTTACAACTTAAGGAGAGGCCCAAAGGTTTATTTTTGTACAAGTGATGGGGCTTACAACTCAAGGAGAGGCCCATGGAAAGACAGTGATCGCACCGTCTATTTTGAAAATCGCGTCGGGACTTATACAATGACTGCGGCCCAAAATAGTTTGGTTTTCAAAAGGGTTGGGTCTTGCACTCTATTAGAGGCACAAAGGTTTGAAAAGAAAAGAAATGGGACTTACAACACAAGGGTAGGCCCAGATGATTTTGTTTGAGAACGACGATCACGTCGAGGTTTTGAAAACACAGTGGGACTTATACAATAAATGAGGCCCAAAAAGGTTTATATTTACAAGGGATGGGTTTTACACTCAATTAGAGGCCCAAAAGTGTTTTGAAAAAGGTTTGTGAGGGTGAAAATAATCAAAACCCTAATTTGATTTTTTAAAAAGTATTTTAATTGAATAAAATTCAATTAAAATGATTAAAATTATCAAACATGTGTGAAAAACAACTTATGATCTTGGATAAATGTTTGAAAAACCATGTTTCATTCATGGAATGATTTGAAAATTATTTGAATTTGCAAAATCAAGAGAAAGAAATATTTTTAAATGTTAAAAAACAAATAAAATATAATTCTTTGCAAAAATACTAAATATATGAAATAAATAATATTTTTGTGAAATTTTTATGGAATAAAATATTTTAACATTTTTCGGGAATTTTCAAAAAAGGAACAATTAAAAAATAATTAAAATTGAGAGAGAAATTAATTTTGGAATTAATTAAACAAAAACCATAAAAAATGAAAAATTGCAAAATATGACAAAATGATAAAATGGACTGGGTGGGTGTTGAACCCACGACCTCAACAACAAACACACATGCGCGCTACCACTGGGGTGGTGATACATCCGTGTATCAAAACCACCCCATTAATACATAAGGGTGCCAAGTTCCTGGGCGCCATGGCCTGGCCCTTGCCCACGGCAAGGCCTAGTTTTGGCAATTTGCATGAAGTCTATAACTTTCTCATTTCTCCATGGATTGGGACAAAATTTAGGTGCATCTGACCTAGAATTTCATGAGGAATCCAATGGTGCCCTTGGAATTTTCAGAAAATGTTTCCATTTTAAAATCCGATAGTGATTTCAAAATAGGCCAAATTTTGCATGTTCTATGCTATCTCATGGTACAGGCAATAATAGCATGATAAATTGGTTCAAACACAACACATATGATATGTATGAGAGGTCCATGATCAAAGGACCTCAAAGCAATGCATGATTTAGAGAGTTCAGGTTGTGATGCACTAACCTCTTGGAGCTTCTTGTGCTATCTGCCAAGTTCCTTGTGCCAAAAGTAATTCAATGCTTTGAACACTCTTGATTGATCCCTTAGAAGCTTTTAGGATGATCAAAACCAGCTGGAATCCTCTGGAACAAGAATAGGCTCTTTCTTGCAAAAGTGGCAAAAGTAACCAATATAGTAACTCTCTCAAATGGTGTTCCAGATGAGGGAAACCAATTGGGACAGTTTGAGGATGATATTTGGAGTGTGTTTGAGGTCTGGTTTGGTTTGGAAGTGACTGAATTAAGGCAAGGCTTGAAAAATGCAGAAAAGTCAATTTTTGAGGTTTTGGAGGTTGACTTTCTGATTTTGGTGTTTCAGATCACAAGTGAGTGTTTGAACAGCTTAGATATGACATATTGGATGTTTTTGGATCATGAGCTGTGGTGGAATTGCTCTCTAACTCAAAAACTCATAGATGACTTACAAAAGAAGGCATTTTGGCCTAAAGAGAGAGATTTTGAGAAAGCATCAGTTGTAGTGCTTTGTGTAGCGTGCGATTTTTGTCGGTGACGCAACCACCTTATCGCAAATGGGTTTCTCCTCACAGAAATGGTAGGAGTGGGGGTGCTACTTTCTGATTTCTTATTTATCCCGTGAAGCTGGAAGGGAAAGGGAAGATATCTAATACTAACCTTGCACGCGAATGTTTAACTGAACAAACGCTTAAGAGATTCGGGGAGTTCGGGGTCAGGTTATACAATAGGGAGTTGTCAATTAACCATCCTATATGTGGTTATCCACGGGTTGTTAGCAATAGGTTCTGCTTTTATACTTGATGGTGTTTATCTGTTATGGGTTGGGAAAGTTTCTCCTTTGGGAGGTAGGAGAGAGAGTTTTTGATTATTTTAGTGAGGTACTAGACCTAAGTTTTGATTGGTGTGAAGGTACTAGACCTAGAGTTTTTTGACTGGTATGTGAAGGTACTGGACCTAAAGTTTTTGATTGGTATGCTCGCTAAGATTTCGCAATCTTATGCCTATGTATTCCCGTTTCAAAGAAACAGGGAAATTAGAGCAATCGTAGTTCCTCCTATTCTATGGGAGGAAAAGATGTTTTGGTGTCTTGTTTAAAGCCCAAGATTGAAGCTAAAGAGTTTATTTGTGTCTTATTCAAAGCCCAAGATTGAAGCTAAAAGGTTTGACTGAGAGAGAATTTTTCATCTCTAAAGGGAGACATCTCGTCTGTTTATCACAGTTGTTGGGTGACTGTTTATAAAGGAAAATTATTTTAACTGGGATATGAGAATCCGGCAATGCCATAATTTCCTTTATGAGGGATTTTTCCTGAAGGAGAAAACTTTAACTCAGTGTTGAGCAATGCCATTTTTCGTTAGGAGTTTTCCATGCTAAGAGAAGGACATTGGCGTAGATGTAAATAATCCAGAGGCTTGCCGCTTACAGCAATTAGATGAAAGAGAGGATTTTTACCAGGATAAGAGATGGACGACAGCTTGTATATTTGAATCAACAAGTGTGCCACTTATAGCAGTTATCTAGGGTTTAGGGTTTGTTTGATTTATTTATTTTGATGTGTGATAACACAGAGAAATGTCTTCCTACAGAGAGATTATGATTTCCTCTGAGGGGATGTTGATTTTTGTGTGCCTTGATCAAAGCCCAAGGTTGAAGCTAAGAGATTGATTGACTCCACTGGGGAAGTCCTTACATAAAGCCTAAGAGGAGGCTAAAAAGGTTGACTCAACAAGAGAGTGTTTATATCTGTCTTGTACAAAGCCCAAGATTGAGGCTAAAAAAGGACACTGACTCTTTTGGGGGTATCGTTATACAAAGCCTAAGAGGAGACTACAAGTTAACTTTCCCAGGGAAATATTTTGTTTCTCTTGTACAAAGCCCAAGATTGAGGCTAAAAAGGGGAAACTGACTCTACTAGTGAGAGGTTTTATCTGTCTTGTACAAAGCCCAAGATTGTGGCTTAAAAGAAGATTGACTCTGCTAGAGAGATTTATACGGTGTCTTGTACAAAGCCCAAGATTGAGGCTGAAAAGAAACGGACTCTGTGGGAAAGAAATCTTGATCTGTCTTGTACAAAGTCCAAGATTGAGGCTAAAATGAGACTGACTCAACAAGAGAGTGTTTTATTTGGTGTCTTGTACAAAATCCAAGATTGAGACTAAAAGAAGATGACTGACCCAGCTGAGGATTTTTAGGTGTCTTGTACAAAGCCCAAGATTGAGGCTGACCTTACTGGGAAAATTATTATACAAAGCCTAAGAGGAGGCTGAAAAGCAGATTGATTCTGCTTAGGGATATTATTTCTCAAAGCCTAAAAGAAGGCTGTGAGGAGTTGACTTTGCTGGGGAAGATATTTGTCCCAAGCTTTAAAAGGAGTTTATGAAGATTTTGACTTTGTTGGAGAAAGTTTATAATGTCTTGTACAAAGCCCAAGATTGAGGCTAAAAAGGAATGACTCAACGAGAAAGTGTTTTTGTTTTGTACCACTGACTCAACAAGAGAGTATGGAAAGGTGATTGACTTAACAAGAGAGTCATTTGTTTGTCTTGTACAAAGCCCAAGATTGAGGCTAAAATGGATTAACTCAACAAGAGAGTGCTTTGAGGCTAACTCTGCAAAGGAAAGTCATTATACAAAGCCTAAGAGGAGGCTGGTAAAGTTTAATTCAACAAGAGAGTGCTGAAAATGTGATTAACTCAACAAGAGAGCCTTGAAGGGGTGATTGACTCAACAAGAGAGTCTTTTTTGAAGCCAACTCAACTAGGGAAAATCATCATACAAAGCCTAAGAGGATGCTGGCTTCTGCTGAGGATTATTGAGATCCAGAGGCAGGTCCAAGTCGGGGAATCAACTCTTGCTGAGGGTTTACAGAAGAGTTGAGGTATCAGTTGCCTTGAGGTTCTTATTTGGGATAGTGTTATACTAATGATAAGCTGGCCCTTGGCCGGGGAAATTAAGGAAGGAAGACTGAGTTTTAGATCCTGTGAGGATTTTAACTCTACTGGAGATTGGTCAAATTACCAGGGTTTCTCCTATGTTTTCAGGGAACTTGAGAATGTCTTTGAGATCCACGAGGGGATTAGATTGTCCAAGTCTACTGGTATGAAAATGTTTATCTTTGTACGATACCCAAGAGGAGGCTGGTGTTTTAAGGGATGAGAATCAACCCTTAAATTGGTCTAAGGTTTTGACTCTTCGGAAAGGCTGCTCTAACAAAGGATGACTAAGTTCTGTCTTATACCTTTAAGAGGTCTTTGGGGTCCTTGTATTAAGCCCAAGAGAAGGCATGAGAACTTCTAAGAAGTTGTAGGGTCCTTGTACAAAGCCGATGAGGAGGCGGGGATGCTTTTAGGAAGCCTGTGTGTCCAAACTTAAGAAAGGTTCAAGAAAAGTTTCACCGGGAATAATCTTTTCTTTTGTGAACAGTTCTAGGGTTTGAAGAAATTCAAGAGAGGTTTCACCGGGAATTAATCCTCTCTGGGGAATGAACTTCTTTGATAATTTCTAATAGTGACAGTCTGAGAAAAGTTTCACCGGGAATAATGCCTTTCTCTTTGTTCCATATTGTTTAAGTCCAAGGGAAGGCAAGACTGTATCTGGAATTCCTATGGGGAACTAGTTTTGACTGTATTGAAAGAGTGACCAACTGGCTTTACCTAGTTCTAGATCTAGTTGCAGGGGAAAACTCTAAGCAGATATACAAGTATATATACAGTTGATATATGACAAGTATTTAAAAGGATATGAAAGAAAGACTTACAGGTGAGCAAGCTTCCAGCAATACAGACAAATATATATATATATATATATATATATATATATAAGCATGTAAAGAAAGCTGATAAAAACTTACAGGCGAGCAAGCTTCCATTGTAACAACTGTATGGTTAGTTGTTCAAGAAATTAAATAAAGTTTTGATAACAACTATGAGTTTGAACCCAAATCAAAAGGGAAGTTGTTTTTGAAAAGATTGTTGGGGCTTATACTCAAGGAGAGGCCCAGATGAAAAACAGTAATTGTACCGTTGATCTGAAATTTGTATCGGGACTTATATAATGACTGAGGCCCAAAAAAGGTTTTCTGTACAAAGAGATGGGTCTTACAACTCAAGGAGAAGCCCAAAGGTTTGAAAAAGAAAAGAAATGGGACTTACAACATGAGGGTAGGCCCAAGTGAAAATGTTTTGAAAAGCGACGATCACGCCGAGATTTTGAAAACACAATGCGACTTATACAATGACTGAGGCCCAAAAAAGTGTTGGTTAAAAAAGGATTGGGTCTTACACTCTAATAGAGGCCCAAAAGTTTATTTTTGTACAATTGATGGGGCTTATACTCTAGGAGAGTCCCATGGAAAGACAGTGATCGCATTGTCATTTTGAAAACTGTACTGGGACTTATACAATGACTGAGGCCCAAAATTATTTATGTACAAAGGGGGTTGGGTCTTACAACTCAAAGAGAGGCCCGAGGATGTTTGAAAAGATTTGTTAGGGTGATAATGATCAAAACCCAAATTTTTAGTTTTAAAATGTATTTTAATTGAATTAAAATTCAATTAAAATAATCAACCATGTAATACCCCGTAAATGATTTCCAATTGGGATAATATTATTATGATCAACTGGGTTTCGGGTTACTCTGAGAATTATTGGATAAAATAATTAGAGTAAACTGACGAACTCATAACTGATCATATTAATATTATTGAACTCTGAGGTTTATTAATTTGTGCATTTGAGATAATTCGGACAATTAGTAGTGTTACTAATTAATGATATTTTTTTCTTATATCATTCCTTTTCCTCTCATTTTCCAAACATAGTAACATTTGAGAGAGAGAGAGAGAGAAAATAGAGAGAAAGAAGGGCAAAGGAAAGAAAGAGAAGAAAAACTTGGAATTGAAGAGAAAAGCTTGGATCATCCTCTAGTCTTCATCAAATCACCTCATCTTCATCACCATCATCCTCTATTCAAGGTGGGTTCTAGTTAGAACATTAGTTTTAGAGTTTTTGGAAATGTTTGAGTTAGGTTAGATTTATTGGAATCGATAATCTAACGGTTAAGAATCGATATAAATTGTGCAGTATGATCACATTATGCATATGAACATTGTTGATGCTTGTTTGTGCCATTTGGAATTGTTTTGGGTGAGGAAATAATGGATTTTGACTCTTAATAGCGCTGCTGAGATTCTGGGTTTCGCATGGTTCGCCTAGCGAACCTGGGGCGAATGCGAAAGCGAATGGTTTCGAGGGTTCGCCTAGCGAACAGTAGCAAAGGTCAAGGCGAAGGTTCGCTAAGTTGTTCGCCTAGCGAACTTTGTATCTTTTCAGTTCTGTTTGGTTAGCCCAGAGGTTCGCGAAGCGAAGGGCACGACGAAGGTTTGCCAAGTTGTTCGCCTAGCGAACTTTGTGTCTGTTCTGGTCTGCTTGTTGTTTCTCCTGGAGCTTCGCTCAGCGAAGGAAAAAGTGAATGTTCGCTGGGGACTTCGCCTAGCGAACATGACAGATTTGTCCACCTTGTTTCTTCCATAACTTTTGTTTCGTGTATCCGATTTAAGTGTTCTTGATACCGATGGAGAGCTATGGATATAATCTATCTAATGGAAGTGAAAAATTCTAGGTTAATGCCCGATTAAATAAATCGAAGGGAACCGGAATTGGTATAAATTATGATACGTTGAATTATGTGATTCCAATATATATATTTGACTTGGGTTTGCCTATTTCCCTTGTTGTTGAGCATGTTTGAGAGTAAATATGCATGTTAAAAATATGAAATAGGTAGAGTGAGGAATATTACCCGGAACTTTGTTAGAACCTAGTAACGGTTAGGAATTGTGGAATAACATAACGACGACGCTCGTGCAAGAGAGGATGAGGCGTGCGTCTATTGCCGAAGGGCATGAAGATAAGTACATTAGTAAGGATCATGTTCTATTGTGTATGCGATCATGTAATCGTAACCATTTATCTTGAGGTGTAGTTTCATGAGACTCGAGCTCCTCCTCTGAAACGTATGCACAATTACTTGGCAGGTTTGATTCCCGCGTGTAGTACGAATGGAGCCTATAGGGTAAAGAGACTTGTGATGGTTAACAGGCCATGAGAAGTGACGGTTCACGGTTAATAGGCTGGTGTTCCCAAATCCATTTCGTATGCCAAGTAACTACAAGGATCCATGACTCGGGTCGACTTCTAGACGTAGAAGCGGACAGGAAAAGGGGATGCATTGGTAAGGTTAATGATTAGTGAGAGTTCTTGAGTTAACAGGCTCAGGACTTATCTCATTGTGATATTGTGAGTTAACAGATCACGAGTGTGGATCCATATAGTGTGTGTGAGTACTCAAAGTCTTCCCTTTCCCTTTTGACTTGAGTTAGGCTTGTTAGAACCTTGTAAAGCCGAGAGGACTTATAAGATAGGGAACTCATGGATATTTGATGTATCTCACCCCACGTTGTTGTTTACATCACAGGTACTGCAGGTTCGACAAAGGGTAAGGACAAATTTATTTGACTTTTCCTTACGGATCGTAGCTTTTGTGTGGCAAGGCTTCCGTTGTGGAGTTTATTTTGGGATCGTTGTTGATCTAGTTCTTAGTTTTTATCATTTTGAACATCTTGTATATATAAGGCCATAGTTTTTTTGGAGTAGGTATTTTGGGCTTGTATATGTATAATGTGTTAACTAGGAACTTATGGTATTTCAGTACCAAATACTTGGATTCATATATAAGATTTATGCTTTGATGTATGAGTTGTATATATGGGTGTTACAAAACATGTGAAAAAAGGTTGTGATCCTGGATTTATATTTGGAAAATCATGTTTCATTCATGGGATGATTTAAAAATCATTTTAATTTTGCAAAACCAAGAGAAAGAAATATTTTTAATGTTTAAAACAAATAAAAATATAATTCTTTACAAAAATATCAAATATATGAAATAAATAATTTTTTTTTTTGTGAAATTTTCATGGAATAAAATATTTTAATATTTTTGTGAATTTTCAAAAAAAGAATCAATACAAAATAATTAAAATTGAGAGAGAAATTAATTTTTGGATTAATTAATAAAAACATGAAAATATTGAAAAATAGCAATAAATGAGAGAATAGCAAAAAAGGTCTGGGTGGGGTTTGAACCCATGACCTCATACACAAACACACATGTGCGCTACCACTGGGGCGGTGATACATACATGTATCAAAACCACCCCATGTGCATATATGGGGTGCCAAGTTTTCAGGCATGACCAAGGCAAGTTTTGGCAATTTACGTGAAGCCTCCTCTAACTTTCTCATTTCTCCATGGATTTGGACAAAATTTAGGTGCATCTGGCCTAGAATTTCACAAGGAATCCAATGGTGCTTTTGGAATTTTCAAAAAGTGTCCCAATTTTAAAACCCGATAGTGCTTTTAAAATAGGCCTAGATTTGCATGTTCTATGCTATCTCATGGTACAGGCAAGAATTTCATGACAAATTGGTTCAAAAACAACATATACAACATGTATGAGATGTTTATGATCAGTGGATATCAAAGGAATGCATAATTCAAAGAGTTCAAGTTGTCATGTACTTACCTCTTGGAGCTTCTTGTGCTAATTGTCAAGATCCTTGTGCCAGAAGTAATCCAATGCTTTGGACACTCTTGATTGATCCCTTAGAAGCTTTTAGGATGATCAAAACCAGCTGGAATCCTCAGGAACAAGTTTTAGCTCTTTCTTGCAAAAAGGGCAAAAGTGACCAATATGGAAACTCTCTCAAATGGTGTTCCAGATGAGGGAAACCAATTGGGACAGTTTGAGGATGATATTTGGAGTATGTTTGAGGCCTTGTTTGGTTTTGGAAGTGACTGAATCAAGGCATGGCTTGGAAAATGCAGAAAAGTCCAATTTTGAGGTTTTGGAAGTGGATTTTCTGATTTTGGTGTTTCATGTCAAAAGTGAGTGTTTGGACAGGTTAGATATAACATATTGGGCGTGTTTGGATGATGAGCTGTGGTGGAATTGCTCTCTAACTCAAAAACTCAGAGATGACTTGCAAAAGAAGCCATTTTGGCCTAAAGAGGGAGATTTTGAGGAAAGCATCATTTGTAGTGCTTTGGTGTACTCAAACTGATCACAATTGAGCTCTATTTATAATGTTTCAAGTTTGTTTTGGCATCAATAGTGAATGGCGGCTGCAGCAGGCCTTTGGCCAATGTTGAGCAAAAGGAATCTCAAGCCTCCTCTAGCCATTGACTTGAGGTTAGGGCACAGGCCTATGGTCCTTTAATTCAGAGCTTATTCTTGACTCATTCAGTTAGGAATGTGTCAGTCCATGCCACCTTGGTGTATCCATTGAATGCTTAGAAACAAAATTGGAGTCTTGGCACCTTTTTAGCCTTTTTAGGTTTGTTATGGCTAAGTGTCGATTCTTGGACTTTGGAGGCCTGGGGATCAGATCATTCTCCTTTTGTTTTATCCTCAGATGTGTCCAAATGGATGACAAGGCTTAGAGTTGTCCAAATTTGTCAAATAGAGCAAAACACCAAATTCTGCCTTGCTTAGGACAGTTGGAAATGATGATTTTGAGGGATTCATATCTCCCTGCTCAGGTTGATTTATGGGAGGCTCTTGTGCTTTTTAGAAAGCCCTCATATGATACAAAACATGTGTGATCATAGTTTATTTTGAAACTATTTGGATCCAACTGAAAATACTCCATGAACATTGATGTTCAAGGCTAGTAACTTAGCCAGATTTTCACTAAGTGTTGGAAAAAGTGTCATTTTCATGTTTTTTGTGATATTGATCAATCCATAACTCAAAATCCATAAAGAATTAGAGTCGGAGGTAGTTGAAGCTTTTGTATAATGTAGCAAGACCTACAAATCCAGCTTTGGATCACCCAAAATGGTTGCTTGGATCTCAAGTTATGATCCTTGGAAGTGGGAACTAAAATCACTTTTGTTCCATAACTTAGAAAAATTTTAGTTTCTAATGGTTGCCCATTTTGCAAGAAACCTCACTTTTCTTGATTTTTCTTAATGAATGATGATCAATACCATACATTAATATTATTTTTGACTTAGGGGAACCATATTTGTGAAAAATTCCAAAAAGTCAAACTTGATTTTGTGTTCAGTTGACTTTTTATTGGATGAAATCCAAACTGTGCGATCCTTTGTAAAATCAAGTCCTTGACCTAAATCAAACCTAATGGATGGATTCCATAGGTGTTATAGGGTGTATTGAATCATGTCCCAAGGTTTGGGAGCATGTCTTGGTCAAAAGTCAAAGGTACAGTTGACTTTTTTCTTCAAAACCCTAATTGTGGTCCAGATGAAATTGAAACTTGTGAATCAAGCTTCTTGGATCAATCCATTGTTGTAAATGGATCAATGTGGTGTATTTGAGGTCCTTAAAACATGTCTTGAGGTCTTGGCTCATGTTTTGCTCCAAAAGTCAACTTATGGGTGAATTAGGTCAAGAAACCCTAATTCCTGATTTTTGGTAAATGCATCCCCTGAGGCTAAATTGACTTGATGATTGGGTCCATGAGGTCCCTTGGAGTATCTTAGGTTGTTTTTTGAAGCATTGGCTCATGTCCAAAAGAAAAATTCCACCTGGAGGCCTTGGTCGACCAAAACCCTAATTTGGTGACACTGGCGATCTCGAGGCTTGATCCACTTGGAATGTTGCAACCTTGTGCTTGATTCTATATGTGGGAGTCCTCTTGATCCTTTATAGGTGTTTGAGAGGTTAGATAAGTTGAATATCATGTCATTTCTTGATTGATAATTTGTCTAAGTGCTCTAAGAGGGCTTGAAATCCTAATTCTTGATTGTGGTGAATGCTCAACCATCTTTGAGGAGATTGATGAGGCATGAAGGTACATCCATATTATGATGATGACTTGCACAATGATGGGAAATCTTGGTTGTCAAAATTTGGGGTATGACACTTTGGTATCCTCAAACTGAGCACAAATGAGCTCTATTTATAGTGCAACAAGTTTGTTTTGTAAGCAATAGTGAATGGCAGCTGGTACAGGCCTTTGGCCAATGTTGATCCAAGGGAATCTTTAGTCTCCTCTAGCCATTGACTTGAGGTTAGGGCACAAGCATATGGTTCTTTGATTCAGAGCTCAATCTTTACTCATTCAGTTAGGCATGTGTCAGTCCATGCCACCTGGATGCATCCATTAAATGCTTGGAAACAAAATTGGAGTCTTTTGCACTTTTTAGCCTTTTTAGGTTTGTTATGGCTATGTGTAGATTCTTGGACTTGGGAGGTGAAATTATGGCCTATGCAGACAACAGATGTCCTAACACATGTCAAGACATTGTGCTACATAATCATTTAAACTTGGAGGCGCAACAGCAGACTGATACCTTGAATATCAGACCTGCATCCTCACAGATGTCACGACATCTGATCCAACATGTCAGTCAAGAACATTAACAAAACTGTAAATTGCAGAATGTTAAATAAGACAGTGATTGTTAACCCAGTTTGATGCAATTCACCTACATCTGGGGGATACCAATCCAGGATGAAGACTTCACTTTCTGTAGAACTGTTACAGAGCTAAACTCCCCTGTTTACAACTTTATACCTAACATCTACCCAATGAACATCTTTATCAAGGCTAAACTCAATCGTTTACAACCCTGATATGAGATACCCCACTCACATCCTAATCACAACCTGTAATATCTCTGTCTTCTGCCAATTCAGAACCTGTCGCGGTTTCTTGACCTTCAAGCTATCTTGGACTTGCTTCAAAGCTTCGTCCAAGAGCAATACAACAACCATTACCTACAGGTTTCTGGTTGTGTCCCTGTACCTATGCCTTCCATTCTGCATCCCATATTACAGAATGGAGACTTACAACTCCTAAGAGAGCCAGCGACTCTCAAACCCTAAACCCTTATTTAACACAAAGGAACTAGTTACAAAGTTACAAGCGATACAAAAAGTACAGTTTTTATATTATTTAACCCTAGGTCTAAGTCTCCTTATATAGTCTTATGTTGTCTTGGGCTTCAATCGTTTCTCCTTTATCCACTCTGCAAATTTGCACCAAATCTTTTAACATATTTGTTAAGTAATTAAACCTACTGTATTAGTAAGATGTTAGAACATCTTTGTCGTCATCTTTAATCTTGAGCAGATTTCTTCATCTTTATCATAATCATGTTTTACCAAAATTTCGTCAAACCACAGGAGCTTTCAATCTCCCCTTTTTGACAAATTTTGGCTAAAACATTCCCTTCTGTGCTGGATGAGCGAAGTTTATAAAGGTCCTTGAGTCCCTTCATCTTGAGATTTACCCTTTTGACATCTTCTTCCTGAATTCCAGAAAGAGCTTAAACAGTCGTGACATGGAGTACAAAAAATATGTAACTCAGACCACAAGTCACAACCTATTTTTTCAACTCAAATCACAAGACACAAAAGAAACGCAAAAGAAACAAGTTAAGATGTCAGAGCATCTTATCCAGCATTCTTGCATAACACCTGCAAGAATGTACCCATAAAAACAACAGAAAAAAATGACTTCCTTCTTCTCCCCCTTTTTAGCCAAAACTTGGAAAAAGTGACCAAGACAACTCCAAGCTCAGACGCAACATACCCAGAGTTTGAAGAATACCACCGATCACTAAAAGGAATGTTGAGACTAAGAAGAATTGATACAGTCTTATTTATAGCCAAGCACTTTCCTTAGGAAGTAACGAACTACAGAAAATAACTCTGGTCCATTCAAAGATCCATTTACCGAAGAAAATCACTCGACTAAATGCTCACCAGCCAAGACTGTTGACTGTTCTTCTTTTAAGAACACCGACCAACAAAACCATTTCATGCAAACATGTTTTATACCAATGTCCCAACATCATGTTAGACATTGTCTATTCTTCCCAGATTCTTCTTCTGATTTGACAATACAGAGACTTCTTCACAAGATTATGATCCCAGCCTGCAAGAGAAAAATAAATTCTCCCAGACTCAGTCAATGATTCTAAAGCATCCAATAAGAACCATTCAAGTATGCATTGCCAAGTTTCCCACAACTTGCAACAATTCTTTAATGTCAAGACATCCTCCTTGACATCTCAGTTTGCTTGACGCACAAATGCAATCTGGAATTTTCAATAATAACGTCAAGCCATCCTCCTTGACATCTCAGTTTGCTTGACGCACAAATGCAAACTGGAACTTCAACAATAATGTCAAGCATTCCTCCATGACATCTCAGTTTGCTTGACGCACAAATGCAAACTGGAACTTCAACAATAATGTCAAGCCATCTTCCTTGACATCTCAACTTGCTTGACGCACAAATACAAGCTAGAACTTCATCTTAGATCAAGAGGCCTCTCCCCCTAGCTGAGGTAACTGGTGCTCCTCCACCGAACACCCAAGCTAATGACTGGAAAACATAAGATGCATCTTCATGTCTTCAAGAGCGTACCCTCTGTTCAACACACCTGCTGAACGCAACCATTAACTCTTTATTGTTCCCTCTGACAAGAAACAATAATCGCTCACACATGATCACCATCATGCTACCCGTGAGGAAGTGTACACCAACCATAACAAACTCTTGGCTTAAGATCAAAGTCCCATTGATCCCCCTCATCCTGCAACCATCTACACACCACACGAACTCCTCTTGAATTCTCATGTATAGACCTCCAGCTGCTTGAGGCACAAACTAATTGAATCAGAATGCTTCACATTCCTCAAAGAGACTCACAGGGCCCCTTAGTTTGTTATAACAATGTCAACTATCGTATGCATGGTCCAGAACTTCACAGCTACTAAACTGATCCACTACTAGCATGACTTGCTCCAAGGGTTCCAATGTCGTATGCAAGATTTTCCACTGACCTCACCAGGCCAGCAATAGAGATAAACACCATGCAATCCAAGACAGTCATTCCTATCATTCTCCCGTATGATAACCTGGAATACTTATGATTTATGGTGAATCTCCACTTCTGAACGCATTCAGGAAACAGACTTCCATGCAATCAACACATGATCCACTTCAGTCTTTACAAACACTTACATCCTCCTTCCAAGGAACCCTTCTACTCCATCATTCTCCCGGATAATCATGTAGATACTTCTTGGACACGATGCAAGTAACCAGTTCATCACAGAACCTAAAATCCTTCACCAAGGATAACTAACCCAAGGATGTTCTAACATCTGTTAGGACATCTTCAGCACATCACAGACACCACACACCATGGTTCTTGATATGCTCCACCGCTGGACTGACTATCAGCATAGTAATCCACACTGAAGATCTTCACACAACACTACACCACCAGCTTGAACAAAGAGGACTTCAGAAACCCAGAGAAATAAACTCTCATCCACCAAGAAGGTATGCTTCCGTTCTCAACCCAGAACTTCTGACACAAGCTCCCAGAGAACCATAACCTTAAAACAATTTCAACTAACTACTCTTCTACAAAAGAGCAATTAGTTTCAAGCACCCTGCTTAAACGTACATTGTGAAACCAATCAAATGCCACCTTTTGATTGACCTCACTCATCTTCAAAATTCCCACAAGATACCCTGATCTACTAATGAAATCAGATCTTCAAGTCACATGAACTACTTGCCCTATAGCAAGACATCTTGGATCCACCAAGCCTCTTAGTCATGTAACATCTTCTCATCCACAGCTCCCGCAAACTGCATGAGATAGACCTTTTTGAAGAATCCATCACTCTCATTCTCTTGTAGATCACCTTATCTTAAGCTGATGTGCCACATCACCAGCTGAGACTTCTGATGTAAAGTTAGATGTCAAAACATTATGACATCCAACTGTTGAATTTAGCTCTTGCTTCTGCCACTCAGAAGAACCTCCTCCCCTTGCAGAAACAGATTTCCATGCTCTCACAGACTTGATTCAACAACCAAGTTTGAGTAGACAACCTCCATCTTGCATTGAAACTCCAAAGACTTCAAACCTGCCACGTCTAAATCTTCAGAAAATAAGTAGTCCAAGACTACCCCATAGCAATACCAAAGAATGCCACTTCCCTTAGTAGAGTCGTCAGTAGAAAGCCAGAGATAACTGTCACTTATACTCGACCTTCACAACCAGAGCAAACACTATGCTCTAAAGCACTTGGATCATAAATAAACTGACCCAAGCTGTAACCATCAAGATTATGATGTCTTCATAGTCTTCCATCTCCATCTTCAACAGCATCACCATCTGGACAAGTCATTCACAATACTTTCCAGGAACAGATGCTAAGCCAATAATCCCAGGTCAACACCTAGGAGATTTTTGAGCGAATGCAGAACCCCTCCCATGATTCTTCAAGCCTCTGATGAAAAGATGTTAGAACATCTGACATAACATCCTCAATCTTGACTTTCAAGGATAATCAATTAAATACATGTGGATTCCACAAGTAGCAATTGATCTTAAATCCTTGTATAATAACCCTTCTTCACTGTTGTAGCTGAGCTCCACCAGATCATGTCATGAACACTTATACAATATTCAATCTTTTTGCAAGTATCTTCTTCAATGACAATGTTGAGATACCAAGGCTGCCACCCTTGACTCAAGTAACTAAGACTTTCTCTGAAAAAGTCTTATTTACCTCAACAATTCTTCAATCAGATTGGATCCACTCTTAGGGTCAAGAGAGATGAATCCTTCCTTGCTGTTTTTGGATGGTGAAAATAAATCACCTTCACACTCTTCAGATTGTGTCTCAAGGAAACACCTTCTAGTCAGAAGAGTAACTAGAAGACTCCAGATACACGACAAAGATGTCATTATGAGTGGACTTGAGATAATTCTCAAGTATCTTTGACAACCTAGCCGACCAAACATTTATCAAACTCCTAGAGCAAGAACCTGATAAGCTTTAACTCAACTCCTCTCCTCTTCAACTGACTCCAAACTGCACCAGAAAACCAAGCTTCCAAGTACCAAGTCATCATACTAGATATCTAACCACAACTCCCTTTACTCCATTGCTCCCGACTTTGGAATAAAAGAATGCAGATATCTTCAAACATAGAGGCCGACGATTGAGACCTTCCACCAACTATCTTTAGTAACAACTCCAGAATCCCATAATTCTAGAGCTCTTCCATCAGAAACACATGCAGCGGAACCACCAAGGAACAGATCCTGCTTGCCCTAATAAGATGTCACAACATCTTATAAGACACACCAACAAGAGAACTAGCCACTTCTCCTGTAGTTGTTGTAGAATCTCCTCAGCAACATGAACAACCTCTTCGATCCATAACATTCATCTCATCCATTAATACCCTTGGGTATGTTTGAGTTGATTGATCTGGTCTCCAAAACTCCTCCTTGTTTAAACGCCAGAAAGTATCTCCCAAAGATCTCATCCAGAACCAGACAAGATGCATGCTCTGATAGCAATTGAAATTCTGGCCTATGCAGACAGCAGATGTCCTAACACATGTCAAGACATTGTGCTACATAATCATTTAAACTTGGAGGCGCAATAGTAGACTGATACCTTGAATATCAGACCTGCATCCTCACAGATGTCACGACATCTGATCGAACATGTCAGTCAAGAACATTAACAAAACTGTAAATTGCATAATGTTAAATAAGACAGTGATTGTTAACCCAGTTCGATGCAATTCACATACATCTAGGGGATACCAATCCAAGACGTAGACTTCACTATCTGTAGAACTATTACAAAGCTAAACTCCCCCGTTTACAACTTTATACCTAACATCTACCCAATGAACATCTTTATCAAGGCTAAAATCAACCGTTTACAACCCTGATATGAGATACCCCACTCACATCCTAATCACAACCTGTAATATCTCTATCTTCTGCCAATTCAGAACCTGTCACGGTTTCTTGACCTTCAAGCTATCTTGGACTTGCTTCAAAGCTTCGTCCAAGAACAATACAATAACCATTACCTACAGGTTTCTGGTTGTGTCCCTGTACCTATGCCTTCCATTCTGCATCCCATATTACAGAATGGAGACTTACAACTCCTAAGAGAGCCAACGACTCTCAAACCCTAAACCCTTATTCAACACAAAGGAATTAGTTACAAAGTTACAAGCGATACAAAAAGTACAGTTTTTATATTATTTAACCCTAGGTCTAAGGCTCCTTATATAGTCTTCTGTTGTCTTGGGCCTTCAATCGTTTCTCCTTTATCCACTCTGCAAATTTTCACCAAATCTTTTAACAGATTTGTTAAGTAATTAAACCTGCTGTATTAGTAAGATTATAGAACATCTTTGTCGACATCTTTAATCTTGAGCAGATTTCTTCATCTTTATCATAATCATGTTTTACCAAAATTTCGTCAAACCACAGGAGCTTTCAGGAGGCTTGGGGATCAGATCATTCCTCTTGGATTTTATCCTCTGATGTGTCCAAATGAATGACAAGGCTTGGAGTTGTCCAAATTTTCCAAATCGAGCAAAATGCCAAAATCTGCCTTGTACAAGACAGTTGGAAATGGTGATTTTGAGGGGATCATATCTCCTTGCTCAGGTTGAGTTATGGGAGGCTTTTGTGCTTTTTAGAAAGCCCTCATATGATACAATACATGTGTGATCATAGTTTGTCTTGAAACTATTTGGATCCAACTAAAAAATCCTCATGAACATTGATGTCCAAGGCTGGTAACTTAGGCAGATTTTCACTAAGTGTTGGAAAAGTGCCATTTTTTTCATTTTGATCAGTCCATAACTCAAAATCCATGAGGATTTGAAATCTCTTGTAGTTTACACTTTTAAAGTATGTCAGATGGACTTTCATTTGAGCTTTGAATGGGAGAAAAAGGCCTTGTGGTTTAGGAGTTATGACCTTGCAAAGTTGGTACCAAAACCATTTTGTTCCATAACTTAGACAAATTTTGGTTTCTCAAGGTTGCCCCTTTTGTAAGAAACCTCACTTTTCTTGATTTTTCTTAATGAATGATGATCAATATCATATATTAACATGTTTTTAACTTAGGGGAACCATATTTGTGAAAAATTCCAAAAAGTCAAACTTGATTTTGTGCACAGCTGACTTTTTATCGGATGAAATCCAAACTGTGCGATCCTTTGTGAAATCAAGTTCTTGACCTAATTTAAACCTAATGGATGGATTCCATAGGTGTTTTAGGGTGTCTTAAACCATTTCCCAAGGTTTGAGAACATGTCTTGGTCAAAAACCAAAGATACAGTTGACTTTTTCTTCAAAACCCTAATTGCGGTCCAGATGAAATTGAAACTTGTGAATCAAGTTTCTTGGGTCAATCCATTATTGTAAATGGATCAATGTAGTGTATTTGAGGTCCAAAAATGATGTCTTGAGGTCTTGGCTCATGCTTTGTTCCAAAAGTCAACTTAGGGGTGAATTAGGTCAAGAAACCCTAATTCCTGATTTTTGGTAAATGCATCCCCTGAGGTTAAATTGACTAGATTACTGGGTCCATGAGGTCCCTTGGAGTATCTTGGGTTGTGCTTTAAAGCATTGGCTCATTCCCAGATGAAAATTTCCATCTGGAAGCCTTGGTCGACCAAAACCCTAATTTGGTGACACTGGCGATCTTGAAGCTTGATCCACTTGGAATGTTGCAACCTTGTGCTTGATTCTTGATATGGGAGTCCTCTTGATCCTTTATGGGTGTTTGGGAGGTTATACAAGTTAAAGATCATATCATTTATTGATTGATCCTTTGTCTAAGTGCTCTGAGAGGGCTTAAAACCCTAATTCTTGATTGTAGTGAATGCTCAACAATCCTTGAGGAGATTGAGGAGGAATGATGGCACATCCATATTGTGGTGATGATTTGCACAATGATGGGAAATCTTGATGGTCAAAATTTGAGGTATGAAAATATTCACCCAAAACCTTAAGGTAATAGGTGTATGGGTCCTCTCACTTATAAAGTGCTCAACCTCCACTTTTTTAAGCAATGTGGGACTTAGAACTCAGACTTGTTTCACAACACAACTCACTTGTTTCTTAACAATATCCCCCTCAAGTGAGAGTCCATCCACTATGCTCCCCCTCAAGCGGAAGCTCTTTCATCCACATGCTTGTACCGCCGTTGAGAGATACCCTTATCTCGTCTTGGACACTTCAACGGAACACGCCTCCTAACCATAATGTCAGGAAGATTTTCGACACAAGGAGTCGGTCCCTTACTCGAAACCAGGCTCTGATACCACTGATGGGACATCATGAGGGGGAAGCATACACATTGGGGAAAACACTCGCCTAAAGGTCAAAGACTCACCCAAACAAGTGAGAGAGACACCACATATTCACCCAAAACCTTAAGGTGATATGTGTATGGGTCCTCTCACTTATAAAGTGCTCAACCTCCACTCTTTTAAGCAATGTGGAACTTAAAACTCACATTTGTTTCACAACACAACTCACACTTGTTTCTCAACAGCGTGGTTATCATGTATTCTTCTCCATTTCATTGTTTTCACATAGGATGGTTATCATGAATTCTTCTCCATTTTATGGTTTTCACATTGGATGGTTATCATGGATTCTTCTCCATTTCATATCCATTTTGTTCCTATTGATGAATTATCTTACATTTTGTTGAAATTTCTTGAATTTGAAGAATGTGAGTTGTCTTTTATTTATATTTTTTGATTTGAGTGTTATAGGCGCAATGAGGAAGATGATGAGCTCTATAAAGGTAGCACAAAGTGAAGGTGTGATAAGTACACAAGAAGAGGGTTGAATTGTGTTTCACGTTTTCTTATTATTTAGCTTATGATCAGAGTTTCAGAATCAAAACTGATGTTCAGATTCTGAGTTAATTCATTTGGCAGCGGATACAACAGAAGTAAATAAAATGACAGTAGAAGACACAAAAGATTTATACTGGTTCCTCCCCTAACTGAGAGTAATCTAAACTACTAAAGGCTCAGCAGAATAGAGAATAAGGTGTACATGATGCAAGCATCAGAGGTGCGGGAGATTACCATAACAAAGACTTAAAGCACTTAAGATTTCTAATATATACAGAGTAAGAGATCTTAAGCATTTTACAATTACAACCTAAAACATAAAATCTGCATATTGCATAGAGTTGATAATTGTTTGATATCTACTTCTTCAATAGAAAATCCTTGTTAAAATTAAAGCTTGAATCTTCAGCCATATAAATATATAGCCTTTCCAGAAACAAGTCGTTGAGAAGGTGACTTGATCAAGTGTCTTTGCTTTTGCTCAATAGTACAAGAGACATTGAAGATGGATGCACAACAGATTCTGAATCCAGTGTGTAACACGTTTAACTTTTGAGTCTTCAAGAGGTTCTGTACTAATAGAGCCGTTGGGAGCAGACATCGATAGAACATACCAACTTTTCTTAAGCCTTGCAATCTTGTAGACTCGAGCTGACAGACTGATAAGATAATACAACTTGCTTTCAGTAGTACAGATATTCCACAGCTTTATCACCAACTCTGAATGGTACCAGATGCTGATATACAATTACTAAGTGTAGAAACTCGTATGAATGTTGAGGCATTCAGTTCAAAGTCTTCGTTAAACCACACTAGCAATTGTTCTTCAGACTCTGCCACTAGAAGCTAGCAATGAAGCAACTCCAAGTGTGTCTAAGTAAAACAGATTCTGATTATTTATGTACAAGAACAAGAACCAGCATAAATAAAACACACAACAAATAAATCATTATTCTTTTAATACTTTTGTTATCATCAAAACTAAAAGAGAAAATGTCACGAACAAATCTTGTTCTAACACAAAGAATGTGATAACCATGGTGAGTGTAGCGTGTGATTTTTGTCGGTGACGTGACCACCTTACCGCAATGGTTGGAATTGGGTGCTACTTTCTGATTTCTTATTTATCCTATGAAGCTGGAAAGGAAAGGGAAGCCATCTAAAACTAACCTTGCACACAAATGTTTTCTTTATAAAAATGCTTAAGAGATTGGGGGGTCATGGGTCAGGTTATACAATGGGGAGTTGTTAATTACCCATCCTATATATGGTTATCCATAGATCATTAGCAATTTTCTACTGCTTTCTACTTACTGGTGTTTGTCTGTAAATGGGGAAAGTTTCTTCTTTGGGAGTGTTGAGAGAGTAATTTTGTTGTTTTTGGTAAGGTACTGGACCTAAGGTTTTTGATTAGTGTGCTCGCTAAGATTTTGCAATCTTATGCCTCCGTATTCCCGTTGAAGAAAATAGGGAAATCAGAACAATCGTAGTTCCTCCTATTCTATGGGAGGAAATGATGGGTGTCTTATTCAAAGCCCAAGATTGAAGCTATTTGAGTATTTTTGTCTTGTTCAAAGCCCAAGATTGAAGCTAAAAGGTTTGACTGAGAGAGAGAATTTGTCATCTCTAAAGGGAGATATCTCACCTATTCATCACACGTTGTTGAGGTATTTGGTTTATAAAGGAGAATTACTTTAACTGGGATATGTGAATCCAGCAATGCCATAATTTCCTTTATAAGGGAGGTGTCCTGAAGGAATAAACTTTAACTCAGTGTTGAGCAATGCCATTTTTACTTAGGAATCTTTACATGCTAAGAGAGGGACATTGCCTTGGATGTAAATAATCCAGAGGCTTTCCACTTACAACTGTTAGATGAAAGAGGAAGTTTACCAGGATAAGAGAGGGATCACAGCTCGGATTTTTTTTTAATCAACAAGTGTGCCACTTACAGTAGTTATCTGGGATTAGGTTTTGTTTGATTTTCTGTTTTGATGTGTGATATACAGAGAAATGTCTTCCTGCAGAGAGAATTTTGATTTCCTCTGAGGGGATTTGTGTGTGCCTTGATCAAAGCCCAATGTTGAAGCTAAAAGGTTGACTCTACTAGGGAGTTTTATATCTATCTTGTATAAAGCCCAAGATTGAGGCTGAAAAGAGACAGACTCTTTTGGGGATATCATTATACGAAGCCTAAGAGGAGGCTGGACATTGAATTTTCTGGGGAAATATTTTATATGTCTTGTACAAAGCCCAAGATTGAGGCTAAAAGGGAACTGACTCTACTAGTGAGAGGTTTTATCTGTCTTATACAAAGCCCAAGATTGAGGCTAAAAGGGATTGATTCAGCTGGAGAATATTTTTTGTAAAGCCCAAGGTTGAGGCTAACTCAGCTGAGGAAAAATCATTATACAAAGCCTAATAGGAGGCTAGGGAATTTTCTTATATAAAGCCTAAGAGGAGGCTAGCTTCTGCTGAGGATTATTGAGATCCAGAGACAGGGCTAAAATGGGGAATCAACTCTTGCCTTGGATTACAGAAGAGTTGAAATATCAGAGACCATGAGGTTCTGATTTGTTAGGGTTGTATTCATAGTAAGTTGACCCTAGCTGGGGAACTTAGGATGAAGGTTTAAACTCTGCTGATGAATTGGGAAATGATCAGGGGTTTCTCATTTTCCTTGAGGAGATAAGACTTTCCAAGTCTACTAGTATGAAGAGGTTGATCTTTGTATGATGCCCAAGATGAGGCTGATGCTTTTAAGGGATGAAAATCAACCCTAAACTGGTCTGATGTTTGACTCTTTAGAAGATTGAACTAGCAAAAGATGACAATGTTTTGTCCTATACCTGTAGGAGGTCTTCTGGTCCTTGTATTAAGCCCAAGAGGAGGCTGAGAACTTCTAATAAGCCTGAGGGTCCTTGTACAAAGCCCAAGAGGAGGCTGGGGATGCTTTTAGGAAGCCTGTGGGTCTAAGCCTAAGAAAAGTTCAAGAAAGGTTTCACCGGGAATAATTCTTTCTTTAGTGAACAGTTCTAAGGTTTGAATAAATTCTTGAGAGGTTTCACTGGGAATAATCCTCTCTGGGGAAATGAATTTCTTTAACATATATTTCTAGTAGTGATAGTCTTGAGAAAAGTTTCATCGAGAATAATGCCTTTCTCTGTTCCATATTGTATAAGCCCAAGAGAAGGCACGACTGTATCTGGAATTTCCTATGGGGGAACTAGTTTTGACTTTATTGAAAGAATAACCACTGTTTTGATCTAATCCTAGACCTAGTTGCTGGGGAAAACTCTAATCAGATATATACAAGTATATACAGATGAAATATATATAGACAAGTATGTTGAAGAGTGTAAGAGAACTTACAGGTGAGCAAGCTTCCAGCATAACTGTATGGTTAGTTATTCTAGAAATTGAAGAAAGTTTGATACAACTATACATCAAAAAAGAAAGTTGTTTTAAAGGAAGTTTGGGGCTTATACTCATGGAGAGGCCCAAATAAAAAACAGTGATCGCACCGCTATCTTTAAACTTGTATCAGGACTTATACAACGACTAAGGCCCAAAAAAATGATTTATTTACAAAGGGATGGGTCTTACACTCTATTAGAGGCCCAAAAGTTTTATTAAAAGAATATAAAAGATGAGACTTATAGCTCAAGGAGAGGCCCAGAAATTTGTTTTAAAAATGACAATCGTGCCGAGATTCTTTGTATCGTATCGGGACTTATACAACAACTGAGGCCCAAAAAGGTTTATGTACAAAGGGATGGGTCTTACACTCTACCAAGAGGCCCAAAAATGTTTGAAAACAAAAGAAGAAAAATGGGACTTACAACACAACAGAAGGCCTAGATGAAAATGTTTGAAATCGGCGATCGCACCAAGATTTTAAAATCGTATCGGCACTTATACAATGACTGAGGCCCAAATTATTTTTGTACAAAAAGGGGGTTGGGTTATACACTCTATTAGAGGCACAAAAGTGTTTTTGAAAATGATTTGTAAGGGTGGAAATAATCAAAACCCTAATTTGATTTAAAATGTATTTTAATTGAATAAAAGTTCAATTAAAATGATCAAAATTATCAAACATCTGTGAAAAAATAAGTTGTGATCTTGGATAAATGTTTGAAAAACATGTTTAATCACACACAAGATCAAAATTTATTTGCACTGAAAAGATCAAAGTGAGAATTTCATTTTTTTAATGTTTAAAAACAAATAAAATGAAATTAATTACAAAAAATTCTAACTATATTAAATAAATAATATAAATTGGATTTTTTTGTAAAATAAAATAATTTAACATTTTTGTGACTTTTTAAGAAAAAAACAATCATAAATGATAAAAAATAAGAGAGAAATTAATTTTTTAAATCAATTAAATAAAATATCAAAAATTCAAATATTTGAAAATTTGAAAAAAGGCGTCAAGAACAAGGGAAGAACACGCGCGACCCTATTTTGCCCAGATTTGCATTTTCTCACTTTTCTCTCTGATTACTCAATGGTTTTGAACGATTCAAACACCAAACTTGCTCGTTTTTGAACAAGGATCACAACCATATAGATTAATTGCGTTTATATTAAGTGTGGAGTGAGAAATCAGATAATGAACTCATGAACCCTAGTTTCAGCATGAACACTATGAAATTCCATACACGATTCATACATAGTAATTGATTGAGGGTTATCACTCTATATACATGCAGAAACAAGATGGTAACATAAAAACATATTTATGATGCATGTAGTATGGAGTTTGAAGGCTTCAGGCTTACCTCTTGCAGTTGGTGATCGAATTCTATGTTGGAGTTGTTACAGATATTGTGTAATGATCTGGATAGCTTCAATGGACCTCAAGTAATGTGTTTGAAAGCTTGGAATGGATTGAATTAGCCCAGAACTTGATGTGGCACCTCAACTGCAAACAGACCAAAACCTTGAGCAAATGGATGGTGATTTTGTGATTCTGATGTTCCAGATGTGTTTCAGGGTCATGGATCACTCATATATGATGTATATGAGGTGTTGGCATGATTGGTTTGGTTTGAATTGGTCCCAAAGTTAAAACCCGATAGTGACTTGTAAGAGAAGGAAAATCTGGTTTTTTGAGAGTGATTTTGAGGAAGGCATCAGTTTGTGTGCTTTGGTGTACTCAAACTGATCACAAATGATCTCTATTTATAGTGGAGCAAGTTTTTTTTGCAAGGAATAGTGAATGGCAACTGGTACAACCCCTTGGTTCATGTTGATCACAAGGAATCATTGGTCTCCTCTAGCCATTGACTTGGCTCAGTGCAGCAGGTTATTGTAGCTTAGGTTCAGAGATAAGCCTTGACTCAATTCAGTTAGCAATGTCTTGATGCTTGCCACCTTGTGAATCCATTGAATGCATTGGAACAAAATTGGATTCTTTGAGATTTTTAGCCATTTTAGGGGTCACATAGCTATATGTAGATCCTTGGACTTGGGAGGCTTGTGGATCAGATATTTTCCTTTGATGTTATCCCTTGAGGTGTCCAAATGGATGACAAGGCTTGCAATTGTCTGATTTAGCCAATTTGAGTAAATGACCTATAATCTGCCTTGGAAAAAACCAGTCTTTGATGCCATGTTCCAAGAGTTGTATCTCCCTACTCAAATTGAATTTGGAGATGATCTGGTACTTGTTGGAAAGCTTTCATGACATACTTTAACTTTGATGTTCACAAATGGACCTGGTTCAGCTTGGATCAAAGTAAAAAATGACCTCAAAGTTTGGAAAAAGTGAAAAGATTTTGACTTGTTGAAAATTTTACTAAGTGTTGGAAAAAGTGGCAATTTCCCATTTTTGTGATTTTGATCAATCCATAACTCAAAATCCATGAGGATTTGGAATCTTTTGTAGTTGACACTTTTGAAGTATGTCATGTGAACTTTCATTTGAGCTTTGGATGGAAGAAAAAGGCTTTAGGGCTTAGAAGTTATGACCTTATTCATGGGCAAAAATCACTTTTGTTCCATAACTTAGAAAATTTTAAGTTTTCTAAGGTTGCCCCTTTTGCAAGTTACCTCATTTTTCTTGATTTTTCTTGATGAATGATGATCAAAACCATATATTAACATTGTTTTGGACTTAGGGGAACCATATTTGTGAAAAATTTCAAAAAGTCAAACTTGATTTTGGGCACAGTTGACTTTTTGTCAGATGAATTCCAAATTGTGTGATCCTTTGTGTAATCAAGTTCTTGACCCAATTCAAACCTAATGGATGGATTCCATAGGTGTTTTAGGGTGTCTTGAATCATGTCCCAAGGTTTAGGAGCATGTCTTTGTCAAAAGTCAAGGATACAGTTGACTTTTTCTTCAAAACCCTAATTGTGGTCCAGATGAATTTGAAACTTGTGAATCAAGCTTCTTGGATTAATCCATTGTTGTAAATGGATCAATGTAGTTTATTTAAGGCCCTCAAATCATGTCTTGAAGTATTGGCTCATGTCTTGCTCCAAAAGTCAACTTAGGGGTGAATTAGGTCAAGAAACCCTAATTCCTGATTTTTGCTGAATGCATCCCATGAGACTAATTTGACTTGATGATTGGGTCCATGAGGTCCCTTGGAGTATCTTGGGTTATGCTTTAAAGTATTGGCTCATGCCCATATGAAAAATTTCATCTGGAGGCCTTGGTCGACCAAAATCATAATTTGGTGAAAGTGACGATCTTGAGGCTTGATCCACTTGGAATGTTGCAACTTTGTGCTCGATTCTTGATATAGGAGTCCTCTTGATCCTTTATGTATGTTTGAGAGGTTAGAAAAGTTGAAGATCATGTCATTTCTTGATTGATCCTTTGTCTAAGTGCTTTGAGAGGGCTCAAAATCCTAATTCTTGATAGTAGTGAATGCTCAACAATCCTTGAGGAGATTGATGAGGCATGATGGCACATCAATATTATGGCAATGATTTGCACAATGATGGGAAATCTTGGTGGTCAAAATTTGGGGTATGATAGATGCCCCTATTTAATTTTCTTGGACCTGAAGGTGTGAATGGCGAAGATATTCAGACATTCAGGGTGCAAGAGGATTAAATATCAGAATACCCGAAATTTTGATTGTGGTTATGAATGGCAGTTTGCCTATTCATCTTATTTTGCTAAGTAATGATACTCAGAAAAGGGTAAAACTTCCCCTCGATCCTGGTCTTCAGCCACGGAACTGGTCTCAGTTTTCTTTTGAAATAAACTTCCCCTCGATCCTGGTCTTCTGCCACAGAACTAGTCTTAGTTTCTTCTGGAAATAAACTTCCCCTCGATCTTGGTATTCTGCCACGGAACTGGTCTTAGTTTCTTTTGAAAATAAACTTCCTTTCGATCCTGGTATTCTACCACGGAACTGGTCTCAGTTTCTTCCTGTCAAGTTTCTTCCTTGACAAGGGATGCTATTTGTAGTGGTCTTCATCAAACTTCTTGCCGAGTTTTACTGGGGAGCCGCCATTTGATGGAAAAAGTTTTGATGTCAGACTTGCTGGGGAGTCCCATTTGTCTGATCTGTAGAGGTGTGCAAACTTCTCTGTTGGAGATGTCATTTGTCGACCCTACTGGGAAAAACGAGTCTCTTGAGAGGCTGCTTTTTGCTTGGAGATACTACATCATACTTTTCTTCGAGATTCTTTTCGGAGAAATGCCATGTGATGTGATCCAAATTTGAGGTGCAGATGACCTTAGTTGATAGCAAACCTTTCGGAGAGAAACTGTCGTATTGTCGAGAGTCTTTAGTTAAAAGGCTTTCTCTGGGGATTTTCTTTAATCTGGGAAAGCGAAAATATCATCTTCAATGGTGAATAGTGACATCTGTCAAAAGTCTTCTTGCCTTTCAAAGGTTCAAGTTATCAAAGTGGTCGAGGACAGGCTCCAATTCAAAAATAAACTGGGGAGAAATTGCTCAGACAGTACATTTCCTGACGAGGAAAGAACTGACAACCTTACTGGCGGGAGGACATCATCACTTGGGGATGAGAAGACTAGAGTGATAGTAATGCAATATGAATATGAATATGAATGTGAATCAAATATGCATGATGTGTGTATGTTTATACTGACAAAACAGACACGACATACAGACTAGTCGATGAACATGACTGGATACTCGGCCACTGCGGGGGATAAAAAGTATCATTTGTTCAAAATAGCAATCATGTCTTGCTTAGTAGAGGTAGACCCTACTGGGGGTGAAAGAACCATTAATCGGTCTTAAGAGGTAAGAACTCTGTCGGGGATATCAGATGGGACATTCGCATCTGAAATAGTTGATCCATCATCCGAGCGTACTGGTTTAGAAGGAGTACTTTGGTCCTGTATTTTGAGGTTTAATCACCTCCCGAGAAACCATCGATGTTCCTTTGGCGTTCAGTAGTAAAAAATAATGTCGTCTTTATTTTAAAAGCAGAAGAAAATTTGACAAGTAAATTCATTTTTTTGTTTCAAGAATCGTTGATCATGTTAAAAAATGTCATTCTGAAAAGCAAAAGTAAAATGAGAATTGTAAACAAAAGCACTATGGCTCAAATTTTATTGATAGAATGGAAATCAGCCAAGCGGGTGATACCATAGAGCATTTACAAAGTTTATAAAATGGTAATTTTAAGGGAAAATGGGCTACATTGAAACATAACGACCGTTATCCTTCTACCAATTTTGAATTCTGAACATCCTGAGCTTCTGTCGAAGATGACCTTGACTTGAGTTTTTCGATGAATGGTGTTACCTCTGGGGATTTAACCTTGTCGAACGCAGTTACTTGCCATGAATACCTAACTTTTTCCTGGATTGTCTTTTGAGGTTTCCAATCCATCGGGATGATTTTTTTGCTTGTGTCTCCAATTTTTGCCTGGACCGCCCTTTCGGGTTTTCAATCCACCGAGACTTTTTTTTTATTTATTTAGGCGATGTATTTCTTGACTACATCAACATTCGTGGGGTAGGTAAACTCATCTCCATCCATGGTTGCGAGTCTCAAGGCACCGCCTGAAAAGGCTTTCTTGACCACATAGGGGTCGTCATAGTTCGGAGTCCATTTACCCCGGGAATCAGTGAGAAATGATTGTATCTTCTTGAGCATGAGGTCTCCTTTTCTGAAGACACGAGGTCGGACTTTTTTGTCGAACGCTTTCTTCATTCTTTGCTGATACAACTGACCATGGCATATAGCCGTTATTCGCTTTTCTTCGATCAGATTCAGTTCATCGTGTCGACTTTGACACCATTCAGCTTATGTTAGCTTAGCTTCCATCAATACCTGAATTGATGGGATCTCTACTTCTATGGGAAGCACTGCCTCCATGCCATATACTAGAGAGAAAGGGGATGCCCCTGTTGAAGTGCAGACAGATGTGCGATAACCGTGAAGAACAAAGGGTAGCATTTTGTGCCAGTCTTTCTAGGTTACAGCCATTTTTTGAACGATCTTCTTGATGTTCTTGTTAGCCGCTTCTACTGCTCCGTTCATCTTAGGCCGGCAGGGAGATGAGTTATGGTGTTCGATCTTGAACTCAGCACACAACTCTTTCATCATTTTATTGTTCAAGTTAGATCCATTATCCGTAATGATCTGGCTTGGAACACCATAACTGTAGATGAGATTGTTTTTTATAAAGTGGACTACCACTTGTCGGGTTACATTGGTGTATGACACTGCTTCGACCCACTTGGTGAAGTAGTCAATGGCTACCAGGATGAACGATGTCCGTTTGAAGCTTTGGGTTCAATCATTCCAATCATGTCGATTCCCCATATAGAAAAAGGTCATGGAGAAGAAAGAACTTTGAGATGCGTTGGAGGTACATGGATTTTGTTTGCGTATATCTGACACTTGTGACACTTTCTCATGTACTTGTAGCAATCGGATTCCATTGTCAGCCAATAATATCCTGCTCTCCGAATTTTTCTTACCATTGTGTGTCCGTTGGCATGAGTGCCAAATGATCCTTCGTGAATTTCTTTCATCAACAGGTTTGCTTCTTGTCTGTCTGCGCATCTGAGCAAAACCATGTCGAAGTTTCTCTTATTGAGTATATCACCGATCAGGAAAAAGCTGCCTGCCAGTCTTCTGAGACTCTTCCTGTCTTTCCTAGATGCCCCAGTCGGGTATTCTTGTTTTTGAAGGAAGCATTTGATATCGTGATACCAAGGTTTGTCATTTGTGACTGCTTCAATTGTGAAGATGTAAGCAGGCCTTTTAAGGCGCATTATGTCGATCTTAGGTACGTCGTTCCATTGACCTATACTAATCATAGAGGAGAGAGTGGCTAGTGCATTAGCCATGTGATTTTCTTCACGAGGGATGTGATGAAACTCGATTCTGATGAAGAATGGTAACAACCTTCTCGCGTAATCTTTGTAAGGAATCAATCCTGATTGGTATGTGTTCCAATCTCCTTTGATCTCATTGATAACCAGAGCCGAGTCTCCATACACATCCAAGTTCTTAATCCTTAAGTAAATCACTTCTTCGAGGCCCATGATACAAGCTTCGTGTTTGGCCTCGTTGTTTGTACACTTAAATGTTAGTCGGGCGGTGAAAGGAATGTGGGTACCCTGAGGCGTTATGATGATTGCCCCAATTCCGTTTCCGTAATTGTTGACAGCTCCGTCAAAAATTAATCCCCATTGGGAACCTGGTTCTGGCCCTTCACTGGGTAGCGGTTCATCTCAATCTTTCATTTTTAAGTACAGGACATCTTCGTCTAGGAAGTCTAATCCGACTGATTCTTGGTCTTCAATCGATTGATGAGCCAAATGATCGGCTAAATTACTTCCTTTGACGGCTTTCTGAGCTGGTACTCTATGTCGTATTCTGATAACAACATCTACCAACGGGCGATCCTTCCCATAAGAGCAGGTTTTTCAAAGACGTACTTGATCGGATCCATTTCAGAGATTAACCAAGTAGTGTGACAAATCATGTATTGGCGCTGATATTTGTCTGCCCAAGCCAGAGCGCAGCAAGTTTTCTCGAGCATAGTGTACCGAGTTTCACAATCGGTGAACTTCTTGCTTAAGTAGTAAATGGCAGACACTTTTCTTTTTGTTTCGTTTGGTTGGCCAAGTACACAACCCATAGAGTCTTCCAAGACTGTTAGGTAGATGATCAGTTGTCTTCCCTCTACTGGAGGTGACAGAATCGGTGGATTCAACAGATACTCTTTGATGTTGGCGAAAGTTTTTTGGCAATCTTCCATCCATACACAGTCTTGATTCTTTCTGAGTAGTTTGAAGATTGGTGCGCATGTCGCAGTCATAAGGGATATGAACTTGGAGATGTAATTCAGACGTCCCATAAAACCTCTGACCTAATTTTCAGTCTTCGGTGAAGGCATTTCTTGAATGGCCTTGACCTTGTCAGGATCAACCTCAATTCCTTTTTGGCTGACGATGAATCCTAAAACACCGAGCGTGCCCTTACTAGGATTCAAGCGGAGTCTGTATTTCCTCAGATGCTCAAATAACTTTGATAGGTGTGTCACATGCTCTTCTTTTGTTTTAGATTTGGCAATCATATCATCGACATACACTTTAATCTCTTAGTGTATCATGTCGTGAAACAGAGTTGTCATGGCCCTTTGATAGGTTTCCCCGGCGTCCTTTAAACCGAACGACATTACCTTGTAACAAAAGGTGCCCCATGTGGTGATGAATGAAGTTTTCTCCATATCTTTCGGAGCCATTTTGATTTGATTATAGCCCGAGAATCCATCCATGAAGGAGAAGACTTTAAACTTTGATGTACTATCAACCAGCATGTCTATGTGTGGTAAGGGGAAGTCTTCCTTTAAACTTGCTTTGTTCAGATCCCTGTAGTCTACACACATTCTGACTTTTCCGTCCTTTTTCGGAACTGGCACTATGTTAGCTAGCCATTGAGGATATTCTGAGGTGGCAAGGAAACTTGTGTTGATCTGTTTCTGCACTTCCTCTTTAATTTTGATGGCCATATCAGGATGAGTCTATCACAGTCTCTGTTTTACTGGCAGACATTCCATTTTTAATAGTAAGTGGTGTTCCACGATGCTGGTATCCAACCCTGGCATGTCCTGGTAGGACCAAGCAAACACATCTGGAAACTCTTGGAGAAGTTTTATCAAACTTTCTTTGACAAACGGACTGAGCAGTGCTCCAATCTTGACTTCTTTCTTTTCTTCTCCTGAACCTAAATTGACCGTTTCCAATGGCTCTTTACGAGGCTCAATAGACCTTTCCTCCTGTCTGAGTAGTCGGGAGATCTCTTCAGGAATCTCTTCATCCTTTTCTTCTTCAGCCTCAAATACCGGGAATTCAAAGTTGGGAGAAGGCATTGAATCGTATGTTTCAATGGGGTTTAAAATAAGCAATTTAGACTTATGGACGGCTTTCGGGACATCGACAGCAACCCAACGGCGGTGAACTCCTCTGTGACTTACAAAGTCTGGTATTTTCCTTCTTGGTTTGTCTTCAAAAATGACGCTGATTTCTGGCGTAGTAGGATCGTTGGAGTCTTCCTCCCATGCATATTTGTCATAAACGAACTCTTCTGTTGTATCCTCCCTAGTGTTTTTACTCTCAGGCGGATCTCCTCATCCAGTTAGCTGGATGTCCTCGTATCTGATATGAGAACTTTCGGGAGTAGTGTATTTGACTAGGAAGTCGTACTTGCCACTTGACTGTCCTAAGGTGTCCCATATTTCTGTGGGAGTGGACGAGTTATCTTCCTCAATGACGTTGACCTTAGGGAAAGCATAGTTGATAAACTCTCATCCTGCAATCTTTGCAGATTCGTCACCATGGTGTCGGACATTTTTGGAATGTCCTGAGTAATGATTCCATGACCCATTGGGGACATGGGTTTTCTTTTCAATAATACTCAGTTGATAGGCATTATCAGGCTGACTCTTTTGCCCCAAGTCTTCTGGGCATGGCCTCCAGATAGGCAAGTCATCCAGGGGATCATGATAATCTTGGTCGAAGCTGTCTTTCATTAGGTCATCTTCTAATGAGTTAGGTGGAGCATGACATCCTTCAAGATCATAATCTCCATAGATCATCCGAGCGTCGGATCTCGGTATATACCTCGAGTTCTGCTTGGGAAAACAGAATGGCATGTGTGCTTTTTTCGGAGATATATAACCATCTTGGTTAAGGTAAGATTTCTATTCTTCTTCCGTATCGGAGGAGTCGCTTTCTTTGATAGTGTGTACTTCTTGAGACACTGGGTGGAGGAAGCCTCCATTGTGAAAGAAATCCTGAATGGGACGAAAACTTTCGTCTTTAGTAGTAGTCTGGGTACAGGCTGAAGAGAAACCAAGACCTTTATTTGTCTTGTTATCAGTAGGAATTACAAGTTATCCCCATCCTTTTATGTCGTTACTCTCGATCACTTTGAGAGCATCTTTGTATGAGGAAATCGATGTCCCTCTTTCTGATCGATTCTCATTGCTCACTAATAGTGCTTGAAATTGAGTTCCAACAACCTCCTCGGGTTCCACACAGGAGAATGATGATAAGTTGCTCACGATTAAGGCTTGTTCTCCACAAACTTTGACTAACTTAGCATTCATGACAAACTTCAGCTTCTGGTGAAGTGTCGAAGTGACTGCCCCAGTTTCGTGTATCCAAGGTCTTCCTAATAAACAGATGTATGCTGCCTGGATGTCCATGACCTGGAAAGTGACTTGGAAAGTGTGAGGACCGATGGTTATGGGAAGATCGACTTCACCGATAACTGCTTTACTAGATTCGTCAAAGGCTTTGGCGATGATCTCACTGCCCCTCATCGGAGCTCCTTGAAACGATAGTCGTATTAGAGTTGATTTTGGCATAACATTCAGAGATGATCCTGTGTCTACCAGTACACTGGCTAAAGCATCGTCTTGGCAGTTGACTGTAATGTTAAGCGCCATATTGTGATTTTTACCTTCTTTCGACAGTTCTTCATCACTAAATCCTAAGTTGTTCCAGGAAGTGATGTTGGAAATGATGTTGTCAAACTGTCTTACGGTCACATCTTGTTCCACGAAGGCTTGCTCTAAGACTTTTTGTAGAGCTTCTCTGTGAGCTTCTGAACTAAGCAGGAGAGAAAGCACATAGATTCAAGACGGAGTTTGCAACAATTGGTCCATAATATTGTACTCGCTTTTCTGGATGAGCTTAAGCATCTCATCAATGTTATTTACCAGTTCCGAATTATCAGATTTACTGACTACTGGGTTAGGAACTCCCGTTTGAGGTTCTTTTTCTTTGGTAGGTTCTCCAACTCCTCTGTTGAAGATTCGACCGCTCTGTGTGACTCGACTGTGTCGGCAATGTTTACGATTGAGGGTAATGGAGTTTCCTTTCCATTTTTGATGGTTGTTGCACCTTACTTGTAAGGGATAACCTTCTTTGATTTGTACGGTACTGGTCATGGCAGGTAGATAACCACAGGAGCTTTATGATTTCTCTGACCATCATAGGCATCCTTAATTGGTTCTAGGTTAAGGATTCTTCTACTGTTAAGAGAAACGATCAACTCGTTGAGAAGAGGAATTATGGCACAAACGTTCTCGGTTATTCCGTGATCGGAGATTATGACAGCATTCTCGTTCTGATCAGGTAGATACTCTTGTATCATGTTGATCGATCGAGAGCTCGAACATGGTAGAGTATCCCTCTGGTTTAACTTTTCTTAGAGAGGTGCTCGTATGAGATAATATCCTTGGTTATCTTTCGAACATATCCTACAGCACTCATAGTTGTGCAGTGGTACTCGGCCACACCCGTTTTGTATGCAGTGTATCTTTACCAGATCTGTTTCCATCGAGCGGATATCACAGTTCTGATGTCTATCATGATTTCCATCATTCAAGCTAATGCATTGTGTAGCTTCGTTCAAGTAAACTGGAAGCCACCAGTGGTCCAACAAATGTTGAAGCGTTCTTTGTACAAGTACATACCCCTGACTATCTTTGCAGCATTGTTCACAGTCTATATAATCATGTGAAGCCAAAAAATCGAGTCTGACTTGCTCAGCATGCAATTCTACCAGACTGGTATTCATAAATTGTATGTAAAAGATCTGAACCATATTGACTTGATGGTTATTTTCTTCGCGGTAATCTTGGATCCATCCGAGATCCATCTGACGTTGGAGCGCCTCTTGTACAAAAGAGCATCCCTGATTGTCTGTTGAGCAGACTAGACAAGAATTCTAATCGTGCCGTGGCAGATCATAATATCGACTTTGCCTCGAATGCATATTGAACGGATGTTGTAGTTTTGAACAATATTGGGATGTGCGTGGACTATGTTTACTTCACGAATCCTGTGATCCTGAATCCAACCCAGATCCATTTGTTATTGTAGTGTTGTTTGCACTACAGAACACCCCTGATTGTTCTTTGAGCAGATATCACATTGGTGATAATTATGAGAGGGCACATGACCGTACCCGCTCTATCTGCAATGTATCCTCACCATATTGGTTCTTAATAGGAGTACATCGTGAATTTTATAACTGCGGCTAGGTTCTTCCTCTATTAAGTTTACTGCAGCCTTCTCATGTTGTGGCAATGGATTCGTCTGAACATTCGGATTAGTAACTTTGAAGGATAACACCCCGTTCCTGACAAGTTTTTGTACATCGAATTTGAAGCTGAGATAATTCTCAATATTATGTCCCGATCCTCCTTGATGGTAAGGGCAAGTTTGATCTGCTTTGAACCAAAAAAGGCAGATTTTCCGGTACTGCAAGAGGAGTCCTGGTTTGGACGTGCCCCTTGGCCAGTAGAATTGGAAACAACTCTGCGTACAACATCGGTATAGGGTTAAACCTTGATGGTCGTGTAGTACGATTGTTGTTGTTGTATTATGGACGAGCCTGCTGAAAAGGTTGTTGCGTCCTTTGCTGATATTGTTGTTGATTTAGTTGGCTCTGAGCAACCTGAGGTTGATATGTCGGAGCTGGCGTAGGGTTGATAGCGAGAGTTATCGCCGCTACTGGTTGATACCTTCGCCTTTGCTTTCCCATAGAGATATTACTAATATCTTACTCTTTTTTCTTTTGGAAAATACTAACGTATCTTTTAGTACTGCTAGATGGCTCTGTATTTTTTACCAATCGTCCTTCTTGGACTGCTTCTTCAAGGCGTACTCCCATGTTCACCATTTCAGTGAAGTCACTGGGCGCACTTGCAACCATTCGGTCGTAATAGAATGAGCTCAAGGTTTTTAGAAAGATCTTTGTCATCTCTTTTTCCTCAAGAAGGGGACAAATCTGAGCGGTAATTTCACGCCATCTCTGAGCATATTCTTTAAAAGTTTCTTTGTCTTTCTGCGACATTGCTCTTAGATGATCTCTATCTGGTGCCATGTCCAAATTGTATTTATACTGCTGAACAAAGGCTACCCCAAGATCTCTGAAAGTACTGATCTTGGTGCGGTTTAAACCCATGTACCATTTGAGTGCGGCACCGGTTAAACTGTCTTGGAAGTAACGGATCAGTAGCTGTTAATTTTCTGTGTGAGTTGACATTTTTCGAGCCTACATCACCAGATGACTTTGAGGGCAAGAGTTGCCTTTGTATTTTTCAAAGTCAGGCACCTTGAATTTGTGCGGGATCTTTACATTAGGGATTAAACAAAGATCTGCGGCGTCCTTTCTGAATAAGTCTTGACCGCAAATGGCATGCATTTCCTTCTGCATTTCCAAGAATTGTTCCTGGAACTCATTCATCCTTTCATAGACATTTTCGTTTCCGCCAAAAATTGCTTGCGAAATCTGTCCTTGCGGGACAGTATGTACCACTGACTATGGTATGGTCATTACAGCGGTGAATCTTGGAGCTTCAGTGCACTGAATTTTGTAACCTTTAGGTGTTTCTGTTGTAAACCTTGCGTCTTCATTTTCCTGAAGTTTGTAACCTTCAGGCCCAATGGTTCCTGCTGCAGTTTCTGGGTCTTCAGTGACCGGTGGGATATATCCTTCAGGGATTAAGTTGAGAGGCATGCCCCATGGGCACCCTTTAGACATGTTGTACCGAGGATCATATGTCTCCATTACAGGTGTAGATGTGATCTCCGAGATCACAGTCTTTTGTTGTTGCCTCTGAGTTGTTGCCAGGGATTGCATGTCACTGTGAAGTTTTTCCAGACTCTCCTTTAGAGTGTTGATTTCTTCTCTCAGCTCTCTGTTCTCTTCCTCGAGATCGTCCATTTTCTTTTGTCGATTGGCCCGAGTATTGTATGAATGAGACAGTTTGACTCTAGAATCGCGACACACACGTGAGACTCAAAGATAAGAGAAGATGCGTTATGTGAGAATGATGAATGATATTTTTTAGTTTTTATTTTAATCAAAAAGAAACTTCAACAATTAGATTGCAAATATCATACAGTGGAGGGTGGAGACCCCTTTTATTGAAATCGGAAGACTGCGGTATTTTTACAAAGAAAAGTACAGTATTTACAAAGTTCTGTAAGGAAAATACCTAAGCTTATGGATCCTGAGTCCTCTCTGAAGAGAGCTCAGATGTTGGTTCTTGTATTTTTCTTTTCTTTGAACGGGGCTCTTCAGCCGTTGTCGGGTCATTAGTCCTTTGCCAAGTGAAAGGAGCGAGCAAATTCTTTCGATCCTCCTGACCTTCTATAACATGTCGTTCTAATATCTCAATTAGAGCATCCTTTTCTTTTAACAGTTCCTGAACCTTGGTACATTCCAAATTGAGGATTCAATATTTGTTCTTCCAAGAGCTCTTCTCATGCTAAGCTTTGTTGAGAGCTACCTGGAGTTTTTCTGTATCAGACATGAAATAAAGAACAGATTCCTTTAACGGAAAACTTCTTGGAGAGGGTAAGGCATCTGTAGCTTGAGAGCTCTAGTTTGCACCCAGTGGAGATAAGGCTCCATGGAGGTACAGTTTGGTTTTCCTAGAGACTCTCTTTATTTCCTGTGAATATGTTTCCAGGCATGCACTATTTCCTTCTTTAGTGCCCTGTCATTTTCCCCTTCCTTGAAGAAAAGACCTTCCAGATGAACATTATGTGGGATATTCTTCATCGGGTATCCGAGTTGACGGCGAGCTAAAATTGGATGATAGTTGATTCCTCCTTTAGTTCCTATGAGGGGTACGTTAGGGAAATTTCTACATCGGTCGATGATCTCTATCCCTTCGTAAATCCTACTGTACCAATCTATGTCAGAGTTGGTAAGGGACATAATCCTTTGTGACTAACGTAGAGTACTCTTGTGATCCCAAAAAAGTAGTAGACTTAGGTAAATGGGAAATGAACCATTTGTAGAGTAAGGGTACAAAGCATGTGATCATTCCTCCGCTGTACAAATTCCTTAAGTGTACAAAATGATAAGCATCTGCGAGCAGAGTTGGTAAAGGGTTTCCAATCAGAAATATCTTAACAGAGTTGGTATCAATGAAGTTGTCAATGTTGGGAAAAAGGAATAACCTATATGTGAGCAGAACAAAGATGTCTTCAAAGGCATTTACGTTTCCTATACTAGCAAAGTACATAGCTTTCTCCATCAGGAATTTAGCTGGTAAACCCTGGATTCCTTCTTTAATGGTCATGTGAGTCCTAACTTCTGACTCGTCTAAAAAGATTGCTCTTGCAATGGCCTGATCCTTTGGAATTTCTTCCAGTCCAAAAAATGGAGCTTGATCAGTGATAGGTAAATCAATCAGGTGGGAGTACTCTTCTAGCGCTGGTGCCAGTTGGTAATCCGGGAATATGAAGCAATGATAAGATGGATCGTAGAACTGAATTAAAGTAGACAAGATTCCTTCAACTACATAGACCCTTATCAGAGACAACAGTCCTCCGTGCTTAGCCCTGAAAGCCTCGGGATCGGTAATCATCCTTGCCAATTTCCTTAAGTCTTCTAATTTCGGAGCCTTGAAGGTGAACTTGTGCATCTTTCTTCTACCGAAATCCATAACGCAACCTCTCTCTCTGATATTTGCAATTATTGTTTTAGTTTATTTTGAGAAAGAAGATTTTTTTCTTGTTTGAAAAGAGTTTTTTAGATGAATGCATGAATGCAGCACACAAAAACATTGAAAAAACATGGGTTTAAGGGTTCAACGTCACGAGCCTGAAGTCAAGGATCTACCCATCCCCAAAAGGTTGTACTATTTTGGTCAATTTTTGTACCTGTAGAACGGGTTCCAGGTTCCCAAAGTCATTGACCCCCCTAGGGATATCGACAGCAACCTGATTCACTCGAGCGAGCTGCAATATCCTAGGATGAATCTCATTTGAGTGCAGTATCGCGTATCAACTATTCCCGATAGTCACCGCATTACCAAATGGTCATATGGTTAATGTCTACTAAATCCTCAGGGTCATGGGTACCGCACTGGGAAAATCTTATTTTCACGACAAACGGTCGTTCAACATTTAATATCCGCACGGGCACCTCGACTGATTCAGTGGGCTACCAGGATAGCTTGTTCGGGATTCACTCCCTATAAGTTCCCTTATCTATGCCACCCTTATCTTAATGTTCTCTCAAACTTTCCACATGCGTATCAATCGCATTCCCATTGACAGAAAATTAAACACGGATATCAAGTAGAAAAAGCAGTAAATATATATATATATACATATATATATATATATATATATATATAGTATGTAGAAAAATTTCTAACAACCAAAACCTCTTAGGAATTTTTAATCCTAAAGACTCCCCAGCAGAGTCGCCATTTTTCTGTAGCATGCGATTTTTGTCGGTGACGCGACCACCTTACCGCAATGGTTGATTTCTTATTTATCCTATGAAGCTGGAAAGGAAAGGGAAGCTATCTAAAACTAACCTTGCACGCAAATGTTTTCTTTAACAAATGCTTAAGAGATTTGGGGGTCCGGGGTCAGGTTATACAATGGGGAGTTGTTAATTACCCATCCTATATATGGTTATCCATAGATCGTTAGCAACTTTCTACTGCTTTCTACTTACTGGTGTTTGTCTGTAAATGGGGAAAGTTTCTTCTTTGGGAGTGTTGAGAGAGTAATTTTGTTGTTTTTGGTAAGGTACTAGACCTAAGGTGTTTGATTAGTGTGCTCGCTAAGATTTCACAATCTTATGCCTACGTATTCCCGTTGAAGAAAACAGGGAAATCAGAGCAATTGTAGTTCCTCCTATTCTATGGGAGGAAATGATGGGTGTCTTGTTCAAAGCCCAAGATTGAAGGTATTTGAGTATTTGTGTCTTGTTCAAAGCCCGAGATTGAAGCTAAAAGGTTTGACTGAGAGAGAGAATTTGGCATCTCTAAAGGGAGATATCTCACATATTCATCACACGTTGTTGGGGTATTTGGTTTATAAAGCAGAAGTACTTTAACTGGGATATGTGAATCCAACAATGCCATAATTTCCTTTATAAGGGAGGTGTCCTGAAGGAATAAACTTTGACTCAGTGTTGAGCAATGCCATTTTTCCTTAGGAATCTTTACATGCTAAGAGAGGGGCATTGGCTTGGATGTAAATAATCCAGAGGCTTGCCACTTACAGATGTTAGATGAAAGAGGAAGTTTACCAGGATAAGAGAGGGGTCACAACTCGGATTTTTTTTTGAATCAACAAGTGTGCCACTTACAGCAGTTATCTGGAATTAGGTTTTGTTAGATTTTCTGTTTTGATGTGTGATATACAGAGAAATGTCTTCCTGCAGAGAGAATTTTGATTTCCTCTGAGGGGATTTGTGTGTGCCTTGATCAAAGCCCAAGGTTGAAGCTAAAAAGTTAACTCTACTTGGGAGTTTTATATATGTCTTGTACAAAGCCCAAGATTGAGGCTGAAAAGAGACTGACTCTTTTGGGGATATCATTATATGAAGCCTAAGAGGAGGCTGAACGTTGACTTTTTCGGGGAAATATTTTATCTGTCTTGTACAAAGCCCAAGATTGAGGCTAAAAGGGATTGCCTCTACTGGTGAGAGGTTTTATCTGTCTTGTACAAAGCCCAAGATTGAGGCTAAAAGGGATTGATTCAGCTGGAGAATATTTTTTGTAAAGCCCAAGGTTGAGGCTAACTCAGCTGAGGAAAAATCATTATACAAAGCCTAAGAGGAGGCTAGGGAATTTTCTTATATAAAGCCTAAGAGGAGGCTAGCTTCTCATGCCGAGGATTATGGAGATCCAGAGACAGGTCTAAATTAGGGAATCAACTCTTGCTGAGGATTACAGAAGAGTTGAAATATCAGAGACCTTGAGGTTCTGGATTGTTAGGGTTGTATTGATAGTAAGTTGACCCTAGCTGGGGAACTTAGGATGAAGGTTTAAACTCTACTGATGTATTGGTGAAATGATCAGGGGTTTCTCCTTTTCCTTGAGGAGATGACACTTTCCAAATCTGCTAGTATGAAGAGGTTGATCTTTGTATGATGCCCAAGAGGAGGCTGATGTTTTTAAGGGATGAAAATCAACCCTAAACTGGTATGATGTTTGACTCTTTAGAAGATTGAACTAGTAAAAGATGACTAGGTTCTGTCCTATACCTGTAGGAGGTCTTCTGGTCCTTGTATTAAGCCCAAGAGGAGGCTGAGAACTTCTAAGAAGCCTAAGGGTCCTTGTACAAAGCCCAAGAGGAGGTTGGGGATGCTTTTAGGAAGCCTGTGGGTCCAAGCTTAAGAAAAATTCAAGAAAGGTTTCACCAGGAATAATTCTTTCTTTAGTGAACAGTTTTAAGGTTTGAAGAAATTCAAGAGAGGTTTCACCGGGAATAATCCTCTATGGGGAAATAAATTTCTTGTACAGATATTTCTAGTAGTGACAGTCTTGAGAAAAGTTTCACCGAGAATAATGCATTTCTCTGTTCCATATTGTATAAGCCCAAGAGAAGGCAAGATTGTATCTGGAATTTCCTATGGGGGAACTAGTTTTGACTGTATTGAAAGAATAACCACTAGTTTGATCTAATCCTAGACCTAGTTGCTGGGGAAAACTCTAAGCAAATATATACAAGTATATACAGATGAAATATATATAGACAAATATGTTAAAGAGTGTAAGAGAACTTACAGGTGAGCAAGCTTCCAGCATAACTGTATGGTTAGTTATTCAAGAAATTGAAGAAAGTTTGATACAACTATACATCAAAAAAGAAAGTTATTTTAAAGGAAGTTTGGGGCTTATACTCATGGAGAGGCCCATATAAAAAACACTGATCGCACCGTTATCTTTAAACTTGTATCGGGACTTATACAACGACTGAGGCCCAAAAAAATGATTTATTTACAAAGGGATGGGTCTTACACTCTATTAGAGGCCTAAAAGTTTTATTAAAAGAATACAAAAGATGGGACTTATAGCTCAAGGAGAGGCCCAGAATTTTTTTTTGAAAACGACGATCGTGCTGAGATTCTTTGTATCGTATCGGGACTTATACAACGACTGAGGCACAAAAAGGTTTATGTACAAAGGGATGGGTCTTACACTCTAACAAGAGGCCCAAAAATGTTTGAAAAAAAGAATAAAAATGGGACTTACAACACAAGGGAAGGCCCAGATGAAAATTGTTTGAAATCGGCGATCGCGCCGAGATTTTAAAATCGTATCGAGACTTATACAATGACTGAGGCCTAAATTATATTTGTACAAAAAGGGGGTTGGGTCTTACACTCTATTAGAGGCCCAAAATTGTTTTTGAAAATGATTGGTAAGGGTGGAAATAATCAAAACCCTAATTTGATTTAAAATATATTTTAATTGAATAAAAATTCAATTAAAATGATCAAAATTATCAAACATGTGTGAAAAAATAAGTTGTGATCTTGGATAAATGTTTGAAAAACATGTTTAATCACATACAAGATCAAAATTTATTTGCAATGAAAATATCAAAGTGAGAATTTCATTTTTTTTATGTTTAAAAACAAATAAAATGAAATTAATTACGAAAAATTCTAACTATATTAAATAAATAATATAAATTGGAGTTTTTGTAAAATAAAAATTTTTTTAACATTTTTGTGACTTTTTATAAAAAAACCAATCAGAAATGATAAAAAATGAGAGAGAAATTAATTTTTGAAATCATTTAAATAAAATATCAAAAATTCAAATATTTGAAAATTTGAAAAAAAGCACCAAGAACAAGGGAAGAACACGTGCGACCCTGTTTTGCCCAGATTTTCATTTTATCACTTTTCTCTCTGATTACTCAATGGTTTTGCACGATTCAAACACCAAACTTGCTCGTTTTTGAACAAGGATCACAACCATATAGATTAATTGCATTTATATTAAGTGTGGAGTGAGAAATCAGAGAATGAACTCAAGAACCTAGTTTCAGCATGAACACTATGAAATTCCATACACGACTCATACATAGCAATTGATTGAGGGTTATCACTCTATATACATGCAGAAACAAGATGGTAACACAAAAACATATTTATGATACATGTAGTATGGAGTTAGAAGGCTTCAGGCTTACCTCTTGCAGCTGGTGATCGAATTCTATGTTGGAGGTGTTACAGATATTGTGTAATGATCTGGATAGCTTCAATGGACCTCAAGTAATGTGTTTTAAAGCTTGGAATGGATTGAATTAGCCCAGAACTTGATGTGGCACCTCAACTGTAAATAGACCAAAACCTTGAGCAAATGGATGGTGATTTTGTGATTCTGATGTTCCATATGTGTTTCAGGGTCATGGATCACTCATATATGATGTATATGAGGTGTTGGCATGATTGGTTTGGTTTGAATTGCTCCCAAAGTAAAAACCTGATAGTGACTTGTAAGAGAAGGAAAATCTAGTTTTTTGAGAGTGATTTTAAGGAAAGCATCAGTTTGTGTGCTTTGGTGTACTCAAACTGATCACAAATGAGATTTATTTATAGTGGAGCAAGTTTGTTTTACAAGGAATAGTGAATGGCAACTGGTACAGCCCCTTGGTTCATGTTGATCACAAGGAATCATTGGTCTCCTCTAGCCATTGACTTGGCTCAGTGCAGCAGGTTATTGTAGCTTAGGTTCAGAGATAAGCCTTGACTCAATTCAGTTAGCAATGTCTTGATGCTTTTCACCTTGTGAATCCATTAAATGCATTGGAACAAAATTGGAGTCTTTGAGATTTTTAGCGTTTTTAGGGGTCACATAGCTATATGTAGATCCTTGGACTTGGGAGGCTTGTGGATCAGATATTTTTCCTTTGATGTTATCCCTTGAGGTGTCCAAATGGATGACAAGGCTTGCAATTTTCTGATTTAGCCAATTCGAGCAAATGACCTATAATCTGCCTTGGAAAAAACCAGTTTTTGATGCCATGTACCAAGGGTTGTATCTCCATACTCAAATTGAATTTGGAGATGATCTGGTACTTGTTGGAAAGTTTTCATGACATACTTTAACTTTGATGTTCACAAATGGACCTGGTTCAGCTTGGATCAAAGTGAAAAATGACCTCAAAGTTTGGAAAAAGTGAAACAGATTCTGACTTGTTGAAAATTTTACTAAGTGTTGGAAAAAGTGGCCATTTCCCATTTTTGTGATTTTGATCAATCCATAACTCAAAATCCATGAGGATTTGGAATCTTTTGTAGTTGACGCTTTTGAAGTATGTCATGTGAACTTTCATTTGAGCTTTGGATGGAAGAAAAAGGCCTTAGGGTTTAGGAGTTATGACCTTGCAAAGTTGGGTAAAAATCACTTTTGTTCCATAACTTAGAAAATTTTAAGTTTTCTAAGGTTTCCCCTTTTGCAAGTTACCTCACTTTTCTTGATTTTTCTTGATGAATGATGATCAAAACCATACATTAACATTGTTTTGGACTTAGGGGAACCATATTTGTGAAAAATTCCAAAAAGTCAAACTTGATTTTGGGCACAGTTGACTTTTTGTCAGATGAATTCCAAACTGTGTGATCCTTTGTGCAATCAAGTTCTTGACCCAATTCAAACCTAATGGATGGATTCCATAGGTGTTTTAGGGTGTCTTGAATCATATCCCAAGGTTTAGGAGCATGTCTTGGTTAAAAGTCAAGGATACAGTTGACTTTTTCTTCAAAACCCTAATTGTGGTCCAGATGAATTTGAAACTTGTGAATCAAGCTTCTTGGATCAATCCATTGTTGTAAATGGATAAATGTAGTGTATTTAAGGCTCTCATATCATGTCTTGAGGTCTTGGCTCATGTCTTGCTCCAAAAGTCAACTTAAGGGTGAATTAGGTCAAGAAACCCTAATTCTTGATTTTTGTTAAATGCATCCCCTGAGACTAATTTGACTTAATGATTGGGTCCATGAGGTCCCTTAGAGTATCTTGAGTTATGCTTTGAAGTATTATTCCCAGATGAAAAATTTCATCTGGAGGCCTTGGTCGACCAAAACCCTAATTTGGTGACACTGGCGATCTTGAGGCTTGATCCACTTGGAATGTTGCAACTTTGTGCTTGATTCTTGATATGGGAGTCCTCTTGATCCTTTATGTATATTTGAGAGGTTAGACAAGTTGAAGATCATGTCATTTCTTGATTGATCCTTTGTCTAAGTGCTCTAAGAGGGCTCAAAACCCTAATTCTTGATAGTAGTGAATGCTCAACAATCCTTGAGGAGATTGATGAGGCATGATGGCATATCCATATTGTGGCAATGATTTGCACAATGATGGGAAATCTTGGTAGTCAAAATTTGGGGTATGATAGTGAGTGCTTTCTCTTTTTGCTGGTTCCTCTTTTTATGTCTTTCAATGGTGAAAACTATCTTATTTTGTACTTAGATTTGTGTCATTAATCAATTTCATGTTGCTGACTTAAATGGTATTGATGTGAAGTTTTTAGTGGTTGTCATTATTATTATTATGAAAGAGTTCACTAATTAGTATGTTTTTTTGGAAAGGCATATGCATGATCTCAAACATTGTAGAGCAAAATCATACTCTTAACAGGATCCAATAAAGGTGGAAGACACTTTGCTCTAAATGGCAATTCTTATGTATGTACATTGGCCTCACTTTTATGTTTTGCTCACTATCTTCTATATTTGTTTTTCTCATTAATTTCTATGAACTATAAGCTAAACTATTTTAATTGAACTAAGCATTAGAACTGAACTATCAAATTAACATTGAATTTCTATTATATGTCATTGCTTGGACATCATGGCCTTACTAGCAAAATTGCTCTGACACATAAGAAAAAAGTATAATTGGCCAAGGTTTATTTCATGTTTTTGGGTCTGCAAGTAAGGAAGTAGATTTGACCAAGGTTTATTTCATGACTTTTAATGACTATATATTTTTTATGTTCTGTTTGTGAGTTGATGTTCTAAAATGTTTTTTGTCTTATTTGTGTTGGGCTATCCCTCCTATTTGGAGAGGCCCAAATTGATGTGGGTTAGTGGCCCATTTGTTTCTATGCCTTTGTTATTACCCAACAAAGAGAATTAGGTTAAATTTATCCATTGTGTGTGAAAAACAACAAGAAAAGTAGAGAGAATATTGAAATCCCGCAGCTCTATTTCAGCACAGAGCAGTTCAACTAAATCGGAGATTGCGCAAAATCCAATGGTCATATCGTCCTGAAATTTTGACACAATGTTCATGACTCATAGGAGCATATTCTGAGCAATTTTCATTAGATTCGGAGTTTACTAAGTTGGTCTACTGAGTCCATCTTTGAGGTCTGAATTTCTTGGTGTTTTTGGGTTGTTTTTGTCTCTCTTGATTATTGTTGTATTCTAAGATTGATTGCAAATCTTGATGATGTTTATGTATGCCTCTAACTAGTGTTAGAGATAACCTTGCTTGTACCCATTGATTGATAATAGTGGAGGATTTAAGTGGCCTAGGGGCCCTTGGTTTTTTACTCCTAGTTAACGGAGTTTTTTCCACACTAAAATCTTGTTGTGTTGTTTTATGTGTTTTGTTGATTGTCGTTGCATTTGGTATTTGGGAGAGATTGTCTTGTTGGTTTATTCCGTTGCATTTGTGGATTTCCTCCCAACAAGTGGTAGCTAGAGTCGTGGTTTGATTTGTGTAATGATGCAGACGAACACATCTAGGATGGTGAGTTTGAATTGTTCTAATTATAATGTTTGGAAAGGAAAAATGGAAGATTTGCTTTATGTGAAAGGTTTTCACTTAACGGTTTTCTCTAATGAAAAACCCGATGGAAAGAGTGATGAAAAATGGACTTTGTTGCATAGACAAGTTTGTGGTTATATTCGTCAATGGGTGGATGATAATGTTTTGAATCATGTAAGCTCGGTGACTCATGCTCGCTCTCTTTGGACCAAACTTGAGGAGTTGTATGCAAGAAAGACGGGAAACAATAAGTTGTTCTTGTTCAAGAAATTAATGTCATTGAGGTATAGTGATGGTTCACCAATGACCAATCACTTGAACATTTTCCAAGGGATTCTAAATTAATTGTCGGAGATGAATCTTACTTTTGATGATGAAATTCAAGGTTTATGGCTTCTTGGTAATTTGCCTAAATCTTGGGAGACTTTTAGGACATCCTTGTCTAACTCCGCTCTGAATGGTATCATCTCGATAGACTTGGCTAAAAGTAGTGTGTTGAATAAGGAGTTGAGGCATAAGTCACAAGGTTCTTCTTCATATTCCGAGGTGTTGATTACGAATCAAGGGGGAGAAATCAAAGTAGAGGTTCAAGTAATCATGGAACTTCACGTGGTAAATCACAAGGAGACTCTAATAGATTCTCTCATATTGAGTGTCATCATTGTGGAGAAAAAGGACACATAAAGAGGTATTGTCATAAGTTGAAAACGGAAAACAAGAATAAGAGCTACAACAACGATAAAAAGGAAGGTAACAATAATGAAGATGTTGCGATTGTTGATGATTTCTTTATTGTTTGTGATAGTTGTATTGAGAATGTCAATCTATCATGTGATGAGATGGATTGGGTGGTTGATAGTGGTGCTTCTACTCATGCAACCTCGAGATGTGATCTTTTTTCAACTTACGAGACCGGTGACTTTGGGGTTGCTTGTATGGGAAATAATGGGCAAGCTAATGTCATTGGAATGAGAGATATTTGTGTCGAAACTAGAATTGGGACAATTCTAGTTCTCAAATGTGTGAAACACATTCCGGAACTTTGATTCAATCTTTTATCCGTTGGAAAGTTGGATAACGAAGGATATGATAATTATTTTTTGGGCAATGAGTGGAAGTTAAAGAAAGGCTCAACGGGGGTTGCTAAAGGAAAAAGGAATTCGAACTTGTATGCCGTCCAACTTGGGGTTTCAAAGTGCTACATTAACACTTGTGACAATGATAGCTCATCAGAATTATGGCACAAACGTTTGGGTCATATGAGTGAAAAAGGTTTGAGCATTTTGGCAAAGAAGAATGTGTTGAATGGTGTTTCCGATGCAAAGTTGATAAAGTGTTCACATTGTTTGGCGGGTAAGCAAAGGCGGGTTTCCTTTATGTCATTCGAACCAAAAAGGAAATCGAAAGTGTTGTATTTAGTACATTTCGATGTGTGTGGTCCGATGAAGACACGGTCACTTGGTGGTGTATATTACTTTGTGACTTTCATTGATGATTGTTCTCGGAAAACATGGGCTTATACATTGAAAACGAAAGATCAAGTGTTTGATACTTTTAAGTCGTTTCAAGCATCGGTTAAAAGAGAAATCAGTAAAAAGCTCAAGTGTATCTGAATCGATAACAGGGGAGAGTATATTGTACCTTTCGACAAGTATTGTCAAGATCAAGGTATACGTCATCAAAAGTCTCCTCCAAAGACACCACAATTGAATGGGTTTGCCGAAAGAATGAATAGAACTTTGGTGGAAAGGGTGAGATGTTTACTTTCTCAATCAAAGTTGCCGAATTTTTTTTGGGGAGAAGCATTGAGCACAGTTGTACATCTTTTAAACCTCACTCCATGTGTTTCGTTGAAGTTTGATGTTCCAAATCATGTTTGAGAAGTCGAAGAAATGTGTGTTTGTTGGGTATGGACTTGATGAGTTTGGGTATCAATTCTTTGATCCGATTCAATAGAAACTTATTCGTAGTTGTGATGTCGTATTCATGGAGGATTATACCATTGAGGACATAGACAAAGTTGAGAATAAATATCTGATTTTTGAAGACGAATAAATGGTTGATACAGACTCACCTAGTATTGCTCCTATCCCTATCACTTTTGAAGATGTTCGAATTGAAAATCAAGGTATGGATTTGAATATTGATAATGTTTTAAATCCTAATGACATTGTTGATGTAGGTGCTACGGAAGATGTTGTTGAAAATGAGGTTGATCAAGAGGTTGAAAGTGTTGAGCAACCGGTTGCTTCTAATGAGTTGAGGTGGTCTATTCGGGATAAAAGGCCTTTCGTTCGATACCCATCAAATGAGTATGTTTTTCTTACCGATGGTGGAGAACCCGAAAGCTTTAAAGAAGTTTTGGAGGATGAGAACAAAAAGGAGTGGATGGATGCCATGGAGGATGAAATGCAATCACTTCGTGAGAATAATACCTTTGAGTTAGTGAAGTTGCCAAAGGGTAAGAGAGCATTAAAGAATAGATGGGTGTATCGGATTAAGTAAGATGAGTGTACTTCTCAAAGAAGATACAAGGCTCGCTTGGTGGTAAAAGGTTTTAAACAACGGGAAAATGTTAACTTTGGCGAGATTTTTGCTCCAGTTGTGAAGATGCAATCTATTCGAGTGGTTCTTGGGCTAGCCGCTAGTCTTGATTTGGAAGTAGAGCACATGGACGTGAAGACGGCTTTCCTTCATGGTGATCTACATGAAGAAATTTACATGGAACAACCGGATGGATTCCGAGAGAAAGGAAAAAAAACTATGTTTGCAAATTGGTAAAATGTCTTTATGGTTTAAAACAAGCACCTCGCCAATGGTATCAAAAGTTAAACTCGGTGATGATTGAACATGGGTACAAGATGACTAAGGCCAATCATTGTGTGTTTTTCCGGAATTTCTCTGAAGGGGATTTCATTATTCTCTTACTTTATATGGATGATATGCTAATTGTTGAAAAGAATATTTCAAGAATTAAAGAGTTAAAGAACACTTTGAGTGAATCTTTTGCTATGAAAAATTTAGGAGAGGCTCAGAAAATTCTTAGTATTGAAATTGTTCGAGATCGAAATGAGAAGAAGTTGTACTTGTAACAAGAAAAGTATGTGGAGAAAATCCTTCGGCGTTTTAGTATGGATAAGGCTAAAGCGATAAGCATTTCACTTGCTTCTCATTTCAAGCTTAGTCATAAACTATGTCTATCTACGGATGAAGAAAAGTTGAGTATGAAGAACATTCTGTACTCGTCGGCTGTTGGTAGTTTGATGTATGTTATGGTTTGTACAAGACCCGATATTGCTCATGCCGTGGGAATGGTAAGTCCTTATCTCTCAAATCCGGGAAAAGATCATTGGGAGGTCGTGTAATGGGTAATGAGATATTTGTGTGCACTTCGAATTTGAGACTAAATTTGGGATACAAGAAGCCTATGTTGGTTGGGAATATGGATTCGGATCTAGCCAAAAGCTTAGATGATCGAAACTCTATTTCGAGGTATAAGGTGAATTTTGCCGGGGGAGTCGTGGCTTGGAAATCAAAGTTGCAAAAGTGTGTTGCACTCTCTACTATCGAAACCGAGTTTATAGTCGTCGTGAAAGCATCAAAAGAGTTGTTATGGTTGAGGAAATTTGCAATGGAACTTGGTGTGGAACAAGAAAAGTATGTCTTATTTTGTGATAATCAAAGTGTCATTCACTTATCGAAGAACTCCTCCTTTCACACGAGGTCGAAGCATATTGATGTTCGTTATCATTGGATTCGTGATGAATTAGATTCCAAGTTGATGGATCTTAAGAAGATTCACACCGATGACAGTGGTTCTAATATGTTGACGAATGTGTTGCCTAGATGAAGGTTTGAGTTTTGTCGTATTCAAGCCGGATTGGTGTTGCCCTCCAACTAGTCGGTCAGGGGAGTTTGTTGGAATATCCCTCCTATTTGGAGATGCCCAAATTGATGTGGGTTAGTGGCCCGTTTATTTCTATGCCTTTGTTATTACCCAACAAAGAGAATTAGGTTAAATTTATCCATTGTGTGTGAAAAACAACAAGAAAAGTAGAGAGAAGAGTGAAATCCCGCAGCCCTATTTCAGCACAGAGCAGTTCCATTAAATCGGAGATTACGCAAAATTCAACGGCCGGATCATCCTGAAATTTTGACACAACGTTCATGACTCATAGGAGCACATTCTGAGCGATTTTCATTGGATTCGGAGCTTTCTAAGTCGGTTTGTCGAGTCCATCTTTGAGGTATGAATTTCTTGGTGTTTTTGGGTTGTTTTTGTCTCTCTTGATTATTGTTGTATTCCAAGATTAATTACAAATCTTGATGATGTTTATGTATGCCTCTAACTAGTGTTAGAGAAAACCTTTCTTGTACCCATTGATTGATAATAGTGGAGGATTTAAGTGGCCTACGGGTCCCGTGATTTTTTACTCCTAGTTAACGAAGGTTTTTCCATGCTAAAATCTTGTTGTGTTGTTTTATGTGTTTTGTTGATTGTCGTTGCATTTGGTATTTATGAGAGATTGTCTTGTTGATTTATTCCGTTACGTTTGTGGATTTCCTCCCAATAATTTGATGTAAGTTTTGTTCTTTTCATAAGAACTTGTGACTATGATGATTCATTCTTTTCATCTTCTCCTTTATTATGGATCTTACATGGAATTTTTATGTGCATCAAAGGAATGGGAGTTGAACTAAGACTCTTCAATATTCTACTATATTGCAAATCTGGTAAATGAATATATCTCTAATGGTGTTCATAAAAAAAATAATTAGTTAGTTTTTTTAGGACTAATAGTTTAAGTATGCATAATACCAATAACTTAATGTAATTTACACACTGATATTAATCACATTTTCCATCCAACTAATGTAATTTGTACATATCATGACAAATTTAAAAAAGTGTTACTTGCAATATTTTTTCTTGCACTTTTAAACTCATCTAAATGAATTTCTTATAATAATAGATAAATGTATATAAAAAAGTGTGCTAAATAATTTATTGATAGTATTCATATTTGAATAACAAAAATGATTTAGGTTTATATATATGATTTTTTGTCCAAGTAAAAGTGTTTTCAAAATGACCTCATATAAATTTTTATAATATACAATTAAGTGATCATCATCTGGTATTTTATGATATTGTATCCATGGCCGCTTTCGAGAAGTCAATAGCCACTTTTTTCTATGACAAAATTTGAAGGTAACAGATACTTTTTATTAACTCACTAATGTAATAGTCTAGGAAAATTAGAATTTTTTTTAGAATAACTATGTTATTCAAAATAAATACAAGAATAACATAACATTAAACACATTTACCAAAATGACTAAGTTTAAAAAAAAAAACAAACTTGCAGGAGCCAAATGAAATGGCGTCTCAGGCAAAAGGATTGTCACTTGTCAAATAAAATGGTGACTCAGGTAAATATGTCGTGCCCTAATTTTCAAGGGAGGCGCCATACCATTTGGCGCCTCAGGGCAATTTCTATTTTTTTTAAAGGCATTTTTTTGCTTTTGTTTATTTTTTAATTAAGATTTTAGTTTGGAAGTTGATAAATTAAATGGAAAAAAAAGGCTAGCGAAAATTATATAATAATATTCAGAATATAAGAATTTTTACAATTGATGGAAAACAAAAATTGAATGGCCGTGTCTATCGAAACGCCCACCGGTTCCACATTTCGGGGCTTTTGCGCGGCGTCTAGGTCTATGACGATTTTGTTGAGGTGTCTCTGGCCTTTGCGTGTTAACCTATGGAAGAGGCATCTGTTGAGATGGCCCCGACGTATCAGACAAATTCTGAAGCATCTGTCCCCAATAGCCAGGGGGTTACCGCCAACGGCGCTTCCGTATTCCAGTTACATGCTCATGTTTTCGTAGTTTGGACCGAGGGGGGTTGGGTTGGTTGTGGACGGTATGGTTGGCCGAAATGGTGCATTGAAGGGTTTTGGAACCTGTCCAGTGGTTGATGTGGGGTTTGGTAGTCAAATAGTGGGTGGGTTTGTTGGGTGTAGGACGATTGTGTGTTTATTTGCGGGGGGCTATGGTGGACTGAGGTGAGTTCGAAAGAGTTGTCAGGGCTATAGGCATTAGTGGGGTCGGTGTAGGTGGGCTGGCGGTAGGGGTAAGGCTCTTGTTGTTGTGACTGGGTTGGTGGCATGAAAGGGTTGTGACTTTGGAAGATTGATTCGGTTGGTATACATGGTTGTTGGGTATAATAAGGTGTTTGATGTTGGGCATGTGGCTATGAGGAAGAAGCACGTTGACGTGGATCAATCAGATACGTCGGCTGAGAGAGGAATTATTGGGGTGTTGTAACAGACCTAAACCAAAGCATATATTGTTGTGTTGGTCTAGCCCCTTCCACAACAGGTTCGGCTAAGATGTGTCGATGTCGATTGTCCCAATGTTCACACATCTCTTTTGTAAAGTTCGTCCAGTGACCTACAACCCATTGTGTACCCACTCTATGGAGATGCCACTCTCCCAAATATGTCGGAGCGAACGGAATATCCTGATGCATTCTGAACTGCAGTTTTACCCGATCACTTTGATGCATCTCACTATGGTGAACCAAATAATGGGTGTTTTTTTATGTCCACACTACAGCATCAGCCGCATTGGGCTGATGATCGAGACCCTCGTACGACCTCCAGACAAACTATAAGAACAAAAGATTTAATGAGAAACTCTATGGTGCAATAATTTATTAGACATATTTATGGTAGTTTAAGAAAAAATTACATCGTCGGGGCCAATGTGATCTATTAGGTTGCGGTAGACGGTTATTGAGTTCCTGGGATTTCGATGGTAATTCATTCCCGGAATTGACCACCTAAAAAAAAGTGACACAAATAAATTAGTTACAAATAAACATTTCATTAAAGGACATAAGTTCGAGTAGTAAACTATAGAGATGGGCCAGGATAGCTGATATAATAGAGTTATAGTGGTCTCTTAGGTATTTTAAGTTAATACCTTGGCCCCTAGGTCGACCATCGCGTGTTGGCTGAGGTGCTTCAACACAAAGCGGGGTGCCCAACAAATCATTGCACATTTGGTTATTGACATTAACCTTGCCGTTGACGGCGTTTCCATCGATGCGTAGGCCAAGCAACATATACACATCTTGAAGTGTTACCGTGCATTCATCGAATAGAAGGTGAAATGTGTGGGTCTCTGACCTCCCACGTTCTAGCAAATCTAGAATAAATTTGTGGTCAAGCGAATATGATGTGATTTTTATCAAATCACCAAAGCCACATGCATCTAGGTAATCTTCGATGAAAGGGTCGTGTGGTATGTAGTCATGCACATGACAACGAAATCTTGAGACCTCCTGAACAAAAATATGAATAACATTAGTTTTTTAAAAAAAAAATGCAACTAAGTAAGGGAAGAAGACAAAACAAATAAATCAAAACACATACAAAATCTGCAACGTTTTTAGGTGTTCCTCTGTGATCGTTGCCCATCGTTAGTAGAGACATTTTTTAATTTGAGGAGAAGATGAGAAGATTTTGTAATTTGAGGAGAAGAATTTGTAATGGAGGAGAAGAGTTAGGATGAGAAGATTTTGAAAAGTGATGAGCATGTATTTATAATGGTGAAGATTGTGATGAGAGGAGTCACATGAAAATGCATGGTGAACTTCCTTGCACTTTGTGTAAGGAATCGTGTAAGGAATCTTGCAAGAATAGTGTAGTCTTGTGATTTCGTAGAGTGTGTTAAATAATAGTGTGTAGGCATGATAAAGAAGTGTATAGGCATAGGCATGTGTGTAGCGCGATTTTTGTGGTTTCGAATCACTATCGCTTTGGTATTACAGTTCGATTCATTTTTTATCCTGTGAAGCTGATTAAGGAAGGGAAATAGATGTCTCCAATTAACCCTGCTTGCATACTGAGTTTAAACAGATGACTGTTGGTTTACAGATGCTATCAAAAGGGGGGTCTGTCTTAGGTTATTTTGCTTAAGAATACAGTGTTTGGACTATTTGCGAGGCTTTTGGTAAGGTGTTTAGATCTGATGCTTTTGGTTGATTAACGGAGGTACTGGACTTTGAGTTTTTGATTAGTATGCTCGCTAAGATTTTGTAATCTTATGCCTACGTATTCCCGTTTAACGAAACAGGGAAATCAGAGCGATCGTAGTTCCCTCCTATTTTACGGGAGGAAAAAGATGTTTTGGTGTCTTGTTTAAAGCCCAAGATTGAAGCTAAAAGTGATTTGTATCTTGTTTAAAGCCCAAGATGTGAAGCTGAAGGGTTTTTTTGTGTCTTGTTCAAAGCCCAAGATTGAACCTAAAAGGTTTGACTGAGAGAGAACTTGTCATCTCTAAAGAGGAATTGTTGATGTTCGTATGCCTTGACTAAAGCACAAGTTTGATGCTAAAAGGTTTATTGACTCAACCGGGGATTTCTCTATACAAAGCCTAAGATGAGGCTATTGACCCAACAAGAGGGTGTTTATTATTTGTCTCGTACGAAGCCCGAGATAAAGGCTAAAAGGGTTGACTCAACAAGAGAGTGCTTTTATATGTCTTGTACGAAGCCCAAGACGGAGGCTAAAAATGTTTGACTCAACAAGAGAGTACTTTTATCCGTCTCATATGAAGCCCAAGACGGATGCTAAAAAGGTTGACTCAACAAGAGAGTCTTTTATACTCAACAAGAGAGTGATTTGCTGTCTCGTACGAGGCCCGAGATAGAGGCTAAAAGGAAAGTGACTCAACAAGAGAGTCTTGAAAAGTGATGGACTCAACAAGAGAGTCTGAAAAGTTAAACCTGCTAGGGGAAATCATTGTACAAAGCCCAAGATGAGGCTAACTCGCTGAGGAAGGATCACTATACAAAGCCTAAGAGGAGGCTATCTTACTGCTGAGGATTAGATCCATAGGCAGCCCCAAGTGTGGGGAACTCTCATGAGAGAGACCGGGTTTCTGCTAGAGATTTATCCAGAGTGATTGGTTTTTTTCCCTATGCTTGAAAGGAACTTGAGAACGTCTTTAAGACTCAAAAGGGTCTTAGACTGTCCAAGTCTATTGGTGTTGAAGAGTTTTATCTCTTGTAGGATGCCCAGAAGAGGGCAAGGGCCTTAAGGGATGAGAATCAACCCTAAAGTGGCTTGAGGTTTGACACTAGAAAGACTGCTCTAGCAAAGGATGACTAAGTTCTGTCTTATACCTTTAAGAGGTCGTTAGGGTCCTTTTATTAAGCCCAAGAGAAGGCATGAGAACTTCTAAGAAGCCGAGGGGTCCTTATACAAAGCCCAAGAGGAGGCGGGGATGCTTTTAGGAAGCCTATGGGTCCCCAAACCAAGAGAAGTTCAAGAAATGCAATTCACAGAGAAGAGATCATTCCAAGAAAGTTTGAGAATTTGGAAGAAACTCAAGAGATGCTATTCACGGAGAATAGATCAACTCCGGGGAGTAGAGTTTCTTTAACAATTTCTAAGGGTGACAGTCTGAGAAAAGGTTCACCAAGAATACTGCCTTTCTCTTTGTTCCATATTGATTAACCCCAAGAGAAGGGAAGACTGTATTTGGAAATCCTATGGGGATCTAGTTTTGTTTGTTTTTAAAGAGTGACCAACAGACTTTACCTAGTTCTAGACGTAGTTGCCAGACTCTAAATAACTATACTAGTATATATACAATTGATATATGATGAGTATTTAAAAGGATGTGAAAGAAGACTTACAGTGAAACAGCCCCACAATACAGTTATATATATATATGAAAGCGGTAAATGAAAGCAGATAAACACTTACCCATTGTAGAGCTTCTATGCTGTTTTGTTAGTTGTTCAACAAAGAAACTAAAGAAAGTTTTGATAACAACATATGTTTGAATTCAAAATCAAAGGAGAAAGTGTTTTGAAAAGATTGTTGGGGCTTACAGCTCAAGGAGAGGCCCAAGTTTTAACGATGATCGCACCGTTATTTTGAAAACCGTACAGAGGGACTTATACAATTTGTGAGGCCCAAAAAGTTTTTATGTACAGGGGGATGAGTCTTACACTCTATTAGAGGCCCAAAGATTTATTTTTGTACAAGATATGGGGCTTACAACTCAAGGAGAGGCCCAGGGTTATTTGTTTGAAAACGGCGATCGCGCCGAAGTTTTTGAAAACACAGTGGGTCTTATACAACATCTGAGGCCCAAATCACTTTGGTTTCAAAAAGGGGTTGGGTCTTACACTCTATTAGAGGCTCACAAGTTTTTTTTAAGAAAATAAATGGGTCTTATAGCTCAAGGAGAGGTCCAGTTGATTTGATTTTGAACTGGCAATCGCGCCGAGATTTTTGAAAATGTGTTGGCACTTATACAATGTCTGAGGCCCAAATCACTTTTGTACAAAGGGGGTTGGGTCTTACACTCTATTAGAGGCCCAAACTTTTGTGAGGGTGAAAACCAAAGAAACCCTAATTTCATCATTCTTTAAAGTAAATTTCAAAGAAAATTAATTAAAATGATAAAAATACCAAATAAGTTTGAATAAACAACTTGTGATTTTTGGTTAAGATTTGAAAAATGATGTTTTAATCATAAGATGAATTAAAACTCATTTGGTTTTGATTTTCAAGATAAAAATCCATTTTTAAAAGTGTTTAAAACAATTAAAATAAATTTATTTAGAAAAATATCAACTATATTAAATAATTAATATAAACTTGATTTTTTTGTGAAATAAAATACTTTAACATTTTTGTGATTTTTTTTGCAAAAAGAACCAATCAAAAGTCATTAAAATTGAGAGAGTTTTTAATTTTCCAAATCATTAAAATAATATGAAAAAATAATAAAAAGTGAAAAAAGTGATAAAAAGAGGATCTGGGGCGAGGGGGATTCGAACCCCATACCTCTTGTGTGCAGCGCGCGCCCTCTATCACTGGGGTGGTGATACATCCGTGTATCAAAACCACCCCATGGATATATGAGGTTTGCCTTGTTTTTGGCCTGGCCAAGGCAAGGCAAGGTTTTGGCCAAATACGTGAAGCTTGTAACTTTCTCATTTCTCCATGGATTGGGACAAAATTTAGGTCTATCCTGCCTAGAATTTCACAAGGAATACAATGGTGGTGGTGGTTTTCTCAGATGAGGCTCCTATTGACAAACCCGATAGTGGTTTTGAAATAGGCCATGATTTGCATTTTCTATGCTACCACTTGTTACAAGCATGAATTACATGATGAATTGGTTCAAACATAACATATATAACATGTATAAGATGTGCATGATCAGTGGACTTCAAAGCAATGCATATTTCGAAGATTTCAAGTTGTGATGCTTACCTCTTTAGGAACTTTTTGGGAAATCTGCCAAGTGCTTTGTTCCAGAAACAATTTGATACTTTGGACACCCTCAAATGACCCTTTAGGAGCTTTTAGAATGGTTGGAATCAACTGGAATCCTCAGGAACAAGTTTGAGCTCTTTCTTGCAAAAGGGGCAAAAGTGACCAATATAGCAACTCTCTCAAATGGTGTTCCAGATGTGTAGAACCATTTGGGATAGTTCAAGGATGATATTTGGAGTGTGTTTGAGGTTTTATCTGGTTTTGAAAGCGACTGAATCAAGACATGGCTTGAAAAATGCAAAAAAGTCCAATTTTGAGGTTTTGAGAGGGGACTTTGTGATTTTGGTGTTACAGGTCACTTGTGAGAGTTTGGACAGCTTAGATATGACATATTGGATGTGTTTGGATCATGAACTATGGTGGAAATGCTCTCTAACTCAAAAACTCAGAGTTACCTTGCTAAAGAAGGTACTTTTGCCTAGAGAAAGGGATTTTGAGGAAAGCAAGTGTTGTAGTGCTTTGGTATGTTTAAACTGAGCACAAATGAGCTCTATTTATAGTAGAGCAAGTTTGTTTTACAAGTAATAGTGAATGGCAACTGCAGCAGAGGTTTGGCCAATTGTAGCATTTTGGAATCTTAAGTCTCCTCTAGCCATTGACTAGAGGTTAGAGCACAGGCCTTTCGTTCCCTAGTTCAGAGATCATCCTTGACTCATTCAGTTGGAAAAGGCTCAGTTTATGCCACCTTGGTGCATCCATTGAATTCTTCAAAACAAAATTGGAGTCTTGTCCCCTTTTTAGGCATTTTTAGGTTTGGCATGCTACTTTTAGTTCCAACGACTTGGGAGGCTTATGGATCAGTGTTTGTTCCTCCTTGGTCCCCCCCTGAGGTGTTCAGATGGATAAACTTGTTTGTCATTTGCACAATTTATTCAAATCGAGCAAAATGCACAAATCTGCCTTGCCATGACAGTTGCAGTAAGGCATATTGTCATTGTCATAACTCTTAGCTCAAATGGAATTTGATGGAGTTCTTGGCCATTTTGGAAAGCTCTCATATGATACAACATATGTGTGATCATAGTTTGTCTTGACACTTTTTGGATCCAAATGAAAAATCCCCCTACATTTTGAAAAAAGTGAAACAAATTCTGACTTAGTGAAAATTTCACTAAGTGTTGGAAAAATGCCATCTTTGGATCAGGCAAAATGGTTGCTTGGATCACAAGTTATGATTCTTGGAAGTTGGTACCCTAGCCACTTTGTTCCATAACTTAGAAATTTTCTAAGTTTTTTATGGTTACCCTTTTTACAAGTTATCCCACTTTTCTTGATTTTTCTTGATGAATGATGATTCCAATCACACATTATCATCATTTTAGGGTTGGGGAACCATAATTGATCAAAAAATTAAAAAGTCAAACTTTGACTTTTGGGAACAGTTGACTTTTTATCAGATGAATTCCAAACGGTGCGATCCTTTATGAAATCAAGTCCTTGACTTAAATAAAACTTGATGGATTGATTCCATAGGTGTTATAGGGTGTATTGAATCATGTCCCAAGGTTTGGGAGCATGTCCTGGTCAAAAGTCAAAGGCACAGTTGACTTTTTCTTCAAAAATCCTAACTGTGGTTCAGATGAAATTGAAACTTGTGGATCAAGCTTCTTGGATCAATCCATTATTGCAAATGGATCAATGTAGTTTATTAGAGACCCTCAAACCATGTCTTGAGGTTTTGGCTTATGCCTTGTCCCAAAAGTCAACTTAGGGGTGAATTAAGTCAAGAAACCCTAATTCCTGATTTTTGGTGAATGCATCCCTTGAGGCTAAATTGACTTGATGATTGGGACCATGAGGTCCCTTAGAGTATCTTGGGTTATGCTTTGAAGCAATGGCTCATGCCCAGAGGAAAATTTCCATCTGGAGGCCCTGGTCGACCAAAACCCTAATTCAGTGACACTGGCGATCTTGAGGCTTAATACACTTGGAATGTTGCAGCCTTGTGCTTGATCCTTGATGTGGGAGTCCTCTTGATCCATTGTGGATGTTTGAGAGGTTTAGACAAGTTGAAGATTATGTCATTCCTTGATTAATCCTTTGTCTAAGAGCTCTAAGAGGGCTTGAAACCCTAATTCTTAGTTGTAAGGAATGTTCAACAATTCTTGAGGAGATTGATGAGGCATAAAGGTACATCCATATTGTGATGATAATTTACACAATGATGTGAAATCTTAGTGGTCAAAATTTGGGGTATGACAGTGTGTATGCATGATAAAGAATAGTGCATTCTTGTGAGATTCTTGGAATGGTAGTGTAGTCTTGTCATGCAGAGACATGTGATAGTATTTATTAATAATAATAATAACAACAACAATAATGATAATAAAAATAAAAATAATAAGTATTTGCAAAAATAGTGTAGTCTTATGATTTCGTAGGGTGTGCTAAAGAATATTGTAGGCATGATGAAGAATAGTGTAGTCTTGTGAGATAAAGAACACTGTAGGCATGAAAAAGAATAGTGTAGTCTTGTGAGATAAAGAATAGTGTAGGCATGAAAAAGAATAGTGTAGTCTTGGCATGGTAGTGTAGTCTTGTCATGCAGAGAATTACAAGAAATTATGCATGCAAGACATGTGAAGCAGTAATAATAATAATAGCAATAATAATAAATGGTTTTGATTTTTAAAACTTTAATGTCTTGTAAGTGTAGTTGGTAAGACTTTAGTGTAGTGTATAGGCATATGCATAGGCATGCTAAAGAAGTGAATAATTATTTCGTATTATGTGTAGGCATGATAAAGAATAGTGTAGTCTTGTGAGCTTCTTGGCAATAGTAGTGTAGTCTTGTCATCCAGAGACATGTGATAATATATAATAATAATAATAATAATGATAATAAAAATAAAAATAATAAGTATTTGCAAAAAGTAATCATAATAGTGATAAAGCCCTTGTGAGATTCTTGGCGTGGAAGTGTGGTCTTGTCACGCAGAGAATCAGATAATACATGCAAGGCAATGGTTTTATTTTTTTCTTTAATGTCTTGTAAGTCATCTTTGTGTTGTAAATGAAGTTGGTAAGACATAAGTTGTAAAGCATTATGAAGATTCGGTACGATGATGATGTCCGTAATATGTTTCTCAGTCATGAGTATTCTGGATTCAATGATATTGAGTTATATATTACGTTACAACAACAACAACTATCACATCAACTTGAATCTTCTAAAGTTTTTAACGAATCCGACAACGAATAAACTGAGGTCGATGTCGTTGACAAGGAAGAAGAAGAAGCGGAGGACATTGTTGATGAAATGGTAAACAACGAGGAGGAAGACCTAGTACTAGCCAGTCATGTTTATTGCCCACCTCAACACATGACAAGACTCAACTTAGGCGAAGACGAACCATCAACGGATATTTTTTATAATCCATACATGCAAGCGGAAGGAGTATTAAAAGAGGGAGACAATTTTCGTACTAAAAAAGATTATGTCCGAGTTATAAAACAATATCACATGGCGCTGTCTGCAGATTATAGAGTCGATTGAACAAATATGACTCTGTATAAGATCTATTATCGTAACGAGGTGTGCCCGTTCATATTAACCGCATCTTTCCGAAAGCGAAGCGATTCCTGGAAGATAGGGTCAATGGGTCCAGAGCACACGTGCATAATCATAAATCCAATGCAGGATCATTGCAAGCTCAGCTCTCAGTTGATATGCAACGAAATTCTATCAGTCATTAGCGATAACCCTTCTTTGAAGGTGAGTACCATAATCGCGCATATGGTTCAAAGATACAACTATACTCCTTCGTACAGGAAAGCGTGGATAGCTAGGACTAAGATGGTTGAAACTATTTTTGGAAATTGGGAGGACTCTTACAAAGAACTTCCAAAATACCTGGTGGCACTTAAACACTATGCACCAGGGATTGTTGTCATTTTGGAGACATTGTCGGCGTATACGCCAGACGGGAATTGTGTCAGTGGAAATGGCATTTTCCACAGACTCTTCTGGGCGTTTGAACCATGCATTAAAGGATTTATGTACTGTAAACCTATCATTCAAATTGATGGAACATGGTTGTACGGGAAATATAAGGGCACACTACTAATGGGCGTGGCACAGGATGGCAACAACAATATTTTTCCAATCGCCTTCGCTCTAGTTGAAGGGGAGACTGCTAGAGGTTGGAGTTTTTTCCTAAAAAATCTTCGACAATACGTGGCTCCTCAACTAAACTTATGTCTGATCTCTGATAGACACCCATCAATCAAGAGTGCATACAACAATATTGATAACGGTTGGCAAGATCCTCCCTCAAGCCATGTGTATTGCATTAGACACATCGCTCAAAATTTCATGCGGGAGATCAAGGACAAAACGCTAAAGAAGAAGGTTACTAACACGAGTTATGCACTAACAGAGCCTACCTTCAGACACTACCGTGACGAGATTAGACTGACAAACACAGATGCATTGAGATGGATTGATAATATTCAACTAAAGAAATGGACAAGGGCATACGATAATGGACAGCGATGGGTCCACATGACAACAAACCTCGTTGAATCAATGAACTCTGTATTCAAGGGCATCTGAAACCTACCGATAACCGCTTTTGTGAGGTCAACATATATTAGTCTAGATGCACTTTTTGATACCAGACGTACAAAGTGGGGTTCGGTCTTGCAATCTGGGCAGTTGTTCAGTAATAGTTCAATGACATTCATGAAGGACGAAGCTGCCAAAGCCAACACACATGTGGTCACGGTCTTTGACCGTACTAAAGGTCACTTCAGTGTTGCAGAGTCTATTGATCACAATGAAGGAAGACCTATGGGATGTTACCGAGTGGAACTGGATAGGAGTTGGTGTGACTGTGGAAAGTTTCAGGCATTTCGTATGCCTTGCTCCCATGTTATAGCAGCATGTTCGAAGGCTCGACTGGACCCAACCAACTATCTATTTGTTCTTCACCGAGTCACTACTCTATGCAATGTCTACGGCACTAGCTTTCAGGTGGTAGCAAAGGAGGACTACTGGCCTCCATACGAAGGCGAAATTGTGTGGCATAATGATTTGATGTGAAGAAAAAAAATGGTTACCCTAACAATACCCGTATTCGAACCAAGATGGATGCAACAGACAAAATGGTGAGGTTATGTGGTTCGTGTCGCCAGTCGGGACACAATCGTACCAAGTGTCCAATATGGGATCAAGCACAAAATCATAGTTTCAACTATAACCTTGTATATTTATAACAACAACAAATTTCATTTCATTGATAGCATACCTAAGCGATTACAACGACATAACATAACAAAGCATAACCTAATAGCTCAACAGCAACAATTAACAATGACATAACCAAATACCAAATCAGAAAATAACAACAACTTACCCAAAGAAACAAATCAACGAATCAACTTATTTTGGATATTATAACCATCAAGCTAATTTTCTTTGGTGTTAACATCATCATAAGGACACCAACATCATTTTCCACTTTTCTCCAAGTACGAGTAACTCCATTTGGACTAGACTCCTCAACCAGCCTCTCGATCTTCTTGATCTTTTCATCTGCAGCAAATTCTCCTTCTAGCCAGTGATACAGTTCCCTATGCAAATGCTCCAAGGTCTGCGTGTTCCATAGTAGGACCTTCATCGGGGGCTTGGTTGCTGAGAATACAACTAGGACATTTCTTTTCATAAGTGGAAATGTTAGAAGCGCTTCCTCCTTCGATGATGATGATGATGATGATGATGGACGCTGATTTAACCACTCAGACATAGTACTAGGGGAGAGATTAGGATACTGGTTGGGGAGAGTTGTGGATATTGGTTGGGGAGAGTTGAGGATATTGGTGCTAATTGTTGTGGAGAACCAAATAAGGGTGCAGTCTTATTTATAGACACATGGAGTACTGTGTGTAACAATTAAATTTTTTTTAATTATAACTTAAATAAATAAATAAATACCTTTAAAAAAAAGAAATTTACCTGAGGCGCCAAACCATATAGCGCCTCCCTTTGAAAATTAGGGCACGCAACCTGAGTTGCCATTTCATTTGGCTAGTGGCTTTCAACTTTTGTCTGAGGCACAAAACCATTTGGCTCCCGCAGGTTTGTTTTTCTTGCAACATAGTCACTTTGGTAAATATTTTGAATGTTGTGTTATTCTTGTATTTTTTTTTAAAACATAGTTATTCAAAAAAAAATTGGAAAATTAGTTGTAAGCATATTTAAATAAAGAGGATTTCTTATCACACCACCCTTGTTTCTCAGGCACCATCTGAATTTCCGGTTTTGTCCCCTGATTTCGGATGTACACATCCGAACGCACTATTTTTTTTTAAATGCTGATGCGTTCCGGAAGTGCACATCCGGAAACATTCCTGATCTGCAGATCCAGAAAATAACAAAACTTAATTTAAAAAAAAAACGGTTTTGCTGTTTGGTCGCATATGTTAATCTATCGTCGCAACTTAATATACATTTGACAACATCAATATCTAAAATAAAATTTCATATATATATATATATATATATATATATATATATATAATAAACCTTTGTCAAAATACAATGCATACATCTAATATAAATAGAATACATCAAACAAAAAACTACTACGTATGGCGAAGGATGTCTCCTGGCTCCCCTGCTCCTCTGCCCCTACCCGCCATCCTGGATCGATGTCTGCGGTACTGAAGTGCCCCCGAGCAATCGCAATAATCCTGTCCACGGCAAGTCTGGCACCAGAGCCCTCAGGGAGATGATCGTCTGCAATGGCCTGTTGCGCTATCTGCTCTATCTGACGACAACGTGGTAGGACATCCTGAGTGTGGTCCAGCTGAGAATGCTGCTCCTCTAATATCTCCTGATGAGCAGGTCTGGGTGGCGATCCCTCAGCAGTGGGCACCATGCATGGGTGTGAGACGGTGTAGAACCACACGATGTACCCGGCAGCAACGCTCCAGTCTCTCTCCGCTCTGGTCGTCCGAGCCTCTTTCGGTACCAAGTGGGACTGGAAGTCAGCATATATGTCATCTATCTACCCGCGGGTCAAGCCTAGAGGAGCAGACTCATGAGGCATTCTGGGGATCATCTGCGTGTAACCGAACTGACGCAAGACGCGCTCCGGCAGGTATCGGGCAGTAACGGTCGAACTGCATACCAACCATCCTGAGAACAAACAAACCTAATCGAACGGGCGCGTCACACGGTGAGCGGCATAGGTATCATACAAAACGTCCTCAGCAGCCATCCGGTCAAGATACACTCTATAGGGATCCGGCACCTGGTTTCCTCTGAGCAGGACAAATGCAGCAGCACGTGGCATATCCTCAGTGTACCAGTGGCATAACTTTGCCCCCATGGTTATAGAACTTCTGTGAATCCTTCTCCTGAAAATTTCCAAATAAAACAATGTTACAAATGAACATATTTTCTACGAATACAATTCTATAAATAAATCAAGAAAGGTTATCTGTCCTAGCCAGACATATCTGGCAGTATGCTCAAAGTACCCCACGAGTAGGGACATATCAGACGGTCCCCCGGGGTAACCGCCCAGCTCATCGAAATCGTCATCAGCGTTAACACCCTCATGTGTTGGGTGATCACCCTCTGGAACAGGAACAGGAACAAGGGAACGAGGAGGAGCAGTTGATGGAGCTGGAGTCTCCCGACGATGCCTGCGTGCGGGCTGGGACCCTGATGAACTAGTAGTAGAATCCTGACGCCTCCGAGATGTAGAATCGGCGGCTGACGGGGGAGTGGCCTGAACCTGTGATGTGGATGTGGCCTGAACCTGTGATGTGGATGGCTGTGGTGTAGGATGTCCCTCCGCTGTAGGGGCTACCATAACTCCCTCTGCGCCGGAAGCCTCGGCTGTAGACTGCATCCGCTCACGTCGGACAGATGCATGCTGAGCTATCCGTCCATGTATGGTACGATCGTCTCTGCTAGACATCTAATCTGCAAAGCATAATAAATAAATTATATATTTTTTTAAATAATTAAACAAAAACAAACAAACAAACAAAATAAAAAAAATAGTCTTCCGGATGTGCACATCCGGAAGGACACAGAATTTTTAACATTGGGTATTTCCGGATGTGCACATCCGAAAACACTCAGAATACTAAACGTTAAAATCTTTCCGGATCTGCACGTCCGGTACGTTTTTTGAAGTTTAAAAATGGCAGTCATGGCCACTGTAACATGCAAAAGGGCATTTTAATGCCCTGATCGTCCGTTTGAAGTAGTAAAAAAGACCTACATTGTCTCTAACTTATGTTATTCATACAACCTAACAATTTCTCTACCTAAATGTCTACTCTAAATCGATTACTCGAAAATAACTCCGAAACTCTAAAATTTGAAAACTTACTGATTAAAATGAGATACGGAGGATTTGGAGTGTCTTGATCGTTGTAGAAGTTGCTCTGCGCCGAACTCAAGTGGAAAAAATCGAGATTTGTGGGATTGAAAATTTGAGAGTTTGAGAGAGTTTGGAAAATGGAAAATTGAAGAATGAGGGGGAGGAAGAAGGTCTGGCGCGAATTAATAAGAAATCCTTCCGGAAGTGCACATCAGAATTGTTTCCGGATATGCATATCCGGAACAGCTCTGCGTTTTTTAAAAATTTGGTGCGTCCAGATGTGGACATCCGGAATCAGGGGGCAAAAAAATAATTTCACGTGGTGCCTAAGAAACTTGGGTGGTGCATTAAGAAACCCTCTAAATAAATTATAGGGTTAATGAAGTTTTTAGTCCTCATAAATATCTCAATTTCACTTTTAGTTCCTCCAAAAATTTCCTTCAAAGAATGGTCCTCATAAAATTTTTAATTTTAACTTTTGGTCCCTCCTGCCAATTACCGACAGTTTTTACAACTTAGAGACAGAATTAACGCCGGTTTTAGCTACGGTTTTTTATTTAGCGACGGAAATGGCGACAGTTTTAACGACGATTTTGACAGAAGAGACCAAAAGTTAAAATTAAAAATTTTATGAGAATCATTCTTTAAAGAAAATTTTTGGAGAAACTAAAAGTAAAATATGAGATATTTAAGAGGACAAAAAACTTCATTAACCCTAAATTATATATGAATTTTCTACAAAGTAACTTGTTTATAAATATGGATCTCTGAACTTATCACACCCAAAAATTCACATGAATTGACATAAATTTTTAAAATAAAATATTTAACTAAATTTATCAAAGAAAGTATTGCTAGCTACTAGTAAGAGTACTGTACCCTTGTTCTGTAGCCTATTAATTTCTTTAGTACTAATTGTACTGGATAATGCATGGTACTGGTACGCCAGTGAGTCAGTGATGCTTACTGTATATCTTAATTTTACAGACAGATACAAAGCAAATATATATATATATATATATATATATATATATATATATATACTACTCCGTCCCATATTATAAGCAAAATTTACTTTTTAGATACATTGAATAATTAATGTATCTGGTCTATATATAGGTCAGATACATTAATTATTTAATGTATCTAAAAAGTAACTTTTGCTTATAATATGGGACGGAGGGTGTATATATATATGTAAAATAAGTTGGAATACTCTTTATTCTTAAGTAATCAACAGATTACATTAAACAATATATTTATTCTTCCTTTTAAAAATACACTTATTAATTTAAGAAAAAAATCTGTCACTTAGTAATTTGCATGGTATAAAGTTAAGTAAGTTTGGTAGAGGATCCTGTTTTATCCGTAATGCATGAGTTAGTAAAGACAGAGATCATAGACAAGACTCTGGAAAAATAAGCACACGAAGACAGTAGTTAATTATGTCCATTTTCGTTCTGCAAACATCTCCTTTAATGTACTGTCTAATAGTGCTATAACAGTGTATTTACTTTATCACTAATTCTTCACTGAAGTAACTTTAAATATAAAAAAAATAAAAAATAATAAAATAAAATAAAAAAAGTACGAGTTTAGCTCAAGAAACTATATTTACAGAACTTGTCAAATTAAATAAGATTTAGCCAGAAGATGTAGCCATATGAAGTGTGTAACACCTTTTAAATATAATTATTTCTAATGAAGGAATTCTATACAAATAAAAAAAAAAACCTTAACTATTATACTTATAAATATAATACAAATTTAATTTCAATATTTTAAAACTCAGGTCGGTCATTGACTAAGTCAATTTATTGGGTCGCTGAATCCCTAATCGGACCACATGATTTCTAATTCAATTTATATAAACTAAAAATATATATTTATGAAATAAATTTTTTGAAATAAGAGATTAGTGCACAGTCAATGTAATTTAGTTTTCTATCTGCATGACACTTTGAACACTAAAGCAAGCGTTCTCTATTTTCATGACACTTTGAAGCATGATATCCATCTTTGTTTTCATATTAGAATTATCATCCATATGTGGCACCCTATATATATCACGTGCAAAACTGCATATTTTCTCAGCGAATTCAAGTTCACCGTCTGATATCCTACCAATGGCCAACTGCATGAGCTCTCCGGTCAAATCTGCAAGATGTAACAAAATATTGAGAACCTTATGGAGAAAAATCAGAATTAAATTGATGCTTACTTCATCTACATATAAAGATTACCAAAGAAGCTATCAGAATTGCAGAGACCATCACTAACAAATCAAACACTTAAGAATCCATTTAAATGGCCCTTGCTAAAATGTTGCGCGGATACTTCAGATTGAAGATATGTTCTGTGTCTGACATGTGTGTGTGTGTCAATGCTTGTCTGGTGTTAGTGTATTTTTTAGACAACTTTTGGAACTAGTTTCACATTCCAATGCTTATTTCAATGTGATTTTCAGAAGCCACAAGGGTTAGCTTCAGCGTTAACGTAAAAAGCCAACGTGCTTTTAGCAAATTTGATGCAGTACCAAACACATACTTAGAAAAAAATAAAAAAGAGAAAGAAAATCACCCCTAATAAATAGTCAAGGATGTTAATCTGCAAAGGCTGAAGAGAAGGATCACTAAGTGGTAATAATGTGTTATTACTCATCCTTGTTTCAAAATGACAACAAATGGTATGCAGCCATACTGTAAAAGGAATAACTATACATGATATTCATAGCTTACAGTCTAACACTGTATCCATATACTCCAAATTTCAAAACACTTTATCTGTGAATCATTATTCTTATATCAAGGGGTGGTATGCAGTGTGCTTCAAATTATTCTGTTTTAAAATTCTTGATGATTAGTAATCAACATACTCTCTTAAAGTAACTAACTAACAACCTAAAATTGAGAGACCGAAAAACAAACATATACAACAAAATACTTGTTTAATCTTTGGTTGTAGTCCAAGTCATGTCATTTTCAAAGAGTTAATGACATACTTTAATTTTACCTGGATCTAACCCAGAACCAAGCATGTATCATGGGTGGGGCTCCAAGTTCTTGGGTCTGGTCCAGGAAAAATTGAAGCTTGTCATTGCCTCTTGGTCATAGTTTTGGAAGTTGAAGAGAGGGTTGAGAGTGATGGTTATATTTGTGCTGGCCTCCATTTATAGTGATGTTAATCCTTGCGTTGCTTCATGTGTGCAACGTGTGAAAAACGGGAAAACACAAAATCAAAAATGAAATTAAAATTGTTTATGTAACCATATCAAATGACAGAGAAAGATGGAGAAAAGAGAAACTTTGTGAAATGAAGGCGAAAAGGAAGGCATATGTTATGTTCATCTCGTTGAAAAAGAATTACAAGTGTGAGTAGCGTAGGTAGGGATGTGCAAAATATCCCGTTATGAGATTCAAATTCATAATCAAATTTAAATCAATTTAAAATATTCAGATATAATTAAATGGTTATTAATCAGTTTAATTATTAATGGTTGGTTATTCAACCATATTTTATTTTTGGATCAAGTTATTATCCAAAATCCAAATATTTCAATTTAATTATATTTTTTTAATTTTGAATAAAAATTTAATTTTTAAAAAAAAAAATTATTTTTTGAAAAAAGAATTATTTTTTAAGAAAAAAAATTAAATTTTTTGGAAACAAATCTCTTGATAAATAATCAGAAGCATAATGTTATTAAGATAAATAGCTTCTTAGGGTGTATTCACGTTTTCCCCTCCTAAATATATAGCGATTTTAAGCGGTATTGAAAAAATTGCACACTATGGGAATACACACCAAGCCAAATAAGATTGTAAATTTGATCTAAAATGGTTAGTGTCGTCAATTGTGAATCACGAAATATTATTGTTTGTTCAGTTTTGCTACACAACAACGTTATAGCCCCGCTATAACTACTAGTTGACAACATTTTGTACTAATATATTGCAAACAATATCGATTTGTTCAAATTCTTCTACGCGACAGTGCTACAGCACTGCTATAGGCATTATTTAACAATATTGAAAATACTTCAAAATCACCCCAAGACACATACCACCATGCAAACCTAAGTTCAAAATCAATCAAGAGTTATAAGAAATGGTAAATACCCACTCATTCACAAACAGTATTCTAACCAGTTGAGTCACTTTCTCTTGTCAGTTCAAATAAATTTTAGTGTCAAATATGAAAAAAAAATTGGAAAAAAAAAATTAATTTTTTCGAATAAAAAATTAAATTTTTTGAAAAAAAACAAATTTTTTAAATTTTTTGGAAAAAAATATATTATTATTTTTTAAAAGAAAATAAATTTTTTGAAAAAAAAAAATAATGACTGGTTTTATAACTAGTTTTGGTTGAAATGTGGTTATGGTTATGAATCAAAATCACTTAACTGGTTTAAAAATGGTTATGGTTTGGTTTCTAAAAATAACCAACCATGCACACTTCTAAGCGTAGGAAAGTCCTTCATTGGTTAGAAATGTGGAGATTTGAGTATTTATAAGTGGGAGAACTCACACACTTATCACCTTAAGGTTTCGGGTGAGTATGTGGTGTGTCTCTCACAAATGTGTTTTGCTCATAAAGATATTCCACAAAGTGTAAAATACTCTCTCGTGTTGGCCCCCCGAATAGCCCCGACACTTTTGAGGATACCTAAATGAAGGGAAATCGTTATCCAAAACGCAACAGACATTAAAATTTTCCCTTTAGTGATCCTTACGAATGGGCATGATCAGTGATGGAAACTGTTACATCTTGTGACGATGAAACCTTTGATATCGAATCAAAGGAGTAATCACAAACATTTAATGATGAACAACAACGCCGCTACTTAGTCCACACGAACATATTCCTTCAGTCTCAGTGCTAACTGCTACGATTGAATGCTTTGAATGTGAGAGAGAGAGAGAGAGAGAGAGAGAAGGAAAAATACGGCTAGGGTTTCACAATCTGAATTTTTATCAAGAGTTTATGCTTCTGCACAAGGGTTCTATTTATAGAACCACTTGTGTGGGCTGCAAACTAAAAACCACTTAAGTGTATATGCACCATATCATATGGTGTACCGTATATCACCTAAGTTCGTGGTACCTTACCGCATTCCGTATTCTAATTAAGTGCACCATACCTTACGGTGTTCTACATTTACTTAACCATACCTTACGGTGTTCTAAATTTACTTAAGTGCACTGTATCTTACGGTGTTCTTTATTTACTCTACCTCTTAGCAATTTGTCCTTATGTGTGTGACCCTGTAGGTTTTCGCAAGGTTGACAATTATATTAAATCAAGCATTTAACATAATAAATAGTGAGCGGGATCTCATAATTAAGTCACACTTAATATTTCATTAAACGGACTAACTATTCTAGGGACTTTATTATCTTGAAAAAACAAACATAATAAAGAAATACCTTTTATTATTAATAAATAATTCGATACAAGTACCAAAAGTAATGGCCTTTACGGCTTACACCAACACTAAACGCCTAACTTAAACCCAAAACCATAAAATAAAATAAAATAAAAAATATTTAAAAAAAATCAAATTATAAGAATAAAAATTAGAAGTAAAAAAATGATTTTGGTTTTCTAAAAAACAAAATCATTATATAAAACAACGGAAAATTAAGTTCTTGAGAATTGAATTTTCATAGAGTCGGTTAAACATATACTAACTAAAAGAGTGAGACAAATATAAAACACTCTCAGTTCCTAAACAAGTGAGACTCCTAATTTAGTAGGTCAATCAGCACTATCATTCCTTTCGCATAAGGTTCAAACAAGGATGTCATACCCCAAATTTTACCCCTAGATTCCATCATCATTTGCATAGTGTCGCTACGCGAAAAACAACCGGCGAAGATACAGAGTCGCCATCGAACTTTATTTATCCCAACGGAGAAAGGAAAACATCGAGAAAACACACTACAAGAAAATCACGTTTTAGCATCAACAATATAGCGTTGGCCACGACTCCGACGCTATTTGTGTCGGTGAAGTGTCCCCATAAGTCGACGCTACGAGAGTAAAATCATTTTGCTTTATTTTTTTAATAGATCATTAATAGTAGCGTCAGTTGTAGCCGACGCTAAGCAACATTCGCTTGAAAGTTTATATTTTTTCAATTATTTTAAACATGGCGTCGGCTAGGGCCGACGCTATTATTGGTGCGAAATAATTTCATTTCCCCCCACCATTTTCATTTGCCTCCTTTTCTATATTGTTTAAAATAATTATTTATTTTTTGTGATATTTTTATAGTAGCCGACGCTATCATTGATGCCAAAAAATTTCATTTCCCCGCCCTATTTTCATTTGCCTCCTTTTCTATATTGTTATAAATAATTATTAATTTTTTAACAGTTGCGTCGGCCATGGTCGACGCTACTATTGGTGCGAAAAAATTGCAATTCCCCACCAAATTAATAAACTAAAGTTATAAAGTTTTTTATAAAATAAAAATGATAAAGTATTTTTATTTCATAAACCCAACTCCTTTCTTTCTTTCGTCTCCACCCTCAACTCACCTTCAACCTCAACCTCATTTCACAAACCCAAAAATCATTCCCAAATCAAACCCAAAAATCATTCACAATAATCTCTTAGGGTAATGTTATTTGATTTTGAGTTTTGTCATTGTTTCAGATTCTCGTTTCAGTTCTTCTCATACTCACTGCTTCTCATTGTTTCAGGTTCTCGTTTCAGTTCTTCTCAAGGATTTATTGAGATTCTCTTCATCAAAGAAATTAATTTTCAGGTTCGAATCTCCGTTTGTTTACTCCCTTTATTTGTCTTTTTGATTCGTCGTTTCGATTTGTCGAACCGATTCATTGTTCGGATTCTCCGTTTTGATTCGTTTTTTTATTAATTAAATCATTACTTTCGTCTTGTATGGTTCAGTTTTATAAAAGAAATTATTGTCTTTGTTAATATTGAGATTGATTTTCTCTCTTTCAAACTGATGATATAAGTGTGTCTGTGTGAGTTTGGTTTTGTTCTGAAGACTAACATAAACCAACAATTTGTTCTTGTTTGATATGCCATTGAAGATGGTTCTACACTTTCTTCAGTATCTCACCCTGTTATTGTAAATATAATGGATTGGTTTTACACTTTCTAATGATTGAATGCCATTTTCTTCTGCTATTGTGATTCTAAGTAATTGCATTCATGTGCACATTAGCTTAGGTATGTGTCCTTACTTATTTTTTCAATACATGTATGCAGATAGGGTATTGATATAATCAACCCAACTTTAACTTAATTGTGATTGGTGGAAGCATCTTGGCAAGAGTTGTTGTTGAAGCATATCATCAATGTAAGCTTTATATATTAATGTTGGATGGTATATTTGCAATTTATGAATGTTGCAGTGTGAAAGCATTGTGTGTGCTTGTTATGATTCTAGGGATGTGCTGAAATTTTGTTTGGCAATGATATTAGTTTGAAAATATGTTATCCTATTGTATGCATTCTGAGTTGAAAGTGGCATTTAATCGTGATGCAATTGTGTGATGAAATTAGTTTTGTGCTGTTATGTGAATATAACTTGATTGAAATTCTGTACAGACTGGATTTAGCAATTAGTAGTGTAGGTTGAAATTAGTATTAATAGAGTTAGTATGAAGTGTTAGTTAGTTGAAATTTGGCAATTAGTAGTGTAGGTTGGACTGTTAAACTGTTAATGGATTATGTTGGAAGTTAGAAGTTAGGGATTGGCCATTTGGTTAGTTTGTGATTTGAAAAACAGTTAGGACTGTTAGCTGTTAGTTGATATCTTGTTAGTAAAAAACTTGACAGTTAGAGGTTTGTAAAACAGTTAGTTATTGGTTAATTATAAGTAGATGTTAGTTTGAATTGGTAGAACTATTATGGAATTTGGACTGTGATAGTTCTAGCTAGAGACCAAACTTAAATCCAATATAGAACTTAAGAGATGAATGTGATAAATTGAGGAAGTTAATATTGTGTTGTGCCTCAAATAATTTGCAGTAGAGATTGTTAAAGAATTATATCAAATACCTAAGCAAATAATCAAAAAGAATTGAAAATTTATATTTAAGAGGAAAGCACAATAACCAAAACTAACTTCAATATCAAAAGACTTAGAGACCATAGTAACAAAAAAAAAGAGGAAGATAGAACCGAGGAAAACACCTCTTCTGTAATACCAATGAGGAAAATAACAAATCAATAAGTATAAGCTCTAAGAATCAATATATAAATACTAAAACAAAGAATTTACGAGAGATCGCATAAATCAGACATGAGGCTTTATGCTAGTAAAGGATAGATCATTGAAGAAATCTGATTTATCTGGACTTTCCTCTTATCCATCATATTAAGTATATCCCCAAGCATTCTAGATATCCAAACATCAACTCACTCCAAAAGCTGATGTGTCTCCCACCAATTATCCAAGAAAAAGATGGACATGTATTGAAAAAAAAACAGCAATGATAATCTCTGCCACAACCTTCACAGTATGTATTCCTGTGTGACGTCCACGGGGAACTCATGATAGATTCTAGGAAACTATATCCTCAATAAAAACCAAGCAATGTGAAGAGAACTCATGAATGATTTGAGAAAATTAGACCTTCAATAAAGACAAAGAAAAGTGAAGAATTTATAATTGGAGTAGAGATCACATAATGGAATTGTAAATTCTGGTGCTACATAGGCTCCACACCATAACTATACTCCAAATCTGAGTGATAATGTTTTGGGAGAAAATATTCCTATTCTAATAAATAGCAAATGATAAGAAAAATATATATAACAAAGGAAGTGGAAAACCAATAGAACAAAACAACAATGATAATCTCATGATAGTGTAGGTTGAAATTAGTCTTAACAGAGTTAGTATAAAGTGTTAGTCAGTTAAAATTTGGCAATTAGTAGTGTAGGTTGGACTGTTAAACTGTTAATGGATTATGTTGGAAGTTAGAAGTTAGGGATTGGCCATTTGGTTAGTTTATGATTTGAAAAATAGTTAGGACTGTTAGCTGTTAGTTGATATCTTGTTAGTAAAAAACTTGACAGTTAGAGGTTTGCAAAACAGTTAGTTATTGGTTAATTATAAGTAGATGTTAGTTTGAATTGGTAGAACTATTATGGAATTTGGACTGTGATAGTTCTAGCTAGAGACCAAACTTAAATTCAATGTAGAACTTAAGAGATGAATGTGATAAATTGAGGAAAGTTAATATTGGGTTGTGCCTTAAATAATTTGCAGTAGAGATTGTTAAATAGTGTGTACTCTTGAGAGGTGGCTGGTTTTGTTTTTATATTATTGACCGTGAATCCTATCATATGCTCATAAATTATAATTTGAATTAGGTGATCTATAATTAAAGTGGCAGTGTCTATTGTACTAAAGTGATGCTCCTTTTTTGCTTCTTGAAATACAAGAAGTTAATATTGTTATATTTGCACTACTACTCCATTACTGTTATAAAATGAGGAAGTAACGAGAAAATATTCAGAAATATCACAAAGTGTTTATGATGTGTAGTACTTCTGTGCTAATATGTGCTTGCTTGACTTCAATAAACATATTGGACTTTTGCAGGACCTCTTGATTGTGTTGTTGAAGATTCTCTCTTCTTCAATTCATCCATTTCAAGGTAACCCTTTTCTCCTTCTTTAATTATGTGTTGAAATCAATTTTGATGCAATTTCTGTTAATGTAAGTTTTAGAGTGTCAAAATAGCTTCTGTTATATTATGCCATGAATTTGCTGTAATAAAATCATTGAACAAATGTGCATAATGATACTAGATGCTTGAAATTTATTGCCTATTACATTTTGGCTGATGATAGGTATTCGATAGGTGTTTGCCGTATTAATTTGTGTTGTTGCTGCTAATGTTTAGTTTGCGTCGAGTCGCATTAATAAAATTGCAAATGTACTGCTGCTGCTTGTATAATGCACATGTAGAACCTGAACCAATGCATTTCTAATGTTTAGTATGCTATGCCAACATGGAGAACCTGAACCAATGCATTTCTAATATATTTTTTATATGTTTTTGGTTCTAATTAGAAACTATATAATAAAATATGCTTCAAGTTTGTCTTTGAGTCTCACAATGACCCACACATAGAGAAATCGTTAACCTCTCTCATCGAGTAAAACAATTGCATTGTTTCTTATAAGTTGCGATTTCTTATGTCGTAACAATGTCGTAACGCTAACTCCCTGAGATTCTATGGGGGAACAGGTCACAGTTAATTATGTTTCTTTATAAAAAATTGTATACGCTATATATGTGTTTATAACCTACTATCTAGAAAATGTACTTTGTGTGCTACTCCATTCACCTTTATAGCTGAACAGTAGAATAAACATGACTGTCATTTTTATTAAGTTGATATTGACCTTTATAGCTGAACAGTAGAATAAACATGACTGTCATTCACCTTTATCTTTGGTAGAGAACAATTTACTAGTGTTGAAAAGAGTGAGAGGAAGAGTGAGTATGGATTGAAAGCTTTCACAAAGGATTTTGTATTATCAACTTGTTGAATTTGGTGAATAGGCTGCTAGTAATTAGTAATTATGTTTGATTCCATGTTCATGGTTTATTGTATGCTGCTACATTTTTGTGGAATGCTTGCTATGACAAGAGTAGCATGAGTTTTGGATCAAGTTTCTTGCCATTATTTTGCTTATTGTTGCGGTTTAATCTTGAAACGTTCGATTTCGATTTTGCTTCAACTAATTGTTATTGCTGTTACTATGTGTGTTAGACTTATTTTCAAATATCATCTACATCAATATGCTATGTATTTCCATTACAGATGTATGAATTTGTAAATAGTAAATATGGATTGTTTTCTTAGTTGTTGCTGCCGCTTGTATTCTTGTTACAAATATGCTGTTGTGTTTAGAGGTGTCAATTATATGATTGTTTCGATCAAAAATTGTCATGAACTTCTTTTATTGTTATACTAATATTTTTCAAAAGGCGTGCAGTCAAAGAATATGTGTTGTATAGTTTCTTGGTGTCTGCAGAAATTGCACCTGTCATTGTCTATTAACCAAACCTATACAATCTCTCCATTGTTGCCAATCTGTCCATGGCGTTTATTAACATGTTTGGTTTATGGATTAGTATGGTGATGATGATTTGTTTTGAATGTGAGTGGAAGGTTCATGTAATAAGGCCCATGTGTGTTAGTACTATCATTTATTTTGACTCGTGACTATTTATTTTGAATCTTTATGTGTCTGACTCGTGACTATTTATTTTGGATGTTACAGAAGGAGGAGGAGGATTATGAGGATGATGATGAGGAAGTTGATGTTGGTTATCATGATTAGTACGTAGATCGTTTAGGAGATTATCAGTAGTTTGGAACTCATCAGTATTTTGATGTTGGTGTATTTTGATGTTGGTGTATTTTGGAACTCATTAGTATTTTGATGTTGGTGTATTGAGATTATGTATTTTTAAGTCAATTTGTTTTGGATCACCTGAATTGTGGATTGGTCTGTTGAATCTGTTGAATCCAAACTGGATCCATGATTTGTTTGGATGAATGAATTCGAGGTTGAAAGTGTTAAAGGATGGAGTTGGCTATTTAAGAGTTTGGTGTTGGTTTGAACTAGGCGAGCTAAACTGGTTGGTGTATGTTGGAAATAAGCTGCTGCTGAACTGAAAAAAGGTGTGTGTGAACTGAATTGAGGCGAGTTACACTTAATAGTTGTGAGGGGGTTATGTTGGAATGGGTTAAGGATTGCTTGGTTCAAATATTATGACAGTTTGTGAATTGGATTTGTTATGATTTAGTTGTACATGATGCAGGGCGTTAATTGCAACTGTTTTGATAACTATGTAGGTTGTGTCTGAATTAACAGTTATGTGAGATAGGATTGATATAGTAATAGTGTTTAGTTGCTTGATGTGAAAAGAAATTGTGAAATGGATATATTGATCTTAAAATGTGGGGCTGTTAGGGAATTTGGATAGTGAAGAAGGTTAAAGTTAGAATTAGGTGTCATTAGATTAGTTAGTTGGGGACTGAAAGTTAGAATTAGGTGTCCATGCCATTGGTCTGTTGAATCTTTTCTGATGTTGGTGCTTTTTAATATATCATTGCCTATTTAAAAAAAACAAATTAAATCCAGTAGTGTCGGCCACGACACCGACGCTGCTATAATATAACCTGTTAACTAAATCCAGTAGTGACGGCCACGACACCGACGCTATAATAAAATAATCCGCTGTCTAAATCTATTAGTGGCGGCCACGTGGCCGACGCTACTATAATATAATATGTTGGATAAATCCTGTAGTGGCAGCCACGACACCGACGCTATAATAAAATAAGTTGCTGTATAAATATACTAGTGGCAGCCATATGGCCCCACTAGTAGTTGACGTGGACATCATCTTGATGAAAGACAACTCAATCAAAAAATGACACCTGGCATTCCTTAGCGTCGGTTTTAGTGGTACCTTAGCGTAAACAATAGCCGATGCTACACTAGTGTCAAGCAAAGGCCGACGCTAAATGTAACTAACTTACAGCTTTGGAAAGTCCGCTCCGACCTCCACACTAAGCCGACGCTAACCCTTTGTAGTGTCGGTTTTACGGTTGTTAGCTAGGGATTTTGGCCGACGCTAACTCTGTGTTTTCTTGTAGTGACATCAAGAGGGAAAGAACATGGTCATCGCAACCAAGTTCGGGGTTCGGGAGTCGATTACGCAAGAAGAAGGTGTTAGCACCCCTCACGTCCGTTGTACTCAATGGGATTCACTTTTGTTTTACTAAATCTAAGGGTGTGTATATCTGAAGCTTAATTTAGTAAGGGAATGCATGAATGAAAAGGGAAAACAAAAGAAAAGGAGACTCGATAGGATCTCGCAATCCTATGCCTACGTATTCCCTCGTGTAATGGAAAAGTCAGAGTCAACGTAGTTCGGAGGACTACGGCGGAAAATTTGAAGTTTGCTTGCCAAGGATTTGGGCCCTTGTGCCTACGTATTCTCAACAGGTATGAGATATCAGAGCATCCGGAGTTCAGACTATGGTTTGTTGGTGTTTTTTATGGATGATGATAACGTTCGCGTTCTAGCAGTTAGGTGTATTGTCGCTCGCTTGTGGAGTCTTATATGTTACCTGTATCACGGTAGAACGTAAATAACATGCCCTTTTTGAAAAGTTTTGAATGAATCCCGAAGGAGAAAATGATTTGAATTTGTGGAAATGTTTTTGTTAGGGTTTTGAAAAGAGTTTGAGATGCGTATTGCACTACAGTCTATGACATAAGAGCGAATGTTTTGTACAAACGATCTAAGCGTCTCGCGTACAAAACACTCTAAGAAGAGGTAAGGAAAGTTCCTGCTCATCTTTTCTCATGTTCTTAAGGCTCGTGACGTACTACACGCATCGTGTTTATTAAATGTTTTTGGATTTTCGACGCAAGAAAAGATTTAGATGCAAAAGAAATAAAATATAAGGGAACTAATCCTAGATGTTATCATGCAATGATGGTCCTAAAGTTGAGATAAAAGGGAAAATGCTAACCTAATGTGATCATGCAAGATGGACCTAAAGTTGTGGATGAAGGGAGATTCTATCCTAATATTGTCATGCAAGAGATCAAGAACCTAAAATCTATCCTACTTCAATCTTAATAAAAAATTAAGTTGAACTAGGAGATCCTAAGGGAACATGTGAGGCAAAAAGCAAACAAGCAAATCAAGGATAATCATCAGGCATATCCACAAGTAACAAGAGAAAACATGATCAAGTCATGAAAGTACTAGACACAAAATAGAATCAGGCAAAGAGAAACAACATGATAAAAATGCATGAATCGGATGAATAATGACTAGCACAAGATAATGAGCAATGGCATAGTCAATGCAAGAATCGAGATCAAGATCAGACAAAAGAGCCAAAGCTTCAAGCCTAGGAATCAAGTCACAAACTCACAAAGTTAGAAGTTAAATCGATTAAAGAAATTAAAATCAAAGTGTTCAAAAGTAAATCCTAAATAATTACATTCTAACAATAATATGAAATGATTAACGAATAAGAAAATATTTTTGAATTTTAATTATTTAATATAGAAAAAAAAGTCTAAAATAACATTAGAAAAGAAATTCAAGTACTAATTAATAGAATAATACTAAGTAACAACTAACAAAACATTAAGTAATAATTAACAACAAATAATAATAAACAAAAATTTTAATGAGATAGTTAACAAAAATAAAAAATAATTAACAAAAGAAAAAAAAAAAGGGTGCAAAAGTAATTGTAGATGTGCAAATAGAAAACTGATGGGTTTTGAACAAATTAAAAAAACAACATTAGCCCAAACTTAATTTATATTTTTTAGTAAATACATTAAATAATAAAAAAATAAAATAAAAAATAATGAAACCAAAGGAATAAATATAGTCTCCAGTATTAGTGAAATCAGGGAAGGGAAAAAGAAAATCAAAAGAAACTGACATCTCCACTCCGCGGCGGCTTCTCGACCTCTCACGAATCTTTCATCTCGATCTCTCACAGATCTGTCTTTGCTTTTTCCGTTTCTCCCGACGGCGAATCTCTCTCTTGTTGCGGTGGTTTGTGTTGTTGTTGTCGTCGATGTGAGTTGCTGGTGGTGCGGTTAAACAAAGTTGTTGTGACGGTACGTGGGTGATCGAGTTCGAGGTTGAGGGCGAAAGATGGTAAAATGAAGATTGGTAGTTGTTTGAGATGCATAGAAAAATGAAGGTGATGATTTTTTAATTGTATTGTTGATGTTGATGGTAAATATGAAGAAACGTGATCAAATGGGAAGAAGAGAAACATGGTTTTTGTTTTATGATGCGAACATGCTGCCGCAAACCGATTTTGTCGCCGACTTTGCAACTCGATGTTGTGCCTAACATGTTCGTAGTAGTTATGTTGTTACTAATGTTGTAGCTTGGTGAAAGGGTGAACTGTGTGAGGAAGCTAAGGTTGTGTGATGTTGAGGTGATTCACTTTGTTGTGTGTTAGCAACTTTATCTATAGTGGAGGTTTCAAATGTTGTGAGGTTGAGTGTGTTGAATAAACATTAAATTTTATGTTAAGTGTGTTTTAATTTAGAAGTTTGAAAGACCAAGAGGTTAGTGGTAGGGTCAAGTTGTTAGTGGCATATTAATAGAATTTATTGCATTTTTAGAATTCCTAGAATAGCAGAATTTTGGGTCTATATAAAGACCTGATTGTATTTTTCATTTGATATATCCAAGAGAGTAATATATACAAGTAGTGCTTCTGTCATCAAATTGGCATCAGAGCTAATGGCAAACGTGATGAGTCAAATGCCGTTGTTGCGACTAACGAAGTCAAATTACGAAAACTGGAGTATTCAAATGAAATCTCTTCTTGGATCTCTAGATGCATGGGAGGTGACCAAAGATGGGATCGCAAAACCAGCAGATACTACGGAATATACGGCGGCTCAACAAATGGCGTTGAAAGAGACGCGTTCAAAGGATAAGACGACATTGTACATGCTGTTCCTGTAACACCCCTATTTTCGTAAGAATAATTATTTAATTTATTTAAATATTATATTCATGGTTTTCTATGAATTTTGGTGTTTCGTGTCGATGTCGGTGTTTTTATGAAGTTTTGGTTATTTTAATTAAATAATAGTATATAATATGAATATATTAGTATTATTATTAATTTAAATAATATTAGAGGAATTAAGGGTAAGATGGACATTTGAGGAGTATTAGAGGGAGTATTATGGGAAAACCCATATTTGAGGCCCAAGAGTTAAATTAACCAAAAAGGAGGAATTGAGGAGAATTAGGATTCATTTGTGGAGATCGTGAAAATAAGGAGAAAGTGCAGAGCTCTGAGGAAAAAGGGAAAAGGCGAGGATTTTCGTGAAGGTTTCCAAAGGCTCAAGAGAGAACTCATCGGATCAACAATCTAAGTTATGGAGAGTAATTACCTTTCATTATTTTCATTATAGGATTCGATTGATTGAAGTGGATTTTGGGGTTTTTGAGGGTTTATAGGTTTTGAGGTAAACTTATGACTTTGAGGGCATGTTGTGAGATCGGTTATTAAGAGTTGAAATAATCAGTAGAGTAGACCTTGGGGCTGATTTCCCCGTTGTTGTAGTTTTAACCCGGTGGCGAGGGATTTATGGAGTTTATATGAAGCTTGAGAGTTTTGAAGGTTTGGGGAAATTAAGGTTTCCCGTAGTGTCCTAAATCGACCTAACAGTCGTAGGTTTTAGGCCTTTAAATTCTGTGATATATTAGAACTGTTAATGGGATGTTTTTGGGTCAAATGGGACTGTAATCGCAGGTGCTTTGGAGGTTATGAAGCTACTGATGCGTAGCAGCGATTTGCTGTAATCGCAGGTTCTCTAGGCGAACCGTTGCTTCGCTAGGCGAATGTTCGCCAAGGCTCGCTAAGCGAGCGGCGCAGCGAATGCGCGATAATGTGGGAGGGAGTACTGAGATGATTCTGGAGAGGAAAGGTGGGCTTCGCTGGAAGTTTCGCTAAGCGAAGAAATCAGCGAGTGGGTTCGCTAAGCGAGTCAACCAGCGAGTGTGACAGATGATAGTGTTCTAGTGTTGAGTGTGGGGTCTATGAGGGCCACAGCGAACAGGTTCGCTAGGCGAACCCTAGAGTGAACGTTAACTGTTCGCAAATTTTTGTTTATGCTGTTGTGTTGTTTTTAATGTTTTGATGTTGTGATGTATGATGACTTGCCATGATGTCCTTGATGATATTGAGGTAATAAATTGTGATGTTTTGATGAATCTATGATGATATGAATTTTGTTAAAAATGATGGATGATGATGCACATTATGAAGTTTACTTTGATGATGATGATTAGTGATGTTGTGTATCATACATTCATATGCATACTCTGTGACGACGTTTTATTCCCATTGTGCGGATATGAGGTAATTATGACGTGCTCCGGTTCCAAATGCGAGATCGATCCTATTGACTGGGATATTTGGAGGGTTGATGGCCTAGTGTCCATCTATTATGACGATTGGTACCACATGCATGAGTCTTGTTATGCATTGCATTTTATGTGGCATTGATGAATTTGTGTTATGGTGCTTCCTGATATTTTCCTCGATGATGACCTTGATGATGTCGTTTATGAAGATAATGCCATTTTATGTATATCTTGCTTTATAATGATTATTATGAATTGTGATTACTCACCCTTCCTGTTTGAATGTTGCCTCCACGTGGATAACGTGCAGGTGATCAGGTTTAGCCGTGGATGCTTTCAAGGACTTAAAGTTTATTTGCTTTTGGTCGATTTAGAGGGTCTTGCTCTGATAGAGTAACATCGGGTTGGGGTCCTTTGAGTCAAACTATGTGGTTTCCTTATTTTTGTTGTCATTTGATGATATGGTTTTGTTTTGATCATTATGATGTTTGTTGAAAACCTTTTATTTGAAAATTTTGAGTTCCGCTGCCATGTGAAGACTTTTTTATTTATTTTGAGGAAAACCTTTTGTTTACAGGGTAATTGTGTTATTTTGATTTAATGAGAAATGTGCACCCTTTGAGGGAATTTTTATGCCTTACTCTGATATTTGAGTTGTTTCTGCTGCAACATTATTGGGGGTAGAAAAGGGTGTTACATTAGTGGTATCAGAGCAGGTCGGTTCGTCCGGCCAGGTTTTTACTTGATGTCTGTCCCTGTCAGTCGACGAGTGTGTGTACACTGTCAATGTTTTAGTTCTTCTAACCTTGTTGGGGGAGTGCAGGATGGCTGGAAGAAATGATCGTGCGATTGCTGATGCGTTGGAATCGGTTGCTAATGTGGTGGTACAACTGAATCCAAATGGTGGAGCTCCTGATGAGTTTCGTGCGTTGGGTAAGTTTCAGAGGAACAATCCACAGAATTTTGTGGGTACACATGATCCAGCAAGTGCACACAAGTGGCTGAAGGAGATCGAGAAGATTTTCCGAGTGATGGGTTGTTCTGATGAGCAAGAGGTTCAGTTCGGAATGCATATGCTGGAAGAGGAAGCTGAGGACTGGTGGGATGACACCCGTCAGAGACTTACAGATGTTGGCACTGTGATAACTTCGGTTGTGCTTAAGCAAGAGTTTCTGGGAAAGTATTTTCCAGAGGATGCTCGTGGCAAGAGAGAAGTGGAATTCCTTGAGCTGAAGCAAGGAGATATGACTGTGGCAGAGTATGCCACAAAGTTCAAGGTGGCGAAGTTCTGTCTGCACTACAATCGTGCTGATGCTGAGATGTCCAAGTGTCTCAAGTTTGAGAATGGACTGAGACCAGAGATTAAGCAGGGTATTGGGTATCAACAAATCCGCAGGTATGCTGAGTTGGTTGACAAGAGCAGGATCTACGATGAGGACAGCCGAGCTCGATCTGCTCACTATAAGCAGTTGAATGAGAAGAAAGGGTAGTATAGGGGTAAGCCTTATACAACTTCAGCTGACAAAGGGAAGCAGAAGGCTTCAGATGGGAAAAAGACAAGTGGGGGAGCAGCTCCCGCTTCTGGAAAGTGCCATAAGTGTGGTGAGCAAGGTCACCTTGTTGATGCATGTACCAACAATGGTGAGGTGCTATCGATGTGGTAAGAAGGGGCATAGAGCTATTGACTGCAAATATGAGGGTCCGACCTATTTCAATTGTGGTGAGAAAGGTCATATCAGTACTCAATGTCAGAAGCCGAAGAAGACTGATGTAGCGAGCGATTTTGGACACGGTTCTTAAGCGCTGGTCGCTCTCTGCGGTTTGAGCTTAAAACTACAGGTCGATTCATTTTTTATCCTATTGTGAGCTGAATAAGGAAGGGAAATAGATGTCTCCAATTAACCCTGCTTGCATACTGAGTTTAAACAGCGGTCTGTTAGGTTACGGATGCTATCAATGTGGGGGGGCCTTGTACTGGTTATTTGTATTTTCGCCAATACGGTTTTCTTTCTTTTTATTTAGGCAGAAGGTTTCTGGCGGGGAATAAGGATTAGGATGTTAGGACTGATGCTTTTGAATCACTGCTTTTGATTGACGGAGATATGGGATTTGTTTTTTTGTTGATTGCGCTCGCTAAGATCTTTTCTTTCGATCTTATGCCTACGTATTCCCGTTTACCGAAACAGGGAAATCAGAGCATTCGTAGTTCCTCCTATTCTATGGGAGGAAATGGGTGTTTTGGTGTCTTGTTCAAAGCCCAAGACATGAAGCGAAAGGTGATTTGTATCTTGTTCAAAGCCCAAGATGTGAAGCTAAAAGGTCTATTTGTGTCTTGTTCAAAGCCCAAGACGTGAATCTGAAAGACCTCGACTTTAGAGAGAATTTGTCATCTCTAAAGAGGGGAGAAGGAGAATTACTTTAACTGGGATACGCGGATCCGAGCAATGCCATAATTTCCGAAGAAAAGGGTTTTAACCTGAAGGAGAAGACTTTAACTCAGTGTAGAGCACTGCCATCTTTCCTTAGGAATTTCTCATGCTAAAAGAGGGACAGTGGCATGGATGTAGATGATCCAGAGGCTTGCCGCTTACAGCGATTAGATGAAGGGAAAGGAGTTGTTGATGTTTGTGTACTGTGAACGAGGCACAACTTTGATGCTAAAAGGTTGATTGGATCAACCAGTGGTTTTCTTATACAAAGCCTAAGAGGAGGCTAATTTCTGCTAGGAAAATCATTATACAAAGCCTAAGAGGAGGCTATTTTGTGTCTCGTACAAAGCCCGAGAGAGAGGCTAAAAGTTTTTGACCCAGTGGGGCATATCGTTATACAAAGCCTAAGAGGAGGCTAGCAAAGAGTTGACTCAGTTGGAGAACCTTTTATACTCAGTAAGAGAGTGTTTTTGTATCTCGTACAAAGCCCGAGAGAGAGGCAAAAAGGTTGTTTTGACTCCACTGGGGAGAATTTTGGTATCTCGTACGAAGCCCGAGATGGAGGCTATTGTAACTGTTTCAGTTGAGTGACAGATCCAATTGTTCGCTGTTGATCTTGGCGAACAATCTCTGGTTTACCAGAATGGTGAAGTCTGGGTTACTTGCAGGATTAACCAAACAAATCCTAGGACGTCGGGCGAAAACTTAAATCAACGTGATAATTTTAAGTCAAGGGTGATATCTTGGTGTTTGGTTTTATGTATTAAGTCTTTTAGAATGAAAGATTTCAACTAACTCTAGATAAAAGTCTGAGATAAAAGAAAATGACTTTGAAAAGAACTTTAAAGTAAAATGGCGAAGGAAACATAAAGATGCTGTTAATGTAAAGAAATTGGTAAAAAGACTTTGATTGATAAAGAAATTGAAAGATGGTGTTTACACGTACATTTTTCCAGATAACTCTTTTCTCTCACACGGGTACTTTGAGTAATTGCAGGAAGTTTTTGTACAAGTTTTTCACACACTGAATTCTAATAACAACTATCCTATTTATAGATAAACAAAATAACTGCTATTAACGACTAAATCCTAAAACTTCGACATCTGGCCTTCTGCATATCTCCCTTTCGCCAGGTGCTTCCACGCGTCTTCTGCCAAACGTTATGATTCTCTTGAATTTGAATCTTTAAGTTATGTCGAACCAACGCGTCCTTTCAGACTTGTCGAATTGTCGAACTATCACAACGTTCTTCATACTTGTCAAAACCTTTTCCATTTGCAGAAATCTTTACTTGACGAAATGTCGAAACGTTGCCCCGTCGAAATGTCGAAGAATGTTGAAGAATATCTCCCAAGTAGATATACTCTTTCAGTTGTGCTTCTTTTGGCATGTACCTCCACTTGTCGAAAATAACTCTTTATGTGTTGAACTCATGGCGTCGAAAATACGCATATACAAATTGCCCCCCAGCAAAGGTATTTCGACTACCCTGGAGAAATAATCCTTAGGTGTTCAACCAATATTTTGACGCCATGTCATCCTAATTTTAAATTATACAATTTCAAGTCCCAACATATTTCATCATTTTACTTTTCTCAAACGTCAACTCCAGCCCACGTTCTAGCTTCTAGCCCATTATTACTTAACCTAACATCATGGTTATTTCTTTTTAACTTCCACTTTTCGTCATCACCGTCAAGATGATGCCACGTGCCCTCCATGATCACCACTAAACCCAAAGGTTTTTTTTTTTTTTTTTTTTAAATCATCTCCTCTTATAAATACATGAACCCTTATTTCTCTTTCTTTTTTACGCTTTTGAACTTTTCTTCTTCACAACCGCTCCAAATCTTCATCTTCTTTCTCTAAAAAACTTTCTGATTCAACAATGGCTTTTCGAAAACCATCAAGCAGCAAACTTTCCAAGAGTCAGCAACCTTCCATCATCCCTCCTGCGCATAGGTTGGATGAACCAACACTGATTGGGGATCAACAATACATCCCTGAGCCTCCAAACGCGAGGGAAAAAGACTGTATTTTTAAATCCCAGGCACTCATCCCTGTTATTATTTCTGGTAATCATTATGCCATGTTAGGACCACTCCCTAACCCAGAAATTAAACCTGAGCATTTACAAGAGTTTTTTCCCACTTATTCTCATACAAAACCCATAGGTTCTGGGGTGAAACCCCCAACTCTTGAGAAACCAGTAGAACAAACTGAACCTCAAGGTTCAAATGAAAAAGATGAGGAAGTAATAAATTTAACCTATCTAAATCATACTAGGATTTTTAGAACTTGCCCTTGGTCGAAAGACCTTTCAGATTACCTGTCTTGGTTGAACGGAGTTGAAAATGTTAAAGAAAATTTTTGGAAAGAAATAGGAATTTTTGACTTGATACAATTATCAAGAGTAGGACCCAATGTTTGCCCAAACATGCTGCTAGCCTCCCTTTATTTTTGGGATAGTGCGTATAACACCCTCCACCTCCCTTGTGGGATGGTCACCCCTACGCTGTTCGACATAGCTGCCATAGTTGGCCTTAGTCCAGTTGGCATTGACTTCGACCCCACTCACCTGAACGAGGACTCCATAGATTTTGACACTAGTTTCGCCCCATACTCCCTTTTTATGTCTCACTACCATGGCGAAGATGACAAAGAAGTTTCTGACAAAGAGCACATAGCTTTTCTAACCTTGTGGCTGACCAAATTTGTCTTTTGCTCCCGCTCACTTCAAGTGGCTAAGAGGTTCATCACTATGGCGAACCAACTCCATGCTGGGATCAAATTATGCTTGAGTGAGGTAATCCTGGCGAACTTGTATGAGTCTTTGAGCGAAAGCGTGCGTTCTTTGAAAACTTTGAAGGACAAAGGGAAGCTTAATTTGGCAGGCCCCTTTTGGCTCTTGCAACTATGGTTGAATGCCACCTTCAAAGCCTTTATTCCTGCGAAGCATGACATAAATGAAGAGGAAGTCTAAAACAGGAGTGTCGAATGGCCTAGGTTGGTGCAACTGACACCAACTGATGAAGCAATTAGCCTTTGACGGGCCTTCATTAGCTATGTAATGATGTTTGCTGAGAGACATCATTTTACTTCGACTATGGCTCCATTTGCTGACAGAACAATTGGACCTGAATGGTTTACATGACAATTCCCCTTGCAAACTAAAAAAGATGAAAACATCTTCCTAAATGTCTGGGAATCCTTTTTGACCCCTAGGCTCCTGTTCTCCCACCGCAATACTACGAAACCCCAGATTGCCTTAATAGTTTATCAACCTAACTTGGTTGCCAGGAAATTTGGCCTAATTCAAATCATGCCTCGACCTCTTTTCCCTAAAAAAGGGGCCATCAATTTCTACAACTCCTTCCATGACGAAGCCACCAGCAAGGAATTGTCGAACAGGCTAACTGACGAATCTTTGGATATTCGACCGATGGTTTTTCAACCATCATTCCTTTGCACTCCTGAGTTCGACACATGGTGGAGGGAATACTATGCTACCAAATTTTTCGACGTAAAAGCTTTCAACACTCATCTGACGAATGCTTTTGCTCTTGTGCAGGAACGGACTAAAAAAGGTACGCAAAGACACATCCAAGAAATACAAAAATTTCAAAAATATTTTGAAACCGTTTACAGACCTGATGATCTTAGTCGAACCATACGTGAAGCAGCGGTTACTTTAAAAGAAAAATTCACGGAGAAGTTGGAGAAGTTGAAACTGCCTTCACACATTCGACCAGAAGTGCGTTATGACTTGGCTTTCAGCTATTATCCTCCTAAGTTTCTACCTTTACCACCTGCTGAATTTGGTGTGGCTTTAAGTCCTCCATTTCCAGATTGGTTCACATGTGGGAACCATATGAAAGTTCTTCGTGAAAGTTATAAAAAACCTGCTGAACGCGTGGTTGCGACTAAGTATCATCTGGATAACTACCCAGGGCACCTTCATATTGGAATAGAACACGTTCGCGTGGAAGATCCCATTCTTGAAGGTGTTAACAACAAAACGAATTTTGTCATTTTATTATCACGTATTTCTCACTGTCTAACTTCCCCTTTTTTCTTTTTAGCTGTGAAAGCGCCTGCAAAGAAAGCTTCCGTCGAAACTCCACAAAGTGCCGCCCAGAAACCTTCGACTAAGGTATAAATCTCTTCCTCTTTTGATCTATTCTTTTGTTTCTTTAAGACACTCACTATTTTTGATTTATATGATCAGGTAAGTCAAAAAACCTCTATAATCCAAAAAATAAAGAAAATACCAGAGATAATCCCTGTCGAAGAGTCCAGTGATGAGTCTCCATCTCCAAATCCCCCTCCTCAAAAGAAGAAAAGACTGCAGAAAATTGCCTCACAAAAATCCATTGTCAAATCATCTAAAAGGGAATCTTCTAGCAGTCCTACTACAAAACATCAGCCGAAGGACACGGGGAGTGGACAGTCCAGCTCCAAAACTAAGACCTCTAAGGTAAACTTCAATTTCGACCCCTCTCGTTTATTTTATTTCATTTCTGACTTAGAAATTTTTCTTTTGATAGAAGCAAAAGGTCGTCGAAAAACAGCCTGAGACAATCCAGAAGGAGGTAGCTCAAGAGGAGGACACTCCCAGCAAAGAACTTGAGAGACAAACGGTCGAAGCATTCGACACTACTGTGGGAGCTGATTCTGATAACAACTCTCCTTCTTATCCTGGATTACACGCTGAGCAACAAGGAGATGATGATGTTGAAGTAAACACTGCTGTCAAAGGAGATCCTGAAGAGAAGACCCCTGAAGAAGAAGATCTGTCGAAGCAACAGGAAGCTAGGCGAACTTCAGAGCATAGCAACCAGCCTACTCCTGACCAAACTAAAAGGAGTTCCCAAACAACTGGTTCGACTAGTCTTTCTCATGAAGAGCTTGAAAATCTCAAGGTGCAGAAACCCCTGGACTACCTGAAAGCCATACTTAACACCAGATTCAACTTTAAAGACTCTTTCTACAGCAGTTCGACTACTTCTGGAGCCACTTCTGAAGTGCAGTCTCTACCCAATATCATGACTCAGATCAAGGCGAAGATCCTTGATGTTGACTTGTTCTAAGTTCTAGAGGAAAATGCCACTGCTCCAATGGAGTTGAAGAAACTGTTGAAGCAAGTTAACGTCTTGGATGCTTCTGTCGAAGTCTGCAATTTTGTGATAGAGCTGACAACTGTGATTGACTTATCCAGCGCAGATCTTCACCGTCGAAGGGACTTGTGTCAACAAATCTCTAAAAAAATGGACCAACAAGCTGCTGAATGGAACTCTGTTTCTGCTTCGACAAATAAGGTTTCGAAGCTACAAGAGCTTTCTGAAGCCTCTGTCAAGAAGATTGCTACTTGCCATGACCACATTCAAACATGGAAGAAACAAATAGCAGTTCTCAAAGAGAAAATTTCCAAAGAGGAGGAACTCATAGCTTCTATCCAGCAGCCTAGGCAAAGCGAGATTGATGAAGAGTTGAAGGTTGGCATTCAACACGCAGAGACAGGTCAAAAGATCAACCAAGAGATTGAAGTTGCCCATATTCACAGGAACCTCTGTGATCGTCGACTTCAATTTTAGAAAGACAAATTTACAGCTTTGAAGGCACAATTTGCAAACCTTCAGTTTTAGTCGAATTTGCCTGACAATTTTCAGCCCTTTGAGGCTTTATTTGTAATGATTTTAACGCCATCTGTTTGGCAGCACAATATTTCCTTTCAATTTCAATTTTATTCGACTGCTATCTTTATTTCCTGCAATATTGGTTTATACTTTTTCAAATACTTGCCATTTATTTTTAATATCCTTTCGTCTTTCCCTATCTCTTCGACCTCATATGCGCCATTAGAAAATATTTTCAAAACTTTGAAAGGTCCTTCCCCTTTAGGAGACCATTTTCCCATAACTCTGTCTTTTCGATCCATAGGAAGAATTACCTTCCACACAAAATCACCAACTGAAAAAGTCTTAAATTTTACTTTTTTATTGTAAAACTTTTCGACTCTCTCTTTTTGTCTCTTTATGAGATCTAAGGCACGTAGCCTTTCTTTGTCTAAATCAACCAATTCATCCATCATCATACTCCAGTATGTCTCTGATGGGATCTCATGATGCCTTTGAACCCTAACTGATTGCAAATACAATTCGACTGGCAAAACTGCATCATGCCCATAAGTTAATTTAAATGGAGTTGAATTGGTTGCTTCTTTCGGAGATGTTCGACAAGCCCATAAAATTTGATCTAAGGTATTATGCCAATTTTTTGGCTTTCCACCTACATGCTTTTTGATCAAATTTATCACTACCTTGTTAGCTGCTTCGACTTGTCCATTAGCCTGAGCATAATAAGGTGTCAAAGTAAGGAGCTTAAAACCTGTTTCCTGTGCAAACTTCTGCATCTTTCGACCAGTAAACACAGATCCTTGATCTGTTGTTATTGTTTCTGGTATCCCAAATCTGTAGATTATGTGCTTTTGGATAAAATCCATAACTGCTTCTTGATCTAGATTCACCAATGGTATGGCTTCAATCCACTTAGTAAAATAATCTACTCCAACTAAAATGTACCTTTGCCCTTTTGAAGAAGCTGGTCGAATTTCACCAATTAAATCTAAAGCCCAACCTCAAATCTAAAGCCCAACCTCTGAATGGCCAAGGTTTTACAATCGAATGTAACTCACTTGCAGGAACATGTGGTATGCCTGCATGTACTTGGCACTCTTGACACCCTTTTGCAAATTCGACACAATCCTTCAGCATTGTTGGCCAATACATTCCTTGTCGAAACAATAACCACTTCATTTTGTGGCCTGCTTGGTGTGCGCCACACGCTCCACTATGCACATTCGACAACGCTATGTATGCTTCATTTTCGCCTAAGCATTTTAACAAGACTCCTTCTGCAGTCTTCTTGAACAATTCATTGCCAAAAAGTACATAACTCAAAGCTCTATATCTTACCTTTCGTTCGACTTTTTGATTTGGATCTTGCAAATATTCTTTGATGGGTTTTCTCCAGTCTTCGACTCCTGCATCATCTATGTTGCAAATCTCATAATTCTCTTCGTCACGATATCCCAATTTTATTGTCTCTAAATCTGATGGGGACAAACCTACAGATATGATTCTTCCTCTGACTTCAATGGCTTTTTCTAACTCTCCTCCGACACTTTGTATCCTGATGCCAGTTGAGCAAGGTCATTCGCCTCTTGATTCTCCATCCTGGGAATGTGCCTAAAAGCCACATTGTCGAACTTCTTGAGAAGTCTATTTGCTATCACGAAGTACATTATTAGATTCTCTTTCACACATTTGTACTCCTTAGTCAACTGCTTTATTACCAACTCAGAGTCACCCATTATTTCGACTCTTGTTGCCCCCAATTCCAACAAGATTTCAAGTCCAGCAATCAAAGCTTCATATTCGACTTCATTGTTCGAACATAGCCCTTCGACTTTGTACTTGAACTTTGTTGGAATTTTGTCAGGAGAAATAATCACCATCCCAACATCAATTCCATTCTTATGCCTGGAACCGTCGAAATACAGTTTCCATGGTGCTAATTCGACGTACTCTATAGTTTCGACTATAGAGTGGTCGGCTATAAAATCAGCCACCACTTGTCCTTTCATAGCCTTTAAAGGCAAATATTTTAAGGAGTATTCTGTTAGAGCCAAAGCCCACTTTCCAATTCGACTATGCAAAATAGACTTAGACAACATATGTTTTATTACGTCGAAATGAGAAGATACATATACATCAACAGGCTTTATATAATGCTTCAATTTCATACAAGAGAAATATACACATAAACATAGTTTTTCTATGGCACTATATCTAGTTTCAGCATCATTTAAGACTCTGCTGAGATAATAGATGGCCCTTTCGACGCCATTCTTATCCTCTTGACACAACATACTTCCTAATGTCTTGTCTGATGCAGAGATATACAATCTCATGCTTCTTTTCCTACAAGGGGACATCAAGATTGGAGGACTAGCCAAGTACTCTTTGATCTTGTCGAAAGCCACTTGTTGCTCTTGCCCCCATGTGAATTCTTCTTTCTTTAGTCGAAGTAGAGGAGAAAAGGCTTGTGTTTTTCCACTGAGGTTGGAGATGAATCTTCTTAGAAAATTGATCTTCCCTAGTAGAGACTGCAATCCCTTTTTCGTTGATGGCGCTTTCGCTTCCATTATAGCTTTGGCTTTGTTTTCATTTATTTCGATCCCTTTCTTGTGGACCACAAAACCTAAAAAATCACCCGCCTGCACACCAAAAGCACATTTAAGGGGATTCATCTTTAGACCAAACTTTCTCATCCTCTCAAAGGATTGTCGAAGATGGTCTATATGATCTTTTCCTAAAACAGACTTGATTACAATATCATCAATGTAAATCTGCATAAACGTCTCAATAAAATCATGGAAAATTGAATTCATAGCCCTTTGGTAAGTGGCTCCAGCATTCTTTAAACCAAAAGGCATCACTACCCATTCATAAGTTCCAATTGCTCCAGGACAACGAAAAGCTGTCTTAGAAACATCTTCTTCAGCAATAAAAATTTGGTTATAGCCAGAGTATCCATCTAACATACTTAGATACTCATGACCTGCTGCAGAATCTATAAGCATTTCTGCTATTGGCATAGGATATTCGTCCTTTGGGGTAGCAGAATTTAAATCTCTAAAATCAATGCATACCCTAAGTTTGCCATTTTTCTTAATAACTGGAACTATATTTGCAATCCAATCAACATACCTGGTAGTGCGGATGAAGTTGCATTTTAGAAGTCTTTCGACCTCTTCTTTTATCTTCGACAGAACTTCTGGTGCAAAGCGCCTTGGAGTTTGCTTGACTGGCTTCTTCCCTTCTATGATTGGCAGCTTCAATTCGACCAAACTTCTGTCTAAACCAGGCATTTCGTCATAATCCCATGCAAAGCAATCTTTGAACTCCTTCAACAACTGGATTATTTCGACTCTGAACTGAGGATCCATCCTTGCACTTATGTAAGTTGGTCTTTTTTCTGCCCCCAGTCCCAAGTTGATTTCTTCTAAAGGATCCTGCGCCACCATCTTCAAATTGTTCGACACTGGATCTTTTTCAAACCCCAAAGGTTCGTCGTCATAAATGGCGTCAAGTTTCTGGTGTTGCCATTCGTCTATTTGGTTGTTATCATCATTTTCCTCAACGTCTTTTTGAAGACATTGTTCATTTGAATCTTCATGATTGGCTTCGACAGCCATGTATTTTACTTCGGCCTCCAGAGCCGCTTTGAATTTGTTTTTGGCTATGTAAGCCTTAATTTTGTCGAGCACTGCTTGTTCACTCATCATCATTGTCAAAATCACTCCCCCATCCTGTTGGTGCTATGTTGGTAGTCCCCCACATGTAGTTGGAGTCACCAATGACTTCCTTATCCCACTGAAAACCATGTGTAGGATGGAGATACATGGAACAGTACGCGTTGTCTGTTGCCTTCAAGTCGAATTTCGCCGGACTGCAAGGAGGTATGTGGGCTAAGTTTTTGTCGAAACTTCGATCACTTACATTGTTTACTTCGGACATGAAGTAACTTTGGTCTGCTTCTATGTTCTCGACGATTCCATCTGGCCTCCAAATAACTATTCTCTGATGCATCGACGAAGGCACAACACATATACCATGGATCCACTCTATTCCCAATAGCAAGTTGTAGTTTGCCCTAGAAGCAATAACTATAAACATTGTTGGCCTTGTTATAGTGCCAACTGTCAGATCCACTTGAATAACTCCCATGGTTGTTCCCACCTTTCCTTCGTAATTCGACAGAACCATGTTGTGGGGCTTTGCATCCGAGTCATCTTTGCCAATCTTTTTCAGCATGAAGTGGGGCATTAAATTCACAGCAGCACCACCATCCACTAGGATCTTGTTCACACCAACACTCTCAATTTTTCCTTTGATAAACAAAGGCTTCAAGTGCGCCTTCATGGAATCGTCTGGTCTTTTGAAGAAAGCATTTTGCTCTTCGACACAACCATTATTCATTACGTAGTAACACACGGGCTTGTGCACCATCGTTTCCTCTTCCATCCCATCCTCTTCATCTTCGACTTCCATGATCCTATCATAGTCTCTGGGAAGGACCGAGACCACGTTACAGACAACGTCGAAGGATGCCTCCGAATCTGACTTAAAATCATCTGTCATTTCGTCATCCTCCAACTTCTTCTCTTTGGACACACTTTGCGCTGCTACGCTGTTTGGTTTGATTTGCTGGAGAGGCTTCTTCTTGTTTGCCATTTGAGCGTTGCTGCTACATTCTGCTTCGTCCTTGTTTCCAGCCACTTTTCTCATCATACCTTTTTCAGCAACTTCTTTCTCAACCCTCTTTTTCCTTTGGAACCTCCTCCACTGGGATCTCGACATGGGATTCTTTCCTTTATAATTCTCTGAAGGATATGGCCTAGGTTTATATTTCTCCAACTCCTTCTTGTTTTCCATTGAAGCGCCTCTCTGCACTTCGAAATTCTTCCACTTCTTCTGGCCTTGGGCATCTCTGATGGGTTGAACCCATTTGTCATCTATCACTTTGTTTGATGGCTTGTAAGTGCCATAGTGTCTGTCTCCGTGCCTCCATTGGTGGTGCTCACTCCTTCTTGGATCATATCTTGTTGCTCCCCCATTTGCCTTCCTTCTTGCTTGATCTATTACCTCCAAGTTGGTGGCAGCCTTTCTGTCGAAAATGGAACTGCAACGAGGGCATAGCATCACGCCACTCTTCCTTCTCTGGCACCTTTTGATGAATTCGACCAAACTCTCATCTTCTTTGGGGTACGCCAGCTTTTGGTACTCCTCTCGACGTTGATCTTCATCCACTGCTGCCTGAGTTTTCTGAGACACTTCTACCATATTTACTCCCGCATTTTGTTTGTCTGCAATGGTTAGTTTGTTCATCTTTTCAATGAGCTTTTCCTCTTCGACTCTATCCTTCTTTTTTGTCAGGTCGAACTTCCCTTCTGGGCAGCAACACCAGGATATGTTCCTAGGAGCATGCTTGCAGCAACACTTGTTTGACTCTTCTTTAGGATCCTCCTTTATTCTTCGTAGGATCCCATAAGTCCCAGGTTTCCCACGGCCATGCACAGCTTTTTCTTTCATCCCTGTGACCTCCTTGTCGAAAGGTCCCATGATGTTGATGCAGTAATTTGCAATATCAGCTTCCTTCGTGTTGTCAAGATCAAGGCCTTCAGTAGCCTTGTTTTTAGCAATGAAGTCCTCAGTAACTTCCTCTTTGGCGATAGGGGAATCACCCTCGTCATCAAAATCACTTCCCCAACCAGTTGGTTGGATTTCGCTGATGTCGGTGTGATAGGTTGCAGGAATAGTGTACTTCACCAGGTAGTCGAATTTTCCAATTGGCTGTCCCAAGCAATCCCAGATTTCTCCTGGTCGAACCACCACATCTTCAGCAACACTGTCATCGTTCTTTTCGTCGAAACCCTCTGTAGTTTCCTTCAATTTCTGATTGTCAAAGCTTTCAGTAACTTCGACCTTACCTTCATCATCGAAGTCCTCAGTGACTTCAACTGTGTTTTTGTTGTCAAGATCTTCAGTGACTTTGACTTCATTATCGTTGTTGAACGCTTCAGTGCCTTCGACTTCGTTCTGGCCTGCAAGATCTTCAGTAATCTCGACCATGTTGACACTGGTGTCGAAACCTTCCCTAACCTCCACCATCTCGAAACTGCCATCAGAAGCAACTTCAATCTCCACCATATTCACAGTGGATGGTTCAGCATAGTGTGCTTCGACAACCTGCATAGGATTCGAATCAATCCCCATTTGTTGTTTTGGCTTCTCGCCAAACTTCAGCCTTCCATCACGGATAGCATTTTGAACTAGATCCCTGAAAAGAAAACATTGAGATGTTTTATGACCCAAAAAGTTATGGTACTTACAAAAACCCCTCTTTTTCTGTTGTTCAACAGGCGGTTCTTTAGCGCCTAGTGGTTTTATTAACTGACCATCTTTGACCAATAAATCAAAAATTTCGTCACACTTGGTGACATCGAACGTATAAGTTCGTTTAGGAAACTTATCATTCTTTTCAGGTTCGACTGAATTTTTTCCATTCGACGGAGCTAGTACTTTACAGGCGTATGGTGGGCCTGACTTTAGTTCTTCCAGATCAATTTCTTGTTCGTCGAACAAAATTAGTTCATTTTCGCCATCATCATCATCCTGGCATACTCCTACATAGGCCACTCTTTCCTTTTTATTTTTATCTGATCTAAATTTCTCAGCTTTTAGCCTTTCAATCTGTCTTACCCTATCTGCTAATTGTGCCATATCTCTTAAATATTGAGTGTCTAATTTCTTCCTTATAGAATAATCTAGACCCCCTGCAGCCATTTCGACTAACTCTCGTTCTGGCACTTGTGTGAAACATCTTGCCTTTAGCAACCTGAACCTATTTAGGTAATCATCTATAGGCTCTAAAAATTTCCTCTTAACACTGGCTAATTCCTTCAAACTTATCTTAGTCTGACCCATATAGAATTGTTCATGGAACAATCTTTCTAATTGGGTCCATGTGAATATAGAGTTCGCAGGCAAGGATGTAAACCAGGTGAATGCATTTTTTGTCAAAAAACTTGGGAAGTACTTCATTTTCAAATTTTCATTATTGGCTATTTCTCCTGCTTCTATTAGATAACGCGCTACGTGCTCTATAGTAGATTCACTAGTATCTCCTGAAAACTTAGTAAACTTAGGAACTTTCCATCTTGGGGGTAGTTCCTCTTGCAGAATATATTCTGACAATGGGGAAGTATAAGTAGGCCTTTGCAACCCTACATTTACACCGTTTTGGGCCATTATCCTTTCGACCATGGCTGTTATGTTATTTTCGACAGGCAAGTTATTATATCGTATTCACTGTTGCAACACATCATCAGCATCTTGGCCTCTCTGGACTATTACCCTCCTAGGCTCTTGTTGAACGGGGATTTCGACACGAGGCTGTTCGACCACTGCCTCTTGGTTTCTAGGGTTTGCCTGAGGATTCTCTAAAGGCCTTTGATTTATCATGGGTTCCTCTTCGACATTTACTACTTGGTTTTGAATCACTTGTTCTCTTTGTCGTGTTTGAGGAACACCAAAAAAGTCAGCAATGCGCGTCATTTGCGCAGCCAACAATTGGTTGGTTTGGGTAGTGTTTTGTATTAAAGGGTTAAACACTGCTCCCATTTGTTGAGTCAACATTTGGACCATATCATGATTACTTTCGTCCATTTGTTGTCGAATTACTTGCGCATAATTATTGGTAATTGGTGGTATTTGGAAATTTGATAGGGATTGGTTCAATCTACTCATATTTCCACCATATCCTGACCCTTGCAGTGGCGAAGACATGTGGACCATGGCGTCAGAATACAAGGGTGGTGCACTTTGCAAGTTTGCCATTACTGACGTTGGCATTCCATATGGTTGTTCTCTTCCGAACATAGGCATGGAAAAATTTGTCTGGAATGGCCTAAAATTTTGTCCTCCCGGAGGAGGCGTCCCCATAGGCCTTGAATGTCCCATTGTGGAAGAACTAGACATACTTTGGGAGAGCGAAACCGCTGGTATAGATCCTGTTGACGAAGGCATAACCTCCTCCAAAACAGGGTTTGAATCCACATTTCCCCCTGTCGAAGGTATAGGGTTGGAAACTGGAATGTTTTCATTTGGATTTGGATTGGGATTAGGATTATTTGACTGATTCGCCATTTTCCTTACTCTAGTTCTTTTGGGTCTCTCTACGTCAGATACGGCTAATTTACTGCTTCTTAGTATCATACAACGAAGAAAAAACCTTAATTTAAAATTATTTAAGTTTTATATTGCACTAGTCCCACTGGGCGTGCCAATTTGTTCGCTGTTGATCTTGGCGAACAATCTCTGGTTTACCAGAATGGTGAAGTCTGGGTTACTTGCAGGATTAACCAAACAAATCCTAGGACGTCGGGCGAAAACTTAAATCAACGTGATAATTTAAGTCAAGGGTGATATCTTGGTGTTTGGTTTTATGTATTAAGTCTTTTAGAATGAAAGATTTCAACTAACTCTAGATAAAAGTCTGAGATAAAAGAAAATGACTTTGAAAAGAACTTTAAAGTAAAATGGCGAAGGAAACATAAAGATGCTGTTAATGTAAAGAAATTGGTAAAAAGACTTTGATTGATAAAGAAATTGAAAGATGGTGTTTACACGTACATTTTTCCAGATAACTCTTTTCTCTCACACGGGTACTTTGAGTAATTGCAGGAAGTTTTTGTACAAGTTTTTCACACACTGAATTCTAATAACAACTATCCTATTTATAGATAAACAAAATAACTGCTATTAACGACTAAATCCTAAAACTTCGACATTTGGCCTTCTGCATATCTCCCTTTCGCCAGGTGCTTCCACGCGTCTTCTGCCAAACGTTATGATTCTCTTGAATTTGAATCTTTAAGTTATGTCGAACCAACGCGTCCTTTCAGACTTGTCGAATTGTCGAACTATCACAACGTTCTTCATACTTGTCAAAACCTTTTCCATTTGCAGAAATCTTTACTTGACGAAATGTCGAAACGTTGCCCCGTCGAAATGTCGAAGAATGTTGAAGAATATCTCCCAAGTAGATATACTCTTTCAGTTGTGCTTCTTTTGGCATGTACCTCCACTTGTCGAAAACAACTCTTTTATGTGTTGAACTCATGGCGTCGAAAATACGCATATACACCAATATACTGATTTAAAAGAGAAAATCAGTTCTTATATGAGTAACACTGTACACAGGGATTTAATTTGAGGATCAGGGATATTTCCTTTTCTTTGAGGAAACGGGAAATCCAAAGGGTATCGAGACTATCCGAGTCTGCGGGTTTCCTTCCTATTTAACGAAGGGTGCTTGAGAATGTCTTTGAGACTCAAGGAAGTTAGACTGTCCGTGTCTAGAGTTTTATCTTTTGTACTATGCTTCGAGAAACAGTAGTAGACTCTATGAAAGGACTGTTCTATGAGGATGACTAGGTTCTGTTCCTATACCTCTAGGAGGTCGTCGGGACAATTTGTACGAAGCCCAAGAGGAGGCTGGAAACTTTTAAGAAGCCGACGGGTCCTTATACGAAGGCCAAGAGAAGGCTATCATTCCCGGAGGAGGAGATCATTATACGAAGCCTAAGAGGAGGTTGTGAATACTTCTAAGAAGCCGTAGGGTCCTTGAATAATGCCCAAGAGGAGGCCGATGCTTTTAAGAAGCCCGTGGGTTTATCATCTCCTTTCCATTAGGAGAGATAACTCTTTTAAAGATAAAAACCATTGGTAAACGTGCGAGGTTTACTATCCAGCGACTTTTAACTTTTAAAGAGGGTTCCTTAGTTAAGGTCCAAGATTATGACCGTAGTGGGTACCCAAACCCCGAGACATTCAAGGCAAGCTATCCACAAGGAATAGATCAAGTTAGGAAAGTTCAAGAATTGGGAAGAAACTCAAAGATGCCATTCACAGAGAATACATTCATCTTGGGGAGTAGAGCTTCTTGACGATTCCTAAGGAGGACAGCCGAAGAGAAGACTGTATCTGGTGCTCCTATTGGGGATCTAGGCGTCTATTTCTACGAATAAATGAAATGGTGTCACCTAGTTCTAGACGTAGTTGCCGGGGAAACTCGAAATATCTATACTATTATTACACAGTAGATATGAGTTTATGAAAGGAGACTTACAGTGAGCAGCCCCACAATACAGTTTACAATATAAAAGCAGTAAATGAAAGCGATAACCACTTACTCGGTTGTAGTGCTTCCATGCTGTTTGGTTTGTTGTTCAACAAAGAAAGATTGGAAACAACAGTATATTCAAAATTAAAGGAGAAAGTGCTTTGAAAAAGAAAGGTTTGGGGCTTACAGCTCAAGGAGAGGCCCAGGGTTTTACCAGTGAGCGCACTGTTTGAATTTATACAGAGGGACTTATACAAGTGACTGGGGCCCAAAAAGGTTTTCTGTATAAAGGGATGGGTCTTACACTCTCTCAAGAGGCCTAAAAAGGTTTAAAGAAAAGAGAGGGGCTTATAACACGAGGGTAGGCCCAAATGATTTTTCATTTAAAAATGGCGATCGCGCCGAGGTTTTCTTTTAACGCAGAGGGACTTATACAATAAGTGAGGCCCAAAATGTTTTTGGTTAAAAGGGGGATTGGGTTTTACACTCTATTAGAGGCCCAAAGTGTTTTAAAGAAAAAGAAATAGGTCTTACTACTCGAGGGTAGGCCCAGATGATTTTTATTTTTAAACGGGCGACGATCGCGCCGTTTACTTGTACAGAGGGACTTATACAATGAGTGAGGCCCAAAAAGTTTTTGTACAAGGGGGGATGGGTCTTACACTCTCTCAAGAGGCCCAAAGAGTTTTGAAGAAAAATAAATGGGTCTTACTACTCGAGGGTAGGCCCAGATGATTTTTGAAAAAGGCGACGATCGCGCCGTTTGTTTTTTGACGGTATCGGGACTTATACAATAAGTGAGGCCCAAAGATGATTTGGTCAAAAAAAGGATTGGGTCTTACACTCTAATAGAGGCCCAAAGTGTTTTGAAAATGATTTATGAGGGTTGAATTAATCCAAAACCCTAATTTGTTTTCAAAATGCTTTTAATTGAATAAAAATTTAATTAAAATGATCAAAAATTGTTTAACACATGGAAAACAAATTGTGATCTTGGATTAATGCTTCAAAAATTAAGTATTGACCTACAAAATAATTAGAAAGCATTAAAAGTTGCAAAATCAATGTAGAAAAAATATTTAAAATGCCAAAAACAATCAAAATATTAATTCTTTACAAAAATATCAATTATATGAAATAAATAATATTTTTGGGATTTTTTTATAAAATAAAATATTTTAACATTTTTGTGAATTATTAAAACAAGAATCAACTCAAAATCATTAAAACTCAGAGAGAAATTAATTTTTGAATCAATTAAACAAAATCACAAAATTCAAATATTTGAATTTGAAAAAAAAGGCGCCAAGAACAAGCTGAAGAACACGCGCGTGTTTTTGGTTTCTCAGATTTGCGTTTTCTATCCAATCTCCATGAATACGTAATCATATCATTCAATCCACATATCATTATGCTCGCCTCAACCTCACGATCATGTCTATGTACTTTAATTTCATTTAAATTAAACATACAACAAGAAATCACGAAGAGACCTCAAGAACCCTAATTTCTGCATGAAGGCTGGGATTTTTGATACACGATTCAAACAATGCAATTAATTGAGGGAAAACATTCCATGCATGATTATGAACATATGGCCAAATTATTGTGCGAGGAAATATGCATAGATTGAGAGATGACCAAGTTTAGGCTTACCTCCAAGCCGTGACAGCAAGTTCAGAGTGATTTTTGATTTGGAGGTGTTACAGATGAGTGGTGATGATCTGAACAGCTTCCCTACACCCTATGGATTGTGTTTGGATGGTTGGACTTGATTGAAATTGGCTGGATCATTTTGTGGTACCTCAGCTGCACCTTGTTTGAAAATTTGAGCAACCAGCTGGTGATTTCATGAAATTGATGTTTCAGAAGTTATGTGAGTGTTTGATCAGCTCATATGTGATGTATGTGAGGTGTGTGAGTGATTGGTTTGTGCAAAATTGCTCTCAAACTCAAAACCCGATAGCTACCTTGCTAAGAAAGGCATTTTTGCCAAGAGAAAGAGATTTTGAGGAAAGCATCTGTTAGATGGCTTTGGTGTACTTAAACTGACCACAATTGAGCTCTATTTATAGTAGAGCAAGTTTGTTTTGTAAGGAATAGTGCATGGCAGCTAGTAAGTAGGTTTGGCCAATGTTGTCCAATGAGAATCCAAGTCTCCTCTAGCCATTGACTAGAGGTTAGGGCACAGAGCTTTGGTCCCCTTGGTCTTGGATAAGTCTTGACTGATTTCAGATGAGAATGGCTCAGTCCGTGCCACCTTGATGGTTCCATTGAATGCCTCATTCCAAATTTGAAGTCTTGTCCCTATTTTGGCAACTCAGGGTTCAGCATGCTATTTCTTGTTCCATGGACTTTGGAGGCTTGGCTCAGTGATTGTCCCCTTTGGATTCAATCCTCTGAGGTGTCCAAGTGGATTGGAGCAATTGAATTTGGCTGATTTTGGAAAATCGACCAAAAATGCAAATTCTGCCTTGCTTTGACAGATTTCAGCAAGGCAACTTGCCAATGTTGTATCTCATGATGTAGGTTGAATTTGGCAATGTTCTTGGCCATTTTGGAAAGCTCTTACATGATACAACAACTGTTTGAACAAGTTTGGTTTTGATCTCTTTTGATTCCAAGTGAAAAATCCCCCTACATTTGGCAAAAAGTGAAGGCAAATTCTGACTTAGTGAAAATTTCACTAAGTGTTGGAAAAAGTGACATTTTCACTTTTCAGCCACTTTGATCACTCCATAACTCAAAATCCTTAATGAATTGGAATGACTTGTAGTTGAAGTTTTTGTAGGTGATAATGAGGGCTACAAATCCATCTTTGGATGAGAAAAAATGGCCTTGTGGTTTAGGAGTTATGGTCCTCCAAAGTTGGTACCTTTGCCACTTTATTTTTAACTTAGAAAAATTTCTAAGTTTTATGGTTACCCCTTTTACAAGTTATCTCACTTTTCTTGATTTTTCTTGATGAATGATGATTCAAATCATACATTAACATCATTTTAGGGTTAAAAATCCATTTTGGTGAAAAATCTCAAAAAGTAAAAGTTTACTTTTGTGCACAGTTGACTTTTTATCAGATGAATTCCAAACTGTGCAATTCTTCAGGAAATCATGTCCTTGACCTAAATCAAACTTGATGGACATGTTCCATGGGTGTCATAGGGTATATTCACTCATGTATTAGGGTTTGGGAGCATGTCTTGGTCAAAAGTCAAAGTTACAGTTGACTTTTCCCTTAAAACCCTAATTGTGGTGCAGATGAAAATGAGACTTGTTGCTCAAGCTTCTTGGATCAATCCATTGTTCCAAATGGATCAATATGGTATATTAGAGACCCTCAAATCATGTCTTGAGGTCTTGGCTCATGGTTTGTCCCAAAAGTCAACTTAGGGGTGAATTAGGTCAAGAAACCCTAATTCCTGATTTTTGATGAATGCATCCCCAGAGGCAAAATTGACTTGATGCATGGGTTCATGAGGTTCCATGAAGCATATCAGGTCATGTTTTGGATCATTGCCTTGAGCCCAGATGAAAATTTCCATCTGGAGACCCTGGTCGACCAAAACCCTAATTTGGTGACACTGTCGATCTTGAGACTTGATCCACCTAGAAGGGAGCAGCCTTGTGCTTAATCCTTGAAGTGGGAGTCCTTTTTGATCCATTGTGGATGTTTGAGAGATTAGACAAGTTGAAGATCATGTCATTTCTTGATTGATCCTTTGTCTAAGCACTCAGAGAGGGCTTGAAACCCTAATTTTAATTTTATTGGATGCTCACCCATCTTTGGGGAGACTGATGAAGCATGATGGTTCATCCATATTGTGATGATGATTTTCACAATGATGGGAAATCTAAGTGGTCAAAATTTGGGGTATTACAGATGCCCTTATTTAATCTTCTTGGACCCGAAGGTGTGAATGACGAAGGGATTCGGGCATTCGGGGTGCAAGAGGATTAAATATCGGAATATCCGAAATTTTGATGGTGGTTATGAATGGTAGCTTACGCATTCATCTTCTTTAGCTAAGCAATGATGCTTAGAAAAGGTAAACTTCCCCTCGATCCTGGTTTCCTACCAAGGAACTGGTCTCAGTCTCTTTTGAAATAAACTTCCCCTCGATCCTGGTTTCCTACCAAGGAACTGGTCTTAGTTTCTGATTTAAACTTCCCCTCGATCCTGGTTTCCTACCAAGAACTGGTCTTAGTTTCTGATTTAAACTTCCCCTCGATCCTGCACTTTGAAGTTCGCTTACTTCGGGAGAAGCGATCGATGTTCTTCTGATGTTCAACAGTCAAAAGAAATTACCATCTTTATTTTAAAAGCAGAAAAAGTTTTAACAAGTAAATTCATTTTTGTTTTATTTCAAGAATCGCTGATTAAGTTTAAACAACGTCGTTCTGTAAAGCTAAAACAAGTAAAGAATTACAAACAAAAGCACAAGGGCTCAAATTTTATTGATAAGATGGAGATCAGCCAAACGCGTGATTCCAAAGAGTATATACAAAGTTAGAAAATGGTAATTTACAGGGAAAAGGGCTACGTTGAAACATAACGACCACTATCCTTCTACCAACTTTGAATTCGGGGCATCCTGAGCTTCTGTCGAAGATGACCTTTGACTGGAGATTTCCTCCGATAGATGATGTAACTACTGCTGAGGGACTTGCCTCTGTTGAACATAGTTACTTGCCATTATCCCTAACTTTTGCCTGGATTGTACTATGAGATTTCCAATCCATCGGGATGCTTTTTTTTTTTCATGTCTCTAACTTTTGCCTGGACCGCCCTTTCGGGTTTTCAATCCACCGAGACGTTTTTTTTTTTTTAGTTTTAGGCGAAGTATTTCTTGACTACATCAACATTCGTGGGGTAGGCAAATTCCTCTCCGTCCATGGTTGCAAGTCTTAAGGCGCCGCCTGAGAAAGCTTTCGTGACCACATAGGGGCCATCATAATTTGGGGTCCATTTGCCCCAAGAGTCAGTGAGAAATGATTGTATCTTCTTGAGCACGAGGTCTCCTTTTCTGAAAATACGAGGTCGGACCTTTTTGTCAAACGCCCTTTTCATTCTCTGTTGATACAACTGACCGTGGCATAGTGCCGTGATTTGCTTCTCTTCGATCAGGTTCAGTTCGTCGTGTCGACTTTGACACCATTCAGCTTCAGTGAGCTTAGCTTCCATCAATACCCTGATTGACGGGATCTCTACTTCTATGGGAAGCACTGCCTCCATGCCATATACTAGAGAGAAAGGGGTAGCCCCTGTTGAAGTGCGGACAGATGTGCGATAACCATGAAGAGCAAAGGGTAGCATCTTGTGCCAATCTTTGTAGGTTACAACCATCTTTTGAATGATCTTCTTGATGTTCTTGTTAGCCGCTTCTACCGCTCCGTTCATCTTGGGTCGGTAGGGAGATGAGTTATGGTGTTCGATCTTGAACTCTGCACACAACTCTTTCATCATCTTATTGTTCAAGTTAGATCCATTATCAGTAATGATCTCGCTTGGAACATCATAACGGCAGATGATATTGTTTTTGATAAATCGGACCACCACTTGTCGGGTTACATTGGCGAATGACGCTGCTTCGACCCACTTGGTGAAATAATCAATGGCTACCAGGATGAATCGATGTCCGTTTGAAGCCTTGGGCTCAATCATACCAATCATGTCGATTCCCCATATGGAAAATGGCCACGGGGAAGAAAGAACTTTGAGATGTGATGGCGGTACATGAATTTTGTCGGAGTATATCTGACACTTATGACACCTCCTCATGTACTTGTAGCAGTCGGATTCCATTGTGAACCAATAGTACCCGGCCCTGAGAATTTTTCTCGCCATTGTGTGTCCGTTGGCATGAGTGCCAAAGGATCCTTCATGAATTTCTTTCATGAGCATGTCTGCTTCTGGTCTGTCGACACATCGGAGCAAGACCATGTCAAAATTTCTCTTATAAAGAGTGTCACCGCTCAGGAAGAAGTTTCCAGCCAATCTTCTAAGGGTTTTCCTGTCTTTTCTGAGTGCCCCAGATGGGTACTCTTGTTTCTGAAGAAAGCATTTGATATCGTGATACCAAGGTCTGTCGTCTATGACTGCTTCAATTGCGAAGATGTAAGCGGGCCGTTCAAGGCGCATGATGTCGATCTTAGGTATGTCATTCCATCGACCTACACTAATCATGGAAGAGAGAGTGGCTAATGCGTCAGCCATGTGATTCTCATCACGAGGGATGTGATGAAAGTCGACTCTGTTGAAGAAGGGTAACAACCTCCTCGCATAGTCTTTATAAGGAATCAATCCTGATTGGTATGTGTTCCAATCTCCTTTTATCTGGTTAATAACCAGGGCTGAGTCGCCGTATACGTCCAAGTTTTTGATCCTTAAATCAATCGCTTCTTCGAGACCCATAATACATGCTTCGTATTCGGCCTCGTTGTTCGTACATTTGAACGTAAGTCTGGCAGTGAAAGGAATGTGGGAACCCTGAGGGGTAACAATGATTGCCCCAATTCCATTTCCATAATGATTGACTGCTCCGTCAAAGATAAGTCCCCACTGGGAACCTGGTTCTGGCCCTTCACTGGGTAGCGGTTCATCGCAATCTTTCATTTTTAGATACATGACATCTTCGTCTGGGAAGTCAAACCCGATTGATTCTTGATTGTCAATCGGTTGATGAGCCAAATGATCGACTAAAATACTTCCCTTAACGGCTTTCTGAGCGTGGTACTCTATGTCATATTCTGATAGTAACATCTGCCAACGGGCAATCCTTCCGTGAGAGCAGGTTTTTCGAAAACATACTTGATTGGATCCATTTCGGAGACCAACCAAGTAGTATGACGAATCATGTACTGGAGAAGACGTTTGGCTGCCCAAGCCAAAGCGCAACAAGTTTTCTCAAGCATTGTGTACCGAGTCTCGCAGTCGGTGAATTTCTTGCTTAGATAGTAAATGGCAGACTCTTTCCTTTTAGTTTCGTCTTGTTGGCCAAGTACACATCCCATTGAGTCCTCTAGGACTGTGAGGTAAATGATTAGTGGTCTTCCTTCCACTGGAGGTGATAGAATCGAAGGATTCAACAAATATTCATTAATACTGTCGAAGGCGGTTTGGCAATCTTCTGACCAAACACAATCCTGGTTCTTTTTGAGTAATCTGAAAATCAGCGCGCATGTCGCGGTCATAAGGAATATGAATCTGGAGATGTAGTTCAAACGTCCCAAGAATCCTCTGACTTGTTTTTCAGTTTTCGGAGAAGGCATTTCTTGAATGGCCTTGACCTTGTCAGGATCAACCTCAATCCCTTTCTGGCTGACGATGAACCCTAGTAGTTTCCTTGAACGGACACCGAAGGTACACTTGTTGGGATTCAAGCAGAGCTTGAATTTTCTTAGACGTTCGAACAATTTTGACATATGTTCAACGTGCTCATCCTCTGTTCTTGATTTTGCAATCAAATCATCGACATATACCTCGATTTCTTTGTGTATCATGTCATGAAACAGAGTAGTCATGGCCCTTTGATAGGTTGCCCCGGCATTCTTCAAACTGAACGGCATTACCTTGTAACAAAAGGTACCCCATGGGGTAATGAAAGAAGTTTTCTCCATGTCTTTCGGCGCCATTTTGATCTGGTTATAGCCTGAGAATCCATCCATGAAGGAAAAAACTTTGAACTTTACTGTGCTGTCAACCAGCATGTCAATGTGTGGTAAAGGAAAGTCGTCCTTTGGACTTGCCTTGTTCAAATCTCTGTAATCAACACACATTCTGACCCTTCCGTCCTTTTTGGGAACGGGTACGATGTTGGCTAACCATTGAGGATATTCAGATGTAGCAAGGAAACCCGCGTCGATCTGTTTCTGTACCTCCTCCTTGATTTTGATGGCCATGTCCGGGTGAGTGCGTCTCAACCTTTGCTTTACTGGCGGACATTCCGATCTCAACGGTAAGTGATGTTCCACGATGCTGGTATCCAACCCTGGCATATCCTGATAGGACCAAGCGAATACATCGGGGAATTCTTTGAGAAGCTTTATCAAACTTTCTTTGACAGTTGGACTGAGCAGTGCTCCGATCCTGATTTCTTTTCTCTCTTTTTCTGAACCCAAGTTTACCGTTTCCAACGGCTCTTTGTGAGGTTCAATGGACCTTTCCTCTTGCCTGAGTAGTCGGGAAATCTCTTCTGGAATTTCATTGTCATTTTCTTCTTCAGCCTCGAATACCGGGAACTCAAAGTTGGAAGAAGGCATCGGATCGTATGTTTCAACGGGGTATAAAACAAGCAATCTGCATGACGTGATGATTCGTCTTTAGAAGAGATAGAGAAAATGCAAGTGTGTGCAGTGTTTTGATTTTACTGCTTGTTTTTATTTTTGAATTGTTTTTTAGGATTACCATTTTGTGAAAAAGCAAAAAGAGAAAACAGCAATAATGCGGAAATTACAGAACGACGTTATTTTATTAATGAACAAGTCGAATCTTGAAACTACAGCCCTATAAAACAAAACTCTGTCACTTTGGGCAAAGCGAAGAGGGAAATTTACAGAAAACGAGCCCTATCAAAATATCCATTTCACCTGGGCAGGGTGAAAGGTTTAAAGATGGCAATTACTTTGACTGATGAACGACCTTCGGAACCTCGACAGCAACCCATTGGCGGCGAACTCCTCGGTGAATCACAAAGTCTGGCACCTTCCTTGATTTGTCTTCAGAAATGACGCTGATTTCTGGTGGAGTAGGATCATTTGAATCTGTCTCCCAGGCAGAATTGTCGTAGGAGGATTCCTCTGTTGCATTTTGCATAGCATTTGTGCTCTTAGCTATATCTCCCCATCCAGTTGACTGGATATCTTCGAGCCTGATACGAGAGCTTTCGGGAGCGGTGTACTTGACCATAAAGTCGTATTTTCCACTTGGTTGTACCAGAGTGTCCCAAACTTCTTTGGAACTGGAGAAGTCATCCCTCTCGATGACGTTGACCTCAGAAAAAGCATAGTTGATGAATTCTAGTCCTGCAAACGTTGCGAATTCATCTTCATGTTGAGTAGTTTCTGAATGACCTGAGTGTTGATCCCATGACATGGTGGGGACACAGGTATTCTGTTCAATGACACTCAGTTGAGCTTCATTACTCAGCTGACTTTCTTGCCCCAAGTTTCCTGGGTAAGGCTGCCACATTGGCAGACCATCCATCGGGCCATAGTAATTGTGGTCAAAATTGTCTTTCATCAGAGTGTCCTCCTCTAATGAATTTGGCGGAGCACGGCATCCTTCCGGATCATAATCTCCGTAGATCATTTCGACATCTGATCTTGGTATAAATCTCGGACTTTCTGTAGGAAAGCAAGAAGGCATAGGCACCTCTTCTTGAGACATATAACCGTCCTTGTTAAGATAGGACTTCCATTCTTCATCTGTGTCAGAGGGATCTTCCTCATTGATAGCATGAATTGTCTGAGACACTGGGTGAAGAAAACCTCCACTGTGGAAGAAGTTTTGAAGGGGATGGAGACTTTCATCGTTGGCGGCTGTCTGGGTACAGGTCGCAGAAAAACCAAGACCCTTCTTTGTTTTATTGTCAATAGGAATGACAAGCCGTCCCCATCCTATCGTATCGGTACTCTCGACTGCTTTGATAGCATCTTTGTATGAAGAAATTGAAGTTCCTTCTTCGGATTGATCGTTCTTGCTCACCGATAGTGCTTGGAACTGAGTTCCAATAACCTCCTCGGGTTCCACACAAGTAGATGATGATAAGTTGCTTACAAGCAAGGCTTGTTCCCCACAAACTGTGACAAGTTGATCATTCTTGACGAACTTTAGCTTTTGGTGGAGGGTTGAAGTAACCGCTCCAGCCTGATGTATCCAAGGTCTTCCTAATAAACAACTGTATGTTGCCCGGATGTCCATGACCTGGAAAGTGTGAGGACCAATAGTTATGGGAAGATCCACTTCGCCGATAACTGTTTTTCTGGATCCGTCGAATGCTTTGACGACGACCTCGCTGACTCTCATCGGAGGGCCCTTGAATGATAATTGCATCAAAGTGTACTTCGACATAACATTCAGGGCTGACCCTGTGTCTACCAGTACGCTGGCTAAAGCATCGCCCTGGCAGTTAACTGTAATATTGAGCGCCATGTTATGACGGCGACCCTCTTCAGGTAATTCCTCATCACTAAATCCCAAATTATTGCAGGAAGTGATGTTAGAGACAATGCTATCGAATTGTCTGATTGTTACATCCTGTTCCACAAAGGCTTGCTCCAAGACTTTCTGTAGAGCCTCTCTGTGTGCTTCTGAACTGAGTAACAGTGATAATACTGAGATCTTTGAAGGAGTCTGTAACAGTTGATCAACAATGTTATATTCACTCCTTTGGATGAGCTTTAGCATCTCATCTTTGTCTTTTGAAAAGTCGGAATTACTAGATTGACCGACTGGCGGATCAGGAATTTCTGCCTGAAGTTCCTTTTCTTTGTTAGATTCTCCAACCCCTCGGTTGAAGACTCGACCGCTCCGTGTTACACGACTGATGTCTGCAATATTCACGACGGAGGGTAATGGAATTTCCTTTCCATTCTCGATTATTGTTGCATCGTATTTGTAAGGGATTGCCTTAGCTGATTCATACGGTAGTGGCCCCGGTAGATAGATGACTATGGGAACCTTCTAATTTTTCTGACCGTCATAAGTAATCTCGATCCGTTCCCGGTTGGGAACTCTAGATTCGTCAAGTAGAGGAATGATGGCAAAAACATCCCTGATCTGGTGATGACCAGAGATCGTGACAACATCCTCAACTTGATCGGCAAGGTAGTTCGGTGACCAAATGATGGGTCCTGAACCTGGATATGGATGAATTTCTCCACTCTGTCTACAATGCATCTTGACCAAATTAGTCTCCAATAAGAGTACATCGTGAATTTGATAGACATTGTTAATCTCTTTCTCAATCAGATTGACTGCAGCCTTCTCATGTTGAGGCAGCGGGTTCGTAAGAACATTAGGATTCGTATCTTTGAAAGATAAGAGCCCGCTCCTAACAAGCTTTTGCACGTCGGATTTGAAATTGAGACAAGTCTCAATGTTATGCCCTGAACCTCCTTGATGATAAGGGCATGTTTGATCCACCTTAAACCAGAAAGGCGGATTTTCCGGAACTGAAAGGGGAGACTTAGTCTGAATGTGCCCCTTAGCCAGCAGTAACGGAAACATCTCTGCGTACGTTACGGGTATAGGATCAAATCCTGGTGGCCGTGTTGTACGATTGTTGTTATATGGAGGACGAGCCTGCTGAAGAGGCTCTTGTGTCCTTTGCTGTTCAGGTTGGCTCTGCGCAACCTGAGGTTGATACGTAGGAACAGGCGCGGGGCCGATAGCAGGAGTAACAGCTGCTACTGGCTGATAACGTCGCATTTGCTTTCCGAGAGAGATATTCCCAATATCTTGCTCTTTTTTCTTAGGGAGAGCACTACCGTATTTTTTAGTACCGCTCGTTGATCCAGTGTCTTTTACCAAACGTCCTTCTCGGACGGCTTCCTCAAGACGTACGCCCATGCCGACCATTTCGGTGAAATCACTGGGCGCACTGGCAATCATTCGGTCATAGTAAAATGAGCTTAAGGTCTTTAAGAAGATTTTTGGCATCTCTTTTTCCTCAAGAGGTGGACAAATTTGAGCGGCAATTTCACGCCACCTTTGAGCATACTCCTTAAAGGTTTCCTTTTCCTTTTGTGACATTGATCTGAGTTGATCTCTGTCGGGTGCCATGTCCAAATTGTACTTGTATTGTTGGACGAAGGCAGTACCAAGATCTCTGAATGTACTGATTGTAGTACGGTTTAAACCCATGTACCATTTGAGTGCGGCACCGGTTAAACTATCCTGGAAGTAGTGAATCAGCAGGTCCTGATTCTCCGTCTGAGCTGACATCCGCCGAGCGTACATCACCAGATGGCTCTGAGGGCAAGAGTTACCCTTGTATTTTTCAAAGTCGGGCACTTGGAACTTGTGCGGGACTTTCACATTTGGGACCAAGAAGAGGTCTGCGGCGTCCTTTCCAAATAGATCCTGACCGCGAATGGCTTACAGCTCTTTCTGCATTTCCAAGAACTGCTCCTGGAATTCATCCATTCTGTCAAACATAGTTTCCTTCTTACCAGAAGGTGTCTGTGGAATCTGTCCTTCCGGGACAGTGTGCACCACAGGGGGTGGTACCGTGACTACGACAGTAAGTCTTGGCGCCTCCCGAAGTTTGTAACCTTCAGGAGTCTTCAGTATGCCCCTAGCATCTTCGCTTTCCCGAAGTTTGTAACCTTCAGGCCCAGCGGCTTCTGTTACGATTCCCAGATCTTCAGTGATCGGCGGAACATATCCTTCCGGGATATAGTTAACAGGCATGCCCCAAGGACGATCTTTTGGCATCTGATACCTAGGATCATACTTTTCTATGATGGGCGTTGAAGTGATCTCTGAGATCACAGTTCTTTGTAGCTGAGCTTCTGCCATGGCTTGCATGTCGTTACGAAGCTTTCTCATATCCTCTCTCAGAGCGTCGATCTCTTCTTTCAACTCTCTGTTTTCTTCCTCAAGATCATCCATCCTTTTCTGACGATTGGCCCGAGTATTGTACGAATGAGACAGTTTGACTCTAGAATCGAAACACAAACGTGAGATTCGTAGGGAAGAAGAATACGCGATGTGAGAATGATCAATGCAATGATTATATTAATTGTTTTTAGGTTTAATTAAAATAAACTTCGACAATTAGATTGCAAATATCAAACAGTGGGGAAAACCCTTTTTATTGAATTCCAAAGGATTACAGAAATGGAAATACAGTAGATTACAAAGTGCAGAAACAGAAACCTAAACTAATGGGTCCCGAGTCCTCTTCTTTGACCGGGGCGCTTGGGTCGTTGTCGGGTTGTCATTCCTTTGCCAGGTGAAAGGAGCGAGCAAATTCCTTTGGTCATCTTGATTCTCTACAGCATGCTGCTCCAAAATTTCAATCAGAGCATCTTTCTCTTTCAGTAATTGCTGTATTTGGATACACTCTACGTCGAGGATGCGGTACTTGTTCTTCCAAGATCTTCTCTCCTTTTGAACTTTGTTGAGAGTAACCTGAAGCCTTTTAGTTTCCGTCATGAAGTACATAACAATTTCCCTCGGCGGAAGAATTCCGTAACGAGGATAAGGCATCTTTAGCTTGAGAGCTCTAGTTTGTACCCAATGGAGATAAGGCTCCACCGAGACACAGTCCGGTTTTCCCAGAGACTCTCGTCCTCTCTTATGAACCTGTTTCCAAGCTTGCATTGTTTCCATCTTTAGTGCTCTGTCATTTTCTCCTTCTTTGAAGAAAAGACCTTCCAGATGAACACCCAGTGGGATGTGTCTCATCGGGTATCCAAATTGACGGCGAACCAATATCGGATGATAGTTGATTCCTCCTTTAGTTCCTATGAGGGGTACGCTGGGGAAGTTTCCACAACGGTCAATGATTCTGATTCCCTCATAAATCCTATTACACCAATCTATATCAGAGTTGGTGAGAGACATGATCTTCTGCGACCAACGTAAGACACTCTTGCAATCCCAAAAAGCAGCAGACTTGGGCAAGTGAGAGATAAACCATTTGTAGAGCAAAGGTACACAACATGTGATCTCCCCTCCGCTGTACAAATTTCCCAAGTGTACAGAATGATACGCATCTGCGAGCAAAGTCGGCACAGGGTTTCCAATGAGAAAAACCTTAATAGTGTTGATATCGACGAAGTTATTGATGTTGGGAAACAAAAATAATCCGTAGGTGAGCAAGACAAAGATGCTTTCAAAAGCAGTCCCGTTCCCTATACTAGCGAAGTATAGAGCCTTTTTTGTCAAGAACTGGGCTGGCAAACCTTGGATGCCACCCTTAGTGGTCATGTGAGTCCGGACTTCAGACTCGTCTAAATGAATTGCTATTGCAATAGTCTGATTCTTTGGAATTTCTTCCAGTCCAGAAAATGGAGCTCGATCAGTGATATGTAAATCAGTCAGATGAGAATACTCCTCCAGCGTTGGTGATAGCTGGTAATCTGGAAATGTGAAACAGTGATAAACCAGATCGTAGAATTGAATGAGCGCGTCCATGATCCCCCTAATCACATGGACTCTTAACAGTGGTAGCAAACCACCGTGCTTGGCTCTGAAAGCCTATGGGTTAACGATCATCCTCGCTAACTTTCTCAAATCCCCTAGTTTTGGAACCTTGAAGGTATACTGGTGAGTTCTCCTTCTACCGAAATCCATTAATGCAATCTTTTTCTCTGATATTTGCAATCACAGTCTTAGTTTAATTTGAAAAACAGAGAGACTAGAAGAAAAATTTTTTTGAATGTTTTAATGTTTTATTAAATGAATGCATGAATGCAGCACACAAAAACATAGAAAAAACATGGGGTCAAAGGGTCGTTGTCATGAAGTCAAGGCTCTACCCATCCCCAAAGGTTTATACTAGGGTGATTTTTGTACCTGTACTCATTATCATCAGCTCCTCCCAGGAAAGCAAAACAACAAGCGGATCGCCAGCGAGTTGTGTGCAATCTTAGAGTAAGTGCCATTCACCGAGAATAGATCACCAGCCTCAAATGAGGGTAGTATCGCGTAACAGCTATTTCCGATAGCTTCCGCACTACGAAAAAGGTTGGCTTTTCTTAAGTGTATACTCAATCTCACCACATGCGGCATCACACGCATTCCCAGTAGCAGAAAAATAAACACGTACAGCAATTAGGAAAAGCAGTATATATATTTGTCCTAATCATCCTAGACTTATAAAGCTACGATTCTTAAGTTCCTGACAGAAATGGGTTCCCCGGCGGAAGCCCCAATCTGTGGTTCCCTGCCTAAGAGATGGACCAGCATAGGTCAATCTTTCTCTTCGGTAGAGTTCCCATTTTCCGTGGAAAACGGGGATGATGCCCTAAGGCAGAAAAGGAGACTCCCCAGCAGAGTCGCCATTTGTGTAATTTTTCACACAAGAGAAGTAGAAAAGAAAGAACCGGCCCCACGGTGGGCGCCACTTTTCTGTAGCGAGCGATTTTGGACGCGGTTCTTAAGCGCTGGTCGCTCTCTGTGGTTTGAGCTTAAAACTACAGGTCGATTCATTTTTTATCCTATTGTGAGCTGAATAAGGAAGGGAAATAGATGTCTCCAATTAACCCTGCTTGCATACTGAGTTTAAACAGCGGTCTGTTAGGTTACGGATGCTATCAATGTGGGGGGCCTTGTACTGGTTATTTGTATTTTCGCCAATACGGTTTTCTTTCTTTTTATCTAGGCAGAAGGTTTCTGGCGGGGAATAAGGATTAGGATGTTAGGACTGATGCTTTTGAATCACTGCTTTTGATTGACGGAGATATGGGATTTGTTTTTTTGTTGATTGCGCTCGCTAAGATCTTTTCTTTCGATCTTATGCCTACGTATTCCCGTTTACCGAAACAGGGAAATCAGAGCATTCGTAGTTCCTCCTATTCTATGGGAGGAAATGGGTGTTTTGGTGTCTTGTTCAAAGCCCAAGACATGAAGCGAAAGGTGATTTGTATCTTGTTCAAAGCCCAAGATGTGAAGCTAAAAGGTCTATTTGTGTCTTGTTCAAAGCCCAAGACGTGAAGCTGAAAGACCTCGACTTTAGAGAGAATTTGTCATCTCTAAAGAGGGGAGAAGGAGAATTACTTTAACTGGGATACGCGGATCCGAGCAATGCCATAATTTCCGAAGAAAAGGGTTTTAACCTGAAGGAGAAGACTTTAACTCAGTGTAGAGCAATGCCATCTTTCCTTAGGAATTTCTCATGCTAAAAGAGGGACAGTGGCATGGATGTAGATGATCCAGAGGCTTGCCGCTTACAGCGATTAGATGAAGGGAAAGGAGTTGTTGATGTTTGTGTACTGTGAACGAGGCACAGCTTTGATGCTAAAAGGTTGATTGGATCAACCAGTAGTTTTCTTATACAAAGCCTAAGAGGAGGCTAATTTCCGCTAGGAAAATCATTATACAAAGCCTAAGAGGAGGCTATTTTGTGTCTCGAACAAAGCCCGAGAGAGAGGCTAAAAGTTTTTGACCCAGTGGGGCATATCGTTATACAAAGCCTAAGAGGAGGCTAGCAAAGAGTTGACTCAGTTGGAGAACCTTTTATACTCAGTAAGAGAGTGTTTTTGTATCTCGTACAAAGCCCGAGAGAGAAGCGAAAAGGTTGTTTTGACTCCACTGGGGAGAATTTTGGTATCTCGTACGAAGCACGAGATGGAGGCTATTGTAACTGTTTCAGTTGAGTGACAGATCCAATATACTGATTTAAAAGAGAAAATCAGTTCTTATATGAGTAACACTGTACACAGGGATTTAATTTGAGGATCAGGGATATTTCCTTTTCTTTAAGGAAACGGGAAATCCAAAGGGTATCGAGACTATCCGAGTCTGCGGGTTTCCTTCCTATTTAACGAAGGGTGCTTGAGAATGTCTTTGAGACTCAAGGAAGTTAGACTGTCCGTGTCTAGAGTTTTATCTTTTGTACTATGCTTCGAGAAACAGTAGTAGACTCTATGAAAGGACTGTTCTATGAGGATGACTAGGTTATGTTCCTATACCTCTAGGAGGTCGTCGGGACAATTTGTACGAAGCCCAAGAGGAGGCTGGAAACTTTTAAGAAGCCGACGGGTCCTTGTACGAAGCCCAAGAGGAGGCTATCATTCCCGGAGGAAGAGATCATTATACGAAGCCTAAGAGGAAGCTGTGAATACTTCTAAGAAGCCGTAGGGTCCTTGAATAATGCCCAAGAGGAGGCCGATGCTTTTAAGAAGCCCGTGGGTCTATCATCTCCTTTCCATTAGGAGAGATAACTCTTTTAAAGATAAAAACCACTGGTAAACGTGCGAGGTTTACTATCCAGTGACTTTTAACTTTTAAAGAGGGTTCCTTAGTTAAGGTCCAAGATTATGACCGTAGTGGGTACCCAAACCCCGAGACATTCAAGGCAAGCTATCCACAAGGAATAGATCAAGTCAGGAAAGTTCGAGAATTGGGAAGAAACTCAAAGATGCCATTCACGGAGAATAAATTCATCTTGGGGAGCAGAGCTTCTTGACGATTCCTAAGGAGGACAGCCGAAGAGAAGATTGTACCTGGTGCTCCTATTGGGGATCTAGGCGTCTATTTCTACGAATAAATGAAACGGTGTCACCTAGTTCTAGACGTAGTTGTCGGGGAAACTCGAAATATCTATACTATTATTACACAGTAGATATGAGTTTATGAAAGGAGACTTACAGTGAGCAGCCCCACAATACAGTTTATAATATGAAAACAGTAAATGAAAGCGATACCCACTTACTCGGTTGTAGTGCTTCCATGCTGTTTGGTTAGTTGTTCAACAAAAAAAATTGGAAACAACAGTATATTCAAAATCAAAGGAGAAAGTGCTTTGAAAAAGAAAGGTTTGGGGCTTACAGCTCAAGGAGAGGCCCAGGGTTTTACCAGTGAGCGCACTGTTTGAATTTGTACAGAGGGACTTATACAAGTGACTGAGGCCCAAAAAGGTTTTCTGTACAAAGGGATGGGTCTTACACTCTCTCAAGAGGCCCAAAAAGGTTTAAAGAAAAGAGAGGGGCTTATAACACGAGGGTAGGCCCAAATGATTTTTCGTTTAAAAATGGCGATCGCGCCGAGGTTTTCTTTTAACGCAGAGGGACTTATACAATAAGTGAGGCCCAAAATGTTTTTGGTTAAAAGGGGGATTGGGTCTTACACTCTATTAGAGGCCCAAAGTGTTTTAAAGAAAAAGAAATGGGTCTTACTACTCGAGGGTAGGCCCAGATGATTTTTATTTTTAAACGGGCGACGATCGCGCCGTTTACTTGTACAGAGGGACTTATACAATGAGTGAGGCCCAAAAAGTTTTTGTACAAGGGGGGATGGGTCTTACACTCTCTCAAGAGGCCCAAAGAGTTTTGAAGAAAAATAAATGGGTCTTACTACTCGAGGGTAGGCCCAGATGCTTTTTGAAAAAGGCGACGATCGCGCCGTTTGTTTTTTGACGGTATCGGGACTTATACAATAAGTGAGGCCCAAAGATGATTTGGTCAAAAAAAGGATTGGGTCTTACACTCTAATAGAGGCCCAAAGTGTTTTGAAAATGATTTATGAGGGTTGAATTAATCCAAAACCCTAATTTGTTTTCAAAATGCCTTTAATTTAATAAAAATTCAATTAAAATGATCAAAAATTGTTTAACACATGGAAAACAAATTGCGATCTTGGATTAATGCTTCAAAAATTAAGTATTGACCTACAAAATAATTAGAAAGCATTAAAAGTTGCAAAATCAATGTAGAAAAAATATTTAAAATGCCAAAAACAATCAAAATATTAATTCTTTACAAAAATATCAATTATATGAAATAAATAATATTTTTGGGATTTTTTGATAAAATAAAATATTTTAACATTTTTGTGAATTATTAAAAAAAGAATCAACTCAAAATCATTAAAACTCAGAGAGAAATTAATTTTTGAATCAATTAAACAAAATCACAAAATTCAAATATTTGAATTTGAAAAAAAAGGCGCCAAGAACAAGCTGAAGAACACGCGCGTGTTCTTGGTTTCTCAGATTTGCGTTTTCTATCCAATCTCCATGAATACGTAATCATATCATGCAATCCACATATCATTATGCTCGCCTCAACCTCACGATCATGTTTATGTACTTTAATTTCATTTAAATTAAACATACAACAAGAAATCACGAAGAGACCTAAAGAACCCTAATTTCTGCATGAAGGCTAGGATTTTTGATACACGATTCAAACAATGCAATTAATTGAGGGAAAACATTCCATGCATGATTATGAACATATGGCCAAATTATTGTGCGAGGAAATATGCATAGATTGAGAGATGACCAAGTTTAGGCTTACCTCCAAGTCGTGACAACAAGTTCAGAGTGATTTTTGATTTGGAGGTGTTACAGATGAGTGGTGATGATCTGAACAGCTTCCCTACACCCTATGGATTGTGTTTGGATGGTTGGACTTGATTGAAATTGGCTGGATCATTTTGTGGTACCTCAGCTGCACCTTGTTTGAAAATTTGAGCAACCAGCTGGTGATTTCATGAAATTGATGTTTCAGAAGTTATGTGAGTGTTTGATCAGCTCATATGTGATGTATGTGAGGTGTGTGAGTGATTGGTTTGTGCAGAATTGCTCTCAAACTCAAAACCCGATAGCTACCTTGCTAAGAAAGGAATTTTTGCCAAGAGAAAGAGATTTTGAGGAAAGCATCTGTTAGATGGCTTTGGTGTACTTAAACTGACCACAATTGAGCTCTATTTATAGTAGAGCAAGTTTGTTTTGCAAGGAATAGTGCATGGCAGCTGATAAGTAGGTTTGGCCAATGTTGTCCAATGAGAATCCAAGTCTCCTCTAGCCATTGACTAGAGGTTAGGGCACAGAGCTTTGGTCCCCTTGGTCTTGGATAAGTCTTGACTGATTTCAGATGAGAATGGCTCAGTCCATGCCACCTTGATGGTTCCATTGAATGCCTCATTCCAAATTTGAAGTCTTGTCCCTATTTTGGCAACTCTAGGTTCAACATGCTATTTCTTGTTCCATGGACTTTGGAGGCTTGGCTCAGTGATTGTCCCCTTTGGATTCAATCCTCTGAGGTGTCCAAGTGGATTGGAGCAATTGAATTTGGCTGATTTTGGCAAATCGACCAAAAATGCAAATTCTTCCTTGCTTTGACAGATTTCAGCAAGGCAACTTGCCAATGTTGTATCTCATGATGTAGGTTGAATTTGGCAATGTTCTTGGCCATTTTGGAAAGCTCTTACATGATACAACAACTGTTTGAACAAGTTTGGTTTTGATCTCTTTTGATTCCAAGTGAAAAATCCCCCTACATTTGGCAAAAAGTGAAGGCAAATTCTGACTTAGTGAAAATTTCACTAAGTGTTGGAAAAAGTGACATTTTCACTTTTCAGCCACTTTGATCACTCTATAACTCAAAATCCTTAATGAATTGGAATGACTTGTAGTTGAAGTTTTTGTAGGTGATAATGAGGGCTACAAATCCATCTTTGGATGAGAAAAAATGGCCTTGTGGTTTAGGAGTTATGGTCCTCCAAAGTTGGTACCTTTGCCACTTTATTTTTAACTTAGAAAAATTTCTAAGTTTTATGGTTACCCCTTTTACAAGTTATCTCACTTTTCTTGATTTTTCTTGATGAATGATGATTCAAATCATACATTAACATCATTTTAGGGTTAAAAATCCATTTTGGTGAAAAATCTCAAAAAGTCAAAGTTGACTTTTGTGCACAGTTGACTTTTTATCAGATGAATTCCAAACTGTGCAATTCTTCAGGAAATCATGTCCTTGACCTAAATCAAACTTGATGGACATGTTCCATGGGTGTCATAGGTTATATTCACTCATGTATTAGGGTTTGGGAGCATGTCTTGGTCAAAAGTCAAAGTTACAGTTGACTTTTCCCTTAAAACCCTAATTGTGGTGCAGATGAAAATGAGACTTATTGCTCAAGCTTCTTAGATCAATCCATTGTTCCAAATGGATCAATATGGTATATTAGAGACCCTCAAATCATGTCTTGAGGTCTTGGCTCATGGTTTGTCCCAAAAGTCAACTTAGGGGTGAATTAGGTCAAGAAACCCTAATTCCTGATTTTTGATGAATGCATCCCCAGAGGCAAAATTGACTTGATGCATGGGTTCATGAGGTTCCATGAAGCATATTAGGTCATGTTTTGGATCATTGCCTTGTGCCCAGATGAAAATTTCCATCTGGAGACCCTGGTCGACCAAAACCCTAATTTGGTGACACTGTCGATCTTGAGACTTGATCCACCTAGAAGGGAGCAGCCTTGTGCTTAATCCTTGAAGTGGGAGTCCTTTTTGATCCATTGTGGATGTTTTATAGATTAGACAAGTTGAAGATCATGTCATTTCTTGATTGATCCTTTGTCTAAGCACTCAGAGAGGGCTTGAAACCCTAATTTTAATTGTATTGGATGCTCACCCATCTTTGGGGACACTGATGAAGCATGATGGTTCATCCATATTGTGATGATGATTTTCACAATGATGGGAAATCTAAGTGGTCAAAATTTGGGGTATTACAACTGCGACTGCTGCTCAGACCAGTGGCAGAGTGTTTGCTTTGAGTGGTGCAGAGGCACCAGAGAAGGACAACCTGATTCGAGGTACTTGTTTTATTAATAATATCGAGTTAGTTGCTATTATTGATACTGGTGCTACTCATTCTTTTATCTCGCTTGAATGTGCTAATAGATTGAGTTTGAAGTTGTCTGATATGAATGGTAATATGGTAATAGAAACTCCAGCTAATGGTTCTGTTACTACTACCCTTGTGTGTTTGAGATGTCCTGTGACGATTTTTGAGAAGAGTTTTGTGATGGATTTGGTATGCTTACCCTTGCATCAAATTGACGTGATCTTTGGAATGAACTGGTTGGAGTTCAACCGTATTCATATCAATTGTTATAACAAAACTGTAGAGTTTCCTGAGATTGATGATAGTGGGGAGTTGATGTTCTTGTCTGCTAAGCAAGTAGAGGAACTTCAAGAAGACGAAGCTTTGATGTTTGCAATGTTTGCATCGTTGCAAATTGATTGTGAAGCTGCGAGTGTGGAGTTGCCTATTGTCTGTGAATTCCCAGATGTGTTTCCAGATGACATCAGTGATTTGCCTCCAGAGCGTGAAGTGGAGTTTGCAGTGGACTTAATACCAGGTACGAGTCCAGTGTCGATGGCTCCTTATCGGATGTCAGCTTCTGAGTTAAGTGAATTGAAGAAACAACTGGAAGAATTGCTTGAGAAGAGGTTTGTTCAACCAAGTGTTTCTCCGTGGGGTGCTCCTGTGTTGCTAGTGAAGAAGAAAGATAGAAGTATGAGGTTGTGTGTTGATTATCGGCAGCTGAATAAAGTGACGATCAAGAATAAGTATCCGCTACCGAGAATCGGCAATTTGATGGATCAGCTAGTAGGTGCTTGTGTGTTCAGCAAGATTGATTTGAGGCCGGGTTATCATCAGATTCGAGTTAAGCCTGATGATATTCCGAAGACGGCTTTCAGGACAAGGTATGGACACTATGAGTACACTGTGATGTCGTTTGGTGTATCTAATGCACCTGGTGTGTTCATGGAGTATATGAATCGGATTTTTCATGAGTATTTAGATAAGTTTGTAGTGGTGTTTATCGATGACATCTTGATATATTCTAGACCTGAAAAAGAACATGCCGAGCATTTGAGGACTATGTTGCAAGTGTTGAAAGAGAAGAAGTTGTATGCAAAGTTGTCGAAGTGTGAGTTTTGGTTGAAGGAAGTGAGTTTCCTTAGCCATGTGATTTCAAGTGGTGGTGTTGTTGTTGATCCTTCTAAGATTGATGTTGTGTTACAGTGGGAGACGCTGAGGTCTGCTACTGAGATACAAAGTTTTCTGGGAGTAGTGGGTTACTACCGTAATTTTATTGAAGGCTTTTCTAAGTTGGAATTACCTTTGACTCAGTTGACTCGAAAGGGTCCGACTTTTGTGTGGGATGTAGCTTGTGAAGAAAGTTTTATGGAATTGAAGAAGAGATTAACTACTGCTCCAGTGTTGATTTTGCCTAATCCGAGTGAATCTTTTGTGGTGTATTGTGATGCGTCGAAGATGGGTCTTGGTGGAGTATTGATGCAAAATGGACAAGTTATTGCTTATGCCTCGAGACAATTGCGAGTTCGTGAGAGGAATTATCCTACAAATGCCTCGATGCGTTGAGCAGAAAGTCACTGCATATGTCGATGCTTATGGTGAAAGAATTGGAATTAATTAAGCAATTCAGAGATTTGAGTCTAGTATGTGAAAAGACCTCTGACAGTGTGAAGTTGGGAATGTTGAAGTTGACTAGTAGTATTCTGGAAGAAATCAGAATGGGACAGCAATCTGATTTAAAGTTGGTTGACCAATTGACTTTGATTAACCAAGGTAAAGGAGGTGACTTCCGGGTTGACGAGAATGGTGTGATGATGTTCAGAGACAGGGTGTGTGTCCCAAATGTTCTAGATATTAAGAAGAGCATTCTTGAAGAAGGACATCGAAGTAGGTTGAGTATTTATCCCGGTGCTACGAAGATGTACCAATATTTGAAAAAGTTGTTTTGGTGGCCAAGTATGAAGAAGGATGTTGCGGAGTTTGTTTATGCGTGTTTGACTTGTCAGAAGTCGAAGGTTGAGCATCAGAAGCCTTTAGGTATGATGCATCCGTTGAGGATTCTAGAATGGAAATGGGATAGTATTTCCATGGATTTTGTGGTGGGATTGCCGAAGACTGCTAAGGGAAATGATTCAATTTGGGTGATCGTGGATAGATTAACTAAGTCGGCTCATTTCTTGCCGATGAAGATTAATCATTCTATGCAGAAGCTAGCTAAGATGTATATTGAGGAAATTGTGATACCGTTGAGTGTTGTGTCGGATAGAGACTCGAGATCTATGTCGAAATTTTGGAAGAGTTTGCAAGATGCTTTGGGTACTAAGTTGAGGTTGAGTTCTGCCTATCATTCGCAGATGGACGGTCAGACAGAAAGGACTACCCAGTCTTTAGAGGATTTACCGAGAGCTTGTGTGTTGGATCAAGGAGGACCATGGGATAATTATTTGAAGTCGATCGAGTTTACCTACAACAACAGTTTTCGTGCTAGTATTGGGATGATGTTGTATGAAGCTTTGTGTGGAAGGAGGTGTAGAACTTCAGTGTGTTGGTATGAATCGGACGAGAGTGTTGTACTCAGACCTGAAGTGGTGTAAGAAGACACCTAAAAAGGCTAATATGATCCAATAAGGAGGAAAGTTGGGCTTGAGATGTGAAGATCAGATGAGGGAGTCGTATCCGACTCTATTTCCTTGAGGTAATTTTCGAGGGCGAAAATCCTTTAAGTGGGGGAGAGTTGTAACACCCCAATTTTCGTAAGAATATTTATTTAATTTATTTAAATATTATATTCGTGGTTTTCTGTGAATTTTGGTGTTTCGTGTCGATGTCGGTGTTTTTATGAAGTTTTGGTTATTTTAATTAAATAATAGTATATAATATGAATATATTAGTATTATTATTAATTTAAATAATATTAGAGGAATTAAGGGTAAGATGGACATTTGAGGAGTATTAGAGGGAGTATTATGGGAAAGCCCATATTTGAGACCCAAGAGTTAAATTAACCAAAAAGGAGAAATTGAGGAGAATTAGGATTCATTTGTGGAGATCGTGAAAATAAGGAGAAAGTGCAGAGCTCTGAGGAAAAAGGGAAAAGGCGAGGATTTTCGTGAAGGTTTCCAAAGGCTCAAGAGAGAACTCATCGGATCGACAATCTAAGGTATGGGGAGTAATTACCTTTCATTGTTTTCATTATAGGATTCGATTGATTGAAGTGGATTTTGGGGTTTATAGGTTTTGAGGTAAACTGATGACTTTGAGGGCATGTTGTGAGATCGGTTATTAAGAGTTGAAATAATCAGTAGAGTAGACCTTGGGGCTGATTTCCCCATTGTTGTAGTTTTAACCCGGCGACGAGGGATTTATGGAGTTTATATGAAGCTTGAGAGTTTTGAAGGTTTAGGGAAATTAAGGTTTCCCGTAGTGTCCTAAATCGACCTAATAGTCGTAGGTTTTAGGCCTTTAAATTTTGTGATATATTAGAACTGTTAATGGGATGTTTTTGGATCAATTGGGACTATAATCGCAGGTGCTTTGGAGGTTGTGGAGCTACTGATGCGTAGCAGCGATTTGCTGTAATCGCAGGTTCTCTAGGCGAACCGTTGCTTCGCTAGGCGAATGTTCGCCAAGGCTCGCTAAGCGAGCGGCACAGTGAATGCGCGATAACGTGGGAGGGAGTACTGAGATGATTCTGGAGAGGAAAGGTGGGCTTCGCTGGAAGTTTTGCTAAGTGAATGAATCAGCGAGTGGGTTCGCTAAGCGAGTCAACCAGTGAGTATGACAGATGATTATGTTCTGGTGTTGAGTGTGGGGTCTGTGAGGTTCGTCGGCCGCTTCGCTAAGTGAAGGCCACCGCGAACAGGTTCGCTAGGCGAACCCTGGAGCGAACGTCAGCTATTCGCAAATTTTTGTTTATGTTGTTGTGCTGTTTTTGATGTTTTAATGTTGTGATGTATGATGACTTGCCATGATGTCCTTGATGATATTGAGGTGATAAATTGTGATGTTTTCATGAATATATAATGATATGAATTTTGTGAAAAATGATGAATGATGATGCACATTATGAAGTTTACTTTGATGATGATGATCAGTGATGTTGTGTATCATACATTCATATGCATACTCTGTGACGATGCTTCATTCCCATTGTGCAAATATGAGGTAATTATGACGTGCTCCGGTTCCAAATGCGGGATCAATCCTATTGACGGGGATCTTTGGAGGGTTGATGGCCTAGTTTCCATCTATTATGACGATTAGTACCACATGCATGAGTCTTGTTATGCATTGCATTTTATGTGACATTGATGAATTTGTGATATGGTGCTTCCTGATATTTTCCTTGATGATGACCTTGATGATGTCGTTTATGAAGATAATGCCATTTTATGTATATCTTGCTTTATAATGATTATTATGAATTGTGATTACTCACCCTGCCTGTTTGAATGTTGCCTCGACGTGGGTAACGTGCAGGTGATCAGGTTTAGCCGTGGATGCTTTCGAGGACTTGACGTTGATTTGCTTTTGATCGATTTAGAGGGTCTTGCTCTGATAGTGTAACATCGGGTTGGGGTCCTTTGAGTCGAACTATGTGGTTTCCTTATTTTTGTTGTCATTTGATGATATGGTTTTGTTTTGATCATTATGATGTTTGTTGAAAACCTTTTATTTGAAAATTTTGAGTTCCGCTGCCATGTGAAGGTTTTTTGATTTATTTTGAGGAAAACCCTTTGTTTACAGGGTAATTATGTTATTTTGATTTAATGAGAAATGTGCACCCTTTGAGGGAATTTTTATGCCTTACTCTGATATTTGAGTTGTTTCTGCTGCAACAATATTGGGGGTAGAAAATGGTGTTACAGTTCCGAGCAGTTGACGAATCTGGCTTTGAAAAAATTGTCGGTTCGACTACGTCAAAAGAAGCATGGGACACGTTAGAAAAAGTGTTCAGAGGAGTAGATCGAGTGAATCAAGTTCGACTCCAAACCCTTCGTGGAGAATCGGAGAGGATGCAGATGAAGGAGTCAGAAACTGTATCTGACTACATCACGCGTGTACAAATAGTGGTGAACCAACTCACTAGAAATGGCGAAGCAGTGACTGATGCACGAGTTGTTGAGAAGATTCTGAGATCTTTAACAGATAAATTTGTGAATATTGTGTGTGCAATAGAAGAATCGAAGGACCTTTCGATGCTCTCAGGCGAAGAGCTTGCGGGTTCTCTCGAAGCACACGCACAACGTAAGATGAAAAAGAAGGAGGAAGCAGTCGAGGAAGCACATCAAGATAAGGAGACAGTCAAAGACGAAAAGGTACTCTACTCTCAAAACTTTCGAGGAAGAGGACGTGGCCGTGGAGGTCGTGATAGTGGTCGAGGTGCTCGAGGCAGCAACTTTGACTGAGGACAGTCAAGCCAGCAAAATTGGCGTGGCAGAGGACGTGGTCAAAGAGGTGGTCGGTCGAACTACTCCAACATCGAATGTTACAAGTGTAACCAGCATGGCCATTATGTAAAGGATTGCAACTCCTTCAAATGCTATAATTGTGGTAAAGTGGGACATCTTGCAAAAGACTGCCGAGTCGAAAAGAAAGTAGAAGAAACAACCAATTTAGCTTTGGAAACTGAAGCGAATGAAGGATTTTTGTTGATGACTCAAAAGGAAGTAGACGTGAAAAATGACACTATGTGGTATCTCGACTCAGGAGCAAGTAATCATATGTGTGGTCACAAACACCTGTTCAAAGAAATACAAAAGATTGAAGATGGTCACGTGTCTTTCGGAGATGCATCGAAAGTGAAAGTCGAAGGCAAAGGTACGATTTGTTACTTGCAGAAGGATGACTTAACTGGGTCAATTCAAGATGTTTGTTATGTACCAGATCTCAAGACAAACATTTTAAGTCTGGGGCAACTCACAGAAAAAGGTTATTCGATACTCATGAAAGATCGGATGTTACACTTGAAGGACAAGTTAGGGCATCTGATTGCTTAAGTCGAAAAGGGGAGAAATCAAATGTACAAACTGAACTTAAGAAGCGTTCGAGAAAAATGTTTGCAAGTCAATGTCGAAGACAAAGCGTCGCTGTGGCATCAACGCTTTAGTCATCTACATCATGCTGGTCTGAAAAGGTTGGCGAAGAGGAACATGGTGCACGGGTTACCAGACATGGATTATGAAGGAAAGTTTGTGTGCTTAGCAAACAAACAAGAACCTCATTTCAAAAGAAAGCAGAATATCAAGCTAAACATATTCTCGAACTAATTCATACCGACATATGTGGGCCAATCACTCCGGAATCTTTCAGTGGCAAAAGATATTTCATTTCCTTTATCGACGATTTCTCACGAAAGACCTGGGTTTATTTCTTGAGAGAAAAATCTGAAGCATTCGAGGTGTTCAAAAAGTTCAAAATAATGATGGAGAAGGCAACCGACAGACATATCAAAGCCGTTCGATCTGACAGAGGTGGTGAATATACTTCGACAGCCTTTATGAAGTATTGTGAAGAGCAGGGCATAAGGAGATTTCTAACTGCACCATATTCACCTCAACAAAACGGTGTAGCTGAAAGGAAGAATCTAATAGTTCTCAACATGGTTCGATCAATGCTTAAGAGCAAGAACATGTTGAAGGAATTTTGGGCAGAAGTTGTACAATGTGCCATTTATGTTCAGAATCGATGTTCACATTCGAAGATAGAAGACCAAACACCACAAGAAGTATGGAGCGGACAGAAGCCAACAGTTTCTCACCTCAAAGTATTTGGTAGTGTGGCTTATGCACACGTACCAGATCAACGAAGAACGAAGCTTGAAGACAAAAGTAAGAAGTACATATTCACTGGGTATGATGAGAAGACAAAAGGGTACAGGTTATTCCATCCCATAAGCAAGAAGGTTATAGTAAGTATGGACGTTCGAATAAACGAAGCGAGTAAGTGGGACTGGAACAATTTGACAGAAGTTATCGTCGAAGATGGTGAATCATAAGTCGCTGCACCAACAAGTATTTCGACAAATCTTGAAGATTCTGACAATGAAGATGAACCTCTACAACCCAGAATGCGAAGTCTGCAAGATTTTTATGATTTAACAAGTGGGGTACATCTTGTATGTCTTTTGGCAGATGCTGAAAATATTAGTTTTGAAGAGACGCTGCGAGACAAGAATTGGAAAACTGCCATGGACGAAGAGATTAAGGCGATTAACCACAACAACACATGGGATCTAGTTGAACTGCCAAAAGAAAATCAACCCATTGGTGTGAAGTGGGTATTCAAGAAAAAGATTAATGTTGAAGGCGAAGTGGAACGATATAAAGCGCGACTTGTAGCAAAGGGATATAAGCAGAAGGTAGGAATCGACTATGAAGAAATTTTTGCTCCCGTTGCAAGAATGGAGACAATTCGATTACTCATTTCACAAGCTTCTCAATTCAAATGGCCAATATTTCAAATGGATGTCAAATCAGCATTTCTGAATGGTGTGCTCGAAGAAGAAGTCTATGTTGAACAGCCACCAGGGTATATAAAAGCTGGAGAAGAGAAAAAGGTGTTGAAATTGAAGAAAGCGCTTTATGGGCTGAAGCAAGCACCACGAGCATGGAATACACGTATCGACATATATTTTAAGGAGAATGGGTTCAAGCAGTGTCCCTATAAGCATGCTCTCTATGTAAAGAAGAATGGAGGCGACATGTTGCTTGTTGCTCTTTATGTCGATGATCTCATCTTTATGGGTAGTAATGATCAGATGATAGAAGAATTCAAAGGCGCAATGACACGAGAATTTGAGATGACAGATTTGGGTTTGATGAGATTTTTTCTTGGTCTGGAGGTTCGACAAGAAGAAACAGGAATTTTTATTTCACAGGAAAAATATGAAAAAGAAATCTTGAAGAAATATAAGATGGAAAGCTGTAATCCGATTTCGACGCCAATGGAACCAAGTGCAAAGCTGTCGAAATTTGATGGAGGAGATCGTGTCTAAGCAAGCAAATTTTGAAGCTTGGTAGGAAGTCTTCGTTATCTCACATGTACAAGGCCGAACATTTCATTAAGTGTCGGCATTGTAAGTTGATTCATGGAGGAGCCAGTATATTCACATTGGAAGACATTGAAAAGAATCCTTCGATACATTCAAGGAACTGTGTCACTTGGAATGTTTTACTCAAGAACAGAAAATTACAAGTTGATTGGTTATTCCGACAGCGATTGGTGCGGAGATATAGACGATCGAAAAAGCACTTCAGGATATGTGTTCTTCATGGGAAATACTGCTTTTACTTGGCTCTCCAAGAAGCAACCAATAGTAACGCTTTCGACATGTGAAGCTGAATATGTGGCAGTATCTTGGTACGTTAGTCATGCAATATGGATGAGAAGATTGTTGAGTAAAATGGAGCAAAAATAGGAAGGTGCAACAGTAATATAAGTGGACAACAAATCTGCAATTGAGCTAGCAAAGAATCTAGTGAATCATGAAAGAAGCAAACACATCGATGTTCGTTTCCATTTTATTCGAGAACATATGAAAGAAGGAAGTGTGGAATTGAAGCATGTAGCTAGCAAGGATCAAGCAGCAGATATCTTTACAAAACCTTTGTCGAAAGAACTTTTAGACAGAGGCAAGAAGTTAATAGGCATGATGGATGGTAGAAACATTTAAGTTTACAGGGGAATTTTGTTTAATAAATATTAAATGTTATGTTAAGTGTGTTTTAATTTAGAAGTTTGAAAGGCCAAGAGGTTAGTGGTAGGGTTAAGTTATTAGTTGTCTATTAATAGAATTTATTGTATTTTTGGAATTCCTAGAATAGCATAACTTTGGGTCTATATAAAGACTTGATTGTATTTTTCATTTGATATATCCACGAGAGTAATATATACAAATAGTGCTTCTGTCATCAGAGTGAGTTTTTCGCCGAAAAAAAATAATGGTGAGGATGGCGCAAGGTAGTTACTGGAGTGTTACTCACCGGTGGAACGAGTGTTCATGGTTGAAAATCAAAAGTGTTTAGATTGTTAGAATTGTGTGAACGTGATGGTTGTGAAAGTGGGGTAGTGGTTATATGATGATGGTGAATCAATAGAGGTTGGTGCTTATGAAAGTAGGTCCTTTGTTTAGTGAAGAAGTTCGGAATTTATGGTGTGTGGGTCGTATGCCAGCATGTGAAAGAAATAGTGAGGGTTTACAATTGAGTATGGAAGGAAGACCAAATCCAAAAGAAACAAAGCATCTTTTACTTTCTCTACTCTCAGACTTTTCACTTCTACTTTTAACAAATGAAGCTTTTTTGAAAACTAACACCCATCTCTTTTTTTTTTTTGCACAGCACATCTCTCTGGCTTTTTGTCTTTTTTTTTTTTTTTTTTTTTTTTTTTTTAATGGGAGATGGAAGAGAATAATAATGGACCGCTAGGTATGTGTGGATTGTCTTGGTCTTTTTTTTTTTACAACAATGACATGTATACTATAAATAAAGAAAAAATACAAAGTAATTTTCTCAAACTTAACGAACAAGTATTACCAAAAACAAAATAAAACAAAATTTAAATATTATAAGAAAAATAAATATAAATTAAACTATAAATTGAACTTAAATAACATAAAATTCTAATTAACTAAATAAATAAAATAAATATTTAACTGAAAAATAAAAATGAAAATGATAAAAAAAAACGAATAAAAAAATTGAGTATCATAGTGTTCAAAAAATAAAAATGAACGCACCAAAATTATCAGCGTGAAATAAACGACTCAGAAAAATACAGCGTTTGGTCAAATTTCGAAATAAATCAGGATCGGTAAAAAAATGCTCAGACTGATCAAAACGTGGTCGAAAAGTCATCGAAAATTAAAACGAGCACATCAGGTTAAACTACGCGAAACGTAGATTAAACCAGATGACACCTGTAAGCTCAGTTTTGAAACTTTTTCGTCCACTGATTTTTCACACAATTGACTTTTAGTTTGACCGATTCGACTGTAAATCCGACAAGTTCATTCCGATTGATAATTTGGGTATTATACATGATGAAAAACAAGTTAGACTATATAGATGATGCAAAGTAAAAATTAAGTCCTATGAATGCAAGTTTTAAAATGCCTGGTCAAAATTTGAGGTATGACAGCTGCCCCTATTTAATCTTCTTGGACCTGAAGGTATGAATAGCAACGAATTTCAGACATTCGAGGTAGAAGAGGATTAAATACTAGAATATCGAGAATTCTGACCAATTAGAAAAGGATAGATGTATTGATATGCTGGAGATGCAAATGGATAGCATGCTATGATATGCTTGATATGTAATGCTACAAACACATGAAAGGCTTCCTGGTTTTCTGGTGAAAAGGTTTGGGTATGGTTAAACATAGGTAACCGGTAATGGGGTAATGGGAACAATGAAAGGTAAGGTAGAGGCAAGGTAAGACCAACGAGTTTATGGATAAGAAGCATGATGAACGGATCTACAATCCAAAGGATGATGAAATGAGATCTACGGATCTATGAACAGGGAATAAGATCAACGGATCTGCAACCCACAAGATGAAGAGAAACAACATCAACGGATTTGCGACTCAAAGGAAGATCAACGGATCTATGGAAAGGAAGTAGAATCAATGGATCTACAACCCACAAAATAAAGAGAAACAATATCAATGGATTTATGAATCGAAGAAAGATCAACGGATCTGTGAACAAGGAGTATGATCAACGAATCTATGACTCACAAAATGGAGAGAGACAATATCAATAAATTTTCAACTCAAAGAAAGATCAACAGATCTATGGATAGGAAGTAGGATCAACGGATCTACAACCTAGGGAATAGGATCAACGGATCCACGACCCAGAGATGGTGAGAAGTAACATTAACGGATTTACAACTCAAAAGAAGATCAACGAAACTGTGAAAAGGAAATAGGATCAACAGATCTACATCCTAAAAGATAGAGTGAAGTAAAATTAACGGATCTACGACTCAAAAGTTGGGGAATAGGAAGTAAAATCAACAGATCTATAACCCACAAAAGTGAAGAGAAGTAATATCAATGGATATATGACTCCAAAGAAATGATCAATAGATATATGGATAGCAAGTAGGCTCAACGGATCTACTACCCAAAAAAATGAGGAGAAGAAACATCAATAGATTTGCAGCTTAAAAGAAGATTAACGGACCTAGGAGGAGAGTGACAAGATCAACATATCTAAACATAGGAAATAAAATCAACGGATTTACAACCTCGAGAAACTATACACAGAAAGTTGACTCCACTGGGGGAACAAAAGGTAAATAGAGGGTAAGATCGATGGATCTATAGACTTGGGGATTGGTTTAGATAACTGCTAGGAAATGGGCTCAGCATTCTCTGTGGGGATATGTTATGTGTCATGATTGAAGATTGATTCGGGGTTTTCTGGATAGGTAATAGATATGGCTTATGCCTGTATTCATGCTTGAATTTTTACATGCCTTAATGCTCTATATCTAATGGAAATGCTACGCATTTGAGGATATAATGTAATGATGATTATGTATGTAAAATGCCGATGTAGGCTCAAGCTGCTGGGGATATGAAGATATGTGATCCAAGGGTCATGATTGCGCCAAGTATGGTTGGGCTTTGGTGGTAGTGTGCTAGGTATGATTGGGTTTTGGTTTAGGGTGCCAAGTATTATTGGGATTTGGCTTAGACGTGGGACCAGATTGATGGTGATTGGATATTTTTTAGGAATTTATTCTTGGTTGCCAACGAAAGTGCACTTTTGTAGGTGAGTTACCAGACGAGAACTAGTTTAAAGGGGTAAATTATTATGCGAGAACTGGTGGCAAAAGGTTAAGTTGTCAGATGAGAACCGACTTCTTATTTTTGTATCAGACGAGAACTGATTTATGGTTTGCCAGACGAAAACTGGACTTTAAAGTTTGTCTACCATACGGGAACTGGTATCTTGAGATAATGTGATTCAAGTTACAAGGCCTTTTGAGGTTAGACTCATGTTGTGGGATTAGGCTCGATGAGTGAGATGATATGCATGGTTATATGCTTGAGCGAAGCGACATGACTAAGGTATGCAGATGATTTATGCAATGATATGAAGGTTTCAAGAACTGCCCCTGTGTGGATAATGGATGGAAGGTATTTTGCAACAAGGCTTTCTTGTCTGTGAAAGGTTATTTGATGGGATGATTGTAGCGTGTGGTTTTTATAGGTGACGCAACCACCTTACCGCGCGATTGGTATTTGGGTGATACTTTCTGATTTCTGTACTTATCCTATGAAGCTGGTTAAGGAAGGGGAAGATATCTTAAACTAACCCTGCACGTAAATGTTTTCTTTAACAAATGTTAAGAGATCAGGGAACGGGGTCTGGTCATACAAAGGGAAGCTATTAACACCCAGTGTATCTATGGTAATCCATATGAACCTTCTTTTTGCATGTATTTATGTTAACTTTAAATGCTTTCTCGTGTTTATCTGCTGTGGCTTGGGAAAGTTTCTCCTTTGGGAGAATGGAGAGAATGTTTTTGTTGTTTTCGGGTTTTCTGTTATTTTTTGGGAATGTACTGGACCTAAAGTTTTTTATTTGTGTGCTGTTAAGATTTCGCAATCTTATGCCTACGTATTCCCATAAAGAGATTTAGGAAATCAGAGCAATTGTAGTTCCTACTATTCTATGGGAGGAAAAATGTTTGGTGTCTTGTTTAAAGCCCGAGATTGAAGCTAGCAGAGTATTTGTGTCTTGTATAAAGCCCAAGATTGAAGCTAAAAGGGTGACTGAGAGAGAATTTGCCATCTCTAAAGGGAGATATCTCATCTATTCATCACAGATGTTGAGAAATTGATTATAAGGGAAATTACTTTAACTGGGATATGTAGAAATCCAGCAATGCCATAATTTCCTTTACAAGGGGGATGTCATGAAGGAATAAAGCTTTAACTTGGTGTAGAGCAATGCCACTTTTTCCTTTATGAATCTTTCATGCTAAGAGAGGGACATTGGCTTGGATGTATGGAATCCAAAGGCTTTCCACTTATAGCTGTTAGATGAAAGAGGAGTTTTGGCCAGGATAAGAGAAAGACTCCATCTTGGATTTTGAATCAACAAGTGTGCCACTTACAGCAATTATCTGGGAAAAGGTTTTGATTATCTGTTTTGATATGTGATGTATAGAGGAAATATCCTCCTGTAGAGATAATTCATGGTCTCATCTAAGGGGATATTGATTTTTATGTGCCTTGTTCAAAGCCCAAAGTTGAAGCTAAAGGAAATTGACTCCACTGGGGAGGTTTTTATCTATCTTGTACAAAGCCCAAGATTGAGGCTGACTGAGGAAAATTCTTATATGAAGCCTAAGAGGAGGCTATCTCTTGCTGAGGATTTATTGAAATCCAGGAGCAGGTCCAAATTGTATTGGGGAACCCAAAGGGTTTACTCTTGCTGAGAATCAGGGAAGAGTTAGAGTATAAGATGCCATGAGGCTCTGATTCTGTTGATGGTTTGTTGATGGTAAATTGACACTGGCTGGTTTCTTTTTAGGTGAAAGTCAAGCCTTGTTGGGTGTCAGGGGAGTTTAAAGATGAGTTTGAAAACCTATGAGGTCTTCAATTCTGCTGGAGACTGGTTGTATTGATATAATAATCAGGGTTTTTCTTGTGCTTTGTAGGAAACTTGAGGGTCTGTGTGTGTGATCCAAGAGGAGATGAGACTTTCTAAGTTATACTTGAGTGAAGCCTAAGAGGAGGTTGAGACTATCCAAGTCTCTCAAGAAGTGGTAGGCTCTAGTGTAGAGAGGGGTCTTTGTATGATGCCCAATAGGAGGCTGTTGGTTTAAGGGATGATGATTAACCATAGAATGGTATGATGTTATGGAATTTTGACTTTCCTGGGGATTGAACTAGTAGAGATAACTAATTTATGTCATATGCCTTTAGGAAGCCTTTGGGTCCTTGTACTAAGCCCAAGAGGAGGCTGGGGAACTTCTAAGAAGCCTGTTGGTCCTTGTACTAAGCCCAAGAGGAGTCTAGGGATGCTTTTAGGAAGCCTGTGGGTCTAAGCCTAAGAAAAAGATAAAAAAAGGTTTCACCGGGAATTAATCCTTTCTCTGTTGAACAGTTCTAAGGTTTGAAGAAATTCAAAAGAGGTTTCACCGGGAATTAATCCTCTCTGGGGAAATGAATTTATTATATACACACATATATCTAAGTTTTGACAGTCTTGAGAAAAGTTTCACTGGGAATAATGTCTTTCTCTGTTCCATATTGAATAAGCCCAAGAGGAGGCAGTCTGTATAGGGAATTTCCTATGAGGGAACTAGTTTTGACTATGTTTAGAAAGTATCCACTGGTTTGACCTAAGTGTAGACTTAACTGCTGGGGAAACTCTAGACAAATATGCATAAGAATATATATATATATATATATATATATATATATATATATATATATATATATAAACAAATATGCATTGAATTGAAAAGATGTTGGGACTTACATTCTGAGATGGGGCCCAAGTGTTTTGTGATCTGTTGTATTGACTACAACTGTATGATTAGGGTTTTAAGGAATTAAAGAAAGTTTTGAGAAAACTTTGAATTTGAATTTGAATTAAAAGAAGTTTGTTTGAAAAGAAAAGAAAGTTTGGGGCTTATAACTCAAAGAGAGGCCCAAGTGGTCTAAGAGCAGTTTCACCGGGAATAATGCTCCTCTTAGTACCAATTTAAAAATAGACAGATGATTTTGTAAACAGAGGTATGGGGCTTACAACTCAAGGAGAAGCCCATGGAAGTTGTTTATTGTTTAAAACAAAGTTTATGTACAAAAGATTGGGGCTTATACTCAAGGAGAGACCCAGATGACTTGTTTGAAAACATTGATCGCACTGCGACACCGAAAGACGTTGTGGGACTTATACTATAGCAGAGGCCCAAAATTATTTATGTACAAAAAGGGTTTGGGTCTTACACTTTATTAGAGGTCCAAAGACCAAAAGTGTTTGTGAAGAAATAATAACGTGGCTTATACTCAAGGAGAGGCTCAGATGATTTATTTGAAAAGGACACGGTTGCGCCACGATTTTGAAAACCACATAGGGACTTATACAATGACAGAGGCCCCAAAAATTATTTACACAAAGGGATGGGTCTTACACTCCACAAAGAGGCCCAAAAAGTTATTTTTATACAAGATTTGGGGCTTATAGCTCAAGGAGATGTCCAGATGAAAAACAACAATCGCACCATTTATTTTGAAAATCGTATCGGGACTTATACAATGACTGAGGCCCAAAATTATTGTTTTTTCAAAGGGGGTGGGTCTTACACTCTATTAGAGGCCCAAAAGTGTTTCAAAGGAAGTTTGAAAAATTAAATTTAAGAAAAACCTTAATTTTAATAAAAAAAATATATAATTTTTCAAAGAAAATTAAATAATATATGATATAAAATATCAAATATATTTAAAAACAAGTTGTGAGGTTTGAAAAATGTTTTGAAAAATCATGTTATGTTTATATGAAATTGTGAAAATCATTTGAATTTGAAAAATCAAGATGAAAATTTCATTTAAAATGTTAAAAAAAATAATTAAAATGAAATTCTTTACAAAAATTCAAACTATATTAAAAAAATAATATAAATTTGATTTTTTGGTAGAATAAAATATTTTAACATTTTTGTGAATTTAAAAAAAAAAGAACCAATAAAAAATGATTAAAATTGAGAGAGAAATTAATTTTTGAAATCAATTAAGAGTAATAACAAAATTTCAAAAATTCAAAAAATTTGAATTATGGCGCCAACGGTCACCTTCTTCTTCCTCGTGACCACGCCATGGACGATTTGCAAAACCTCACTTTTCTCTCTAATTACTTAATGATTTTGCACGATTCAAATATCAATCTCATTCGTTTTTGAACAAGGATTCCAATGGTACCAATTAATTGCTTTTATATTAAGTATGGAGTGAGAAATCAAGTGATGAACACATGAACCCTAATTTCTGCAAGAACACAATGAAATCCTATACACGATAGCTACAAAGCAATTGATTGAGGGGAAACACTCTACATAAGGGCAGAAACATGTTTGTAACTTGAAAACATATTTATGATGCATGGATAATAGAGTTTGAGAGTTCAGGCTTACCTCTTGCAAGAAGAAATCGAATTGTGTGTTGGAGGTGTTACAGATTTTGTGTGATGACTTGGACAGCTTCAATGGACCTTATGTAAGGTGTTTAGAAGCTTGGAATGGATTGAAAGCAACTGGATCTTGTTGTGGCACCTCAACTGCAGCTTTGACAAAAAGCTTGAGCAAATGGATAGTGACTTAGTGATTCTGGTGTTCCAGATATGTTTTGAGGTTATGGATCACATATATATGACATATGTGAGGTGTTAGGATAGTTGGTTTTGATGGAATTCCTCTCTATTTGAAAATTCGAATGTTACTTGAAAAAGAAGCAAATTCTGGTTTTTGAGAGTGATTTGGAGGAAAACATGTGTTGTTATGCTTTGGTGTACTCAAACTGATCAGAAATAACCCCTATTTATAGTAGAGCAAGTTTGTTTTAGGAGAAATAGTGATTAGGGGCTGGATCACTCCATTATCCATTGGAATTTGTCATGTAGCCAAAGTCTCCTCTAGCCATTGACTTGAGTAAATCTTGCAGGCTATGAGTCTTCTGCTGCAGGAATAAGGCTTGACTCCTTTAGTGATCAATGACTCAGTCCATGTCACCTCAATGTATCTCTTGAATGCCTTGAAATAAAATTGAAGCTTTGGAATTGCATCTTTAAAGATCACATGCCTAAGTGATAGGATTCTTGACTTGTGAGGCTTTGTGATCATATTCTTCATCATTCATGTTGATTTTGGACAGAAATGAAATGATGCAAGTGTCCAATATTGGCTGAAGAAATCGTGGGAACCAAGTTATGTTTTCATGTCTTTGTGTGGGCAGGGTGAAAAATGCCATTTTTGGAGGCTTATAACTCCTTGCCCAAGTTGAATCTTGGGAGGCTCTTGTACTTTTTGGAAAGCCCCTATAACATACTTCAACTTTGATGTTTAATTTTGGTCTTGATTCATCTTGGATCATAATGAAAAATGGCCTCAAAGTTGGTGAAAACACAAAACAGATTCTGTCCAAAATTTCACTAAGTGTTGAAAAGTGTTCATTTTCTATTTTTTGTGATTTTGATCAATCCATAACTCAAAATCCATGAGGATTTGGAATATGTTATAGTTGACACTCTTGAAGTATGTAATGAGAGCTTTCATTTGAGTTTTGGATGGAAGAAAATGGTTACTTGGATCACAAGTTATGGTCTTGCAAAGTTTGGTAGAAATCACTTTTTGTCCATGACTTAGTGAAACTTCAAGTTTCTTATGGTTGCCCCTTTTGCAAGTAATCCCACTTTTCTTGATTTTTCTTGATGGATGATGATCCAAACCATAAGTTAACATTGTTTTTGACTTAGAGAAGCCATGTTTGTCAAGAAATCCAAAAAGCCAAACTTGGTTTTTTTGGCACAGTTGACTTTTTGTCAGATGAATTTCAAACTTTGTGATCCTTTATGAAATCAAGTTCTTGACCTAATTAAAGCCTAATGGATGGATTCCATAGGTGTTTTAGAGTGTTTTAAATTATTTCCCAAGGTTTGAGATGATGTCTTGGTCAAAAGTCAAAGGTATGGTTGACTTTTCTCAAAAACCATAGTTTGTGGTCCAGATGAATTTGAATTTTCATGTTGCTCATGAACCAAGTTCTTTGTGTCCATATAAACTTATAAGAGGATCAATACAAGATATTTGAGTTCTTTAAAACATCTCTTGAGGTTTGGGCTCATCCATTGCTCCAAAAGTCAACTTAGGGGTGAATTAGGTCAAGAAACCATAATTCCTGCTTTTTATGAATGCATCCCTTGAGGCTATTTTGAACTTATGAATGGGTCCATGGGGTCCCTGTGAGCTTCTTGGATCATGTTTTGAATTATTAGCCCATGCCCAGATGAAAATTTCCCTCTGGAGGCCTTGGTCGACCAAAACCCTAATTTGGTGACACTGATGATCTTGAGGCTTGATCAACTTGCAATGTTGCATTTTCATTCTTGATTCTTAATGTGGGAAACCTCTTGATCCTCCATGGATGTTTGAGAGGCTTGACAAGTTGAGAAATATGTCCATTCTTGATTGATCCTTTGTCTGAGTACTCTGAGAGGGCACAAAACTCTAATTCTTAGTTGTAGTGAATGCTCAACAATCTTTGAAAGGATTGATGAGGTATGAAGGTACATCCATATTCTGGTGATGATTTGCACAATGATGGGAAATCTTGTGGTCAAAATTTAGGGTATGACATATTCCCCTATTTAATCTTCTTGGACCTAAAGGTATGAATGGCGAAGACGTTCGGACATTCAAGGTAAAAGAGGATTAAATATCGAAATACCCGAAATTTTGATTGTGGTTATGAATGTGTAGCGTTTTGCTCATACATCTTCTTTTGCTAAGCGATGCTACTTAGAAAAGGGTAAAACGTCCCCTTGATCCTGGTCTTCAGCCATGGAACTCGTCTTAGTTTCTTTTGGAAACAAACTTCTCCTCGATCTGGGCCTTCTGCCACGGAACTGGTCTCAGTTTCTTTTGGAAACAAACTTCCCCTCGATCCCGGCCTTCTGCCATGGAACTGGTCTCTGTTTTCTTTTGGGTTAAACTTCCCTTCGATCCTGGCCTTCTGCCATGGAACTGGTCTCAGTTTTCTTTTGAGAAAAACTTCCACTCAATCCTGGTCTTCTGCCATGGAACTGGTCTCAATTTCTTCTTGTCGAGTTCTTCCCTTGACAAGGAATGCTATTTGTGGCGGTCTTCATCAAAATTCTCTCCGAGTTTTACTAGGGAGACACCATTTGATGGAAAAATATTTGATGTCAGACTTGCTGGGGAGAACCATTTGTCTGAACTACAGAGGTGTGTAAACTTCTCTGTGGGAGATGCCATTTGTCGACCTACTGGGAAAAACAAATCCCTTGAGAAATTTCTTTTGGCTTGGTGATGTTACATCATACTTCCCTTCGAGACCTTTTTCGGAGAAATGTCATGTGATGTAATCCAATTTTGAGGTGCTGATGACTTTATTGAAAGCAAAAAAAATCGGGGAGAAATTGCCGTATTGCCAAGAGTCTTTTGGTGGAGAAGCTTTCTCTGGGGATTTTTCCTTAATCCGGGAAAGCAAAGTATCATCTTCATTGGTGAAAAGTAATGTTCCAAAGGTGCATATCTGAATGTCTTCTTGCCTTTCAGGGGTTCAAGTTATCAAAGAGGTTAAGGATCGATTTCAATCCAGGAATACACTAGAGAGAGATTGTTTGGACGATACATTTTCTGGATAAGGAAGGCTGACAACTCTATCAGAGAGAGGAAATTCATCACTTGGGGATGAATATGACCAAAGTGATATTAATGCAACATGTGTATGAATATGAATCAATTATGCATGATGTATGTATGTTTATGCTGACAAAACAGATACGACATACAGACTGGTGATTGTTCAACTGGATACTCGGCCACTCTGGGAGATGGGGGTATCACTGAAGATTCTTTTGCTTGGGAGTAGGGATTCCCGCGTTCGTTTAGGTTTCCGGAGATATAAACCTGCTAGGGATAGAAATCTGTTCTTTGTTTTTCAAGGGTAGATTCTACTGGGGAGAAAAACCAACAGTTGGTTATCAAAGGTAAGAACTCTACCGGGTGTGATAGATGGGTCATTCCATCTGAAGTAATTGTTCCTTTATTTAGGGTGTACTGATTACAAGGAGTACTCTGATTCCGCATTTTGAAGTTTGAACACTACCGGAGAAGCAGTCGATATTCCTTTTCGTGCCCATTAATCAAAAAGAAATTGCCATCCTTATTTTAAAAGCAGAAGTAAAATTTTGAAATTTTTGTTTTGAAAACAAAAGTAAAAATTCATTTTTTGTTTCAAGAATCGTTGATCATATTAAACATGTCATTTTGCAAAGCAAAATGAATGAGAATTGCAAACAAAAAGCACAAGGGTTCAAATTTTACTGATAGAATGGTAATCAGCCAGATGCATGATCCCATGGAGCATTATAAAGTTTAGAAAATGGTAATTTAAAGGGAAAATAGGCTACATTGAAACATAACAACTGCTATCCTTCCTCCAACTTTAAATTATGGACATTCTGGGCTTTTGTCGAAGGTGACCTTGACTAAAGTTTTCCTGACGGATGACGGTACCGCCGAGGAGTCAATTCTGTCGGATGTAGTTACTTGCCCTAAATCCCTAATTTTTTTCCTAGATTTCCCTTTCAGGTTTTCAATCTATTGGTATGATTATTGGTTATGTCTCTAATTTTTGCCTGGACCGCCCTTTCGGGTTTTCAATCCACCGAGACGTTTTTTTTCATTTAGGCGAAGTATTTATTGACTACATCAACATTCGTGGGGTAGGTAAACTCCTCTCCATCCATGGTTGCGAGTCTTAAGGCACCGCCTGAAAAGGCTTTCTTAACAACATAGGGGCCATTGTAATTTGGAGTCCATTTTCCCCTGGAATCAGTAAGAAATGATTGTATCTTCTTGAGCACAAGGTCTCCTTTCCTGAAGACACGGGGTCAGACCTTTTTGTCAAACGCCCTCTTCATTCTTTGCTGATATAACTGACCAGGGCATAAAGCCGTCATTCTTTTTTCTTCAATTAGATTTAGTTCATCGTGTCGGCTTTGACACCATTCAGCTTCTGTTAGCGTGGCTTCCATCAATACTCTCATTGATGGGATCTCTACTTCTATGGGGAGCATTGCCTCCATGCCATACACTAGAGAGAAAGGGTTTCCCCTGTTTAAGTGCGAACGGATGTGCGATAACCGTGAAGGGAAGAGGGTAGCATCTCATGCCAATCTTTGTAGGTTACAACCATCTTCTGAATGATTTTCTTAATGTTCTTATTAGCTGCTTCTACCACTCCATTCATCTTAGTCCGGTAGGGAGACGAGTTATGGTGTTCGATCTTGAACTCGGTACACAACTCTTTCATTATCTTGTTGTTCAAGTTAGATCCATTATCTGTAATGATCTGGCTCAGAACACCATAACGGCAGATGAGATTGTTCTTGATAAATCGGACCACCACTTGTCTGGTCACATTGGTATAAGATACTGCTTCGACCCACTTGGTGAAGTAATCAATGGCTATTAGGATGAACCGATGTCCATTTGAAGCTTTGGGTTCAATCATGCCAATCATGTCGATTCCCCATATAGAAAAAGGCCACGGAGAAGAAAGAACTTTGAAATGCGTTGGCAGTACATGGATTTTTTCAGCATATATCTGACACTTGTGACACCTCTTCATGTACTTGTAACAATTGGATTCCATTGTTAGCCAATAATATCCTGCTCTCAAAATTTTTCTTGTCATTGTGTGTCCATTGGCATGAGTGCCAAAGGATCTTTCATGAATTTCTTTCATTAACATGTTCGCTTCTTGTCTGTCTACGCATCTGAGCAAGACCATGTTGAAGATTCTCTTATAGAGTGTATCACTGTTCAGGAAGAAGTTTCCAGCCAGTCTTCTGAGAGTCTTCCTATCTTTTCTTGATGCACCAAACGGGTATTCGTGTCTTTGAAGGAAACATTTGATATCATGATACCAGGGTTTGTCATCTATGGCTGCTTCAATCGTGAAGATGTAGGCGGGCCTTTCCAGGCGCATTATATCAATCCATGGTACGTTGTTCCATCGTCTCACACTAATCATGGAGGATAGAGTGGCTGATGCATCAACCATGTGACTTTCTTCACGAGGGATATGATGAAACTCGATTTTGTTGAAGAATGGTAACAACCTTCTCGCGTAGTCTTTGTAAGGAATCAATCTTAATTGATATGTGTTTCACTCTCCTTTAATCTAATTTATAACCAGGGTTGAGTCTCCATACACATCCAAATTCTTTATCCTTAGGTCATTAGATTCTTCGAAACCCATGATACAAGCTTCGTATTCGGCCTCATTGTTTGTGCATTTGAACGTCAATCTGGTAGTGAAAGGAATATGGGTACCCTGAGGTGTTACGATGATTTCTCCAATTCTGTTTCCATAAGCATTGACAACTTCGTCGAATATTAGTCTCCATTGGGATCCTGGCTCCGGCCCTTCGTTGGGTAGCGGTTCATTGCAATCTTTCATTTTCAAGTACATGACATCTTCGTTTGGGAAGTCAAATTTGACTGATTCCTGATCGTCAATCAGCTGATGAGCCAAATGATCGGCTAAAATACTTCCTTTGATGGCTTTCTGAGCATGGTACTCGATGTCATATTCCGATAACAACATTTGCCAACGGGAAATCTTTCCCGTGAGAGCAGGCTTTTCAAAGACTTACTTGATCGGATCCATTTCAGAGATTAACCAAGTAGTATGACAAATCATGTACTGGCGCAGACGTTTGGCTGCCCAAGCCAAAGCGCAACAAGTTTTCTCGAGCATAGTGTATCGAGTTTCACAGTCCGTGAACTTCTTGATTAAGAAATAAATGGCAGACTCTTTTCTTTTGATCTCATCTTATTGGCCAAGCACACAACCCATAGAGTCTTCCAAGACTGTTAAATAGATTATCAGTGGTCTTCCTTCCACTGGAGGAAACATAATGGTGGATTCAACAGATATTCTTTGATGCGGTCGAAAGCTTTTTGGCAGTGTTTTGTCCATACACAGCTTTGGTTCTTTCTAAGTAGTTTGAAGATATGCGCGCATGCCGCGGTCATAAGGGATATGAATCTTGAGATGTAATTGAGACGTCCCAAAAATCCTCTGACCTGTTTTTCAGTCTTTGGAGAAGGAATTTCTTGAATGGCCTTGACTTTGTCAGGATCAACCTCAATTCCTTTCTGGCTGACGATGAATCCCAAGAGTTTTCGTGAGCGGGCACCGAATGTACATTTATTGGGATTCAATTGGAGTTTGTATCTTCTCCAATTCTCTTGCCCATCCCAACCTATTGATGAAATGGTGAGCAATATGAGGTGTCTTGAGGAATGACGAGCCTTTGTGGCTTGAGTATTTGAATATATCCTGTTCTCCTAACTTTGCCCAGTCAATGATAGTGATACCCTCGATACCATGCCTTCAGGAAGCCAATGATGCATATGCAATGTTTATGACCTAAAAGTACATGAAATGGAAAACATAAGCCACTAATGAGGGAATAAATAAGAGGGCAAATTTTGGGGTGCTACAGCTGCCCGTATTCAATCAACTTGGACCTAAAAGAATGATAGCAACGGCTTTCAGCCGTTCGAGGTACACGGAGATTGAATACTAGAAGAACCCGGAAATTTGCACTATGTGGGGATGTATATATTATAAAGTGTCTGCCAGTCGAAGGTGGCCTCAAAGTAAGGATGCCACTCGAAAGCGGAATTGAAAGGGACGTCGGTCGAAGGCGGACTTGCAATGAATTGGGTTAAGAAGGAAAGAATGTCGGCCGGAGACGGATTCACAACCGAGGGTAAACAAAACAATTGTCGGCCGAAGGCAGACTCGCAACGCAATGAAAGGTGAACTTTGTAAGAAGAATGTCGGCCGAAGACGGACTCGTAACAAAAGGAGAGTGAATTTTAAGAAGAATTCCAGCTAGAGGCCGTCTCACAACTAACAAGAAAGGGGTGCCGGCCGAAGGCGGACTCGCAACGAATGATTTGAAAGGGAGGAATGTCGGCAGGTGGTGGACTCGCAACGAAAGGATAATAACCAAACGTGACTTCATCAAAACACAAAGGTAGGCCGACACGAAGGCGGTCTCATAACCAGAGGTTACCATCACAAGATGGATTTTCAAAAGGAAGCCCGACCCGGGGGCGGACTCAGATCCTAAACTCTAAGGTAGGCCGGCATGAAGGCGGTCTCATAACTAGAGGTTAGCATCACAAGATGGATTTTCAAAAGGAAGGACGACATGAAGGCGGACTCAGACCCTAAACTCTAAGGTAGGCTGACACGAAGGTGGTCTCATAACGAGAGGTAACCATCACAAGATGGATTTTCAAAAGGAAAGCCGACACGAGGGCAGTCTCAGATCCTAAACTCTAAGGTAGGCCGACACGAAGGCGGTCTCATAACCATAGGTTATCATCACAAGGAGGATTTCATAAGGAAGGCCGACACGAAGGCGAGCTCGGATCCTAAACTCTAAGGTAGGCCGACACGAAGGCGGTCTCATAACCAGAGGTTACCATCACAAGATGGATTTTAAAAAGGAAAGCTGACACGAAGGCAGACTCAGATCCTAAACTCTAAGGTAGGCCGACACGAAGGCGGTCTCATAACCAGAGGTTACCATCACAAGATGGATTTTAAAAAGGAAAGTCGACACGAAGGCGGACTCAGATCCTAAACTCTAAGGTAGACCGACACGAAGGCGGTCTCAACTAGAGGTTACCATCACAAGATGGATTTTCAAAAGGAAGGCCGACCCGAGGGCGGACTCAGATCCTAAACTCTAAGGTAGACCGACACGAAGGCTGTCTCATAACCAGAGGTTACCATCACAAGATAGATTTTCAAAAAGGAAGGCCGACACGAAGGCAGACTCAGATCCTAAACTCTAAGGTAGGCCGACACGAAGGCGGTCTCATAGCCAGAGGTTACCATCACAAGATGATTTTCAAAAAGGATGGCCGACACGAGGGCGGACTCAGATCCTAAACTATAAGGTAGGCCGACACGAAGGCGGTCTCATAACCAGAGGTTACCATCACAAGATAGATTTTCAAAAGGAAAGCCGACACGAGAGCGGACTCAGATCCTAAACTCTAAGGTAGGCCGACACGAAGGCGGTCTCATGACCAGAGGTTACCATCACAAGATGGATTTTCAAAAGGTAAGCCGACACGAGGGCGGTCTCAGATCCTAAACTCAAAGGTAGGCCAACACGAAGATGGTCTCATAACCAGATGTTACCATCACAAGGAGGATTTCAAAAGGAAGTCCGACTCGAAGGCGGACTCAGATCCTAAACTCTAAGGTAGGCTGACACGAAGGCGGTCTCATAACCAGAGGTTACTATCACAAGATGGATTTTAAATAGGAAAGCCGACACGAGAGCAGCCTCAGATCCTAAACTCTAAGGTAGGCCGACACGAAGGCGGTCTCATAACCAGAGGTTACCATCACAAGGAGGATTTCAAAAGGAATGCCGACACGACGGCGGACTCATATCCTAAACTCTAAGGTAGGCCGACACGAAGGCGGTCTCATAACTAGAGGTTACCATCACAAGATGGATTTTCAAAAGGAAGACCGACACGAGGGCGGTCTCAGATCCTAAACTCTAAGGTAGGCCGACACGAAGGCGGTCTCATAACTAGAGGTTACCATCACAAGATGGATTTTAAAAAGGAAAGCCAACACGAAGGCGGACTCAGATCCTAAACTCTAAGGTAGGCCGACACGAAGGCGGTCTCATAACCAGAGGTTACCATCACAAGGAGGATTTCAGAAGGAAGGTCGACACGAAGGCAAACTCAAATCCTAAACTCTAAGGTAGGCCGACACGAAGGCGGTCTCATAACCAGAGGTTACCATCACAAAGTGGATTTTCAAAAGGAGGGCAAACTCATATCCAAAGGTTAGTTGAATTAACAGACCTACAAAGATGACTCCGCTGGGGAAAAGAGAAACCTAAATAGACAACTCTACAAGGGAGCACAAGCCCGATGAACGAATTCATTGTCAATTTCACCGGGGATAACGTAAGATTGAATCTTCTGAAATACACCATTACTGCTGGGGAGAAGCCGTGAAAAGAAAATATCAAACCTGGCTTATGCTTCGAATGCATATATTTGAATTTTTCTATGGCGTAATGCTCCATACAAAATGGAAATGCTATGCGTTTGGAGGATGCCATGCAAAGATGCTTATGCTATGCAAAAGAGGCTCCTCAGCAAAATAAATGCTGAGGATACGAAGACAACTCCACTAGGGATGACAAACTGAATTGTCCTTAGGGTAACAACCCTTGCTGAGGAAGACAAACTGAACGGACTTCCTGATCAAAACTTCTACTGAAGATGAAACCCGAAGAGAACTCCCACTGCGTTGGGGATTACCATTAACTCTTGAAGATAGAACCCAAAACGATCTCCTCTAAACTAGGGATCAAGAATAACACCTGCTGGATATGGAACCCAAAAATGACTCCCCCTACACTGGGAATCGAGAATGACAACTGCTGAAGATGGATCCCGAAGAGAACTTCCACTCCATTGGGGATTATGATACACACCTTTGTTGAAGATGGAACCTAAAAATCTGATATGGAAAACGTGCCAATAACCATTGGACTTGGAAACTACCGAGGATGTCAACCATTGCTGTCTAAATCGTGGAGATGACTACACCAAACTATGCTTGGGGAATGAAGTCAATAACATCGAACCTGCTGGAGAATACCCTTGAACTCAACCTGCTGCTGGGGCAACGACTTTAACCTTCTAGGGATGGTAGCATACCTTTACTGGTGAGATTATGCTTTCTGACCTGATGAGGAAAGTAGACACAACGAGACTATAGGGAATATAGGATCTCTGCCGAGGAGAAACATCCAAACAAATCTCCTATTGGAGATGCAACATTAACCTGTCTAAGATGGTCGGCTTTTGAATATCTCGCTAGGGAGTAATAAACCATTCTAACCGGGGGAGAACAATCCTCTGCACTCATGTTGGGGAGGATGATCAGAATCTTCATGATGCTCTTCCATGAACGATACAACTTCAACTATCTTTGCTGAGGACGAATGGAGATTCGAACGCCTCTCTTGGAAAAGATACCTTTTGGCGCCTTGCTGAGGAAGAGAAATTCCATACTGGGAACTACTTTGGCGCTTCATGCTTTTGTTGATCAACTGCATGCTGATTCTCATACGCGACCAACAGCCCTTTGAACTCTCCAATTGCCCCAGACTAAAGGGTCTAACGGAAGAAATCGTCTCAAGAGGATTTTACAGAAAACTTGGCTTTCAACATGACCCGGGGTCTTCAAACTCTTGGAGAGATTTATCGGATCTCGACGTAACTGCCCCAGACTGCATAATCTATGAAGTAATTTGCCCCTAGAGGATTCAGCTCGAAATATTCTGCCCCGATATCTGAAAGGGTGTTTTCGATTAACCGTCTTCTAGAGAGGATAACTTCTCGTGCTCTTAAGGTGGCCTGCCCCAATACGAACCTTTAAGTGACTTTGCCCCTGACTGATCTTCGAGAGATTTATCGAATCTCGACGTGATTTCCCCCGTTTGGCTGCTTTAGGGAGATTTTTCAACGTGACTGCCCTAGATTGGCTACATCTTATCACAACTCACTAGGAACGCCCAGGTTGCGCACAGTCTCTTGGCAATATGCCCCTTGACATGACCGTCCTTGGGATTTTTCAACATCTCAACTCGGTGTGATCAAGCTTCTCGATTGACGTTCATTGTGTAAGCTTCCTTGATGCTTAGGCACATGTAGGCAGGCAGAAAATATTTGCTATGAGAATGATAATTCTAATGCAACACATATATTAACCTTGAAGTTTTTATTGAAAATGTGTCGCAAAACCCTGTGAACGAATCACTAACTGGGATGCGACATTGATTTTTGAATGGAAAACAATACGCACATGCAAAACCAACAAAAATCTTATTAGCATAGCTCATAGGAGTCAGAAACGCTATCTCGTTGAAGTACGCTTTCGGAATAAACCCTGCTTCAATTAGGACTTTTAAGGGTTGTATCGTGGCCTGGTTCACGGTTTGAGAAAAAAGGATTTATGGCTCAAAGTTTGTTTATACCCACCCATTTTCCATGATGCTCTTCGGTACTACGTTCAGTTAATCTTGCATGAGCGCTCACCTTCCAAAAGGTTATTGCACGCCAGCGGTGACAGTTAAGGAGTCTGCAAGGGTTTCGGTGTGGAAATCGCTCATTTCGTCTTTGGTGCCTGTAGTCACACGGCTTGCTTTTGCTCGAGGATTTTTCTTTTGTAATCCTTTTCGCTTTTTCCATTCGCTCTTTTTTCTTTTATCTCCCTGATTTTACTTGGGCCGAATTCTTTTGAATCTTTTTCGATTTTGATGTCTAGCAGGATGCCCTAACTTTTTCCTAAGTCATTTGTTTTCAAACTTTTGACTTAGCGGGCTTTATTTCTCCTTTTTCTTTTTCTACCCTTTTTTTTAGCAAATCGTGTGACACTGGTTGCCTTAATTTTCATGAAAGGATTGTGACTGCTTCACTCCTTACGGTGAGGGGCAACCATTGTGGTTTCACGCTCCTTGACCTCCTGTTATGTGAGGAATGAAAGGTGATGGACCTTTAGACGCGCACTCTTTTTGAACGTTGAACGCTCGGTCAAATCAACTAACAATTACCCTGCCCCTGGGTTAAATGTTAGGGTCTTTCAAATAAAAAGAAACTTGTACTTCAAGGCTCAACAAGGTTAACAAGGGTCTATCTCCCTTATATCTCTGGTGTTTGGGAATTTGAAACAATGCTTGTACATCATCAACAGGGTTTTATCCAAAAGTATACAACCAAAGATTTTTGCGGTTTCACTTCATCATCCTCCCTCAAGAGTTTAAGCAAGAAAATTGGTATTGCAATTTATAAAAACATGATATGAGTGCATAAAAGTAAAGTACTTCAAGAACAACATATTCATTGCATTAAAATCATCATTCAAAGCGAACACGTTTTTACATGCGAACAAACATTAACCAATAATGGAAAAATTACAGATGAAAATGCAGTAAAGAAGCTAGAGATTGCCATGATTGAGGAGGCTTGACTCCGTCTGGACTTATTGCTTCTGAGGACTTATTTGTAGCCTGAGTATCCCTTCGAGAAGCTTCAATTGATGTACATACCCTCTGGTGTGAAGATAATGACCCCATCATCAATTAGATCTTGCACCTTGTGCGGGAGCGCCTTACAATCTTCAGTTGAATGCCCTTGTACCCCAGCATGGTAGTCACATCGAGCATTGGCATTGAACCTAGGTGGATATGGAGGAATGAGCGGATCTGGCTTCTTCAGTACTATCAACCGTCTTTTGACCAACCCTTGCAATATTTGACTGTATGACACTGGCAGCGCAGTAAACTGTCTCTTTCTTGCCCTTCGTCGTCCCTGCTGAGAGTTATTCCGTCGTTGATTCTGAATTGGGTATTCCTCTGGCTCAGGCCCTTTCCTTTTCAGACCTAGTCGGGGAATAGGCATCGATTGAGGATGTGGTGACTTGAAGATCAAGGACTTCAAGACGTTCCCCTGACTTGAGGCAGCTTCAGAAGAGAAAATCGGGATATCCATTTCTTTTGCAGGAACTGACATAAGACCATCTGGTATGCTCAGGCCATTTGGTGTGAACTCAATTGTTTTTGAGTCTATCAGATCCTGGATAGCATGTTTCAAGGCTTTGCATCTCTCCACATTATGCCCCGGTGCCCTAGAATTAAAATCACAGTGGGCACTTGCATCATAATCCGGTGGGGGAATACCAGTAGGCGGAGCCAACGTCCTAAGTTCAACCAATTAAAACTGGAGTAGTGTCGGCAATAGCTGAGAATATGGTACTGGGTGAGTCTCGAAGTGCCTGTTCCTCTTTGGCCTATCCTAATATCGACGAGGAGCATTACCCTGTTGCTGAGATACAATTGGGATAGTCATAGCGGCAATCTGCTCACTCTTTTGGAGAGATTCCTCAGGCAATGAAGGAGATACAATTTAAGTCGCAGCCTCAGGCATGAGATTATTATCCTTGCTTTGCACATATCCCATAACTTCCATAATCAGACTCGTCTAAGTCTTCAGTCGATGGACTTCTTCCTTCAGCATTTCTTGTCCCTAAAACAAGGTTTGAATGTCCCCCATAAACTTCCCCATCTGGCTTCGGACTACTGCCAACTCATCTTGAATCTGTTCCATGTGGTGGTAATGAAGATGATATCCTGCCTGTATCAAACAAGGTTAGGAAATCCAGAGATAAGCACCTATTATGCAAATGAGTATGAATATGCAAATGTAAATGCAAATGCCATGTTTAATCATTCTAGGGTATATCCAAATTTTAATTCCAGTTCTGATCGGACGAGGGATCAGATACAATACCAAACAAATAAAGCTAGAACAGATAGATATTGCAGAGGAAATATATCTGGAACAAACACCGCTGAGAAAATATTGTCGAAACAAGTGTGACTGAAGCAAAAATTTCATTATATTATACTCCGGAAAGTCATACAAGTGATTCTGATACAACCAAAAGGTGAGTCCATCAACAAGCCTGATGGTAAACACGATACACAGAGATACAAATACAAATCAATCCCCCACCCCTAACCCATACAGGCTGGTCTTGACCTTTTCGAGCAGGGCCTTGGTGTCGGGGTGATTTGGTTGCTTCATCAGCCCTCTAATCAACTTGGTTCAACATGACAATGTGCTCTGCACTGTCGTCGTCTCCGAAGACGTCCTTGAGCTTTGACTTCTTGATCCCGACCTGAACCTTGAGCTCTTCAATCTCTTTCTGAGCTTCCTTCAATTTGTCAGAGAAGTGTTTCTTGCCTTTCTTTGTCTTTTGGAGTTCCTTCTCTAATTCCCCATTTTCAGCCATGATTTCAACCCATTTGCACTGAGAGTTAGCAAGCTTAGCACTTGCCTCTGCCAAGTGTTGTTTAGTTTTCTTGTGAGTCATCGCAGAGGATTCAACAGCCAACTTAAATTTCTGATAGAACTGAGCTCTGTCTATAAGGTCCTTCTCTGCCAACAGTTTTGTTGCATCTTGAGCTTTCCATTCCAATCCCCGGTTGGCAAGCAAAGCGTCTTGAAGACGACTACTTAAGTCAGAGTTTTCGACACGAAGCTCATTCACCAGAGCTTGCAGTTTGTTAAACTCTTCAATGGAAACAGTGGTGGGTTGCTCAATCATTAAGGGATAGAAAGGTGGCTCCTTTGAGAATGGAAAGAGCACCTCATTTGCTTTCTTTTGGATCCACTCAACGTAAGAAGGACATGCCCTACAGTCGCTCTTCCCCAGAACATTCTTCCCCTTCTTGTGAATATGTGCCCAAGCACTCACAACTTCCCTCAGCATCTCTTGATCTTCAGTGCCATTAAAGAACAAAGATTCCACAATGTCTCGGTCTTCAGGAGGACTATTCAGAGCATATCCAAATTGTCGGACGGCTAGGATAGGGTTGTAATTGATTCAACCCTTCCTACCCATCAGAGGTACATTTGGGAAGTTCTCGCATTTAGCAATAATCTCCGTACCTAATAGCTGATGATCAACCCAGACGATGTTGTTAGCAGTCAACCCCATTATCCGCTTAGACCATTTCAGAGAAGTCTTTGTGTCGACGAAGGCACCAGTCTGAAGCAGATGATTCAAAAACCAGTCAGACAAGAGTGGTGTGCAACAATTCACGGACCCACCTCTTCCCTTTTCATTTTTGAAATGCACTGAGTGATAGAAGTCGCCTAGCAGAGTAAGAATTGGATTCTTCATAATGAAGATTCTCACAGCATGCATATCCACAAAGTTCTCTTGGTTGGGAAACAACACGATCCCGTAGATGCACAGAGCCAAAATAGCATTGAAAACCGTCCAACTCTCGGCGTCGCCATACTCTTGCGCTTAGTTTACCAGAAACTCCAATGAAAAACCTTTAAATCCCCCATGTTGGCAATACTATCCTTCAGAACTGTCTGACCCACATGTAGAGCATCTGAGACTTTCCTCTAAACTCGAACACTCCTCGAAAAGAATGGTATTCTTGGCTTGATAGATATCACCAAGACGAAAGAAAACTCTTCTAGTGTCGGCATCAGAATATAATGTGGGAAGACGAAGCAATGCAATGGAGGCTCATAAAACTGTAATAGTGTATGAAGAGCGTCATGCTCGTACTTAGTGATGTTGCGGACCATACTCAATAATCTCCCATACTCTTTTCTGAAGTCGGTAAGAACACCCAGATCAGCCATGGCAACCACTTTATGAAGCAGATCTAGAGTTGGTCTCAGAAATCTGTAGGCCACATTATTATTCCTCTTAGTAGCCATCCCTGTTGAACCTATTGCCCAGAATCAAAGGTAGGATATGCACCTTGAAATGACAAACATGAATGTTAGGATGCGATAATTTAATGCAAAGGCATGGTATCATAGTGCCACATATATCTGGATGTGTCTGTGATGGACTGTGCAGAACTGTGAATAGTGTCTGTGTAGGATTGTGATTAACAACTGAATGAATATGATAGAATGAACTGTCCGTTTGTGTAAGAATACAAGAAAACCGGGTAGGTTGGAAGTCATGGTTACCTGCAAACTTGTAAACACCCCGCCCTTCTCATATGAGGGTTCTAAGACTAAGGATCCTCAGCGTCACAGACTCTTAGGTCAAGAAATGATGATACGTTCACCATTTCTGGTTTGGCATCATCATCAATCGAGGAGGCCTCAACTGATTCCCCTCAAACGGTTATCCTATGGCAAGTTCTCAGCTTCGGGTCCTCGGATCAAGAAGCGTAATGGATTTGCCATTTCTAGTATGCCATTATCGCCCATTGGGAGGAGTGCCTTAACTGAGTCCTCGGGAATGGTCACCAGAGTCGACAGCTTTCTAGGTTAATACCCCAAAATGCACAAGACGCGCAAATCAGAACATCTCCCAAGAAGACCTCGTCTGGGTGTGGGTTTCATGAAAACCAAACGTACCAAAATGCTACGTAGGCCATACTACTTTCCACTCTAGTCCTAGGTGTATGCTCAAGCTTGTGTAATGGGCTTATCTCTCAGATCACCCATCCCACCAAAAAAACAACAGCCCAGCACAGTCCAGAATATATGGAAATAGTGAAATGTAAAGCAAGTAAATGCAATGAAAGTGATAAACATGCAACAAAATCCATAAATAAAGCGATTAAAACATATAGATAAACACCCAATAACCAAAAGCACACAAGTGCTAGGATTGACTCGCTTAGGGAACCATCAGTCCCCAATAGAGTCGCCAACTGTCGCACCTGCGAAAATCAACCGACAGAAAAAACAGAAGAGTCGCCACCGAACATTATTTATCCCGGCGCAGGGAAAGGAAACGATTGAAGAAAACCTCAACAAAGGGAAATGAATGGTCATCGCAACCATAGCCTGAGTTCGGGAGTCGACGCAAGAGGAAGGTATTAGCACCCCCTCGCGTCCATCGTACTCGATGGGATCCACGCTTGTTGTTATCGATCAAAAGGTGTAGGTTATCTAATGCTCTAATGCTAACTGGAAACGGAATGGGAGAAAAAAAGAAAAAGTGACTCGGTAGGACATCGCCGTCCTAGGCCTACGTATTCCCTCGGGACCTGGAAAATCAGAATCAACGTAGTTCGGAGGACTACGGGAGTGTGGGGGAAGGTTGCTCAATCTAACCAGAGAGAGGAAATCAGAGCAGTTGTAGACGGTCATTAAGTGTTTTTTATGAGCGATGTTATGTTCGCGTCCAACAGTTAGGGTCGATGCCTGTTTGTGACAAAACGGAAGTAACGTGCTCTTTTCTAAAAATGATTTGAAACCCAGTTAATTCCGAAGGATAAAATGATTTGAACTTTGTTGGTGTTTTTTAGACAGAAGTGGCTTAAGTAACTTTGAAACTCGTATTGCACTAAAGTCTATGACATAGGATTGAATGCGTCGCACATCGACCCAAGACGGGACGCGTGCTAAACACTCTAGGAAAGTGAAAGGAATCCCCCCACTCTCTATTTCCCATGTACTTCAGGCTCATGGTGTACAATACTCGTTGTATTTATTATGTGTTTTGGAATTGTTTTGAGATGAGAAGAGAAAGACTCAAAGTTGCAAAGAAAAACAACTAAGGGAGACTAGGTCCTAATGTTGTCATGCATCATGGTCCTAAGATTGAAGTTAGGGGACTATCCTACTTGTCATCATACATGGAATGCAAACCTAATGTCTCTCCTACCTCCAACTTAATCGGAAATTAAGTGGAGCTAGGAATCCTAAGGGATCATGTGAACAACACAAGTAAACATTAGCTTAAACAATCACCAAAGAGAAAAGAGAAAGGAGAAGTAAGATGAAATAGAATTCATATGAGTGTAAACATCAATGTAAAGCATCACAAACTTACCACCTCCATGCCAATCTCAACTAATGAATAGATGAAAGCAAAGTAAGCAAACATGCAATTATGGCTATGTTAAAGTCCTAAGACTAATTAAGATGAATATCAAACACTAACAAAAGCTAGAAGTGTCCTAAAGGTATGAGATCCCACGAAGGTCAGTAGCTAAAGACATCTAATCCTATCCAAGTTAATTTCCTAAGGGAGCATGCAAAAGTGTCAAGTTTTATCCTACACCATCACCTAAACATGTATCACTTACAAGCTATACCAAATGAACTTCTCAAAGTTAACACAAGTGAGATCAAGCCATGGATAAGCCACATATATCATGGAAACAAGTCAAATAAATGCTTGAAGCATTAATAAGTGATCATGGGATTCACTTTAGGTCATGTTCAAATAATTTGCAAGTTATGCACAAAGATCTTATCTTAGCATGTTTTTGAACGATTATGGACACGTAATGAGTAAGAAAGTGTGAAAGGCATTCATGAAAGCTTAAGGTCAGAATTGAATCATGTTATTCAATGTGTGAACATTTCAATTTATCACTCATATCATCATGGTAAACCAATATCCAAAGACAATACAAACAATTGTCTAACTAGTATCCACACAACTCTACAAAATCATGATAAATGGCAAGCAATAGAAGTGAATCCAAATCATGTTGAATGGGTACCTAAGTACAAGAGGCAGTGTTAAATGACATATAAATGATGTTTAAAATGTCAACAACTCATCATGAGATTCACACCAATTTGCATTCAAGAGTTTAGGCAATTCTATACAAAGATATCACTTAAATCATGCACCAAACATTTGTGATCAAACAATGATTAAGCACCTACAAAATGGACATGTGAAGGACCTAAGTCATTATTGAAACCATGTATTTAAGTCCTAAAATCACTTTGAAAAGGTCACAAAAGTTCACATCAAACACCTTCTTCAAATTCAATTCAAGTTAGGCAAACAAATCACCTAAACATCTTCCTATAAGCATGTTTCTAGTCACACAAGCAAAAGGAATGAAATGGAATGGAAATGTAATATTCAAGTACCCAAGTCAGAATTGAATGAACTATAATAGGTCCTAATTGAACCCCAAAACCAATGTGCAAATATGGCATACTAGTGACATCAAAAGAGTGATCAAAGTGAAAGCACAATTCAAGTTTTCATACACACAAAGGTAAGCATCATTCAAGGCACATAAATGATCAAAGGCAACATTCAAGCATGTCTTAATTGTGCACAAAAATACACTTATGAATTTTTTAAAACTCATCCCCAAAGTTGGCCTAAGGTAGCCTCATACAAATGCCAAACCATGACCTAATTCTAAGCATGTATCAACATGTTAGGTTCACATTGGAAAATTGGTGAAAAATAGAAAAAAGCCTTTAAAAATTATTAACAATCATCCATGTTATTTCAAGGAGAGTGAGTGATCACATGCAAAATATTGGGTCCATATCATGCACCAAAAGCACTCCATTAATTGCAAATATTAAGCATATGCCAAGGATGAACATACAAAGCAAGGCTCAAAAGATTAACTTCAAAAGCATTCCAAAATTCATGTAAAATGCACCAATAAAATATAAACATGTTAAACAATCAAAGGGATAAATGTACACCAAAAATTAGCTCCAAATTGTCAAGGGAAGATCATATTTTATGACTTGCCTCACAAGATACATCATTAAGAACACAGTCCCTTCCAAAATTCCAGAAAAATATCAAAACACACAAAATGTGAAATTAAGATTCCCCAAAAATTAATTAAGACCTTAAAGAACTCCCATGAATTTTCTTAGAATTTTCTGATGATTTTTGGTATTTTTAGAATTTAAATTTGAAACGTGTATGAAAAAAGGAATTAAAAAGAACCAAGAAACGAGGGGGTGCGCACAAGTAAAATGATAGTTCAATCAATACTTGGGCCACACGTATGGGGGTGTGATTAGCAATAAAAAATAGGCCCAAAAAATAACTAAAGCCTGGTGGTGCACGGTGGTCTCTCACGATCTAGCAATTAACCTGAGCATTGGATTAACCTTTTGCAATCATCCAATGGACTGGGTGGAGAGTGCGTGGTAACAAACCTGGAGGCGCACAGACCGTATCATGGGGGAGATGCACCAGACGGTGACAAGTTTCCACAGTGGCGACACATGTCACTGCCGGAGAGGGCCACACGAACCACCCTTATCTTAACTCCAACTTAATAAGAGCAACGGTGGATGAATGCCTAACGTCATTATAATTTGACTCCTTCTTCTCACGCCTCTCTCTCTCCTTGAATACTCCTCTTTCTCTCTGCAAATTAATTATCTCCTAAACTCTAAAACCCTACCGAAGAAGGTGGTGGCACGCGGTGGCCACTGTTGTCCCTCTTCGGCCAACCACCGCCAAACCTAAAACCTCCTACATGAACCCCCACCCAAATTTCGTTCTCTTTACGAATCCGGGGTTAGTTTCTCTTAAAGCTCAATTAAACGACGGGATCAAATACACATAAATTAAGATCAAACCACAATGGACCTTAGGTCCAAGGCCGCAACTACGAGGTTGGAACGAAGATGTTAGTACCTTCACGATGACAACACTAACGGCAAACTCGTTTGGTACTCTTTTTCTCCTTTTTATTACTTCTTCTTCCTCTACTCTTCTGCGTGAATTCTTCTTCTTCCTTCTAAGAATTGTTATTGTTGTTATGATTGTCTTGAATTTCGAAGAGTTGATGTTGAATTGGTGATGAAGATTGAAGCAGATGGAATTGGTGAAGGTTTGAGAGGAAAGTTGATGAAGATTGAAGCTGATGTAATTGGTGACGGCTTCAGAGGAAAGTTGATGACGATGGTGATCTGAAGAAAGTTCCAGAAAATGAAGAAGGAGAAATTGAGATGGGATTAAGGTGCTTGACCATCAGAGAGTGGGAGAAGATTCAGTTAGACTTTCGTTAGAGTCCCTTCCTGTAATTTTTCTGTTAGAAAGTTGTTAGGGTTGGTTAGGGAGTTTCTTAGAAATTGGTATAAATCTTGTGATCTGAAAGTGAAAAAAACATTATGTAGTTTATGTTAGGCCTTTTGTGAATCATTATGTTAGTAGTTTAGTGGATTCTTTGTTAGCAAGATGTTAGGGAATGAACTCGTTGGGTGAATCTGTTTGAAGTTTTTGTGTAGAATTGGTTTGTGAATTGGTTATGAAAAATTGGTTAGAGGAAATGTGAAACTGTTATTCTGCTGTTTAACTTTTTTGGTGTGAACTCTTCTCCCATGCTATGAATTCTAGTGGAGATTTTGAGTTGAAGTTCTGCTATGTTTCAGTTGTAAATTTTTTCTTTTCTATTATGAGATGCTATATGATTTTTTCAAATAAAAATTCTGTTGTCAAACTGGTTTGAGTGCTATGCAATTCCGTTAGAGTTTGTTATATAATTTTTTTGTTATGAATGAATCAGTTTCTGCTCTATTTTCTGGTTATGACATTTGCCTAAGAATGTTCCTTTTTTGGACACTTCTTTCGCTCCAGGTGGTGATTCCTTGGTTTTCTTTAGATGATTATTCTCAAACATTATCATACTTGTATACTCAGATATAAAGCCAGTCTGCAGGCTCAGTTTTGCACCCTTTTGTTCTAATCGTTTATTATCTAAAGTCATGCTTGAGCAGTAAGATACTCTATTTGATCTCTGGCTGAAATCCTTTGTACAGGTAGGCCCTCATCCCTCTGTATCTTCAAATCTATTTCAAAATTACTAAAATCAACCAAGATACCATTGACTTTAAGAGTTTCAGGAAAATTTCCCTTGTATCTGCCTGATAAAACCAGTGGACCTTCTAAAGAAAAATCCAGGATACTGGACGGATATACCTCAACTTGATCGATTTCATTCAACATTTCTATCTTGATATTTGCAAGAATGAGAGATGAAGCTTTTTCAAACAATGCCAGCATTCGAGGCTCAATCACATCTACATCCAGTGCAGCATCATATTGGCCCCTACTAATGATAGCAAGCATCCGTGGTAGGTGTAATCCTTGTGGAATATTGAGAGGCTCTTGACTTGTGGAACTTGAGTCGAGGAAGTGTATCTTGCAACCTGATTCTCACTTTTTGTTTTCAAATTATATACTGTAAATCCATGCGTAAAAGACTTCCTTCAACAATTTCTTGTATTTGTTCCCATTATCTTTGGGTGCCAATGAGCACCAAACTTGTAAAACAATGGTGTTGCGATGAAAATCGGATAACAAGCTATTAATTAACTTGCATCATATTTCTTTTACAACCGGCTTTGATTTATCCAAAGGAAAGGTTCAAGATTGTTAGAAAAACCTAAAGGGGGGAGATCTAAGGTTCGGGGGTTGGTTACGCCTAGGGAAGGTATTAGCACCCTAAACGTCTGTAGTACTCTACAGGAACCTCTTGTTTTACTTGTTAAATCTTACTCGCTTGCTAAGGGTACTATGCTAAAGATTGAAACCCTAGGGGTTAGTATCTAAGTATACTCGACAAAGCATCGCACTTTGCGCCTATGTATCCTCGGGTATAAAATCAGAGTATGCGTAGTTCTACTTCTACTGAATGATTGACTGTGGTTAATATTCAGAGGGGAAATGAGTGTGACCTCATTGTAGAGTATAAGAACTCTCTAAATCTAGTTATAATGGTCCTATGTTATGTTTTAGAGTTAAAGAGGGAAAGTGAGTATTCATTAGGATGAATATCACCAAGAGTGTAAGAACTCTCTCCTAAGGCTAGTTATGATTCCATGGCCCATGATGAGGCCAAGAAATAAGGTTTAGCTCTTATAAGGCTACTAGGTTAAGGTGGGGACTATGACTTTAAGAGTCAACATTAATCATCTTCCTTTAGAATGGGGATAATAACAGTTGTAAAGATTACTAAGAAATAACAAGTTATAAATCAAATATGATGATGCAACAATACATGAATAAATTTATGAGATGAAATAAAGTTTATGAAATCATGCAAAGTAGAATCATACATATTGGACAATAATCAAGCAAAAATCAAACTTCCATGTATGGCAATAGATAGTGAAATAATTCACAACAATTAAGCACATAAGAACACATACACCTCATTTCCAAACAAGACCCTAGTAGAATGAACTTATTCAAGGCTAGTTAACCCTCTCAAAATATGCCTCTCAAGAATCTAGAACAAAACCAAGAGTCTCACAAAAATCTCAAGAACTTAATGAATTTAAATAAAAAAACATGTTTTTGTGATTTTAGAAATTAGTGTAAAATAAAATAAAAGTGAAAATAAAGGTTATGAAAAATTAGATTAAACATTTAAGAAGTATTTATGATTTTTTTGGAATTTTTTTCATTAACAAAACTATTTTTATTAAAGCAAAAAATGTAATGAAAATAAAAGTGAGAAAATTTGAAGTGTATCAAGACAGGGGGTGCAAATAAGTAAGAAAAACAAAACAGAAGTCTAAATGGGCCTTCTGGGGGGTGCGTCCAGCAATTCCAAACCCCAACCCAAAAGCACTTGGCTCGTGGATTCCATGGGGAGAGTCTAATGAGACTCTCCCGTACACCCTACATCACGGCCGTCTGATCTAAAGATCTGACTTAGTCAAAACGAATACATGCTAAGGGTGGAAGGTAAATGGTGAAGACAAGCATCCCAAGACCTACTGGATCAACTTAGATGGCCTGGTGATGAAGATCACACAGCCACGACGGTGACACGTGTCACCATCTTGCAAACCAAACCCAACAAGTGGGATAGACGTGGTAGACTGGAAGAAACAAATGACTCAAAATCACGATGAAAATCAAAAAAGAAACTGAAAACCACAACTCTCACGTTCTCTCCCAAACTTCATGCAAACCTTCTCCTTCTGAATAAAAGAAGTCGTCGAAAACCTATGTCGATTGTCGGAGAAGAAGATCCACGGTGGAAACCGCCACCTTCTCCGGTGAGAAACCCTCATTTCCTCACAAAAACAAAACCAACCCCCACTTTTTCTTTCCCTGAACCCGAATCTAAAGTTGTTTTTCCTATAGAGTCTCCAAACTTCCAAATCAAACCATTCCTAAATCTGAACCCTAATTTCGACAAACACAATAATTGTGCAAGAAAGGTGAAATAGAGCTAAACCATAGCCAATCGACATAAAAACAAACTGACGATGATGTACAAAGTGTTATTCAACAACGGAGTCGAACAAGAATTGAGTTTCAGGTGTTACCTCTCGAAGAGATTCCTTCAAGCAATTTACACGCTCTTTCAAGTATGGTTTCAGGCCCTTCGTCGACCTTCGTCCTCTTACTTTCTTCTTCTTTTCCTTTGTTAGAAAAATTCTGTGGTTAGGGTTTGAAACCTTTTTGTGTGTTAGAAGGAAAGCTAGGGTCTTTGTGATTTTGATTTCAGATGTTCTCCTTCTTTTCAAAATTTTCTCTCCGTTTTCTATTTTCTTCCCTCCCTCATCCCAGAGGCTGTTCTCTATTTATGCTTTTTTAAAAAAAGATAAGGTCCCCTTTCCTAAGAAAGAAACTAACGCTATAATCTGTGAAATTTGAAAAATAGTGTCGTTCTGATTTGCAAAGACATGTTGGTGTAGGTGATAGCAGCATGTGTAGTTCCTGTTGCTTTAAAAATTGGTCAAGGTTGCTTTGAAAATTATTTGGTTCTGTTGTGCTGGTTCTTTAGTGATAGCAGGGTGCAGAGATTGGCAGGCTTTGTTGGCGAGCATGGTATCTTGGTTTGAAGCAAATTGGAGCCTTGTGTTGCTTTCTCATGCCAGCTTTTGTAATTGATAGGTCTTGGAGGTGTTTTGGCTGGACGTTGCATAGTGGGGTCATCTTGTGTAGTGAAGCTCTGGTACAGTTTGTACAACCTGTAGCATATCTTGTGGCTTGAAGGCCTTTTCAACTTGCTGTGATTTTGCATAGCCAAACATCATGACTTTTCTTAATATAACACCTTGAGCCTTTGTCATGTAACCATTCCAAGCATATCTACGTAAAATTTGAACTATAGACATTGGCATGAAATCCAAAATTTAAAGTACAATTTGAGAATTGTAACTTAGAAACTCTTGGGCTTTGGAATGAATTTGTAAGTAACCACGGTTTTGAGTTGTACATGAATTGGAAGTGATTTTGACATTTTGAAATGAACTTGACACTTGAATTAAAACTTGGATGGAAATTGAAAATTAAATCCTCAACTGAAATATGGACTTAGAAACTTGAAATAGACTTGAATTGAGATTTAAAATGAATACTTGAATTTGAGATGAAACTTGAATTGAGTTAGAATTGAATGAGATTTAAAAATTCGAAATGAAACTTGAATATGAAATTTGAAGTGGAATTTACATTGAATTTGAAATGAATAGAAGCTTGGCTACTTGAACTTTGAGATCTGAATTTGAAATAAATTAGAATGAGTTTACTTGAATTAAAGTGAAATTGGGAATGAAATTGGAAATTGAAATTGAAGTTTTGGTGATTGGATAATGATGAATAAAAAAAAGATTTGGAAATGGTCTAAGAAAAATATGGATAATTGAATGAAAAGTGGATATGGAAAGATTGGATTAAAATGGATAATAAGGTTATGGATTTAGAAGTGGATGGTCAAACCCAAGAATGGATTCAAATAAAAAAGGATAATTGGATAAATGACAAAGGTGGATAAAGGACGGTTACGGGAATGGATATACGCCTCCACACTTGAACAACACCTAAACCTTGACAACTGCACTTGACTGCCACAAATCCTGAACTTCATAACCAAATACTTGTACCCAACCTGAAATGTACCAACTACTCTGATCTCTTTGATAGCTCTGCACCCTCAAATGAAACAGTACTGCACACACCATGAACCAGCTAGCCTTAGGAGACTCAACTAAATGATGTTTGTCAATCATAAACTCCAAGGGTGAGAAACCCTAGTCCTCGTGCCTTGAGTGCACACTTATGAAACAAATGACTTGATGATGACCAAAACCTAATTCAGAATCTCTGCCATAGCTTGATAACCTGACACTGATACAAACCATTTCTTTGACCAAGATTAGGTCAAACTTCCACTGAATTTCAAACCACACCACGCAGGCCCTTGTCCTGATGACTTTGTCTGGTCCTTGAGGAAGAACTTGTGATGTAAACAAATCACATTGGATTATTGAGGGGAAGAGGTCTCTTGAAACAAACCCTGATTTACAAGTGAAACAAAACAAACAAAACTGATAAAAAGGGTTAGTCATGCAGCATGATTGGCCTATTATGATATGTAGAAGATCAATGGATCTAAGGGAAAAATTTGGTGTACAACAAATGGCCTTAGTCAAACATGACTTTAAAACAGTCTTGAGAATTTGATCATGACTATTTATAACATGCTCTTTAAGCCTTCAACATCATTCCATCATCATTCTTGGATAAATTATTTGACAGCAAAGATTGTGATCAAGTTGAGCTAGGCCCTAGTGATCACTTAAAGACAAATGTTCAGGCATTGAAATGAATCCATCGTATAACTTGAACCATTGGCCTTGCCATCTTGGAAGGTACATTGATTTATAACACTTGAAGATAAAAATTATGAATGGATTTGAATAATATGGGTTCAATTTGAATATGAGAAATAAATGGATATGGACTTAATTGGATTCTCAAATGGATATTGACATGGACACAAAGAAAATGCTATGGATAATGTCATAGAAATGGATATGAATAGAGGTTTGGATATGATTTAATGGACTTGAAACTAAAAGATAGTTAGAATGGATATTGGAGAGAAATGGTTAATCGGGCTTAAAAAATGTATGCGTACAGTCGATTATGAATTTGAAATGGATAATAGAGGAAATTGGTTTAGTAATTAGGATATTGATGAACATGAATAAGGTCCATATTTTAATCACAATAAACCCACACAAGCCTTCTTCCCACTTCCCTTGTCTAGGACACGTGATCTTTTGAACACTTGTGATCCCAAATCAACTTCAAGTCAAAACTTAGTATCTTGCATTAAAAGAAACAAACAAATTCCTTGATTACAACTTCATCTTCTGTATCATGATTTGTTCTTTGTAACTCTAAGTACAAGTCCTTGAATTGATGATCAGTGATCTCAAAATGATGTCTTGTCTTGATGAAACTTTGAGGATAAGCATACTTGACATGAAACCCAAAAATAATCTCCAGTTGATGAAAGTCCCCAAACTTAACCATGAATGAACCCTAATTCTTCTTAACTGAACCAATGAAGCCATCTTAAACCAAGATGGTTCACGTGATAAGATGATGTTAAAGCTCCAAGATCCTTGCTTATGAAGGTGTCACAAGCATAGACATCCACAACCCTAGTTGAGGATCAACAGTTAGGAGGTGTGATCTTCTTCAATTCTCTTGCCCATCCCAACCTATTGATGAAATGGCGAGCAATATGAGGTGTCTTGAGGAATGACGAGCCTTTGTGGCTTGAGTATTTGAATATATCCTGTTCTCCTTACTTTGCCCAGTCAATGATAGTGATACCCTTGATACCATGCCTTCAGGAAGCCAATGATGCATATGTAATGTTTATGACCTAAAAGTACATGAAATGGAAAGCATAAGCCACTAATGAGGGAATAAATAAGAGGGAAAATTTTAGGGTGCTACACCCAGATGAAAATTTCCCTCTGGAGGCCTTGGTCGACCAAAACCTTAATTTGGTGACACTGGTGATCTTGAGGCTTGATCAACTTGCAATGTTGCATTTTCATGCTTGATTCTTGATGTGGGAAACCTCTTGATCCTCCATGGATGTTTGAGAGGCTTGAAAAGTTGAGGATCATGTCCATTCTTGATTGATCCTTTGTCTGAGTACTCTGAGAGGGCTCAAAACCCTAGTTCTTAGTTGTAGTGAATGCTCAACAATCTTTGAAAGGATTGATGAGGTATGAAGGTACATCCATATTGTGGTGATGATTTGCACAATGATGGGAAATCTTGTGGTCAAAATTTAGGGTATGACAATGATAACATGATTCCCCGACACTCATCTTGAACTTGGAGATTACTGACGAAGTAGAATTTGCTTGAGTAGTTTGAAAGCAAGGGGAGGTCTTGCCCCAGTGTAGTTCAACTTGCCCCTGTCTAATCCTTGGAAAGGTTCACCTTGTAAGGAAGTTGGAAGTAGCTTGCCATGAGGTGACCTCGAGATGGCTTGCCTTAGAATCTTGCGTCATGAAAGGATTAGTTCTTGAATAACTAACTCTTGAAGTGGTCGACTTTGATGTACTTCTGAGGCAGCTTACCACAGAACGGGCATTGAAGCGACATAATATATGTTGATTGAGCGCTGGAGGGACTTTTCCTTAATCAAAAGAACCTCTGGGTGACCTGCCCCTAGTTGCTTTAAGTCTTAAGATGATTCGCTACTGAACAACTGATTCTTGAATGATTTGCCCCTTAATCAACTGATGCTTGAGGACGTGCTTCAGACTGACTGATTCTTAGGTTCACGTAATCATTGGATGCCAATTCCCCTGATCTATAGGACTATAAGGTGTTCTTGATTCTGGTCAACTTCACTGAATGATCCATTGCTCCTTGTTGGAATTTCCTTGATGTCAAGTACCGACTTGCAGTAAAAAATTGTTCATTCACAAATGGTAATTTTAATGTGATGCTCATGCAAGTTTTGAAAAAAAATTAATCATTATTAGGATGTGATAGTGTCTGATGAATGGACCATTAGTCCAAACGCAGTGCTGATTTAGGTAATGTGAAAGATATAGCAAGAATACGACACCAATACAGGTGATTAGCAAATTTGTAGGAGTCAATTTACACAACCTCGTTGTAGTATGCTTTCAGAACAAACCCTACCTCAATTAGGTCTTTAGAGGGTTGTAACATGGTCTGGTTCACGGTTATTTGAAATAAAGGATATAAGGCTCAAAGTTTATTTTGCACCTACCCCTTCTTCGTGAAGTTCTCCATTCCTACGTTCAGCTAATTCGACATTTGCAACTAGAGTTTGACGGTGTAAGAGTGAAGATGAAGATGGAATTCACCTTATTTTGTTTTTGTCATGGATGTCAGTGACCTTTTGATTCTTGATGTGGTGTTCACCGAATCTTGTTTTGTTTTTTTTCAAGGATTTGAGGACCTCTTTTGATTTTCTTTTTGATCCCTAACTTTTGCATGGACTAATTTTGTTTTTCGAGTCCATCGGGATCGCCTTGATTTGCCTAAGTCTACTTTTTGGGGTGTTAGACTTAGCAGGCTTTTATTTTTTTTTATTTTTTTTCTGTTTTGGGAAGGCTTGTGTCTGCCAAGTCATCGGTCATTGAAGAACAACCGCCATAACTTTTGAATTTTGCAAGGTTCTTTCGACACTTCAGGATGTGTGCGAGAAATAACATATGGTTAACCCTCATATTGGAGGTTTCATCCTCTGATTCGAAATCATAGTCAGATTAACTGAACACTACCCATGCCCCAGGTTAAGCGTAAGGATTTAGAAATCTGAAGGAAACTCCTACTTCTAGGCTCTAAGTGGTTGACTAGGGACTAACTCCTTATCTCTCCAGTGTTTGGGGGATTTTGAAACAATGCTTGTACATCATCAACATGATTTTATCTGAAAGCATACCTCCGACAGTGATGGGTATTTTGTTTTCCTCATCCTCCCTCCAATCTTTGCTAAAACAATAGTTTGATAAAGAAAGTGGATGAGAGGTATATGGATGTATTTTTTAGTTGTTTTTTTTAATATAAGAGAAGAAAAAGAGCAAATGCGACATGATTAATACAGAAAATGCATGATCACCTCATTAATATTACCATTCAAAGCAATAATGTTGAAAAGAAGTAGCAAATAACAGGAAAGAAACTACAAATGTGAATGATAAAAGTTGTCCAATGATTGCCAATGGTGAGGATGTCTTTCTGTCTGAACCACTGGCATATGAGATGGCCCTTGAAGTCTTCGAACTCATTCGGGTGAGAAGTTGACGTGCACAACCAAGCTTCCTTCTGGAAAGGATATAAACCCTTTGTCAATCAATTGATGCACTTTGGCTTGGAAGGCTTTGCAATCTTCAGTTGAGTGTCCTATTGATCCAGCATGATATCCACATTTCACATCGGGATCGTACCCAGGAGGGTATGGCTCTGGCAGTGGCTTGAGAGACTTGGGAACTACCAACGAGCTTTGAATCAGATGTGGAAATAGTTGACTGTATGACATAGGAATTAGATGAAAAAGATCAGTCCTTCTTTCCAAGTTGTTGCGGGACCTATGCTGGCTCTGGCGCTGATTCTGATATCCTTGGCTATGGGCTTGTTGATTTACATGAGGAGCAATCCAAGGTTTCTGGTACGAAGCTCTAGGGATGGTTGGTTGCGCATAAGGATAACATGGCACTGGTAATGATTAGTGCTAAGAAATTGAGGAACCATAAGATCTTGTTGGTGCGCCATGAGAATACTCGGCATCTGCCATGACTGTATTAATTACATCCCCTTCTTCCTCTTGGGAGCTGATGAGGGATTCAATTTTGCAAGCTTGACTGCTCGAGGCATCTTGTATTTGTCCGCTTTTGAGGCCGCTCTCGATGCGTTCTCCAACCATCACTAAGTTAGAGAAGTCAAAATATGTTATTCCAATCATCCTTTCAAAGTATGGGCTCTGCAAGGTATCCATGAACATATCAACTAGCTCTTTGTCCATAAGTGGTGGTTGCACTCTGGATGCCAATTCTCTCCATAGTTGTGCATACTCCTTGGAAGATTCACTACTCATCTGAGATAGGCTTTGCAACTCCATGCGATTGGGAGCCACGTCCAAATTGTACTATTATTGCTTTAGGAAAGTGCTGGCTAAGTCCCTCCATGATTGGATACAACTTCTTTCTAAATCCATGTACCAACTCAATGATCTCCCACTCAAACTATTTTGAAAGCAATGAATCATTAACTTATCATTGTGGATATAGGAAGTCATCTTTCGGCAAAACATCACCAAATGACGCTTTGGGCAACTGAGACTTGTGTACTTCTCGAAGTTGGGTACCTTGAATTTCGAAGGGATTACTCAATTTGGCACTAGGCACATATCAGCAGCATCGAGCCCAGGCGTGTCATGCACTTCCATAGTTTGTAGTTTCTCCTCAATAGCACGAAATTTTTCCTTCATAGGATCAGTCAATGGAATCCTCTAGGATGGAACATGAATTTTTACTCGTGGGGGATCATCATCAGGAAAAAGATTGTATAAAGGGTTGGTCGTCACAGTAAAGCCTGGTGGAGGCTCAACATTCTCCACCTCAACATGCTGAAGGCTGTTCCTTGACATTGCTACCAATGGCTTCCAATTTGGCCTTTTTAGGTGTTTATCTTGATCTTGCTTCAAACAATTTGTTGTCTTTCAACCGCTACCACTTGTTCCGAACAGATACCGGGGAATTAGTTGGCATGGTCATGGACAAAGGCGGAATGAGGGTTTTGGAAATGGTATGCAATGCTAATGTAATGGAATGGATGCAATGAAATGCCATGTTCAATTATTTCCAAGGAATCTACATACTGTGATTCAAGTTTTAAGCAAAAGAAAGGTTCAACGGCATGACTCAAAAACAAGATCCATGGAAATAAGAGCACGTGTATGCTACAAATATGATACGATGTTATGAATGAAAAGACAGGGGATTAAAGCCTCCACATGAATACTGGATAACTGTTGTACTGATAATGGATAGGGGAACACAAGAAAGCCGGGTAGGATGGAAGTCAAAGTTTCCTGTAAAAACCCCCATTCCCTCTCACATATGGGTTCTAATCTTGGATAGAAATTCCTAGCAGGTCCTCAGCTTCTTTGGCTCTCAGGTTGAAAAACAGTAATACGTTTGTAAGATTCTGATTGAGACTTTACAAGAAAGGCCTATAAGGCTTTCTAATGTGATGCGCTTCTAATGTTACAACTTCTGAAGATTCTGAAGACATGGTTTAGGTGAACATGGTTCTGAAGATTCTGAAGACACAATATCTGAAGGTCAAGTTTTGAAGAGTTTATGAAGACAAGGTTCAGGTGAACGAAGTACTGAAGACAAGAATGTGCTTAATGAAATCTGAAGACTCTGAAGACAAGGTTTTGAAGGAACAAATTCTGAAGACTCTGAAGATAATGCTTCTAAGAAACCAAGTGCTGAAGATTCTTATGACAAGTTTCTGCTGAACGAAGATCTGAGATTCTAAAGATTGTGGTTCTGAAGATTACACAAAGAATGACTTTTCTACAACATGCTTCATCAAGTTAATATTTGAAGCCTCTGAAGAGGCTAGAAGACTGAAGATCAGAATGGTTTTGACCTGAATATAATAGTACTAAAACTCTGTGACCTCTACCTCGATAAGGTGGCGCAAGGACAACTTTTTATACAGTGATGTTGACCATTCCTTCATGTGAACGTTGGGATATTATTGTTGGAATACGTTTCCAAGAATGCCGCTCAACGGATCTATTTTCTCAAGCTCTATAAATTGAAGATCAAGAAGCTTGAAGAACAAGTTAGTTGCTGCCCATACTAAAGTGTTGTTATTCAACGCAGCAAACAATCAAGATGTAGCAAGCAAAGTTGAAGTTGCTACTACAAAGTGTGCATAAACGATGATCATTCTAACACCATATGAAACCAGTCAAGTGAAACACAAATAAGTGAAGCATAGTAGCTTAGTTGAACTTGATGGTTAAATTGGAAGAAGCATTAAAGCTCGAGAAAATAGTACAAAATGCTACAAGCTGAAGCAAACTGCCAAAGTGTGTACAATGATGCAACATGCTAAAGCCATGTGAAACTAGTCAAGTGAAACATCAATAAGTGAAGCATAGTAACTTAGTTGATCTTAATGGTTAAACTCGAAAAATCATTATATGCTCAAGAAAGGAGTTCATCAAAGGAAGCTTAAAGCTCATGAAAAGAAGTCGTAATGCTCATCAAGAAAGCTTTTAAGCAATACATAACTAATGTTTTATAATCTCTCAAAGATTCATTCTTTAGATAGTTTTGTATTAGAAAGCAAGGAGTTGTTGCTCATATCTTACTAGCAACACTTAGGTGTTATTGAACTTTATTTGTGTAATCAGCTTGTAAGAAGCATATTAGTGCACAAGAAAATCCTTGTAAAAGGTGTTGTTCCTTGAGCGGTCAAGTGAAGACCAGAATGCTTGAGAAAGCTAAGTGTGTTTCTAACAACTTAGTGGATGTTTTTCCTTGAGCGGACAAGTGAAGACTAGGATGCTTGAGAGGGCCAGGTCATTTTCTAACGACTAGGAGGTTAATTCCTTGAGAGGCTAGTGAGATCCAAGATTCTCAAGAAGGCAATGAAAGATATCCATTGTGGTTGTAATCATTGATGATTATTAGATTAAGTCCTTTTGATAAGGCGAAATCACTTTGGTGGGTGGACTGGAGTAGCTTCGTTAACAGTGAACCAGGATAAAAATAATTATGTTTATTTATTTTTATTTACTTGTTAACGTCATTAGTTTAATTCCGCAAAAGGTAATGAAATGTGAAACCCAATTCAAACCCCCATTTTCTTGTGTTTCTCAACCTTCAATTGGTATCACAGCTCCGGTTTTTTTATTGATATTTATCAAACACTTAACCGTGTCAGATAAAGATCTGGAACGAGCTTTAAGAAACACTCTAGCTAATCTCCTTCACCATCTACAGTTTCAGTCTTATATGATGATGAAAATTTTGAGTACTGAAATGACAAACCAGAAAGGTTCATTCTGGATTGTATCACTGATTCTTGGAGTTGGTTGTTATTGACAACATAATCTTCTCTTATGGCACTTGCAAGAAGATTGAAAGCAAGATGAAGAATCAGCTGGTAAAAGGATAATAGACTCATCAGATAATTAGAAGAATCTGATGAATGTTATTCTTGGAATATGTTAGTTGAGAGCTACGTATCTCCTCAAGGTGATGCCTAGACAAGGCTTAAGAAGAATGATCTAGAAGAGATCAACAAGAATCATCAGAAAGCCCAAAATCTTGTTTGCTGAAGGTTAATTCCTTATGAGTATGGGATGTGTTCAACAAACAGACTTGGTTTACCGTTGACTTTCTCAGTATTGCTTATTAGGAACTCTTTCATGTAAAGAAGAGAGAATGCTCGTGTCATGATTATAAAGCATGAAGACTTCAAGATGAAGTATGCTGAAGATGTTAGAAATCATGACTGCATAACTTAAGATTCTGAACATTGGTTCCTTCTTCATCAGGATTCTTGAAGAAGATGATCAGAAACTTGCTATTTAAATAGAAGCCTATAGCAACTAGTCAAGCATGCAGAAGATTTCTCTAGAAGATAAAGCATCTTCCTATTCAACAGAAACTAATTCCACTGCAGATAAGCATTAGATATGGCTATCAGGATTCTGACTACCTGCTCTAGAAACTTCGCAGGATTCTGAAGATATCATAAAGGAAGTTCTTTAGTTGTTAAGAGTGCATTCAAGAAATAGAAACTTACGACTATCTGATTATTGTCGTATGCGTGTCTATGAAGAGAATTAGATGAAGCATGAGACAATTAAGTCATGTTAGCTTGAGAAAGGTGTCTCAGTTGAACAAGCTTAAGTTTATCAGAATGATTATCCAAAGTTTCTTTTCAGACGCTCCTGATACATGAATGTATCCTTCTGTGTTCACTACTTTCTGGACTCATGTGACTGAGTGAAAGTATGAGCTTAAGAAGCTATCTGGTGAAAAGAAGATTCTGATGTTCTAATTCTTTACTTCAGATACAGATGATTGAAGATAGAACAAGCTTGGAAAAGAAATGGCTTAAATCATGATATATGAGAAATCATCATGATAAAGCATTTCTAGGGAGAAACTAGCATATTTATTCAGAATATCATTCAAATCTATTCTGATGCATATTGGTTAGATTGATCTGAATATCCAAAGGCTACCGAAGTACCATCATCGGAAATTAAATCAATGTCGGATTTGATAATGAGCTTGGAAGTCAAAAAGTAAAGCTTGGTGGAAGAATGTAATGCTGGAAACTATCTTCTCTATACTGAAGGTAATGGAGCTGCTGAAGAAGGTAAAGATGAGGAAATCAGAAGATGCTCAATCAGAAACCATCGCAGTTCATTTATTCCCTAAGAAATGAAAGAACAGAAGTTGTCACTTTCTGATGAACTAATTCCGGATGAAAAGGCTCAGCCAGTAAGAACAAGATTATCATTCAAACCTTTTAAGAAATATGTCTTGGTTTAATGATCATGATGATATCTGCATCTAGTGAAGATTAGCATTTGTTCAAAGATTAAACTCTAATGATGCAAGAGGAAATTCAATAAGATTCTTTAGCACATAACTGCTCAAAAGTTTATTTTTAAGCTGAGAAACTATTTGCTTTCTGTAAATGATCTTTCTTGAAGAAGATACCTTTTGATCCTTCTTAAAGATTGAAGATGTTTGATCTCAAGATGAAGACTAGAGAAAGAACTTGGTTCTTCACCAACTATCAAAGATGAAACAAAAATCAGGAGAGATGTTTTCATCCAACAGAATGGAAGCTCAAGAAGTCATGAAGATGATCGTGCCTCTGCACAATGTTCAAATATTCTTATAAAGATCACAGCAGAAAGAAGATAAATGATGAAAGAAGAAATGATTCTAGTGGTCCAGCTAAAAGAACTCATTAACGGCTGCAGAAGTTGTACACGTGGTGATTTTGAAGAAGCCTCTACAGTCATAGCTGGAATTCTACAAGAGTATTGAGTAATGTATTTCTAAATCTTTTGTTTAACTTTGAATGGTTTAGAAATTATTCTTATATTCTAGAACTACAAATTTGAGAATTCAGTAGGAAATTGTTTTCTAAATTTCTGATTCAGTCTTTTTCTTATGACTTGAATCTCTATTCAAAATTCCTTGCTGAAAATAAACTTATTCTCATTCAACATGTGAACCTAGTTCTATGTCTAAAATGGTTAGAAGTTATCTCACAATAGTTGTCTCTCTAGAATAGAAAAATATGTTTCTGATGTTTGAATAATAATTGTTTTACTTCTGAAATGTGAGACTTCTGATAAGTGAAGTTCTCATGCATCTGAAGCGTCCAAAGGTTAAAAGATTCTTTTAGATTATTTTGACTGTTGGAAACTAGAGTGTGATTCATTTATTAGCCATAATGATATAAAGAGTTGGTACGTCAACAAATCTTTTGTCTTATATGTACCATACCTCGTATCTGATGGGACACCTCGGGTAATGAGAATATCTTGGATACAGGAAATTAAAATCGTTTCTATCACCCCTTGTCAGATTTTCTGAACTCATTCCTTTTTTTTTTATAATGACTCCCCTGTTTCTTTCAAATATTGTGTCTGATCAACACCTCCAATTCCATCTTTCATTTGTTATATTACTTTAACCCTTACACCTATCAACGCTCACTGTGGTATATGGCGACAATCTACAAATCAAGCTAAATCATTAATTATTGCGTGTCTCAAGTCTCTTCAACACTGTTGATCATTAGCTCCTTTTGTTTCCTTCATATTTTTTTAAGTTCTCGTCTCCTTCACTCTTAGTCACTCCTTCCTTGTGAACTTCATATCCCTTCTTTGTTCCATTTCACTTTTTTCCAATCAACCATGTCTGTCAAAACCTTTAGTGGCAATGAAGAGATTCTTGAAGTCATTGTCAAAAAACAACCCAATTTTATGAGTCTTAAGGGAAAAGATCGTGACACTATTCTCGTTGTTCAAAAACAAAAATGGGGCAAATACTTTGATCTTTTGAATAGACATGTTTATTCAAATCTTGTGAAAGAATTTTGGAAGTATGCCTTAATTAGTGTAGATAGAAAATTCATTTGCTCCCGTATTCATGGTGTTGGGTTTGTCATCTCTCCTAAATCCATTGATGATGCTATTGGTTGTGTTCAATCCGGTATCATTGTGGATGAGTTTCGCTATACCTATTTCTTTATTGAAAATCTTGGTAACATCCATGACACTTCCCTCAAATATGAACCCACAAATCCTGAAAATATTCTTCCCATAGCTAGAGCTTGGTTCAATCTTCTTCTTACCAACTTTCGCCCTCGTGAAGTTGACAAAAATGTTTTATCTCATGTTGATCGAATTTTTATCTACTTTTAATGAACAATGTCTGTGTCAATCTGCCCTTAACCATCTTCAACTACCTAAAAGAATCTATAGTTATCTCAAGAAGTCAACATAAGTCTTATATACCGTATGGAAGGATTTTATCTAAACTTCTTTATAAAGATAAAATCACCAGTGCGGGTAAAAGGCTTGGATCAGACGATGCACTTGTTGAAGAGAGTTGTAACATTATCAAAAGCCTTTTGGACTAATGATTTTATGCTAAACTGATTTATGTTGTTTGGGTGTCTCTGGGTCCTTTATCTTTCGTTCTTAGTTGTCTCTGTGCCCATTGTAATTTCTTAATTAGTATTAATGAAATTTCCTTTTCTATCATTATGATTGTCTTCATATTTCTTTGTCAATATCTATTCTTAGTTACCTTTTTAATTTCTGACAAAGGGGGAGAAAGTGATATAATGATTTTGATTCCTAAATCTAAGAAACTCAATCCCAAATATAATTGAACATGTTTTACTTCTAACCTATGTTTGAGAAATTGATCAGGAACTTCGCAAAAGTTCACTGTATGTTAGAACAGGCTATCAGAAGACTGAAGAAGATTATATCAGAAGAGACAAGACATATCAGAAGCAATGATATATCAGAATACATGATTTGTATTTGATAAGATATCAAAGATATGATCAAGAAGCAAAGCAAGTGATGTACAACAGAAGTCAATAATCAAGAAGATTGTATCAGAAGCAATTGTACAAGAGATCAGAAGACATAATAATCAGAAGACATGTACAAGATAGATGAATGTTAAACAAGCTTGATCTGATAATATATGAAAATCTGGTGTTGACCACTAAGTTATCAGAAACAAGGGATGTCTGTGAGTTTCGCGCTAATACCTGAAGATGGTTGGTTTATACCCGAGTAAATCGCACACTCAAAGATAACACAGAGTCGCCACCGAACTTTATTTAGTCCCAAAGGACGGGGAAAATATCGCTAAAACCCAAGGGGAAGAGAAACGGGAACGGGGGTCGGTTATGCGAAAGGAAGGTACTAGCACCTAACGCATCTGTCATACTCGACGGTAACCATTTCGCTTGCTTCTAGGCTTGGATGGGTTATCTATCTAAAGGCTTCTAGCTAACAGAAAGGAGAGAAAGGAAAAAAAGGAAAGGAAGAAGAAAGAAAGAAAGAAAAGAAAGTGCTCGCGGAGGATTGGGGCCCTCGTGCTTACGTACCCTCATAGTGCAATGAGGAAATCAGAGCGTCGTAGTTCATGGAACCAGGGGACAGAAAGGAAAAGAAGAAGGAAAGAAGGGTGGAAAGTGCCTACGTATCATACATTCAAAAGAATGAAGAATCAGAGCTTCCGTAGTTCGTGGAACCGAACGGAAAACAAAACAAGAAAGAGACAGGTGGTGTCAAAAACCAAGAGTAAGAGTGAAAGAAAACTCTACTGGGGAAAACCCGAACAGTAAGAGACTAGAAAAGGAATGGTGTCAAAACCACGAAAGAAGAGCAAAAGGCAAAAGAGAGTATTTCACTGAGGAGTAAGAGACTAAAGTGATTGTACAAGGAATAAGGTGTCAAAACTAAGGGAATAAGAGATAGAGAAAGATCCGCTGGGAATGCAAAAAGAATGGTGTCATAACCAAGAAAGGAGTGCAAAGGAAAAGATAGTAATTGTGCTGAGAGTAAAGCGCAATAGTGGTGTCGAAACCAAGAAGATAAAGGGGTAAAAAGAATAAAGAGACTCCACTTGGGAGTAAGAGGACAAAGAAACCGTGACTAAGAATCAGAAGGTAGTAACCCTACTGAGGAAACAAACAAAGGAATGGTGTTAAAACCAAGAGAAAAGAGGACTCGGTATGTTAACTAGCTGGCAGTGGTTAACCGAGGAAAGAGATTAAGACTCTGTGGGGAACAGAAGTTTTAACAGATAAGAATTGTAATTGACCAAAGAACTGGTGTAGGACCGAGCGAAGGTCGTGACCCAAAGAACGGGTGTAGGACCGAGCAAAAGTCGTGACCCAAAGGACGGGTGTAGGACCGAGCAAATTTCGTGACCCAAAGGACGGGTGTGGGACCGAGCAAAGGTCGTGACCCAAAAGGACGGGTGTGGGACCAAGCGAAGGTCGTGACCCAAAAGGACGGGTGTAGGACCGAGCGAAGGTCGTGACCCAAAAGGACGGGTGTAGGAAAGAGCGAAGGTCGTGACCCAAAAGGACGGGTGTGGGACCAAGCGAAGGTAGTGACCCAAAAGGACGGGTGTAGGACCGAGCGAAGGTCGTGACCCAAAAGGACGGGTGTAGGACCGAGCGAAGGTCGTGACCCAAAAGGACGGGTGTGGGACTGAGAGAAGGTCGTGACCCAAAGGATTTCGGTACACTGACTGAACAAACAGTACCTAACCGAAGAAAGGATATTTGAACCAAAGAAAAGGTTACTAACCCAAGGGTGCAAGTATTCGAACCAAGAGAAGGTTGCTAACTGCTGGGGATTCGGTTTTTACAGACGGACTGTGATTAACCGAAAGGAGTGAGTGATTAACCAAGAGAAGGTGATTAACTCGAAAAAGGTTCAGTATTTTAACAGACGGGTTATGATTTACTGAAGAAACGGGTGATTAACCGAGAAAAGATGATTAACCCAAAGAACTCAGTGTATTAACAGATGGACTGTGGTTAACTGAAAAAAGTAGGTGATTAACCAAGAAAAGGTGATTAACCCAAAGAACTCAGTGTATTAATAGACGGACTATGGTTAACTGAGAAGAATGCAAACATTGGTGTTTTAACTGACAGGCAGTGATTAACCAAGCAAAAGGAGAAGAACCAAGAGAAGGTTGCGAACTCTGCAAGGGATTCGGTATTTAACAGGAAGACTGTGATTAACCGAAGAAAGAGCGGGATTGTAGATGCATAGAGCATTGGTTTTAACAATATGATTGTGATCAACCAAAGGAAGAATGATTACAACTCTCATGGGGAATCAACAAAAGAAGTGACTAACCACGAGAAAGGATTATGCAAAAGGGAGAAGGATGCTAACCCAAGACAATGATCTTTAACCAGGGAGATGGTGTTTGATCAAAAATAGAGATTGAAAGAGGTAGGAGTGATCAAGGATCGACTCGACTGGGGAAAGAGATACACCACCGCCTGGAGATAGTGACTAAGCCAGGCACAGGGTCATTCGTCCCCTACCTGAAGTGGTCAGAATGAGAGTAGGAATTCTCCCTTCTCATTCCTTCTCTAACACACAAGGTGTAGTGCAAAAGTTGAAACGGGCAGCGTAACATCACCAATTTGTACAGTGCTCCAGTGCGTTGTGAAATGAACAGCGTAACAGCTTCAATTTGTACAGTGCTCCAGTGTATTACGTCGGGCTTCGTGCTTTGTGCGAAAGCTACAACTCAGCAGGGGATCAAGAAAGAGAAAGTCTAAAGAGATCCTAAAGAGAAGGAAGAGGGAAGATCAACTAATTGAAATACGGTTTCGATCAATTAATCAAAGGGAGGCAATGCTAACAACTTTCCAAAGAGAATGGAAAATCATTAAAGCAAAAGGTGTGAATTGATTGTACAAGATTAAGTTCATCCATGAAGAATAAACTTAATGCAAAGCAAAGAGAGGGAGTGCAAAACAGTACCACATGACATTGAAGATACAACACAAATCATGTATCATGTAGTCAAAGAGAGTGCAAGAATTAGCATGTTCAAAAAATATCAAGAACACACATAATTGCAAGAATTGATAAATCAATCATTGAATTAATGTAAGTATGCCTTAAACAGAGGTTAACAGCATTTAAAACGTCCGTAAATATTAAGTATGTCAATCCATGGAAGTTAGAGGAAGAAAGAATGTCAAACAAACTTGAGAAAGCTCAAAAAATGGCCATCCTGTTTAGTGGTAACCGGTTACTCACCACAGGTAACCGGTTACTTGCTTGAAAATTGGCGTTTTTGGTGAAAATTGCACTGAGTAACCGGTTACTCACGAGAGGATAACCGGTTACCACTGAACAGTGGTAAAAAAAACAGAAAAAACAGCTTTTCAAAAGTGATTTTCTGCACTTAATCACTTATACCAACCACCATATGCTAGATCATGAACTTGTGCACGAAAATTACATCATGTAAGAGGAATTAAACACAAATTACAAGCATTAATCATGAAGATCAAAGATCAAGCAATTGCATGATAAATTAAACCGAAAACGATCAAAATTACAACGTAAATACGCGGAAACGATCGAAACAGTGAGTAAAGTAAGACCTACCAACCTACAAGTAGGAGGATTGGCTTGGTAATTATTGTGAATGAAATGTGATGAAGATAAGTGAAGAAAACCATATAAAACCAGAGATTCCTCCACTTGCACTTCGAACCGTAGCGAAACCGAGCAAAATGCGATAAAAGCTCCGAAATCGAATTTGCACCGTAGGATCTTGAAGCAAACACTTGAGATGAATCCAAAAGCTAATAGAACTCTAGATACTCAAGTATAATTGCACAATGATGAGAATAATCAAAGAAAACCAGAGGAATCTTCAATTGTACTTCGAATCGTAGCGAAACCGAGTAAAATTCGACGAAAACTCAAAAATGAGAATTATCACCGGAGAAACTTGAAGTGATCACTTGAAATGAATTCAAAAGCTGCTGAAGCTCCATAAAATCCAGTATAATGGAATGATGATGAAGGTTAAGCTCAAGAAAAAGTACTTTCAAGGTAAAAGTAGTTTTTCTTCAATGGTGAATTAAGAGCTTTTGTGTGGTTTGGGGAAGAAGATGAAGTAGAGTATGTAGAAGTTACGGCAAAATGCATAGAGAAATGAGATAATTGAGAGTGAAAAGAGTGTGAATTTGTGTGAATGATTGTGGAGGATTTGTGAAATGAGTGAAGCTTTGCTTATATAGACTTTTGGTTTGGAGTGTGAGAGGTTTGGAGCTAGCTTTGGACTTAGCTTTGGGTTTGGAACTAGGCTAGGAGTTAGTTACACTTGACTCACTGAGTCAAGGTAGTTAACTCGGTTAGTTAGGACCAACTCGGTAACAATCTCAATGTGAGTTTCAACATCCAAAGGTTGACATTAAGTAACATGGTGCTCTTAATTTAAAGTGATGCATTGAATAAATGTAAGGGAAATGAATTGAATGTTCTTGAATTGTCAAGAATGTTCCACATGCTGCTAGAACACTGTAGAAATAAAGACCAAAGAGTGTGCACAACTGCTGTCCCAAAAATGCAGCAGGAACTGAAATTTTGTACAGAGTAACCGGTTACTCACCAGAGGGTAACCGGTTACTTCAGTCAAATTTTCCCAAATTTGCTTGGGAAATGATGCTGAAGTCCTGGTTTCGATTTTCCACCTCTTGTCTTGATGAGTGAACATGGAAACCTTTATTTTGAGCTTGTTTTGATGATGAGATAATCTTGAGAGGATGTGATTAATCGGGCTTGGAAATCCTGAAGATCCTGCAGCAAGAAACACAAAGAGAAAAGTGCGAATACATATGCCGACGATGCAATTGCACATGCTTATGAAAAAAACAAAAAAGGAAGTCAAATTTCGGGTTACGACAATACCCAAAACTTGTTAGAAGTTGTAAACATTCTGAAAGAATGATTCAATTGGTATCTAAAGCTCAATTTGTATCTAAACTTAAAATGGTATCTAGACTCCTGCATTAAAAGAATGTGAATCTTTCGGAGATCAAATCAATTCATGGTCATTAAAGAATATATACGGTTTCTGAACCATCAAATGACATGAGGATATGTGCACCTGTTAGTGATTTGTGCTTAGATATTGAAGATTTGGTTTTGATACATGATGTATGAGATCTAAGAAAGTATCTACCAGTTTCTGATATATAATGCAAGACATCAAGTCTGATAAGACAAATCAGGTTCTGATACGTCTACAGTATTCTGATAGCAAGCTAGGTTTTGAGATGAAGACCAACCAGTTCTAGTCAGATTTTGATGAGACGTCAGTGAGAAGTAATCCTTCTCTGTTCATATGATTCTACTTCAAAATCATTTTGAGAGTAACAGAGTCAGGGGGACCTCGTTAAGCTTATCTCTGACACTATGAATTTATGGTGATTACCCTATACGAATTGTCTAACCAAATGCATTGTTTGTCATCATAAAAAAAATGGAGATTGTAAGAACAAGATTTGGTTCTACATATGGCCTTTGAGTTTTGATGATAATTGCACATGTTATCTAAGATAACAATTCTGTATGATATGGTTTATGTCTAGTGTGTGGTTGTTGTCACTATGATTATGACTCTGATAAGAAGACGTGTGATGTCATCAGACTCTGTTATCAACACTCTGGAAGAAAACATATGTGTGTACAAGATAAAGTCAAGATTCATGAATATTTCTAATACAACGGTTCTAATGAACGTTAGTTCTAGACATTCTAATTAATACTTTACAAGAAAATCCTATAAGGTTTTCTAATGTGATGCGCTTCTAATGTTACAAGTTTTGAAGATTCTGAAGACGTGGTTCAGGTGAACATGGTTCTGAAGACTTTGAAGACACAATATCTGAAGGTCAAGTTCTGAAGAGTTTCTGAAGACAAGGTTCAGGTGAATGAAGTACTGAAGACTCTGAAGATAAGAATGTGCTTAATGAAATCTGAAGACTCTGAAGACATGGTTCTGAAGACTCTGAAGATAATGTTTCTAAGAAACTAAGTGTTAAAGATTCTTATGACAAGGTTATGCTAAACGAAGACATGAGATTCTAAAGACAGTGGTTCTGAAGTTTACACAAAGAATGACACTTCTATAATACGCTTCATCAAGTTAATATCTGAAGCCTCTGAAGATGCTACAAGACTGAAGATCAGAATGGTTTTGAGTTAAATATAATAGTACTAAAACTTTGTGACCTCTACCTCGATAAGGTGGTGCAAGGACAACTTTTTATACAGTGATGTTGACCATTCCTTCATGTTAACGTTGGGATATTGCAGTTGGAATATGTTTCAAAGAATGCCCCTCAAGGGATCTATTTTCTCAAGCTCTATAAATTGAAGATCAAGAAGCTTAAAGAACAAGTTGGTTGCTGCCCATACTTGTCATACCCTAAATTTTGACCACAAGATTTTCCATCATTGTGAAAATCATCGCCACAATATGGATGTACCTTCATACCTCATCAATTCTCTCAAAAGATTGTTGAGCATTCACTTCAACCAAGAATTAGGGTTTTTGAGCCCTCTCAGACTACTCAGACAAAGGATCAATCAAGAATGGACATGATCCTCAACTTTTCAAGCCTCTCAAACATCCATGAAGGATCAAGAGGTCTCCCACATCAAGAATCAAGCACAAGAGTGCAACATTTCAAGTGGATCAAGCCTCAAGATCATCAGTGTAACCAAATTAGGGTTTTCGTCGACCAAGGCCTCCAGAGAGAAATTTTCCTCTGGGAATGAGCCAATACTTCAAAACATGATCCAAGAAGCTCAAAGGGACCTCATGGACCCAATCACAAGTTCAAAATAGCCTCAGGGGATGCATTCATAAAAAATCAGGAATTAGGGTTTCTTGACCTAATTCACCCCTGAGTTGACTTTTGGAGCAATGCATAAGTCAAGCCCTCAAGAAGTGTTTTAAAGACCTCAAATAAATCATATTAATCCATTTACAAGATTGGATTAATTCAAAGAACTCGGTTCATAAGCAAATACAAAGATTCAATTTCATCTGGACCAATTAGGGTTTTCTGATGAAAAGTCAACTGTACCTTTGACTTTTGACCAAGACATGATCCCAAACCTTGTGACATGATTCAAGACACTCTAAAACACATATGGAATCCATTCATTAGGTTTGAATTAGGGCAAGGACTTGATTTCATAGAGGATCACAAAGTTTGAAATTCATCTGATAAAAAGTCAACTGTGCCAAAAGCCAAGTTTGACTTTTTGAATTTCTTGACAAACATGGCTTCCCTAAGTCAAAAACAATGTTAACTTATGGTTTGGATCATCATCCATCAAGAAAAATCAAGAAAAGTGAGGTTACTTGCAAAAGGGACAACCATAAGAAACTTGAAATTTCACTAAGTTATGAAAAAAAAGATTTATACCCAACTTTGCAAGACCATAACTTGTGATCCAAACAACCTTTTTCTTCCATCCAAAGCTCAAATGAAAGGTCTCATTACATACTTAAAGATTGTCAACTACAACAGATTCCAAATCCTTATGGATTTTGAGTTATGGATTGATCAAAATCACAAAAATATGAAAATGGCCATTTTTCCAACACTTAGTGAAATTTTGGACAGAATCTGTTTTGCATTTTAACCAACTTTGAGGCCATTTTTCATTATGATCCAAGATGATTCAAGACCAAAGTTAAACCTCAAAGTTGAAGTATGTTATTGGGGCTTTCCAAAAAGTATAAGAGCCTCCCATGGTTAAACTTGAGCAAGGAGTTATAAGCCTCCAAAAATGGCATTTTTCACCCTGTCTACACAAAGGCATGAAAACCAAACTTGTGCCACACGATATTGTCACTTAAGTTTTGCCATTTTGCCAACTTTGTCATCTTCAAAAAGCACAAAACATCTGATGACTCACTTGGTTCTTGATCAAGAAGGCAAGAATTCCAACTTGGCATGTGAAAACCATCATGACATGAAACTTGGAATTCAAATTTGGAAAGGTAACATCAATGCTATACATTGAGGTGTCATGAACCAGAACATAACACTCCAAGCCAGTCAAGATTCAAGTCCAAACTCTGAGCATTCAAATCTGCAAAATTGAATGGAATCAAGATAAGAGAGTTAACTTGGCACTTTTGGATTATCCAAGTCAATGGCTACAAGCTATATGCCATGATCAGGCTCCAATCACTATTTCTCCCAAAATAAAGTTGTTGTACTATAAATAGAGGTTCTTTCTGATCAGTTTAAGGACACCAAATCATAACAACTCATGTTTTCCTTCCAATCACTCTAAAAAACTAGATTTCGCTTATCTTTCAAGTCACATTCAAATTTTCAAATAGAGAGCAATTCCATCAAAACCAACCATTCTAACACCTCACATATGTCATATACAAGTGATTCATAACCTCAAAACACATCTGGAACACCAGAATCACAAAGTCATCATCCATTTGCTCAAGCTTTTTGTCCTATTTGCAGTTGGGGTACCACAACAAGTTCCAGGTTGTTTCAATCCATTTCAAGCTTCCAAACACACTACTTGAGGTACATTGAAGCTGTCCAAATCATCACACAACATTTGTAACATCTACAACTAAGGATTCGATTTCCTCTTGCTGAGGTAAGCCTGACACTCTCAAACTCTATGATCCATGCATCATAAATGTGTTTTCAAGTTACAAACATGTTTCTGAACTTATGTAGAGTGTTTCCCCTCAATCAATTGCTTTGTAGCTATCATGTATAGGATTTCATAGTGTTCTTGCAGAAATTAGGGTTCTTATGTTCATCTTTTGATTTCTCACTCCACACTTAATATAAATGCAATTAATTTATATCACTGACATCCTTGTTCAAAATTACACAACTTTCGTGTTTACAAAAGTCAAAACCATTACGTATTGAGAGAGATATGTGAGGTTTTGCAAAACGGCCATGGAGGGAGGTCGAGAGGAAGAAGATGACTGTTGGTGCCATATTTTGAATTTTTGAATTTTTAGGTCATTTTCTTAATTGATTTCAAAAATTAATTTCTCTTTCATTTTTTATCATTTTTTATTGGATCTTATTTTAAAAATTCACAAAAATGTTAAAATACTTTATTCTACAAAAAAAAATCAAATTTATATAATTTATTTGATATAGTTTGAATTTTTGTAAATAATTTCATTTTACTTGTTTTTTAACATTTTTAAATGAAATTTCCACCTTGGTTTTTCAAATTCAAATGGATTCCAAGTTTTCATGTGATTAAACATGATTTTTCAAAATATTTTTCAAAGTTGACAACTTGTTTTTGTATCATTTTTTATTTAATTTCCTTTGAAAATTATATTTTTAAATTAAAATTAGGGTTTTTCTTAATTTTGATTTTTTTCAAACACATTTGAAACACTTTTGGGCCTCTAATAGAGTGTAAGACCCATCCCCTTTGTAAATAAATAATTTTGGGCCTCAGTCATTGTATAAGTCCCGATACGATTTTCAAAATAACGGTGCAATCGCTGTTTTTCATCTGGGCATCTCTTTGAGTATAAGCCCCATTATTTTTCTTCACAAACAATTTTGGGCCTCTATTAGAGTGTAAGACCCAACCCTTTTTATACAAAAACAATTTTGGGCCTCTACTATAGTATAAGCCCCGCAACGTCTTTCGGTGTCGCAGTGCTATCAACGTTTTCAAATAAGTCATTTGGGCCTCTCCTTGAGTATAAGCCCCAATCTTTTTGTACAAAACCTTGTTTTAAACAATAAACAACTTTCATGGTCCTATCCTTTAGTTGTAAGCCCATACCTCTGTTTTCAAAATCCTCTATCTGTTTTAAAACTGGTACTAAGAGGGGCATTATTCCCGGTGAAACTGCTCTTAGACGACTTGGGCCTCTCTTTGAGTTATAAGCCCCAAACACTCTTCTTTTTAAACAATTTTCTTTTAATTCAAATGTAAATTCAAAGTTTCCTCAAAACTTTCTTCAATTTCTTGAAATCCTAATCAATCATATAGTTGTAGTCAATACAACAGATCACAATACACTTGGGCCCTCTCTCAGAATGTAAGTCCCAATATCTTTTTATGCATACTTGTTTATATATCTGTTGAATCACTTATCTGTGTATATAGTTGTGCATATCTTTCTTAGAGTTTCCCCATCAGTTAGGTTTATGTTTAGGTCAAACTAGAGGTTACTTTCAACTTAGTCAAAACTAGTTACCTCATAGGAAATTCCCTATACAATCTGCCTCCTCCTGGGCTTATTCAATATGGAACAGAGAAAGGCATTATTCCCGGTGAAACTTTTCTCAAGACTGACAATACTTAGAAATATATATGTATATGTACAAGAAATTCATTTCCCCAGAGAGGATTAATTCTCGGTGAAACCTCTTTTGAATTTCTTCAAACCTTAGAACTGTTCAGCAAAGAAAGGATTAATTCCTGGTGAAACCTTTCTTGAACTTTTCTTAGGTTTGGACCCACAGGCTTCCTAAAAGCATCCCCAGCCTCCTCTTGGGCTTAGTACAAGGACCAACAGGCTTCTTAGAAGTTCCCCCAGCCTCCCCTTGGGCTTAGTACAAGGACCCAAAGGCTTCCTAAAGGCATAGGATAGTAATTAGTCATCTCTACTAGTTCAATCCTCAGAAGAGTCAAGAATTCCAAAACATTAGACCATTTTAGGGTTGATCTTCATCCCTTAAACCCTCAGCCTCCTCTTGGGAATCATATAAAGACCCCTTTCTACACTAGAGCATACCACTTCTTGAGAGACTTTGACAATCTCAGCCTCCTCTTGGGCTTCATTCAAGTAGACTTGGAAAGTCTCATTTCCTCTTGGATCTCACACAAAGGCCCTAAAGTTTCCTAAAAGCACAGGAAGAGTCCTGATTATTTTACCGATATACTAATCTCCAACAGAGTTAAAACCTTTATAGGTTTTCAAACTCAACTTTAATTCCCTCTGGCCTCCAACAAGGCTTAAGATTTCATTTTAAGAAATCCCCAACCAGGGTCAATTTACCATCTACAAATCCTCACAAGAATCAGAGCCTCATGGCATCTGGTACTCCAACTCTTCCCTGATTCTCAGCAAAAGAAAACCCCTTTGGATTCCCCAATACAATTTGGACCTACTTCTAGATTTCCACAAATCCTCAGCAAGAAATAGCCTCCTCTTAGGCTTCATATAAGAATTTTCCCCAGTTAGCCTCCTCTTAGGCTTTGTATAATGAATTTCCTCAACCAGCCTCAATCTTGGGCTTTGTACAATATAGATAAAACCCTCCTCAGTGGAGTTAGTTTCTTTTAGCTTCAACCTTGGGCTTTGATTAAGGCACACAAAAACCAACATCCCCTCAGATGAGACCATAAGTCCTCTCTGTAGGAGGATATTTCCTCTATACATCACATTTTAAAACAAACAATCAAAACTTTTGTCCAGATAATTGCTGTAAGTAGCACACTTGTTGATTCAAAATCCAAGTTGGAGTCCTTCCTTTATCTTGGCTAAAATTCATCTTTCATCTAACAGCTGTAAGTGGCAAGCCTCTGGATTCCATACATCCAAGCCAATGTCCCTCTCTTAGCATGAAAGATTCATAAGGAAAAAGTGGAATTGCTCTACACTGAGTTAAAGCTTTCTTCCTTCATGACATCACCCTTATAAAGGAAATTATGGCATTGCTGGATTCACATATCCCAGTTAAAGTAATTTCCCCTATAATCAGTTTCTCAACAATTTGTGATGAATAGGTGAGATATTCTCCCTTTAGAGATGACAAATTCTGTCTCAGTCACCCTTTTAGCTTCAATATTGGGCTTTAAACAAGACACAAATACTCATATAGCTTCAATCTTGGGCTTTGAACAAGACACCACACATTTTCCTCCCATAGAAATAGGAGGAACTACGATTGCTCTGATTTCCCAAATCACTTAATGAGAATACGTAGGCATAAGATTGAGAAATCTTAGCGAGCACAGAAATAAAAAACTTTAGGTCCAATACCTTCCCAAAAACAACAGAAAACCCGAAAATAACAAAAACATCCTCTCAATTCTCCCAAAGAAGAAACTTTCCCAAGCCACAACAGATAAACACAAGAAATCATTTTAAGTTAACAGAGAAAACATGCAATAAAGAGTTCCTATGGATTGCATAGATACACTGGGTGTTAATAGCTTCCCTTGAAGGTGTGAAAAACATAAGAAAGGGGGGTTTGAATGGGTTTTTCAAAATAAAATCGTTTCTTTGTTCAAACCCCTTTTTAAGAATTTTCTAACTTATGAGTAAGAAGCTTAGAAAGAGATAACACAGTATGTTTATACTAGTTCACTTGAGAGTTCCTCAAGTTAATCTAGTCCACTTGCCAAGGTGATTTTGCCTCTCTCAATCGAGGTCTTAATCCACTAATCAATCAGATTAATACAATGCACAAGACAAACTGCTGGTGACTAACAACAACCTCTAAAACTCTCAAGTTCTAGACTTCTCAAGAAATCCAACCTTACCGGTCTTTCTCAAGGAACAATCCTCAAAGACAACACGTCTTAAACTTCTCAAGAAATCCAACCTTACATGTCTTTCTTAAGAATACAAACCTAAGTTTGAATGAATATCGTTTACAGAATAGTGCTTCTAATATAAGTTGAAATGTAAACAAGTTTTATATCTAAATGACTTAAGAAAGATATTAGTTAGAGATTATTTTTTCAGTGAGCTTTCGTGTATCTTTCTTCAAGTCTTCAAGTCTTTATATAGCCGAGTAAAATATGTCCATTGAAAAGTAATCATAGCTATTTAGGCTGATGGCGGCTTGATAGAGACGTGAGGATAGATAATACTTTTGTGTCCTGTCTTGTCAAGATATCTTCATTAGTATTGGTTGCACTGTTTCCAAGATATCTTCGTTTGTACCGTTGTACAGTTGTACTCTGTTGCTTAGTCTTCTAATCTTCTTAATTTCAGAGGCTTCTGCAAGCATGAGTAAGAAGGAAAATGTAGCTTGGTTCTTAAGATCTTCAAGTCTTGGAGTCCTCAGAGTTGCGCCTTCGGAGTCTTCAGCACTTGATCTTTAGAACCTTGTTGGCTTAGAATGTTGTCTTCATATCTTCAGAGCCTTCTGATGGTATTTAGTTGAAGCATGAGTAGAGACTAGAGTTGGGTCTTCAAAACCTTTATCTAAAGAACATAAGTCTTCAGCATCTAAACTTCGTTCATCAGAACCTCAGTCTTCAGAACTTGTTCTCTTTACATATTATATCAGAGTCTTGCAATCTTCAAATTCTCCTGAAGCCATTTCTGTTATATAGCACATCAAGTGTAACGCGTAGGCGAAGTATTTTCTTTTAACAACATATTCACGCCATTTAACGGAAGCATAACATGTTTGTTAGATTCTCACAAATAACAAACATTAGACTTATAAAATTGTTCATACAAACATACTTGTTTGATATCATCAAAACTCAGAGGTATTAATGCAGAACCAACTCTTGTTCTCACAATCTCCCCCTTTTTGATGATGACAAAATAATGTATTTTGATGACACAATTTTGTACATAACACAAGGGTAATCAAAATAAGAAGGTTAAGATATACTTAACCTTCACATGAGATACTCCCCCTGAATCTTAGACTGGGTGAAGATTAAATATCCTGACTTGTGAATTTTTTGAGATGGACTCCCCCTGATTCCAAAAGGTCAGATACTGAAATCTTCACAGTCTTGATTCAATTATAAACTTGATCCTTCAGAGTTTGACACGAACTCAGGTCGTCATCTCAGAACCTTGTTTTTACCAGAACTCAAGGAATTGAACTTATCAGAGCCATCAAAAGTTCTGATTTGCTGAATTTTGATTTCTTTATCGACTTTATGATGTTTAATCAGATCAAAGCTCCTGAAAAGAAGGACAAAGGAAAGCATCTAACAGAAATAACACTTTACTGGTTAGACTGTAAACAGCTTGTTATTCAGAGATTGACTATAAGAACCAAAATTTCGCATTCATTACTTCTCCCCCTTTTTGTCATAATCAAAAACGTTTTTGTGAACAAAGGGTGAAAAACTAAGTCCTAAGTCCTAAATCCTAAAATCATAGAACCAAAATGAAGCAAAGAAAAAGTTAGGCGCTTCCAGAGGACATTTTGTCCAAAATATTTTGAAGCAAGTTCTGAACATTTGCATTGACAACCTTCTGTTCTGCAAAATTTTCTCTGAAAATCTATTGTTCTCCTCTGATTTCTTTAATTGCGTTTTCCAAACGCACCACATCAGGTTCAGGTGAGGAAACAACTAAGGCGTCTTGCTTAGCTTTTTCTATAGCTTCAGCTTCTTTTGCCAGCCTGGCTTTTTCTTCTGCAAGAAGTATTGCTTCTTCAGCAGCTTTTGCTTCAGCCTCTCTTTGTTTAGTCACTAAAAGATTGAATTTTCTTATCCTTTCCCCAGCCTCTTCTCTTGTATTCACCAGTTCAACTCCAGCAGCTTTAGCAGCTTCAGAGAACCTAGACATCCTTTCAAATTCAGAGTCTAACCACTTCTGAAATGCGTCCCAAGAATTTACAAGCTCCATAGGCTTGACACTTGTCCTAGCCTCTGCTAGTAGCTTTGCTACTTTCTCCAACGCCTTTTCGTGAAATTTGCTAATACATTCATCAATGGTTTTTGGAGGGGGTCTTTCATAGATGACCAAGGCCAGGTTGGATTCAGCAGAACTTGTTTCAAAAGGGTTGGGTTCATCAGTTGAAGCAATTTCAAGTTGAGTGGGTTCAGGATTTGGTTGAGATGAATTGGTTTCAGTAGTATGAGAGGAGAGCTCAAAAGTATCTAATTCTGAAGGAAATTCTGAAGGATATTCAGAAGTGGAAATCTCAAGGGGTTTCACTCTCGTTTCTACAGATGCTGGTTCATGAGGATCAGAGTGTTGGATTGAGGATTCAGCAATGGTTTTCTGATGAAAAGCGTAGGACATTGGTGAGACAAGTATATCTGGTTAGATGAGTGAGGTGGTTGTTGATGAAGTATATGTAGGAATGGCTTCAAATTGGATAGGTGTACTGATTGATGGAAAGGAAATTTGTGGAATAGTAGTTGTTTCAAATATAGGAATAGAGGTTGTTGGTGGTGGAATTAAAAGCGATGGTGACTTGAAGCTGACTTGTGGCTTTGAGGTGGGAATGAAGGTAGTTTGTCGAGACGATGATGAAACAGTGATAGGTTCAGCATCAACTATTGAAATAGAAGAGGTGATGGCAGACTTACTAGTTCTTTCAGAGTGAGAATCTCGAGCAGAAGTCTTGGAAGTTCCTGACTTGTTAGCCTTCTTCTTTTCTTGGGTTCAGGATCCTCTTCGATTAGCTTCCTTTTTCCTCTACTAGTCTCAACTTCTTCAATTATGACCCTAGACACGTCTTGTCCTTCTTTTTCCATTATAGCAATAAGTGCAACAATAACTTCCTTGCTTTCACAGCTGTGAAAAGAGGGATATTCTTTCACCTAAATTCTGCTTTGTATCACACTTTCATGAGGGATAACCATAGGTTTAAGTTGAACATCTTTGATTATTTTCATATTTTTCAGGGTAGTGGCATTTAAAGACTCTCCAATGCTTGGAACCAAATATTCTATATATCTGGTTTCTTTAATCAGATAATCCACTAGGCCGCTTTCAACAAAAATGTCAGAGAGCAATCTCCCGAAAGGAATGTTGGTTGGAATCTTCTTTGTAGGTGAAGGGCAAATTCATTTTCTTCTTTTTATGCAAACAGTACAGCATGCTCCTTTGAGTAGTATTGAAGTAGTCTGCGGAACTTTTCAGGGGTCTTGGGTTGATACAACCAAGAATGATCTTGTGCCACATTCTCAGTTTATCACGCAAGTCTACACATTTATAATCTGTTTTCTTAGATTGATAGTTCGTAAAGATTTCTTTGCTGATGGCAATGTCAGATTTTTCGAGCTTTCCATAGACTCGTTTCCCTTCCAAGAACTTCATTCCTAGAAGATCTGAAATCGACTTTTCAGTAATGATAATCCTCTTTTCCATGACAAAAGAGACAACTTGAAGATCATCAATATCGGCTTGTCTCCAGAAGTCTTTTACAAGGGATTCATAGATAGGACCTTTAAGCCTTTCAAAGTAGTTATTCCATCCTTGACATTCGAGTTTGGCAGAAAGATCAAGCCCATTGTTTGCAAGATTCTGGAAATCCACATGCAGTTCCTTGAGAACAGTTAGATCGTCCGCAGGGTGTACACACATAACTGTTGCATTTCTTTGAGTAACATGGTTTTCATCAATCTCAGGAGGAGACGATGAAGTCGTTGCAACATTTGCAATGGTTGCGGAGGTGGTAGCAGGCACAACTGATGAAGATGATAACCTTTTCGATGGATTCAAAGATGCTTCCATTTCTTCGGAGAATTTGACAGTTTCTTGTTGAATGTGATTCATCATGATGAAGTTTGTGATTGATCGAGATGAGAACAATAGATGGAGCAGTTGAGAGAGAGAAGCGATTTGGGGGTTTTAGGGTTTCTTAAAGTGTGGAAGTGAATGTGAGGTAGTGTGAGTAGATTTATAAAGTGTTTTTGAAATTTGAAAAGTTAAAATAATATAGTGGGAGTTAAAGAATGAACGCAATTATGATTTTAAATTAATTCCAAGAAAGATTACTGTTCATTGTGGACTTTAAAATAGATGTAATGATTTGGATATAACCGAGGTTACACGGGTTAATCATCTTCTAATTCAAGTGACACATTTTGATATTCTCAGAATCTGGACAACTCAAGAGTTTCCATCTGATCAGAGACATTTCTGACCGAAGTAGCTTCTGATAATTGAGATTAAACAAGTATATCTGAGTAAAAAAAATCTAATTTCTTCATACTCTAACTAAACACATTTAATTCTGATACGATCTTACTCTAGACAAAAATCCATTTTCAAATGCTTCAGAATAAATTGAAATCTATCTTCAGCCAAGAGTTTTGTAAAAATATCAGCCTATTGATGGTCTGTATCGATGAATTTTAAAAATAGAGTTCCCTTCTGAGCATAGTCTCCAATAAAGTGATGTTTAATTTCTATGTGTTTAGCCCTAGAATGCAAGATTAGATTTTTACTTAAACAGATAGCAGCAGTATTATCACAATAGATAGGGATGTTACTCTCATGTATCTGATAATCTTCTAGCTGATTTTTCATCCAGAGCATCTGCGTACTGCATAGAGAAGCGGAAATGTACTCTGCTTCTGCTGTAGATAGAGCAATTGTAGATTGCCTCTTGCTTAACCATGAGATCAGATTCTTCCCTAGAAACTGACAGTTTCCATATGTACTTTTTCTTTCCAATTTGTCTCCAGCATAGTCTGCATCACAATAACCAGATAGAGTGTACTCTGATGTTTTCTCATACATCAAACCATGGTTAGTAGTTCCTTTCAGATACCTTAGAATTCTTTTAACAGCAGTTAAATGAGATTCTCTAAGATCTGATTGAAATCTAGCACACAGATGAACGTTGAATAAAATATCAGGTCTAGAAGCAGTTAAATACAAAAGAGAGCCTATCATACCACGATAGGTCTTCTGACAAACTTTACCACTTACTTCTTCTTTCTCCATGACGCATGTTGGATGCACTGGAGTCTTTGCTATTTTACAATCTATCGTGTTGAATTTCTTCAGAAGTTCTTTAGTGTACTTACTTTGATGAATGTAAGTAGCTTCTGGTTTCTGATCAATTTGAATTTCTAGAAAGAACTTCAACTCACCCATAAGACTCATTTCGAATTCTGCTTGCATCAACATTGAAAACTCCTCGCATAGAGAGGGATTAGCAGAACCAAAAATAATATCATCAACATAAATTTGAACTATGAGTATATCATTTTTGTATGATTTACAGAAGAGAGTGGTGTCAACCTTGCCTCTGGTGAAGTTATTTTCTAAAAGAAAATTGCTGAATTTGTCGTACCAAGCTCTGGGAGCTTGCTTCAGACCATAGGGAGATTTTTTAAGTTTAAAGAAAAAATCTAACTTTTCTGGGTTTTCAAATCCAGGAGGTTGTTTGCATAAACTTCTTCTGATATATAGCCATTCAAAAATGCACTCTTAACGTCCATCTAGTATAAGATGATGTTGTGATTTACTGAAAAAGAAATTAATAAGCGTATAGCTTCTAGTCTGGCGACTGGAGCAAAGGTTTCATTGTAATCTATCTCTTCTTGTTGATTGTAACCTTGTGCAACAAGTCGTGCCTTGTTTCTGACGACTTCTCCCTTTTCATTGAGTTTGTTTCTGAATACCCATTTAGTCCCAATTACATGGACATCTTTAGGTTTTGGGACCAGATCCTATACATCGTTCTTTGAGAACTGATTAATTTCTTCTTCCATTGCCAGAACCCAGTCCTTGTCCATAAGAGCTTCATCAACTGTCGTTGGCTCAATTAATGACACCAATCCCAGAAGCGTTTCTTCAGAGGGCTTGAAAGCTGATCTGGTTCTGATGAGAGCGTCCTTGCTACCCAGAATCAGTTCTTCAGGGTGTGAAGTTGAGTTTCTCCTCTTCTTTTGTTGTGGAGTATCAAACGATACATCAATGATATCGAAAGTAGGAACTTCTGGAAGTTTAACTTCTTCTATCTTTTCTTTAGGTTCTGAAAAGCTGATTTCCAAATCTGCAAACTTTTCAACTAGATTTGACTTTTCAGGGTCAAGCTTATCATCGAATCTGACATGAATTGATTCTTCCACAATCCGTGATTCTATGTTATAAACTCTGTAGCCTCTTGAGTGTTCAGAGTATCCTAACAACAGACACTTCTCTGCTTTGGAATCAAACTTGCCAAGATTCTCTTTAGTGTTTAACATAAAACAGATACATCCAAAAGGGTGAAAATAAGAAATGTTGGGAATTTTATTCTTCCACAATTCCTAAGGAGTTTTACTCAAAATAGGTCTTATGGAGATTCTATTTTGAATATAACATGTTGGGTTAACTGCCTCTGCCCAAAAGTGCTTAGCCATGTCAGTTTCTTGGATCATGGTGCGAGCCATTTCTTGTAAAGTTCTGTTCTTTCTTTCTACAACTCCATTTTGTTGTGGAGTTCTAGGGCAAGAAAAATCATAAGATATCCCATGCGAATCAAAAAGTTTTTCAAAATCTTTGTTTTCAAATTCTCCACCATGATCACTTCTGACCTTGACGATTTTGCAATTCTTTTCGTTTTGCACTTGGGTGCAGAAAGAAGCAAACACAGAATGTGACTCATCCTTGTGTCTTAAGAATTTTACCCATGTCCAACGACTATAATCATCAACGATGACTAGTCCATATTTCTTACCATTGATAGAAGCAGTTTTCACTGGTCCAAATAGATCAATGTGAAGAAGTTCCAATAGTCTAGATGTAGAAACAATATTCTTTGCTTTAAAAGACGTTTTTGAAAACTTGCCTTTCTGACATGCTTCACAAAGAGCATCTGAAGAGTATTTCAGATTTGGCAAACCTCTGACAAGTCCTAGCTTGTTCACCTGTGAGATTCTTCTCAAGCTAACATGACCCAGACGTCTGTGCCAGACCCATTGCTCTTCATTGACAGACAAAAGACACTTTACATTTTGATGTTTTAAATCTGATAATTTAATTTTGTAAGTATTGTTCTTCCTTTTACCATTGAACAGAACAGATCCATCCTTCTGACTAACAGCCTTACAAGACGTTTGATTGAAAATAACGTCATAACCATTGTCACTAAGTTGGCTAATTGACAACAAACTATGCATTAGACCTTCAACTAAAAGAACATTATTTATAGAAGGAAGTTTACCATTACCAACAGTTCCGGAGCCAATGATTCTTCCCTTCTGGTTTCCTCCGAAACCGACGATGCCTCAAAGCTTAAGTTTTAGATCTTGGAACATATGCTTTTCTCCCGTCATGTGTCGTGAGCCTCCACTGTCTAGGTACCATGACTGGTGTTTCAATGGCGTCATTAAGGATATCTGCAACATAAATTATCTTATTCTTAGGTACCCATTTTGTGGGTCCTTTCACATTAGTCTTTCCAGAGTTTCTGACACCTTTGGATTTTCGTGCAGTAGGATAATAATGTGGTATTTGTGCATAATATTTGAGTTTGGAAATTTTCTTCCGTGTCTGTGTTTGTGATATGACAGACTTAGAACCTTCTGGTTCTGGACATTTCAGTTTAGTGTCAGCACGCACAAACTATTTAGATAGAGGTATTAGTTTGATATTCTTGGTTTCATCATATGGTTGTGATGGTCCTGAATATCCCAGACCTCTGCTTCCATTTCTGCTAACTCCATAGATCATTGAAGCCATTTTACTTCTATATATGCTTTTAGCAAGGAAGTGCTTAAAAGCTCTGTCATATCTGACCATTTCATTAGTGACAGTCATGTCAAACATGATCTCTTCTTCTAACTTGGATACTTTACTTTTTAATACAACATTTGATTTTTCTAAGAAAAATAATTTTTTGTTTAATTCAGAAATAGTTTGCTTGTCCTTAGTAAGGTTCTCGGAAGGAACCATAAAGGTCTTTTTCAGATTTTTGTGTTTTCTTAGAAGAAGTTGATACCTTTCCATAAGTTTAGATAATCCTATTTCAAGTTCAGAACGAGATAAGGAAGAAAGTACCTCTCTGTCGTCATCAGAGTCTGATAGTTCTTCTTCTAAAAGAACTTCCTTCGTGCTAGTTTTAGCCATGAATGCTACATTGGCATGTTCTCCGTCGGAATCTTCTTCTAACTCTGAATCATCCCAAGTTGCCATAAGACCCTTTTTAGCTTTTCTAGGTTTTCCGTCTTTCTTGAACTTTGGACAATCATTCTTGATATGTCCAGGCTCCTTGCATTCAAAACATGTAACTTCTCTTCCATAAGCTTTCTTTTGACCATGTATAGACTCAGATCTTCTTCTTGGTCCTTTGAACTTATTCCTTCTGTATTTCCACAGTTGGCTTATCTTCTTTGATATTAGAGATAGTTCATCTTCGTCTGAATCTTCTTCAGATTCTTCCTCTGGTTGATAAGCCTTTTTCTTTTCAGACTTAGCCTTTAGAGCAATAGATTTACTTTTCTTCTGACGTTCATCTTCTTGAAGTTCTATTTCATGACTCCTTAAAGAACTAATTAGTTCCCCAAGACTTATGTTGTTCAAATCCTTTGCTAGTTTCAAGGCTGTTACCATTGGTCTCCATTTGACAGGTAGACTTCTGATAATCTTCTTGACATGATCAGCAGTAGAATAACCTTTGTCCAGAACTCTGAGTCCTACAACAAGCATCTGGAAACTTGAGAACATAGTTTCCACAGATTCATCGTCTTCCATTCTGAAGACTTCATATTTCTGGTTTAGTGCAAGAGCCTTTGTCTCTTTGACTTGAGCGTTGCCTTCATGAGTCATTCGGAGAGAGTCAAAAATAGACTTTGCAGTTTCTTTGTTTGTGATCTTTTCATATTCCGTATATGAAATTACATTTAACAGAATCGTTCTTGCTCTGTGATGATTCTTGTAAGTCTTCTTTTAAGCATCTGTTAATGCACTTCTGACAATCTTTTTGCCTTCAGAATCTACAAGGTAACTGTAGCCATCAACTACCAGATCCCATAGATCTAAGTCAAAATCCAGAAAGTAACTTTCAATTCTATCTTTCCAATAGTTAAATTTTTCCCCATCAAAGATAGGAGTTTTTGCACTATAAGAATCTCTTTCATTAGCAGTAACATTTGGTTCAGGTGCAGCCATTGTTTTTCACACTTGGATCGGTACTGAACACTGTTAAGTGTTTGATAAAAATTCAACCTTTTTATCACCTCAGAATCGGAGCTCTGATGTCAATTAAAGGTGTGAAAAACACAAGAAAGGGGGGTTTGAAATGGTTTTTCAAAATAAAATCGTTTCTTTGTTCAAACCCCTTTTTAAGAATTTTCTAACTTATGAGTAAGAAGCTTAGAAAGAGATAACACAATATGTTTATACTAGTTCACTTGAGAATTCCTCAAGTTAATCTAGTCCACCCACCAAGGTGATTTTGCCTCTCTCAATCGAGGTCTTAATCCACTAATCAATCAGATTAATACAATGCACAAGCCAAACTGCTGGTGACTAACAACAACCTCTAAAACTCTCAAGTTCTAGACTTCTCAAGAAATCCAACCTTACCGGTCTTTCTCAAGGAACAATCCTCTAAGACAACACGTCTTAGACTTCTCAAGAAATCCAACCTTACAGGTCTTTCTTAAGGAATACAAACCTATGTTTGAATGAATATCGTTTACAGAATAGTGCTTCTAATATAAGCTGAAATGTAAACAAGTTTTGTATCTAAATGACTTAAGAAAGATATTAGTTAGAGAGTATTTTTTCAGTGAGCTTTCGTGTATCTTTCTTTAAGTCTTCAAGTCTTTATATAACCGAGTAAAATATGTCCATTGAAAAGTAATCATAGCTATTTACACTGATGGCGGCTTGATAGAGACGTGAGGACAGATAATACATTTTTGTCTTGTCTTGTCAAGATATCTTCATTAGTATTGGTTGCACTGTTTCCAAGATATCTTCATTTGTACTGTTGTACATTTGTACTCTATTGCTTAGTCTTCTAATCTTCTTAATTTCAGAGGCTTCTGCGAGCATGAGTAAGAAGGAAAATGTAGCTTGGTTCTTAAGATCTTCAAGTCTTGGAGTCCTCAGAGCTGCGCCTTCGGAGTCTTCAGCACTTGATCTTTAGAACCTTGTTCGCTTAGAATGTTGTCTTCATATCTTCAGAGCCTTCTGATGGTATTTAGTTGAAGCATGAGTAGAGACTAGAGTTGGGTCTTCAGAACCTTTATCTAAAGAACATAAGTCTTCAGCATCTAAACTTCGTTCATCAGAACCTCAGTCTTCAGAACTTCAGAACTTGTTCTCTTTACATATTATATCAGAGTCTTGCAATCTTCAAATTCTCCTGAAGCCATTTCTGTTATATAGCACATCAAGTGTAACGCGTAGGCGAAGTATTTTCTTTTAACAACATATTCACGCCATTTAACGGAAGCATAACATGTTTGTTAGATTCTCACAAATAACAAACATTAGACATATAAAATTGTTCATACAAACATACTTGTTTGATATCATCAAAACTCAGAGGTATTAATGCAGAACCAACTCTTGTTCTCATATCCCTTTGTATAACCAGACCCCGATCCCCAATCTCTTAGCATTTGTTAAAGAAAACATTTGCATGCAAGTTTAGTTTTAGATATCTTCCTTTTCCTTTCCAGGTTCATAGGATAAATAAGAAATCAGAAAGTAGTACCCAATTCCAACATTGCGGTAAGGTGGTCGCGTCATCGACAAAAATCGCACGCTACAATACTAAAGTGTTATTATTCAACGTAACAAACAGTCAAGATGTAGCAAGCAAAGTTGAAGCTGCTACTACAAAGTGTGCACAAACGATGATCATGCTAGCACCATAATGGAAAATGGCATATGTGTGTTGATTATACTGATCTCAATAGGGCATGCCTTAAGGATTCTTACCCCTCCCCAATATAGATAAACTTGTTGATAATTCTGCCGGTTTTAAACTACTATCATTTATAGATGCCTATTCGGGCTACAATCAAATACCAATGGCAAAAAGTGGCAAAAATACACTGCCTTCATGACCGAGTCGGACAATTATTACTACAATGTAATACCCTTCGGCTTGAAAAATGCTGGTGCAACCTACCAAAGGATGATGAACAAGGTCTTCCGGGGAGAAATCGGCGATATGCTCGAAGTATATATGGACGATATGATCGTAAAATCCCACGAGGAAACCGATCACACGACCCATTTGAGAAAGGTCTTCGAGCAGGCCAGGAAATACCGGATGCGGTTCAACCCGGAGAAATGCACTTTCGGGCTGCGGGCAGGCAAGTTCCTCGGCTTCTATCTGACGGAACGAGGAATCGAAGCCAATCCTGATAAATGCAGGGCATTCTCCAAAGTTCCTACGCCCAACTCAAAGAAATCCATCAAATCCCTCAACGGGATGCTCGCTTCATTATCTCGTTTCGTGGCTAAGTTTGCCCAGCACGCACTGCCCTTCTTCAAACTCCTCCGCAAGGAGGCAGTGTTTAAATGGACAGAGGAATGGGACCAGTCTCTCCTCCACTTAAAACAAGCACTATCAGAGCTGCCAGTCCTCTGTCGGCCAGATAACGGCAAAACCTTGTACCTTTATCTCGCCGTAGCAACCGAGACCGTGAGCGCCGCCCTCATCCGTGAGACGCCCGACGGGAAGAAACCCATATACTTCACAAGCAAAGCATTGTAGGGACCAGAGCTGAGATACCAACAAATAGAGAAGGTGGCTCTAGCCCTCATCAACGCCGCGCAGAGATTAAGGCACTACTTTCTGGCCCACATGATCGTGGTCCGAACATATCAACCCGTGAAGCAGCTGTTGGGATGTCTCGACATGGCCGGCATAATGCTTAAGTGATCATTGGAACTATCTGAGTTCGACATTCAATATGAGAGCAAAAATGTCCTCAAGGCCTAGGCGCTAGCCGACTTCGCCGTTGAAATGACGTTCACGGATCCCCCCACTTGCAGGGCATGCATATTGACCATCTTCGTCGATGGGGCATCCAGCTCAGCAGGAAGCGGGGCAGGTATCATCTTGGAAAATGACGAGGGAATCATTTTCAAAGTCTCACTTACCTTATCTTTCCCTACTTCAAACAAACAAGCTGAGTATGAAGCCTTCCTCGTGGGTCTACGCAGCCGAGGACCTGGGGGCCGAAGAAGTCGTCATCTACACCGATTCTCAGCTAGTGGCCCTTTAAGTTCGAGGAGAATATCAAGCCAAGAACGACAACCTGTCCGAATACTTGTCCCTGGTCAAAGAAAAAATGACGAAGTTTGCAACAGTAGAAGTAAAACATGTTCCCCGCGAACATAACGTCAGAACAGACATGTTATCTAAACTGGCGAGCATGAAGAAAAAAGGCGGAAATAAATCTGTTATCCAGGAGGTGCTTCCTCGATCCAGCATCGAGAAAACCTCCACGGTCATCGACGTGCAAGTCATCGGTGACAGAAAATGCTGGATGACCCCCGTTTATAATTACCTCACTAAGGATGAACTCCCACCCGACCCCAAAGAGGCCAGCATAGTCAGGCGCAGAGCCTGCTCCTACGTCCTGGTCGAAAACAAACTCTACAGGAGAGGATTCTCCATCCCTTTACTCAAGTGCGTCGAGGAAGAGATGGTCGCCCACGTCTTGTGTGAGTTCGATGAAGGAATCAACGCCCAACACCTCGGGGGGAGATCCCTTGCCAGGAAGGCCCTTCGAGTAGGGTACTACTGGACAACCATGTAACATGATGCAAAAGAACACGTAAAGAAGTGCGACAAATGCCAATGTAACACGGACATGCACTTGGCTCCACCTAACGAGCTCAAAGTTATGTCCTCCCCGTGGCCCTTCGCATGGTGGGGCCTAGACATCCTGGGACCATTCGTCGTAGGGTCAAACCAGAACAAGTACTTGATAGTAGGTGTTGACTACTTCACAAAGTGGATAGAAGCAGAGGCTCTGGCCAAAATAAAGGCCCATAACATACTTTTTCTTCTACAAGCGAAACATCCTCGCTCGCTTCGGCATCCCGCAAGCAATAGTCACCGACAATGGGACACAGTTCACAGACAGAAAATTTCAGGACTTCGTCGCCCAACTAGGCACGAAACAACATTTCGCGTCCGTCGAACATCCCCAAACCAATGGGCAGGCCGAGGCGGCAAATAGAGTAATCCTGCGGGGCCTCAAACAAAGGCTGGACGAAACAAAGAAAGCCTGGGTCGAGGAACTACACAGCATACTCTGAGCCTACCGCACTACGCCCCACTCTTCGACCGGGGAAACACCTTTCCGCCTAGGTTACGGGACTGAGGCAGTGATCCCCATCGAGATACACGTGCCATCCAGGCAGACTAAATCACCCTTGGATGAAGAAACAAATGACAAGGCATTGAGGGAAGAGCTCGACCTCGTCGAAGAGGTCCGAACAGGAGCAGCTCTCCGTGAAGCCTCATTAAAGCAGAAAATTACAATCAGGCACAACGCCAAGGTTATTTGGCGAGAATTCCAAGTGAGCAGCCTTGTCTTAAGAAGGAACCACAAGGATTCTCGAGAAGGCAAACTCGCCGCAAACTGGGAAGGGCCCTATCGCGTCCGGGAAAAGACGGAGAATGGGGCCTACTACCTAGAATACCTCAACGGGGAAGAACTTGCTCGACCATGGAACGCCGAAAAGCTAAAATAATATTATAGTTAAGGCCCTAATCGTCGGTTTGCTTCATCATGCGATGAACATAACACCTCGACTACGATGCGCATCCAGGTACAAGCGTCGCATACCAACTAAGGCAGGATCCCGCTCAAGAGCGAGCAGGACCCCCGCCCGACGGTGGTTCCTCAATCGAGCCCGTCGTCGTCAAAGTACCATGATAGGCAGAACACCTAGCTTGCAATGGGAGGTTCACGCCGCGAACTCAAGCCTCAAACGCGACCTGAGTTCCACTTTCACGCTCGGTAACTACCCTAGTCATTCGATCAATCCCCCTCACTGACGAACACATCTAAGTCGAGCAAATCCCGAAAGCAATAAACAAATCAAAGTTACCCTTATTACAGGCACGCACACGCATCGAGAAAAGTTACTACACTTAGCTAAAATAAAAACAAATAAAGACATGCGCGAGTATAAAGCATACAAAACTGACCAGGACGGCCGGACACATACATTCCAAAATAATTAATGGTCACGAGGACCACGATTGTGCTTGTTACAAAAGAAAGGGGCTTCGCCCCATACTAAATAATAAAATTACATAAAATATGGCATGCAGGCCAGAGATACAACAACAACAAAAAGAAACATCATTCTTCCATCTGCTCGGCCTCCTCAGGGATAGGCTGCGTCGGATGAGACTCCTCGTCGAGGATGTAGGCATGCTCATTGTTGCACCCTAATTTTTTACCCTAAGATCCCTTTTTTTTCTTTTTTTACATAACATCTTTAGGTCGTACGGCCTTGTGTGCGTGTTTATTGCGACTAACAAGTGTGTGTAGGTACGTTGAACTCAAGTGTAGACGATACTTATTCTCACAGTTAAGCGTTTCAAGGCATGACCAGTTAATCCTGATTTAAAGTGGTATTAGGATTTCTACTTGATCTGGACTCTATTCTTAGGATTCTTTCATCACCCTTGGGCCACTCTTAGATCGATAATCTGAAGATATCTTGGATGGACTTTTTGACTATATTTCATGAAATCGGGTTTGGTAGTTGTTTTTCCTCAGAGCGTTTCTTCGTTAGGGCTAGAAAGACTTGTTAGAGATTTGCTTACATGGTGTCAAAGTTGAAGTTTTGGATTCACTGATATTAAGGTCTTGGTGCGCTCTCAAATTCCTTGTGTATTAAAAGCAAAAGGGCTCGGACTCGGGATTAAAATCCAAGTGTACCAAGTTCAAATTCAAGTTTGCGTTAGTCAACAACATTCGAAGCTTAAACTCAAGACGACATGATTAAGAGCCTCATCAAAATTTAGTGCTATTTTAGTGCTATGTAATACAAGTTTCTATAAGATAACAAATTCTAGCGCTTATAATTAGTCCCTTTTTTTCTTTCTTTCCCAATAGAACTGACGGTTCCGGATTTATTTATTCTGTAAGAAATCTAAAAAAAAAAAACAACACCACAAAGAGGTCGGGCGTAACGAAGACTAGAAGGCCACACGTTGTATTGCCAAGGTTACTTTTGCAATTATTCAAGATAGTGCCAAGCAATGTCAGTTGAAGAATGTCCTTGTTTCAACTATTGTTGAAGATGCATAATATACAATTATTGTTGACAAAATATCATAAATTTTATCCTATGGCAACATTGCAATTATATGTCAAAAATGGTATCAAAGAAAGCCTTCCAAGTAGCTTTTCAAAATATTGTTCATGAGGTTGCATTTTACCGAAAAAGTAGTCAAAACTATCAACAACACTTCCTAATTGTGATGAAGACTTATATAGCAGAGTCTTCCTCCTTGCGAGAAGACATGAAAAGAGGGAGGGTGAGCCCATACATTGGAAGAAGTCATCTCTACTTGCGCAACCACCACCACTGCCACTTCGTAACCAGAAGATCTTGAGTCCTGTAAATAAAAAAAGAAGAAAAGTTATTCATAATAATAACATAGATATGAGGGAAGTAAAAAAGGACACTGTGGATCTATGACAACATTTTCATTTGCAGTGGCATGTTCTTCATGGTACCCGTCTCTTTCGGTCACGGCAACAGTGCTCACGGATAAGTTTAGGCGACAATACAATTACTCATCTCTCTCGGTTACGTTGCAATTTTCCGTTTTGATTTCGGTTCAGTTTAGGCATTTCAAGATTCGATTTAGTTCAACTTCTGATTCAATCTCAAGATAAAGAGGATTTAACGGATCATAAAGCAAAACCATAGTTTTAGATTGCTTACCAACAGAAGTTAGCATCGAACCGTTATTTCTGAGAACTTCAACCTTCAATGTTATCTACTAAAGCAAAATCAAGCTGAATGGACATACAAGGCACTGACTTTCTGACTACTACGGCCTCTGTCACGAAAAACACAAATTCCATGAAAAGAGAATGTTCAGAGCAACAATGTTTGCTATGAAACCATAAGCAACATCTCATAAAAAGGAGAAGATAGTCGTACCTTGAAAAACTGGTCATAAGCAACATATCTCTAATTTTGTACCCTTAGCTCATAAACTTGAGACGCCAAAATCTAAATGTTGACATGGAAGCCAAATTAAGATCTTGGCTAAAATCAAAAGTCAAGGGCAAATGACAACATGATTATTCATTTGATACAAACCAAAATGGCGGAAGAAGAACATGTATGCATTGAGGGAAATAAATACAAGTGAACCTACCACATCAAAAGGAGAACTCTTTAGCGTACGAGACCTTTGACTGTTAAACATTGCAACACACATGTTCAAGGGTTTGAAACCACTGAAACCTTTCCTCGTATTCAATTATAAAAATGTTTTCTTGCTCAATGTTGATGTTTGCTGGTTGGAAAAGCATTGAGGAACCGTGGCTGCACTTACAAGTCAAAATCCCATTAAAATCAGAAATTTCAATATCGTGATTTGTCAAGAATCAAAAGCTGTTAAAACCAATTCAGTGAGAATAGCAGCAACATAATCAGACATTATCAAAACTAGATTAAAAAATTTCCAAATCAGCTCACAACATGTTCAGACAGATTTTAAAAACTTTCCAAATACAGAGGAACATGCTTCAGACACATTTCAAAGACTTCCCTAAATAAACACGACATGTTCCAACACATATTCATTAGCATTCAATCAGGATTTCAGCTGGCAAGTCTATAAATTGGGAGCATTTCACACAGGATGGGGGGAGCCATAATTCAAAAACCTTTGAGAATCAGAGTCACATAGTAATCAACTTATACAATAACATCAAAGTTTACACGCCCAAATTCATACACAGAGGAGTTTCACATCAGCATACGGAAACATCACCCACACCAGTGGATACAACACATCATCACAACAACAACACAGAGCAAGCGAAATTGATACGAGAACGGGATCGAGAAATTAGAACAACACACAACAGTTGGAGGGATCGGAAGCATCAAAACATATTCACGCAAAGCAGGGGAAATATCAGAGAAAATTAAAACATTGCAGAGAAAGAATATTCACACGAAGTCATCAACAACAAACACACACGTATTAGACATCCGCACGCACAAGGAGAAAGATCTTTAAAGACTTACCTTTGGTGAAGATCCGAAGACGGTTGCCTTCCATCGCCTATTTACCGTTTTTTTGTCATTTTCTTTTCATTTGCAAAACTCCTTGTAATTGTAATCAGCATGATATAGTGGATTGGGGTATTGGGATTGTTGGGGTTAGGGTTTTATTGTTGCTTTTGTTCGATTTAGAGAGTAACGAGAGTGTTTGAGAGGGTGACGTTGGAGTTTAGGGTTTTCCCCCATGAAATCCATTAGAGGGAGCTTGAGAGAGGACGGAGAGGAGAGAAGAGAGCTTCTGCGTTTTATTTTTTCTTTTGTTCATGTTTTCACCTAATGATCACATGCACACACATCGTGGACCCTCTCCCCTTATGCGCGTAGGATCTCCCCGTTTAATTATAAAATCTGTTTTTTTTTTTTAAATCAATTTAACCTTTTACTATAAGTTCATTCTTTCTAAATAATCAAAAATCTTTTTTTTTAACGTTACTAAAAATTAAAATATAGAACTTTTAACCTTTTATAAAAAAAATAACTTCTCTTTTATATTTAAAATATCACCTTTCTTATAAAATATAACTAAAAATTTATTTAGGAACTTTTGATTAATTTTTAATCACTAAAACTTTTTTTAAATAATTAAACTCATTTTCTTTTCTCTAAATATTAATCAGTCTTAATTAATCTAAAAAAAACTTTTATATAATATTAAAACTAAATAACTTTTAGGATTAAAAAATTAAAACCTTTTTTATAGTACCGGTCCCCCCTTTTGTTTAATTTTCTTTTAAATTGAAAATAAGTTTTTAGAAAGATAAGTAGAAACTTAATATAATCTTTTTAAAATAATTTCTTTTTAAGATATAATTTCTAAACTATAACTCTTTTTTCTCTTTTCTTAAAATATTTAAAATTAACCCTTTTTAGTTAATAAGAAAACCCCTTTAAACAAATTTTTTTAATAAAAATAATAACTTTTAACCTAATAATTCTTAAAAATAATAAACTCTTTTTCTCCTTTTAAAATTAAAACTCTTTTCTTATAATTGTACCTTATTTAGGATCCATCGCGCGCCTGAGTGAATCATATGTTGGTATGCTTATACAATTTATTTGCTTCCTTTGCTTGTATGCATGTTATTGTTTCAAACCTTTTTTTTAAAACGAAAAGCTCTCGATCCAACGTCGAGCCCACTTTCTACCTATGTAAGTCGATCGCCTTTAGGCATCGCATTCAACCTTTTGGTCACTAGACACAAGACTAGCACCACTTTGCTGGCACTTTCGCCTAAATAACAATAATTAATCGCATTAATATCCAAGGGAAAATCCCATGCATGATAACCATGTTATTGTGCATGGTGCACATCATTTGCATCATAATCGACACCTTAAGATAAGTCAATTAGATAACTTAGGATAGATTTCCTAGGTTAGCCCCCCCTTAATTTTGATTTTTTTAATCAAACTTTAGCCCACCGAATTCTCCACACAAGAGAATTAGATGTGAATCATCTCAAAGAAGGGACATACAATCCCATACCCCACAAATACAAACATTTTCAAAAACTGTGGTGGTTTTCTTAAGATGATGACTCATCTTCTCTCCTAAACCTTTAAAACAATTTTAGTATCCTTAATAAGGAACTACAAGTGCTCTGATTCCCTCCTGACAGGATATGTAGGCACAAGATGCGATATCTTGTCGAGCACACTTAGGATTAAAAATAATAAACCACCTAACCTTAAACCCTTAGCAAAACAATAACAAATAACATAATAAAACAAGAGGTTCCTGTAGAGTACTACAGATATCTAGGGTGTTAACACCTTCCCTAGGTATAACCAACCCCCGAACTTTAGAATCTTAGTGCATTTGCATTGCATTGTGGGAATTCGGTTTTTCTCCCTTCCCTTGGATAAAATCAAAGACCGGTGGTGACATAAAAGAAATGTGATCCTAGTTAACTAATAACTATGGTATCCAATTTTCACCGCGACAGAAATGGCGACTTCACTGGGGAATCTCATAAGAGGGTCCCCCCTAACTTGATTAATTATGCTTTTTGTTATATATTTGTATCTGTTATTGTTTGCTTGGGTTATTACTTGTGTGGTGAGACAAAGTCCTACACCCAGACTAGAGTGAAAATTATGATAGGAACGGTGAGAATTCAAGGATACTTTGAGGGAGTCGATTCCTGAAGAAGTTGAATTGAGACCTCACCACTCAGTCTAGGCCCTCTCGAATTTAATTTTGTCCAATGAGTCTATTCGTGAAGTAGCTGTTATTTCGAACTAAAGGCCATCGACACTGGGGACCGTAGTTACCTTTTACCCAACTTGGCCTATTAGGATGTAGTGCGGGGACTATGCGGGAGTCTATTTCTGCAATAGTCGCTACGCGATACTACACTCAGACGAGATTCTCTTGAGAATATTATTGACCACCAAGTGATTTGGAAAATCGATAATATCCGAAAGATGGATTGTAGACTCTGGGAACTTTGTAGAACCCGTTCGGCAGGTACATTTGAAACTATAGTACACTCCTATTAGAATGGGTAGACCTTGGCTCCATGTTGTGACCTTTCAAACCTAGGACTTTTTGTTTGTTTGATTGCTTGTGTGTGCTTTGTGCTTTGTGCGTTTGCATCCCTGCATTCATTAGCATCATATCATAAAGATTCATGGAACTTAGTCTTATTTATAAACATCATAAGGATATCATGGACTCTAAAAAAATTTAAAGAAAAAAAAACGTTGAAGTACCTTTACAAGAGTCATAACCTGGACGGTCTAAGGGGACTGGAGACCTTGCTGACAGATAAAGAAAGGATCGAGACCAGATATGGGAAGTTATCATCTCCATTCTACTACTGTTTCCTTGATTATCAATTGGTACCTATCCTTGAAGAATTTCCTCAGCCGATGGAGTTGCTAATTTAAGACAAACACCCATTTCCTATCTCCGGTTAATATTCAAGCTAAGATGACTACAAAAGAAGGTTTATTAGAAAAGAACTTTTTTTGCAATAAACGGAAAGCTCAAGACGTCTTATCTCATTCTAGTCATCAGTCAACACTTCGTCGACAAGCTTATTCTAGAAGAACCTCAGTTGGAAGAAAGTCAAGGACTCAAAGAAGACCGTCGGAAGAGTCTCCTTAGATCTATCATTATTAGCTTTTATTTAGCTTTACGTTATGACTGTTCTAAGGCGTACATACACATTTTAATTTTGTATTAAATCAATTTTTAGTATTCCGGTAATAATGATTGTAACCGCTTTTCATGATTAATAAGCGAGCCTGTTGATATTCCTCAATGATTATAAATAGCCGAGTTCCATGAATCTTGATGCATCATACGCATCATTTGCATTTACATTCCTTTGCATTCTAGGTTCTCATTCGTGTCTCTCTTCTCAGACTCCGAATCATCGATACGATACTCGAGCCGGTCGCAAGAAAATGATGGATCATTTGGAACAGGAAAACCAAGCACTCCGAGCGGAGATTGTCACTCTAAAGGCCAACATGGAAACTTTTTCTACTACTATGAAGAATCTGATAGACATTCAAGAACAGGAAAATCAAGAACTTCGCGACGAGGTTGCAAACTTAAAGGTTACCAAGAAGAGCCTGATGGATTTGGTCAAAGAGATGGTCATATCCCAACGCCAGGATGGTTCTTCTGCCTCCTCCACTAATCAGCCAGTTGAACGAAGTGGTGAATATAGGGACATCCCTGTGCTCTACGATGATTTGTTCCCTACCCTCCTACAATATGGTTTGATCAAGAAGGAAACTCCACTATCCATCCCGATGACCCATAGGAGTTATCTCAAAGCTAATGCTTTTTGTGCCTTCCATCAAGGGGCACCCGGCCATGATATCGAGGAATGTTATGTCTTGAAGGAGAAAGTGAAAGAGATGGTTCAAAAGGGAGTCTTGTCTTTCGAAGTGTGCGAACCCCAAGTTGAGATCCATCTCTCACTCGAACAATAAGCAATCCCCTCCTTGCACATGGTGGATTGATACCAAGGACGGATTCTTTAAGGCTACGTCTCGTCATATTTTATGCTTATTTACTGTTTTCATATGCAATTTTCTACGATTGTTAATGCATTTGTTTTGACGTGTAAGAACTTGTTTGTTTTGAATAATTAATGCAATAATAATGTTTGTCTTGAAGAAATCCATTCGTTTCACTCATTTTAAACGTTCTTTCTATTTTATAATGCCAATACTACTCCAATCTCTTGCCTCGGCAAAGAATTAAATAGAGGATGACGAATCACAAACGCAAGATCTCTTGTTGTATGCTTTTGAATAAAACTCTGCTAGTGATGTAAGGCATTGTTTCAAATCCCTAAACACCGGAGATATAAGGGAGATAGACCCTCGTTAACCCTTTTGAGCCTTTGAAGTAGGAGTTTTCTTCTCTACAAAAAAACCTCATTCTTAACCTGGGGCAGGATAATTTTCAAAAAAAAATGGAGTAAAATATCACGAAGATTGGGTGGGCATAAACACACTTTGAGCCTTATATCTTTTGTTTCTTTAACCGTGAACCAATCCATAATACAACCCTTAAAAGTCCTAATTGAAGCAAGGTTTATTTCAAAAGCATACTCATTGAGATATCGTTTCCTGACTCCTGTGAGCTATGCTCAAAAAACTTGCGTTGGCATTATAAAATCATTAATTCAACCACAAAAATATTTTTAAATAAAATTTTCAAGACAAACATACGTTGCATTATCAGTTTCAGAATTAGCATCGTTCTACTTGTTAACATTGCTTGACATCATAGAAGCTAGCATACGAGTATCAGCGATGAGTTAGATCTTTTAAGATTTGAAACTCTGATGAGTGAATGCCAAATCATTTCAAAAGGACGACTATACCCAGGGGAACAATACCTGAAGACTTTGCTGAGCATGGGCAAGTTGTTTCCCAGCTGTTTCTTTCACTGTCTCACCCCAAAGGGAAAGTTTGAAGACTCATAATACTGTCAATCTGGGGCAGTTACGTCGAGATTCGATAAATCTCTCCAAGAGTTGGAAGACATTGGAACATTTTGGACGCCAAGTTTTCTGTAAAATCCTCTTGGGATGACTTCTTCTCGTGAACCATATGATCTGGGGCATTTGAGAGTCAAAGATTTTTTTTTCATCCATTCATAACAACGGTTGTTCAAAATGGCGACTACCAAGCAGTTCATCATTGCAGAACCACATCAGTCTCACAACATCCTTTACCCAAAAAGTTTTTGTCTTAAGTGGTGTGATGATTCCCCAGTAAGTCTTCACTTCAGGTAGTCACGACTATTCCCCGGTTAACCTCTATTTCGAGCAGTTATGGCAGGTTTGATGCAAGATTTCTCCAGTTGACAACCTAAGAATCCTCAGTGACTTTCGTTGGTTTCAACCTTCCCCAGCGAAGCGAGTGTTTATTTTACTCCTCAACGGATTTTCTCGCTACCTCAATCTTCTCCAGTGAAGACGGATGTTTATTTCATCCCCTTGAAGTTTTATCTCTGACATTTTCAACTACTATTGATCCAAGCTTCCCCGATTAAGTGGATATTTATTTTATCCAGTTACAACTTTCATTCAGACTACTTTAATTCATAGTGGATATTTATTTTATCCTCCATAAATTCTCCCCAATCATGAGTTTGGTCCGTTCTCAGTGGATCTCTCTCGTATCCAGCAGAGTAGCAAGGTTCATCTTGACAATCCTAAGTGAAGTCATGACGTTCATCCCAAGTGGAGTGCTCTATTTTCACCAGAGAAAGCTTGAAGCTGTGAAGTGGGACTTGTTTCCATATATGGTTTTCCATTTATCCCCAGTGATGCTTCTTATATTGCAAAGATTGGTCGGGTATCCGTATCGAGATGCTTGTTTTTTGGTCTCCAGTTCGCTTCTTGTTGTTGCTTTGTCAGCATAAGCATAAGCATAGCATGGCATTCTTTCATGTAGATTCATGGCATGTGCGCATTTTTCTTGCATCTTGCATTTTATGTGTTGCTTGTTTTGTTCTTTCACTTTGGCTGTGTTTATTCCCAAGTGACTGGGTTTTGTCTGCTCCCTCCAAGTAGAGTCATCAGCCCTAGGCAGAAATAACACACCCTTTCTAATTCCCCACTGAGTTTGATCCTCGTGGAAGATGTTTGCTTTAGTTTTCTTTTCCATTTTTGGATAAAGATAAACCCGTTGAGTTCAATCCTCAATGGATGGAGTCTTGATTGACCATTTCTTTCCAATTATTCCCTGGATCGAACTTTGGTCCCTGACAATCACAAATTTCGGATATTTCTAAGATGTTGAACCCGGACTAAGCGTGCATTTATCTTGCACTTTGTCTCCCCAAGAAGAGTTTATTTGAAGATCTCTATGGAAGACAGAAGTTATTCCTCCAGCAGTATTATGGGATTTAAATCTAGACAACAAGTGGTAGCTCTTTATTTGAGCTCTATTTTCTATCCGGATGACAAATGACAGTCTCCTCAAGACATTTGTCTATCCCTAGTGAAGTTATCAAGGTTACCAACCATTCTCCATCAAATATTATCTCACCGAAAATCCGTCAGAAAGGTTCATTGAAGACCTTCCAGGTGTTTCTCTTTATTTGAGAATCCTTTTTGCAAGAATTTTATTACTTCAACGAATTTTCAACTACATCAATATTACTTCTCAGTGGTATTCTCCCCAGTGAGCCCACAATTCAATTTGCTTCCATCAAATGGCATCTCTTTGAGAAGTTTGGTGAAGGTTCAGATGATCTTTCTTTTTATTTGAGAAGACATGTTTACAAGTCAGCTGGCCCGCATCTCTTTTGAAGATCCCCGGTGAAACTTCCAAATCTCCAACAAGTTATGAATTCCAGCTGAAGTCATAAGATCTCCAGTGGAATCCCGACCCCCTGTGAAGTTACTTTCTAACAAGTATTCACCTTTCCATGAGGAGTTCAAGACTGTGCTCGAGGCAGACAACCTCGTAGCGGTTATTTCAAGATGTGTTCTAGAGGCAGACAACCTCGTAGCAGCTTATTTCAAGATGTACGCGAGGCAGACAACCTCGTAACAGTTTATTTCAAGACTCTTGTTTGAGGCAGACAACCTCGCAGCAATGACTTGTTTTCTACCCTTTCAAGTGGATTACTTGATAGAAGACCTCGGCAGTAGGTATTTCCCTGGTTATTCTCGGCAGAAGATTTCCAGAAGAGCTCAGCAGTAGGTATTTCCCTGGTTATTCTCGGCAGTAGATTTCCAGAAGACCTCGGCAGTAGGTATTTCCCTGGTTATTCTTGGCAGTAGATTTCCAGAAGACCTCAGCAGTAGGTATTTCCCTGGTTATTCTCGGCAGAAGATTTCCAGGTGACCTCGGCAGTAGGTATTTCATATTAAATTCTCTGGTTATTCTCGGCAAGTAGATCTCCAGCAAACTTCGATAGACAGTCATTTCTTTCCAGGATCTTAGCAATAGATTCCCTGGTTAATTTCAAACTTCGACAAACAGTCGGTTCTCTGGTTATTTTCGGCAGTAAATTCCCTGGTTAACTTTAAACTTTGACAGACAGTCATTTCTTTTCTCAGCAGATTCCTCAATACTTTGATAATGGACACCTTTCCAATAAAACCTTGGCAGAAGGTATTCCTAAGAGAGGTTCTAAGTCTCAGCAAGAGACTCCTCCAGTTGATATCTCTTGGAGATTCCTCTGGTTGACCACGACATCAGGTTCTTCAAGAAGATTTTGTTAGAAGACTTCATTGCAAGTCCATCACCCTGTGCTTAAGATACATTGTGATTGTCAGTTGGTAGTCTCTTTCCCCTAGTGGAGCTAGTTCTTTCCCCGTGGAGTCTTGCTTTGCTGTGTTCCTCGTCGGGTCTTTCTTTCTTTGCATTTCAACCATAGCTATCCCCTGTGACATTATTCCTCACAGGATCTCTGTCTTGCATTTCATATCATTTCAAACCATATCATTTTCATTTGGTGGCATCTTAGGGCCAAAAATTGTGCATGTTTGTATTTAAGTCCCTCCTATCTCGTCGAGACGAAGATTTCAATCTCCATATCTCTGAATAGAAGAAATTTAAATAGGGGCATCTGTTGCACCCTAATTTTTGACCCTAAGATCCCTTTTTTTTCTTATTTTACATAACATCTTTAGGTCGTGCGGCCTTGTGTGCGTGTTTATTGCGACTAACAAGTGTGTGCAGGTACGTTGAACTCAAGTGTAGACGATACTTATTCTCACAGTTAAGCGTTTCAAGGCATGACCAGTTAATCCTGATTTAAAGTGGTCTTAGGATTTCTACTTGATCTGGACTCTATTCTTAGGATTCTTTCATCACCCTTGGGCCACTCTTAGATCAATAATCTGAAGATATCTTGGATGGACTTTTTGACTATATTTCATGAAATCGGGTTTGGTAGTTGTTTTTCCTCAGAGCGTTTCTTCGTTAGGGCAAGAAAGACTTGTTAGAGATTTGCTTACATGGTGTCAAAGTTGAAGTTTTGGATTCACTGATATTAAGGTCTTGGTACGCTCTCAAATTCCTTGTGTATTAAAAGCAAAAGGGCTCTGACTCAGGATTAAAATCCAAGTGTACCAAGTTCAAATTCAAGTTCGCGTTAGTCAACACCATTCGAAGCTTAAACTCAAGACGACATGATTAAGAGCCTCATCAAATTTTAGCGCTATTTTAGTGCTATGTAATACAAGTTTCTATAAGATAACAAATTCTAGCGCTTATGATTAGTCCCTTTTTTTCTTTCTTTCCCAATAGAACTGACGGTTCCAGATTTATTTATTCTGTAAGAAATCTAAAAAAAAAACAACACCACAAAGAGGTCGGGCGTAACGAAGACTAGAAGGCCATACGTTGTATTGCCAAGGTTACTTTTGCTATTATTCAAGATAGTGCCAAGCAATGTCAGTTGAAGAATGTCCTTGTTTCAACTATTGTTGAAGATGCATAATATACAATTATTGTTCACAAAATATCATAAATTTTATCCTATGGCAACATTGCAATTATATATCGAAAATGGTATCAAAGAAAGCCTTCCAAGTAGCTTTTCAAAATATTGTTCATGAGGTTGCATTTTACAGAAAAAGTAGTCAAAACTATCAACAACACTTCCTAATTGTGATGAAGACTTATATAGCAGAGTCTTCCTCCTTGCAAGAAGACATGAAAAGAGGGAGGGTGAGCCCATACATTGGAAGAAGTCATCTCTACTTGCGCAACCACCACCACTGTCACTTTGTAACCAGAAGATCTTGAGTCCTGTTAAGAAAAAAAGAAGAAAAGTTATTCATAATAATAACACAGATATGAGGGAAGTAAAAAAGGACACTGTGGATCTATGACAACATTTTCATTTGCAGTGGCATGTTCTTCATGGTACCCGTCTCTTTCGGTCATGGCAACAGTGCTCACGGATAAGTTTAGGCGACAATACAATTACTCATCTCTCTCGGTTACGTTGCAATTTTCCGTTTTGATTTTGGTTCAGTTTAGGCATTTCAAGATTCGATTTAGTTCAACTTCTGATTCAATCTCAAGATAAAGAGGATTTAACGGATCATAAAGCAAAACCATAGTTTTAGATTGGTTACCAACAGAAGTCAGCATTGAACCGTTATTTCTGAGAACTTCAACCTTCAATGTTATTTACTAAAGCAAAATCAAGCTGAATGGACATACAAGGCACTGACTTTCTGACTATTACGGCCTCTGTCACGAAAAACACAAATTCCATGAAAAGAGAATGTTCAGAGCAACAATGTTTGCTATGAAACCATAAGCAACATCATATAAAAAGGAGAAGATAGTCGTACCTTGAAAAACTGGTCTGGCTGCTCGATCAAGGCATGTCTCTAATTTTGTACCCTCAGCTCATAAACTTGAGACGCCAAAAGCTAAATGTTGACATGGAAGCCAAATTAAGATCTTGGCTAGAATCAAAAGTCAAGGGCAAATGACAACATGATTATTCATTTGATACAAACCAAAACGGCGGAAGAAGAACAGGTATGCATTGAGGGAAATAAATACAAGTGAACCTACCACATCAAAAGGAGAACTCTTTAGCGTACGAGATCTTTGACTATTAAACATTGTAACACACATGTTCAAGGGTTTGAAACCACTGAAACCTTTCCTCGTATTCAATTATAAAAATGTTTTCTTGCTCAATGTTGATGTTTGCTGGTTGGAAAAGCATTGAGGAACCGTGGCTGCACTTACAAGTCAAAATCCCATTAAAATCAGAAATTTCAATATCGTGATTTGTCAAGAATCAAAAGCTGTTAAAACCAATTCTGTGAGAATAGCAGCAACATAATCAGACATCATCAAAACTAGATTAAAAAATTTCCAAATCAGCTCACAACATGTTCAGACAGATTTTAAAAACTTTCCAAATACAGAGGAACATGCTTCAGACACATTTCAAAGACTTCGCTAAATAAACACGACATGTTCCAACACATATTCATTAGCATTCAATCAGGATTTCAGCTGACAAGTCTATAAATTGGGAGCATTTCACACAGGATGGGGGGAGCCATAATTCAAAAACCTTTGAGAATCAGAGTCACATAGTAATCAACTTATACAATAACATCAAAGTTTACACGCCCAAATTCATACACAGAGGAGTTTCACATCAGCATACGAAAACATCACCCACACGAGTGGATACAACACATCATCACAACAACAACACAGAGCAAGCGAAATTGATACGAGAACGGGATCGAGAAATTAGAACAACACACAACAGTTGGAGGGATCGAAAGCATCAAAACATATTCACGCAAAGCAGGGGAAATATCAGAGAAAATTCAAACATTGTAGAGAAAGAGTATTCACACGAAGTCATCAACAACAAACACACACGTATTAGACATCCGCATGCACAAGGAGAAGATCTTTAAAGACTTACCTTTGGTGAAGATCCGAAGACGATTGCCTTTCATCGCCTATTTACCATTTTTTTGTCATTTTCTTTTCATTTGCAAAACTCCTTGTAATTGTAATCAGCATGATATAGTGGATTGGGGCATTGGGATTGTTGGGGTTAGGGTTTTATTATTGCTTTTGTTCGATTTAGAGAGTAACGAGAGTGTTTGAGAGGGTGACGTTGGAGTTTAGGGTTTTCCCCCATGAAACCCATTAGAGGGAGCTTGAGAGAGGACGGAGAGGAGAGAAGAGAGCTTCTGCGTTTTATTTTTTCTTTTGTTCATGTTTTCACCTAATGATTACATGCACACACATCGTGGACCCTCTCCCCTTATGCGCGTAGGATCTCCCCGTTTAATTCTAAAATCTGTTTTTTTTTAAATCAATTTAACCTTTTACTATAAATTCATTCTTTCTAAATAATCAAAAATCTTTTTTTTAACGTTACTAAAAATTAAAATATAGAACTTTTAACCTTTTATAAAAAAAAATAACTTCTCTTTTATATTTAAAATATCACCTTTCTTATAAAATATAACTAAAAATTTATTTAGGAACTTTTGATTAATTTTTAATCACTAAAACTTTTTTTAAATAATTAAACTCATTTTCTTTTCTCTAAATATTAATCAGTCTTAATTAATCTAAAAAAAAACATTTATATAATATTAAAACTAAATAACTTTTAGGATTAAAAAATTAAAACCTTTTTTATAGTATCGGTCCCCCCTTTTGTTTAATTTTCTTTTAAATTAAAAATAAGTTTTTAGAAAGATAAGTAGAAACTTAATATAATCTTTTTAAAATAATTTCTTTATAAGATATAATTTCTAAACTATAACTCTTTTTTCTCTTTTCTTAAAATATTTAAAATTAACCCTTTTTAGTTAATAAGAAAACCCCTTTAAACAAACTTTTTTAATAAAAATAATAATAACTTTTAACGTAATAATTCTTAAAAATAATAAACTCTTTTTCTCCTTTTAAAATCAAAACTCTTTTCTTATAATTGTACCTTATTTAGGATCCATCGCGCGCCTGAGTGAATCGTGTGTTGGTATGTTGGTATGTTGGTATGCTTATACAATTTATTTGCTTCCTTTGCTTATATGCATGTTATTGTTTCAAACCTTTTTTTTTTAAAACGAAAAGCTCTTGATCCAACGTCGAGCCCACTTTCTACCCATGTAAGTCGATCGCCTTTAGGCATTGCATTCAACCTTTTGGTCACTAGACACAAGACTAACACCACTTTGCTAGCACTTTCGCCTAAATAACAATAATTAATCGTATTAATATCCAAGGGAAAATCCCATGCATGATAACCATGTTATTGTGCATGGTGCACATCATTTGCATCATAATCGACACCTTAAGATAAGTCAATTAGATAACTTAGGATAGATTTCCTAGGTTAGCCCCCCCTTAATTTTGATTTTTTTAATCAAACTTTAGCCCACCGAATTCTCCACACAAGAGAATTAGATGTGAATCATCTCAAAGAAGGGACATGCAATCCCATACCCCACAAATACAAACATTTTCAAAAACTGTGGTGGTTTTCTTAAGATGATGACTCATCTTCTCTCCTAAACCTTTAAAACAATTTTAGTATCCTTAATAAGGAACTACAAGTGCTCTGATTCCCTCCTGACAGGATATGTAGGCACAAGATGCGATATCTTGTCGAGCACACTTAGGATTAAAAATAATAAACCACCTACCCTTAAACCCTTAGCAAAACAATAACAAATAACATAATAAAACAAGAGGTTCCTATAGAGTACTACAGATATCTTGGGTGTTAACACCTTCCCAAGGTATAACCAACCCCCGAACTTTAGAATCTTAGTGCATTTGCATTGCATTGTGGGAATTCGGTTTTTCTCCCTTCCCTTGGATAAAATCAAAGACCGGTGGTGACATAAAAGAAATGTGATCCTAGTTAACTAATAACTATGGTATTCAATTTTCACCGCGACACTCATCGCCAATCTAGAAGAAATCGGGAGTGACAATCTTACCATCTTCAACATGGTTCAGAAAACTGGTCCCCTCCGGTTTTGTCATCAGCATTTAGCATCTCCGGTTGGGCAAGGTAATGGTCGATGCCCCGGGAAAAATGGTTCCCACTCCAACAAAAGGGAAACTTAAACACCCTGTCTGCCACCAACTTCCCTGTCTCGTCGTAGAGGTTATTACCGTCCTCATCCGTCGACACTTCCCAGGCAAACGTGGTATCCTGGGCTTTCTCCAACACGGGTTCGATGATGTAGAGCCTCTCCTTAAAAGTCCTGATAGACTCGGAGAACGGCTTAAATAAATTTTTCACCTGCTTTAGCGAAACCCAACCATACGTTCTCCCAGAGACCTGCCTCTGGAGGTGAAAGATCGTGAAGAACATAGGGTGGGTGGCTCCTATCTTCAGGAACTCATACGTCAGCTCGAAGGCACGAATGAAAGCTAGCGAGTTAGGATGCAGCTGTGATGGGGCCAGGTCCAAGTGCATAAAGATAGACCGCTGAAATTCGGTGAAGGGCAGCCTCAGTCCGATGTCTTTGATGACGTACTCGTACATCGGGAACATCTCCCTGTAATCCATACAAAATGGTCTTCCTCACCTGGGAAGTGTACCTTCCACTCCCCTTTTGGCCCTACGGTCGTGAAGACATCCCCGGTATATGAAGCTAAGACAGACGCATGTTCGACACGCTCTGCAACTGTCCACTCCTCTACGGAAGTCCTATCCGGGGGAGTCTCCCCAACATCGCTGGGGGCGGTTGAAGCTTCAGTATCACTACTCTTTGAGGAGTTCTCCTCGGATGAGTCTATAAGGATCTCTCTCTCTCTCTCGGGTTCGCAGGCCATCTTTTTCACCTGAAAAGTAGAGGACAAAAGTGAATTCGATGACAAACTCAAATCCACCCTTCCACCGCTAGTCAAGTGAAAAGGCGCGCGAAAGATCAGTGGACAACGTCCCCGACCTAAGCCCTAATCAAATGGAATGAAAGCACTACGCAAGGGGATGCCCGGGGGATACCCTCTTACGCATACAGGGAGGTTCCCCCAGTTCACTACCCAGAATTCCATTTGAAGCTTCATCGGAAAACTCATGAATCCGCTGGAAACTTCAGAGGAACACCATAAAATTCATGAACTCCGCTAGTAACGCTCACGCTCGTCATCGTAACGGCGTCAGAAACAGCCTAAATCTACAAGTTCCTAAAAGACCCGGCGACCACGACGGCAACAGAAAGTGGCCAAGCCATAGTCTACCACCAACAGTCACCGGAAACTGCTATGGTAACTACCTAAAGTCATCCTAACTGCATGCATTCTAACTAAATGAAAGCAAAAGGCTGGAAACTAAGGAAGAAATGAGTAATTTACGTGGTCGGGGAAGCTTTAAAGGGTCGAAGATGTTGCTCGGAGCTTGTACGGTGGCGGAAACGACGGCTAACGGCGGCACGGATTGGAAAGCTCAGAGAGAAGATCGAAGGAGGAGAAAGAAGCAAAAAACACAAATGAGCAGCTTCTCCCTCTATTTATAGGCACTCTGAAGGCACGTTCACGAGCACGCGCATCTAAATGCATCATCATGACCCTATCCTAGCCATCATGACGCATTTAATGCTGCATAAGGCTTGAGGCACACGTGGCGTCCCGTCTCTTCAGACTACCTCAACCGTTTGTCTCCCCATACGCCGGGCACTCCAAACAATGTTATGTATCCCACGGGCACTAACCCCCCGGGCACCACATAACAACTCCACCTCGTCGACAAGCGACGACCCCTTCAGATCTCCCCGGGACTGTGAGCTATCCTTAAGTCATCACTCTCGTGCTCGAGAGCAACGACTTGGGGGGCTCCTGTTCCGGACTGGACCAATGACTAGGCATGGCCCAATCCACTTATGCTCCCAGAACGCCCCAATTGCCTATGTCCAACCAATATGGGGCAGCATTTACCTTTCAGCCCCTCTGTCGGGCACATATGGTCATAGAGCCCACAGGGTCACTTGCTCCTCCTCGGCATTCCTGCCCGTCATGCATGGCACTCCCATCCAGAAACAGCCACAGCGCCCGTGCCCGGAACTACGTCTTTGCCAGTGGCAACGGCTAGTTTCGGGCACATCTGCCCGTCCCAGTGGCTAGTTTCTAGCAGTTATCTATTCTTTGGGAAACAGTTATTTCGCCTCAAAAATAAGGACCGTTGGTCGTGCACTGGGGGCACTATAAAAACCCTCTCATTTGAGAGGGTCGGGTATTCTAAATCATCCTAAGAACACATACTTTGGTACTTGCCTTTTTCCTCTCCCGATTTTTACTTTAGCATCGGAGTGCCTTACAGGTACACCCCTCTCCTCATCTCACACACCCAACATCACAGACGTCTTCTTGGCCCACTTCAGGTTCTGATCAACCGGCAAGATCACCAACTAAGAAACCCCGGAACATGAATAATTTCTTCCCTAGTTTCTCATAGTGTGAACCCTTGTTGTTTAAGGATGAGCCTTTTGATCTCGGCTTCATGAGAAACTATGTGCTTTTGTAATCTCCTTCAATAAAAAATGCTTCCTATATTAAGTGGTTGGACATAGTTCAACAAGAGAAGGAAAAAGTATAGAAAAACCAGGGTATCTTTGACTTGATACAACTTTAGAGAGTTAGTCGTGGGTATAATTTTCACATGCTGGTTGCTGCTATCTGCTTTTAGGAATCTTCGACTAACACATTTCACTTACCATGTGGAATGATCACTCCCACGCTATTTGATATGGAAGCTATTATTGGTCTTTAACCAACTGGGGAAACCTTCGACCCCACCCTGATAAAAAAACCAAACCTAATTTCACCTTTTTTCACGCTAGTTATAACATTTTTATTAAAGACCATCATGCCTCGAGTGATAATGTGAGCGCCCAGGAACATATTGCTTTCCTTACCTACTGGGTATCTCACTATGTTTTTTGCTCCAACTCTATTCAAGTAGCCAAGAAATTTATCCCTCTGGCTACTCAACTTCATGAGAGGAGAAATGTTTGTCTTAATAAGCTAATTTTGTGCATTCTGTATGAATCTTTGGCGATTGCCTCTCGTGACCTCAAGGCACAGATATATCCTAAGGAAAATTTCTTGATCTCAGGACCCATCTACCTCTTACAATTGTATTATAATGCCACACTTTAACATTCCCTAAAGTCTAACACTTTGCCTTACCTAGAAAGGAGAATCAAATGCCTAAGACTTGCCAAGATTATGTCATATGATGGTAACTCTGCATCAAAAGAAGTCTTTAAAACATACTTCTTCATGTTTTACAACTGCAAAACATTCCCTTCGACCATGGCGCCCTTCTTCTGCCGAAGCCATGGACCAGACTGGTTCAAAAAGGCATTCCAATCTTATTCGTATTAGAAGCAAAGAGAAGTTGACGGAATTTGGATGGAATTTTTCAAACCTTCCATCTTGTCGACCAAACTTTGTTATTCCCGATCAAGTATTAAGGTGACTACTTATCATTCAAACTTGGTAGCCAGGAAGTTTGGCTTATGATCATTCTTGGTAAAATCCCTTATTGAAAAAAAAAAGAGTTGGTCTTTGTTGCTACTGACAAGCCATGTGAAGAATGGCTCCAGAAGTGTTTAAACTTTTTTTAATAAAAACACTTTACACCTCAATCCTTTCAAATTCTCACCTTCTTTCCATTTTACAAAAGAATTCGAAAACTGTTGGGTCACCTATTATTGAGGTGCAACAGATCCTTTAGTTGTGGTTTAATGCCAAACATATGCTTTTTCGTTTCTACAAAATCAAAGGAATAAAAGCAAAGGTATGCATATCAAGGAAATTCATGCATTCTGGCGTTATTTTGAAACTGTATATAATCCTTGTGATATTCGTTGAACCATTTATGACGCAAACTTTAGAACATAAAGTTACATAAAAACTTCCAAACTTGAGAATTCCTCCCTATGTGGAAGATAGGTATAACTTTGCTTTAAAATTTTATTTTTCTAAACTCCTCCCATTGCCAACCTATGAATTTGGCTTGGCTTTTCGACCACCAATTCCAGACTGGCTCCCATATGGGTCTTTATCAGCTTTAAATAATGAACTAAAAAAACCTCGTCATAGAGTAGTTTCGACTAAGTATCACATGGATAATTATAAAGGCCATGTTCATGTCGATGTCGAACATGTTCAAGTCTTGGAACCAATTTCAGAAGGTGAAATACAAGACTCTTGGGAAAATTCTGAACTTTCCTTTATGCTTCCATTTTACTCACTTGTGTCAGTTTATTTTAGCCTTCCCTATTAATCGAAAAGAATCGAAGAAACAAAAAGAGACAGCCAACAATAAAGACTCTGCGAGGGAAACAACACAGGTAAATTTCTATACCTTTATTCTATTATGAGTATGAACGTTTTTGTAAAATATAGTCTTTCTTTGCTGTTATCTTTCAGGGTCGAAAGAGAGGAAACACTTTCACTTCTTCCTCACCCTGTTAAGAAGAATAAAGAGAGTGAAGTTCCCGACCAGTAAGGGACACATGTTTAACTTACTCTCTTTTTGTCTTTCCTTTCTTCCTATTATCTTTTATCATAATAAAAATTATGAATACCTCAGGATGGAAGAAAAGAGAGGGTATCCATTGTTGGGAGTGACGAAAGCTTGGTTTCGACTCACCCTATCCCTCCCAAATATAAAACCAATATGGTTGTTGTAAGGGAAGAAGAGAATGAGGGTGAAGCTCTTGCTGAAACTTCTGAACCTCGCCAAGTTGGAAAGAAGAAGAAAGTAAAGAAACATACTTCTGAGGGCAGCTCCTAGAAATTCAGAAAAGAAAATATTGTTACCATTGATGACAAAGGGCGTGGAGAGGGGGAGCACCCCCAACTGATCAGAAAGAAAAGGAACAAACAAAGTCACCTCAACCTAGAAAAACCCCAGAGAATGCTAACTCAAGTCCTGATTTTATGGTCACTAAGGTATTCTTTTAGATTTTCTTTCATCTCTCCTTCGATCTCCACATTTACACTCTATATTCTAATTCGAATGCTGATGCATCCGCAAGTGCACGGAAATATCGAAGTAATATAAAAGATTGTCGAACCCACAAAGGCCAATGTCAACCTAGCATTATCTATTGTTGCGATGTAAAGCTAAGGCTATGATTAAAATGGTAAGAACGGAAATATAAACCCTAATTACTAAAGGTTTGAAAATAATATTAAAACGAGCCCGAAATATGAATTCCGCGCACCTAAAGGATTTGTAGAATACGGGTGCTAATTACGACTATATCTTAATTCCGTAGATTATACCGACTTAAAGGCTCCGCCTCATGCTCACCCGTTCTTAACAAAAGCCATACTTCCTAATCCCTAGATTTTTCTCTCGCTCGCCCGGTAACTAAGAAATACACTTTGAAAGCCAATAATATCCTAAACAATATCTAAAGCGCTCTCGTTGTATTTAGATATGATGCCTAATTCCCACTATCCAGTTCACTCCTCACGCTCTCGCGGTCTCGGCTTAAACCTTAACTTATTCCTCCCTCTCGTGTCGAAATAAGAGACATTACAATTGGAAATTAAAACCAAAATGACAGATAATCATAATTTCGCGCTTAGAGTTTTCTACTGAGTCCCGTCGGTAATGACGGTCCTCATACGCCGGACTCAAGACAATTTAATTAAACATGGAATTAAACATAAACAAACTGAACATGATACACATAATAAAGGACATCATGCTTGACAATTGTAAAATGAAACAGCAGTAATAATAAAGTGATAAATACAAAGAACCTGTAAATGACTTGAAATAAATGCGGGAATTGAAATAAAGAAAACGGAACTGAAATAATCTTCTATTAATATGACGGCAAGATTGTTGATGATCTAAGTTGTACAGAATAAAATAAAATACAGAATTATGACAATCCCTCGATGTGAGCGATTGTAACTTTTACAAGTGCTTTTAATGCCTAAAACTAGAAAGCGAAAATGACAGCGCTTCCACGCAACTTGGATGCTTTTGAACTGGGGCAAAGTGTCCTACTTATAGAGGATTCTTGCCTTGAATAACTGTTCCCACGCTTAGAAAAGGGAGGGAATTTCAAATCCCTGAAAATTGCTGAAAATTGCTGAAGCTGCTGAAAACTGTTGCTGCAAACCAATGGCGAACACCGTGGGGTAATGGCGAACACCATGCTAATGGCGAACGCCATCTAGGGACGGCGAACACCGTATCAGTAAAATGGCAGAATTTTCTCTTTTTCTTCATTTTCTTGCTCTTTTCCCGGTTTTCTCGCACGGATGCTCTTATTCGACAAATACCTGAAACACAAACATAACACAATATAATAATAGGAAAAACATAATAAAACAAAATTAAATTGCATGCGAATCGAGTCGAAATAAATGGTATATTTTCACATTATCAACACCCCCACACTTAAACTATTGTTTGTCCTCAAGCAATCAACCAACACGGTAAAAAGAAAATAAGCACGGTTCGAAACATAGGCACAACGAGACTCTAATCTTACGTGGCTTCTAGGCTAATGTTTGGTCGATAGGTACTAAATAGTGAAAACAAGGATATCGTAACGACACATTTCCACATTTGCGGACAAAGACTCCCTTCCTATGCAATACCAATTCAAATCATGATATTTTAACTCGACCTACATCCTTCATCCTATTTCACCTCTTTTTCATTCTGGCGCAATCACATTAAGCCCGTTATCCTTTGTACTTACATGGTAAGTGAACCTGTTTATGTTATATGATCTCGACATTCAAATTTTTTTCTTTTTCGCACATTATGTTTTCTTTTGCTTACGAATTTCAAGAGTCCGAACCTTTGGGCTAAATGAACGTGTGAGGACAACCCAACTTAGAGGGAACATGTCTTTCATTTGTTTTTTCTATAAAAATCACATTATTTAAAATTTTGAGATCAACACATATTTGCATCGGTTCGTTACTTAGTTTGTACACAAGGAAGGTGTTGACTGCTAGTATAAACTAATCAAGACGCTACTTCTAAGAAACTAGGCATAAGGTCTTGGCATAATATCTATTTAAATCAATATCACAAATTTAGGGAATCTAGGGTGTAGGAACGGTACCGATATTTACAAAATTTTCCCAAGTCTATCTAACACAGCCTAAACAACCTATATACTTTTAGAGTGTCGTGCCATGAAACGAAACAAAAAATAGTTGGAGGTTAAATTTTTTTAAAAATTTCGGGGAAATTGAATAACAAGTGAAAATCACGCATAAAGACTCGACAGCACATGCAAAGACTCGACAAAACATTAAAAACAAATAAAATTCCTAAAAGCATGAAATAAACTAAAAAACAATAAATTAAACTAAAAAGCGATAAATGTAAAGGGATAAAGTTCCTCCCCCACACTTAAACCAAACATTGTCCTCAATGTTTTGATAAAAGGTGGAAAAAGGAAAGATAGAACCTGTGTGAATGCTACTGCGTGCCAAATCTTGTCTGATCCTTCCTTTGTTGTCCTTGTCTTCATTGACCACTTCTACTACGACGGCGGGCATTTTGAGATACCTTCGTTTGTGTAATTCTTGAACCAGCTCATCATATTGCCCGCTTCCGGAGGAAGTACCTATAAAAAGTGTTAGAAAAATATGGTGCAGTGTATGGAGGTGGAGACTGACCATGCAAAGAACGAAGAAGAGGTGAGTTAATAACAAGAGAGATATGCTCTCTCCTATCATACTCATCATCGGTGTCACCACCAGCAGCGATATTCGTAGGAATGTCCGTGAGCACCAGCTCATCTCCAGGATCGTCATCTAGAGAATTTTCTCTTAGATGTAGCTGAGACATGACAAGCAATACATTTCTTTATTTTTTGAAAACACAAACAATAAAAGGAAAACGTTAAATTAAAATCTTGTGGGTTGCCTCCCACGCAATGCTTTGTTTAATGTCGATAGCTTGACGGCTAACAATCTTCGGTTTCCATGGCCACTTATCAAGCCATCTAACATATCCCTCACCTTTTCTTTTCTTCCTTCTGTGGGGTGGTTCATTCTTTTGAACTTGTGGTAGTGGTTCTGGATCTATCCTAAGTACCAGCTTTTCAAGTTTGGGCTTAGTTCTTTCATCCACCACCTCAAAGTCTAACCTTACCCTCTTAACAATAATGATATCCCTAGTTTCATGGTCCTCAAACTTTCTCTTTTTATGCAGGACCTCAGACAAAGGTGTATCGGTATGGATATTTTCCAATACCTCCATATATGTTTTGGATTGGGAGTCTACCTTAACTTCTATAAACCTTTGCGGGAAAGGAATCGGTGGGGTATAGGGAGGAGGAACAACAATAGGTGCTTCCTTCTCTACCTCTTCAATAACCTCCTTGTCGGGTGGTGTCGGTGGATTTTTCTCAATATCTACTCTTTCCTCACTAGAACTCTCTTCAAAGTCATTATCACTCTCCCTAGGATTTTCTATTTGTTCTTCACTACTGGTTGTCACAACATCCACATGTCTCTCAGGGGAGGGTCCTATAGGTGTCTGTGCAAGCAGAGAGATTTGAGTCTCTAATGCCTCATTGTGAGTCGCGAGGGACTCGACCACAGTGTTCATCTGCCTAAGGTTTTCATTAATTTGGAGATGTTATTTTCTAAACTCTTCATTTTGGAGAGTTTGTGTCTCCATAAAGCGCTCCATCATAGATTCTAGTCTAGAATTAGTTGTTGTTTCAATGAAATCCTTCATTAGTGTTTCGAGGTTGGAATTATGGGATTCTTGCGGTTCCTCAAAATATTGAGAGTGGTAATCATATAGCAAATTTGGGTGAGAATGACTTAGTGTCAAGTTGAAATCCTCCATTAGTATTTTGAAATCGGATTTATGAAAACCTTGCGGTTCCTCAAAATATTGGGAGTGGTAATTGTAGAGGAAATTTGGGTTATAGATAGTAATTGATATAATAGTGCCTTAGTCTATACGGTGCAACAACGAAATCACAATATTGACTGTTGGTCCCCGGCAAAGGCGCCAAAAACATGATGCGTCCGCAAGTGCACGAAAATATCGAAGTAATATAAAAGATTGTCGAACCCACAGAGACCAATGTCAACCTACCGTTATCTATTGTTGCGATGTAAAGCTAAGGCTATGATTAAAATGGTACGAACAAAAATATAAACGCTAATTACTAAAGGTTTGAAAATAATATTAAAACGAGCCCGAAATATGAATTCTACGCACCTCAAGGATTTGTAGAATACGGGTGCTAATTACGACTATATCTTAATTCCGTAGCTTATACCGACTTAAAGGCTCCGCCTCACGCTCTCGCTGTCTTAACAAAAGCCATACTTCCTAATCCCAAGATTTTGCTCTCGCTCGCCCGGTAACTAAGAAATACACCTTGAAAGCCAATAATATCCTAAACGGTATCTAAAGCGCTCTCGCTGTATTTAGATATGATGCCTAATTCCCACTATCTAGTTCACTCCTCACGCTCTCGCGGTCTCGACTTAAACCTTAACTTATTCCTCACTCTCGTGTCGAAATAAGAGTCATTAAAATTGGAAATTAAAACCAAAATGACAGATAATCATAATTTCGCGCCTTGAGTTTTCTACCGAGTCCCGTCGGTAACAACAATCCTCATACACTGGACTCAAGACAATTTAACTAGACATGGAATTAAACATAAACAAACTGAATATGATACACATAATAAAGGACATCATGCTTGACAATTGTAAAATGGAACAACAGTAATAATAAAGTGATAAATACAAAGAAACTGTAAATGACTTGAAATAAATACGAGAATTGAAATAAAGAAAACGGAACTGAAATAATCTTCTATTAATATGACGGCAAGATTGTTGATGATCCAAGTTGTACAGAATAAAATAAAATGCAGAATTGTGACAATCCCTCGATGTGAGCGAATTTCACTTTTACAAGTGCTTTTAATGCCTAAAACTAGAAAGCGGAAATGTCAGCGCTTCCGCGCAACTTGGATGCTTTGGAACTGGTGCAAAGGGTCCTATTTATAGAGGATTCTGGCCCTGAATAACTGTTCCCCGCGCTCAGAAAAGGGAGGGAATTTAAAATCCCTGAAAATTGCTGAAAACAGCTAAAACTGCTGAAAATTGCTGCTGCGAACCAATGGCGAACGCCATGGGGTAATGGCGAACGCCATCTAGGGACGGCGAATGCCATTTCCTCACGGCGAACACCGTATCAGTAAAATGGCAGAATTTACTCTTTTTCTTCATTTTCTTACTCATTTCCCAGTTTTCTCGCACAGATGCTCTTATTCGACAAATACCTGAAACACAAGCATAACACAATATAATAATACAAAAAACATAATAAAACGAAATTAAATTACATGCGAATCAAGTCGAAATAAATGGTATATTTTCACATTATCAGTTTCATGGTCCTCAAATTTTCTCTTTTTATGCAGGACCTCAGACAAAGGTGTATCGGTGTGGATATTTTCCAATACCTCCACATGTGTTTTGGATTGGGAGTCTACCTTAACTTCTACAAACCTTTGCGGGAAAGGAATCAGTGGGGTATAGGGAGGAGGAACAACAATCGGTGCTTCCTTCTCTACCTCTTCAATAACCTCCATGTCGGGTGGTGTCGGTGGATTTTTCTCAATATCTACTCTTTCCTCACTAGAACTCTCTTCAAAATCATTATCACTCTCCCTAGGATTTTCTATTTGTTTTTCACTACTGGTTGTTACAACATCCACATGTCTTTCAAGGGAGGGTCCTATAGGTGTCTATGCAAGCAGAGAGATTTGAGTCTCTAATGCCTCGTTGTGAGTCGCGAGGGACTCGACCATAATGTTCATCTGCCTAAGGTTTTCATTAATTTGGAGATGTTGTTTTCTAAACTCTTCATTTTGGAGAGTTTGTGTCTCCACAAAGCGCTCCATCATAGATTCTAGCCTAGAATTAGTTGTTGTTTCAATGAAATCCTCCATTAATGTTTCGAGGTTGGAATTATGGGATTCTTGCGGTTCCTTAAAATATTGGGAGTGGTAATCATAGAGTAAATTTGGGTGAGAATGAGTTAGTGTCGAGTTGAAATCCTCCATTAGTTTTTCGAAATTGGATTTATGAAAACCTTGCGGTTCCTCAAAATATTGGGAGTGGTAATTGTAGAGGAAATTTGGGTTATACATAGTAATTGATATAAGAGTGCCTTAGTCTATACGGTGCAACAACGGAATCACAATATTGACTGTTGGTCCCCGGCAGTGGCGCCAAAAACTTGATTGGTCGACACTGACGGATAAATCTGCAAGTATACAGTTGATCGTGTAGTCTTAAAAAGGTTGTCGAACCCACAGGGACAGATTATCAAACTAATGTTATCCAAGGTTGTTGTGCAAAGCTAAGACTGAAGGGAAACAGGAATTAAATGGGAAATAAAGGACGAGAATGAGAATCTGAAATTTAATTCTAAAACGAGCCCGAAATGTGATTTTCGTGCACCTACGGGACTTATAGAAAACGGGTACTAACTACGACTATGCTGCCAATCCATAGGATAAACAAACTTAAAGGCTCTGCCTCACGCTCTCGCGGTCTTGACAAAAGCCATGCCTCCTAATCCTAAGATTTTGCTCTCGCTCGCCCGGTAACTAAGAATCACTCTTTGGAAACTGATAGTATCCTAAACAATATCTAAAGCGCTCTCGCTGTATTTAAATATGTTGCCTAATTTCCATTATCCGGTTCATTTCTCACGCTCTCGCGGATCTCGGCTTAAACCTTAATTTGCTTCTCACTCTCGTGACAAAGCAATTTTAAATAACCTTTCACTCTCATGACAAAGCTACTTAAATTAAGCTTGGAAATTAAAACCAAAATGACATACATTCATAATATCGTACCTATTGTTTCTACGGAGTCCCGCCGAATACGATGGTCCTCACATGACGGTCTCCAATTGTTTACTCAGACATAATTAATCCTAAGTCTACGATTTTTAAACATACATAATCTGAATTTAACATGTAAACGATTTAAAAGTAACAAAATATATTAAGAATGCAGTAAAGTAAAGAAACCTAAAAATAAAGTGCAGTAATGTAAATCGGGACGGAATGGAAATGAACTTGTATTAATCTTCGATCCAAAAAGTACAACAAAAGTACAAGAGTGTATAACTTTGCAACAATCCCTCAATGCGAGTTATTGTTGCTTTTTATCGGTAATTTATGCTTAGAATTCTAATGAAATTTTGCCAGAGCTTCCGCGTACTTTTTCGACCCCCATTTTCTGCTCCAAGAGGTCCTATATATAAAGGATCAAATGTCTCAACTGCCATTTCGAAATCTGGAGGGAAAGGGAGTTAGAAAACTCCTCAAAACTGCCAGAAACAGATTTTGCAGTGAAAACTGCTCCCGGGACTGTATGGCAAACGCCATGGAGGCATGGCGAATGCCATGCTCTAGATTCAAAAAGGCGCGCCATCAGGAAGCAATGGAAAACGCCATTAAGGGACAGCGTACGCCATATCAGCTGGGACTGTAGAAATTGCTGCTCTGCTGGATTTTTCTCTTTCTTTCGCTTCTTTTCTTCGTTTCTTCCGGGATCTTGATTATTATTCCTACAAACACAAAACATAGTAAAAACAAAGTAAGTATAGCAAGACTCGATAAAAACACGAACTAAAAATGCGCAAAGTGAGCTTAAAAATACGATATAAATTTGTGTCATCAAACTCCCCCACACTAAGACCATTGCTTGTCCTCAAGAAAACTCCAACAGAATTTAAAATAGTGAGTGCAGTTTCGGATTCAAAAGCGCGACTGAAAATAACTAAGGCGCAAGGTTGCTAGGCTAATGTTAAACGGAAAGGTACTAAATACTGAAAACAAGGATATCATAATGAGACAAATCCACATTTACGGATAAAGACTCCCTTCCTATGCAATACCAATTCAAATCATGATATTATATCTCGACCTATATCCTTCATCCTATTTCACCTCTTTTTCATTCTAGCGCAATCACATTAAGCCCGTTATCCTTTGTACTCACATGGTAATCGAACCTGTTTGTTTTATATGATCTCATTACTCAAAAATAACTTCTTTTTCGCACATTATGCTTTTCTTTTGCTCGCGAATTTCAAGAGTCCGAACCTTTAGGCTAAATGGCTGGGTGAGGACCACCTAACTTAGTGGGAACATGTCTTTCATTCGCTTTTTTCTATAAAAATCACATATACAAATTTTTGAGATCAACACATATTTACATCGGTTCGTTACTTAGTTTGTACATAAGGATGGTGTTGACTACTAGTATAAACTAATCAAGAGGCTACTACTAAGAAACTAGGCATAAGGTCTCGACATAATACTTATTTAAATCAATATCACATATTTAGGGAATCTAGGGTGTAGGAATGATACCGATATTTAAAAAACTTTCCCAAGTCTATCTAACATAGCCTAATGATGAAAAACAACCTATACACAAAGTGCCATGCCAATGAATCCAGAAAACAAAAAAATTTCGTTGGGGGTCAAAATTAAGGGAGTTTTCAAACAAGCCAATAAAATAACGTAAAATAGGCCTCAACAGCGCATATGACTCGATAAACAAGACAAATTACAAAGTAAAGACTAGAAAACATAAATAACGGGAAAGAAAATAAAATAGTAAAGCTCCTCCCCCACACTTGAACTAAACATTATCCTCAATGTTTTAGCACAAGGTGAAAGAAAGGAGTGATAAAATCTGGTCAAGGGCGAGGTGCACGACCTCTGGTCATGGATGCTCTGCCTCTGTGACGGCCTGCTCTACTTCACTCGGACTGTGGCACATGTCTGATAAAGTCTCTCAAATCAGTCGTCTCTAAGCGCACTCCGTTCATCTACTTAATCAGGTCAACCATATCATGCTGAGTCCTCTCTGGAAAATCTTGTTGTTGCTGACCAATTTGATCAACAGCGACTCTAAGCTCCTCCTGCTGCCTCTGCATGCTACAGAGTAAAAGATCACGTTCGACCTCCATGTCGTTCCGATGCCTAAGCTCGAACAGAATATCATCCAAAGAACTCCAGATGGCCACGTAATCATATTCCTCCTGGGGATGATGTGTACCTACAAAAGATTCAGTAGAAAAATGTGTGGTGCGTGAACGGGTGCTAGGTCTGGGTGAATCGGTACCACGGGTACGAATGAGGGGCTGAGGTGTAGTAAATCCCATAACATCCTGGTAGTTTCTCTTAGCTCTCTCCTGCTCAAGATCAGGGGCCTCGGTATCAACTATCCAATTAGGGCTAACACGCACGTTAATGTCGTTAGAACGAGGCAATGTGACTCCCTTAACCTCCCTGTTGCCTATCATCAAGGGATATTTGCCATTTGGTAAATTCTTAACTAGGCGCATGGCATGGCAATGGGTAAGATCAGCAAATATAGTTGGTAAGGGCTCAAGGGTCTCCAACTCGGTATGCAATCCTAGAGCTAAGGCTATTGAGGTAATGATCCCTCAGACACAAATGGAACCGCCCACTCTACCGCTGGCAGATTGGAGGTGTGCAAGTAAAAATGGTGTCGGATTAACCTTGGTTTCGGAAAGCGCACAATGGATGAAGAATAAGTCTTTGGAGTTCACATTTCCAGTGCTCTCCTGACCAAAGATAGTGTTAGAAAGGATTCGGTGGAAGTACCTAATGACTGGATTGTGGATGGATATGGCTTTAAGACCTTCCCATGTGTCGGAAGTCTTATTAGTAATTTTGTGCCAAAAGTCTAGAGCACTAGGTTCCCACTCGCTCTCTAAGGGTGCCTGTCTAGCATACTCCGGACCGCTGGGAAAACTAAATATATTACCTATTTACTCAAAGGTCAAGGAGTGATCGACATTAAATGTTCTAAACTGTACGAAACCATCAGTACGGGACAGATTTGTGGACAGACGAAAAGAACTTAAAAACTCATATGTTAGCCTAATGTAGGTAGAGTTACTCATAGAATAAAACTGTGACATACCTAAGTTTGTAAGCATCCAATTCACGTTATCAAAGAGACCCAAGGTCTGGACAGTAGCGGTGTCTGGGTACCGTGTCGCGATGACTGCCCTTTTTCGCAATTTGAAAAATCTAGAACATTGGCTCTGACCAAGGACATTTTCAGGAAATGCAATGCCCATGTAGTCGATGTTAGTAGCGACTCTAGGAGGCATATTAGCAGAATGATGGTAGTGAGAATGGTTGAAAAAGTTTGTGAGTGGAGAGTATGAGTGATGGGTGTGAGAATGATGATGGATTTGATGAATTTATAGGCAAATTTGTGGAATATAGATGGTTGGTTGTTATGAGGGATTAATAATGGGTTAATGAGGGTAGTTGGAAGGTGTTTTGGGAGTGTAAAAAGGATGATTAGAGAGACTCCCTAGAAAAAACGCGCAGGAATTTGAATTCTGTGCAGACTGCAGTTTCCAACGCAATGGAGAACGCCATGTGTTGCGAATGGGAAAAATCAGGAATTTGAACTAATGGCGAACGCCATTATGTTAAAAATGAAAATTTTCACTGTAGGTCCAGAAACAGAAGACAAAACCTGTTATATATTTTTTATTTTATCTTTTTTTTTAACCTACTGATAGTACTAACATAGACACTTAACAAGCCAAGAAAAATTCCAAACTTGCTAAACATCATCAACACATAGTTACGGAAAGGGAAATTGCATTAATTGAATTAACAGAAGTACAAACATATTTCATTATCGGTATACCGACAGTATACAACAGAATTAAAAGAACAAACAGTACGGGAATGGAACACTGATACATTAGAACAAAATCCTAGTCTAATAAAACAGGGAAATGAATACTACTAAGATTATTCATGGTGACGCCTCATCTGAGGTTCAGCAGGACGCTGGAGTGAATAAACGATCTAAAAAAGATGGTCAAATTGTTCATGGACCACATCCATAAATCCCAAGATATCCAAACGAAGAGAAGTCATCTCTCCTCGGAGGAAATCCACTTTAGACTGTAGAGCATGAATTGCGATGACGATAACAATAGGTGGAACAACCGGCTGAATAGCTGAGCCACGAGTAATAGCATCAGGCATATCGGCTTCTAAATTTTCATAAGCTTGTGGAGAGTCAGGAGGAGTTAGAGACTCGTTCTGACCTTCCAAGTCATAGAGCCAATTATCCTTGTTATGCACACTAGTTTTCTCATGATTCGGCAAGGTAAAGTGGTGGACAACAACATTGTCAATTAGTAGTTCAAACTCAACTAGACCGAGGTTAGCAATAATTCCATGGTTGAAACAGAAATTGATGTTCATGGGGCGATAACTACCAAAAACACGAGTACGGTTCAAATGGTACCGTAACCCAATAGCGTCAGCAATCATGGTAATTAAGCCTCCAATAATGATAGCTTCGAAAGGCTCATGAGAGATCTTAGCAAAGTTAGCTAGCATGAACGGGACTGCATTAACTGGCTTACTTTGAGAGGCACATAACATAATATAAAGCTCATCCTTAGATACTGAAGTCACATTTTCTTCCTTACCAAAAAGGGTGTGGGCCAATGTCTTGTGGAAATACCTGATACCAGGATTATGCATGCTCTCAGAGAACATGCCATTCGGCTCAAGATTGTAATTACCAATCAGAGTACCCTAGAATTGGTTCAGATCATTAGCAGTAAAGGCATCTTCAGGGGTCTTAGTTATGGCATCAGGCCCATTAGGAAATCCTAATAAGTCTGCCAACTCATGATGTGTAAAATGGTACTTGTTGCCAAACAGCCTAAAGGTAGCCAACCCACGGCCAAAATCGAATCCTCGGGTAGGATCATAGTATAACGAGCTTAAAAACTCAAGGGCCAAGTTATGGTAAGTGCTAAATCTCTTCCTGATAGCGAAATCATCTCGCCCCAACTGATTAAGCAGGTAGGTGGCACTATCGCGGATGCCAAGAGTGGTCATAGCTGGGTTGTCAGGGTAGATAGACACAGCAAAGTCTCTATGGGACAGGGCCTCAAAACGGCGCCTCTGGACCTTGTTCCTAAAGGTAACTTCATGGTTCTCGAAAGGATGCATTCTCCTAGAATTTAGTGCTATCCTAAGATGAGTTAGCCTGAAATTAGACAATGATTTTCTATTAGTCAATTTGTTCCATAAACAAAGGTTAGTGAAAAAATGAAAAAGATAATAATAATAATAATAATAATAATAATAATAATAATAGTAATAATAATAATAATAATAATAATAATAATAATAATAACGTAAATGTAAGTATGCATTAAAAGTTAACAGCTAATACAAGTAGAAGTATGAAAATACCAATAAAACAACAACAAACAGAAATCATGGGCTACCTCCACGGAGCGCTTCGTTTAATGTCGAGAGCTCGACATTGATCTAGAAAGAAAAATCATTCATTCGGAGGAGCGGGCAGCTCTTCCAACTTATAACTAGTGAAGAATTCCTTGTTCTCTACGGTGTGGTAGTGCTTAAGTCGCTGCCCATTCACAATGAATGTTTCGTTGGTTTTACCTCGAATTTCTATTGCCCCACTTTGGAAAACTCTCACAACCTCGAAGGGGCCAGACCATCGGGAACGTAACTTGCCTAGGAACAGATTCAATCGAGAGTTAAAGAGAAGAACTATATCTCCTTCATTGAACTCCCTCTTTGCTATTCGCTTATCATGCCATCTCTTGGTTCTCTCTTTATAGATTCGGGCATTTTCGTAGGCATCTAGTCTAAGTTCCTTGAGTTCATGGATATCTAAAATTCTTTTCTCCCCTGCCGTTGCGTAATTCATGTTTAGGGTCTTAATGGCCCAATAAGCTTTATGCTTTAGTTCTACAGGCAGGTGGCAAGACTTCCCATAAACCATTTTAAACGACATGGTTCCTATCGGGGTTTTGTAGGTTGTCTTTTAAGCCCACAGAGCCTCATAAAGTTTAGTAGACCAATCTTTCCTGGAGGTTACGACGGTTTTTTCTAAGATTTGTTTGATCTCCCTATTTGACACCTCGACTTGTCCACTGGTTAGAGGATGATAGGGTGTTGCTACTCGGTATCAGACTCCATATTTAAGCAAAAGCTTCCCAAAGACATTGGAAATGAAATGGGAGCCGCCATCGCTAATGACAATTCTTGGTACACCGAACCTAGGAAAAATTATGTTATTAAAGAGCTTGATCACCACTCGTGCATCATTCGTAGGAGAAGCTACTGCCTCAATCCATTTTGATACATAATCGATTGCAGCGAGTATGTACTTATTACTAAAAGAATACGGAAAGGGTCCTATGAAATCTATACCCCATACGTCAAAGACTTCCACTTCTAAAATTCCCTTCTGTGGCATCTCATCGCGTCTAGAGATGTTTCCAGTGCGTTGACACCGATCGGAGTTCATAATGGCGATGTGGACATCCTTCCAAAGATTTGGTCAGAAAAGACCATATTGCAGGATCTTTGCACATGTTTTGAGGTACTTGCATGCCCTCCATACGGTGCAGCATGACAATGAGATATGACATCAGCTACTTCTGATTCAGGGACGCATCGACGAAATATTCCATTGGCGCCTCTCTTGAAAAGTAGGGGTTCATCCCAATAGTAGTGTTTAAGATCATGGAAAAACTTTTTCTTTTGTTGGTATGTTAAGCCGGGTGGAAGTACCCCAGCTGCTAGGTAGTTGACAAAGTCGGCATACCACGGTAGTGTGGTCTTGGTGCAAATTAATTCTACTACTTCATTAGTTTTTGCGTCATTAAATATCAAGGAGTATTCAACTGCTTCGCTTTCGCTTTCTAACTGGGCTACTAGTCTGTCATAAGGGAATTCGTCATTAATTGGCATTTCTTCGGGTCTCAGATCCTCAATCCTAGAGAGATTATCTGCTACTACGTTTTCGGTACCTTTCTTATCCTTGATTTCTAAGTCAAATTCTTGTAAGAGCAAAACCCATCTTAAGAGTCTTGGTTTCGCATCTTTCTTAGTCAACAGATATCTAATTGTGGCATGATCGGTATAGACAATAATTTTTGCTCCCACTAGGTAGGAACGAAATTTATCTAAAGCGAACACAACTGCAAGGAGTTCCTTTTCGGTGGTGGCGTAGTTCATATGTGCATTGTCCAAGGTTCTACTAGCATAGTAGATAGCATGAGGCTTCTTATCTTTCCTTTGTCCTAGGACAGCGCCTACAGCGTAATCACTAGCGTCACACATAATCTCAAATGGTATACTCCAATCAGGTGGTTGAATGATTGGTGTCGTAATAATAGCGTTTTCAGGTGTTCGAATGCTTTCAAGCAATCCTCATCAAAGACGAACTTGACATCTTTCATCAACAGCTCAGTCAGTGGCTTTGTGATTTTAGAGAAATCTTTAATGAATCGCTGGTAAAATCCGGCGTGTCCCAAGAAACTGCAAATTTCTCTAACTGTTTTCGGAGGTTGAAGGTTCTCTATAATTTCTATTTTTGCTTTATCAACTTCAATACCTCTGTCGGATACTACATGTCCAAGAACTATCCCTTGCCTTACCATGAAATGGCATTTCTCCCAGTTAAGCACTAAGTTTACTTTAACGCATCGTTCAAGTACCATCTCAAAGTTAGATAATCAATTTTCGAAACTTCCCCCACATACAGAGAAATCGTCCATAAATACTTCCATTATGTTGTCTATGAAATCTGCGAAGATTGACATCATGCATCTCTGAAATGTTGCGGGAGCGTTACACAATCCAAATGGCATTCGTCGATAGGCAAATGTACCATAGGGACAGGTGAACATAGTCTTTTCTTGGTCATCAGGGTGAATAGGGATTTGAAAGAATCCTGAGTATCCGTCAAGATAACCAAAATATGAGTGTTTAGCTAGTCGTTCAAGCATTTGATCTATGAAAGGTAAAGGAAAGTGGTCTTTACGAGTGGCTTTGTTTAGCTTCCTATAATCTATACACATTCTCCAACCAGTTTGAATTCGCTTTGCTACGGATTCGCCTTTCTCGTTGCTAACTACTGTAACACCTCCCTTCTTCGGTACGACATGCACAGGGCTTACCCAATTACTATCAGATATCGGGTATATAATTCCTACCTCTAATAGTTTTTGCACCTCCTTTTTTACCACATCACTTAAGATGGGATTTAATCTTCTCTGATGCTCTCTGGAGGTTTTACAGTCCTCTTCTAGCATAATGAGATGGATACATATAGAGGGGGTTATTCCTTTTAGATCTGAGATGTTGTAACCTAAGGCTGCGGGATACTTTCTTAAGAGATGTAACAGTTTTTCGGTCTCTATCTGTCCTAAGTCGGCATTGACTATTACTGGTCGCTCGAGCTCAGTGTCTAGGAATTCATACCTTAGATCTTTTGGTAGTGTTTTGAGTTCTATAGATGGTTTCTTTGGGCATGGCATCGGATCGGGTGTTAGTGTTATGCATTCCCTTAGACTGTCATCTTTGTATGGCTCGCTCCAATTATCGTCTTAGAATATTGGAGGTGCTGGAATCTTTAGTACTTCAGTGTACTTAATCGGTTCCTTCTCCATTTCTCTAACGCATTCGTCGATAACATCTAAGAAACAGTATGAATCATCAATAGCTGGAGCTTTTAGGAATTGGGCCAAGATAAATTCAAATTTCTCTTCCCCAGCTTCAAAAGTTAGTTTTCCTTTCTTAACATCGATGATGGCTCCGGCTGTTGCTAAAAATGGTCTTCCAAAAATAATGGGTATGTTCGAATCTTCCTTAATGTCCATTATCACAAAATCAGTAGGGATATAGAACTGTTCTATACGAACGGACACGTTCTCTAGCATACCAACAGGATATTTAACAGAACGGCCCGCTAGTTGTAATGACATTTTTGTCGGCCTTAGTTCCCCTAAGTCAAGTTTCTTGCATGTAGATAATGGCATCAAGCTAACACTGGCTCCTAAATCGCATAGCGCTTTGTCTGTGATAGACTTTTCGATTACGCAAGGTATGGAAAAACTGCCTGGGTCTTTCAGCTTCAGAGGCATGTTGTTTTGAATTATAGCGCTACACTCAACAGTGAGCATAACGATTTCATTATCCTCGAGCTTTTTCTTATTCGACAAGATCTCTTTGAGAAATTTTGTATATGAGGGCATTTGTGTAATAGCTTCTATGAAAGGTATGGTTATGTTCAGTTGCTTTAGAACTTCTACGAATTTCTTAAATTGCCCTTCATTTTAGGATTTGGCAAGTCTTTGAGGATAAGGTACAAGTGGTATGTATGGTGGCGGAGGCACGTAAGGTGTTTCTTTCTCTGCGGCCTCTTCGCTTTTGTCTTCCTTATTGCTAGTTGGTTCTTTCACTTTTTCGACTCCCTTTGATGAATTTTGGTGCATGGCTGAATTTTGGAGTCTCGGGTCAACGGGTCCATCGTATTCTGTTCCACTTCGCAAAGTGATAGCATTATCATGACCTTTTGGATTTGGTTGTGGTTGGCCAGGAAATGCTCCAGCGGGGGCTGCTATAGTTGATTGTTGTTGGGCTACTTGAGAAATTTGAGTTTCCAACATTTTGTTGTGAGTAGCCATAGCATCAAGTTTACTCGACATTTGTTTCATCAATTCACTCGTATGAGCATTTTGATTTGGGAATTCTTTGTTTTGTTGAACTTGAGCATTTATAAATTTTTCCATCATGATTTCCATATTTGATTTCCTATGTGGCTGCGGTGCAGACGGTGGTTATTTCTGGTAACCAGGAGGAATAACAGGTGCTGGGTTTGGTGGGTGTAAAGCATTGTTGCTTTTGTATGAAAAATTTGGGTGATTTCTCCTACCAGGATTGTAAGTGTTTGAATACGGGTTTCCTTGATTATAGTTCACTTGGTCGGTAGGAGTACCAGCCAACACTTGACATTCAGCGTTTGTGTGCCCAAGGGTCCCACATATTTCACAATTGGGTGTAACTGCAGCCACGGTAGCTGTTGGTGGTGCTATTGCTAAACTTTCGATTTTTTGTGTAAGTGCATCCACTTTAGCATTGACACGGTCTAAACCATTGACTTCGCACGTTCCCTCTTTTGGAGTTAACTTCTCTACACTAGCGCGTTCGCTTCCCCATTAGAAATGGTTTTGAGCCATAGTCTCAATAAGTTCGTAGGCTTCCTCATACAGTTTGTCCATTAGAGCACCGCCACCGGCTGCGCTCAGATTCATTTTGGTATTGTACAGCAAACCATTGTAAAAGGTATGGATTATCAGCCATTCTTCAAGTCCATGGTGTGGGCAAAGCCTCATCATGTCCTTGTATCTCTCCCAAGCGTCGAAAAGAGATTCATTATCTTTTTGCTTAAATCCGTTGATTTGAGCTCTTAACATAGCTGTCTTGCTTAGTGAGAAATATCGGGCTAAGAAGACTTTTTTTTAACTCGTCCCATATTGTCACTGAGTTTGATGGCAGAGACTGGAGCCAAGCTCTAGCTCTATCTCTCAAGCAAAATGGAAAAAGTCTTAATCTTATCACTTTAGGGCTAACACTATTTGCTTTCACGGTGTCTGCGTATTGCATAAATACTGACGAATGTAAATTTGGATCGTCCGTAGCATTGCCTGAAAATTGGTTTTGTTGAACTGTTGATATCAGCGAAGGTTTTAGTTCGAAATCGTTTCGGTTAATAGTGGGGGCATCAATGATGTTATGTGGTTCTTCTTGTGATGGAACAACATAATACTTCAGAGGACGGCCTCTCGGTCCTTCGGCCATGATTGGTTCTGGTTCTGATTCGGGTTCCGAATCTGAGTAAGGAATAATAGGGTCTGTGATGTTATATCTAATAAGGAATTCGTTAATTCGACGTCTTAAACTTATATAACATTCGATTTCGTCAATTGGTCGCTCCAACTCTTCGTGTTGTGAGCGAGTGCTTGGCATACAATCGACAAATTAAAAGATAGAATATTTGCCTTAGTCTATACTGCGCAACAAAAGATTCACAATATTGACTAAATATGTCCCCGGCAACGGCGCCAAAAAACTTGATCGGTCGACACTGACGGATAAATTTGCAAGTATACAGTTGATCGTGTAGTCTTAAAAAGATTGTCGAACCCACAGGGACAGATTATCAAACTAATGTTATCCAAGGTTGTTGTGCGAAGCTAAGGCTGAAGGGAAACAGGAATTAAATGGGAAATAAAGGACGAGAATGAGAATCTGAAATTTAATACTAAAACGAGCCTGAAATGTGATTTCCGTGCACCTACGGGACTTATAGAAAACGCGTATTAACTACGACTATGTGTAGCGACCGATTTTGGACGCGGTTCTTAAGCGCTGGTCGCTCTCTGCGGTTGAGCTTGAACTACAGGTCGATTCATTTTTTATCCTATTGTGAGCTGAATAAGGAAGGGAAATAGATGTCTCCAATTAAACCTGCTTTGCATACTGAGTTTAAACAGCGGTCTGTTAGGTTACGGATGCTATCAATGTGGGGGGCCTTTGTACTGGTTATTTGTATTTTCGCCAATACTGTTTTCTTTCTTTTTTACCTGGGCAGAAGGTTTCTGGCGGGGAACAAGGATTAGGATGTTAGGACTGATGCTTTTGAAATACTGCTTTTGATTGATGGAGATATGGGATTTGGGTTTTTTTGTTGATTGCGCTCGCTAAGATCTTTTCTTTCGATCTTATGCCTACGTATTCCCGTTTACCGAAACAGGGAAATCAGAGCGTTCATAGTTCCTCCTATTCTATGGGAGGAAATTGGTTTTTGGTGTCTTGTTCAAAGCCCAAGACGTGAAGCGAAGGTAGTTTGTATCTTGTTCAAAGCCCAAGATGTGAAGCTGAAAGGTCTATTTGTGTCTTGTTCAAAGCCCAAGACGTGAAGCTGAAAGACCTCGACTTTAGAGAGAATTTGTCATCTCTAAAGAGGGGAGAAGGAGAATTACTTTAACTGGGATACGCGGATCCGAGCAATGCCATAATTTCCGAAGAAAGGGTTTTAACCTGAAGGAGAAGACTTTAACTCAGTGTAGAGCAATGCCATCTTTCCTTAGGAATTTCTCATGCTAAAAGAGGGACAGTGGCGTGGATATAGATGATCCAGAGGCTTGCCGCTTACAGCGATTAGATGAAGGGAAAGGAGTTGTTGATGTTTGTGTACTGTGAACGAGGCACAGCTTTGATGCTAAAAGGTTAATTGGATCAACCAGTGGTTTTCTTATACAAAGCCTAAGAGGAGGCTAATTTCCGCTAGGAAAATCATTATACAAATCCTAAGAGGAGGCTAATTTCCACTAGGAAAATCATTATACAAAGCCTAAGAGGAGGCTAATTTGTGTCTCGTACAAAGCCCGAGAGAGAGGCTAAAAGTTTTTGACTCAACAAGAGAGTCTTTGTATCTCGTACAAAGCCCGAGATGGAGGCTAAAGCGTTGTTTGACTCCGCTAGGGAGAGTCATTGTACAAAGCCCAAGAGGAGGCTATGTCAGTTAAGTGACAGGTCCAGTATACTGATTTTGAAAGAGAAAATCAGTTCTTATATGAGCATCACTGTACTCATGGGTTAGATCTGAGGATCGGGGTGGTCTCCTTTTCTTTGAGGAAACTGGAAATCCAAAGGGTGTTGAGACTGTCCGAGTCTGCGGGTTTCCTTCCTATTTAACGAAGGGGTCACTTGAGAATGTCTTTTAAGACTCAAGGAAGTTAGACTGTCCGTGTCTAGAGTTTTATCTTTTGTACTATGCTTTAAGAAACAATAGTAGACTCTATGAAAGGACTGTTCTATGGAGATGACTAAGTTCTGTTCCTATACCTCTAGGAGGTCGTCGGGACAATTTGTACGAAGCCCAAGAGGAGGCTGGAAACTTTTAAGAAGCCGACGGGTCCTTGTACGAAGCCCAAGAGGAGGCTATCATTCCCGGAGGAAGAGATCATTATACGAAGCCTAAGAGGAGGCTGTGAATACTTCTAAGAAGCCGTAGGGTCCTTGAACAATGCCCAAGAGGAGGCCGATGCTTTTAAGAAGCCCGTGGGTCTATCATCTCCTTTCCATTAGGAGAGATAACTCTTTTAAAGATAAAAACCACTGGTAAACGTGCGAGGTTTACTATCCAGCGACTTTTAGCTCTTGAAGAGGGTTCCTTAGTTAAGGTCCAAGATTATGACCATAGTGGGTACACAAACCCCGAGACATTCAAGGCAAGCTATCCACAAGGAATAGATCAAGTCAGGAAAGTTCGAGAATTTGGAAGAAACTCAAAGATGCCATTCACGGAGAATACATTCATCTTGGGGAGTAGAGCTTCTTGACGATTCCTAAGGAGGACAGCCGAAGAGAAGACTGTATCTGGTGCTCCTATTGGGGATCTAGGCGTCTATTTCTACGAATAAATGAAACGGCGTCACCTAGTTCTAGACGTAGTAGCCGGGGAAACTCGAAATATCTATACTATTATTACACAGTAGATATGAGTTTATGAAAGGAGACTTACAGTGAGCAGCCCCACAATACAGATTATAATATGAAAGCAGTAAATGAAAGCGATAACCACTTACTCGGTTGTAGTGCTTCCATGCTGTTTGGTTAGTTGTTCAACAAAGAAAGATTGAAAACAACAGTATATTCAAAATCAAAGGAGAAAGTGCTTTGAAAAAGAAAAATTTGGGGCTTACAGCTCAAGGAGAGGCCCAGAGTTTTATCAGTGAGCGCACTGTTTGACTTTGTACAGCGGGACTTATACAAGTGACTGGGGCCCAAAAAAGGTTTTCTGTACAAAGGGACGGGTCTTACACTCTCTCAAGAGGCCCAAAAAGGTTTAAAGAAAAAAGAGTGGGGCTTATAACACGAGGGTAGGCCCAAATGATTTTTCGTTTAAAAATGGCGATCGCGCCGAGGTTTTCTTTTAACGCAGAGGGACTTATACAATAAGTGAGGCCCAAAATGTTTTGGTTAAAAGGGGGATTGGGTCTTACACTCTAATAGAGGCCCAAAGTGTTTTGAATGGGTCTTATAGCTCAAGGAGAGGCCCAGATGATTTTTATTTTTAAACGGGCGACGATCGCGCCGTTTACTTGTACAGAGGGACTTATACAATGAGTGAGGCCCAAAAAGTTTTTGTAGAAGGGGGGATGGGTCTTACACTCTCTCAAGAGGCCCAAAGAGTTTTGAAAATGATTTATGAGGGTTGAATTAATCCAAAACCCTAATTTGTTTTCAAAATGTATTTAATTGAATAAAAATTCAATTAAAATGATCAAAAATTGTTTAACACATGGAAAACAAATTGTGATCTTGGATTAATGCTTCAAAAATTAAGTATTGACCTACAAAATAATTAGAAAGCATTAAAAGTTGCAAAATCAATGTAGAAAAAATATTTAAAATGCCAAAAACAATCAAAATATTAATTCTTTACAAAAATATCAATTATATGAAATAAATAATATTTTTGGGATTTTTTGTGAAAATAAAATATTTTAACATTTTTATGAATTATTAAAAAAAGAATCAACTCAAAATCATTAAAACTCAGAGAGAAATTAATTTTTGAATCAATTAAACAAAATCATAAAATTCAAATATTTGAATTTATGAAAAATGGCGCCAAGAACAGCTGAAGAACACGCGCGCGTTCTTGGTTTCTCAGATTTGCATTTTCTATCCAATCTCCGTGAATACGTAATCATATCATGCAATCCACATATCATTATGCTCGTCTCAACCTCACGATCATGTTTATGTACTTTAATTTCATTTAAATTAAACATACAACAAGAAATCACGAAGAGACCTCAATAACCCTAATCTCTGCATGAAGGCTAGGATTTTTGATACACGATTCAAACAATGCAATTAACTGAGGGAAAACATTCCATGCATGATTATGAACATATGGCCAAATTATTGTGCGAGGAAATATGCATAGATTGAGAGATGACCAAGTATGTGTTTACCTCTAGGTCGTGACAGCAAGTTCAAAGTGATTTTTGATTTGGAGGTGTTACAGATGAGTGGTGATGATCTGAACAGCTTCCCTACACCCTATGGATTGTGTTTGGATGGTTGGACTTGATTGAAATTGGCTGGATCATTTTGTGGTACCTCAGCTGCACTTTGGTTAAAACCTTGAGCAACCAGCTGGTGATTTTGTGAAATTGATGTTTTAGAAGTAATCTAAGTGTTTGATCAGCTCATATGTGATGTATGTGAGGTGTGTGAGTGATTGGTTTGATTGGAATTGCTCTCAAACTCAAAACCCGATAGTGACTTGCCTTAGAAGGCAAAATTGGAGTGAAAGAAGAGATTTTGAGGAAACCATCTGTTAGATGGCTTTGGTGTACTCAAACTGACCACAATTGAGCTCTATTTATAGTATAGCAAGTTTGTTTTGCAAGGAATAGTGCATGGCAACTGCAGCAGGTGTTTCCTCAATGTTGGCCAATGGAAATGCAAGTCTCCTCTAGTCAATGACTAGAGGTTAGGGCACAGAGCTATGGTCCCCTTGGTCTTGGATAAGTCTTGACTGATTTCAGATGAGAATGGCTCAGTCCATGCCACCTTGATGGTTCCATTGAATGCCTCATTCCAAACTTGAAGTCTTGTCCCTATTTTGGCCATTCTAGGTTCAACATGCTATTTCTTGTTCCATGGACTTTGGAGGCTTGGCTCAGTGATTGTCCCCTTTAGATTCAATCCTCTGAGGTGTCCAAGTGGATAGGAGCAATTGAATTTGGCTGATTTTGGCAAATCGACCAAAGTTGCAAATTCTGCCTTGCCTTGACAGATTTCAGCAAGGCAACTTGGCAATGTTGTATCTCATGGTGTAGGTTGAATTTGGCAATGTTCTTGGCCATTTTGGAAAGCTCTTACATGATACAACAACTGTTTGAACAAGTTTGGTTTTGATCTCTTTTGATTCCAAGTGAAAAATCCCCCTACATTTGGCAAAAAGTGAGGCAGAATCTGACTTAGTGAAAATTTCACTAAGTGTTGGAAAAAGTGACATTTTCACTTTTCAGCCACTTTGATCACTCCATAACTCAAAATCCTTAATGAATTGGAATGACTTGTAGTTGAAGTTTTTGTAGGTGATAATGAGGGCTACAAATCCATCTTTGGATGAGAAAAAATAGCCTTGTGGTTTAGGAGTTATGGTCCTTCAAAGTTGGTACCTTTGCCACTTTATTTTTAACTTAGAAAAATTTCTAAGTTTTATGGTTACCCCTTTTACAAGTTATCTCACTTTTCTTGATTTTTCTTAATGAATGATGATTCAAATCATACATTAACATCATTTTAGGGTTAAAAATCCATTTTGGTGAAAAATCTCAAAAAGTCAAAGTTGACTTTTGTGCACAGTTGACTTTTTATCAGATGAATTCCAAACTGTGCAATTCTTCAGGAAATCATGTCCTTGACCTAAATCAAACTTGATGGACATGTTCCATGGGTGTCATAGGGTATATTCAATCATGTATTAGGGTTTGGGAGCATGTCCTGGTCAAAAGTCAAAGTTACAGTTGACTTTTCCCTTAAAACCCTAATTGTGGTGCAGATGAAATTGAGACTTGTTGCTCAAACTTCTTGGATTAATCCATCGTTCCAAATGGATCAATATGGTATATTAGAGACCCTCAAATCATCTCTTGAGGTCTTGGCTCATGGTTTGTCCCAAAAGTCAACTTAGGGGTGAATTAGGTCAAGAAACCCTAATTCCTGATTGTTGATGAATGCATCCCCTGAGGCAAAATTGACTTGATGCATGGGTTCATGAGGTTCCATGAAGTATATTAGGTTATGTTTTGGATCATTGCCTTGTGCCCAGATGAAAATTTCCATCTGGAGGCCCTAGTCGACCAAAACCCTAATTTGGTGACACTGTCGATCTTGAGACTTGATCCACCTAGAAGGGAGCAGACTTGTGCTTAATCCTTGAAGTGGGAGTCCTTTTTGATCCATTGTGGATGTTTAAGAGATTAGACAAGTTGAAGATCATGTCATTTCTTGATTGATCCTTTGTCTAAGCACTCAGAGAGGGCTTGAAACCCTAATTTTGATTGTAGTGGATGCTCACCCATTTTTGGGGAGACTAATGAAGCATAAAGGTACATCCATATTGTGATGATGATTTTCACAATGATGGGAAATCTAAGTGGTTAAAATTTGGGGTATTACAGATGCCCCTATTTAATCCTCTTGGACCCGAAGGTGTGAATGACGAAGGGATTCGGGCATTCGGGGTGCAAGAGGATTAAATATCGGAATACCCGAAATTTTGATGGTGGTTATGAATGGTAGCTTACGCATTCATCTTCTTTAGCTAAGCAATGATGCTTAGAAAAGGTAAACTTCCCCTCGATCCTGGTTTCCTACCAAGAACTGGTCTCAGTCTCTTTTGAAATAAACTTCCCCTCGATCCTGGTTTCCTACCAAGGAACTAGTCTTAGTTTCTTTTGAACTTCCCCTCGTTCTTGGTTTCCTACCAAGAACTGGTCTCAGTCTCTGAAATGAACTTCCCCTCGTTCCTGGTTTCCTACCAAGGAACTGGTCTTAGTTTCTTTTGTCAACTTCCCCTCGATCCTGGTTTCCTACCAAGGAATTGGTCTTAGTTTCTTTTGTCAATAAACTTTATTGACAAGGGACGCTATGTGTAGCGGTTTTCCTTCAAACTTCTCGCCGAATTTTCCTGGGGAGATGCCATTTGAGTAGAAAATGTTTTGTTGTCAGACTTGCTGGGGACCCCAGTCGTCTAAGTTGTAGAGTTGTACAAACTTCTCCGTTGGAGACGCCATTTGTTTCTACTGGGGATAGCGAGTCTCTTGAGAGACTGTTTTCATTTGGGATCTTTCATCATACTTTTCTCGGGATCTTCTCGGAGAAACGCCATATGATGGGGTCCAATTTTGAGGTGCCAATGACCTTCTCATCAGTGGTTTTTCGGAGCAAAACTGGTGTGCTGCCGAATCTCTGATCACGAGGCTTTCTCTGTGGATTTTCCTTAATCCGGGAAAGCAAGGATATCATCTTTAATGGCGAAGAGTGACATCTATTGAAGGTTCTCTGATCTTTCAGAGGTTTAAATTATCAAAGTGGCCACGTGCCGACTCTGATCTAAAGATACACTGGTGGCGAGATTGTGCAGACGCAACACTTCCTGACGAGGAAAGAACTGACAAACTCGATTGAGAAAACTGTTTATCACTAGTGGACAAGACCGGCTAGAGTGATAACGATGCAATATGAAATGTAAATGCAAATAAAAAATGCATGAAGTACGTATGTATATGCTGACAAAACAGACGCGACATACAGACTAATGGATGAACACAATTGGATACTCGGCCATCGCGGGGCGAAGAAGTACCGTTGGTTCAAAATAGCAATTCCACCTTGCTTATGAGAGATAGTCCCGTTGGGAGCTATGTTGATCGGGCTTAGGAGATGAGAACTCGGCCGAGGCGTGTCAGACGAAACAAGGTCTCTGACACAGTTGATCCCTTCATTCAGGCATACTGGCTTAGAAGGAGTACTTTGATTCTGCACTTTTAAGTCCGCTTACTTCGGGAGAAGCGATCGATGTTCTTCTGATGTTCAACAGTCAAAAGAAATTCCATCTTTAATTTAAAAGCAGAAAAAGTTTAACAAGTAAATTTATTTTTGTTTTATTTCAAGAATCGCTGATTAAGTTTAAACAACGTCGTTCTGTAAAGCTAAAACAAGTAAAGAATTACAAACAAAAGCACAAGGGCTCAAATTTTATTGATAAGATGGAGATCAGCCAAACGCGTGATTCCAAAGAGTATATACAAAGTTAGAAAATGGTAATTTACAGGGAAAAGGGCTACATTGAAACATAACGACCACTATCCTTCTACCAACTTTGAATTCGGGACATCCTGAGCTTCTGTCGAAGATGACCTTGACTGGAGTTTTCCTGATGGATGATGATGCAACTGCTGCTGAGGGACTTGCCTCTGTAGAACATAGTTACTTGCCATTATCCCTAACTTTTGCCTGGATTGTACTATGAGATTTCCAATCCATCGGGATGATTCTTTTCATGTCTCTAACTTTTGCCTGGACCGCCCTTTCGGGTTTTCAATCCACCGAGACGTTTTTTTAGTTTTAGGCGAAGTATTTCTTGACTACATCAACATTCGTAGGGTAGGCAAATTCCTCTCCGTCCATGGTTGCAAGTCTCAAGGCGTCGCCTGAGAAAGCTTTCGTGACCACATAGGGGCCATCATAATTTGGGGTCCATTTGCCCCGAGAATCAGTGAGAAATGATTGTATCTTCTTGAGCACAAGGTCTCCTTTCCTGAAGACACGAGGTCGGACCTTTTTGTCGAACGCCCTCTTCATTCTCTGTTGATACAACTGACCGTGGCATAGTACCGTGATTCGCTTCTCTTCGATCAGGTTCAGGTCGTCGTGTCGACTTTGACACCATTCAGCTTCGGTGAGCTTCGCTTCCATCAATACCCGGATTGATGGGATCTCTACTTCTATGGGGAGAACTGCCTTCATGCCATATACTAGAGAGAAAGGGGTTGCCCCTGTTGAAGTACGGACAGATGTGCGATAACCATGAAGAGCAAAGGGTAGCATTTCGTGCCAATCTTTATAGGTTACAATCATCTTTTGAACAATCTTCTTGATGTTCTTGTTAGCCGTTTCTACCGCTCCGTTCATCTTGGGTCGGTAGGGAGATGAGTTATGGTGTTCGATCTTGAACTCTGCACACAACTCTTTCATCATCTTATTGTTCAAGTTAGATCCATTATCAGTAATAATCTGGCTTGGAACACCATAACGGCAGATGATATTATTTTTGATAAATCGGACCACCACTTGTCGGGTTACATTGGCAAATGACGCTACTTTGACCCACTTGGTGAAATAGTCAATGGCTACCAGGGTGAACCGATGTCCCTTTGAAGCCTTGGGCTCAATCATACCAATCATGCCGATTCCCCATATGGAAAAAGGCCACAGGGAAGAAAGAACTTTGAGATGTGATGGCGGTACATGAATTTTGTCGGAGTATATCTGACACTTGTGACACCTCCTCATGTACTTGTAGCAGTCGGATTCCATGGTCAACCAATAATACCCGGCCCTGAGAATTTTTCTCGCCATTGTGTGTCCGTTGGCATGAGTGCCAAAGGATCCTTCATGAATTTCTTTCATGAGCATGTCTGCTTCTGGTCTGTCGACGCATCGGAGCAAGACCATGTCAAAATTTCTCTTATAAAGAGTGTCACCGCTCAGGAAGAAGTTTTTAGCCAATCTTCTGAGGGTCTTTCTATCTTTTCTGAGTGCCCCAGATGGGTACTCTTGTTTCTGAAGGAAGCATTTGATATCGTGATACCATGGTCTGTCGTCTATGACTGCTTCAATCGCGAAGATGTAAGCGGGCCGTTCAAGGCGCATTATGTTGATCTTAGGTATGTCATTCCATCGACCTACACTAATCATGGAAGAGAGAGTGGCTAATGCATCAGCCATGTGATTCTCATCACGAGGGATGTGATGAAAGTCGACTCTGTTGAAGAAGGGTAACAACCTTCTTGCATAGTCTTTGTAAGGAATCAATCATGATTGGTATGTGTTCCAATCTCCTTTTATCTGGTTAATAACCAGGGCTGAATCGCCGTATACGTCCAAGTTTTTGATCCTTAAATCAATCGCTTCTTCGAGACCCATGATACATGCTTCGTATTCGGCCTCGTTGTTCGTACATTTGAACGTAAGTCTGGCAGTGAAAGGAATGTGGGAACCCTGAGGGGTAACAATGATTGCCCCAATTCCGTTTCCATAATGATTGACTGCTCCGTCAAAGATAAGTCCCCACTGGGAACCTGGTTCTGGCCCTTCACTGGGTAGCGGTTCATCGCAATCTTTCATCTTTAGATACATGACATCTTCGTCTGGGAAGTCAAACCCGATTGATTCTTGATCGTCAATCGGTTGATGATCCAAATGATCGGCTAAAATACTTCCTTTAACGGCTTTCTGAGCATGGTACTCTATGTCATATTCTGATAGTAACATCTGCCAACAGGCAATCCTTCCCGTGAGAGCAGGTTTTTCGAAAACGTACTTGATTGGATCCATTTCGGAGACCAACCAAGTAGTATGACGAATCATGTACTGGCGAAGACGTTTGGCTGCCCAAGCCAAAGCGCAACAAGTTTTCTCAAGCATCGTGTACCGAGTCTCGCAGTCGGTGAATTTCTTGCTTAGATAGTAAATGGCAGACTCTTTCCTTTTAGTTTCGTCTTGTTGGCCAAGTACACATCCCATTGAGTCCTTTAGGACTGTGAGGTAAATGATCAGTGGTCTTCCTTCCACTGGAGGTGATAGAATCGGAGGATTCAACAGATATTCCTTGATACTGTCGAAGGCGGTTTGGCAATCTTCTGACCAAACGCAATCCTGGTTCTTTTTGAGTAATTTGAAAATCGGCGCACACGTCGCGGTCATAAGGAATATGAATCTGGAGATGTAGTTCAAACGTCCCAGGAATCCTCTGACTTGTTTTTCAGTTTTCGGAGAAGGCATTTCTTGAATGGCCTTGACCTTGTCAGGATCAACTTCAATTCCTTTCTGGCTGACGATGAACCCTAGTAATTTCCCCGAACGGACACCGAAGGTGCACTTGTTGGGATTCAAGCGGAGCATGAATTTTCTTAGACGTTCGAACAATTTTGACAGATGTTCAACGTGCTCATCCTCTGTTCTTGATTTTGCAATCAAATCATCGACATATACCTCGATTTCTTTGTGTATCATGTCATGAAACAGAGTAGTCATGGCCCTTTGATAGGTTGCCCCGGCATTCTTCAAACCGAACGGCATTACCTTGTAACAAAAGGTACCCGATGGGGTAATGAACGAAGTTTTCTCCATGTCTTTCGGCGCCATTTTGATCTGGTTATAGCCCGAGAATCCATCCATGAAGGAGAATACTTTGAACTTTGCTGTGCTGTCAACCAGCATGTCAATGTGTGGTAAAGGAAAGTCGTCCTTTGGACTTGCCTTGTTCAGATCTCTATAATCAACATACATTCTGACCCTTCCGTCCTTTTTGGGAACGGGTACGATGTTGGCTAACCATTGAGGATATTCAGATGTAGCGAGGAAACCCGCGTCGATCTGTTTCTGTACCTCCTCCTTGATTTTGATGGCCATGCCCGGGTGAGTGCGTCTCAACCTTTGCTTTACTGGCGGACATTCTGATCTCAACGGTAAGTGATGTTCCACGATGCTGGTATCCAACCCTGGCATATCCTGATAGGACCAAGCGAATACATCGGGAAATTCTTTGAGAAGCTTTATCAAACCCTCTCTGGCAGTTGGACTGAGCAGTGCTCTGATCCTGATTTCTTTTCTCTCTTTTTCTGAACCCAAGTTTACCGTTTCCAACGGCTCTTTGTGAGGTTCGATGGACCTTTCCTCTTGTCTGAGTAGTCGGGAGATCTCTTCTAGAATTTGGTCGTCATTTTCTTCTTCAGCCTCGAATAACGGGAACTCAAAGTTGGGAGAAGGCATCGGATCGTATGTTTCAACGGGGTATAAAACAAGCAATCTGCATGACGTGATGATTCGTGTTTAGAAGAGATAGAGAAAATGTAAGTGTGTGCAGTGTTTTGATTTTACTGCTTGTTTTTATTATTGAATGTTTTTTAGGATTACCATTTTCTGAAAAAGCAAAAAGAGAAAACAGCAATTAATGCGGAAATTACAGAACGACGTTATTTTATTAATGAACAAGTCGACTCTTGAAACTACAGCCCTATAAAACAAAACTCTGTCGCTTTGGGCAAAGCGAAGAGGGAAATTTACAGAAAACGAGCCCTATCAAAATATTCGTTTCACCTGGGCAGGGTGAAAGGTTAAAGATGGCAATTACTTTGACTGACGAACGACCTTCGGAACCTCAACGGTAACCCATTGGCGGCGAACTCCTCGGTGAATCACAAAGTCTGGCACCTTCCTTGATTTGTCTTCAGAAATGACGCTGATTTCTGGTGGAGCAGGATCATTGGAATCTGTCTCCCAGGCAGAATTGTCGTAGGAGAATTCCTCAGTTGTATTTTGCATAGCATTTGTGCTCTTAGCTGTATCTCCCCATCCAGTAGGCTGGATATCTTCGAGCCTGATACGAGAGCTTTTAGGAGCGGTGTACTTGACCATATAGTCGTATTTTCCACTTGGTTGCCCCAGGGTGTCCCACACTTCTGTGGAACTGGAGGAGTCATCCCTCTCGATGACGTTGACCTCAGGAAAAGCATAGTTGATGAATTCTAGTCCTGCGAACGTTGCGAATTCATCTTCGTGTTGAGTAGTTTCTGAATGGCCTGAGTGTTGATCCCATGACATGATGGGGACACAGGTATTCTGTTCAATGACGCTCAGCTGAGTTTCATTGTTCGGCTGACTTTCTCGCCCCAAGTCTCCTGGGTAAGGCTGCCACATTGGCAGACCATCCATTGGACCATAGTAGGTGTAGTTGTCGCGGTGAGAATTGGATGCCAAGCTATTGGATTAACTTGAATCGCATTTCTTAATGTTCACCACCGGTCTTTATTTTATCTAAAGGAAAGGGTTAAAGATCGAAAAAACCTAAGTTAAGAGAATCTAAGTTCGGGGGTTGGTTACGCCTAGGGAAGGTATTAGCATCCTAAACGTCTGTAGTACTCTACAGGAACCTCTTGTTAGTATTTATGTTATCTATTACTTGCTTGCTAAGGGTATGTGCTAAGGTAAAGACCTAGGGGTTAGTATCTAAGTATACTCGCCAAGACATCGCATCTTGTGCCTACGTATCCTGACGGGAGTGGAATCAGAGTATTCGTAGTTCCCCTCAAAGAGGGTGAGGAACTCTTGACGGTGGTCAAGGTTCCAGGGGGAGGTAGCGTCTATGGCAAGACACTACATAGAGTACGGTGACTCTAAAGTTAAAATTAGATTGAAAAGGGTAGAAGGTGTCCATGGCGGAACATATGTATGGAGTGCGGTGACTCCGATCCTAAGGTTAGGATAAATGGGAAGGACCTAAAGTTTAGGCGAAGATATGACGTGGCAGTTAATAAGGGAAACTTTTCTTTTGGAAATGAAATGAACAGGCAAATCAAAAGCCACAAGAGAAAAGGCATCAGTAACGGGACTTAATCACATTCAAAAGTATTAAATTTAACACGAATATCTGGAATTAACTAAAAATGGAAAATACGAATTAAAGATTAATTTAAGATCTAAGATAAACCTATTTAAACTAAAAAATTAGACAACTAAATCAACTAATTCTAAGAAAAAACTAAATAACTAATTAAATTAAAAAAAACTAATAACTAAGTTCTAATAAAGCCTAAACTAAGTTAATTTCTAAATAAAACTAATAAAAAAAACTACTTAAATTACTTAAAACTAAAATAAATTAAAAATCTAGAAAAAAAACTAATTAAATTACAAAGGAGGAGGGGCCAGTGATTTAGGGTGTGTATGCATAAAAACAAACGTTGGGCTCTTGTGGAATGGCCCAACGGAGTCTCAACATGAAGGCACAAGGGATTCCATCAAGCGTCAGCATATCCTGTCCTCCTCTCTAAACAAAACACAACCCTGTGTCTCATTCCTCTTCTCGTTACTTCCTTTCCTCTTCTCACCTTCCGCAACTCTCTCACTTTCGCGATTCGTATTTCTTTTCACTCGTAATCGCCATTCTCAGAGCCTCGTTCTCTCGCCGAACCCTCACACTCGCGATCTCTCTCGGTTTCCGCGCTCGATTCTTCTTCATCGCTCGCGCCGTCGGAAATGGTAAGTTCGCATCTCTTACGATTTGTTGCTTTTGCAACACTTTCGACAGCGAGACGGAGATTAAATACGGGTTTCAAGTCGAAAACATTGAATTGAAGGATTACAAGCTCACAGTTGAATTTCACTAGTATAAGAATAAAGAATCGCGTACCTTCGAGAAGTTCGACGCAACGACGATAATCTCCAGGTATGATTTCTCCCCTCTGATGATTAATAATGCTTTGTGCGAGTTGTTGTTGTGTCTGCGAGTGTTGATGTTTTTCTCTGCGAATTGTGTATCTATGAATCCCCTTAGTATAACTTGCTGCTGAGCTGGTGTGTGTTTGTCACTGATTTTTCTGCTCACTATCTATCGATATTTCTAAAAATGTAATTTTTAGATGTGGTGTGATTTTTGCTCTGTGTGTGAAGCTCCTCCGTGTTGGTGATGTTGATGTTGGCTGATTCAATCGTGTATGATGCTGCTTGGATTTCTGAATTTTCTCTTGCTTACTGCTTGTGCGTGAGAATGGGTGGTATAGTGTTTATGCTACGAATGTTTTTCGTATGCGTGAATCTCTGAGTGTGTGTGAATCCACTCCAATTTGTGACTCTGTTATTGTATGCTACTGCTGCGATGTGGGTGTTTTATTTTTGTGAATGATTTTTGTGAATTTCTCTTTTATGATATGTGTGTATGTGTTAAGTTCTCCCGGTTTTTTACTGATATAAATATGGGTGGGTGTGTATGTGTGATCGAGTTCTTGAAATCTCCCCCCCCCCCCCCTCAGTGTTTTTTGTATGTGCGTGTTTATTTTTTCTTTTCTGATGTGCTTCGTCCCCAGAATTATCCTTTCGGGTCTTGTAATTCCCTTTTAAACATTGTATACTTTGGATTTTTTATATTTGTAATGACTTTGACCGGCTTGAAATGCACTTGTATCCAAACGAATACGGATGGTGTATGTTGATTTGTAATTAGTCTCAATAATGGCAACTTGGAGTAAAAATTCAATCCATTGCATTCAAGCAGCTGGAATGTTACAAATCAAAGCTTTGATGCCAATGCTAAATGAAAAGCTTCACGTTTCATAATAACATGAGGTGAGGAAATTCCAGCTTAGAATGATAATGTCACCTCATGATTAGAATGATAGCACTTTAAAACCTCACTTATTGTTCAAAATTGGAATGGCATTTTGAGAAATATGCACGCTTGGGAATTCCGAACTCGATGTGAAATTCTTCCATTTTGTTATGACTTGAACTCTTGAATGGTGATGAATACGACTTGTAACCTTGCCATGAAGAAGAAAAAAAGAATTGAACTTGACATGGATCTTGAACTTGGAACTTGTATATTCACCAAAACTCAATGAAAATCAGAGGGTTCCAAATCACCAAAATTCAATGAAAACCGACTTGCATCACAAGTAATGAGAACTTGGAAAGAAAACAAAGCCTTGATGAATCCTTGAAAGAAACCCTGGCATGCCTGATCTTTAATTAACACAATTCAAACATCCTAAATAAGACACCCTAATCTTCTGGGGATGTACACGGAGGCCATTGAGGAATTTTGAGGCAAATAACCAATAGGAAACCTTAGCACCATTCTGAATTAGAACCAACTGACCACGTATCGAGGTATTTAACTGTGAAAAAGAGAACTATCTCCAAAAGTTCCTGCACAAACCTGTTAATAATGAAGCATGCAGATATGCAAGATGATAGACAAAGATGGTGGGATCTTATGGTCAAAAATTAGGGTATGACAGATGCCCCTATTTAAGTTTCTTCTATCCGGAGATATGGAGATTGAAATCTTCGTCTCGACGAGATAGGAGAGACTTAAATATAAACATGCACAATTTTTTGGCCCTAAGATGCCACAAATGCATATGATATGATATGATATGATATGGTATGATATGAATGCAAAGACAGGGGTCCTATGGGGAATGGTACCACAGGAGAAAAGTGTTACAGTTGTGTCAGAAGCAAATTGAAACAAGGCAAAGTATCTGGAAAACATCACCCAAGAATGGCATTGGATGAAAAAAAAGCACCAAACTTCCAATAATAGCTTTGGATGAAAGGTAAACTCATAATATCTAAGAAGGCAACAAATGAGAATGAGACAAAATAATGTAATCCGAGAAGGAATCGGACACAAAGAAACCAGTCATCCAATAATGGCTTTGAACGAAAGGTACGCTCACAATATCTGATAATGGCTTCATATGAAAGTGAACAAGATAAAGAAACCAGACATCCAATAATGGCTTTGAATGAAAGGTACAATCACAATATCTAATAATGGCTTTAGATGATTGTGAACAAAGACTCGATCTGGAAGAAACATCAGAAAGAGGGACACATCCGGAAAAGCATCAGATGATAAAGAAACCAGTCATCCAATAATAGCTTTGAATGAAAGGTAAACTCACAATATCTAATAATGGCTTTAGACAAAGTGAACAAGGTAAAGAAACCAGTCATCCAATAATGGCTTTGAATGAAAGGTACAATCACAATATCTAATAATGGCTTTAGATGACTGTGAACAAGGTGAGATCCAAGAAGGCATTGGATGTAAAGAGACCAGTCATCCAATAATGGTTTTGGATGAAAGGTATAATCACAATATCTAATAATGGCTTTAGATGATTGTGAACAAAGACTACATTCAAGAATAGCATTGAATGCAAAGAAACCAATCATCCAATAATGGCTTTGAACGAAAAGTACACTCACAATATCTGATAATGGCTTCAGATTAAAGTGAACAAAGTAGAGAAACCAGACATCCAATAATGGCTTTGAATGAAAGGTGCACTCACAATATCTGATAATGGCTTCAGATGAAAGTGAACAAGGTAAAGAAACCAGACATCCAATAATGGCTTTGAATGAAAGGTACACTCACAATATCTGATAATGGCTTCAGACAAAGTGAACAAAGTAGAGAAACCAGACATCCAATAATGGCTTTGAATGAGAGGTATAATCACAGTATCTAATAATGGCTTTAGATGACTGTGAACAAAGACTCGATCTGGAAGGACATCAGAAAGAGAGACACATCTGGAAGAACATCAGATGGTAAAGAAATCAGTCATTCAAGAATGGCTTTGAATGAAAGGTACAATCACAATATCTAATAATGGCTTTAGATAAATGTGAGCAAAGATGACATCCAAGAATGGCATTGAATGCAAAGAAAACCAGTCATCCAATAATAGCTTTGAATGAAAGGTATGACTCATAATATCTGAGAAGACATCAGACGCCAATGAGACAAAAGGTAAAATCCAAGAAGGCATTGGATGTAAAGAAAACCACAACGTCCAGGAAAGTATTGAACGAATATGAACAAGGAGATACCCAAGAAAGTATTGGATAAAATGGATCACCGTATCCAAGAAAGCATTGGATGAATGTGACAATATCTGTAGGGGCCAAGTGAGTTGGACTTCGACCACAAGGTAAGACGTGGATGACAACACGACCTATGGAGAATGCAAATGAGTACAAATGAGGATGACACTCTTGCTATGCATATGTATATGAATTATGCCATGATATATGATCAAATGCAAATGTAAATGCAATGCAGACATTGATGACACGACTCGACTCTTTTAGGGAGAGGACAAGACTGGAAGACTAATTCCTCAACACGGAGATCACTGCCATTCTGCTTTGGGACTAGAGATGCTACTGAACACAAATCTGCCACACTGGTAAATTGTGTCAATTTGATGATCCTTGTAGGAAGAAGGGAAAACTGCATGGGGATTCTTCAAGTAAACTGCCCCAGATTAGCCGACTGTTGTAGATGAACTGATCATTGCTTCAGCTTGAATTGATGCTGAAAATGACTGAATTACTGTGCACTTGGAAAACTTGCCCCAGTCTGAGTCTTGAAAAATCTTCTGGATAAACCAATTCTGAAAAGGACTTGCACTGTAACAAATCTTGAACTGATTCTCAACAGGATATGGAAGGAACTTGCCCCTGATCGGATCACTGACCAAGTTTCTCAAATGTTTGAAAGTTCCTTAAGAGGAAGCTAGTTTGAAAACAAAAGTGTTCAGACAAACATAGTAAATGCAAAGTTCATGCAACTTTTGAAATCAAAATCTTTTTCGGAAAGAGGTAAAAAAATAGGGTCACTGGTCAGAACACGGTGGTTCAAGACGTTTAAAAGTTAAAGATAAAGCAAAAAGGCGTGATGCCAAAAAAATGATCTGCAAAGATCTTTAGGAGTCAGTTTACGCAACCTTGCTGTAGTATGCTTTCAAAATAACCTTGCTTCAATTAGGTCTTTTGAGGGTTATAACGTGGCCTGGTTCACGGTTTAAGAAACAAAGGATAAAGGCTCAAAGTTTATTTGTACCCACCCAATCTTCGTGATGATCTCCAGTCCTACACTCAGTCAACTCAGACTTTGCACTCAGGTTCCCATAGGTTAGGGATTGCATTGATGATGATGGTTCAGAAGTTAAGGGACTTTTGAGGTGACAGTCACTACTTCCTTATAACTCTTGGTTGTTTTTTTCAATAAATATTTCTCCTTTTTATTATCCCTAACTTTTGCCTGAACTGTTTCTCATGAATCTTACAGTCAGCGGGATGCCCCAGTTTTTTTGTCTACCTAAGTCTCCTTCACAGGTTTCGACTTAGCGGGCTTTTTCCTTTTTTGATTTCTTTTTTATCTTTTTTTTTTTTTTTGAAAGAAAGTGACTGCTTGGCTTAATGATTACGGCGAACCATCATAGACTTTTGACTTGTAAGACATCTTCGACACTTGCTTGTTGCGTGCGAAGGAAAAATTGAGAATGCAACCTTTTTGTTGAAAGATGTCTTGCATGAAACTCTTGTATTTGAATGCACAATCCAGTTAACTGAGAACTACCCTGCCCCAGGTTAAGATTGCGGGTTTTTATTTGTAAGGAAAGAAACTCCTACTTCTAAGCTCAAAGGGGTTGACGAGGGGTTATCTTCCTTATTTCTCCAGTGTTTGGGATTTGGAACAATGCCTTACATCCTCAGCAAAGTTTTGATTTGAAAGCATACCAACAACAATTATGAGTATAACGTTTTCATCATCCTCCTTCCAATCTTTGCGTAATCAGAAGAAAGTGGAAAAGAGATTAAATATATTTTTTGTTTTTTTTTTTTTTTGAAAAGGAAGGCATAAAGATGTAAATAGCAAACACAAATGAATTGAATCCAAAAGTCGCAATGCTCATTTTATTAATTATGAAAGTACAAACATGATTTGAAAGCAAACAGCTAATACAAGATAAGGAAAATGCAAACAAAAAGAAACAAAAGTCTAGTGACTAGTCAGAAGCAAGAGTGAGTTGTCCTGTCTGAAACACTAAAGTCTGCTGAAGTCAGCTGAAGCTTCACTTAGCGTGCTCTGGCAAAGGGTTGTTTTTGACATTTGGATTGGTGTCACGAAAGGAGAGAATACCAATTCTGATCAGCTCTTGTACTCTAGCCTTCAATGCAAAGCAATGTTCCAAGTCGTGGCCTGCGCCACCTTGATGGTATTCACAATGAAGATCGGCCCTATAACCGGTTGGAAGAGGATTTGGAGGAGGAGGCAAAGGCCTTGTAGTAATCAAACTTTTCTGAACCAGCCCAGGATAAAGTTCAGTGTATGTCACTGGGATAGGATCAAAATTATTCCTATTACGGTACTGATTCTGTCCAACAGCTGGACGTTGAGGAGCTTGAGCTGGTCGTGGAGCAGCAACAACAGGAGTAACAACAGCAATATCAGGGTGGTTAGCATACTGTGGTCGAGGACGAGGCCTCCTGGTTTCAAACATAACAGCATTGGTATGATCTTCTCTCTTCTTCTGGAAATTCCCATATAATTTCTTAGCACCATTAGAAGATTCAGTAGCCTTGGATACTTTACCATTCTTAAGTCCTTCCTCGAGTCGCTGACCAATAGTAACCAAATCAGTGAAGCTGGAGGAAACACTACCAATCATCTTCTCCCAGTAGAATGGAGACAAGGTGTCCATAAACAATCCAGTTAATTCCTTCTCTGCCAAAGGAGGTTCAACTTGAGAAGCCAACTCTCTCCAGCGCTGAGCATATTCCTTGAAAGACTCTTTATCCTTCTGAGACATGTTTTGCAGCTGACGGCGGTCAGGAGCCATGTCGAGGTTGTACTTGTATTGCTTCATGAAGGCATTAATAAGATCCTGGAAACAGTGAATGCTGTTCTGTTCAAGATTCATATACCATTTGAGAGAAGCTCCACTCAGACTGTCTTGAAAACAATGGATAAGCAACTTCTGATTCTTGGCATGAGCAGCCATCTTTCGGGTATACATGACCAAATGAGCTCTTGGACAAGAATCACCTTTGTACTTCACAAAATCGATAGCCTTGAACTTAGCAGGCATAACAAGGTCAGAAACTAAACCCATGTTTTCTGCATCAATGTTGAAGAAATCAGTACCCTCTACGGCTCAGAGTCTCTTGTCTATAGTTTGAAAATGTTCACGGACAATCGCGGGTTCAACAAAATCTTCATGGTCTTCACCCTGAGCAATGGCAGCATTGTACTCATAAAGAGGGTTCTCAAATGGAGGTCGAGTGGTCTGGGCAACAGCATGAACCACGGGTCTAGGCTTGGAGAAAACTGGAACTTGAAAAACTGGTCGGGAAGTCTGACCAATCATAGCAGTAGATGCAAGAGGTGGTGAGTAGTTGGGAGGCAAACCAAACTCTGGCCAAGTTGAAGGTGGCACCTGAACATGTTGAGGATCAGCAGTTGAAACTTCTTGGATGACAGTCCTTTGGGGTTGCTCTCCTCTAGCAATCAAGACTTGGAGCATTTCAGTGAGCTTTGCCATGCTTGACTTAAGGTCGTCGATCTCCATTCGCATCTCAGCATTGTGTGCTTCTTGCTCTGCCATTATGCGTCTGTAGTTAGCTCTAGTCTGGTATCGATGTCGAGGAATCAGCTTGATGACTCACAGATGACACTGGAAGATAGAGGCAGCTGGAAATGAGTTGCTAGACAACGGATGTATGCAATGAATCATGCAAAGATGCAAATGATATGCAATGCAATGCAAGATAGGATGCAAATCACACATAGTAGGATCAAAGGTTCGAGATCACAGCATGGGGTCTGGGTGACAAACCAACCACAGGGTATGTACTAGGGATTTATTTGTACCTGCCGAACGGGTTCTACAAAGTTCCCGGAGTCTACAATCCATCTTTCGGATATTATCGACTTCCCAAATTACTCGGTTAGTCAATAATATTCTTAAGAGAATCTCGTCCGAGTGTAGTATCGCGTGACAACTATTTGGAAATAGACTCCCGCATAGTCACCACACTACATTCTAAAAGGCCAAGTGGGGTTAAAGGTACTACGGTCCTCAGTCTCACTGGTTCTTGGTCGAAATTAATATCGTTTTCACAAATGGACTCGTTCAAACAATATTAAATTCAAAAGAACCTAAACTGAGCGATGATTTTCTCAATTCAACTTTTCAGGAATCGACTCCGTCAAAGTATCCTTGACCATATCATCTCCTATCATAATTGCACTCAAGTTCGGGTGTAGGACTCCTCACCACTCGAGAACCCCTGCACACAGCAAAACCAGGCACAACAGATATAAACAGATATAGAGATATATAGGCAAACAAGCAAATAAATAACATAGATATAAACAAGTTAGGGGAAACCCTCAAACCTCCCCAGTGAAGTCGCCATTTCTGTCGCGGTGAGAATTGGATGCCAAGCTATTGGATTAACTTGAATCGCATTTCTTAATGTTCACCACCGGTCTTTATTTTATCCAAAGGAAAGGGTTAAAGATCGAAAAAACCTAAGTTAAGAGAATCTAAGTTCGGGGGTTGGTTACGCCTAGGGAAGGTATTAGCATCCTAAACGTCCGTAGTACTCTACAGGAACCTCTTGTTAGTATTTATGTTATCTATTACTTGCTTGCTAAGGGTATGTGCTAAGGTAAAGACCTAGGGGTTAGTATCTAAGTATACTCGCCAAGACATCGCATCTTGTGCCTACGTATCCTGACGGGAGTGGAATCAGAGTATTCGTAGTTCCCCTCAAAGAGGGTGAGGAACTCTTGACGGTGGTCAAGGTTCCAGGCGGAGGTAGCGTCTATGGCAAGACACTACATAGAGTACGGTGACTCTAAAGTTAAAATTAGATTGAAAAGGGTAGAAAGTGTCCATGGCGGAACATATGTATGGAGTGCGGTGACTCCGATCCTAAGGTTAGGATAAATGGGAAGGACCTAAAGTTTAGGCGAAGATATGACGTGGCAGTTAATAAGGGAAACTTTTCTTTTGGAAATGAAATGAACAGGCAAATCAAAAGCCACAAGAGAAAAGGCATCAGTAACGGGACTTAATCACATTCAAAAGTATTAAATTTAACACGAATATCAGGAATTAACTAAAAATGGAAAATACGAATTAAAGATTAATTTAAGATCTAAGATAAACCTATTTAAACTAAAAAATTAGACAACTAAATCAACTAATTCTAAGAAAAAACTAAAAAACTAATTAAATTTAAAAAAACTAATAACTAAGTTCTAATAAAGCCTAAACTAAGTTAATTTCTAAATAAAACTAATAAAAAAAACTACTTAAATTACTTAAAACAAAAATAAATTAAAAATATAGAAAAAAAACTAATTAAATTACAAAGGAGGAGGGGCCGGTGATTTAGGGTGTGTATGCATAAAAACAAACGTTGGGCTCTTGAGGAATGGCCCAACCGAGTCTCAACATGAAGGCACAAGGGATTCCATCAAGCTTCAGCATATCCTGTCCTCCTCTCTAAACAAAACACAACCCTGTGTCTCATTCCTCTTCTCGTTACTTCCTTTCCTCTTCTCACCTTCCGCAACTCTCTCACTTTCGCGATTCGTATTTCTTTTCACTCGTAATCGCCATTCTCAGAGCCTCGTTCTCTCGCCGAACCCTCACACTCGCGATCTCTCTTGGTTTCCGCGCTCGATTCTTCTTCATCGCTCGCGCCGTCCGAAATGGGAAGTTCGCATCTCTTACAATTTGTTGCTTTTGCAACACTTTCGACAGCGAGACGGAGATTAAATACGGGTTTCAAGTCGAAAACATTGAATTGAAGGATTACAAGCTCACAGTTGAATTTCACTAGTATAAGAATAAAGAATCGCGTACCTTCGAGAAGTTCGACGCAACGACGATAATCTCCAGGTATGATTTCTCCCCTCTGATGATTGATAATGCTCTGTGCGAGTTGTTGTTGTGTCTGCGAGTGTTGATGTTTTTCTCTGCGAATTGTGTATCTATGAATCCCCTTGGTATGACTTGCTGCTGAGCTGGTGTGTGTTTGTCACTGATTTTTCTGCTCACTATCTATCGATATTTCTAAAAATGTAATTTTTTGATGTGGTGTGATTTTTGCTCTGTGTGTGAAGCTCCTCCGTGTTGGTGATGTTGTTGTTGGCTAATTCAATCGTGTATGATGCTGCTTGGATTTCTGAATTTTCTCTTGCTTACTGCTTGTGCATGAGAATGGGTGGTATAGTGTTTATGCTACGAATGTTTTTCGTATGCGTGAATCTCTGAGTGTGTGTGAATCCACTCCAATTTGTGACTCTGTTATTGTATGCTACTGCTGTGATGTGGGTGTTTTTTTTTGTGAATGATTTTTGTGAATTTCTCTTCTATGATATGTGTGTATGTGTTAAGTTCTCCCGGTTTTTTACTGATATGAATATGGGTGGGTGTGTATGTGTGATCGAGTTCTTGAAATCTCCCCCCCCCCTCAGTGTTTTTTGTATGTGCGTGTTTGTTTTTTCTTTTCTGATGTGCTTCGTCCCCAGAATTATCCTTTCGGGTCTTGTAATTCCCTTTTAAACATTGTATGCTTTGGATTTTATATATTTGTAATGACTTTGACCGGCTTGAAATGCACTTGTATCCAAACGAATACGGATGGTGTATGTTGATTTGTAATTAGTCTCAATAATGGCAACTTGGAGTAAAAATTCAATCCATTGCATTCAAGCAGCTGGAATGTTACAAATCAAAGCTTTGATGCCAATGCTAAATGAAAAGCTTCATGTTTCATAATAACATGAGGTGAGGAAATTCCAGCTTAGAATGATAATGTCACCTCATGATTAGAATGATAGCACTTTAAAACCTCACTTATTGTTCAAAATTGGAATGGCATTTTGAGAAATATGCACGCTTGGGAATTCTGAACTCGATGTGAAATTCTTCCATTTTGTTATGACTTGAACTCTTGAATGGTGATGAATACGACTTGTAACCTTGTCGTGAAGAAGAAAAAAAGAATTGAACTTGACATGGATCTTGAACTTGGAACTTGTATATTCACCAAAACTCAATGAAAATCAGTGGGTTCCAAATCACCAAAATTCAATGAAAACCGACTTGCATCACAAGTAATGAGAACTTGGAAAGAAAACAAAGCCTTGATGAATCCTTGAAAGAAACCCTGGCATGCCTGATCTTTAATTAACACAATTCAAACATCCTAAATAAGACACCCTAATCTTCTGGGGATGTACACGGAGGCCATTGAGGAATTTTGAGGCAAACAACCAATAGGAAACCTTAGCACCATTCTGAATCAGAACCAACTGACCACGTATCGAGGTATTTAACTGTGAAAAAGAGAACTATCTCCAAAAGTTCCTGCACAAACCTGTTAATAATGAAGCATGCAGATATGCAAGATGATAGACAAAGATGGTAGGATCTTATGGTCAAAAATTAGGGTATGACAGTAGTCAAAATTATCTTTCATCGGAGTGTCTTCCTCTAATGAATTTGGCGGAGCGCGACATCCTTCCGGATCATAATCCCCGTAGATCATTTCGACATCTGATCTTGGTATAAATCTTGGACTTTCTGTAGGAAAGCAAAAAGGCATAGGCACCTCTTCCTGAGACATATAACCGTCCTTGTTAAGGTAGGACTTCCATTCTTCATCTGTGTCAGAGGGATCTTCCTCATTGATTGCATGAACTGTCTGAGACACTGGGTGAAGAAAACCTCCACTGTGGAAGAAGTTTTGAATGGGATGAAGACTTTCATCGTTGGCGGCCGTCTGGGTACTGGTCGCAGAAAAACCAAGACCCTTCTTTGTTTTATTGTCAATAGGAATGACAAGCCGTCCCCATCCTGTCGTATCGGTACTCTCGACCGCTTTGCTAGCATCTTTGTATGAAGAAATTGAAGTTCCTTCTTTGAACTGATTGTCCTTGCTCACCGATAGTGCTTGGAACTGAGTTCCAATAACCTCCTCGGGTTCCACACAAGTAGATGATGATAAATTACTCACAAGCAAGGCTTGTTCCCCACAAACCGTGACAAGTTGATCGTTCTTGACGAACTTTAGCTTTTGGTGGAGGGTTGAAGTAACCGCTCCAGCCTGATGTATCCAAGGTCTTCCTAATAAACAACTGTATGTTGCTCGGATGTCCATGACCTGGAAAGTGATTTGGAAAGTGTGAGGACCAATAGTTATGGGAAGATCAACTTCGCCGATAACTGTTTTTCTGGATCCGTCGAATGCTTTGACGACGACCTCGCTGACTCTCATCGGAGGGCCCTTGAATGATAATTGCATCAAGGTGTACTTTGGTATAACATTCAGGGCTGACCCTGTGTCTACCAGTACGTTGGCTAAAGCATCGCCCTGGCAGTTAACTGTGATATTGAGCGCCATGTTATGACGGCGACCCTCTTCAGGTAATTCCTCATCACTAAATCCCAAATTATTGCAGGAAGTGATGTTAGAGACAATGCTATCGAATTGTCTGATTGTTACATCCTGTTCCACAAAGGCTTGCTCCAAGACTTTCTGTAGAGCCTCTCTATATGCTTCTGAACTGAGTAACAGTGATAATACTGAGATCTTTGAAGGAGTCTGTAACAGTTGATCAACAATGTTATATTCACTCCTTTGGATGAGCTTTAGCATCTCATCTTTGTCTTTTGAAAAGTCGGGATTACTAGATTGACCGACTGGTGGATCAGGAGTTTCTGCCTGAAGTTCCTTTTCTTTGTTGGATTCTCCAACCCCTCGGTTGAGGATTCGACCGCTCCGTGTTACACGACTGATGTCTGCAATATTCACGACGGAGGGTAATGGAATTTCCTTTCCATTCTCGATTATTGTTGCACCGTATTTGTAAGGGATTGCCTTAGCTGGTTTATACGGTAGTGGCCCCGGTAGATAGATGACTATGGGAACCTTCTGATTTTTCTGACCATCATAAGTAACCTTGATCCGTTCCCGGTTGGGAACTCTAAATTCGTCAAGTAGAGGGATGATGGCAAAAACATCCCTGGTACTGTGATGACCAGAGATCGTGACAACATTCTCAACTTGCTCGGCAAGGTAGTTCGGCGACCAAATGATGGGTCCTGAACCTGGATATGGACGAATTTCTCCATGATCGACCTAACCCTGAAGAGCTGCTCTCACAAGGTAACACCCTTGGTTACTTTCCGAACAGACGCTACAATTGTCATAGTTGTGTGGTGGCACCTGGTCACGCCCACTTTGAATGCAATGTAACCTCACTAGGTTATCTTCCATTGATCGGACATCCTGACTTTGACGACGAGTAGGATTCCTGTGATTGATACTAATCTGCTGAGTATCTTCGTCCATATAGATTGGCATCCACCAGTGATTTAACAAGTGCTGAAGTGCCTCCTGGACAAGGGTACAACCTCGATCGTTTTCGCAACATGCTTTACAGTTTTGATAATCATGTGATATTAAGAATCCGAGTCGGACCTGCTCAGCATGTAACTCTACCAGGTTGGTATTCATCACGCGAATGTCAAAGATCTGAACCATGTTGATTTGATAGGAGTTCCTATCATGGTAGTCTTGGATCCATCCAAGATCCATCTGACGCTGGAGGGCCTCTTGTATGAAAGAGCATCCCTGTTTGTTTACCGAGCAAATCAGACAGGAACTGTAATCGTGCCACGGCAGATTATGATACTGGCTTTGCCTTGAGTGCATTGCCACCAAGTTGTCATTCATCGCACGGATGTCGTGGTTTTGAATGACGTTGGAATTCGTGTAAACCATGTTAACTCCACGAACTCGGTGCTCTTGGATCCATCCAAGATCCATTTGTTCCTGTAGAGCTGCTTGCACTATAGAACATCCCTGGTTGTCTTTAGAGCAGATATCACACTGGTGATAATTATGAGGTGGCACATGGCCATATCCACTCTGTCTACAATTCATATTGACCAGATTGGTTTTCAACAAGAGTACATCATGAATTTGATAGACATTGTTAGTCTCTTTCTCAATCAGATTGACTGCAGCTTTCTCATGTTGAGGCAGCGGGTTCGTAAGAACATTAGGATTCGTATCTTTGAAAGATAAGAGCCCGCTCCTAACAAGCTTTTGCATGTCGGATTTGAAATTGAGACAAGTCTCAATGTTATGCCCTGAACCTCCTTGATGATAAGGGCATGTTTGATCCGCTTTAAACCAAAAAGGCAGATTTTTCGGAACTGAAAGGGGAGACTTAGTCTGGATGTGCCCCTTAGCCAGCAGTAACGGAAACAGCTCTGCGTACGTTACGGGTATAGGATCAAATCCTGGTGGCCGTGTTGTACGGTTGTTGTTATATGGAGGACGAGCCTGCTGAAGAGGCTGTTGTGTCCTTTGTTGGTCAGGTTGGCTCTGCGCAACCTGAGGTTGATACATAGGAACAGGCATGGGGTCGATAGCAGAAGTAACAACTCCTACTGGCTGATAACGTCGCCTTTGCTTTCCGAGAGAGATATTCCCAATATCTTGCTCTTTTTTCTTAGGGAGAGCACTACCGTATTTTTTAGTACCGCTCATTGATCCAGTGTCTTTTACCAAACGTCCTTCTCGGACGGCTTCCTCAAGACGTACACCCATGCCGACCATTTCGGTGAAATCACTGGGTGCACTGGCAATCATTCGGTCATAGTAAAATGAGCTTAAGGTCTTTAAGAAGATTTTTGTCATCTCTTTTTCCTCAAGAGGTGGACAAATTTGAGCGGCAATTTCACGCCACCTTTGAGCATACTCCTTAAAGGTTTCCTTGTCCTTTTGTGACATTGATCTGAGTTGATCTCTGTCGGGTGCCATGTCCAAATTGTACTTGTATTGTTGGACGAAGGCAGTACCAAGATCTCTGAATGTATTGATCGTAGTACGGTTTAAACCCATGTACCATTTGAGTGCGGCATCGGTTAAACTATCCTGGAAGTAGTGAATCAGCAGGTCCTGATTCTCCGTCTGAGCTGACATCCGCCGAGCGTACATCACCAGATGGCTCTGAGGGCAAGAGTTACCCTTGTATTTTTCAAAGTCGAGCACTTGGAACTTGTGCGGGACTTTCACATTTGGGACCAAGCAGAGGTCTGTGGCGTCTTTTCCAAATAGATCCTGACCGCGAATGGCTTACAGCTCTTTCTGCATTTCCAAGAACTGCTCCTGGAATTCATCCATTCTGTCAAACATAGTTTCCTTCTTACCAGAAGGTGTCTGTGGAATTTGTCCTTCCGGGACAGTGTGCACCACAGGGGGTGGTACCGTGACTACGGCAGTAAGTCCTGGCGCCTCCCGAAGTTTGTAACCTTCAGGAGTCTTGAGTATGCCCCTGGCATCTTCGCTTTCCCAAAGTTTGTAACCTTCAGGCCCAGCAGCTTCTGTTGCGATTCCCTGATCTTCAGTGATCGGCGGAACATATCCTTCCGGGATATAGTTAACAGGCATGTCCCAAGGACGATCTTTCGGCATCTGATACCTAGGATCATACTTTTCTATGATGGGCGTTGAGGTGATCTCTGAGATCACAGTTCTTTGTAGCTGAGCTTCTGCCATGGCTTGCATGTCGTTACGAAGCTTTCTCATATCCTCTCTCAGAGCGTCGATCTCTTCTTTCAACTCTCTGTTTTCTTCCTCAAGATCATCCATCTTTTTCTGACGATTGGCCCGAGTATTGTACGAATGAGACAGTTTGACTCTAGAATCGAGACACAAACGTGAGATTCGTAGGTAAGGAGAATACGCGATGTGAGAATGATGAATGCAATGATTATATTAATTGTTGTTTTTTTTGTTTAATCAAAATAAACTTCGACAATTAGATTGCAAATATCAAACAGTGGGGAAACCCCTTTTTATTGAATTCCAAAGGATTACAGAAATGGAAATACGGTAGATTACAAAGTGCAGAAACAGAAACCTAAACTAATGGGTCCCGAGTCCTCTTCTTTGACCGGGGCGCTTGGGCCGTTGTTGGGTTGTCATTCCTTTGCTAGGTGAAAGGAGCGAGCAAATTCCTTTGGTCATCTTGATTCTCTACAGCATGCTGCTCCAAAATTTTAATCTGAGTATCTTTCTCTTTTAGTAGTTGCTGTATTTGGATACACTCTACGTCGAGGGTGCGGTACTTGTTCTTCCAAGATCTTCTTTCCTTTTGAACTTTGTTAAGAGTAACCTGAAGCCTTTCAGTTTCCGTCATGAAGTACGTGACAGATTCCCTCGGCGGAAGAATTCCGTAACGAGGATAAGGCATCTTTAGCTTGAGAGCTCTGGCTTGTACCCAGTGGAGATAAGGCTCCACCGAGACACAGTCCGGTTTTCCCAGAGACTCTCGTCCTTTCTTATGAACATGTTTCCAAGCTTGCACTATTTCCATCTTTAGTGCTTTGTCACTTTCTCCTTCTTTGAAGAAAAGACCTTTCAGATGAACACCCAGTGGGATGTGTCTCATCGGGTATCCAAATTGACGAAGAACCAATATCGGATGATAGTTGATTCCTCCTTTAGTTCCTATGAGGGGTACGCTGGGGAAGTTTCCACAACGGTCAATGATTATAATTCCCTCATAAATCCTATTACACCAATCTATATAAGAGTTGGTAAGAGACATGATCTTCTGCGACCAACGTAAGACACTCTTGCAATCCCAAAAAGCAGCAGACTTGGGCAAGTGAGAGATAAACCATTTATAAAGCAAAGGTACACAGCATGTGATCTCTCCTCCGCTGTACAAATTTCCCAAGTGTACAGAATGATACGCATCTGCAAGCAAAGTCGGCACAGGGTTTCCAATGAGAAAAACCTTAATAGCGTTGATATCGACGAAGTTATTGATGTTGGGAAACAAAAATAACCCGTAGGTGAGCAAGACAAAGATGCTTTCAAAAGCAGTCCCGTTCCCTATACTAGCGAAGTATAGAGCCTTTTTTGTCAAGAACTGGGCTGGCAAACCTTGGATGCCACCCTTAATGGTCATGTGAGTCCTGACCTCAGACTCGTCCAAATGAATTGCTATTGCAATAGTCTAATTCTTTGGAATTTCTTTCAGTCCAGAAAATGGAGCTCGATCAGTGATATGTAAATCAGTCAGATGAGAATACTCCTCCAGCGTTGGTGATAGCTGGTAATCCGGGAATGTAAAACAGTGATAAACCGGATCGTAGAATTGAATGAGCGTGTCCATGATCCCCTTAATCACATGGACTCTTAACAGTGGCAACAAACCACCGTGCTTGGCTCTGAAAGCCTCTGGGTTAACGATCATCCTTGCTAACCTTCTCAAATCCTCTAGCTTTGGAACCTTGAAGGTATACTGGTGAATTCTCCTTCTACCGAAATCCATTAGCGTAATCCTCTTCTCTGATATTTGCAATCACAGTCTTAGTTTAATTTGAAAAACAGAGAAACTAGAAGAGAAAGTTTTTTTAATGTTTTAATGTTTTATTAAACGAATGCATGAATGCAGCACACAAAAACATAGAAAAAACATGGGGTCAGAGGGTCGTTGTCATGAAGTCAAGGCTCTACCCATCCCCAAAGGTTTATACTAGGGTGATTTTTGTACCTGTACTAATTATCATCAGCTCCTCCCAGGAAAGCAAAACAACAAGCGGATCGCCAGCGAGTTGTAGAGCAATCTTAGAGTAAGTGCCATTCACCGAGAATAGATCACCAGCCTCAAATGAGGGTAGTATCGCGTAACAACTATTTCTGATAGTTTCCGCACTACGAAAGGGTTTGGCTCCTCAGCTTCTCAGACTTAACAACCGGCCCATTGGCTAGAAGAGTGAATGGGTTGCGTTGGTCAGCCTCCACTGAGGTTGATGGTCGACCCCGTCGCCATCACTTATCTTAAGTGTATACTCATTCTCACCACATGCGGCATCACACGCATTCCCAGTAGCAGAAAAATAAACACGTATAGCAATTAGGAAAAGCAGTATATATATTTGTCCTAATCATCCTAGACTTATAAAGCTATGATTCCTAAGTTCCTGACAGAAATGGGTTCCCCGGCGGAAGCCCCAATCTGTGGTATTCACACAAGTGAAGAGAAAAAAGGTTTGTCCAAGGTTTCCACCTTAAACGTTTAAGAAAGAAGATTTAGCCCCACGGTGGGCGCCACTTTTCTATAGCGAGCGATTTTGGACGCGGTTCTTAAGCACTGGTCGCTCTCTGCGGTTGAGCTTGAACTACAGGTCGATTCATTTTTTATCCTATTGTGAGCTGAATAAGGAAGGGAAATAGATGTCTCCAATTAACCCTGCTTTGCATACTGAGTTTAAACAACGGTCTGTTAGGTTACGGATGCTATCAATGTGGGGGGCCTTTGTACTGGTTATTTGTATTTTCGCCAATACTGTTTTCTTTCTTTTTTACCTGGGCAGAAGGTTTCTGACGGGGAACAAGGATTAGGATGTTAGGACTGATGCTTTTGAAATACTGCTTTTGATTGATGGAGATATGGGATTTGGGTTTTTTGTTGATTGCGCTCGCTAAGATCTTTTCTTTCGATCTTATGCCTACGTATTCCCGTTTACCAAAACAGGGAAATCAGAGCGTTCGTAGTTCCTCCTATTCTATGGGTGGAAATTGGTTTTTGGTGTCTTGTTCAAAGCCCAAGACGTGAAGCGAAAGGTAGTTTGTATCTTGTTCAAAGCCCAAGATGTGAAGCTGAAAGGTCTATTTGTGTCTTGTTCAAAGCCCAAGACGTGAAGCTGAAAGACCTCGACTTTAGAGAGAAATTGTCATCTCTAAATAGGGGAGAAGGAGAATTACTTTAACTGGGATACGCGGATCCGAGCAATGCCATAATTTCCGAAGAAAGGGTTTTAACCTGAAGGAGAAGACTTTAACTCAGTGTAGAGCAATGCCATCTTTCCTTAGGAATTTCTCATGCTAAAAGAGGGACAGTGGCGTGGATATAGATGATCCAGAGGCTTGCCGCTTACAACGATTAGATGAAGGGAAATGAGTTGTTGATGTTTGTGTACTATGAACGAGGCACAGCTTTGATACTAAAAGGTTAATTGGATCAACCAGTGGTTTTCTTATACAAAGCCTAAGAGGAGGCTAATTTTCGCTAGGAAAATCATTATACAAAGCCTAAGAGGAGGCTAATTTCCGCTAGGAAAATCATTATACGAAGCCTAAGAGGAGGCTAATTTGTGTCTCGTACAAAGCCCGAGAGAGAGGCTAAAAGTTTTTGACTCAACAAGAGAGTCTTTGTATCTCGTACAAAGCCCGAGATGGAGGCTAAAGCATTGTTTGACTCCGCTAGGGAGAGTCATTGTACAAAGCCCAAGAGGAGGCTATGTCAGTTAAGTGACAGGTCCAGTATACTGATTTTGAAAGAGAAAATCAGTTCTTATATGAGCATCACTGTACTCATGGGTTAGATCTGAGGATCGGGGTGGTCTCCTTTTCTTTGAGGAAACTGGAAATCCAAAGGGTGTTGAGACTGTCCGAGTCTGCGGGTTTCCTTCCTATTTAATGAAGGGGTCACTTGAGAATGTCTTTTAAGACTCAAGGAAGTTAGACCGTCCGTGTCTAGAGTTTTATCTTTTGTACTATGCTTTGAGAAACAGTAGTAGACTCTATGAAAGGACTGTTCTATGGAGATGACTAAGTTCTGTTCCTATACCTCTAGGAGGTCGTCGGGACAATTTGTACGAAGCCCAAGAGGAGGCTGGAAACTTTTAAGAAGCCGACGGGTCCTTGTACGAAGCCCAAGAGGAGGCTATCATTCCCGGAGGAAGAGATCATTATACGAAGCCTAAGAGGAGGCTGTGAATACTTCTAAGAAGCTGTAGGGTCCTTGAACAATGCCCAAGAGGAGGCCGATGCTTTTAAGAATCCCGTGGGTCTATCATCTCCTTTCCATTAGGAGAGATAACTCTTTTAAAGATAAAAACCACTGGTAAACGTACGAGGTTTACTATCCAGCGACTTTTAGCTCTTGAAGAGGGTTCCTTAGTTAAGGTCCAAGATTATGACCGTAGTGGGTACCCAAACCCCGAGACATTCAAGGCAAGCTATCCACAAGGAATAGATCAAGTCAGGAAAGTTCGAGAATTTGGAAGAAACTCAAAGATGCCATTCACGGAGAATACATTCATCTTGGGGAGTAGAGCTTCTTGACGATTCCTAAGGAGGACAGCCGAAGAGAAGACTGTATCTGGTGCTCCTATTGGGGATCTAGGCGTCTATTTCTACGAATAAATGAAACGGCGTCACCTAGTTCTAGACGTAGTAGCCGGGGAAACTCGAAATATCTATACTATTATTACACAGTAGATATGAGTTTATGAAAGGAGACTTACAGTGAGCAGCCCCACAATACAGATTATAATATGAAAGCAGTAAATGAAAGCGATAACCACTTACTCGGTTGTAGTGCTTCCATGCTGTTTGGTTAGTTGTTCAACAAAGAAAGATTGAAAACAATAGTATATTCAAAATCAAAGGAGAAAGTGCTTTGAAAAAGAAAGATTTGGGGCTTACAGCTCAAGGAGAGGCCCAGAGTTTTATCAGTGAGCGCACTGTTTGACTTTGTACAGCGGGACTTATACAAGTGACTGGGGCCCAAAAAAGGTTTTCTGTACAAAGGGACGGGTCTTACACTCTCTCAAGAGGCCCAAAAAGGTTTAAAGAAAAAAGAGTGGGGCTTATAACACGAGGGTAGGCCCAAATGATTTTTCGTTTAAAAATGGCGATCGCGCCGAGGTTTTCTTTTAACGCAGAGGGACTTATACAATAAGTGAGGCCCAAAATGTTTTGGTTAAAAGGGGGATTGGGTCTTACACTCTAATAGAGGCCCAAAGTGTTTTGAATGGGTCTTATAGCTCAAGGAGATGCCCAGATGATTTTTATTTTTAAACGGGCGACGATCGCGCCGTTTACTTGTACAGAGGGACTTATACAATGAGTGAGGCCCAAAAAGTTTTTGTACAAGGGGGGATGGGTCTTACACTCTCTCAAGAGGCCCAAAGAGTTTTGAAAATGATTTATGAGGGTTGAATTAATCCAAAACCCTAATTTGTTTTCAAAATGTATTTAATTGAATAAAAATTCAATTAAAATGATCAAAAATTGTTTAACACATGGAAAACAAATTGTGATCTTGGATTAATGCTTCAAAAATTAAGTATTGACCTACAAAATAATTAGAAAGCATTAAAAGTTACAAAATCAATGTAGAAAAAATATTTAAAATGCCAAAAACAATCAAAATATTAATTCTTTACAAAAATATCAATTATATGAAATAAATAATATTTTTGGGATTTTTTGTGAAAATAAAATATTTTAACATTTTTGTGAATTATTAAAAAAAGAATCAACTCAAAATCATTAAAACTCAGAGAGAAATTAATTTTTGAATCAATTAAACAAAATCATAAAATTCAAATATTTGAATTTATGAAAAATGGCGCCAAGAACAGCTGAAGAACACGCGCGCGTTCTTGGTTTCTCAGATTTGCATTTTCTATCCAATCTCCATGAATACGTAATCATATCATGCAATCCACATATCATTATGCTCGTCTCAACCTCACGATCATGTCTATGTACTTTAATTTCATTTAAATTAAACATACAACAAGAAATCACGAAGAGACCTCAAGAACCCTAATTTCTGCATGAAGGCTAGGATTTTTGATACACGATTCAAACAATGCAATTAACTGAGGGAAAACATTCCATGCATGATTATGAACATATGGCCAAATTATTGTGCGAGGAAATATCCATAGATTGAGAGATGACCAAGTATGTGCTTACCTCTAGGTCGTGACAACAAGTTCAAAGTGATTTTTGATTTGGAGGTGTTACAGATGAGTGGTGATGATCTGAACAGCTTCCCTACACCCTATGGATTGTGTTTGGATGGTTGGACTTGATTGAAATTGGCTGATCATTTTGTGGTACCTCAGCTGCACTTTGGTTAAAACCTTGAGCAACCAGCTGGTGATTTTGTGAAATTGATGTTTCAGAAGTAATCTAAGTGTTTGATCAGCTCATATGTGATGTATGTGAGGTGTGTGAGTGATTGGTTTGATTGGAATTGCTCTCAAACTCAAAACCCGATAGTGACTTGCCTTAGAAGGCAAAATTGGAGTGAAAGAAGAGATTTTGAGTAAAGCATCTGTTAGATGGATTTGGTGTACTCAAACTGACCACAATTGAGCTCTATTTATAGTAGAGCAAGTTTGTTTTGCAAGGAATAGTGCATGGCAACTGCAGCAGGTGTTTCCTCAATGTTGGCCAATGGAAATGCAAGTCTCCTCTAGCCATTGACTAGAGGTTAGGGCACAGAGCTATGGTCCCCTTGGTCTTGGATAAGTCTTGACTGATTTCAGATGATAATGGCTCAGTCCATGCCACCTTGATGGTTCCATTGAATGCCTCATTCCAAATTTGAAGTCTTGTCCCTATTTTGGCCATTCTATGTTCAACATGCTATTTCTTGTTCCATGGACTTTGGAGGCTTGGCTCGTGATTGTCCCCTTTAGATTCAATCCTCTGAGGTGTCCAAGTGGATAGGAGCAATTGAATTTGGCTGATTTTGGAAAATCGACCAAAGTTGCAAATTCTGCCTTGCCTTGACAGATTTCAGCAAGGCAACTTGGCAATGTTGTATCTCATGGTGTAGGTTGAATTTGGCAATGTTCTTGGCCATTTTGGAAAGCTCTTACATGATACAACAACTGTTTGAACAAGTTTGGGTTTGATCTCTTTTGATTCCAAGTGAAAAATCCCCCTACATTTGGCAAAAAGTAAGGCAGAATCTGACTTAGTGAAAATTTCACTAAGTGTTGGAAAAAGTGACATTTTCACTTTTCAGCCACTTTGATCACTCCATAACTCAAAATCCTTAATGAATTGGAATGACTTGTAGTTGAAGTTTTTGTAGGTGATAATGAGGGCTACAAATCCATCTTTGGATGAGAAAAAATGGCCTTGTAGTTTAGGAGTTATGGTCCTTCAAAGTTGGTACCTTTGCCACTTTATTTTTAACTTAGAAAAATTTCTAAGTTTTATGGTTACCCCTTTTACAAGTTATCTCACTTTTCTTGATTTTTCTTGATGAATGATGATTCAAATCATACATTAACATCATTTTAGGGTTAGAAATCCATTTTGGTGAAAAATCTCAAAAAGTCAAAGTTGACTTTTGTGCACAGTTGACTTTTTATCAAATGAATTCCAAACTGTGCAATTCTTCAGGAAATCATGTCCTTGACCTAAATCAAACTTGATGGACATGTTCCATGGGTGTCATAGGGTATATTAAATCATGTATTAGGGTTTGGGAGCATGTCCTGGTCAAAAGTCAAAGTTATAGTTGACTTTTCCCTTAAAACCCTAATTGTGGTGCAGATGAAATTGAGACTTGTTTCTCAAACTTCTTGGATCAATCCATTGTTCCAAATGGATCAATATGGTATATTAGAGACCCTCAAATCATCTCTTGAGGTCTTGGCTCATGGTTTGTCCCAAAAGTCAACTTAGGGGTGAATTAGGTCAAGAAACCCTAATTCCTGATTTTTGATGAATGCATCCCCTGAGGCAAAATTGACTTGATGCATGGGTTCATGAGGTTCCATGAAGTATATTAGGTTATGTTTTGGATCATTGCCTTGTGCCCAGATGAAAATTTCCATCTGGAGGCCCTGGTCGACCAAAACCCTAATTTGGTGACACTGTCGATCTTGAGACTTGATCCACCTAGAAGGGAGCAGCCTTGTGCTTAATCCTTGAAGTGGGAGTCCTTTTTTATCCATTTTGGATGTTTAAGAGATTAAACAAGTTGAAGATCATGTCATTTCTTGATTGATCCTTTGTCTAAGCACTCAGAGAGGGCTTGAAACCCTAATTTTGATTGTAGTGGATGCTCACCCATCTTTGGGGAGACTAATGAAGCATAAAGGTACATCCATATTGTGATGATGATTTTCACAATGATGGGAAATCTAAGTGGTCAAAATTTGGGGTATTACACTATGCTGCCAATCCGTAGGATAAACCAACTTAAAGGCTCCGCCTCACGCTCTCGCGGTCTTGACATAAGCCATGCTTCCTAATCCCAAGATTTTGCTCTCGTTCGCCCGGTAACTAAGAATCACGCTTTGAAAACCGATATTATCCTAAACAATATATAAAGTGCTCTCGTTGTATTTAAATATATTGCTTTGAAAGCTCCTGTGGTTTGACTAAATTTTGGTAAAACACATTAATGATAAAGATGAAGAAATCTAGACTGAACAAAGATGTCGAAGAAGACGTATTAACCTGAAGTCATGATATCCTGAAGTACAACACTGATTTAGCAAGTGTTAAATCTGTAACAAATCAGCCAAGAGTTAATGCGCATGGATTAAGGACAGAAGATTAAAGCCCAAGGAAACAGAAGACACTATAAATAGAAGACTTAGACCTAGGCTCTGTATTGCCTTTAGTACGCCTTTTGTAACCTTGTCTTCTTGCGTAAGAAACAAGGCTTTAGGGTTTTGAGAGTCGTTGGCTCTCTAGGTTGCAAGTCTCCCTCTGTATCAATTTATGCATTGTGGCAGATATAGGTGTCGTATAGATCCATAAGCCTTGAGGTATTGAATTGTGTATTGTTCTTGGATGAAGCTTTTAAGCAAATTCGAGAGTTAGCTTATTTGTCAAGAAAGCTTGACAGATTTATGTATTGACAGGGATGATGTAGAAATCATAGTTGGTGATTAAGGGAAGTGAGTGGGGTATCTCATATCAGAGTTGTAAACGTTTGAGTTTAGCTTTGGTAAAGATGTTCATTGGGTAGATGTTAGGTATAAAGTTGTAAATGGGGGAGTTTAGCTTTGTAATAGTTCTATAGATAGTGAAGTCTTCTTCTTGGATTAGTATCCCCCAGATGTAGGTGAGTTGCACCAAACTGGGTTAACAATTGTTGTGCTGTTTATCATTCTGCAGATTTACGTTTTCTGTTAGGGTTCATGATAAATATGTTGGATCAGATGTCGTGACATCAGTGAGTATGCAGTTCTGATATTCAAGGTATCAGTCTGCTGGTGCGCCTCTGAGTTTAAATTATTATGTAGCACAATGTCTTGACATGTGTTAGGACATCTGCTGTCTGCATAGGCCAGAGTTTCAATTGGTATCAGAGCGGACATCCTGTCTGGTTCTGGATGAGATCTTTGGGAGATACTTTCTGGCATTTAAACAAGGAGGAGTTTGAAGATCAGATCAATCAACTTAGACATACTCAAGGGTATTAATGGATGAGATGGATGTTCTGGATCGAAGGGAGCAACTTGGAGGTTGTTCATGTTGCTGAGGAGGTTCTACAACAACTATAGGAAAAGTGGCTAGTTCTCTTGTTGTGGTGTCTTATAAGATTTTCTGACATCTTATTAGGGCAAGAAGGATTTGTTCCTTGGTGGTTCCCTTGCATGTGTTTCTGATGGAGGAGCTCTAGAATTATGGTATTCTGGAGTTGCTACTGAAGACAGTTGGTGGAAGATCTCAATCGTCGGCCTCTATATGTGAAGATATATGTGTTTCTTTTATTCCAAATTCGGGAGCGATGGAATGAAGGGATTTGTTGGTAGATATCTGGTATGGTGACTTGTACTTGGAGGCTTGGTGTCTTGGTACAGTTGAAGTCAGTTGAAGAGGAGAGGAGTTGAGTATAAGTTTATCAAGTTCTTGCACTGGGAGTTTGATAAATTATTGATCGGCTGGGTTGTCAAAGATACTTGAGAATTCTCTCAAGTCCACTCATAAGGGCGTCTAAGTCGTGCATCTAGAATCTTCTAATTATTCTTCTGACTATAAGGTGTTTCTTTGAAACACAATCTGAAGAAAGTGGAGGTGATTTATTTTCACCATCCAAAAACAGCAAGGAAGGATTCATCGCTCTTAAGAGTGGATCTAATCTGATTGGATCGTTCAGAAATGTTGAGGTAAATAAGATTTGTTCAGAGGAAATCTTAGTTACTTGAGTCAAGGGTGGCAGCCTTGGTATATCAACACTGTTTGTCAAAGAAGATACTTACAAAGGATTGAATACTTGATAAGTGTTCATGAAGTGATCTGGTGGAGCTTAGCTACAACAGTGAAGAAGGGTTATTGTACAAGGATTTAAGATTAATTGCTATTTGTGAACTCCACAAGTATTTAATTGATTATCCTTGAAAGTCAAGATTGCTGATGTTTAACAAGATGTTGGAACATCTCATCATCAGAGTTTGTGCAAAATCATGGGAGGGGTATTGCATACGCTTTAGCATCTGTTTTAGTCTTAGGTGGTGACCTAAGAATGGGCTTCAGTCGGGTGTGACAGAAGCATGTGTTCTCTGGAGAGTTTCCTGGCAAGAAACTAGTCTAGACTTTGATGCTGTTGAAGATGAAGATGAAGACATCATAATCTTGATGGTTACAGCTTGGATCAGTTTATTTCTGATATAGGTGCTTTGGAGCATGGATCTTGCTCTTCTTGGAAGTCAAAGTTAAGTGGCAGTTATCTCTGACTTTCTACAAATTGCTCTACTAAGGAAAGTGACACTCTTTGGTATGGCTATGGTGTAGTCTTGGACTACTTATTTTCTGAAGACTCAGACATGGCAGGTGTGATGTTTTTGGAGTTTTAAAGCAGGATGGAGGTTGTCTACTCAAACTTGGTGTTGAATCAAGTCTAAGAGAGCATGGAACTCTTGTTTTGCAAAGGGATGAGGTTCTTCTAAGTGGCAGAAGGAGGAGCCGAATTAAGCAGTTGGATGTCGTATCAGAATGTTCTGACATCTAGCATAACATCAGAGTCTCAGCTGGTGATGTGGCACGTCAGCTTAAGATAAGGTGATCTACAGGAGAATGGAAGTTATGGATGCTTCAAAAAGGTCTATCTCATGCAGTTTGCGGGAGCTGTGGATGAGAAGATGTTATATGTCTAAGAGGCTTGGTGAATCCAAGATGTCTTGCTATGGTGCAAGTAGTTCATGTGACTTGAAGATCTGATTTCATTGGTGGATCAGTGTATCTTGTGGGAATTTTGAAGAAGAGTGAGATCAATCAAAAGGTGGCATTTGGTTGGTTTCATAGTGTGCATTCAAGCAGGATGCTTGAAACTCATTGCTCTTATGCATAAGAGTAGTTAGTTGAAAACGTAAGGAGATTCTGGATCTTTTGGAGCTTGTGGCAGAAGTTCTGGGTTGAGGATGGAAGTATACCTTCTTTTGGTGGATGAGAGTTTATTTCTCTCTGGGTTTCTGAAGCTTTCTTTGTTCAAGCTGGTGGCGCAGTGTTGTGTGAAGATCTTCAGTTTGGATTACTATGCTGATAGTAAGTCCAGTGGTGGAGCATATCAAGAACCATGGTGTGTGGTGTCTATGATATGTGGAAGATGTCCTAACTGAAGTTAGAACATTTTTGGGTTGGTTATCCTTGGAGGAGGATTTCAGGTTCTGAGAGGAACTTGTTACTTGCATCGTATCTAAGAAGTATCTACCTTGTCATATGGGAGAATGATGGAGTAGAAGAACTGTCTTGGAAGTCTGATGTAAGGGTTTTGGAAGACTGGAATGGATCACGGGTTGATTGCATGAAGGTCTGGTTTCTGATGCGTTCATAAGTGGATATTCACCAGAAAATCAGGAGTATTCCAGGTTATCATATAGGAGAATGATAAGGAATATCTGTCTTGGATTATGGGGTGTATATCTCAGTTGCTGGCCTTGGTAAGGTCAGTGGAAAATCTTGCGAAGGGGATACTGCCCCTGGCTGCAAGTCATGCTAATAGTGGGTCAGTTTGGCAGTTGTGAAGTTCTAGAGCATGTATACGATATCTAACATCGTTATAACAAACTAAGGGGCCTTATGCATCTCTTTGAGGAATGCAAAGCATTCTGATTCAATTGGTTTGTGCCTCAAGCAGCTGGAGGTCTATACATGAGAATTCAAGAGGAGTTCGTGTAGTGTGTAGATGGTTGCAGGAAGAGGGTGATCAATGGGACTTTGATCTTAAGGCAAGAGTTTGTTATGGCAGGATGGTTATCCTGTTATCTCCTCACGGGTAGCATGATGGTGATCATGTGTGAGTGATTATTGGTTCTTGTCAGAAGAAGCAATAAGAGAGTTGATGATTGTGTTCAACAGGTGGCTTGAACTGAGGGTGCGCTCTTAAAGACATGAAGATGCGTCTTATGTTTTCCATTCATCAGCTTAGGTGTTATGTGGAGGAGCACTGGTTACCTTAGATAGAGGGAGTTGCTCCTTGATCTTAAATGTTTTACTGCGGGGGTACAGTGGAGTTCCAGTTTGCATTGTGCGTCAAGCAAGCTGTGATGAGATGTCAAGAAGGATGTCTTGACATATTTGTATTGTTGCATGTTGGGAGAGACTTGGTAGTGCAAGTTAAATGGTTCTTATTGGATGCTTAAGAATCATTGGTTGAGTCTGGGGGAATTATTTTTCTCTGCAGTTTGTGATTATAAAATTGTGAAGTTATTGGTCAATACAGAAGTTTTCTTGGTGGACAGTGTCTGACATGATGTCAGAACATTGTTAAAGACATGCTTCAAAAGTAATTGGTCTCTTGGTCGGCGGGCCTTGCATTGTGGAGAACACGTGCGTGCTAAACATGTTCATCGTTACTTGCATTATTGTTGGACGATTATCTTGAAGAAGAAACAGTCAAAACATTCTTGGCCGGTGCACATTAGGTTTTGGTGAAGTTACATTCTTGAATTTATGACCTAATTGAATTGTCCTTCGTTTATTTCTTGGTTCGTATCGTTTAAAGGAAATTTTTGGGGTATTTAAAGGAGTCCTTGGATCAGGCTGTGTGGTATGTTCCAAATGTCTTGTGTTCAAGTCTGGATAAGTATTGGTTGGGTATGAGAATGTCTTGGTTTCTTTTGCCAATTTTTGGCTAAAAAGGGGGAGTATGGGTCACTAGGTTAGGGGAGGCATGGGCTGTTCTTACAGTTGCTTTGCAAGGATGATAAACAAGATGTTCTAACATCCTGTCTGTGTGTCTGTTTCCCTTGTGTCTTGTGACTTGAGTTAAGAATCAAGTTGTGTCTTGTGACCTGAGTTACATGCTTTATGTACTCAGATTCAAGAAGACTACAACTGATCTCTGGAGGGGGAGTGTGTTTTAAAAGAATGTCCTTTGTTCTTTAGTTTCAAACGTCCTACTAGCTTCTTTAGAAGTTTATATTGCCTGGACATTTTTCAAATTCACTCATTCCGGTTTACTACTTTTCTCAAGTGTGGCAGTACCGTCTCATTGGTTAAGGGGGAGGCTGAGTTTTCTTCTTCCTCATGCACACCAACATAGACTCGGTTTGCACAGTGTTCCAGTCATATCCGCCACTCAGGGTGAAGAGACGTTCAAAAAGTGTTTTAGCCAAAATTTGTCAAAAGGGGGAGATTGAAAGCTCCTGTGGTTTGACTAAATTTTGGTAAAACACATTGATGATAAAGATGAAGAAATCTGGACTGAACAAAGATGTCGAAGAAGATGTCTTAACCTGAAGTCATGACATCCTAAAGTACAACACTGATTTAGCAAATGTTAAATCTGTAACAAATCATCCAAGAGTTAATGCGCATAGATCAAGGACAGAAGATTGAAGCCCAAGGAAACAGAAGACACTATAAATAGAAGACTTAGACCTAGGTTTTGTAACGCCTTTAGTACGCCCTTTGTAACCTTGTCTTCTTGCGTAAGAAACAAGGGTTTAGGGTTTTGAGAGTCGTTGGCTCTCTAGGTTGTAAGTCTCCCTCTGTATCAGTTGATGCATTATGGCAGATATAGGTGTCGCGCAGATCCATAAGCCTTGAGGTATTGGATTGTGTATTATTCTTGGATGAAGCTTTTAAGCAAATTCGAGAGTTAGCTTGTTTGTCAAGAAAGCTTGACAGATTTCTGTATTGACAGGGATGATGTAGAAATCACAGTTGGTGATTAACGGAAGTGAGTGGGGTATCTCATATCAGAGTTGTAAACATTTGAGTTTAGCTTTGGTAAAGATGTTCATTGGGTAGATGTTAGGTATAAAGTTTTAAACGGGGGAGTTTAGGTTTGTAACAGTTCTACAGATAGTGAAGTCTTCTTCCAGGATTAGTATCCCCCAGATGTAGGTGAGTTGCACCAAACTGGGTTAACAATTGTTGTGTTCTTTATCATTCTGCAGATTTACGTTTTCTGTTACGGTTCATGATAAACATGTTGGATCAGATGTCGTGACATCAGTGAGTGTGCAGTTATGTTATTCAAGGTATCAGTCTGCTGTTGCACCTCTGAGTTTAAATGATTATGTAGCACAATGTCTTGACATGTGTTAGGACATCTGTTGTCTGCATAGGCCAGAATTTCATGCCTAATTTCCACTATCCGGTTCACTCCTCATGCTCTCGTGGATCTCGACTTAAACCTTAATTTGCTTCTCACTCTCGTGACAAAGCAATGTTAAATAACCTTTCACTCTCGTGACAAAGCTACTTAAATTAAGCTTGGATTTTAAAACAAAAATGACATACATTCATAATATCGTACCTATTGTTTCTACGGAGTCCCTCCGAATACGATGGGCCTCACATAACGGTCTCCAGTTGTTTACTCAGACATAATTAATCCTAAGTCTACCATTTTTAAACATACATAATCTGAATTTAACATGTAAGCAATTTAAAATTAACAAAATATATTAAGAATGCGGTGAAGTAAAGAAACCTGAAAATGAAGTGCGGTAATGTAAATCGGGACGGAATGGAAATGAACTTGTATTAATCTTCAATCCAAAAAGTACAGCAAAAGTACAAGAGTGTATAACTTTGCAACAATCCCTCAATGTGAGTTATTATTGTTTTTTATCGGTAATTATGCTTAGAATTCTTATAAAATTTCTCCAGAGCTTCCGTGTACTTTTCCGACCCCCATTTTCTGCTCCAAGAGGTCCTATATATAGAGGATCATATGTCTCAACTGCCATTTCAAAATTTGGAGGAAAAGGGAGTTAGAAAACTCCCCAAAACTGCCAGAAACGAATTCTGCAGTGAAAACTGCTCCCGCGATTGTACGGCGAACGCCATGGGGCCATGGCGAACGCCATTAAGGGACGATGAACGCCATATCAGCTGGGACTGCAGAAATTGTTGCTCTGCTGGATTTTTCTCTTTCTTTCTCTTCTTTTCTCCGTTTCTTCCGGGATCTTGATTATTATTCCTGCAAACACAAAACATAGTAAAAACAAAGTAAGTATAGCAAGACTCTATAAAAACACGGACTAAAAATGTGCAAAGTGAGCCTAAAAATACGATATAAATTTGTGTCGTCAAATGCCATTCACTAGAAAAACAATTTAATGATGAGTTTCCATCAACACAACCTCAACCTGATAATCCTTCTTCAACAAACATTCTTCTAGTATCCTTTAGTTGACTCTTATACAAAACTCTCCATCGGTTTAACCAACAGTTGACAATCCAGTCAGAGGGATAATTCTTGATAAACCACAGAAGGTGGCGGGCGGAAATGTTACAAAGCTATCAGACAAAACAGCTGCAAACCAACAATATGAATCATCGACAAATGTTAAGTGATCAAAACAATTATGTAAAGGAATGCATTAACAACATAAATAATGCATGAGCAAGTATACAAATGTTCAAATGCACATAATTATCAACCCATATTTAAATGACTTAAATGCAAAGAAGAACAATAAAAAACATTTGCTAAAGATGAATGAGTAAGGTAAGGATGGTAATAAGCAAACCAACACAGAAATCTATAACAAACATATACAATGATATAAAACCGGATACAAGAGTTATATAGACATACCAATGTAGCCGGTAAAAGCTATGATTTGCTACAAAATAGTGTTACTAAAGACAAAATATAAATAGCAAATGAAACTAAACAAAATTATCATTATATTTAAATCACGAAGAGTCTAAGACTCCTGAATCCCTACAAATCTTATGAAAGGGATCTGATGAAAATAGTTTTGTAAAAATGTCAGCAAGCTGACTTTTAGTGACAACGTATTCAAAAACAACATTCCCTTTTTCCACATGATCTGTAAGAAAATAGTGTCGGATCTCAATGTGTTTGGTTTGTGAATGAAGTACTGGATTCTTAGTGACGCTTATTGCACTAGTATTATTGCACTTAATCAAAATGTAACCAAGTTTTAAATAATAATCTAGTAGATGTTGCTTTAGCCATAAGACTTTTGCACAACAACACTATTTGGCTACATATTCAGTATCAGCGGTAGAAAGAGCAATGCTATGTTGGTTTTTAATGTGCCAATAAACTAAACAACTTCCAAATAAGTGACATGTACCACTAATACTTTTCCTATCCAACTTACACCCCGCGAAATCGGAATCAGAAAAACCTACTAAGCTGAAAGCATTACCTTTAGGATACTAAAGGATGTGATGGGAGGTTCTGTTAAGATACCTCAAAATATGTTTTACGATCTTAAAGTGGGATTCCTTAGGTGATGCTTGATATCTAGCACACATGCACACACACACAAAAAACATGGTTAGGATTATCGTGATCCTCAAAGCCTGGGGGTTGTAAGACATACACCTCGTCATTTATATGGCCATTAAGAAAATCAGACTTAACATCCAGGCAACAAGTGAATGCCAAAAGGAGTCTAATAGCTTCTATATGAGCTACCAGAGCATAAGTCTCCTCGTAGTTTATTCCTTCATCTTGAATATATCCTTTTGCCACTAATCTTGCTTTTTTTATATTGATTATGCCATTTTCATCCATCTTGTTCCTAAATACCCTTCTAGTGCCAATAACGGTTTTGTCAACTAGACGCGAAACAAGGTCCTAAACGTCGTTACGTTTAAACTAGATAAGTTCCTATTGCATAGCAAGTAACCATCCCACGTCAAGTAAAGCATCAAATATCGAATTAGGTTCAATCTCAGAAATGAAAGCATAGTACTTATAGAAATTATTAATTTGTGACCCAGTACTTACACCTCTTTTGACGTCTCCCAGGATTTGATCTAACGAATGATCATTTGTGATTGTCCAATCTTGAGGTAGCTGGTTCAATGTCTTTAGTTTTTCATCCTCATGTAAGCTTTCCTCTTTATCTTCCTTAATTTCCTCACCCTTTGGTGAAGGACGAGGATCCTCTTTGGAACTTTCGTCGTTGATTAACTTTTCTATTATAACACCTAAAACATCAGAACAAATACCCCTCATCGTCTTTTAAGGTGATGACTCATCAAAAGCAACATGAATGGATTATTCGATGCAGATGAAAATAAATTAAAAGCAAATATGATAAATAAAGTGCAACTACACGAAGATAAAGGAGAATGAAACGATCTTAAAAATTACGATGATCTAGGACTAAATTTTATGCACAAGTAACATTAGCAAATAACAACATTAATACAACAAAAAGAATACAATATGATCAAAACTAGGATTGGATACATTTTCCTTCACTTGTCTTGAGAATCCATAAAGATTCTTAGACACTCATAGACAAAACAACAATAGATAGAACTAGGTACTCAATTTTAGTTATGTCATTTGGGGTCAGTTGAGGTACACTTAGGAATCCATGTCATTTTACCATTGGGAACTTGAATGTTTTTGTTCTGGACTGGGCAGGCGCTTGGCCCACAGTAGGGCAAGGCCCAATCCAGTCCAGCTCTCGGCCAGGCCCAATAGCCAGAAACTAGCCGTTGGGCAGAATGTGACCATTGGGGATGTCCCCCTTACTCGCTTGGCAGTTCACGCGACCAACTGTTTCCCCGGATCTCACGGAAACAGTTGGACCAGGTCAAAGGGTCACGCACCTGACCCTCCACCTGGCAGTCTCCCATTAGTCGACCATACATTTCGGCCACATGGGAGACCTTGGCCCCGCGCTGGGGGTTACTTCTATAAATACCCTCTCACTTGAGAGGGGCAGGTTTGATCACTATTCAATACTTGAAACCTTACCTTTGTACTTGCTTTCTCTCTTGCCCAATTACTTACTTTGGCATCTGAGTACCTTGCAGGTACAACCCCCTTTTCTCTCCTACAAGCATCCTCATCTACCCTGCTCGAAGGCTACGATGATCTAGTCTAATCACCTCCGATCAGTGGCGCCGTCTGTGGGAAACAAGCTTCCTCGTATTTTTTATTGAAGATCCCTTCTTTTTTCACCTAAAAGACCAAAGCTCTCTCCAAACTTCATTTGATCATCATGGTCTCCATCAGGAATGATGATGCTCGCAAGAACCTGCCATTGCCGTTATCACTAATAACGTCGATCACCTCGTCCTCGGAGCTACCTTCCCGGAGACAGATCATCGGGATGGAAAGACCGCCTCTCCTACCCCCGATGATGTGAAGCCGCACGCACAAGCTACTGGTCCCGTTTTTGAGCCTATACCTGTCCCTTAAAATGCGGACCCAAGCACTGCCGCCCTAATCGCCTCCCTCAACAGGTCCAACTTTCTGATCTTCCAATAAGGCAAAAAGATCATAGTGCTCGAACACGCCCTCCAGGAGCAGCGTCTTTCACAGAAGCCCAGTAGTCCTTCTCTACGACCACAGTCTCCTCCTCAGAAACATAGGCGAGATAGGTCAAGGAGTCTTTCTCTTGCTCAGAGACGCTCAAGATCGGAGGAACCTGACTCAGAACTCGCCAGACGACGACACTGATCTCCCCTGCAGAGATCTAGACGCTCTCCCCCTCCGAAGAGGACCAGACCTTTGAGGAACCATCACGAGCACCGCAGGTCACACAGACGTTCCCCCCGCCGCAGTAGAAGCCGCGGGTATAACGACTCCCCCTGTCGCTTGTCCAGCACAAGCGGTGACGAGGAAGTTCATGGGCCCTTATCTAAGGAGATCATGGACATGCGCATTCCTCATGGATTGGAGAAGCCACCTCCCCTGGCCACTTACGACAGGACCACCAACCTAGGCGAGCATATAGAAAACATCGAAGCAATGCTCCACTATCATAACGTAAGCTGTGCTATCAAATGCAGGTTGTTCCCCATCACTCTCAGGAAGGGGGCCATGGCCTGGTTCAAGCGGCTTCCCCGGGGTTCAGTCACGTCCTAGAAGGATCTAAAGAGCCAGTTTTCCCATCTCCCGGCTACACCCCAAGTCGGAGGCCACACTAGAAGCCATTATGCAGGGCAAGGATGGGCCCTTGCATGCATATATCGAGCGTTTCAACAAGGAGGCTGTGGAGGTCCGCACGACGGACTTTATGAAGAAGTATCTCCTCGAAAAAGGGTTGAGACCGAAGAGCGAATTCTGCAAGGGGTGGGCATAGAACCTCCTCGCACCCTGGCCGAGTTACTACGTAAAGCTCAATCGTATATACAATATGAGGAGAAAGAGGCAGCCTACAAAGCCCAGGACTCTAGGGATCAAGAGAGATCCCGGGCGATAAAAAAAAGACAGATCAGAGGCCCCTAGACGCGATAGAGAGAGAGAGAGAGACGACAAGATGATCATTCTCGTAAAGGCAAGGGACCCGCTGGTCATTTTACAGAGTATAACCTGTTGACGGCTCCCCACGAGCGCATTCTCTCCGAATGCATCAACGTGGAGTTCAAGCAGGGAGGTGTCCGGTTCCCCAAACCAACGTCGTCCAAGGGCAACACGGAAAAGAGTAAATACTGTCGTTTCCATCGCAGCCACGACCACATGACCGAAGACTGCGTGCACCTGAAGGACGCCATTGAAATCCTCATCAAGAAGGTCACCTAAAGCAATATACAAAGAAGGGTGAATCCTCTCGATGAGAGACTTCGGAGACAAAAAAGGAAGCAGAGTCTACGCCGCCCAGTCCTCCCCCTCAGGTCGCTATGTCCATCACATGGACAGAGGACTTCATCATCCCCGACCATATCGAGGATCCTCCTCAGATATCCGTACAGAGCACCTGGGAGACCTTTCCGACAACCATGGTTATCTCGTGTGGGGGATACAGCAAGCTCACGGTGGGGTTGGTCAAGAGAAAGTTTGACCAGCTCATAGACTACAGTCCCGACCAGCTGTCCACGCTCGAGAAAGTTCGGGGGCGGTCCCAGCCAATCACTTTCTACCGGGAGGAGCTGCCTGGGGGCTCCCCGAACTCGTACATCCCTTTGCTCATTAGAGCGAGACTTGCCAACACCGATGTGATGGATCCTGGTCGACCAGGGCAGCTCCGTGGGCATTATATATGTACACCGGTTTGTTCAGAGCCTTGAAGCTGGACCAAAAGAACTTGTCCCCGTACGTGTGATCCGACCTGCAAGGATTCAACGGGGCGACTGCCAGACCCTGGGGGTACGTGGAGCTCCCGGTCACTTTCGGGGAAGAGGAGGCGTCGAAGTCGATCAAGACTCAGTTTCTGGTAATCAATTTCCCTTCACTGTACCAATGCATCCTTGGCAGACCAACCTTGGCGGAGCTGATCACTATTCCTTCGACCGTTCATCTCAAGATGAAATACTACATGGAGAAGGGCCACGTCGTAGCATTGCACGGGGATATAAAAGCTGCGAGAAGGTGCTTCGAAGTGGCTACCCGAGGACAAAGCTTAATCGGTGCAGCACCCAAGGCCGCCAAGCGGGCAAGGGAGGGAGACCATCCCGGCGAGGAAAGCCAGCCTGACAAGAAGTCGGCTCTCCCTGTGCACATCATCGACCTCGACAGTAGGATTTCTGAAGAGGGTGAGGACGGTGGTGAAGGAACGTCAACGGGGACAGACAGCTCCTCTGCAACAAAATTCATGCACCCTGTCCCAGATGGGGAGTTTGAAGTCATCACCTTCGGAGCAAACCCGAGTAAAGGACTGCAGATAGGTGCAGGGCTGCCCGATGAAGTAAAGTAGCAGTTGAAAACATGCCTAGAGGACAACGTTGATTTGTTTGCATGGAGTGCCGCGGGCATGCCTGGCCTGGACCATGAGACCGCATGCCACCAACTGGCCATTGACCCAGCTGCTCGAGCTGTCACACAACGCAGGTACAAGCAATCTGATGAGAAGGCACAGGCTGCCGAAAAACTTGTACAAGACCTCTTAGAGGCAAAATTTATCTCGGAGGCCAGGTATACAACCTGGCTGTCCAATATTGTACTTGTCAAGAATCATAGTGGAAAATGGCGCATGTGCATTGATTATACTGATCTCAATCGGGCTTGCCCGAAGGATGTTTATCCTCTACCCAGCATAGATAAGCTCGTAGATAATTCTGCAGGTTTCAAGCTCTTGTCCTTCATGGACGCCTATTCGGGATACAGCCAAATCCATATGGCCGAAAAGGACAAGAAATATACCGCGTTCACGACTTCGTCGGGGAACTATTACTACAACGTAATGTCCTTCGGTCTGAAAAACGCTGGGGCCACGTACCAGCGTATGATGAACAAGGTCTTTCGATCAGAAATCAGAGACATGCTCGAAGTTTACATGGACGATATGATCGTGAAGTCGTGAGAGGAATCCAATCACACAGTTCACTTGCAAAAGGTCTTTGACAAAGCGAGGAAATGCAAAATGTGTTTTAACCCAGAAAAATGCACTTTTAGCGTGAAGGCGGGGAAGTTCCTTGGATTCTACCTTACCGAGAGGAGGATAGAGGCCAATCCTGACAAATGTCGGGCATTCGCAGAATTTCCCACACCAAGGTTGAAGAAGTCCATACAGTCCCTCAACAGGATGCTCGCTTCACTTTCTCGTTTCATGGCCAGGTCTACCGAGCATGCTCTGCCCTTCTTTAAACTCCTCAGAAAGGAGGCCACATTCGAGTGGACTGAGGAATGCGATCAGGCTCTGACCCACCTTAAGCGAGCCTTGTCCGAACCCCCCGTGCTTTCACGACCAGAGTGCAGAGAGACGTTGTACCTGTATCTCTCTATCACCAATGAAGCCATTAGTATTGCACTCATTTGTGAGACAACGGACGGGCAAAAACCCATTTACTTCATGAGCAAGGCCTTACAAGGGCCAGAACTCAGATACACGCAAATAGAGAAGGTCGCCCTCACCCGCGTCAACGCCGCAAGAAGGCTCAGGCATTACTTCTTGGCCCACTCCATAGTAGTACGTACAGACCAGACCATAAGACAACTGCTTTGTCGACCAGACATGGCTGGCAGAATGCTCGAATGGTCCTTGGAGCTGGCAGAATTTGACATCCACTACGAGGGCAGGAAGGCCCTCAAGGCACAAGTCCTGGCTGATTTCGTGGCGGAGATGACATCACCATCATCCCCACTAAGCGGAACGCATAGATGGACCATCTATGTGGACAGGGCATCCAGTTCCACGTGTAGTGGCGCAGGCATCATCCTCGAGAACGAGAAGGGAATCCTAATAGAAGTATCATTAATCCTATCTTTCCCCACGTCTAACAACCAAGCCGCGTACGAAGCCTTCCTTGCAGGATTACGGCTGACCGAAGACTTGGGCGCTAAGGAGGTAAAGATCTTCACCGATTCCCAGCTCGTAGCGTCTCAAGTACGAGGAGAATATCAGGCCAAAAATGATCAGTTGGTCGAGTATCTGACACTGGTGATGGAAAGAATTACTAAGTTCAACGCATGGGAAGTCCATCACATCTCTCGTGAACGAAACACGTGGGCAGATGTCTTGTCGAAACTGGCTAGCACCAGTAAGAAAGGTGGTGTTCTGGACTGGACCAATGGCTAGAATTGGCCCAATTCGCCTCTACTCCAGAGTGGCCCATATTGCCTAAGTCCAATCTGTAATACCCCAAATTTTGACCACTTAGATTTCCCATCATTGTGAAAATCATCATCACAATATGGATGAACCATCATGCTTCATCAGTCTCCCCAAAGATGGGTGAGCATCCAATACAATCAAAATTAGGGTTTCAAGCCCTCTCTGAGTGCTTAGACAAAGGATCAATCAAGAAATGACATGATCTTCAACTTGTCTAAATCTCTTAAATATCCACAATGGATCAAAAAGGACTCCCACTTCAAGGATTAAGCACAAGGCTGCTCCCTTCTAGGTGGATCAAGTCTCAAGATCGACAGTGCCACCAAATTAGGGTTTTGGTCGACCAGAGTCTCCAGATGGAAATTTTCATCTGGGCATAAGGCAATGATCCAAAACATAACCTAATATACTTCATGGAACCTCATGAACCCATGCATCAAGTCAATTTTGCCTCAGGGGATGCATTCATCAAAAATCAGGAATTAGGGTTTCTTGACCTAATTCACCCCTGAGTTGACTTTTGGGACAAACCATGAGCCAAGACCTCAAGAGATGATTTGAGGGTCTCTAATACACCATATTGATCCATTTGGAACAATGGATTGATCCAAGAAGCTTGAGCAACAAGTCTCATTTTCATCTGCACCACAATTAGGGTTTTAAGGGAAAAGTCAATTGTAACTTTGACTTTTGACCAAGACATGCTCCCAAACCCTAATACATGATTGAATATACCCTATGACACCCATGGAACATGTCCATCAAGTTTGATTTAGGTCAAGGACATGATTTCCTAAAGAATTGCACAGTTTGGAATTCATCTGATAAAAAGTCAACTGTGCACAAAAGTCAACTTTGACTTTTTGAGATTTTTCACCAAAATGGATTTTTAACCCTAAAATGATGTTAATGTATGATTTGAATCATCATTCATCAAGAAAAATCAAGAAAAGTGAGATAACTTGTAAAAGGGGTAACCATAAAACTTAGAAATTTTTCTAAGTTAAAAATAAAGTGGCAAAGGTACCAACTTTGGAGGACCATAACTCCTAAACCACAAGGCCATTTTTTCTCATCCAAAGATGGATTTGTAGCCCTCATTATCACCTACAAAAACTTCAACTACAAGTCATTCCAATTCATTAAGGATTTTGAGTTATGGAGTGATCAAAGTGGCTGAAAAGTGAAAATGTCACTTTTTCCAACACTTAGTGAAATTTTCACTAAGTCAGATTCTGCCTCACTTTTTGCCAAATGTAGGGGGATTTTTCACTTGGAATCAAAAGAGATCAAAACCAAACTTGTTCAAACAGTTGTTGTATCATGTTAGGGCTTTCCAAAATGGCCAAGAACATTGCCAAATTCAACCTACACCATGAGATACAACATTGGCAAGTTGCCTTGCTGAAATCTGTTAAAGCAAGGCAGAATTTGCACTTTGGCTCGATTTGCCAAAATCAGCCAAATTCAATTGCTCCAATCCACTTGGACACCTCAGAGGATTGAATCTAAAGGGGACAATCACTGAGCCAAGCCTCCAAAGTCCATGGAACAAGAAATAGCATGTTGAACCTAGAGTTGCCAAAATAGGGACAAGACTTCAAATTTGGAATGAGGCATTCAATGGAACCATCAAGGTGGCATGGACTGAGCCATTCTCATCTGAAATCAGTCAAGACTTATCCAAGACCAAGGGGACCAAAGCTCTGTGCCCTAACCTCTAGTCAATGGCTAGAGGAGACTTGGATTTTCATTTGCCAACATTGGCCAAACCTACTTACCAGCTGCCATGCACTATTCCTTGCAAAACAAACTTGCTCTACTATAAATAGAGCTCAATTGTGGTCAGTTTAAGTACACCAAAGCCATCTAATAGATGCTTTCCTCAAAATCTCTTCTTTCACTCCAATTTTGCCTTCTAAGGCAAGTAGCTATCGGGTTTTGAGTTTGAGAGCAATTCTGCACAAACCAATCACTCACACACCTCACATACATCACATATGAGCTGATCAAACACTCACATAACTTCTGAAACATCAATTTCATGAAATCACCAGCTGGTTGCTCAAGGTTTTAACCAAAGTGCAGCTGAGGTGCCATAAACTGATCCAGTCCATTTCAATTCAATCCAAGTGTTCAAACACACTCCATATGGTGTAGGGAAGTTGTCCAGATCATCACAACTTGTCTATAACACCTCCAACTCAAAATCACATCTGCTCTTGCTGTCACGACTTGGAGGTAAGCACATACTTGGTCATCTCTCAATCTATGCATATTTCCTCGCACAATAATTTGGCCATATGTTCATAATCATGCATGGAATGTTTTCCCTCAATTAATTGCATTGTTTGAATCGTGTATCAAAAATCCTAGCCTTCATGCAGAAATTAGGGTTCTTGAGGTCTCTTCGTGATTTCTTGTTGTATGTTTATTTTAAATGAAATTAAAGTACATAGACATGATCGTGAGGTTGAGACGAGCATAATGATATGTGGATTGCATGATATGATTACGTATTCATGGAGATTGGATAGAAAACGCAAATCAGCCAAACCCAGAAAACGCGCGTGTTCTTGCTTGTGTTCTTGGCGCCATTTTTAGAAATTCAAATATTTGAATTTTGTGATTTTGTTTAATTGATTCAAAAATTAATTTCTCTCTGAGTTTTAATGATTTTGAGTTGATTCTTTTTTTAATAATTCACAAAAATGTTAAAATATTTTATTTTCACAAAAAATCCCAAAAATATTATTTATTTCATATAATTGATATTTTTGCAAAGAATTAATATTTTAATTGTTTTTGACATTTTAAATATTTTTTCTACATTGATTTTGCAACTTTTAATGCTTTCTAATTATTTTGTAGGTCAATACTTAACTTTTGAAGCATTAATCCAAGATCATAATTTGTTTTCCATGTGTTAAACAATTTTTGATCATTTTAATTGAATTTTTATTCAATTAAATACATTTTGAAAACAAATTAGGGTTTTGGATTAATTCAACCCTCATAAATAATTTTCAAAACACTTTGGGCCTCTATTAGAGTGTAAGACCCAATCCTTTTTTTTTTTACCAAATCATTTTTGGGCCTCACTTATTGTATAAGTCCCGATACCGTCAAAAAACAAACGACGCGATCGTCGCCTTTTCAAAAATCATCTGGGCCTACCCTCGAGTAGTAAGACCCATTTATTTTTCTTCAAAACTCTTTAGGCCTCTAATAGAGTGTAAGACCCAATCCTTTTTTTGACCAAATCATTTTTGGGCCTCAGTGCATTGTATAAGTCCCGATATCGTAAAAAACAAACGGCGCGATCGTCGCCTTTTCAAAACAAAAAACCTTGGGCCTACCCTCGAGTAGTAAGACCCATTTCTTTTCTAAAAACTCATTTGGGCCTCTAATAGAGTGTAAGACCCAACCCTTTGTAAATACAACCTATTTTGGGCCTCACTTATTGTATAAGTCCCGTTGTATTTCAAAAAGTTCAGCGTGATCATCGTTCGTTGAAAAACAAACCTTGGGCCTACCCTCGAGTAGTAAGACCCATTTCTTTTCTTTAAAACTTTTTGGGCCTCTTGAGAGAGTGTAAGACCCATCCCTTTGTACAAAAAACCTTTTTTGGGCCTCAGTCACTTGTATAAGTCCCTCTGTACAAATTCAAACAGTGCGCTCACTAATAAAACCCTAGGCCTCTCCTTGAGCTGTAAGCCCCAAACCTTTCTTTTTCAAAGCACTTTCTCCTTTGATTTTGAAATATACTGTTGTTTTCAATCTTTCTTTGTTGAACAACTAACCAAATAGCATGGAAGCTCTACAACCGAGTAAGTGGTTATTGCTTTCATTTACCGCTTTCATATACATATAATTGTATTGTGGGGTTGTTTCGCTGTAAGTCTTCTTTCATAAACTCATATCAACTGTGTAATAATAGTATAGATATTTAGAGTTTCCCCGGCAACTACGTCTAGAACTAGGTGACGCCGTTTCATTTATTCGTAGAAATAGACAACTAGATCCCCAATAGGATCAACAGATACAGTCTTCTCTTCGGCTGTCCTCATTAGGAATTGTCAAGAAACTCTACTCCCAGAGATGAATGTATTCTCCGTGAATGGCATCTTTGAGTTTCTTCCAAATTCTCGAACTTTCCTGGCTTGATCTATTCTTTGTGAATAGCCTGTCTTGAACTTCTCGGGGTTTGGGGACCCATCGGCTTCTTAAAAGCATCGGCCTCCTCTTGGGCATCGTACAAGGACCCACAGGCTTCCTAAAAGCAACCCTGCCTCCTCTTGGGCTTAGTACAAGGACCCATCGGCTTCTTAGAAGTATTCACAGCCTCCTCTTAGGCTTCATATAATGATCTCTTCCTCCGGGAATGATAGCCTCCTCTTGGGCTTCGTACAAGGACCTCTCGGCTTCTTAAAAGCTTCCAGCCTCCTCTTGGGCTTCGTACAAATTGTCCCGACGACCTCCTAGAGGTATAGGAACAGAACTTAATCATCTGCATAGAACAGTCCTTTCATAGAGTCTACTACAGTTTCTCGAAGCATAGTACAAAAGATAAAACTCTAGACACGGACAGTCTAACTTCCTTGAGTCTCAAAGACATTCTCAAGCACCCTTCGTTAAATAGGAAGAAAACCCGCAGACTCGGATAGTCTCGATACCCTTTGGATTTCCCGTTTCCTCAAAGAGAAGGAAATATCCCTGATCCTCAAATTAAATCCCTGAGTACAGTGTTGCTCATATAAGAACTGATTTTCTCTTTTAAATCAGTATATTGGATCTGTCACTCAACTGAAACAGTTACAATAGCCTCCATCTCGGGCTTCGTACGAGATACCAAAATTCTCCCCAGTGGAGTCAAAATAATCTTTTCGCCTCTCTCTCGGGCTTTGTACGAGATACAGAAACACTCTCTTACTGAGTATAAAAGATTCTCCAACTGAGTCAACTCTTTGCTAGCCTCCTCTTAGGCTTTGTATAACGATATGCCCCACTGGGTCAAAAACTTTTAGCCTCTCTCTCGGGCTTTGTACGAGACACAAAATAGCCTCCTCTTAGGCTTTGTATAATGATTTTCCTAGCGGAAATTAGCCTCCTCTTAGGCTTTGTATAAGAAAACCACTGGTTGATCCAATCGACCTTTTAGCATCAAAGTTGTGCCTTGTTCACAGTATACAAACATCAACAACTCCTTTCCCTTCATCTAATCGCTGTAAGCGGCAAGCCTCTAGATCATCTACATCCATGCCACTGTCCCTCTTTTAGCATGAGAAATTCCTAAGGAAAGATAGCATTGCTCTACACTGAGTTAAAGTCTTCTCCTTCAGGTTAAAACCCTTTCTTCGGAAATTATGGCATTGCTCGGATCCGCGTATCCCAGTTAAAGTAATTCTCCTTCTCCCCTCTTTAGAGATGACAAATTCTCTCTAAAGCCGAGGTCTTTCAGCTTCATGTCTTGGGCTTTGAACAAGACGCAAATAGACCTTTCAGCCTCACATCTTGGGCTTTGAACAAGATACAAACTACCTTTTGCTTCATGTCTTGGGCTTTGAACAAGACACCAAAACACCATTTCCTCCCATAGAATAGGAGGAACTACGAACGCTCTGATTTCCCTGTTTCGGTAAACGGGAATACGTAGGCATAAGATCGAAAGAAAAGATCTTAGCGAGCACAATCAACAAAAAAACCAAATCCCATATCTCAGTCAATCAAAAGCAGTAATTCAAAAGCATCAGTCCTAACATCCTAATCCTTGTTCCCCGCCAGAAACCTTCTGCCCAAGTAAAAAAGAAAGAGAATCGTATTGGCGAAAATACAAATAACCAGTACAAAGGCCCCCCCACATTGATAGCATCCGTAACCTAACAGACCGCTGTTTAAACTCAGTATCCAAGCAGGGTTAATTAGAGACATCTATTTCCCTTCCTTATTCATCTCACAATAGGATAAAAAATGAATCGACCTGTAGTTTTAAGCTCAAACCGCAGAGAGCGACCAGTGCTTAAGAACCGCGTCCAAAATCGCTCGCTACACAATCCATAGAGGGGTAAAAGTTACCTTTCTGCCCCTCCTACCGGGCAAAGAACGCAACGTTCCTCCCCGGGTTTTCTGCCCGTCACGCACGACATCACTGCTCCCCGAACAGCTATGGGCAGGTGCCCGAAACTATGCTTATGCCTGACATAACAGCTAGTTTCGGGCACCCTGCCCGACATAACGGCTAGTTTGGGCAGTTACTTATTCTTTAGGGAAAACGGCTATTTCGCCCCGAAAATAGGACCGTTGGCCATGCGCTAGGGGCTCTATATAAACCCTCTCGCTTGAGAGGGTCAGGTATCCAATATTCACCCTACGAACTAATACTTTGTACTTGCCCCTTTTCTCTGACCCTTTCTTACTTGAGCGTCGGAGTACCTTGCAGGTACACCCCCTCCTCCTCTCCATACGACCAGCATCCCTGACGCACTTGGCGACCTGATTCTACAGGATCTGAGCCAGCCTTCACGATCAGTGGCGCCGACTGTGGGAACTTTGTTCTCCCCTTATTTCTTTAACCGAAGATCAAAACAACTTTCGAACATCATCACGATCATAGCCTCCCAAGATCGCACCCAGGATGCTCTTCATTCCACCATCCTCCCCGTCAACAAATCTGATGTTGACGGCCAATCATCTCTCCTCCGAGATGCCCGTTTCCTTAGGGATGGAGCCACCTCTTCTCCTTCCCCAACCCCTGCTGATCCCAACAACGATTAACCGTCTCTCGACCTCCATCCCGTTCCTGTTCCGCCCAGCACCGACCCGGCCGTGGCAGCCCTCCTGGAGACCCCCAACAAAACCAACACCCTGATCCTGCAGCAAAACGAGAGGATCGGGGCACTGGAAGAATCTCGCCGTCCAAGATCCCCTCCTATGCGGAGGAACCGGCGACGATCTAGAAGCCCGCAGCCCCAGAGAGAAAGCGACCGAAGACTGCGCCAAGAGCACGATCCTCGCGTAGCCCGAAAGCGCGACCAGATCTCCCCGCGTGACCAGCACGCTCATGACCACAAAAGGACTCGAAGGAACGAGGAGTCTACAATCAAGTCCAAAGGACGGGCACGCTCACCTTCCCCGCGAAGGAACCGCTCACCTTCTCCTCGAAGGAACCTCTCACCTTCTCCTCGAAGGAACCGTTCACCTTCTCCACGAAGGAACCGCCGACTCGAGTAACCCGTTCGGTCACCATCATACACCAGTTCTAGTGACGACGACGAGCCTCGCGGCCCGTTGTCCCAGGAGATCCTGGCCACCCGTCTCCCAAAAGGCTTGGAGAAACCCCCGTTACTTGGCACTTACGACGGGACCACCGACCCCGACGAGCACTTCGAGAACATCTATGCGCTGCTAGACTACCGCAGTGTACGGGGCGCCATCAAATGCAGACTATTCCCGACCACGCTTCGGAAGGGGGCGATGACATGGTATAAACAACTGCCCGAGGAGTCCATCACCTTGTGGAAACAGCTGGGCAGGATGTTCTCGCGGCACTTTATAGTGTCTCGCCGCCACCCCAAAACCGAGGCCTCCCTCGGAGCCATAATCTAGGGGAAAGATGAACCACTCCGCGCATATATCGAGAGGTTCAACAAGGAAGCTGTGCAGGTCCCGACGACAGATAAGATGAAGAAGTTCCTGCTCGAACAAGGGGTCCACCCGGACTCCGAGCTCGCCAAAGCCATTGGCCTCGCACCGCCGAGGAACTTAGACGCCCTCTTCCTCAAAGCCCAATCTCATATTCAGTACGAGGAACAGATTACGGCTAGCAACGTCTGAGCGTCTCGCCGCTAGGAGAATGCCCGGGCCTCCAAAGGAGAAGAAGCCTCGACGTCTCGTCGGGGTGAACGAAGGCACGAGGACCGTCCCCGCGACTCCCGTGACAGCAAAGGGCCCTCCGGGCGTTTCCATGATTACACTCCCCTGACCGTTTCCAGGGAGAAGATTTTGACCGAATGTGCCAATTCAGAGTTCAAACAAGCCGGGGTCTGTTTCCCCAAGCAGCTGCCGAACAGACCAAACATGGACAAGTCAAAGTACTGCCGCTTCCACAAAAGTCACGACCATATTACAGAGGACTGCATCTATCTGAAGGATGCCATTGAAATACTGATTAGGGATGGCCACCTGAAGCAGTTTGCGAAGAAGAAGGACACTCCTCGGCAGGACTCCCAGGAGTCCAAGAAGGTCGAGGATGAGGCACCCTCCTCGGAAGACGCCAACATACAGGTCGTTATGTCCATATCGCGACCCGAGGACTTCAACGTCCCTGACGGGCTCAACGCCCCTGCATATTTTGCAGCCCATAGGCCATGGGAGACCTTCCCCTCCGCCATGGTCATCTCTGGCGGGGGTTTCAACAAAGTTACTGTGGGATCCGTGAAACGGAAGTTCGAACACCTGATCAACACCAGCTCGAACAAAGTGACCACGCTTGATCAGGCCCCGAAGGGTTCCATCCCCATCTCCTTCTACAGGGAGGAACTCCTCGGCGGCTCTCCGAACTCAAGCATTCCGTTGCTCGTCAGAGCCCAAATGGCAAACTTCGACGTTCGCCGAATCCTAGTCGACCAGGGTAGCTCGGTCGACATCATGTACTCCCAGCTATTCTCAACACTGCAGTTGGACGAATCACACCTTACCCCCTATGTAGGGTTCGATTTGTAGGGGTTCAACGGATCTGTGACCAAGCCGTGGGGTTAAGTCGAGTTGATCGTGACCTTCGGAGCAGCTAAAATGGCCAGGTCCATCAAGGTGCAATTTCTGGTAATCGACTGCCCGTCGCTTTACCAATGAATTTTCGGAAGGCCAACTCTAGCCGAGTTGGTAGCGGTGCCATCGACCGTCCACCTGAAGATGAAGTATTACACTTCGAAAGGAATGGTCGCCACCCTGCACGGTGATATAGAAGTTGCTCGACGGTGTTTTGAAGCAGCTACAAAGGGGTTCAACGCCATTGCGCCCAAGCCGAAAGCGTCGAGCAAGCCAGCACTCCCAAGCAGCTCCGACGAGGCCAAGCCTCTGCCCCAGGTCGACCCTATCGACCTCGACAGTCGCTTCCCCGAGGACCAACAGGAAGAACGAGCAGCTTCAGCCGGCCCATCCACGTCCTCCAGCAGCAGCTCCCATCCGATGCGCCCAATCCCGGATGGCAACTTCGAGCTAGTCCTGTTCGGCGAAGACCCCCAACGGGGAGTAAAGATCGGAGCATACCTGCCTGACGTTGTGAGGAAGCAGCTCAAAGCGTGCCTCCGAGAGAAAGCCGACCTCTTCGCATGGAGCGCTGCGGTAATGCCCGGCTTGGATCCATCCGTCGCATGTCACCAGCTAACCATTGACCCGACCATCAAGGCCGTAGCACAACGTAGGAGGAAGCAGTCTCCGGAGAAAACGGAGGCTGCCGAAAAAGCTGTAAAGGACCTCCTCGAGGCCAAGTACACCACTTGGCTGTCCAACGTTGTATTAGTTAAAAAATCTAATGGAAAATGGCGCATGTGCATTGATTATACCGATCTCAATAAGGCATGCCCGAAGGATGCCTACCCCCTCCCCAATATTGATAAACTTGTTGATAATTCTGCTGGTTTTAAACTCTTATCGTTCATGGACGCCTACTCGGGCTACAATCAAATCCCAATGGCAATGTCCGACAAAAAATACACGGCCTTCATGACCGAATCGGGGAACTATTACTACAACGTAATGCCCTTCGGCTTGAAGAACGTCGGGGCAACGTACCAACGAATGATGAACAAAGTGTTTTGGGGATAAATAGGTGACATGCTTGAAGTTTACATGGACGACATGATCGTTAAGTCCCACGAGGAAACCGATTATACCGCCCACTTACGAAAGGTCTTCGAACAAGCCAGGAAATACAAAATGTGTTTTAATCCGGAGAAGTTCACATTCGGCGTCCGGGCAGGCAAATTCCTCGGCTTCTACTTGACGGAACGAGGAATCGAAGCCAATCCCGACAAATGTCGGGCATTCTCCGAGTTTCCTATGCCCAAATCCAAAAAATCCATCCAGTCCCTCAATGGGATGCTCGCGGCACTATCTCATTTAGTGGCCAAGTCCGCCCAGCACGCCCTACCATTCTTCAAGCTCCTCCGCAAAGAGGCTGCGTTCGAATGGACCGAGGAGTGCGAAAAGGCACTTCTCCATCTGAAACGAGCACTCTCAGAGCCACCGGTCCTCTCTCGGCCGGACAATGGGAAAACATTGTACCTATACCTGGCCGTAGCTGCCGAAGCAGTGAGCGCCGCCCTCATCCGCGAGACACCTGACAGGCAGAAACCTATTTACTTTACAAGCAAAGCGCTGCAAGGACCAGAGTTAAGATACCAGCAGATAGAGAAAGTGGTATTAGCCCTCATCAATGCAGCCAGGAGATTGAGACACTACTTCCTGGCTCACATGATCGTGGTGCGAACAGATCAGCCCATAAAACAGCTGCTCGGTCGTCCAGATATGGCCGGCAGAATGCTCAAGTGGTCGCTGGAACTATCCGAATTTGACATTCAATACGAAGGCAGAAAGGCCCTCAAGGCCCAAGCTCTGGCCGACTTCGTCGCATAAATGACATTCACGGACTTCCCCGCGAGCAAAGCGCGCAAATAGACCATCTTCGTCGACGGTGCTTCGAGTTCGGCAGGAAGCGGCGCGGGCATCATACTAGAAAGCAACGAAGGGACTATTGTCGAGGTATCACTCACATTGTCTTTCCCAACCTCCAATAACCAGGCTGAATACGAAGCCTTCCTCGCTAAGCTACGCCTTGCCGAGGACCTGGGAGCGGAAGAAGTCGTCATTTGCACGGATTCACAACTCGTGGCCCTCCAGGTCCGAGGTGAATACCAAGCCAAAAACGACAACCTGACCAAATACTTAGCCCTGGTAAAGAAGGAAATGGCAAATCTCACAACAGTAGAAGTGAAACACGTTCCCTGCGAACATAACGTACGAGCAGACGTGCTGTCTAAACTAGCCAGCACGAAGAAGAAAGGCGGAAACAAATCCATCATACAGGAAGTGCTTCCTCGACCCAGCATCGAGAAGACCTCCCCAACACTCGACATGCAGGTGATCGGCGACAGCAACTGCTGTATGACCCCAATCTACAACTATCTCGCCAAAGATGAACTCCCGTCCGAGGCAAAGGAGGCCAGCACAATCCGGCAAAGAGCCTGCTCGTATGTCCTGGTCGAAGGTAAACTATACAGGCGGGGATTCTCCATTCCACTGCTCAAATGCGTCGAGGAGGAGATGGTCGCACACATCCTGCACGAAATCCACGAGGGAATCAACGCCCAATATCTCGGAGGAAGGTCCCTTGCTCGCAAGGCTCTCCGAGCAGGGTACTACTGGCTGACCATGCAAAACGACGCGAAAGAACACATAAAGAAATGCGACAAATGCCAACGCCATGGGGACATGCACCTAGCTCTGCCCAACGAGCTCAAGGCTATGTCCTCCCTGTGGGCGTTCGCCTGGTGGGGCCTAGACATCCTTGGACCCTTCGTGGTAGGATCGAGTCAGAACAAGTATCTCATAATGGGCGTGGATTATTTCGCAAAGTGGATAGAAGCAAAAGCTCAAGCCAAAATAACTGCCCTCAACATCCCGTGTTTCTACAAACGAAACATCCTTGCACGTTTCGGTATTCCCCAAGCGATAGTAACGGACAACAGAATGCAGTTCACAGACAGGAAGTTCTAGGAATTCGTCGCCCAACTGGGCACGAAGCAACACTTCGCATCCGTCGAACACCCCCAAACAAACGGGCAGGCTGAGGCAGCTAACCGAGTCATCCTTCGAGGCCTCAAGCAAAGGCTAGACGAAACAAAGAAGGCGTGGATCGAGGAGCTACACAGCGTGCTCTGGGCATACCGTACAACTCCCCATTCAACGACCAGAGAAACACCTTTCCGTTTAGCATACGGAACCGAGGCGGTAATTCCCGTCGAAGTTCACGTGCCCTCTAGGCGGACAGAGTCGCCCCTAGACGAGGAGATGAACGACGAAACTTTAAGGGAAGAGCTCGACCTCGTCGAGGAAATCAGAACCGGGGCAACTCTCTGCGAGGCCTCACTGAAACAAAAGATCACCATCAGGCACAACGCCAAAGTGATACGACGAGAGTTCGACGTGGGAAGCCTTGTCCTAAGAAGAAACCACAAAGACTCTCGCGAAGGCAAGCTAGTAGCCAATTGGGAGGGACCCTATCGCGTCCGGGCAAAAACAGAAAATGGGGCCTACTACCTAGAATATCTCACTGGGGAAGAACTCGCTCGACCATGGAACGTTGAGAAACTAAAACAATACTACAGCTAAATCCTCGGTTCGACTCGTTGCAACGACGAACGTCAACTACCGGCCACTATGCACGTCCAGGTACAAGCGTCGCATACGACTAAAGCATAACCCCGCTCAGTAACGAGCCCGGTAAGTGCTCGACAGTGATCCTCGATCGAGCATCGCCGTCGTCAGAGTACCACGATTGGCAGAACCCCAGCTCGCGATGGGACGTTCACGCCACGAACTTAGGCCTCAAACGCGACCTGAGCTCTGCTCCCCGCCAGGACATTCCCCGGCAGTTCGACTAGTTTCCCACACTGCCGAACACATTTATTACGAGCAATCTCCCCAAAAAATATCCACACGTCAAAAAACCCCTATCACGGGCGAACATACATTCAGAGCGAGCATGCTTTCAACACTTAGAAAAAATAAACGCAAGTAAAATCATGCAAAGCCAGAAATAAAATAACTTAACATAGTGGGTGGCCACGATTACCACTATTGTGCGTCGTTACATAAACGAGGGCCACACCCCCAAAAATAAATTACAATAATACGGCACGCAGGCCGGGTATATAACAACAACATCCAAAATAATAACAAACTCCTCATTCATTGGCATGCTCGGTCGACTCTGGCTCGGGTCCCTGCTCCTCTGCGGGCTGTTCCTCGGGGGTAACAACGAGGAGACCTTCGGGCAAGACGATGAGACCATCCTCAACACGCACAAGATAGTGAGTACCCTCGGCAGAGATCTCAAGCCCAGGGTTCACCACCCGCAATTGAGCCACGGCACTTTGAAAAGACTCCTCTGCCACGGAGATGACGTCATCTTCGGCCAGCAGGATGCGGGCCACCAGCTCAGACCTAGTCTTCAACTCCTTTACATTATCCGGCTCGTCGGCACCCGGGGCGCTGGCCGCCATAAACTCTTTGTTCAGCTCCTCGGCATCCTTTTTCTCCGCCGCCAGCTTGGAGACATCCTCCTTCAGCCTGGCCGTCTCCTCTTCGGCCTTCCTCCGAGCCTCGCGGGCACTCGTAACTTCCTCCTTGAGGGCCGCTTCAGAAGCCGGGGCAGCTTTAAGTTCGGACTCAAGTGCAGAGTCCCCTTCTGCGTAGACAGCAGCCATCTCCAGCATCCTGACCAGGGCAGAAGCATCTTGGGCCACCAGCGCCCTCTTGCTCGGGCGATCCATGCCTTCCAAGCAAAGGGATTCCGCCCGAGGGACGACCAAAGAGTTAACTTCGAAGAACCTCCTATCAAGGATACACAGAGGGAGCTCAAACTTCCCTTTCTCTGGCACACGGGTAAGGTCCACAGCGTCTGATGTCCTTGGCCGCTTTGACCGCCCAGTCAAGGGCAGAGGAGATCCCCGTGGAGCAGGAGAGGGAGAAGAAGAGGCCCCCGCGACAATTTAAATAAGAGGAGCAGCACGGGCACCAGCAGGCCGAGATTTAGGAGGAGCCGCTCCAGCTTTATTCCTCGCCATAACATTCCTCACCACGCGATCGCGAGCCTGAGGCATCTCACCTGCACAAATAAAGAAAAAACGAGCACGTTAGCTACGAGGAAAAGAGATAACATAAACAAAATCTAAATAACTAAGACTACCGAGCAACTTCTCAGCATCCGCGGGAGTCTTGCACTCCAGCAGTGCCTTAACATTGACGAATCTGCGCTCAACTCTCTGGCTCCCATCCTCCTCGAAGATAGGGCTGCCCTTGCTCGTCCAGCAGCTTGCAAGACTGAAGAAGTTGACCGAGTTCACCAGCTTCTCGTACGCCACGGTGTCCTGCCCACGCAGATCGCTCGGCTGATAGACATAATCGCTGGGCTTCTTGGAGAAATGGTCGGGTGCCCAGCGGATGGGGAACCTGTAAAGCCTCTGCCCAATATATTTCCCCTCCTCGTTAAGCAGCTCATTTCCATCCCCGTCAACCTCGATTTCCCAGACGTATGTGCTGTCCTGGGCCACCTCAGATACGGGTTCAACGACGAAGTATCGCTCCTTAAAAGTCCGGATTGACTCTGAGAACGGCTTAAATAGCTTGCGGGGCTGCTCCAAAGAAACCCATCCGTACTTCTTCCCCGTCAGCTGCCTTTGAAGATGGAAAACAGCAAAAAATAGAGGGAGAGTAGTCCCCAGAGAGAGATACTTGCACACCAATTCAAAAGCCCGGATGAAGGCCAGCGAATTAGGGTGAAGTTGAGAAGGGACCAGCTTCAGATGCTCGAACACCGACCACTGGAAATCAGTGAAAGGCAGCCTCAGTCCCATCTCCTTAAAGGCGTACTCGTACATTGTAAAGTGGTCCCCGAAGTCTGTGCAGACCTGCTCGTTCACAGTGGGGAAATGCACCTTCCACTCCCCTGTCGGTCCTACCTCCGTAAAGACGTCCGCCAAAGACTTTGCGAACGTAGAAATGTGCTCAGAAGGTTCGGCCACCTCCCACTCATCCGCGGAGAACCCTTCGATGTCATCCTCCTCCATATCATCCCGAACCTCTTCTTCCTCCCCCGCAGTGCTGGAGGAACTTGAGGCCGCCGAGCTCGAAGCCGTCGAGCTACTATTTTCCTCGGAGCCAGTTTCCTCCTCGGACGTGTCTAGAATAACTTCTCTATCTGGCCCCGTCGCCATTATGATCACCTGAAAAGCAGAGAAAGACAGTGAATTCGACAGCAAATCAAATCCACCCTTCCACTGCCAAGTCAAGTGAAAGGGCGCACAAAAGGCTGAGGACAACGTCCCCGGCCTAAGCCCTAACATCGAAAGAAAAACTAAAACCTCCCCGCGAGGAGATGCTCGAAATGTATCATCCTCCTCCGAGGAGCCTCCCCGTACTCATGCCCAGATTCCGTTTGAAGCTCCACCGGAAACCACAAAGCTTCACCAGAATCTGGAAACGTTCTACCGAAAAATTCATCGCTCTATCAGAAGATGAACAGACACGGTGGTCACGCATGCACAACTACTGCACCACGCCGTGGACCATCCCACTCGTTGAACGCACTATCTACTCCGGCAAAGTGCTGGAGGCAGCAAAATGGCAGAACCACCGTCCACCACCAACACTCGCCAGAAATCCGCCTATTTTGTCGTCTAAAGCTAACCCTAACTGCATACAATCTACCACTAACAACAAAAAGGAGTAAAACAAGTTACAGATCGGAAAACTTACTTGATTTTGGAAGAAGGTAGAAGCTGCTCGAAGCTGGTGACGGTGGTCGGAAAGCCTGAAGACGGTGATGGGAAAGAACTGAAAGAGACGGAGAGAAATCAGAAAGGAAAAGTTTCAAATGAAACTGTTTCCCCCTTTTTTATACAAAGCGGCACGTGCAACCACGTGCCCGTAGGTCATCATGACTACCTGCTAGCCATCATTGCCTATTAACTGCTACACGGAGCTCTAGGTACACGTGGCGCCCCAACGTTTCAAATTCTGTCTGACCATTAGTCTCCCCGTACACCGGGCAACAAGGTCACGACCACGAATATCACGAACACCTGGGGCCACGAGCACTTTGAGACAATTTTCCTCGCCTACCAACGACGACTCCGTAGCAACGAGCAGTCCTTAAGTCATCACTCCCATGCTCGGGAGCAACGACTTGGGGGGCTCCTGTTCTAGACTGGACCAATGGCTAGAATTGGCCCAATCCGCCTCTACTCCAGAGCGGCCCATATTGCCTAAGTCCAATCCACAGAGGGGCAAAAGTTACCTTTCTGCCCCACCTATCGGGCAAGGAACGCAGCCTTCCTCCTCGGGTCTTCTGCCCGTCACGCACGGCATCACTGCTCCCCGAACAGTTATGGGCAGGTGCCCGAAACTATGCCTATGCCCAACATAACGGCTAGTTTCGGGCACCCTGCCCGACATAACGGCTAGTTTGGGCAGTTACCTATTCTTTGGGGAAAATGGTTATTTCGCCCCGAAAATAAGACCGTTGGCCACGCGCTGGGGGCTCTATATAAACCCTCTCGCTTGAGAGGGTCAGGTATCCAATATTCACCCTACGAACTAATACTTTGTACTTGCCCCTTTTCTCTGACCCTTTCTTACTTGAGCGTCGGAGTACCTTGCAGGTACACCCCCCTCCTCCTCTCCATAGGACTAGCATCCCTGACGCACTTGGCGGCCTGATTCTACATGATCTGATCCAGCCTTCACGATCAGGTGGTAACAAATCCGTCGTGCAAGAGATACTCGCCCGCCCAAGTATCGGGAAGTCGTCAGGGCTGCTCGACGTTAACGCCATTGGAGACAGCAGCTATTGGATAACCCCAGTATACAATTACCTTACCACGGGAGAATTTCCTGAGGACAACAAGGGGCCAGCGTCACTAAACGAAGAGCCTGCTCGTATGTGCTGGTCGAAGACAAACTCTATCGACGAGGATTCTCCATCCCCCTCCTGAAATACATTGAAGAGGACAAGGTCTTCGAAATTCTCCAAGAAATTCATGAGGGCATCAACGCGGAGCACTTGGGAGGGAAGTCATTGGCGCGAAAGACTATGTGGGCAGGATACTACTGGCCGACTATGCAGCACGATGCTAAGGAGCATGTCCAAAAATGTGACCGGTGCTAGCGCCACGGGGACATGCAATTGGCACCTCCTAACGAGTTGAAGACTCAATCCTCGCCTTGGCCCTTCGCCTGGTGGGGGATGAACATACTCGGCCCCTTCACAATGGGGTCTTATCAAAACAAATTTTTGATTGTGGTCGTCAATTACTTTACGAAATGGATCGAAGCTGAAGCTCTCGCCAAGATTACAACCTTCAAAATACTCCGCTTCTACAAAAGCAACGTCCTCGCGCGATTCGGAGTCCCCCAGGCCCTGGTGACCGACAATGGAACCCAGTTCACGGACAGGAAGTTCCAAGACTTTGTCGCCAAACTAGGCACGAAGCAATACTTCACGTCCGTCGAGTACCCCCAGGCTAACGGGCAAGCAGAGGCTGCGAATAGGGTAATCCTTCGGGGTTTAAAACGAAGGCTAGGCGAAGCCAAGAAAAGGTGGGTCGAGGAGCTACACAGCATGCTCTGGGCCTACCGAACAACCCCACACTCCACCACCGAGGAAACCCCTTTCCGACTAGCTTACAGAACTGAGGTGGTGATACTGGTGGAGATCAGAGAACCTTCCAGACGAACGAAAGCTCCTCTCGACGAGGAGATGAACGACGAGGCATTAAGAGAAGAGGTTGACCTGGCGAAGAAATACGGTCAGTGGCAGCTCTTCATGAGGCTTCGTTAAAACAAAAAATAACCTTGCGCCACGACGCCAAGGTCATAAAACGCGACTTCCCCGTTGGCAGCTTGGTTCTACGCAGAACCAGAAGGATTCGCGCGAAGGCAAGCTGTCCGCGAATTGGGAAGGACCCTACAGGGTCAAGTCAAAAACAGGCACTGAAGCATACTACCTAGAAACTCTGGACGGAGAACCATTTGCTCAACCATGGAATGCTGAAAAGCTCAAACAATATTACAGTTAGGTAGGGATGGCAGGCAGACCCAAACCCGCGGGGCCCACCCGCACCCGAACCCGAGCCAACGGGTGAAAACCCGAGTTGACTGGGTTCGGGTTCGGGTGCCCCTCGATATTTCGGGTGCGGGTTTGGGTAGTGTAAAACTCGTGCCTGAAACTTGAAACCACACCCGATATATATATATATATATATATATATATATATATATATATATATATATTTATTTATTTATTTATTTATTTTTTTAGTTTTTGCTACGGGTTCGGGTTTGGGTGAAAAAACCCGAACCCAACGGGTGTGGGCGTGGATGTTATTTTGCTACCCGAATAGACTTTGGGTTCGGGTTGAGGTTCAGGTGGTGATTTCGGGTGCGGGTTTGGGTAGTGTGAAACCGGCACCCGACCCGACCCGTTGTCATCCCTACAATTAGGACCAACAGTGAGGTCGGACTAACTGCCGACGAGTTCACCCCCTAGCGGGGAGACGGCTCGGCCACGGGACCGTGCACTGGTGCAAGCATGATCCCCCCACCTTACAACGTCGGCCAGTTTTTGCTCATGGGACGAGCAGACTCTGCGCACAACGGGGATACCTCAATCGAGCTCCGCCGTTGCCGTACCATTGAGGCAGGACTCCCAGCTCGCGATGGGAACAGTCCAAGCCTATGGGATTAGTATCTCGACCGAGATCCTCATTCCATCACCGGCGAAACTACTTCGCCTCCTCGACGAGTCTCCCAAACTGTCGAGCACAACATGAACAAATCGAGCAAAGCGTCCATACTTAGCATTTAAACAATTAAAAACATACACAAATAAATGCAACAAGACAATGCCAAATGAAGAATATTTATATAACTTCGGCCACAAGGCCGGAATAAGTCACCAGTATAAGAAGAGGGTTGTGCCCGACAAAATATTACGTATCAAAAGACACGCAGGCCCACAAAACAAGTACAAACTCCAAAAACTAAGTTGCGCCACCAGGAACTTCCGGGGGAACCACCTCGCCGTAAGCAACCACATTGATGATGGCTATCCCCTCGGTCAGCAGCTGGACATCGGAGTTGAGGGCTTTTAACTGCTCCAGGGCAGTGCTGAAACCAAACTCTACTGCCCCCAGATTAACCTGCTCAAGAAGACGGGTCCTCTCGACCAGGTCTCTTCGCGTCTTCAGGGCCTTCTCGTCGTCGGTCTCGTCCTGACCAACCACCGACGAGCCCTCCAACTCGGCTATCCTCGCCTTCAGTCGGGCATTCTCCTCGTTCACTTTGGTTACCTCCCCCTTCATTTGGGTGACCTCTTTCTGAAGCTTGATTTTGGCCTCCAAGTTGCCCTGAAGCTTCTTCAGATCGTTGTAAATCTCTGCGTTCTCTAGCTCAAAGTCGTTGATCTTGGCTTTCGCCTTCTTGAGGCCGGCAAGTGCAGCCATCTCTATATCCCCAAGGGCCAACATCGCCTCCAATACCCTGATCATAGCGGTCGCATCCTGGCAGAGAAGCTTCCTCCGCACCTGAGGGTCGGCGGACAAGATAACTGATGCATCGAGCTCTGGGACAACGACGAAACTCTCCCCGTCAAACATTTTCCTCGGAAGATAGCACGAGGGAAACACAAATTTCCCTCCAACACAACCACCCAGGCAACCAGACGGCGAAGAGCCAACATTAACCCGTTTCTTTTTATAGGTCGTGTCCGGAGTTGGCCAAAAAAGCCAGTTCTGCTGTTTAAAAGACACCCAGCTTTGCTTTGGGCCTGTTGTGCTCTGCTGGATCTGGAAGATGTAGAAGAAAAGGTCCACGGTCGCACTGATCCGCAAATAGCGGCAAACCAATTCAAAAGCGCGAATAAACGCCTGTGCGTTAGGATGAAGTTAGGCTGAGCACAGCTCTAAGTGGCAGAAGATGGCCTCCTGAAAATCGGTAAAGGACAGGCGGTACTTAGCCTCCATAAAGGCGAAATCATACATAGGGAACCACATCCCTGGATACACCAAATAGATTCAACCGTTCTCTGTCGGGCAGATAGCTCTCCAGTGCACCGACGCACCCTTAGCCCGGTCTTCTAGATAGGGAAACTCCCGAACTTCCTCTTCAGTAAACGTCGATCTTGTCGATAGGGGTTCCTGGGTGATCCATTTGAAGTCCCCTTCAGCTACATGGACATTGGTGTAATCTATGGACTGCTCTGCCTCTTCGTGCGCGGTCCTAACACCGGGCATGATCCTTTCGCGTTGGTCAGCCTTTTCACCTGAAAAGCAGAGGATGAAAAAGTGAATTCGACGACAAAGATCAAATCCACCCTTCCACCACTAATCAAGTGAAAGGGAAAGGAATAAGTCGAGGATAACCTCGAGCCTTAGTCGACCACAATAGAAGACGACGACCTCACTTTCCCCTACAGGGGGAACGAGTCTCTGCGACTCTACGAAGACTCCACGGGAAAACCAAAGTTTCACGTCGGACAGGCCTAATGCCCGACTACAAACCTAAAACTAATCCTAACCATAATCTACAAAGATCTACACAAGCCTATACAATAATCACGAACATTCATCCCACGTTCTTCGTGTTCTTCATGTTATTCATGAATTTTCCAGAAATTCATGTGTTCATCGAAGAACACATGAACATTCAACCGAAAAATTCATGTGTCACCGAAAAATTCATGCAAATTTCCAGAAATGAAGAACACCATGGAAATTGCAGAAAGGGACGAAGAACTTACTTGATAAGTACGGAAGTAGAAGATGAAGATCGACGATGGCGCTACAACTCCGACGAGAGCACAACTTGCAGAGCAAAGAGGGTTGGGGAGAAGAATTTGAGTAAAGTGTCAAATGAATCTTCTCTCCCCCCCTTTTACAAGCACTTCCTCGCTTGGGAAGCGCAAAGGCCATCATAGCCTAGGCATCTCTAGGCCTGACAACAATTGAATGCTCCACCTCGTGTCAGAAAGGGAATCTTCATTTGGCATTCCCAAGGCTAGACGTTACATTCACCAAGTCTTCTGCTACCCCACGAGCACATCTTCCTCGACCATGCGCGCAACTCATGTCCTCGACAAGGCTCGTCCATATAAAATGACACTTCAGCGAGCACATTTCCTAAACCTGGTCGACATAAAAATGCCATTTCCGCGAGCATGTCCTCACACATGAATGGATGGTCAGGCTGATCAAGAACCAATGTCGACCACATAAACATTGGGACAGGCGAGGAGCATATGCCCAAACATCGTCATTCAAGGGCAATTGTCCACGGGACTATCTCAAGTCATCACTCTTCCTCAAAGCAAAGACTTGGGGGGACTCCTGTTCTGGACTGGGCATCGCTTGGCCCACAGTAGGGCAAGACCCAATCCAGTACAACTCTCGGCCAGGCCCAATAGCAAAAAACTAGCCGTTGGGCAGAATATGACCGTTGGGGATGTCCCTCTCACTCGCTTGACAGTTCACGCGACCAACTGTTTCCTCGGATCTCACGGAAACAGTTGGACCAGGTCAAAGGGTCACGCACCTGACCCTCTACCTGGCAGTCTCCCATTGGTCGACCAAACATTTCAGCCACATGGGAGACCTTGGCCCCGCGCTGGGGGGTACTTCTATAAATACCTTCTCACTTGAGAGGGTAAGGTTTGATCACTATTCAATACTTGAAACCTTACCTTTGTACTTGCTTTCTCTCTAGCCCAATTACTTACTTTGGCATCGGAGTACCTTGCAGGTACAACCCCCTTTCCTCTCCTATAAGCATCCTCATCTACCCTGCTCGAAGGCCTCGATGATCCAGTCTGATCACCTCAGATCAGTTCCTAACATGACAAAGAGGCTTAATGTGATCCTTATCAATACAATAATGACAAATAGCTTTAGATGAAATGCTTTTTCTATTTTTCCTAGGGACGTGAGGGTTTTTCTTGAACCATCCCTCTATCACTCGAAGAGCTAGAACATGTGCAAAATAGTGAAGTAGCATGTGTTAGTTGTCCTTTGAGAGTTTCAATTTCAAGTTTTAAAAATGGACACATGACACACTTTAATTTTTCTACCTTTTCAACAAGAGTATTTGAAACATTATAATGGTTATCTACTAGAGATGTATGTGTTTCGTTAAGGGAATCCAAAGCGTGATTAAGATTATTTATCTCCTCTTATGGTTTTAAATCATTTCTTATTGGAGATAAATTTTCTTAAAATATTTTATAGAATCTGCATACATATCATTGAACGTTTTCGACAATTCACTATATAAATATTCATTATCGAACTTAAAAGTATATACCTTTGAAGTTTCACCTATATGTGTCATCAAACACATGTTGGCACACTCATCATTTGAACTTGTGCAAGAATCGGAGGAGGAGCTCTCATCCTCTTCTCCCCACGCGATATAGGCTCTACAACCTTTGAAGTTTTTTTCTTTAGACTTGTAGAATTCCTTATCTTTCTTTTTATGATGTTTGGTGAGATTTGGACAAGTAGTTCTAAAATGTCCCGATTTTCTGTACTCGTAACACGTAATGTCATCATCCTTTTTCTTGTGTTCTTTCTTAGGTAGGTGAGTATTTCTGAAATTTATTAGTCCTTTATCGGTATAATTGAGCTTGTTTTTCTTTAACTATCTATTGTAGTGTCTGATGAATAAACCCATCTCCTATTGTTTAGAAGCTTCTTCACCAGAGTTATCACTTTCTTCTTTTGACTTCTTCCCTTTAGATGACGAAGATTTCAAACAAAGATCCTATTTCTCTTATTTACATTTCTATTTCTTTTTCGATTTTATGTTGCTATTGGCGAGTCATTTTAGTTCATTTTCATGCTCAACTAACTTTCCAAACAGTTTTGTAATATCTAAATTACTAATATCATTAGATTCTTTTATAGAGGTAACATTTGGTTGCCACTCTATGCACATAGATCTCAATCTTTTGTTATTACAATCTTTGTTAGAAAATGTTCTACCCAAGTTGCTTAGTTTGTTGATTAAGTGGAGGAATCTAGTTTGCATGGAATCCACAGATTCTCTGGGTTCCATACAAAATAGTTCAAACTCCTCTATAAAAATATTGAATTTAGAATCCTTGACGTCATCTGTTTCCTTATAGGGAGTTTGGAAAGCGTCCCACATACCTTTAGCACTCGTATAATGTGAAATTGAGTAGAATACTTTTGCGCTTAAAGTGAGATAAGTATGTTCCTCGCTTTCAAATCATATGAAGCCTTTTCGGTTTCATCATTCGTCCAATCTTTTGGATGTTTAACAATGTCGTCATCATCCTTGGGAATAAATGGTCCCTCGGTGAAGACACATCATAGGTTTTTGTCAATTTATAGTAAGTGTACGTACATGTTCGCTTTCTAATAAGTATATATTTTGCCTTTGAAAACATGTGCTTTATTATATGCTCCCTTATGATTGCCATCGTCCTCTATATTCATAACTTTTGGATGTCGATTAGACACAATCAAAAGACCATCTCATGATGCCATTTGTTGGATGAGAATATAGAAGTAGAAAAACGGTCTAGGGGGGAGGGGTAAATAAACCCTTATTAAAAATCACCTGAATTTCCAAATATAGAATATCAAAGGTTTTTCAAAAGTGTGAGTGGAAGGTTTGAAACGAAAATATGAAGATTATACTTTTATTGGAACTTGATCACGTTAGTGTTTAATCAATATACAAATACCAATTTATGATTTTATGATGATACATAAAGGTATTTAATTGATTTAGTTGTATATTCCATAAGGTGTGTTTATACAACGATTAAATATCAATGAATTATAACTTCAACTGTTTCTTAAAATTTAATCGCCAATTCAGCTCAATTCGGCACCAATCATAACAAAACATAACCTTATGTAATAAATCGCTACTTATGAATAAACAATAAACTACGCTGGAATTTAATACCTAAGCATGCAATGTCCTACAAAAAGTAAATGCAAGAGTAAGCGAGAGATAGTACACCATGATTTATAGTGCTTCGACGTTTGTCCTCTCTTTGCCTACATGCACTCTTCAATGATTTCCCATTTGAACCTGCACTATTCCTTTTTATTTAGAAAAATATTGCAAGAGTTCATACAATCACTAATCCACAATATTGCCGAGAAAAAGAAATATCCTATATGGATCTTGACTTGTATACAATGTAATGCCAAATTTTTTTGCGTAATCTTTACTCGATTAACGCTTCTTGAATCTTCTAGTATCACCAATCTACTCCAAGCCTTTGTGTGTAACAATCACCCCTTGATCCTACCAATTCCTTGAGTTAGGAATTGTCCAAAGATTTGAGAAAAACTCTGCCTTATCCGTAGCGTTCCACACAGTCACTACTAAGGCAATCTGGAGAAAATAACCTTCTTCTTTTCACTAGAATTTGTCAGCACCAATGACACCAACCTCAATCTTGCAAGCTACCCGAAATTCTCAACCAAATCTTCAAGAAACAGATAGTTTCAAGACGACGTCTCCTTCAATCAATTACAAATCTCTCATGATCAAGATATGAAATCAAACTTGAGTTTGAAGATGTAAGAGTTTCGTTGCAAGAGTTTTTTTAACTTTAAAAAAGAGAGAGTGTTGATTTCACAGAAAATCATAATGTTGATATGAGTTCCATCTTTTGAAAAATGATGAAAAAAATATTTTATATGTGCTTGAGATTAAGCACAAGAATGAATGGAAAAAGTTTGTTATATTCGAATCAAAAGCATTTCATGATTTGAGTCAAATGAGCAAGTGAAATGGAATAATAAGGAAAAGTGATTTAACCAATTTCTCATTTGATTCAAGTCAAGTGTATTGTGTGATTCGAATAAGAAAGCTCATGATTTGAATCAAGTGAAAAATATGATTCAAATAAATTCAAACAGAGTCAAAAGAGAAATATGGAAAAACTTATCTGATTCAAATCATGTGTAAAATCTGATTCAAATCAAATGAACCATAGTTGACCTAAATTAATCTGATTCGGATCAAGTGCAACATGTGATTCGAATCACAAAGTTGCTTGATTCGAATCAAGTTAAAAGTATGATTCGAGTCAAAGAGTTTGAAAATGTTTTGATTTGCCTCTATTCAATTTGATTCGAGTCAGGATATGTACTTGATTCGAATCAAGTACACAAAATCTCATTTTTTTTCATGGTTTTTAAAATACTTTAAGATTTCTCTTTCCACCTATCTTGAATCAATAACACTCGTGATTCTTATTCCACTGACTCATACAATTGATTAAAAGCATAATGATTAAGTTCAAACATAATTATTTGTTTATGCATGTTAAAAAACGAATCGTTTCAAAACTTTATTAAGAGATGATGCGCAATTATGAAGGAGACTTAATAAATGAAAGTAAATGAAAACAAAAGCAATAAAACAAACAACAAAATCATTGTATCAGGGTACTCCCCCTGAATGTATTATGGACATGCAACTACATTCATATCCAGTAAATCCCAATCGATTGAAAACTTTGTTGAGTTTACTTGGATCAGATCTTGTTTCAACTATTATGAAAATATTAGGCTTCCTGTCTGGAATTTTAGTATTGCAAACCCCAAAGAAAGCTTTATTTCCCGTTTCTCTATAGTTCTATAACATTATTCTTAATTGTTCAACTTCCGTAAAAACTATTGGATAATTTTTGTGACCCATTGTCTTTGAATCATCGTTTCTGCCACAAGCTCCATATTTGATTCTTCTCTTTCATCATCTTCATTTTCTTCCGTTCTTACTTTCCCCTTATTGTTTTTCAGAGGTTCTATCTGTTGAGGTTACTCCGAGATTGGATCAAAGTGTGTAACAAGAGTATCATTCCAATTGAACCCTGGGCCCTAAGCTCCTTTGGGCCCAATTGATCCAAGTTGTTTAGTTGTGGTTGATGCGCTCCACTTTGTAAGCCTTACATGCCCCTTGTCCTTCTGCTATGTTAAACTCACTAATAAGCTCCCCCACTTCTCTATCCTCCATTAATTTTTCCATATTTTGCTTGGTTTTGCCACATGTTATCCCTTTTGTTTTTTCTTTTGATAATGCCAAGTGAAGCTATGACCACACTTGTTGCAATGTTTTTTGCTTTTTTCATCACTATTACAAATAATACTTTTTATGACGAAGCTTTCACCTCGAAATGCTAAAAATCGAGAGCATAGTTCCTGGTAGCGTCATGCTAACAACCTTTTTACCTCAGTTATCCATAAAACCTAGGGAATATATCTATAAGGAGTGCTATTTTATTTTTAATATAACCTATAACTATGGTCTTTTGAAAAAATCGAGGGAATATAAATATTAGGGACGCTTTGAATCCCGATTACTTCATTTTTATATTTTTTTTCAATGGTTTAATTAGTATTTCTTACTTGGCGCATTTCCAGATTCCTTTTTTTCTCTGTTAAAATTTTTTTCTTCATTTTTTTCTAAGTTAATTAGTAAAACTCAAAATCTTTGTTATCAATAAAAAGGATTACGCAATAATGTAATTGAAAAAGAAAGGAAAAATTTCATTGATAAACAGAGAAGTAGGACAATAGATAACAAAAAAACAAGACAATAGATAACTATTCGACATATTCAAACTTCTGACTCCACTCAACTTCAACAGTTAATCCTGCTCTTTTTACCCTTTTAATTATCCCTAACTGAAAGAAAAGTTCAGAAAAAACTCTTCCATATGGTATGAGGAAAGTTATTTTCTCGTGAGAGGTCACAACCATTTCCATTAAGAAGTTAAAAATAGTAAGAGGGAGATTAATTTTGACGTTGTGGATAAGGAAGTACAAAAGATATTTGTCATCTGAAGTAAGCGTTTCTAATTGTTTCTCTCTTGGACGGAGATTTGACGTTAGAAGTTGATGTCAAACTTTTGCAATTGGGATGAGAGTAGCAGGACTGTTGAGCTTATTGTAGTTGCCATAAATTAGGAGAAGGTGGTTTGAGAAAACATTCTTGAATCTATATTATTCAACACAACTACCTTTCTTTCACACTTTATTGTCTGAGCAATAAGTGATGGAGTAATGGTGATAAGAAAGCCATATATATTGGACTGTATTGACTTAGCATCCTCACCAGATTGCCTAACAGTGTCATTTAACCAGAACTCTGTTACAACGTTAGTGTAGATGGGTCTATGAAGCATGTCAAAGTAACCTTTCAACTTATGTATGGAAATAGTTTTCATTATATCAAAACCTTGATCTTTCAATTTTTCAAAATAAAAAAACTTTTCATTGATAACGAACAAAAGATTTTCATCTCCATTGAAGGTTTTTGTAGATATTTTTTGAATAAAAAGAAAAGACTTTTAAACTAGATTTGAAGACACAAAGAGATGGAAATGAAATGAGACCAGAATGGTGTATAAATAAATTGGAAAAGAGGAAGTGAAACAATCAGAGAAACTCAAACGTCTGCTTGAAAATCCAAAAGATATGTTACGTTTTGAATAAGGATGATCATTACTATTCTAGTGATATGATTCTAAGGCGCGATGATCATTACTATTTTTTTAACCTCAATTTTTTCATATAACCGAGGGGAAAAACCAGGAACCAATAATTCAGGAACCTTTCTTTTTTATTATATTTTTTATTTGTAAATATTCTTTGTAATCAATGAAATGTAAAAAAAATCAAAGGTTTTTTTACCTCGATTTTCTATTAAAACGAGGGTTAAAGTATTTTACCTAAATTAAAAATAAAAAAAATCGTAATTGATTTTGTTGATCAAATATATGTTGTTCATTTCATGAGATATCAACGCTCAAGACACTACCATTAGTGTTCCGTGTAACACCCTAGTTCCCATCGCTTGCAAATAATACATAATTAAATCAGAGTGAATAAAAATTTATTTTTCCCGACAGAAACAAGGATGCCACAACAATAAAAGAAAACACAATCTCTGCTCATACGTATTTGATACATAACACCAATTTGTAATCGCCTCAAAGGGAAACTTTTTCCATAAATAATAAATGGTCAATTATGGAATAAAGCGGAAAGATCCACAATTGCCTTGTTTTACAAAATAGATCGTTTTATAACATCAGAATATACGTACAAAAATAATACAAAGACATATTCAAGTTGTATACACAAATATAATAAAAGCGTTCCCCGACTCCCGTACTACGTATCAGAGCAGACAAACCGACAAAAGAATGGAGAACTAATCTCCACAAAAGCGTCCGAGACTACAATCTGCAATTGCCTCATAGAGCAATAAACCACAACAGAAGAGTGAGAAACTCAATCATGATATAAGTGCATATGATTATATATATCGACATAAAAATACACATACCAAGTATTCTCACCACAATTATCACATGCCAACACATAAAGCATATATAGATTATATTCACATAATCACATATTCACACATAATGCATATGTTTATACACAAAACATATCATTCATAATTCAATGCATTTAACCCGAATGCACATCAATTCGCAAATGCTATCACAAGCTCAATCACATAATTACTCAATTCCCCCCTTGCATATTAATCATGCACAATACATTTATCACAAATGCATATCACAATGTCTCACACATGATCAATTAAATCATGATTTTCCACATATAAATAATGCAATCATAATTCATGCAGATGCAAAGAGACCGACACAACGACTCTATGCAAACGCATATGCGGTACCGACTCCATCATTTCTCAACACTAGTTCACTCAGGAACTCTGCTGGAACCATCGCTCGTTACATCACTGTAACTCCCCGTCGGGCCTACGATGTTCCCCGTCGCTCACACCCCACACGGGCACACGACGTTTATGGATCGCTCACACCTCACACGAGCACACGACCCGATCGCTCACACCCCACATGGGCACACGATCGTCTATAATCATCGCTCACACCCCACATAGGCACACGACGTTATAGCAGATTCCCTCTGGAACCAATCCGTCACTCAGGACGTCACAACGATGCATATCATGATGCTTGACACACAAGAACTCATGACAACCAATGCATCTTCACACATATATGCAACCACAAACATGCATATATATAACCAAATACAACACATTGCATTTATTTGCCTTTCGGCCACAATTCATCACCACAACAATCATACAATCACAATTACTTCCACAAGGGATTCACACCACAAAGGCTACCCACAACACATCATAACAACATACATTGATATTCAATCAAACAATGTATTTTACCACACAACAACATCATTTATGGATCGTTCACACCCCACACGGGCACACGACCCGATTGCTCACACCTCACCTAGGCACACAATCGTTACAACGGATTCTTATTAGAATCACACAACAACAGAATGTACATCATTATGCTTCACATACAAAATGACTCTAGACATTCTTGAAATGCATACATATTCACAATACACTCATGCATTCATCTCATACAATCACATACAATCTATATACATTCACATCAATGCACTATTGTATGTTTCACATCCCAAACACACATTCAAAACGGTAAAAGTCGCTAAATAACCCTATTCCCGACTTTCCGACATAATTAAATCGGCGAACAATTTCAAAACCATCATATTATGAAAGTACAGCTCAACAGCTTTCCAACGATACCAAGAATGTTAAAATCGGATAATCGAAACACAAGTTACGAAAGAAAACGAAAAAACGATATTTTGAAAAGTCTCATTTTACCATTCTCCTGGCCATACGCGTATTGCCCTGAGCCATACGCGTATTGCCCAAAATCCTCGCCATGCCATACACGTATTGCCCAAGGTCATACGCGTATGGGCAGAAACCATTTTCTTCCCAAAATTCCCATTTTAAACCCCATACGCGTAGTGCATCCCCTCATACGCGTAATGCCCTGAAGTGATATGCGTACCATACGCAAATGGGCAGATGACCGAGTGAAATAACATCTCATACGTGTATTGCCCATGGCTCGCCCACGATACGCGTATTGCCAAGGTTCATACGCGTATGAACATGCCCCATACGCGTATGACCTGGAAAAACCAAAAAAATTCTTCTGCATAATTTTGCTTACGGGTTCCAATCCAAAAGACCCTAATTCATCATCTAAACTCGGAAAAACACCAATTTGGGGTATAACAATACATATCCAACATGTATAAACAACAAAGAACACAACTACATGAGTTTAAACACATTTGGAATCAATTTCTACCAATTTCTACACATTATGATTTTTACTATATTTCTCCAATTCAATCCAATAACGATAAAAAATATACATACATAGTCATACACAAGCATATCATAATCAAGTTTCGCACCCTTACCCGATTTAATCGCGCTTGAAACGGACGATTCCTCGATTTTCCTCTTTTCCTCCTCTTTTCCTTCTTCTCTCTTTCTTTCTCTTCTCTTTCTTCTTTCTTTCTCTAATTTTCTCTCTTTCTATTTTATTAAAACAAGACCCAAGCAAAAGACCAAAATACCCCTCAGCTCAAATACCTCTCAAACGCTCTCAAAACGCGATAAAACATAAACAGCGATAAAATATATTTCGGGAAATAAAAGTTGAAAAGAAATTATAATTTGATGCAAATATTTTACCTATCAGTGAAATTAACTAATTTAGCGAGTAAAACACAATAATTCATATAAATGAAAGTAATAAAATAAATTCACACATTTCATAAATTCACATATTTGAAATAATTAAATACAATAAAACAAATCGGGGCGTTACATTCCGCGTGAAACATAAAAAGGCTTCCATTATAAAAGCATATTTCTGAATATGAAAAAGAAAATGAAGTATCATGAAACGCTTGAAACCATCTACATCCATCTCTTTAGGTTTGTAAGATCATTTGCCATGAAAAGATCGTTAAGATGAATGCAAGAGTAGAAAATGATTTGGGTTTAAGGTTTGTGTTCTTAACTATTTATTTGAGAAAAAAATTATTTATTTATCTAACCTTTTTTTTATCAACTCTTTTTTGTTTTTTATATGAGAAACAAATCCACGCGAGGTAAAGCCATTGGGAATATAATCTCACCCAACAATTAATCTTGTCCAAATATCAAAGATTCGAAGATCTAACATATGATCTTCATGGACTAATTGATTTTTATTTTAATATTTTGTGTAAAGAATAATATTCTGGACATACATGGTAGTTTGTAAACAAATTATTAGAGTTTTTATCAAGATAGATAAATGAAATACATCTCAGTTAAAAAAATAATTTAATTCACTTGTCTTGCTACGTAAATATCTGTTAGTGATATTTGACGTTAAAAACTACTATTTGTTTAGACGAAAAATTTTAAATAGATAATTTTTTAAAGGAAATTTTTGGAGAAATTAAAAAAAAGGAAATTTCAAATATTTAGAAGACGAACAAGTTTATTTATCCCTAAAAACAATATTTTTCACATTTAGAAGAACAGTGACAAAGACAATTCTTCTTTCATATGACATGTTACTTGGTATTGTTCGTTCCTGTCACCCCTTTTTTCACCTAAACCGCAGCAGCCTCAGAATCCCACCATCAAAATCACTTTCCAACCTTTCTTCACATTCAACCCATCATCATCGTCATCATCATCTTCCAATGGTGTCTCTTCTCGTTGCCACAACCATCGACCCGGCTTCAATCAACCCGGCCAATGCCCTGTTAGCATTTCCAGACTGGCAACCCGGACCCCATTTTCAGGTTCAAACTTTCTTTTTCTTCTTTACTTTCTTAATTTATTAGTAATGTTTTGTTGTAATTGGGGGTCTGTGAATTTTAGGATGATATGAAGAGTTTTGTGAATGAAGGGTTGAGAGTTTTGCTTCATGGAAAGAGTATAGTTGTGGAAGATTATTTGGACGAAAGGTGGGAAAAGGTTACTGGAGAAGTTGTTGATGAAGTTATCTTCTTAAGTAAACACACTGCTGCTTCTAATAAACCTGCCCTCACTGTTCATCCTATTGGTAATTTTGAACTAGACCATGTTTTAGGGGCTTAGAGCTAATCTTTTCTTTTTTCCTCTAACTCTTTGTGCCTCGCCAAAGCATTACGATGACAGTGTTTTTGCAGGAGTTCCTCATTTACGTGAAGGTGATGTTCCACCTCAAGGTGGGAAGCCAGGATGGGCAGCACTGCCAAATCCTAGGATTGGACCTTGGATTCGACTTTTGAAAAATATTGCCCAGACTCATAATCTAGTCCCTGAATTTGAGGTTCTTTTCTTATATATTAAATTTTAATTGCAATTTAACATGGTTTTCTTTTCTTGCCTTTTGACTGTTACTCTGGGTGATGAAGTTTTCTGTTTTCAATATTGGAGCAAGATGTCTTAATGTTATATTATGTATGGAATGTGTTTGAATTTTGAAAAGCACTTCTTGAATGTTTTTTGTGTTTCCTCAATTTAGATTACTTTGGAGGCCACTCATCACGGACCTATGACAAACAAGCCAACCATGTTTCTGGAGATTGGTGAGATCTCTTTCTTTCCTCCTAGATGTATTTTAGATTGATACCTTTTATAAGCATATTGCATACTCTATTCATTCTTCATAGTTACAAGAGTTACAAAAGAAAATGTTAACTGTTTACTACAATTTGAGCATAGGTTAACTGAATTTCTTCTGTTATGGTATAGGTAGTACTGAAGACTCTTGGAAGAGACTAGACGCTGCTCAAGTTATGGCTCAGGTTGAGTTTACTTTTATACTTTTCCATAAACTTTGCATCAATATGTAGAGCTTCTCTGTATGGTAGCATTCTGTTGCAAAATGCTAAATGCTTTGCGCAAAAATAATCGGGCTAGTAGTATTTTATTTTTTTTACTGAAATGATGTTGTTTTTGGATTCTTACAGTTAGTTTGGGAAGGACTTGGACTTGGAGGAGGGACCGATGTTGGGAACTGGAGCAGGTTGAATGATTATGTTAAGAAGTTGTACCGATATTAGTTTGGATTGAGTTATTTGAGTTTGTTTACTGATAGAAACACTAGTGAGATTGTTTGTGAGACATGCATAAGTTGTTTTAGTTTATTTCCTTAAGCTCTCCATGATAGCTTATGAAAAGAGCTTATAGCTTGTATGAAAGCAATTTTATTGTAGTTTGTGATTTGCTATAGAAAGAACTTATACATAAGCACTTATATGTTAAGGGCCTATGCTATGGTCACTTAGTTAAGTGCCTTCCTTCTACATTTGGTGAAAATTTTCTAATATGAATCTCATTCTCGCTCTTACAGGGCGAATGACAAGAAGAAAGTCCTTCTTGGGATAGGCGGTGGACATTATGTGCCTAGGCATATGGATGTAATATTGTAAGTAATCATTTTCACTGAACTTATAATTGAATTTTCTGATTATGTCAATGCGAGGTTAGAAACTATTCTCAAGTCTCAACCTTTTTAACTTTTGAGTTATTTTGAAAACCCTTTTACTTTTACTCAGATATTTACATAAAACTTTGTGATCTTTGAAATGATTTTTTTAACCCTTGTTGCATTGAATAAAAGAAATAGATACATAAAACTTAAATGAACTATGAAAATGATATTTGCTTTGCTTTTGCGATGTAGGAAAGATGATGTTTGGGCCGGTCACCTACTTTCTGGATATTCAGTGCCAATGGAAGATCCAAAAGGAGAAACAAATGTGGAGATTGGAGGAACTTGGAAACAATCTATAAAAGCTGCATATGAGGCAACTAAATCTGCTTTTCCTGGTGGCGAAATTCTTGCACATCTTGACCAAAAGTAAGCTTAACGAGACATTATCCTTCTGAAAACAGTTGTTTGCATGCATGCAAAGAATTAACTGAAAGCTATATGATAATTGAGGGCTCAAAAGTTCATAAAAAATCATCTGAAACAACAACACATTAATAGACCCTAATGCATTTACTTTTTGCTTTAGTTAATATTTACTCTGAAATTTATTGCAGGAGCTTCAAGGGGTGGCAGAAGAATGCCATAACAGGATTCCTTGCAGAGCAGAATATTAAAATTGGAAAGCCAAATAACTTCTATTGAGTGTCGATTTTAGAGGATGATATTGTGAATACTGAATACGTAGATTGCAGACAGAGGCAAACTGAAATTTTTTGTTGACCAGAATAGCACTAAAAGTGATTTTGTTATGCAGTAATTTGAAGATGATATTTTTGAGATTTTAAAGAAAAAGCACAAGTTATTTTGGTTTGTTTACAATTAGAAAAGTGATTTTGTAATTCTCTTTACTATAAATAATTTTGAGGCGCCGTAGAATTTGGAGAATTGTACTCTAGATCATTGTTGAAAAATGTGTGACAAATTAAAATGAATTGATTTGGCTTGGAAATATATTGTGTTAAAGATATGTAGAATAAAAAAGAACTCCAACTAAAATAAAATCATTTGCAGAGTTCTCATTTTGATATATAGAAAAATGCTTTCTAGCTTTTGGTTCTCCAACTAGGGTTTTGTTTCGCCGTGGAATTAGAAATAGATTATGAAGTGATGGAATACGTCACTTGGAACTACGGTTCCTTCGATTCCTCCTCCTCAGGCTTCACAGCCATCATACACAGTGCTTCCACCACCTCCTCTTCCTCCAGTCGAGATTGAGGCTGATGCACGTCAGGAAAGTCATCAGGCAAGTGTTGTTTTGTTCACCAGTTAAATTTCTGCACCTTCTGTTTATTCGTTATTTGTAGAACCTAATTGTGTAGTTTTAGAAGCTGTAACAGTGAATCGTTCGATTGTGCTGGTAAATTGCACTTTTTAGAATTAGCTGATAAGAAGCTACAATTTTATACGTTGTTAAATTGAAGTTCGCCCATGATGTATGAGGACACATTGGGGATAAGCTTTTTATTTGTATATATAAGTTAGTTGATACTATATACATAGGATTATTATTATTATTATTATTATTATTATTATTATCTTTTTTGTTAAATGGAAGATGTTGGGATTCTCATTTGTGTTGTATCACTATCACAAAGTTGCTACTGTTGTTGCAAGTTGTGTTTATTTGCTCTTCTGTATTTCAGGGATCATGGTGATATGTCCTCAAAGAAATTCCGTCACAACAAACATGTTTATCTCGGAGCACTCTAGTTTATACCGCAGGCAGTTTATAAGCTCCTGGAAAATATGCCAATGCCTTGGGAGCAGGTTATATTTATTTTCCGATTTGTTTTATTTTGTCAATCACTCAATCTCTGCTGATATTCTCCTAAACAACCAGCTTCTTTAGCTACATAAATTGACCAAACAAAATTCAACCTTAACATGAATCAGACAAGTAAGATTGCATGACTTAGAATTTTCTATAGTTGTCATAGTGATTCAATCTAAAATGTACGATGTATCAGACATATCCTTTCTAGTTGAGTGTCTATAACAATAATATAACAGTTACCAAAACTAAATAACTTTTCTTATAAAAGAATAATTATTTAATTTCTATAAAACGTTACATATCTAATTAATGACTTTTTTCAATAACATTAATGATTTTATTTCAAATTCAATATAAATTAGTATTCATTAAAGAAAATAATTAAGTATTAAAGTATATTTACTTATAATAATAACTTTATAAACTAATAAAACAACCTAAGATAGCATAAAACAGCTTATTATCAATGAGACACCAAACATAGCCTCACCCATCCGGTCTCTTCATTTTCCTTCTGCACTGATTCACTTCAAAACTCCACTTCTGCTTCCTTCACCACATCCTCTTCTTCATCCATGGCTGCTTCTGCGCTAACCGATGACGTTGAAGCCAATGCTCTTCTGGAGCAATCTGTGTTTCCGCGTTACGATGTTATTGAACACAAACACGTTCGACCTGCCATTCGTACCCTTCTTAATGAACTCGTAACAAGTTGTTATCTTTTGTTTTGTTTTCGATTTTTTTGTAGGGTTTTGAATGATTTTGTGTTTTGGGGTTTGATTTGTAGGAACTTGAAAGGACTGTGGAACCTTCATGGCCTAAATTGGTAGAACAATTCGAGAAAATCGTGGACCGGTTGGTGGTTGTTTGGGGTATGATCAATCATTTTAAAGCTGTTAAGGATAGTGCTGAGCTCCGTTCAGCCATTGAAGATGTTCAGGTATTTTTTTTGTTTGTTTTATTTTCATGTTTATGTTCATCTTTGTTTCTGCTGATGAGACTGTAACTGTTATATTTTCATATTAATTAATGTATTTGTTTGTGCAGTTGGGATGTAGAACAATAGTTTTTCTGAAATACATGGTTTTAAAGAGACTATAACCTCCTATTGTTCAGTGATATGCAGTTTGGTACATAGTGTTGTCAAGTAGTAGTGGTTGTAGCAGTGCTACAGTCTATGAAGCACGGATACGACACGGACACGTATTTTTTCATTGGTGGCGGTGTTACGTAGGTTATATTAATGTAGCATCGTGGAATTTGATCTACATGTTACTTTTTTCTGCGACATGTTATTATGTTGGTTGGTTCCCTTGTTTAAAATATTTTCATGGGTTTTTGGTGATTGCTGTAATCTTAATGTGCTGACAATGATTAATTTATATTTGCAGGCAGGAAAAGTTAAGTTTCCGGTTAGACTGAGCCAAAGCATGCCTATTTATAATGCATTCAAAGCTATTAAAGAGTCTCCTGATTGGAAGACACTTAGTGATGCTCGCAGGAGAATGGTTGAAAGTAAGTTGCCAAAATGTCTTGTTGTTTAGGCTGTTATGTTATTTTATGATGCTGGTTCCCAGCTTCTAGATTTTATTTGGGAAGATGAAGGAGAATTGTGAACGATGCTGGATGCGTAGCTTGTGTGAAGTTTTCTGATTTAGGGTTCCACTATTTTTGCTAATTTTATAAGTTATCGTAAGCAGGGATGTCAAAAAAATTCGTACCCACGGTTATCCGTAGATAAAATCCGTCACGAATATGAGAGAGATAAAATAAATGAATATTTAAATACCCGTTTGTTAATGGATAGGGATACATACGGGTTTAATGATTGTCCGCGGATATCCATATCTGTTAATAAATTATAAAAATAATTTAAATATTATTAATTTATTATACCTTATCTTATATTTCTTTCTTTTTTTTTTGAAATTTAAATATAAATTTAAATAATTTAAATATTTCTTTCTTTCTTTTGAATAATTTAAATATTAATTTAAAAACAATTAGTCTTCTTATATTTTTTTCTTTTTTTTTTTGAAATTTTCTTTAAAGAAAACTTTTTACATTTCATTCAAATTCGATTAGCCATTTCATATTTAAACTCTTCATTACTTCATTATCTCACTTCAACAATTTCATAGTCCAACCAACTAGTGTCGTCGTTCTTCTGTCAAACCAGTGTCTCCATTCCTACTCTTCTATCATCTGCTCTTCCATCATAACTCACAATCACAATATCTTTTATTTGTTTGGTTAAAAATGAAATGTATGGAGATATTATGTTTGGATCTAATTATGTTTTGGTGAATAAGAAGAAAATTAATGTGATGAAATTTTATTGATAAATTAAGAGCGAATTGTATCGATGTTATGTGATAATAACTTTTTTGTATCTTTAAAAGAAGTTAAAAATATTTTTTTAAAAAAATAATTTTCATAAAAAAAATATTAACCATGAATATCTGGAAATATCTGCGGATATCGCACCCGCAAATTACTCGTTTAACGGATATCCGCATTGATATGGGGCGGATACGGATATCATAGTATCGGTCCCATGGATATCCATTTACATCCCTAATCATAAGAGTGATGTTGTGTGTGTTTCACTTGTTGATATTTGATTGGAATATGAAATATCTGTGACTTTACTCAAAACTCGTTCTAATTGCCAAATATTCTATTTGCTTTCTACGGGATTTAAGACAAACTTGTTATTATAACCCTTCATTTTACATTGTTTGTAACAATTGTATTTATGCCTATGCAGACCGAATAACTGAGGCAGTTCTTAACAAATAAAACAAATGTAAATTGTGATTATGTACTAGGCTTTGGCTAACTGGGCCTATCCTGTTGTAGACTATTGTGGAAATTGAGATCAACAGTTTGTAATTCTACATATTTTGTAATTTGTGTAGCAAATAAGTAGGACAAGCAACATGAACTGGTTCGTTAACAAACTAAATGTAGTTATAATATTTGGTTTAATGAATCTACATAACTAAATGAAATTCAAGTGATGGTGTTTTCTTTTAGTTGTATTTTTAATATTTTGTGTCATGGTTTCATCTGTAGGAGCTGGAAAGATTATCAGAAAAATTTGGGGAGAACGTTCTGGATGCAATCATAATGTTCAAAAAGCTCATTACAGATAAGAAAGATATTGAAGGATTACCTGCTACTGCCCTTGGGTTGGCTGCACAAACTGCAGTATCCAATGTAAATTATGTTGACATGTTATTATTCTCAAGTTATGACAATCAGCCTATCTTTTCGAGTTTTGATTACTTAATGAAAAAAATGTAGGGCATGAAAATGTTAACATGTTAATATTCTCAAGTTATGACAATCAGCCTATCTTTTCGAGTTTTGATTACTTAATGAAAAAAATGTAGGGGCATGAAAATGTTAACATGTTAATATTCTCAAGTTATGACAATCAGCCTATCTTTTCGAGTTTTGGTTACTTAATGAAAAAAATGTAAGGGCATGAAAGTGCCGCCGCTGAAAATGGGCCATGGGTAATTACATTGGATGCCCCAAGTTATGTTGCTGTTATGCGACATGCTCGCAATCGTTCTTTGCGTGAGGAAGCCTATCGTGCGCATATGGCACGGGCATCTAGTGGAGATTTGGATAATAATGTACTGATGGAGCAAATTTTAAAGCCTAGGCTGGAAAAGGCCAAGCTTCTCAACTACAATAACTTTGCTGAGGTGACTCTTTCATTATTAACAACATAATTCTATGTAAGTTGTTGATGTGTTATCTTTCAGGTTAGCATGGCAACCAAAATGGCAACTCTTGATAAAGCAGAAGAACTTCTAGAAAAGCTTCGTAGAGCTTCCAGGGATGCTGCAGTACAAGGTAGTGTATATGTTGTGTCTATGGTGTAGTGTTTGCTCCATATTGTCATTGATTACTCCAAAACAGTAAAAAAATAAATTTGTTTTCAACTTTTGTAGGATTCCAAATTTTCAACAGCTCATAAATATGACATATATCTTACATGTCATTCTCTATTTATTTATTTTTGTATGTACAATGTCCATCTTCCTCTAATGAGGCAATAATTTAGACGATCTAATTTTATTTCTTGCAGACCTGGAAGATCTTAAGAAATTCTCAAAAGACCAGGGTGCACTGGAAGCTGATGATTTGAAAAATTGAGACATTAAGTTTTGGAGTGAGAGGCTTCGTGAATCAAAATATGGCATTAACGAGGTTGCTCACTCAGTCTCATCATTTTGAAGCGACATTTTAAGAACATTCTTTGTTATTGAAACTTTTGATCTGCCTAGGAAATCTCATACATAATACATCTGCTATTCTTGTCTCATAGGAAGAACTGCGTTAGTATTTCTCATTGCCAAATGTTATGAATGGATTATTTGGCCTTGCAAAAACACTTTTTGGCGTTGAAGTTGTGCCAGCTGATGGTCTAGTTCCGGTAATCAAATTCCCTTTTGCTTAGCCGCGTGGTGCTTGTATTGGGGAGCATCTATAATAAACTTTCTGACTCATGTTTATTGTTATTCGGGTTTGGGATAAAGATGTTAAGTTCTTTCGTGTTAAAGATTCTTCAGGTAGTCCAATTGCATATTTTTATTTTGATCTCAACTGCCGTCCTTTTGAAAAAAGGGAAGTCCCATGGGTGAATCAACTTGTTTCTCGTAGTCGTGTACTGTCACCTGATGGCACTTGTTCGCGCAGGTTTCTGGCGAACAATCTCTAGCCTCTTATTAAAAGTTACTTGCAGGATCGGCTACAAAATCCTAGACTTAGTGCTAAGTTGGGAATAGTTATTTAAGTGTTTGGATTTAGAATGGTAGACAAGAAAATGGACGAATTTGCGTTCGTACAACTATGATCAATAAATGAGAAAAACAAAGCAAAAAACTTCAAAGGAAAACTGAATTGAAATAGAAAATTATAATGTAAATTGCTTGAATGTAAGTTGGACGCATGCATACTTTTGTGTAGAAGTGACTTGTTTCTCTTAGACGCTGGTACTTTGAGTGTTTTTTTTGCAATGTTACAAAATACGACCCCTTGAACTAAAACTAAATTCTACTTAAATAAGCATAAAAAATAACTGTTGCTTGCCACGCGTCTTCCCATGTATACCCACTTTGTGTGTAACTTCCCCACGTTCTCATTAGCTGCAAAACTTGTCCGTTTAAGCTTGGTGACCTCAGTTAGAATGGCTGTCCAACGAGCTTGCTTTGACTTTGGTCTGAAGGGTTGTCTGTCGAGCTTGCTTCGACTTCAGTTTGAAGGGTCGTTCGCCGAGCTTGCTTCGACTCTTCTTTATTTGTGATGCAAAGCTCCTTCCTTTGACTCACTTCTCTTCCCCTAGTCGAAATTTGCTAGCTAACAAATTGCCCTCTAAAAGGCCAATTTCGATTGAGATTATCTTCGACTAAGAAATGACGTTTTATTCTTGTCAAATTTTAACTTTATGTCCCATCTGCTGACATTATGCGCAGTGATAACAACTTTCTGCGTCACGATTTCCAAGGAGCACCCTTCACTTTTCATCATAATTTTGGCTATTCCCTAGGTTGTGGGTTTCTCAGCTACTCCCACTAGCTTTCCCGCTACAGTGGAACGAAACAGTCACAAACCACCGTCGACTGCCACTTGGCCATAATTACTGTTTGAGTTTTATGCTTATAAATACTCCTTCAACCTCTTTCATTTCGTTCCTTCTTCATCTTCATGCATTTTCTTGCAACTTTAAGAGAATTACAATCTTCTTCGCTTTCTTCTTTTCCCTGGCATTGTCATGGTTTCTACCACCCACAACACTAGTAACAATCCTCTTGCATTTGTCCTTACTGAAGAAGGTCTAAAAACTATCCCTCAACCAACATCAACTGACAAATTTGCAGTTGAGACTTGGCAACGACAAATGCTGGTCCCTTTCACTATTGTTGACAAACTTTGTGCCTTCCATGGATCGTATCCAGATGAGAAGACACACCCCAAAAAGGTTCAAGAGTACTTTCCTTGTTATACGACTGCCATTCCACCTGCTTTTGAGAAGAATGGTTCTCTCAACTTAAAATTCATGGACCCAAATGCCAGGGTTTTTCGGTTGATGCCCACTCCGGGCAACAAGGACTACTTGGCCTGACTCAATAGGGTTCAAAGCAAACGTCAAAAACATTGGAAATTAGCTGGCATCTTTGACGCCATCCAGATATCGAGGCACACCTACAAAGTCAATCCTTGCATGCTGCCTGCTTCAATTTACTTATGTGAAGATTCGACTAACACCTTCCACCTCCCTTGTGGTATGTTAACGCCTACCCTTTTCGACGTGGCAGTCATCACTGGCTTCTAACCTTTGGGTGAAACTTTCGACACAACTCTTTCGACTGAAAACACCTTTTCTTTCAGTCGTGCCAGTCTCAAACATTATATCAAAGACCACCATGTCCAAGATTTTGAGGAAGTTTCCGACAGGAAACACATTGCTTTCTTAACTCTTTGTCTCTCTTACTATGTGTTATGTCCCAGCTCTTTGCAGATCGCTAAGAGCTACATTAGCTTAGCGATCCAGATACATGAGGTTCGACAGGTTTCCTTGGGCAAACTTCTGCTGGTGTCCCATTACCATTCCTTGGGTATTGCTTCTCTGAAGCTGAAACTCTACGCCACTCCTAAAGCCGTGAATCTGTCAGGCCCCATATGGTTGCTTCAACATTGGTTGAACGCCACCTTTGAGTATCAACTAGGCGCTCCTGTGTCGGAGTGTATTATGCATTTGACACAGAGTCAACCCATTGAAGGCATGAGGCTTGCCTTAACCACCCGTCAAGAAATCCCCAACAGGTTAATTTTTATGAAATATATTAATATGTTTGTCGAAGCCACCACTTTTGTTTTGGCCATGGCTCCCTTCGTGGATCGAAGCTTTGGTCCGAATTGGTTCAGAGATCCTTTCCCTTATGTTGCTTCAAAGTCTGCGGCGCAGTTGAGTGCTGTGTGGAGAGCATTTCTGATCCCCACGATGCTATCTTTCAGAATTGAAGCTGGGTCGAAGGGGTATGGATTCATGAACTACAAACTCAATTTGGTGGCTCGACAATTTGGTTTGAGCCAAATGCTGCCAAAATCCTTAGTGTCCCATTCGAATGACATCGTGTGGGCTGGTCGATAGCTGAACGTTGACGGCCACGTAGCTTGCCTCAAATTCCACGAGACAACCCAACACCTTGAACTTCCCGTGTTCAAGTTTCAACAGTCCTTCACCACCTTGACTACCAACGCCAGTATTTTCCCAGCTCAACTTTCTGCCAGAATTAAATTGATGCTCTTTCCGTTCTAGAAAGCAAACTACCAGCTGCCAAACCGACACCGGATGCTTCCGTCGAAACCACTCAAACCGCTGACATCGATGAGGTTCAGCCAAAGAAGGTAAACACTGTTTCATCGAATCTCTTTTGTTCAGAAGCAGAATGAACTGACTGTTTTTCGTACTTGTCTTCTAGGGTCGAAAGAGTGCTCCGACTTCGGCACCAACCCTAAGCAAACCTCCGAAGAAGACAAAGGCCTCTTCAATTTTGAAACCACAAGTATGATGTGTTCTGGTTTCTTATGATGTTTACTTCGACATCTCTCTTACGTCTCTTATGGCTTAGGTCTCTGAAGAAGCGCCATCTGCTGAAGGTGAAGTTTATGATAGCAGCACCCACTCTCAAATCTTCTCTTCTGTGAAGGCTTCGACGCCTACTCAAGCTAAGAAGAAAAGAAATGTTTTGCTTAAAAATCCGACTTCCAAAACTGTCTCTTCGAGCGCTAAACCCTCTGGTCCCAACAATCTTACTTCGACCTCTAAATTTGTTGGTCATGAGGATCCAACTACGACTCCTCCTCCCTAACCAACAACTCCTGAGGTATTGAACGTTTCTGTTGTCTAATTGCGTGAGTTATTTCTTGATATTGACTTTGGATTCTTTCTATAGGGATCACCCGCTGAAGATCTGATGGAGGCTTCAACCTACTTGAGTCCCCAAAAACATGATGATTTTCAAGGCTTCTCGACCGAAGATGATTTGAATCCCGATATACACAATGATGCAAATCAGGAGGCTTCGACTGCTGCTGCTGGCAACATGCCAGGCGAAGGCAATTCGAATCCACAAGCTTCTGCAAAAGGTGCCCCCAACCCACTATTGCAAGACACTAATTCCAACAGCTCCCTTAGTCAAGAAGAAATCCTGGCTATGAAGCAGAAGAACCCAACTGAGACTTTACGAAGACTTCAAAGACTTCGTGTTGTACCCCAAATTTTACCTCTTAGATGTCATAACATCTTGTATAAACATTTAGGATCAATCATATATGCATTGTTTAACTAACCCATATCTTGCAGTGTGTTTCTCTTGTGTTTGAAATTAGGGTTTACACAGAGGGATTCAAAGCCTTCTAAGGCATTCTATGGCTCCATGCAATCATCACAAAGGTTCACTAGTTGTGTGGAACCAGGATCTCAAGACTTTGAATCAAGTCAAGTCAACAGAAGATCACCAAACCAAATTATTTGGCTCTCTTCCAACAAGAATTCAATATCATTTGGCTCTCTTCATGAGTAGTTTGAGCCACAGTTTCACCCTGCCTCCAAATTAGGGTTTCTGTTAAGACAAGTGAATCATTGACTTTGATCTTGACCAAGAGTTGTTCTCAAGCCCCAGGACTTAACTCCATGTGATAATAGACATCCCTAAGGACCATCTATGAGCTTTAGATGTGATGGAAGAAGCAAGATCATATGAGATTATCCCAGTGCATTCACAGTTGAAATTAGGGTTTTCACTTAAACCCTAATCCTTGAGATTTTGATCCAAAGTGAAACCTCCAAGGCATCAATCCATCATAACATGTCTCATTGATGATTTAAGATATTTGAGATCAAGTTTCAAGAAGTTTCTTGCAAAGGAAGCAAGTTTTGGTTCATGAAACTTTCCATATGTGGAAATTTCCCCTATTGTGCAAAATTGAAATGGTCATAACTTCCAAACCACACATCCAAATTGAGTGACTCAAAGCCCAAATGAAATCTCTTTCCATGAACTTCAAAGTGTTAAATATGACTTTTCTTCAAAAAATGCATGGTTTGTGAGTTATGAGACTTAGAAGTTAGACTGCCCAAGGACTTAGAAATTTAGCACTTTTTGCCTTAATAACTAGCCGACTTTAACCTCATTTTTCACCAAGATCCCTTGTGATTCAGAACTTGGGTCCAACATGAAAGTTGTATAGGGCACTGAGGGCTTTCCAAAATGTACTAGAACTCCTCAATCCATTGAGTGAGCAGGGAGTTTCGAAGCTTCAAAGTTGGAGGTTTCATTCCTTAAAACTCAAGAAACCAACTTTTGTGTAATGACTCAAACCCTTCTCTAATCACCAAAAACACATGTTTTTGAGTTCTAATGATGGATTGAACTCTGATCCAAGCCTTGCCACGAAATTTCAACTTGGTTAGCATTAAAATATTGGTTTTTGTCATGTTTGTGCAAGTGGTAGGAGGAAAGAGAAACTTTACAAAGCAAGAAATATTTGTTTATTCCTTGAGCCTCTCACCAATCACTTCCCACCAGATGAAGCAGGCCTAACCACATCAATTTTCAGAGATATTGGAAGATATGTGTTCAGCAAGCAAGATTTTCTCACGAAGGAAAAAGGGCAATGTTGGCATAATGTGTTATTTTAGCCATACTTTGAGTTCTTGACCTTTCCCTATAAATAGCAGGTTGCTCTACTTCATTTGACACCAACAATCTTCACATACACACCCTAAAATATCTCTGAGTTTAAGTTTTATAAGTGAAGAAGGAGGGAAGAGTACTTGGATAGCTTGCTACCAGTTCAAAGGAGGAAGAATACTTCATTGTTGAGGGTGCAGTGGACATATTCCACTTGGTAATTCCTTTCTTCACACTCCATATCTATGCTCATGTACATTATCATCATCATATTTTTGTTACAAATGCCTTTATCATGAATGTCATATAATGTGTTCTAGTTTTATTTCCTTCTATCCATAATGAAAGTCATGTGTGTTTGATGTTTAATCATTTGTCCATGGCCTGCCATCATGAGGTAAGACAGTGTTGTTTGTTCTGCTGATGTGCTAAGAGAGATATTTGTACTGCTTTTGTTCTTGTTACTATGCTTGAGCTATCATGTGATGATAATGTACTTGTGTCATTTACTAACTAGTTGTTGAAATCATGTGACCTCATTATTGTATGACTCTGCCAACATTTGAATGCAAGTAATGTTCATAGGCTTATGACAGTTTTTTTTGGTGTTTGGATGTTATCATGAGAAGAGGTAAGATCCTGGACCTGTTAACTTGAGATACTGTTGTTGTTATGATTTATGAATGTTGTGTTGAACTGTTTGCCTTTATGTTGGTATGATTCCAAATGTGTAATAACTAGGTCAGAACTTTGTTAGCAAGAAAACCTGGTCATTTTCACTAAGTGCAAGTTGTGTTATTGCTGTCATCATGATATATAGGCAGTTTGTGTGTGTGTGTAAACTCATGATATGCTTTGTATCCCAGAGGTATGTACAAACTGATAGGCATACTACCTGTGTTGTGTCCAAGTTATGTGAAATAGATCTTTGTTGCTGCTTGTTTACATGTTTTTGTCTTGTCATAGTAGGCTTGCTTATGTGTTGATGCTTGTCTTTGGATGTGGAAGTTTGGTATTGACTCATTCTGTCATAGTGCTATTTGTGGTATCCATTCATGTGCTTATTCACACCCTGTTGTACATACAAGCCATGTCATGTCATACTACCTGTTTTAAGCCAAGTTGACCTATGCACATGAGACTGATGTATGAACTGCCAATCTTTTGAAGTTTATGTCTGATGCTATGTCATAATCATACTAATGCCATATAGCCATTTTCCTGAATTTGCTTTGTGATATCATATTGTTTCTACATGCTTGAACTATTACTTGGTATAAAACACATTCAATGATAGTACATGATCACCATTCTGATGCATCCATATTTCATGATAAGCTTGGGTGCCTAAATGTCAATAGCATGATTGGAATGTTTGGATTGGCATATTTGTTTGACAAATTTTGATGATGTCTTTCTGATTATACCATGTCTTGATCATCTTGTTACCATGTTGACTGGTTTGTATCTTGCCTCTTGATCAATGTAATCACATGGCCAGGCTTGTTTGAACTTATGTAAAGGTGTTAATACTTTGAGCCTTTGAGTTTGTTTCCTCTCATATCAGCCTGCTAAGTTGAATCTTTATTCATGACTTGAACTGTTATTACTCTGGTAAATGAAAATAGCACTACTTCTGTTTTGTTGCCATAGATTAGTAGACTGCCATGAATGTGTAGAAGCATGTTTGCCATGATAAGCCATCCACATCAAACCATATCATTTTGAGTTGGAAACTATATTGCCACATATTCAGATGTTTATATTGTCATGTTTGAGATGCCTTATGTTGCTCATATCATGTTCAGTTTTGGGTTGGGGTATCATGAGGTCAGGTTTAGGGCTATGTTGATACCAAATTTCTGTTTTGACCATCTTGCTGCTAACACATAACACTATGTTTATCATGTCATAATCAAGTTGCCATAGTCCAAAGTTGTTTTTATTAAGGTTTGCATATTTTGAGGCATGCTTATGTAGTGTATTTTGTTTGATAAGTAGTATGATAATCCCTGCTAGAGGTGCATTTTGCCCCCAAAACATGATTGGAGATGTGTCCTGAAGATGTTCATATCTTTGTCTCAGCTTGCTCTAAATCTCTTGGTTGCCATTCATTCTGAGATGACCTGAATTGTAGTTAACTTCTTAGCATCTGCTTCTAAATTTGTTTTGATTAATGAGCATAAGTAAAGTTTGAGCTTGTTATAGCAACATTATTAAAATTGTTTGACAGGACTTGCATAGAACATATTAACCTTCACCTTTTGTTCATGTCCAAAGGTATAAAGTAGTGTAGAGGCATTCTTAGTTTCTTGTTTACATGAAAAACAAATGTTTGCTCTCTGATATAGGTTTTAAAAGCTCTTCATGTTTTGACTGCAAGAGTTCTTGTTAGTTATTGGTGTTTGTTTTAGTTAATTCATGTGCTTATTTCAATATCATTTTCTGTTGTGATTTCTCATTGCCTGCTGTTTGTATGTCTTGACATATGAATTAACATCCTTGGCATAAAGTGATAATTGAAAAAGATTAAGAGCACTGCCATTTCAATGTGTATAGCATGATTGTTATTGTTTGAATGCATTCTTCCTTCATTTTAAGTATTACTCTCTGTGTGAAGCCACCAAGAATTCATTGGCAGCCTTTGTGCCAAGCCAAGAAGAAGAGGAATTGTATCTTTGGCTTTGGTTTCAAAAATGAGTTGATAAAAATTTATTGCTTGCTATCTCACTTGATTGGTTTGTTAAAATACTTGGTAAGGAGTTTTTATGCAGCAACTGGGATTTGAGTTCTCAAAGACTTTAGACTTGTTATGGCAAGAATTTGATTCCTTAAGGTTTTTTACACGCACCTAGGTTTATAATGATATGGAGTTATGTTTATTACCGGATGTAAGAGCCACCCCAGTGGCAAGACCATATGCGCGCGTACCACAAGGACTGTGGTTCGAATTCCCCTCGCCCAAGTCCTTTTGTTTTCAATTTTATGAAAAAATACGCCTTTCTTATTTATGTTATCCTGACCATTGCTTGTCAAGGTGCACGTGTGGGTGGTTTGGTATATGTTTTGGGCTGCATCCACCATGTCACGAGTTCAACACCCATGGGGTGCAATTCTCTTTCTTTTTATCACATGTTTACCTTTGTATTTTATGGTTTGTGTTTCATTTTCAAAAACTCATAACTTGATCATTGTTCATTCTTTTTTGCTCATTCCTTTTGCAAATCATCCCTTAATGTATCTAATCTTTGAACATGAAAAGAAATTGGTGGAAATAAATGTTTTTGAGGTACCTATTCATGTTGGAAGTAGAAGGCCTTTTAGGGTTTCTATTAGGAATACTCTTTACTTCTTTGATTCTTCTATCATGATACCTTGTTCATCTTGATCTAGTGATGCCTAATGCATATGGTTTGAACCTTGTATGTATTGTAAACTTTGTCTCACTGGAATACTTTGTTATTTAATGTTGCATCTTCTTGTAAATATCCTTACAAACTTTCTTGTTTCATAAAACTGTTATCCTCCTAATTCGAAAGGAAAGTCCTCCTAAGTTGACTCATAAGTCAATAAACAAATCACACACCATCTTGGCCTCCTAAGAGCAATATTCCCTCTAGGCCTCCTAAGAGCCTTTGTTCATTTTGACCTCCTAAGAGCCACGAATCATAACTTAGAAATAGGATAGAGTTTCTAAACTCTATGTGGGCTCATCACATTGAGTGTCCACTTTTCCCCCTATAACTTAGATTTAGAGAGTTTCCTTAAACTCTAAATGAGCTCATACTCATTTCCCCTTGGAACTTTGGCCATTGTCAATGGTTCTTCAAATTCACCCTTAGTTAGGTGAACTATGGTTGCTTTGATTCTTTAGTCAGATACGTAGGCACAAGATGCGATGTCTTGGCGAGCAAACTTAGTGTATATATCCTTAGGTCTTTACCTTTACCCTTAGCAGATTATCTTAGCAAGCAAACATAACATAACACAAACTAAACAAGAGGTTCATGTAGAGTACTGCAGATATTAAGGGTGCTAATACCTTCCCTTAGTCTAACAAACCCCCAAACTTTAGATCTACCCCTTTAGGTTTTCTCGATCTTGAACCTTTCCTTTGGATAAATCAAAGTCGGCAGTGAATTCAAAGAAATGTGATGCAAGTTAATTAATAGCTTGTTATCCGATTCTCACCGCAACAGAAATAACGACTTCACTGGGGACAATATTTGAGGGTTAAGCCCACCTTGTTTTTGCTTATGTTATTTACGCTTGCTTACTATATTTGTACATATCTGTATGTTTACCTGTATATATGCTTTGCTTGAGATCTTTTGTTGGCATGGTGCTACTGAGTGGTGAGATAAGTCCTAACCCAGACTCGAGAGCACATATGATAGGATCGTGGTGTAATCAATAGTCTGTTGTTGGGAGTAGTCCTTACAATTTATGGCATATGATGACCATACTCAGATGAGGCCTTTTGGAATCGTTGGTGTCTGATGTGAGTAGTCGCATTGATATTATTTTCCCAATTGGGAGCCAGGGATTTTGAGGACCGTAGTTACCTTCACCCCAACTTGCCCTTCTAGGATGTAGTGTGGTGGGTACGAGGGAGTAAGTCCCAAGTAGTTGTTACGCGATACTACACTCAGACGAGTTTATCTTGAGAATACTATTAACCCGCGTGAGTAGTCATGCAGGTCGATAATATCCGAAGGATTTACGTAGACTCTGGGAACTTTTAGAACCTTGTTCTATAGTTGATGAACCTATAGTCCACACCTTGTTGGGATGGGTATACCATGGCTCCATTCATGAGACCTCTAAACCTAAGACTTGTGTGCTGTGTACATATATCTGTGTATATTTGCCCATGTTTGCGCATTGCATGCATCTCATTGTATCCATTAATTGATTTTAAGGAACTCAGTCATATTTTCCTTTGAAAATCATAGGTATCATGGATATTGAGAAGAGAAACACTAAAAAGTTCAATTTCAAAAGGCTAAATTTGGCAAAGCTGAAGAAGTTAACAACCTTGGTGACTGGACATGAAAGTTTCCGAAAGCGGTATGGAAGATTGGTTGGCCTTCTCAGAACTGATATGGAGGAGGGTGTTCTTGATACTTTGGTTTAGTTTTATGATCCCCTTTATCACTGCTTCACTTTCCCTGATTACCAACTTGTTCCGACCTTGGAAGAGTACTCTCATTGGTTTGGCTTACCTGTGAAAAAATAAAGACCTTTCAGCGGTCAGGAGAAGATTCCCACTCCAAAAGAGATTGCCGATTGTATTCACCTAGAAATGTCAGAAGTCAAGCCTCACATCACCACCAAGGATGGTATCAAGGGTTTACCGTCTAAGTTCTTGTTTGAAAAAGCCTGTCAATTCTTCAATGCAAACAGTATAGCTGCCTTTGAGGCAACCTTCGCTTTACTTGTCTACGGTGTGTTTCTATTCGCCAACATGGAAGATTTTATCGACGTCAATGCCATCAGAATCTTTATCAGTGGAAATCCTGTGCCTAAACTACTTGGTGATGCGTACCATTCCATCCATCATAGGACTCTTCAAGGGAAGGGAACTATTTTATGCTGTGCACCTTTGCTTTATCAGTGGTACATCACGCATTTTCCGCGAACATCTGAATTCAGAGACAACCCTGACAAGCTGCGTTGGTCTCAAAGGATTATTTCTCTTACTCATGATGACATCTTTTGGTAAGATCCTGTTTATGACAAAGGGGTATACATTGACAGTTGTGGTTCATTCCCTAACGTACCGCTTCTTGGTATCCATGGTGGGATCAACTATAACCCTGTCCTTGCCAGACGCCAATTTGGATTTGCAATGAAGGAGAAGCCCATGAGTATTCATGTATCCGGTTTTTTCTACCTTAATGAAAAAGCCACTTACGAGACCAAAAGTGGAGTTTGGTGTGCTTGGGACAAATTCCACGAAAATACCAAGAATGATCTGGGCAAAAGGAACTGTGTAGCTTTGGAGCCCTTCCTCCAATGGGTTCGATCTCGAGCTCGTGACCTCAAAATGCCGTATCTTCCCAAGATACTTCAGCAACCAACTATTGTACCTCCATCTATTATTCCCATTGAGCGCGTGGAAGAATACCAGGAAACCCTAGCAAGAATAAAGCTTGAGAGGGACACGTGGGAATAGAAGTGTCATACCGTCTACATTGAGCAAGAAGAGCTGCAGGAAAAGATGAAAGAGAAAGATGATCTGATTGAGTGGCTGGAAAAACGTGTGATAGATGAACCTTTGGCCCAAGAGAATTTATTTTTCTCTAGCATGAGGCCTACTTCTAGCACTCATGAGTATGCCAGCATTCCTCCGACGTCTGTTGCTTGGAAAGGAATTGTTGACAAGCTGGTCATTGAGAATTACGAGTTGAAGAGACAAAAGAGAAGACGTGAAGCAGAACACTCCTAGATAGGGTTGTTTTTTCTAGGCCTAGCTGTTGCTCTTATCTTATTGTATTTTAAGCCTTTTGAGATGTACTATCAAGGTTGTAAACTCTTCTCAATATTTAAATGAAATAAGGCTTATTTTGAAAATTGTCTTTCTTGAGTTCCTTAAAACCAATCGCATTTGCATTACACCTCGCATTCTCTGCTAAACTATCAAGGTACTAACTTTATTTTGCAGATTTTGTAGACATGGACGCTGCAGGAAAAAGAGTCTGGCCTTACTTCTTTGAACTTCCCGAGATAGAGCAGTTCTTATGGTTGGGAGACATGGTTGAAGACCAATCAACTTTCACCGATAGATATGGGTGTCTCCTTTCACTGATGAGAGTCTCGGTAACTGAAGGGCCCCTTAAGGTTCTGGTATAGTTATATCATCCTGCATACCGCTGCTTCGTGTTCCCGGAATTCCAGTTGGTGCCAACTTTGGAGGAGTTCTCTGCTATGATAGGGATTCCTGTCAAAGAAGCTCCCATCTTTTCAGGAATTGAGGATGTGCTTTCTGCTAAAGACATCGCCAGAGCAACGAGAATCAGATTGTCTGAAATTCAGGCTCACCTAACTAACAAAGGAGGACGGCGCGGACTACCCGCCCAATTCTTGCTGGAAAAGGCTCTTTATTTCAAGAACAGAGGGAATGCTGCACTGTTTGAATCAACTTTCGCTCTACTACTTTATGGTTTGTTCTTGTTTCCAAATGCAAAGAACTTCGTGGATGTTCAGGCCATCCAGATATTCACGATCAACAGTTGGTTTTGATACCTTTTGGATCCAAGTGAAAAATTCCCCTACATTTGGAAAAAAATGAAGGCAGATTCTGACTTAGTGAAAATTTCACTAAGTGTTGGAAAAAAGTGACATTTTAACTTTTTGTGATTTTGATCATTCCATAACTTAAAATCCATCAGGATTTGGAATGAGTTGTGTTTGAAGCTTTTGTAGAGGGCCATGAGAGCTACAAATCCAGCTTTGAATGGGGAAAAATGGCCTTGTGGTTTAGGAGTTATGATCCTCCAAAATTGGTACCCTAGCCACTTTGTTCCATAACTTAGAAAATTTCTAAGTTTTTATGGTTACCCATTTTACAAGTTATCCCACTTTTCTTGATTTTTCTTGATGAATGATGATTCAAATCACACATTAACATCATTTTAGGGTTAAAGAACCATAATTGTGAAAAATATCAAAAAGTCAAAGTTGACTTTTGTGCACAGTTGACTTTTTATCAGATGAATTCCAAACTGTGCGATCCTCTATGAAATCAAATCCTTGACCTAAATCAAACTTGATGGATTGATTTCATAGGTTTTATAGGGTGTATTGAATCATTTCCCAAGGTTTTGGAGCATGTCTGGGTTAAAAGTCAAAGACACAGTTGACTTTTTCCGCGAAACCCTAACTGTGGTCCTGATGAAATTGAAACTTGTTGATCAAGCTTCTTGGATCAATCCATTATTGGAAATGGATCAATGTGGTGCATTAGAGACCCTCAAATCCTCCTTTGAGGTCTTGGCTCATGTTTTGTCCCAAAAGTCAACTTAGGGGTGAATTAGGTCAAGAAACCCTAATTCCTAATTTTTTATGAGTGCATCCCCTGAGGTTAAATTGACTTGATGATTGGGTTCATGATGTCCCTTGGAGCATCATAGGTTATACTTTGAAGCATGGGCTCATGCCCAGAGGAAAACTCCCATCTGGAGGCCCTGTCGACCAAAACCCTAATTTGGTGACACTGGCGATCTTGAGGCGTAATCCACCTAGAAGGGAGCAGCCTTGTGCTTAATCCTTGAAGTGGGAGTCCTCTTGATCCTTTGTGGATGTTTGAGAGGTTAGAGAAGTTGAAGATCATGTCATTCCTTGATTGATCTTTTGTCTAAGAACTCTGTGAGGGCTTGAAACCCTAAGTTTGATTTGTAGTGAGTGCTCACCCATCTTTGGGGAGACTGATGAGGTATGATGGTCCCTCCATATTGTGATGATGATTTACACAATGATGGGAAATCTTAGTGGTCAAAATTTGGGGTATGACAGAGGTTATGAAAGAAGCCCTCTTTTGTTTCAAACTACCAACAGAGAGTTGGAAGGTGACCAATGGATGGCTATTATCATTGGTTCGTTTGCTTTTTGATTAAAAGTAATGTTATAGTTCGTAAAGAAATGCATAAATGTAAATTGCAATGTAAATGACTTCAAAGTAAATTTACAGCGTATGTAAATGACAAAATATTAAATGATTTGATAAAAATTGTAAAAATGGTGTTCACACGTACATTGCACTCAGGAACTCGTTTCTCAACAATACATATACTTTGAGTGATATTTGAGTTTTTGTGCAAGATTGAACACATGAATCCTAATTACTAAGATTCATATTTATACTAAATCAAAAGTAACGGTAATCAAACAGTTTCTTCTCCAGAAGATGCCACATTTTCAATTACATGAACTCCGCTATCTACAACTTTTCACGTGTCTTCTCAAGAAACGGATAAGGCTAAAAATCAGTTATTAGCCTTATTTTGAATTACGCTTGTCGAACTCAACTTCAAGTAAACTTCGTCGAACTTAAGTCTGAACCAAAATATATCTAAGTCCCAGACCAAATTCTCCCTCTATGTAAAGAGTCTTCTTCGACCATGTCCTCACGAGCTTTTTCGTCAAAATCAACATATTGTTTTTAAGAATATCTCTTTAAGCTCTATTGATTTATTTCAAATACTCATGAGCGTTAAAATTCTAGCCAACAATGTTATGCTATGCAGATGTCATGATAATTGTGCTGATGTATGATTCAGGGTCAAAATTGGGGTATGACAGTTGCCCCTATTTAAGTATCTCCAACCAGAGAATATGGAGAAGGATAATCTTCATATGATCGCAGTGGGAGATAGTTAAATACTAAAAGACCTAAATTTTGTCCCTGAATGCAGATGAAATGATATGATATGCAATGTTATGAATTTATAAGGGACTCTTTTTTGGTTTGTGTATGCTGGGGATATGATGTAAAATGAAATAAACCTTAGCATGATTTTCTTATGGTGGATGACGGACAGACCTGTGGGGACTGATGGAGACATATGGTAGCGGTGATCCACAAGAGATGTCAAAGACAATGGGTGAAGACTCACCGGGGATAACAATTTACTAAGGAAAAGACAACTGAGAAATATTCAAAGTATGTTTTATCAATTAGTTCAGACATGACCTGATGAAATTTAGAATGTAGCTGACAGTTCTGGAGTCTTCTTATTAGAAGATCATCCTCAAAACCAAGACATTGGAGTGTTAGACGATGGCTATGGATCTAGAAGGAGGGGGGGGGGGGGGGGGGGTTGAATAGATCCCTTGAGTTTTACACGCAAATGGTTACCAAAAATTATTTTTAAAAAGTTTTAACGGAAGCAACCACTGAATCACACGTCTTCAACGAACCTCTACTAAAAGGATCGGATATTCACGACAATATTAGAAATGAATTACGGATGAGAAAAATTCAGATCGATTAACACAATTTAAATGCAATCAACAATGTTTTATTTGCTTGATAATTAATCTAATCCAACGAGATAAATTGACAAACAATAAATTACAAATGCGTTCGATTTTGCGTTGAAACAAATTATCGAACACTTGGTGTGCGTTAACACACTAAGTACATATTTCAAAGTAATGTGACATTGAGCTGCTCCTAAATACAATCCAAGGGATTGTATCAAATTTACAAAACGATTCAACAATTTAATATAACACTATCTTAGAAATTTCGATCAATTTAACCTTCGCAAATTCGAATGATATTAAACGTAAAGAGTTAAGGGAAAGAGAGAACAAACATGATTTGATTAGGCAGTTCCCCAATCGTCTTCGCTATGGGTACCTCTGCCCCCAATTCCACAAATGGAATTGAGATATATACATATTACCGTTGCAATTGAGTTTATACAAGAGAAAAACAATGAACATCCAAACTTTCAAACGTCTTTGATTGTTGATGTAGAGTCTTCTCTTCCCTTGATTCAAGACGAATCAAGTGCCTCGAATTCGTTGAACAAATCACCGTCCTACACTAATAAACTGAGAGAAACCACCGTTCTTCAGTTACCTTCACTCGGTCGATTTCGATCTTCCGCAATTCGATCCCCAAACCTTTCTTCCACGATCCTCCGACTATAGCTACTAAACCAAACGAACACTTTACTTTTTGGTTACCTTCACACGGTTGAATCTTTGTAGAACGAAACGGTTTGTGCCAAAAACCCCCAAAATCTCCTTGATTCTTGGAGGACAAAACCTAGGGTTTTATTCAAGAAACACCTACCAATTCTCAACCTAGAAATGAATATCACACACTTCCAAATTCTGAACGTTATCACTTCAAAACAATGAACAATACAAACAAGAATGATTATGTGTAATTGTTTGTTTACTCAATGATGAAGATGAAGATGATGAGAAAAATTAGTATAAATTTTCACGTTTCTTGTTGTTGTTGTAAAAAATGAGCTAAAACAATATATATACTATCCTAGAAAACATAACAAGAATTACAGAAAATTTAAGTGAACAACATATCAGAAAATTGGTGCAAAACAGCGAACGGTCGACCTATACAGGTGAGGAGGTAAACCTGAGCAAGGCAGTCAGTACATCTGCACAAAAAAACATCCTATACGTCGACCTAAGCATGGTATGCGTCGACGCATTATTCCCAGTTTTAGACAATGATGAATTCAGGATGTATGAGTCGACCGGAGGGTCGATGCGAGCATTCCCACAAGTGACACTACCAAATGCTACCTGTCTGGGTCGACCAGAATAGGGTTGTGAGTCGACTCACACCTTTGAAACATGCAAAAATCACCTTTTTTACTTTCCTAAAGGCTTTTAACCATATCTAATGCACCTAGAACATTTCCAACATGATCAAACATCCTTAGAACACCTAATGTGTAATGCATATGATATTCTTCATGTGAATTCTATATATGCTAAGCATGATAGTTTTGACATCATTAAAATCAAGTGTAAAGAGATCTTCCCTTCACATACTCCCCCTTTTTGATGATGGCAAAACAGTGGCGCAAGGTCAAACCGAGGTATCATCCTCCCCCTGACTTTATGCATCCATTGTTGTTTGATCATTCTCAAGACTTGTTATTTCCAGTTTCTTCTCCCCCTTTGACAACATCAAAAAGAGAGAAAGATAGACATATCAAGGATAGCAAAAACAAACTAAAGCAACAGTTTTTACATAATTGCAACGCATAACCATTAACGCACATCCACATACAATGTAGGTTAATGAACATAATGAATGATAAATAGAAACAAAATACTATCAACCAAACCAAAATGCTTAAAGAACACAAAGATTAGAGCATTACATTGGTACGACATAGAGAATCCAGAAAGTAGCAGTACAAAATTATGAAAAAGAAGCAAACATAGCAAAAAGAAACATAGTAGAGTCATAAGCAAAAGACAATGCAAGAACCACTAATAGATATGATGAGAGATGCAATAAAAGTCCTCAAGGCCTCCTCCCCCTAAATGAGTGGCCTCTTCCGCGGAACTGGTATGCATGAGGAGGTGGTGAAGGTTGCATGTCGAATTCCTCAGTCAGCTCCAATACGGTTCAATTCAAAATGTTGAAACTGTTTGTAAGAGCACGGTTCTGATTAGCAGATGTCTCAGCCATAGTGTTGAATCTTCCCATCACATTAGTGGCAAAGGAATCAAAATTGTCAATTTACGTTTGAAGCTCGTCGTGCAAAGATTTGAACCGTTCCTCTTGAGCTGTGGCAAACCTTTGTTGTTCAAGCTGCATATTCCTCATGAGTTTAAGAATATCCTCATTGTTTTGTTGAGGATGCGGAGGTAATGGAGGAGTATAATAAAAGTCTTGATATTCCAAACATTGAGTTGATGGCACATAGTTAGAACCAAGAGTGGTCCAGCCAATATATTGCCATTGACCCCAACCTTGGTCAATCTCAGCTTCTATTTGAGAAGATTGAGGCATGTAAGTACCTGTAGATTGCCATTGATTCCATACTTGGTCTTCCTCAGACGCCATAGCAGATGAGTGAGGCATCCAAGAACTATTATCTTCAACGCCAATATCCATTTGATTTCCTTGGTCATTCTCACTTTGTTCTTCCTCTTCATCGCTTTGTTCTTCCTCTTCTTCTTCTTCTTCTTCTTCTTCCTCTTGTTCTTCGTCCTCATATTCTTCATCCGATTCTTCCAATACAGCAGTGTTTGATTTCACAACATACTTATACTTTTTATCTTTGACATCCCAAATGTGACCCATCATAGTCAATGTTTTCTGACAGAATTCTTGATTTATAGTGAGCGATTTGTAAGGAATACCAGGAACACGTATCTCAACATGATTGGTCACCTTTTGAATGAAGGATGCGTAGGATAACACAGTCCCTCTACCGGAGTCACGTAAGGAATACATTCTGCGTGCAACATAATAAGGCTAGCTAATCCTTATTTTATTCTTCAAAATGTACATCAACTGAACCTCGGGCTTATCCACCCTGGAGTAGCCCCATTTCTTGGGTCTAAGAATATGAGAGACGATCCACTGCGAGATTCTTGCAAGGGGAGTCAGTTTCCCTATTGTTACTGATTTAGGAAATAAATTGCTCGCCACAACACTATCAGAATATGGTCTCTTCAACATAGATTTAGTGCTTTCTTAAAATCATAATCTTTAACAGGACTTGTATCAGTTGCATGTTGGGTAGGCTGAGCATTGATCACAAGCATATTGAACAAATCTCTCCAAGTAGAATCATTGATAGCAATAGTCTTATTTCCTAGCTTGCAATTAAACATGTAACCATCAAATTTACCAATTAAACCAGAATAAAAGATCCTAACCAAATCCTCATTGTATTTGGTGTCACATTCCAAGAAGCCTCTAAAATTCTGAAAATCCAATAAATCTATGACTTCTTCTAAGTGCATCCGTTCAATGGTACGACGATAGTACACAAATTTCTTTATAACAAACCTTTTACTCAACTTCTTCTCATATAAATCAGCAAATTCATCAGATACAAGAAAGGAAAATGTTACCGGTGGGTTAGGAGGAGGTTGAGAAGGACCCATTTGAGATGAAGGCTCCCTTGTGGGTCTTTTTTGGGTGATTCTTCGAGAAGCCATTGATGGTGATGCTAGAGAAGAATGAATAGTAACCAATTTCTTCAATTGTTGTGTGAAACCCAAATGTTGTTCGTAAGAGTGGTGGAGTTAGGGTTTGTTTGTAGAAGATTTAGGGAAGAGGAGGAGATGAGAGAAACTATGCAATGTCTTGATGCTATACATATGTCATGTTAATGACCAATAAAAGAATCATAAAAAGAATAAAAAGCACTTAAATGGGTCAAAATACACACAGCCCAAGAGTTTTTCGCAGTCTGTCAGCGAGCGGTCGACCGTTAGGTCTGTGTGCATCGACGGCCACTGTAACTTTTTCTATAATTTTGAAAATTGAAGCTATGAGACGACCATAGAGTCGACCTGAGCATTCTCGGCTTTACTCGTGAATAATGCATTGAGAGAGAGTCGACCAGAGGCATGGTTGAGTCGACTCAAACAATATAAAATTGCAAAAATCAAATAATTGTGTCATTTAAGCAATGATATTGAATAAATAAGAAGCCAACACAAACATCAAACATTTAAATGGATAAAGTGAGTTTAATATGTGCAATAAACATCGATTTTATCACACCACATGGTACATTTACAAAAGAAACTTTGACGCGGAACGATATTACCTTGATCATGATAAATGATGAGAGCCCTCACATATAGCTTAAGGACTCTTTGCATTGTTAGTTACAAAACATAATCAAGCATATATAGATATGTGAAGGATAACTATTTTAGAGGAAAAATTAAATACGATCCAAGATGTCGAGAACGCCAAGTTCCCTACGGATGTGAAAGAAAGGCTTTGTAGCTAGTGGTTTTGTAAAAATGTCAGCAAGTTGATTTTTAGTGTCAACATGCTCAAAGACCACATCACCTTTCTCTACATGATCCCTAAGGAAATGATGACGTATTTCGATATGCTTGGTGCGTGAATGTAATACGGGGTTCTTAGTTAGGTTAATCACACTAGTGTTATCGCACAAAATGGGAATACGCTCATTTTTTAAATTGAAATCAAGCAATTGTAGTTTAAGCCATAAGACTTGAGCACAACAACTACCGGCATCAACGTATTCTGCCTCAGCTATTGACAGAGCAATGGGGACCTGTTTATTGCTATGCCAACTCACCAAGGAATTTTCGAAAAAGTGACAGGTTCCACTAGTACTTTTCCTATCCAATTTGCACTCGGCAAAATCAGAATCGGAATAACCAACTAAGGAACAAACACTACCTTTGGAATACCACAACCCATACTTTGAAGTACCGGAGAGGTATCGAAATATGTGCTTAACTACTTTTAAATGGGATTCCTTGGGACGTGCTTGATACCTCACACACATGTATACACTGAACATAATATCGGGACGTGATGCCGTAAGATAAAGAAGTGATCCAATCATACCTATATACCTTTTTACCTCTACATATTTACCATTCTCGTCACGATCAAGATTTGCACTAGTTGGCATTGGAGTATCTATTGATTTGCAGTTTAGCATGTCGAAACGTTTGAGAAGCTTAAGACAATATTTCGTTTGACTTACGAATGTGCCCTCTTCGAGTTGTTTGATTTGCAATCCGAGGAAATAATTGAGCTCCTCCATCATGCTCATTTCAAACTCCCCCTGCATCAAACTAGAAAACTCCTTGACCAAGGTCATGTTAGTAGACCCAAAGATAATATCATCAACATAAATTTTTACCAAGATTAAATGTTTTCCTTGACGTTTAATAAAGAGGGTTGTTTCAACCTTCCCTCTTGCATACTCTTGATCAAGTAAAAATTTGCGTAGACGTTCATACCAAGCCCTAAGGGCTTGTTTAAGTCCGTACAAAACACGTTTGAGTTTATAAACGTTATCGGGATATTCATGAGACTCAAAAACATAAAACTTTTCATTTATATATCCATTAAGGAAAGCACTTTTAACATCCATTTGGAATAATTTGAAGTTCTTAGTGCAAGCATAAGCAAGCAAAAGGCGTATAGCCTCGAGTCGGGCAACCGACACATAAGTTTCCTCATAGTCGATTCCTTCCTCTTGGTTATAGCCTTGCACTACAAGCCGCGCTTTGTTACGTGTTATTACTCCACTTTCATCAAGTTTATTCCTAAACACCCATCGGGTGCCGATTACTCGATGACCTCCCGGAGGAGGGACAAGGTCCCAAACCTCATTTCTCCTAAATTGATTTAGTTCATCTTGCATTGATAAAAACCAATGCTCATCGAGTAGCACCTCCTTTGCGTTTTTAGGTTCTACTTGTGACACAAAAACGGAGTAATAGCAAAAGTTACTAAGTTTGGAGCGTGTAGTTACTCCCTTAGAGATATCACCGAGAATGTTGTCAATTGGATGGCCTTTGGAAGACTTCCAAGCTGGAGGAAGTTCATCTTTGTCAGAGTGATGATCATCCTCACTTTTCACTGGTTGGTGATCCTTTTCCTCCTCAATATGCACTGCTTCAGGCTGATCAGTTCCCTTATCAGTGTCCTTGAGTATGTCTTCAGAAGGTACACCTGCATCATGAAAATAACGACCTTCTCCAGAATTTCTCGGATAAGACTCATCAAAAGTAACATGAACTGACTCTTCAACTACACGTAACCTCTTATTATAAATTCTATACACTTTACTTGACTGAGAGTATCCAAGAAAAATACCCTCGTCGGCCTTGGCATCAAAATTACCAAGAGTTTCTTTTCCATTGTTTAACACAAATCATTTGCAACCGAATACATGAAGGTGAGAGATATTTGGCTTACGCCCTTTTAAAAGCTCATACGGTGTCTTGTTTAGAATAGGACAGATGAACACCCTATTTAAAACGTAACAAGCCGTACTTATGGCGTCAGCCCAAAAGTATTTCGGAAGTCCACTTTCATTGATCATAGTCCTTCCAAGTTCCTCCAAAACTCTATTTTTACGTTCCACCACCCCATTTTGTTGAGGGGTACGTGGTGCGGAAAAATTATGATCAATTCCATTGGATTCACAAAATGCCTCAAACAAATGATTTTCAAACTCACCCACATGGTCACTTCTAATTGACACAATGGTCGTGTTTAACTTGTTTTGAGATAATTTAGCAAATCTTTCAAAGGCCGAAAAGGTATCACTCTTGTTTGCTAAGAAAATAGTTCAGCAAAACCTAGAAAAGTCATCGACTATTACAAAACCATAATAGTTACCACCTAGGCTTTTAACCCTAGATGGTCCAAAGAGATCCATATGGAGAAGCTCAAGGGGTCTCATAGTTGAAACAATGTTTTTGGATTTAAAAGAGATCCTTGTTTGCTTCCCCATTTGACAAGCATCACAAAGATGATCCTTTGTGAATTTGATTTTGGGCAAACCGATGACTAGGTCTTTAGAGACTATTTTGTTAAGAAAATCAAAATTGATGTGCGCCAATCGTCTATGCCACAACCATGAATCCTCATTCATAGTGACTAGACACTTGTCGCCATTCAAGATACTTCATTTAAGTCTAGCACATATACGTTATTCACCCTCAAGCCCTTAAACACATCCTTTTTGTCACCATCTTCAATTATGCAACAATCTTTCGAAAATGATACTTTATAATTTTTATCGCATATTTGACCAATGCTTAAAAGGTTGTGTCTAAGGCCTTCCACAAGAAGTACATCATAGATAGTAGTAGATGAGGGGTTACCTACACTACCTTTTCTGAGAATCTGTCCCTTGTTATTATCTCCGTAGGTGACAAACCCCTTTTTCTTCGCCACAAAGTCGATGAAAATAGATATGTCTCGAGCACCCACTATCCAGAACCCATCTTCTTTCGGTGGTCTCAAGACTTTGTACCTACAAAACAATCAAGGGAGAGTAGGTACCCAATTCTCATTGGGTCCGTTACGGTGAGTGAAACCAAGATCGCACTTGGGAAACCATTGATAGATGCCTTTTGGAACTAGAAATCTTCTAAAATGACATTTAGCAATAGTATGACCAGGCTTACAACAATAGAGGCAATTACGGTTCATTTGGAATTTACCTTTGCTATCACTATCTTGAATCACATAGGTATACTTTTGATATGGATTGTTCATGCTTTCACGAAAATGTGATCGATTAATAGCAAATGTAACTTTTGGCTTAAGAGCCTTGTCCAATTTCGCCTTAAGTGTTCTCACTTCTTTTTGCCAAATGTGACAAGTGTCATAGCCCCAATTGAACCATGGAGACTTATTCTCATCAAATTCAGTTTTTGATATGTCCACCATGGAGTTTTTAAGAGCTTCCAATTCTTTTTAGGAATCAGAAACCTTTTTCTCCAAATAGAAAAAAATATTTTTGTTAGAAGCTAAGCGTTGAAATGCTTCCTTAGCTTTGTGGTGCAACATATCAAAAGCTCTTTGCAATTCTAAATGAGATATAGTATTAGAATGATCATATTTAGAATGCTTTACCTCTTTCTTTTTGTTGTGACGTTCCATAAGACATAGGTTAACGAATTCACTTTAGTCACTCGAGCTGTCCTCCTTTTCCAACTCACTATTGCTCTCCCAAGCGATGTATGCTCATCGAGATTTATTGGACTTTTTGGATTGACGAGTTTTGTCCTTTTCCTTATTCTTCTTAAGTGATGGACAATCCGGCTTGTAGTGCCTGGATTTTCCACAATTATAACACGTCCCTTTTACCTTGCCATTTCTATTACCTTCATTTCTAGATTGTCTCCGAAATTTGACTAGATTTTTAACCGAGTGTTGAATCTCGTTCTTGCGAACGTATCTATTGTATCTCTTCACAAATAGGCCCATGTCATCACCGGATTCATCATCTTCGTCATTATTGGTTTCATCATCACTTTGCTCTTGATGTGTGGTCTTTGAACAAGAAGCCTTAAGAGCAATCGACTTCTTCTCCGAATATTTTGTTTTCTCCTTCTTCATACTCTTCTCATGTTTATCCAAGCTAATGAGCACTTGCTCATACTCATCGAGTTTACCATAAAGTGTTGTGAGATCTAATGTAGCTAGATTATTGGCCTCCTTGATCGCGGTGACCTTCGGTTGCCATTCCCTGTTAAGACACCTCAGAATTTTGTTAGTAGCAACCTCGTTTGGAATTGGCTTACCAACTACATGCAATTTGTTGATAATGTGAGTAAATTGTTTTTGCATATCCGCAATGGTTTCCCCTTGCTTCATGTAAAAAAGACCGAACTCTTGCGTTAGTGTGTTAATACGGGCCATTTTAACATCATTTGTGCCTTCATGGGCTACTTGTAAAGCATCCCACATGGCTTTGGCCGTCTCATAATGAGAGACTCAATAATATTCATCAACTCCCAATGAGAAGATCAAAATATTACGAGCCTTCCAATCATAGCTATACTTTTTCTCGTCCTCCTCATTCAAATGAGCTTTGGGTTTGGGAACGACAATGCCTTCCGCATTTGTCATAGTAATTTCCATAGGTCCGTTTAAGATAACGTTCCAAACCTTCTGATCCATGGAATTTATATGGACGCGCATACAATCCTTCTAGTAGTTGTAATTCTCGCCTGTAAAAACCAGAGCTCTATTATAAGCCCCTTTAGGTTCATTCACCATGATCCAAGAAGTTTTACCGAAGCACCAAATAAACCGGAGCTCTTGATACCACTTGTTAGACGATGGCTATGGATCTAGAATGGTGGGTTGAATAGATCCCTTGAGTTTTACATGCAAATGGTTACCAAAAATTATTTTTAAAAAGTTTTAACGGAAGCAACCACTGAATCACACGTGTACAACGAACCTCTACTAAAAGGATCGGATATGAACGACAATATTAGGAATGAATTACGTATGAGAAAAATTGAGATCGATTAACACAATTTAAACGCAATCAACAATGTTTTATTTGCTTGATAGTTAATCCAATCCAACGAGATAAATTGATAAATAATAAATTGCAAATGCGTTCGATTTTGTGTTGAAACAAATTATCGAACACTTGGTGTGCGTTAACACACTAAGTGCAGATTTCAAAGTAATGTGATATTGAGCTGCTCCTAAATACAATCCAAGGGATTGTATCAAATTTACAAAATGATTCAACAACTAAATATAACACTAGTTCAGAAATTTCGATCAATTTAACCTTCGCAAATTTGAATGATATTAAACGTAAAGAGTTAAGGGAAAGAGAGAACAAACACAATTTGATTAGGCAGTTCCCCAATCGTCCTCGCTATGGGTACCTCTGCCCCCAATTCCACAAATGGAATTGAGATATATAGATATTACTGTTGCAATTGAGTTTATACAAGAGAAAAATAATGAACATCCAAACTTTCAAACGTCTTTGATTGTTGATGTAGAGTCTTTTCTTCCCTTGATTCAAGACGAATCAAGTGCCTCGAATTCGATTGAACAAATCACCGTCCCACGCTACTAAACTGAGAGAAACCACCGTTCTTCAGTTACCTTCACTCGGTCGATTTTGATCTTCCGTAATTCGATCCCCAAACCTTTCTTCCACGATCCTCCGACTATAGCTACTAAACCAAACGAACACTTTATTCTTTGGTTACCTTCGCACGGCTGAATCTTTGTAGAACGAAACGGTTTGTGCCAAAAACCCCCAAAATCTCCTTGATTCTTGGAGGACAAAACCTAGGGTTTTATTCAAGAAACACCTACCAATTCTCAACCTAGAAATGAAGATCACACACTTCCAAATTCTGAACGTTATCACTTCAAAACAATGAACAACACAAACAAGAATAATTATGTGTAATTGTTTGTTTACTCAATGATGAAGATGAAGATGATGAGAAAGATTGGTATAAATTTTCACGTTTCTTGTTGTTGTTGTAAAAAATGAGCTAAAACAATATATATACTATCCTAGAAAACATAACAAGAATAACAGAAAATTTAAGTGAACAACATATCAGAAAATTGGTGCAAAACAGCGAACAGTCAACCTATACAGGTGAGGAGGTCGACCTGACCAAGGCAGTCAGCACATCTGCACAAAAAAACATCCTATGCGTCAACCTAAGTAGGGTATGCGTCGACGCATTGTTCCCTGTTTTAGACAATGATGAATTCAGGATGTATGAGTCGACCGGAGGGTCGACGCGAGCATTCCCGCAGGTGACACTAACCAATGCTACCTGTCTGGGTCGACCAGAACAAGGTTGTGAGTCGACTCGCACCTTTGAAACATGCAAAAATCACCTTTTTGACTTTCCTAAAGGTTTTTAACCATATCTAATGCACCTAGAACATTGCCAACATGATCAAACATCCTTAAAACACCTAATGTGTAATGCATATGATATTCTTCATGTGAATTCTATATATGCTAAGCATGATAGTTTTGACATCATTAAAATCAAGTGTAAAGAGATCTTCCCTTCACATGGAGTCTTCTTACTAGAAAACCAAGTCTTCAGAATTCCAAGATCTTTGTTCAACACAACTATCTTGAGAATCTTCAACACTCGTTCTTTTAGAAGTAATATCTTCAGAGTCTTCAAAACCTGTTCCTCCAGAACCTTGTCTTCAGAGTCTTTAGAATTCATTAAGCACATTCTTGTCTTTAGAGACTTCATTACATCGTTCACCTGAACATTGTCTTCAGAAACTCTTCAGAACTTTACCTTAAGATATTGTGTCTTTAGAATCTTCATAACCATGTTCACCTGAACCACGTCTTTAGAATCTTCAGAACTTGTAAAATTAAAAGCGCATCACATTAGAAAGCCTTATAGGCCTTTCTCATAAAGTCTCAATTAGAATGTCCAGAACTAACGTTCATTAGAACCGTTGTATTAGAAACATTCATGAATCTTGACTTTATCTTGTACACACTTATGTTTTCTTCCAAAGTGTTGATAACAGAGTCTGATGACATCACATGTCTTCTTATCAGAGTCAGAATCATATTGACAACATTCACACACTAGACAGAAACCATATCATACAGAATTGTTCTCTTAGATATTATGTGCAGTTATCATCAAAACTCAAATGCCAGATGTAGAACCAAATCTTTTTCTTACACATCTACCTGGCCATTAAGAGTGTTAGTATTTTATTCATAGGAAGGATTCAAGTTGATGTATGGTATGTCAAAAGAAGGCAGAACAGAAAGTCTTGGGGAGGCATAAAATTAGGTAGTTCAATTGCTTGACAAGGTGCATTGAGATCCTCAAAGAGACCCAATTAATATTTATAAGGACTTGGTGGGTCCTTAAGAATACGTGTGGTTCCTTAAGGAGCAATATTTGAGTCCTTAACAACCCTTACATTGATATCCTCGAGAATAACTAATTATTCCTCAATAATCCTTGTGTTTACATTCATGAGACTAATTGATGAATCCTCAAACATTTTGATGTTATCCACAATAGTATTATTTGTTTTTTCAGAGGTGTTTGTGGTTAATTTTTACATATATCAAGGAACAAATCCAGTAGTAGTTTTTTGTTTTTTGGGAATAGTTTTGTAAGATAGCATCAAAGATCTCTTTCTTTTATCATGGTTATATGGGGACTTGAATGTTCATATGCCCAAGTTTAGACCTCTTCATTACTTGAAATATAAATAGTTGAGGCTTTAGTATCAAGAGGTATTTTGAGAAAGTTAAAACTTTTGTTAGAACCATATCTTACACGGGGCAATTCTTCAAGCAAAGCATCGTTCCTAGTGCATTTGCTAAGTTCCAAATTGAAGTAAAATATGTATGTACTGATTAACTTATTTTTCAAGAAATCAATATCACCCGCCCCCAATTTATCAATGAATAATGATGAAAGACCTGCTTGGATTTTTCAAGTGCATATTAACCAAAAACAAGTAAAAAGGACTATAGAAACACAATGTAGCATACAAAGACCTGTACAGGACAAAAACCTACAAAAGTAAGTGTGCTCAGCAAAGCTAGGCCAAACATGGGCTCACCTAGAAAGTATACGGAGCCAAGAAGACTTTGTGGCCAAGTAAATTTAAGGGGTAGAAAACATCCTTGCTAAGAAGAGATGGTCGATGCACCCGACGATCAAAGACAATTATAGCTTCTTGGCTAAGTTACTTCAGCGTGAAGGTAGGTTTTGGATAGTAGGCGCGTTGGGTGAACATGTGTGGTTTGCCCAATGAGACATAACGACTAGGTCAAATTGCAGGACAACTGACATGATTTAACCTAGAAGAAAGTATGCACGCTGGAAAAAGATGAGCGGTGAGCCTAACAAAATCCTCAAATCACCAATTATAAATAAGGCTTTCCAATTCAGTTCTAAGGGAGTTTAGGTGAATAAATACAGAAAAGAGTAGGTTTACCTTGGTCTCCAACAAGAGAATAAGAAAATATGATTGAAGGGAGAAACTATGCTCGAGGGATCGCTACAAATGATCTTCCATGTTCGTCTTCTTGGGATACCTGTACAACTACGATGAGTAAGTGTAACTAAAAATCTCTTTGTTGGGGGTAGATGTAGTCATTATAATACTCGTGTATTAACTACGGTTATAGTGTTTTATGTGACTCGACTCAAGCTTTAATATTGATATACTATTTACTCTTAATACTTGTTTAAGATTAACTACCTAAATTTTTTTTAGGGTATTGTTAGTGCGTGAGGCACTTTTAGTGAGAAGAGAAAGAGAGAGAATAAGGAAATAAGAATTTGTATTATTGAATTGTACAAATAATGATACAAACTAGGACTATTTATATACAACCCTAATTGGGCTTGGGCTAACACAACTTGGATTATATTTAAATATTAAATCTAATCAAATCTAATCAAATCTAATATAATCTTATCTAATATTTCAACACACCCCCATAATCTAAGTTGCCGAGTCTACGCTAGTCATAGTCGATTTGAACTATTCCTAATTTCTTTCTCAAATTTAGGAATCTGTCGATCTTCAATCCTTTGGTGAAAATATCGGCCAACTCTGCTTCACTTGAGCAATGCCTAACTTCAAGTTCACCTCGATTTACCTTTTCCCTCAAAAAGTGAAATCTGGCTTCGATATGCTCACTCATTCCATGCAGAACTGGATTCTTCGCCAGATTTATGGCTGACTTGTTGTTGATTTGCAACACAAAAGGTTTCTTCACTTCGACCTCCATTTCTTCAAGTACTGATCTGATCCAAATTGCTTGACATGCAGCATAGAATCCTGCTATATATTCAGCTTCACACGATGACAATGCCACCATAGGTTGCTTCTTCGAATACCATGAGATTGGGGCACCAAATACTTGAAAGAAATAGCCAGTTGTACTTCTTCAATCTTCCTTATCTCCACACCAATCAACATCTGAAAAGCGTTTAACTATTGCTCCTTTGCCTTCAGAATCTCATCGAAATAGAATTCCAAAATCTGTTGTTCCTTTTAAGTATCTCAGAATTCTTCTTGCAACTTTCATGTGTGACACTCTTGGTCCACCTATGAATCTGCTCACTAATCTGACTGCGAAACCTATATCAGGTCTACTGTTGCACACATATCTCAGAGATCCAACTATTTGTTTGAACAAAGTTACATCAACTTTGTCTTCCTCTCCATGCTTGTCCAACTTCAAGTTTAGTTCGACAGGTGAAGATGCAGGATTCGAATCATCCATTCTGAATCTCTTGAGTATCTCTTTGACATATTTCCTTTGATGTAGCACCATACCTTGCTTCGACATATGAAATTCCATGCCTAGGAAATATGACAACTTTCCCAGATCCGACATTTCAAATTCCTTCTTCATCAGCTCTTTGAACTTCGACAAGTTCTTCAGGCTATTTCCAGTTACTAACAAGTCATCGACATATAAGCAGATGATTGTTATATCTTGTGCTACAACCTGAACATAGACACCATACTCAGACTTGCATTTGACAAATCCCAATTCGACTAAGTATGAGTCGATCTTCTTGTTCCATGCCCTAGGTGCCTGCTTGAGGCCATAGAGCGCTTTGTGCAACTTATATACTTTACTCGCTTCCTTCTAAATCACAAACCCAGGAGGTTGTGTGACATAGACCTCTTCGTTTAACAGACCATTCAGAAATGCTGACTTCACATCTAAGTGAAATTTCGACCAACCTTGGTTATATGCCAATGCTACCACTAGTTGAACAGTCTCCAGTCTTGCTACTGAAGCAAATACTTCAGAGTAGTAAAGTCCTTCTCTTTGAAGAAACCCTCGAGCTATTAATCTAGCTTTATGTCTTGTTATCGACCCATCAACATTGTGTTTCAACTTGAACACCCACTTTACGTTGATAGCTTTTGTATGTGCTGGAAATTTGACTAACTCCCATGTGTTGTTCTTTCGATTGTCTGTAACTCTTCGACCATAGCTAACTTCCACTGTTGAATTTTTAAAGCTTTGTTATGGTTGATTGGTTCAACACCTACAAGTAAAGCAAAATGAACTAATTCTCCACCTGGTGTGACTTCATCATCACCAGTCACTTCATAATCGTGAAGTCTTGTTGGAGGAACTCTATTTCGCCGAGGTCTTTGGCTTGTTTCAGCCACAACCTATGTGTCGGGAATGTCAGCAACTGCTTCTACTTCGACTTCGACTGGATTCTCAACAATTCCTTCAACTTCTACTTCATTAGTTTCTTCGTCGAAATCAGAGCTCATCAATGGCTTGTTAATTGAATTACTAGAATTCCAATCCCAGGCAAAATTTTCATCAATCACAATATCTCGACTCTACACAATCTTATCATTAATAGGATTGAATAGCCTGTATGCACCAGTCTTATGATATCCTACCAGAATCATAGGTTCACTCTTGTCATCAAGCTCCCTTCTTCTTGCATCAGGAACATGCTTGTAACACATAGAGCCAAACACTTTCAGATGACTCACTGATGGTCGTTTTCCACTCCACACTTCTTCAGGAACCCCGCTCTTTAGCTTCTTGGTAGGGTACCTGTTCAGAATATAAACACCTGTCGAAACAGCTTCACCCCATAAAGATTTTGGTAAATTCTTCTGCTTGAGCATACATTTCGCCATATCCAATATGGTTATGTTTCTTCTTTCAGAAATTCCATTATGTTGAGGAGTATAAGGAACAGTTACCTCATTATCAACACCATGTTTTGCATATAATTTTTCAATCATCTTTGAAGTGTATTCGCCACCTCCATCGGTTCGCAAAACTTTGATCCTCTTGTCACTCTGGTTTTCGACAAGCATCTTGAATCTTTTTAAGATTTCAAATACTTCATCTTGAATGCAATAAGCAGCCTTGCAATCTTTCTTCTTGACTTCGTTGTGGGCTTTTTTCTGTTCTTCGGTTGCATTTTCAGCCAACCCAGGAACGCCGCCGGTAACCACTTCTAGGGTATCATGGAAGCCAAATAATAATTGCATCTGTTTTTTCCATCGGATCCAATTCTTGCCGTCAAGCATTGGAATGGAACTCAGAATGCTCTTATCACTAGTCATCTTCGCAGCGGTTGATTCACTTGCCCTAGAAACACGATCTCTTACGTGAAGTTCTTGAAAACTCGATCAAGAACAATAACCGGAAGCTCTGGATACCAATTTGTTAGTGCGTGAGACACTTTTAGTGAAGAGAGAAAGAGAGAGAATAAGGAAATAAGGATTTGTATTATTGAATTATATAAATAATGATACAAACTAGGACAATTTATATAGAACCCTAATTAGGCTTGGGCTAACACAACTTGTATTATATTTAAATATTAAATCTAATCTAATCTAATATAATATTTCAACAGGTATGACTTGACATGAGAAATGTGATCGACATGAGAATTGTGTTGTAGTATAATTGTTGGGACTTAATATTTTGTGTTGGTTAATAGACAAGACATTGGCTATTAGGTAACACAATTAATCTCAAAGTGTTGAGACTGAAAAGAGATATGAACAAGAGCAACCAGTGGTAATATTAATAGTTGAGTAGATGAGCATATTAACTAACTTATGGTCATACATGAAAATAAACAATGACAAAATCTACCCCTAACAAATTTTCTCGCGATCAATACCGAAATCTCTATTTAATTTTTATTACTTATTTTCCTCTTGAAAAAATATTTAAACAACCCTTTATTTAATTAAAATTATAAAAAAAAATTGAACGGACTTTCAACATTCACAATCTCTAAATTTACGATAATTTAAATACTAAACTTTTGTTACTACAATAATTGAGAATCAAAAGTTTAAAGTTAAAATTTTTTTTTTCTAAGAGATGATGAATCACTAATATATTAGTGTCAGCTATTTCTCTCATAATTTCTCCCGTTCAAGAAAGAATGGTAGAATATATATATATATATATATATATATATATATATATATATATATATATATATATATATATATATATATATAATGGAAACATACGAATAAATAATTATTTTTTATCACAATAAAAACTTATTAACATAATATAAATTTTATTTAAGACAGTTTATATACAAAATTGATACAGTTAACTTTTGTATTTTATTAAGATGAAAAGTAAAAGAAATACATAAATATTTAATTGAAAAAACTACGTAATTTTTAAAAGAACTATTTTTTTAAAAAAACTAACAGTAATTATGTCAAACAGGATTTAAAATATTTAAGTCTAAATTTTAGATTAATTTTTTCCCCAAATTTTTAAACAGATATTGAATGGATTCTTTTGTATCAAATTTTTTTATATGCAAAATAAATTCAATGTCATTGATTGATGTAGTTTTAAATTTTCTTTTTGTTAAAAAGCTAACCTGAATTGAGATTTATATGGAAATTATCTAACTAAAATTTAAGTAAACAAACTATCCGTATTTTTAGTTATCTCTACTTGTGTTTTTAAAATTGAAAGTCAGCTTAATTTCTTCTGTATGGTAACAACAAAATATATTGTAACTGACTGATCGAGATTTGGTATATGATAAGATTTAAAAGAATATTTTTAGCCTATAAAAAAGGAAATTAAAATATATGATAAGATTCTATCATTATTTAGTTTTAAATTTTTAAATCTCCATGAACACTATAAATACACACCTGATAAACACTTCAAACCAAACACTTCACCAATACAGCAACACATTATTTAAGAGAGATAAGATATCAATGTCTATGGAGAAGAACAACGCATTGCAAAATACGGAAGCTCAATGCACGATGGAAAAGAAAGCTTTGGCTATTGAAAAAATCAATGTATATATGCAAAAACTGAATTCTTTGAAAAAGAAATTCGATCCATTGCCTCATTTTACTTTGCATTGTGTGTTATCTCAGATTTCTTCACAATTTTATACCAAAGATGAGTTAACACAAATAGAGAAAATCAATCAGGTTTTGTGTCAAGAAACAAATCTTCCTCTTATTTCACAAAGTAAAGTGAAAAGAGTACAAGTCAATGCCAAAAAAAGGTGTCCCCCAAATAATGAAGATATCCTGTCTGATGGAGAGAGAAGAGTAAAATCAAAGTTCGCAATTAGAAGGAAACCAATAATTCGTAGAGAAGAAGCTTTGCCATCACCACCACCGGAATTGCCTAGTCATGTTAATAACATGATCAAAGTGTTGGATGGTAGTGATATTAAATATATCATGTGTAAGACATTATTTAGCTCTGATCTCAGCTCTAACAACAATCGTCTTTCAATGCCAATTTCACAAATAAAATCTGATTTTCTCACGGAAATAGAAAAGGCAACTTTGGAAACAAGAGATCAAGAAGGAAAACCGGTCGGTTTAAAAGTGATTGTGTTAGATTCTTCTTTTAACGAATTCTCAATATCTTTGAAGAAGTGGAATATGACCACTACTAGTGTTTACAATCTTGTTCAAGATTGGACACCTGTATTATTGGAGAATAATTTTAAAAAATATCAAAAAATTGATATTTGGTCATTTAGGGTTAACCATAAGTTGTACTTTTTACTCGACACTAAAATGCAAGAATCAATTAAAGAAATCAATTAATTTTGAAAAGAAGATCGAAGAATCAAAGGGCTCAGAATTGTGAACTCCAAGTAGAAAGAGTTTGAGTGGAGAGTGATGAAATTCAATTGATTTCATATACTTGAATTTGATTTTTTATTTGACTTAGAATCATTATATTAATTATTATTGTTCGGGTTTTAAGATTATGATAGTTGTATCTCAGTTTTGTTTAAGACTATGTGATATTTGTTTCTTTCATTAAGTTGTTTCTTGGAGTATCATTATAGTTAGATTAAATTTTCTTTTGAAAATCTCATTCTTTTAAGGTCATTAATAATAATTTTGTTATGATATGTCTATATTTTAGTTTATAATATAAATATAAATTTATTTATTTTTCTTTTTAATTTTGGGACAACACTTTAAATTTTTCTGTCAAAGAAGAAAAGTAGGGGTTTAAAAACAATCATAATTGTATAATGAAAAATAATATTAAACATTAATTGAATATACATATATAACTTTAATCTTATTTTTTACAATAAATATTACTTTCAATAAATTTCATCCGGTTTTATTAAGCATCAAAATCTCAACAAGAATCACATATTATTTTTATCTTATCCAATAAATATTTAATTTAAATTTAAATTAATATGTAATTTTTTTGAATAATTAAATATCGTCTAGTTTATTTTAATATACTTTGTTTTAATAAATTTTTTTGTTGTCAAATATTAAATTTTTATTATTGTGCACGTGTGCTACTTGAACATTGACCGTTTCAAAATTAACAAACCAATTTTCATATGTAGCATAAAATATCTTAAACAACCACACGTGGATTTTTTATATTCAATAAAATATTTGTAATTTTTTTTAATTTATTATAATTTTAATTAAATTTGAGAATCATTATGAAATTTATAATTTTTTTTTTGTAATTTTTAAAATTGGTTCTTTATATTTAATAAAATACCTCAATTAAAGACATATCTTCTTTTAATTATATAATCTAAATATTTCACTTAATTTTTGATAGAAAATATTTCATTTAATTATTAATTATTTTTTGGTAAAATTTATTATTGTTTAAATTAATTTTAACATTTTTTTCAATTAATTTTTTATCGAAAAACTATTAATCATATATTATGTATTATGCACATGTGGTCCTAACACATTAACCAATTAACCAATTTTTTAAGTTGGGAACAACTTTTTTAAATAGCCAAATTATCTAAAAGTTTATTATAAATATTTCAATAAACTATCTATATAATTTTGATCATGTCCACACCAAAAATTACCTATATTAATATCCCTTTTGCCCCCTGCCATATGGGCGAAATCGCAAAAACAACCCTGTAAAAAAAAACACAGATTCCCCCCTTGTCATTTGAAGATTCTACTGTTTTGACCCCTCTTGAAATCCAGTCAACAATTTCTATGACGTGGCAATGTTTTATTATTTTTTATTATTATTTTTAATTACGTGGACAAATTATGTGGCATTTTTTTATTATTTTTTATTTTTTAAATTTCATGTGGCATTTTTTTCGTATTATTTTTTATTTTTAATTTAATTCTACTTTTTTTCAAATTAATAATTTAAAAATTATATTATTTGGGCCAAGTACATACTCCAAATTTATTAGCCCAAGTATTTATTAGCCCAAATACATATTCCAAATTTATTAGTCCAAGTATTTTTCCATTTAATATACATTACACAACTTTCTTATATAAATCCTATATTTTTTCCTACATCAAACGATGTGGGACAACACCATCACTTGTGCCTTCCCATTTTTCTTGCTGCTGCTGCTGCAATTTTTTTTGCAATCTAAGAAGAAAGTGTTTCTATCTCACTTACTCTAAGTTTTATTTGATATAAATGTTTAACTGTATATATCAAATCAGAAGATGGTGTTGTGTCTTGAGTCAATATTTGCAGCACCTTTAAGCAAACAACATCAACGTTAAAGTCAGCATTCATATGTTAGCAATATAACTTCAGTGACAAAAGCATTAGAACAAAAGGTTGAAAGCTTTAAACAAAGAACCGCCATAGCCTTGCGGAAAAGCAAAATCACAAAGCAAAAGGTAAAGGGACAATTTCTTTGCAGCACAAGGTCATGATTGTAATGATAAACGTAGATGAAAAAAGTTCATGTTCTCACAGCAAAGTAGCTGTAATTGGATATTGGCCCACACATGAGCAAACATAGAACCAAGGATTGAATATAACGGAAAATGGACAGTTCTGGCACATACTCAATTTTGGTAAAAACTAACAGAATCACTGAACATTTATACAGCATGAAGAAAAAGGTGAGTTAACAGAATCTGTACTCCGAAGAGCAGGATAAACTTCATAACTCTATTTAGCATTTAGACATTAAGGTTGAAAAAGACTCTTAACTCATATCAATGGAACAATATACAAAACAGACCTGCTTTACAATTCTTGAGGCTTGCCCATAATTATCAAATACAATCTGTAGAAGACTGGGTTTCTGCAAGGATAAGAAAACTGTGTCAGCGTCCAAACAGATGAAAAGTAATCATCAGTGTAGTCTTTGTCAAAAGAATGTTTTGCATTATACATAAATCTAACCTTTGTACATAGAGCAAAAAATAAAGAAATTAGGCGTTGTGCTTCAGAAAACGATATAGATGAAACACTTGGAATAGTTGGTTTAGCAACTCTAGTGGAGTCATTTTCAGTTTATCAAACAAGGCAATGATCAAAGCATATGACAGTTTATTTTATACAAAGCATATGACAATACACTTTCTTTTTAGATTGTAAAAAAAATTGCAGCAGCAGCAGCAAGAAAAATGGGAAGGCACAGGTGACGGTGTTGTCCCACATCGTTTGATGTAGGAAAAAATATAGGGTTTATATAAGAAAGTTGTGTAATGTATATTAAATGGAAAAATACTTGGGCTAATAAATTTGGAATATGTATTTGGGCTAATAAATACTTGGGCTAATAAATTTGGAGTATGTACTTGGCCCAAATAATATAAATTTTAAATTATTAATTTGAAAAAAAGTAGAATTAAATTAAAAATAAAAAATAATACGAAAAAAATGCCACATGAAATTTAAAAAATAAAAAATAATAAAAAATGCCACATAATTTGTCCACGTAATTAAAAATAATAATAAAAAATAATAAAACATTGCCACGTCATAGAAATTGTTGACTGGATTTCAAGAGGGGTCAAAACAGTAGAATCTTCAAATGACAAGGGGGGAATCTGTGTTTTTTTTTACAAGGTTGTTTTTGGGATTTCGCCCATATGGCAGGGGGCAAAAGGGGTATTAACCCATAAATCAGCAAGGAGAAACTAACAAAGTAATATGCGTGGTGAAATTAGAAATAAACAATGGATTTTAAGAGGTAAAATTACAAAAGTAAAAACATAAATCTCAACTAAATTATAGTATATTTGAAACACTAAAACCTATGTCCTGGTTAAAAATTACAATAATATTAGAGAGACTTTAGAAATGGGCAAAGAGCAACTAAAAAGAACACAATTGAAGATGGGGAATCTGTTAGAAAAAAAGGAAATAAGACTTTGTAAAATGTTAATGATCATGATCCACAAATTATTAGTGCGGTTAAAGCACCTACATTGTAAAACAAGTTTGATGCACTACTTGATTCGGTGATTTGGTGGTTGTGAAAGAAGAATTTGATGACAACTCCCTTAGAAATGATTTTGTGGATGTCACACAAATCATAAATGATGATAGTGAATCTATTGAAAATTCTCTTGTTAGTGTCAGTACCTCAAAAAATGAGAACGACTTCGCGAAGCGCAATCGCACGCTCGCGGGATGGATTTAACAGAGTCGCCACCGATCTTTATTTATTTCTATAGAGGGAAAGGGAAAATTTTGAATAAAACCCCTAAAAGAAAGACAAGGATATGGTCATCGCAACCAATATCAGGGTTCGGGAGTTGGTTACGCAAGAGGAAGATAGCGTCCCTCACGTTCGTTGTTCTCAACGGGAACCGTTAGGTTAGTTGTGCGTGTTAGTGTTTGCTTAAAAGTTAGGCTTCTCAAGTTTATTAGAGTGAAAGAATAAAGAAAAGGGACCTATAGGTTTTTATTACTAGGAGGCCTAACAAGGTTTCGCAATCCTGCTCCTACATATCTCAATAGAGAAATCAAGACACATGTAGTTATGGGTAAAAAAGTTTGTTTGTTGATCGATTTTAGCGAAAGCTATCTTGTATTAATCGCCAAAAAACATTGTTTAACCCAAAACAAGTGAGGAGAAGACTTTTACACCACATTGAATGAATTTACAAATCACATCCACACCACTTATCTCAACTCAACGATTGTGGATGACGCATTGCTCTTGCATCATCTTAAGACAACATATCTTTCATTTTTGAAAAGGTTTTTGGTTGTGCCAAGAGGCAAAAATGTTTGAATTGGTTTGATGTTTTTTGGTGATGGTGAGAGCTTGGATTAACGAGATATCCATCTCGCGTCCTAGTCTCAGGAGTTCGTGGTATGCACCTCGTTCCGTTTCCATCTTAATTAAAAAAAGTGTTTTGATCTTATTAGATGTTTTGAACTTTTGATTGGGGAAATGGACTCGATGTTGATCGAGGTTTATTCATGGTTATGAAAATTTTTGAAGTGATTGGAAGAGAAAGGTTGATGGCGATGCGAAGCAATCGACTTACAAGTTGGGTTTGGCTTGATGAAGGATGGTGATCAATTGGTGTTGATCACCAACAAAGAACTTGGTGTTGACCAAGTTCTATGATTTTTTTGAAAGGTTGATTTTATATTTATTTTTTATCTAATTAGTTAATTATCTAGCTAATGGAAATAAAAGCGACAAAAACAAATAACAATTACAAATAAGGCGAGGGATACATTTTGTCAATCGGAAGTAAGAAAGTGACTAAAATATAAAACTGTCAAACAAGTAAATGCGAACACACAAAATAAAAGAGTTTGTTGTAAGAAGGCTCAAGAGTAAGCCACGGGACCGAAACCAACCGAAATCGAAAGCAACGGAATTTAGCTCTGAAGCAAACTTAAAGGAGATTCATGTATGAATCACTCTATAAGAAGCAGATCAAAAATATATGCGTACAAGCGATTTTTCAAAAGTTAAATTGAGTTTCAACTTCGAGATCACAACACAATGATAGACAACAACAAAAATACTATTCTAGCAGTGTCACAATTTTTTACATTAACTCAAAGTAATTGAAAATACAGAAAATTAAACACAACACGCACGCAGTATCTACAAAGAATGTGCATTGCTATAAAACTGAAATAGAACTACAAAACTATCAAAATAATAATATATGAATATTATAAAACTAACTAAAAATAACAAACAGTAAAATAAATAATGAAAAATAGAAGAAAAGATACCAGAGAAAAGTTTCAAAGTATCAACAGAGAGTTGGAAGGTGACCAATGGATAGCTGTTATCATTGGTTTTGACGGAAATCGAGCTACCTTTACCCACTATATCTTAGATCACCACAACAAGGATACCAAAGAGGTTTCTGAGGAAGAACACATTGCCGTTCTCGCACTCTGGCTATCTCAATGTGCTTTCTGCACGGAATCTCTACAAGTGGCGAAGAAATTCTTGACCATGGAAAACCAATTACATGTTGGACACAAGCTCTGCCTTAGCCAAATGGTTTTAGGTTGTCTCTATGAGTCTTTAGGAGAAGGTGTTGAAATTCTCAAGAAAATTTAATTGTGGTCGAATTTACTACTAGCTGGCCCATTTTGGTTGCTTCAATTGTGGCTCAATGGTACCTTCGAATCATCATTGCCAACCCACAACATAATCAATGAAGAAGCTGACAAAATCAAAAACAGAAGGGTCAAAGGAACACGCCTTGTCCAACTGACTCCTTATGATGGAAGGCTGAACTTGTAGAATACTTTTACTAGATATGTGATGATTTACGCCAAACGCTACAACTTCACTCCCTCTATGGTTCCCTTCGCCAACAGAACTTATGGCCCAGAGTAGTTCACTAGAAAACTTCCCACTCCTTCAAAAGATCAAGAAGCAAAATCCTTGGCCATATGGGAAGCATTTATCACACCAAAGTTGATTACAACAAGGCTCAGACCTTCAAAAAATCAAATAATTCTTCTCAGCTACCAACCCAATCTCATCTCTCGACAGTTTGGACTCAACCAAGTCATGCTCAAGCCAATTTTCCCAAAGAAAAATATCATTATTCTCTACAACATGTACCATACTAAAGCCGAATGTAATGAAGAGATGTCTCATTATGTTGGCACTACACAACTTACTCCTATTCCATTTAAACCATCATACTACTGTACCCAAGAATAAGACACTTGGTGGAGAAATTACTACTCCACAGAAATGTTCGACATTCTTGCTTTTACTTTGCATCTAACAACTATTTTTACTACTGTACAGGACAGATCCAAGAAAGGTATTTCAACTCACATTAAAGAAATCCAAGCATTACAAAAGTACTTTGAGACTGCCTACAGATCTGATGATCTTAGTCGAACCATCCGCGAAGGAGCAATAACTTTGAGAGAAAAACTTACAAAGATGAGTTAGCACAAATAGAGAAAATCAATCAAATTTCATGTCAACAAACAAATCTCCCTCTAATTTCACAAAGTAAAGTGAAAATAGTATAAGTCAATAGCAAAAAAAGGTATCGTCCAAGCAATGAAGATATTATGTCTGATAGGGGAAGAACAGTGAAATCAAAGCCCACAATTAGTCATGTTGATAACATGATCAAAATGTTGAATGATAATGATATTAAATATATCATGTGTAAGACATTGTTTAAATCTGATCTCAGTTATAACAACTATCGTCTTTCAATGCCAATTACATAAATTAGATCTGATTTTCTCACGGAAATAGAAATGGCAATCTTAGAAACAAGAGATCAAGAAGGAAAGCCAATTAGTTTAAAAATGATTGTGTTAGATTCTTTATTTAACGAATTCTCACTATCTTAGAAGAAATAGAATATGACCACTACTAGTGTTTACAATCTTGTTCAAGATTAGACACCTGTACTATTGGAGAATAATTTTAAAGAAAATAAAAAAAGTGATATTTGGTCATTTAGGTTTAACCATAAGTTGTAATTTCTCGACACTAAGACACAATAATTTTAAGAAAATGGAAAAAAATCAAAAATTTCAATTGATTTTGAAAAGTAGATCGAAGAATCAAAGGCCGAGAATTGTGAACTCTCCAAGTAGAAAGAGTTTGAGTGGATAGTATTGATCAAGTTCTATGCGCACGTTCGAAGTTCATCTTTGAAGAATGGGTTAAATATGTTTTTGGTCCTTATAAAATTACCAAATTTAGTTTTTGGTCCCTATTAAAAAATACTGTGTTTTGGTCTCTACAAAATAATTATGCACATAGTTTTAGTCCCTACTGTTAAACCAATATGTATTTTTGAATGATTATTTTGCAGATATATTTAGAATGTTACAACAAGTTCCTCGAAAAAAAGGAACTCAAAATTTGATTTATAAGTCGAGATTTTCATTACTTTTATCATTATTGATTTTACCTGGATCAGACAATTATTTAGTGGCCAGCAACGTCGTATGGACTTCAGCTCCGGTGAGGTTGAAAGACGGCGGGGGGGGGGGGGGGGGGTGTACCTGCAAGGTACTCCGACGCTCAAGTAAGATAATGGTCAGAGAAAGGCAAGTACAAAAGAAGAAGGTTAGAGTGTATGAGATTGTGTAACCTGACCTCTCAAGCGAGAGGGCATTTATAGAGAGCCCCCAGCGCGGGGTCAACGGTCACTAGCACTGGGCTGGATTGTGAGGCCCAATCTAAGTAACTGCCAGGGCTTATGTGGTGTAGTGAAGCCTAGCATGTGGTCTTTGCCCTGGGGTAACCGTTCCTAGATCTCCGGAATTAGGGCAGACCGATTCCATCGGGAGTAGGTGGTTACATGAGAACGTGTCCTCGCGGGGAGGAGTCTTACGTGTCGGGGAGAGACGTGTCCTCGCAGGGAGAACTCTTATGTGTAAGAGATGGCTCCTCGTGCGGAGGAGCACCAAAGTGTCGGGGAGGAGCAAGCCCGAAGAGGCTTAGCACCTCTGCCCGAACACCGCAGAGGTGTGGTGTGTGCCCGACACTGTTGAGGCGGGTATGTGCTCAATATTGGTCATGCTAAGAGGCCTTTGTTGGGCCATCCCAGGACGTGTGGGTTGGCCCTGCTCGATTGAGGAGCGGACTCCGGCCCAGTCCAGAACAGGAGCCCCCCAAGTCGTTGCTCTGAGACGTCGGAGTAACGACTTAAGCGCCAGCTATGTCGAGGACTTATCTAGTCGGGGAAGGGATTCTAGACGAGGAGCGGTTGGTCAAACGGGGAGGAAAAAATCGATCTGCTTGGGCTGGACTGGCCGCGGATGAGCGACGTCGCGGGGATATGAGAAGTCTGAAGCGAGGCAAATGGAAGGATGCGTGTTGGGGAATGAAAAGACGCACGTGGGAAAGCGTGTGCCACGTGTCACACCTCATTATTCCCTAGGGCAGCTACGCTAGGGTAGCATAATCGATTGCCTAGGAAATCCTCGAGGCCCGTGAGACCCTTATAAATAGGGGTCATCTCATTTCATTTGTACTTTTGCTCCCCCTTCGCTCAGACTCCCTCTCTCTCTTCCTTCTCTACTTTGCCACCGTACGCCGCCACCAACTGCCGTGTCGGAACCCTACCGAAAGCGTTTTTCAAGTAAGTTTCTCTCTTTTTTCTCCTTTCGTTTGCATTTATAGGGTGGTTTTATGGTGAACTGATGAAGTTCTTCATGGAAATCACGAAATCTCTGGAGAAAACGGCGGGATTTCTTAGTTTCTTGTTGCATATCGCGGGGAGAAGGGATGAATAACTCGGGGACACGAAGAATGTCCCGAGGACACGAGATGAAACTCTCGGGGTCCTCGCCAATATTTCTTCGGTGTGAGGGAATCCTCCCAACACGGCATGCCGATGACCTGAGGATGGTCACGGGGAGGCTCGTCGGTTGCCTCGGGGGCGTGGACGAGCGCGACAGTCTCGGAACCCCGACGCTCCATCTTCGCCCTTTCACTTGAACAACGGTGGAGGGGTGAATTTGATATAGATCACAGAATTCACCGTTTCCTTCTGCTTTTCAGGTATATGGAAGCTTTGTCCATTTCTATGGCCGTGGGATCGTTGGACGTCGACGACCAGCCCGACTCTCCAATGGCGCCAATCACTAGTTTCGAGGAACCGCTAAATATGGCTTCCCAGTTCGTCGACGGGGACGAGAACGATATTTTTTGTACTGTCGAGCACCGGCTGGTGGGTTCGTCGAAGTCGTGGAGGGTGTTCTGTCCCCAAGCACACCATCGCATATGCTCGACCTACCGAGGTATGAGGTTCCCTCTTTACGAGTTCATGTTCGACGAGGCGGGGTGGCGTTTGCCCTTCACGGACTTCCAACAAGCAGTGTTCGTCTGGCTGCGCTTGGCGCCTTCGCAGCTTCACCCCAACTCCCTCGCTTTTATCCGAGCCTTCGAGCTCGTCTGTAAATATCTTCGAATCGGGGCAACCGTGCCTCTTTTCTTTCGCATCTTTCACCTCCAGCGACAGGCCTCCGACAACAGACATGGCTGGGTGTCTTTTAAACAAACGAGCAGTCTCTTCCATACCTACCTGGATTCCGTTCGCATCTTTAAATACCGGTATTACATCGTGAGGCCGGTCACGCTTGAAGCTGTGAATTCGGTGTATCTTCGTGTTTTTCGCGAGGTGGACGGGCAGACGGAGGAAGTCCTCGAGCCGAGATTCCCCTTATTCTGGACGGAAGAACACTTCAAAAAGGGGACGGACAACTACAAAGTCAGTCCTGGCTGTCTTGACGAGGGGGATCGCCTGGCCTACGAGAGGATAGTCGTTTTCGTCAACGGTTTTAATAAAGCCAAGCTCGTGACGATGGATGGGGAATTCGTCTGGGGAGACGACGGGCAGGTGTTGACGAAACGCCGTTTGATCAATACGCGAGCCCTCCTCGAGACGTTCTCCGATGAGGATGCTCTCGAGCTGCTAGGTGGTGACATAATCTTCGACTTACTTTTTTCTTCGCGCCCTGATATCCGACTTACAGACATGTTTATTTTCTTTTTGCAGGTAAGATGTCGACTGCCGAGGAATGCTTCAAAAAGTTGAAGGCTGCCCGCCTTTCGAAGAAGGGAGGTAAAGGCCGCATCGAGCAGATCTGAGCGCAGGAATCCGTTCCCACCCAGACAACCGAGGGTTCTTCGGGCTCTCACCAGGACAATGATTCTCCCAGCCCTCAGGGCTCCCTGAAGAGGCAGCGGGTCGCCGATCAAGTGGACATCGACCTTACTGAGAACGAGAGTCCCCCTGCTGTAAAATTTATGCTCCCTCCTTGTCACTCGAGGCCGAACTTCTTCATGGACAATAATTCCCTATGCGTGGGTGCCCCCGAAGCTCGGGCCATCTTAGGCGTCGATAAGGTTTTTCGGAGAAAGGCGCTGGTGGAGGATGTGTCCGCGGTGATGCGGGTTTGCGCGGCTGCCCTGGTTCTGAACGACGAGGCGTGCTTCGAAGATGAGCTGAACAAGCTGCGAGAGAGTTTCAGGTCCATCTCAGGCGAAATGGAGAAGGTGGGTAAGGAGCTGGCTGACTGCAAAAGCCAGAACCAAGCCCAGGTCGAGCTTCAAGGGAAGTTGGAGGAGAAGTTGAAAAATGCTGAGGAGCAGCGAAAACGTCTCTTGGCGAGGGACGCCGAGATTGAAGAGGAGAGGGGTCATCTCTTGGCGAGGAATGCCGAGCTGGAGGAGGCTGTCCGCCTGGATGATGAGGAAACCAAAGAAGACAGGTTGCTGACTTCGCGGGCACCGCTGATAGGGAAGCTAAGGGAAGCCGAGCAAGATAACCTCGTGCTGGCTGACATAGGTTTCATAAACACCGTGCAGCAGCTTCAGGTTCTTAACCCCGGCCTCATAACCGAAGGGACTGACCCCGACTACGAGGTGGTCGATGGTCAAATCGTGCAGCCGATGTAGGAGGACGAGGTCGTCGAACACGAAAAACCCGAGGGGGCCGTCGCCGAGTAGGTTTTTCCTTTCTCGTTCGGTTTGGCCTGCGAGCCATTTTATTTTCGATGCCTATGCCTGACCTGCGTGCCAGGGGCTTTTTGATACCTGTTTGTAATATTTGTAGGCTGGGCTTCTGCCCGATCAATGCATTTTTGTTTATCTGCTTGTGTGCTGTTTGTATGTTTTCAATTGTGTGTGATGTTATTGCATTTGCTATACTTTGTTTATTTTTGTCTAAGTAATAGAGATTTTGGGGCTTGCTCGACTTTGATAATCCTCGACTGCACGGAGAGCTGGTCAAGTGGCCGGGTGTTAGCTCCTAATTTCGACGCTACATGATTTCAGACAATGGCTCTAAAAGAAGTTATTCTTTAAAATAATAATGCTAAAAAATAAGGCTTCGACTAAGAAGGCCTTTGACCATGTTTGTGCAATGCCTGAGTCGAATGGAAGGATTTCAAGACTCCAAATATTGCTAAGTCTAAGGAGTCAAGTCGACACGGTGAAGTGGATAGGGATAATGCATTGCAGTTACAACTGAATAGTGGAGGTAAGTTCCACTATTTGAATTTGAAAAGAGGACAGGTGGCGAAGATCCAGATCGTGAAGACATGCAAAGTGCTAAGTGGCGTAATCTAAGAATAAAACCGTCAAAGGGTGGTTACATTAGAGTACTATAAATAGGTTAGTCTTAGAGTTAGAATAGTGTGAAAATCGAATTGTACAAGTAACTCTATATTCACTCAAAGTATCCAGTGTGTCGAGAAACCAGTGAAGTGAGAATGTACGTGATTGTAATCACCATTACCTTTTATTGCAATGCAATTTACTTTGAAGTTTCTGTTTTAGATTCTTTACTTTGAAATCTCTTTTCACGAACTTTTACCTTTCAAGTCATTTACATTACCCAGTCTTTACTTTGCAGTTTTACATTAAAAGCCTTTATTTTCAAGCATTTACCTTTTCTGCATTTTACGATCTTTATGCATTTCTTTCCAACGTTTAACTCCGGTTTTTCTTTATCAAACCTTTTACATTCAGCCCTTTTTCTTTTCTTTGATGTATTGTTCGACTTAGTCATTTCCTTTATCTTTATCGCTTTCCTTTACACTTCAAACACCCCTTTTTATTTATGTGCATTGTCGAAAGGCATCCTTTATCAAATTGAAAAATATTCTAAATACACAAACAACACATGTCCTAGGATCAATCTGATCGATCCTGTAAGTTACTAGAACTTTATAGTTTTAGAAGATCAGCGGTTGTTTACCAATTTTCAAGGTAAACAAATTGTATTTGGAAGTTTGGAAGTTTTAAATAACCGCCAAAAGGAAGTTTATAACTGTCTTTTTAAGTATTTGTTGTTTCATTGGTCGAGATTGTGGCAAATTATCGTATGCGCCTGAGAAGTGGAAAGGTAGCCAGTACAAACGAATATAGACCAAAGAGAAGAAACATGAGGAGAATGGCATTTGGCCAAGGAAATTCAAATCCCAGTTCTGCCGGGACCAATACTCAACCAAGCAGTTCAAGTGTTCAGAACAACACCATCAATCCTCAAGAATTACCAAGAAGTACTGTGGCGCCAACTCCAGTTCCTTCGACATGAGGGTCGACAGTGTTAACCATGGTGACAGAGCTAGCGTCTTTGACAACAGGACCAGGGGAGACATACGTGAGGCCTTGCACTCAGCCAATCTTGGAGTACATTGGCCCATCAGTGACAAATCCTCAGACTCCGCCAGGAGGAGGTTCGACGTACAGGCAGTTTCCTCCCCCACGATTTTCACAGTCTTTGCCTAGGAACCCAATCTATGGCATGCCAACGGCAATAATGCAGAATCTGCGTACTGCACCCCCAATATATTCAGAAAATGTGATATCTTCCCCTTTACAGGAGTCAGGTTCTGGAATTAACATGGGTCGAAACATCCAGTCCATAGGTTTGGGCTATTCTGCTCAAGGGCCTAACTTAACAAATGAGTCTGCAGCATATTTGAGGCAACAGATGGATGAGAGCAATATGCAAATGGTACATACTTTGTCTCAAACGATGGGAGAAATTTTCCAGCCATTGATCCAGAATACTACTCAAACTAATCAAATGATGACAACCCAGATGGTACGAATAGCAGAGTTCATGGGAATGCCAGCTCCTGTTCAACACCAAACTCAAGGAGTCGAGACGAGGGAGAATGCTCAACAAGTTAACCTAGTGAATCCAGGGTTGGTCAAACCACCTAGGGAGGAGCCTCCTAGAAATTAAATACCAATACTTGAAGAGGAGGAACTAAGGATGGTGCTAGTGAACAAAAATCAAGATGCTGATCGTGTGGTGAATCAGGTTCGACGTAACAATGTAGCGGCCGAGAACAATTTGGCAGCCTTGGTCGAAAGAATAATGGCTCGAAATGGCCTGAATATGGGTTTTTCTAGGCCAAACTTTACTTCACCTATAGTAGACTATATACTTCAAGCTGAATTGCCTCCAAGGACAAAAGTACCAAAGTTTACTAAGTTCTCAGGAGATACTACAAAATCTACCGTCAAACATGTGGTGCGCTACCTGATCGAAGCCGGTGAGATTGCAAATGATGAGAGTCTAAGGGTGAAGTATTTCCCTAGTTCCCTCACTAAAAATGCATTCACGTGGTTCACTACATTACCATCTGGTTCGATTTATAATTGGACTCAGTTGGAACATTTGTTCCATGAGCAATTTTATATGGGTCAGACGAAGATTAGTTTGAAAGAATTGGCTAGTGTGAAACGAAAGTTCAATGAGCCAATAGATGATTACTTGAATAGGTTTCGACTACTCAAGGCTAGATGTTTTACACAAGTGCCTGAGCATGAGCTTGTCGAAATGGCCGCTGGTGGCCTTGATTACTCTATCAGGAAAAAACTGGACACCCAGTATTTAAGGGATATGGCCTAGTTGGCTGACAGAGTTCGACAGCTAGAGCGTCTCAAAGATGAGAAAGCTAGGGTGAATAAGAACAAGAAGGTAGCTTACGTCGAATACCAGGAGGGCATTGAAGAACTGTATGACGAGTTCGTTAGGTTCGACGAAAATGAGATAGACCTTGCTGAACTTAAGAAGGGCCCTCCTTATTCTTGTAAATTATTAGTTCCTTCGAATGAAAAAAACCCTGTCGAAACCGAAAAGAATGATAGGTTCCCAAAGAAAACATACACTTTCGACATCACTAAATGTGACGAAATTTTTTATTTGTTAGTTAAGGATGGTCAAATATTAGTGCCTCCCGGTGCTAAAATACCACCTTTAGAGCAAAGAAAAAAGAGAGGTTTTTGTAAATACCATAATTACTTGGGTCATAAGACGTCTCAATGTTTTCTTTTCAGGGATTTGGTGCAGAATGCTATTCAGGAGGGAAGGCTCAAATTTGGGGAGAAGACTAAGACCCAGATGAAGATTGATACCAGCCCCCTTGAAGTAGTTGAAGTAAATTATGCAGAGCCTGAGGAGGTCAACATGGTCGAACTGGTTGAATTGTCTGACAGCAGTTCGGGTAGTGTTAGTACCAACGAAGCTCTTGGCAGAAATGCCACGGTGGTGGAGGTTACTGAGGACCTTACCAATGATGTTGTGTTTATCAGAGAGGCTGAAGAGATGGATGCCTATCAGCTGGAGCATTTGATATGTATGGCTGCTGAACATTACTTTAGTACCTCTTCTGAAGTTCAAAGGTTCGACACTGAAACTATAGTCGAGACCCGTACTGAAGTTGAAGCACCAAAGTTGCAGATGGTGACAAGAGAGATTGCTGATCATTTTAGGCAGATGGACGAGGCTGTTGCAAGCCTTGATATTGACTTTTCTAAGATGCGTGTAAAATATGAAGTCAACGTGAACATGGTCAAAGTTACTGACAAACAGGCCATGGATATTGATGAACAAGAGGACTGCGACAAGCTGGCTTATCCCAGAGAGGATGAGACCATCATTGATTTTCTCCACAGGTGCTAGGGGAAGAATTCTGAAGTCATGTTGTGCCCTCGATGCAGTGCTATCTTCGACAAAGAAGCTGCTCATGGCCTCCAAGCAGGGAAAGAGGCCAAATCTGGACGTGAGAGGAAAGTTGCTCAAAAGCCAGGGCGTTTCGACCCAAGGAAAGCTACTCAGAGACAATATGGTCCAAGGCCACAAATTCCAAGGGCCAAGCAAGCTACTTTCAAACCCAGTGGCGAAGTACCAACTGAGAGGTGGGTTAAACCCGTCGAAGCAGTTGAAAAAGGGAAGCAAGGATGGAAAAGTTTTGATGTGGCTAGAGGTTCTTCACTTGAGTATAGGAAAGAATTCAAGTCTTCCAACAAAGCTGCCTATGTGTCTGAGAATTACAAAGGAAAAAATCCCATGTCGAGGTCCCAATGGAGGAGAGAGCAGAGGCGAAGGAAGGCTTTGAGAGAAGCTCAGGCTAGAGACTCGACGGAGACCAGCACTAATGTCTTGCCAGCTAGCAACAAAGGTGTTGGCATGAGAACAACAAACCAGCTGCCGGTGGGTCGAAAGTTGTTTACTTCCAAGAAGGAAGCTGAGAAATTTGTGGTCGAAACAGTTGAAGACGAAGCGTCGACCCACAATTTTGATTCAGACTCTGATGCTTCTTTGAACATCATTGTCAACGTAGTGTCAGTAATGCCAAGGGAGTATGACAGAGTAACTGAAGTGGAGAATATGGATGCCAACGCTGAGGCAGAAATGGCAGCACACCAACCGGTGTGCTATTATGTAATGAACAATGGCTGTGTCGAAGAACATAATGCTTTCTTTGAGCGACCAATTGAAGCCATGAAGGGACACTTGAAACCTCTGTATATTACAGGGAAAGTGGAGAACGTGGCTGTTAACAATATCTTGGTGGATTGTGGGGCTACTGTCAACTTAATGCCACATTTTCTGCTAAGTAAAATTGGTAAATTCGACACTGATCTTAAGCCCCACAACATGGTCCTCTCTAACTATGAAGGGAAGATTGGGACCACTTTAGGTGTCTTACAGGTTGACTTGACTGTGGGTACAGTGACAAGACCCACCTTGTTTATGGTGGTCGAAAGTAAAGCTAACTACAACCTTCTGCTAGGAATGGAATGGATTCATGGCATTGGGGCAGTACCTTCATCAATGCACCAACGTATAACAATCTGGAGGCCTGATGGAATAGTAGAAAACATTGAGGCTGATCAAGGCTACTTTAAAGTGCCTGTTAATCATGTTGATGGTTTTGAGTTCGACAAAAAATTGGCACATATTGCGTCTTGTACTCCAGCAGAATTCGATCTCTCCCCAGATGATCACGCATTCTGCTCATTACACTTGCACCCACTGGAGGGGTTTCGATGGGACAGAGAAGTCGTAAGAGAAGAAGGCAATGTCCCATACTATGGGCTGCCTGAGGTTGACCCCACAGGCTGGGGGAGTGAATTCAGTAACAATGACTGAATTCGACGTGTTACAAATAATTTCAGCCTATGTGGTCGAATCCAAGTTACAAGCGGCTTTAGAGGCTGCACACAACCACATGGCTGTCGAAGCCAAAACTCAAATTTGTGAAGCAGGCCCTGGTAAGGACTTTGAACCTGAGCCACCTGATGGGCCTCAAATTGAAGACCAAGACCAAAGGCTTGATGCTGTGTATGATGGTGAGCCTTTAGGTTTTGAAAAGGATCCACTGTCAGATAATATTAAAATGCTGGCGCAGGATCCTTTGGAAGAAATTAACTTGGGTGAAGGGGGAGTGAAAAGGCCTACTTATATTAGCGCTAATCTCGACCCACTACTCAAAGTCGAAATAGTCCAATTATTGAGTAAATTCAAGGATTGCTTCGCTTGGGACTATGATGAAATGCCTGGTTTGAGGAGAGAGCTTGTTGAACATAAGTTGCCAATCATACCTGGGAAAAAGCCAGTCAAGCAAAATCCAAGACGGTTTGCCCCAACAATCCTTTCCAAGATCAAAGAGGAAATCGAAAGGCTACTTAGATGCAAGTTCATCCATACAGCTAGGTATGTCGAATGGCTAGCTAATATTGTACCAGTCATTAAAAAGAATGGTTCTTTAAGGGTTTGTATAGATTTTAGAGATCTAAATTCTGCAACCCCTAAAGACGAATATTCTATGCCTGTGGCAGAAATGCTGATTGATTCTGCTGTAGTACATGAATATTTGAGCATGTTGGATGGTTATTCTGGTTATAACCAAATATTCATTGCTGAGGAAGATGTCCCAAAAACTGCTTTTCAATGTCCAGGGACATTAGGTACTTATGAATGGGTAGTGATGCCTTTCGGTCTAAAAAATGCTGGGGCAACTTACCAGAGAGCAATGAATTCGATCTTTCATGATTTTATTGAGACTTTTATTCAAATATATATTGATGATATTGTTGTTAAGTCCTTTTTAGGAAAAGATCATATAAGCCATCTTCGACATTCCTTTGAAAGGATGAGAAAGCATGGTCTGAAAATGAATCCTCTCAAATGTGCTTTTTGTGTGCAGGCAGGGGATTTCTTAGGCTTTGTGGTCCACAAGAAGGGGATCGAAATCAACCAGAATAAAACCAAAGCCATTATGGAAGCAAAAGCGCCATCAACAAAGAAGGAATTGCTGTCTCTCTTGGGCAAAATAAATTTCTTGAGGAGATTTATATGTAACTTAAGTGGGAAAACACAAGCCTTTTCACCATTGCTTCGAGCTAGCAAGGATGGGTTTGATTGGGGGCAAGATCAACAGGAAGCCTTCGACAAAATCAAAGAGTACCTGAGTCACCCCCTATTCTCTCACCACCTCGTGGCAATAAGTGCATGAGATTGTACATAGCTGCGTCAGATAGAACTTTAGGGAGCATGTTAGCTCAAGAGGATGATGATGGCGTCGAAAGAGCCGTTTATTACCTTAGTAGAGTTTTAAATGATGCAGAAACTAGATATAGCATGATTGAAAAATTATGTTTATGTTTGTATTACTCTTGTACCAAATTGAAGCATTATATAAAACCAGTTGATGTGTATGTTTCTTCTCGTTATGACGTTATTAAACATATGTTGTCCAAACCTATCTTGCATAGTCGAATTGGAAAATGGGCATTAACATTAACTGAATATTCTTTAACTTATAAGCCTTTAAAAGCTGTTAAAGGACAAATAGTGGCAGAATTTATAGCTGACCATTCTACAAATGAGACCCCCTGAACTATCTTGATGTGGAACCTTGGAAGTTATATTTCGATGGGTCAAGCCACAAAGATGGGACAGGCATAGGAGTACTTGTTATTTCTCCTAGTAAAATTCCAACAACACTTAAGTATAAAATTGAAGGCTGTTGTTCTAACAACAAATCTGAATATGAAGTTTTAATTGCTGGACTTGAAGTATTATTGGAATTGGGGGCAAGTCACGTCGAAATAATGGGAGATTCAGAACTGGTCATAAAACAAGTGACCAAAGAGTACAAGTGCATAAAAGAAAATTTGATTATGTACTTTGTAGTTGTGAATCGACTGTTGAAAAAGTTTGACGCAGTTAGTTTTCGACACATCCCTAGACTGGAAAACCAGGTAGCTAATGACTTGGCTCAGATTGCATCAGGGTATAAAGTTTCAAAAGACAAATTACAAAATGCAATCGAAGTCGAAGTCAGAGGAAGGGTGGTGTCAGTAGGATTAGCCCCATCAGATTTGGAAGAAACTAAGCTTGGATATGTTGACGAAGACAATTTCGCAATTCTGGCTGTTGATAGTATAACTGACAAGGATGGGAGGAAACCTATAATGGATTACCTGAAAAATCCAATAGCTTCAACAGAAAGGAAAATCAAGTATCAAGCTTTAAGTTATGTCTTGTTGGGTAATGAATTATTCAAAAAGACTACTGAGGGAGTATTGCTTAAGTGCCTCAGTGAGGCAGAAGCATACTTAGCCCTTTCAACTGTTCATAGTGGGGCATGTGGGGCACATCAGGTAGGCCATAAAATGAAATGGTTGTTGTTTCGACAAGGCATGTATTGGCCTATCATGTTAAAATATTGTATTGAATTTGCTAAGGGTTGTCAGGAATGTCAAGTTCATGCTGGCATTCAACATGTCCCTGCGAGTGAATTACATTCTATAGTGAAACCTTGACCTTTTAGAGGATGGGCTTTGGATTTGGTCGGAGAGATTCGACCAGCATCATCTAAAAATCATAAGTACATTTTGGTGGGTATTGATTATTTTACCAAGTGGGTCGAAGCTATCCCATTACCAAATGTTGATCAGGAAGATGTGATTGAATTTATCCAGAAGCACATCATCTATAGGTTTGAAATCCCAGAGATAATTACAACAGACCAAGGATCAGTCTTCACTGGTCGAAAGATGCAAGAGTTTTCTAAAGAAATGTGATTCAAGCTTGTAACCTTCACACCTTATTATGCTCAAGCTAATGGCCAAGTCGAAGCAGCAAATAAAGTAGTTATTGGGTTGATAAAAAAGCATGTGGGAAAAAAGCCAAGAAATTGGCACAAGACATTGGACCAAATACTCTGGGCATGTCGAACGTCCCCTAAAGAGGCTACTAATACTACCCCATTTCGACTGACTTTTGGTCATGATGCAGTTTTGCCTGTGGAGATTTATCTTTAATCAATAAGGATTCAAAGGCATCATAAGATTCCATCTGAGTCTTATTGGAATATGATGCTTGATGAATTAGTAGACCTAGATGAAGAAAGGCTCCATGCATTAGAGTTGTTGAAAAGGCAAAAGAAAAGGGTGGAGAAGTCTTATAACAAAAAGGTCAAGATTAAAACCTTTTCAACTGGAGATCTAGTGTGGAAAGTGATCTTACCTATGGATCGAAAGACCAGAACTTTGGGGAAGTGGTCTCCTAAGTGGGAAGGTCCTTTTCAAATTATTAAGGCATTTAGTAATAATGCTTATGAGATTCAAGAGATGGAGGGTGATTTAAGAGTCTTAAGGGTAAATGGGAAGTATTTGAAAAAATATAAGCCTATTTTACAAGAAATCCATATTAAGACGTAAATTTTATTCAAATTATAAAAGCCAAAATAGGTCATGTGAGGCCAAAATGGCATACAAAAAAAAAACATGTACAATAACATAAAACCCAGGAGAAAGATTATTCATTAATAGAGTTGAGGAAGGCAACATAATCTTCGTCAGCTTCATCATCAGAGTTTTGTGCTTTAGAATGTCCTTTCTTGGGTGCCTTCATCTTGGTTTCTCTCTTCTTGGCGCGAGATGTTGCTCCAGTTAAAGTGTCTTTGAGGGCAGTAGCTGTGGCCTCAGCTTTCCTTGTCTCTCCAGCCACCTTCTTGGTCATTGCCTTCTTTGAAGAAGTACTCATACTTGCTGTAGTAGGTGCAAGATATCCCAAGAGGGAAGAGGGTTTTATAGAGGCAAGGCTTTGTAAGGATTGCCCAGTCAATGATGGAAATACGTGAAATGACCCTTGGGAATAGACCCTAGGGTTGCGCTATTAATATTCCTTTATGGAATAGAAACTTGTGTCGTTGGAACACTAAGCTGTTAAAAGCTGCGCTATTTTTATGATTTCTAAGAAAAGAGGCAGAATACTTTAATTACTCTGTTAGCAAAGTAAAAAAATATGTTTTGTAGGTCGAAGAGTTGATAGTAAACAGAAGAATTTAGATAAAGGCCATAGGGCATTAAGATTGTCTGTAAATGGGGCCTTAAAAGGACCATAAAATATGATGAACAAAAGTGGAACTACAAACAAGAAATCATATGACAATCAAAAAGGGAGCTTCGACTTCAACTCAAGGAAGGTGACCTTGTGATTCTGAATGCGTTTTTCACATAGAGCTTTGGTGAGTTTGGCTGCTGAAAGTTCTTTTTCAAGCGTTTGGGCCTTGTCAAGGAAGTCTATGGTGCGCTTTAGCTCTCTGGCCATTTCAGTATCGTCGAACTCTCCCAGCTCAAGGTTGCATTTTTCAGCCTTAGAAATCTTGTTCTACAGCTCTTCAATTTGCTATTTCCAGTCATCAATATTCTTCTGGTTCGACTCCACTTCTGCCTGCCTTTTCTGTTGTTCAGTCTCTAGACTTTCGACCATAGCTTCTGATGCATGCGCATCATCCCAGGCTAAAGCTTCCAATCCAGTTGTGATTTCAATTTTGTCTTGGATCTTGGGAAGGGACTTGAAGTCCTCAGACATTTGATTCACTAAAGCAGTTAGCTCCAAGAGGAATTCAGAAACACCTTGGCTAAGGGTCGAAAGGTCCAGCTTCTGAAGGCTATCTTTAAGAAAGAGAGAAGCAGTTGGATCTGAAAGTAGGACATTGTGGATGTCTCCCTTGAAGAATTTGTCCTTGATTTTTTGAAGGATAAGACTGGCGAAATCATTTGGAGTTGGACCCCCAGAGCTGGTCGAAGTACTAAGACTAGTGCCTGAAGAACTGTACTTCTTCCCAAGTATCAATCTGGCATACTCTCGAGGATTTGACCATTTGAGAGTAGCCAGTGGGTCTCCAGCAGGGGATCCTCTAGTAGTTGAAGCGACCATAGGCTTAGGAGTTGGATTTTTGACAGGATCTGCTTTAGCCACAGTCGAAGGGGTGTGATCTTGCTCAGTCCTCTCCCTCTCTTCTTCTTATTCTTCGTCTTCTTCGACTTCCTCCTCTACTGCTTCGGTGGGCCTTTCTTCTGTGTCCATACCAATAGCCTCTGTTTGGTCGAAAGGTTGTTGATGAGAAACATCATCCCCTTCATGATCAGAACCATCGGTCTGGGATTGTTGAGTAGTGGTCCTGGCAGGAGAACTTTGGTTTGTTTCATCTGCTGCAGGAGGAGGAACTGTAAGAGGGATAGGTTGGTTAATTTCGCTGATTGAGCTATATCCAGAAGCAAGGTCAGAGGTAGGGTAATAAGTTGGCTCACCTTGGCTATTCAGCAGAGTTGTTATAAAGCTGAAGGAAGGTTGTGGTGGGTTAGAACCACCTACATCAGCCTGAAAAACCACAAGTAAAAGGAATAAGATTGAGAGAAGTCTGAGTAGGGAATCCAAATACTGAATGAAGATAATACACATACCTGTACAGCCGCAGCATCAGGACTTGAGTTCGCACTCTCAGGATCACCAGCAGTCGTTTTCGATGCAACCCTGGAGAGTTGTCTCTTGACACCACTATCAGCAGGTGTCTTCTCAAGGATTCTTGCCGCCTTTGAGGGAGATTGGGTGGTAGTTCTAGAAGCTTTGACAAGCTTCCTTTTCTTCTTAACTACTATCTCCTCAGGGGACTCATCATCAGTATCTGGAGGAACAACTGCTTGAGCACCTTTCTTGCCCTTTTTTGAAGGCGTTGGAGGTTTTCGAGCATCCTGAAGGGTGACGCAAATATTAGAGGATTGGTTACACAAAATGACTTAGGCAAGGGATATAAAGTACCTTTGTGCCTTCAGTGTCCTTTTTGACCTTCGCAGCACCCTTCGACGAGCTGGTCTTTCTGGCCATGGCTGAAAGACAGACGATTATTACAAGGTTAATAATTGAGTGGTTAGTTAAAAAATCACAAATCAAGGGCCTCAAACCTTCATATATTTCGGATTTGACACGGAAATCCTTGACCCCTATATGAAGGTGTCCTTTGAAACTGTCCAGCGTATGTTTAGTCACAACCACCCGTTGGGCTTTCAGTTGAGACTGCTGTCGAAGGAGTTTTAAGTGCTCACCATAGACAAACTAGTCTGGAAATAGGGGGGGCAAGTGCCACTCCAAAATCAGCGTTAGGCAGTCGAGGGAACTTTGGAGGAAAGAGTTCAAAAGCTACCTTATAACGTTTCTCAACAGGAACGTTTGAAGGGATTTTTAACTGATCCATTTTTTGTAGAAATTTTTCCTTCAAAGTGACAGCAGCCTCACGAACGGTTCGACTAATATCATCTGGTCGATAGACAGTTTCAAAGTACTTTTGAAAGGCTTGAATTTCTTTGACATGAATGAACTTACTCTTCTTGGTCTTCTCTTGCACATCAAGAAAAGCTTGGTCAAGTAAGGAAGAGAAGCAGCAACATTAAGAAATTGCTCACTGTAGTACTTCGACCACCAGTTATGGAAGGGTTTGGTACACAAGAAGGTGGGCTGAAAATACACAGGGGAAAGGGTTGCTTTCCTAGCGTTCCACCGGTCGAAAGTGACTGCAGCACTTCCTTCATCAAAACTGGCTGTGTGAAGGACCACATGGCCTTTCTTCCCATATAGACACTTGGGGAAGATCTGAGCCAACCCAAATTGTCGAGAGACAAGATTTGGTTGGTAAGCAATTAAGGCTACCAGGTTTCTCTCAAGATTCAGCCTTTCAACAATAAATCTAGGAATCAAGAAGGCTTCCCAGATCGAAACAGTTTCAGCGTCGAGGTTGGTGGATGGATCAGGGAATGGCCTTGTGAACCACTCATACCCATATTTTCTCTCAGCAAAGGGAGCCATGCTAGGTGTGAACTCATGCTTTTTTGCAAACATTATAATATAACTGGAGAAGGCTCTCTTGAGAGTTTCCCCATCATCATTTCGTGTAAGTTTCACCAGGCGGGTACCTTCGACCCTCCTCTCTTTAATTTCAGCAGAATCTTCATCGGCCTGCCATTTCCTGGGAAGGCTAGCTTCAAAGGTTGCATTGAGCCACAACTGAAGTAGCCAAAGAGGGCCATTCAAGTGAACAGTACCTTGGCTCTCCAAGTCTTTGAGTCGAGCCGCCCCTTCACTGAGAGACTCGTAGAGGTTCGCCAGGATTAATCCACTTAGGCAAACTCCTCTATTGTTGTGAAGCTGGTTGGCCAGAGTGAGATACTTTTTGGCCACCTGCAGGGATTTTGAACAAAATACATACCTCGACAGCCAAACGGTCAGAAAGGCAATATGTTCCTTATCAGTGATTTCTGCAGTATCACGTTTGTGGTGGTTGATAAAGTGGGTATATATGAGTTTGGAGTCAGAAATCCCTATGGTATCCTCTGCATCAGTATCAGGGTCATAGGAAATACCATCTGGTCGAAGACCTGCAATGGCAACAAGGTCGAAGAGTGTGGGAGTAACCATCCCACAAGGAAGATGAAAGGTGTAGTGGGTGCTATCCCAAAAATAGAGTATTGTTGCCAGCAGGTTCAAGCAATAAGGAATGTTGGTTTTCGACAGCATCAGCAGATCATAGATTCCTATGGTTTTCTAGTAGTTAGCTTTGACCCTCTCCATTCTGGTCATCCAAAGGTCAAAATCCTTTAAAGGATTGACAGCTCTTACCAGCCTCGTACCATCATGAAGGTACCTCAGATCCATTTTTGTTAGATTAGGTGTATTAGGAGAGGTTCCCTCCTCATTAGGGTTGCTTTTTTGCCCTAAAGGTCTAGACTTACGGTAAGAAGGAAAGAACTCAGCCAGTTTTTCATTGTTGGGTTTTACATCAGCTAGGGGGCCACCTAAAGCATAGGGTTTATCAGAGATAAGGAGAGGGATCATTACCTGGGATTCGTAAATCTTCTTTGTTTCTTCAAGAAGAGGTTCCGGCAAGAACTGTTGGTTCTTTACCACCTTTGGTCCAGGGATGTTTGAAAATGGCGGGAGAGTTTGCTCGAACGGAGTGGTTTTACCCGTTTGGTTTTTCGTTGCTTGGGGAACTATTTGAGAAGACGCCATTGATGGAGGTTGAAGAGAAAACGAGAGTGTGTTCTGAGTTTTCTTGAGAGAGTTTATAGAACAAGAGAAATAAGTTGTAGAAAGTTTGAAAATGCGAAAGTTCGTGAAATTGGGGAAAAAGGGTATTTATAGATGTGTGGAAGACGAGGCGACTGTGAATCCACCGTTAAAATGGATACGATAGTGGGACGCATGTCCTCTTTGGAGATCGTTGGATGGTGGTGGTTGTAGTCAGACTGTAAATGCTTAATCCCAAGAAAAGTGATGATGAAAACTGTTTACGAATACGGCTGAAAAGACGTTTGGAGATTTGCCATCATGACATGACGTCACAAGCATGGTTAAAAGAAACTGAATAGTTTCTAAATCGTGGGTTGGTCAGTTGAGACCATGTTTTCCATAGTCGAATGAGCAGGCGTCGAAAATAATGTTATCAAAAAATGACCTTCCTACCAATACTGGCAAAAGGGCATTTTTGGGGGGCAATTTGTTAGCTCCTAATTTCGACGCTACATGATTTTAGACAATGGCTCTAAAAGAAGTTATTCTTTAAAATAATAATGCTAAAAAAGAAGGCTTCGACTAAGAAGGCCTTCGACCATGTTTGTGCAATGCCTGAGTCGAACGGAAGGATTTCAAGACTCCAAATATTGCTAAGTCCAAGGAGTCAAGTCGACACGGTGAAGTGGATAGGGATAATGCGCTACAGTTACAACTGAATAGTGGAGGGAAGTTCCACTATTTGAATTTGAAAAGAGGACAGGTGGCGAAGATCCAGATCGTGAAGACATGCGAAGTGCCAAGTGGCGTAATCTAAGAATAAAATCGTCAAAGGGTGGTTACATTAGAGTACTATAAATAGGTTAGTCTTAGAGTTAGAATAGTGTGAAAAATCGAATTGTACAAGTAACTCTATATTCACTCAAAGTATCCAATGTGTCGAGAAACCAGTGAAGTGAGAATGTACGTGATTGTAATCACCATTACCTTTTATTGCAATGCCATTTACTTTGAAGTTTCTGTTTTAGATTCTTTACTTTGAAATCTCTTTTCACGAACTTTTACCTTTCAAGTCATTTACATTACCCAATCTTTACTTTGCAGTTTTACATTAAAAGCCTTTATTTTCAAGCATTTACCTTTTCTGCATTTTACGATCTTTATGCATTTCTTTCCAACGTTTAACTCCAGTTTTTCTTTATCAAACCTTTTACATTCAGCCCTTTTTCTTTTCTTTGATGTATTGTTCGACTTAGTCATTTCCTTTATCTTTATCGCTTTCCTTTACACTTCAAACACCCCTTTTTATTTATGTGCATTGTCGAAAGGCATCCTTTATCAAATTGCGAAATATTCTAAATACACAAACAACACATGTCCTAGGATCAATCTGATCGATCCTGTAAGTTACTAGAACTTTATAGTTTTAGAAGATCAGCGGTTGTTTACCAATTTTCAAGGTAAACACTGGGGTGTATCCCGACCTTCAACGAGGCTAAGAGCTCGGTCGAGGTCTTAGCTTCGCGGCGTGAACTTCCCATCTCGAGATGGGTGTTCTGCCTAATTGGTACGATGACGCAGGAGCTCGATCGAGGTGTCCTCATCGGATCAAAGTGCTTGCGCACACACAACGCAACCCTTGACCATCGTGTTTCGTATAGGGGTGTCGCGCTTGTACCCTAGTGCGCCCCCGTAACCGCGATGCTAGTGTGTCGCGGGTAGTGCTTAACTGTAGTACTGTTTGAGCTTCTCAGCGTTCCATGATCGAGCAAGTTCCTCCCCGTGCAGATTTTCGAGGAAGTAGGCTCCTGTCCACTTTTTCACGCGGACACGGTACGGGCCCTCCCACTTTGCGGCGAGTTTGCCTTCTCGCGAATCTTTCTGGTTCCTTCATAGGACGAGGGTGTCTACTTGAAAATCACGTTTGATAACTTTGTCGTTATAACATAAAGTTATTTTCTGTTTAAGTGAAGCTTCCTGGAGAAAAGCGCCCGAACGCGTCTCCTAGACGAAATCGAGCTCTTCCCTTAGGGTTTTGTTGTTCGCGTCTCCGTCGAGGGGAGCTTCTGTCCTCCTCGAGGGTTCCCTGATCTCTACGGGAATCACCGCTTCTGTTCCGTAGGTTAGACGAAAAAGGGTCTCCCCGGTTGTGGAATGCAGGGTTATTCGGTAGGCCCAGAGGACACTGCGCAGCTCCTCGACCCACCGTTGTTTGGCGTCGCCTAATCGACGTTTCAATCCTCAGAGGATTACCCTGTTCGCCGCTTCAGCTTGCCCATTCGTTTGAGGGTGCTCGACCGACGTGAAGTGCTGCTTCGTGCCTAGTTTGGTGAGGAAGTCTTGGAAGTTCCTGTCGGTGAACCGTGTTCCGTTGTCGGTAACAATGGCTTGAGGCACGCTGAACCGGGCGAGGATGTTTCTTTTGTAAAAATGCAGTATGTTGAAGGCTGTGATTTTGGCCAATGCTTCCGCCTCGATCCACTTCGTAAAGTAGTCCACTCCGACGATGAGGTACTTGTTTTGATATGATCCTATGACAAAAGGTCCAAGGATGTCCATTCCCCACCACTCAAATGGCCACGGGGAGGACAATGTTTTGAGCTCGCTAGGAGGAGCGAGGTGCATGTCCCCATGTCGCTAGCATCTATCGCACTTCTTAACGTGTTCCTTGGTGTCCTGTTGCATGGTGGGCCAGTAATACCCTGCTCGAAGTGCTTTACGGGCTAACGATCGCCCGCCGAGGTGCTACGCATTGATTCCCTTGTGGATTTCCTGGAGGATGCCGGGGACCCTGTTCTCCTCGACGCATCTGAGGAGAGGGATAGCAAACCCTCGCCGATATAGCTTGTCTTCGACTATCGTGTATGAGCCTGCCCGCCGCTTTACCATCCCCGCTTCCTTGGGATCTTCAGGCAGTCTGCCCATCGTGAGGTACTCGTACACCGAGGTCATCCAGCAATTGCTGTCCCCAATGGCGTTCACGTCCGTTGCTGGAACGGGGCTTGTCAATGCTCGGGCAGGAAAGCACTTCTTGTATGACAGATTTGTTTTCGCCCTTCTTCTTTGTGCTCGCCAATTTGGACAAGACATCTGCTCGGGCATTGTGATCGCGAGGGATGTGGGTTACTTCCGTGGAGGTGAATATTTTCATCTTTTCTTTCACCAAGGTCAAGTATTCGATGAGGCTGTCGTTCTTGGCCTGGTACTCTCCTCGGACTTGAGAGGCCACGAGCTGCGAGTCGGTGAATATTTTGACCTCCTTGGCGCCGAGGTCCTCGGTCAGCCGAAGCCCGACAAGGAAAGCCTCATACTCGGCTTGGTTGTTCGACGTCGGGGAGGATAGTTCGAGGGATACCTCGATCGGGATGCCTTCCTCGTTTTCGAGGATGATGCTCGCCTCGCTTCCCTTCGGGCTAGATGCTCCGTCGACATAGTTCATCCATTTTTGGGATCCGTTGGTCGAAGGTTCTGGGATGGTCATCTCTGCCACAAAGTCGGCCAATACCTGAGCCTTCAAGGCCTTCCTTCCCTCGTATTGGATATCAAACTTGGCGAGTTCGAGCGACCACCTAAGCATCCTCCCCGCCATATTTGGCTGTCCAAGGAGTTGCCTTATGGGCTGTTCGGTCCTTACGATGACAGTGTGGGCTAGGAAGTAATGGCGTAGCCACTTGGCCGCAGTGATGAGGGCAAGGGCGACTTTCTCTATCTGCTGATACCTGAGCTCGGGGCCTTAGAAGGCTTTGCTCATGAAGTAAATCGGTTTCTGCCCGTCCGGGGTTTCCCGAATGAGGACCGCGCTGACCGTTTCACTCGTTATTGCGAGATACAAGAAAAGTGTCTCCCCGCTCTCGGGCCGTGAGATAACCGGGGGTTGCGATATGACTCGTTTTAGGTGGAGGAGCGCATGCTCACATTCCTCGCTCCATGAAAACGTCGCTTTTTGTCGAAGAAGTTTGAAAAATGGGAGTGCGTATTACGCAGACTTGGCGACGAAGCGGGAGAGGGCGGTGAACATCCCGTTCAATGACTGTATCGACTTCTTCGATTCCGGAGTTGGGATCTCGGAGAAAGCCCTAAATTTGTCGGGGTTGGCTTCGATTCCTCGTTCTGTGAGATAGAAGCTGAGGAACTTTCCCGCCCGAACGTCGAAGGTGCATTTGTCATGGTTGAACCTCATGCGGCATCTCCTCGCTGTGTCAAACACCTTCTTGAGGTGTGCGGCGTGGTCAACTTCTTTCGCGGATTTGACGATCTTGTCGTCCATATAGAGCTCGAGCATGTCGCCGATTTCAGCCCGAAAAACCTTGTTCATCATCCGTTGGTAGGTCGCACCGGTGTTTTTCAGGCCGAAGGGCATTACATTGCAGTAGTAATTGCCCGACTCGGTCATGAAAGCCGTGTGCTGTTTGTCGGTCTTATCCATGGTAATTTGGTTGTATCCTGAGTAGGCGTCCATGAAGGACAATAGTTTGTAACATGCAGAATTGTCGACCAGCTGGTCGATGTTAGGTAAAGGATAATAGTCTTTCGAGTAAGCCCGGTTAAGATCAGTATAGTCAACACACACCCTCCATTTTCCATTATTCTTTTTTACGAGTACAACGTTGGACAACCAGGTTGTGTACCCGGCCTCCGAAATAAAATTTGCCTCTAGGAGGTCTTTTACAACTTTTCTAGCAGCCTCCGCTTTTTTGGGAGACTGCTTATGCCTACGTTGAGCTATGGTCCTAGCGGCCGGATCTACTGCGAGCAGATGACAAGCCACCTCGGGATCAAGGCCATGCATCTCGGAGGTGCTCCATGCGAACAGGTCAGCGTTCTCCCGAAGACATGCCTTCAGTTGCTCCTTCGCCAGTTCGGGGATCCCGGTGCCAATCTTCACGTTACGGTCTGGATCGTCCCCGAGTGCCACGAGCTCAAAGTCTCCGTCTGGGATGGGGCGCATTGGGTGGAGTGGCCGCCCATTGTTTTCCGCCTGGACGTCGAGGTCTTCTGCCCCGTCTTCATCGGGTTCGCCCGGGAACCTGCTGTCGAGGTCGACCGTGTTGACGGGCGGGAGATGTCTCTGTACGGTGTCCGTGGATGGCTTTGTTCCGGTCTTCGGCTTGTTGCCGATGGAACTCATGCCTTTGATCGCAGCATTGAAGCACCTCCTGGCCACGTCTATGTCCCCATGCATCGTAACCACACGTCCCCGAGTCGTGTAGTACTTCATCTTGAGGTGGACCGTTGATGGCACTGCTGTGAGTTCGGCCATGGTCCTCCCGAGGATGCAGTTATAGAGGGATGAACATTCGACCACCAGGAAGCGGGTCTTCACTTGTCGGGCAGTGTCTTCGGCCCTGAATGTGACCATCAGCTCAACATAGCCCCATGGTCTGGTGGTGGTTCCGTTGAACCCCTGCAGATCTGAACCGACGTACGGGGTCAGATGTCTCTCGTCGAGATGGAGAGTCCCGAATAGATGAGTGTACATAATGTCGACCGAACTGCCCTGGTCGACAAGGATCCTTTGAACGTCAAAATTTGCCATCTGTTCCCTGACCAGGAGGGGGATAGTGGCGTTGGGTGCTCCACTGAGGAGCTCTTCGAGGTAGAAGGTGATAAGGTTTGATTTCCCTTGCACCTTCTCGAGAGTAGTTGTCTTCGTCGATGTCGCGGACTCCAGTTCGTCAAATTTCTGCTTGATCGACCCGACGGACAACTTCTCGTAACCACCCCCGGAGATGACCATATTCTTGGGGAAGCTTTCCCACGTGCTCTGGGCAGCGACGGGGTCCTCGTGGGGGAAGTTTGCCCACATGTTGCGAATTGCTTCTTGGCCCTCAATGCCTTCGGGGACCAGGAATTCTTCGGGTCGAGTGACGCTGAGGGCGACCTGAAGCCGACTCTCGTCGGGAGGAGGTGTTGTCTCCTCGACGTTTTGGCTTCCCGGGAACTGGGACGAGGAGTATCATTCTTCTGGGCGTACTTCTTCAAGTGCCCTTCCTTAATCAGGATCTCAATTGCATCCTTGAGATAGATGCAGTCTTCTGTGACGTGTCCGTGGCTCTGGTGGAACCTGCAGTACTTTGACTTGTCCATGTTTGATTTTGGGGTAGTCGGCTTCGGAAAACGGATGCCTCCTTTCAGAAATTCCGAGTTCTGGCACTCGGAGAGGATTCGTGCACGGGGTGTATTGAGCGGGGTGTATTCTGTGAACTAGCCAGCTGGTCCGCGCGGTTCACGAGGATCCCGGTGGCAATTTTCTTTCTTTCTTTCTCCTCCTCGCCGGGGAGGAGAGTCTTCTTCTTTGTGGCTGCGGGGGCCCACCTTGCGTCTCGACTCAAGGGCAATCTACGCTGCCTCCGACTCCTCGAGCTCGATGTACGACTGAGCTCATTGGAGGAGGTCCTCCAGACGGCGGGGTCTACGGAGGCCCATGCACTTGGCAAAATCAGATCCAAAACGTAGTCCATGGATAATTAAATACTTCTTCATGTCGTTGATTGTATGAACCTCGACAGCTTCTCTGTTGAATCTCTCAATGTAGTTTCGGAGAGATTCGTTCTTCCCCTGGAAGATGCTCTCTAGGGCAGCCTCCGTCTTCGGGTGTCGACGAGATGCAGTAAAGTGTTTGGTGAAGCGTTGTCTTAGTTGCTTCCAGGATGTGATCGACCCGGGTGCCAGACCCTTGTACCATGTCATGGCGCCCTTCCGTAAGGTGGTAGGGAAAAGCCTGCACTTAATGACTCCTATGACGTTCCTGAAGTCGAGCATGGCTTCAAAACTTTCGACGTGATCGTCGGGGTCGGCCAGGCCATCGTAGGTTCCCAGCGGCGGGGGTTTCTCCATGCCCGCAGGAATTGGGGCGTTCATGATCTCCCATGATAAAGGGGTCCTCTGGTCGTCGACGTCGCTTCCGGCCGGGGACCTCGAAGGGGATCGGTGTTGCCGTGGAGGGGAATTCCTCGAACGGTTCCTTGGCCTCTCCTCGGTGGTTTTGGACTTCTTGGTAGTGGAGGGTCTGGGTTCCTTCCGAGGCAGGGAACGATGGCGTTTCTGGGAGATCGCCGGTTGGGGGCGTTGAAGGCGTGGACGACGACCCTCGTGCACCGGCGATGAGGGTTCAAGATTCTTCGGATGGGGTCCTTCACGGGGAAGGAGAACGGCGAGGTGAAGGTGGACGACAATGTCTTCGCGGGGAAGATCGTCGTGTCTGCCCTCGCTCTAGTGCTTTAATTCTGAGATTCTGGTGTGCGATCAGCTGGTTGGTCTGATTGACCAAGGCAAATAGGGCCACGGTGCTCGGATCTGCATTGGGCGGAGGAGCAACTGGCTGAAAGATGGCTTGCTGGTCGTCTTGGCGGGCGGCGTCGTAAGTCGTGTCTTGGGAGTCCGGGGAGGCAGTATGCCCGTCCCTGACGTCACCTTCTTCGATGTTGAGGGCGGTAGTGTCCTCATGGTGGTTTCCATTCTCGAGTTGCGCGAGGACGGTGTCCAGAGCTTTGGTAGCAGACGGGTTGTTGGCCATGCTGGTGATGAACGAGAGGATTGCTTTGGTTTATCGGAGGAAAAACGGGGAAGCAAGGGTTCCCACAGACGGTGCCACTGATCTTACCTGGATCAGACAGTTATTCAGTGGCCAGCAACGTCGTATGGACTTCAGCTCCAGTAAGGTTGAAAGATGGCGGGGGGTGTACCTGCAAGGTACTCCGACGCTCAAGTAAGATAACGGTCAGAGAAAGGCAAGTACAAAAGAAGAAGGTTAAAGTGTATGAGATTGTGTAACCTGACCCTCTCAAGCGAGAGGGTATTTGTAGAGAGCCCCCAACGCGGGGCCAACGGTCACTAGCACTGGGCTGGATTGCGAGGCCAAATCCAAGTAACTGCCAGGGCTTACGTGGCGTAGTGAAGACTAGGACGTGGTCTTCGCCCTGGGGTAACCGTTCCTAGATCTCTGGAATTAGGGCAGACCGATTCCATCGGGAGTAGGTGGTTACATGAGAACGTGTCCTCGCGGGGAGGAGTCTTGCGTGTCGGGGAGAGACGTGTCCTCGCGGGGAGGACTTTTATGTGTTGGAGATGGCTCCTCGTGCGGAGGAGCACCAAAGTGTCGGGGAGGAGCAAGCCCGGAGAGGCTTAGCACCTCTGCCCGATGCTTCACGCCGTGTGTGCTCGAACACCGCCGAGGTGTGGTGTGTGCCCGACACTGTTGAGGCGGGTATGTGCTCGACATTGGTCGTGCTAAGAGGTCTTTGTTGGGCCATCCCAGGACGTGTGGGTTGGGCCTGCTCGATTAAGGAGCGGACCCCGGCCCAGTCCAGAACAATTATGTTTTGAAATTTAAAAAAAATCATATTTAATTCTTCTTATTTTAAAAAATTATATAATTTGGTAAAGAAACATTTTATGGTAATCTAAACACGTATGAAAAAAATTATTCAAAAATTTAAAAGTTTAGAGGTAATTAAATAGTTTTCAAAATTTTAGAAAATAGCAAGGACTAGAATTTCATGCATAAAAATTTTGTAGGGATCAAAATATGTCATTTTTTTTATAAGGACTAAAAATGAAAAGTGAGATATTTACAGGGACCAAAAACATATTTAACCCTTTAAGAATACATAAATAAATAAAACATAACCTATTTTTCATGCTTAGAATCATTATGTATTAATAATTAGATTAAAGATATATGATAGTTGTAAGTCAAATTTTGTTTAAGACTTTGATATTTGTTTCTTTCATTAAGTTGTTTCTTTCAACCAAAGATATATGCGTAGTTTCTTATTTTTCTTGCAATATCATTATAGTTAGATTAAATTTTCTTTTAAAAATCTCATTCTTTTAAGATCATTAATAATAATTTTGTTATGATATATCTATATTTTAGTTTATAATTTAAATATAAATTAATTTATTATTCTTTTTAATTTTGGGACAACACTTTAAATTTTTCTGTCAAAGAAGAAAAGTAGGGGGTTTAAAAACAATCATAATTGTATAATGAAAAATAATATTAAACATTCATTCCGTTTAATCTTATTTTTTATATCAGTGTGTAACATTTTGAATAAAGTAAACAATTCATATAGTAGCATAGCTAACTTCACTCTTTTTTTTTTTTGAGATATTGGATCGAACTCTAGTATTATCGATAGAGGTTTAGCATGTCGTCGAAGTCTGCTCACATGCTGTTGTCGAAGACCTACTTGCTGTAGTCGAAATGTGTTCTAGTATGTAGTTGTCGAATTGGGCTTGTTTGTTATGTCTAATTGTTTAAGTTAGCTTGTACCCTAAGTTAGCTTGTAATGGGTAATTGTTAAAAAATATCATTAGTTTAGTATGTTAGGTTTATTATAAATAGCATACCAGTCTCTCATCTTAAGTGTGACAAATCCTAATTAGGGTAAGAGGGTTATTTGTTATTTCTGAGTACTTGTAATCTAATTCAAAGAGAAAGTAAATAATAACAGTTATAACCAATTCTTGTTGTTCTTCTTGTTTTTCCTATTAACCCTAACCCTTGTGTGTTACTTGCCATTAAAGAAACCAATTATAGTTTGTTTTAAGGCATCGTTTTTCACAACAAATTGGTGCAGTGAGCGTGGAGGAAGATGCCTTCAACAAAAAATGAGATTGAAAAGTTCACCAGAGTGAAGGATTTCAGTCTGTGGCGCTTGAAGATGAAAGACCTACTGGTTCAGCAGGGTTATTTGGAAGCGTTGAAGGGAGATGCAGTCATGGACGTTGCGTTAACGGAAAAACAAAAGATGACCATGATAGAGAAAACCCATATCTCAATATTGTCGAGCATTGGTGATAAGGTTCTCCAATAGGTATCAAAGGAGACTACGACATCGGGGTTATGGTTGAAACTTGAAAGGTTGTACATGACCAAATCTCTGGTGAATCGACTATACCTAAAGCAAGCTTTGTATTCATTCAAGATGGGTGAAGACAAAGTGTTGGCTGAGCAGTTGGATATGTTCAACAAGTTGATTCTTGATCTAGAAAATATTGATGTGAAGATCGATGATGAAGATCAAGCACTATTGCTGTTGTGCGCTTTGCCTAGAACACATGCCCACTTCAAAGAAATTCTCATGTATGGAAGGGAGTCCCTGAGCTTTGAAGAAGTTCAATCAGCCTTGTATTCTAAGGACTTGAACGAACAAAAGGAGCATAAACCTTCGACAGTTGGTGAAGGTTTGGTCGTTAAGGGAAAATTCTTGCAAAAGGATGGTAAGTTCGACAGAAAGAAAGGTAAAAATCAACAAAAGTATTATAGTGGTGAGGCATTTGGTATTCGATGATATCATTGTAAAAAGGAGGGTCACACAAGAAAAGTGTGCCCTGAATGCCTGAAAGGTCATGGAGGTAAGGATAATGGCAACGCATCCATTGTTCAAGATGATTTTGACACATCTGACGTTCTTGTGGTTTCAAGCGGCGACTCAAGAAAAGAGTGGATTATGGATTCGGGTTGCACTTGGCACATGACTCCAAACAAAGACGTGTTTGAGGAATTGTGTGATCAAGATGGTGGATCAGTGCTGCTGGGAAACAACAAAGCTTGCAAAATTGCAGGTATTGGATCTGTGAGATTTAAGCTCTATGATGAGTCAATAAGGTTATTGAATGAAGTCAGGTATGTACCTGATTTTAAGATAAATTTGTTTTCTCTTGGTGAATTCAACAAGAAGGGATATGTTTTTCAAGGAGAGAAAAGTATCCTAAAAGTCATGAAGGGGTCGAAGGAAGTCTTGAGAGGCGTGAAGAAACAAGGCTTGTATACCTTTGAGGCTGAAGTTGTAAGTGGTTCGACAAATGTTGCATCCACGAAACCTTTGTCGAAGACAGACATTTGGCACATGAGATTGGGCCATGTCAGTGAAAGGGGTCTGGTCGAATTGGGGAAACAAAATCTGATTGGAGGAGACAAAGTCGAAAAGGTGAAATTTTGTGAACCCCGTGTACTTGGAAAATCTTGCAAAGTGAAGTTCAACAAAGGCAAACAAAGAACTCATGGATCCCTTGATTACATCCATGCTGATCTTTAGGGGCCTGTAAGGTGTCTATCACATTCAGGAGCAAGGTATTTTCTATCCATAGTCGATGATTATTCCATAAAGTTATGGGTATTCATCCAGAAGACTAAGGATGGAACTTTTGAAAATTTCAAAGGTTGGAAGACTCTAGTCAAAAATTAGACTGGCAGAAAGGTCAAGAGGTTGAGAACCGACAATGGCCTTGAATTTTGCAATGAGGCATTCGACAGCTTCTGTGCTGCCTCAGGTATTGTAAGGCATAAAACTACTCCAGGTACTCAACAACAAAATGGTTTGGCAGAAAGGTTTAATCGAACTATTTTGGAAAGATTTAGATGCATGTTGACTAGTGTTGGGTTAAATAAGGTGTTTTGGGCTGAGGTTGTTTCGACAGCAACATATTTGATAAACATATTTCCTTCGACTGCGTTAGATATGAAAACACCTGAAGAAGTTTGGCCAGGACTGTCGTAACCCAAAATTTAACCTCCCTCTTTTGCCTTTTGCATAAGCATGCACATTCGCATCGTTAGCATACGCATTCGCACTTTTCTCTGTGTGTTTCTTGCCGCAGGATATTCAAGTTTTCCAAGCCCGATTAATCATATCCTCACAGGATCATCACGTCATCAAAGCAAGTACAAAATGAAGGTTTCCATACCTATTCATCAAGATAAGAGGTGGAAAACCACAACCGGGACTCCAGTATCATTTCCTGAGCAATTTGGGCAAAAATTGACTGAAGTAACCGGTTAACGCATGGTGAGTAACCGGTTACTCAGTGCAATTTTGCAATTCCTGCTGCATTTTTGGGACAGCATCCATGCACTCTCTTTGGTCTTTGGTTATACTTAATTCTAGCAGTGTTTGGAACATTCTAGACTTCTCTAGACAATTCAAGACTATTCAAGACATTCCAAGTGCATTTATTCCAATGTTTCACTCTAATTTAAGTGCACCATGTTACTTGTTTTCCAAGTATATCAACCTTTGGATGATGGAGTGCACCTTGGGATTGTTATCGAGTTAGTTCTAACTAACCGAGTTAACCGCCTTGACTCGGTGAGTCAAGTCCAACTAACTCCTAGCCCAGTTCCAAACCCAAAGCTAATTCCAAACCAAATTCCAAACCATCTCACACTCCAAACCTAAAATCTATATAAACACACCTTCACTCACTTTTCAATTCCTCAACCATTCTCTACCATTTTTCCCCAAGCTTCTCACATTTCACTCTCAATTTTCCCACATTCCCTCTGAATTTCTCTACTACATCTTCATCTTCATCTCAATTCTCTTCCAAAACCTCACCAAAGCTCATTTCTACTTTGAAGGATAATCACTTTTACATCAAAAGTGATTATTTCTTGAGTTCAACCTTCATCATTCTTGCTATTACACTTGGATTTCTGGAGTTATTTCAGCTTTTGGATTAATATTGAGTATTTGCTGCAACTTCCAACGGTTCGAATTCGCATTTTGGAGCTTTATCGTATTTTGTGTGGCACTTTAATGATCATTTGGCACTGTTTTGCACCTTCCATTTCAGTTTGCATTAAGTTTATTCTTCACGGATAAACTTAATCTTGTGTAATCAATAATTCACTCCTTTGTGCTTTAATGACTTATCATCCTCTTTGGAAAGTTGTTAGCATATTTCTCTCTTGATTAATTGATCGAAACACGTTTCGATTAGTTGATCTTCCCCTTTCCTCTCTTTAGGCTTCCTTTAGAGCTTTCTCTCTCGTTCCCCCGTGGAGTTGGAGTTTCGCGCCGCGCCTTGCATCAGAGCACTGTACAAATTGACGCCGTTATGCTGTCCGTTTCTCTACGCAGGAGCACTGTACAACTTGGAGCTGTTGTGCCGTCCAGTTCAACTTCCGCATTACACACTGTGTGTGTTAGGGAAGGGATGAGAAGGGAGAATTCCTACTCTCATTCTGACTACTTCAGGTAGGGGATGAATGACCCTGTGCTTGGCTTAGTCATCTCTATCTCCAGGCGGTGATGTGCTTTCTTTCCCCAATCGAGTTGATCCTTGATCACTCTTCTCTCTTTGCAATCTCTTTTGATCCTTGATCACTCCTATCTCTTTCAATCTCTCCTTTTGATCAATCACCATCCCTTCTTGGTTAAGATCATTATTCTTGCGCTAGCAATCTCTTTTTGTTCCATTACTCCTTTCTTCTTGTAATCAATCATTGCTCTTTGATTCCCCTGAAGAGTCTCAATTCTCTTTCTTTGGTCCAACACAGTTTCCCTGTCACGACCACATTTTTCCCAGGAGTTTGCAACCTTCTCTTGGTTCTTCTCCTTTGTTAGGTTAATCACCTATTCTTGGTTAATCACCTTTTTCTTTAGTTAACCACAACCTGTCTGTTATAATACTGAGCTTTGTTGGGTTAATCACCTATCTTTAGTTAATCACCCGTCTCTTCAGTTAACCACAGTCCGTCTGTTAAAATACTGAACTTTTTCAAGTTAATCACCTTCTCTTGGTTAATCACTCACTTTTCTCTTTGGTTGATCATAGTCCGTCTGTAAACACCGAATCCCCCATAGTTGGTAACCTCCTCTTGGTTCGAATACTTGCACCCTTGGATTAATAACCTTTCTTTGGTTCAAATACCCTTTCTTCGGTTGAGTACTGTTTGTTCAGTCAGTTTATCGAACCCCTCTGGGTCACGACCTTTACTTGGTCCTACACCCGTGCTTCTGGTTAATCACAGTTTTCTCTGTTAATACCAATGCTTCTCTATTCCCATAGAGTTGCAGTCCTTTCTTCCCTCGGTTAACCACTGTTTACCAGTTAATATACCGAAGCCCCTTTAGAGTCAAACACCTTCTCTCGGTTTAGCACTCTATATCTTGGTTTATCACAGTCTGTCTGTTGACACCAGCTTCTTTTCCCCGCCAGGGTTCTATTCTCTTTTCTTCGGTTAACCAATGCCAGCCAGTTAATATACCGAGTCTCTTTTTTCTCTTGGTTATGACACCATCCCTTTATTCGGATCCCTAGTGGGGTCCTTCCTATTCCCATTGCTCTTACTTTCTTGGTTTCAACACCAATTCTCTTTGCTATCCCTAGCGAAGTTTCTTTCATTCTTGGTTTTGACACCATTCTTTTCCTATTATTTTGTGCAAACGCTCTTACTACGGGGTCTTTCCCAGTAGAGTTTTCTTTCATTCTTGTTCTTGGTTTCGACACCACCTCTTTCATCTCCTTGTTTCTTTCTTGTTTTTTTTTTTCCGTTCAGTTCCTCGAACTACGGAAGCTCTGATTCTGCATTCTTTCAAATGTATGATACGTAGGCATGAGATCGCAATGATCTCGGTGAGCACACTTCTACCTTTCTTCTGTCTTCCTCCTCTCTATCTTTCTTTTTTGTCCCTTGGTTCCATGAACTACGGTGCTCTGACTTCCTCATTGCACTATGAGGGTACGTAGGCACGAGGACTTCGTTCCTCCGCGAGCACTTTCTTTCCTTCTTCTCTTTTTCCCCTTTCTCTCTCTCTCTCTCTCTCTCTCTCTCTCTCTATCTCGCCTCTTTCTTTTAGCTAGAAGCCTTTAGATAGATAACCCATCCAAGCCTAGAAGCAAGCAAAATGGTTCCCGTCGAGTACGACGGATGCGTTAGGTGCTAATACCTTGCTTTCGCATAACCGACCCCCCCCCCCCCCCCCCCCCCCCCGGTTCCCGTTTCTCTTCCCCTTGGGTTTTATCGATATTTTCCCTGTCCTTTGGGACTAAATAAAGTTCGGTGGCGACTCTGTTGTATCTTTGAGTGTGCGATTCACTCAGGTAGAAACCAACCATCTTCAGCTGGGGACTCTGCTGGGGACTGGTTGACCTATTGCTGGTCCATCCCTTGAGGGGTCTCGCCTAGTTTTGTTTACTTTTTCTTGCTTGCTTGGGTGTTTATCTTTTGCGCTTTACTCGCTTTACTTTCTTTGGCTTTATGTTTATTTATCACATTTTTTTACTGCTTTGAATATTCATATGCTGCATATTCTGGATATCTGCTATTTTCTGCTGTTGTTGGGGCAGGTAGATATTATTGGAGAGAAAGGTCCTAACACCGGGCCTAGTATACATATAGGCTAGAACGTGGATAGTCGTGAGGCCTGCGTTTTGCACGTTAGGATATCACGAGACCCACATCCCAGATCGTGATTCGTTTGAGAATACTTCCGTCCTGTTAGAATTCACTACGGCGGGGATTTTCATCCTGAGTCCTATGGTTTGGGCGACCTTTTTTCTACCATTTTTCCCAAAACTTCTCACATTTCACTCTCAATTCTCCCACATTCCCTCTGAATTTCTCTACTACATCTTCATCTTCATCTCAATTCTCTTCCAAAACCTCACCAAAGCTCATTTCTACTTTGAAGGATAATCACTTTTACATCAAAAGTGATTATTTCTTGAGCTCAACCTTCATCATTCTTGCTATTACACTTGGATTTCTGGAGTTATTTCAGCTTTTGGATTAATCTTGAGTATTTGCTGCAACTTCCAACGGTTCGAATTCACATTTTGGAGCTTTATCGTATTTTGCTCGATTTCGACACGATTCATCTACAAGTTGAAGATTCCTCTATTTTCTTTGATTTTCTGCATCAAGAATCCTTTGCAACATTTACCAAGCCAAATCTCTGGCTTGTAGGTTGGTGGATCTAACTAATTTTACCGTTTTGCGCATTTTTGTATCGTTCGCAATGTAGTCGATAATTGTTGTATGTGATTTGGTTTTCCATTTGTTTGATCCATGATCCTATTGTGTTAGTTGATTCTATCACTGTTTATTTGTTGTTTTCAAGTTCAATTTTCGTGCACAATTTCAGTTCCTAGCATGTGGTAGTTTGCATAAGTGATTATGTGTTGAAAACTACTTTTGAAAAGCTGTTTTTACTGTTTTTTTTTACCATTGTTCAGTGTTAACCGGTTAACGTATGGTGGTTAACCAGTTACTCAGTGCAATTTTCACCCAGAACGCTAATTTTCAAGCAAGTAACCGGTTAACGCATGGTGAGTAACCGGTTACCACTGAACATAATGGCCATTTTCTTGCATTTTCAAGTGTGTTTGCCATGCTTTCTTCATTTTAACTTCCATTGATTATCATGCTTGATTTTATGGATGTTCTAAATGTCATTTCACTTCTGGTTGAGGCATATTCATGAACTTTCGATGCACATTTTCGATTATTCATGTTGTTTCATGTTTTTAGCATTGTATGAACATAATCCTTCTTGCACTATTTTTGTTCACATGATACATGATTTTGTGTGGCACTTTGATGATCATTTGGCACTGTTTTGCATCTTCCATTTCAGTTTGCATTAAGTTTATTCTTCATGGATAAACTTAATCTTGTGTAATCAATAATTCACTCCTTTGTGCTTTAATGACTTATCATCCTCTTTGGAAAGTTGTTAGCATATTTCTCCCTTGATTAATTGATCGAAAAATGTTTCGATTGGTTGATCTTCCCCTTTCCTCTCTTTAGGCTTCCTTTAGAGCTTTCTCTCTCATTCCCCCATGGAGTTGGATTTTCGCGCTGCGCCTTGCATCCGAGCACTGTACAAATTGACGCCGTTATGTTGTCCGTTTCTCTACGCAGGACCACTGTACAACTTTGAGCTGTTGTGCCGTCCAGTTCAACTTCCGCATTACACCCCGTGTGTGTTAGGGAAGGGATGAGAAGGGAGAATTCCTACTCTCATTCTGACTACTTCAGGTAGGGGACGAATGACCCTGTGCTTGGATTAGTCATCTCTATCTCCAGGCGGTGATGTGTTTTCTTTCCCCAATTGAGTTGATCCTTGATCACTCTTCTCTCTTTGCGATCTCTTTCGATCCTTGATCACTCCTATCTCTTTCAATCTCTCCTTTTGATCAATCACCATCCCTTCTTGGTTAAGATCATTATTCTTGCGCTAGAAATCTCTCTTTGTTCCATTACTCCTTTCTTCTTGTAATCAATCATTGCTCTTTGATTCCCCTGAAGAGTCTCAATTCTCTTTCTTTGGTCCAACACAGTTTCCCTGTCACGACCACATTTTTCCCAGGAGTTTGCAACCTTCTCTTGGTTCTTCTCCTTTGTTGGGTTAATCACCTATTCTTGGTTAATCACCTTTTTCTTCAGTTAACCACAGACTGTCTGTTAAAATACTGAGCTTTGTTGGGTTAATCACCTATCTTTGGTTAATCACCTGTGCCTTCAGTTAACCATAGTCTGTCTGTTAAAATACTGAACTCTTTCGAGTTAATCACCTTCTCTTGGTTAATCACTCGCTTTTCTCTTCGGTTGATCACAGTTCGTCTGTAAACACCGAATCCCCCGCAGTTGGCAACCTCCTCTTGGTTCGAATACTTGTACTCTTGGGTTAATAACCTTTCTTTGGTTCAAATACCCTTTCTTCGATTGAGTACTGTTTGTTCAGTCAGTTTACCGAACCCCTCTGGGTCACGACCTTTACTCGGTCCTACACCCGTGCTTCTGGTTAATCACAGTTTTCTCTGTTAAAACCAATGCTTCTCTATTCCCATAGAGTTGCAGTTCTATCTTCCCTCGGTTAACCACTGTTTACCAGTTAATATACTGAAGCCCCTTCAGAGTCAAACACCTTCTCTCGGTTCATCACTCTCTATCTTGGTTTATCATAGTCTGTCTGTTGACACCAACTTCTTTTCCCCGCCATGGTTCTATTCTCTTTTCTTCGGTTAACTAATGCTAGCCAGTTAATATACCGAGTCTCTTTTTTCTCTTGGTTATGACACCATCCCTTTATTCGGATCCCTAGAGGAGTTCTTCCTATTCCCCTTGCTCTTACTTTCTTGGTTTCGACACCAATTCTCTTTGCTATCCCCAGAAGAGTTTCTTTCATTCTTGGTTTTGACACCATTCTTTTCCAATTCTTTTGTGCAAACGCTCTTACTACGGGGTCTTTCCCAGTAGAGTTTTCTTTCATTCTTGTTCTTGGTTTCGACACCACCCCTTTCATCTCCTTGTTTCTTTCTTGTTTTGTTTTCCGTTTAGTTCCTCAAACTACGGAAGCTCTGATTCTGCATTCTTTCGAATGTATGATACGTAGGCATGAGATCGCAATGATCTCGGCGAGCACACTTCTACCTTTCTTCCATCTTCCTCCTTTCTTTCTTTTTTCTTTGTCCCCTGGTTCCATGAACTACGACGCTCTGACTTCCTCATTGCACTATGAGGGTACGTAGGCACGAGGACTTCGTTCCTCCGCGAGCACTTTCTTTCCTTCTTTTCTTTTTCCCCTTTCTCTCTCTCTCTCTCTCTCTCTCTCTCTCTCTCCTCTTTCTTTTAGCTAGAAGCCTTTAGATAGATAACCCATCCAAGGCTAGAAGCAAGCGAAATGGTTCCCGTCGAGTACGACGGATGCGTTAGGTGCTAATACCTTCCTTTCGCATAACCGACCCCCCCGTTCCCGTTTCTCTTCCCCTTGGGTTTTATCGATATTTTCCATGTCCTTTGGGACTAAATAAAGTTCGGTGGCAACTCTGTTGTATCTTTGAGTGTGCGATTCACTCAGGTAGAAACCATCCATCTTCAGGGACATCCACCTAGTCTCGACAGACTGAGAGTATTTGGCTACGTGGCCCATGCTCACATTAGGTAACATAAGGTCGAACCTAGAGCTCCAAAATGCATGTTTATGGGATACCCTGCATGAGTAAAAGCTTATAGGCTATGGTGTTAGACGATGGCTATGGATCTAGAAGGGGGGGGGGGGGGTGGAATAGGTCCCTTAAGTTTTACACGCAAATGGATTACAAAAAATTGTTTTAAAAAATGTTTAACGAAAGCATCCACTGGATAGATCGTCTACAACGAACCTTTTACTAAAAGGATCGGATATGCACGAATATATCGGGAATGAGTATGGAAGAGAAAAACTAGTTTGATTACTACACTTAAAAACGCAGTCAACAGAATTTCACTTGCTTGACGTTTATTCCAATCCAATGAGGTAAAGTGATAAGCAATTTAAGGCAACGTGTTCGAAATTTGCTCTGAAACAAATTATCAAACACCTAGTGTGTGTAAACACACCAAGTGCATAATTTATATGGAGGGTAATGTACAGCTGCTCCAAGATACAATTCAAGGAATTGTATCAATTTAACAAAACAGTTTATCAGCTTACAATTACTCTACGACAGAAATTTCAATAACTTGCAACTTCACAAATTCGAACAAACTGAAATGTAAAAGAGTTAAGGAGAGAGAGAACAAACATGATTTGATTAGGCAGTTCCCCAATCATCCTCGCTTTGGGTACGTCTGCCCCCAACTCCACAAATGGAATTGAGATATGTATATATATATATAGGTGTTACAAATTATTTGTTACAAGAGAAAACTATGAACATCCAAACCCTCGAACGTCTTCGATCGTTGATGCAGAATTTTCTCTTCCCTTGATTCAAGATGAATCAAGTCCTTCGAATATGGTTGATCCAATTATCGTCCCACGATACTAAACCGTAAGAATCCACTGTTCTTCGGTTACCTTCACTCGATCAATTGCGATCTACCAAAAATTCGAACCCAAACCTTTCTTCTACGATCCTCTGATTATAGCTACTAAACCGAACAATTGCGCCAATTTTCGGTTACCTTCGCCCAGCCGAATCCCTGTAGAACGAATAGGTTTGTACAAAAACCCCCAAAATCAATCCGATTCTTGGAGGACAAAACCAACTGGTTTTATTCAAGAAACACTTGCCAAGCTCTCAACCCAGAATACGAAGATCACACTTCCTAAATTCTGAACGTTATCACTTCAAACAATGGGCGACACAAACAAAGATGATTATATGTAATTGTTTGTTTACTCAATGAAGAAGATGAAGATGAAGAGAGAAATGACATATATCTTTCACGTTTCTTGTTTTGAATAAAAGGATGACCAAAACTATTTATAGGAAAATAAAATGACCCACAAAAATAATAACAAAAATGACAGAAAAAAAATTAAGTGAAAAACACAGAATTTTGAAGTCATGTGTCGATCTACTGACCTCATGCATCGACGCATAGATGTAAGTTTTTGTGTTAATTAAGTTGTGCGCTTTCCCGCAGGATTTGCTAGGTCAGCGCATGAATTTTAAGGTTAGCGCATGAACTGGAAGGGTCAGCGCATGAATTGCATTTTTTTGGAAATTCAATTTTCTGAGCATTTTCACCAGACCAAGATCAGAAACACATACTAGACACCACTAAAATGATAATGGACATTTATTTACGGGAGATATAAGGTCCTATACATCTAGACACATGAACGATACTGGTTAGACGTAATATGCCCGACACGTGAAGTGATACCGCTCAAATTACAATCTAATTTCTTACATGTTTGTTGACATCATTAAAACAAGGTAGATAGAAGAATATCCCTTACATACTCCCCCTTTTTGATGATGGTAACACTTTCTTAGCTGTCATGAGATTTGTAATTTGAGAGTGAGAAACGTGAGCAAAGCTCCCCCTGTCTTTGACACTTGGTAAATAAAATTTCTGCTTGTTGTTATTCTTCTCCCCCTTTGACAACATCAAAAAGAAGAAAAGAAGGTGGTCAAAATAAAATACTATTAATCGTAAGGGATCATCACAGATTTGCAACATACAAACATTAACACGCATCCACATATGACACAGCTAATGTAAAAAAAATTATGGATGGATAAATAAGGAATCAAAAACTTAAAAGCAATACATTCAATCCGGAAGAGTTCAAACAAACGGAAGCAAAAGTCAAAGTTAAGCAACAATAAAATAACCAAACCACAGAACATAAATGCAAGCACAAATGAAATATGATGCCCTAAACTCTATGGCCTTCTCCCCCTAAACGGATGACCTCTTCCCCTATAGTGTTGGCTTGGTGGTGGGAGATCCTCTAGTTGTAGGTTGAGATCAATCAACGTGTTGTTCAGGTTGCCAAGACTATTTGCCAGGTTTAGGTTTTGTTGAGTCAAGTTGGCGTCCATCTGATTGAAACGATTCATAGCGGCATTGGCAAAATTGTTGAAGTTGGTAATGTGAGAGGAGACTTGATCAGACAGATTGGTGAACCGTTTTTCCTGAGCAGTGTAGCGCGTATCTTGCAAAGCTTGAAATTCTTGATGTTGAAGAGGCAATTCGTTCAACCTAGCAAGAATTTCTTCAGAAGCCTCCGGATTATGCTGAGACGGTGGAGTTTGAGGAGCAGAATTGTCAGGTTGCTGCCATTAAGAGTCCTCACCATAGGTTGGACGAACATAGGCGTTTCCAAAAACAGTCCAGCAATTTTGTTGCCACTACCCCAACCCTGATTTTTAGAAGGTTCTTCAGGTTGATTGCCCATCCAAGCCTCATTGTTCTCTTCCTGCATAATCACATCTTCATCATCAACATCTTGATTAGCATTTTATGGAGCATCCTCATCATTTTCTTCTTCAAGGTGAACAGGTGCATCAGGTTTAGGATGGGTGGAACGAGGTCGATAAGTAAACTTGTTCTCTCGTGAATCCCAAAAGTAACCCATCATGGTAAGGGTTTTGGCAAGAAATTGTTGTTCAACTGTAATATGAATATGACAAATGTTTGGAACAGGAATGTCAAAGTGATTCAAAATGTTTGCAACAACAGATGCATAACCAAGTGCCGGAAATTTGCTGGAGTTGCGAGTAATGAACATCCTATAGGAAAAATAATAAGGCCAGTTAATCTTGATCCGATTCTTTAGAATATAGATGAGATGAACCTCTGCCTGCTCAACTCTTGAGTACCCTCCTTTCTTAGGCCTCAAGATGCGAGCAACAATCCATTGAAGAATTCGGTCTTTAAATTTCAAGTGGTCGGTAGTGACATTTTTCGGAAATACTCCACTTGCTACAATATCATCTGGATATGGTTCCCGTGACATCGAATTCAGAGCAGTTTTGAACTCATAGTTCTCAACAAAAACTTTATTCGTGACCTTTGGGAGAGTGTCATCAGTGTCTAAGACAAACAGTGTAGACCATACATCATTGGTCACTTCAAATTGTGCATTATTCATAGAAAATTTAAATTCATCCCATGAAATTTACCCTTGATCCCACAGTAGAACAACCGAGTCAAATCTTCACTATACTTATCATCACATTCTAGAAATTCACCAAGATTTTGAAAATTCACAAGATCAGAAATCTCAGGAATATGAAAATCTGGACCCATCAGAGGATAAAAGCCATGTTGTCTTATAACCGCACAGTTACAGAATGGTTGCTCAAAAGGAATAGCTAGTATTTCGGAAATTAAAGACTTACAGATTTCCCGTTGTGAAGATGATGCTCTGGTTGGTGCTGGTTGTGAAGATGAACATCTTGTTCCTCTTCTACTTGGATTTCTTCTTGAAGCCATGGTTGAAGAAGAGTTGAAAGGAGATGATGACACTTGATTTTCGCAGAAAGTGAAGAGGAAATATGTGCAGCCCTTAGAAACCCTTGTAGTAGAAATATAGAGAATTTTCTCTTGGTGGGTTTTTGATTTTTAGGGTTTTTGATGATGATTTAGTGGAGAATAATGGTTATTGATGAGGTTTAATGGAGGAAGATAAGGAGAGATTGACCACAAAATCTAATGAGATGACATACAATAAACATACATCAATGTACAATGAAAATATGTAGTGAAAATAGGCAACACTAGGTCAGCGCACGCGTCCCAGTAAAGAAGGAAGTCTGAACGTTTGGTTTATGCGTCGACCTATGGATATGTGCGTCGGCGCATGATTCATAAATTTTCCTAAAAAATTGAACATTTGGTTATGCGCTTTCCCGAAAGTTTATCCTAGGTCAGCGCATAAGTCATGCGTCGACGCATGCACATGCAAACATGAGCCAGAAATGAAATTTTTGCAATTTAAGTTCCAAAAGATAAATAAACAAGCACATATATTAACCAAAACATCCACATGAACGATAAGTGTTCAAAATGCAATAAACATCAAGATTAGAGTAATTAATATGGCACAAACATGATAAACATCTATAAATCGGAACGATATTACCTTGATCATCATGACGATAAGAGCCCTCACATATAGCTAAATATCTCTTTGCATTGTTAGTTAAAAGAATAAACAAGCATGTATATATGTGAAGATCACTACCTTAAGAGGTTATTAAGCACAATCCGAGATATCGAGAATGCCAAGTGTGACGCCCCCAATCTATACCCCCAAATAGCATGCAATTAAAGCACTAAAAGAAAATTCGAAAATTCGTCAGAGTATATTTGAATTCGCGGCATAGAAAGGGAGAAATCACATCAACTGTAACCAAACATACACATAACATGCAACACCTGCCCATAATGATATGCAACTGTGGGGTAGCAATCACACAGAGGAAACTTTGTTCCTTACACCCACCTTTCAGAAATTAGAATTAAAGCGGAAAAATCTAAAATCTGATTAACATATATACATATACACATATAAACAGTTTGTCATACATCAGGTAGCATATGTACAACCAAAATATATCATCAGATGTACAAAATAATAGCACACGGCCACCCTAACTACCCGGAGTCACATATCAGAGCCGACCGACCAAAATAATGAAGACGCAACGCTTCACAAAAAGGAATACCTCCAGCAGCTCTAATCTGCAACGCCTCATAGAGCGTTATAAAACAGCAGAAGGGTGAGAAAAACAACCATAATATAATTGAATAAAATTATATATATAAACACAAAAATGTACAAGTAACACATTCTCACCACAACCACATATAACATAATACCGCACAATACTCAAGCATCGAATACCATTACACACCACACATATACCATACAATCATCAATCACATTCTCAAATTCACACACAATTAATTCATGATTTATGCAATGCACATAGACCGACACAACGACTCTATGCACATGCCATGCGGTACCGACTCCCAATGTCTCATGTCTCATCATCAGTTCACTCAAGAACTATTGGAACCATCGCTCGTTACTGAGAATCTCAAGTAACTCCCCGTCGGGCCTACGATGTTCACCCGTCGCTTTAGGTCCTCAGGCATCGCCTCATATTTTCGAGGCACACGACGTTAAGGATTGTTTTAAGTCTCCAAAGGAGCCCACAATCGTCTATAACCACCGCTTTAGGTCCTCAGGCAGCGCCTCATATTTTCGAGGCACACAATGTTATAGCATTTTCCCCTCGGGAATCAAACCGTCACTCAGGATGTTTCCACAATGCACATCATGATGCTTGGCATACAATGACTCATGACATTCACATTGCATGCACACACACACATCCACAATCATGCATATATCATCAAATACCACACTTAGCATTTTCTTGCCTTTCGGCCACAATCCATCATCACAACAGCACATAAGGCATACCCATTCAAAACACAAACATAATACACGTCAAATACGCACCATTAAAATGACAAAAGTCGAGATTCGACACTATTCATATTTTATGACAAAATTTAATCGGCTAACCATTCTCAAAACCTCATAAACATAAAGTACAACTCGATACCTTTCTAACGACACCAAGAATACAAAAATCGGATAATCGGAACCAAAGTTACGGACAAAACCGAAAACAACATTTTGAAAAATCACATTTTCGCAATTCTCCTGTTCATACGCGTACCACCACTATCCATACGCGTATTGACAGAACAAATTTCCTTCACAAAATCACGTTGCCAAAAACCATACGCGTATGCACCTCGCCCTTACGCGTATCACCAGAAGGCCGTGAAAACATGCATTTCATACGCGTAATGCCCCAAAAACAACACAATGTTACGCGTAACGCCTTGGCCCATACGCGTATTGGCAAGTCCCTTACGCGTATTGCCAGGACAAACCCAGAAAAATTCTGCAGAACAATTTCTGCATTTTCCAAATCCAATCAACCAATTTTTCACCTAAAACTCAGAAAATGACCAATTTGAATTGCAATAACACACAACCAACACGTATAGACAATCTAAAACACAATCAGCACAAGTTTTGACACATTCAAATCAATTTCTAATCAATTATACCAAATATGGGTTTTACTCATTTTCTTCCAATTCAATCCAAAACAACAACAAACACACATACATAATCGTATACAATCATAGAATAATCGAGTTTCGCACCCTTACCCGATTTAATCGACTCTACAACTTGCTCTTGATGATTTTTCCACACTTCCTTCAATTTTCTCTCTTCTCCTCTTTTCTTCTCTTTTTCCTTCTTTCTTCTTTCCTTCTCTCTATTTTTCTTTCTTTCCCTTTTCTTTTCTATTTTCTTTTCTTTCTTACTAACTTAACAATTATCTATGAAATGCCCAAAATACCCCCACACTCAAATATCCCACAAATAAAATAAAATAATAATAAAATAATAAAAAAGACTCAATAAAAATAAAACTGGCAAAACTGGGGCGTTACACCAAGTTCCCTACTGATGTGAAAGAAAGGCTCTGTAGCTAATGGTTTCATAAAAATATCAGCAAGTTGATTTTTAGTGTCAACGTGTTCAAAAATCACATCACCTTTCTCTACATGATCCCAAAGAAAATGATGGCGTATTTCGATATGCTTGGTGCGTGAATGCAATACGGGGATCTTAGTTAGGTTAATCGCACTAGTGTTATCGCACAAAATTGGAATACGCTCAAGTTTTAAATTGAAATCAAGCAATTATTGTTTAAGCCATAAGACTTGAGCACAACAACTACCGGCGGCAACATATTCCGCCTCGGATGTTGACAAAGCAACGGAAACCTATTTCTTACTATGCCAACTTACCAAGGAATTAGCAAAAAGGTGACACGTACCACCAGTACTTTTCCCATCCACCTTACGCCCGGCAAAGTCGGAATCGGAGTAGCCAACTAAGGAACAAGCACTACCTTTGGAATACCACAACCCATACTTTGGAGTACCAGACAGGTATCGAAGTATACGCTTAACAACCTTTAAGTGGGATTCCTTGGGATGTGCCTGATACCTTGCACACATACATACACTAAACATTATATCGGGACGTGATGCGGTAAGATAAAGAAGAGATCCTATCATTCATCTTTGCATTCAGCATAGGGCATATGATCAGTGGTTTTCAGAGTATTGATCATCTAAGGAAAGAGAGCTAGAGTCAAGGGTCTCCCAACAAGCCTCAAAGGTCTTTTATATCATATATAATCTCATTTGATCCCACAAGTAATTGGAAGATGGGAATTCATCAAGAAGATTAAGCAGTCATCGTCTCCTATCAAAAGTAGTCCAAATTAGGGTTTTGGATTCAAGCAGTCTCCTGATGAAATTTTGGTTCAAACTTAATCTCAATGTGTTCTACATGATGTCAAGTATCTAAGGATGGAAGATTTCCCATTGGTTCATTTTAGAAGAGTTTCAATTGGTCAGTTGCTTGAGAATCAAGAAATTGGGGAAAAAGTCAATTGTGCAGTGAAAAAAGTCAACTCCTGACTTTTAAGGTCAAATTCATGAAATCCAAGTCACATATGTTCATTGGAAAAGATTTGATCAAGAAATGATGGAGGAATCATCAAAAATCCAGAATTGTACAAAGTTGCCAAATTTAGAAACTTAGGGTTTCAAAAAATGGCAAGTTTTGAATCATTTGGCACTCCACTTCAAGGCATTATTTCTCCATGATAAAAGCTTCAAACTTCAGGCCCATGTTGAGCCAATTAAAGATCACATCTTAAGCTTCAAATCCATATAAATAACTCTTCCATTGGATCAAAATTGAGAGAGTTATGAGCAATCAAAGTGGAGCAAAATCAAGGCAAATTCCAAGTCATGGCAAGGCAAGTTCAGGCCTACAGGGCATAATTTCATCAAACAGGTGGTGTGCCAAATGTCAAGCCAATTTTCTCCATCAAGAAGGCTTCAAATGAAAAATTGTTGAACATCAAAGTTGTTCATCTCCATGTCCTCTTCAACTTTGATGTTAAACATTTTTTTATTTGAACAAGTCATAAGGGTCATATGAGGGTTAAAAGAGGGGTGCTCACAACTGAAAACATGCCCAAGAATGCTTGCCCCATGGGCGTATTTTCTTGCCCACCAAAGTCAGTTTGTCCACTTGAGTTCCAAGTCATTTTGCATCATCTTCCAAGCTTCCATTCAATTTGATTTCAACATCAACATTGTTCTTTGATGTCCCCTCTTTCCATAGCCACCAAAATCATCTCATTTCATGTACTATGCTTAGAGATTTTCAGTTGCAAACTTCATTGTTTCCATTGCACTTTGATAACCAAACATGAGAAGTTTGTATTGTTTTGCTTTGGTCAATTCACCCACATACATGCACACATACTTCTACCATACACCAAAGAGGAAATGAGAGACTTGTTCATGAAGTAACCATGCTGCAGCATCACATCACCATCATCATTCCATGTTCACACCATACATAAACAAACAACACACGGTTCTCTTCTCTCCACTTCAAATTGCTCAACACACCTCATCCTTTGCTTCTAACACCACAATTAACCTAACTCAGGTTCTAACCATCAACTGAGTTGGTTAGATCTTAACCTCACTTATAAATTGAAACTTCTAACTGAATTGAACAACAACACTTCATTTTGCTTCATTTCTCACAAAACACTCTCAAAATTTCTCTCTGAATTCTCTCTTTCTCTACACGATTTCATCATCATATTCATCCATATTTCATCATTATCATCATCAATGGTTCATCATTGATCAAGAACAAGGAAGAATCAAGATCATTTCCTCAAGTGCGGTTTCAGTTCAGTAGGAATTTCATTTTGTTTTCTTCAAGATCTCAAGTTCCATAGCATTTATTTTGCTCTATTAAAGCTCAAGAACAAGCCTACATCTCTGGTTTTCTTTTGCTTCAAGATTTCTTCAAGTTTCAGGTTCATTATTTCTCAACTTGTTTGCACGAATTCACTTTGTTTAAGCTTGTTTTTATTGTTTATGAAGCTTAATAGAAGCTATGAATGATCTGGCCAGTTGATATACCTTTTAGAGGTGTAGATTCAATTTTTAGGGCAAACTGAAATGCTTCGATTCTTTCTGTGCTTGCATGATTTAGGAATTTTAATGCTAGATTCGTGATGTGCATGACGCTACCTTTCGAATGATGTATGGTTTGTGAGGTTCTGGGAGGTTTGAGGAATTGCAGGTGACCGGAGGTGGCCGGAGAAGATGACCGGAGGTCCTTCTCCGGCCAGTGAGGGTTTCTAGGGTTTAATCACCAGAATATATCACACCCGTTTGATCTTTTTCATCTAATGGTTCACAAAGTGACAACGCATTAATGAATACCACCTCACTCACGTGCCTTGTTTTTTCTCTCAGTTTACTTGTGTGTGTGTGCGTGCATGTTTATTACCATGTGCTAGCTCTATGATTTGTTCATCTTGCATACTTGGATGATTGATCTTGACTGACCTGATCGTATGGCTCAGATTGAGTCAAATGTTGACTGAAGGTGCACCTTAATTCACACACGCACGCGCTTGTTTTAGACTGGACTTAAATTGTTTTTTGCACCCCTCATTTTGGGCCCAAATCATTTTGGAACTGTGTTTTTACTTTCGCCACACACCCTGACTCTTTTATTTGCATTTTTATTTCTTTTTTTTATATTGTTTGATTTCCTCTTATTAAAAATAATAATTTAACTCTAAAAATTCTAAATAAACTCACATATCATCTTGATACATAAAAATAATTTTCTTTTATTTTTAATTCTGATTTTATTAATTGTTGCTTATATTTTCAGAATTTCTCTTTAATTTCATTCTTAAATGATGTCCTTCATTGATACTTGACCTTTCCCATTTCATTTCTCTTAACTCACACAATCTTTTGCATTCATTCTTTTTGAACTTGTTAAATAACATCTGAAAACATCTAAAAACATTTTCATCTTATTTTTAAAGTCATTCTATCTTAGGTTTTGATGTTCATATTTGAGCTTCCTTTGGATGTGTTTCAATGATACTTTGTGAGATCTTTTGATCATGTTTCCTCTTGAGTTTTGCCATGAGCCTTTGACATGTCTTTAGCTTCTGACTTAGGTTGGTTGAGACCTATTTTCATATTTTTCTCATGTGACTTGGAAATTGTTTGATACCTTGCACTTGAAGCAACATTTGTACATATTATTCTACTTCCCTCTAACATGATTTTGATGAGGCACTTGTGCCACCTTATTATGTTTACTTTTGTGTGATATTATATGGTTTGTCTAGAGAATTATAGGTCCTTCTTGGTTCATTTCTAGGTCATTATGATTTGTGTTTACCATTGATGTGTGTTTATGCATTTTAACTTGCATTTTTGACCTAATTCCACATCTGATTTCTTCTTGTGCTCTACGTGATTTGTGTTTGCATTGTGTATGCCATTTCACTCATGTCATTTGCATATCATCAATTGTATGCTACTAGCCTATATGTACTCATACTCATTTCACATGCCATGCATCTTTAACATGTAAATTTGTGCATCTAATTGAAACTTGTTTCTCTCCTTTTCATTTCTTCTTCATCTATTTTCTACTACTTGAATCATTTCATCCATGACTTGTATGATTGTTCATATGCATTATGAGACATTCATAGATGATGTATGCTTCTGACCTTGACATTTCATTAAGCATAAATACATGTTCATCTTGCATTTTTATTCATCTTTCATCAACCATTTCCATGATGCATTTCTTTGATGCTTAAGCCATTGTTTGTGCAAAGTTTGATTGTGGTTGGTACCTTAACCTTAGAGGACTTTCTTAGGGTATAAGTTCTGACTTAGAAACTTTATCAAACTTTAGGACCTTTCTCTTTTAGTTCTTAACTTGTTTTATCTTTAATTGTTATGCTCTCTTTATTTCTTTACTTGCAAATTGTTCTTGCTAGCATTTTCAGGGGCTAATGGTAAGTCAAGGGTGTGGGTGTGCACCCACATACAACCTCTTCTCTTATCTCTTTAAGCTTTCAAGTTGTGATTGTGATAAGCATCTAATGTTTTCTTTGTTCAATCTCTTTCTTTGTTCAATCTCTTTCATCCCCTTTGAGTTCTTAACTTAACTTCCATCTTGGAAGTAAGTTAGAACTCACTCTTCTTCTCTTTTTTTTTAGAGTTAGGTTTCTAAACCACACTTAACCATTAGGAACACTCATGTATGATAACTTTAGGGTTTGGGTCTTAGTCTCCCTCATTAGATTTTACCTTTCTCAACCTTTGAGTCTCTCTTCTTCTCATCTCAAAACAAAAGCAAAAACACTTAATAAAGGCATAACATATATTGCATTTGAGCATTTCATGTGAGAATAAGATAGTGAGGGGTCTTCTCTCACTTTCTTAGAATGTTTAGCATATGTCCCGTCTTGGGTCGATATGCGAGGCATTTGATCCTACGTGAAAGACTTAAATACAATATGCGTTATACACACCAATAATTAAAATACTTCTTTCTAAAAGACAAAAACAAACAAATTCTCTTCTCATCTCCTTCATTATATTCCTTAAGGATTCATCACGTCTGTTCCACCGCTAACAGGTAACGCCTAAGTCTCCATACAACGAGCTGCAACACCTAACTGCTGGAACGCACACTCTGACGTTTCCATAAAAAAACACAAAAAAAGCAACCCTTGTTGAGCCGAACTACGTTTGCTCTAATTCTTCTTTCTCGTCTGATTGCAGATACGTAGGCACGAGATGCGATATCTCGACGAGCAACCTTTCCCCGTAGTCCGGCGAACTACGTTGACTCTGACTTTCCCATTGCACTGAGGGAATACGTAGGCCTAGGACAACGCTAATGTTCTATCAAGTCATTTCTTTCCTTTTTCCCCTTCTCCTTTCTACCTTTCATTTCCCGTTCTCCAGTTAGCAGTTCATTTCCAGTTCTTTACACCCTTTGATCGTAGCAACAAGCGTGGATCCCATCGGGTATGATGGACGCGAGGGGGTGCTAATACCTTCCCCTCGCGTAACCGACTCCCTTACCCATTTCTCTTGGTCACGAGACCATGCTCTTTCCTTTTCCTCAGGTTTACGCAGTGTTTCCTTTCCCTCTCTTGGGATAAATACACATTGCTGGTGACTCTGTTTCAGCGCCACTTTCGCGTTTGTACTTGGATGAAAATCCCGGGAGTGACAGCTGGCGACTCTGCTGGGGAATTTTCTCCCTAAGCGAGTCAGTCCTAGCGCTTGTTTGTTTTCGTTCATTGGGTGTTTACTTTGATGCGGTATTTTGCTGTATTTACTGTTTTACTATATTGCTGTTTATCATATTACCGCTTTACTGTACTTTACTGTATTTATTGCATTTACAACATTTTTATTTCATATACTGTATTATACTGTGCTGTGCTGGTTTTCTATTTGGCGGGATGGGTATTCTGAGAGATAGGCCCAGTACACAGGCCTGAGTGCACTTATGTTTAGTGTGTTTCATATCCTCTCACGCTCCATTTCGGTGCGAGGAGGGAATATGAAACACAATCTGGATGTGGTTCTCTCTAGAGAATTCTACGTTGTGGGTCTGCCATAATGGTAGAGCTATCTGGAAGAGCTGTTAAGTCTGGATGACCTTTCAGAATGACCCCTCTTTATTTTGAGGTGAATCAGAGGACGATCTCTTTGTATGGCAGTAGCATTGTATCCTTCGGGCTGAATGTGCTATTGCCTCTCATTCCGAGATTTGAATTTGAGAATCCTCACTTTCTAGTACATGCATGTGAGATTGGGGGGATTGTTTACAGGTGTACAGGAACCATTGACCTTCATCATACCTAGTTTTCTTGTTGTTCTGGATTCGTTTCTAAACCATTGATCCTGACTGGTTCCTATTTGTTCTGGATTTGTTACTGGACCTCTGATCCTGGTTTTGTGTATCTCACCAAATTCAGACAACAGTACAGTGGGTTCAACAATATATGTTCAACATTGATCACATGCCCTTGCATACATATCATCATTCACATTTTTGCATTTAACGCTCATGTTTATTCATTTGTAGGGTATACTTCCTTTTGATTCCGGTTGACAGTTCCCTTTGCGGCTATGGATGTTCCAAGAAAGAATAATGTGCGTTACACGTTCTTTGACACCAGGGTGGGCAGTTACAGAAGATGGTATCTCTTATTACTCCAGATTATGTGGGTATGTTCCGAAAGGCTCATGGAGAGATTCTGACTATGGTTAATGAATTGAATACTTCAGAGAGGAGTATTATTCATACTTGCTTGCAGTTTTATGACCCACAGTTAAGGTGCTTCACTTTTTTGGACTTTCAGTTGGCTGTGATGCTAGAATAGTATACCTTTCTTCTAGGTGTGCCTCTCAAACACTAGATTCCTTTTAACTCTGATATGTGTCCCCCGAAGCATGAGGAGGTAGCTAAGGCTCTCCATCTGAGTGTACCTATGGTAAAAGATAACCTCGCCACCAAAGGAGGTTTATCCAGTTTTCATTTGGATTTCTTAGTTGCCAAAGCTGAAGAGTGTGCTGCTAAGGCTCAATGGGAAACAGTTTGTGCTATTCTGGCCTTGAGCATTTATGGGATTATGTTGTTTGCTGATGAGTCCAAGTTTGTAGACATGAGAGCCATCCATATCTTCGTGTTGAGGAATCCTATACCTACACTCTTGGGTGATTTGTATTATTCTATGCATTATAAGAATGAGAAGAAACGAGGGGGATTGGTTCGATGTTGTGCACCTTTGTTTCATAAATGGCTCATGAGACACTTACCGAATTCCGAGGCTTTCTTGAATCCTCATCCTTCAATGAATTGGGCTAAAAGGATGATTAAGTTGACGACAAAAGATATTCGTTGGTTTGATCAAAGAACGATGGGTGGGAATTTTATTAGTAGTTGCGGAAGACATCCGAATGTGCCACTCTTGGGAATAAAGGGTTGCATCAATTATAATCCTGTTATATTAAGGAGACAGTTGTGATTTGCTTTAATAGATCCTCCGAAGGATAGCGAATTGGAAGAATCCTTCTTTTTCCCTATGAAAGATAATCTTTTGTTGGTAAGGCAGGCGGCCGGAGCCTGGGCAAATTTGCAAACAAAAGGTAAAGTTGTCTTTGGCAAGTGCAATAACGTGTCTTCTCCTCAGTACGATTCATGGTTGAAAAGAAGAGCTCAGATCACTCTTTTGCCATTCTCTATGGATGGTCCGTCAGATCCAGTTGCTGTTGAACCTGTGACCATGATAAGTGTTATTGAATATAACAAGCTTAAGGCGGAAAATGATAAGGCGGTTAAGATGAATGAGAAGCTAAGCGAAGGACTCCGAAAGACGCTTTGTGAAAAGCGTAAGGTTGAGCATGAAGTCCAAGAGTTAACCGAGCGTCATGAGAAAAATGAGAAAAGAATTGCTGAGGACACTGTCTATATTCGCAAGATTAAACAAAATGAGATGGCATTAAACGAGGTGTGCAAGCGTATCAATGAGCAGTTGGCAAAGTCTGAAAATGCACTTGCCAAAGGGCAGCAGAGATGGGATGAGTTCTCCGAGTGCCGAAGGAAGATTGAAGCAGGAATCAGGGCTGAAAATGATGAGTTAAAAAAGAATTTGAAGAGTAAAGAAAGCGAATTTCTCAAGAAACTTAGTTCAGCTAACCGAGAGATTGAAGAGCTGAAAGTCCACGCTGGAGTAAAGAAAGTAAAAGATTTAGCTGTTAAAGATCAAATCCGGAAGCTGGAGGAAGCTGTCAAGATAAGGAGTCAGTTGATCAGGAGTCTCACAGAGCGCCCTAGTGATCCAGTTACCGAAGCACTACTCAAGGAGGTTCAGGAAGACTTGTATGAGCTTAGTGTCTGAAGCATTTTAGTTGTTGTTCTGAGAACTCACCATCAGGATTGTTGATGGGTTTTCTTTTGTTTGTATTCATACTTTCAGTTGTATTTGTTCAGAACAAATTTGTATTTGACAGTTCCACACCTGGTTGTGGGTTTTCATTTATGCTATGGGTATTTCGTTTTGGTATTCTTGATTCTATGAGGTGGATTCTTCATCAAATTATACAATGGGTGACACACTCACTGGGCCGTATATGATGGATGTTCTGATTCATTACTGTGCACCTCTGATATTCTGTCAATATTAGCAATTGCAGGTGTATGCGTTATTCCATTTCGGTCAAAACTGGAATCGAAGGAAGGAATGCCTCAAAATGAATAAACATGACATTGCATAGCATATATCATTTTGCATTTGGTTGTTTGCTTTTCAGGTACTCGTTGCAGGGTCTCTAACCTTTATTTGGTTTCAGGCACTATAGCTGATATCCACATCCACCGGTACGCAACTTGCAGAAACCAAACTAAGATCATGGATCAGATGCAAACTGAATTGGCTGAGCTGAGGAACAGGATGGATCAGTTCATGACATTAATGACTGGTATGGCTCAAAATCAGGAAAGACTCAGGGCAATGGTCGAGCGGCCACAGGTAGAGGTGCAGAATGGCAATGGTAATCAGGCTGGCGTTAATGCAGGCGGGGACCCTTCTAGAAATACTGGGGTTTGTCAGGTTGTAGAAGATAACCAAGAGGATCAGTTCACTCGGTTAGATGCTGAAGATGAGAACACTCGCCGATTCGACGAGCTCGCTGAAAAAATCAAATCCATTGAATCCCAAAACACTCTTGGTTTTGATGTTTCTGACTTGGGATTGGTACCTGGAGTAAGAATTCCACATAAGTTCAAGCCACCAACATTTGACAAGTACAATGGCACTACTTGTCCTAAAACTCATCTTCAATACTGATGATGAGAAATTTTGGATGTATTATTTCCAAGACAGCATTACTGGGGCATCTCAAGAATGGTATATGAAGTTGAGCAGGACTTCTGTAAGGAACTGGAAGGAGTAAGCTCATACTTTTATCAAGCAGTATTAATAAAACATGGATATGGCTCCAAACCGTACTCAGCTGCAGAGTATGGCTCAGAATGCGAAGGAGAGTTTTAAGGAATATGCTCAAAGATGGCGCCAGTTGGCTGCCATGGTTCAACCTCCACTGCAGGACCGAGAGATGGCCGACATGTTTATGGGTACTCTTCAGGGAACTTATCTTGATAGGTTGGCCGCCTGTCCTTCAACTGGGTTTGCGGACATTGTAATCGCTGGGGAAAGGATTGAAAGTTTGCTGAAGCTCAAAAAAATACAAGATGTCATGGTGCTAGTTCTTCAAGAACAAAGAAGCCTTTTGCTAATGGGCAGAGAAGGAGAGAAGGTGAGATAAGTGCTGTGTACAGAGGACAGAGAAAAGGACGTTCTCAGGCTTATCACCAAGTGGATGCAGTGACAATTCCAACACTACCTGTTCAGCAACAGCAGCCACAACAGCAGGTTCAACAACAGCGACCACAGTTCCAACAAAGGTCTAGGCAGAGGGACCGCAAAATTGACCCTCTTCCTATGACTTACTCAGCTTTGTTACCCTAGTTACTCCAACTGAAATTGGTCGAACTTCGTACCATGAGATCTCTTGTTGCTGGTAACTTGCCACCCAATTATGATGCTAATGCCCGCTGCGATTTCCATTCAGGTGCTCCGGGGCACACCACTGAAAAGTGCTGGACATTTTAGCATAAGGTACATGATTTGATTGATGCCAAGGCAATTAATTTCTCAACTCCACCGAATGTGCTTCAGAATTCTATGCCAGATCATAATGTGCCAAAGGTCAACACCGTTGAAGATGGGAAGGTTTTGAATTTGGTAACTGATGTGAACAGGGTGAAGACTCCTCTGAGTTTTGTGAAGGCTCGTTTGTTGAAAGGGCAAGTGTTCCCTGGCTGTGAAGAAGGTTGTGTTGATTGCAAGAATCTGAGTAATGGTTGTGATAAACTAAAGGCCGGTATTCAAATTTTGATTGACGAGGGTTGTCTACAGTTCGATCAAGGGGACAAAAAAGGACGATGATGTGTCAGCTGTTACCATTTATTTTACGCCAGCTGAAATTCAAGTGTCATCGCCTGCTGCTACCATTTTGCCTGCTGTAGTAAGTCCTGTTACTATTACGGTACCAGGGCCAGTTCCTTATACTAGTGAGCGGGCTATTCCATTGCACTACGGTGCAGATGTTTACTACCAAGGAGAAAAACAAGAAGTTGAAACTCCAGCTGGGGGTAGTTCCAGTATTGACAATGTTGGAGGTCTTGGTGGCTTCCCCAGAAGTGAACGATTGTTTGCTCCACAGACTTTGAGAACTAATGCTGAAGCTGAGGCAGCAGCCAAAGCCAAGGGTAAACAGGTGGCTACAGAGGAGGTTGTTATTCCTGAATCTGTGTAGAAAGGTACTTTTGAGAAATAAGTTAAGGAGTTCATGAGACTTATCAAAAAGAGTGATTATAAAGTGGTCGATCAGTTGAACCAAACACCATAAAAAATTTCTATCTTGTCGTTGCTTATGTGTTCTGTAGCTCATCGAGAGGCACTTTTGAAGGTCTTGAATATGGCCTATGTACCTCAAGAGATTACTGTGAATCAATTGGAGTTGGTTATTTCTAATGTCAATGTTAGCCATGGGTTAGGTTTTACAGATTTTGATTTGACTACGAAGGGTCGCAATCATAACAGGGCATTACACATCACCCTGGAGTGTAAAGGGGCAGTATTATCTCATGTGTTAGTGGACACGGGGTCTTCCCTGAACGTGTTACCAAAGAAGGCCTTAATGAAGTTAGACGTTGACGAAATTATTCTAAGACCAAGTGATTTGGTAGTGAGAGCTTTCGATGGTTCGAAACGTTCTGTATTCGAAGAGGTAGAGCTCCCAGTAAAAATTGGTCCTCAAGTGTTTAAGTGTGTGTTCTACGTGATGGACATTCAACCCGCATATAGTTGCTTGTTAGGCAGACCGTGGATTCATGCCGCTGGGGCAGTGACATCTACGTTGCATCAAAAGTTGAAATATGTGGTTGATGGTCAAGTGGTGACTGTATGTGGAGAGGAAGACATCTTCGTAAGTCAACTGTCTACCTTTAAGTACGTGGAAATGGATGGAGAGATCCATGAGATGCTGAGTCAAGCATTTGAGGCAGTCAATATTGGTGATTCGTCTTCACAGGCGGTATCTTCTCAGGGCGAAGAACAGGTGGGTACTTCTATTGCTTCTTACAGACAGGCAGTGGAAGTAGTCAAAGCAGGTAATGCCCACGGCTGGGGCAAATTGATTGAAGTCTCTGCAAAGGAAGATAAGTTCGGTATAGGCTATAATCCGTATTAAGCTGCTGCAATAGAGCGCAAGGGGCCGATTACTTTCTACAGTGGGGGAATCATTAATCCAAATCAGATGTGTACTGCAAGTGAAGATGGCGTCGACAGTGATTGTGACCTCGACAAGTGGGTGCGCCCGTGTGTACTGGGTCAAGAGCTTTGCAATTGGTCTGTTGAAGAAATTGTTCAAGTTACTCTTCAAACAGAGTAATTTTATGTGTTTTTCTTTGTTGCGTGTTAAAATCTCGCGCTCTGCCCAAGTCGTGTAGATCCATTTGTAGGGCCTCATAATTGCATTTGCAAGGTTTTTATCATTAATAAAGGACGTTTTGCATTCAAATTTTGTGTTCCCTGTCTTTCCTTTTTTTATTTTTGCAGAAAAAACAATAAAATGGCAATGTTTATGTTTTTGTTGTTTCTTTTTTCAAAAAAGTCTCATTCTAAAATAAAGCATGACCCTCAATCCTGCAAACTTAATCACCCGAATTTCACTGATAACGGTTCTGCTATGGCCATGTATAACTTTGACAATCCAATCTATCAAGCCAAAGAGGGGGATGAAGAAGACTGTGAAGTTCCCGAGGAATTGGCCAGATTGTTGAAGCAGGAGGAGAGGGTCATTCAACCTCACCAAGAGACAATTGAGGTTATCAACATTGGTTCTGAGGACGCCAAGAAAGAGATTAAGATTGGAGCCAGTCTGCAGGCCGAGGTGAAGAAAGAGCTGATCAGTATGCTGCGGGAATATGTTGACATCTTTTCCTGGTCGTATCAAGATATGTCGGGGTTAGATACAGACATTGTCGTGCACAGGTTGCCATTGAAAGAGGGCTGTCCTCCTGTCAAACAAAAGCTCCGGAGAACTAAACTAGAAATGGCTCTCAAAATCAAGGAGGAGGTACAAAAACAGTTATATGCGGGATTTCTGGCCGTCACCAATTACCCACCATGGGTTGCAAATATTGTTCCTGTGCCGAAGAAGGACGGTAAGGTCAGAATGTGCATTGATTACCAGGATCTAAACAGAGCAAGTCCGAAAGATGACTTTCCTTTACCTCATATTGATGTACTGGTTGACAACACCGCTCAGTTCTCGGTATTCTCCTTCATGGATGGCTCCTTCATGGATGGCACCGGAAGACATGGAGAAGACAACGTTCATTACCCCGTGGGGTACCTTCTGTTACAAGGTGATGCCTTTTGGGTTAAAGAACGCCGGGGCAACGTATCAACGAGCTATGGTAACACTTTTCCATGACTTGATTCATAAGGAGATTGAGTGTTATGTGGATGATATGATTGCCAAGTCTCGAACAGAAGAAGAGCATCTGGTCAATCTACAGAAGCTGTTTGAAAGATTGAGGAAGTTTTGACTCAGGATGAATCCGAACAAGTGCACTTTCGAAGTGCGGTCCGGTAAATTGCTGGGTTTCATCGTAAGCGAAAAAGGAATTGAGGTCGATCCCACCAAAATAAAAGCGATACAAGAAATGCCTGTACCAAGAACATAAAAAGAAGTACGTGGTTTCCTGGGTAGATTGAACTACATTGCACGGTTCATATCTCACCTCACAGCCACTTGTGAACCAATATTTAAGCTGTTAAGAAAAGAACAAGTGGTCAGGTGGAATGACGATTGCCAAAGGGCTTTCGAGAAAATAAAAGAATATTTGCAGGAACCTCCAATTCTCATGCCTCCAGTTCCAGGGAGACCATTGATCATGTATTTGACTGTGCTTGAAGGATCCATGGGTTGTGTTCTCGGTCAACATGACGAGACGGGTAAGAAGGAGCACACCATTTACTACCTAAGCAAAAAATTCAATGATTGCGAATCCCGATACTCAATGCTTGAGAGGACATGCTGTGCACTTGCATGGGCTGCTAAGCGATTGAGGCAATATATGCTCACTCAAACAACCTTGTTAATTTTAAAGATGGACCCTGTCAAGTACATATTTGAGAAACCAACATTGACCAGACGGGTTGCACGTTGGCAGATGGTGTTGACTGAATACGATATTCAATATGTTTCCCAAAAAGCCATCAAAGGAAGTATCCTATCAGACTATCTTGTGCAACAGCCTATTGATGATTACCAACCCATGAAATTTGATTTCCCTGATGAGGACATCATGTTTCTCAAAGTTAAAGATTGCGAGGAACCACTCCCAGAGGAGGGGACAGACCCTGAATCCAAATGGAGTTTGATGTTTCATGGGGCCGTCAACATGAATGGATGCAGAGTTGGAGCAGTTCTTATCACGCCAGAAGGTGTTCATATTCCCTTCACTGCCCGAGTAACATTCGGATGCACCAACAATGAAGCAGAATATGAAGCTTGTATAATGGGGATCGAGGATGCAATTAATTTGCGAATTAAGACCCTCGATATCTTCGGTGATTCAGGTTTGGTAATCAATCAAGTGAATGGGAACTGGTACACGCACCAGACACATCTAATTCCGTATAGAGATTATACGAGAAGACTGCTGACGTTTTTCACAACAGTAAAGCTGTACCATATTCCTCGAGATGAGAATAAGTTTGCTGATGCCTTGGCCACATTGTCTTCTATGATCAACGTGCAAAGGTGGAACCATGTACCTAAGATTAATGTGTCTCGTCTTGACAGACCTGCATTTGTGTTTGTTGTTGATGCAATATCTGATGATAAGCCGTGGTTTCATTATATCAAATGCTTCTTGAAGAGTTAAGAGTACCCGCCTGGGGCATCTACCAAAGATAAGAAGACTTTGAGGAGATTGGCTGGTAGTTTCTTCTTGAATGAGGATGTGTTGTACAAATGAAACTTTGACATGGTTCTGCTCAGATGTGTGGATAGACACGAGGCAAACATGTTGATGCAAGAAGTGCACGAAGGCTCTTTCGGTACTCATGCCGGAGGACATGCAATGGCAAAGAAATTATTGAGATCGGGGTACTACTGGATGACTATAGATGCAGACTATTGTTCATACGCCCGCAAATGCCACAAATGTCAGATTTATGCGGATAAAGTGCATGTACCTCTGAGTCCGTTGAATGTCATGTCTTCTCCTTGGCCCTTTGCAATGTGGGGCATTGATATGATTGGAAAGATTGAGCCAACTGATTCCAACGACCATCGCTTCATCTTGGTCGCTATTGATTACTTTACCAAGTGGGTGGAAGCAGTGTCCTATGCTAATGTCACCAAGCAGGTGGTAGCCAGATTCTGAAAAGAGATATCATCTGTCGCTATGGAGTGCCCGAAAGAATCATTACTAATAATGGTTCTAATCTCAACAACAAAATGATAGCAGAATTATGTCGGGACTTCAAAATTGAGCATCACAATTCTTCGCCGTACCGTCTAAAGATGAATGGCGCTGTTGAAGCGGGCAACAAGAATATCAAGAAGATTGTGCAAAAGATGGTGGTGACCTACAAAGATTGGCATGAGATGTTACCGTTTGCCTTGCATGGGTACCGAACATCAGTAAGGACATCTACTGGGGCAACACCGTTCTCACTTGTGTATGGTATGGAGGCAGTCCTACCAGTTGAAGTTGAGATTCCCTCGCTGAGAGTTATGATGGATGTCAAACTGGATGAGGCAGAATGGGTTCGCACCCGATTCAATGAGCTGAGCTTAGTTGAGGAAAAGAGATTAGTAGCTATTTTCCATGGTCAATTATATTAGAGAAGAATGAAGCGACCATTTGATCAGAAAGTGGGACCTCGGGAGTATCTAGTTGGTGAACTGGTACTTAGAAAGATCCATCCTCTAAACACAGATCACAGGGGAAAATGGACACCGAACTATGAAGGTCCATATGTGGTTAAAAAGGTTTTCTCTGGCGGAGCCTTAATGTTTGCAACCATGGATGGTGAAGATTTTCCATCCCCTGTCAACTCAGACGCAGTCAAAAAATACTTCGCATAAATAGGCCCGCTGGACAAAAGAAAAAAAAAAGGAAAAAAAGAAGAAAAACTCCAGGCAAAAAAAGGGCATCCCGGCGAGCCATAAAAACAGAATAAAAAGGTTCAGGCAAAAATTAGGGATATAAAATAAAAAACAATTGTACACCCGGTGAGTTGAAAATCCGCAAGGACAACTCAGGCAAGAAAGGGTATCCCGGTGGATTGAAAACCCGAAAAGGGCAGGCCACGCAAAAGAGGGATTAAGTGAAGATTGCGATCTGAGTCACCTGTACTGCCTCATCGTTTCACTCAAACTGGAAATCTCCAAAGGGTAGGAATCGATCCAATCATTCTCCTCAGAAAGTGAAGATAATCGGAAAGTTTTGAAGACATACTGGCTATAGCAGAATTGAAACTCAGTGAAATGCCGTTTTCACATTGCCATTAGGATAGTTTCTTTTCTCAGTTTACAGCAATCTCCTCTTCCAGGGATTGCTTCCTGATGTACTTGCCTATTCTGGGCATTTCAATCAATAAAGTTGAATATTCAGTCAAAAAGCTTCCTATTTGTTTTCATTTTACTGGTTTTGTTTGCAAATACGTCCGAATTTTTGATAAAAAAGCATTGCATTGTCGAAAACATTGAGGCTTTATAATAACACGCGCAGGGAAAACATTTAAAATTGCTTTAAATGTTGATTAACCCCGGACAGTGGATTCAAACCATGCAGTCTCCGGGACATATGTGTGCATTTCTCTTGTTGCAGGTTTACATTCAGAAGCCTAACATGGAGTCATTTTCAGCGCCAAGCATTGTTGGGTGCTCCCCCCAACAAGTGGTTTAGAGTTGGATTTTTCCAGCATGGGGCATATGAGCATATCCTTTTGCTTGCAGAACACCGGGGCAATTATGTTCAGGAAGGGGTTCACATGTTACCCTTTTGTCACAACGTTTACTGATTGAGTCCATCATTCGGCTAACGGTCGCTCACGATGATTCGATATCGACAAGTTAATGGCCACTGGGTATCGTGGTATCTTATTAAGTCGATTCTCCCATTCAATGCTTCCAACATCTACAAGCTTGTCTGTGTCGATAACGGTTGCAAATTCACCAGTAGAGTTACTTCGCAGACCTCGCATTTAATGTTCAAGACTCAGTAAGTGTCCAGGAGTTTGAAGATGCCAAATCTTCTGTAAAATTCTATTGGGACGATTTCTTCAGATCAACCTTGTAATCTGGGGAAAAAGCGAGTTTGTGACCCTCCCAAGCATGGGGCATCGTGAAATCCCTCCGGCAGGATGTGTTCCAGATCTATTATCTCCAGTAAAGTGACATCTCAATTATTGTATTCTTAGCTCAAGTCTCGACATTTGCTTATGAGTTTGAAGATGCTCGGTCTTCTATAAAATCCTCTTAAGGGGCATCCCCAGCACGAGACACTTTAAAGCGGTTCTCCCCAGCAGAGTTTGTTGTAAACTCATTATCCCCAGTGGAGTCGTCAAGCGGAAGGTTTGCCTAACATGGGGCATTGTGGCACTTATCCTAAGCTTGACAGTTTTGTTCCTCAACAGACTACCGTGGATTTGCTTTGTGTTTCCCCAGCAGATCTCTAGGGACTCATTCCTAGCATGTCGCAACAGATTGTCTTCCAACCAGGATTTGCGTATCCCCGATAGAGTAGCTCCGGTCCCCAACAAGATCATATCTCTGGTAGTTATATCCCCATAGAGTCAGCATCGAATCTTGTCAGTAATATTCCCCAGCTGAGTTGTTATTTTTCTCCCCGCAGAGGTTTAGCAGATCGATAGATTCTCTTCCTCAGTAGAGTGTTAGTACATTCTTTCCCCAGCCAAGTCGGAAAGTTGTCATTCTTCCAGCGGAGTTGCTATGATCAGAATTCATCCCCAGACAGATGAAATAATTCTTGGCAGAGTCATCACTCCCCTGTATCTCAAAGTCCAATTTATTTTTGGTAAGCGTGATAATTCAAAGCAGACGGATTGTTCATTCATTCTCCCGCAGAGATATCATCCTTTCAGGAGTCTCTGAGGTCAAATCATTGATCATTGTTCCTCAGCAGAGTCAGCAGGGATGTCTGATATGTATGCAGAGCGTAATCCAGTGTTGAATTTTTCCAAAAGTCCACGTGCAGTGTGGCTAATCAGTAGTCAACTGACTTCATCCAAAGGCGTCTTTCAAAAGTCCACCCGCAGCGTGGCCCGTCGGTATTTGTCCGGTTTTATTCGAAAGACAAAGCAAAGTCCAACCACAGATTGGCAAAAGTCCATCTTAGGGTGGCAAATCAGCAAAGTCCAACCGCAGATTGGCAAAAGTCCATCTTAGGGTGGCAAATCAGCAAAGTCCAACCGCAGATTGGCAAAAGTCCACCTTAGGGTGGTAAATCAGCAAAGTCCAACCGCAGATTGGCAAAAGTCCATCTTAGGGTGGAAAATCAGTAAAGTCCAACCGCAGATTGGAAAAAGTCCATCTTAGGGTGGAAAATCAGCAAAGTCCAACCGCAGGTTAGCAAAAGTCCATCTTAGGGTGGCAAATCAGCAAAGTCCAACCGTAGATTGGCGAAAGTCCACCCGCAGTGTGGCAAGTCAGTAGTCGTCTGACTCCATTTAAAAGACAATTTCCAGACCAACCGCAGATTGGCAAAAGTCCACCCGCAGTGTGGCAAGTCCGTAGTCATCTGACTCCATTTAAAAGACAATTTCAAGACCAACCGCAGATTGGCGAAAGTCCACCCGCAGTGTGGCAAGTCAGTAGTCGTCTGACTCCATTTAAAAGATAATTTCAAGACCAACCGCAGATTGGTGAAAGTCCACCCGCAGCGTGGCAAGCCAGTAGTCATCTGGCATCGTACAAAAGACATTCTTAAAGTCCACCCACAGCGTAGCAAGCCAGTAGTCGTCTGGCGTCGTACAAAAGACATTCTTAAAGTCTACCCGCAATGTGGCAAGCCAGTAGTCATCTGGCGTCATACAAAAGACATTCTTAAAGTCCATCCGCAGCGTGGCAAGCCAGTAGTCATCTGGCGTCATACAAAAGACATTCTTAAAGTCCACCCGCAGCGTGGCAATCCAGTTCTTAAAGTCCACCCGCAGCGTGACAGGCCAGTAGTCGTCTGGCGTCGTTCAAAAGACGGCCTTAAAGTCCATCCACAGTATGACAAGCTAGTAGTCATCTGGCGTCGTTCAAAAGACATCTCTCCATTGTTATGGGTATCATCAGAGTTTTATCCAAGCAGAATTCATTTGGTTGGGTTTATATCCCTTTTCTTCTTCTCCACAGAGTGCAAATTTTCTGGTTATTCTTGGTATTCAATCCCTCCATACCTTGAAAGTTTGAAAGCAACCGCTATCATTCATTCAGGTCTACAGTGATTGAATAGGGGCAGCTGTTACACCCCAAAATTTTCCCTTTCATGTTTTATATCATTTAGCATGTGCTTTCATTGCATTACATTGCATTCAAGACATAGAAAAATAAAGCATTCATCTTTGCATTCAGCATAGGGCATGTGATCAGTGGTTTTCAGAGTATTGGTCATCTAAGGAAAGAGAGCTAGAGTCAAGGTTCTCCCAACAAGCCTCAAAGGTCTCTTATATCATATATCATCTCATTTGATCCCACAAGTAATTGGAAGATGGGAATTCATCAAGAAGATTGAGCAGTCATCATCTCCTATCAAAAGTAGTCCAAATTAGGGTTTTGGATTCAAGCAGTCTCCTGATGAAATTTTGGTTCAAACTTGATCTCAATGTTTTCTACATGATGTCAAGTATCTAAGGATGGAAGATTGCCCATTGGTTCATTTTACTAGAGTTTCAATTGGTCAGTTGCTTGAGAATCAAGAAATTGGGGAAAAAGTCAATTGTGCAGTGAAAAAAGTCAATTCCTGACTTTTAAGGTCAAATTCATGAAATCCAAGTCACATATGTTCATTGGAAAAGATTTGATCAAGAAATGATGGAGGAATCATCAAAAATCAAGAATTGTATAAAGTTTCCAAATTTAGAAACTTAGGGTTTCCAAAAATGGCAAGTTTTGAATCATTTGGCACTCCAATTCAAGGCATTCTTTCTCCATGATAAAAGCTTCAAACTTCAGGCCCAAGTTGAGCCAATTAAAGATCACATCTTAAGCTTCAAATCCATATAAAGAACTCTTCCATTGGATCAAAATTGAGAGAGTTATGAGCAATCAAAGTGGAGCAAAATCAAGGCAAATTCCAAGTCATGGCAAGGCAAGTTCAGGCCTACAGGCCATAATTTCATCAAACAGGTGGTGTGCCAAATGTCAAGCCAATTTTCTCCATCAAGAAGGCTTCAAATGAAAAATTGTTGAACATCAAAGTTGTTCATCTCCATGTCCTCTTCAACTTTGATGTTAGACATTTTTTTATTTGAGCAAGTCATAAGGGTCATATGAGGGTTCAAAGAGGGGTGCTCACAACTGAAAACATGCCCAAGAATGCTTGCCCCATGGGCGCATTTTCTTGCCCACCAAAGTCAGTTTGTCCATTTGAGTTCCAAGTCATTTTTCATCATCTTCCAAGCTTCCATTCAATTTGATTTCAACATCAACATTGTTCTTTGATGTCCCCTATTTCCATAGCCACCAAAATTATCTCATTTCATGTACTATGCTTAGAGATTTTCAGTTGCCAACTTCATTGTTTCCATTGCACTTTGATAACCAAACATGAGAAGTTTGTATTGTTTTGCTTTGGTCAATTCACCCACATACATACACACATACTTCTACCATACACCGAATAGGAAATGAGAGACTTGTTCATCAAGTAACCATGTTGCAGCATCACATCACCATCATCATTCCATGTTCACACCAGACATAAACAACACAACACACGGTTCTCTTCTCTCCACTTCAAATTGCTCAACACACCTCATCCTTTGCCTCTAACACCAAAATTAACCTAACTCATGTTCGAACCATTAACTGAGTTGGTTAGATCTTAACCTCACTTATAAATTGAAACCTCTAACTGAATTGAACAACAACACTTTATTTTGCTTCATTTCTCACAAAACACTCTCAGAATTTCTCTCAGAATTCTCTCTTTCTCTGCACGATTTCATCATCTTATTCATCCATATTTCATCATTATCATCATCAATGGTTCATCATTGATCAAGAACAAGGAAGAATCAAGATCATTTCCTCAAGTGCGGTTTCAGTTCAGTAGGAATTTCATTCTGTTTTCTTCAAGATCTCAAGTTCCATAGCATTTATTTTGCTCTATTGAAGCTCAAGAACAAGCCTACATCTATGGTTTTCTTTTGCTTGAAGATTTCTTCAAGTTTCAGGTTCATTATTTCTCAACTTGTTTGCACGAATTCACTTTGTTTAAGCTTGTTTTTGTTGTTTATGAAGCTTACTAGAAGCTATGAATGATCTGGCTAGTTGATAGACCTTTTAGAGGTGTATATTCAATTTTTAGGGCAAACTGAAATGCTTCGATTCTTTCTGTGCTTGCATGATTTAGGAATTTTAATGCTAGATTTGTGATATGCATGACGCTAGCTTTCGAATGATGTATGGTTTGTGAGGTTCTGGGAGGTTTGAGGAATTGCAAGTGACCGGAGGTGGCCGGAGAAGATGACCGGAGGTCCTTCTCCGGCTAGTGAGGGTTTCTAGGGTTTAATCACTAGAATATATCACAGCCGTTTGATCTTTTTCATCCAATGGTTCACAAAGTGACAATGCATTAATGAATACCATCTCACTCACGTGCCTTATTTTTTCTCTCAGTTTACTTGCGTGTGTGTGCGTGCATGTTTATTACCATGTGCTAGCTCTATGATTTGTTCATCTTGCATACTTGGATGATTGATCTTGACTGACCTGATCGTATGGCTCAGATTGAGTCAAATGTTGACTGAAGGTGCACCTTAATTCACACATGCACATGCTTGTTTTGGACTGGACTTAAATTGTTTTTTGCACCCCTCATTTTGAGCCCAAATCATTTTGGAATTGTGTTTTTACTTTCGCCACACCCCCTGACTCTTTTACTTGCATTTTTATTTCTTTTTTTTATATTGTTTGATTTCCTCTTATTAAAAATAATAATTCAACTCTAAAAATTCTAAATAAATTCACATAACATCTTGATACATAAAAATAATTTTATTTTATTTTTAATTCTGATTTTATTAATTGTTGCTTATATTTTCAGAATTTTTCTTTAATTTTATTCTTAAATGATTTCCTTCATTGATACTTGACCTTTCCCATTTCATTTCTCTTAACTCACACAATCTTTTGCATTCATTCTTTCTGCACTTGTTAAATAACATCTCAAAGCATCTAAAAACATTTTCATTTTATTTTTAAAGTCATTCTATCTTAGGTTTTGATGTTCATATTTGAGCATCCTTTGGATGTGTTTCAATGAGACTTTGTGAGATCTTTTGATCATGTTTCCTCTTGAGTTTTGCCATGAGCCTTTGACATGTCTTTAGCTTTTGACTTAGGTTGGTTGAGACCTATTTTCATATTTTTCTCATGTGACTTGGTAATTGTTTGATACCTTGCACTTGAAGCAACATTTGTACATATTATTCTACTTCCCTCTAACATGATTTTGATGAGGCACTTGTGCCACCTTATTATGTTTACTTTTGTGTGAGATTATATGGTTTGTCTAGAGAATTATAGGTCCTTCTTGGTTCATTTCTAGGTCATTATGATTTATGTTTACCATTGATGTGTGTTTATGCATTTTAACTTGCATTTTTGACCTAATTCCACATCTAATTTCTTCTTGTGCTCTACGTGATTTGTGTTTGCATTGTGTATGCCATTTCACTCATGTCATTTGCATATCATCAATTGTATGCTACTAGCCTATATGTACTCATACTCATTTCACATGTCATGCATCTTTAACATGTAAATTTGTGCATCTAATTGAAACTTGTTTCTCTCCTTTTCATTTCTTCTTCATCTATTTTCTACTAATTGAATCATTTCATCCATGACTTGTATGATTGTTCATATGCATTATGAGACATTCATAGATGATGTATGCTTCTGACCTTGACATTTCATTAAGCATAAATACATGTTCATCTTGCATTTTTATTCATCTTTCATCAACCATTTCCATGATGCATTTCTTTGATGCTTAAGCCATTGTTTGTGCAAAGTTTGATTGTGGTTGGTACCTTAACCTTAGAGGACTTTCTTAGGGTATAAGTTCTGACTTAGAAACTTTATCAACCTTTAGGACCTTTCTCTTTTAGTTCTTAACTTGTTTGATCTTTACTTGTTATTCTCTCTTTATTTCTTTACTTGCAAATTGCTCTTGCTAGCATTTTCAGGGGCTAATGGTAAGTCAAGTGTGTAGGTGTGCACCCACATACAACCTCTTCTCTTATCTCTTTAAGCTTTCAAGTTGTGATTGTGATAAGCATCTAATGTTTTCTTTGTTTAATCTCTTTCATCCCCTTTGAGTTCTTAACTTAACTTCCATCTTGGAAGTAAGTTAGAACTCACTCTTCTTCTCTTTTCTTTTAGAGTTAGGTTTCTAAACCACACTTAACAATTAGGAACACTCATGTATGATAACTTTAGGGTTTGGGTCTTAGTCTCCCTCATTAGATTTTACCTTTCTCAACCTTTGAGTCTTTCTTCTTCTCATCTCAAAACAAAAGCAAAAACACTTAATAAAGGCATAACATATATTGCATTTGAGCCTTTCATGTGAGAATAAGATAGTGAGGGGTCTTCTCTCACTTTCTTAGAATGTTTAGCATACGTCCCGTCTTGGGTCGATATGCGAGGCATTCGATCCTACGTGAAAGACTTAAATACAATATGTGTTATACACACCAATAATCAAAATACTTCTTTCTAAAAGACAAAAACAAACAAATTTTTTTATCATCTCTTTCATTCTATTCCTTAAGGATTCGTCACGTCCGTTCCACCACAAATAGGTAACGCCTAAGTCTCCATACAATGAGCTGCAACACCTAACTGCTGGAACGCGCACTCTGACGTTTCCATAAAAAAACACAAACAAAGCAACCCTTGTTGAGCCAAACTACGTTTGCTCTGATTCTTCTTTCTCGTCTGATTGAAGATACGTAGGCACGAGATGCGATATCTCGACGAGCAACCTTTCCCCGTAGTCCGTCAAACTACGTTTACTCTGACTTTCCCATTGCACTGAGGGAATACGTAGGCCTAGGACAACACTAATGTCCTATCGAGTCATTTCTTTCCTTTTTTCCCTTCTCCTTTCTACCTTTCATTTCCCGTTCTCCAGTTAGCAGTTCATTTCCAGTTCTTTACACCCTTTGATCGAAGCAACAAGCGTGGATCCCATCGGGTACGATGGACGTGTGGGGGGGTGCTAATACCTTCCCCTCGCGTAACCGACTCCCTTACCCATTTCTCTTGGTCGCGAGACCATGCTTTTTACTTTCCCTCAGGTTTACGCAGTGTCTCCTTTCCCTCTCTTGGGATAAATACACATTGCTGGTGACTCTGTTTCAGTGCCACTTTCGCGTTTGTACTTGGATGAAAATCCCGGGAGCGACAGCTGGCGACTCTGCTGGGGACTTTTCTCCCTAAGAAAGTCAGTCCTAGCGCTTGTTTGTTTTCGTTCATTGGGTGTTTATTTTGATGCGGTATTTTGCTGTATTTACTGTTTTACTGTATTGATGTTTATCGTATTACCGCTTTACTATACTTTACTGTATTTATTGCATTTATAACATTTTTATTTCATATACTGTATTATACTGTGCTGTGCTGGTTTTCTGTTTGGCAGTATGGGTATTATGAGAGATAGGCCCAGTACACAGGCTGTGCTGGTTTTCTGTTTGGCAGTATGGGTATTATGAGAGATAGGCCCAGTACACAGGCCTGAGTGTACTTATGTTTAGTGTGTTTCATATCCTCTCACGCTCTATTTCGGTGCGAGGAGGGAATATGAAACACAATCTGGATGTGGTTCTCTCTAGAGAATTCTGCGTTGTGGGTCTGCCACAATGGTAGAGCTATCTGGAAGAGCTGTTAAGTCTGGATGGCCTTTCAGGATGACCCCTCTTTATTTTGAGGTGAATCAGAGGACGATCTCTTTGTATGGCGGTAGCATTGTATCCTTCGGGTTGAATGTGCTATTGCCTCTCATTCCGAGATTTGAATTTGAGAATCCTCACTTTCTAGTACATGCATGTGAGATTGGGGGGATTGTTTACAGGTGTGCAGGAACCATTGACCTTCATCATACCTGGTTTTCTTGTTGTTCTGGATTCGTTACTGGACCTTTGATCCTGACTGGTTCCTATTTGTTCTGGATTTGTTACTGGACCTCTGATCCTAGTTTTGTGTATCTCACCAAATTCAGACAACAGTATAGTGGGTTCAACAATATATGTTCAACATTGATCACATGCCCTGGCATACATATCATCATTCACATTTTTGCATTTAACGCTCATGTTTATTCATTTGCAGGGTATACTTCCTTTTGATTTCAGCTGACAGCTCCCTTTGCGGCTATGGATGTTCCAAGAAAGAATAATGTGCGTTACACGTTCTTTGACACCAGGGTGGGTCAGTTACAGAAGATGGTATCTCTTAATACTCCAGATTATGTGGGTATGTTCCGAAAGGCTCATGGAGAGATTCTGACTATGGTTAATGAATTGAATACTTCAGAGAGGAGTGTTATTCATACTTGCTTGCAGTTTTATGACCCACAGTTAAGGTGCTTCACTTTTTCGGACTTTCAGTTGGCTCCGATGCTAGAAGAGTATGCCTTTCTTCTAGGTGTGCCTCTCAAACACCAGATTCCTTTTAACTCTGATATGCATCCCCCGAAGCATGAGGAGGTAGCTAAGGCTCTCCATCTGAGTGTACCTATGGTAAAAGATAACCTAGCCACCAAAGGAGGTTTATCCGGTTTTCATCTGGATTTCTTGGTTGCCAAAGCTGAAGAGTGTGCTGCTAAGGCTCAATGGGAAACAGTTTGTGCTATTCTAGCCTTGAGCATTTATGGGATTATGTTGTTTGCTGATGAGTCCAAGTTTGTAGACATGAGAGCCATCCATATCTTCGTGTTGAGAAATCATATACCTACACTCTTCAGTGATTTGTATTATTCTATGCATTATAAGAATGATAAGAAACGAGGGGGATTGGTTCGATGTTGTGCACCTTTGTTTCATAAATGGCTCATGAGACACTTACCGATTTCCGAGGCTTTCTTGAATCCTCATCCTTTAATGAATTGGGTAAAAAGGATGATTAAGTTGACGGCAAAAGATATTCGTTGGTTTGATCAAAGAACGATGGGTGAGAATTTTATCAGTAGTTGAGGAAGATATCCGAATGTGCCACTCTTGGGAATAAAGGGTTGTATCAATTACAATCCTGTTATCTTAAGGAGACAGTTGGGATTTGCTTTAATAGATCCTCCGAAGGATAGCGAATTGGAAGAATCCTTCTTTTTCCATGTGAAAGATAATCTTTTGTTGGTAAGGCAGGCGGCCGGAGCCTGGGGCAATTTGCAAACAAAAGGTAAAGTTGTCTTTGGCAAGTGCAATAACGTGTCTTCTCCTCAGTACGATGCATGGTGTAACGCCCCAGTTTTTGAGTGAGTTTTATTTAATCGAGTCATTTGATTATTTTATTATTATTTTATTTTATTTTTGACTTTTATGTGGAAATATGTTATTTTTCAATGTTGTGATATTTTATCGGGTTTTGGGAACGTTTGCGAGATATTTGAGTGTGGGGGTATTTTAGTTATTTCATGATATTTTGCATTAAGTAGAAAATAGAAAATAGAAAGAGAGAGAAATAGAGAGAAAGAAAAGGAGAAGAAAGAAAAAGAGGAGAAAAGAGAAGAAGAAGAGAAATAGTGAGGAAAACTTGGGAAATGAAAGAAATCAACTTCTAGAATCGATTTAATCGGGTAAGGGTGCGAAACTCAATTATTGTATACTTGTGTATGATTATGTATGTATGTTTGTGATTGTTATTGGATTGAAATGATAAATTTAGTAAAAATCATAATCTTTAGAAATTGGTAAAAATTGATCCAAATGTGTCTAAACTCATGTTGATTGTGTTCTTTGATGTTTATGCATGTTGGGTATGTATTGGTATACTTCAAATTGATGTTTTTCTGAGTTTTGGATGATGATTTGGAGGGTTTGGGTGTAAACCCGTAACACAAAATTCTGCAGAAATTTTTCTGGTTTTTCCAGGTCAATACGCGTATGGTCAGGTCAATGGTAAAATGGGATTTTTCAAAATATCGTTTTCGTTTTTCTTTCGTAACTTGTGTTCCGTTTATCCGATTTTTATATTCTTGGTATCGTTGGGAAGCTATTGAGCTGTATTTTCTTATTATGATGATTTGGGAATTGTTAGCCGATTTAATTATGTCAGGAATCGGGAATAGTGTTGGTTGTCGACTTTTGTCGTTATAATGGTGCGTAATTGTTGTGTATTGTACAAGGTGCTATTGTGTGATGTAAATGTATGCGTTTAGAGGGTGTTGTGATGATTTGTGGCCGTATGGCAATTAAATGCATTGTTTTGGGCATAAGTGCAAAGCGTGATTTTGTCGATATAGAGGAGTGCATTTATGTGTGCATATTAAATGTCATGAGTCATTGTATGCCAAGCATCATGATATGCATTGTTGTGACGTCCTGAGTGACGGATTGATTCCAGAGGGAATCTGCTATAACATCGTGAGCCTTAAAAATAAGAGGACTGAAAGCGATCTGATGGGATCGTGAGCCTTAAAAATAAGAGGACCGAAAGCGATGGTTATAGACGATCGTGTGCCCATGTGGGTTTGAGCGATCGGATCGTGAGCCTCATACAAAGAGGACCGAAAGCGATCCATAAACGTCATGAGCCTTATACAAAGAGGACCGAAAGCGACGGGGGGAACATCGTATGCCCGACGGGGAGTTACAGTGATGTAACGAGCGATGGTTCCAATAGTTCCTGAGTGAACTAGTGATGAGAAATATTGGGAGCCGGTACCGCATGGCATGTGCATAGAGTCGTTCTGTCGGTCTCTGTGCATTTGCATGAATCATGAATATGATTGACTATGTGTGAGAATTATGAATAGATTAATTGTGTGTGGGCTTGATGAATTGGTATTCTTGGTGATAATTGCATTGTGTACGATTAATATGCATTGGGGTTAGATGAATGAAGTATGTGCGATGTTGTGTGGTATTTGGATTCTGAGGTATGTTGTGGTGAGAAATCTATATGTGCATTGTTGTGTAGTATATAACTATATATAATTGTATTATGATTGTTTTTCTCACCCTTCTGCTGTTTTATAATGCTCTATGAGGCATTGCAGATTAGAGTCGCTGGAGGTATTTTTATTAAGCTTTGCGTCTTCATTCTTTTGTCGGTCGGCTCTGATATGTGACACCGAGTAGTTAGGGAGGCCGTTAGTGATTAATGTGTATTCTGTATATATATCTTTTGGCTTGTGCATGTACAACTTGATGTATGACAACTTTTCATGTGATATATATATATGTTATTCAGTTTTAGATTTTGCGCTTTTATTCTAAAATCTGAAATGTGGGTGTAAGGAACTGAGTTCCTCTGTTGATTGCTACCCCACTGTTGCATATCTTTTTGAGCAGGTCTTGTATGTACTGTATTAAATTGATGTGACCCCTCGGTCTATGCTGTGAATTTCCATTATACTCTGACGAAATTTTGATTTTTCTTTTACTGTTTTATCTATTTGGGGGTATAGATTGGGGGCGTTACATAAAGTGGTATCAGAGCCAGTTCGTGTCAGTTGTGTCAGTCCTTGTTGGTCGTTGTGTTTGAGTGAGCTGTTTGTTTAACCATAAGCGCTGTTATTGGAAATTAACAGAATATGGCTGGTAGGAACGATGCTGCTTTGGCTGCTGCTATGAAAGTTATGGCACGAGTTGTGCAGGGTGCACCTAATGCTGGAGAGAATGATGAGTTTAGAAAGAATAGACCGCCTGTCTTCAAAGGGAGACATAATCCTGATGGTGCACAAATTTGGCTGAAAGAGATCGAGAGGGTTTTTAGAGTTATGGATTATGCTGAGGACAGTAAGGTGAGACTGGGAACTCACATGTTACAGGAAGAAGCGGATGACTGGTGGGTTAGTACTCGTCCTGTGTTAGAAGCTGGTGATGAAGAGGTAACTTGGGAATTGTTTAGTCAGGAGTTTCTGAGGAAGTATTTTCCGGAGGATGTGAGGGGAAAGAAGGAAATTGAGTTTTTGGAACTAAAACAAGGTAATATGTCTGTCATTGATTATACTGCTAAGTTTGTGGAACTTGTGCAGTTTTATCCTCGTTATGCTGAAGCGACCGCATAATTTTCTAAGTGTGTGAAGTATGAAAGTGGATTGCGTCCTGAGATTAAGCAGGCAATCGGTTATCAGAGGATAAGGAGGTTTGCTAATTTTGTGGAATGTTGTAGGATTTATGAAGAGGATAGCAAGGCTCGTTCTATACATTACAAAAGTGTAAGTGACAGGAAAGGGAAGCAACAGTTCCGTGGTGGTCCGTATGTGACACCAGCTGATAAAGGTAAACAAAGGGGTACTTTTGATCGAAGGTTAGGTGGAGGAGGTATGTCTGGGCCTCTGAGATGTTTTAGATGTGGTGATGTGTGACATCGTCAGTTCGAATGTAAGAAAGATTTGAGGAAGTGTTCTAATTGTGGAGGTGTAGGACATGTTGCTGCTGATTGTGCCAGGAAGAATATGGTTAAGTGTTTCAACTGTGGTGAACCTGGTCATATTAGTACAAAGTGTCAGAAACCGAAGCAAGCTCCAACTAGTGGGAAGGTATTTTCTTTAGCAGGAACTCAGACTTCAAGTGCAGATCGTCTGATCAGAGGTACTTGTTTTATTAATAGTATGCCTTTAGTTGCTATTATTGATACTGGAGTGACTCATTCGTTTATTTCGTCTGAGTGCGTGAAGCGTTTTAATCTTGTGTTGTCTTTGATGGATGGTGAGATGGTTATTGATACTCCAGCAATGGGGTCAGTAACTACTTCTTTGGTTTGTCTAAGATGTCCTTTGACCATTTATGGTAAAGACATTGAGATGGATTTAGTGTGTTTGCCGTTGGAGGGTTTAGATGTGGTTCTGGGTATGAATTGGTTGCAATTCAATCGAGTTCATATTGATTGTTATCATAAGCTGGTCAGGTTTCCTTCTCTTGAGGAAGACGAAGACTCGAGTTTCTTATCTACCAAAGAGTTGAAGAAACTTTTGGCGGAGGAAGCTCAGTTGTTTGGGTTGTTTGCATCGTTAACTGTGGATAGTCAAGTTTCACTTGATGTGTTTCCTGTTGTGTGTGAATTTCCGGAAGTGTTTCCTGAGGATATTTCAGACTTGCCGCCAGAGAGAGAGGTGGAGTTTTCTATAGATCTAGTTCCTGGTACTAGACCTGTTTCTATGGCACCTTATCATATGTCGGCATCTGAGTTGGTTGAGTTAAAGAAACAGTTGAGTGAGTTGTTGAAAAAGAGGTTTGTAAGACCTAGTGTTTCTCCTTGGGGTGCTCCAGTTTTGTTGGTGAAAAAGAAGGATGGGAGTATGCGGTTGTGTATTGATTATCGCCAGTTGAATAAGGTGACAATTAAGAATAAGTATCCTCTTCCAAGGATTGATGATCTGATGGATCAGTTGGTTGGTGCTTGTGTGTTCAGTAAGATTGACTTGAGGTCGGGGTATCATCAGATTAGGGTGAAGGAGGAAGATATCCAGAAGACAGCCTTTAGGACACGTTACGATCATTATGAATATTCTGTGATGCCGTTCGGGGTTTCTAATGCGCCAGGTGTGTTTATGGAATACATGAATCGTATTTTTCACGAGCAGTTGGATCTTTTGTGGTGGTGTTTATTGATGATATCTTAATTTATTCTAAGTCTCGGGAGGAGCATGCGGAACATTTGCGTGTTGTTTTGCAGGTTTTGAAAGAAAGGAAGATTTTTGCCAAATTGTCTAAGTGTGAATTCTGGTTGTCGGAAGTGAGTTTTCTTGGACACGTAATTTCAGGTAATGGTATTGTTGTGGATCCATCTAAAGTAGAAGCAGTTCTACAATGGGAGGCTCCGAGACCTGTTACTGATATTCGAAGCTTTTTGGGTTTGGCCGGATATTATCGAAGGTTTATTGAAGGGTTTTCTAAGCTAGCACTTCCTTTGACCGAGTTGACTTGTAAAGGGCAAGCGTTCATTTGGGATATTCGGTGCGAGGAAAGTTTTAACGAGCTGAAGAGAAGATTGACGACAGCTCCAATTCTGATTTTGCCGAATCCTAATGAACCATTTGTGGTTTATTGTGATGCTTCTTTGATTGGTCTAGGTGGTGTTCTGATGCAGGAAGGTAAGGTGGTGGCTTATGCTTCAAGGCAGTTGAGAGTACATGAGAAAAATTATCCTACTCATGATCTTGAATTACGGCTATGGTTTTTGTGTTGAAGATTTGGAGGCATTATCTCTACGGTGCAAGGTTTGAAGTCTTTAGTGATCACAAAAGTTTGAAATATTTGTTTGATCAAAAAGAGCTAAATATGAGGCAACGTAGATGGTTGGAATTCTTGAAGGACTACGACTTTGGCTTGAATTACCATCCTGGTAAAGCTAATGTGGTAGCCGATGCTTTGAGTCAGAAATCGTTACATATGTCCGCTTTAATGGTTAAGGAGTGGGAACTTTTGGAATCTTTTAGGGATTTGAGTTTGGTTTGTGAAGTTACGTCGGTTAGCGTGAGGCTTGGAATGCTAACGATTACTAATGATTTTCTGATGACTGTTAGTGAGAAATAGAAGCTGGATGTGAAATTTGTGGATTTGATGTTGGTTGGAGAAAAAGATGCGAATAGTGATTTTCAAGTGGATATTAATGGTGTTTTGAGATTCCGAGGTAGGATTTGTATTCCTGATGATGCGGAGTTGAAAAGGATGATTTTGGAAGAAGGACACCGAAGTAATTTGAGTATACATTCGGGAGCGAATAAGATGTACCAAGATTTGAAGAAGATTTTCTGGTGGTCTGGATTGAAAAGAGATGTGGCTCAGTTTGTTTATGCATGTTTGACTTGTCAGAAATCGAAGGTGGAACATCTGAGGCCTAGTGGTTTGTTGCAACCGTTGGATATTCCTGAGTGGAAGTGGGATAGCATTTCCATGGATTTTGTAACAGGGTTGCCAAATACTCAGCGAGGGCATAATGCTATTTGGGTGGTTGTTGATAGGCTGACTAAATCGGCTCATTTTATTCCGATTGACATCAGTTTTACTTTGGAAAGGTTAGCTGAGATTTACATCAGTGTGATTGTGAAGTTGCATGGGATTCCATTGAGTATTGTTTCGGATCGAGATCCGAGGTTTACTTCGAGATTTTGGAAGAGTTTACAGAAGGCGTTGGGTTCTAAATTGAGATTGAGTTTGGCTTATCATCCACAGATGGATGGTCAGACGGAGAGGACGATTCAGTCGTTGGAAGATTTGTTGAGAGCGTGTGTTTTGGAACAAGGTGGTGCGTGGGACAGTTATCTTGCATTGATTGAATTCACGTATAATAACAGTTTCCATTATAGTATTGGAATGGCATCGTTTGAAGCATTGTATGGATGAAGATGTCGGACACCTTTGTGTTAGCACGAATCTGGTGAGAGTTCGGTGGTTGGACCAGAGTTGGTGCAACAGACGACGGAGAAAGTGAAGCTTATTCGAGAGAAAAGGAGGGCTTCTCAGAGTAGGCAAAAGAGTTATCATGATCGGAGACGGAAAGATCTAGAGTTCCAAGAGGGCGATCATGTATTTCTGAGGGTTACGCCGGTAACGGGTGTGGGTCGTGCATTGAAATCGAAGAAACTTACTTCTCGGTTTATTGGCCCTTACTAGATATCCGCGAGAGTGGGTGCTGTGGCGTATAGGGTGGCGTTGCCGCCGAATCTGTCAAATTTGCACGATGTGTTTCATGTTTCACAGCTTCGGAAGTATGTTCCGGATCCGTCGCATGTGATTCCGATGGATGAGGTTGAGGTAAGGGAGAACCTTATGGTCGAGGCATTACCAGTTAGGATTTTGGATCGCGAGGTGAAGAGATTGCGGGGCAAGGAAATTGCACTTGTGAAAGTGGCATGGGGAGGTGCTGCTGAGGGAAATTTGACTTGGGAGTTGGAGAGTCGGATGCGGGAGTCGTATCCAGAGTTGTTCGTCTCAGGTAATATTTTCGAGGACGAAAATTTCTAAGTGGGGGAGAGTTGTAACACCCCAGTTTTTGTGTGAGTTTAATTTAATTGAGTCGTTTGATTATTTTATTATTATTTTATTTTATTTTCGACTTTTATGTGGAAATATGTTATTTTTCAATGTTGTGATATTTTAGCGGGTTTTGGGAACGTTTGCGAGATATTTGAGTGTGGGGGTATTTTAGTCATTTCATGATATTTTGCATTAAGTAGAAAATAGAAAATAGAAAGAGAGAAAAATAGAGAGAAAGAAAAGGAGAAGAAAGAAAAAGAGGAGAAAAGAGAAGAAGAAGAGAAATAGTGAGGAAAACTTGGGAAATCAAAGAAATCAACTTCTAGAATTGATTTAATCGGGTAAGGGTGCGAAACTCAATTATTGTATACTTGTGTATGATTATGTATGTATGTTTGTGATTGTTATTGGATTGAAATGATAAATTTAGTAAAAATCATAATGTTTATAAATTGGTAAAAATTGATCCAAATGTGTCTAAACTCATGTTGATTGTGTTCTTTGTTGTTTATGCATGTTGGGTATGTATTGGTATACTTCAAATTGATGTTTTTCTGAGTTTTGGATGATGATTTGGAGGGTTTGGGTGTAAACCCGTAACACAAAATTCTGCAGAAATTTTTCTGGTTTTTCCAGGTCAATACACGTATGGGGCATGTTCATACGCGTACGGACCTTGGCAATACGCGTAACAATGGGCGTGTTTTGGGCCATTACGCATATGAGATGTTATTTTGCTCGGCCATCTGCCTATTTGCGTATGGTACGCGTATCATCTTAGGGAAATATGCGTACGGTATTGGGCATTACGCGTACGGACATTTTAACGTGAATTTTTGGAAAAATGAGTTTCTGTCCATACGCGTATGGCTCAAGGCAATACGCGTATGGTCAGGTCAATGGTAAAATGGGATTTTTCAAAATATCGTTTTCGTTTTTCTTTCGTAACTTGTGTTCTGTTTATCCGATTTTTATATTCTTGGTATCGTTGGGAAGCTATTGAGCTGTATTTTCTTATTTTGATGATTTGGGAATTGTTAGCCGATTTAATTATGTCAGGAATTGGGAATAGTGTCGGTTGTCGACTTTTGTCGTTATAATGGTGCGTAATTGTTGTGTATTATACAAGGTGCTGTTGTGTGATGTAAATGTATGCGTTTAGAGGGTGTTGTGATGATTTGTGGCCGTATGGCAATTAAATGCATTGTTTTGGGCATAAGTGCAAAGCGTGATTTTGTCGATATAGAGGAGTGCATTCATGTGTGCATATTAAATGTCATGAGCATTGTATGCCAATCATCATGATATGCATTATTGTGACGTCCTGAGTGACGGATTGATTCCAGAGGGAATCTCCTATAACATCGTGAGCCTTAAAAATAAGAGGACTGAAAGCGATCTGATGGGATCGTGAGCCTTAAAAATAAGAGGACCGAAAGCGATGGTTATAGACGATCGTGTGCCCATGTGGGGTGTGAGCGATCGGATCGTGAGCCTTATACAAAGAGGACCGAAAGCGATCCATAAACGTCGTGAGCCTTATACAAAGAGGACCGAAAGCGACGGGGGAACATCGTATGCCCGACGGGGAGTTACAGTGATGTAACGAGCGATAGTTCCGATAGTTCCTGAGTGAACTAGTGATGAGAAATATTGGGAGTCGGTATTGCATGGCATGTGCATAGAGTCGTTCTGTCGGTCTCTGTGCATTTGCATGAATCATGAATATGATTGACTATGTGTGAGAATTGTGAATAGATTAATCGTGTGTGGGCTTGATGAATTGATATTCTTGGTGATAATTGCATTGTGTACGATTAATATGCATTGGGGTTAGATGAATGAAGTATGTGTGATGTTGTGTGGTATTTGGATTCTGAGGTATGTTGTGGTGAGAAATCTATATGTGCATTATTGTGTAATATATAACTATATACAATTGTATTATGATTGTTTTTCTCACCCTTCTGCTGTTTTATAATGCTCTATGAGGCATTGCAAATTAGAGTCGCTGGAGGTATTTTTGTGAAGCTTTGCATCTTCATTCTTTTGTCGGTCGGCTCTGATATGTGACACCGGGTAGTTAGAGAGGCCGTTAGTGATTAATGTGTATTCTGTATATATATATCTTTTGGCTTGTGCATGTACAACTTGATGTATGACAACTTTTCATGTGATATATATATATATATATATATATATATATATATATATATATATATATATATGTTATTCAGTTTTAGATTTTCCGCTTTTATTCTAAAATCTGAAATGTGGGTGTAAGGAACTGAGTTCCTCTGTTGATTGCTACCCCACTGTTGCATATCTTTATGAGCAGGTGTTGTATGTACTGTATTAAATTGATGTGACCCCTCAGTCTATGCTGTGAATTTCCATTATACTCTGACGAAATTTTGATTTTTCTTTTACTGTTTTATCTATTTGGGTGTATAGATTGGGGGCGTTACACATGGTTGAAAAGAAGAGCTCAGATCACTCTTTTGTCGTTCTCTATGGATGGTCCGTCAGATCCAGTTGCTGTTAAACCTGTGACCATGATAAGTGTTATTGAATATAACAAGCTTAAGGCGGAAAAGGACAAGGCGGTTAAGATGAATGAGAAGCTAAGCGAAGGACTCCGAAAGACGCTTTGTGAAAAGCGTAAGGTTGAGCATGAAGTCCAAGAGTTAACCGAGCGTCATGAGAAAAATGAGAAAAGAATTGCTGAGGACACTGTCTATATTCGTAAGATTAAACAAAATGAGATGGCATTAAATGAGGCATGCAAGCGTATCAACGAGCAGTTGGCAAAGTCTGAAAATGCACTTGCCAAAGGGCAGCAGAGATGGGATGAGTTCTCCGAGTGCCGAAGGAAGATTGAAGCAGGAATTAGGGCTGAAAATGATGAGTTGAAAAATAATTTGAAGAGTAAAGAAAGCGAATTTCTCAAGAAACTTAGTTCAGCTAACCGAGAGATTGAAGAGCTGAAAGTCCGCGCTAGAGTAAAGAAAGTAAAAGATTTAGCTGTTAAAGATCAAATCAGGAAGCTGGAGGAAGCTGTCAAGATAAGGAGTCTCACAGAGCGCCCTAATGATCCAGTTACCGAAGCACTACTCAAGGAGGTTCGCGAAGACTTGTATGGGCTTAGTGTTTGAAGCATTTTTGTTGTTGTTCCGAGAACTCACCATCAGGATTGTTGATGGGTTTTATTTTGTTTGTATTCATGCTTTCAGTTGTATTTGTTCAGAACAAATTTGTATTTAACAGTTCCACACCTGGTTGTGGGCTTTCATTTATGATATGGGTATTTCGTTTTGGTATTCTTGATTCTATGAGGCGGATTCTTCATCAAATTATACAATGGTTCACACACTCACTGGGCCGTATATGATGGATGTTCTGATTCATTATTGTGCACCTCTGATGTTCTGTCAATATTAGCAATTGCATGTGTATGCGTTATTCCATTTTAATCAAAACTGGAATTGAAGGAAGGAATGCCTCAAAATGAATAAACATGACATTACATAGCATATATCATTTTGCATTTGGTCGTTTGCTTTTCAGGTACTCGTTGCAGGGTCTCTAACCTTTATTTGGTTTCAGGCACTATAGTTGATATCCACATCCACCGGTACATAACTCGCAAAAACCAAACTAAGATCATGGATCAGATGCAAACTGAATTGGCTGAGCTGAGGAACAGGATGGATCAGTTCATGACATTAATGACTAGTATGGCTCAAAATCAGGAAAGACTCAGGCAATGGTCGAGTGGCCACAGGTAGAGGTGCATAATGGCAATGGTAATCAGGCTGGCGTTAATGCAAGCGGGGACCCTCCTAGAAATATTGGGGTTCTTCAGGTTGTAGATGATAACCAAGAGGACCAGTTCACTCTGTTAGATGCTAAAGATGAGAACACTCGCCGATTCGACGAGCTCGCTGAAAAAATCAGATCCATTGAATCCCAAAACACTCTTGGTTTTGATGTTTCTGACTTGGGATTGGTACATGGAGTAAGAATTCCACATAAGTTCAAGCCACCAACATTTGACAAGTACAATGGCACTACTTGTCCTAAAACTCATCTTCAATCCTATGTGGGGAGGATAGCCGCTCATACTGATGATGAGAAATTGTGGATGTATTATTTCCAGGACGGCCTTACTGGGGCATCTCTAGAATGGTATATGAAGTTGAGCAGGACTTCTGTAAGGAACTGGAAGGAGTTAGCTCATGCTTTTGTCAAGCAGTATCAATACAACATGGATATGGCTCAAAACCGTACTCAGCTGCAGAGTATGACTCAGAACGCGGAGGAGAGTTTTAAGGAATATGCTCAAAGATGGCGCCAGTTGGCTGCCATGGTTCAACCTCCACTGCAGGACCGAGAGATGGCCGACATGTTTATGGGTACTCTCTAGTTAGCAGTTCATTTCCAGTTCTTTACACCCTTTGATCGAAGCAACAAGTGTGGATCCCATCGGGTACGATGGACGCGTGGGGGTGCTAATACCTTCCCCTCGCGTAACCGACTCCCTTACCCATTTCTTTTGGTCGCGAGACCATGCTCTTTCCTTTCCCTCACGTTTACGCAGTGTTTCCTTTCCCTCTCTTGGGATAAATACACATTGCTGGCGACTCTGTTTCAGCACCACTTTCGCGTTTGTACTTGGATGAAAATCCCGGGAATGACACCAAGGTCATGTTAGTAGACCCAAATATAATATCGTCAACTTAAATTTGTACCAAAATTAAGTGTTTTTCTTGACGTTTAATAAAGAGGGTTGTGTCAACCTTTCCTCTTGAATACCCTTGATCAAGTTGAAATTTTCTTAGACGTTCATACCAAGCCCTAGGGGCTTGTTTAAGTCCGTACAAAGCACGTTTAAGTTTGTAGACATGATCAGGATATTCATGAGATTTAAAACCCGGAGGTTGGGCAACATAAACCTCTTTATTTATATATCCATTAAGGAATGCACTTTTAACATCCATTTGGAATAATTTGAAATTTTTAGTGCAAGTATAAGCTAGTAAAAGGCGTATAGCCTCGAGTCGGGAAACCGGTGCATAAGTTTCCTCATAGTCGATTCCTTCCTCTTGGTTATAGCCTTGCGCTACAAGCCGCGCTTTATTACCTGTTATTACTCCATTTTCATCAAGTTTATTCCTAAACACCCATCGGGTGCCGATTACTCGATGATCTCGCGAAGGGGGGACAAGGTCCCAAACCTCATTTCTCCTGAATTGGTTTAGTTTATCTTGCATTGACAAAAACCTGCTCATCGAGTAACGCCTCCTTAGCATTTTTAGGTTCAACTTGGGAGACAAAAGCAGAGTTATAGAAAAAATTATTAAGTTTAGAGCGAGTGGTTACTCCCTTAGAGATATCACCGAGAATGTTGTCAATTGGATGGTCTTTTGAAGACTTCCAAGCTGGAGGAAGTTCATCTTTATCAGCATGATGATCATCCTTACTTTTCATTGGTTGGTGATCCTTTTCCTCCTTAATACGCACTGCTTCAGGCTGATCAGTTCCCTTATCAGTGTCCTTGAGTATGTCTTCAGTAGGTAGACCTGCACCATGAAAAGAACTACCTTCTCCGAGATTTCTCGGATAAGACTCATCAAAGGTAACATGGACTGACTCTTCAACTACACGTAACCTTTTATTATAAATTCTATACGCTTTACTTGACTGAGAGTATCCTAGAAAAATACCCTCGTCGGCCTTGCCATCAAACTTACCAAGAATCTCTTTCCCATTATTTAACATAAAACATTTGCATCCAAATACATGAAGGTGAGAGATATTTGGCTTACGCCCTTTTAAAAGCTCATACGGTGTCTTGTTTAGAATAGGCCGGATGAGCACCCTATTCAAAACGTAACAAGCCGTACTTATGGCGTCGGCCCAAAATTATTTTGGTAATCCACTATCATTGATCATAGCCCTTCCAAGTTCTTCCAAAACTCTATTTTTACGTTCCACTACCCCATTTTGTTGAGGGGTGTGTGGTGCGGAAAAATTATGATCAATTTCGTTGGAATCACAAAATGCTTCAAACAAATGATTTTCAAACTCACCCCCATGGTCACTTCTAATTGACTCAATGTTTGTGTTTAACTTATTCTGGAATAACTTAGAAAATCGTTCAAAGGCCGAAAAGGTATCACTCTTATTTGCTAAGAAAATTGTCCAGCAAAACCTAGAAAAATCATCAACTATAACAAACCCATAATAGTTACCACCTAGACTTTTAACCCTAGATGGTCCAAAGAGGTCCATATGGAGGAGCTCAAGGGGTCTCATAGTTGAAACGATGTTTTTAGATTTAAATGAGATCCTTGTTTTCTTCCCCATTTGACACGCTTCACAAAGGTGATCCTTTGTGAATTTAATTTTGGGCAAACCGATGACTAGGTCTTTAGAGACAATTTTGTTAAGCAACTCAAAGTTGATGTGAGCCAACCGTCTATGACACAACCATGAATCTTCATTCATAGCGACTAGACACTTGTCTCCATTCAACGATACCTCATTTAAGTCTAGCATATAGACGTTGTTCACCCTTAAGCCCTTAAACACATTTTTTTTGTCGCTATCTTCAACTATGCAATAATCCTTTGAAAAAGATACTTTATAATTCTTGTCACATAGTTGACTAATGCTTAAAAGGTTGTGTCTAAGGCCTTCCACAAGTAGCACATTAGAGATAGTAGTAGATGAGGGATTACCTACACAACCTTTTCCGAGAATCTGTCCCTTATTGTTGTCTCCGTAGGTGACAAACCCCTTTTTCTTCGCCACGAAGTCGATGAAAAGAGATATGTCGCCGGTCATATGTCTCGAGCAGCCACTATCCAGAACTCATCTTCTTTCGGTGGTCTCAAGACTTTGTACCTACAAATACAATCAAGGGAGAGTAGGTACCCAATTCTCATTGGGTCCTTCAAGGTGAGTGAAACCAAGACAGCCCTTGGGTAACCATTGATAAATGCCTTTTGGAACAAGAAATCTTCTAAACCGACATTTAGCAATAGTATGACCAGGCTTGCAACAATATAAGCAATCACGGTTCATTTGGAACTTACGTTTGCTATCACTATATCGAATCACATACGTATACTTTTGATACGGGTTGTTCATACTTTCTCGATAATGTGATCGATCAATAGCAAATGTAATTTTAGGCTTAAGAGCCTTGTCTAGCTTGGCTTTGAGGGTTCTCACCTCTTCTTGCCAAATACGATAAGTCTCACAGCCTCAAAACTTGAACCATGGAGACTTATTCTCATCAATCTTAGTTTTTGATACATCCACCATGGAGTTTTTAAGATCCTCCAATTTCCTTTCGGAACCGGCAACCTTTTTCTCCAAGTATCTAAAAATCTTTTTGTTTGAGGCTAAGCGTTGAAAAGCTTCCTTAGCCTCATGGTGCAATGTATCAAAAACTCTTACTAATTCAGCATGAGACATATTATGAGAATTTTCATATTTAGAGTGCTTTACCTCCTTTTTCTTGTTTCGTTGAGCCATAAGACATAGGTTTACGAATTCGCTTTTGTCACTTGAGCTGTCCCGTTTTTCGGACTCACTATCGCTTTCCCAAGCGATGTAAGCTCGTCTTGACTTATTTGACTTCTTATTTTGACGACCCTTGTCTTTGTCTTTGTCCTTCTTAAGCAATGGACAGTCTGGCTTGTAGTGTCCGGATTTCCCACAATTGAAGCAAGATCCTTTGGCTTTGCTACTCTTGTTTCCTTAGTTTCTAGATTGCTTCCTAAACTTGACTAAATTCTTATCCGAGTGTTGGATCTCGTTTTTCCGTACATACCTATTGTATCTCTTCACAAATAGACCCATGTCTTCACCGGATTCATCATCTTCGTCGTTGTTGGTTTCACTATCACTAAGCTCTTGGTGTGTGGACTTAGAACAAGAAGCCTTAAGAGCAATCGACTTCTTTTCCGTATCTTTTGTCTTCTCCTTCTTTATGCTCTTTTCATGCTTTTCCAAGCCAATGAGCACTTGCTCATGCTCATCAAGTTTACCAAAAAGTGTTGTGAGGTCTAATGTAGCAAGATCGTTGGCCTCCTTGATAGCGGTGACCTTCGGTTGCCATTCCCTGTTAAGACACCTCAGAATTTTGTTAGTAAAAACCTCATTTGGAATTGGTTTACCAAGAACATGTAATTTGTTGATAATATGAGTGAATCATTTTTGCATATCTGTAATGGTTTCCCCTTGCTTCATGTAAAACAAATCAAACTCTTGCATTAGTGTATTAATACGAGCCATCTTAACATCATTAGTGCCTTCGTGGGCTACTTGTAAAGCATCCCACATGGCTTTGGCCGTTTCACAATGGGAGACTCGATAATACTCGTCAACTCCCAAGGAGGAGATGATCATATTACGAGCCTTCCTATCATAGCTGTACTTTTTCTCATCCTCCTCAGTCCATTGGTCTTCGGGTTTAGGAACGACAATGCCTTCCGCGTTAGTCATAGTAATTTGTATGATACGTAGGCATGAGATCGCAATGATCTCGGCGAGCACACTTCTACCTTTCTTCCATCTTCCTCCTTTCTTTTTTTCTTCTTTGTCCCCTGGTTCCATGAACTACGGCGCTCTGACTTCCTCATTGCACTATGAGGGTACGTAGGCACGAGGACTTCGTTCCTCCGCGAGCACTTTCTTTCCTTCTTTTCTTTTTCCCCTTTCTCTTTCTCTCTCTCTCCTCTTTCTTTTAGCTAGAAGCCTTTAGATAGATAACCCATCCAAGCCTAGAACCAGGCGAAATGGTTCCCGTTAAGTACGACGGATGCGTTAGGTGCTAATACCTTCCTTTCGCATATCCGACTCCCCCCCCCCCCCCCCCCCCCCCCCCCCGTGTTCCCGTTTCTCTTCCCCTTGGGTTTTATCGATATTTTTCCTGTCCTTTGGGACTAAATAAAGTTCGGTGGCAACTCTGTTGTATCTTTGAGTGTGCGATTCACTCAGGTAGAAACTAGCCATCTTCAGGGACATCCACCTAGTCTCGACAGACTGAGAGTATTTGGCTATGTGGCCCATGCTCACATTAGGCAACACAAGGTCGAACCTAGAGTTCTGAAATGCATGTATATGGGATACCCTGAATGAGTCAAAGGTTATAGGGTATGGTGTTAGACGATGGCTATGGATCTAGAATGGGGGTTGCATAGATCCCTTAAGTTTTAAACGCAAATGGATTACAAAAAATTGTTTTAAAAAATGTTTAACGGAAGCAACCACTGGATAGATCGTCTACAACGAACCTTCTACTAAAAGGATCGGATATGCACGAATATATCAGGAATGGGTATGGAAGAGAAAAACTCAGTTTGATTACTACACTTAAAAATGCAGTCAACATAATTTCACTTGCTTGACGTTTATTCCAATCCAATGAGGTAAAGTGATAAGCAATTTAAGGCAACGTGTTCAAAATTTGCTCTGAAACAAATTATCAAACACCTAGTGTGCGTAAACACACCAAGTGCAGAATTTCTATGGAGGGTAATGTACAGCTGCTCCAAGATACAATTCAAGGAATTGTATTAATTTAACAAAACAGTTTATCAGCTTACAATTACTCTACGACAGAAATTTCAATAACTTGCAACTTCACAAATTCGAACAAACTGAAATGTAAAAGAGTTAAGGAGAGAGAGAACAAACATGATTTGATTAGGCAGTTCCCCAATTGTACTCGCTTTGGGTACGTCTGCCCCCAACTCCACAAATGGAATTGAGATATGTATATATATATAGTTGTTGCAAATTATTTGTTACAAGAGAAAACTATGAACATCCAAACCCTCGAACGTCTTTGATCGTTGATGCAGAATTTTCTCTTCCCTTCATTCAAGATGAATCAAGTCCTTCGAATATGGTTGATCCAATTATCGTCCCACGCTACTAAACTGTAAGAATCCATTGTTCTTCGGTTACCTTCACTCGATCAATTGCGATCTACCAAAAATTTGAACCCAAACCTTTCTTCTACGATCCTCTGATTACAGCTACTAAACCGAACAATTGCGCCAATTTCTGGTTACCTTCGCCCAGCCGAATCCCTGTAGAACGAATAGGTTTGTACAAAAACCCCCAAAATCAATCTGATTCTTGGAGGACAAAACCAACTGGTTTTATTCAAGAAACACCTGCCAAGCTCTCAACCCAGAAAACGAATATCACACTTCCCAAATTCTGAACGTTATCACTTCGAACAATGGGCAACACAAACAAAGATGATTATGTGTGATTGTTTGTTTACTCAATGAAGAAGATAAAGATGAAGAGAGAAATGACATATATCTTTCACGTTTCTTGTTTTGAATAAAAGGATGACCAAAACTATTTATAGGAAAATAAAATGACCCACAAAAATAATAACAGAAATGACAGAAAAAAAATTAAGTGAAAAACACAGAATTTTGAAGTCATGCGTCGACCTACTGACCTCATGCGTCGACGCATAGAAGCAAGTTTTTGTGTTAATTAAGTTGTGCGCTTTCCCGCAGGATTTGCTAGGTCAGCGCATGAATTTTGAGGTTAGCGCATGAACTGGAAGGGTCAGCGCATGAACTGCATTTTTTTGGAAATTCAATTTTCTGAGCATTTTCACCAGACTAAGATCAGAAACACATACTAGACACCACTAAAATGATAATGGACATTTATTTACGGGAGAGACAAGGTCCTATACATCTAGACACATGAACGATACTAGTTAGATGTAATATGTCCGACACGTGAAGTGATACCGCTCAAATTACAATCTAATTTCTTACATGTTTGTTGACATCATTAAAACAAGGTAGATAGAAGAATATCCCTCACATACTCCCCCTTTTTGATGATGGTAACACTTTCACAAGAGGTGTAACACCAGTCGAGATGTTATTTTCAATGAAGTTGAGATGCCCTTCAAGAAAACTGATGATGCTAATGAAGAGCTGGAACGGGGAGAGATTCCTTTTGAGGTGGAGCATGTTGATGCTAAATTGCGTATCCCAGATGAAGTCTAAGAAGAAGTAGAAGCTGCTTTCGAAGATGAGGGGACTGATAATGACTACCTGCTAGCAAGAGGCAAGTCTAGGAGAGTCATCAAGCCATCTCAGAGACTTGGGTATGCAGATCTTATAACTTATGCCTTAGTCTCTGCAAGTGAGGTTCTCGGTGAAGAACCTAGAGACTATAAGGAAGTTATGAGGAGTCGAAAGATGACTGAATGTCTGAAGGCCATGGATGATGAGATGAAATCTCTTCATGATAACAACACCTAGGAACTGATCAAGAAACCTGAAAGAGCCAAGTTAGTCAACTGTAAATGGATTTTAAAAGTTAAGGAAGGAATCAAGGAGTGGCATTGAAGATATACAAGGCAAGATTGGTCGCTAGGGGTTTCACTAAGAAAGAAGGTGTTGACTTTAATGATGTGTTCTCTCCTCTTATGAACCACAGATTCATTCGAATGTTCCTTGACACGATGGCACAGGTCGACCTTGAACTGGAACAGATGGATGGGAATACTGCATTCTTGTATTGTGATCTGGATGAAACAATCCTGATGAGGCAACCTGAAGGGTATGTCGAAAGAAGGAAGGAAGATTATGTGTGCAAGCTGAAGAGATCTTTATATGGGTTGAAAAAATCTCCTAGACAGTGGAATAACATATTCAATAAGTTCATGGCACACATAAGTTTCATTAGAAGTGATTTCGACCACTGTGTTTACTTCAGATTTCTACCTGGTAATTCATTTGTTATTTTGTTGCTTTATGTGGATGATATTGTAATAGCAACCAACAATGTCGAATATGTAATGAGGGTGAAGGCTGAACTTAATAAGGAGTTCGACATGAAGGATCTGGGAGCTGCGTCCAGGATTCTTAGGATTGACATCCGAAAAGATAGAAAGCAGTCGAAATTATACTTATCTCTAGAGGCATACCTACGGAAGATTCTAGAAAAGTTTGGTATGTCGAATTCAAAACCTGTTGTGACTCCAACAAACCCTCAATTCAAGCTGAGTATAGATCACTGTCCCAGTACTGATATCGAAAGAGCCTATATGAATAACATTCCATATGCTAATATAGTGGGTTCTTTGATGTATGTTATGGTATGTACTAGATCCGACATAACATATGCAGTAAGTCTTGTAAGCAGGTACATGGTGAATCCTGGAAAGGCTCACTGGCAAGCATTGAAGTGGATTCTAAGGTACATAAATGGGTCTCTAAACAGAGTCCTAATTTATGGTGGAGCCTTGGGTGAAGATAGTAAAGCAGCAATCGAAAGATATCTTGACTCTGATTATGCAGGTTGTATGGATTCCAGAAAATATATTTCTCGATATGTGTTCACTATGTTTGGCACATCAATCAGGTGGAAAGCAAAAATTCAGAAGGTTGTTTCCTTATCAACCACTGAAGCAGAATATATCACCATACCTGAAGCGGTGAAGGAAGCATGGTGGCTTGAAGGTTTTGCAAAGGAGCTGGAACTTCAAGCTCGAGTTATCACTGTTAAATGTGATAGTCAAAATGCAATACACTTGTCAAAGAATTCATCCTATCATGAGAGAACCAAGTGCATCGATATGAGGTTGCATTTCGTCAGAGGGGTAATCGAGCGTGGAGAAGTCCAAGTACTGAAGGTTTCAACAGATCATAATCCTACTGATATGATCACCTAGACATTGTCCAGTTGCAAGTTTTTCCACTGTATGCAGTTGATAAAACTGCATAAAGAAAGCTTGTTTGTTTCTTGATGTTATAGAGTTTGTTCCAAGGTGGATATTTGTGAGATATTGGATCAAACTCTAGTAATGTCGATAGAGGTTTAGCATGTCGTCAAAGTCTGCTCACATGTTGTTGTCAAAGACCTACATGCTGTAGTCAAAATATTTTCTACTATGTGTAACACACCAAAATTTGCCCTCCCTTTTCCTAACCTTAATTGGTTTTCGCTTCGCTTTCATATGCATTCATTAACTCATAATCATACATTGCATTGGTCTTCTTAGACATTGGATTATAGTGGTTCGTTGAATCAGGGTTTCCCATTTGCTTTGAGGTTCTTCCGTCCAGGTCTGAAGCAAGGGTTGAATTTTTATTGTTATAATTTCACATCAAACATCATCAAGTATCATGGCCATCTGTATTAAGATTCCTCAAGAGGTATTAAGTGTTAGGGTTTCATCAAGGTCATAACTGAGTTTAGCTAGGAGCTGTGATTTTATTGATTCTCAATGTCTCAAGACATTTTTGTCACTCAAAGGGCATCTCAAATCATGAGTTAGGGTTTATTTCCCTAATCATGTGGTACTCAAGAGAGTTTCATCACGAAGCTTGTTCATTGGTGAATCTTATCATTCAAGGAATTCCGTCACTACTTGAGGCACATGTTATCGAAGATCCATGTGTATGCACGGCTGAATGGAATTGCAAAATATAAAGTTGGGGATTTTTGTGTGCCAGGGCATTCGTTCTATGGGAGTTATTTTTGTCATTCAAGTGGATGGTTTTGCTTCAATTGCGAGTTAATTTGGATTTTGAGAATCAAGATTTAGGCATACAAGGATGGAAGGTTCGTGCTTATGGCTTATTCGGAATGCAAGTTCAAAGATCGAAATTCATTGAAATTCCAAAATTCCAAATTCACATTTAAAGTCCATTTTTAACCCACTTTTAGATCCATATCCAAGTTTATAGCCATTAAACCATTGTCCATAAAATCCAATCCAATTAACTATTGTTTTTTCTCACTAACCAAATAATCCATTTGAAATAATCCAATTTAAGTTGTCTAAACCATAATCTATAATAACTACTTTTGTTGTAATATCCACTTATTGCAAAAACAATACTCAATTCCATATTCAATCAAACCTTTTCCACCTTCAACCCCAAACCAAAAACAACATCAACCTAGAACCGCAACTTCAAAACCCAATTAAATCAAAATCGAACAGAAGAAGATGAAGAGAAAAGTGAGAACAGAGCTGAACCAAAATGGAGGAAGAGATTAAGATCAAACCTGATTCGAAATAAGGGTCGAGCGAAGGGGGAGATGAAGAAAGACTGAGAGGATGAACAAAAAGCTTGACTCGCAACGAAACGTGAAGCTGAATCGCGGGAACGTTGGAACGAGTATTGTTGATCCGATTTCGTTGTTGATGTGTAGCGCGATGTTCTTGTTGCTCTCTTTCATTTTTTCGAAGTTTCATTTCCTTTTCTCTCTTTTTCCAGACGCGGTGATGAATTTGTCGAGATTCTGAGAGGACTTTGTTGTTGTCGTTGCCCTGTTCCAACTTGATGTGTGCCCTGCGTTTGGATCTTGGAGTAGATTAGAAATATTGATTTTGGTTTAGTAGGCATGGTGTATTTTATTTGAAGGCAGTGTTTGGTTGAGTTAATGGGTCTTGAGGCCCATCTTGAATTCTCACCCTACCTTTTATTTCATAAATCGTGTTCTTCTTTTAGTACCAAGGATGAATGGGTCGTGATTAGGGGTGGAAATAAGCCAGGCTGATAACAGGGGCCTACAGGCCTAGCCTACACAGGCTCAGGCCAGGCCAAACTTTTTTTAAAATAGAATATGCCTAGACTTTTTTGTAAGCCTATTTAGTTAAAATGGCTAGGCCTCAGGCCATAAAAAAAGTCTTTTAAGCATAACAGGTCGGCCTATTTAAATAAATATGAATAATATTTTTATTATCATTATGTTATGTTTTGTACTTTTAATTAAAATATATAAATAAAAATTGGTTATCTTGGAGAACTTATGAAAATAAGATGAAAACACCTTATGAACAATGTTATAAGTTATTTTCATAAGTTATCTTAAACAGATAATCTCACAAAACTTATGCTAATAGGTAAGTTAAAATAAGTCAATGTAAACAAACTTTTAGTCTCATTGGTTTTTTAGTTTGTTAGTCTATTTAAAATAACAGGCTTTTATGTAATATAACAGGCTAACTAGGCCTTAGAAAATGCCAGACCCAGACCTAAAAATAAGCCTATGAAAGGCTATAGGCCAAACTTAGGGTTCAACTTTTTTGGTAGGCAAGACTTAGGCTTGGCCCAGCCTAGCTCGGCCCAGCCTAGTTCCACCTCTAGCCGTGAGGCCCATAATGAATCCTTGGAATTTCTAATTACCCTATAATCATGCCGCACATTTGTTATATTTTTCTATTTGTTTTGATTGTTTTGATAATATATTTTTTTTAGATCTTGATTAGTAAGACAATTGGATCTTGGATATTTGGGTCTAGATTAATTTGATTTTGAGTTGATTATTTAGTTTTTAGATCATTTATTTTTTTGGATTATCTCGATTTTGAATTTTTGATTAGATAATATGGTTTTAAATGTTTATATTTTTTATTATTTTGATATTTGATTAAAACTTTAATTAGAATTCTTTGACTAATTCTTGATTAACTTTTCATTCTAGTTTTGGTTAATTATTGTTGTTTAGCCTTTAATTTTAGATCTTGAATTGAGTTTTTGATTAGATGCTAATCCCATTTTAGTTTTAGTTTTTTCTCTTAATTGAAATTTTACTAATCCTTGATGAAGATGTGTATTTGAGCCTAATTTAGTTATGATTAAGTCTTGAGTTTTTCTTTTGATTAATTCGTGATTATACTATGCTTGATATGTCGATTAATTTCTTGTTAATAGTTGATTAAATTTTTTGCTAATTGTTGATTATGTTTGTTAATTTTCGTGAGAATTAATTAAAATGTTAATAATTTTTTAATTGAATGCTAATTGAATTAGTTAGAATTCTAATTGATTTCTTGGTTGAGTTTAATGGAGTTCTTGGTTGAACTTTAATTAAATTTTGTAGTTAATTCTTGGTTTAATTCCTTTGGATTTTCTTTAGTAAAACAAATTGTTTGAACTTTGGTTGGACTTTTAATTGGTTTCCTTGCCTTTGATTCTTGATTAATCTTGTTGATGACTTGTGTGGAATATTTTTCATGACTTGTTGAATTATTTCTTTGACTAGTTACATTGAGCATCTTGTTTAAATGACTTGGTATTATTCTTTATGAGATTCTTGATGCATATCTTGAGGCATTTTTGATGCATGTTATCTTGATAAATTCTTGAAGCATTTTGATTAAATTTTGATGTATCATGCTTGACTTTGCTAAGTTTGGTTGAGGTAGAAATTCTGTTGCATACACTACTGTTCTGTACATACATGGTGTTAAATGTGTTTATTCTGTTCTGTTGGATTTTATACTTGTTCGGTTCTGAAGATAGGAGCTGTTAAATGTTGTTCTTGTTTGCTTGCTGGAATTGAATTTACTGTTGTGATGTGCTGAAGCACTGTTGTTGCTACTGTTCTTGGTTTGGTTTATACTTATGTTGCTTTGACATCTCCTCTCTTCATCTCATTTCTTCTCCTTTAAGTTTTACATTTCTATTTGTTGTTGAGATTGAGTTTGTTTAATGTTTACTTGTGATTGATCACATGCTCCCTTAAGGCTCCTAGTTTGAATGTAATTTTTTATTAGGTTCAAAGTAGGATAGACATTAGGCTCTCAATCATTTGTATGATAACATTAGGTAGACTTCCCTTCTTATCCTCAACTATAGGGCCATAATGCATGACAACATTTAGGTGAATTTTCCCCTAGAGTTTCTTTTGCCCTTTGAGTCTTCTTTATCTTCTCAAAACAAATTCAAAACACTTAATAAATATGATGTGCATTGTGCGCAATGAGCCTTAAGTACACGCGAAAAGATGAGCAGATGCGTTTCTAACCTCGTCTCAGGGTACTTTGTGCGTAATACGTTTAGATCATTAGCACAAAGTATTCGATCCTATTTCATAGACTTTAGTGCAATGCACATTTCAAACAAAGTTAATCCACTTCTGTTAAAGTGCACAAACCAAAGGCAAATCATTTTATCCTTCGGGATAATTTGTCAAATCATTTTTCAGAAAAAGTATGTTATTTCCGTTCTACTGCAAACAAGCATCGACCCTGACTGCTGGAACGCAAGATTGACGTCGCTCATAAAAAGCACTTAACCAATCTGTGGTTGTAGTACCCACGAACTACGGATGCTCTGACTTCCTCATTCTCGTCCGAATGAGGATATGTAGGTACAAGACGGCGAAGTCTTGGCGAGCACTCTTCCCTCTTTTTTTCCATAGTCCACAAACTACGGAAGCTCTGACTTCCTCATTCGGACGCGAATGAGGATACGTAGGCACCAGACGACGAAGTCTTGGCGAGCACTCTTTCTACCTTTTTTCCGTAGTCCCATGAACTATGGACGCTCTGATTTCCTCATTCTCTTCAGATTGAGGATACGTAGGCATAAGACGACAAAGTCTTGGCGAGCACCATTCTCCCATTTTCGCAGTCCATGAACTACAAACACTCTTATTTCCTTATTCTCATCCGATTGAGGATACGTAGGCACAAAACAGAGAAGTCTTGGCGAGCAACCTTCCCCTATTTCACCCGTAGTCCTCCGAACTACGTTGACTATGACTTTCCCATTGCACAAGGGAATACGTAGGCCTAGGACGACGAAGTCCTATCGATTCTCCTTTTGTCTTTTCCCTTTCCGTTTCCATTTAGCAGTAGGTTGTAGATAACACTCCCTTTGATTAGAACAACAAGCGTGGACCCCGTTGAGTACAATGGACGTGAGGGGGTGATAATACCTTCCTCTCGCGTAATCGACTCCCGAACATAGGACTTTCTTGCGATGACCATTTCTTCTTCTTTTTTAGGTTTCTTTGATTGTTTCCTTTCCCCCGTTGGGATAAATAACATTCGGTGGCGACTCTATTTTTTCTGCTGGTTGTTTTTCGCGTTGCGACAGCTGGCGACTATGTTGGGGACTCTGGTTCCCTATGCGAGTCAATCCTAGCGCTTGTCTATTTCGTTTTCATTAGGTGTTTACTTTTGTGCATTTATGTGCTGTATTTGTTGTATATTACTTGCATTTTATTTGCATTTGATTACTGTTATCATATTGTTCTGCTGCTGATGTGTTGTTGGGTGGGATTATTCTATCAGAGATAAGCCCATTGCCCAGGCTTGAGTACACACATTGGATTAGAGTAGGCTCTTATTAACTTGTGTGGCATTTGACACGTATTGTTGGCTTGAGTTCACATTCAGACGAGGTCTTCTTGAGGATACTCTGAACTACATGTTTATGTAGTAACCAAGGTGGTCCGATAGGAGCTTATGACTCTGGAGACCGTTCATGGGAAATCAGTTAAGGCCTCCTTGATTGGTGATAATGCCAAACCAGAAATGGTAAACATATTATCATTTCTTAACCTGAGAGTCTGTCATACTGAGGACCCGCTAGGATGCCTTTGTCCAAGATTATAACCCGCATGTGAGAGGGGATGGGTTTTGCAGGAAACTTTGACCTTTAACCTACTCGAATTTCTGGTTTTCTTATCTGTGTGGACTTATGAACTTGGTATTCTGATTATTTCGGTATTTTGGTATTCTGGTTTTCTCTTCAGAGTGGACTTTCAATCCTATTCAGTCAGTAGCACAACAGTTATTTTGAATTTATGGAAGCTTTGATCCCATGTCTGTTGCATTCATAACATTGCATAGCATAAACATCTCTGCATCATTTGACATATCATTCTTCAACCTTCCAGGATACTCATTCCGCCTTTGTCATTGACCAGTCAGTTGATTCCCTGGTACTCGTTCTAAACAGGTGGGGCTATTGAAAACGACAAAGTGTTTGAAGCAAGATCAAGCAGTGTCAAGAAGTAAGGTCAAATTGGAAGTTGTTGTTAGCTATGTCAAGGAACAACCTTCAGAATACTGATCTCCCACTAGGTTTTACTGTGACGACTAACCCACTATATGGTTTTCTACCTGATGAGGATTCTCCACAAGTGAACAACCTTACTCAAGCTCAGCTTGTGCAGCTCTTTGTTGAGAATCAAGATTTACATGAGCAGTTTGTTGTCCAAAGTGGACATTCCTCTTCTCTTGAGACTACGGACTATCATAGTTTTGCTTCTTCTGTGTCAAATTCCCAAAGGGAGGTCCCAGTGTTGAGAAGCAAGGACACGAGAGCTATTAATTTTTCTGAAAGATATCGTGTGTTGGATGAGAAACTCAAAGCCTTAGAAGTTCAGGATACTTTTGGTCTCGACGCTTCAGACCTGTGCCTGGTATCTGACCTGGTGTTACCTCTATGTTTCAAAGCACCGAAGTTTGATAATTACAAGGGAGATAGTTGTTAGAACAAGATTTGGTTCTCCATCTCATCTTGGTGTTTTGATGATAACAATGGAGTATTTGTGTGAACAACAATTTAGGTGCTCTGACGTTTGTTATTATGATGGTTTAACAAATAGGTTCTAACTTTGATAAAGACCAGGTGCTACGTCACTCTAATATTCTCTATGGTCACTTCTGTGTGAAGAAGCAAGAACGGGCTCTAATCTACTATGCGTCAGAAAGATTCTGAGAAGAAACTATGTTGCTGTCGTAATGTCTCTTGGATCTGATCTCTGGACGTGACTCTGATGTTCTTATGCTGAAGCCTATGGTGCTTCTGAGGTCGTTAACTTCTGAAGACTAAGTGCTGAAGATTCTGAAGACAAGGTTCTGTTGAACGACGTGCTGAAGATCTGAAGATTTAAGGATTCTGAAGGTTAAAGGTTATGAAGACGAAGTGCTGAAGATTCTGAAGACAAGGTTTTGTTGAACGACGTGCTGAAGATCTGAAGACTTAAGTATTCTGATAACCAAGGGTTCTAAACTAGAAGTGCTGAAGACTCTAAAGACAAGGTTCAGGTGAACAAGTTCTGAAGACTCCGAAGACTCAAGACTCTGAAAACCCAATGATTCATCCTTCTGATCATGCTTCAATCAAATCAATTTAGAAGCCTCTGATGTATAGAATAAGATAAAGCGTTTGCGTGGAAAATAGTACATAGTACAGTTAAAGCACGATTCCTTTTCACTACCCTGATTTGGTGGTACAAAGGACATATTCAGTGTACGATTTTCAACCCAACATAACGGCATTATTTCAAGTCGCCAATACTCTCATCGTATTACTGATCTGCCCTCCAACAGATCTATTTCTGGCTATATAATAACTTGATCATTCAACGAAGAAGTTGCTGATAAGCCTAAGCGCAACTGCATAAACGAATGCGAAAGCATGATTGAATATGAGAGATTAAATAACATATGTTTGAACATTTAGATGCGTATGTGTGCGTATGTGCTTGAAAATATAAATGCATGCAGAAGCATGAAAATCTGAAGTGAGCAAGAAAATGATGCAATACTCAGTGTAGAAGAAGAAGTATCAGAAACACTGGTGTATTTGAAGATCAAACTCAAGAAATGAAGAAACTTATGAGTGAGCAGTAAGCACCACAATACAATGAAGAAGAATGTATTATTATAGATTTATCTAAGTTAGATTGAGCAAAAATGTATGTTTACCCTGCTTGTGGAGAAGCATAAACATTGTAAACAAACTCTTGTTGCAAACAGTTGTTTGCATTCCCTATTGGACTAGTTGGGTCAAAATTTTTAGGGAGACTAAGGCAGTGTGTCTTAGGGTAGTTAGTCACTTGCAGTTGGCTTGTGCATTGTTTCCTTAAGAGACTAGTTGGGTCAGAATCTTAAGAAGTCTAAGGCTGGCGAGTCTTAGAGGTTGTTAGTCACCAGTAGTTGGCTCGTGCAATTGTAATCAGTTTGGTTATAGTGGATTAAGTCTTTGTATATAAGGAAAAATCACCTTGGTGGGTGGGCTGGATTAGCTTGATAGTTTTCAAGTGAACCAGGATATATCGTGCGTCTTTCTATTGTTAGCTTATTTATGATCTTTGTTTAAGTTTCACAAAAATATTTCAAAATGGAAAACCCAATTCAAACCCCCCTTTCTTATGTTTTTCTCACACCTTCAATAGTTTCCCAAGGCAACATTTGGCGTTGTTTTGCAGAAGAATAACTTTGTATGTTCACAACAAGAAGCTAATGATCCACTGTTTTCAGGACAGTTTGAGTGGGGCATCTTTAAGTTGGTACATGCAGTTAGAGAGTGGTCACATCCTATCATGGTTGGACTTAGTTAAGGCTTTTCTGAAGCAGCATGAATACAATCTTGACATGGCTCCCAGTCGCATGCAGTTGCAAGGCTTGTCTCAAGAAAGTAACAAATCCTTCAGAAGGTACGCTCAAAGATGGAGAGAATTGGCTTCCAGAGTGCAACCACCACTTCTAGACAGAGAATTAGTTGACCTATTCATGGATACTTTGTAAGGTTCGTACCTGGATAAAATGATTAGCAGTGGGACATCAAATTTCTCTGACCTGGTAATAGCTGGAGAACACATTGAGAGCGGCCTAAAGAGTGGAAAAATCGAAGACGCCTCTAGAAGTCAGGCTAGAAAGACTGAATCCCTCAGCAGTTCCTAAGAGGAAGAAGAGGATGTGATTAATGCAATCATGGTAGATATTGAGTATTCTTGGGGTACACCGGTAAAATCTTTTGGTCCTTCATCATCTCAGCCGTCATTCCTGCCCTAGGGCATCTTGCCAGAAACCTCGGGTTGCTCCTCATGCAAATAAACGAGCCCATGACCGAGGTTATCAGAATCAGTGCCATAATCAGAATAGGCCTCACAACAACTTGGAAAGAAGGAATGCTCCTCTTCATCCAGTTCTTATGTCGTACAGTCAACTTCTACCACATCTGGTTCGAAACTAATTGGTGGAACTCAAGACACTCAAGCCGTTGCCAGAACCTTACCCTCCTGGGTACAATCCCAATGTGCAGTATGGATATCATGGAGGATCGATGGGGCATTCAACTGAATATTGTAAAGCCTTCCAAGCCAAGGTCCAACATTTGATTGACAAAGGGTACATATCCTTTCTAGAAGGAAATTTGGTTGTGCACGTCAACCTCTCATCTGCTTGAGCTCGAAGACTTTAAGGGTCGTCTCCTAAAGCCAGTGGTCCATACAGGAAGACATCCTCAACATTGGCAATCCTTGGGCACTTTTATCATTTGCATTTGTAGTTTCTTTCCTATTAATTGCTACTTGTTTTTAAACATTGTTGTTTTGAATGGTAATATTAATGAAGTAATTATGCATTTTTTGAATCAATCATGTCGCATTCGCTCATTTTTCTCATTTATTGCAAAGCACAGACACATACGCCTCTTGTCTACTTTCATTATCACTGTTGTTTTAGGAAAAATTGGAGGGAGGATGACGAAAACCGAATACCTATAATTGTGGATTGTATGCTTTCAGATAAATACCTGATGATGATGTACATACATTGTTTCAAATTCTCCAAACACCGGAGAGATAAGGAGCTAGTCCCTAGTTAGCCACTTCGAGACAAGAAGTAAGAGTTTCCTTCGGACTTTGAAACCCTCACATCTTAACCTAGGGCAGGGTAGTTGTCTGTTAATTTGACCAAACATTCAAATTTCAAGAGAAATGTACCCATTCAAGGACCAACCATACCTCACCAACCACAATGGTTATCCCTCACCGCGAAGACTGAGGCAGTCATAACCTTTTCGAAGAAATCAAGATAGCTAGTGTCACCCGACTTGTTTCAAAAAGAAAAAGAAAAGAAAAGAAAAGAAAGAAATCCCGCTAACTCGAAAACTTAGGCAAAAATTAGGGTATCCCGCTGGGCTTCAAAATAAAAAAATTCAAAAGAATCAGTCCAGGAAAAATTAGGGAACAGAGAAAATAAAAGAATAAAAAGCGAAAAGGATTACCAAAGGAAAATCCTCGAGTAAGAACAAAGTCGTGTGACTACAGACACCAAAGACAAAAGGGGCGACTGTCACTCCGAAAACCTTGTAGATTCCTTCACCATCACTCCTACCATTCAATAAACTTTTTGAAAGGTGATCGTTTGTGCCAAGTTAGCTGAACGTAGGAATGGAGACTATCACAAAGAAGGGGTGGGTAATAGTCAAACTTTGAGCCTTTTATCCTTTGTTTCAATAACCATGAACAAAACCAAGATTCACCCCTTAAAAGAACTAATTGAGGCGGGGTTTATTCTGAAAGCCTACTACAGCAAGGTTGCGTAAACTGACTCCTACAAGATTTGCTATCTTCTTCTTGCCATATCTTTCACTAGCTAAATCAGCACTTGATGCGGTGTTTTCGTAAGTATATGAATCGCGTCAGAGTAATATAAAAGATTATCGATCCCACAGAGACCAAACGTCAATCTATCAGTTTCTATTGTTACGATGTTTATCTAAAGCAAATCAATCGGGAGTTAGTGAGTGTACAGTAAAAGCGAAGTAAAGTACAAAGATATAAAATTCAATTTAAAACAAGAGGCCTGAATGTAATTCACACAGTCGGATAGTATTCCAAATGCTTGTAAATAGAACCGCTTTTGGGGGTAATGTTTTCTACTTATGAAAAGAACTAATTTAACTGGAACTGTAGCTTTCGCGTATTCAGAACCGAGTTTATCCCTTAATCGAACCCTCTTATTGTCACTTATAAAAAGGCGCGCATTGCGTTAAAGTAATAAACCTATTTTTAAGAAATATAGTTTCTTGACTCAGTTGAAAAGTATTTTGACTTGGAACTTTTAACAAAAAGAGGTTCATGCGAACCGGACTTTAAACCCATAAACGCGTCCGAAAATAGTTTTAAAATTGTTTTTCTAAAGTATTAAAAACTCCTACTGAACTAGAAAAGTGCTTTCGCTTCCTTTGAACAGTTAAGACTAACCAAGTTTAACCAAAGGTTGGACGGCTTTCGATCTTACCCAACAGAAATAAAGTGCAGAAAACTTGTGTTAAAAATCAGAATAACCCCTAAGCATTTCTATTGACACCTTGTATGGAATACTACTTTAACTATGATCCTTACATTCTAACCTTTAAAATTTAGCCGGACATGGAAATGTAAATAGACATGTTGAAATAGATCATGTTAAAGTAGATTCTTTTTAAGTAAATAGTGCGAGAAAGTAAATGGTGCGGGAAAGTAAATAGTGCGAGAAAATAAATAGTGCGAGAAAATAAATGGTGCGAGAAAGTAAATGGTGCGGGAAAGTAAATGGTGTGGGAAAGTAAATAGTGCGAGGAAGTAAATGGTGCGAGGAAGTAAATGGTGCGGTAAAGTAAATAGAAACCTGCTCCAAATCGGAGGCTTTAAATCTGGTACAACTGGAAATAAATGACTGGAAATGAAAATGGCGGCAGGATTAACTTCTACCAGAGTGCTCCAAACTCGATTACAGACTCGACCAAACAATGTGATAACTCCCCGATGTGAGAAGTTTATCACTTTATAATACTGCAAATATATGGCTTGAGTTCTGAAACTAAGCTTGGATGAAGAAAAAGGATCAAGGACTCATCTATTTATAGCCTAGGAAAAACTATAGAAAGACCAAAGTGCCCCCCAACTTCTTTTGGGCGGGAAACCATACGACAAAGGTGGCGCCCGCCATGTGAACCAAAGGAAAAAGAAGTGGAGATCGTGGTAGTTGACAGCAGTTGACTCCTATCCAAGTCATGGCCTACCCTATGGCGCCCGCCATGGTGGATGCCATGTGTAAAATTTCCTCAAAAACTGGTTTTCTTGCTCGTTTTTCTTCATTTCTTCACGAGGAACTCTGGGAATACAAAGAACCTGAAAACAAAACAAAACACAAGCATAACACAAGAAAATAGCAATAAAATCCTAAGAAACATGTGCAATCCGAGTCAAATACGTAGTGTGATTCAGTGTTATCAAATTCTCCCACACTTAGACCTTTGCTTGTCTTCAAGCAAAACACTTTATAGCTCATGACAGAAAAAGGTGGTATCAACGAAGGATATGGGCTAAAAGGGCTTCTAAGTTCAAACTAGGATGAAGTGATAGGTACTAACTAAGTGAACCAAGGATATCGTAATAACACTTTTCCGCAGACACGGACATAAACTTCGTTCCTATACAAACCAATCCATACTACCCCACTGTACCTAGGCCTACCTTTTGCATCTCTTTTGGGTCCTCTTCATTCCGGTGCAATCACATTAAGCCCGTTATCCGTACATACTCATAGTAAAGTGACCGGTTAGTGATTTTAATCTCAAGCATGGGGCTCTGGTACACCAACTGGTGTAACCCCATTTATTGACCCAATTGTAGTTGTGGGGGATCGGATCGTAACCCGCCCTACCAAGTCCAGCACCAAATACCTCTGAACCAACCAACTATGGGCAAATTTTATTCTTTTTTTTTATAAATATTTTTACAACTTTTTTGGGTTAAATGACCTTGTGAGGGTTACTTATACCCGAGTTGCATTTTTATGAAGCACAACATACAGATCATTCACTTATATTCATCGGTCCCTTACATAGAGCATGCTTAGGCCGGAGCTGACTGCTAGGATAAACTACTAAGGACCTACTCTAAAAAGATAATTAAAGCCATGGTATATGGGGTATCGGGGTCGATTCCTATAATCACGAAGCCTATGGTGTTAAAACGATACCGATGTTTCAAAAAAGTTTTCCCAAGTCATCCGCATCCTAACTCAAACCTGTCTCAAAGCCCAAATTTTCAGAACAATACACTTTCTTTTGTCAAAAAAAAAATTTTTTTGGTAAGGCTAAGGAAATTGGGAAATAGGGATACACTACACAGATGACTCGTCAAGCACATGCATATTCTAAAAATAAACTAAAAACAAGATAAATAAACTAGAAAGTAATAAAAAAGTAAAAGGAAAGAAAATGCAAGTAAAACAGATAAAGTCTCCTCCCACACTTAAATTGAACATTGTCCCCAATGTTTCGAAATAAGATAAGGAAAGAGTAACCTGGAAGTCCTATGGTATGCTACTGGTACTGTCGCCATCGTACGAAGGGCGCCTAGGGTGACGAGATCTACTGCGGCGACGATCGCTCTAAGAAGCTGCGAACTCGTCAAATCTGGTGGTCAAAGCAGCCTTAGATTGCATGATACTTTGAATGGAGCGGTCTGTCTGCTGCATATTTTTGTTAGGTCTAAAAATAAAAATACAAATAATAAATAAGTAAATAAATTAATAAAATAAAATGAGAGAATAATAAACATATATATATATATATATATATATATATATAAGTCTGAAAAACGGAAATAAGTAAATAAAACGGTAAAGAAGATAATGAGAGTAGTGTCATCATGGAGTCGGATGCTCCTCGGTCTGGTCAGAACCTCGAACTGCGGCTAACTCGCGGCGTAGATCTGCGATCTCCTGATACAAGCAATCAACCTCTGTCACGTGAGTCAGATCGCATACCTGGACTTGCAAGGTAAGGTCAGTAACCTCCTGTCGAAGTCTAGCAGTCTCCATACGTAGCTCAGCTAGCTGTGTGTACACGTCAGGTCTCTGCAAGAAAAGATTATTCGACAACACTGTAATCCTGGGAGAAGGTGGTGTAGGGTGATACTCTGGTAACGGTGGAGTGCGAGACTCATCAACTGTCTCTCCATAACCCTCTAAAGCATAACTCCAATTAGCAGGGTCGTGGACACTAGTCATCATAGGATCAGGTAAAGTGAAGTAATGGATGGTCTCGCCGTCGATCAAGAGCTTGAACTGGTTAGGGTGAAATGAAGCTCTCCTCATCAACCCTCGGTCTAAGCAGAAATCTATATCCAGCGTGGTATACCCGCAGTAGGGAGTCAGGTGAAGCAGCTTACTAGTAAGACCCAAAGCGGTAGCAATCTGAGTAACTGTTCCTCCCACATGGATGATTCCTTCAGAAGATCTGGCTGTGAGTGTGAAGTTATCAAGCAGAAAGTTCCCACAGGCCACAGGACGCGACTGGTTCGCACAGAAAAGGAAGAAGATCCCCTCCTCACTAACATGGACATCAACATCAGCCTTTCCAAGGAAGGTGTGGGCAAGGATCATCTGGAAATACCTGAGAGCTGGGTTATTGATAATGTGAGATAGTTGGGTGGACGGATCAGGGCTTCCTCCACCTGTAATATTGCTCCAGAACTTGTCGATATCTCGACTCATAAAGTATCCCATAGGTAAATCGGGAATGGCATCAGGGGAAGTCTGGAAACCTAACAAATCACCAAACCCCTTATGGGTAAAAGAGTACTCTGTCCCAAACAGTCTGAAAATGACGCTGCCATCCTGACCAACATATGGCTCATGGCTAAATGAACTGAGGAACTCCAGGGTAAGGTTTCTATAGGTCGAACGCATGTCATCAGCATACTCATCCCACTAGAGCTGGCTACATAGAAACCTTATACTGGGCTCGATGCCTAAGGCATCCATGCAAGCCTGGTCAGGGTAACGAGTAGGTGCCATGGGGCACTGATAAAGGACTAAATAGCGTTATCTCTATGCGTCATCTCTGAAAGGGACGTGCATGTCGTCGAAGGTCTGTATCCTGAAAAGAAGGGTTAGAGAATGGGACCTGAAAACATAAACATTATTAAAGGTCAGTCTATACAACCAAACTAATAAAAACAAAATGTAAGACATGGAAAGTAATAAACATAAAAGAAAAAATAAAGAAAAATAAAGAAAACCGCGGGTTGCCTCCCATGCAGCGCTTGTTTAATGTCGTTAGCTTGACGAGTAGAACTCATGTAGCTGAAGTAGGTAGTGGTGGATCGATCAGAGTGTGGCTGGAGTAGTCAATGGGAATGTCACCTCCTTCATAGTGTTTTAACCTCTACCCATTTACAATGAATGGACTACAAGAATGGTTCTTGATCTCAACTGCTTCGGATTTTAGGACTTTAGAAACTTCGAAAGGACCTGTCCATCTTGAACGAAGCTTGCCAAGAAAAAATCGCAACCTGGAATTAAAGAGGAGAACAGGATCTCCTATATTGAAATCTTTCTTTATAATTCTTTTATCATGCCAAACTTTGGTTCTTTCTTTATATATTATGGCATTTTCATAGGCAGACTGGCGGAGTTCTTCTAGTTTATGAATGTCAAGGATGCGCTTTTCACCAGCAGTCAAATAATATAAGTTTAAGGTTTTAATGGCCCAATAGGCCTTGTGTTCTAACTCAAAGGGTAGGTGACAGGACTTTCCATAGACCAATTGGTAAGGAGTTGTTCCAATAGGGGTTTTAAAGGCAGTTCTGTAGGCCCATAGTGCTTCTTGTAGCTTCTGAGACCAATCTTTTCTAGTTATTGAAATAGTTTTCTCTAAGATTTGTTTAATCTCCCTATCAGGTACCTCTACTTGGCTGCTAGTATGTGGATGGTAAGGTGTTGCTACTCTATGCTTAACTCCATATTTGCTTAAAAGTTTATCAAAAATCCTTGATATGAAGTGCGATCCACCATCGCTTATAACAAGACGGGGTACTCCGAATCTAGGGAATATATAATTCCTAAACAGCTTAATCACTACTCGTGTGTCGTTTGCGGGTGAGGTTATGGCTTCAATCCATTTAGACACGTAGTCAACAGCCACTAAGATATATTTATTTCCTAATGAGGATGGAAATGGTCCCATAAAGTCAATACCCTAAACATCGAAAAGTTCTACTTCCTGTATGTTCCTTAAAGGCATTTCGTCACGTCAGGAGATGTTCCCAGTGCGCTGGCACCGATCACATTTGACTATATAAGCATGAACATCACGCCACATTGTGGGCCAGAAAAGGCCAGCTTGAAGAATTTTAGCGTGTGTCTTGGAGGTGCTAGCATGTCCTCCGTAGGGTGCAGAGTGACAATGTTCTATGATATTTCTTACCTCTTCTTCTGGAACACAACGACGAAAAATACCGCCTGTACCTCTTTTGAAAAGAAGTGGCTCGTCCCAATAAAATTGTCTTACATCGTTAAAGAACTTCTTTTTCTGTTGATAGTTAAGGTCAGGAGGTATGATATCAGCGGCTAGGTAATTAACAAAATCAGCGTACCAAGGTACGCCACTTACTACCAAATATTTTTCAGGGTTCTTATAAGGATCTAGGTTATTTTCTTCAATGGCTTCTATCTTAGCTATTGACCTGTCATAGGCAAAATCATCATTTATAGGCACTAAATCTGGTTTCAGGTACTCAAGTCTAGAAAGGTGATCAGCAGCTACATTTTCTGTGCCTTTCTTGTCTCGAATATCTAGATCAAACTCCTGCAATAAAAGGATCCATCGAAGTAACCTAGGTTTGGCATCTTTCTTTCTTAATAGGTAACGAATAACAGCGTGGTCTGTGTAAACTATAATTTTAGCTCCTACCAGATAAGATCGAAATTTTTCCATAGCAAAAACCACGGCAAGGAGTTATTTTCAGTGGTTGCGTAGTTAAGCTGAGCAGCATCTAGGGTTCTACTAGCATAATAAATTACATGTAATTTCTTATCCTTTCTTTGACCTAGTACAACTCCTACAACGTAATCGCTAGCATCGCACATGATTTCGAAAGGTCCGGCCCAATCTGGGGGTTGCATAATGGGTGCTGAAATTAGCGCTTGTTTCAAAAGGTTAAATGCTTCAATGCATTTTTCATCAAAATTAAATTCGACATCTTTCATCAGGAGGCCAGTTAAAGGTTTGGTTATTTTAGAGAAATCCTTGATAAAACGCCGGTAGAAACCAGCATGTCCAAGAAAACTTTGGACTTCTCTAATGGTCTTAGGGGGTTTCAGGTTTTCTATTACCTCTATCTTGGCTATATCTACTTCAATACCCCTTTCAGAGACTATGTGTCCTAAAACTATACCTTCGGTAACCATAAAGTGACATTTCTCCCAATTTAGCACCAGGTTTACATCCACACATCTTTTCAGGATTTTCTCAAGGTTAACGAGGCAGTTTTTGAAATCAAATCCGCGTACCGAGAAATCATCCATGAATACTTCCATAATTCCATCAAGGTAATCAGCGAAGATTGACATCATGCAACGCTGGAAGGTAGCTGGAGCATTACAGAGGCCGAAAGGCATTCGTCTATAGGCAAAGGTTCCATAAGGGCATGTGAAGGTTGTTTTTTCTTGATCTTCTGGGTGAATAGGAATTTGGAAGAATCCCGAATATCCATCAAGATAACAAAAATAGGAGTGTCTGGCTAAATGTTCCAGCATTTGGTCTATAAATGGTAAAGGGAAATGATCCTTCCTAGATGCTTTATTTAATTTTCTGTAATCTATGCACATACGTCATCCTCCTTCTATCCGTTTTGCTACATGTTCGCCTTTCTCGTTTTGCACGACTGTGATGCCTCCCTTTTTAGGTACTACATGTACAGGGCTCACCCAGTTACTATCTGAGATTTGATAAATTATACGTGCTTCCAGTAACTTAAGAACTTCCTTCTTAACAACATCACTCATTATAGGGTTTATCCTTCTCTGATGTTCTCTGGAGGGTTTCGAATCTTCCTCAAGTAAAATCCGGTGCATACACACGGATGGACTTATACCTTTCAGATCATAGATATTATATCCTAAGGCTGAGGGATATTTCCGCAAAACATATAAGAGCTGGTCTGTTTCTTCTCGGTTTAAGGTAGCACTGACTATAACTGGACAGTTCATTTCCTCGTCCAAAAACTCATATCTTAGATTCTTGGGTAGTTCTTTAAGTTCTAAAGTTGGTTTCTTGGGGCATGGTATTTGATTGGGGGTAAGGGATAAACATTCGTGAAGGTTATCATCAATGTAGGGTTCCATATATCCATCATCTTCCCTTATGAGGGTTGAAGGTAGTTTGATTGTTTCTATGGGTTCTTCTTGATCTGGTTCCCTAATGCATTCATCAATGATGTCTATGGCATAACATGCGTCTCCTAATACTGGTGCCATAAGAAATTTCGACAAAATGAATTCTATCTTTTCATCACCTACCTCAAAAGTCAACTTTCCTCTCTTGACATCTATTATGGCTCCTGCGGTTGATAAGAATGGCCTACCTAGGAGGATTGGGATGTCATCATCTTCTTTAATGTCCATGACAACGAAATCAGTAGGGATAAACAACTGACCGATCCTAACTGGGACGTCTTCTAATATGCCTATTGGATATTTGACGGATCTATCGGCTAATTGAAGAGACGTCTTAGTAGGTTGCAGTTCTCCTAGTTTTAACCTTTCACAAACAGCTAGAGGCATTAAGCTTACACTAGCTCCTAAGTCCAGGAAAGCTTTATCGATGACATGACTCCCCAAAATACAAGGTATGGAGAAATTTCCAGGATCTTTCTCCTTTTTGGCAAGTTTATTCTCGGAAATGGAATTGCATTCCAAAGGTTTTGGATCGTCAAGTCTACGTTATTGGTAAGGATGTCTTTGAGCAACTTTGCATAAGATGGAATCTGGGTGATGGCTTCTGTGAAAGGGATCTCCACATGAAGTTTCTCTATGACTTTAATGAATTTCTGGTATTGGTTATTGATCTTGGTTTGTTTGAGTCTTTGTGGATAGGGTATTGGAGGTTTGTATGGCGGGGGTGGTTCATTAGTTTTATCTATAGTTTCTCCCTTATCTTGGTTTTTCTGTTCTTCAGATTCCACTGATTCCCCTACTTCGTCCGTAGGTACAACGCTTTTCTTAGAAGTTTTGGGTTTGCCCAATGCCGGGTTAAACGATTCATCGTAAGCGGTCCCACTTCCTAAGGTAATTGCATTGGCTTGTCCTCGAGGGTTTTGTTGAGGTTGTCCCAAAAATTGTCCTCCAGGTGTGGTTTCGGGAGCTTGTTTGAGAGCTACCTGAGAGATATGGGTTTCAAGCATCTTATTGTGGGTGACTATTTGGTCTACCTTGGTTCCTAACTGGATAATCATTTCGTTTACATGAATGTTTTGGTTTAGGAATTCTTTGTTTTGCTGGGTTTGAGCCGAAATGAAATTTTCCATGATTTTCTCAAGGTTCGGCTTGGGCGGCACAACTTGCATAGGTTGGTTTTGTCTCTGGGCTTGAAAACAGGGTGGTCTCGGAGGTACAGCGTTTTGGATAGGGTTATTGTCTTTGTAGGAAAAGTTTGGGTGATTCCTCCATCCAGGGTTATAAGTGTTTGAAAATGGGTTCCCTTGGGCATAGTTGACCTGGTTTGATTTAGTTTCATTTAACAGATTGCATTCCGCTGATTGGTGTCCTTTGGTTCCACATAATTCGCATTCCGACAAGACTGCTGCTGCAGTAGCTGGGTTTGCGTACATATGTTCGACCTTAAGGGCCAAAGCGTCCATTTTGGCTTGCATCATGTCTATAGACCTTATCTCACGTATAACTCCTTTGGCTTCTTTCTTCTCCACTGTTGCTCGTTCTGTTCCCCATTGACAATGGTTTTGAGCCATATCTTCGATGAGAGCGCAAGCTTCAGGGTAAGGTTTATTCATCAGAGCGCCACCAGCGGCAGGGTCGATGGTCATCTTAGTGTTATAATGAAGTCCATTATATAAGGTATGAATGATTAGCCATGATTCCAGGCCATGATGTGGACATATTCTCAATAGGTCTTTATATCTCTCCCAAGCTTCAAAGAGTGATTCACCTTGGTTTTGAGTGAATCTGGTTATTTGGTTTCGAAAAACAGCAGTTTTACTTGGGGGGAAAATATCTAGCAAGGAATACTCTCCTAAGGTCTTCCCAAGTTGTTATAGAATTGGCTGGAAGGGAATCTAACCATGTAAGGGCTTTGTCTCTGAGGGAGAAAGGAAATAGTCTTAGACGAATCACCTCAGGAGTAGCACCATTGGTTTTAAAAGTGTCAGCTAATTGGATGAAGACTTTTAGATGTTGATTTGGGTTCTCAGAAGGAAGACTCGTGAATTGGTTTTGCTGTACTAATTGTAATAGGGAGGGTTTCAGTTCAAAATTTTTAGCTGGAATATTAGGGTTTACTATACTAGAACTGGGTTCGTCATTGAATGGTTGAGCGAAATCCTTAAGGGGTCTTTGGTTACGGTCTTCGGCCATAGTTTCCTTAATTCTACGAAGTGAGAGACGTGCGCGAGCGTAACGTTCAGGTTCTGCTAAAGAATCTATAAGACTACCAGTGTTGTGAGTTCTTCGCATTGACCAGTAGGTAAAGCCTTAGTCTAGACGGTGTAACAACAGGGTACGAAATTTCACGTAATTGGTCCCCGGCAACGGCGCCAAAAACTTGATGCGGTGTTTTCGCAAGTATACGAATCGCGTCAGAGTAATATAAAATGTTATCGATCCCACAGAGACCAAACATCAATATATTGGTTTCTATTGTTACGATGTTTATCTAAGGCAAATCAATCGGGAGTTCATGAGTGCACAGTAAAAGCGAAGTAAAGTACGAAGATATAAAATTCAATTTAAAACAACAGGCCTGAATGTAATTCACACAGTCGGATAGTATTCCGAATGCTTGTAAATAGAACCACTTATGGGATAATGTTTTCTACTTATGAAAATAACTAATTTAACGGGAATTGTCGCTTTCGTGTATTTAGAACCGAGTTTATCCCTTAATCGAACCATCTTATTATCACTTATAAAAAGGCGCGCATTGCGTTAAAGTAATAAACCTATTTTTAAGAAATATAGTTTCTTGACTCAGTTGAAAAGTATTTTGACTTGGAACTTTTAACAAAAAGAGGTTCATGCGAACCGGACTTTAAACCCATAAACGCGTCCGAAAATAGTTTTAAAGTCGTTTTCCTAAAGTATTAAAAACTCCTACTTAACTAGACAAAGCGCTTTCGCTTCCTTTGAACAGTTAAGACTAACCAAGTTTAACCAAAGGTTGGACGGCTTTCGATCTTACCCAACAGAAATAAAGTGCAGAAAACTTGTGTTAAAAATCAGAATAACCCCTAAGCATTTCTATTGACACCTTGTATGGAATACTACTTTAACTATGATCCTTACATTCTAACCTTTAAAATTTAGCCGGACATGGAAATGTAAATAAACATGTTGAAATAGATCATGTTAAAGTAGATTCTTTTTAAGTAAATAGTGCGAGAAAGTAAATGGTGCGGGAAAGTAAATAGTGCGAGAAAATAAATAGTGCGAGAAAGTAAATGGTGCGAGATAGTAAATGGTGCGGGAAAGTAAATGGTGCGGGAAAGTAAATAGTGCGAGGAAGTAAATGGTGCGAGGAAGTAAATGGTGCGGGAAATTAAATAGAAACCTGCTCCAAACCGGAGGCTTTAAATCTGGTACAACTGGAAATAAATGACTGGAAATGAAAATGGCGGCAGGATTAACTTCTACCAGAGTGCTCCAAACTCGATTACAGACTCGATCAAACAGTGTGATAACTCCCCGATGTGAGAAGTTTATCACTTTATAATACTGAAAATATATGGCTTGAGTTCTGAAACTAAGCTTGGATGAAGAAAAAGGATCAAGGACTCATCTATTTATAGCCTAGGAAAAACTATGAAAAGACCAAAGTGCCCCCCAACTTCTTTTGGGAGGGAAACCATACGAAAAAGGTGGCGCCCGCCACCCCCTCATGGCGGCCGCCATGTGAACCAAAGGAAAAATAAGTGGAGATCGTGGTAGTTGACAGTAGTTGACTCATATCCAAGTCATGGCCTACCCTATGGCGTCCGCCATGGTGGATGCCATGTGTACAATTTCCTCAAAAACTGGTTTTCTTGCTCGTTTTTCTTCATTTCTTCACGAGGAGCTCTGGGAATACAAAGAACCTGAAAACAAAACAAAACACAAGCATAACACAAGAAAATAGCAATGAAATCCTAAGAAACATGTGCAATCCGAGTCAAATACGTAGTGTGATTCAGTGTTATCAGCACTGCGTTTGGAATATTGGTCCATTCGTCACACACTATCACATCATTCTAATAATGATTGATTTTTTCAAAATATGCATGTGCATCGCATTAAAATTACCATTCATAAACGAACATGTTTAATTGCAAGTCAGTAATTAACATTGAGGAAATTCCAACAAGGAGCAATCGAAGAGGACTGGATCATTCAGTAAAGTTGATCAGAATCAAGTGTACTTTATAGGCTTATGGATTTGGGGCATTGACATTAAATGAATGTGGAACCAGTCAGTCTAAGGCAAGCCCCCAAGCATTAGTTGATTATGGGGAAAATCATTCAGCAATCAGTTGATCAGAGTGAATCATCTTGAGACTCTACTAATCAGGGGCAGGTCACCCATTCTTTAGCCTAACGTTTAAGCTCCATGTGTCGTCTAGTGGTCGATTTTCTTTTCTTAAACTAGTTCCCGTCTGGTAAGCACCATTTCAAAGTCCAGTTCTCGTCTGGCAAACCAAAAAATCAGTTCCCGTCTAATACCAAAATAAGAAGTCATTTCTTGTCTGACAACCTAACCTTTTGACGTTAATTCACGTCTGGTAATATGTCCTTCAACACTAGTTCTCTTCTGGTAGTTCCTCTCCCAAAGTCCAATTTCATTGGCAACCAAGAATAAAATCCCTAAAGAAAAACAATCACCATCAATCTGGTCCCACACCTAACCACAACCTAACTGTATTTGACACAATCATTCCCAGTGGCTCACATGACCTCACATCCCTCGGCACGAGGCTTGTTTGACCTTTTCTTTTCCCCGGTAGAATTCTTTCCCCGACAGTGATTGTTAAATTATTATCATACTCAGCAGAGCATCATGATTTTCTGGATGTTCTCCCCAGTGAGAGTTCATAAGTTTGCTCTCCCCAGCCAGGCTTGGGTTTTGTTTATTGATCCCTATCGAGCATCCAAAAGTTGGCTACCTCAGGCAGGATAGTGGATTTGTGCTTCCCGAGCATGTTTGCATCTCCAATAATGGTGTTTCATTATCCCCAACAGGGTAAGAGTAGAGGATACTTCCCCAACAAAGGAATGAGTTAAGTATCATCCCCTAGCAAGGCTGGCATCATTGACTCTTTTCTCCTAAAGCAGAGTTTGGTAGTGATTTCCTCAGCAGGTAAATCAACATGGGTTGATATCCCCAGCAGGCTCAAAGCCCAATGGTCATTGGCATTTTTCTCCATCAGATCCCTGGGAGGTTTCCCCAGCAGGTGGTTGTTACTCTTACTTCCCGGCAGAATAGAAGTTAATTTGGGTTTTCTTCAGACGAGGCAGTTCAGTTTGTTTTCACGACAGATTTGTTTTCGATTTTCTCAGCACTTCTCCTGGTGGAGTGTCCTTTTTTGCATATCATAAGCATCTTTGTATTTCATCCTCCAAATGCATAGCATTTCCATTTCGTATGGAGTATTACGCCATGGAAACATGCTAACATATTCATTCGAAGCATAAGCCAGGTTTGATACCCTCCTTTCCAGACCTTTCCCTAGCAAAAAGTGGCATATCTCAGGAGATATAATTTCACTTTATTCCCCCAAGCAATGGTTTTGTTTGTGTTTACTTCCAGAGGAATTATCTTGTGCTCCCCCTCCAGAGTTGTCTGTCTGGGCTTCTCTTTTCCCTAGTCGAGTCATCTTATTCTCTTCAGGTTGTAAGTCTGTTGATTCTACTTCCTGTATATCCTTTGTTATTCCAACTCTTGGTTGGTATTTTCGGTTGAATCCTGACTTTTGGTTGGTATCCTTACCCTTTATTCCAACTATTGGTTGGTATTCTTTTCCAATTCAACCTCTTAGTTGGTACCCTTTGACGTGAGTCCGCCTCCGGCCAACAATCCTCTTCTATCCCAACTTTTGGTTGGTACCCAGTTGTTGTATCCTAACTTTTGGTTGGTACCCAGTCGTTGTATCCCAACTTTTGGTTGGTACCCTTTGTTATCTTCTGTTATTCCAACTTTTAGTTGGTATCCTTTGCTGCATTCCAACTTTTGGTTGGTATCCTTTGATTCATTCCAACTTTTGGTTGGTCATTTCTTGTTTATCCCAACTTTTGGTTGGCATTCTTTCTAAGTCCGCCTTTGGCCGGCAAACCTTTATTGGTTGATGTGAGTCCACCTTCGGTTGACATTCTTTCTAATTCCAACTTTTGGTTGGTACCCTTGGTTGAATTCCAACTTTTGGTTGGTACCTTTGTGTAGCGTGCGATTTTTGTCGGTGACGCGACCACCTTACCGCAATGGTTGGAATTTGGTGCTACTTTCTGATTTCTTATTTATCCTATGAAGCTGGAAAGGAAGAGGAAGATATCTAAAACTAACCTTGCACGCAAATGTTTTCTTTAACAAATGCTAGGAGATTGGGGGGGGGGGGGGTTCAGGGTCAGGTTATACAAAGGGAAATTGTCAATTACCCAGTGTATATATATGGTTATCCATAGACCTTTTATAGCATGTTTCTCTATTATTTCTTTCTTGTGTTTATCTGTTGTAGATTGGGAAAGTTTCTCCTTTGGGAGGTTTGAGAGGATGTTTTTGTTGTTTTCGAGTTTTCTGTTGTTTTTGGTAAGGTACTAGACCTAATGTTTTTTTGTTTGTGTGCTCGCTAAGATTTTGCAATCTTATGCCTACGTATTCCCTTAAAGGTATTCAAGGAAATCAGAGCAATCGTAGTTCCTTTTATTCCATGGGAGGAAAATGTTTGGTGTCTTGTTCAAAGCCCAAGATTGAAGCTAAAGATTGTTAGTATATTGTTCAAAGCCCAAGATTGAAGCTAAAAGTTTGACTGGGAGAGAATTTATCATCTCTAAAGGGAGATATCTCACCTATTCATCATAGTTGTTGAAGGATTGGTTATAAAGGGGATTACTTTAACTGGAATGTATGGAATCCAACAATGCCATAATTTCCTTTACAATGAAGGTGTCCTGAAGGAAGAAACTTTAACTCAGTGTAGAGCAATGCCATTTTTCCTTGTGATTTTTTCATGCTAAGAGAAGGACATTGGCTTGGATGTAAATAATCCAGAGGCTTTCCACTTATAGCAATTAGATGAAAGAAGAAGTTTACCAGGATAAAAGAGGGACCATAACTTGGATTTTTGAATCATCAAGTGTGCTACTTATAGCAGTTATCTGGAAAAAGGTTGTGCTTATTTGTTTTGATATGTGATGTACAGAGAAATTTCTTCCTACAGAGAGAATTTTTGGTTGTTTCTCTGAGGGGATGTTGATTTTTGTGTGCCTTGATCAAAGCCCAATGTTGAAGCTAAAAGGCTGACTCTACTAGGGAGTTTTATATCTGTCTTATGCAAAGCCCAAGATTGAGGCTGAAAAAATTGACTCCACTGGAGAGGTTTATATTTGTCTTGTACAAAGCTGATCACGACTTTATGAGTCTATCGGGGTTACTAACTGCAATCGCACAATCTATTGCGTAGTTTTAAAAGATATCGAACCCACAGGGACCGATAATCAAACTAGTGCTATCGGGTTGTTACTATGTTTAGCTAAGGCGGATGATTTTTAGATTAAGGTGCAAACGGGAAACTATAATTAAACTAGAATTTAGATTTGATTAAAGTATAACGGAGTGTCGGTACGTAACTCATCAATCATCGGGGATCCAATAGATCGTCGGCTTATTAGTCAGAATAGTTTTCAGTAGAACATACCAATTTAAAAGTCTTTACCTCACACTCTCGTGTTATTGACTCTGACTATATTCCTAAATCAGAATGCCTGCTCTCGCTAGCCCATTTGAATTTAAAAATACTTTTTGAAAGTTAATAAGTCCTAATTGCTTTTAAAGCGCTCTCGCTGTATTTAAAACCAATGTCCCAGTTTCAGCTATCCGGTTAAAATCTCAAACTCCTGTTTTATTGATCGTAACCTTCGTTACTTTCTTACTCTCGTAACAAAAGTAAATTAAAATAAGAAATTGGAACCAGAAAATTAAAGTGTCAAAGTTTACCTACAATCGATCGGACCCCTTTCCGATCGACTTAATTACATACCGATATAAATAATTTAGCCAGACATTTTAATAGACATACACAAACATAAACAATAAAACATTAATGCAGACATGATATCTAAACGTAAATGGAAATTATATTAATTGAGTAAAAACCTGGAAACAATGAATTTTGACTACCCGATCCTCCACAAGTCGGCAGGATTCGCTTTGCTCATACAATTAAACTTAAAGTGAAACAACTGCTAAACTAACTAACTAGTTCAAGTGCAATAGTTCCCCGGTGTAGGAAACTATCTCTTTGGAAGGTAAGAAAAATGGGAAAGGTAATGCAAAGAATTGAAAGCTCTGAACTCAGGAAAAATCTGGTAAAAATCTTCCTCCCTTCTTGTGAAGTAAACTTCTCTATTTATAGCCCTTGAGAGTTGGCGTGAATCAGGGAGAGAAAATCTTAGGTGGGTGCACACGACTGAAAGTCTCTGAGGTGCTCTATTGACTGGTTGATCGTGGCTTTTGTTGAGTTGTAACCGTTGAGAGGCCACGTAGTTCAAAATCAATTTCTGAGAAGTTGGCTTGTGTCGGTCGTCATGGCCTTGTGACGAGGGTCACAGATTAAAGCTTGTGACGGTCGCCATGCCTATGTGACGGTCGCCATGCCTCCTTAATGCAGAATCCTTATTTCTGCTGTCAAAACATCTGATTTTCTTCTATTTTCTTCTTGCTGGTTGACTTCGAGAGAATACCTGAAAATGAACTTAATACTCGCAAATACAATGTTAACAAACGAAAATATCGAAATAAATCAATGTAATTCAGGGAAAAATATACTATGTAATATCGCATTATCAAAATCCCAAGATTGAGGCTGAAAAAATTGACTCCACTAGGGAGGTTTATATATGTCTTGTACAAAGCCCAAGATTGAGGCTAAAAGAAATTGACTCAGTTGGAGAATATGATGTCTGTCTTGTACAAAGCCCAAGATTAAGGCTAAAGAAAAATGACTCAACAAGAGAGTGTTTTATCTGTCTTGTACAAAGCCCAAGATTAAGGCTAACTCTACTGAGAAAAATCATTATACAAAGCCTATGAGGAGGCTGGTTGGGAAATTCTTATATGAAGCCTAAGAGGAGGCTAACTTCTGTTGAGGATTGTTGAAATCCAAGAGCAGGTCCAAATTGTATTGGGGAATCCAAAGGTTTTAATTTTTTTGGGGATAAAGGGAGAGTTGCAGTATCAGATATCATGAGGCTCTGATTCTATTAGGGTTTTATTGATGGTAAATTGACCCTAGTCGAGGATTAAAAATGAAAGCTTAGGCCTTGTTGGGATCAAAAGTTGAGTTTGAAAACCTATAAAGGTTTCAACTCTGCTGGAGGCTGATGAAATGATCAGGTTTTTTCCTGTGTTTTTAGGAAACTTTGAGGGTTTCTATGATCCAAAAGGAAATGAGACTTTCCAAGTCTACTGGTATGAAGAAGTTGATTCTTAGCTAGAGAATGGTCTTTGTATGATGCCCAAGAGGAGGCTGATGTTTAAAGGGATGAGAATTAACCCTAGAATGATCTGATGTTATTGAATTTTGACTCTCCTGGGGATTGAACTAGTAAAGATGACTAAGTTTTATCCTATACCTGTAGGAGGTCTTTGGGTCCTTGTACTAAGCCCAAGAGGAGGCTAAGAACTTCTAAGAAGCCTGAGGATCCTTGTACTAAGCCCAAGAGGACGTTAGGGATGCTTTTAAGAAGCCCGTGAGTCCAAACCAAAGAAAAGTTCAAGAAAGGTTTCACTAGGAATTAATCCTTTCTTTGTTGAAGAGTTTCAAGGTTTGAAGAAATTCAAGAGAGGTTTCACTGAGAGTTAATCCTCTCCGGGGAAATGAATTTCCTGTACACATATATTTCTAAGTTAGTATAGTCTTGAGAAAATTTTCACCGGGAATAATGCATTTCTCTGTTCCATATTGTATAAGCCCAAGAGGAGGCAAAACTGTATCTGGAAATCCCTATGGGGAACTAGTTTTGTCTATATTGAAAGAGTAACCTCTGGTTTAACCTAAATGTAGACCTAACTGCTGGGGAAAACTCTAAGAAAGTATGTACAAACATATATATATACATACAGATGAAATATGTACAAGCATATATACAGCTATATGGTTAGTGTTTTCAAGAAATTGAAGAAAGTTTTGATAAAAGAACTTTGAATTGAATTTGAATTAAAAAGAAAGTTGTTAAAAAAGATTTGTTTGGGGCTTATTTGATAACATTGATCGCACTGCGATACCAACAGACGTTGTGGGACTTATACTATAGCAGAGGCCCAAATTAAGTTTTTGTACAAAAAGGGTTGGGTCTTACACTCTAATAGAGACCCAAAAGTGTTGGTAAAGAAAGAAAAATGGGGTTTATACTCAGGGAGACTCCCAGATGATTTATTTGGAAAGGCGACGGTCGCGTTGTGATTTTGAAAACCACAGAGGGACTTATACAAGGATTGAAGCCTAAATTATTTATGTACAAGAAGGAATGGGTCTTACACTCTATTAGAGGCCCAAAAAAGTTATTTTTATACAAGAGATGGGGCTTATAACTCAAGGAGAGGCCCAGATGAAAAAATAGTGATCACACCGTTTATTTTGAAAATCGCATCAGGACTTATACAATGACTGAGGTCCAAATTATTTATGTACAAAGGGATGGGTCTTACACTCTATTAGAGGCCCAAAAAAGTTTCAAATGAAGTTTGAAAATTTTAAAATCAAGAGAAAAACCCTAATTTTAAATAAAGTATAATTTTTCAAAGAAAATTAAATATTAAATGATATAAAATATCAAATATATTCAAAAACAAATTTTAAACTTTGAAAAATCATGTTTAATCACATGAAAGATTGAAATTCATTTGAAGTGGAAAAATCAAAGTGAGAATTTCATTTTAAAATGTTTAAAAACAAATAAAATGAAATTAATTACAAAAAATCTAACTATATTAAATAAATAATATAAATTTGATTTTTTTGTTAAATATTTTTGTGACTTTTTAAAAAAAGAACCAATAAAAAATGTTAAAAAATGAGAGAGAAATTAATTTTTGAAATCAATTAAATAAAATATCAAAAATTCAAAAATTCAAATAATTTGAATTATGGCGCCAACGGTCACTTTCATCTTCCTCGTGACCGCGCCATGGACGATTTACAAAACCTCACTTTTCTCTCTGATTACTCAATGATTTTGCACGATTCAAATATCAATCTCACTCGTTTTTGAACAAGGATTCCAATGGTACCAATTAATTGCATTTATATTAAGTTTGGAGTGAGAAATCAAGTGATGAACATATGAATCCTAATTTCTGCAAGAACATCATGAAATCCTATACACGATTTGAAAGCACCTATTGTTTGACTACATTTTGGCTAAAACATTCTGATAATATAATTGAAGAATCTGCAGAAGAAAAAGATGTCGAAGGAGATGTCACAGCATGGTGACTCGACATCGTGACTGACTTATTATGTTAGTGTAGCGAGCAATTTTGGACGCGGTTCTTAAGCGCTGGTCGCTCTCTGCAGTTGAGCTTAAACTACAGGTCGATTCATTTTTTATCCTATTAAAGCTGATGAAGGAAGGGAAATAGATGTCTCCAATTAACCCTGCTTGCATACTGTCATACCCCAAATTTTGACCACTAAGATTTCCCATCATTGTGCAAATCATCATCACAATATGGATGAACCCTCATGCCTCATCAAATACCTCAAGGGTTGTTGAGCATTCACTACTATCAAAGATTAGGGTTTTAGGCCCTCTCAGAGCTCTTAGACAAAGGACCAATCAAGGAATGACATGATCTTCAACTTGTCTAGCCTCTAACATATCCACAAAGGATCAAAAGGACTCCCACTTAAAGGATTAAGCGCAAGGCTGCTCCCTTCTAGGTGGATCAAGTCTCAAGATCGCCAGTATCACCAAATTAGGGTTTTGGTCAACCAGGGCCTCCAGATGGGAAGTTTCATCTGGGCACAAGCCAAAGATCCAAAACACAACCTAATGTACTCCATGGAACCTCATGGACCCAACCATCAAGTCAATTTTTCCTCAGGGGATGCATTCATCAAACATCAGGAATTAGGGTTTCTTGACCTAATTCACCCCTAAGTTGAATTTTAGGGCAAATCATGGGCCAAGACCTCAAAGGAGGGTTTGAGGGTCTCTAATGAGCTATATTGATCCATTTGTAACAATGGATCAATCCAAGAAGCTTGAGCAACAAGTCTCAATTTCATCTGCACCACAATTAGGGTTTTAAGGGAAAAGTCAACTGTAACTTTGACTTTTGACCAGGACATGCTCCCAAGCCCTAGGACATGCCCCAATATACCCTATTACACCCTTGGAACATGTCTATCAAGTTTGATTTACGTCAAGGACATGATTTCATGAGAAATTACACAGTTTGGAATTCATCTGATAAAAAGTCAACTGCGCACAAAAGTCAACTTGGACTTTTTGAGATTTTTCACCAAAATGGATTTTTAACCCTAAAATGATGTTAATGTATGATTTGAATCATCATTCATCAAGAAAAATCAAGAAAAGTTGGATAACTTGTAAAAGGGGTAACCATAAAAACTTAGAAAATTTTCTAAGTTAAAAATAAAGTAACAAGGGTACCAACTTTGAAGGATCGTAACGCCTAAACCACAAAGCCATTTTTTCTCATCCAAAGATGGATTTGTAGCCCTCATTACCCTCTACAAAAACTTCAACTAGACCTAAGTCCAATTCATTAAGGATTTTGAGTTATCGAGTGATCAAAATCAAGAAATCACACTTTGTTCCAACACTTAGAGAAAATTTCACTAAGTCAGATTTTGCTTCACTTTTTGCCAAATGTAGAGGGATTTTTCACTTGGAATCAGAAGAGATCAAAATCAAACATGTTCAAACAGTTGTTGTATCATGTAAGGGCTTTCCAAAATGGCCAAGAACGTTGCCAAATTCAACTTACACCATGAGATATGACATTGTCAAGTTGCCTTGCTGAAATCTGCCAAAGGCAAGGCAGATTTTGCATTTTGGCTCGATTTGCCAAAATCAGCCAAATTCAAATGCTCCTATCCACTTGGACGCATCTGAGGATTAAATCTAAAGGGGACAATCACTGAGCCAAGCCTCCAAAGTCCATGGAACAAGAAATAGCATGTTGAACCTAGAATGGCCAAAATAGGGACAAGACTCCAAATTTGGATTGAAGCATTCAATGGAAGCATCAAGGTGGCATGGACTGAGCCATTCTCATCTGAAATCAGTCAAGACTTATCCAAGACCAAGGGAACCAAAGCTCTATGCCCTAACCTCTAGTCAATGGCTAGAGGAGACTTGCATTTCCATTGGACAACATTGGCCAAACCTACTTACCAGTTGCCATTCACTATTCCTTGCAAAACAAACTTGCTCTACTATAAATAGAGCTCAATTGTGTTCAGTTTAAGTACAACAAAGGCCTACAACACTTGCCTTTCTCAAAATCTCTTTCTCTTGGCAAAAATACCTTTCTTAGCAAGGTAACTATCGGGTTTTGAGTTTGAGAGCTTTTCCAATCAAACCAATCACTCACACACCTCACATACATCATATAGAAGTGATCCAAACACTTAGATCACTTCTGAAACATCAATTTCAAAAAATCACCAGCTGGTTGCTCAAATTTTCAATCAAGTTGCAGCTGAGATGCCACGAATTGATCCAGCCAATTTCAATCAGGTCTAAGCATTCAAACACACTCCATAGGGTGTAGGGAAGCTGTTCAGATCATCACCACTCATCTGTAACACCTCCAAATCAAAAATCACATTGCACTTGCTGTCACGGTTTAGAGATAAGCATGTACTTGGTCATCTCCCAATCTATGCATATTTCCTCGCACAATAATTTGGCCATATGTTCATAATCATGCATGGAATGTTTTCCCTCAATCAATTACATTGTTTGAATCGTGTATCAAAAATCCTAGCCTTCATGCAGAAATTAGGGTTCTTGAGGTTTCTTCGTGATTTCATGTTTTATGTTTAATTTAAATGAAATTAAGTGTTATAGACATGATCGTGAGGTTGAGACGAGCATAATGATATGTGGATTGCATGATATGATTACGTATTCAGTGAGATTGGATGGAAAACGCAAATCAGCCAAACCCAAAAAAACGCGCGTGTTCTTGCTTGTGTTCTTGGCGCCTTTTTCACAAATTCAAATATTTGAATTTTGTGATTTTGTTTAATTGATTCAAAAATTAATTTCTCTCTGAGTTTTAATGATTTTGAGTTGATTCTTTTTTTAATAATTCACAAAAATGTTAAAATATTTTATTTTATCAAAAAATCCCAAAAATATTATTTATTTCATATAATTGATATTTTTGCAAAGAATTAATATTTTAATTGTTTTTGACATTTTAAATATTTTTTCTACATTGATTTTGCAACTTTTTATGCCTTCTAATTATTTTGTAGGTCAATACTCAATTTTTGAAGCATTAATCCAAGATCACAATTTGTTTTCCATGTGTTAAACAATTTTGATCATTTTTAATTGAATTTTTATTCAATTAAATACATTTTTGAAAACAAATTAGGGTTTTTGGATTAATTCAACCCTCATAAATCGTTTTCAACACTTTTGGGCCTCTTGAGAGAGTGTAAGACCCAACCCACTTGTACAGAAATATTTTGGGCCTCATTCGTTGTATAAGTCCCTCTGTACATTTTCAAATAAACGGCGCGATCGTTCCCTTTTTAAAAAATATCAACTGGGCCTACCCTCGTGTTATAAGCCCCACTTTTTTTTCTTTAAAATTTTTGGGCCTCTTGAGAGAGTATAAGACCCATCCCTTTGTACAGAAAACTTTTTGGGCCTCAGTCACTTGTATAAGTACCCCTGTACAAATTCAAACAGTGCGCTCACTGATAAAACCCTGGGCCTCTCCTTGAGCTGTAAGCCCCAAATCTTTCTTTTTCAAAGCACTTTCTCCTTTAATTTTGAATATATTGTTGTTTTCAATCTTTCTTTGTTGAACAACTAACCAAACAGCATGGAAGCTCTACAACCGAGTAAGTGGTTATTGCTTTCATTTACCGCTTTCATATACATATAACTGTATTGTGGGGCTGTTTCATTGTAAGTCTTCTTTCATAAACTCATATCATCTGTGTAATAATAGTATAGATATTCAGAGTTCCCCGGCAACTACGTCTAGAACTAGGTGACGCCGTTTCGTTTATTCATAGAAATAGACAACTAGATCCCCCCAATAGGATCACCAGATACAGTCTTCTCTTCGGCTGTCCTCATTAGGAATCGTCAAGAAACTCTACTCCCAAAGATGAATGTATTCTCCGTGAATGGCATCTTTGAGTTTCTTCCAAATTCTCGAACTTTCCCGACTTTGATCTATTCTCGGTGAATAGCATTGCCTTGAATTTCTTGGGGTTTGGGGACCCACGGGCTTCTTAAAAGCATCGGCCTCCTCTTGGGCATCGTACAAGGACCCACAGGCTTCCTAAAAGCAACCCCGCCTCCTCTTGGGCTTCGTACAAGGACCCTACGACTTCTTAGAAGTATTCACAGCCTCCTCTTAGGCTTCGTATAATGTTCTCTTCCTCCGGGAATGATAGCCTCCTCTTGGGCTTAGTACAAGGACCCGTCGGCTTCTTAAAAATTTCCAGCCTCCTCTTGGGCTTCGTACAAATTATCCCGACGACCTCCTAGAGGTATAGGAATAGAACCTAGTCATCCTCGTAGAACAGTCCTTTCATAGAGTCTACTACTGTTTCTCAAAGCATAGTACAAAAGATCAAACTCTAGACACGGACAGTCTAACTTCCTTGAGTCTCAAAGACATTCTCAAGTGACCCCTTCGTTAAATAGGAAGGAAACCCGCAGACTTGGACAGTCTCAATACCCTTTGGATTTCCCGTTTCCTCAAAGAGAAGGAAATATCCCTGATCCTCAAATCAAATCCCTGAGTACAGTGTTACTCATATAAGAACTGATTTTCTCTTTTAAAATCAGTATATTGGATCTGTCACTCAACTGAAACAGTTACAATGGCCTCCTCTTGGGCTTTGTACAATGATTCTTCCCAGCGAAGTAAACGTTTAGCCTCCATCTCGGGCTTCGTACGAGATACCAAAATTCTCCCCAGTGGAGTCAAACAACGTTTAGCCTCTCTCTCGGGCTTTATACGAGACACATAAAAGACTCCCTCGTTGAGTCAATCACCCATTTTTGTAACACCCCTTTTCTATACCCCCAAATAATCATTTAGGCACATAATAAAAATTTCGTCAGAGTATAATTACAAACATGGTATAAAAGAGGCATGTCACATCAATTACGAAATTTAAACATACAACACCTGCTCAACAATTGATATGCAACAGTGGAACTTAGTCCTTACACCCACATGTCAATATTTAGAATAAAAGCGGAAGATCTAAACATTGAATAACAACCAATTCATATATATATATATATATATATATATATATATATATATATATATATATATATACACACATATATACATCGCCAAGTATTATCCACCAACATAATTCATGTTTACATAAACATTTATCAACAAAATACATATATAATGTATCACAAAAGAATCATAGCCCTCTTAGCTACCCGGTGCTACATATCAGAGCCAACCAACCAAAAGAATGAAGACACGCTTCACAAAAAGACCACCAGCATACCTACTCTGCAATGCCTCATAGAGCATCATAAAACAGCAGAAGGGTGAGAAATATTATCATAATAACAATGCATATAATTATATATAATAGCATAAAATTTCACATAATTCACCTTCTCACCACAATTCATCACAAGTTACTCATATACATCGCAATGTATCCATATATATATAAAACCAAGCATACACATCAGGCATACTTTCACAATTCTTATCATTCCACATAAACGTACACAACTGTTTATTCACCAATGCATCATTTAAAGATGATAAATGCAAATCATAGAGACCGACTCACGACTCTATGCAAATGCAATGCGGTACCGACTCAATCATCTCAAGTTCACTCAGGAACTTCTGCTGGAACCATCGCTCGTTACCAAAGTAACTCCCCGTCGGGCCTACGATGTTCACCCACCGCTCACACCTCCACCAAGAGAGGCTCACAGTGTTTATGGATCGCTCACACCTCCACCGAGAGAGGCTCACGACCCGATTGCTCACACCTCCACCAAGAGAGGCTCACAACCCGATTGCTCACACCTCCACCAAGAGAGGCTCACAATCGCCTATAACCGTCGCTCACACCTCCACCGAGAGAGGCTCACGATGTTATAGCGGATTCTCATTAGAATCCCTCAGCACAAGAATGCACATCATTATGCTACACATGATAATGACTCCAGACATTCTTGAAATGCATACATATTCACAATATATACATGCATTCATCTCATACAATCACATACCATCTACATACATTCACGTCAATGCACTATTGTACGATTCACATTCAAACACACCGTCAAAACGGTAAAAGTCGCTAAATAGCACTATTTCTGACTTTTCCGACTTATGTAATCGGCTAATAATTTCCAATTCATCATATTAAGAAAGAACATTCCATAAGCTTTCTAACGCATCAAACCACGCCTCAAACCGAACCACAGATCAAAAGTTATGCAGAAAACAAAATTACACGAACAGCACTGTTCGCTGGGCGAACCTCCCTCGCGAGCATTCGCTAGCTCCTTCGCTAGGCGAACATCCCTCGCGAGCATTCGCTAGCTCCTTCGCTAGGCGAATGTTCCAGAGAACCAAATGTTAGCTAAAAACAGACACAAAGTTCGCTAGGCGAGCACTTGGCGAACCAAGTCAGAACCAAACAGAGCCAAAAACACCCAAAGTTCGCTAGGCGGACACTCTAGCGAACCTTCGCTGATGCCTTCGCTAGGCGAATACCCGTAGCGAACATTCGCTACCCTTCGCTGATTGGTTCGCTAGGCGAACCTGCGAAAACTCAGAATCCTCCAGCGCTGTTGAAAACCCAAAAACCCTATTTTTCAACCCAAAACATTTTCAAAACAACATACATCCATCAGAACTCAATCTAATCATGGCAACAAGCATTCTACCACATTTTCGTCGATTTCCAACCGCGAAAACATCGATTTCTCATTATCGACCTAAAATGGAAAACTATGAAAACACCACAACCAATCCAATACACACATACACAATCATACATAATACTATACATTGATAAGATAACAATGTTTCACACCCTTACCCGATTAAATCGATTCCTAGAGGTTGATTTTCTTGGTTTTCCTCTTTTCCTCTTCTTTTCTCTTCCTCTTCTTTCTTTCTCTCCTTTTCCTCTCTATTTCTCTTTTCTTTCTCCTTTCTATCTATTTTCTTTATTTTCTATTTCTTTTCTCTCATTTTCCACTAAATCAATTCATTCATTTTTCTCACAAAATTCTAACTCCACAAAATTTCTAACTTATGATTAATTGAGAAAAGTCTAAAATACCCTCCATTCTAATTTCCCGAAAACTCTCAAAAACGGTAAAATAACATTTAACACACCAATTTAACAAATAAAATAATTTATCACCCAATTAAAACAAAAGACTCAAAATAATGGAATAATCAAAATCGGGGCGTTACAATTTTTGCCTCCATCTCGGGCTTTATACGAGATACAAAAAGGTTCTTATTGAGCCAAACAAATTCCAGCCTCCATCTCGGGCTTCGTACGAGATACAAAAACTCTCTTGTTGAGACAAATAGCCTCCATCTCGGGCTTTATACGAGATACCAAAAGATTCCCTCGTTGAGTCAAAACCCTTTTAGCCTCTCTCTCGGGCTTTGTACGAGACACATAATAGCCTCCTCTTAGGCTTTGTATAAGAAAACCACTGGTTGATCCAATCAACCTTTTAGCATCAAAGTTGTGCCTCGTTCACAGTACACAAACATCGACAACTCCTTCCCCTTCATCTAATCGCTGTAAGCGGCAAGCCTCTGGATCATCTACATCCATGCCACTGTCCCTCTTTTAGCATGAGAAATTCCTAAGGAAAGATAGCATTGCTCTACACTGAGTTAAAGTCTTCTCCTTCAGGTTGGAACTCCCCTATAAAGGAAATTATGGCATTGCCGGATTCACATATCCCGGTTAAAGTAATTCTCCTTTATAAACAGTTGTGACATACAACCCCCTCTTTAGAGATGAGAAATTCCCTCTAAAGCCAACACCCTTTCAGCTTCACATCTTGGGCTTTGAACAAGATACAAATAGACTTTTCAGCTTCACATCTTGGGCTTTGAACAAGATACAAACACCTTTCGCTTCACGTCTTGGGCTTTGAACAAGACTCCAAAACAACCATTTCCTCCCATAGAATAGGAGGAACTACGAACACTCTGATTTCCCTGTTTCAGTAAACGGGAATACGTAGGCATAAGATCGAAAGAAAAGATCTTAGCGAGCACACTAAACAAAAACCCAAATCCCATACTCTCACATCCAAAAGCATCAGTCCTAACATCCTAATCCTTGTTCCCCGCTATAAAGTCCTAAAAAGAAAGAAATCAGTATTGGCGAAAATACAAATAACCAGTACAAAGGCCCCCCACATTGATAGCATCCGTAACCTAACAGACCGCTGTTTAAACTCAGTATGCAAAGCAGGGTTAATTGGAGACATCTATTTCCCTTCCTTATTCAGCTCACAATAGGATAAAAAATGAATCGACCTGTAGTTTAAGCTCAACCGCAGAGAGCGACCAGCGCTTAAGAACCGTGTCCAAAATCGCTTGCTACAGAAAAGTGGCGCCCACCGTGGGGCCTAATTCTGATTTCCTTTTTCACCTCTTGTGTGATTACCACAGATTGGGGCTTCCGCCGGGGAACCCGTTTTCTATCAGGAACTTAGGATTCATAGCTTTAAAGGTCTAGGATGTTTAGGGCAAATATATATACTACTTTTCCTAATTGCTATACATGTTTATTTTTCTGCTAATGGGAATGCGGGTGATGCCGTATGTGGAAAGATTGAGTATACACTTAAGATAAGTGATGGCGACGGGGTCGACCATCAACCTCGGTGGAGGCTGACCAACACAACCCATTCTCTCACCTAGACAAAGGGCCGGTTGTTAAGTCTGAGAAGCTGAGGAGCCAAACCCTTTCGTAGTGCGGAAACTATCAGAAATAGTTGTTACGCGATACTACCCTCATTTGAGGCTGGTGATCCATTCTTGGTGAATGGCACTTACTCTAAGATTGCTTTACAACTCGCTGGCGATTCACTTGTTATTTTTCTTTCCTGGGAGGAGATGATGATAATGAGTACAGGTACAAAATATCACCCTAGTATAAACCTTTGGGGATGGGTAGAGCCTTGACTTCATGACAACGACCCTTTGACCCCATGTTTTTTCTATGTTTTTGTGTGCTGCATTCATGCATTCATTTAATAAAACATTAAAACATTTAAAAAATAGTTCTCTTCTAGTCTCTCTGTTTTTCAAATTAAACTAAGACTGTGATTGCAAATATCAGAGAAAAGGATTGCACTAATGGATTTCGGTAGAAGGAGAACTCACCAGTATACCTTCAAGGTTCCAAAACTAGGAGATTTGAGAAGGTTAGCGAGGATGATCACTAACCCTGAGGCTTTTAGAGCCAAGCACGGAGGTTTGCTACCACTGTTAAAGGTCCATGTGATTGAGGGAATCATGGATGCGCTCATTTAATTCTATGATCCGGTTTATCACTGTTTCACATTCCCGGATTACCAGCTCGCACCGACGCTGGAGGAGTATTCTCATCTGATCGATCTACCCATTACGGATCGAGCTCCATTTTCTGGACTGGAAGAAATTCCAAAGAATCAGACAATTGCAAGAGCAATTCATTTGGACGAGTCTGAGGTCAGGACTCACATGACCGCTAAGGGTGGCATCCAAGGTTTGCCAGCCCAGTTCTTGACAAAGAAGGCCCTGTATTTCGCCAGTATTGGGAACGTGACTGCTTTTGAAAGCATCTTTGTCTTGCTCACCTACGGGTTATTTTTGTTTCCCAACATCAATAACTTTGTAGGTATCAACTCTATTAAGGTTTTTCTCATTGGAAACCCTGTGCCGACTTTGCTCGCGGATGCGTATCATTCTGTACACCTGGGGAATTTGTACAGTGGAGGGGAGATCACATGCTGTGTACCTCTACTTTACAAATGGTTTATCTCTCACTTGCCCAAGTCTGCTGCGTTTTGGGATTGTAAGAGTACCTTACGCTGGTCGCAGAAGATCATGTCTCTTACCAACTCTGATATAGATTGATGTAATAGGATTTATGATGGAATCAGAATCATTGATCGTTGTGGAAACTTCCCCAACGTACCCCTTATAGGAACTAAGGGAGGAATCAACTACCATCCGGTATTGGTTCTTCGTCAATTTGGATACCCGATGAGACACATCCCACTGGGTGTTCATCTGGAAGGTCTTTTCTTCAAAGAAGGAGAAAATGACAGAGCACTAAAATTGGAAATAGTGCAAGCTTGGAAGCACGTTCATAAGAAATGACGAGAGTCTCTGGGAAAACCAGACTGTGTCTCAGTGGAGCCTTACCTCCATTGGGTACAAACTAGAGCTCTCAAGCTAAAGATGCCTTATCCTCGTTACGGAATTCTTCCGCCAAAAGAATCTGTCATGTACTTCATGACGGAAACTGAAAAGCTTCAGGTTACTCTCAACAAAATTCAAAAGGAGAGAAGGTCTTGGAAGAACAAGTACCGCACCCTTGACATAGAGTGCGTCAAAATATAGCAATTACTGAAAGAAAAAGATGCTCTGATTGAAATTTTGGAGCAGCATACTGTAGAGAATCAAGATGACCAAAGGAATTTGCTCACTCCTTTCACCTGGCAAATGAATGACAACTCGACAACGGCCCAAGAGCCCCGGTCAAAGAAAAGGAAACTACCAGAATCAGCACCTAATTTCTCTTCAGAGAGAACTCAGGACCCATTAGTTTAGGTTTCTGTTTCTGTACTTTGTAATCTACTGTATTTCCATTTCTGTAATCCTTTGGAATTCAATAAAAAGGGGTTTCCCCACTGTTTGATATTTGCAATCTAATTGTCGAAGTTTATTTTGATTAAACATTAAACAGTTAATATAATCATTGCATTCACCATTCTCACACCGCGTATTCTTCTTACCTACGAATCTCACGTTTGTGTCTCGGTTCTAGAGTCAAACTGTCTCATTCGTATAATACTAGGGCCAATCGTCAGAAAAAGATGAATGATCTTGAGTAAGAAAACAGAGAGTTGAAAGAAGAGATCGACGCTCTGAGAGAGGATATGAGAAAGCTTCATAACGACAAGCAAGCCATGGCAGAAGCTCAGCTACAAAGAACTGTGATCTCAGAGATCACCTCGACGCCCATAGTGGAAAGGTATGATCCTAGGTATCAGATACCGAAAGATCGTCCTTGGGGCATGCGTGTTAACTATATCCCGGAAGGATATGTTCCGCCGATCACTGAAGATCAGGGAATCACAACAGAAGCCGCTGGGCCTGAAGGTTACAAACTTCGGGAAAACGAAGATGCCAGGGGAATGTTAAAGACTCCTGAAGGTTACAAACTTCGGGAAGCGCCAAGACTCACTGCCGTAGTCACGGTACCACCCCCTGTGGTGCACACTGTCCCGGAAGGATAGGTTCCACAGACACCTTCTGGTAAGAAGGAAACTATGTTTGACCGAATGGATGAATTCCAGGAACAGTTCTTGGAAATGCAGAAGGAACTGCAAGCCATTCGTGGTCAGGATCTATTTGGAAAGGACGCCGCAGACCTCTGCTTGGTCCCAAATGTGAAAGTCCCGCACAAATTTTAAGTGCCCGACTTTGAAAGGTACAAGGGTAACTCTTGCCCTCAGAGTCACTTAGTGATGTACGCTCGGCGAATGTCAGCTCAGACAGAGAATCAGGACCTACTGATTCACTACTTTCAGGATAGTTTAACCGGTGCCGCATTAAAATGGTACATGGGTTTAAACCATGCCACGATCGGCACTTTCAGAGATCTTGGCACTGCCTTCGTCCAACAATACAAATACAATTTGGACATGGCACCCGACAGAGATCAACTTAGATCAATGTCGCAAAAGGACAAGGAAACCTTTAAGGAGTATGCTCAAAGGTGGCGTGAAATTGCCGCTCAAATTTGTCCACCTCTTGAGGAAAAAGAGATGACAAAGATCTTCTTAAAAGCCTTAAGCTCATTTTACTATGACCGAATGGTTGCCAGTGCGCCCAGTGATTTCACCGAGATGGTCGGCATGGGCGTACGTCTTGAGGAAACCGTCCGAGAAGGACGTTTGGTAAAAGACACTGGATCGACGAGTGGTACTAAAAAATACGGTAGTGCTCTCCCTAAGAAAAAAGAGCAAGATATTGGGAATATCTCTCTCAGAAAGCAAAGGCGACGTTATCAGCCGGTAGCAGCGGTAACTCCTGCTATCAACCCCGCGCCTATTCCTACGTATCAACCTCAGGTTGCGCAGAGCCAACCTGACCAGCAAGGGACACAACAGCCTCTTCAGCAAGCTCGTCCTCCATATAACAATAACCGTACAACACGACCACCAGGATTTGATCCTATACCCATGTTGTACGCAGAATTATTTCCGTTACTGCTGGCTAAGGGGCACATCCAGACTAAGTCTCCTCTTGCAGTACCAGAAAATCTGCCTTTTTGGTTTAAGGTAGATCAGACATGCCCTTACCATCAAGGAGGATCAGGGCATAACATAGAAACTTGCCTCAATTTCAAGTCTGACGTGCAAAAGCTTGTTAGGAGCAGGGGCTTATCTTTCAAGGATACGAATCCTAATGTCCTTACGAACCCGCTGCCTCAACATGAGAAGGCTGCAGTCAATTTGATTGAGAGAGAGTTTAACAATGTCTATCAAATTCACGATGTACTCTTGTTAAAAACCAATTTGGTTAAGATGCATTGTAGACAGAGTGGATATGGCCATGTGCCACCTCATAATTATCATCAGTGTGATATCTGCTCTAAAAACAACCAAGGATGTTCGGTAGTGCAAGCAGCTCTACAGGAACAGATGGATCTCGAATGGATCCAAGAGCACCGAGTTCGTGGAATTAACATGGTCTATACGAACTCCAACGTCATTCAGAATCACGACATCCATGCAATGAATGCCAACTTGGTGGAAATGCACTCAAGGCAAAGCCGGTACCATAATCTGCCACGGCACGATTACAGTTTCTGTCTGACGTGCTCGGTAAACAAACAGGGATGCTCTTTCATACAAGAGGCCCTCCAGCGTCAGATGAATCTTGGATGGATCCAAGACTACCATGATAGGAACCCTTATCAGATCAACATGGTTCAGATCTTCGATATTCGCGTGATGAATACCAACCTGGTAGAGTTACATGCTGAGCAGGTCTGACTCGGATTCTTAATATCACATGACTATCAAAGCTGTAAGGTAGGTTTCGAAAACGATCGAGGTTGTACCCTTGTCCAGGAGGCACTCCAGCACTTGTTAAATCAATGGTGGATGCCAATTTATATGGATGAGGATACTCAGCAGATTAGTATCAGTAACAGGAATCCTACTCGGCGTCAAAGTCAGGATGTCCGATCAGTGGAAGGTAACCTAGTGAGGTTACATTGTATTCAAAGTGGGCGTGGCTAGGTGCCACCACACAATTATGACAGTTGTAGTGTCTGTTCGGAAAGTAACCAAGGGTGTTACCTTGTGAGGGCAGCTCTTCAGGGTCAGGTCGACCGTGGAGAAATTCGTCCATATTCGGGTTCTGGACCCATCAACTGGACGCCGAACTACCTTGCCGAGCAAGTTGAGGATGTTGTCATGATCTCTGGTCATCACCAGACTAGGGATGTTTTTGCCATCATCCCTCTACTTGATGAATCTAAAGTTCCCAACCGGGAACGGATCGAGATTACTTACGATGGTCAGAAAAATCAGAAGGTTCCCCTAGTCATCTATCTACTGGGACCATTACCGTATGAATCAGCTAAGGCTATCCCTTACAAATACGGTGCGACAACAATTGAGAATGGAAAGGAAATTCCATTACCCTCCGTCGTGAATATTGCAGATATCAGTCGAGTAACACGGAGCGGTCGAATATTCAACCGAGGGGTTGGGGAACTTAACAAGGAAAAGGAACATCAGACGGAAACTCCCGATCCATCAGTCGGTCAATCCAATAATCCCGACCTTTTGAAAAATAATGATGAGATGCTGAAGCTCATCCAAAGGAGTGAATATAACATTGTTGATCAGTTGTTACAAACTCCTTCAAAGATCTCGGTATTATCACTGTTACTCGGTTCAAAAGCCCACAGGGAGGCTCTACAGAAAGTCTTGGAGCAGGCCTTTGTGGAACAGGATGTAACAATCAGACAGTTCGATAGTATTGTCTCTAACATCACTTCCTACAATCACTTGGGATTTAGTGATGAGGAATTACCTGAAGAGGGTCGCCGTCATAACATGGCGCTCAACATTACAGTTAACTGCCAGGACGATGCTTTAGCCAGCGTACTGGTAGACACAGGGTCAGCCCTGAATGTTATGTCAAAATCCACTTTGATGCAATTATCATTCAAGGGCCCTCCGATGAGAGTTAGCGAGGTTGACGTCAAAGCATTCGACGGTTCCAGAAAAACAGTTATCGGTGAAGTTGATCTTCCCATAACTATTGGTCCTCACACTTTCCAAGTCACTTTCCAGGTCATGGATATCCGGGCAACGTACAGTTGTTTACTAGGAAGACCTTGGATACATCAGGCTGGAGCGGTCACTTCGACCCTCCACCAAAAGCTAAAGTTCGTCAAGAACGATCAACTTGTCACAGTTTGTGGGGAACAACCTTGCTTGTGAGTAACTTGTCATCATCTACTAGTATAAAACCCGAGGAGGTTATTGGAACTCAGTTCCAAGCACTGTCGGTGAGCAAGGATAATCAATCCCAAGGAGGAACCTCGATTTCCTCATACAAAGATGCTATCAAAGCAGTCGAGAGTACCGACACAACAGGATGGGGACAGCTTGTCATTCCTATTGACAATAAAACAAAGAAGGGTCTTGGTTTTTCTACAACCGGTACCCGGACAGGTGCCAACGATGAAAGTCTTCATCCCCTTCAAAAATTCTTCCACAGTGGAGGTTTCCTTCACCCTGTGTCTCAGACAGTTCATGTTATTAATGAGGAAGATCCCTCTAACACAGATGAAGAATATAAGTCCTATTTTTACAAGGACGGTTATATGTCTCAGGAAGAGGTGTCTATGCCTTTTTGCTTTCCTACAGAAAGTCCGAGATTTATACCAAGATCAGATGTCAAAATGATCTACGGGGATTGTGATCCAAAAGGATGTCGTGCTCCGCCAAATTCATTAGAGGAGGACACTCTGATGAAAGACAATTTTGACTACAACTACTATGGTCCAATGGATGGTCTGCTAATCGGGCAACCTTACCCAGGAAACTTGGGGCAAGAAAGTCAACCGAGTAATGAAACTCAGCTGAGCATCATTGAACAGAATACCTGCGTCCCCACCATGTCATGGGATCAACACTCAGGTCATTCAGAAACTACTCAACATGAAGATGAATTCGCAACGTTTGCAGGACTTGAATTCATCAACTATGCTTTTCTCGAGGTCAACGTCATCGAGAAAAATGACTCCTCCAGTCCCAAAGAAGTTTGGGACACCTTGGGAGAACCGAGTGGAAAATACGACTATATGGTCAAGTACACCGCTCTTGAAAGCTCTCGTATCAGGCTCGAAGACATCCAGCCAACTGGATGGGGAGATACAGCTGAGAACACAAATGTTATGCAAAATACAACCGAGGAATTCTCCTACGACAATTCTGCCTGGGAAACAGATTCCAATGATCCTGCTCCACCAGAAATCAGCGTCATTTCTGAAGACAAATCAAGGAACGTGCCAGACTTTGTGATTCACCAAGGAGTTCGCCGCCATTGGGTTGCCGTCGAGGTTCCAAAGGTCGTTCATCAGTCAAAGTAATTGCCATCTTTAAATCTTTCACCCTGCCCAGGTGGAACGGATGTTTTGATAGGGCTCGCTTCCTGTAAATTTCCCTCTTCGCTTTGCCCGAAGCGACAGAGTTTTGTTTTATAGGGATGTAGTTTCAAGATTCGACTTGTTCATTAATAAAATAACGTCGTTCTGTAATTTCTGCATTAATTGCTGTTTTCTCTTTTTGCTTTTTCAGAAAATGGTAATCCTAAAAAATAATTCAATAACAAAAACAAGCAGTAATAAAAATAAAACACTGCACACACTTGCATTTTCTCTATCCCTTCTAAACACGAATCATCACGTCATGCAGATTGCTTGTTTTAAACCCAGTTGAAACATACGATCCGATGCCTTCTCCCAACTTTGAGTTCTCGGTATTCGAGGCTGAAGAAGAAAATAACGACGAAATTCCAGAAGAAATCTCCCGACTACTCAGATAAGAGGAAAGGTCCATTGAACCTTACAAAGAACCGTTGGAAACGGTAAACTTGGGTTCAGAGCAAGAGAGAAAAGAAATCAGGATTGGGGCACTGCTCGGTCCAACTGCCAGAGAAGGTTTGATAAAGATTCTCAAAGAATTTCCCGATGTATTCGCTTGGTCCTATCAGGATATGCCAGGGTTGGATACCAGCATCGTGGAACACCACTTACCGTTAAGATCGGAATGTCCGCCAGTAAAGCAAAGGTTGAGACGGACTCACCCGGACATGGCCATCAAAATCAAAGAGGAGGTGCAGAAACAGATAGACGCGGGATTTCCTCGCTACGTCTGAATATCCTCAATGGTTAGCCAACATCGTACCAGTTCCCAAAAAGGACGAAAAGGTCAGAATGTGTGTTGATTACAGGGATCTGAACAAGGCAAGTCCAAAGGACGACTTTCCTTTACCACACATTGACATGCCGGTGGACAGCACAGCAAAGTTCAAAATTTTCTCCTTCATGGATGGGTTCTCGGGCTATAACCAGATCAAAATGGCGCCGAAAGACATGGAGAAAACTTCGTTCATCACCCCATGGGGCACCTTTTGTTACAAGGTAATGTCGTTCAGTTTGAAGAACGCCGGGGCAACCTACCAAAGGGCCATGACTACTCTGTTTCATGACATGATACATAAGGAAATCGGTGAATATGTCGATGATATGATTGCAAAATCAAAAACAGAGAGTGAGCACGTTGAACATCTGTCAAAATTGTTCGAACGTTTAAGAAAATTCAAGCTCCGCTTGAATCCCAACAAGTGCACCTTCGGTGTCCGTTCAGGGAAACTACTAGGATTCATTGTCAGCCAAAAAGGAATTGAGGTTGATCCTGACAAGGTCAAGGCCATTCAAGAAATGCCTTCGCCGAAGACTGAAAAACAAGTTAGAGGATTCCTGGGACGTTTGAACTACATCTCCAGATTCATATTCCTTATGACCGCGACGTGCGCGCCGATTTTCAAGTTACTCAAAAAGAACCAGGATTGCGTTTTGTCAGAAGATTGCCAAACTGCCTTCGACAGTATTAAGGAATACTTGTTGAATCCACCGATTCTATCACCTCCAGTGGAAGGAAGACCACTGATCATTTACCTCACAGTCCTAGAGGACTCAATGGGGTGTGTACTTGGCCAACAAGACGAAACTAAACGGAAGGAGTCTGCCATCTACTATTTGAGCAAGAAATTCACCAACTGTGAGACTCGGTACACGATGCTTGAGAAAACTTACTGTGCTTTGGCTTGGGCAGCCAAACGTCTTCGCCAGTACATGATTCGTCACACTACTTGGTTGGTTTCCGAGATGGATCCAATCAAGTATGTCTTCGAAAAGCCTGCTCTCATGGGAAGAATTGCCCGTTGGCAGATGCTGTTATCAAAATATGACATAGAATACCACGCTCAGAAAGCCGTTAAGGGAAGTATTTTAGCCGATCATTTGGCTCATCAACCGATTGACGATCAAGAATCAATCGGGTTTGACTTCCCAGACGAAGATGTCATGTATCTAAAAATGAAAGATTGCGATGAACTGTTACCCAGTGAAGGGCCAGAACCAGGTTCCCATTGGGGACTTATCTTTGACGGAGCAGTTAATCATTATGGAAACGGAATTGGGGCAATCATTGTTACCCCTCAGGGTACCCACATTCCTTTCACTGCCAGACTTACGTTCAAATGTATGAACAACGAGGGCGAATACGAAGCTTGTATTATGGGTCTCGAGGAAGCAATTGATTTAAGGATCAAAAACTTGGACGTATACGGCGACTCAGCCCTGGTTATCAATCAGATAAAAGGAGATTATAACACATACCAATCAAGATTGATTCCTTACAAAGACTATGCAAGAAGATTGTTACCCTTCTTCAACAGAATTGAGTTTCATCACATCCCTCGTGATGAGAATCACATGGCTGATGCATTAGCTTCTATCTCTTCCATGATTAGTGTAGGTCAATGGAATGACATACCCAAGATTGACATAATGTGCCTTGAACGACCCGCCTACGTCTTCGCGATCGAAGCAGTCATAGACGACAAACCTTGGTATCATGATATCAAATGCTTCTTTCAGAAACAAGAATACCCACCTGGGGCATCCAGGAAAGATAGAAAAACCCTCAGAAGATTGGCTGGAAACTTCTTCCTGAGCGGTGACACTCTCTATAAGAGAAATTTGGACATGGTCTTGCTCCGATGCGTCGACAGACCAGAAGCAGACATACTTATGAAAGAAATTCATGAAGGATCCTTTGGCACTCATGCCAACGGACACACAATGGCGAGAAAAATTCTGAGAGCAGGGTACTACTGGTTGACCATGGAATCCGACTGCTACAAGTACATGAGGAGGTGTCACAAGTGTCAGATATACTCCGACAAAATTCATGTACCACCATCACATCTCAAAGTTCTTTCTTCCCCGTGGCCTTTTTCCATATGGGGAGTTGATATGATTGGCTTGATCAAACCTAAGGCTTCAAACGGACATCGGTTCATTCTAGTAGCCATTGATTACTTCACCAAGTGGGTCGAAGCAGCGTCGTACGCTAATGTTACCCGACAAGTGGTGGTCCGATTTATCAAAAACAATCTCATCTGCCGTTATGGTGTTCCAAGCCAGATCATTACTGATAATGGATCTAACTTGAACAATAATATGATGAAGGAGATGTGCGCAGAGTTCAAGATCGAACACCATAACTCATCTCCCTACCGACCCAAGATGAATGGAGCGGTAGAAACGGCTAACAAGAACATCAAGAGGATCATTCAAAAGATGGTTATAACCTATAAAGATTGGCACGAGATGCTACCCTTTGCTCTTCACGGTTATCCTACATCTGTCCGCACTTCAATAGGGGCTACCCCTTTCTCTCTAGTGTATGGCATGGAGGCAGTTCTCCCCATAGAAGTAGAGATCCCATTAATCCGAGTACTGATGGAAGCTAAGCTCACCGAAGCTGAATGGTGTCAAAGCCGACACGACGAACTAAACCTGATCGAAGAGAAGCGAATCACGGCACTATGCCACGGTCAGTTGTATCAACAGAGAATGAAGAAGGCGTTCGACAAAAAGGTCCGACCTCGCATCTTCAGAAAAGGAGACCTCATGCTCAAGAAGATACAATCGTTTCTCACTGACTCTCGGGGCAAATGGACTCCGAATTATGATGGCCCATATGTGGTCACGAAAGCTTTCTCAGGCGGTGCCTTGAGACTTGCAACCATGGACGGAGAGGAATTTTCCTACCCCACGAATGTTGATGTAGTCAAGAAATACTTCGCCAAAAAAAAACAACAACGTCTCGGTGGATTGAAAACCCGAAAGGGCGGTCCAGGCAAAAGTTAGAGACATATAAAAAAAAATCATCCCGATGGATTGGAAATCTCATAGTACAATCCAGGCAAAAATTAGGGATAATGGCAAGTAACTATGTTCAACAGAGGCAAGTCCCTCAGCAGCAGTTACATCATCCATCGGAGGAAAACACCAGTCAAGGTCATCTTCGACAGAAGCTCAGGATGTCCCAAATTCAAAGTTGGTAGAAGGATAGTGGTCGTTATGTTTCAACGTATCCCTTTTCCCTGTAAATTACCATTTTCAAACTTTGTATATACTGTCGCTCCCGGGATTTTCATCCTAGTACAAACGCGAAAGCGGCACCGAAACAGAGTCGCCAGCAATGTGTATTTATCCCAAGAGAGGGAAAGGAAACACCGCGTAAACCTGAAGGAAAGGATAGAGCATGGTCTTACGACCAAGAGAACTGGGTTCGGGAGTCGGTTACGCGCGGGGAAGGTATTAGCACCCCCACGCGTCCATCGTACCCGATGGGATCCACGCTTGCTTGTCTCGATCAAAGGGTGTAAAGAAAGGGTACTGGAAAAGGAACTGAAAGAAAGAAAGGAGAAAGAAAGAGAAACAAATGTAGGGAAAATAAAAGAAGTGCTCGCATGGGCCCTACCCCACTGCCTACGTATCTCATCGGGAGCATGAGAATCAGAGCGACGTAGTTCCCCTCACTAGGGATGGATTGTGTTTTTTAGAGAACGGCTTACGTTCTAGCTCAGGTGTTGCAGGCTCGCTGGTCCGAGTGCGTTACCATCTTGCCAGAGAACGAGTAGAAGCGCGTTCGTGCGTTGAGAATGAATGAGATGAGAAAAGAATTCCCGAAGGAAAGACGTTATTGTTTGTTTTTGCCTTTTAGAAGTTTTTTCATTTGTTTGCATATGATAGTGTATCTGAATCTTAGTCATTGGAATGTGTACATTCTCACATTCCAAGATGGAATGGGTAAGAATGCACACTAAGAGTGAAGAAGACCCCCACACTTAGTTCCAATTGTCAAGGTTCAAACACACTAGCATACTTGTATTTATTAAGTGTTTTGTTGATTATGAAGTGAAGAAGTGTTTTATTATTTGCACCTTCAACAAGTATTGCATTTAAGTCCCTCATACAAGATCAAATGTTTAACACATTGACCCAAGATGGGCTATATGCTACACATTCTAAGATTACAAGAGAAGACCCCTTATAATCTTTTCTCTATATGAAAGGCCTAAATGCAATAAATGCCTACCTTTATTATGTGTTTTGAATTTTCTTTGAGATGAGAAAAGAGACTCAAGAGAGGAGAAAAGGTAAAACCTATATGGACTAAGACTCAATCCTAATTGAAGATTAAAGGGAGTGATCCTAAAGGTTTGTGAGGTTTCAACCTAAAGTCTAAAGAAAGAAAGAATTAAACAATTCACTTCCAAAGTAGAAGATGAATTGTAATTCAAAAAGGGAAAGTAATGAGTTATTAAAAGAAAACACATAAGTGCTTAGCAAAGCACAAAATGGAATTGTAAAAGAGAAAGGATAGAAGTTAAATGTGGATTCCTTATCCACACTCAATTGAAACTTACCGAAGCCCCTACATGGTTAGTAAACATGTATAAGAAGTATAAGAAGTAAAAAAACATGTAATGCATCATAAAACTCACAAGAATTAGATGAGAAAACAAATCCTAGAACCACAACCAGAATGGGCATCATATGGAAACCCATGGTTATTATCATACAAGTGCAAGTGAATAAGCAACCATCATCACCCATTAGCATTTAAACATGTTACAAGAAGAAGGGGTAGATGAAAGATGGAAAGAAATGAAGAGGACATGCATAAATGGAACATGTAAATCAACAACCAGAATTGAAACTAAATGGAAAATAGTTTATGAACATCTCAAAAGTATCCATGAATCAACCATCAAGACATTCAAGAAGTAATAGAAGAAGAAGTGAGATGAAAACTCAAAAAGAAAATGCAAACAATACATGTTAATGATGCACAAAGTTCAAATTGAAATGAACATGTAAAGATGACCTATAATGTGTATCAAAGACCTATAATATCATATGAATGGCTCACACAACTATGCAAATGCTCATACAAATATGCACAAAAGAATTCATGCAAACATGCACTAAAGATTACAATGATATAACATGTCATAATGCCTTACATGAAATGCATCAAGCAAAAATCAAATGTCCTCATGAAAATTATGAAAACATGGTATTGGAGTTCACTAATCAGAGATGAATCACATACCAAAATAGTATATCAAAATTCAAAGCAAAATGACTTCAACAAAGCAATTAGGTCAAATTGAAACATCATGCAAAGTGGTACAAATATAGGCATCAAGACATGTAATAAAGTGACCTAAAAAATCAAACAAAAATCATATAACATGCTTCAATGTATTAGTGAATCAATGCAAAAAGAATCATGTCAAAACAGTTGGTAATGAGCAAGAACAAAATTAAACAAATTCAAGTATCACAATTAGAAAGCACACCAATGGAAATTCAAAGAAAATTATGGAACAGGCGTAAAAAGGTCATAAAATCAGAAAATAAAATCATGAAAAATTTCCTAAATGTTTTAAGAATACACATGAATTTTTGTGGAATTTTATGATGCCATTTGATATTTTTAAAAATTAATTATGAAACGTGTAGCAAAAATGGAAAAAATAAAATGGAATGTAAATGTGAATGGGGGTGCATGCCTAGTAACTATTCAGTTCAAAATCAATTGGGCCTTAAAACAGGGAGGTGCGAATAGCATTCTGGCTAAGTCCACTAAGCGCGCAGAGCATACTAACAAACATGAACCCTCAGTCAACAATCTTGACTCACTCCCAACCATCAGATCAAGTCCAAGTCAAACCAAAGTCAAAGTAACCTAATCTCACGCATGTGCATGAATGTTCACCATAGCTACCATGTACCATGCCACACAATGTTTAAAAATGAAATCAGAAGAATCACGTGACATGCACATGCATTTTTATGTGTTGGCAGCATGGTAGCCATTAGATCACGCTCATCCAACGGATCACATTCAAACTGGTCATAAAACCCTAACCTGAAGCCACCGGCCGGAGAGGGACCTCCGGTCACCTTCTCCGGTCACTCACCACCGTCTGCAACCTTGATTTCTCCAGAAATCCACAAAACGTATACCAATAGAAAGAGGAACTAAGGTAGAACACGAATTCAAGAACAAAATGCACAAACAATTCATGATATGAGAGAATCCAACAGAAACAGATTTGCCCTAACATTTGGTCTATGCCTCTAAAGGCCTATCAACTAGCCAGGCAAGTTCTTGAGCTTATAAGAAGCTGCAAGAACCTGAAAACAAACTCACATCAAGTCTATAATGGATGAAACTCGTACCTGAATATTGGAGATTTGGAAGTACTCTTCAGAAAACCAGAGATCTTAGCTTCTTCTTCAACCTTGGAGCTTCACAAACTTAGCAAAATGAATGCTATATAACCAGTGGTCTTGAGAGCAGAGAGATTCAATGTTGAACAATGCTTCCAAAACCTTGAGGACTGTGTAGAAAAACTTCAATCCAATGCCATTGATGATGATGAAGATGAAATAGATGAAGGGAAGATGGTGAAGCTCGTGTGAAATCAGAGGGAAAGTAGAGAGAATGTGAGGGAGAGTTTGAAGTGTTTTGAAGTGAAAAATGAGAAAAATGAAGCTAGGGAAGAAAGAATAGGGTGAAATCTGTTTTATAGGGGGAGCTAACCAGGGTTAAGCTGAGTGAATTAACTGAGTCATGGTGGTTTGAGTGAGTCATCCCTAACTAACTGAGTCAAGTTAGTTAGGGAGAGTAATGATATGGTGGTGATTCCCTATGGTAAGCTATGGTGAAGAAGAAAGTGGAATGAATGGCACGGCTGTTATCAGAAACTTGTTCAACAAGTTTGCTCTTTCCATTTTCATGCCAGGCACGTGCTAGTGTATGAGGTTTATGTCATGTGTGTTTGGTTTAATGTGGCAATCTGATGTGAGGAAGTGTTTGGTGTGTGTGTGAACCAAATTGTGCAGCAGAACCATTAATGTATCAGTGCCAACATAGGGTGCTTTGCAAGTGTTTTTCTCTCTACTCCATGAATGAGTTGGTGAGTTTATGGGTTCATTTGGAAGAGGGTACATTGGGGAGCAATATTGGTGTTGAAGACAAGTCAAATGGAGGTGTACAAGATGATGAAAAATAGCTTGAAACAGAAGGAAACCAATTGGTGTATGGGCGTGCAGATGAGGTTGGCTGGCATGGCATGTTGGCATGGGATTTTCAGCATAATCACCATGACTTTGGCCCCATATATCGCCTCTATAACTTGATCAAATGGAATTTTGTCCAACATGAGTATTGAAGATGACACTACAAGGAACAACTCTGATGTTGAAAAGTTTTTCATTTGAGGTCTTTAACCATGAGAAAAATGAGTGGACATTTGGCCCACCAACTGTTTGTTAAAATGATTGCGCGCGTGACCTGAAAATCTTGGTCATGACCTAGTTTTGAACCTACTTTCCTCCAACTTTGATCAATCATATCTCTCTCAATTTTTATCCAATGGAGATGTTCTACACATGGATTTGAAGCTTAAAACAAGATCTTTCATTGAGGCAGAGTGGATTTTTCATTTGGTGCTCCAAATTTAAATGGCCTTGGTTCAAATTCTGATGCAAAATGGCCAAAACTTGCTATTTTTAGTAACCCTACTTCATCCAAAAATGGCAACTTTCCACATCTTGATTTTTTCATGATTCCTTTGGAGTTTCTTGATCAAATTTTGCACATTGAACATATGTAACATGAATTTCATGATTTTGGGCTCAAAAAGTCAAGAGTTGACTTTTTCCCCTGATTATTTGACTTTGCCCCAATTTCCTGATTTTTGATCTTTCTTCCAATTGAACCACCTCCAAAACCAATTGAGGTGCAATTTTCCACATACATACACTTAGGGACATATGGAATACCATGACATCAAGTTTTGTCCAAAAAATCAGAGATATCCTGATTTTATTAGAAACCCTAATTTTGACCCTCTCTGGTTAGGAGGAAATTGCACATCTTCCAAATCCAAATTCCTCAGAGTATGTTGTGTATCCTCTTAAAGGATGATGAGAAATGCCACTTGAGAATGATTTTGAATCAATGAGCTATCTCTTTTGAGGGTTTTCCTTCAATTTTTGAACCTCTTGCATAGTGAAAGATGTAGTGCTTCAATCTCCCATTGTATCTCTTATCCTTGAGGTTGTGGAAGATCAATTGAGATAGTATGAGACATGAGAGACCTCTTGGCTTGCCTAGAGCCAACTTGATTGACCTTTTTGTGCTTTGAATGATTCCTTGATTGTCCACCTTCCACTTGATCACATGCCCTGATGGTAAGAAGGATGCCATGCTTCATTTTTCTATGTTAAATGCAATGCAATGCTAGTGAGGTGGATATGATATGATAAATGATAATGCCATGCTATGATGCCAAAAGAGGAGAGCAAATTTTGGGGTATTACAGCTGCCCCTATTCAAGCGCTGTAGACTTGAATGCCTGAAAGCAATTGCTTTCGGACTTTCAAGGTATATAGTGATTGAATACCCAAAAATAACCAAAAATTTGCTCTGGGTGAAGAAGAAAAGGGATATAAACCCAACGAGACTGCTGGATTGAATCCTCGATGAAACGTCGGAGAGATCTGTCTTTTGAACGATGCCAGACGACTACTGGCTTGCCACACTGCTGGTGGACTTTAATAACGTCTTTTGAACGACGCCAGACGACTACTGGCTTGCCACACTGCTGGTGGACTTTGATAACGTCTTTTGAACGACGCCAGACGACTACTGGCTTGCCACACTGCTGGTGGACTTTGATAACGTCTTTTGAACGACGCCAGACGACTACTGGCTTGCCACACTGCTGGTGGACTTTAATACTGTCTTTTATGCAATTCCAGACGACTACTGGCCTGCCACACTACTGGTGGACCTTGCAGCTTCGTGCCACCCGAAGATGGACTTTTGCCAATCCACTGTTGGACTTTTGCCACCCGAAGACGGACTTTTGCCAATCCACTGTTGGACTTTTGCCACCCGAAGACGGACTTTTGCCAATCCACTGTTGGACTTTGAGAATATGCCACCCTTAGATGGACCTTTCGCCAATCCACTGTTGGACTTTTGCCACCCGAAGACGGACTTTTGCCAATCCACTGTTGGACTTTTAGCTGCTTTGCCACCCGAAGATGGACATTTGCCAATCCACTGTTGGACTTTTGCCACCCGAAGACGGACTTTTGCCAATCCACTGTTGGACTTTGAGAATATGCCACCCTTAGATGGACCTTTCGCCAATCCACTGTTGGACTTTTGCCACCCGAAGACGGACTTTTGCCAATCCACTGTTGGACTTTGAGAATATGCCACCCTTAGATGGACCTTTCGCCAATCCACTGTTGGACTTTTGCCACCCGAAGACGGACTTTTGCCAATCCACTGTTGGACTTTTGCCAATCCACTGTTGGACTTTTGCCACCCGAAGACGGACTTTTGCCAATCCACTGTTGGACTTTTGCCACCCGAAGACGGACTTTTGCCAATCCACTGTTGGACTTTTGCCACCCGAAGACGGACTTTTGCCAATCCACTGTTGGACTTTTGCCACCCGAAGACGGACTTTTGCCAATCCACTGTTGGACTTTTAGAATTAAAATCGAATTACTCTCTGCCTCTGCGCCAGACATCTCTGCCGACTCTGCTGAGGAACCACAATCAATGATTTAATCTCAGAGACTCCTAAAAGGATAATATCTCTGCTGGCGAATGGATGAACAATCCGTCTGCTTCGAATTGTCAAGCTTGCCAAAAATAAATTGGACTTTAAGATATGAGGGAATGATGACTCTGCCGGGAATTATTCCATCTGTTTGGGGCTGGATTCTGGTCACAGCAACTCCGCTGGGGATGAGAATTCTTAAATGACGTCCTGCTGGGGAAATGAGCCATTAAAACTCTGCTTGGGGATTTATTCAACCCAAGATCCTTTATAGGGATTATCAACCTTCTGATCCGGCTGGGGAAAGGCGGTACCATCCTTGTTGAGGAATAGATTCTGTCGATCTGATAAACCTCTGCAGAGAGAACAATAACTCAGCTGGAAGTTGCTGACAAGATTCGATGCTGACCTCTGTGGGGATACCATGACCCGAGATACGATCTTGCTGGGTATCAGGGCTACTCTGCCAGGGATATGCAAATCCTGGTTAGAACATTCCACTGCAACTTGCTAGGAAAGAGTCCTTAGAGATCTGTTGGGGAAACCCAAAGCAAATCCACAGTAGTCTGCTGAAGAATATGACTGTCGAGCTTAGGATAAGTACTACAATGCCCCATGTTAGGCGAGCTTTCCTTTAGACAATTCCGTTGGGGATGACGAGTTTATAACAAAACTCTGCTGGAGAAAACTGCTTTAAAGCGTCTCGTGTTGGGGAATGCCTTTTGAGAGGATTTTACAGAAGACCAACTGTCCTCAAACTCTACTGGGGATGATCAACACTTCATGTTGGGGAACCAAACATGCCCCACGCTTGGACAAAACAACAATTCGTCCCCGAAGAGGATGTCATAAGAGGATTTTACAGAAGATCTAGCCTCTTCAAACTCTTGTGACTTCGCTGGGGATAATGACCATCAGTTTCGGTGTCGACGAGACCACTCTTTTGGGGAACCTGTGACCGTTATGGACACAGAAAAGCTTGTAGTTGTTGGAAGTACTGAATGAGAGAATCGACTTAATAAGATGCAACGGTACCCAGTTGAACTTAATTCACTGAGATCGACCCGATGAACGCCGATCTCCTTACCCATAATTGCCCCAGTCTTTTGAGTGGGGTGATTTATTGCTGGTCTTGTGCTTAAAATCATCTGCACCTGCTACCTGCAACAAAAGAATATGCCCACATGCTCCGAATATTGCGTGGCTAGAATCCACCATCCGGGAGTATTCAACATTCGAAGTAATTTCAAATGTTTTTTCTGCGCATGTTATTGTAAGGCTGCCATGTTTTCAAATGCAATGTTTTATCAAAAATTAGGACGTTTTTGCAAACAAAGCAATAAAACAAAAATAGAAAGCTTTTTATTGAAATTCAATTTATTGACTGAAAGCCCAGAATAGGCAATTACATCTGGAAGCAATCCATGGAAAGAGGTGATCGCTGAAAATTGAGAAAAGAAACTATCCTAATGGCAATGTGAAAACAGAATTCCACTGAGTTTCCATTCTGTTATGACCAGTATGTCTTCAAAACTCCCCGACCTTGCCTTCTGAGGAATGATCAGACCGATTCCTATCTTTCAGAACGTCAGTTGTTCAAACGGTACAGATAACTCAAACCGTAGTCATTCGCTTAAATCCCTCTTTTGTGTGGACCGCCCTTTCAGGTTTTCGATCCACCAGGATACCCTTTTTTGCCTAAGTTGCCCTTTCGGGTTTTCAACTTACCGGGTGTACAATTTTTTTCAATTATATCCCTAATTTTTGCCCGAACCTTATTCTGTTTTTGGTTCGCCGGGATGCCCTTTTTTGCCTGGATTTTTTATTCTTATTATCCAGCGGGTCTATTCATGCGAAGTATTTTTTGACTACGTCCGAGTTGACAGGGGATGAAAAGTCTTCGCCATCCATGGTTGTAAGCAATAAAGCTCCGCCCGAAAAGACCTTTTTAACCACGAACGGACCTTCATAATTAGGAGTCCATTTGCCCCTGTGATCTGTATTGGGAGGAAGGATCCTTTTGAGTACCACATCTCCGACTTTATAAACCCGAGGACGCACCTTTTGGTCAAATGCCTGTTTCATTCTGCGCTGATATAGTTGCCCATGACATACAGCCGCCAATCGCTTTTCCTCAATAAGGCTCAGCTGATCAAATCTGGCTCGTACCCATTCAGCTTCATCTAGCTTAACATCCATCATGACTCTGAGGGACGGAATCTCTACTTCAACCGGTAGCACTGCCTCCATACCATATACAAGTGAGAATGGGGTTGCCCCAGTGGACGTGCGTACCGACGTTCGATACCCATGCAAAGCAAATGGTAACATCTCATGCCAATCTTTGTACGTGACAACCATCTTCTGCACAATCTTCTTGATATTTTTGTTGGCCGCTTCGACCGCGCCATTCATCTTTGGGCGGTACGGAGAAGAATTGTGATGTTCGATTTTAAAGTCCCGGCATAACTCAGCCATCATCTTATTGTTCAAATTAGAACCATTATCAGTAATGATTCTTTCGGGAACTCCATATCGGCAAATGATATCCCGTTTTAAGAAACGAGCGACCACTTGCTTTGTAACATTGGCATAGGATGCAGCTTCAACCCATTTGGTGAAGTAATCAATTGCCACCAAGATGAAACGATGACCATTGGAAGCTGTAGGCTCAATCTTTCCGATCATATCAATGCCCCACATGGCAAACGGCCAAGGCGACGACATGATACTCAACGGATTTGGAGGTACATGCACTTTATCTGCGTAGATCTGGCATTTATGGCATTTGCGGGCATATTTGCAACAATCTGACTCCATAGTCAACCAGTAATATCCCGACCTTAACAACTTTTTAGCCATTGCCTGCCCTCCGGCATGGGTACCGAAAGAGCCTTCGTGCACTTCAATCATCAACAAGTCTGCTTCATGTCTATCCACACATCTAAGCAGGACCGTGTCAAAATTCCTTTTATACAGCACGCCATCTTTGTTCAGGAAGAAACTACCAGCTAACCTTCTCAACGTCTTCCTGTCTTTGGACGATGCCCCGGACGGGTACTCTTGACTTTTCAAGAAACACTTAATGTCATGAAACCATGGCTTGTCATCAGACGTTGCATCGACCGCAAACACAAATGCTGGTCTGTCCAGGCGGGATACCTCAATCTTAGGTACATGGTTCCATCCTTGCACTTTGATCATGGAAGACAAAGTGGCCAAGGCATCAGCGAACCTATTCTCATCTCGAGGAATATGGTACAGTTTCACTGTTGTGAAAAATGTCAGCAATCTCCTCGTATAATCTCTATACGGCACTAGATTTGCTTGGTGCGTGTACCAACTCCCTTTCACTTGATTGATTACCAAAGCTGAATCACCGAATATATCAAGGGTTTTAATCCGTAGATTAATCGCCTCCTCGATCCCCATTATACAAGCTTCGTACTCTGCTTCATTGTTGGTGCACCCAAAGGTTATTCGGGCAGTGAACGGCATATGAACACCTTCCGGCGTGATAAGAACTGCTCCAACTCCGCACCCATTCATATTGACAGCCCCATCAAACATCAGACTCCATTTGGATTCAGGGTCTGGCCCCTCCTCCGGAAGTGGTTCCTCGCAGTCTTTAGCTTTGAGAAACATGATGTCTTCATCAGGGAAGTCAAACTTCATGGGTTGGTAATCATCAATCGGCTGTTGCGCAAGATAGTCAGACAAGATACTTCCTTTGATGGCCTTTTGTGAAGTGTACTGAATGTCATACTCTGTCAAGACCATTTGCCACCGTGCAACTCTGCCTGTCAATGCTGGTTTCTCGAAAATGTACTTGATAGGATCCATTTTTGAAATCAACAAGGTTGTGTGCCTAACCATATATTGCCTCAATCGCTTAGCGGCCCATGCAAGTGCACAGCATGTCTTTTCAAGCATTGAGTATCGGGACTCACAATCATTGAACTTTTTGCTCAGGTAGTAAATAGCATGCTCCTTCCTACCCGTCTCGTCATGTTGACCGAGAACACAACCCATGGAACCTTCAAGCACTGTCAGATACATTATCAGTGGTCTCCCTTCAACTGGAGGCATTAGAATCGGAGGTTCCTGCAAGTATTCTTTTATCTTATCGAATGCCAATTGGCAATCGTCATTCCACCTGACCGTTTGGTCTTTCCTTAACAATTTAAATATTGGTTCACACGTGGCTGTTAGGTGAGATATGAACCTTGCAATGTAGTTCAATCTACCCAAGAAACCACGAACCTCTTTTTCTGTTCTCGGTTCAGGCATTTCTTGTATTGCTTTCACCTTGGCAGGATCAACCTCGATTCCTCTTTCGCTCACAATGAAACCCAGCAACTTTCCAGAACGCACCCCAAACGTGCACTTGTTTGGGTTTAATCTCAGACGGAACTTTCTCAACCTTTCAAACAGCTTTTTCAGGTTAACCAGATGTTCCTCTTCTGTTCTCGACTTGGCAATCATATCATCTACATAACATTCGATCTCCTTATGAATCAAGTCATGAAACAATGTCACCATCGCCCGCTGGTACGTTGCCCCTGCGTTTTTCAACCCAAAAGGCATTACTTTATAACAATATGTACCCCACGGAGTAATGAACGTGGTCTTCTCCATGTCTTCAGGTGCCATCTTGATCTGGTTGTACCCGGAGAAACCGTCCATAAATGAGAACACTGAAAACTGAGCTGTATTATCGACCAGCACATCAATATGGGGTAGTGGAAAATCATCTTTCGGGCTAGCTTTATTAAGATCTCGATAATCCACACACATTCTCACTTTTCCATCTTTCTTCGGTACTGGCACAATGTTGGCTACCCATGGAGGATACTTTGTCACAGCAAGAAAACCAGCGTCCCACTGCTTCTGGACTTCCTCCTTAATCTTTAAAGCCATGTCGGGGTGAGTCCGACGAAGTTTCTGCTTGACTGGCGGACATTCTTCTCTCAATGGTAGCCTGTGCACAACAATATCCGTATCCAACCCCGGCATGTCTTGATACGACCAGGCGAAGACGTCAACATACTCGCGCAACATTTCCGTCAAAGTTTGCTTCACATCTGCTCGCAAGCTGGCACCAATCCTGATCTCTTTTTGGGCGTCCTTGGTACCAATATTGATGATTTCTACAGTCTCCTGATGAGGCTGGATGACCCTTTCCTCTTGTTTCAACAATCTGGCCAGTTCTTCAGAAAGTTCACAATCTTTCTCATCCCCTTCTTCGGCTTGATAAATCGGATTGTCAAAGTCATACATGGCCATATCAAAATCGTTATCAGTGGTATCCGGAGGATCAAGTCTGCATGAACGGGTTCATGCCTTATTTTAGAATTTATTTTTAAGCAAAACAAAAGAAAATGAAACATTGCCATTTTATATTTTTTGTGCAAAAATAAAAACTGAAAGACAGGGAACAAAATTTGATTGCAAAACGTCCTTTATTAATGATTAAACATTGCAAATGCAACCATGGTGGCCCTACAAATGAATCTATACGCCTTGGGCAGAGCGCAAGATTTTGTCATGCATTATGGTTAGAAAAAACAACGAAAAATTACTCTGTCTGAAGAGTAACCCGGATGACTTCTTCAACGAACCAGTTCTGCACTTGTTGTCCCGAAGCATGAGGGCGTACCCAGTTGTCCAGGTCACAATTACTGTCAACACTATCCTCTGTGGCTGCACAAGACTGGTCCATGTAGATAATTCCCCCACTATTGAAAGTAATGGGTCCCCTGCTCCCCGCATCTGAAGTTGTAGAGGGATGATAACCAATACCAAATTTGTCTTCCTTCATTGGGGTCTCTATCAACCTGCCCCAACCTTGGGCGTTGCCTGCCCTGACCACTTCGACAGCTTGTTTGTAAGATGAAATGGAGGTACCAGCCCCAACTGGTACAGAAGAAGACTCAGGTGCATCGTCAATATTGACTGCTTCAAATGATTGGCACAGCATCTCATGAATTTCCCCATCCATTTCAATGTACTTGAACGTAGACAAGTGACTCACAAAGATGTCTTCTTCCCCACACACTGTCACAACCTGCCCTTCAAACTCATACTTCAGCTTTTGATGTAGAGTAGAAGTAACAGCCCCGGCTCCGTGAATCCAAGGGCGTCCCAATAGGCAGCTATATGCAGGTTGTATGTCCATTACATGGAACGTGGATTTGAATACCTGTGGTCCAATTTGTACGGGCAATTCCACCTCACCAAACACAGATCGTCTAGTTCCATCGAATGCTCTGACCACCAATTCACTAGGCCTTAAGATCAAACCATCAACTTCTAGCTTCATCAATGCCTTCTTGGGCAAGACATTGAGTGATGAACCAGTGTCTACCAGTACATGAGATAACACTGCGCCCTTACACTCCATCGTGATATGCAAAGCCTTATTATGGTTTCTTCCTTCAACAGTCAAATCTCTGCTTGTAAATCCCAAGCCATGGCTAACATTGACATTGGAGATTATGCCCTCGAGCTGATTAACAGTAATTTCTTGTGGCACGTATGCACTCTTCAACACTTTCAACAACGCCTGTCGGTGCGCATCAGAGCACATCAATAGTGACAAGATTGAAATCTTTGAAGGGGTCTGATTCAGTTGGTCCACAATCTTATAATCGCTTTTCTTGATTATCTTCATAAATTCTTCCATTTCCTTATCAAAAATAATCTTTGTCTCTGCTTCAGGTGTAGGCGCACTTTCAACCACCTGTTTACCTTTAGCCTTTGCTGCATCTTCTACCTCCTTATCACTTCTCAAGGTTTGGGGAGCGAACAACCTTCCACTCCTCGTGAAGCCCCCTACACCCCCTACATTATCAATATTTGGGCTGACTGATGACTCAACTTCCTGTTTTTTACCTTCGTAATATACATCTGCCCCATAGTGCCATGGGATAGCTTTCGAAGACGTGAACGGAATTGGTCCTGGCACCGTGATAGTGACAGGACTGGGCCTTTCTGGCGCAACACTCGCCACGGGAACTGCATTGACCGGCATTTGAATCTCAGCGGGAGTGTAATAGATGGTCACGGTTGATATCTCATCAGTGTCTTTCACGACTCTGTCGAACTGTAGACATCCTTCATCGATCAGATTCTGTAAACCCATCTTCAACTTATCACAGCCGTTCTCCTGATTCATACACTCAGAGCACTCTTGATTACAGCCCGGGAACACCAGTCCCTTCAATAAACGATCTTTTACAACCAACAAAGAAGTTTTCACTTGATGAACGTCTAACACCAAATTCAATCTCCTCCCATCTTCAATAGCGTACACATTTGCTGCGCTATGATCAGGCATGGGATGCTGAGTAATATTAGGAGCGGGAGAGAAATTAATGGCTTTAGCATCAATCAAATCTTGTACTTTATGATGGAAAGCCCAGCATTTTTCAATGGAGTGCCCCTGAGCACCTGAGTGGAACTCACAACGAGCATTAGCATCGAAGTTAGGTGGCAGGTTTCCAGCAACCGGAGCTTTCATAGTACGGAGTTCTACCAACTTTAACTCGAGTAGCCGGGGCAACAGCGCGGCATAAGTCATAGGGAGAGGATCCATCTTACGATCCCTCTGTCTAGACCTTTGCTGGAAAAAGGGTTGTTGCTGTTGAACTTGTTGTTGGGGTTGTTGTTTCTGAACAGACGGTGTGGGGATTGTTACAGCATCTACCTGATAATAAGCTCGAGAACGCCCTCTGCCTCGTCCTCTAAACACAGCATTCGTATCACCTTCTCTTCTTTTCTGGTTACTAGCAAACGGTTTCTTCGTCCCCGAAGAGCCAGCCCCACTCACATCCTGGATCTTTCCAAGCTTTAACAGACTTTCTATTCTTTCTCCCGCAATCACAATATCAGCAAATCCAGTTGACGGACAAGCAGCTAATCTATCCAGATAGGCCCCTTGCAAGGTGCCCATGAACATATCTGCCATTTCTCTGTCTGACAAGGGAGGTTGGACCTGGGCAGCCATTTCCCTCCACCTCTGTGCATATTCTTTGAAACTCTCCTTGGCATTTTGTGACAATCCCTGCAATTGGGTGCGATTGGGCGCCATGTCAATATTATACTGGTATTGCTTCAGGAACGCTTCTGCCAGATCTTTCCAATTCTTCACAGCAGCTCTATTCAACTTCATGTACCAGGTCAAGGATGCCCCAGCCAGACTGTCCTGAAAATAGTGCATCCATAGCTTCTCGTCATCCGTATGGGCTGAAATCTTCCCAAAGTAAGCTTGAAGATGCGTTTGGGGACACGCGTTGCCGTGATACTTATCGAAAATGGGAGGTTTGAATTTAGGGGGAATTCTGACTCCTGAGACCAGCCCCAAGCTGGTAACATCAATACCCATAGAGTTCTTGCATTCTATGGCCCTGATCTTTTCTGCTAACTCCTCATACCTTCGATCACCTTGATTACCCACATCAGCATCTAGTAGAGTAAATTGGTCTTCCAGAGTATCTTCAAGAGTAACACCAGCATGCCTACCATTTCCATTACCCCGATTGTTACCACCAGGAGGAGGGTTGCCACCGGGAGGAGGAATGTCATGTCCCTGTGAATTGTCATGATGATCACCTTCGGGCCCATTATCGGGACGCTCTACCAGAAGCCTCAGTCTCTCCTGATTTTGCGCCATGCCAGTCATGAGGGTCATGAACTGGTCCATACGCGCCCTCATTTCCGCCAAATCACTTTGCACTTGGTCCATGATTCTTACTTGATTCCTTCGCGTCGAATATCGGTGAATATGACTCTCCGCTATACTGCCTGAAACCAAATAAAGGTTAGAGACCCTGCAACGAGTACCTGAAAAGCAAGTAACAAAATGCAAAATGATATGCAATGCCATGCACTGCTATGTTTGTCATTTCCTAGGTGCTTTATACCCTGATTCCAATCCAATCCACAGAAATCTGAAGACCAGAAATCGTGATATAAAGGGACGTGTCGTGGTCATGTGCTTGTGCGCAGCTATCTGATAAGGAATAATTCTGAATAAAACTGCTCATACTCATTCAACAAAATATTCAAGTACATTTAAGAAAGGTTCAACCGCAAATGCAATACAAGGAAAAAATGGATCCATCAACAAGCCTGATGGTATCCATTAACAACAAAATACAAGGAAAAGCACATCAATCTGACAATTCCACATCCTTCAGCCTATCACTTGAGTATTTGATCTCCTCAAAAAGTATACGGGTACGTTGGTGATTCGGCTTTTCAATCATCTCTTTGATCAAGACATCCCTTTTCTCAAGAGCTTCAGTTAAAGAACCCATATGCAGCATAAGAGCTTCGTCATCACACACTCCTTTGTGTCTCTTTATGCCAGCTTGCGTCTTGAGTATCTCTCTTTCTATCATGGCTTCTTCAAGCTCTTTCTTGGCATTCTTCAGCTGACTTCTAACTTCTTCTAACTGTTCTTGACTCTTACCGAGGCTTTCCCGATACTTTCTCCTCTGCTCATGTGCCTTTTTAAGCTCCTCGTCTTTAGTCTTCGACTGATCCTTTAATTCAGCATTCTCTATCCTGACTTTATCCCAAGCTTGACGAAGTTGAGCTAATGAATCCTTGCTTCGGGCTAAAGCCTGTTTTGTAATCTTGTGAGCCTGACTAGTGTCATCTGCTCCCAAAGTAAGTTTCCGAAAGTACCGAGCTCGGTCATCAAAATCTTCCTCTTTGTCAGCCAAGGTTTTTTCCGCTTTCAAGGCTCTCTTTTCCAACTCTTTGTTGTCAGCTAGAGCTTTCTGAAGACATCTGCTCATTCCAGAATTCTCTATCTGCAACTCTCTGACCATTTTCTTCCACTTCTCACATTCTTCAATAGCCACCATAGTGGGTTGTTCTGGCTGTACTGCACATAAAAGAGGTCCCCTTGAAAAGGGTAAAAGCAATTCCTTTACTTTCGTCTCAATCCACCTGTCATATTCAGGATAAGATCTACAATCTCCTTTTCCAAAAACTGCTTTTCCAATTTTGTGCTTATCTTTCCAAGCATTCACTACTTCTACCACCTTCGCATCTTTAGTTCCTGTAAAGAATAAAGATTCTTCCACATCTTGCTCTGTAGGAGGATCCCTGGAAGCATACCCAAACTGTCGGATGGCCAAAACTGGATTATAATTGATCCCTCCTTTCCTGCCAATCAAAGGCACATTTGGAAAATTTCCGCATCTTGTGACCAGCTCTATTCTCAACAACCGGTGATCAAACCATACAATGTTATCAGCAGTTAACCATTTCGCCACATCTTTGGTTTCCACAAAGGCACCTGTCTGAGGCAAATGTTTGAAAAACCAATGACTCAGCAGTGGAGTACAACAACTAACAGATCCTCCCCTCCTTTTCTCATTCTTATAGTGCACGGAATGATAAAAATCTCCTAACAAAGTAGGGACTGGATTTTTAAGAACGAAAACTCTTGTCGCTTGCATATCCACAAAGTCTTGCTGATTGGGAAAGAAAACTAGGCCATATATGCAGAGAGCCAGAATGGAATTGTAAACCGTCCAATTTTTAGCACTTGCAGCCTCTTGGGCCTGTCCCGACAGAAATTCTAAATGAAATCCGCTAACTCCATTTTTACTGCTCACACCACTCTTTATCACTGCCTGATCCATTTGTAAAGCAGCAGCAATTTCTTTTACGCTGGGAGAACTACCAGAGAAGAATGGTATTGCCGACGTGATCGGAATTCCCAAAATAAATGAGAATTCTTCCAGTGTTGGCATCAAAATGTAATCTGAAAAAAGAAAGCACCTCAACGAAGGCTCGTAGAACTGCAGCAGAGTGTGCAAAGCATCATGCTCATACTTGGTGATTGTACGGACCATCCCAACCAAATTCCCGTAGCTCTTCTGAAATCTATCAAGAATACCCGGACCAGCCATATCTATAATTTTGAGCAATGAATCCAAGACAGGATCTGGAAACTTGTAAGACACATTGTTCTTTCTCTCGGCGACGATCTCTGTTGAACCCATGGATTGGAATCAGAAATGTATTATGCACCTGAAAATGACAAACATAACTGTTATGATATGATAATGCAATGCAAAAGGGCATGTGATCAGGTAATCAAGTGTCGGTGTCTGTATTGAACTGTGTGCACTGTGTCTCTGTACTGAGTCTGGCAATATCTGAGATGAACACTTAAATCACTGTCATAGGATACAATGTCTGAAATCATCATAGAATCACAAGTAAGGTAGGTAGGAGGCTGGGTTTCCTGCAAACCTGTAAACATCCCGCCCATACTCACATGTGGTTCTTAGAAAATAAGGCTTGTCAGCTTCGGAGGTTTGAGAAGCAATAGCACATTCAGCCCGTAGGATACAATGCTATGCCAATCAAAGAGGTCGTCCACTGACTCCCCTTAGAAAATAAAAGTCATCCTATGCAAGTTCCAAAGTGGGCCCTCGGGTGCGAATGGGTTTGCCACAGAATGTGGTCTGCCATTGTCACCACTAAAGAGGGATATTTCCACTAAGGTCCTCATGATCGGTCACTAGAGTCGACAGCTCTCTAGATCTACATCCTGGAATACGCAAGATGCGCATGCCACGACGTGTCCCAAGATAGCCTCGTCTAGCTGTGAATTTCGTGAACACCCAACGCACTCCAAACGGCACGTAGGTCCCACTACTCTCCACTCTAATTCTAAGTGTATACTCAAGCCTGTGTAATGGGCTTATCTCTCAGAAATCCCATCCCGCCAAACAGAAAATAGCACAGTCCAACACAACAGTAATAATATGATATGTAATGCTAAAAAGCAGTAAATACAGTAATGTACAGTAAAGCAGTAAATAACCATACAATAAAATGGTAAATATGGCACAACAGTAAACACCCAATGAAAGAAAAGCAGACAAGCGCTAGGATTGACTCGCTTAGGGATGGACCAGCAATAGGTCAAAACATGGTCCCCAGCAGAGTCGCCAGCTGTCGCTCCCGGGATTTTCATCCTAGTACAAACGCGAAAGTGGCACCGAAACAGAGTCGCCAGCAATGTGTATTTATCCCAAGAGAGGGAAAGGAAACACCGCGTAAACCTGAAGGAAAGGATAGAGCATGGTCTTACGACCAAGAGAACTGGGTTCGGGAGTCGGTTACGCGCGGGGAAGGTATTAGCACCCCCACGCGTCCATCGTACCCGATGGGATCCACGCTTGCTTGTCTCGATCAAAGGGTGTAAAGAAAGGGTACTGGAAAAGGAACTGAAAGAAAGAAAGGAGAAAGAAAGAGAAACAAATGTAGGGAAAATAAAAGAAGTGCTCGCATGGGCCCTACCCCACTGCCTACGTATCTCATCGGGAGCATGAGAATCAGAGCGACGTAGTTCCCCTCACTAGGGATGGATTGTGTTTTTTAGAGAACGGCTTACGTTCTAGCTCAGGTGTTGCAGGCTCGCTGGTCCGAGTGCGTTACCATCTTGCCAGAGAACGAGTAGAAGCGCGTTCGTGCGTTGAGAATGAATGAGATGAGAAAAGAATTCCCGAAGGAAAGACGTTATTGTTTGTTTTTGCCTTTTAGAAGTTTTTTCATTTGTTTGCATATGATAGTGTATCTGAATCTTAGTCATTGGAATGTGTACATTCTCACATTCCAAGATGGAATGGGTAAGAATGCACACTAAGAGTGAAGAAGACCCCCACACTTAGTTCCAATTGTCAAGGTTCAAACACACTAGCATACTTGTATTTATTAAGTGTTTTGTTGATTATGAAGTGAAGAAGTGTTTTATTATTTGCACCTTCAACAAGTATTGCATTTAAGTCCCTCATACAAGATCAAATGTTTAACACATTGACCCAAGATGGGCTATATGCTACACATTCTAAGATTACAAGAGAAGACCCCTTATAATCTTTTCTCTATATGAAAGGCCTAAATGCAATAAATGCCTACCTTTATTATGTGTTTTGAATTTTCTTTGAGATGAGAAAAGAGACTCAAGAGAGGAGAAAAGGTAAAACCTATATGGACTAAGACTCAATCCTAATTGAAGATTAAAGGGAGTGATCCTAAAGGTTTGTGAGGTTTCAACCTAAAGTCTAAAGAAAGAAAGAATTAAACAATTCACTTCCAAAGTAGAAGATGAATTGTAATTCAAAAAGGGAAAGTAATGAGTTATTAAAAGAAAACACATAAGTGCTTAGCAAAGCACAAAATGGAATTGTAAAAGAGAAAGGATAGAAGTTAAATGTGGATTCCTTATCCACACTCAATTGAAACTTACCGAAGCCCCTACATGGTTAGTAAACATGTATAAGAAGTATAAGAAGTAAAAAAACATGTAATGCATCATAAAACTCACAAGAATTAGATGAGAAAACAAATCCTAGAACCACAACCAGAATGGGCATCATATGGAAACCCATGGTTATTATCATACAAGTGCAAGTGAATAAGCAACCATCATCACCCATTAGCATTTAAACATGTTACAAGAAGAAGGGGTAGATGAAAGATGGAAAGAAATGAAGAGGACATGCATAAATGGAACATGTAAATCAACAACCAGAATTGAAACTAAATGGAAAATAGTTTATGAACATCTCAAAAGTATCCATGAATCAACCATCAAGACATTCAAGAAGTAATAGAAGAAGAAGTGAGATGAAAACTCAAAAAGAAAATGCAAACAATACATGTTAATGATGCACAAAGTTCAAATTGAAATGAACATGTAAAGATGACCTATAATGTGTATCAAAGACCTATAATATCATATGAATGGCTCACACAACTATGCAAATGCTCATACAAATATGCACAAAAGAATTCATGCAAACATGCACTAAAGATTACAATGATATAACATGTCATAATGCCTTACATGAAATGCATCAAGCAAAAATCAAATGTCCTCATGAAAATTATGAAAACATGGTATTGGAGTTCACTAATCAGAGATGAATCACATACCAAAATAGTATATCAAAATTCAAAGCAAAATGACTTCAACAAAGCAATTAGGTCAAATTGAAACATCATGCAAAGTGGTACAAATATAGGCATCAAGACATGTAATAAAGTGACCTAAAAAATCAAACAAAAATCATATAACATGCTTCAATGTATTAGTGAATCAATGCAAAAAGAATCATGTCAAAACAGTTGGTAATGAGCAAGAACAAAATTAAACAAATTCAAGTATCACAATTAGAAAGCACACCAATGGAAATTCAAAGAAAATTATGGAACAGGGGTAAAAAGGTCATAAAATCAGAAAATAAAATCATGAAAAATTTCCTAAATGTTTTAAGAATACACATGAATTTTTGTGGAATTTTATGATGCCATTTGATATTTTTAAAAATTAATTATGAAACGTGTAGCAAAAATGGAAAAAATAAAATGGAATGTAAATGTGAATGGGGGTGCATGCCTAGTAACTATTCAGTTCAAAATCAATTGGGCCTTAAAACAGGGAGGTGCGAATAGCATTCTGGCTAAGTCCACTAAGCGCGCAGAGCATACTAACAAACATGAACCCTCAGTCAACAATCTTGACTCACTCCCAACCATCAGATCAAGTCCAAGTCAAACCAAAGTCAAAGTAACCTAATCTCACGCATGTGCATGAATGTTCACCATAGCTACCATGTACCATGCCACACAATGTTTAAAAATGAAATCAGAAGAATCACGTGACATGCACATGCATTTTTATGTGTTGGCAGCATGGTAGCCATTAGATCACGCTCATCCAACGGATCACATTCAAACTGGTCATAAAACCCTAACCTGAAGCCACCGGCCGGAGAGGGACCTCCGGTCACCTTCTCCGGTCACTCACCACCGTCTGCAACCTTGATTTCTCCAGAAATCCACAAAACGTATACCAATAGAAAGAGGAACTAAGGTAGAACACGAATTCAAGAACAAAATGCACAAACAATTCATGATATGAGAGAATCCAACAGAAACAGATTTGCCCTAACATTTGGTCTATGCCTCTAAAGGCCTATCAACTAGCCAGGCAAGTTCTTGAGCTTATAAGAAGCTGCAAGAACCTGAAAACAAACTCACATCAAGTCTATAATGGATGAAACTCGTACCTGAATATTGGAGATTTGGAAGTACTCTTCAGAAAACCAGAGATCTTAGCTTCTTCTTCAACCTTGGAGCTTCACAAACTTAGCAAAATGAATGCTATATAACCAGTGGTCTTGAGAGCAGAGAGATTCAATGTTGAACAATGCTTCCAAAACCTTGAGGACTGTGTAGAAAAACTTCAATCCAATGCCATTGATGATGATGAAGATGAAATAGATGAAGGGAAGATGGTGAAGCTCGTGTGAAATCAGAGGGAAAGTAGAGAGAATGTGAGGGAGAGTTTGAAGTGTTTTGAAGTGAAAAATGAGAAAAATGAAGCTAGGGAAGAAAGAATAGGGTGAAATCTGTTTTATAGGGGGAGCTAACCAGGGTTAAGCTGAGTGAATTAACTGAGTCATGGTGGTTTGAGTGAGTCATCCCTAACTAACTGAGTCAAGTTAGTTAGGGAGAGTAATGATATGGTGGTGATTCCCTATGGTAAGCTATGGTGAAGAAGAAAGTGGAATGAATGGCACGGCTGTTATCAGAAACTTGTTCAACAAGTTTGCTCTTTCCATTTTCATGCCAGGCACGTGCTAGTGTATGAGGTTTATGTCATGTGTGTTTGGTTTAATGTGGCAATCTGATGTGAGGAAGTGTTTGGTGTGTGTGTGAACCAAATTGTGCAGCAGAACCATTAATGTATCAGTGCCAACATAGGGTGCTTTGCAAGTGTTTTTCTCTCTACTCCATGAATGAGTTGGTGAGTTTATGGGTTCATTTGGAAGAGGGTACATTGGGGAGCAATATTGGTGTTGAAGACAAGTCAAATGGAGGTGTACAAGATGATGAAAAATAGCTTGAAACAGAAGGAAACCAATTGGTGTATGGGCGTGCAGATGAGGTTGGCTGGCATGGCATGTTGGCATGGGATTTTCAGCATAATCACCATGACTTTGGCCCCATATATCGCCTCTATAACTTGATCAAATGGAATTTTGTCCAACATGAGTATTGAAGATGACACTACAAGGAACAACTCTGATGTTGAAAAGTTTTTCATTTGAGGTCTTTAACCATGAGAAAAATGAGTGGACATTTGGCCCACCAACTGTTTGTTAAAATGATTGCGCGCGTGACCTGAAAATCTTGGTCATGACCTAGTTTTGAACCTACTTTCCTCCAACTTTGATCAATCATATCTCTCTCAATTTTTATCCAATGGAGATGTTCTACACATGGATTTGAAGCTTAAAACAAGATCTTTCATTGAGGCAGAGTGGATTTTTCATTTGGTGCTCCAAATTTAAATGGCCTTGGTTCAAATTCTGATGCAAAATGGCCAAAACTTGCTATTTTTAGTAACCCTACTTCATCCAAAAATGGCAACTTTCCACATCTTGATTTTTTCATGATTCCTTTGGAGTTTCTTGATCAAATTTTGCACATTGAACATATGTAACATGAATTTCATGATTTTGGGCTCAAAAAGTCAAGAGTTGACTTTTTCCCCTGATTATTTGACTTTGCCCCAATTTCCTGATTTTTTATCTTTCTTCCAATTGAACCACCTCCAAAACCAATTGAGGTGCAATTTTCCACATACATACACTTAGGGACATATGGAATACCATGACATCAAGTTTTGTCCAAAAAATCAGAGATATCCTGATTTTATTAGAAACCCTAATTTTGACCCTCTCTGGTTAGGAGGAAATTGCACATCTTCCAAATCCAAATTCCTCAGAGTATGTTGTGTATCCTCTTAAAGGATGATGAGAAATGCCACTTGAGAATGATTTTGAATCAATGAGCTATCTCTTTTGAGGGTTTTCCTTCAATTTTTGAACCTCTTGCATAGTGAAAGATGTAGTGCTTCAATCTCCCATTGTATCTCTTATCCTTGAGGTTGTGGAAGATCAATTGAGATAGTATGAGACATGAGAGACCTCTTGGCTTGCCTAGAGCCAACTTGATTGACCTTTTTGTGCTTTGAATGATTCCTTGATTGTCCACCTTCCACTTGATCACATGCCCTGATGGTAAGAAGGATGCCATGCTTCATTTTTCTATGTTAAATGCAATGCAATGCTAGTGAGGTGGATATGATATGATAAATGATAATGCCATGCTATGATGCCAAAAGAGGAGAGCAAATTTTGGGGTATTACATATACTCTTTGGAATCACGCGTTTGGCTGATCTCCATCTTATCAATAAAATTTGAGCCCTTGTGCTTTTGTTTGTAATTCTTATTTGTTTTAGCTTTACAGAACGACGTTGTTAACATGATTAACGATTCTTGAAATAAAACAAAAATGAATTTACTTGTTAAAACTTTTTCTGCTTTCAAAATAAAGTTAGCAATTTCTTTTGACTGTTGGACATCAAAAGAGCATCAACCGCTTCTCCAGAAGTAAGCGAGCCTCAAAGTGCAGAATTAAAGTACTCCTTCTAACCCAGTATGCCTGAATGAAGGATCAACTATGTCAGAGACCTTGTTTTGTCTGACACTTCTCGGCCGAGTTCTTATCTCCTAAGTCCGATCAACGGTATTCCCTGTAGGGACTATCTCTCCTAAGCAAGGTGGAATTGCTATCTTGAACCAGCGATATCTCTACACGCCCCGCGATGGCCGAGTATCCAGTCACGTTCATCTTTTAGTTTGTGTGTCGCGTCAGTTTTGTCAGCATATACATACATACATCATGCATTATTGATTTGCATTTACATTTCATATTGCATCGCTATTACTCTAGCCGATCTTGTCCCTTAGTTATAGGAGCTCTCTCAATCGAGTTATCAGTTCTTTCCTCGTCAGGAAACGTTGTGTCTGAACAACCTCGCCACCAGTGTATCTTTAGATCAGAGTCGGTACTCGACCACTTTGATAACTTGAACCTCTGAAAAGCCAGAGAACCTTCAACAGATGTCACTCTTCGCCATTGAAGATGATATCCTTGCTTTCCCGGATTAAGAAAAATCCCCAGAGGAAGCCTCTTAAGCAAAGGTTAGGCAGTACATCAGTATTTCTCCGAAAATCCGCTGATGAAAAGGTCATCGGCACCTCAAAATTAGATCACATCATATGGAATTTCTCCGAGAAGATCTCTGAGAAAAGTATGATGTAAAGACCCCAAGCGGAAGCAGTCTCTCAAGAGACTCGCTTTCCCCAGTAGAATCAACAAATGGCATCTCCCCAGGAAAATTCGGCGAGAAGTTTGAGGGAAATCCGCTACAAATAGCGTTCCTTGTCAATAAAGTTTATTGACAAAAGAAACTAAGACCAGTTCCTTGGTAGGAAACCAGGATCGAGGGGAAGTTTAAATCAGAAACTAAGACCAGTTCCTTGGTAGGAAACCAGGATCGAGGGGAAGTTTAAATCAGAAGCTAAGACCAGTTCCTTGGTAGGAAACCAGGATCGAGGGGAAGTTTAAATCAGAAACTAAGACCAGTTCCTTGGCCAAAGACCAGGATCGAGGGGAAGTTTACCTTTTCTAAGCATTCTTGCTTAGCAAAAGAAGATGAATGCGCAAGCTGCCATTCGTGACAACCATCAAAATTTTGGGTATTCCGATATTTAATCCTCTTGCACCCCGAATGCCCGAATACCTTCGTCATTCTCACCTTCGGGTCCAAGAAGATTAAATAGGGGCATCTGTCATACCCCAAATTTTGACCACTAAGATTTTCCATCATTGTGCAAATCATCATCACAATATGGATGAACCCTCATGCCTTATCAAATACCTCAAGGGTTGTTGAGCATTCACTACTATCAAAGATTAGGGTTTTAGGCCCTCTCAGAGCTCTTAGACAAAGGATCAATCAAGGAATGACATGATCTTCAACTTGTCTAGCCTCTAACATATCCACAAAGGATCAAAAGGACTCCCACTTAAAGGATTAAGCACAAGGCTGCTCCCTTCTAGGTGGATCAAGTCTCAAGATCGCCAGTATCACCAAATTAGGGTTTTGGTCAACCAGGGCCTCCAGATGGGAAGTTTCATCTGGGCACAAGTCAAAGATCCAAAACACAACCTAATGTACTCCATGGAACCTCATGGACCCAACCATCAAGTCAATTTTTCCTCAGGGGATGCATTCATCAAAAATCAGGAATTAGGGTTTCTTGACCTAATTCACCCCTAAGTTGACTTTTAGGGCAAATCATGGGCCAGGACCTCAAAGGAGGGTTTAAGGGTCTCTAATGAGCTATATTGATCCATTTGTAACAATGGATTAATCCAAGAAGCTTGAGCAACAAGTCTCAATTTCATCTGCACCACAATTAGGGTTTTAGGGGAAAAGTCAACTGTAACTTTGACTTTTGACCAGGACATGCTCCCAAGCCCTAGGACATGCCCCAATATACCCTATGACACCCTTGGAACATGTCTATCAAGTTTTATTTAGGTCAAGGACATGATTTCATGAGGAATTGCACAGTTTGGAATTCATCTGATAAAAAGTCAACTGCGCACAAAAGTCAACCTTGACTTTTTGAGATTTTTCACCAAAATGGATTTTTAACCCTAAAATGATGTTAATGTATTATTTGAATCATCATTCATCAAGAAAAATCAAGAAAAGTTGGATAACTTGTAAAAGGAGTAACCATAAAAACTTAGAAAATTTTCTAAGTTAAAAATAAAGTAACAAGGGTACCAACTTTGAAGGATCATAACTCCTAAACCACAAAGCCATTTTTTCTCATCCAAAGATGGATTTGTAGCCCTCATTACCCTCTACAAAAACTTCAACTAGACCTAAGTCCAATTCATTAAGGATTTTGAGTTATGGAGTGATCAAAATCAAGAAATCACACTTTGTTCCAACACTTAGTGAAAATTTCACTAAGTCAGATTTTGCTTCACTTTTTGCCAAATGTAGAGGGATTTTTCACTTGGAATCAGAAGAGATCAAAATCAAACATGTTCAAACAGTTGTTGTATCATGTAAGGGCTTTCCAAAATGGCCAAGAACATTGCCAAATTCAACTTACACCATGAGATATGACATTGTCAAGTTGCCTTGCTGAAATCTGCCAAAGGCAAGGCAGATTTTGCATTTTGGCTCGATTTGCCAAAATCAGCCAAATTCAAATGCTCCTATCCACTTGGACACATCTGAGGATTAAATCTAAAGGGGACAATCACTGAGCTAAGCCTCCAAAGTCCATGGAACAAGAAATAGCATGTTGAACCTAGAATGGCCAAAATAGGGACAAGACTCCAAATTTGGATTGAAGCATTCAATGGAAGCATCAAGGTGGCATAGACTGAGCCATTCTCATCTGAAATCAGTCAAGACTTATCCAAGACCAAGGGAACCAAAGCTCTGTGCCCTAACCTCTAGTCAATGGCAAGAGGAGACTTGCATTTCCATTGAACAACATTGTCCAAACCTACTTACCAACTGTCATTCACTATTCCTTGTAAAACAAACTTGCTCTACTATAAATAGAGCTCAATTGTGTTTAGTTTAAGTACACCAAAGGCCTACAACACTTGCCTTTCTCAAAATCTCTTTCTCTTGGCAAAAATGCCTTTCTTAGCAAGGTAACTATCGGGTTTTGAGTTTGAGAGCTTTTCCAATCAAACCAATCACTCACACACCTCACATACATCATATAGAAGTGATCCAAACACTTAGATCACTTCTGAAACATCAATTTCACAAAATCACCAGCTGGTTGCTCAAATTTTCAATCAAGTTGCAGCTGAGATGCCACGAATTGATCCAGCACTTTCAATCAGGTCTAAGCATTCAAACACACTCCATAGGGTGTAGGGAAGTTGTTCAGATCATCACCGCTCATTTGTAACACCTCCAAATCAAAAATCACATTGCACTTGCTGTCACGGTTTAGAGGTAAGCATGTACTTGGTCATCTCCCAATCTATGCATATTTCCTCGCACAATAATTTGGCCATATGTTCATAATCATGCATGGAATGTTTTCCCTCAATTAATTGCATTATTTGAATCGTGTATCAAAAATCCTAGCCTTCATGCAGAAATTAGGGTTCTTGAGGTTTCTTCGTGATTTCATGTTTTATGTTTAATTTAAATGAAATTAAGTGTTATAGACATGATCGTGAGGTTGAGACGAGCATAATGATATGTGGATTGCATGATATGATTACGTATTCAGTGAGATTAGATGGAAAACGCAAATCAGCCAAACCCAGAAAAACGCGCGTGTTCTTGCTTGTGTTCTTGGCGCCTTTTTCACATATTCAAATATTTGAATTTTGTGATTTTGTTTAATTGATTCAAAAATTAATTTCTCTCTGAGTTTTAATGATTTTGAGTTGATTCTATTTTTAATAATTCACAAAAATGTTAAAATATTTTATTTTATCAAAAAATCCCAAAAATATTATTTATTTCATATAATTGATATTTTTGCAAAGAATTAATATTTTAATTGTTTTTGACATTTTAAATATTTTTTCTACATTGATTTTGCAACTTTTAATGCCTTCTAATTATTTTGTAGGTCAATACTCAATTTTTGAAGCATTAATCCAAGATCACAATTTTTTTTCTATGTGTTAAACAATTTTGATCATTTTTAATTGAATTTTTATTCAATTAAATACATTTTTGAAAACAAATTAGGGTTTTTGGATTAATTCAACCCTCATAAATCGTTTTCAACACTTTTGGGCCTCTTGAGAGAGTGTAAGACCCAACCCACTTGTACAGAAATATTTTGGGTCTCATTCGTTGTATAAGTCCCTCTGTACATTTTCAAATAAACGGCGCGATCGTTCCCTTTTTAAAAAAAATCAACTGGGCCTACCCTCGTGTTATAAGCCCCACTTTTTTTTCTTTAAACTTTTTGGGCCTCTTGAGAGAGTATAAGACCCATCCCTTTGTACAGAAAACTTTTTGGGCCTCAGTCACTTGTATAAGTCCCCCTGTACAAATTCAAACAGTGCGCTCGCTGATAAAACCCTGGGCCTCTCCTTGAGCTGTAAGCCCCAAATCTTTCTTTTTCAACGCACTTTCTCCTTTGATTTTGAATATATTGTTGTTTTCAATCTTTCTTTGTTGAACAACTAACCAAACAGCATGGAAGCTCTACAACCGAGTAAGTGGTTATTGCTTTCATTTACCGCTTTCATATACATATAACTGTATTGTGGGGCTGTTTCACTGTAAGTCTTCTTTCATAAACTCATATCAACTGTGTAATAATAGTATAGATATTCAGAGTTTCCCCGGCAACTACGTCTAGAACTAGGTGACGCCGTTTCGTTTATTCATAGAAATAGACAACTAGATCCCCCCAATAGGATCACCAGATACAGTCTTCTCTTCGGCTGTCCTCATTAGGAATCGTCAAGAAACTCTACTCCCAAAGATGAATGTATTCTCCGTGAATGGCATCTTTGAGTTTCTTCCAAATTCTCAAACTTTCCTGACTTTGATCTATTCTCGGTGAATAGCATTGCCTTGAATTTCTCGGGGTTTGGGGACCCACGGGCTTCTTAAAAGCATCGGCCTCCTCTTGGGCATTGTACAAGGACCCACAGGCTTCCTAAAAGCAACCCCGCCTCCTCTTGGGCTTCGTACAAGGACCCTACGGCTTCTTAGAAGTATTCACAGCCTCCTCTTAGGCTTCGTATAATGTTCTCTTCCTCCGGGAATGATAGCCTCCTCTTGGGCTTAGTACAAGGACCTGTCGGCTTCTTAAAAGTTTCCAGCCTCCTCTTGGGCTTCGTACAAATTGTCCCGACGACCTCCTAGAGGTATAGGAACAGAACCTAGTCATCCTTGTAGAACAGTCCTTTCATAGAGTCTACTACTGTTTCTTAAAGCATAGTACAAAAGATCAAACTCTAGACACTGACAGTCTAACTTCCTTGAGTCTCAAAGACATTCTCAAGTGACCCCTTCGTTAAATAGGAAGGAAACCCGCAGACTTGGACAGTCTCAATACCCTTTGGATTTCCCGTTTCCTCAAAGAGAAGGAAATACCCCTGATCCTCAAATCAAATCCCTGAGTACAGTGTTACTCATATAAGAACTGATTTTCTCTTTTAAAATCAGTATATTGGATCTGTCACTCAACTGAAACAGTTACAATGGCCTCCTCTTGGGCTTTGTACAATGATTCTTCCCAGCGAAGTAAACGTTTAGCCTCCATCTCGGGCTTCGTACGAGATACCAAAATTCTCCCTAGTGGAGTCAAATAACGTTTAGCCTCTCTCTCGGGCTTTATACGAGACACATAAAAGACTCCCTCGCTGAGTCAATCACCCCTTTTCGCCTCCATCTCGGGCTTTATATGAGATACAAAAAGGTTCTTATTGAGCCAAACAAATTCCAGCCTCCATCTCGGGCTTCGTACGAGATACAAAAACTCTCTTGTTGAGACAAATAGCCTCCATCTCGGGCTTTGTACGAGACACCAAAAGATTCCCTCATTGAGTCAAAACACTTTTAGCCTCTCTCTCGGGCTTTGTACGAGACACATAATAGCCTCCTCTTAGGATTTGTATAAGAAAACCACTGGTTGATCCAATCAACCTTTTAGCATCAAAGCTGTGCCTCGTTCACAGTACACAAACATCGACAACTTCTTCCCCTTCATCTAATCGCTGTAAGCGGCAAGCCTCTGGATCATCTACATCCATGCCACTGTCCCTCTTTTAGCATGAGAAATTCCTAAGGAAAGATAGCATTGCTCTACACTGAGTTAAAGTCTTCTCCTTCAGGTTGGAACTCCCCTATAAAGGAAATTATGGCATTGCCGGATTCACATATCCCGGTTAAAGTAATTCTCCTTTATAAACAGTTGTGACATACAACCCCCTCTTTAGAGATGACAAATTCTCTCTAAAGCCAACACCCTTTCAGCTTCACATCTTAGGCTTTGAACAAGATACAAATAGACTTTTCAGCTTCACATCTTGGGCTTTGAACAAGATACAAACACCTTTCACTTCACGTCTTGGGCTTTGAACAAGACACCAAAACAACCATTTCCTCCCATAGAATAGGAGGAACTATGAACGCACTGATTTCCCTGTTTCAGTAAACGGGAATACGTAGGCATAAGATCGAAAGAAAAGATCTTAGCGAGCACACTAAACAAAAGCCCAAATCCCATACTCTCACATCCAAAAGCATCAGTCCTAACATCCTAATCCTTGTTCCCCGCTATAAAGTCCTAAAAAGAAAGAAATCAGTATTGGCAAAAATACAAATAACTAGTACAAAGGCCCTCCACACTGATAGCATCCGTAACCTAACAGACCGCTGTTTAAACTCAGTATGCAAAGAAGGGTTAATTGGAGACATCTATTTCCCTTCCTTATTCAGCTCACAATAGGATAAAAAATGAATCGACCTGTAGTTTAAGCTCAACCGCAGAGAACGACCAGCGCTTAAGAACCGCGTCCAAAGTCGCTCGCTACACATACTGAGTTTAAACATTGGTCTGTTAGGTTACGAATGCTATCAATGTGGGGGGACCTTTGTATTGGTTATTTGTATATTCGCCAATACTATTTCTTTCTTTTTATCTGGGCATAAGGTTTCCAGCGGGGAACAAGGATTAGGATGTTAGAACTGATGTTTTTGAATTACTGCTTTTGATATGGGATTTGGTTTTTTTGTTTAGTGTGCTCGCTAAGATTTTTCTTTCAATCTTATGCCTACGTATTCCCGTTTACCGAAACAAGGAAATCAGAGCGTTCATAGTTCCTCCTATTCTATGGGAGGAAATGGGTGTTTTGGTGTCTTGTTCAAAGCCCAAGACGTGAAGCAAAAGGTAGTTTGTATCTTGATCAAAGCCCAAGATGTGAAGCTGAAGAGTCTATTTGTGTCTTGTTCAAAGCCCAAGACGTGAAGCTGAAGGACCTCGACTTTAGAGAGAATTTATCATTTCTAAAGAGGGGGTTGTACGTCATAACTGTTTATAAAGGAGAATTACTTTAACCGGGATTTGTGAATCCGGTAATGCCATAATTTCCTTTAAAGGGGATTTTAACCTGAAGGAGATGACTTTAACTCAGTGTAGAGCAATGTCATCTTTGCTTAGGAATTTCTCATGCTAAAAGAGGGACAGTGGCATGGATGTAGATGATCCAGAGGCTTGCCGCTTACAGCGATTAGATGAAGGGAAAGGAGTTGTTGATGTTCGTGTACTGTGAACGAGGCACAGCTTTGCTGCTAAAAGGTTGATTAGATCAACCAGTGGTTTTCTTATACAAAGCCTAAGAGGAGGCTAATATGTGTCTCGTACAAAGCCCGAGAGAGAGGCTAAAAGGTTTTGACTCAACGAGGGAATCTTTTGGTATCTCGTATAAAGCCCGAGTTGGAGGCTATTTTACTCAACAAGAGAGTTTTTGTATCTCGTACAAAGCCCGAGATGGAGGCTAAAGTTTGTTTGGCTCAATAAGAGCCTTTTTGTATCTCGTATAAAGCCCGAGATGGAGGCGAAAGGGTGATTGACTCAATGAGGGAGTCTTTTATGTGTCTCGTACAAAGCCCGAGAGAGAGGCTAAACGTTTGCTTCGCTGGGAAGAATCATTGAACAAAGCCCAAGAGGAGGCTATGGTAACTGTTTCAGTTAAGTGACAGGTCCAGTATACTGATTTTAAAGAGAAAATCAGTTCTTATATGAGCAACACTGTACTCAGGGACTTGATCTGAGGATCAGGGATATTTCCTTCTCTTTGAGGAAACGGGAAATCCAATGGGTATTGAGACTGTCTGAGTCTACGGGTTTTCTTCCTATTTAACGAAGGGGTCACTTGAAAATGTCTTTGAGACTCAAGGAAGTTAGACTGTCCGTGTCTAGAGTTTTATCTTTTGTACTATGCTTTGAGAAATAGTAGTAGACTCTATGAAAGGACTGTTCTATGAGGATGACTAGGTTCTGTTCCTATACCTCTAGGAGGTCGTCGGGACAATTTGTACGAAGCCCAAGAGGAGGCTGGAAACTTTTAAGAAGCCGACAGGTCCTTGTACCAAGCCCAAGAGGAGGCTATCATTCCCGGAGGAAAAGATCATTATACGAAGCCTAAGAGGAGGCTGTGAATACTTCTAAGAAGTCGTATGGTCCTTGTACGAAGCCCAAGAGGAGGCGGGGTTGCTTTTAGGAAGCCTGTGGGTCGTTGTACGATGTCCAAGAGGAGGCCGATGCTTTTAAGAAGCCAGTGGGTCCCCAAACCCCGAGAAATTCAAGGCAAGCTATTCACGAGGAATAGATCAAGTCAGGAAAGTTCGAGAATTTGGAAGAAACTCAAAGATGCCATTCACGGAGAATACATTCATCTTGGGGAGTAGAGTTTCTTGACGATTCCTAATGAGGACAGCCGAAGAGAAGATTGTATCTGGTGATCCTATTGGGGGATCTAGTTGTCTATTTCTATGACTAAACGAAACGGCGTCACTTAGTTCTAGACGTAGTTGCCGGGGAAACTCTAAATATCTATACTATTATTACACAGTTGATATGAGTTTATGAAAGAAGACTTACAGTGAAACAGCCCCACAATACAGTTTATATGTATATGAAAGCGGTAAATGAAAGCGATAACCACTTACTCGGTTGTAGAGCTTCCATGCTGTTTGGTTAGTTGTTCAACAAAGAAAGATTGAAAGCAACAGTATATTCAAAATCAAAGGAGAAAGTGCTTTGAAAAAGAAAGATTTAGGACTTACAACTCAAGGAGAGGCCCAGGGTTTTATCAGTGAGCGCACTGTTTGAATTTGTACAGAGGGACTTATACAAGTGACTGTGGCCCAAAATGGTTTTCTGTACAAAGGGATGGGTCTTACACTCTCTCAAGAGGCCCAAAGAGTTTTTAAAGAAAAATAATGGGGCTTACAACACGAGGGTAGGCCCAATTGATTATTCGTTTAAAAATGACGATCGCGCCGAGGTTTTCTTTTAACGCAGAGGGACTTATACAATATGTGAGGCCCAAAATGTTTTGGTTAAAAGGGGATTGGGTCTTACACTCTATTAGAGGCCCAAAGTGTTTTTGAATGGGTCTTATAGCTCAAGGAGAGGCCCAAGGTTATCTTTCAAAAGGCGATGATCGTGCCGTTTGTTTGAAAATGTACAGAGGGACTTATACAACGAATGAGGCCCAAAAAATATTTCTGTACAAGTGGGTTGGGTCTTACACTCTCTCAAGAGGCCCAAAAGTTTTAAGAAAAGAAATGGGTCTTACTACTCGAGGGTAGGCCCAAAGTTTTGTTTTGAAGAGGCGACAATCGCGCCATTTATTTTTGACGGTATCGGGACTTATACAATGTGTTGAGGCCCAAAATGATTTGGTCAAAAAAGGATTGGGTCTTACACTCTATTAGAGGCCCAAAGTGTTTTGAAAATGATTTATGAGGGTTGAATTAATCCAAAACCCTAATTTGTTTTCAAAAATTTATTTAATTGAATAAAATTCAATTAAAAATGATAAAAATTGTTTAACATATGAAAAACAAATTGTGATTTTGGATTAATGCTTCAAAAATTAAGTATTGACCTACAAAATAATTAGAAAGCATTAAAAGTTGCAAAATCAATGTAGAAGAAATATTTAAAATGTCAAAAAACAATTAAAACATTAATTCTTTGCAAAAATATCAATTATATGAAATAAATAATATTTTTGGGATTTTTTGTTAAAATAAAATATTTTAACATTTTTGTGAATTATTAAAAAAAGAATCAACTCAAAATCATTAAAACTCAGAGAGAAATTAATTTTTGAATCAATTAAACAAAATCACAAAATTCAAATATTTGAATTTGTGAAAAAGGCGCCAAGAATACAAGCAAGAACACGCGCGTTTTTCTGGGTTTGGCTGATTTGCGTTTTCCATCCAATCTCACTGAATACGTAATCATATCATGCAATCCACATATCATTATGCTCGTCTCAACCTCACGATCATGTCTATAACACTTAATTTCATTTAAATTAAACATAAAACATGAAATCACGAAGAAACCTCAAGAACCCTAATTTCTGCATGAAGGCTAGGATTTTTTATACACGATTCAAACAATGCAATTAATTGAGGGAAAACATTCCATGCATGATTATGAACATATGGCCAAATTATTGTGCGAGGAAATATGCATAGATTGAGAGATGACCAAGTATATGCTTACCTCTAAGTCGTGACAGCAAGTGCAATGTGATTTTTGATTTGGAGGTGTTACAGATGAGTGGTGATGATCTGAACAGCTTCCCTACACCCTATGGAGTGTGTTTGAATGCTTAGACTTGATTGAAATTGGCTGGATCAATTCATGGCATCTCAGCTGCAACTTGATTGAAAATCTGAGCAACCAGCTGGTGATTTTGTGAAATTGATGTTTCAGAAGTGATCTAAGTGTTTGATCAGCTCATATGTGATGTATGTGAGGTGTGTGAGTGATTGGTTTGATTGGAAAAGCTCTCAAACTCAAAACCCGATAGCTACCTTGCTAAGAAAGGCATTTTTGCCAAGAGAAAGAGATTTTGAGGAAAGCATCTGTTAGATGGATTTGGTGTACTCAAACTGATCACAATTGAGCTCTATTTATAGTAGAGCAAGTTTGTTTTGCAAGGAATAGTGAATGGCAGCTGGTAAGTAGGTTTGGCCAATGTTGTCCAATGGAAATGCAAGTCTCCTCTAGCCATTGACTAGAGGTTAGGGCACAGAGCTTTGGTCCCCTTGGTCTTGGATAAGTCTTGACTGATTTCAGATGATAATGGCTCTGTCCATGCCACCTTGATGCTTCCATTGAATGCTTCAATCCAAATTTGGAGTCTTGTCCCTATTTTGGCCATTCTAGGTTCAACATGCTATTTCTTGTTCCATGGACTTTGGAGTCTTGGCTCAGTGATTGTCCCCTTTAGATTCAATCCTCAGATGTGTCCAAGTGGATAGGAGCATTTGAATTTGGCTGATTTTGGCAAATCGAGCCAAAATGCAAAATCTGCCTTGCCTTTGACAGATTTCAGCAAGGCAACTTGACAATGTCATATCTCATGGTGTAAGTTGAATTTGGCAATGTTCTTGGCCATTTTGGAAAGCCCTTACATGATACAACAACTGTTTGAACATGTTTGATTTTGATCTCTTCTGATTCCAAGTGAAAAATCCCTCTACATTTAGCAAAAAGTGAAGCAAAATCTGACTTAGTGAAATTTTCACTAAGTGTTGGAACAAAGTGTGATTTCTTGATTTTGATCACTCCATAACTCAAAATCCTTAATGAATTAGACTTAGGTCTAGTTGAAGTTTTTGTAGAGGGTAATGAGGGCTACAAATCCATATTTGGATGAAAAAAATTGGCCTTGTGGTTTAGGAGTTATGGTCCTCCAAAGTTGGTGCATTAGTGGTACTTTTTCCATAACTTAGAAAAATTTCTAAGTTTTATGGTTACCCCTTTTACAAGTTATCCCACTTTCTTTGATTTTTCTTGATGAATGATGATTCAAATCATACATTAACATCATTTTAGGGTTAAAAATCCATTTTGGTGAAAAATCTCAAAAAGTCAAAGTTGACTTTTGTGCACAGTTGACTTTTTATCAGATGAATTCCAAACTGTGCAATTCTTTATGAAATCATGTCCTTTACCTAAATCAAACTTGATGGACATGTTCCAAGGGTGTCATAGGGTATATTGGGGCATGTCCTAAGGATTGGGAGCATGTCCTGGTCAAGAGTCAAAGTTGCAGTTGACTTTTTCCTTAAAACCCTAATTGTGGTGCAGATGAAATTGAGACTTGTTGCTCAAGCTTCTTGGATTAATCCATTGTTACAAATGGATCAATATAGCTCATTAGAGACCCTCAAATCCTCTCTTGAGGTCTTGGCTCTTGATTTGCCCTAAAAGTCAACTTAGGGGTGAATTAGATCAAGAAACCCTAATTCCTGATTTTTGATGTATGCATCCCCTGAGGCAAAATTGACTTGATGAATGGGTCCATGAGGTTCCATGGAGTACATTAGGTTGTGTTTTAACATTCTGCAATTTACAGGTTTGTTAATGTTCTTGATTGACATGTTGGATCAGATGTCGTGACATCTGTGAGGATGCAGTTCTGATATTCAAGGTATCAGTCTGCAGGTGCGCCTCTGAGTTTAAAAGATTATGTAGCATAATGTCTTGACATTTGTTAGGACATCTGCTGTCTGCATAGGCCATAATTTCAATTGGTATCAGAGCAGGCATCCTGTCTGGTTCTGGATGAGATCCATGGGAGATACTTTCTGGCGTTTAAACAAGGAGGAGTTTTGGAGATTAGATCAATCAACTCAGACATACTCATGGGTATTAGTGGATGAGATGGATGTTCTGGATCTATGGGAACAACCCTGAGGTTGTTCATGTTGCTGAGGAGGTTCTACAACACCTATAGGAGAAGTGGTTAGTTCTCTTGTTGGTGTGTCTTGTAAGATGTTCTAACATCTTATTAGGGAAAACATGATCTGTTTCCTTGGTGGTTCCGCTACATGTGTTTCTGATGGAAGAGCTCTAGAATTATGGGATTCTGGAGTTGTTACTGAAGACAGTTGGTGGAAGGTCCCCATCGTCGGCCTCTATAATTTTAAAGGTATCTGCATTCTTTTATTCCAGAGTCGGGAGCGATGGAGTGAAGGAAGTTGTGATCAGATATCTGGTATGATGACTTGGTACTTGGAAACTTGGTTTCCTTGTGCAGTTTAGAGTTAGCTGAAGAGGAGAAGTGTTGAGTTAAAAAGTTTATCAGGTTCTTGCTCTAGGAGTTTGATAAATGTTTGGGCGGCTAGGTTGTCAAAGATACTTGAGAATTCTCTCATGTCCACTTATAAAGACATCTATGTCGTGTATCTGGAGTCTTCTAGTTACTCTTCTGACTAGAAGTTGTTTCCTTGAGACACAATCTGAAGAACGTGGAGGTGATTTATTTTCACCATCCAAAAACAGCAAGGAAGGATTCATCTCTCTTAACCCTAAGAGTGGATCCAATCTGATTGAGAATTGTTGAGGTAAATAAGACTTGTTCAGAGAAAGTCTTAGTTACTTGAGTCAAGGGTGGCATCTTTGGTATCTCAACATTGTCATTGAAGAAGATACTTGCAACAAGATTGAATACTTTAAAAGTGTTCATGACATGATCTGGTGGAGCTCCGCTACAGCAGTGAAGAAGGGTTATTGTACAAGGATTTAAGATCAATTGCTATTTGTGGAATCCACAAGTATTTAATTGATTATCCTTGAGATTCAAGATTGAGGATGTTCTGTCAGATGTTCTGACATCTTTTCATCAGAGGTTTGAAGAATCATGGGACGGGTTCTACATTCGCTCAGGAGTCTCCTAGGTGTTGACTTGGGATTATTGGCTTAGCGTCTGTTCCTGGAAAGTATTGTGAATGACTTGTCTAGATGGTGATGCTGTTGAAGATGGAGATGGAAGACTATGATAACATCATAATCTTGATGACTACTTGGATTGGTTTATTTCTGATCCAGGTACTTTAGGGCATTCCAGAATGCTCATCATGGAGTTCAGATAGGTGGCAGTATCAGCAACTTCGTGAAGACGGCTCTACTCAAGGAAATGTGGCATCCTTGGTACAGCTATGGGGGGTAGTTTCTAACTATTCCTTCTGAAGATTCAGACAGTGGCAGGTTTGAAGTCTTTGGAAAAGCACTGGCAGGTATTCATCAAGGTGTGAGCTTGTATAGAATAACTGCAAAATCTACAGAATGGAGGTATTTTACTCAAACTTGGTTGGTGAATCAAGTCTATGAGAGCATGGAAATCTGTTTCTGTAAAGGGAGGAAGTTCTTTCAAGTGGCGGAAGAAGGAGCTGAATTCAACAACTAGATGTTTTGACATCTAGTTCAACATCAGAATCTCAGTTGGTGAAGTGGCACATCAACTTAAGATAAGTTGATCTACAGGAGAATAAGAATTTTGGATGCTTCAAAAAGGTCTGTCTCATGCAGTTTGCGGGAGCTGTGGATGGGAAGATGTTACGTGACTAAGAGGCTTGGTGGATATAAGATGTCTTGCTATTGGGCAAGTAGTTCATGTGACTTGAAGATCTGGTTTCATTAGTAGATTAGGGTATCTTGTGGGAGTTCTGAAGATGAGTGAGGACAATCAAAAGGTGGCATTTAATTGGCTTCACAATGTACGTTCAAGCAGGATGCTTGAAAATGATTGCTCTTTTGTAAAAGAGTAGTTGGTTGAATTTATCTGAAGGTTCTGGTTCTCTGGTAGCTTATGGCAGAAGTTCTAGGTTGAGAATGGAAGCATACCTTCTTGGTGGTTGAGAGTTTATTTCTCTCTGGGTTCCTGAAGTCTTCTTTATTCAAGCTGGTGGCTCAGTGTTGTGTGAAGATCTTCAGTGTGGATTACTATGCTGATAGTAAGTCCAGTAGTGGAACATATCAAGAACCATGGTGTGTGGTGTCTGTGATGTGCAGAAGATGTTCTAACTGATGTTAGAACATCCTTGGGTTAGATATCCTTGGTGAAGAATCTCAGGTTCTGTGATGAACCAGTTACATGCATCGTGTCCAAGAAGTGTCTACATGATCATCCGAGAGAATGATGGAGTAGAAGGGTTCCTTGGAAGGAAGATGTAAGTGCTTGAAGGCTGAAGTAGATCATGTGTTGATTGCATGGAAGTCTGTTTCCTGGATGCGTTCAGAAGTGGAGATTCACCATAAATCAGAAGTATTCCAGATTATCATACGGGAGAATGATAGGAATGACTATCTTGGACTGGGGGTTTAGCTCTAATGCTGGCCTGGTGAGGTCAGTGGAAAATTTTGCATACGACATTCTGAGCCCTTGGAGCAAGTCATGCTAGTAGTGGATTAGTTTAGTCACTGTGAAGTTCTGGAGCATGCATACGATAGCTGACATCGTGATAACAAACTAAGGGACCATGCTCGTCTCTTTGAGGAATGAAAGCATTCTAATTCAATTGGTTTGTGCCTCAAGCAATGTGATATCTATACATGGCAATTCAAGAGGAGTTCGTGAGGTGTATAAGATGGTTGTGGAATGAGGGGGATCAATGGGAGTTTGATCTCAAGCCAATAGTTTGTTATGATTTGTTTACACGTACTCATGGGATGCATGACATTGATCATGTGTGAGTAATTATTATTTCTTGTCAAAGGGAACAATAATGAGTTAATGGTTGCGTTCAGAAGGTGTGTTGAACAGTGGGTGCGCTCTTGAAGACATGAAGATGCATCTTATGTTTTCCAGTCATTAGCTTGGGTGTTCAGTTGAGGAGCACCAGTTACCTTAGTCAGGGGAGAGGCCCCTTGGTCTAAGATGAATTGCTGCGAGGATGCAGTGCAAATTCCAGTTTGCATTTTCGTGTCAAGAAAACTGAGATGTCAAGGAGGATGTCTTAACATTAGAGTGTTGTTGCAAGTTGTGGGAAACTTGGTAATGCATACTTGAATTGTTCTTATTGGATGCTTAAGAATCATTGATTTAGTCTGGGAGAATTTATTTTGCTCTTGCAGACTGGAATTATATATTTGTGTAAAGAAATCTCTGTGATGTCAAATCAGAAGAAGAACCTGGAAGAATAGACAATGTCTGACATGACGTCAGGACATTGTTATAAAACATGTCTGCATGTAAAGGGTTCTCTGGCCGGTGTTCTTAAAAGAAGAAACTGCCAAAGTAGTCTTGGTCAAAGCGCTATTAGTAGAGTTATTAGCCTCGATAAATGATCTTTGAATTGACTGACGTTTTATTTGAAGTTCGTTACTTCCTAAGGAAATAACTCGACCATAAATAGGATTACTTTGTTCTTCTTCATCTCAATACTCTCTCAAGGTTAGTGATAGATGAGGTTCTTCAAAATCTGGGTCTGTTGCATCTGGGTTTGGAGATGTCTTGGTCACTTTTGCCAAGTTTTGGCTAAAAAGGGGGAGAATGGTTTTCTGATGTTTTCTGAGTTTGGGTACATCCCTGCAGTTGTTTCGCAAGAATGTTGGTTAAGATGTTCTAACATCTTAACAATTTATTCTCTTGTGTCTTGTGATCTGAGTTGAGAAGCAGGTTATGTCTTGTGACCTGAGTTACGCAATCTATTCCCTCAGTGTTACGAAGTCTACAACTGTTGTTTCTTTCCTGGATGAGTCTTTTGTTTTCTCAACCCTTTAAGACTTCTTTCTGTACCTCTCTTGGAAGGAAGGGAAATGTGTTGAGGGGGAGATTCTCTCAGACCTTAGCTCCAATCAAATCTCAAGATGAGTCTTGATATAGGAGTCTTGCTAGCAGCAGAAAGTAGAAGAAAATGTTTTAGCCAAAATTTGTCAAAAGGGGGAGATTGAAAGCACCTATTGTTTGACTACATTTTGGTTAAAACATTCTGATAATATAATTGAAGAATCTGCAAAAGAAAAAGATGTCGAAGGAGATGTCACAACATGGTGACTCGACATCCTGACTGACTTATTATGTTAGCAGGTTTTATTCTATTGCAAGAGTGGATCAAGGAATCACAGGAGAAAAGATTGAAAGCCCAAAGACAACAGAAGACTATATAAGTAGACTTAGACCTAGGGTTTACATGTAACTGTACGTTTGTATCACTTGTAACTTTGTAACCAAATTTCCTTGTGTTGTATAAGGGTTTAGGGTTTGAGAGTCATTGGCTCTCTTAGGAGTTCTAAGTCTCCACTCTGTATTATGGGATGCAGGGTGGAAGGCATAGGTACAGGGACACAACCAGAAACCCGTAGGTAATAGTTGTTGTATGGTTCTTGGATGAAGCTTTGAAGCAAGTCCAAGATAACTTAAAGGTCAAAAAACCGCAACAGTTCTGAATTGGCAGAAAAGAGAGATAGCACAGGTTGTGATTAGGGTGTGAGTGGGGTATCTCATATCAAGGTTGTAAATCATGGAGTTTAGCCTTGGTAAAGATGTTCACGGGGTAGATGTTAGGGATAAAGTTGTAAACTTGGGAGTTTAACTTTGTAACAGTCTACACAATAGTGAAATCTTCATCTTGGATTGGTATCCCCAGATGTAGGTGAATTGCACCGAACTGGGTTAACAATTACTATCTTATTTAACATTCTGCAATTTACAGGTTTGTTAATGTTCTTGACTGACATGTTGGATCATATGTCGTGACATCTGTGAGGATGCAGATCTTATATTTAAGGTATCAGTCTGCAGGTGCGCCTCTGAGTTTAAAAGATTATGTAGCACAATGTCTTGACATTTGTTAGGACATCTGTTGTCTGCATAGGCCAGAATTTCATGATTCATTCATAGTAATTGATTGAGGGTTGTCACTCTATATACATGCAGAAACAGGATGGTAACTCAAAAACACATTTATGATGCATGTAGTATGGAGTTTGAAGGCTTCAAGCTTGCCTCTTGCAGCTGGTGACGAGTTTGAAGGTGGATATGTTACAAATGTGTTGTAAGGACTTGGACAGCTTCACAATGCCCTATGGAGTGTGTTGAGATGCCTGGCCTTGATTGGAGATGCTTGGATCACCTTGTGGTACCTCAACTGCAACCTTGCCGAAAAGCTTGAGCAAATGAATGGTGACTTTGTGATTTTGGTGTTCCAGATGTGTTTTTAAGTTATGGATCACTCATATATGATATATGTTAGGTGTTGGCATGATTGGTTTTGATGGATTTGCTCTCAATTTGAAAATTCGATAGTGACTTCAAGAAGAAGCAAAATCTGATTTTTGGAATGTGATTTTGAAGAAAACATGAATTCAGATGTTTTGGGGTGGTTTGATCAGTCACACATGACCTCTATTTATAGTAGAGGGAGTTTTTTTTGGAAGCAATAGTGTTTGGAGACTGATCATGGTAGTAGCTTGTAGCCATTGACTTGGATAATTCAAAAGTGCCAAGTCAACTCTTCTTATCGTGACTCCATTAATCCTTGCAGTTTTGAATGCTCAGAGTTTAGACTGAAATCTTGACTGGTTTGGATTGTTGTGATCTGGTTCATGACACCTCAATGCATTGTATTGATGTTACGTTACCAAAGTTGAATTTCAAACTTCATGTCATGATGGTTTTCACATGCCAAATTAAATTCCTTGCCTCTTTGATCATGAACCAAGTGAGTCATCAGATATTTTGTGTTTTTGGAAGATGACAAAGTTGGCAAACTGACAAGATTTGAAGGGTAAAATCGTGTGGCATAAGTTTGGTCTTCATGCTGTCTTGAAAAATCAGATTTTCATGCCATGTTTCAAGGCTTGTAACTCCCTACTCAAGTTGAACTAGGATCAGTTCTTGTACATTTTGGAAAGCTCTCATGACATACTTTAACTTTGATGTCCAACATTGGACTTGGTTCAGATTAGATCACGGTGAAAAATGGCCTCAAAGTTGGTGAAAAACCTAGACAGATTCTACCTAAAATTTTCTAAGTATTGGAAAAAATGGTCATTTCCATGTTTTTATGATTTTCATCAATCCATAACTCAAAATCCATGAGGATTTGGAATCTGTTGTAGTTGACAATTTTGAAGTATGTAATGAGAGATTTCATTTGAGCTTTGGATGGGAGAAAAAGGCCTTGTGGTTTGGGAGTTATGACCTTGCAAAGTTGGTACCAAATCACTTTTGTTCCATAACTTTGAAAATTTTAAGTTTCTCAAGGTAGCCCCTTTTGCAAGTTAGCTCACTTTTCTTGATTTTTCTTGATAGATGATGATCAAAACCATGAATCAACATTATTTTTGACTTAGGGGAGCCATATTTGTGAAAAAAATCAAAAAGTCAAACTTGATTTTGGGCACAGTTGACTTTTTATCTGATGAATTCCAAACTGTGTGATCTGCCATGCAATCAAGTTCTTGACATAAATAAAATCTAATGGATGAATTCAATAGGTGTTTTAGGGTGTCTTGAATCTTGTCCCATGGTTTGGGAACATTTCTTGGTCAAAAGTCAAAGATACAGTTGACTTTTTCTTCAAAACCCTAATTGTGGTCCTGATGAATTTGAAACTTGTTAATCAAGCTTCTTAGATCAATCCATTTTTGTAAATGGATCAATGTGGTTTGTTTGAAGCCCTCAAATCATTTCTTGAAGTCTTGGTTCATGTCTTGCCTCAAGAGTCAACTTAGGGGTGAATTAGGTCAAGAAACTCTAATTCCTTATTTTTTATGAATGCGTCCTCTAAGGCTATTTTAGCTTGATGATTGGCCTCATAAGGTTCCTTTGAGCATCTTGGGTCATTCTTTGAGGTATTGGCTCATTTCCAGGTGAAAATTTTCATCTAGAGGTCTTAGTCGATCGAAACCCTAATTTGGTGACACTGGCGATCTTGAGGCTTGATCCACTTGGAATGTTGAAACTTTATGCTTGATTTTTTACATGGGAGACCTCTTGATTCTTCATTGGTGTTTGAGAGGTTAGACAAGTTGAAGATCATGTTAACTCTTGATTGATCCTTTGTCTAAGTGCTCTGGGAGGTCTCAAAACCCTAATTCTTGATTGTAGTGAATGCTCAACAATTCTTGAGAAGATTGATGAGGTATGATGGCACATCCCTATTGTGGTAATGATCTTCACTATGATGGAAGTCTTGGTGGTCAAAATTTGTGGTATGACACTTTGGTTGTGAGTCCGCCTTCGGTCGGCAAACCTTCGTTAAGCTGATGTGAGTCCGCCTTCGGCCTACATTCTTTTCAAGTCCACATTTGACTGGCATCTCTATCTTAAATCCGCCTTCGGCTGGTAATATCCTTTGTTGTAAGTCCACCTTCAGCTGGCAATCACTCTATCTTTTCTCTCCCCATGGTTTTTAAATTTTTGGGTTCTTTTTTTTGTATTCAATCTCCTTTTACCTTGAATGTTTGAAAGTCGTGCCATCATTCGTTCAGGTCCAAGTCGATTCAATAGGGGCAACTATAACACCCCAAAATTTGCCCTCCCTTTTCCTAACCTTAACTGGTGTTTGCTTTGCTTTCATATGCATTCATTAACTCATAATCATACATTGCATTGGTCTTCTTAGACATGGGATTAGAATGGTTCTTTGAATCAGGATTTCCTATTTGCTTTGAGGTTCTTCTGTTCAAGTATGAAGCAAGGGTTGAATTCTTATTGTTGTAATTTCACATCAAATATCATTAGGTATCAAGGAGATTTGTATTAAGATTCCTCAAGAGGTATCAAATGTTACGGTTTCATCAAGGTCATAATTGAGTTTAGCCAGGAGCTGTGATTTTATTGATTCTCAATGTCTCAAGAAATTTTTGTCACTCAAAGGGCGTCTCAAATCATGAGCTAGGGTTTATTTCCCTAATCATGTGGTACTCAAGAGAGTTTCATCACGAAGCTTGTTCATCAGCGAATCTTATCATTCAAGGAATTTCGTCACTACTTGAGGCACAGGTTATCAAAGATCCAGGTGTATACAAGGCTGAATGGAATTGCAAAATATAAAGTTGAGGATTTTTATGTGCCAGGGCATTCTTTCTATGGGAGTTATTTTTGTCATTTAAGTGGATGGTTTTGCTTCAATTGCGAGTTAATTCGGATTTTGAGAATCAAGGTTTAGGCATACAAGGATGGAAGGTTCGTGCTTATGGCTTATTTAGAATGCAAGTTCAAAGATCGAAATTCATTCAAATTCCAAAATCCATATTCACATTTAAAGTCCATTTTTAACCCACTTTTAGATCCATATCCAAGTTTATAACCATTAAACCATTGTCCATAAAACCCAATCCAATTAACCATTGTTTTTTCTCAATAACCAAATAATCCATTTGAAATAATCTAATTTAAGTTGTCTAAACCATAAACAATACTCAAGCCCATATTAAAAAAAACCCATCAAACCTTTTCCACCTTCAACCCCAAACCAAAAACAACATCAACCCATAACCGCAACTTTAAAACCCAATCAAATCAGAATCGAACAGAAGAAGATGAAGAGAAAAGTGAGAATGGAGCAGAAATAAAATGGAGGAAGAGATTGAGATCAAAATTAATTTTAAACAAGGGTCGAGCGAAGGGGGTAGATGAAGAAAGACTGAGACGATGAACAAAAAGCTTGACTCGCAAGGAAACGTGAAGCTGAATAGCGAGAAGGTTGGAACGAGTATTATTGATTCGATTTTGTCGTTGATGTGCAGCACGATGTTCTTGTTGATCTCTTTCATTTTTTGAAGTTTCATTTCCTTTTCTCTCTTTTTCCGGACGCGATGATGAATTTGTCGAGATTCTGAGCGGACTTTGTTATTATCGTTGCCCTGTTCCAACTTGATGTGTGCCATGCGTTTGAATCTTGTAGTAGATTGGAAACATTGATTTTGGTTTAGTAGGCATGGTGTATTTTTTGTTAAGGTAGTGTTTGGTTGAGTTAATGGGTCTTGAGGCCCATATTGAATTCTCACCCTACCTTTTATTTCACAAACCGTGTTCTTCTTTTTGTAGCAAGGATGAATGAGCCGTGAGACACATAAAGATTCCTTGGACTTTCTAATTACCATATAATCATGCTGCACATTTGTTTTATTTTTCTAATTATTTTGATAATATTTTTTTTATAGATCTTGATTAGTAAGACAATTGGATCTTGGATATTTGGGTCTAGATCAATTTGATTTTGAGTTGATTATTTAGTTTTTAGATCATTTAATTTTTTTGGATTATCTAGATTTTGATTTTTTGGTTGGATAATTTGGTTTTAAATGTTTAGATTTTTGATTATTTTGATATTTGATTAAAACTTTAATTAGAATTACTTGACTAATTCTTGATTAACTTCTCATTCTAGTTTTGGTTAATTATTGTTGTTTAACTTTGAGTTTTTGATTAGATGCTAATCCCATTTTAGTTTTAGTTTTTTCTCTTAATTGAAATTTTACTAATCCTTGATGAAGATGTGTATTTGAGCCTAATCTAGTTACGATTAAGTCTTGAGTTTTTCTTTTGATTAATTCGTGATTTTATTATGCTTGATATGTTGATTAATTTCTTGTTAATAGTTGATTAAATTTTTCGCTAATTGTTGATTATGTTTGTTAATTTTCATGATAATTAATTAAAATTTTAATTTTTTTTAATTGAATGCTAATTGAATTAGTTAGAATCCTAATTGATTTCTTGGTTGAGTTTAATGGAGTTCTTGGTTGAATTTTAATTAAATTTTGTAGTTGATTCTTGGTTTAATTCCTTTGGATTTTCTTTAGTGAAACAAATTATTTGAACTTTGGTTGGACTTTTAATTGGTTTCCTTGCCTTTGATTCTTTGAGCCTAATTTAGTTATGATTAAGTCTTGAGTTTTTCTTTTGATTAATTCGTGATTTTACTATGCTTGATATGTCGATTAATTTCTTGTTAATAGTTGATTAAATTTTTTTGCTAATTGTTGATTATGTTTGTTAATTTTCATGAGAATTAATTAAAATGTTAATTTTTTTAAGTGAATGCTAATTGAATTTGTTAGAATCCTAATTGATTTCTTGGTTGAGTTTAATGGAGTTCTTGGTTGAATTTTAATTAAATTTTGTAGTTAATTCTTGGTTTAATTCCTTTGGATTTTCTTTAGTGAAACAAACTATTTAAACTTTGGTTGGACTTTTAATTGGTTTCCTTGCCTTTTAATTTCTTATAGTACTATGAGTAGCTAAATCCCCCAATGCTAGGGGGGTGTCCCTGAATTGCATTTGTAATGACTTCTATTTCCATTGTTCTATGAGATCATACTATTTCCTTAATCTTTTGTTATGCAGTATTTTTAATGCTTTTTCAATCGGACAAATTGAATTGATTTACAGTTAGGGTTTAGGTCGGACCAACCAACCTAACGCTTTTGCATAATAATATTACAATAGATATTGCCTAGGAATGGGGATACCCTGTAATAACCGAATTATTCTTATTAAAATATAATGCTTGTGATTCTTTCTTGACCGCTAAGGAATTAGGGTAGAGACAAAATCTCAAAGGTTTTTCTGCTAAGGAATTAGGGAAAAATAATCTTAAGAATGGGTACAGTTCGTTTAGAGTATTGTCTCCTAGAATAAGGATTGAAGGTCTTTGCAGTGCAATTCATACACTTTCCTCTAGCATGTTTCTCATATCTGTTTTAAGTCAAGTTTATAATTTTGTTCATTTTATTATTTTTAGTTATAATTTTTAAACAATCAAACCCCAAGGAACTTTTGTTTAATTGAATTAGCATCTGCACTTACAATAACGCACAGTCCTCGAGATCGATTATGGGGATAACCCCTATTATTACTACATCGTAAAAATAGTACACTTGCTATTCTTTGAAGCACTCGAACAAATGCCTCTATATAAGAAATTCATGAAGGAGGTCATTGGGAAAAAAGAAACCTAGTGGAGAGGAGCTAAAGAGTATAATTGAGGAGAGGAGTAGGGGATCACAAGGTAGGAGAATTCTAATCAAACGGAAAGATCCACTACAAGAAAAAAGGAGATTTACGACACTTGAGTTGCGACAGTTATCACAAAATCGTCCTTATTCCTGGATTGCGACGGTTGTCACGACAGTTAGGGTCAACTGTCGCAGATTTTTTGCGACAGTTATCACAAAACCGTCCTTATTCCTAGACTAAGATAGTTATCACGATGGTTTGGGCCAACCGTCGCAGATTTTTTAGGCATATTGTGTTTTAGGTTGTATTTCACTTTTTTTAATATAAATTAATAAAATACCCATATAAAAAGTTACTACAACAGTTCAATTGAACCGCCCTGCCACTTATTTTGGAATAATATACTTTATTTTCAATTCCCCTTTATTTTCATATTTCAGTCAAAAACCTTTCTCAAAGCACGAAAATCAATGAGATAAGATTTTTTTCAGATGTATCTCCTATTTTCTCAACCTCTCATGTAATCTCAAAACCTAATATCGTAGTTGAAAAATTACAGAGAAATTATAGAATCCCTTTCTATCAAAACATTGAAGTTCCTTGGAGATTCCGTTGTACGATTTAGTGTTCAATCGCTATCATCAACTCAAACAGTGTTACGTCTTCTTCTTCTTTAAGTGGATTTTGGTTCTTGTTGCAAAATCCATGCAGACCTTGCTTCCTCTTGTGATTTTGGATTTTGGTTCTTGTCGCATCTATTTTTTAGAGACAACAACATACGAAGGTGAAGAGGTGGAACACGTGTCCAATAACAAGATACAAAGGAGGAGGATAGCCAATCTGAATCGTTTACGAATCCAACTTCATATTCAGGTTTGTTCATTGTTAGCACAACCCATTATTCGTTGTATGATTTTGTGTCCAATCCCTATCATCAACTCAAACATTAGAGCCAATATTTGTTGAATACAATGGAAAGTATCAGCTCAATTTTATTTACTATTTTATTCAGTTTTGATTATTTATTATATATGTAAGGTTTCCAACTTGTTCAGTTCAGAATCCTTAACTATTATTATTATTTTCTCTTCACTAAATGGATGAAGATAAAGGGATTATGTCTTGGGTTTCTATGGTGGATGATATTGGTGGTTGATTAATGCTCCCAAACACTATCAAAATTGTAGTCGTTAAAAATGGGCCCAACAAACAAGTATGCACCAGCTGATTCAACAATCTCAACGTATAATGTAGTACTCACAGCACCTTAATAAGTTCCAATGAAATGAGGATTGTTCTCAGCACCATCCCTTTAGCTAATGGCATCACGGCTCGTGCGTAACTACACACATCAGCTAGTTCGACAAAGGCATTAGATGATTTTGCTACCCTCGGTTTAGGACCACCAACTAGTATTGGTTTCACTGCTTTGTTAAGAAACTCTGATGCTGCCTCAACTGCATCTTATAACCCCATTTAGGTAAATGTTTTCCAAACATGATTTTCAATAGTGTATGCATAACTAAAGTAGCAGTGAGTTTGAAAAAATCATAGCGACAAAGTGATTATGTTAAAGCTTGACAATGTAGATTTTCCTAAATTCTCATGCTTCAGCCTCAATGTGATTTTGTAAAATTCATATAAATTTTGGTTATCTAATTTAATTTAACTTTTTTGCTTATGAATGCAGGGCACCTATATGCCTTATCTTTGTTCACTTGGACCTAGAGATCTATGAAACCCCTTTTAAATTTGATCCATGAAGATGAGAGGTGGTGAATCTTATAGAGTTATATCTATTTATGTTCATGTTTAACAATCATCTTATAATCACAACAGCAATTGTATATATGATGTTTGATTTTTCCAGAAAATTGAAGTTTTGGCTAGAGCTCACAATAGCAAATATCTCATCTGCTTTGCCCCATTTGGCTATAACTTTCTAGGCTAGAGCTCTCAATTTTCTTTTACCGTCTTGTTACTAAATACAGGTAATACACTTCTAGTGAACCAGAGTTACCAAAATTCTAAGCAAACTGACACCTCACAGCGCCACGAAGTTTGTAGGACTCTTACTGTTGCTGAAATGGTGGTACTGGTTTTAGTAGTTGAGAGACTTGACAAAACCTGTGCCTTTTCTTCTTCCTATCCTTACAAATATTAGGTGAGAGTCAATATCATTGTTTTTTTTATAAGAATGTCAATAGCATTGTTATTTCATTAGCACATGTTTACTTTTTGTATTTTAACAAGTTTATTTTACTATTTCTTTACTTAAACTTAAGGTATGCATTATGATATTTTGTTTCACTTGAATCTTGCTCCTGTCAAAGAATGGCGTTATTCTGCATGCTGCAGGATTAATGATGGCGAGCCATCAATGCCAATAGAATATTTTTAATAAATCTTTGTTCACAAATCCTGATGAAGTAAATTTAGGAAGTTCCAATTAAAACAGTTTCACTGATGACGGTGTTTGTAGCGGTTCTGCCAAGAGTGTGTGTACATTGCACAGTTTCTACTGGGTGGAGGATGCAGTGCAAGTGTATTCCTATTGTTTATTGATACTAGCCTTCATTCTCAACTCGGGTTGAATGGAATTTAATTGATTTTATATTGTAGGTTGAGCTTCAAACAGTGGATGGACTGGTAAAGGATAGAACACAATGTGCTCCAAATGGTTACTATTTTATTCCAGTATATGACAAGGTAAAACTTGCATAGACAAGTGTACATATAAGGTTATTCTGGTTAACTTATATAGATGTAGATAGTATGTTGATTATCTTCCTAATGCTGTTAGAGTATGTTGATTCTCTTCCAAATGTTGTTAGAGTATGTTGATTATCTTCCAAATGTTGTAAACGTATATTGATTCTCTTCCAAATGCTGTAAGAGTATGTTGATTATCTTCCAAATGTTTTTAGAGTATGTTGATTATCTTCCTAATACTATTAGAGTATGTTGATTATTCTTCGATATTCTTTTCCAACTTCGTTGATAAGTTGTATGGAAGTTTCAGGATACAATCTTGAAAACTGTTTTAATACATGCTTTACAACAACTAAACATTTTCCCACTATGTGTACATATCATCATGGCATGACCACTATGATTTTTAACATGTATTAAGTTCAAAAACAGATAGTTGGTCTCTAAATATCTCTTAATGGTAAGTGCTTCTCAATGCAATTATTTTCATAGCAGGGTTCCTTTGTTATTAAAGTTAATGGACCTGATGGGTGGTCATGGGATCCAAAAAAGGTTTGTTATTTCTCTGTCATTGTTGAAATTTTATAATGGGGATTTATGTCTTGTGCAGTGCTGCTGGCCCACATATCATAATTAATGGTAAAGATGTTGTCAATTTTGCTTCTGCAAACTCTCTTGGGCTTATAAGTCATCAAAAGTTACATGTAAGGAAATGATCTCATAATAATAAATTCTTTTTCTTGGGCACTGCTTTGGTACAGTGATCATTGTGTATACTTTCATACTGCTTGTTTGGATTGATGTTGAGTTTGGTGGAACCATTATTTATAATTAGTTGTGAGTTGACAACACCTAGATTGATCTTTGTTCTATGGCCTTTAATATTGCATCATGATAATTTTAATTGTTTGAATTGAATATTGTAATAAAATTATAATTTTTAATTTTTTTTAAAAATAAAATAAAATTACGGCGGTTCTAAACCGTCATTATTTTAAATGAAATATATTATATAATTATGGCGGTTACAATCGTCGTTATTTTCAATGAAATATATATATTATATAATTGTGGCGGTTGAAACCGTCGTAATAAACTGTCGCGAAAAGTTACGTCGGTTGGAGCGACAGTTTTACAAACCGTCGTAAAACAGCCTCGTGACATATGTTTCTACGACGGAAGAGAAACCGTCGTGATTTGCAATTTACGTCGGTTGTAACCTCCGTAATCCGCCAAATTTAACCGTCATAATTTGCAAATTTTCTTGTAGTGATCCTGGTTCTGTATCAATTCCCTGTACCATAAAGGACAGAACTTTTAAGAAGGTCTTGATTGATTTGGGTGCTAGTGTGAGTCTCATGCCCCTCTCAATTTTCAAAAAGCTGGATATAGGAAAAATATGTGAAACGGGAACAGATCTGAAGTTTGCCGACCACACTACCAAGCGGTCATATGGACTAGCAGAAGACGTGCTTGTGACTATTGATAACTTCACCTACCCAGTGGACTTTGAGATCATTGATCTTCCCGAGGATGAGGAGACAATTATAATACTAGGTTGACTATTCTTGATGACTAGTAGGTGCAGTGTAGATATTGAAGCTGGCAGTCTAACTTTGAAATATTTTGAGGAGGAAAGAACCTTAAAAGTGTTGGAGCTCGAGAAGCAAGGTCAAGAGGAAAGTAATCACCCCTCAGTTGGAATGATCTGAAGAGTGGGAAAAAGAAAAAGCTCAAAACCACTTCTTGAAAAAGTCTCTGGAATAATCCATCAGGTTGCGGCATCTGAGTCATCTATTGCACCTAGAAAGACTCCAAAATCCAGTCAAGAAGTCAATAAGAGGAAGAAACATCAAAGAAAGAAGAGAAAAAAAACATCAAAGGAAGAATGTAGAAGTTGGATGTGAGTTGAATCACAATGTAGCTCTTATTCCTGAATCTGAATGGTGCTCTGTTGCGGAAAGGTCAGGCAACAAAACGTGTAAGCTAAAGTATCCCCCATAGCATTGGGGAGTAACCCGTCGAGCCATGTGACGTTAAACGAAGCGTTAAGTGGGAGGCAACCCACGCTTGTCTGATTAATTTCTTTCTTTTTCCTGTTTGTTTTGTTTTGGTTGCAGGAAATAATCTGGATCCTCCATGTGCAAATGATGATGTAGCAGTGGTGTTGCATTACCGTCAGCATCCCGAGAAGGATCTCTGTGAGTAACCTCTCTCGCTCTTGTTCTAACACATTGGGGCCAATATGTAGTTCAAGTTTGGGGGAGGATTTACTGCTTTTAGTTTTTCCTTTTTGTACGGGTCTAGTCTGTTTTGTGTGTTGTTTTATGAAAACCACTTTGAATTTCCCCTCAAATTAGAGATGAAAATTTTTCCTTGTGAATTCTGTGATGTGTGAGGTAGTCAGGAAAGTATATAAAGTTCGAGGTAAGAAAAGTTAGAACTAGGGACATTGGGAAAGTTTGAAAACTTAGGAATGACCCGAAGACCCTAGATTCCCCGGAGTAAGAAAACAAGTCCAACGTGTAGATTTGTGCCATAGTACTTGGATTTGAGAAGTATTCCCCGATTAGTTCATAGTGATAGTCCGACATGACTAAAAAGAATTGCATGTATAAGGTTGACTGAGAGAATGACTTAAGGCACCGAAAAAGTGAATAATGGCGATAAAGACAACTAGTCTTTCTAAGTTGGGTAACCCTCACCCGGTTACTTAGCCTAACGGCGGTTGAGTCTCAATTGTCGTCCCAAAGTGGACTAATAAACGCCAATGAGGGAGAAGAAAAGAAGAGATAATGGTGCCTAGAAAAAGTTTCGATCAATATTGTACATGTGAGGGAAAACAAAAAAAATTGCCTTAATCTGATTATCCGAATAAAAGGGGTAGAAAATCGAAGAAAAGACTTAAGCCCAAAGCATAGTTGGAGAGGTAACCGAAAAGGGGATTTAGGTCCGTGGTTTTACCGCCGTATGTGTTTGTGTAATACCTTCGTTAATGGACGATTACCAAGAGAACTAGTTTTAGCCGATCGCAACAAAGACTCACGTATGAGTATCAACACACCTTACCTTCACAAGTCTTTCATCTGATATGTACCATTTAATCTGGAAAATCTTTATGCAAGGTTGTTGCTTGAGGTCAAGTAACGGTTTAAGTTTGGGGGAGTTTGATCAGTGGTTTTCATACGTTATTTCACTGTTTGTTTTAGTTACTATTTTGTTATTGTTTATTTGTTTTATATCTCTTTTGCCGCATTTTATGCCTTGGTTGTGTTCTTTAGCGTTTTCAGGTTCACATAAACATTCAGGAGGAATCAGAGCAAAAAATCGAGAAAAATCTCAAGATTCGGGATGAAATTGGAATGAAGACAGTGGCCTGACACGGCCGCCCGTGTCACCTAACACTGACCGTGTCAGGAAGAAGCCAAGAGAACGAAAATATGAAGAAAAACAGTGGGCTGACACGGGTGCCCATGTCACCTGACACTGCCCGTGTTAGCAAGTCTTGCACAGAAGAATTTTTTTATCAAAATAACAGGGAGCCAACATGGCCGCCCGTATCAGCTGACACAACCGGTGTTGGCTTGGACGCTTCATCTTCTTATTTTCTTGGATTTTTGACCTTTGTGTTCCATGAGGGTATTTTGGGCATTTCCTCATTAATGTATTGGACCTGAGAGTATTTTAGACACTTTCTGAGAAGGACAAAAGCACTTTTTGATTTTATGAAAGATTTGACGTGGGAGTTTGGATGCTATCAAGTGATCGGGAGAAGGAAGATTTTTCATGAGCATTAGCAATTGAAGATCAAATTCATCCATTATTCTTGTAATGTCTATCTACTATTTTGTAATTTCTTTTAGTACTATGAGTAGCTAAGCCCCCCAATCCTAGGGGGTGTCCCTGAATTGCATTTGTAATGAATTCTATTTCCATTGTTCTATGAGATAATACTATTCCTTTAATCTTTTGTTATGCAGTATTTTTAATGCTTTTTCGATCGGACAAAATGAAATTGATTTATGGCTAGGGTTTAGGTCGGACCAACCAACCTAATGCTTTTGCATAATAATATTACAGTAGATATTGCCTAGGAATGGGGATACCCTGTAATAACCGAATTATTCTTGTTAAAATATAATGCTTATGATTCTTTCTTGACCGCTAAGGAATTAGGGTAGAGACAGAATCTCAAAGGTTTTTCTGCTAAGGAATTAGGGAAAAACAATCTTAAGAATCGGTAAGGTTCGTTTAGAGTATTATCTCCTAGAATAAGGATTGAAGGTCTTTGCAGTGCAATTCATACACTTTCCTCTAGCATGTTTCTCATATCTGTTTTAAGTCAAGTTTATAATTTTGTTCATTTTATTATTCTTAGTTATAATTTTTAAACAATCAAACCTCAAGGAACTTTTGTTTAATTGAATTAGCATCTGCACTTACAATAACGCGCAGTCCTCGAGATCGGTTCTGGGGATAACCCCTATTATTACTACATCGTAAAAATAGTACACTTTCTATTTTAACGATCAACGACTTATTGAATTATTTCTTTGACTAGTTACATTGAGCATCTTGTTTAAATGACTTGGTATTATTTTTCACGGGATTCTTGATGCATATCTTGAGGAATTTTTTACGCATGTTATCTTGATAAATTCTTGAGGCATTTTGATTAACTCTTGATGTATCATGCTTGACTTTGCTAAGTTTGGTTGAGGTAGAAATTTTGTTGCATACACTGTTGTTCTGTACATACATGCTATTAAATGTGTTTATTCTGTTTTGTTGGATTTTACACCTGTTCTATTCTAAGGATAGGAGCTGTTAAATGTTGTTCTTGCTTGCTTGCTGGAATTTACTGTTGTACTGTGCTGAAGCGCTTTTGTTGCTACTGTTCTTGGTTTGGTTTATACTTGTGCTGCTTTGACATCTCCTCTCTTCATCTCATTTCTTCTCCTTTAAGTTTTGGATTTCTATTTGTTGTTGAGATTGAGTTTGTTTAATGTTTACTTGTGATTGATCACATGCTCCCTTAAGGCTCCTAGTTTGAACTTAATTTTTTATTAGGTTCAAAGTAGGATAGACATTAGGCTTTCAATCATTTGTATGATAACATTAGGTATACTTCATGTTAGTTCCCAAATTCTACGCTTAGTTTGGATTAATGGAATTAATAAAGAAAAACAATTTATATGAAGTTATGAGAGGCTTCGACGAAACTGTGAAACTTGGGTATTTTGGTCGAAGTCACCTTTTGTACAAGGAGAATATGTTGAACAGATTTAGGAGAAATATTCTAAGTCTTTGAAGTTGATTCGACAGGGAACTACTGAAGGTGTTTCGACGTAAGATTTGAATTCAAATAAAGAAGGGAACTTTGTTCTTATCCAGATTTTGAGAGAGACACGTGGAGCATTTGGAAGAAAAGAAGACATGTCTAGCGCCACTTGTCTTATTTTCGTAGGAAGGCCGTTAGAGGTAGTTATTTCGATCATTATAAATAGGAAGTCTTAGTGTTAGGATTGTGTGTGTTCAAAGTTGTACAAATCTCTAGAATTACTCAAAGTACCCGTGTGCAGAGAAAAGAGTGTGTTGAGAAAATGTACGTTTGATGAAACACCATATCTTTACACTTTAATTCAAGTTTTATCTTTTTACCCACAAGTTTATCTTCTTTATTGCACAAGTTATTTTCAATGCATTTACTTGCTGTTCAATTAAGTTTCTACAATTTACTTTCTTTGAATTTTTAAAGTTGTTAACTTTTAGATCATGAATATTGTCGAAGTATTCACCATTTCCAAACTTTATTTTAAGATTTACTAGGACATGTCCTAGGATCAGTATGGTCAATCCTGTAAGTAACCAAATTCCTTTTCGATTTGGAAGACTAGTGGTTGCTTACTAATTTTCATGGTAAACAAATTGGCACGCCCAGTGGGACAGTGCTAGTAATTTTCTTTTCAAAACTTCGTTTTTGTTGTTGTACTCTTTGAAAACTTCGTTGTATGTTATTGAGAAGTGGTAAAGTAGCCACCACTAACAAAGATAAACCAAGGAGAAGATATACGAGGAGAATGGCGAATTCAAATCAGCCAAATGTTTCAATTCCTCAAAGTTTATCGAGTAACAATGGAGAACCGCCCCAAGTATCTTCGACTGGGGGAACAGCGGTTCCAGCGACTGTGTCAGAACTAATGTCATCCATGGCAAGTTCGATGCCCACGCAGTCGATTACCCATAATGAGCCCATTCTAACTTATATTGGGTCATGGGGTCCTCCAGTAACCACTCCACCAATAGGGAACTCTTCGAGTAGGCCCTTCATGCCTTCAGGTTTCTCTATGCCCTTAGGAGGTCGAGAGCAACCCTATAGAATGCCAACATCTATGATGGCGAACTTGCATAACGCCGTCTCAACATTATTAGAACCAGTAATGAATGTTACTTTGCCATTACAAGGATCAGGATCTGGGATAAACATGGGTCGAAGTAGTCAACCATAAGGAATGGGTTATTCCACCCAAATGGAAAACTTGACTAATAATTCTGCAGCCATTATTAGGAAACAAATGGATGAGAGTAATCATGAAATGGTCCAAATGTTGGCCCAAACAATAGGGACGATTTTTAATCCCCTAATCCAAAGTAGTACTCAATCCAACCAACAAATGACAGCAGATGACATGCCTTGTGGATTTTTTTGGAGTACCATAACCTTCTCGACATCCACAGAGAGAATACATATTGGAGAATTAGGGAGTAGTCCTCGAAGAAGACCCTACCATTAACCAAGTCCAGCAAAACCAAAGAAACCCGCCCCATGAAAATCTAGCCAATCCAGGAGTAGCAGTCGAACAGCCTAGGGTCGAACCCCCCAGAGCCCAACCTCAAATTCCAATTGAGGAAAGACCAAGGGTGGTAATGGTGAATAGGAATCAAAATGCTGATAACGTTGTACAGCAAATTCGACGTGATGATGTGGCCGCAGATAACAATCTAGCAGCCATGGTCAAAAGGATAATGGCGCGAAATGGAGTAAACTTTGGTCTTCCGAAGACTAAACTATACTTCACCATTATCAAAGTATATTTTACAATCAGATCTACCTCCTAGATGGAAAGTTCCTAAATTCACTAAATTTTCTAGGGATACCACTGAATCCTCTGTCGAACATGTGGCTAGGTACTTGATAGAGGCTGGAGAGATTTCGAATAATGAAAACCTTATAGTAAAATATTTCCCAAGCTCTATCACCAAAAACGCTTTTACATGGTTTACAACCTTGCCACCAAATTCGATCCATAATTGGACTCAGTTAGAAAGATTGTTCCATGAATAATTTTATATGGGACAAACCAAGATTAGCCTGAAGGAATTGGCCAGTATCAAACGAAAGTTTACTAAGCCAATAGATGATTACTTGAATAAATTCCGTCTACTCAAAGCCACGTGTTTTACACAAGTGCCAAAACATGAATTGGTTAAAATGGCCGCAGGGGGTTTAGACTATTCTATTAGAAAGAAACTGGACACCCAGTACTTCAGAGATATGGCCCAATTGGATGATAGGGTTCGATAATTATAACATTTAAAGGAAGGAAAAGCCAGAGCAAATAAAAACAAGAGGGTGGCCTACGTCAAATTTAATGAAGATGATGAGGGACAATATAATTAGCTTTTAAACTTCGACGAAAGTGAGATCGATCTTGTTGAGTTAAAGAAAGGGCCCCCTTATTCCTGTAAAGTCTTAGCCCCTTCGAACGAGAAAAACCCAGTCGAACCAGAAAGGAACGATAGATTTCCTAAGAAAACTTATACATTCGCGTCACAAAATGTGACGAAATCTTCGACTTGTTAGTTAAGGATGTGAAAGCACCTTTGTTTTGACAGAATTTTGGTAAAACAATTTTAATGATAAATATGAAGAAATCTGGCCCTGAGAAAAGATGTTGAAGAAGATGTCTTAACCTGAAGACTTGACATTCTGAAGTACCGTACTGATTTAGCAAGTTTTAAATCTGTAACAAATCTGCCCAAGATTTGATGTGCTGGATCGAAGACCAGAGATAGAAAGCCCAAGGATGCTGAAGCCTATAAAAGAAGACTTAGACCTAGGATTTTATATGCCTTTTGTAACCTAGTTCTCTTGCGTAAGAAACAAGGGTTTAGGGTTTTGAGAGTCATTGGCTCTCTAGGTTGTAAGTCTCCCTTTGTATCAGTTGATGCATTGTGGAAGATATAGGTGTCGCACAGATCCATAAGCCTTGAGGTATTGGACTGTGTATTATTCTTGGATGAAGCTTTTAAGTAAATCCCAGTTAGCTTATTTATTAAGTATGCTTGACAGAATTCTGTATTGACAGTGATGATGTAGAAATCACAGTTGGTGATTAGGGGAAGTGAGTGGAGTATCTCATATCTAAGAGGTTGTTCTTTGATAAAGTATTCTTTAGGTAGATATTAGGATATAAAATTGTAAATGGGGGAGTTTAGCTTTGTAACAGTTCTACAGATAGTGAAGTCTTCTTCCTGGATTGGTATCCCCCGGATGTAGGTGAGTTGCACCGAACTGGGTTAACAATTGTTGTGTTCTTTATCATTCTGCATATTTACTTTTCTGTTAGGGTTCATGATAAACATGTTGGATCAGATGTCGTAACATCTATGATTATGCAGTTCTGATATTCAAGGTATCAGTCTGCTGTTGTGCCTCTGTGTTTAAATATTTATGCAGAACAATGTCGTGACATGTGTTAGGACATCTGTAGTCTGCATTGCCAGAATTTCAATTAGTATCAGAGCAAGCATCCTGTCTGTTTCTGGATGAGATCTTTGGGAGATACTTTCTGGAGTTTAAACAAGGAGGATTTTTGAAGATCAGATCAATAAACTCAGACATACTCAAGGGTATTAATGGATGGGATGGATGTTCTTGATCGAAGGTAACAACCCGGTGGTTGTTCATGTTGCTGAGGAGGTTCTACAATAATTGTAGGAGAAGTGGCTAGTTCTCTTGTTGGGGTGTCTTATAAGATGTTTTGACATCTCATTAGGGCAAGCAGAATCTGTTCCTTGGTGGTTCCGCTACATGTGTTTCTGATGGAAGAGCTCTAGAATTATGAGATTCTGGAGTTGTTACTGAAGACAGACGGTGGAAGGTCTCAATCGTCGGCCTCTATATGTGAAGATATCTGCATTCTTTTATTCCAAATTCGGGAGCGATGGAATGAAGGGAGTTGTTAGAAGATGTCTGTTATGGTGACTTGGTACTTGGAAGCTTGGTTCCATGGTATAATGTGAAGTCACTTGAAGAGGAGAGGAATTGAGTTTAGGTTTATCAAGTTCTTGCTCTGGGAGTTTGATAAATTATTGATCGGTTAAGTTGTCAAAGATACTTGAGAGTTCTCTCAAGTCCACTCATAAAGGTGTCTCAGTCGTGCGTTTGGAGTCTTCAAGTTACTCTTCTGACTAGAAGGTGTTTCTATGAAACGCAACCTGAAGAAAGTGGAGGTGATTTATTTTCACTCTCCAAAATAGCAAGGAAGGATTCATCTCTCTTAACCCTAAGGGTGGATCTAATATGATTGGAGTTCTCAGAATTGTTTAGGCAAATAGGATTCGTTCAGAAAGAATCTTAGTTACTTGAGTCAAAAGTGACAGCCTTGGTATCTCAACACTATTTGTCAAAGAAGATACTTGCAAAAGATTGAATACTTGATAAGTGTTCATGAAGTGATCTGGTGGAGCTTAGCTACAAAAGTGAAGAAGGGTTATTGGACAAGGATTTAAGATCAACTGCTATTTGTGGAATTCACAAGTATTTAATTGATTATCCTCGAAAGTCAAGATAGCTGATGTTCAACAAGATGTTGGAACATCTCATCATCAGAGTTTGTGCAGAATCATGGGAGGGGTACTGCATATAATTTAGCATTTGTTTTAGTCTTTGGTGTTGACCTAAGAATCGACTTCAGTCAGGTGTGCCAGAAGCATGTGATCTCTGGAGAGTTTCCTGGCAAGAAACTGGTCTGGACTTTGATGCTGTTGAAGATGAAGATAAAGACATCATAATCTTGATGGTTAGTTCTTGGACCAGTTTATTTCTTATCTAAGAGTAATGGAGTGCAGCAGGTGTGTTCAAGTGGTTACTAGAAGCATCTGGTGGTGCAATAGCTTGGATAAGTTTGTTTCTGATCTAGGTACTTGGGAGCATGGGATCTTGCTCAGTTTGAAGGTCAAGGTTAAGTGGTTGTTATCTTTGACTTTCTATAGACTGCTCTACTAAGGAAAGTGGCATTGTTTGGTATGGCTATGGTGTAGTCTAGAACTATTTTATCCTCTGAAGATTCAGATGTGGCAGGTGTGAAATCTTTGGAGTTTCAAAGTAGATAGTTATTCATCAAGGTGTGAGCTTGAAGAGAATATCTGTGATATGTTTAAACAAGATAGAGGTTGTCTACTCAAACTTGGTTATTGAATCAAGTCTATGAGAGCATGGAACTCTTGTTCTGTTAAAGGGAGGAGGTTCTTCTAAGTGGCAGAAGGAGGATCTGAATTCAGCAGCTGGATGTCGTATCAAAATGTTCTGACATCTAGCTTAAAATCAGAATCTCAGCTGGTGATGTGGCACATCAGCTTAAGATAAGGTGATCTACAGGAGAATGAAAGTTATAGATGCTTCAAAAAGGTCTATCTCATGCAGTTTGTGTAACACCCCATTTTAATTATTTAATCGTCGCGTGTTAATTTGTATTGTTTGGCCTTGTTAAGGGTGAGTGAAGGGTAGTGCCTTATTAAATTAGTGGGGATTAAAAACCTTAGCTTAATAATAATGATATAGCAGTGAAAATAATAATAGTAATGTTATTATTATTATTATTAGGACTATTATTATAATTATTATTATTTTATTATTAACTAAATAAAAATCTGATGTAATTAATTAGATAATGGCTAATAGAAAATAATAAGGGTAGTTTGGTAATTATAGGATAATTAATGAAAAATTGGTGGGGGTTTTAGCCATAATCAGAATTTAGAGAGAGAAAGAGAAAGGCTAAGGAGAGGAAGAACAAGGGTGTGCTAGGGCTATCATCTCCATCAGATTTTCGCAGGAATTAATCAGGAATTCGAGGTAAGGGGGGAGAATGGGTTTAATATTGGTGATATGTTCATGATAGGGTAGTGGGGAGTCCTTAACCCCGTAGGAATTCGTATGCAAAATGTTGTGTTATTGATTTGTGTATATGTCTGATGTGATGATGAAATTGTGCATGAATTGATTCGTGTTAACATGATTTTTGTTGTTGTTACTGTTGTCTGAATAACCTTTGTTGCAGATCTGTTTTTGACCCAATTTGGGATAACGATTTGGATTCTAAGACCTATAATCCATGTAGTAATGATAGGTGAAGTTGTAATGTGAAATTATAAGTCCTAAAACTGATGTAGAAACACTTTTAGGACTAGTTTGGGAGAATAGAAGAGAGATTATGTGACAGAAGTTGGACTGACGTGAAAATGAGTATTTTTCACAGCTTCTGCCCATACGCGTACCGAGGAGGGTGATACGCGTATGGCTTGGCGTGCTATGGAGGCCTTACGCGTAACATGCATGTTGGTACGCGTATGGCAAGGCTTTTTTAGGGCAATACGCATAGGAGATGTCATGTGGCACGGCCCTCTGCCCATACGCGTAAGGATACGCGTATGGTGGCTTGGCAATACGCGTATGGAGTAGTTATACGCGTATCCAGATCTGAGAAAGGAATTTGTGAAGGAAATAGCTCTCTGCCCATACGCGTATGAGGTTAGGCAATACGCGTATGGCAGGGCGAGGCAGAAGGCCTTACGCGTCTGGTACGCGTATGCTTGGGCGGGAGAGTTTGGCAATACGCGTATGACTCAGGTCAGTACACGTATGACTAGTGTGCATGGAAAATTTTGGTGTTCTGCGATTTCTTTCAAGATTTCGCGTCCAATGCAGTTTCTTATGGTTTGGGAGGTTGGGATTAGATGCCAGAACTTGAGTAGTGTGGAATTGGTGATGAAAATAATTAATTTAATAATTTTAGGGAATTAATTAATTAATAGTCGATTTGTGTTGTGTAAAGTAATCGTATGGTGTTGGATGTTGATGTGTGATTCAGGTGTGATCAGGAGAATCGTGAACATGTATAAATATGCTATTGTACATGTGTTTCATATGCATAATTGTGTCATGCACTTCATGGTGTTGGTGGGATGAATCATTGCTCAGGAGGAGTGTATGTGATTCATCTGTACTCCGATATGGAGAATGGTGGGGATAGATTATTGCCAAGTAGGGGTGTATGTGATCTATCCGGGTTCGATTGAATGAGCCATGATGTTGGTACCACATGCATTGTGTCTAATGTTGAGTCGCATTGCATCATTATTGATATGTGTTGTTTGTATGGTGATGATTTGTGGACCAGTGGGTCGTAATGGTATGATTGTGTGTGAATACTTACTCTTATCATGCATCATTCACCGTTAAGTATTGAATGTAATTCTCACCCCTTTGTTGTTGTTGTGTCTGTGCTTCTTCGAAAGTACAGATAATCGAGGTACTTAGGTTGCTGGAGTACGTGTTGCTTGTTCGAGTCGTAGGAGTCGCTCTGATACGTAACACAGGAATTATGGGGATTTCAATCATTTGTTATTTGTTATTCATTTTTGTTACGTATCTTTCTCTTTGATGAATTTATGGTGAACCACGAGTTATGTGGAATTTTTCCGAAGTTGTTGGCATGTGGCCGTGAAATGAATAAATAAATTATTTTTCGTTGTTTTATTTCATTTAATAAAAGGAGTTTGATGTTGGTTTTATGAATGTGGCATCCTACTTTATTTTTGGTGTAAAAACTCTGATTATTTCATAGAATTTTGTGTATTTTTCATAAATGGGAAAGTGGGGTGTTACAGTTTGCGAGAGCTGCGGTTTGAGAAGATGTTACATGTTAGAGGCTTGGTGGATCCAAGATGTCTTGCTATGGAGCAAGTAGTTCATGTAACTTGAAGATCAGATTTCATTGGTGGATCAGTGTATCTTGTGGGAGTTCTAAAGAAGAGTTGGATCAATCAAAAGGTGGCATTTGGTTGGTTTCATAGTGCACATTCAATTCGGGTACTTGGAACTAATTACTCTTGGGCAGAAGGGTAGCTGGTTGAAAACGTAAGGAGGATCTGGTTCATCTTGGAGCTTGTGGTAGAAGTTCTAGGTTGAGGATGAAGGTGTACCTTCTTTTGGTGGATGAGAGTTTATTTCTCTCTGGGTTTCTGGAGTTCTCTTTGTTCAAGCTGGTGGAGCAGTGTTGTGTGAAGATCTTCAGTTGGATTACTATGCAGATAGTAAGTCCAGTGGTGAAGCATATCAAGAACCATGGTGTGTGGTGTCTGGGATGTGTGAAGGATGTCCTAACTAATGTTAAAACATTATATGAGTTGGTTATCTTTGGAGGAAGATTCTTAAGTTCTAGTCTAAGAACTTGTTGCCTACATCGTGTCTAAGGAGTATCTATCTTGTCATACGGGAGAATGATGGAGTAGAAGAACTGCCTTGGAAGGATGGTGTAGAGAAGACTGAAGTGGATCATGTGTTGATTGCATGGAAGTCTGAATATGGATATTCACCAGTTCATCAGAAGTATTTCAGGTTATCATACGGGAGAATAATGAAGGAATGACTGTCTTGGATTGTTGGGTGTCTATCTATTAATTGAACTTGCTAAAGTCAGATGAAAAGCTTGTGGAGGGGATAACGCCCCTATTGGCAAGTCATGCTAAAGGGAAGTGGATCAGTTTGGCAGTTATGAAGTTCTGAAGCATGTATACGATATCTGACACCATTGGAAGAAAAAAAAACTAATAGGTATGGTATCTCTTTGAGGAATATGGATCATTCCAGATCAATTGGATTTTATCTCGGGAAACAAGGATATCTATACATGAGAATTCAAGAGGAATTTGTTTGGTGTATGGATAGTTTCTGGAAGAGGGGGATCAATTGAGCTTTGATCTTAATCCAAGAGTTTGTTAAATTAGGATGGTGATCCTAATGAGTCCTCATGGGAAGCATGATGGTGTTCATGTGTGAGTGATTATTGGTTCTTGTCAGAAGAAGCAATAAGTGGAGTTGATGATTGTGTTCAGCATGTAGGTTGGACAGAGGGTGCGCTCTTGAAGACATGAAGATACGTCTTATGTTTTCCATTCATCAGCATATGTGTTCATTGTAGGAGCACTGGTTATCTTAGATAGGGGGAGTTTCTCCTTGAACTAAGATATATTACTGCGGGGGTGCAGTTTAGGTTCCAGTTTGCATTATGCGTCAAGCAAACTGTGATTATGTTTCCATCTTGGGAGGATGAGATGTCAAGAAGGATGTCTTGACATTAGTGTACTATTGCAAGTTGGGGGAAACTTGACAGTACAAATTACATGGTTCTTAATGGATGCTTAAGAATCATTGGTTAGGTTTGGGAGAATTTATTTTTCTCTGCAGAATGTAATCATAAGACTGTGGGGGACAATGTCTGACATGATGTCAGAACATTGTTAAGGACATGTGATAAAAGTAACTGGTCTTGTGTTCGGTGGAGAACATGCATCTTCATCGTAACTTAGATTATTTTTGGACGGTTTTCTTCAAACAAGAAACAGTCAAAGCATTCTTAACCTCTACACATTGATATTGGTGAAGTTACTTCTTTGGATTAATGAGGTCATTGAATTAACCATTGCTATTTTCAAAGGCTCGTTACATTCGAAGGAATTTTCTTGGGTATTTAAGGGTTTCCTTGGATCAGGTTGTCTCATTCTGTGTTTTCATTGTGGTGTGTTCAAAATGTCTTTTGTTCAAGTCTGGATTAGTATTGGTTGGGTGTGGGAATGTCTTGGCTACCTTTGTCAGTTTTTGGCTAAAAATGGGGAGTATGAGTAACGGGAAAAGGGAATGTGTGTGCAGTTGCTTTGCAAGAACATTGAACAAGGTGTTGGCTTTATCATCTTGTATATGTTTCTCTTGTGTCTTGTGACTAGAGTTAAGAATCAAGTTGTGTCTTGTGACCTGAGTTACATGCTTTATGTACTCAGATTCACGAAGACAAAACTGATCTCTGGAGGGGGAGTGTGTTTGAAAGGAGTGTCCAGGATTCTGGTGTTTCAGACTTTCTTTTTGTCTCTTTAGGAGTCTCAACTCCTGGACCTTTCTCAACTTCACTCATCCTGGGAAGGGGAAGGTTGTGTTATCTTCCTCCTCGTGTACACCAACATGAATCCAAAAATGCTCAGTATTCCAATCATAACTGCCATTCAGACTAAAAGGAGTTTTAGCCAAAATTTGTCAAAAGGGGGAGATTGAAAGCACCTTTGGTTTAACAGAATTTTGGTAAAACAATTTTAATGATAAAGATGAATAAATCTGGCCTTGAGCAAAGATGTCAAAAAAGATGTCTTAACCCGAAGACTTGACATCCTGAAGTACTGCACTGATTTAGTAGGTTTTAAATCTGTAACAAATCTATCCAAGATTTGATGCGCTGGATCGAAGACCAGAGATAGAAAGCCCAATGATGCTGAAGCCTATAAAAGAAGACTTAGACCTAGGATTTTATATGCCTTTTGTAACCTAGTTTTCTTGCATAAGAAACAAGGGTTTAGGGTTTTGAGAGTCGTTGGCTTTCTAGGTTGTAAGTCTCCCTTTGTATCAGTTGATACAATGTGGCAGATATAGGTGTCGCACAGATCCATAAGCCTTGAGGTATTGGATTGTGTATTGTTCTTGGATGAAGATTTTAAGCAAATCCCAGTTAGCTTGTTTGTCAAGTATGCTTGACAGAATTCTGTATTGACAGGGATGATGTAGAAATCACAGTTGGTGATTAGGGGAAGTGAGTGGGGTATCTCATATCAAAGAGGTTATTCTTTAAAAAAGTCTTCTTTGGGTAGATATTAGGATATAAAGTTGTAAACGAGGGAGTTTAGCTTTGTAACAGTTCTACAGATAGTGGAGTCTTCTTCCTGCATTGGTATCCCCTGGATGTAGGTGAGTTGCACCGAACTGGGTTAACAATTGTTGTGTTCTTTATCATTCTGCAGATTTACTTTTCTGTTAGGGTTTATGATAAACATGTTGGATCAAATGTCATAACATCTGTGATTATGCAGTTCTGATATTCAAGTTATCAGTCTGCTGTTGTGCCTCTGAGTTTAAATGTTTATGCAGAACAATACCGTGACATGTGTTAGGACATCTGCTGTCTGTATTGCCAGAATTTCAGGATGGTTAAATGATAGTGTCTCCCTGTGCTAAAATGCCTCCTTTAGAGCAAAGGAAGAATATAGGTTTTGTAAGTATCATAATTTCTTGGGTCATAAAACATCTCAATGTTTTCTTTTCAGGGATGTCATTCAGAATGCCATCAAGGATGGAAGACTAAGGTTTGGAGAAAAAGTGAAGGCTCAGATGAAAATCGATGCTGATCCTTTGCAAGTGGCTGATTCTCATTTCACTGAACCAACTGTTGTCAATATGATCGAAGTTATTGATGACTTTTCTCATAACATTAACATGATCGAAGCACTGACGACTTCATCAATGATGCAGTCATGGTTAAGATCACTGAGGATCTTGACGAGAAGGTTATGAAAGATCACATATGTAAGGTTACTGATGATGTCACCAAAGGAATCGTCAATGGTTGTAACAACGAAACTGTTGATGGTTTCGATATTATAGGAATCACTAAGGATTCTAATCTGGTGATGGTAACAAAAGAATCAACTGATGGTTTCGTACGGATGGATAACTTAAACAAGGCTACTGATGGCCTTACAATGAAGTTTCAAAATTTGGAAATAACTTAGGATGTCGCTATGGATGTTAACATGGTCGAACTTTCGCAAGAAACTTCGATGGAAATTAACGAAGAGCGACGACAAGAGGAATACAACGAACTAGCTTTCCCGAAGGAAGAGGAGAGCCTGATCAAAAGAAAAAGTCGGAGGTTATGCTCTGCCCAAGGTGCAGCGCCGTGTTCGATAAGAAAGCGACCCAAAATATGGAGGTAGTTCGATTGGCGAAAGCCATAGGAAACTGCAAAGACCCTGGTAGCCACCAAGTTTTTGACAAAAAGAGGCCTTACAGGGGACAGGATCAAGCGAAGCAACGATTCCCAGGTGCCAAACCTACCACTTTCAAACCAATTGCACAGGCTTCTAGAGGAAATTGGGAAAAGCCATTCGAAGACAGAGAACGAGGCCACCAAAAGTGGCAGAACTTCGAGGTCAACAGGGGTTCATCGATGGGTACCGTAAGGAGTTCCAGACCTCCAGGAAGTTAGCTTATATCTTTGAGAACTACAAAGGCAAGAATCCGATGACTAGATCTCAATGGAGAAGGGAGCAAAGGAGAAGGGAGGCAGAAAGGCAGGCCAGAGAGAATCAGAAAGGTGAATCAAGCACCAATATACCTACTGTAAAAGGTGAGAAAAAGGAGTTGAAACCCATCGAAAAGAAGCCTGTAGAGGGGAAGTTATTTCCCACTCAAGAAGAAGAGGCTAAGAAGGAGTATGATTGTTCGATCGCTGAACACGAGATGCTCACTGATGACTTCGATACAAATTCATAAGCATCTTTGGATATCATGGTTAATGTAGTATTTATGCTGCCAAGGGAGGTCGACCAAGTTACTGAGGTTGAAGAGCTGGAGGATAATACCGACATAGAGATGGCCACTCACAGGCCAATTTTTTACTATATTATGAACAATGGTTGCATAGAAGAACATAATGGGTTCTTCGAAAGGCTTGATGAGGCTATGAAAAGTCACTTAAAGCCTCTCTTTATTACAGGAAAAATCAAAGATGTGCCAGTCAACAAGATCCTGGTAGATTGCGGTGGAGCAGTGTCGCAACTGCAAACAACTGGCAGAAAAAATAGAAGAGTCGCCACCGAGCGTTATTTATCTCGACGAAGGGAAAGGAAACGATCAAAGAAAACCTCAAAAGGGAAAAAACGAGGTCATCGCAACCATAGTCTGGGTTCGAGAGTCGTTTATGTGAGAGGAAGGTATTAGCACCCCCTCGCGTCCGTTGTACTCAACGAGATCCACGCTTATTGTCTAATCAAAGGGTTTGTCATCTAAAGCCTAATGCTAAGCGGAAAGGCAACGAAAAATAAACGAAAATGAGACTCGATAGGACATCGCCGTCCTAGGCCTACGTATTCCCTCGTGCAATGGGAAAATCATAGTCAACGTAGTTCAGAGGACTATGGGTGGAATGGGGGAAGGTTGCTTGCCAAGACATCGTTGTCTTGTGCCACGTATCCTCAATCGGACGAGAGAGAGAGGAAGTCAGAGTAGCCGTAGCTCGACCTACGAAACCACTGATTGGTTAAGTGTTTTTTTATGAGCGACGTTAGGTTCGCGTCCGGCAATTAGGGTTGATGCCTGTTTGCGATAGAACAGAAATAACGTGCTCTTTTCTGAAAATGATTTGAGACCTATCCTGAAGGATAAAAATATTTGCACTTTGATTTGTGATTTTTAGACAGAAGTGAGTTAAGTTAGTTTGAAACTTGTATTGTACTAAAGTCTATGACATATGAGAGAATGCGTCGCATTTTCACCCCCAAACGGAACGTATGCTAAACACTCTAGAAAAGTGAAGGGAGGCCCCTAATTCTTCATTTCCCATGTACTTAAGGCTCGTGGCGCACAATACTCATTGTATTTATTAAGTGTTTTGTACTTGTTTAGAGGTGAGAAGAGAAAGGACTCAAAGGTTGAAAAGAAAACAACTAGGAGTATCTAGATCCTAATGTTGTCATGCACAATGATCCTAAAGTTGAGATAGAAGGGAATTCTACCTAGTGTTAGCATGCAAAGGATTAGACCTAAGGTTAAGGTTTAAAAGGGACTATCCTAATTGTTATCATGCAAAGGATTGAAAGCCTAATGTCTCTCCTACCTCTAACTTAATCAAATATTAAGTTGAGCTAGGAATCCTAAGGAATCATGTGAGCAAACACAAGTAAACATTATACTAATCAATCAAAAACAAAAATAAAACTTAAGACTTAAACAAGTCTTAAAGCTTAAAAGAGAAGAAAGAAGAAAGAGATGGAGGAGAAGATGCAACATCAAGTAACTCAAGAGATGAGATTAGCATAAGCAATGAGAAATGCAAACATCATATTCAATCATTCAAGACAGTCACCATCACCAAGTACATACACTTCAAACCAAACTTCAAGAATGAAAGTCAACTCAAATAGGCAAAACAATTCACTAATGAACACACCAATGACTTAAAACCAAATAAGAAATATTATCAACCAACAAACAAAGTGAAGTGAGGTCAAATGATAGGAGAACCAAGATAGGGAAGTATCTAAGTCATATCACATTCATCTCATGTTAATGATCAAAGAAAGAGCAAGAAGGTTATGTATCTTAACAACAAACAAGCATTTGTCAACAAAAAGCTCATGTAAGACACACTTCAAAAGAGCAAACATGTGAGATTAGGGTATGAACCCAAGTAGGGCAGTAGCATGATCATGTATATCAATCCAAACATCAATTCATGAATGGAAAGAAGATTCACGAAGGATCAACTTCAAAACATGCATCACAACTAGACAAACATCCACTTAAGTCATCCATACAAGAAACAAATGATCATGTGAGGCAAGAAGTGAGAAATGGTCACACCATGGAAATCATATCAAGAGGATCAGAATCTTTCACATGTCATTCAAATCAAACAAGAATCCACAAACATCCATTATATCATACAAGATAGCATCACAAAGAACTAGTTCAAGAACGCCAAAGGACCAAGGCCAAAACATTGTCAGCTTGGAAATTCAACAACAAATAGGAAAATGATCAAATGAGAATGATTCCCAAGCCATAATCAATTCAAAACAGCATGTGATCATATCAAATAATCTTTTCAAGCTTCACTTAAACACAAGTGGTAAAAAAGAATCCAAACTAGGTCAAACATCAAGCATGTTCCATTCAAATTCAAGCCACATGTAAGCATCAGCCAAAAATAGAAACAAGGCTTATAAAAATTCAAATAAATGCTTAAACTCATGTTATATCCATCAAGAATAAATGTGCAAAAAATCTCAAGAATTTCAAAATTGCATCACAAATTGGATCAAAACATCTCACATTGCAACTAAGTCGAGCAATAATCGAGGAGCATTAAAAACCACAAGAAAAATAATCAAAAATTGATCACCAAGGCAACATAATGGCATTTAAACAATACTCATTGAAGTGTCAAAAAATGGTAAAAATATTGGCTCAAGAAGTGATCCTCAAAGCATCAAACATAAACCCTAATCACAAGGGCAAACATGGAAAACACCTCTAAAAAATAATTCCAAATAAAATAGAAAAATAAAATAAAAAATATGAAAAAGATCTCCACACATCAAATAATCAGAAATGAATTTTTGTTGAATTATATCATGTTTTGAACAATAAAAATAAAAATCAAATGAAAAAGAAAAGAAAATAAAGAAGAAGTAAGAAGAACATGGTGTGGGGGGTGTGATAGCAAAATCAGTACAAGAGGAATCACATACACACACGTTTGGACCCAACGAAGGTAGGGTGTGGAAATTAAAAACACGATGGGCCCAGTCCAATGATTAATATTTCATCTGATTAAATAAAGTGTGACAAAATAAAACAAATGTGAACATACATCAAACAGTCACAATCATCTAAGTGAGAAAAAGACAAAAATCCAAACCAGCCAATCAAAACGCGCCATGCCATCATCTTCTTCATGAAGCCAACCCTAAAAACCCCATGCATCGTGAAACAAACAAACATGAACGACATGAAATCATCAACTTCCCCATCAATTTTCTCCATCAAATTTAAACCAAATCAAACAAAATAAAACCCTAACAAGAAGTACGAAAAACAAGGATTAACATAGTGCCATTAATTTCTCAAAACTCACAGTCAAACATAGAACAAAATAGCTTCAACGTCATGGATTCAAACATGATTTCAAGTGTTCAACAATGTCAAAAAAATCATATTCAAATATTCAAACAATGCCATCATTTCAGGCTCCTCCAGATGCAATGCATGATCAAACATAAAACATTAGGATCTAAAAGATGAGAGCTCAAAAGATTGAAGAAGCTTACCTAGTGGAGTATATCCACTGCTTCTTGTGATGTTTAGAGCTCAAGAAACCCAGAGACCTTGTTCTTCACTCTTCAAAATGCACGAAATAAGCAAGAAAATTAAGCTTCCTTGTGAGAAAAAATGGATTCAATGGAGAGCTTGTGAGAGGAAAAGAAGAGTTTAGATCTTGAAAGTGAGACAATGAGGTAGGTTTGGAGCGTTTCAGTTTATATATGAGGGTTTTAGGGTAAGGAAAAGGTTAGGGAATGAAGTTGAGGTCATGAGCTGGTTATTTGACTTGGAGAGAGAAAAATGAAAAGGAAGTGCACATGTGGTTGGCTCGGTTTTGCTAGGTTTGGAGTGAGGTTTTTGTTGCTTTGGGTGAGTATGGTGAGGCATGAAGAGTGTGAACAAAAGCTAGTACGTGAGAGAGAGTTTTGGTGCAAAAAGAATCATTTCTCATTTTGGAAAAAAAGGTGAAAACAAGTGCATGAAAAGTATGCCCTTGCTTGGTCATTTTGAGAAAGATTTTAGTGGTGTTATGTGTGTGGTGTGGATGAGCAAAAAGTATGCTGCAAGAAAACTACGCAAAAGTGTCCAAAGAAATGTCTTGAAACATGTTGAGGCACCCTACTTTGCTTGAGCATAGCTTGAATAATATTACTCCAATGGGTGAAAACTTGAGATGGTATGAATCTAGGAAGTGGAATGAACAATTTTGATGTTCAAATCAACTTGAGATAAGGCTTATAAAATTATGAAAAATGCCATTGAAATCATGTACATAAAATTGATTGAACCTGCCTAGAAATTCCAAGTCACAAATGCCATTTGACAACTTGGTGACACCACCTCTGAACCTTTATAACTTGGGGAGTTTTAATCCAAATGAGGCATTCTTGGACTTTTTGGAAAGGTGGGATTGCACTCTACAACTTTCATGTTGAAAAGATTCCAAAATGAAGCTAGGAAACCACTCAAAAACAAGCTTGAAAATAGGCACAAAAATTGACCCTTAACAGTTAGAAAAATTTCTAAGTGTTGGAAAAATGAAAGTGTGAAATGTCCAACTTCCAACAATCATAACTTGCTCAAAAATGATTCAAAGGAGATGAATTTTATATGGTTAGAAAGCTTAAAATGAGCACTACAACTTTCATGTTTGACAAAAAATGAAATGGAATCTTGAACATGGAGAAAAATGGCCTTGAAAGTGGATGCACAACCATGAAAACTTGCCAAAATAGAACGTTCTAAAACCCTAATTTGCCAAAAATAGCAACTTTCCACAATCCTTGATTTTTCATGATTCCCTTGAAATTTCTTGATCAAATCTCATCCATTGATCATGTTTGACATGACAAACACAAAATTGACCTCAAAAAGTCAGGAGTTGACTTTTTACCTACACAGTTGACTTTATCCCCAATTATACTGATTCACAAACACCTGATCAATTGAAGGCCCTCTGATTCAAATTAATGATCAATCTTCCACACCTAGACACTTGAGAATATATAGGAGGACATGGAACCAAGTCTTGCTCAAAGAATCAGAAATAAACTGATTTTATCACAAACCCTAATTTTGGTCCCAAAAAGATAAGAGGTAGATGCACATCTTCAAAACCCTATTTCCTCTGAACATGATGGAGAATCCCATAAATAAAGATGATTTGTGCAACAAAAGGATGACGAGACTTCAAAATTCTTTCCCATGTAGGTACCACACACCCAAATATCCAAAACCCTGAATTGATGACTAAAGATAGGAGGAGGTGATCCACTTCAAACCTCTTTCCAAATTCAACCATTTAATGAAGTGATGGACATGTTAAGATGCCTTGAGGCCTAAGAAGCCATTGTAGCTTGGTTGATGGTGATATTGAAAGTATCTCTCCCTTTGATGCCCTGAACAAAGTTCCCCTATCTTGAATATACTTTCTTGCTTGAACCTCTGAGAATCATACTCTCTTCTTAAGCTAACCAAGATACCTTAATCCTATGCTTAGAACCAATGATATGCACAAATGATAATGCAAAACGAAATGAAACATAATTCAGTTAAAGTTAGAAACATGAGGGGAAATTTTGGGGTGCTACAGCTGCCCCTATTCAATCAACTTGGACTTGAAGGAATGACAACAACGGCATTCATACATTCAAGGTACACGGAGATTGAATACCAAAAGAACCCAGAAATTCGCCAACTGCGGGGGGATAACTGATAAAAGTGATTGCCAGCTGAAGGTGGACTCAAAGTAAAGACACCACTCGAAAGTGGACTTGAAGAGAATGTCGGCCTGAGACAGACTCACAATTGACGAATAAAAGACAGAACGCCGGCCGGAGGCGGATTCACATCAAGAGGATAATAGCCAAAAGTGAATTGTAATAGGAGTGTCAATCAGAGGCGAACTCACATCAAACGAAAGTGAATTGTAAGAAGAATGTCGGTTGGATGCGGTCTCACATCTAACAAGTAAAGGAATGTCGACTAAAAGGCAGACTCACGACCCCTAACAAAGGTTTACTGGCCGAAGGCGGGTTCACAATCAAAAGGATAACAGATGAATGCCGACCACATGTGAGCTCACATATTGCAAGAAAGGGAATGTCGACAAATAGACGGACTCATATCCAAACACAAAGGTAGGCCGACACACGGGCGAACTCACAACCAGAGGTTAACATCACAAGATGGATTTTCATAAGGAAGGCCGACACACAGGCGGACTCACAACCAAAACACAAAGGTAGGCCGACACACAGGCGGACTCACAACCAAAGGTTACCATCACAAGATGGATTTTCAAAAGGAAATCTGACACACAGGCGGACTCACATCCAAACACAAAGGTAGGGCGACCCACAGGCGGACTCACAACCAGAGGTTACCATCACAAGATGAATTTTCAAAAGGAAAGCCGACAACAGGCGGACTCACATGCAAACACAAAGGTAGGCCGACACACAGGCGGACTCACAACCAGAGGTTACCATCACAAGATGGATTTTCAAAAGGAAAGCTAACACACAGGCGAACTCATAACCAGAGGTTAGTATAATCAACATATCTACAAAGATGACTCCATTGGGGAAAGAAGCCTAAACAGATAACTCTGCAGGGGAGTACAAGCATGAGGAGTTAATTCATTGTCAACTTCATCGGGGATAAAGTAAGATAAAATCTCCTGAAATATACCATTTTTTGCTGGGGAAAAAGTCTGGCAAAGATAATATCAAACCTGGATTATGCTTCGAATGCATATGTTTGAATTTTTCTATGGCATAATACTCCATAAAAAATGGAAATGCTACGCATTTGGAGGATGTGTCATACCCCAAATTTTGACCACTAAGATTACCCATCATTGATTAAATCATCACCACAATATGGATGAATCATTATGCCTCATCAGTCTCCCCCAAAGATGGGTGAGCATTCACTACAAACAATAATTAGGGCTTCAAGCCCTCTCAGAGTTCTTAGACAAAGGATCAATCAAGAATTAACATGATCTTCAACTTTTCTAACCTCTCAAACATCCACAATGGATTAAGAGGACTCCCACAACAAGAATCAAGCACAATGTTGCAGCATTCCAAGTGGATTAAGCCTCAGGATCGCCAGTGTCACCAAATTAGGGTTTTGATTAACCAAGGCCTCCAGATGGAAATTTTCCTCTGGGCATGAGTTAATGCTTTAAAACACAACCTAAGATAATCCATGGTACCTCATGGATCCAATCATCAAGTCAATTTAGCCTCAGGGGATGCATTCATCAAAAATTCAGGAATTAGGGTTTCTTGACCTAATTCACCCCTAAGTTGACTTTTGGGACAAAACATGAGCCAAGACCTCAAGACATGATTTGAGGGTCTCCAATACACTACATTGATCCATTTGCAACAATGTATTGATCCAAGAAGCTTGATGTACAAGTTTCAATTTCATCTGAACCACAATTAGGGTTTCGTGGAAAACGTCAACTGTATCTCTGACTTTTGACCAAGACATGCTCCCAAACCCTGGGACATGATTCAATACACCCTATAACACCTATGAAATTAATACATCAAGTTTTATTTAGTTCAAGGACTTGATTTCATAGAGGATCACACAGTTTGGAGTTCATCTGACAAAAAGTCAACTGTGCACAAAAGTCAACTTTAACTTTTTGAGATTTTTCACAAATATGGTTCTTTGACCCTAAAATGATGTTAATGTGTGATTGGAATCATCATTCATCAAGAAAAATCAAGAAAAGTCGGTTAACTTGTAAAAGGGGTAACCATAAAAAACTTAGAAATTTTCTAAGTTATGGAACAAAGTGGCTAGGGTACCAACTTCCAAGGATCATAACTTGAGATCCAAGCAACCATTTGGGCTGATCCAAAGATGGATTTGTAGCTCTCATGACATAATTTAAAAGTGTCAACTACACCTCATTCCAATTCTCCATGGATTTCAAGTTATGGAATGACCAAAATGACAAAAAGTGAAAATGTCACTTTTTTCCAACACTTAGTGAAATTTTCACTAAGTCAGAATCTGCCTTGTCTTTTTTTCTAAATGTGGGGGCATTTTTCACTTGGATCCAAAAAGTATCAAGACAAACTATGATCACACATGTGTTGTATCATATAAGAGCTTTCCAAAATGGCCAAGAACTCCATGTAACTCCACTTGAGCCATGAGATATGACAATGGCAATATGACTTGCTACAAACTGTCATGGCAAGACAGATTTGTGCATTTTGCTCAATTGGCCCAATTTTGCAAATAACCAACAAGTCTATCCATCTGAACACCTCAGGGGGAGACCAAGAAGGGACAAACACTGATCCATCAGCCTTCCAAGTCATTGGAACCAAAAGTAGCATGCCAAACCTAGAAGTGCCTAAAAGAGGGACAAGACTCCAATTTTGGTTTGGAGCATTTACTGGATGCACCGAGGTGGCATGGACTGAGCCCTTTCCAACTAAATTCACTCAAGGCTTATCCAAGAACTAGGGAACCAGCAACCTGTGCTCTAACCTCTAGTCAATGGCTAAAGGAGACTTGAGATTCCAAAGTGCAACCATTGGCCAAACCTCTGCTGCAGTTGCCATTCATTATTGCTTGCAAAAAAAACTTGCTCTACTATAAATAGAGCTCATTTGTGATCAGTTTGAGTACACCAAAGCCATCAAACAGATGCTTTCCTCAAAATCACCTTCTCACTTCCAAATTTGCCTTCCAAAGCAAGTCATTATCGGGTTTTGAGTTTGAGAGCAATTCCAACCAAACCAATCACACACACACACACACATCATAAACATCATATATATAAGTGATCCAAACACTCACAAGTGACCTGTAACACCAAAATCACAAAGTCCCCCCTCAAAACCTCAAAATAGGGCCTTTTGCATTTTTCAAGCCATGTCTTGATTCAGTCACTTTCAAAACCAGATAAAGCCTCAAACACACTCCAAATATTATCCTTGAACTGTCCCCAATGGTTCCACACATCTGGAACATCATTTGAGAGAGTTGTTATTTTGGCCACTTTTGCCCCTTTTGCAAGAAAGGGCCAATTTCCATTCCTAAAGTTTTTAACTGATTCCAATCATCCTAAAAGCTTTTAAGGGATTATTTGAGAGTGTTCAAAGCATCAAAACATTTCTGGAACAAAGCACTTGGCAGATAGCCCAAAAAGCTCCAAAGGAGGTAAGCATCACAACTTGAACTTTTTAAAATATGCCTTGCTTTGAGGTCCATTGATCATGCATCTCTTATACATGTTATATGTGTTGTGTTTGAACCAATTCATCATGTAATTCATGGCTGTACCAAGAGGTAGCACAGAAAATGCACATTATGGCCTATTTCAAAACCACTATCGGGTTTTGAGGAGGATTGATTTTCTAGAAAAACCACCACCACCATAGGATTCCTTGTGAAATTCTAGGCCAGATGCATATAAATTTTGTCTCCGTCCCTGGAGAAATGAGGAAGTTATGACCTTCACGGTTCTAACCAAAAACCTTGCCTTGCCTTGCTTTGGCCAGGCCAAGAACAAGGCAAGCCTTGTATATTTATGGCTGGGGTTTGATAAACGGATGTATCACCATCCCAGTGGTAAGGCGCGCATGCTGCACACAAGAGGTCTGGGGTTCGAATCCCCCTCGCCCCAGACCCTCTCTTAATGGTTTTTTCCACTTTTTTTATTATTTTTCATATTATATTTAATGATTTGAAAAATTAATAACTCCCTCAATTTTAATTATTTTTTATTGGTTCTTTTTGCAAAAAAATCACAAAAATGTTTAAATATTTTATTCCACAAAAAAAATTCAAATTTATATTATTTATTTAATATAATTTGTATTTTTGTGAATAAATTTATTTTTAATTATTTTTAAGCATTTAAAAGTGAATATTCATTTTGAAAATCAAAACCAAATGAGTTCTAAATCATCTTGTGATTAAAACCTCATTTTTCAATCCTTAAACAAAAATCACAAGTGGTTTATTCAAACTTATTTGGTATTTTTATCATTTTTATTGATTTTCTTTAAATATTTACTTTTAAGGAAAACAAAATTAGGGTTTCTTTGATTTTCACCCTCACAAATCTTTTTCAAACTCTTTGGGCCTCTAATAGAGTGTAAGACCCAACCCCTTTGAAAACCAAAACTCTTTTGGGCCTCAGCAATTGTATAAGACCCACTGCGTTTTCAAAAATCTCGGCGCGATCGTCATTTCAAAACAAAAAACTTTTGGGCATACCCTCGTGTTATAAGTCCCTTTTCCTTTCTTTAAAACTCTTTGGGCCTCTAATAGAGTGTAAGACCCAATCCCCTTTTAACCAAAACCTTTTGGGCCTCACATATTGTATAAGCCCCTCTGTGTTAAAAAAAACCTCGGCACGATCGCCAGTTCAAAATAAAACCTTGGGCCTCTCCTTGAACTGTAAGCCCCATCACTGGTATAAAAACACTTGGGCCTCTAATAGAGTGAAAGACCCAATCCCCTTGTACATAAAAACTTTGTGGGCCTCACGTATTGTATAAGTCCCTCTGTACAGTTTTCAAAATAGTGGTGCGATCATAGTTAAAACCTTGGGCCTCTCCTTGAGCTGTAAGCCCAAACAATCTTTTCAAAGCACTTTCTCCTTTGATTTTGAATTCAAATATCTGTTGTTATCAAAACTTTCTTTGTTGAACAACTAACAAAACAACATGGAAACTCTACAACGGGTAAGTGTTTATCCTCTTTCATTTATCGCTTTCATATGTATATAACTGTATTTTGGGTTGTTTCACTGTAAGTCTTCTTTTACATCCTTTTATATACTTATCACATATCCACTGTATAATACTAGTATAATTATTTAGAGTTTTCCCCGGCAACTACGTCTAGCACTAGGTAAAGCCTTGTTGGTCACTCTTAAATACAAACAAAACTAGGTCCCCCTAAGGATTCCAGACACAGTTTTCCCTCCTCTTGGGGTTAAACAATATGGAACAAAGAGAAAGGCAGCATTCTCGGTGAACCCTTTCTCAGACTGTCACTCTTAGAAATTGTCAAAGAAGCTCTACTCCCCAGAGTTGATCTATTCTCCGTGAATAGCATCTCTTGAGTTTCTTCGAAATTCTCGAACTTTCCTGGAATCATCTCTTCTCTGTGAATTGCATTTCTTGAACTTCTCTTGGTTTAGGGACCCACAGGCTTCCTAAAAGCATCCCCGCCTCCTCTTGGGCGTTGTACAAGGACCCTTCGGCTTCTTAAAATTTCTCATGCCTTCTCTTGGGCTTAATACAAGGACACTGATGACCTCTTAAAGGTATAAGATAGAACTTAGTCATCCTTTGCTATAGCAGTCTTTCCAGCGTCAAAACTCCGACCATTGTAGGGTTGATATTCATCCCTTAATGCCCGTGCCTCCTCTTGGGCATAGTACAAAAGATAAAACTCTAGACTTGGACAGTCTAAGACCCTTGAGTCCTAAAGACATTCTCAAGTTCCCTTCAAACATAGGCAAAAACCCGGTCTCTCTCATGAGAGTTCCCCACATTGGGACCCACTTAAGGATCTCTAGAATTCACAGCGGTAAGGTAGCCTCCTCTTGGGCTTTGTACAATGATTCTCTCCAGCGGAGCTAACCTGTTAAGACTCTCTTGTTGAGTAAAACCCCTTTTTAGCCTCTGTCTTAGGCTTCGTATAAGACAGATAAAAATCACTCTCTTGTTGAGTATAAAAGACTCTCTTGTTGAGTCAATTCCCTTTTAGCCTCTATCTCGGGCTTCGTACGAGACAGGAAAACACTCTCTTGTTGAGTATAAAATACTCTCTTGTTGGGTCACTTCCCTTTTAGCCTCCATCTCGGGCTTCGTATGAGACACTAAATTACTCTCTTGTTGAGTATAAAAGACTCTCTTGTTGAGTCAATCACCTGTCAAACAGACTCTCTTGTTGAGTCAACTTTTTTAGCCTCCGCCCTGGGCTTTATACAGGACAAATAAAAGGACTCTCTCATTGAGTCAAACCTTTTAGCCTTCGTCTTGGGCTTCATACAAGACACATATAAAAGCACTCTCTTGTTGAGTCAGCCACTTGTTAGTACTCTCTTTTTGAGTCAACCCTTTTAGCCTCTATCTCGGGCTTCGTACGAGACAACAAATAAAAAACATCCTCTTGTTGGGTCAATCACCTCCTCTTAGGCTTTGTATAAGGGAACCTCAGTTGAGTCAATTAACCTTTTAGCATCAAAACTTGTGCCTTGCTCACAGCATACAAACATCAACAACTCCTCTTTAGAGATGACAAATTCTCTCTCACCAAAACCCTTTAGCTTCACATCTTGGGCTTTGAACAAGATACAAACCACCTTTAGCTTCATGTCTTGGGCTTTGAACAAGACACCAAAACAACCTTTTTTCCTCCCATAGAATAGGAGGAACTGCGATCGCTCTGATTTCCCTGTTTCGTTAAACGGGAATACGTAGGCATAAGATTGCAAAAATCTTAGCGAGCATACTAATAAAAAAAACCCAAAATCCAGTATCTCCACCAAATCAACCCAAAAGCATCAAATTTAAACACATTACCAAAAACCTCATAAATAGTCCAGACACTATGTTCTTAACAAAATAACCGAAGAGTGGCCCACGTCTTAATAGCATTTGTAAACCAACAGTCTTGACTATTTAACCTTAGTTTACAAGCAGGGTTAATTGGAGACATCTATTTCCCTTCCTTAATCAGCTTAACAGGATAAAAAATGAATCGAACTGTAGTACCCGAGCGATAGTGCTTCAAGACCACAAAAATCGCGCTATAGAAAAAAAATGGCGCCCACCGTGGGGTCCTCTTCTCTTTCTTACAATCTTCGGTAGAAACCTTAAGTTCACAATCTTAGGTAGAAAACCCTGAGTTCACAAAGTATCACAGAAATGGCGACTCTGCTGGGGAGTCATTGTCTGTATTGGATCATAAGACTAGAGGTCTAGGATGATTAAGACAAATATATATACTGCTTTTCCTAATTGATATTTGTGTTTATTTTTCTGCTAATGGGAATCCGTGTGATGTCGTATGTGGAAAGATTGAGTATACACCTAAGATAGGTGATGGCAATACGGGTAATCTTACGGGGAGTGAATCCCAGTTAAGAGCCCCCGGTCGACCATCAAACTCAGTGGAGACTCCCTTTGCAGATACATTGCCTATACGACTTCGGTTGTTGAAAGTAATGTGGTCGACTGGGTTATCTGAGAAGCTGAGGTTTTTAGTATACTGAAACCATTTTGTAGTGCAGAAGCTATCGAAAATAGTTGTCACGCGATACTACCCTCATTTGAGATCATTCTAGGATAGATCAGCTCGCTGGCAATCCGCTTGCTGTTGTAATCCTGAGAAGGATCAATGATTTTGCGGACAGGTACAAAAAATACCAGTATAAACCTTTGGGGGGGTAGAACCTTGACTTCATGACAGCGACCCTTTAACCCCGTGTTTTCTATGTTTTTGTGTGCTGCATTCATACATTCATTTAAAAAACATTCCAAAAAGAAAATCTTCTCTTCTAATCTCTCTTTTTCAAATTAAACTGAGACAATGATTGCAAATGTCAGATAAAGAGATTGCATTATGGATTTCGGTAGAAGAAAGACTCACAAGTATACCTTCAAGGTTCCAAAGTTAGAGGATTTGAGAGGGTTGGCGAGGATGATTACCAACCCTGAGGCTTTCAGAGCCAAGTATGGAGGACTGCTATCTCTATTAAGGGTCCATGTAATTGAGGGAATCCTGTTCACACTAATTCAGTTCTACGATCCGGTCTATCACTGTTTCACATTCCCGGATTATCAGCTAGTACCAACACTGGAGGAATATTCTCACCTGACTATTTACATATCACTGATCAAGCTCCCTTTTTTGGACTGGAAGAAATTCCAAAAGATCAAACCATTGCAAGAGCAATTTATTTGGACGAGTCAGAAGTCAGGACTCACATGACCACTAAGGGTGGCATCCAAGGTTTTCCAGCCCAATTCTTGATAAAGAAAGCCCTGTACTTTACTAGTATAGGGAACGTGGCCGCTTTCGAGAGCATCTTTGTTTTGCTCACCTACGGGTTATTTTTATTTCCCAACATCGATAACTTTGTAGATATCAATGCCATTAAGATATGCCTGATTGGAAATCCCGTACCGACCTTACTCGTAGATGCGTATCATTTAGTACACTTAAGGAATTTATAAAGCAGAGGAATGATCACATGCTGTGTACCCCTGCTTTACAAATGCTTCATTTCCCATTTGCCCAAGTCTGCTGCATTTTGGGATCAAAAGAATACTTTACATTGGTCGCAGAGAATCATGTCTCTTACCAACTTTGACATCGATTGGTACAATCGAATTTATGACAGGATCAGAATCATTGACTGTTGTGGAAATGTCCCAAATGTACCCCTTATAGGAACTAAGGGGGGAATCAACTATCATTCGGTGTTAGTTCGTTGTCAATTTGGATACCCGATGTGGCATGTCCCGTGTAATGCTCATCTGGAAGGTCTTTTCTTCAAGGAAGGAGAAAATGACAGGGCACTAAAGACATAAATAGTGCATGCCTGGAAACTGGACTGTGTCTCGGTGGAGCCTTATCTCCATTGGGTACAAACTAGAGCTCTCAAGCTGAGGATGCCTTACCCTCGTCAGGAAGTTCTTCCGTTAAGGGACTCTGTCCTTTATTTCATGTCCGACACGGAAAAACTTCAAGTTACTCTCAACAAAGTTCAACAGGAGAGGAGGTCTTGGAGGAACAAGTACTGCATTCTCAATGTGGAGTGTAAGAAAATACAACAACTGTTGAAAGATAAGGATGCTCTGATTGAGATTTTAGAGCAACATGTTGTAGAAAATCAGGATGACCAAAGGAACTTGCTCGTTCCTTTCATTTGGCAAAGGAATGACAACCTGACAACGGCTGAAGAGCCCCGGTCAAAGAAAAAGAAAGCACCAGAACCAGCACCTGAGCTCTCCTCAAAGAGGATTCAGGATCCATTAGTTTAGACATTTCCTTTTTCAGCACTTTGTAATCTACTGTATTTCCATTTTCGCAATTGTTGAATTCAATAAAACGGGGTCTTCCCCACTGTTTGATATTTGCAATCTAATTGTCGAAGTTTACTTTGAATAAACAAAAAATAATTAATAAAACCATTGCATATCATTCACCATTCTCGCATAAACGCATTCTTCTTCTCTACGAATCTCACGTTTGTGTCTCGATTCTAGAGTCAAACTGTCTCATTCGTACAATACTTGAGCCAATCGACAAAAGAAAATGGATGATCTCGAGGAAGAGAACAGAGGGTTGAGAGAAGAGATCGGCACTCTGAAAGAAGATCTGAGAAAGCTTCATAACAGCATGCAAGCTCTAGCAGAAGCTCAGATGCAATAACAACGGACTGTGATCTCAGAGACCACATCAACGCCCATAGTGGAGAGGTCTGATCCTAGGTACAAAATGCCGAAAGATCGTCCCTGGGGCATGCCACTTAACTATTTCCCAAAAGGATATATCCCGCCGATCATGGAAGATCTGGGAAATACAACAGGAACCGCTGGGCCTGAAGGTACAAACTTCGGAAAGCAAAGATGCCAGGGGCATGACAACAACTCCTGAAGGTTACAAACTTCGGGGGACACCTAGAGTCACTGCCATGATGACTATACCACCACCTGTGGTGCACACTGTCCCAGAAGGACAGATTCCACAGATACTGTCTGGTGGAAATGAAAGTATGTTCGATAGAATGAATGAGTTCCAGGAATAATTCCTGGAGATGCAGAAAGAACTGCAAGCCATTCGTGGTCAGGACCTATTTGGAAAAGACGCCGCAGACCTTTGTTTGGTCCCCAATGTGAAAGTTCCGCACAAGTTCCAAGTGCCCGAATTTGAAAAGTACATGGGCAACTCTTTCCCCCAAAGCCATTTGGTGATGTACGCTTAGCAAATGTTAGCTCAGACAAAGAACCAGGAGCTACTGATTCACTACTTTCAGGATAGTTTAACCAATGCCGCACTCAAATAGTACATGGGTTTAAACCGCACTAAGATCGGTATTTTCAAAGATCTTGGCGCTGCTTTCGTTCAGCGTCATAAGTATAACCTGAACATGGCACTGGACAGAGATGAACTCAGATCGATGTCACAAAAGGACAAGAAAACCTTTAAAGAGTACGCTCAGAGATGGCGTGAAATCGCCGCCCAGATTTGTCCACCTCTTGAGGAAAAAGAGATGACAAATATCTTCTTGAAAACCTTGAGCTCATTTTACTACGACAAAATGGTCGCCAGTGCGCCCAGTGACTACACCGAGATGGTAGGCATGGGAGTTCGTCTTGAGGAAGCCGTCCGAGAAGGACGTCTGGTTAAAGACGTTGGACCATCAAGTAATACAAAACGATACGGTAGTGCTCTCCCTAAGAAAAAAGAGTAGGATATTGGAAATATCTCTCTCGGAAAGGAAAGGCGACGTTACCAACCAGTAACAGCTGTAACTCCTGCTATTAACCCAGCGCCTGTTCCTACGTATCAACCTCAGGTTGCATAGAGCCAACCTAATCAACAACAATATCAACAAAGGACACAACAGCCTCTTCAGCAGGCTCGTACTCAGTACAATAACAACCGTACAACGTGACCACCAGGGTTCGACCCTATACCAATGTTGTACGCAGAATTGTTTCCGTTACTACTGGTCAAGGGGCACGTCCAAACTAAGTCTCCTCTTACAGTACTGGAAAATCTGTCTTTTTGGTTCAAGGCGGGTCAGACTTGTCCTTACCATCAAGGAGGACCAAGGCATAACATAGAAAACTATCTCAGTTTTAAATCCGACGTACAAAAGCTTGTTAGGAGCGGGGCCTTATCTTTCAAAGATACGAATCCAAATGTTCTCACGAACCCGTTGCCTCAACAGGAGAAAGCTGCAGTCAATTTGATAGAGGGAGAGTCTAACGACAACTATCAAATTCATGATGTACTCTTATTGAGGATCAATCTGGTCAAGATGCATCACAGACAGAGCGGGTATGGGCATATACCACCTCATAATTATCATCAGTGTGATATCTGTTCTAAGAACAATCAAGGATGTTCTGTGGTGCAATCAGCTCTACATGAACAATTGGATCTCGGATGGATCCAAGAACACCAAATTCATGGGGTCAACATGACTTGTACGAATTCCAACATTATTCAGAGCCACGACATCCGTGCGATAAATGTCAACCTGGTGGCAATGCACTCAAGGCAAAGCCAACATCATGATCTGCCACGGCACGATTACAATTCCTGTCTGATTTGCTCGGTAAATAAACAGGGATGCTCTTTTGTACAAGAGGCCCTCCAGCGTCAGATGGATCTTGGATGGATCTAGGACTACCATGATAAAAGTCTTTATCAGATCAACATGATTCAAATCTTTGATATTCGCTTGATGAATACCAGCTTGGTAGAATTAAACGCTAAGCAAGTCCAGCTCGGTTTTCTAACTTCGCATAATTATCAGAACTGTAAAGGATGTTGTGAGAGTGACCAGGGATGTGCTCTCGTTCAAAGAACTTTACAACACTTGTTAGACCACTGGTGGCTTCCGATCTATATGGACGAAGACACGCAACAAGTCAGTGTGATCGATGGGAACCCTACTAGGCATCAAGGTCAGGATGCTCGATCAATGGAAACAGATCTAGTAAGGTTACACTGCATTCAAAACAGATGTGGCCAGGTGCCACCACATAATTACGAGTGCTGTAGAGTTTGCTCGGAAAATAACCAAGGATGTTACCTCATGCAAGCAGCCCTTCAGGGTCAGTTGGACCGCAAAGAGATTCAACAATATCCAGTTTTGGGGTCCATTAACTGGACGCCAGACTACTTCGCTGATCAAATCAAAGATGTGGTCATAATCTCTGATCCTGAGAGGACCAAGGATGTTTGTGCCATCATCCCTCTACTGGACGAATCAAAGGTTCTTAGCCAGGAACTGATTGAAGTTACTTACGACAGTCAGAAAAATCAGAAGGCTCCAGTAGTTATCTATCTACCGGGACCATTACCGTATGAATCAGCTAAGGCGATCCCTTACAAATACGGTACAACAACAATTAAGAATGGAAAGGAAAATCCATTACCCTCAGTCGTGAATATTGCAGACATCAGTCGAGTAACACAGAGCGATCGAATCTTCAACCGAGGAGTTGGAGTACCTAACAAAGAAAAGGAACTTCATACAGAAGCTCCCAATCCACCAGTCGGTCAGTCCAGCGATCCCGACCTTTCAAAAAACAATGATGAGATGTTGAAGCTCATCCAGAGGAGTGAATACAACATTGTTGATCAACTGTTACAAACTCCTTCAAAGATCTCTGTGCTATCGCTTTTACTCAGTTCCGAAGTCCACAGAGAGGCTCTACAGAAAATCTTAGAGCAGGCCTTTGTGGAACAGGATGTGTCAATACGATAGTTCGATAGCATCGTTTCTAACATCACTTCCTACAACAACTTAGGATTCAGGGATGAGGAATTGCCAGAAGAGGGCAAAAGTCATAACATGGCGCTCAATATCACAGTCAACTGCCAGGACGACGCTTTAGCCAGCGTACTGGTAGATACCAGATCGGCCATCAACGTTATGCCAAAGTCCACTTTAGTTCGACTATCATTCAAAGGATCCCCGATGAGGGGCAGTGAGGTCATCGTCAAAGCCTTTGACGGATCTCGGAAAGCAGTTATCGGCGAAGTCGACCTTCCCATAACTATTGGTCCTCACACTTTCCTAATCACTTTCTAGGTCATGGACATCTGGGCAGCGTACAACTGTTTATTAGGAAGACCTTGGATACACCAGGCAGGGGCAGTCACTTCGACACTGCACCAAAAACTGAAGTTCGTCAAGAACGATCAACTCATCACGGTCTGTGGAGAACAAGCCTTGATCATGAGTAACCTTTCATTATCCACTTGTATAGAACCCGAGGAGGTTGTTGGGACTCAGTTCCAAGCACTTTCGGTGAGCAATGAGAATCAATCAGAGAAAGGAACCTCGATTTCCACATACAGAGATGTTCTCGAAGTGATCAAAAGTAACAATGCAAAAGGATGGGGATAGCTTGTCATTCCTACTGATAACAAAACAAAGAAGGGTCTTAGTTTTTCTTCAACTTGCACCCAGACAGCTGCTAACGATGAAAGTCTTCATCCCATTCAGGACTTCTTCCAGAGTGGAGGCTTCCTTCACCCAGTGTCTCAAGCAGTCCATACCATCAACGAGGGAGATCCCTCTGATACAGATGAAGAGTGGAAATCCTATCTTAATGAGGACGGTTATATCTCTCAGGAAGAGGTGCCTATGCCATTTCGCTATCCCGCACAAAACCCGAGATTTATACCTAGGTCAGATGTTAGAATAATATACGGAGATTGTGATCCGGAAGGATGTCGTGCTCCACCAAACTCATTAGAGGAAGACACTCTAATGAAAGACAACTTTGACCACGACTATTATGGCCCAATGGATGGCTTGCCTATCTGCCAGCCGTACCTAGGAAACTCAGGGCAAGAAAATCAGTCAAATAATGAAAATCATCTGAGCATCATTGAACAAAATACATGCGTCCCCACCATGTCATGGGAACAACACTCAGGTCATTCAGAAAATATCCAGTACGACGATGAATTGGTAAAGCTTGCAGGACTAGAATTCATCAACTATGCTTTTCCTGAGGTCAACGTCATCGAAAGGGATGACTCCTCCAGTTCCACAGAAGTGTGGGACACCTTAGGACAACCAAGTGGAAAATACGACTATATGGTCAAGTATGCTGCTCCTGAGAGCTCTCGTATCAGACTCGAAGACATCCAGCCAACTAGATGGGGAGACTTACCTGAGAGCACAAATACTATACAAAATACAACAAAGGAATCCTCCTACGACCACTCTGCCTGGGAGACAGATTCCAATGATCCCGCTCCACCAGAAATCAGCGTTATTTCTGAAGACAAATCAAGAAGGAGAGTACCAGACTTTTTGATTCACCGAGGAGTTCGCCGCCAATGGGTTGTTGTCGATGTTCCAAATATTGTTCATAAGTCAAAGTAATTGTCGTCTTTAACCTTTCACCCTGCCCAGGTGAAACGGGTGTTTTGATAGGGCTCGCTTTCTGTAATTATCCCTCTTCTCTTTGCCCAAAGCGACAGAGTTTTGTTTTATAGGGTTGTAGTTTCAAGAATCGACTTGTTCATAAATAAAATAACGTCGTTCTGTAATTTCCGCATTAATTGTTGTTTTCCCTTTTTGCTTTTTCAAAAAATGGTAATCCTAAAAAACAATTCAAATAATAAAAAACAAGCAGTTTTTAGAAAAACACTACACACACTCTTGCATTCTCTCTATCTCTTCTAAAAAACAATCATCACGTCATGCAGATTGCTTGTTTTAAACCCCATTGAAATATACGGTCCAATGCCTTCTCCCAACTTTGAATTCCCAATATTTGGGGCTGAAGAAGAAGTTGACGACGAAATTCCAGAAGAGATCTCCCGACTACTTAAACAAGAGGAAAGGTCCATTGAACCTTACAAAAAGCCGTTGGAAATAATAAACTTGGGCTCAGAGGAAGAGAGAAAAGAAATCAGGATGGGGCATTGCTCAGTCTAATTGCCAAAGAGAGTTTGACAAAGCTTCTCAAAGAATTTCCCGATGTGTTCGCGTGGTCCTATCAGGACATGCCAGGGTTGGATACCAGCATCGTGGAACATCATCTACCATGAAGGTCAGAATGTCCACCAGTAAAACAAAGGTTGAGACGGACTCACCCGGACATGGCCATCAAAATCAAGGAGGAGGTACAGAAACAGATTGACGCGGGTTTCCTCGCCGCGTCAGAATATCCTCAATGGTTAGCCAACATCGTACTCGTTCCAAAAAATGATGGAGAGGTCAGAATATGTGTCGATTACAGAGATCTAAACAAGGCTAGTCCAAATAACGACTTTCCTTTACCACACATTGACATGCTGGTAGACAGTACAACAAAGTTCAAAGTTTTCTCCTTCATGGATGGATTCTTGGGCTATAATCAAATCAAAATGGTGCTGAAAGACATGGAGAAAACTTCATTCATTACCTCATGGAGTACCTTTTGTTACAAGGTAATGCTGATCGGTTTGAAGAACGTCGGGGCAACCTATCAAAGGGCCATGACTACTCTGTTTCATGACATGATACACATGGAAATCGAGGTATATGTCGATGATATGATTGCCAAATCTAAAACAGAAGAGGAGCATGTGACCCACCTGTCAAAGCTATTCGAGCGGTTGAGAAAGTATAAACTCCGCTTGAATCCCAATAAGTGCACATTCGGTGTCTGTTCAGGGAAACTTTTAGGGTTCATCGTCAGCCAGAAAGGAATTGAGGTTGATCCTGACAAGGTCAAGGCCATTCAAGAAATGCCTTCTCCAAAGACTGAAAAACAAGTCAGAGGATTCCTGGGACGTTTGAACTACATTTCCCGATTCATATTCCTCATGACCGCGACATGCGCGCCGATTTTCAAATTACTTAAAAAGAACCAGGATTGCGTTTGGACAGAAGACTGCCAAATCGCCTTCGACAGTATTAAGGAATACCTGTTGAATCCACCGATTCTATCACCTCTAGTGGAAGGAAGACCACTGATCATCTACTTAACCGTCCTAGAGGACTCAATGGGTTGTGTGCTTGGCCAACAAGACGAAACCAAAAGGAAAGAGTATGCCATCTACTATCTGAGCAAGAAATTCACCGACTGCGAGACTCGGTACACTATGCTTGAGAAAACTTGTTGTGCTCTGGATTGGGCAGCCAAACGTCTTCGCCAGTACATGATTTGTCACACTACTTGGTTAGTCTCCAAAATTGATCCTATCAAGTATGTCTTTGAAAAACCTGCTCTCACGGGAAGGATTGCCCGTTGGCAGATGTTGTTATCAGAATATGACATAGAGTACCATTCTCAAAAAGCCGTTAAAGGAAACATTTTAGCCAATCATTTGGCTCATCAACCGATTGACGATCAAGAATCAGTCGGATTTGACTTCCCAGACGAAGTTGTCATGTATTTGAAAATGAAAGATTGCGATGAACCACTACCCAGTGAAGGGCCAGAACCAGATTCCCAATGGGGACTTATCTTTGACGCAGCTGTCAATCATTTTGGAAACGGAATTGGGGCAATCATCATAACACCTCAGGGTACCCACATTCCTTTCACCGCCCGACTAACATTCAAGTGTACAAACAACGAGGCCGAATACGAAGCTTGTATCATGGGTCTCGAGGAAGCGATCGACTTAAGGATCAAAAACTTGGATGTATATGGCGACTCAGCCCTGGTTATCAATCAGATCATAGGAGATTGGAACACATACCAATCAGGATTGATTCCTTACAAAGATTATGCAAGAAGGTTGCTACCCTTCTTCAACAGAATTGAGTTTCATCATATCCCTCATGAAGAGAATCACATGGCTGATGCATTAGGCACTCTCTCTTCCATGATTAGCATAGGTCAATAGAACGGTCTACCTAAGATCGACATAATGCGCCTTGAAAGGCCCGCTTACATCTTCATAATTGAATCAGTCATAGACGACAAACCTTGGTATCACGATATCAAATGCTTCCTTCAAAAACTAGAGTACCCACCTGGGGCACTAAGGAAGGACAGGAAAACCTCAGAAGGCTGGCAGGCAGTTTCTTCCTGAGCGGTGATACACTCTATAAGAGAAATTTTGACATAGTCTTGCTTCGATGTGTAGACAGACCAGAAGCAAACATGTTGATAAAATAAATTCACGAAGGATCCTTTGGCACTCATGCCAACGGACACACAATGGCGAAAAAAATTCTGAGAGCAGGGTACTACTGGTTGACCATGGAATCTGACTGCTACAAGTACATGAGGAAGTTTCACAAGTGTCAGATATACGCTGACAAAATCCATGTATCGCCAACGCATCTCAAAGTTCTCTCTTCCCCGTGGCCTTTTTCCATATGGGGAATCGACATGATTGGCATGATTGAACCCAAGGCTTCGAACGGACATCGGTTCATCCTGGTAGCCATTGATTACTTCACCAAGTGGGTCGAAGCAGCATCATACGCCAATGTAACCCAACAAGTGGTGCTCTGATTTATAAAAAACAATATCATCTGTCGTTATGGTGTTCCAAGCCAGATCATTACGGATAATGGATCTAACTTGAACAACAAGATGATGAAGGAGTTGTGTGCTGAATTCAAAATCGAACACCATAACTCATCTCCCTACCGACCCAAGATGAACGGAGCGGTAGAAGCAGCTAACAAGAACATCAAGAAGATTGTTCAGAAGATGGTTGTAACCTACAAAGACTGGCACGAGATGCTACCCTTTTCCCTTCACGGTTATCGCACATATGTCCGCATTTCAACAAGGGCAACCCCTTTCTCTCTAGTATATGGCATGGAGGCAGTGCTCACCATCGAAGTAGAGATCCCATCAATCTGGGTATTGATGGAAGCTAAGCTAACAGAAGCTGAATGGTGTCAAAGTCGACACGACGAACTGAATCTAATCGAAGAAAAGAGAATGACGGCACTATGCCACAGTCAGTTATATCAGTAAAGAATGAAGAAGGTGTTCGACAAAAAGGTCTGAGCTCGCATCTTCAGGAAAGGAGACCTTCTGCTCAAAAAGATACAATCATTTCTTACCGATTCTCCGGGCAAGTGGACTCCGAATTATGACGGCCCCTATGTGGTGAAGAAAGTTTTCTCAGGCGGCGCCTTGAGGCTTGCAACCGTGGACGGAGAGGAATTTGCCTACCCCACAAATGTTGATGTAGTCAAGAAATACTTCGCCTAAATAAAAATGTCTCGGTGGATTGAAAACCCGAAAGGGCAGTCCAGGCAAAAATTAGAGACATGATCAAAAATCATCCCGATGGATTGGAAATCTCAAAGTACAATCCAGGCAAAAATTAGGGATAATGGTAAGTAACTACCTCCAGCAAATGGGCAAGTCCCTCAGCAGCAGTTACACCAAAGAAAACTCCAGTCAGGGTCATCTTCGACGGAAGCTCAGGATGCCCAGAATTCAAAGTTGATAGAAAGATAGTGGTCGTTATGTTTCAATGTAGCCCTTTTCTCTTAAATTACCATTTTCTAACTTTGTAAATACTCTATGGAATCACGCGTTTGACTAATTTCCATCCTATCAATAAAATCTGAGCCCTTATGCTTTTGTTTGCAATTCTTATTTGTTTTAGTTTTACAAAACAACATTTTAATATGATTAACGATTCTTGAAATGAAACAAATATGAATTTACTTGTCAAACTTTTTCTGCTTTTTAATAAAGATGGCAATTCTTTTGACTGTTGAACATCGAAAGAACATCGATCGCTTCTCCAGAAGTAAGCGAGCTTCAAAGTGCAGAATCAAAGTATTCCTTCTAAACCAGTATGCCTGAATGAAGGATCAGCTATGTCAAATGCGAATACTCCATCTGGCATCCCCGGCAGAGTTCTTACCTCCTAAGCCTGACCAACGGTTGTTCCCCGCAGGGACTATCTCTCCTAAGCAAGGCAGAATTGCTATCATGAACCAGTGATACTTTTCATCTCCCACTGTGGTCGAGTATCCAGTCGTGTTCATCTACTGGCTTATATGTCGCGTCAATTTTGTCAACATAAACATACATACATCATGCATTGTTAATTTACATTCACATTCATATTGCATCACCATCACTCTAGTCGGTCTTGTCCTCTAGTGATAGAAATCGAGTTGTCAGTTCTTTCCTCATCAGGAAATGTTGCGTCTGAACTATCTCTCTCCTCCAGTTTATTTCAGGATTAGAGTTGGCCCTTGACCACTTTGATAACTTTAACCTCTGAAAAACCAGAGAACCCTCGACAAACATCACTCTTCACTATTAAAGATGATATCTGCGCTTTCCCGGATTAAGGAAAATCCCCAGAGAGAGCCTCACAACTACAGACTCTCAGCAACACATTGGTTTTTCTATTAGTAGAGTCAATGTTAATGAAGTCATCAGCACCTCAAAACTGGGATACATTGTATGGAATTTCTCCGAAAAGATCTCGAAGAAAAGTATGATGTAATACCCCAAGCGAAAACAGTCTCTCAAGAGACTTGATTTCCCCGATAGAGTCGACAAATGGCGTCTCCAACAGAGAAGTTTGTACACCTCTATAACTCAGACGACTGGGTTCCCCAGCAAGTCTGACATCAAAAGTTTTTCTATCAAATGGCATTTCCCCAGGAAAATTCGGCGAGAAGTTTGAGGAAAATCGCTACACATAGCGTCCCTTGTTAAGAAAGTTTATTTACAAAAGAAACTTAGACCAGTTCCTTGGTAGGAAACTAGGATCGAGGGGAAGCTTATTTCAGAAACTGAGACCAGTTCCTTGGTAGGAAACTAGGATCGAGGGGAAGTTTATTTCAAAAACCAAGACCAATTCCTTGGTAGGAAACCAGGATCGAGGGGAAGTTTATATCAGAAACTTAGACCAGTTCCTTGGTAGGAAACCAGGATCGAGGGGAAGTTTATTTCATAAACTGAGACCAGTTCCTTGGTACAAAGACCATGATCGAGGGGAAGTTTTTACCTTTTCTAAGCATCACTGGTTAGAAAAAGAAGAAGGATACGTGAACTACCATTCTTAACCACCATCAAAATTTTGGGTATTCCGATATTTAATCCTCTTGCACCCCAAATGCCCGAATACCTTCGCCATTCACACCTTCGGGTCCAAGAAGATTAAATAGGGGCATCTGTCATACCCCAAATTTTGACCACTAAGATTCCCCATCATTGTGTAAATCATCACCATAATATGGATGAATCATTATGCCTCATCAGTCTCTCCCAAAGATGGGTGAGTATTCACTACAAACAATAATTAGGGCTTCAAGCCCTCTCAGAGTTCTTAGACAAAGGATCAATCAAGAATTGACATGATATTCAACTTGTCTAACCTCTCAAACATCCACAATGGATCAAGAGGACTCCCACAGCAAGAATCAAGCACAATGTTGCAGCATTCCAAGTGGATTAAGCCTCAGGATCGCCAGTGTCACCAAATTAGGGTTTTGGTTGACCAAGGCCTCCAGATGGAAATTTTCCTCTGGGCATGAGTTAATGCTTTAAAACACAACCTAAGATACTCCATGGGACCTCATGGACCCAATCATCAAGTCAATTTAGCCTCAGGGGATGCATTCATAAAAAATCAGGAATTAGGGTTTCTTGACCTAATTTACCCCTATGTTGACTTTTGGGACAAAACATGAGCCAAAACCTCAAGACATGATTTGAGGGTCTCCAATACACTATATTGATCCATTTGCAACAATGGATTGATCCAAGAAGCTTGATGCACAAGTTTCAATTTCATCTGAACCACAATTAGGGTTTTGCGGAAAAAGTCAACTATATCTTTGACTTTTGACCAAGACATGCTCCCAAACCCTGGGACATGATTCAATACACCCTATAACACCTATGAAATCAATCCATCAAGTTTTATTTAGGTCAAGGACTTGATTTCATAGAGGATCGCACAGTTTGGAATTCATCTGACAAAAAGTCAACTGTGCACAAAAGTCAACTTTGACTTTTTGAGATTTTTCACAAATATGGTTCTTTGACCCTAAAATGATGTTAATGTGTGATTGGAATCATCATTCATCAAGAAAAATCAAGAAAATTAGGTTAACTTGTAAAAGGGGTAACCATAAAAAACTTAGAAATTTTCTAAGTTATGGAACAAAGAGGCTAGGGTACAAACTTCTAAGGATCATAACTTGAGATCCAAGCAAAAAGTCGGGCTGATACAAAGATGGATTTGTAGCTCTCATGGAATACTTAAAAAGTGTCAACTACACCTCATTCCAATTCTCCATGGATTTCAAGTTATGGAATGACCAAAATGACAAAAAGTGAAAATGTCACTTTTTTCCAACACTTAGTGAAATTTTCACTAAGTCAGAATCTGCCTTGTCTTTTTTCCAAATGTAGGGGCATTTTTCACTTGGATCCAAAAATTATCAAGATAAACAATGATCACACATGTGTTGTATCATATAAGAGCTTTCCAAAATGGCCAAGAACTCCATGAAACTCCGCTTGAGCCATGAGATATGACAATGGCAATATGCCTTGCTGCAAATTGTCATGGCAAGGCAGATTTGGGCATTTTGCTCGATTGGCCCAATTTTTGCAAATAACCAAAAGTTTATCCATCTGAACACCTTAGGTGGAGACCAAGGAGGGACAAACACTGATCCATCAGCCTCCCAAGTCTTTTGAACCTAAAGTAGCATGTCAAACCTAGAAATGCCTAAAAGAGGGAAAAGACTCCAATTTTGGTTTGGAGCATTTAATGGATGCACCAAGGTGGCATGGACTGAGCCCTTTCCAACTGAATTCAGTCAAGACTTATCCAAGAACTAGGGAACCAGCAGCCTGTGCTCTAACCTCAAGTCAATGGCTAGAGGAGACTTGAGATTCCAAAGTGCAACCATTGGCCAAACCTCTGCTGCAGTTGCCATTCACTATTACTTGCAAAACAAACTTGCTCTACTATAAATAGAGCTCATTTGTGATCAGTTTGAGTACACCAAAGCCATCAAACATATGCTTTCCTCAAAATCACCTTCTTACTTCCAAATTTGCCTTCCAAAGCAAGTCACTATCGGGTTTTGAGTTTAATAGCAATTCTAACCAAATAAATCACACACACACACACCTCATAAACATCATATAGAAGTGATCCAAACACTCACAAGTGACCTGTAACACCAAAATCACAAAGTCCCCCCTCAAAACCTCAAAATCGGGCCTTTTTGCATTTTTCAAGCCATGTCTTGATTCAGTCACTTTCAAAACCAGATAAAGTCTCAAACATACTCCAAATATCATCCTTGAACTGTCCCAAATGGTTTCGCACATCTGGAACATCATTCGAGAGAGTTGCTATTTTGGCCAATTTTGCCCCTTTTGTAAGAAAGGGCCAATTTCCATTCCTGGAGTTTCCACCTGACTCCAATCATCCTAAAAGCTTCTAAGGGATCATTTGAGAGTGTTCAAAGCATCAAAACATTTCTGGAATAAATCACTTGGCAGATAGCCCAAAAAGCTCCAAAGGAGGTAAGCATCACAACTTGAACTTTTTAAAATATGCCTTGCTTTGAGTTCCACTGATCATGCATCTCTTATACATGTTATATGTGTTGTGTTTGAACCAATTCATCATGTAATCCATGGTTGTACAAAGAGGTAGCACAGAAAATGCACATTATCGCCTATTTCAAAACCACTATCGGGTTTTGAGGAGGATTGATTTTCTGGAAAAACCACCACCATTGGATTCCTTGTGAAATTCTCGGCCAGATGCATATAAATTTTGTCTCCATCCCTGGAGAAATGAGGAAGGTATGACCTTCACGTTTCTAACCAAAAACCTTGCCTTGCCTTGCCTTGGCCAGGCCAAGAACAAGGCAAGCCTTGTATATTTATGGCTGGGGTTTGATACACGGATGTATCACCACCCCAGTGGTAAGGCGCGCATGCTGTACACAAGAGGTATTGGGTTCGAATCCCCCTCGCCCCAGACCCCTTTTTAATGGTTTTTTCCACTTTTTTTATTATTTTTCATTTATCTTTAATGATTTGAACAATTAATAACTCCCTCAATTTTAATTATTTTTGATTGGTTCTTTTTACAAAAAATCACAAAAATATTGAAATATTTTATTCCACAAAAAAATTCAATTTTATATTATTTATTTAATATAATTTGTATTTTTGTGAATAAATTCATTTTTAATTGTTTTTAAGCATTTAAAAGTGAATATTCATTTTGAAAATCAAAACCAAATGAGTTCTAAATCATCTTGTGATTAAAACCTCATTTTTCAAACCTTAAACAAAAATCACAAGTGGTTTATTCAAACTTATTTGGTATTTTTATCATTTTTATTGATTTTCTTTAAATATTTACTTTTAAGGAAAACAAAATTAGGGTTTCTTTGATTTTCACCCTCACAAATCCTTTTCAAACTCTTTGGGCCTCTAATAGAGTGTAAGACCCAATCCCTTTGAAAACCAAAACTCTTTTGGGCCTCAGCCATTGTATAAGACCCACTGCGTTTTCAAAAATCTCGGCGCGATCGCCATTTCAAAACGAAAAACTTTTGGGCCTACCCTCGTGTTATAAGTCTCATTTCTTTTCTTTAAAACTCTTTGGGCCTCTAATAAAGTGTAAGACCCAATCCCCTTTTAACCAAAACCTTTTGGGTCTCACATATTGTATATGCCCCCTCTGTGTTAAAAAAAACTCGGCACGATCGCCAGTTCTAAATAAAACCCTGGGCCTCTCCTTGAGCTGTAAGCCCCATCACTGGTACAAAAACACTTGGGCATCTAATAGAGTGTAAGACCCAATCCCCTTGTACATAAAAACTTTGTGGGTCTCACATATTGTATAAGTCCTTCTGTACATTTTTTAAAATAGCAGTGCGATCATCGTTAAAACCTTGGGTCTCTCCTTGAGCTGTAAGCCCCAACAATCTTTTCAAAGCACTTTCTCTTTTGATTTTGAATTCAAATATCTGTTGTTATCAAAACTTTCTTTATTGAACAACTAACAAAACAGCATGGAAGCTCGACAACGGGTAAGTGTTTATCCGCTTTCATTTATCGCTTTCATATGTATATAACTGTATTGTGGGGTTGTTTCACTGTAAGTCTTCTTTCATATCCTTTTATATACTTGTCATATATCCATTGTGTAATACTAGTATAGTTATTTAGAGTTTTCCCCGACAACTACGTCTAGCACTAGGTAAATCCTTGTTGGTCACTCCCTTAGGATTCCAGACACAGTCTTCCCTCCTATTGGGGTTAAACAATATGGAACAAAGAGAAAGGCAGCATTCTCGGTGAACCCTTTCTCAGACTGTCACTCTTGGAAATTGTCAAAGAAGCTCTACTCCCCAGAGTTGATCTATTCTCCGTGAATAGCATCTCTTGAGTTTCTTCAAAATTCTCGAACTTTCCTAGAATGATCTCTTCTCTGTGAATTGCATTTCTTGAACTTCTCTTGGTTTGGGGACCCACACGCTTCCTAAAAGCATCCCCGCCTCCTCTTGGGCATTGTACAAGGACCCTTCGGCTTCTTAAAAGTTCTCATGCCTTCTCTTGGGCTTAATACAAGGACCCTGACGACCTCTTAAAGGTATAAGATAGAACTTAGTCATCCTTTGCTAGAGCAGTCTTTCCAGCGTTGAAACTCTGGCCGTTGTAGGGTTGATATCCATCCCTTAATGCTCGTGCCTCCTCTTGGTCATAGTACAAAAGATAAAACTCTAGACTTGGACAGTCTAAGACCCTTGAGTCTCAAAGACATTCTCAAGTTCCCTTCAAATATAGGCAGAAACCCGGTCTCTCTAATGAGAGTTCCCCACACTAGGACCCACTTCAGGATCTCTGGAATCCACAGCGGTAAGGTAGCCTCCTCTTGGGCTTTGTACAATGATTCTCCCCAGTGGAGCTAACCTGTTCAGACTCTCTTATTGAGTCAAATCCCTTTTTAACCTCCGTCTTAGGCTTCGTATAAGACAGATAAAAATCACTCTCTTGTTGAGTATAAAAGACTCTCTTGTTGAGTCAATTCCCTTTTAGCCTCTATCTCGGGCTTCGTACGAGACAGTAAAACACTCTCTTGTTGAGTATAAAAGACTCTCGTGTTAGGTCACTTCCCTTTTAGCCTCCATCTCGGGCTTCGTACGAGACACTAAATTACTCTCTTGTTGAGTATAAAAGACTCTCTTGTTGAGTCAATCACCTGTCAAACAGACTCTCTTGTTGAGTCAACCATTTTAGCCTCCACCCTGGGCTTTATACAGGACAAATAAAAGGATTCTCTCATTGAGTCAAACCTTTTAGCCTCCATCTTGGGCTTCGTACAAGACACATATAAAAGCACTCTCTTGTTGAGTCAGCCACTTGTTAGTACTCTCTTGTTGAGTCAACCCTTTTAGCCTCTATCTCGGGCTTCGTACGAGATAACAAATAAAAAACATCCTCTTGTTGGGTCAATCGCCTCCTCTTAGGCTTTGTATAAGGGAACCTCGGTTGAGTCAATTAACCTTTTAGCATCAAAACTTGTGTCTTACTCGTAGCATACAAACATCAACAACTCCTCTTTAGAGATGACAAATTCTCTCTCATCCAAAACCCTTTAGCTTTACATCTTGGGCTTTAAACAAGATACAAACCACCTTTAGCTTCATGTCTTGGGCTTTGAACAAGACACCAAAACAACCTTTTTTCCTCCTATTATAGGAGGAACTACGATCGCTCTGATTTCCCTGTTTCGTTAAACGGGAATACGTAGGCATAAGATTGCAAAAATCTTAGCAAGCATACTAATAAAAAAACCCAAAATCCAGTATCTCCACCAAATCAACCTAAAAGCATCAAATTTAAACACATTACCAAAAACCTCACAAATAGTCCAGACACTATGTTCTTAACAAAATAACCGAAGAGTGGCCCACATCTTAATAGCATCTGTAAACCAACAGTTTTGACTGTTTAACCTCAGTTTACAAGCAGGGTTAATTGGAGACATCTATTTCCCTTCCTTAATCAGCTTAACAGGATAAAAAATGAATCGAACTATAGTACCCAAGCGATAGTGCTTCAAGACCACAAAAATTGCGCTACAGGATGCAATGCAAAGATGCTTATAATATGCAAAAGGCACTCCACAGAGAGAAGTGCTAAGAAACCCAGAAACAAACTCTACTGGGGAAGACAAACCGAACAGCCTTCCTGATCAAAACATTTACTGAAGTAAGAACCCAAAACGGACTTCCACTCTACTAGGGATAATAAATATCTCCTGCTGAAGATAAAACCCAAAAAGGACTTCCCCTACGTTGGGAATCACGAATAACACCTGCTAAAGGTAAAACCCAAATATCTGATACGGAAAAGTGCCAATAACAATTGGAATTAGAATCTGCCAAGGATGTCAACCATTGTTGATCTATCTGTCGAGAGGATCAATATCAAACTCTTCTTGGGGATTGAAGTCAATAATACTAAACCTACCATTTGTAGCGTGCGATTTTTGTCGGTGACACGACCACCTTACCGTTATGGTTGGAATTGGGTACTACTTTCTGATTTCTTATTTATCCTATGAAACTGGAAAGGAAAGGGAAGATATCTTAAACTAACCTTGAATGCAAATGTTTTCTTTAACAAATGCTAAGAGATTGGGGGGTCGGGGTCAGATTATACAATGGGGAGTTGTCAATTACCTAGTGTATATATGGTTATCCATAGATTCTTTGGCATGTTTCTCTATCATCTACTTACTGGTGTTTATCTGTTATAAATTTGGAAAGTTTATACTTTGGGAATGTTGAGAGAGTATTTTTGTTGTTTTTGGGTTTTTCAATGTTTTTGGTAAGGTACTAGACCTAAAGTTTTTATTATGTGTGTCATACCCCAAATTTTGACCACTAAGATTTCCCATAATTATGAGCATCATCATCATAATATGGATGTATCAACATTGCCTCATCAATCTCCTCAGGAATTGTTGAGCCTTCATTACAATCAAAGCTTAGGGTTTCAACCCCTCTCAGAGCATTTAGACAAAGGATCAATCAAGAATTGACTTGATCTTTAACTTTTCTAACCCCTCAAACATCCATGAAGGATCAAGGGGTCTCCCATATCAAAAATCATGCATAGTGATGCAACATTACAAGAGGATCAAGCCTTAGGATCGCCAGTGTCACCAAATTAGGGTTTTGGTCGACCAGGGCCTCCAAATGAAAATTTTTATCTGGGCATGAGCCAATACCTCCAAATATAATCCAATGAGCTCAAAATAATCTTAAAAGTCCATCCACAATGGCAAAGTCATCTTGAAAGTCCATCTATCAAAAAATCAGGAATTAGGGTTTTGACCTAATTCAACCCTTGAGCCAACTTGTGAAACAAGACATGATTTGAAGATTCAAGGTGAACTTCAATGACCTCAAATACATCACATTGAAATGTCTACAAGACTTGATTGACTCAAAGAGCTCAAGTCATAAGCCACAAGAATTCAATGCCATCTGATTACAAACTAGGGTTTCTGATGAAAAAGTCAGCCCTACCATTGACTGTTGACCAACCCTTGTTCTCAAACCTTGGGGGAGGGTCCCAGACATTCCTAAATACCTTTAGAGGTCATCCACGAAGTTTAATTAGGCCTAAGGATTGATTTCATAAAAGAATCATAAAGTCAAAGTTTCAACTACTGAAAAAGTCAACTGTACATAAACCCAAGTTTGACTTTTGGAAATTTTGGTCAACCAAGGTTTCCTTAATCCTAAAATGATGTTAATGTGTGATTTGAATCATCATTCATCAAGAAAAACCAAATAAAATAAGTTAACTTGCAAAAGGGGTAACCATGAAAAACTTAGAATTTTTCTAAGTTATGAAACAAAGTGGCTAGGGTACCAAATTCCAAGGATCATAACTTGAGATCCAAGCAACCATTTTGGGTGATCCAAAGCTGGATTTGTAGGCCTTGCTACACTCTACAAAAGCTTCAACTACATCAAGCCTCAATTCCTTATGGATTTTGAGTTATGGTTTGATCAAAATCACAAAAACATGAAAATCACACTTTTTCCAACACTTAGTGAAATTTTCACGAAGTCGGAATCTGCCTCATTTTTTCCAAAATTGAAAGCACCTTTGGTTTGATAAATTTTGGTAAAACACATTGATGATAAAGATGAATAAATCTGGACTGAACAAAGACGTCGAAGAAGATGTCATAACCTAAAGTCAAGACATCCTGAAGTATTGCACTGATTTAGCAAGTGGATAATGCGCATGGATCAAGGAATCAACGAACAGAAGACTGAAGCCCAAGGAAGCAGAAGACACTATAAATAGAAGTCTTAGACCTAGGTTTTTTTATGCCTTAGAACGCCTGTTACAACCTTGTTTTTCTTGCGTAAGAAACAAGGGTTTAGGGTTTTGAGATTCGTTGGCTCTCTAGGTTATAAGTCTCCCTTTGTATCACTTGATACACTGTGGTAGATATAGGTGTCACACAGAACCATAAGCCTTGAGGTATTGGATTGTGTATTGTTCTTGGATAGAGCTTTTAAGCAAATCTGAGTTAGCTTGTTTGTCAAGTAGGCTTGACAGATTTCTGTATTGACAGGGACGATGAAGAAATCACAGTTGGTGGTTGAGGGAAGTGAGTGGGGTATCTCGTATCAGGGTTCTAAACGTTTGAGTTTAACCTTGGTAAAGATGTTCATGGGGTAGATGTTAGGAATAAAGTTGTAAACGTGGGAGTTTAACTTTGTAACAGTCTACACAATAGTGAAGTCTTCTTCCTGGATTGGTATCCCCCAGATGTAGGTGAGTTGCACCGAACTGGGTTAACAATTACTGTGTTCTTTATCATTATGCAGATTTACGTTTTCTATTAGGGTTCATGATGAACATGTTGGATCAGATGTCATGACATCTGTGAGGCTGCAGTTCTGATATTCAAGGTATCAGTCTGCAGTTGCACCTCCAAGTTTAAAAGATTATGTAGCATAATGTCTTGACATGTGTTAGGACATCTGCTATCTGCATAGGCCAGAATTTCAATTGGTATCAGAGCAGGCATCCTGTCTGGTTCTGGATGAGATTCATGGGAGATACTTTTTGGCGTTTAAACAAGGAGGAGTATAAAGATCAGATCAATCAACTCAGACATACTCAAGGGTATTAATGGATGAGATGGAAGTTCTGGATCAAAGGGAGCAACCCGGAGGTTGTTCATGTTGTAGCGCGAGTTTTTGCGGGGTTGCGAAGCACTATACCTTTGGGGTACTACAGTTCGATTCATTTTTTATCCTATTGAAGCTGATGAAGGAAGGGAAATAGATGTCTCCAATTAACCCTGCTTACAAACTGAGTTTGAACAGATGACTGTTGGTTTACATATGCTACAAAGATTGTGGGTTTCTCTTAGGTTATTTTGTTAAAAACACAGGATCTAGACTATTGGTAGGATATTAGGTCTGATGCTTCTTTTTGATTGATGTATGGGGTTTTGGGTGTTTGATTAGTGTGCTCTCTAAGATTTTTCAATCTTATGACTACGTATTCCCGTTTAACGAAACAGGGAAATCAGAGCGATCGTAGTTTCTCCTATTCTATGAGAGGAAAAAGGTCGTTTTGGTTTCTTGTTCGAAGCCCAAGACGTGAAGCTAAATGTGGTTTGTATCTTGTTCGAAGCCCAAGATGTGAAGCTGAAGGGTCTATTTGTATCTTGTTCGAAGACCAAGATGTGAAGCTAAAGGGTTTTTACTTTAGAGGGAATTTGTCATCTCTAAAGGGGATATTTGGCTGTTTGTCACAACTGTTGGGGTGACTGATTATAAAGGAGAATTACTTTAACTGGGATATGTGAATCCAGCAATGCCATAATTTCCTTTATAAGGGTTGTTTAACCTGAAGGAGAAGACTTTAACTCAATTTAGAGCAATGCTATCTTTCCTTAGGAATTTCTCATGCTAAAAGAGGGACAGTGGCGTGGATGTAAATAATCCTGAGGCTTGCCGCTTACAGCAATTAGATGAAGGAAAAGGAGTTATTGATGTTTGTATACTGTGAACGAGGCACAGATTTTGATTCTAAAAGGTTGATTGACTCAACCGGGGGTTCCTTATACAAAGCCTAAGAGGAGGCGATTGACCCAACAAGAGGGTGTTTTCACGTGTCTCGTACGAAGCCCGAGAGAGAGGCTAAAAGGGTTGGACTCAATAAGAGAGTGCTTTTGTATCTCGTACGAAGCCCGAGATGGATGCTAAAAGAGTGATTGACTCAACAAGAGAGTCTTTTATACTCAACAAGAGAGTGTTTTTCTATCTCGTACGAAGCCCGATATGGAGGCTAAAAGGGTTTGACTCAACAAGAGAGTCTGAAAAGGTTAGCTCCGCTGAGGAGGATCATTGTATAAAGCCTAAGATGAGGCTAACTTTACTGAGGAAGGATCTTTATACAAAGCCTAAGAGGAGGCAATTGTGCTGGTGAATATTTCAGTTTAGTGACAGGTCCAGTATGTTGGATAAAAGAGAAAATCAGTTCTTATGAAGGGAACGATTAAAGGTATTGTTGTGCCTTAGGATTGATCAGAGGATCAGGGTTATTTCCAGTTCTTTAAGGAAATGGGAAATCCAAAGGGGTATTGAGACTGTCCAAGTCTACTGGTGTTTTGAGAAATCGATTCTCAGATAGTGAATGATCTTTGTATAATGCCCAAGAGAAGGCTGGTATGTTAAGGGATGAAGGTCAACCCATTAACTGGTCTGATATTTGACTCAGAAAGACAGGTCTAGCAAATTGATGACTAGGTTTTGTTCATATACCTGTAGAGGTCTCTGGGTCCTTGTACTAAGGCCAAGAGAAGGCATGAGAGCTTTTAAGAAGCCGAAGGGTCCTTGTACAGCGTCCAAGAGGAGGCGGGGATGCTTTTAAGAAGCCTGTGGTCCCCAAACCCCAAGAAGTTCGAGACATGCTATTCACTGAGAATAGATCAAGCCAGGAAAGTTCGAGAATTTGGAAGAAACTCAAGAGATGCTATTCATGGATAATATATCAACTCTGGGGAGTAGAGTCTCTTTGACAATTTCTAAGGGTGACAGTCTGAGAAAGGGTTCACCGAGAATGCTGTCTTTCACGTCTCCATATTGTTTAACCCCAAGAGGAGGGAAGACTGTGTCTGGTAATCCTATGGGGATCTAGTTTTGTTTGTATTTAAGAGTGACCAACAGGGCTTTACCTAGTGCTAGACGTAGTTGCCGGGGAAAACTCTAAATAACTATACTAGTATTACACAGTTGATATCTGACGAGTATATAAAAGTTTGTGAAAGAAGACTTACAGTGAGCAGCCCCACAATACAGTTATATATATATATATATGAAAGCGGATAAAGAAAGCGGGTAAACACTTACTCGGTTGTAGAGCTTCCATGCTGTTTGGTTAGTTGTTCAACAAAGAAAGCTTTGATAACAATATTATATACATAATCAAAGGAGAAAGTGCTTTGAAAAGATTGTTGGGGCTTACAGCTCAAGGAGAGGCCCAAAGTTTTATCAGTGATTGCACTGTTGTTTTGTACAGGGACTTATACAAGTGACTGAGGCCCAAAAAGGTTTTCTGCACAAAGGGATGGGTCTTACACTCACTCAAGAGGCCCAAAGGTGTTTAAAGAAAAAAAAGAATGGGGCTTATAACACGAGGGTAGGCCCAGATGATTTGTTTTTGAATTGGCGATCGCGCCGAGATTTTTCTTTTAACGCGGAGGGACTTATACAATATCTGAGGCCCAAAAAGTTTTGGTTAAAAGGGGGTTGGGTCTTACACTCTATTAGAGGCCCAATGATTATTTTTGTACAAGTGATGGGGCTTACAGCTCAAGGAGAGGCCTAAAAGTTTTTTTTGTTAAAAAGGCGACGATCGCGCCGTTGTTTTTGAAAATACAGTGGGACTTATACAATGACTGAGGCCCAAAAAGTGGTGTATTTACAAAGGGGTTGGGTCTTACACTCTAATAGAGGCCCAAAATTTTTTTTTTAAAGTTTTGTTTGGGTGAAAATCAAAGAAACCCTAAATTTGTTTTCTTTTAAAAGTAAATATTTAAAGAAAATCAAATAAAATGATAAAAAAACCAAATAAGTTTGAATAAACCACTTGTGATTTTTGTTTAAAGTTTGAAAAATGAGGTTTCAATCACAAGATGAATTAAAACTCATTTGGTTTTGATTTTCAAAGTAAATATTCACTTTTAAATGTTTAAAAACAATTAAAAATTAATTTATTCACAAAAATACTAATTATATTAAATAACTAATATAAATTTAATTTTTTTGTGGAATAAAATATTTCAACATTTTTGTGATTTTTTGCAAAAAGAACCAATAAAAAATAATTAAAATTGAGGGAGTTATTAATTTTTTAAATCATTAAAAATAATAAGAAAAATAATAAAAAGTGAAAAAAATAGCAAAAAGAGGATCTGGGGCGAGGCGTATTCGAACCCCAGACCTCTTGTGTATAGGGTGTGTGCCTTACCACTGGGGTGGTGATACATCCGTTGATTGAAACACAACCACAAATATACAAGGCTTGCCTTGCTTTTGGCCTGGCCCAAGGCAAGGCAAGGCAAGATTTTGGTTGAAAACGTGAAGGCCATAACTTTCTCATTTCTCCATGGATTTGGACAAAATTTAGGTTTATCCTGCCTATAATTTCACAAGGAATCCAATGTTGGTGGTGTTTTTTTCAGATCATACTCCTATTGAAAAACCCGATAGTGGTTTTGAAATAGGCCATGATTTGCATTTTCTGTGCCATCTCTTGGTACAAGCATGAATTACATGATAAATTGGTGCAAACACAACACATATAACATGTAGAAGAGATGCATGATCAGTGGAAATCAAAAGAAAGCATGATTTAAAGAATCCAAGTTGTGATGCTTACCTCTTTTTGGAGCTTTTGTGCAATCTACCAAGCCACTTGTTCCAGAAATGATTTGATGCTTTGGACACCCTTAAATGATCTCTTAGAAGCATTTAGGATGGTTGGAATCAGCTGGAAACCTCAGGAACAAGTTTGAGCTCCTTCTTGCAAAAGGGGTAAAAGTGACCAAAATATCAACTCCCTCAAATGGTGTTCCAGATGTGTGGAACCATTTGGGATAGGTCAAGGATGATATTTGGAGTGTGTTTGAGGTTTTATCTGGTTTGGAAAGTAATTGAATCAAGACATTGCTTGAAAAATGCACAAAAGTCCTATTTTGAGGTTTTGAGATGTGACTTTGTGATTTTGGTGTTACAGGTCACTTGTGAGAGTTTGGACAGCTTAGATATGACATATTGGATGTGTTTGGATCATGAGTTGTGGTGGAATTGCTCTCTAACTCAAAAACTCAGAGTTACCTTGCTAAAGAAGGTATTTTTGCCAAGAGAAAGAGATTTTGAGGAAAGCAAGTGTTGTAGTGCTTTGGTGTACTCAAACTGAACACAATTGAGCTCTATTTATAAAAGAGCAAGTTTGTTTTGGCTGCAATAGTGAATGGCAACTGCAGCAGAGGTTTGGCTAATGTTGAGCAATGAGAATCCAAGTCTCCTCTAGCCATATACTAGAGGTTAGGGCACGGGCTGCTGGTTCCCTTGGTCTTGGATAAGTCTTGACTGAATTCAGTTGGGAATGGCTCAGTCCATACCACCTTGGTGCATCCATTAAATGCTCCAATCCAAAATTGGAGTCTTGTCCCTCTTTTAGGTATTTCTAGGTTTGGCATGCTACTTTTGGTTCCAAAGACTTGGGAGGCTTGGGATCAGAGTTGGTTCCTCCTTGGTCCCCCCTTGAGGTGTTCAGATGGATAAAGTTGCTTCCCCTTTGCAAAATTTGAGCAAATCGAGCAAAACTCCCAAATCTACCTTGCCATGACAGTTTGTAGCAAGGCATATTGGCATTGTCATATCTCATGGCTCAAGTAGAGTTTGATGGAGTTCTTGGCCATTTTGGAAAGCCCTTATATGATACAACAACTGTTTGATCATAGTTGGTTTTGATACCTTTTGCATCCAAGTGAAAAATGCCCCTACATTTGGGAAAAAGTGAAGGCAGATTCTGACTTAGTGAAAATTTCACTAAGTGTTGGAAAAAAGTGACATTTTCACTTTTTGTGATTTTGATCATTCCATAACTTAAAATCCATGAGGAATTGGAATGAGTTGTGTTTAAAGCTTTTGTAGAGGGCCATGAGATCTACAAATCTAGCTTCGAATGGGGAAAAATGGCCTTATGGTTTAGGAGTTATGATCCTCCAAAGTTGGTACCCTAGCCACTTTGTTCCATAACTTAGAAAGTTTCTAAGTTTTTATGGTTACCCCTTTTACAAGTTATCCCACTTTTCTTGATTTTTCTTGATGAATGATGATTCAAATCACACATTAACATCATTTTAGGGTTAAAGAACCATAATTGTGAAAAATCTCAAAAAGTCAAAGTTGACTTTTGTGCACAGTTGACTTTTTATCAGATGAATTCCAAACTGTGCGATCCTCTATAAAATCAAGTCCTTGACCTAAATCAAACTTGATGGATTGATTTCATAGGTGTTATAGGGTGTATTGAATCATGTCCCGAGGTTTGGGAGCATGCCTGGGTTAAAAGTCAAAGGCACAGTTGACTTTTTCCACGAAACCCTAACTGTGGTCCTGATGAAATTGAAACTTGTTGATCAAGCTTCTTGGATCAATCCATTGTTGCAAATGGATAAATATGGTGCATTAGAGACCCTCAAATCCTCCTTTGAGGTCTTGGCTCATGTTTTATCTCAAAAGTCAACTTAGGAGTGAATTAGGTCAAGAAACCTTAATTCCTGATTTTTTATGAGTGCATCCCCTGAGGTTAAATTGACTTGATTATTGGGTTCATAATGTCCCTTGGAGTATCATAGGTTATGCTTTGAAGAATTGGCTCATGTCTAGAGGAAAATTCCCATCTGGAGGCCCTGGTCAACCAAAACCCTAATTTGGTGACACTAGCGATCTTGAGGCTTAATCCACCTAGAAGGGAGCAGCCTTGTGCTTAATCCTTGAAGTGGGAGTCCTCTTGATCCTTTGTGGATATTTGAGAGGTTAGACAAGTTGAAGATCATGCCATTCCTTGATTGATCTTTTGTCTAAGAACTCTGAGAGGGCTTGAAACCCTAAGTTTGATTTGTAGTGAGTGCTCCCCCATCTTTGGGGAGACTGATGAGGTATGATGGTCCCTCCATATTGTGATGATGATTTACACAATAATGGGAAATCTTAGTGGTCAAAATTTGGGGTATGACAGATGCCCCTATTTAATCTTCTTGGACCCGAAGGTGTGAATGACGAAGGTATTCGGGCATTCGGGGTGCAAGAGGATTAAATATCAGAATACCCGAAATTTTAATGGTGGTGAGAAATGGCAGTTTACACATCCTTCTTCTTTTTCTAAGAAATGATGCTTATAAAAGGTAAAAACTTCCCCTCGATCCTGGTCTTCAGCTAAGGAACTGGTCTCAAGTTTCTTAAATAAACTTCCCCTCGATCCTGGTTTCCTACCAAGGAACTGGTCTCAGTTTCTGAAATAAACTTCCCCTCGATCCTGGTTTCCTACCAAGGAACTGGTCTCAGTTTCTGAAATAAACTTCCCCTCGATCCTGGTTTCCTACCAAGGATCTGGTCTCAGTTTCTGAAATAAACTTCCCCTCGATCCTGGTTTCCTACCAAGGATCTCGTTTTAGTTTCTTTTGTTAATAAACTTTCTTGACACTGGACGCTATGTGTAGCGATTTTCCTCAAACTTCTCGCTGAATTTTCCTGGGGAGATGCCATTTGATAGAAAAATTTTGATGTCAGACTTGCTGGGGAACCCAGTCGTCTGAGTTGTAGAGGTGCACAAACTTCTCTGTTTAGAGACGCCGTTTGTCGAATCTACTGGGGAAAACGAGTCTCTTGAGAGGCGGTTTCCGCTTGGGGGTATTACATCATTCTTTTCTCAGGATCTTCTTGGAGAAATGCCATATGATGTTATCCAATTTTGAGGCGCTGATGACCTTTTCGTTGGCGAATTTTTCGGAGAAAAACTGCTGTATTGTCGAATCTCTGATTAAGAGGCTTTCTCTAGGGATTTTCCTTAATCCGGGAAAGAGAAAATATCATCTCCAATGGCGAAGAGTGACGTTTTTCGAAGATTTTTTGGCCTTTCAGAGGTTCAAGTTATCAAAGTGGTCAAGGGCCAATTCTAATCAAGAAATAAACCGGGGGAGAGATTGTTCATACCCAACATTTCTTGACGAGGAAAAAACTGACAACTCGATTGAGATGACTGTTATCACTAGGGGATAAGACTGACTAGAGTGATAGTGATGCAATATGAATGCGAATGTAAATCAATAATGCATGATGTATGTATGTTTATGCTGATAAAACCGACATAACATACAAACTGACGGATGAACACGACTAGATACTCGGCCACTGCGGGGGATGAAAAGTATCACTGGTTCAAGATAGCAATTCTGCCTTGCTTAGGAGAAGTAGTCCCAGCGGGGACAACCGTTGGTCGGGCTTAGGAGATGAGAACTCGGCCGAGGGTGTCAGATGAAACACGGACTTTGACACAGTTGATCCTTCGTTCAGACGTGCTGGCTTAGAAGGAGTACTTTGATTATGCACTTTGAAGCTCGATTACTTCTGGAGAAGCGACCGATGTTCTTTCGATGTCAAACAGTCAAAAGAAATTTCCATCTTTATTTTAAAAGCAGAAAAATTTTACAAGTAAATTCGTTTTTGTTTCGTTTCAAGAATCGTTGATCATGTTAAAATGTCATTCTATAAAGCTAAAACAAATAATAATTACAAATAAAAGCACAAGGGCTCAAATTTTATTGATAAGATGGAGATCAGCCAAACGCGTGATTCCAAAGAGTATTTACAAAGTTTAGAAAATGGTAATTCAAGGGAACAGGGCTACATTGAAACATAACGACCACTATCCTTCTACCAACTCTGAATTCTGGACATCCTGAGCTTCTGTCAAAGATGACCCTGACTGGAGTTTTTCTTCTGATGGATGGCATGACTGCTACTAGGGGATTTGCCCCTGTTGTACGTAGTTACTTGCCATTATCCCTAACTTTTTCCTGGATTGTACTTTGAGATTTCCAATCCACCGGGATGATTTTTGATTATGTCTCTAATTTTTGCCTTGATCGCCTTTTCGGGTTTTCAATCCACCGAGACGTTTTTTTTTAGGCGAAGTATTTCTTGACTATGTCAACATTCGTGGGGTAGGCAAATTCCTCTCCGTCCATGGTTGCAAGTCTCAGGGCACCGCATGAGAAAGCTTTCTTGACCACATGGGGACCGTCGTAATTCAGAGTCCATTTGCTCCGAGAATCAGTGAGAAATGATTGTATCTTCTTGAGCACAAAGTCTCCTTTCCTGAAGACGCGAGGTCGGACCTTTTTGTCGAAGGCCTTCTTCATTCTCTGTTGATACAACTGACCATGGCATAGTGCCGTTATTTTCTTTTCTTCGATCAGATTCAGTTCGTCGTGTCTGCTTTGACACCATTCAGCTTTTGTAAGCTTAGCTTCCATCAATACTCAGATTGATGGGATCTCTACTTCAATGGGGAGCACTGCTTCCATGCCATACGCTAGAGAGAAAGGGGCTGCCCCTGTTGAAGTACGGACAGATGTTCGATAACCGTGAAGAGCAAAGGGTAGCATCTCGTGCCAGTCTTTGTAGGTTACAACCATCTTCTGAACAATCTTCTTGATGTTCTTGTTAGTCGTTTCTACCGCTCCGTTCATCTTGGGTCGGTAGGGAGATGAGTTATGGTGTTCGATTTTGAACTCTGTGCACAACTCTTTCATCATCTTGTTGTTCAAGTTAGATCCATTATCTATAATGATCTGGCTCGGAACACCATAACGGCAGATGATATTGTTTTTGATAAATCGGACCACCACTTGTCAGGTTACATTGGCGTACGATGCTGCTTTGACCCACTTGGTGAAGTAGTCAATGGCTACTAGGATGAACCGATATCCGTTCGAAGCCTTGGGTTTGATCTTGCCAATTATGTCGATTCCCCATATGGAAAAAGGCCATGGGGAAGAGAGAACTTTGAAATGCGTTGGCGGTACATAGATTTTGTCTGAGTATATCTGACACTTATGACACCTCATCATGTACTTGTAGCAGTCAGATTCCATGGTCAACCAAAAGTACCCTGCTCTCAGAATCTTTCTTGCCATTGTGTGTCCGTTGGCATGAGTGCCAAAGGATCCTTCATGAATTTCTTTTATTAGCATGTCTGCTTCTGGTCTGTCTACACATCGGAGCAGGACCATGTCAAAATTCCGCTTATAGAGTGTATCACCGCTCAAGAAGAAACTGCCTGCCAACCTTCTGAGGGTTTTTTCGTCTTTCCTGGATGCCCCAGGTGGGTACTCTTGTTTCTGAAGGAAGCATTTGATATCATGATACCAAGGTTTGTCGTCTATGACTGCTTCAATCACGAAGATGTAAGCGGGCCGTTCAAGGCGCATTATGTCGATCTTAGGTAGGTTGCTCTATTGACCTACAATAATCATGGAAGAGAGAGTGGCTAATGCATCAGCCATGTGATTCTCATCATGAGGAATGTGATGAAACTCGATTCTGTTGAAGAAAGGTAACAACCTTCTCGCATAGTCTTTGTAAGGAATCAGTCCTGATTGGTATATGTTCCAATCTCCTTTGATCTGATTGATAACCAGGGTTGAGTCGCCATATACGTCCAAGTTTTTTATCCTTAAGTCGATCGCTTCCTCGAGACCCATAATACAAGCTTCGTATTCGGCCTTGTTGTTTGTGCACTTGAATGTAAGTCTGGCAGTGAAAGGAATGTAGGTACCCTGAGGGGTTATGATGATTGCCTCAATTCCATTTCCGTAATGATTGACAGCTCCGTCAAAGATAAGTCCCCATTGGGAACCTGGTTCTGGCCCTTCACTGGGTAGCGGTTCATCGCAATCTTTCATCTTTAAATACATGACATCTTCGTCTGGGAAGTCAAACCCGATTGATTCCTGATCATCAATCGGTTGATGAGCCAAATGATCAGCTAAAATACTTCCTTTAATGGCTTTCTGAGCGTGGTACTCGATGTCATATTCTGATAACAACATCTGCCAACGGGCAATTCTTCCCGTGGGAGCAGGTTTTTCAAAGATATACTTGATTGGATTCATTTCTGAGATTAACCAAGTAGTGTGACGAATCATGTACTGGCGAAGACGTTTGGCTGCCCAAGCCAAAGCGCAGCAAGTTTTTTCAAGCATCGTGTATCGAGTCTCGCAGTCGGTGAATTTCTTACTCAGATAGTAAATGGCAGACTCTTTCCATTTGGTTGCGTCTCGTTGGCCAAGCACACAACCCATCGAGTCCTCTAGGACTGTGAGGTAGATGATCAGTGGTTTTCCTTCCACTGGAGGTGATAGAATCGGCGGGTTCAACAGGTATCCCTTGATACTGTCGAAGGCGGTTTGGCAGTCTTTTGTCCAAACGCAGTCCTAATTCTTTTTAAGTAATTTGAAAATCGGCGCACATGTCGCGATCATGAGAAATATGAATCTGGAGATGTAGTTCAACCGTCCCAGGAATCCTCTGACTTGTTTTTCAGTTTTCGGAGAAGGCATTTCTTGAATGGCCTTGACCTTGTCAAGATCAACCTCAATTCCTTTTTGGCTGACGATGAACCCTAAGAGTTTCCCTGATCGGACACCAAATGTGCATTTGTTGGGATTTAAGCAGAGTTTGTACTTTCTCAGCCACTCGAATAGTTTTGACAGGTGCGTCACATGCTCCTCGTCTGTCTTAGATTTTGCAATCATATCATCGACATGTACCTCGATCTCCTTGTGTATCATGTCATGAAAGAGAGTAGTCATGGCCCTTTGATAGGTTGCCCCGTCGTTCTTCAAACCGAATGGCATTACCTTGTAACAAAAGGTACCCCATGGGGTAATGAACGAAGTTTTCTCCATGTCTTTCGGCGCCATTTTTATCTGATTATAGCCCGAGAATCGATCCATGAAGGAGAAAACTTTGAACTTTGTTGTACTATCAACCTGCATGTCAATGTGTGGTAAAGGAAAGTCGTCCTTTGGACTAGCCTTGTTTAGATCTCTGTAATCGACACACATTCTGACCTTTTCGTCCTTTTTTGGAACGGGTACGATGTTGGCTAACCATTGAGGATATTCTGATGTGGCGAGGAAACCTGCGTCAATCTGTTTTTGTACCTCCTCCTTAATTTTGATGGCCATGTTCGGGTGAGTCCGTCTCAACCTTTGTTTTACTGGCGGACATTCTGACCTTAACGATAAATGATGCTCCACGATGCTGGTATCCAACCCTGGCATGTCCTGATAGGACCAAGCGAATACATCGGGGAACTCTTTGAGAAGCTTTGTCAAACTCTCTTTGGCAGTTGGACTTAGCAGTGCCCCAATCCTGATTTCTTTTCTCTCTTTTTCCGAACCTAAGTTGACCATTTCCAACAGCTCTTTGTGAGGTTCAATGGACCTTTCCTCTTGTCGGAGTTATCGGGAGACCTCTTCTGGAATTTCGTTGTCAACTTCTTCTTCAGCCCCAAATACCGGGAACTCAAAGTCAGGAGAAGGCATCGGATCGTATGTTTCAACGGGGTTTAAAACAAGCAATCTACATGACGTGATGATTTGTGTTTAGAAGAGATAGAGAGAATGCAAGTGTGTGTGCAGTGTATTTTCTTTGAAAAACTGCTTGTTTTTATTATTGAGTTGTTTTTTAGGATTACCATTTTCTGAAAAAGCGAAAAGAGAAAACAGCAATAACTGCGGAAATTACAGAACGACGTTATTTTATTTATGAACAAGTCGATTCTTGAAACTACAGCCCTATAAAACAAAACTCTGTCGCTTTGGGCAAAGCGAAGAGGGAAATTTACAGAAAGCGAGCCCTATCAAAACATTTGTTTCACCTGGGCAGGGTGAAAGGTTAAAGTAAAGACGGCAATTACTTTGACTTATGAACAATCTTCGGAACATCGACATCCTCGGTGAATCACAAAGTCTGTACTTTCCTCCATTTGTCTTCAGAAATAACGTTGATTTCTGGCGGAGCAGGATCATTGGAATCTGTCTCCCAGGCAGAGTTGTCGTAGAAGGATTCCTCAGTTGTATTTTGCATAGTGTTTGTGTTCTCTGGCAAATTTCCCCATCCAGTTGGCTGGATGTCTTCGAGCCTGATACGAGAGCTTTCGGGAGCAGTGTACTGGACCATGTAGTCGAATTTTCCACTCGGTTGTCCCAAGGTGTCTCACACTTCTGTGGAACTGGAGGAGTTATCTCTTTCGATGACGTTGACCTCGGGAAAAGCGTAGTTGATGAATTCTAGTCCGGCAAGCTTTGCCAATTCATCGTTATGCTGGATGTTTTCTGAATGACCTGAGTAATGATCCCATGACATGGTGGGTGGGGACGCAGGTATTCTTTTCAATGATGCTCAACTGATTTTCATTGTTCGGTTGATTTTCTTGCCCCAAGTCTCCTGGATACGGCTTCCAGATAGGCAGGCCATCCATTGGGCCATAATAGTCGTGGTCAAAGTTGTCCTTCATCAGAGTGTCTTCCTCTAATAAGTTTGGTGGAGCACGGCATCCTTTCGGATCACAATCTCCATTTATCATTTCGACATCTGACCTGGGTATAAATCTCGGACTCTGTACGGGATAGCAAAATGGCATAGGCACCTCTTCCTGAGACATATAACCGTCCTTGTTAATATAGGACTTCCATTCCTCATCTGTGTCGAAGGAATCTTCCTCGTTGATAGTATGGACTATTTGAGGCACTGGGTGAAGGAAACCTCCACTGTGGAAGAAATCCTAAATGGGATGAAGACTTTCATCGTTAGCAGCTGTCTGGGTGCAGGTTGCAGAAAAACCAAGACCCTCCTTTGTTTTATTATCAGTAGGAATAACAAGCTGTCCCCATCCTTTCGTATTGTTATTCTTGATTACTTTGAGAGCATCTTTGTATAAGGAAATCGAGGTTCCTTTCTCTGATTGATTCTCATTGCTCATCGAAAGTGCTTGGAACTGAGTCCCAACAGCCTCCTCGGGTTCTACACAAGTAGATGATGACAAGTTGCTCACGAGCAAGGCCTGCTCTCCACAGACCGTGATGAGTTGATCGTTCTTGACGAACTTCAGTTTTTGGTGCAGCGTCGAAGTGACTGCCCCAGCCTGGTGTATCCAAGGTCTTCCTAATAAACAGTTGTACGCTGCCCGGACTTCCATGACCTGGAAAATGATTAGGAAAGTGTGAGGACCGATAGTTATGGGAAGGTTGACTTCGCCGATAACTGCTTTCTGAGACCCGTCAAATGCTTTGACGATGACCTCACTACCCCTCATCGGGGATCCTTTGAATGATAGTCGCATTAAATTGGACTTTGGCATAACGCTGATGGCTGATCCTGTGTCTACCAGTACGCTGGCTAAAGCCTCGTCCTGGCAGTTAACTGTGATATTGAGCGCCATGTTGTGACTTTTGCCCCCCTTTGGCAAATCTTCATCATTGAATCCTAAGTTGTTGTAGGGAGTGATGTTAGAGATGATGCTATCGAACTGTCATATTGACACATCCTGTTCCACAAAGGCCTACTCTAAGACTTTCTGTAGAGCCTCTCTGTGGGCTTCAGAACTGAGTAAAAGTGATAGCGCAAAGATATTTGAAGGAGTTTGTAACAGCTGATCAACAATGATGTATTCACTCCTTTAGATAAGCTTCAGCATCTCATCATTGTGTTTGAAAGGTCGGGATTACTGGATTGACCAACTGGTGGATCAGGAGCTTTTGTCTGAAGTTCCTTTTCTTTGTTAGGTTCTCCAACTCCTCGGTTGAAGATTCGACCGCTCCGTGTTACTCGACTAATGTCAGCAATATTCACGACGGAGGGTAATGGACTTTCCTTTCCATTCTCAATTATTGTTGCACCATATTTGTAAGGGATCACCTTAGCTAATTCATACGGTAACGGTCCCGGTAGATAGATAACTACAGGAGCCTTCTGATTTTTCTGACTGTCGTAAGTAACTTCAATCAGTTCTTGGCTAAGAACCTTTGATTTATCCAGTAGAGGGATGATGGTACAAGCATCCTTGTTCTGTTTATGATAAGAGATTATGACAACGTCTCTGATTTAATCAGCAAAGTAGTCCGGCGTCCAGTTAATTAGCTCGGGATTCGGACACGGGTGAATCTCTTTACGATCCAACTGACCTTGAAGGGCTGCCCGCACAAGGTAGCATCCTTGATTACTCTCTGATCAGACTCTACAACGTTCATAGTTGTATGGTGGCACCTGGCCACGCCTGCTTTGAATGCAATGCAACCTTACCAGGTTTGTTTCCATAGATCGGACATCCTGACTTTGACGCCGAGTAAGGTTTCCATTAAGCACACTGGTTTGTTGTGTGTCTTCATCTAGATAGATTAGAAGCCAACAGTGGTTTAATAAGTGTTGTAAAGTTCTCTGAACGAGAGTGCACCCTTGGTTACTCTCACAACATCTTTTACAGTTCTGATAATTGTGCGAAGTGAGAAAACCGAGTTGGACTTGCTTGGCGTGTAACTCTACCAAGCTGGTATTCATCAGACGAATATCAAAGATTTGAATCATGTTGATCTGATAAGGATTTCTATCATAGTAGTCCTGGATCCATCCAAGATCCATCTGACACTGGAGGGTCTCTTGTATAAAAGAGCATCCCTGTTCGTTTACCGACCAAGTCAGACAGGAATTGTAATCATGTCGCGGAAGATTATGATACTGGCTTTGGCTTGAGTGCATCGCCACCAAGTTAACATTCATTGTACGGATGTCGTGGTTCTGAATGATGTTGGAATTCGTATAGGTCATGTTGACTCCTCAAACTCGATGCTCTTAGATCCATCCAAGATCCAATTGTTCCTGGAGAGCTGCTTGCACCACAGAACATCCTTGATTGTTTTTAGAGAAGATATCACACTGGTGATAATTATGAGGTGGCACATGGTCATATACACTTTGTCTATAATGCATCTTGACCAAGTTGGCCCTCAATAAGAGTACATCCTGAATTTGATAGGTGTTGTTAGACTCTCCCTCTATCAAATTGACTGCAGCTTTCTCATGTTGAGGCAGCGGGTTTGTGAGAACGTTTGGATTCGTATCCTTGAAAGATAAGACCCCGCTCCTAACAAGATTTTGTACGTCAGATTTGAAACTGAGACAGTTTTCTATGTTATGCCCTGGTCCTCCTTGATGGTAAGGACAAGTCTGGTCCGTTTTAAACCAAAAAGGCGGATTTTCCGGTACTGTAAGAGGAGACTTAGTTTGGACGTGCCCCTTGACCAGTAATAACGGAAGCAGCTCTGCGTACAACATGGGTATAGGATCAAATCCTGGTGGTCGTGTAGTACGGTTGTTGTTGTACTGAGAACGAGTCAGCTGAAGATACTATTGTGTCCTTCGCTGAAGTTGCTGTTGATTAGGTTGGCTCTGCGCAACCTAAGGTTGATACGTAGGAACAAGTGCAGGGTTGATAGCAGGAGTTACAGCTGCTACTGGTTGGTAACGTCACCTTTGCTTTCCGAGAGAGATATTCCCAATATCCTGCTCTTTTTTCTTAGGGAGAGCACTACCGTATCGTTTTGTACTACTTGATGATCCAGCGTCTTTAACTAAACGTCCTTCTCGGACGGTTTCCTCAAGACGAACTCCCATTCCCACCATCTCTGTGAAGTCACTGGGTGCACTGGCAACCATTATGTCGTAGTAAAATGAGCTTAAGGTCTTTAAGAAGATTTTTGTCATCTCTTTTTCCTCAAGAGGTGGATAAAACTGGGCGGCAATTTCACGCCATCTCTGAGCGTACTCCTTAAAGGTTTCCTTGTCCTTTTGTGACATTGATCTGAGTTGATCTTTGTCTGGTGCCATGTCCAAATTGTATTTACATTGTTGAACGAAGGCGGCACCACGATCTCTGAACGTGTCGATCGTAGCGCAGTTTAAACCCATGTACCATTTTAATCCAGCACCGATTAAACTATCCTGAAAGTAGTGAATCAGTAGCTCCTGGTTCTTTGTCTGAGATGACATCCGCCGAGCGTACATCACCAAATGGCTCTGAGGGCAAGAGTTACCCTTGTACTTTTCAAAGTCGGGCACCTGGAATTTGTGCGGGACTTTCACATTAGGGACCAAGCAAAGGTCTGCGGCGTCCTTTCCAAATAAATCCTGACCGCGAAGGGCCTGCAGTTCTTTCTGCATTTCCAAGAACTGTTCCTGGAACTCATTCATTCTGTCAAACATGTTGTCGTTTCCACCATAAGGTATCTGGGGAATCTGTCCTTTCGAGACAGTGTGTACCACGAGTGGTGGTATAGTCATTGTGGTCGGGACTCTCGGTGCCTCCCGAAGTTTGTAACCTTCAGGAGTTGCTGTCATGCCCCTGGCATCTTCGTTTTCCCAAAGTTTGTAACCTTCAGGCCCAGCGGCTCTTGCTGCGGTTCCCTGTTCCTCAGCGATCAGCGGAACATATCCTTCTAGGATATAGTTAATAGGCATGCCCCAGGGACGATCTTTCGGCATCTTGTACCTAGGATCATACTTCTCCACTATGGGCATCGATGTGATCTCTGAGATCACCGTCATTTGTTGTTGCATCTGAGCTTCTGCTAGAGCTTGCATGTCGTTATGAAGCTTTCTCAGATCCTCTTTTAGAGTGTCGATCTCTTCTCTCAACTCTCTGTTCTCTTCCTCGAGATCATCCATCTTTTTCTGACGATTGGCCCGAGTATTGTACGAATGAGATAGTTTGACTCTAGAATCAAGACGAAAACATGAGATTCGTAGGTAAGAAGAATGCGTTTATGAGAATGATGAATGCAATGATTATTAATTATTTTTGTTTATTCAAAGTAAACTTTGACAATTAGATTGCAAATATCAAACAGTGGGGAAACCCCGTTTTATTGAATTCAAAGGACTGCGAAAATGGAAATACAGTAGATTTACAAAGTGCTGAAAAAGGAAATCTAAACTAATGGATCCTGAGTCCTCTCTGAGGAGAGCTCAGGTGCTGGTTCTGATACTTTCCTTTTCTTTGACCGGGGCTCTTCAGCCGTTGTTGGGTTGTCATTCCTTTGCCAAGTGAAAGGAGCGAGCAAATTCCTTTGGTCATCCTGATTCTCTACAGCATGTTACTCTAAAATCTCAATCAGAGCATCTTTTTCTTTTAATAGCTGCTGTATTTTCTTACATTCCATATTAAGAATACGGTACTTGTTCCTCCAAGACCTCTTCTCCTGCTGAACTTTGCTGAGAGTAACTTGAAGCTTTTCCGTCTCAGACATGAAATAAAGGGCAAAGTCCCTTAATGGAAGAACTTCCTTATGAGGGTAAGGCATCCTCAGCTTGAGAGCTCTAGTTTGTACCCAGTGGAGATAAGGCTCCACCGAGACACAATCTGGCTTTCCTAGAGACTCTCGTACTTTCTTATGAACGTGTTTCCAAGCATGCACTATTTCTGTCTTTAGTGCCCTGTCATTTTCTCCTTCCTTGAAGAAAAGACCTTCCAGATGAGCATTGCGCGGGACATGCCTCATTGGGTATCCAAATTGACGACGAACTAACACTAGATGATAGTTGATCCCCCCCCCCTTTAGTTCCTATAAGGGGTACATTTGGGAAATTTCCACAATGGTCAATGATTCTGATCCCGTCGTAGATTCGATTGTACCAATCGATGTCAGAGTTGGTAAGAGACATGATTCTCTGCGACCAATGTATTCTTTTGATCCCAAAATGCAGCAGACTTAGGCAAATGGGAAGTGAACCATTTGTAAAGCAGAGGTACACAGCACGTGATCATTCCTCCGCTGTATAAATTCCTTAAGTGTACCGAATGATACACATCTGCGAGTAAGGTTGGTACAGGGTTTCCAATCAGGAAAATCTTAATGGCGTTGATATCTACAAAGTTATCGATGTTGGGAAACGAAAATAACCCGTAGGTGAGCAAAACAAAGATGCTCTCGAAAGCGGGCACGTTCCCTATACTAGCGAAGTACAGGGCTTTCTTTGTCAAGAACTGGACTGGAAAACCTTGTATGCCACCCTTAGCGGTCATGTGAGTCCTGACTTCTGACTCGTTCAAATGGATTGCTCTTGCAATGGTTTGATCCTTTGGAATTTCTTATGCCACCCTTAGCGGTTATGCTAGCTACCTCCTTCTGTCTTGCTAGCTGCCTCCTTCATCTAGTATGGCGGTTGTATTGGTCGGAAACCTTGTTCATGTGCTTGATTAATCGGATATATGTAAAACGGGTTAGCGAAACCTAACCTTGACATGCTTTCCTAAAACTTTTACAAACTCTTTGTCACCAATTACTCTTTGCTACCAATTAATGTTAACAACAATTGAGAACCTTTTGAAACCATTGAACTTAAAACATCGCTACTATTGAAAGGCAAGCATCGTGTATCGACAATCCCTGTGGAGACGATAAAAACATCCCCTAATACTCTTTCAACAAAATGGCGCCGTTGCCGGGGATTGTTTAATGATATTGCAAGCATTGCGATAGTTGTGCTGTTTTAAGCTTATTAACCTTTTTCTTGAACTTGTTAATTTATTTTGTTTAGTGTGCAGACTTAGTTTATACGAGGGAAGCTACCTGCGGATCAACTTCTTTTCGATCCTGAGATTGAGAGAACCGCGCGTAGAATCAACATCCATACTAGACGAAGGAGGCAGCTAGCAAGACAGAAGCGAAAATAAGGGGAAATTACTTCTACACCACCACCACTTCCACAGATACTTCCAGTTATTGAGGCAGATCCACCACCACCACCACCACCTGCTTCTAGACCTTGCACAAACAGTCTGTGACACAACGCACAGTGTGCTCGCCATGCACATAACGGTCGTCATTCTGAAATGAAGACCAGTATTCTCCAACTGTTATATCAAAGTCCATTTACGGGTATGGATCATGAAGATCCTTTCACCCATCGGACGAAATTCTATGAAATAGCGGAAGCGACTGGTGCGCCTAAGGCAGAAGAGGAGTATCTGTTCAAGAGACTAATCCTGCATTCCCTCATAGGGAAGGCCAAGGAATGGTACCTTGATCAGTCAACGGCCATAATGACGGACTGGAATACACTGGAAGATAAATTTTTGGAGAGATTTTTCCCACACACTCGGTTTATGGAGGCAAAGACCGCCATCGCGGTGTTCACACAAGGAGCCAATGAATCTCTCAATGAAGCTTGGGAGAGATTCAAATCAATGTTGAGAAAGTGCAAGGGCCATGGTTTTGATGAATTGTCACAAATTCATATATTTTGAAATGGACTTCAACTTGTACATAAAACCTTGTTGGATGCCACCACTGGTGGATCCTTGCTAAGCAAAACCGCAGCAGAAGCCACAGCTATTATTGATAAGATGGCCTTGAACGACCATCAAGGTAGTCATAACCGTGGACCTTCTCAGCGGACTCCTGGAGTTCTAGAATTAGGAACAAGCGATGTTATACTTGCTCAGAACAAGTTATTATCTCAGCAGGTTGAGTTGTTGACGAAACAAATGTCTAAACTTCCTCAACAATTCAAAGAAATGCATGACTCCTCGAGTAAAAATGTACAAGTCTTGGTTTGTGAACTTTGTAGAGGCGACCATCTGACCGGTTATTGTCCTCCAGTTGTGGAGGAAGTAAACTATGCAGGAAATCAAGGATACCAACCCCGACCTCCGTGTCAATAAGGCAACCAAGGTTACCAACAACGGGCTAACTAAGGTTATCAACAACCGTGGAGACCGCAAGAAGCTGGATCGTCAAACCGTCAACAATACCAAAATTACACTCAACCTCCGCAAGCTCCCGTTGGAAATACGAAGATGGAGGACACTCTCACGCAATTTATGCAAATGGCAATTTCCAATCAGAAGAATACCGATGCGGCCATAAGGAATCTTGAAACACAAGTCGGGCAATTATCCAAACAATTGTCCGACCAACAAAAAGGGCACTTTACGGCAAATACGCTTCCGAATCCTAAAGATTGTAAAGCAATTCTCACAGGAAGTGGAAGAGAGATTGACTTGGGTGTAGGTAAAAGTGTAGTGGAGGAGGAGGTTGTAGTTGAAAAAGAAAAAGATAGTGATGAGATTGAAGTAGAAAAAGATGTTGAGGGTGTTTTAGTTGAAAATGAGAAGGAAAAAAGTGAGGATGAGAAAAAAAGAGAGATAGAAGAAAAAGTGAAGAGAACTAGGAAGGGAAAAGAACCGGTGAACAATATTCCGATCCAACATTTACCATATCCTCATGCTCCTACAAAGAAAGATAGTGCGAGGCACTATTCTCGGTTTATGGATATTTTCAAACAATTACAAATAAATATCCCATTTTCCGAGGCTTTGGAGCAAATGCCAAAATATGCGAAATTTATGAAGGATATCCTCATGAAAAAGAAGAGGTACACGGATCAAGAGACCATTATGGTAGATGCTAGCTGTAGCGCTATCATTCAACATACTCTCCCGAGGAAAGAATGTGATCCGGGACGAGTCACCTTGCCGGTCACTATAGGAAACATCTATGTGGGTAACGGATTGATTGATTTGGGCTCTAGTATCAATTTGATACCTTTGTCAATTGTGAAATGGTTAGGACACATGGAATTGAGGTCCACTCAAATGACGTTGCAACTCGCAGACAAATCCACTACCCGTCCTCACGGTGTAGCGGAAGATGTGTTGGTCAAAGTGGACAAATTTTTGTTTTCGATAGACTTTGTGGTCATTGAAATGGAGGAGGATGAGGATGCTCCTTTGATTCTTGGAAGGCCTTTCATGAAAACTGTCTGAATGGCAATTGACATGGACGATGGTCTCATGAAAGTGAGAGTCCAAGATGAAGAGGTGTGTTTCAATCTCTATGATGCCATGAAGCTCAAGAAGGATAAAGGTGATTGTTTCAGAATTGATGCAACGGAGGAAGCGAGTATTGATGTTAAAAAGCAAATTCATGTCATTACCCCTTTACAAAGAGTTTTGGATGATTCCTTGGAAGTATTCTCAGTTGAAGAAGAGCAAGCTCTTGAAGAGTGTTTGTTGGAGCTTGAAGCTTTGGAAGAATTACAACCTTGGGAGTATGAAGAGGAAATTCTAAAAAAAGCGGTGAATGATGAAAAATCCAAGCTTGAACTGAAAGTGTTGCCTTCAACCTTGAAGTATGCTTTTCTTGATGATGGTGGTAATAAACCGGTGATCATAAGCAGTATTTTATCTGAAAACGAGGAGAGCCGCTTAATTCAAGTGTTGAGAAAAAATTAGGATGCAATGGGATGGACTTTGTCCGATCTCAAAGGCATAAGCCCTTCATATTGCATACACCGAATATTTATGGAGGAAGATTTTAAACCGGTTGCTCAACCGCAACGCCGGTTAAATCCTATCATGAAAGAGGTGGTTAGGAAGGAAGTGGTAAAAATGTTAGATGCCGGAATGATTTATCCCATTTCTGACAGCCCGTGGGTTAGTCCGGTGCATGTGGTACCGAAAAAAGGCGGATTAACGGTGGTCCGAAACGAGAAAAATGAGCCCATTCCAACAAAAACCGTGACAGGGTGGAGAATGTGCATCAATTACCGTAGGCTAAACAAAGCTACGCGAAAAGATCATTCCCCTCTCCCGTTTATGGATCAAATGCTCGAAAGGCTTTCCGGTCAACAATTCTACTATTTTTTAGATGGTTATTCAGGTTACAACCAAATTATTGTGAACCCGGAGGATCATGAAAAAACCTCTTTTACATGTCCTTTTGGAATTTTCGCTTATAGGAGGATGTCGTTTGGATTATGTAATGCACCGGCGACTTTTCAACGGTGTATGCAAGCTATATTCTCAGATTTGATCGAAAAGACAATTGAGGTCTTTATAGATGATTTCTCGGTTTTTGGACAATCGTTTGATATTTGTTTGAAAAATTTGGATACGGTGTGTGGAAACCAATTTGGTGCTAAATTGGGAAAAATGCAACTTTATGGTGAATGAAGGAATTGTGCTCGGTCACAAAGTTTCTTCAAAAGGCCTTGAAGTGGATAAAGCCAAAGTGGACGTTATTGAGAAGTTACCACCACCGTTGAATGTCAAAGGCATAAGGAGCTTTCTCGGGCTTGCAGGATTCTACCGGCGGTTCATTAAGGACTTCGCAAAGGTAGCAAAGCCATTGAGCAACTTGCTCATCCAAGGTAAGATTTTTGACTTTGACGAGTCTTGCATGTTCGCGTTTAATTTTTTTAAACAAAGTTTAACTACCTCACCGATAATCATTGCACCTAATTGGAAATTGGATTTTGAACTAATGTGCGATGCAAGTGATTATGCGGTCGGGGCTGTTTTGGGTCAGAGGAAAACGAAAGTTTTTCACGCGATACATTATGCGAGCAAAGTTTTAAACGAGGCTCAAATTAGCTATGCAACAACTGAAAAAGAGTTGCTTGCCATAGTGTATGCGTTGGAAAAATTTCGTTCCTATTTGATTGGGTCTCGAGTCATCGTTTACACGGACCACACGGCTATAAGGTATCTATTCACTAAGCCTGATTCTAAGCAGAGGCTTATTCGTTGGATCCTTTTGTTACAGGAATTTGATCTTGAAATTCGTGACAAAAAAGGATCCGAGAATTTGGTGGCGGATCACTTATCCCGCCTGGTAAACGTTGACGTAACCAAGAAAGAATGTGAAGTCAACGAGGAGTTCCCTGATGAAAAATTGTTTAGGGTGCAGGTTAGACCATGGTTTGCCGACATGGCTAACCACAAAGCCGCCGGATTGATACCGGACGATCTAACGCACCATCAAAAAAGGAAATTTTTGTCGGATGCCAAGTCCTTTGTATGGGATAAACCTCATTTGTTTAAACTTGGTGTCGACAACCTCTTAAGGAGATGTGTGTCAGTAGAGGAAGCCATTAACATTCTGTGGCATTGTCATAACTCTCCATATGGAGGACATTTCAATGGGTTAAGAATGGCAACAAAAGTCCTTCAATCGGGCTTTTATTGGTCGTCGTTATTCAAAGATGCGCATGCGCATGCCCTAAGTTGTGACAAATACCAGAGAAGTGGAGGAATTTCACGGCGGCATGAAATGCCTTTGCAAAATATGTTAGAAATTGAAGTTTTTGATTGTTGAGGGATCGACTTTGTCGGTCCATTCCCATCTTCATTTTCTAATGAATACATTTTGGTCGCTGTGGATTATGTTTCTAAATGGGTTGAGGCGATAGCTTGTACTAAAGCCGATGGAAAAACCGTAGTAAAATTTTTTAAAAGAAACATTTTTGCGCGTTTTGGTACTCCAAGAGTGTTGATAAGTGACGGAGGATCTCACTTCTGTAACACTCAGCTTGACAAAGCTCTGGAGCAATATGGTGTGAAGCACAAGGCTGCCACGCCATATCATCCTCAAGCTAACGGTCAAGCGGAGGTGTCAAATCGTGAAATAAAATGCATTTTGGAAAAAACTGTTTCAGCCTTGAGGAAAGATTGGGCAAACAAACTTGATGATGCTTTGTGGGCTTATCGGACGGCTTTTAAGGCTCCGATTGGTCTCACGCCTTTTAAAATTGTCTATGGTAAGAATTGCCATTTGCCGGTGGAGTTGGAACATAAGGCGTTTTGGGCCTTAAAATTTTTAAACTTTGATCCAACTATTAGCGGTGATAAAAGAAAAATGCAATTACACGAATTGGATGAATTACGCCTCCAGACGTATGATTCCAATAAACTGTATAAAGAGCGTGTAAAGTCTTACCATGACAGAAAAATTATGATCAAACAGTTTGAATGCTCTTCAATTCTCGGTTAAAATTGTTTCCAAGAAAATTAAGCTCTAAATGGTCGGGTCCGTTTCGGATTCGAGAAATCAAGCCTTATGGAGCAATTGTAATTGAAGACACAACAACAAAGGAGAATTGGATTGTTAACGGTCAAAGATTGAAAGTGTATCTTGGAGGAGATTTCGAGCGGAATCCCGCCATTGTTCCTTTCCGCGATCCTTGAGGTTGCGGTGGAGCGTCGAGCTTAGCCGACGTTAAACAAGCGCTTGTTGGGAGGCACCCCAACATTGTAAGTATTACTGCCTTGTTACTGTTTTATTTGTGTTTTGGTTATAATTTTGAAGTCTTTAAAGATGTGGTAAATTGCAGAAAATTTTTGAAAAATTATGTCATGTTCGCTAGCGTTCGCCTAGCGAGCCTGGGGCGAGCATTCGCTGGCCCTTCGCTTCGCGAACCCAGCGAGACAGCCCAAACCAATTTGCCACATCAGAAAAAAATTAAGTGTGGGTGGGCCAACCAATTGGGCCCATGACCCAACTTAAATCAGAATTTTGAGGGGGAAACTCTAGTCCCTTTGTTTCTATTTCCATTTCCACCATTTTGTGTTTTCCTCTCCTCTCCCCTCAAGAGCTTGGCAACATATCTCTCTCATATCTCCATTCCCCCTAGTTCCTTCAGTAACTTGCGAAGTTCAGGTTTGCTCACTCTTTCATTGTTTATTTCTGTAGCATTAGTTTAGGGAATGAATTGGATTTTTGTGGTAGATCAATTAGGGTTTGACAAATTTTGATGCCTCTGTTCATATTGCTTGTGGGTTGCATGTTATAAACTACCAAGGCATTATGAATAGGTTGATTATTTCAAAATGAGATTGATGTTGGACTGGTTTTTGATATTGTTTTTCTGCATTTTCGCGGGTTCGCTGTTGTGTTTGCTTCGCGAGCCTGCACGAGCATTCGCCAGCATTTGCTTCGCGAACCTGGGGCAAATGTTCGCCAGACTTCGCTTAGCGAACATAGAGCGAACAGATGGAAATTTAAATTTTTTTTTATAGAATGTAAGTCTCTGGCTGGTTTGTTTTGGTTCACTAATGCGTTGGTTTGTCGTTGTTTGGTTTTATTGTTTGTTATGTGCAGATGACACCAAAAATGGCAATCCACGCGGCTAAGAAAAGAAAATCTTCAACTTCCAGACAGGTACCCGTTCGTTTTGATGAGGATAGATTTAGGGGAGCAAAGCAAGCAGCCCGCTACGAAACCTTAGAGAGAAAACATATTTTGGCTGAGAAGAGATTCATACTTAGTGACCGTGGAAGCTACCGAACAATTGATGCACTTTTTGTGGCAAAGAAGTGGGATCTTTTGATGACACCTCTGGATGGGTATAATGTTGAAATTGTTCGGGAGTTTTATGCGAATGCCTTACCTGATGATGGAGAGAGATTTAGCTGGACCTCTTTTGTAAGAGGGGTTGTTGTGAGATTTGACCGGAGGACGATTAACACTATTTTGGGAGATCCTTTGCCATTGACTGGTAGTGAGTTAGATGTGTATCATCGGGACCTGCATCTTCACCGAGACATTCCAAAGATGGCCCGGGATTTACTTCTTCCAGGTAAGGAGGTTGAGCGTAATTCGTCCGGGGTTGAAATTAGATTTTGAAGGGTGAACATGCAGCCTTTGGTCCAACTCATTTTGCTATTTGTGCTTACCAACATCTCTCCCAGGTCACATCATAGCACTGTTCCTATTCCTTTAGCTCATCTTATTCATAGCATTTAGATGAATGTTCAGATTGACGTCGCCCGCATTATTGCGGATGAGATCAAGGCAATCGTTCTAAGTGGTTTGGGAGGTACTGCGGCTCGCAAGAATGCCCCGCTTGCTTTTCCATGTCTTATTATGTCTTTGTGTGCTCATACTGGTGTTGATATACCAGCACGCAGGCAGGTCACGATTCCGTCGGCGATTGATGATAGATATGTGGATAAGTTTTGTAAGGCTAGAGGGGCTGGTGGAGAGTCTTCAGGAGCGGGTGCTGAAGCTGCCGCTGGGGCTGGTGGAGGTTCTGAATTGGTGTCGCCGGCCTTTTATCCATTTCAGCAGGAGATTTGTCAGTACAACTGGGATTGGATGGCTGCTTCACAGCGTGCCATGACTGACATTCATGATTCTATGCAGGTTCTCCAATTGCATATCCACGACCCTTCTTCTGAGTACACAATGATGTCTAGGGAGCAGTTCCTAGCACATGTTGGTTGGCCTGAGGGCAGGCCAACTTTCGGAGGGGGTGAAGATGATGCTGAGGATGAAGAGGCTGGCGAGGAGACTGTTGGTGATGATGATGAGGAGGAAGCTACTGGTTCTGCTGTTGGTGATGAGGATATTGAGGTGTCCGATGAGGACTGATTTTTTTTTGGATCATAGACTTTTGCACTTCCTTTGGTCACCAAAGTGAAGTTTTCTTGTATTCAGTTTTTTTTTCCAGCTTTTACTAGTGTATTTTATCCACATGGTGGAATATTTTGGATATTGATGTACTTGTACCCTTGAGGTGCCTTTTTGACTATGTAGGTGTTTTTACACCAAGCACATTATTATTATTATTAGTAATGTTAGTTTTTTTTCAGTAAAATTTTCTGTTTCGCTTTTACTAATAATTTTTTGGTTTTTAATTATTGTATTAAGTGTTGAGTTCTTCAGTTTACGAATGCTCAACACTTAAATGTGTTTTTTTTGTTAAGTGTTATTAAGAGTTGAATTCTTCAGTTTACGAATGTTCAACTCTTAAACTGTTAATATGTTTTTTTTATCAATTTATGTTGGTATGTGTATATTTAATGTTCCTTCTTTTATTGATGGAACTTTGGAAGTTAGGTTGGAGACTCTTTATTTTAAAGTAAGATTCCTCCAAGATGTGATGGCTATGATAGTACTTTAAGCTTACTGTTGTGACAAGGTACATCGTTACCTAGTTCGAGAATTTTGTATGTATTAGAACTTTGTGTCTTGGTGCGATTGAAAATGTTGTTTCATGTTACAACTCTCTTTGAATGCATGTGTCATTTTTGGATCAAAACCCACTAAAGTAAGAAGCCTCCAAGTTTTACTATATGCTAAGGATTGATGATGAATGTTGTTTTTACTTTTAATCCATGCCTTATCTTGTGATGTATGTGATTTTGTGGAAGTATTAGAAGTGATATAGGCACTTGTTGAAAGTGAGCACAACCATGTCCATATAGTAATTCACCCGTGAGAAGTGAGAATTTGGTAGCCCCTTTGAGCCTAAACAGTTTAAAACTCAGTTTAGTGATGAACTTGTTTTATGTACATAATTTGCAAGTTTGGTTCATCATTGAATTTGGTGAGTTTCTAACAATTTCTTCTTGAACCTTTGAAAATTGTATACTTTGATTTCCTTGCCGTAAAAAGCAAGGAGCATTCACTTGAGGTTTGGTTGAAAATAAGTTGGGGAGAATGAAAAGAAGATGGGTGCATTACTCAAAATTTTGAAAAAAAAAATCAAGCAAGCATGTAAACAAAAGAGTGTGAATATGTTGTACAAATGAGAAAATGCTTGCTTGAATAAAAAAAAATAGATTCAATAATTGTGCACGGTAGTTTGTGAAGGTGTGATGAAACAATTGGTGAAATGAAGTTGAGATGTGTGAATATGTTGTTTAGTGAATGTTCTTTTGCATCGGCAATTTCGTTTCGATGGTCATTAGAAATGTCCTTTTTTGTTTACCCGACCAAGCTACAGCCTTGAAGTCCTTAGTGATCTTTTGTTTCCATGATTTCTTTTATGATCATTGAGATATTGTATGAATTGCTTAGTATTCGCATCATTTGTCATTTGAGTGTAACTGTCCCGTGCTTGTATGCACATTTTCCTTCAATCCTTTTTCGAAGAGAAGTGTTAGAATGGCATGTGCATGATGAGTTAGTTGTCTCTTGAAACATTGTTTGAAAATTGTTTAAGAGTCAAGTTCTTCTACATTGTAGGTTCTTGAATTGTGTAATTGTTGCTTTGTTGTGATCGTTGTTTAGTTGAGCCGTTTATCACGTCTTGGTTGAATTGAATGCTCGAGCAAATCCTCTTGAGAGACATACTTTGCTTGAGGACAAACAAAGAGTTAGTTAGGGAGAGTTTGTTAGATGTCAAACATGTTATATATTTGTATGAATTACTTGGCATTTTTCATTTATTTCCATGTGTAATGTGTTGATTTTAGTGATGAATTGTGTTGTTGTGCATACATTGGAATATACTTGTGGTGCTTGTAATTTGTGTGCTAGTGTGCAGGAATAGGCATGAAAGGATCAAGATTGTGAGACACAAAGAATGGATGCAAGTTGCCATAGAAGGAAGAAAGCAACAGCAGGATTTGCTATGCGAGTGTTGGCAAAGTCACCAGCGAAGGTTCGCCTAGCGAACGTTGGCGAGTATTCTGGCGAGGGGTGGCAGAAAGTTGCAAAAAGTTACAGTAGGAAAAGTGGGTAAATTCGCTGTGGCGAGGAAGCCAGTGAAGGCTCGCTGCTTTGCTCGCTAGGCGAAGGTGCCAGCGAAGGGTGGCAGAAACTTTCTTATTTGAAAACACCCAAACTTCGCTGGAGCGAAGGTTATAGCGAAGGCTCGCGTCGCGAATGATTTGGTTCGCCTAGAGAACCCACGATAACTCTTGTGGGCGGTTTAAGTCTGAGGCACTTAAAGTGCCATGTTTTAGTTCATTCGCTAGGCGAAGGTTGCTGAGATTTTGTGTGTATAAATAGATTTTCACTTTATGTGTAAAGGATCTTTTGTTCATTTTCACCAAAAATCATAGTTTTCAGTATTTTGATCATCTAAGAGTGGATTTTCACTTTGAGAAGCTGAAGTCATATCCATTCTCGATTATTTGACGTGGATGTTCATTCATCTCCTCTTGAAACTTGTCATCCAAGCTACCATTAGAATGTGTAGCTAAACTCTTTTGTGTTGAGGTTAGAAGTAGTTGATCCTGATTATATGTATATATTTTGATCTATTGTGTATGAACAAAGTCTTTAATCAATATAGATGAAGTTATTTTCTCTTAATGCTTTATGTGTGATTTGTATTGCTCTAGACATAGATTCTACAAATCATGATCTAATAATTTCATCTCTTAAAAACTAAACTCTAGACATAGATTTGGGATTTGTTATTCGCTTTGTGTTGATCTTAATGATTGTTGTTTAGATTGTTAGCGTGAGACATCATCTAACGGTCTAAACAACGATACTCACCCCTTTGCTTTAGACATAAACTTAGTCGGGAGCATACGCGGTTGTATTGGTCAGAAACCTTGTTCATGTGCTTGATTAATCGGATATATGTAAAACGGGTTAGCGAAACCTAACCTTGACATGCTTTCCTAAAACTTTTACAAACTCTTTGTCACCAATTACTCTTTGCTACCAATTAATGTTAACAACAATTGAGAACCTTTTGAAACCACTGAACTTAAAACATCGCTACTATTGAAAGGCAAGCATCGTATATCGATAATCCCTGTGGAGACGATAAAAACACCCCCCTAATACTCTTTCAACACCAACTGCAAAATATGACTCAACATGAGAATGAATCTTTTAAGGAGTATGCTCAGCGCTGGAGGGAGTTGGCATCCCAAGCTGAACCTCCTTTGGCTGAGAAAGAATTTTCTGGAATGTTCATGGATACCTTATCCCCGTTCTATTGGGAGAAGATGATTGGAAGTGTTTCCTCCAATTTCACTGATTTGGTTACTATTGGCCAAAGACTCGAGGAAGGTCTTAAGAAAGGAAAAGTGTCAAAAGCTGCTGAATCTTCCAACGTTGTGAAGAAATTCTATGGGAACTTTCAGAAGAAAAGGGAAGATCAGACTAACACTGTAATGGTTAAAGTGAGAAGGCCTCGTCCCCAACCTCAGTATGATATTCACCCCACTGTTGCTACTGTCACTCCTATGGTTACTGCTCCACGACCAGCTCAAGCTTCCCAACGTCCAACTGCAGGACAGAACCAGTACCGTTATAGGAATCAATTTAATCCTATTCTCATGACATACACCGAACTTTATCCTGGTTTGGTTCAACAAGGTTTGATTACCACAAGGCCTTTGCCTCCTTCTCCAAATCCTCTTCCAGCCGGCTATATGGTTGATCTTCGTTGTGAATACCATCAAGGTGGTGCGGGCCATAACTTAGAAGGTTGCTTTGCATTGAAGGCTAAAGTACAAGAGCTGATGAGAAACAAAATCCTCTCCTTTAAGGATAATCCCAAAGTTCAGAAAAACCCTCTACCAGGGCACGCCAAGTGAAGTTTCAGTCGACTTCAGCCCATCTACTTCTTAAAGATAGGACAACTCATCCTTGTGTTTTATTAGTCACTAGGCCTTGTTTCTTGTTGTTTGCATCTTCCTTATTTTGTAATAGATGTTTGCTTTCAAATTAGGTTTGTACTTTCAAAATTAATGAAATGAGCATTCCGACTTTTGATTCAATTCATTTGTGTTTGCTATTTACTTCTTAATGCTTTTTCTTTCAAGAAAAATAAAAGAATTCTCTTGTCCACTTTTGATTATGCAAATATTGGAGGGAGGATGATGAAAACAAAATACTCATAACTGTTGTTGGTATGCTTTCAAATCAAAACTTTGTTGACGATGTAAGGCATTGTTTCAATCCCTAAACACTGCGGAAATAAGGAAGATGATCCCTCGTTAACCACTTCGAGCCTAGAAGTAGGATTTTTTTTTTCAAAACACAAAGAAGCCTTAAATATAAACCTTGGGGAAGGGTAGTTCTCAGTTTGACTTGGTTATGCATTCTAACGCAAGCGCTTCATGCAAGACACCGGTCAGCTCTCTCAAATCAAATGACAATAAAAAAAAAGAAGAAGAGGTCTCATAACCTCAAACAAAGACAATAAGAGGTCTCAAAAACTTAACCAAGAAGAAGAGGTCTCATAACCTCAGCAAATGACAAAGAAGAGGTCTCAAAACCTCAACAAAGACAAGAGGAGGTCTCAAAACCTCAGAAGACGAAAAAAGAAGTCTCAAAACCACAACGAAGACAAAGAAGAGGTCTTAAAACCTCAGCAATAAAGGACAACCAAATGTTATAAGGGAGTACTGACAACCCAAGGTATCTTAATCATCGTCAACTATCATCAGATCCATTCCTAGCCTATGGGAATCTGAATGTATATCGTGTTTTAACTGAGCTTAGGACCGAAGTTCATCACGAAGATTGGGTGGGTCACAAATAAATTTTGAGCCTTTATCCTTTGTTTCATAAACCGTGAAGCAGGCCACGTTACAACCCTCAAAAGACCTAACTGAAGCAAGGTTATCTTGAAAGCATACTACAGCAAGGTTGCCTAAACTGGCTCCCAAAGATCTTTGCAGGTCACTACACTTGTGCTTTACCTTTCACTTTTAAATATCTTGAACCGCCGTGTTCAGACCAGTGACTCATTTTGTTTTGCATCTTTCAAAAAATGATTTGATTTCAAAAGTTGCATGAACTTTAAAAATACTATGTTTGTACAAATACTTTTGTTTGCAATCTAGCTTTCCTCTCAAGGAATTTTCAAACAATTAAGAAATTTGGTCGGTGATCCTATTAGGGGCAAGTTCTTTCCAAATCCTGTTGAAGAATCAGTTCAAGGGTTGTTGTTCAGGGGCAAGTCCTTCTCAGAATTGGTTTATCCAGAAGATTTTTCAAGAATCATACTGGGGCAAGCTTTCCCAGTGTACAGCAAAACAGTCATTACAGAATCAGACAAACTGAGGCAATGATCAGTTCATCTATAACAGTCAGCTAATTTGGGGCAATTAATTTGAAGAATCCCCATGCAACTCTTCATTCTTTATATAAGGAACATCATTTGAGACAGTTTACAAGTGTGGCAGAGATGTGTTCAGCTGTAGCATCTCTAGTCCCAAGCAGAATGACATTGATCTCCGTGTTGAGGAATTAGTCTTCCAGTCTTGTCTTCTCACCAAAAGAGTCAAGTTGTGTCGTCAGCATCTGTATTTACATTTAATCATATATCATCTGCATATCATGAGTGTTTTCATCCTCATTTGCATTTCTCCTGAGGTCGTGTTGTTATCCACATCTTACCCTACCAAAACGTTACCTGTCCTTTTCATTCAGTGTCATTCCTGAATGTTGTCACTCTCTTGCGCATCTAGTCCTGTTAGATATTTGTCTTCTTTCATTCCAATGCTATTCCTGGATCTTTATATTCTTTCACTCCAGTGTCATTCCTGGATGTCTGTCTCTTTTGATCTCCAGTGCCATTCCTGGATATCTTATTCCTCTTGTCTCTTCTAGTGCTAATCCTGGAAGTTTTGTCTCTCTTCTGTAATCCTCATCAGTTTTGCTTGGATATCTTTCAGTGCCATTCTTGAAAAGTTCACAGTCATTTAATGGTATCTTGGATACTGTGATTCCTTTTATCCAATGCTTTCTTTGGTATCTTCTTGTTCATACTCGTTCAATGCTTTCTTGGATGTTATGTTTTCTTTATGTCCAATGCCTTCTTGGATTACATTATTTATCTCATTTGCATCTGATGCCTTTCCGGATGTGTCTCTCTTTCTGATGTTTTTTCAGATTGAGTCTTTGTTCACATTCATCTAAAGCCATTATTAGATATTGTGAGTTATTCCTTTCATTCAAAGCCATTATTGGATGACTGGTTTCTTTGCATTCAATGCCATTCTTGAATGTAGTCTCTGTTCATATTCATCTAAAGCCATTATTAGATATTGTAATTGGTACCTTTCATTCAAAGCCATTATTGGATGTCTAGTTTCTCTACCATCTGATGCCTTTCCGGATGTGTCTCTCTTTCTGATGTTTTTCAGATCGAGTCTTTGTTCACTTTTATCTAAAGCCATCATTAGATATTGTGAGTTATACCTTTCATTCAAAGCCGTTATTGGATGATTGGTGTCTTTGCATTCAATGTCATTCTTCAATGTAGTCTCTGTTCACATTCATCTAACGCCATTATTAGATATTGTGAGTTATACATTTCATTCAAAGCCATTATTGGATGACTGGTTTCTTTGCATTCAATGCCATTCTTGAATGTAGTCTCTGCTCACATTAATCTAAAGCCATTATTAGATATTGTGATTGGTATCTTTCGTTCAAAGTCATTATTGAATGTCAGGTGTCCTTTTATCCAATGCCTTCTTGGATTACCCTACTTTGTTCACTTTCATCTGATGCCTTCTCATATTTAACATTTTATCTTATTCTCGTCTAATGCTTTCTCAGATATTGTGATTTGTACCCTTCATTCAAAGCCATTATTGGATGTCTGACTTCTTTTGCCATCTGATGTTTTTCCGGATGCGCCTTTCTCTGTATTTTCTGGCTTTTCTTGAAGATCCCGTTTGAACTCTTCAGTATAAGAAGATCCCAGAAAATCTTTTGTTGATGTCCATCCTTTTATTTCAAATTGATCCCCAGTAGAGATCATGTCTTCTTTCTGGTTCCATGCCCAGTCAAGAGTGTGCTTTTATTTTCCCCAGTGTTTCCTCAGAGTCTCCCCATTGAGTCTCTTATGTTGGTTAGTTTGTATCCCCAGTGAGTTTGCCTCATAGATACTAACCTTCATCCTTTCCCAGTGATGCTCACCTGTGGTTGTTTGACCTTTATCTCTGGTATCTGGTCTGTCTGCACCTTTGCATTTAGCATGATATCATATCATCATACTAGAAATTCATGGCATGTCATCATTTGCATGTCTGCTGCTTATCCTTAGCATCTGCATTCCATCTAAGGGAAAAAATTTTAGTTTGCTATATTTAAACACCTTTCACCTTGATGCCCCGAGGATTTCCATTCCTCGTGCCATCCGGTGAAGCTATTTAAATAGGGGCAACTGTTGTACCCCAAATTTTACCCCTTAGATGTCATAACTTCTTGCATTAACATTTAGGATCAATCATCTATGCATTGTTAACTAACCATTTCATTTTGCAAGTTTGTTTCTTCTGTGAAAAGCCAGGACTTATACAAAGAGGAGGGCAAAGTCTCCTAAGCCAAGTTCTCATCTGATTCAAAGAAAGAAGGTACTCTAAGGTCCCATATGCAACCATGTGAGCTCACTTACATTCAAGAGGTCTAATCCAACAAGAAATCAAGACCATCTGACTTTCATCACAAGTAGCTTGAGCCACAAGTTCACCCTGCCTCCAATTAGGGTTTTTCCAAGACAAGACAATCATGGCCTTTGATTTTGATCAAGAGTTGTTCTCAAACCCTGGGACATGACTCCGTGTGGTAATATACTTCCTCAGAGACCATCTATGAGCCTTAGATGTGATGGAAGAAGCAAGATCATCAGAGATTATCCCAGTACATTCACAGTTGAAATTAGGGTTTTGACTGAAACCCTAATCCTTGAGGTTTTGATTCAAAATGAAACATCCTAGACCTCAACCCATCATAATATGTCTCATTGATGACTTATGATGTGAAAGATCAAGTTTCAAGAAGTTTCTTGCAAAGGAAGTAAAGTTTGGTTCATGAAACTTTTCATATATGGAAATTTCCCCTCTTATGCAAAATTGAAACAGTCATAACTTTCAAACCACACATCCAAATTGAGTGAATCAAAGCTCAAATGGAAGCTCTTTCCATGATCTTCAAATCATATTAAAGGACCCTCTTCCAAATAATGCTTGGTTTTTTAGTTACAAGACATGGAAGATAAGTCACCCTTAAGGACTTAGTGAAATTTCAGCTTTTTCACCCTTATTTGCACACCACTTTAACCCGATTTTACATATAGTTCCAAGCCTCAAATCAAAAATCTTTGAACATGAAAGTTGTAGAGGGAATTGAGGGCTTTCCAAAAAGTACAAGAACTCCTCCATCCTTTGAGTGAGCTGAGAGATTCGATTTATTGAAGTTAGAGGTCCATTTCTTGAATTTCAAGTTACCAACTTTTGTATAATGGTACAAAACTACTTCTAATCAACAAACACTTCACGTTTCTGATGTTTAAGTGCCATATTACCACATTTAAATCCTCAGCCATGAAAAATGCAAGTTGCTCATTAAAATAACCAATTTTAGGCAAGTTTGTGCAAGAGGATTTCATGAAAGAGAAACTATTTCAAACCTAACATCATGGCAGCCTCCTTCTCCTTGAAACTTGGGCTCTGTCCCAATCCCATCAGAACACCACACCAAATCTAACCCTAGCTTGATCATGCATCAGAAGCTTTGAATACTTTTGTGCCAAAGACAGCTCACACGATGGAAATCTCCAAAAAGGGCAAAGTTGGCAAGTTGTGCCATTCTGCCCATACCTTAAACCCTCCACATCTCCTATAAATAGGACCTCAATCTACTTCCCAAAGGGCACCAGATTAACCTAAAGAAAGGGTTGAATACTCTCCATAATCTCCCATCCATTTGTTCTTGCAAATCTGCAAGAACACTTCAAACAACCATCTCACTCGTACACTTCCATCCCAACTCCACAAATCACTTCCAAATACCTCACAATGTTCCTCCAAACACCTGAAACCTAACTGTAGTCATTCCACTATTACATATCATTCCCACACCTTCATTTGCAAGAACATTGCTCCCAGAGTTTCCCCTCGAGCTCTCCATCATCCAACACCACAAACCCTCCATAAACACTTCATAGAGAACCTCCAAACACTCAAACACTAACTGTAGAACCTCTACCAACATCTGCCATTTCAAAGCTCCAACAAACAAGAGGTATCAGATTGCATCATCCAAGCACATTCCAAAGCTTCTCATCGTCTGCACCTTCTCTCCAAGGACCAACAAAGTTCCAGAGGGTGATTTTCATCATTTGCAAGTGTTGTAAAAGGAGCCTTGGACTCTCTCCAAGAGGTAAGCCTCTAAAACTTTAAAACTCCTAAGCATACTATGATTTTGTTGTTTCTTTGTTGCTATCATGTGCTTGTTATTAGGCTTGAATCGTGTGAACCATTGCATTCTTGGTTTGGCTTGTATGTTTGAGTTTTTAAAGTTTCTAAACTTTGTTTTTGTTCCACTGGTTTTGGCTCTCGTGTGAGTTGTACATTTAGTCTTAGTGCAAACAAATGGCATGGTTGAAATCCTTGATTTTTGCTGATCAGTTTAGGCTATTGGTTTATGAAAAATGATGGAGATTTAAATTGAAACGAGGCTGGGAAAGAGAGAGGGAAGCCGTGCGTATTTTCTTGTTTATCCACCAGAATTGTTTCAGTTTGGTTCATGTTGCATGATCGAGTTGAGGTGTGGTCGTGCATGATTGGTGGGTCTCTGTTTGTCGTTTTATAACTTAAACCTAGGTGACTGATTGATGATGTTGTTGGCATGCTACATTTTCATGTGTTCGCCTGGCCATTTTGCTTTTCGCTCACAAAATAAATATTACACTGGGTGGCTTATACAATGGATGTATAGCCACCCCAGTGGTAGACCATGCGCATTGTGAAACAAAGGGACTGGGGTTCGAATCCCCCTCGCCCCAGTCCCCTTTGTTTTGTTTTTTTTTTCTCTTTTTCAGCCTTGTATTTAATTTGGGCCAGACTTGCTATTCACGCCCCCTGTTTCTAGGCCCATGTGCGCCGAACACAATCTCAGTTCTTTTTCTTTTACTGATGCCCCCTCCCCTTTTATTTCCTTTTAAATGTTTTCATTTTATTTTTATTTTCAATTCTGTTTTATTAGAAATAGTTTTTGTTGTTTAAAAATTCCAAAAATATTCATGTTGACACTTCAATGTTTAACTTAATTTTCTAATATTTTTATTTTGGCTAAAATACAGTTTTGGTCCCCCTATTTGTCAAAATTCACGGTTTTGGTCCCCCTATTTTATTTTTTAACAGTTTTGGTCCCCCACCCCAATTTTGGCCCAAAAAAATGATGAACAGTAACTGGTCTGTACATGAACAGTACACGTCCGTACATGAACAGTGAGGGTGGGGGACCAAAACTGTTAAAAAATAAAATGGGGGGACCAAAACCGTGAATTTTGACAAACAGGGGGACCAAAACTGTATTTTAGCCTTTTATTTTCATTTGTATTTGATTCTAGTAATTATTTCTTATTTTCTAAAATTAAGAGTAATTTGAATCTAGTTTGTAAACCTCTTTTGGAAAATCCCTTTGCTCTTCACTTTCTTGAGTTAATTTTCCCAAGTGTCTTAGGACACATTAAAGGGATATTTGAGGACTAATTTGTGACCTTGAATGAGGTCTTTTGCCTATTGCTTATGGCTCATTATTCACAACACATTCTTAACTGTTACAAATTGAAGTAGGCTTTGCTTTCGGTTTTGTCTTGGTTTGTTTACCTTGATTTCTTTTGAGATTATTCACACTTAATTGTTGTACATCTCCTTGAGTTCTTACACTCATTTCATTCATATTTAATTTCAAATCCATGTAACTATCTTGTGTATATTGAGTTGTTATCATCCCCCTCCTTCCAAAGGAAAGTCTTTCTATTAACCTCAAAATCATAGAAAGCTCATAACCACCTTCCTTGACCCCATAGTCATAGGTAACCATTCATTCCCTTTTCAACCTAGCCTTCACAAGAGATAGCCATTGATCTCTTATAACTCTTAAACCTCTCTTTAACCTTCACAAGAGATAGTCATTAATCTCTTCTTCTTTAAGACGGTCAAACCTTTCCCAATCATTTCCCAAGAGATAGCCATTAATCTTTTCTCCTAAATAATCAATCCTTACAAGCTTTTATTTCAAGCTTTTCACCCTACTTTCCCTTGGAACCTTGACCACAGTCAAGAGTTCCTCACCCCCATTGAGGGGAACTACGAATACTCTGATTCCATTCCCGTCAGGATACGTAGGCACGAGATGCGATGTCTTGGCGAGCATACTTAGTGTATATACCCCTAGTTCTTTACCTTAGCACAGTTCTCGTAGCAAGCAAACTTTAACATAACACAAATACTAAACAAGAGGTTCCTGTAGAGTGCTACAGATACTTAGGGTGCTAATACCTTCCCTTAGTATAACCAACCCCCGAACCTTAGATCTCTTAGTTGTGTCTCTGCATAGCTCACTTAGGGTTTTCGTTCTTTACCTTTCCTTTGGATAAATCAAAGCTCGGTGGTGAATTTCAAAGTTTTACGATGCAAGTTAATTAATAGCTTGTTATCCGATTCTCACCGCAACACAACGCCTCATACCTATCGGTTTATTTAAAAGCCAATGAGTTAGATAGTTTATTTTTTAAATAAAATTTATTACATTGTTTACACAGAATATTAATAAATTAATTTGTTTACAAACTACATTGTTTGCATAGAATATTAAAGTAAAAATGTTATTCTTCATCGTCATCGATGTTGGTGAAGAACATATACTAGATATCTTGGAGAAGATCAAATGTTGGGGATCCTCGTTTCATTGATCTTGAGGAAGATCAAATATTGAATGCAATATATTCTCTATGGCTTTTGCGTTCATTTGTTTCTGATATAAAACAAAACAAAAATAGCTAAATAAAATAAATATTCAGTTATATGATTATTTAAGAACACAAAACTTGAACCCATGATAATTTCCTGCACTTGCAATTCATCACATAAATCTTTGGAAAAGTAAATACACTCTCACCAGCCACATATTAAATAAACCTAATTTTGTTCTGCTATTGCAATCTATCACATTGATACTTTTACTTTGTAAAATCCCATGGCGCTCTAATTAAACATAAAGAGTTTCACAACAACGTTTGCATTTCTTGTGGATTCAATACTATCAAATTTAAATATTTAGAATGCTTTTATAATGAGGATTTTAGGTTTCACAAGGATCACTAATGACAATGTCTTAAGTGTTGATAGTCATTAAATGGACGGTGAAAATTTGTTTAAGGACGGTGAAGAAACAGAAAAAACACGCTTATATTTTACCTCGATTATCATTCAAAACCGAGATAATTTGTGTTTCTTTTTAAATAAAAAAATTAATATATGTTCCATCCCAAGCCACATACCTCTCGGTTTCTGTTTAAAATCGAGGAGGCAACCTTTTTTTTTTATATATTTTTACATGGTTTCCACATAATATTAAAATAAATTACTTAAACAAATCAAGAGTTTGATAATGGATTCTTAAAAAACAACACAGAGGAGTTATCTGTTCCAAATAAGGGAATTTTTTATATATTAACATTGTTTTCAGATTTTTGAGATGTTATCTGTTCCAACAAAGAGAAAATTTTTTTTCTGTACTTGCAATCCATCCTAGACTATATTGAGCAAATATTTTCATGGCAAATGCTTTCACATGAGAGAGAACATGAAAGAGAAATGGATGACTGTGTTTAGTAATAAATTTTCCAATGCTGTCAACCGAGGAAAGAAATAGATTTCTCAATGTTTTATTTGATTGACAACATCGAAATGTTATTAAATAAATACAACAAAAAAATTAACATCATTATGTGAGATAGATTGCAATAGCAAATTTATTTTGTTCAAGATAGAAGAACATTGAAGATTTTTTCTGTCTTGCAATCCATCACAAAGAATAATGTTTACGAGTTTAAGGTGGGTTCATATTAGAAAGGAATAGGGTAAAATCTGTTTAACGAATGCTTTTATGGTAAAATCTTATTATTTTATGGCTCAGTTAAATAGAAAATCGAAGGGTTAGAGCATTTTGTTTACACTTATAAATAAATAAAATCATAAACTGCGATAACTGGGAATCGAAATTTGTACTAAGTTATTTTTTCACCTCAATGTTATGAAAATCCGAGGGAATATGTGATTTTTTTAAATAATAAAAAATAGCGCGCCTTGGCGTTATACCTTGATTTTCTATTATTCGAGGTCAAAGCTTCGTCATGAAAAGCGTTATTTGTTGTAGTGGTTTTGAGACTTTTTGCTAAAGGCAATGATATTTTCAAATCCATATATCCAAACAATGTCATTTTAAACCTCAAACCTAAGGTTTAAATTCAACCAAAAACATAACCTTCATTTTCTATTTCAATTATGTTCAAATTTTTCATTGCATTATAAAAAAAATTCACAAAAAGTTACATTTGCATTACTTTGAATTTTTGTACATTTTGTGTTTTAAACATAAACCAAATGTTTACAAGTTAAAACATAAATGCTAGAAATTAACTTAGTATTCAAAACTCCAAATTTTTCTTTTTGATTTCTTCAAATTAACTATATCGTTTCCACATGGATCGGTGCGAGGGAAAGAATGTCGTTCAACGGTCTCTACATTTCTAAGCTTGTTATGGAAATTGTGGTTAAAAGATTCAAGGTACCATAAATAAGAGCAGAAAATATAAAGACAGAAAATATAAAGTAAATACTTAAAATAAACGGAGCCTTGTTGGGATTGGATCTCATCAATTGATAACAAATGCATTCTTCTAACCAGTTAAACACAAATCAATCATTCGTCTAATATCCTCACGTATCACCCACAACAGGGGTTATGTCTAACGTAACATCGAGAGAACAACTGTATTGTCTCATTGGTGATGTCTCACGCAACTCAACAACACAAAGCATTAAAAACTGATACTCACGCAAATGGTAAGCCTAAATCTATGTCTAGAGTCTAGAATCTAACAGATATTCATCGTAGATCCAGATCTGAAGAGTGTATTTCCATAGCGGTTCAAATCAAAGATAAATTGGTAAACAAAGATGACATCCATATCAGATCCATGATTGATTCATATAAAATGCCATGATCATAATACGTACATATGCTTAACCCTTTTTACATGCATTCAACTAATTTTCCAAATGTATATGAACATAGTTCTTCATCTCTATTAGCACGCATCCTAACAATACCGTATTGATCCTACTCATGTTACTAATCAACACAATAAAATAGAAGATACAGGTGAATATCAACTTACAAGACTATGTCAAAAGTTTGCTCATTGATAGATGAATATCTTAGATCTAAGATTTGAAAAGATTTTGTCAAGACCCACAAATAAGAAATCAAAGACAACATTAATATTGAATCAAAACTAGTTCACAATACATAGATTAGATGAAATACATAAGGTACCAAAAGATTACATCCAAACCCAACAAGAAATCGAAGCACTTACTCGAAGATCAAGCTCCGAGTTGCTTCGATTTGTGCTTATCTCTCTAGAATATGTTTGGAATGAAGAGAGATAAAGTTATGATCCTAAAAAAAATATGTTATCTAAAAGTATTAAAAGTTTTTTTCTAAAAAGCAAGAAAAGTACTTATATAGTAAAACAAAAATCTATCTTATTCGCCTAGCAAACACCTTCTTCACACAGCGAAGTCCACTTCTAGACACTTCAAGTGCCTCAGGAACAATTAAACCGCCCTTGGAAAATATTTGAGTTCGCAGTGCGAGCACTTCTTTGCTACAACTTTGCACAACGAACATTGGGTCTTTTTCCTAATGCCACCAAAACTTCCTCTTCGCTGGGACCTCGCTGCAACTTTGCGCAGCGAACATTCGCTGGCTGCTCGCTGGTGTTCGCACAGCGAACATTGCTGATTATTCATCATTTCTTTGGCTTCCTTGTCCAATCCTTTTTGTCTTAATCATTGATGCTTTATGCCTATATTCTGCACAATAACACGCATATCAAAGCATCTAAAGGTATTTGTAATATAATTGAAGAATCAAACAAGAACAAGAAATAAATCTAATAAAACATGGGAAATGAGATGAAAAATATCAAGAAAGATGGTTCAATTTAAGTCAAAATTTGCACTTAACAAACTCTCCCTAACTAGATTTTTTCTTGTCCTCAAGCAAAGTATGCCCATCATGAAAACAAGAGGATTTGCTCAAGCATAAGATTCAACCAAGAAAGGATTAACGTTTTAAATTTAAATAAGAGAGATTTGCTCAAACAAGGGGATTTACTCAAGCATGAAAATACGCACAAGCAATATTCACCACTTAATAGAATCGAACAATGATAAAGAATTTAGTTCTTAAACAAATATAATGCAATGTTTCAAATAATAAACTAAATTCTCATACTTGAATCACTCTAACACTCCTCTTCAAAATAAGAATGGAGAAATTAACGTGTTTGCAACTGCGAGACAATTTCACTCACCCGACAAACAATGCAAATAACAATTCAATTCATACATTCATCTAATCAATCAAAAATGAAATCATGGAAGCAAGATATCACTAAGGGCTTTTAAGGTTGTAGCTTAGTCAGGTTCACAACAAAGGGTCATTTTTAAAGGTCATTGAATCGAAATTGCCAATGCAAAAGAAACATTCACTACACATGGTATTTACACATCACAACTTCATTCACCAATTTCTTTTCTCTATTGCTCACCCTTCCAAATTTCCTTTATGCACATTATTCATTCTCTATTTTTCTCTTTCAAACAAGTATGCTTTTTTTCACATTCATATTCACAATTTTCTTTTCAATGCTTGTTTGAAATTTTTCAAAATTTGGAGTAACCTACCACTTTTCTTTTCACTCTCCCCAACTTGAATTCAACCAAACCTCAAGTGATTGCTCCTTGCTTTTTATGGCAAGGAAATCAACATAAAACAATTTTCAAAGGTTCAAGAATTTTTTTTAGAATCCCACAAAATTCAATGATAAACTATCTTTTACTTTATGTACATGCACCAAGTTCATCACTAAATTATGATCTAAACTATTAAGCTCAAAGGGGTTAGCAAATTCTCACTCCAATCTTGATCGTGAAATTCTTCTCCCATTCAAAAGTCCCTTTTTTCCTTGCCAAAACTCATCTAAATAGTAGAAAATCACTCAGATCGGTTGGAAATACCCAAAGCGCCCCCACAGCTTAACATATAGCGAAAATATGAAAAAATCATGAAATCAGCGTCACCTGCTGACACGGGCCGTGTCAGACAACACGGGAGGGCGTGTCAGCTCACGGGATTTTATAACCAAAATTGTTTCGATCATAACTGTTGATCCGTAAGTCCGTTTTGGTCCCCGTTCGAAGCGTCGGAAAGCTAATGAAGAGAACTATAACACAATATAGATGAGAGAATTAGTTGCCCAATATATTTTATGTTTGTTGAATTTTTTGGTCCAGGCATCTTGACACGGACATGCAACTTTCTCTGAATTCTTGTGCTTTTTCCTGGTTTTAGCTCCGATTCCTTGTGAATGCTTATCTGAACCTCAAAACATTGAAAAGACACAAACCAAGCATAAAATGCGATAAACAGAAATAAAATGCAATTAAACATATAATAAAACTAACTAAAATTAACTTTAAAATAACGCATAAAAACCACCGATCACCCAAACTTAAACATTTGCTTGACCTCAAGCAATAAACTTGCATAAAGATTTTTTGGATCAAATGGTACACATCAAATGAAAGACGTGTGAAGGTAAGGTGTGTCTGTACTCATACGTGAGCCTTTGTTCCGATCGGCGAAAACTAGTTCTCTTGGTAATCGTCCGTTAACGAAGGTATTACACAAACACAAATCGCGGTAAAACCATGGACCTACATCCCCCTTTTCGGTTACCTCTCCAACTATGCTTTGGGCTTAAGTCTTTTCTTTGATTTTCTACCCCTTTCATTCAGATAATCAGATGAAGGCCTTTTTTTCGTTTTCCCTCGCATGTACAAGATTGATCGAAAGTTTTTATAGGCACCATTTTCTCTTTTTTTCTCGCTCATTGGCATTTATTAGTCCACTTTGGGACGACAATTGAGACTCAACCGCCATTAGGCTAAGTAATCGGGTGAGGGTTACCCAACTTAGAAGGACTAGTTATCTTTATCGCCATTATTCACTTTTTCAGTGCCTTAAGTCATTCTATCAATCAACCTTATACATGCAATTCTTTCTAGTCATGCCGGACTATCACTATGAACTAATCGGGGAATACTTCTCAAATCCAAGTACTATGGCACAAATCTACATGTTGGACTCGTTTTCTTACTCCGGGGAATCTAGGGTGTTCGGGTCATTCTTAAGTTTTCAAACTTTCCCAATGTCCCTAGTTCTAACTCCTCTTCCCCCAAACTCAATATACTTTCTTGACCATCTCAAAATCACAGTATTCACAATAAAAATTTTGACGGCTCTAATTCGGGGAGAATTCAGAGAGGTTTTCATAAAATAACACACATGACCCGTACAAAGAGGAAAAACTAAAAGCAACTAAAAGCAGTAAATCCTCCCCCAAACTTGAACTACACATTGACCCTAATGTGTTAGAACAAGAGTGAGAGAGGTCAATCACATAGATCCTGATTTAGGATGCTGACGGTAATGCCACACCACTGCTACATCATCATTTGCACATGTAGGATTCGAATTATTTCCTGCAACCAAAACAAAAACAAACAGCAAATAGAATATAATTAATCAGATAAGCGTGGGTTGCCTCCCACGTAGCGCTTCGTTTAACTTCGTATGCCTCGACGGGTTACTCCCCAATGTTATGGGGGGTACTTCAGCTTACACGTTTTGTTGCTTTTGTTGCTTGACCTTTCTGCAACAGAGCACCGATTTAAGTTTGGGGGAGTTTGATCAGTGGTTTTCATACATTATTTCGCTATTTGTTTTAGTTACTATTTTGTTATTGATTATTTGTTTTATATCTCTTTTACCATATTTTATGCCTTGGTTGTGTTCTTTAGTATTTTCAGGTTCACATAAACATTCAGGAAGAATCGGAGCGAAAAATCGAGAAAAATTGCAAAATGCGGATTGAAATGGGATTGAAGACAGTGGGCTAACACGGGTGCCCGTGTCGCCTGACACGACCCGTGTCAGCATGTCTGGAGCAGGACGTATTTGTAATTGAAGATTTGGGCTGAAGTCAGAGAGCTGACACGGCTGCCCGTGTCAGCACACCTGGGATGGAAGAAGTCTTGCGCAGAGAGTCAGAGGGCTGACACGGGTGTCCGTGTCAGCAAGCCTGGAAGAGACAATTTTGTGATTTTTTCTTATTTTCTGAGTTAAGTGCCCTAAGGGGTATTCTGGGTATTGCACATTGTTATGTTTGATCTGGAACTACTTAGGCTAGGTTTTGAGGAAAAAGACGACACTTTGGTTTTGACGAACAATTTTACGTTAGAGAGTTTGAAGCGTTCAAGTGATCTGGAGGAGGGAGATTCTTCATGAGTGCTCACAATTGAAGATTAAAATCATCCGATTACTATTGTAATGTCTACTTTTCGTATTGTAATTTCTTTTCGTACTATGAGTAGCTAAACCCCCCAATGCTAGGGGTGTCCCTAAATTGCAATGTAATGAACCGATTTTGATTTATTCTATGAGATTATACCTTTTTCCTTTAAGCTTTTATTTTGCAATGTTCTTAATGCTTATTCCACCGGACCAATTGAATTTGATTCACGATTAGGATTAGGTCGGACAAACCATCCTAATGCTTTTGTAAATTAATATTGCAGTAGAGGAATGAGGATACCCCGCAATAACCTTTAAAAATCTTGTCAGAACTATTGCTTGATGTTATTCTGAGATTGCTAAGGAATTAGGGTCAAGGGAGAATATCAAAGGTTTTTCTGTTAAGGAATTAAAGAAAAACACTAATAAGATTAGGTAAGCTAAGGTTGGAGGCATGTCTCTTTGAATAATAATTGGGTTTATTGCAGGGCAATTTATACACTTCTCCTAGCATAGCTTCTCATAATCACTTAAGTCATTTTATTCGTTCTGCTTATTTTTCTAATAGTTATTATAATTTCTACAACAAACAAACCCTGAAGGCATTTTTGTTTAATTGAAATAACATATGCACTTATAATTACACGTAGTCCTCGAGAGATCGACTCTGGGGATAACTCCAACTATTACTACATCGGTAAAAATAATACACTTGCTATTTTTCCGATTAAGTTTTTGGTGTCGTTGCCGGGGAATACTTCTCAAATCCAAGTACTATGGCACAAATCTACACGTTGGACTCGTTTTCTTACTCCGGGGAATCTAGGGTGTTCGGGTCATTCCTAAGTTTTCAAACTTTCCCAATGTCCCTAGTTCTAACTCCTCTTCCCTTAAACTCAATATACTTTCTTGACCATCTCAAAATCACAGTATTCACAATAAAAATTTTGACGGTTCTATTTCGGGGAGAATTCAGAGAGGTTTTCATAAAACAACACACATGACCCGTACAAAGAGGAAAAACTAAAAGCAACTAAAAGCAGTAAATCCTCCCCCAAACTTGAACTACACATTGACCCAAATGTGTTAGAATAAGAGCGAGAGAGGTCACTTACATAGATCCTGATTCAGGATGCTGACGGTAATGCCACACCACTGCTACATCATCGTTTGCACATGTAGGATCCGGATTATTTCCATCAACCAAAACAAAAACAAACAGCAAATAGAAAATAATTAATCAGACAAACGTGGGTTGCCTCCCACCTAGCACTTCGTTAAAAGTCGCATGGCTCGACGGGTTACTCCCCAATGTTATGTGGGGTACTTCAGCTTACACTTTTTGTTGCTTTTGTTGCTTGACCTTTCCGCAACAGAGCATCGGTCAGATTCAGGACTAAGAGCTACATTGTGATTCAACTCACATCCAACTTCCACATTCTTCCTTTGATATTTTTTTCTCTTCTTTCTTTGATGCTTCTTCCTCTTATTGACTTCTTGACTGGATGTTGGAGTCTTGATAGGTGCAAAAGATGACTCAGATGCTGCAACCTGATGGATTATTCCAGAGACTTTTTCAAGAAGTGGTTTTGAGCTTTTGCTTTTTCCCACTGTTCGGATCATTCCAACTGAGGGGTGATTACTATCCTCTTGACCTTGCTTATCGAGTTGCAACACTTTCAAGGTTACTTCTAGCTCAAAATATTTCAAGGTTAAAGTACCAGCCTCAATATCCACACTGCACCTACTAGTCATCAAGAATGGTCGACCCAGTATGATAGTCGTCTCCTCATCTCTAGGTAGATCAATGATCTCAAAGTCTACTGGATAGGTGAAGTTATCAATAGTCACAAGCACATCTTCTGCTAAGCCGTATGATCGCTTGGTTGTGAGGTTGGCAAACTTCATATTTGTTCCCGTTTCACTTGTTTTCTTTATACCCAGCTTTTTGAAAATTGAGAGGGGCATGAGACTCACTGATGCTCTGCAAGTGCGCGAAAATATCGAAGTAATATAAAAGATTGTCGAACCCACAGAGACCAATGTCAACCTACCGTAATCTATCGTTGCTTTGAAAAGCTAAGGCTAATGATATTTGATTAAAGGGAAACTAGAACTAAAACTAAAAATGAACTTAGAAAATATGATAATAAAGAGAGGCTGGAATATGGATTCCGCGTTCCTAAAGGACTTTGTAGAATTCGGGTACTAATTACAACTATAACTTAGTTTCGTACAATATACCGACTTAAAAACTCCGCCTCACGCTCTCGCGGTATTAACTAAAGTCATGTTCCCTAATCCCAAGATTTTGCTCTGGCTCGCCTGGTAACTAGGAAATATATTTTGAAAGCCAATAATATCCTACACGCATCTAAAGCGCTCTCGCTGTATTTAGATTTGTTGCCTAATTTCCACTATCCGGTTTGACCCCCACGCTCTCGCAGTGTCGGCTCTAACCTTAATTAACTTCTCACTATCGTGACAAAATCGTGTTAAATAACCTCTCACTCTTGTGACAAAGCTATTTAAATTAGACTTGGAAATTAAAACCAAAACAGAATTTTAATCATAAGTTCGCACCTATTATTTTCTACCGAGTCCCGTCGGTAACGACGGTCCTCATACGCCGGACTCTAAACTATTTAGCTAGACATAATGACAGAAAGAAATAAACAATTTTGGGTTTTTAGATTAAGCAAAAACATGATAAGCGATTTAAAATAATTTAATATAAGGCAAGACATAATTAAGCAATTAATTGAAGATAGTAAGGTAAACAATAAAACAGAACCTGTAATTAAATGGAACTGGAAATAATGCTTGAACTGAAGTCGTAATACATAAATTAAAGTACAAAAATAAATCCTAAAACTATATTTGTAATAGTCCTCCGATGTAGAGAACTATTACTTTTACAGAGTGAATCAAAACTGCTTAAAATCTAAAGAAATAAAATCTGGCTAAAATTCATCCCCCTGGTTATGGAGGTTTGCTTTCTCTTTTATACTGAGTGCTGGTCTTGGCAGTTGAGGAAAGTGCATTGCGTGGCATGGAAATCGGCTTGAGGGAAGACCAGTAGAATCTGGAGAAGTGGAGAAAAATTTGGGAAAGTGGAGAGATTTTTTCTCCCAGAACATAGGTGGCTTGCGCCACCTCTTCCTTTCCTTGACTAATGGCTGGTGCCACATATGTTGAAGGTGGTGGGCGCCACTCCGATGTGGCTTGCACCACATGTGTGGTGGTGGGCCCCACCCTTTTATATTTTTTTTTCAATTTTCTTTTTCTTCTTTTTTTCTTTTCTTTCCATCTAATTTCTTTACTCCTTAATTCTTTCCTTCTTAATTTTTTCCATTCTCTTTCTTTTTCTTCAATAAATCTTCACTTTCCGTTAAATTCCGATTCGACTCGAGTACCTGAAAAACATAAATAAATGCGAGTAATATAAAGCATAAATCGAGAAAAAGCGAATAAAACGTAATAAAAATTCATGCAAATCAAGTCAAATACACGATATAATTTCGCGTTATCACTCACGCTAGCACCTGAATCAATCAAGACTCTCTTAAACATTCTGTCCTTTATGGTACAGGGGATTGATACAGAACCAAGATCTTTCTGTTTGATTGGAATTCTCCTACATTGTGATTCCCCACTATTCTCCTCACTTAGACTCTTTATCTCCTCTCCACTACGTTTCTTTTTCCCAATGACCGCCTTCATGAATTTCTTGTATAGAGGCATTTGTTCAAGTGCTTCAAAGAAGGGCATATTAATCTCTAACTTTTTGAACAATGAGCTGAATTTCTCAAAGTCTTTTTCTTGTGTCTCCTTCTTGGTCACTCTTGAGGGGTACGGTAACTTGATCTTAGGCTTAACCGCTTCTTTTCTTTTCTCTTCGGTTGGCCTGGCTTCTTCTTCTGCAACTTTCTAGCTTTTTGTGGTAACAACATTGACATTCTCATGATTCTTTGGATTGGGGATCGTGGCGCTTGGGAGGGCACCTGGTGTATGAGAACTTGCTAATTGTTGTGCTATCTGGCTCATCTGAATTTCAAGATTTTTAATGGAAGCACCTGTGTTCCTTAGATTACTTCTTGTCTCTTCTTGAAATTGTAAGCTTTGAGTGGCCATCTTCTCAATGGCAATCTCCCATTGTGCTTTTTGGGGAACTTGTTGTTGTTGTGGGTATTATTGTTGATTCTGATCTTTCCAAGAGAAGTTAGGATGATTCTTCCAACCTGGATTATAAGTTTGAGCGTAGGGATTATTCCGCTTCAGGAATTTTATCTCTTCAATTTATTGCGGAGTTGCAACACAATGTGCAGTGTAATGGGGTCCACTACAGATCTCACAACTCATGGGTTGACCAGTTTGAACTTGTGCCACACTTTGAGTACCCACTTTTATAGCCTTTAACCCTCTTTCAACTTCCGCAGCAATCTGATCTTCTACCTTCACAACCTGATTATTCAACTTCAAATCAATCACACCCTCAGATTTACTCACACTTTGATTATATAACTCCAAATGTTTGTTGGCTGTAATAGCTTCAATAATTTTCTTGATACCAGTTGCGGTGGTGAAGTTGGATGATCCACTGGCAGCTGTATCAATAAGTTGCTTAGTTTTCATCCGGAGGCCATTGACGAACACCTGCATCTGCTCAGTTTGATCCATGTTGTGAGTCAGATAGGCTACCAAAACCTTCTTGAACCTCTTGTATGCGTCTCCGAGAGATTCTCCGTCCTTCTGTTTAAAGTTCACAATATCATATCTTTTTCGAATATAAACAGAGGCTGGAAAATACTCATTCAGAAATGCCTTCTCCATCTCTTCCCAAGTGGTAATACTCCCAGCAGACAACGAGTAGAATCTGATGCCCAAACCGATCAAAAATATATGGATTGGTTTGAATTGGATTTTCACTTTTTTTTCTATAAAACCCAAACCGAACCAAACCGAGAAGTAACAGGTTGGTTTGGATTGGATTGTTCGGATACATTAGAAACAAATACCGCGAAAATATTTTTAAAATTTTCTAATGTACATTCACTAATTTTCTATTATAATATATATTTTATATTTTTTTTTCGTGTTTTCATATAGATTATGAATTTTATAAATGATGTTTCATTTTTCTTCCTTTTTAAAGTTGAATATCTTATACTAGTTTCCATTATAATGATATAAATTATGTGAATTAATATGGTTGGTTCGGGTAGACGGGCTCGCGGGTAGAATTTTGAAAATCCGTTGCCCGAACCAATTAACATTGGATTTCATTGGGTTGGTTCGGTTTTTGCCCGAACTAAAAAAATGTTCAACCCAAACACCATAGTTTGGTTTGGATTCCGGTTTAGTTCGGATTTGCCCAAACTAATGAACACCCCTATCTGTCCGCTTCTGAACCTGAATCTGATTGTTCTGAGTGAACAAACACTTTTTCTTCTTCTAATGTTTGGACTGACGGTTCTGCTTCTGAAGCTGCCAGTCTTGCTCGTCTACACCTCGCGTGTAAAGTTCTTTCGATTTCTGCGTCAAAATTAAAATTTACTGAGGGTTCTCCTCACATACAAATGGTAGACGCGGGTTAGTAGTAACAGTAATAATCCAACAATTATAAAAAATAAAAAATAACAAAAAAATAAAATTTGTCACAGAGTGACAAAATTTCAATTGAATTAACACACAAACTTATAATTTGGCAGTCCCCGGCAACGGCGCCAAAAACTTGATAAGAAAAATAGCAAGTGTACTATTTTAACCAATGTAGTAATAAAAGGGAATTTCCCCGAATGTCGATCTCAAGGACTGCTTGACGATATAGAGTTCTGGTTTTATTTTAGTTAAACAAAAGCACTTGGTGGTTTGGTTTGTAAAGAAAATAATAACGGTAATGAGAAAATAGAGCAGAAAAATAAAATTGACTTTGGACAAATATAAGAGAGTATGCCAGGGTAAGGTGTATGAATTGCTTTGCACTAACCTAAATCCTTATTCAAGGAGACAATGCTTTAAACGAACCTTTACCGAATCCTAAGAATATTTTTCCCTAATTCCTTAGCCAGAAAAACTTTTGGTATTCATCCTATACCCTAATTCCTTAGCATTTTAGGATGGATATCAAGTTTTGTGTTTTTAACAAGATTATTATGGTTACTACAGGGTATCCCTATTCCTAGGCAATATCTACTGTAATATTATTATGCAAAAAGCGTTAAGTTGGTTTGTCCGACCTAAACCTTAACCGTAAATCAAATTCCATTGGTCAGATAGAAAAAGTATTAAGCACTTTGCAAAATAAAATAGATTAATAAAAAGAACTTATCTCATAGAATAAAAGGAAACATAGTCAATACAAAAGCAATTCAGGGACACCCCTAGCATTGGGGGGTTTAGTCGCTCATAATATTCAAAGAGATTATTACAAAATGAAGATTAAACATTACAAGAATTTGGATGACTTTTGATCTTCAATTGCTTCTGCTCATGAAAACCTTTCGCCTTCCGAAAACCTTGATCTCTCCAATCTTGATCGTGAAATTCTTCTCCCGTCGAAAAGTCCCTTTTTTCCTTGCCAAAACTCATCTAAATAGTAGAAAATCACTCAGATCGGTTGGAAATACCTAAAGCGCCCCCACAGCTTGACATATGGCGAAAATATGAAAAAAAATCATGAAATTAGCATCACCTGCTGACACGGGCCGTGTCAGCCAACACGCCGGCCGTGTCAGCTCACGGGATTTTATAACCGAAATTGTTTCGATCATAACTTTTGATCCGTAAGTCCGTTTTGGTCCCCGTTCGAAGCGTCGGAAAGCTAATGAAGAGAACTATAACATAGTATAGATGAGAGAATTGGTTGCCCAATATATTTTATGTTTGTTGAATTTTTTGGTCCAGGCATCTTGACACGGACATGCAACTTTCTCTGAATTCTTGTGCTTTTTCCTGGTTTTAGCTCCGATTCCTCGTGAATGCTTATCTGAACCTCAAAACATTGAAAAGACACAAACCAAGCATAAAATGCGGTAAACGGAAATAAAATGAAATTAAACATATAATAAAACTAACTAAAATTAACGGTAAAATAACGCATAAAAACCACCGATCAGTGGTCCATATTGAACTAGGTTTTCTATAAATTTAGGTGTTGTTGTGTTATATTTCACAGAAACTCAAAATGTCTCAAATGTCACAAATAAACATCCGTTGGTATGCCGCAAATGACTCCTACTCCAGCGGCTCTACACCCAGGAGGACGTTTAAGCTCATTGATCTGACCTCCCTTAAAGATGTCTTAGACGAAATCCATTATCTCCTACCTTACGGAGACAAATGAAGGTTTGTGAAGCTCGAGTACCGTCCACATTCAGTTGACAATGAAGGGAACATTGTGTTCAACAAATTTGAGCTCAAGACTCGAACGGATGTTAGGGCTATGTGAGATACATATTTCGATTTCGAAGAGAAAGTTCTGCTCGAGTTGGAAGCGATGCTACAAAGATCGGTCGAAGATATCCTTAATATGTGCAAGCGTCCACCGAAATATTGAAATGTAATATTTAATTTTTTGTTGAAATCATGATTGTAATGATCATTTTATGTTATGAATATCAATTGCATTTTGGAAATTTTATTAATTGTATTGTGTTTCGGGTTTCATCCAGAAATGTAACGACAGACTTTTTCCGAAGTTGTATCTCCGAAATATATTAAACCCAATATATAGGGCGCCTCTCAAAATTGCCTTTGTTAAGTATGCAAAAGGTTCATCTGGAGATATATCTCTAAAACTTGAGAGCATTAATAGAATTTCGCACGGTGCAATAGAAATTTACAGAATGAAAAATAAATTCTCTTGTTTAAATTCCTTGGACATTCTCTAAAAAAATTGATTATTAAAAAGATCCAATTCACTTCTGTGACTTAGCTTATGAGGAATTGAACCATGACTTTCATTTATAAAAATGTTTAGATAATTCAAAATTGAAAAATTTTGAATTGTTGCTCAACATTTGAAAGAGAAATGTATCCTCATTAAACCAAAATCAAACACAAATAAAAAATAATTATCGACGCTATCAATATAGGAAAAAATTTCTCAACTGCATGATGAGGAACAAAGAACCCTCGATGTGTGTTGGTATCACTCATAGTCAATGTCTTGCAAAGAAAAGAAGGCTGCTTACTTGAAATCCCCATCTATAATATAGAAAAATTTACTGTTTTGGTTTATACAAAACTAACATTTCTTAAAATTTCTCCACATCACCTAATTAGGGGCAAATGTTGTCTTTAATCACATAAATCCAACTAATATGTCAGATAGTTTAAAAGTAATAACCCGTTATTACATTGGTTAACGTTTTTTGGTGTTTGGAAGCACAACTAAATAGTTACTTGGTTAAATATCAACTTTATGCCTTACAGTAAATATTATGTTTGGTCTACTTGTGTTGGGAAATCGCACATGTGCATCATGCCGCCAAATATTGGTTTCCAAGATTTTGTTTTTTCCAACGTCTTCCTTTATCTTCAAGGCAATTCATTTAATGGTTTTCATCATTATCCATTATCTTCTCTCTGACTCTCTCTTGGTCCATCATTTGTTACACTTTCTCTTCCATCTTCTTCTTCTTCTTCTCTCAATCTAACTCTTTTTTTCTCTGCCGTCAAGATCCAAAAGCGATTCAAAAGGCACCAAACCTGTTGTTGGTGTTTTTGAAGAAACTACCACCGGTACTTCTGAAGAAACAAATATTTCTCATCCATTTTTGTTGTTGTTGTTTTTGAATATTATTGTTGTTCAGGGTTTATACAGTTATGGTTTTGTCATGAATACTGAACTGTAATTTTTTTTGCAGTTGAAGAAGTTGATAGAAGAACAAAGTTGATACCTAAGAGCTCTGACATATCTTCAACTCGAATTGCAAAAGGTAATACTTAGATTCACGTAGATCTTCCCCAGATCCCTCATTTCTTGCTAGTTTTTTAACTGAAGTTGATATCTAAGCTATTGATTTTCTACTTGCAGGTGAAAGGTTTGGATGTCAATATGATGCAATTGTTTATTTTTTTGAAATTGTTTTGTTTAATGGGTATTCGTTTTTGTGATCTTCAATTAATTTTTGTCACGTAGATCTGGTTTGAAAATTAATTTGAGTTAAAATGTCTTTGATGAAGTTTTTGTTATGCAGGAGGTGTTGTTTTTGACGCATCACAATATGCATTCTTTGGGAAAGATGTTGTCCAGTTCCGGTATCGAGTTTGGTTCAGAATTTCGTTTGGATTTCAGATGCATTTTTGATTTGATTCGATCTATGGTTTCTAGATTTGGATTAATGTTGCCTCAAGATTCATATTTCAATTCTTTTTTCTGATTCAGTTTTAGTTAAGGATGCTTATTGCAAATGGGAGTGACAGCGAGTTAAAGAGAGTTTTCGGTTAAGGATTCATATTTAGTATCGGTAGTTTTACACCCAAAATTACACCTGTACTTTTAAAGAGAGTTTTCTGTAAATTGAGAATACTTTTGATTCAAATATCAACAGGTATGATTTCTCCTTGGAGTTTTCTGAGGCAATTTTTGGAGCAGAGAAAGAATTTAAGCTTTTCCATTTAGAAACATGTGAAGTCTGTACTGGTACTGGTGCAAAGTTAGGATCCAAGATGAGAGTATGTTCAACTTGTGGTGGCAGGGGTCAGGTGATGAGGACCGAACAAACACCTTTTGGGTTGTTCTCACAAGTAATTTGAGTTGTTTTCTTATAGTTTTAGATATCATTTTCTTTCTCTCTTGATTTTGTAAGTTCTGCTAATGTGGAGAACAAGAACCGAGAATTCTTGACAGTTGCTACTGGAACTTTAAGATATATTGTTCTTCTTCTCTTTTGAAACCATTGTCACACTTCACTTGTTGTTGCTCTTTTTATTATTACTACTTTTATTGGATCTCTTTTCAAATTAGTTTTGAGAGTGCCCTTAACGTGTTTGATCTAATGTCACATTCATGGTTGTTTATCTTTAGGTAAGATATGACTAAATCGAATGTCATGGTTGTTACCCTTGAATAAACTGAAACTAACACCTCAAACCTCCTGATTATCTGGAGCAAAGTATGTGGTTTCATAGATGGTTTCTCATTTATAGATTCAAGTTGCGTTTCGTCGTGGAATGGCCTACATGGCTAGTGGAGATTTTGACGAAGCACAGGCTGACTTCAAAATGGTAGAAACCTTTGTTGTCATACTTATTTTAAATATAAGGCATAATATCATTTTTTGAATTCAATTGTATGCTTTTACTTTAGATGATGAAAGTCAAAAAACCAACTGCATCATATGCAACAACAACCCTTATAAAACGTTATCACAAAGAGCAGGTGGGTTGTTTCAGGAGGATGGGAAAAGTTTGGATTGTGTACTCTGTGATTGTGTGGATGTTTGTTGTGTTTGAATTATATTATATCTACATGTCATTGTTGAATTTTGTTTATGTGGTTTTGTTTGGCAGAATTGACATTGGAACAACAAGCCAAACATGAAGGCCTCAATCGATGGAGCAAGGTTTGTTTTTGGGTGTTCATTTTTAATTTTTGTTTGGGTAGAATTGATATTGAAAGAACAAGCAAAACAGAGCCTTCAATGCACATGTTTTTGGGGCTTTATACATCCTATTTGCAATTTATATGTCTACTTCCTGAGCTTTTGTCCTATAGAATGTAGAAGAGTATTACTTATTTTTAATAAACTTTTGTTGATTATTGAAATTCTAGAAGGTTCAAACTTCTGCTAAGAAGGTTGCTGGGCTTCACAATTGTCAGAGCTTACTTTTTAATAATAAATCGTGCAGTCCTACTCAAAGCTCTACAATATTGTGTCATTTCATAATTCACACCCAGTAACGAAATGTTCTTTAAGTGTATCAGATGGAGGTGATATGGCATGACTCCTCAAACAAAACCAGTGCATCAAAGATAGGTAAGCAGAACATTATTCTTTAATGTGGTTTCGTCCTTTGTTACTCAATAAAAACTGTCAATAAACTGACTGAATCTATCCTTATAAGTTATTACTATAGTCATTACTATTTCATTTTAATTAATTTATATGTATTTAAGATAAAATCATCAGTGGTCATGTTGTAGTATTTGACAATAGTTTCTCCAACCATTTAAAATTTACCTTTTTGTCAAGTATCAAGATTTTCAATTAGGATTATTGAAGTTTATGTTTATTGTTGATGAGCAGTAGTTTAATTTTAATGTCTATTGTATTTAGAATATAATCATCAGTGGCCATGTTGTAGATTTTCAATTAAGATTATTGAAATTTATGTTTGTTCCGGACTGGACCAATGGCTAGGCATGACCCAATCCACTTCTGCTCATAGAACGACCCAATTGCCTAAGTCTAGCTAGTGCGGGGCAGCATTTACCTTTCTGCCCCTCTACCGGACACATATGGCCAGATGAACCTCAAGGTCATTTGCCCCTCCCCAGAATTCCTGCCCTTTATGCACGACTTCATCATCCAGGAACAATCATGACACCTGTGCCCGGAACTACGACCTTGCCCGTGGCAACGACTAGTTTTGGGCATCTCTGTCTGTCATAACGGCTAGTTTTTAACAGTTACCTATTCTTCAGGAAACGGTTATTCTGCCTTAAAAATAGGGATTGTTGGCCACGCGCTGGGGGCATTATAAAAACCCTCTCATTTAAAAGGGTCAGGTATCAAAAATCCATCCTAAGAAACTCATACTTTTGTACTTGCCTTTCTCTCTCCTGATTCTTACTTTAGCATCAGAGTGCCTTGCAGGTACACCCCCTCCTCATCTCATGCACCCAGCATCGCAGACATTCTTCTTGGCCCATTTCAGGATCTGATCAGCCTTCACGATCAGTGGCGCCGATTGTGGGGAATTGTTATCCCTGTCTTGACATCCACCTCAGATTCAAATACCAAAACACATTCTCTGTCCAAGATTACGATCATGGCTTCCCAAGATTAAGTCCAAGATGCTCGCAATCTTTCTGTTCTCCCCGTCAACAAAACTGATGTTGATGGATCTACATCCCTCCTCAGAGGATACGCCCATCATCTAAGAGATGGAGCTATCGCGTCTCCCTCCCCCACTCATGCTGACCATGTTGACGACCAGCCCTTGCTGGCCCTCCAGCCCGTTCCAGCTCCACCCAACACCGACCCGACCATGGTGGCCCTCCTTGAAGCAATCAATAAGACCAACCTCTTGATCCTCCAACAAAACAATAGGATTAGGGTGTTGGAAGAATCTGCGCCAAGAACCCCGGCAAAAAGTTGATCGTCGGGTGCGCCAAGAACCAGAGTCCCATGTCGTTGGGAAACGCGATCATGTTTCCCCGTGAAACCAGCATTCCTCGGGCAATAAGAGAACCCGGAGAGATCTAGGTTCACCCTTAGACCAAAGGGTCGGGCACGTACACCATCGCCCCGTAGAAGTCGCCGTCATGAGCGAAGCATCCGCTCCCCTTCCCCGACTAGTTCCAGCAGCGACGATGAGCCCCATGGCCAATTATCTCAGGAGATATTGGCTACACGCCTCCCCAAAGGCTTGGAGAAACCCCCATCTTTGGGCACTTACGACGGAACGACTGACCCAGATGAGCACATCAAAAACATCGATGCGCTGCTAGACTACCATGGCATCCGGGGCGCCATCAAATGCCATATGTTCTCGACCACACTCCAGAAAGGGGCAATGACCTGGTACAAACAACTGCCCGAGGAGTCCATCACCTCATGGAAGCAGCTGGGCAGGATGTTTTCCAGGCACTTTACGGTGACACCCGCCATCCAAAGACAGAAGCCTCCCTTGAGGCTATAATTCAAGGGAAGGATGAGCCCCTCCGGGCATATATTGAGAGGTTCAATAAAGAAGCTGTGCAAGTCCCCACTACCGATGACATGAAGAAATTTCTGCTCGAATGAGGACTTCGCCCACACTCAGAATTTTCTAAAGTTGTTGGCCTTGCACCTCCAAGGAGCCTGGACGCCTTCCTCCTCAAGGTGCAGGCGTATATTCAATACGAAGAAAAAGAAGCGGCCAGCTCTGCCCGAGCCTCACGCCATCAGGAAAATGCCTGGGCCTCCAAAGGCGATGAACCCTCGACATCTCGTCGAGGGGAAAGAAGGCGCAAAGATTGTCCCCGGGAATCTCGGGACAACAAGGGACCCTCCGGCCGGTTCCACGATTACACTCCCCTGACTATCTCCAGGGAAAAGATTCTATCCGAATGTGCCAACTTGAAGTTTAAGCAGGCGGGAGTTCGGTTCCCCAAGCAGGTACCGACCAAGCCCAACGTCGATAAATCAAAATACTATCATTTCCATAAGAGTCATGGTCACACCACTGAAGATTGCATCCACTTGAAGGATGCCATAGAAATACTGATCAGGGACGGCCACCTGAAGCAGTTTACGAAGAAAAAAGACGCTCCCCGGCAAGACACCTAGGAGTCAAAGAAAGTAGAGGAAGAAGTGTCTTCCTCGGAACAGATGTATTGTCTAAACTGGCGAGCACGAAGAAAAAGGGCGAAAACAAGTCCTTCATCTAGGAGGTGCTTCCTCGACCCAGTATCTAGAAGACATCTCTGACTCTCGACATACAGGTAATCGGCGACAACAACTGCTGGATGACCCCCGTTTACAACTACCTCGCTAGAGACGAACTTCTGTCCAACCCCAAGGAGGCCAGCACAGTCAGACGCAGGGCCTGCTCCTACGTCCTGGTCGAAGATAAACTCTACAGACGAGGGTTCTCCATCCCATTACTCAAATGTGTTGAGGAGGAGATGGTCGCCCACGTCCTGCACGAGATCCATGGAGGAATCAATGCCCAACACCTCGGGGGGGATCCTTCGCACCGAAAGCCCTCCGAGCAGGGTACTACTGGCCAACCATGCAGCAGGATGCTAAAGAGCACATGAAGAAATGCGACAAATGCCGACGACACGGGGACATGCACCTAGCTCCACCTAACGAGCTCAAAGCTATGTCCTCCCCGTGGCCATTCTCCTGGTGGGGCCTGGATATCCTATGGCCATTCGTAGTAGGATCAAACCAGAACAAGTACTTGATAATGGGCGTTGATTACTTCACAAAGTGGATAGAAGCGGAGGCTCTGGCCAAAATAACAACCCTCAACATACTTCGTTTCTACAAGCGAAACATCCTCACACGCTTTGGCATTCCCCAAGCAATAGTCACAGACAATGGGACACAGTTCACAGACAGGAAGTTCCAAGATTTCGTTGCTCAACTGGGCATGAAACAACACTTCGCATTCATCGAACACCCCCAGACTAACGGGCAAGCCGAAGCAGCAAATCGAGTAATCCTACGAGCCCTTAAGCGAAGGCTAAACGAAACAAAGAAAGCTTGGGGCGAGGAGCTGCACAACGTCCTATGGGCATACCGCACGACTCCACACTCTTCGACCGGGGAAACTCCATTTCGCCTGGCCTACGGGACAGAGGCAGTAATCCCAATCGAAATACATGTACCATCCAGGCGGACTGAGTCACCCCTGGACAAGGAAATGAACGACGAGGTAATGTTTTAAAAATCGGACCGGTTATCGAACCGGTGAGGGTATTGGGTCACTGGTTCATTGGTCTAACCACTGGGTCATTGGTCGAACCACATGACTAAACCGGATAAAATTGGATAACTCAGTTGAATAAATCGGTCATTATAACAAAATTATATAGGTATTAAACCGGTCGAATCAGATGACTTGGTGTTGAAAAAAATCACTAACACCTAAAAATTTTAAAAATATCATAATTTTACAAGTTTATAATTTAAATTCAAATTTGAATCAATTATAAATTTAAGTCAAGTAATTGATTTAAAAATTTAAAAAAAAGTAGCATTCTCAAATACAAACTTATGTTTGTTATCTATATAACATGCATTACCATTTACTTTACGCAACACTTCAGCCCAACTAATAAAAACCAATGATATCAATCATATAGGAGAGAAAATAGATTATGTTTAAATTCCACAACCTATCATATAATACTGCAGTAGCCTCTATTTATTATATTTAATCGTTGTTACCAAATTTTAAAGAAAAGAATATTAACTTTCTCTTATATTTTTATTTATTCTTTTTTTAAATAATGAAAAATGACGTCGTTTTAATTTTTAAAAAAACACGCATTTGAACCACCGATTTTTACCGGTTTACACCGGTTCTCATCGGTTCAACTGCATATCCAATCTAACAATTGAACCAGACCGGTTACCACCCGGTTCCCAGTTCAACCGGTCCGACCGACCGGTCCGGTCCAGTTTTTAAAACTATGCGACGAGGCACTAAGGGAGGAGCTCGACCTCGTCGAAGAGGTCAGGTCAGGGGCAGCTCTCCGCGAAGCCTCTTTAAAGTAAAAAATCACTATCAGGCATAATGCCAAAGTGATACGACGAGAATTTCAAGTGGGCAGCCTTGTCTTGAGAAGGAACCACAAGGACTCTCGAGAAGGAAAACTCGCCGCTAACTGGGAAGGACCCTATCGCGTTCGAGCAAAGACGGAGAATAGGGCCTACTACCTAGAACACCTCAACGGGGAAGAACTTGCTCGACCATGGAACGCCGAAAAGCTAAAATAATACTATAGATAAGGCCGTAACTGTCGGTTTGCTTCGTCAAACCAACGAATATAACATCCCGACTACGATGTGTGCCCAGGTACAAGCGTCGCATGCAGTCCAAGGTGGGGACCCAGCTCAGGATCGAGCTAGGTCTCTGCCCGACAATGGTTCCTCAATCGAGCCTGCCGTCGTCACAGTACCATGATAGGCAGAACACCCAGCTCACGATGGGAGGTTCATGCTGCGAACTCAGGCCTCAAACTCGACCTGAGCTCCGTTATCATGCCCAGAAATTCCCCAGGCCGTTCGACTAGTCCCCCTCACTCCCGAACACATCTAAGTCGAGCAATTCCCTAAAAACGTTAAACAAATCAAAGTGACCCTATCACGAGCACGCACGTGTATCGAGCAAAGATATAACACTTAACAAAAATAATCAAAGAAATCCATGTACGAATAGACAACATACAAAACCGGCAACGATGACCGGATACATACATATAAATTAGTGGCCACAAGGACCACAATTGTGCGTGTTACAAGATAAAAGGGGCCACGCCCCACACTGCATAAAATTACATAAAAAATGGCACGCAGGCCAGATACATTACAACAAAACAAAAAGAGATATCATTCCTCCATCTGCTCAGGCTGCTCAAGGTTGGGCTCAGGCTACTGGGTCTCCTCGTTCAGAAGTCGGGCGTGCTCATCGCCGATGTTGAAGAAGTCTGGGACAACTATCTTGCCATTCTCAACATGGCCCAGGAAGTTAGTACCCTCCGTGGATATCTGGACCTCCGGATTCACCAGCCTGAGTTGGTCCACGACTTTGTTGAACGACTCCTCCTCAATGGCGATATCATCCTCTGCCCACAAAAGACGAGCAACCAGCTCACCCCTAGTCTTCAATGCCCTCACTGCCTCAGGCTCGTCTTCAACCGAGGCCGCCGCAGCCCTCACCTTTTCGACCAGGTCCTCAACAACCTTCTTTTCGGCAACTAGAGTCTTGTTCTCCCCTCTCAGCCTGACAGCCTCCTCGTCCGATTTCTTCCTCGCTGTAGCGACCGATTTTGGACGCGGTTCTTAAGCGCTGGTCGCTCTCTGCGGTTGAGCTTAAACTACAGGTCGATTCATTTTTTATCCTATTAAAGCTGATGAAGGAAGGGAAATAGATGTCTCCAATTAACCCTGCTTTGCATACTGAGTTTAAACAGCGGTCTGTTATGTTACGAATGCTATCAATGTGGGGGGCCTTTGTACTGGTTATTTGTATTTTTGCCAATACTGTTTCTTTCTTTTTATCTGGGCAGAAGGTTTCCGGCGGGGAACAAGGATTAGGATGTTAGGACTGATGTTTTTGAATTACTGCTTTTGATATGGGATTTGGGTTTTTTGTTTAGTGTGCTCGCTAAGATTTTTCTTTCAATCTTATGCCTACGTATTCCCGTTTACCGAAACAGGGAAATCAGAGCATTCGTAGTTCCTCCTATTCTATGGGAGGAAATGGTTGTTTTTGGTGTCTTGTTCAAAGCCCAAGACGTGAAGCTAAAGGTGATTTGTATCTTGTTCAAAGCCCAAGATATGAAGCTGAAGGGGTGTTGACTTTAGAGAGAATTTTTCATCTCTAAAGAAGGGTTTGTCTGTCACAACTATTGGGTGACTGGTTATAAAGGAGAATCACTTTAACCAGGATACGCGGATCCTAGCAATGCCATAATTTCCTTTAAAGGGGATTTTAACCTGAAGGAGAAGACTTTAACTCAGTGTAGAGCAATGTTATCTTTCCTTAGGAATTTCTCATGCTAAAAGAGGGACAGTAGCATGGATGTAGATGATCCAGAGGCTTGCCGCTTACAGCGATTAGATGAAGGGAAAGGAGTTGTTGATGTTTGTGTACTGTGAACGAGGCACAGCTTTGCTGCTAAAAGGTTGATTGGATCGACCAGTAGTTTTCTTATACAAAGCCTAAGAGGAGGCTAATATGTGTCTCGTACAAAGCCCGAGAGAGAGGCTAAAAGGTTTTGACTCAACGAGGGAATCTTTTGGTATCTCGTATAAATCCCGAGATGGGGGCTATTTGACTCAACAAGAGAGTTTTTGTATCTCGTACAAAGCCCGAGATGGAGGCTAAAGTTTGTTGGGCTCAATAAGAACCTTTTTGTATCTCGTATAAAGCTCGAGATGGAGGCGAAAGGGTGATTGACTCAGCGAGGGAGTCTTTTATGTGTCTCGTACAAAGCCCGAGAGAGAGGCTAAATGTTGTTTGACTCCACTGGGGAGAATTTTGGTATCTCGTACGAAGCCCGAGAGAGAGGCTAAACGTTTGCTTCGCTGGGAAGAATCATTGAACAAAACCCAAGAGGAGGCTATGGTAACTGTTTCAGTTAAGTGACAGGTCCAGTATACTGATTTTAAAGAGAAAATCAGTTCTTATATGAGCAACACTGTACTCAGGGATTTGATCTGAGGATCAGGGATATTTCCTTCTCTTTGAGGGAACGGGAAATCCAAAGGGTATTGAGACTGTCCGAGTCTGCGGGTTTCCTTCCTATTTAACGAAGGGGTCACTTGAGAATGTCTTTGAGACTCAAGGAAGTTAGACTGTCCGTGTCTAGAGTTTTATCTTTTATACTATGCTTTGAGAAACAGTAGTAGACTCTTTGAAAGGACTGTTCTATGAGGATGACTAAGTTATGTTCCTATACCTCTAGGAGGTCGTCGGGACAATTTGTACGAAGCCCAAGAGGAGGCTGGAAACTTTTAAGAAGCCGACGGGTCCTTGTACTAAGCCCAAGAGGAGGCTGGAAACTTTTAAGAAGCCGACGGGTCCTTGTACTAAGCCCAAGAGAAGGCTATCATTCCTGGAGGAAGAGATCATTATACGAAGCCTAAGAGGAGGCTGTGAATACTTCTAAGAAGTCGTAGGGTCCTTGTACTAAGCCCAAGAGGAGGCACGGTTGCTTTTAGGAAGCCTGTGGGTCCTTGTACGATGCCTAAGAGGAGGCCGATGCTTTTAAGAAGCCGATGGGTCCCCAAACCCCGAGAAATTCAAGGCAAGCTATTCACGAGGAATAGATTAAGTTAGGAAAGTTCGAGAATTTGGAAGAAACTCAAAGATGCCATTCACGGAGAATACATTCATCTTGGGGAGTAGAGTTTCTTGACGATTCCTAATGAGGACAGCCGAAGAGAAGACTGTATCTGGTGATCTTATTGGGGGATCTAGTTGTCTATTTCTATGACTAAACGAAACGGCGTCACTTAGTTCTAGACGTAGTTGCTGGGGAAACTCTAAATATCTATACTATTATTACACAGTTTATATGAATTTATGAAAGAAGACTTACAGTGAAACAGCCCCACAATACAGTTTATATGTATATGAAAGCGGTAAATGAAAGCGATAACCACTTACTCGGTTGTAGAGCTTCCATGCTGTTTGGTTAGTTGTTCAACAAAGAAAGATTGAAAACAACAATATATTCAAAATCAAAGGAGAAAGTGCTTTGAAAAAGAAAATTTGGGGGCTTACAGCTCAAGGATAGGCCCAGGGTTTTATCAGTGAGCGCACTGTTTGAATTTGTACAGAGGGACTTATACAAGTGACTGTGGCCTAAAATGGTTTTCTGTACAAAGGGATGGGTCTTACACTCTTTCAAGAGGCCCAAAGAGTTTTAAAGAAAAAGAATGGGGCTTATAACACGAGGGTAGGCCCAATTGATTATTCGTTTAAAAATGGCGATCGCGCCGAGGTTTTCTTTTAACGTAGAGGGACTTATACAATAAGTGAGGCCCAAAATGTTTTGGTTAAAAGGGGATTGGGTCTTACGCTCTATTAGAGGCCCAAAGTGTTTTTGAATAGGTCTTATAGCTCAAGGAGAGGCCCAAGGTTATCTTTCAAAAGGCGATGATCGTGCCGTTTGTTTGAAAATGTACAGAGGGACTTATACAACGAATGAGGCCCAAAAAATATTTCTGTACAAGTGGGTTGGGTCTTACACTCTCTCAAGAGGCCCAAAAGTTTTAAGAAAAGAAATGGGTCTTACTACTCGAGGGTAGGCCCAAAGTTTTGTTTTGAAGAGGCGACGATCGCGCCGTTTGTTTTTTACGGTATCGGGACTTATACAATGTGTTGAGGCCCAAAATGATTTATTCAAAAAATGATTGGGTCTTACACTCTATTAGAGGCCCAAAAGTGTTTTGAAAATGATTTATGAGGGTTGAATTAATCCAAAACCCTAATTTGTTTTCAAAAATGTATTTAATTGAATAAAAATTCAATTAAAAATGATCAAAATTGTTTAACATATCAAAAACAAATTGTGATTTTGGATTAATGCTTCAAAAATTAAGTATTGCCCTACAAAATAATTAGAAAGCATTAAAAGTTGCAAAATCAATGTAGAAGAAATATTTTAAATGTCAAAAAACAATTAAAACATTAATTCTTTACAAAAATATCAATTATATGAAATAAATAATATTTTTGGGATTTTTTGTTAAAATAAAATATTTTAACATTTTTGTGAATTATTAAAAAAAGAATCAACTCAAAATCATTAAAACTCAGAGAGAAATTAATTTTTGAATCAATTAAACAAAATCACAAAATTCAAATATTTGAATTTGTGAAAAAGGCGCCAAGAACACAAGCAAGAACACGCACGTTTTTCTGGGTTTGGTTGATTTGCGTTTTCCATCCAATCTCACTGAATACGTAATCATATCATGCAATCCACATATCATTATGCTCGTCTCAACCTCACGATCATGTCTATAACACTTAATTTCATTTAACTTAAACATAAAACATGAAATCACGAAGAAATCTCAAGAACCCTAATTTCTGCATGAAGGCTAGGATTTTTGTTACACGATTCAAACAATGCAATTAATTGAGGGAAAACATTCCATGCATGATTATGAACATATGGCCAAATTATTGTGCGAGGAAATATGCATAGGTTGAGAGATGACCAAGTATATGCTTACCTCTAGGTCGTGACAGCAAGTGCAATGTGATTTTTGATTTGGAGGTGTTACAGATGAGTGGTGATGATCTGAACAGCTTCCCTACACCCTATGGTGTGTGTTTGAATGCTTAGACTTGATTGAAATTGGCTGGATCAATTCTGGCATCTCAGCTGCAACTTGATTGAAAATTTGAGAAACCAGCTGGTGATTTTGTGAAATTGATGTTTCAGAAGTGATCTAAGTGTTTGATCAGCTCATATGTGATGTATGTGAGGTGTGTGAGTGGTTGGTTTGATTGGAAAAGCTCTCAAACTCAAAACCCGATAGCTACCTTGCTAAGAAAGGCATTTTTGCCAAGAGAAAGAGATTTTGAGGAAAGCATCTGTTAGATGGCTTTGGTGTACTCAAACTGATCACAATTGAGCTCTATTTATAGTAGAGCAAGTTTGTTTTGCAAGGAATAGTGAATGGCAGCTGGTAAGTAGGTTTGGTCAATGTTGTCCAATGGAAATGCAAGTCTCCTCTAGCCATTGACTAGAGGTTAGGGCACAGAGCTTTGGTTCCCTTGGTCTTGGATAAGTCTTGACTGATTTCAGATGAGAATGGCTTAGTCCATGCCACCTTGATGCTTCCATTGAATGCTTCAATCCAAATTTGGAGTCTTGTCCCTATTTTGGCCATTCTAGGTTCAACATGCTATTTCTTGTTCCATGGACTTTAGAGGCTTGGCTCAGTGATTGTCCCCTTTAGATTCAATCCTCAGATGTGTCCAAGTGGATAGGAGCATTTGAATTTGGCTGATTTTAGCAAATCGAGCCAAAATGCAAAATCTGCCTTGCCTTTGACAGATTTCAGCAAGGCAACTTGACAATGTCATATCTCATGGTGTAAGTTGAATTTGGTAATGTTCTTGGCCATTTTGGAAAGGCCTTACATGATACAACAACTGTTTGAACATGTTTGATTTTGATCTCTTCTGATTCCAAGTGAAAAATCCCTCTACATTTGGCAAAAAGTGAAGCAAAATCTGACTTAGTGAAATTTTCACTAAGTGTTGGAACAAAGTGTGATTTCTTGATTTTGATCACTCCATAACTCAAAATCCTTAATGAATTGGACTTAGGTCTAGTTGAAGTTTTTGTATAGGGTAATGAGGGCTACAAATCCATATTTGGATGAAAAAAATTGGCCTTGTGGTTTAGGAGTTATGGTCCTCCAAAGTTGGTGCATTAGTGGTACTTTTTCCATGACTTAGAAAAATTTCTAAGTTTTATGGTTACCCCTTTTACAAGTTATCCCACTTTCTTTGATTTTTCTTGATGAATGATGATTAAAATCATACATTAACATCATTTTAGGGTTAAAAATCCATTTTGGAGAAAAATCCCAAAAAGTCAAAGTTGACTTTTGTGCTCAGTTGACTTTTTATCAGATGAATTCCAAACTGTGCAATTCTTCATGAAATCATGTCCTTGAACTAAATCAAACTTGATGGACATGTTCCAAGGGTGTCATAGGGTATATTGGGGCATGTCCTAGGGCTTGGGAGCATGTCCTGGTCAAGAGTCAAAGTTGCAGTTGACTTTTTCCTTAAAACCCTAATTGTGGTGCAGATGAAATTGAGACTTGTTGCTCAAGCTTCTTGGATTAATCCATTGTTACAAATGGATAAATATAGCTCATTAGAGACCCTCAAATCCTCTCTTGAGGTCTTGGCTCTTGATTTTCCCTAAAAGTCAACTTAGGGGTGAATTAGGTCAAGAAACCTTAATTCCTGATTTTTAATGTATGCATCCCCTGAGGCAAAATTGACTTGATGAATGGGTCCATAAGGTTCCATGGAGTACATTAGGTTGTGTTTTGGATCTTTGGCTTGTGCCCAGATGAAATTTTTCATCTGGAGGCCCTGGTCGACCAAAACCCTAATTTGGTGATACTGGCGATCTTGAGACTTGATCCACCTAGAAGGGAGCAGCCTTGTGCTTAATCCTTGAAGTGGGAGTCCTTTTGATCCTTTGTGGATATGTTAGAGGCTAGACAAGTTGAAGATCATGTCATTCCTTGATTGATCCTTTGTCTAAGAGCTCTGAGAGGGCCTAAAACCCTAATTTTGATTGTAGTGAATGCTCAACAACCCTTGAGGCATTTGATGAGGCATGATGGTTCATCCATATTGTGATGATGATTTGCACAATGATGGGAAACTTTAGTGGTCAAAATTTGGGGTATGACAGATGCCCCTATTTAATCTTCTTGGACCCGAATGCGTGAATGACGAAGGTATTCGGGCATTCGGGGTGCAAGATGATTAAATATCGGAATACCCGAAATTTTGATGGTGGTTATGAATGGTAGCTTGCGCATTCATCTTCTTTTACTAAGCAATGATGCTTAGAAAAGGTAAACTTCCCCTCGATCCTGGTTTACTACCAAGGAACTGGTCTTAGTTTCCGATTTAAACTTCCCCTTGATCCTGGTTTCCTACCAAGGAACTGGTCTCAGTTTTCGATTTAAACTTCCCCTCGATCCTGGTTTCCTACCAAGGAACTGGTCTCAGTTTCCAATTTAAACTTCCCCTCGATCCTGGTTTCTAACCAAGGAACTGGTCTCAGTTTTCAATTTAAACTTCCCCTCGATCCTGGTTTCCTACCAAGGAACTGGTCTTAGTTTCTTTTGTCAATAAACTTTATTGACAAGGAACGCTATTTGTAGCGGATTTCCTTCAAACTTCTCGCCGAATTTTCCTGGGGAGATGCCATTTGTCGATTCTACTGGGGAAAACGAGTCTTTTGAGAGACTGCTTTCGCTTGGGGTCTTTACATCATACTTTTCTCGGAGATCTTCTCGGAGAAATGCCATATGATGTGATCCAATTTTGAGGTGCCGATGACCTTTTCATCAGCGGATTTTCGGAGAAATACTGATGTACTACCGAACCTTTGCTTAAGAGGCTTTCTCTGGGGATTTTCCTTAATCCTGGAAAGCAAGGATATCATCTTCAATGGCGAAGAGTGACATCTGTTGAAGGTTCTCCAGCTCTTCAAAGGTTCAGGTTATCAAAGTGGTCGAGTGCCGACTCTGATCTAAAGATACACTGGTGGCGAGGTTGTTCTGACACAACGTTTCCTGACGAGGAAAGAACTGACAACTCGATTGAGAGAACTCCTATCACTAAGGGACAAGATCGGCTAGAGTGATAGCGATGCAATATGAAATGTAATTGCAAATCAATAATGCATGATGTACGTATGTATATGCGGACAAAACTGACGCGACACACAAACTAAAAGATGAACGTGACTGGATACTCGTCCATCGCGGGGCGTGTAGAGATATCGCTGGTTCAAGATAGCAATTCCACCTTGCTTAGGAGAGATAGTCCCTACGGGGAATATCGTTGATCAGGCTTAGGAGATAAGAACTCGGTCGAAGCGTGTCAGACGAAACAAGGTCTCTGACATAGTTGATTCCTTCATTCAGGCGCACTGGGTTAGAAGGAGTACTTTGATTCTGCACTTTAAAGTTCGCTTACCTCTGGAGAAGCGGTTGATGTTCTTTTGATGTTCAACAATCAAAAGAAATTGCCGTCTTTATTAAAAAGCAAAAAAAGTTTTAACAAGTAAATTCATTTTGGCTTTATTTCAAGAATCGTTGATCATGTTAAAATGTTGTTCTGTAAAACTAAAACAAATAAGAATTACAAACAAAAGCACAAAGGCTCAAATTTTATTGATAAGATGGAGATCAGCCAAACGCGTGATTCCAAAGAGTATATACAAAGTTTGAAAATGGTAATTTACAGGCAAAAGGGCTATGTTGAAACATAATGACCAATATCCTTCTACCAATTTTGAGTTCGGGGCATCCTGAGCTTCTGTCGAAGATGACCTTGACTGGAGTTTTCCTGACATATGATGTAACTGCCGCCGCTAAGGGATTCGCCTCTGTTGAACATAGTTACTTGCCATTATCCCTAATTTTTGCCTGGATTGTACTATGAGATTTCCAATCCATCGGGATGATTTTTTTTATATGTCTCTAACTTTTGCCTGGACCGTCCTTTCGGGTTTTTAATCCACCGAGACGTTTTTTATTTTAGTTTAGGCGAAGTATTTCTTGACTACATCAACATTCGTGGGGTAGGCAAATTCCTCTCCGTCCATGGTTGCAAGTCTCAAGGCGCCGCCTGAGAAAGCTTTCGTGACCACATAGGGGCCATCATAATTTGGAGTCCACTTGCCCCGGGAATCAGTGAGAAAAGATTGTATCTTCTTGAGCACGAGGTCTCCTTTCTTGAAGACACAAGGTCGAACCTTTTTGTCGAACGCCCTCTTCATTCTCTGTTGATACAACTGACCGTGGCATAGTGCCGTGATTCGCTTCTCTTCGATCAGGTTCAGTTCGTCGTGTCGGCTTTGACACCATTCAGCTTCGGTGAGCTTAGCTTCCACCAGTACTCGGATTGATGGGATCTCTACTTCTATGGGGAGAACTGCCTCCATGCCATACACTAGAGAGAAAGGGGTTGCCCCTGTTGAAGTGCGAACAGATGTGCGATAACTGTGAAGAGCAAAGGGTAGCATCTCGTGCCAGTCTTTATTGGTTACAACCATCTTTTGAATGATCTTCTTGATGTTCTTGTTAGCCGCTTCTACCGCTCCGTTCATCTTGGGTCGGTAGGGAGATGAGTTATGATGTTCAATCTTGAACTCTGCGCACAACTCCTTCATCATCTTATTGTTCAAGTTAGATCCATTATCAGTAATGATCTGGCTCGGAACACCATAACGGGAGCTGATATTGTTTTTGATAAATTGGACCACCACTTGTCGGTTTACATTAGCGTATGACGCTGCTTCGACCCACTTGGTGAAATAGTCAATGGCTACCAGAATGAACCGATGTCCGTTTGAAGCCTTGGGCTCAATCATGCCAATCATGTCGATTCCCCATATGGAAAATGGCCACGGGGAAGAGAGAACTTTGAGATGTGATGGCGGTACATAAATTTTGTCGGAGTATATTTGACACTTGTGACACCTCCTCATGTACTTGTAGCAGTCGGATTCCATTGTTAACCAATAGTACCCTGCTCTCAGAATTTTTCTCGCCATTGTGTGTCCGTTGGCATGAGTGCCAAAGAATCCTTCATGAATTTCTTTCATAAGCATGTCTGCTTCTGGTCTGTCTACGCATCGGAGCAAGACCATGTCAAAATTTCTCTTATAGAGAGTGTCACCGCTCAGAAAGAAGTTTCCAGCCAATCTTCTGAGGGTTTTCCTGCCTTTTTTGAGTGCCCCAGATGGGTACTCTTGTTTCTGAAGGAAGCATTTGATATCGTGATACCAAGGTTTGTCGTCTATGACTGCTTCGATCGTGAAGATATAAGCGGGCCGTTCAAGGCGCATTATGTCGATCTTAGGTATGTCATTCCATTGACCTACACTAATCATGGAAGAGAGGGTGGCTAATGCATCAGCCATGTGATTCTCCTCACGAGGGATGTAATGAAACTCGACTCTGTTGAAGAAATGTAGCAACCTTCTTGCGTAGTCTTTGTAAGGAATCAATCCTGATTGGTATGTGTTCCAATCTCCTTTGATCTGATTGATAACCAAGGCTGAGTCGTCGTATATGTCCAAGTTTTTGATCCTTAAATCAATCGCTTCTTCGAGACCCATAATACAAGCTTCGTATTCGGCCTCGTTGTTCGTACATTTGAACGTAAGTCTGGCAGTGAAAGGAATGTGGGTACCCTGAGGGGTAACAATTATTGCCCCAATTCCGTTTCCGTAATGATTAACTGCTCCGTCAAAGATAAGTCCCCACTGGGAACCTGTTTCTGGCCCTTCACTGGGTAGCGGTTCATCGCAGTCTTTCATCTTTAGATACATGACATCTTCGTCTGGGAAGTCAAACCCGATTGATTCTTGATCGTCAATCGGTTGATGAGCCAAATGATCGGCTAAAATACTTCCCTTAACGGCTTTTTGAGTGTGGTACTCTATGTCATATTCTGATAACAGCATCTGCCAACGGGCAATTCTTCCCGTAAGAGCAGGTTTTTCGAAGACATACTTGATTGGATCCATTTCGGAGATTAACCAAGTAGTATGACGAATCATGTATTGGCAAAGACGTTTGGCTGCCCAAGCCAAAGCACAACAAGTTTTCTCGAGCATCGTGTACCGAGTCTCGCAGTCGGTGAATTTCTTGCTCAAATAGTAAATGGCAGACTCTTTCCGTTTGGTTTTGTCTTGTTGGCCAAGTACACATCCCATTGAGTCCTCTAGGACTGTGAGGTAAATGATCAGTGGCCTTCCTTCCACTGGAGGTGATAGAATCGGAGGATTCAATAGGTATTCCTTAATACTGTCGAAGGCGGTTTGGCAATCTTCTGTCCAAACGCAATCCTGGTTCTTTTTCAGTAATTTGAAGATCGGCGCACATGTGGCGGTCATGAGGAATATGAAGCGGGAGATGTAGTTCAAACATCCCAGGAATCTTCTGACTTGTTTTTCAGTTTTTGGAGAAGGCATTTCTTGAATGGCCATGACCTTGTCAGGATCAACCTCAATTCCTTTCTGGCTGACGATGAACCCTAGTAGTTTCCCTGAACGGACACCGAAGGTGCATTTGTTGGGATTTAAGTGGAGTTTGTACTTTCTCAACCGCTCGAATAGTTTTGACAGGTGGGTCACATGCTCCTCTTCCGTTCTAGATTTAGCAATCATATCATCGACATATACCTCGATTTCTTTGTGTATCATGTCATGAAACAGAGTAGTCATGGCCCTTTGATAGGTTGCCCCGGCATTCTTCAAACCGAACGACATTACCTTGTAACAAAAGGTACCCCATGGGGTAATGAACGAAGTTTTCTCCATGTCTTTCGACGCCATTTTGATTTGATTATAGCCCGAGAATCCATCCATGAAGGAGAAAACTTTGAACTTTGTTGTACTGTCTACCAGCATGTCAATGTGTGGTAAAGGAAAGTCGTCCTTTGGACTAGCCTTGTTCAGATCTCGGTAATCGACACACATTCTGACCTTTCCGTCCTTTTTGGGAACGGGTACGATGTTGGCTAACCATTGAGGATATTCAGATGTAGCGAGGAAACCCGCGTCAATCTGTTTCTGTACCTTTTCTTTGATTTTGATGGCCATGTCCGGGTGAGTGCGTCTCAACCTTTGCTTTACTGGCGGACATTCCGATCTTAATGGTAAGTGATTTTCCACGATGCTGGTATCCAACCCTGGCATATCCTGATAGGACCAAGCGAATACATCGGGAAATTCTCTGAGAAGCTTTATCAAACTCTCTCTGGCAGTTGGACTGAGCAGTGTCCCAATCCTGATTTCTTTTCTCTCTTGCTCTGAACCCAAGTTTACCGTTTCCAATAGTTCTTTGTGAGGTTCAATGGACCTTTCCTCTTGTCTGAGTAATCGGGAGATCTCTTCTGGAATTTCGTTGTCATTTTCTTCTTCAGCCTCGAATACCGGGAACTCAAAGTTGGGAGAAGGCATCGGATCGTATGTTTCAACTGGGTTTAAAACAAGCAATCTGCATGACGTGACGATTCGTGTTTAGAAGAGATAGAGAAAAATGCAAGAGTGTGTGCAATGTATTATTTTTTACTGCTTGTTTTTATTATTGAGTTATTTTTTAGGATTACCATTTTCTGAGAAAAAGCAAAAAGAGAAAACAGCAATTAATGCGGAAATTACAGAACGACGTTATTTTATTAATGAACAAGTCGATTCTTGAAACTACAGCCCTATAAAACAAAACTCTGTCGCTTTGGGCGAAGCGAAGAGGGAAAATTTATAGAAAGCGAGCCCTATTAAAACATCTGTTTCACCTGGGCAGGGTGAAAGGTTAAAGATGGCAATTACTTTGACTGATGGACGACCTTCAGAACCTCGACGACAACCCATTGACGGCGAACTCCTCGGTGAATCACAAAGTTTGGCACCTTCCTTGATTTGTCTTCAGAAATGACGCTGATTTTTGGTGGAGCAGGATCATTGGAATCTGTCTCCCAGGCAGAGTTGTCGTAGGAGAATTCCACAGTTGTATTTTGCATAGCATTTGTGCTCTCAGCTGTATCTCCCCATGCAGTTGGCTGGATGTCTTCGAGCCTGATACGAGAGCTTACGGGAGCGGTGTACTTGACCATATAGTCGAATTTTCCACTTGGTTCTCCCAGAGTGTCCCAAACTTCTTTGGGACTGGAGGAGTCATCTTTCTCGACAACGTTGACCTCGGGAAAAGCATAGTTGATGAATTCAAGTCCTGCAAACATTGCGAATTCATCTTCATGTTGAGTAGTTTCTGAATGACCTGAGTGTTGATCCCATGACATGGTGGGGACACAGGTATTCCGTTCAATGACGGTCAGCTGAGCTTCATTACTCGGCTGACTTTCTTGCCCCAAGTTTCCTAGGTAAGGTTGCCACATTGGCAGGCCATCCATTGGGCCATAGTAGGTGTAGTCAAAATTGTCTTTCATTGGAGTGTCTTCCTCTAATGAATTTGGCGGAGCACGGCATCCTTCCAGATCATAATCCCCGTACATCATTTTGACATCTGACCTTGGTATAAACCTCGGACTCTGTGCGGGATAGCAAAATGGCATAGGCACCTCTTCCTGAGACATATAACAGTCCTTGTTAAGGTAGGACTTCCATTCTTCATATATGTCAGAAGGATCTTCCTCATTGATAGCATGAACTATCTGAGACACTGGGTGAAGGAAACCTCCACTGTGGAAGAAGTTTTGAAGGGGATGAAGACTTTCATCGTTGGCAGCCGTCTGGGTACAAAATGCAGAAAAACCAAGACCCTCCTTTGTTTTATTGCCAACAGGAATGACAAGCTGTCCCCATCCAGTTGTGTCGGTACTCTCGACCGCTTTGATAGCATCTTTGTATGAGGAAATCGAGGTTCCTCCTTGGGATTAATTGTCCTTGCTCACCGACAATGCTTGGAACTGAGTTCCAATAACCTCCTCGGGTTTTATACCAGTAGATGATGACAAGTTGCTTACAAGCAAGGCTTGTTCCCCACAAACCGTGACAAGTTGATCGTTCTTGACGGACTTTAGCTTTTGGTGGAGGGTCGAAGTGACCGCTCCAGCCTGATGTATCCAAGGTCTTCCTAATAAACAACTGTATGTTGCCCGGATGTCCATGACCTGGAAAGTGACTTGGAAAGTGTGAGGACCAATAGTTATGGGAAGATCAACTTTGCCGATAACTGTTTTTCTGGATCCGTCGAATGCTTTGATGACGACCTCGCTGATTCTCATTGGAGGGCCCTTGAATGATAATTGCATCAAAGTGGACTTCAGCATAACATTCAGGGCTAACCATGTGTCTACTAGTATGCTGGCTAAAGCATTGTCCTGGCAGTTAACTGTAATGTTGAGCGCCATATTATGACGGCGACCCTCTTCGGGTAATTCCTCATCACTAAATCCCAAATTGTTGCAGGAAGTGATGTTAGAGACAATGCTATCGAATTATCTGATTGTTACATCCTGTTCCATAAAGGCTTGCTCCAAGACTTTCTGTAGAGCCTCCCTGTGGGCTTCTGAACTGAGTAACAGTTATAACACAGAGATCTTTGAAGGAGTCTGTAACAACTGATCAACAATGTTATATTCACTTCTTTGGATGAGCTTCAGCATCTCATCATTATTTTTCGAAAGGTCGGGATTACTGGATTGACCGACTGGTGGATCGGGAGCTTCTGTCTGAAGTTCCTTTTCTTTGTTAACTTCCCCAACCCCTCGGTTGAAGATTCTACCACTCCGTGTTACTCGACTGATGTCTGCAATGTTCACAACGGAGGGTAATGGAATTTCCTTTCCATTTTCAATTATTGTTGCACCGTATTTGTAAGGGATCGCCTTAGCTGATTCATACGGTAGTGGTCCTGGTAGATAGATGACTACAGGAGCCTTCTAATTTTTCTGACCGTCATAAGTAATCTCGATTCGTTCCCGATTGGGAACTTTAGACTCGTCAAGTAGAAGGATAATGGCAAAAACATCCCTGGCCCTGCGATGACCAGAGATCGTGACAACATCCTCAACTTGCTCGGCAAGGTAGTTCGGCGTCCGGTTGATGGGTCCAGAACCCGGATATGGACGAATTTCTCCACGATCGACCTGACCCTGAAGAGCTGCTCTCACAAGGTAACACCCTTGGTTACTTTCTGAACAGATGCTACAACGGTCGTAATTGTGTGGTGGCACCTAGCCACGCCCACTTTGAATACAATGTAACCTCACTAGGTTAGCTTCCACAGATCGGACATCCTGACTTTGACGCCGAGTGGGATTCCTATTACTGATACTAATCTGCTGAGTATCTTCATCCATATAGTTTGGCATCCACCAGTGATTTAACAAGTGCTGGAGTGCCTCCTGGACAAGGGTACAACCCCGATCATTTTCGCAACCTGCTTTACAGCTCTGATAGTCGTGTGATATTAAGAATCCGAGTCGGACCTGCTCAGCATGTAACTTTACCAGGTTGGTATTCATCACGCGAATGTCAAAGATCTGAACCATGTTGATCTGATACGGGTTCCTATCATGGTAGTCTTGGATCCATCCAAGATCCATCTGACGCTGGAGGGCCTCCTGTATGAAAGAGCATCCCTGTTTGTTTACCGAGCAAATCAGACAAGAACTGTAATCGTGCCGCGGCAGATTATGATATTGGCTTTGCCTTGAGTGCATCGCCACCAAGTTGGCATTCATCGCACGAATGTCGTGGTTTTGAATGATGTTAGCATTCGTGTAGACCATGTTAACTCCACGAACTCGGTGCTCTTGGATCCATCCGAGATCCATCTGTTCCTGTATGGCTGCTTGCACCACAGAATATCCCTGGTTGTCTTTAGAGCAGATATCACACTGGTGATAGTTATGAGGTGGCACATGGCCATATCCACTATGTCTACAATGCATCTTGACCAGATTGGTCTTTAACAAGAGTACATCGTGAATTTGATAGACATTTTTAGTCTCTTTCTCAATCAGATTGACTGCAGCTTTCTCATGTTGAGGCAGCGGGTTCGTAAGAACATTAGGATTCGTATCCTTGAAAGATAAGACCCCGCTCCTAACAAGCTTTTGCACGTCAGACTTGAAATTGAGACAAGTCTCTATGTTATGCCCCGAACCTCCTTGATGATAAGGGCATGTCTGATCCACCTTAAACCAAAAAGGCAGATTTTCCGGTACTGTAAGAGGAGATTTAGTCTGAATGTACCCCTTAGCCAGTAGTAATGGAAACAGTTCTGTGTACATCATGGGTATAGGATCAAATCCTGGTGGCCGTGTTGTACGGTTGTTGTTATATGGAGGACGAGCCTGCTGAAGAGGCTGTTGTGTCCTCTGCTGATCAGGTTGGCTCTGCGCAACTTGAGGTTAATACGTAGGAATAGACGCAGGGTTGATAGCAGGAGTCACAGCTACTACCGGTTGATAACGTCGCCTTTGCTTTCAGAGGGAGATATTCCCAATATCTTGCTCTTTTTTCTTAGGGAGAGCACTACCGTATTTTTTAGTACCACTCGTCGATCCAGTGTCTTTTACCAAACGTCCTTCTCGGACGGCTTCCTCAAGACGTACGCCCATACCCACCATTTCAGTGAAATCACTGGGCGCACTGGCAACCATTCGGTCATAGTAAAATGAGCTTAAGGTCTTTAAGAAGATCTTTGTCATCTCTTTTTCCTCAAGAGGTGGACAAATTTGAGCGGCAATTTCACGCCACCTTTGAGCATACTCCTTAAAGGTTTCCTTGTCCTTTTGCGACATTGATCTGAGTTGATCTCTGTCGGGTGCCATGTCCAAATTGTATTTATATTGTTGGACGAAGGCAGTACCAAGATCTCTGAATGTACTGATCGTGGCACGGTTTAAACCCATGTACCATTTGAGTGCGGCACCGGTTAAACTATCCTGGAAGTAGTGAACCAGTAGGTCCTGATTCTCCGTCTGAGCTGACATTCGCCGAGCGTACATCACCAGATGGCTCTGAGGGCAAGAGTTACCCTTGTATTTTTCAAAGTCGGGCACTTGGAACTTGTGCGGAACTTTCACATTTAGGACCAAACAGAGGTCTGCGGCGTCTTTTCCAAATAGATCCTTACCGCGAATGGCTTGCAACTCCTTCTACATTTCCAAGAATTGCTCCTGGAATTCATCCATTCTATCAAACATAGTCTCCTTCTTACCAGAAGATGTTGGTGGAATATGTCCTTCCGGGATAGTGTGCACCACAGGGGGTGGTACCGTGACTACGGCAGTGAGTCTTGGCGCCTCCCAAAGTTTGTAACCTTCAGGAGTCTTCAACATGCCCCTGGCATCTTCGCTTTCCCAAAGTTTGTAACCTTCAGGCCCAGCGGCTTCTGTTGTGATTCCCTGATCTTCAGTGATCGGCGGAACATATCCTTCCGGGATATAGTTAACAGGCATGCCCCAAGGACGATCTTTCGGTATCTGATACCTAGGATCATACCTCTCCACTATGGGCGTTGAGGTGATCTCTGAGATCACAGTTCGTTGTAGCTGAGCTTCTGCCATGGCTTGCATGTCGTTACGAAGCTTTCTCATATCCTCTCTCAGAGCGTCGATCTCTTCTTTCAACTCTCTGTTTTCTTCCTCAAGATCATCCATCTTTTTCTGACGATTGGCCTGAGTATTATACGAATGAGACAGTTTGACTCTAGAACCGAGACACAAACGTGAGATTCGTAGGTAAGAAGAATACACGGTGTGAGAATGATGAATGCAATGATTATATTAATTGTTTAATGTTTAATCAAAATAAACTTCGACAATTAGATTGCAAATATCAAACAGTGGGGAAACCCCTTTTTATTGAATTCCAAAGGATTACAGAAATGGAAATACAGTAGATTACAAAGTACAGAAACAGAAACCTAAACTAATGGGTCCTGAGTTCTCTCTAAAGAGAAATCAGGTGCCGATTCTGGTATCTTCCTTTTCTTTGACCGGGGCTCTTGGGCCGTTGTCGGGTTGTCATTCCTTTGCCAGGTGAAAGGAGTGAGCAAATTCCTTTGGTCATCCTGATTCTCTACAGCATGCTGCTCCAAAATTTCAATCAGAGCATCTTTTTCTTTCAGTAATTGCTGTATTTTGACGTACTCTATGTCGAGGGTGCGGTACTTGTTCTTCCAAGACCTTCTCTCCTTTTGAATTTTGTTGAGAGTAACCTGAAGCTTTTCAGTTTCCGTCATGAAGTACATGACAGATTCCCTCGGCGGAAGAATTCCGTAACGAGGATAAGGCATCTTTAGCTTGAGAGCTCTAGTTTGTACCCAATGGAGATAAGGCTCCACCGAGACACAGTCCGGTTTTCCTAGAGACTCTCGTCCTTTCTTATGAACATGCTTCTAAGCGTGCACTATTTCCATCTTTAGTGCTCTGTCATTTTCTCCTTCCTTGAAGAAAAGACCTTCCAGATGAACACCCAGTGGGATGTGTCTCATCGGGTATCCAAATTGACGGCGAACCAATACCGGATGGTAGTTGATTCCTCCTTTAGTTCCTATGAGGGGTACGTTGGGGAAGCTTCCACAACGATCAATGATCCGGATTCCATCATAAATCCTATTACACCAATCTATATCAGAGTTGGTGAGAGACATGATCTTCTGCGACCAGCGTAAGGTACTCTTACAATCCCAAAACGCAGCAGACTTGGGCAAGTGAGAGATAAACCATTTGTAAAGTAGAGGTACACAGCATGTGATCTCCCCTCTACTGTACAAATTCCCCAAGTGTACAGAATGATACGTATCTGCGAGCAAAGTCGGTACAGGGTTTCCAATGAGAAAAACCTTAATGGAGTTAATATCGACGAAGTTATTGATGTTGGGAAACAAAAATAACCCGTAGGTGAGCAAGACAAAGATGCTTTCAAAAGCAGTCACGTTCCCGATACTGGCGAAATACAGGGCCTTCTTTGTCAAGAACTGGGCTGGCAAACCTTGGATGTCACCCTTAGCGGTCATGTGAGTCCTGACCTCAGACTCGTCCAAATGAATTGCTCTTACAATTGTCTGATTCTTTGGAATTTCGTCTAGTCCAAAAAATGGAGCTCGATCCGTAATGTGTAGATCGATCAGATGAGAATACTCCTCCAGCGTTGGTGCAAGCTGGTAATCTGGGAATGTGAAACAGTGTAAACCGGATCATAAAACTGAATGAGCGCATCCATGATTTCCTCAATCACATGGATTCTTAACAGTGGTAGTAAACCTCTGTGCTTGGCTCTAAAAGCCTCAGGGTTAGTGATCATCCTCGCTAACCTTCTCAAATCCTCTATTTTTGGAACCTTGAAGGTATACTGGTGAGTTCTCCTTCTACCGAAATCCATTAGCGCAATCCTTTTCTCTGATATTTGCAATCACAGTCTTAGTTTATTTTGAAAGAACAGAGAGACTAGAAGAGAAGATTTTTTTTGAATGTTTTAATGTTTTATTAAATGAATGCATGAATGCAGCACACAAAAACATAGAAAAAACATGGGGTCAAAGGGTCGTTGTTATGAAGTCCAGGCTCTACCCATCCCCAAAGGTTTATACTAGGGTGATTTTTGTACCTGTACTCATTATCATCAGCTCCTCCCAGGAAAGCAAAACAACAAGCGGATCGCCAGCGAGTTGTAAAGCAATCTTAGAGTAAGTGCCATTCACCGAGAATAGATCACCAGCCTCAAATGAGGGTAGTATCGCTTAACAACTATTTCTGATAGTTTCCGCACTACGAAAGGGTTTGGCTCCTCAGCTTCTCCGACTTAACAACCGACCCATTGTCTAGGTGAGAGAATGGGTTGCGTTGGTCAGCCTCCACTGAGGTTGATGGTCGACCCCGTCGCCATCACTTATCTTAAGTGTATACTCAATCTTTCCACATACAGCATCACCCGCATTCCCATTAGCAGAAAAATAAACATGTATAGCAACTAGGAAAAGCAGTATATATATTTGTCCTAAACATCCTAGACCTTTAAAGCTATGAATCTTAAGTTCCTGACAGAAAATGGGTTCCCCGGCGGAAGCCCCAATATGTGGTATTCACACAAGAGGTAAAAAGGAAGAAACAACAGAGACGGGCCCCACGGTGGGCGCCATTTTTCTATAGCGGGCGATTTTGGACGCGGTTCTTAAGCGTTGGTCGCTCTCTGCGGTTGAGCTTAAACTACAGGTCGATTCATTTTTTATCCTATTAAAACTGATGAAGGAAGGGAAATAGATGTCTCCAATTAACCCTGCTTTGCATACTGAGTTTAAACAGCGGTCTGTTAGGTTACTAATGCTATCAATGTGGGGGGGCCTTTGTACTGGTTATTTGTATTTTCGCCAATACTGTTTCTTTCTTTTTATCTGGGCAGAAGGTTTTCGGCGGGGAACAAGGATTAGGATGTTAGGACTGATGTTTTTGAAATCCTGCTTTTGATATGGGATTTGGGTTTTTTGTTTAGTGTGCTCGCTAAGATTTTTCTTTCAATCTTATGCCTACGTATTCCCGTTTACCGAAACAGGGAAATCAGAGCGTTCGTAGTTCCTCCTATTCTATGGGAGGAAATGGTTGTTTTTGGTGTCTTGTTCAAAGCCCAAGACGTGAAGCTAAAGGTGATTTGTATCTTGTTCAAAGCCCAAGATATGAAGCTGAAGGGGTGTTGACTTTAGAGAGAATTTGTCATCTCTAAAGAAGGGTTTGTCTGTCACAACTATTGGGTGACTGGTTATAAAGGAGAATCACTTTAACCGGGATACGCGGATCCTAGCAATGCCATAATTTCCTTTAAAGGGGATTTTAACCTGAAGGAGAAGACTTTAACTCAGTGTAGAGCAATGTTATCTTTCCTTAGGAATTTCTCATGCTAAAAGAGGGACAGTGGCATGGATGTAGATGATCCAGAGGCTTGCCGCTTACAGCGATTAGATGAAGGGAAATGAGTTGTTGATGTTTGTGTACTGTGAACGAGGCACAACTTTGCTGCTAAAAGGTTGATTAGATCAACCAGTGGTTTTCTTATATAAAGCCTAAGAGGAGGCTAATATGTGTCTCGTACAAAGCCCGAGAGAGAGGCTAAAAGGTTTTGACTCAACGAGGGAATCTTTTGGTATCTCGTATAAAGCCCGAGATGGAGGTTATTTGACTCAACAAGAGACTTTTGTATCTCGTACAAAGCCCGCTATGGAGGCTAAAGTTTGTTTGGCTCAATAAGAACCTTTTTGTATCTCGTATAAAGCCCGAGATGGAGGCGAAAGGGTGATTGACTCAACGAGGGAGTCTTTTATGTGTCTCGTACAAAGCCCGAGAGAGAGGCTAAACGTTGTTTGACTCCACTGGGGAGAATTTTGGTATCTCGTACGAAGCCCGAGAGAGAGGCTAAACGTTTACTTTGCTGGGAAGAATCATTGAACAAAACCCAAGAGGAGGCTATGATAACTATTTCAGTTAAGTGACAGGTCCAGTATACTGATTTTAAAGAGAAAATCAGTTCTTATATGAGCAACACTGTACTCAGGGATTTGATCTGAGGATCAGGGATATTTCCTTCTCTTTGAGGGAACGGGAAATCCAAAGGGTATTGAGACTGTCCGAGTCTGCGGGTTTCCTTCCTATTTAACGAATGGGTCACTTGAGAATGTCTTTGAGACTCAAGGAAGTTAGACTGTCTGTGTCTAGAGTTTAATCTTTTGTACTATGCTTTGAGAAACAGTAGTAGACTCTTTGAAATGACTGTTCTATGAGGATGACTAAGTTCTGTTCCTATACCTCTAGGAGGTCGTCGGGACAATTTGTACAAAGCCCAAGAGGAGGCTGGAAACTTTTAAGAAGCCGACGGGTCCTTGTACTAAGCCCAAGAGGAGGCTATCATTCCCGGACGAAGAGATCATTATACGAAGCCTAAGAGGAGGCTGTGAATACTTCTAAGAAGCCGTAGGGTCCTTGTACTAAGCCCAAGAGGAGGCACGGTTGCTTTTAGGAAGCCTGTGGGTCCTTGTACGATGCCCAAGATGAGGTCGATGCTTTTAAGAAGCCGATGGGTCCCCAAACCCCGAGAAATTCAAGGCAAGCTATTCACGAGGAATAGATCAAGTCAGGAAAGTTCAAAAATTTGGAAGAAACTCAAAGATGCCATTCACGGAGAATACATTCATCTTGGGGAGTAGAGTTTCTTGACGATTCCTAATGAGGACAGCCGAAGAGAAGACTGTATCTGGTGATTCTATTGGGGGATCTAGTTGTCTATTTCTATGACTAAACAAAACGGCGTCACTTAGTTCTAGACGTAGTTGTCGGGGAAACTCTAAATATCTATACTATTATTACACAGTTGAGATGAGTTTATGAAAGAAGACTTACAGTGAAACAGCCCCACAATACAGTTTATATGTATATGAAAGCGGTAAATGAAAGCGATAACCACTTACTCGGTTGTAGAGCTTCCATGCTGTTTGGTTAGTTGTTCAACAAAGAAAGATTGAAAACAACAATATATTCAAAATCAAAGGAGAAAGTGCTTTGAAAAAGAAAATTTTGGGGCTTACAGCTCAAGGATAGGCCCAGGGTTTTATCAGTGAGCGCACTGTTTGAATTTGTACAGAGGGACTTATACAAGTGACTGTGGCCTAAAATGGTTTTCTGTACAAAGGGATGGGTTTTACACTCTTTCAAGAGGCCCAAAGAGTTTTAAAGAAAAAGAATGGGGCTTATAACACGAGGGTAGGCCCAATTGATTATTCGTTTAAAAATGGCGATCGCGCCGAGGTTTTCTTTTAACGCAGAGGGACTTATACAATAAGTGAGGCCCAAAATGTTTTGGTTAAAAGGGGATTGGGACTTACGCTCTATTAGAGGCCCAAAGTGTTTTTGAATGGGTCTTATAGCTCAAGGAGAGGCCCAAGGTTATCTTTCAAAAGGTGATGATCGTGTCGTTTGTTTGAAAATGTACAGAGGGACTTATACAACGAATGAGGCCCAAAAAATATTTCTGTACAAGTGGGTTGGGTCTTACACTCTCTCAAGAGGCCCAAAAGTTTTAAGAAAAGAAATGGGTCTTACTACTCGAGGGTAGGCCCAAAGTTTTGTTTTGAAGAGGCGACGATCGCACCGTTTGTTTTTTACGGTATCGGGACTTATACAATATGTTGAGGCCCAAAATGATTTGGTCAAAAAAGGATTAGGTCTTACACTCTATTAGAGGCCCAAAAGTGTTTTGAAAATGATTTATGAGGGTTGAATTAATCCAAAACCCTAATTTGTTTTCAAAAATGTATTTAATTGAATAAAAATTCAATTAAAAATGATCAAAATTGTTTAACATATCAAAAACAAATTGTGATTTTGGATTAATGCTTCAAAAATTAAGTATTGCCCTACAAAATAATTAGAAAGCATTAAAAGTTGCAAAATCAATGTAGAAGAAATATTTTAAATGTCAAAAAACAATTAAAACATTAATTCTTTGCAAAAATATCAATTATATGAAATAAATAATATTTTTGGGATTTTTTGTTAAAATAAAATATTTTAACATTTTTGTGAATTATTAAAAAAAGAATCAACTCAAAATCATTAAAACTCAGAGAGAAATTAATTTTTGAATCAATTAAACAAAATCACAAAATTCAAATATTTGAATTTGTGAAAAAGGCGCCAAGAACACAAGCAAAAACACGCGTGTTTTTCTGGGTTTGGCTGATTTGCGTTTTCCATCCAATCTCACTAAATACGTAATCATATCATGCAATCCACATATCATTATGCTCGTCTCAACCTCACGATCATGTTTATAACACTTAATTTCATTTAAATTAAACATAAAACATGAAATCACGAAGAAACCTCAAGAACCCTAATTTCTGCATGAAGGCTAGGATTTTTGATACACGATTCAAACAATGCAATTAATTGAGGGAAAACATTCCATGCATGATTATGAACATATGGCCAAATTATTGTGCAAGGAAATATGCATAGATTGAGAGATGACCAAGTATATGCTTACCTCTAGGTCGTGATAGCAAGTGCAATGTGATTTTCGATTTGGAGGTGTTACAGATGAGTGGTGATGATCTGAACAGCTTCTCTACACCCTATGGAGTGTGTTTGAATGCTTAGACTTGATTGAAATTTGCTGGATCAATTCATGGCATCTCAGCTGCAACTTGATTGAAAGTTTGAGCAACCAACTGGTGATTTTGTGAAATTGATGTTTCATAAGTGATCTAAGTGTTTGATCAGCTCATATGTGATGTATGTGAGGTGTGTGAGTGGTTGGTTTGATTGGAAAAGCTCTCAAACTCAAAACCCGATAGCTACCTTGCTAAGAAAGGCATTTTTGCCAAAAGAAAGAGATTTTGAGGAAAGCATCTGTTAGATGGCTTTGGTGTACTCAAACTGATCACAATTGAGCTCTATTTATAGTAGAGCAAGTTTGTTTTGCAAGGAATAGTGAATGGCAGCTGGTAAGTAGGTTTGGCCAATATTGTCCAATGGAAATGCAAGTCTCCTCTAGCCATTGACTAGAGGTTAGGGCACAGAGCTTTGGTTCCCTTGGTCTTAGATAAGTATTGACTGATTTCAGATGAGAATGGCTCAGTCCATGCCACCTTGATGCTTCCATTGAATGCTTCAATCCAAATTTGGAGTCTTGTCCCTATTTTGGCCATTCTAGGTTCAACATGTTATTTCTTGTTCCATGGACTTTGGAGGCTTGGCTCAGTGATTATCCCCTTTAGATTCAATCCTCAGATGTGTCTAAGTGGATAGGAGCATTTGAATTTGGCTGATTTTGGCAAATCGAGCCAAAATGCAAAATCTGCCTTGCCTTTGACAGATTTCAGCAAGGCAACTTGACAATGTCATATCTCATGGTGTAAGTTGAATTTGGCAATGTTCTTGGCCATTTTGGAAAGCCCTTACATGATACAACAACTGTTTGAACATGTTTGATTTTGATCTCTTCTGATTCCAAGTGAAAAATCCCTCTACATTTGGCAAAAAGTGAAGCAAAATCTGACTTAGTGAAATTTTCACTAAGTGTTGGAACAAAGTGTGATTTCTTGATTTTGATCACTCCATAACTCAAAATCCTTAATGAATTGGACTTAGGTCTAGTTGAAGTTTTTGTAGAGGGTAATTAGGGCTACAAATCCATCTTTGGATGAAAAAAATTGGCCTTGTGGTTTAGGAGTTATGGTCCTCCAAAGTTGGTGCATTAGTGGTACTTTTTCCATAACTTAGAAAAATTTCTAAGTTTTATGGTTACCCCTTTTACAAGTTATCCCACTTTCTTTGATTTTTCTTGATGAATGATGATTCAAATCATACATTAACATCATTTTAGGGTTAAAAATCCATTTTGGTGAAAAATCTCAAAAAGTCAAAGTTGACTTTTGTGCACGGTTGACTTTTTATCAGATGAATTCCAAACTGTGCAATTCTTCATGAAATCATGTCCTTGACCTAAATCAAACTTGATGGACATGTTCCAAGGGTGTCATAGGGTATATTGGGGCATGTCCTAGGTCTTGGGAGCATGTCCTGGTCAAGAGTCAAAGTTGCAGTTGACTTTTTCCTTAAAACCCTAATTGTGGTGCAGATGAAATTGAGACTTGTTGCTCAAGCTTCTTGGATTAATCCATTGTTACAAATGGATCAATATAGCTCATTAGAGACCCTCAAATCCTCTCTTGAGGTCTTGGCTCTTGATTTGCCCTAAAAGTCAACTTAGGGGTGAATTAGGTCAAGAAACCCTAATTCCTGATTTTTAATGTATGCATCCCCTGAGGCAAAATTGACTTGATGAATGGGTCCATGAGGTTCCATGGAGTACATTAGGTTGTGTTTTGGATCTTTGGCTTGTGCCCAGATGAAATTTTTCATCTGGAGGCCCTGGTCGACCAAAACCCTAATTTGGTGATACTGGCGATCTTGAGACTTGATCCACCTAGAATGGAGCAGCCTTGTGCTTAATCCTTGAAGTGGGAGTCCTTTTGATCCTTTGTGGATATGTTAGAGGCTAGAAAAGTTGAAGATCATGTCATTCCTTGATTGATCCTTTGTCTAAGAGCTCTGAGAGGGCCTAAAACCCTAATTTTGATTGTAGTGAATGCTCAACAACCCTTGAGGCATTTGATGAGGCATGATGGTTCATCCATATTGTGATGATGATTTGCACAATGATGGAAAACTTTAGTGGTCAAAATTTGGGGTATGACACTCGCGTTGTTGGCAACCTTGGCCTTTTCTTTGGCCTTTCTCACTGTCTCCTTGAGGGATGTTATGGTCGCTTGGGCTTTTCTAAGTTCAGACTCAGAGGAGGAATCTCCCTCATCATAGACAACCGCCATCTCTAGGACCCGGACCAATGCGAAGGCGTTCTGCGCCAGCACTGCCCTCTTGCTCGGGCGATCCATTCCTTCGAGCCTGAGAGGCTCTGCCCGAGGTACTACCAGGGACATCCCCTTAAAAAACTTCTTGTCATGAAAGCACGGGGAAGTTTGAACTTGCCCTTCTCAGTCGCCCAACTGAGGCCCACTAGGTCATTCGCTCTGGTCCGCTTGAACCTTGAGGTCAAGGGCACCGGAGATCCCAGAGCAGGTGAAGAGACGAGCGAGGAGCTCCTCGCGGCAGGTTGAGAAGGAGGAATGCGCTGTGTAAACCGAGACTTTGAGGTGGCCGCACCAGCTTTGCCCCTCGCCAGGGCATTCTTCACCATCCTCTCGTGGGCAGAAGGCATATCACCTGCAAAAACATAAAAAAAATGTGTTAGCCACCGAGGAAGCTATAATTCGGACAAGCTAAAACTACCAAGTAACTTAAGAGCATCCACATGGCTCCTGCATTCCAGAAGCGCCTTCGTATTGATATAACCATACTCCACTCTCTGCCCGCCATCCTTCTCAAAGATGAGGTCCCCCTTTTTCGTCCAACACTCCGCGGGCCTAAAGGTGTTAACATAGTTGACCAATGCCTCGTAACCGACTATGTCCTGCTTGTCCAGCATGTCCGGCTGGGCAAGATAATGGCCAGTGCCCCGAGTAAAGTGGCTCTCACTCCAACGGAAAGGGAACTTAAACACCCTCTCCGCCAGCAGCTTCCCATCCTCGTCATACATATCCTTGCCATCCTCGTCTGTGGTCACCGCCCAAGCATACGTGGTGTCCTGAGCCTTCTCCGACACAGGTTCGATGATGTAGAACCTCTCCTTGAAGGTCCGGATAGACTACGAGAAAGGCTTAAATAATTTCCTCGGTTGCTTCAGCGAGACCCAACCATACCTCTTCCCCAAGACCAGCCTTTGGAGATGGAAGATGTGAAGAATAAAGGAAAAGTAGCTCCTATCTTCAGGAACTCACAGGTCAGCTCGAAGGCGCAGATAAATGCCAACGAATTAAGATGCAACTGCGATGGAGCCAAATCCAGATGAACAAAAATAGACTGCTAAAAGTCAGTAAAAGGCAGCCTCAACCCTATTTCTTTGAAGGCGTCTACGTACATTGCGAACCTTTCCTCGTAATTCGTGTAAATGCGGTCGTCTTGATTAGGGAAGTGCACCTTCCACTCCCCTTCGGGCCCCACGTCCGTGAAGACACCTCCTTTCATCACTAGTCAAGTGAAAGGGCGCGCAAAGGGCCGAGGACAGTGTCCCCTACCTAAGCCCTAAATCAGATACCACAAGAGTCTCTCGCGAGGAGGTGCCCGAGGGAAACCCCTCTTGCGTATACGGGGATCTCCCTGATCCACTACCCAGTTTCCGTTTAAAGCTCCACCGGAAAACTCATATGTTCATCAGAAAGTTTATCAGAGCACCGGAAAACTGAGTAGCTTAACCAGGTACACTTGCACCGTCATCGTAACAGCGTCGGGGACGACCTAAATCTACAGTTTCTAGGAAGCTCCGGCGACCACGTCAGCAGCAGAAGATGGCCAAGCCACCGTCTACCACCAACAGACGCCAGAAAACACAACGGTCTTACCTAAGTTCAACTTAGCCACATGTTTTCTAACAAAACAGAAACGAAAAAGCTAGAAATGATGACAAAAATAGGTAACTTACGTGGTCGAAGAGAGTGTAGAGGACCGAAGAGCTTGTTTGAATATACGTGCGGCGGCTGACGCAACGGTTGACGGCGACAACAGACTGAGAGCTCTGAAAGAAAAACAAAGGAGAGAGAAGCGGAAAACGCAAATAAGCAACTCTCCCTTCTATATACACAGTCTGAAAGCACGTGCACGAGCACGCGCATCTAGGGGCATCATCATGACCCTAGCCTAGCCATCATGATGAAGTTAATGCTGCACAAGGCTCGAGGCACACGTGGCGTCACGTCTCTTCAGAATCCCTCAACCGTTGGTCTCCCCGCAGGCCGGGCATCCCGAACAACGTCACATATCCCACGGGCACTATAACCCCCGGGCACCCAAGGACAATACCGTCTCGACGACAGACGGCGACCTCTTCAGAGTTCCCCGGGGCTGCGAGCTATCCTTAAGTCATCACTCCCATGCTTGGGAGCAACGACTTGGGGGGCTCCTGTTCTGGACTGGATCAATGGCTAGGCATGGCCCAATCCACTTCTGCTCCCATAATGGCCCAATTGCCTAAGTCCAGCTGGTGCGGGGCATCGTTTATCTTTCTGCCCCTCTACTGGGCACATATGGACAGATGAACCTCAAGGTCATTTGCCCCTCCCCGAAATTCCTGCCTGTTACGCACGACTCCATCATCCAGGAACATTCACGATGCCTGTGCCCGGAACTACGCCCTTGCCAGTGGCAACAACTAGTTTTGGCCATCTCTGTCCGTTATAATGGCTAGTTTTTGGCAGTTACTTATTCTTCAGGAAACGGTTATTCCGCCTTGAAAATAAGGACCGTTGGCCACACGCTGGGGGCATTATAAAAACCCTCTCGTTCGAGAGGGTCAGGTATCAAAAATTCATCCTAAGAAACTCATACTTTTGTACTTGCCTTTCTCTCTCCCGATTCTTACTTTAGCATCGGAGTGCCTTGCAGGTACACTCCCTCCTCATCTCACACACCCAGCATCGCAGACGTTCTTCTTAGCCCATTTCAGGATCTGATCAGCCTTCACGATCAATGTTTATTGTTGCAAATGTCTATACAGAAGATTCTCAGTGTCAAATTCATAGTGACAGAAATATGTTGAGAAATAGTGGTAAATTTGTAGGTAGGGAAAGGTTAGGAATGATTATAATGAGGTGGATAACTATCAGGAGAAGCCTTTTATTGAGAAAAATAGCCTTGATTGCCTTGTGATAAACTTTGAGTGTAGCTTTCATAAATGAACATGCAGTAAGTTCAACAGGAAATGAACATGCAGTTTCAAGATTGATTAGAGCACCACTTGGATATGTTAGGTAGGAAGAGGGAGGGAAACTTACTGAGATAGTTTATCGTAGACCTTAAGCTGTAATTTTAGTTGACGATATTGAGAAGGCACACTCGGATGTCTTCAATGTATTCCTTCAAATTTTGGATGATGGAAGAGTAACCAACTTACAATGCTGAACATTAAGTTTTACCAACACTATTATCATTATGATCTCATGTTAGATCACAATACATACTCAGCACAGATAACCACATTGCACCTACAGAGTAGCATATGAACCCATAATACTACTGACAGTTGAAAATATGTTCTTACTAACAACTATTCGTGCGAAGAATCAGTTTGACAGCGTGATTGAAAAATTATTTGTTTAATAACGGACATAAATTCTAAACCTCATTCATTATACCCGGACACTTTAAACGAAAAATGATATGCAATAGTTGATAACTATGAGTTGTGAGATATGTGTTTCTTTTTACTCTTATGAATGGATTAAAATCTCTTGGTCATTTATATGTGTTTCTTTTACTTAAATTTTCTATTTGTATGTTACCCTTGATGTTTTTTTTATTCAACTTTGTGATGTTTAACTTCAATATGATAGTCGTGCAAAGACGACGACTATAGACGTTGTTGCGATGGTGAAGGAGATCGTTAACTCTATGGAATCAAAGAGCTACAACATTGGTGAATAGCAACTCTGTGGAGAAAAGTTATTGGCGATGTAAAGGAAAGAAAGTGTTTCTATGATGCTGATGAGTACAGGAAATTGTATCAAGCTATTGAAGATGCTTTGTTTGAATTTGAACTACTAGATGATTCACCATCGGCATTTAATAAACTAAGCATAAGGGACATTTCAGAATCAAATGCTTTCTCTAGGTAAGTGAAGGTAGCACACCTTTTCATATGTCAAAAGTAGAAGCTCGGAATCATCGTTGTTATAACTAATATTTGGATGATTTTATATTTCACAGAAAACCATTGACATTATGGCGGCGATGAAGAGCACTTCCGGAAAAATGAAGCGACTGAAATTTAAACTTTTTTGTCGTCTAAGATTGTACTATAATTCATAACATGTTTATGTTTATTTCCATTATTTTAGACTTGAAATTGAAACTGACAATAGTTCAGAATACTACTTACTAATTTTTGAAACTATGATATTTATGGTGATATGGAATATAGCCAATCAATTGAGATTTGTTGAATATGTAAATTAATAACCGAAACTATAAATATATATCAAAATAGTTTTAATTTTTATTAATTAGTAATTTTTATTCTATAATAAAAATGTTCTCTAAAAAAAATTCATCTATTTTAACGATTAGAGAATGTGATATTTTTTTATGAAAATGTGTTCTTTTATCGCAATTTCACATATGGACATATCATTAATTTTGATGTACTATTTGTTATAGGCCTTTTTCAAGCGTACTACACTTAGTTTTTTCTACACTTAGTTACTTTTGTTTACAAGCCTACTACACATAGTTTTTTCTTTCTTGCAAGAAAATAAGAGCTAATATTTGTTTTCACTTGGTTGGAATAGTTTATTTAGACAGGGTAAACTATAGATTGCCAATGTCTTTATTTTTTCAGTTTTCATTATCACTTTTCATTCTTTCAAATAATTCCAGTTTTCCCCTTTAACATTTCAAAACAAAACCACTTAATATAATACATAATTAAGAAGCTTCGATAGTGTATATCAATTTGGAGCTTGAGAAATAACTTACTTCCATTACAAACTGTTAAGGTTACATAACTAACATTATTCAATGATTTTTCAATATATCAATAGAAAATGGTCCTTGATAACTACACCAATTTAACCTGACATTTTACACAACCACATACTATCCCCCTCTATTTATCAGTCTGATAGATATTAACTAATAAATTTCCATGCTACAAATGCTATAAACACAACTTTTAAGGTTTTTTTTCATAAGGTACAGTGTTTTGCATTTTATCATTTAATGAATATAAGTTCTGTCTCATCCTACCAACTCATACAATGTACCTTACAATAACTTCTCATTGGTTTTCCTCCTTTCAACTCATATAGTTAAATTTTTCAAACACTAAACTATATTATCAATTCATAGATTTTAAACAATACATTTATACCACTTCAAGGCTTTTGCACTAATTTTCTAACCATTATTTACTATTTTATTTACTAAAGCATTGCATGGTTATATAAGAAATATATTAACCATACAACTAAATTTTAATAAAGTGATGTGGAGATGGAATATGAAAATAGCATGATCATAAAGACAATAGATGTGTTTCTAACTATTTGCAAATGGGAGCTTATGTAAATATTCGGATGTGTTTCTACGTAAAAATAACATTTTCTTGTATGGTCAAAACAAACTTATTAGTTAATATGTCTAATGTCAAAACAAACTTAATATTTATACACGGGATCAAATTCGTTGTTGATTAATTTATTTATATATACGAAAAAAAAATATCACTGTTATAATATTGATTCTAATATTTTTTTAAATAATGTCAAAACAACAATAAAATTTATATAAAATATAATATATTATTGATTCAAATATTTTTATATATGGAATAAATTATTGACACTAATTTCTTATATCTTTTAAAAATAATATCTTTTTGGCTAAACACTTTAATTTTTTTAATATTATTTTTATTATATTTAAAAAAAAATACACGTACCATACGAGTACCTGTGCATTCGCACGAGTATCCCAGTCGTTTTCATAAGAAAAAACAAATGAAGAAAGTATTTTTGCCTTAATATTGAGATGTGAAAGAAGACTAAAGTTCCACATTAATCTAATAACTATCTATTAAAAACTTACCTCGCTGATTATCCATATTACCCTTCTGCTAAAATCCTTAATTACACTAAACAAAAAGGGTAATAACGACTTTATACACTGTTGCTGCAATATTATCCATTTGACATTAAATGCTGCTGATGTGGCATGCTATTATTTTTTTGGTTTTGTTTTTCAATTAAAAATTTAAAAATTAAAAGTTGGAAAGAAAGTCTTTGAACCTGTAGAGTCATGGTATTTTACACGCTTAAAAAAATGAAAAACAAAAGGAAGATGTACAGACATGTTTTTCCAATGAGTACATTGGGTATTGAATAAGCACTTTGAAAGTTGAAATTATTCATTGCCAATGCATTATAGGTTTCTTATGCAATGATAGTATTAAGTAATGGCTATCACATATCATTGTCTTCACTCTCCCAATCTTATTCTGCATTTCTTCTTTCTTCTCCATTCACCGTCGCCTCCCATTCCTTACCTCCGCCACCGCAGGTTTCGCTATTTCATTGTTGTTGGGATCGATTATAATAACCTGGATCCATATTCTTAGATTTTATTTTCACCTTATTCAAGTTCAATGCAAAATGCTCAATGGATTATCTCTGTTGAATACTTTATTTGTGTGTTTTCAATGATCTTGATAGAGGCACCAAGGTAAATTAAGGTTTAATTTTGAAAACCCTAATTTTTTGGCAAATGGATTTATTTTAGGATTTAGTTCTGATGAGTTTTTTTAGGGTTTAGTTCTGATGCATTTTTTGTGTGTGTCAGAGTTTCAAATTGCAATGGAGAAAAGGTAAGATTTTTTTGTTCTTCATCTATCAATCTCATCCTTTTTTGCATAATCAAAAATTAAATGGTATATATATTTGGAAGTGGATTTTGATTTAATGTGTTGCTTTCAGTTTCTGTTGATTAAGATATATATGGTTTTTACAAATATAATTTATGTCACATTACAATAAATTAATTTGATTTAAGGTCTCATTTTGTTCTCATCGTTGCATTGAGTCCCATTTAATTTGGTTTTACGGTGTTTATTTTATAGGATGACTTATTTTTAATTACTCTGGATAATATTAGTTGTGATCAACTGAGTTCCAGTGTACTCTGAGAAATTATCTGCAAAGATAATTAGAGTAACGGTTGAGCTCAGAGCAAATATAATTAATATTATCTAACTCTGAGATATTTAAGTATTTGGAACTTTAGAGATTTTTGGATAATTAGTAGTGTTACCATTGATGATATTTTACTATATCATTTCTTTTCCACTCCTTTTCCACATAAGAGCAAAAGAAAGAAAAAGATAGAAAGAAGTTGGAGAGAAAGAAGGAGAAAAGAAGGAAAAAGGGAAGAAAAACCTAGAAGAGAGAAAGATCAAGAACATCACCCATTCTTCATCAAATCATCTCATCTTCTTCATCATCATCCTCTATTCAAGGTGGGTTCTAGATAGATGCCTTAGTTGTAGAAATTCTTGAGTTTTAGAGTTAGGTTGAAATTGTGAGAAAATGAGTAATTGTGCTAAAATCATGAATCTAACGGATGAAATGCAATGTAAATGTTGTTTAATGCTTGTTGTTATGATTATACTGTGTTTTGATTGTTATGTTAAGGGTTGGATGTGTTTTGGATGGTAAAACTATGGATTTTGGATGAAGAACAACGTTGTTGAGAAGTTGGGTTTTCCAGGGTTCGCCTAGCGAAACTGGGGCGAGTCACAGTGAACAAACTTTCAAGGGTTCGCCTAGCGAACCCGGCAGCGAAGGTTAGCGAAGATTCGCCAACGACGTTCGCCTACAGAACTTTGTGCCTTTTCAGTGCTGGTTGGTTCTGCCTTGCTTCGCTGAGTTGTTCGCGAAGCGAAGGGCGAGGCGAATGTTCGCCAGGGAGTTCGCGAAGCGAAATTTAGGTCTATTTTTTTCTGTTTATTCATTCGCCTGGAGCTTCGCCTAGCGAAGGCTGGAGCGAATGCTCGCTGGGAAGTTCGCCTAGCGAACATGACAGATTTTCCCATTTTGTTTCCTTCATAACTTTTGATCCGTAAACCGGATCAGGACGTTCTTGGTACCGTTAAAAAGCCACGACGACCCTCTACCCAATAAAAAGTGGAAATTAGGGGTATGATGTAGGACAAATTATTTAGAGGCAAATGAATGAAAGTAATGATATGTGATATGTTGTTTATGTGATCCTATTATACAATTGACTTATGTTTTACCTATTTTCTCTTGTTGTTAAGCATGTTTGAGAATGTATGCATGTTAAAAGGTGAAATAGGTAGAGTGAGAATATTACCATTGAATTATGTTGGAACCTAGTAACGGCTAGGAAAGTGTCGAATACAACCGCGTTGGGTTTTGATCGCGTAATCGTAACCATTTATCTTGCGGTGTAGTTTCATGAGACTCGAGCTCCTCCTCTGAAATGTATGCACAATTACTTGGCAGGTTTGATTCCCGCGTGTAGTACGAATGGAACCTATATGGTAAAGAGACTTGTGATGGTTAACAGGCCATGGGAAGTAACGGTTCGCGGTTAACAGGCCAATGATCCCGAATCCATTTCGTATGCCAAGTAACTACAAGGATCCATGACTCGGGTCGACTTCTAGACGTAGAAGCGGATGGGAAAAGGGGATGCCTTGGAAAGGTTATCGATTAGCGAGATTCTTGAGTTAACAAGCTTAGGACTTACCTTTGTACTAGTATGAGTTAACAAACTCACGAGTGTGGATCCATATAGGGTGTGTGAGTGCTTAACGTCATTTCCCTTCCCTTTTGACTTGAGTTAGGAATTGTTAGAACCTTGTAAAGCCGAGAGTACTATAAGATAGCGAACTCACTGAGATTTGATGTATCTCACCCCACGTTGTTGTTTACATCACAGGTACTACAGGTTTGGCGAAGGGTAAGGACAAAGTGGTTTGACTTTTCCTTACAGATCATAGCTTTTGAGATGGCATGGCTTCCGCTATGGTGTTTTATTTTGAGATTATTGTATTGATCTAGTTCTTAGTGTATTTTGGGACATCTTGTATATGTTATGCCGTAGACTTTATAACTTTGTATTTAGGGCATTTAATGTATATAATGTGTTAACTAGGAACTTATGGTATTCAGTACCAAATACTTGGAATCATGAATAATATATATGCTTTGATGTATGTGTGTTATGTATGGGTGTTACAGTTGGTATCAGAGCAGGTCGTATCCTCGACCTAGCCATGAAATAGTATAAGTATTTCTTTCCGTTTCATATGCGTTGTGTCGCCATTGGTCTTACGTGTTATATTTATGGTATTGAGCCTGATCAACTTAATCCTATCTGTATGTAGAGCTGTCAAAATGGGCCGAAGCCCATGGGCCGGCCCGCCGAGCCCGAAAAAAGTTAGGGCTTGGACCTTATTTTTGGAGCCCATATTATTCCGGGCCTTTTTGAGCCCGGTCCGAAAAAGCCCGAAAAAAAATGGGCCGGCCCGTATGGGCTATGGGTAGCCCGCCAGCCCGACAACTTTTTTTAAAAGAATTAATTTAACTATTTGGCCCATATATAAATTAATAAATATATATAATTGGACCTAAAAAATAAATTTGGCCCAAGAAACATTTGGATACAATGTGTTAGTGCTTCTTTGGTTCGGTCCACACACACTTCAGTGACTACCAGAACATTAATTTCTATTACATTATATTACATTACAGTATTCTAAAATGAATATATTACATTAAGATCATTAAAATGAGTATTAATTTCTATAACATTATATATTAAAATGAGTATTAATTTCTATTACATTATATATTACTTAAAAAATGAATTTTTTAATTTTTTTTTTAAAATGGGCCCGTTTAGGGCCGGGCCCGTTTAGGGCTGGGTAGCCCGCAGCCCAGACAGGGCTGGGCCTGGGTAGTAAAAAAGGAGCCCGTATTCAAAATGGGCTTTTTGAGCCCGGCCCGGAAAAGCCCGAGGCCCGCCAGGGCCGGCCCGTTTAGGGCCGGGCTACCCGTTTTGACAGCTCTATCTGTATGACATTTAGGAACATGGCCGACGGGCTCAAAAACAACCGTGGTAGACCGAGAACTACTCCAGCAGGGACAAATCCGCCAGGGGATGAAGAGAATGCCCCTTTGTATCAATTCATGCAGCAGATGCAGCAACAACGGAATCAGTTTGTGCAACAAATGGTACAGTAAATGGCTGGTGGCGTGCATCCTCTAGTGGTTGTTCTCAAAGCTGCAGGGGAGCCTTTAGGGATTTCATTTGTATGAATCCTCCGGAGTTTCAGGGAGGGTTAAATCCAGTAAAGGCTCATGAATGGATATCCGGTATGGAGCGGATTTTCTTGATAGTTCAGTGCAGTGAGGAAAATAAGGTTGTTTTCGCTTCTCACTTGTTGAAGGGTCTTGCCATGAGGTGGTGGGAGAGTGCTTCAGCCTTAATGACAATTCAAGAGGTACCGAAGGTATGAGAGCAGTTTAAGATAAATTTTATGGAGAAGTATTTCCCAAGTTCCTTAAGGTTTCAGAAGGAATTCGAGTTTCAACAGTTGAGACAAGGCAACTTGACTGTGGCTTCTTATGCAGAAAAGTTCGAGGTTATGGCTGCTTATTCTAGGTAGGCTATGTATGCTCCGGATGAGAGGTGGAAGATTGATCAGTTTCTTTTTGGTTTGAGGGCCAAAATTTCGCATAGCGTGTCGCAAAGGGAATTCACTAGCTATGCTGAATTGTTACGACAGTGTTATGTGGCGGAGCATAGCTTAAAGAAAGTGCAAGCAAAAGGAGAGTTGAGTAGGGTGAATCAAAGTGACCGAGGGAGATCGAATCAACAATTTAGACCGAGACAACAAATGTTTAAAGGGAAACAAGTTCAGAGTTCCAGGACTAGTGCGCCTCCGGTATGTCGTACTTGTGGTAAAAATCATCACGGTAGCTGCAGTTTGGAAGGAATAAGGTGTTATCAGTGTAATAAGGTGGGCCATGTATCGAGGGATTGTCCTCAGAGGAGGAATCAGACACAAGGGAGGAATACCGGCCGAGTATATACCTTGGATGCGAGGAAAGCCAAGGGTGACAACTCTTTGATTGCTGGTACGTGTTTTGTGAATGGAAATCCTTGCTTTGTTTTATTTGATTATGGAGCTACACACTCTTTTGTATCGATGCAATGTGTAAAGCGGCTTGGGTTGCAAGCGGTTCCGTTGTCTCCACCCATGGTGGTTACTACTGCCATGGATGAGATGGTTGAAACACCTTTAATGTGTGAAAATTATGTTTTATCTATGGATGAAAGAGTTTTCCAGATTGATCTGATTTGCTTACCGCTTAAGAAAGTGGATGTTATTCTGGGAATGGATTGGCTTTCAGCTAATTCGGTATTTATCGGGTGTGAAGAAAAACTAATCATTATTCCATCCGTAGAGGTTACCCCGAAGGATGTGTTGACTACTATTTTAGAAGGTACGGTTGGAATGATAAATTTCTTGTTTGAGGAGGAAAAATCCATTCTTTTGATTCTTACTAAGGAGGAGAGTAGTAACTTTCAAGTTTTGAGTATTCCGGTAGTTTGTGAGTTTCCTGAAGTTTTCCCCGAGGATATCACTTCTCTTCCTCCGGAGCGGGAAATGGAATTCTCTATTGACCTGATACCGGGAACGACTCCAATATTCGTTTCTCCGTATCGGATGGCACCACTCGAATTAAGAAAATTAAAGGGTCAATTGGAAGAATTAATGGCTAAGCATTTTGTTCGACCAAGTGTTTCGCCCTGGGGAGCTCCAGTATTGTTGGTAAAGAAAAAAGGATGGTGGAATGCGGTTGTGTATCGATTACCGTCAATTGAATAAGATCACCATCAAGAATAAATACCTATTACCAAGGATAGACGATATGTTAGATCAATTGAAAGGAGCCTGTGTGTTCTCGAAGATTGATTTACGGTCGAGTTATCATCAGATTCGTGTGAAGAGTTCAGATGTACCAAAGACGGCGTTTAGAACCCGTTATGGCCATTATGAATTTTTGGTGATGCCTTTCGGTGTGACGAATGCACCGGCAGTTTTCATGGATTATATGAATCAGATATTTCAACCTTATTTGGACCAATTTGTGGTGATTTTCATTGATGACATTCTTATATATTCTCGTGATCCTCAAGAGCACGGAGAACACCTAAGAATCATTTTATCTATCTTACAAGAGAGACAACTTTTTGCCAAGCTAAGTAGGTGTGAGTTTTGGATGTCGGAGGTTAATTTTCTTGGACATGTCATATCTCAGGGAGGTGTAGCGGTTGATCCATCAAAAGTTGAAGCAGTGATTAATTGGGAGAGACCGAAGAATGTTTCTGAAGTTAGAAGTTTCTTGGGATTGGTAGGGTATTACAGAAGGTTTATCAAAGGCTTTTCTCAACTGGCTTTACCAATGACGAGACTTACTCGAAAGGATTGTTCGTACGAGTGGGATTCGGCTTGTGAAATAAGTTTTATGAGTTTGAAGGAAAGATTGACGACCGCTCCTGTATTGGTTATTCCTGATCCTAGCAAGCCGTATGAGGTATATTGTGATGCATCGAAGATGGGATTATGAGGTGTGTTAATGCAAGATGGACATGTAGTGGCTTATGCTTCTCGACAGTTGAAAGTCCATGAAGAGAATTATCCAACGCATGATTTAGAATTGGCGGCAGTTGTATTTACTTTGAAGGTGTGGCGTCACTATTTGTATGGTGTACGTTTTGAGATGTTTAGCGACCACAAGAGCTTAAAGTACCTCTTTGATCAGAAGGAATTGAACATGCGTCAAAGGAGGTGGATGAAGTATTTGAAGGATTATGACTTGGAGCTAAAATACCATCCGGGTAAAGCGAATAAGGTGGCGGATGCATTGAGTAGGAAGGTGTTGCATAATGTCGAATTGATGATGCTAGAGTATACTTTGTTGGAAAAATTTCGAGATCTAAATCTTTAATTTGTTTGGACTCCTAATGGTGTGATTATGGGAAATTTGAATATCAATTCTACTCTTAGGGAAGAAATCCAACAAGAGCAAGGGTTAGATGAGAAGTTACAAGAAATGTTAGTACAACCGGGTTTTGTGCCAGCTACCGACGAAATTATTTTGTTTAACCAAAGGATTTATGTTCCGGATAACACGGAGTTAAAAAGGAGGATTTTGGAAAAAGCGCATAAGGGTGCTTTTACTATACATCTGGGGTCTTCAAAGATGTATCAAGATTTAAAGAGGGACTATTGGTGGGCCGAGATGAAAAAGGATATTACGGTGTATGTGTCGGAATATGCGGTGTGCCAACAAGTGAAGATCGAACACCAAAGACCGGGTGGCTTGTTGCAACCTTTAGAAATTCCGGTATGGAAATGGAATAGTATTTCTATGGACTTCGCCGTTGGACTACCCTGTACTCAGGGTGGTTATGATTCGATTTGGGTAATTGAGGATCGGTTAACGAAATCCGCGCATTTCTTAGCTGTGAAGACTACCTACAAGGCGAGTCATCTCGCAAGGTTGTTCATTTTAGAGATAGTGAGATTGCATGGTATTCCCACTAATATCGTTTCGGATAGAGATCCAAAGTTTACTTCGAAATTTTGGAGAGCTTTTCAACAAGCTATGGGAACAAAGTTGTGTTTGAGTACGTCTAATCATCCACAAACGGATGGTCAAACGGAACGGATAATACAAACAATGGAAGATATGTTGAGAGCTTGTGTACTTGAAAGTGGAGGAAATTAGATAGAACTTTTGTCGTTGATTGAGTTCTCTTATAATAACAGTTATCATGCAAGTATTGGTATGGCACCTTATGAGGCATTGTATGGAAGGAAGTGTATGACACCTTTGTGTTGGGCAGAAGTTGGTGAAGATAGAATGTTGGGACCCGAGATTATTCACGAAACTACGGAGAAGATTAGGATGATCCGTGATAAGGTCAAACAAGCACAAGATCGTCAGAAGAGTTATGTGGATAACCGTAAAAGACCTTTAGAATTTGAAGAAGGCGATCACGTGTTTTTGAAAGTTACTCCGAAATTGCGGTTGAAAGGACCGTTTCGGTCGCGGAAGTTAAGTCCGAGATACGTGGGACCGTATCAAATTTTGGAAAGAATTGGTGAAGTAGTTTATCGATTGGCCTTACAGCCTTCTCTGTCGGAGATGCATGACGTTTTTCATGTGTCTCAGCTTCGAAAATTTGTCCCAGATCCTCTTCAGCCAATTTTACCAGATACAATTGAGATAGAAACAGATTTAACGTTTGAGCCTCAACCAAGTCGTATCACAGGAAGAGAAACTAAAGTGTTAAGGAATAAAGAGATTCCTCTTGTTAAGGTCCAGTGGGATGAGACGCATCCGGGCGATGCGACTTGGGAATTGGAATCGGAGATGCGGGAGGTCTATCCTCATCTTTTTGGGTAATTGTTTTAAATTTGTGGGAGAATTTCTATTTAAGGGGGGGGAGGATGTAATACCCCGTATTTTTAATTACTCTGGATAATATTAGTTGTGATCAATTGAGTTCCAGTGTACTCTGAGAAATTATCTGCAAAGATAATTAGAGTAACGGTTGAGCTCAGAGCAAATCTAATTAATATTATCTGACTCTAAGATATTTAAGTATTTGGAACTTTAGAGATTTTTGGATAATTAGTAGTGTTACCGTTGATGATATTTTACTATATCATTTCTTTTCCACTCCTTTTCCACATAAGAGCAAAAGAAAGAAAAAGATAAAAAGAAGTTGGAGAGAAAGAAGGAGAAATGAAGGAAAAAGGGAAGAAAAACCTAGAAGAGAGAAAGATCAAGAACATCACCCATTCTTCATCAAATCATCTCATTTTCTTCATCATCATCCTCTATTCAAGGTGGGTTCTAGATAGATGCCTTAGTTGTAGAAATTCATGAGTTTTAGAGTTTGGTTGAAATTGTGAGAAAATGAGTAATTGTGCTAAAATCATGAATCTAACGCATGAAATGCAATATAAATATTGTTTAATGCTTGTTGTTATGATTATACTGTGTTTTGATTGTTATGTTAAGGGGTTGATGTGTTTTGGATGGTAAAACTATGGATTTTGGATGAAAAACATCGTTGTTGGGAAGTTGGGTTTTCCAGGGTTCGCCTAGCGAACCTGGGGCGAGTCACAGCGAATAAACTTTCAAGCGTTCGCCTAGTGAGCCCGGCAGCGAAGGTTAGCGAAGGTTCGCCAATAACGTTCGCCTAGCGAACTTTGTGCCTTTTTAGTGCTGGTTGGTTCTGCCTTGCTTCGCTGAGTTGTTCGCGAAGCGAAAGGCGAGGCGAATGTTCGCCAGGGAGTTCGTGAAGCAAACTTTAGGTCTGTTTTGTTCTGTTTGTTCATTCGCCTGGAGCTTCGCCTAGCGAAGGCTGGAGCGAATGCTCGCTGGGAAGTTCGCCTAGCGAACATGACAAATTTTCCCATTTTGTTTCCTTCATAACTTTTGATCCGTAAACCGGATCGGGACGTTCTTGGTACCGTTAGAAAGCCACGAAGACCCTCTACCCAATAAAATGTGGAAATTAAGGGTATGATGTACGACAAATTATTTAGAGGCAAATGAATGAAAGTAATGATATGTGATATGTTGTTTATGTGATCCTATTATACAATTGACTTATATTTTACCTATTTTCTCTTGTTATTAAGCATGTTTGAGAATGTATGCATGTTAAAAGGTGAAATAGGTAGAGTGAGAATATTACCATTGAATTATGTTGGAACCTAGTAACGGCTAGGAAAGTGTCAAATACAACCGCGTTGGGTTTTGATCGCGTAATCGTAACCATTTATCTTGCGGTGTAGTTTCATGAGACTCGAGCTCCTCCTCTGAAACATATGCACAATTACTTGGCAGGTTTGATTCCCGCGTGTAGTACAAATGAAACCTATATGGCAAAGAGACTTGTGATGGTTAACAGGCCATGGGAAGTGACGGTTCGCGGTTAACAGGCCGATGATCCCGAATCCATTTCGTATGCCAAGTAACTGCAAGGATCCATGACTCGGGTCGACTTCTAGATGTAGAAGCGGACGGGAAAAGGGGATGCCTTGGAAAGGTTATCGATTAGCGAGATTCTTGAGTTAACAAGCTCAGGACCTACCTTTGTACTAGTGTGAGTTAACAGACTCACGAGTGTGGATCCATATAGGGTGTGTGAGTGCTCAACGTCATTTCCCTTCCCTTTTGACTTGAGTTAGGAATTATTAAAACCTTGTAAAGCCGAGAGGACTATAAGATAGCGAACTTACTGAGATTTGATGTATCTCACCCCATGTTGTTGTTTACCTCACAGGTACTACAGGTTCGGCGAAGGGTAAGGACACAGTGGTTTGACTTTTCCTTACGGATCGTAGCTTTTAAGATGGCATGACTTCCGCTATGGCATTTTATTTTGAGATCATTGTATTGATCTAGTTCTTAGTGTATTTTGGGACATCTTGTATATGTTATGCCGTAGACTTTAGAACTTTGTATTTAGGGCATTTAATGTATATAATGTGTTAACTAGGAACTTATGGTATTTCAGTACCAAATACTTGGATTCATGTATAATATATATGCTTTGATGTATGTGTGTTATGTATGGGTGTTACAGGTTATATTCAAAAGAAAGGGTGTTTGTCCCCATTAAAAGTTCTATTGTTTTCTACGGTAATCATTTGTAATGACAATTTTAATTGATCTGACTACTACATAGGTTGTTCAAATTGATCTTGGTGTTTTTTTTCCAGAAGTAGTTTAATAGATGAGTTGTTTTCTTAACGCTGCAGAAAACTTTCAAGGCTTCTAATGGAAACAAGAAGGAAGTGACCGTTGCTAAGAAAGAGGTTAGTGAATCTTAGGAATTTTTTGGTTATGACCTATGCCAAATTTGTAGCATGTGCATATTTTTTTGGTGATATTTTGTATTTTTAAATCATATTACTTAATAATTGCAACAACCTATTGTGTTTCGAACAGTGGTAGAGGCTGGTTCTAAGTTGTATTTGACAGAGGTTTTGATTAATCTCTTGGTGAGGATGAGGTAATTTTATTCTCCTATTTTGTCAAGTTTATTATGATTATGTGCATTTTGAGTGTTTAATCTTGACATCGTTTTGTTTTATATATACACACAGATTAAAGCTAAGTTGGAGCAACATTTTGCTTCTTGCGGGCGGGCTACAAGGGATTGAAGGGGTATGTTTTTATATGCAAAATATTATGATTATGTCTCTGTTGTTTCAAACTAACAACTGCTTTTAAGTAATTATGTTCTTTTTGGCTGGATAGAGATAAAAATAGACCGGGCGAACAATGTTATAAGAGGTCTAAGTTGTCGGTTAAAAATATTCATAGAGATTTGAAGTTGGAAATATACAAAGTGCGAAGAATCTAAGCTTTTGCTCTTCTTTTGCAGCAAATATGAAAATACACATTTAGCTTGAAGATATGCACCTCACTTTTAGATGGAAACACTTTGATATTCACAAATCATACCTTTTATGATTTTTGTAACATGCCTCTGTAATGTTTAATCTTATTCATTGGGGAAGGCCAACTAGACAGTGGCATATGGCCTCAATTTTTTTCTTAAGTTTAGTATAGGAAATATAATACTACATAGTAATACTGTACTAAATTTATTATTACAATTAGAAACCCTTTGTATTAATTAACTGTGGTTAATTGAGTGAGTTGAGTTCAATTTATTGGTTAGTAATGTTAATGGTTGTGGTGATAATTATGTTAATTGTTATGCCTTGCTTATTATGAAAAGGGATGTTATGGTTTGATTTGATTTTATGATTAATGAAATTGGTTAGAAAAATTGGTTAAAGGAATTGGTTAAACGTAGAAGATGGTGTAAGGTTGTTGGTGGTAGTGGTACTAGGTTGAAAAGCTAAAAAAACACGAAAAAAAGATGTTGAAAAGGTTTTGGCTACTAAAAGAATCAGGGTTCAAATTGTGTAAAAAATTGATCTGTTATGTGAAAAAGAATTGGTCCCTCTTTTTAAGAAAATGGTAACCAATTAATTTTGGACAAAAAATAATAAATCCCCAAATCAAATCTTATGAAAAGTTTCTAAATATTTTTATTGATTAGTTATTCAAAAAATTATTTTTATTACCTAATTAGTTAAGAAATCGAATATTGTTGCTAAAGATGGTATAATAAGCGTAAACTTCAAAGAATTCAAATAAGTTAATTATTCAAAAAAGAAATATTTGATTCAATTCTATTATTTATTATTGATATGCAATTGATTACATTTAATTATATTTCATTAATTATTTTTATCAAAAAGTAAGTTATTTCGTAGAAAGAGACTATGGAGTAATGAAACGTAAATTAATGTATGCATGAAAATTGAAAAGAATAATGATAATTATTCTTTTCATTAATTTTTGTTTGAAAATAGTTATTTTATAGAAAATATTTTAGAAAAAATAATTAGGCGTATGAGTGGAATTATTAGAATAAAATTTGACTTATTTAATTAAAAAATGATAATATTTGAAATGTCACTTCTGTATTTGAAAAAAACACTAAAATTGTACTTAATACCTAGAATTACTATAGTAATTAGAGTAATATTTTTAATTTAAATTTTTTTAATTAAAATAGTAAAGTTGAACATATTTTTAAATTATTTTTTAGATTCGCGATTTATTTTTATAAGAAATTAAAAAATATGTATTAAATTGTATGTAAAAAATAAATGTTAAATTATTATATTTCATATAAAAATAAATGTTATAAATGTCATAAAATTATATTTCATATGACTACTTATTATTTATATATTGGTACAAGTATATAAAAATGATAATTAAAAATGTCAATTGAAATTATATGTTATATAAAATTTATTGATGTAAAAATAATAATTAAAAATGATTTTTATGGGTTTATTTAAAAAGTATTATGAATGGGAAAAATCATACCATATATGATATTATGACATGATATAATAAAAAAGAAAATTCTTAACACTTTCGAATTTAATATGACTTATTTTTATTTCAAATCTAATAAATAAAAGTAAATAATATTTAATATTAAACCTAATTTACCTTTAATGTTCAAAAATTTAATTTTTTAAATATAATTTTACTTTGAATATTCAAAATTTACGTGGTTGTTGTTATTAAATTTATAAATGGAGACACGGGTACAAGAAACTTATAAACAGAAAAAAGTTTACATGTAGATACAATTATTTTTTATAAACAGGAATAAGTTACAATCATTTTTTATAAACGGGAATAAATTATAATTATTTTTTGACTCAGAAGAAAAATACTATGCTATATTAAAAAAAATTCAAAAAATTGTCTTTTAAGCTTTTTTTCTATAGAATATTTATTTTAGTTAGTTAGAATATTTATTTTATTTTAATCAAATTAACTAGACATCATCAACACAATGGACACACGGGTACAAGAAACTTATAAACGGAAAAATGTTTATATCATCAACACAATTATTTTTTATAAACAGGAATAAGTTACAATTATTTTTTATAAACAAGAATAATTATTTTCTATAAAATATTTATTTTAATTAGTTAAAATATTTATTTTACTTTAATCAAATTAACTAGATATTAAAACAATAAATTCAATATTAATTATTAATATGCGACATTTATTTATGAACATATTTAGTTTATCATTCTAAAAATATAAGAGTAAAAATTATTTGTAATTATTTAGATCGTTATTTGAAATAAAATATATTTTAAAATTATTTTGATTTTTATAAAAAGGTTAATAAAACAAAACAAAATCAATTGAGATTTTGTAATTTTTTTAAACTTATAAAATAACTAAAACTTATCCGAATCTTTTCAAATTAACTTTATAATTGTAATCATGATAAAAAAATGTTAAATGGTAGGTAGTCATGAAAATTTAATGATAAACGGTAATCATAAAAAATGAATGATAAAAACTAAAAATTTATTTATACAATCATTTTTATAAATGCTGCTGATGTGTCATTATTTGGATTTTTTCTTGCTGTAATACTAGAGATTTGGCAATAAATGCTGCTGATGTGTCATTATTTAAATTTTTTCACGCTTAAAATCAGAAATTGAAAAAGAGTGGTATGGTCATGGTCTTCCACTAACTACATTAGAAAGTTGAAAAAAAACTCTTAGAATCCAGATTGAAAAATGGAGAGACGCATGTGTAATTTTTAAATTATTTTCAATTAAAATTATTTGGCTATTAGTAAAATATTATCATTTGAAAAGTCACTTTGAAAAAGACATTTCACACTTCTCACTATATTAGGTAGTGAGAAGCCACTTTGATTGAAAAGATACATTGAAAACATATAATATCAATTTTGACCTTGATTCACTTGATTTAGTTGTGTTTGTGAAATCATAGAATTATCTTTTTGGAGCTTTCAAACCTGCATGCAATGTTCCGATCTCATTTAATGATGGAAAAATTCGTAAACAGGTTGATGGAAATAAATTTTTAATTTAAAATATATTTATAATACAATTAAAAGTCGGGTATTATTACTAAATTTATACCTAATTTTTTGAATTTTTATTGTAGAATTGAGTTTTAAGTAAACATTAACCTAAATTAAAAAATAAATTATTAAAAAGTATATTAAATTAGAATAATATTGAAAAATTTAATACTTAGAATTACTATAGAAATTAGGGTAATATTTTTAATTTAAATTTTTTTAATCAAAATAGTAAAGTTGAACATATTTTTAAATTTTTTTAGAGTCACGGCCTATTTTTATTAAAAATCATGTATTTTTATGAAATATTAATAAAAATAACGTATTTTTTGGAAATATTAATAAAAATCGCCTAATTTTTATTAATATTTCTTAAAATACTTTATCAAGGAGTTAATTGACCAATTAATTCAATTAAAATCTTTTCAATATATTAATTGATCCATTAAAATTCAATTAAACTTAAATAATGAAAATAAACTATATAATATCGATATCTTTTAAATAGCATTCAAAAGTATTTTAAGAAAAAACTATAGGATTTTGAACAAGAATAAGTTAAAAATATTTTTATAAATGGACACACGGGTACAAGAAACTTATAAACGGGAAAAAATTTACATGTCGATACAATTATTTTTTATAAATACGAATAAGTTACAATCATTTTCTATAAACGGAAGTAAGTTATAAATATTTTTATAAACGAGAAAAATTCAACTATTGATAAAATTATTTTTATAAACATGAATAAACTATAAATACTTTTATAAATTGACACACAGGTTCAACGCGCTTATCAACGAAAAAAAATCTACATGTTGATACATGGGTAGATGTGAAAGTATCAATGAGATACCATCTGTAGACTGGTCATTTTAATGTCAATCTTTTTATTTTCTATATATTAAATCTATTAGATGCCAACTATAGACTGATCATTTGATTTTTATTTTTTTATACATTGAATTAAATTTGATATATTTACTTATGTTATTGTAGGAATGAAAAATTCTATCAAGAATTTATTATTGTTACAAGGATGAAGTACGATGTTCAAGTCAGATATTGTTTATTGAATGATATTACTATATATTTTTGAATACCATACGTAGGAAGTCTTAATTTTGTATTTAATAATTTATACGTAATATTGTTGTTGGATTTATTAACCTACTAAATTGGTTATGTTCTAAAAAATTTAAAATCTTTAAAAAATATTACAAGATTGATAAGTGTTTTTTACAACATAGCGTGTAAATACATACAAGACCCGTGTTGTAGACTGATTATTTTAATGTTCATATATTATATCTATAAGAAGTGTTAATTTTATATTTTATAATTTATACATACTATTGTTGTTATATTTATCCACCTATTAAATTGATTATATTATAAAAATTTTAAAATCTTAAAAAAAATTACAGAATTGACAAATAATTTTCGTAACGTCGCACGGATAATCCGCGGGTTTGTATATAAAAATAACACTAGAGTTTATATATCATACACATACTTAACATATGTTATCTTACGTGCATTCAATTCAAATTTTTTAAAATATTAATTTATGGATAGCCGTGCCTAACATTACTAGTAGTAATTAGTTCCCTATTAAAGTCACCGTCACCCGTCACCCGTCACCGCACCCCACGAAACCTAAAATGCTTCCTTTCAACCCCAAACCCACTGTGCGAATCTACTTCGCTTAAATTCGCACAGGAAAACGTGGAAGACGAAGATGTAGAAGCTTGAACTCAAGCATGCATTACTCCCATTTTCACATAGGTTTTGGTACTCTCCGATCACACATGCTTCATACTTCGCATCTAGTGTTACAGATGAATTGGACTTCTCAATGTCATAAACTGTTTCAGAAGAATCATGCTAATGTATTTTCATCTTCGCGTGTTTTACTTAGGTTAAAATTAAGCCTCTCGGTGAAAACTTGCTCATTTTTTCTGCTGACATTATTTGAAATTAGTTTATTGATTATGAACACATTGAGGCAGTGATGTTATTTTCAGTTTTTAAATCTAACAAGAGGTTGAAGTGTCTTGATGTTGGCTGGGTGTTTCGGTATCTGTTTGTGGTTTATTCTATACAGATACCAATAATGCAGTCATGTTGAGGCTCTTCTTTTTTGCCTATTGTTTGAGAAAAAGTGAATCTGAGCCTTCCTGTGAAACCCTTTAATTAGGGTTTACAAACTGGTTTAAGTATGAGGATCTACACTCAGAGTTAAGGTTATTTTGAGAGTTGTTGCCTCTCTGTTGTTGTGGTAGCCGATGATAGATCTCAATGAAATTTGTAAACAACTCTCAACACATACATACTAATGCACCCTATATGTTTCTCAATGTTCATTTTTTTTCTTTTTCTTTTTTGATAACAAGGCAATGTTGTTCACTTCTTCATTTTCTTCTTCATCTTCTTTGATAACAAGGCAGTGATGATTTTTTTAATAATTGAATCCGACATTGGGTGAAGAGTTGTTTCATGGCAAGGTGATTATGTGTTTGTGGAATTACATTTGTTGCACTTTGCGCAGATGCTAGGCGCAGCCTTTGGGAACCTTTTCTCTTGCATGTCTGAGAAAAGGCGAATCTGAGCCTTCATTTGTTCAACCCTCTCTCAAATTGTGTTTGGGGTCCCTCTTTCTGTCCTCCTTTTACAGTTTGGTCTACTTTTGTTTGTTTGAATTGTTTCCCACCAAGTCAAATAGAATTATGTTAGCATTAGAATAGTGAGAAGCATTTCTCGCAACTAATTTTTTTAATGCAAATCATAAAATTGTTTATCCTTACCAGTGATTTTAGACTGTGAAGAGATGTTGGGTGAACCAGACATTGGGTGAAGAGATGTTTTCACCGTGAGGTGATTATGTGCCTGTGCGAAATCACACTTGTTGTATTTTGCCCAGACATTGTTATTGACGCAGCCCTTGAGAACCTTTTCGCTCTTCTGTCTGAGAAAAGGCGAATCTGAGCTTTCTTTTCTTCAGCCTCATCTCAAATTGTGTTTTGGGTCTCTCTGTTTTCCTCCCCTTTTTGAGTTTGTTTAATTTGGTTTGTTTTCCACCAAGTTAAATTTTTAAGATGGAAGAATTAAAGTAGTGAAAAGTATTTCTCACAAAACTAAATTTTTTCAATGCAACCCATATAACTTTTTTTTATCATTATGTGTGATTTTAGAATTTAGACTAAAAGACAAAATTTGCATTGTTTGTTTATTCAACAATCACTCCTAGAGTCCTATGTTTTCTAGTATGCTTATATTTTATTGTAAGTGTTTATGTTATTATTAAAATGACTGATCATGAGATTGCACCTATAGATGAAGTGTTTTTCTGATATTACTTACTGTGAGACTTTATTTTGATTTTCTCTGTCTCTTTCATTTATGACACTTGTCCCTTTGAGGATTGCAATCTACGTAATTTTCTCTCCTAGAATTTCTAATCAAGAACTAAACCACATACTAGTATAACATAAGAGATTTTTTTTTCTATGCCTAACCAATGTGAGACTTAGGATCTTCCTAATAAACCCCAACTCAATTTTTTTTTTTGGATGTTTTTCCTTCTTTCCATCTTTCATTTGTTCTTTTGAATTTTTGTTTGTTTCTATGTCAAATTTAATGTTGTAAGGACGGTACTATGGAACACATGACCGTTTTCTGTGAAACAGATATCTAGTCTGCTTGGTTTCTTTGAAAATAGTTTATTGTACTCAAATTATCATTACATTCTTGAATATACTTTATTGTACACCAACCATGGTGGAAAGTGAAGGACTCAGAGTCCGCCTTTCCTAATGCTGCACTAATTATAGTAACTGTGTTAAACGTGACCCACGCCATCAATTTATGTGCGACAATTTTCTAGACACTACTTGGTTTCACTTGAAGTGATGTCCAAAAAGAATTTCTATGTTTATATTTTATATCACTTTACTATTGTTTCATGCTAGAAACTTATTTAGATATGCTTGTCCATGATGGAAAGAGGATGACTTTGAGAAGGAGCTGTCGCTTAACTCTTGAGGAAACTATAATTTACTTTGAGCATTGGACATCCATGTATTTTTTTATACATTTGAATAAAGAACTAGAGGGCTTGGTACTCTTATCTCAAATGGTCAGTATTTCTGTTTTATACTTTCTATTTCTTTTCATTATGTTGTTTTGTTTGGCTATACTCTCGAGGAAACTATAATTTTATTTTTTGTCGAATGTAGATGAATAGGAGGTTTTCAATGTTAACATGATTTCAGGGGGAGAATGCTAATAACTTATAAGGTACTTTAATGCACTTCATATTAGCTTATCTCTTTGGGTTCTTTGCACATATACTGTTGATGCAGCCTTTGTAAACTTCCGCCTTTGTTTGAGAAAAGGCGAATCTGAGCCTCCTTTTGTTCAACCGTAACTCAAATGGCGTTTGGGTCCTTTTCGTTTTTCTGTTTGGTTGAATTTTTTATTTTCCACTCAGTCAAATTCAACAATTGAAACATAACAAGAACTTGTCACACAATATTTTTGCTGCAGTTTATATTATTAGGGTGCATTAAGAAATTCTCTAAACTGCTTCTGGAGAATCATGCTAAGGTATTTTCAATACGCTTCTTCGCATGTTTTACTTGGGTTAAATTTAGCCTCTCAGTGAAAACTTGCGCATTTCTTCTGCGTATAATTGAAATTAGTTTCTTGATTGTGAACACATTGAGGCAGTGATGTTATTTTCAGCTTTTAAATCGAACAAGAGGTTGAAGTGTCTTGATATTGGCTAGGTGTTTCGGTATCTGTTTGAAAACACCAATTTTGTGGTTTATTCTATACAGATATAGATAATGCAGCCATGTTGAGACTCTTCTTTTCTGCCTATTGTTTGAGAAAAATGAATCTGAGCCTTCCTGTAAAACCTTTAATTAGGGTTTACAAACTGCTTTATATATGATTCAACTTGAATATTTATTGTTCCTTTCATAGAGGATTCGGTGCTTTTCGTTCTCAAATCACAAATGGTTGGTATTTCATAGCTTCGATTACATTTCATTCTGTTCTTTATCTTTTGGCTAAGTGCATTTTTTGCTTTGTTCAGGACATGCAAATGAATTTGACGGTTTCAATTTTAAAGACTAAGGTATGTTCAATTATCTTCATGTGTTTTATATTAGGTTAAAGTTAAACCTCTTATGTGAATTCCACATTTCTTCTGTGATATGATTTATTTTGATTCTTGATAAAGGACGCAATGAGGCAATGATGTCGTTTTCAGCTTTTATAGATCAAACAGGTGGTTGAAGAGCCTTAGTACTGGCAAGGTGTTGTAGTATTTGTTTGAAAATACCATTTGGTGGTTTCCTCTACCGATACTTGTCACGCAGTTATATTAAGGCTCTTTTTTTCTGTCTATTGTTTGAGATAAAGGTGAATCTGAGCCTTTCTATGAAACCCTGTATGAAATTTCTAAACAACTATCATTTCATATATACTTCCTCTGTTCTTCCATGAGCTTGTTTTTCTTCTTCTTCTTCTTTGATAACAAGGCAATATTTACTGTCTTTTTCTTCTTATATAATAAGGCAGTGATGATGTTTTCAGCAATTGAACCAGACATTGGGTGGAGAGATGTTTCACGGTGAGGTGATTCTGCGCCTGTGTGAAATCACACTTGTTGTATTTGCACAGACGCTGTTATTGACGCAGCCCTTGAGAACCTCTTCGCTCTTCTGTCTGAGAAAAGGCGAATCTGAGCTTTCTTTTCTACAGCCTCATCTCAAATTGTGTTTTGGGTCTCTCTTTTTTCCTCTCTTTTTTGGAGTTTGTTTAATTTTGTTTGTTTAACACCAAGTTAAAATTTTAAGATGGAAGAATTAGAGTAGTGAAAAGTATTTCTCACAAAACTAAATTTTTTCAATGCAACCCATATAATTTTTTATCATTATGTGTGGTTTTAGACTAAAAGACAAAATTTGAATTGCTTGTTTATTCAACCATCATTCCTATGTTTTCTAGTATGCTTATATTTTATTGAAAGTGATTATGTTATTATTGTAAAGACTGATCATGAGATTGCACCTATAGATGAAGTGTTTTTCTGATATTACTTACTGTGAGACTTTATTTTTATTTTCTACGTCTCTTTCATATACGACACTTGTCCCTTTGAGGATTGCAATCTACGTAATTTTTCCATCCTAAAATTTCTAATCAAGAACTAAACCACTTACTAGTATAACATAAGAGATTAATGTGCATTGCTCATCAAATTATATGAACTTATTTTTTTATCTCAAACATAATTTTCCTTCTTTAAAAAATAAACATGGGTCAGTACACTTCATTAAAGCTGAAGCAAGGTTAGCAAACTATAGAAACACTATTGTGAAAGTAGCCTAGAAGATTGTTAGGATTCTCAAGGCATGTCAGTGTTGCTGAGCTCTCCATCTTATGTATATGAATGGACATGACATGATAACTTTGTCTGGCTACTATTATGGTCGCAACAGGGAAAAGATCAATGAAATAACAAAGGCTCTCAACACGGAACATGGGTCAGTACACTTCATTAAAGCTGAAGCAAGGTTAGCAAACTATAGAAACACTATTGTGAAAGTAGCCTAGAAGATTGTTAGGATTCTCAAGGCATGTCAGTGTTGCTGAGCTCTCCATCTTATGTATATGAATGGACATGACATGATAACTTTGTCTGGCTACTATTATGGTCGCAACAGGGAAAAGATCAATGAAATAACAAAGGCTCTCAACCTAGTGGAACGAATTGTACTATAACCTATATAACCCCTCTATTTTGCAAAGCTCTGTATGTACACCATGCAAAGTCCCCAATTTTTAATGCTGCACACATGGCAGTACACCTTAATTCCTAATGCTGTACATCAGTTGGAGTCTTTTTGGAGTCATGTTTTCATTTGAAGTGATGTAGTTCGTCATTCTTACTTCTAATTCTGTACATCGTTTGTAGTCTTTTTGGAGTCATGTTTTCATTTGAAGCGATGTTGTTTATTGATTCATTCTTGAAATTTATTAGGCTATGCCTGTACATGCTGGAAAGATAAATACTGAGAAGGAATATGCACTTAACTCTTGAGAAAACTATAACATAACAAGCCATGATTTTCAATCAGTATTTATTTAATTATTTATTTATATTTAGATATTTAAATAGAGGGCTTGGAACTCTTCTATCCCAAATGGTTAGTAGTTTATTTCTTCTCTTTTCATTTTGCGGTGTTTTGTTTGTCTAAGTGCATTTTTCTTTGATCTAAATGCAGATGAATTGGAGGTTTTTGATGTTTAAATAGTTTCAGGCGAAGCATGCCACACCTGTTCTAATTACTTCTGAGGTATTTTTAACGTGCTCTTTTTTATTTATTAGGAGTTTTCTGTTTTTGCACTTGTTAAACCTATGACTTGCCATTCGACGATAACTTATTATTATATAAGTTGCTCGGTAGAGGATACTTGAAGGCTATGATGTTGTTTTCAGCTTTTAGATCAGACAACAGGTTGAAGAACCTGGGTACTGGCATGGTGTTACAGTATCTATTTGAAAATACCATTGAGGTTCATTCTACAGATACTGATAATGCAGCCATGGTGAGGCTCTTCTCTTCCACTTTTTGTTTGAGATAAGGTGAATCTGAGCCTTCCTCTGTAACCCTGCAATTATGGTTTACACACACTAGTTGTTAGTTTAATTATGAGGCTCCACATTCAGAGATAAGGTTGTCTTGAGAGGCATTGCCACTCTGAGTTGCTGTCCAAGTCGATGATCCATCTCAGTGAAATTTGCTGACAGCTCTCTCTGCACGTATACATACATACACACACATGCTTCCTTCTGTTTCATAATAAACTTTTTCTTCTTCCCTCTCTTAGATAACAAGGCAGTGATGATGATTTCTGCAATTGAATCAGACATTGTGTGAAGAGTTGTTTCCTGGTGATGTGACTCATTGTCTCTGTGAATTGTCCCTGTGGTTCTTTGCACAGATTCTGTTGATGCAGCCTTTGCAAACAACTTCTCTTGTGTCTGAGAAAAGGCAAATCTGAGCCTTCTTTTGTTCAACCCTAGCTCATTTATTTTTTTGGAATTTTTCCCATTTTTCCATCTTTCATTTGTTCTTTTGAATTTTTGTTTGTTTCTATGTCAAATTTAATGTTGTAAGCATGGTACTATGGAACACATCACCATTTTCTGTGAAACAGATATCTACTCTACTTGGTTTCTTTGAAAATAGTTTATTGTACTCAAACTATCATTTCATTCTTGAATATAGTTTATTGTACTTCATCCATGGTGGAAAGGGAAGGACTCAGAGTACACCTTTCCTAATGCTGCACTAATTATAGTAACTGTGCTTCACTTGATCCACCTCATCAATTTATGTGCGACACATTTCTAGACACTACTTGGTTTCATATGAAGTGATGTCCAAAAAGAATTTCTATGTTTATATTTTATATCACTCAACTATTGTTTCATGCTAGAAATTTATTTAGATATGCTTGTCCATGATGGAAAAGGGATGACTCTGAGAAGGAATGGTCGCTTAACTCTCGTGGAAACTATTAATTACTTTGAGCATTGGATATCCATGTATTTTTTTATACATTTGAATAGAGAACTAGAGGGCTTGCTACTCTCCTATCTCAAATGTCAGTATTTCTGTTTTATACTTTCTATTTCTTTTCATTATGTTGTTTTGTTTGGCTATACTCTCGAGGAAACTATAATTTTCTTTTTTGTTGAATGCAGATGAATAGGAGGTTTTCAATGTTAAAATTATTTCAGGGGAAGAATGCTAATGACATAAAAGGTACTTTAATGCACTTCATGTTCGGGTATCTCTATAAAAATTCCCTTTTTTGCATTTGCTAAGCCTCATTTTTCTCAGTGATATGATTTTTCGAACTACTTTTCTTTATAGAGGACACACAAGGCAGTGATGTTCTTTTCAGCTTTTAAATCCGACAACAGGTTGGAGAGCCTTATTACTGGCAAGGTGTTTCAGTATCTATTTGAAAATACCGTTGTGGTCCATTCTACATATACTGGTAACGCAGCCATTGGTGATGCTCTTCTATGCTGCTATTGTCTGAGAGAAGGCGAATCTGAGCCTTCATCTGAAACCCTACAATTAGGGTTTACACACTCATTAGTCGTTAGTTTAAGTATGAGGCTCCATACTCAGAGATAAGGTTGTTTTGAGAGCTGTTGCCACTCCGAGTTAATGAGCCAATGATCTTTCTCAGTGAAATTTGCAAACAGCTCTTCATATATACACACATACATAGCATTTTTGCTGTAGTTTATAATATATAGGGTGCATTAAGAAATTCTCTAAACTGTTTCAGGAGAACCATGCTAAGGTATATATACATACTCCCTCCGTTTCAATTATGTACTTTTTCTTCTTCTTCCATCTCCTCTTGGACAGTACTTTTTCTTCTTCTTCTTCTTCCATCTCCTCTTGGACAACAAGGCAGTGATGTTTTCAACAATTGAATCAGACATGAGCGAAGATCTGTTTCCAGGCATGGTGGCTCTGTGTCTGTGTGAAATCCTCTCTGGGTTCTTTGCACTGATACAGTTTACGCAGCCTTTGCAAACTTCCTCTTTTGTTTGAGAAAAGGCGAATCTGAGCCTCCTTTTGTTCAACCCTAAATAAAAATTGTGTTGGGTCCTTTTCGTTTTTCCGTTTGGTTGAATTTTTTGTTTCCCACTGAGTCACATTTAACAATGGAAACATAACAAGAACTTGTGGCACATAATTTTTTTGCTGCAGTTTATAATATATAGGGTGCATTAAGAAATTTCTTAAACTGTTTCAGGAGAATCATGCTAAGGTATTTTCAATACGCTTACTTGGGTTAAATTAAGCCTCAGTGAAAACTTGCTCATTTCTTCTGCGTATAATTGAAATTAGTTTCTTGATTGTGAACACATTGAGGAAGTGATGTTATTTTCATCTTTTAAATCGAACAAGAGGTTGAAGTGTCTTGATATTGGCTAGGTGTTTCGGTATCTGTTTGAAAACACCATTTTTGTGGTTTATTCTATACAGATACTGATAATGCAGTCATGTTGAGACTCATCTTTTCTGCCTATTGTTTCAGAAAAGTGAATCTAAGCCTTCCTGTGAAACCTTTAATTCGGGTTTACAAACTGGTTTATGTATGAGGCTCTACACTCAGAGTTAAGGTTGTTTTGAGAGTTGTTGCTTCAATGTTGTTGTGGTAGCCGATGATAGATCTCAATGAAATTTGTAAACAACTCTCATCACATATATACTATTGCACCCTATATGTTCCTCGATGTTAACTTTTTTTCTTTTTTTTTTGATAACAAGGCAATGTTATCTTCTTCATTTTCTTCTTCATCTACTTTTGTTTGTTTGAATTGCTTCCCACCAAGTCAAATAGAATTATGTTAGCATTAGAGTGGTGAAAAGCATTTCTCGCAACTAATTTTTTAATGCAAATCATAAAATTGTTTATCCTACCGGTGACTTTAGACTGTGAATGACAAAATTGTTTATCCTTACCAGTGATTTTAGACTGTGAATCTATTTTGCTTTAATTCGAAGAAGGCAATGTTGAAGAGAAAGCTAAGTATGATTCAACTTGAAAATATCGTTCCTTTCATAGAGGTTTTGGTGCTTTTCGTTCTCAAATCACAAATGGTTGGTATTTCATAGCTTCGATTACATTTCATTCTGTTCTCTCTTTATCTTTTGGCTAAGTGCATTTTTTGCTTTGTTCAGGACATGCAAATGAATTTGACGGTTTCGTGCATATAAATTGTTTGTTGCCCCTTTGTGTTGTTGTGGTAGCTGATGACCAATCTCAATGAAATTTCTAAACAACTATCATTTCATATATATTTCCTCTGTTCTTCCATGAGCTTGTTTTTCTTCTTCTTCTTCTTTGATAACAAGGCAATATTTACTGTCTTTTTCTTCTTATATAATAAGGCAGTGATGATGTTTTCAGCAATTGAACCAGACATTGGGTGAAGAGATGTTTCATGGTGAGGTGATTCTGCGCCTGTGTGAAATCACACTTGTTGTATTTGCACAGACGCTGTTATTGACGCAGCCCTTGAGAACCTCTTCGCTCTTCTGTCCGAGAAAAGGTGAATCTGAGCTTTCTTTTCTTCAGCCTCATCTCAATTGTGTTTTGGGTCTCTCTTTTTTCCTCCCCTTTTTTGAGTGTTTAATTTTGTTTGTTTTCCACCAAGTTAAAATTTTAAGATGGAAGAATTAGAGTAGTGAAAAGTATTTCTCACAAAACTAAATTTTTTCAATGCACACCATATAATTTTTTATCATTATGTGTGATTTTAGACTAAAAGACAAAATTTGCATTGTTTGTTTATTCAACACTCCTATGTTTTCTAGTATGCTTATATTTTATTGAAAGTGATTATGTTATTATTAAAAAGACTGATCATATAGTTGAAGTGTTTTTCTGATATTACTTACTGTGAGACTATTTTGATTTTCAATGTCTCTTTCATTTATGACACCTGTCCCATTGAAGATTGCAATCTACGTAAATTTTCCCTCCTAGAATTTCTAATCAAGAACTAAACCACATACTAGTATAACATAAGAGATTAGTGTGCATTGCTCATCAAATTATATCAACTTAACGTTTTTCTTTTTGTCAAAGACAATTTTCCTTTAAAAAATACACATGTGTCAGGACACTTCACTAAAGCTCAAGCAAGGTTAGCAAACAATAGAATCAATGACATGGTTCAGAAACTTCAATGTTGGGTGAACAAGAAACGCTCTTGTGAAAGTAGCCTAGAAGATTGTTAGGATTCTCAAGGCATGCTAGTGTTGCTGAGCTCTCCATCTATATGAATGGACATGGCATGATAACTTTGTTCTTTTGAATTTTTGTTTGTTTCTATGCCAAATTTAATGTTATAAGCATGGTACTATGGAACACATCACCATTTTCTGTGAAGCAGATATACTCTACTTGGTTTCTTTGAAAATAGTTGATTGTACTCAAACTATCATTTCATTCTTGAATATAGTTTATTGTACTTCAACGATGGTGGAAAGGGAAGGACTCAGAGTACACCTTTCCTAATGCTGCACTAATTATAGTAACTGTGTTTCACTTGATCCACCTCATCAATTTTTGTGTGATTTATTTCTAGACACTACATGGTTTCATTTGAAATGATGTCCAAAAAGAATTTCTATGTTTATATTTTATATGACTCTCCTTTTGTTGAATGCTAGAAATTTATTTAGATATGCTTGTCCATAATGGAAAGGGAATGACTTTGAGAAGGAATGGTTGCTTAACTCTTGAGGAAACTATAATTTACTTTGAGCATTGGAAATCCATGCATTTTTTGTATACATTTGAATAGAGAACTAGAGGGCTTGATACTCCCCTATCTCAAATGGTCAGTATTTCTGTTTTATACTTTCTATTTCTTTTCATTATGTTGTTTTGTTTGGTTATACTCTCGTGGAAACTATAATTTTCTTTTTTGTTGAATGCAGATGAATTGGAGGTTTTCAATGTTAAAATTATTTCAGGGGAAGAATGCTAATAACTTATAAGGTACTTTAATGCACTTCATATTAGGTTATCTCTATAAAAATTCCCTTTTTTTGCACTTGCTAAGCCTCACTTTTCTTACAGTGATATGATTTTTTGAACTACTTTTCTTTATAGAGGACACACTTGGCAGTGATGTTGTTTTCAGCTTTTAAATCAGACAACAGGTTGAAGAGCCTTATTACTGGCAAGGTGTATCAGTATATGTTTGAAAATACCATTGTAGTTCTTTCTACACATACTGGCAACGCAGCCATGGTGATGCTATTCTCTTCTGCCTCTTGTTTGAGAAAAGGTGAATCTGAGCCTTCGTCTAAAACCCTGCAATTAGGGTTTACACACTCATTAGTCGTTAGTTTAAGTATGAGGCTCCATACTCAGAGATAAGGTTGTTTTGAGAGCTGTTGCCACTCTGAGTTACGGAGCCAATGATCTTTCTCGGTTAAATTTGCAAACAGCTCTTCACACATACACACATACATATATACATACTCCCTCCGTTTCAATTATGTACTTCTTTTTCTTCTTCTTCCATCTCCTCTTGGACAACAAGGCAGTGATGTTTTCAACAATTGAATTAGACACGAGTGAAAATCTGTTTCCAGGCATGGTGGCTGTGTCTGTGTGAAATCCTCTCTGGGTTCTTTGCACAGATATAGTTGACGCAGCCTTTGCAATCTTCCTCTTTTGTTTGAGAAAAGGCGAATCTGAGCCTCCTTTTGTTCAACCCTAACTCAAATTGTGTTTGGGTTCTTTTCGATTTTCTGTTTGGTTGAATTTTGTTTGTTTCCCACCAAGTCAAATTTAACAATGGAAACATAACAAGTACTTGTCTCAGAATTTTTTTGCTGCAGTTCATAAAATATTTTTCCTTGATTGTTTGTAAATCTCGACTCAGAAGTGTAACTAGCACATATACTTTTGGTTTTGCATATATTTTAACACGAGACTTTCATTGCAGACTGTTCCTTTGAGCATTGAGGCCTTCACACCTTACCAGAACTTTAAGAAATAAATTTAAGAATAACTGACTTGTGGATCATGCTACTGAGCTATTTGATTTTATAGCAAAAGAGAAATTGGCTCATTGAAGATTCTATACATACTTGGAAGCCAATTTAATGATATAATTGACATGAATTGTTAAGCTATATCTTTGAGATATGTTCAAATATTAACATGGTTGCAACAGGGAAGAATTCATTGAAAGAACAAAAATTACATCAGCAGCTTTGACTCTCAACTTGGTAAAACAAATTGTACTTAAAATTATAATATCTTGCTTTTTGTGAAACTCTGTATGCATACTGTTTCTACTTCTGCACACACGATTGTATTTGATATGCACTATAGTCTGGACCCAAATTATCTTTTTTGTGATAGATTTCCTCACACTAGGTTTCATGCAAAATGCTGTCTAAGAATTTTTATGTTACTCCCTCCGTCTCATAAAAAGTGTCTCATTTGCATTTTTTCTTTGTCTCAAAATAATTGTCCATTTACATTACCAATACAACATTTATTATTATTTTTCCACTACTATGCCCCTATTTACTAGCTTTCACTTTATTCAACTACTCTATTAACAACATTTAATAAGGGTATTATAGTAAATGATATTAATTTCTTCATTAAAACCAATACATCTAATCATTTTCTTAAGAACAGTGCATTGTCCAAATAAGACACTTTTTATGAGACGGAGGGAGTAGAATTTATTGTACTCAAATAATTGATTTATTCTTGAAATTCATTTAGCTATGCAAATATGCTTGGCCATGGTGGAAATGAATACTCTACGTAGTAAAGGGCACTTCCTGACAAGACTTTAACACTGCTAGTCTTAGGTATCAATTTGCTTCTGGGGATTTATACTAAGCAGAGAAAGGAATGGACACCTCAGGAATCCTTCCCAAAATCTACTGTGATGTTTTGCAATTGTTTACCAAAACTGAAACCGACTTATCCACATTATGGAAATAGGTATAGAAGGAGCCATTGTCCAATCCCCTAGAGCTTGATCCTGAGTCATTGTGGACTCAAAATTTTCACAAGTCATCCAAGCCCAATGCTCAAAGAAACCCAAAATGCTTCATTTCACTAAAGGCCTAGTTTTCCCCATTCAAAGCAAATGCCACAAATCTATTTTGCGTAAATTGCAAGAGAGGAGTGCTGAAGAGGAAGTGGTGGATGGTTGAGCCTGAACATTACTGTCCCTGTCACATCAAGACTGTTGTTTTTAAAGATATACCTTAATAGAAAACTTGAGGATCTGGTACTCCCCTTATCTACAATGATTAGTTTTTTATATCTTCTGTATTTTTTCATTTTGTGGTGGTTTGCAACTGTTTGGCTAAGTGCTGGTTTCATATAATGCACTTCGTTAGTTCTATATAATAGCTTATCACCATCAAATTTTGTTTTAGCACTTTTTAAACCTCTAGGTGATGTTGACATTTTACCTGTGATATGACATAAATATAGAATAGTCAATGAAGCTGTGATGTTTTTTCAGCTTTTTGAACAGAGAAGAGGTTGAAGAGCCTTGGTACTGGCAAGGTGTTTCAGAATATCTGTTTGAAATCGTTATTGCTGTGGTTTGTTCTACAGACACTGTTTACGCAGCCATGGTGATGCTTTTCTCTTCTGCCTCTTGTTTGAGAAAAGGTGAATCTGAGCCTTCCTATGAAAACCTGCAGTTTATACTCGTTAAGTGTGAGGCTCACACTCAGAGAGTTAAGGGTGTCTTGAGAGCCGTTGCCCCTCAGTGAAAGCCGATGATCCTCAGTGAAATTTTGCAAACAGCTCTCCACACACAAACAAGAGGTTAGGATTTCATAGAATGTTACTCACACTCTCTTTCTCTCTCTCGATTATTGCCTGATCATACTTCTGCTTCTGTTTCTGTTTTCACCACAGCTTTTGTTTTCACCACAGCTTCTATTTCTTCTTCTTGGATAACTAGGCAGTGATGATGCTTTTAGCACTTTAATCAGACATTAAGTGAAGAGTTGTTTCCTGGCAAGGTGACTCTGTCTGTGTGAAATTGCTCTTGTGGATCTTTGGTTGGCAGCATTTGCAAACCTCTTCTCTCTTCTGTCTGAAAAAAGGCGAATCTGAGCCTCTTTTAAAACCCTAACTTAAATTGTTTTGAATTTTTCTATTTATAATGCTGGAGTTTCTCAATGCAAATCCTAACATTAATTGGCGATGATCCCGAGATTGCAACTTGTGATTGTTTCTTCAGTTCATATGCTCATGTCATTGACAGATGAAATTGTCACATTATTCCTCCCTTCATTCAATTATTAAGCTTTCTGTTATTGCATATATTTATGAGATACTTGTGATTGTTTTCTTCGGTTAATATGTTAATGTGAGATGTGGTTCAAATATTGGAAGAATGCCTCTCATTTAAACTTGAAGGCCGAACCATATTCTTCTATTCATTACAAGAGAATATTGAACAGTGTCTTATATATAAACGTACATGATCACTTTGTGAAGTCGCTAATAAGTTGCAGCAAGGAAAAAAGGTCATTGAAATAACTTATCTGACCTAAGCAGCCGTCATTCAACCTAGTAAAACAAATTGTACTAGATTTATAAAACCTTTCTATTCAAACTTGTTAATGACTTTTCTTATCCTATAGTGAGACATTAGTAAGTTGATCATGCAAATTCACCAACTGTATTTGTAATGACTCCACATGATATCTTCCTAATTAAACAAAATCTACATTCATGTGTTTGGACTGTCAGAGACATTTAATTTAAGGCTACTTTCACAGTAAGATAATCATCACAAATTGGCTCATTATGTAAAAATCTTGAAACCTTAATTGATTAAGAAATTATGATAATTTACAAGCAGATTGTATATAAGGTAAAGGAGTAGGAAGACATGACATTAGAGGGAAATTGTAATAATGGATTTCTTAAAAATGGCATGGCATAAACGGGTCCTACTTGAAATGGGTTAAGTATCCTCTGACTAGAGAATTCTACCTGGCATCCACCAATTAAAATGTCCCTTAATATTTTACAAGCAATATCTAGAACAAATTTTCGGTAGTTTTAAAAAAATGTTCGGTATGGATCAAAATTTTCGGTAGTTCATATGAAATTATTGGTATACTGGTAATTTCAATTTCTTAGTACGTATTAAAAATCCGGTTATTATTGAAAAATGCAGTTTGGTACCGAGAATTTCACATCCATTAAAATTTTCGGTACGTATAATTTTAGGATTTTTTTTACCAGTCGAGATTTTGCGGACAGTTTTGTATGGTTGTGATTGCACTGACACTTTGTACGGTCCAGAATTGATGCACGTTTGTATAAATAGGGGTTAGGTTTTGTGGTAAAACAAATCTGAAAAAAATGGCTATTCCATCATTTTTGATTAAGACAGAAGTTTACTTTAAGAGAGCTTCTCGACCTGTCGAATTCATGCTTCCCGACGACACAACCTCCTTTGATGGTGACAATAGAAAGGTGTTGACGATCGAGTTTCGGGAGGATTGGGGGATTGTAGTGTGAAATACAACCTAATTAAGCTGAAGAACGATGAAGAAGTCATGCACAGACTCAACATTAGGAGCAGCTGTAGCCCTACTCCTACCAACTCCTGCCAAATCATACGTCTTCCCAGCGATACTACCGTCACGGCCTCTGGTTTTCACTGAAAAAAAAAAGATAAAAAATAAAACAAATATTACATAACTATCGGTATAATTCTCCTCTGACCACCATTCTCAAACTATACGACAATTTAAGAGAAGGGTTTGGAGAGAAAATAAAGTATTATAATACATTTTAAGAAAAGGCTTTGGAAAGGAAATTAATTGATGCCACATGCGTGTATAATATCAATAAAGATAGTGTGTTTGCTTTCTGAATTTAGAACATGTATGCACAAGAAAATGAATGGACCTAGAATTTTAGTAATAATTGAAATTTGAACTTAAAATTTACTTTAGCACCCAAATTTAAAGCCCACCGTGATCTTGATCTTTGGATGCACATTTTCTACGTACTCCTTAGGACAAATTGGCGAGAGGCTTTTGTTTTGTATCAAAATTTAATTTGTTGTATGAGGTCATTTCAAAGATACATTTATGAAAACATTATTAATTCAAAATTGAGTGGGTCGGAGAGGCTTTTGTTTTGTATCAAAATTTAATTTGTTGTATGAGGTCATTTCAAAGATACATTTATGAAAACATTATTAATTCAAAATTGAGTGGGTTGGAGATGCATCTCCAGACAGGATGAATACATTAACCAATGTCAGAATCTTCCCTCTTCCTCCTTCAATTGTCTCAAAACTCATTAAACCTCACAAAAATCCAACTGGTGCTCTTCCTCGAGCATTCAAGCTTCTCATAAAATCAAGCTTTTCATCAAATCAAGCTTTTCATCAAATCAAGTTTCTCAGTGCATTCTACTTCATTTGCTGCAAAACTCCCCACTCCAATCAAGCTTTTCTTCCACAACTTGGATTTGATAAGTTTTTCAAAAATCATTCCTTTTTTGTGTTTTGAATGATTTTTTTAGAAAAAAATAAGTTGTTTAAGTTACAATAAGTAGTGTGTTGTTGAAATAGGTAGTCTAAATGGACACACATTGAAAGTTTTTTTTACTTTAAGGTTGCAATGGTGTTTTTGTCATTTCTACAAAATTACAGCTTTGTTTAGAGATGTATCTCCAGTTTCTTTATGAACTATTTTCGGAGATGTATCTCCGAATTGGACCTGACAGAATTTTGGTTGCATTTTTTATTTGCCTATCTGATTTTATCGCATGTGCAATGGGTCAAATCTAAACAACAAGACGATCAAAGAGTTATGTGAGGGCTTCAAAATTGAGCATCATAACTCTTCCCTATATCATTCAAAGATGAATGGCGCTGTTGAACCAACCAACAAAAACATCAAGAAGATCTTGCAGAAGATGGTGAAAATCTACAAAGATTGGCATGAAATGTTACCTTTTGCACTGCATGGATATCAGACATATGTATGCACTTTAACAGGGACATTTGTATGCACTTTAACAGGGACATTTGTATGCACTTCAACAGGGGAAACCCCATTCTCTTTAGTATACGGGTTGGAAGTGGAGATTCCCTCGATGCTTATCTTGATGGAGACCAAACTAAAGGAATCTGAATGAATTTAGATCATATTTAACCAACTGAATCTCATCGATGAGAAGTATATGACCGCTTTCTGCCACACATAGTTGTATCAGAAACGGCTCAAGAGGGCGTTCGACAAGAAAGTATGTCCTCGAGAATTCTAAGGTGATCTTGTGCTAAAAAAGATCTTGCATGTACACAATGATTCACGCGGAAAGTGGACTCCTAATTACGAAGGCTCATACTTTGTAAAGAAAACCTTCTCTGGAGGAGTTCTAATTTTATAACTATGGATGGCGAAGAGTTCCCACACCCAGTGAACTCAGATGCGGTAAAAAAATATCATGCCTGATAAAAGCCTACTAAGTTGAAAATCCAAAATAGCGACTTAGCCAAAAGTGGGTATCTTGGTGGACTGAAAAATCGAAAGGGCGGTCAAGGAAAAAGTTAAGGATAAATATAAAAATGATAACTCGTTAAGTCAAAAACCTTAAAGGGTAACCTAGGCAAAAAAGAGCGTCCTGGTGGACTGAAAACTCGAAAGGGAGGTCCAGACAAAAATTAGGGACATAAAAGTTAAAGACTGCATCAGCCAAGACTGATCGACACAAAAGAGCTAAAGGTGGAAACATCAATCCAGTTGTTCTCTTCAAACACAACGTTTTATGGACTCATGGTGATAGGGCTAGTAATGGTTATTGAGATTCAATATAAACCCCTTTCCCATTTCCATTTTCAAATTCATAACATTCCATATGGAGCTACACCATTTGTGTGCTACCATTCTATGAATAAATACAAATTCAGCCTATTAATTATTGTCATTTGTGTTTTTCTTTATTTTATTTGTTATGCAAAATGTCATTATTTGTTAATAATGAAATTTTGAACTTAAAGAATAATAAACATATTGAGAAAATACAAATTACTTTGACATGTGTAAGGATTAAAGGGAAATTATTTCTTTCCAGAAAGTCACAAGGTTGCAAAAGCACTCTTGAATTATCACAACAAAAATCTCCATGTAGCACACAACCCATCAATCCTCCGAAATGACCATTGGCTAATTGTAATTGTCAAGTTTGGTAGAATATTCCTTTGAATACATTTATCATAGAAAATACTTGGTTGAGTTCTCGGCGTTGAGGAATCAAAACCTCCATAATAAAACTCTATAAATTCCCAGTCTTCATAAAGCGCCAACATTTGCAAGCATTGATCATTCTTATATCATGCATAAAAGCAAAATTCAAAATCATTCGCGCTCATTTGCATTGACCAAGGTCTTTTTGTGATTTATCCCTTGACTCAAAGTCCAATTTTCATTGGCATTAACTTCAAAGTCCGATTATCAATGGCATTTTCAAAGTCCGGTTGTCACAGACATTAATTTCAGAGTCCAATTGTCATTGGCATCTTCAAAGTCCAATTGTCATTGACATCTTTAAAGTCCAGTTGTTACTGGCACCATCCGTCAGAAACTGGTTGTTACCGATGTCTATAATCAAAGTTCATCTTTGTTTGGACTATACAGAGAGTTTATATCTATTTACTCTGTTTGTCCTGATGTTTCCTAGAAAGCCGTTTGCACGACTCTTCATTTTAAGGAATTTCCAAAAGATTGAATGATTTTCTTGTTAGAAAACTCTGAATAATTTTTCTTGTCTCAGATTAATTCCTTGTTAGAGATCTTCAAAGTTTGTGCGTGGATATTTTTTTGTTAGAGAACTCCCGAAGTTTGCCTTGGATGAATTTTTTGTTAAGAGTCTCCAAAGTTCCTTTTGCGTTGATGATTTTCTTGTTAGAAAACTCCCGAATTTTATCTTGGATGAATTTCTTGTTGGGGATCTCCAAAGGTTTTTGGTGAATGATTTTCTTGTTAGAAAACTCCCATTTTTTCTTTGATGAATTTATTGCTAGGAATTTACAAAATTTTTGATTGGATGAATTTCTTGTTAGAAATCTCCATAACTCTCAGATATATTATAAAGTTTCTGCCTATCATCTCTAACCAGTTAATAAAACCCATTTTTGAATATCCCTAGTGAATTTCTCCATCAGGATTGTTATCCCCAACGAGTCTTTCAACCTTTTTATCCTTTTCATTACCTGTGGACCACCATTACCATATATCTCCACCATTCCCCACAGGTCCACCTTTCATTCTCCATCCATCGTAAAACATCTTGCCAGGGTTCATCTCATATCACATCATATCCCCAACAAAAAAAAAGTCCATTGTAGTTCGTTGCATAACATATAATTTTATTGCATCTAGGGGTAAAATTCAGGTATTTTGTATTTAAATACCTTTCACTAGGATTCTATGAGGATTATCATCACTCATGCCATCCAGAAAAGCTATTTAAATAGGGTCAACTATCATACCATAAATTTCTCCCAATAAGTTTTTCATCTGCAGTGATTCATTTGTATATTATTCATTTGCATCTCATTTGCATCTTTTTCTTATGATCATTGCATTTGGTCATAAGGTCCCATTAGTATGCATAAGTCAATAACAAAAAAAAGTTAACATTTTGACTTTTCATCTGATCATTTGTATGGTTAGATCATGCATCCATTATCCAAATACATGTAACATTATTTATATTTGAATTTTCACTAGGTGCTTATTTGAGTTGATGCTTATAGATTTTCAATTGAGTTATATTTGAAATTGTGGGTAATTTGAAATCATAAAGGTGTGGTCCATACATACACTTTGTGAAACTTTGGAAATCTCTCCTTTTCATAACATGTCATTTGTTCACTACTACAAATAACAATTATAACGTCGCACGCGAAAGAGATGTAAACTCGGCTAACAAGGTGACGTGAGGAAGAGTGACATGAAAAGTTGTCACTTATCACCCCGTTTAATGAAAAACTGAGGGGTACAGTTATATGATCATAGGTTCGAACCCCATCATTTGTATTTTAATCATTTACATAAACAACGCCTCATACTTCTCGGTTTATTTAAAAGCCGAGGGGTTAGATAATTTATTTATTTATTAAATAAAATTCATTACATTATTTACGTAGAATATTAATAAATTAATTTGTTTACAAACTACATTGTTTGCATAAAATATTACATTGTTTACATAGAATATTAAAGTAAAAATGTTATTCTTCATCGTCATCGATGTTGGTGAAGAACATATATTGGATATCTTGGAGAAGATCAAATGTTAGGGATCCTCGTTTCATTGATCTTGAGGAAGATCAAATATTGAATGCAATATATTCTCTATGGATTTTGCATTCATTTGTTTCTGATATACAACGATGTGTGTTATCCGCAAGTATACAAAGTGTATCAGAGTAATATAAAAGATTGTCAAATCCCACAGAGACCTAATGGTCAATCTATCGTCTTTTATTGCTACAGTGTTTATCTAAGGCGATCGTAAACAAATTAGGAAATGGAAACAAAATAGAATAACAAAGATTTAATAAATTCAAAGGTGTAACATTGGAATGTGACTTTCTTCAATCAACGGAACTCCCATTATCTCTAAATAGAACTACTTACAAGGCAATATTTTCTTCCAAGAAAAAGAACTTAATTAAAAAGGAATCGTCACTTTCGATTTTTCGAAACTAGATTTAATCTTTAAATCTACACTAACCGCTCACGCGTAACTGGTTGTGTATTGCGTTAAAGTAGAAAATCCTTTTTTTTAGTAATCACCTTTTTAGCTCAATTGAAAATTAATCTTGATTGGAAACTTTAACTTAAAAGGGTTCCCGACATATGCTCGGCCAACCGGATCCTAAACCTATAAACGCGTCCGAAAATAGTTTCAGAATCACCTTCAAGAATTATGAAACTTTCCTAATTGATTAACAAAGTGCTTTCACGGTTTTTATTAACCAAAAAACTAATCAATTTAAATCTTAAGTGTCGGACGACTTTCAATCTTACTCGTCGTGTCATGGTTCTACTTTCGTTGTAACCGATCAAATTAATTACGAAAAAATTATATTAAAACAAAAATAGCCCCAAGAGTAATTCTATAGAAACGACTTATGGAGTACCGTCGAAACGACGATCCTCACATTCCAGCACTAACGGAATTAGCTGGACATGGTTACGGTAAACATTTTGGTTTTTGTTTGAAAAAAAATAAACATAATGAGCGTTTTGATAAAAATAAAGAGTGTGCGATAAAAGTAATCAAAGTAAAGCAATGCGAGGAAAGTAAACAAAATAAAGCATTACAGATAAAATAAATGAAGTAAAGCGGTGCGATAAAGTAAAGAAAGTAAGGCAGTGCAAATAAAGTAAAACAATGGGAATGTAAATAGACTGAAATTAATAAGAACCTGCTCCAATCGGAGACTTGAATCTGATACAGGAAATAACTTCGACGGAATGTAAATGGCGGCAAGATTAAAAGCGATAATAAAAGTGCTCCAAACTCAAATACAACAATTGTGCAATAACCCTCCGGTGTGAAGAATTAGTGCTATAACAGTGTGATTTTATGCCTAAGTTGTAGCTAAGCTTGGATGGTTCATAATGTGAAAACTAAGTCCTATTTATACTAGTATTAAGCATTGGAAACCAAGTAACCACTTCAGGATTCGTGTGAGGGAAAAAAGGAGTAGTGAGATAATTCTCCAACTGCCAATTGACTGGGGCGTCAAAAGCAAGGATGGTGACCGCCATGTAAGGGTGGGGAACACCATCTTCACAAAACCTCCAAGAAATGGTCTTTGTGACCATTGCCACGTGGGACACGTCATTTACCACATGGCTACTGCCATACCCTAATTTTTTACCATAAGATTCTTCATTTTTCGTTTTGCATCGTCTGCATAACATATCACGCATTTCATCTCGCATAATACCCAATTTATCAGCCAGAATAAATTTGTTGGAATTTACAGCCGAATCGATCAAATTAAAAGTCAACACTGCGAAAAATCAGTGGACGAAGAATTTCTAAAATCAAGCCTGCAGACGTCAGTGGTATTAATCTACGTTTCGCGTAGTTTAACCTGACGTGCTCGTTTAAAATTTTCGACCACTTTCCGGTCGCATTTTGGACAGTTTAAGCTGTTTTCAGCGGGTAAAATTTATTTTGAAATTTGACCAAACGTTGTATTTTTCTAATAAATTTATTTTGTGCAGATCATTTTGGTGTATTAATTTCATTTTTCTGAGCCTGTCGATATCAATCCGATTTCTCACTTTTACCGTTTTTTATTTATCTTAGTCAAAAATATATATTTTTTCTTTTTTCTAGTTAATTAATTTAATTCAGATTTTATTAAGTTTATTTTAACATATTAATTTTATTTTTTTATTTTTTGTACATATATAATATTTGTTTTGTTTTGTATCTTTTATTAGAAAAATCTAGTCATTACGTTTAGAATTTGATTTTTAGATTTTATTCCTTTTTTTATGTAATATACTCGCAGGTATATAACAGATTCATTCTTTTTTCTCCCACGCGGGACGACTACTGTTCACTCTCCCTACTAGTCTCTCCCCCATGCGCTGTACGATAAAACCACCCTCTCACTTTCCGAAATCCCATAAAAAAAACCACACATATTCACAACCTGCTTCCTCCAATCATTACACACTAACCACACTACCCCTTGCACTCATTTTTTCAATATACACCTTTCGTTTTATATTATAAACAAAAATTACTTTTTAGATACATTAAATAATTAATGTATCTGGTCTATATATAAATCAGATACATTAATTATTCAATGTATCTAAAAAATAACTTTTACTTATAATATGGGATGGAGTAGTATCTTACTGCTACCTCATACAATACGACCACCCTTTTAATTTTCTGAAAAGCACAATTCCACACGTTATCACCATAACATCTTCCTTTTCTCTAACACCAATACGACCACCCTCATTCGTTTTTTTTAACCAAAACCACAATAACACCATATTAAGACCATTTCCATCTTCTTTCAACAATTTGGTAACCAAAAAATAAGATAAAAAAAACAAAGCATCACCTTTTTATCAACAACAGCATGATAACAGAAAATGAGTTTCAAACACCACAATAAACTTTCCATTCAAACACATACAGCTCCACACCTTGCCTTCTCCATTTTCCACCGCAGGTGAAACCACATGACCATACCACTGTTCTCCCACCGTTCAACCGCCGTGAACAAAACATACACCATACAACACTCCATGTAAACCTCCACTTCACATATCCACCACTTTTTGCTGATAAACCGAAACAACACCAGCAGTTGCCGATCTGCACAACAACGCCAACTACAAACGATCATTGAACCGCAGCAGCCCCAGCTTGAAGTGACATTCGTCGTTGTAACACGATTGGTATACTTAGCTCTTTTCTTTTCAAAGTTTGATATCTATGTCACAGAGTTTTGTGTGTTTTGTTTTCAAATGTTATGATGTTTTATATACTCTCGCTTTCGATAGTTTTTATTGTGTGAACTAGTAAGATACTCGTGCTTCCGCACGGGTAAAATTATTTGATATAATATTAAATATGTTTAAATGTAAATTTGAATTTATATATGTATTTCATTTTAAAATTAGTTATTAATTTTAAAATGAACAATAATTATATAAATACGATTGTAATCTATAACAATATATAAAGGCAAAACATCTTTTTGGTGTAGCCTATTTTCTTTCCTTTTTTACCCTTCAAAACTACTTAGAAGTTACACAAATAAAACTTAACTACTCCCTCCATTTTATTTAAATTATAGACAACTAAAAGTAATTAGTTATTTGAAAAGAAAACTGACTTTAACTTCCAATTAAAAACTACATTTAAATAGCTTCTCCTTATAATTTATGTCTTTCATTTTTAACTCATTAGGTTTATTAAGTTATACAAATTAAATTCTCTCATTCAAAAAACATATTCAACCTAACTTCTTCTCTGGTTTTGCAGTAACTTATTCTCTGATTTTGCTTGGCCATACTTAAAGACAAGGTTGATTAAAACTATTTGCCTGAAAGCATTGATTCACTATCTCACCCTCTAAGTTAGTTCATAATGTACCCTTTATTTGTAATGAGATTAAATTTTTTTTGCACAAACAACTGCGCAGGATACTCACTCGACAAAAGCCAGAGAGCATTTAATACAGCAAACAAAATGATGATAGACAAAGGAAAAAAGATGATGTCCATAGAAATAAAAAATGGAGAAGAAGGGAGACTGTCTGAGGAAAATTGGAATCCAGACAATGTTCATGATGATGGTAGAAAAGAGAAATCTACAATTTGCAGATAACATAATATGGATTGCGAATCACACAATGATTTCTGTTACGGTCGATTATTAGGGTATTTAGATTCTTCAATCTAATTTTTTGATTTGCTTTATTTATTTATTTTCATTTACTGTTTTGTTCTTTTTGCACAAATCCATGTCTGAAATTGGGGTTTGAAAATTGAGATTATTGAATTTTTTTTTTTTGATTTCTAATACTTTAATTTTTCTTTCTATTGTAAAAGAAAAATGAATCATAATCTCTTAGGAAAGAAAAAAAGGTGCGCCCTAATTTCTATGATCAAATAATTAGAATGACTATTTTAATTAATTTTTTAAAATTTGGTTTCCTCAAGAATACAAACTTGGTGCTCCAAGATATCTCTTCATGTTTCCAACCAGTTATCATTTCATGCTTTGTTTTTTTTTTCATTACTAATGTTCCACACACTCGCACTCATGACATAAGGATAATTTTTGCAATCTTTTTTCATAGTCCTGAATCCGAACATTTATACCTTAATTTTTTAACAAAGAAAACTCATATTTTTAACATAGAAAAGAGACGGATAAACATAATTTTTAACAAAATTTAATTATTATTTTCTAATTTGTACTTTTTAATTAATTTATGGTAAGTATTATATTTTAAAATTTGATGATGAGTATCTTCCATTAGATAAATTATTTCAATGGTTATAATTTTAGTACATTGACTTATATATTTTTTATATATTGTGTAGGTTGTTATTGAGATTAATCTCTAATCTTGCCATATATAAGACTCACATTCACAAACAAAACTACAGTTTGTATCAGATAATGTTAAATATAGGCTTTAGAGTTTTTTTTTTTTTTTGGTATAATGTCAAGTCTAAGGCTATAAATGATATTAAGGGTTGAATATTGTTTAAAGATTGAAGGTACTTGTGTTTATGTTTTCATCATGATTTTTCTTTTAATGATAACCAATTATTAACTACATTGTTTGCAGCCATGGACAATGTATTATGCAAATTTAGAAAGAACAACTTAACAAAACAAGGAAAGGGGAACAAATGAATGCCATGTGCAAAGGAGATTGAGATGTATAGAGAAAAAGTTAGAGAGGTAGAGAGACTGATGAGTAATATAAAAAAAGAGTTAGAAAGACGAAGAGAAAGTGAGAAAAAGAGAGAGGGAACACGTATTAGTGGCAACGTCCACAGAAAAGTTATAAGAGACTGGTACACATGTTATACACTTAATTGTAATGTATAAACATACTTTATAAGTTACAAAAATAAATAACAACTACCACATTATTTTCTTTTCTAAATATGGCTTTTTTTATTGAACACAACATCGAGCATGAAAAATAATAGTAACATTATTAATGTCTTTTATTGTGAAATATGTGAATATAAATTGTTGTTATTTTATATCCATTTATAATTTGTATGATTTCTACAGTGTGATATTATTAAAAATTTAACGTATATTTGTTTTCTTCTTACTTTTATTTTTTTTATTCATGTAAATAATATTATTTTATGTAACATTTAATTTATTGATAAATTTTAATTTTCACATTCTACTCTTTAGATTGTTAAATTAATTTTAAGTTGATATTTGCATTGTTAAATTAGTCTGAAGATATTTTTTTTAGTGTTGATCCATAAATGGATCTTCATTAATACATTACTAAAACATATTGAAATTTAATATGTATCATTATATATATTTTTTAAAATAATTGTGTCTAAGTAATATTATTTTTAATAGAATATATGTCAAAAACACTATAAAATGTTTATGTTTATTTTTTTTAAAATATGTGAGAAAGATTTTTGTTCTTATTCTATCTAAATCTTTTTATGGCTTTGAACAATCTATAACAATATATAAATACAAAACTTAATGCGTGAAAAAACTGATTGAATAAAGTCATGTCACAATGCGATTATTTGAGTTCAAACAAAATTTAATGCGTGCATTTTACATATTGCAAACAATATTTAATATGTATCTGAATAAATACACCAATAATAAATGTATTTGTATTCAATAAGTACATTGATATACACACGTATATGTTGTCTAAAAAATATTATTTTTAATGTAACGTGCGATAAACACCTCATATATAATATACACGCGTTTATTTTTCTCTGTTGTGCTCATTAAGAAAAGCGGACAAACGTGCCCGTTTGGACGCTAGTTAAATATAAAGAGAAAAAAAACTTGTAAAATAAAATAAAAAATTAATATTTGATAATAAGGATTTTATCTTTCAAATTAAACTAATTATTGATTAAAATAAAATATGTATCGTTTTTTTAGTGACCCGTGAAATATAAAATTTATTTGATAGATATTAAAATGTATTTATATACATATGTAAATAATCATGCAAAAAGAAGAAAAAAAGATTCAAAAGATAAAAAAAAGACAAAAAAAATGAAATTTTGATGCGATAATGACCCGTGAGATAAAAAAAATTATTTGATGCAATTTAAAATGTATTTAGATACAAATGCAACATTTAAAATGATATATTTAATTGTAAAATGAACAATAATCATACAAATTAAATTGTATTAAATAATTATATAAAAAAAAAAAAAAGAATCATGAGATGAAGAAAGAAAAAAATTAACATTTAATTTTGTCTCTCAAATTAATGGTAGATTAAAATAAAATAGATATTGTGTTGATAGTAACCTGTGAGATAAATAAATTTTTAATTTTATTAAAATTAAAAATAGATTTTTGATATTTTTAGTGATAATAATTAAATAGAGAAAAAAATTAAAATGAAAGTGAGAAAGTGTGGGAAAATGAAATGTGAGAAATATTTGAAATTTGAATGAAGAGAGAGAATGAGTGTATGTAATATTTAATTGTGATTTTATTGATAGAGATTGATAAATGAATGTCACTTGTCATGATATAATAGAAGTTGAGATTGAAAAAAATAAACATTAGTTGATTACTAAAATGTCCTTTTGTTAGTATAAATAATTTGTGATGAAAGGATAATTTTGAGAGTTCATGCACTTGAATTATAATAGATAGATAGTAGATATCATGTCATGAAAAATATGTTGCTGTCTTGTTCATGAGGAGAGGTCGAGAGAGAGAGAGAAAGAGATTGTGAGAGAGTTTTTGAAAACAAAAAGCTGATTGAGAGAGGAGTAGGATATTTTATTTTGCTTTCTATTTCTTCATCTTATTCGTATATATATTTTTTGTTGTTTCAAGTTTCACATGTATACATACATACATCATTTTGATTCTTAGATCTATACTATTTGTTTAAGGAAAAAAGAAAACTATTAATTTATACTTTTGTTTTTTTAGTTTTATAATATATAATAAACTCTCAGTTTTAAATTAATATACATGTTTACTGTTTTGTTAAATTTGAAGCTTTCATTTTTTTCTAGTTTATATAAGCTTTAAGTTTTCATTTTTTAAGTTTATAAACGTCGCCGGTTTTTTTAATGCTTCCATTTTCCTTTTTCTAAAACTGTTTCCATTTAGTTTAAGTCATACTATATACACTTTTATTAGTTATGATAGGTACCTTTATTTTATTAGAAATATTATATATACTTATTTATTAGTTATAATAAGTACTTTTTTATTTTATTAGTTATAATATATATATATATATATATATATATATATATATATACTTATTTTATTGCTAATACTTTTTATTTTTTATAGTTTTATGTCAATTTTGTAGCAATATAAATTCATTATGGATAGTATGTGAATGTCATGTTCAGCTTTCTGTTTTTTTTATTACTTTGAGGTGATGTAAAAAAATTGTTTAATTATTATCTTTTTAAATATTTTTACTTAATGCTAATTAATTAATTTATTAAATAATTTTATTAAACATTAATATTTAAATCAATTAATAATTCACTTGTTGTCCGATTTTATTTTGCGGTTACTTACTTCCTTGTTTTGGGCCTGCTTTCCTACGAGTAATCCTTGATGCTTTGTCTTGATTAATTGATGATGTTTATTCTTGAAGTCTTGCCTTGTGAGCCGATTACATACCTTGATCTTTGTTGTGTACATACACTGTCATTTGTTCATGCTCTTAACTTTGTTGTTTGCATACTGTACATTATTTTCCTGATGCCAATATTCTGTCTGATATCCATCTGTGGCTTTTTGAATCTTTATGATTACATGTTTGAGTCCAAGGGAAGGACCTGTGGTTGACTACAGTCATTGTTGGCTCATAAATTCGACGCTTGTATTAAGTTGGAGGAATTAACTGATGTTAAAATTCTTGGAAGAGGTCCAAAGGAGTGTTCGACTGGAATTTCAGGTGGAATCTAAGTCGAAGATGCTTGTATAAAGAATATGCTTGGGACTTAGAAATATTTCCGAGAATCTGGAAATAACCTTCGACCGAGACTACTGATGATGTTCGACGCTAAGGAATTCAAATTTAAATAAAAGAGGAAGTAGTTATTCTGGTCCGCTCCTGAAAGAGACAAGTGGCGCACATCTAAGGGACAAAAGCATGCAGCGCGACACTTGTCATGTGTTGATTGTTTTAGGAAGTTAACAACAGTTAGTTTTATTATTATAAATAGGAGTTCTAGCAATAGGATACGGTGTGTTGTGTTCACTTTGTACAAGTTACTCCAAATTTACTCAAAGTATTCGCGTGTAGAGAAAAGAGTCTTGTGAGAATGTACGTGATGTAAACACCATTTATCTTTTCAATGCAATTTACTTCAATCTTTCGTTAAGCACTCTTCTTTTATTTGACGCAAGTTATTTTTCTGCACTCTGTCTTATTTACTTTTAACCTTTACTGTCTACCTTCGACCATTTTCCATTACATTTTCAGCCTTTTAACTTAACATTTTAAATGTCTTTTACACTATATTTTCAACAAAGCTTTCTTCATGAACACTGTCGAAATGTTTAGTTCTTTATAATTTACTTTAAACTAGTTGTTAGCACATGTCCTAGGATCAGTCTGATCGATCCTGTTAGTCACCAAAGTTAGATTTGAAAGATCAGCGGTTGTTTACCAATTTTCACGGTAAACAAATTGGCACGCCCAGTGGGACAATGCTAACTTCTATAAAGATTTTTTCTAAGTTTAGAAAATCTACATTTATTAGTCTTTTCTTTGAGAAAACTTTGTTGCATGTTATTGAGAAGTGGAAAAATAGTCACTACAAACGAAGAGAGACCAAGGAGAAGATACACTAAGAAAATGGCAACGAACACTAGTCAGCCAAACAATCCAAACCCTCGAGGGAGTGGTTCTAATCCTTAATCAAGTAATTCAAATACTCAGCCTAGTAACACTAACCCTCAAAATGTGTCTAGGGACGATGTAGTCCCACCCCCAGTTTCTTCGACAAGAGAGCCAATACCGCCTCCTGTTATGTCTGAACCAATGCCATCAATGGCAGGTTCAGGGTCGACATATATAAGGGCTTACACTCAACCTGTTTTGGAATACATTAGGCCACAAGCATCGAATCCACAAACTCCACCAGGAGGAACTTCGACCTTTAGGCGTCTTCCCCCTGCAGGGTTTTCACAACCGTTGCCAAGGAATCCACCTTATGGAATGCCAACGTCGGTAATGCAAAGCCTCCAAAATGCCCCCCCAGTATTCTCAGAGAATGTAATGTCTTCGCCATTACAAGGGTCAGGATCTGGGATAAATGTGGGTCGAAACAGTGAGAGTGTAGGTGTGGGATATTCCACTCAAGGTCCTAGTCTGACGAATACTTCTATAGCATGTTTGAGACAACAAATGGATGAGAGTAACCTACAAATGGTACAAACCTTGTCCCAAACTATGGGGGAAATTTTCCAGCCCTTGATCTAGAACACTACCCAAACTAACCAACAATTAGCAGCGCAATTGGCACCCTTGGTAGAATTTATGGGTGTACCAGCCCCTGTTCGAGGCGCAACTGTTGTGGAGAACATTCCCCGGCGGAACCTAGGGAACGTACCTGAGGCGAATCTAGAAAATCAGGGGATAGTCGAACCCCTTAAACTCGAACCTCCTAGAGTCGAACCACCTAGGAACCAAGTGCCAATTCCTGTAGAGAGGGAACAAGAGGTAGTTATAGTAAATAGAAACCAAGATGCTGACCATGTTGTACAACAGGTTCGACGTAATAACGTAGTAGCAGATAACAACCTAGTAGTCATGGTCGAAAGGATAATGGCTCGAAATGGGGTAAATTTTGGTTTTACTAGGCCAAATTATACATCACCAATAGTAGATTACATTCTTCAATCAGAATTACCTCCTAGGACGAAGGTCCCAAAGTTTACCAAATTCTCAGGAGATACCACTGAATCTACTGTCGAACACGTAGCCCGGTATATGATCGAGGCTGGAGAGATTGCAAATGACGAAAGTCTTAGGGTAAAATATTTCCCAAGTTCTCTCACTAAAAATGCTTTTACTTGGTTTACAACCCTACCTCCTAACTCAATCTGTAATTGGACCCGGTTAGAACGTTTATTCCATGACCAATTCTACATGGGACAAACTAAGATTAGTTTGAAGGAATTGGCTAGCATAAATCGAAAGTTTACTGAGCCAATAGATGATTACCTGAATAGGTTTCGGTTACTTAAAGCTAGGTGCTTTACACAAGTTCCAGAACATGAATTGGTCGAAATGGTCGCTGGTGGCCTTGACTACTCTATTAGAAAGAAGTTGGATACCCAGTATCTAAGAGATATGGCCCAACTAGCTGATAGGGTTCGACAGTTAGAACGTTTGGAAGATGAAAAGGCTAAGTTTAACAAGAGTAAAAAGGTAGCCTATGTTGAATATAATGAGGATGTCGCAGGTTTACATGATGAACCATTGTATTTCGACGAAAATGAGATAGATGTTGCTGAATTAAAGCAAGGTTCTCCCTATGCTTGTAAAATGTTAGCTCCTTCGAATGGAAAAAATTCGGTCGAATCTGAAAAGAATGATAAGTTTCCAAAGAAAACATATACTTTCGACATCACTAAATGTGACGAAATTTTTGATTTGTTAGTTAAAGATGGACAAATGATAGTGCCTGCTGGCGCTAAAATGCCACCTTTAGAACAAAGAAAAAAGAGAGGGTTTTGTAAGTACTATAATTTTCTGGGCCATAAAACTTCTCAGTGTTTTCTTTTCAGGGACTTGGTGCAAAACGCTATCCAAGAGGGTAAGTTGAAGTTTGGAGAGAAGAGCAAAGGTCAAATGAAAATTGACTCTGATCCATTACAAACAGTGGATGCCCATTATGCTAAGCCGGAAGTACATATGGTGGAGGTTGCTGATGACTTTGACTGTTCAATTAACATGGTGGAAATCACTGAAGATTTCACCAATGATGCAGTTTTAGCCAAGGTTACTGAAGGCCTTGACATCAATACAATGGGGAAACTCATAAGCGAGGCTGCTGATGGCTTCGACAAAGCTACTGATGGCTTAGATGATGGGATCACTGAAGATTCCAACATAGTGCTGGTTACCAAAGAAACTGCTGAGAGTTTCGTTAAGATGGATAAGGCTGCTGAAGGCCTTGGTGTAGACTTCTGCAATCTGAATCTTAGTGCTGATGTCGACATGGATGTGAATATGGTCGAGATTACACAACCTGAGACCATGAAGATTGATGAAGCAATCTGCCAAGAGGAGCGTAACAAAGTGGCGTATCCAAAACAGGAAGAAACTATCATTGAATTCCTTCACCGTTGCCAAAAGAAGGGATCAGGTGTCATGCTATGCCCCAGATGCAGTGCAATCTTCGACCAGAAAGCTGCCCATAATCTTGAGGGGGTTATGAAGGCTAAAGAAACAAGGGAGCAAAGAACGTCTTAGGGTCAAAGGAGTTTCGATCCTAGAAGGTCCTCTTCAAAACAAGTGGGAGGAAAAACACAGTTCCCAGGGGCCAGATCCAACACCTTCAAACCAACAAGTAACGCGCCAGTGGGAAGTTGGATGAAACCTGTCGAAGGAAAGGAAAAAGGTCAGAAGAAATGGAAAAAGTTTGAGGTGAACAGAGGCTCTTCAATAGAGTATCAAAAGGAGTTTCAGACTTCCAACAAGTCGGCGTATGTCTCTGAAAACTATAAGGGGAAGAACCCGATGTTACGATCTCAATGGAGGAGAGAATAGCGTAGAAGGAAGGCTCTCAGGGAAGCTTAGTCGAAGGACCAAGGGGAGTCCAGTACTAACGTCCCTACTGATAATAACGGAGGTACTCAAATGAAGAGTGCTGAAAAGGCGCCTATGGGGCGAAGGTTGTTTTCCTCTCAGGAGGATGAACGTGAAAAAACTGTCGAAAATGATGAAGAAATGACAGACAACTTCGACTCTGAGTCTGATTCTTCTCTTGACATCATAGTCAATGTGGTGTCTGTGATGCCTAGGGAGTTCGACCAAATTACAGAGGTCGAAGATTTGGATGCTTAGACTGAAGCAGAGATGGAGGCACACAAGCCTGTGTGCTACTATATTATGAATAATGGGTGCGTTGAAGAGCAGAACACCTTCTTCGAGCGACCCACGGAGGCGATGAAGGGCCACCTAAAGCCCCTCTACATTACTGGAAAAGTGGAGAACGTACCAATAAACAAGATATTAGTTGACTGTGGCGCAACAATAAATCTGATGCCACACTTCTTATTGAACAAGATTGGCAAGTATGATACCGATACTAAGCCACATAATATGGTTCTTTCGAATTACGAAGGAAAAGTTGGCTCTACACTAGGTGTGATATAGGTTGACTTAACAGTTGGGATAATTACTAGGCCTACTGTCTTCATGGTAGTGGAAACAAAAGCCAACTATAATTTGCTCTTAGGACGAGAGTGGATACATGGCATTGGTGCAGTGCCATTTTCGATGCATCAACGAATCACCATCTGGAGGCCATATGCCATAGTCGAGAACATTGAAGCTGATCAGGGGTATTTTAAGGCACCAATAAATCATGTCGACATGAGACAGTTCGACAAGCACCTGGCTCATATTGCCCCTTGTGGCCCAGCAGATTTTGAGTTTGTCCCAGATGATGAAACATTTTGCTCATTGTACTTACATCCCATCGATGGTTTCCGTTGGGATAAGGAGGTACCAGGGGAAAGGCTTTCATACCTTGGCGAGCCTGTAGTAGACCCCACAGGGTGGGGAAGTGAGTTCAGTGACAATGAATGAGTTCGAAGCTTTGAAAAGAATTTTGGCCTATGTGACTGAAACCAAACTACAAGCGGCTTTGGAAGCTGTCAATGAATACATGGCTGGCGAAGCCAATTCTGGATTACACCAAGAAGGTCCTGGTAAGGACTTCGACCCAGAGCCACCTGATAAGGTTCAGGGTGTAGAGCAAGGCCAGAGGCTTGATGTCATCTATGATGATGAACCTTTGGGGTTTGAAAAGGATCCGCTGGTAACTAACATTAAGATGCTAGCGCATGATCCATTAGAAGAATCGACCTATGAGAAGGGGTAATCAGAAGGCCAACATATGTCAGCGCCAACCTTGACCCACAACTTAAGGTCGAAGTTACCCAGTTATTGCGGGAGTTTAAAGACTGTTTCACCTGGGACAATGATGAGATGCCTGGTTTGAGTAGAGAGTTGGTCGAACATAAGTTGCCGATCAAGCCTGGGAAGAAGCCAGTCAAACAGAATCCAAGACGGTTCGCCCCAGAAATTCTCTCAAAGATAAAGGAAGAAGTCGAAAGGCTCCTTCGATGCAAATTCATCCGCACTTCCAGGTATGTCGAATAACATTGTACCTGTTATTAAAAAGAATGGTTCCTTAAGAGTTTGCATAGACTTTAGATATCTAAATTCTGCGACTCCAAAGGATGAATATTCTATGCTTGTGGCAGAAATGCTAGTCGATTCCGTCACAGGACATGAGTACCTTAGTATGTTGGATGGGTACTCTGGTTATAACCAAATATTCATTGCAGAAGATGATGTCCCCAAAACAGCTTTTCGTTGTCCTGGAGCCTTAAGCACCTACGAGTGGGTAGTAATGCCTTTGGGCCTCAAAAATGCTGGGGCAACATATCAACGAGCAATGAAATCAATCTTCCATGATTATATAGAGACTTGCATACAAATATATATTGATGATATTATGGTTAAGTCTGTTTCAGGGAAGAGTCACTTAGACCATCTTCGACAGTCCTTTGAAAGGATGAGAATACATGGTCTCAAAATGAATCCTCTTAAATGTGCATTTTGTGTGCAGGCAGGGGATTTTCTAGGCTTTGTGGTTCACAAAAAGGGGATCGAGATCAACCAGAATAAAACCAAAGCCACCATGGAAGCGAAAGTGCCATCAACCAAAAAGGAGTTGCAATCACTGCTGGGCAAGATTAATTTCTTGAGAAGGTTTATATCGAACCTAAGCGGAAAAACGCAGGCCTTTTCACCATTACTTCGATTCAATAAAGATGTGTTTGAATGGGGGCAAAGGCAGTAGGAAGCCTTTGACAAGATCAAGGAATACCTGAGTCGTCCTCCAATTCTTGCACCACCTTGTCGGGATAGGAGTATGAGATTGTACATAGTTGCGTCAGACAGAACCTTAGGGAGCATGTTGGCTCAAGAGGATGAGGATGGTGTCGAAAGGGCCATCTACTACCTCAGTAGAGTTTTGAATGATGCAGAAACTAGGTATAGCATGATAGAAAAATTATGCTTATGCTTGTATTTCTCTTGTACAAAATTGAAGCAATATGTAAAACCAGTTGATGCTTACGTTTCGTCTCATTTTGATGTTATCAAACACATGTTGTCTAAACCTATTTTGTATAGTCGAATCGGTAAATGGGAGCTAGCATTGACTGAGTACTCTTTAACATATAAGCCTTTAAAAGCACTTAAAGGACAAGTGGTAGTAGACTTTATAGTTGACCATTCCATAAATGAAAGTGCTTTAAATTACGGCAAACTGGAACCTTAGAAGTTATACTTTGATGGCTCTAGCCACAAAGATGGAACAGGTGTAGGCGTGCTGATTATTTCTCTTGATAAAATTCCAACAAAATTCAAGTACAAGGTCGAAGGACTTTTTTCCAACAACGAGGCTGAGTATGAAGCCTTATTAGCGGGACTTGAAATTTTGTTAGAATTGGGGGCAACTCGAGTCGAAATAATGGGAGACTCAGAGTTGGTCATAAAGCAAATTACAAAGGAGTACAAATGTGTTAAGGAAAATCTTATCATGTACTTTGTAATAGCCAACAGACTACTAAAGAAATTTGAAGTAGTAAGCATTCGACACCTACCTCGACTAGAGAATCAAGTGGCCAATGATTTGGCTCAGATTGCTTCTGGGTATAAGGTTTCGAAGGAAAATTTACAAGAGGCAATCGAAGCCAGAGGTAAAGTCGTGTCTGTTGGATTATGCCCATCAGATCTAGAAGTGACGAAGCTTGGATATGCTGATGAGGAAAATTTTGAGATTTTTACAATAGACAGCTTGTTGGACAAAGATTGAAGGAAACCTATAGTCGAATACCTGCAAAATCCAACAGCGTCCACAGAGCGAAAGGTCAGGTATCAAGCTTTAAGTTATGTTCTTCTAGGTAATGAATTGTTTAAAAAAACCCCTGAGGGAGTCTTACTTAAATGCCTTAGTGAATCAGAGGCGTATCTTGCCCTTTCGACTGTCCATAGTGGGGCATGTGGGGCACATCAAGTAGGCCATAAGATGAAGTGGCTATTGTTTCGACAAGGCATGTATTGGCCTACTATGCTAAAAGATTGCATTGAGTTCACTAAGGGCTTCCAGGAATGCCAAGTTCATGCTGGCATACAACATATCCCTGCAAGTGAGCTGCATTCTATAGTCAAACCATGGCCTTTCAGAGGTTGGGCTTTGAATTTGATTGGAGAGATTTGACCAGCATCCTCCAAAAATCAGAGATATATTTTGGTGGGTATTGACTATTTTACGAAGTGAATCGAAGCGATACCTTTACCAAATGTGGATCAAGATGATGTAATCGAATTTATTCCAAAATACATCATTTATAGGTTTGGAATTCCAGAAACGATCACAACAGATCAAAGATCAGTCTTTACTGGTCGAAAGATGCAGGAGTTTGCTAGAGAAATGGGTTTCAAACTCTTAACCTCTACACCTTATTATGCTCAGGCTAATGGTCAGGTCGAAGCAACCAATAAAGTGGTGATTGGTTTGATTAAAAAACATGTGGGAAAGAAACCTAAAAAAATTGGCATAGGACATTGGACTAGATCCTTTGGGCATGTCGAACCTCTCCCAAAGAGGCAACTAACACCACTCCATTTTGATTGAGTTATGGTCATGATGCAGTATTACCTGTGGAGATCTACCTTCAGCCGACAAGGATTCAGAGACATCATGAAATTCCTTTTGAGTTTTATTGGGATATGATGTTAGATGAGTTGGTAGATTTGGACGAAGAAAGGCTTAAAGCTTTAGAACTTTTGAAGAGACAAAAGAAAAGAGTAAAGAAGTCTTACAATAAGAAGGTTAAGATTAAGACCTTTTCTCCTGGAGATTTAGTTTGGAAGGTAATCTTGCCTATGGATCGAAAGGTTAGAGCCTTGGGTAAATGGTCCCCAAAATGGGAAGGCCCGTTTCAAATTACCCAAGTATTTTCTAATGGAGCCTATGAAGTTGAAGAATTAAATAAGGATAAAAGAATATTGAAAGTAAATGGCAAGTAATTGAAAAAATATAAACCAACACTTCAAGAAATTAAAATTGCTAAAGAGTAATTCGATGTAAAAAGGCAAGGCCAACAATGGTATTTATGAATGCCAAAATGGCTTAAAAGTCATTACATATAAAAGCCTCAAAAGGCTATGGAGCATTATACAAAAAAGGAAAAATTACAAAGAAATTAACAAGCTAAAAAGGGAGATTCTCCTTCATCTTCAAGTACTTCGACTTCTGGAGTTCAAGACGCCTTTCACACAAGGCCTTGTCAGATTTTAAACGTTCAACTTCTTTCTCCAGTTGTCGAGCTTCCTCAGCAAAGGTTATTGCATTGTCAAGCTCTTTTGACACGACAGAGTCATCGAAGGCGGATAGTTCAGCATTGCGTTTTTTGGCCTTTGAGATCTTGGTTCGAAGCTTCTTGATCTTTCGCTCCCAGGAGGCAATGTTTTGTTCATTGGAGGTGATCTCTTGCTTATTCATTTCTTTGGTTTCCTCCAATTCTGCTACCTTATTCTCAGAGTCCGTGGCAGCAGCCCAAGCAGCAACTTCTCTTCCAGATTTGTCTGAAATTGCCTTCTCAATTTGAGGCAGGCGCTTGAAGTCACCATAGACTTGGTCAATCATAGTGCCAAGCTCTAAAATAACGTTGGCAGATTCTGGAGAAATAGCATGGATTTCAACTTGTTGGAGGAGATTCTTCAGAGAGATGTGAGTGACTTAATCCATCTGTAAGAGTGTGAAAAGGTTACCTTTAAAGATCTTCTCTTTGATCTTCAGAAGGATATTGTCCTTAGGCTTGCTTGAAGGCCGATCTCTAGAGGCAGTCGAAGCACTAGGAGTTTTGTCAGAGGAAGTTCCTAGACTGCCAAGAAGGATATTTATGTATTGTTGAGGGTTACTGGCCTTTAAGGCATCGAGTTCCTTTTCAGAAAGGCTTGCTCCATACACAGTGGAGGTTACTTTGCCTTCAGCAGCAACAACAGTTGCTTGGGTAGTAGTGGCTTTGACAAGGGTTGGCTCTTTAGTAGGTCCTTTGTCAGCCTTCTTCTCCTCACCTTTGTCCTCCTCTTCTTCATCTTCATCCATTTTGTCATCAACATTTTCATCACTGTGGCCATCAAGTTTAGACTGGTGCATTGTCTCATTATCATCTTCTTCCATCTCCTCCTCCCCTTCTGGACCAGCATTGTCAGCCCCAACGGTCTCGTCCACTGGTGATCCATCTTCCTCGACCAGGGTTGTATTTTCATCCATGGAGGCGGTCCCTGAATTCTGCTGACCGCCATCTTCCTCATGGTCGGAGCCATCTGTTTGAGACTGCTGGGTAGCAGTCTTTGTTGGCGAAGAGGGAGCTGTTTCAAAGCCAGGTTTGTTAATCTCACCTAGTGAATTCATTCCAGAGCCCAAATCAGAAGTAGGATGGTATGTAGGCTCACCTTGGCTATTCAGAAGAGTGGATGGAGAAGGAGGATTATCCACTGGTGGCTTCAAGCCACTTGCATCAGCCTAAATCACATCGAAGCAAAATTAGGTCAAAAGGAAACAAGGTAAATAAATTTGCACTTTAAAGAGTTAAGCGATAAGTTACGTTGACACCTTCAGCATCAGGGCAAGAGTTATTGCTTTTAGCATTATCTGCGGCTGGTTTAGAGGCAGCTCCAGAAGAGGCTTCTGCAACTCTAGTAGTGGTTGTCTTTTTGGGGACTTTGGATATTTTAGGCTCAGATTGGGCACCAGCAGCATCTGTCTCTTGGCTGGGTTTTTTCCTCTTCTTTAACTTTAAGTCTTCAGGAGGGGATTGGTCATCATTCTCCGAGTCGAAGATAATTTGGGCAGTGCCCCTCTTTGACTTCCTCTGAGGTGTCAGAGGTGGTTTGCGGGAAGCCTGAAATAATGAGAAGTATTAAGGAAAAGAAGGACTAATCAATGAAGGAAAAGGTGTGTGACGTACCTTGTTGCCTTCACCCTTTGCTTCGACCGGTTGCTGAGGTATGTTCTTTTTGGGTATAGCTGCAAAACAAACAAGGTTACCACAAGTCAGTAATGATAGAGTTCAAATGAAGGAACATAAAATCGAAGGATCCAAACCTTCATGTATTTCGGATTTGATGCGAACATCTTCAATACCGACATGAAGGTGTCTTTTGAAACTGTCTAGCGTATGCTTAGTCGGAACCACCCGCTGAACCTTGGGTTTCGACTGCTGACGAAGGATCTTTATAGAATCTCCACAGATAAACCAATCTGGAAATGGAGGGGCAAGAGCCACTCCAAAGTCAGTAGATGGCATTCGAGGAGTCTTCGGAGGAAACAGTGCGAAATCCACTTCATAGCATTTCTCAGGGGGGATGTAGGAAGGGAGTTTCAAACTCTCCATTTTCTTTAAAAATTTCTCCTTCAGCATAACTGCGGCTTCACGGACGGTTCAATTAATATCATCTGGTCGATAAACAGTTTCAAAGTACTTTTGGAAGGCTTGGATCTCTTTGATATGAATCGATTTACCTTTCTTGACCTTCTCCTGCACATCAACAAAAGCTTGGTCAATCAACTGAGCGAAGCTAGAAACTTCAAGGAACTCTGCAGCATAATGCTTCGACCACCAATCGTGGAATTCTTGAGTGCAGAGGTGAGAGGGCTCAAAGTAGATAGGAGTGAGGAGTGATCTATGAGCATGTCGAGAGAGGTGCGTCGAACTCCCTATAACATCATAGACGGTGTGGGGAAGGATCACATGAACCTTCTTCTCGTACAGGCATTTGGGTAGAGTCTGGACCAAACCAAATTGTCGAGAGACAAGATTTGGTTGGTAGGCCATCAGAGATGTTTGGCCCCTTAGCAGGTTGAGTCGATGAACGATGAGTCGAGGGATCAGGAATGCCTCCCAGACACGCTTCGATTCTTCTTCATGCTTCTTGAACGAAGGGAGAAAGGGCCTGGTAAACCATTCAGGACCATATTTTCTTTCAGCGAATGGTGCCATCCTGGGTGTGAATTCATAGCGCTTGGCAAACATCTTGACGAAGCCAGAGAAGGATGCCCTAAGTGTCTGCCCTTCTTCGTTTGGGGTTAGATGCACCAGTCGAATCCATTCGACTCGTCTCTCCTTAATTTCTGCAGCCTCTTCATCTACAGTCCCTTTGTTAGGGTGGCTGGCTTCAAATTTGGCATTAAGCCAAAGCTGGAGTAGCCAAAAGGGTCCTGATAGCAGGAGGTTCCCATTGCTTTCTTGATCTTTTAGGCGACCAACACCTTCACTTAAGGACTCATACAAACTAGCCAGTATCATTTCACTCAGGTAAATACCTCGATTAAGGTGCAATTGATTGGCCAGAGTTAGGTATTTCCTGGCCACCTGCAAAGATTTGGTGCAAAATACACAACTAGAAAGCCACATAGCCAGAAATGCTATGTGCTCTTGATCTTCGACTGTGTCAGTTTGTTTGTTATGGTAATGGTTCATGGAATGGGTATAAGTATGTTTGGTGGTTGAAAACCCTATGGTGTCTTGAGCATCCACCTCTGGGTCGTATACTAGTCGATGTGGTTTTAGCCCTGTAATAGCGGCTATGTCGAAGAGGGTGGGTGTCATCATCCCACACGGGAGATGGAAGGTATAGTGGGTGCTGTCCTAAAAGTATAAAGACGACGCTAATAAATTCGGACAGTAAGCTGGACCTGTCTTCGACATCATAATCAGGTCATAAATCCCTATTTCCTTCCAGGTTTCTGCTTTGACTTTCTCTACCTTGGTTAACCAGTTTAAGTAGAGACCAGAGTCTTTGAAATACGGGGTTGCCCTAAATAATCTAGACCCATCATTCAAGTACTTTAAGTCAATGTTTGTTAGGGCTACATTGTCATGGGGTTCATATGTTACCCTAGCTTTGTCTTCTGCCCTAAGGGTTTGGTTTTGCGGTATGAAGGGAAGAAATCACTTATAGCTGCATAATCTACATATAAAGAAGACAAAGGACCAAATAGAGCTAACGGTTTACCAGAGACGGTAACGAGAATCAGTACCTGGGATTTGTAAATATGCCTTTTTTCTTCCTTGAGAGGCTCAGGGATGAACTGCTGATTCTTCACCACTTTGGGTTCATTCAACGTAGCGAATAGAGGGAGTAGTGGCATGTTCTTTGGCCCTTTGAACTTCTGGCTTTTCTTTAGATCTTGAGCAGTAGTGTTTGAAGATGCCATTGTTGAAAACTTGAAGAAAATGAGTTTACTGAAGATGAAGGGTTGAAGATTTTGAAAAGAAAGAGAAAGAAGTGTTTAGTGGGCACTCTAGAGTTGGAAAAATAAAAATAGTTTCTGAAGAAACTATTTATAAAAGTACTTGGAAGCACTAAAAGGTCACTAATCATCATTAGAGGCTAAAAGATAGTGGGACACGTGTTCCCTCAGGAGCAAAAGTAGGGGCGGTGGCAATTACTTCCCATGCTCACGATCTCCTAGACTCTAGGAAAGGTTATGATGGTTTGGGGTGTGATGTGACTTCCGAGGAGATGTTTTAGATATAATCATAATTGGCCATGACGTCATAAATGTGATTGAAAAGAAACTGAACAGTTTTTTGAAACGTGGGTTCGTCAGTTATGTTGATACCAATATAAGGTCGAAAGAGGGCGTCGAATAGACACTGTCAAAAAATGACCTTTCCTCCAGTATTGTTGAAAAGGACATTTTTGGGGGACAATTTGTTGGCTCATAAATTCGACGCCTGTATTAAGTTGGAGGAATTAACTGATGTTAAAATTATTGGAAGAGGTCCAAAGGAGTGTTCGACTGGAATTTCAGGTGGAATCTAAGTCGAAGATGCTTGTATAAAGAATATGCTTGGGACTTAGAAATATTTCCGAGAATCTGGAAATAACCTTCGACCGAGACTACTAATGATGTTCGACGCTAAGGAATTCAAATTTAAATAAAGGAGGGAGTAGTTATTCTGGTCCGCTCCTGAAAGAGACAAGTGGCGCACATCCAAGGGACAGAAGCATGCAGCGCGACACTTGTTATGTGTTGATTATTTTAGGAAGTTAACAGCAGTTAATTTTATTATTATAAATAGGAGTTCTAGCAATAGGATTCGGTGTGTTGTGTTCACTTTGTACAAGTTACTCCAAATTTACTCAAAGTACCCGTGTGTAGAGAAAAGAGTCTTGTGAGAATGTACGTGATGTAAACACCATTTATCTTTTCAATTCAATTTACTTCAATCTTTCGTTAAGCACTTGTCTTTTATTTGACGCAAGTTATTTTTCTGCACTCTGTCTTATTTACTTTTAACCTTTAGTGTTTACCTTCCACCCTTTTCCTTTACATTTTCAGCCTTTTAACTTAACATTTTAAATGTCTTTTACACTATATTTTCAACAAACCTTTCTTCATGAACATTGTCGAAGTGTTTAGTTATTTAGAATTCACTTTAAACCAGTTTTTAGCACATGTCCTAGGATCAATCTGATCGATCCTGTGAGTCACCAAAGTTAGATTTGGAAGATCAGCGATTGTTTACCAATTTTCACGGTAAACAGTCATACATTGCATTTTATTCATTTTTGTATCATTCACCTCAATGTTTCCCCTTTAGGTTGATTCCCTCTAGGATGTACATACTTAGATTCTTGACTTTAGACAGATTCCCTTAGGATAGTTTCCCTTAGGATGTTCAACTTTAGACAACTTACAGTTAGTCTCCCCTTTTCTCCCATGAGAGGATTAGACATGAGTCATCCCTAGTTGAGATGTAATTCTCCTACCCCATGACATAGTGTAGAAAGATGTTGATTTCTTTTCCACTTGAGAGAGGTATGTGGCATACTCGTCGATCCGTTATCCGAGTCAGAGCCCTTCTCTTAATGTGAATTAAAGATCCATCTTCCACATGTTTAAGGTGGTTCAGTCGAGTATTTTCCTTAAGATGGCAACTTGTATCTTCTTCTGAAACCAATCAACAAACATAGCTTTTATCTGTAGTTCGAACTACGGATGCTCTGATTTCTCAAAGTTCTTTTTGAGAATACGTAGGCACAAGTTCAATCCTTGCCAAGCAACCTTTTATTTTTACTTTGTTTACCCCTTTGTGAGGGGAACTACGAATGCTATGATTCTTTTAGTCAGGATAGGTAGGCACGAGATGCGATGTCTTGGCGAGCATACTTAGGAATAGTACCTTAGGTCTTCCTTTTCCTTTCACCCTTAGCAAACAAATAACAAATAACAAATAACACAAATACTAACAAGAGGTTCCTGCAGAGTACTACATATACTTAGGATGCTAGCATCTTCCCTAGGTATAACCAACCCCTGAACCTTAGATTCTCTTTGCTTTGCACTGCATTGCATATTTATGGGTTATTCGTTCTTTTTCCCTTCCCTTGGATAAATTAAAGATCGGTGGTGAATTATGATTTTTGATTCAAGTTAATTAATAGTTTGATATCCAATTCTCACCGTGACAGCTACCTTCATGGCGAACGCCATCTTGGACGTCGTGTGTGTAAATTGCTCATTTTGATCGTTTTTCCTCTGTTTCGCTTTGTTTCTTCGGGTATGGCTCTCTCTTGGCTATGTACCTGAAATACAAACAAAATAACATTATAACATTAGAAATGAATGCAAAATGATAGCAAAATATGTGCAAGTCGTGCCAAATACGCAGTGTGTTTCGGTGTTATCAAAATCTCCCACACTTGAACCATTGCTTGTACGCAAGGAAACATCATAAACATAATAAGAAAAACAACAACACAAGTAATCGTCCTAGGGTAAAGACTCTAATTCGATCAAGGTCACATCGATAGGTACTAACTTGTAAATTAAGGATATCGTAGTAACACGTTCCGCAATTGCGGTCATGAGTCTCCCTCCTATATAAACCAATCTGCATCATGTTATTATACTTTGGCCTAACTTACTCATCCCATTTTTCTATCCTTTTTCGTTCAGGCGCAATCACATTAAGCCCGTTATCTGTACTCACATGTTGAACAAACCTGTTAGTGATCATGATCCATATCGTGTCAATATTCAGTAATTTTGATAATTCAATACAGACACATATGCATTTTTTAAAGGTTTCTCCACCGTTAGGCTAAGTAACCAGGTGAGGGTTACCCAACTTAGAAGGCGGATTCCTTTTCAACCTTCTTTTTATTATTTCTTTTTCTTTTTCTTTTTAAAGCATGGGATCATTCACCTATTTGAATCGATCCGTTCACTTAGCGGTAATTCAGATGGTGGTGACTGCTAGGCTAAACTACTTCAGGACTCATTCAAGGGTAAAATTTTAAGGCCATTGTATAATAAGTATCCGGATCAATCTCTATAATTTGGATACTCGCGGTGTTAAGACGATACCGATCTCTTGGAAGTTTTCCCAAGTCTCTGCAACCTATCCTAAACTTGTCTAAAAGTCGTAGGATTTCAAAATAAACATCATTTTCTTTTTCAAAAAATTTCGGTATGGCTCAAAAATGCGGGAAATTAACAAACAGCATAAAACTACACATAATGACTCGTCAAGCACATGTAATGATAAAGTACTAAATGCAATAAACTAAAAACAGTAAAAATAACTTAACTAAAAAGCGATAAAAGTAGAAAGCATAACCAAAAAGCGGTAAAAGTAGAAATCATAATAAAAGCGGTAAAGGTCCTCTCCCACACTTAAACCGAACATTGTCCCCCTGATGTTTCGATAAAAGGTGGAAAAGGGATAAGTAAAACCTGAATGAGTACTACTCCTGACCACCACTGCCACCTTCTCCCTGATCTGGATGTCGGTGACGATGACTCCTGCTTCGACAACGAGAACTCTGAGATATCTCGAGCTCCTGGACAAGTGCTAAGAGTGTGACGTTTAAATCCCGTTGCCTTGAGAGGTTTCCTAGTATGGCCCCCTGGTTAGCATGCACGAGGGTGAGGTCACGCATATGTGCGGCCTGTAGGCGCTGCTGCTCGGATGCTACGGCTAGTTGGGATTTCATCGCTGATCGGAGGGATCGATCTGTCTGCCTCTGTGATTCTCACATGAATTCCATCATGTCTCGCTATTATTCGTACATAGCATAGAATAAACCATCCCACTCTTCTCTCGAGCTCTCTGCTCTCGCATCATCTTTTCATCAAAATAAAAACCAGAAGAAATACTTGCAAAATGTTTAGAAGTACCAGGTATTGTGTGTGGGAGAATCATGTAGGGGTGGGGGTTACGAACGGGGGATGTGTCCCTCCGATCATACTCATTATCAGTACCATCATCTGCTGTGTAATCTTGTGGTACCTGTCCAGTAACAAGTGGTGTATTCAGATCAAAAGTCCAATTTCTTTCATGTCGTACATTGGTACGATTAGGATAAAGTAAAACAACACTTTTTATCGCGACATTACGAACCATGAGGGGGTAACCTCCTTATTTTCTAACTTTACACAACCGCATATTTCTTAAGAATTTCATGTCAATGGTGCGGGGTGCTAAAGGTTCCAAAGTCGCGAGCTCAATGTCGAGCCTAAGAGCGCGAGCGATGGAGGTAATCAATCCTCCAAAGGATATAATCCATTTCTTTTTCACAATGGCACACATGTGAGCTATCATGAACGGAACCGAATTCACTGGGCTCCGTGTAAGCGCTATATGTAAATAAAGAAACTCTTTTGCATTTAATTTATTAGAATTATCCTGACCAAAAATAGTATCTGCCAACATCTGGTGAAAAACACAGATGGTCGGGTTGTGGATATCAGAGGCCAAATTGCCTTCAAAAGAAACAGTGGTATGACTCGTTAATTCTCTCTAAAACTGACCCGCCTCAACTGCCCAATTAGTATCTATCGGGGCCTCACATAAAATACCTTCCCCATAGGGAAATCCCAACATACCTGCAAGCTTATTAATGGTGTATTGGTATTCCACATTAAACATGCGGAATTTAACTATGCCTACAGTGTTTGTGCTATTCGGACTGATAGAGTAAATAAGTGAGCTTAAAAATTCTCGAGTCAGATACTCATATGAGGGCTCTCTATGATCAAACAGGTTTTGCAGACCTAAGTTTTCCAATAAGTAGTAAATACAATGGTAAATGCCTAAGCTATACAAGCAAGAGTCGTCGACATACCGTGTGGCATAAACTTCACAAGTCAACAACTCTTCAAACTTCCTCCTTTGGTTGGTGCCATCTCTTCTTTCACGGAAAACAATTATACCTTCTCCCATTCCTTCCATTGTTGTTGTTTTTGCGAAGAAAATGGGGTATTTTGGTTTAATGCTTAGAGATGGGGTTTTGGGATTTTGAGTTGAGAATGGAGGTTTTTAATGTAGTGGAAGGATGGATTAATGGTGGAGATATTGGGTTTTTAAGTTATTGAGTGTGAATGTGTGTGAGTGGGATTTTATGTGGGTTAATGGTGGGAGAAAGTGGGTAGGAGATGAAGATGGTAGGTTGAAAATGGGGAGAAATTGAAGCTTTTTGCTTCTGCCTCGTATTTCCACCTTCAGTACCCGTGGCAGGCGCCACCCCTAGATGGCGAACGCCATCTTTGGTGGGTTGGCTGATGGGCCTTGGTCACGGGTCTTGAGCCTTGGGGGTGTTTAGTGCACATCTAGAGGTGGTTATGCCTTATTTTGGGGTATTTTGCTTTGCTAGAATTCCAACATTGAAAAATATATTGAAGAATGCATATGGGTTAATAATAATACTAGCAAAGATTAAAAAAAAATTGTCTGGGAAAAATAAATAAAAATAATGAATACGAAAAAATAAATATAAATAATGAATAACTGAAATAATACTTGAGAAAAAATAAATGTCGCTAATAATGGGAAATAATGAAAATAAATTTGATGGACGGAAAAAATTAAATCTAATGAGGAAAAAAAATGAATCTAATGACGAGAAAAACTGAGTCTAATGACGGTGAACTAGATAAATAATGAAAAGCAATAAATCCCCCCCCCCCCCCCACACACACACACACATAAAGTAAGCAATGTCCTTAATGCTTCCAATGTGTCTGATGTGAAGGGGACTGGTAGAGCGCCTTCTAAATAGATTTACGCCGGCCACCCTGGTCCTGATGAAGGCATGATTCTCGGGCTTCTGCAATCTAGCAACGAAGACTGTAGATATCTTGGTAGAGGCAGTCCGTTTCTGTGGCATGAGTAGCGTCAGCCACTTCCATCTGCAAATTAAGATCAGTAAGTCCTTCACGAAGAGAAATCATTTCCTGGAGCATGGCAATGATCTCATGGTCAAAGTTACGCCTCTGTAAATTAACACTAGAGGAAAGCACAATGGTCTTTTCTTAGGGGGTTTGAGGATGGTATTACGGAACAGGAGGTGTGGTGGGTCTGGCTGGGGTCTCTCCTTGCTCTTATAAAGCATAGGTCCAGTTTTCTTTCTTATGGATATTAGTTCTTCCCTGGTGAGGTAAAGCGATGTAGTGGTTCATTTCATTATTAATTAGTAACTTGTAATGCTCAGTGCTAAAGAAAACTCTTCTCACGAGGTCGCGGTCTAAATAATGGTTCAAATCAATAAGGGTGTAGCCGCAATAAGGGACGAGGTGAGAGAGTTGGTTCGTGAGGCCTAATGCATAAGCAATGTGGGTCACTGTTCCTCCTACATGGATAGGTCCCTCGGTGGATTTTGCAATACAATTTAGTTTTTCTATCAGGAAGGTTCCAGATTCTACAGGACGGGACTGGGTGGTGCAAAAGAGAATGAAAATCTCTGTTGCGCTAACAGGCTCATAGTTTTCACTCCTTCCAAAAAAGGTTTGGGATAATATCATCTGAAAGTATCTAAAATAAGGGTTATGGATATGGTTGGAAAGCTATGTGGATGGGTTAGGGTTGCCTCCACTGGTAATATCACTCCAGAAAGTGTCTATCTCTTCTTGCATGAATTCACAATTAGTTACTTCAGCCACAACATCTATGCCACTCTGAAATCCCAGAAGGTTAGCAAACTCTCTGTGGCTAAACCCGTATTCATGACCAAACAGTCTGAAGGTTATCAATCCTCCATTAAAACCACGACCATGGTAAGGCTCGTAATTAAGTGAACTGAGGAATTATAGGGTCACATTCCGATAAGTGACATTCATGGCTTCAGAGTATTCGCCCCATTGGAGTCAGTGACATAGGTATCTGACACTGGCTTTGAGCCTGAGGGCTTCCATGCGAGCGGGGTTAAGGTATCTAATGGGTAACAAAGGTCTCTCAGATAAGACCACATAACGCTTCCTTTGAGCTTCATCCCTAAACTGTACGTGCATATCGTCAAAACTCTGCATCCTGGACATATATTTAGTGGGAATGGATAGCGAACAGACCTGAAACCTGAAATGTAAACATCAAACAAGCCAATCCTGTCAAAATAATTAATCAAGTAATTCACCATTTATAAAATGGAAAATATGCAATAAAATAAAATGGGTCATAGGTTGCCTCCCACACAACTCTTTTTTAACGTCTGTAGCTCGACGATTGCTTTAAATCATGTTGTTGAAGTAACAAGGGGTGGTTCTATCAAAGCATGGCCAGAGTAGTGTGTAGGAATGTCACTGCCATTGTAAGGTTGTAATCTTTGCACGTTCACAATGAAAGGACTAGATAATTGATTGTTAATCTCAACTGCACCAGATTTCTTGACTTTTGTGACTTCGTACGCACCAGACCATCCAGAATGTAACTTACCTGGAAAAAGTCGTAGTCTGGAGTTGAATAAAAGTACGGGATCACCTACTTTGAATTCTTTTCTAGCTATCCTTTTATCATGCCACACCTTAGTTCGTTCTTTGTATATTATAGCATTTTCATAGGCATCACTACGGAGTTCTTCCAGCTTGTGGATGTCAAGTACAAGCTTGTTCCCAACTGTTAGATAATCCATGTTAAGAGCTTTTATAGCCCAATATGCCTTATGTTGTAATTCGGATGGTAGGTGACATGATTTTCCATAGACTAATTTAAATGGGGTTGCTCCTATAAGGATTTTATAAGCATTCTGATAAGCCCACAATGCATCTTGTAGCTTAGAGGACCAATCTTTCCTAGAGGTAGAAATTGTTTTATCTATGATGTGTTTGAATTCCCTATTTGAAACCTCCACCTGTCAACTGGTTTGTGGATGATGTAACGCCCCAGTTTTTGTGTGAGTTTTAATTAATCGAGTCGTTTGATTATTTTATTATTATTTTATTTTATTTTCGACTTTTATCTAAAAATGTTATTTTTCTATGTTGTGATATTTTATCGGGTTTTGGGAACATTTGCGAGATATTTGAGTGTGGGGGTATTTTGGTCATTTCATGATATTTTTCATTAAGTAGAAAATAGGAAATAGAAAGAGAGAAAAATAGAGAGAAAGAAAAAGAGAAGAAGGAAAAAGGAGAGAAAAGAGAAGAAGAAGAGAAAAAGTGAGAAAAGCTTGGGAAATTCAAGAAAACAACTCCTAGAATCGGTTTAATCGGGTAAGGGTGCGAAACTCGATTATACTATGTTTGTGTATGATTATGTATGTGTTTTCTTGTATGTTTGCTTGTCTTCCATAGCTTTTGAGTTTTAGGTTGAAAATGAGGATTTTGTGAGAAATCGATACTTTCGCGGTTGGAAATCGACGTAAATGTGGTAGAATACTTGTTGCTATGATTGTATTGAGTTCTGATTGATATATGATGTTTTGAAAATGTTTTGGTAGTAGAAAATATCATTTTGGGTTTCCACACAGCGCTGAGAAATTCTGAGTTTTCCTTGGTTCGCCTAGCGAACCTGGGGCGAAGCAGTAGCGAGTGATGTTTTCGCGGGTTCGCCTAGCGAATCAGTTAGCGAAGGTCAGCGAAGGTTCGCTGAGTTGTTCGCCTAGAGAACTTTGGGTGTTTTTGGGTCTGGTGGTTGCTGCCTTGGTTCGCCAAGGGGTTCGCCTAGCGAACTTTGTGTCTGTTTTCTAACTGGTAGTTGGTTCGCTGGACATTCGCCTAGTGAAGGTGGTAGCGAATGCTCGCTAGAGGGTTCGCCTAGCGAACAGGGCTGTTTGTGTAGTTTTGTTTTCTGCATAACTTTTGATCTGTGGTTCGGTTTGAGGCGTGGTTTGATGTGTTAGAAAGCTTATAAAATGTTCTTCTTTATGAGGATGGTTTTGAAATTGTTAGCCGATTTAATTACGTCGGAAAATTGGGAATAGTGTCGTTTGTCGACTTTTGCCGGTTTAATTGTATGAAATTGATGTGTAGCATGCAATGTGTTGTGAATATGAATGTCAATTGAATTGTATGTTGTTGTGTGATGATAATACATGTGTGGACATGCTGTGACGATGATTTATGGCCGAAAGGCAAATAAATGCAATGTGTTGTATTTGGTTTTATATGCATGATTGTGGTGGCATATATGTGTGAAGATGCATTGTTTGTCATGAGTCGTTGTATGTCAAGCATCATGATATGCATCGTTGTGACGTCCTGAGTGACAGTTTGATTCCAGAAGGAATCCGCTATAACATCGTGCGCCTTAAAAATAAGAGGACCTAAAGCGATTTGATATATCGTGCGCCTTAAAAATAAGAGGACCTAAAGCGACGGTTACAGACGATCGTGTGCCCATGTGGGGTGTGAGCGATCGAATTGTGCGCCTTATACCGAGAGGACCTAAAGCAATCCATAAACGTCGTGCGCCTTAAATACATAAGAGGACCTAAAGCGACGGGTGAACATCGTAGGCCCGACGGGGTGTTACTTGAGTGATCCTCAGTAACGAGCGATGATTCCAGTAGAGTTCCTGAGTGAACTAGTGATGAGAAATATTGGAAGTCGGTACCGCATGTGCATATGCATAGAGTCATTGTGTCGGTCTCTTGCATTTGCATAAATCATTAATGGTTGCTTATGTTTGGAATTGTGGATAAATTGATGTATGGATACTTGTTGGTGATGGAAAGATGAATTATTCCTTGTATTGCCTTGTGATTGAATTACGGCGTGAGTTGTGGTGAGAATCGTATATATGTGTATTTTTGTGTTATATATAATTGTGTGCAATTATATTATGATTGTTTTTCTCACCCTTCTGCTGTTTTATAATGCTCTATGAGGCATTGCATATTAGAGTTGCTGGAGGTATTTTTGTGAAGCTTTGCGTCTTCATTCTTTTGTTGGTCGGCTCTGATATGTGACACCGGGTACTTAGGGAGGCCGTTTGTGAATATTTGTGTATTATGTATATATATCTTTTGGCTTGAGCATGTACAACTTGATGTATGACAAACTTTTCATGATATATATATAAGTGTTATTCAGTTTTAGATTTTCCGCTTTTATTCTAAAATCTGAAATGTGGGTGTAAGGAACTGAGTTCCTCTGTTGATTGCTACCCCACTGTTGCATATCTTTATGAGCAGGTGTTGTGTGTTTGTTTCAATATAATGTGATTCCCCCAGCCTATGCCATGATAATTTAGATATACTCTGATGAAATTTTGAATTTTATTTTGGTTACCGCTTTATTTAATTGGGGGTATAGATTGGGGGTGTTACAGATGATAGGGTGTAGATATTTTATGTTTCACACCATACTTGTTTAAATGGTTCTAAAAAATTCTTGAAATAAAATGAGATCCTCTGTCGCTTATAATGAGGCGAGGAACTCCAAATCTAGGAAATATGTAGTGCTTTAACATCCTAATGACTACTCGTGCATCGTTAGTAGGTGAGGCAATAGCCTTGATACATTTAGATACATAATCGACAACTACAAGAATATACTTGTTTCCCATGGACGATAGAAAATGACCTATGAAGTCGATTCCCCAGACATTGAAGATTTCCACTTCTTGAATATTTCTTAAGGGCATCTCATCGCGCCTCGAAATGTTTCCAGTGCATTGGCACCGACCACATCTGACTATGTAAGCATGAACGTCACACTATAATGTCCGCCATAGGGTGCGGAGTGGCAATGAGTTGAAATACTTTCCACTTCCTCCTCAGGTACACAACGGCGAAATATACCATCGATGCCTCTTTTGAAGAGAAGGGGTTCGTCCCAATAAAATTATTTCGCGTCGTGGAAGAACTTCTTCTTCTGTTGGTACGTTAAGCCAGGGGGTATGATATAGGCTGCTAGATAGTTAACAAAATCTATGTATCAGGGTATGTTCGCCATAACTAGTGCTTCTTCGATATTTATTTCCAATTCGTCGAGGTCATCATCATGGTTTTCCTTAACTGATGTTATTAATCTATCATAGGTGAAATAATAATTTATAGGTATAAGATCGGGTTTTATATATTCGAGCCTTGACAGGTGGTCAGCCACTACATTTTCAAGGCCCTTTTTGTCATGGATTTCCAAGTCGAATTCTTGTAGCAACAGAATCGAGCGAAGTAATATAGGCTTCGCATCCTTTTTGCTAAGAAGATATCGAATGGCAGCGTGATCGGTGTAAACTATAATTTTGGTTCCAACTAAATAGGAGCGGAATTTGTCTATTGAAAACACTACTGCCAGGACTTCTTTTTCAGTAGTGGCGTAATTTAGTTGGGCGACATCTAAAGTTCTGCTAGCAAAATATATTACGTGTAACCTCTTATCCTTATGTTGTCTTAAGACAACACCAACGACAAAATCATGTGCATCACACATGATCTTGAATGGTTGGTTCCAATATAAGGGTTACATGATATGAGCAGATATTAGTGCTTGTTTTAATTGGTAAAATGCTTCGAGACATTTTTTCGTCGAAAAGGAATTCGACGTCTTTCATTAGGAGACCAGTTAAAGGTTTAGTAATCTTAGAGAAATTCTTGATAAATCGTCGGTAGAAACCGACGTGTCCAAGAAAACTTCGGACTTCCCGAATTATTTTTGGTGGTTGGAGGTTTTCTATAATCTCTATCTTAGCTTTGTCAACCTCAATGCCTCTGTTTGATACTATGTGTCCTAGTACTATACCTTCTTTTACCATAAAATGGCATTTCTCCTGGTTTAAGACTAGGTTAACTTCTACACACCTTTCTAGGATTTTTTCAAGGTTGGAAAGACAGTTTTTAAAACTGGATCCACACACCGAGAAATCATCCATGAAAACTTCCATGATTTCGTCTAGGAAGTCGGCAAATAGTGACATCATACATCATTGGAAAGTTATTAGGGCATTACATAACCCAAATGGCAATCGTCTGTAGGCAAATATTCCATAGGGGCATGTGAAGGTCATTTTCTCTTGGTCATCCGGGTGAATAGGGATTTGGAAAAATCCTGAATATCCATCCAGATAGCAGAAATAAGAGTGTCTAGCTAAACGTTCAAGCATTTGATATATAAATGGAAAGGGAAAATGGTCCTTCCAGGTTACTTTGTTTAGCTTTCTATAGTTTATGTACACACGCCAACCATTTTCTACACATTCTGCTACTGATTCTCCTTTTTCATTTTTCACAACTGTGACACCTCCTTTTTTAGGTACCACATGAACATGGCTCACCCACTTACTATCAGAGATTTGGTAGATTATTCTAGCTTCAAGTAATTTTAGCACCTCTTTGTTGACCACATCATTTATTATAGGGTTTATCATTCTCTAGTGTTCTCTAGAGGGTTTAGAATCTTCCTCTAGCATAATCTGGTGCATACACACAGATTGACTTATCCCCTTTAGGTCGGAGATGTTATAGTCTAAAGCTGCGAGATATTTTTGTATGACCTCTAAAAGTTGACCGGTTTCGTTATTGCTCAGATTTGCACCAACTATCACATGACGATTAAGTTCTTCATCTAAGAATTCATATCTCAGATTCTTGGGTAATTCCTTAAGCTCTATTGATGGTTTCTTTGAATATGGCATATGGTCAGGGTGAGTGCTAAGCATTCGTAAAGACTGTCATCTACATAGGGTGTCATTGATTTAAATCCATCATCTTCCATAATTGAAGGGACATCCTAGTTGGTTGTATATCTCCTAGGTTCAATCTATCACATATAACTAAAGGAATTAAACTAACACTGGCTCCTAAGTCCAGTAGTATTTTATCAATAACGTGACTTCCTAAAACACATGGTATAGAAAAACTTCTAGGGTCTTTCTCTTTTTTAGCTAATTTCTTCTCAACGGTCGAATTGCATTCTAATGGTTTAGGATCGTCAAGTTTACGTTTATTGGTTAAGATATCCTTCAAGAATTTAGCATACGGAAGTATTTGGGTGATAACTTCAGTGAAGGGAATCTCGACGTGGAGTTTCTCAATCACTTTTACGAAATTTTTGTATTGGTTATCTAGTTTGGTTTGTTTAAGTCTTTACGGGTATGGTATTGGTGATTTATAAGGAGGGGGTGGTATATAAACTTGGTTATCATTTCCTACCTCTTTATTTTTAGTTTCTCCCTCTTTCTGCTTCTCTGGTTCCACTACTCGATTTTCGGATGTAGTCATAACGTTTTCCTTTGGGGGCTCAGGGTTTTTTGGCAAGTCGTTATCCAACCTAGGATCTGCAGGTCCATCATATGTGGTTCCGCTTCGTAGGGCAATAGCATTAGCATGACCCTTAGGGTTAGGTTGGAGTTTTCCAGGGAATGATCCTTCTAGCGTAGCCTGAGCAGCTTGTTGTTGTGCTACTTGTGAGATATGGGTTTCCAACATCTTGTTGTGTGTTACCACATAATCAACTTTGGTACCTAATTGGGTAATCAACTCATTCATATGAATGTTCTGGTTCATGGGTTCTTTGTTTTGCTGGGTTTGAGCTGAAATGAAGCTCTCCATGATCTTTTCAAGGTTGGATTTTTAGGGAGTAGCTTGCATAGGTTGTGTTGGTCTTTGATCTTGGAAACCTGGTGGTCTTTGAGGTGCAGTGTTTTGGGTAGATTTATTATTATTATAGGAGAAATTTGGATGATTCCTCCATCCAGGGTTATAAGTATTTGAATATGGATTTCCTTGGGCATAGTTGACCTGATCTGAGCTTGGTTCGGCTAGAAAACTGCATTCAGAAGTGATATGTCTTTGGGTTCCACAGATTTCGCATCCGGGTCAGACTGCAGCTACGGTAGCTGTAGGATTAACGACTAAACTTTCGACCTTTTGGGATAGGGCGTCCATCTTGGCATTCATATGGTCCAGGCAACTTACTTCGTATATACCTCCTTTAGTTTCCTTCCTCTCTACTGAAGCTCGTTCTGTTCCCCGTTGATAATGGTTTTGAGCCATATCTTCAACGAGCTCACATGCTTCAGGGTAGGGTTTGTTCATCGGGGCACCACCAGCGGTGGCGTCGATGGTCATCTTCATGTTATAGAAAAGTCCATTATAGAAGGTATGCATGATTAGCCATTATTCTAGGTCGTGGTATGGACAGGCTCTTAATAGTTATTTTTACCTTTTCCAAGCGTCGAAAAGAGATTCTCCATCTTGTTGAGTAAATCGGGTTGTTTGGTTTCACATGACAGCATTCTTGCTTGGTGGAAAGTATCTAGCAAGGAATACTTTCTTCAGGTCATTCCAAGTGGTGATTGAGTTTGCTGGGAGAGAGTTCAGCCACGATCTTGCTCTATCTTTGAGGGAAAAAGAGAATAGTCGTAGACGTATTGCCTCAGGAGAAGCACCGTTACTTTTTAAGGTATCGACTAGTTGAATGAACACTTTTATGTGTTGGTTCAGGTTCTCTATCGGGAGAACATCAAACTGGTTTTGTTGTATGATTTGCAATAAAGTGGGTTTTAATTCAAAGTTATTAGCTGGGATTGTAGGGTTGAAAATACTAGAATGGGGTTTTTCATTAAAGGGAATTTCAAATTCCTTGAGTGGTTTTTGGTCTTGTTATTCTGCCATTTCTCTCCTAATTCTTTGGAGCAAAAGTCGGGCGCGTGCGTATCTTTCTGGTTCAGCTATTGGATCTTCTAAAGTTCCGGTACTCGAGTTCTTCATATTGACCGACAAAGGTGCCTTAATCTAGACGGTGTAACAATAAGGGTACGATATTTGACGCAATTGGTCCCCAGCAACGGCGCCAAAAACTTGATGCGTGCTATCTGCAAGTATACGGAGTGTATCAGAGTAATATAAAAGGTTGTCGAATGCCACCGAGACCTAATGGTCAATCTACCATATTCTATTGCTACGGTGTTTATTAAGTCGATCGTAAACAAATTAGGAAATGGAAACAAAATAGAATAACAAAGATTTAATAAATTCAAAGGTGTAACACTGGAATGTGGCTTTCGTCAACCAACAAAACTCCTATTATCTCTAATTAGAACTACTTACGGGGCAATATTTTCTTCCAAGAAAAAGAACTTAATTAAAAAGGAACCGTCACTTTCGATTTTTCAGAACCGAATTTAATCTTTAAATCTACACCGTCCGCTCACGCGTAACTGGTTGCGTATTGCGTTAAAGTAGAAAAATCCTTTTTTAGTAATCACCTTTTTAGCTCAGCTGAAAAGTAATTTGATTGGAAACTTTAACTTAAAAGGGTTTCCAGCATATGCTCGGCCAACCGGATCCTAAACCTATAAACGCGTCCGAAAATAGTTTCAGAATTACCTTCTAGAAATATTAAAATTTCCTAATTGATTAACAAAGTGTTTTCATGATTTTTATTAGCCAAAAAACTAATCAATTTTAATCTTAAGTGTCAGACGACTTTCGATCTTACCCGACGTGTCACGGTTCTACTTTCGTAGTAACCGATCAAATTAATTACGAAAAAATTATATTTAAACCAAAACAGCCCCCAAGAGTAATTCTATAGAAACAACTTATGGAGTGTCGTCGAAACGACGGTCCTTGCATTCCAGCACTAACATAATTAGGTGGACATGGTTACGGTAAGCATTTTGGCTTTTGTTTTAAAAAAATAATTAAACATAATAAGCGTTTTGTTAAAAATAAAGAGTCTACGATAAAAGTAATCAAAGTATAACAATGCGAGGAAAGTAAACAAAATAAAGCAGTGCAGATAAAATACATAAAGTAAAGCAATGCGATAAAGTAAAGTGAAATTCTGGCATAGCAGATAGCAGATATCCTAGCACATGTCATGACATTGTTCTCTGCATAACTTTAAAACAAGGGCAGAACAAACAAGCTAATATTCAAAATATCAGCAACAACAGCAAGACAGATGTTTCGACATCTATTACAATATGTTAATCAAAAGTGAACTGTAAATTGCATAATGATAAACAACACAAAATATGATGACCCAGTTCGGTGCAAATCACCTACATCAGGGGGCTACCAAGCCAGGAAGAAGAATCCACTATCAGTAGTATAGTTTTATGTAAACAACCTCTGGTTTACAGTAAACAACCTCTGGTTTACCTATCACTACCCAATGAAAACTTTATCATTAGAAGTCACATCTAATTGATAAGAGAAACCCATCTCACTCCCTAAATCACAACCTGTGATGATCTAACATTTATAGTCACAATAACTGTATCATCCTACTTGAAAGACACCTCTTTCAATACAAAGTTCAGTTGAGCATTCTCGACTAACATCACAACTTGGATTTGCTTCAAAGCTTTATCCAAGAACAATAAATTATTCATTACCTACAGGTTTCTGAATCTGTACAAGCATATATGTCTACCACAATGTATCAAACCGATACAGAGGGAGACTTACAACACAAGAAAGCCAACGAATTTCAAAACCCTAAACCCTATTTTCTACTTTACAAAAGTTTACAAAATAGGATTCCTAAGTCTGTTGTCTAACCTAGGTCTTGGTCTTCTTATTATAGTCTTCTGCTTAGGCTTCAAATCTTCTTTCCTTGATCCACTGCTAATCGCGCCTTGAATCCTGGAACAAATTTAAAAACAAAACCTATTGTGATAATCATGATGTCGAGTCTTCATGCTAGGACATTTCATTCGACGTCTTTGTTTTCTGGCAGAATTCTTCATGTATGATCATCTTGTTCTTCATCAAGTTTTAACCTGTTAGTTTCTTGGATTGTCTGGAATTTTGGTAAAACAAAGGTTGTTCAATGTTTGATGTCATATGGGTGATGTCACGACATTGAGTCTTAACACTGGGCTGTGTTAAGTGTGTAAGTTGCTTAAGTTGGATGTCTGATGTCACATGCGATGTTGTGACATTAGATCTGCAGAATTAATAACATCAGGTTGTGATGTTGTTAGGGTTTGCGTGTTAGCTGGAATTGTGGAGAGCAAGGTGTCTCATTGGATGCGAATATATTGGGTTAGATATTCTTTGTTGCATAGGAGATCTGGTGCAGATTTGTAGGAGATTTAAAAGGTTGAAGATTTGAAAAGATTTTAGGAGAAAATTTGTTTTGAAGATTCACTTTTAAATAACAAATCAAGTCAGATATTGTAGCAGGTCCAAGCCCAATTCAGATAGTTATATAAAGCGCATCTGTAATGAAGAAAAAGGCAACGAAGAAAGTGAACTAAAGACTGAGTGTCGTTTGTGTCTTCGTGTGCAATTTGTAAGCCATTCGAGTGTGAATTGGTATTGTGTTTTGAGTTGTTCTTGATCAAAGCTGTGAAGCAGAATCAAGTTTTTCAAAGTGTGTGATCTTTGAAGTGTTTTAGGGATTGAGTAGTGTTCTCACATCTAAGTGGTTTCTTAGGTAGAAAGTCACTAGTAGGAATTAAGATTAGGAGATTGTCAACTGGGTTGTTGAGTCTAAAATTTAAATCTACAAGTAGTGAATTTCATCCATGGCTTGGTAGCCCCCAGACGTAGGTAGTTAGACCGAACTGGGTGAACAATTTTGTGTGTTATTCTACTGTTTTATTTGTTCATTGTGCAGAGTGTGTTGTTGTAACATTGCACTTAACATCACACGTCTGATACCAGAATTTCAATTGGTATCAGAGCAGGCATCCTGTCTGTCTCTGGGTGAGATCTAGGGAAGTTACTTTCTGGTGTAAAGATGGACAAAGAAGTTAGAGGATTTGTCAACAGACCCCCTATTTTGGATGGCTCAAATTTTGATTATTGGAAGCCAAGGATGATCACGTTTTTGAAATCCTTGGACAGCAGGGCTTGGAAGGCTATAATTAAAGAATGGAAAGCTCCTGTTGTTTTTGAAAAAGATGATGCTGGGAAAGATAAAGAAGGCACCTCAAAGCCGAAGCCTGAAGAAGAATGGACCAAGGAAGAAGATGAACTTGCCCTTGGTAACTCGAAAGCCCTAAATGCAATTTTCAATGGAGTGGATAAGAACATATTCAGGTTGATCAATACCTGTGAAGTTGCTAAGGAAGCGTGGGATATTTTGAAGGCTACACATGAAGGAACATCTAGAGTTAAGATGTCAAGACTTCAGATTCTAACATCAAAGTTTGAAAACCTAAAGATGAAGGAAGATGAGACTATCCATGACTTCCACATGAGTATTCTTGAGCTATCAAATGCGTCCAGTGCTCTTGGTGAAAGGATGTCAAAAGAAAAGTTTGTAAGGAAGATCCTTAGGTCCCTTCCTAAGAGGTATAAGATGAAGGTGACTGCTATTGAAGAAGCTCAAGATATCAGTAAACTGAGGGTTGATGAGCTTATTGGATCTCTTCAAACATTTGAACTAGGGTTAATTGAAGAAGAACCCGAGAAGAAGTCCAAGAGTACAACTTTAGTTTCCAGTTCTGAAGAAGCCAATAAAGAGAAAGTAGATGACTCTCAGGAGGAACTGTCTCAGGCTATTGCTTTGCTGGGTAAACAGTTCAACAAAGTTATGAAGAGGATAAATAGGAGTTATAATCCCAATGTCAAGAACATTACCTCTGACATCAACAGATCAGAGAACAAGGGAAGAAGTCTAAAGATGAAGAAAAATCCAGTAATGACAAAGGGATACAATGCTTTGAGTGTGAAGGGTATGGATATGTCAAGAAGGAATGTCCCACTTTTCTAAAGAAGTAGAAAGGGTTATCAGCTTCTTGGTCTGACAGTGAGAGTGAATCTGAAGAAAATTAAGCTAAACTTGCTAGAGCTATGGTTGGGGTTTATGAGTCAGATGATGAGGTCTCTTACGAAGAACTTGTTGTCACGTACAAGGATCTTTTCGTGAGAAGTGAGCAAGTGTGTCTTGAAGTAGAAGAGCTAAGAAAAACATAGTACAGTTGAAAGCTGAAAAGACTGAACTTGAAGCTGAAGTCAGTGTGCTCAACTATAAGCTGAACTCTATGACCAAAACTATCAGAATGTTGAACAATGGTACTGATGCGTTAGAAAACATTCTCAGTATTGGGAAGATGGCTGGAGACAAATGTGGTTTGGGATTCACTAGTGATACAGGTTCTATCACCCCAAAACCAGTGATGTTAAAACAGATGTTAAAACATCATGACAGAACTCCATCTAAGAAGAAATACAGACGCTGGAGGTGTCACCATTGTGGATGTTTCGGACACATTAAGGCTTATTGTTATAAGCTACATGGGTATCCACAGAAGGCTCATCAGACTGTTCCCAAACAGAACTGTTATAAAGAAAGGCAGGTGTCCAAGCCTAAGAAGCAATGGGTCCCTACAGTTAAGGTTATTAACTTGATAGCTCACACTTCCTTAAGGGTGTCTACCAAAGAAGACTGGTACTTTGACAATGGGTGTTCAAGGCACATGACTGGAGTAAAGAATCTGTTGGTAGATGTGAAGCTTCAGTCTTCAGGCTATGTTACATTTAGTGATGGGGTCAAAGGAGAGATCAAGGGGATTGGTAAACTAAACTGTGCTGGTGCTCCCAGACTAGAGGATGTTCTTCTTGTTAAAGGACTAACAGCAAATTTGATTAGCATTAGTCAACTTTGTGATCAAGGATTCAAAGTAGACTTTACAAAGTCTGAATGTATTGTCAAAGATGATAAAGGAGAAGTCATTATGAAGGGAGCCAGGTCTAAGGACAATTGTTATCTTTGGGTGCCTCAAAACTCAAACTCTTCCACGTGTGTGATTGCTAAAGAAGATGATGTCAAAATCTGGCATCAGAAGTTGGGACATCTTCACCTAAAGGGAATGAAGAGAATCATCTCCTCAGAAGCAGTCAGAGGAATTCCCAATCTGAGTATTAAGGAAGAAAAAATGTGTGGAGACTGTAAAAAAGGGAAGCAGACAAAGATGTCTCATCCGAAGCTTCGACATGACACCACCTCCAAGGTATTGGAACTACTTCATATGGACTTGATGGGACCTATGCAGGTGGAAAGTCTGGGTGGAAAGAAATATGCATATGTAGTTATGGATGACTATTCAAGGTACACGTGGGTGAGCTTCATCAAAGACAAATCAGAGGTGTTTGATGTTTTTAAAGATCTTTGTCAAAGACTCCAAAGAGAAAAGGAGAGTAAGGTTATCAGAATAAGGAGTGGCCATGGAAGAGAGTTTGAGAATAGCAAGTTTGAAGAATTTTGCTCTGCTGAAGGTATAAGTCATGAGTTTTCATCGCCTATTACTCCTCAGCAAAATGGAGTAGTTGAGAGGAAGAACAAAACTATCCAAGAGTCTGCTAGAGCGATGATCCATGCCAAGAAACTTCCTTATCATTTCTGGGCTGAAGCCATGAACACTGCCTGCTATATTCACAACAGGGTTACCCTGAGAAGAGGCACTTCATCCACTCTGTATGAACTATGGAAGGGAAGAAAACCTAATGTTAAATACTTCCATGTTTTTGGAAGTAGATGTTATATTCTGGCTAATAGAGAACAGAGAAGAAAATTGGATTCCAAAAGTGATGAAGGAATATTTTTGGGATACTCTACTAACAGCAGAGCATATAGGGTGTTTAACTCTAGAAACAAGGTGATGATGGAGTCAATCAATGTGGTGATTGATGATAGTGACAAGCAGGAAGATGATGATGTCCCAAATGTTGTTGAGACATCAGTTGGTGAATTTGCACCAGAAGCTGAAGACAGAAGCCAAACTCCTAGTGTTGCTACTGATGAGCCTGAAGCTAGGCAACCTCATAAGGATCCCTCTATCAGAGTGCAGAAGGACCACCCAAAGGAGCTCATTATAGGAGATCCAAACTCTGGAGTAAGGACTAGGTCAAGAGATGTTATATCAAGTTCATGTTTTGTCTCCAAAATTGAGCCAAAGAATGTCAAGGAAGCATTGACTGATGAGTTTTGGATAAATGCAATGTATGAAGAGCTGGAGCAGTTCAAGAGGAATGAAGTATGGGAGCTTGTTCCTAGGCCTGATGGAGTTAATGTGATTGGCACCAAGTGGGTCTACAAGAATAAATCTGATGAACAAGGAGTGGTCACCAGAAACAAGGCCAAATTAGTTGCTCAGGGATACGCTCAGGTTAAAGGAATTGATTATGATGAAACCTTTGCTCCTGTGGCAAGACTGGAGTCTATCAGATTGCTCTTAGGCGTGGCTTGTAATTTCAAATTCAAGCTCTTTCAGATGGATATTAAAAGTGCCTTCTTGAATGGCTACTTGAATGAAGAGGTGTATGTTGATCAATCTAAAGGATTTATTGATTCAACATTTCCTGACCATGTGTACAAACTAAGGAAAGCTCTATATGGTTTGAAGCAAGCACCAAGAGCTTGGTATGAACGACTTACTGAATTCCTGGTTGTGAATGGCTACAAAAAAGGAGGGATTGACAAGACCTTGTTTGTTAAAGAGGAAGGAGGAAAAATGATGGTAGCTCATATCTATGTTGATGACATAGTATTTGGTGGGATGTCAGATGCGATGGTGAAACATTTTGTGGAACAGATGCAGTCTGAATTTGAAATGAGTCTTGTTGGTGAGCTAAACTATTTTCTTGGCCTACAAGTTAGACAAATGGAGGACTCCATATTTATTTCGCAGAGCAAGTATGCAAAGAACATAGTGAAGAAGTTTGGCTTGGAGAATGCTAATCACAAGAGGACTCCTGCTCCTACTCATCTAAAATTATCCAAGGATGAACATGGTGTCAGTGTGGATCAAATTTTATATAGAAGCATGATTGGAAGTCTACTGTATCTCATAGCTAGCAGACCTGACATTGCTTTTGCTGTTGGGGTTTGTGCCAGATATCAATCTGAACCGAAGGCCAGTCACTTGAATCAAGTGAAAAGGATCTTGAAATATGTTAATGGCACTAGTGACTATGGAATGTTGTATAGTCATGGTTCTGGGACTGAGTTAAGGGGATATTGTGATGCTGACTGGGCTGGGAGTGCCGATGATAGGAAAAGCACTTCAGGAGGCTATTTCTTCCTAGGGAATAATCTGATTTCATGGTTTAGTAAAAAGCAGAACTGTGTGTCATTTTCCACTGCTGAAGCTGAGTACATAGCCGCAGGAAGTAGTTGCTCTCAACTTGTCTGGATGAAGCAGATGTTAACAGAATACAATGTCAAGCAGGATGTCATGACATTATACTGTGATAATTTGAATGCTATCAATATCTCTAAGAATCCTATTCAACATAGCAGAACTAAGCATATTGGTATTAGGCATCATTTTATAAGAGAATTGGTTGAGGACAAAGTTGTTACATTGGAGCATGTAGCTACAGAAAAACAGTTAGCTGAAATCTTTACTAAAGCATTAGATGCAAACCAATTTGAATGCTTGAGAAGTAAATTGGGAATTTGCATTCATGAAGATTAATTGTGCTTGGTTGTCAAATTGTGGCTAAAAAGGGGGAGAAATAGCCAAGGAGTTGGAGTGGTCAAATATTCTGATATGTCTAATGCTGTTGTTATTGGTTGTTGTTGCTAAGGATTGAAGTCAAGGAATAGAGTTATATGTTGGTGTTATAGTACAGAAGTGCAGATATTAAGGGGGAGTAATTGATATACTGCTGAACAGCCGGTATGCTGGTTCATGATTGAGGGGGAGCAACATTGCTGCTAATGTTGATATATGTGCAACTGTTTGTAGATTGTAGCTGGTAAAGATGGTGCTGTAGAAGAGTTTTGTGTGAAGTGAAGTCTGTATGTATTGAAGTTTACTGATGCTGCTGCTTGGAGTTTCAAAATTCTTGAATTTTATTCCGCTGCTGAAGTCTCTGAAGGTGCAGAGATTGTTTTAGCCAAAATTAGCCAAAGGGGGAGATTGTTAGTTTCTTGGATTGGCTGGAATTTTGGTAAAACAAAGGTTGTTCAATGTTTGATGTCATATGGGTGATGTCACGACATTGAGTCTTAACACTGGGCTGTGTTAAGTGAGTAAGTTGCTTAAGTTGGATGTCTGATGTCACATGCGATGTTGTGACATTAGATCTGTAGAATTAATAACATCAGGTTGTGATGTTGTTAGGGTTTGCGTGTTAACTGGAATTGTGGAGAGCAAGGTGTCTCATTGGATGCGAATATCTTGGGTTAGATATTCTTTGTTGCATAGGAGATCTGGTGCAGATTTGTAAGAGATTTAAAAGGTTGAAGATTTGAAAAGATTTTAGGAGAAAATCTGTTTTGAAGATTCAGTTTTAAATAACAAATTAAGTCAGATATTGTAGCAGATCCAAGCCCAATTCAGATAGCTATATAAAGCGCATCTGTAATGAAGAAAAAGGCAACGAAGAAAGTGAACTAAAGACTGAGTGTCGTTTGTGTCCTCGTGTGCAATTTGTAAGCCATTCAAGTGTGAATTGGTATTGTGTTTTGAGTTGTTCTTGATCAAAGCTGTGAAGCAAAATCAAGTTTTTCAAAGTATGTGATCTTTGAAGTGTTTTAGGGATTGAGTAGTGTTCTCATATCTAAGTGGTTTCTTAGGTAGAAAGTCACTAGTAGGAAATAAGATTAGGAGATTGTCAACTGGGTTGTTGAGTCTGTAATTTAATTCTACAAGTAGTGAATTTCATCCCTGGCTTGGTAGCCCCCAGACGTAGGTAGTTAGACTGAACTGGGTGAACAATTTTGTGTGTTTTTCTGCTGTTTTATTTGTTCATTGTGCAGAGTGTATTGTTGTAACATTGCACTTAACATCACACGTCTGATACCAGAATTTCATAACCAAAATTTAGTCAAACCACAGGAGCTTTCAATCTCCCCCTTTTGACAAATTGAAATTTTGGTACCAGATATGTGATGTTACGTGTGATGTCACAACAACACACTCTGCAATGGACAATATAAAACAACAGAAGAGTACACAAAGAATTGTTCACCCAGTTCAGTTAAACAACTTACTCTGGGGGCTACCAAGCCAGGAAGGAATTTCACTATTAGTAGAATTAATTTACAGACTCAACAACCCAGTTGACATCTCCTAAACTTAATCTCTGCCTAATGAACTTTCTACCTAAGAGACCACTTAGGTATGAGAACACTACTCACATCCTAAAACACTTCAGTGATATAATTCAAAGATCACACACTTTGAAAAACACAACTTGATTCTGCTTCACAGCTTTGATCAAGAACAACTCAAAATAACAACACCAATTCACACTAGAATGGTTTACAACACATACACGAGACACAAACGACTCTCAGTCTTTGGCTCTCTTTCTTCGTTGCTTTCTTTAAAGGATTGATGCGCTTTATATAGCTATTTGATTTGGGCTAGGACCTGCTACAATATCTGACCTGATTTTTTATTTAAAACTGAATCTTCAAAACAGATTTTCTCTCAAAATCTTCTTAAATCTTCAACCTTTAAACACTCCTACAAATCTGCATCAAATCTTTTTGCAACAGAAAATATCTCCTCCAAGATATTCGCATCCAATAACTCTAACAGCTCTCCCAAATTCCAGCTAATACGCTTAACCCTAAAAACATCTCAAACCTGATGTTTTAATAAACTGCATATCTGATGTCATGACATCGCATGTGACATCAGACTTCAAAACTTCAACAACTTAAACACTTAACATTATCCAATGTTAAGACTCAATGTTAAGACATCACCCATGTGACATCAACAGTGAACAACTTTGTTTTACCAAAATTCTAGCCAATCCAAGAACTAACAATCTCCCCCTTTGGCTAATTTTGGCTAAAACAATCTCTACAACATCAGAGACTTCAGCAGCAGATAAATTTTTTAAAACAAACAGCTCCCACTTCAAAATGCTGCACCGCCTATCAACAAAGGGCAAACTCCCCTCAAAACCAGAACCAGCATAAACAGCTGTTCAACATGCACACTCCCCCTCAACATCTGCACCACACCAGAACTGAGATAGGTCACACTCTACACACAAAGGCTAGGCTAACTCTCCCCCTTTTAGCCACAATTGGACAACCACCAAACTTACCAACGATATCCCAAGACACTAGTGATCCCTCTTATCCAGAAACCATCCATACCCTGTATAAAACCACACATCTTCTATCAGCAAAATCCACAGAATTGATCACAAATAACTCCTTGACCAGCACATCATAATCCAGACACAGTCTTCATCCAACCAGTCAGGAAGGCTTCACATACTCATCCACACACAATGCCTTCCACTGAACTCTAAGTAAACTCCAAACACCAAGATAAGTGTGACATTACCATCAACAAAGACCCTCACAAAGTTTTTCCAAAAAAAACTGCATATTGTCTTCAGACATCTCCTCAGAAGCATGTGCGCACAAGATTCAAACAAATAGCTTCACATGGCTAGAACCATTCAAGTCCACACCAAAACACCAACCAACAGCCTAATGTCATAACATGTTATCTGACATTATATCCTCATAAAAGGCAACCAATGTCCACATGCTTGATCAGCATGCAAGCTTCATACCTTTGCAACAAAATCCATAGACAAGTACTCCCCCTTTCATGGTTAACTAAAGCTCTAGATGGAGATGAACATATGAGCACACTTGCTGAGCACATTCACATACTGTACTTTCACTTTTGGAGAACAGAACCAAGTGTCCTGACTGGTTTGACACTGCTCACAGACTCCACAAATTCTTAGCTTTACTGAGATCTAATTTGTAGCAGAAGAAGGAACAGCCCTAAAAAAATGTTCTGATCAGATCACATCACAATCCTTCTACCATTACATCCACTAGTAGTTGTTGATACTAGTGAAGTCTTCAAAATTAGTAGTCATGCTCTACTAAAAACAAGACCAAAATCTAAAACACATCGTCAGAAACACCTCTTCTGACACACACAATCTTAAACATCTTCCAAATATCAGCAATCATGATGTTACAACATCTCTTCTCATCACCATTCAACAACATCTTTTGAGAAATCTGCTTCTCATTACCATTCAAAGGACTCATTCCGCATAGAAGTCCTTCAAGAAGCTCCCAATAAAACACAGTCAGAGCAGCTTATTCAGGTTAACATACACACCTGAATACCATAAGCTCACACACCCTCTTCCTAAGTAATTATTTATAACAGCTGGAGAAAACTCAGTACATTTCCTTTTCATATACACTTTTCCAAAATCCCCACCTCTTCTATCAGCAATGTCAGCAGGAATGAATTCTTTGACAAGTATCTCATAGCATTTGCAAAAACCAGGACCAGTTTCCATCAGCCTAGCAAACTTAATCATATTCAGAGCATCTTTACCAAATTCTTTTTCCAGATTAAGCCCTCTTTGAAAAACATACTTCCACCTTTTTATGAAATGCAAAGGAATGTTATCTAGTGAAGCCTTTTGAATTTTCTCAGAAGTTCTAACAACAACATCTTTCTTCATATCAGAGATATCATTTGGAGGTGACTCAATAGCTTTCCCTTTCCTTGATTTCAGTCTTTTAGCAACCCCAGGTACTACTTTTGCAATCAGCTTATTGTCAAACAGATCAACCACTTCAACATTCTTCTTTATTTTAAGGCTAGGAGATGTTTCAACCTTAACTCCAATATCTCCATCTTCCAAAACAGAGATTGCCAACCTGTGATGGTTGTCTTGTGAGTTATCAGTCTGCTTATCATCTTGCTTCCAAAACTTCTTAAGATCACCACTACCAGCACCCATATCTTCAGAGAAATTGTCATTACTCTTCATATCTGAGTGATCATCCTCTATGACCTTAGGTTCCTCAAGATTTCCAGTGAATAATTGCGTAACACTAGGTTGTTTGGTGATCCTTCTGATGTCACAGTCAGATGTCATAACATCATCCTCAACATCACTTGATGAGCTGAACTCTTGAGGTACCCATTGATAGCAATTATCTTTGGATCTGACTCTCTTCATAACTACCTCATTCTTCTCATTAGTCACCAAACACTCATGCTTAGTGTAGCTGACCTTGTGTCCTTTATCATAAAGCTGACTTATGCTAATCAAATTAGCACTCAAACCTTTGACAAGAAGCACATTGTCAAGATCAGGTCCATCGTGACACTTCAATTTTCCAACTCCTTTTACCTCCCCTTTTTCTCCATTACCAAAAGTAACATCATTTGAGGAGCAAGAATTGATCTCCACCAAATGATTTTTGGACCCAGTCATATGCTTTGAACATCCACTATCAAAGTACCATCCCCTTAGCAGAATGTCTATCTGATGTGTGAGCTAATAGACATGTAACCTCAGCTTTAGGAACCCATTATTTAACAAACTTAGTCCTGTTCTCCTTCTGTCTAGGTTGAGGGACAGATTTGGGATATCCATGCAGTTTAAAGCAAGAAAACTGCATATGACCAAATCTTTCACAATAGAAGCACCTTACTCTCTCTTCTCTGAAGTTGTTAAACTTCCTACCACCTTGATGATGAAATTGCTGTGGCTGCCATCCATAGTACTGGTGATGTCTTCTTCCATAGTTTGCCTGTCTCCTATAGTGAGGATTCTGTCTCTTAGGTTGTCTTCTATGGTGATGTGGCTTCATTCTTCCATAATAATGAGGCACAACATTATTATATTCAAAGCCATACATATTCCCTTGATGTTGAGACATCTGATGGAACATGTTAAACCTAGGAGCCTGTATACTCCTATGGTATTGAGGAGGCATATACTGCCTGGCTCCAGAAGTATGTACCTTTCCTTGATTAGGACCATGAGCATACCTTTTCCTAACATTTTGAGGATGTTGGTGAGCAACCTGCTTGGGTTTAGGATTATGTCTCTTTTTGTTATATTGAGACATTGGTTGAGACATGTCCTTTTTGGTTCCTGAAGTACTAGCTTCAGCAAAAACCTTCTCCTCAACAACAAATCCTAAGCCAGATTTGTCTCATGCTACCTTTTCTGCCTGAAGGAGCTTATCAAGAGTATCAGATCCACTGTTCAACATTCTTACAGATTTTGTCATTTGATCAAGTTGGGATTTAACCAACAAGACTTCATTTTCAAGATCAGCTTTAACAGTCTCAAGCTGAATAATTTATTTCTTTTGTTTCTCACTCTCTTTACAAACCTCTGCACTCCTCAGACATAGCTCTTGATAGGAGGCTACTAACTCCTCAAAAGTCAGTTCCTCATCACTTGATTCTCCATCAGAAACACAAGTTCCTGTCAATGCTCTGACATGCTTGGCTGACTCTTCTTCACTTTCACTGTTAGTATCAGACCAGGAAACAGTCATGCCCTTCTTCTGCTTCTTAAGGAATGTAGGACATTCTTTCTTGACATGTCCATAACCTTCACACTCAAAGCATTAAATCCCTTTATCTTGAGTAGTCTTCTCTTCATCCTTCTCTTTTGACTTGCTGATTTCAGAAGAGATGTTCTTAACATTAGGTTTGTAGTTCTTATTCATCCTCTTGAAAACCTTGTTAAACTATCTTCCCAGCATAGCAATGGCCTGAGACAGCTTCTCCTGAGATTCAGCACCATTCCCTTTCTTCTCTTCTTGAGTATTAGATACCAAGGCTATACTCTTGGTCTTCTTTTCAGGTTCCTTTTCATTCAACCCTAACTCAAAAGTTTGAAGAGATCCAATTAGCTCATCAACTCTCATTTTGCTGATGTCTTGAGCTTCTTCAATTGCAGTCACCTTCATCTTATATCTCTTGGGAAGGGACCTAAGGATTTTCCTCACCAGCTTTTCTTCAGTCATCTTTTCTCCAAGAGCACTAGAGGCATTAGACAGCTCAAGAATACTCATGTGAAAATCATGAATAGTTTCATCTTCCTTCATCTTTAAACTTTCAAACTTTGATGTCAGAAGTTGAAGTCTTGACATCTTAACCTTTGAGGTTCCTTCATGAGTAGTCTTTAAGATGTCCCAAGCTTCCTTAGCAACTTCACAGGTGTTGATCAACCTGAAGATGCTCTTATCAACTCCATTGAAAATAGCATTTAGAGCTTTAGAATTACCAAGGGCAAGCTCATCTTCTTCCTTGGTCCATTCTTCTTCAGGTTTCAGTTTTGAGTTGCCTTCTTTTTCTTTCCCAGCATCATCTTTCTCAACAACAACAGGTGTTTTCCATTCTTTTATGATAGCCTTCCAAGCCCTGCTGTCCAAGGATTTCAAAAAGGTAATCATCCTTGGTTTCCAATAATCATAATTAGAGCCATCCAAAATAGGGGGTCTATTCACAAATCCACCAACTTCCTTGTCCATCTTACCAGAAAGTATCAGCCCTAGATCTCACCCAGATGCAGAGCAGGATGCCTGCTCTGATACCAATTGAAATTTTGGTACCAGATATGTGATGTTACGTGTGATGTCACAACAACACACTCTGCAATGGACAATATAAAACAACAGAAGAGTACACAAAGAATTGTTCACCCAGTTCAGTTAAACAACTTACTCTGGGGGCTACCAAGCCAGGAAGGAATTTCACTATTAGTAGAATTAATTTACAGACTCAACAACCCAGTTGACATCTCCTAAACTTAATCTCTACCTAATGAACTTTCTACCTAAGAGACCACTTAGGTATGAGAACACTACTCACTTCCTAAAACACTTCAGTGATATAATTCAAAGATCACACACTTTGAAAAACACAACTTGATTCTACTTCACAGCTTTGACCAAGAACAACTTAAAACAACAACACCAATTCACACTAGAATGGTTTACAACACATACACGAAGACACAAACGACTCTCAGTCTTTGGCTCTCTTTCTTCGTTGCTTTCTTCAAAGGATTGATGCGCTTTATATAGCTATTTGATTTGGGCTAGGACCTGCTACAATATCTGACCTGATTTGTTATTTAAAACTGAATCTTCAAAATAGATTTTCTCTCAAAATCTTCTTAAATCTTCAGCCTTTAAATACTCCTACAAATCTGCATCAAATCTGTTTGCAACAGAAAATATCTCCTCCAAGATATTCGCATCCAATAACTCTAACAGCTCTCCCAAATTCCAGCTAATACACTTAACCCTAAAAACATCTCAAACCTGATGTTTTAATAAACTGCATATCTGATGTCATGACATCGCATGTGACATCAGACTTCAAAACTTCAACAACTTAAACACTTAACATTATCCAATGTTAAGACTCAATGTTAAGACATCACCCATGTGACATCAACAGTGAACAACTTTGTTTTACCAAAATTCTAGCCAATCCAAGAACTAACACAAATTTTGGCTAAAACTTCTTTTGAACAATAAACCCAGAGTGAGTGAAGTTGAGAAAGAGTCGAGAAAGGAAGTTGAGACTCCTAAAGAAGCTAAAAGGAAATCTGAAAGAGTTGATCAAAGAACACTCCTTTCTAACACACTCCCCCTCTAGAAAGCTCCCCCTTACTCAGGAATCTATGCTTCCTCACCTGGGTAACTCAGAACACAGGGCACGACTGTGTTCATAACTCAGATCACAGGACACGAAGGAAGGACTCTTAACAGAAGGAAAACCTGAGACTCAGACAAAATATCAGAACATTTTATCCAACATCCTTGCAAACCAACTGCAAGGACAGACTCAACCCCTGTACTTGTCTCCCCCTTTTTAGCCAAAATTTGACAAACATGTCCAAGACATACAATCAGGAAACAACCATACGTCCTAACCAATGTCTTGACACCTTGTCAGACTTTGTTTAATCCATCTGAAGCATAGTCACAGTCCTTTTAAATGAGCCCAAGAATAATCCAAACAACCAGAAGAAAATAACACTGTCCGAGATGTTAAGACATTTCTTTAAATATCTCCCAGATAGCAACAAAGACTCCCAAGAAGCTTGTATAACTCTGATTCAATCCATTGACATCCCAATGACAGAACCAGAATCAACTTGTCAAGTCCACCCAGAACTAAACCAGTAACACAATGTCATGACATCTTGTCTAACATTACACCTTCACCAGAGGTATTCTATCACAAACTGCTTGAAACCACAAACAATCTTGATAAAAAACTGCATTACTGCAGCAACAGATCCAAAACAGAAGTCCAACTCCCCCTATCAAGGATAACCAATGCTCATTTGCAAGACGAACACCTTAAAATGATTAGAAAACATAAGACTCGTCTTCATGTCTTCAAGAGCTTACTCCCTGTTCAACACACCTGCTGAACGCATTCACTCACTGCTTGAACCTCAAGCAATCTATGTACCACACTAGTACACCCAACAAATAGAAGTTCTCCCCCTATCTTCCAGAAATGATGCTCATTCCAATCAAGAAACATCCAAAATCATCACATGATAACACATGATTAACTTCATGTTCATATAGTGAGAGAGTACCAGGATCACATCCTTGTACCACCACCAACAAACTCTTGGATTGAGACCAAAATCACCATTGATCCCTCTCATCCATAAACCATCCATACCCTGTACAAATCCACCTTGAATTTTATAGCCATATATATCCTTGTTCCTTGAGATACAATCCAATTGAATCTGGAATGCTTCACATTCCTCAAAGAGACATACAGAGTTCACTAGTTTGTTAGCTCGCCCTGATGTTCTTTGTAACACCCCAAATTTATTAGAATATTTATTTAATTTATTTAAATATAATATTTGTGAATTTTCGGTGAATGTTTGGCGGTTTGTGTCGATGTCGGTATTTTGGTGGAGTTTCGGTTATTTAATTAAATAATAGTATATAATATGAATATATTAGTATTATTATTAATTTAAATAATATTAGAGGAATTAAGGGTAAGATGGACTTTTGAGGAGGATGAGTGAGGGTATTATGGGGAAAGCCCATTTTTGAGAGCCCAAGGATTTAACAAAAGGGAATTGGGAAGGAATATGATTCATTTAGTTGGAACGTGAAAATAAGGAGAAAAGTGCAGAGCTCTGAGGAAGAAGGAAAAGGCGAGGATTCGAGAAGGTTTCTAAAGAATCAGTAGAGAAAGCTCCGGATCGACAATCTAAGGTATGAGGAGTATTGCCTTTCATTGTTTTCAATATAGGAGTGATGTGTTTAAAATGGATCTTGAGGTTTTTGGGGTTTTTGAAGGGTTTATGAGTTATTGATGATTTAGGGGTATTTCTGAGGATCGATGATGGATTATTAAGGGTTGAATTGATTCACGTAAAAATAAGCCTTCGAGGCAAAACCTTTTTTATGATATGTGGGATCTTGTATGAGAAAGGGATTTATGGGGTTTATGGAAACCTTGAGAGTTTGCGAAGGTTTAGGTGGTTTTGAGTTAGGATAGTGGAATTAACCGACCTAATAGTCGTAGGTTTTATGCCTTTGATTGCCTTGATGTTTCATGACTGTTTTGGGAGTGTTTTGGGGTGAATTGAGGTTGGAATCGTAAAGGTTTTTGGGGCTGGGATGCTACTGGTGCGTAGCAGCGATTGCAGGAATCGCTAGTTCGCAAAGCGAACAAATCATTCGCAAGGCAAATGTTCGCCCAGGCTTGCAAAGCGAGCAGCGCAGCGAATGTGCGATAGATTGTGTGATGATACTAGGATGAATTCTGAGATGTGACCTTGTGGACTCGCACATCGAATGTCCCAGCGAAGGGCTTCGTACAGCGAATAGAGGAGCGAGGAGAGGCAGACTGGGGAACTCTCTGGTTTTTGTATGGGATTGGGGCTTTGCTGCCAGCTTCGCAAAGCGAAGGTTCCAGCGAGGAGGTTCGCACAACGAGCTCAGTAGCGAACCCTACTGTTCGCGGAATTTTGTTTATGATTTCTGTGATGTTCTGATGCTTGATGTTGTGATCTTTCTGATGGTTTACGGTGATGTTACTGATGATTATGAGATGATGATTTGTGATGTTTTGATGAATATATGATGACATGATTAACATGATGTTTTGGTGAATGATGATGCACATAATGATATTTTTGACGATGATGATTATTGGCGTTGTGTATCATGCATTCATAGCATATTCTGGTGATGATGTTAGGACTTTGGTCCAGTGATGATGATGTTAGACTTTGGTCTATTGTGGCTTCCATCCCATTGTGTGGATGTGAAGTGGTTTATGACGTGCTCCGGTTCTTGTGTGGAACCGATCCTATTTGACGGGGATCTTTGGAGGGTGATGGCCTAAGTGTCCATCGATTGTGATGATTGGTACCACATGCATGAGTCCTATTGTGCATTGCATTTATGTGGCATTTGTTGGGATTTATGATGACGTGTTTTGATGTTTGCCTTGTGATGACTCTGATGATGTTGTATATGATGATGAGGCCATTTTTATGCATATCTTATTTTATATTGATTATAATGAATTGTATTACTCACCCTGCCTGTTTGAATGTTGCCTCCACGTGGGTAATGTGCAGGTGATCAGGATTAGTCGTGGATGCTTTTGAGGACTTTTGAAGTTATTTGCATTTTGGTCGATGTAGAAGGTCTTGCTCTGATAGTGTGACATCGGGTTGGGTCGTTGAGTTGAACCATGTTGAGTTTTATTTGGTTATTATTTTATTGATTATTTGATGACTACAGTTTATGGTAATAAACCCTTTTGTGGGATTTTTGTGGTTATGGTGGTTCTGCTGCCCTTTGAGGCATTTTTGAGTTATTTTGAGGAAAACCCGTTGTTTACGGAGTAACTTTTGTTGATTTGAATTTATTAAGGAATATACACCCTTTGAGGTGATTTTGTTTTTACTATGATTTTATGTTTATTCCGCTGCAATAATCCTGGGGTAGAAAAGGGTGTTATATTATTGGTATCAGAGCAGGTCGGTCGGTCCGGCCAGGTTTTTACGTGATGTCAGTCCCCTGTCGGTCGACAAGTGTGTGTACACTGTCGATGTTTTAGTTCTTCTAACCTTGTTAGTGGTGTATAGGATGGCTGGAAGAAATGATCATGCTATTGCCGATGCTTTGGAATTAGTTGCTAATGTGGTGGCGCAACTCAATCCGAATGGTGGAGTTCCAGATGAGTTTTGTACTTTGGGGGAGTTCAAGAAGAACAATCCGTCGGAGTTTGAGGGTACTCACAATCTAGCAAGTGCACACAAGTGGTTGAAGGCGATCGAGAAGATCTTCCGAGGGATGGGATGTACTGACGCGCAGCAAGTTCAGTTTGGAACTCATATGCTGTCAGAGGAGGCTGAGGATTGGTGGGATAACACCCGTCAGAGACTGAAAGATGTTGGCACTGTGATAACCTGGGCTGTGTTCAAGCAGGAATTTTTGGGAAAGTATTATCCAGAGGATGCTCGTGGTAAGAGAGAGGTGGAATTCCTTGAGCTAAAGCAAGGAGACAAGACTGTTGCAGAGTATGCTGCGAAGTTCGAGAAGCTGGTGAAGTTCTGTCTTCACTACAACCGTGTTGATGCTGAGATGTCCAAGTGCCTCAAGTTCGAGAATGGGCTGAGACCAGAGATTAAGCAAGATATTGGGTATCAATAGATCCGCAGGTATACTTAGTTGGTGGACAAGAGCAGAATCTACGATGAGGATAGTCGAGCTCGATCTGCTCACTACAAGCAATTGAGTGAGAAGAAAGGGCAGTATAGGGGGAAACCTTATACGACTTCAGCTGACAAAGGGAAGCAGAAGGATTTAGATGGGAAAAAGACAAGTGAGGGAGCATCTCCCACTTCTGGGAAGTGTTATAGGTGTGGCGAGCAAGGTCACTGTGCTGATGTTTGTACTAATAATGTGTTGAGGTGCTACAAGTGTGGTAAGAAGGGTCATAGAGCTAATGATTGCAAGGATGATGGCCTAACTTATTTCAATTATGGTGAGAAGGGTCACATCAGTACCAAGTGTCAGAAACCGAAGAAGACGGCTACTGCTGCTCAGACCAGTGACAGAGTGTTCGCTTTGAGTGGTGCAGAAGTGTTAGAGAAGGACAACCTGATTCGAGGTACTTGTTTTATTAATGATGTTGAGTTGGTTGCTATGATTGATACTGGTGCTACTCATTCTTTTGTTTCGCTTGAATGTGCTAATAGATTGGGTTTTAAGTTGTCTGATATGAATGATAGTATGCTAATAGAGACTCCTGCTAATGGTTCTGTTACTACTACTTTTGTGTGTTTGAGATGTCCTTTGACAATTTTTGGGAAGAGTTTTGTGATGGATTTGGTGTGTTTACCCTTGCACCAAATCGATGTAATCCTTGGAATGAACTGGTTGGAGTTCAACCATGTCCATATCAACTGTTATACTAAGACTATGGAGTTTCCTGAGTTTGGTGATAGTGGGGAGTTGATGTTCTTGTCGGCGAGCAAGTAGACGAACTTGTGGAAGATGAAGCCTTAGTGTTTGCAATGTTTGCATCGTTGCAGATTGATCGTGAATTGCCTGTTGTATGTGAATTTCCAGATGTGTTTCCAGATGACATCAATGATTTGCCTCCAGAACGTGAAGTAGAGTTGGCAATGGACTTAATGCCAGGTACGAGTCCAGTGTCGATGGCTCCTTATCGGATGTCAGCTTTTGAGTTAAGTGAATTAAAGAAACAACTGGAAGAATTGCTCGAGAAGAGGTTTATTCGACCAAGTGTTTCTTCGTGGGGTACTCATGTGTTGTTAGTGTAGAAGAAAGACGGAAGTATGAGGTTGTGTGTTGATTATCGGCAGTTGAATAAAGTGACTATCAAGAATAAGTATTCTCTTCCGAGAATCGACAACTTGATGGATCAGTTAGTAGGTGCCTGTGTGTTTAGCAAGATTGATTTGAGGTCGGGTTACCATCAGATTCGTGTTAAGCCTGATGATATTCCGAAGACAGCTTTCAGAACGAGGTATGGCCACTATGAATGCATTGTGATGTCGTTTGGTGTGTCTAATGCACCTGGTGTGTTCATGGAGTATATGAATCGGATTTTTCATGAGTATTTTGATCAGTTCGTGGTGGTTTTTATTGATGATATTCTGATATATTCTAAGTCTGAAGAAGAGCATGCTGAGCATTTGAGAATCGTGTTGCAAGTGTTGAAAGAGAAGAAGTTGTATGCAAAGCTGTCAAAGTGTGAGTTCTGGTTGAAGGAAGTAAGTTTTCTTGGCCATGTGATTTCGAGTGGTGGAATTGTTGTAGATCCTTCCAAGATTGATGTTGTGTTACAGTGGGAGACTTCGAAGTCTGCTACTGAGATACGAAGTTTTCTGGGATTAGCGGGTTATTACCGCAAGTTTATCGAGGGCTTTTCTAAGTTGGCATTACCTTTGACTCTGTTGACTCGAAAGGGTCAAGCTTTTATGTGGGATGTAGCTTGTGAAGAGAGTTTTGTGGAATTGAAGAAGAGGTTGACGACCGCTCCAATGTTGATTTTGCCTGATCCGAGTGAATCTTTTGTTGTGTATTGTGATGCGTCGAAGATGGGTCTTGGGGGAGTTTTGATGCATAATGGACAAGTTGTTGCATATGCTTCGAGACAATTGTGAGTTCGTGAGAGGAATTATACGACGCATGACTTGGAATTGGCCGTTGTGGTATTTGTGCTGAAGATTTGGAGACATTATTTGTTTGGCTCTAAGTTTGAAGTATTGAGTGATCATAAAAGTCTGAAGTACTTATTTGATTAGAAAGAATTGAATATGAGGCAAAGAAGGTGGTTAGAGTTGTTGAAAGATTTTGATTTTGATTTGAGTTATCATCCGGGCAAATCAAATGTAGTGGCCGATGCATTGAGCAGAAAGACATTGCATATGTCGATGCTTATGGTGAAAGAATTGGAATTAATTGAGCAATTCTGAGATTTGAGTTTAGTGTGTGAAGAGACTCCTGACAGTGTGATGTTGGGAATGTTGAAGTTGACTAGTGGTATCATGGAAGAGATCGGAGTGGGATAATGATCTGACTTGAAGTTAGTTGACCAGTTGACTTTGATCAACGAAGGTAACGAAGGAGAATTCCAAATTGACGAGAATGGTGTGATGATGTTCAGAGACAGGGTGTGTGTTCCAGATGTCCCAAATATTAAGAAGAGCATTCTTGAGGAAGGACAACGAAGTAGGTTGAGTATTCATCCCGGTGCTACGAAGATGTACTAAGATTTAAAGAAGTTATTTTGGTAGCCGGTATGAAGAAGGATGTTGCGGAGTTTGTTTATGCGTGTTTGACTTGTCAAAAGTCGAAGATTGAGCATCAGAAGCTTTTAGATATGATGCAGCCGTTGAGGATTCCAGAATGGAAATGTGATAGTATTACCATGGATTTTGTGGTGGGATTGTCGAAGACTGCTAAGGGAAATGATTCCATTTGGGTGATTGTGGATAGATTAACTAAGTCGGCTCATTTCTTGCCGATGAAGATTAATCATTCTATGAAGAAGTTAGCCGAGATGTACATTGAGGAGATTATAAAGTTACATGGGATACCTTTGAGCATTGTGTCGGATAGAGATCCAAGATTTACATCTACGTTATGGAAGAGTTTGCAAGAGGCTTTGGGTACTAAGTTGAGGATGAGTTCTGCCTATCATCCGCAGACGGACGGTCAGATAGAAAGGATTATCCAATCTTTAGAGGATTTGCTGAGAACTTATGTGTTGGATCATGGAGGATCTTGGGATAGCCATTTGCCGTTGATTGAGTTCACGTACAATAATACTTTTCATGCTAGTATTGGAATGACGCCCTATGAAGCTTTGTATGGGAGAAGGTGTAGAACTCCGTTGTGTTGGTATGAATCGGGCGAGAGTGCTGTACTCGGACCTAAAATTGCGCAAGAGATGACTGAGAAGATTAAGATGATCCAAGAAAGGATGAGAGCGTCGCAGAGTCGCCAGAAGAGCTATCATGATAAGAGTAGGAAGACACTTGAATTCCAAGAGGGAGATCACGTGTTTTTGAGGGTGACGCCAGTGACTGGTGTGGGTCGAGCTTTGAAGTCTAGGAAGCTCACTCCACGTTTTGTTGGTCTGTATCAAATCTCGCAGAGGATAGGAGAGGTAGGCTATCGAATTGCTTTACCGCCGTCACTTGCGAATTTGCATGACGTGTTCCATGTGTCTCAGTTGAGGAAGTACATTCCGGATCCGTCGCATGTGATTTAGATGGATGATGTACAAGTGAGGGATAACCTGACAGTGGAAGCTTTGCAGGTGCGGATTGACGATCGGGAGATGAAGCAACTGCAGGGTAAAGACATAACTTTGGTGAAGGTGTTGTGGGGCGGACCAGCTGGCGAAAGTTGGACTTGGGAACGCGAAGATCAGATGAGGGAGTCGTATCCGACTCTATTTCTTTGAGGTAATTTTCGAGGCCGAAAATTCTGTAAGTGGGGGGAGTTGTAACACCCCAAATTTATTAAAATATTTATTTAATTTATTTAAATATAATATTTGTGAATTTTCGGTGAATGTTTGGCGGTTTGTGTCGATGTCGGTATTTTGGTGGAGTTTCGTTTTTTAATTAAATAATAGTATATAATATGAATATATTAGTATTATTATTAATTTAAATAATATTAGAGGAATTAAGGGTAAGATGGACTTTTGAGGAGGATGAGTGAGGGTATTATGGGGAAAGCCCATTTTTGAGAGCCCAAGGATTTAACAAAAGGGAATTGGGAAGGAATAGGATTCATTTAGTTGGAACGTGAAAATAAGGAGAAAAGTGCAAAGCTCTGAGGAAGAAGGAAAAGGCGAGGATTCGAGAAGGTTTCCGAAGAATCAGTAGAGAAAGCTCCGGATCGACAATCTAAGGTATGGGGAGTATTGCCTTTCATTGTTTTCAATATAGGAGTGATGTGTTTAAAATGGATCTTGAGGTTTTTGGGGTTTTTGAAGGGTTTATGAGTTATTGATGATTTAGGGGTATTTCTGAGGATCGATGATGGATTATTAAGGGTTGAATTGATTCGGGTAAAAATAAGCCTTCGAGGCAAAACCTTTTTTATGATATGTGGGATCTTGTATGAGAAAGGGATTTATGGGGTTTATAGGAACCTTGAGAGTTTGCGAAGGTTTAGGTGATTTTGAGTTAGGATAATGGAATTAACCGACTTAATAGTCGTAGGTTTTATGCCTTTGATTGCCTTGATGTTTCAGGACTGTTTTGGGAGTGTTTTGGGGTGAATTAAGGTTGGAATCGTAAAGGTTTTTGGGGCTGGAATGCTACTGGTGCGTAGCAGCGATTGCAGGAATCGCTAGTTCGTAAAGCGAACAAATCATTCACAAGGTGAATGTTCGCCCAGGCTCGCAAAGCGAGCAGCGCAACGAATGCGCGATAGATTGTGTGATGATACTGGGATGAATTCTGAGATGTGACCTTGTGGACTCGCACAACGAATGTCCCAGCGAAGGGCTTCGCACAGCGAATAGAGGAGCGAGGAGAGGCAGACTGGGGAACTCTCTGGTTTTTGTATGGGATTGGGGCTTCGCTGCCAGCTTCGCAAAGCGAAGGTTCCATGGAGCAGGTTCGCACAGCGAACTCAGTAGCGAACCCTACTATTCGTGGAATTTTGTTTATGATTTTTGTGATGTTCTGATGTTTGATGTTGTGATCTTTTCGATGGTTTACGGTGATGTTACTGATGATTATGAGATGATGATTTGTGATGTTTTGATGAATATATGATGACATGATTAACATGATGTTTTGGTGAATGATGATGCACATAATGATATTTTTGATGATGATGATGATTATTGATGTTGTGTATCATGCATTCATAGCATATTCTGGTGATGATGTTAGGACTTCGGTCCAGTGATGATGATGTTAAACTTCGGTCTATTATGGCTTCCATCCCATTGTGTGGATGTGTAGTGGTTTATGACGTGCTCCGGTTTTTGTGCAGAACCGATCTTATTTGACAGGGATCTTTGGAGGGTGATGGCCTAAGTGTCCATCTACTGTGACGATTGGTACCACATGCATGAGTCCTGTTGTGCATTGCATTTATGTGGCATTTGTTGTGATTTATGATGACGTGTTTTGATGTTTGCCTTGTGATGACTCTGATGATGTTGTATATGATGATGAAGCCATTTTTATGCACATCTTATTTTATATTAATTATAATGAATTGTATTACTCACCCTGCCTGTTTGAATGTTGCCTCCACGTGGGTAACGTGCAGATTATCAGGATTAGCCGTGGATGCTTTTGAGGACTTTTGAAGTTATTTGCATTTTGGTCGATGTAGAGGGTCTTGCTCTGATAGTGTAACATCGGGTTGGGTCGTTGAGTCGAACCATGTTGAGTTTTATTTGGTTATTATTTTATTGATTATTTGATGACTATGGGTTATGGTAATAACCCTTTTGTGGGATTTTTGTGGTTATGGTGGTTATGCTGCCCTTTTAGGCATTTTTGAGTTATTTTGAGGAAAACTCGTTGTTTACGGAGTAACTTTTGTTGATCTGAATTTATTGAGAAATGTGCACCCTTTGAGGTGATTCTGTTTTTACTATGATTTTATGTTTATTCCGCAGCAATAATCGTGGGGTAGAAAAGGGTGTTACATTCTTCACACTTGAAGGACATCAAATATATGCTCCAGAAATCCTCAGCTTACTTGTTTCACAAGTACCAAACTGATCCACTTCTTTCTAGAGTTACTTGTAGCAGAAGAAACCACTTCTCCACAAGCATTCTGACTTTAGCAAGAGTCAGTCATCCAGATAAACACCCCATGATTCAAGACAGTCTTCACTTCATCATTCTCCCATATGATACGTTAGAACACTTTTGATTCGACTGACGAATATCAGCTTCCACAATCTGAACTCCAAGTTCAGAAAGCATGATAATGTTCTAACATCAGTTAGGACATCTTGATTATATCACTGACACCATACACTATGGTTCTTGATACAATCACAACTGAACTTACTATCTGCATAGTAATCCAACTGAAGATCTTCAGAGAACACAGCTCCACCAGCTTGATCAATAAGAACTCCAGACACCCAAAGAGAGAAATAAACTCTCATACATCTTCCCAAAGAAGGTAATCTTCCATAAACAACTTAGGGCTTCTACCACAAGCTCCAAGATATGAACAGAACCAGAAGCTCCTTTGATTTTTAACCAACCACCCTTCTCCACAAGAGTAATTAGTTCAAGCACACTGCTTGAATTCACATTAAAGATCAACCAAATGCCACTGTTTGGTTAATCTCATCTTTCTTCAGAGCTCCAGAAAATCTTTTGATCCATAAATGAAACCTAATCTTTAAGTTACATGTTCCACTTACTCCATAGCAAGCCATCTTAGATACACCAAGACTCAGACATGTAACATCTACTCCTTCTTGTAACATCCACAAACTGCATGAGATAGACCTTTTTGAAGCATTAATTCCATTTATTTCTTAGAAGATTAACTTATCTTACGATGATGCGCCACAAAATCAACTAAGACCCTGAAGTTTCTGCTTGATGTCACAACATTTGATCATGTATCCAGCTGGAGAGTTCAGTCCTTCATTCTGCCACTTAGAAGAACCTCATCCCTATAACAGAACAAGAGTTCCATGTTCTCATAGACTTGATTATTGATATCAAGTTAGAGTAGATAACCTCCATACTGCTTTACTGTACTACAATAACCTTCTCATCTTCAGAGAAACCAAACATGCCAAAGCTTGATTCTTCAGAAGAGATCAATCAAACAAGATCTTTACAAAAGGAATCCCGATTTCCTTAAGTAGAGACTTCTTCAGAAATTCAGAGATAACTGCCACTTATCCTTGACCTCTAAGATGAGCAAGATCACATGCTCCTAGAGTGAAGACAGGAACACACCTGCTGCACTTCAATGCACCTAGATCAGAAATAAACTAACCCAAGAAAAATGTCTTCATCTCCACTTCCATCAGCACTACATTCTAGCCAATCTTCCTGCCACGAAACTTCCCAGTCAGAATATGTGCCTATCCAGATTCAACCAGAAGAAGGTTCCTAACACTTTATGTCAACACACAAAAGTTTAGTTCCCAGAGACCTAGCTACTCCCCTCTCTTGTTCTAAAGATTCACTCATTGAATCAACAAGATTATGCACAATCTTTATTGTTGGAATGTTTCAACATCTGGTTGAATATCAGATCCATATCTTGACTGTACCCATTCTCCAAAGAACAGATCCTTGAACGGATGCAACAAGAGATGTTGCACTTCCTAATGTACCAACTTGTCACTAGTAATCTTGCACTCCAAAATACAAGGATAATCAATTAAATATTTTTGAATTCCACAAATAGCAATTGATCTTAAATGCTTGTCCATAAAACCATACATCCGGTAGGATATATGATCTACCAGATATCAACACAAATAAAAAAAATTGTGTCAACATCTTTCTAGTCAAACAGCATATTGAGACATCAAGTCTGTCACCCTTGACTCAACCTGCATATGACTTTCCTTTGCTAATAGAATCCTTACAAATAATGAATGGTGAAAATAAATCACCTCCCATTAACTCCAAGTTGAATAACATCCATCAGCACCAGAGATCTTCAAAAATCAATCTTCAGCAAGAGAACCAGATTATCCTTCTGAAAGAGCTCTTAAATACGACCAGGGATGCCTTTATGAGTGGACTTGAGTGAAGACTCAAGTATCTTTGGCAACTTTATTGAAAAGAATATTTACCAAATTCATAAATCATGAACTTGATAAACACAATCTCAACTCACCTTCTCTTCAAACTGACTTCAAGATACAAGATGAAACCAAGCTTCCAAGTACCAAGTCAACATGACAGACATCAACCAACAACCCTCTCCATTCCATTACTCCCAACTTTGGAACTACTAGAGCTTTCATATATGCTGATATCTTCAAGAATAAAAGCCAACAGCTAAGATCTTCCACCATCTTTCTTATATCACAACTCCAGAATCCCATAAATACCAGAGTTCTTCCATCAGAAACATATGCATCGGAACCACCAATGAACATCTTCAACATGCCCAATAAGATGTCAAACCATCTCATAAGACACCATACAGGAGAACTAGCCACTCCTCATGCAGTTGTTGTAGAAACTCCTCAGAAAACTTGAAAAACCATCAGTAGTTGGTACCTTTGATCCAGAACATCCAACCCATCCATTAATACCCTTGAGTATGTCAGAGTGAATAATCTGATCTCACACTCACCTTATTTAAAAACCAGAAAGTATCTCCCAAGATCTCATCCAGAAATAGACAGGATGCCTGCTCTGATACCAATTAAACTTCTGGCATAGCAGATAGCAGATGTCCTAACACATGTCATGATATTATTCTCTGCATAACTTTAAAACAAGGGCAGAACAAACAAGCTAATATTCAGAATATCAGCAACAACAGCAAGACAGATGTTTCGACATCTGTTACAACATGTTAATCAAAACTAAACTGTAAATTGCAGAATGATAAACAACACAGAATATGATGACCCAGTTCGGCGCAAATCACCTATATCTGGGGGCTACCAAGCCAGAAAGAAGAATCCACTATCAGTAGTATAATTTTATGTAAACAACCTCCGGTTTACAATAAACAACCTCTGGTTTACCTATCACTACCCAATGAAAACTTTATCATTAGAAGTCACATCTAATTGATAAGAAAACCCATATCACTCCCTAAATCACAACCTGTGATTATCTAACAGTTAAAGTCACAATAGTTGTATCATCCTACTTGAAAGATACCTATTTCAATACAAAGTCCAGTCGAGCATTCTCGACTAACAACACAACTTGGATTTGCTTCAAATCTTCATCCAAGAACATTACATGATTCATTACCTACAGGTTTCTGAATATGTACAAGCATCTATGTCTACCACAATGTATCAAACCGATACAGAGAGAGACTTACAACGCAAGAAAGCCAACGACTTTCAAAACCCTAAACCCTATTTTCTACTTTATAAAAGTTTACAAAATAGGATTCCTAAGTTTGTTGTCTAACCTAGGTCTTGGTCATCTTATTATAGTCTTCTGCTTGGACTTCAAATCTTCTTTCCTTGATCCACTGCTAATCGCGCCTTGAATCTTGGAACAAATTTAAAAACAAAACTTGCTATGACAGTCATGATGTCGAATCTTCATGCTAGGACATTTCATTTGACATCTTTGTTTTCTGGCAGAATTCTTCATGTTTGATCATCTTGTTCTTCATCAAGTTTTAACCAAAATTTAGTCAAACCACATGAGCTTTCATAAAGAAAGTAAGGCAGTGCAAATAAAGTAAAATAATGGGAATGTAAATAGATTGAAATTAATAAGAATCTGCTCCAATCGGAGACTTGAATCTGATACAGGAAATAACTTTGGAGGAATGTAAATAGCGGCAAAATTAAAAGCGATAATAAAAGTGCTCCAAACTCAAATACAATAATTGTGCAATAACCCTCTGGTGTGAAGAATTATTGCTCTAACAGTGTGATTTTATGCCTAAGTTGTAGCTAAGCTTGGATGGTTCATAATGTGAACAACTAAGTCCTATTTATACTAGTATTAAGCCTTGGAAACCGAGTAACCACTTCAGGATTCTTGTGAGGGAAAAAAGGACTAGTGGGATGATTCTTCAACTACCAATTGACTGAGGCGTCAAAAGCAAGGATGGCGACCGACATGTAGGGTTGGAGAACGCCATCTTCACAAAACCTCCAAGAAATTGTATTTGTGACGTTGACACGTGGGAAATGTCATTTACCACATGGCTACCTCCATGGCGAGCGCCATCTTGGACGCAGTGTGTGTAAACTTCTCATTTTTCACCATTTTTCCTCCGCTTCACTCTGTTTCTTCGGGCATGTCTCTCTCTTGGCTATGTACCTGAAATACAGACAAAATACCAGTATAAAACTAGAAATGAAAGCAAAATAATAGCAAAACATGTGTAAGTCGAGCCAAATACGCAGTGTGTTTCTGTGTTATCATAAAACAAAAAAATCTAAATAAAATTAATATTCAGTTATATGATTATTTAAGAACACAAACCTTGTACACATGATAATTTTCTGCACTTGCAATCCATCACATAAATCTTTGGAAAAGTAAATACACTCTCACCAGCCACATATTAAATAAACCTAATTTTTTATGCTATTGCAATCTATCACATTGATACTTTTACTTTGTAAAATCTCATGGTGCTCTAATTAAACATAAAGAGTTTCACAACAACGTTTGAGTTTCTTGTGGATTCACTACTATCAAATTTAAATATTCAAAATGCTTTTATAATGAGGATTTTAGGTTTCACGAGGATCACTAATGACAATGTCTTAAGTGTTGATAGTCAATAAATAGACGATGAAAATTTGTTTAAGGACGATGAAAAAACAGAAAAAACATGCTTATATTTTACCTCTGTTATCATTCAAAACCAAGGTAATTTGTATTTCTTTTTAAATAAAAAATTAAAATATGTTCCATCCCAAGCCACATACCTCTCGGTTTCTGTTTAAAACCGAGGGGGGAACCTTTTTTTTTATATTTACATTGTTTACACATAATATTAAAATTAATTACTTAAACAAATCAAGAGTTTGACAATGGATTCTTAGAAAACAACCCATAGGAGTTGTCTGTTCCAAAGAAGGGGAATTTTTTTATATTAACATTGTTTTCAGATTTCTGAGAAGTTATCTGTTCCAACAAAGAGGATTTTTTTCTGTACTTGCAATCCATCCTAGATTATATTGAGCAAATATTTTCATGGCAAATGCTTTCACATGAAAAAGAACATGAAAGAGAAATGGATGACTGTGTTTAGTAATAAATATTCCAATGCTGTCAACCGAGGAAAGCAATAGATTTTTCAATGTTTTTTTGATTGACAACATAGGAATGTTATTACATAAATACAACAACAAAATCAACACCATTATGTGAGATAGATTGCAAGAGCAAATTTTTTTTGTTCAAGATAGAAGAACATTGAAGATTTTTTCTGTTTTGCAACCCATCACAAAGAATGATGCTTACGAGTTTGGGGCAGGTTCATATTAGTAGTAAGGAATAGGGTAAAATCTGTTTAACGAGTGTTTTTATAGTAAAATCTTATTATAAATAAATAAAATCAAAGGGTTAGAACATTTTGTTTACACTTATAAATAAATAAAATCATAAACTGCGATAACTGGGAATTGAAATTTATACTGAGTTATTTTTTCACCTCGGTGTTATGAAAATCCGAGGGAATATATGATTTTTTTAAATAATAAAAAATTGTGCGCCTTGACTTTTTACCTCAGTTTGCTAATGTTCAAGGTGAAAGTTTCGTCATGAAAAGCGTTATTTGTTGTAGTGGTTTTGAGACTTTTTGCTAAAGGCAATGATATTTTCAAATCCATATATCCAAACAATGTCATTTTAAACCTCAAGCCTAAGGTTTAAATTCAACTAAAAACATAACATTCATTTTCTATTTCAGTTATGTTCAAATTTTGCATTGGATTGTAAAAAAAGTTTCAGAAAAAGTTACATTTGCATTACTTTGAATTTTGTACATTTTGAGTTTTAAACATAAACCAAATGTTTACAAGTTAAAACATAAATGCTACAAATTAACTTAGTCTTCAAAACTCCAAAATTTTCTTTTTTATTTCTTCATCATCAAGACAGTCCACCACTACGACATACCATAACCATCACCAAGAAAACCTAGCACCAATAGAGAGGAAAATTCAATCATGACAGAACCATGTCATTTCAAATTACACCAAGTTGGCATTCCAATCAACACAAACAATTTCAATATACAAGTTGTCTATGCAATCCAATCGACATGAACAATGTCAATATACAAGTTGTCTATGCAAATAAGAAGGCCATGATATGTTCAAACTATCAAGGCCATGTCAAATTAAAGACAATGCAACATACACTCAAAATTATACCACAATTATGCAATAACAAAAAAAGTAAAAAGATTAAGGCCAATTCATTTTCACTATGGTAAAAGGAGGAGGAGAAAGCAAGGCATTGAACAAGTTCACATTAGTAATACAAAATTCAAATGTAATCCACATCACATTTCTACTGCATAACAAAAGGAAAAGCAATAGGCATTGTTTTGAACATCAACTTCTCACAGCAGTAACAAAATTGCAAAACTCATTCAAAAACAAATTCACACGGCCTTACACGAATTCCTTTTCACTTACTCTCAAATCCCACCATTTGAGGGATTATTTTCAATCCTCTCCAACAGTTCATCATGACTCACTATCCATCATATCCATATAAAAAATCCTCTCACCCTTTTCCTTAATTTACACATACCAATCGAATCCCCAAGCATGCCATAAAACCATCGCATTTCACATAACAAAGAACACATAGAAAACCTTAAGGAAATGGCACTCAGAATAATAATAATATAGGGGCTCTCTGCTAGGGTTTCGACCATGGGAAAAAGGGGCGTCGGCCGGCCAAAATCTCAGGTGGCAGCGCACCAGAAGAGAGCCGAAAGAACCATTATCACACAAGCTACGATTGAAACAGAAAATGAAGACCCAGAGGAAACCAAAGACGATTCACAACCACAAATTGAGAAACCACAATCAGAAAAGTGGGAATCAAGTTTGGAGATCGAACAACTGAAGCTTAATGAAGACGCACTAGATAAGAAGGTTGCAACACCCACAAAATCAACTGCAAACCTATCAAAATCATGGGTTGAGGTCCTAAAGGGAAATCGTACGCTGAGCAGAGGGATGCCCGTCGATTTTGTGGCACCTACGTTGGTCAATGGCGAAATAAAAATCAAGATTGAAGACAAAGACATGGAAGATGAGCTGCATTACTGGCAAAGTGCTATGATACTATTCGCTTTAGGGGATTCTCTTTCAATGAATGCAGTTAGAAGGTTTATGGAAAACTCGTGGGGATTTGTTTCGATGCCAGAACTATACTACAATGAAGAAGGATATTTTATCGTCAGATTTAAAACGGAGGAGGAGCGGCATGAAGTTATGACACATGGACCTTATTTCATACAATGTAAGCCAATGTTCCTTAGAAAGTGGTGTCCAGAGTTTGAGATGAAGGAGGGCCTTTTAAGGATACTACCTCTTTGGGTGACATTAACAAATATCCCTCTACATATGTGGGGGGATAAGAGCATTTCAAAAATTACAAGTGCAATTGGCAACCCGATTACCATAGACGAATGTATGGCGAAGAAACTGAGAATCTCATATGCCAGAGTATTGGTAGAGGTAGATATTACCCAGAAACTGAAGCACTCAGTCAACATACGAGATCCCAAAGGGAGAATGATTGAACAACCAATTGAGTACGAATGGAAACCCTCTTACTGCCAAAGATGTCTCCGAATTGGACATGACTGTGACAACAAGCACAAGCCTGATAAGCCTAGGAAAGTCTGGAAACCTGTAGTGAAAAACCAACCAAATAAGGTGCAGACTGAGGGGCAAAAGGTTCAGACAGAGGATACAATGCGAGACCAACAGAATGAACAACCTAAAGAAGGGCCTAGTCAAGAACCACACAAGAATGATAAGGGAGAAGAATAGATCACACCAAATAAAGTGGACAAAGGAAGAAAGAGCATGGAACATAGCCAGCAAAGTTCTTTTGTAAGGTATACCAACTCATTTACTCCTCTTAGGATTGGTGACAGTCCAAGCGGAGACAAAATGTTTGACCCATGTTAGTCAGCTGGAATGTTAGGGGCATCAATAAGGAGGCTAGGCACAGAGAGACCCGCTCCTATCTCTCTACTTTCAATGTGCCCATTTATGCCTTACTAGAAATTAGAGTAAAACAACACAATGCTGATAGAATTAGAAGGAAATTTGGAAGCTCTTGGAACTATGTAGATAATTACGAGCACCATGCTAATGGCGGGATTTGGGTGCTTTAAAACCCTAATAAGGTAGATGTTAGAGTACTTCAATCACACGACCAATTCATTCACATGGAGATTACTGCGATGGATCAAGCTTAAAGGTACATTTTAACTGTGGTGCATGCTGTTAATCAGCTTGACTGTAGAAGAAGACTTTGGAAGGCCATTGAGGAGATCAGTAGAAGCACCAATGATCTGTGGCTTGTCATTGGTGACTTCAATAATGTGGTAACAAGCCAAGACAAAATAGGAGGGAGAGATATTACTGAATCAGAATACAAGGATCTTGTGGAGATGATGCACACAACTGGATTGTTTGAAGCCCCTACTATAGGTCCTCATTTCACTTGGAACAACAAACACACTACAGGAGTTATCCACTCTAGAATTGATAGAGTATTAGGGAATGCTCTATGGTACCAAACCTTCCAAGAAGCTATAAAGGAGAATTTAGCCCCCAATATATCAGACCACGCCCCTGTTAAAGTTAGCTACCAGGATCAACAACCCAAGAGGAAATTTGTGTTTAAATTTCTTAATTGTGTGACTAAAGATCAAGATTTCTTAAAAACTGTAGAAGACAGCTGGAAAGTAGAGATACAAGGATCGCCTATGTACATTTTATGGGAGAAATTGAAGAGGCTCCAGCCTAGGTTGAAGCTGCTGACCAAGAGATACACAGGGTTACAAGAACAAATTATTACAACCAGGGAGGAGTTACACCAGGCTCAGAGAAGATTACAGGAGGATGCTCTCAATGATCAGATTGCTTAACTGATCAAGGACAGGACTGCCAAGCTCGTGCACTTAAACCAGGTGGAGGAAGACATCTTTAAGCAGAAGTCTAAAGTTGATTGGCTCCAACTTGAAGACCAAAACAACTCTTACTTCCAAGTTAATTGGCACTTAAACCAGGTGGAGAAAGACATCTTTAAGCAGAAGTCTGAATGGGCATGAAGAAATAGAAGCATAACTTTTGGAGTTTTATAACACCTTGGTTGGCACCAAAGCTCAAAATCTGAGAGGCCTTGATATACCTACTATTAGAACAGGGAAAATTCTGCCAAGAGAAGATGCTCAGAAATTGATGGCTAATGTTGATGACAAAGAGATATGGGATGCCCTCAGCAGCATAGGTAACCATAAAGCTCCTAGGATAGATGGATACAATGCCTATTTTTTCAAAGCAACTTGGAAGATTATGAAGCATGATGTGAAGGCTGCAATATATGATTTTTTTCAAACTAACAATATGTATTCAGCAGTAAATTGTACCCTGGTCACTCTTATTCCCAAGAGCCCTGAAGCAAAAACTACAAAGGATATGAGGCCAATAGCTTGCTACAGCACTATTTACAAGGTGATTTCTAAGATCTTAACATCAAGGCTTGCAAAAGTAATTGGTAAAGTGGTTGAAGACACTCAGTCAGCTTTTGTTCCTGGTAGGAATATCCATGATAACGTCATTCTTGCTCAGGAATTGGTGAGAGGATAAGGAAGGAAAAATGTTTCTCCTAGATGCATGATCCAATTAGATCTTTAGAAAGCCTACGACACAGTGGATTGGCAAGCCCTCAATCAGATTATGGTGGAGTTAGGATTTCCCTAGGTTTTTATTCAATGGGCCATGGCATGTGTCTGTACTGTATCCTACAGATTTTCAGTTCATGGTACCCCCACCAAACTGCTTAGGGCAACAAGAGGATTGAGACAGGGGGATCCAATATCCCGCTGTTGTTTGTACTCATAATGGAGTACCTCCATAGAACTCTCCAAACTTTGCATCTCACACCTGATTTTAATTTTCATCCTAAGTGTGAAAAGCTAAGGATTATAAATTTGTTTTTTGCAGATGACATTTTATTATTCACAAGAGGAGATAGTGTTTCATTGAGACTAATAATGGAAAAGGTTCAATGTTTTTCAGATACAACTAGACTGTGTATGAGCCAAACAAAAAGCAAACTGTTTGTTGCAGGGGTAACTGAAGATGTGAGCAGAGCCTTATACCAGTAAACTGGTTTATCTGCAGGTGTCTTGCCAGTCCGCTACTTGGGGATACCACTAGACAGCAAAAAGTTGACTGTACAAGCATGCCAACCTCTTATTGAGAAGATGCTGAAGAGAATTACGCATTGGAGCACACACTTATTATCATACGCTGGGAGGATGCAACTAATTAGAAGTGTCATCCTGTCCATAGGTAACTACTGGCTGCAAATTTTCCCCCTTCCAAAAAAGGTACTGAGTCACATTGAGTCTTTGTGTAGAACGTTCGTGTGGATTGGTAAACATGAGAGGAGTAGAAAAGCCCCCGTCTCTTGGGAACAAGTTTGTAATCAAGTTTCTGCAGGTGGCATGAATATGGTGTCACTTGGTGATTAGAATAAAGCAACTCTAGGTAAATTGCTGTGGAACATATAGAATAAGAAAGACGTTTTGTGGATAAAATGGATGCATCAGTATTATGTGAAACAAGGTGAAATGCAGACCTTTGTACCAGGACAAAATGCATCATAGATTATTCGAGCTATCTTCAAGAACCAGGATGCTCTAACTAATTCTGCTTGCTGACAAGGGTTTGTAGTAGCAGGGAAATACACAACAATCTCAATGTACCATGCGTTGCGAGAAGATAAACCAAAAGTGGAATGGAGGTTCCTGTTATATGGCAACATTGCGAGGCCGCGAGCTATCTTCACCATGTGGATGACATGCCATAATCGCCTGATGACAAAAGATAGGGTCCAGAAATTTGGAATTGCTACTGATGGCAAATGTATGTTTTGTAATGATAACGAAACTGCTCATCATCTATTTTTTGAATGCGTGGCTACTAAACAGGTATGGAGAGAACTGCTACAATTTATTACCATCTTGCATGAGCCTACAGGTTGGGAGGAAGAATTGAATTGGGCCATTAAAGCTACTCGCGGTAAGGGTGTGAAAGCTAGATTGCTGAAAGCTATGATCGCGAAGACAATCTACCATGTCTGGGCTGTTAGGAATAAGTGTGTGTTCCAAAATGGAGAGCGACACACGTTAAATAGCACTGAAATCAAAACCATAGTGCTACAAAGGGCGGAAATAAACGATAAATTGAACGATTATTGTAAGCGAATGAATTTTGTATACTATTTTCCTTGGTTTCTCATCTTAGTCTTTGTGTGCATGGATCGTGGAGATCGACGTTGTACTGAATTTGATTTTTTGGCAATATAATTTTCCTTTATTCCAAAAAAAAAAATGGCACTCAGAGAATCAAAATGTTCAAAAATTCTTAAAACCCTGAAATCAACAACTCACAGGCATTAAAATAATTAAAAGTCTATAACCATTTCACTACAGTTAATTTAAAAAGAAGGAGAATAAGTAGAGATAGCCTAAAGAACAAAGAGTCAGAGAAAAGGAACACACCTTATTGAGTATTCGCACTTGTAACGTTCAGTTGGTAACCCTTTTGCTTCCTTCGCATTTTCTTTTGCTTAACTGTCGTAGCCTCATGTCTGCTTAGAGTTTCCCTTATGTTAATTCCATTTCTTAAATGTTGTTTTTGATGGATTTTTGAGTTATTATTGAGTTAGGGTTTGTATTTATTTGGGAAGATTCAATGGGTTAAGCTTGTGTTTTTTTGGGTTTTGGAGGGCAGATTTGAGTTTTAGAGGTAGAGAAACCCTATGAGGGAGTTCAGTTTGAACTCCGACGACTGCGCCGCCGTGCACATTCATGTGCACCACAACGGACCTTCATAGGTTACGCTGGCTCAGATCCTATACCACTAATTTGTTCATGTGTGTTTATGATTTTGTTTAGAGAGTGAGCGAGAGATACGAATTGAAGAGAAAGAAAAAACAAGGGAAATGAATACCCCCTCTCTTTCATGTGCTTTATCATATCCCTCCCTCCATCCACAACCTACACGTGGTGAGTCTTGCTCACTTGATCAGTTGACTCAGTCAGTCAACGCGAGATCCTGTTTAGTTTTGTCATTGTGTGCCTTCATCAGGACCCTTTGGATCATTTGTTGAGTCCCATATAGTATGTGCATCTAATGCTTATACTTGCATCATATGATCCAATGGCCTTTGTTTGAGTCAATAGTTGACTCTTGGTCAACTTTCTCCTCACACGTTTTTGTCTCTTCACCCAATGTTTCCTTTTCATACACATTATATTTAGGTTTTGTTTAGTTAAATACATTTATTTTCTTTTTGTTTTCTCTTTTATTTTATTTTTTTCTTTTATATAATATATTATTCTGTTTCAAACAAAAACTTGTAAATTAATTTTAATCTTGTAATATTGTATTTCGTTTATTTATTATTTTTTGTGCATATTTAATTATAAATATTAATGTGTATGTAAATGCTTATGAATATTTATTTATTTATTTTTATTATTTATTATATCATTTAAATTATGATTAATAAAAAAACCAAAAAAGAGAGAGATCTTTCAAAACTTTATTTATTAAAAAAATCAATTTCATTATTATAATATTTTCCCAAATTATTTTCATTCCATTTTTTTTAAAAAAACAAAGAAACCAAAAACATCCTCTCACCACAATTTCAATACAAATTATTTTAAATCATTTTGCAATGCAAGTCAAACCTCAATCAACATCGAGTGTATTTTCCTATATCAAAACCAAAAATACCTAATTATTATCAAACATCCTTTCAAATAAAGATGAAAAAGGAATATGCCGTACATCATGCTATCCCTGAGGGTTTGAATACGGGGTGTATATCTTGACCATCCGAGCGCTCGTTATTCCTTTAAAACTCACTCAACACGATGTTTACCAATCTTATTTTTATAATAAATTGGACGAAAAAAGGAATAGTTTGGTGTATATAACTCTTTTCCTTAAATACTTGGATACAAGGTGTATATCTCAACCATCCAATGTTTGTCATCCTTTAAAAGCACCTAATTATATCTAACCCTTTCACAAATAAGATGAAAAAGAAACGCGGTGTATATCACGCTTTTCCCGAGTGTTTGGATATGAGGTGTATATCTCGATCATACAAGTGTTTGTCATCACCCAAAAACAATCCAACACATTCAAACTTTTTTCCTTTTGGGTTAAACTTCAAATTCTTTGTTAAATGAAAGATGTTTCGTCTTGAGATGATGTAAAACAACGCTTCATCCATTTATACGTGTGAGTGAGTTAAGCGGCATTTTCCCGTGAATTTTGATTTATAAATCCATTATACCGTGATAAAAACACATATTCTTCCACTGTTTTGGGTAAGCAATGTTTTCCATTTGATTGCGACAAAATAGCTTTCGTTAAAATCGATCAACAAGCAAATATTTTCTACCCAGAACTATGTAGCTTTGAGTTTTCCATCGCACCTGGAGATACGTAGGAGTGAGATTCAAAGTCTCGTCAGACACCCTAATAAAAAACTTAATTTTTAGTACTTCTCTCTTTTTCTCAAACTTTTAATAACTAGAAGAAAACAAACATTTTTAAGCTAACACTTATGTCCAAAAACTAACTAAATGTTTCCCATTGAGTACAACAGGTGTGAGGGGTACTAAAACCTTCTCCTCATATAACTGATTCATGAACCCAATTTGCTTACGAAGACCATATATTTGTCATTTATTTTTGGGTTTTATCAATATTTTCCCTTTCCTTCTGGAATAAATAAAGTTCAATCCATTCTTTAAGTTTAAAATTTCATTATTATATTTTTTGAGACGCGTGATTGTATTTTTTGATAACGACCCAAATGACAAGTTAGATTCATTCTTATATCCCGACCGTTCAGGAGGGAAGGCTATGGAGTGATGTGGAGATGGGTTACATCGCTACTATTACGTAATATTATGCACATTCAGTATAAGTGTTAGTCCCGTTGGAATTAGGAGGACATTTTTGTTATGTTTTCTTTTGGATTTCTCTATGTATTTTTCTTCTAAGTTTTATCTACGTGACAATGCCACTAGTCTTAACTGTGTCAAGCTCTATGTAAAATATAGTGGAAACATATATATGTGAAGCTGCATATTTTAATTAGTTCAGTCGTGTTATTTAAAAGTTTTAAAATTTTCGTATTTTTATAAATGTTTCTAGGTTTTAACTAAAATTTCTCTAATGGGATATTAATGTCTCACATGATTGCCAATTGTACTTTCAGTGAGTACAGAAGGGGTTATACTACATGCAATAAGATGCACAAGAGGGCTTTACGTGTTCATGTATGTGAACAAGTGAATGATTGATCCAACTGTAACGCCCCATTTTGTCTTATTTATTTAATCGAGTCGATTTAATTATTTTCTTTTTTATATTATTTTATTCTTGACTTTTATTTGACAATATATTATTTTTCATCGTTGTTTATGTTTTATCGCATTTTGAGAGCGTTTGAGAGATATTTGAGCTGAGGGGTATTTTGGTCTTTTGCTTGGGTAAGTTTTATGTTTTTATATAAATAGAAAGAAAGAGAGAAAAGATAGTAAGGAAAAGAAAAAGAAAGAAGAGAAAGAGAAGAGAAGAGAAAAGAGAGGAAAGAAAAGGGAGAAGAGGAAAAGTGGAAAAATCGACATAGCTCCGTTTCAAGCGCGAATAATCGGGTAAGGGTGAGAAGTTTCGATTATATCTTGCTTGTATATGTATATGTGTATGTTTTCTTGGATTGTTTTGGTTGTTTTCTTATAGTTTTCATTTTAGGTCGAAATGGTAGAAATGATTAGAAATCGATGTTTTCACGGACGAAAGTCGGAATAACTCGCGTAGTAGAGTCGAGTGATGTTGGGTCGGGATTTAGTATGATCGTTTAATTGAATTGAGTTGAATTTGTAACTTTGCGTTTTTGATATATATCGATGTTTTTGTGCAAATAGATGTTGTGATCGAGTAAAAGTGTTTGGATATGTCTGGTAACATTGGTATAGGTGGATATTTAATCGGAAATGGTCGTTGGTGTGTTTTCGAGTGGTTTTGATCGAGTTTGGAATTGGGTTAAATTGATAAAACTATGTGTCAAAATATTTCAACCGTGGAAAATGTGTTGGATGGCTTTTTAATGATGAAAATATTGTAGTACGTTGAATTATGAGATCGCAACTTTTTACGGAATCGAAAACGGATGTTCGGAAGTCTAAAAATGGTGTTTTTAAGGCTGAGGTTCAGCAGGTAGCGCGCTCAGCGCGCGGTCTGGGCAAAAATGAAAAATTTAAGAAACTTCAAAAATTCATAACTTTTGATCCGTAAGCCCGTTTTAGTCCCCGTTCGAAGCGTTGGAAAACTAATGAAATATTCTTTCTATTAAAAATGGTTTGGAGGGTAAAAGATGATTTAATTAATTCGTGTTTTTGAAAAATAGTCAGGTTGTCGGGTTTTTATTGCGTTAATTGTGTGCGATTGATGTGTTATCATGCTATATGCTTTCGTTATGTAACGTGTAACTTATGTGCTGTTATACGATGTGAATATACATGATGAAATGTTGTGATGATGGTTTGTGGCCTTATGGCACATATGTGCATTGTTTTGGATTAGACTTCGATGCGTGATTAATGATATTGTTGTATGGTAAAATACATTGTTTGATTGAATATCAATGTATGTTGTTATGATGTGTTGTAGGTAGCCTTTGTGGTGTGAATCCCTTGTAGAAGTAATTGTGATTGTATGATTGTTGTGGTTTGTGGTTTGTGATGATATGCATTGTTTATATGCAATTCAATGTGTGTTATCCGGTGGCCTTATGACAAGTATATGCATTGTTTGAATTGTTTTCAATGCATGAATATTGATGATGAGATAATTCATATTGTTGAATTGTGAATGTATGGAATTGATGAGTTGAAATATATGCATGATTATGGATGTGTATATGTGTGCATTTTGAATGTCATGAGTTATTGTATGCCAAGCATCATGATATGCATTCTTGTGACGTCCTGAGTGACGGATTGATTCTAGAGGGAATCTGCTATAACATCGTGCGCCTTAAAAATAAGAGGACCTAAAGCGATTTGATATATCGCGCGCCTTAAAAATAAGAGGACCTAAAGCGATGGTTATAGACGATCGTGTGCCCATGTGGGGTGTGAGCGATCGGATTGTGCGCCTTATACCGAGAGGACCTAAAGCAATCCATAAATGTCGTGCGCCTTATACCAAGAGGACCTAAAGTGACGGGGAACATCGTAGGCCCGACGGGGTGTTACTTGAGTGATCCTCAGTAACGAGCGATGATTCCAGCAGAGTTCCTGAGTGAACTAGTGATGAGAAATGTTGGAAGTCGGTACCGCATGGCATTTGCATAGTGTTGTTGTGTCGGTCTCTGTGCATTTGCATAAATCATGGATTGATTATGTGTGAGAATTGTGAATGGATGCATTATGTGTGGAAAATCATGATTTGATTGATTATGTGTAGAAATTGTGCATTGATTTGTTATGTGTTGAGATTGTGATAGCATTGGTAATCTGATGTGCATATGTGATAAATGCATTGGTTGTGGACAATATGTTTATACGTAGACATGTGCTATGTGATGTGTGATGTGTTTCTAAATGTTATGACTTGGTATGCCTTATGTGCAAATATGTGAGTATATTGGATACTTGATATATGCTATCTTGTTGGATTAATAGATATATGTTACGTATATGTGGTATGTTATATGTATTAGTATGTGGTGTTTGTGGTGAGAATAGCTATGCATGTGAATTGTTATGTATTTGCATATTATTATGCAATCTTGATTTTAGTTGTTATTTCTCACCCTTCTGCTGTTTTATAATGCTCTATGAGGCATTGCAGATTAGAGTCGCTGGAGGTCTTTTGTGGAGATTAGCCCTCCGTTCTATTGTCGGTCTTGGTGTCTGCTCTGATACGTAGCACGGGAGTCGGGGAACGATTATATATATATATATATATATACATTTGTTGAATGTATTTTGTAGCACCTTTGTATATATAGTTGATGTTCTAAAATGATTTATTTTGTAAAACAAGTCGGTTATGGATCTTTCCGCTTTATTCCATAATTGACCTTTCCCTTTAGATGGAAAAAGTTTCCCGTTGATGATTTCCTCTATTATGTGTTATGTATCAAATAATTGAGCAGAGATTGTGTTTTCTTACTTTAAAATGTGGCATCCTTGTTTCTGCCGGAAAAATAAATTTTTAGTTACTCTGATTTATTTATGTATTATTTATTTGCGATGAGAATTGGGGTGTTACACGAACAACTTGATTGAAGTATTTATAGATGCGATTACTTGATCAAAGAGTTGCTATGAAGACCAACTTCTGTTGGGAACGTAACTTGAGTAAATCTCCACCAAAATTGAATATCAATTGAATAAATAAACCCACAATCAAAATTTATTACTATTTTTCAATTTTTGAATGGAAAATTTGCAAACAACAATAATTTTTGAACGAAAAAATAAAAACCCCTTCAACTATAATTTTTGAGCGGAAAAATTGCAAACCCTCACAACAACTATTTTTGGACGGAAAAATAGAAAATCCTCTTAACCATAATTTTTGGATGGAAAAATTGCAAAACCTCTCAAGAACTATTTTTGGACAGAAAAATAGAAAACCCTCTCAACCATAATTTTCAGACGAAAAATTTGTAAAACTGTCTCTAGACCCAAATTATAAACTCTATTTAAGCCCACAACTACCAAAATCTCCAATACACCAAAAATACTAGAATTGTTGTGGTGAATAAACTCAAACCAAGTCCATATTCATAATAACTTTTCACTCCTTTTTTCTTTACATTACTCAATGTGAGACTTGGATAAGTACCCACATTAACAAAACATTTTCATGTCTATTAATCCAACCACACACCCCTGGCTTTGACGCAATAATGGGAGCGAGTGGAGTGAGTCATCCCTAATAATATGAAACACAATTAACCTATAATACTTGAGATAACTTCATTTATTCTCCTAACACGTGACTTGATACATTCTCCCATAAATTATAATGGAGGAGTATTGGACCGGGTTGGATCACATGTTCCTCACCCGACCTTGCCCTTTCACGCCCAAGTATCTTTCGTGACATTTATGAGTCAGGGAATTGATGGGCCGAGCTCTTCGAGGCTTGACTGAAGTTGTTTCAATCCACAGTCTCTCAAATACGAAGTTAAAAAGAACAATGCGATTAAGATAAAATATTTTAATCCGCAATCTCTCAAACAGAAGACCTGAAAATACAATGTGATTAAGGTATGCAAATTCACTCCACTCCTATATATATAAGATCATCTTCTAAAATTTTATTCTCTCTTATTCATAGTATCATTTTCTTTTCAAATCATAAAAATATTTTGGCTTAATTACAATTTTGGACCCTCTATTTTTATTTTTTTTTAGTTTTGATCCCCCTATTTTAAAATCTAGAATTTTTGTCCCTCAATTTTTAGTTTTTTTTTTTAGTTTTGGTCCCTCTATTTTAAAATCTAGAATTTTGGTCCCTCTATTTTTATTTTTGTTTAGTTTTGGTCCCCTATTTTAAGTTTTGTTTTGGATTTTAGTCCCCCATTCTAATTTGGAACTAATTTAGTAGGGGGACAAAAAGTAAAAAAAAAATGAAAATAAAGGGACCAAAACTCAAACAAAATGAAAATGGAGGGACAAAAATTTCGAATTTTAAAATAAGGGACCAAAACTCAAAAAAATTGAAAATAAAAGGACAAAAATTCCAGATTTTAAAATTGGGGGATCAAAACAAAATAAAAATAAAAATAGGAGAACTAAAATTGCAATTAAACCAAATATATTAATGATTTTTCAAAATTACTCCCAAATAAAACTATAGATATTTTTAATTCTTGTGTATTGGCCAAATAATCTTTCATATATATATATATATATATATATATATATATATATGAAGGAATAATGTTTTGAAGAAATAACATACACCTTCTACATCTAAAATTAAAAAACAAGTATATATTTCCTCCGAACTTATTTATAAACAAAAGTTTTTTAAAATTTTTAATTTTAATTATAAGTAAATGTCGACAAATCTAAGCACATTTAATGTCTTTATTTCAAAACCATCTCTCTATTAATTACTTAATATTATTAGTAAATAATTATTTAATTAAGGATACATTAACAATTGTGTTATTTATTTTACAGCAATTTAAATAAATTAAATACACTTAACTATACTTTTAATAAACGTGAAAATTATTTTTTTCTTATAAATCAAGACAAATTAGTACACAATTTCTAATATATTAATATTAAATAAGACATTAACTTATCCAAAACCCAAACATAAGCATGAACTATTCCGACCTATTTATAATAAAAAAAAGAACTTTTACGTTTATTAAGAATAATAGTTAACTGCATTTTATTTACTTGTATCAATGTAAAAGAATGAACACAATTACTAATCTATTCTTAATTAAATTATCATATATTAATAATATTAAATAATTAATATCTCCTCCGTTTTATAATGCGTGACTAAATAGACCATTTCACACGTATTAAAAAAAATGAAAGAAAGAATAATATATTTAGTAAAGTGTTCTGATCATGTATTAAGAATGGTGCAAGTAATATTAATTACAAGATAAAATTAAAAAAGATGTATTAAAAATTAAAATGAATTATTTATTTTAAAACATTTTTTTATTCTAAATATATTACTCGTGTAACGGAAAAAATATATAAATAGTTTTTAAATAAATACATTAAATATGCTTACATTTATTAATATTTACTGTTTTTTATTATAATTAAATTTTATTTTTTTTAGATATATTAAATAATTAATATATTTAATCTATATATTTAGATCAAATTAATCAATTATATAATAAATTTAAAAATGTGAAATTTTCTGAGAAAGATGTATATTTAAAGTAAAAAAAATTTTAGAAACTTTAGTTTAAAAATAAAGTCGGAAACAGTACACAATTTCTATATATTAATATGAAATAACACAAATTAGAAAAAATAATTTATTTATAAAAGGAAACACAAGAACATGACTACGAACAGTGTATCTAAGTTTATTCGAAAGAGCGGAAAAAGTGAATCTGGTCATAAGGGCAATATCGGTATTCCCCCACAGACAAATTCACTCTGCTCTTTCATAGATCCACGGTCAGATTGGTCCTGAAAACTGTGACAAAAGCTCCCACCCCATTTACTATCTGCCACTCTCACGTGACCTTTCCCAATCTATTGTCTCCACGTGCCCCCAGATCAACGGCTAATATCTCATCTCTTCTTTTCATTCAAATCTCACGGTTCATATTCCATGTTCTAGACTCTTCTATTTCCTCAAGCAGGAAGACGGTCAAGCTCCCTAACCACGGTTAGATTTGTTAACCACACTTCACGCGTTGGGTTAAAGAACGTTCTCATTCTCTCAGAATCATTTATCTGAAAACGAAGAAGAAGAAGAAAGTGAGAGAGAGAGAAAAAGAAAGAGAGGGTTTCGTTTCGTTTCGTTTCGTTATCCTCTGAGTTCTGAGCCAACTCGGACGAGTCTTCTCGCATACGATTTTCTCTTCGTTTCTCCCTCGGATTATCCGAACAATTCGACGGTTAATTCTCTTCGATTGTTCGGATCTTGCATTCGTGTAGCTCAAGCTCAATGGCGCAGTGAAGAATTTCTCTGATTCCGTTGATTTCAATTTCTTGACGCCGTCGTTCGATTTGATCCAGTAATCACGTGGTATGGCGATGATTCTTTCTTCTTTCTCCTTTCTCCTTTCTCTTTTTTTTTGTTTTTCTGTAAAATTTTCTTTTTTGGAAATGAATCGAAGCATGTATTAAAAGTGTCGTTAGATTCATTGATTTTGATTTTTTTTTTCAAATTTGTGTTACATGTTTTGTTTTAATTAAATTATGTGGATTTTTTATTTGTGAAATGATCACTAGATGTTAGAGCTTGCATCTGTATCTGTTCATACAGAAGCTGAAATGAAAACCTCAAAAAAGTAAAAATTATATTAGATTGAACATGTTTTTGGATTCAAGCTTATAATTTTTTTCTATATGATTTTAGGATGGTATTTGTAAGTTCATTAATTATGGTTTAGTTTCAAATTTGTCCGTGTTATTATTTTTTGAATGTAATTAGTAACAAACAACTTATGGAATGCAATGTTCAATATTTTGAATTAATTGTTGATGTTTTTGTTTTAAAGTATTGACCAATCAAGGTTCCTAAGCATGTTGTCTCAGATCCATATCATGTGAGTGGCGATGTTGAAGGTCCTGTTGCGGGAGATCAAGTCCAATTTGGGGATCTCTATGCTTCAGGATTAATCTCTGGCTATCTCGGGTGATTTATCATTGATCTTATAATATAATTGTAAACATTTTATATAGATTTGATCTGAATTTAAAGTGTAATTAATTGTGTGGTGAAATAATACTTGTAAAAGAAAAGGTGATGGAGTAATAGGATTAATGGTATTTTAATTCGTAGACACCCTTTATTAAAACTGAAAGTGTGTTAAATCTGTGAGTTTTCTAGAATAATGTCTTTCCATATTAGCACATTGACTCTAGTTGTGAGTACTTTGAGTAGTAATTTATTTGATCTGTTGCTTGCTGTAAATGACTTTAGGATGTTTTTTTTGTTATTCTTACAGATTTGTATTGTTATGATGAGAGTTTTGATAGAATCTTTATGAATTTGCAGTTTTTGTTGTCCGGTGAGCCTTGTCTCCTGATGGCCTCAATGTAGCTGTCAGCTAGTGTCTATCTCCAATCTTGCCTTAGTCCTTCAAATCCGTTGCTCTGGGAACTAGTGCGGTAAATACTTTTGTCAACATTAATGATCGTTGGGGATCTAGAGATTGGTTTCATATTAGTGTCATTGGCTTTGGAGTTTGGCGACTTCTTGGGACAGAAGAAGCTTTATTCCACAGCCACCCTGTTGCCCTTTGCAAAAAATTACCCAATCCTAGCCCCGACACATGTCTCGTAAATCAGACAGTCCTGTTCAAACCCAAATGGCCGTGGCTTTATTCCGTAGTCCGCTTGGTAGGGAGTACATTGAGAGTAAGAGAATGGAAGGCAAGCAACCTTCTGGCAAGAGAAGGGTTTTTGTGCAAACTGAAACTGGGTGTGTCTTGAGCATGGAATTGGATCGTAGTGACAATGCACATACTGTGAAGAAGAGGTTGCAAATTGCCCTTAATGTCCCAACTGAAGAGAGCTCTCTAACGTTTGGGGATGTTGTCTTGAAGAATGACCTTAGTTATGTTCGGAATGATACTGCCCTTCTTCTTACACGTAACCTTATGCATCGAAGTTCATCCACTCCATGCCTCTCACCTACTGGGCGAGATATGCAGCAAAGAGACAATAGTGGTCCTATTGAGATATTAGGGCAATCAAGTAACCTGGATATAATGAAGCATATGGTCAAGGACATTGTGAAGGCAATGAAGATTGGAATAGAACCAATTCCAGTTCATGGGGGGCTTGGGGGTGCATATTATTTCCTGAACAGAAGAGGCGGGAGTGTTGCAATTGTGAAACCAACAGATGAGGAGCCTTTTGCCCCAAACAATCCCAAAGGTTTTGTTGGTAAAGCTCTTGGACAACCTGGTTTGAAACGTTCAGTTCGGGTTGGTGAAACCGGCTACAGGGAAGTTGCAGCTTATCTTCTTGATTATGGTCATTTTGCCAGAGTACCTGCAACTGCCTTAGTGAAGATTTCTCACTCAATATTCAATGTCAATGATGGAGTCAATGGGAAAAACATCCAGAAGAAGAAGCTGGTTAGCAAGATTGCTTCGTTGCAGCAGTTCATACCTCATGATTTTGATGCAAGTGACTATGGGACATCTAGCTTCCCTGTTACTGCTGTGCATCGTATAGGGATATTAGACGTTAGGATTCTCAACACAGATAGACATGGCGGCAATTTGTTAGTTAGAAAAGTTGGGGCTTTTGGTGAAGTGGATTTAATTCCTATTGATCACGGGCTTTGCCTGCCAGAAGCTTTGGAGGACCCATACTTCGAGTGGATTCATTGGCCTCAGGCTTCAATTCCATTCTCGGAGGATGAGCTTTCATACATAAAAAATCTCAATCCTGCTCGAGATTGTGAGATGTTACGTAAGGAACTTCCTATGATTCGTGAGGCCTGTTTGAGAGTTTTACTACTCTGCACCATTTTCCTCAAGGAAGCTGCTGCTTATGGCCTCTGCCTTGCTGAAATTGGTGAGATGATGACTAGGGAATTCCGCAGTGGTGAGGAAGAACCCAGTGAATTGGAGGTTGTTTGTTTGGAAGCAAGGAAGTTGTTGGCAGAGAGGGAAGAACTATCTCCAAGGACTGACCTGGAAGATGATGAATTCCTGTTTGATATAGACTGTGATGTAGCTGGGTCAGATTCCACTCTGAAGATGACAATGGACAATCCTCTAATGAGAGCACCTTTTCAGCCTGGACATGGTGGTGGGTATGGCCGTAACCCATTTTCCAAATTGTATGAGAGCATCGAGGAGGAGGAAGAAGAAGAAGGTGATGGAAAATATCCTGAAGTTGTCACTACTCCTCACCAAAAATTCCCAAAGGTTTCTGAAATTTCTGTGTCACTGAAAAACATCATGATAAGTGAGGCAAGCCAGAAACACCAGAAGCATTCTGGAGGAAAGGCAGATAATGGCCATTACGGGAATACATCATCTGGTCGTAGGAGCGCAAATGAGAAGCTTCCTGCAAGCATAAGCTTTGTGAGCATGGCTGATATGACTGAAGATCAATGGACAATGTTTCTAGAGAAGTTTCAAGAACTGTTGCACCCGGCATTTTCCAAGAGGAAATCCATAACCATAGGTCAGAGGCAGATACAGAGGCTTGGTACCTCGTGCCAGTTTTGAAGTTGAGCAATACTTTGGTAGGATGATAGATAGAGAACTATAAAACGAATAAGGGTTTATAGGTGGTTGTTAGGATAATTCTGGTTTATGATATTTGAATAGGTTCCGGAAGAACTGCTGTAGATAAGCTTGTATTTTGATTTCATTTTTTATTTCTTTTTTTTTTCCTTCTGGACTGTTGTTGTCTGATAAATAACTTGTAGGATAAATTTGTGAAATGAAAATGAAACTTATATGTATATAAATGAAAGCCTTTGTTTCCTTTTTTGTTTTGATTTGATTACTTCATATACTTCAATAGCTTGCTACATTAATGCATTACTCTATGAACTCTGCAGTCTGTATTCTGTTGTGATGAAGCATGTGTTTAAAATGTTATGATTCTGGTTGAGATTGAGTTTTCTCTAAGGCAAATAGTATAATGGAAAATTGAATTATTATTATACAGACAACACAATCACTATGCGCTTACAAACTGTTAGTTTAGACTTTAGATGAAGTAATCATGATTTGTAGATAACATGTATGATGTATTTAATCACTTTTATTATAAAGCAGCAGCATGGTGGGGTTGGAGGAATCGACATCCGGCATTCGTTTATGGGTTTGGAGCCCATCTAAATCATGAAAACAATGTTGGCTTTTATTGTGAGAACATGCTACTTTCATATGTACACTCTGGTCATTATTATAAGCAATAAAAAATTTTTTTGGTTCATTAAATATTTGATATATTTAATGTATAATAATGTTCAGATATATTATTTATTTAATAAATTTAAAAAGATTTTTGTTGTTTATAATAATGATCGGAAGGTGTATGTATTTGTATTTGAGTCACATACGTCTGTTACCAATGTTTTCATTGTTGGCTGTCATCCACATTCTATTATTTATTTTTTCTAACTTCTTTGCGGTGCAATCAAAGTATGTAGGATTAGATTTTCTTTTCGATATTATCCGTGTAACTTTTGTTGTCTTACGAAATGGAAACAAAAATAGACTACATGAATTAATTTTTGCCACGTATTATGTAGGATTACGATTTTAGTCAAATTATTAATTTTGAGATTTTTTTTAATACTTTTTTTATTGGCATTTTTGTACCTAATATATTAATTTGACAATTTCTTAATATACCATGTATATTTCTTAGAGACTACGCGAAATTTCTTCTTTGCCCCTTAATTTTGGATGTGTAAATTCGAACGCATAATTTTTTTAGAAACGTTGATTTGTTCTGGATGTGCATATTAGAAAATATCTCTGATCTTCAGATCCAAAAAAATAACAAGAGGAAAGATTTCAATTGTTGATCATAATTTTGCCTGATTTTAAGGGTAAATCATATGGTAAGCTTTTTGTCTACTCTAAATCAAATCATAAGGTTTTGTTGTATTATGTAGAATAAATCATATGTGTGTAACTTTGTGTTTCTCTAGCTGCAGTAAGCTTTGTGTTTCTCCATAACTTATGTGTAACTTTTTGTAAGGTGGTGACATCAATAGACTATTTTGGGTCACAAGATACCGAGGAATTGTTTCTGCTCAGGTTCATTGCGAGGAGACATAACTGATTTTCTTTAATTTTCAGGGAGTGGCGTGTGGCTTTCTATAAATCAACTGAGTTTAAGCCTAAAAGGATTATATTTTACAGGTTCGAGTTGGTTTTTTCTAAATCATCTTGTATGCAGTTCCTCCTGCTTATTATGCACACTTACTAACTTTCCGCGCTCGATACTACATAAGTGAAGTCGAAAATTCTGATTCTGATTCTGCAAGTGGTAATATGAGTACCACCAACTTTGTGTCGACTCTGCTGCTATTTATCTTGGGTAATGTCAAAGAAGTAATGTTTTACTGTTGATCTTGATTTTTCCTACAATCTTCGATGATAAATTTGGGAGTTCGGATATTAACAATGCCCTTTTTGAATATATAACTTATGGTTACAGGTCATGTTTGCCACCATAAGTGGACGACCGTTATTTTGTTTAAATATGGGTTAGAACTACTAGACAGTTAAGTTTCAGGCATTTTTTCGGATGTGCACATTTGGACACGTTCACGCTCAATACGTACCTGATTTATACACCCGGAATCCGCGTAACTTTTCATTCCGGATATGCACATCTGGAACAAATCAACGTTTTTAAAAAAATGGTGCGTCCGGATGTGCACATCCGGAACAAATCAACGTTTTAAAAAAATGGTGCGTCCGGATGTGCATATTCGAAAAATGAGGACAAAAACGAAAATTCACGTGGTGCCTAAGAAACATAGTTGGTGTAATAAGAAACTTCCATTAATTTTATCACATAATTTACGTATCTTCTTTTTATTTGTTCAAATTTTTTACAATTTTTTTTACTATATGCTTCTTAAATATTCTTTAATATTGTCATTTTTAATATTATTTTGTATAGTCTTATCACACATCTAACAACATCTTCATTTATGTTACATTTACTTTATTCTCGTATTGGTTTTTAGCCGCCTAACATTCTGTTTCGCACAATATCGTAGGTAGATAAAATGTTCTCTTTAATTTGACCAGTATCAACCACTTAACTTAAATTTAATAGTTCACATTCTCTTTTATTTCTCTATCTTTTTGTATTATGTATACAAAATTTTTAAACCGTGTGGTTTATGAGATGATATTGTCTTCAATTTTTAAATATTTATCCTTTTTGTTGAGTACATTTAATATATCTAAGCTTATTTCTGCATAGACGAAAACAATTTGTTTTTAAACTTCGTCTCCATCTGCTCATTTAAATCTTCATTTAATTTTTCAAATAATATTATATCATCTAAAAAAATATAATAATTCAGTGCTAGTTTTTGAATGTATTATATAAGACGTGATAGTCAATTACAACAAAAAATCAATGAAGATAGATCTAACTCAACGGTAATATATATATAAGGGTTGGACAAAATTTCAAAGCTATAGCAACTGTAAATTACACTTTTTAATAACTTTATCCACCGCATATTTTCATTGGTATATGGCAAAATTAACCGTTGGTATATGTCTTTTTTTTTACAAATATTTCTTTCCTATAATTAATATGTTAATATTTTTAATAATCAAATTTTGACAATATTTTCTATAACACAATTTAAAGAAACATTAAAGAAAATTTCAATTATATTATTAAAATAACAAGTTTTACAAACATATCAAAAATATCAAAATAACAAAGTACTGTTAATTATATAATAACAACTACCAAAATAGATGTTACGTCAACAAAAAAATACAAAAAACATATCTAAGATAAAAACAGTTTCTAATCTCCCTCTCTTCAATCTTCATCAGTGCATGAACTTTGAGAATTTGTCCAGGTTGAAGCACTACAATTATTTCCCACATCTTTGCAGACATCCCAGTGCCTAATATCTACACATTCCCAACCTTAGTTCTAAGTCATTTGCCTTAGGTAAACCTAGTAACTATCTAAATCTGTTACAAGTGTTTCAAAAAATCCTTTAAAAGACAATCGATATAAAAAAAATTTAAGACACTCTTAAAGCAATGTGGTAGGTTTAGCAACTAGCGACAAAAAATATATACCTACAGAGGTATTTAAGTACTACTAAATTAGTTCTTACAGTTCACAAGTTTGGTGGATCGGGATTGAGTTGTGTTAGAAAATATTTAATGCTACGAACCTTTTCATGACTCAAACGCCTGTGGAAAGCTCCGTATTTGCCTATCATTCATTTGTGCCAATCGCGATAGCATCATCATGCTTCTAAGAAGAAAAAAGGTTAGTATAAGTTTATATTACAAATACTCACATCCTCCTCTGTGATCACTGACAAAAAATAATCTGTCTTTGCTTCTCTTATTCTAATACCATCAAAGTTGTCCACTACTCTTGCGCCAAGCCTGAACTGACAACTCCTTGCCGAGCTTGAATTACCTGTATATGAAATTTCACCCATCATACAAACTTTGTATTTAAGATATAAAATCACTTCTTCAGGCACCCAAATGTCACTTTCTTATTCAAAATCATGTTCAGCAGCTACAATTTCCACCTTAGTTGAAGATTCAGGTCCTATACAAACAACCTTCTCTGTTACGGCATCAACTAAACGTATCCTAAAGTTTGAGCCATCCTCTCCTTCAGTTCGATCTCCCATAAAGACAGGGAGAGAAATGTTGTTTTCGAACTGCAACTGCAAAGTTCTTGTTTCAGAAGTATGCAACTCCTTTCCACAGGTTCTGAAAACAAATAAAAAAAGATGCATTTGAAGCGATTCAAGCTAAACCATTTCAAACCAAATTCCTGTAGCAAAAGCTTTTTATCTTAATCAATTCCCTTTACTTCTTAAGCAACTAAAAAAATGAAGCATGAAAATTTAAATTATCATTTGAAGATTATTTCTTACTATTTCATTTGGAAGATTATATCTTAGATGTCAAAAACCAAAATATTTGAAAATATTAAAGAGCAAAGAAGAACATCATTTGGAAATATAGCAAGGGAAATATACTCACAACAGTTAAATCTCCAAATTGACTTTTGAATTTGGGGTCTATGCAGCTTTTGACAAGCCCCAACATCTGACCTCTTACATTTTAATTTTAACTCATCAATAACATTAAATTATATGTCAAGAAATTCAATGAATCACTGGTGTACCGTTCTTACAAATTACTAAACACTACTAGAAGCTTGGGAAGCAAATAGAATCACAATATTACTTCCCAATTCACAAACTATTTGGACAATCTATATTAGGTTTTTCCTCTGCACAAAAAAAAAATGACTGACAAGGTTTAGCTCACTGAACACTAGTAAATTACTAGGAGGGTATTGAAACAAAAAAGTACCAATCTTGAAAAGAATAATAAAACTTACGATCCTGAACATCAATTGGCATTGCAATTTTGTCAATGGCAGCCATCCTCCAAAGCTTTGTTATATGCTGCAAATTACAAAATTGTATCAGTCATTATGCACAATTTTATACCGTACGAAAGAACCACTAATTACCACTGAGTTCTAGTTTTCAAAATCTCCCGAGATTTTTCCAAAACAAAAACCAAATCCAGCAGTAGAAGAAATCCTTCTGAAGATACCAATAGAAATTTGAGTTTCACTGCACATTTCACAAATTATACAAAACACAATCAAATATAAATCCATATTCAAACTCAAGATACTGCAACAACACAGTTTTCATTAACAAACCACATCAGATTCAAGCATTTCTTCAAGCATAACAAAGGCATGAAACGACCATATTCGATAACGAATGAAAACTAAAACCCTAAATCACAAAACAGGGTGGCCATGCAAAAAACGAAACCAGATCTAAAGAAGAACGAAAGTTACCTGAAGTCGGGAAAAGAATGTTCGGAGCGGTGGCGGAAGGAGCATTAGGTTATAGGAAAAAGAAGATCGGTTATGGAGAAATGAGTGTAGAATGAGACTATTAGCTAACGTGTTAAAACTGAAGAGTTTTTTTATTAGAGAGGAAAAAAATTAAAGGGGTAAAAAATTGATCGCCTTTTATTTAGACCATATACCAACGGTTGGTTAGTAATTTTGGTCTCTAAATAATAACTATACCAATGTTTTTTTTTTACCGTTACTAAAGGTGTCTGTTGGTATATGTCAATTTTTTTGTAGTGTATATATATATATATATATGTTCTGGACTGGACCAATGGCTAGAATGGGCCCAATCCGCCTCTGCTCCAGAGCGGCCCAAATTGCCTAAGTCCAATCCACAGAGGGGCAAAAGTTACCTTTCTGCCCCTCCAACCGAGTAAGGAATGCAACGTTTCTCCCCAGAATTACTGCCCGTCACGCACGGCTTCACTGCTCCCCGAACAGCTATGGGCAGGCGCCCAGAACTATGCCTATGCCCGACATAACAGCTAGTTTTGGGCACCCTGCCCGACATAAAGGCTAGTTTGGGTAGTTGCCTATTCTTTGGGGGAAAACGGTTATTTCGCCCCGAAAATAGGACCGTTGGCCACTCGCTGGGGGCTCTATATAAACCCTCTCGCTTGAGAGGGTCAGGTATCCAATATTCACCCTAAGAATTCATACTTTGTACTTTCCCCTTTTCTATGACCCTTTCTCACTTGAGCGTCGGAGTGCCTTGCAGGTACACCCCCTTCTCTCCATACGACCAGCATCCCTGACGCACTTAGCGGCCTGATTCTACAGGATCTGATCCAGCTTTCACGATCAGTGGCGCCGTCTGTGGGAACCTTTGTTCTCCCCATCTTTCTTTCCTCAGTAATCGAAGATCAAAACAATTCTCAAACATCATCACGATCATGGCTTCCCAAGATCGCTCCAAGGATGCTCTCCAATCAACCATCTTCCCCGTCAACAAATCTGACGTTGACGACCAATCATCTCTCCTCCGAGATGCCCGTTTCCTTAGGGATGGAGCCACTGCTTCTCCTTCCCCTATCCCTGCTGATCGCAACAACGATCAACCGCCTCTCGACCTCCAGTCCGTTCCTGTTCCGCCCAACGCCGACTCGGCCGTGGCAGCCCTCCTGGAGGCACTCAACAAAACTAACACCCTGATCCTGCAGCAAAACGAGAGGATCGGGGCACTGGAAGAGTCTCGCCGTCCAAGATCCCCTCCTACACGGAGGAACCAGCGACGATCAAGAAGCCCGTCGACCGAAGACTGCGCCAAGAGCATGATCCTCGCTGTTGTACCCCAAATTTTACCCTCAGGTCCTCTGATAAGTTTTTTTTAACATCATTTTACATCAGCCATTTTCGCATTTTCTGCAGTCGTGTAGTCCATGGATCATTGGTCGTACAGTTCTATTTAATTTTGTCACATTTCTTATCTATTTATTTGTTTTAGAATTTTTCTCTTCTACTTTAGATTTTATTTATATTATTAATTTTAAATCATTAATTTTATTTAAAACTTATTTCTTCCTTTCTTAATATGTGTTATTTTTAGTTATTTATTTATACTATTATTTTCGTTTTACTTATTATTTTTATTTTGATTATTATTTTCTTTTTTTGTTATTTCATCATTTTATTATTATTATTTTTACCTTTTTTTTTATTTATTATTATTTTTTTTTCACTTTTATTATTATTAATATTAGTATTTGTTATTATTATTTTGTATTATTATTTTTGTATTGTTATTTTGTATTAGTATTGTTTCTTTTTGTCTATTGTTATTACAACTTCAGAAAACCAAAAGAATCCCTTGGTCCAAGCCTCTGCTATCTTCTTTCACTGCACAAACTAAGACCTTGTCTAACATGGAAAGTCAAGTTCTGCGCAAGCCTGTCTGAATCCCCTCTGCAACACCACTCCAACAAGACAAGCCAAAGTGGTGAAACAAAAACCTGTAGCATAAGGCCTGCTCCCAGACGTACAGACCTCTAAACAGCTCACAATACACTGCAATATGTACAACCTACTAAGCTGCCAAATTCTGTTCCAAACCAACACATTAACAAGGACACAACACAACGTTACAATTTTTGAAATTCAAAAGAGAAAAATTCAGAGTTAAAAGTGGGAAAAGAAGAGAAATTCAAGGGGGGGTATTCAAGAAGAAAACTGATACAAAAGGATCACCAGCAAAAAAAAACAATAGACAGAGCTCATTTTTGAATCCTCCTTCAGCATTATCGTCTGTTTTTGGCCCCCCACAACTTTCTTCATTTTCATGAAACCAAACACACCACATACACGGCCATAAGCTCAACTTTCACTACAAAATACCAAATCATCATCATTACGGCTACTCCCTCCAACCATTTCCAAACAGAGCTTCACCCACTTCCACCATTTGACCTTCTACATGTGAACTCCATAAACCCCTCTCTCAACCCAAACCATCCACCCGCCTCTCCATAACACTAACAACAACCTCCACAAACCCTTCAAAATCTCACTCACAACAGCAATTCGCTCTGCCCCGTTTTCATTTCGTAACCACCGCTGTGAGTATTGGCAACGACGCGAACAAGAGGAGGAAGAAGACGGAGGGACCGAAAATGGTGAAAGAGAAATCAACTGAGAGAAAGAGCCAAGTTCAGAAGCATCACCTATTTTTTTGCGTTGCCGGCGTTGGAATTCGTCGGACTAGCTCCGATTTGTTAAGAGTTACGTTGTTTCCATTTTTGTAACCTTAAGTGGTTGTTGTTTTGTTTCATTCCCGAGTGTGAGAAGGTGCGATTTCGAGATACAAAGTTTTCCTTTTGAGAGGTTCGAAGCTTCACAAGCTTCATCCATGGCTGTGACGGTTGGTACGCACAGAGAAAGAAAGTTATTTTGTGATTCTATTTCTCTTTCACAACTTGTTTTTAGAGGAAATGTGGAACCGACCGCGAGAATGAGGGAACTGTGACGGAGATCGAAGTAGGAAAGGAGAGGTCGTTGGGTTTCACAATCGATTTTGGGAAAGGAAGTTTGATTTCTTTGAACGATACATTTCAACCGTTTTCTTTTTTTCATTTTTCTGGGTTTAGTTTTAGGTGGCTTTTGAAAGCCAAGCGGGTTACTTTGACCCGTCTTCCTTGAGTTGGATTGCCCTCTTGGGCTTTCTTCTTTTTGTTTCATATCCTGGCCCGTCTATTCTTTGTACTAGTTTTTATTTTATTTATTTTTGACATAATTAGTTGTTAGTTAGAAATTAACTTAATCAGTAAATTAGTTAGATTTTAATTTAGTTTGCTAATTAGTTTCTAATTAGGATTAATTAATTATTTTAGGTTTAATTATTTAGTTCTAGTTAGAGCATAGTAATTAAGTTTTAATTTATTTAGAAATAGTTTTGACTTAGCTTAAATTTTAGTTAGAATTTTAACTTAGAAATTAGTCTAGTTATTTAGAAATTAGTTTAGTTAGAACTTAATCAATAAAATTTTAATTTAATTAGTTTATTTATTTAATTAGCTTTTTAAGTAGAATTTGGCTTATTTTAGAATTTTTAGTTAAATAGTTTTTATTTTTAATTTCAGAATTAGTTATTTAGTTTCTATTAGAATTAATTATTAGTCTAATTTCAAGAATTAATTTAGATAGTTGAGTTAGGATTTGGTTTAGTTATTTAACTAGTTTAATTAGAATGTAAGTTAGTTTTAGAATTAGCTAGTTAGTCTTTTAATTAGGTTTTAGTCCTTATTAACTTATTTAGATTTTGTTTATTTAGACTTTTAATTAACTTTAACTTTATCTTGACATTTTTTTCTTTAATTAATTCCTGATGTTCATTTTAATTTAATTCTTATTACATTTACTGTATATATTGTTATTCATTTTACTTTTGACATTTGAGGTTTTCCTCTCTGCTCTATGTCACTTCCATTCATTCCAAAGGAAAAGTCTCTCTATTGACTTCACGTCATAGATAGCTCAAATACCCTGTTAACCTCAAACCATTTCACAAGAGATAGCCATTAATCTCTTCTCCCTTCTGACATGGCCTTCCCAAAGAGATAGCTATTAATCTCTTCTCCTTTAAGACGGTCCAACCTTTCACAATCCTTTCAAGAGATAGCCGTTAATCTCTTTCTCCTAACCAATCCATCCTTACAAGCTTTGCTTTCAAGCTTTTTACCCTACATCCCCTTGGAACCTTGACCACAGTCAAGAGTTCCTCACCCCCATTGAGGGGAACTACGATTGCTCTGATTTCTCAAGTTCACCTTGAGAATACGTAGGCATAGGATTGCGAGATCCCAGCGAGCTACCTTTTTCTTTTTCTATCTTTTTCCTTTACATCCGATACCTTCTCGGATTCCACATTTTCTTTTTACACCCTTAGACCATACTTAGTGTATATACCTAGGTCTTTATCTTTACCATAATACAGATTCTTAGCATGCAAACACTAGAATAACACAATACTAACAAGAGGTTCCCGTAGAGTACTACGGACGTTTAGGGTGCTAATACCTTCCCTGGACGTAACCAACCCCCGAACCTTAGATCTCCCCCCTTTAGGTTTTTAAACGATCTTGAACCTTTCCTTTGGATAAATCAAAGTCGGTTGTAAAAGAAATATGATGCAAGTTAATTAATAGCTTGTTATCCGATTTCACCGCAACACTCGCGTAGCCCGAAAGCGCGACCAGATCTCCCCGCGTGACCAGCACGCTCATGACCACAAAAGGACTCGAAGGAACGAGGAATCTCCTCCGATCAAGTCCAAAGGATGGGCACGCTCACCTTCTCCTCGAAGGAACCACTCACCTTCTCCTCGAAGGAACCGCTCACCTTCTCCGTGAAGGAACCGACGACGCAAGCATCCCGTCTGGTCACCATCATACACCAGTTCTAGTGATGACGACGAGCCTCGCGGCCCGTTATCCCAGGAGATCTTGGCCACCTGTCTCCCAAAAGGCTTGGAGAAACCCCCGTCACTTGGCACATACGACAGGACCACCGACCCCGAAGAGCACATCGAGAACATCGATGCGCTACTAGACTACCGCGACGTACGGGGCACCATCAAATGCAGACTGTTCCCGACCACGCTTCGGAAGGGAGCAATGACATGGTATAAACAACTGCCCGAGGAATCCATCACCTCGTGGAAACAACTGGGCAGGATGTTCTCGCGGCACTTCACAGCATCTCGCTGCCAGGAGAACGCTCGGGCCTCTAAAGGAGAAAAAGCCTCGACATCTCGTCGGGGTGAACGAAGGCACGAGGACCGTCCCCGCGACTCCCGTGACAGCAAAGGGCCCTCCGGGGGTTTCCATGATTACACTCCCCTGACCGTTTCCAAGGAGAAGATTTTGACCGAATGTGCCAATTCGGAGTTCAAACTAGCCGGGGTCCGCTTCCCCAAACAGCTGCCGAACAGACCAAACGTGAACAAGTCAAAATACCGCCGCTTCCACAAAAGTCACGACCATATTACGGAGGACTGCATCCATCTGAAGGATGCCATTGAAATACTGATCAGGGGCGGCCACCTGAAGCAGTTCGCGAAGAAGAAGGACACTCCTCGGCAGGACGCCCAGGAGTCCAAGAAGGTCGAGGAGGAGGTACCCTCCTCGGAAGACGCCAACATACAGGTCGCTATGTCCATATCGCGACCCGAGGACTTCAACGTCCCTGACGGGCTCAGCGCCCCTGCATATTTCGCGGCCCAAAGCCCGTGGGAGACCTTTCCCTCCGCCATGGTCATCTCTGGCGGGGGTTTCAGCAAAGTTACTGTGGGGTCCGTGAAATGGAAGTTCGAACACCTAATCAACACCAGCTCGAACAAAGTGACCACGCTTGATCAGGTCCCGAAGGGTTCCGTCCCCATCTCCTTCTACAGGGAGAAACTCCTCGGTGGCTCCCCGAACTCAAGCATTCCGTTGCTCGTCAGAGCCCAAATGGTAAACTTCAACGTTTGCCGAATCCTAGTCGACCAGGGCAGCTCGGTCGACATCATGTACTCCCAGCTGTTCTCAACGCTTCAGCTGGACGAATCGTACCTTACCCCTTACCTAGGGTCCGATTTACAGGGATTCAACGGGTCTGTGACCAAGCCGTGGGGTTACGTCGAGCTGATCGTGACCTTCGGAGCAGCTGAAACACCCAAATCCATCAAGGTGTAATTTCTGGTAATCGACTGCCCGTCGCTTTACCAATGCATTTTCGGAAGGCCAACTCTAGCCGAGTTGGTAGCAGTGCCCTCGACCGTCCACCTAAAGATGAAGTATTACACTTCGAAAGGAATGGTCGCCACCCTCCACGGTGATATAGAAGCTGCCCGACGGTGTTTTGAAGCAGCTACAAAGGGGCTCAACGCCATTGCGCCCAAGCCTAAAGCGTCGAGTAAGCCAGCACTGTCAAGAAGCTCCGAGGAGGCCAAGCCTCTGCCCCAGGTCGACTCTATCGACCTCAACAGTCGCTTCCCCGAGGACCAACAGGAGGAACAAGCAGCTTCAGCCAGCCCGTCCACGTCATCCAGCAGTAACTCCCATCCGATGCGCCAAATCCCGGACGACAACTTCGAGATAGTTCTGTTCGGCGAAGACCCCTAACGGAGAGTGAAGATTAGAGCTGACCTGCCTGACATCGCGAGGAAGCAGCTCAAAGCATGCCTCAGAGAGAATGCCGACCTCTTCGCGTGGAGCGCCGCGGAAATTCCCGGTTTAGATCCGTCCACCGCCTGTCACCAGCTGACAATTGACCCGCCCATTAAGGCCGTAGCACAACGTAGAATGAAGCAGTCTTTGGAGAAAACGGAGGCTGCTGAAAAAGCTGTAAAGGACCTCCTCGAGGCCAAATTTATTTCAGAATCCAAGTACACCACTTGGCTGTCCAACGTTGTATTGGTTAAAAAATATAATGGAAAATGGCGCATGTGCATTGATTATACCGATCTCAATAAGGCATGCCCGAAGGATGCCTACCCCCTCCCTGTAGCACCCCAAAATTTGCCCTACCTTTTTCTGGCTTTTGTTTCGCGTTCATCTGCATTTTCATTAACTCATAATCATATCATTGCATTGGTCTTCTAAGACATGGGATCAAAGGGTTTTCTTATTATCAGTATTTTCCCATTCAGAGGTGCGTCAAGTTCTGAGGTTTACTTGTTCAGAGGATTCATCCAAGGCTTTGGGTCAGGGGTTCATTGGTGTGAATCAGGGTTTAATTTCTTCTTAGTTCAAATCATCTTCTTCAAGATTTATCAGTGTACATCAAGAGGAATTAGGGTTTGTTTTCAAGGTTGAGTTGTAGACTTCATTAGGTTGTCAAGCAAGGGTTAATGTGAGGATTCACTTGATCAAAGATTCAGAGGATGTCTGATTCAAATGTTTTGTTTCAGTGACAAGATTATTCAGTGGTAGCTGTGTGCACTTTATCAGAGGCTCGTGAAAAAGTTTGGGATTGGTTTTGGGATTCATTTGGGCTATCCATTTGCTAAACCGTTTTTCTATCCACTTTTGATCACTTCCCCATTCCTAAAATCCATTATCCATTTTCATTTTATTAACCATTTTCCACAACTATTTTCTAAACCATTCACAAATATCCACTTCAATTTTTTTAATCTATTCCATTATCCATTTTTAAGGCTCATATCCATGTTCATTAACCAACTTCCCATTACAAATATCCATATCCATATCCATTTTTATTCAAAATTCATTTTTTCTTTAAACCATATCCAAGTTCATTATTTCCTTGATTTTAGAGTATAAAGCCAGCTGCAAACATGAGCTGAGGGCATCAATTCTCCATTTCATCTTTCATGACTAATCTTCAACCAACTTCTGCTGAATCTCCCAGACCTTCATCATCCAATTCAACAACCTCCAGAAGGCACAAACAAGCAACACCGCAGTGAATCGCAGAAGTAGAAGAAGATTGTAGGAGAAGAGGAAGAAAATAGAATTAAGAAAACACATCTACCTGAGCCGTGACTTTGAATCATCTTCCACCTTCAGTACCATTAATAAATCTTACTTCAATCTTCATCTAATCAAAGTCTGTAGAATAAATCCACAACCGGCCGATAGAATTCAACAGCCGCGTCAACAACCTTCATCATTATCTGGTATTCACCTGCAAGAAAATCAACAACAACAACTCGTAATGCAGAGAAGTCGAAGAAAAGTTGAAGAAAGTGAGAAGAAGCGAGATACCTGATCTTCTGATTTTCAGTTGATGTTTTGCTGCCGTCAAAGACGCCATCGGAGCGACTCCGATTCGTAAGTTCTTCTTTCCTTCACATAAATGTCGATTGTGTTCGATTTGGCTAATTTATGTTTGATTAATGCGAAATTTGATGAACCGAACCTTTGATTCATTTGACTTATTTTTTTGAGAATTATTGTCGAATCTTGTGTGAGTTTCATACTGAGTCGAGAGAAGTGTTGAGGAGAGTGAGCGAAGGTTTTTGTATCGCCGGCTACGCGAAGAGGTTGAAGAAGACGGTGCTGTTGTGTTGAGAACGACGGAGGTTGAATCGTTGTTTCCAACGGCGCGATATAGAGTGAGGTTGCATGAGGCGACCAAGACAGAGAGAGGGCGATGGAATGAGGAATTCTGGAGAAGCTTGTAAGGAAGCCATTGATGACGTTTTTGATGGAAGAAGAGTGGTGAAAGGAGGACAGCGGCTGAGACTGAGAGAGACGGCAGGTGGTGCGAGAGCGGATTGAGAAGTTTAGTTGGAGAGAAGGAAATGTTGAGGTTATGGCAGAACAGAGGACAATGATTTGATGCAAGGTTTGATGGAGGAGAGGGTATTGATGTCGCCGGCGAGTTGCTAGGGAGATAGTGAGAGAATATAACAAGACGGAGAAAGTTTTGAGAGGGAGAGCACTGATCAGAACGAAAGTTTGACGGAAGGAGACGCCGTCGATTTTTAGCAAGGAGGAAGGTGATGTATGGAGGTGCACCGTTGCGTTGAAGAAAAGGTTGGTGTGAAGCCATTGACGGCGTGAAAGCAAAACGAGGAAGACGCAATGAAGAAGGAGGAAAGAGGCATATTGTTTTGGCTGAAGGTTTTTAGGGTTCTTTTTTCTTATGCCATTACGGATCGGGCCTTGGGCCTACTTTTCTTTCTCACCACCCCTTTGTTTTCACTCCGCACCCTTTTGCTTCATGATTAGAAACCATTGGGCCATAACCTTAGGCCCACACGCCCTATTTGTTTGCACCACTAAATTTACCACTCGCACACCCCCTGAATTCAATAAGATTAATGGGCCTCGGAATCTTAAATCCCACTCGCCTGGATCTCTTACACCACCCTGAGTTGCCTCTGCGCCCCCTTTGTTTTAATTGTTTTATTTTGGTTTTTAGTTAGTAAACTTAGGATAATTAGAGTTTTTTAGTTTTTTAGAAATTAATTTGTTTTAATTAGTTTGTTTAGAAATTAATTTTAGAATTAAATTTCTTTAGATTTAGTTTTAGGATTAACTTTCTTTTAATTAGTCTATAATTTTTATAATTAGAATTAGAGTTTAGAATTTAATTTTAATTTGATTTTTGATTAATTTTGTTATTAATTAGGAATTAACTTGAATTAATTTTAGGTTTAATCTTGATTTTAATTAGCACTTTAATTTTAACTTGGATATTTTGAGTTATTGTTGAGCTTTATTTTGGTGCCTATTCTGATTAATTCCTGATTAAATCTTTGATAATACTTGACTGCCTCTTGCTTGATTTTCCTTTGTGATTGAGCTGTCTGATGTTTACTTGTTGATTACTCTGTATTCACATGCTCCCTTAAAGCTCCTAGTCCGACTTAATTTCTGATTAAGCTCGGAGTAGGATAGACATTAGGCTCTCAATCCAAGCATGCTAACATTAGGTAGAATTTTCCCTCCTAAGCCTTACTAACCATAGGTCATCCATGCATGATAACATTAGGACTCTTAGTTTCCCTTAGAGTTTCCTTTGGGTCTTCTCTCTTCTCATCTCAAAACTTCTTGAAAACACTTAATAAAGATAAAGTGTATTGCGCACGAGCCTTAAGCGTGGGGAATGAGAAATGAGGGGCTTCCTCTCATCTTTCTAGAGTGTTTAGCGAGCATCCTATCTTGGGACAATTCATTAAGTATTCGTCCCTATGCCCTAGACTTTGGTGCAATGCAAGTTATGAACTAACTTAAAAAAACACTTATGTCTAAAAAACACAAAAACAAATTCAAATCTTTTTATCCTTCGGGATTGTTGGGTTTCAAACTTCATTTTCAGAAAAGAGCTCGTCGCTCACGTAAAAAACACTTACCCGTTCGTGGTCGTACCCCCGAACTACATCAGCTCTGATTCCTCTCTCTCGTCCGATTGAGGATATGTAGGCATAAGACAGCGATTGTCTTGGCGAGCAACCTTCCCCCACAGTTCCCGTCCGAACTACGTTGACTCTGACTTTCCCATTGCACCGAGGGAGTACGTAGGCCTAGGGCATCGAATATGTCCTATCGAGTCCTTCTTAGTCACCCCCATCCCCGTTTTCTTTTGTTCAGCCATAGATAGTAGGACAGCTCACCCTCCATTTAGACAACAAGTGTGGATCCCATCGAGTACGATGGATGCGTGGGGTGCTAACACCTTCCCCTTGCATAACCGACTCCCGAACCCTGACTATGGTTGCGATGACCATGTCTTTCCCCCTTTCTCTTCAAGTTTATGCAGTGTTTCCTTTCCCTCTCTCGGGTAAATACACATTGCTGGCGACTCTGTGTTTTCTGCGTCACTCTTACGTTTATACCGTTGGATGCGAATCTTTCGGGAGCGACAGCTGGCGACTCTGCTGGGGAATGGCTGGTTGACCTCTTACTGGTCCATCCCCTTTAGCGAGTCGATCCTAGCGCTTGTTTTTTTTTTTTCGTTGGGTGTTTATTTGTTGTGCTTTATTATGTTGTATATTAATATTTTATAGTTTTTACTGCATTGCATTTCATTTTATTACTGTCATACTGGATATTGCTGTGCTGTGCTGGCTGGTTTCTGTTTGGCAGGTTGGGTTGTTCTGAGAGATAAGCCCAATACCCAGGCTTGAGTACACCCTAGGACTAGAGTGGAGAGTAGTGGAACCTACGTGCCATCTTGGTGCGTTTGTGTGTTCACGAAATTCACAACCAGACGAGGCTATCTTGGGACGCATTCTGACGTGTGTGTCTTGCACATTTCAGGGTGTTGATCTAGAGAGCTGTCGACTCTGGTGACCGTTTCTCCGATACCTCAGTTGCGCCTCTCCTCCCGACCTATGATAATGGCAGACCAGAAATGGCAAACCCATTACACTTGTCGATCCGAGGACCCAATGCTGAGGGACTCGCATAGGATGATCTTATTTTTTAGGGGAATCAGTTGAGGCCTCCTCGATTGAGGATGATGCCAAACCAGAAATGGTGAACGTATCATCATTTCTTGACCTGAGAGCCCGTGATATTGAAGATCCTCGCCTTTTTAGAACCCTTATGAGAGATGGGATAGGTGTTTGCAGGTTTGCAGGAAACCAAAACCTTCAACCTAGTTTTCTGGATTTCTCATCAGTGTTTGATTATCTGAGTTTTCTGGTTATCTCAGTGGTTCGGTATTCTAGAATTCTGGTTTTCTGGGTTGTGGTTCTTATCCAGTCATCAGCACAGCAGTTGTTCAAAACTCATGGATACCTTGATCCCATGTCTGTTGCATATACATCATCATTCTTGCATACATGTTCTTGTATTTCCAAGGATATCATTGTTGAGGATCACTGTTGAGCATTTCCATTTATTCCTTGTGGTTCTTCTGAAAAGTCTTGAATTAAAACAGAATGATTCCTTGGAAATATTTGAACATGGTATTTGCATTGCAGTTCCATACTCATGTGCATAACAGGTGTTCAAGGCTGGTTATTCTTGTTCTGATCTGGTTTTCTTCAGAATTGTAGACTTAACTCCTCAGGCCATTCAAGAGTTGATCATGGAGCAAATTCAAGCTGAGTTGAGGGAAATGCGAGGCCAGATGGGGCAGTTTATGGGGAATATGAAAATTCTCATGCAAGACCAGAAGATGCTGAGGGAGGAGGTCAATCAGATGAAGACTCAGATGGGTTTGGTCATGGAGATTTTGAAAACAGTGTTAAAGAAGGAAAACAGTCATGTGCTTGCTTCCGCAACAGAAGTCCTTAATCCTCCCATCTCTTTGGGGTCTTCTCTAGATCATGGATTTCCTCGTGAATCCCCTCCACAACCCAAGGTTCCAGAACTTTCCCAACAGCAACCAGGTCTTGTCTCCCAAGATAAGTCTAAGAATAAAAAGTGTGCACAGAGACCGAAGCAGTCTGAAAGAGTTTTTCATCCGCTCCCTATGCCATATTCTCAGCTATTGCAGCATCTCCTTCAGTTGCAACTGGTATAGAAAAGGACTTTGGCTCCTCTTACTGGTAATCCCCCACCAGGCTACAATGCAAGAGCCCATTGTGATTTCCATTATGGGGCACCAGGGCATACTGTGGAGAAATGTAGGGCCTTTCAGTACCAAGTCCAGGATTTGATTGATGCAGGGGCAATTGAATTCACGTCGGGCGGCGTAAGCATACAAGGTGATTTTACCCCATTTGTTGCAAAGGAAGTAGAGACTTCTTCCCTCTTTGCAGGACCCACCTCATGTCATGGACTTTCTCCACAACCTTTTGCTGTAGAAGCTCTACGTCAGCAACCTTGGTTTGTGCCTCATCCAAATGTGGAAAGGAAAGTGCAAGCGCAGGTGAGGCGCCCAAATCAGCATCGACAGCAGAAATATCAGCACCAGGGGCAACCGAGACCAAGAAGGCCCAAGAGGATATTTGATCCTATTCCTATTCCTTACAGTCAGTTGTTTGCTCGCTTGCTCAAGAGCTCACTGATCCAGCCGAGGAATGCCATGCCAGTGCCATAGCCTATCCCTCCGGACTTTGACATGAACGCTAGCTGTGAGTTCCATTCGGGAACGTTTGGGCACGCAATTGATAATTGTAATGTATTCCAGCACAAGGTGCAAGACTTGATCGACTCAAAGGTCATCACGCCAGATGGTACCCCTTTGGATTGAAGCTTCTTTGTCAGAGTAAGCACCAGATTGCAAGAGCATCATCAGAAGCAATAAGTCCAGACGGAGTCAAGTCTCCTCAACAATGGCAATCATCAGCTTCCTTTACTGCATTTTCATATGTAGCTTTCCATTGTTTGTTTAAACATTGTCTGCATGTAAAAACTTGTTTGTGTTTGAATGTTGATTTTAATGCAATGATGTGTTGTTCCTGAAGTATCTTACTTTTATGCACTCATGTCATGCTTGTATGCACTACAATACTATCTTTCTTGCCTAGACTCTTGGAGGGAGGATGAAGAAATAAGAACACAGATTTCTAATGGTACGCTTTTGGATAAAACCATGTTAAGGATGTACAGGCATTGTTTCCAATTCACAAACACTGGAGAGATAAGGAGATAGGCCTTTGTCAACCCCTTTGAGCCTAGTAGTAGGAGTTCTTTCTGAAAATGAAAAACCCTCAATTTTAACCCAGGGGAAGGGTAGGCGTCAATTAGTTTGACCAAGTGTTCAACTTTCAGAAGGAGTGTACATCTGAGGATCCATTACCTTCCACTCCACTATCAAGAGGTTAAGAGGTGTAGAACCACAATGGTTACTCCTCACCAATCAAAGAGTGAAACATTCACAGTCCTTTCAAACAAGTCAGGCAAAACGGTGTCACACGACTTGTTCAAAAAAAAAAAGGAGAAAAAAGAGAAAAAGAAAAAGCCTGCTAAGTCGAAAAACTTGAAAGCAAGTGACTTAGGAAAAAGTTAGGGCATCCCGCTGGACTTCGAAATCGAAAAACTCAAAAGAGTTAGTCCAGGCAAAATCAGGGAAAAGCAAAAGAATAAAAAGTGAAAAAATGGAAAAAGAAAAATCCTCGATAAGAACAAAGTCGTGTGACTATAGACACAAAAGACAAAAAGGGGCGACTGTTAGTCCAAAACCTCGTCAGGTGTCGAATCATCAGTTGCATGGATTCCCTAGAAATCGGGAAACCTTTTGAGAGACGAGCGCTTGTGTCAAATTAGCTGAACATAGGACTGGAGAATATCATGAAGAGTGGGTGGGTACCAATAAACTTTGAGCCATAAATACTTTTTTCTCAAACCGCGAACCAGGCCACGCTGCAACCCTTAAAAGTCCTAATTGAAACAGGGTTTAGTCTGAAGGCGTACTTCAACGAGATAGCGTTCCTGACTCCCATGAGTTGTGCTAATAAGATTTTTGTTGGTGTTGCATGTGCGTATTGCTTTCCTTTCAAAAATAAGTGTCGTAACTCGGTTGTGTGACATATTTTCAATAAGGACTTCAAAATTAACACATGTGTTGCATTTGAATAATCATTCTCAGAATAAATATTTTCTACTTGCATACATTTGTTTGACATCAAAGAAGCTTACACGATGAACATCAGTCGAGAAGCTTAAACTGGCTAAGTTGAGGTGCCTGAGACTCCAGAGGACATGTTGCTGAAAGATTATGTGGGAAAAAGGCGTTCCTAGCCATTTGTGTAGAGATGTAACCTATATGGGACAATCACACCGGGAAATCTCTTCAAAATGTAGCCAAGCTGGGGCATTCGAGTTGAGAAGGTCTTTTCAGAGTACAATCAACCATGGGGCATTCTTGTTGAGAAAATTTCTTCGAACTGGGGCAATTATGTCGAGATCCGATAAATCTCTCCACAAGCGTGTAAACTGGGGCAATCACGTCGAGATTCGGTAAATCTCTCGAAGACTAGTCGGTCAGAGACAAATGTACTGCAAGGCTTGTACTGGGACAAGTCACTTCAAGGGCGCGAGAAGTTTTTCCCTTCAAAACACAGTCAATCAATAACACCTCTGCAAAGGTTTAGAATACTGTGGCAGAACATTTCAGGTCATTACGAACCCTCTCGAGGTGGTTTACTTCATGAATCATGAAGTATGGGATAGTTATGTCCAGACCGAATACATCTCTAAGAGTTTGAAGACCCTGGGGCATTGTTGAACGCCAGGTTTTCTGTAAAATCCTCTTAAGATGATTGCTTCAAGTAGACCCTGTGGTTTGGGGCAAGGTGGAGAGTTAAAGGAATTGCGTTTCACCCTTGACAATCAATATGCAGAAACTTGAAGCACTGAGTTGTTCCCAGTGTGGGACTTTTGGAGTCTTTTCCCTCCAGCAAAGAGCCAGAGGGTATCTTTTTCCAGCAAGGCATGGGAATTGTCATTCTTCCTCAAGCAGAGAATTGTCCTATGTTCGAAAAGGGCTTTTATGAAGTTTTCTTATCTCTAACAGTACAGATGGAATCTTCACTCTCAGCAAGGTAAGACGATAGAATGTCGTCAAGAAGACGATGAGGAGTCAGAGTGTTCTCTTCCTCAACGGTCAGATATAGTCATCTCAAGTAATTCAAAGTCCAATCTTCATTGGTACCTCCCCAGTAGAGCTGCTCTCTTCAACTTTGAAGTCTGATCGTCCTCAACAGTTTAATACTCTTCCTAATCAGAGTATCGAGGGTCGTCTTCCTCAACAGAGTATAAATAAGTAATTCCCCAAGCGGATCCGTTGAGGATCGTCCCCCTCAGCAGGATATAAGAGGTTTACCCCCAGCCAGAGTTGTGATTTGGCTCATCTTTCCTCAGCAGGTAGCTAGAAGTTGTTATTTGTACCGCCTCTCTTGCAGGAGATTGATGAAGCATCTTCTTTGATCAAAGATGGTGTTTCCCCACAGAATATGAGGCAGTCGTTTTTTCCTCAGCTAGTCAAGAAACATGTGTTTATCCCCTAGCAGAGTGGATGTTGACAACTACTTCTTTCCAAGCAGAAGTGCCGATGATGACCAGTACTCTTCAGCAGGATAAAGGTGCTCATATCCCCAAGCAGAGTCTGGTGGTGATTGGTATCCCCAACAGGTCTTAAGTCCAATCGTTTTTGGCAGGCATCAAAGCCAAGTTCTGAAGTATTTGGTGATCCCCGGCGGAAGAGTTTCCATCTTCAGTATTCTTCTCCCTCCCCAGCTGAGTGGGTATTCTCTCGGAGTTTCGTTCATCTCCAGCAAAATTGTTGATCTTGATATTCCCCGGCTGAGTGGGTATTCGCTCGGAGATTCGTCCATCTCCAGCAGAGTTGTTGATCTTTCTGTCCCCAACAGAGTGGGTATTCTCTCGGAGATTCGTCCATCTTCAGCAGAATTAGTGATTGTAATATTCCCTAATAGGGTGAAGTTTTCCTCAATAGGATTTCTCTGGTTTGATGACAATGTAGTTTGTCGTCCTCGGTGGAGCTGCTTCTGTTCTCAACGTTTATTTCACTGGGACGGTCTTTTTGCATTGCATAAGCATTTTTTTTTGCATGGCATCCTCCAAAATGCGTAGCATTTCCACTTCGTGTGGAGCATTACGGCAAAATTCAAACATATGCATCCGAAGCATAAGCCAGGTTTGAATTTTCCTTCGCCAGGAAAAAGCAGGATTTCAGGAGATATCATTTGACTTTACTCCACAGGTGTTGGGTTTGGTCATTCAAAGCAATGTTTGACATTCCCTTGCAGAGTTGTTTGCCAGGATCGTTAATCCATGATTTCATTTTTTTACCCCTTCGTCCAGGTGGTCCTTTGGTTTATCCCCTCAAGGTTACCGTCAGACACTCGTCCGTGTTTCCTTCGGCACCCGTCCGTGTTTGAACCTTTTTGTTTCAATACCCGTCCGTATTGACCTTTTGATGACACTCGTCCGTGTTTCCTTCGGCACCCGTCCTTGTTTTCATGTCTTTTACTGTTTTTCTAGACACCCGCCCGTGTTGCTTTCCATTCCCCAGCGAGTTTAATCCTCGATAAAGTTGCTTTACAACCTTTTTGATACCGGTCCGTATTGAACTTTTTACACCCGTCCGTGTACCTTTTCGATACCCGTCCGTATTGAACCTTTTACACCCGTCCGTGTACCTTTTCGATACCCGTCCATATTGAACCTCTTTACACCCGTCCGTGTACCTTTTTGATACCCGTCCGTATTGAACCTCTTTACACCCGTCCGTGTACCTTTTTGATACCCGTCCGTATTGAACCTCTTTACACCCGTCCGTGTACCTTTTCGATACCCGTCCGTATTGAACCTTTTTACACCCGTCCGTGTACCTTTTTGATACCCGTCCATATTGAACCTCTTTACACCCGTCCGTGTACCTTTTCGATACCCGTCCGTATTGAACCTCTTTACACCTGTCCGTGTACCTTTTCGATACCCGTCCGTATTGAACCTTTTTACACCCATCCGTGTACCTTTTCGACACCCGTCCGTATTGAACCTCTTTACACCCGTCCGTGTACCTTTTTGATACCCGTCCGTATTGAACCTTTTTACACCCATCCGTGTAACTTTTTGATACCTGTCCGTATTGAACCTCTTTACACCCGTCCGTGTACCTTTTCGATACCCGTCCGTATTGAACCATTTTACACCCGTCCGTGTACCTTTTCGATACCCGTCCATATTGAACCTTTTTACACCCGTCCGTGTACCTTTTCGATATCCGTCCATATTGAACCTCTTTACACCCGTCCGTGTACCTTTTCGATACCCGTCCGTATTGAACCTTTTTACACCCGTCTGTGTAACTTTTTGATACCCATCCGTATTGAACTTTTTACACCCGTCCGTGTACCTTTTCGATACCCGTCCGTATTGAACCTCTTTACACCCGTCCGTGTACCTTTTCGATACCCGTCCGTATTGAACCTCTTTACACCCGTCCGTGTACCTTTTAGATACCCGTCCGTATTGAACCTTTTTACACCCGTCCGTGTACCTTTTCGATACCCGTCCGTATTGAACCTCTTTACACCCGTCCGTGTACCTTTTTGATACCCGTCCGTATTAAACCCTTTTTACACCCGTCCGTGTACCTTTTCGACCCCCGTCCGTATTGAACCTTTTTACACCCGTCCATGTACCTTTTCGATACCCGTCAGTATCTGATATCTTTGATTCCTTGACACCCGTCCGTGTTTATCCCCAGCATAGCTAACACTCGTCCGTGTTGTGACAGTGCAACGTTTATTGCTTGTTCCCCAGTGTAGTCGTCCCTCCTTTGAGGACTGCAAATTTCAGGTTTCTTTTGGTATTCAATCTCCGTGAATCCTTTGAACGCATGACAGCCGTTGCTATCATACCTTCAGGACCAAGTTGATTGAATAGGGGCAGCTGTAGTACCCCAAAATTTTCCCTACCTTTTTCTGGCTTTTATTTCGCGTTTATCTGCATTTTCATTAACTCATAATCATATCATTGCATTGGTCTTCTAAGACATGGGATCAAAGGGTTTTCTTATTATCAGTATTTTCCTATTCAGAGGTGCGTCAAGTTCTGAGGTTTACTTGTTCAGAGGATTCATCCAAGGCTTTGGGTCAGGGGTTCATTGGTGTGAATCAGGGTTTAATTTCTTCTCAGTTCAAATCACCTTCTTCAAGATTTATCAGTGTACATCAAGAGGAATTAGGGTTTGTTTTCAAGGTTGAGTTGTAGACTTCATCAGGTTGTCAAGCAAGGGTTAATGTGAGGATTCACTTGATCAAAGATTCAGAGGATGTCTGATTCAGATGTTTTGTTTCAGTGACAAGATTATTCAGTGGTAGCTGTGTGCACTTTATCAGAGGCTCGTGAAAAAGTTTGGGATTGGTTTTGGGATTCATTTGGGCTATCCATTTGCTAAACCGTTTTTCTATCCACTTTTGATCACTTCCAAAAAAAATAATTTCCCATTCCTAAAATCCATTATCCATTTTCATTTTATTAACCATTTTCCACAACTATTTTCTAAACCATTCACAAATATCCACATTTCCAATATCCACTTCCATTTTTTTAATCTATTCCATTATCCATTTTTAAGGCTCATATCCATATTCATTAACCAACTTCCCATTACAAATATCCATATCCATATGCATTTTTATTCAAAATTCATTTTTTCTTTAAACCATATCCAAGTTCATTATTTCCTAAACCATTTCATTCACCCTTTCCAAAAGCCCATTATCCATTTATTTATCTTTTTTTATGACCAATTCATGGTGAAAAAGTGTAGCAGGTGGAAAAGTGAAAGCATAGGCGCAGAAAAGAAATTAAAAGAGCTTCATAACAGCCACGACATACAAACTTCAAACCCAATTCCAATTCCTCATGATGTTTACTTGGCCCACATGTATTTAGAAAGCTAAAATGCCAGCTACATGAAATAAGAATGCAAGCCTTGCTATTGTTTTCAAGCCGCTAACTGTCAGCCATTTTCAAGCCATTTTTAACCGTGGTTATAAGGCAACAAGGCACTATTTCGTAGCTGCAACAAAACGCGTGAACATTTGCAAATGACATGAGCTCCCCAAAACACAAAACGCGTGAATACACATCAAAACGGAAATTACGAATTCAAAAATCAATTCACAACCAAATTCCACAACAGAATTTCATCTTGAAATACCATTCTACCCTCCTTGATTTTAGAGTATAAAGCCAGCTGCAAACATGAGCTGAGGGCATCAATTTTCCATTTCATCTTTCGTGACTAATCTTCAACCAACTTCTGCTGAATCTCCCAAACCTTCATCATCCAATTCAACAACCTGCAGAAGGCACAAACAAGCAACACCGCAGTGAATCGCAAAAGTAGAAGAAGATTGTAGGAGAAGAGGAGGAAAATAGAATAGAGAAAACACATCTACCTGAGCCGTGACTTTGAATCATCTTCCACCTTCAGTACCATTGATAAATCTTGCTTCAATCTTCATCTAATCAAAGTCTGTAGAATAAATCCACATTCGGCCGATAGAATTCAACAGCCACGACAACAACCTTCATCATTATCTGGTATTCACCTGCAAGAAAATCAACAACAACAAGTCGTAATGCAGAGAAGTCGAAGAAAATTCGAAGAAAGTGAGAAGAAGCGAGGTGCCTGATCTTCTGATTTTCGGTTGGTGTTTTACTTCCGTCGAAGACGCCATCGGAGCGACTCCAATTCGTAAGTTCTTCTTTCCTTCGCATAAATGTCGATTGTGTTCGATTTGGCTGATTTATGCGAAATTTGATGAATCGAACCTTTGATTCGTTTGACTTATTTTTTTGAGAATTATTGTCGAATCTTGTGTGAGTTTCATACTGAGTCGAGAGAAGTGTTGAGGAGAGTGAGCGAAGGTTTTCGTATCGCCGGCTACGCGAAGAGGTTGAAGAATACGGTGCTGTTGTGTTGAGAACGACAGAGGTTGAATCGTTGCTTCCAACGGTGCGATATAGAGTGAGGTTGCATGAGGCGAGCAAGACAGAGAGAGGGCGATGGAATGAGGAATTCCGGAGAAGCTTGTAAAGAAGCCATTGACGACGTTTTTGATGGAAGAAGAGTGGTGAAAGGAGGACAGTGGCTGAGACTGAGAGAGACGGCAGGTGGTGCGAGAGCGGATTGAGAAGTTTAGTTGGAGAGAAGGAAATGTTGAGGTTATGGCGGAATAGAGGACAATGATTTGATGTGAGGTTTGATGGAGGAGAGGGTATTGATGTCGCCGGTGAGTTGCGAGGGGGATAGTGAGAGAACAGAACAAGACGGAGAAAGTTTTGAGAGGGAGGGCGCTGAGCAGAATGAAAGTTTGACGAAAGGAGACACCGACGATTTTTAGCAAGGAGGAAGGTGATGTATGGAGGTGCACCGTTGCGTTGAAGAAAAGGTTGGTGTGAAGCCATTGACGGCGCGAAAGCAAAACGAGGAAGACGCAATGAAGAAGAAGGAAAGAGGCATATTGTTTTGGCTGAAGGTTTTTAGGGTTCTTTTTTCTTATGCCATTACGGATCGGGCCTTGGGCCCACTTTGCTTTCTCACCACCCCTTTGTTTTCACTCCGCACCCTTTTGCTTCATGATTAGAAACCATTGGGCCATAACCTTAGGCCCACACGCCCTGTTTGTTTGCACCACTAAATTTACCACTCGGACACCCCCTGGATTTAATAAGATTAATGGGCCTCGGGATCTTAAAGCCCACTCGCCTGGATCTCTTACACCACCCTGAGCTGCCTCTGCGCCCCCTTTGTTTTAATTGTTTTATTTTGGTTTTTAGTTAGTAAACTTAGGATAATTAGAGTTTATTAGTTTTTTAGAAATTAATTTGGTCTAATTAGTTTGTTTAGAAATTAATTTTAGAATTAAATTTCTTTAGATTTAGTTTTAGGATTAACTTTCTTTTAATTAGTCTATAATTTTTATAATTAGAATTAGAGTTTAGAATTTAATTTTAATTTGATTTTTGATTAATTTTGTTATTAATTAGGAATTAACTTGAATTAATTTTAGGTTTAATCTTGATTTTAATTAGCACTTTAATTTTAACTTGGATATTTTGAGTTATTGTTGAGCTTTATTTTGGTGCCTATTCTGATTAATTCCTGATTAAATTTTTGATAATACTTGACTGCCTCTTGCTTGATTTTCCTTTGTGATTGAGCTGTCTGATGTTTACTTATTGATTACTTTGTATTCACATGCTCCCTTAAGGCTCCTAGTCCGACTTAATTTCTGATTAAGCTCGGAGTAGGATAGACATTAGGCTCTCAATCCAAGCATGCTAACATTAGGTAGAACTTTCCCTCCTAAGCCTCACTAACCATAGGTCATCCATGCATGATAACATTAGGACTCTTAGTTTCCCTTAGAGTTTCCTTTGGGTCTTCTCTCTTCTCATCTCAAAACTTCTTAAAAACACTTAATAAAGATAAAGTGTATTGCGCACGAGCCTTAAGCGTGGGGAATGAGAAATGAGGGGCTTCCTCTCATCTTTCTAGAGTGTTTAGCGAGCGTCCTCTCTTGGGACGATTCGTTAAGTATTCGTCCCTGTGCCCTAGACTTTGGTGCAATGCAAGTTATGAACTAACTTAAAAAAACACTTCTGTCTAAAAAACACAAAAACAAATTCAAATATTTTTATCCTTCGGGATTGTTGGGTTTCAAACTTTATTTTCAGAAAAGAGCTCGTCGCTCACGTAAAAAACACTTACCCATTCGTGGTCGTGACCCCGAACTACATCAGCTCTGATTCCTCTCTCTCGTTCGATTGAGGATATGTAGGCACAAGACAACGATTGTCTTGGCGAGCAACCTTCCCCCACAGTTCCCGTCCGAACTACGTTGACTCTAACTTTCCCATTGCACTGAGGGAGTACGTAGGCCTAGGGCATCGAATATGTCTTACCGAGTCCGTCTTAGTCACCCCATCCCCGTTTTCTTTTGTTTAGCCATAGATAGTAGGATAGGTCACCCTCAGTTTAGACAACAAGCGTTGATCCCATCGAGTACGATGGATGCGTGGGGTGCTAACACCTTCCCCTCGCATAACCGACTCCCAAACCCGGACTATGGTTGCGATGACCATGTCTTTCGCCCTTTCTCTTCAGGTTTATGCAGTGTTTCCTTTCCCTCTCTCGGGATAAATACACATTGCTGGCCACTTTCTATTTTCTGCGCCACTCTCACGTTTGTACCGTTGGATGCGAATCTTTTGGGAGCGATACTCCCCAATATTGATAAACTTGTTGATAATTCTGCTGGTTTTAAATTTTTATCGTTCATGGACGCCTACTCGGGCTACAATCAAATCCCAATGGCAATGTCCGACAAAAATTACACGGCCTTCATGACCGAATCGGACAACTATTACTACAATGTAATGCCCTTCGTCCTGAATAACGCCAGAGCAACATACCAACGAATGATGAACAAGGTGTTTCGGGGAGAAATAAGCGACATGCTCGAAGTCTACATGGACAACATTATCGTAAAATCCCACGAGGAAACCGATCACACCGCCCATATACGAAAAGTTTTCGAACAGGCAAGGAAATACAAAAATGCGTTTCAATCCGGAGAAGTGCACGTTCGGTGTCCGGGCAGGAAAATTCCTCGGCTTCTACTTAACAGAACGAGGAATCGAGGCCAACCCCGACAAATGTCAGTCATTCTCCGAGTTTCCTATGCCCAAGTCCAAAAAATCCATCCAGTCCCTCAATGGGATGCTCGTGTCACTATCTCGTTTCGTGGCCAAGTCCGCCCAGCACGCCCTGCCATTCTTCAAACTCCTCCGCAAAGAGGCAGCATTCGAATGGACCGAGGAGTGCGACAAGACCCTTCTCTATCTGAAACGGGCACTCTCAGAGCCGCCGGTCCTCTCTCGACCAGACAACTGCGAAACGCTATACTTATATCTGGCCATTGCGACCGAAGCAGTGAGTGCCGCTCTCATCCGCGAGACCCCTGACGGGCAGAAACCCATTTATTTCACAAGCAAAGCATTGCAAGGACTAGAGTTAAGATACCAGCAGATAGAAAAGGTGGTGCTGGACCTCATCAACGCAGCCAGAAGATTAAGACACTACTTTTTGGCTCACACGATCGTGGTTCGAACAGATAAGCCCATAAAGCAGCTGCTCGGACGACCAGATATGGCCGACCGAATGCTCAAATGGTCGCTAGAACTGTCCGAATTTGACGTCCAATACGAGGGCAGAAAAGCCCTTAAGGCCCAAGCTTTGGCCGACTTCTTCGCGGAGATGACATTCGCAGACTTCCCCGTGAGCGAAGCGCACAAGTGGACCATCTTCGTCGACGGTGCCTCAAGCTCGATAGGAAGCGGCGTGGGGATCATACTGGAGAGCGACGAAGGAATTATCGTCGAGGTATCACTCACACTGTCTTTCCTAACCTCCAATAACCAGGCGGAATATGAAGCCTTCCTCGCTGGGCTACGCCTTGTCGAGGACCTGGGCGCACAAGAAGTCGTCATTTGCACGGATTCACAACTCGTGGCCCTCCAGGTCCGGGGTGAATACCTAGCCAAAAACGACATTTTAACCGAATACTTGGCCCTGGTAAAGAAGGAAATGGCGAAGTTCACAACAGTGGAAGTGAAACATGTTCCCCGTGAACATAACGTGCGAGCAGACGTGCTATCCAAACTAGCCAGCACGAAGAAGAAAGGCAGAAACAAGTCCGTCATACAGGAAGTACTTCCTCGACCCAGCATCAAGAAGGCCTCCCCGACACTCGACGTGCAAGTGATTGGCGACAACAACTGTTGGATGACCCCAGTCTATAACTATGTCACCAAAGATGAACTCCCGTCCGACCCAAAGGAGGCCAGCATAGTTAGGTAAAGAGCCTGCTCTTATGTCTTGGTCGAAGATAAACTCTACTGACGGGGATTCTCCATTCCGCTGCTCAAATATGTCGAGGAGGAAATGGTCGCACACATCCTGCGCAAAATCCACGAAGGAATCAACGCCCAACATCTTGGCGGGAGGTCCCTTGCTCGAAAGGCTCTCCGTGCAGGATATTACTGGCCGACCATGCAAAAAGACGCGAAAGAGCACGTGAAGAAGTGCGATAAATACCAACGGCACGTGGACATGCACCTGGCTCCACCCAACGAGCTCAAAGCTATGTCCTCTCCGTGGCCATTCGCCTGGTGGGGCCTAGACATCCTAGGACCCTTCGTGGTAGGTCAAGTCAGAACAAATATCTCATAGTGGGCGTGGACTATTTCACAAAATGGATAGAAGCAGAAGCTCTAGCCAAAATAACTGCCCTCAACATCCTATGTTTTTACAAACGAAACATCCTTGCACGCTTCGGTATTCCCCAAGCGATAGTAACGGACAACGGGACGCAATTCACGGACAGGAAGTTCCAAGACTTCGTCGCCCAACTGGGCACGAAACAACACTTCGTATCTGTGGAGCATCCTCAAACAAACGGGCAAGCTGAAGCGGCCAACCGAGTCATCCTTCGAGGCCTCAAGCGAAGGCTGGACGAAACAAAAAATGGCATGGGTCGAGGAACTGCACAGCGTACTGTGGGCATAGCGTACGACTCCACACTCAACGATAGGAGAAACACCTTTTCATCTAGCATACAGACTGAGGCTGTAATTCCCGTTGAAGTTCACGTGCCCTCTAGGCGGACAGAGTCGCCCCTAGACGAGGAGATGAACGACGAGTCTATGAGAGAAGATCTCGACCTCGTCGAGGAGATCAGAACTGGGGCAGCCCTCCGCGAAGCCTCACTAAAACAAAAAATTACCATCAGGCACAACGCCAAGGTGATACGGCGAGAGTTCGACGTGGGGAGCCTTGTTCTAAGAAGAAACCACAAAGACTCTCGTGAAGGTAAACTAGCAGCCAACTGGGAAGGACCCTATCGCGTCCGGGCAAAAACGGAAAATGGGGCCTACTACCTAGAACATCTCACAGGGGAAGAACTTGCTTGACCATGGAACGCTAAAAAGCTAAAACAATATTACAGCTAAATCATCGGTTCGGCCCGTCGCAACGACGAACGTCAGCTACCGACCACTATGCACGTCTAGGTATAAGCGTCGCATACGATTAAAGCATAACCCCGCTCAGTAACAAGCTGGGTAATTGCTCGACAGCAGTCCTCGATCGAGCATCGTCGTCGTCAAAGTACCACGATTGGCAGAACCCCAGCTCGCGATGGGACGTTCACGCCGCGAACTCAGGCCTCAAATACGACCTGAGCTCCGCTCCCCGCCAGGACATTCTCCGACAGTTCGACCAGTTCCCCACACTGCCGAACACATCTATTACGAGCAATCCCCCCACAAAATATTCACGCAAGTCAAATACCCCCTATCACGGGCGGACATACATTCATAGCAAGCATGAATACGATACTTAGCAAAAATAAAAGCAAGTAAAATCATGCAAACAACAGAACTAAATATGTGATAATTTAACAAGTGGCCGACAAGACCACAATTGTACGTTGTTACATAAAAAGGGGGCCATGCCCCACAAAAATAAATTACAATAATTCAATGGCACGCAGGCCGGACGGATTACAACAACATCAAATAACAAACTCCTCACTCATCAGCATGCTCGGCAGGCTCTGGCTCGGGTCCCTGATCCTCTGTGGGATGATCCTCGTGGGTACCTCCAAGGACACCATCGGGAACGACAATACTGCCATCCTCGACATAAGCCAGGTAGTGAGTACCCTCGGCAGAAATTTCAAGCCCAGATCGGATCTAGCCTTCAAATTTCTCACATCGTCCGGCTCGTCAGCACCCGGGGCATTGACCGCCCTCAGCTCCTTGATCAGCTCCTCGGCAGCTTTCTTCTCCGCCGCCAGCTTGGAGTTCTCCTCCGTCAACCTGGCCGCTTCCTCTTCAGCCTTCTTCTGAGCCTCGCCGGCATTCTTGACCTCTTCCTTAAGGGATACCACAGAAGCACGGGCAACATTGAGTTCGGATTTAGTCGCAGAGTCCCTTTCAGCATACACAGCCGCCATCTCTAGCATCCTGACCAAGGCAGAAGCGTCCTGGGCCACCAGTGCCCTCTTGCTCGGGCGAACCATACCTTCCAAGCGAAGAGATTCCGCCCAGGGAATAACTAAAGAGTTGCCTTCGAAGAACCTCCTATCAAGGATGCATGGAGAAAGCTCGAACTTCCCTTTCTCCGCTACCCGAGTAAGGTCCACGACATCAGTAATCCTTTACCGCTTTGGTCGCCCGACCAAAGGCAGAAGAGATCCCCGGGGGGCAAGAGTGGAAGAACTAGAGGTCCCCGCAGCAGGTTGCGCCGAAGGAGGAACACGACCACCAGCAAACCGAGATTTCGGAGGAGCCGTTCCAACTTTTTTCCTCACCAGAGCATTCCTCACAATCCGATCATGAGCCTGAGGCATCTCACCTGCACAAGCAAAACACGAACGCGTTAGATACGAGAAAAAGAAATGACATGAACAAAATCTAAATAACTAAGACTACCGAGCAGTTTCTTAGCATCCTCGGGAGTCTTGCACTCCAGCAGTGCCTTAACATTTATGAATCTACGCTCAACTCTCTGGCTCCCGTCCTCCTCGAAAATCGGGCTGCCCTTGCTCGTCCAACACTCAGCAAGCCGGAAGGAGTTGACCCAGTTCACCAGCGCCTCATACGCCGCGGCGTCCTGCCCGAGCAGCTCGCTCGGTTGGAAGACATAATCACTGGGCTCCCTGGTGAAGTGGTCGGGTGACTAGTGGATGAGGAACTTGTAAAGTCTCCGCCCAATATACTTCCCTTCCTCGTCGTGCAGCTCGTTCCCGTCCTTGTCAACCTCTATCTCCCAGATATATGTGCTGTCCTGGGCAGCTTCGGACAAGGGTTCTACGACATAATAACGTTCCTTGAACGTCCTTATTGACTCCGAAAAAGGCTTGAACAACTTGCGGGGCTGCTTCAACGAAACCCAGCCGTACTTCCTCCCCGACAGCTGCCGCTGAAGATGGAAGACAGTGAAGAACATAGGGAGAGTAGTCCCTATAGTAAGATGCTCACACACAAACTCAAACGCCCGGATAAAGGCCAGAGAGTTCGGATGCAGCTGCGTAGGGGCTAACCTTAAATGCTCGAACACTGACTGCTGGAAATCGGTGAACGACAGCCTCAAGCCCAACTCCTTGAAGGCATATTCGTACATCGTAAAGCGGTCCCCGAAGTTTATCCAGACCCGCTCGTCCTCGGAAGGGAAGTGCACCTTCCACTCTCCCTCCGGCCTGACTACAGTAAAAGCATCCCCCGCAAGCTTGGACACGTGCTCAGCAGGCTCGGCCACCTCCCATTCCTCCGCGGAATCATCAGCAACATCCTCGTCCATATCATCCCAAACCTCTTCTTCCCCGACATCACTTGGAGAGCTCGAAGCCGTCGAGCTACTCTTGTCCGAGGATCCTGTTTCCTCCTCAGAGGTGTCTAAAATTACTTCTCTATCTGGCTCCGTCGCCATGTCGATCACCTGAAAAACAGAGAAGAATGTGAATTCGACAGTAAATCAAATCCACCCTTCCACTGCTAAGTCAAGTGAAAGGGCGCGCAAAGGGCTAAGGACAGCGTCCCCGGCCTAAGCCCTAACATCAAAGGAAAGGTTGGAACCTCCCCGCGAGGAGCCGCTCGAAACATATCATCGACTGACGAGGAGTTTCTCCGCACTCAATCCCAGTTTCCGTTAGAAGCTCTGCCGGAAATCACGAAGCTTCACCGGAATCTGGAGTTATTCTGCCGGAAAACTCATCATTTGTTCAGAAAATGAAAAATCACGACGGTTACGCAAGCGTCGCCATCGCGACGACACCGTCAACCGCCCTCCTAACCGAAACACGCAGACACGTCCGCTGACATGTCAGAAGTAGAAAAGTGGCACGACCACCATCCACCACCAACAGTCACCAGAAATCCATCTATTTTGTCCTCTAAAGCTAGCCCTAACCACATGCAATCTACCACTAATAACAAACAGAAGCAGAACGAGTTCCAGATCAAAAAACTTACTTGATTTGAGTAAAGAAAGGTGCTGCTCAGAAGCCTGTTACGGTGGTCGAAGAGGCAGAGGACGGTGACGGGCGAGAACTTGGAGGAGACGAAGAGAAATCAGAAAGAAAAAGTCCCAAATGGAACGATTTTCCCCATTTTTTATACAAAGGGGCACGTGCAACCACGCGCCCGTAGGCCATAATGACTACCCACTAGCCATCATTGCCTATTAACTGCTACACGGAGCTCGAGGCGCACGTGGCAACCCAACGTTTCCAATTCTGTCTGACCCTTTGTCTCCCCGGACACCGGGCAATAAGGTCACGACCATGAATCTCACGAACATCTGGGGCCACGAGCACTTTGAGACAATCCTCCTCGTCTTCAAACAACGACTCTACACTGGCTCCCCGGAGCAACGAGCAGTCCTTAAGTCATCACTCCCATGCTCGGGAGCAACGACTTGGGGGGCTCCTGTTCTGGACTGGACCAATGGCTTGAATTGGCCCAATCCGCCTCTGCTCCAGAGCGGCCCAAATTGCCTAAGTCCAATCCACAGAGGGGCAAAAGTTACCTTTCCGCCCCTCTAACCGGGCAAGGAATGCAACGTTCCTCCCCGAAATTACTGCCCGTCACGCACGGCTTCACTGCTCCCCGAATAGCTATGGGCAGGTGCCCGAAACTATGCCTATGCCCGACATAACGGCTAGTTTTGGGCACCCTGCCCGACATAACGGCTAGTTTGGGTAGTTGCCTATTCTTTGGGGAAAACGGTTATTTCGCCCCGAAAATAGGACCGTTGGCTACGCGCTGGGGGCTCTATATAAACCCTCTCGCTTGAGAGGGTCAGGTATCCAATATTCACCCTAAGAATTCATACTTTGTACTTGCTCCTTTTCTCTGACCCTTTATCACTTGAGCGTCAGAGTGCCTTGCAGGTACACCCCACTCCTCTCCATACGACCAGTATCCCTGACGCACTTGGCGGCCTGGGATCTGATACAGCCTTCACGATCAATATATATATATATATATATATATATATATATATATATATATATATATATATATATATATATATATATATAAAATGGAGATAGTATTTTTCTTTGGAAATTGTTTATTAGGTTAAAAACTATTTTGTATTTTAGGGTCAACATCAAGTTAAGTAAATGGACAAATGAGTACATAAAAAAGTACACAGTTCATTTGTCTTGTAGTTAAATTAAATTAAATTATTGATAAAAAATATTATTGTTGGAGATATGCTTGAGTGAAATAAGATAACTTTTAAATACGTGGAAGCCTAATCCATTTGTATGTATTTCTATAAAAAAATTGTATGTACTTCTTGTACTATTATACTACAGCTTGTCTTGAAGCTGGCCAATGAGACAATGAGAGTGATTAACTTTGCAGTGAAGACTTTAATTTAATGGTTTGTTTTGCAAGATATAATGATATATATGCACCTAAGATGAAATGGAATAAAAGACAAAAGATGAGTGGGAATCAATCTTGTTTTGTTTGTCCCCTTAATTAACATGTCAAAGCAAAGTGACATAAACGGTTTTGGAGATAGTTTTATTAACTCGAGCAAACTTATCATTCACTGTTATGAGAATATAAGCCATATGGTTCATTGCTACGTTATATTATGATGTCAAATCAGTTCCGATCCGCATTACATATTGGTTTTGTCAGTGTTTTATTGCGCTTTATTGCGCGATAGATTAAGGTTTTAAACCTGTATAGTCTAATATACCTGTTCTGCTTTGCTACATTATATTATGATGTTAAATCGGTCTCAACCTACATTACATGTTCGTTTTATCCGTGTTTTATTGTCCGATAGATTAAGGTTTTAGACCGTATAGTCTAATATACATGTTCTGCTTTGCTACATTATATTATGATGTCAAATCGGTCCCAACCCGCATTACATGTTCGTTTTATTCGTGTTTTATTGTGCGATAGATTAAGGTTTTAGACTCGTATAGTCTAATATACCTCGTCTCCTTACGGATTTTTTTTTATTACTTTTACTCTTTAGAAATGCAACAAATATGTTTGCCCCGATCCATTTTATTTTTTTAAGACGGATTAAAATTTAATGCATGCATTCTCTATTATGTTCACCATATTTTTATACGGACTTTTGTTTGAGAACCTAAACGATGCCTACCTTGTTTGCCATCCCTACATTATATACCATGAAAGTAACATAGGAAACAACCTAGTTCACGCTACTACAACTACAAGTTGTGTTTTCTTTTTGATTGTACAACAAAATTGTAGGGTAGATAATGAATATTTTTGTCCATACACTTGTGGTAACTAGTGGGCATGAATTGATTGCACCTCACCTACATGAATGGATATGAGATGTTAAGTTTTTGAAAGATTTATAATTGTTTATCCGAAAGTGTTGTGCTTTGATTCTTAGTGTAAAAATCTAATTGTGATGAAAATGACGGGGTAACTTACCGGTATAGAAAATTATTTTATAACATATTTGTTAAAAAAAAAGCATTTAATAAAAGATATGTTTTTGCAATTAAGTTCAATTTAGAAGAAAATCAAATTTATAAATATACTTTGAGAATTCATTTGATTTGACATTTAGAATTGAATTCTCATCTTACTTTAACGCGATTTTAAAGAAACTACCATAGTTGTAGATAACTTGATGATATCCCGTATTTCTTTATCAGTATCGTAGAGAGAAATACACAAAAATTTATAAATATTAAGAGCAGTAGTGATAATCGTTTTAGCTTTTATATTGCATTGTACTTTATCTATTTTCTCCTTAGTTTAATCATCTTTCTTTTTGTTCACCACAACACCATTAACTTCATGTGTGAGGACAAATCAACTTTCGGCACACCTTTTCAAATATCATGATTCATCCTGTCAATAAATATTAGAGTTTGACCTATCACAACCTTACAAAATCGGTTGGTAAGGTGAGATGTGCCACTCTATATAAACTATTTCAATGTTTTATCTCCAACCAATATGGGACTTTAAGATCTTCCTAACACAACCCCTCACGCCCACGCCCAACACTCTTTTTGGGCTTGGTGCGTGGATTTAAACGGTAAGCTGCCCAAGGTCTGATCGATAGGCTCTGATACCATATTAGAGTTTGGCCTAACATAACCTTACAAAACCGGTTGGTAAGGTGAGGGGTGTTGAGGGGAGTTTACTAGGGAGCATTGATACATAGTGTAGGACTAGGCACCTTTGTGAGAGACACACCACTTGTCCACCTAAAACCTTAAGGTGATAGGTGAGTGAGTTCTCCCACTTATAAATGTGTCGCGGCCGGCTAAAAATTTTCGAGTCGACATCATATATTTTTTTAAGGAAAATAAATGATAAACCTAAAATCCTAATCCTAAAGGCAGAGATTCCTAAGGTTCGGGAGTCGGTTAAGTGAGGGGAAGGTGTTAGGCACCCCTCACTTCCATGTACTCAATGGGATCCTCCTTAGCTTTTAGGGTATGTTTGTTTGTCGTCTAACTTGTTATTTATTTTACAAAAGAATCCTAAGTTTATTATTATTATACTCGCTAGGGTTTACAACCCTATGCCTACGTACCTTCAATTTGAAGGATCAGAGTATACGTAATTCACCTCCCCTATTCCTACCCCCTAATCCTATTCCTAACCCTAATCCCAAACTTAATCCACTATTTATACTCTTGGATAAATAGTTCTATCCCTTAATCTATTGTTTATACTCCTAGATAAAGAGTTCTATCCCTTAAATCTAATATTTATACTCCTATATCCCTTGAAAATCCCATGTCCATTGTTTATACTCTCGGATGAAGAGTTTTATCCCTTAATCCCTTATACCTTTGGCCTATATTTTAACTCTTGGAACCTAAGAGCTTTATCCCTAAATCCCGTCCTTTATTTAGACTCTTGGACAAAGAGTTTTATCCCAAATTTTAAATCCTTAAAAAATCCCTTATATCCCTTATTTAAAAAAACAATAAAATCACCAAATTCCATAGAATTTAATAAAACCCAAAATACCATTTATGCTAAAAACATAGCAAAACAAATCCCCAAATTATCCCAAAAAGATCTTTAACATATTCCCAAAATACAGAATTTAACTCCCCAAAATTAAATTAAATTCACTTTAATTTATTTTTATCCCAAACCCAAATTTTCCACATAAAACCAATAATTTTTTTTTTATAATAAACCCTAACCCAAGTTTTTTAGTAAAATTCCCAATTTCCCAAATATACCTTATCCAACCAAAATCCCCAAAAACCTATTATCATTATTCTATTTTTTACAAAGAAGGATAAACAAAATATTTCAAATATATAGATTATAAATAAAAAAAACCCAACCCAAGATTAGTCCCAAAAACCTTAAACACAATTCCTAAAATAAAAAAATTTTAATTCCTATTTTTATTTAAGCGTAAACCAAACATTTATATATATATATATATATATATATATATATATATATATATATATATATATATATATATATATATATAAACCCAACTCAGAATTATCCCTAAAACCCTAAATAAAACTCCTAAATAAAATTTAAATCCTATTTTTTTTGAGAAAAAAAACCAAGTATGCTAAATTCATAATATATAAATTTAAACCCAACCCCACAATTAACCCCAAAAGAATTCCTAAATAAAAATCCTAAATAAGATTAAATCCCTATTCTCTTAGATAAATCATTTCAAATATATAAAACTATTTATTATGAGAACCACCAAAAAATTAAGGAAATAAAATAACATATCACCTAATTATTTATCCTAATTAAATAATTAAATTAAGTTATTAATTTAATTATTAAAACCCTAAAGTCCTACTTCTAACCCTAATTAAAATTTAAAACCTAATTAAATAATTAAATTAAATTATTAATTTAATTATTGAGAAAAACCCTAAATTAAAAATTTAACCCAATTAAATAATTAAATTAAGTCATTAATTTAATTATTGAGAAAAAGCCTAAATTAAAAAATTTAACCCAATTAAATAACTAAATTAAGTTATTAATTTAATTATAAAAAAAGAAAGATTAAATACCTAGATTAAGTAATTAAATTAAATTATTAGTTTAATTAATTAAAAACCTATGGGGATGTACTTTTCTACTGAAGAAGTAATTGGGCTTCTGCTTGGGGGTGTGCATAGTAATCTAGGCGCAAGGCCCAATTACGAAAAGGGTCCAATTCTGAGAGAAAAAAAACATCCACGGTGGAGAGAGTCTGACCGTTGACTCTCTCTGCACCACATGATCATGATCCAACTGACTTTGTCCCCCTTAATCTCAACCCTTGATCGCGTGTACTAACCTACGTGATTCAAATCAACGGTTCAGATTTGAAGTTGCCGTAAACACCCTATGGACGCGCACACGGGCATCCTTGGTGAGCCCAACGGTCAACTCTATCCGGCGGTATGGAGAGTGCCATTTATCCCAGATAAAGGACGACGGATAGAAGGTATTTAACCCCTCCTTCCTTCAAGCCTCCTCATTTCCCCTTGTTCTTTCTCTCTATATCCTCCTCGTATCTCTCTAACCCTCAGAATGCTCTCTCCCCTCTCTTCCTCAACCTCTCCGACCACCACTCAAATGGCCTCCGACCACCATCAACCGCCCCCAAAACCCAGATCTTCGGTTGATATTCAACCGGAATCTGCACACTCATGAACCCTAACCCTCAACACAAGAACCCTAACCCTTCTAACCTGGAAATAACCCAGTTCTCTAGGGTTCGTGAAGAACCCTAGGAACCCTAACCCTATATTCATCTCCAAAAAACCTAGAAATCCATAAATTGTCAGAACCCTAAGGGTTCTATGAAGAACCCTAACCCTAACCCCAAAAAACCCTAACCCTCCTAAGAACCCTAACCCAAAAATTAAGAAAAAAAACCACAAACGCACAATAATCCAATAAATTAAAGCTAAGTTATTTTCACATTTTTACCTCCCTTACCGTGATACTGGTTGTATTATATCCTACTATATCCGATTTCCTCTTCTAATCTCCCTCTCTCTTTGATTTTCGCAGGTACTCGAGTGGAGTCTTGGATTCGCTGCCACTGTGTTCTCTCCTTTAGCGTCTCTCCATCCAACCCCCCCTTGTTTTCTCTTAGGTTCTTATATACTTAGGAATTAGGTTTAGAGTCTTTATTAGATTAGAGACGTTTTAGGAAACTTTGTGTATTTGATTATTCTTTTGATCTGATTTGATTCTGTTGTAACTTTTAGAATTAGGGTTTTAATTTGTGATTTGATTTAGCATTCATTTGTTGTAATTTACGGATTCGATTTTATTTGACTCTTTGATTGCCAAATTAAAAGAAAATAATTTACTTTGATACGATCCTCTTTCTGCGTGAGTTAGGGTTAGAGCTGGTTGGGGAAGGAGACGACCCACTTGGGTCAACCAAATTGACCGCAAAAAAAAAAAAGATAGTAATAAAATAAATTATGAATATTGATAATATAACAACCATATACATAAATAACCATAAAAATAATACCCGGAGATTTCAATAAATAATAATAAAAATAAAATAATAAAAATAATAATGTGATCACCATACCCATAGATCAACAACCATCTTAATAAATAGTAAATAAAAATAATAATAATAATCATAACCATATTACTAGACCGGTCCCCTAATTAATGGTAAAAATGACCCTAAATACTAATTAGTTCTAAAATGACCAACTTATAACTAAAAACTTAATTCTAATGACCTAAAAAAAATCAATGCAAAATAATTATTTAATTATAGTCATAATCCTTCAATAATAATATTCATTAAAAAAACATTTTTTTCTATAAAATTTACTATAAAATAAAAATCTAATAAAAATAAAAGTTAAACAAGTCCCTTTAAAGAAAACAACTAATAATAAGAAAAAACCCCTTGTACCCTACTAATTCCAAAATGGGCCTAACAGTGCTAGCAAACTCAGAAGCCCAATGACATCCAACTGATGCCCCTTGGTAGCACAAAAATCCAAAAATAGTAACAAACTCCTGGTCAAAATTTAGGGCACTACAGCTGCCCCAACTTAGTCCACCAGGATGATATACCATTTTTTTCAACTAAGCCGCCCTTTAGGGTTTTCGACTTGTCGGGTACCATTTTTATTCAAGTCCCTAATTTCTGCCTGGATTGCTCTTTCAAGTTTTCAATCCACCGGGACGCCCTAATTTTTGCCTAAGTCTCCCTTTAGGGTTTTCGACTTAGCGGGCTTTTATCCTCTTTTTCTAGGCATAGTATTTTTTGACTGAATCATAATTCACCGGTCGCAGTAAATCCGCTCCATCCATAGTAGTCAACATCAAAGCTCCACCAGAGAATGCGCTCTTTACGACATATGGTCCTTCATAGTTCGGGGCCTATTTGCCACGAGGATCTTTATAGATGGGTAACATTTTTCTTAATACCAAGTCTTCTTCTTCGAATAAGCGAGGACGAACTTTCTTGTCAAATGCATTTTTGAGTCTTCACTGATATAATTGACCATGACATACAACAGCCATGCACTTCTCCTCTATGAGGTTTAGTTGATCAAATTTATTTTGTACCCATTCTGCTTCATCCAGCTTAGTCTCCATTATGACTCTTAGTGAAGGAATCTCTACTTCAATAGGGAGTACCGCTTCTGTTCCGTATACCAAGGAAAAAGGAGTAGCTTCTGTCGAAGTACGAACTGAGGTTCTGTAGCCATGTAGTGCGAAAGGGAGCATTTCGTGCCAATCTTTGTAGGTCTTCACCATTTTCTGGATGATCTTCTTGATGTTCTTATTGGCTGCCTCTACCGCGCCATTCATCTTCGGGAGATAAGGTGACGAGTTATGGTGATCGATTTTGAAACTCTCGCATAGTTCATCCATCACTTTGTTGTTTAGATTAAGCCCATTATCCGTGATGATCTTGTTAGGAACCCCATAACGACATATTATCTCCTTTTTGATGAATCGTGCAATTACTTGCCTTGTCACATTAGTGTAGGAAGTAGCCTCTACCCATTTAGTGAAGTAGTCAATAACAACTAGAATGAATCGGTGTCCATTCGATGCTTTTGGCTCGATCATCCCAATTATGTCTATTCCCCACATAGAGAAAGGCCATGGAGCAGTTAAGACGTTCAAAGGAGTAGGCGGCACATGAATTTTATCCGCGTAGATTTGACACTTGTGGTACTTCTTGACATATTTGAAGCAATCTGATTCCATAATCAGCCAATAATACCCTGCTCGTAGAATCTGTTTAGCCATTGCATGCCCGTTTGCATGGATTTCTTTGATAAGCATGTCATGTTCATGTCCATCTAAACACCGGAGCAACACCATGCCATGATTCCTTTTATAAAGTATATCCCCATCGAGAAATAACTGGGCGGCCAGTCTTCTAAGTGTTTTCTTATCCCCATTTTAGGCATTTACAACATATTCCTGTTTCTAGAGGAATTGTTTGATATCATGAAACCATGGTTTACCATCCGCTTTAACCTCCACTGCTGCACAGTAAGCCGGTTCATCCAGGCGATTGATTCTTATAGCCGGTGCTTCATTATACCATTTGACTTTCAACATGGATGCCAACTTTGTTAGAGCATCTGCCAATTGATTCTCATCTTGAGGGATATGATTGAAAGTGATCTCATCAAAGTAAGTGATCATCTTTCAGACACAATCTCGATATCGAGTTAGTTTAGAATTAAGTGTCTTGCATTCTCCCTTGACTTGATTGATAACGAGAGCCGAATCTCCATATACTTCCAAGATCTTAATTCCAAGGTTAATGGCTTCGCTGATCCCTAAGATACACGCCTCGTATTCTGCCATATTGTTGGTACACGTGAAGCATATTCTCGCAGTGAAAGGTATGTGGAATCCTGTTAGAGAAGTTATAATAGCCCCCACCCCATGTCCTTCTGCATTTGAGGCAGCATAGAATATAAGCTTCCATCGAGATCCGGGTTCGGGTCCTTCGTAGGAATCTGGAATATCATCATCTCTTACAGCCATCACATCCTCATCGGGGAAGTCAAATTACATAGGCTGATATTCGTCTATTGGTTGATGAGCGAGATGATTGGCTAATATGCTTCCTTTTATGGCTTTTAGCGTGACATACTGGATGTTATACTCAGTCAGTAACATCTGCCATTGAGCCACTCTCCTAGTCACTGCAGGCTTCTCGAATGTATACTTAATGGGTTTCATTCTAGATATCAAGAAAGTAGTATGGCACACCATGTATTGTCTTAATCGTCGGGCGGCCCATACAAGAGCACAATAGGTCTTCTCCAAGAGTGAGTATCTGGATTCACAATCTGTGAATTTCTTACTCAAGTAATAAATTGCGTGCTTTTTTCTCCCTGTTTCGTCTTGCTGCCCAAATACGCAACCCATCGAATTGTCAAGCACCGTTAGATACATTATGAGCGGTCTTCCAGGTACTGGTGGCACCAATATGGGTGGTTCTTGCAAATATTCTTTAATTCGATCGAAGGCCTTTTGACAGTTTTCACGCCATTCAATAGTTTGACATTTCCTCAACAACTTGAAGATTAGCTCACAAGTAGCAGTAAGGTGGGAGATGAACCTAGCAATGTAATTTAATCTCCCCAGGAATCCCCGTACTTCTTTTTCAGTCCTTGGAGCTGGCATTTCTTGAATGGCCTTTACTTTGTTGAGATCCACTTCTATACTTCTTTGACTGACTATTAACCCTAACAGCTTCCCAGATCTAACTCCAAAGGTGCACTTCGCAGGATTTAATCGTAGCTTGAACTTTCTCAGCCGTTCAAACAACTTTTGTAAATTGACTATGTGATCTTCCTCAGTTTACGATTTGGAAATCATATCATCTACGTAAACCTCTATTTCCTTGTGCATCATGTCATAAAATAGAGTGACCATTGTCTTTGATAGGTTGCCCCAACGTTCTTTAACCCGAAGGGCATTACCTTGTAACAGAAGGTTCCCCAAGGTGTAATAAAAGTGGTCTTTTCCATATCGGAAGGAGACATCTTGATCTGATTATATCCGAAAAACCCATCTATAAATGAGAAGACTGAAAACTGAGCAGTGTTATCCACCAGCACGTTAATGTGGGGTAGTGGAAAATCATCTTTAGGACTTCCTCTATTGAGATCTTGGTAGTATACGCACATTCTGACCTTCCTATCTTTCTTTGGCACGGGCACAATATTGGCCACCCATTCTGGGTACTTTACTGCGGCTAAGAACCCTGCGTCAAACTGTTTTTTAACCTCTTCCTTGATTTTGAGAGTCATATCCGGTCTAGTTCGCCTTAACTTTTGTTTGACCGGTGGGCATTCGGGTTTGAGCGGTAGCTTATGTTCAACAATATCTGTATCTAACCCAGGCATATCTTGGTAAGACCAAGCGAACACGTCCACATACTCTTGTAGCAGCTTGATCAACTTTTCCTTTACGTCCTTGTTTAAAGAAGCACCGACTTTAACCTCCTTCTTGTCTTCTTCAGTTCCCAGATTGATCACATCCACTGGTTCCTGATGAGGTTGTATTACTTTGTCCTCTTGCTCTAATAGTCTGGCCAACTCTTCTGAGAGTTCACAATCGTCCTCATCACCCTCTTCCGCTTGGTTATTCGGGAACTCGAAGTTGTAAGGAATTATAGCAGTGTTATTTTCAATAGGTTCATTTTTAAATCTGCAGGAGGGAGATTTTTATTGCTTATTATTTCTTGAATTAATGTGAATGGAAGTATAGAAAGACAGTGTATTGCCATTTGAAAAAAGAACAACTAAGAAAGAAAAAGATCTTGATTGAAAACAAAATGCGATTTCATTATTAAATAATTCAATGAAACAAAAGGTGGCCCTACAAAGCTTGTCCATTTGCCTTGGGCATAGCAAAGGACTTATTATTATTTTAAAGAAAAAAGTAAATTACTTCGAAACAGAAATCATCTCAGGAATCTTGATGGCCCTCCAATTGTTGAGAACTGTATCTGGTGAGCAATGGCACACCCAATCTGGCATCCCCTTATTTTCCTCTTTAATTGCAGTCACTTGATCTTCATCTCTGAATCCGACATTATGGAAAGTTTCCTCGAGAGGAGGAAATGTCATCTGACGAGACTTCTGAACCTATTTATTAGCTGGTTTGTAACCTAGCCCGAATTGATCCTTCTTTTCATGTATCTCTATCACCTTGCCCCAGCCCCTAGTATCCCCATTCTGGATTAAGTCTGTGATCCTTCTTGGCCTTTCATCTTGTCGAACGACTTGCTTACGACTGACCGTTGCAACCTCCAAAGCTTGGAAAAGTATTTCAAAGGTCTCCCCATCCACTTCTATGTATCTGAATGACGAGAGATGGCTGACAAACATGTTTTCCTCCCCATCAACGATTATTAATTTGTCCCTAGATATGAACTTCAATTTCGGATGAAGTGTGGAAGTAACTGCTACCGCAGCATGAATCCATGATCGTCCTAGAAGACAAGTGTAGGAGGGATTAATGTCCATGACTTAGAAAGTGATCATGAAGGTATGTGATCCCACCACTGTAGGTATGTCTACCTCCCCAATTACCATTCTTTTTGAACCATTGAAAGCCCTAACAATCAGGGAACTGGTCTTTATAAAGGTCCTTACAGATGTTAATTTCATCAGGGTATCCTTAGGCATGACATTTAGAGCAGACCCTGTGTCCACTAGTACCCTTGAGAGAATAGTGTCTTGACATTTGACTGATATATACAAGGCCTTATTATGTGCTTGCCCCTCGGGACGTAATTCCTCACTACTGAAACCCAGACAGGTGCTGGCGGCGATATTGGCGACTACCTCGTCGAACTGAATCACTGATATATCTTTGGTGACATGGGCTTCGTTCAGGACCTTTAGCAGGGATTCCCTATGTGCCTCCGAGCATAATAACAAGGATAAAATGGAAATCTTGGACGGTGTTTGATTCAGTTGGTCCACCACCCTATAATCACTTTTCTTTATGATTCTCAAAAATTCCTCGGCGTCTTCTTGAGATATACTCTTCTTGGAAGATCCCTCACCTGTATTTGTGGTCTCCTTCCCCTTTGAGCTTTCGGGGGTATCCTTCTTAGGTTGTTCTGAGGAGTATACTCTTCCACTATGGGTCATCCCTCCAATACTAGCTATGTTAGTAACAACTGGTGATGGTATTATAGTCTTTCCTCCCATGGATGCAGTGATGTCATATTTCCAAGGTACAGTCTTAGTGCTTTCGTATGGAAATGGTGCTGGAACATGGAAAGTGATAGGGCCTTCTGACCTTGCAGGCACTGGAACTTTGACTGATGCAGGAATAGGTATTTAAATTGGTGTTCATGCAGGTACCATAATTGATATCTGAATAAGAACCTGTGCAGGCCTTGAAACTGGTATTTGAATGGGTGCCTGTGCAGACCTTGGAACTGGTATTTGAATAGGCGCTTGTGCAGACCTTGGAACTGGTTTTTGAATAGGAGTCGCAACTCCTCTTTTCTGGTACGGAATCTCAGAAGGTACTTGCCCTTGGGATTCTAAGGCATCCACTTCATTCATATTCCTTAAGTACCCAATTTGTACTATCCCTTGGTCCATTAATTGTTGGAGGACCTTCTTCATCTTCTTACAGTTATCGGGATCAGACGCGCAATCCTCGCAGTCACCATGCAACCTTTCAAACTCCTCGTACCCAATTAATACTTCCCTTACTTTCGTCATAGGGGTCTTTACTTGGTCTACCCCTCTGATTAGGACATCCTCTCCCAGCCCTTCAATGGAGTTAACAGTTGGCCCCGTATGCCCTGGAAAAGGATTATCTCCCACATTCAGATTGTCATAAGTGAAATTAATGACCTTCTGATCCATCAGATCTTGTACCCTAAACTTGAGGGCTAAACACTTTTCAGTCGTATGCCCCGGCAATCCAACATGATAATCAGATCTAGCATTAGCATCATAACCTCGAGGAGGAGGCGTAGGAGGGGGCCCTAACGACTTGATTTCTACCAGTCCCTTTTGGATTAGCATAGGCTGGATCTGAGTATATATGGTGGGTATAGGGTCAAAATCCTTCCACGACCTCCTTTGTTCCCTTCGGGGATACTTCTGTTGTTGCTGATTTTACGGAGGAGGCGCCCTTGGCTGTTGGATTTGGAGCGTAGGAGACGCTTGATTAGAGGATGTAGCCGCCACATAAGGGTTATAAGGTACTTGAGTATACCTGTCAGCAGAAATGACATTGGCCTCCTTCTTCGAGTTGTTTCCAGAGTACCTTTTGTTGTTATGTTGACTGGAAGACGACTTTCCAATCTTTCCGCTTTTTAATCCATTCTCGATCCTTTCCCCAATGATAACTAAATCCGCAAATCCAGTTGAGACAGACCCAATCATCTTTTTGTAATATAGCCCTTGCAACATTCCCATGAACATATCTACCAGCTCATTTTCTAGCAATGGAGGTTGCACACGAGAGGCTAGTTCCCTCCATCTCTGGGCGTATTCCTTAAAAGATCCATTCCCTTTTTGGGACATGTTTTGTAATGCGCCATGTCCACATTATATTAGTACTGCTTCAGAAAGGCGCTTGCAAGGTCTTCCCAAGTCTTAATGTGAGCCCTCTACAATTGCATATACTAGTCCAAGAACGCCCCACTAAGGCTGTCTTGGAAGGTGTGTATCATCAGCTTCTCATTCTTAGCATGGGCACCCATCTTTTGGGCGAACATCCGGATGTGGTTTTTTGGGCAACTAACCCCTTTATACTTCTCGAAGTCAGGTCCCTTAAACTTAGGAGGTATGACCACATCGGGTACCAAACACATTTCTAAAGCATCAACCCCAAAGACCTTGGACCCTTCCACAACCCTTAATCGCTCTTCAATTATCTTATAGTTTTCATCCGCTTCTCTTCCTTCCATGGAAGCCAGTTTGGTTTCACGAACTACCTGCCTGGAATCCTCCTCTCCATATTGGAGGTGCCAGTCATCAGAGACCTCATGAGTGACAGGTATCTGTATAGGTCGTGATTCTCCATTATGCTCAGGTGGAGGAACAGACCCTACAGAAGGTTGAGTGTTAGTCTTCCCTTTACTAGCCTCCAATGCCTCCAATGCTCATACAGTTACTAGCCTCTGTGTCTCTTGCTATCAGATTCTGAATAGCTCGAGTCAGTTGGTCGATTTTGTCCTTCATTTCCTCCATATTTCCTTTGACAACATCCACATCTCCCTTTAAAGCAGCGTGGTTCAGTTCCATTTATTCCTTAGCTTTCTTTTGGTGGGCGTGGGTGTTGGGTCGAGACGTCAGATTGTTATGATGATTCTGAGAGAAGATATTAAAAAATGATTTCTGTTTGATGTTTTTAAAATGATTTATGTTTTTATGCATGCATGAATGTATGAGTATGCAAAAATTATTTTGTGATAGGAATCTTAAACCTTTATTTATTGAGAGCAAAGCCAAGAATAATGGAAATTCAAATAATCTTATCAATGAAAAGAAAGTACGAGGGTCAAAGCCCCATTTATTACATAAGGAAACCAGATTAAGGGTAAACCCTTAAATTATTCATAACTGAAAAGTAAATAAACCAAAACGTAAGAAGTCATTACATAGAAAAACTAAATCCTTCGCCTAATCCTTGCCCTAAACTCTCTACCATCTCACGACAAAGTGCAAGAAAATCGGTGATCTCTTTTACTGGTTTGAAGATATCTGCCATGTACTCAACCTCTTTTAAACTTTGAGGGATCTCATGAATCAGATCGTTGGATAGTAAGACCAACTTCTGATATCTTTCTCGATAATACGCCTCTTCTCTTTGTAACTTTGCCATGATCTCCAAATCCTCCCTAGTAGTTTGCTCTAGTTGTTGGTTATGTTCTTCAACATAAATGCCCCATGCCCTTAGATCTTCGTAAGACTCCTCAAGTTCCTCATATAGTCTTATAAGTTCTCGGTTCTCTTCTTGGGGTTCTCTCCATCCTTCTGGCCGTAAAGCAATAAGTTCTTCAGCTGATCTTATTCGAACAGTTGCATCTAAGGCTTGCCTCTTGCTATCGAGAAGAGCGTTAGCCAAGCTTTGGACTTCAGCGTCTAGGTCTTGGATGCGCCTATCACACCCCTCCTTGAATTCCCTTTGTGTAGATGCCATCTAAATGCCCCTCCATTCGTCCCTTTGATGCCAGGCTCTATCTAATTGCTCCTTATGGTCTTTGAGACTTGAACTTACAGCTTAAAGGTCGGCGTAACCTCGTTCCTTCTGCCCTTCTTCCATTTGGGCTATCCCTTCATTAACCCTTGATTGTTCTAGAGCTTCATTGAGGCTCCTTCTTAACTGACTGCTCTCCCCTGTGGCTTGATAAAATTTACTTTCCCACTCTTCTTTTTCTTTCCCCAATTGTAGGACAGTCTGTTTGAGTTTTTCTACCTCCTCAATGGAAATCATAACAGGAGCTTTTGGTTTAGCGGGGTATTGCAAAGTGAAGAGTAACTTTATTATTTGAACTATTTCCTTCATCCATTGGTCGTAAGGTACCCTAGATTCCTCCCTTGGTCTCTTAAGACTACCTTTCCCTTTGATGCAATTTTTCCATGCTTGAATGATTTCCATGACCGTGGAATGATCCTTGGTTACCTTACCTTGCAGAACAAAATCCTTAAGTAGTTTATCCTCGGGCTTGTACATTAAGGGGTGCCCCAACTATCTCATAGCTAAGATAGGATTATAACTAATGCACCCTCTAGATCCAATTAAAGGCACATTAGAATTATTCCCACAATTCAAGATTTAGTCCTCACGGTTGAGGGCGTTTGGAAACCACAGGATATCAGTGTCAATGAGGGAGACCAAATATTGGGACCACGCATTCTTGTTCATTCACCCAAGATCGTCCATATCTTTTGCCAAATGTGAGCTGAGCCACTTATATAATAAAGGAGCACAACATATCATGGCTCCATTCTTCCTTTCATGCCTTAGGTGGAGGGTATGGTAGACATCTGTTAGGAGAGCTGTCGTAGGATCTTGCTCTCCAACGGTGATAGCCAAGAACATATTGATGGCAACTATATCCACAAAATCCTTTGCGCTTAGGAATAATATCAGCCCAAAGATGAGAAGCAGCATAACATTATCCAGCATTTTCCAATCATTATTAATAGCAAAATAACTGGCCATTCTTTCCCAGAAACTCTTCGAGAACCCCTGAAAACCTTCGTGAAACCTTACACCATTCTTTAGGATATCTTCACGGATGTGAAAATATCCAACAATCTCTCCTAATGAAAGGCAGTACCCTATCTCCATGAATGGCACTTTCCTAGTTATAGGGAAGTCCAGAATCTTACGAAACTCTTCGAGTGTGGGAGCCATTTGGAAATTCTGAAACTGAAAACACCTTAGTTCAGGGTCATAGAACTGAGCTAGTGCTGTTAACCCCTCTTCCCTAACAGGAACCATTACAAGGTCCAAGATCTTCCCATAATTTTGGATAATAGACTTCCTTCTTGCACCAGATAACCCCATGGCATAAATTTTCAACCCCTCAATATCAGATGTCCTTACAGTAATTGGAATAGTCTTTCTTTTTCCAATCCATTTCCTTGCTTTGCTCTTTTTTTTCCAGAAAACTTTAAGATTCCTGTGATGCAGAAAAGAAAAATTTTATGAACATGATGAATGAGTTTTTTTTAATTAAATGTTTATTTGGTTAATGTAAGGGTGAAATGCAAGCATGACCCTAACTAGGTAGGCTCCCTATAGTAGGTTAGATCCAAGTCTTATCTACCCAATCCCCTCACATGTAGGATATATAATTTTGGGCAGCATAACGGCCCTAGAATTTATGGACTATACCCTTGTTTTACCATGAGAAGGATCAAGCCTTCCTACGGGAAACCTTCGGGATAAGTCACATCTAGGAAGATCCTAGTAACGACCCTTGAGGGTTGAATACTTAGGATCACCATGGGTTGATTGGGTTTTCTAAAGGTCCTCAGAATCTTCAACCACATCCAAATCATCAGCTATGTTAAGGGCTAGCCTTATCAGGAAGATAATTTTGGAGGATCTATTTGAGTGTGGCATCAATGCATAGTCGGGATGTTACATCCCTTCCATTAACATTTCCGTTCCACGTCCTAATATTAAGGTATACTCCAAGCTTGGGTTTTAGCTTCACACATCATCATATCCCAAACCAATGCAAAAATGACAATATAATAAATATAAAATAACAAATATAATAAAACAAATTAAGACATATAATAAATCATGAGAAAAATAAACAACAAAAGAAAAACAATAAACACCCAAGATAAACAAACAAAGCCCTAAAACCTAAGGTTAGGATAAACTCTCTTTAGGTTACCCCATCCCCAGCAGAGTCGACAGCTGTCGCGGCCGGCTAAAATTTATCGAGTCGCCATCATATTTTTTTAAGGAAAATAAATGATAAACCTAAAATCCTAATCCTAAGGGCAGAGATTCCTAAGGTTCGGGAGTCGGTTAAGTGAGGGGAAGGTGTTAGGCACCCTCACTTCCATTGTACTCAATGGGATCCTCCTTAGATTTTAGGGTATGTTTGTTTGTCGTCTAACTTGTTATTTATTTTACAAAAGAATCCTAAGTTGATTATTATTATACTCGCTAGGGTTTTCAACCCTATGCCTACGTACCTTCAATTTGAAGGATCAGAGTATACGTAGTTCAACTCCCATATTCCTACCTCCTAATCCTATTCCTAAACCTAATCCCAAACTTAATCCACTATGTATACTCTTGGATAAAGAGTTATATCCCTTAATCTATTGTTTATACTCCTAGATAAGGAGTTATATCCCTTAAATCTAATATTTATACTCCTAGATAAGGAGTTTTATCCCTTGAAAATCCCCTGTCCATTATTTATACTCTCGGATGGAGAGTTTTATCCCTTAATCCCTTATCCCTTTGGCCTATATTTTAACTCTTGGAACCTAAGAGCTTTATCCCTAAATTCCATCCTTTATTTAGACTCTTGGACAAAGAGTTTTATCCCAAATTTTAAATCCTTAAAAACTCCCTTATATCCCTTATTTAAAAAAACAATAAAATCCCCAAATTCCATAGAATTTAATAAAACCCAAAATACCATTTATGCTAAAAACATAGCAAAACAAATCCCCAAATTATCCCAAAAAGATCTTTAACATAATCCCAAAATAAAGAATTTAACTCCCCAAAATTAAATTAAATTCACTTTAATTTATTTTTATCCCAAACCCAAATTTTCCACATAAAACCAATAAATTTTTTTTTTTTATAATAAACCCTAACCCAAGTTTTTTAGTAAAATTTCCAATTTTCCAAATATACCTTATCCAACCAAAATCCCCAAAAACCTATTATCATTATTCTATTTTTTACAAAGAAGGATAAACAAAATATTTCAAATATATAGATTATAAATAAAAAAAACCCAACCCAAGATTAGTCCCAAGAACCTTAAACACAATTCCTAAAATAAAAAAGTTTTAATTCCTATTTTTATTTAAGAGTAAACCAAACATTTTTAAATATATATATATAAAAACCCAACCCAGAATTATCCCTAAAACCCTAAATAAAACTCCTAAATAAAATTTAAATCCTATTTTTTTTTTGAGAAAAAAAACCAAGTATGCTAAATTCATAATATATAAATTTAAACCCAACCCCACAATTAACCCCAAAAGAATTCCTAAATAAAAATCCTAAATAAGATTAAATCCCTATTCTCTTAGATAAATCATTTCAAATATATAAAACTATTTATTATGAGAACCACCAAAAAATTAAGGAAATAAAATAACATATCACCTAATTATTTATCCTAATTATATAATTAAATTAAGTTATTAATTTAATTATTAAAACACTAAAGTCCTACTTCTGACCCTAATTAAAATTTAAAACCTAATTAAATAATTAAATTAAGTTATTAATTTAATTATTGAGAAAAACCCTAAATTAAAATTTTAACCCAATTAAATAATTAAATTAAGTCACTAATTTAATTATTGAGAAAAACCCTAAATTAAAAAATTTAACCCAATTAAATAATTAAATTAAGTTATTAATTAATTATAAAAAAGAAAGATTAAATACCTAGATTAAGTAATTAAATTAAGTTATTAGTTTAATTAATTAAAAACCTAGGGGGTGTACTTTTCTACTGAAGAAGTAATTGGGCTTCTGCCTGGGGGTGTGCATAATAATCTAGGCGCAAGGCCCAATTACGAAAAGGGTCTAATTCTGAGAGAAAAAAAACATCCACGATGGGGAGAGTCTGACCGTTGACTCTCTCTGCACCACATGATCATGATCCAACTGACCCAATCCCCCTTAATCTCAACCCTTGATCGCGTGTACTAACCTATGTGATTCAAACCAACGGTTCAGATTTGAAGTTGCCGTAAACACCCTATGGACGCGCACACGGATATCCTTGGTGACCCCAACGGTCAACTCTATCCGGCGGTATGGAGAGTGCCACTTGTCCCAGATCAAGGATGACGGCTAGAAGGTATTTAACCCCTCCTTCCTTCAAGCCTCCTCATTTCCCCTTGTTCTTTCTCTCTCTATCCTCCCCGTCTCTCTCTAACCCTCAGAATGCTCTCTCCCCTCTCTTCCTCAACCTCTCCGACCACCACTCAAATGGCCTCCGACCACCATCAACCGCCCCCAAAACCCAGATCTCCGGTTGATATTTAACCGAAATCTGCACACCCATGAACCCTAACCCTCAACACAAGAACCCTAACCCTTCTAACCTGGAAATAACCCAGTTCTCTAGGGTTCGTGAAGAACCCTAGGAACCCTAACCCTATATTCATATCCAAAAAACCCAGAAATCTATAAACTGTTAGAACCCTAAGGGTTCTACGAAGAACCCTAACCCTAACCCCAAAGAACCCTAACCCTCCTAAGAACCTTAACCCAAAAATTCAGAAAAAAACCCACAAATGCACAACAATCCAATAAATTAAAGCTAAGTTATTTTCACATTTTTACCTCCCTTTTTGTGATACTAGTTGTATTATATCCTACTATGTCCGATTTACTCTTCTAATCTCACTCTCTCTTTGATTTTCGCAGGTACTCGAGTGGAGTCTTGGATTCGCCGCCACTGTGTTCTCTCCTTTAGCGTCTCTTCGTCCAACCCCCCTTGTTTTCTCTTAGGTTCTTATATACTTAGGAATTAGGTTTAGAGTCTTTATTATATTAGAGACGTTTTAGGAAACTTTGTGTATTTGATTATTCTTTTGATCCGATTTGATTCTGTTGTAACTTTTAGAATTAGGATTTTAATTTGTGATTTGATTTAGCATTCATTTGTTGTAATTTACGGATTCGATTTTATTGTACTCTTTGATTTCCAAATTAAAAGAAAATGATTTACTTTGATACGATCCTCTTTCTGCGCGAGTTAGGGTTAGAGCTGGTTGGGGGAAGGAGACGACCCACATGGGTCAACCAAATTGACCGCAATAAAAAAAAAGATAGTAATAAAATAAATTATGAATATTGATAATATAACAACCATATACATAAATAACCATAAAAATAATACCCGGAGATTTCAATAAATAATAATAAAAATAAAATAATAAAAATAATAATGTGAACACCATACCCATAGATCAACAACCATCTTAGTAAATAGTAAATAAAAAAATAATAATAATCATAACCATATTACTAGACCGGTCCCCTAATTAATGGTAAAAATGACCCTAAATACTAATTAGTTCTAAAATGACCAACTTAAAACTAAAAACTTAATTCTAATGACCTAAAAAAAATCAACGCAAAATAATTATTTAATTATAGTCATAATCCTTCAATAATAATATTCATTAAAAAACATTTTTTTCTATAAAATTTACTCTAAAATAAAAATCTAATAAAAATAAAAGTTAAACAAGTCCCTTTAAAGAAAACAGCTAATAATAAGAAAAAACCCCTTATACCTTACTAATTCCAAAATGGGCCTAACAGTGCTAGCAAACTCAGAAGCCCAATGACATCCAACCGATGCCCCCTGGTAGCACAAAAATCCAAAAATAGTAACAAACTCCTGGTCAAAATTTAGAGTACTACAAAATGCTCAAGTCACCACATTCCTATCCAATGTGGGACTATTTCCCCACTTACTCACATTTGTTATATTATTTCCAACACTCCCCCTAAAGTGTGAGTCCACAATGCCCCCCTTCATGTAGAAACTCTTTTGTCCACATATATATATACCGCCGTTGACACCTATTACTAGGAACCTCTTATTAGGTATTTCGAATACAGCTCTTCCATGGGCATTTTGATTTCAACGGGACACCACTTCCTGGGCATTTCGATACTTGTAAGCCGGGTCCCTTTACGAACCAAAGGCTCATGATACCATTTGTTGGGGGGAGTTTACTAGGGAGCATTGAATATTAGGCCAAGAGCAACACAAGTGAGAGAGACACCACATATTCACCCAAAACCTTAAGGTTTTAGGTGGACAAGTGGTGTGTCTCTCACAAAGGTGCCTAGTCCTACACTATGTATCAATTCTCCCTAGTAAACTCCCCCAACAAATGGTATAATGAGCCTTTGGTTCGAGAATGGAACCGAGCTCTGATACCCCTTGTTGGGGGGAGTTTACTAGGGAGCATTGATACATAGTGTAAAACTAGGCACCTTTGTGAGAGACACACCACCTGTCCACCTAAAACCTTAAGGTGATAGGTGAGTGGGTTCTCCCACTTATAAATGCTCAAGTCACCATATTCCTATCCAATGTGGGACTATTTTCTCACTTACTCACACTTGCTTATATTATTCCAATACTCCCCCTCAAGTGTGAGTCCACAATGTTCCCCCTTTTTTATACTTGTACCGCCGTTGACACCTTTTTCAAGGGCCTTTCAAGGGCATTTCGATACACCTTTTCCTGGGCATCGATTTCAACGGAACACGACTTCATGGGGATTTTGATACATGTAAGCCGGTCCCTTTCTCGAACCAAAGGCTCATGATATAATTTGTTGGGGGGGGGGGGGGGGAGTTCACTAGGGAGCGTTGATACATAGTGTAGGACTAGGCACCTTTGTGAGAGATACGCCACTTGTCCACCTAAAACCTTAAGGTGATAGGTGAGTGGTTTCTCCCACTTATAAATGCTCAAGTCACCACATTCCTATCCAATGTGGGACTATTTCCCCATTTACTCACACTTGCTTATATTATTCCAATAAGGGGTGTCATTCTATATAAACTATTTCAATGCTCTATCTCCAACCAATGTGGGACTTTAGGATCTTCCTAACAATAAAGATTCTCATATTCTCTTTTCATAAACTATAATCTTTTCTATTAAATAATGGAGATTTATTTAGTGAATCGTCTAAAGTCATTTTATTCCTCCAGAGACGATTAGTATTTAATATGAGTTAGTCTTTAATGCCATTTATTGAGCAAGTGACTCCAAATACAAGAGGAGGAAGAAGGGGTGGGGGTTTTAATTGTAGTATTTAAAATTCTTGATTAATTTAAAATTTTGTTACTTAAAAAGGCAATAGGTGTTAGTATAGTTAGAAAACATAGATAAAAGCAGTGGAAAATGGAAAGACGGAAAAGGAAAGGAAAATAAATAATTGAAAGTAAAGAAAAAAAGTAGAGATATATTGCACCATAATTTATAGAGGTTTGATTGATCTTTTGACCCACTCCATTTCCTAAGAATTTTTTCTTGAGAGTTCTACAAAAATAATATCTTTGAGCTTTTAACAGGTTATGCCCAAGACTTTTCTTACAACCGGCTGAGAGATTTTACACAGACTGATCCCTCAAACAAAAAGAAGCTTTTCAGAAGTTAAGTTCACGAACTAAGAACACTATTTTAACTAGATGATCTCGAAAACCAAACAAAAGTTTTGACAAGATAATCTCAAGAACCAAACAAGAACAACACTTTAAGAGATTCGGATATTGAAATATTTTATATTTAAATACTATTTAATTATTATATTCCAAAGATTATTATGTGAGCATAATATTCATGCTAATTATATTATTTATTGATCAAATTAACAATCTTAATTGATTAAGTGATCAAATAAAGTTAAAAATACTAAATAGATTTCTATTTAATAATTAATTAATTAATTAGTTGGATATGAGATCAAATACAAGTGAATGTTAGAATTACCATTTTCGGAATAATGAGAATCTTAATTGACCATCACCGTATATACAGGCTATGGTCTTCCAATATACCATACAATAAACATATTATCTCTTTTCCGCATCTGAAAAGTGTTTAGGCATTATGAGTACCAGTTGATGAAAATCCACACGTCAACAAGTATTAGTTACTTGACTCTACACTTTTGCGTTTCAGAATTATTGTTGTCATTACCTAAAATTTTTTCTTCTTAGATCCTTCGAGGTATTCCTTTAGTCCTTAACAATATCTCATATATTAACATATATGTAATCATATAAATGCTCATTTATTTATTATATTCTGCATTAAAGTATGTTATAATATATGAAACACGTATATTTAATTAATAACTATTGAATAAATTCTAACAAGTGGTTTCAAATCAGATCTTCATATTTAATTTATTGATATTTTCCACTAAACATCAATATTTTTTTATATGCGATTATGAAACATATGTTTGAAATCCACGATTTTTCCCTTTTTTTATAAGATTGAAATATGTCTTATGAGGCATGAAATTTCGTTATGATAATATTTGTGGACTTTGTTTTATGATACATGAAGCTTAGTGTAGCTCCGGGTTTTTGTGACACGATCACTACTGCTTTTAGTGCTACTTTCTGATTTATATATTTATCATATGAAGCTTAAAATGAGGCGAAGATATCTTAAACTAACCCTACCCGCAAATGTTTTCCTTTACAAATGCGAAGAGATCTAAAATCGGGGGTTGGTTATACAAAGGGAAGCTATTAACACCCAGAGTATCTATGTAATATATATGAACTTTTATTTGCATATGTTTCTACTGTTGAATTGCTCGGTTACTTAAATCCATTTGCCGTTGATTGGGAAAGTTTCTCCCTTGTGAAGATTGAGGAGATGTTTTTGTTGTTTTAGGATTTTCTATTATTTTTGGAAAGGTACTTGACCTAAGATTTTTGATTAGTGCGCTCGCTAAGATTTCACAATCTTATGCCTACGTATTCCCGTAAAGAGATTTGGGGAAATCAGAGCGTTCGTAGTTCCTCCTATTCTATGGGAGGAAATTGTTTGGTGTCTTGTTCAAAGCCCAAGATTTAAGCTAAAAAAGTATTTATGTATTGTTTAAAGCCCAAGATTGAAGCTAAAAGAGTGACTGAGAGAGAATTTTTCATCTCTAAAGGGAGATATCTCACCTATTCATCACAAACATTGAAGAATTGATTTATAAGGAAAGGTGCTTTAACTGGGATGTGTGGAATCCAGAAATGCCACATCTTCCTTTATAGGAGAAACGAAATGTCATGAAGGAAGAAGCTTTAACTCACTGTAGAGCAATGCCACTTTTTCCTTTATGAATCTTTCATTCTAAGAGAGGGATATTGACTTGGATGTGTAGAATCCAGAGGTTTGCCACTTACATCACTTAGATGAAAGAGAACTTCAGCCATGATAAGGGAGGGACTCTAGCTTGGATTTTGAATCGACAAGTGTGCCACTTACATCAATTATCTGAAAAAAAGTTTTATTTGTTTGTTTTGAAATGTGATGTATAGAGGAAATATCCTCCTATAGAGAAGACTCATAGTCTCATCTGTGGGAATGTTAAATTTTGTGCCTTGATCAAATCCCAAGGTTGAAGCTAAAAAGAATTGAAAACTGACTCAACTGGGGGAGTATTATGTCTGTCTTGTACAAAGCCCAAGATTGAGGCTGGTTGGGGAAATTATTATATGAAGCCTAAGAGGAGGCTGAGGAAATTTAAGTGGAGATTGACTCTTGCTGAGGAAATTTAAATCCAAGAGAAGGTCTAAACTGTTTTGAGGAATCAAAAAGGGAACTAACTCTTGCTTAAGAGAGTTGAATTATTAAATGCCACAAAGGATTTGATTCTTTTGGGGATTTGTTGATTGTAACCTGACCCTAGATGAGAATTTTAAAATGAAAACCAAACCTTGTTGAGGATCAGAAAAGACTTAAATGATGAGTTTGAATGTCTTAGAGGTTTTGACTCTTCTGGGGATTGGTGTATTGATAAAGATGACTAGGATCTATCATATGCTTTTAGGAAGCCTGAGGGTCCTTGTATGAAGCCCAAGAGGAGGTCGGGGATGCTTCTCAGAAGCTTGTGGGTCCTTGTATGAAGCCCAAGAGGAGGATGGGGATTGAGACTTTCCAAGTTTAGGAAGAGTTAAAGAAAGGTTTCACCGGGAAATAATCCTTTCTTTGTTGAACTGTTATAGGGTTAAAGGGGTTAAATAAGAGGTTTCACCGGGAAATAATCCTCTCTTTATTGAACTGTTTCAAGGTTGAATAAATTGAATAAAGCCCAAGTGGAGGCTGACTGTATTGGGGAGAAGAATTCCTTTGTACAAGAGGGAACTAGTTATTTGAACTAAGTTATACTGATTGAAAGGATCCTATTGTTTGAACTAGTCTAAACTGAGGATGATTTAAATGCTAAGAGAAACTTAACAAGATATGTACAAGTATATATACAGATATATGAACAAGTATATAAACAAGTATGAATTGAATTGAAAAAGGTGGTGGGTCTTTATTCTCTGGATAGAGGCCCAAGTGTATTGTGATTGATTAAATGTCTTCTTCAAGATTGAATTAGTGTTTTGAAGAAATTGAAGAAAGTTTTGAATTTGAAGATGAATTGGTTTTAAGTAAAAGGTTTTGGGTATTACACTCTAAATAGAGGCTCATGATGATTATTTGTATGTTGTACAAAGCCCAGGATGAATGAGGCTAAAATATTTTCTATTTACAAAAGGGGGTGTTGGGTCTTACACTCTATCAGAGGCCCAAATGATTATTTAAAACAAAGTTTATGTACAGAGGGATGAGACTTACACTCCTAACAGAGGCCCAAAGATTGTTTAAATCAAAGTTTATGTACCGAGGGATGAGTCTTACTCTCCTAATAGAGGCCCAAAGATTATTGTGAAAACAGTGATCGCACTGTGATTTTGAAAAGCGCAATGAGACTTATACTATAACAGAGGCCCATGAAGTAGTTTATTTACAAAGAGGGTTGTGTCTTACACTCTAATAGAGTCCCATAGATATTGAAATGAAGTTTGAAAGATAGAATCAAAGTAAAACCCTAATTCCATTTTTTACGATATTTTTCAAAGAAAAATCAATAAAAAATGTATAATTTATCAAATGAATCCATTAATCATGTCATAAACAATGATTAAGGTTTATGAAAAATATATCTTATCCACATGAATATTTAAAATCATTTTGGTTTAAGAAAAATCAAGAAAAGAAATGATTTTAAAATATGTAAAACAATTTAAAATAATATTTTTAATATATTAAAATTATATCAAATACAAAATATTTTTGTGATTTTTTTTGTGGATTAAAATAATAGGGTATTTAAATGACATGTGTAAAAAAATTGGGATTAAAAATAATTAATTTGGTAGGAGAAATTAATATTTGAATTTAATTAAAATAAAAATGTGAGAAAAACAAGTTGTAAAAAAAATGCCAAAGGGAGGGATTGAACCCACACCCTCTAGCTCCCAACTCACAAAACACGATTTGACCAACTGAGGCAACTTGCGTTGGTGATAACTAAACCAAACCAACATATAATATATGAAAAATGCGTGGTAAATTCAAATTTTTCGCGCGAAGAACTTCATCTTCAACCTTGAGTCAGAATTTGCAAAAACCATGCTATCTCATGAAATACGTAATGAAATGAGATGATGTAAACATGAAAATTTTTCATTTCAAACCAGGAACATGATGGCGGCCTTTAATTTCATTTATTTTAAGTGTGGAGTGAGTTATTATGTTATAATCAGATGAACCCTAAAAAATGAAAAAACTAAATGAAATCCCATACACGCAAGATAAATAACACTTGATTGAGGATTAATGATCTATGAAAATCCCGAAACATGTTGGTAACTTGAAACAAAATTTATGATGCATGATTCATGGAGTTTGAGAAGTTCAGGCTTACCTGTGCAAGAGGAATTCGAATCCTTAGTTGTAGGTGTTACAGATGTGAAATGATAACCTGGATAGCTTCCATAGACCTCAAGGAATGTGTTGATGTGCTTGGAATGGATTGAAACCTTCTGGATTGATGGGCTCGACTCTAACTGTAACTTGATTGGGATGAACTATGATCTTGATGAATTTGATGTTACAAATGATGTTTAAGTGTTTGGATCACTCACATATGATGTATGTGAGGTGTTTGGATCATTGGTTTGGATGTAATTGCTCTGGTTTGAGAAATTCGATTTCTTCCTCACTTGAAAGTTTGAAACTTGGAACAAACTGAATTTTCAGAAAACAAGGATTGAAGTTATTTTGGTGTGTTTGAAATGAGGCAATGTAACCTCTATTTATAGGTAAAAGGATTTGTCTTGGATAAATAGTTATAGATTGAAGGATAAGAGCTTGGTTCAATGGTTTTGGATTTATGTCATTGCTTCTCATGCAAGGTACAATAGCTCCTCCAAATAGCACAACTACCAATTGACCAATTCCACATTCCTCAGTCATTATTATTGTTGTTTATGTGAGCATCTTGATTGAAAAGAGTACCTTTGTTGAATTTGCACTATTGCACATAAATATCTTTGAATTCAAGGCATAGATATCTCTTGACCCTTTCACCCAATTTTGCAGGTTTGTTATGATTGCTTCTGTTATGCATTGAACAAGTGTTACAATGATCATTACACTTGACAAAAGAATCGTGTATGGCAAGTGATGATCAAAAACTGTTTTTGAAAAGCAGTTGCAGCATGGTGTGTTGAGACCTCTGTAACCCTTTGCTCTAGTGGAGTTATCACATGCTCTTGGGCTCTTTGGTAAGCTGGGATGATGTGCTTCAACTTTGATGTTCATAATTGGACTTGATTCATTTTGGATCATGGTGAAAAATCCCTCCACATTTTGATGTTTTGACTGATTTTACCTTAGGCATATTTTCACTAAGTGTTGAAGTTCATTTCATACTTTTCTTGATTTTGATCATTTCATAACTTAAAATCCAAGCATTTTTTACCATGAATCAGTTTTTCACTTTTGTAGTATGCGGTGAGATCTATCATTTGAGCTTTGGAGTGCAAAAAATGGTTGCTTGGATCACAAGTTATGACCTTTGAAAGTTGGGTACTTAAACATTTTTTCCGTAACTTAGTGAAATTTTCACTTTCTCAACATTTCCCTTTTTACATGTAACCTTGATTTATTGATCAAATCTTGTTCAAATGAAACAATGGATCATGTTTTCTAGTATAATGGTTCGTGATGAACATATTTGGCCAAAAAGTCAAACTTTGACTTTAGGTCTCAGATGAATTTTGTGCAGAGAAAGCCTAATTCTTGATTTTCAATGAATGGATGTCCGAAGGTGACTTTAAACTTATGAATGGACTTAAATGGTACATTTGAGTGTATTGAATCATATCCCAAGTTTTGAGATCATGTCTTGGCCAAAAGTCATAGGTATGGTTGACTTTTCATCAAAACCCTAGTTTGTGGCTCAGATGGATTTGAATTCTTGCATTGCTTGTGAATAAAGTTATTTGAATCAATCCAATCATATGAATGGACTAATATAATGTATTTGAGGTCGTTGAAACATATCTTGAGGTCTTGACTCATGCCCAGATGAAAATTTCCTCTGGAAGCCTTGGTTGACCAAAACCCTAATTTGGTGACACTGATGGTCTTGAGGCTTGGTCAACTTGAAATGATGCAATCTTGTGCTTGATTCTTGATGTTGAGGACCTCTTGTCCTTCATGAATTATTTTATAGGCTTGATAAGATTATGTCAATGTTTGATTGATCCTTTGCCTGAATCCTCTGTATGTCTTAAAAAACCCTAATTCTTGGTCAAGGTGAACACTCAACAATCTTTGAAAGGATTAGTGAGGTATGAAAGTACATCCATATTATGGTGACGATTTGCACAATGATGTGAATTATTAGGGTCAAAATTTAGGGTATGCTAGATGCCCTTATTTAATCTTCTTGGACCTGAAGGTATGAATGACAAAGATATTCAGATGTTCGATGTAAAGGAGGATTAAATATCAGAATACCCGAAATTTTGATTGTGGATGTGGATGGTAGCAAATTTCCAATTTGCTTATCCATCTTCTTTTACTAAGTAATGCCACTTAGAAAATGGTGAAACTTCCCCTTGATCCTGGTCTTCAGCCACGGAACTGGTCTCAGTTTCTTCTGAAATAAACCTCCCATCGATCCTGGTCTTTAGCCATGGAATTGGTCTCAGTTTCTTCTGAAATAAACCTCCCCCCGATCCTGGTCTTTAGCCATGGAGTTGGTCTCAGTTTCTTCTGAAATAAACCTCAAATTGATCCTGGTCTTCATCCATGGAACTGGTCTTAGTTTCTTCTCATCAAGTTCTTCTCTTGACAAGGAATGCTACCTATGATGGTTTTTATCAAACTTCTCGCTGAGATTTTACTGGGGAGATGCCGTTTGATGAAAAACGTGCTTCATCATATTTCTCTTCCAGACTTCTTCAAAGAGATGCTATAGGATGAGTAAAAATTTGAGGTCAGAATTGCTGGGAGGACCATTTGTCTGAACTGCAGAGGTGCGCAAACTTCTCTGTTGGAGATGCCATTTGTTGGAGAAATTACATTATACTTCCCTTCGAGACTTCTTTAGAGAGATGCCATGTGATGTAATTCAATTTTGAGATGCTGATGACTTCCTTGAAAGTAGGACAAACTTCTCGGGGAGAGACTGCCATTTTTCAACTTATTGGAATTTATGGGGCAAAAATAGACTTTGTTGTTTGCCGATCGGTAGGGATTTCTTGGAGGATGTGATGTCCATATTGCCAAGAGTCTTTTGTTGAGAAACTTCTGCGGGGGATTTTCCTTAATCCGGGAAAGCAAAATATCATCTTCAATGGCGAAAAGTGAAGATCCAAAGATGTATAACCAAATGTCTTCTTGCCTTTCAAAAGTTCAAGTTATCAAAGTGGCAGAGGACTGATTTCAATCCAGGAATAAACTGGAGAGAGAGAGATTGTTTAGATGAGGCATTTCCCGATGAGGAAAGAACGCAAACTGGGATTTTATCCTATCCCAGTGTGGAAAGGAAAATCTTACACGATGATCAAACTCAGTGGGGATTTAGAAATGATATATCTTTTCTTCCTAAGGCTAACAACTCTAATGGAGAGATGACATTTATCACTTGGGGATAAACGTGACCAAAGTGATCGAAATATGAGATGCAAAATGAATATGAATATGAATCAATTATGCATGATGTATGTATGAAATTCTTATGCTGACAAAACAGACATGACACACGGACTGGTGATGAGCACAACTGGTTACTCGGTCTCTTTGGAGAATAAAAGTATCACTGATCTGTTGAGGGAATAAATTCTCACTGTTGAACTTTTCATATTCTAGGTAGTAACAAAATGCGACTCCTAGGGAGTGATAACTTTTTATCGGTGTTTTTTGAAGGTAGCAGCCTGTTGGAGGAAGGGATTCTTGTTTCTATCTTTATTCCTGGGGATAGAAGCCTGATCTTGATTCCAACGCTTGTTTGAAAGGATATGAAAACTCGACCCTTACTGGGGGTGATAGATGGGATGCTCCAACTTATCAATTTGAAGTAATCCTCCAATCGGGATATACTGATCACAAGGAATATTTTGATTCTACATTTTGAAGTTTGATTGCTTTCGGAGAAGCTGCCGATGTTCCTTCTTGTGTTCATCAATCAAAAGGAAATTGCCATCTTTATTTTAAAAGCAGAAGTAAATTCAAAATTTCCGTTTTGAAAACAAAAGTAAATTCATTTTTGGGGTTTAAGAATGTTAATCATATCGAAATGTCATTTTTCAAAGCAGAATAAATGAGAATTGCAAATAAAGGGCACAAGGGCTCAAATTTTTATTGATAGAATGGTAATCAACCTAATGCGTGATTCCATGGAGCATTACAAAGTCTAGAAAATAATAATTTAAAGGGAAATGGGCTACATTGAAACATAATGACCACTATCCTCCTACCAACTTCGAATTCTGAGTATTATCGAGCTTCCGTTGAAGGTGACTTTGATTGAGGAATTCTTGACAGATGACATTACTTCTGAGGATCCAGTTTTGTCAGATGCAGTTACTTGCCATAAATATCTAACTTTTGCCTAGATTTTCCTTCAATCTACTGGTATGATTTTTTTTCCTTTTTCACGTCTCTAATTTTTGCCTGGACCACCCTTTTGGGTTTTCAGTCCACCGAGATGCTCCCTTTATTTTTGTATTTAGGTGAAGTATTTCTTCACTGCATCAGCATTTTTGGGGTAGGTAAATTATTCTCCATCCTCAGTTGTGAGTATCAAGGCACCTCCTGAGAAGGCTTTCTTAACAACATAGGGGCCATCATAATTTGGAGTCCATTTGCCCCTTGAATCAGTGAGAAATGATTGGATCTTTTTGAGTAGGAGGTCACCTTCCCTGAATACACGGGGTTGGACCTTTTTGTCAAAAGCTTTCTTCATTCAGCTTCTGTTAACTTGGTTTCCATCAAGATTCTTATTGATGGTATCTCTACTTCTATGGGGAGCACTAGTTCTATGCCATATACTTGAGAGAAAGGGGTTGCCCCTGTTGAAGTGCAGACGAATGTGCGATAATTGTGAAGAGCAAATGGTAGCATCTCATACCAATCTTTGTAGGTCACAAGCATCTTTTGAATGATCTTCTTGATATTTTTGTTAGCTGCTTCTACCGCTCCATTCATCTTTGGCCGGTAGGGAGACGAGTTATGGTGTTCAATTTTGAACTCAGTACATAATTCTTTCATCATCTTGTTGTTCAGGTTCGTTCCATTATCAGTAATGATCAGGCTTGGAACACCATAACAGCAGATGGGATTGTTCTTGATAAATCGGACCACCACTTGTCTGGTCACATTGGCGTATGATGCTTCTTCGACCCATTTGGTGAAGTAATCAATGGCTACCAGGATAAATCGATGTCTGTTTGAGGATTTGGGTTTAATCATGCCAATCATGTTGATTCCCCATATAGAAAAAGGCCATGGAGAAGAAAGAACTTTGAGATGCGTCGGCGGTACATGAATTTTGTCGGCGTATATCTGACACTTGTGACACTTGTTTATGTACTTGTAGCAATCGGATTCCATTGTCATCCAGTAATATCATGCTCTTAGAATTTTTCTTGACATTGTATGCCCATTGGCATGAGTACCAAAGGAGTCTTCATGAATTTCTTTCATCAGTAAGTTTGCTTCGTGTCTATCCACGCATCTGAGTAAAACCATGTCAAAGTTTTTTTTGTAGAGTACATCATTGTTCAGGAAGAAGTTGCCAGCTAGTCTTCTGAGAGTTTTCCTATCTTTTTTGGATGCCCCAGGCGGGTATTCCTGTCTGTGAAGGAAGCATTTGATATCATGATACAATGGTTTGTCATCGATGACAACTTCCACTGCAAATATGTAAGCGGGCCTATCAAGGCGCATTATGTCAATCTTGGGTACTTCGTTCCATCGATTCACACAAATGATGGAGGATAAGGTAGCTTGTGCATCAGCCATGTGGTTTTCTTCACGAGGAATGTGAAGAAAATCAATCTTGTTGAAGAAGGGTAACAACCTTCTTGCGTAATCTTTGTAAGGAATCAATCTAAGTTGATGTGTGTCCCACTCTCCTTTGATCTGATTTATAACCAGGGCTGAGTCTCCATACATATCCAAGTTCTTTATCCTTAAGTTGATAGCTTCTTCGAGACCCATGATGCAAGCTTCATATCCAGCCTCATTGTTTGTACACTTGAATGTCAATCTGGCGGTGAAAGGAATATGGGTACCCTGAGGTGTAACAATGATTGCCCCAATTACCTTTCCATAAGCGTTGACAGCTCCGTCGAATACTAGTCACCATTGGGATCCTGGCTCTGGCCCTTCGTCCGGTAGCGGTTCATCGCAATATTTCATGTTTAGGTACATCACATCCTCATCTGGGAAGTCGAATCTGATTGATTCATTATTGTCAATTATTGGTGAGCCAGATGATCGGCTAAAACACTTCCATTAACGAATTTCTGAGCATGGTACTCGATGTCGTATTCTGATAACAACATCTGCCAACGGGCAATCCTTCCCGTTAAAGCAGGCTTTTCAAAGGCGTACTTGCTCGGATCCATTTTGGGGATTAACTAAGTAGTGTGACAAATCATGTACTGGCGAAGACGTTTAGCTGCCCAAGCTAGAGCGCAACAAGTTTTCTTGAGCATAGTGTATCGAGTTTCACAGTCCGTGAACTTCTTGCTTAAGTAATAAATGGTAGACTCTTTCCTTTTTGTTTCGTCTTGTTGGCCAAGCACATGACCCATGGAGTCTTCCAAGACCATTAAGTAGATGATCAGTGGTCTTCCTTCCACTGGAGGAGACAGAATAGACAGTTTTAGCAGATACTCTTTGATGCTGTCAAAAGCTTTTTGGTAATCCTCTGTCCATATACAACTTTTGTTCTTTCTGAGTAGTTTGAAGATTGGTGCACATGTTACGGTCATGAGGAATATGAATCTCGAGATGTAATTCAGACGTCCCAAATATCCTCTTACTTATTTTTTAGTCTTTGGAGAAGGAATCTCTTGAATGGCCTTGACTTTGTTGGAATCAACCTCAATTCCTTTTTGGCTGATGATGAATCCCAAGAGTTTTCTTGAACGAACACCGAATGTACATTTGTTGGGATTCAAGAGGAGTTTGTATTTTCTCAGATGCTGAAATAACTTTGATAGGTGTTCTACATGTTCTTCTTCTGTTTTAGATTTGGCAATCATGTCATCGACGTACACTTCAATTTCTTTGTGTATCATGTCGTGAAACAGAGTTGTCATAGCCCTTTGATAAGGGTCTTCTGCGTTCTTTAGACTGAACGACATTACTTTGTAGCAAAAGGTGTCCCATGAGGTGATGAATGAAGTTTTCTCCATGTCTCCTGGCGCCATTCTGATTTGATTATAGCTCGAGAATCCATCCATGAAGGAGAAGACTTTGAATTTTACTGTGCTGTCAACTAGCATGTCAATGTGTGGTAGGGGAAATCATCCTTTGGGCTTGCTTTGTTTAAATCCCTGTAGTCTACACACATTTTGACTTTTTTGTCTTTCTTGGGAATTAGCACTATGTTGGCTAGCCATTGAGGATATTCTGAGGTGGCAAGGAAACCTACGTCGATCTATTTCTGCACTTCTTCCTTAATTTTGATGGCCATATCTGGGTGAGTCCTTATCAATTTTTGTTTGACCGGAGGACATTCTGGCTTCAGTGGTAAGTGATGTTCCATGATGTTGGTATCTAACCCTGACATGTTTTGGTAGGAGCATGCAAACACATCTGAAAATTCTTTGAGCAGTTCTATCAAGCCTTCTTTGACAGTTGGACGGAGTAGTCCTCCAATCTTAACTTCTTTTGTCTCCTCTTCTAAACCCAAATTGACTATTTCCAATGGTTCCTTGTAAGGTTGAATAGACTTTTCCTCATGTCTGAGTAATCGAGAGATCTCATCTGAAATTTCTTCGTCCCCTTCTTCTTCGGCTTCAAATACCGGAAACTCAAAGTTGGGAGAAGGCATTGGATCATATGTTTCAATGGGGTTTAAAACAAATAATCTGCATAACATGATGATTCTTTTTAGAAAAGATAGAGAGAATGCAAAAGTGGGTGCAGTGTATTTTGAAAAATTCTTATTTTTATTTTTTCTATTTTTTTAGGGTTACCATTTTCTGAAAAAAGCAAGAAGTGAAAATAGCAATAAATGCAGGAATTCAGAATGACATTCTTATTTATGATTTGTCAATTCTTAAAATGCAAACCCTATAAAACAAAACTCTTTCGCTCTGGGCGAAGCGAAGAGGGATATTTACAGAAAAGCAAGCCCTATAAAACATCATTTTCACCCAAGCAAAGTGAAAGGCCAAAACAAAGACGAGGCAATTACTTTGAAACATGGACAACATCTGGGATATCAACAACGACCTAGTTGCGATGAACTCCTCTATGGATCACAAAGTCTAGTACTTTCCTTCCAGGATTATCTTTAGTAATAGTACTGATTTCTAGCAAAGTTGGATCAGTGGAGTCTTCTTCCCATGCAGAGTTACCGTAAAAGGTCTTTTCTGTTGTTCTTTCATTAGTATCTTCAATTTTAGGGGAATCTCCCCATCCAGTGGGTTAGATGTCTTCATATCTGATACGAGAACTTTCTAGAGCAGTGTACTTCACTAGAAAGTCGTATTTGCCGCTTGACTTCCCCAAAGTATCCCAAGTTTCTAAGGGGATAGATGAATCATTCTTTTCAATGACATTGACCTCGGGAAATGCGAAGTTGACAAATTCTTACCCAACGATTCTTCAAACTTCATCAACATGATGTTTGACATCTTCAGAATTTTCTTGGTAAGGTTTCCACGAATCTGGGAGAACAGGTGGATTTTTCTCAAGATCATTCAGCAGATATGCATTCTCTGGCTAATTATTATGCCCTGAATCTTCTATTTAAGGCCTCCAAATGGGAAAATCATCCATGGGATCATATGAGTTGTAATCAAAGTTGTCTTTCATCAGAGTATCTTCTTTCAATGAGTTGGGTGGAGCACGGTATCCCTCGGGATCGAAATCTCCGTAGATCATTCTGACATCTGATCTTGGTATATATCTGGGACTTTGCTCCTGAGAGAAAAATGGCATGTATGTTTCTTCCTGAGATATATATCCTTCATTATTGAAATATGATTTCCATTCTTCATCTTTATCACAAAAATCATTTTCCTCGATGGTGTGGACTTCTTGAGAAATTGGGTGGAGGAAGCCTCGGCTGTGGAAGAAATCTTGAATAGGTCGAGTGGCCTCATCCTTTTTTGTAGTCTTGGTAAGTACTGGAGAAAAACCGAGACCTTTTCTTGTCTTGTTATCAACAGGAATCACAACTTGCCCCCATCCTTTTATGTTAATGTTTCTCATTATTTGGAGAGCGTCTATGTATGACGAAATTGATGTTCCTTTTTCTTGATAATTCTCATTGCTCACAGAGAGTGCTTGAAATTGAGTTCCAATGACTTCTTCTGGATCTAAATATGAGAATGACGTTGCTTACAATTAAAGCCTGTTAACTGTAACACCCCAGTTTTGTCAGTTTTTATTTAATCGAGTCGTGTGATTATTTTATTATTATTTTATTTTATTTTTCGACTTTTATGTGAAAATATGTTAGTTTTCAATGTTGTGATATTTTATCGGGTTTTGGGAACATTTGCGAGATATTTGAGTGTGGGGGTATTTTGGTTATTTCATAATATTTTCATTTAGATAGAAAGAATAGAAAATAGAAAGAGAGAAAAATAGAGAGAAAGAAAAAGAGAAGAAGGAAAAAGGGAAGAAAAGAGGAGAAGAGAAGAAAAGTGAGAAAAAACTTGGGAAATCAAAGAAATCAACTCCTAGAATCGATTTAATCGGGTAAGGGTGCGAAACTCAGTTATTGTATGCTTGTATATGATTATGTATGTGTGTTTGTGGTTGTTATTGGATTGAATTAGAAAAATTTAGTAAAACCCATATTATGTAAATTTGATTAGAAATCGATTAAATGTGTTGGAAATCATGTTTTTAGTGTTCATTAGTGTTGGTACATGATAGATACATGTTGTTAGATATGGTATTGGTAATTTTCTGGTGTGTGGGTGAAAAATTGGATGATTTGGGGTGGAAAACGCAGAACTTTGTTCTGCAAAATTTTTCTGGGTTTTCCAGGTCATACGCGTATGGGGCATGTTCATACGCGTATGTACCTTGGCATTACGCGTAACATGGGCGAGGCATGGGCCAATACGCGTATGGATCTTCAATTTTCTCGGCCATCTGCCCATTTGCGTATGATACGCATAACATTTCAGGGCAATACGCGTATGGTGTTGGCACTACGCGTATTGAAATTAAAATGGGAATTTTGGGGAAAAATGGTCTCTGCCCATACGCGTATGATCTTGGGCAATACGCGTATGGGATGGCGAGGAATTTGGGCAATACACGTATGGCTCAGGGCAATACGCGTATGGCCAGGAGAATGGTAAAATGGGACTTTTCAAAATATCGTTTTCGTTTTTCTTTCGTAACTTGTGTTCCGTTTATCCAATTTTTACATTCTTGGTATCGTTGGAAAGCTATTGAGCTGTACTTTCTTATTATGATAATTTTGAAATTGTTAGCCGATTTAATTATGTCAGAAAATCAGGAATAGTGTCGGTTGTCGACTTTTGTCATTATAATTGTGTGTAACTGATGAGTATCATGCAAGGTGCTATTGTATGATGTAAATGTATGTGTTCAGATGGTGTTGAGATGATTTGTGGCCGTATGGTAATTAAATGCATTGTTTTGGGCATAAGTGCAAAGTGTGATTTCGTTGATGTAGATGAATGCATGTATGTGTGCATAGTAAATGTCATGAGTCATTGTATGCCAAGCATCATGATATGCATTGTTGTGACGTCCTGAGTGACGGTTTGATTCCAGAGGGAATCTGCTATAACATCGTGAGCCTTAAAAATAAGAGGTATGAATAGCCTTAAAAATAAGAGGACCGAAAGCGATGGTTATAGACGATCGTGTGCCCATGTGGGGTGTGAGCGATCGGGTCATGTGCCCGTGTGTGGTGTGAGCGATCCATAAACGTCGTGTGCCCGTGTGGGGTGTGAGCGAAGGGGGACATCGTATGCCCGACAGGGAGTTACAGTGATGTAACGAGCAATGATTCCAGCAGAGTTCCTGATTGAACTAGTGATGAGAAACATTGGAAGTCGGTACTGCATGTGGATATGCATAGAGTCGTTGTGCCGGTCTCTTACATTTGCATAAATCATTAATGGTTGTTTATGTGTGGAATTGTGGATAAACTGATATATGGATATGTGTTGGTGATACTTGTATTGTGTGTGGTTAGTATGCCTTGGTGATGTATGAGCTGTGGTGAGAACCAAATATATGTGTATTTTTGTGTTATATATAATTGTATGCAATTATATTATGATTGTTTTTCTCACCCTTCTGCTGTTTTACAATGCTCTATGAGGCATTGCAGATTAGAGTTGCTGGAGGTCTTTTTGTGAAGCTTAGGACTTCATTCTTTTGTCGGTCGGCTCTGATATGTGACACCGGGTAGTTAGGGAGGCCGTTTGTGATTATGTGTATTATGTATATATATATATATATATATATATATATATATATATATATATGTGTATGTTTTGGCTTGTGCATGTATAACTTGATGTATGACAAACTTTTCACGTGATATATATATATATATATATATATATATATATATATATATGATATTCAGTTTTTTAGATTTTTCGCTTTTATTCTAAAATCTGAAATGTGGGTGTAAGGAACTGAGTTCCTCTGTCGATTGCTACCCCACTATTGCATATCTTTATGAGCAGGTGTTGTATGTTTTGTTTCAATATAATGTGATTTCCCCCGTCTATGCCATGATAATTTAAATATACTCTGATGAAATTTTGAATTTTCTTTTACCGCTTTAATTAATTGGGGGTATAAATTGGGGATGTTACATTAACCGCATACTGTGACCAACTTGTTGTTCTTGACAAACTTTAGCTTTTGGTGAAGTGTTGAAGTAACTACTCCTGCTTCATGTATCCAAGGTCGTCCCAATAAACAACTGTACGCCGCTTGGATGTCCATGACTTGGAAGGTGACTTGGAAAGTGTGGGGACCAATGGTTTTGGGAAGGTCGACTTTTCCAATAACTGTCTTCCTGGATCCGTTAAATGCTTTGACTATGATCTCAATGCCTCTCATGGGGGTGCCTTGAAAAGATTATCGTACCAGAGTTGACCTTGGCATGACGTTCAAGGATGAACCTGTGTCTAGGAGTACACTGGCTAAAGCATCGTCCTGACAATTGACTGTGATATTTAGTGCCATGTTAGGATTCTTGCCTTCCTCTGGAAGTTCTTCATCACTGAAGCCCAAATTGTTGCATGAAGTGATGTTGGAAATGATGCTGTCAAACTGACCCACTGTTACATCTTGTTCTATAAAGGCTTGTTCCAAGACTTTCTGTAGACCTTCTCTGTGAGCTTCTGAACTGAGCAAGAGAGATATCACGGATATTCGAGAAGGATTTTGTAATAGTTGATCCATAATGTTGTATTCATTTCTCTGGATGAGTTTTAAAATTGCATCGTTATTTTTCACAGGCTCCATGTTGCTTGATTGACCAGCTTGCTGGTTTGGAACTTCAGTTTGAGGTTCCTTTTCTTTTACAGGCTCTCTAACTCCTCTGTTGAAGATTCGACCACTTTGGGTGACCCGACTGACATTAGCAATGTTGATAATGGATGGTAGCGGAACTTCTTTTCCATCTTCTATTATGGTTGTGTCGTACTTATACGGAATAGCTTTCTCTCAACTCATATGGCACTGGGCCTGACAAGTAGATGACCAAAGGGGTTATTTGGGTCTTATGACTGTCATAAGTAACCTCAATCGGTTCCAGCTTGGGGATGTTGGAAATTATTCCACCGTCGAAAGGGATCTCCAAGCGCTTTGGCTCATTGAGCAGAGGAATTACGGTGAAAACATCCTCGTTAATTCCATAATTAACAGGCTCTATTTTATTAAAAATTGTAATGGTTCTTTTGTCCAACAGTTCTTGAATCTTACTTTGGACAATGAGGCAACCATGTCGGCTTCTGCGACATTTTCTTCAAGTTGAGTGATCATGGCGACTTGGACAAATATAGTCAAGTCTGCACAGGCATTTGTGAATTTTGACCAATGACATTTCAATGTTCTTAATGTCATAAACTGCATGCTGCCCTGGGCAACCTTGCACTATATTAATTGACTGAGAATTTAGGCATAGTTGGGTTTCCCCTTGGTCTACTTGATTCTGGAGAGCTGCTCCCACGATGTAGCACCTTTGGTTATTTTCTGAACATATTCGACAACGTTCATAATTGTGAGGTAGCACACGGCCGTATCCACTCTTTATGTAGTGCATCTTTACCAATTTCGTTTCCAGCAGGCGGATGTCACAACTTTGGTGTCTATTCGGATTTCCATTGGTTATGCTAGCTTGATGTGTGTTTTCATCCTAGTAGATTGGAAACCACCAATGATCCAACAGATGTTGAAGAGTTCTTTGTACAAGTGCTCAACCTTGATTGTTTTTGGAGAAATCTTTGTAGTCCTGATAATTATGTGATGACAGATAACCAAGTCTGACTTGCTTGGCATGTAATTCTACCAAGCTGGTATTCATTAAACGAATGTCAAAAATCTGAATCATGTTGACCTGGTAATTATCTCTTCCATGGTAGTCTTGGATCCATCCTAGATCCATTTGACGCTGGAGGGCTTCTTGTACAAAAGAACATCCTTGATTGTCTTTTGAGCAAATCGGGCAAGCATTGTAGTCGTACAGCGATAAATTATGATACTGACTTTGTCTTGAGTGCATTGCCACTAGATCGACATTCATTGCGCGGATGTCATGATTTTGAACAATGCCTGAACGTCCATAGACCATATTTATTCCACGAATCTTGTGATCTTGGATCCAGCCTAGATCCATCTGTTCTTGAAGAGCTTCTTGTGCAATGATGCACCCTTGATTGTTCTTGGAACAAATGTCGTATTGATGATAGTTGTGAGACGGCACATGGTCATACCCTCTTTGCCTGCAATGCATTTTTACTAGATTTGTTCCCAGGCGTACATCGTGAATTTGATAACTGCTGCTAGGTCCTTCATCTATCAAGTTTACTGAAGCTTTTTCATGTTGTGGCAACGAGTTTGTTTGAACATTCAGATTCGTATCTTTGAAAGATAAAACTCCATTTTTGACGAGCCTTTGTACATCAGATTTGAAGCAGAGGCAATTCTCAATGCTATGCCCCGGTCCTCCTTGATGATAAATGCAAGATTGATCAGCTTTGAACCAATAAAGGGGATTGTCCGACACTGTGAGAGGTGTCCTGGTTTGAACGCGCCCCTTTGCTAGTAAAAGTGGGAATAGTTCTGCATATAACATTGGTATGGGGTCAAATCCTGGCGATCGGGGAAAATTATTGTTGTTATTGTATTGCAAGTGAGCCTGCTGAAGAGGATGTTGTTGCCTTTGCTGATATGGTTGTTGATTTGGTTGTCTCTGAGCAACCTGTGGTTGACATGACGGGATCGGCGCTGGGTTGATAACAGGAGATTCCGTTGCTACCTGTTAAGGTTGATACCTTCGCCTTTGCTTACCCTACGAGATATTACTAATATCTTGTTCTTTCTTCTTTTGGAAAGCATTCCCGTATCTCTTTCTACAACTGGATGGTTCTGCGTCCTTAACCAATCGACCTTCTCGGACTGCTTCCTCAAGGCGTACCCCCATGTTTACCATCTCGGTAAAGTCACTAGATGCACTAGTGACCATTTGGTCATAATAAAATGAACTTAATGCTTTCAAGAAGATTTTTGTCATTTCTTTCTCCTCGAGAGGAGGACAAATCTGGGCGGCTATTTCACGCCATCTTTGAGCGTTCTCCTTGAAGGTTTCTTTATCTTTTTTGGACATAGCTATGAGTTGTTCTCTGTGGGGTGCCATATCCAAATTATACTTGTACTGCTGAACAAAAGCTGCCCCAAGATCTCTGAAAGTACTGATCTTTGTACGGTTTAACCCCATGTACCATTTGAGTGCAGCACCGGTTAAACTGTCTTGAAAGTGGTGGATTAATAGCTGTTAGTTTTCTATCTGGGTAGACATCTTCCGGGCGTACATTACCAAGTGACTTTGAGGGAAAAAGTTGCCTTTGTACTTCTCAAAGTCGAGCACCTTAAACTTGTGCGGTATTTTGATGTTTAGGACCAAACAGAGGTCAGCGGAATCTTTGCTAAACAAGTCCTTTCCACGAATGGCATGCAGCTCTTTCTGCATTTCCAAGAACCGTTCTTGGAATTCATTCATTCTTTCGTATACTTCTTCATCCTTGCCAGGGGTGGTCTGAAGAATCTGTTCCTCTGGGATAATATGTATCACAGGCTGTGGTATAGACATTACTATAGTAACTCTTGGTGCTTCGGTGACCTAAAGTTTGTAACCTTCACGTATATGAGTCTCTGTCGTAGCCCTTGCATCTTCATTCACCTAAATTTTGTAACCTTCAGGTTTGGAGGTTCCGGCTGTGGCTCCTAGATCTTCACTGACCGGAGGTATATATCCCTCAGGTATAAAATTGAAAGGCATGCCCCAGGGAAAACCTTTAGGTATGTTGTACTGAGGAAGACTAACGCGTATCTCAAACGTTGGCATAGACACAATTTCTGAATTCAAAATCCTTTGAGGTGGTTGATCCTGAGCTGCTGCCAGGGATTCAATCATGTCGTTGAGTTTTTCCAAACTTTCCTTTAGAGTGTTAACTTCCTCTCTTAGCTCTCTGTTTTCCTCCGCAAGATCGTCCATTTTCTTTTGCTGATTGACCCGAGTATTGTACGAATGAGACAGTTTGACTCTAAAGTGCGGCACATGTGTGAGACTTTATGACAAATATGTGTAATGCAAGAATGATGAATGATATGCAAAAAATGAGAATTATCTTTTTGTTTTGGTTTCAAAAAGAACTTTGAACAATTGTGTTGCAAATATAAAACAGTGGTGGAAACTTTTTATCGAATTTAAAGGATTACAATATCTTACAGGGAAAAGTACATTATTTTACAAAGTGCAGGAAGGAAAACTAGGCCTATGAATCCTAAGGAATCTCTGACAAAGGTAAAGATGCTGGTTGCTGACTCCCTTTTCGCTTCTTTGATCGGGCCTCCTCAACCGTTGTCGGGTCTGTAGCGCGCGATTTTTGTCGGTGACGCGACCACCTTATCGCGGAATTTGGGTTTTCTCCTCAATGAAGAGGAGGGGGGTGCTACTTTATAATTTCTTATTTATCCCGTGAAGCTAGAAGGGAAAGTGAAGTTATCTAAAACTAACCTTGCACACGAATGTTTAACTGAACAAACGCTTAAAGAGATTCGGGGAGTCGGGGTCAGGTTATACAATGGGGAGTTGTCAATTACCCATCCTATATGTGGTTATCCACAGGATGTTAGCTTTAGGTTTCGCTTTGTACTTGATGGTGTTTATCCGTTAATGGGTCGGGAAAGTTTCTTGGGAAAGTATGAGAGAGAGAGTGAGTGGATGTTGATGTTCGGGTTTTCCCGATGTTTTTGGTAAGGTACTGGACCTAAGTTTTGATTGGTATGAAGGTGTTGGACCTAGAGTTTTTGATTTAATATGCTCGATAAGATTTCACAATCTTATGCCTACGTATTCCCGTTTAAAAGAAACAGGGAAATCAGAGCAATCGTAGTTCCTCCTATTCTAAGGGAGGAAAAAGATGTTTTGGTGTCTTGTTCAAAGCCCAACATTGAAGCTAAAAGGGTTTATTTGTGTCTTGTTCAAAGCCCAAGATTGAAGCTAAAAGGTTTGACTGAGAGAGAATTTGTCATCTCTAAAGGGGAGGCATCTTGTCTGTTTATCATGGTTATTGGGTGACTGTTTATAAAGGAGGATTACTTTAACTGGGATATGAGAATTCAGCAATGCCATAATTTCCTTTGTAAGGGATATTGATTTTTGTGTGCCTTGATCAAAGCCCAAGGTTGAAGCTAAGAGGTTGATTGACTCCACTAGGGAAGTCCTTATACAAAGCCTAAGAGGAGGCTGGAAATGGTTGACTCAACAAGAGAGTGTTTATATATGTCATGTACAAAACCCAAGATTGAGGCAAAAAAAAAAGAGGCTGACTCTTTGGGGATATCGTTATACAAAGCCTAAGAGGAGGCTGAAAGTTTTATTTTTCCAGGGAAAAGGTTCTATTTGTCTTGTACAAAGCCCAAGATTGAGGCTAAAAGGGTACTGACTCTGGAGAGAAATCTTTATCTGTCTTGTACAAGGCCCAAGATTTTGAGGTTAAAATGAGACTGGCTCGACGGAGGATATTATTTCTCAAAGACTAAAAGTAGGCTGGGAGGAATTGACCCTGTTGGGGAATATATTTGTCCCAAGTTTAAGAGAAGGTTATAAAGATTTATGTCTTGTACAAAGCCCAAGATTGAGGCTAAAAGGGTTTGACTAAACAAGAGAGTGCTTTTATCTGTTCTGTACGAAGCCCAGGATTATGGCTGAATAAGCTGGAGAAATCATTATACAAAGTATAAGAGGAGGCTAACTTCCGCTAGGGGAAATCCTTATATCAAGCCTAAGAGGAGGCTAAAAGTTGGACTCAACAAGAGAGTACTTTTATCTGTCTCATACAAAGCCCGAGATTGAGACTAGTTGACTCAACAAGAGAGTGATTGACTCAACAAGAGAGTCTGAAAAAAGTGATTGACTCAACAAGAGAGTCTGAAAAAGGTTTTGACTCAACAAGAGAGTCTGAAAAGGTTATTGATTTAACAAGAGAGTCTTGGAAGTTTTGACTCAATAAGAGAGTCTGAAAAGATTAGCTCCGCTGGGGAGAATCATTGTACAAAGCCCAAGAAGAGGCTATCTTTATTGAGGAAAGATCATTATACAAAGCCTAAGATGAGGCTATCTTCTGCTGGGATTTATTGAGATCTCGAGGCAGGTCCAATATGGAGAATCAACTCTTGCTGAGGGTTACAGAATAGTTGAGATATCAGATTCCTTGAGGTTCTGATTTGGGATAGTGTTATACTGATGATAAACTGACCCTGGCTGGGGGTTTTTTAGGAGAGAGACTGGGTTTTTTAGAACCCATGGGTTTTAAATCCTTTGGAGATTGATCCCGAATGACCGGGGTTTCTCCTATGTTTTTAGGGAACTTGAGAATGTCTTTGAGACTCAAGAGGAGATATAGATTGTCCGAGTCTATTGGTGTGGAAGAGTTTATCTTTGTATGATGCCCAAGAGGAGGCAAGTGTTTTAAGGAATGAGTATCAACCCTAAAATGGTTGGATGTTTTGACAATGGAAAGACTGCTCTAGCAAAGGATGACTAAGTTCTATCTTATACCTTTAGGAGGTCTTCAGGGTCCTTGAATTAAGCCCAAGAGAAGGCATGAGAACTTCTAAGAAGCTGGAAGGTCCTTGTACAATGCCCAAGAGAGGCGAGGATGCTTTTAGGAAGCCTGTGGGTCCAAACCTAAGAAGAGTTCAAGAAAAGTTTCACCGATAATAATCTTTTCTTTAATGAACAGTTCTAAGGTTTGAAGAAATTCAAGAGAGGTTTCACCAAGAATTAATCCTCTCTGGGGAAACTGAATTTCTTTAACAAATTCTAATAGTGACAGTCTGAGAAAAGGTTCATCGAGAATACTGCCTTTCTCTTTGTTCCATATTGTTTAAGCCCAAGAGAAGGCAAGACTGTATCTGGAAGTCCTATCGGGATCTAGTTTTGACTGTATTTAAAGAGTGACCAACTGGCTTTACCTAGGTCTAGACCTAGTTGTCGGGGAAAACTCTAAATAACTATACTAGTATATATACAGTTGATATATGACAAATATTTAAAAGGATATGAAAGAAGGACTTACAGAGGAGCAGCTTCCCACAATACAGTTATATATATTAAAGCATGTAAATGAAAGCTGATAAAACTTACACGCGAGCAAGCTTCCATGTTGTATTGTTAGTTGTTCAGAGAAATTAAAGAAAGTTTTGATAACAACTGTATATTTGAACCTAAATCAAAAGAGGAGTTGTTTTTGAAATGATGGTTGGGGCTTATACTCAAGCAGAGGCCCAAGGTTTAATAGTGATCGCACCGTTGTTTTGAAGATCGTACCGGGACTTATACAACGACTGAGGCCCAAAATGGTTTTTGTTAAAAAGGGATTGGGTATTACACTCTATCAAGAGGCCCAAAGATTTATTTTTGTACAAGGGATGAGGCTTACAACTCAGGGACAGGCCCAAGATGAAAATAGTTTGAAAACTACGATCACGTCGAAATTTCTGAAACTGTATAGGGATTTATACAATGACTGAGGCCCAAAAAGGTTTATTTACAAAAGGGTTGGGTCTTACACTCTTTTAAGAGGCCCAAAGATGTTTTTGTACAAGTGATGGGGCTTACAACTCAGGGAGAGGCCAAAGGTGATTGGATTTTGAACTGACAATCGCGCCGAGATTTTTGAAACTACAGTGGGACTTATATAATACCTGAGGCCCAAAAAAAGTTTTATTTACAAAGAGGTGGGGCTTACACTCTATCAAGAGGCCCAAAGGATGTTTTAAAATTTAAAATCAAGAGGAAACCCTAATTTTAAATAAAATGTTATTTTTCAAAGGAATTTAAATGAAAAATATGATATAAAATACCAAATATATTCAAAAAATAAGTTGTACGTCTTGGAAAATATTTTGAAAAATCATGTTCAATTACACGAGAGTTTGAAATTCAATTAGTTTTGAAAAATCAAAGTGGGAATTCCATTTAAAAATGTTTTAAAAAAATTAAAATGAAATTAATTACAAAAATTCTAACTATATTAAATAAATAATATATATTGGATTTTTTTGTAAAATAAAATATTTAAACATTTTAGTGAATTTTGAGAAAAAGAATCCATTCAAAAACATAAATATTCAGAGAGAAATTAATTTTTAAATCAATTAACTAAAATAACAAAATATTCAAATATTTGAAAATTTGAAAAAGGGCGCCAAGAACACCAAGTTCTTGCCCGCGTGCCCTGTTTCTGCAGATTTGCATTTTCTCACTTTTCTCCATGATTTCTCAATGGTTTTGCACGATTCAAACACCAATCTTGTTCGTTTTTGAACAAGGATCACAACCATATAGATTAATTGTATTTATATTAAGTATTGAGTGAGAAATCAGAAGAAAACCTCAAGAACCCTAATTTCAACATGAACATAATGAAATTCCATACACAATTGATTCATGACAAATGATTGAGGGTTATCACTCCATACATGATTAGGAACATATGGCAAAATTATTGTGCAATAAAATATGCATGCATCATGGAGTTTGAAGAGCTCATGCTTACCTCTTGCAGCTGGTGATCGAGTTTAGTGATGGAGGTGTTGTAAGTTGGTTCCAATGATCTGGAAAGCTTCCTTAGGTGCCAAGGAGTGTGTTTGAATGCTTGGAATGGATGGAAATGATCTGGAACTTGATATGGCACCTCAAATGCAAATCTGCTAAAGGCTTGTGCAAGTGGCTGGTGATTTTGAGAATCTGATGTGACTTCTATATGTTATATGCGAGGTGTGTGAACCATTGATTTGGTTGGAATTGCTCTCAAACTCAAAATCCGATGGTGACTTGTGTTAGAAGGTAAAATTGGAGTGAAAGTGGTGATTTTGAGGAAAACATCAGTTTGGGTGCTTTGGTGTACTCAAACTGATCACAAACGAGGCTTATTTATAGTGGAGCAAGTTTGTTTTGCAAGCAATAGTGTGTGGCAAATGCAGCAGGTCTGTGGCCAATTGTGATCAAATGGAATCTCAAGTCTCCTCTAGCCATTGACTTGAGATTAGAGAACATGCTTTGTAGCTTGGGTTCAGAGATAAGCTTTGACTGGATTCAGTTGGAATAGGTTCAGTTCATGCCACCTTGGTGCATCCATTAAGGGCTTGGAAACAAAATTGGAGTCTTGGCACTTTTTAGCCTTTTTAGGTTTGTTAGGGCTACTTGTAGATTCTTGGAATTTGGAGGCTTGGAGATCAGATCACCCCCCTTGAATTTGATCCTATGAAGTGTCCAAATTGATGACAAGGCTTGGAGTTATCATATTTGGACAAATCGAGCAAATGTGCACAATCTTGCCTTGTAAAACCAGTTCATGATGCCATGTTTCAAGGGCTGTATCTCCCTGCTCAAATTGAATTTGGAGATGATCTGGTACTTGTTGGAAAGCCCTTATGGCATACTTTAACTTTGATGTTCACCCCTAGACCTGGTTTAACTTGGATCAAGGTGAAAAATGTCCCTACATTTTGGAAAAAGTAAGGCAGATTCTGACTTAGTGAAAATTTCACTAAGCGTTGGAAAAATGTATTTTCATGTTTTTTTGCCATTTTGATCACTCTATAACTTAAAATCCATCAGGAATTGGAGTTTGATGTAGTTGAAGCTTTTGAAGTATGTAATGAGATCTACAAATCCAGCTTTGGACCATCCAAAATGGTTGCTTGGATCTCAAGTTATGGTCCTTGGAAGTTGGTACCCTAGCCATTTTGTTCCATAACTTAGAAAAATTCTAAGTTTTTTATGGTTACCCCTTTTACAAGTTAACTCATTTTCTTTGGTTTTTCTTGATGAATGATGATTCAAATCAAATATTAACATTGTGGTAGGGTTAAGGAACCTTGGTTGACCAAAAATCCAAAAAGTCAAACTTTGGATTTTTGTACAGTTGACTTTTTATCGAATGAAATCCAAACTGTGCGATCCTTTGTAAAATCAAGTCCTTGACCTAAATCAAACCTAATGGATGGATTCCATAGGTGTTATAGGGTGTATTGAATCATGTCCCAAGGTTTGGGAGCATGTCCTGGTCAAAAGTCAAAGGCACAATTGACGTTTTCCTCGAAACCCTAACTGTGGTCCTGATAAAATTGAAACTCGTGAATCAAGCTTCCTGGGTTAATCCATTGTTGCAAATGGGTCAATGTAGGATATTGGAGGCCCTCAAATCATGTCTTGAGGTCTTTGCTCATGCTTTGTCCCAAAAGTCAACTTAGGGGTGAATTAGGTCAAAGAACCCAAATTCCTAATTTTTGGTAAATGCATCCCCTGGGGTTAAATTAACTTGATGCTTGGGTTCATGAGGTCCCTTGGAGTATCTTGGGTTGTTCTTTGAAGCATTGGCTCATGCCCAGGTGAAAATTTTCATCTGGAGGTCTCAGGCGACCAAAACCCTAATTTGGTGACACAGGCGATCTTGAAGCTTGATCCACTTGGAATATTGCAACCTTATGCTTGATTCTTGATGTGGGAGTCTCCTTGATCCCTTATAGGTGTTTTAGAGGCTATACAAGTTGAAGATCATGTCATTTCTTGATTGATCCTGTGTCTAAGTGCTCTAGGAGGGCCCAAAACCCTAATATTTGATTGTAGAGAATGCCTAAGAAATCCCTGAGGAGATTGATGAGGCATGAAAATACATCCATATTGTGATGATGATTTACACAATGATGGGAAATCTTGGTGGTCAAAATTATGGGTATGACAGATGCCCCTATTTAATCTTTTTGGACCCGAAGGTATGAATAGCGAAGGTATTCGGGCATTCGGGGTGCAAGAGGATTAAATATCGGAATGCCCGAAATTTTGATGGTGGTTATGAATGGAAGCTTACTCATCCATCTTCTTTTGCTAAGCAATGATGCTTAAAAAAGGGTAAACTTCCTCTCGATCCTGGTTTTCAGCCACGAAACTGGTCTAAGTTTTCTTTTGTCTATAAACTTCCCTTCGATCCTAGTTTTTAGCCACGAAACTGGTCTCAGTTTATGATATAAACTTCCCCTCGATCCTGGTTTTTAGCCACGGAATTGGTCTCAGTTTTCTTTTGTCTATAAACTTCCCCTCGATCCTGGGTTTTAGCCATGGAACTGGTCTCAGTTTCTGATATAAACTTCCCCTCGATCCTGGTTTTTAGCCACAGAACTGGTCTTAGTTTCTGATATAAACTTCCCCTCGATCCTAGTTTTTAGCCACGAAACTGGTCTAAGTTTCTTTTGTCAATAAACTTTCTTGACAAGGGATGCTATTTGTAGCAGTTCTCCTCAAACTTCTCGCCGAATTATCCTGGGAGACGCCATTTGACGGAAAAAAGTTTTGATGTCAGACTTGCTGGGGAACCCATTCGTCTGAGCTGTAGAGGTGTGGAAACTTCTCTGTTGGAGATGCCATTTGTTGACACTACCGGGGTAAACAAGTTTCTTGAGTGACTGCTTCCTGCTTGTGGATATTCATCATACTTTTCTTCAAGATCTTCTCGAAGAAATTCCATGTGATGTGATCCAATTTTGAGGTGTCGATGACTTTATTAACATTGAATCTCTTGGGGAGAAAAAAAACTCTGAGACTCTTTAGCTATGAGGCTTTCTCGGGGGATTTTCCTTAATCCTGGAAAGCGAAAATATCATCTACAATGGTGAAGAGTGACGTTTGTCGAATGAATTTTGCTTTTCAGAGGTTCAAGTTATCAAAGTGGTCGAGGATCGTCTCCATTCCAGAAATAAACCGGGGAGAGATTGCTTAGATGATTCGCTTCCTGACGAGGAAAGAACTGACAACTCGATTGACAAGAGGACTTTACCACTTAGAGTTAAGACTGACTAGATTGATAGTGATGCAATATGAATATGAATGCAAATCAATAATGCATGATGTATGTATGTTTATGCTGACAAAACTGACACGACATACAGACTAATAGATGAACACGATTGGATACTCGGCTACCGCAGGGGATAAAGAAATACCGTTCGGTCCAAGATAGCAATTCTGCCTTGCTTAGGAGAGATAGTCCCTGTGGGGAAAACGTTGGTCGGGCTTAGGAGATAAGAACTCTGTCGGGGATATCAGATGGGAAAATCATATTTGATATAGTTGATCCTTCGTTCAGGCGTACTAGTTTAGAAGGAGTACTTTGATTATGCACTTTGAAGCTTAATCGCCTTTGGAGAAGCAATAAATGTTCTTTCGATGTTCAACAGTCAAAAGAATTGCCATCTTTATTTTAAAAGCAGACAAATTTGACAAGTAAATTCATTTTTGTTTTATTTCAAGAATCATTAATCATGTTAAAATGTCGTTCTGTAAAGCTAAAACAAATAAGAATTACAAACAAAAGCACTAAGGCTCAAATTTTGTTGATAGGATGGAAATCAGCTAAACGCGTGATCCCATAGAGTATTTACAAAATTAGAAAATGGTAATTTAAGGGAAAATGGCTACTGTCATACCCCAAATTTTGACCACTCAGATTTCCCATCATTGTGAAAATCATCATCACAATATGGAGGAACCATCATACCTCATTAGTCTCCCCAAAGATGGGTGAGCATCCACTACAATCAAAATTAGGGTTTCAAGCCCTCCCAGAGTTCTTAGACAAAGGATCAATCAAGAAATGACATGATCTTCAACTTGTCTAGCCTCTCAAACATCTACAATGGATCAAGAGGACTCCCACTTCAAGGATTAAGCACAAGGCTGCTCCCTTTCAGGTGGATCAAGCCTCAAGATCGCCAGTGTCACCAAATTAGGGTTTGGTCGACCAGGGCCTCCAGATGAAAATTTTCCTCTGGGCATGAGCCAATGCTTCAAAGCATATCCTAAAATACTCAATGGAACCTCATGGGCCCAAGCATCAAGTCAATTTGACCTCAGGGGATGCATACATCAAAAATCAGGAATTAGGGTTTCTTGACCTAATTCACCCCTAAGTTGACTTTTGGGACAAATCATGAGCCAAGACCTCAAGACATGATTTGAGGGTCTCCAATATACCACATTGATCCATTTGTAACAATGGATTGATCCAGGAAGCTTGAGTAGCATGTCTCAATTTCATCAGTACCACAGTTAGGGTTTGGCGGAAAAAGTCAACTGTAGCTTTGACTTTTGACCAGGACATACTCCCAAACCCTAGGACATGATTCAATATACCCTATAATACCTATGAAATCAATCTATCAAGTTTTATTTAGGTCAAGGACTTGATTTCATAGAGGATCGCACAGTTTGGAATTCATCTGACAAAAAGTCAACTGTGCACAAAAGTCAACTTTGACTTTTTGAGATTTTTCACAAAAATGGTTTTTTAACCCTAAAATGATGTTAATGTATGATTTGAATCATCATTCATCAAGAAAAATCAAGAAAAGTGGGATAACTTGTAAAAGGGGTAACCATAAAAACTTAGAAAATTTTCTAAGTTATGAACAAAGTGGCAAGGGTACCAACTTTGGAGGATCATAACTCCTAAACCACAAGGCCATTTTTCGCCATCCAAAGCTAGATTTGTAGATCTCATTACCCTCTACAAAAGCTTAAAACTGACCTCCCTCCAAATTCCTCATGGATTTTGAGTTATGGAGTGATCAAAATCACAAAAAGTGAAAATGTCACTTTTTCCAACACTTAGTAAAATTTTCACTAAGTCAGAATCTGCCTTCACTTTTTTCCAAATGTAGGGGGATTTTTCACTTAGATCTAAAAGGTATCAAGACCAAATATGATCAAACAGTTATTGTATCATATGAGGGCTTTCCAAAATGGCCAAGAACATCACCAAATTCCACTTGAGCCATGAGATATGACAAGAGCAATATGCCTTGCTGAAAACTGCCAAGGCTAGGCAGAATTTTGCATTTTTGCTGGATTTGGAAAAATTAGATAATTCCAAGCCTTGTCATAATCTTGGACACATCTGAGCATCAAATCTAAAAGGGACAAACACTGAGCCAAGCCTCCAAAGTCCTTGGAACAAGAAGTAGCATGCCAAACCTAGAATAGCCTAAAAGAGGGACAAGACTCCAATTTTGGATTGGAGCATTCAATGAATATACCAAGGTGGCATGGACTGAGCCATTTGCAACTGAATTCAGTCAAGACTTATCCAAGACCAAGGGAACCACAGTCCTGTGCCCTAACCTCTAGTCAATGGCTAGAGGAGACTTGGATTCCAAAGTGCAACCACTGGCCAAACCTCTGCTGCAGTTGCCATTCACTATTGATCCCAAAACAAACTTGCACTACTATAAATAGAGCTCATTTGTTCTCAGTTTGAGTACACCAAAGCCATCAAACAGATGCTTTCCTCAAAATCACTTTCTTTAGGCAAAAATGCCTTCTTTAGCAAGGTAACTCTGAGTTTTTGAGTTAGAGAGCATTTCCATCACATCTCATGATCCTAACACCTCATAAACATCATATGTAGGTGATCCAAACTATTAAAAGTGACCTGTAACACAAAAATCACAAAGTCACATCTCAAAACCTCAAAATAGGCCTTTTGTGCATTTTTTAAGCCATGTCTTGATTCAGTCACTTTCCAAACCAGATAAAACCTCAAACACACTCCAAATAACATCCTTGAACTGTCCTAAATGGTTCCCCCCATCTGGAACACCATTTGAGAGAGTTTCTATTTTGGTCATTTTAACCCCTTTTGTAAGAAAGGGCCAGTTTGTGTTTTTGCAGGTTCCAGCTGATTCCAACCATCCTCAAAGCTTCTAAGGGATCATTTGAGAGTGTCCAAAGTATCAAACCATTTCTGGAACAAGAAGTTTGGCAGATTGCACAGAAAACTCCAAAAGCTCAAAAAGAGGTAAGCATCATAACTTGAACTTTCCAAAATATGCATTGCTTTGAAGTCCACTGATCATACACACCTCATACATGTTATATATGTTGTGTTTGAACCAATTCATCATGTAATTCATGCATGTATCAAAGTGTAGCATAGAAAATGCAATTATAGGCCTTTTTCAAAACCACTATCGGGTTTTGAGGAGGGAGTGTGATCTAAAATAAATACCACCACCATTGGATTCATTGTGAAATTCTAGGTCAGATGCATATAAATTTTGTCCCCAACCATTGAGAAATGAGAAAGTTATGGACCTTCCCGTTTCTTGGCAAAACTTGCCTTGCCTTGCCTTGGCCAGGCCTAGAAAACAAGGCAAGCCTTGTATATTTGTGGTTTCACTTCAAGCAATGGATGTATCACCACCCTAGTGGTAAGGCGCGCGCTTTATAACCTTGAGGTCGTGGGTTCAAACCCCACCCATGCCATTTTGTGTTTTCTCACATTTTTGCTATTTTTTTCCAATATTTTCATGTTTTATTAATTAATTGGAAAATTAATAACTCCTTCAATTTTAATTATTTTTTATTGGTTCTTTTTGCAAAAAATCACAAAAATGTTGAAATATTTTATTCCACACAAAAATTAAGTTTATATTATTTATTTAATATAATTAGTATTTTTGTGAATAAATTCCTTATTAATGTTTTTAAACATTTTAAAAGTGACTATTTACTTTGAAAATCAAAACCAAGTGAGTTTTAATTAACCTTGTGATTAATCCCTCATTTCTCAAACCTTAAACAAAAATCACAAATAGTTTATTCAAACTTATTTGGTATTTTATTTGATTTTCTTTAAATATTTACTTTTAAAGAATAACAAATTAGGGTTTCTTTGATTTTCACCCTCATCAAACAATTTCAAACACTTTTGGGCCTCTAATAGAGTGTAAGACCCAATCCTTTGTAAATATAAACCTATTTTTTGGGTCTCACTTATTGTATAAGTCCCGTTGTATTTCAAAAAGTTCGGCGCGATCATCGTCCGTTGAAAAATAAACCTTGGGCCTCTCCTCAAGCTATAAGACCCATTCAAAATCATTGGGCCTCTATTAGAGTGTAAGACCCAACCCCCTTTGAAAACCAAACCATTTTGGGCCTCAATGCATTGAGTAAGACCCACCGCGTTTTCAAAAATCTCGGCGCGATCGCCATTTTCAAACAAATGACCTTGGGCCTCTTGAGAGAGTGTAAGACCCATCCCCTTGTACAGAAAACTTCTTGGGCCTCAGTCACTTGTATAAGTCCCTCTATACAAAATTACAGTATGATCACTGATAAACCCTGGGCCTCTCCTTGAGCTGTAAGCCCCAACATCTTTTTAAAATACTTTCTCCTTTAAATTTTGAATATACTGTTGTTTCCAATCTTTCTTTGTTGAACAACTAACCAAACATCATGGAAGCTCTACAACCGAGTAAGTGGTTATATGCTTTCTTTATCCGTTTTCATATACATATAAACTGTATTGTGGGGTTGTTTCACTGTAAGTCTTCTTTCATAAACTCATATCAACTGTGTAATACTGGTATAGATATTTAGAGTTTCCCCGACAACTACGTCTAGCACTAAGCCCTGTTGGTCACTCTTAAATACAGTCAAAACTAGATCCCCATAGGATTACCAGATACAGTCTTCCCTCCTCTTGGGGTTAAATAATATGGAGACGTGAAAGGCAGCATTCTCGGTGAACCCTTTCTCAGACTGTCACCCTTAGAAATCGTCAAAGAAACTCTACTCCCCAGAGATGATCTTTTCTCTGTGAATGGCATCTCTTGAGTTTCTTCCAAATTCTCAGACTTTCCTGGCCTGATCTATTCTCTGTGAATAGCCTGTCTTGAATTTCTCGAGGTTTGGGGACTCACAGGCTTCCTAAAAGCATCCCCGCCTCCTCTTGGGTGTTGTACAAGGACCCTACGGCTTCTTAGAAGTATTCACAGCCTCCTCTTAGGCTTCGTATAAGGATTCTTCCTTCGGGAAGAGAGCCTCCTCTTGGGCTTCGTACAAATTGTCCCTCGGCTTCTTAAAAGTTTCCAGCCTCCTCTTGGACTTCGTACAAATTGTCCCGATGACCTCCTAGAGGTATAGGAACATAAATTAGTCATCTTAATATAATAGTCTTTCAAAGAGTCTAGATCTTTCTACCGTGAATGTACTACTACTATTTCTTTAAGTATAGTACAAAAGATAAAACTCTAGACTTGGACAGTCTAAACTCCTTGAGTCTCGAAGGCATTCTTAAGTAGGGAAAAACACCAGTAGACTCGGACAGTCTCCAATACCCTCTGGATTCCCCATTTCCTTAAAGAACATGACATAACCCCGATCCTCTGATCAATATAAAAGCATAGCCTTACCTTTAATCAGTCTCTTTATAAGAACTGATTTTCTCTTTTATCCAACCTACTGGACCTGTCACTCAACTGAAACAGCACTCCTTTTAGCCTTCCTCTCGAGCTTCGTACGAGACACAAAAAGAATCTCTTATTGAGTCAAACCTTTTAGCCTCCCTATCGGGCTTCGTACGAGATACAAAAACACTCTCTTGTTGAGTATAAAAGACTCTCTTGTTGAGTCAACCTTTAGCCTCCATCTTGGGCTTCGTACAAGACACATCTAAAATCACTGTCTTGTTGAGTCAACTCCTTTTAGCCTCCCTCTCGGGCTTCGTACGAGACACAAAAGCACCCTCTTGTTGGGTCAATAGCCTCCTCTTAGGCTTTGTATAACAAAAACCCCGGTTAAGTCAATCAACCTTTTAGCATCAAAACTGTGCCTCGTTCACAGGATACAAACATCAACAACTCCTTTCATGTAATCACTGTAAATCGCAAGCCTCTGGATTATTTACATCCACGCCACTATCCCTCTTTTAGCATGAGAAATTCCTAAGGAAATATAGCATTGCTCTATACTGAGTTAAAGTCTTCTCCTTCATGTTAAAACCCCCTATAAAGGAAATTATGGCATTGCAAGGATTCACATATCCCGGTTAAAGTAATCCTCCTTTATAGTCAGTCACCCAACAGTTGTGACAAACAGACCCCCTTTAGAGATGACAAATTCTCTCTAAAGATAACACCTTTTCAGCTTCACATCTTGGGCTTCGAACAAGATATAAACCACCTTTAGCTTCACGTCTTGGGCTTTGAACAAGACACCAAAACACCATTTCCTCCCATAGAATAGGAGGAACTACGATCTCTCTGATTTCCCTGTTTCGGTAAACGGGAATACGTAGGCATAAGATTGAAAGAAAAATCTTAGCGAGCACACTAATCCAAAAACCCAAATCCCGTACCTTCACATATCAAACGAAAAGCATCAGTCTTAAACCTCCCACCAATCGCCCATGCACTATTTTAACAAAATAACCTAAGAGAGACCCGCAATCTTTGTAGCATCTGTAAACCAACAGTCATCTGTTCAAACTCAGTTTGCAAGCAGGGTTAATTGGAGACATCTATTTCCTTTCCTTCATCAGCTTCAATAGGATAAAAAATGAATCGAGTTGTAGTACCCCAAAGCGATAGTGCTTCGCAACCACATCCAAAAATTCGCGCTACAGAAAAATGGCGACTTCAACAGAATTGAGTTTCATCATATCCCTCGTGAAGAGAATCACATGGCTGAATACGAAGCTTGTATCATGGGTCTCGAGGAAGCAATTGATTTAAGGATAAAAAACTTGGACGTATATGGCGTCTTAACTTTGGTCGTCAATCGGATCAATGGAGATTGGAACACATACTAATCCGGATTGATTCCTTACAAAGACTATGCGAGAAGGTTGTTACCATTCTTCAACAGAATTGAGTTTCATCATATCCCTCGTGAAGAGAATCACATGGCTGATACCTTTGCCACCCTCTCTTCCATGATTAATGTAGGTCAATGAAATGACCTACCTAAGATCGACATAATGCGCCTTGAACGACCCGCTTACATCTTCACGATTGAAGCAGTCATAGACGACATACCTTGGTATTACGATATCAAATGCTTCCTTTAGAAACAAGAGTACCCATCTGGGGCACTAAGGAAAGACAGGAAAACCCTCAGAAGGCTGGCAGGCAGTTTCTTTCTGAGTGGTGATACACTCTATAAGAGAAATTTTGACATGGTCTTGCTCCGATGTGTAGACAGACCAGAAGCAGGCATGCTGATAAAAGAAATTCACGAAGGGTCCTTTGGCACTCATGCCAACGGACATACAATGGCGAGAAAAATTCTAAGAGCAGGGTACTATTGGTTGACCATGGAATCCGACTGCTACAAGTACATGAGGAAGTGTCACAAGTGTCAGATATACTCCGAAAAAATTCATGTACCGCCAACGCATCTCAAAGTTCTTTCTTCCCCATGGCTTTTTTCCATATGGGGAATCGACATGATTGGCTTAATTGAGCCCAAAGCTACAAACGGACATCGGTTCATCCTGGTAGCCATTGACTACTTCACCAACAAGTGGTGGTCCAATTTATCAAAAATAACATCATCTGCCGTTATGGTGTTCTGAGCCAAATCATTACTGATAATTGATCCAACTTGAACAATAAGATGATGAAGGAGTTGTGTGCTGAGTTCAGGATCGAACACCATAACTCGTCTCCCTACCGACCAAAGATGAATGGAGCGGAAGAAGCGGCTAACAAGAACATCAAGAAGATCGTTCAAAAGATGGTTGTAACCTACAAAGACTGGCATGAGATGCTACCCTTTGCTCTCCAAGGTTATCGTACATCTTTCCGCACTTCAACGGGGGCAACCCCTTTCTCTCTAGTATATGGCATGGAAGCAGTGCTTCCCATAGAAGTAGAGATCCCATCAATCCGGGTATTGATGGAAGCTAAGCTTACAGAAGCTGAATGGTGTCAAATTCGACACGAAGAACTCAACCTGATCGAAGAGAAACAAATAACGGCACTGTGCCACGGTCAGTTGTATCAGCAAAGAATGAAGATGGCGTTTGACAAAAAGGTTCGACCCCGAGTCTTTAGGAAAGGAGACCTCTAGCTCAAGAAGATACAATCATTTCTCACTGATTCTCGGGGCAAATGGACTCCGAATTATGACGGCCCCTATGTAATCAAGAAAGCCTTCTCAGGTGGCACCTTGAGACTCGCAACCATGGATGGAGAGGAATTTGCCTACCCCATAAATGTTGACGTAGTCAAGAAATACTTCGCCTAAAAAACGTCTCGGTGGATTGAAAACCCGAGAGGGCAGTCCAAGCAAAAATTAGAGACATAATAAAAAATCATCCCGGTGGATTGGAATTCTCAAAGTACAATCCAGGCAAAAATTAGGGATTAATGGCAAGTAACTACGTCCAACAAAGGGGCAAATCCCCCAGGAGCAGTCATGCCATCCATCAGGAAAACTCCAGTCAAGGTCATCTTCGACAGAAGCTCAGGATGTCCAGAATTCAAAATTGGTAGAAGGATAACGGTCGTTATGTTTCGATGTAGCTGTAGCGCGAATTTTTGGACGTGGTTGCGAAGCACTATTGCTTTGGGGTACTACAGCTCGATTCATTTTTATCCCATTGAAGCTGATCAAGGAAGGGAAATAGATGTCTCTAATTAACCCTGCTTGCAAATTGAGTTTGAACAGATGATTGTTGATTTACAGATGCTACAAAGATCGTGGGTCTCTCTTAGGTTATTTTGTTAAAATAGTGCCTGGGCGATTGGTGGGAGGTTTAAGACTGATGCTTTTCGTTTGATATGTGAAGGTACAGGATTTGGGTTTTTGGATTAGTGTGCTCACTAAGATTTTTCTTTCAATCTTATGCCAACGTATTCCCATTTACCGAAACAGAGAAATCAGTGCGATCGTAGTTCCTCCTATTCTATGGGAGGAAATGGTGTTTTGGTGTCTTGTTCAAAGCCCGAGACGTGAAGCTAAAGGTCGTTTATATCTGTTCGAAGCCCAAGATGTGAAGCTGAAAAGGTGTTGTCTTTAGAGAAAATTTGTCATCTCTAAAGGGGGTTTGTTTGTCACAACTGTTGAGTCGCCATACACGTCCAAGTTCTTAATTCTTAAGTCAATCGCTTCTTCGAGACCCATGATACAAGCTTCGTATTCGGCCTCGTTGCTTGTGCATTTAAACGTTAATCTGGCAGTGAAAGGAATATGGGAACCTGATTATGATGATTGCCCCAATTCTGTTTCCATAATGATTGACAGCTCCGTCAAAGATTAGTCCCCATTGGGAACCTGGTTCTGGCCCTTCACTGGGTAGTGGTTCATCGCAATCTTTCATTTTCAAGTACATGACATCTTCGTCTGGGAAGTCAATTCCAACTAAATCCTGATCGTCAATCAGTTGATGAGCCAAATGATCGGCTAAGACAATTCCTTTAACGGCTTTCTGAGCATGATATTCTATGTCATTTTCTGATAACAACATCTGCCAACGGGCTATCCTTCCCGTGAGAGCAGGTTTTTCAAAGACATACTTGATTGGATCCATTTTGGAGATTATCCAAGTAGTGTGACGAATCAGATACTGGCAAAGATGTTTGGCTACCCAAGCCAGAGCGCAGCAAGTTTTCTCAAGCATAGTGTACCGAGTCTCACAGTCGGTGAATTTCTTGCTCAAATAGTAGATGGCAGACTCTTTCCTTTTCGTTTCATCTTGTTGGCCAAGTACACAACCCATTGAGTCTTCCAAGACTGTTAGGTAGATGATCAACGGTCTTCCCTCCACTGGAGGTGATAGAATCGGTGGATTCAACAGATACTCCTTGATACTGTCGAATGCAATTTGGCAGTCTTCTGTCCAAACGCAGTCCTGATGCTTTTTGAGTAGTTTGAAGATTGGCGCGCATGTCGCGGTCATAAGGAATATAAATCTGGAAATGTAGTTCAAACGTCCCAGGAATCCCCTGACTTATTTTTCAGTCTTTGGAGAAGGCATTTCTTGAATGGCCTTGACTTTGTCAGGATCAACCCCAATTCCTTTCTGGCTGACGATGAATCCTAGCAGTTTCCCTGAGCGGACACCGAACGTGCACGTATTGGGATTCAAGCAGAGTTTGTACTTTCTCAGGTGCTCGAATAGTTTTGACAGTTGGGTTACATGCTCCTCTTCTATCTTAGATTTGATAATCATATCATCGACATACACTTCTATTTCCTTGTGTATCATGTCGTGAAACATAGTAGTTATGGCCCTTTGATAGGTTGCCCCGACGTTCTTCAGTTCGAACGACATTACCTTGTAACAAAAGGTGCCCCATGGGGTAATGAATGAAGTTTTCTCCATATCTTTCGGCAGCATTTTGATTTGATTATAGCCCGAGAATCCATCCATGAAGGAGAATACTTTGAACTTTGTTGTACTGTCTACCACCATATCAATGTGTGGTAAGGGAAAGTCATCCTTTGGACTGGCTTTGTTCAGATTCCTGTAGTCTACACACATTCTGATCTTTCCGTCCTTTTTTGGCATTGGTACTATGTTGGCTAACCATTGAGGATATTCTATGTGGCGAAAAAACCCGCGTCAATCTGTTTTTATACTTCCTCTTTGATTTTGATGGCCATGTCCGGGTGATTCCTTCTCAACCTTTGTTTTACTGGTGGACATTCTAATCTTAACGCTAAATGATGTTCCACGATGCTGGTATCCAACCCTGGCATATCCTGATAGGACCAAGCGAATACATCGGGAAATTCTTTGAGAAGCTTTATCAAACTTTCTTTGACAATTGGATTGAGCAGTGCCCCAATCTTGACTTCTTTTCTCTCTTCTTCTGAACCCAAGTTGACCATTTCCAACAACTCTTTGTGGGGTTCAATGGACCTTTCCTCTTGTCTGAGTAATCAGGAGATCTCTTCTGGAATTTCTTCGTCATTTTCTTCTTCAGCCTCGAATACCGGGAATTCAAAGTTGGGAGAAGGCATTAGATCGTATGTTTTAATGGGGCTTAAAACAAGCAATCTACATGACGTGATGATTGTTTTTAGAAGATATAGAGAGAATGCAAGAGTGTGTGCAGTGTATTTTCTGAAAACTGCTTGTTTTTATTATTTGAGTTGTTTTTAGGATTACCATTTTCTGAAAAAGTGAAAAGAGGAAACAACAATAAATGCGGAAATTACAGAACGACATTATTTTATTTATGATCTTGTCAATTCTTGAAACTACGTCCGTATAAAACAAAACTCAGTCGCTTTGGGAGAAGTGAAGAGAGACATTTACAGAAAGTGAGCCCTATCAAAACATCGGTTTCACCTGGGCAGGGTGAAATGTTAAAACAAAGACGACAATTACTTAGACTTATGAATGACTTTCGGAACGTTGACAGCAACCCATTGGCGGCGAACTCCTCGGTGAATCACAAAGTATGGTACTTTCCTTCTTGATTTATCTTCAGAAATAACACTGATTTCTGGTGGAACAGAATCGTTGGAATCTATCTCCCAGGCAGAGTTGTCGTAGGAGGATTCTCCTGTTATATCTCACACAGTATTTGTACTCTCAGGTGGATCTCCCCATCCAGTGGGCTGGATGTCTTCGAGCCTGATACGAGAGCTTTCAGGAGCGGTGTACTTGACCAAGAAGTCGTGCTTGCCACTCGGTTGTCCTAAGGTGTCCCACACTTCTTTGGAACTGGAGGAGTCATCCCTTTCGATGACGTTGAGCTCAGGAAAAGCGTAGTTAAGGAACTCTTGTCCTGCAATCTTTACAAATTCATCGTCGTGCTAGATATTTTCTGAATGCCCTGAGTAATGACCCCATGATTCGGTGGGGACACATGTATTCTTTTCAATGATGCTCAACTGATATGTATCGTTGGGCTGACTCTTTTGCCCCAAGTCTCCCGGGTATGGCTGCCAGATAGGTAGGCCATCCATTGGGCCATAATATTCATGGTCAAAGTTGTCTTTCATTAGAGTGTCCTCCTCTAATGAGTTTGGTGGAGCACGACATCCTTCCAGATTACAATCCCCGTACATCATTTTGATATCTGACCTCGGTATATATCTCGGACTCTGTGCGGGATAGCAAAATGGCGTAGGCACCTCTCCCTGAGACATATAGTTGTCCTTGTTAAGTAGGACTTCCACTCTTCATCTGTATCGGAGGAATCACCCTCGTTGATAGTATGTACTTCTTGAGACACTAGGTGAAGGAAACCTCCACTGTGGAAGAAGTTCTGGATGGGATGAAGACTTTCATTATTAGTAGCAGTCTGGGTACAGGTTGAAGAAAAACCAAGACCTTTCTTTTTCTTATTGTCAGTAGGAATGACAAGCTGTCCCCATCCTCTTACATTGTTACTTTTGATCGCTTCAAGAACATCTTTATACGAAGAAATCGATGTTCCTTTTTCTGATTGGTTGTCATTGCTCATCGAAAGTGCTTGGAACTGGGTTCCAACAACCTCCTCTGGTTCTACACAAGTGGATGATGATAAGTTGCTCACGATCAAGGCCTGCTCTCCGTAGACTGTGACTAGTTGGTCATTCTTGGCGAACTTCAGCTTCTAGTGAAGTGTCAAAGTGACTGCCCCAGCCTCGTGTATCCAAGGTCTTCCTAACAAATAGTTGTATGCTGCCCGGATGTCCATGACCTGGAAAGTGACTTGGAAAGTGCGAGGACCGATAGTTATGGGAAGGTCGACTTCGCCGATAACCTTTTTTCGGGACCCGTTAAATGCCTTGACGATGACCTCGCTGCCTCTCATCGGAGATCCTCAAAATGATAGTCGCATTAGAGTGGATTTCGGCATAACATTTAGAGCTGATCCGGTGTCTACCAGTACGCTGGCTAAAGCATCGTCCTAGGAGTTGACTGTAATGTTGAGTGCCATATTATGATTCTGGCCCTCTTCCGGCAGTTCTTCATCCCTAAACCCCAAGTTGTTGCAGGAAGTGATGTTGGAGATGATGCTGTCGAATTGTCTTATTGTCACATCTTGTTCCACAAAGGCTTGCTCTAAGACTTTCTATAGAGCCTCTATGTGGGCTTCGGAGCTGAGTAAAAGAGATAACACCGAGATTTTTGAAGGATTTTGCAATAGTTGGTCAACAATGTTGTACTCACTCTTCTGGATGAGCTTCAGCATCTCATCGTTGTTCGTTGAAAGGTCGGGATCACTGGATTGACCGACTGGTTGATCGAAAACTTTTGTTTAAGGTTCCTTTTCTTTGATAGGTTCTCCAACTCCCCGATTGAAGATTCGACTGCTTCGTGTTACTCGATTGATGTCTGCAATATTCACGATGGAGCGTAATGGAGTTTCCTTTCCATTCTCAATTGTTTTTGCACTGTATTTGTAAGGGATAACATTATCGGATTTGTACAACACTGGTCCAGGCAGATAGATAACTACAGGAGCCTTCTGATTTTTTTTACCATCGTAGCCAGCCTCAATTGGTTCGATGTTGAGAATCTTTCCGCCATCAAGAGGAACCCTAGATTCATGAAGTAAAGGAATTATGGCGCATACATCTTTGGCCACTTCTCGCTTAGGGATCAAGATAACTTCTTTGCCTTGATTGGGAAGATAGTCTAACATTATGTTAATTGAACCAGAGCTTGAACATGGTTGAACCTCTTTGTGGTCCAACTGGCTTTGGAGGGCCGCTCGCACGAGGTAGCATCCTTGGTTATCCTCTGAGCAAACTCTACAGCGCTCATAGTTGTGTGGTGGCACTTGACCACGTCCGCTTTGTATGCAGTGTAACCTTACTAGATCTATTTCCATTGATCGAACATCCCGACTTTGATGCCTAGTAGGGTTCCCGTCAGTCATACTGACTTGTTGTGTGTCTTCATCTAGATAGATCAGAAGCCATAAGTGGTTCAACAAGTGTTGCAGTGTTCTTTGAACAAGTGCATATCCTTGGTCATTTCCACGACATACTTTACAGTTATGATAATCATGCGAAGTCAGAAAACCGAGCTGGACTTGCTTAGCGTGTAATTTGACCAAGCTGGTATTCATCAAATGAATATCAAAGACTTGAATCATATTAACTTGATAATGACTTCTATCACAGTAGTCCTGGATCCATCCAAGACCCATCTGACGCTGGAGGGCCTTTTGTACAAAAGAGCATCCCTGATTATTTACCGAGCAGATTAGACAGGAATCGTAATCGTGCCATGGCAGATTATGATGTTGGCTTTGCCTTGAGTGCATTGCTACCAAGTTGACATTCATCACACGGATGTCGTGGTTTTGAATGATGTTGGAATTTGTATAAGTCATGTTGACCTCACTAATTTGGTGATCTTGGATCCAACCGAGATCCATCTGTTCCTGTAGAGCTGGTTGCACCACAAAACATCCTTGATTGTCTTTAGAGCAGATATCACACTGGTGATAATTATGAGACGGTACATGACCGTATCCACTATGTATGCAATGCATCTTGACCAGGTTAGTTCCCAATAAGAGTACATTATGAATTTGATAGCTATGGTCAGACTCTTCCCTTATCAATTTACCGCAACCTTCTCGTGTTGAGGCAACAGGTTCGTCTGCACATTTAGATTTGTATCCTTGAAGGATAAGACCCCGTTCCTGACAAGCTTCTGCACATTGGATTTGAAGCTGAGACAGTTTTATATGTTATGCCTTGGTCCTCCTTGATGGTAAGGACAAGTATGATCCACTTTGAACCAAAAAGGCATATTTTATGGTACTGTAAGAGGAGACCTGGTTTAGATGTGCCCCTTGACCAGTAGTAGTGGAAACAGTTTTGTGTATAACATCTGTATAGGGTTGAACCCTGGTGGTCGTGTTGTACGGTTGTTGTTGTACTGAGGACGAACCTGCTAAAGAGGCTGTTGTGTCCTTTGCTGATATTGTTGTTGATTCGGTTGGCTCGGAACAACCTGAGGTTGATACGTCGGAACAAGAGCAGGATTGATAGTAGGAGTTACAGCTGCTACTGGTTGGTATCTTTGCCTTTGCTTTTCGAGAGAGATATTACCTATATCTTGCTTTTTTTTCTTTGGGAAAGCACTACCGTATCTTTTGGTACTGCTTGATGGTCTGGCATCTTTGACCAGACGGCCTTCTCGGACTGCTTCCTCAAGACGTACTCCCATATTTACCATTTTAGTAAAGTCGCTGGGCGCACTGGCGACCATTTGGTCGTAATAGAACGAGCTCAAAGTTTTCAAGAAGATTTTTGTCATCTCTTTTTCCTCAAGAGGTGGACAAATCTAGGCGGCAATTTCACGCCATCACTGAGCATATTCCCTAAAAGTTTCCTTGTCCTTCTGCAACATTGCTCTGAGTTGATCTCTGTTTGGTGCCATGTCCAGGTTATACTTATACTGCTGAACGAAGGCAGCGCCAAGATCTATGAAAGTGATGATATTAGTGCGGTTTAAACCCATGTACAATTTGAGTGCGGCGCCGGTTAAACTATCTTGGAAATAGTGGATTAGTAGCTGTTGGTTCTCTGTCTGAGTTGACATCTTTCGAGCGTACATCACCAAATGACTTTGAGGGCAAGAGTTGCCCTTGAATTTCTCAAATTCGGGCACCTTGAATTTGTGCAGAATTTTCACATTGGGGACCAGACAAAGGTCTGCGGCGTCCTTTCCAAATAGATCCTGACCGCGAATGGCATGCAGTTCCTTCTGCATCTCCAGGAACTATTCCTGGAACTCATTCAATCTGTCGTACATACTTTTGTTTCCACCCGAAGGTATCTATGGAATCTGTCATTCCGGGACAGTATGTACCTTGGGTGGTGGTATACTCATTATGACAGTGACTCTTGGTGCTTTCCTATCCTGAAGTTTGTAACCTTCAGGAGTTGCTGTTATGCCCCTTGCATCTTCGCTTTCCCGAAGTTTGTAACCTTCAGGCCCAACGATTCCTGCTGTAGTTTTCGGATCTTCCGTGATCGGCGGAATATATCCTTCTGGGATATAGTTAAGTGGCATGCCCCAGGGACGATCTTTGGGTACGTTATACCGAGGATCATACTTTTCCTCTATGGGCGTAGATGTGAACTCTGAGATCACAGTCCTTTGTTATTGTATCTGAGTTGCTGCCAGAGATTGCATGTCATTGTGAAGTTTTCTCAAATCTTCTTTCAGAGTGTCGATTTCTTCTCTCAACTCTCTGTTCTCTTCCTTTAGATCATCCATTTTCTTTTGTCGATTGGCCAGAGTATTGTATGAATGAGACAGTTTGACTCTAGAATCGAGACACAAACGTGAGATTCGTAGGGAAGAAGAATGCGTTATGTGAGAATGATGAATGATATGCAATAATTAAATTTTAATTTTTTTTTGTTTTAATCAAAAGAAACTTCAACACTTGGATGGAAAATATCATACAGTGGGGAGACCCCATTTTATTGAATTCAAAGATTGCGGAAATGGAAATACAGTAATTTACAAAGTGCTGTAAAAGGAAATGTCTAAGCTTATGGATCCTGAGTCCTCTCTGAGGAGAGCTCAGGTGCTGGTTCTGGTATTTTCCTTTTCTTTGACCAGGGCTCTTGAGCCGTTGTCGGGTTGTCATCCTTTTGCCAAGTGAAAGGAGCGAGCAAATTCCTTCGTTCGTCTTGATTCTCTACAGCATGTTGCTCTAAAATATCGATCAGAGCATCCTTTTCTTTTAACACTTGTTGTATTTTGGAACACTCCACATTGAGAATGCGGTACTTGTTCTTCCAAGATTTCTTCTCCCGTTGAACTTTGTTGAGAGTGACCTGGAGTTTTTCCGTATCAGACATAAAATAAAGCACAGATTCCTTTAACGAAAGAGCTTCTTAACGAGGGTAAGGCATCCTTAGCTTGAGGGCACTAGTTTGTACCCAGTGGAGGTAAGGTTCCACAGAGACACAGTCTGGTTTTCCTAGAGACTCTCGACCTTTTCGGTGAACATGTTTCCAGGCATGCACTATTTCTGTCTTTAGTGCCCTGTCATTTTCTCCTTCCTTGAAGAAAAAACCTTCCAGATGAACACTACGCGGGACATGTCTCATCGGGTATCCGAGTTGATGGTGAACTAAAATTAGATGATGTTGATTCCTCCTTTAGTTCCTATGAGAGGCACTTAGGGAAATTTCCACATCGGTCAATGATTCTTATCCCGTCGTAGATCCGATTGTACCAATCTATGTCAGAGTTGATAAGAGACATGATTCTCTGTGACCAACGCTGAGTAGTCTTATGATCCCAAAAAGCAGCAGACTTGGGCAAGTGGGAAGTGAACCATTTTTATAGCAGGGGTAGACAGCATGCGATCATTTCTCCGCAGTACAAATTCCTTAAGTGTACAGAATGATAAGCATCTACGAGCAAGGTTGGTACGGGGTTTCCAATCAAATATATCTTAATGGTATTGATATCAACGAAGTTATCAATGTTGGGAAACAAAAATAACCCGTAGGTGAGTAAGACAAATATGCTCTCGAAAGCAGTTGCGTTCCCTATACTAGCAAAGTACAGGGCTTTCTTTATCAAAAACTTGGCTGGTAAACCTTGGATTTCACCCTTAATGGTCATGTGAGTCCTGACTTCTGACTCATCCAAATAGATTGCTCTTGCAATGATTTAATCCTTTGGAATTTTTTCAGTCTAAAAATGGAGCTTGGTCAGTGATGGGTAAATCTGTCAGGTGAGAGTACTCCTCCAGTGTTGGTGCCAGTTGGTAATCCGGGAATGTAAAACAGTGATAGACCAGATCGTAAAACTGAATTAGAGTAGATAGTATTCCTTCAATTACATGGACCCTTAACAGAGACAGTAGTCCTCCGTACTTAGCTCTGAAAGCATCAGAGTTAGTGATCATCCTTGCCAACCCTCTTAAATCCTCTAGTTTTGGAACCTTGAAGGTGTCCTTGTGAGTCTTCCTTCTACCGAAATCCATAACGCAATCTTTCTTTCTGATATTTGCAATCATTGCCTTAGTTTAATTTGAAAAAGAAAGACTAGAAAAGAAGATTTTTTTCTTTGTTTAAAAGTTTTTAATGAAATGAATGCATGAATGCAGCACACAAAAAGATAGAAAAAATATGGGGTCAAGGGTCCATTGTCATGAAGTCGTGACTCTACCTATTCCCAAAGGTTGTACTGGTGAATTTTTTACATGTCCTCAAAATCATTGATCCCCTGGGATAACAACAGCAGGCTGGTTCACCCGAGCGAGCTGCAGTATCTTAGGGTAATATAAAATGATGGTAGTATCGCGTGACAACTATTACCGATAGCTTCCGCACTACAAAATAGTCACATGGTCTTAGTCTACTAAATCCTCTGTTTCATGGATACCACAATCGAACAATCTGCTTTCAACAACTGAAGTCGTTTAGACATTGAATCCGCAAAGGGTATCTCCACTGATTCGATGGGCCACCGGGATCGCTTATTCGGGAGTCACTCCCTATAATATTACCCGTCTATGCCATCACCTATCTTAGGTATTACTCAAACTTTCCAGATACGACATCACCCGCAGTCCCATTAGCAGAAAAATAAACACGGATATTAAGTAGGAAAAACGATATATATATATTTATTCCTAAAACTAACATCCTAGACCTCTTAAGAGCTATAATCCTAGTCCTATACAGATAATGACTCCCCAGCAGAGTCGCCATTTTTACTGTAGCGCACGATTTTTCTCGGTGACGCGACCACCTTATCGCGGAATTTGGGTCTTCTCCTCAATGAAGAGGAGGGGGTGCTACTTTCTGATTTCTTATTTATCCCGTGAAGCTGGAAGGGAAAGGGAAGCTATCTAAAACTAACCTTGCACGCGAATGTTTAACTGAACAAACACTTAAGGAGATTCGGGGAGTCGGGGTCAGGTTATACAATGGGGAGTTGTCAATTACCCATCTTATATGTGGTTATCCATAAGATGTTAGCTCCAGGTTTTGCTTTGTACTTGATGGTGTTTATCCGTTAATGGGTTGGGAAAGTTTCTTGGGAAAGTATGAGAGAGAGAGTGAGTGGATGTTGATGTTCGGGTTTTCCCGATGTTTTTGGTAAGGTACTGGACCTAAGTTTTGATTGGTATGAAGGTGCTGGACCTAGAGTTTTTGATTTAATATGCTCGCTAAGATTTCGTAATCTTATGCCTACGTATTCCCGTTTAAAAGAAACGGGGAAATCAGAGCAATCGTAGTTCCTCCTATTCTAAGGGAGGAAAAAGATGTTTTGGTGTCTTGTTCAAAGCCCAAGATTGAAGCTAAAAGGGTTTATTTGTGTCTTGTTCAAAGCCCAAGATTGAAGCTAAAAGGTTTGTCTGAGAGAGAATTTGTCATCTCTAAAGGGGAGACATCTTGTCTGTTTATCATGGTTGTTGGGTGACTGTTTATAAAGGAGGATTACTTTAACTGGGATATGAGAATCCAGCAATGCCATAATTTCCTTTGTAAGGGATATTAATTTTTGTGTGCCTAAATCAAAGCCCAAGGTTGAAGCTAAGAGGTTGATTGACTCCACTGGGGAAGTCCTTATACAAAGCCTAAGAGGAGGCTGGAAATGGCTGACTCAACAAGAGAGTGTTTATATATGTCTTGTACAAAGCCCAAGATTGAGGCAAAAAAAAAAGAGGCTGACTCTTTGGGGATATCATTATACAAAGCCTAAGAGGAGGCTGGAAGTTTGATTTTTTCGGGGAAAAGGTTCTATCTATCTCGTACAAAGCCCAAGATTGAGGCTAAAAGGGTACTGACTCTAGAGAGAAATCTTTATCTGTCTTGTACAAAGTCAAAGATTTTAAGGCTAAAATGAGACTGACTCGACTGAGGATATTATTTCTCAAAGCCTAAAAGTAGGCTGAGAGGAATTGACTCCGTTGGGGAATATATTTGTCCCAAGTTTAAGAGAAGGTTATGAAGATTTATGTCTTGTACAAAGCCCAAGATTGAGGGTAAAATGGTTTGACTCAACAAGAGAGTGCTTTTATCTGTCCTGTATGAAGCCCAGGATTGTGGCTGAACAAGCTGGAGAAATCATTATACAAAGCCTAAGAGGAGGCTAACTTCCGCTAGGGGAAATCCTTATATCAAGCCTAAGAGGAGGCTGAAAGTTGGACTCAACAAGAGAGAACTTTTATCTGTCTCGTACAAAGCCCGAGATTGAGGCTAGTTGACTCAGCAAGAGAGTGATTGACTCAACAAGAGAGTCTGAAAAAGGTGATTGACTCAAAAAGAGAGTCTGAAAAAGGTTTTAACTCAACAAGAGAGTCTGAAAAGGTTATTGACTCAACAAGAGAGTCTTGGAAGTTTTGACTCAACAAGAGAGTCTGAAAAGATTAGCTCCGCTGGGGAGAATCATTGTACAAAGCCCAAGAGGAGGCTATCTTTGCTGAGGAAAGATCATTATACAAAGCCTAAGAGGAGGCTATCTTCTGTTGGGATTTATTGAGATCCCGAGGCAGGTCCAATATGGAGAATCAACTCTTGCTGAGGGTTACCGAAGAGTTAAGATATCAGATTCCTTGAGGTTCTGATTTGGGATAGTGTTATACTGATGATAAACTGACCCTGACTGGGTTTTTTTTAGGAGAGAGACTGGGTTTTTTAGAACCCATGGGTTTTAACTCCTTTGGAAATTGATCCAGAATGACCGGGGTTTCTCCTATGTTTGTAAAGAACTTGAGAATGTCTTTGAGACTCAAGAGGAGATTTAGATTGTCCGAGTCTATTGGCGTGGAAGAGTTTATCTTTGTATGATGCCCAAGAGGAGGCAAGTGTTTTAAGGGATGAGTATCAACCCTAAAATGGTTGTATGTTTTGACACTAGAAAGACTGCTCTAGCAAAGGATGACTAAGTTTTGTCTTATACCTTTAGGAGGTCTTCAGGGTCCTTGAATTAAGCCCAAGAGAAGGCATGAGAACTTCTAAGAAGCGGGTCCTTGTACAAAGCCCAAGAGGAGGCGGGGATGCTTTTAGGAAGCTTGTGGGTCAAAAATAAGAAGAGTTCAAAAAAAGTTTCACCGAGAATAATCTTTTCTTTAATGAACAGTTATAGGGTTTAAAGAAATTCAAGAGAGGTTTCACTGAGAATTAATCCTCTCTGGGGAAACTGAATTTCTTTGACAAATTCTAATAGTTACAGTCTGAGAAAAGGTTCACCAAAAATACTACCTTTCTCTTTGTTCCATATTGTTTAAGCCCAAGAGAAGGCAAGACTGTATCAGCAAGTCCTATGGGGATCTAGTTTTAACTGTATTTAAAGAGTGACCAACTGGCTTTACCTAGGTCTAGACCTAGTTGCCGGGGAAAACTCTAAATAACTATACTAGTATATATACAGTTTATATATGACAAATATTTAAAAGGATATGAAAGAAGGAATTACAGATGAGCAACTTCCCACAATATAGTTATATATATTAAAGCATGTAAATGAAAGCTGATAAAACTTACAGGCGAGCAAGCTTCCATGCTGTATTGTTAGTTGTTCAGAGAAATTAAAGAAAGTTTTGATAACAACTGTATATTTGAACCTAAATCAAAAGAGAAGTTGTTTTTGAAAGGATGGTTAGGGCTTATACTCAAGGAGAGGCCCAAGGTTTAACAGTGATCGCACCGTTGTTTTGAAGATCGTACCGGGACTTATAAAACAACTGAGGCCCAAAATGGTTTTGGTTAAAAAGTTATTGGGTCTTACACTCTATCAAGAGGCCCAAAGATTTATTTTTGTACAAGGGATGGAGCTTATAACTCAGGGAGAGGCCCAAGATGAAAATAGTTTAAAAACGACGATCGCGTCGAAATTTCGGAAACTGTATAGGGACTTATACAATGACTGAGGCCCAAAAAGGTTTATTTACAAAAGGGTTGGGTCTTACACTCTTTCAAGAGGCCCAAAGATGTTTTTGTACAAGTGATGGGGCTTACAACTCAGGGAGAGGCCCTAGGTGATTTGATTTTGAACTGGCGATCGCGCCGAGATTTTTGAAACTACAGTGGGACTTATACAATACCTGAGGCCCAAAAAAAATTTTATTTACAAAGAGGTGGGGCTTACACTCTATCAAGAGGCCCAAAGGATGTTTTATAATTTAAAATCAAGAGGAAACCCTAATTTTAAATAAAATGTTATTTTTCAAAGGAATTTAAATGAAAAAATGATATAAAATACCAAATATATTCAAAAAAATAAGTTGTACATCTTGAAAAATATTTTGAAAAATCATGTTCAATTACATGAGAGTTTAAAATTCAATTAGTTTTGAAAAATCAAAGTGGGAATTCCATTTAAAAATGTTTAAAAACAATTAAAATGAAATTAATTACAAAAATTCTAACTATATTAAATAAATAATATAAATTGGATTTTTTTGTAAAATAAAATATTTAAACATTTTAGTGAATTTTGAGAAAAAGAATCCATTCAAAAACATAAATATTCAGAGAGAAATTAATTTTTGAATCAATTAACAAAAATAACAAAATATTCAAATATTAGAAAATTTGAAAAAAGGGCGCCAAGAACACCAAGTTCTTGCCTGCGTGCTCTGTTTCTACAGATTTGCATTTTCTCACTTTTCTCCATGATTTCTCAGTGGTTTTGCACGATTCAAACACCAATCTTGTTCGTTTTTGAACAAGGATCACAACCATATAGATTAATTGCTTATATATTAAGTATTGAGTGAGAAATCAGAAGAAAACCTCAAGAACCCTAATTTCAGCATGAACAGAATGAAATTCCACACACGATTGATTCATGGAAATTGATTGAGGGTTATCATTCCATACATGATTAGGAACATATGGCAAAATTATTGTGCAGTAAAATATGCATGCATCATGGAGTTTGAAGAGCTCATGCTTACCTCTTACAGCTGGTGATCGAGTTTAGTGATGGAGGTGTTGTAAGTTGGTTCCAATGATCTGGACAGCTTCCTTAGGTGCCAAGGAGTGCGTTTGAATGCTTGGAATGGATGGAAATGATCTGGAACTTGATTTGGCACCTCAACTGCAAATCTGCTAAAGGCTTGTGCAAGTGGCTGGTGATTTTGAGAATCTGATGTTCCAGATGTGATTTTGTGTTATGGATCACTTCTATATGTTATATGTGAGGTGTCTGAACCATTGATTTGGTTGGAATTGCTCTCAATCTCAAAATCCGATGGTGACTTGAGTTAGAAGGCAAAATTGGAGTAAAAGTGGTGATTTTGAGGAAATCATCAGTTTGGGTGCTTTGGTGTACTCAAACTGATCACAAATGAGGCCTATTTATAATGGAGCAAGTGTGTTTTGCAAGCAATAGTGTGTGGCAACTGCAGCAGGTCTGTGGCCAATTATGATCAAATGGAATCTCAAGTCTCCTCTAGCCATTGACTTGAGATTAGAGCACAGGCTTTGTAGCTTGGGTTCAGAGATAAGCCTTGACTGAATTCAGTTGGAATAGGCTCAGTTCATGACACCTTGGTGCATCCATTAAAGGCTTGGAAACAAAATTGGATTCTTGGCACTTTTTAGCCTTTTTAGGTTTGTTAGGGCTACTTGTAGATTCTTGGACTTTGGAGGCTTGGAGATCAGATTATCCCCCTTGGATTTGATCCTCTGAAGTGTCCAAATTGATGACAAGGCTTGGAGTTATCATATTTGGACAAATAGAGCAAATGTGCACAATTCTGCCTTGTAAAAGCAATTCATGATGCCATGTTTCAAGGGATGTATCTCCCTGCTCAAATTGAATTTGGAGATGATCTGGTACTTGTTGGAAAGCCCTTATGGCATACTTTAACTTTGATGTTCACCCCTAGACCTGATTTGACTTGGATCAAGGTGAAAAATATCCCTACATTTTGGAAAAAGTAAGGCAGATTCTGACTTAATGAAAATTTCACTAAGTGTTGGAAAAATGTCATTTTCATGTTTTTTGCCATTTTGATCACTCCATAACTTAAAATCCATGAGGAATTGGAGTTTGATGTAGTTGAAGCTTTTGAAGTATGTAATGAGAGCTACAAATCCAGCATTGGACCATCCAAAATGGTTGCTTGGATCTCAAGTTATGGTCCTTGGAAGTTGGTACCCTAGCCATTTTGTTCCATAACTTAGAAAAATTCTAAGTTTTTTATGGTTACCCCTTTTACAAGTTAGCTCATTTTCTTTGGTTTTTCTTGATGAATGATGATTCAAATCACATATAAACATTGTTTTAGGGTTAAGGAACCTTGGTTGACCAAAAATCTAAAAAGTCAAACTTTGGATTTCTGTACAGTTGACTTTTGATCGGATGAAATCCAAACTATGCGATCCTTTGTAAAATCAAGTCCTTGAGCTAAATCAAACCTAATGGATGGATTCCATAGGTGTTATAAGGTGTATTGAATCATGTCCCAAGGTTTGGGAGCATGTCCTGGTCAAAAGTCAAAGGCACAGTTGACTTTTTCCTCGAAACCCTAATTGTGGTCCTGATGAAATTGAAACTTGTGAATCAAGCTTCCTGGGTCAATCCATTGTTGCAAATGGGTCAATGTAGTATATTGGAGGCCCTCAAATCATGTCTTGAGGTCTTGGCTCATGCTTTGTCTCAAAAGTCAACTTAGGGGTGAATTAGGTCAAAGAACCCAAATTCCTGATTTTTGGTAAATGCATCCTCTGGGGTTAAATTGACTTGATGATTGGGTTCATGAGGTCTATTGGAGTATCTTGGGTTGTACTTTGAAGCATTGGCTCATGTCTAGGTGAAAATTTTCATCTGGAGGTCTCAGGTGACCAAAACCCTAATTTGGTGACACAGGCAATCTTGAAGCTTGATCCACTTGGAATGTTGCAACCTTGTGCTTGATTCTTGATGTAGGAGTCTCCTTGATCCCTTATAGGTGTTTGATAGGCTAAATAAGTTAAATATCATGTCATTTCTTGATTGATCCTGTGTCTAAGTGCTCTGAGAGGGCCCAAAACCCTAATCTTTGATTGTAAAGAACGCCTAACAAATCCCTGAGGAGATTGATGAGGCATAAAAGTACATCCAAATTGTGATGATGATTTGCGCAATGATGGGAAATCTTGGCGGTCAAAATTTGGGGTATGACAGGGTCGATGATCTTTTTCCAGGGGAAAGGAAAAAGTAAACTCCTCGTTCCTCTTGACTTTCTATAGCATGTTGCTATAGTGTTTCAATCATAGCATCTTTCTCTTTTAGTAACTCTTGAATCTTTGTGCACTCCAAGCTGACAATCTGATACTTGTTTCTCCAAGAGTTCTTTTCACGTTGAGTTTTGTTGAAAGTGACCTGCAGTTTCTCTTTGGCATTCATGAAGTAGAGCATAAATTCTTTTAAGGGAAATACTTCTTGACGAGGGTAAGGCATTTTTAACTTGATGGCTCTAGTTTGTACCCATTGGAGATAAGGCTTTACAGAGATGCAGTTTGGTTTTCCTAAAGGCTCCCTTCCTTTCCTATGAACATGATTCCAGACATGCACAATTTCTTCCTTGAGTGCTCTGTCATTTTCTCCTTCCTTGAAGCAAAGACCTTCCAGATGAATGTTGTAAGGTATATCCCTCATCGGGTATCCAAGCTGACGATGAGCTAAATCTGGGTGATAATTGATCCCTCCTTTAGTACCAATGAGGGGTACATTGGGGAAACTTCCACATTTGTCAATGATCTTTATCCCTTCATAGACCCGATTGTACCAATCTTTATTGGAATGGGTGAGAGACATAATCTTTTGCGACCATCAGATACCACTGTTGAGATCCCAAAAAGCAGCAAATTTGGGTAAGTGGGAAATAAATCATTTGTAGAGTAATGGTACACAACATGTAATCATCCATCCGCTGTACAAGTTCCTTAAATGCACTGAGCGGTAAGCACCTGCAAGCAAGGTTGGGACTGGGTTTCTCAATTAAGAATATCTGGATAGCGTTTATGTCGACGAAATTGTCAATGTTGGGGAAAAGGAATAATCCATAAGTGAGTAGAACAAAGTTATCCTCAAAATCAACTATGTTTCCTATACTGTCAAAGTATATGGCTTTTTCCAACAGAAACCTAGCTGGTAGACCTTGAATTCCTCCCTTGTTGGTCATGTGAGTTTTGATATCTGAGATTTCCAAAGAGGTGACTCTTGCAATGATTTGATCTTTAGGAATTTCTTCTAGTCTAGAGAATGGATCTTGATCAGTGATAGGTAAATCAATCAAATGGGAGTATTCTTCTAATGTTGGTGTGAGCTGATAATCTGGAAACGTGAAGCAATGGTACACTGGATCATAAAACTGAACCAATGTAGATAGGACTTCTTCCACCATGTTGACCTTTAAAAGGGATAAGAGTCCCCCATACTTAGCCCTGAAAGCTTCTGGATTAGTAATTAACATTCCCAATCTTCTCAGGTCTTCAAGTTTTGGATTTCTGAAGGTGTACTTCTGGGTTTTTCTTCTACCAAAATCCATAACACGGTTTCTGATATTTGTAACACCCTGTTGTTTTAGTTCTTTTGAAATTTTTTTTGGAAAGTTTTTGATGGATGCATGAATGCATGAATGCAGCAAATACAAATATATGAAAACATGGGTTTAAGGGTTTATCGTCACGAGCATGAAGCCACGGATCTACCCATCCCAAAGGTATGTACTAGGGGTTCTTTTTGTACCTGTAGAATGGGTTCTAACAAGGTTCCCAAAATCATTGACTCCTCTTAAGAATATTACCAGCAAACCGAGTGACTCATGAGAGCTGTAATATCCCTAAGATGGATTTCATATGAGTGTAGTATCGTGTATCGACTATTCCCGATAGTCACCGCACTACGTCCTAAAATGTCTGAATGGTTAAATGTTTACTAATCCTCAGTTTCACGGGTGCCTAGTGGAAAAAGTAATGTTTTCACAACTTGCTCACTTAACATCAATAATTCCAAAAGGGTACCTCTACTGATTTGGTGAGCTTTCAATTTAGCTTGGTCAGGTTTCACTCCCTATAAGCCTTCTTGAGTCTGCCACCTCCTATCTTTAAATATGCTCTAAAGCCCACTGAGGATTTTTTGACTCACCACATGTGTATTAATCACATTCCTAGATAAAAAACAAATTAAACAAATATGACAGATAAGCAGGTAGTATGATAGAAAATAACAAATGATAAAAACGAGAAAAATAAAATGGAAAAAATATGCAATGTACACTACAAGAAAATTGGCAAGTTGCGACGGTTAATATTGGCATATTACAGCGGTTTGAACCGCCACAATTTACTAGTCGCGACGGTTTTGCTTCTGTCGCGAAAACGTGTGTCGCCAGGCTATATCGCGACGTTTCCTAAAACCGCCACTCCAACCGTCGTTCTATGTTGCGACGGGTAAGGAAATGTCGTAAATTGAAAATTGCGGCGGTTAAAACTGCCATAAATAATTGTTTTTGTTATCCAAAAATAAAAAACCATAGGTATTTCCAAAGGTAAATCCGCAGGAAATGTAAAATCCGCAGGTAATTCCGCAACTAATATATTTCTAAAATTAAAATAAATCAAATGATAATGCCAGAAATAATCCGCAGCTAATATATTTCTAAAATTAAAAAAAAATCAAATGAACTTTTAGCACACACTGAGCATTGTTTTCATTTACAGAGCATTGTGACTTGGAACACTACTGGACTGCTAGAAACTGAACAATTTAGAGTGTAAATACTACAACAATGATAAAAGAAGAGGGAAAATTAAGATTAAGCAAAACCTCGGAACACACCCTAACAATACCTTTGAAACTTTCTGTACAAGTAATGTTGTCCATGTCATCATTTCGCAACGAGTGTTCCCGGGAAAATTGAAATTTATTACTTTTGAGCGTTATTTCTGCTGCAGGAGCACTATCATTGCCACTATCATTGCTATCTGATATGCTAACCTGTAGAAAAAGCTGTCTTTTAAATGGCTGAAGGGTCAAGACACAATACATAATATGAAAGAAGTGTGTAACTGCACGGCTTCTAAAAAGAATCGGGTTCAAAAGTCGCTAAACTCACTTCTTCATGAACTGCAGATATACAAGGACGTGTAAGTTTCCTTTGCCTAATTAGTGAGTAAGAATCATCAACTTCTAAGCAAGATTTCGCCGTTGTATATCACTACTTCTTCCCTGAGACATGAGAGAAGGAAACCAGTTGTATTATTTGAACGACGAAAAATAGAGAGCTTTTGTATACAACATGCTGAAATCTGAAAGTTGCAGTTAATGGATTTCTGAGTCAAACTTACCTTCTGTAGATGGGTAGGAAAATGGTCAATTTTCTGCTGTTCATCTGAAACTTTCGGGATTTGTTTCTCAAAAGTGGCCTCCACATATGAACCAACTAAAATAATAATCCGCGGATTAGCGTCACAATAATACTCTAGCTCAACAGAGTAATGAATTCTAACTTGCCAAAATTTCCATTACCTTCATTATATGAGGATCATTCCTGGCCCCTTGCCAGACCTGAGTCATCCACCTTCTCCAGGACATTTACACGAGCCACCCAAAAAATCCAGCAACTGCCTGTTTAGATGCATTTACAAATTACAAAGTAAACATCCATGTCAATAGAAATAGCGAAATATTATAATGAAGTACGATGAAGGCATAAATGCATACCTAGAGTCTATGATATCATGTAATTTAGATAAAGACTTTGGCTCAAGAAGCTGAAATTTCATGAAAGTAATGTATTATCAGTACATGTATTTGGTTTAAATTTGAATCAGATACATATACCTTTTTGCCTGTAATTTGTTAGGGAGAGAGCGTGAAATACTGCTAGCCAAGAGTTATACTATCCTAACTCACCTGTATCTTTGCAATAGTTTTGGCATCAAGAAACTTCTGAGCAGCCGACCAAAGCATCTTTCTAAATCTGGGACCAGCATTGACGATATACATTCGATTTAACGTCTGTAAATAAACGTTAACGAGGTTAGTTTATATAAGAAGAGAACTGAAAGCAAAGTTACTTCAGGATTAACACAATGCCTAAAGCACAATGCATAAATAACCAACAATCACATACCAATACAAACTACATACCAAGCCATTTACATCTAATATTGTCGTGGTTGAAGAAATCCATCTCTTAGACGCAATGGAACACGCCGGGAATTTCTCATGTAGAGCTCTCTCGAACTCCTGAACATGGTATTTTAAATATCGATCCATCGTGGTTATCCGCATCAAGCGACTAGGATAAGCTTTCCCAAGCCTCTCGATGTAAACCGGCCGACCCTCCTTATCGACTCCATAATATCCTTGAGCATTGTTTTCTTTATAGTGCAAGGCCTTTGCAAATGCATGACACTGTATGTCATACTTAGAAGAGTAATATCACATGAAAAAGAAGAGGGAGAGTCAGAAAAATATCCAACACAACAGGGTTTAAAAGTTCAAAAGAAAAACATGTGTTGAAGGGTGTGCATACATCACATGCACACACACAAAACACACCCAAAGACAACTAATAAAAGAAAGAGGAAGAACCTTCTCTGCAAGAGCACCCCGAAGGCGAATGTCAATAGGAAGAGGTTTCTCATCATGTTCCATGAACTCGGCCTACAGATACAATTAACAAAAGCAAGTGAGTGTAAATTCCAAAAGTAGAAAAATGTGTGTCTAGTCTCTCTCCATGCATTTCCAAAATCAATATTAGTAACTTATGAAATGTCTAACCAATGCATCCCAAAAACCAAAACTGGAAAAATATAATTTCCAACCAACCACAAGTTTGTCTTCATAAATGCTTGAAAAAAGATCTCTCACGGATCAAAACATTCAATTTATTTTCTAAACAACAATGATGACAAATGGTAAATTAATGAGATCCATTTATCATTTGTGTCTAGATAAAGGGAGCAGAGTAAAGCACGAGTTGAAGTACATGGATCAAACAAAACCGTTGTATTCAATCATTGCCTAATTTCTCATGGAGAACATTTTCCATGTCAGATTTACGAGCAGTGCTTTCTCACCATTTAATCATCATTTCTCACCAACAGTGCTTTCGGCAGAAACAACGCCAAGTTCATTCTTTGTAGTTGTCAGAAAGTACGCCCGTGCATCTCCAAGTGAAAGCTGATAAAAAAAGGATCGCGTAAGTTAAAGTGTTATTCAAGTAGCAACCAATTGATTTGAGGGAAATTTGGAAGTTATGAAAGTAACTTATAAAACTCTTAAAGCAGTAATAGTACCACAAGAGCTTTAACAATGTCACCAGGACGGAAAGATAAGTGCATGTCTACTTTATCAATCTCAGTGGCCCTAACATCTTGCTTCCTGCCAAAATAAGAAAAAAGCATACTCAAAATATTAAAACAGGAATAATCATTAGAACCTCAAATGACAACTGCATGAAATTCATGATATAAAGATAGTTGCGCACAAATAATAAAGTTCAACTGTTCAACCAAACCCGATACTGTTAAATGAACTACAGTTTCTACAGCTCTAATCTTCCTTTTTTTTCAAGTAATTGGTAAAGTCCCTCTAAAAGATACAGTGGAATTTGCTTTGAAACAGACATAAGCAGAACATCAACTGATAAACACCATTTACAACAAAAAAAATGTAAGTCAAATAGGCACTCTCAAAAATATGGGCATTCTTCTATAATCAAATACATGAGAAAACCACATAGTGCACACTGCCAGCCATAAAAATATGGTTGCCTTCTTGACAAAACTGTTAAAAGGCAATCATGAGACATAAAACTGACAATAATTCACACTATTGACAATACTCAACGGAAATACCAAACTACGATGTGAGCTGTGATTCTAAGTAAGATGTATACTTTAATATAAAATATGTAATAGATTAAAAACACTGGCATTATGCTCATACATTGCAGAAGTATCAATTTAGCCATCTTGTTCTCAACTGTTCAACTAAATCCTCTCTTCGTTTATCAAGCCAACACTTCAAAATCAAAATCAAAAAAATAGAGAGGGTCTTACAAGCGTGCAAGACCATCATATGCTTGTTTGACTTGTTCAAGTTGTGCAGAGAGTTGCATGACTTCTGCTGTTAGTGTCTCTGCTCTGCTTATTTCCCTCGTAAGTTGGCCCTGCCAAGCAATCAAATGGGTGTACAATAAGGAACAGAAACAGATGAATGCTGTCAAAGTTGAGAACAGAGAAACCTCAATGAAGTTTCTCACAATACAATTCAAAAAATTATAGTGTGATGATTAATTGTAGAGTCAATTTTTTACCATTAGAAGACCCGGCAAGGGGAGAACATGAATTGATAACAAAGAACAAACATGTTATGAGTAGGGTAAGTATAATAGCCTTCAGAGATGCCACCTCTCCAATAGATGTTGAGGAACTAGTCTCATCATGTACCCCATTCTTAAATGAGTCTGGCAAGCTATTAGACTGTTCCACTCGCAATTTATCTAGAAGCCCGCGCAGCTCTTCATTTTGCTTAAGACACTCCATCACCTGCAGAAACACCAGTCAACACAGTAATAGAAACAAAATTCTTCAGTCTAGAACTATCACATTTGTTATAATGTATATACCGAGAAGGAAATCTTAAACACACCATAAATAGATAAAGACTATTATCGGCACTAAAATTTACTTAACAACCATACTAATCTTAACCAAAACAAAGAAAAGAGTACCATGTTTGTAAATTTTACCTTCAGATTTCTAACTTGGTGAGGTAAACCAGCAGGAATAAGAAAAACATCTCCTGGCTTCTGAACAAAAGTACAAGGCTCAAATAATAAATGTGCATGATATATACTCAATAAATGAAAAGACTGAGTTTGATGTTTAAAAGTCTTTGGAAGTTTTGATTAAATCAGTGTATTGAGCAATAAAACAAGTTCAGTTGAGTACTACAAACAATAACAAAACCGTTATCAAACATGAATGACAAATCCAACTTTCTAAAATCCTTATCTACATTGAAAATCATCTAAAAATAATTCAAATCAAACTAAAAAAAATGCATTACTAGTCAATTTCATATACCTACATCGTCCTTTCTTATACTGAGAATTCCTATCACTTTCTGGTTCTTTGCTCCTGTATACCTCAGACGGAGAAGAACAATAAAGCTGCAGAAAACCAGAAAAATAAGATTGCATTATTAGAAAGAAAATGTAGAAATTAACCGACCCATTTACAGAAACAACATTAACAAAGCATCTAAACAACCACTGTGGGTCAGCCGTAAACCATAGGATTCTTCGATTCCTCTTCCATTCTTCATTTCTTGCACATGTTGCTCGAAAGTACATTACACGGTTTGATAGAGATTCAACCTAGGGTTTGAGAGATTGAAATTTGAGAGAGGAGAAAAGGAACCATAATGAAATTTGAGGGTTTCAACATAGGGTTAAGAGATTGAAATTTGAGGGTTTCAACACAGGGTTAAGAGATTGAAATTTGGGAGAGTAGAAAAAGAAACCATAGGGTTTGGGATTTGGGAGAATTTCAGAATAATTTCTAAAAGTATAGAGGTCGTGAAAAGCAAGTATTGTACAATTGGAGAGAAAGTATTGAAAAAATGAAAAACCTTTGATTTTAACAAATAAGTGGGGGCGGTGGTTGTTTAATTGCCGTGAAGTGAATTTTTTTGGGGGTGGCAGCGTCATAACTTGAATTTTATGGCAGTTCTATTAATTAATTGTCGCCACCTTTAGTAAATTAAAAAAAATAAAATGACAGTTGGTATAAACCGTCGTAGCAACTGTCGTTATTAAAAAGGTACGACGGTTATTAAGTAACTGTCGCGATTTTTCTGTCGTAAAACCCTAATTTTCTTGTAGTGGTAAGGCTTAACCCTCTTAAGAGGCAATTAGAATTTCCCCAGCAGAGTCGCCATTTTTCTGTAGCTCCGATTTTTTGTGACGCGACCACTACCGCTTTTAGTGCTACTTTCTGATTTCTATATTTATCCTATGAAGCTTAAAAGGAAGGGGAAGATATCTTAAACTAACCTTGCACGCAAATGTTTTCCTTTACAAATGCAAAGAGATCTGGAATCGGGGGTTGGTTATACAAAGGGAAGCTATTAACACCTAGAGTATCTATAGTAATCTATAGGAACCTTTATTTGCATATGTTTCTACTGTTGAATTGCTCGGTTACTTAAATCCATTTGCTGTTGATTGGGAAAGTTTCTCCTTTGTGAAGATTGAGGAGATGTTTTTGTTGTTTTAGGGTTTTCTATTGTTTTTGGGAAGGTACTTGACCAAAGATTTTTTATTAGTGCGCTCGCTAAGATTTCGTAATCTTATGCCTACGTATTCCCATTAAGAGATTTGGGGATATCAGAGTGTTCATAGTTCCTCCTATTCTATGGGAGGAAATTGTTTGGCGACTTGTTCAAAGCCCAAGATTGAAGCTAAAAGAGTATTTGTGTCTTGTTTAAAGCCCAAGATTGAAGCTAAAAGAGTGAATGAGAGAGAATTTGTCATCTCTAAAGGAAGATATCTCACCTATTCATCACAAACATTGAAGAATTGATTTATAAGGGAAGGTGTTTTAACAGGGATGTCTGGAATCCAACAATGCCACATCTTCTTTTATAGGAGAATTGAAATGTCATGAAGGAATAAGCTTTAACTCAATGTAGAGCAATGCCGCTTTTTCCTTTATGATTCTTTCATGTTAAGAGAGGGACATTGACTTGCATATGTAGAATCCAGAGGTTTGCCGCTTACATCACTTAGATGAAAGAGAACTTCATCCATGATAAGGGAGGGACTCCAGCTTGGATTTTGAATTGACAAGTGTGCCACTTACATCAATTATCTAAAAAAAAGTTTTATTTGTTTGTTTTAAAATGTGATGTATAAAGGAAATATCCTCCTACAGAGAGGACTCATAGTCTCATCTGTGGGGATGTTAAATTTTGTGCCTTGATCAAAGCCCAAGGTTGAAGATGAAAAAAATTGAAAACTGGCTCAACTAGGGGAGTATTACGTATGTCTTGTACAAAGCCCAAGATTGAGGCTGGCTGGGGAAATCATTATATGAAGCCTAAGAAGAGGTTGAGGGAATTTAAGTGGAGATTGACTCTTGCTGAGGACATTTAAATCCAAGAGAAGGTCTAAACTGTTTTGAGGAATCAAAAAGGGAACTAACTCTTGCTTAAGAGAGTTGAATTATTAAATTTCACAAAGGCTTTGATTCTTTTGGGGATTTGTTGATTGTAACCTGACCCTGGCTGAGGATTTTAAAATGAAAACCAAACTTGTTGAGGATCAAAAGAGACTTAAAGGATGGGTTTGAATGTCTTAGAGGTTTTGACTCTTCTGGGAATTGGTGTATTGATAAAGATGACTAGGATTTATCCTATGCTTTTAAGAAGCCTGATGGTCCTTGTATGAAGCCCAAGAGGAGGCTGGGGATGCTTCTTAGAAGCTTGTGGGTCCTTGAATGAAGCCCAAGAGGAGGCTGGGGATTGAGACTTTCCAAGTCTAGGAAGAGTTCAAGAAAGGTTTCACCGGGAAATAATCCTCTCTTTATTGAATTGTTTAAAGGTTGAATAAATTAAACAAATTCCAAGAGGAGGCTGACTGTATTAGGGAGAAGAATTCCTTTGTACAAGAGGGAACTAGTTGTTTGAACTAAGTTATACTGATTGAAAGGATCCTATTGTTTGAACTAGTCTAAACTGAGGATGATTTAAATGCTAAGAGAAACTTAACAAGATATACAAGTATATATACAGATATATGAACAAGTATATAAATAAACAAGTATGAATTGAATTGAGAAAGGTGGTGGGTCTTTATTCTCTGGATAGAGGCCCAAGTGTATTGTGATTGATTAGATGTCTTCTTCAAGATTGAATTAGTGTTTTGAAGAAATTGAAGAAATTTTTAAATTTTAAGATGAATTGGTCTTAAGTAAGAGAGAAGCAAAGGTGTTGGGTCTTACACTCTAAATAGAGGCCCATGATGATTGTTTGTATCCTGTACAAAACCCAGGATGAATGAGGCTAAAATATTTTCTATTTACAAATGGGGGTGTTGGGTCTTACACTCTATCAGAGGCACAGATGATTATTTAAAATAAAGTTTATGTACAGAGGGATGAGACTTACACTCCTAACAGAGGCCCAAAGATTGTTTAAAACAAAGTTTTATGTACAGAGGGATGAGACTTACACTGCTAATAGAGGCCCAAAAATTGTTATGAAAAAAGTGATCGCACCGTGATTTTGAAAAGCGCGATGGGACTTATACTATAATAGAGGCCCATGAAGTGGTTTATTTACAAACAGGATGGGGTCTTACACTCTAATAGAGGCCCAGAGATATTGAAATAAAGTTTGAAAGATAGAATCAAAGTAAAATCCTAATTTCATTTTTTAAGATATTTTTCAAAGAAAAATCAATAAAAAAATGTATAATTTATCAAATGAATCAATTAATCATGTCATAAACAATGATTAAGGTTTATGAAAAAGATATCTTATCCACATGAATATTTAAAATCGTTTTAGTTTAAGAAAAATCAAGAAAAGAAATAATTTTAAAATATTTAAAACAATTTAAAATAATATTTTTAATATATTAAAAATATATCAAATACAAAATATTTTTGTGATTTTTTTGTGGATTAAAATAATAGGGTATTTAAATGATATGTGTAAAAAAATTGGGATTAAAAATAATTAATTTGGTAGGAGAAATTAATATTTGAATTTAGTTAAAATAAAAAAAAGTGAGAAAAACAAGTTGTAAAAAAAATGCCAAAGGGAGGGATTGAACCCACGCCCTCTAACTCCCAACTCACAAAACACGCTTTGACTAACTGAGCTAACTTGCGTTGGTGATAAGTAAACCAAACCAACATATAATATATGAAAAATGCGTGGTAAATTCAAATTTTTCGCGCGAAGAATTTCATCTTCAACCTTGAGACAGAATTTGCAAAAACCATGCTATCTCATGAAATACGTAATGAAATGAGATGATGTAAACATGAAAATTGTTCGTTTTCAAACCAGGAACATGATGGTGGCCTTTAATTTCATTTATTTTAAGTGTGGAGTGAGTTATTATGTTATAATCAGATGAACCCTAAAAAATGCAAAAACTAAATTAAATCCCATACACGCAAGATAAATAACAATTGATTGAGGGTTAATGATCTATGAATATCCAGAAACATGTTGGTAACTTGAAACAAAATTTATGATGCATGATTCATGGAGTTTGAGAAGTTCAGGCTTACCTGTGCAAGAGGAATTTGAATCCTCAGTTGTAGGTGTTACAAATGTGAAATAATGACCTGGATAGCTTCCCTAGACCTCAAGGAATGTGTTGATGTGCTTGGAATGGATTAAAACCTTCTGGATTGATGGGCTCGACTCCAACTGTAACTTGCTTGGGATGAACTAGGATCTTGATGAATTTGATGTTACAGATGATGTTTAAGTGTTTGGATCACTCACATATGATGTATGTGAGGTGTTTGGATCATTGGTTTGGATGGAATTGCTCTGGTTTGAGAAATTCGATTTCTCCCTCACTTGAAAGTTTGAAACTTGGAAAAAAACTGAATTTTCAGAAAACAAGGATTGAAGTTGTTTTGGTGTGTTTGAAATGAGGCAATGTGACCTCTATTTGTAGGTAAATGGATTTGTCTTGGATAAATAATTACAGATTGAAGGATAAGAGCTTGGTTCAATGGTTTTGGATTTATGTCATTACTTCTCATGCAAGGTACAATAGCTCCTCCAAATAGCACAACTACCAATTGACCAATTCCACATTCCTCAGTCATTTTTATTGTTGTTTATGTGAGCATCTTGACTGAAAAGAGTACCTTTGTTGAATGTGCGTTATTGCACATAAAAGTCTTTGAATTCAAGGCATAATGTGACAAAATCCATTAATCCAATTTGAGATATCTCTTAACCCTTTGACCCAATTTTGCAGGTTTATTATGATTTCTTCTGTTATACATTGAACAAGTGTTGCATTGATCATTACACTTGATAAAAGAATCGTGTACGGCAAGTGATGATCCAAAACAATTTTTGAAAAACAATTGCAGCATGGCGTGTTGAGACCTCCATAACCCTTTGCTCAAGTGGAGTTATCTCATGCTCTTGGGCTCTTTGGAAAGCTGGGATGATGTGCTTCAACTTTGATGTTCATAATTGGACTTGATTCATCTTGGATCATGGTGAAAAATCCCTCCACATTTTGATGTTTTGACTGATTTTACCTTAGGCAGATTTTCACTAAGTGTTGAAGTTCATTTCATATTTTTCTTGATTTTGATCACTTCATAACTTAAAATCCAAGCATTTTTTGACCATGATTCAAGTTTTCACTTTTGTAGTATGTGATGAGATCTATCATTTGAGCTTTGGAGTGCAAAAAATGGTTGCTTGGATCACAAGTTACTGCCTTTGAAAGTTGGGTACTTAAACATTTTTTCCATAACTTAGTGAAATTTTCACTTTCTCAACATTGCCCTTTTTACAAGTAACCTTGATTTCTTGATCAAATCTTGTTCAAATGCAACAATGGATCATGTTTTCTTGTATAATGGTTCATGATGAACATTTTTGGCCAAAAAGTAAAACTTTGACTTTGGGTCTCAGATGAATTTTGTGCAGAGAAACCCTAATTCATGATTTTCAATGAACGGATGTCCCAAGGTGATTTTAAACTTATGAATTGACTTCAAGGGTACATTTGAGTGTCTTGAATCATATCCCAAAGTTTGAGATCATGTCTTAGCCAAAAGTCAAAGGTATGGGTGACTTTTCATCAAAACCTTAGTTTGTGGCTCAGATGGATTTGAATTCTTGCATTGCTTGTGAATTAAGTTATTTGAATCAATCCAATCATATGAATGGAATAATATGATGTATTTGAGGTCCTTGAAACATATCTTGAGGTCTTGCCTCATGCCCAGATGAAAATTTCCCTCTGGAAGCCTTGGTCGACCAAAACCTTAACTTGGTGACATTGATGGTCTTGAGGCTTGATCAACTTGAAATGATACAATCTTGTGCTTGATTCTTGATGTTGAGGACCTCTTGTCCTTCATGAATTATTTGAGAGGCTTGATAAGATTATGTCAATGTTTGATTGATCCTTTGCCTGAATCCTCTGTTGGTCTTAAAAAACCCTAATTCTTGGTCAAGGTGAACACTCAACAACTTTGAAAGGATTAGTGAGGTATGAAAGTACATCCATATCGTGGTGATGATTTGCACAATGATGTGAAGTCTTAGGGTCAAAATTTAGGGTATAACACTTAGAGATAATTTTGATTGTTTTTTATTGTTACATTTATTATGATAATATGAAATTTATGGTCGTATGTTATATTTCTTTTTAAACGAATTACATGGATTTAGATTCTTTTATATTTTTTTCCATGAACATTGAATAATAATTTGATTTAAGAGTTTGATTATGAATTGAACATTATTATTATTATTATTATTATTATTATTATTATTATTATTATTATTATTATTATTATTATTATTATTATTATTATTATTATTATTATTTAGGATTTAGGATTTTAATATTATTTTTATTTTTATGAATGGATTTTTTATTATTCAAGAAAATCAATTTATATGCCCCCACATGCTTTTATGTTTTTAAGATAATGATTGTATATCTTCTATAAGAATGAATAAATATTTCATAATGAATCACTGCAATTGTTTGGATTATTATATGTATTATAATATTAAAGATTTATTTTGTTCATGATATTTTTTGAAAATAAAAAAATGAAATTTAAATTTAAATATATATCACAAATTTAGTTCATTATATGTAAAAGATATACAATCACAAATATATAATCACAGATATACGATCACAAATATATATCACAAAATATCACAAATTTAAAAATGATATTTAATTTGTTCATTATATATATATATATATATATATATATATATATATATATATATATATATATATATATATATATATATATATATATATATATATATATATATATATATATATATATATATATATATATATATCACAAATTTAGATTTGATGAAATATTTTTTTTCTATGAAATAATGTTTTGAATTTCACTTGGATAATATATGATAAAGATTTGATTCAAAATTAAATTTGATTATTTTTTTGGAGGAAACATATTTTTGACTTGATTCAATTTGATTTACACTTTGAGTGATAAGACAAACACAAAATTGTTTAATATATATTTAGTTATATTTATATCTTCAGTTTTGATTCACATAAAATTTTCACTTATATTTATGTTTTGAAAAATAAGACAAATACAATTTTGTTTAATATATTATATATTAAATATGTATTTGTCTTATTTCTCAAAATATAAATATAAATATAAAAAATGTTTGAAAAATGATTAGTAAATACTACATATTTAGTTATTATATACTCTTTCGGTAACAATTTCATTAGAGATTCTTGGAATTCTTTCTCTTTTCAAGGATCTCCTTCTTTTGTCTTTAAAGAAAAACTTAGAGCCTTGAAGTTGAGGTTGAAATGGTGGAACATTAATGTGTTTGGTTGGTTAGATCTAAAAATTGATCATCATGCTGCGAATCTCAATGAATTTGACGAATTGTTGGAAGGGGGTTTATAGGGTTTGTCTGAGACTCAACTGATAAATCGTGGAGAGGAGGAGGAGAAATTCTGGTGCAACTTGAGACGCAAAGAGAGTTTTATTCATCAAAAGTCTAGATTCAATTGGATCAAAGGTGGTGATGTTAACAACATACTTTTTCACTCCTTTATCAAGTTCAGAAACAGACAGAATTTCATTTGCATTAAAGGCTCGGATGGTGAGTTGTTGGAAGGTCCTAGGTTGGTTAAAGAGGCTGCGTAATAGTACTTCAAGCAGAAATTTGAAAGGGATGATTGTGTGAGACCAATATTCAATCTTTCTGACTGTGCCAAACTATCAGAGGATGAAAGGGTCAGGATGGATTCTCCTTTCACTCTTGAAGAAATTAGGAGAGCTGTCTTCAACTGTGATGGAAATAAAGCTCCTGGTCCCGACGGTTTCTCATTTAAATTCTTTAAGGACTGCTGGGATATCATAGGGCCAGATTTCTCCAATTGTATTATTCATTTTTCTCTGACTGGTAACCTCCCCAAGGTTTTCACTTCGTCGTTTCTGGCTCTTGTCCCGAAACAGGATAACCCTCAAAGTTTAGGAGATTACAGACCTATCTCCTTGGTGAGCTGTGTCTCTAAAGTTATTTCTAAACTTATGGATACTAGAATTTCTTCCGTTATTTCCAAGTTGATTTCTCCCATCCAAACGACGTTCATCCCAGGCAGAAATCTTTTGGATGGAGTTTTGCTTGCCAATGAGGTTATTGACATGGCTAGGAGGGATAGGAGGTTTTGCCTCCTCTTTAAGGTCGATTTCGCTCAGGCCTACGACTGCGTAGATTGGAAGTTTCTGGTACACGTCCTCAAATCCATGAATTTTGGTAACAATTGGATTAGGTGGATAGAAGGAAATGTATGTAACAGTTCAGTTTCAGTTCTGATTAATGGATCGCCCTCCAAAGATTTTGAGGCCTCTAGAGGCTTGAAGCAGGGAGACCCGCTCGCCCCTTTCCTTTTCAATCTTGTGGCTGATTCCCTTGCTATGATGATCAAAAGAGCTTTTGCATTGAATATGTTTTCAGGCTTTGGTTTTGGTATTGGAGATTCTATCGATGTGTTACAATTCGCTGACGACACCTTGATTTTTAGCGATGGCGGGTATCATAATCTTTGGGCAATCAAGTCTATTCTTCGAGGTTTTGAAATGGTGTCCAGTTTAAGAATTAATTTTTCCAAGAGTCGCTTGTATGGTATTGGTATTGAGGAGGAGTTTCTAAATGCTGCAACTTCTTTCCTTTACTGCAAGACTGGTGTGTTTCCTATGAAATTTCTGGGAATCAACATAGGAGGAAATCAAAGGAGATCCTTGTTTTGGAGGCCTATAATTGACAGTTTGAAGGAAAGGTTGAATTCTTGGATTGGCAGAAACTTGTCTATTGGAGGTAGGGTCACTTTAATTAATCCAGTCTTGGTTAACTTACTGATTCATCATTTGTCCTTCTTCTTGGCTCCCTCGAAAATTGTTAGAGAAATTATAGCCATACAGTGCATGTTCTTATGGTCGGGTTCGGTGGATAAAAGTAGGGTAGCTTGGATTAAATGGAGTGATATTTGTCAACCCAAGGACAAGGGAGGGCTTGGTTTAAAGAACATCCTTTTGTTTAACAATGCCTTGCTTTCCAAGTGGTTGTGGAAGTTTTTGAAAGGTGGTAACGAAATCTGGCATAACTTTATGGTTGTGCGCTATGGGAACCTTGCATATTGGGTGTTGAATTATGATCCAAACAATCATCCTAAGGATGCTTCATTATGGATGAGGGATATTCTCTATGCTAAGAGAAGTGGTGATTCTTCTAATTTCTCTTTGTGCGTAAAACCGGTGTTAGGCAATGGTTGTAACATTCCTTTTTGGAATTCTACCTGGTGTGGTTCTCACCAGCTGAACCTTTCTTTTCCTAACTTGTTCGATGATGCAGTGACAAGGGATGGAATGGTAGCAGACTATGGCTTTTGGCATGAAGGGCATTGGACGTGGAAGTTCCATAATTGTTGGAAGGAAGGGTACACTGTCGGCCAGGATTTGGGTATTTTTTGCAGGTGTTTGCCGTAGGTAGCAGTTTGTTGCGGACTGTGGAGGATTCTTGGGAATGGAAAGAGGATCAGAGCAAGGATTTTTCGGTTAAAAGTTCTTACGATTTCTTGTCTCGTTCAGTCCAAGGCTCTCCTCTTCATCAGTCAGAGACCTTGCTTTTGAAAGTGATCTGGAAGACTAAAGTTCCTCTGAAGATTCAAATTTTTGCTTGGAGGTTAGCTCGTGATAGATTGCCGACTTGTTCCAACCTGGTGTTTAGAAGTGTTATTTCTTCTTTTCAACATAAGGAGTGTGTGTTGTGTTACCATGATGAAGAGGATACTCTTCATCTTTTCTTAAATTGTCCTAGAATTCAATCTCTGTGGTAGAAATTTTCTAGCTGGTTAGGCGTTCAACCGATAGTGGCGGATAGCGTTAGTACCAATGCGTTGTTATGGTTTTTGGCTCTTTTTCATAAAGGGAAGGAAGATATGAGCTGTTATATTTGGATTGTTTCATCTTGGTGTATTTGGAACATGAGGAATAACATTATCTTCAAAGGCCTTGAATGGGATGAGGACGAGTTTTTCAACCGTATTGTTTCTATTTCTTGGAGATGGTTAGAAATAGGGCATAAGAGATGTAATTTTTATGATTGGAAGTATCATCCTTTAGATTTTTTGTAGTTTTCTTCGGGGTGTTTTTCTTCCCTTCTCCCTTTGATTGGCTTTTTGTAATGGGTTGGAGAATCTCTGTTTCTCCCTTTTAATACAAATAGCTTATAAAAAAAAATATACTCTTTCGATCCCAATTTCTAAGCGAAAACATATTTTTTTTATATCCCAAATTATAAGAGGAAAAGACTCAATCTTAACCATTTAAATTAATTTTTGTAAAAATATCCTTAATAAATATTTAATTTTGTTTTTCAAAAACATTTCACTTACTTTGACATAATGATGGAGTGTGCATTAAAATGTTGGCATGTTTCCATGCATTGAATGGTGCTATTACTAAGTAACGTTATTGACATATAATGCACATTACAATTACCTCGAAGCTTAGATAATGCACAATGCAATTCCCATATAAATAAAACTTTTCTCGATCACTTTCTCACTCACTTTTTTTTTTCCCTTTCTTTTATCTCTATCACACAGAATAATGGAAATATCCAAAGATTTAAAGAACTTATCATTTCACATTGTTAAATATACATTAGATAAAGAGGTCAAAGATAAGAAAACAAAGTTATCGAGTGATATTGTTGAACCATATGATAGATAATTTTTAGATCTTAACATAAGTGTTTTGAATTTAAATAAAAATGTAATTGGCGGCAATGTAATTGACAGATAATGCTATATAAAAATACTAAAGAAATATGTAACATTGAGATATTTATTGAATCAATGAGAGAATAATGAAAATTGTAGCATTGGAATATTAATGAAACCAATGAGAAATAGAGATAGTAATATGTAGATAATAGTTTAATTAATGAGAGAGAAAGGGTAAATGTGGGCCATATAATTAATGAACAATGAAAATAAAGTACAAATATTGTGCTTTGATTTTTTTATATTAAAAATTAATAAAATATTAAGAAGAATAGTTTAGGAAATGTCAAGTAAATTTTTAGACTATTAAATGATTTTTTAATAAGTGTATTTTTGTTTATGATTTCTTATAATTTGGGATGGAGGAGTATTATTTATGGAATATTTGTTGTATCTTTTGAATACATCTAAAACATGAAAAGTAAATTTAAATATTTGATTATTTAAAATATGAATATTTTATCTTTTAGAACCGTTTTCGTTGATTCTAAAATTATTTATTTAAAGAATTATTTAGTGTATATGTAAATTTGTTGTGACATTTTTAATATATAATTATTTAATATTCGTGTGATTTAATTATGTTGTTTGAATTTATTATTATTAAGTTTTATATGATATTATGGTCTTTTTCAATAACAACTAATCACATATAAATGTTTTATATATTATAACATATATATTTTAGTGCGGAATATAATAAATAAATAAACATATGTATACGATTACATATCCACGATATGTTAGTCTAAGAGATATTATTAAGGATTATACGAATACCTGGATGCATCCAAAGATAAAGCTTTTTTACGCAGTAACAACACTAATTTTGAAACGCAAAAGTGTAAGTACAAATGATTAACACTTGTTGGTTTGTGGATCTTCCTCAACTGATACTTCTAATGTCTTAAACACTCTTCAGATGAGGACCATAACCTATATATAGAGTGATGGTTAATTAGGGTTTCCATTATTTTGAAATGGGTCATCTTGGCATCCACTCATATTTGAGCCATATCCAACTAATTAACTAATTAATCAATTAATTACTAAATAAAAATCTAATTAGTCTTTCTAACATTATTTGATCACTTAATCAATTAAGTATCTTAATTTGATAAATAACTAATATAATTAGCATAAATATATCTTCCCACATACTAATGATTGGAATATAACAATTAAATAATATTTAAATATATAATATTCTAACAATCTTCCACTTGGACAATATATCCTAATAATTATATCACAGTTTTTTAGATGCGCATCCGAATGATATTTATCTATAGATTTCAACTTTATAATCTGGTCCACCTCATACATCAATAATGAGACCACCCCAGCAGTCATCATTAAAGTATAAAGTGATGGAACCCCAACGAAAATTTCATGTAATGTGATCCATGAATCATGCCTATTTCCAACTGGTCCAACAAAAGTCTTTATTGAGATCAAACTGAAGTTTGCAAATCCAATACTTGCACAAACGATACAAAAATGATTATAATAATTACCTCGTAAACTTTATTTTTGTAGATAATCTTAACATAAAGTTTGTATCGATATAAAAATTCCCACTAATCTAAGACATTCTTAATGACAACAATCATATGAAAAATCTTACTTGTTGTTGAGATTGGTTGAAAATATACATGTTGATACTCTTTATGGTGGAGTTTGATTGTCGGTGAAGACAATAAATATTAATGTATTATTTTCAATCAAGGTGGATATTGTTGGGGTTGATTGAAAATATACATGTTGAAGAAGTCCCACACCACTTAGTTTTGTAAATGAAGAGAGAGCCCAAGGCTATATGTATGATACAAATTCTTTGAAGTCCAAAATCGCTTAGTTTTGTGAAGGAAGAGGGAGTTCGAGGCTATATGTATGATTTAAATTATTCGTTACAAGATGCACCAGTAAAAAACACTTTAAGCTTGTATTTGAATTTCTTTGTTCTCTTATACTCTTGTATTAGAGTATTGTGAGATGTAGTTAAATATTTATTTTAGAGGGTGTGAGCGTACTGGGGACCTGAGTTAGTTGAGGGTATATTATATGTTGTAAATGTTTTTACATAATGTTATTCTCTGGTTGTCTATTGACAACGACCGTGGTTTTTTCTCCGATTTTGGAGTTTCCCCATTAAGTTCGTGTGTTGTGACCGAGTTCCTATTTTTCTCTATGCTTTGCTTTATTTTTTTTCCTAACAACTCGTATCAGAGATTTTTGTTTGACTCAGGGATAAGTGTTCTTAGTATGCTCCGTGATTGCATATTTATCTGATCTTCCGCATCAGAAAAGATGGATAGTGTTGTGAAAGAGTTATTGAGATGCAGTCATAAATTATGATGTGGAGTTTGCACTAGTGAAAATTTATTAAATAATTTTTTTTACTTGTGGAAAGTTCAAGTCAAAGATGTATTGATACAATCAAAATTACACAAGGTGAAATATTTTGTCCGTGATAGAAGAGCTTTCTGCCAACAAAGAAGTTGTACCATAAGTTTTCAACTTAGTTTTTGACATGTGAAATTTTTGGAGTGGTTTACCTTTAAGTGAAATTTATTCTTCATGATAAAGTATATGATTGTCGATGATGACAATGTGAAATTCTTGAAGTGGTTTATCTTTAAGTGAAATATATTCTTCATGAGAGAGTATGATAGTTTTTAAAACTATGATTGTCGGTGAAGACAATGTGAAAATTCTCGGAGTGATGTAGCTTCAAGTGACTATACTTTTTATGTTAGAGAATGATTGTCGGTGAAGACAGTGAAAGTGGATGTATTATTTTCAATCAAGGTGGAAATTATTCAAATTGGTTGAAAATATACATGTTGACATTCTTTATGGTGGAATATGATTGTCAGTGAAGACAATGAAAGTTAATGTATTATTTTCAATCAAGGTGGAGATTGTTGGGGTTGGTTGAAAATATACATGTTAAAAAAATCCCACATCGTTTATTTTTGTGAATGAAGAGAGTGTCCAAGGCTATATATAGGATACAAGTTCTTTGAAGTGTCACATCACTTAGTTTTTGTGATGGAAGAGGGAGTACAAGGCTATATATAAGATTCAAATTCTTCGTTATAAGGTGCAGCAGTCAAAAACACTTTAAGCTTGTATTTGACTTTCTTTGTTCTCTTATACTCTTGTATTAGAGTGTTTTTGAGATGTAGTTAAATATTTGTTTTGGAGGGTGTGAGCGTATTGGAGGTCTGGGTTAGTTGAGGGTATATTACATGTTGTAACAATTTTCATATAGTGTTATTCTCTAGTTGTCTATTAACAACGCCCGTATTTTTTCTCTGGTTTGGGAGTTTCCAAGTTATGTTCTTGTGTTGTGATTGTGTTCCTCTTTTTTTCTCTACGCTTTGGTTTGTTTTCTCCTAACACTTGTCAAACCTTTAACTAGTGAGTCTTTTAACACACACACACACACACACACACACACACACACACACACACACACAACACACACACACACACACACACATATTCTATTTTCAATAATAATAACTAATATGTCAATCTACATTTTAAAATCTATTGCTGAAACAATATATAATTATCTTATAATATAATATAACTTGAGTGGTCTTTAAAAATCTTATATTGATTTTAATTAAATGACATAAATATTTTTGTTCCATTTGATTGGATACATTATATAAAAAAAATGTAGTGTCTAATATATTTTTGTGAAGAAATGACACATGTGAGACCTGATCTTCCAACATGTGTGCAACATCTGACCCTTGTCACCAGGCCAATGTTGTTGTTGATCTGAGTGTATTTTCTGGTTGAGATTCAGTGAGATTTGTTGCTATCTTTTAACAATATGTTTATTTATATTTGTTTGGGTGATTAAAAGGATCAAATCAAATTAGTTAGAGATTTAAATTTGAATTCAAACAAATCAAATCTTTTACTAGAGGTTTTTGAAAAACAAATAAAAACTGAATCTCTTAAAAATCTAGACGTGGTCAAAGCTTATGTCTATTGGAGAAAATCCTAGAAGATTGCATTTCTATTTAAGGAGTCTCAAACCTAATGTTTGAAGTGTGTGCAAGTATTGAATATCATTATGTTAGGGTTTCTATTTTGAGTCTTTTGTTTATGTCGTTGTTTGTACATCACTCTAGCGTCAGCACTAATATCTAAAGGCATAAAGTTTGTTATTTTAGTTATTTTGTAATTCAACATTCAATATTATGATAATTGTAGTGATTACTAGAGTTAGGGATTGAGAGAAAGTGAGAGGAGTTTTCATATTTATGGGGAGTTCTAAATATAAATACACGGGTAGAATTATTAAGACGAGAATTGAACATGGGGTTGTTTGTAACACCCTTTTCTACCCCCACAAATGTTGCAGCAGAAACAACTCAAATATCAGAGTAAAACATAAAAGTTCCCTCAAAGGGTGCACATTTCTCATTTAAATCAAAATAATACACTTGCCCGGTAAACAAGGGATTTCCTCAAAATAACTCAAAAGCCTTCACATGGCAGCGGAACTCAAAATTCTCAATTAAAAGGTTTTCAACAAACATCATAATAATCCAAAAAGGTTTTCAACATATAAAACCATATCATCAAATGACAACAAAATAAAGAAAACATTGTTCGACTCAAATGACCCCAACCCGATGTTATACTATCAAAGCAAGACCCTCTAAATCGACCAAAAGCAAATAAACTTCAAAGTCCTCGAAGCATCCACAGCTAAACATGATCACCTGCACGTTACCCACGTGGAGGCAACATTCAAACAGACAGGGTGAGTAATCACAATTCATAATAATCATTATAAAACAAGATATACATAAAATGGCTTTAACTTCGTAAACGACATCATCAAGGTCATCATCAAGGAAAACATCAGGAAACACCATATCACAAATTCATCAATGCCACATAAAATGCAATGCATAACAAGACTCATGCATGTGGTACCAATCGTCATAATGGATGGATACTAGGCCATCAACCCTCCAAATATCCCCGTCAATAGGATCGATCCCGCAATCGGAACTGGAGCACTTCATAATTACCTCATATCCGCATAATGGGAATGAAACGTCGTCACAGAGTATGCATATGAATGTATGATACACAACATCATTAATCATCATCGTAAAAATTATCATTATGTGCATCATCATTCACCAAAACGTCATGTTAATCACGTCATCATATATTCATCAAAACATCACAAATCATCATCATCAATATCATCAATAACATCATAGCAAATCATCAAAATATCACAGCACCAAAACCTCAGAACATCACAGCATCATAAACAAATTTCACAAAACAGCAGCAGTTCGCTGGGACCTTCGCCTTGCGAAGCTCTAGCGAATCCCAGAATCCCAACAAAGCCCTAATTATGCCTCTCTTCGCCACTTCATTCTCTTTGCGAAGCCCTTCGCTGGGACATTCGCTGTGCGAACCCACGACACAACTTCTCAGAAATCAACCCAGAATCATCACATTTATCGCGCATTCGCTGCGCTACTCACTTTGCGAGTTTAGGTGAACATTCGCCTTGCGAGTGTTTCGTTCGCTTTGCGAACTAGCGATTGCAGGGAATCGTTGCTACACATCAGTAACATACCAGACCCCTATTACATTACGAATTCAACCTCAGTTCGCCCAAAAATATCCCTACAACATTCCTAAGGCATTACAACCATTAAGGACACAAAACCTACAACTATTAGGTCGATTAATTTCACTATTCCAACTCGAAATCACCTAAACCTTCACAAATTCTCAAACTTCATATAAACTCCATAGATCCTTCCCACAAGGTTAAAACTACAACAACGATGGGGAAATCAGCCCCAAGGTCTACTTTAGCGGTTTAATTCCACGTTATTGATCGATTCACAAAAATGCCCTTAAAATCATCAGTTTACCTCAAAACCCATAAACCCTCAAAAACCCCAAAATCCACTTTAATCAATCGAATCCTATAATGAAAACAATGAAAGGAAATTACTCCCCATACCTTAGATTGTCGATCCGATGTGTTCTCTCTTGAGCCTTTGGAAACCGTCACAAAAATCCTCGCTTTTTCCTCTTTTCCTCAGAGCTCTCCTTCTTTCCTTCTTATTTTCACGATCTCCACAAAATGAATCCTAATTCTCTCAATTCCTCCTTTTTGGCTAATTTAACTCTTGGGAATATGGGCTTTCTCCATAATTCCCTCACTAATTCTCTTGAATTGTCCACTTTGCCCTTAATTCCTCTAATATTATTTTAAATTAATAATAATACTAATTTATTCATATTATATACTATCATTTAATTAAAATAACCAAAACTCCACAAAACACCGACATCGACACGGACCACCAAAATTCACGGAAAATTCACAAATATTATATTTAAATAAATTAAATCAATATTTCTCATAAATTTGGGGTGTCACATTGTTCATCTAAGACACTTTGTACTAATTCTATTGAAGATTGAATTACCTTTCTCAGGTTGGAAGCTGCCCAAACGTATGTATTATTTAAACTGAACTGGGTTAATAAGTCTTAGTTTTCTTTGAACTGAATGAGTAACAAGTTTTTCCACTATATGCAGTTGATAAAACTGCATGATGAAAACTAGTTTGTTCCCTTGTTAGTGTAGAGTTTTTTCCAAGGTGGAGATTTGTGGTATTTTAGATCGAAATCTATTGTTAACCAAGGTAGTTTCATGGTTCGACAGGAGTTGTGCATGCTGGAGTTGAAGTCTGTTCAAACATGCTGTCGAAATATGTTAGCTTTGTGTTTAAGTTAGCGTGTCGAATTGGGTCTTATTTGTAAGCCCAATTGTTAAGTTAGCTTGTAGCCTAAGTTAGCTTAGTAGTCTATAAATAAACATACTAGTTCTCCCAGGTTGTTGAGAGAGGTTAATTGTTGATATTAACTTGTAATATTTGAACCCTTATTGAGTAAGTGAATAGTAAAACAGTTTTAACCAATTCTTATTCTTCTTCTTCCTTCTTCTCTATCTTTTGTAAAACCTAATAGGGTTTCTTGTGTTTGTTCAAGAAACTCAATTTTTTTCTCATATTTTGGTGTGTTCTTGATGACATCAATTCATAAAAAACCGGTGCGGTGAGCGTGGTGGAGAAGATTCCATCGACAAAGAATGAGATTGAGAAATTCACTGGTGTGAATGATTTAGGTATGTGGCGCTTGAAGATGCAAGACCTTATTGTTTAATAGGGTTTGTTAGAAGTGTTGAAAGGATTAGAGAAAATGGATGTTGCCCTATCGGAGAAGGAGAAGACAACGATGGTCAAAAAATATCACAGTGCCATTGTATTAAGCCTTGGTGATAAGGTTCTCCGGCAGGTTTCAAAGGAGAAAACTGCAGCGGGTGTATGGACGAAAATTGAAGGTTTGTACATGCCGAAATCATTAGTTAATCATCTCTACCTGAAGCAAGCTTTGTATTTATTTAATATGAGTGAAGACAAAGCCTTGGTTGAGCAGCTAGATATGTTCAACAAGTTAATTCTTTATCTTGAAAATATTAAGGTCAATATTGATGATGGAAATCAAGTGTTGTTGATGTTGTGCTCTTTACCTAAGTCTTATGCTCACTTCAAAGAAACTCTCTTGTATGGAAGAGAGTTTTTGACCTTTGAAGATGTTCAATCTGCCTTGTACTCTAAGGATTTAAATGAACGAAATGAGCATAAGCCATCTTCTATTGGTGAAGGTTTACCCATTAGGGGGAAAATACATAAAGAAAGATGGTAGGTTTGAGAAGAAGAAGGGTAAAGTTATACATAATTCTTATGGTGGTAATGCTCATACTATTAAGTGTTATCATTGTAAGAAGGTGGGTCATACAAGAAAAGTATGCCCTGATCGACTGAACAATCATGGTGGAGAGGATAATGGTAATGCAACCATTGTGCAAGATGGTTATGAATCATTTGATGTCATGGTGGTTTCAAGCAGTGACTCTAGTGTAGTGAGCGATTTTTGTCGGTGACGCGAGCACCTTATCGCTGGGTTTTCCTCACTGCAATGGTAGGAGGAGGAGAGGGTGCTACTTTCTGATTTCTTATTTATCCCATGAAGCTGGAAGGGAAAGGGAAGCTATCTAAAACTAACCTTGCATGCGGATGTTTAATTGAACAAATGCTTAAAAGAGATTGGGGGTCCGGGGTCAGGTTATATAATTGGAAGTTGTCAATTACCCATCCTATATGTGGTTATCCACAGGATATTAGCTTTAGGTTTCGCTTTATACTTGATGGTGTTTATCCGTTAATGGGTTGGGAAAGTTTCTTGGGAAGTATGAGTGAGTGAGTTTTTGTTGATGTTCGGGTGTTTTTGGGAAGGTACTAGACCTAAGTTTTGATTGATATGAAAGTATTGGACCTAGAGTTTTTGATTGGTATGCTCGCTAAGATTTCGCAATCTAATGCCTACATATTCCCGCTTAAATGAAACAGGGAAATCAGAGCAATCGTAGTTCCTCCTATTCTAAGGGAGGAAAAAGATGTTTTGGTGTCTTGTTCAAAGCCCAAGATTGAAGCTAAAAGGTTTTTACTGAGAGAGAATTTGTCATCTCTAAAGACGGATTGTTGATTTTTTGTGTGCCTTGATCAAAGCCCAAGGTTGAAGCTAAAAGGTTGATTGACTCCACTGGGGAAATCCTTACCCACAGCCTAAGAAAAGGCTGGATAAGACCGGCTCAACAAGAGAGCGTATATATTAGTTTCTTGTACAAAGCCTGAGATTGAGGCAAAAAGAGACTGACTCTGGGGATATCATTATACAAAGCCTCAGAGGAGGCTGAAAAAAAGTTTTGACTCCGTCGAGGAGGTTTATATGTGTCTTGTACAAAGCCCAAGATTGAGGCTGAAATGAGTTTAACTCTTGCTGGAGAGTATTATCTGTCTTGTACAAAGCCCAAGATTGAGGCTAAACGGGTTTGACTATACTTGGGAAAGATATTGATCCCAAGCTTAAGAGAAGGTTATGAAGATTTATGTCTTGTACAAAAGCCCAAGATTTAGGCTAAACAGGTTTGACTCGACAAGAGAGTGCTTTTATTTGTCCTGTACGAAGCCAAGGATTGTGGCTGAACAAGCTGGAGAAATCATTCTTTCTAAGAGGAGGCTGACTTCTGCTAGGGGGAATCTTTATGCCAAGCCTGAGAGGCTGGACAAAGATTGACTTAACAAGATAGTATTTTTATCTGTCTTGTACAAAGCCCAAGATTGAGGCTAAAGAGGTTGACTCGACAAGAGAGTCTAAAAAGGTGATTGACTCAACAAGAGAGTCTAAAAAGTGATTGACTCAACAAGAGAGTTTGAAAGGGTGAGTGAATCAACAAGAAAGTCTGAAAAGGTTAACTCCGTTGGGGAGAATAATTTGTACAAAGCCCAAAAGGAGGCTGAATAAGCTGAGGAAAAATCATTATACAAAGCCTAAAAGGAGGCTATCTTTCTGCTGGGGATGATTGAGATCCCCAGACAGGTCCAAGTGGGGTATCAACTCTTGCTGAGGGTTTCAGAAAAGTTGAGGTATCAGATGCCTTGAGGTTCTGATTTGGGATTTTTGGGAGAGAGACTGGGATTTAGCTCTGCTAGAGATTTATCCCAAGTAACCGAGGTTTCTCCTATGTTTATAGGGAACTCGAGAATGTCTTTGAGACTCAAGGGGATTAAGCTGTCCAAGTCTACTGGCGTGGAAGAGTTTTATCTTTTGTATGATGCCCAAGAGGAGGCGGGTGTTTTAAGGGATGAGAATCAACCCTAAATTGGTATGAGATTTGACACTGGAAAGACCGCTCTAGCAAAGGATGACTAAGTTCTGTCTTATACCTTTAAGAGGTCGTCCGTGTCCTTGTATTAAGCCCAAGAGAAGGCATGAGAACTTCTAAGAAGCCGGGGGTCCTTGTACAAAGCCCAAGAGGAGGCAGGATGCTTTTAGGAAGCCTGTGGGTCCCAAACCAAGAAAAGTTCAAGAAATGCTATTCACCGAGAATGGATAATTTAGTGAAGGTTCGAAGGTTTGAAGAAACTCAAGAGATTCTATTCACCGAGAATAGATCAACTATGGGGAGTAGAATTCCTTTGACAACTTCTAAAGTGACAGCCTGAGGAAAGGTTCACGAAGAATACTGCCTTTCTCTTTGTTCCATATTGTGTAAGCCCAAGAGAAGGCAAGACTGTATCTAGAAATCCTATGGGGATCTAGTTTTATCTGTATTTAAGAATGACCAACATGGCTTTACTTAGTTCTAGACCTAGTTGCCGGGGATAACTCTACATAACTATACTAGTATATATACAGTTGATATATGACAAGTATTTAAAAGGGTATGAAAGAAGACTAACCGTGCACAACTTCCCACAATATATATATATATATATATATGAAAGCGAGTAAATGAAAGCTGTTAAAACTTACAGGCGAGAAAACTTCCATGCTATATGGTTAGTTGTTCAAAGAAATTAAAGAAAGTTTTAATAACAACTGTATATTGAATCTAAATCAACAGGGGATTTGGTTTGAAAAGATATTGGGGCTTATACTCAAAGAGAGGCCCAAGTTTTAACAGTGATCGTACTGTTGTTTTTGAACATCGTATCGGGACTTATACAACGACTGAGGCCCAAAAAAAGTTTTTGTACAACAAGGGTTGGGTTTTACACTCTGATAGAGGCCCAAAGAGTACTTAAAGAAAAGAAATGGGACTTACAACACGAGGGTAGGCCCAGATGATTTTATTTTAAAAGGCGACGACCGCACTGTGGTTTTGAAAATACAGTGGGACTTATACAATGTCTGAGGCCCAAAAATTATTTATTTACAAAGGGGTTGGGTCTTACACTCTCTCAAGAGGCCCATGAGTGTTTGAAAATTAAAAATCGGAAAGAAACCCTAATTTTTGAATTAACATGGCATTTTTCAAAGGTAATTTAAATAATAAATGATAAGATATCAATTATATTCAAAAACAAGTTGTACACTTTGGAAAATATTTTGGAAAATCAAGTTTAATTATATAAAAGCTTAAAATCCAATTAATTTTGAAAGATCAAAGTGAGAATTCCATTTAAAAGAAGAGAATTTGTGATTTTGGTGTTACAGGTCACATATGAGAGTTTGGACAGCTTAGATATGACATATTGGATGTGTTTAGATCATGAGCTATGATGGAATTGCTCTCTAACTCAAAAACTCAGAGATACCTTGCATAAGAAGGCATTTTGGCCTAAAGAGAGGGGTTTTGAGGAAATCATCAGTTTGGTTGCTTTGGTGTACTTAAACTGAGCACAAATGAGCTCTATTTATAGTAGAGCAAGTTTGTTTTGCAAGCAATAGAGAATGGTGGCTGCAGCAGGCCTTTGGCCAATGTTATGCAAAAGGAATCTCAAGTCTCCTCTAGCCATTGACTAGAGGTTAGGGCACAGGCCTATGGTTCTTTGATTTAGAGCTTATCCTTGACTCATTCAGTTAGGAATGTATTAGTCCATGCCACCTTGGTGTATCCATTAAATGCATTGCAACAAAATTGGAGTCTTGGCACCTTTTTAGCTCTTTTAGGTTTGGCATGGCTACTTGTAGATTCATGGACTTTGGAGGTCTGGAGATCAGATCACCCCCCTTGGATTTGATCGTCAGATGTGTCCAAATTGATGACAATATTGGATTTATAAGATTTGGACAAATCGAGCAAAATGTACAAAATCTGCCAAATCTGCCTTGAAAAGAATCAGTTCATGATGCCATGTTTTAAGGGCTGTATCTCCTTGCTCAAATTGAATTTGGAGATGGTCTAGTACTTGTTGGAAAGCCCTCATGGAATATTTTACCTTTGATGTCCACCCCTAAACCTGGTTTGACTTGGATCAAGGTGAAAAATGTCCCTACATTTGGGAAAAAGTAAGGCAGATTTTGACTTAGTGAAAATTTCACTAAGTGTTGGAAAAATGTCATTTTCATGTTTTCATCCATTTTGATCACTTCATAACTTAAAATCCATGAAGAATTGGAATGAGATGTAGTTGACACTTTTAAAGTATGCCATGAGAGCTATAAATCCAGCTTTGGACCATCCAAAATGGTTGCTTGGATCTCAAGTTATGGTCCTTGGAAGTTGGTACCCTGGCCACTTTGTTCCATAACTTAGAAAAATTCCAATCGCATATTAACATTGTTTTAGGGTCAAAGAACCATAATTGTGAAAAATTCCAAAAAGTCAAACTTGATTTTGTGCACAGTTGACTTTTTATCGGATGAAATTCAAATTGTGCGATCCTTTGTGAAATCAAGTCCTTGACCTAAATCAAACCTAATGGACATATTCCATAGGTGTTATAGGGTGTATTGAATCATGTCCCAAGGTTTGGGAGCATGTCTGGATCAAAAGTCAAAGGTACAATTGACTTTTTCCTCAAAACCCTAATTGTGGTACTGATGAAATTGAACCTTGTAGATCAAGCTTATTGGATCAATCCATTGTTTCAAATGGATCAATGTAGTGTATTAAAGACCCTCAAATCATGTCTTGAGGTCTTGGCTCATGTTTTGTCCCAAAAGTCAACTTAGGGGTGAATTAGGTCAAGAAACCCTAATTCTTGATTTTTGGGTAAATGCATCCCCTGCAGTTAAATTGACTTGACGATTGGGTCTATGAGGTCCCTTGGAGTATCTTGGGTTATGCTTTGAAGCATTGGCTCATGCCCAAATGAAAATTTTCATCTGGAGGCCTCAGTCGACCAAAACCCTAATTTGGTGATACTGGCGATCTTGAGGCTATCCACTTGGAATGTTACAACCTTGTGCTTGATTCTTGATATGGGAGTCCTCTTGATCCTTTATAGGTTTGAGATGTTAGGCAAGTTGAAGATCATGTCATTCCTTGATTAATCCTTTGTCTAAGGCTCTGAGAGGGCTTGAAACCCTAATTCTTGATTGTGGTGAATGCTCAAACATCTCTGAGGATATTGATGAGGCATGATAGTTCATCCATATTGTGGTAATGATTTGTACAATGATGGGAAATCTTGGTGGTCAAAATTTGGGGTATGACAGATGCCCCAATTTAATCTTCTTGGACCCGATGGTGTGAATGGCGAAGGTATTTGGGCATTCGGGGTGCAAGAGGATTAAATATCGGAATACCCAAAATTTTGACAGTGGTTATGAATGGCAGTTTGCTCATCCATATTCTTTTGCTCAGCAATGATGCTTAAAAAAGGTAAAAACATCCCCTCGATCCTGGTCTTCAGCCAAGGAACTGGTCTTAGTTTCTTTTGTCCATAAACTTCCCCTCGATCCTGGTCTTTAGCCACAGAACTGGTCTCAGTTTCTGATATAAACTTCCCCTCGATCCTGGTCTTTAGCCACGGAGCTAGTCTCAGTTTCTTTTGTCAATAAACTTTCTTGACAAGGGACGCTATTTGTAGCGGTTTTCCTCAAACTTCTCGCCAAATTTTCCTGTGAGATGCCATTTGATGGGAAAACGTTTTGATGTCAGACTTGCTGGGGAAACCTATTTGTCTGAGCTGTAGAGGTTTACAAACTTCTCTTTTGGAGACTCCATTTGTTGGCTCTACTGGGGAAAGACGAGTCTCTTGAGAGACTGCTTTCTACTTGGGGATATTACATCATACTTTTCCCCGAGATCTCCTCAGAGAAATGCCATGTGATGCAATCCAATTTTGAGGCGCTGATGACCTTTTTGTCATCGAATTTTCTGGAGAGAAACCGCTGTATTTCCGAATCTCTGATAAAGGGCTTTCTCCGGGATTTTCCTTAATCTGGGAGAGCGAGGATATCATCTTCAATGGCGAAGAGTGACATTGGTCGAAGGTCTTTTCGTTTTTCAGAGGTTCAAGTTATCAAAGTGGTCAAGGGACCAACTCCAATCTAGAAATAAACTGGAGGAGAGATTGTTCAGATGCAACATTTCCTGACGAGGAAAGAACTGTCAACTCGACTGAGAGGACTTTTATCACTAGTGGATAAGACCGACTAGAGTGATAGTGATGCAACATAAATATGAATGTAAATCAATAATGCATGATGTATGTATGTATATGCTGAAAAAACTGACACGACGTACAGACTAATAGATGAACACAACTGGATACTCGTCCACTGCGGGGGACGAAGAAGTATCTTAGGTTCAAGATAGCAATTCCGCCTTGCTTAAGAGGGATAATCCCTGTGGGGAACACCGTTGGTCGGGCTTAGGAGATAAGAACTCGGCCGGGGATGTCGGACAAAATATTCGCGTCTGACACAATTGATCCTTCATTCAGGTGTACTGGTTAAGAAGGAGTACTTTGATTCTGCACTTTGAAGCTCGATTACTTCTGGAGAAGCGATCGATGTTTTTTCGATGTTCAACAGTCAAAAGAAATTGCCATTTTTATTTTAAAAGTAGAAAGATTTGACAAGTAAATTCATTTTGGTTTTATTTCAAGAATCGTTAATCATGTTAAAATGTCGTTCTGTAAAGCTAATATAAATATGAATTGCAAACAGAAGCACTAAGGCTCAAATTTTATTGATAAGATGGAAATCAGCCAAGCGCGTGATTCCGTAGAGTATTTACAAAGTTAAAAAATGGTAATTTATAGGAAAAAGGCTACATTGAAACAAGACGACCACTATCATTCTACCAGCTTTAAATTCTGGACATCCTGAGCTTCCGTCGAAGATGACCTTGACCAGAGTCTACCTGATGGATGGCATAACTACTGCTGAGGGATTTGTCCCTTTGTTGGACGTAGTTACTTGCCATTAATCCCTAACTTTTGCCTGGATTGTACTTTGAAATTTCCAATCCATCAGGATGATTATGTCTTTAATTTTTTCCTGGACCGCCCTTTCGGGTTTTCAATCCACCAAGACGTTTTTTATTTATTTATTTAGGCGAAGTATTTCTTGACTACGTAAACCTTTGTGGGGTGGGCAAATTCTTCTCCATCCATGCTTGTGAGTCTCAAGGCGCCGCTTGAGAAAGCTTTCTTGATCACATAGGGGCCGTCATAGTTCGGAGTCCATTTTCCCCGGGAATCAGCGAGAAATTATTGTATCTTTTTTAGCACAAGGTCTCCTTTCCTGAAGACGGGCGGTCGAACCTTTTTGTCAAACGTCTTCTTCATCCTTTGCTGATACAACTGACCATGGCATAGTTCCGTTATCCATTTTTCTTCGATTAGATTCAGTTCTTCGTGTTGACTTTGACACTATTCAGCCTTAGTTTCCATCAATACTCGAATCGATGGGATCTCCACTTCTATGGGAAGCACTGCCTCTATGCCATATACTAGAGAGAAAGGGATTGCCCCTGTTGAAGTGCAGACATATGTGCGATAACCGTGAAGAGAAAAGGGTAACATCTCGTGCCAGTCTCTGTAGGTTATAACCATCTTTTGAATAATCTTCTTAATGTTCTTGTTAGCTGCTTCTACTGCTACGTTCATCTTGGGTCGGTAGGGACATGAGTTATGGTGTTCGATCTTGAACTCAGCACACAAATCTTTCATCATCTTATTGTTCAAGTTGGACCCATTGTCAGTAATGATCTGGCTTGGAACACCATAACGACAGATGAGATTGTTCTTGATAAATCGGACCACCACTTGTCGGGTTACATTGGTGTATGACGCTGCTTCGACCCACTTGGTGAAGTAGTTAATGGCTACTAAAATGAACCGATGTCCCTTCAAAGCCTTGGGTTCAATCATGCCAATCATGTCGATTCCCCATATGGAAAAAGGCCATGGGGAAGAAAGTACTTTGAGATGTGTTGGCGGTACATGAATTCTGTCGGAGTATATCTGACACTTGTGACATCTCCTCATGTACTTGTAGCAGTTTGATTCCATGGTCAACTAATAGTACCATGCTCTTAGAATTTTTCTCGCCATTGCGTGTCCATTGGCATGAGTGCCAAAAGATCCTTCGTGGATTTCTTTCATCAGCATGTTTGCTTCTGGTCTGTCTACGCATCGAAGCAAGACCATGTTGGAGTTTCTCTTATAGAGTGTATCACCGCTCAGGAAGAAGCTACCTGGTAGCCTTCTGAGGGTCTTTCTGTCTTTTATGGATGCCCTATGTGGGTACTCTTGTTTCTGCAAGAAGCATTTGATATCGTGATACCAAGGTTTGTCGTCTATGACTGCTTCAATCGTGAAGATATAAGCGAGCCGCTCAAGGCGCATTATGTCAACCTTAGGTATGCCGTTCCATTGACCTACACTAATCATGGAAGAGAGAGTAGTTAATGCATCAGCCATGTGATTCTCTTCACGAGGGATATGGTGAAACTCGATTCTGTTGAAGAATGGTAACAATCTTCTCGCGTAATCTTTGTAAGGAATCAATCCTGACTAGTATGTGTTCCACTCTCCTTTAATCTGATTGATAACCAGGGCTGAGTCTCCATATACATCCAAGTCTTTGATCCTTAAATCAATTGCTTCTTCGAGACCCATGATACAAGCTTCGTATTCGGCCTCGTTGTTTGTGCACTTGAATGTCAATCTGTTAGTGAAAGGAATGTGGGTACCCTGAGGTGTTATGATGATTTCCCCAATTTCGTTTCCATAATGATTGACAGCTCCGTCAAAGATTAGTCCCCATTGGGAACCTGGTTCTGGCCCTTCACTGGGTAGTGGTTCATCGTCATCTTTCATTTTCAGATACATGACATCTTCATCTGGGAAGTCAAATCCGACTGATTTCTGATCGTCAATTGGTTGATAAGCCAAATGATCAACTAAAATACTTCCTTTGACAGCTTTCTGAGCATGGTACTTGATGTCGTATTCTGATAACAACATCTGCCAACGGGAAATCTTTCCCGTGAGAGCAGGCTTTTCAAAGACATACTTGATTGGATCCATTTCTGAGATTAACCAAGTAGTGTGACGAATCATATACTGGCGAAGACGTTTGGCTGCCCAAGCCAAAGCACAGTAAGTTTTCTCAAGCATAGTGTACCGAGTCTCGCAGTCAGTGAACTTCTTGCTCAAATAGTAGATGACAGACTCTTTTCTTTTCATTTTGTCTTGTTGGCCAAGTACAAAACCCATTGAGTCTTCCAAGACTGTTAAGTAAATAATCAACGGTCTCCCCTCTACAGGAGGTGATAGAATCGGTGGGTTCAACATGTATTCCTTGATACTGTCGATGCGGTTTGGCAGTCTTCTATCCAAATGCAGTCCTGATTCTTTTTTAGTAATTTGAAGATTGGCGCGCATGTCGTGGTCATGAGGAATATGAATCTGGAAATGTAATTCAAACGTCCCAGGAATCCCCTGATTTAATTTTCAGTCTTTGGAGAAGGCATTTCTTGAATGGCCTTGACCTTGTCAGGATCAACCTCAATTCCTTTCTGGATGACGATGAACACTAAAAGTTTCCCTGAACAGACACCGAATGTGCACTTATTGGGATTCAAGCGAAGTTTGTACTTTCTCAGACGCTCGAATAGTTTTAACAGGTGGGTCACATGCTCCTCTTCTATTTTAGATTTTGCAATCATATCATCCACATATACCTTGATTTCTTTGTGTATCATGTCATGAAACAGAGTAGTCATGGCCCTTTGATAGGTTGCCCCGACATTCTTCAAACCGAACGACATTACCTTGTAACAAAAGGTGCCCCATGGGGTGATGAATGAAGTTTTCTCCATGTCTTTCGGCGCCATTTTCATCTGATTATAGCCCGAGAATCCATCCATGAAGGAGAATACTTTGAACTTTGCTGTATTGTCTACCAGCATGTCAATGTGCAGTAAGGTAAAGTCATCCTTTGGACTGGCCTTGTTCAGATCCCTATAGTCTACACACATTCTGACCTTTCCATCCTTTTTTTGGAATTGGCACAATGTTGGCTAACCATTGAGGATATTCTAATGTAGTGATGAAACCCGCGTCAATCTGTTTCTATACTTCCTCTTTGATTTTGATGGCCATGTCTGGATGAGTCCGTCCCAACCTTTATTTTACTGGTGGACATTCTGATCTTAACAGTAGATGATGTTCCACGATGCTGGTATCCAACCCTGGCATATCCTGATAGGACCAAGCGAATACATCGGGAAACTCTTTGAGAAGCTTTATCAAAATTTTGTTGACAGTTGGACTGAGCAGCGCCCCAATCTTGACCTCTTTTCTCTCTTGTTCTGAACCCAAGTTGACCGTTTCCAACAGCTCTCTGTGAGGTTCAATGAACCTTTCCTCTTGTCTGAGTAATTGGGGGATCTCTTCTGGAATTTCTTCGTCATTTTCTTCATCAGCCTCAAATACCGGGAATTCAAAGTTGGGAGAAGACATTGGATCATATGTTTCAATGGGGTTTAAAACAAGCAATCTGCATAACGTGATGATTTGTTATTAGAAGAGATAGAGATAATGCAAGAGTGTGTGCAGTGTAATTTCTGAAAAATGCTTGTTTTTATTATTTGAGTTGCTTTTTAGGATTACCATTTTCTGAAAAAGCGAAAAGAGAAAACAACAATAAATGCGAAAATTAAAGAACGACGTTATTTTATTTATGATCTTGTCGATTCTTGAAACTACAGCCCTATAAAACAAAACTCTGTCGCTTTGGGCGAAGCGAAGAGGTACATTTACAGAAAGTGAGCCCTATCAAAACATCTGTTTCACCTGGGCGAGGTGAAAGGCTAAGATAAAGACAGCAATTACTTAGACTTATGAAGAACTTTCGGAATGTTGGTAGCAACCCATTGGCGGCGAACTCCTCGGTGAATTACAAAGTTGGGTACCTTCCTTCTTGATTTGTCTTCAGAGATAACACTAATTTCTAGCAGAGTAGGATCATTGGAATCTGTCTCCCAGGCAGAGTTGTCATAGGAGGATTCTTCAGCTGTATCTTGCATAGTGTTTGCACTCTCAGGCAGATCTCCCTATCCAGTTGGCTGGATGTCTTCGAACCTGATACGAGAGCTTTCAAGAGCGGTGTACTTGACCATGAAGTCGTATTTGCCACTTGGTTGTCCTAGGGTGTCCCATACTTCTTTGGAACTGGAGGAGACATCCCTTTCGATGACGTTGACCTCTAGAAAAGCATAGTTAAGGAACTCTTGTCCTGCAATTGTTGCAAATTCATCGTTGTACTAGATATTTTCTGAATGCCCTGAGTAATGATCCCATGATTCTGTGGGGACACATGTATTCTTTTCAATGATGCTCAGCTGGTATGCATCATTCGGCTGTCTCTTTTGTCCTGGGTACGGCTGCCAGATAGGCAGGCCATCCATTGGGCCATAATAGTCATGGTCAAAGTTTTCTTTCATCTGAGTGTCCTCCTCTAATGAGTTTGGTAGAGCACGACATCCTTCCGGATCACAATCTCCGTATATCATCTTGACATCTGACCTTGGTATATATCTCGAACTCTATGCCAGGAAGCAAAATGGTGTAGGTACCTTTTTCTGAGACATATAACCATCCTCTTTAAGGTAGGACTTCCACTCTTCATCTGTATCGGAGGAATCACCCTCGTTGATGGCATGTACTTCTTGAGATACTGGGTGAAGGAAACCTCCACTATGGAAGAAGTTTTGCATGGGATGAAGACTTTCATTGTTAGTAGCAGTCGGGGTACAGGTTGAAGAAAAACCAAGACCTTTCTTTTTCTTATTGTCAGTAGGAATGACAAGTTGTCCCCATCCTTTCGTATTATTACTTTTGATTACTTCGAGAGCATCTTTGTACGAGGAAATTGACGTTCCCTTTTCTTATTGATTCTCATTGCTCACTGAAAGTGCTTGGAACTGGGTTCCAACAACCTCCTCGGTTGTACACAAGTGGATGGCGATAAGTTGCTCACGATCAAGGCTTGCTATCCGTAAACTGTGACTAGTTGGTCGTTCTTGACGAACTTCAGCTTCTGGTGAAGTGTCGAAGTGACTGCCCATACCTTAGGTATCCAAGGTCTTCCTAACAAACAGTTGTATGCTGCCCGGATGTCCATGACCTGGAAAGTGACTTGGAAAGTGTGAGGACCGATAGTTATGGGAAGGTCGACTTCGCTGATAACTATTTTTCGGGATCCATCAAAGGCTTTGACGATGACCTCACTTCCTTTCATCGGAGATCCTTTAAATGATAGTCGCATTAGAGTGGACTTTGGCATCGTATTTAGAGCTGATCCGGTGTCGACCTGTACGCTGGCTAAAGCATCATCCTGGCAGTTGACTGTAATATTGAGTGCCATGTTATGATTTTGGCCCTCTTCCGACAGTTCCTCATCACTAAATCCCAAGTTATTACAGGAAGTGATGTTGGAGATGATGCTGTCGAATTGTCTTATTGTTACATCCTGTTCCACAAAGGCCTGTTCTAAGATTTTCTGTAGAGCTTCCCTTTGAGCTTCAAAACTGAGTAAAAGAGAGAGCACAGAGATTTTTGGAGGAGTTTGCAACAGCTGATCAACAATGTTGTATTCACTCTTTTGGATGAGCTTCAACATCTCATCATTGTTCTTTGAAAGGTCGGGATCACTAACCGACTGGTTGATTAGGAACTTCTACTTGAGGTTTCTTTTCTTTGCTAGATTCTCCAACTCCTCGGTTGAAGATTCGACCGCTCCGTGTTACTCGACTAATGTCTGCAATATTCACGATGGAGGTTAATGGAATTTCCTTTCCATTCTCAATTATTGTTGCATCGTATCTGTAAGGGATAACCTTATCAGACTTGTACAGTACTGGTCCCGGCAGATAAATAACTACATAAGCCTTTTGATTTTTCTGACCATCGTAGCCGGCCTCAATTGGTCCGAGGTTGAGAATCCTTCCACCATCGAGAGGAACTCTTGATTCATGGAGTAAAGGGATTATGGCGCACACATCTTTGGCCATTTCTCGCTTAGGGATTAAGAGAACATCTTTGCCTTGATTAGGATGATAGTCCGACATTGAACCAGAGCTTGACCATGGTTGAGTACCCTTATGATCCAACTGACTTTGAAGGGCTGCTCATACGAGGTAGCATCCTTGATTATTCTCTGAGTAAACACTACAATGCTCATAGTTGTGTGGTGGCACCCGGCCACGTCCACTTTGTATGCAATGTAACCTTACTAGATCTGTCTCCATTGATTGAACATCCTAATTCTGATGCCTAGTAGGGTTCCCGTTAATCATGTTGACTTGTTGTGTGTCTTCATCTAGATAGATCGGAAGCCACCAGTGGTTTAACAAGCGTTACAGAGTCCTTTGAACGAGTGCACATCCTTGGTCACTCTCACGACATACTTGGCAGTTCTGATAATCATGCGAAGTCAGAAAACCGAGCTGGACTTGTGTAGTGTGTAACTCCACCAAGCTGGTATTCATCAAGTGAATATCAAAGATTTGAATCATATTCACTTGATAATGATATTTATCACGGTAATCCTGAATCCATCCAAGATCCATCTGACGCTGGAGGGCCTCTTGTATAAAAGAGCATCGCTGATTATTTACCGAGCAAATCAGACAGGAATCATAATCGTGTCGTGGCAGATTATGATGTTGGCTTTGTCTTGAGTGCATTGCCACCAAGTTGACATTCATCGCACGGATATCGTGGTTTTGAATGATGTTGGAATTTATATAAGTCATGTTGACTTCAGGAATTCGGTGATCCTGGATCCATCCGAGATCCATCTGTTCCTGTAGAGCGGATTGCACCACAGAACATCCTTGATCGTTTTTAGAGCAGATATCACACTGGTGATAGTTGTGAGTCGGTAGGTGACCGTATCCGCTCTGTCTGCAATGCATCTTGACCAGGTTAGTTCCCAATAGAAGTACATCGTGAATTTGATAGCTGTGCTTAGACTCTTTCTCTATCAAATTTACCGCAGCTTTCTCGTGTTGAGGCAACGGGTTCGTCTGAACTTTTGGATTTGTATCCTTGAAGGATAGGACCCCACTCCTAACAAGTTTCTATACATCAGATTTGAAACTGAGACAGTTTTCTATGTTATGCCCTGGTCCTCCTTGATGATAAAGACAAGTCTGATCCGTTTTGAACCAAAAAGGAGGATTCTCTGGTACCGCAAGAGGAGCCCTGGTTTGGACGTGCCCTTTGGCTAGTAGTAGCGGAAACAGTTTTGCATACAACATTGGTATAGGGTCGAACCTTGGGTGGTCGCGTTGTACGGTTGTTGTTGTACTGAGGATGAGCCTGCTGAAGAGGTTGTTGTGTCATTTGCTGATATTGTTGTTGATTCGGTTGGCTCTGCACAACCTGAGGTTGATACGTAGGAATAGGCGCAGGGTTGATAGTAGGAGTTACGGCTCCTACTGGTTGGTACCGTTGCCTTTGCTTTTCGAGAGAGATATTACCAATATCTTGCTCTTTTTTCTTAGGGAGAGAAGTACCGTATCTTTTGGTACTACTTGACGATCCAGCGTCTTTAATTAAATGTCCTTCTCGGACTGCTTCCTCAATATGAACTCCCATGCCCACCATCTCAGTGAAGTCACTGGGCATACTGGCGACCATTCTATCGTAGTAAAATAAGCTCAAGGTTTTCAAGAAGATCTTTGTAATCTCTTTTTCCTCAAGAGGTGGACAAATCTGGGCGGCAATTTCACGCCATCTCTGAGCATACTCCTTAAACGTTTCTTTGTCCTTCTACGACATGGCTCTGAGTTGATCTCTGTCTGGTGCCATGTCCAGATTATAGTTATATTGTTGAACAAAGGCAGCGCCAAGATCTCTGAAAGTGGCGATCTTAGTGCGGTTTAAACCCATGTACCATTTGAGTGCGGCACCGGTTAAACTATCTTGGAAATAGTGGATCAACAGCTGTTGGTTCTCTGTCTAAGTTGACATCCTCCGAGCGTACATCACCAAGTGACTTTGAGGGCAAGAGTTACCCTTGTGCTTTTCAAATTCAGGCACCTCGAATTTGTGCGGAACTTTCACATTGGGGACTAAACAAAGGTCTGCGGCGTCCTTTTCGAATATATCTTGACCGTGAATGGCTTGCAGTTCCTTCTGCATCTCCAAGAACTATTCCTGGAATTCCCTCATTTTGTCATCCATATTTTCGTTTCCACCAGACAGTATATGTGGAATCTGCCCTTCTGGGACAGTGTGTACCACGGGTGGTGGTATAGTCATTACGGCGGTGACTCTTGGTGCTTCCCTCTCCCGAAGTTTGTAACCTTCAGGAGTTGCTGTCATGCCCCTTGCGTCTTCGCTTTCCCGAAGTTTGTAACCTTCAGGCCCAGCAGCTCCTGCTGTAGTTTCCAGATCTTTCGTGATCGACAGAATATATCCTTCCGGGATATAGTTAATAGGCATGCCCCAGGGACGATCTTTAGGCATGTTATATCGAGGATTATACTTCTCCACTATGGGCGTTGATGTGATCTCTGAGATCACAGTTCTTTGTATCTGAGCTGCTGCCAGAGCTTGCATGTCATTATGAAGTTTCCTCAGATCTTCTTTCAGAGCATCGAGTTCTTCTCTCAACTCTCTATTCTCTTCCTCGAGATTATCCATTTTATTTTGTCGATTGGCCCGAGTATTGTACGAATGAGACAGTTTGACTCTAGAATCGAGACACAAATGTGAGATTCGTGGGTAAGAAGAATGCGTTATGTGAGAATGATGAATGATATGCAATGATTATATTAATTATTTTTTTGTTTAATCAAAATAAACTTCAACAATTGGATTGCAAATATCATACAATGGGAAAACCCCGTTTTATTGAACTCAAAGATTGGGGAAATAGAAATACTGTAATTTACAAAATGCTGAAAAAGGAAATGTCTAAACTTATGGATCCTGAGTCCTCTTTGAGGAGGGCTCAGGTGCTGGTTCTGGTATTTTCCTTTTCTTTGACCGGGGCTCTTGAGCCGTTGTCGGGTTTTTATTCCTTTTCCAAGTGAAAAGAGCGAACAAATTCCTTTGATCTTCTTGATTCTCTACAGCATGTTGCTCTAAAATCTCGATCAGAGCGTCTTTTTCTTTTAACAGCTGCTGTATTTTGTTACCCTCCACATTGAGAATACGGTACTTGTTCTTCCAAGACTTCTTCTCCTGTTGAACTTTGTTGAGAGTAACCTGAAGTTTTTCTGTATCAGACATAAAATAAAGGACAGACTCCTTTAACGGAAGAACTTCTTGACGAGGATAAGACATCCTCAGCTTAAGAACTCTAGTTTGTACCTAGTGGAGATAAGGTTCCACTGAGATGAGGGGTACATTAGGGAAATTTCCACAATGGTCAATGGTTATGATCCTGTCTTAGATTCGACTGTACCAGTCTATGTCTGAGTTGGTAAGAGACATGATTCTCTGCGACCAACGTAAAGTACTCTTATGATCCCAAAAAGTGGCAGACTTAGGTAAATGGGAAGTGAACCATTTGTATAGCAGGGGTACACAACATGTGATCATTCCTCCGCTATACAAATTCCTTAAGTGTACAGAATGATAAGCATATGCGAGTAAGGTTGGTACGGGGTTTCTAATCAGAAAAATCTTAATGGCATTGATATCAACAAAGCCATCAATGTTGGGAAACAGAAATAACCCGTAGGTGAGTAAGAAAAAGATGCTCTCCAAAGCAGTTACGTTCCCCATACTAGCAATATACAGGGCCTTCTTTATCAAAAACTTGGCTAACAAACATTGGATTCCACCCTTAGTGGTCATGTGAGTCCTGACTTCTGACTCGTCCAAATAGATTGCTCTTGTAATGGTTTGATCCTTTGCAATTTCTTCCAGTCCAGAAAAGGGAGCTTGGTCCGTAATGGGTAAATCAGTTAGGTGAGAGTACTCCTCCAGTGTTGGTGCTAGTTGATAATCCGGGAATGTGAAACAGTGATAGACCGGATCATAAAACTGAATGAGCATAGCCAGGATTCCTTCAATTACATGGAATCTTAACAAAGACAATAGTCCTCCATACTTAGCTCTGAAAGTATCAGGGTTGGTGATCATCCTTGCCAACCCCCTGAAATCCCCTAGTTTTGGAACCTTGAAGGTGTACTTGTGAGTCTTCCTTCTACCGAAATCCATAACGCAATCTTTTTTTCTCTCTAACATTTGCAATCATTGTCTTAGTTTAATTTAAAAAAGAGAGACTAGAAGAGAAAATTTTCTTTGTTTAACATTTTTTAATGAAATGAATGCATGAATGCAGCACACAAAAACATAGAAAAAACATGGGGTCAAAGGTTCGGTGTCATGAAGTCATGGCTCTACCCATCCCCAAAGGTTGTACTGGTGATTTTTTGTACCTTTCCTCAAAATCATTGACCCCTCTTGGGATAACAACAGCAGGCTGGTTCACCCGAGCGAGCTGCAGTATCTTAGAGTAATCTTAAATGAGGGTAGTATCGTGTGACAGCTATTTTCGATAGCTTCCGCACTACAAAATAGTAACAAGGTCTCAGCCTACTAAATCCTCAGTTTCACAGACACCACAATCGAACAATCTGCTTTCAACAACCGAATTCGTATAGGCATTGAATCCGCAAAGGGCATCTCCTGATTTGATGGTCGACCGGGATCTCTTATTTGGGAGTCACTCCCTGTAAGATTACCCGTTTAGTGCCATCACTTATATTAGGTGTCACTCAAACTTTCCAGATATGACATTACCCGCAGTCCCATTAGCGGAAAAATAAACACGGATATCAACTAGGAAAAGCGATATATATTTATTCCTAAAACTAATATCCTAGACCTCTTAAGAGCTATAATCCTAGTCCTATACAGTCAATGACTCCCCAACAAAGTTGCCATTTTTCTGTAGCGAGCGATTTTTGTCGGTGACGCTACCACCTTATCGTTGGGTTTTCCTCACCGCAATGGTAGGAGGAGGGGGTGCTACTTTCTGATTTCTTATTTATCCCATGAAGCTGGAAGGGAAAGGGAAGCTATCTAAAACTAACCTTGCATGCGGATGTTTAATTGAACACACGCTTAAAAGAGATTGGGGGGTCCGGGGTCAGGTGATACAATGGGGAGTTGTCAATTACCCATCCTATATGTTGTTATCCACAGGATATTAGCTTTAGGTTTCGCTTTATACTTGATGGTGTTTATCCGTTAATGGGTTGGGAAAGTTTCTTGGGAAGTATGAGTGAGTGAGATTTTGTTAATGTTCGGGTGTTTTTGGTAAGTTGCTAGACCTATGTTTTGATTGATATGAAGGTACTAGACCTAGATTTTTTGATTGGTATGCTCGCTAAGATTTTGCAATCTTATGCCTACGTTTTCTCGTTTAAATGAAACAGGGAAATCAGAGCAATCGTAGTTCCTCATATTCTAAGGGAGGAAAAAGATGTTTTGGTGTCTTGTTCAAAGCCCAAGATTGAAGCTAAAAGGTTTTTACTGAGAGAGAATTTGTCATCTCTAAAGAGGGATTGTTGATTTTTTGTGTGCCTTGATCAAAGCCCAAGGTTGAAGCTAAAAGGTTGATTGACTAAACTGGGGAAATCCTTACCCACAGCCTAAGAGAAGGTTGGATAAGACCGACTCAACAAGAGAGCGTATATATTAGTTTCTTGTACAAAGCCTGAGATTGAGGCAAAAAGAAACTGACTATGGGGATATCATTATACAAAGCCTCAGAGGAGGCTGAAAAATTTTTTTGACTCCGTCGAGGAGGTTTATATGTGTCTTGTACAAAGCCCAAGATTGAGGCTAAACGGGTTTGACTATGCTTGGGAAAGATATTGATCCCAAGCTTAAGAGAAGGTTATGAAGATTTATGTCTTGTACAAAAGCTCAAGATTTAGGCTAAACAGGTTTGACTCAACAAGAGAGTGCTTTTATTTGTCCTATACGAAGCCAAGGATTGTGGCTGAACAAGCTGGAGAAATCATTCTTCCTAAGAGGAGGCTGACTTCTGCTAGGGGGAATCTATATGCCAAGCCTGAGAGGCTGGACAAAGATTGACTTAACAAGATAGTATTTTTATCTGTCTTGTACAAAGCCCAAGATTGAGGCTAAAGAGGTTGACTCGACAAGAGAGTCTGAAAAGGTGATTGACTCAACAAGAGAGTCTGAAAAGTGATTGACTCAACAAGAGATTTTGAAAGGGTGAGTGACTCAACAAGAGAGTCTGAAAAGGTTAACTCCGTTGGGGAGAATAATTTGTACAAAGCCCAAAAGGAGGCTGAATATGCTGAGGAAAAATCATTATACAAACCCTAAAAGGAGGCTATCTTTCAGCTGGGGATGATTGAGATCCCCAGACAGGTCCAAGTGGGGTATTAACTCTTGCTGAGGGTTTCAGAAGAGTTAAGGTATCAGATGCCTTGAGGTTCTGATTTGGAATTTTTGGGAGAGAGGCTAGGATTTAGCTCTGCTGGAGATTTATCCAGAGTAATCGGGGTTTCTCCTATGTTTGTAGGGAACTCGAGAATGTCTTTGAGACTCAAGGGGATTAGGCTGTCCAAGTATACTGGCGTGGAAGAGTTTTATCTTTTGTAAGATGCCCAAGAGGAGGCTGGTGTTTTAAGGGATGAGAATCAACCCTAAATTGGTCTGAGATTTGACACTAGAAAAACCGCTCTAGCAAAGGATGACTAAGTTTTGTCTTATACCTTTAAGAGATCGTCCAGGTCCTTGTATTAAGCCCAAGAGAAGGCATGAGAACTTCTAAGAAGTCGGGGGTCCTTGTACAAAGCCCAAGAGGAGGCGGGGATACTTTTAGGAAGCCCGTGGGTCCCAAACCAAGAAAAGTACAAGAAATGCTATTCACCGAGAATAGATCATTTAGTGAAGGTTCGAAGGTTTGAAGAAACTCAAGAGATGCTATTCACCGAGAATAGATCAACTATGGGGAGTAGAATTCCTTTGACAATTTCTAATGTGACAGCCTAAGAAAAGGTTCACGAAGAATACTGTATTTCTCTTTGTTCCATATTATTTAAGCCCAAGAGAAGGCAAGACTGTATCCGGAAATCCTATGGGGATCTAGTTTTGTCTGTATTTAAGAATGACCAACATGGCTTTACTTAGTTCTAGACCTAGTTGGCGGGGAAAACTCTACATAACTATACTAGTATATATACTGTTGATATATGACATGTATTTAAAAGGGTATGAACGAAGACTAACCGTGCACAGCTTCCCACAATACAGTTATATATATATATATATATATATATATATATATATATATATATATATATATATATATATATATATATGAAAGCGAGTAAATGAAAGTTGTTAAAACTTACAGGCGAGCAAGCTTTCATGCTGTATGGTTAGTTGTTCAAAGAAATTAAAGAAAGTTTTGATAACAACTGTATATTGAATCTAAATCAACAGGGGATTTGTTTTGAAAAGATGATTGGGGCTTATACTCAAAGAGAGGCCCAAGTTTTAACAGTGATCGTACTGTTGTTTTTGAACATCGTATCGGGATTTATACAACGACTGAGGCCCAAAAAAAGGTTTTTGTACAACAAAGGTTGGGTTTTACACTCTGATAGAGGCCCAAAGAGTACTCAAAGAAAAGAAATGGGACTTACAACACGAGGGTAGGCCCAAATGATTTTATTTTAAAAGGCGACGACCACACCGTGGTTTTGAAAATACAATGGGACTTATACAATGTCTGAGGCCTAAAAATTATTTATTTACAAAGGGGTTGAGTCTTACACTCTCTCAAGAGGCCCATGAGTGTTTGAAAATTAAAAATCGGGAAGAAACCCTAATTTTTGAATTAACATGGCATTTTTCAAAGGTAATTTAAATAATAAATGATAAAATATCAATTATATTCAAAAACAAGTTGTACACTTTGGAAAATATTTTGGAAAATCAAGTTTAATCATATGAAAGCTTAAAATCCAATTAATTTTGAAAGATCAAAGTGAGAATTCCATTTAAAAAATGTTTAAAAACAATTAAAATGAAATTAATTACAAAAATTCTAATTATATTAAATAAATAATATAAGTTGGATTTTTTTTTTGTGGAATAAAATATTTTAACATTTTTGTGATTTTTTGCAAAAAGAACCAATAAAAAATAATTAAAAGTGAGAGAGAAATTAATTTTCCAAATCATTTAAAATAATATAATAAATATTAAAAAAAGGAAAAAGGGTTAAAAAAAAGGGGTCTGGAGCGAGGGGGATTCGAACCCCATACCTCTAGGTTGCAGTGCACGCCTTCTACCACTGGGGTGTGATACATCCGTGTATTAAAGCCACCCTAGAAATACATAAGGCATGCCTTGTTTTAGGCCTGGCCAAGGCAAGGCAAGGCAAGGCAAGGTTTTGGACCAAAAACGTAAAGACTATAACTTTCTCATTTCTCCATGGATTGAGACAAAATTTAGGTCTATCCTGCCTAGAATTTCACAAGGAATCTAATGGTGCCCTTGGTTTTTTCAGATGAGGTCCCTATTTAAAAACCCGATAGTGTTTTTGAAATAGGCCTATAATTGTATTTTCTATACTAACACATGGTACAGGCAAGGATTACATGGAAAATTGGTTCAAACACAACATATATAACATGCATGAGAGGTTTATGATCAGTGGACTTCAAAACAATGCATAATTTAGAAAGTTCAAGTGATGATGCACTTACCTTTTGGAGCTTCTTATGCAATCTGCCAAGTTCCTTGTGCCAGAAGTGATTTGATGCTTTAGACACTCTCAATTGATCCCTTAGAAGCTTTTAGAGTGGTTAGAACCAGCTGGAATCCTCAGGAACAAGTTTGAGCTCTTTCTTGCAAAAGGGGCAAAAGTGACCAATATGGAAACTCTCTCAAATGGTGTTCCAGATGTGGGGAACCATTTAGGACAGTTCAAGGATGATATTTGGAGTGTGTTTGAGGTTTTATATGGTTTTGAAAGTGACTGAATCGAGACATGGCTTGAAAAATGCAAAAAAGTCCAATTTTGAGGTTTTGAGAGGGGGCTTTGTGATTTTGGTGTTACAGGTCACATATGAGAGTTTGGACAACTTAGATATGACAGATTGGATGTGTTTGGATCATGAGCTATGATGGAATTGCTCTCTAACTCAAAAACTCAGAGATACCTTGCATAAGAAGGCATTTTGGCCTAAAGAGAGGGATTTTGAGGAAAGCATCAGTTTGATTGCTTTGGTGTACTTAATGTAATACCCCGTAAATTATTTCACTCTGGAGAATATTATTATGATCAACTGGGTTCCGGTTTACTCTGAAAATTTATTGGATAAAATAATTAGAGTAAACTGATGAGCTCAGAGCAGATCAAATTAATATTATCTGACTCTGAGGTTTTAACTTTTGGCGTTATAGAGACTTTTTGGACATTTAGTAGTGTTACTAACTAATGACATTTCTCTATATCATTTATTTTTCCGTTTTTCTCTTCATTTGGAACAAAAGTTAGAAAAGAGAAAGAAAGAGAAAGTAGAGAGAAGAAAGAGGAAAGGAAAGAAAAAGAAGAAAAGTTCAAGAGAGAAAGATCAAGATCATCATCCATTCTTCATCAAATCACCTCATCTTAATCATCATCATCATCTAATCCAGGTGGGTTCTAGATAGAAACCTTGTTTTAGAATTTCTTGAGGGTTTTAGAGTTAGGTTAGATTTTGAGGAAAAATGGGGTTTTTGCAAAATCAAAGAATCTAACGGTTGAAATGTGTTATAAATCGTGTGGTATGATCAATATATAGGTGGAATCATTGGTTGATAATTGTTATGATGTTTGTGATTGAATTGAAATGTTTGAGTTTTGTGTTGAAATTATGTAATGTTGTTGGAAATTATGTTTGTGAAGTTTGTGGAACAACCCATGATTGAACCATGATCAAATACCTTTATTTGCTGATTGGGTATGGTTTTGAGGGTGAAATTGTGGATGGAAAGTTGTTGTTGCAAAGGGTTATTTTTCTGCATAACGCAGAGCGCGCTTAGCGCGGTGTTGCCCGCTTAGCGCGGTATGGAAAATTTTCACCTCCATCAGACCGAGAGTAGCGCGCTTAGCGCGGGAGGGGGCCCGCTTAGCGCGACATGGGACCAAAGGAAAAAACTATTTTCTTCTAAAATTCATAACTTTTGACTCGTTCACCCGATTTAATTGTTCTTGGTACCGATAGAGAGCTATCAAAATACTCTGTCTAATGGAAGTGAAATATTACTAGTTTGATGCCCGATTAAATAAGTCGGAGGGAACCGGATTTGATGTAACTTGTGGATTGTTGAATTGTGTGATTCTATTATATAATTGACTTGTGTTTACCTATTTTTCCTTGTTATTATGCATTGTTTGAGAGTATGCATGTTAAAATATGAAATCGGTAGAGTGCGGAATATCACCCTTGAATTATTTTGGAACCTAGTAACGGCTAGAATAGCATTGAATAACATAACGACGACACTCGTGCATGAGAGGCTGAGGCGTGCATCTATTACCGAATGGTATGAAAATAACTACACTAGTATGGATCATGTATTATTGTGCTTATTTGAGGAAGACAAAAGAGGTCTTAAGGCGAAGGTGGCCTTGTGATTGTCGAATACAATCACGTTTGTGTGTGTGATCATGTAATCGTAACCGGTTATCTTGAGTTGCAGTTTCATGAGTCTCGAGCTCCTCTGAAACGTATGCATGACTACTTGGCAGGTTTGATTCCCGCGTGCAGTACGAATGGCGGTCAGGGAGCGTATGCTTGTGACGGTTAATGGCCCGTGTGAAGTGACGGTTCATAACGGTTAATGGCCCGTAGAACCCGAATCCATTTGTATGTCAAGTAGGTTACCAGGATCCATGACTCGGGTTGACTTCTAGACGTAGAAGCGGACGGGAAAAGGGGATGCCTTGGTGAGGTTATCGATTAGTGATAGTGTGAGTTAACAAGACTCATGAACTTGGATCCATATAGTGTGTGTGTGAGTACTCAAAGTCACATCCCTTCCCTTTTGACTTGAGTTAGGTGTGATAGAACCTTGTAAAGCCGAGAGAACCTATAAGATAGAGAACTCACTGAGATTTGATGTATCTCACCCCACGTTGTTGATTATTTTACAGGTACTACAGGTTCGGCAAAGGGTAAGGATAAAGTTGTTTGACTTTCCTTACTACCTTAGCTTTTTGGGATGGCAAGACTTCCGTTGTGAAGATTATTTTGAGATCATTATTTGATCTAGTTCTTAGTGTTGGAACATCTTGTATATAAATGTCATAGTTTTTTTGTATTAGGCTTTTGGGCATGTATATGTATAATGTGTTAACTAGGGACTTATGGTATTTCAGTACCAAAACGTAAATTCATTTATGATATGGATGCTCTGATGTATTATATTATATATGGGTGTTACACTTAAACTGAGCACAAATGAGCTCTATTTATAGTAGAGCAAGTTTGTTTTGCAAGCAATAGTGAATAGTGGCTGCAGCAGGCCTTTGGCCAATGTTATACAAAAGGAATCTCAAGTTTCCTCTAGCCATTGACTAAAGTTTAGGGCATAAGCCTATGGTTCTTTGATTCAGAGCTTATCCTTGACTCATTCAGTTAGGAATGTATCAGTCCATGCCACCTTGGTGTATCCATTAAATGCATTGCAACAAAATTGAAGTCTTGGGACCTTTTTAACTCTTTTAGGTTTGGCATGGCTACTTGTAGATTCATGGACTTTGGCTCAGATGTGTCCAAATTGATGAAAAGGCTTGGATTTATCAGATTTGGACAAATCGAGCAAAATGCACGAAATCTGCCAAATCTGCCTTGAAAAGAATAAGTTCATGATGCCATGTTTCAAGGGCTGTATCTCTTTGCTCAAATTGAATTTGGAGATGATCTGGTACTTGTTGGAAAACCCTCATGGCATATTTTAACTTTGATGTCCACCCCTAAACCTGGTTTGACTTGGATCAAGGTGAAAAATATCCCAACATTTGGGAAAAAGTAAGGCAGATTTTGACTTAGTGAAAATTTCACTAAGTGTTGGAAAAATGTCATTTTCATGTTTTCAGCCACTTTGATCACTCCATAACTTAAAATCCATGAAGAATTGGAATGAGATGTAGTTGACACTTTTAAAGTATGCCATGAGAGCTACAAATCCAGCTTTGGACCATCCAAAATGGTTGCTCGGATCTCAAGTTATGGTCCTTGGAAGTTGGTACCCTAGCCACTTTGTTCCATAACTTAGAAAAATTCCAAGTTTTTTATGGTTACCCCTTTTACAAGTTAACTCACTTTCTTTGATTTTTCTTGATGAATTATGATTCCAATCACATATTAACATTGTTTTAGGGTCAAAGAACCATAATTGTGAAAAATTCCAAAAAGTCAAACTTGATTTTGTGCACAGTTGACTTTTTATCGGATGAAATCCAAACTGTGCGATCCTTTGTGAAATCAAGTCCTTTACCTAAATCAAACCTAATGGACATATTCCATAGGTGTTATAGGGTGTATTGATTCATGTCCCAAGGTTTGGGAGTTTGTCTGGATTAAAAGTCAAAGGTACAATTGACTTTTTCCTCGAAACCCTAATTGTGGTACTGATGAAATTGAACCTTGTAGATCAAGCTTCTTGGATCAATCCATTATTGCAAATGGATTAATGTAGTGTATTGGAGGCCCTAAAATCATGTCTTGAGGTCTTGACTCATGTTTTGTCCCAAAAGTCAACTTAGGGGTGAATTAGGTCAAGAAACCCTAATTCCTGATTTTTGGGTAAATGCATCCCCTGTAGTTAAATTGACTTGATGATTGGGTCCATGAGGTCCCTTGGAGTATCTTGGGTTATGCTTTGAAGCATTGGCTCATGCCCAGATGAAAATTTTCATCTGGAGGCCTCAGTCGACCAAAACCCTAATTTGGTGATACTGGCGATCTTGAGGCTTGATCCACTTAGAATGTTGCAACCTTGTGCTTGATTATTGATGTGAGAGTCCTCTTGATCCTTTATAGGTTTGAGATGTTAGACAAGTTGAAGATCATGTCATTCCTTGATTGATCATTTATCTAAGGCTCTGAGAGGGCTTGAAACCCTAATTCTTGATTGTGGTGAATGCTCAAACATCTCTGAGGATATTGATGAGGCATGATAGTTCATCCGTATTGTGGTAATGATTTGCACAATGATGGGAAATCTTGCTGGTCAAAATTTGGGGTATGACATCTAGCAAGTGTCGCACCCCAAAATTTGCCCTCCTTACCTTTTTACTAACTGGCTTATGTTTCATTCCATTTTTTGCATTATCATGTATGCATATCATTAGCATGGGGTCAAGGTGCTTGAGGCAGTTCAGAGAAGTCTTATCTGGTCTACTACATTATCAAGAGTTCACAGCTTATTCCAGGCATTTTTAATATTTTCGTATTTTTATTCGTCTGACTGTATTTCCACTCTGCATCATCTAAATAGCATAAAATGGTGTTTTTCATCTCGCATACTGCCTAAAATATTGGTCGGAATAATTTCTCGAAAATTTACAGACAGAGTGGTCAAATTGAGTTTCAGCGGTGCCCAAAATCAGGGATCAAAATTTATTTTAAAATCTGACTAAATGCTGTATTTTTTCGAGTCATATATTTCGTACTAATCATTTTAGTGTACTCGGTTTGTTTTTTCCGATTATTTAGGCGTCCGATTTTTGTTTATTTGGGGTCCGTTTATATTACCTTTTTTTAAACTAATATTATTTAGAATAAATAATTATAATAACTAGCATTGTATTTTAATTTTATTTTAAATATTTATTTTTTATTTTTAATTTAAAAAATGTTTAATAGGCTAATTAGTATTTTATTTTTTTAATAGTCATTTTTTATTTTTTACTAATTTTAAGAATAAATAAGTAGTGATTAGCATTTTATTTTAATTTTATCTTAAATTTTTATTTTTATAAATAAGTAAGTTTAGTTTTTATTTCAAATTTATTAAATTATTTAAATTTTATTTAACTTTTAATATTATTAAACTTGGGCCTCAAATTGGGTATTAGGGATATTATTGGTAACTAAAAGTTAACCCTAATTTGGGTCCCTATATATTGTTGTTACTGTTAAAAAAAGGGGAGAGAACCGGAAGACCCAAAAAAAAAGAAGAAGAAAGAAAGCCCCAAAAAAGGATTTGGAGAATCGCCGCTTCTTTTTATTTACAGAGTAAACCAAAAGAATTGCACCGCCGGTCTGGTAAATTCATGTCTTAGTAACAACTTACTTTAATATATTATAGTGCGATGAATAGTAACCAAAGTGATGCGCACAGTGTTTGTTTTAATATACATATATGTTATGCGCATGGATTCATGGTAACTGTTCATGCCGCCGCACTGTTCATACCGCCACTGCATTTTAATATATACTGCATGCTTATGTTTTTGGGTTCATAGTTTTTATCTTGTTATTTTATTTTTATATATAGTGTTGATATAGCGTTCTTCACATACATATATATATATATATATATATATATATATTTGGAATATGATAATGTTTTTTTAATATTTTTTAATTCATGTTATTTTAAATTATTCGGATCGAATTACGTCGATACGCTGTCTGTATATATCTGCATGATGCGTGACCCTTGTGTTTAGTTCGATCCGGTTGCGATGATCGCGTTTTCGCGTTAGCAATATTGTTGAGGGTTTTTTTTTCAAAGCTAAATTTCTCTTTTTTTGAATTGCATTTTTTTATTATATTTAGATCCGTACAATTCGGATCCGGTTGCGATGACCGCGTTTTCGCGATAGCAAAGTTGTTGAGGTTTTTTTTTTATTATTTTCTTTTTTTTAATATTATTTGAATAATTTCCTTTTGAATTTAATTCGTGCACCATTTTTACCATTTTATAAAATTTTCACAAATTTTATTTTTATTTTTATTTTATTTTTTTTATCATCTAAACCAATTGTTTAATTCAATTTCTTTTTGCATCACACATTTCATGCATACCCTAAATTGTCTTTGATTTCTGAATTCATGTTTGGATTATAATTACTATTGTTTGCCATTGTTTGATTTTCACTTGCCTTGATATTATCCGTTTCTCGCTAACCTTTTATGCAGGATCAAGGTAAGTTCCTTAAGGGTATGGATAGGTATCCATGGTTACCCTTACCTTTTTCCTTCCCTCATCTTCTTCCTCTAGGATTTAGGTTGCCTTCAAACCTCACTAACCGTAGGTCACCCATGCATGATAACTTTAGGATTCTTAGTTCCCTTTAGAGTTACCCTTGTGTCTTCTCTCTTCTCATCTCGAATCTCTTTAAAACACTTAATAATAATAAGGTGTATTGCGCACGAGCCTTAAGTATGGGGAATGAGAAATGAGGGGCTTTCTCTCATCTTTCTAGAGTGCTTAGCGAGCGTCCTGTCTTGGGACGATGCGTTAAGTATTCGCCCCTGTGCCCTAGACTTTGGTGCAATGCAGCTTAGGAACAAACTTAAGCCACTTCTGTCCTAAAAAACACAAACCTACCTCAAACTTTTTTGTCCTTCGGGACCTTCAAACTTAAAGGATATTTTCAAAAAAGGGCACGTTACCTTCCGTCTGAGTCGCAAACAGGCATCGACCCTAACTGCCGGACGCGAACTTAACGTCGCTCATAAAAAAACACAAAAAGAACTTGGTCCGAACTACGTTGACTCTGAATTCCCCATTGCACAAAGGGGGTACGTAGGCCTAGGACGTCGACGTCCTACCGAGTCTGTCTTTGTCTTCCCCTCTCCGTTTAGTACAGCCCTAGATGATAGTATGACTTACCCTTAGAATAGACAACAAGCGTGGATCCCATCGAGTACGATGGACGCGTGGGGTGCTAGCACCTTCCCCTCGCGTAACCGACTCCCGAACCCAGGTTATGGTTGCGACGACCATTCCTTTCCCTCTTCCTAAGGTTTATGCGGTGTTCCCTTTCCCTCTCTTGGGATAAATTTACACAGCAAGGAGTGAATTATGGATTCAGGGTGTACTTAGCGCATGACTCCTAACAAAGACGTGTTTGAAGAATTGTGTAATCAAGATGGTGAATCAGTGCTATAGAGAAACAACAAAGCTTGCAAAATTACAGGTATTGGATATGTGAGATTCAAGCTCCATGATGAGTCAATAAGGCTATTGACTGATGTTAGGTATGCACCTGATCTTAAGAGGAATTTGATTTCTTTTTGTGAATTTGACAAGAAAGGATATGTTTTAAAAGGAGAGCAAAACATCCTAAGGGTAATAAAGGGATCGAAGGAAGTCTTGAGAGGCGTGAAGAAAAAAGGCTTGTATACCCTTGAGGCTGAGGTTATAAGTGGTTCAGCAGACGTGGCTTCCACAAAACCTATGTCCAAGACTGAGCTATGGCACAAGAGACTTGGCCATTTCAGTGAAAGAGACCTGATTGAATTTTCGAAACAAAATTTGCTAGCTGGTGATAAGGTCGAAAAATTGGAGTTTTGTGAACCTTGTGTACTTGGTAAATCCTGTAGAATGAAGTTTAACAGAGGTAAACAAAGAACACACGGATCCCTTGATTACATTCATGTTGATCTTTGGGGACCTGCAAGGAATCTTTCACACTCAGGTGCAAAGTAATTTCTATCCATAGTTGATGATTACTCCAGAAAGTTATGGGTATTCATCCAGAAGACTAAGGATGAAACTTTTGAAAATTTCAAAAGTTGGAAGATTCAAGTCGAAAACCAAAAGGGCAAGATGGCCAAGAGGTTGAGGACCGACAATGGTCTTGAATTTTTCAATAAGGCTTTCGACAGCTATTGTGCTGAGTATGGTATTGCAAGGCACAAAACTACTGCAGGGACTCCCCAACAAAATGGTTTGGCTAAAAGTTTTAATCGAACCATTCTCGAAAGGGTGAGGTGCATGTTGGTAAGTACGAAATTGAAGAAGGTGTTTTGGGCAGAAGCTGCTGTGACTGCAACATACTTGATAAATAGGTGTCCCTCAACAGCCTTGGGAATGAAGAGACCTGAAGAAGTCTGGTCGGGACATCCACTTAGTCTTGACAGACTTAGAGTATTTGGTTGTTTAGCCTATACTCATATTAGGCAAGACAAGATTGACCCTAGAGCTTTGAGATGTATGTTTCTTGGATACCCAGAAGGAGTCAAAGCTTATAGGCTATGGTGCCTAGAGCTAGGTCACAGGAGGTGTATCACAAGTCGAGGTATAGTTTTCAATGAAGTTGAGATGACTTTCAAGAAAACTGATGTCATTGGTCAAAGTTCGCAGATCTCTGAAGAAGAGCTAGAACAGGAAGAGATTCATGTTGAGGTGGAGCATAATGATGCTGAATTGCATAACCCAGATGAAGTCAAAGATGAATCTCAAGTTACTGATGAAGACGATGAGACTGATAATGACTACCTGCTGGCAAGAGACATGTCGAAAAGAGTCATCAAGCCACCTCAGAGACTTGGTTATGTAAATATTATAGCTTATGCCTTAATCTCTATAAGTGAGGTTCTGGACGAAAAACTTAGAGACTATAAGGAAGTTATGAGGAGTCGAGACAAGATTGAATTACTGAAAGCCTTGGATGATGAGATGAAATCTCTTCATGATAATAACACTTAGGAGCTGATTAATAAACCTGCAAGGGCCAGGTTAGTCAGCTGTAAGTGGATCTTCAAGGTTAAGGAAGGAATCGAAGGAGTGATGTCGAAGCATTTTAAGGAAAGGTTGGTTGCTAGGGGGTTCACTTTGAAAGAAGGTGTCGAATTTAATGATATGTTCTCACTTGTTGTAAAGCATAGATCCATTAAAATGTTGTTAGCCAAGGTGGCAAAGTTCGACCTAGAACTTGTACAGATGGATGTGAAGACAACCTTCCTGTATGGTGATTTAGATGAAACAATCCTGATGAGGCAACCTGAAGGGTATGCAGAAAAGGGAAATGTAGATTATCTGTGCAAGCCGAATAGGTCTTTGTATGGCCTGAAACAATCTCCTCGACAATGGAATAGGAGATTCGACAAGTTCACGACACACAATGGTTTCACTAGGAGGCAGTTCGACCACTGTTTTTACTTCAGATTTCGGCCTAGAAATTCACTTGTTATTTTGTTACTTTATATGGATGACATCCTCATAGCAAGCAACAATGTTGAAGATGTTATAAAGGTGAATGCTGAAATCGATAAGGAGTTCAACATGAAGGATTTGGGAGCTGCCTCTAAAATTTCTTGGGATTGACATCCGGAGAGATAGAAAGCAGTTGAGATTATACTTATCTCAAAAGGCATATCTGAAGAAGATTCTCGACAAGTTTGGTATGTCAAATTCAAAGCCTGTTCTAACACCGACTAATCCTTAGTACAAGTTGAGTTCGACTCAAAGTACTAGTACTGAAGCCGAAAGAGTCTATATGAATAGAATTCCATATGCTAGCATAGTAGGTTCTTTGATGTATGCTATGGTTTGTACGAGGCCAAACATAGCGTACAGAATGAGCCTTGTAAGCATGTATATGACCAATCCTGGAAAGGCGAACTGGCAATCATTAAAGTGGATTCTTAGGTACTTTAATGGGTCTCTGAGTAGAGTCCTGGTTGATGGTGGAGCCTGTGGTGATGGCAGCGAAGTCGAAATCGAAGGATTTGTCGACTCTGATTATGCAGGTTGTATGGATTTCAGAAAATCTATTTCTAGATATGTGTTCACTATGTTCGACACAATGATTAGTTAGAAAAAGAAACTTCAGAAGGTTATTTCCTTATCAACCACTGAAGCAGAATATATTTCCCTCACTGAAGCTGTGAAAGAAGCATTGTGGCTTGAATGTTTTTTTAAGGAGCTGAAACTTCAAGGTCGAGTTATCACTATTAAATGTGATAGTCAAAGTGTAATACACCTACCGAAGAATTCAGCCTATCATGAGTGAACCAAGCACAATGATGTGAGGCTGCACTTCATCAGAGAGATAATCGAGCGTGGAGAAGTCCAAGTGTTGAAAGTTTCGACTGATGACAATGCTGCTAATATGATCACCAAGACATTGCCGAGTAACAAGTATTTCCACTGTATGAAGTTGATAAAATTGCATGATGAAAACTAGTTTGTTCTCTTGTTAGTGTAGAGTTTGTTCCAAGGTGGAGATTTGTGGTATTTTAGGTTGAACTCTAGTGTCGACAATGGTAGTTTCATGGTTTGACAGGACTTGTGCATGCTGGAGTAAAAGTCTGTTCAAGCATGTTGTCGAAATATGTTAGCTTTGTGTTTAAGTTAGCATGTCGAATTGGGCATTGCTTGTAAGCTCAATTGTTAAGTTAGCTTAGTAGTTTATAAATAGACAGTCTAGTTCTCCCAGGTTATTGAGAGAGGTTAATTGTTAGTATTCTCTTGTAATCTTTGAACCCTTATTGAGTAAGTGAATAGTAAAATAGTTTTAATAAATTCTTATTCTTCTTCTATTTAAGGATGTGGCCAAATCTTATGTCTATTGGAAAAAAATATAAGAAGATTTCATTTCTATTTAAGGAGCTTCAAACTTAACGTTTGAAGTGTGTGCAAGTATTGAAGATCATTATGTTAGGGTTTCTATTTTGAGTCTTTTGTTTGTTGTTTGTACATCACTTTAGCGCATAGACTAATATCTAAAGGCATAGAGTTTGGTTTATTAGTTGAGTTATAATTCAACATTCAATATTCTGATTATTGTAGTGATCACTAGAGTTAGGGATTGGGAGAAAGTGAGAGGAGTTTTCGTATTTTGGAGTCCTAAATATAAATACACGGATAGAATTAATAAGAGGCGAATTGAACATGAGATTGTTCATCTAAGACACTTTGTACTAATTTTATTGAAGATTGAATTACCTTTCTCAGGTTGGAAGCCGCTCAGACGTATGTGTTATTTGAACTGAACTGGGTTAATAATTCTTAGTGTTCTTAGAACTAAACGAGTAACAAGGTTTTCCACTGTATGACGACATGATGAAAACTAGTTTGTTCCCTTGTTAGTGTAGAGTTTGTTCCAAGATGGAGATTTGTGGTATTTTGGATCGAAATCTAGTGTCGACAAGGGTAATTTCATGGTTCGACATGAGTTGTGCATGCTAGAGTTGAAGTCTATTCAAACATGATGTCGATATATGTTAGCTTTGTGTTTAAGTTAGCATGTCGAATTAGGCTTTGCTTGTAAGCCCACTTGTTAAGTTAACTTGTAACCTAAGTTATCTTAGTAGTCTATAAATAAACAGACTAGTTCTCACAGGTTGTTGAGAGAGATTAATTGTTGATATTCACTTGTAATCTTTGGACCATTATTGAATAAGTGAATAGTAAAACAGTTTTAAATAATTTTTATTCTTATTCTTCTTCTTCCTTCTTCTCTATCTTTTGTAAAATCTAATAGGGTTTTTTTTTGTTTTTTCAAAAAACTCAATCTTTTTCTTATATTTTATTTTGATTTGTTTTTGACGACATCAATTTATAACAAAAGGTTTCAACAACTCTTATACCCGACATTTTTACATTTTTCAAGAAGAAATCCATAACCATAGATTAGAGGCATATAGAGAGGCTTGGTACCTCGTGCAAGTTTTGAAGTTTAGCAATGCTTTGGTATGATGATATATAGAGAACTATAAAACGAATAATAAGGGTTGTTGTTAGGATAATTCTAATTTGTTATATTTTAATAGGTGCCGGAAGAAATACAGTAGATAAGCTTGTATTTTGATTTCATTTTTTATTTTATTTTTCCTTTTGGACGGCTTGTCTAATAAATAATTTGTAGGAAAAATTTGTTATATGTATATAAATGTAAGCCTTTGTTCCCTTTTTCGTTTTAATTTGATTACTTCATACACTTCAATATCTTGCTACATTAATGCATTACTCTATAAGCACTCTCAGTCTCTGATGAAGCAGGTGTTCAAAAGAAATGATTCTGGTTGAGGTTGAGTTTTCTCTAAGGCAAATATTATAATGGAAAAATGAATTATTATTATACAGATAATACCATCACTATATGCTTAGAAGCTGTTAGTTTAAACTTTAGATGAAGTAATGATGATTTGTAGATAACATGTATGATGCATTTAATCACTTTTATTATAAAGCAGCAGCATGGTGGGGTTGGAGGAATCGACATCCGGCATTTTTTTATGAGTTTGAAGCCCATCTAAATCATTAAAATAATGTTGTCTTATTGTGAGAACATGCTGCTTCCAAGTTGCTTTGGCTAAACATGCCGTAGGTATTTGTATTTATGAGTCACATACATTTGTCACCAATGTTTTCATAATTGGATGTCATCTACATTAGTATTTTTTTTTAATTGAAAAAATCAATAAAATTATTTATTGTAAATTTTAAATAAAATCAATATATAATTTTCAAAAAATATTTTTTATATTTGTCTCTTTAGGTATGTCCCAAAGATACAAGTTAGCATTACTCGTCTCACCAAATACAATTTCTTTTACGGTACAATCAAAATATGTAAAATTACTTTTTCTTTTTTGATATTATTTGTGTGATTTTTGACTTTTGACTTCTGTTGTCTTTGAAAATTAACACGAATAATTAAATTTTCTCTTATTAAATGAGTCCGGTTATATGCATTAAATTTTAGCATTATGTTTTATATTTAAGATTATTTTCAATTCAAATTACTTCTTCCGTCTCATAATAAGTGTCCTCTTTGAGATTTTCACACTTTTTAAGATAATGATTAATTGTGTTGACTTTAATGATAAAACGAGTGTCATTTACTAAAATAACCTTATTAATAATAGATAGTGGAGTAGTTAAATGAATTAAAATACAATAAATAAGGGTAAGTTAGTAGAAATAAACAATAAATATTACATTGGTATTTTAAAGGGATAAATAATTTGAGACAAATAAAAAAATAAAAGAAAACACCTATTATAAAACGGAGGGAGTATTAATTTTGAGAGTTTTCTTCATAATTTCTCTTTATCTAATATTTTTTTTACCGCACAAACCGCATGTCTTCTCTCACTTATTTAAACTATCTAAGTATACTTTTTACTATTTTTTTATTAATGGTATTATTTCAACACCCTCTTTAATATTTGTATTTCAAATCTTATCATGAATGGTTTTATCACACATTCAATATCTTTATCTATGTTACAATTATTTTATTTTGTGTTAATTTTTAACTAATTAACATTCTGTCTCATACAAAATTACATGTTTTATTAAAGTTTGATAAATTTTTCATTCTGTTTAAACGGTATTTTTGTATTACATAAAATTCATGAAACTCTAATTTGTTTCGGCCACTTAATTTGAATTCGATGATTTACATTCTTTTTTATTTCTCTATCGTTTTGTAATGCAAACTTAGCATTCTTAAATCATGTGATTTGTGGGATGATATGATCTCCAACTTTCACATTTAAGATAAAAACGATTTTTCTTTTATTGAATTAATATTCTATATCTTCAGTCTTACTTTTACTTAAACAAAAATCATATGTTTTTAAAGTTCGTTTCTAAATCTCCAACATTTCATTTAAATTTTTATTCAATTTTTCAAATATGATTTTATCATGTGTAAAAAAGTATAATTTAGTATTAGTTTTTAAATGCATTTACTAAATACATCTAAAATAATATGATTTTGTCTGAAGTCAAACTAAAGACCTTTAATATATTAGATTAACATGATAGACAACTACATAAATATATATATATATATATATATATATATATATATATATAGTATTTTTCTTTCGAAATTGTTTATTAGATAAAAAATTATTTTGTATTTTAGGGTCATCATGAAGTCAAGTAAATAGACAATTGAGTACATAAAAAAGTACACAGTAATTTTTGTATTGTAGTTAAATTAAATTAAATTATTATGTTGGAGATATGCTTGAGAAAAACAGAAAGATAACATTTATTTAAGTGGAAGCTTAATCCATTTGTATGCATTTCTATAAAAAAATGTACGTATTTCTTGTAATATTATATTACAATTTGTATTGACGCTGGACACTTAGATAATAAGAGTCATTAAATTTACAACAATGCTATACATACACCATCATCATGCATCACTATTTACAACATATATACTGTTTAATATATTTTTACCGTGAACATTGTATTTTTTAAATGAAAAATTTATATTTTTAAACAGTAATATGAACAATGTCATTAATGTGAACAGTGTTTTGTGAAGAATGCTTTTAAGTAATAAAATAAAGTTGGTTATTAAAATATAAAAAGTTAGCTAATGAAGTGATGAAATTAGTTAATAAACGTCTAAATATTAAAAATAATTTATAATAATAAAATAAAATTGATTAATGAAAAATAAAAAATTAGTTAATAAAGTTATGAAACTACTAGTTAATAAACATTTAAATATTAAAAATATTTTTTTAGCAGTAAATAAAATTGGTTAATAACATATAAAATATTGGTTAATTAAGTTATGAAATTGGTTAAATATATAATTTTATACCAGTATTATTTAATATAAAAATAAAAAATAAAAAGAATAATTTTTATATTTTTTTAAAAAAATATTTAATATTATAATATTTTATTGTTTATCATATCGGATCTTCTTAACACCCCTCACACACAGCACTCTATTTTTTTTTGGGTTTGGTGCGTGTATTTAAACGGTGGGTTGCCCAATGTCTGATCGATAGGCTCTGATACTAGATTAGAGTTTGGTCTAACACAACTTTATAAAACTGATTAGAAAGATGAGGGATGTCATTTTATATAAATTATTTCATTATTCTATTTTCAATCAATGTGAGACTTTAAAATACCTAATAGTGAACAACACAATATAGGTATAGGATATAGTGTAAGAATGTCATTTTTGTTAAATTTATAGTGAAGATTTGAATTTAAACGTTTGTTTTGCAAGATATAATGATATATATATGTACCTAAGATGAAATGGAATAAAAGACAAAAGATGAGTGGGAATCAATCTTGTTTTGTTTGTCCCCTTAATCAACATGTCAAAGCAAAGTCACATAAACGGTTTTGGAGATAGTTTTATTAACTTGAGAAAGCTTATGATCCACCCTTATGAGAATACAAGCCATATGGTTTATCCGTTCCAATCCGTTGGACATTCTCATTTTGTCCGTATTGTATTACGTAATAAATTAAAGTTTTAGATAAGCATTTTCTAATAAATCTATTCTGCTTTGTATGGACTTTTGTGTGAGCACCTAGACGGTGCCTACCTTGTTTACCACCCATACATTATATACCATGAAAGTAACATAGAAAACAGCCTAGTTCACGCTACTGCAACTACAAGTTGTGTTTTCTTTCTGATTGTACAATAAAATTGTAGGGTAGGCAATGAATAATTTTGTCCATACATCTGTGGTAACTGGTAACTAGTAGGCATGAATTGACTGCACCTCACCTGCATGAATGGATATGAGATTGTGTTTGGACGAAGAATTTGAGAATTTTTAGAGATTTTAAAATTTTAAGTAATTCAAATGATTCAATTGAAATTTATTTATTTTTAAATTTTTTGTTTGGATAGAGTATTAAAATGATTAATGTAAAAAATTTGGGGTCATTTTCATAATTTTTAAAGTTTTTGGGTCAAATTTAAAATATGCAAAACAGGGACTAATTTGTAATTTTTGAAAATTTGAAGGGACCAATTTATAAATTTTGAAAATTAGTAGAGATTAATATTGCAATTTTTTGAAAATTTTAGGGGTGAATTTGAAATTTTCATAAAATATGAAGACCATTTTGTAAAATTTGAAAAATTTATAATAAACAATTTAACATTCATATTATATAGAGTCAAGAAGCAATTTGAAATTGTGTCATTTTAAATTCGTTAAATTTAACATAAATAAAATACTCCATAAATTTACATCATTTTAACAATTCTCCATATTTTTTATCCAAACAATGAATTTTGATCAAATCATTTCAAATTCCCTCAAAAAATTAATTTCCCTCATCAAAATCCTTCATCCAAACACACTCTAATTGTCATGAAAATGACGGGTAATACACTAGTGTAGAAAAGAATTATATAACATATTTGTTAAAGAAAAAACACATTTATGTTTTGGAAAATGTTTTATTGCCCTTCTCTCTTAGACAATCACGTCATTTTTTTTTTAAATTATTCGTCCAACTCAACCAATTGCCAAACAACTTCGGTTTACGGATACATTTATATCATACTTCCTCCGTCCCAAAATATAAGAGAAAAATTCAAAAACACACTTATTAAGAAAAGTAAAAAACATAATAGTTTGACTAAGATTTTGTTGAAAAAATTTGTTTTGAAAGATGTAAAAATAATTCTAATTGGTTGTTGTTTATAGAAAAGATGAGAGAGAAAGCAAATTAAATGCAACTTGCATTTAATTTTACCTTGAAAATGTTGAAAGTTGATATTTTCTCTTATATTTTGGGACAAAAAAAATGTACTTTTTTCTCTTATATTTTGGGACGGAGGGAGTATTTGCGTTGTGTAACATTTTTAATATATCCCGCGTGTCTAATTAAAAATTAGAGTGAATTCAAACATTTCATATTTAGAATGTCACACAATTCAACAACAACAAGCTCCTCATATATTAAAGGCATAATTACACTAGATGTCTTTTAAGTTATTTGTTTGTAAGAGGTTGACCTTAAGTTTCTTTTTGTAACAACTTAATCCTTTAAGTTAAAAGACGTGTTGAATTAGGATCTTATTTTATGTATTTTGGATGCTACGTTATGTATTTAGGATGCTTCTTTATGTAGTTTTGTGCTACTTTATGTATTTTGCGTGATTGATTTAGGCAAAGATTTAAAAAAAGAGTAACAGTGCACACATTTGTTAACTTAAAGGACTAAGTTATTACAAAAAAAAAAAATTTAAGGGCCAACCTGTTACAAACAAATAACTTAAAGGACCACTGGTGTAATTATGCCTATATTAAAATATGTAACACATGCAAATATTTGATAATTATTTAAAATTAACCAAAACAACTCAACATGTCTTAATTTTAAAACTTTATTGAAACAGCGGAAGCATCAACTTAAACAATTATTCATAACATAATTATTCTTCAAAATAACATAAACAACAAGTATTCTAGAGATATCCAAAAAATCTCTATCAACTCAACATAACACAATGTTCCCTGACCCCGATGTTACACATCAAATCAGACACCGACACTAAAAGGGAAAATATAAGACTTCATCTTCTACTGCGAATTATCTGCACGATACCCATGTAAAGACAACATTCAAACAAAGTGGGTGAGATATCATAATTATATAAAGGAAAACATGATAATAAATAGTAACAGATTATATCATGCACATCACCCATTCCACACAACCAACACAACAATCATCCACTACTACAAAACGCGCAAATAACAACGGCAGGCTTACAACGGATTGCCTATACACCGTTGTAATAGATGCGAGCTTTTTTTAATCTCGTTAAAAGGCTTTTAATGACGGTTAATATTCAAACCGTGGTGAAATGTGAGGCCTTTCACAACAGGTATTTAAAAAACCGTCATTATAGGTAGCGCATGGTCATGGGTTCAAGTCCTAGCACCAACATTTATGGTTTTTTACATATTTTTTCAAAATGCTGACATCCTTTCACCACTGGTATGTTTTCAACCATCATTATAGCCAATAATTTAGTTTTAGGTCTTGCACTTCAAAAAATCGGTTTTAGGGAAAATCGTCTCCTTTTTTAGATCTGTTTCGTGCATCTGAAGCAGAAAAATCATGTGGTCATTAGTCCCGTACTTTGAAAGAGTTACGGGTCTTCACCCTTAAAACCCCAAATTCATCTTTTTTCTATTTTTAATGATTTTTTTGTACTCTTTTCATAGTCTTAAAAAATTCTAAAAAAATTCTAAAAATTCTTATTTTACCTAATTAGATTAAATTTCGTGTTTTTAGATTTTTCTGAATTTTATTTAATCATTTTTTCCTATTTTTTCAAAATGCTGACAGACCTTTCACAACGGGTATTTAAACCAACCGTTGTAATAGGTAGCTTTTTTTTACTTATTTTTTCAAAATGATGACAGATCTTTCACCACGGGTAATTTAAACCAACCGTCATTATAGGTAGCGTCTTGTTATGGGTTCAAGTCCCAACACCAGCATTTTTGGTTTTTTACTTATTTTTTCAATTCTCATTACCAACATTATAGGTAGCGCGCATATTGAGTTTATTCACTATCCTTAAACAAATCTTGGTCGTCCATTTAGTGATTATCAATGGCCAAGACACTACTATTAGTGATCCGCGTGAAACCTAAAACTTAGACGAACTACATCTTCTACCTCCAAACATCATCTTTCAGTTACGATACTCTATTTCTCCACTAAACCAAATTTTAGAACAAATTTCATAACTCGAGTTAGCAATGTTAGTTGTTGGTATTCTTTTTTAATTATTGTTGTTCTTGTTGTTCTTTTTTATTATTGTTGTTCTTGTTGTTATTATTGTTGTTGTTGTTGTTGTTGATGTTGTTGTTCTTGTTGTTATTATTGTTATTGTTGTTATTGTTGTTGTTGTTGTTGTTCTTCTTCTTCTTCTTCTTCTTCTTCTTCTTCTTCTTCTTCTTCTTCTTGTTCTGATTCTTTTTCTTGTTCTTCTTCTTATTCTTGTTCTTGTTCTTGTTGTTGTTCTTGTTGTTGTTCTTATTGTTGTTCTTGATGTTCTTACTGTTGTTCTTGTTCTTATTGTTGTTCTTGATGTTCTTGCTGCTGTTCTTGTTCAAATGCTGCATTTTTTTATTAAAACACATACAACAATGGTTTTTTTAAAATAACCGTCATTATAGGTAGTTCTAATGCTGTATTTTTTTTATTTTATTAAAAGACATACAACAACGGGTATTTAAATTAACCGTCATTATAGGTAGCGCGTTTTCCATTTTATTACAACGGTTACTGGGTCGTCATTATACGTACCGCATATACAACAACACTCTACATAACAACGCCTTTGCCCGCGTCATTATATGTCATTTCCAACTGTCGTTAAATGGATTTTTGTAGTAGTGATCTAACATAACAACAACAACCATTCAACATACAACAACAACATCCAATATACAACAACATTCAACATACAACAACAACATCGAACACAACAACAAATACAACCAATATGCGATGCAATGAAACTCACAACTAAACTCAATGCATGTGGTACCAATCGGTTCCTATTTCAGAACCCAGTCCCTTTTTCAGAATCACAATTATCGTCGAAATTCCAATAATGTCGCTCACACCCCACATGGGCACACGACTTCCGTGATCACTCACACCCCACACGGGTACACGAATCACCGTGACCGCTCACACGCCACATGGGTACACAATCACCTCAACAACAACAGCAACAACAATACGATTCCACAATTAGAAACCGTATAAGATGCTCACACTCCACATGGGCACACGATTTATCTCACAACTCATGCAACCATGAAATGCATGACGACAACAACAACAACAACATCGAGTACAATGACCAACACCTTCATAGTCATGTACTCCGCCAATACTGGTCATCACACTCAAAATACAGGCTATAACAGTTCAATAATAACAACATAATAATATATTGATCAACAACAACAACAGCAATGCAACATACAATGATATTCACCTTAATCATTATACCACACCAAAACTAGTCACCAACCACTAACATATACTACAAGCATTCAACAATAGCACTATAACAACAATTCATGCAACATATTATACGTGCAACAACAATATCATGCATAATGACCCACCACCATTGTCAATGTACACCGCCAATACTGACCTCCATGCTCAACATACATACTGTAACAACCCAACAACAATTTACAGCATAGAAATCAACAACGATACAATTCAGATTATGTTACACCACATCATAAACACTATAATTGCATTTAAGCTATCACACAACAAAATAATCAATTTCTAGAATAGAACACATTTTAATAAGGTAGTTCGTCGCGTTAGCTTTCAACGCTTCGAACAACACTCAAATCACACACTCGGAACTAAAGTTATGAATTTTTCAAAGTTTTTCCAAAGAAAAAAATGTTCCCAGGGTAAACGGTTACCATAATCAGGGTAACCGGTTACACCCCTTGTAACCAGTCACACCATGCAAAATTAACACAGGGTAACGGGTTACCTAAATCAGGGTAACCGATTACACCCTGCCAGAATGCCCAAAAATGCAGTTTTAAGTAGTCTAACTGGTTACCATAAACAAGGTAACCGATTACACTGTTGACAGAAGCACTTTTCTATAACTTTTCAAAACTAGAATCACTTTTAAGTCAACCCCAAAACTCTATTTTTATACCATTCGGTTAACACATATTTTTACCAAAAAGTCACTTTTCTAAACATCAAAACTTCAACTTTTTACAAAAATACTCATAACTTTGAGTTCCAACTCTGACTCATAACAACATCAACCACACAACATCAATATCATACAATCCAATCAATTACATGATTCCAACAACAACAATTGCAGCAATGCAACATTCTAACATCAGTCTCAATATCAACATTCCATACATGATTCATCAAGAATTCAATCAATCATCAAATCATCTAAAATCATGAATAGAAAGAAGAAAACAAAAGCCATACATGGCATAACCTACCCACCAATCATCATGTTAACCCTTAAATAATTAGAACCCCACTCTTGCCTTAGAGTTCTTGCATAAGGATTCTTGTACCTCAACAATGAAGTATTTTCTCTTCTTCCTCGAGCCCTAGCCTTTTCTCACTTTTCTTTTGTTTCCACGATCTGACCAACATTCCTCTCAACTTCCCCTTTTCTATTATTATTATTATTATTATTATTATTATTATTATTATTATTATTATTATTATTATTATTATTATTATTATTATTCCATAAATCCAATAATAATAATATTCTCTAATTATTTAAATGAGTAATATCCAACTAATATTACTAATATTATTTTAAGGCTTAAATAGTGTTTTCGTCATTGTAAGTTGGCGAGATTTTGGTTTTAGTCCCTGTATCTTTTTTTCTTCGGTCCAAGTCCTTAACATTTGATTTCTTTTTGCGATTAGTCCCTGACGTTAAACTTCCGTTACAAAAATGATGATGTGGCTAACGTCGCTGACGTGGCAAGTGTTTTTTTATCATTTTTTATTTATTTTAATCCCTAATAATTCCACATAAGCTGTTTTGATTTTGGTAAACTTCCGTTACAAAAATGATGATGTGGCTAACGTCGCTGACGTGGCAAGTGTTTTTTTATCATTTTTTATTTATTTTAATCCCTAATAATTCCACATAAGCTGTTTTGATTTTGGTTCCTTGGCAAGTGTTTTTTTATCATTTTTTATTTATTTTAATCCCTAATAATTCCACATAAGCTGTTTTGATTTTGGTTCCTTGGCAAGTGTTTTTTTATCATTTTTTATTTATTTTAATCCCTAATAATTCCACATAAGCTGTTTTGATTTTGGTTCCTATAATTTAAGCAGGCAAAAATTCAAATTTTGGTCCCAAGAGGACTTGAACCCATGACCTTTGCTTCCACAAGGTGGTTTTTAGCCACTAGACCATTATAATCACTTGTGTTTTTTCTTGCAACAAATTTATATATTACATAAATCCAATATTTACTATTTAATACTTATATTTCAAATACTGCACTTATTTAATACAATTAGTATAAATTATTTTATACTGATAATATAAATTATTTTATAGAGTTTAATATTTAATACTTATTAATATAAATAAAAATTATTTAATATAAATATTTATATAAATAAAAATTAGTTTATTAAATATTTCATTAATTTAATATTCCAAATATTTAATATTTCAATTAAAAATTATCATAATTATTTATTATTTAGTATCGTAATTATTTACTATTAACTAATAATACAATATTATTTACTAATAATTATTTAATATTTATTATTTATTATCGTAATTATTTATTATTTATTATCGTAATTATTTATTATTTATTATCGTAACTAAGAATTATTTATTATTTAAATAACTAAATAATTTTAATATTAATAATCATAATTATTTTAATATTAATTACAATAAATTAAATAAATGAGATATTTAATATAATTAGTATAAATTATTTAATATAGTTAATATAAATTATTTAATACAGTTAGTATAAATTATTTTATATAATTTAATATTTAATACTTATTAATATAAACCTAAATTATTTTATAAATTAGAATAAATAATTAGTTTATTAAATATTTCATTAATTTAATATTCAAAATATTTAATATTTCAATTATTAATTATCATAATTATTTATTATTTAGTATCGTAATTATTTACTATTAACTAATAATACAATATTATTTACTAATAATTATTTATTATTTATTATCGTAATTATTTATTATTTATTATCATAACTAATAATTATTTATTATTTAAATAACTAAATAATTTTAATATTAATAATCATAATTATTTTAATATTAATTACAGTAAATTAAATAAATGAGATATTAAATAATTATGATATTAATATTAAAATTATTTAGTTATTTAAATAATAAATAATTATTAGTTACGATAATAAATAATAAATAATTACGATAATAAATAATAAATAATTATTAGTAAATAATATTGTATTATTAGTTAATAGTAAATAATTACGATACTAAATAATAAATAATTATGATAATTAATAATTGAAATATTAAATATTTGGAATATTAAATTAATGAAATATTTAATAAACTAATTATTTATACTAATTTATAAAATAATTTAGGTTTATATTAATAAGTATTAAATATTAAATTATTTAAAATAATTTATACTAACTGTATTAAATAATTTATATTAACTATATTAAATAATTTATACTAATTATATTAAATAATTTATACTAACAGTATATATAAATATTTATATTAAATAATTTTTATTTATATTAATAAGTATTAAATATTAAACTCTATAAAATAATTTATATTATCAATATAAAATAATTTATACTAATTGTATTAAATAAGTGTAGTATTTTAAATATAAGTATTAAATAGTAAATATTGGATTTATGTAATATATAAATTTGTTGCAAGTAAAAACACAAGTGATTAGAATGGTGTAGTGGCTAAGAACCACCTTGTGGAAGCAAAGGTCATGGGTTCAAGTCCTCTTAGGACCAAAATTTGAATTTTTGCCTTCTTAAACTATAGGGACCAAAATCAAAACAGTTTATGTGGAATTATTGGAGATTAAAATAAATGAAAAATGATAAAAAAAACACTTGCCACGTCAGCGACGTTAGCCACATCATCATTTTTGTAACGGAAGTTTAACGTCAGGGACTAATCGCAAAAAGAAATCAAATGTTAAGGACTTGGACCGAAAAAAAAAGATACAGGGACTAAAACCAAAATCTCGCCAACTTACAGGGACAAAAACACTATTTAAGCCTTATTTTAATTATTTATTCTCACCACACCACCAAGTTCTAAGTAATTGGTCATACACCTTTCACCCTTAGGGTCTATAATTCTAAGATCGCTACCCTCTACCACAGGGTACCATAACACACCAAAAATACCGATTACACATATATACATAACAACACATAATTTTAATTATGAAAAATTAATTAAAATAAAACGGGGCGTTACACATTGAACTACTAATTAACGTATTCTCAACATATTGAAATATGTATCGCCCATCTAGTCAAACCAATTTCAAAATTATGTAATTGCCAAAAAACAAATGTCGCATTAGTCACTCTTCATTATCTTCCATATGCACGTTTCCTCATTTTGCAATTTTGAATCTCTTCATTTTCCTTCGTCGCTTGAGCAAACGCCTCACATTCTATTCCTTCTTCAAACAATCATTTCTTCTCTACATGCATAGTTCTTTTTGCCTGTCGTCTTCATCCTACTTATCGTGGTCGTCCGCATTTCTTTAACATGGAGAGACCGTTTGAGACGATAAAAGACATCAATGAACGGAATTTTTTTTGGAAAATTGCTGTCAAAGTTCACCACAAATAGAAGGTTACTTCAAATACAAATGAGCATTTTGAGCTTATTATTATAGACAAAGACGTGAGTTTCTGAATGCCCTGTTATCTTCGTTTTACTTTTTGCAATATTGTTTTGTTATTGTGGTTGTTTGTCTTCCGTTTTACCTTTATATGTTTCGTTCATACTTATGGTTGTTTTAAGTTTGTGGTTTTTGGGTTGCCTTCACAAAAATCTCATTTGTTTCGTCTTTGTTGTAGCTTCTAATATGTTCTGATTTTTTTTATGGATAGTAAATTTTAATGAATGAATGTTTCTAGGCATACACTATTAGTCCTTTCATACACTACAAAAATATGCAAATTATGGGGGTTAATTCAAGAAGATTTTGGCAATTTGAACCGCCACAATTAACAAATACGGCGTTCTAATAAACACCGTAAATTTGTCTGCCACAAGGAATATAATGGAGGTTTAAAAATAAACTCTATGCAAACGGCCGTATTATGCACGACTTAAAGTGGCGGTTTTAGTTTGAAAATACTGGCGTTTTCAAATGCCACATATCTCACATAATTTGCACAAATATCTCTAATTTATATGTCGATTAAAATCGTCGTAATATACTGGAAATTATGTCATTTTAAAGAATCATAATTTACTAATGATATAGCCAAAATATCATGATATAAACCGCCACATTTTTCAAATCTATTTCATAATAATCTCTAAAAATCATTAAAATAAATTTATACTTTTTTTTTCACAATTTTACACCAGCACTAAAAGTAATTTAAAATATGTATGATAAATTTACCTTGTGGAAAAATTAAAGAACATATATTAAAAGACTAAAAAATTAAATATGTATAAGTCGGTGTAATTGTTTAACTTTGTCAAAATTACATAGTAGCTTTAAATGTTTGATATAAGTATAGCAAACTATTTCCAAAATATTAAAACATAAAAATGACCAACAGTTTTTTGTATCCATTATCTTAAGCTATTCTCAAACAAAACAAATTTTAGAACATAAAAGTGCCATAAAAAAAATCATATATATGTCATTTCAAGGACTCTGATGATTTTCTTCTTGTGTATTGCTTACATTTGATGATCTTCTTATGTCATCTGTAACACCCCAATTCCCATCGTGAATAAATAATACATAAATAAATTAGAGTAGATAAAAATTTATTATTCTTAGACAGAAACAAGGATGCCACATTTAAAGAAAGAAAACACAATCCCTGCTCATAAATTTGATACATAACACAAAATGGAACAAACCTAAAAGGGAAACTTTTTCCAACAAAAGGAAAGTTCAATTATGGAATAAAGTGGAAAGATCCATAACTGACTTGTTTTACAAAATAAATCATTTTATAGCATCAAAATATTCATGCAAAGGAAATACAAAATAGATCCTACAATTGTATACATATATAACAAAAGTGTTCCCCGACTCCCGTGTTACGTATCAGAGCAGACATACCGACAAAAGGGTGGAGAACTAATCTTCACAAAAGCCTCCAAGATACTAATCTGCAATTGCTTCATAGAGCAACAAACCACAGCAGAAGGGTGAGAAATAACAACTAAATCAAGATTGCATAATAATATGCAAACACATATAAATTCACATTGCACAATTATTCTCACCACAAGCATCACATACTAATACATATAGCATGCCACAGATACATAACATTTTTCTACTAATCCAACAACATAGCATATATCATTTATACCAACATAATCACATATTCACACCTAATGCATCCCAAAGTTATAACATATGGAAATACACCTCCACAAACATAGCACATGTCTATACATAAAACATATCATCCATAACCAACGTATTTATCACAAATGCATATCAAATCACCAATGCTATCACGAGTTCAACACATAATCAATCAATTCACAATTCCCCACACATAATCAATCCATTCACAATTTCCACACATAATCAATCCATTCATGATTTCCACACATAATCAATCCATTCATGATTTATGCAAATGCAAATAGACCGACACAACGACTCTATGCAAATGCGGTACCATCCATCCATCATTCTCATATTCATTAATTCACTCAGGAATTATTGGAATCATCGCTTGTTACTTAGTGTAACTCCCCGTCGGGCAAACGATGTTCCCCGTCGCTCACACCTCTTTGTATAACGCACACGACGTTTATGGATCACTCACACCTCTTTGTATAAGGCACACGACCCGATCTCTCACACCTCTTTGTATAAGGCACACGATCATCTATAATCATCAGTCACACCTCTTTGTATAAGGCACACGATGTTATAGCGGATTCCCTCTGGAACCGTTTCGTCGCTCACACCCACTAGGGCACACGACATCACAAGATGCATATCATGATGCTTGGCATACAATGACTCATGACAATCAAATGCATACATATATACATCCATAATCATGCATATACAATCAAACACAACATAATGCATTTACTTGCCCTTAGGCCACAAATCATCATCACAACATTTCATCACATGCATTCACATCATACAACCGCACACAAGTCATACATTATATATCAAAAGCATATTGCATGATAACACATCAATTACATACAGTTAAGATGGTAAAAGTCAGCAAAATGACACATTTCCAAATTCCCGAAATAATTAAATCGGCCACCAATCTCAAAACCATTTTTATAAGAAAGAACATTCCAATAGCTTTCCAACGGTACCAAGAACGTCTTAATCCGAGTTACGGGTCAAAAGTTACGGCATCGGACGCGGAATCGGGAAAATTCAGCACCCTCTCTGGTCATACGCGTATTGCCTTGGGCCATACGCGTACTGCCTAGCTCGCTCGCCCATCCATACGCGTATTGCCCAAGGTGCTACGCGTATGGGCAGAGACTAATTTCTCCCAAAAAATTCCACTAAAACCCTAGTACGCGTATTGCCTCCCTTGTTACGCGTAATGCCTTGCCCCTTACGCGTACCATTATGCATTTCAGCAGAGGGCCGTGTAAAATGGATTCCATACGCGTACTTCCCTCATTTCCCCCCTTGCCATGCGCGTATTGCCCTAACCAATACGCGTATTGCCTTGCCTGTTATGCGTAAGGGCAGCGCAACCCATAATTTTTCTTGCATAATTTCTGCTACGAATTTCACCCCAAATCCTCTCCAAATCTCATCTAAACACTTCCAAATCACAATATATCAACCAAGACATGTTCTAAACATAACAACAAATATTCTACGCACTTTATATCGAGTTTCGAGCGTGAAAACATCAATTTCTATCAATTGTTCATCAATTTATTAATGAGAAAAAGTTGTGAAACAACCAAAACAATTACGACAAACATCACATATACATACACAAGCAAGATATAATCGAAACTTCTCACCCTTACCCGATTAATCGCGCTTGAACAGATGATTTCTTTTATTCCAAGTTTTCCTCTTCTTTTCCCCCCTCTTCCTTTCTCTCTTCTCTTTTTCTTTCTTTCTATTTTTCTCTCTATGTTTCTATTTTATGAAAAATAACCAAGCAAAAAGACCAAAATACCCCTACTCTCATATATCTCGCAAACGCTCACAAAACGCGATAAAACATAATAACGATGAAAAATAATATATTGCCAAATAAGATTCAAGAATAAAATAATATAAAAATAAAAATAATTAAATCGACTCGATTAAATAAATCGGACAAAACGGGGTGTTACAATTCTCCCCCACGTAGACATTTTCGTCCTCGAAATATAACCGATACGAACAACTCCGGATACGACTCTCGTATCCGACTAACAAACCAACATGCCAACCAAAGGCACACCACGAATAACACAAACTGATAAACCACCTTGCTAACAGCAGCTACAACAATGACACGACTACGACGACAACTACAACGACAAGATGCAAAGCCCATACAATGCACTTGACGACTAACTCACGACTCGAAGAATACCCAAGCTAAGAACACACACAAGAATTAGCTACTCGCACTCGGACCATCACGATGGAAACGAGGCAACAACACAAACAAGAACATAAAGTTCCACGACACAACATCGTTTCAACAACCTCTACGTAACCACAATACCAATATCCTTGTCACACAACAATATTGCAACAATGCTACGATTCACCGATCGAACATACAACCAAAACATCCATCTACATAGTAGCCCATGAATAATATTTAAACCTTTCACCTAACACTTCCATTCTGAAACGTCCAATAGTCTCACCATTCCTACATGTTCCCAATGTTCCACCTATGAACTCTTACCAGTCCCACACGCAAATACAAAATGTGCCACATCACGCTTCCGCTGCGCACTCTGATTACTCGTAACCATCAAAACTACCAATCTCACGTCCAAAGTCTAACTCTTTCTCATATTCACCAAAAATCACTGTTCACTTTTAATATACCCAACCCCTCACTCTACTGTGTTATCTCACACACCAGACACAAGTCTTTGATTTGCGCAAATAATTTTAATTCTATGACCATCAAAACCACCATATGTAAAGGCTATCAACTTAACTCTTCAGGCACAACATTAGCTTTTCCCGAAGGATAATCCAAGCCAAATTCATAACTCGTCACGAATTCTAACCATCCTCGTTGTCTCATACCCTATTCCTTTAGACCAAACAAGTACTCAATATTCTTGTGATTACTAAACACTTCGAACCTAGGACCATAAAGATAATACCCCCAAATATTCCAACACAATACAACCGCAACCAATTCCCAAATCCAGAATAGTATAGATCCTTCTATAAATCCTCAATTGTTGTAACGCATGAGCCACGACTTTACTCTCATGCATTAACACCCTGACTAAACTCCTCAAGACGCATCCTAATACTTCACAAACGGTTGATCAGGATTACGCATTATCAAAACTGGAGTCGTAGATAACTTCTACTTTAGCTCTCTAAAACTTCCCTCACAATGAACATCCAAAGCAAATGACTTACCTTTTGCAAGTCAACTGGACTAACGAAAACGCCAACTTGGAAAAGCCTTCCATAACCTTCGGTAATAACCAACTAAAGTCCAAAAAGATTCTAATCTCCTTAACCAACTTCGGAGCCTCTCCATGTAGAACTGCATCTAATTCCGATGGATCCATTAACCATACTCTCATTCGAAATAACATATCCAATAAAACTAACCTCTTTCAATCAAAATTCTCACTTCGATAATTTAGTAGAAAGCTCCCTTTCTTTCAGCCCTTGTAACTCAATCCTCAAATACTCTACATACTCCTTCTTTGATTTAAAACAAATCAGAATATCATCCAATAAACATCACTATAAACTTATCCAAACGAGTATGGAAGATACAATTCATATACTCCACAACCATAACATATACAACCTTCAAAATTCATTCTGAGCTCAAAACAATTTATCCAAAATAGCTGAACAATCTCTGGTTACCACACCCCATAACAATTCTTCTTACATGGTTCCAACTCACTCAATATTTCTGCTGACATGAGATCTCAACCCATAACAAAAGTAATAGCATAAAGGAACTTTAAATCGTTCACGATTCGTCACAATTCAAAGCTCAAACTATCCAGAACACAACCGCAAGTTTCCATACTACTCACTGATTAACACGCAACCTCATGCTATCATCCTTTTCCTTACCAATCATGCTGGACCTCGTCAAGTCAACACACTAATGTTCCATCCAAAAACACATCTAAAAACCATGCACAATTGACGGCCCATCACTGTGACTTTATTGCCAATTTCCCGAACACTATCATCACCAACATAACAAACATCTTAGTCCCATCTCCTAAGAGTTTTCTACTTACTTAGCAGATATAAACCTCAACTATTCACCTTCGTCCAATTTAAGTTCACTCTTTACTCTCTGAGAAGCAGCCCTTAAATAAAACCCAATCATTTTCTCTCAATGACTTCCCAACTTGACCAACATTCCAAAACCTCTAATCCACCTCATCTTACGATATAAGAATCTTCATCGACTCAACAAAACAATCTGTAACCATTTTCTTAAATTCTGAACAATTCATTGCACACACTATCAAAGCTGGAAAGACACGTCTATTCCATCCAACATAATTCTGTATACTATCAACAAGAGATTAAGGGTGATCAGTTCCTCAATTTGTCAATAGATAGCCGACAATCATGATGGGGCATAAACCGTCTTTACCAAACTATAATAGCATTTCTTGCATTCTGTGCACAAAACTACCTAAGGCACAAATCCTTAGTCGACATAAACCTTACCTCCGCATTCCCTCCAGAATTGGGAACAACACTGTCCAAACAACACTTACACTCTTGCAAACAACGACACACTAAGCCAACGCTCCACCATTGAAGCAACTTGGAGAAGCACAAGCTTCTCCCCCACTTATCTCATTCTCAATCCTGAAGACAAGGGATTAGAAAACCAGAAAGCACTGACAGTGTTTCACACACACATTACGTACTAAGGGACAAATAACATCGACAGTATTCAACTGTCATGCCACACAAACTCAACAACTTGGCCAGACAGACTGACCTGCTCTGATACCACTAATGTAACATCCCAATTCCCATCGCGAATAAATAATACATAAATAAATCAGAGTAGATAAAAATTTATTATTCTTAGACAAAAACAAGGATGCCACATTTAAAGAAAGAAAACACAATCCCTGCTCATAAATTTGATACATAACACAAAATGGAACAAACCTAAAAGGGAAACTTTTTCCAACAAAAGGAAAGTTCAATTATGGAATAAAGCGGAAAGATCCATAAGTGACTTGTTTTACAAAATAAATCATTTTATAACATCAAAATATTCATACAAAGGTAATACAAAATAAATCCTACAATTGTATACATATATAACAAAAGCGTTTCCCGACTCCCGTGTTACGTATCAGAGCAGACAGACCGACAAAAAGGTGGAGAACTGATCTTCACAAAAGCCTCCAAGATACTAATCTACAATTGCCTCATAGAGCAACAAACCACAGTAGAAGGGTGATAAATAACAACTAAATCAAGATTGCATAATAATATGTAAACACATATAAATTCACATTGCACAATTATTCTCACCACAAGCATCACATACTAATACATATAGCATGCCACAGATACATAACATTTTTCTACTAATCCAACAACATAGCATATATCATTTATACCAACATAATCACATATTCACACCTAATGCATCCCAAAGTTATAACATATGGAAATACACCTCCACAAACATAGCATATGTCTATACATAAAACATATCATCCATAACCAACGCATTTATCACAAATGCATCTCAAATCACCAATGCTATCACGAGTTCAACACATAATCAATAAATTCACAATTCCCTACACATAATCAATCCATTCACAATTTCCACACATAATCAATCCATTCACAATTTCCACACATAATCAATCCATTCATGATTTCCACACATAATCAATCCATTCATGATTTATGCAAATGCAAAGAGACCGACACAACGACTCTATGCAAATGCGGTACCATCCATCCATCATTCTCATCATCATTAATTCACTCAGGAATTATTGGAATCATCGCTTGTTACTTAGTGTAACTCCCTGTCGGGCAAACGATGTTCCCCGTCGCTCACACCTCTTTGTATAAGGCACACGATGTTTATGGATCGCTCACACCTCTTTGTATAAAGCACACGACCCGATCGCTCACACCTCTTTGTATAAGGCACACGATCATCTATAATCATCGCTCACACCTCTTTGTATAAGGCACACGATGTTATAGCGGATTCCCTCTGGAACCGTTTCATCGCTCACACCCACTAGGGCAGATGACATCACAAGATGCATATCATGATTCTTGGCATACAATGACTCATGACAATCAAATGCATACATATATATACCCATAATCATGCATATACAATCAAACACAACACAATGCATTTACTTGCCCTTAGGCCATAAACCATCATCACAACATTTCATCACATGTATTCACATCATACAACCGCACATAAGTCATACATTATATATTAAAAGCATATTGCATGATAACACATCAATTACATATAGTTAAGACGGTAAAAGTCGGCAAAACGACACATTTCCAAATTCTCGAAATAATTAAATCGGCCACGAATCTCAAAACCATTTTTATAAGAAAGAACATTCCAATAGCTTTCCAACGGTACCAAGAACGTCTTAATCCGAGTTACGGGTCAAAAGTTACGGCATCGGACGCGAAATTGGGAAAATTCTGCACCCTCTCTGGTCATACGCGTATTGCCTTGGGCCATACGCGTACTGCCCAACTCGCTCGCCCATCTATAGGCGTATTGTCCAAAGTGCTACGCGTATGGGCAGAGACTAATTTCTCCCCAAAAAATCCACTAAACCCTAGTACGCGTATTGCCTCTCTTGTTACGCGTAATGCCTTGCCCCTTACGCGTACCATTACGCATTTCAGCAGAAGGCCGTGTAAAATGGGTTCCATACGCGTAATACCCTCATTTCCCCCCTTGCCATACACGTATTGCCCTAACCAATACGCGTATTGTCTTGCCTGTTACGCGTATGGGCAGCGCAACCCAGAATTTTTCCTGCATAATTCCTGCTACGAATTTCACCCCAAATCCTCTCCAAATCTCATCTAAACACTTCCAAATCACAATATATCAACCAAGACATGTTCTAAACATAACAACAAATATTCTACGCAGTTTATATCGAGTTTCGACCGTGAAAACATCGATTTCTATCAATTGTTCATCAATTTATTAATGAGAAAAAGTTGTGAAACAACCAAAACAATTACGACAAACATCACATATACATACACAAGCAAGATATAATCGAAACTTCTCACCCTTACCCGATTAATCACGCTTGAACGGATGATTTCTTTTATTCCAACTTTTCCTCTTCTTTTCCCTCCTCTTCCTTTCTCTCTTCTCTTTTTCTTTCTTTCTATTTTTCTCTCTATGTTTCTATTTTATGAAAAATAACCAAGCAAAAAGACCAAAATACCCCTACTCTCAAATATCTCGCAAACGCTCTCAAAATGCGATAAAACATAATAACGATGAAAAATAATATATTGCCAAATAAGAGTCAAGAATAAAATAATATAAAAATAAAAATAATTAAATCGACTCGATTAATAAATCGGACAAAACGGGGCGTTACATCATCAGGTGATGAATGTTCACCTTCTGCTTCAGAAGCCTACGAAAAACATAATAATTATTATATTACAACTAATCACTATTGAAATATAGAATACCCATATGCTTTGAGTTTTCATATCATCCTCTCATAACTATATATTTGGTACCAATTTTCATATCATACTTTCAAACTAGTAGTACACAAGCATATGATTCACATTTCATCCATTCATATAACACTAGTTTTCATATAACACTTTCATATACATTCACACTTCAAGTAAATTTTGTGCAACAATATTATTACTCAAACTAGAATGCAGACTAGTTCTTAATGTCATTTTGTACAATATAATTGCAACACACTAAGTCTATAATTACTCCAAATAAAGTTGTATCAATTGAATATAATTATTCCAACACATCATTATTCCAACAAAGTGAGTATATATATATATATATATATATATGTGTGTGTGTGTGTGTGTGTGTGTGTGTGTGTGTAATTGTATAAATGTGACTTAATTTTATAACACATTCACAATCTTGTTGAGTGAGAATACGAACCCAAATTAGAAACATACTATATATATATATATATATATATATATATATATATATATATATATATATATATATATATATATATATACTTGTAAATATATAAATTGACCTACGAAATGTCCTACCTATTAATAGGTAATTCTTTATGTTAAACCTGCAAGGATCTCCTTCAATGACTTCATAAGTTTATTTATCTACTCTACCATAACTTGGAAATATATTATAAGGCCTTTTATATTAGTTATGTAAACATGTGTGTTTACAGTTTGGTGTGTATGATGTACTTTGCTACATACTGGATTGCATTTTTTCTAAATGTTGTGTTAAACTAATGTTGCTCCCAAATAAACAACATGGAAGGAGAGCTTTGCAAACTCTGAGACTAACAGAGTGATCATTTCATTCCATGAGTATTCTTAATAGAGTGATTATTATATATTTTTTCTCCAGCTTGATCATTTCATTCCATGAATATTCTTAACAGCTTTAATGTAGAAAAATACAAATACATTAGAAAGACTGTAAACATTTTGTGTTCTTACTGTTATGTGTTTATGAGTTCCAAGTTATGTTCCTCTACCATGCAATCTTAAGTGGATATTTGTACTATAAATATCGGCAAACCAACAATCTTAAGTCTATATGCCTATTACCTATCCCTCTAATAGCTAAAGAACATCTAGTTAACTAAAGTAAAACTACACAAAATCAAAGAAATAACAACACATAAAGAGGAAAAAGCTAAAAAATTAACTGCATGATTTTGAACTTGAAATCTAAAACTAAAGATTCAACAAATATAATTAACTAATTGATATACCTGTTGTGTTTGATTTGCAAGTACGGAAGCTAACTCTGCAACAAGTGTACCACTTTCTTTCTTACTAATGTAGGCAACACTGCTTTCAATAGAGTAGTCACATATGCAAGTCTTTTTTCTAGCAATGAAGAACTACGACTTGAAGTACTACCACTTAAAGAACCAAAATTCACACCACTAAGTCTTGTAGTGGTATATTTAAAAGCAGTAGTAGGAACCACTTCCATGTCTATTGCTCGAACACGACTACGATGCTCTTTTCCTAATACCTACCCAACAACATCATTTAAAGAAACTTCATAAGAAGCCTCAAGATTTTGATTTAAAATGACTGTCAATTTTTTCCTACAAATAATCAATGACTGTCCCTCCTTTACATATATCATAAAACAATGAACATAAACTTAAAACTTATTTGGAAATATAGGTTATTAATTTAGCCCTATCTCCTTAGCTTTTTCATTCACATAGCTTCCATTTTTATTTTTGTAGGTCATATTCCACATTAGACCCCGACCAATAGTCTTACCAGTCTCAATAATCTAAAAAATTAAAATACAATGTCATTATTAATCAAACTAATGTTTAAAAAAAATTTTTAGATAAATATATTATTAAACATAATAACTCAATAGTCTAAACAATAACACTTAAAATAAACAATTATTTAGATAAAGATAGTGTTAAACATACTAGCTCATGTCTTCTCCTAGCCAAAGACTTAGCCCCACACGTATGAGAAAAAAGTTATTTCTTCCTTATTTGTTGGTGTGTAAGATCCTAAAAGTGAAAAAATATTACTTTCCACAACAAAAATATTATATATAAAAATATTCAATATACAACGACAAATGAATTATGTACCATCGTTTCTGGTTTTGAGCGATACTCAACAAATAAGGCTCAAATGGTCTAGAGAAACGACATCAGGTTTATTTGTGATGATTTCACTTTTAGTCAAAAGTGTGTTATAATTATCATTCCAAAGATTAATCATATATTCCTTCCACTTTTTTTCAATCAAAGCCTCAATATACCTTTTAGCTAAATCTTCATGTACCTTGAAACAATACTGAGGCTACCAAATAAAAAGAATGTTAGTCACATACAATGTTACATATTAAAACTCAATAAATATGTAAAATTAAAATTAATTTACCTCAAAAGAGTTTTCCATTGTTCATCAAAATAATCCCCAGGCATGTCTGACCACTTATCAAAACCTATAGGAAAAAAGAGACTATTCATTACTACTAATCCAAATACTCCAGCAAGCAAACCGCCAGCCTTTTCAATAGGTGAATGAATTTCATCAAACTCCATAATAATACGCAAATTATTTGGCATGTCATTGACATCTTTCGAAATCAAACACAATTTTTGAATTGTACCATGCTCTTTATCTGTAAGATAGAAAAGGTTATATGATTAAAACCAAAAATATATATAATAAAAAATACAACACATGACTAGATTAAAAAATTTCAACATATTATACCTTGTGCGTCTACAAGCCAATAATGGGTAGATGTTCGACTGCCTCTATGTTGAGAACTTCCAGCTCCTTGTTGTGAAGGTTGTGAGGATATTTGGTTAGGTAATTGAGATGATACTTAGCTATACGATGAGAACTTTCAGCTCTTTGTTGTTAAGGTTGTGAGATTGTTTGGTTAGGTAATTAAGATGATACATTAGCTCTAAGATGATAACTTTTAGCACTTTGTTGTGAAGGTATTGAGGATGTTTGGTTAGATAGTTGAGATGATACATTAGCTCTAAGATGAGAACTTTAAGCACTTTTTTGTGAATATTGTGAGAATGTTTGGTTAGGTAATTAAACTGATACATTAGCTCTATGATGAGAACTTTCGGATCCTTGTTGTGAAGGTTGTGAGGATGCTTGATGAGGTAATTGAGTTGATTCATTATCAACAATTGGCACAGAAGTAGTAGACACAAGATTTGGTGAAAGAGGAGCTATTAGAGTATGAACTGGATCACTGGATACATATGCAACATGCGTGGAGCTATTATTAGCTAATTTAAGAAAATTTATAATCCTCCTTGACTTTGGCACTGGTGCATATAAAATAAAATCGTCAATTAAAAAGAATATGAATAAGCATAATACAAAATTTCTTTGCCTTGAATTACCACTCATTGATATTTGTTAATTCAGAGAATGAATGTAATAAAGCTAAAAGAGATTTTAAGGAGAAAAACAGTTATGTTGAAAGGCTTAGACACAAGATTGATAATGTTATTAAATTTCCTATGAATCCAAAGTTCCGGCCGTTGAGGTATTTGTTTCTTTTTGTCAATTTATTTGCACCCATTTCTTGGATCATTATTAGAAACCATTAGTGTTTTTGTTGTTAAAAATTTATTAATAATTTAAACCATGACTATTTTTTCTTTTCATTCTAATTCTTTAGCTCATATTTTCATGTTTCTAAATTTATATTTCTTATGTTTAAATTCTATTTAGGTATCTAAGACAATCAATTTAAGCAGAAATCCAGCTTTGACTAGTTAAGTAATTTGAGAGGTTCAATTGGAGTGATGATGTTGTTGTGTATCATTATAAGTGATTTAAATAAATATCTAATACAAACAAATAAAAAAAGAATTGTCCTTAAAAAATATCTTAAAATGCCAGGGATATAACCATCTAACTCTACTCTGTTTGTCAACCAAACCAGAAGAGATTGTTACTCAAAACATATTATGACAATAATGAATCATATTTTACTGACAAAATGTTAATTCTGCTGTAATTGGGTTACCAATAAACTAAAGCTACTTTCATAATTCTTAATGTACATGACATGGGTTTAGGTTCAAATGCAAAAAATTAATTAAATCATAAATCACTTGATATAATAATAACACGTTTTAGAAAAGGTGAGGGTAAAAAAATGGAGTCACATGTTATTTTTGTATCAGTATCTAGGGAGTCACAATTACACACAACCCTGCACACATTTGAGTGCAACATAAAAAAGGTAAGTGAGGTCACAAAGATACAATATATACGTTATTGAGTGCAATTGTGAATTCAATGTTATCTTAGTACAACTACATTATATGTGAAACACACGTTCTGGAAACTATTTGTGCATCACTTGTTCCAAATAAAAGACACATGGGAGGAATTCTATTTTAATAATGGAAGAGAAAAGCTTACATATATATTATTGATAACTACATTCATCTACCTTCATTTGATGATTAGTCAACAAAATTATTAGAAATAATGATCAAATACAAGTATTTAACATGAAATGTTACAATTTTCGTGGCTATATCAAGTAACCCAGATGCAACGGCCATACTAAAAGTAACGTGGGTCCAAAATCACTATCTATGTTAGTTCAAAACACATCATACCATAGTTTAAACACGTTCCTAAATACTCCATCCGTCTCAAAATAAAAGTTTTTTAAGGTTGTTGCACATAAATTAAGAAAATTAATGATTGAGTAATTAAATGTAACAATTTTACAAAATTATCCTTAATTACTATTGGTTGTTTTAAAGGTGTAATGTGATGTAATATCTTGAAAGTTGTGTAAACAATATTGATTAGGGATAAAGTTGGTAAAAATTAATGATTTTTATCTTGAAAACGTAAAATGACTCTTATTTTAGGATAATTTTTTTTAACTAAAAGACTCTTATTTTGATATAAAGGGAGTAAATCATATAACATAGAATTTAACCTAACTTGTTTGACCTCGACATATTAATACATAAGGGTCCACAATTATTAGGAGCTGACTCTTGTGTTTAGCAATAATTAAGAAAACATGTTAGCATCACTAAATTTGAATATTTTTACTGTTACTACAAGTGTTAACCCAAGCTGAAACATAAAAAATGGTAACTATATCATTTACTGTATGTGATATCTTTATTGTATAACCCACCAATGCATGAATTTTGACTTGAATCCAAGTGTGGCAAGAGATCCAACCATCTATATCAACTTTAAACTCTATAGATATCACAAATACTATTTAATTGATTTAAGATGGAGATATTGTAACATAATTTGGTGTCACAAATTACACAACTTCTAAATCACGAAATTGAGTCTTCACTTTTTTAAATTACACAATTAAACTATATTCTCATCTTTTCATTTTAGGCAAACTAAAACTATAACTAAGGTGATGTCAAATTTTTTTTGGTCCTTGCTATTTGATTCTCTTGCAAACCAAATCCATGCTATAAATTAAAGCAATTTGGGTGGCAGTCATTCCAAAATCCATGACACATGTACAACCATATTTTTTACACCACAACTATAATAATTGGTATTAAACCAAAGATATACAACTTTTTAGTATAATTTAATATGCATATATGCATGTTTCCGAGAAGGTGAAGTTAACTAACCAAGATGTTTTAAGAGTACATATTCACACTCAAACTACAATGATAAAATGAAACACCTACTTTCGCCTCCTTCCCTATACTTAAAACCATGACAACACTATACACTCTCAATATCTTAGAGCAGACCAACCAAAAAACATATAAATCACATACAGAAGATCAGAGTATGAAGGAAGAGAAAGAGATAACCGTCACAAAGATAAATTGTTGCACAACTTCCACAAACCAAACAACACTCATTAGCAGGTTGCTAGATGCAGACTGTGAGATAACTCCTGCAATGAGCTCCACCTCAATATGCTCTATAGTAGCGTCAACCTAATCAACAAAGGATGATAAGGCCAGAAAGAAACTTTAATTGTTTACCCATGTCATATGCTCAGGTCTTTTCTCAACTGCTGAAAGATGGGGCGATTACCCCGAGAGACCTAGCTCTGCCAACTGTCATTCCTCCAGATTACGATGTTAATGCTCACTGCGAGTATCATAAGGGCGCTCCAGGGCACACAATTGAGAACTGCAGAGCCCTCAAGCACAAAGTTCGAGACCTGGTTGAGTCGAAGATCCTCATGTTCATTCCAAAGACTCCAAATATCGCGACCAACCCTATGTCGCCGCCAAGTTAGTTCAAGCATCAAGTCAAGAAAGGAAGTTCATTTCCCCGAAGAAGTCAGTCGTCATGCCATCCCGTCATTTGCATTCTTGTATTTTGTTCTTGTTTGTTTAAGTACTGTTTGCTTTAAATATTGGCGTTTGTATTTGGTTTTATTAATGAAGTGATTATGCATGTTCTGATTTAGTTATGTCTTATTCACTCATTTTTTCCATTTACTACAAAGCACAGACACATACTTCTCCACTTCACTCTCTTTATCAAAATGTTTTTTAGAAAAGATTGGAGGGAGGATGATGAAAACGAAATACCCATATTTGCAAACTGTATGCTTTCGGACAAAATCCTGCAGATGATGTACATGCATTGTTTCAACCCCCAAACACTGGAGAGACAAGGAGTTAATCTCTAGTTAACCACTTAGAGCCTTTAAGTAGGAGTTTCCTTCGGATTTTCAAATCCTTACACTTAACCTGGGGCATGGGTAGAGTTCAGATATCCTGATTACGCACTCAAATCACAAAGCAAAATCCAAAAGACATGAAGGTTGTTCTTCAATGACCAATGACTTGGTAGTCACAATCTTTCAACAAAATCGAAAAAAATCAAAATCAAAACCTGCTAAGTCGAACACCTCGAGAGGAGACTTAGGCAAAAATCAAGGCTATCCCGATGGAATCGAAAAGTTAAATCAGTCCCTGCAAAAGTTAGGGATCAAAAGAAAAATTAAAAGAGGTTTTTAAATCCTCAACAAAAACAAAATAAGATCCAATGGCCACTATGTCAAAATACAAAGGGTTACTGACATCCATCAAAAACAAAATAAGGTGATTGTCATTTCAGGTAAACCTTGAATCATCACCCTTACACCGCAACCCTTTTGGAAGACAAACGTATGTAGAATTAACTAAACGTAGGACTGGAGATCATCACGAAGAAAGGGTGGGTGCAAACCAAGTTTTGGGCCTAATATCCTTTGTTTCAATAACCGTGAACCAGACCACGTTGGGTGCAAGTATGAGTGGTTAAAGACCCCTATTGCCTTTGAATGGGTGGAATGTTGGATATATAAGAGAGAGACCCATTTACCTGACACCTTAAGGTTTTAAGTTGAGATGTGGTATCTCACTTTCTTGTGGTCCTGGAGCATTAGTCTTATTGGTCCTCTCGACTTTCTCAGACTCCCCAACAGTGGTATCAGAGCTGAGTTAAGCTTTGTAGGGAGCGAGAGCTGGATTCAGTGTTGGATCCTGTTATAGGATGTGGGGGATTCACACTTGTAGGGGAGAATGTTGGGTGCAAGTGTGAGTGGTTAAAGTCCCACATTGCCTATGAATGTGTGGAATATTGGATTTATAAGAGAGAGGACCCATTTACCTAACACCTTAAGGTTTTGGGTTGAGAATTAAGATGTGGTGTCTCCCTCTCTTGTGGTCTTATAACACTAGTCTCATTAGTGCTCCCGACCCTCTCAGACACACAGATACACACATTTACACAGTCACATAGACACACACACACACACACACACACACACAAACACACATGCATTCGCACACGCACACACACACACACAAAATCTTATATAAAGATCTTACAATCATAGCACGTAATAAAGAGCATTACAACATGGGGAAAGGTCGAAACTTACTTAGACAAATCAAGATAGAGCTGAGCAAAGTGGAAGAATACCATATTACTCAAGTCTACAGGGAAGAGAACAAATGTGCGGATATTTTAGCTAAAATTAGGAGCAACGCATACCAAAATTTTAAAATTTTAAATTTACTTTTAAGGTAGTTATAAGTGAGACCTAATAGTATTTATTAATAATTGAAATGTCACAGGCACTGGCTAGGCCAGAGGTTCGTAAGGACTTCGACGGTTAGAATTCCTAGCTCTCGTGGTTATACATGGCAAGTGTGGCTAGGATATCAATTTCTTGTGTGTTGAGTGAGTGGATTGGGCATATAACTCTGAGGCTATACTTATGGGGCACTAACCAAACTATCTTAGGATAGGACAAAACATTCCATGAACCACATGCCCTACTTGACAATTGAGAACTAAATGTGCAATACAAGAGTATCACTACAGACTCAGTTCAAACGTGGGGACCCATGCATAACCTAGCTCTTGAGAGATTGGCAGTAGTATATACCATGATCCAATACTATGCTTATGGGAGGGTGTGATTGGTCCTTGTTGTATGAGTGTTGAGGGAGTTATATTGTCATGGATTTTTTCTTTTTTCGCTAAAGTTGCAGTGGGTGTTGTGCATGAGTACCTGAGTTAAGATTTATGCATAGCTACTGTACTTCCAACTTCTAGCAGTGCCCATCTATCTTTGGTAATGAGAACCATACCGAGGGAAGTATGTTCTATCTTGGAGGATTTTGTGCTAACACTGCATTACTCTTTGTTAACATATGCCATTGTAGCTTGTTTAGTGGATGAATCGTAATGAGGTAGGCGTGTTCTTGGAGGATAGACATGATTTGTCAAGTAGGAAACCTTAAGTGTAAGTTCTGTAGTTTTTGTATTGGCAACATTTTGGTAAAACATGTTGTCAGCAAAATGTTAATCGAGATGTTCTGCTATGAGAGTCAAACATCATGTTCAGCACGATGTTGTGAGATGTGCCAAGACATGTTATACCAGAAAGTTAGGGCATGAATGTTTTGGTATTTTAGTGTGAGTTTTGAGTGTGTTTTAATTCACATGTTTGTGTTATCCAAGGAGGGATATTTTGGGAACTTCTGTTTTGACATATTGTGTTGGTTTTCATAAAAAAGGATCTTTGAACATTTTTAGGAAACTTTGTATTTTGTTCCTATTATTGTGCAGGAAATTATACTAATGATTGAAAGTTGATTCCTGGTGATTTGCGTTTTGTTTTGAGAGCCCAAGCCCATGCAGTTGTGATGTTTATTTAAAGGAGTTTCTAAACCTAAAGAAAATGTGGATTTTGAAGAATAAGGATTAGCCGTGCAGATGAGTCTCTTTAGGGTTTAGTGTGTTTTTTCTTTGTATGTCACTCTTGTATCAGTTTTAATTCATTGAGTTGACTGATTGTTAATTGTTAATTGTTCACTCATAAAATTTTAAGCAAGAGTGTATTGTTCTTAGTTTAAAGCTTTTAAGCAAAACTAAGTATTATACTTGGAAGGGTTAGTACTTCTATTTTGAGTTGTTGTTGAATTGTCACTAGTTTGTAACTGGTAGGAAGTGAGAGGGGGATCTAATATCTAGAGGGTGTCAAGGTAGAAGTTGCACAAGGTAGTGATTAGGCGAGAAGTTGTAAACGGAGGAGTTTAGCTTTGAAATAATACTATCATAGTTAATTTCCTTCCTGGCTTGGTAGCCCCAGATGTAGGTGAGTTGCACCGAATTGGGTTAACAACCACTGGTGTTATTTTATCTTTCTGCCATTTAAGTTTCTGCATATTTACTTGTGTGATCAAACTGTCTTGATCCTAGTATGGTGACATCTGTCTCAACATTTGGTATCTGCGTGCCAAAATTTCAATTGACATTAGAGTAGGTCACCCTGTTCTGTTTTTGGGGGAGCTCTAGGGTGTTTATATTCTGGTACTTTGGACAAGGAAGGAGAAGGAAATGTTAACAGGACCTCAGTATTAGATGGCACTAACTATGACTATTGGAAGGTACGTATGGTGGCTTTCTTAAAATCTATGGATATCAAAACTTGGAAAGCTATCATCGAGGGTTGGGAGCACCCTGTGGTTGAAGATAAAGAAAGGAAGGAGACCTTGAAGCCAGAAGAGGACTGGACCAAGGAGGAAGATGAAACTGCTCTTGGAAACTCCAAAGCCTTGAATGCTTTATTCAATGGAGTTGACAAAAATATGTTTAGGTTAATCAACACCTTCACTGTAGCTAAGGATGCTTGGGAAATTATCAAGACAACCCATGAAGGCACATCTAAGGTAAATATGTCCAGACTTCAGCTGCTGACTACCAAGTTTGAAAATCTGAAGATGATGGAGGATGATAGTAGTCATGACTTTCACATGAATGATCTTGAAATAGCCAATGCCTTTAGTTCCTTGGGAGAAAAGATATCTGAAGAAAATCTAGTAAGGAAGATTCTTAGGTCTCTCCCTAAGAAATTTGACATGAAGGTCACAGTAATTGAAGAAGCACTAAACATCAGCAGCATGAGGGTTGATGAGCTAGTAGGGTCACTTCAAACCTTTGAATTGACCATGAATGATAGAATTGAAAAGAAGAACAAAAGCATTACTTTTGTTTCCAACTCAAAAGATGAAGAGGAAGAAAGCAAACTTGATACAAATGAAGGGATGTCCAATGCCATTGTGTTACTAGGAAGACAATTCAATCAAGTGCTGAAGAGAATGGAGAGGAAGTCAATACCTAATGTCCAGAACATCAACTCTGACTCCATAAGGAACTATGACTCTAAAAAAAGAGCAAGATTTGAAGAAAGGACCAATTAGAATAGAGGGGTTCAATGTCATGAATTTGAAGGGTTTGGACACATTAAAGCAGAGTGTCCTACTTATCTGAAAAAACAACCTAAGGGGTTGGCTACCTTGTGGCCTGAAGAGGAAAGTGAAAGTGATGATGAATCAATAAAACATGTAACTGCTTTAACTAGAAGATGGGCATCTGATGTAGAGTCTTGTGATGGAGATACTCCTTATGTTGAACTAGTTGCTTCCTATAAAGATCTGTGTAGTAAAAATTAAAAACAACAGGAAACTATCTCTCAAATTCAGTGTGAGAAGGAAGAATATCTGTCCAACATCTATAGTCTGCAGGATGAGGTGACCATGCTAATTTCCAAACTTGAAAATATGACCAAGTCTATAAGAATGTTGAATAATGGTTCTAACATGTTAGACGAAATTCTCCAAGTTGGACAGACAAAGGGATGGTGACTTAAGAGGTATAGGGTTTAATAATTAAACCCAGAAAGGAGACCATAAGGCTACAAAACTCATTTCAACTTGGAGGGTGAAAGTGCCAAAAATGTCAGAACAAATGTCTCAACATCAAGACAGGTATCACTTTGGTAAAAAGTGATGCAAGGCCCAATAGTGGAGATGTCGTTACTGTGGTAGATTTGGCCATATCAAACGTTTCTGTTTTAGACTATATGGATATCCTAGGTCTCGTGTTCAGCCTAAGGTTAATCATAAAGTGATGAAGAATACAAATAAGTGTGTTCCCAAAAAACTATTAAATCACTTATTACTCATACTTCTCTCAGAGCTTCTGCCAAAGAAGACAGGTACTTTGATAATGGGTGTTCTAGGCACATGATTGGTATAGAGAACTTCCTGGTCAACATTAGGTCACACTATACTAGTTATGTCACGTTTGAGGATAGTGCAAAAATAGAAATTCAAGGAGTTGGAAAACTAGCTTGTGCATGATCTCCTAGTCTTGAGAATATGCTTCTTGTAAAAGGATTGACTGCCAACTTGATAAGCATAAGTCAATTGTGTGATCAAAGGTTGAAAGTCAACTTTTACTAAGTCTAAATGTGTGGTCACTAATGAGCAGGATGAAGTTCTGATGATAATAGTCAGATCTAAAGACAACTGTTACTTGTGGACACCCCTCTCAACAAAGAGTTCTCCTACATGCCTACTGTCTAAAGAAGATAAAGTTCAACTGTGGCACAAAAAACTTGGTCATTTACATCTGAAAGGGATGAAGAAGATTGTATAATTAGAAGCTATTAGAGGAATTCCCAAGCTTAGGATAGGGGAAGGAAAAATTTGTTGTGAGTGCAAATTGGAAAACAAACCAAGATGTCCCATCCCAAGGTACAACATCTGACTACTTCAAGAGTGTTGGAACTTCTTCACATGGATTTAATGGGTCCCATGCAAGTTGAGAGCCTTGGTGGAAAAAGGTATGCTTATGTTGTTTTTGATGACTTCTCAAGATTCACCTGGGTGCATTTCATCACAGAAAAATCATATGTCTTTGAAGTATTTGAGGGATTGTGCCAAAAGCGTCAAAGAGAAAAGAAAAGCAAAATTGTCAGAATTAGAAGTGATCATGGAAAAGAATTTGAAAATAGAATTTTTGCTTATTTTTTCTCTTCTGAAGGCATTAGTCATGAGTTTTCTTCTCCCATCACTCCTCAGCAGAATGGAGTAGTTGAGAGAAAGAATACGACTCTTCAAGAATCTGCTAGGGTCCTGCTCCATGCTAAGCACTTGCCATATCATTTTTGGGCTGAAGCAATGAATACTGCATGTTATATTCATAATAAAGTTACCTTTAGAACTGGTACTTCAACTGCTCTTAATGAATTATGGAAGGGAAGAAAACCTAATGTCAAGTACTTCCATGTCTTTGGAAGCAAGTGTTATATTCTGGCTGATCGTGAATAGAGAAGGAAAATGGATCCTAAAAATGATGTAGGGATATTCCTAGGCTACTCTGCAAGTAGCAGAGCCTATAGAGTGTTTAATACAAGAACCAAGACAATGATGGATTCTATTAATATGGTGATAAATGATTCAATTATAGATAAGCATACATATGTTGAAGATGATGTTGAAACATCACCTCAGGTGACTGTCACAGAAGAAAATGTTGCTGACAATGACATCAACAATGATCTTGTCATTGTGGAAGATGGTGAAAATCAGGCAAATAAAGGGCCCTCTATCAGAATTCAGAAGGATCATCCCAAAGAACTCATAATAGGAAATCCTAATGAAGGGGTTACTACAAGATCAAGGGAGGGGATATCCAATGCTTGCTTTGTTTCAAAAATTGAACCTAAAAATGTGAAAGAAGCTCTGACTGATGAGTTTTGGATTAATGTCGTGCAAGAAAAATTAGAGAAGTTCAAAAGGAATAAAGTTTGGGATTTAGTCTTTAGCTTTGAGGGAACAAATATCATTAGCACAAGATGGGTCTATAAGAATAAATCTTATGAAAATGGAGTGGTTACCAGGAACAAGGCCAAACTTGTGGCTCAAGGGTACACTCAAATAGAAGGTATTGAATTTGATGAGACCTTTGCTCCAGTTGCTCGTCTTGAATCCATAAGACTCTTACTAGGGGTGGCATGTTTGCTAAAATTCAAGTTGTTTCAAATGGATGTAAATAGTTCCTTCTTGAATAAGTTCTTACAAGAGGAGGTTTATGTTGAACAACCAAAAGGATTTGTGGATCCCACTTTTCCAAATCATGTGTACAAATTGAAGAAGGCTCTTTATGGTCTAAACCAAGCCCCTAGGGCTTGGTATGAAAGGCTGACAGAATTCCTTATCATAAACGGGTACAGAAAAGGAGGAAAAGACAAGACTTTGTTTATTAAAGAAATTGATGGTAAGCTCATGATTGCTCAGATATATGTAGATGAGATTGTCTTTGGTAGGATGTCAGACCAGATGGCCCAAAATTTTTAAGACAGATGCAGTCTGAATTTGAGATGAGTCTAGTAGGAGAATTGACTTATTTTCTTAGACTTCAAGTTAGACAAATGGAAGATTCTATTTTCATATCTCAAAAAAGTATGCCAAGAACACAATAAAGAAGTTTGGCATGGAAAAGGCTAGTCACAAAATGACTCCTGCACCTACTCATTTGAAGTTTTCCAAAGATGAAAATGGGATTATTGTGGATCAAAGTCTTTACAGAAGCATGATAAGAAGTGTATTATATCTGACTGCTAGCAGACCTGTGTTAGCCGTCGGTTTTTTCCTGGTGACGTGACCACCTTAACGCATAATTGGTGCTACTTTTTGATTTCTGTATTTATCTTATGAAGCTAGAAAGGAAGGGGAAGATATCTTAAACTAACCCTGCACGCAAATGTTTTCTTTAACAAATGCTAAGAGATCGGGGATCGGGGTCTGGTTATACAAAGGGAAGCTGTTAACACCCAGTGTATCTATAGTAATCTATAGGAACCTTCTTTTGCATGTATTTCTGTTAACTTGAAATGCTTTCTTGTGTTTATCTGTTGTGGATTGAGAAAGTTTCTCCTTTGAGAGTGTTAAGAGAATGTTTTTGTTGTTTTCAGGTTTTTTGTTGTTTTTGGGAAGGTACTGAACCTAAGATTTTTTATTTGTGTGCTCGCTAAGATTTCGCAATCTTATGCCTATGTATTCCCGTAAAGAGCTTCGGGAAATCAGAGCAATCATAGTTCCTCCTATTTCTATGAGAGGAAAAATATTTGGTGTTTTGTTCAAAGCCCAAGATTGAAGCTATCTGAGTATTTGTGTCTTGTTTAAAGCCCAAGATTGAAGCTAAAAGGTTGTCTGAGAGAGAATTTGTCATCTCTAAAGGGAGATATCTCACCTATTCTTCACAAAATGTCAGGTAATTGGTTATAAGGGAAATTACTTTAACTGGGATATGAGAAATCCAGCAATGCCATAATTTCCTTTATAAGAGAGATGTCATGAAGGAAGAAGTTTTAACTCATTGTAGAGCAATGCCACTTTTTCCTTTATGAATCTTTCATGCTAAGAGAGGGACATTGGCTTGGATGTATGGAATCCAGAGGCTTGCCACTTACATCAGTTAGATGAAAGAGAGATTTTAGCCAGGATAAAGGAGGGACTTCAGCTTGGATTTTGAATCAACAAGTGTGCCACTTACATCAATTATCTGGAAAAAGGTTTTGATTATTTGTTTTGATATGTGATGTATAGAAGAGATATCCTCCTACAGAGTGGACTCATGGTCTCATCTGAGGGGATGTTGATTTTTGGGTGCCTTGATCAAAGTCCAAGGTTGAAGCTGAAAGAAAATGACTCCTCTGGGGAGTGTTTTATCTGTCTTGTGCAATGCCCAAGATTGAGGCTGGCTGAGGAAATTCTTATATGAAGCCTAAGAGGAGACTGTCTGGGGAAATTCTTATATGAAGCCTAAGAGGAGGCTGACTTTTACTGAGGATTTATGGAAATCCAGGAGCGGGTCTAAATTGTATTGGGGAATCCAAAAAGAATTTATTCTTGTTGGGAATCAGGGAGAGTTGAAATACCAGATGCCATGAGGCTCTGGTTTTATTAGGGTTTTGTTGAGGTCAACCTGACCTTGGCTGGGATTTTCAAGGTGAAAGTTAAGCCTTGTTGGAGGTTAAAGGAGTTTTATGGTGAGTTTAAAAACCTTAGAGGTTTTAACTCTGGTGGAGACTTGTGTATTGGTAAAATGATCAGGGTTGTCCCTATGCTTTTAGGAAGTCTGGGGGCCTTGGTGTGAAGTTCAAAAGGATACTATGATAATGAGACTTTCCAAGTATACTTGAATGAAGCCCAAGAGGAGGCTGAGACTTTCCAAGTCTCTTAAAAAAAAGTGGTAGACTCGGGTGTAGAGAGATCTTTGTATGATGCCCAAGAGGAGGCTGTTGGTTGATGATAAACTCTTGGATGGTAGGATATTCTGGACTTTTGACTCTCCTGGGGATTGAACTAGTATAGATAACTAATTTATATCCTATGCTTTTAGGAAGCCTTTGGGTCCTTGCACTAAGCCCAAGAAGAGGTTGACGAGCTTTTAAGAAGCCTGTTGGTCCTTGTACTAATCCCAAGAGGAGGCTGGGGATACTTCTAAGAAGCATGTGGGCCCAAGCCTAAGAAAAGTTTAAGAAAGGTTTCACCGGGAATTAATCCTTTCTTTGTTGAACAGTTCTAAGGATTGAAGAAATTCAAAAGAGATTTCACCGAGAATTAATCCGCTTTGGGGAAATGAATTTCTTGTATATAAATGTTTCTATGTTTTGACAGTCTTGAGAAAAGTTTCACCAGGAATAATTCCTTTCTCTGTTCCATATTGAATAAGCCCAAGAGGAGGCAGACTGTATTGTGGGAAGTTTCCTACGAGGGAACTAGTTTTGACTAAGTTAAAAGTAGCCTCTAATTTGACCTAAGTGTATACCTAACTGCTGAGGAAACTCTAGACAGATATGCACAAGTATATATACAGATGAATAAATTAATAGGTATATAAACAAGTATGCATTGAATTGAAAAAGATGTTGGGTCTTACACTCTGAAAAGAGGCCTAAGTGTATTGTGATTGGTTGTATTGATTACACTTGAATGATTAGGGTTTCAAGAAATTGATGAAAGTTTTGAGAAAAACTTTGAGTTTGAATTTGAATTAAAAGAAAGTTATTGTAAAGAAAAGACATGTTTGGGGCTTATAACTCAAAGAGAGGCCCAAGTGGTCTAAGAGCAGTTTCACCAGGAATAATGCTCCTCTTAGTACTAGTTTAAAACAGATAGATGATTTTGAAAACAAAGGTATGGGGCTTATAACTCAAGGAGAGACCCATGGAAGTTGTTTTTTATTAAAAACAAAGTTTATGAATAAAAGATTGGGGCTTATACTCAAGAAGAGGCCTAGATGACTTGTTTTGAAAACAGGGATCGCACTGCGATACGAAAAGACGTTGTGGGACTTATACTACACTAGAGGCCCAAAATTGATTATGTACAAAAAGATTTTATGTCTTACACACTATTAGAGGCCCAAGTGTTTGTAAAGAAGAAAAAAATGGGGCTTATACTCAAGGAGAGACCCAGATGATTTATTTGAAAAGACGACAATCGCGTCGCGGTTTTGAAAACCACAGTGGGACTTATACAATGACTGAGGCCCAAAAATATTTATGTACAAAAAGGAATGAGTCTTAAACTCTACAAAGAGGCCCAAAAATGTTTCAAATGAAGTTTGAAAATTTAAAATCAAGGGAAAACCCTAATTTTATTAAAAAATACAATTTTTCAAAGAAAATTAAATAAAAAATGATATAAAACATCAAATATATTTGAAAACAAGTTGTGAACTTTGAAAAATGTTTTGAAAAATCATGTTTTGTTCTTATGAAAGTTTGAAATTCATTTGAATTTAAAAAATCAAGAGGAAAATTTCATTAAAAATGTTTAAAAACGATTAAAATGAAATTCTTTACAAAACTTCAATATATATTAAATAAATAATATTATTTTGATTTTTTTTTGTAGAATAAAATATTTTAACATTTTTGTGAATTTTGAAAAAAAGAATCACTATAAAATGAATAAAAATCAGAGAGAAATTAATTTTTGAAATCAATTTAAAAAATAACAAAAAATCAAATATTTAAAACTTCAAAAAGGCGCCAAGGCCACCTTCTTCTTCCTCGCGCGAACCTCCATTGCCAGATTTACAAAACCTCTCATATCTCTCTGATTACTCAATAGTTTTGACTTTGGTAAACATGAAAGTTGCTCGTTTTTGAACAAGGATTCCAATGGTACCAATTAGTTGCATTTATTTTAAGTGTGGAGTGAGAAATCAAGTGATGAACACATGAACCCTAATTTTGGCAAGAACACTATGAAATCCTATACACGATAAATACAAAGCAATTGATTGAGGGGAAACACTCTATACAAGTACAAAAACATGTTTGTAACTTGAAAACACATTTATGATGCATGGATCATAAAGTTTGAGAGTGTCAGACTTACTTGTGCAAGAGGAATTTGAATTTTGATGTAGAGGTCTTACAGATGTTGTGTGATGATCTGGACAGCTTCAATGGACTTTATGTAAGGTGTTTGGAAGCTTAGAATGGATTGAAAACACCTGGACCTTGTTGTGGCACCTCAACTGCAATTAGGCCTAATGTGGATTTTGAGCTTTGTGATTCTGATGTTACAGATGATGGAGAAGTGTTTGGATAACTTTTATGATGTATTTTTAGTGTTAGTATCATTGGTTGTGGTGGAATCCTTCTCTATTTGAAAATTCGCATGTTACTTGCCAAAGAAGGAAATTCTGGTTTTGAATGGTGATTTGGAGGAAAATGTGAATTCTAATGTTTTGGGGTGGTTTGATCAGTCACAAGTGACCTCTATTTATAGTAGAGGAAGTTTGTTTTGCAAGGAATAGTGATTGGGGGCTGGATCACCCTATTATCCATTGAATTTTGTCATGTAGCCAAAGTCTCCTCTAGCCATTGACTTGAGGTCAACTTTGCAGGTTTAGGTCTTCTTAACTTTGGATATGTCTTGAATCATTTGAATAGCAATGCCTCAGTTCATGCAACCTCTATACACCCATTGAATGCCTCATGACAAAATTGAAAGTTTTGGAAATGAATCTTGAATGCCACATGCCTAAGGGATATGATTTTTGACTTGGTGGACTTATGCTCAGATTCCTCATTATTCATGTTGATTTTGGACAGAAATACAATGATGCAAGTGTCCATAATTGGCTCAAGAAATCGTGGGATACAAGTCATGTACCAATGTTGTTGTGTAGGCAGGGTGAAAATGCCATTTTGGGAAGATTATAACTTCTTGCTCAAGTTGAATCATGGGAGGCTCTTGTACTTTTTAGAAAGCTCTATATCATACTTCAACTTTGACGTTTAACTTTGGTCTTGATTCATCTTGGATCATAATGAAAAATGGCCTCAAAGTTGGTAATAATACAAGACAGATTCTGTCTAAAAATTTCACTAAGTGTCCAAGTTCAAAAGTTTTGAAACCCTAACTTCATGGCTCTATAACTCAAAATCCAAGATTTTTTTGGCTCATGGAGCACTGTGTCACTTTTGTAGTATGTAATGAGAGATTTCATTTGAGCTTTGGATGTAAGAAAATGACTTTGTGATTTGGGAGTTATGACCTTGCAAAGTTGGGAAAAATCATCCTTTTTTCATAACTTAGAGAAAATTTAAGTTTCTTAAGATTGCCCCTTTTGCAAGTAACCACGCTTTTCTTGATTTTTAATGATGGATGATGATCCAAACCATGATTTAACATTGTTTTTAACTTGAAGAATCCATGTTTGTCAAGAAATCTCAAAAGTCAAACTTGGTTTTTGGGCACAGTTGACTTTTTATCAGATGAATTTCAAACTTTGTGATTCTCTATGAAATCAAGTTCTTGACCTAATTAAAACCTAATGGATGGATTCCATAGGTGTTTTAGAGTGTCTTGAACCATACCCCAAGGTTTGGGATCATGTCTTGGTCAAAAGTCAAAGGCATAGTTGACTTTTCATCAAAAACCCTAATTTGTGATTCAGATGAATTTGAATCTTTATATTGCTTATGAACCAAGTTCTTTGTGTCATTTTGAACTTGTAAGAGGATCAATATAATATATTTGAGGTCTTCAAAACATTACTTGAGGTCATGGCTCATATCTTGCTGCAAAAGTCAACTTAGGGGTGAATTAGGTCATGAAACCCTAATTCTTGATTTTTGATGAATGCATCCCTTGAGGCTATTTTGAACTTATGATTGGATCCATGAGGTTCCTTTGAGATTCTTGGATCATGTTTTGAAGTATTGGCTCATGCCCAGAAGAAAATTTCTCTCTGGAGGCCTTGGTCGACCAAAACCCTAATTTGGTGACACTGATGATCTTGAGGCCTGATCAGCTTGAAATGTTGCACTCTTATGCTTGATTCTTGGTATGGGAGACCTCTTGACCCTTCATGGATGTTTGAGAGGTTTGACAAGTTGAAGATCATGTCAATTCTTGATTGATCCTTTGTTTGAGTGCTCTAAGAGGGCTCAAAACCCTAACTCTTGATTGAGGTGAATGCTCAACAATCTTTGAGAGGATTGATGAGGTATGAAGGTACATCCATATTGTGGTGATGATTTGCACAAATGATGGGAAATCTTATGGTCAAAATTTAAGGTATGACAGATGCCCCTATTTAATCTTCTTAGACCTGAAGGTGTGAATGGAGAAGACGTTCGTACATTCAAGGTATAAGAGGATTAAATATCGGAATACACGATATTTTGATTGTGGTTGTGAATAACAATTATTTGCTCATCCATCTTCTTTTGCTAAGCAATGTTACTTAGAAAAAGGGTAAAAACTTCCCCCTCGATCCTTGTCTTAGTTTCTTTTGAAATAAACTTCCCCTCGATCTTGGTCTTCAGCCATGGAACTGGTCTCAGTTTCTTTTTAAATAAACACCCCTCGATCCTGGTCATCTGCCATGGAACTGGTCTCTGTTTCTTTTGCAATATACTTCCCCTCAATCATGGTCTTCATCCATGGAACTGGTCTCAGTTTCTTTTGAAATAAAATTCCCCTCGATCCTGGTCTTCAGCCATGGAACTGGTCTCAGTTTCTTTTGAAATAAACTTCCCCTCGATCCTGGTCTTCAGCCATGGAACTGGTCTCAGTTTCTTTTGAAATAAACTTCCCCTCGATCCTGGTCTTCTGCCATGGAACTGGTCTCAGTTTCTTCTTGCCAAGTTCTCTTCTTGACAATTAATGCTATCTGTGATGGTTTTTTTTACCAAACTCCTCACTAGAGAGATTCCTTTTGATGGAAAAATGTGTTTTATCTTACTTCTCTTTGAAATTTCTTCGGAGGTATGCCATAGGATGAGTAAAGTTTTTATGTCAGACTTGCTTGTGGGGACCATTTGTCTGAACTACAGAGGTGTGCAAACTTTTCAGTCGGAGACGTCATCTACTTGGAGAGATTACATCATACTTCTCTTCGAGACCTTTTTCGGAGAGAAGCCATGTGATGTGATCTAACTTTGAGGTACTGATGACTTCATTGAAAGCAAATTTTTCGGGCAGAAACTGCCGTATTGCCAAGAATCTTCTGTCGAGAGGCTTTCTTTGGGGATTTTTCCTTAATTTGGGAAAGTAAAATATCATCCTTATTGGTGAAGAATGAAGTTCTAAAGGTGCTTGTCCAAATGGCTTCTTGTCTTTCAGAGGTTCAAGTTATCAAAGTGGTCGAGGACTGAGTTCGATCCAGGAATAAACTGGAGAGAGATGGTTTAGACGATACATTTCCTGATGAGGAAAGAACTCTAACCGGGGTTTTGTCTTATCTGACATAGAAAGGAAAACTGATAACTCTAATGGAGAGATAACATTTATCACTTGGAGATGAGTATGACCAAAGTGATATTAATGCAACATAAGTATGAATATGAATTAATTATGCATGATGTATGAGATGCTGATGCTGACAAAACAGACATGACATACAGACTGGTAATGAACGCAACTGAATACTTGGCCACTCTAGGAGATGGGGGTACCTTTGGAGATTTTGAAGGTAATACTTTAATTTGAGAACAGGGGTTCCTGTGTTTGTTCCGATTTCCAGAGGTACAATCCTGCTAGGGATAAAAATATGTTCTTGCTCTTCAAGGGTAGACTCTACTGGGGAGAGAAACCAATCATTGGTTCTCAAAAGTAAAAGCTCTACTGGGGATGTCAGATGGGATATTCCGTCTGAAGTAGTTGATCCTTTATTCAGGGTGTACTGATTACAAGGAGTAATTTGATTCTGCATTTTGAAGTTTGATCACTTCCGGAGAAGCAGTCGATGTTCCTTTTTGTGTTTAGTAATCAAAAAGAAATTGCCATCTTTATTTTAAAAGCGGAAGTAAATTTGAACTTTTCATTTTGAAAACAAAATTAAATTCATTTTTTGTTTCAAGAATGGTTGATCATATTAAAGTGTCATTTTGCAAAGAAGAATAAAGAAGAATATATAAGAATTGCAAATAAAAGACACACAGGCTCAAACTTTATTGATAGAATGGTAATCAGCCAAACACATGATCCCATGGAGTATTACAAAGTTTTAGAAAATGGTAATTTAAAGGAAAATGGGCTACATTGAAACATAACGACTGTTATCCTTTCACCAACTTTGAATTCTGGATATTCTGAGCTTCTATCGAAGGTGACCCTGACTGAAGTTTTCTTGACAGATGGTGTTGCCGCTGAGGATTCAATCTTGTCGAATATAGTTACTCTCCATGAATCCCTAACTTTCGCCTGGATTGTCTTTTCATGTTTTCAATCCATCGGTATAGTCATTGTTTATGTCTCTAATTTTTGCCTGGACTGCCCTTTCGGGTTTTCAGTCCAACGAGACGTTTTTTAATTTCATTTAGGCGAAGTATTTCTTGACTACATCAACATTCGTGGGGTAGGTAAACTCCTCTTCATCCATGGTTGCGAGAGTCAAGGCACCGCCTGAAAAGGCTTTCTTAACAACATAAGGGCCATCGTAATTCGGAGTCCAATTGCCCCTGGAATCAGTAAGAAATGATTGTATCTTCTTGAGCACGAGATCTCCTTCTCTGAAGATACGCGGTTGGACCTTTTTGTCGAACGTTGTCTTCATCCTTTGTTGATATAATTGACCATTACATAAAGCCGTCATTCTTTTTTCTTCGATTAGATTCAGTTCATCGTGTCGGCTTTGACACCATTCAGCTTCTGTTAGCTTGGCTTCTATCAATACTCTCATTGATGGGATATCTACTTCTATGGGGAGCACTACTTCCATGCCATATACTAGAGAGAAAGGGGTTGCCCCTGTTGAAGTACGGATAGATGTACGATAACCGTGAAGAGCAAAGGGTACCATCTCATGCCAATCTTTGTAGGTTACAACCATCTTCTGAATGATCTTCTTGATATTCTTGTTAGCCGCTTCTACCGCTCCATTCATTTTAGGTTGGTAGGGAGATGAGTTATGTTGTTCGATCTTGAACTCAGCACATAACTCTTTCATCATCTTGTTGTTCATGTTCTATCCATTATCTGTAATAATCTGGTTCGGAACACCATAACGGCAGATGAGATTGTTCTTGATAAATCGGACCACTACTTGTCTGCTTACATTGGTGTATGACACTTTTTCGATCCATTTGGTGAAGTAGTCAATGGCTACCAGGATGAACCGATGTCCGTTTGAGGCTTTGAGCTCGATCATGCCAATCATGTTGATCCCCCCATATTGAAAAAGGCCATGGAAAAGAAATAACTTTGAGATGCGTTGGTGGTAAATGGATTTTGTCGGCGCATATCTAACACTTGTGACACCTCCTCATGTACTTGTAGCAATCGGATTCCATTGTCAGCCAATAATATACTGCTCTCAGAATTCTTCTTGCCATTGTGTGTCCATTGGCATGAGCGCCAAAGAATCCTTCGTGAATTTCTTTCATTAACGTGTTTGCTTCTTGTTTGTCTACGCATCTGAGCAAAACCACGTTGAAGTTTCTTTTATAGAGTGTATCATTGTTCAGGAAGAAGTTGCCAGCCAGTCTTCTGAGAGTCTTCCTATCTTTACTTGATGCCCCAATAGGGTATTCCTGTCTTTGAAGGAAGCATTTGATATCGTGATACCATGGTTTGTCATATATGACTGCTTCAATCGTGAAGATGTAAGCAGGCCTATCAAGGCGCATTATGTCGATCTTGGGTACATCGTTCCATCGACTCACACTAATCATAGAGGATAGAGTAGCCAATGCATCAGCCATGTGGTTTTCTTCACGAGGAATGTGATGAAACTCAATCTTGTTGAAGAAAGGTAACAACCTTCTTGCGTAATCTTTGTAAGGAATCAATCCCAATTGATATGTGTTCCACTCTCCTTTGATCTGGTTTATAACCAGGGTTGAGTCTCTAAACACATCCAAGTTCTTTATCCTTAAATCGATAGCTTCTTCGAGACCAATGATACAAGCTTCGTATTCAGCCTCATTGTTTGTGCATTTGAATGTCAATCTGGTAGTGAAAGGAATATGGTTACCTTGAGGTGTCACTATGATTTCCCCAAAACCGTTTCCATAAGCATTGACAGCTCCGTCGAATATTAGTCCCCATTAGGAACCTGTTTCTGGACCTTCTCTTGGTAGCGGTTCATTACAATCTTTCATTTTTAGGTACATGAAATCTTCATCCAGGAAGTCAAATTTGACTGATTCCTGATCGTCAATCGGTTGATGAGCCAAATGATCGGCTAAAATACTTCTTTTGACGGCTTTCTGAGCATGGTACTCGATGTCGTATTCTGATAATAACATCTGCCAACGGGCAATCCTTCCTGTTAAAGCATGCTTTTCAAAGACGTACTTGATCAGATCCATTTCAGAAATTAACCAAGTAGTATGACAAATCATGTACTGGCGTAGACGTTTGGCCGCCCAAGCCAGAGCGCAACAAGTTTTCTCGAGCACAGTGTATCAAGTTTCACAGTCCGTGAACTTCTTGCTTAAGTAATAAATGGCAGACTCTTTTCTTTTTGTTTCGTCTTGTTGGCCAAACACACACCCCATGGAGTCTTCCAAGACTGTTAAGTAGATGATCAATGGTCTTCCTTCTACTGGAGGAGACAGAATCGGTGGATTCATTAGATATTCTTTGATGCTGTCGAAAGCCTTTTGGTTGTCTTCTGTCCATATACAACCTTGATTCTTTCTGAGTAGTTTCAAGATCGGCGCACATGTCACAGTCATGAGGGATATGAATGTTGAGATGAAATTCAGACGTCCTAAAAATCCTCTTACTTGCTTTTCAGTTTTTGGAAAAGGTATTTCTTGAATGGCCTTAACTTTGTCGAGATAATCCTCAATTCCTTTCTTGCTGACGATGAATTCTAAGAGTTTTCCCGAGCGAACACCGAATGTACATTTGTTCGGATTCAAGCGGAGTTTGTATTTTCTCATACGCTTGAATGACTTTGATAGGTGTTCCATATGTTCTTCTTCTATTTTAGATTTGGCAATCACGTCATCTAGGTACACTTCAATCTCTTTGTGCATCGTGTCCTAAAACAGAGTTGTCATCACCCTTTGATAGGTTGCCCCTACATTCTTCAGACCGAACGACATTACCTTATAACAAAAGGTGACTCATGGGGTGATGAATGAAGTTTTCTCCATGTCTTCTGGTGCCATTCTAATTCGATTATAGCCCGAGAATCTATCCATGAAGGAGAAGACTTTGAATTTTACTATGCTGTCACCCAGCATGTCAATGTGTGGTAGGGGAAAATCATCTTTTGGACTTGCTTTGTTTAATTTCCTGTAGTCTACACACTTTCTGACTTTCCTGTCCTTCTTTGGAACTGGCACTATGTTGGCTAACCATTGAGGATATTCTGAGGTGGCGAGGAAACCAACGTTGATCTGCTTCTGCACTTTCTCCTTAATTTTGATGGCCATATCTGGATGAGTCCTTCTCAGTCTTTGTTATACTGGAGGACATTCTGTTTTCAATGGTAAGTGATGTTCCACGATGCTATTATCCAACCCTGGCATGTCCTGGTAGGATCAAGCAAACACATCTGGAAATTCTTTGAGAAGTTTTATCAAGCCTTCTCTGACAGTTGGACTGAGCAGTGCTCCAATCTTAACTTCTTTCCTTTTTTTCTGCTGAACCCAAATTGACCATTTCCAACGACTTTTTGTGAGGCTCAATGGACCTTTCCTCTTGTTTGATTAGTCGGGAGATCTCTTCTGGAATTTCTTTGTCTCCTTCTTCTTCTGCTTCAAATACCGGGAATTCAATGTTTGGAGAAGGCGTTGGATCGTATGTTTCAATGGGGTTTAAAACAAGTAATCTGCATGACGTGATGATTCCCTTTTAGAAAAGACAGAGAGAATGCAAAAATGTGTGCAGTGTATTTTCTGAAAACAATTGTTTTTATTTTGGGTTGTTTTTTTAGGATTACCATTTTCTGAAAAAGCGAAAAGTGAAAATAGCAATAAAAAATGCGATAATTCAGAATGACATTGTTTATTTATGATTTGTCGATTCTTGAAACACAACCCTATAAAACAAAACTCTATCGCTTTGGGCAAAGCAAAGAGGGACATTTACAGAAAAGTAAGCCCTATAAAAACATCCATTTCACCTGGGCAAAGTGAAAGGTCAAAACAAAGATGTGGCAATTACTTCGATTTGTGAACGACCTTCGGGACATCGACTGCAACCCAATGGCGAAGAACTCCTCTGTGGATCACAAAGTCCAGTACTTTCCTTCTCGGTTTGTCTTCAGTGATGACACTGGTTTCTGGCGGAGTAGGATCATTGGAGTCTTCTTCCCATGTAGAGTTATCATAAGAGGACTCTTTTGTCGCATCTTCCATAGTATTTTCACTCTCAAGAGGATCTCCCCATCTTATTGGCTAGATGTTCTCATATCTGATGCGAAAGCTTTCGGGAGCAATGTATTTGACAAGAAAGTTGTACTTGCCGCTTGGCTGCCCCAAGGTATCCCAGGTTTCTGTGGGAATAGATGAGCCATCTTCCTCAATGACGTTGACTTCAGGAAATGCATAGTTAATGAATTCTTGTCCTACGATCTTTGCAAATTCATCAACATGGTGTTGGACGTTTTTTCGGAATGTTCTGGGTAGGGATTCCATGACTCTGGGGGAACAGGCGTATTCTTTGCAAGATTATTCAGCTGATAGGTATTATCGCGCTGACTCTTTTGCCCTGAGTCTTCCATGTATGGCTTCCAGATAGGCAAATCATACAGGGGATCATAAGAATCATAGTCAAAGTTGCCTTTCATCAGAGTGTCTTCCTCTAAATAATTGGGTGTCTTCCTCCCTGAGATATATAACCTTCATCGTTGAGATAAGACTTTCACTCCTCATCTCTATCAGAAGGGTTGTTCTCCTTGATGGTGTGGACTTCTTGAGATACTGGGTTAAGGAAGCCTCCACTGTCAAAGAAATCCTGAATGGGACGAAAACTTTTATCCTTCTTTATAGTTTGGGTACATCCTTTTCTTGTCTTGTTATCAACAGTAATTACAATATGTCCCCATCCTTTTATGTCACTACTCCCCATTACTTTAAGAGCGTCTTTGTATGAGAAAATCGATGTTACTTTTTCTTGGTGATTCTCATTTCTCACCGAGAGTGCTTGAAATTGAGTTCTAACGACCTCCTCTGGTTCTACATAGGATAATGATGATAATTTGCTCACGATTAAAGCTTGCTCTCCACATACAGTGACTAATTTCCGTTCTTGACGAACTTCAGCTTCTGGTGAAGTGTCAAAGTGACTTCCCCGGCTTCGTGTATCTAAGGTCTTCCTAATAAACAGCTGTATGCTGCTCGGATGTCCATGACCTAGAAAGTGACTTGGAAAGTGTGAGGACCGATGGTTATAGGAAGATCGACTTCCCCGATAACCGTTTTCCTAAATCCGTCAAAGGCTTTGACGATGATCTCACTACCTCACATGGGAGTACCTCGAAAAGATAGTCGTGCCAAAGTTGACCTTGGCATGACGTTTAAGGATGAACTTGTGTCTACCACTATGCTGGCTAAAGCATCGTTCTGGAGATTTACTGTGATATTGAGTGCCATGTTATGGTTCTTGCCCTCCTCTGGAAGTTCTTCATCACTGAATCCTAAATTGTTGCAGGAAGTGATGTTGGAGATGATGCTGTCAAATTGCCCTACTGTCATATCTTGTTACACAAAGTCCTGTTCCAAGACTTTTTGCAGAGCTTCTTTGTGAGCTTCTGAACTAAGCAGGAGAGATAACACAGAGATCCGAGAAGGAGTTTGCAACAATTAATCCATAATGTTGTACTTGCTTTTCTGGATGAGCTTCAGCATTTCATCGTTGTTCTTTATAGGTTCCGCATTGCTGGATTGACTGACTTATTGATTAGGAACTTCGACTTGAGGTTCCTTTTCTTTGGTAGGTTCTCCAACTCCTCTATTGAATATTCGACCGCTCCGGGTAACTCAACTGATGTCGGCAATGTTCACAACGGAGGGTAATGGAATTTCTTTTCCATTTTCTATGGTAGTTGCACCGTACTTGTATGGGATAGCCTTTTCTAACTTGTATGGTATTGGTTCTGGCAGGTAGATAACCACAAAGGCTTTTTGGGCCTTTTGACCGTTATAGGAAACCTCAATTAGCTCTAAGTTGGGAATTTTTCTACTGTCAAGAGGGATCTTTGACTCATGGAGTAGAGGAATTATGGTGCAAACATCCTTGGTAATTCCATGATTAACAGGTTCTCTTTTTTTTGGAGACTGTGACAATGCTTTTGTCTAGTAGTTCTTGGTCCTTGTTTTGAACAGGGAGGCAATATTGTATCATGTTGATTGATTGAGAATTCAAGCTTGGTTGAATTTCCTTTCGGTCTAACTTATGTTGGAGAGCTGCTTGCACGAGATAGCATCCTTGGTTATTTTCCGAGCATATTCCACAGCGTTCATAATTGTGAGGTGGTACCTGACCATATCCACTTTGTATGCAGTGCATCCTTACCAGATCTGTTTCTAGTAAGCGGATATCACAACTTTGGTGTCTATCAGGATCCCCATTAGTTACGCTAACTTGCTGCGTGTCTTCATCCTGGTAGATTAGGAGCCACCAGTGGTCCAATAGATGTTCTAAGAGTCCTTTGTATAAGCGCACAACCTTGGTCGTTGTCATAACATTCTTTACAGTCTTGATAATCGTGTGAGGCCAGGAAACTAAGTCTGGCCGGCTTGGCATGCAATTCCACTAGACTGGTTTTCATTAAGAGGATGTCAAAGATCTGAACCATGTTAACCAGATGATCCTTCCTTTCATGGTAGTCATGGATCCATCCGAGATCCATTTGACACTAGAGGGCCTCTTGTACAAAAGAGCATCCCTGATTGTCTTGTGAGCAAATAGGGCAAGCGTTGTAATCGTGCCGCAGCAAATTATAATATTGACTTTGTCTTGAATGCATTGCCACTAGATTGACGTTCATTGCACGATTATCATGGTTTTGAACAATGTTTGGATGTGTATGGGTCATGTTTACTTCACGGATCCTGTGATCCTGAATCTAGCCCAGAACCATTTTCTCTTGAAGAGCTGTTTGTACTATGGCACATCCTTGATTTTCCTTGGAACAGATATCACACTTATGATAGTTGTGAGATGGCACATGGTCGTACTCGCTCTGTCTGCAATGATTTTTTACCAGGTTGGTTCCAAGTAAGCGTACATTGTGAATTTGATAACTGCCGCCAGGTTCTCTTTCTATCAAATTTACCGTAGTCTTCTCATGTTGCGGTAAAGGGTTCGTCTGAACATTTGGATTAGTATCTTTGAAAGATAAGACCCTGTTTTTGTCGAGCTTCTATACATCAGACTTGAAGCTGAGGCAATTCTCAATGTTATGTTCTGATCCTCCTTGATGGTAAGGGCAAGTTTGATCTGCTTTGAACCAAAAAGGTGGATTTTCTGGTACTGTAAGAGGAGTCCTGGTTTGAACGTGCCCCTTGGCCAACAAAAGTGGAAATAACTCTGCGTATAACATTGGTATAGGGTCGAAGCCTGGTGGTCGTGTAGTACGATTATTGTTATTGTACTGTGGCCGAGCCTGCTGAAGAGGCTGTTGCTACCTTTGCTGATACTGTTGTTGACTTGGGTGGCTCGGATCAACCTAAGGTTGATACGTCGGAGATGACACTAGGGTAATAACGGGAGTTACTGCTGTTACCGGTTGATACCTTTGCCTTTGCTTTCCCAGAGAGATATTACTGATATCTTGCTTTTTCTTCTTTTGGAAAGCACTACCGTATCTTTTGGATGGCTCTGCATCTTTGACCAATCGTCCTTCTCAGACTGCTTCCTCAAGGCGTACTCCCATGTTCACCATTTCAGTGGAGTCACTAGGCGCACTGGCAACCATTCGATCGTAATAAAATTAGCTTAATGTTTTCAAGAAGATCTTTGTCATTTCCTCTTCCTCGAGGGGAGGACAGATCTGGGCGGCGATTTCACGCCATCTCTGAGAATACTCCTTGAAGGTTTCTTTATCCTTTTGTGACATTGCTTTGAGCTGGTCCCTATCTGGTGCCGTGTCCAAGTTGTATTTATACTGCTGAATGAAGGCTACCCCAAGATCTCTGAAAGTCCTGATCTTGGTGCGGTTTAAACCCATGTACCATTTGAGTGCGGCACCGGTTAAATTGTCTTGGAAGTAATGGATTAGTAGCTGTTGATTTTCTGTATGGGTAGACATTTTTCGAGCATATATTACCAAATGAATTTGAGGGAAATAGTTGCCTTTGTACTTTTCAATGTCAGGTACCTTGAATTTGTGCGGTATTTTTACATTAGGGACCAAACAGAGGTCGGCGACATCTTTGTCAAACAAGTCCTGTCCACGAATGGCGTGCAGTTCCTTCTGCATTTCCAAGAACTGTTCCTGGAATTCATTCATCCTTTCATAGATTTCTTCGTTTTTTCCAGAAGATGTCAGTGGGATTTGTTCCTCCGGGATAGTGTGTACCACTGGTTGTGGTATATTTATCAAGACGGTAACTCTTGGTGCTTCAGTGACCTAAAGTTTGTAACCTTCAGGAGTTTCTATCATTACCCTTGCATCTTCATTTACCTGAAGTTTGTAACCTTCAAGTCTGGCAGTTCCTGCTATAGCCTTTGGGTCTTCAGTGACCGATGGGGTGTATCCCTCAGGTATAAAGTTGAGAGGAATTCCCCAGGGGAAACCTTTAGGCATGTTGTACTGAGGATGACTGCCAGGTGTTTCAAATGCTGGTGTAGACGTAATCTCTGAGATCATAGTCCTTTGATGTTGTTGTTCCTGAGCTGCTGCTAGGGATTTCATGGTGTTGTGGAGTTTCTCCAAACTCTCCTTTAGAGCATTGATTTCTTCTCCCAGCTCTTTGTTCTCTTCCTCGAGATCGTCCATTTTCTTTTGTCGATTGGCCCGAGTATTATATGAATGAGACAGTTTGACTCTAGAGTGTGACACATATGTGAGACTCAAAGACAAACATATGTTACGTGAGAATGATGAATGATTTACAAAGAATGAGAATGATATATTTTTTAGATTTTGTTTTCAAAAGAACTTTTAACAATTATATTGCAAATATCACACAGCGGGGGGAGACCCTTTTATTGAACTTGAAAGATTGCAGTATTTTACAGGGAAAAGTACAATATTTTACAAAGTGAGAGAAGGAAAATTAGGCCTATGGACCCTGAGTTCTCTCTGAGGAGAGCTCAGATGCTTGTTCCTGAGTTTTTATTTTCTTTGATCCGGCCCTTTCAGCTGTTGTCGGGTCGTCGATCCTTTTCCAAGTGAAAGGAGAGAGCAAATTTCTTCGTTCTTCCTGACTTTCTATGGCATGCTGCTCTAATATCTCAATCAGAGCATCCTTTTCATTTAGTAGTTCCTGAATCTTGGTACATTCCAAATTAAGAATCTGGTACTTGTTCTTCCAAGAGCTCTTCTCACATTGGACTTTGTTAAGAGCAACCTGGAGTTTTTCCGCATCAGATATGAAATAAAGGACAGATTCCTTTAAGGGAAAAACTTCTTGACGAGGGTAAGGAATCCTCAGTTTGATGGCTCTAGTTTGTACCCAGTGGAGATAATGCTCTGCAGATATGCAGTTTGGCCTCCCCAGGGACTCTCTCCCCTTCCTGTGAATATGTTTCCAGGCATGCACTATTTCTTTCTTTAGTGCCCTGCCATTTTCCCCTTCCTTGAAGAAAAGACCTTCTAGATGAGCATTATAAGGGATATTCATCTTCGGGTATCCAAGTTGACGGCGAGCTAAAATTGGATGATAGTTGATCCCTCATTTAGTACCAATGAGGGGTACATTAGGGAAATTTCCACATTTGTCGATGATTTTTACTCCGTCATAGATCCGATTGTACCAATCTATGTTGGAATTGGTAAGGGACATAATCTTTTACGACCATCACAGACTACTCTTGTGATCCCAAAAAGCAGCAGACTTGGGAAAATGGGAAATACACCATTTGTAGAGTAATGGTACACATCATGTGATCATCCCTTTGCTGTACAAATTCCTTAAGTGTACAGAATGATAAGCATCTGCAAGCAAAGTTGGGAATGGGTTCCCAATTAAGAATATCTTAAAAGCGTTGATGTCGACGAAGTTGTCAATGTTGGGAAAGAGGAATAACCCATATATGAGCAGAACAAAGACACCATTGAAAGCAATTATATTTCCTATACTAGCAAAATATAGAGCTTTCTCCATCAGTAATTTAGCTGGTAAACCCTGGATCCGTCCCTTAGTGGTCATGTGAGTCCTGATTTCTAACTCTTCCAAAGAGATTGCTCTTGCAATGGCTTGATCTTTTGGAATTTCTTCCAGTCCGGAAAATGGATCCTGATCAGTGATATGTAAATCAATCAGCTGGGAGTACTCTTCCAGTTTTGGTGTGAGCTGGTAATCTGGGAAAGTGAAGCAGTGGTATACCAGATCGTAGAACTGAACCAGTGAAGACAGGATCTCTTTAACCATGTTGACCTTCAAGAGAGACAACAGTCCTCCGTGCTTAGCTCTGAAAGCCTCGGGATTAGTAATCATTCTTCCCAATTTCCTTAGGTCTTCCAGTTTTGGTACCTTGAAGGTGTACTTGTGTGTTTTTCTTCTACCAAAATCCATAAAGCAACTTTTGATATTTGCAATTATCATTTCAATTCTTTTAGAAAAAGATTTTTATTGTTTAAAAAAGGTTTTTTAATGAATGCAACAAACAAAAACATTTGAAAACATGGGTTTAAGGGTTCATCGTCATGAGCATGGAGCCATGGATCTACCCATCCCCAAGGTGTGTACTAGAGGTTAAATTTTTGTACCTGTAGAACGCGTTCTAACAAAGGTTCCCAAACTCATTGACCCCTCTTGAGGATATTAACAGCAAACTGATTGACTAGTGAGAGTTATAATATCCCAAGATGAATCTCCTTTAAGTGTAGTATCACGTATCAACTATTACCGATAGTCACCGCATTACCTAATGGTCAAATGGTTAAGTGTCTACTAATCCTCAGCTTCAAGGGTAACCCTATGGGAAAAAACAATCTTTCACGACATGCTCGTTCAACATTGGTAATTCCACACGGGCACCTCCAATAATTTGGTGGACTGTCAAGTTAGCTTGGTCGGGATTCACTCCCTATAAGCCTCCCTGAATACGCCACCACTTATCTCAATGTTCTCTCGGACTCACCACATGCGTATTAATCACATTCCCAGATAACAGTAATTTATACAAGGGTATCAAATAATATGACCACAGATGATATAAAAAATGAGAAAGCAAGTAAGATAATAGAAAAATAAATGCAAAGCAAGGCCTAGACCTCTTAGGAAATCTAATCCTAAAGTCCCCAGCAGAGTCACCATTTTTCTTTTAGCCGTCGGTCTTTTCCTGGTGACGCGACCACCTTACCACATATTGGTGCTACTTTCTGATGTATGTATTTATCCTATGAAGCTATAAAGGAAGGGGAATATATCTTAAACTAACGCTGCACGCAAATGTTTTCTTTTACAAATGCTAAGAGATCGGGGATCGAGGTCTGGTTATACAAAGGGAAGCTGTTAACACCCAGTGTATCTATAGTAATCTATAGGAACCTTCTTTTGCATGTATTTCTATTAACTTGAAATGTTTTCTTGTGTTTATTAGCTCTGGATTGGGAAAGTTTCTCCTTTGAGAGTGTTGAGAGAATGTTTTTGTTGTTTTCGGGTTTTCTGTTATTTTTGGGAAGGTATTGGACCTAAGATTTTTTATTTGTGTGCTCGCTAAGATTTCACAATCTTATGCCTACGTATTCCCGTAAAAAGCTTCGGGAAATCAGAGCAATCGTAGTTCCTCCTATTTCTATGGGAGGAAAGATATTTGGTGTCTTGTTCAAAGCCCAAGATTGAAGCTATTTGAGTATTTGTGTCTTGTTTAAAGCCCGAGATTGAAGCTAAAAGGTTGACTGAGAGAGAATTTGTCATCTCTAAAGGGAGATATCTCACCTATTCATCACAAAATGTCAGGTAATTGGTTATAATGGAAATTACTTTAACTGGGATATGAGAAATCCAACAATGCCATAATTTCCTTTATAAGAGAGATGTCATGAAGGAAGAAGCTTTAACTCAGTGTAGAGCAATGCCACTTTTTCCTTTATGAATCTTTCATGCTAAGAGGGGACATTTACTTGGATGTATGGAATCCAGAGGCTTGCCACTTACAGTAGTTAGATGAAAGAGAGATTTTAGCCAGGATAAAGGAGGGACTTCAGCTTAGATTTTGAATCAACAAGTGTGCCACTTATAGCAAATATCTGGAAAAAGGTTTTGATTATTTGTTTTGATATGTGATGTATAGAAGAGATATCCTCCTACAGAGTGGACTCATGGTCTCATCTGAGGGGATGCTGATTTTTGGGTGCCTTGATCAAAGCCCAAGGTTGAAGCTGAAAGAAAATGACTCCTCTGGGGAGTGTTTTATCTGTCTTGTACAAAGCCCAAGATTGAGGCTGATTGAAGAAATTCTTATATGGAGCCTAAGAGGAGGCTGTCTAGGGAAATTCTAATATGAAGCCTAAGAGGAGGCTAACTTTTGCTGAGGAGTTATGAAAATTTAGGAGCAGGTCTATATTGTATTGGGGAATCTAAAAGGAATTTATTCTTGCTAGGAATCAAGGAAGAGTTGAAATACCAGATACCATGAGGCTCTAATTTTATTAGGGTTTTATTGAGGTCAACCTGACCTTGGCTGGGATTTTCAAGGTGAAAGTTAAGCCTTGTTGGAGTTCAAAGGAGTTTTAAGGTGAGTTTAAAAACCTTAGAGGTTTTAACTCTACTGGAGACTTGTGTATTTGAAATTCTGGCCTATGCAAACAGCAGATGTCCTAACAAATGTCAAGACATTGTGCTACATAATCTTTTAAACTTGGAGGCGCACATGCAGACTGATACCTTGAATATCAGAACTGCATCCTCACAGATGTCACGACATCTGATCCAACATGTTCATCATGAACCCTAATAGAAAATTTAAATTTGCAGAATGATAAAGAACACAATAATTATTAACCCAGTTCAGTGTAACTCGCCTACATCTGGGGGATACCAATCCAGGAAGAAGACTTCACTATGTGTAGACTGTTACAAAGTTAAACTCCCACGTTTACAATTTTATCCCTAACATCTACCCCATGAACATCTTTACCAAGGTTAAACTCAAATGTTTAGAACCCTGATATGAGATACCCCACTCACTTCCCTCAACCACCAACTCTGATTTCTTCATTGTCCCTGTCAATACAGAAATCTGTCAAGCCTACTTGACAAACAAGCTAACTTGGATTTGCTTAAAAGCTTCATCCAAGAACAATACACAATCCAATACCTCAAGGCTTATGGATCTGTGTGACACCTATATCTACCACAGTGTATCAACTGATACAAAGTGAGACTTAGAACCTAGAGAGCCAACGACTCTCAAAACCCTAAACCCTTGTTTCTTACACAAGAAAACAAGGTTACAACAGGTGTTCTAAAGGCATGACAAAACCTAGGTCTAAGTCTTCTATCTATAGTGTCTTCTGCTTCCTTGGGCTTCAGTCTTCAGTCCTTGATCCATGCAGCAAAATCTCCTTGAGTGTTGCACAAGATTAAAACTAACTTAAGCCATTCAGTCCAGGATGTCAAGATGCATGTTAAGACATCTTGTTCGACATCACACTATTAGCATAATTATTTAGCTTGATCTCCTTGTTGAGTTAGCATTTATGTTTTACCAAAATTTGTTCAAAACACTAGAGCTTACAATCTCCCCCTTTTTGGCAAATTTTGGCTAAAACCCATATGCACGGTAAACTTCCAGATTGATGGTGCATGTAGTGAGGGCTCCAAATACCTTCAAGGAGTACATGAGAAAGAAGATGCAGAATGCTCCCCCTCAACCCATGAACCAATACTTGTCACAAAAGGGTAAATCTTCCTCACAAGAGGCATAAGAAAACCAATAGGAAAAAGCAGTAGCAATACCCTTAGCAGCAAAGTACTACCTTGGGTAACTCAGAACATAGGACATGACTGTGTTCATAACTCAAAACACAAGACACAAAGAGTCCATTTAAGAACTGAGAGGCAGACACAGAAAGAATGTTGAAACATCCTGTTGAGCATCTTTGCCAAGCTGCTGCTTTACCAGACGTAAGATTCCCATGAGAAGATCAAAGCATTTCTCCCCCTTTTTAGACACAATTTGACAAATATTACCAAGATATATCCAGATCCAAAGAGTGCTCTCCCAGAACCTTATATAAACCATGAAGACAACTAGTAGGAGAAATACAACAATGGGGAAGATGAGATTTGAGATCACCTTATATGAATTATATCATCCACTACCCGGTCTTTATGTCTTTTTTCAATTTTGGATAGATTCTTGTTGAAGTACAAATTCCAACACATGTGAGTGTATATTCAAGGACAAGATTTTACACATCCTTCTGACAAGCATACACCCTATGCATTTCCCAAGATGGAATCAATACTTTTGTCAACAGACTGTCAGAGATTCTTCAGACACTCTTCACTGCTATGACGTCCTCGACCAAGTCACACCCAACAATGTTAAAGAAGATATCTGTATTGAAAAGGAAAACTTCACAGATTTGTGATCACAGCCTACAAGGAAAAATAAATTCCTCCAGATTTAGTCAATGATTCTTTAGCATCCAATAAGAACCATTAAAGTATGCATTGCCAAGTTTCCCACAACTTACAACAACACTCTAATGTCAAGACATCCTCCTTGACATCTCAGTTTGCTTGACACGCAAATGCAAACTGGAATTTCCACTGCTTCCTCACAGTAATTCATCTTAGACTAAGGGGCCTCTCCCCCTGACCAAGGTAACTGGTGCTCCTCAACTGAGCACCCAAGCTAATGACTGGAAAATATAAGATGCATCTTCATGTCTTCAAGAGTGCACCCTCTGTTCAACACACCTGCTGAACGCAACCATTAACTCATTATTATTCCCTCTGACAAGAAACAATAATGACTCACACATGATCAATGTCATGCATCCCATGAGTACGTGTAAACAAATCATAACAAACTCTTGGCTTGAGATCAAACTCTCATTGATCCCCCTCATTCAACAACCATCTTATACACCTCACGAACTCCTCTTGAATTCTCATGTATAGATATCATGTTGCTTGAGGCACAAACCAATTGAATTAGAATGCTTCCATTCCTCAAAGAGATGCGCAGGGTCCCTTAGTTTGCTATCACGATGTCAGCTATCGTATGCATGCTCCAGAACTTCACAGTGACTAAATTGATCCATTACTAGCATGACTTGCTCCAAGGGCTCAGAATGCCATATGCAAGATTTTCCACTGACCTCACCAGGCCAGCATTAGAGATAAACCCCCAATCCAAGACAATCATTCCTATCATTCTCCCGTATGATAATCTGGAATACTTCTGATTTATGGTGAATCTCCACTTCTGAATGCATCCAGGAAACCGACTTCTATGCAATCAACACATGATCCACTTCAGTCTTCAAACACTTACATCTTCCTTTCAAGGAACCCTTCTACTCCATCATTCTCCGGATGATCATGTAGACACTTCTTGGACACGATGCAAGTAACTAGTTCATCACAGAACCTGAGATCCTTCATCAAGGATATCTAACCCAAGGATGTTCTAACATCAGTTAGAACATCTTCTGCACATCACAAATACCACACACCATGGTTCTTGATATGCTCCACTACTGGACTTACTATCAGCATAGTAATCCATACTGAAGATCTTCACACAACACTGAGCCACTAGCTTGAATAAAGAAGACTTCAGGAACCCATAGAGAAATAAACTCTCAACCACCAAGAAGGTATGCTTCCATTCTAAACCCAGAACTTCTGCAACAAGCTCCCAGAGAACCAAAACCTTCAACAAATTCAACCAACTACTCTTTTACAAAAGAGCAATCAGTTTCAAGCATCCTGCTTAAACGTACATTGCAAAGCCAATCAAATGCCACCTTTTGATTGTCCTCACTCATCTTCGGAACTCCCACAAGATACCCTGATCTACTAATGAAACCAGATCTTCAAGTCACATGAACTACTTGCCCAATAGCAAGACATCTTAGATCCACCAAGCCTCTTAGTCACGTAACATCTTCCCATCCACAGCTCCCGCAAACTGCATGAGACAGACCTTTTTGAAGCATCCACAATTCTCATTCTCCTGTATATCACCTTATCTTAAGTTGATGTGCCACTTCACCAACTGAGATTCTGATGTTGAACTAGATGTCAAAACATCTAGTTGTTGAATTCAGCTCCTTCTTCTGCCACTTGAAAGAACTTCCTCCCTTTACAGAAACAGATTTCCATGCTCTCATAGACTTGATTCACCAACCAAGTTTGAGTAGACAACCTCCATTCTGTAGATTTTACAGTTATTCCATACAAGCTCACACCTTGATGAATACCTGCCAGTGCTTTTCCAAAGACTTCAAACCTGCCACTGTCTGAATCTTCAGAAGGAATAGTTAGAAACTACCCCCCATAGTTGTACCAAGGATGCCACATTTCCTTGAGTAGAGCCATCTTCATGAAGTTGCTGATATTGCCACCTATCTGAACTCCATGATGAGCATTCTGGAATGCCCTAAAGTACCTAGATCAGACATAAACCAATCCAAGTAGTCATCAAGATTATGATGTTATCATAGTCTTCCATCCCCATCTTCAACAGCATCACCATCTGGACAAGTCATTCACAATACTTTCCAGGAATAAACGCTAAGCCAATAATCCCAGGTCAACACCTAAGAGACTCCTGAACGAATGTAGAACCCCTCCCATGATTCTTCAAACCTCTGATGAAAAGATGGCAGAACATCTGACAGAACATCCTCAATCTTGAATCTCAAGGATAATCAATTAAATACTTGTGGATTCCACAAATAGTAATTGATCTTAAATCCTTGTACAATAACCCTTCTTCACTGCTGTAGCTGAGCTCCACCAGATCATGTCATGAACACTTTTAAAGTATTCAATCTTGTTGCAAGTATCTTCTTCAATGACAATGTTGAGATACCAAGGCTGCCACCCTTGACTCAAGTAACTAAGACTTTCTCTAAACAAGTCTTATTTACCTCAACAATTCTTCAATCAGATTGGATCCACTCTTAGCGTCAAGAGAGTTGAATCCTTCCTTGCTGTTTTTGGATGGTGAAAATAAATCACCTCCACCTTCTTCAGATTGTGTCTCAAGGAAACACCTTCTAGTCAGAAGAGTAACTAGAAGACTCTAGATAGACGACATAGATGTCTTTATGAGTGGACTTGAGAGAATTCTCAAGTATCTTTGACAACCTAGCCGCCCAAACATTTATCAAACTCCTAGAGCAAGAACCTGATAAACTTTTTAACTTAACACTTCTCCTCTTCAGCTGACTCCAAACTGCACAAGGAAACCAAGTTTCCAAGTACCAAGTCATTATACCAGATATTTGATCACAACTTCCTTCACTCCATCGCTCCCGACTCTGGAATAAAAGAATGCAGATACCTTTAAAATTATAGAGGCCGACGATTGAGACCTTCCACCAACTGTCTTTAGTAACAACTCCAGAATCCCATAATTCTAGAGCTCTTCCATCAGAAACACATGCAGCGGAACCACCAAGGAAACAGATCCTGCTTGCCCTAATAAGATATCAGACATCTTACAAGACACACCAACAAGAGAACTAGTCACTTTTCCTGTAGTTGTTGTAGAACCTCCTCAGCAACATGAACAACCTCTGGGTTGTTCCCACAGATCCAGAACATCCATCTCATCCATTAATACCCGTGAGTATATCTGAGTTGATTGATCTGATCTCCAAAACTCCTCCTTGTTTAAACGCCAGAAAGTATCTTCCATGGATCTCATCTAGAACCAGACAGGATGACTGCTCTGATACCAATTGAAATTCTGGCCTATGCAGACAGCAGATGTCCTAACAAATGTCAAGACATTATGCTACATAATCTTTTAAACTTGGAGGCGCACCTGCAGACTGATACCTTGAATATCAGAACTGCATCCTCACAGATGTCATGACATCTGATCCAACATGTTCATCATGAACCCTAACAGAAACTGTAAATCTGCAGAATTATAAAGAACACAGTAATTGTTAACCGAGTTCGGTGCAACTCACCTACATCTGGGGGATACCAATCCAGGAAGAAGACTTCACTATGTGTTGACTGTTACAAAGTTAAACTCCCACATTTACAACTTTATCCCTAACATCTACCCCATGAAAATCTTTACCAAGGTTAAACTCAAACGTTTAGAACCCTGATACGAGATACCCCACTCACTTCCCTCAACCACCAACTGTGATTTCTTCATTGTCCCTGTCAATACAGAAATCTGTCAAGCCTACTTGACAAATAAGCTAACATGGATTTGCTTAAAAGCTTCATCCAAGAACAGTACACAATCCAATACCTCAAGGCTTATGGATCTGTGTGACACCTATATCTACCACAGTGTATCAACTGATACAAAGTGAGACTTACAACCTAGAGAGCCAACGACACTCAAAACCCTAAACCCTTGTTTCTTACACAAGAAAACAAGGTTACAACAGGCGTTCTAAAGGCATGATAAAACCTAGGTCTAAGTCTTCTATCTATAGTGTCTTCTGCTTCGTTGGGCTTCAGTTTTCAGTCCTTGATCCATGCAGCAAAATCTCCTTGAGTGTTGCACAAGATTAAAACTAACTTAAGCCATTCAGTCCAGGATATCAAGATGCATGTTAAGACATCTTGTCCGACATCACACTATTAGCAGAATTATTTAGCTTGATCTCCTTGTTGAGTTAGCATTTACCAAAATTTGTTCAAAACACTTGAGCTTACAGTATTGATAAAATGATCAGGGTTGTCTATATGCTTTTAGGAAGTCAGAGGGTCTTGGTGTGAAGTCCAAAAGGAGACTATGATAATGAGACTTTCCAAGTCTACTTGAATGAAGCCCAAGAGGAGGCTGAGACTATCCAAGTCTCTTAAAAAAGTGGTAGACTCTGGTGCAGAGAGATCTTTGTATAATGCCCAAGAGGAGGATGTTGGTTGATGATCAACTCTTGGATGGTAGGATATTCTGCACTTTCGACTCTCCTGGGGATTGAACTAGTATAAATAATTAATTTATATCCTACGCTTTTAGGAAGCCTTTGGATCCTTGTACTAAGCCCAAGAGGAGGCTGGGGAGCTTTTAAGAAGCCTGTTGGTCCTTGTACTAAGCCCAAGAGGAGGTTAGGGATACTTCTAAGAAACCTGTGGGCCCAAGCCTAAGAAAAGTTCAAGAAAGGTTTCACCGGGAATTAATCCTTTCTTTGTTGAACAGTTCTAAGGTTTGAAGAAATTCAAAAGAGGTTTCACTGGGAATTAATCCTATATGGGGAAATGAATTTCCTGTATATAAATGTTTCTAAGTTTTGACAGTCTTGAGAAAAGTTTGACCGGGAATAATGCATTTCTATGTTCCATATTGAATAAGCCCAAGAGGAGGCAGACTGTATTGTGGGAAGTTTCCTATGAAGGAACTAGTTTTGACTAAGTTAAAAGTAACCTCTGGTTTGACCTAAGTGTATACCTAACTGCTGGGGAAACTCTAGACAGATATGCACAAGTATATACATATGAATAAATTAATAGGTATAGAAACAAGTATGCATTAAATTGAAAAACATGTTAGGTGTTACACTCTGAAAAGAGGCCCAAGCGTATTGTGATTGGTTGTATTGATTACACCTGTAAGATTAGGGTTTCAAGAAATTGAAGAAAGTTTTGAAATTTTTTTTGAGTTTGAATTTGAATTAAAAGAAAGTTGTTGTAATGAAAAGAAATGTTTGGGGCTTATAACTCAAAGAGAGGCCCAAGTGGTCTAAGAGAAGTTTCACGGGAATAATGCTCCTCTTAGTACCAGTTTATAACAGACAGATGATTTTGAAAACAGAGGTATGGGGCTTACAACTCAAGGAGAGGCCCATGGAAGTTGTTTATTGTTAAAAACAAAGTTTATGAACAAAAGATTGGGGCTTATACTCAAGGAGAGGCCCAGATGACTTGTTTTGAAAACAGGGATTGCACTGCGATACGAAAAGACGTTGTGGGACTTATACTACAACAGAGGCCCAAAATTGTTTGTGTATAAAAAGGGTTTGGGTCTTACACTCTATTAGAGGCCCAAATGTTTGTAAAGAAAAAAAATGGGGCTTATACTCAAGGAGAGACCCAGATGATTTATTTGAAAAGGCGACCATCGCGACGCGGTTTTGAAAATCACAGTGGGACTTATACAATGATTGAGGCCCAAAAATATTTATGTATAAAAAGGAATGGGTCTTACACTCTACAAAGAGGCCCAAAAATGTTTCAAATAAAGTTTGAAAATTTAAAATCAAGGGAAAACCCTAATTTCAATTAAAAATACAATTTTTCAAAGAAAGTTAAATAAAAAATGATATAAAACATCAAATATATTTGAAAATAAGTTGTGAACTTTGAAAAATATTTTGAAAAATGACGTTTTATTCATATGAAAGTTTGAAATTCATTTGAATTTAAAAAATCAAGAGGAAAATTTCATTAAAAATGTTTAAAAACAATTAAAATGAAATTCTTTACAAAACTTCAAAATATATTAAATAAATAATATTATTTTCATTTTTTTGTAGAATAAAATATTTTAACATTTTTGTGAATTTTGAAAAAAAGAATCAATACATTTTTTAAATATTTTAAAAATAACAAAAATTCAAATATTTAAAAATTAAAAAAAGGTGCCAGGGTCACCTTCTTCTTCCTCGCGTGAACCTTCATTGCCAGATTTGCAAAACCTCTCATATCTCTCTGATTACTCAATGGTTTTGACTTTTGTAAACATGAAAGTTGCTCATTTTTTAACAAGGATTCCAATGGTACCAATTAATTGCATTTATTTTAAGTGTGGAGTGAGAAATCAAGTGATGAACACATGAACCCTAATTTCTGCAAGAACACTATGAAATCCTATACACAATAGCTACAAAGTAATTTATTGAGGGGAAACACTCTATACAAGTACAGAAACATGTTTGTAACCTTAAAACACATTTATGATACATGGATCATAGAGTTTGAGAGTGTTAGGCTTACTTGTGGAATAGGAATTCAAATTTTTATGTAGAGGTGTTACAGATGTTGTGTGATGATCTGGATAGCTTCAATGGACCTTATGTAAGGTGTTTGGAAGCTTAGAATGGATTGAAAACACCTGGACCTTGTTATGGCACCTCAACTGCAATTAGGCCTAAGTTGGATTTTTACCTTTGTGATTCTGATGTTACAGACGATGGAGAAGTGTTTGGATAGCTTCTATATGATGTATGCGTGGTGTTAGGATCATTGGTTGTGGTGGAATCCTTCTTTATTTTAAAATTCGTATGTTACTTGCTAAAGAAGGAAATTATGGTTTTGAATGGTGATTTGGAGGAAAACATGAATTTTGATGTTTTGGGGTGGTTTGATCAGTCACACATGATAAATAGAGGAAGTTTGTTTTTCAAGGAATAGTGATTGGGGGTTGGATCACCCTATTATCCATTGAATTTTGTCATGTAGCCAAAGTCACCTTTAGCCATTGACTTGAGGTCACCTTTACAGGTTTAGGTCTTCTGAACTATGGATATGTATTGACTCATTTGAATAGCAACGCCTCAGTTCATGCCACCTCTATGTACCCATTGAATGCCTCATGAGAAAATTGAAAGTTTTGGAAATGAATCTTGAATGCCACATGCCTAAGGGATAGGACTTTTGACTTGGTGGTCTTATGCTCAGATTCCTCATCATTCATGTTGATTTTGGACAGAAATACAATGATGCAAGTGTCCAAAATTGGCTCAAGAAATCGTGGGATACAAGTCATGTACCAATGCTGTTGTGTAGGCAGGGTGAAAATGCCATTTTGGGAAGCTTATAACTTCTTGCTCAAGTTGAAACATGGGATGCTCTTGTAATTTTTAGAAAGCCCCCATATCATACTTCAACTTTGATGTTTAACTTTGGTCTTGATTCATCTTGGATCATAATGAAAAATGGCCTCAAAGTTGGTAAAAATACAAGACAGATTCTGTATAAAAATTTCACTAAGTGTCCAAGTTCAAAAGTTTTGAAACCCTAACTTCATGGCTCTATAACTCAAAATCCAAGCTTTTTTGGCTCATGGAGAACTGTGACACTTTTGTAGCATGTAATGAGAGCTTTCATTTGACCTTTGGATGGAAGAAAATGGCTTTGTGGTTTGGGAGTTATGACCTTGCAAAGTTGGGAAAAATCATCCTTTTTTCATAACTTAGAGAAAATTTAAGTTTCTTAAGATTACCCCTTTTGTAAGTAACCTCACTTTTCTTGATTTTTCTTGATGGATGATGATCCAAACCATGCGTTAACATTGTTTTTAACTTGAAGAAGCCATGTTTGTCAAGAAATCTCAAAAGTCAAACTTGGTTTTTGGGCACAATTGACTTTTTATCAGATGGATTTCAAACTTTGTGATTCTCTATGAAATCAAGTTCCTGACCTAATTCAAACCTAATGGATGGATTCCATAGGTGTTTTAGAGTGTCTTGAACCATGCCCCAAGGTTTAGGATCATGTCTTGGTCAAAAGTCAAAGGCACAGTTGACTTTTCATCAGAAACCCTAATTTGTGATTCAGATGAATTTGAATCTTTATATTGCTTATTATTGCGGTGAGAATCGGATATTAAGCTATTAATTAACTTGAATCACAAATCATGAAATTCACCACCGAGCTTTGATTTATCCAAAGGAAAGGGTAAAGATCGAAGAAATCCTAATTGCGCTATGTAAAGACACAGCTAAGAGATCTAAGGTTCGGGGGTTGGTTATACCTAGTAAAGGTGTTAGCATCCTAGATATCTGTAGTACTCTACAGGAACCTCTTGCTAGTATTTGTGTTAAGTTTGTTAGACAATGACTAGGATCTAGATGGGGGGTTGAATAGATCCCACAATTTATTACACGCTAATGGTGTTCCAAAGGTTGTTTGAAAAACTTATTACGGAAGCAACCACCGAAACACTCGCCTACAACGAACCACTACCAAAAAGATCAGATATGCGTAACACTTCTAGGAATGATGCGACAGAAGAGAAAAATAGATGAATCAATAAAGACAATGCAATTAACTAAATTTTATTTACTTGAAATTTATCCAATTACCAACGAGATAAGATGACAAACTTTAATCACAAAGTGCTTTAGAACTTGCGCTTAATCAACTTATCAAACTCTTGGCGTGCACGGCACTCCAAGTGTAAATTTCTAAGTAATGTGAATGTAGAGCTGATTCCAAATGCAATCCAAGGGATTGTATCGTTTTACAAATTACTTTCTTAGCTCTATATTACACTATATCAGAAATTTTCGATCAATTGATATTTCACAAGTTCGATTAATATCAAAACGTAAAAGATAAGGGAAAGAGAGAACAAACATGATTAGTTTAGGCAGTTCCCCTACCGTCCTTGCTAAGGGTACCTCTGCCCCCAATTCCAAACATGGAATTGAGATATATATATATATATATATTTTTTTTTTCTTTTTCTGTTTGCAAATTTTTGTACAAGAGAAAACTGAATAATCAAACCCTCAAACGTCTTTGATGTCGATGCAAAGTCTTCTCTCCCCTTGATTCAAGATGAATCAAGTGCCTCGAATTTGGTTGAACAAATCACCGTCTCACGCTACTAGATTGAAAGAACCCGCAAATCTTTAATCACCTTCACTCGGTCGATTTCGATCTTCCACAATTCGATCCCAAATCTTTCTCGTACGATCCTCTGACTGCTGCACTAGATTGAACCGAACACACCGTTCTTCAACCACCTTCGCATGGCTGAATCCATGTAGAGAAACGATTTGTGCAAAAACCTCCAAGATCACCTAGATTCTTGGAGGACAAAACCTGAGGTTTTATTCAAGAAACACCTACTGATTCTCAACCCAGCACAAAGGATACAACACACCTAAGTCTGAACGTTATCACTTCACATAATGCACGACACTAACAAAAATGGTTATGTGTAGTTGTTAGAGGACACAAGGTTGAAGATGAAGAGAAAAATCAGTATCTATTTTCACGTTTCTTGTTATCTATGAAATGAGAGGAACCTACTATATATAATGCAAAAATAACCAACTAAATGAAAATGACAGCAAAACAGAAATAACATAATGCAGAAAAAATGACTTAGACCAACGAAGAGTCGACCGCTCGCTGGATGAGGGTCGGCGGGCGCTTACCCTGTGAAGTGTCTACGTAAAATTACCAAGCATGCGTCAACCTCTACATGACCATGCATCGACGCAAGAATGCTGAAAATACATAATGACAAAACCCATAAGCATGCGTCGACCGCATGCATAGAAAGGGTCAGCGTGTGCCTTCCCGATGGTTTCACAAAAACTGTCATGACAGCATGAGTCGACTTATGCATATTTTAGGTCGACTCAAGACCTATAAAAACTTAGAAATTAATTTTTCTACATGTTTTAACCAACTGAGACACAAGGCATGCACGCCAAACACTAGTACCATGATTATGCACATGCAGAAATTGTATAGAACCCTTCATGTATGTTCAGACACAAGATTTACCAATGGTTTTATGCAATGCGGTCGGCAACGAAGTGATATCGTCCAAATTACAAACTAAAGGCTATCCTACTTGTTGACATCATTAAAACAAAAGCTAGATGAGAAGCACCTTGCCCTCACATACTCCCCCTTTTTGATGATGGCAAGATTTTCTGTCTTTAGCTTGATTTGTAATTTGAAGACTCCCCCTATCTTTGTGAGCTCTTTAAAAATTCAATTTCTGCTGCTAGTATAGATCAATTTCTGCTGCTAGTATATCCTTCTCCCCCTTTGACAACATCAAAAAGAGAAATAGAAGGTGGTCAAAGTTAAGGGATCATGATATGTAAAGATTCACTCAAATTTGCAAAACAGATACATTAACATTCATCCACATATAATGAAGTTAATGCAAGAAAAAAAAAACGGATAAATATGGCACACTAGATGCAAACAGAATACATTCCATAGTAGTGCAAAGAGTAACATAGTCCAAAATGAAAGCAACACAAAACAGCATGCAAGAAAAGAACAAGTCATACAATCAAAACACAAAATATAACATGCACTAAACATATGATCCTAAGTCTCATGGTCTCCTCCCCTAAATTGATGTCCTCTTCCTCTTGTAGCAGTAATTTTTGAGATCGACCGCACCCACCATGTGCGGATGAGGATTTTTTGGTGCTACTTTCTGATTTCTTATTTATCCCGATGAAGCTGGAAGGGAAAGGAAAGATATCTCAAACTAACCTTGCTTTGCAGATGTTTATCCGAACAAATGCGGTAGAGAGATTGGGGAGTTCGAGGTCAGATTACACAATGAATAGTTGTCAATTACCCATCCTATATGTGGTTATCCATAGGTTATAGTTTTAGGATTATGCTTTAGTACTTGGTATTGATTCGTGTTTAACTGTGAAATGGGAAAATGTCTGCTATGTTTGAGAGAGAGAGTTTTGTTGTTTTTGGTAAGGTCAGGGACCTAAGGTTTTTTATTTGGTGTGCTCGCTAAGATCATCGCAATCTTATGCCTACGTATTCCCTGTTATGAAGTATAGGGAAATTAGAGCAATAGTAGTTCCTCCTAGTCTAAGGGAGAAACAGATGGTTGGGTGTCTTGTTCAAAGCCCAAGATTTAAGCTAAAGGTTGGTTATTTGTATCTTGTTCAAAGCCCAAGATGTGAAGCTAAAAGGTTTTCTGTATCTTATTCAAAGCCCAAGATGTGAAGCTAAAGAGTTTTGACTGAGAGAGAATTTTTCATCTCTAAAGGGAGATATCTCATCTGTTAATCACAGTCGTTGGATAATTGGTTTTAATTATAAAGGAATTACTTTAACTAGACTGTATGAAGTCCAGCAATGCCATAATTGGCTTTACACGGAATTTGTCCAGAAGGAGAAAACTTTAACTCAGTGTGAGCAATGCCATTTTTCCTAGGAATTCTTGCTAAAAGAAGGACAGTGGCATGGATGTTTGTATCCAGAGGCTTGCCACTTACAACAATTAGATGAAGGTTTTAACCAGGATAATGATGGACAGGCAACTTGGATATTTGTATCAACAAGTGTGCCTCTTACAGCAATTATTTGAAAGTTGGTTTTGATAGTTTTGATTTTGGTCTGTGATATACAGAGGAAAAGTCTTCCTACAGAGAGAGTTCCTTGTCTCATCTGAGATTTTGTTGATTTCTGTGTGCCTTAATTGAAGCTCAAGGTTAAAGCTAAGAGGTGATTGGATTCCACTAGGGAAAATAATTATACAAAGCCTAAGAGGAGGCTGAAATTGACTGACTCTACTGGGGAGAATCATTATACAAAGCCTAAGAGGAGGCTGAAATTGACTGACTCAACAAGAGAGTGTTTGATTTGTATCTTGTACAAAGCCTAAGATGGAGGTTAAAGACTGTTTATACTCAACAAGAGAGTGTTTGGTATCTTGTACAAAACCCAAGATGGAGGCTAAAGGATTGGTTAACTCAACAAGAGAGTTTTTATTTTGTATCTTGTACAAAGCCCAAGATGGAGGCTAAAGATTATTTATACTCAACAAGAGAGTATCATTATACAAAGCCTAAGAGGAGGCTAAAGATTGTTTATACTCTACAAGAGAGTATCATTTTGACTCTGTGGGGAAAAGTTTTTATCTGTCTTGACAAAGCCCAAGATTGAGGCTAAAACGGTGAATCATTATACAAAGCCTAAGAGGAGGCTAACTCCTGAGGGATAATCATTATCAAAAGCCTAAGAGGAGGCTAACTTTGCTGGGGACAAACAAAGAATCCTTATATAAAGCCTAAGAGGAGGCTATTTTCTGCTGAAGACTATTTCAGTCTAGAGACAGGTCCAGTATATTGGGTAATCCAAGAGAAAATCAATTCTTATGGGGGGAAGGTTGTCAGATACCATGAGACTCTGATTGGATTATGACAGTAAATGACCCATGCTGGGGATTTAATTTGGGAGGTGACAGTTGAGGATAATTTCCCTGAGTGGGGAAGAATTAAAGGTTTAAGTTGTGAAAACTATTGAATTTAATTCTGTTTTGGGATTGATCAGAGGATCAAGGTTATTTCCTGTTCTTTAAGGAAGCGGGAAATCCAAAGGATATGAGACTGTACAAGTCTACTGTTGTTTGAGAAATTGATTCTCAGATGGTGAGTGATCATTGTACTATACCCAAGAGAAGGCTGGTAAGTTAAGGTATGAAGGTCAACCCTTAACTGGTCTGACACTTGACTCAGAAAGACAACTCTAGCAAATGATGACTAGGTTATGTTCCTATACCTGTAGAGGTCTCTGGGTCCTTGTACTAAGCCCAAGGGAGGCTGAGAACTTCTAAGAAGTCGGAGGGTCCTTGTACAAATCCCAAGAGGAGGCTGGGGATGCTTTTAGGAAGCTTGTGGGTCTAAACTTAAAAATGTTCCAAAAAGGTTTCATCGGGAATTAATCCTTTCTGTAATGAACAGTTCTAGAGTTTGAAGAAATTCCAGAGAAGTTTCATCGGGAATTAATCCTCTCCGTGGGAATTGAATTTCTTTGACAAGTTCTAATAGTGACAGTCTGAGAAAAGGTTCATCGAGAATACTGCCTTTCTCTTTGTTCCATATTGTTTAACCCCAAGAGAAAGGAAGATTATATCTGGAATCCTATGTGGGATCTAGGTATACTGTTATGAAAGAGCGACCAACTGGCTTTACTTAATTCTAGACTTAGTTGCCGGGGAAAACTCTAAACAGTTTATACAAGTATATATACAGTGGATATATGACAAGTATTTAAAAGGATATGAAAGAAGACTAACCATGCGTAGCTTCCCACAATACAGTATATATATATATATATGACTGGTATTTAAAAGATGAAAGAAGACTAACCATGCGCCGCTTTCCACAATACAGTATATATATATAAAGCAGTAAATGAAAGCAGATAAAAACTTACAGGTGAGTAAGCTTCCATGCTGTTTAATGTTAGTTAAAGACATTGAAATAAATATAACAACAGTTATTTCAAAACAGTAAATTGGTCGGGGCTTATTCAACAAGAGATGCCCTGATGATTTAAAGAATACAGACTGTATTGTTCACAGAGTATTTACAAAGAGAGTTAGGTCTTATACAACAAGAGAACCCAAAGATTATTTTTGTACAGAGATGTGGGTCTTATAGCTCAAGGAGTAGCCCAGATGATTTGATTAAAAGGGTGATAACCGCATTAGGGTTTTGAAAACTGTACAGAGGGACTTATACAATAAATGAGGCCCAAATTATTTTTGTACAAGGGGGTTGGGTCTTACACTCTATTAGAGGCCCAAAAATTACTTTTGAAAAGAAAAGTGGGACTTACAACACACGGGTAGGCCCAAATTTTACCCTCTTTTTTTTTCTGCTAGTTGATGTTTTATTTAATATTTATTTTAACATATTTATCTGTCTTTAATTAAATTTAATTTCAATATGGTCTATTTTATTTAATTTATATTTAAATTGTTTTATTTTGTTAATTTAATTTCCAAACTCAATTTAACTTTTAATTTCAACTTTTCTAAGAAAATTTAGTTTAATAAATTAGTTTTTTATTTAGTTTACTTTTTCTAATTAATTTAAATTGAGGTTAATTAATTTTTATCATGTTACTAAAACATTTCTCATTAAAAAAACCAATTGGTCCACGATGTCTGATCCTTGGATCATTATTGGTCAAGTTCTATTTGCAAATGACCAAGGGGAAATAAGCAATTTGCTTTGACTTTTCAACCTCATCATTCCAACCAATGAGAATACGACGTGTGGCCAGCAAAGAAGCAAAATAACCAAAGTTTGCTTCCTCCTCCTTTGTAGTGTTTGTGAATTGCAGAAGAAAAGAGAGGAATTCAAACAACAAGTAAATTCATCCAACAAAAATCATTTCATCATCAATTCCTTGGCGCGTATTATTTGACTTGAATTCTCCAAGACTTTGCCCGTTTAAGCTTTCAACGGTTTGTTTCAATAAAGTGGTTCAGAGGAGTTGCTCGATTAAGCATTCAATCTGCTCTCACTTGCAGATCCTCCACGCTATCCCCAATTCTTACCTTATTTGATACTCTTTCAATGACAACAAATATGGAGCTCTGAAGTCATACACGAAGCAGTGAAATTCGCCCTGCATCTCTGAGGTTTTTGCACAGCAGAGGAGCGTATCTGTCTCCAAGGAATTGACCAAGCTTGAATTTCAAAAGAGCCGTTAAACCCTACCCATTACCTTGCCCACCAAGTGTTTGAGGATTGACCCGGCCCATCAAGTATTCTATATAAGGAGGCTTAGTTTCAGTTCAAAGACATCAACAAATTTTTCTAAAAACACTCAAATATTCCTCTAAGTTTCGAGCAAGCTAAAGGAAGAGCTGATTTTGGATTTGCTGTGGAAGAAGCAGTCTGCACTTGAAATTCATAGACAAAGTTTCAGTTGGTATGACTTTCTTCTCATCTTTTTTTTTACCATGTTCATTTAACATCATTGATATCATGCTCTTTTTTACTGCTCTTACATGTGTATCTCACTTACGTATACTCCCTGTGGTGTTCATTGGTTGCTTATTAAGAATGTATTAACTTCCTTGGTTTTTGCATTGTTTAAACTTAGATGTTGTGCTTTGACTAGAATTCTTGTTAATATCTAGTTCATTGCTATTAACTTGTTGTTATCTGTCAAGTTGATGTTTGCTGTTATAACCATATGCTCATCTTGCCTTTTCTAGTTATCGAATCCATACCCTGTGTTGGCCTGGTTATTGGTAAACTTACAATTTTAACAGCTGATGTTTAAGTCCAGTAGAGGGATAGGTGCTATATGTCTGTTAATTATGTGCATTCACTACCTTGATTTTTTTTAGGTTTCCCACACCAAACACGATTTACCCTAGCTTCAATTTATGTGCCTACTACTGTCAACATATTGGTGTGTCTTTAGTGTATGTATGAGTGTCTCAAGTTATGCTAAATGTTGGTATCTGACCATCTATGTACCTTTCCTGGTTTATTTTTCTTATTGAAGTCATGGCTGCTGCTTATGTACATTTTATGATCATCATGATTCATCCATCCCTTGTCTAGCATGCCTCCATGTGATTTAATATCAGCTGCATCTATGTCTAGACATGTTTTGGCCTGATGATAACTCGAATCTTCCAGTCATGCTACCTATAGTTTTCTGCATAACAAAACTGTTATAAATCTTGCTCCATGCTTTATGTTTCAACACTGATCTGGTTTATACTTGGAAATCCATGAATGTATGTTTAAACATTTCATGAACATTGAGATGTCCACATTAATTTGCATAATAAGATAATGGATTTGATGCAATTATATTCTAAATCTTGTAATTGGTTTGTCTTATTACATGCCATTTGTCTACTTCTGTTTATACCTAGTTATGCAACTTAAGTGTTCTGTCACCAACCTCAATAACATGTGTATCTTTAACGATGAATGGATGTTGGTCGCATTAATTCTCAGCTTATAACCTGTTACAACTGTTTGTACCCTGCTGAACTTATGTGCATTAAGTTGTTGTATATGCATTTTTCAACCTGTTATGCCAAGCATGCTTAATTTGCCCTGATGCTTATACTAAACATGTTTTGTATCCATATCTGTCTCATGATTTCCAGTTCATGGCTGCTTATGATTCTCTATTTTTTTAAAGTTATATATGCAACCTTATATGTGTAAATCTGACCTACAGTTGTCCTTGACATCTTGTTTTGGTTCCATAACTTGTTGCTTTGCTTTTTCATTATGTGTCTTGCTGAATCTTGAACCAATTGGCATAGCATTCTGTTTTTTTACATTAATATGATCATGTTGGTTACTCTTAATTGTTGAGGTCATATAATTAAGTCATGATTTTTAGAACAGAGCATGTTGTGTACCTTATTTGAAGTCTTGCTGCTTCACGAAATTCTGAAAGCATGTTCAAATCAGAAATGTTTTCAACTCTTTTGCTATGATGCTGTAACCTTTTTTTATTACTTGTTCTCAAGTTTCTTGACACCTCTCATTTGTCAGCATGTGTGTGCATCATGTTTTAAGTTTTAGTGTAAGTGGAGGATGCCTTTGTATTCCTTGTTCTTGGCTGAATATTTTTTACCTTTACTTTGTTAATGTCGGTTGAGTTTGGGTTGAGTTATGTTCATGTGAACATGGCTGGGCAAGTGAGTAATCTGAATTCAGATGAGCAAGGATGTGCGTATGTGTTGGTTATTTGGGCATTCATGAACCTGTTGGCTTTATATATTTGTTGAATCATATTATTAACGGATGAGAGCGTAGCACCGCTGGTCAATGGAGGAGTTTGTAAGTATTTGTAACCAAAGGGACTGGGGTTCGAATCCCCCTCGCCCCAGTCCTTTTGATCATTTTTCTGAATTTTGCTCGCTTCCAATATATATGTCTGTTTCCATTATTATTCAATGTGCGCGCTTAGCACAATTGGCCATGGTTTTGTGTTGTTGAGACCATGGGCGTGGGTTCAAACCACACATGTGACATTTCTTTTTTTGCTTAAAATCACTTTCCTTTATTTTAGTTTATTAAAAATGCAAAAACAACTAATTTACTTTTTAGAAACTTTAGTTATTTTCAAACTCCAAATATCCATTTTATTTAACAATTTATTTGCTTAAATAATTTATTTAAGTTAATATTATTAATGTAAATTTTATATCTCTTTTATCTTGATAAAATTGTTAAAACCTTATTTATGACATTCTTAATACTCGAATTGGATCACTCATGCTTGATTTAATTCATTTTTAATTTATTTTGTCTTATGATTACTAATTTAATTTGAGATCTTGGTTATTCAAATTAAATTGCATCATTGCTTGAATTTTATATTCATAATCATAGTTTTGACTTTATAACTAATTGTGTGACATATTTCTCAAAATTTATATGTCATTGATTTTATCTTTGACTTTTTATTTCATTATTTGTTTTTAAGCATAATGCAAATCTTATGCTTAACTTTACTTCACCTTACCTTTATTTAAGCATAATGCTAATCTTATGCTTATTTTCATTATCTTCATTTATCTTATATGTGAAGCATAAAGCTATTATTATGCTTGTATTGTTTGTAACACTTACACTTTATTATTTCACCTTCACTCACTTTTATCACTCAAGCATAAGGCCATTATTATGCTTGTATTACTTTTATATCAATGCTTTACCTTGTATCACCTTTATATCAATGCTTTACCTTGTATCATTACTTATCCTTATCATGCTTTATCTTGTAACTATTTTATTTCATCTCCATATCCAAAGGAAGGTTGTATGGTTGACTTTTAAGTCATTGGTTTTGCTCTAAGAGTTCTTTAACTCTTAGTGGTGTTCATCACATGAGCCACCACTCTCTTTACTAACTAAACACAACATAGGTCCACCTCAACTAGACTTAGAGAGTTTTAGACTCTATTCATACCTTTCTTAATTGTTGGCCATAGTCAATAATTCAGTAGACCAAGAACTACGTGTACTCTGATTTCGTACCCGGGAATACGTAGGCTAAGGTGCGATGCCTTATCGAGTACCCTTAGTAACTAACACCTAGGGTTTTCTTTTCAAGCCAATGCATGTTTTCTTTAGCAAACACGAATAACATACTAACAAGAGGTTCCCGTAGAGTACTACGGACGCAGAGGGTGCTAATACCTTCCCTTTGCGTAACCAACCCCCGAACCTTAGATCTCCCCCTTTAGGTTTTTTAACGATCTTGAACCTTTCCTTTGGATAAATCAAAGTCGGTTGTAAAAGAAAATGATGCAATTTAATTAATAGCTTGTTATCCGATTTTCACCGCAACAGAAATGGCGACTTCACTGGGGAAGTTAGACCTATGCTGGTCCTTTCCTGAGAGGGTTAAGCCTATCTTGTTTTATGTTATTCATGTTTGCTTATCTGCTTGCATGCTTGTATATCTGTTCTATGTTTGATATAATCCTATTTGGTTTGGGTTGACATGGCATCTATGAGTGAGATAAGTCCTAACCCGGACTTGAGTGTACTTAGGATAGGACGATGGTATTCAAGGAGGCTTTGAGGGAGTCGAATCCTTAAAAGTTGAATTGATAATACCATCACTCAGTTGAGGCCCTCTCGAGAGTCTAGTTATGTTGAACGAATTCGTTCGTGAAAGCGTGCTACTCTCGACCTAGGAGCCCGGGATATTGAGAACCGTAGTTACCAAACCTAACTTAAGCCTTTTAGATGTAGTGCGGAGACCATGATGGAGTCTATTTCTGAATTGGTTGTCACGCGATACTACACTCAGACGAGATCCTCTTGAGAATTTTATCGATTACCAAGTCATCTGGGAAATCCTTAAAATCCGAAAGATGGATTGTAGACTCTGGGAACTTTTTAGAACCTTGTTCGGCAGGTGAAAACCCATAGTACACACCTTTTGGGATGGGTATACCAGACTCCATGCTTTGATCTCGAACCCTTTAATCCTTTTACATGTGTTTTACATCCTGTTTGCATCTTGTATGTCATTTGCATGTTTACATGTTTCATTGCATGTGTCTGTTTGCCCAGTTCTTCATTTCCCGTTATCTCTATCTTCCAGAGATTACTTGTGAGTCGTCAAGCTGATTCCTCGACACCGATACCAGACTAGAGCTAACTACAAACGAAGGATGTCAGAACAAGAGGTACACAATGCGGAGGTCCGAATGGAGATTGACGACCTTAAGTCGAGTGTGACCAAACTTACTGAGATGATTCAAGTTTTGATTGCTAGGGGAGAGCAACTCCAAAGGACTGTTATCCAGGAAGTGTCAAGTGCTGATCCGCCACCCGTTCAGTTACCACCATCAACTTGCCCCGAGTTTGGTTTACCTCCTAACTACTCTCCGCCGATTGCATCTACTGCTATGGTCGGTCAGACTGCTATGCCTGTTTTTCAAGCTCCTGTTTTCGCCGAGACCAGACCTGTGGTCCACGCCACTCCACAACCCGTTCGAGCTTCTTTTGAAAATCCCCACTACGAGTACAATGCTACCAGTGCTCAGGGTGAAGAACCTGACTATTTTGCCGAACCTGAAATCACTCATGAAAGGTTTCAAACTTTGGATAAAAGACTCAAGGCCATTGAGGGTAATGATTTCTTAAACTTGGATGCTGACAACTTATGCTTGGTGTCTGACCTTGTTATGCCTGCAAAGTTCAAATTACCAGAATTTGTGAAGTACCAGGGGCATTCTTGTCCAAGGGCTCACTTGGTCATGTATCTTCGAAGAATGACCGCTTATGCTGATAATCAAAAGCTTCTTATCCATTGCTTTCAAGATAGTTTGAGTGGAGCTTCACTCAAATGGTACATGAATCTTGAAAAAAATTCCATCCGCTGCTTTCAAGATCTTATTAATGCTTTCATGAAGCAATACAAGTATAACTTGGACATGGCTCCTGATCGCCGTCAACTTCAGAACATGTCTCAGAATGATAAGGAATCTTTCAAAGAATATGCTCAGCGCTGGAGAGAGCTCGCTTCTCAAGTTGAACCTCCTTTAGGCGAAAAAAGAATTAACTGGTTTATTTATGGATACATTGACTCCATTTTATTGGGAGAAGATGATTGGAAGTGTTTCATCCAACTTCACTGATTTAGTTACTATTGGCCAAAGACTTGAGGAAGGCCTCAAGAAAGGAAAAGTATCCAGAGCCGCTGAACCCTCAAATGCTGTGAAAAAACCCTTTGGGAACTTCCATAAGAGGAAAGAGGATCAAGCCAACGCTGTGATGTTTGAAGTGAAAAGGCCTCGTCCCCAACCTCGATATAATATTCACCCTACTGTTGCTGCCATCACCCCTGTGGTTACTGCTCCACGACAAGCTCAAGCTACCCAACGTCCACCTGCAGGACAGAGCCAATACCGTAATAGGGGCCAATTTGATCCTATTCCCATGACATACACCCAACTTTATCCTGGCATGATGAAGAAAGGGTTGATTACCACGAGACCTTTGCCTCCTCCTCCAAATCCTCTTCCAGCCGGCTATAGGGCTGATCTCCATTGTGAATACCATCAAGGTGGTGCAGGTCACGATTTGGAAAATTGTTATGCATTGAAGGCTAGAGTACAAGAGTTGGTGAGAAGCAAAATCCTCTCCTTTAAAGATAACCCTAATGTTCAGAATAACCCTCTGCCCGGGCACGCCAAATGAAGCTTCGGTCGACGCCAACAGATTATTCTCCTAAAAGCCAGTGTTTCAGAAAGGACGACTCATCTCTGTTTCTGATTAGTCACTAGGCCTTTGTTTCTCGTTGTTTGCGTTTTTCTTTATAGCTGTTTGCCTTCAAATATGTCTGTACTTTCAAATTCAATGAAATGAGCGTTTTTACAACTTTCTGATTCAATTCAATTGCTATTTACTCTAAATACTTTCAAAAATACACATTTTCTTTACCGCTTTATTCTACAAAGATTGGAGAATGATGATTACCTCATATGCATAATTGCTGTGATAGGCTTTCAACTAAACCTTGCCAGTGATATAAGGCATTGTTTCAATTCCCAAACACTTCGAACCTAGAAGTAGGAACCTTTCTTTCATCACATAAAATACCCTCAAAATCTCAATGTTGGGGCAGGGTATTTCTCAATTTCAACTAAGACTATGATTGCAATTCATCATAAATTCTGGGGTGGGCAAGAATAACACTTTGAGCCTATACTTTTCTTTTTGCTTCATAAACCAGAAATCGAATCTCATTACAACCCTTCAAAAGACCTGATTGAGATAAGGTTACTTTGAAAGCATATTACAGCAAGGTTGTGTAACCTGACTTTTAAAAGTCTTTGCATTAAAACCTTTCACCTTAATGTCTTGAACCGCCGTGTTCTGACTAATGATTCACTTTACTGTGCATCTTTTTCAAAATAATTTTTGATTTCAAAGTTGCATAAGCTTTTCATTTACCATGTTTGTACAAGAACTTTTGTTTGCAAACTGGCTTTCCTCTCAAGGAATTTTTCAAACACTAAAGAAACTTGGTCAGTGATTTAATCAGGGGCAAGTTCCTATCATATCCTGTCAAGGATTAGTTCAAGACTTATGGTCTAATGACGACTTCTCAGATTTGGTTTATCCAGACAATTTTTCAAGATTCATACTGGGGAAGGCCTTCCCAGTGTGTAGTAAATCAATCATCTTTCAAGACTCAGACTGGGGCAAGCTTTCTAAGAGCACCATGGAATAGTCGTTTACAAAATCAATCAAAGCTGAAGCAATTATCAGTTCATCTACAACATTCAGCTAATCTGGAGCTGTTTACCTGAAGTACCCCCAAACAACTATTCATCATTTATACAAGTACTATCAACTTGATATAACTTACTAGTGTGACAGTGATCTCTGTGTTGAGGAATCAGTTTTCCAGTCTTGTCTTCCTACCAAGAGTCGAGCTGTGTCGACAGCATCGGAATTTGCATTTGATCATATATATATGTGCATGTCATGAGTGCTTCACCCTCGTTTGCACTTTTCTCGAGGTCGCGTCATTGTCCGCGTCTTGCCTTACCAAAACTTTACCTATCCTTTTCATTCAGTGCCATTCCTGAATGATGTCTTTTATCAGGTTTCTTTTATTCCAGTGTTATTCCTGGATCTTTATATTCTTTCACTCCAGTGCCATTCCTGGATGTCCGTATCTTGTGATCTCCAGTGCCATTCCTGGATATCTTGTTCCTCTTGTTTCTCCCAATGCTATCCCTGGAAGTTTTGCCTACCTTCTGTAACCACAATCAAATTTGCTTGGATACCCTTTAGTGCTATACCTGAAGGTCTTATCTGTTCATTCAGTGTCATTCCTGGATGAGCTTTCTCCTTTGCATTTAGTGTCATTCCTGGATGTCTTTCTCACTATCATTTGATGCCATTCTTGAATAATATGATTTGCCTTTACATTCAGTGCCAGTCCTAAAAGTTCTTTCCCCTTATCCAATGCTTTCTTGGGTATATCTTCATTCATTCAATATTGTCTTGAATACTGTGGTTCCTTTTGTCCAACGCCTTCTTGGATCCTTACTTGGTTCACTTTTATCTAAAGTCGTTATTAGATATTGTGAGTCATACCTTTCATTCAAAGCCATTATTGGATGTCCGGTTTTTCATCATCCGATGCCTATCCGGATGTGTCTCTCTTTCTGATATTTTACCAGATCGAGTCTTTGTTCACTCTCATCTAAAGCCATTATTAGATACTGTGAGTCATACCTTTCATTCAAAACCATTATTGGGTGACTGGTTTCTTTGCATTCAATGCCATTCTTGAATGCAGTCTCTGTTCACATTCATCCAAAGCCATTATTGGAGGACTGATTTCTTTACCTCTTTACATTATCTAAAGCTATTATTAGATATCATGATTCATACCTCCATCCAAAGCCATTATTGGATGACTGACTTCTCTTTTTTGTTCGCTTTATCTAAAGCCATTATTAGATATAGTGATTTGTATCCCCTATCCAAAGCCATTATTGGATGGCTGGTTTCCTCACTTTTTTTTTACTCCAAAGCTATTATTGGATGTTTGGCTCTTTCCATATGATGCCTTCCCAGATGTGTGCCTCAGCCTGATGATTTTCGGATCGAGTCTATTATTCACTCTTACCTAAAGCTATTATTAGGTATTGTGATATTTTCACTTAGCATCCAAAGCTATTATTGGATGAGTGTTTCCCTCGCATTCAAAGCCATTATTGAATGTAGTTTTTAGCTGCTCTTATCTAAAGCCATTATTAGATATTATGATTCACTCACTTTCATTCAAAGCCATTATTGAATGATTGTTTTCTCTGCATTCAAGGCCATTATTGAATGTAGCCTTATTCACATCTATCTAAAGCCATTATTAGATGTTGTGTTTTTACCTTCATTCAAAGCCATTATTGAATGTCCGGTAACGTTTTCTTGGACCCCACTCTTGGCTTACCTTGTCTAAGGCCATTATTAGACATTGTGATTTTGTACCTTCTATCCAAAGCAAGTCTTGGGTATCTGGTTTTTTACCATCTGATGCCTTTCCAGATGGGTATCTCTTTCTGATGATTCTCAGATCAGGTCTCTTTATCTAGTTCATCTAAATCCATTATCGGATATTATAATTTGTACTCTTTATTCTAACCTTTCATTCAAAGCCATTATTGAATGACCGTTTTATTCAACCAGTGATCAGATCTTCTTTCTGGTCTCATACCCAGGAAGAGTGTGGGTTTGTCCCCCCAGTAGTCTATCTCCCCGGATCTTTCCCCAGTAGAGATTGTCTTTCAAGTCTCCCCGGTGAGTCCCTTCCATTGGTTGGCTTGTATCCCCAATGAGTTTGTTTCTCATGGATGCTGATTTGTTTCCTTCCCCAGTGGAGCTTTCTGGTCTTTTTGCTCCCTGTTTACCCCTTGGTGTCTCGTTGTGTCTGCATTTTTGTATCTTCTTGGCATCATGATTGCTGCATTGCATATGTGTGCATCTAGGGTAAAATTTTCAGTTATCTGTATTTAAATATCTCACACTGTTGATTACATAAGGATTTTCATCTCTCATGTCATCAGGCGAAGATATTTAAATAGGGGCAACTGTTGCACCCCAAATTTTACCCTCTTTTTTTTTTTCCTGCTAGTTGATGTTTTATTTAATATTTATTTTAACATCTTTATCTTTCTTTAATTTAATTTAATTTCAATATGGTCTATTTTATTTAATTTATATTTAAATTATTTTATTTTGTTAATTTAATTTCCAAACTCAATTTAACTTTTAATTTCAACTTTTCTAAGAAAATTTAGTTTAATAAATTAGTTTTTTATTTAGTTTACTTTTTCTAATTAATTTAAATTGAGGTTAATTAATTTTTATCATGTTACTAAAACATTTCTCATTAAAAAAACCAATTGGTCCACGATGTCTGATCCTTGGATCATTATTGGTCAAGTTCTATTTGCAAATGACCAAGGGGAAATAAGCAATTTGCTTTGACTTTTCAACCTCATCATTCCAACCAATGAGAATACGACGTGTGGCCAGCAAAGAGGCAAAATAACCAAAGTTTGCTTCCTCCTCCTTTGTAGTGTTTGTGAATTGCAGAAGAAAAGAGAGGAATTCAAACAATAAGTAAATTCATCCAACAAAAATCATTTCATCATCAATTCCTTGGCGCGTATTATTTGACTTGAATTCTCCAAGACTTTGCCCGTTTAAGCTTTCAACGGTTTGTTTCAATAAAGTGGTTCAGAGGAGTTGCTCGATTAAGCATTCAATCTTCTCTCACATGCAGATCCTCCACGCTATCCCCAATTCTTACCTTATTTGATACTCTTTCAATGACAACAAATATGGAGCTCTGAAGTCATACACGAAGCAGTGAAATTCGCCCTGCATCTCTGAGGTTTTTGCACAGCAGAGGAGCGTATCTGTCTCCAAGGAATTGACCAAGCTTGAATTTCAAAAGAGCCGTTAAACCCTACCCATTACCTTTCCCACCAAGTGTTTGAGGATTGACCCGACCCATCAAGTATTCTATATAAGGAGGCTTAGTTTCAGTTCAAAGACATCAACAAATTTTGCTAAAAACACTCAAATATTCCTCTAAGTTCCGAGCAAGCTAAAGGAAGAACTGATTTTGGATTTGCTGTGGAAGAAGCAGTCTGCACTTGAAATTCATAGACAAAGTTTCAGTTGGTATCACTTTCTTCTCAATTTTTTTTACCATGTTCATTTAACATCATTGATATCATGCTCTTTTTTACTGCTCTTACATGTGTATCTCACTTACCTATACTCCCTGTGGTGTTCATTGGTTGCTTATTAAGAATGTATTAACTTCCTTGGTTGGGGCATTGTTTAAACTTAGATGTTGTGCTTTGACTAGAATTCTTGTTAATATCTAGTTCATTGCTATTAACTTGTTGTTATCTGTCAAGTTGATGTTTGCTGTTATAACCATATGCTCATCTTGCCTTTTCTAGTTATCGAATCCATACCCTGTGTTGGCCTGGTTATTGGTAAACTTACAATTTTAACAACTGATGTTTAAGTCCAGTAGAGGGATAGGTGCTATATGTCTGTTAATTATGTGCATTCACTACCTTGATTTTTTTAGGTTTCCCACACCAAACACGATTTACCCTAGCTTCAATTTATGTGCCTACTACTGTCAACATATTGGTGTGTCTTTAGTGTATGTATGAGTGTCTCATGTTATGATAAATGTTGGTATCTGACCATCTATGTACCTTTCCTGGTTTATTTTTCTTATTGAAGTCATGGCTGCTGCTTATGTACATTTTATGATCATCATGATTCATCCATCCCTTGTCTAGCATGCCTCCATGTGATTTAATATCAGCTGCATCTATGTCTAGACATGTTTTGGCCTGATGATAACTCGAATCTTCCAGTCATGCTACCTATAGTTTTCTGCATAACAAAACTGTTATAAATCTTGCTCCATGCTTTATGTTTCAACACTGATCTGGTTTATACTTGGGAATCCATGAATGTATATTTAAACATTTCATGAACATTGAGATGTCCACATTAATTTGCATAATAAGATAATGGATTTGATGCAATTATATTCTAAATCTTGTAATTGGTTTGTCTTATTACATGCCATTTGTCTACTTCTGTTTATACCTAGTTATACAACTTATGTGTTCTGTCACCAACCTCAATAACTTGTGTATCTTTAACGATGAATGGATGTTGGTCGCATTAATTCTCAGCTTATAACCTGTTACAACTGTTTGTACCCTGCTGAACTTATGTGCATTAAGTTGTTGTATATGCATTTTTCAACCTGTTATGCCAAGCATGCTTAATTTGCCCTGATGCTTATACTAAACATGTTTTGTATCCATATCTGTCTCATGATTTCCAGTTCATGGTTGCTTATGATTCTCCATTTTTTTTAAGTTATATATGCAACCTTATATGTGTAAATCTGACCTACAGTTGTCCTTGACATCTTGTTTTGGTTCCATAACTTGTTGCTTTGCTTTTTCATTATGTGTCTTGCTGAATCTTGAACCAATTGGCATAGCATTCTGTTTTTTTACATTAATATGATCAAGTTGGTTACTCTTAATTGTTGAGGTCATATAATTAAGTCATGATTTTTAGAACAGAGCATGTTGTGTACCTTATTTGAAGTCTTGCTGCTTCACGAAATTCTGAAAGCATGTTCAAATCAGAAATGTTTTCAACTCTTTTGCTATGATGCTGTAACCTTTTTTTATTACTTGTTCTCAAGTTTCTTGACACCTCTCATTTGTCAGCATGTGTGTGCATCATGTTTTAAGTTTTAGTGTAAGTGGGGGATGCCTTTGTATTCCTTGTTCTTGGCTGAATATTTTTGACCTTTACTTTGTTAATGTCGGTTGAGTTTGGGTTGAGTTATGTTCATGTGAACATGGCTGGGCAAGTGAGTAATCTGAATTCAGATGAGCAAGGATGTGCGTATGTGTTGGTTATTTGGGCATTCATGAACCTGTTGGCTTTATATATTTTTTGAATCATATTATTAACGGATGAGAGCGTAGCACCGCTGGTCAATGGAGGAGTTTGTAAGTATTTGTAACCAAAGGGACTGGGGTTCGAATCCCCCTCGCGCCAGTCCTTTTGATCATTTTTCTGAATTTTGCTCGCTTCCAATATATATGTCTGTTTCCATTATTATTCAATGTGCGTGCTTAGCACAATTGGCCATGGTTTTGTGTTGTTGAGACCATGGGTGTGGGTTCAAACCACACATGTGACATTTCTTTTTTTGCTTAAAATCACTTTCCTTTATTTTAAGTTTATTAAAAATGCAAAAACAACTAATTTACATTTTAGAAACTTTAGTTATTTTCAAACTCCAAATATCCATTTTATTTAACAATTTATTTGCTTAAATAATTTATTTAAGTTAATATTATTAATGTAAATTTTATATCTCTTTTATCTTGATAAAATTGTTAAAACCTTATTTATGACATTCTTAATACTCGAATTGGATCACTCATGCTTGATTTAATTCATTTTTAATTTATTTTGTCTTATGATTACTAATTTAATTTGAGATCTTGGTTATTCAAATTAAATTGCATCCTTGCTTGAATTTTATATTCATAATCATAGTTTTGACTTTATAACTAATTGTGTGACATATTTCTCAAAATTTATATGTCATTGATTTTATCTTTGACTTTTTATTTCATTATTTGTTTTTAAGCATAATGCAAATCTTATGCTTAACTTTACTTCACCTTACCTTTATTTAAGCATAATGCTAATCTTATGCTTATTTTCATTATCTTCATTTATCTTATATGTGAAGCATAAAGCTATTATTATGCTTGTATTATTTGTAACACTTACACTTTATTATTTCACCTTCACTCACTTTTATCACTCAAGCATAAGGCCATTATTATGCTTGTATTACTTTTATATCAATGCTTTACCTTGTATCACCTTTATATCAATGCTTTACCTTGTATCATTACTTATCCTTATCATGCTTTATCTTGTAACTGTTTTATTTCATCTCCACATCCAAAGGAAGGTTGTATGGTTGACTTTTAAGTCATTGGTTTTGCTCTAAGAGTTCTTTAACTCTTTAGTGGTGTTCATCACATGAGCCACCACTCTCTTTACTAACTAAACACAACATAGTTCCACCTCAACTAGACTTAGAGAGTTTTAGACTCTATTCATACCTTTCTTAATTGTTGGCCATAGTCAATAATTCAGTAGACCAAGAACTACGTGTACTCTGATTTCGTACCCGGGAATACGTAGGCTAAGGTGCGATGCCTTATCGAGTACCCTTAGTAACTAACACCTAGGGTTTTCTTTTCAAGCCAATGCATGTTTTCTTTAGCAAACACGAATAACATACTAACAAGAGGTTCCCGTAGAGTACTACGGACGCAGATGGTGCTAATACCTTCCCTTTGCGTAACCAACCCCCGAACCTTAGATCTCCCCCTTTAGGTTTTTTAACGATCTTGAACCTTTCCTTTGGATAAATCAAAGTCGGTTGTAAAAGAAAATGATGCAAGTTAATTAATAGCTTGTTATCCGATTTTCACCGCAACAAATATATTTTAACATTTTTGTGAATTTTTAAAAAAATCAACTCAAAATCATTTAAAATCAGAGAGAAATTAATTTTTGAATCAATTAAATAAAATCATAAAAATTCAAATATTCAAATTTGAAAAAGAGCAATGTGATTTTTGAGTTGGAGGTGTTACAGGTGAGTTGTGATGATCTGAACAGCTTCCCTACATCATATGGAGTGTGTTTGAACACTTGGAGTGATTTGAAATGGACTGGAACTGATTATGGCATCTCAGCTGCAACTTTTGTGAAAATTTGAGCAGAGGGGGTAGCACTTTGTGATTCTGATGTTCCAGATGTTATTTTAGTGTTTAATCAGCTTACATATGACATATGTGAGGTGTTAGAAGAATTGGTTTGGATGGAATAGCTCTCTACTGAAAAATTCGATAGTGACTTGCTAAGAAAGGCATTTTTGGAAGTGAGATAGTGATTTTGAGAAAGGCAAGTGTTTGGGGCCTTTGGTGTACTCAAATTGATCACAAATGAGCTCTATTTATAGTAGGCCAAGTTTGTTTTGCAAGCAATAGTGAATGGCAATTGCAGCAGAGGTTTGGCAAATGTTGATCAATAGGAATCCAAGTCTCCTCTAGCCATTGACTTGAGTCAATAGAGTAGGCTTATGGTCTTTTGTTGCAGGGATAAGGCTTGACTGAAGTGTTCATTCGTGCTCTGATACATGCCACCTCTAAGCATCCATTGTATGCTCCAAAACAAAATTGGAGTCTTGAGGCATCTTTAGTCTTTTAGGTTTGGCATGCTACTTGTAGATTCTTGGACTTGGGAGGTTGATGGATCAGTGTTTGTCCCATGGTTGTTCCCCCTTGAGGTGTGCAGATGGATAAGCATGCTTGGAATCACACAATTTGAGCAACTCGAGCGCTAATGCACTAATCTGCCTTGCCAAGACAGCTTGCAGCAAGGCATGTTGCAGCTGTCATAACTCCTAGCTCAGGTGGAGTTTGATGGAGTTCTTGGTCATATTGGAAAGCCTATATATCCTACTTTAATGTGATGTCCAACTTTGGTTTTGAATTAAATTGCATTTGGTTGAAAACTGCCCCTACATTATGGAAAAACTTAGGCAGATTTTGGACTTAGTGAAAATTTCACTAAGTGTTGGAAAAAGTGTGAAATCCAAGTTTTTGCCAATTTGATCACTCCATAACTTAAAATTCATGAGGAATTGGAATGAGGTCTAGTTGAAGCTTTTGTAGAGTGTAACAAGATCTACAAATCCATCTTTAGATCACCCAAAATGGTTGCTTGGATCTCAAGTTATGATCCTTGGAAGTTGGTACCCTTGCCACTTCTTTCCATAACTTAGAAAAATTTCTAAGTTTTTATAGTTACCCCTGCAACAAGTTATCCCACTTTTCTTGATTTTTCTTGATGAATGCTGATTCAAATCACATATTAACATGATTTTAGGGTTAATGGAAACTTGGTTGACCAAATTTTCAAAAAGTCAAACTTTGAATTTTTGCACAGTTGACTTTTTCAGCAGATGAATTTTGACTTTGTGATTCTTCTGTGAAATCAATCCTTAGACCTAATGGAACTTCATGGATGGCCTCTAGGGGTGTTTAGGGATGTCTTAGATCCTTCCCAAGGTTTGAAATCAAGTGTAGGTCCACAGTCAATGATAGGGTTGACTTTTTCATTCAGAAACCCTAGTTTGTGAGAATGTAGTTACTTGCCATGAATCCCTAACTTTTTCCTAGATTGTCCTTTCGGATTCCAATCCACCGGGATGATTTTTATTTTTATGTCACTAATTTTTGCCTGGACCGCCCTTTCGGGTTTTCAATCCACCGAGACGTTTTTTTTTCATTTCATTTAGGCGAAGTATTTCTTGACTACATCTACGTTTGTAGGATAAGTGAATTCTTCTCCATCCATTGTCGCGAGTCTTAAGGCATCGCCTGATAAATTTTTCTTGACAACGTAAGGGCCATCATAATTCGGGGTCTACTTGCCCCTAGGATCAGTGAGAAATAAGGGTAGCTTCTTGAGCACAAGGTCTCCTTCTCTGAAGACGCGAGGTCGAACCTTTTTGTCAAACGCCTTTTTCATTCTTTGTTGATATAGCTGACCGTGGCATAAAGTCATCATTCTCTTTTCTTCGATGAGGTTCAACTCATCATGCCTGTTTTGGCACCATTCAGCTTCTGTTTGCTTGGCTTCCATCAAGACTCTCATTGATGGGATCTCTACTTCTATGGGGAGCACTGCTTCCATGCCATATACTAGAGAGAAAGGGGTTGCCCCTGTTGATGTGTGGACTGATGTGCGGTAACTGTGAAGAGAAAAGGTAGCATCTCGTGCCAGTCCTTGTAAGTTACAACCATCTTTTGAACGATTTTTTTGATATTCTTATTAGCCGCTTCTACCGCTCCATTCATCTTTGGCCGGTAGGGAGATGAGTTATGGTGTTCAATCTTGAATTCACAACTCTTTCATCATCTTGTTATTCAGGTTAGATCCATTATCTATAATGATCTAGCTCGGAACACCATAACGGCAGATGAGATTGCTTTTGATAAAACAGACCACCACTTGTCTGGTCACATTGGTGTATGAAGCTGCTTTGACCCATTTGGTGAAGTAATCAATGGCTACTAAGATGAACCGATGTCCGTTTGAAGCTTTGGGTTCAATCATGCCAATCATGTCGATTCCGCATATGGAAAAAGGCCATGGGGAAGAGAGAACTTTGAGATGCGTTGGCGGTACATGAATTTTGTCGGCGTATATCTGACACTTATGACACTTTCTCATCTACTTGTAGCAGTCAGATTCCATTGTCAGTTAATAGTTTCTTGTTCTTAGTATTTTTCTCGCCATTGTATGTCCGTTGGCATGAGTGCCAAAGGATCCTTCGTGAATTTCTTTCATCAACATGTTTGCTTCGTGTCTGTCCACACATTTGAGCAGAACCATGTCGAAGTTTCTTTTGTAAAGTACATTCTTGTTCAGGAAGAAGTTGCCAGCCAGTCTTCGGAGGGTCTTCCTATCTTTCTTTGATGCCTCAAGTGGGTATTCTTGTCTTTGAAGGAAACACTTGATATCGTGGTACCAAGGCTTGTTGTCGAGAATGACATCTACAGTAAATATGTAAGCATGCCTATCCAGGCGCATTATTTCAATCTTGGGCACGTCGTTCCATCGACTCACACTGATCATGGAGGATAGAGTAGCTAGTGCATCTGCCATGTGATTCTCATCGCGTGGAATGTGATGAAACTCAACTCTATTGAAGAAAGGTAGCAACCTTCTTGCATAATCTTTGTAAGGAATCAGTCCTGTCTGATATGTGTTCCACTCTCCTTTGATCTGATTTATGACCAGGGCTGAGTCTCCGTAGACATCCAGATTTTTGATCCTTAAGTCAATTGCTTCTTCGAGACCCATGATACATGCTTCATATTCAGCCTCGTTGTTTGTGCATTTGAATGCCAGTCTGGCAGTGAAAGGAATGTAGGTACCCTGAGGGGTAACAATGATTGTCCAAATTCTATTTCCGTAAGCGTTGACCGCTCCATAAAAAATTAGTCCCCATTGGGATCCTGGCTCTGGCCCTTCGCTTGGTAGCGATTCATCGCAGTATTTCATTTTTAGATACATGACATCTTTGTCTGGGAAGTCGAACTTGACTGATTCCTGATCATCGATCGGTTGATGAGCTAAATGACCGGCTAAAATACTTCCTTTAACAATTTTCTGAGCATGATATTCGGTGTCGTATTCTGATAACAACATTTGCCATCGGCCAATCCTTCTTGTGAGAGTAGGCTTTTCGAAAACGTACTTGATCGGATCCATTTCTGAGATTAACCAAGTAGTGTGGCGAATCATGTACTGGCGAAGACGTTTAGCTTCCCAAGCTAAAGCGTAGCAAGTTTTCTCAAGCATAGTGTACCGAGTTTCACAGTCTGTGAATTTGTTGCTTAAGTAATAAATGGCAAATTCTTTTCTTTTTGTTTCATCTTGCTGGCCAAGTACACATCCCATGGAATCTTCCAAGACTGTAAGGTAGATGATTAGTGGTCTTCCTTCCACTGGAGGAGACAGAATCGGCGGATTCAACAGATATTCTTTGATACTGTCAAAAGCTTTCTAGCAATCTTCTGTCCATATACAACTTTGATCTTTTCTGAGTAATTTGGAGATTGGCGTGCATGTCGCAGTCATGAGAGATATGAATCTGGAGATGTAATTGAGATGTCCCAAGAATCCTCTTATTTGTTTTTCAGTCTTTGGAGAAGGCATTTCTTGAATGGCCTTGACCTTATCGGGATTAACCTCAATTCCTTTCTGGATGACGATGAAACCCAAGAGCTTTCCTGAACGAACACCGAAGGTGCATTTGTTGGGATTCAAGCAAAGTTTGTATTTCCTCAGACGCTCGAACAATTTTGTCACATTTTCTACATGCTCTTCTTCTGTTTTTGATTTGGCGATCATATCATCGACGTACACCTCAATTTCTTTGTTCATCATGTCGTGGAAAAGAGTAGTCATCGCCCTTTGGTAAGTTTCCCCGGCGTTCTTCAAACCGAACGACATTACCTTGTAACAAAAAGTGCCCCATGGGGTGATGAAGGAAGTTTTCTCCATGTCTTTCGGCACCATTTTGATCTAATTATAGCCCGAGAATCCATCCATGAAAGAGAATACTTTGAACTTTGTTGTGCTGTCAACCAACATGTCAATGTGTGATAGAGGAAAGTCGTCCTTTGGACTTACTCTGTTTAAATCTCTGTAGTCTACACACATTCTGACTTTTCCGTCCTTCTTCGGAACTGGCACTATGTTGGCCAACCACTGAGGATATTTTGAAGTGGCGAGGAAACCAGCGTCGATCTGTTTCTGGACTTCCTCTTTGATTTTGATAGCCATATCCGGATGAGTCCTTCTTAACCTTTGTTTAACCGGAGAACAATATGCCTTTAGTGGCAAATGGTGTTGCATGATGCAGGTATCCAACCTTGGCATGTCCTGATAGGACCAAGCAAACACATCTGAAAATTCTCTGAGAAGTTCTATCAAATCTTCTTTGACTGTTGAACTGAGCAGTGCTCTAATCTTAACTTCTTTCTTTTCTTCCTCTGATCCCAAGTTAACCATTTTCTAAGGTTCTTTGTGAGGTTCAATAGATCTTTCCTCTTGTCTGAGTAGTGGAGAGATCTCTTATGGAATTTCCGTTTCCTCTTCTTCTTCGGCTTCGAATATCGGGAACTCAAAGTTGGGAGAAGGCATCGGATCGTATGTTTCAATGGGGTTCGAAGCAGGTGATCTGCATGACGTGATGATTTCATTCAGAAAAGATAGAGAGAATGCAAAAGTGCGTGTAGTGTTTCGTTTTTAATTTCCGGGTTATTTTTAGGATTACCATTTTCTAAAAAAGTGAAAAGCGAAAACACCAATAAATGCAGAAATGACAGAATGACATTATTTATTTATGATTTGTCGATTCTTGAAACATAACCCTATAAAACAAAACTTTGTCGCTTTGGGCGAAGCGAAGAGGGATATTTACAGAAAAGTAAACCCTATAAAACATATGTTTCACTCGGGAAAAAGTGAAAGGTTAAAGACATGGAAATTACTTTGACTTGCGAAAGACATTCGGGATATCAACGGCGACCCAATGGAGACGAACTCCTCGATGAATCACAAAGTCCGGTATCTTTCTTTCTGGATTAGCTTTAGAAATAACGCTGATTTCTGGTGGAGTCGGGTTGTTAGAGTCTTCTTCCCAAGCAGAGTTGTCGTAGGAGGACTCTTCAGTTATTTCAACAACATTTGTACTTTCAACAGAATCTCCCCATCCAATTGGATGGATATCTTTAATTCTGATGCGAGAACTCTCGGGAGCAGTGTATTTTACCAGGTAACCATACTTTCCGCTTGGCTGTCCCAAGGTATCCCAAACTTCTTCAGGAGAGGATGAGTCATCTTCTTCAATGACTTTGACTCCAGGAAATGCATAGTTAATGAATTCTTGTCCCGCCAGCCTTGCAAATTCATTGGCATGGCGTTGATCGCTTTCGGAATGCTCTGGATATGGAGTCCATGATTTCAGAGGAACAAGCATATTCTTATCAAAGTCGTTCAACTGACATGCTAGATCAGGCTGACTCTTTTCTTCCAAGTCCTCTGTGTAAGGTTTCCAAATGGGCAGATCATCCATCGGATCATATAAAGTGTAATCAAAGTTATCTTTCCAGAGGGAATCATCCTCTAAGGAGTTGGATGAAGCATGGCATCTTTTGGGATCACAGTCTCCATAGGTTTCCCTGACCTCTGACCTTGGTATATATCTCGGGCTGTAGATGGGAAAGCAAAACGGTCTGTATGTTTCCTCTTGAGATATATATCCTTCTTCGTTGAAATATGTTTTCCATTCTTCATCTGAATCGTCTGAGTTATTTTCTTCGATGGTGTGAACCTCTTGGGATACCGGGTGTAGAAATCCTCCGTTGTGGAAGAAATCCTGAATGGGATGAAAACTTTTATCCTTCTTGATATTCGGGGAACGTGTTGTGGAGAAACCAAGACCCTTTCTGGTTTTGTTGTCAGTTGGAATTACCAGCTGTCCCCATCCTTTTATGTCCTTGTTTTCTATCACTTTAAGAGCATCTTTGTATGAGGAAATCGATGTTCCTTTGTCTTGTTGATTCTCATTGCTCACCGAAAGTGCCTGGAATTGCATTCCTATCACCTCTTCTGGTTCCAACTGAAAGAGTGATGACAAGTTACTCACGATCAGAGCTTGCTCCCTGCAAACTGTGATTAACTTGTTGTTTTTGACAAACTTCAGCTTCTGGTGAAGTGACGAGGTAACTGCCCCTGCCTCATGTATCCAAGGTCTTCCTAATAAACAAATGTATGCTGCCCGGATGTCCATGACCTGGAAAGTGACTTGGAAAGTGTAGGGACCAATAGTTATGGGAAGATCGACTTCGCCGATAACAATTTTCCGAGATCCGTCGAAAGCTTTAACGACGATCTCACTGCCTCTCATCGGGGTTCCTTGATATGAAAGTCATGCTAGAGTCGACTTTGGCATAACGTTCAAAGAAGAACCTGTATCTACCAATACACTGACTAAAGCATCATTCTGGCAATTTACTGTTATGTTGAGAACCATGTTGTGATTTTTCCCTTCTTCGGGAAGATCTTCATCATTGAATCCTAGATTGTTGTAGGAAGTGATGTTGGAGATGATGCTGTCGAATTGCCCTATCGTCACATCTTGTTCTACAAATGCTTGTTCTAAGACCTTCTGCAGAGCTTCTCTATGAGCTTCGGAACTGAGTAAAAGAGATAATACAGAAATCCGAGATAGAGTTTGTAACTGTTGGTCCACAATGTTGTACTCAATCTTCTGTATCAACTTCAGCATTTCATCTTTGTTTTTGACAGGTTCCGCATTACTGGGTTGACCTATCTGTGGATTAGGAACATTAGCTTGTGGTTCCTTTTCTCTAGTGGGATCTCCAACTCCTCTTGTGAAGATTCGTCCGCTCCTAGTGACTCAACTGATGTCGGCAATGTTTACGACGGAGGGTAATGGAGTTTCCTTTCCATTTTCGATGGTAGTTGCACCGTACTTGTATCAGATAGCCTTATCCGACTTGTATGGTACTGATCCTGGTAAATAGATGACCACAAGAACTTTCTGGCTTTTTCGGCTGTCATAGGAAATCTCAATCAGTTCCATGTTGGGAACTTTCTTAATATCAGGAGGAACCTTTGATTCGTCTAGTAAAGGAATTATGGCGTGAACAGTCTTGGTTACTCCATAATTGTTGGACTCTCCTTTGTTGGTGATGGATATGATTCCCTCGCTTTGTGACCCTTGGTTTTTCTTAGGAACCAGAGTATAACCTTTTATCATGTTGATAAAGTTTGAATCCCAACAGGATGAGATTTCTTCGCGTCCAGCTGATCTTGGAGGGCAGCTCGCACCAAATAACATCCTTGGTTATTCTCTGAGCAGACTTCGCATCGCTCGTAATTGTGAGCTAGCACTTTTCCGTACCCACTTTGTATGCAATGCATTGTGACTAGATCTGTTCCCATGGACCAGACATCAGTTTGATGCCTACTCGGGTTTCCATTGATCATACTGATTTGTTGTGTTTCTTCATTCAAATAAATTGGATGCCACCAGTGATCTAGAAGTTGTTGAAGAGTTCTTTGTACCAATGCACAACCTTGATTGTTGATGCAACACTCGTCGCATTCTTGATAGTCATGTGAAGCTAGGAAACCGAGCTGAAATTGTTTGGCATGTAGCCTCACAAGACTAGTGTTCATCAGGCGAATATCGAAGATTTGAACCATATTAACTTGAGGGCTATCTCTTTGATGGTAATCCTTGATCCATCCAAGATCCATCTAACGCTGGAGGGCTTCTTGTATGAAAGAGCAACCCTGATTATTTTGCGAGCAGATCAAGCAGGCGTTGTAATCATGGCGAGGAAAATCGTAGTATTGACTTTGTCTAGAGTGCATGGCCACTAGGTTGACATTCATTGCTCGGACATCATGATTTTGAACAATGTTTGGGTGTGAATTCAAAATGTTTACTTCACGGACCCTATGTACCTGAATCCAACCTAAGTCCATCTGTTCCTGAAGATCTCTTTGCACAGTAGTGCATCCTTGATTATGCTTTGAACATATATCACACTGATGATAGTTATGAGCTGGGACATTACCGTATCCGCTCTGTTAGCAATGCATCTTCACTAGATTCTTCCCTGGTAAGAGTACATCGTGAATTTGATAACAACCGCTTAGTTCTCCCTCAACCAGGTTAACTGCAGTCTTCTCGTGCTGCGGTAGTGAATTTGTCTGGACATTTGGGTTAGTATCCTTGAAAGATACAAGCCCGCTCCTTACAAGTTTTTGTACGTCAGATTTGAAACTGGGGCAGTTCTCAATGTTGTGTCCCGATCCTCCTTGATGATAAGGACAAGTTTGATCAGCCTTGAACCAGAAAGGTGGATTCTCCGATATGGCTAGAGGAGTCCTGGTTTGGACGTGCCCTTTGTCTAGTAAAAGTGGAACCAATTCAGCATACAATACTGGTATTGGGTCGAACCCTGATGATCGTGCAGGACGACTGTTGTTGTTGTACTGTGGACGAGCCTGTTGATGAGGTTGTTGTTGCCTTAGCTAATATTGTTGTTGATTTGGTTGCTGAGCAACCTAATGTTGATAAGTCGGAGCTGGTGATGGGCTGATAGCAGGAGTTATTGCTGCTATTGGTTGATACCTTCGCCTTTGCTTTCCCAGAGATATGCTACTGATCTCTTGTTCCTTTTTCTTTTGGAAAGTGCTACCGTATTTCTTAGCACCACTGGTCGACTCTATATTTTTGACCAGACGTCCTTCTCGAACCGCTTCCTCCAGAGGTACTCCCATGTTTACCATCTCGGTGAAATCACTGGGTGCACTGGCGACCATTCTGTCATAGTAGAAGGAACTCAATGTTTTCAGGAAGATCTTTGTCATTTCTTTTTCTTCAAGAAGTGGAGAGATCTGAGCGGCTATTTCACGCCATCTTTGAGCGTACTCTTTGAAAGTCTCCTTGTCCTTTTAAGACATTGCTCTGAGTTGATCCCTGTCTGGGGCCATGTCCAGGTTGTATTTGTATTGTTGAACGAAGGCTGCCCCGAGATCTCTGAAAGTACTAATCTTTGAGCAGTTTAAACTCATGTACCATTTGAGTGCAGCACCGGTTAAACTGTCTTGGAAATAGTGGATCAGTAGTGGTTGATTTTCTAGCTGAGTAGACATCTTTCGAGCGTACATTACCAAATGACTTTGAGGGCAAGTGCTACCCTTGTATTTTTCAAAGTCGGGCACTTTAAACTTGTGTGGTATCTTTACATTTGGAACCAAGCAGAGGTCAGCGGCGTCTTTTCTGAATAAATCCTGTCCACGGATAAAATGCAGTTCCTTCTGCATTTCCGAGAACTGTTCCTAAAATTCGTTCATCTTTTCATACACTTCTTTGTTGTATGTGACTTATGGATATTTCTCCTCAGGGATTGCGTGTACCACCGGCGGCGGTATTGTCATCACTGCTGTGACTCTTGGCGCTTCAGATACCTGAAGTTTGTAACCTTCAGGGTTTCCCGTCGTTGCCTTTGCATCTTCAATTACCCAAAGTTTGTAACCTTTAGGCCTTGAATTTCCCGCCGTAGCTTCCGGATCTTCAATGACTAGCGGAATGTATCCTTCTGACATAAAGTCGGGAGGCATGCCCCAGGGGAAACCTTTTGGCATGTTGTACCGAGGGTGATTACCGTGCCTTCCAGCTATTGGGGTGGATGTAATCTCTGAGATTACAATCCTTTGTTGTTGCTGTTCCTGAACAGTTTCCAGGGTTTGTATATCGTTGTGAAGTTTTTCCAAACTTTCCTTTAGAGCGTCGATTTCTTCTCTCAGCTCTCTATTCTCTTCCTCGAGTTTGTCCATTTTCTTTTGTCAATTAGCCCGAGTGTTGTACGAATGAGACAGTTTGATTCTAGAGATTGACACAGAAGTGAGACTCGAGAGAAAGAAGGCGCGTTATACGAGAATGATGAATGATAATGCAGATATATTTATTGTTATTTTTGTGTTTTTTTCTAAAAAAAACTGAATAAACTAATTGCAAATACCACACAGAGATGGGAGAACCCTTTTTTATTGAAAAGGAAAAGTTGCGATACGTTACAAAGAAAAGTACAATATTTTACAAAGTGCTAGAAGGAAAACTAGGTCTAAAGATCATGAGTTCTCTCTGAGGAGAGCCCAGATGCTGGTTCCTGAACTTTTCTTTTCTTTGATCGGGCCCCTTCGACCATTGTTGGTTCACTGATTCTTTGCCAAGTGAAGCTTCTTGGTTCCTCATGATTCTCTACAGCGTGTTACTCTAGTATCTCAATTAGGGAATCCTTTTCCTTTAGTAGTTCTTGAATCTTGGTACATTCCAAATTGAGGATCTGGTACTTGTTCTTCCAAGCGTCCTTTTCCCGTTGGGCTTTGCTGAGAATGATTTGGAGTTTTTCCGTGATAGACATGAAATAAAGGATAGATTCTTTAAACGGAAAAACTTCTTGGCGAGGGTAAGGCATCCTTAACTTGAGGGCCCTAGCCTGTACCCACTGGAGATATGATTCTGTAACGGAACAGTTTGGTCTTCCCAAAGACTCTTTTCCTTTCCACTGAATGTGTTGCCAAACATGCACTATTTCTTTCTTCAGTGCTCTGTCATTTTCTCTTTCCTTGAAGAAAAGACCTTCCAGATGAACATTATGCGGGACATGTCTCATCGGGTATCCAAGTTGACGACGAACTAAGATTGGATGATAGTTAATTCCTCCTTTAACACCAATGAGGGGGACATTGGGAAACTTTCCACAATGATCGATGATGTTTATCCCCTCAAAGATCCTATTGCACCAATCTATGTCAGAGTGGGTAAGAGACATAATCTTCTGCGACCATCGCAGGTTGTTCTTGAGATCCCAAAATGCAGCTGACTTGGGTAAGTGAGAGACGAACCACTTGTAGAGTAAGGGTACACAGCATGTTATCATTCATGCCTTGTGTAAATTCCTTAAATATATAGAATGATAAGCATCTGCGAGCACAGTTGGAACGGGGTTCCTAATCAAGAAAATCTTAAGGGCGTTCATATCGACGAAGTGATCGAAGTTTGGGAAGAGGAATAATCCATAAGCCAGCAAAACAAAGATATCCCCGAAAGTAGTAATGTTTCCTATACTGGCAAAGTATAGAGCTTTCTCTGTCAGGAATTTAGCTGGTAAACCATGAATTCCTCCCTTGGTGGCCATATGAGCCTTGATCTCAGATTCTTCCATGGAGATTGCCCTTGCAATGATTAGATCCTTTGGAATTTCTTCCGGTCCAGAAAATGGAGCTCGATCGGTGATAGGCAAGTCAATCAAATAGGAATATTCTTCCAGTGTTGGTGTTAGCTGGTAGTCTGGAAAGGTGAAGCAATGGTACATCGGGTCGTAGAACTGAACGAGTGTAGACATGATTTCTTCAACTACGTTGACCTTCAAAAGAGCCAACAGTCCTCCGTGCTTAGCTCTGAAAGCTTCTGGATTTGTAATCATCCTTGCCAGTTTCCTTAAGTCCTCTAGTTTTGGAGCCTTAAAGGTGTACTTGTGCGTTTTCCTTCTACCGAAATCCATAATGCAACTCTGACATTTGCAATTACTGTTAAGTTTTTTTTTTAAAAAGAGAGGGAATAGAAGAGAAGTGATTTTTTCTATTTTAAGTTTTTTAGATGAATGCATGAATGCAGCACACAAAAACATAGAAAAAACATGGGTTCAAAGGTTCAGCGTCAAGAGCACGGAGTCATGGCTCTACCCATCCCCAAATGGTTTGTTTGTACTAAAGGGTTTTGTGGAAACCTCCACAGTTCTCAATGATCCCTTCTTAGGAAATTAACAGCAAGTGGAATCACCCGAACAAGCTGAAAAATTCCCTAGGAAAGAATTTCTTTTGAGCTTAGTATCGCGTATCAACTATTTCCAATAGTCACCGCACTACTTTAATGTTTAAAAAAAGGCTAAGAATCACAGTCGTTGCGACAAAATCAGACGCGCAGCACTTCGTATCCACATGGGTATCTCCACCAGCTGATGGTCTACTAGGTTCGATTTACTCAGGATTCACTCCTGGAAATGTTCCCCGTCTATGCCATCACTTATCTTATGGTTTTTCTCTCTTTCCAGATGCGACATCACTCATAGTCCCATTAGCAAAAAAATAAAAACGGATATCAAGTAGGAAAGCGATATATATAGTATTTGATCCTAAAACTAACATCCTAAACCTCTTAAGAGCTAGTTCTATAATCTTAAACAGTCAATGGCTCCCCGACAGGGTCACCATTTTTCTGTGGTAAATGGGGACGATGATGTCCCAGGTAGAACAAATCAAACAATGAATCCCCAGTGAAGTCGCCATTTTTCTGTAGCAGCGGTTTTTGAGACCGACCGCACCCGCCATGTGCGGATGGGGGTTTTTGGGTGCTACTCTCTGATTTTTTATTTATCCCGATGAAGCTAGAAGGGAAAGGGAAGATATCTTAAACTAACCTTGCTTTGCATATGTTTATCCGAACAAATGCGGTAGAGAGATTAGGGAGTCCGGGGTCAGATTACACAGTAGATAGTTGTCAACTACCCATCCTATATATGGTTATCCACAGGTTATAGTTTTAGGATCATGCTTTAGTACTTGGTATTGATTCGTGTTTAATTGTGAAATGCGAAAATGTCTATTGTGTTTGAGAGAGAGAGAGTTTTGTTGTTTTTGGTAAGGTCAGGGACCTAAGGTTTTTTGTTTAGTGTGCTCGCTAAGATCATCGCAATCTTATGCCTACATATCCCTGTTATAAAGTATAGGGAAATTAGAGCAATCTTAGTTCCTCCTAGTCTAAGGGAGAAACAGATGGTTGGGTGTCTTGTTCAAAGCCCAAGATTTAAGGTAAAGGTTGGTTATTTGTATCTTGTTCAAAGCCCAAAATGCGAAGCTAAAAGGTTTTCTGTATCTTATTCAAAGCCCAAGATATGAAGCTAAAGAGTTTTGACTGAGAGAGAATTTGTCATCTTTAAAGGGAGATATCTCATCTGTTAATCACAGTCATTGGATAACTGGTTTTGATTATAAAGGAATTACTTTAACTAGACTGTATGAAGTCCAGCAATGCCATAATTGCCTTTACACGGAATTTGTCCAGAAGGAGAAAACTTTAACTCAGTGTGAGCAATGCGATTTTTCCTAAGGAATTCATGCTAAAAGAAGGACAGTGGCATGGATGTTTGTATCCAGAGGCTTGCCACTTACAGCAATTAGATGAAGGTTTTAACCAGGATAATGATGGACAGACAACTCAGATATTTGTATCAACAAGTGTGCCTCTTACAGCAATTATCTGGAAGTTGGTTTTGATGGTTTTGATTTTGGTCTGTGATATACAGAGGGAAAGTCTTCCTACAGAGAGAGTTCCTTGTCTCATCTGAGGTTTTTTTGATTTCTGTGTGGCTTGATTGAAGTTCAAGGTTGAAGCTAAGAGGTTGATTGGATTCCACTGGGGAAAATCATTATACAAAGCCTAAGAGGAGGCTGAAATTGACTGACTCTATTGGGGAGAATCATTATAAAAGCCTAAGAGGAGGCTGAAATTGACTGACTCAACAAGAGAGTGTTTAATTTGTATCTTGTACAAAGCCCAAGATGGAGGCTAAAGACTGTTTATACTCAACAAGAGAGTGTTTGGTATCTTGTACAAAGCCCAAGATAGAGGCTAAAGGACTGGTTAACTCAACAAGATAGTTTTTATTTTTTATCTTGTACAAAGCCCAAGATGGAGGCTAAAGATTGTTTATACTCAACAAGAGAGTATCATTATACAAAGCCTAAGAGGAGGCTAAAGATTGTTTATACTCAACAAGAGAGTATCATTTTGACTATGTGGGGAAAAGTTTTCATCTCTCTTGTACAAAGCCCAAGATTGAGGCTAAAACGGTGAATCATTATACAAAGCCTAAGAGGAGGCTATCTTCTACTGAAGATTGTTTCAGTCTAGAGACAGGTCCAATATATTGGGTAATCCAAGAGAAAATCAATTCTTATGGGGGGAAGGTTGTCAGATACCATGAGACTCTGATTGGATTATGACAGTAAATGACCCATGCTGGGGATTTAATTTGGGAGGTGACAATTGAGGATAATTGTCCCTGAGTGGGGAAGAATTAAAGGTTTAAGTTGTGAAAACTGTTGAATTTAATTCTGTTTTGGAATTGATCAGAGGATCAAGGTTATTTCCTGTTCTTTAAGGAAATGGGAAATCCAAAGGGTATGAGACTGTCCAAGTCTACTGGTGTTTGAGAAATTGATTCTCAGTTGGTGAGTGATCATTGTACTATGCCCAAGAGAAGGCTGGTAAGTTAAGGGATGAAGGTCAACCCTTAACTGGTCTGACACTTGACTCAGAAAGACAGCTCTAACAAATGATGACTAGGTTATGTTCCTATACCTGTAGAGGTCTCTAGGTCCTTGTACTAAGCCCAATAGGAGGCTGAGAACTTCTGAGAAGCCGGAGGGTCCTTGTACAAATCCAAAGAGGAGGCTGGGGATGCTTTTAGGAAGCCTGTGGGTCCAAACTTAAGAATGTTCCAAAAAGGTTTCACCGAAAATTAATCCTTTCTGTAATGAATAGTTCTAGAGTTTGAAGAAATTCCAGAGAAGTTTCACCGGGAATTAATCTTTTCTGTGGGAATTGAGTTTCTTTGACAAGTTCTAATAGTGATAGTCTGAGAAAAGGTTCACCGAGAATACTGCCTTTCTATTTGTTCCATATTGTTTAACCCCAAGAGAAGGGAAGACTGTATCTGGAATCCTATGTGGGATCTAGGTTTACTGTTATGAAAGAGCGACCAACTGGCTTTACCTAATTCTAGACTTAGTTGCCGGGGAAAACTCTAAACAGTTTATACAAGTATATATACAGTTGATATATGACAAGTATTTAAAAGGATATGAAAGAAGACTAACCATGCACAGCTTCCCACAATACAATATATATATATGACTGGTATTTAAAAGATGAAAGAAGACTAACCATGCGCCGCTTCCCACAATATATATATATATATATATATATATAAAGCAATAAATGAAAGCAGATAAAAACTTACAGGTGAGCAAGCTTCCATGCTGTTTAATGTTAGTTAAAGACATTGAAATAAATATAACAACAGTTATTTCAAAACAGTAAATTGGTCGGGGCTTATTCAACAAGAGATGCCTTGATGATTTAAAGAATACAGACTGTATTGTTGACAGAGTATTTACAAAGAGAGTTGGGTCTTATACAACAAGAGAGCCCAAAGATTATTTTTGTACAGAGATTTGGGTCTTATAGCTCAAGGAGTGTCCCAGATGATTTGATTAAAAGGGTGATAACCACATTAGGGTTTTGAAAACTGTACAGAGGGACTTATACAATAAATGAGGCCCAAATTATTTTTGTACAAGGGGATTGGGTCTTACACTCTATTAGAGGCCCAAAAATTACTTTTGAAAAGAAAAGTGGGACTCACAACACACGGGTAGGCCCAGATGATTTTTGTTGAAATGGCGACGATTGCGCTGTTTATTTTTTGACGTATCGAGACTTATACAATACACTGAGGCCCAAAAATGGTTTATTTACAAAGAGGTGGGACTTACACTCTATCAAGAGGCCCAAAGTGTTATTTTAAAATAAAAGATGGGGCTTACAGCTCAAGGAGATGCCCAGATGAAATTTGTTGAAAACGACGATCGTGCCGCGGTTTTAGAAAACACAGTGGGACTTATACAATAAGAGAGGCCCAAAATTGGTTTATTTACAAAAGGATTGGGACTTACACTCTATTAGAGGCCCAAAGTGTTTTTGAAAAGAATGATTAGGGTGAAAAATAATCAAAACCCTAAATTTGTTAAAAAGATTAATTAATTTTGATTAAAAATTAATAAAATGATCAAAAGTTGTCAAAAATGAATTATGATCTTGGATTAATGTTTGAAAATTCATGTTTTTATTCAAGGAATGACAAAAAATCAATTAAATTGAAAAAAAAAACAAGAAATAAAAATATTTCAAAATGTTTAAAACAATTAAAATATTAATTCTTTGGAAAAATATTAAATATATGAAATAAATAATATTTTTGGGAAATTTTTGTAAAATAAAATATTTTAACATTTTTGTGAATTATTAAAAAAAGTCAACTCAAAATCATTTAAAAACAGAGAGAAATTAATTTTTGAATCAATTAAATAAAATCACAAAAATTCAAATATTCAAATTTGAAAAAATGGCGCCAAGAACATGGGCCAAGAACACACGCGAAGGGAGTTTGCTCAGATTTGCGTTTTCCATCCAATCTCACTAAATACTTGATGAAACCATGCAATCTACATATCAATCTGCTCGTTTTCAACTCACGATCATGTCTATGGTCTTTAATTTCATTTATTTTAAGCATAGAATAAGAAATCAAAGAAAAACCTCAAGAACCCTAATTCTAGCATGAAGGTTCAGAAATTCTATACACAAGTCATTCAATGCAATTATAGAGGGGAAATACTTTTTGCATGATTATGAACATTTGGCAAAAGTATTATGCGAGGAAATATGCATAAATCAAGAGATGACCAAGTTTAGGCTTACTTGAAGGTCGTGGCAGCAAGAGCAATGTGATTTTTGAGTTGGAGGTGTTATAGGTGAGCTGTGATGATCTGAACAGCTTCCCTACACCATATGGAGTGTGTTTGAACACTTGGAGTGATTTGAAATGGACTGGAACTGATTATGGCATCTCAGCTGCAACTTTTGTGAAAATTTGAGCAGAGGGGGTAGCACTTTGTGATTCTGATGTTCCAGATGTTATTTTAGTGTTTAATCAGCTTACATATGACATATGTGAGGTGTTAGAACAATTGGTTTGGATGGAATTGCTCTCTACTGAAAAATTCGATAGTGACTTGCTAAGAAAGGCATTTTTGGAAGTGAGATAGTGATTTTGAGAAAGGCAAGTGTTTGGGGCCTTTGGTGTACTCAAATTGATCACAAATGAGCTCTATTTATAGTAGAGCAAGTTTGTTTTGCAAGCAATAGTGAATGGCAACTGCAGCAGAGGTTTGGTAAATGTTGATCAATAGGAATCCAAGTCTCCTCTAGCCATTGACTTGAGTCAATAGAGCATGCTTATGGTCTTTTGTTGCAGGGATAAGGCTTGACTGAAGTGTTCATTCTTGCTCTGATACATGCCACCTCTAAGCATCCATTGAATGCTCCAAAACAAAATTGGAGTCTTGAGGCATCTTTAGCCTTTTAGGTTTGGCATGCTACTTGTAGATTCTTGGACTTGGGAGGCTGATGGATCACTGTTTGTCCCTTGGTTGTTCCCCTTGAGGTGTACAGATGGATAAGCATGCTTGGAATCACACAATTTGAGCAATTTGAGCCCTAATGCACTAATTTGCCTTGCCAAGACAGCTTGCAGCAAGACATGTTGCAGTTGTCATAACTCCTAGCTCAGGTGGAGTTTGACGGAGTTCTTGGTCATTTTGGAAAGCCCATATATCCTACTTTAATGTGATGTCCAACTTTTGTTTTGAATTAACTTGCATTTGGTTGAAAACTGCCCCTACATTATGGAAAAACTTAGGCAGATTTTGGACTTAGTGAAAATTTCACTAAGTGTTGGAAAAAGTGTGAAATCCAAATTTTTGTCAATTTGATCACTCCATAACTTAAAATCCATGAGGAATTGGAAAGAGGTCGAGTTGAAGCTTTTGTAGAGTGTAACAAGATCTACAAATCCATATTTGGATCACCCAAAATGGTTGCTAGGATCTCAAGTTATGATCCTTGGAAGTTGGTACCCTTGCCACTTCTTTCCATAACTTAGAAAAATTTCTAAGTTTTTATGGTTACCCCTTTTACAAGTTATCCCACTTTTCTTGATTTTTCTTGATTAATGATGATTCAAATTGTAATACCCCGTAAATTATTTTACTCTGGATAATATTAGTTGTGATCAACTGAGTCTTAGTGTACTCTGAGAAATTATCTGCAGAGATAATTAGGGTAACTGTTGAACTTAGAGTAAATCGAATTAATATTATCTGACTCTGAGATATTTAAGTATTTGAACTTTAGAGACTTTTTGGACAATTAGTAGTGTTACTAATTGATGATATTATACTATATCATTTCTTTTCCATTCCTTTTCCTTATTAGAACAAGAGAAAGAAAAAGATAGAAAGGGTTTTGGAGAGAAAGAAAAGAGAAGGAAAGGAAGAGAAAAAGAGGAAAAAGTCCAAGAGCAAGATCATCAAGAACATCATCAAATCTTCATCAAATCATCTTCCCATCTTCACCATCTTCATCTATTCAAGGTGGGTTCTAGATAGAAACTTAAGTTCTAGAGTTAGAAATGATTTTTTAGCTTAAGTTAGGTTTATGAGTAATTGCTTAAATTGGTAATCAATGAAATTTAACGGTTGAAATGTGTTATAAACTGAGTAGTATAGGCTATATGAGTGTAGAATCATCTGTATTTGATTGTTGGATGTGTGGGTATGTTTTGGGTTGGTTTTGGATCCAATGGAATGCAGCTGTACGCTGTAGAATTTCTGCATTTTCCCAGATTCGCACTGCGAATCCCCTAGCGAAGGGGAAATCGAGCACTCGCTGGCTGTTCGCACGGTGAAGGTTGGGGCGAACATTCGCCAGAGGTTCGTACTACGAACTTTACCTTGTTTTGGTTCTGCCACGGTTCGCCATACGTTCGCACTGCGAATGGGGCAGCGAACCAGTGTTGGTTAGGCATTCGCTGGGAGCTTCACACTGTGAATGAGGAAGCGAGCATTCGTTGGCTGCTTCGCGATGCGAACATGACAGATCCTCCAACTTGTTTCTTCCATAACTTTTGACTCGTTGATCCGATATGAGTATTCTTGGTATCGTTGTGAAGTTATGAACATCCTTTAGCTAATGGAAGTGAGAAATATCTGTTTATTGCCCGATTAAATAAATCAGAGGGAACCGTGAATTAGTGTGATTTGTGGTATGTTGAATTATGTGTTCCCATTATGCGATTGATGATTATTTGCCTATGCTCTTATTGTAAAGCATGTTTGAATATGTATGCATGTAAAATATGAAATAGGTAGAGCGAGGAAACCTTAGTACAATAGAATGACTTAGGGAATTGTGCGACAATGCTTATGCATCGGTACTAAAGATTATCCTTGATAAGTAGTTATGAGGGGAGGCTCGAGGAGGGATTTTGTGATCTCCTCCGAATTGAGCGTGTGTTTTCCCTAATAAATATTAGTGACCCATGTTTAATCTTTGGTATGGGATGGCCGGGGAAAGTATTTATTAGGTGAGTAACCGTGACCCGTGTTTAATCTCCTTGTGTGGGATGGCCGGGGAAAGTTACGTGGTGATTGGTATTAGTGACCCGTGTTTAATCCTTTGGTGTGGGATGGCCGGGGAAAGTACCAATGGTAGATAACCGTGACCCGTGTTTAATCTCTTGGAGAGGGATGGCTGGGGAAAGTTATTTACGTTAAGGATCCATGACCCGTGTTTAATCCCCTTGGATGGGATGGCCGGGGAAAGATTCCTTAACTAGTTGGCGTTGTGTCTTACGCGATGGTTTCTCTAGTGAGAGATATTCGAACTCAAGGTCTAGTTCCTTTTCCCCCGACTTGAGTTAGGCTAAGGTAGAACATTGTAAAGCCGAGAGAATCTATAAGATAGGGAACTCACTGAGATTTGATGTATCTCATCCCACGTTGTTGTTTACATCACAGGTACTACAGGTTCGACGAAGGGTAAGGACAAAGTGGTTTGACTTTTCCTTACGGATCGTATCTTTTGCGTGGCAAGGCTTCCGTTGTAGAGATTTTGAGATCATTAGTGATCTAGTTCTTAGTTTTATCTTTTGAACATCTTGTATATATGACAGGCCATAGTTGTTATATTAGTTTTTGGGCATTTATATGTATACTGTGTTACTAGGAACTTGTATATTTCAGTACCAAACGTATTATTCATGTATGATATATGCTTTGATGTATGTATATATATATATATATATGGGCATTACAGTTGGTATCAGAGCAGGTCGTATCCTCGACCTAGTCATGGAATAGTATAAGTATTTCTTTCCGTTTCATATGTGTTGTGTCGCCATTGGTCTTACGTGTTATATTTATGGTATTGAGCCTGATCAACTTAATCCAATCTGTATGACATTTAGGAACATGGCCGACAGACGCAGAAACAACCGAGGTAGACCGAGAACCACTCCAGCCGGGACAAATCCACCAGGTGGCGAGGAGAATGCCCCTTTGTATCAATTTATGCAGCAGATGCCGATTGAGAACGCCTAAACTGTTGGTCAGATTCCGAGTCTGAAGTTCCACTGCATTATCCAAATATGTAAACCTGTTCATTGTAGCATCAGCAAACCGATTAAAGTTCTGAGTGTGGGTGTCCAACTGATTTGAAGGAGAAGTGAACCTCTCCTCCTGAGTTGTATACCTCTTTTCTTGTAAGTTCATGAATTCCTCATGTTCCAGCTGCATCTGATTCAACATGGCCAGGATTTCTTCAGTGTCCTGTTGTTGTGGCTGTGGAGTTGAAGGAATCGAATACTCAGGCTGTTGCCATTTATATTCATCAGCTTTTTGTTGCCAGCCATAGGTGGGACGAACATAGGCAACACCAAGAGAAGTCCAACCAGTGTGTTGCCATTCTCCCCAACCTTAATTTTCATAAGGATCACACGGTGGAGAAGAACCCATCCATTCCACATTGTCTTCATCCATCATGTTTACGTCATAATTATTTCCAGCTTGGTCTTCATGCACATTTTCTTCCACGACAGCTTGGTCATCAGGAACATCATGATGAGGGTGAGTTCCTTTGGGTCTGAATTTGAACTCCTTGGCGACAGGATCCCAAAAGTAACCCATCATAGTCAGGGTCTTTTGTTGAAATTCATGATCAGGTGAAACAGAGATATAGCAAATACCTGGAACCTTTATCCCATCCTTATTCAAAATGCACTAAATACACGACGTATAACACAAAGACGTACCTCTTGTAGAATCCCGTAGTGCAAACATTTGATACGTAAAGTAGTATGGCCAGTTGATGCGGATTTTATTCTTCAGCAGATAAACCAAATAAACCTCTGCTTGAGCGACAATCCATTTCAAAATATGATCAACAGGTTTTAGATGACCCATTGTCACAGATTTGGGAAACAGATCACTTCTCACAACGGTGTCCGAATAAGGTTCACGCAGCATTGAGTTCAATGCAGTTTTAAACTCATAGTTGTTGACAAACTTAGTATCAGTTACTTCGGGAAGATCTTTAGTTTCCAACTTAAACATGCTATTCCATATAACAACATTCATAGAATAGGTCTTATTATACATAGAATACTTAAAATCCGTACCTGTGAATTTATCCTGAATTCCAGTATAGAACAATCGCACCAGGTCTCCATTATATTTATCGTCACATTCCATAAATTCATCAAATTTCTGAACATTTAACATTTCAATGACTTCTGTGAGATGATAATCTGGCGCTCTCAGAGGGTAGTACACATACTGTCTAATGACGGAGTGGTTTCGCAAGTCATCGTTAAAAGTCTCAGATAATGCATCAGAGAGTAAAGATAGAGCAGTTACCAGTGTTGAAGATGGTCCGACCCTTGATGTTGATGCTCTGGTGGACCTTTTTCCAGTCACTTTTGAGAAGCCATTGTTGAGCAATGTGATGAAGGAAGATGAACAGTGATGATGAACAGTGTTCGTTTGATGATGATGAGAGGGTTAAGAGAGAGGCTTGATTCCAATGTGAAGTGAAAACCCCCTTTTAAAGACTTTGTTGATTGGAATTTATGGGTTTTGGAAGAATGTAGTAATAATGGAGATTTAGGGTAGGAAGTTTGAAGGAAAGGAGATAAGAAGACAATAAAATCAGAGTTTATAACATGCAAATGAAAAGAATAAAAGGTATTCATTTCATGTAGTGACTTTTCAAGACAGCTGAAATGGCGCGCGCCTTCCTAAGAAAGTGAGAATCAGGGTTCGTCAGCGATGCGTCGACCAAAGCATGTCATGCGTCGACGCACGCTGAACGAAAATTTAAAAAATTTGAAAAAATTATGGATGCGTCGACCATAGGTAGGCGCGCGTTGACCTACGCCTTCTCTTGAAAAATTATACCATTCTTGAGTCAACCCATGACACGCTTTGGTCGACTCAACCAAGTATAAAATGAAAAAAAAATCATGTTTTTATCTATTTATGCACCAATACATGATAAATAAATATGCCAACACACAAATCAAACATTCAAATGAATAAGATATGCTTAAATGTGTAATAAATATCATTTTTAACACTTAACATGGTACATACATTACACGAAGCTTATGAAGCAGAACGATATTACCTTAATCATGATTCACGATGAGAGCCCTCACATATAGCTCAATAATTCTTTGCATTGTTAGTAAAAAACATAAACAAGCGTGTATATATATATATATATATATATATATATATATATATATATATATATATATATATATATATATATATATGTGTGTGTGTGAAGAGCAAGTATATTTAAGAATTATCTAGCACGATCTGAGATGTCGAGAACGCCTAGTTCCCTAAGGATGTGAAAGAAAGGCTATGTAGCTAGTGGTTTTGTAAAGATGTCAGCAAGTTGATTTTTAGTATCAACATGCTCAAAGACCACATCACCTTTCTCTACATGATCCCTAAGGAAGTGATGACGTATTTCAATATGCTTGGTGCGTGGATGTGCTACGGGGTTCCTAGTTAGGTTAATAGCACTAGTGTTGTCGCATAGAATAGGACTACGCTCAAGTTTTAAATTGAAATCGATCAATTGTTACTTAAGGCAAAGGACTTGAGCACACCAACTGCCGGCGACAACGTATTCTGCCTCGGCTGTTGACAAGGCAACGAAAACCTGTTTCTTGCTATGCCAACTCACCAAGGAATTTGCGAAAAAGTGACACGTGCCACTAGTGCTTTTCCTATCCGATTTGTACCCGACAAAGTCGGAATCAGAATAGCCAACTAAGGAACAAACACTACCCTTGGAATACCAAAGCCCATACTTTTGAGTACCGGAGAGGTATCGAAGTATGCACTTAACTGCTTTTAAGTGAGATTCCTTGGGACGTGCTTGATACCTCGCACACATGCATACACTGAACATAATGTCGGGTCGTGATATAGTAAGATAAAGAAGAGATAAAATCATACCTCTATACTTCTTTACCTCTACATCCTTACCATTTTCGTCACGATCAAGATTAGCACAAGTAGGCATCGGAGTATCAATTACCTTGCAGTTTACCATGTCAAAACGTTTGAGAAGCTCAAGACAGTATTTTGTTTGACTCATAAACGTGCCCTCTTCGAGTTGTTTGATTTGTAATCTAAGGAAATAGTTGAGCTCCCCCATCATGCTCATTTCAAACTCCCCCTGCATCAAACTATAAAACTCCTTGACCAAGGTCATGTTAGTAGAACTGAAGATAATATCGTCAACATAAATTTGTACCAAAATTAAATGTTTTCCTTGACGTTTAATAAAGAGGGTTGTGTCAACCTTCCCTCTTGAATACCCTTGATCAAGTAAAAATTTGCTTAGACATTCGTACCAAACCCTAGGGGCTTGTTTAAGTCCGTACAAAGCACGTTTAAGTTTATAAACATGATCCGGATATTCATGGGATTCAAAACCTGAATGTTGGGCTACTTAAACCTCTTCATTGATATATCCATTAAGGAAAGCACTTTTAACATCCATCTGAAATAATTTGAAATTTTTAGTGCTAGCATAAGCAAGTAAAAGGCGTATAGCCTCGAGTTGGGCAACCGGCGCATAAGTTTCCTCATAGTCGATTTCTTCCTCTTGGTTATACCCTTGCACTACAAGCCGCGCTTGGTTTAGAGTTATAACTCCATTTTCATCAAGTTTATTCCTTAACACCCATCGGGTGCCGATTACTCGATGACCTCGCGGAGGGGGGACAAGGTCCCAAACCTCATTTCTCCTAAATTGGTTAAGTTCATCTTGCATTGATAAAAACCAATGCTCATCGAGTAACGCCTCCTTTGCGTTTTTAGGTTCAACTTGTGACACAAAAGCGGAGTAATAACAAAAGTTACTAAGTTTAGAGCGAGTAGTTACTCCCTTAGAGATATCACCGAGAATGTTGTCGATGGGATGGTCTTTGAAAGACTTCCAAGCAAGAGAGAGCTCATCTTTATCAGAATGATGATCCTCCTCACTCTTCATAGGTTGGTGATCCTTTTCCTCCTCAATACGCACTGCTTCAGGCTGATCAGTTCCTTTATCAGTGTCCTTGAGTATATCTTCTGAAGATACTCCTGCACCATGAAAATAACTACCTTCTCCGACATTTTTTGGATAAGACTCATCAAAAGTAACGTGTACCGACTCTTCAACAATATGTAACCTCTTATTATAAATTCTTTAAGCTTTACTTGACTGAGAGTATCCAAGAAAAATACCCTTGCGGCCTTGGCATCAAACTTACCAAGTGTCTCTTTACCATTGTTCAACACGAAACACTTGCAACCAAAAACGTGAAGGTGAGAGATATTGGGCTTTCACCCTTTTAAAAGCTCATACGGTGTCTTGTTTAGAATAGGTCGGATGAGCACCCTATTCAAAACGTAACAAGCCGTACTAATGGCGTCGGCCCAAAAGTATTTTGGAAGATCACTTTCATTGATCATAGTCCTTCCTAATTCTTCCAAAATTCTATTTTTACGTTCCACAACCCCGTTTTGTTGAGGGGTACGTGGTGTGGAAAAATTATGATCAATTTCATGGGATTCACAAAATGCTTCAAACAAATGATTTTCAAAATCACCCCCATGATCACTTCTAATTGACACAATGTTCGTGTTCAACTTGTTTTGAGATAACTTAGCAAATCTTTCAAAGGCCGAAAAGGTATCACTCTTGTTTGCTAAGAAAATAGTCCGAAAAAACCGAGAAAAGTCATCGACTATTAAAAAACCATAATAGTTACCACCTAGACTTTTAACCCTGATGGTCCAAAGAGGTCCATATGGAGGAGCTCAAGGGGTCTCATAGTTGAAACAAAGTTTTTAGATTTGAAAGAGATCCTTGTTTGCTTCCTCATTTGACAAGCATCACGAAGATGATCCTTTGTGAATTTGATTTTGGGCAAACCGATGACTAGGTCTTTAGAGACTATTTTGTTAAGCAAATCAAAATTGATATGAGTAAACCGTCTATGCCATAACCATGAATCTTCATTCATGGTGTCTAGACACTTGTCTCCATTCAACGATACCTCATTTAAGTCTAGCATATAGATGTTATTCACCCTCAAGCCCTTAAACACATCCTTTTTGTCACTATCTTCAATTATACAACAATATTTTGAAAATGATACTTTATAATTCTTGTCACATAGTTAACTAATGCTTAAAAGGTTATGTCTAAGGCCTTCCACAAGAAGCACATCAGAGATAATAGTAGATGAGGGGTTACCTACACTACCTTTGCCGAGAATCTGTCCCTTGTTATTATCTCCGTAGGTAACAAACCCCTTTTTCTTCGCCACAAAGTCGATGAAAAGAGATATGTCTCCTATCATATGTCTTGAGCAACCACTATCCAAACCCATATTCTTTCGGTGGTCTCAAGACTTTGTACCTACATAATCAATCAAGGGAGAGTAGGTACCCAATTCTTATTAGGTCCTTTATGGTGAGTGAAACCAAGATTGCACTTGGGCAACCATTGAAAAATGCCTTTTGGAACAAGAAATCTTCTAAAACGACATTTAGAAATAGTATGACTAGGGTTGCAACAATATAGGTAATTACGGTTCATTTGAGGTTTACCTTTGCTATCTCTATCTCGAATCACATACGTATACTTTTGATACGGATTATTCATACTTTCTCGATAATGTGATTGATCAATAACAAACGTAACTTTAGGCTTTAGAGCCTTGTCTAATTTGGCCTTAAGGGTTCTCACCTCTTTTTGCCAAATATGACAAGTATCACAGCCCCAATTGAACCATGGAGACTTATCCTCATCAATATCAGCTTTTGATGCATCCACCATGGAGTTTTTAAGAGCTTCCAATTCCTTTTCAGAATCGGAAACCTTTTTCTCCAAATATGAAAAAACCTTTTTGTTCGAGGCTAAGTGTTGAAAAGCTTCCTTAGCCTCGTGGTGCAACATATCAAAAGATTTTTGTAATTCTAAATGAGACATACAATTAGAGTGATCGTATTTAGAGTGGTTTACCTCTTTCTTCTTGTTTTGACATGCCATAACACATAGATTGACGGATTCACTTTCGTCACTTGAGTTATCATCTTTTTCTGACTCGTTATCGCTCTCCCAAGCGATGTATGCTCGTCTAGATTTGTTTGACTTCTTGTGTTGACGAATCTTATCCTTATCCTTGTCTTTGTCTTTCTTAAGTGATGGACAATTCGGCTTGTAGTGCCCAGATTTTCCACTGTTGTAACAAGATCCTTTCAACTTGCCACTCTTGTTGCCTTCATTTCTAGATTTCCTTCTAAATTTGACGAGATTTTTATCTGAGCGTTGAATCTCATTCTTTCGAATGTACCTATTGTATCTCTTCACAAATAGCCCCATGTCATCACCCGAGTCATCATCTTCGTCATTGATGGTTTCACTATCACTTTGCTCTTGAGATGTGGACTTTGAATAAGAAGCCTTAAGAGCAATCGACTTCTTTTTCGTTTCCTTTGTTTTCTCCTTCTTTACACATTTCTCATGTTTTTTCAAGCTGATGAGCACTTGCTCATGTTCATCGAGTTTTCCAAATAATGTCGTGAGGTATAGAGTAGCTAGATTATTGGCCTCCTTAATCGCGGTGACTTTCGGCTGCCATTCCCTGTTAAGACACCTCAAGATTTTATTAGTAGCAACCTCGTTGGGAACCGGTTTACCAAGTACATGCAATTTGTTGATTATATGTGTCATACCCCAAATTTTGACCACTAATATTTCCCATCATTGTGAAAATCATCCTCACAATATGGAGGAACCATCATACCTCAGTAGTCTCCCCAAAGATAGGTGAGCATCCACTACAATCAAAATTAGGGTTCCCAGCCCTCTCAGAGCTTTTAGACAAAGGTTCAATCAAGAAATAACATGATCTTCAACTTGTCTAGCCTCTCAAATATCCACAAGGGATCAAGAGGACTCCCACTTTAAGGATTAAGCACAAGGCTGCTCCCTTCCAGGTGGATCAAGCCTCAAGATCGCCAGTGTCACCAAATTAGGGTTTGGTCGACCAGGGCCTCCAGATGAAAATTTTCCTCTAGGCATGAGCTAATGCTTCAGAGCATATCCTAAAATACTCCATGGAACCTCATGGGCCCATCCATCAAGTCAATTTGACTTCAGGGGATGCATACATCAAAAATCAGGAATTAGGGTTTCTTGAACTAATTCACCCCTAAGTTGACTTTTGGGACAAATCATGAACCAAGACCTCAAGAGAGGATTTGAGGGTCTCCAACATACCACATTGATCCATTTGTAACAATGGATTGATCCAGGAAGCTTGAGCAGCAAGTCTCAATTTCATCAGTACCACAGTTAGGGTTTTGCAAGAAAAGTCAACTGTAGCTTTGACTTTTGACCAGGACATGCTCCCAAACCCTAGGACATGATTCAATACACCCTATAATACCTATGAAATCAATCTATCAAGTTTAATTTAGGTCAAGGACTTGATTTCATAGAGGATCGCACAGTTTGGAATTCATCTGATAAAACGTCAACTGTGCACAAAAGTCAACTTTGACTTTTTAAGATTTTTCACAAAAATGGTTTTTTAACCCTAAAATTATGTTAATATATGATTTGAATCATCATTCATCAAGAAAAATCAAGAAAAGTGGGATAACTTGTAAAAGGGGTAACCATAAAAACTTAGAAAATTTTCTAAATTATGAACAAAGTGGCAAGGGTACCAACTTTGGAGGATCATAACTCCTAAACCACAAAGCCATTTTTCCCCATCCAAAGCTTGATGTGTAGATCTCATTACCCTCAACAAAAGCTTAAAACTGACCCCCCCCCCTCCAAATTCCTCATGGATTTTGAGTTATGGAATGATCAAAATCACAAAAAATGAAAATGTCACTTTTTTCCAACACTTAGTGAAATTTTCACTAAGTCAGAATCTGCCTTCACTTTTTTTCAAATGTAGGGGGCTTTTTCACTTGGATCCAAAAGGTATCAAAACCAAATATGATCAGACAATTGTTGTATCATATGAGGGCTCTCCAAAATGGCCAAGAACATCACCAAATTCCACTTGAGCCATGAGATATGACAAGGGCAATATGCCTTGCTGAAAACTACCAAGGCTAGGCAAAATTTTGTATTTTTGCTCGATTTGGCAAAATCAGATAATTCCAAGCCTTGTTATCAATTTGGACACATCTGAGGATCAAATCTAAAGAGGACAAACAGTGAGCCAAGCCTCCAAAGTCCTTGGAACAAGAAGTAGCATGCCAAACCTAGAATTGCCTAAAAGAGGGACAAGACTCCAATTTTGGATTGGAGCATTCAATGCATACACCAAGGTGGCATGGACTGAGCCATTTCTAACTGAATTCAGTCAAGACTTATCCAAGACCAAGGGAACCACAACCCTGTGCCCTAACCTCAAGTCAATGGCTAGAGGAGACTTGGATTCCAAAGTACAACCATTGGCCAAACCTCTGCTGCAGTTGCCATTCACTATTGCTTGCAAAACAAACTTGCTCTACTATAAATAGAGCTCATTTGTGCTCAATTTGAGTACACCAAAGCCATCAAACAGATGCTTTCCTCAAAATCTCTTTCTTTGGCAAAAATACCTTCTTTAGCAAGGTAACTCTGAGTTTTTGAGTTAGAGAGCATTTCCATCACAAGTCATGATCCTAACACCTCATAAACATCATATGTAGGTGATCCAAACTATCAAAAGTGACCTGTAATCCCAAAATCACAAAGTCACCTCTCAAAACCTCAAAATAGGCCTTTTGTGCATTTTTCAAGCCATGTCTTGATTCAGTCACTTTCCAAACCAGATAAAACCTCAAACACACTCCAAAAAACATCCTTGAACTGTCCCAAATGGTTCCCCCCATCTGGAACACCATTTGAGAGAGTTGTTATTTTGGTCATTTTAACCCCTTATGCAAGAAAGGGCCAGTTTGTGTTTTTGCAGGTTCCAGCTGATTCTAACCATCCTCAAAGCTTCTAAGGGATCATTTGAGAGTGTCTAAAGCATCAAACCATTTCTGGAACAAGAAGTTTGGCAGATTGCACAGAAAACTCCAAAAGCTCAAAAAGAGGTAAGCATCATGACTTGAACTTTCCAAAATATGCATTGCTTTGAAGTCCACTGGTCATACACACCTCATACATGTTATATATGTTGTGTTTGAACCAATTCATCATGTAATTCATGCCTGTATCAAAGTGTAGCATAGAAAATGCAATTATAGGCCTTTTTCAAAACCACTATCGGGTTTTGAGGAGGGAGTATGATCTGAAAAAAATACCACCACCATTGGATTCCTTATGAAATTCTAGGCCAGATGCATATAAATTTTGTCCCCAAACATTGAGAAATGAGAAAGTTATGGACCTTCCCGTTTCTTGGCAAAACTTGTCTTGCCTTGCCTTGGCCAGGCCTAGAAAACAAAGCATGCCTTGTATATTTGTGGTTTCACTTCAAGCAATGGATGTATCACCACCCCAGTGGTAAGGCGCGCGCCCTATAACCTTGAGGTCGTGGGTTCAAACCCCACCCATGTCATTTTGTGTTTTCTCACATTTTTGCTATTTTTCCAATATTTTTATGTTTTATTAATTAATTGGAAAATTAATAACTCTTTCAATTTTAATTATTTTTTATTGTTTCTTTTTGCAAAAAATCACAAAAATGTTGAAATATTTTATTCCATAAAAAAATTAAGTTTATATTATTTATTTAATATAATTAGTATTTTTGTGAATAAATTCCTTTTTAATGTTTTTAAACATTTTAAAAGTGAATATTTACTATGAAAATTAAAACCAAATGAGTTTTAATTAACCTTGTGATTAATCCCTCATTTCTAAATCCTGAAAAAAAATCACAAATGGTTTATTCAAACTTATTTGGTATTTTATTTGATTTTCTTTAAATATTTACTTTTAAAGAATAACAAATTAGGGTTTCTTTGATTTTCACCCTCATCAAACAATGCAAAAACTTTTGGGCCTCTAATAGAGTGTAAGACCCAATCCTTTGTAAATACAAACCATTTTGGGCCTCACTTATTGTATAAGTCCTATTGTATTTCAAAAAGTTCGACGCGATCATCGTCCGTTGAAAAAACAAACCCTGGGCCTCTCCTCGAGCTATAAGACCCATTTAAAATCTTTTGGGCCTCTATTAGAGTGTAAGACCCAATCCCCTTTTAACCAAAACTTTTTGGGCCTCAGACATTGTATAAGTCCCCCTGCGTTAAAAGAAAACCTCGGCGCGATCGCCAATAAAAAAACCAATCTTCTGGGCCTCCCCTCGTGTTATAAGCCCCATTCTTTTTCTTTAAGCTTTTTGGGCCTCTAATAGAGTGTATGACCCAATCCTTTGTAAATACAAACTTTTTGGGCCTCACTTATTGTATAAGTCCCGTTGTATTTCAAAAAGTTCGACGTGATCATCGTCCGTTGAAAAAAAAAACCCTGGGCCTCTCCTCGAGCTATAAGACTCATTTAAAATCTTTTGGGCCTCTAATAGAGTGTAAGACCCAATCCTTTGTAAATACAAACCATTTTGAGCTTCACTTATTTTATAAGTCCCGTTGTATTTCAAAAAGTTCGACGCGATTATCGTCCGTTGAAAAAACAAACCCTGGGCCTCTCCTCGAGCTATAAGACCCATTTAAAATCTTTTAGGCCTCTTTTAGAGTGTAAGACCCAATCCCCTTTTAACCAAAACTTTTTAGGCCTCAGACATTGTATAAGTCCCCCTGCGTTAAAAGAAAACCTCGGCGCGATCGCCAATAAAAAAACCAATCATCTGGGTCTGCCTCGTGTTATAAGTCCTATTCTTTTTCTTTAAACTTTTTTGGCCTCTATTAGAGTGTAAGACCCAACCCCCTTTGAAAACCAAACCATTTTGGGCCTCAATGCATTGTATAAGACCCACCGCGTTTTCAAAAATCTCGCCGCGATCGCCATTTTCAAACAAATGACCCTGGGCCTCTCCTTAAGCTGTAAGCCCCACCACTTGTACAAAAATAAATCTTTTGGGCCTCTCCTTGAGCTGTAAGCCCCACCACTTGTAAATCTTTTGGGCCTCTTGAGAGAGTGTAAGACCCATCCCCTTGTACAGAAAACTTTTTGGGCCTCAATCACTTGTATAAGTCCCTCTGTACAAAACAACAGTGTAATTAGTGATAAACCTTGGGCCTCTCCTTGAGCTGTAAGCCCCAACATCTTTTCAAAATACTTTCTCCTTTAAATTTTGAATATACTATTGTTTTCAAACTTTCTTTGTTGAACAACTAACCAAACAGCATGGAAGCTCTACAACCGAGTAAGTGGTTATATGCTTTCTTTATCCGCTTTCATATACATGTAACTGTATTGTGGGGCTGTTTCGCTGTAAGTCTTCTTTCATAAACTCATATCAACTGTGTAATACTAGTATAGATATTTAGAGTTTCCCCGGCAACTACGTCTATCACTAAGCCCTGTTGATCACTCTTAAATAGACAAAACTAGATCCCCCATAGGATTACCAGATACAGTCTTCCCTCCTCTTGGGGTTAAACAATATGGAGAGGTGAAAGGCAGCATTCTCGGTGAACCCTTTCTCAGACTGTCACCCTTAGAAATCGTCAAAGAAACTCTACTCCGCAGAGATGATCTTTTCTCCGTGAATGGCATCTCTTGAGTTTCTTCCAAATTCTCAGACTTTCCTGGCTTGATCTATTCTCTGTGAATAGCCTGTCTTGTATTTCTCGGGGTTTAGGGACCCACAGGCTTCCTAAAAAGCATCCCCGCCTCCTCTTGGGCGTTGTACAAGGACCCTACGGCTTCTTAGAAGTATTCACAGCCTCCTCTTAGGCTTCGTATAAGGATTATTCCTTCGGGAAGAGAGCCTCCTCTTGGGCTTCGTACAAATTGTCCCTCGGCTTCTTAAAAGTTTCCAGCCTCCTCTTGGGCTTCGTACAAATTGTCCCGACGACCTCCTAGAGGTATAGGAACAGAAATTAGTCATCTTAATAGAACAGTATTTCAAAGAGTCTAGATCTTTCCACCGTGAACGTATTACTACTGTTTCTTTAAGCATAGTACAAAAGATAAAACTCTAGACTTGGACAGTCTAATCTCCTTGAGTCTCAAAGGCATTCTCAAGTAAGGAAAAACACTAGTAGACTCGGACAGTCTCCAATACCCTCTGGATTCCCCATTTCCTTAAAGAACAGGAAATAACCCTGATCCTCTGATCAATCCCAAATCATAGCCTTACCTTTAATCAGTCTCTTTATAAGAACTAATTTTCTCTTTTAACCGACCTACTGGACCTGTCACTCAACTAAAACAACAATCCTTTTAGCCTCTATCTCGGGCTTCGTACGAGATACAAAAAGACTCCCTTGTTGAGTCAATAATCCTTTTAGCCTCCCTATCGGGCTTCGTACGAGATACAAAAACACTCTCTTGTTGAGTATAAAAGACTCTCTTGTTGAGTCAACCTTTAGCCTCCGTCTTGGGCTTCATACAAGACACATCTAAAAGCACTCTCTTGTTGAGTCAACTCCTTTTACCCTCTCTCTCGGGCTTTGTACGAGACACATAAAAACACCCGCTTGTTGGGCCAATAGCCTCCTCTTAGGCTTTGTATAAGAAAAACCCCGGTTGAGTCAATCAACCTTTTAGCATCAAAATTGTGCCTCGTTCACAGGATACAAACATCAATAACTCCTTTCATCTAATCGCTGTAAGCGGCAAGCCTCTGGATTATTTACATCCACGCCACTGTCCCTCTTTTAGCATGAGAAATTCCTAAGGAAAGATAGCATTGCTCTACACTGAGTTAAAGTCTTCTCCTTCAGGTTAAAACCCCCTATAAAGGAAATTATAGCATTGCTAGGATTCACATATCTCGGTTAAAGTAATCCTCCTTTATAGTCCGTCACCCAACAGTTGTGACAAACAGACCCCCTTAGAGATGACAAATTCTCTCTAAAGACAACACCTTTTCAGCTTCACATCTTGGGCTTTGAACAAGATATAAACCACCTTTTCAGCTTCACGTCTTGGGCTTTGAACAAGACACCAAAACACCATTTCCTCCCATAGAATAGGAGGAACTACGATCGCTCTGATTTCCCTGTTTCGGTAAATGGGAATACGTAGGCATAAGATTGAAACAAAAATCTTAGTGAGCACACTAATCCAAAGTCCCAAATCCCATACCTTCACATATCAATCGAAAAGCATCAGTCTTAAACTCCCACCAATCGCCCAGGCACTATTTTAACAAAATAACTTAAGAGAGACCCACAATCTCAATAGCATCTGTAAACCAACAGTCATCTATTTAAACTCAGTATGCAAGCAGGGTTAATTGGAGACATCTATTTCACTTCCTTCATCAGCTTCAATAGGATAAAAATGAATCGAATTATATTACCCCCAAGGCGATAGTGCTTCGCAACCACGTCCAAAAATTCGTGCTACAGAAAAAATGGCGACTTCACTGGGGAGTGCCATTAGGATCTGTCTTACCTTAGTCATCATTCATCACCATTTTCCACAGGAAAAATGGCGACTCCACTGGGGACATTATTATACAACGAGATCTTGTTCTCTTCCCATCTCTTAAGAAGAAACCTTAAAAGTGCCACAGAAAAGTAGCGCCCACTGTGGGGCTCTTTTCTTTTCTTTCTTTCTTTGGGGATTTCGCTGGGATAGGATTTTTCTTGACTTCCCTAGGATCTTAGGTAAACACCTTTAAAGTTGGGAAGGTATCATAGAATGGCGACTCTGCTGGGGAGCCATTTTTGTCAGGAACATAGGATTCATAGCTCTTTAAAGTCTGGGACTTTAGGACAAATATATATACTGCTTTTCCTAATTGATATCTGTGTTTATTTTTCTGCTAATGGGAATGCGTGTGATGCCGCATGTGGAAAAATTGAGTATACACCTAGGAAAAACCTCTTTTAGTAGTGCGGAAACTATTGGAAATGGTTGTCACGCGATACTACCCTCTTCTGATGGTTCTTCGAAAAACATCACCTAGCAAGGTTTCCGGACCGCTGGTGTTTTCTCGACAAGAACTGATGATGTTGAGAGACAGGTACAAAAATCACTAGTATAAACCTTTGGGGGGGGGGGGGGGGGAGGGGGGGTAGAGCCTTGACTTCATGACACCGACCCTTTGACCCCATGTTTTTTCTATGTTTTTGTGTGCTGCATTCATGCATTCATCTAAAAAACATTACATCAAAGAAAAATTTTCTCTTCTAGTCTCTCTTTTTCAAACTAAACTAAGACAATAATTGCAAATGTCATAGAAAAAGATTGCGCTCATGGACTTCGGTAGAAGGAGAACTCATAAGTATACCTTTAGAGTTCCAAAACTAGAGGATTTGAGAGGATTAGCGAGGATGATCACTAACCCTGAAGCTTTCAGAGCCAAGTACGGAGGCCTACTACCTCTATTAAGAGTCCATGTGATTGAAGGAATCATAGAGGCACTCATTCAGTTTTACGATCCAGTCTATCACTGTTTCACATTCCCGGATTACCAGCTCGCACCAACGCTGGAGGAGTATTCTCACCTAACCGATCTACACATTACTGATCGAGCTCCATTTTCTGGACTGGAAGAAATTCCAAAGGATCAGACCATTGCAAGAACAATCTATTTTGATGAGTCAGAAATCAAGACTCACATGACCACCAAGGGTGGGCTCCCAGGTTTGCCAGCCCAGTTCCTGACAAAGAAGGCTCTGTACGTTGCTAGTATAGGGAACATGACTGCTTTTGAAAGCATCTTTGTCTTACTCACTTACAGGGTATTTCTATTTCCCAACATTAATAGCTTCGTCGATATCAACGCCATTAAGTTTTTTCTCATTGGAAACCCTGTGCCAACCTTACTCGCGGACGCGTATCATTCTGTACACTTAGGGAATTTGTACAGCGGAGGGACGATCACGTGCTGTGTACCCCTGTTATATAAATGGTTTATCTCCCATTTACCCAAGTCTGCTGCGTTTTTGGGATCATAAGAGTGCCTTACGTTGGTCGCAAAAAATCATGTCTCTTACCAACTCTGATATAGATTGGTGCAATAGGATTTATGACGGGATCAGGATCATTGATCGTTGTGGAAACTTCCCCAACGTACCCCTCATAGGAACTAAGGGAGGAATCAACTACCATCCATTGTTGGTTCGTCGTCAATTTGGATACCCGATGAGGCATGTCCCCCGTAATGCTCATCTGGAGGATCTTTTCTTCAAAGAAGGAGAAAATGACAGGGCACTAAAGATGGAAATAGTGCACGCTTGGAAACATATTCATAAGAAAGGACGAGAGTCTCTAGGAAAACCGGACTGTGTCTCGGTGGAGCCTTATCTCCATTGGGTACAAACTAGAGCTCTCAAGCTAAAGATGCCTTATCCTCGTCACTGAGTTCTTCCGCCGAGGGAATCTGTCATGTACTTCATGACTGAAACGGAAAAACTTCAGGTTACGATCAACAAAGTTCAACAGGAGAGGAGGTCTTGGAAGAACAAGTACCGCATTCTCAATGTAGAGTGTACCAAAATACAGCAACTGCTAAAAGATAAAGATGCTCTGATCGAGATTTTAGAGCAACATGCTGTGGATAATCAGGATGACCAAAGGAATTTGTTCGCTCCTTTCACTTTGCAAAGGAATGACAACCCGACAACGACCCAAGAGCCCCGGTCCAAGAAAAGGAAAGTACCAGAATCAGCACCCGAGTTCTCCTCAGAGAGGACTAGGGACCCCTTAGCTTAGGTTTCTGTTTCCGTACCTTGTAATCTACTGTATTTCTATTTTCGCAATCCTTTGAATTCAATAAAACGGGGTTTCCCCACTGTTTGATATTTGCAATCTAATTGTCGAAGTTTATTTTGATTAAAAAAAACAATTAATATAATCATTGCATTCATCATTCTCACGTCACGTATTCTTCTTACCTACAAATCTCACGTTTGTGTCTCGGTTCTAGAGTCAAACTGTCTTATTCGTATAATACTCGGGCCAATCGTCAGAAAAAGATGGATGATCTCGAGGAAGAGAATAGAGAGTTGAGAGAAAAGATCGACGCTCTGAGAGAGGATATGAGAAAGCTTTATAATGACATGCAAGCCATGGTAGAAGCTCAGCTACAAAGGACTGTGATCTCGGAGATCACCTCAACGCCTATAGCGGAAAGGTCCGATCCTAGGTACAAAATGCAGAAGGATCGTCCCTAGGGCATGCCACTTAACTATATCCCGGAAGGATATGTTCCGCCGATCAGTGAGGATCAGGGAACCGCAGCAGGAACCGCTGGGCCTGAAGGTTACAAACTTCAGGAAAACAAAGATGCCAGGGGCATGACAGCAGCTTCTGAAGGTTACAAACTTCGGGAGGCACCGAGAGTCTCAGCCATAATGACTATACCACCGCCCGTGGTACACACTGTCCTGGAAGGACAAATTCCACAGATACCTTCTGGTGGAAACGACAACATGTTCGAAAGAATGAATGAGTTCCAGGAACAGTTCCTGGGAATGCAGAAAGAACTACAGGTCCCCAATGTGACGCCGCGGACCTCTGCTTGGTCCCCAATGTGAAAGTCCCGCACAAATTCCAGGTGCCCGACTTTGAAAAGTACAAGGGTAACTCTTGCCCTCAGAGTCACTTGGTGATGTACGCTCGGCGAATGTCAGCTCAGACAGAGAATCAGGATTTACTGATTCACTACTTTCAGGATAGTTTAATCGGTGCCGTCCTAAAATGGTACATGGGTTTAAACTATGCTACGATTAGCACTTTTAGAGATCTTGGCACTGCCTTCGTCCAACAATATAAATACAATCTGGATATGGCACCCGACAGAGATCAACTCAGATCAATGTCACAAAAGGACAAGGAAACCTTTAAGGAATACACTCAGAGATGGCGTGAAATTGCCGCTCAAATTTGTCCACCTCTTGAGGAAAAAGAGATGACAACGATCTTCTTAAAGACCTTAAGCTCATTTTATTACGACAGAATGGTTGCCAGTGCACCCAGTGACTTCACCGAGATGGTCGGTATGGGAGTTCGTCTTGAGGAAGCCGTCCGAGAAGGACGTCTAGTGAAAGACGCTGGATCATCAAGTAGTACAAAGCGATACGGTAGTGCTTTCCCTAAGAAAAAAGAGCAAGATATTGGGAATATCTCTCTCGGAAAGCAAAGGCGACGTTATCATCCAGTAGTGGCTGTGACTCCTGCTATCAATCCTGTGCCTATTTCTACGTATCAACCTCAGGTTGCGCAGAGCCAACCTAATCACCAAAGGACTCAACAACCTCTTCAGCAGGCTCGTCCTCTATACAATAACAACCGTATAACGCGGCCACCAGGATTTGATCCTATACCCATATCGTACGCAGAACTATTTCCGTTACTATTGGCTAAAGGGCATGTCCAGACTAAGTCCCATCTTACAGTACCGGAAAATCTGCCTTTTTGGTTTAAGGTGGATCAGACTTGCCCTTACCATCAAGGAGGACTAGGGCATAACATAGAAAATTGTCTCAATTTCAAATCCGACGTGCAGAAGCTTGTTAGGAGTGGGGTCTTATCTTTCAAGGATATGAATCGTAATGTTCTCACAAACCCGCTGCCTCAACACGAGAAAGCTACAATTAATTTGATAGAGGGAGAGACTAACAACGTCTATCAAATTCATGTTGTACTCTTGTTAAAGACCAATATGGTGAAGATGCATTGTAGACAGAGTGGATATGGCCATGTACCACCTCATAACTATCACCAGTGTGATATCTGCTCTAAAAACAATCGAGGATGTTCTATGGTGCAATCAGCTCTACAGGAACAGATGGATCTTGGATGGATCCAAGAGCACCGAGTTCGTGGAGTTAACATGGTTTACACGAATTCTAAAATCATTCAGAACCACGACATCCGTGTAATGAATGTCAACTTGGTGGCGATGCATTCCAGGCAAAGCCAGTATTATAATCTGCCGCGGTACGATTACAGTTCCTATCTGACTTGCTCGATAAACAAACAGGGATACTCTTTTGTATAAGAGTCCCTCCAGCGTCAGATGGATCTTGGATGGATCCAGGACTATCATGATAGGAATCCCTATCAAATCAACATGATTCAAATCTTCGATATTCGCTTGATGAATATCAGCCTGGTGGAGTTACATGCTAAACAGGTCCGGCTCGGATTCCTGGTATCACATGATTATCAGAGCTGTAGGGCGGGTTGCAAAAACGATCAAGGTTGTGCCCTTGTCCAGGAAACCCTTCAGCACTTGTTGAACCACTGGTGGCTTCCAATCTATATGGATGAAGACACCCAGCAAATTAGTATTACCAACGGGAACCCTACTCGGCATCAAAGTCGGGACGTTCGATCTGTGGAAACTGACCTAGTGAGGTTACATTGTATTCAAAGCGGGCGTGGCCAGGTGCCACCACACAACTATGAATGTTGTAGAGTCTGTTCGGAAAGTAACCAAGGATGTTACCTTGTGCCAGCAGCTCTTCAGGGTCAGGTGGATCGTAGAGAGATTCGCCCATATCCGGGTTCCGGACCAATCAACTGGGCGCCGGACTACCTCGCTGATCAAATTGAGGACGTTGTCGTAATCTCTGATCATCAGAGGGCTAGGGATGTTTGTACCATCATCCCTCTACTTAACGAATCGAAAGTTCCCAACCATGAACGGGTCGAAATTGCTTACGATGGTCGGAAAAATCAGAAGGCTCCCATAGTCATCTATCTACCAGGACCATTGTCGTATGGATCAACTAAGGCTATCCCTTACAAATACGGTGCAACAATAGTCGAGAATGGAAAGGAAATTCCATTACCCTCCGTCGTGAATATTGCAGACATCAGTCGAGTAACACGGAGTGCTCGAATCTTCAACCGAGGAGTTGGAGAACTTAACAAAGAAAAGGAACCTCAGACAGAAGTTCCCAATCCACAGGTCGGTCAATCCAGTAATCCCGACCTTTTGAAAAACAATGATGAGATGCTGAAGCTCATCCAAAGGAGTGAATACAACATTGTTGATCAGCTATTACAAACTCCTTCAAAGATCTCTGTGCTGTCACTTTTACTCAATTCAGAAGCGCACAGGGAGGCTCTACAAAAAGTCTTGGAGCAAGCCTTTGTAGAACAAGATGTAACAATCAGACAGTTCGATAGCATTGTCTCTAACATCACTTCCTGCAATAACTTGGGATTTAGTGATGAGGAGTTACCTGAAAAGGGTCGCCGTCATAACATGGCGCTCAATATCACGGTCAGCTGCCAGGGCGATGCTCTAGCCAGCGTACTGGTAGACACAGGGTCAGCCCTGAATGTTATGCCGAAGTCCACTTTGATGCAATTATCCTTCAAAGGACCCCCGATGAGAACCAGTGAGGTCGTCGTCAAAACATTTGACGGGTCCAGGAAAGCAGTTATCGGCGAAGTCGACCTTCCCATCACTATTGGTCCTCATACTTTCCAGGTCATGGACATCCGGGCAATGTACAGTTGTTTATTAGGAAGACCTTGGATACATCAGGCTGGGGCGGTCACCTCGACCCTCCACCAAAAGTTAAAGTTCGTCCAGAACAACCAGCTCGTCACGATCTGTGGAGAATAAGCCTTGCTCGTGAGTAACTTATCATCATCTACTGGTAGAGAACTTGAGGAGGTTATTGGAACTCAGTTCCAAGCACTGTCGGTGAGCAAGGACAATCAATCCGAAGAGGGAACCTCGATTTACTCATACAAAGATGCTATCAAAGCGGTCGAGAGTACCAATACAACAGGATGGGGACAGCTAGTCATTCCTACTGACAATAAAACAAAAAAGGGTCTTGGTTTTTCTACAACCTGTACCCAGACAGCTGCTACCAATGAAAGTCTTCATCCCATTCAAGACTTCTTCCACAGTGGAGGTTTCCTTCACCCACTGCCTCAAGAAGTACATACCATCAATAAAGATGATTCCTCTGATATGGATGAAGAATGGGAGTCCTATCTTAACAAGAACGGTTATATGTCTCAGGACAAAACGCAGACTCCCTTTTTCTTTCCTACACAGAGTCCGAGATTTATACCAAGGTCAGATGTCAAAATAATATACAGAGATTGTGATCCGAAAGGATGTCGTGCTCCACCAAACTCATTAGAGGAGGACACTCTGATGAAGGACAACTTTGACCACAACTATTATGGCCCGGTGGATGGCCTGCTAATGTGGCAGCCGTATCCAGGAGACTTGGGGCAAGGAAATCTTCCGAACAATGAAAATCAGTTGAGCATCATTGAAAAGAATACCTGCGTCCCCACCATGTCATGGGATCAACACCCAGGTCATTCAGAAAACGTCCAGTGCGACGATGAATTTGCAATGTTTACAGGACTAAAATTCATTAACTATGCTTTTCCAGAGGTCAACGTCATCGAAAGAGATGACTCCTCCAGTTCCGAAGAAGTGTGGGACACCTTGGGACAATCGAGTGAGAAATACGACTATATGGTCAAGTACACTGCTCCCGAAAGCTCTCGTATCAAGCTCGAAGACATCCAGCCAACTGGATGGGGAGATCTATCTGAGAGCACAAATGTTATGCAAAATGCAACAGAGGAATCCTCCTACGACAATTCTGCCTGGGAGACAGATTTTAATGATCCTGCTCCACCAGAAATCAGTGTTATTTCTGAAGACAAATCAAGGAAGGTGCCAGACTTTATGATTCACCGAGGAGTTCACCTCCAATGGGTTGTTGTCGATGTTCCGAAGATTGTTCATAAGTCAAAGTAATTGTCGTCTTTAACCTTTCACCCTGCCCAGGCGAAACAGATGTTTTGATAGGGATCACTTTCTGTAAATTTCCCTCTTCGCTTTGCCCAAAGCGACAGAGTTTTGTTTTATAGGGTTGTAGTTTCAAGAATCGACTTGTTCATGAATAAAATAACGTCGTTCTATAATTCCCTCATTTATTGCTGTTTTCTCTTTTTGCCTTTCTCAGAAAATGGTAATCCTAAAAAACAAATAATAATAAACAAGCAGTTTTTCAAAAAAAATACACTGTACACACTTTTGCATTCTCTCTATCTCTTCTAAACACAAATCATACTGTCATGCAGATTACTTGTTTTAAACCCCATTGAAACATACGATCCGATACCTTCTCTCAACTTTGAGTTCCCGGTATTTGGGGCTGAAGAAGAGAATGACGACGAAATTCCAGAAGAGATCTCCCGATTACTCAGACAGGAGGAAAGGTCCATTGAACCTCATAAAGAGCCATTGGAAACAGTAAACTTAGGTTCGGAAAAAGAGAGAAAAGAAATCAGGATTGGGGCACTGCTCAGTCCAACTGCCAGAGAGGGTTTGGTAAAACTTCTCAAAGAATTCCTCAATGTATTTGCTTGGACCTATCAGGATATGCCAGGGTATGATACCTGCATCGTGGAACATCATTTACCGTTAAGATTGGAATGTCCGCCAGTAAAACAGAGGTTGAGACAGACTCACCTGGACATGGCCATCAAAATTAAAGAGGAGGTACAGAAATAGATTGACGCGGGTTTCCCCGCCACATCAGAATATCCTCAATGGTTAGCCAACATCTTACCCGTTCCAAAAAAGGACGGAAAAGTCAGAATGTGTGTGAACTACAGGGACCTAAACAAGGCAAGTCCAAAGGACGACTTTCCTTTACCACACATTGACATGATGGTTGACAGTACAACAAAGTTCAAAATTTTCTCCTTCATGGATGGATTCTCGGGCTATAACCAGATCAAAATGGTGCCGAAAGACATGGGGAAAACTTCGTTCATTACCCCCTGGGGTACCTTTTGTTACAAGGTAATGCCGTTCTGTTTGAAGAACGCCGGGGCAACCTATCAAAGGGCCATGACTACTCTTTTTCATGACATGATACACAAATAAATTGAGGTATATGTCAATGACATGATTGCAAAATCTAAGACAGGAGAGGAGCATGTGACCCATCTGTCAAAGCTATTCGAACGGTTGAGAAAGTAAAAACTCCGCTTGAATCCCAATAAGTGCACCTTCGGTGCCCGTTCAAGGAAACTTTTAGGGTTCATCGTCAGCCAGAAAGGAATTGAGGTTGATCCTGACAAGGTCAAGGCCATTCAAGAAATGCCTTCTCCGAAAACTGAAAAACAAGTTAGAGGATTCCTGGGACGTTTGAACTACATCTCCAGATTTATATTCATCATGACCGCGACATGTGCGCCGATTTTCAAATTACTCAAAAAGAATCAGGACTGCGTTTGGACAGAAGACTGCCAAACTGCCTTCGATAGTATTAAGGAATACTTGTTAAATCCTCCGATTTTATCACCCCCGGTGGAAGGAAGACCACTGATTATCTACCGCACAGTCCTAGAGGACTCAATGGGATTTGTACTTGGCCAACAAGACGAAACCAAAAGGAAAGAGTCTGCCATCTACTATTTGAACAAGAAATTCACCGACTGCGAGACTCGGTACACTATGCTTGAAAAAACTTGCTGCGCTTTAGCTTAGGCAGCCAAACGTCTTCGCCAGTACATGATTCGTCATACTACTTAGTTAATCTCAGAAATGGATCCAATCAAGTACGTCTTTGAAAAGCCTGCTCTCACGGGAAGGATTTCCCGTTGGCAGATGTTGTTATCAGAATATTACATAGAATACCATGCTCAAAAAGCCATTAAGGGAAGTTTTTTAGCCGATCATTTGGCTCATCAACCGATTGACGATCAAGAATCAGTCGGGTTTGACTTCCCAGACGAAGATGTCATGTATTTGAAAATGAAAGATTGTGATGAATCGCTACCCAGTGAAGGGCCAGAACCAGGTTCCCAATGGGGACTAATCTTTGACGGAGCTGTCAATCATTACGGAAATGGAATTGGGGAAATCATCATAACACCTCAGGGTACCCACATTCCTTTCACTGCCAGACTTACGTTCAAGTGCACAAACAATGAGGCCGAATACGAAGCTTGTATCATGGGTCTCGAGGAAGCGATTGATTTGAGGATCAAAAACTTGGACGTATATGGCGACTCAGCCCTGGTTATCAATCAGATTAAAGGAGATTGGAACACGTACCAATCAGGATTGATTCCTTATAAAGACTACGCGAGAAGGTTGTTACCCTTCTTCAACAGAGTCGAGTTTCATCATATCCCTCGTGAGGAGAATCAAATGGCTGAGGCATTAGCCACTCTTTCTTCCATGATTAGTGAGGGTCAATGGAATGACCTACTTAAGATTGACATAATGCGCCTTGAGCGGCCCACTTACATCTTCGCGATTGAAGCAGTCATAGATGACAAACCTTGGTATCACGATATCAAATGCTTCCTTCAGAAACAAGAGTACCCACCTGGGGCACTAAGGAAGGACAGGAAAACCCTCAGAAGGCTGGCAGACAGTTTCTTCCTGAGCGGTGATACACTCTATAAGATAAATTTTGACATGGTCTTGCTCCGATGTGTAGACATACCAGAAGCAGACATGCTGATAAAAGAAATTCACGAAGGGGCCTTTGGCACTCATGCCAACGAACATACAATGGCGAGAAAAATTTTAAGAGCAGGGTACTATTGGTTGACAATGGAATATGACTGCTACACGTACATGAGGAGGTGTCATAAGTGTCAGATATACTCCGACAAAATTCATGTACCGCCAACACATCTCAAAGTTCTTTCTTCCCCATGGCCTTTTTCCATATGGGGAATCGACATGATTGGCTTGATTGAGCCCAAAGCTACAAACGGACATCGGTTCATTCTGGTAGCCATTGATTACTTCGCTAAGTGGGTCGAAGCAGCGTTGTACGCTAATGTAACCCGACAAGTGGTGGCCCGATTTATCAAAAACAATATCATCTGCCGTTATGGTGTTTTAGGCCAGATCATTACTGATAATGGATCCAACTTGAACAATAAGATGATGAAAGAGTTATGCGCAGAGTTCAAGATCGAACACCATAACTCATCTCCCTACCGACCAAAGATGAACGGAGCGGTAGAAGCGACTAACAAGAACATCAAGAAAATTGTTCAGAAGATGGTTGTAACCTACAAAGATTGGCACGAGATGCTACCCTTTGCTCTTCACGGTTATCACACATCTGTCCGCGCTTCAACAGGGGCAACCCCTTTCTCTCTAGTATATGGCATGGAAGCAGTGCTCCCCATAGAAGTAGAGATCCCATCAGTCCGGGTATTGATGGAAGCTAAGCTTACAAAAGCTGAATGGTGTCAAAGTTGACACGACGAACTAAATCTGATCGAAGAGAAACGAATCACGGCACTATGCCACGGTCAGTTGTATCAACAGAGAATGAAGAAGGCGTTTGACAAAAAGGTTCGACGTCGCATCTTCAGGAAAGGAGACCTTGTGCTCAAGAAGATATAATCATTTCTCATTGATTCTCGGGGAAAATGGACCCCTAATTATGACGGCCCCTACGTGGTCAAGAAAGCTTTCTCAGGCGGTGCCTTGAGACTTGCAACCATGGACGGAGAGGAATTTTCCTACCCCACAAATGTTGATGTAGTCAAGAAATACTTCGCTTAAAAAAAGAAAAAAAAATGTCTCGGTGGATTGAAAACCGAAAGGGCGGTTCAGGCAAAAATTAGAGACATGATCAAAAATCATCCCGGTGGATTGGAAATCTCAAAGTACAATCCAGGAAAAAATTAGGGATAATGGCAAGTAACTACTTTCGACAAAGGGGCAAATCCCTCGGCAGCAGTTACATCAGCAGTCAGGAAAAACTCCAGTCAAGGTCATCTTCGACAGAAGCTCAGGATGTCCCGAATTCAAAGTTGGTAGAAGGATAGTGGTCGTTATGTTTCAATGTAGCCCTTTTCCCTGTAAATTACCATTTTCAAACTTTGTAAATGCTCTATGGAATCACGCGTTTGGCTGATTTCCATCCTATCAATAAAATTTGAGCCCTTGTGCTTTTATTTACAATTCTGATTTGTTTTAGCTTTATAGAACTACGTTTTGACATGATCAACGATTCTTGAAACGAAACAAAAATGAATTTACTTGTTAAAATTGTTCTTATTTTAAATATAAAGATGGCAATTTCTTTTGACAGTTGAACATCGAAAGAACATCGATCGCTTCTCCAAAGGTGTTCGAGCCTCAAAGTCCAGAATCGAAGTACTCCTTCTAAACCAGTATTCCTGAATGAAGGATCAGCTATGTCAGATGCGAATGCTCCATCTGACCTCTTCGGCCGAGTTCCCATCTCCTAAGCCTGACCAGCGTCGCTCCCAACAGGGACTACTTCTCCTAAGCAAGGCAGAATTGCTACTTTTGGACCAGCGGTACTTCTTCGCCCCGCGATGGCCGAGTATCCCGTCGTGTTCATCCGTTAGTTTGTATGTCGCGTCAGTTTTATCAGCATATACATACATACATCATGCATTATTGATTTGCATTCACATTCATATTGCATCACTATCACTCCAATCAGTCTTGTCCTGTAGTGATAACAGTCTTATCAATTGAGTTATCAAGTTCTTTCTTCGTCAGGAAAGGTTGCGTCTGAACAATCTCTCTCCTCCAGTTTATTTCTGGATCAGAATTGGCCCTTGACCACTTGGATAACTTGAACCTCTGAAAGACCAGAGAACCTTACACCGATGTCACTCTTCGCCATTGAAGATGATATTTTCACTTTCCTAGATTAAGGAAAATCCCTAGAGGAAGCCTCTTAAGCAGAGATTCGGCAATACAACAGTTTTTCTCCGAAAAAAAATCCACTGATGAAAAGGTCATCAGCACCTCAAAATTGGATCACATCATATGGCGTTTCTCCGGGAAGATCCCGAGAAAAGTATGATGTAAATTCCCCAAGCGCGGAAGCAGTCTCTCAAGAGACTCGTTTTCCCCAGTAGAGTCGGCAAATGGCGTCTCCAACAAAGAAGTTTGTACACCTCTACAACTCAGACGAATGGGTTCCCCAACAACTCTGACATCAAACTTTTTCTATCAAATGGCATCTCCCCGGGAAAATTCGACGAGAAGTTTGAGGAAAACCACTACGAATAGCGTCCCTTGTCAAGAAAGTTTATTGACAAAAGAAACTAAGACCAGTTCCTTGGTAGGAAACCAGGATCGAGGGGAAGTTTATTTCATAAACTTAGACCAGTTCCTTGGTGGGAAACCAGGATCGAGGGGAAGTTTATAAAAGAAACTAAGACCAGTTCCTTGGTGGGAAACCAGGATCGAGGGGAAGTTTACATCAGAAACTGAGACCAGTTCCTTGGTAGGAAACCAGGATCGAGGGGAAGTTTATTTCAGAAACTAAGACCAGTCCCTTGGTAGGAAACCAGGATCGAAGGGAAGTTTATTTCAGAAATTGAGACTAGTTCCTTGGTAGGAAACCAGGATTGAGGGGAAGTTTTTACCTTTTCTAAGCATCATTGCTCAGCAAAAGAAGAAGGATGCACAAGCATTCTTAACCACCATCAAAATTTTGGGTATTCCAATATTTAATCCTCTTGCACCCTGAATGCCCGAATACCTTCGCCATTCACACCTTCGGGTCCAAGAAAATTAAATAGGGGCATCTGTCATACCCCAAATTTTGACCACTAAGATTTCCCATCATTGTGAAAACCATCCTCACAATATGGAGGAACCATCATACCTCAGTAGTCTCCCCAAAGATGGGTGAGCATCCACTACAATCAAAATTAGGGATTCCAGCCCTCTCAGAGCTTTTGGACAAAGGATCAATCAAGAAATGACATGATCTTCAACTTGTCTAGCCTCTCAAATATCAACAAGGGATCAAGAGGACTCCCACTTTAAGGATTAAGCACAAGGCTGCTCCCTTCCAGGTGGATCAAGCCTCAAGATCGCCAGTGTCACCAAATTAGGGTTTGGTCGACCAGGGCCTCCAGATGAAAATTTTCCTCTGGGCATGAGCCAATACTTCAAAGCATATCCTAAAATACTCCATGGAACCTCATGGGCCCATTCATCAAGTCAATTTGACCTCAGGGGATGCATATATCAAAAATCAGGAATTAGGGTTTCTTGACCTAATTCACCCATAAGTTGACTTTTGGGACAAATCATGAGTCAAGACCTCAAGAGAGGATTTGAGGGTCTCCAACATACCACATTGATCCATTTGTAACAATGGATTGATCCAGGAAGCTTGAGCAGCAAGTCTCAATTTCATCAGTACCACAGTTAGGGTTTGCGAGAAAAGTCAACTGTAGCTTTGACTTTTGACCAGGACATGTTCCCAAACCCTAGGACATGATTCAATACACCCTATAATACCTATGAAATCAATCCATCAAGTTTGATTTAGGTCAAGGACTTGATTTCATAGAGGATCGCACAGTTTGGAATTCATTTGATAAAAAGTCAACTGTGCACAAAAGTCAACTTTGACTTTTTAAGATTTTTCACAAAAATGGGTTTTTAACCCTAAAATGATGTTAATATATGATTTGAATCATCATTCATCAATAAAAATCAAGAAAAGTGGGATAACTTGTAAAAGGGGTAACCATAAAAACTTAGAAAATTTTCTAAGTTATGAACAAAGTGGCAAGGGTACCAACTTTGGAGGATCAAAACTCCAAAACCACAAAGCCATTTTCCCCATCCAAAGCTTGATGTGTAGATCTCATTACCCTCTACAAAAGCTTAAAAATGACCCCCCTCCAAATTCCTCATGGATTTTGAGTTATGGAATGATCAAAATCACAAAAAGTGAAAATGTCACTTTTTTCCAACACTTAGTGAAATTTTCACTAAGTCAGAATCTGCCTTCACTTTTTTCCAAATGTAGGGGGATTTTTCACTTGGATCCAAAAGGTATCAAAACCAAATATGATCAGAAAGTTGTTGTATCATATGAGGGCTTTCCAAAATGGCCAAGAACATCACCAAATTCCACTTGAGCCATGAGATATGACAAGGGCAATATGCCTTGCTGAAAACTGCCAAGGCTAGGCAAAATTGTGCATTTTTGCTCGATCTGGCAAAATTAGATAATTCCAAGCCTTGTCATCACTTTGGACACATCTGAGGATCAAATCTAAAGGGGACAAACACTGAGCCAACCCTCGAAAGTCCTTGGAACAAGAAGTAGCATGCCAAACCTAGAATTGCCTAAAAGAGGGACAAGACTCTAATTTTGGATTGGAGCATTCAATGCATACACCATGGTGGCATGGACTGAGCCATTTTCAACAGATTTCAGTCAAGACTTATCCAAGACCAAGGGAACCACAATCATGTGCCCTAACCTCTAGTCAATGGCTAGTGGAGACTTGGATTCCAAAGTGCAACCATTGGCCAAACCTCTGCTGCAGTTGCCATTCACTATTGCTTGCAAAACAAACTTGTTCTACTATAAATAGAGCTCATTTGTGCTCAATTTGAGTACACCAAAGCCATCAAACAGATGCTTTCCTCAAAATCCCTTTCTTTGGCAAAAATACCTTCTTTAGCAAGGTAACTCTGAGTTTTTGAGTTAGAGAGCATTTCCATCACAAGTCATGATCCTAACACCTCATAAACATCATATGTAGGTGATCCAAACTATCAAAAGTGACATGTAATCCCAAAATCACAAAGTCACCTCTCAAAATCTCAAAATAGGCCTTTTGTGCATTTTTCAAGCCATGTCTTGATTCAGTCACTTTACAAACCAGATAAAACCTCAAACACACTTCAAATAACATCCTTGAACTGTCCCAAATGGTTCCCCCCATCTGGAACACCATTTGAGAGAGTTGCTATTTTGGTCATTTTAACCCCTTTTGCAAGAAAGGGCCAGTTTGTGTTTTTGCAGGTTCCAGCTGATTCCAACCATCCTCAAAGCTTCTAAGGGATCATTTGAGAGTGTCCAAAGCATCAAACCATTTCTGGAATAAGAAGTTTGGCAGATTGCACAGAAAACTCCAAAAGCTCAAAAGAGGTAAGCATCATGACTTGAACTTTCCAAAATATGCATTGCTTTGAAGTCCACTGATCATACACACCTCATACATGTTATATATGTTGTGTTTGAACCAATTCATCGTGTAATTCATGCCTGTATCAAAGTGTAGCATAGAAAATGCAATTATAGGCCTTTTTCAAAACCACTATCGGGTTTTGAGGAGGGAGTATGATCTGAAAAAAATACCACCGCCATTGGATTCCTTGTGAAATTCTAGGCTAGATGCATATAAATTTTGTCCCCAAACATTGAGAAATAAGAAAGTTATGGACCTTCCCGTTTCTTGGCAAAACTTGTCTTGCCTTGCCTTGGCCAGGCCTAGAAAACAAGGCATGTCTTGTATATTTGTGGTTTCACTTCAAGCAATGGATGTATCACCACCCCAGTGGTAAGGCGCGCGCCCTATAACCTTGAGGTCGTGGGTTCAAACCCCACCCATGCCATTTTGTGTTTTCTCACATTTTTGCTATTTTTCCAATATTTTTATGTTTTATTAATTAATTGGAAAATTAATAACTCTTTCAATTTTAATTATTTTTTATTGGTTCTTTTTGAAAAAAATCACAAAAATGTTGAAATATTTTATTCCACAAAAAAATTAAGTTTATATTATTTATTTAATATAATTAGTATTTTTGTGAATAAATTCCTTTTTAATGTTTTTAAACATTTTAAAAGTGAATATTTACTATGAAAATCAAAACCAAATGAGTTTTAATTAACCTTGTGATTAATCCCTCATTTCTCAAACCTTAAACAAAAATCACAAATGGTTTATTCAAACTTATTTGGTATTTTATTTGATTTTTTTTAAATATTTACTTTTAAAGAATAACAAATTAGGGTTTCTTTGATTTTCACCCTCATCAAACAATGCAAAAACTTTTGGGCCTCTAATAGAGTGTAAGACCCAATCCTTTGTAAATACAAACCATTTTGGGCCTCACTTATTGTATAAGTCCCGTTGTATTTCAAAAACTTCGACGCGATCATCGTCCGTTGAAAAAACAAACCCTGGGTCTCTCCTCGAGCTATAAGACCCATTTAAAATCTTTTGGCCCTTTATTAGATTGTAAGACCCAATCCCCTTTTAACCAAAACTTTTTGGGCCTCAGACATTGTATAAGTCCCCCTGCGTTAAAAGAAAACCTCGGCGCGATCGCCAATAAAAAAACCAATCATTTGGGCCTCCCTTCGTGTTATAAGCCCCATTCTTTTTCTTTAAACTTTTTGGGCCTCTAATAGAGTGTAAGACCCAATCCTTTGTAAATACAAACTTTTTGGGCCTCACTTATTGTATAAGTCCCGTTGTATTTCAAACAGTTCGACGCGATCATCGTCCGTTGAAAAAATAAACCTTGGGCCTCTCCTCGAGCTATAAGACCCATTTAAAATCTTTTGGGCCTCTAATAGAGTGTATGACCCAATCCTTTGTAAATACAAACCATTTTGGGCCTCACTTATGGTATAAGTCCTGTTGTATTTCAAAAAGTTCGACCCGATCATCCTGGGCCTCTCCTCGAGCTATAAGACCCATTTAAAATCTTTTGGGCCTCTATTAGAGTGTAAGACCCAATCCCCTTTTAACCAAAACTTTTTGGGCCTCAGACATTGTATAAGTCCCCCTGCGTTAAAAGAAAACCTCGGCGCGATCGCCAATAAAAAACCAATCATCTGGGCCTCCCCTCGTGTTATAAGCCCCATTCTTTTTCTTTAAACTTTTTTGGCCTCTATTAGAGTGTAAGACCTAACCCCCTTTGAAAACCAAACCATTTTGTGCCTCAATGTATTGTATAAGACCCACCGCGTTTTCGAAAATCTCGGCGGGATTGCCATTTTCAAACAAATGAACCTGGGCCTCTCCTTGAGCTGTAAGCCCCACCACTTGTACAAAAATAAATATTTTGGGCCTCTCCTTGAGCTGTAAGCCCCACCACTTGTAAATCTTTTGGGCCTCTTGAGAGAGTGTAAGACCCATCCCCTTGTACAAAAAACTTTTTGGGCCTCAGTCACTTGTATAAGTCCCTCTGTACAAAACGACAGTGCGATCACTGATAAACCTTGGGCCTCTCCTTGAGCTGTAAGCCCCAACATCTTTTCAAAATACTTTCTCCTTTAAATTTTGAATATACTGTTGTTTTCAATCTTTCTTTGTTGAATAACTAACCAAACAGTATGGAAGCTCTACAACCGAGTAAGTGGTTATATGCTTTCTTTATCCGCTTTCATATACATATAACTGTATTGTGGGGCTGTTTCGCTGTAAGTCTTCTTTCATAAACGCATATCAACTGTGTAATACTAGTATAGATATTTAGAGGTTCCCCGACAACTACGTCTAGCACTAAGCCCTGTTGATTACTCTTAAATAGACAAAACTAGATCCCCCATAGGATTACCAGATACAGTCTTCCCTCCTCTTGGGGTTAAACAATATGGAGACATGAAAGGCAGCATTCTCGGTGAACCCTTTCTCAGACTGTCACCCTTAGAAATCGTCAAAGAAACTCTACTCCCCAAAGATGATCTTTTCTCCGTGAATGGCATCTCTAGAGTTTCTTCCAAATTCTCGGACTTTCCTGGCTTGATCTATTCTCTGTGAATGCCTGTCTTGAATTTCTCGGGGTTTGGGGACCCACAGGCTTCCTAAAAAGTATCCCCGCCTCCTCTTGGGTATTGTACAAGGACCCTACGGCTTCTTAGATGTATTCACAGCTTTCCTGTCTTGATCTATTCTCTGTGAATAGCCTGTCTTGAATTTCTCGGGGTTTGGGGACCCACAGGCTTCCTAAAAAGCATCCCTGCCTCCTCTTGGGCGTTGTACAAGGACCCTACGGCTTCTTAGAAGTATTCACAGCTTTCCTGGCTTGATCTATTATCTGTGAATAGCCTGTCTTGAATTTCTCGGGGTTTGGGGACCCACAGGCTTCCTAAAAAGCATCCCCGCCTCCTCTTGGGCATTATACAAGGACCCTACGGCTTCTTAGAAGTATTCACAGCCTCCTCTTAGGCTTCGTATAAGGATTCTTCCTTCGGGAAGAGAGCCTCCTCTTGGGCTTTGTGCAAATTGTCCCTCGGCTTCTTAAAAGTTTCCAGCCTCCTCTTGGGCTTCGTACAAATTGTCCCGAGGACCTCCTAGTGGTATAGGAACAGAAATTAGTCATCTTAATAGAACAGTCTTTCAAAGAGTCTAGATCTTTCCACCGTGAACGTACTTCTACTGTTTCTTTAAGCATAGTACAAAATATAAAACTCTAGACTTGGACAGTCTAATCTCCTTGAGTCTCAAAGGCATTCTCAAGTAAGGAAAAACACCAGTAGACTCGGACAGTCTCCAATACCCTATGGATTCCCCATTTCCTTAAAGAACAGGAAATAACCCTGATCCTCTGATCAATCCCAAAGCATAGCCTTACCTTTAATCAGTCTCTTTATAAGAACTGATTTTCTCTTTTAACCAACCTACTGGACCTGCCACTCAACTAAAACAGCAATCCTTTTAGCCTTTATCTCGGGCTTCGTACGAGATACAAAAAGACTCTCTTATTGAGTCAATAATCCTTTTAGCCTCCCTCTCGGGCTTTGTATGAGATACAAAAACACTCTCTTGTTGAGTCAACCTTTAGCCTCCATCTTGGGCTTCGTACAAGACACATCTAAAAGCACTCTCTTGTTGAGTCAACTCCTTTTAGCCTCTCTCTCTCGGGCTTTGTACGATACACATAAAAACACCCTCTTGTTGGGCCAATAGCCTCCTCTTAGGCCTTGTATAAGAAAAACCCCGGTTGAGTCAATCAACCTTTTAGCATCAAAACTGTGCCTCGTTCACAGGATACAAACATCAATAACTTCTTTCATCTAATCGCTGTAAGCGGCAAGCCTCTGGATTATTTACATCCACGCCAATGTCCCTCTTTTAACATGAGAAAGTCCTAAGGAAAGATAAAGTCTTCTCCTTCAGGTTAAAACCCCCCTATAAAGGAAATTATAGCATTGCTAGGATTCACATATCCCGGTTAAAGTAATCCTCCTTTATAGTCCGTCACCCAACAGTTGTGACAAACAAACCCCCTTAGAGATGACAAATTCTCTCTAAAGACAACACCTTTTCAGCTTCACATCTTGGGCTTTGAATAAGATATAAACCACCTTTTCAGCTTCACGTCTTGGGCTTTGAACAAGACACCAAAACACCATTTCCTCCCATAGAATAGGAGGAACTACGATCGCTCTGATTTCCCTGTTTCGGTAAATGGGAATACGTAGGCATAAGATTGAAAGAAAAATCTTAGCAAGCACACTAATCCAAACTCCCAAATCCCATACCTTCACATATCAACCGAAAAGCATCAGTCTTAAACTCCCACCAATCGCCCAGGCACTATTTTAACAAAATAACTTAAGAGAGACCCACAATCTCAATAGCATATGTTAACCAACAGTCATCTATTTAAACTCAGTATGCAAGCAGGGTTAATTGGAGACATCTATTTCCCTTCCTTCATCAGCTTCAATAGGATAAAAAATGAATCGAACTGTAGTACCCCAAAGGCGATAGTGCTTCGCAACCACGTCCAAAAATTTGCGCTACAAAAAAAATGGCGACTTCACTGGGGAGTGCCATTAGGATCCATCTTACCTTAGTCATCATTCGTCACCATTTTCCACAGAAAAAATTGCGACTCCACTGGGGACATTATTATACAACGAGACCTTGTTCTCTTCCCATCTCTTAAGAAGAAACCTTAAAAAGTGCCACAGAAAAGTAACGCCCACCGTGGGGCTCTTTTCTTTTCTTTATTTCTTTGGGGATTTCGTTGGGATAGGATTTTTGTTAACTTCACTAGGATCTTAGGTCAAAACTTTTAAAGTTAGGAAGGTACCACAGAATGGCGACTCTGCTGGGGAGTCATTTTTGTCAGGAACATAGGATTCATAGCTCTTTAAAGTCTAGGACTTTAGGACAAATATATATACTGCTTTTCCTAATTGATATCTGTGTTTATTTTTCTACTAATGGGAATGCGTGTGATGCCGCATGTGGAAAGATTGAGTATACACCTAGGAAAAACCTCTTTTAGTAGTGCGGAAACTATTGGAAATGGTTGTCACGAAATACTACCCTCTTCTGATGGTTCTTCGAAAAACATCACCTAGCAAGGTTCCCGGCCCGCTGGTGTTTTCTCAACAAGGACTGATGATGTTGAGAGACAGGTACAAAAATCACTAGTATAAACCTTTTGGGGGGGGGGGGGGGGTAGAGCCTTGACTTCATGACACCGACCCTTTGACCCCACATTTTTTCTATGTTTTTGTGTGCTACATTCATGCATTCATCTAAAAAACATTACATCAAAGAAAAATTTTCTCTTCTAGTCTCTCTTTTTCAAACTAAACTAAGACAATAATTGCAAATGTCAGAGAAAAAGATTACGCTCATGGACTTCGGTAGAAGGAGAACTCATAAGTATACCTTCAGGGTTCCAAAACTAGAGGATTAGCGAGGATGATCACTAACCCTGAAGCTTTCAGAGCCAAGTACGGAGGTCTGCTACCTCTTTTAAGAGTCCATGTGATTGAAGGAATCATGGAGGCACTCATTCAGTTTTACGATTCAGTCTATCACTGTTTCACATTCCCGGATTACCAGCTCGCACCAACGCTGGAGGAGTATTCTCACCTAACCGATCTACACATTACTGATCGAGCTCCATTTTCTGGACTGTAAGAAATTCCAAAGGATCAGACGATTGCAAGAGCAATCTATTTGGATGAGTCAGAAATCAAGACTCACATGACCACCAAGGGTGGGCTCCCAGGTTTGCCAGCCCAGTTCTTGACAAAGAAGGCTCTGTACTTTGCTAGTATAATTGTAGTATAATCACATATGTAATTCCTTCCAAGATAAGAATAATGTCTCTATTTTCACAAATCGCTTTCCGCAACGTTAACTCTGAATTTCATTTTGAAAACCTTGAGAAACAATTTTGAAAACTAGTCAATTTCTTAAAAGGTTCTATTCACCCCTCTAGACCATTTCTCTACTCCATATTCTCACCCAACAATAACATGAAAATTCTATACAAAAATTTAAAAGAGAATAGGATAGAGAAAATGTACACCACGATTTACACTAGTTTGGTTCCTCGTCCAGCATGCACCTATCCAGTCTCTAATGATAAGCCATTTGAAATTACTAAGACTTCCACTAATTCATAATTTACAAGTGTCTTTTAATAAAAGAAATAAACATATACAAACTCAAAACTTAAAGTCAACTGCTAAGCAACACACATCTTAATCTTTATTCTCCTTTTGCTGTACATATCTCAATATGACGTAAAACCTTTAAGATCTACTATCTTAAATCAATCCAACTTATTAGAACCAAAGCACTTCAAATTTTTGTCTGCAATAATCTTCACTCGACCCTACTAAAATTCCCTTTTATAAGTCTTTGAACTTGATGAAGAAGCTAGAAACTCCAAGTCCTCTTGGAGAAGAAATTCTTCTTTTTCTTCACTGGATGTCAATCTTCAGAAATTCATAATCACAATCTGATTCTTCAATTTAAAAAAAAAAATTCTTCACAATAATATTAGAACACCTAATGAATCACCTCACATCTACAACTCACAGTTTCATAGAGCTGAGCAACACTCAACAATGGTATTTTTGGCTAGAGGTTGAAGATGAAGTTTTTAAGAAAAATATCACGCAACACATGTTCACACTCAAGAAATCAACAGTAGAATTATTTTCCTTCAAGGTTAATCTAAGAGAGAATACTTTTGTGATTTACAAAATACTCAAGGTTTTTAAAATATTATGAAAGTTATATTTTATAGAGAGATAGAAATTTGTTATTATATGTTTAGATATAAGGCACAAACAGGTGTAAAAACAAAACTTCGGTTCGAGTCAAATGCAATAATGATGATTCGAATCAAGTGAGAGAATGATTTAAATTAAGATGAGAAAATTCATAATTTTTTCTTGTTTGATTAGAGCCATGACTATATTAATGTGATTTGAGTCAAGCCAATCTATGACTTGAGTAACATTTCTCAAATTGAATTCCAAAATAAAAAACTCTTTCATGTTTTGAGTCAAACCAAAGTGTAATTCGATACAAGGAACTTTATGATTCAAGTCATTTAAGGACCTTATTCGAGCCACACTTTTAGCCATAAATTAAAATTTATAACTTACTTATGATTAGAATCATGCTTTGCATGAAATTATTGATTGAAGTCACAAACTTGTGATTCAAGCCATCTTGCATTGATTTTAGTTAAATGCTGAATTTTAAAGGATATTATAAGTTATTTCAACCTAGGAGACAATGAGGGACAATTGTGAGGGACTCAAACTTTATATAGATTAAATTGATACATTACTGATGATGCAATTTCAGACACTAGCAAACAAGTCTGTGACTTACCCTTATGGGATAATGGAGATATGTTGGTAAAGTTTGGAGGATTTGTATTTTTGGTTGATTTTGTAATCCTTGATATGGAGAAAGTAGTCAAGATGATGATAGTTCTGAGAAGACCGTTATAACTAACTACTAACTCAAATATTGATTTAGAGTTATGTGCACTTTGAATAAAATATATAAATGAGAAACTTATAATAAAAGTTTATGAAGTCTTGCATCAAAGTGATGGGAATATTGAATGTTACAACATTGAGGTGCTTCATAAGGAATGGTGCCAATAAGAATCACTAACTCACCAAATTTCAAGTTTAGAGGACAAGCAAAATGTTCATAGTAAGCAAGTCAAACAGAAAATAAAGAAGGGTACAAGTGTAGCCGCCATGGTTAAGGAAAAAGAGAGAGAGGTAGATGACATGTCATGGTTCAAAAGAACAAAGAAACTAACGATGGAGACAAATCAATTTATACCATCTTGGATCAAGCTACTATCTCTTATTGGGATGAAGAAGAAAGTTGGATAATACATGCCCATGATGATTAAAGGCAAAACTATTATTGAATCAACTATGGAGTTTCCCGCTTAAATTGGGCGATGATTTTTCGAGTTAAGGAAGATAAATAAGAGTTGGATGGGATGAGAGGCAACCCATATTATAGTAATGCATGAACAAGATGATGAACAACCATTGGCGGGAAAAGTTTGAATTTGAAATTATGAAAATGTTAAAATTTGAATTAAGCCAAATACCAAAAAGGCTTAAGACTATATATTACAATAATGGGACAAAGAAAGATAAAGGATACTAAGCTCAATAACCATAATGAAGCCCAAAGATAAAACTAACTATTTATCTAATACCCCCATAAGCCTGGGGGTAAATGGAGTGAAGCCCATGCTTAGTGATATTGGAAAGGAAAGGCTTTGTATCCAAGCTGTTGTGATGAGGTGACAAGAAAAAGATGGAAGAGTTGTTGTTGTAACTTTTCAGGAACCAAATGACATTCTAAATCAATATGCTTGGTACGCTCATGGAAGGAAGAATTGCTTGCGATGTTCCTAGCATAAGCATTATCACAACAAAAAAGTGCAGGTTGCTTGAAAGAGATGAGGAGTTCTTTAAGTATGTTGGTCAGCCATTGAAGTTAGCAAATTGTTGAAGCCATGGACCTATATTATGCCTCAGTGAAGCTTCTAGATACTGTTGGTTGCTTTTTTGATTTCCAAGAGATCAAAGAATCTCCAAGGTATATGCAGAAATCGGTAATGGAATTACGCGTTCCAGGACAGGTTGCCCAATCCAAATCTGAGAATTCTTTGAGTTGCAGAGATGACGTGTTGGGAAAGAATAATCTTTGGTCTGGAGAAGCTTTGAGATAATGAAGAATCCTGAGAGCTGCATTATAGTGTATGTCAGTTGGACAACCCATGTGTTGACTGAGTTGTTGTATATAGTAAGAGATATATGGCCTTGTGTTGAGCAGGTAAATTAATTATCCAACTAGCCTTCGATACTTTGTTGGATCGTGTAAAGGAGTGCCATCAGTGGTTTGAAACCGAGTACGAGCCATGGGAGTGTGTGGTAGGTTTGCATCCTAGTAAATTAGTATTGGAAGGAAGATCAAATGTGTTTTTTCTCTGACAAATGTTGACGCCGGAGGTGTTTATTTCTACTTCAAGCCCAATTAAATACTTCAATGTGCCAAGATACTTGATGTGGAAATGATGTTTTAGTATGTCATTTGTTTTGTTGATGATGTTCAAGTTATTTCCTGCAATAAGAAGATCATCAACATATATTAAGATAAAGGTGAGATGCTCATGAGATTGGTGTATGAAGAGTGAATGGTTAGAGGAGCATTGCTTGAAATTATATGTGATTAAAACTTTAGATAAATTTTCAAACCATTGTCTACTGGACTACTTTAATCCATAAATGGATTTGAGAGGTTTGCATACTTGATTTGGAGAAGAGGCTACAATACCCTTAGGTAAAGTCATGTACACTTCCTATACCCGTCTGAATGAAATTTTTTCTTTGACACCCACATACAACCTATGGCTTTATTTCCTGGAGGTAAAGTGGTGAAAGTCCATGTGTGATTTCCTGTCAAAGCTTGAATTTCAGCTTCCATAGCCTTGAACTAATAAGGGTGAGCACTAGCTTGCTTATAAGAAACAGGATCACATGTAGTGGTAACAGCAGAAATAAAAGAATAATATGCAGGTGAAAGATGATTATAGGAAATATATTTCTAAATATTATCATAAAGAATAGAGGTATGAGATGCATTACAAACAAAATCTTTCAAATATGTAGAGGCGGATTTTTGTCTTGTGGATTTTTTTATGGTTGTAATATCAGGAGAACTCTCAAGTTCAGAAATGTGGGTAATATCAGTTTGTTTGGCATGTATATTTGTGGGAGTGGAAGATTGAGGCACAATGGGAGAAACAATGTGATTATGAGAATGATGCTAGTGTGGTCAGGTTCATGTGTATTGTCAATATTGGTAAGGAAATCTATGGAATTGAGGTGATCAAAAAGGAAAGGAATGGTAGATTGGTCTGTGTTTAGGAGAGGTTCAGTATGGGTGTGATGAGGGGAATAAGGTGTGTAAGGAAAGATGTTTTCATGGAAAACACAATTCCTTGAAGTTAAAATGGATCTATTGGTAAGTTAAAACAGAAGGTATCCTTTAATTCCCATGGGAAATCCTAAGAATGAACATTTGGTGGCTCTAGGATCTAATTTATCTCTATGTCTAGTAAGGATGGAAGCATAGGCATGTCATCCAAAGGTTTTAATATTGGTATAGGATTGAGGTGTTTTGAAGAGAAGCTCATAAGGTGTGTGGTTTTGGATGATAGGGCTGCAGAGTCTGTTTATCAAATAAGTGGCATGACATAGTGAAAAAGACCAAAAACACTTAGGCAAGTTAGCATGGAACAAAAGGGATCTAGTGACATTAAGTAAGTGTCTATGCTTTCTTTTTACAATTGAGTTTTATTGATGTGTTTCAACACAACTCCTTTGGTGTATAATACCTAGAGAAGTCAATTGTACCTTTGACTTTTGACCAAGACAGGATCTCAAGCTTTGGGACATGATTCAAAACACTCAAAAACACCTTTGGAGTCCATCCATGGTGTTCAAAAAAGCCCAAGGTTTTGATTTCATAAAGGATCACAAAGTTTAAAGTTCATATGATATAAAAGTCTACTATGGTCAAAATCAAGTTTGACTTTTGGAGTTTTTGGTAAAACACAGTCTCTTCAAGTCAAGAATGATGTTAATATGTGATTTGGATCATGATTGATCAAGAAAAATCAAGAAGTATAAGTTTACTTGTAAAAAGGCAACATGGGAGAAGTTGAATTTTTTCTAAGTTATAAAATTCAATGATTTTTGCCCTACTTTACAGGGCAATAAATTCCAAACCAAGTAACCATTTTCTTTTATCCAAAGATCAAATTGAAGAGCTTGTTACATACTACAACTTTGTCCTTGAGGGTGGAATCCAAAAAATGCATAGATTTCAAGATATAAGGCCATGAAGTTGATGTTTCATTCAAATATGAATTCCAACACTTAGAGAAATTTTAAGACATAATTTGTCTTGTGTTGAAGCTAACTTTGAGGCCATTTTTCTCCATGATCCACATTGATCCAAGACAAACTTTGAATATCAAAGTTGAAGTATGATATCTCAGCTTTCCAAAATGACCAAAAACACACATTTACCTAATTTGAGCAAGGAGATATGAATTTCATAACTTGCCTTGTTAAAACTGATTTTTCAAGACAGATTTGCCAAACCTACTTGTGCCACACGACTTGGATAACCTTGCAAGCTCAATATCTTCACAAGATCAACACGAAAATGATCATGAACCATGTGCTCTGCAAAACACAACTGAATTTTCAAGATTCCATCTTTGGCATGTGTCAAAAATCATTTCAAAAACCATGTAGTGAGGTCTTGTCCTCTAGCATTAAAGTGGAATAATGATTTTGAGCAAAAACCCTCTAAATTGTTAGAACTTGACCAGAACATCAAGGGATAAGATGAAGCCTTGTGGAACATAGCTCAAAGGATCAGAAATCATAGCCATGTGAGAATGTAAGCTATGTACCTTGGCATTCAAGTAATAGCTACATGACATCACTTAGTGGATAATAGCATGCATCATGATCCTCTCAAATTCAAAATATCTGATGCATTCCTCCTATAAATAGAGGTCATTCTGAACATTCTAAACACACCAAAACATTGCAAGAAGCTTGATTTCTAAGAAACCTCTCCCTTATCAAAAATTCAAAGTCTAAAGGAGTGAAAACTTGGAACTTCAACTCCAAGCCATTTCTACTCAAACCAGTGATCAAAACACTTCACATACATCATGTGGAAGTGATACAAACACTTATCCATCATCTGTACAACCAAAACCATCAAGTCATATATCATTTGCTTCACATACACTATAGGTTTTGGATTGATTTGGCCAGGAAGTTCTAGAAGTTTTCAAACCAATTCAAGCATTGTAACACATTCTTTCAAGGTCAAGCAAGCTGTTGGCATCAAGAAACTGCATCTGGAACACTACTGTCAAGGAATTGGATTTCCACTTTTGCAAGGTAAGTTGCTCTAAACTAAACTCTATGATTCATGCATCATTCTTGATCGTTTGTGTTACAGACATGTTTGTCATGATGTTTTGATCATTTTTCCTCAATCAATTATTATGTATCATTAACACATGTGATTTCATATCAAAATGTTCAGTTAGGGTTCATATGATGGTCAAATTAATTTAGTTTGATACGCTTAAAATAAATAAATTTGGTTATTGCCATCCAATTCCTTGTTAAAAATCCAACATTTTTCATTGTTACATCATGCCATTTAGTTGAGTATTCAGAGAGTTGGGATTTTCAATCTTTTGAAGAAGAAGAGGAAGCTCGTGGAAGAAGATGAACATGGAGGGCACCATTTTTCAAAATAAAATGTGTTTTTAATATATATTTAGTTCATTTCAGTTTAATACACCGATGTATCACCACCCCAGTGGTTAAAGCGTGTGTTTGGAAAGTTTGAGTATGCCCAAGGTCTGGGGCTCGAATCCCCCTCGCCCTAGACCTTTTGATTTTATTTTTTAAACCATTTTCAAAAGAAACTTTCTATATTATTTTCACTAACCATTTTTGTCAATCACACACACATGGCTCAGATGGTTATCCTTTAAAACCAACACCCAAATGGTGCAAGTTCAACACCCATGGAGGCCATTCCTAATTTTTTAACACGATTTTTTCTCAGTTTTTTCACAACTTCATCAATTTATTTCAACAAGAACAAATAATTATTTTGAGCCAATTTTTTGGACACTTCTCATTTATCTTACATATTTTGAGAATCCATTTAAAAATTCCAAAAATAATATTTATTTTTGACATTTTTGTTAGGTTGAAAACTAGTACTTTTAAGTATTTTGCACACCTGTCCTTGATTTCTTTTGATTCTTTTATTGACCTAATGACATCCATATGTCTTTATGGTCATGATACACATTGTTTAAAGTCTTGTTGATATACCTAACATGTAGTCTTGACATATAGATACCATGATTAGGTGTTATTTCTTTTAAAGATTACCTCGATTAAATCTTTTGGTTAGTTAAAACTTTAGGGTTTGGTTTACCAGTTTCCCATACTCATCTGATCCTCATTTCATCTTGAACATATTACTTGAACTTCTTTGTGATTAATTCAATTGATTAAAACTTTGCTCACATATTCAAGTATTTCTTTCATAAACTCTCACAATGATAAACATATCTACTTGTCTAATACTCATTCACATGTTGATATACCATGCTTAGTCAATACCATGGTCACTTCATCCTTGATGACTACCTTTTGTTTACAAGCTTAATCAATCTTATCTTGTTAAGTTTCTCTTGACATTTACTTTGATAACACTTGCATTTATATAACTGTTGCATTTCAATGCTCATATTTAGTTTAGACCTAGTTCAAACTTTAGTATTCACTTTAAAACTCAAACCTCAATTCAAACCCTAGCTAACCTTTGGCTTCAAATTCAAAACTTTTCCCCCAAAGATGAGACATAAATCATCTCTATAGAAGAGATGTCTCTTCTATTCTCCACAACATAAATCGAACTTTTCAAACTTTTTTTTCCATTCTAAGTGATGTAAGTGGCACACTTATTGATTCAAAATCCAAGTTGGAGTCCTTCTCTTATCAAGGTACAAAAACACTTCTTTCATTTAAGTAATATAAGTGGCACACTTGTTGATTCTATATCAAAGTCAAGGTCCTTCTCTTAATATACAAAGACTCATTTAAAGGAAGATATGGCATTACTCTGGATTTTCTACATCCAAGTTTAATGCTTCTTCCCTTTATTATCTTCTTTCTCTAAATGTTTGTGGTGAATAGGTGAGATATCTCCCTTAAGGTGAAAATTTGTCTCTTCTCTCAAAAACCAACAAACCCAACTCCACCCATTAGTAGGTGGAACTACGAACGCTCTGATTTTTCAACTTTCTTTTGAGAATACGTAGGCATAAGATTGTGAGATCTTAGCGATCACAGAATAAATAAAACCTTTAGGTCCATACACCTTTGTCTTAGTTTATTTCAACTTACACTACAAAGACAACAAAAACATTTCCCACTCTTATCACTTACTCAAAACAATCAAACAAATCCCTAATACTCAACAAATTACTTAATCAACAGTAACACAAATATAAACAAGAGGTTCCTATAGAATACTATAGATGATTAAGGTGATAGTACCTTCCCTTTGTATAACCAATCCCGATTCCCAATCTCTCAAGTTCATTGTTTTGCATTTCACACACTCACGGTTTATTCAGATTTCCCCTTCCCTCCTTTAGGGATAAATTAAAAGTTCACATGTAAAAGTGCGACCCCATTCAAAAGGAGAGGAAGAGTCGCGCTGGTACACCATCCATAAAAGCAACAAAAATAGGGCCCCATATGTCCATATGAACTAAATCAAAGCAATTAAGAGAAACATAATTGCTAATAGGGAAAGGAAGTTTACATTGCCTAGATAAATGGCAAGTGTTATAAATAGAAGTCTTATGAGATTTGATAATAGGAAAAGTTTGAGACATGGTGTGTAAAACCTCACTTGAGGGATGCCCTAAACGATGGTGCCATAAGAAAGTATCTACATTGTCATAATCCTTAATGATAATAGTGTTACAAGTATTGTGATATGTGAAATTATGTACAGGAAGTTTATGAAGGATGTAAAGGTTGTTATGTTGAGTCACTTGTCCAATCATCCACTAGGTAGACACATCCTTAATATAGCAGGAGTTATGTGAGAAGGAAATGCTATAATTAGATGTGTGACAAAGTTTAGATATGGATATCAAGCTAAACTTAAATTCATGTATGTAAAACACATTATGGCGGTGCAGGAAAGAATCAAGGATAACAGTGCCAGAATAATTAGCAGGCATTCGAGTTTCATTAGGGAGATGAATGTAGACAGGGGCAATAACAGATATATCAGAAAAACATTTGATATGAGGGCATACATGATGTGATGCACTTGAATCAAGGATCCACGTAGCAGATAGTACTCTGTGCGATGTGTGGTGAAAGAATGCGATTGATCCAAGAAAGGACCATATTGTTCGCACGATCCCAAAGCTCATAGTTTGGGTCAGAGAATGCAGGTTTGAGGAAATTACCATTGATGAAGGAGAGCTTGTTCTTTGATGTCAAAGCTCGCCGCATGGATTTGCTCCAAATGTGATAGTTGTTGTTATCTAGAGGTGGTGCGACAATGGTGGCATCGGGGTTCTCTCCAGGAAGAAGGTAAAAGGAGTTTCGAGGATTCAAGATTGGATCGATTTGATCGGTCTTGGGAGTATTAGGTTTTTTAGAGGTTTCTTTATCAAGGGATTTATTGTCAGAGTCGTCATCGGAAGCCATGAAAGGACTGAGAGGAAAGGTTTAAAAGGTGGAGCTGATGAAGACGAGGAAGAAATAAAGGGTGAAAGAATGAGTATATTCTGATATCATATTATAGTAATGCATGAACAAGATGATGAACAACCATTGGCAGGAAAAACATGAAATTGAAATCATGAAAATGTGAAAATCTAAATTCATTCAAATACCAAAAAAGGCTTAAGAATATATGTTACAATAATGGGCCAAAGAAAGATAAAGGCTACTAAGTCCAATAACATAATGGAACCTAAAGATAAAGCTAACTATTTATCTAATAACCCATCCAAAGTTTTAGTGTTTTCATTTTGTTTTTGTTTTTAGTTATTTTTAGCTTTCAATAAGTGGTAAAATACTTACCATAGATTGATATGAAACAAAGACTTAGGTTGTGAGTGAAAAACAATAAATTTTGAACTTTTTTCAATCTGTTGCACCTAGAAATATTGCTGCACACATGCTTCATTTTAAAGCGTGATCTACCGTTCTGCCTCAAAATGTGTCGTGCTTTGCAAAATTCATGACACGGAATTGTATTCATCTATAATTTCATGTCATTTATCCCTTTTATTTCTTTTCTCCTAATTTTTATTTTACTTAAATACCAATGGTGGTTGAGTAAGTGGTATTCATGATACAAATTCTTTGTAATAATTTTTGCTATTATAATGATTTTGTCTGATTTATGAGACTAAACAATTGTGTATCACTTTTACTTAACTGATGATAACAAAGATTTGATTGTGAAAGATATCCAACACATTCTTGTTATTTCTTAAGTATCAACGGAAGTTTAAAATGACTAATGGAAGGATAAAGGAAAAAAAAAGGAAGTCTATCTCAATATTTTTTTAAACTTATGGATACCTAAACTAGTAATATTTGAGCCATATTATTCACTATTTATTTCTTTCTTTGCATATGAGAGATATCCATGAATTTGTTTATTTTCTAGAACTTGCCATGTTTCTGTATAGTTAATTGGCTTGTTGTTTGTACAATAAGGAAAAGTTTTTTTACACCTAGAATCCCTTAGTAATATCTGATCGGAGATGACCAGAAGGAGATCGTCGTGGCCTTCGTGTAGGGCAAGTGCAGCTGCTCGTTGGAGAAGAAAAGGGGGTGGAGGTACCTGCAAGGTACTTCGATGCCAAAGTAAGTATTTGGTCAAAGAAAAGGGGAAAGCAAGTAAGAGTAGTCAAGTATATGATTCGTGATACCTGCTCCTCTCAAATGAGGGGGTTTTTTATAGATAAATGGGTGGCGAGCAAAGCGCGTGGTCTTCTAACTGTTCCCGTAATATCCGGTGAGGAGGCTGGACGTGTGACCTATTCTGCGCGTGAGGGGGACACGCCCAACGGTCATGTTGTGCCCAACGGTTATATTGTGCATATTGGGCCTGTTCGCCAGTTATGCTGGATTGGGCCTGGCCCTTAAGGGCAGGAAGCCCTGCCCAGTCCAGAACAGGAGCCCCCCAAGCCATTGCTTTGTTGTAGAGTAATGACTTAGGCAGCTGTTACTCGTACTGTCGGGCAGGTGGTAGATCGCATGGAGTGCTTCATTCGTGCTCCTTGACGTGGTCGTCACTTTTTAGCGTGAAAACGATGATCAAGACCTGCAACGTCTTCGGAGAGATGGCTGTTTTTTGGCGAACATATCTGCTCGGAAGTGTTTACTTTGACGAGGAGGTTTGCTCGTAGGCCAGTTGTTGCATTTGTGCGCCGACTAGATGTGGTCGTTAGTTTCTAGCGCGCGATGTCGACCAGGAGTTTCGTCCTCCTCGTGGAGGTGAGGGTTCCTGCTCGTGGATACGTTCGTTATGACGGGGAGACTTGCTCGCGGGAGTTCGAGGGTTGATGAATTTTTTTGCGTTGAACCAGGCGAAGAGTTTTTGTGACACGTGGTGTGTATCTATGGCCCTTGTCAGTCCTAGGGGCGTATAGGCTATGATAACTCTCACGATTCCCCACGATCTAATGGTTATAAAAGGGTGGGGGACGGTTTCATTTTCATAATTTCCCAAGTTTTTCACTCTTTGCTCTCGTTTGCTCTGCAATTTGTCTTCGCCGGAGCTTCTCTTCGCCACCGTCAACTTCTTCTTTTACTTGTAAGTTCCCTCTTCCCGTTCGTGTATTTTTATGAATTTTCCGGTAGAAGTTCATACTTTCCGGTGGAACTTCATGCGTTTATTGATGAACACATGAATTCCAGGAAATTCCATGAAGAACATGATGAATCTCTAGAATTTTGTAGAAATTGTTAGTGTAGATCTTTGTAGAATCTGGTTAGGTGTAGAATTTAGTTTGTAGCCGGGCACTAGGCCTGTTCGGGACATTGGGGTGATTCCGGGACGACCACGTATCATTGTATGTGCCTCTGTGAGTCTTGGTCGCGGGGACTTTATCTAAGTTGATTGTAGACATTTTAGACGAGCGTATGGTTGTCCTCGGGTTCGTTAACGCCCTTTCACTTGATCAGTGGTGGAAGGGTGGATTTGATCATGGACGTCGAATTCACTTCTCTTCCTCTGCTTTTCAGGTGGAAATGGTCGAACCCCGTGATGACGTTGTGTCCGACGCCCAGGAGGTGCTCGAGGATCCCGGTGTGTCCGCTGACTATTCGAATATCAAGGTTGCGGGAGGGGACCTTGAATGGCTTGGACACGAGCCTTTGTCTTTTCGATCAACCCTTTCCGAGGAGGAGGTACGGGATTTCGACCTGTTGGAATTGCGCGACGAGGATACTCCACGGGCCTGGAAAGCTTTTCGTCCCGGGGAGCACGATAGAATCTGTTCCGCGTATCCGGGACTTCGCTTTCCCATGTACGAATTTGCGTTTACGGAGGCCAAGATGCGTCTTCCTTTCATTGATTTCCAATCGTCTGTGTTCACATACTTGGAGTTGTGCCCGTCCCAGCTCCATCCGAACGCTTTGGCTTTTATAAGGGCCTTTGAGTTGGTGTGCCGTTATCTACAAATCGGGGCGACCACGGACCTCTTCTTCTGCCTCTTCCAGATTCAGCGGAGCACGGCGGGGTCGAAACAGAGTTGGGTATCGTTCAAGCAACAGAGTAGGTTGTGCTGGCCGTATTCTGATTCGATACGTAACTTTAAGGATAGGTTTCTGGTCGTGAGGCCTATGACTGAGGAGGCGAGAAGGAGCATTTCGACCATCGAGAGGGTGATGGTGGATGGTCGGGAAAGGGATAGTGTTGTCTCCATTTTCCCTTTGGAATGGGTCTTTACCCATTTTAGATGTCGAACAGATCAGTTCCTGGTGAAGCATGAGCAGCTTTGCCCGGCTGATAAGGAGTCGTATAGGATTCTTCACGCTTACGTGGAGAGCTTCTCTCCGGCCTACGTCGTCGATCGGGACGGGAATCAGCTGGTCGGGGAGGATGATAATGATGACGATGACGATGCTAGATATATTAATGTCAAAGCTCTCCTCGAGTGTGATAACGATGACGATGCTATGACCCTGCTTGGTATGCTTCACTGTTTTGTTTTATCTCTTTAAGTTTTTCTTATCCTGATTTGTTATGTGTCTTCGTAGGTATGATGGCTGATATGCGAGAACGTTTGATGAAGTCGCAGGCGGCCAAAGTCCATAGGAAAGCGACCGCAGGTGCCAAGACCGGTGCAGCCAAGCAAACGGTGATAGAGAGTTTTACCGCTGGACCTTCCCCTGAGCCGGAGAGAGCCTCAACGCCGCTGACCCCGGAGGGTTCCCATAAACAGAAGAGAGATGCCGCGGGGACTTCTGTAGCCGCTGGTCCGGGCGGGTCTGGCGCCGGACATCTTGTTCTCCCCGCTTGTTATACTCGTCGGGATTTGTTCGCTGAAGGGGATTCGATTGAAGTCCATGAGTCTGAAGGCGTGGCTATCCTGAATGTTAATTCTAAAGCGAGGAGGAAACAGCTGTACCAGGACGCGGCGGGCATGTTTAGGGTTCTTGAAGCTGCTCTTGTCCTCGCAGATGACGAAGCTGCTACTCGGGCGAGCCTTGTAAAATCTAAGAACAGAGTAGCCGAGCTGGAGGTAGAAAACAACCGGCTGTTTAATGATTTAAAACAGTTCGAAGGTCACCAGGAGGCCAGGGTACTGCTCCAGGAGGAGGTGACTCAGCTAAAGCTGGCCGCGCTCAAAGCCGACGAGGAGAGGAAGAAGATGCAGGCGAGGATCGCTGAGTTGGAAGGTCTGACTTCAGCCGTTCAGGACGAAAACGATGATGAGCAATCCTTGAAGTCGCGGGCTGACCTGATCGGGAGGATCAGGATCCTTGGCGAGGACAACCTAAAGGCGGCTGAGTTCGGCTTCAACGCGGCAAAAGAGCAAATGGTGGCCCTCAACTCCGACGTTCAGCTCCTGACAGATGGAATGGGTTTGTTCAACACGGTAGTGGACGGCAAAGTTGTCCCCGCGGAGGAGGAAAGTGAAGTCGTAGGGTAGGACTGTTTTTGGCATGTTTTGTGGGCCTGCGCGCCTTTATGAATTTGTATTGATTATTTTGTATGGGCGCTGCCCCCCTTTTTTCTTTGTATGTGACATTATCTGGCCGTGGCTGGTACGTTAATATATTTGGATTTTGTGGACGTTGTATTGTGAATTTGCTCTGTTTGTTTATATGTATGTGCGTGCTCGGATAAGCGAGGAACCTACCGAGGAGGGCGACGTGGTTCTGCCCGTGATGAGACTAGGACTTCGTTTGAGGTACTAGTCTCATAGGCTTGGACTGTTCCCATCGCGAGCTGGGTGTCCTGCCTGAACGGTGCGGCAACGGCGGAGCTCGGTTGAGGTATCCCCGTTGTGCGCAGGATCTGCTCGTTCAATGAGCAGAAGCTGGCCGGCGTTGTAATGCGTGTCATGCTTCACCAGGGCATGATATGAAGGTCGCGCACTTCTCCCCGTTTTGGGTTGATCGTGTCGGCGACTTATCTATCCCCGTAGTTAAGGACTTAACTATAGTATTGCTTGAGTTTTTCAGCATTCCATGGTCGAGCAAATTGTTTTTCGTCCAGTGTTTCCAAGTAATACGCTCCCGTGCCCGTTTTGGACTTGACCCTGTAAGGTCCTTCCCAGTTCGCTGCCAGTTTCCCTTCGCGAGAATCCTTCTGGTTTCTGCGCAGGACCAGGCTGCCTACGGGAAAGTCACGTTTTATGACCCTGGCGTCGTGTCGCAACGCTATTTGTTGTTTCAACGTGGCCTCGTGGAGGGCAGCCCCTGATCTTACTTCTTCGACCAGATCGAGCTCCTCGCGTAGAGCCTCGTCGTTCATTTCTTCGTCGAGGGGAGCTTCTGTCCTTCTCGAGGGTTCCCTTATCTCCACCAGTATTACCGCCTCTGTTCCGTACGCTAGTCGGAAAGGGGTTTCCCCGGTGGTGGAGTGAGGTGTCGTCCTGTACGCCCAGAGGACGCTGTGGAGCTCCTCGACCCACCTCTTCTTGGCCTCCCCTAGTCTTCGCTTCAATCCGCGTAGGATTACTCTGTTCGCGGCCTCCGCTTGCCCGTTGGTCTGGGGATGTTCGACCGAAGTAAAGTGTTGTTTCGTTCCCAATTTGGCGACGAAGTCTCGGAATTTTCTGTCCGTGAATTGGGTTCCGTTGTCGGTCACGAGGGCCTGCGGTACCCCGTATCTGGCGAGGACATTTCTTTTGTAGAAACGCAATATGTTGAAGGCTGTGATCTTGGCGAGCGCTTCGGCTTCGATCCATTTTGTGAAGTAGTCGACGGCTACGATTAGGAATTTATTTTGATAAGATCCCATTGTAAAAGGGCCTAGGATGTCCATCCCCCACCAGGCGAAGGGCCATGGCGAGGAGAGGGTCTTCAACTCGTTGGGGGTGCCAAATGGATGTTCCCGTGACGCTGGCAACGGTCACATTTTTGCCCGTGCTCTTTGGCGTCTTGCTGCATGGTCGGCCAGTAATATCCTGCGGGCAAAGCTTTTCGAGCCAAGGATCTTCCCCCTAAGTGTTGCGCGTTGATGCCCTCGTGGATTTCTTGTAGGATTTCGGGGACCTGGGCCTTGTCGACACATTTTAATAGGGGAATGGAGAACCCTCGTTGGTATAACCTGTCCTCGATCAGTACGTACGAGCAGGCTCGTCGTTTAATTACACTGGCTTCCTTACTGTCTTCGGGAAGTTCCCCATTGGTGAGGTAATTGTATACCGGGGTCATCCAGCAATGGGGGTCTCCGATGACGTTAACATCTACCAGGTTGGATTTTGTAATGCTCGGGCTGACCAGTGTTTCCTGTATGACAGATTTATTTCCGCCTTTTTTCCTGGTGCTGGCTAATTTGGAGAGGATGTCTGCTCGGGTATTCTGTTCGCGCGGGACGTGTTGGACTTCCCATGCTTCAAACTCCGCTATTTTGTCTTTTACCACGGCCAAGTATTCAGCGAGTTGGTCGTTTTTTGCCTGGAATTCTCCTCGCACTTGAGACACCACGAGTTGGGAATCAGTGCAGATTTTTATTTTCTTCGCGCCGACGTCTTTGGCTAGTCGTAATCCTGCAAGGAAGGCCTCATATTCGGCTTGATTGTTGGATGTATTGAATGAGAGGACCAGGGACACTTCGATCAGGGTCCCTTCTTCGCTTTCGAGGATTATTCCTGCTCCACTGCCCGAGGGGCTTGATGCGCCATCCACGTAGATGATCCACCTCTGTGTTCCTCCCGGGGGGGACGGTTCTGGGGTCATCTCTGCCACGAAGTCGGCCAGGACCTGTGCCTTGAGGGCTTTCCTCCCTTCGTAGTGGATGTCGAACTCGGCCAGTTCGAGGGACCATTTTAGCATCCTGCCCGCCATATCTGGTCGGGTTAACAGCTATCTAATAGGCTGGTCGGTCCTGACAACGACAGTGTGTGCCAGGAAGTAATGTCTGAGTCTCCTCGCGGCGATTATAAGGGCAAGGGCTACCCGTTTTATCTGCGTGTACCTAACTTCGGGTCCTTGTAGGGCTTTACTGGTGAAGTAGATGGGTTTCTGCCCGGTAGTAGTTTCGCGAATAAGTGCTGCACTTACTGCTTCGTTGGCCACGGAGAGATATAGGTATATGGTTTCCCCGCGGTCTGGTCGTGACAATACTGGTGGGGCAGATAGAGCTTGTTTGAAATGGGTAAGGGCCTGCTCGCATTCGTCCGTCCACTCGAAATTTGCCTCCTTCCTGAGTAATTTAAAGAAGGGCAGGGCGTGCTGGGCGGATTTGCTTACGAAGCGAGCAAGGGACGCGAGCATCCCGCTTAGGGATTGTATCGCCTTTTTCGACCGTGGTGTGGGAAATTCTACGAGTGCCCGGAATTTGTCTGGGTTTGCCTCTATGCCTCTTTCGGTGAGGTAAAATCCGAGGAATTTCCCTGCTCGTACACCGAAGGTGCATTTTTCTGGATTAAAACGTATTTTACACTTTCGAGCTTGGTCGAACACCTTGCGCAAGTGGGTGGTGTGGTCGGATTCCTCTTGGGATTTGACGATCATATCGTCCATGTATACTTCGAGCATGTCTCCGATTTCTGATCGGAAGACTTTGTTCATCATGTGCTGGTACGTGGCCCCGGCGTTTTTTAGTCCAAAGGGCATTACGTTATAGTAATAATTTCCCGAGGGGGTCATGAATGCTGTGTATCTCTTGTCCTCGTCGGCCATTGGGATTTGGTTGTATCCCGAATATGCGTCCATGAAGGACAAGAGCTTGAAACCGGCGGAATTGTCTACGAGCTTATCTATGCTCGGCAGTGGATATGCGTCTTTCGGGCAAGCCCGATTAAGATCGGTGTAGCCAATGCACATGCGCCACTTTCCATTACTCTTTTTAACAAGTACAATATTTGAGATCCAGGTCGTATACCTGGCCTCGGAAATAAAATTTGCCTCTAAGAGGTCTTGTACAAGTTTTTCGGCAGCCTGTGCCTTTTCCTCGGACTGTTTCCTTCTTCGCTGGGCAACGGCGCGGGCAGCTGGATCGATTGTCAAGTGGTGACAGGCAGTTTCTGGATCCAAACCGGGCATGTTTGCTGTACTCCAGGTGAACAGGTCGGCGTTGTCGTCGAGACATGCTTTTAGCTCCCTCTTTACCTCTTCGGGGAGGCCAGCGCCGATCTTCACTCCCCTGCTGGGGTTGTTACTGAAGGTGATGACCTCGAACTCTCCATCTGGGACTGGACGCAGGGGTGCAGGCGAGGGGGAGCGCGTTGCTCCCGAGTTATTATCCTCGCCCCGATCATCGTGTCCTTCAGCGAGCCTGCTGTCGAGGTCGATGGTGTGTACGGGAAGCGTGGGTTTTTTCCCTGGCTAGCCCTCCTCGGCCGAAACTTCGTCTTCCCTGGTGCGCTTTGCCGACGTCGTTGTTGTCGCTATCTGGTTCTGACCTTTGGTTGCGGCCTCGAAGCACCTGCGAGCAGCTTCAATATCGCCGTGTAGAGTTGCGACGTGTCCCTTCTCTGTGTAGTACTTTAGCTTGAGATGGACTGTCGAGGGGACAGCGACGAGCTCGGCAAGAGCTGGTCTGCCCAGAATGCATTGATAGAGCGACGGACAATCGATGACCAGGAACTGCGTTTTGATTGTCCGCGATGCTTCTTCCTCGCCAAGCGTTACTGGAATTTCTACGTAACCCCAGGGTCGGGCAGTTGCTCCATTGAATCCTTAGAGATCAGATCCTACGTACGGAGAGAGATTAGACTTATTTAGCTTCAGTGCGCGGAACAGGCTGGAGTACATGATGTCCACGGAACTGCCCTGATCGACCAGGATTCTCCGCACATCTGTTGATGATAACTTGGCCCTAATCAGCAGAGGGATGTGGGAATTCGGGGAGCCCCCGGGGAGCTCTTCCCGGTAGAACGTGATTGGTTGTGAACGCCCTTTACCTTTGTTGATCGTGTACAATTGGTCGGGGCTGCTGTCGATCAACTGTTCAAACTTTCGTTTGATGGAACCGACCGTGAGCTCATGGTACCCCCCACATGAGATAACCATGGCTGTAGGAAACGTTTCCCAGGTGCTGTGCATGAATGCCTGGGAAGTCGGGTCGATGTGACTTGGGATGAAAAAGTCCTCTGGTCGGCTGACGGACATTGCGACCTGTGGGGGAGGACTGGAGGGTGTTGACTCTATTTCTTTCTTTTTATCAGTCGCGTCACATCCGGAGGATTCCCCCTTCTTCACGTACTGTTTCAGATGTCCCTCTTTGATGAGGATCTCTATAGCGTCTTTAAGGTGCACGCAGTCTTCTGTTACGTGCCCGTGGCTACGATGGAAACGACAATACTTGCTCTTGTCGACGCTCCCTTTGGCCGAGGTCGGTTTAGGGAACCGGACACCTCCTTGTTTGAACTCGGTGTTGATACAGTCGGATAGAATACGTTCTCGTGAGGTAGTGAGCACAGTGTATTCATTAAATCGGCCAGCTGGCCCTTTGCCTTCACGAGGACGCTCCTCCCGTCGCTTCTCCTTGCCTTTACGAGATGGCTCTGACTCCTCCTTTTTGGTTGCTCGGGGCGCTTCCCGATCTCTTGCGTCGCGGGCACGATATGCAGCTTCCTTCTCCTCGTACCGGATGTAATCTTTGGCCATGTGGAGAAGCTCTGTCAGCGTTCGGGGAGCTTCGATCCCGACAGCTTTGCGGAAGTCGCTCTTCAGGCGGAGTCCTTTCTCGAGGAGGTATTTCTTCATATGGTCGGAAGTTTTGACTTCCACTGCTTCCTTATTAAACCTCTCGATGTACTCTCGCAGAGGCTCCTCTCGGCCTTGTATGATGGCTTCTAAGGTTGCCTCCGTCTTTGGATGTCGTCGGGAGGCTGTGAAGTGGCGGGTGAACTGACCTTTGAGGTCGCGCCAGGAGGAGATGGATCCCCGAGGAAGTCTTTTGAACCATGCCATCGCACCTTTCCTCAAGGTGATGGGAAATATTTTGCACCGGATGGCTCCGGAGACACCATGGTACTGGAGCATAGCTTCGATGTTCTCTAGGTGTTCGTGAGGATCTGATGTGCCATTGTACGTTGCCAGCGTGGGAGGTTTCTCTAACCTGCGGGGAATCCGGGTGTCTACGATGCTCCTCGTGAACGGGCCCTGAACTTCGTCGTCACTGCTAGAGCTGTGAGAGAATGATGGAGAAAGGCTGTGGTCGCGGCTATGACTGTGGCGAGGAGAGTGTCCGCGGATATGCCTGTGCTCGTGCTTGTCCGAGCGTCGATATCTTTTGGGAGCAGGGGCGTGCCTGGTTGTCCTAGGAGAACGATGATGCGGCGAGCCCGGTCGGGTGTTGGACTCCTTGATCTTGATCGTTCCTTGACCGGGGAGGGGCTATCACGTCTCCGCTTTAAGTGATCTCGCGGAGGCGGGGAGAGGTCCAGCGTCTCCGAAGCGGGTGCTCTTGAAGGGCGTGCTCGAGGGCGCTGATCTTTTCTCCCTGCTGAATGAGGAAACGATTGGAATTATTCAGAGAGGCGATGAGCGCCGCGGTGGTCGGATCAGCGCCTTGAGGAACTTAAATGGGCTCGAAGGAAAGTTCCACGGCTTGCGCTCGTGGTCTTTGTTCGTCGGGCTTTAGGGAAGCCGGTCCACCGTTGCGCTGGACGTTCTCGGATGGGACGTTCCCGACGATAGCGTCGGTACGGGCAGCGGTGGTCAAAGGTTCTTGGACATCACTCTTAACGAAAGCCATGATGATCTGGGATTTTGGAGAGATGAAAGCTTTGGTCTTTTGGATGAAAAGATGAGGGATCTTGATTCGAAAAGACGGGGGAGCTAATTTCCCACAGACGGCGCCACTGATCGGAGATGACCAGAAGGAGATCGTCGTGGCCTTCGTGTAGGGCAAGTGCAGCTGCTCGTTGGAGAAGAAAAGGGGGTGGAGGTACCTGCAAGGTACTCCGATGCCAAAGTAAGTATTTGGTCAAAGAAAAGGGGAAAGCAAGTAAGAGTAGTCAAGTATATGATTCGTGATACCTGCCCCTCTCAAATGAGGGGGTTTTTATAGATAAATGGGTGGCGAGCAAAGCGCGTGGTCTTCTAACTGTTCCCGCAATATCCGGTGAGGAGGCTGGACGTGTGACCTATTCTGCGCGTGAGGGGGACACACCCAACGGTCATGTTGTGCCCAACGGTTATATTGTGCATATTGGGCCTGTTCGCCAGTTATGCTGGATTGGGCCTGACCCTTAAGGGCAGGAAGCCCTGCCCAGTCCAAAACAATATCCCTTGTATTATGAACATGGCCGGCCCAATCTTTTAAGAGGCCCTGTTCTAAATTAAAATAGAGGCCTGCACAAAAAAAATAAAATTTTATATTAATTAGATTAAGCATCAAAAAGCTCAAAGTATTGTTTAAACTATAAACATCATTTTATCATTTCCACATTTATATTTTCTATTCTTAGGAGGCATCTTAGGAGGCATAGTAAAAAATCTGGAATAACTCACTAAATTTACTGTGTCGGCTAATGATCAACTCCGTCCTGCAATCTATTTATAGTCCTGTTGTTAAATTGTATTCCTACAATAAAAATTAATATCATGATAATTAATAGTAAATTTTTTAAATTACAACTCACTTTTAAAAATTAGATTCAATACATGATATAAAAATTAAATACCAAACACACATTACAATAATATTATTATTCACGTTAAAAATGCCTCAATCCCAAAAATTTACAAAAGCCACTTCATAAAAATTTCATTACAGATAAAAAAAATTATATTAGAAATCCCAACATATTTCTACAACTTGACAGAGGTCCCCAATTTTCAACCAAAAAAATAGTTATAATATTTGAGTTATGAATAATTATTACAAGCCAAGATCATTACTCACTAGCTTTGTGCCTCTGTCGGTTACTGTTACAATTTTAAAACAATTCATTTCAATTTCAAAAGTCATAAAGTCATTCCTAACATAAAGTGATAAACCAAAACCAAAACCAAATACACATCACTACTCACCGCTAGCTCTCTGTTTGTTACACTTACTGTTGCAATATCAAAATCAAAACCATTTATTCTAATTTCATAACCATTTATTCCAATTTCATTTTATGATAAACTGATAAACCAAACACACATCAGTACTTAAAGTCTCAAAATATAAACCATTTATTCCAATTTCAAAAGACCAAAATCAAACACAAATTAAAGAACAAACAATATAGAAAAGAACATCAGTTTGAATGTTTGAAGAAACTTACTGATTGCACAGCCGCGTCGTCGTCGTTATGTGGTATCTCGTTCTGTCTCGTCACCTTTAATCTATTATGTGGTGCCTCGTTTCGTTTCGTCGCCATTTTTTTCGTCTCGTCGCCGACATGAATCTGTTATTTGGAGAAGAAATAGCGTAGTTTTAGAATAATATAAAGGAGAAGAAATAAAACTGTTTAGAGCATGAAGGCAAAAGCAAGCGTCATTTCAATTCACACGTTTCAAATTGAACTTTGAAGGAGACGTTTTTTTACTTTGGAAAAGAAAGAGCGTGAGAAAAAATAGCACCTTGGAAAAGAAAGAGTATAAGAGAGTGAGAAAAAAGAGCAGCACGATTTGTTGTAATTATGAAACAAACTTGGAGAAAAAAAGAAGAAAGAAAGTAATTTATTTTGGAAATTGAAAAGTATTTTATTTATTATATTTATTTAAGAATTAGAAAAAATGGGCCCCTCATATTTTGAGGTCCAACGCTGTATAGCTTGTTGCGCTGGGAAAGGGCCGGCCCTGATTATGAATATATCCCATGTTAGTCTCTTTGAGATTTATTCTCTTCATTGTCTTACAAACCCCATTGAATACCAACATTTTAAGTATCGAGTGGTGGTCTTAATTCAGTGATAATAATAGAGACACTTAGAAAAATTTGTAAAAACGGTTCCTAACAAAAAAAAAAAAGAAAAAAAATTGAGTATCTTCTAAAATAAAAAGAAGGTAAAGTCCCGATAAGTTAGGAACATTCTGAAAGTGTATATTGCGGTAAAATAATAGAATGATAAAATTGGATGGTTGTAAGGATATATTGCCTAAATCTAGAGAATAAAAACCATTTTCTCTATAATTATCCTATCTTTGCCATAACCTTTAATAGCTCGAAAGTGTGTGCAACAACTTTGATTTGATATAATATTTATAAATTATTCAAGCCCATGGTAAAATGGCTTTTGCATATTGATTGAGTGATATCCATGTTGATCATTTGAGTGAATTTATGAGAAAGAGATAATAGTCAAGTAGAGTTGAGACGAATGAACTTATTTTAGTATCTCTCTTCAAGTTTGAGAATAGAAGTAAGGCTTGAGAATGATCATTGAATTACTATGGTGAGTAACATCAAACTTGGAACTTATCAACGATCAGGTAAGGTTACCATCTTTACCATAAAGTCTCATCTCTCAAGCTTGTTTCTTGAAGAGAAGGCAATTCACGTCTCAGATTATGATGACATTCAATCATTACATGAATTTTAATAAACTTATATTACTTTTAGTTGCTTTTTTTTCTTATAGTTTGTGTTTTGTTTATAGATTTTAAAGAAATATTCAAAGCATTATGGAAAAACACAATTCATTTCAAAATCACCCTAACTATACAAATTAAAGTGTTTTCATGGTAGAAGTTACGTGACAAAAATAAGCGAGATTTAGACATAAGAATTATAAGAAAACAATAACTTTGAAGAAATCAACAATTTCTCCATATGTTTCATGAAGCCAATATTCCTTGCAAGTTATTGGAAAAAACACATCACACCAACAACATCAATGCAATGCATTACAGAATGTGTTACAGAATGTAACGAGAGACACATATGCAAAAAATAAGGAACACCATACTTGAAGCATGGTGCGAGGCGATCCCATAATTTTTTCTATTAATATGAAAATGTGACCAGTTACAAGAACCTGAATTTTGATTGAAGAAAATCTACTTTAGAGTGCTATAAGATGAAAGTTGGTGATTTATTGTCATCAAAGTCACACCTTTTTACCTTAATAGTAGTATTATTTAAGGTGCCTAATTTGTTACCCATGTTACCCAACAAGAATTGAAGGGTTATTTTACCCATCTGAGATGTCATAAATGTATTGGTTAATAATATGTCACTGATCAATTTATTAAAGAAATTATAAATTTAAATTATGGCAATACAGATTTTTTAATTACAAATTCATCCTAGTTTGCATTAATTAAGCACAACTTTATATGAGTTGCTTGATTAACTAAACGGATAAAATTCATATGCAATTAATGAATGAAATAAACATTTACATAGTAAGATGAATGCTTTTAATATTTTTGTTTTATTTTTCCTTAGCTTTTCATTTCCATAAGTTTAATTCAAAATTAATCAAAACAATGATAATGTTATATAGTTTTTATTTTTATTAAAGATGAATTTTTATACAATAATGGTGTTAAAAGAATTTTGCATGGATATTTTATATAGTTTATATTTTATATAGTTTTTATTTTTATCAAAGATGAATTTTTATCATTTTTATACATTAGTGATGTAATATTTTTTACATACATCTAATTGAATAATACTTATATTAAAAAGATATTATAAATATAATTTAAAAATAAATTAAAACTTCATATCATATAATAATTGGATTAGATGAAATTCAGGCGTTGATACGTAGTTTCTCGTTGCTATCTATAATATAAGAAAATTAAGGGCTCTGGAAAAACCCAAACTACCCTTATCTTAAAAAATGACACAACATCAAATTAGGGGCTTTTGTATCTAAATATTACTTTTTGTAACCAAATGACTTTTTCTAATGATTTTGAAATAGAGTCCAATCCAATTACTTTGAAAAAGTGAACAAAAGCTCAATGTCAACACACATTTGTTTGAAACAAACTAGTTGGTTGTACCATTTCAACTAATATCAAGTTCTAATGCAAAATATGAAACTGGAACGACTCACTCCTTTCTCTCTCTTAAACAAAAAGTTGAAATCATTTCCTTATCCTCTTCTCTATCACTCTCGCTCGTCTTTCTCCCTCTTTCTGATTTTAAATAATATTATCCTCTTCTGTATTGTCGCAACTGCGAAAATCAACCAGCGGAAAAGACAGAAGAGTCGCCACCGAACGTTATATATCCCGACGCAGGGAAAGGAAACGATCGAAGAAAACCCGAAGAAGGGAAAGACAAGGTCATCACAACCATAGTCTAGGTTCGGGAGTCGATTACGCGAGAGGAAGGTATTAGCACCCCCTCGCGTTCATCGTACTCGATGGGATCCACGCTTGTTGCTCTGCTCAAAGCGTGTAGGTATCTGAAGCTCAACTGCTAACGGAAAAGGAATGAAATGAGAAACGGAGAAACGGGAAAGGAAAAGGAAATGTGACTCGATAGGACATTGTCGTCCTAGGCCTACGTATTCCCTCGAGAGTGGGAAAATCAGAGTCAACGTAGTTCGGGGCACTACGAGATTGTGGGGGAAGTCACCGTCTTGTGCCTACGTATCCTCAATCGAACAGGAGAGAGGAAGTCAGAGTAGTCGTAGTTTGACCTACATGGTCTTTGTTTGTTTTGTGTTTTTAAGTGGACGACGCTAACGTTCGCGTTCTAGCAGTTTAGATGTTATCGCTCGTTGCGTGGAGACTTAAGCGTTTACCTGTTTGACGTAGAACGGAGACAACATATCCTTACGGTTAAAGTGAGTGAGATGAGAAGAGAATCCAGAAGGAAGAAGATCGGGTTGTTTATGTTTTTTAGAAGAAAATGTTTTGATTTGTATTGTTTGTGGTATGTATCATGCTAAAAACTATGACATATGAGCGAATACTTTACAAGGTCGTTCCCAACAAAACGTTTGCAAAGCACCCTAGAATAGTAAAGGAGACTGTCGCGGGCGACAAAAATATATCGAGTCGCCGTCATATTTTTTCTAAGGGAAATAAATGATAAACCTAAAACTTCCTAATCCTAAGGGTAGAGATTCCTAAGGTTCGGGAGTCGGTTAAGTGAGGGAAAGGTGTTAGGCACCCCTCACTTCCATTGTACTCAATGGGATCCTCCTTAGATTTTAGGGTATGCTTATTTGTTTGTCTAAACTTTACTTATTTACAAAAGAATCCTAAGTGTTTTATTAATTATACTCGCTAGGGTTTACAACCCTATGCCTACGTACCTTCAATTTGAAAGATCAGAGTAACCGTAGTTCACCTCCCCTATCCCCCTATTCCTATTCCTAATCCTAATCCTTTATTTATACTCTTGGATAAAGAGTTCTATCCCATGTCTTTATCCCTTATTTATACTCTCGGATGAAGAGTTTTATCCCAAAAAATCCTTATCCATTATTTATACTCTCGGAAGAAGAGTTCAATCCCAATTCCTTATCCATTATTTATACTCTCGGATTAAGAGTTCTATCCCTTAAATCCCGATACCTTGGCCTATATTTATACTCTTGGAACCTAAGAGTTTTATCCCTAAACCCCATCCTTTATTTAGACTCTTGGACCAAGAGTTTTATCCTAGTTTTAAATCCTCAAAAGAATCCTATTATAACCCTTAAGTTCTTAGTAATTAACCCTTAAATCTCAATCCTTTAAATCCTTTAAATCCCATAAATCCTTTATATCCCTTGTATTAAGAAAATGAATTCCTACAATCCCATAGAAATTAATAATAACCCAAAATGTCCTTATGCTAAAAATAGCAAGATTGATACCCAAATTATTCCAAATTAAAAAAATAATTTCCAAACTCCAGGTAGTCCCAAAAATAAAAGAATTTTAATCCCCAAAAATTAAATTCATATACTCCCAAAGATACGAGAATTTATATCCCAAAATTAAATCAAATTTAATTTATTTTATTTTTATTCCAAACCCATATTTATTCAATAAAAATCTAAAAATACTAATTTCCTTAAAATAAGTCCTAAACCTAATTTTTAATAAAAAAACAAAATTCCCAAAATACTTCATCCCAAAACCCAAGAATAAAATCCCATAAAAAATCCTTATTTAAAAAATAAATAAATTATTTTAAATATATAAAATTTTTGTCTAACATAATACAAACCCATAATTAACCCTACAATATCCTAATTATAATTCCTGATGCCTAAATATCATAATTATAAACATCCTAAATATAGTTCCTAATTCCTATAATATCATAAAACATCCTAAATATAAATCCTAATAATAATAATCCTAAACCCTATCTTTAAACCCTAATTAAATATTTATCCTAATTAAATAATTAAATTAAGTTATTAATTTAATTATTAAAACCTAAAATTCTATTCCTTACAAATCCTAATCAGAGAGAAAAAAAACTTTCAATTACTAATTAAATTATGTCAATAATTTAATTAAATAAATAACCAAACAGGGGGTGCATTTTCTATTGAAGAAAAAGCAACTGGGCCTCTAGGGGGTGCCAATAATCATCAGGGCGCAAAGCCCAATAATTTGAACCCAATTCAGAGAGAAAAGAACAAAACAAGAGTCTGTGGTGGAGAGAACCCGCTCGTTGACTCTCCCTGGCCGTTGGATTGATCCAACGAGATCCACCTATATCTCATCAGGATTGTCAGATGAACATACCACGTCAAAATAATCCACACGGACGGCTGTGATGCAAAGTCAACACAAGGAACACGGTGGGCTCACAATTCCTAGGATCATCTATTGACTGAGAAGTCAAATGATCCAAACGCTGAGGAGTGAGCCACTTGTCACTCATCCAGCGTCACACAGAGGGAGTATTTAATCCCACACTCTCTCAGATCTCCTTATTTTTCATTTTTCTTTCTCTCTCTTCACTCACACACTCTCTCTCTCTCTCTCTAATTCGCTCCTTCTCTCTAAACGCTCTCCCCTCTCTCTTCTTTTAATCGCCGGTGTGCTTCTCTGGCCACCGTGCAAAACCCTTCAAACCACCGCCCAACCCAGGTTTTCGGTTGAACTTCAACCAGAACCTTCATACCCCATGAACCCTAACCCCTCCCCAGCCCAGAAACTCATGGTTCTTTAGGGTTCGTGAAGAACCCTAACCCTGCCCTTCATCCAAACCCCAAAAATCCCCAGAACCCTATGAACCCTAAGGGTTCAGCGAAGAACCTTAAGCTTCCAAACGAACCCTAACCCTTAACCCACGAACCCTAGGGTTCAACACATGAACCCTAACCCTATTCAATAAGAACCCTACCCTAAACAAAAACTCAGAAAAAACCCCACAAATCGTAACAAACAAACAAACACTTAAGAATCAATCAAGCGGAAACAAAACGAAAAAGCTAAGTTCTGTTACCTCCCTTGCCGTGTCCGTATTACGCTGCTATCCTTCCCTTCTTTTCTTTATTTTTTGATTTACTAATCCTCAGTTTTCTTTTGTTCGCAGGTGGTTTAGCTCAAGGGCTTTAGGGTTCTAAGGATGAACCCTAATTCCTTATTCTGTGTATGAGCTTTAGTGAAGGGTGTGGGATTCACGCGGTTGCTGCCTTAGTTTGTCTAGGGTTTTTTCCGTCCCTTTTTCTGAATTTAACTTTAATTTATATAGGCTCAAAAATTAGGTTTAGCAATCAATTCTTAGATTTTGATTTAGGAAGATTTGATGTAATTTTTGTAATTTTGATTCGATTTGTAATTTTGGATTCTGATCCTTGTATCTGTCCAATCATCCCTGTAATTTCTTAGATTTGATTGTAAATTAAATGAAATTGAGTGATTGATTCTACTTCTGTCAAAAGATCCCAAAATGATTAGATTAGATTTTGTTTTTCTTAGATCCAGCGTAAAGCTAGGGTTTGGGGCGAGAGGAAGGGGACGACCCTTCATTGGTCAACCATTTTGACTAATGTAAAAAAAATAAAAATAAAAATAAAATAATACTAATAATAATAATTAAATAACAATTTCAAATAACCACACCAGCAAATAATAAGAAACGGAAATTCTATTATTCCATAATTATTAAAAAAAATAACAAATAATAACAAATAATAATATAAAAGCCATATCATAATAATAATAATTAACTAATAACCGAATTAAATAATTAATCATAAAAAACCTTAATACTAATATCCCTATCACTAAAATCTTGTGTAATAAATCCTAATTGTTAAAAAAAAACAACATTCCTAATTAGTAAATAAGAAGCCTAGTAAATAAAAAAACTACTAATAATAAAAATATAAAAATAATTAACTTTAAACCTAATTATCCTCTAATTAATCTAAAAAACCCAAATTCTAAAATAACAACCTAATTAACTTTACAATAATAAAAATCTAAAAAATAATAAATTCTAAGATGAAATCCCCAATAATATTTTATAATCAATGATTTTTTAGAAGAAAACTTTATTTTAAAATAAATGATCAAAAATAAAATTAAACTTGAAAAAGAAAAAAATTTAAATCCTAACTAAATAAAAAACCCTTATATAAACCCAAACCCAAAAATGGGCCAAAAAGTACTAATACAACCCCAAAGCTCATTGACGTTCAAATGACACCCCCTAGCAAAAGAATCTAAAAAAGGTGAGAAAAGCCCTGGTCAAAATTTAGGGTACTACAACCCCCTATTTAATCGTCTTCGAATCAGAAAGAGGAAGTCGATATGTCTTCCTCTTTTGAAGAGGAGATGATTAAATACAAGAAGGACCCTAATTTTGACCGCTGAGTCAGACAGGTACTACGCCGACTATCCTGAGATCCCTAGTGAAGTATCCGATTAAACCCTGGTATCCCTGAAAAATTATAATCCTTATGCCATGTATGCATGTTCAAAAGTATGTGTGCTCTTATGCATGATGCATTATTTGAGCTAACGCATCTTTTATGATATGCAATGCATGTTTTTACGGAAACCAAATCTTTTTGCAATATTCTGACTTCCCGACCCTTGAACCCTTGACTCCTTTGATGAGTGTAACAAGTCATATGCTCTTGCTATCTGGAGATGCGTACTATTCTTTATAAATAAACTTCCATAATGATTAAATTGTGACTGTTAATATGTAGACCCCGTGTTTAACTTGGAAGAAATATGATCCCTTTACTGTTTCCAAATCGAAGTAAAATACCTTTTCCTTTTTAAAGCTTTTGATTATGCCCAATGTTTCGATGCATTATTCTATAATTAATTGGCATTTTATAATCAAACGGAATAATTGGGAAGAAAAGAAAATTTTATTTATTGAAACATGGGCCCATGAATAGGCAATAGTACATAAGGAAAGCAATCCTCATAAGGAGGAATTACTACAAATCTACAAGATAAAAAAAATGGCAATACGAAAAAACAAATTTATCTATGTCCCTATTGAATTCAAACACCAGCTAATATCCCTAAGTCTCCGAGGCCATGACACTTCGCTTCTGAAGATGACGACTGGATTGATCATTCCTTTCTGAATCCCCGTTGTGTGACCGTAAGTGCTATCAGTCATATGTCTTTTGGATATCCTTAATTTTGCCTGGACCGCTCTTTTCGAGTCTTAGTCCACCAGGATGATATACCATTTTTTTCAACTAAGCCCCCCTTTAGGGTTTTCGACTTGTCGGGTATCATTTTTTATTCAAGTCCCTAATTTTTGCCTGGATTGCTCTTTCAAGTTTTCAATCCACCGGGACGCCCTAATTTTTGCCTAAGTCGCCCTTTGGGGTTTTCGACTTAGCGGGCCTTTATCCTTTTTTTCTAGGCATAGTATTTTTTGACTGAATCGGAATTTACCGGTCGCGGTAAATCCGCTCCATCCATCGTAGTCAACATTAAAGTTCCACCAGAGAAGACGCTCTTTACGACATATGGTACTTCATAGTTTGGGGCCCATTTGCCACGAGGATCTTTATAGATGGGTAGTACTTTCCTTAACACCAGGTCTCCTTCTTCAAATAGGCAAGGACGAACTTTCTTGTCGAATGCCTTTTTGAGTCTCCGCTGATATAATTGACCATGACATACAGCAGCCATGCGCTTCTCCTCTATGAGATTCAGTTGATCAAATCTATTTTGTACCCACTCCGCTTCATCCAGCTTAGTCTCCGTTATGACCCTAAGTGAAGGAATTTCTGCTTCAATAGGGAGTACCGCTTCTGTGCCATATACCAAGGAAAAAGGAGTAGCTCCTGTCGAAGTACGAACTGAGGTTCTGTAGCCATGTAGTGCGAAAGGGAGCATTTCGTGCCAATCTTTGTAGGTCTTCACCATTTTCTGGATAATCTTCTTGATGTTCTTATTGGCTGTTTCTACCGCGCCATTCATCTTCGGGCAAAACGGCGACGAGTTATGGTGATCGATTTTGAAACTCTCGCATAGGTCATCCATCACTTTGTTATTTAGATTGAGCCCATTATCCATGATGATCTTGTTAGGAACCCCATAGTGACAGATTATCTCTTTCTTGATGAATCGTACTATTACTTGCCTTGTCACATTAGTGTAGGAAGCAGCCTCTACCCATTTGGTGATGTAGTCGATAGCAACTAGAATGAACCGGTGTCCATTTGATGCCTTTAGCTCAATCATCCCTATTATGTCTATCCCCCACATAGAGAAAGGCCACGAGCAGTTAAGACATTCAGAGGAGTTGGTGGCACGTGAATTTTATCCGCGTAGATTTGACACTTGTGGCACTTCTTGACATATTTAAAGCAGTCTGATTCCATAGTCAACCAATAGTACCCTGCTCGGAGAATCTTCTTAGCCATTGCATGCCCATTTGCATGAGTTCCGAAGGATCCTTCGTGTATTTCTTTGATAAGCATGTCCTGTTCATGTCCATCTAAACACCAGAGCAACACCATGTCATGATTCCTTTTATACAGTACTTCTCCGTCCAGGAAAAACTGGGCAGCCAGTCTTCTAAGCATTTTTTATCCCCACTTGAGGCATTTGCAGGATATTCTTGTTTTTGGAGGAATTGCTTGATATCATGAAACCACGGTTTATCATCTACTTCAGCTTCCACTGCTGCACAATAAGTTGGTTCATCTAGGTGATTGATTCTTATAGCTAGTGCTTCGTTATACGATTTGACCTTGAACATGGATGCTAAAGTTGCTAGAGCATCTGCCAATTGATTCTCATCTCAAGGGATATGCTAGAAAGTGATCTCATTGAAGTAAGTGATCATCTTCCAGACACAGTCTTGACATCGAGTTAGTTTAGCATTAAGTGTCCTGCATTCCCCCTTGACCTGATTGATGACGAGAGCTGAATCTCCATAGACTTATAAGATCTTAATTCCAAGGTTTATGGCTTCGCTGATTCCCAAGATGCACGCCTCGTATTCCGCCATATTGTTGGTACACGTGAAGCATATTCTCGCACTAAAAGGTATATGGAATCCTGTTAGAGAAGTTATAATAGCTCCTACCCCATGTCTTTCTGCATTTGAGGCTCTATCGAATATAAGCTTCCACCGAGATCCAGGCTCAGGTCCTTCGTAGGAATTCAGGATATCATCATCTCTTACAGCCATCACATCCTCGTCGGGGGAGTCAAATTGCATAGGTTGATAGTCATCTATTGGCTGATGAGCGAGATGATCGGCTAACACGCTCCCTTTTATGGCCTTTTGGGTAATATACTGGATGTCATATTCAGTCAGTAACATCTGCCACCGAGCTACTCTCCCAGTCATGCAGGCTTCTCGAATATATACTTGATGGGGTCCATTCTTGATATTAAGAAAGTAGTGTGGCACACCATGTATTGTCTTAATCGTCGGGCGGCCCATACAAGAGCACAACAGGTCTTCTCTAAGAGTGAGTATCTGGATTCGCAATCGGTGAATTTCTTACTCAAGTAATAAGTTGCGTGCTCTTTTCTCCCTGTTTCGTCTTGTTGTTCGAGTACATAACCCATCGAATTGTCAAGCACCGTTAGGTACATTATGAGTGGCCTTCCAGGTACCGGTGGCACCAATATGGGTGGTTCTTGTAAATATTATTTAATTCGATCGAAAGCCTTTTGACAGTTTTCACCCCACTCGATGCTTTGACCTTTCCTTAACAGCTTGAAGATTGGTTCACAAGTAGCAGTAAGGTGGGAGATAAACCTAGCAATATAATTTAGTCTCCCCAGGAACCCCCACACTTCTTTTTCTGTCTCAGAGCCGACATTTCTTGGATGGCCTTTACTTTGTCAGGATCAACTTCTATACCTTTCTGACTGACTATGAACCCCAACAACTTCCCAGATCTGACCCCAAAAGTACACTTCGCCGGATTTAGTCGTAGCTTGAACTTCCTCAGCCGTTCAAACAACTTCTGTAAATTGACTATGTGCTCTTCCTCAGTTTGTGATTTAGTAATCATATCATCGACGTAAACCTCTATTTCCTTGTGCATCATGTCGTGAAAGAGAGTTACCATTGCCCTTTGATAAGTTGCCCCAGTGTTCTTTAACCCGAAGGGCATTACCTTGTAACAGAAGGTTCCCCATGGAGTAATAAAAGTGGTCTTTTCCATGTCGGAGGGAGCCATCTTGATCTGATTATATCCGAAAAACCCATCCATGAATGAGAAGGCTAAGAATTGAGCAGTGTTATCCACCAACACGTCAATGTGGGGTAGTGGAAAATCATCTTTAGGACTTGCTCTATTGAGGTCTCGATAGTCTACACACATCCTGACCTTTCCATCCTTCTTTGGCACGGGCACAATATTGGCCACCCATTCTGGATACTTTACCGCTGCTAAGAACCCGGCGTCAAACTGCTTTTTAACTTCTTCCTTGATTTTGAGAGTCATATCTGGTCTGGTTCGCCTTAACTTTTGTTTAACCAGTGGGCATTCGGGTTTGAACGGTAGCTTATGTTCAACAATGTCCGTATCCAACCCAGGCATATCTTGGTAAGGCCAAGTGAACACATCTACATACTCTTGTAGCAACTTGATCAACTTTTCCTTTATGTCCCTGTTTAAAGAAACACTAACTTTAACCTCCTTTTTATCCTCTTCAGTTCCCAGATTGATCACATCCACTGGTTCCTGATGAGGTTGTATCACTTTGTCCTCTTGCTTTAATAGGCTGGCCAACTCTCCAGGAAGTTCACAATCGTCCTCATCCCTCTCTTCCGCTTGGTTAATCGGGAACTCGAAGTTGTAAGGAATTATAGCAGTGTCGTTTTCAATAGGTTCATTTTTAAATCTGCATGAGGGAGATTTTTACCGTTTATTATTTTTTGAATTGATGGGAATGGAAGTACTGGAAAAAGAAGTGTATTGCCATTTTGAAAAAAGGAGCAAATATGAAAGAAAAAGATCTTGATTGAAAACTAAAATGCGATTTTATTATTAAATAATTCAAAGAGACAAAAGGTGGCCCTACAAAGCTTGTCCATTTGCCTTGGGCATAGCAAAGGACTTATTAATATTTTAAAGAAAAGTAAATTACTTTGAAACAGAAATCATCTCAGGAATCTCGATGGGCCTCCAATTGTTGAAAACTGTATCTGGTGAGCAATGGCATACCCAATCTGGTATCCCCTTATTTTCCTCTTCAATTGCAGTCACTTGATCTTCATCTCTGAATCCGGCATTATGGAAAGTTTCTTCAAGAGGAGGAAATGTCATCCGACGAGACTTCTGAACCCCTTTATTAGCTGGTTTGTAACCCAGCCCGAATTGATCCTTCTTTTCATGTATCTCTATCACCTTGCCCCAGCCCCTAGTATCCCCATTCTGGATTAAGTCTGTGATCCTTCTTGGCCTTTCCTCTTGTCGAACGACTTGCTTACGACTGACCGTCGCAACCTCCAAAGCTTAGAAAGGTACTTCAAATGTCTCCCCATCCACTTCTATGTATCTGAATGACGAGAGATGGCTGACAAACATGTCTTCCTCCCCATCAACAATTATTAATTTGTCCCCAGATATGAACTTCAATTTCTGATGAAGTGTGGAAGTAATTGCACCCGCAGCATGAATCCATGGTCGTCCTAGAAGACAAGTGTAGGAGGGATTGATGTCCATGACTTGGAAAGTGATCATGAAGGTATGTGATCCCACCACTGTAGGTATGTCCACCTCCCCAATTACCATTCTTTTCGAACCGTCGAAAGCCCTAACAATCAGGGAACTGGTCTTCATAAAGGTCCTTACAGATGTTAATTTTATAAGGGTGTCCTTAGGCATGACATTTAGAGCAGACCCTGTGTCCACTAGCACCCTTGAGAGAATAGTGTCTTGACATTTGACTAATATATGCAAGGCCTTATTATGTGCTTGCCCCTCAGGAGGTAATTCCTCATTACTGAAACCCAGACAGGTGCTGGCGGCGATATTGGCGACTACCTCGTCGAACTAAATCACTGATATATCTTTGGTGACATGGGCTTCATTCAGGACCTTCAGCAGGGATTCCCTATGTGCCTCCGAGCATAACAACAAGGATAGAATGAAGATCTTGAATGGTGTTTGATTTAGTTGGTCCACCACCCTATAATCACTTTTCTTTATGATTCTAAAAAATTCCTCGGCGTCTTCTTGAGATATACCATTCTTGGAAGACCCCTCACCTGTATTTGTGGTTTCCTTCCCCTTTGAGCTTTCGGGGGTATTCTTCTTAGGTTGTTCCGAGGAGTATACTCTTCCACTACGGGTCATCCCTCCAATACCAGCTATGTTAGTAACAACTGGTGATGGTATTATAGTCTTTCCTCCCACGGATGCAGTGATGTCATATTTCCAAGGTACGGTCTTAGCGCTTTCATATGGAAATGGTGCTGGAACATGGAAAGTGATAGGGTCTTTTGACTTTGCAGGCACTAGAGCTTTGACTGGTGCAGAAACAAGTATTTGAATTGGTGTTCGTGGAGGTACCGGAATTGATATCTGAATAGGAGCCTGTGCAGGCCTTGAAACTGGTATTTGAATGGGTGCCTGTGCAGGCCTGGGAACTGGTATTTGAATGGGTACTTGTGCAGACCTTGGAACTGGAATTTGAAAGGGTGCCTGTGCAGACCTTGGAACTAGTATTTGAATAGGAGTCACGACTCCTCTTTTCTGGTATGAAATCTCAGAAGGTACTTGCCCCTAGGATTCTAAGGCAGCCACCTCATTCATATTCCTTAAGTACCCAATCTGTACTATCCTTTGGTCCATTAATTGTTGGAGAACCTCCTTCATTTTCTTATAGTTATTGGGATCAGACGCGCAATCCTCGCAGTCACCATGCAGCCTTTCAAACTCCTCGTACCCAATTAATACTTCCCTTACTTTCGTCATAGGGGTCTTTACTTGTTCTACCCCTCTGATTAGGACATTCTCTCCTAGTCCTTCAATGGAGTTAACAGTTGGTCCAGCGTGCCCTGGGAAAGGATTATCTCCTACATTTGGATTGTCATAACTGAAGTTAATGACCTTCTAATCCAGCAAATATTGCACCCTAAACTTGAAGGCTAAACACTTTTCAGTCGTATGCCCTGGCTATCCAGCATGATAATCACATCTAGCATTAGCATCATACCCTCAAGGAGGAGGCGTAGGAGGGGGCCCTAACGGCTTGATTTCTACCAATCCCTTTTGGATTAGCATTGGAAGGATCTGAGTATATGTAGTGGGTATAGGGTTAAAGTCCTTCCATGGCCTCCTTTGTTCCCTTCGGGGATACTTCTGTTGTTGCTGATTTTGCGGAGGTGGCGCCCTTGGCTGCTGGATTTGGAGCGTAGGAGACGCTTGACTAGAGGCCGTAGCCGCCACGTAAGGGTTATAAGGTACTTGAGTATACCTATCAGCAGAAATGGCATTGGTCTCCTTCTTCTAGCTGCTTCCAGAGTACCTTTTGTTGTTATGTTGACTGGAAGACGACTTTCCAATCTTTCCACTTTTTAATCCATTCTCGATCCTTTCCCCAATGATAACTAAATCCGCAAACCTAGTTAAGACAGACCCAATCATCTTTTTGTAGTATAGCCCTTGCAATGTTCCCACGAACATATCTACCAGCTCACTTTCCAGCAACGGAGGTTGCACACGAGAGGCTAGTTCCCTCCATCTTTAGGCGTATTCCTTAAAAGATTCATTCCCTTTTTGAGACATGTTTTGTAATTGCATGCGATTAGGCGCCATGTCCACATTATATTGGTATTGCTTCAAAAAGGCGCTTGCAAGGTCTTCCCAAGTCTTAATGTGCGCCCTCTCCAATTGCATATACCAGTCCAAGGACGCCCCACTAAGGCTGTCTTGGAAAGTGTGTATCATCAGCTTCTCATTCTTAGCATGGGCACCCATCTTTCAGGCGAACATCCGGATGTGGTTTTTTGGGCAACTAACCCCTTTATACTTCTCGAAGTCAGGTGCCTTAAACTTAGGAGGTATGACCTCATCGGGTACTAGACACATTTCCAAAGCATCCACCCCAAAGACCTTGGATCCTTCCACAGCCCTTAATCGCTCTTCAATTATCTTATACTTTTCATTCGCTCCTCTTCCTTCCATGGCAGCCAATTTGGTTTCACGAACTACCTGCCTGGAATCTTCCTCTCCATATTGGAGGTGCCAGTCATCAGAGACCTCACGAGTGACATGTATCTGTATAGGTCGTGACTCTCCATTATGCTCAGGTGGAGGAACAGACCCTACAGGAGGCTGAGTGTTAGTCTTCCCTTTACTAGCCTCTAATGCTTCACGTTCCAAGTCAGCCACAAATCCCAAGAGAGGATTATTATCTTCATACTGGGGAGGAGGGGTAGGGACACTCCTACGGTTACTAGCCTCGGTGTCTCCTGCTATCAGATTCTGAATAGCCCGAGCCAGTTGGTCGATTTTGTCCTTCATTTCCTCCACATTTCCTTTGACAACATCCACATCTCCCTTTAGAGCAGCGTGGTTCAGTTCTATTTATTCCATAACTTTCTTTTGGTGAGCACGGGTGTTGGGTCGAGACGTCAGATTGTTGCGATGATTCTGAGAGAAGATATTGAAAAATGATTTCCGTTTGATGTTTTTTTATGTTATGCATGCATGAATGTGTGAGTATGCAGAAATTATTTTTATTTCAGGAATCTTAAACTTTTATTTATTAAGCGTAAAGCCAAGGATAATGGAAAAACAAATACTTTTATTCATGAAAAGAGAGTACTAGGGTCAAAGCCCCATTTATTACATAAGGAAAACTAAACTAGGGATAAACCCTTAAATTATTCATAAATGAAAACCAAACGTAAGAAATCATTACATAGAAAAGCTAAATCCTCCTCCTAATCCTTGCCCTAAACTCCTCTGCCATCTCACGACAAAGTACAAGAAAATCGACAATCTCTTTTACTGGCTTGAAGATATCAACCATGTACTCAGCCTCTTTTAAACTTCGAGGGATCTCGTGGATAAGATCGTTGGATAGTAAGACCAACTTCTGATACCTTTCTCGATAATATGCCTCATCTCTTTATAACTTTTCCATGATTCCTCTATACTCCTCAGTGGTTTGCTCTAATTATTGGTTATGTTCTTCAATATAGGTGCCCCACTCTCTGAGTTCTTTGTAAGACTCCTCAAACTCCTCGTATAGTCTTCTAAGCGCTCGGTTTTCTTCCTGAGTTTCCCTCAATTCTTCTGGTCGCAGGGCAAGAAGTTCTTCAGCTGATCTTATTCGCACAGTTGCATCTAAGGCTTGCCTTTTGCTCTCAAGAAGAGCGTTAGCCAAGCTTTGGACTTCAACTTCTAGGTTGTGGATACGCCTATCACATCCCTCCTTGAATTCTCTTTGCGTTGATGTCATCAAAATGTCCCTCCACTTATCCCTTTGACGCCAGGCTCTATCTAACTCATCCTTGTGAGCCTTAAGACCTGAACTCATAGCTTGAAGGTCGGCGTAAGCTTGTTCCTTCTTCTCTTCCTCTATCTGGGCTATCCCCTTATTGATCCTTGACTGCTCCATAACTTCATTGAGACTTCTTCTTAGTTGACTGCTTTCTCCAGTGGCTTGGTAAAATTTACCTTCCCACTCTTCTTTTTCTTTTTTCAATTGTGAAATAGTCTCTTTGAGTCTTTCACTTTCTTCTATAGAGATTACAGCAGGTGGGGGAACCCTTGGATTAATAGGACGATCCAGAGTAAAAGGCAACTTCACTATGCTCACCCTTTCTTTCATCCATTGTATATACGGTACCATAGATTCTTCCCTTGTTCTTTTAAGACTGCTCTTCCCTTTGATACTCTGCCTCCAAGCCTAGGCAATCTTTAGAACATCGGGATGATTTCTAGTTACATTTTGTAGGACGAAACCTTCTAACAACCTATCCTCTGGCTTGTAGGGTAATGGATGCCCCAATTGCCTCATTGCTAAGACAGGATTGTAACTTATGCACCCTCTCGATCCTATCAAGGGTACATTAGGAAAATCCCCACAGCTTAGGATCACGTCGTCTCGATGGAGTATTTGAGGGAACCACAAGATGTCTTTATCAACAAGAGATAGCAAATATTGAGACCAAGCATAGGCTTTCATTTTTTTCGTATCCTTTAAATCCCTCACTAGGTGAGAGCACAACCATTTGTACAATAACTGAGAGCAACATAACATAGCCCCTCCTCTTCTTTCAAATTTTTGGTGAAGGGTAAAGTATATATCTGCGAGGAGAGCTGGTGTAGGATCTTCTTCTCCAATGGTCACAGCCAAGAATAAATTAATGGCAGCGATGTCTACGAAGTTCTTCGCGCTCGGGAATAGAACTAACCCAAAGATGAGGAGTACCATGATAGTGTCCATGGCCGCCCAATTTTTGTAAGCAGCGAAATGACTGGCTTTCTTCTCCAGGAACCCTTTAGAAAACCCATGAAAGTCTTCTTGAACCCTTAAGCAAGCTTGAAGGTCTTCTTCACGGATATGAAAACAGCTTGCCATTTCTTTGAAGGAAGGCGGTACCCTAAAGCCTTGAATGGACCTTTGTTGTTCTTGGGGAGGCCCAGTATCCTACGAACTTCTTCTAGAGTGGGGGCTATTTGAAAGTCTTGAAACTGGAAACACCTTAGCTATGTGTTGTAAAACTGAGCCAGGACGGTTAGGCCCTCTTCTTGAATAGGAGTAGTGACAAGATCTAATATATCCCCATACTTACGAATTAGGGGCTTTCTCCTTTCCTGAGGCAACCCCATAACATAAGCTTTTAAGCCCTCTATGTCAGACGTTCTTACTCTGATTGTGATAGTTTTCCTTTTCCCGAATTCCATTGCCTTTGACTTTAACCCCTTTTTTTGAAAATATTTAAGATTCCTGTGACATGATAATGCAAAAAAGAATTTATGAGGATGATGAATGCGAATTTTATATACTTTGATTAGGGTAAGGTAATATGCAAGCATGCCCTAGTAAAGGTAGGCTCCCTATGATAGGTTAGATCTATGTTTTTGTCTACCCAATCCCCTCACATGTAGGACATAAAGTTTGGACGGCATAACGACCCTATAATGTACAGACTATACCCTTGTTTTACCATGAGAAGGAGCAAGCCTTCCTATGGTAATCCTTCGGGATAAGTCTCATTTGGGTAGGACCCTAGTAACATCCCTTGAGGGTTGAATACATAGGGCCTCCATGAGTTGGCAAGGGGTAGGCTAAAAGTTCTCAGAGTCTCGGACCACATCCAAATCATCCTCTACGTTAGGGGCTAGCCCTTTCATGAGGACGCCTTTGGAAGGATCTATTCTGAGTGTGGCATCAATGAATTGTTGGGGATGTTACATCCCCCCCAAAACATTTCCGTTCTATGTCCTAATCTAGGGTTATACTCCAAGCTTGGGCTTTAGCTTCACACATCATATGCCCCCAATCCAATGCATGATGACAAAATAAAAATATAATGGACAAATATAATAAATAAAAACAAATTAAAACATAAAATAAATCATAATAAAAAATAAAAAATAAAAACAATAAACACCCAAAACAAACAAGGACCCTAAAACCTAAGGTTAGGAGGGACTCTCTTTAGGGAGGTACGTCCCCAGCAGAGTCGGCAGCTGTCGCGGCCGGCAAAAATATATCGAGTCGCCATCATATTTTTTCTAAGGGAAATAAATGATAAACCTAAAAAATCCTAATCCTAAGGGTAGAGATTCCTAAGGTTCGGGAGTCGGTTAAGTGAGGGGAAGGTGTCAGGCACCCCTCACTTCCATTGTACTCAATGGGATCCTCCTTAGATTTTAGGGTATGTTTGTTTGTTTGTCTAAATTTTACTTATTTACAAAAGAATCCTAAGTTTTTTATTAATTATACTCGCTAGGGTTTACAACCCTATGCCTACGTACCTTCAATTTGAAGGATCAGAGTAACCGTAGTTCACCTCCCCTATCCCCCTATTCCTATTCCTATTCCCATTCCTAATCCTAATCCTTTATTTATACTCTTGGATAAAGAGTTCTATCCCATGTCTTTAACCCTTATTTATACTCTCGGATGAAGAGTTTTATCCCAAAAAATCCTTATCCATTATTTATACTCTCGGAAGAAGAGTTCAATCCCAATTCCTTATCCATTATTTATACTCTTGGATGAAGAGTTCTATCCCTTAAATCCCGATCCCTTGGCCTATATTTATACTCTTGGAACCTAAGAGTTTTATCCCTAAACCCCATCCTTTATTTAGACTCTTGGACCAAGAGTTTTATCCCAGTTTTAAATCCTCAAAAGAATCCTATTATAACCCTTAAGTTCTTAGTAATTAACCCTTAAATCTCAATCATTTAAATCCTTTAAATCCCATAAATCCTTTATATCCCTTGTATTAAGAAAATGAATTCCTACAATTCCATAGAAATTAATAATAACCCAAAATGCCCTGATGCTAAAAATAGCAAGATTGATCCCCAAATTATTCCAAATTAAAAAAATAATTTCCAAACTCTAGGTAGTCCCAAAAATAAAAGAATTTTAATCCCCAAAAATTAAATCCATATACTCCCAAAGATACAAGAATTTAAATCCCAAAATTAAATCAAATTTACTTTAATTTATATTTATTCCAAACCCATATTTATTCAATAAAAATCTAAAAATACTAATTTCCTTAGAATAAACCCTAAACCTAATTTTTAATAAAAAAACAAAATTCCCAAAATACTTCATCCTAAAACCCAAGAACAATATCCCATAAAAAATCCTTATTTAAAAAAATAAATAAATTATTTTAAATATATAAATTTTTTGTCTAACATAATACAAACCCATAATTATCCCTATAATATCCTAATTATAATTCCTGATGCCTAAATATCATAATTATAAACATCCTAAATATAGTTCCTAATTCCTATAATATCATAAAACATCCTAAATATAAATCCTAATAATAATAATCCTAAACCCTATCTTTAAATCCTAATTAACTATTTATCCTAATTAAATAATTAAATTAAGTTATTAATTTAATTATTAAAACCTAAAATCCTATTCCTTACAAATCCTAATCAGAGAGAAAAAAAACTTCTAATTACTAATTAAATTATGTCAATAATTTAATTAAATAAATAACCAAACAGGGGTGCATTTTCTGTTGAAGAAAAAGCAACTGGGCCTCTGGGGGTGCCAATAATCATTAGGGCGCAAAGCCCAATAATTTGAACCCAATTCAGAGAGAAAAGAACAAAACAAGAGTCAGTGGTGGAGAAAACCCGCTCGTTGACTCTCCCTGGCCGTTGGATTGATCCAACGAGATCCACCTAGATCTCATCAGGATCGTCAGATGAACATACCACGTCAAAATAAACCACACAGACGGCTGTGATGCAAAGTCAACACAAGGAACACAGTGGGCTCACAATTCCTAGGATCATCTATTGACTGAGAAGTCAAACGATCCAAACGCCGAGGAGTGAGCCACTTGTCACTCATCCAGCGTCACACAGAGGGAGTATTTAATCCCACACTCTCTCAGATCTCCTTATTTTTCATTTTTCTTTATCTCTCTTCAGTCACACTCTCTCTCTAATTCTCTCTTTCTCTCTAAACGCTCTCCCCTCTCTCTTCTTTTAACCGCCGGTGTGCTTCTCTGGCCACCGTGCAAAACCCTTCAAACCACCGCCCAACCCAGGTTTCCAGTTGAACTTCAACCGGAACCTTCATACCCCATGAACCCTAACCCCTCCCCAGCCCAGAAACTCATGGTTCTTTAGGGTTCGTGAAGAACCCTAACCCTATCCTTCATCCAAACCCCAAAAATCCCCAGAACCCTACGAACCCTAAGCTTCCAAACGAACCCTAACCCTTAACCCACGAACCCTAGGGTTCAACACATGAACCATAACCCTATTCAATAAGAACCCTACCCTAAACAAAAACTCAGAAAAAACCCCACAAATCGCAACAAACAAACAAACACTTAACAATCAATCAAGCGGAAACAAAACGAAAAAGCTAAGTTCCGTTACCTCCCCTGCCGTGTCCGTATTACGCTGCTATCCTTCCATTCTTTTCTTTATTTTTTGATTTACTAATCCTCAGTTTTCTTTTGTTCGCAGGTGGTTTAGCTCAAGGGCTTTAGGGTTTTAAGGATGAAGCCTAATTCCTTATTCTATGTATGCGCTTTAGTGAAGGGTGTGGGATTCACGCGGTTGCTGCCTTAGTTCGTCTAGGGTTTTTCCGTCCCTTTTTCTGAATTTAGCATTAGTTTATATAGGCTCAAAAATTAGGTTTAGCAATCAATTCTTAGATTTTGATTTAGGAAGATTTGATGTAATTTTTGTAATTTTGATTCGATTTGTAATTTTGGATTCTGATTTTTGTATCTCTCCAATCATCCCTGTAATTTCTCAGATTTGATTGTAAATTAAATGAAATTGAGTGATTGATTCTACTTCTGTCAAAAGATCCCAAAATAATTTGATTAGATTTTGTTTTTCTTAGATCCAGCGTAAAGTTGGGGTTTGGGGCGAGAGGAAGGGGACGACCCTGCATTGGTCAACCATTTTGACTAAAGTAAAAAAAATAAAAAATAAATAATACTAATAATAATAATAAATTAAATAACAATTTCAAATAACCACACCAGCAAATAATAAGAAACGGAAATTCTATCACTCCATAATTATTAAAAAAATAATAATAATATAAAAGCCGTATCATAATAATAATAATGAACTAATAACCGAATTAAATAATTAATCATAAAAAACCTTAATACTAATATCCCTATCACTAAAACCTTGTGTAATAAATCCTAATTGTTAAAAAAAAAACAACATTCCTAATTAGTAAATATGAAGCCTAGTAAATAAAAAAACCACTAATAATAAAAATATAAAAATAATTAACCTTAAACCTAATTATCCTCTAATTAATCTAAAAAACCAAAATTCTAAAATAACAACCTAATTAACTTTACAATAATAAAAATCTAAAAAATAATAAATTCTAAGATGAAATCCCCAATAATATCGTATAATCAATGATTTCTTAGAAGAAAACTTTATTTTAAAATAAATGAGCAAAAATAAAATTAAACTTGAAAAAGGAAAAAATAAAATTTAAATCCTAACTAAATAAAAAACCCTTATATAAACTCAAACCCAAAAATGGGCCAAATAGTACTAATACAACCCCAAAGCTCATTGACGTTCAAATGACACCCCCTAGCAAAAGAATCAAAAAAAGGTGAGAAAAACCCTGGTCAAAATTTAGGGTACTACAGAGACCTTCACTAATCATTTCCCATGTGCTTAAGGCTCGTGGCGCACTCCACATACAATGTTTAATAAGTGTTTTTGCTTTTCTTTTAGAGAGAGAGAAGAGAAACTCGAAGGTTGAAAGAAAACTCTAAGGGAAACTTCATCCTATAAGTTGTCATGCATTGTGGCCCTATAGTTGAGGTTATGAGGGAACTCTTTACCTATGTTAGCATGCTTGAATTGATAACCTAAGGTTAAGGTTTAGAAAGGGATTATCCTAATGGTTAACATACAAAGGATTGAAAGTCTAATGTCTCTCCTACCTTAAGCTTAATCGAAAATTAAGTCGAGCTAGGAATCCTAAGGGATCATGTGAACAAACACAAGTAAACATTATCCTACTCAATCACAAAATGAACGATGTCGTGATCTCAGCTAGGAAACAAAACCGAGTGAGTCCTCGTCCTCGACTAAAAGAAAATGCAACAGAAACGGACGATGTCGTGATCTCAACTATTAGGAAGTTGAGTGACTCTTCGTCAACCACAAGATGAAAACGATGTTATGATCTCAACTATAAGGAAGTTGAGTGACTCTTCGTTCATTCAAAAGAAAATAAAAGACAAGACAATAAACCAAAACACCAGTAACAACAGCGCTCCCGTACCTGTACAGCGATAAAATCCAGTGACAAGCTAGAACAACTTTTAACATCCCCTATTTTCAGAACTAAATAGGTATAAAAGGTCTGGACAGAATTGCAACATTTAACAGCTCACCTTGTGCACAACAACTATGTATGTAACATCACTTCCTTCCTTCAAACAACTTTACAACTCAAGTATGAATCACTACCAAAGATAACTCAAAAGTTAGTCAAGGAAATCCATGAAAATAACCAAAGATAATCGCCAAGATTCAAATGGAAATTATCAACAAGGATTAATGAAAATTCAATTAGGAATTCAATTAAAATCAACTAGGAAATTAATTACAAGAATTCTAAACAAAGTTGTTAACAAGGAATTCAAGTCAAGACTAATTCCTAAACAACATAAGAATGATGAAAAATCGAATTGTCTAAACAAATATCCACAATCTCAACAATCAAAGTAAAGTTAATACTTCGTCAAAATTTTAAATCAAAGTCCAAGTCTAACATAAATCAAACGAGGTGATTAACAAGGACTTAATCGAAAAGTTCTAAACAAAACTAACATCACAATTTAATCAAAATTGCAAGCAAAATTTTAATTAAAGTTCGAATTAACATTCCACAAAACTCGGCCCACACATAAAATCAACAATTAATCCACATTAACAAATGTTAATCAAGATTATCAAGAGAACTAAATAAAAATCGAGTAATTTTCAATTAAGAACCTAAGCAATTGTAACAAGAGTTCAAAGGGCTAAGCAACATATTAAAACAATTGTCTAGACAAATCTAAAAATTTATTAGCATCTCAAAGAATTATCAAAGCCTAAAAGCAATTAACAAGAATACAAAACAATTACCTAAAACCAATTATCAAGCATATGTGAAACTACCAATCTAACAATTACTTTACAATTAAATCCACATGAAACAGTGACCGATAATTCCTAAACAGATCCAAGACTAAGTCAACTATCATGCCAAAAAATGAATAATTAAGCCCACGGAGGTTTCAATGTGAACAAAAAAGGGGGGTGGGTGCAAAAGCACATGAGTGTGCAATTAGCACTTCCATGGAGTAGGCTGAGAAGCCCAAGGCACAACAATGCTGGGAGAATTTTACCTGCCACCCCTAATTAAACTTGGCACCCCCTATTTGTAGCGAAATACCATATTTACCATTTTGAAAATTATAAATTTTGGGGGATGGATCAAAGATTTTGACAAATATCGGTAATTTCGAAATTACTGGTAAAAATTACCGGGGATTTCGAAATTATCGGTAAAAATTATCAGAAATTTCAAAATTATCGGTAAAACCCTAAAAAATTTTCACACGATACCGGGAATTTAAAATTACCGGTAGTGTAAAAATTTTCTATTTTTTTCTTTTTTTTTTTGAAAATTTTTACACTACCAAAAATTTCAAATATCCCGAAATTTACAGAAAATTTCCGTGAATTTGAAATTTCCGGTAGTGTAAAAATTTTCAAAAAAAAAAAGAAAAAAATTGAAAATTTTTACACTACCGCTAATTTCAAATTCCCCGAAATTTCACTTAATACCGAAAATTTGAAAATTCCCGGTAGATAAAATTTATTTACTTTCCATCCAAATTTTAAGGGGCAATGTTGAATTTTGATAATTTAGGGAGTGTCGGGTTTAATTGGAGGTGGCAGGTAAAATTCTCCAATGCTGGAATTCCTTTCTATTCACATTCAGAAAGCAAATCCACAAGACAACTCTCACGTGGTCTCTCTCTTATTCTCATCTCACCGAAAGCACCCTCTCCGCCGCTCCGGAAATCGCCTCCGGCGACGGCGGAGGAGAAGACCACCTCGACCTCACCTTACCCCGACCGTTTTGCCTCCCTCTGCCCAAATCCAGCATTCAATTTTTCTAATTTCTCACCAATTAAGCAAATCAGCCCAACTACTTGAAGAACCCTAGCAACCAAAATCATAAATTAAATGGCGATACTGACTATTCGGGCCATAAGATCTTAGGGGAAAGCTTCGGGGTGTTTCACGGCTTACGCTAGCATCAAGAATTGGCGTAGAAAGAGTATTAGTTTACATACCTCGACGGTGACGAACGCGGTGACTCTGCGACGATATTCTTCGTACTTCAAGCTCTGGTATCAGGTATGAATCCCTCATTCCACTTTTCTTCTTCCTCTACTTCTCTTCTTCAACTTCATCTTTCCATTATTCTTCTTCTTCTTTAGATTTGTTGCGCCTTTGTTGAAACGAATTGTTCTTGTTGTTGAATATTGTGTGAGCGTGAATAGTCCTTGCGTGAAGAGAGTGAGAGATTAAAGTTCTAGCTCTGGTTTATTGCAAGCTTCAATGCGAAACTTGCTCAACCATGGATAGTGCGAGCTTTGGAGTGTAGGTAAGGGAGAGATCGATTGAATGAGAGAGATGAAGATTCTTTTCACAGGGATCACCACTTGTTAGGTTTTTTGATCAAGTGAAAGTTAGTTTTGTGTAAGTTAGTTACATTGGGTTGGGAGTTAGTTGAAGCTTAGGATGAGATGAAAATTGGTGAGGAGTTTGGGTTGGTTAGAGCTGTTAGGAAATTGGTTGTGTCTATGATAGTTAGTTAAATTTCTGTTATGACAGTTAGGGTTAGTTAGGAATTGGAAAATTGGAAATGGGATTCTGTTATTGACAGTTAGGGAATGGCTGGGTTAGTTAAAAACTGTTAAAACTGTTAGATTATTAATGAGTCCTGTTTGAGAAAGTGAAAGATATGTGTTGCGGGTGGTTGGTAATACAAGTGCAATGAAGTTGGTTAATTGAAATTATGTGAAATGTTTTAAATTCTGAAAATGGTAGGCGTTAATCAAATGTTCGTTATGTTATGCTATGTGTGCAAACCCTGTTACAGTGTTAATATGAAATTATGTTAAATTGTTAGAATGGTTAGTGAGTTAGTAGTTGACTGTTAGTTGGAAGGGATTGCTTGAAGGTTAAATTGTTTGGCAAAATCTGTCGTGACTCATAGCTGCTGGTTGATGGTTAGACCTCTGTTAAGACAATCAGTTAATAGGTTCAATTGTGATTTTGTTGTGGTTTGTTCCTTTTGCGCCACACTACCATTGTGTTTGATCAGCATCAAACTTATAACCATCACAGTTAGATTATTCTTGTCATTTTGAAATGGCTAGTTACACCTACACACCACCTACTTCCCAATTGATCCTTGGTTCTGTTTGAATAACAAAAGCAATGCTGCTACTGATGTGTTGTTAGTTGATATGATGTTAAGTTGATAACTGATTTATTTTTGAGCTGTCTGGATAAAAGTGGATGGGTTATTTGTTATGGACTGTTTAGATATCAAGGGAATTGTGTGAATGAAGTATAAGAGTGGGCTTAGGGTTAGTTTGTGAATGAAGTTAATTTGTGTAATGATTGTTTGAATGAGAAAGAAGCTTTGTCATGCTACTGCTGTTTACCTCAATAACAGTTCTACTTGTTTCTGCTGCAGGTTGTTAAAGCTATGGCGTGTTAGTCATGTTAGAAGCTGCCAGCTAGGAAAGTGATTTAAGCGCAGTTTTTATATTTGGTATCTTATCCCAGAAGTTGTAACCTTATTTCTGAACTTGATTCAACTGCAGGTAGGTTTCTCCCAAGAAGATTAAATATGCATACACAATGCTTTATTCCAATAGGGACACCAAATTCAGCAGTTATCAAAGAAAGTCCGTAAGATCTTCGTCCACGAAACTCCAATGGTTGTAGGCTCTACCCTCACAGATGCCAAAAACCGAAGCCACATGTATGAAGTCGTAGATTCGCGGATAAATGTACATGTCTTCACATCATTTCTGTCACGTTCAAATCAGACCGCACTCAAAATGACGCTGAGTGCGTTGATCTCGCCCTCAAGAAGAACGACATTTATGGCCCAAACTGGATCATCAATCATTGCAGCTACAAAGTCTACCAAGTAAGCATTCATATCAAGCAAATTACGGAATCTCCCGGGTTCTGCTAGCTGATAATCTAGTGTCTTGTAGTATGCAACTCTCTCCTTCCATAACTCAGTATTTTCTTTGAACATCTCAGCTGCGATTCCTTTCAAACTTCCACTGCTAATTCTTAGTGGAATTGCTGTTAGTCTCAGGCCAATTCGTTAGTCCTCCGCCACTGACATCTTTTATGTCGGTTACTTCGGGAAGTGGTGTTAAACATGTATTCATTTTGGTATACCATGCTGAATCAGGATCTTGTGCATTACAGAAGTGTCTATTCTTGAAGACCTTCCTTGTTATTTTGCAATGCATATGACTAGTAAGTTTTTTGCCATATTGCAATGTCACCCTTCTGTACAAGCTTTTTTTTCTACTATGTATTTGGATTTTATGCTGTTATGAATTTGTGTTTTTGTCAGTCATGCTGCTATTGGTTATGTATGTGAATTGTTTGTGAGGCTACTGAAATTTGTTGGATGACTTTGAATAGCAGCTAGGAGTAATATACTTCTGAATTTCATGACAGTTAGTAGTGTTTTTGTTATGTTGAGCTGCTTAGATAGCAGAAACTCACAAGCTTTACGGATGCTTAAACAATTACTGAAATTCTTTCCAGTATCAATCGACCCTTTTATCTCAAACCATGTTCCATAAGTAAAGAAAACTTCCCAAGAACCATACCATGAACCATCTGAAGCCTGAATCTTTTTTTCAATAAAGGCAACAGCTTGTTCTGTACACCGTTGTATTTCTTCTCGACGATGCCCGAGATATAGTTTCCCAAAGGATGCTAAAACTTGAATTGCCGCTGAGCTTCTTTGGACTGAACCAGGTTGTGTACCCCCATGTAAATAGAAACAAACTTCTTCCATATCCCACTACTACATGCACAAAACGGGCCATGATAGGCTAGCAAAAGAATGTCTAAAACCAAATTGTCTTCAACCGTTGGAGTTTTGGCTTATGGATTGTGTTTGGTTTTAAATTAAAATGTAATTTTGAAAATGATTTAAAATGTGATCTTGTTATGGATTTTGGACTTGGCCATTTGAATTTGAATTGAGTTTGGATATAAAAATGGATAATTGATTTAGAAAAGGATGAACATGGATAATGAAAAATTGGGAATATGGATATGGACCAAGAATGGATTTAAATGTGGATATTGGACCTAAAATTGGTTTAAAAAAATGGATTGCACAAATGGATGCTGAAATGGATGAAATGGTTAATTGGATTAATAAGAATGAATAATGGTTTATTGGCTAAAAATGGATAACATGGTTTATGGATTAGGAGTGACATGGTTCTTAAAAATGGTTTCAAATGTGGATAAGAGTGGATATATAATTGGACTTAAGAAAATGATATGGATATAATTGAAATTTGAAATTGAAGTCGAAGTGTGAATGGTGGTGAACTTGAATAATGATGATGGGTATCTTAAATTCCAAGTAACTTGTATTCCACATGAATCTTATTTCCAAACCTAACATGCTTAAACCTTGATCTATTTGACAACAAGAACCCATACCAACTCCAAGCAACAGGTAACAACAATTCTTTGATCGCAATGAAACCTTAATCCAATGATTATCAGTTTATAAAAGTCCATAAGCTCAATCATGAATAAAAACTCTAATTCTCCTTGAGATGCACACTGAATGCAGAAATGACCTGAGTTGTCAGTTGAATCAATGACGAAACTATAATCACTTTGAGGTAAGTTGAGAATCCCTTGAACCAAGATGTGATATGGGACATGATGATGATGAGGTTCCAAGATCCTTGCCTATGAAGATACCATATACACAGATACTCAAAACCCTAATCTGAGGACCAAAAGTTAGGAGTAGGTGATCCTCTTCAAGTTCCTTGCAAATTTCAATCCTCTGATGAAATGGCAAACCAAATATGATGTCTTGAGGCATGAGAAGCCTTTGTAGCTTGAGTGCTTGAGTATATCTCATTCTCTTTGCTTTGCAAAACCAATACCATAGAAATCTCTGATCCCATGCCTTGGGAAGACCAATGATGTATGCATGATGTTTATAACCTAAATGCACATGTGTGTGAAGCATAAGCCACTTATTGATGGTATAAATAGGAGGGCAAATTTTGAGCTGTTACATGTATCACTTGCTCCTTGTCTTTCTCTATTTTTTCTGTCAAGGTATGGATCTGATTTGAGAGTTGTTGTCTCTCTGTTGTTGTGGTAGCCGATGATAGATATCAATGAAAGGCAGTGATGTTTTCAACATTTGAATCAAACATGGGTGAAGATTTGTATCTAGGCATGGTGGCTCAGTGTCTGTGTGAAATCTTTTGGATTCATTGCATAGATATTGTTGACGCAACCTTTGCAAACTTTCTCTATTATTTGAGAAAAGGTGAATCTGAGCCTCTTTTGTTCAACCTTAACTAAAAAAATGTGTTTGGGCCATTTTCATTTTTCTGTTTGGTTGAAATTTTTGTTTCCCACTGATTCTCACGATCGTGATGCTGGATGGCATGCTCAGTAACATCGCCGACAAACTCTGAGAAACTAAAAAATGTTTCCCTCGAGGTTTTGTTCGCTGCTATCTTTAATCATGATTTTCTTATTTTTGTTTGATGATTATTTATGTTTGGTGAAGATTGTTGTGGAAATAGGTTGAGGGGATTGTGAAGCAGGTTCATTAAATTGTTGGTCGCATCAATGGAAGGTTTGGATCACTGACTGTTGTTCCTGTAGTCAATGTTAGCCATTTTCATAGTACTTTAGTCATAATAGTGTTGGATTACTTTGAACTTGTGTACCCTCATTGGTAAATTTTTTACCATTGATTTTTAATAAAATTGAATAAATAGTACTTGAATTTTGACTGCTTTGTGGTACCTCAAATGATTTAACATCATTTAAAATATGACCTTTTATTTGACACAAAAACCAGGTTTTGCTTGAAGCTGATAGTTTAAATCTTCTGGTTGGTGCATCAAATGTGTTTGGTTAGTACTATTTTTCACTCTATAGTGTATATATACTGATTCATTTCAGTTAGTTGAACTGATTCATAGTTGAATTGAATCTTAATAAAATACTCACTTCCAGATTCCTTCAAGTCAGAGACATGTATAGTTTTCCTTCAAGACAGACGATTTGTTAGACATGGCATTACGTTTTCCAAAATATGGAGCAGTGAACAAGAATACAAAGGCCGATGCTTGTTATGCAAAAAACAGGTGATTTACCATTCTCCGTTGCACATTTCTTCTGAAATTTCTTAAGTATGCACTGGGGCATGAGATTCTAAAACTGGGTTGATTTAACAAATATAACAAGCAATTCTATTTTTCAAACCTCTCAAGATGGTGGATTTTAAGAGACCATATATTGCTTTTTCTAGAATACAGGTATGCTACATAAACACGATTTAGGTTTTCTGCCAACATTTTTATTATTTGAATGGATTGACTGTGTAGTGAACTAAACAGATATGTTTTTATTCAAATTAAGTTCACAATTTCATTGTTATGCAGAAGTTTTCATGAAATATTTATCAATCTTTTTAGCAAACTTGTATGTTATATTAATAATATATCTTAAAAATCATATAGAACATGCAACTTTATGTTAAGAGATTAACTTTATGTTAACAATAATAATTTTTGTTAAGAGATTAATTTTATGTTAAGAGAAATAGTTATTTGAAAATTTTTTTTTCAGTGTGCCTTGGTTGCCTTAGTTGCTGTTAGATTTCAAGCATGTCTTATATTTCTTATTAATACTTGGCATTTTTTAACTCTTTTATGTTGAATTGTTGGATTTTATTCTTGAATTGATGTCATTCTTCAAACATTGTGAAAATACCTTTGTTGCTTGTAATGTGTGTGTTATTGTGCAGAAAAAGGCATTAATTTATCAAAGAAGTAAGACACAAAGAAAGGATCTAAGTTGCCAAAGAAATGAAGAAACTTCAGTAAGTTCGCTTTGCGAACTTGCCAACGAATGTTCACTGGGCGAACATCTGGCGAAGCTCCAGCGAACACTCCCAGAATTTGGGCAGTAAGAAAAAGGACATAAGTTCGCTTGGCGAACTTTCCAGCGAATGTTCGCTGATTCATCACTCCAGCGAAGGCCTGGCGAAGGACACCAAGGATGAGGCAGTAGCTAAAGGGACCTAAGTTCGCTTTACGAACTTGTAGGCGAATAGCTTGCTTTGCGAATAATTATTCTCATTGAGAACTTATGCAGAAACTCAGAGGCGGTTTAACATATCAGAGGCACCTCAGGTGCCTATTTGGTAGTTTGCTAGGCGAATAAAAAGTTCGCAATGCGAACTTGGCAGATTTCAAGTGATGTATAAATACACTTTTTGTTATTTCTTGAGATCATAACTTATTTTTCTCACACCATAACCAAAGTTTCTGACTTTTCTCCATCCAAGAGTGATATTTTACCAAGAGAAGCTGGATTTGCATCCGATCTCGATTATTCGACGCGGATGATTTTTCATCTCCTCTCGATTCTTGTGAAACAAGCTACCATGAATATATGTAGCTAAACACATCTTGTGTCAAGATTAGTGGTAGGTAATCCTATATTTTGTATGTATTGATCTTGATATTTAGTTTGTTAACTTTGTTGATGATAAATATATGGTGAAAAAATTTGTTTGTATGGTTTATATTTTGTTTTGGTTCATGATTGAGAAATATGTGCTAAAACTTGACCTAAGTTTAAATCCATCAACAATCATGAGGCTATAGATAGTTTTGAGAATTGATGTTCATAAATATTGATCTTGAATGTTATCATATTGATAGTTAGAGTGAGAGATCATCTAAGGATCAATATGATAAATCCCACAACAAGTGTTAGAGATAAACTCATTGAGAGGATATGTGATTATATTCATCTTTAACAGGTTCACATACTTTATCGAGTAAATACGTATAAAACGGATTATCGGACCCTAATCTTGGCATGCTTTTACCAAACCTTTAAAACCAACTAGCGGGATACTCGTGCCTTTGCACGAGTACCCGTCGGTGACGCGCATTTGTCTAGATTTAAAATTTGAAAATAAAATAGGATTAATAAAAATTTGTAAATATAAAAAAATATAATTTATACTTAAAAAAAGATAGAATCAATACCTGCGAACACCGATTGATATTTTTTATAAAAATATTTATGCAATAATTTAGTTTTAAAAATATAAAATAATAACATAGTAGCCATATTAATTAGTGACGTTGTCTGATCACGCGCAAGAGCAGTGCAGCCATATTACTATCTTTAACGATAGCTGCTAATGCTCCCCTAAAATAGAATCCTGCCACAATCTTACATTGTTTCTTAGTGTAAAAACCCTTAACTACACACTGAAAAATCTAGGGGGAAGAACTTCTTGTTTTAAGAGACGGATTGAATTGGCAAGTATAATCACTTGGGAGGATTTGAACTTATTAGATTGATCCACTAGTTTGCAAGCTTGATAAAGCAGTGCTTCCCGTTCCATGTCACCAAATTTAATCCTGGTACATAAAAATAATATTACGTGATGATAGATAATTGAGATTTCCAACAATTTTAAATGAAAAATGAAGAGATTTCCAACATCACACCATTTCCCATTTCATTTTAAAAAATATAGCTTCTGATCTAACAATCCAAATAGATACTAAGTCAAATGTAAGTTGGTGTTTAATATTCAGCTATTAATGCAGAATGCAGAAAGAATCTTTCCCACATGTTCTGTTAGCAACATATTTGTACACGCACCTTATATATCAGGGGTGTTTTAATAGTTTAGTCCTGCAGATCGAATCTCTAGTAGCAATATTTGAGAACTTGTGAGAGGGTTCAACTGCTAACAGAACAGTTTAGCTAACACAAAAAAAAATTTCACTTCAGGTGTTGTGTATGTGGCAGATTGCCAAAGGAACCAAATTGAAGAGAGATAACTAACAGAATAAATGTATAAGAGAACATGAATAAACATAGTATATCCTTAATTCATTGAGATCAAGTATTTGTTACACTGTAGCATATTCGACAATGAACAGTAAGAGATTCACAATTCAACAAAATTTTTGCTTGACAGAAAATACTCAGCTTGAGGTTAATTACTGGACTTAAGAAATACACTTTCTTCTTACCTTTTCTCATAACCATTAATTAGCGACCGAGATAACAAATACAAATGATCATTCAACCAACTTTTAAAGGCTGTTCAGATGTGAAATAACCTAAAATGAACGTGACACATAATAAAAAAGACAAAAGCCCAATATCTTAGAAACAGAAGGTCGATAAGGTCTGGTATAGGCATTACCTGGTGAAGGTACCTGGGTTATGCCAAAAGCTGTGTGGAACCAGCATTAACAGAATAACCAGAAGGAAGTACAAGGCTTGTAGCAGTAGCCTGCACCAAAGAGCTCGACAATTAACATTTTCGACAAATGCACATAAAATTTGACAAAACAATATAAAAGAAATGATTGACCTACCTGATAAGGACCCCAGCCAGAAAAGGGGACCATGGTTAGGGACAATACTACAAGTCCGTAAGGGCTCTGGACAAACAAACCGGGTAGTAGAGGTGGCCTAGCGACCAGTAGACTAATTTGTTGTGATGAATGTTTAAATGTCCCATTTTTAATCCAAGACGTTTGCGCAACATAAGCAGTACTTCCACAAACTTGAACCTATAAACAAAATAAATAATCATATGAGTGTGACCTTCATTTCTAAATTTTAAACTTAAAAATGATGATATCTTTCCAAAAATTCTGTGCATTTCGCCAAGAACTGATGTAACTAAAGGTACCGACAATACCTGTGAGTTTCTGTTTTAGAAGCTTCACATGCCCAAATAAAAATTCCCCGGAAAATAGCTGCAGTATAAGTTGTGATGTCAAAAATAATGAACCAAATTCATAATTCCTGCATGTGAACTAATGTAACTCTGTATACTTTGATTTCCAAATAACAAAAGATTGAGTCCACATCAGCTTCTGTCCTAAATGTACAGTATAACAAACACAAAGAAAACATTAAAAGTCATAACTCACAAGATTTTCCCTTAAAAAAATATGCCTGTTAACTGTCAAATATTTGCTTTGTTTGTATATAAACAAATAAGATAAATAAGGTGAATAATATATGTTCATTCACCATTTATCAAAATCATACTGCTTCAACACAATAAAATGTTGAAATTCTGGTATCAGACGTGTGATGTTAAGTGCGATGTCACAACAACACACTCTGCACAATGGACAAAATAAACAGCAGAATAACACACAAAATTGTTCACCCAGTTCGGTCTAACTACCTACGTCTGGGGGCTACCAAGCCAGGGATGAAATTCACTACTTGTAGAATTAAATTACAGACTCAACAAACCAGTTGACAATCTCCTAATCTTAATTCCTACTAGTGACTTTCTACCTAAGAAACCACTTAGATATGAGAACACTACTCAATCCCTAAAACACTTTAGTGATATACTTCAAAGATCACACACTTTGAATAACACTACTTGATTCTGCCTCACAGCTTTGATCAAGAACAACTCACTATAACAATACCAATTCACACTCGAATGGTTTACAACACATACACGAAGACACAATCGACACTCAGTCTTTAGCTCACTTTCTTCGTTGCCTTTTCTTCAGTACTGGTGCGCTTTATATAGCTCCTTGAATTGGACTTGGACCCGCTACAATATCTGACTTGATTTGTTATTTAAAACTGAATATTCAAAACAGATTTTCTCCCAAAATCTTTTCAAATATTCAACCTTTTAAATCTCCTACAAATCTGCACCAGATCTCCTATGCAGCGAAGAATATCTAACCCAAGATATTTGCATCCAATGAGACTACCTGCTCTCCACAATTCCAGCTAATACGCAAACCCTAACAACATCACTAACCTGATGTTATTAATTCTGCAGATCTAATGTCACAACATCGCATGTGACATCAGACATCTGAACATCAGAATTTAAATAATTAACACAACCTAGTGTTAAGACTCAATGTTGTGACATCACCACCTTGACATCAAACATTGAACATTATTTGTTTTACCAAAATTCTAGCCAATCCAAGAAACTAACAATCTCCCCCTTTGGCTAATTTTGGCTAAAACAATCTCTGCACCTTCAGAGGCTTCAGCAGCGGAAAAAAATTCAATTATTTTGAAACTTCAAGCAGCAGCATCAATAAACTTCAGTACACAAGAACTCTGCTGCAGCACCATCTTCAACAACTACAGTCTTCAAGCAGCTGCACATATCTCAATATTGGCAGCAATGAGCACTCCCCCTTAAGGCAAGAATCAGCATGACAGGTGTTCAGCATGCACACTCCCCCTCAACTTCTGCACCACACCAGATATAGGGTACACCTACCTAGGATAACTCCCCCCCTTTTTAGCCACAATTCGACAAACACCAAACACAATGTTCTGACATAAAGACCTGGTCAAACACAATTTCCAACACATGGACTGGCCAGTCGATACAAGCGATGCTCCTTGTTTCTCATTATAAACATAAGCCCTTCTACTAGTAGCACCATTCAGCAACCAAGAATGAGCCAGTCAAACAGCAAAGATGCAGCAAAGAACATCAAGCAGACGACTTCAGATGCACCTCAGCAGGGAAACAAAACAAAGACTGCAGCTGCCACTACTTCAGGAGCCAAAAGAACAGCCAGAACCTCAGAAACAACTATGAAACCAAGCAAAAGGCTTCATGTGCAACAACAAGCTGCTGATGATGATTGGGATGAAGACTGGGAAATGTTTCTCGATGCAGGGGGTTGGGATAATCTGTAACTTATGATGTAATTCAAACTTGTATGCTATCAGCAGTTGAACAAAATCAATTTCTAATAAATACTACAACTGCTTAATTACACTCTCGTGCACATTTAATCTTCATGTATGCAAATTCCCAATTTACTTCTCAAACTTTCAAATCGGTTTACATCTAATGCTTTAGTGAAGATATCAGCTAACTGTTTTTCTGTGACTACATGCTCCAATGCAACAACTTTGTCTTCAACCAATTCTCTTATAAAATGATGCCTTATATCAATATGTTTAGTCCTGCTATGCTGAATAGGATTCTTAGAAATATTGATTGCACCCAAGTTATCACAGTACAATGTCATGACATCTTGCTTGACATTGTATTCAGTCAGTATTTGCTTCATCCAAACAAGTTGAGAACAACTGCTTCCTGCTGCTATGTACTCAGCCTCAGTAGTAGAGAGCGACACACAGTTCTGCTTCTTGCTAAACCATGATATCAGATTGTTCCCCAAGAAGAAACACCCTCCTGAAGTGCTTTTCCTATCATCTGCACTTCCAGCCCAGTCAGCATCACAATATCCCCTTAACTCAGTCCCAGATCCATGACTATATAGTATCCCATAGTCACTGGTGCCATTAACATATTTCAAGACTCTTTTCACTTGATTTAAGTGACTGGCCTTAGGTTCGGATTGATATCTTGCACAAACTCCAATAGCAAAAGCAATGTCAGGTCTGCTAGCTGTGAGATACAATAAACTCCCAATTATGCTTCTATATAAACTTTGATCCACACTGACACCATGTTCATCCTTGGATAATTTCAGATGAGTAGGAGCAGGAGTCCTCTTGTGATTAGCATTCTCCAAACCAAACTTCTTTACTATGTTCTTTGCATACTTGCTCTGCAATATAAATATAGAGTCCTCCATTTGTCTAACTTGTAAGCCAAGAAAATAGTTTAGCTCACCAACAAGACTCATTTCAAATTCAGATTACATCTGTTCCACAAACTGTTTAACCATTGCATCCGACATTCCACCAAATACTATGTCATCAACATAGATTTAAGCTACCATCAGTTTCCCTCCTTCCTCTTTAACAAACAAGGTCTTGTTAATCCCTCCTTTTCTGTAGCCATTCACAACCAGGAACTCAGTAAGTCTTTCATACCAAGCTCTTGGTGCTTGCTTCAAACCATATGGAGCTTTCCTCAGTTTGTACACATGGTCAGGGAATGTTGGATCAATAAATCCTTTTGGTTGATCAACATACACCTCTTCATTCAAGTAACCATTCAAGAAGGCGCTTTTAACATCCATCTGAAAGAGCTTGAATTTGAAATTACAAGCCACGCCTAAGAGCAATCTGATAGACTCCAGTCTTGCCACAGGAGCAAAGGTTTCATCATAATCAATTCCTTCAACCTAAGCGTATCCCTGAGCAACTAATCTGGCCTTGTTTCTGGTGACCACTCCTTGTTCATCAGATTTATTCTTGTAGACCCACTTGGTGCCAATCACATTAACTCCACCAGGCCTAGGAACAAGCTCCCATACTTCATTCCTCTTGAACTGCTCCAGCTCTTCATGCATTGCATTTATCCAAAACTCATTAGTCAATGCTTCCTTGACATTCTTTGGCTCAATTTTGGAGACAAAACATGAACTTGCTATGACATCTCTTGACCCAGTCCTTACTCCAGAGGTTGGATCACCTATAATGAGCTCTTTTGGGTGGTTCTTCTGCACTCTGATGGAGGGATCCTTATGAGGTTGCTCAGCTTCGGGCTCAGCAGCAGCAATACTAGGAGTTTGGCTTCTGTCTTCAGCTTCTGGTGCAACTTCACCAATTGATGTCTCAACAACATCTGGGACATCACCATCTTCCTGCTTGTCACTGTCATCAATCACCACATTGATTGACTCCATCATCACCTTGGTTCTTGAGTTGAAAACTCTATATGCTCTGCTGTTAGTAGAGTAACCCAAAAATATTCCTTCATCACTTTTGGAATCCAATTTTCTTCTCTGTTCTCTATCAGCCAGTATATAACATCTACTTCCAAAAACATGAAAGTATTTAACATTAGGTTTTCTTCCCTTCCACAGTTCATACAGAGTGGATGAAGTGCCTCTTCTCAGGGTAACCCTGTTGTGAATGTAGCAGGCAGTATTCATAGCTTCAGCCCAGAAATGATAAGGAAGTTTCTTGGCGTGAATCATCGCTCTAGCAGACTCTTGGATAGTTCTGTTCTTTCTCTCAACTACTCCATTTTGTTGAGGAGTAATAGGAGATGAAAACTCATGACTTATACCTTTAGCAGAGCAAAATTCTTCAAACTTGTTATTCTCGAACTCTCTTCCATGATCACTTCTTATTTTGATAACCTTACTCTCCGTTTCTCTTTGGAGTCTTTGATAAAGCTCTTTAAAGACATCAAACACCTCTAATTTGTCTTTGATGAAGTTCACCCAGGTGTATCTTGAAAAGTCATCCACAACTACATAAGCATATTTCTTTCCACCCAGACTTTCCACCTGCATAGGTCCCATTAAGTCCATATGAAGTAGTTCCAATACCTTGGAGGTGGTGTCATGTTGAAGCTTCGAATGAGACATCTTTGTCTGCTTCCCTTTTTTACAGTCTCCACACACCTTTCCTTCCTCAATGCTAAGTTTTGGAATTCCTCTAACTGCTTCTGAGGAGATGATTCTCTTCATTCCCTTTAGGTGAAGATGTCCCAACTTCTGATGCCAGATTTTGACATCATCTTCTTTAGCAAGCACACACGTGGAAGAATTTGAGTTTTGAGGTACCCAAAGATAACAATTGTCCTTAGACCTGGCTCCCTTCATAATGACTTCTCCTTTATCATCTTTGACAATACATTCAGACTTTGTAAAGTCTACTTTGAATCCTTGATCACAAAGTTGACTGATGCTAATCAAATTTGCTATTAGTCCTTTAACAAGAAGAACATCCTCCAGTCTGGGAGCACTAGCTCAATTTAGTTTACCAATCCCCTTGATTTCTCCTTTGACTCCATCACCAAATGTAACATAGCCTGAAGACTGAAGTTTCACATCTACCAACAGGTTCTTTAATCCAGTCATGTGCCTTGAACACCCACTGTCAAAGTACCAGTCTTCTTTGGTAGAAACCCTTAAGGACGTGTGAGCTATCAAGCTGGTAACCTTAACTTTAGGGACCCATTGCTTCTTGGAAACCTGCCTTCCTTTATCACAGTTCTGTTTATGAACAGCCTGATGAGCCTTCTGTGGATACCCATGTAGCTTATAACAATAAGCCTTAATGTGTCCAAAACATCCACAATGATGATATCTCCAGCGTCTGTATTTTTTTTTATATGGAGTTTTGTTATGATGCTTTAACATCTGTTGTAACATCACTGGTTTTAGAGTGATAGAACCTGTATCACTGGTGAATCCCAAACCACATTTGTCTCCAGCCATCTTCCCAATACTGAGAATGTTGTCTAAAGCATCAGTACCATTGTTCAAAATTCTGATAGTTTTGTTCATAGAGTCCAGCTCATAGTTGAGCATACTGACTTCGGCTTCAAGCTCAGTCTTTTCTGCCTTCAATTGTATTATGTTTTTCTTCAGCTCTTCTCCTTTAAGACACACTTGCTCACTTTTCACGAAAAGATCTTTGTACGTGACAGCCAGTTCATCGTAAGAAACCTCTTCATCACAAGACTCATTATCTGACTCGTAAACTCCAACCATAGCTTTAGCTGGATTTCTTCAGATTCACTCTCACTGTCAGACCAAGAAGCTGATAACCCTTTCTGCTTCTTGAGAAAAGTGGGACATTCCTTCTTGACATGTCCATACCCTTCACACTCAAAGCATTGTACCCCTTTGTCATTACTGGATTTTTCTTCATCTTTAGACTTCTTTCCTTGTTCTTCTGATCTGTTGATGTTCTTGACATTGGGATTATAACTCCTAATTATCCTCTTCATAACTTTGTTGAACTGTTCACCCAACAAGGCAATAACCTAAGATAGTTCCTCCTGAGAGTCATCTACTTTCTCTTTATTGGCTTCTTCAGAACTGGAAACTAAAGCTATACTCTTGGACTTCTTCTCAGGTTCTTCTTCACTTAACCCTAGTTCAAATGTTTGAAGAGATCCAATAAGCTCATCAACCCTAAGTTTGCTGATATCTTGAGCTTCTTCAATGGCAGTCACTTTCATCTTGTATCTCTTAGGAAGGGACCTAAGGATCTTCCTTACAAGCTTTTCATCTGACATCTTTTCACCAAGGGCACTGGATGCATTAGCCAGCTCAAGCACACTCATATGGAAGTCATGGATAGTCTCATCTTCTTTCATCTTCAGACTCTCAAACTTCGATGTTAGAAGCTGAAGTCTTGACATCTTGACTTTAGATGTTCCTTCATGTGTAGCCTTCAAAATATCCCACGCTCCCTTAGCAACTTCACAGGTATTGATCAACCTGAATATATTCTTATCCACTCCATTGAAAATTGCATTTAAGGCTTTCGAGTTACCAAGGGCAAGTTCATCTTCTTCCTTGGTCCATTCTTCTTCAAGCTTCGGCTTTGAGGTGCCTTCTTTATCTTTTCCAGCATCATCTTTTTCAAACACAACCGGTGCTTTCCATTCTTTAATTATAGCCTTCCAAGCCCTACTGTCCAAGGATTTCAAAAACGTGATCATCCTTGGCTTCCAATAATCATAATTCGAGCCATCCAAAATAGGGGGTCTGTTGACAAATCCTCCAACTTCTTTGTCCATCTTTACACCAGAAAGTAACTTCCCTAGATCTCACCCAGAGACAGACAGGATGCCTGCTCTGATACTAATTGAAATTCTGGTATCAGACGTGTGATGTTAAGTGCGATGTCACAACAACACACTCTGCACAATGGACAAAATAAATAGCAGAATAACACACAAAATTGTTCACCCACTTCGGTCTAACTACCTACGTCTGGGGGCTACCAAGCCAGGGATGAAATTCACTACTTGTAGAATTAAATTACAGACTCAACAAACCAGTTGACAATCTCCTAATCTTAATTCCTACTAGTGACTTTCTACCTAAGAAACCACTTAGATATGAGAACACTACTCAATCCCTAAAACACTTTAGTGATATAATTCAAAGATCACACACTTTGAATAACACTACTTGATTCTGCTTCACAGCTTTGATCAAGAACAACTCACTATAACAATACCAATTCACACTCGAATGGTTTACAACACATACACGAAGACACAATTGACACTCAGTCTTTAGCTCACTTTCTTCGTTGCCTTTTCTTCAGTACTGGTGCGCTTTATATAGCTCCTTGAATTGGACTTGGACCCGCTACAATATCTGACTTGATTTGTTATTTAAAACTGAATATTCAAAACAGATTTTCTCCCAAAATCTTTTCAAATCTTCAACCTTTTAAATCTCCTACAAATCTGCACCAGATCTCCTATGCAGCGAAGAATATCTAACCCAAGATATTCGCATCCAATGAGACTACCTGCTCTCCACAATTCCAGCTAATACGCAAACCCTAACAACATCACTAACTTGATGTTATTAATTCTGCAGATCTAATGTCACAACATCGCATGTGACATCAGACATCTGAACATCAGAATTTAAACACTTAACACAACCCAGTGTTAAGACTCAATGTTGTGACATCACCACCTTGACATCAAACATTGAACATTCTTTGTTTTACCAAAATTCTAGCCAATCCAAGAAACTAACAAATGTGCTACCCCAAATTCCTTGCGATACCAGTATAAGAATATAGTAGAAATCATTTAATCTTACTTTTTGTTGGAGTGGCAAAAATATATTAAAGATTGCTCGCAAAACATGGTCACCACACCACCGACAACAACCTTGAAAAGAGTACACCAATCTATCAGGCCGTATTACTTCATATCCAGTATGCCCAATTTACCGATAATGAATAAACAATTCATTGATGATCAAATGTTTCAGGAGTATTGTCACACCAGTAAAACTTACCATAGCCTTTGAACAAGCATAAGCAGATACCATACACAAAACACCCTTAATTGACCGAAAAGCTTCAGAGTCAGTAGTTAATTACTTTTGTTCATTTATAGTTGCATTACAAAGGCGAATACATACAACTCTCAACATACCTCACAAGATCCTGAGGAAGAGAAAGATACGTAGCCAGGCCTACAATGATTGGAGAAGCAATTTTTTTAGTTTAAAACGAAAGAAACATGTCTCAGACCGAGATATTTAAACTCGTGTGAATCAAGAAGCTTGATTTCAGACCTAGGGAATGCACACAAATTGAGAGAAGAAAACCAACATAAGAGCACAATCAACATCAGTTCCATTGCAAAATAACGAACATCTTAAAGACAAAAAAATACCACTCATTAACAACTTTGCATACCTCAATTGTTCTAACGTAGGATAAGATCCATTGGCTAACTTCTTCCTCACCGTGGCGAAATCCATGGGATGCTCAATCACATCGTGATAATCTGGAAGCTGCATGTTAAAACACAATTTGAACTTCCAACTCAAAGGAGTCTTCCAAAAGCAAGGATAATGCAGATTTAGATACGCAAAATTGATCAAAATCTCATACACAACAGCTCATCCTGCATGTAAAAGAATGTCACTTTTTTAATACAAAATTGAATACAAAATTGAAAATTAGTTAGTTACTGCCTCCATATTCTTATACTTTAAGACTAAGCATTGACATAAGAATATGGATAATCAATCACTTGCAGTGATGCACTGGATTTACTGTTTGCTTATGGCACTCATTGCTAAGGGAGCTCAATGCTTCCCAAAGCCTTATACTGGACCTAGCTTCCTCCAACTCCAGCCAACCATAAGCTAAATTATTCATATGATGAAATTTTTTTAAAATATCTGATGCAACTTTTATGGGTAATGTAGACAAAATATAGATCAAAACCTTATCGGAACGTATAGGATCAAGCTTTTCATTATCAATCTCTTCAGACAGATTCTTCACGATCATTAGGTAATGTCATTGTAAGTTGTGAAAGAAGAATATACATAAAATAAAAAAAGATTCAAAAGTAAGACATACACCATGCTTTCTCCATACATGCTGCCATAAGTTCGCAAGCTCATTCTTCCGAATAGGTTTGATTAGAAAATTAGCTGCACCTTTACACATGCAATGAAAAATCAAAACAGTTACTGGCTTGAGACATAGATTAATCACAGTTTCATTACTTATTGAAAGAATTGCAGAGAAAAAAGTCATATTACTAATGCTTAAAAAAGTAAGCAATATAAGTTATGATAAGCAAACATATTGGGACATGAAGAATATGAAAAACTCAAACCATATTAACTCCAAAAAATGACACTGCCCAATAATACAGACACAGCAGCAAATGCCATCCACCACTATAGACCAGGAAATACCAAATCATCCAACCACCTGATTGTTCTCACTTATCCTTACACAACTATGAATACCTAGACGCTGCCTTTCACTACTGGTTTCTCCATCCTAGACACTCATTTGGGTGTGATATCCATTGGTTTAGAACATAATTGAATCCCACTACCTTATACTTTAGCCATCTCCAGGTTATCGCCTAGATGTCTTAATTAATCACTTGCTCTAATTAAACTATGTAAGAGCTAAAGAATGAATCATATTATGACTCGTTTTATTTTCAAACAGAAACCATTTAAATCTTTAAAAGAGGAAAGTCATACTATAAGAGGAATTTTCCATTGATACTTTACCTTAGAGTCATCCATCAAATGCCATGTGTCTTCATCAGAATGCACATAGCTAAAGTAATGAATGCCCTGATTTAGATGTGGATCTACAATACAAAACAATTGTATAGAGATCATGCATCAAAATTTCCTGTTACGTAAAAATGAGTCAGAAAAATATAGAATTTGCATGGAGAAATTGGAACACTTATTACAGTTTGAACTGCATTTCGAACCATAGAAAAATTACCGGTTCAATTCAAATTTTCAACTAAAGTAACAAATTTAGGCATGCACATACTGATTACAGGTAAGTCCATTTCAAGTCCCACCAACTCAAGAAGCTTAAACCCATCTATGTCAGGCATATCGACATCACTAATAATAAAGTCAAAGTCATTTCTGTTTCTCCCCAACATTCTCAGTGCATCAATTGCATTTGTAGATGTAGTAACTGGAAAAACAACCACTAAATCAAACATTTGATTCAACAAACCTAAACAACTTTTTCAAATTTTGAACCAAAATCCTTCAACCTTTACATAGCAAAACTCCACACATGTTGGGAAATACGAAATTTGGAATAGGAATTAGGTTAAATTGAACATAAGAATTATTAAAAGAGAGAAAAAGAAAGGAACAACAAACCATGATATTTGCATTGACGAAGGAGTTTATCCAAAACCATGAGACAAGTTGGGTTGTCATCAACAACAAGAAAACGCATACAAGTTGGGTTACTCACTATAAATACCAGGTTTCTATCACATTCCTTCATGACAGCAAAGGTCAACAAATACAGGAACATTTAAAATTATGAAGCTACATTGAAGAAGTGCAAATACTGAGTATATACTCTAAAAATATAAGGAAGCTTTATCAAGACCCACCAAAACGTATTTTCTTCAGGCATCAAAAGCAGCAATAAGCCACCAAAAAAATTCATTGCCTGCAATTTGAATTATCCGAACATGTTAAGTCAGCGGATTATAGAAGTTGTGAACATATATGACTGTCCATGTGATAAGGTATACAATATCAAAGTTAACTGTTATAAGCTAAAATGGTAGAGGTTGTTGCCCCTATTGCTATCTTGTTGTTTGTTTGGATAAAACCTGAACATAGTAAGTTGTAGCATCCAGTTGTTTGATATGCATCTGTCTGTTGTTAAATAGAACACGTCTTTCAAGCAACAGTTACCTAAAACCATATATAATAGTTATAATCATTATGATGAAATTCATTATTATTAATAGCTCATATTGGACATATTTTTTAAATTGTGCAGATTTATACAGAGGATTTTGGCTCTAAATAACACATTTTACTACTATAACTCATGATAGGAAAAATATATGAGAAAGAAAGAATACCAAATCTAATTTTACAGGAAAAAATACAAAACTCTACCTCAATAATCTTTAACTTCAAATAATCTCCACTTCAATTTCACCGGAGCCCTTCCGTACTGAAAACCAGACCTTAATCAAATTAACTTCAACATCCATAACACAACACAACAAACACAACAACTATAATGGACTACTCAGAAAACAAAACACTTACTTCAAAGACTGAAACCGCAAGATTAGGTTTCACCACATCAGATTTTAGGGTTTGCTTAAGAAGATTGGCTTTCAGCACATTCAATGGTTAAAGTAACCAAAACATTGGCTTACCCGTTGTCATACCCCAAATTTTGACCACTAAGATTTCCCATCATTGTGCAAATCATCATCACAATATGGATGAACCATTAGTCTCCCTAAAGATGGGTGAGCATCCACTGCAATCAGACTTAGGGTTTCAAGTCCTCTCAAAGCTCTTAGACAAAGGATCAATCAAGGAATGACATGATCTTCAACTTGTCTAGCCTCTCAAACATCCACAATGGATCAAGAGGACTCCCACATCAAGGATCAAGCACAAGGTTGCAGCATTCCAAGTGGATTAAGCCTCGAGATCGCCAGTGTCACCAAATTAGGGTTTGGTCGACCAGGGCCTCCATATGGAAATTTTCCTTTAGGCATGAGCCAATGCTTCAAAGCATAACCCTAAATACCCTAAGGGACATCATGGACCCAATCATCAAGTCAATTTTGACCTCAGGGGATGCATTCATAAAAAAATCAGGAATTAGGGTTTCTTGACCTAATTCACCCCCCAAGTTGACTTTTGTGACAAATCATGAGCCAAGACCTCAAGAGAGGATTTGAGGGTCTCTAGTAAACCATATTGATCCATTTGTAACAATGGATTGATCCAATAATCTTGGTTCACAAGTTTCAAGTTCATCAGAACCACAGTTAGGGTTTTGAGGAAAAAGTCAACAGTGCCTTTGACTTTTGACCAAGACATGCTCCCAAACCCTAGGAAATGATTCAATACACCATATAACACCTATGAAATCAATTCATCAAGTTTGATTTAGGTCAAGGACTTGATTTCATAGAGGATCGCACAGTTTGGAATTCATCTGACAAAAAGTCAACTGTGCACAAAAGTCAACTTTGACTTTTTGAGATTTTTCACAATTATGGTTTTTTAACCCTAAAATGATGTTAATGTGTGATTGGAATCATCATTCATCAAGAAAAATCAAGAAAAGTGGGATAACTTGTAAAAGGGGTAACCATAAAAACTTTGAAATTTTTCTAAGTTATGGAACAAAGTGGCTAGGGTACCAACTTTGGAGGATCATAACTCCTAAACCACAAGGCCATTTTTCCCCATACAAAGCTGGATTTGTAGCTCTCATGGCCCTGTACAAAAGCTTCAAACATAAATCATTCTAATTCCTCATGGATTTTAAGTTATGGAATGATCAAAATCACAAAAAGTGAAAATGTCACTTTTTTCCAACACTTAGTGAAATTTTCACTAAGTCAGAATCTGCCTTACTTTTTTCCAAATGTAGGGGAATTTTTCACTTGAATCCAAAAAGTATCAAAACCAATTATGATCAAACATTTGTTGTATCATATGAGGGCTTTCCAAAATGGCCAAGAACTCCATCAAAGTCCACTTGAGCCATGAGATATGACAATGCCAATATGCCTTGTTGCAAACTGTCATGGCAAGGTAGATTTTGGAGTTTTACTTGATTTTCTAGAATTTTGCAAAGGGCAAGTAACTCTATCCATCTGAACACCTCAAGGGGGAACCAAGGAGGAACCAACTCTGATCCCAAGCCTCCCAAGTCTTTGGAACCAAAAATAGCATGCCAAACCTAGAAATGCCTAAAAGAGGGACAAGACTCCAATTTTGGATTGGACCATTCAATGGATGCACCAAGGTGGCATGGATTGAGCCATTTCTAACTGAATTCAGTCAAGACTTATCCAAGACCAAGGGGACCAGCAGTTTGTGCCCTAACCTCTAGTCAATGGCTAGAGGAGACTTGGATTCTTATTGCTCAACATTGGCCAAACCTTTGCTGCAGTTGCCATTCACTATTGCAGCCAAAACAAACTTGCTCTACTATAAATAGAGCTCAATTGTGTTAAGTTTGAGTACACCAAAGCACTACAACACTTGCTTTCCTCAAAATCTCTTTCTCTAGGCAAAAATACCTTCTTTAGCAAGGTAACTCTGAGTTTTTGAGTTAGAAAGAAATTCCACCACAACTTATGATCCAAACATATCCAATATATCATATCTAAGCTGTCCAAACTCTCACAAGTGACCTGTAACACCAAAATCACAAAGTCACCTCTCAAAACCTCAAAATAGGACTTTTTTGCATTTTTCAAGCCATGTCTTGATTCAGTCACTTTCCAAACTAGATAAAACCTCAAACACACTCCAAATATCATCCTTGAACTGTCCCAAATGGTTCCCCCCATCTGGAACACCATTTGAGAGAGTTGCTATTTTGGCCACTTTTGCCCCTTTTGCAAGAAAGAACTCAAACTTGTTCCTGAGGTTTCCAGCTGATTCCAACCATCCTAAAAGCTTCTAAGAGATCATTTGAGGTTGTTCAAAGCATCAAATCATTTCTGGAACAAGTGGCTTGGCAGATTGCACAAAAGCTCCAAAAAGAGGTTAGCATCACAACTTGGATTCTTTGAACCATGCTTTCTTTTGATGTCCACTGATCATGCATCCCTTATACATGTTATATGTGTTGTGTTTGCACCAATTTATCATGTAATTCATGCTTGTACCAAGAGATGGCATAGAAAATGCAAATCATGGCCTATTTCAAAACCACTATCGGGTTTTTCAATAGGAGCATGATCTGAAAAAAATACCACCACCATTGGATTCCATGTGAAATTCTAGGCAGGATAGACCTAAACTTTGTCCCAATCCATGGAGAAATGAGAAATTTATGGCCTTCACGTTTTCAACCAAAATCTTGCCTTACCTTGCCTTGGGCCAGGCCAAAAACAAGGCAAGCTCTGTATATTTGTGGTTGTGTTTCAATCAACGGATGTATCACCACCCCAGTGGTAAGACGCGCGCCCTATACACAAGAGGTATGGGGTTCGAATCCCCCTCGCCGCAGATCCTCCTTTTGCTATTTTTTCCACTTTTTTATTGTTTTTCTTATTATTTTTAATGATTTGAAAAATTAATAACTCCCTCAATTTTAATTATTTTTTAATGGTTCTTTTTGCAAAAAATCCCAAAAATGTTGAAATATTTTATTCCACAAAAAAATAAATTTAAATTAGTTATTTAATATAATTAGTATTTTTGTGAATAAATTCCTTTTTAATTATTTTTAAGCATTTAAAAGTGAATATTTACTATGAAAATCAAAACTAAATGAGTTTCAATTTATCTTGTGATAAAAACCTCATTTTTCAAACCTTCTACAAAAATCACAAGTGGTTTATTCAAACTTATTTGGTATTTTTATCATTTTATTTGATTTTCTTTAAATATTTCCTTTTAAAAGAAAACAAATTTAGGGTTTCCTTGATTTTCACTCAAACAAAACTTTTAAACAATTTGGGCCTCTAATAGAGTGTAAGACCCAATCCCCTTTTAACCAAAACAATTTTGGGCCTCAGATATTGTATAAGTCCCTCGTGTTATAAGCCCCATTCTTTAAAAATCATTGGGCCTCTAGTAGAGTGTAAGACCCAACCCTTTTTGAAAACCAAAATAATTTGGGCCTCAGTGTATTGTATAAGTCCCGATACCATCAAAAAGTTCGGCGCGATCGTCGCCTTTTTAAACAAAACTTTTGGGCCTCTCCTTGAGTTGTAAGCCCCACCACTTGTACAAAAATAACCCTTTGGGCCTCTTGAGGGAGTGTAAGACCCATCCCTTTGTACAGAAAACCTTTTTGGGCCTCAGTCACTTGTATAAGTCCCTATACAATGTACAAAACAACAGTGCAATCACTCATAAAACCTTGGGCCTCTACTTGAGCTGTAAGCCCCAACAATCTTTTCAAAGTACTTTCTTATTTGGTTTTGAATATAATATTGTTATCAAATCTTTCTTTGTTGAACTAACAAACCAAACAACATGGAAGCTCTACAACCGAGTAAGTGTTTACCCGCTTTCTTTACCCGCTTTCATATATATAACTGTATTGTGGGGCTGCTCACTGTAAGTCTTCTTTCACAAACTTTTATATATTTGTCAAATATCAACTGTGTAATACTAGTATAGTCATTTAGAGTTTTCCCCTGCAACTACGTCTAGTACTAGGTAAAGCCCTGTTGGTCACTCTTAAATACAAACAAAACTAGATCCCCATAGGATTACCAGACACAGTCTTCCCTCCTCTTGGGGTTAAACAATATGGAGACGTGAAAGGCAGCATTCTCGGTGAACCCTTTCTCAGACTGTCACCCTTAGAAATCGTCAAAGAGACTCTACTCCTCAAAGATGATCTTTTCTCTGTGAATGGCATCTCTTGAGTTTCTTCCAAATTCTTGGACTTTCCTGGCTTGATCTATTCTCGGTGAATGGCATGTATTGAACTTCTCGGGGTTTGGGGACCCACAGGCTTCTTAAAAGCACCCCCGCCTCCTCTTGGGCGTTGTACAAGGACCCTTCGGCTTCTTAAAAGCTCTCATGCCTTCTCTTGGGCTTAATACAAGGACCCAGAGACCTCTACAGGTATAGGAACATAACCTAGTAATCAATTTGCTAGAGCTGTCTTTCTGAGTCAAGTGTCAGACCAGTTAATGGGTTGACCTTCATCCCTTAACATACCAGCCTTATCTTGGGCATCATACAAAGATCATTCACTACCTGAGAATCGATTTCTCAAAACACCCGTAGACTTGGACAGTCCCAATACCCTTTGGATTTTCCATTTCCTTAAAGAATAGGAAATCTCCCTGATCCTCTGATCAATCTCAAAGTACAACATTACCCATATAAGAACTGATTTTCTCTTTTAACCAACATACTGGACCTGTCACTAAACTGAAATAGTCACCAACATAATAGCCTCCTCTTGTGCTTTGTACAATGATTCTCCCCAGCGGAGCTAACCTTTTTAGCCTCCATCTCGGGCTTCGTACGAGATACCAAATCACTCTCTTGTTGAGTATAAAAGGCTCTCTTGTTGAGTCAACCCCCTTTTAGCTTCCATCTCGGGCTTCGTACGAGATACAAAACCACTCTCTTGTTGAGTATAAAAGACTCTCTTGTTGAGTCAAACATTTTCAGCCTCCATCTCGGGCTTCGTACGAGGCACAAAGTGAAGGTGTGAAAAACGAACGAAAGGGGGGTTTGAATTGGTTTTTCAAAATAATCGTTTCTTTTGAATAACTTTCCTTGTTAAAACTTTTTCCCTTTTCTAAAGAACAACAACTTGGTTAAACAAAAAGATATAAACACGTTATGTTTATACTAGTTCACTTGAGAATCTCCCAAGTTAGTCTAGTCCACCCGCCAAGTTGATTTTGCCTCTCTCAACGAGGTCTTAATCCACTATTCAACAAAATAGTACACTACACGAGCTACACAGCTGGTGACTAACAACAACCTCTAGAACTCACACATTCTAGACTTCTCAAGTAATCCAACCACATAGGTCTTACTCAAGGCACAACCTCTAAGACACACGTCCTAGACTTCTCAAGAGATCTAATCACTAAGACTCTCTTAAGGAATACAACTTTTAAGTTTAGACACAATGAGTTTACAGAGAATTGCTTCTTATCAAGCTGATAACGTAAACACGATTTTAGACCAAGAATGACTTCAGAAAGAATAGACTTAAAAATGTATTGTAGCAGTTCGCATGTGTGTCTTTCTTCAAGTCTTTGAGCTTCCTTTTATAGCCGAGTGAAAAGAGCCGTTGAAATGAAATCATGATAGCTAAGTAGGCTTACGGCTGGAAGCGTGAGGACAGGTACAAAATCTTCTGCATGCAGCGCGTCCTGTTTGTGTCAGATTGTCTTGTTTATATTTCGCACAGTCTTCGAGAATTTTAACGTTGTAATGTGGTACAGCTGTACAGTGTGGCATGTTTTTCTGGACTTCTCAACTTCAGAGGCTTTTTGTGAGCGTGAGTAAGAAGGGAAACCATTGCTCGGTTCGTAAGATTATCAAGTCTTCGAATCATCGGCTCTGCACTTCCAGAATCTTCAGAACTTGTCTTTAGAACCTTGTTCTCTTAATCCACTTTCTTCATATCTTCAGAGGCTTCTGATAATATTTGATTGAAGCATGAGAGTCGACTTTGGGTAGGTCTTCAGAACCTTGATCGAAAATCGTGAGGCTTCAGCATTTGGACTTCGTCCCATCAGAACCCTTGTCTCTTGATCTTCAGAATTCAGAGTTATGTGAATCTTGTCTTATCTTCGAATTGAGTCCAGTTCTTCGAAGCATCTTTCATTAAGCATTGCGCCAATTCACGGAAGCAGAACCTGTTTGCTAGGTTCTCACAAATAACAACATTAGTTTCATAAAATTGTTCATACAAATATTCATCAGTTATCATCAAAACTTAGAGACAATATTGCTGAACCAAATATTGTTCTCACAATCTCCCCCTTTTGATGATGACAAAACTATATAATTTGATGACACAATTTTGATATATATAACACAGGGAAAATGCAAATGTTTTTAGGATAGCTTATCCTTTTTATGAAGTGCTCCCCCTGAGTATTAGATTAATGTTCTTGCTTGGGGCTCCCCCTGACTTCATTAACCTTTTGAGTCTTTCTTCATCATCAGAATTCTGAGTTATCTGCACAGAAGAAAAAAATACAGAAAAACAATCTAATAGAGATGACATATTTATCTGTTAGCATGTAAGCAGCATTGTTTTTCAGAGAATGACTATAATCAAAATTATCACATTCATACTTTCTCCCCCTTTTTGTCATGAATCAAAAAGATAAACATAGGGTAGTCCAAGGGTGAAAAACATAGAATTAAAACTTAAAAGAGAAACAGAGGTTTATTTGCTGTCAGAGGACAGTTTGTCCCAGATTTTCTTCATCATGATCTGAAGATTTTCATTGCAGTATCTTGCTTGTCAAACCTTTCTCTGAAGTTCTTCTGTTCAGTTCTGATTTCATCAACGGTGTCTCCCAGACGCTTGATAACGGGATCAGAGGTGGAAGCAATCATAGCACTTTCTTTAGCTCTTTCAGCCTCTGCAGCTTCTTGTGCCTTTCTAGCAGTTTGCTCTTCTGCTTCTTTAGCTGCCTTTTCTTCAGCGTCTTTCTGCTTAGCAGCTAAGAACTTGACTACTCTGACTCTTGCTTCAACTTCTGCTCCCTCTTTAGCCTTTGCTAGTTCAGTAGTTATGGTTGTGTTTGAGAAACTTACAATTCTTGTAAGTTCCACGTCCATCCAATTTTGAAAACTTTGACAGGCACTCTCAAGTTCCGTGAGCTTTGTGCTTATACAAAGTTCCGCTCTTAACCTAGCAAACTTCTCAAGTGCTTTGTCATGAAATTGACTTGTACATTCTTCAAAGGAAGTTGGAGGTGGAGTATTTTAGACAACCAGAGCGAGGTTGGATTTATCAGAGTTGGTTTCAGATGGTGGTTGCTGAGATAAGTTAATCTCAGTAGCAGCAGGTTCAGGTGGTTGTTGTTGATTGTTAGGAGAGGTGACTTCTAGATTATCAGAGTTCATGAGGTTTTTATGTAAGACAATTTCTAGAGATTCATAGGAGGTTCCCTCAGAACTAGATTCAGTAATGGGAGCTAGAGATTCAGAGATTTGATTTGTTGGTTCTAGTTCATTTGGCTGAATTGTTGAGGAAGTTGGTGTTGAAATATGGGTTAAAACAATCTTGGACTGGATTGGGGTAGTTATTGATTGACTGTTGGTTGATTGATTAGTGGTTGGTAAAGGAATAGAGAAAGATGGAGGTTTAAACCTTACTTGTGGAATGGAGGTAGAGGTGATTGATGAAGATGGTGCATCACCAGATGGATTTGCATCAACTTTATTGATTTTCTCAAGAAGAAGGGCTTCTTTTCTGGAGATTTCAGTTTCATCCTTTTTCTTCTTTTTACCCTCCGCATCCTCTTCAGCAAGCTTCCTCTTACTCCTGGTAATATGCTTTGACTGAGGGACAACTTCTTCAACTCTAGATTCTGCTTCTCTCATTATGGCAATGTAAGAGGCTATTGCTGTTGGATTATCTTCTTTGCGGTAGAATGGATAGTTTTCCACTGGATTCCTGATCTTTTTCACCGTGTCGGGAGAAATAGGTGTTGGTTTCACCTCTACTCTTGCAATCATCTTCATATGTTTAAGATTTACAGCATTGAAAACTTCTCCAACTCTTTCATTCAGACATTCCTTGAAATTTGCTTCCTTGGTCAGATAATCCACTAATCTGCATTCAGCTAGAATGTTAGAGATCAGTCTTCCAAAAGGAATGTAGTTGGCAATCTTCTTTTTTGGTGAGGCCGTTGTTCTGGTTTTGCGTACCATATACCTTAAATAGTAGAACAGAATGGAGGGAAGGCACATTTTCTCATGTTTGTGCAGGTAGTACAACATGTGTTTTTGATTTGCGTTGGCAAAATCTGTAGCACTCTTTGCCCGTCTTGGATTGATGCATCCAAGAATAATCTTGTGCCAGATCCTTAGGTTGTCACGCAAGTTTTTGCTTTTGTAGTCCATTGTTCCTGATTGACAGCTCTTGAAGATAGCTTTGTTGATGACTGACTCAGATTTCTCAGTTTTTCCGTACACCCTATTTCCTTCCAAGAACTTCATTCCTAACAATTCGGAGATATATCTCTCATAATGATAATCTTCTGCTCCAGAACAAAAGATACCACATGGAATTTGTCTGTATCAGCATGTCTCCAGAATTGTTTCACTAGATCATCAAAGCATGAACCTCTTAGTCTATCAAAGTAATTCTTCCATTCTTGAGAACCCAATTGATCAATTAGGTTAAACCCATTATCAGAGAGGTTGTCGAAATCAACATCTAGCTCTTTCAGAACAGTTAGGTCATTTGCATGTGTCACACATGTCACAAAGCGAGTTCTCTGGGTGACATGGTTTGCATCAATTGAGGGAAGATTTAATGGATCTGAACCAACTGGTTCAGCCGTTGAGAGAGTAGTAGTGGGTGTGATGGATGAGGATGGTAGTTCTTGGGAGATTTGAACAGTGTCTTGTTGATGAGTGTTCATCCTTACGGTGGTAAGAAGGAATGAGGATTGATCTTTGAGTTGATTTTGAGGGAGTGATAGATAGAGAGAGAATTAGATGAGAGTTGATTAACTTTTTAGGGTTTGTGAGAGAGAAAAAAAATTCTCGAGGGTTTAAAGGACAGATACACTCTTGAGGGGATAAGCTAATAAATGTGATAAAGTTGAGTCAATCTCGAGAGAAATGTTGTTCGTTTAATTTGAATAGTTAAAGTGACTTAATTTTATTTAAATCACGTGCAAAAATAATTTTCCGAAAGTATGACATGTCACAAAATTATCAGAACTTGAGATGCGTTAAGAAAATGGTTCTGATGATTTGAAAAATGCTTTTCTCTGACTAAACACATGAGGTTCTAAAAATGTTTTATTTTGAACAGTATCTCATATTCAGGTGTTTTAAAATGATTAGAAATCTATCTTCAGCTAAGGGTTTTGTGAAAATATCAGCCCACTGATGGTCTGTATCAATGAATTTTAAGCATAGAGTTCCCTTCTGAACATAGTCCCTAATAAAGTGATGTTTTATTTCAATGTGTTTAGCCCTAGAATGAAAAATTGGATTTTTACTTAAGCAGATAGCAGCAGTATTATCACAGAAGATAGGAATGTTACTCTCATATATCTGATAGTCTTCCTGCTGATTTTTCATCCATAGCATTTGAGTACTGCATAGGGAAGCCAATATGTATTCTGTTTCAGCTGTTGACAGAGCAATTGTAGATTGTCTCTTGCTTGACCATGAGATTAGATTGCTTCCTAAGAACTGACAGTTCCTCAATGTGCTCTTTTTTTCTAATCTGTCTCCGACATAGTCTGCATCGCAGTAACCAGAAAGAGTATACTCTGATGTTTTCTTATACATCAGGCCAAGGTTAGTTGTTCCTTTCAGATACCTTAGAATTTGCTTGACAGCGGTTAAATGTGATTCTCTTGGATCTGATTGGAATCTAGCACATAGATGTACACTGAATAATATATCAGGTTTAGAAGCAGTTAGATATAAGAGAGAACCTATCATGCCACGATAGAGTTTTTGACAAACCTTAACTCCTGTTTCTTCCTTTCCCATGACACGCATTGGATGCATTGGTGTTTTAGCAATGTTGCAATCCGTCATATTGAACTTCTTCAAAAGTTCTGTTGTGTACTTGGTTTGATGGATGTAAGTGGCCTCTGATCTTTGATCAATCTGAATTCCAAGGAAGAACTTCAGTTCTCCCATGAGGCTCATTTCAAATTCGGCCTGCATTAACTTTGAAAATTCTTGACACAGAGAGGAGTTAGCAGAACCAAAAATAATGTCATCAACATAGATTTGAACAATGAGAATGCCATTCTTATATGTCTTACAGAAAAGAGTTGTGTCAACCTTTCCTCTGGTGAAATTTTTTTCTAGTAAAAACTTGCTCAATCTTTCATACCAAGCTCTGGGAGCTTGTTTTAAACCATAGAGTGATTTTTTAAGTTTAAAAACAAAGTCTGATTTTTCTAAATTTTCAAACCCAGGAGGTTGTTTGACATAAACTTCTTCTGATATATAGCCATTTAAGAATGCACTCTTAACATTCATTTGATATAGAGTGATGTCATGATTTACTGAAAAGGACATTAGTAAATGTATTGCTTCAAGTCTAGCAACTGGAGCAAATGTTTCGTTGTAGTCAATTCCTTCTTGTTGAATGTATCCTTGAGCAACGAGTCGTGCTTTGTTTCTGACAACTTCCCCCTTTTCATTCAGCTTGTTCCTAAGTACCCACTTAGTTCCTATTACATGAACATCCTTAGGTTTAGGAACTAGATCCCAAACATCATTTTTGGAGAACTGGTTAAGTTCTTCTTCCATAGCTAGAACCCAATCTTTGTCCATGAGAGCTTCTTCAATTGTAGCTGGCTCTATCAATGATACAAGTCCTACAAGTGTTTCTTCTGATGGTCTAAAGGCTGACCTGGTTCTGATAGGAGCATCTTTGTTACCCAGAATTAGTTTCTCAGGATGGGATGTGGACAATCTTTTTCTTCGTTGAGATGGGGTATTTGGAGTTACTTCAGTGGTTTCTGGTGTAGGATCTTGTTGTTCTTTGACTTCCTCTACCTCTTCCTTAGATTCGGAGAATCTGATTTCTAAATCTGCAAGTTTCTCAACCAACTCTGACTTTTCTGAGTCAGGCTTGTCATTGAATCTAACATGAATGGATTCCTCCACAATTCTTGATTCTGTGTTGTAAACACTATAGCCTTTCGAGCGTTCAGAGTATCCCAACAACATACACTTATGTGCTTTGGAATCAAACTTGCTAAGATTCTCTTTAGTGTTAAGCATAAAACAGACACATCCAAATGGATGAAAGTAAGAAATGTTGGGTAATTTATTCTTCCACAATTCATATGGAGTTTTATTCAACATAGGTCTTATAGAGATTCTATTTTGAATATAGCATGCTGTGTTGATTCCTTCTGCCCAGAAATGCTTAGCTATGTCAGTTTCTTGGATCATGGTGCGAGCCATTTCTTGCAAAGTTTGATTCTTTCTTTCTACAACTCCATTTTGTTGTGGAGTTCTAGGGCAAGAAAAATCGTGAGATATTCCATGTGAATCAAAAAGTTCTTCAAAGTTTTTATTTTCAAATTCTCCACCATGATCACTTCTGACTCTGACTATTTTACAATTTTTCTCATTTTGTACTTGGGTGCAGAAGGAAGCAAACACAGAATGTGATTCATCCTTGTGTTTTAAGAATTTTACCCATGTCCATCTGCTGTAGTCATCAACGATGACTAGTCCATATTTCTTACCATTGAGAGAGGCTATTTTTACAGGGCCAAACAGATCAATGTGAAGAAGTTCTAACGGTCTAGAGGTAGAAACAACATTTTTAGTTTTGGAAGAGGTTTTTGAAAACTTTCCTTTCTGACATGCTTCACAAAGAGCATCTGACGAATATTTCAGATTTGGCAAGCCTCTAACAAGACCAAGCTTGTTAAGCTGAGAGATTCTTCTCAGAATGACATGGCCAAGACGTCTGTGCCAGACCCATTGCTCTTCGTTTACAAAAAGAAGACATTTTACATTTTGATGTTTTAAATCAGATAACTTAATTTTGTAAGTGTTGTTTTTCCTCTTTCCGTTGAATAGGACAGATCCATCCTTCTGACTTACAGCTTTACAAGATGTTTGATTAAAAATGAGATCATAACCACTGTCGCTAAGTTGACTTATTGACAACAGATTATGCTTTATACCTTCTACTAACAAAACATTTTTAATGGAAGGAAGCTTACCATTTCCAACAGTTCCGGAGCCAATGATTCTTCCTTTATGATTTCCTCCGAAACCGACAACGCCTCAAGGTTTAAGTTTCATATCTTGGAACATAAGCCTTTCTCCCGTCATGTGTCGTGAGTACCCACTGTCCGGTACCATTACTGGTGTTTCAATGGAGCTATTTAGGATATCTGCAACATAGATTATCTTATTTTTAGGTACCCATTTTGTGGGTCCTTTCACATTAGTTCTTCCAAAGGTTCTGATCCCTTTAGATTTCCGTACGTTAATGAAACGGTGTGGAGTTTATGCATAGTGTTCGTGTTTAGGATATTTCCTTAGTGTGTGTGTTTGTGTAATCCCAGTGTTTGAGCCTTTTGGTTCTGAATGCTTAAGGCCAGTACTAGAGGGAATAAATTGTTTGAATAGAGGTATTATTTTGATGTTTCTGGTTTCATCATAAGGTTGAGATGGTCATGAATATCCTAGACCTCTACTGCCATTTCTACTGACTCCATAGATTAGTGAAGCCATTTTGCTTCTATCTACGCTTTTGGGAAGGAATTTTTTAAATGCGTTATCATATTTGTCTTCTTTACTAGTGTTAGTTGAGTTTGAAACAATTTCTTCTTCTAACTTAGATATTTTACATTTCAGGACAGTGTTTGAATTTTCTAAGACAAATATTTTTTCATTTTGTTCAAAAATGGTTTTCTTGTTTTTAGTAAGATCATCTGAAGAAACTATAAAACTCTTTTTCAAGATTTTGAATTTGCTTTGAAGGTTTTGATATCTTTTTAGAAGTTCAGTTAATCCTAATTCAAGTTCAGATCGTGATAAGGAAGAAAGTACCTCTCTTTCATCGTCGAAGTCTGATAGTTCTTCCTCTGACGAGTCACTTCTGGTTTCTGCCATGAAAGTCATGTTGACCCGACCTTCATCAGCATCATCTTCAAATTCTGACTCATCCCAGGTTGCCATGAGACCCTTTTTGGTTTTCTTAGTTCTTTCTTCTTTCTTGGCCTTTGGGCAGTCATATTTGAGATATCCAGGTTCTTTGCATTCAAAGCACGTAACATCTTTTCCATAGTTTCTTCTTTGACCAGATGTAGATTCGAATCTTCTCCTTGGTCCTTTGAACTTGTTCCTTCTGTATTTCCAAAGTTGACTTATCTTTCTTGATATGATTGATCTATCATCTTCTTCTGAATCTTCTTCAGATTCTTCCATTTCTTCTTCTGCCTGATATGCCTTCTTCTTTTCTGGCTTTGCCTTTAATGTAATGGATTTGTTTTTCTTCTGAGGTTCATCTCCTTGAAGCTCTATTTCATGACTTCTTAAAGAACTGATAAGTTCTTCAAGACTGATATTATTCAAATCCTTTGTAAGTTTCAAGGCAGTCACCATTGGTCTCCATTTTGCTGGAAGACTTCTGATGATTTTCTTGCATTATCAGCAGTAGAGTAGCCTTTGTTCAGAACTCTGAGTCCAGCAACAAGCATTTGAAACCTTGAGAACATGGTTTCAATAGACTCATCTTCTTCCATTTTGAAGACTTCGTATTTCTGGATTAGCGCAAGAGCCTTTGTCTCCTCGACTTGAGCATTTCCTTCGTGAGTCATACGAAGAGAGTCAAAGATGAATTTTGCAGTTTCTTTGTTTGTGATTTTCTCATACTCGGTATAAGAAATTGCGTTCAACAGAATGGTTCTTGCTTTGTGATGATTTTTGTAAGTTTTCTTCTGAGCATCTGTAAACTCACTTCTTTCAATCTTTTTACCTACAAAATCTATAGGATGACTATAGCCATCAAGTTCTAGATCCCATAGATCTAGATCAAATGATAAGAAATAAATTTCAATTCTATCTTTCCAATAATCAAACTTTTCGCCATCAAAGATAGGAGGTTTTGCAGTGTAAGATTCTCTTTCAATAACATTTGTTTCAGAAGTTGTTGGTGGTGGTGTAGTCATTGTTTTTCACACTTGGATCGGCACTGAACACTGTTAAGTGCTTGAGTAAAATTCAATCTTTTTATCACCTCAGAACCGGATCTCTGATGCCAATTGAAGGTGTGAAAAATGCAAGAAAGGGGGGTTTGAATTGGTTTTTCAAAATAATCGTTTCTTTTGAATAACTTTCCTTGTTAAAACTTTTTCCCTTTTCTAAAGAACAACAACTTGGTTAAACAAAAAGATATAAACACGTTATATTTATACTAGTTCACTTGAGAATCTCCCAAGTTAGTCTAGTCCACCCGCCAAGGTGATTTTGCCTCTCTTAACAAGGTCTTAATCCACTATTCAACAAAATAGTACACTGCACGAGCTGCACAGCTGGTGACTAACAACAACCTCTAGAACTCACACGTTCTAGACTTCTCAAGTAATCCAACCACACAGGTCTTACTCAAGGCATAACCTCTAAGACACACGTCCTAGACTTCTCAAGAGATCTAATCACTAAGACTCTCTTAAAGAATACAACTTTTAAGTTCAGACACAATGAGTTTACAGAGAATTGCTTCTTATCAAGCTGATTGCGTAAACACTATTTTAGACCAAGAATGACTTCAGAAAGAACAGACTTAAAAATGTATTGTAGCAGTTCACATGTGTGTCTTTCTTTAAGTCTTTGAGCTTCCTTTTATAGCCGAGTGAAAAGAGCCGTTGAAATGAAATCATGATAGCTAAGTAGGCTTGCGGCTGGAAGCGTAAGGACAGGTACAAAATCTTCTGCATGGAACGCGTCCTGTCTGTGTCAGATTGTCTTGTTTGTATTTTGCACAGTCTTCGAGAATTTTAACGTTGTAATGTGGTACAGATGTACAGTGTGGCAGGTTTTTCTGGGCTTCTCAACTTCAGAGGCTTTTTGTGAGCATGAGTAAGAAGGGAAACCATTGCTCGGTTCTTGAGATTATCAAGTCTTTGAATCATCAGCTCTGCGCTTCCAGAATCTTCAGAACTTGTCTTTAGAACCTTGTTCTCTTAATCCACTTTCTTTATATCTTCAGAGGCTTCTGATAATATTTGATTGAAGCATGAGAGTCGACTTTGGGTAGGTCTTCAGAATCTTGATCGAAAATCGTGAGGCTTCAGCATTTGGACTTTGTCCCATCAGAACCCTTGTCTCTTGATCTTCAGAATTCAGAGTTATGTGAATCTTGTCTTATCTTCGAATTGAGTTCAGTTCTTCGAAGCGTCTTTCATTAAGCATTGCGCCAATTCACGGAAGCAGAACCTGTTTTCTAGGTTCTCACAAATAACAACATTAGTTGCATAAAATTGTTCATACAAATATTCATCTGTTAACAACATAACTTAGAGATAATATTGCTGAACCAAATCTTGTTCTCACAATCTCCCCCTTTTGATGATGACAAAACTATATAATTTGATGACACAATTTTGATATATATAACACAGGGAAAATGAAAAGGTTTTTAGGATAGCTTATCCTTTTTATGAAGTGCTCCCCCTGAGTATTAGATTAAGGTTCTTGCTTGGGGCTCCCCCTGACTTCATTAACCTTTTGAGTCTTTCTTCATCATCAGAATTCTGAGTTATCTGCACAGAAGAAAAAAATACAGAAAAACAATCTAATAGAGATGACAGATTCATCTGTTAGCATGTAAGCATCATTGTTTTTCAGAAAATGACTATAATCAAAATTATCACATTCATACTTTCTCCCCCTTTTTGTCATGAATCAAAAAGATAAACATAGGGTAGTCCAAGCGTGAAAAACACATAATTAAAACTTAAAAGAGAAACAGAGGTTTATTTGCTGTCAGAGGATAGTTTGTCCCAGATTTTCTTCATCATGATCTGAAGATTTTCATTGACAGTATCTTGCTTGTCAAACCTTTCTCTGAAGTTCTTCTGTTCAGTTCTGATTTCATCAACGGTGTCTCCCAGATGCTTGATAACGGGATCAGAGGTGGAAGCAATCATAACACTTTCTTTAGCTCTTTCAGCCTCTGCAGCTTCTTGTGCCTTTTTAGCAGCTTGCTCTTCTGCTTCTTTAGTAGCCTTTTCTTCAGCTTCTTTCTGCTTAGCAGCTAAGAACTTGAGTACTCTGACTCTTGCTTAAGCTTCTGCTCTCTCTTTAGCTTTTGTTAGTTCAATAGTTATGGTTGTGTTTGAGAAACTTATAATTCTTGTAAGTTCCATGTCCATCCATTTTTGAAAACCTTGACAGGCACTCTCAAGTTCCGTGAGCTTTGTGCTTGTACAAAGTTCCGCTCTTAACCTAGCAAACTTCTCAAGTGCTTTGTCATGAAATTGACTTGTACATTCTTTAAAGGAAGTTGGAGGTGGAGTATTGTAGACAACCAGAGCAAGGTTGGATTTATCAGAGTTGGTCTCAGATGGTGGTTGCTGAGATAAGTTAATCTCAGTAGCAGTAGGTTCAGGTGGTTGTTGTTGATTGTTAGGAGAAGTGACTTCTAGATTATCAGAGTTCATGAGGTTTTTAGGTAAGACAATTTCTAGAGATTCATAGGAGGTTCCCTCAGAACTAGATTCAGTAATGGGAGCTAGAGATTCAGAGATTTGATTTGTTGGTTCTAGTTCATTTGGCTGAATTGTTGAGGTAGGTATTGTTGAAATATGGGTAAAAACAATCTCAGACAGGATTGGGGTAGTTATTGATGGACTGTTGGTTGATTGATTAGTGGTTGGTAAAGGAATAGAGAAAGATGGAGGTTTAAACCTTACTTGTGGAATGGAGGTAGAGGTGATTGATGAAGATGGTGCAGCACCAGATGGATTTGCATCAACTTTATTGATTTTCTCAAGAAGAAGGACTTCTTTTCTGGGCGCAACTTAATTTCATTATAGTGAACCCGTTCTCAAGGAGCCTACCTTCGATAGGCGCTCATGGGTGGGATGTTAAGCCCATCGAATCCCAAATGGAGACGCTGGAATTTTATCCAACAAACTCCCCCCAGTGTCAGCCGGGGGGATTCGAACCCATAACCAGGCTCTGATACCACTAAAACTGGATCAAGGGCTTACCACTAGGCTAAAAGCAATTACTTGTAGTCAGGACGCAACTTAATTTCATTATAGTGAACCCTTTCTCAAGGAGCCTACCTTCGATAGGCGTTCATGGGTAGGATGTTAAGCCTATCGAATCCCAAAGGGAGACACTGGAATTTTATCCAACACAAAGACTCTCTTGTTGAGTCAAGCGCCTTTAGCCTCCGTCTTGGGCTTCGTACAAGACACATACAAAAGCACTCTCTTGTTGAGTAAACCCTTTTAGCCACTCTCTCGGGCTTCGTACTAGACACATAAAAACACCCTCTTGTTGGGCCAATAGCCCCCTCTTAGGCTTTGTATAAGGAAAACCCCGGTTGAGCCAATCAACCTTTTAGCATCAAAAGTTGTGCCTCGTTCACAGTATACAAACATCAACAACTCCTTTTCCCCCTATCTAATTCCTGTAAGCGGCAAGCCTCTGGATTATTTACACCCATGCCACTGTCCCTCTTTTAGCATGAGAAATTCCTAAGGAAATATGGCATTGCTCTAAACTGAGTTAAAGTCTTCTCCTTCAGGTTAAAAATCCCCTATAAAGGAAATTATGGCATTGCTGGATTCACATATCCCAGTTAAAGTAATTCTCCTTTATAATCAGTCACCCAACAGTTGTGACAAACAGACCCCCTTTAGAGATGACAAATTCTCTCTAAAGTCAAAACCCTTTAGCTTCACATCTTGGGCTTCGAACAAGATACAAATAGACCCTTAAGCTTCAAATCTTGGACTTTGAACAAGATACAAACCACCTTTAGCTTCACGTCTTAGGCTTTGAACAAGACACCAAAATGACCTTTTTCCTCCCATAGAATATGAGGAACTATGATCGCTCTGATTTCCCTATTTCGTTAAACGGGAATACGTAGGCATAAGATTGCAAAATAATCTTAGCGAGCACACTAATCAAAAGACCAAAATCCCGCACCTTCATACATCAATCGAAAAGCATCAGTCCTAACATCCTACCAATAGCATAGTCCCGTCATTTCATTCTTAGCAAAATAACCAGAGAGAGGCCCACAATCTAAACCGCATCTGTAAACCAACAACCATCTGTTTAAACTCAGTATGCAAGCAGGGTTAATTGGAGACATCTATTTCCCTTCCTTCATGAGCTTCAATAGGATAAAAAATGAATCGACCTGTAGTACCCCAGAGCGACAGTGCTTAAGAACCATGTCCAAAATCGCTCGCTACAGAAAAATGGCGCCCACCATGGGGCCACGCACGGCATTTTGTCCCTCTTATCGCTCTGGTTGAAACCCTAAATTCATGTCACATAAATGACGACTCTGCTGGGGAGTCATTGTCTGTATAGCATCATAAGACTAGAGGTCTCAGATGATTAAGATAAATATATATACTGCTTTTCCTAATTGATATCTGTGTTTATTTTTCTGCTAATGGGAATGCGTCTGATGCGCATGTGGAAAGATTGAGTATACACCTAAGATAGGTGATGGCAATGCGGGTAATCTTACTGGGAGTGAATTCCAGTTAAGAGCCCCAGATCGACCATCAAACTCAGTGGAGACTCCCTTTGCAGATACATTGCCTATACGACTTCGGTTGTTGAAAGTAGTGTGGTCGACTGGGTTATCTGAGAAGCTGAGGTTTGTAGCAGACTTAAGCCATTTTGTAGTGAGGAAGCTATCAGAAATAGTTGTCACGCGATACTACCCTCATCTGAGATTTCTCTAAGATACATCACCTAGCACGGTTCCCGGCCCGCTGATGTTATCTCTAAGGGAATCAATGATTTTGAGAGACAGATACAAAAAATCACCAGTATAAACCTTTGGTATGTGTGTGTGTGTGGGGGGGGGGGGGGGGGGTAGAGCCTTGACTTCATGACAACGACCCTTTGACCCTATTTTTTTTCTATGTTTTTGTGTGCTGCATTCATACATTCATTTAAAAAACATTAAGACAAAGAAAATCTTCTCTTCTAGTCTCTCTTTTTCAAATTAAAATAAGACAATGATTGCAAATATCAGAGAAAGGAGATTGCGCTAATGGATTTTGGTAGAAGGAAAACTCATAAGTACACCTTCAAGGTTCCAAAGTTAGAGGATTTGAGAGGTTTGGCGAGAATGATCACCAACCACGAGGCTTTTAGAGCCAAGTATGGAGGACTGCTGTCCTTGTTAAGGGTTCACATAATTGAAGGAATCATGTCCATGTTAATCCAGTTCTACGATCTGGTTTATCACTGTTTCACATTTCTGGATTATCAGCTTGCACTAACGCTGGAGGAGTATTCTCACCTGACTGATTTACATATTACAGATCAAGCTCCCTTTTCTGGGCTGGAAGAAATTCCAAAGGATCAAACCATTGCAGGAGCAATTTATTTGGACGAGTCAGAAGTCAGGACTCACATAACCACTAAGGGTGGCATCCAGGGTTTGCCAGCCCAGTTCCTGACAAAGAAAGCCCTGTACTTTGCTAGTATAGGGAACGTGGCTGCTTCGAGAGCATCTTTGTTTTACTCACCTACGGGTTATTTTTGTTTCCCAACATCGATAACTTTGTAGATATCAACGCCGTTAAGATTTTCCTAATTGGAAACCCCGTACCGACCTTACTCGCAGATACGTATCATTCGGTACACTTAAGGAATTTATACAGTGGAGGAATGATCACATGCTGTGTACCCCTGCTATACAAATGGTTCACTTCCCATTTACCCAAGTCTGCTGCATTTTGGGATCAAATGAATACTTTATGTTGGTCGCAGAGAATCATGTCTCTTACCAAATCTGACATCGATTGTTACAATCGAATCTATGACGGGATCAAGATCATTGACCGTTGTGGAAATTTCCCAAATGTACCCCTTATAGGAACTAAGGGGGGAATCAACTATCATCCAATTCTCGTTCGTCGTCAAATCAGATACTCGATGAGACACATCCCACGGAATGCTCATCTGGAAGGTCTTTTCTCCAAGGAAGGAGAAAATGACAGGGAACTAAAGACGGAAATAGTGCACGCTTGGAAACATGTTCATAGGAAAGGACGAGAGTCTCTAGGAAAACCAGACTGTGTCTCAGTGGAGCCTTATCTCCACTGGGTACAAACTAGAGCTCTCAAGCTGAGGATGCCTTACCCTCGTTAGGAACTTCTTCCATTAAGGGACTCTGCCCTTTATTTTATGTCTAAGATGGAAAAACTTCAAGTTACGCTACACAAAGTTCAGCAGGAGAAGAGGTCTTGGAGGAACAAGTACTGTATACTCAATGTGGAGTGTAGGAAAATACAGCAACTGTTAAGAGAAAAAGATGCTCTGATTGAGATTTTAGAGCAACATGCTGTAGAAAATCAGGATGACCAAAGGAATTTTCTCGCTCCTTTCAGTTGGCAAAGGAATGAAAACCCGACAGCGGCCCAAGAGCCCTGGTCAAAGAAAAGGAAAGCACCCGAACCAGCACTTGAGCTCTCTTTAGAGAGGACTCAGGATCCATTAGTTTAGATTTCCTTTTTCAGCACTTTGTAATCTACCGTATTTCCATTTTCGCAATCCTTTGAATTCAATAAAATGGGGTTTCCCCAATGTTTGATATTTGCAATCCAATTGTCAAAGTTTACTTTGAATAAACAAAAATAATTAATAATCATTGCATTCACCATTCTCATAAACGCATTCTTCTTACCTACGAATCTCACGTTTGCGTCGCGATTCTAGAGTCAAACTATCTCATTCGTATAATACTCGGGCCAATCGTCAGAAAAAGATGGATAATCTCGAGGAAGAGAATAGAGAGTTGAGGGAAGAGATCGACACTCTGAAAGAGGATCTGAGAAAGCTTCATAACGACATGCAAGCTATAGCAAAATCTTAGATGCAACAACAAAGGACTGTGATCTCGGAGATCACATCTACGCCCATAGTGGAGAAGTATGATCCTAGGTACAAGATGCCGAAAGATCGCCCCTGGGGCATGCCACTTAACTATATCCCAGAAGGATATGTTCCGCCGATCGTTGAGGATCAGGGAAACGCAGCAGGGGCATGACAGCAACTCCTAAAGGTTACAAACTTCGGGAGGCACCGAGAGTCTCGGCCATAATGACTATACCACCACCCGTGGTACACGCTGTCCCGGAAGGACAGATTCGACAGATACCTTCTGGTGGAAACGACAACATGTTCGACAGAATGAATGAGTTCCAGGAACAATTCCTGGAGATACAGAAAGAACTGCAGGCTATTTGTGGTCAGGACTTATTTGGAAAGGACACCGCAGACCTCTGCTTGGTCCCCAATGTGAAAGTTCCACACAAATTCCAAGTGCCCGACTTTGAAAAATACAAAGGTAACTCTTGCCCTCAGAGTCATTTAGTGATGTATGCTCGGCAAATGTCAGCTCAGACAAAGAACCAGGAGATATTGATTCACTACTTTCAGGACAGTTTAACTGGTCCCGCACTCAAATGATACATGGGTTTAAACCGCGCTACGATAGGCATGTTCAGAGATCTTGGTACTGCTTTCGTTCAACAATATTAATACAATTTGGACATGGCACCAGACAGAGATTAACTCAGATCAATGTCACAAAAGGACAAGGAAACCTTTAAAGAATACGCTCAGAGATGGCGTGAAATTACCGCTTAGATTTGTCCACCTCTTGAGGAAAAAGAGATGACAAAGATCTTCTTAAAGACCTTAAGCTCATTTTACTACGACCGAATGGTCACCAGTGCGCCCAGTGACTTCACCAAGATGGTGGGAATGGGAGTTCGTCTTGGGGAAGCAGTCCTAGAGGGACGTTTAGTAAAAGACGCTGGATTATCAAGTAGTACAAAACGATACGGTAGTGCTATCCCTAAGAAAAAAGAGCAGGATATTGGGAATATCTCTCTCGAAAATCAAAGGCGACGATATCAACTAGTAGCGGCGGTAACTCCTACATCAATCCTGCGCTTGTTCCTACGTATTAACCTCAGGTTGCGCAGAGCTAACCTAATCAACATCAATTTTAGCAAAGGACACAACAGTCTCTTCAACCGACTGGTCCTCCATACAACAACAACCGTAAAATGCGACCGCCAGGGTTCGACCCTATACCCATGTTGTACGCAGAATTGCTTCCATTATTATTGGTCAAGGGGCATGTCCAAACTAAGTCTCCTCTTACAGTACCGGAAAATTTGCCTTTTTGGTTCAAAACGGATCAGACTTGTCCTTACCATCAAGGAGGACCAGGACATAACATAGAAAACTGTCTCAGTTTCAAATCCGATGTGCAAAAGCTTGTTAGGAGCGGGGTCTTATCTTTTAAAGATATGAATCCTAATGTTCTCACAAACCCGCTGCCTTAACATGAGAAAGCTACAGTCAATTTGATAGTGGGAGAGTCTAACAACATCTATCAAATTCATGATGTACTCTTATTAAGGGCCAACTTGGTCAAGATGCATCGTAGATAGAGTGGATATGGTCATGTGCCACCTCATAATTATCACCAGTGTGATATCTGCTATAAGAATAATCAGGGATGTTCTGTGGTGCAATCAGCTCTACAGGAACAATTGGATCTCGGATGGATCCAAGAGCATCGAGTTCGTGGAGTCAGCATGACCTATACGAATTCCAACTTCATTCAGAACAACGACATCCGTACAATGAATCCCAACTTGGTGGCAATGCACTCAAGGAAAAGCCAATATCATAATCTGCCTCGGTACGATTATAATTCCTGTCTGACTTGCTCGGTAAATAAACAGGGATGCTCTTTTGTACAAGAGGCCCTCCAGCGTCAGATGGATCTAGGATGGATCCAGGATTACCATGATAGAAATCCTTATCAGATTAACATGGTTCAAATCTTTGATATTCATCTAATGAATACCAGCTTGGTGGAGTTACACGCCAGGCAGGTCCAACTTGGTTTTCTCACTTCGCATGATTATTTGAACTGCAAAGTATGTTATGAAAGTAACCAAGGACGCGCTCTCGTTCAAAGAACTTTGCAACACTTGTTAAACCACTGGTGGCTTCCAATCTATATGGATGAAGACACGCAATAAATTAGTGTGGTTGATGGGAACCCTACTCGGCATCGAAGTCAGGATGTCCGATCTACAGAAACAGATCTAGTGAGGTTACACTGCATTCAAAGCAGGTGCGGCCAGGTGCCACCTCACAACTATAAATGTTATAGAGTCTGTTCGGAAAATAACCAAGGGTGTTACCTTGTGCGAGCAGCTCTCCAGAGCCAGTTGAATCGCAAAGAGATTCACCCATACCTAGCTTCGGGGTCCATTGACTTGACGCTAGACTACTTCGCAGATCAAATCAGAGACGTGGTTGTAATCTCTGATCCTGAGAGGAACAAGGATGTTTGTACCATCATCCCTCTACTGGACGAATCAAAGGTTCTTAGTCAAGAACTAATTGAAGTTAATTATGACAGTCAAAAAAATTAGAAGGCACCTGTAGTTATATATCTGTCGGGACCATTACCGTATGAATCAGCTAAGGCGATCCCTTACAAATACGGTGCAACGATAATTGAGAATGGAAAGGAAATTCCATTACCCTCCGTCGTGAATATTGTAGACATCAGTCGAGTAACACGGAGCGGTCGAATCTTCAACCGAGGAGTTGAAGAACCTAACAAAGAAAAGGAACCTCAAACAGAAGTTCCCGATCAACCAGTCGGTCAATCCAGTAATCCCGACCTTTCAAAGAACGACGATGAGATGCTGAAGCTCATCCAAAGGAGTGAATACAACATTGTTGATCAACTGTTACAAACTCCTTCAAAGATCTCAGTGCTATCACTTTTACTCAGTTCCGAAGCCCACAAAGAGGCTCTACAGAAAGTTTTAGAGCAGACCTTTGTGGAACAGGATGTGTCAATACGACAGTTCGATAACATCATCTCTAACATCACTTCCTGCAACAACTTAGGATTTAGTGATGAGGACTTGCCAGAGGGGGGCAAAAGCCACAACATGACGCTCAATATCACCGTTAACTGCCAGGACGATGCTTTAGCCAGCGTACTGGTAGACACAGGATCGACCATCAACGTTATGCCGAAGTCCACTTTAATACGACTATCATTCAAAGGATCCCCGATGAGGGGTAGTGAGGTCATCGTCAAAGCATTTGACGGATCTCGGAAAGCAGTTATTGGTGAAGTCGACCTTCCCATAACTATCGGACCTCACACTTTCCTAATCACTTTCTAGGTCATGGACATCCGGGCAGCATACAGGTGTTTATTAGGAAGACCTTGGATACACCAGGTTGGGGCGGTCACTTCGACGCTTCACCAGAAACTGAAGTTCGTCAAGAACGATCAACTCATCACGGTTTATGGAGAACAAGCCTTGCTCGTGAGAAACTTGTCATTATCTACTTGTGTAGAACCTGAGGAGGTTATTGGGACTCAGTTCCAAGCACTGTCGGTGAGCAATGAGAATCAACCAGAAAAAGGAACCTCGATTTCCTCATACAGAGATGCTCTCGAAGTAATTGAAAGTAACAATACAAAAGGATGGGGACAACTTGTCATCCCTACTGATAATAAAATAAAGAAGGGTCTTGGTTTTTCTGCAACCTGCACCCAGACAGCTGCTAAAGATGAAAGTCTTTATCCCATTTAGGACTTCTTCCACAGTGGAGGTTTCCTTCACCCAGTGCCTCAAGCAGTCCATACCATCAATGAGGGAGATCCCTCTGATACGAATAAGGAATGAAAGTCCTATCGTAACAAAGACAGTTATATGTCACAGGAAGAGGTGCCTACGCGCTTTTGCTATCCCGCACATAGTTCGAGATTTATACCGAGGTCAGATGTCAAAATGATATACGGAGATTGTGATCCTGAAGGATGTCGTGCTCCACCAAATTCATTAGAGGAGGATACTCTGATGAAGGACAACTTTGACCATGACTACTATGGCCCAATGGATGGCCTGCCTATCTGGCAGCCGTACCCAGGAAACTTGGGGCAAGAAAATCAGCCGAACAATGAAAATCAGCTGGGCGTCATTGAACAGAATACCTGCGTCCCCACCATGTCATGGGATCAACACTCAGGTAATTCAGAACCTATCCAGTATGACGATGAATTGGCAAAGCTTTCCGGACTAGAATTTGTCAATTATGCTTTTCCCGAGGTCAACGTCATCGAGAGAGATGACCCCTTCAGTTCCAAAGAAGTGTGGGACACCTTAGGACAACCAAGTGGAAAATTTGACTTCATGGTTAAATACACCGCTCCTGAAAGCTCTCGTATCAGGCTCGAAGACATCCAGCAAACTGGATGGGGAGATTTACCTGAGAGCACAAATACTATGCAAAATACAACAGAGGAATCCTCCTAAGACAACTCTGCCTGGGAGACAGATTCCAATGATCCTGCTCTGCCAGAAATCAGTGTCACTTATGAAGACAAATCAAGGAAGGTACCAGACTCTCTGATTCACCGAGGAGTTCGCCGCCAATGGGTTGTTGTCGATGTTCCGAAGATTATTCATAAGTCAAAGTAATTTCTGTATTTAACCTTTTACCCTGCCCAGGTGAAACGGATGTTTTGATAGGGCTCGCTTTCTGTAAATTTCCCTCTTCGCTTCGTCCAAAGCGACAGAGTTTCTTTTATAGGGCTGTTGTTTGAAGATTCGACTTGTTCATAAATAAAATAACGTCGTTCTGTAATTTCCGCTTTAATTGCTGTTTTCTCTTTTCGCTTTTCAGAAAATGGTAATCCTAAAAAACAACTCAATAATAAAAACAAGCAGTTATCAGAAAAAACATTGCATGCACTCTTGCATTCTCTCTATCTCTTCTAAAAACAAATCATCACATCCTGCAGATTGCTTGTTTTAAACCCCGTTGAAACATACGATCCAATGCCTTCTCCCAACTTTGAATTCCCGGTATTCGAAGCTGAAGAAGAAGTTGACGATGAAATTTCAGAAGAGATCTCCTGATTACTCAGACTGGAGGAAAGGTCCATTGAACCTCACAAAGAGCCGTTAGAAACTGTCAACTTGGGCTCAGAAAAAGAGAGAAAAGAAATCAGGATTGGGGCACTGCTCAGTCCAACTGCCAAAGAGAGTTTGGCAAAGCTTCTCAGAGAATATCCCGATGTGTTTGCTTGGTCCTATCAGGACATGCCAGGGTTAGATACCAGCATCGTGGAACATCACTTACCGTTACAGTCAGAATGTCTGCCAGTAAAATAGAGGTTGAGACGGACTCACCCAGACATGGCCATCAAAATCAAAGAGGAGGTACAGAAACAGATTGACGCAGGTTTCCTCGCCACATCGGAATATCCTCAATGGTTAGCCAACACATTACCCGTTCCTAAAAAGGACGAAAAAGTCAGGATGTGTGTCAATTACAGAGATCTAAATAAGGCTAGCCTGAAGGACGACTTTCCTTTACCACACATTGACATGCTGGTAGACAGTACAACAAATTTCAAAGTTTTCTCCTTCATGGATGGATTCTCGGGCTATAATCAAATCAAAATGGCGCCGAAAGATATGGAGAAAACTTCATTCATTACCCCATGGGGTACCTTTTGTTACAAGGTAATGCCATTCGATTTGAAGAATGCCGTTGCAACCTATCAAAGGGCCATGACTACTCCGTTTCATGACATGATACACAAGGAAATTGAGGTATATGTCGATGACATGATTGCCAAATCTAAGACAGAAGAGGAGCATGTGACCCACCTATCAAAACTATTTGAGCAGTTCAGAAAGTACAAACTCTGCTTGAATCCCAACAAGTGCACCTTCGGTGTCCGTTCAGGGAAACTTTTAAGGTTCATCGTCAGCCAGAAAGGAATTGAGGTTGATCCTGACAAGGTCAAGGCCATTCAAGAAATGTCTTCTCCGAAAACTGAAAAACAAGTCAGAGGATTCCTGGGACGTTTGAACTACACTCCAGATTCATATTCCTCATGACCGCGATATGTGCGCCGATTTTCAAATTACTCAAAAAGAACCAGGACTGCGTTTGGACAGAAGATTGCCAAACCGCCTTTGACAGTATGAAGGAATACCTGTTGAATCTGCCGATTCTATCACCTCCAGTGGAAGGAAGACCACTAATCATCTACCTCACAGTCCTAGAGGACTCCATGGGGTATGTACTTGGCCAACAAGACGAAACCAAACGGAAGGAGTCTGCCATCTACCATTTGAGCAAGAAATTCACCGGCTGCGAGACTCGGTACACTATGCTTAAGAAAACTTGTTTTGCTCTGGAATGGGCAGCCAAACGTCTTTGCCAGTACATGATTTGTCACACTACTTAGTTAATCTCAGAAATGGATCCAATCAAGTACGTCTTTGAAAAACCTGCTCTCACGGGAAGAATCGTCCATTGGCAGATGTTTTTATCAGAATATGACATAGAATACCACGCTCAGAAAGCTGTTAAGTGAAGTATTTTAGCCGATCATTTGGCTCATCAACCGATTGACGATCAAGAATCAGTCGGATTTGACTTCTCAGACGAATATGTCATGTATTTAAAAATGAAAGATTGTGATGAACCACTACCCAGTGAAGGGCCAGAACCAGGTTCCCAATGGGGACTAATCTTTAACGGAGTTGTCAATCATTATGAAAACAGAATTGGGGCAATCATCATAACACCTCAGGGTACCCATATTCCTTTCACTGCCAGACTTACGTTCAAGTGTACAAATAACGAGGCCGAATACGAAGCTTGTATTATGGGTCTCGAAGAAGCGATTGATTTGAGGATCAAGAACTTGGATGTATATGGCAACTCAACTTTGGTCGTCAATTAGATCAAAGGATATTGGAACACATACTAATCCGGATTGATTCCTAACAAAGACTACGCGAGAAGATTGTTACCTTTCTTCGACAAAATCGAGTTTCATCATATCCCTCGTGAAGAGAATCACATGGCTGATGCCTTAGCCACCCTCTCTTCCATGATTAGTGCAGGTCAATGGACCGACTTACCTAAGATCGACATAATGCGCCTTGAACGGCCCGCTTATATCTTCATGATTGAAGCAGTCATAGACGACAAACCTTGGTATCACGATATCAAATGCTTCCTTCAGAAACAAGAGTACCCACCCGGGGCACTAAGGAAAGACAGAAAAACCCTTAGAAGGCTGGCTGGCAGCTTCTTCCTAAGCGGTGATACACTCTATAAGAGAAACTTTGACATGGTCTTGCTCCGATGTGTAGACAGACCAAAAGCAAACATGCTGATAAAAGAAATTCACGAAAAATCCTTTGGCACTCATGCCAACGGACACACAATGGCGAGAAAAATTCTGAGAGTAGGGTACTATTGGTTGACAATGGAATCTGACTACTACAAGTACAATAGTAGGTGTCACAAGTGTCAGATATACTCCGACAAAATCCATGTACCGCCAACGCATCTCAAAGTTCTTTCTTCCCCATGGCCTTTTTCCATATGGGGAATCGACATGATTGTCATGATTGAGCCCAAAGCTTCAAACAGACATCGATTCATTCTAGTAGCCATTCACTACTTCACCAAGTGGGTTGAAGCAGCGTCATACGCCAATGTAACCCGACAAGTGGTGGTCTGATTTATCAAAAACAATATTATATGCTGTTATGGTGTTCCGAGCCAGATCATTACCGATAATGGATCTAACTTGAACAATAAGATGATGAAGGAGTTATGCACTGAGTTTAAGACCAAACACCATAACTCATCTCCCTACAGACCCAAGATGAACGAAGCGGTATAAGCGGCTAACAAGAACATCAAGAAAATTGTTCAGAAGATGGTTGTAACCTACAAAGATTGGTACGCGATGCTACCCTTTGCTCTTCACGGTTATCGCACATCTGTCCGCACTTCAACAGGGGCAACCCCTTTCTCTCTAGTTTATGGCATGAAGGCAGTGCTCCCCATAGAAGTAGAGATCCCATCAATTCGGGTATTGATGGAAGCTAAGTTAACAAAAGCTGAATGGTGCCTAAGCCGGCACGACGAACTAAATCTGATCGAGGAAAAATGAATAACGGCACTATGCCATGGTCAGTTGTATCAGCAAAGAATGAAGAAGGCGTTTGACAAAAAGGTCTGACCTCGCGTCTTCAGAAAAGGAGACCTTGTGCTAAAAAAGATACAATCATTTCTCACTGATTCTCGGGGCAAATGGACCCCGAATTATGACTGCCCCTATGTGGTCAAGAAAGCTTTCTCAGGCGGTGCCTTGAGACTTGCAACCATGGACGGAGAGGAATTTGCCTACCCCACAAATGTTGATGTAGTCAAGAAATACTTCGCCTAAACTAAAAAAAAAGTCTCGGTGGATTGAAAACCCGAAAGGGCGGTTCAGGAAAAAGTTAGAGACATAATAAAAAAATCATCCTGGTGGATTGGAAATCTCAAAGTACAATCCAGGAAAAAGTTAGGGATAATGGCAAGTAACTACGTCCAACTGGGGCAAATCCTCTAGTAGCAGTCCTGCCATCCATCAAAAAACTCCAGTCAAGGTCATCTTCGACAGAAGCTCAAGATGCCCAGAATTCAAAGTTGGTAGAAGTATAGTGGTCGCCATGTTTCAATGTAGCCCTTTTCCCTTAAATTACCATTTTCAAACTTTGTAAATACTCTATGGAATCACGCGTTTGGCTGATTTCCATCATATCAATAAAATTTGAGCCCTTGTGCTTTTGTTTGCAATTCTTATTTGTTTTAGCTTTACAGAACGACGTTTTTAACATGATCAACGATTCTTGAAATAAAATAAAAATGAATTTACTTGTTAAACTTTTTCTGTTTTTGACATAAAGATGGCAATTCTTTTGACTGTTGAACATCGAAAGAACATCAATCGCTTCTCCAGAAGTAAGCGAGCTTCAAAGTGCAGAATCAAAGTACTCCTTCTAAACCAGTACGCTTAAACGAAGGATCAACTGTGTCAGATACGAATATTCCGTCCGACACCCCCGACAGAGCTCTTGCCTCCTAAGCCCGACCAACGGTGGTCCCCGCAGGGACTATCTCTCCCAAGCAAGGCAGAATTGCTATCGTGAACCATTGATACTTTTCATCCCCCACAGTGGCCGAGTATCCCGTCGTGTTCATCCGTCAGTTTGTATGTCGCGCCAGTTTTGTCAGCATAAACATACATACATCATGCATTATTGATTTACATTCACATTCATATTGCATCAGTATCACTCTAGTCGGTCTTATCCCCTAGTGATAACAATCCTCTCAATCGAGTTGTCAGTTCTTTCCTCGTCAGGAAATGTCGCGTCTGAACGCTCTCTCTCCTCCAGTTTATTTCTGGGATATAGTCGGCCCTTGACCACTTTGATAACTTGAACCTCTGAAAGACCAGAGAAAACGTTCGAAAAATGTCACTCTTCGCCATTGAAGATGATATCGTCGCTTTCCCGAATTAAGGAAAATCCCCAGAGAAAGCCTCACAACTAAAGACTTTCATCAACACATTTATTTTGCTCTCCGGAGAGTCAAAGTTAATGAAGTCATCAGCACCTCAAAATTGGATCACATCATATGGCATTTCTCTGAGAAGATCTCTGAGAAAAGTATGATGTAATATCTCCAAGCGGAGGCAGTCTGTCAAGAGACTCGTTTTCCCAAATAGAGTCGACAAATGGCGTCTCCAATAGAAAAGTTTGTGTACCTCTACAACTCAGACAGATGGGTTCCCTAGCGAGTCTGACATCAAAAGTTTCTCCCATCAAATGGAATCTCCCCGGGAAAATTCGGCGAGAAGTTCGAGGATAACCGTTACGAATAGTGTCCCTTGTCAAGAAAGTTTATTGACAAAAGAAACTGAGACCAGTTCCTTGGTAGGAAACCAGGATCGAGGGGAAGTTTATTTCAGCAACTGAGACCAGTTCCTTGGTAGGAAACCAGGATCTAGGGGAAGTTTATTTCAGCAACTGAGACCAATTCCTTGGTAGGAAACGAGGATCGAGGGGAAGTTTATTTCAGCAACTGAGACCAGTTCCTTGCTAGGAAACCAGGATCGAGGGGAAGTTTATTTCAGGAACTGAGACCAATTCCTTGGTAGGAAACTAGGATCGAGGGGAAGTTTATTTCAGCAACTGAGACCAGTTCCTTGGTAGGAAACCAGGATCGAGGGGAAGTTTATTTCAGGAACTGAGACCAGTTCCTTGGTAGGAAACCAGGATCGAGGGGAAGTTTATTTCAAAAGAAACTAAGACCAGTTCCTTGGTAGGAAACCAGGATTGAGGGGAAGTTTATTTCAGAAACTTAGACCAGTTCCTTGGCTGAAGACCAGGATCGAGGGGAAGTTTTTACCTTTTATGAGCATTATTGCTTAGTAAAAGAAGAAGGATGTGTGAACTACCATTCTTAGTCACCATCAAAATTTCAGGTATTCCGATATTTAATCCTCTTGCACCCCGAATGCCCGAATACCTTCGCCATTCACACCTTCGGGTCCAAGAAGATTAAATAGGGGCATCTGTCATACCCCAAAATTTGACCACTAAGATTTCCCATCATTGTGCAAATCATCATCACAATATGGATGAACCATTAGTCTCCCCAAGGATGGGTGAGCATCCACTGCAATCAGATTTAGGGTTTCAAGCCCTCTCAGAGCTCTTAGACAAAGGATCAATCAAGGAATGACATGATCTTCAACTTTTCTATCCTCTCAATCATCCACAATGGATCAAGATGACTCCCACATCAAGGATCCAGCACAAGGTTGCGGCATTCCAAGTGGATTAAGCCTCGAGATCGCCAGTGTCACCAAATTAGGGTTTGGTCGACCAGGGCCCTCAGATGGAAATTTTCCTCTGGGCATGAGCCAATGCTTCAAAGCATAACCGTAAATACCCTAAGGGACATCATGGACCCAATCATCAAGTCAATTTTGACCTCAGGGGATGCATTCATCAAAAATCAGTAATTAGGGTTTCTTGACCTAATTCACCCCCAAGTTGACTTTTGGGACAAATCATGAGCCAAGACCTCAAGAGAGGATTTGAGGGTCTCTAGTAAACCACATTTATCCATTTGTAACAATGGATTGATCCAAGAAGCTTGGTTCACAAGTTTCAAGTTCATCAGAACCACAGTTAGGGTTTTGAGGAAAAAGTCAACAGTGCCTTTGACTTTTGACCAAGACATGCTCCCAAACCCTAGGACATGATTCAATACACCCTATAACACCTATGAAATCAATCCATCAAGTATGATTTAGGTCAAGGACTTGATTTCATAGAGGATCACACAGTTTGGAATTCATCTGACAAAAAGTCAACTGTGCACACAAGTCAACTTTGACTTTTTGAGATTTTTCACAATTATGGTTTTTTAACCCTAAAATGATGTTAATGTGTGATTGGAATTATCATTCATCAAGAAAAATCCGGAAAAGTGGGATAACTTGTAAAAAGGGTAACCATAAAAACTTAGAAATTTTTCTAAGTTATGGAACAAAGTGGCTAGGGTACCAACTTTGGAGGATCATAACTCCTAAACCACAAGGCTATTTTCCCCATCCAAAGCTGGATTTGTAGCTCTCATGGCCCTCTACAAAAGCTTCAAACATAACTCATTCCAATTCCTCATGGATTTTAAGTTATGGAATGATCAAAATCACAAAAAGTGAAAATGTCACTTTTTTCCAACACTTAGTAAAATTTTCACTAAGTCAGAATCTGGCTTACTTTTTTCCAAATGTAGGGGCATTTTTCACTTGGATCTAAAAAGTATCAAAACCAATTATGATCAAACAGTTGTCGTATCATATGAGTGCTTTCCAAAATGGCAAAGTACTCCATCAAAGTCCAGTTGAGCCATGAGATATGACAATGCCAATATGCCTTGCTGCAAACTGTCATGGCAAGGCAGAATTTGGAGTTTTGCTCGATTTGCTCAAATTTTACAAAGGGCAAGCAACTCTATCCATCTGAGCACCTCAAGGGGGGACCAAGGAGGAACCAACTCTGATCCCAAGCCTCCGAAGTCTTTGGAACCAAAAATAGCATGCCAAACCTAGAAATGCCTAAAAGAGGGACAAGACTCCAATTTTTTATTAGAGCATTCAATGGATGCACCAAGGTGGCATGGACTGAGCCATTTCCAACTAAATTCAGTCAAGACTTATCCAAGACCAAGGGGACCAGCAGCCTGTGCCCTAACCTCTCATCAATGGCTAGAGGAGACTTGGATTCTCATTGCTCAACATTGGCAAACCTCTGCTGCAGTTGCCTTTCACTATTTCAGCCAAAACAAACTTGCTTTACTATAAATAGAGCTCAATTGCGTTTAGTTTGAGTACACCAAAGCACTACAACACTTGCTTTCCTCAAAATCACTTTCTCTAGACAAAAATACCTTCTTTAGCAAGGTAACTCTGACTTTTTGAGTTAGAAAGCAATTCCACCACAACTTATAATCCAAACACATCCAATATATCATATCTAAGCTGTCCAAACTCTCACAAGTGACCTGTAACACCAAAATCACAAACTCACCTCTCAAAACCTCAAAATAGGACTTTTGTGCATTTTTCAAGCCATGTCTTGATTCAGTCACTTTCCAAACCAGATAAAACCTCAAATACACTCCAAATATCATCCTTGAACCATCCCAAATGGTTCCCCCCATTTGGAACACCATTTGAGAGAGTTGCTATTTTGGCCACTTTTGCCCCTTTTGCAAGAAAGAGCTCAAACTTGTTCCTGAGGTTTCCAGCTGATTCCAACCATCCTAAAAGCTTCTAAGAGATCATTTGAGGTTGTTTAAAGCATCAAATCATTTCTGGAACAAGTAGCTTGGCAGATTGCACAAAAGCTCCAAAAAGAGGTAAGCATCACAATTTGGATTCTTTGAACCATGCTTTCTTTTGATGTCCACTGATCATGCATCCCTTATACATGGTATATATGTTGTGTTTGCACCAATTTATCAAGTAATTCATGCTTGTACCAATAGATGGCATAGAAAATGCAAATCATAGCCTATTTCAAAACCACTATCGGGTTTTTCAATAGGAGCATGATCTGAAAAAATACCACCACCATTGGATTCCTTGTGAAATTCTAGGTAGGATAGACCTAAATTTTGTCCCAATCCATGGAGAAATGAGAAAGTTATGGCCTTCACATTTTCAACCAAAATCTTGGCTTGCCTTGCCTTGGGCCAGGCAAAAAATAAGGCAAGCCTTGTATATTTGTGGTTGTGTTTCAATCAACGGATGTATCACCACCCAGTGGTAAGACGCGCGCCCTATACACAAAAGGTATGGGGTTCGAATCCCCCTCGCCCCAGATCCTCTTTTTGCTATTTTTTCCATTTTTTTATTGTTTTTCTTATTATTTTTAATGATTTGAAAAATTAATAACTCCCTCAATTTTAATTATTTTTTATTGGTTCTTTTTGAAAAAAATCAAAAAAATGTTGAAATATTTTATTCCACAAAAAAATTAAATTTATATTAGTTATTTAATATAATTAGTATTTTTGTGAATAAATTCCTTTTTAATTGTTTTTAAGCATTTAAAAGTGAATATTTACTATGAAAATCAAAACTAAATGAGTTTTAATTTATCTTGTGATTAAAACCTCATCTTTCAAACCTTCAACAAAAATCACAAGTGGTTTATTCAAACTTATTTGGTATTTTTATCATTTCATTTGATTTTCTTTAAATATTTCCTTTTAAAAGAAAACAAATTTAGGGTTTCCTTGATTTTCACTCAAACAAAACTTTTAAACAATTTGAGTCTCTAATAGAGTGTAAGACCCAATCCCCTTTTAACCAAAACAATTTTGGGCCTCAGATATTGTATAAGTCCCTCTGCGTTAAAAGAAAATCTCGGCGCGATCGCCAGTTCAAAAATCAAACCCTTGGGCCTACCCTCGTGTTATAAGCCCCATTCTTTAAAAATCATTGGGCCTCTAGTAAAGTTTAAGACCCAACCCTTTTTGAAAACCAAAATAATTTGGGCCTCAGTGTATTGTATAAGTCCCGATACCATCAAAAAGTTCGGCGCGATCGTCGCCTTTTTAAACAAAACTTTTGGGCCTCTCCTTGAGCTGTAAGCCCCACCACTTATACAAAAATAACCCTTTGGGCCTCTTGAGAGAGTGTAAGACCTATTCCTTTGTATAGAAAACATTTTTGGGCCTCATTCACTTGTATAAGTCCATGTACAATGTACAAAACAACAGTGCAATCACTGATAAAACCTTGGGCCTCTCCTTGAGCTGTAAGCCCCAACAATCTTTTCAAAGTACTTTCTTCTTTGGTTTTGAATATAATATTGTTATCAAACCTTTCTTTGTTGAACAAACTAATCAAACAGCATGGAAGCTCTACAACCGAGTAAGAGTTTACCCGCTTTCTTTATCTGCTTTCATATATATAATTGTATTGTGGGGCTGCTCACTGTAAGTCTTCTTTCACAAACTTTTATATACTTGTAAAATATCAAATGTGTAAGACTAGTATAGTTATTTAGAGTTTTCCCCAACAACTACGTCTAGCACTTGGTAAAGCCCTGTTGGTCACTCTTAAATACAAATAAAACTAGATCCCCAAGGATTACCAGACACAGTCTTCCCTCCTCTTGGGGTTAAACAATATGGATACATGAAAGGCAGTATTCTCGGTGAACCCTTTCTCAGACTGTCACCCTTAGAAATCGTCAAAGAGACTCTAGTCCCCAGAGATGATCTTTTTTCCGTGAATGGCATATCTTGAGTTTCTTCCAAATTCTCGGACTTTCCTGGCTTGATCTATTCTTGGTGAATGGCATGTCTTGAACTTCTCGGGGTTTAGGGACCCACATGCTTTTTAAAAGCATCCCCGCCTCCTCTTGGGTGTTGTACAAGGACCCTTCGGCTTCTTAAAAGCTCTCATGTCTTCTCTTGGGCTTAGTACAAGGACCTAGAGACCTCTACAGGTATAGGAACAGAACCCTGTCATCAATTTGCTAGAGTTGTCTTTCTGAGTCAAGTGTGAGACCAGTTAATGGCTTGACCTTCATCCTTTAACATACCAGCCTTCTCTTGGGCATCATACAAAGATCATTCACTACCTGAGAATCGATTTCTCAAAACACCCATAGACTTGGACAGTCTCAATACCCTTTGGATTTTCCATTTCCTTAAAGTACAGGAAATCTCCCTGATCCTCTGATCAATCTCAAAGTACAACATTACCCATATAAGAACTGATTTTCTCTTTTAACCAACATACTGAACCTGTCACTAAACTGAAACAGTCACCAGCACAATAGCCTCCTCTTGGGCTTTGTACAATGATTCTCCCCAGCGGAGCTAACCTTTTTAGCCTCCATCTCGGGCTTCGTACGAGATACCAAATCACTCTCTTGTTGAGTATAAAAGGCTCTCTTATTGAGTCAACCCCCTTTTAGCCTCCATCTCGGGCTTCGTACGAGATACAAAAACACTCTCTTGTTGAGTATAAAAGACTCTTGTTAAGTCAAACATTTTCAGCCTCCATCTCGGGCTTCGTACGAGGTACAAAGACTCTCTTGTTGAGTCAAGCGCCTTTAGCCTCCGTCTTAGGCTTTGTACAAGACACATACAAAAGCACTCTCTTGTTGAGTCAACCCTTTTAGCCTCTCTCTCGGGCTTCGTACGAGACACATAAAAACACCTTCTTGTTGGGCCAATAGCCCCCTCTTAGGCTTTGTATAAGGAAAACCTCGGTTGATCCAATCAACCTTTTAACATCAAAAGCTGTGCCTCATTCACAGTATACAAATATCAACAACTCCTTTTCCCCCATCTAATTGCTGTAAGCGGCAAGCCTCTGGATTATTTATATCCACGCCATTGTCCCTCTTTTAGCATGAGAAATTCCTAAGGAAAGATGGCATTGCTCTAAACTGAGTTAAAGTAATTCTCCTTTATAATCACTCACCCAACAGTTGTGACAAACAGACCCCCTTTAACGATGACAAATTATCTCTAAAGTCAAAATCCTTTAGCTTCACATCTTGGGCTTCGAACAAGATACAAATAGACCCTTCAGCTTCAAATCTTGGGCTTTGAACAAGATACAAACCACCTTTAGCTTCACGTCTTGGGCTTTGAACAAGACACCAAAATGACCTTTTTCCTCCCATAGAATAGGAGGAACTACGATCGCTCTGATTTCCCTGTTTCGTTAAACGGGAATACGTAGGCATAAGATTGCAAAAGAATCTTAGCGAGCACACTAATCAAAAACCCAAAATCCCGTACATTCATACATCAATCAAAAAGCATCAGTCCTAACATCCTACCAATAGCATAGTCCCGTCATTTCATTCATAGTAAAATAAGCAGAGAGAGGCCCACAATCTAAACCGCATATGTAAACCAACAGTCATCTGTTTAAACTCAGTATGCAAGCAGGGTTAATTGGAGACATCTATTTCCCTTCCTTCATCAGCTTTAATAGGATAAAAAATGAATCGACCTATAGTACCCCAGAGCGACAGTGCTTAAGAACCACGTCCAAAATCGCTCGCTACACCCGTCGAATCCTGGTTCCATACTTCCTGAAAGAGCAACAACAAAAAGTCAGATACGGAACGACAAGACAAAATCATCTGTATCAATGAGAAGATACAAAATTGCATATACAGACTCGAGTTTGATAGTTTTATTAGCTTCGGTTAGGGATTCATTAGCGAGGTATATAAAGAAGAGGAAGAGGGAAGAGGGAGAAAGAAGAAGAAGGGGAAGAAGAAGATGCAGAAGGAAGAAGAAAACAGAGAGAGAAATAGAGAGAGAGAAAGGATGACTGAGAAATAAAAGTGTTTTTTGAAAGAAAAAGAAATTAAAGGAAGGATGGTTGTGTGAGTGACACGTAAGCAGAAGGGGAAAAAAATGAAATTTCCGCAGCCTAAAGTTTTCTTATATGGTAGATTTCTTTACCGTTGTTACTAAATTCTTATGCAAATGATCCATTACAAATCAACCAAACTCTTCTTTACTTTAAACCTTAAAACGATTTCGACTATAGAACGACGATAATATCCATACAATCCCTGCGGATACGATAACAAAAACCCCCATTGAAATACTTTTCAACAAAATGACGTCGTTGCCGGGGATTGTTGTTTGATATTGCAAGCATTGCAATAATTGTTAAGTTTTAAGCTTGTATAACTTTTTCTTGTACTTGTTAATTTGTTTGGTTAAGTTGTGCAGACTCTGTTTATGCGAGGAAAGTTACCCGCAGATCAACTTCTTTTCAATCCTGAGATTGAGAGAACTATGTGTAAGTTAAATAGCAAAACTAGACGGAGGAGACAACTTGCTAAAGAAAGACGAGAAAGAGGAGAAAGTTCTGTTTCGACACCAACACCACAGTTAACGCCAACCATGGCTGCACCACCTCCACCACCACCTGTTTTAACACCATGTGTTAACAGTCTGAGGCACACAGCTCAGTTCGCACGCAATGTCCATAACGGAAGGCACTCTAAAATGAAGACTGGCATCCTTGCTCTTCTATACCAGAATCCATTCACTGGTATGGATCAAGAGGATCCGTTTACTCATTTGACAAAATTCTATGAAATTGCGGGTGCAACTGGAGCGCCTGAAGCTGAAGAAGAGTCTTTGTTCAAGAGACTGTTTCCGCATTCCCTAATTAGAAAGGCAAAGGAATGGTACCTTGACCAGTCGACGACTATTATGACGGATTGGAACATGTTGGAAGAGAAATTCTTGGAACGATTTTTTCCACATAATCGTTTCATGGAAGCGAAAACGGCGATTGCGGTTTTCTCACAAGGTGGAAATGAATCCCTCAACGAAGCTTGGGAGAGATTCAAATCCATGCTTAGAAAATGCAAAGGGAATGGTTTTGATGAGCTTACACAAGTGCATAATTTTAGAAATGGTCTCCAAATGGTTCATAAGACCTTGTTGGATGCTACCACGGGCGGATCTTTAATGACTAAAAGCGCAGAGGAAGCCATTTCTATCATCGACAAGATGGCACTAAATGATCATCAAGGGAATCATAACCGTGGCCAACAGCAAAAGAAACCGGGAGTGCTTGAATTGGGGACTAATGATGCAATTCTCACTCAGAACAAATTGTTATATCAACAAGTTGAGTTGTTAACGCAACAAATGTCAAAGCTCTCTCAACAAATTAAAGAGATGCAAGATTTACCGAGCAAGAATGTGCAAATAGCCGTTTGTGAATTGTGCAAAAAAGATACCAAATTGAAGAAGCAAATTACATGAATAATCAAAATCAACAACAAGGTTATCAAAGGCAACAACAACCTTATCAAAATCAGCAAGGATACCAACCAAGAGGGAATTATCAAAATCAACAAGGATACAGACATAATCTTTATCAACCGACACAACCTCAAGGTGGTAGTTCAAAGTTAGAAGAAACTCTCAACCAATTCATTCAAATGTCAATGGAAAATCAAAAGACTAATGAAGCATCAATCACAAACCTTGAAAATCAAGTTGGGCAACTTGTAAAACAATTGGCCGATCAATAACCGGGGCCATCTTTTTCCGCAAATACTCAAACCAACCCGAAGGAACATTGCAAAGCCATTGCGACTAGGAGTGGAAGAGAGTTGGGGGAAGGAGAAAAAAATGAGAAAAATGTTGATGTGAAAAGTGATGAGATTGTGGAGGAAGAAAAAATTGACGAGGTAGAAGTTGAAAAGAATGAAGAGGAAGAAGTTGAAAATGAAAATGAGAAGTTAGTTGAAAATGAGAACCTTGAGAAAGAAAAGATAGAAGAAAAAAAGAGAAGAGTGAAAAAGGGGAAGGAGACAGTGAATCCTATTCCTATTCAAAACTTACCTTACCCTCACGTGCCTACCAAGAAAGATAATGCAAGGCATTACACTTGTTTCATGGATATATTCCGACAATTGCAAATAAACATTCTGTTTTCTGAAGCACTTGAGCAAATGCCCAAATATGCTAAGTTCATGAAAGATATTCTTACAAAAAAGCTAAAATATTTGGAGCCGGAAACAATTATCCTTGATGCAAGTTGTAGTGCAATAATTCAAAGAACTCTACCAAAGAAAGAAATCGATTTGGGGCGTGTTACTTTGCCGGTAACAATTGGCGATGTTTATGTTGGCAAAGGCTTAATTGATTTGGGCTTAAGCATCAACTTAATTCCATTTTCCATTGTGAAGAGGCTTGGTAACATTGAAATGAAAGCAATTCGAATGACATTACAATTGGCCGACAAATCTACAAATCATCCTCATTGATTGGCTCAAGATGTATTGGTTAAGGTGGATAAATTTTTTTTTCTGGTTGACTTTGTTGTAATTGATATGGAGGAAGACGAAGATGCTCCATTGATTCTTGGACGCCCTTTTATGAAGACCGCTCAATGATGATTGATGTTGACGACGACCTTATGAAAGTAAGAGTTCAAAATGAAGAGGTGTGCTTTAATCTTTTTGAAGCAATGAAGCATTCCAAAGATAAGCATGATAGTTTCCGTATTGATGCAACGAAAGAAGCCATAATGGTAGTCTCAAAGAAATTTCATATAGCATCTCCCTCGGAAAGAGCTCTTGGTTACTCATTTTAAATACTTACCAATGAGGAAGAAAGGGAACTTGAAGAATGCTTGAAGGAACTTGAATATTTAAAAGAGTAACAACCATGGGAAAGTGAAATGGAAGTGTTGAAGAAAGAGGTGAATGATGATAAATCTCAACTTGAATTAAAGGTGTTGCCTTCTAATTTGAAGTATGTGTTCCTTGATGACGGTTATAACAAATCTGTTATCATTAGTAATATTTTGTCCGACAAAGAGGAAGACCATTTGATTCAAGTTTTGAAGAAACATCAACAAGCTATAGGTTGGGTTCTTTCTGATTTGAAAGGAATTAGTCCGGCCTATTGCATGCACAAAATCTTAATGGAAAAGAACTTTAAAGCGGTAGCTTAACCTCAACGCCGTTTGAATCCTACTATGAAGGAAGTGGTGAGAAAGGAAGTTGTTAAGCTATTGAATGCCGAAATGATTTATCAAATATTCGATAGTCCGTGGGTGAGTCCTGTACAAGTTGTGCCCAAGAAATGAGGAATGACCGTTATAAGAAATGAAAAAAATGAATTGATTTTGATGAGACTGTAACGGGTTGGAGAATGTGTATCGATTATAGGAGGCTTAATACCGCAACTAGAAAATATCACTTTCCACTTCCGTTTATGGATCAAATGCTTGAGAGATTGTCGGGTCAAGAATTTTATTGCTTCCTAGATGGCTATTCTGGTTATAACCAAATCTCGATTGATCCAGAAGACCATGAGAAGACGGCGTTCACTTGTCCCTTTGGAATTTTTACATACCGGAAGATGCCTTTTGGCTTGTGCAATGCACCGACAACTTTTCAACGGTGTGTACAAGCCATTTTTTCCGACCTTATTGAGAAAACCATGGAAGTGTTTATGGATGACTTCTCCGTGTTCGAAGCGTCTTTTGATCTATGTTTGAAAATTTTGGAGACCGTTCTTGAACGGTGTGTGGAAACAAACTTGGTGCTAAATTGGGAGAAGTGCAACTTCATGGTAACGGAGGGGATTGTGCTCGGCCACAAAGTCTCCTCTAAAGGCCTTGAAATGGATCAAGCAAAAATTGAAGTGATTGAGAAGTTGCCACAACCAACCAATGTTAAAGGAATCTGGAGTTTTCTAGGCCATGCAGGATTTTACAGATGATTCATCAATGACTTCTCCAAAGTTGCAAGACCTTTGAGCAATCTTCTCAACAAAGATAAGCTTTTCCTCTTTGATGATGAATGTTTAAATGCCTTTCAAATTTTAAAAGAAAAACTCATCACCGCACCCATAATCATTGCTCCTAATTGGACATTAAGTTTTGAATTGATGTGTGATGCTAGAGATTATGTGGTATGTTCGGTGCTTGGTCAAAGGAAGACCAAAATTTTTCATGCCATACATTACGCGAGTAAAGTTTTAAACGAGGCACAAGTGAATTATGCTACCACAGAAAATGAATTACTCGCTATAGTATATGCTCTCGAGAAATTTTGGTCCTACCTGATTGGTTCAAAAGTTGTAGTCTACACTGACCACTCGGCCATTAAATATCTTCTTACCAAGCCAGATTCAAAGCAAAGGCTAATCTGGTGGATCCTTTTGCTACAAGAATTTGATTTAGAAATTCGTGACAAGAAGGGGTCTGAAAACTTGGTAGCGGATCATTTATCCCGTTTGGTCAATGTAGAAGTAACACACCGAGAAAATGAGGTCCGAGAAGAGTTTCCAGATGAAAAACTGTTTCGGGTACAAGTTAGACCTTGGTTTGTAGATTTTACTAACCACAAAGCAACTGGATTTATACCGGAGGATCTAACTTGGAACCAAAGAATGAAATTCCTATTGGATGCCAATTTCTATGTTTGGGATGAACCATATCTTTTTAAGTTAGAAGGTGATAATTTGTTGAGAAGGTGTGTCACTAGTGATGAAGCTAAAAGTATCCTTTGGCATTGTCACAATTTTCCATATAGAGGGCATTACAATGGTTTAAGAACGACAACAAAAGTCCTCCAATCGGGCTTTTATTGGCAAACATTGTTTAAAGATGCAAACCTCCATGCGAAGAGTTGTGACATATGCCAAAGAAGTGGCGGGATTGGAAAATGGGATGAAGTGCCCTTACAAACTATTTTGGAAGTAGAAGTTTTCGATTGTTGGGGTATTGATTTTGTTGGACCATTTCCCCCATCTTTTTCAAATGAGTACATTTTGGTTGCGGTTGACTATGTTTCTAAGTGGGTGGAAGCAATTACATCACCGAGGGCCGATGGCAAAATGGTGATCAAATTTCTAAAGAAAAATATATTTTCCCGTTTTGGCACCCCTCGTGTGTCGATTAGTGATGGAGGGTCGTACTTTTGCAATACGCCGCTTGAAAAGGTTTTAGAGCACTTGGTGTAAAGCATAAGGTTGCAACCCCTTACCACCCGCAAACCAATGGTCAGGCCGAAGTTTCAAATAGGGAGGTAAAAAGGATTCTTGAAAAGACCGTGTCAAGCTCTCGTAAGGATTGGTCGCAAAAGTTGGATGAAGCTTTGTGGGCGTATCGCATCGCTTACAAGGCTCCAATAGGTTTAACTCCTTTCCAAATGGTTTATGGCAAGACATGTCATTTACCGGTTGAATTGGAGCACAAAGCTCTTTGGGCGTTGAAATTGTTAAACTTTGATCCGAACTTGGCCGGCGAGAAAAGAAAAGTTCAATTACACGAGTTGGAAGAAATGAGGAATAATGCGTATCATTCTAGCAAGCTCTATAAAGAAAAAGTTAAGGGTTATCATGACATGAAAGTTTGTCAGAAAGAATTTCGGGTAGGTCAAATGGTTCTTCTATTCAATTCCCGTTTGAAGCTTTTTCCGAGAAAATTGAAGTCCATGTGGTCTGGACCGTTTTTGATTAAAGATGTCAAGCACTATGGTGTTATTGTGACAGAGGACTTGCAGAAGAAGGAAAGTTGGACTGTGAATGGCCAACGACTTAAAATCTATCTCGGAGGAGAAATTGATCGAGAAAATTGCGCAGTGTTTCTAGATGATCATTGAAGTCATCTTGGACCGTCGAGCTCAAATGACGTTAAACAAAGCACTAGTTGGGAGGCACCCCAACATTGTAAATATTTCTGTATTTCTTACTGTTTTGGTGTATTAAGTTGTTTTGAGTTTGTAGGAAGTGTGGTAGCAGCATGTATAAATATTTTCAAAATGCTGTCTTGTTCGCTTTGCGAACTTGGGGCGAGTGTTCGCTGGGCAGTTCGTATTGCGAACTCAACGAGATAGACACAAGTTATCTGCTGCCACATCATTTAAAAAAAAGGGTTTTAAAAAATGTGGGCCAGACACCTGGGCCCATGACCCATCTTTGTTTTCTGAAGTTGTGAGGTAACCCTACCCTTACTTTCCCACTTTCACTTTCTCACAAACACACGTTGCACTCTCTCAAGAGCTCTCTCTGTTTCCTGCTTCCTCTCACAAAATTTTCCAACTAATCTCACAAAGTTCAGGTTTGATTCTCTTTCTCTCTTTTAATTCTTGTTAGAACAATGTGGTTAGGTTATGTTGAACATTAGAAAGAACAATTGATTCTAGGTTTAAGTGGTACCAATGTACCTCTATTTTTAATGTTTCTTTGTTATTGCATGTTGAATTTGATCAAACATTAAGAGTAGAGCATGTATTTTGGAAGAAAATATGATGTTGGAAAAGTGGACAAAACTACTAAGTTTGATAGTCGCAGGTTCGCCACTAGTTCGCTTTACGAACCTGGGGCGAACATTAGCCAGAACTTCGCCTAGCGAATCTGGGTCGAATGTTCACTAGGGCTTTGCCTTGCGAACTTCAGGGCGAATAGAACAGAATTCTCAAAAAATTTTGCTGTTTCTATTTAGGATTATGGTTTACTGTTTTGTTCCTTATCTAATGAAGTTGTTTGCTGGCTGGTTGTTGTTTTGTCGGATGGTGTTTGCAGATGGCTCCAAAACTTATTCCTTCGAAAAAAAGAAAGACCGGAAGCTCTACACGACCGGTTCCTATCCAGTTCGATAATATCCGTTTTAGAGGGGCAAAGCATGTTGCCCGTTATTTGACACTCGAGAGAAGGACTATCTTGCCTAAGAAAAGATTCAACTTTAACCCATAAGGAGCCTACCAGGCGGTAGCTTTACTCCTTGAAAGTAAGAAGTGGGGGAGGTTGATAACTCCAGTGGACCGCTATAATGTTGAGATAATCCGGGAATTCTACGCAAATGCGTTCCTGGATGATGCTGAGGAATTTGTGTGGAAGACTTTGGTTTTAGGAACAGATGTGATGTTTAATCGGGCGACAATAAACACGGTTCTTGGGAACCCGCTGCCTTTGAGAGGGAATGAGATCGATGCCTACCACCGAACCTTGAGATTACATAGAGACACAGATAAAATCACTCGAGACTTATTGCATGAAGGCAAAACTGTTGAGTTAAACCCATCTAGTGTTGCACGCAGGTACCGTCAAGAGGACATGCGTCCTTTAGCCCAGTTGATTTTATTATTGGTTCTAACAAACATCAAGCCAAAGTCACACTCTTCGACTATTACCATACCCCTTGCTCATTTGGTCTATAGCATCATGACGAATGTCCAAATTGATGTGGCCTGAATTATTGTTGAGGAGATGCGGGCTGTTGTGGAAAGTGGACTTGGTTCAACCTCACAGAAGAACTGTCCTCTTGTCTTTCCTTGTCTTATCATGGATCTTTGTATGCATGTGGGGGGTTAATGTCCCCACCCGCTGTCAGGTTACCATCCCGTCCGCTATTGATGATAGGTACGTGGACAAGTTCTGTAAACCGAAGGAGTTGCGAGGTGAGTCTTCAAGTGCTGGTACTAATGCCGGCACAGGTGCAAGTGATGGGTCGAGTGGTTATGGATCTCAAGGATTTTACCCGTATCAGCAAGAGATATGCCAGTACAACTGGGACTGGATGGTGGCTTCTCAGCGTGCCATGCTGGATTTGCACGATTCTATGCAGGTGTTGCAGCTGCAGATTCGAGAGCCCTCCGTGGATCACTCTCTGATGACTAGGGAGCAATTCTTAGCTCATGCTGGTTGGCCTGAGGCCAAGCCAGTTTTTGGAGGGGGAGCAGAGGCAGCTGAGCCTGAGGACACTGAGGATGTTGATGCTGATGCGGATGAAGATGATGATGAGGTTGTGGAGGTTTCTGGATCTGAGTCTGGTGAGGAGGAGATTGAGGAGTCTGATTCTGAGTCCGAGGAGGACTAGTTTTGATGATGTCATTTTGTACTTCCTTTGATCTTCATTGTGAAGTTTTCTTATTATAATGTTTTATGTATCACTTTCTATTGTACTTTATCCACTATGTGGATTATTTTAGATATTTGATGTACTTGTACCCTTATGAGGTACTGATGACTTTTGTAGGTGTTTCTACACCATGACATTATTACTATTATTATTATTAGTATTTTGTTATTCAGTTGATTTGTTCAGCTTTCAAATTTTTTTAAAAATTTCATTTTTTTTATTATTGTTGTTAAGAGTTGAATTCTTCAGTTAACGAATGTTCAACTCTTAAATTATGTTGGTATGGTTATTATTGTGTTATGTTGGTATGCTTGTGGAAATTTAATGTTTCCATTTTTGGGTGTGGAATTGAAAGATTTTCTTGGTTGGTGTTGTTGTTCATCAAAGAAGATTCTTCCAAGTTTGGATGGTAATGATAGTACTTAAGCATGTAATTGTTGGCAAGGTACATGGTTACCTATTTCTAGGATTTAGAATCTGTTAGAACTTCTTGTCTTTTTGCATATGTAATTTTGTTTCTTGTTGCAAATTTGTTGATTGCTTATGTTACTTAGGTCCAAAAACCAAAAGGGTGAGAAACCTCCATGGTCTACTAAATGCAGAGGATTGCTGATGAATTTTGTTATATACTTTTAATTCATGCTTTATCTTATGATTTATGTGATTTTGTGGAAGCATTATAAATGATCAAGGCATTTGTTGATAATGAGCACAACCATTTCCAAACAGTGATTTACCTGTGAGTAGTGAGTATTCGTTAGCCCTTTGAGCCTAAACAGTTTAGATCTCGTCTTAGTGATGAACTTTTCGTATATACATAATTTGAAAATTAAGTTCATCATTGAATTTTTGAGAGATTCTAAAAAAAATTATTCTTGAACCTTGGAACATTGTTTTTATTGATTTCCTTGCCTTAAAAAGCAAGGACTTAAGTTTTAGTTGAAAATAAGTTGGGGAGAATGAAAAAGAAGATTGGTAAATTGCTCAAACTTTTGAAAAATTTCAAGCAAGCATGAAAAGAAAAAGAAAATGTGAATATGAATGTGAAAAACAAAGAAAAAGAATGCTTGCTTGAAAGAGAAAAATAGAGACCAAATAATTGTGCATAAGGAAGTTTGAGAAGGTTTGTGATAAAGGAATGAAAATGGTGAATGAAGTTGAGATGTGTGAATACCTTGTATAAAGAATGTTCTTTTGCATTGAAAACTTCGATTCAATGGCCTTTAGAAATGTCCCTTTATTGTTAACCCGACCAAGCTACAACCTTAAAAGCCCTTAGTGATCTTTTTGCTTCCATGATTTCTTTATTGATCGTTTATATATTGTATTAATTGGTTTGTATTTGCATCATTTGTCAGATGAGCGAAATTGCCCCGCGTTTGTAAGGGCATTTTTCCTTCAATTCTTTTTCGAAGAGGAATGTTAGAGTAATATGAGCATGATAGTTTAGTTGTTACTTGAAACATTGTCTTATATTTGTTTAAGAATCAAGTTCTTTTGAATTGTTCGATTCTAGGAATTTGTAATCGTTTCTTGTTTACAATTGTTGTTTATTTGAGCCTTAAATCTTTTCTTGGTTGAGTTAAATGCTTGAGCAAATCCTCTTGTTTTCAATGAGAGGCATAATTTGCTTGAGGACAAGCAAAGAGTTAGTTGGGGAGAGTTTGTTAGATGTCAAGCATGCCTTATATTTCTTAATAATACTCGACATTTTCAATTATTTTATGTTGAATTGTTGGACTTTATTCTTGAATTGTTGTCATTCTTCAAACATTGTGAAAATACCTTTGGTGCTTGTAATGTGTGTGTTATTGTGCAGAAAAAGGCATTAATTTATCAAAGAAGTAAGACACAAAGAAAGGATCCAAGTTGCCCAAGAAATGAAGAAACTTCAGTAAGTTCGCTTTGCGAACTTGTCAGCGAATGTTCGCTGGGCGAACATCTGGCGAAGCTCCAGCGAACACTCCCAGAATTTGGGCAGTAAGAAACGGGGCATAAGTTTACTTTATGAACTGTCCAGCGAATGTTCGCTAATTCATCGCTCCAGCGAAGGCCTGGCGAAGGACACCAAGGATGAGGCAGTAGCTAAAGGGACCTAAGTTTGCTTTGCGAACTTGTAGGTGAATAGTTCGCTTTGCAAATAATTATTCGCATTGCGAACTTATGCAGAAACTCAGAGGCGGTTTAACAGATCAGAGGCACCTCAGGTGCCTATTTGGTAGTTCTCTAGGCGAATAAAAAGTTCGCATTGCGAACTTCGTAGATTTCAAGTGATGTATAAATACACTTTTTGTTATTTCTTGGGATCATAACTTATTTTTCTCACACCATAACCTAAGTTTCTGACTTTTCTTCATCCAAGAGTGATATTTTACCAATAGAAGCTGGATTTGCATCCGATCTTGATTATTCGATGCAAATTCTTTTTCATCTCCTCTGGATTCTTGTGAAACAAGCTACCATGAATATGTGTAGCTAAACACCTCTTGTGTCAAGATTAGTGGTATGTAATCCTATATTTTGTATGTATTGATCTTGATATTTAGTTTGTGAACTTTGTTGATGATAAATATATGGTGACAAACTTTGTTTGTATGGTTTATATTTTGTTTTGGTTCATGATTGAGAAATATGATCTAAAACTTGACCTAAGTTTCAATCCATCAACAATCATGAGGCTAGAGATAGTTTTGAGAGTTGATGTTCATAAATATTGATCTTGAATGTTATCATATTGATAGTTAGAGTGAGAGATCATCTAAGGATCAATATGATAAATCCCACAACAAGTGTTAGAGATAAACTTGCTGAGAGGATATGTGATTATATTCATCGTTAACAAGTTCACATATTTTATCGAGTAAATACGTATAAAATGGATTATCGGACCCTAATCTTGGCATGCTTTTACCAAACCTTTAAAACCAATTTCTTTACCGTTGTTACTAAATTCTTATGCAAACGATCCATTATAAATCAACCAAACTTTTTGTTACTTTAAAGCTTAAAACGATTTTGACTATAGAACGACGGTAATATCCATACAATCCCTGCAGATACAATAACAAAAACCCCCCATTGAAATAATTTTCAACAGTTGCTCGTGCATTTGATCCACCTGAAGCTGATCGACTAAGACATCTTGCCTCACTTGCTGTTAAGACATCTTTCAAGGAAGGGCCAAAGTTATTTTGAAACTTTTGTAGACATGAGACTAATATCATGATGAATTTGGTGTTTTACTTGCAGGGGTTAAAGACAAGAATCATTGAAGGGGTTAAATATGTGGACTTTTTTTGACCTCTTCATCTTAATGCAAAAGGTGTGCATGCTGATTAGGGTTTTGCATTCTATATTTCTGCGTATCTATTTTGATGTCTAAATTTCATTTGATGTGATTTATTGGATTTGGATATTGTCTCTTCCCTACTTTCATACAAGGTTCAAAAATTAATAAGTTAAGAATGTACTATTTGCTTTCATTTTGTTGCACATATGTTGTTGAAATATCATTTGAATCAAGTGTCATTTGAATCATTAGCTTTTTTAATCATACATATTAATTTCCTGCATGTGTATCTAAACCCCTGAATCGATGTAACGAAACCTTTGCCGGTCTCTATCATGGATTTTGATTTCCTCTTTATGCGAGCTAACTTTGGTCTAACAACTGGTGGACCTTTCATTTCTATGGGTTATGATTATGACGCACCCATTAACGATTATGGTATGCAATCTCTCAACTTTCATCTTTAGTTTGATGATATATAAATGTAGAAACTAGCTTCCACATTCAATCTAAAAGATAAATAAAAAAGATTACAACTCAAAATTATATGATATGTAGAAGACAGTAAAAAACACATTGAGAAATATTATGTGTTATTGTTAAAGATTATTTGATGTATCTGTGATATATTTTCTTCTATTTATTGTGTTAAAAATAAGTAGCATATCCCAGAAAAGAATCTTTGAAAGAAGAGGTTGAATCTTGGGGCAGTTCAGGTTTGAGTAGTCTCAAGTGTGCAAGTTTATTTGGTTGTTGTGCTTATGAATGTTATGCAGGCTAACAACATTGGAAATAATTTTGAAGACAATCACATAGTAACTGGGCTATGAAATCTTCTTCTTGTGCTCCATCTCCGTGATGAGTGGCATGAAAATTTGAGCTTCGAGGAAGGTGTCAAGTTACTGGAAAAGGTGAGCATGCAAAAGGTGAACATGGTCATGTAGTTAGGTTTTGTCTGTCTATTTCTGCATAATTATTTATTGCTATTGACTCCTTTTACTGCTGCTGAAGTTTTGACTAAAGCTTTGGCTTTTAAAAATGTTCCAACTCAAAATGAGGTGAGTCTGAAGATGATTTTTGTTCATCCATCATGAATCACTCAGATTGTTACCCCATTTAAATTCTGATGCTTTCTATAAGATGTATTGCAGATAAAGGGAGTTGTTTTCAAAACGCTAATTAGGAATGGGATGTTTGACGATGCCCGCATCCGGCTTTGTCTAACACGACAAAAGAAGGTTTATTGTCTCAGACTTTTGTTTCTATTTCGTTAATTATTTGTTTAATAATGGTTTTTAATCCATTCTAAAAAATGAAGTTCTATAAAATAGAAAGTAAACTTCATATTTCTTTTTGTATAAAAAATGCATGATCTTTTGCCATGTTATTTCTTCTAGATCATTGTTATTCATGTGTCATAAAGAAGGTTTTTATTCCATTTTCAACAATGAAACCCTGTAAACATGCAAATATTAAATGCTTACCCTATTGTTTCACAACTGTTGACTATATTTCATTCTGTTTGCAACCAAAGTTTTGAAACTATGAATCATATTTAATTCAATCGTGAAACTGACTTTTACCCATTTCTATGTCATTGCCTATGAAATCACATCCCTTTCGAAGTTTCTTAAGGAGCAACATTAGGTTTGATACTATGAGGATGGAACATTTGGAATAAGATTGGAGAATGTGCTTATTGTCAACGAGGCTAATACAAACCAATGGATTTTCGTTTACATGCAGTTTTCCTCAATCTACTCACCCTTAAAGGTTACTTCTTTCTTCTGCTTCACAAATATATTCCTTTTGCAGATGACTGGTTTTGTGATCTTATTTTACAATTAAAATTCAGATTTGAAAATCCTCAGTTATTTCCAATTTGTTTATATGCACGCATATGATATGTTACAGGAATATACTCCCTATTCATGTTCTAATATCCTATGAATTGAGAATTTTGAAATTCATAATTTGTAATGTATATAGATATCAAATATAATTTTTTTTTTTATGCCTTTGAAATCTATTTATAACTTATTATGTAAATAGACTTTTGGCCCATAATTACTTTATTAAATGTTTTGATTTCCAATGCCTATTCTTAAATGACAATGTATTAAAAAATGAATGATAAACTTGACCATCACTATTCAACCACCAGCAATGGCTTTTGAATTACCCAAGCAATAATGACAGCCCAACAAAAACTTTAAGATTTCCAATGTAAACAGAAGACGAAGAATCAGAGAAACCATTATAAAAACGTTATTTCTCTTCTTAGCATCACATAAGCAGCAACATTGAAGACGAAAAATCAAAATGAGTTCCATTGATGCTGTCCAGATCCAACAAACTTCAGATGTTCAACAACCTGTAGAGGTCCAACAAGTTCACCAGGTTCAAGAGGTTGTAGAGGTCCAACAAGTTCACCAGGTCCAAGAGGCTGTAGAGGTCCAACAAGTTGTCCAGCCCGAAGAAGTTGTCTAGGCCCAACAGGAGGTCGCATTGCAAAGAAGACGAACCAGGAGGAGAATAAGGAGATCAAGAAGAAGGATAAGGAGGACAACTACGTTCGATTCAGATGATGATGACCTAGCACCTTATGGTTGGAGTAACTTTATGTCAGCTAGGGCATTTAGATTTGATAATTAAAACTTCTAAGTGTCTTTGTAGGCTTCAGTATTCAAGAGTTTTAGCTGTCATAAATATGAAACTTTCACTTGTGAAACTTGAACTTTGAATGGTAAAGACTTCATATTTTTGAATGACAATTTCCTTGATTTACTGATTTTCATTTATGCGTTAGATCTTATGGTAGTTCATAGTTTTTATAGTTTTACTGAATTCACTACATTATGCTATTTATTATTTGATTAACATGGACATCTTTTCTGCTATTCGACCAAGTAGTGAAAGTGCGTTGATCTGAGATATGTCTTACAAAAAAACTTAAAATTTTGCATAATTTCTTTTTGATTGAAAAGACCCGAGTCTGCAGTGGCTCATGGTCTCATTGGACTCAAGTTTATCAGCACAACAGATGTAAGTGCGGGATGGTCTATAGTTTAAAGATGTTCTGAGGTCTCGAGCCAAAATATTGAAAATGTTAGGAACTATCTTTCAAGTAAGTATTTTTATCGAACTCTGATGTTTATGCATCAATTTGTATAAAAACTGATGCAAATTAGGGTTATATAAAAACTAAATAAAACATTTAGGGTTATATAAAAACTATAACATTTTCATTATTATATCCTGATTTGGGTTTTATGATGCAGAAGATGGATATACATAGTCCTCAACATTTTGATATGAAAACTGGTGCAAAGACACCAACAATTGGTCTTGGAACATGGAAAGTTTCTCCTCGTATTGTTGGTGATGCTGTTGTTTCTGCAGTCAAGGTAGTTTCTCTACATTTTTGTGCCCTAATATTTTAGTACTTTCATATTATATCATAGTGATTGATGAAGGTTAGTCTATGCTTTATGTTAACAAGCATTCCTTTTTATGCCTCATCTTAATTAATAATTTAGTAAATACAGTCATAAACTATTTTCCATTGCATAACACCAACTACATAATCATCTCATAAAGTATCTTATGTTTTAAGTATAATAGGTTTAGGTTGAGGATTTTATTTGATTTTGGTTGGTTTTGTTTAGGCACTACTTGCAAACATGGCTGCTATGTATGTTTTATATCATGGACCTAAAGGCCTTAAAGCCATTTCTCAAATGGTTCATGGTCTTGTCGGGGTGTTTGCTCTTACAGAATATTTTATTTGTATTCATAGTTCATCTTGGAGGTGGTATGATCATTTTGAACCCGCTGAAAGAAGATGGAATTAAGCCAGACATTTTTTGTTATACTATTGTTTTGAGTGGAATTATTAAAGAATGTAATTATGTGAAGTTAGATTATCTATTTGATGAAATACGTGTATTAGGATTCATTTCTAATGTTTGTACTTCCAAGTTCCAATGTGTATATAAATGATATGTGTAAATAGAATAATTTTGACGAGGCACTAAATTAGGATGCAAATCAAATATGGTTACTTACAATACTTTATTGATTGCCCTGTATATGAAAAAAGATTTACACTTTTGAAAGAAGGTTATGAAAGAGATGAGGTTGAAGGATGTTGAACTAAACTTGCACACGATACTTTATAAAAGATTTGTACATGTTTGATTGATCATAAATCATATTTCTTGAATTTGAATTTGATATTATTGACTTTTATTAACCATTTTATTTTAAGTGACATTGATTAGCAAAAGAACAAATGCTATTATGACGAAATGCTAAGATATGATCATATATCTACACATCTAGCTTATATAATATAAAAATGAATTGGATATTATTGTTATGTATTATTGAAATTAAACTTTATTAATCTTATATTTTCTAATATTTATATACGAAAAAAATACATTATTGATTCAAATATTTTTATATATTCAAATATTTTTATTGTCTTTCAAATACTTTATTGTCTATTGTATATTTTTATTCATTCAATTCAATTTATAAATAATGTCAAAAAATATATTTTTCGACCATTGTGTTATCTCCTATAACATAACTGTTGTTTACCTTTCATCTTATAACATAATAAATTTCAATAGTTTTTGTTAATCATATTATTAATGATATTGTTGTTTACCTTTCAATAGTTTTTGTCAATAGTTCTTCTACATTTATTACTATTTCAACTTAAATTTAATATTAATTTTAAGTTTTTTTTTCTTCTTATTTTTGTAAATGCGAAAAAATATGAAATCTTGATTCAAATTTTGATAAAAATATTTGTTATAAACGGCCCCAACTATAATCTTGATTCAATTTTTGTAAATGCGAAAAAATAGCATTGTTATAAATGGACACAACTTTAATCTTGATTCAAATTTGCAGAATATTCGAAAAAATATTATTGTTATAAACAAACACAACTTTACTTTTGATTCAATTTTTTTACAAATAGTGTCAAAACAAAACTAATATTTATATACGGGAAACAATACATTCTTGATTAAATTATGTATATATACAGGAACAAAACTATTGTTATAAACGGGAACAACTTTACTACTGGTTCAAAATTTGAATAATAGAAATTTGTCGACCATTATATTCTCTGTTATAACGTAATTGTCTTATTTTTCGATTCTAAGTTTAGTTTCATTTGTTTTCGGTCTTCCTATTATTTAATATTTTTTGGTTTAATATTTTCAATCATCATTGCATTATTTGAATTTATATCAATAATTAATTTAATTCCTTCTTTTACAACACACTACAATTTCTTATACTTACCAATACAAATTTTTAATCTCAATCATATCTATTTTTATTATTTTACCAATTTTTTTTTTTAATTTGATTAACAATTACACGTCCATAACATAAAATTATCGAACAGACAGGCCCGTGCGAACGCACGAGTTAGTTACTAGTTGATTTATATACTTTAAAACTCATTTAACAGTAATAATATAATATACACATTATATGAATTAAATTTCAAAAACGATTATCACAACAAAACCACAAATTGGTTTTTTAATTGATTTATTTTCTTAAAAAAAAAACCTTTTTAAATAAATTTTCAATTTTTTTATCAACTATCTCAATTTTAACAAATTTGAATAATAATGATTCCAAAAACCTAGATATGTAGAAAAAGTGTTTCCCTCACATCTAGTTTGGTTAAAACTATCGAATGATTAAAATTTGTACTGTTTAAAAATATACAAGGTGTGTGCATATTCCCCTTACAAGGGCAATGAGACTCAACGACCTTAGTAGGTATATTACACGAATGGGGTGAGGGCTAGCTTTCGGTGGCGAGTAACCGTGTATGGTGATTTTTGAGGCTATTTAGGGGACCAACTCACGTGAGGTGAGAGACCCTGTTGACGATCGACATTGTTGGGTTACAGGCAAGTGGTGAAACTACCGTGTTTGGACTACTAGGAGCGATGTGCTCTCTGAGCTGTATTGGATGGTGTTGTACCCCAAATTTTACCCTCATTTTTTTGCTAGATGTTTAGGTGGTTTATTCTTCCCTTGTTTTTTTAATTTCCATTTTTTTCTCATTTAATCTTAATTTATCATTTATTTTAATTGTTTTATTTTATGATTATTTATGTTATATATTTAATTTAACCTATTTTCTTTTTAGCCTAATTAATTAATTATATTGGTAATTTAGTTTTAATTTAATTATTTTAATTTTAATTAATTATCTTTCTTATATTAATTATTTTCGTCAATTTTATTAATCCTTTATTTTTAATTTAAGTTATTGATAGTTGAATTAACTTAGTTTTCCATTATTTATGATTAGTCTTTTATTAAGAAAATAGAAACCAAATTCATTTGCATTTTTTCAATTCAGATTAATCCGTAAGCCCATTTCTTTTTTTTCTTACAAGCCCATTATGTAAATCAAAACAAATGCATTTGCCATCACTTTGTTCAACCGTACGAACACGCTTCACCAACGTCTGCTACAACTTGCTTTGCCAACGGCTAAAACCAAGTCAACCTGCTTACAAACCGTACGCTCCTCTGCAACTTGAAAGCGACCATACAATAACGTTAAAAAAAAATTCAAAATAAACTTAAGGCCAATTCTGTTTTCTGGATGATATATAGCAGAAGAAGAAGAGGATATTGGGGGGATTCGAAACACTCAAACAGGACCTCACCAACACAAAATCTCCAAACCCATTTCCAACCACAAAGCTCGTAACTTCCATTCAACCAAAACCAATCCCACACTCTGAAAACTTCCATCAACAATAAACCTCACAACATCACCAGTTCCAAAAATCCCTTGACACTATAACCACGCAAAATCAAAACCTTCACCTTGAACAAATCATGAGCCATAAACCACCTGTTTCATAAATCAAAACCAGAACCGAAATTGAGGGGTAGCGAGAACCACAAAAATGCTGTTGAATTCTCCCTTCAATCCTTCATCCTCATTCTTCTCAGACACGGATAAATCCCTTCCTTCAAGTCATTATTCAACCCTTTCTTCAAAATAACTCAACAACTCACAAGCATAACCTTCACATAACTTCAACCCAGTTTCTATTCCCCAACACCTGAAATCAACTCCAACCGAAACCCTCTTCCCCTCCGTTGAACCGTTTCAAAACCTGACACTTCTCAACGTCGCTGCAACCCGTTCTCCATCTTCTTCACCACGCCCCTCCCTCCATCTAAACCATCGCCACCATAACCTCCTTCTTCACTTCCTTTCTAACCCAATCCAAATCAATACAACCCATTCAAATAGAAACCCAGAAAAGTAGAAGAAGAGGATAAAAGAAAACGAACCGAAACCTGAATCACAAACTAAGAGAGAAGAGAGTGAGATCGTAAGCAATCGAACTTGACCAAGAGAGGCAGATGAGGTTGATGCCGCGCCGTTGGGTTGTCGTCCCCGTTCCTCTTTTCCGCTTATTTTGTTTTTTTCCGTTTTTTAGAAGAAGAGAGAAGAATATGTGGCTGGCGTTGATTTAAAAGTCAAATGTTCGTGTTTCCTCTAAATTGTTTTTCACCGTGGTTTGCCCTTGTCCTTCTAATAGTTGGTCTTTTGTTTTCACTGCTTTTTTTTAACGATAACTTGTTTTTTGTTGGATCCATTTGATTTGTGGTTGTGTGGTGTTACGATTGGGCTCGAGGCCCGTGTGCATTTTTTTTTCTTTTTTTTTTCTGCTCACACACTCTTTCAACTCACACGCCTCCCCTTCTTTATTTATGTTGTTTTATTTTAGAAAATAGTTTTAACTTCTTTTTTTTCTTTTGACAAGTTTTCTAACATATTATCATTTAAAATAGGTTTTTTAAGATCGTTATTTTAGTATTTTAATTTCTCCTTTTGGATTTTATTTTCAATTATTAAGGGCCAATGACATAAGAAAATCTTAACTTTATTGGTTATTCTAAATCAATAAGTTTTGATTAATGTGAGGCCATTTTTCTATTTTGGTCGATGAAAGTTTAAAAATCTTAAGATTATCGATTCGTCGACTAGATCTTGATTTAAACGAGACCATTTTATTTTTATTCCGATCCTATTTTGGTCGATGAAAGTCAAATGTTAAGATTATCGATTTATCGATTGAATCTTGATTAAGGCGAGATCAACCTTATTTTTATTTCATAATCTTTATTTAGGCCAATGATACTACACGAATCTTGACTTTGATCATCTCGAATCAATAAAGTCTTGATAAATGTGAGGCTACCGTTTATTCGTTTTTTTGGTGGTCAATGAAAGTCAAATATTAAAATTATCGATTTCTCGATTAAATCTTGATTTAGACGAGACCGACTTTTTATTTTGGTCAATGACATAACAAACCTCATGGTTTGGTTGATTTCATTGAGTTGACAAAACTTTGATCAACATGAGACCACTTTCTATTTAGTCGATGAAAGTCAAGAATCATTGACTATCGATTTCTCGATTAAATCATGATTAAGACGAGACTATTTCATTTTATTTCATCTTATATTTTTATCTTTGTCTAACATGTTTAATTCTCACTTTGCATTGATATCATGATTTTACCTTATCTCACTATCTTAATTCATGTATTATTGTATCATTGTATTTGCACTAATCTCTTTATCTTAGTAACTTATAACTGTTAACTTTTCTCCCCATTCCAAAGGAAGGTTAAATATATTGACTCTTAAAGTCATAGCCTCCCACCTTAACCTAAGTAACCTCTTAGGAAGGAACCTTATTTCTAGGCCTCATCAGAGCCATAGAAATTATAACTAGCTTTAGGAGAGAGTTCCTCAACTCTTAGTGATATTCATCATAATGAATTTATCACTTTCCCCTCCTAACTAAACTTCAACATAGGTCCATTACAACTAGATCTAGAGAGTTCCTAAACTCTACAATGAGCTTGTACTCATTTCCCCTCTGAATATTGACCATAGTCAATCATTCAGTAGAAGTAGAACTACGCATACTCTGATTCTATTCCCGAGGATACGTAGGCGTAAAGTGCGATGCTTTATCGAGTATACTTAGATACTAACCCCTAGGGTTTCAACCTTTAGCAAACATAAGATAACATTTAGCAAGAGGTTCCCGTAGAGTACTACAGACGTTTAGGGTGCTAATACCTTTCCTAGGCGTAACCAACCCTCGAACCTTAGATCTTTCCCTTTAGGTTTTTCTAACGATCTTGAACCTTTCCTTTGGATAAATCAAAGTCGGTTGTAAAAGAAATATGATGCAAATTAATTAATAATTTGTTATCCAATTTTCACCGCAACAGAAATGGCGACTTCACTGGGGAGAGTCAGACCTATTGCTGGTCCTTTCCTGAGAGGGTTAAGCCTATTTTGCTTTATGTTATTCATGTTTGCTTATCTACTTGTATGATTGCTTGTATGCTTACCTGTCATATCTGTTCTATGTTTTGCTTATCCTGTTTGATTTGGGTTGATATCTTTGAGTGAGATAAATCCTATACCCGGATTTGAGTGTACACTTATTATAGATCGATGGTATTCAAGGAAGCTTTGAGGGAGTCGAATCCTGAAAAGTCGAATTGATAAACACCATCACTCAGTTGAGGCCCTCTCGAGTCTAGCTATGTTGAACGAATTCATTCGTGAAAGCTTGCTACTCTCGACCTGGGTGCCCGGGATACTGAGAACCGTAGTTACCAAACCCCACTTGGCCTTTTAGGATGTAGTGCGGAGACCATGATGGAGTCTATTTCTGAATTGGTTGTCACGCGATACTACACTCAGACGAGATCCTCTTGAGAATTTTATCGATTACCAAGTCATCTGGGAAGTCCTTAAAATCTGAAAGATGGATTGTAGACTCTGGGAACTCTTTAGAACCTTGTTCGGCAGGTGAAAACCAGTAGTACATACCTATTGGGATGGGTAGACCATGGCTCCATTCATGAGACCCTAAACCTAGGATTTGTATGTTTTGTTGTGTGTACATGTGTGTTTGCCATATATCTGTGCTTGTGTGTTTTGTGCATCTCTACATTCAAGCATTCCTAGCCCTTTGGTTTCGAGGAACTCAAATGTTTGTTTCCTTTTCAAAAGACCAACAGAGCTTGGATTTTAAAAACAAAAACTTTTCAATTTTCCAAAAAAATCGCAACTTGCCTTTGAGTTCCTTGAAACCATTTGGCTTGCATTAGCATCTCATTTGCATTATGTCATAGCATGTACATTTCCTCTTTGTCTTCGTCTTATGTCGCCGTTTTCCCTCCCGAATCGTCTTTGAATGGTCACCCGAGCCAAACTCGACAAAGGATGTCTGAACAATACTGCGAGATGGACAGAGTTAACAATGAATTAAGTGAGCTCCAAGGAGGAATGTGGCAGATTATGGAAGCAATTCAAGTTATAAGTGCAAGGATGGGTACACAAGCGACGGAGGTCTCCGAGATTATCACTACAACTGTAGAACCTCCCGTTACTATTGTGAACCCCACTTTGGGCATGCCTTTTAACTTCATGCGTGATCCGACCATCACTTCTACTCAACAAGTTGTTCCTTTGGTTAGTGAGGCTTTTCAAGCTATTCTCACTTTCACTCCAGCAACGGTGCAAGCCCAGATGCACCCAGTTTCTCAGAATCCACCTCTGGTTCATGATCATGTCAGTAGGTTCGAAGAAAGGGACAATCAACCTAAAAGGTTGAAGGAAAGTGTAGAGACAATGCGGAGGAAATTTGAAGCAATGGAGAGGAGCAATGAATCTAATACTAATGTGAAAGGCATGTGCTTAGTCTCAGGCTTGGTAATTCCACCCAAGTTCAAGTTACCCAATTTTGACTTATACTCAGGAACGACCTGTCCTAAGTCGTATTTGGTCATGTATTACCGAAGAATGGCTGCATTTATGGATAATGATAAGTTGATGATCCACTGCTTCCAAGATAGTTTGAAAGGAACTGCTGTAAAGTGGTATTTGACTTTGGATCAATCTAAGATCCAATGTTTTCAAGATGTATCTGATGCTTTTATAAAGCATTATAGATATAACATGGACCTCGCGCCAGATCGTAGACAATGATTGAGCATGTCTCAGAGCAAAGCCGAGTCTTTTAGAGAGTATACACAAAGATGGAGAGAGCTGGCTTCACAAGTTGAGCCACCTTTATCTGAAAAGGAGTTAACTGATTGGTTTGTCGACACGGTTAGACCAGAATTCTACGAGAGGATGATCAGCAGCGTGTCTGCTAGTTTTTCTGATATCGTGGTTATGGGGATTAAAGTAGAGCTTGGTCTGAAGAGTGGAAAAATGACTAAGAGAGTTGGTAGTCCAAGCGACGACACCAAGATATCCTTCAAAAGGGAAGGAGATACCAATGGGGTGATGACGAACAAAAGGAAGAAAAACCAGTTCTGGAAGCGTCAGCAGCAACAACAGTGTTATTCTATTCAGCAACCTTATGTGGCCAACATTACGCCAACATTCAACCATCAAGCTTCTGGTCATCAGCCAGTTCCTCAACTACCAGTGTATCAACGAGCGCCCAACGCTTCTGCTTATTCCCAACGGACTCAAGTTTCTTGTCAGAACATTCCAGGCAAAAGAAAGGGTGGAAGGCCTCCGATTCCTCCCATTCCAATGACGTATACAGCATTGTATCCTATTTTGGTACAACAAGGATTAATAACTACAAGGTCACCAGGCCTACCTCCTGATCCGCTTCCACCTTCTTACAATCCCAATGCTCATTGTGCATTCCATGAAGGTGCACCAGGCCATAATTTGGAAGGTTGTTTTGCGTTGAAGCATATTGTGAAGGACTTAGTGGAGAGAAACATTTTGCCTTTCGACGGCTCCCAACCTATCATCAAGAACAATTCGTACCCGCTCATGAGATAAGTAATGCTGTGGAGGATGTATCAAAACAAAGATGGATTAGGGGTCTGTAAGTGAGCTACTCTTTGATTTTCCGCCTTTGATTCCCTAAAAGCTGACAATCTTCTGGCTGTTTCAACAATTTTATTGCATTTCCTTTGCACGTTGAATTTGTATTTGCTTAATAAGCTTTGTTGTACCTGTTAAATTGGCAACATTAATGAAATGTTTACGCGTCTTTTGGTTAAATCCATTCGTTTCACTCATTTACTATTATTTTCAAAAATAATATTTACCTTGTTTTTCTCCCTTTGTTCAACTTTTGTTAAAGCAAAGATTGGGGAGGATGATGAAAACCTCATGTTCATAATTATTGTGATATGATTTCAAATTAACCTCGCCGAGGATGTAAGGCATTGTTTCAATTCCCAAACAAGTAAAATTATCCCTCGTTAACCCTTCGAGCTTAGAAGTAGGAGTCGTCTTTCTTTACACAAAATAATCTTAACCTTGGGGGCAGGGTAGTTCTCAGTTTAACTCGGTTATGCATTCAAACACGAGCGCTTCATATAAAGCGCCAGTCAGCTTTCAAATTAAGTGACTTCCTATTTTTGGAGATTTGAACGTATATCTTGAGTTAACTGAGCGTAGGATTTGAGCCTTTATCTTTTGTTTCATAAACCATGAACCATACCACATTACCACCCTAAAAGACCTAATTGAGGTAAGGTTGTTTTGAAAAGCATACTACAGTAAGGTTGAGTAACCTGACTCCTAATAATCTTTGTTACCCGCGTGTGTTGGTCACTTCCTTAATGACTAGACCCACCTTTGTTTTTGACTATTTAATCATTTCACTGTGCATTTTTTATCAAAACTTTGCATTAAACGTTGCATTAAATTTTGCCATTTTTTTTATGAACGATACTTGTTTGCAAAAACAATTCAATATCAAAGGAAATCCCAACAAATACAGCCAGCTAGGGGTTTCGACTTGATAAAGGAAGCTCAGTCAGGGGCAACCCAGTGGAAGGATTTACCAATCTACCGAATCAGGGGCAGAACTCGTCAAAGTTCAAAATATTGGGGCAAGTCTCCCTGAGGTCATCTATGACAAGTATGGACTCCAGTGACCTATCAGCAGGGGCAAGTTTTGTTCCCCCAGTCGTTTCTACTACCATTTGTGTATTACGAATATAGTTGAACTGGGGCAATCATGTCTAAGTTCATTTCTTTTCAAAAGTTTGAAGACATTGAAGCATCTGGTATATCAATTCTTCTGTAAAATCCATTTGATGACTTACCCGCACCTATCAGTTAATCAGAGGCAGTTAAGTTGAGATTCGATAAATCTCTAAAAGGCCAATCAGTCTGAAGCAAGTTCCAAGGCTTTGTTGTGCAAACATCGTTAATCTGGGGCAGTTACGTCAAGATTCCTCCAAGAGTTTGAAGATATTGAAACACCCTGTATGCCAATTCTTCTATAAAATCCTCTTGTTATCATCTTCTGACATACCATATAGCCTGGGGCAGATGAGATTTGAAAATGATCATTACGCCAGTAACCTTGGCTAGCTCCCCAATAAGCTGTTACTTAAGCTAATCTTGACAATTCTCCATGGATTCTACACCAACAAAGAGATCAAGCTCACGATGGCAATGCTCATGATGTTATACCTCAAGTGGAATACTATTTTCACCAATAAAGTTGTCTCTTCTTCTTCATCCCTAGTATTGGTCCGATCAGTTGGGTTTGGCGGGGTATCCTTTGTCGAGACGTTGTTTCGTCTCCAGTTTCGCTTCTTGTCTGTTTTGTCGGCATAAGCATGGCATAAGCACTCATGTGCATGGCATTTTTGCATTTCTGCTTCCTTTTCTGGTGTTTACCGGTCTTCGTTCACTTTGGCGGTTATCCCCCCAAGTGACTGGGTTTGTCTATTCTCTCCAATAGAGTTGTCAGCCCTTAGGCATAAAGTGCCCATTCTTTTCTGAATTCCCCACAGAGTTTGATTCTCGTGGATAATTGTTGGTTCGGTTATCTTTTCCACATGTGGATTAGATAAATCCCCATTTGAGTTCATTTCTCAATTGGAATCTTGTTTGACCATTTCTTTCTAGCTTGCTCCTAGATTGAACTTTGGTCCCAGGCAAGTGTGATTTTTGACCTATCTTTGAACGTGCATTTGTTTTGCACCGTTTCTCGCAAGAGGAATCTCAAGACCCTCATTCAGGACAAGATTATTTCTCCAGCAGTATTGTGAAATCAATATATCTCTGAAGCAGCAATCTCTTGAAGAAGCCTGACAGTCTTTTATAAGCAGCTTATCTATCTCTGGTACTATTCAACCTCTTCGCAACCGTAATTGGGTATCCCCAAGGAAGCCTTATCTTCAGTTATGCAACTCCGGTACTAACCTATCAGATTCTATACCTTTATTGGGGCCCCTTTCTTGGTTCTATCTCCAATAAGGTTTCTTTTTCCAAAGTGCCAACCGGTCATGCTTGAACCTGTTGTTCCATCACTTTGGATGTCTTTTCCCAGTGAAGACCGTTTTTCGGTTCAACCTTCATTGTGGATCTTTTCTAGAATGTCATCCAGTCGCGTTTAGCCTTGATGATCAATCATTCTAGATACTTTGTTGGAGCCCATTTCTTGGTTCTATCTCTAACAAGGTTACTTCTAAAGCGCCAACCGGTCATACTTGAACCTGTTGTTCCATCACTTTAGAGGTGTTTCTAGGATGTCATTTAGTCACGTTAGACTGGATGATCAATCATCCTAGATACTTTATTGGGGCCCATTTCTTGGTTCAATCCCCAATAAGGTTCTTCTTTTTCCAAAGTACCAACCGGTCATGCTTGAACTTGTTGTTCCATCAATTTGGATGTCTTTTCCCAGTGAAGACCGTTTTTCGGTTCAACCTTCATTGTGGATCTTTTCTAGAATGTCATCCAGTCGCGTTTAGCCTTAATGATCAATCATTCTAGATACTTTGTTGGAGCCCATTTCTTGGTTCTATCTCTAACAAGGTTACTTCTAAAGCGCCAACCGGTCATACTTGAACCTGTTGTTCCATCACTTTAGAGGTGTTTCTAGGATGTCATTTAGTCACGTTAGACTGGATGATCAATCATCCTAGATACTTTATTGGGGCCCATTTCTTGGTTCAATCCCCAATAAGGTTCTTCTTTTTCCAAAGTACCAACCGGTCATGCTTGAACTTGTTGTTCCATCAATTTGGATGTCTTTTCCCAGTGAAGACCGTTTTTCGGTTCAACCTTCATTGTGGATCTTTTCTAGAATGTCATCCAGTCGCGTTTAGCCTTAATGATCAATCATTCTAGATACTTTGTTGGAGCCCATTTCTTGGTTCTATCTCTAACAAGGTTACTTCTAAAGCGCCAACCGGTCATACTTGAACCTGTTGTTCCATCACTTTAGAGGTGTTTCTAGGATGTCATTTAGTCACGTTAGACTGGATGATCAATCATCCTAGATACTTTATTGGGGCCCATTTCTTGGTTCAATCCCCAATAAGGTTCTTCTTTTTCCAAAGTACCAACCGGTCATGCTTAAACCTGTTGTTCCATCACTTTGGATGTCTTTTCCCAGTGAAGACCGTTTTTCGGTTCAACCTTCATTGTGGATCTTTTCTAGAATGTCATCCAGTCGCGTTTAGCCTTGATGATCAATCATTCTAGATACTTTGTTGGAGCCCATTTCTTGGTTCTATCTCTAACAAGGTTACTTCTAAAGCGCCAACCGGTCATACTTGAACCTGTTGTTCCATCACTTTAGAGGTTACTTCTAAAGAGCCAACCGGTCATACTTGAACCTGTTGTTCCATCACTTTAGAGGTGTTTCTAGGATGTCATTTAGTCACGTTAGACTGGATGATCAATCATCCTAGATACTTTATTGGGGCCCATTTCTTAGTTCAATCCCCAATAAGGTTCTTCTTTTTCCAAAGTACCAACCGGTCATGCTTGAACCTGTTGTTCCATCACTTTGGATATCTTTTCCCAGTGAAGACCGTTTTTCGGTTCAACCTTCATTGCGGATCCTTTCTAGAATGTCATCTAGTTGCGTTTAGCCTTGATGATCAATCATTCTAGATACCTTTATTGGAGCCCATTTCTTGGTTCTATCTCCAATGAGGTTACCTTTCTGGCTCCTACCGGTTCTTCTTCATGAAGCAGATTATGTGTTATCTCAACCAACTCTTATTTGAGTACCAGAGTCTATTCTTGACTCATTAACCATGTTTCCATTTAAACCCCAGCTCTGTATGCAGGAGTCCCTCAGAGAAGTTAGCTATTAGACGACATAATTCTTAGTCACTAGGGTTGTTATTGGTCTTTGGATACAATAACTCCGTCATTTTCATCTGATTCTTGGAAGCGGAAAGTTTTAAGAAAACACAAAGATAAACGGAGTTTTACTGTGATATCAGACGTTTTGGAATCAAGTTTGCACAGGAAGAGTTAGTGGTACTAAATTTTTGGCATGGATCTGCCATCTCCAGAGGAGAGAAGATTGCCCGGTTATCCTGGATGTTTGGGTTTCAAGGTGTTGGCTTGTGTTATCCTTTATTCTTTCCTGTTTTGCGTCGTTCGCATCGTTTCTAGCATATAGCTAAGCATACGCGTCATACCCTAGCATCTTTGCATCCTTGTGCTCTGTTTTGCTTGTGGTATTTTGTTGGTGTCTGTCTTTATTTCCCCAGTGAAGTAAAGACGTTCCCGGTTTGCTTTGTGTCGTGCTTGTTCGGTCTTAACCTTTGCGCGCCAGTTTTGAATCTTTAAACCTTTTACTGTTCCCCGAGAAGTTTAGCGTTAAAGATTTTTAAAAAACTGTTCTCGTTTGAATCGTGTCAAACTTGAACTTAGACTTTGTTTGAATCGTGTCAAGCATCGTCACTCATTTTAAAACCCGTTCTCATTTGAATTGCGTCAGACTTGAACTTGGACCTTGTTTGAATCGTGTCAAGCATCGTCTACTCGTTTTAAAACCTGTTCTCGTTTGAATCGCGTCAGACTTGAACTTAGACTTTGTTTGAATCATGTCAAGCATCGTCTATTTGTTTTAAAACTTGTTCTCGTCTGAATCGTGTCAGACTTGAACTTGTTCTTGTTTGAATCATGTCAAACTCGAATTTTGACCTTGTTTGAATCGCGTCAAGCATTGTCTTGCAAAATTGTTCTCGTCTGAATCATGTCAGACTTGAACTTGTTCTTGTTTGAATCGTGTCAAGATTGAACTTGGACTTTGTTTGAATCGTGTCAAACACTGTCTTCTTGTTTTAAAACCGTTCTTGTTCGAATCGTGTCGGACATTGAACTCCTACCTTGGATGCTTGAAAACTAACTTTAAGCTAAGCTTCTTGGAACAAATTTCTTCAACCATAAGACTCCTATCTGGTGCGTAGAGTTTGTCTCTATCTTTCTGGCTCTTTCTGAATATCCCATTTTGAACTCTTCAGTTTGAGATCCCCAGGAAGTCTTTGCCTGGTTGTTTGTCTCCTTCGGACTGATCCCTAGTGATCATGTTTTTCTTTCTGGTTTCGTGCCCAGGAAGAGCGTGGGTTTGTTTTGTCCCCAGTAGTCTATCTCCCTGGATCTTTCCCCAGTGGAGATTGTCTGTGGTCTTTTCCCCAGTGTTTCTTTGGAGTCTCCCCAATGAGTCTCTTTCGTTGGTTAGCCTGTATCCCCAGTGAGTGTTTCTCATGGATACTAACTTTCCTCCTTCCCCAGTGAAGCTTATCTGGTCTTTTTGCTTCCTGTCTGTCCTTTGGTGTCTCGTTGTGTCTGCATTCTTGCATCTTTCGTGGCATCATATCTCCATGTTTGTTGCATTGCATGTGTGTGCATCCGAGGGTAAAATTTTCGGTTATCTGTATTTAAATATCTTTCACTTTTGATTCCATGAGGATCTTCATCTCTCATGTCATCCGGTGAAGATATTTAAATAGGGGCAACTGTTGTACCCCAAATTTTACCCTCATTTTTTTGCTAGATGTTTAGGTGGTTTATTCTTCCCTTGTTTTTTTAATTTCCATTTTTTTCTCATTTAATCTTAATTTATCATTTATTTTAATTGTTTTATTTTATGATTATTTATGTTATATATTTAATTTAACCTATTTTCTTTTTAGCCTAATTAATTAATTTTATTGGTAATTTAGTTTCAATTTAATTATTTTAATTTTAATTAATTATCTTTCTTATATTAATTATTTTCGTCAATTTTATTAATCCTTTATTTTTAATTTAAGTTATTGATAGTTGAATTAACTTAGTTTTTCATTATTTATGATTAGTCTTTTATTAAGAAAATAGAAACCAAATTCATTTGCATTTTTTCAATTCAGATTAATCCGTAAGCCCATTTCTTTTTTTTCTTACAAGCCCATTATGTAAATCAAAACAAATGCATTTGCCATCACTTTGTTCAACCGTACGAACACGCTTCACCAACGTCTGCTACAACTTGCTTTGCCAACGGCTAAAACCAAGCCAACCTGCTTACAAACCGTACGCTCCTCTGCAACCTGAAAGCGACCATACAATAACGTTAAAAAAAATTCAAAATAAACTTAAGGCCAATTCTATTTTCTGGATGATATATAGCAGAAGAAGAAAAGGATATTGGGGGGATTCGAAACACTCAAACAGGACCTCACCAACACAAAATCTCCAAACCCACTTCCAACCACAAAGCTCTTAACTTCCATTCAACCAAAACCAATCCCACACTCTGAAAACTTCCATCAACAATAAACCTCACAACATCACCAGTTCCAAAAATCCCTTGACACTATAACCACGCAAAATCAAAACCTTCACCTTGAACAAATCATGAGCCATAAACCACCTGTTTCATAAATCAAAACCCGAATCGGGATTGAGGGGTAGCGAGAACCACAAAAACGCTATTGAATTCTCCCTTCAATCCTTCATCCTCATTCTTCTCAGACACGGATAAATCCCTTCCTTCAAGTCATTATTCAACCCTTTCTTCAAAATAACTCAACAACTCACAAGCATAACCTTCACATAACTTCAACCCAGTTTCTATTCCCCAACACCTGAAATCAACTCCAACCGAAACCCTATTCCCCTCCGTTGAACCGCTTCAAAACCTGACACTTCTCAACGTCGCTGCAACCCGTTCTCCATCTTCTTCACCACACCCCTCCCTCCATCTAAACCATCGCCACCATAACCTCCTTCTTCACTTCCTTTCTAACCCAATCCAAATCAATACAACCCATTCAAATAGAAACCCAGAAAAGTAGAAGAAGAGGATAAAAGAAAACGAACCGAAACCTGAATCACAAACTAAGAGAGAAGAGAGTGAGATCGTAAGCAATCGAACTTGACCAAGAGAGGCGGATGAGGTTGATGCCGCGCTGTTGGGTTGTCGTCCCCGTTCCTCTTTTCCGCTTATTTTGTTTTTTTCCGTTTTTTAGAAGAAGAGAGAAGAATATGTGGCTGGCGTTGATTTAAAAGTCAAATGTTCGTGTTTCCCCTAAATTGTTTTTCACCGTGGTTTGCCCTTGTCCTTCTAATAGTTGGTCTTTTGTTTTCACTGTTTTTTTTTAACTATAACTTATTTTTTGTTGGATCCATTTGATTTGTGGTTGTGTGGTGTTACGATTGGGCTCGAGGCCCGTGTACATTTTTTTTTTCTTTTTTTTTCTGCTCACACACTCTTTCAACTCACACGCCTCCCTTTCTTTATTTATGTTGTTTTATTTTAGAAAATAGTTTTAACTTCTTTTTTTTCTTTTGACAAGTTTTCTAACATATTATCATTTAAAATAGGTTTTTTAAGATCATTATTTTAGTATTTTAATTTCTCCTTTTGGATTTTATTTTCAATTATTAAGGACCAATGACATAAGAAAATCTTAACTTTATTGGTTATTCTAAATCAATAAGTTTTGATTAATGTGAGGCCATTTTTCTATTTTGGTCGATGAAAGTTTAAAAATCTTAAGATTATCGATTCGTCGATTAGATCTTGATTTAAACGAGACCATTTTATTTTTATTCCGATCCTATTTTGGTCGATGAAAGTCAAATGTTAAGATTATCGATTTATCGATTGAATCTTGATTAAGGCGAGATCAACCTTATTTTTATTTCATAATCTTTATTTAGGTCAATGATACTACACGAATCTTGACTTTGATCATCTCGAATCAATAAAGTCTTGATAAATGTGAGGCTACCGTTTATTCGTTTTTTTGGTGGTCAATGAAAGTCAAATATTAAAATTATCGATTTCTCGATTAAATCTTGATTTAGACGAGACCGACTTTTTATTTTGGTCAATGACATAACAAACCTCATGGTTTGGTTGATTTCATTGAGTTGACAAAACTTTGATCAACATGAGACCACTTTCTATTTAGTCGATGAAAGTCAAGAATCATTGACTATCGATTTTTCGATTAAATCATGATTAAGACGAGACTATTTCATTTTATTTCATCTTATATTTTTATCTTTGTCTAACATGTTTAATTCTCACTTTGCATTGATATCATGATTTTACCTTATCTCACTATCTTAATTCATGTATTATTGTATCATTGTATTTGCACTAATCTCTTTATCTTAGTAACTTATAACTGTTAACTTTTCTCCCCATTCCAAAGGAAGGTTAAATATATTGACTCTTAAAGTCATAGCCTCCCACCTTAACCTAAGTAACCTCTTAGGAAGGAACCTTATTTCTAGGCCTCATCAGAGCCATAGAAATTATAACTAGCTTTAGGAGAGAGTTCCTCAACTCTTAGTGATATTCATCATAATGAATTTATCACTTTCCCCTCCTAACTAAACTTCAACATAGGTCCATTACAACTAGATCTAGAGAGTTCCTAAACTCTACAATGAGCTTGTACTCATTTCCCCTCTGAATATTGGCCATAGTCAATCATTCAGTAGAAGTAGAACTACGCATACTCTGATTCTATTCCCGAGGATACGTAGGCATAAAGTGCGATGCTTTATCGAGTATACTTAGATACTAACCCCTAGGGTTTCAACCTTTAGCAAACATAAGATAACATTTAGCAAGAGGTTCCCGTAGAGTACTACGGACGTTTAGGGTGCTAATACCTTTCCTAGGCGTAACCAACCCCCGAACCTTAGATCTTTCCCTTTAGGTTTTTCTAACGATCTTGAACCTTTCCTTTGGATAAATCAAAGTCGGTTGTAAAAGAAATATGATGCAAATTAATTAATAATTTGTTATCCAATTTTCACCGCAACAGATGGCATTGAGTGAATATGACTTTTCCCCTCCTTTTGAGGGATGAGATATTTATATGGAGTCGTGATCCTCGGGGCCTTCTTGGAAATGTTCGTTGCGTGCCTAGTCAAAGGGTGGATTGTTGAATTCACATTTCTAAGGAATACATGGGTTAGTAACTATCTTGGCAGGGATATTTGCAAATATAACACTACACAGTCCCTCAAACACAAGTCTTTCGGCATAGGGAGAAGTGTTTTTCACTCTCGATTAATGAGAGTATCCCAAGGACGGACGTTTCCCCTTGTGAGGCCTTTGGTGACCCTTAGGAATTCAGGGTCACTTTCTAATATCGCACCCCTGATGCAGAACTTCAGCCTCCAAGAGTGAGCGGCAACCAAAGGTTTAAGAGCTCGAAATGTCTAAAGTATCACTCTCTAAGATAAATCCACAATTCTTGTTACAAAGAACTACGTAGACTTGAGTTCTCCATTGCACCTGGAGATACGTAGGAGTAACATTTTGAAATCTTGTCAGGCACAATAAATAAAAAACCCCCAAAATATTTCCTTTCTGTCTTTTTTCTCGCTCAATAAGTAGTGTTAGGCGACATGCTTCAATCTAGAGGGGGGTGAATCGATGAAAAATTTAAAATTCAAACTTTTGGGAAAAATGTTTTTAAAAAGTTTTATGGCACAACGGAAACAACCAAAATCGAATCGTCTAACCGAACCTACTATCGAAAAGCTCGGATATGCGTAAAGTGATACAATTTGATGATAAAGAATAGAAATTGTTTAGCAAAGACTAATTTCAACACAAGAAAATGCTAAGCTATATGTAGAGCTTATTTCCAATGGTCAAAAATCAAATAGAAACACAAAATGTAAATTATCGAACACTTTGTATGCGATCGATAACGTTTGGAAATTTAATTTGTTTTATTGATGTTAAAGTCGATCACAATCAAAGTGATTATGACTTTATCAACAAACCTTAATTCAAAATGTAATCCAAAATTGATATCCAAACAAATTGATCAAAACAACAACAAGCTCGATAATTTGCAACCACAAAAATTAAAAACATAGAGAGAGACACACACACACACACACACACAAGGATTTGTTTAGGTAGTTCCACAATCGGCCTCACTATGGGTATGTATGCCCTCAATTTAAATTTCAATTGAGATAGTTGCAATTAACTTTACTTTGCAAAAAGTGTATATACAAGAGATGAAAAACTCTAACCATACAAACCCTATGGTTTGTTATTGAATCCACCACCTCCAAAACCCTTGATCAAAGATTAATCAAGTCACCAACAATGCCACTTCAATCCACCAGTTCTTGTTACTACTTTTCAAGACCTCTCGTCTCAAGGTTTTCGCTCGGTCAGATTAATCCCAAGCACACGTTTGTTGATCCCAAAATTTACGAACATAATCCACCGTATCACGCTACTCCTTTGCAAGAAACTACCTTGTCCCGAGGCCTTCATTCGATCAGATCTGTATTTGAAAGGAAAAGTAAAATTTCAAGATTTAAAGATAATATGTCGACCTATGAAAGTGGGTGTGTCAGCCTACAAAGGTCTTAGGTCGACCTATTTAAGGAGACCTATGGACAATGGCTACAACCTTAGTTATTGAGGCATGGAGGTCAACCTAAACAAGCTATGTGTTAACCTATACTGAAGCAAAAGCTTCTATTGGTCGACCTAGGCATGTGTGTGTCAGCCTATTCAGTATTTTTCACACTAAAAATCCTATTTTTGATGCATGGATCTTGCCTACGACATTTCCAATAATTTCTAAATATATTTATATGCACCCTAATGCTAAGATAATCATTGCACATCTAGAATTTGATTGATAATGTCTGATGTACAAAAACGCTAAAGTTACTCATAGTTTTGACATCATTCAAAACATAACTAAATGGAGATATGCGCTCATAAGTAGAAGATCACAAACTAACATCACGCTAACATTCATTCGCATAACTAAGTAAATGTGTCCCATTGAGTACAACAGATGTGAGGGATGCTAATACCTTCCTATTACATAGCTGACTCCCAAACCCGTTCTTAGTTGTGACGACCATTTTTCCTCGTTTTTAGCAGTTTTATCAATATTTTCCCTTTCCTTTGGAATTAATAAAGTTCGGTGGCGACTCTATTGTATTTCAAGCATGCGATGCGCTCGGGTATTTTTTGTGTCGTGACACAAGGATGAATCCCTGTATGGTGGTTTTTGTGGTTGTTTAAAGGACTAACTCACGTGAGGTGAGGGACCCTGATGACGGTCAGTGTTGCTAAGTTGCAGGTAGGTGGTGAAACTACCAGTGTTAAGACTACTATGAGCGAAGTGCTCTCTGAGCCCTATTGGGTGGTATTGAGTGAATATGAATTTTTCACTCCTTTTGATGGATTGGGTATTTATAGGGAGTCCTGATCCTTGGGGCCTTGTTGGAAAAGGTCTTCGTCTGCCTAGTCAAAGGGTGGACTATTGAATTCCTATTTCTAAGGAATATGTGGGTTAATAACTATCTTGACTTTCTCGTTATCCAAGACACGTCTTATCCCATATTTCTTCTCTATAGAGGGCGAGGAAAATGTATGGGCGAGGTGGTACCTCCCTTCGGGTGACCTTCCGTCATCACCCCTTTTCCTAAGGTGGCCCTAAGCTGTCGCTCTAGGCAGTCATATTTGTAAATATAACACTATAAAATTTTCTTAATTGCATTGTTTATTCACGTTTAATTAGACTCTTTTCAACCCTGGACGAACATCGACTCGAATTTTCAACATCGGACCGTCCACAACATGTTAAATGGATTAACAAACATAGAAATTCAAAAAGTGGAACAATCGGACCCCCGGAGGTACATTATCACCTTCCCATATCATAATTCACAAGTGTCACATTGTAAATGGTTCTTCTCAACTGACTTTTCCAAACCCTGGATAAACATCGACTTAAATTTTTAACGTCGGATCATCCACAACGTCGGATCATCCACAATGTCTAAAACAGACTAACATATATTTAATTTCAAAATTTTCAACAATTGGACACCTTGAGGTCCACCATCACCTTCCTACATCATAATTCACAAGTGTCACACTAGAAATGATCTTTTCAACTGACTCTTTTCAACCCTTGACGAACACCAACTCAAATTTTCAACATCGAACCGTCCAAAACGTATAAAATAGACTAATTGACATAGAAATTAAAAAAAATCAACAATCGCACTCTTTCTATATAAAATAAATAGATTGATAATTTATTTTAAAATATTTTAAATAATTATAATAATTTTAAATTAAAAATAAAACATAATTTTGATGATAGGTGACAGTGATAATTTATTTTATTAAATATTGTAAATTTATTCTTCTATTTGAGAAAAATATATATTCAAAAATATATTTTTTGTTAGATCAATTTAAAATACTTACTTAATTATATATGTTAATTTAGAGTTAAATTTAGGCTTTGTAACTTTAAAATATATTATTCAAATTTTATCTTGAACAATTGTAGAATTGTTATTAATTTTACTATCATTAATAATAAATTTTACTTTATTTATTTTAAAAAACTAATATTAAAATTTGATCTAACTTGATTAAATATTTGAAATAAATATGAGTATTAAATTGACTTATGATCTTTAATTAATTAAAATTTTGATTCAATTTAAGTTTTAAATTTACATTTAATTAAAAAAATTAAATAAAGAGAAATAATAAATTTAAAGATAATGTAATTTTAAAATAAAATAATTTAATAATATAAGTTTATTTTTAAATATAATAAATATTTTAATAGTTTAAATATATATATATATATATATATATATATATATATATAGGAACGTATCGTGATGTGATTGCAAGCGATGAAAATATGTTATAAAGTGGGAGAAGAGTAAACACTTAATAAAACTGGAAATAATAAACTACATTTAAACTGCATGAGAATTGATTTGTTTTTTTTTGGAAAAAGCCAAAGGAAACTATATTAATATAGGGCATAAGACATGCCAAAGAGTACACACCAGTACAGATAATGAATACAACTAGATTGCATTAGAAACTGCCATAGCAAAATACAACTCCTAAACACCATATTGCCTACTGAAAACCAGAACACCAGATCTAAGCCAACACAAATGTGAAAAACCTCAAAACCTCCACCAAGGCAAAAAAATCCAAAGACCATTCACCATGCTGAACGAGACAGCCTATGCTTAAAACTGATGATTCCGACAAACAGAACTCCAGAGCCTGGTCTAGGAAACTAAACCAAAAAAAATCTGATCCGTCCAACCAGGGCAGATTGACGGGAGCGACGCCATTGCAGCCAGATCAGGAGAACCACCACGAACCAGCGGGACTAGGAGATGATGAGATCCACGCCCAAATCATAATTTAATTCCTAAGTAGGCAATTGGGTTTAAGCACCATATTCCTATGTCATCTTTAGTCAGTTTAGCTTTGAATTTGAGCCAGCTCCATGAGGTGATTTTCGCCTCTTCCGTAATTTGATCGATCTAAATTTCTTTATTTCTGAAAATTTTGTTGTTTCTGCTCTTTCAGATATTCCACACCCTGGCGCACCATATGACCCGAAGCTGCGAGATACGATTGTTCTCCCTGCCCAAAAGGTTTTCGAACTGCTCTAAATGTTGCCAGCCATCATTTTGGAATGCTGCTTTCACTCCTAGCCACCTGCAACTATTATACCACAGACCTGCAAATAAAGGGCATTCAAAGAATATATGATGCGCCGACTCCTCTATCCCACAATCACCGCTGCAACTATTCTGATTAATTGTAAGAATTCCTCTCTTCATTAAGTTATCTTTAGTCGGGAGCCTGTTTTGGAGAATTCTCCAAATCAAGCAAGAGACTTTTATCGGGATCGCATTATTCCACACTTTCGACCAATTGAAAGGCGATGCGGCGTGGATTGAATCCGATATGCTCTTGTAGGCTTCTTTCACAGAGTAGCAGCTCCCTCCTGTTTGACTTCCTAAGTCTAACTGGATTATCTCCTGCCACCAACTTGAGGAGTTTCTATAGCTCACCCTACCATCTCCTGCATTCACCCTGTATTTATTCACCAGTGCTCTGTACCACATGCCATTTTTCTCATTTTGAATTTTCCACCTCCATTTCCCAAGTAATGCTTGGTTAAATGCTCTAAGATTCTTAATTCCTAGGCCCCCTTGTCTGTAGGTCTGCATACCACGTCCCATTTTACCCAGTTTATTTTTCTCTCGCCCTCGCACCTTCCCTAAAGGAACTATTTAAATAAGCTTTCGATTTTGTTGCAGATACCTACTAGAACCTTAAAAAAGGATAGATAGTAGACCGGAAGGGCCGACAAAATAGATTTTATCACCACCACTCGCGCTTCTATTGATAGCGATTTGTTCTTCCACCTCGATAGTCTTCTTCTAATTGCTTCCATGACCGGCTGCCACATAGCTTTCTTTTTAGCGTTGTCACCGATCAGGATACCAAGGTACGTGAAAGGTGTAGTGCCAATTTTGTAATTTAATAAGTCACTAGCTTCCTCTAACCACCTATGGCATACATTCACTCTGATTAGAGGCTCTTGTGATAATTCACCTTAAGTCACGACATGATCTCGAACAACATAAGTTTCGACTTGATCGAGTTGATATTTTCCCAACTTTTCTCACCAATGATTAAAGTGTCATCCACGTACTGTAGATGCGACAACACTTCTTCTCCTCCGTTAAATCTGAATCCTTTAAATCTACCCGATTCTTTCACCTTGTTCAACAGACTATTAAATCCTTCTGGTGCAATGAGAAATAGTAATGGAGACATCGGGTCCCCTTGTCTGAGGCCACACTCCATTTTTATCTCATTTGTGGGGCTGCCATTAACCAATATTGAAGTAGTTGTTGTACTTAGACATTCCATAATCCATCTCCTCCAGGTTTCGTAGAATCCCATCTTCATCATCGAAAAGTCAATGAATTTCCAATCAACCGAATCATAGGCCTTTTCGAAATCCACTTTAAATAATACCAGTTCCTTTTTATTTTTCCGAGCCTCATCTACTATCTCGTTGGCCACAAGAATACCATTGACTATTTGTCTACCTGAAATGAAAGCGGATTGCGTTTCCTCTATGACTTTGCCTATCACTCCCTTTAATTTATTCGCAAGCACCTTCGACAGAACTTTATATATACACCCGACTAATGAAATTAGTCTGAAGTCCGAGATTTTTGCAGGGTTATATTTTTTTGGGATTAAGACTGTGAAGGAGCAATTCGCTCCTCTGACAATCTTTCTGAACTTGTGGAATTCAGACATAGTTCTCATGAAGTCATCCTTGATTACCCCCTGAAATCTTTGACAAATCCGAGATTTACTCCGTCCGGTACCAAAAATTTTTCACTATCACATTCCCACACGGCTGCTCTCATTTCCTCTTCCGAGAACTCCTTAGTTAATTTTCCATTATCCCCAACATTTAAACGTTTGAAATTTATGAAAGCTGGAATAGGTCTTACACCGTCTGCCGCAAGATGTTTTTTAAAATGGTCCTCCACCAGTTTTTTTATCTCTGAAACTCCTGTTACCTATCTGCCTTCATGATCAAGACTTAGGATTTTGTTGCCACTTCTTCTTTTGTTAATGAGACCATGGAAATACTTCGTATTAGCATCTCCTTCTTTTATCCACCTCACTCTAGACTTCTGCCATTGGATGCTGCAGTGCAATCTTGATAGATTGTGAATCTCAGCTATTGCCTTCCTTTTCGCGATAATTTCTTCTTCTAATAAAGTGATTTCTTCTCCTCTTTCTTCTATTCTGTTTAACTCCGATTTTGCCACTTTGATCTTCTCTTCCAAGTTCTGGGAGTTATTCTTATGCCATTCCTTCAGCGCCACTTTGATTAATTTAAATTTTTCTTTAAGAATGAACATTCCTGTCCTTCCACCTCATTCTTCCACCATTGATCTTCTACATACTGCTTATATCCTTTAATGTCCCTCCAACATTTTAGCATACGGAAAGGTCGAGGCCCCCAATTTAGTTTTGAACCGCTTAGCATTACCGGGCAATGGTCTGATAGCCTTTTTTCTAAGCTCCACTTTTTACATTCAGGCCATGATCTCATCCATTCTTCTGATAAAAGAATCCTGCCGAGTCTGCTCATTGCTGTTCCGTTCACTTTCAACCACGTGAATTTTTTTCCATGGAGTGGAAGGTCAATTAGCTCTGCTTCTGAAATAAAGTCATCGAATGCTTCCATTTCCTCTCTCCTACCTCAATTGTTAATCCCTTTTCTTTCATCTTCTGATCTAACCACATTAAAATCTCCAAGAACGCACCAGTTAACTTCGCTCCTTGCTGTGATAATCGATAGTAATTCCTTCCACATGTTTTTCTTCTTCCTTGGTTCGCATGGAGCATAAACGTTTACAATGATTATTGGCCTTTTCTCTTTTCCCCATTCTCCTTCCACTATCAGCATGTGTTCTTTATTCCAACTTCTTTGAATTGAGAATATATTAGGATCCCAAATTGTTAGCAATCCTCCAGATATTCCTTGGGATGCAAATAATTTTTTATGGTGACACCCAAAAGTGACACTACACCGTATTTTTATACAATACATTCTACCTTTTTATTTTATTTATTATTTTTATAAAAGTTAAATTTTATGCTACATTGAAAATGAAGCTAGGAACTAAGGTGTACACGTGTAAACATTTTGGTGTAAGGATAGCACTCCTCAAACTACATTTAATGTATATGAGGTAAATTTATAATTATAAAATAATGTCGCATTTTTTATTAATAATATAATAAAGTGGACACATGGACCTCTCAATATTTTGACAATTAACTTGGGTAAAGTTACCCAACATTTTTAAATGGGTAGATAAGAATTTGTCATTATTTAATGTGTCTTTTCATTATTGTTATGATATTTTGTAACCAGTGTATTTAAATTCCTTAGATTTTACCTTATTAGATTGAGTATTTAAATTCCTTAGACTTTGCCCTATTAGATCAATCTACCCTAGAATTGTGTGACCTATGTAATTTGCTGAGCTTTGATAATTTCAATTTTGAACATTTTGATTATTAAATTAAATTTATGCTTAATGCTTTTGTGTTATTGACGAGTAAGTAAATTAAATCTTAATTGTGTCAGTGTAATAACCACAAATAATGAAATTAGAGCCTATTATAATATTCAATCTTTAAATCACTAGACACTTTGGATATGAAAATAACACAATAAAAAGAGAAATAGGAGAAAACTACAAGTAACAAGAAGTGAAAGTATGAAAGGAGAAGGACGCCACACTTCAAATCCAAGAAGTGATAAGTATTTGAAATGATGATCACCACATGAAAGGATTCTTGGTACAAACTAAAATTGGTTCAATCTAAAACCAAGAGAGAAAAGCTTGAAAAAACAAATTTGTTTAACTCAAAATATTTTGTATTTCTCATTACTTGTGCCTCCCTTTTTATAAGGTAATAGACATATAATTTTGATTACACGAATTAAATGCATAAACACATAACCAATAAATTATTCTACCATAATTTCAAATTAAGATGGGTGGATGATTTATTACATTAGGGTTTGCAAAAACAAGGTAATAACTAGAGGAGAACGATAAAATTTGATGAAAAATTACAATTTTTGTTTGATTTAATCATTAACTAAGTAGAATGATGGTAAATCTTGTATTTCCGTAGTTCGCAATATCTTCTCTCTCTCTCACATTGATGAAGATTTTTGCCTCTCTCCGCTCTCTCTCTCTCTCCCCACTGAATTCCCTTTGGTTCTTTTTTCACCTTTTGTTTCTGTGCCTTTATTTGTAGGATAAATATACCATTTGCCAAGTCATAATCTAAGTGATAACCTTGAGAGCATGTAGTTGACTGAAACTTGTCGACATACTCAAAATTGAAAATAGCACACAAATATAAGTTTTGGGCCTAAATAAAACCAAGTATGACTAAAATGCATTATTAAAACCCAAAAAAATGAATAAAATTAAGTAAAAGAGGCAGCATAGCATGAACCCCATTCTCCTATTGTGGATTTATGCAATTGATTGTTTTGAGCTTCAAGTCTTCTAATTTAGGCCCTATTTCCATCATAGTTGCTACCATTTGACTTAAGGCTTCATTAGCTTTCTTGGCATGTTCCCTAGTCATTAGTGATCATATTCCTTGAATTTCTTGACTTGTGTCTTTGAAAATTATGTCTGCATCATCCCTTCCCTCTTAAAGAGAATTGACCTCGAATTGAAATCGCCATCACCTACATTAAAAGGAAACAAGCTGACCATATTAAATATAGCACTTACATTATAATCATTGAGTAGCTCGAGTTTGTAACCATTCTCAATGATCCTTTCAAGCACTTAGAAGGGTCCATCACCCCTTGGTTGAAGTTTGGATATTCTTTGAGTAGGAAACCTTTTTTAACTCTTATGTACCCAAACCAAATCATCGGGTTCAAAAATAGATCTTTTATTTCCTTTGTTAGCATGCTTAGCATAACTTTCATTTTTCTTCTCAATTTGTAATTTTGCTTGCTCATGCAATTTCTTATAATACATGCCTTAACTTTTCCATCTTTATGCTTCAAAAGGGAGGTGTTAGGAAGTGGTAGTAAATTAATAGGAGTTAATAGATCGAAGCCATAAATAATCTCAAAAGGTGAATATTGTGTAGTATTATGCATAACTCTATTGTAAGCAAACTTCACATGTGGTACACATTATTCCCACATCTTCAAAATATTTTTAAGGAAACTTCTAAGGAGAGTAGAAAGAGTTATATTTACTCCCCTAGTTTGTCCATCCATTTGGGGATGATAAGTATTGGAGAAAAGTAACTTGTTGCCCACCTTACCCCATAAAGTTCTTAAAAAACGGCTTAGGAAAATAGTGCAACGATCTGAAATGATGCTTCTTGGTAGACCATGAAGGAATACCACTTCTTTAAAGAACAAATCAACAACATGACTTTCATCATCCACCTTTTTGTATGGTATGATATAATCTGTCTTTGAGAACCTATCCACAACAAGAAAAATATAATCTTTTTCCATTCTTTATTCTAGGTAAACCAAAAACAAAGTCCGTGGAAATGTTAATCCAAGGAAAATCAGGGGTAGGCAAAGGTATATAAAGATCATGAGACAAAACCTTTGATTTAGCCTTTTTACACGAAATACACTTTCAAAAAACCTATGAACATCACTTTTGATGTGGGGCCAATAAAAATGTTCTTACACAAACTCTAAGGGTTTTCAACCACAAAATGACCCATTAAACCCCCTTCACGCGCCTCTCATAGAAGTAAATATCTAATGGAACATTTGAGCACACTGTTTTTTTTCTTTAAACAAATAACCATTGTGCTTATAATATCCATTAATGGCATTATGTTTACAAGCTACAAATTAAAAAAAAAATTCAAGCTAGATCATTATCATACAATTTCTTAACGTGTTCCAGACCAAAAACTTTTGTTTCATGAGTAGAAACCAAAACATATCTTCTAGATAACTCATCTGCCACTAGATTTTCTTTTTATTTTTTATGCTTGATCACATATAGAAATTGTTAAAGAAATTCTACCCATTTAGCATGCCTATTGTTCAATTTACCTAGCCCTTTTAAATGTTTCAAAGATTCATGGTCACTATGAATGACAAATTCTTTGGGAAAAGATAATGTTACCAAGTATGCAGTGCTCTAAACAAGACATGCAATTCCTTATCATAACTAAAGTAATTAAGGGCCGCCTTTTTAATTTATCACTAAAATAAGCAATTGTATGTCCTTGTTGCATCAAAATAGACCCAATTCCAGCATTAGAAGCTTCACACTCAATTTCAAAAGATTTGGAAAATTTTGGTAATGCTAAAATTGGTGTGTTAGTGAGTTTTTCTTTAAGTGACGAAAATGTCTGCTCTTATTTCTTGTACCATTTAAAAACAACATTCTTTTTAACTGTTTTATTAAAAGGTGCAACAATGGTGCTAAAATCTTTCACAAACCTCCTATAGAAACTTGCTAAACCATGAAAACTTCTAACCTCACTTACATTTTTAGGTGGCGGCCAATCCTTGATTGCTCTCACATTTTTTTATCCATATGGATTCCTTTGGAGCTCACAACATAACCTAGAAAAATAACATAGTCCGTACAAAAGACACATTTTCCAAATTTGTAAATAAATGTTCTTGTCTCAAAACTTCCAAAACATCTATTAAATATTCACAATGGTCTTTTAAATTTTTTCTATATATTAAGATATCATCAAAATACACAACGACAGTTTCCCAAAAATGCACTAAAAATATGGTTCATTGGTTTCATGAAAGTACTAGGTGCATTAGTTAAACCAAAAGGCATAACCACCCACTCATATAAACCATATTTTGTTTTTCGCTTAATTACAATTTTGGCCTCCCTATTTTATATGATTCACAAAATTAGCCCCCAATTTTAAAGTTAAACAGTTTTGGTCCCCTCTAATACTTTTACAGTTAAAATTCACAAAGTTTCCATTTTTTAAATGACAAGTTTTTTATGAAACATAATAAATCATCCTATTTAAATATATTGTGAAACTTTATAAATAAAAATATTAAGTTAAAAAATGAACATCACATTGATTTTCTATGAAAAAGCGTGAATGGGACCAAAATTGTTTGAATTTAAAGTAGGAGGATTAATTTCGTGAATCAGATAAAATTTGGGGACAAAATCTGTAATTTAGCATTTAAAAAGAAAAAATTCCATTCACCCTCTTCCATAATTCTTATTTGATGATATACATTTTTAAAATCAATTTTAGAAAATAGGCATGCACCAAACGATTCATCGAGTAAGTCATCTAACCTAGGAATTGAATGTATATATTTTAAGGTAATGTTGTTAATGGCTCTGCAATCAATGCATATTCTCCAACTACCATTTTTGGAACTAAAATAACATGAACAACACAAGGACTTGTACTTTCTCTTACACATCCTTTACTTACGAATTCAACAACTTGATTTTGAATCTCTTGAGTTTGTTATGGATTGCTTTGGTAAATTGGCCTATTAGGCAAAGATTCTTCTGAAATGAGATTAATATGATACTTAATTCCTCTTATGGGTGGCAGACTATTTGGTATCTCCTTAAAAATTAAGTCCTTAAAATCATGCAAAAGAAACTCAACACAACGTGGCAAATTATGAGTGTTAGAAATGTTAGTTAACAAAGCCACCTCTTAGAAAATTAGCAAATATAAGGGTTTTTTTGCTCACAATTTCCTCTTTAATGTTCCTTTTTATTGGAAATTAAACTCTATTTTTTTAACACTCATTTTTTTTGTTAAACTTTGAAAGCTCCAAGAGTTTGACTAAATTTTGGTAAAACATAATGTTGTGAAAGATGTTCCAACATGAAGGGTTCCGCCCCAGACCAAAGATGTCCCAGCATGAAGACTCGACATCATGACCATCACAACGGGTTTTTTTTTAATTTGTTCCAAGATTCAAGGCGGGATTGGCAGTGGATCAAGGAACAAAGATATGAAGCCCAAGGAAGCAGAAGACTTAAAAAGAAGACCAAGACCTCAGCAGAAAAGAGAGAGAGAAAATGACATAGACTTAAGAATCCTATTTTGTAAAGTAGGGTTTAGGTTTTGAGAGTCGTAGGTTTCTCTTGTAAGTCTCCCTCTGTATCGATTTGATACATTGTGGTAGACATAGGTACTTGTACAGATGTTAGATGTCAAGCATGCCTTATATTTCTTATTAATACTTGGCATTTTTCAACTCTTTTATGTTGAATTGTTGGATTTTATTCTTGAATTGTTGTCATTCTTCAAACATTGCAAAAATATCTTTTGTAACGCCCCAGTTTTTGTTAGTTTTATTTAATCGAGCCGATTTAATTATTTTCTTTTTATATTATTTTATTCTTGACTTTTATTTGACAATATATTATATTTCATCGGTATGTTTATGTTTTATCGCATTTTGAGAGCGTTTGGGAGATATTTGAGCTGAGGGGTAAAATGGTCATTTTGGAGGTTAGATATTTTATTAGAAATATATATTTTTATATAAGTAGAATTAGAGGGGAAAGAAAAAGAGAGAAAGATAGTCGAGGAAGAGAAAGAAAACGTGGGAAAAGAGAGAAGAAGGGGAAGAAGAGAAAATCATCAAAACCAAGCTTGATCTTCGAATAATCGGGTAAGGGTGAAAAGTTTCAATTATATCTTGCTTGTGTATGTATATGTGTATGTTTTCTTGGATTGTTTTGGATATTTTCTTATAGTTTCATTTCTAGGTTGAAATGAGAAAAATGATTAGGAATCGATGTTTTCACGGACGAAAGTCGGAATAAATCGCGTAGTAGAGTCGTGTGATGTTGGGTCTTGATTTAGTGTGATCGTTTGATTGAATCGAGTTGAATTTATAACTTTTGAGTTTTGGTATATATTGATGTTTTTGTGCAAATTGATGTTGTGATTGAGTAAAAGTGTTTGGATATGTCTGGTAACATTGGTATAGGTGGATATTTAATCGGGTAAGGATAGGAATTAATCGGGAATGGTTGTTTGTGTGTTTTCGAGTGGTTTTGAGCGAGTTTGGAGTTGGGATAAATTGATAAAATGGTGTTTTAAAATATTTAAAAAATTTAAAATGTGTTGGATGGCTTTTTAAGGGTGAAAATATTGTAGTATTTCAAATTCTGAGATCGCAGCTTTTTACGGAATCGAAATCGGAGGTCCGGAAGTCATTTAACGATCGAAAACTGATTTTTCAGCAAAATCTGCACCTCGTGCGCTAACCCCTGCATCTGTGCGTCGACTCGTAAAATTCATGCGCTGACCCGGGCGAATTTTCAAAATTCATGCGCTGACCCCAAGCTTTATGCGTCGGCGCATGGTTCTCAATTTTCCAAAAGGTCCGATTTTGTTTTCTTCATAACTTTTGAACCGTAAGTCCGTTTTGACCCCCGTTTGAAGCATTGGAAAGCTAATGAAAAGTTATTTCTACTAAAGATGGTTTGGAATTCATTAGATGATTTAATTAATTCGTGTTTTTGGAAAATAGTCAGGTTGTCGGGTTTTTATCGAGTACAATGTGTGCGATTGATGTGTTATCATGCGATATGCTTTTGTTACGTAACATGTAGCTTGTGTGCTGTTATATGATGTGAATATACATGATGAAATGTTGTTATGATGTGTTGTGGGTAGCCTTTGTGGTGTGAATCCCTTGTGGAAATAATTGTGATTGTATGATTGTTGTGGGTTGTAGTTTGTGATGAAATGCTTTGTGTATGTGAAATTCAATGGGTGTTATTTGGTGGCCTTATGGCAAGTATATGCATTGTTTGAATTGTTTTCAATGCATGAATATTGATGATGAGATAATTCATATTGTTGAATTGTGAATGTATGGAATTGATGAGTTGATGATATATGCATGATTGTGGATGTGTATATGTGTGCATATGAATGTTATGAGTCATTGTATGCCAAACATCATAATATGCATATTGTGAAGTCGAGTACCATGAGGGTACGAGCGACGGAAGTCGAGTACCATGAGGGTACGAGCGACGGAAGTTGAGTACCATGAGAGTACGAGCGACAGAAGTCGAGTACCATGAGGGTACGAGCGACGGGTGAACATCGTAGGCCCGACAGGGTGTTACTTGAGTGATCCTCAGTAACGAGCGATGGTTCTGCAGAGTTCCTGAGTGAACTAGTGATGAGAAACATTGGAAGTCGGTACCGCATGGTATGTGCATAGAGTCGTTGTGTCGGTCTCTGTGCATTTGCATAAATCATGGATTAATTGTGTATGTTAATTGTGAATGTGATTAATGAGATGGTATGTGAATAAATGTATCGATGATTGATGTGCATTGGTTGTGGATAATATATATTATGCGTAGACATGCGATATGTGATGTGGTGGTGTGTTTCCGTATGTTATGACTCGGTGTGCCTTATGTGTGAGTATTTGATTATGTTAGTATAATTGGTATATGTTATGTGTATTAATATGTGATGTTGTTGTGAGAATAACTATGTATGTGAAATTATATGTGTTCGCATATTATTATGCAATCTTGATGTTAGTTGTTATTTCTCACCCTTCTGCTGTTTTATAATGCTCTATGAGGCATTGCAGATTTGTAGTCTTGGAGGCTTTTGTGGAGATTAGTCCTCCGTCCTTTGTCGTCTGTCTGCTCTGATACGTAGCAAGGGAGTCGGGGAACAATTATGTTATATATGTATATAATTGTTGAATATATTTTGTATTACTTTTGTATTTATTTTTTGATGTTATAAAACCATTTATTTGTAAAACAAGTCAGTTATGGATCTTTCCGCTTTATTCCATAATTGAATTTTAATTTATATGGAAAAAGTTTCCCCTTTGAGGGTATTCTACTTTATGCTATGTATCAAAAATATTGAGCAGGGATTGTATTTTATTTTTTCAAATGTGGCATCCTTATTTCTGTCAGAAAAATAAATTTTTAGTTACTCTGATTTATTTATGTATTATTTATTCGCGATGGGAATTGGGGTGTTACATTAGTGGTATCAGAGCAGGTCGGTCCGTCCGGCCAAGTTGTTGAGTCAGTTGGTGTGACAGTTGAATACTGTCGATGTTGTTTGTTCCTTAGTACGTGATATGTGTGTGGAACACTGTCAGTGCTTTCTGGTTTTCTAATCTTTTGTCTTCAGGATTGAGAATGAGATAAGTGGGGGAGAAGCTGGTACTTCTCCAAGTTACTTCAGGTGTGGAGCGTTGGCTCAGTGTGCCGTTGGTTGCCAGAGTGTAAGTGTTGTTTGGACAGTGTTATTCCCAGTTCCGGAGGGAATGCGGAGGTAAGGTTTATGTTAACTAAGGACTTGTGCCTTAGGTAGTGTTGTGCATGAGATGTAAGTAATGCTATTATAGTTTGGTAAAGACGGTTTATGCCCCATCATGATTGTCGACTGTCTATTGACAAATTGAGGAACTGATCACCCTTAATCTCTTGTTGATAGCAGACGGGAATTATGTTGGATGGAATAGACGTGTCATTCTGGCTTTGATAGTGTGTGCAATGAATTGTTAGGAATTAAGCAGGTGATTACAGATTGTTTTGATGAATCGATGAAGATGCTAATATCGAAAGATGAGCCGGATTAGAGATTTTTGTATGTTGGTCAAATTGGAATGTCTTTGAGAGAGAACGATTGAGTATCGTTAGTGGTTGTTCTCAGAGGGTAGATATTGAACTTAATTGGACGAAGGTGAATAGTTGAGGTTTATGTATGCTAAGTAAGTAGGAAACTCTTAGTAGATGAGACTAAGAAATTTGTTTTGTCTGTGATGATAGTGTTCTGGAAATTGGCAGGAAGGACACGGTGATGAGCTACCGGTTGTGCGTGATGTTCAGATGTATTCCCGGATGGAATATTGGATGTTAGTAATAGAAGTACCCGGACTGATAGAGTAGATGGAAGATTTACTGGAAAGGAGAATTGTGAGGCCAAGTGTGTCGTCTTGGAGAGCTCCAGTATGGTTAGTAACAAAAAGGGAATGATGATTGAATGGAATAACAAGCATGATGTGTATGAAGGTATTGAGACTATGGAAAGTAAAACTTAGAGTTCTTGTGAGGTTTGGAGTCTTTGGAGTTTTAGAGCATTAATGGAAATTTTGAGAAAACCTTAAGTGTGGATGTAATGTTTGAGAGTTCTTTTGGGATGGTTGTTGCTACACGTGGGGATTTATGGAATTTGGACTGTTAAGAGAAGAATTGGGTATGGATTACTGGTAGTTGAATAAGGTAACGATTGAGAATAAGTGTCCACTTTCATGGTTAGATAACTGGAATGGTTTGGTCGAGTTTGAGTGAAATCACAATTGGTTGGAATGTTTGATAAGAGTGGTGAATTGTGTGAGTTGAGGCTTTGATCGATTTGATGTGACTGGTTATGTTGTTATCATCGGAATAGGATGTTAATTACTCGGTTAAGCTTGTATGTAGGTCTGGACAAGTTTGGATGATGGTTGGTTTGGTTGGACATTACAATGCTCAGTGAAGTTGTTCGGTGTTAGTAAGGTGTCTGGAATGTTTGTGGAGTGGATGAATCGTATCTTCCATATTCATTTGGATAAGTTTGTAAGGGCTTTGATTGAGAACGTTTGGATCTGTTATAAAACCAGAGGAAGAACAGGTAGAGTGTTTGAGATTTGAATTACAAGTGTTGAAAAGAGACGAAGTTTTATGCTAAGTTATTCAAGTGAGAATCTTGGTTGAAAAGGTTAGTTTTCTTGGATATGTTATTTCAAATGAGGGTGTGATTATGGATCCATCGGAAGTAGATGCCGTTCTACATTGAGAGACTCCGAAGTTGGTTAATAAGATTAGAAACTTTTGGGCTCAGTTGGTTGTTACTGCAAGCTATAGAAGACTTTGCTAAGTTCATACTTCGGTTATCTCAGTTGACGCGCAAAGGGTAAGTCGTTTGTTTTGGATGTTCATTGTGAGGAAAGTTTCAGAGAACTGATGAAGAAGTTGTCTACGGCTTCAATTTTGATTCTGTGTGATCCTGATGAACTGTTTGTGAGGTATTGGGATGTGTCTTTGATGAGTTAGTCAGTGAGCTAATGCAAGAGGGTAAAGTTTTGGCTTATGATTACGACAATGGAGGATTCATAAAAGGATCTATACTATTCTGGATTCGGAATTGGTCGCGGTTATATTGTGTTGAAAAATTGGAGGTATTATTTTTATGGTTCTTGGCGCGAAGTGTTTGGTAATCGCAAGAGTTTAAAGTACTTGGTTGGTTTGAAGGAATAGAGTATGAGACAATGAGGATGGTTAGAATTTGTGATGAGTTATGAATTTGGCTTGGATTATCCTTTGGGAAAAGCCGAGGTTGTGCCGGATGAGTTAAGTCGAAAGTTTTTATGCAAGTCAGTTTTGATGGTCCGAGAATTAGAATTATTTGAGCAGTTCAGAGACTTGTGTCTAGTGTGTGAGATAACACAGAAGAGTGTGAGGTTGGTAATATTAACAGTGAACAATGATTTTTGGTGAATATGAGAAAGATTAGACTTTGGACGTGAGATTGGTAGTTTTGACGGTTACGAGTAATCAAAGTGGTGCAGCGGAAGCGTGGTGTGACGCATTTGGTATATGCGTGTGTGACTTGTAAGAGTTCATAGGTTGGACATTGGAAACATGCAGGAATGATGAGACCATTGAACGTTTCAGGATGGAAGTGATATGTGAAAGGTTTAACTATTATTAATGGGCTACTGTGTAGATGGATGTTTTGGTTATATGATTGATTGGGGAATCGTAGCATGGTTGTAATAATGTTGTGTGACAAGGATGTTGGTATTATGGTTATGTGGAGGTTGTTTAATCGATGTTGTGTCGTGGAACTTGTGTTCTTGTTTGTGTTGTTGCCTCGTTTCCATCGTGTTGGTTCGAGTGCGAGTAGCTAATTCCGGTGTGTGTTCGTAGCTTGGGTTTTCTTTGAGTTGTGAGTTAGTCGTCAAGTGCATTGTATGGGCTTTGCATCTTGTCGTTGTAGTTGTCATCTTTGTCGTGTCGTTGTTGTAGTTGCTGTTAGCAAGGTGGGTTGTCAGTTTGTGTTGTTCGTGGTGTGCTTTTGTAGGCATGATTAGTTTGTTGGTCGGATGCGAGAGTCGTATCCGGAGTCGTTCGTCTCAGTTAGATTTTCGAGGATGAAAATTTCTAAGTGGGGGAGAATTGTAACGCCCCAGTTTTTGTCAGTTTTATTTAATCGAGCCGATTTAATTATTTTCTTTTTATATTATTTTATTCTTGACTTTTATTTGACAATATATTATATTTCATCGGTATGTTTATGTTTTATCGCATTTTGAGAGTGTTTGGGAGATATTTGAGCTGAGGGGTAAAATGGTCATTTTGGAGGTTAGATATTTTATTAGAAATATATATTTTTATATAAGTAGAATTAGAGGGGAAAGAAAAAGAGAGAAAGATAGTAGAGGAAGAGAAAGAAAACGTGGGAAAAGAGAGAAGAAGGGGAAGAAGAGAAAATCATCAAAACCAAGCTTGATCTTCGAATAATCGGGTAAGGGTGAGAAGTTTCAATTATATCTTGCTTGTGTATGTATATGTGTATGTTTTCTTGGATTGTTTTGGATATTTTCTTATAGTTTCATTTCTAGGTTGAAATGAGAAAAATGATTAGGAATCGATGTTTTCACGGACGAAAGTCGGAATAAATCGCGTAGTAGAGTCGTGTGATGTTGGGTCTTGATTTAGTGTGATCGTTTGATTGAATCGAGTTGAATTTATAACTTTTGAGTTTTGGTATATATTGATGTTTTTGTGCAAATTGATGTTGTGATTGAGTAAAAGTGTTTGGATATGTCTGGTAACATTGGTATAGGTGGATATTTAATCGGGTAAGGATAGGAATTAATCGGGAATGGTTGTTTGTGTGTTTTCGAGTGGTTTTGAGCGAGTTTAGAGTTGGGATAAATTGATAAAATGGTGTTTTAAAATATTTCAAAAATGTAAAATGTGTTGGATGGATTTTTAATGGTGAAAATATTGTAGTATTTCAAATTCTGAGATCGCAGCTTTTTACGGAATCGAAATTGGAGGTCCTGAAGTCATTTAACGATCGAAAACTGATTTTTCAGCAAAATCTGTACCTCGTGCGCTAACCCCTGCATCTGTGCGTCGACTCGTAAAATTCATGCACTGACCCGGGCGAATTTTCAAAATTCATGCGCTGACCCCAAGCTTTATGCGTCGGCGCATGGTTCTCAATTTTCCAAAAGGTCCGATTTTGTTTTCTTCATAACTTTTGAACCGTAAGTCCGTTTTGACCCCCGTTTGAAGCGTTGGAATGCTAATGAAAAGTTATTTCTACTAAAGATGGTTTGGAATTCATTAGATGATTTAATTAATTCGTGTTTTTGGAAAATAGTCAGGTTGTCGGGTTTTTATCGAGTACAATGTGTGCGATTGATGTGTTATCATGCGATATGCTTTTGTTACGTAACATGTAGCTTGTGTGCTGTTATATGATGTGAATATACATGGTGAAATGTTGTTATGATGTGTTGTGGGTAGCCTTTATGGTGTGAATCCCTTGTGGAAGTAATTGTGATTGTATGATTGTTGTGGGTTGTGGTTTGTTATGAAATGCTTTGTGTATGTGAAATTCAATGGGTGTTATTTGGTGGCCTTATGGCAAGTATATGCATTATTTGAATTGTTTTCAATGCATGAATATTGATGATGAGATAATTCATATTGTTGAATTGTGAATGTATGGAATTGATGAGTTGATGATATATGCATGATTGTGGATGTGTATATGTGTGCATATGAATGTTATGAGTCATTGTATGCCAAACATCATAATATGCATATTGTGAAGTCGAGTACCATGAGGGTACGAGCGACGGAAGTCGAGTACCATGAGGGTACGAGCGACGGAAGTCGAGTACCATGAGGGTGCGAGCGACGGAAGTCGAGTACCATGAGGGTGCGAGCGACGGAAGTCGAGTACCATGAGGGTACGAGCGACGGGTGAACATCGTAGGCCCGACGGGGTGTTACTTGAGTGATCCTCAGTAACGAGCGATGGTTCTGTAGAGTTCCTGAGTGAACTAGTGATGAGAAACATTGGAAGTCGGTACCGCATGGCATGTGCATAGAGTCGTTGTGTCGGTCTCTGTGCATTTGCATAATTCATGGATTAATTGTGTATGTTAATTGTGAATGTGATTAATGAGATGGTATGTGAATAAATGTATCGATGATTGATGTGCATTGGTTATGGATAATATATATTATGCGTAGACATGCGATATGTGATGTGGTGGTGTGTTTCCGTATGTTATGACTCGGTGTGCCTTATGTGTGAGTATGTGATTATGTTAGTATAATTGGTATATGTTATGTGTATTAATATGTGATGTTGTGGTGAGAATAACTATGTATGTGAAATTATATGTGTTCGCATATTATTATGCAATCTTGATGTTAGTTGTTATTTCTCACTCTTCTGCTGTTTTATAATGCTCTATGAGGCATTGCAGATTTGTAGTCTTGGAGGCTTTTGTGGAGATTAGTCCTCCGTCCTTTGTCGTCTGTCTGCTCTGATACGTAGCAAGGGAGTCGGGGAACGATTATGTTATATATGTATATAATTGTTGAATATATTTTGTATTACTTTTGTATTTATTTTTTGATGTTATAAAACCATTTATTTGTAAAACAAGTCAGTTATGGATCTTTCCGCTTTATTCCATAATTGAATTTTAATTTATATGGAAAAAGTTTCCCCTTTGAGGGTATTCTACTTTATGCTATGTATAAAAAATATTGAGCAGGGATTGTATTTTATTTCTTCAAATGTGGCATCCTTATTTCTGTCGGAAAAATAAATTTTTAGTTACTCTGATTTATTTATGTATTATTTATTCGCGATGGGAATTGGGGTGTTACACCTTTGGTGCTTGTAATGTGTGTGTTATTGTGCAGAAAAAAGGCATTAATTTATCTAGGAAGTAAGACACAAAGAAAGGATCCAAGTTACCAAAGAAATGATAAAACTTCAGTAAGTTCGCTTTGCGAACTTGCCAACGAATGTTTGCTGGGCGAACATCTGGCGAAGCTCCAGCGAACACTCCCAGACTTTGGGCAGTAAGAAAAGGGACCTAAGTTCGCTTTGCGAACTTGTAGGCGAATAGTTTGCTTTGTGAACTTGTAGGCGAATAGTTCGATTTGCGAATAATTATTCGCATTACGAACTTATGCACAAACTCATAGGCGGTTTAACAAATCAGAGTCACCCCAGGTGCCTATTTGGTAGTTCGCTAGGCGAATAAAAAGTTCGTAGTGCGAACTTGGCAGATTTCAAGTGATGTATAAATACACTTTTTGATATTTCTTGGGATCATAACTTATTTTTCTCACACCATAACCTAAATTTCTGTCTTTTCTTCATCCAAGAGTGATATTTTTTCAAGAGCAGCTAGATTTGCATCCGATCTCGATTATTCGATGCTGATGCTTTTTCATCTCCTCCCAATTCTTGTGAAACAAGCTACCATGAATATGTGTAGTTAAACACCTCTTGTGTCAAGATTAGTGGTAGGTAATCCTATATTTTGTATGTATTGATCTTGATATTTAGTTTTTCAACTTTGTTGATGATAAACATATGGTGAAAAACTTTGTTTGTATGGTTTATATTTTGTTTTGGTTCATGATTAAGAAATATAATCTAAAACTTGACCTAAGTTTCAATCCATCTACAATCATGAGGCTAGAGATAGTTTTGAGAGTTCATGTTCATAAATATTGATCTTGAATGTTATCATATTGATAGTTAAAGTGAGAGATCATCTAAGGATCAATATGATAAATCCCACAACAAGTGTTAGAGATAAACTTGTTGAGAGGATATGTGATTATATTCATCGTTAACTAGTTCACATACTTTATCGAGTAAATACGTATAAAACGGATTATCGGACCCTAATCTTGGAATGCTTTTACCAACCCTTTAAAACCAATTTATTTACCGTTGTTACTAAATTATTATGCAAACGATCCGTTACAAATCAACCAAAATCTTTGTTACCCTAAAGTTTAAAACGATTTCGACTATAGAACGACGGTAATATCCATACAATCCCTGTGGATACGATAACAAAAACCCCCACTGAAATACTTTTCAACAACAGATTCAGAAACCCATAGGTAATGAATCATGTATTATTCTTGGATGAAGCTTTTAAGCAAATCCAAGTCAACTTGTAAGTCAAGGATGCTTGACTGAACTTTGTATTGAAAGGGATGTCTTTCAATAGGATGATGCAGTTATTGTGTATTAACTGTTAGATAATCATAGTTTATGATTTAGGGAGTGAGATGGGTTTCTTTTATCTAGGATGGAGTTCTTAGATAAAGTCTTCATTGGGTAGTGATAGGTAAACATGGGTGTTTACTGTAAAGCTGAGGTTGTTTACATAAAACTATACTACTGATAGTGGATTCTTCCTTGATTGGTATCCCTCAGATGTAGGTGATTTGCACCGAATTGAGTTATCATATTCTGTGTTATTTATCATTCTGTAATTTACAGTTCAGTTTTGATTAACATGTTGAAACAGATGTCGAAACATCTGTGTTTCTGCAGTTACTGATATTCTAGATATCAGTCTGTTGTTCTAGTTTTTGTTTAATAATTATGCAGAACAATGTCTTGATATGTGTTAGGACATCTGTTGTCTGCTATGCCCTAATTTCAATTGGCATCAGAGCAGGCATCCTTTCTGTTTCTGGATGAGATCTTTGGGAGATACTTTCTGGCGTTTTAAACAAGGAGGAGTTTTGGAGATCAGATCATTCACTCAAACATACTTAAGGGTATTAATGGATGGGATGGATGTTCTGGATCGGAGGTAACAACTTGGTGGCTGTTCATGTTTTCTGAGCAGGTTCTACAACAACTGTAAGAGAAGTGGCTAGTTCTCTTGTTGGGGTGTCTTGTAAGATGTTCTGACACCTTATTAGGGCATGTTGAATTTTTTCCTTGGTGGTTCCGCTGCATATGTTTCTGATGGAAGAGCTCTGGAATTTATGGGATTCTGGAGTTGTTATTGAAGACAGGTGGTGGAAGATCTCAATCGTCGGCATCTATATTTGAAGCTATCGTATCCTTTTATTCCAAAGTCAAGAGCGATGGAATGGAGAGAGTTGTTGGTAGATGTCTGTTATGGTGACTTGGTACTTGGAAGCTTGGTTCCATTGTGCATCTTGAAGTCAGTTGAAGAGAATGGGAGTTGAGATTAGGTTTATCAAGTTCTTGCTCTAGCAATTTAATAAATTATTGATCGGCTAAGTTGTCAAAGATACTTGAGAATTCTCTCAAGTCAACTCATAAAGGCATCTCAGTCGTGCATCTGGAGTCTTCTAGTTACTCTTCTGACTAGAGGGTGTTTCTATGAAACATAAACCTGAAGAAAGTGGATGTGATTTATTTTCACTGTCCAAAAGTGCAAGGAAGGATTCATCTTTCTTAATCCTAAGGATGAATCCAATCTGAATGGAGATTTCAGAAATGTTGAGGTAAATAGGGTTTGTTCAGAGAGAATCTTAGTTACTTGAGTCAAGGGTGGTAGCCTTAGTATCTCAACACTTTGTTTGTCAAGGAAGATACTTGCAAAGATTGAATACTTGATAAGTGTTCATAGAGGGATATGTTGGAGTATGGCTTCAACAGTGAAGTAGAGTTATTAAACAAGGATTTAAGATCAATTAATATTTGTGATACTCACAAGTATTTAATTGATTATCCTTGTATGTGAAGTTCAAGATAGCTGATGTTCAACAAGATGTTGAAACATCTCTTCGTCTGGGTTTGTGCAGAATCATGGGAGGGGTACTCCATATGCTTTTGGATCTATTTCTCTTGGGTGTTGTTGATCAAGCTGGTGGCGCAGTGTTGTTTAAAGATCTTCAGTTTGAGTACTATGCAGATAGTAAGTCCAGTGGTGGAGCATATCAAGAACCATGTTGGTTGGTGTCTGTGATATGTGAAGGATGTCCTAACTGATGTTAGAACATCTTCTGGGTTGGTTATCCTTGGAGTAGAATTCTAATTTATAAGTGTAGAACTTGATACTCACATCTTGTCTGAGAGGTATTTATCTTGTCATACGGGAGAATGATGGGTAAAGGACTGTCTTGGAAGTCTGATGTGAATGTGGTATCAGACTGGAGTGGATCATGGATTGATTGCATGAAGGTATGGATTCTGATGTGTTCAGAATATGGAAGCTGATATTCACCAGTTGAATCAGAAGTATTCTATCTTATCATATGAGAGAATGGTAGATTGATGACTGTCTTGGATTGTGGGGTGTTTATCTAGAATTCTGACTCTTGCTGGAGTCAGAATACTTATGGAGAAGTGGTTTCTTCTGCTACAAGTCATGATAGAGAGAAGTGGATCAGTTTGGTGCTTGTGTAGCAAATAAGCTGAGGATTTCTGGAGCATGTGTTTGATGTCCTTCAAGTGTGAAGAACATCTAGGCGAGCTAGCAAAGTAAGGGGCTTTGTATGTCTCTTTGAGGAATGTGAAGCATTCAAATTCAATTGGGTTGTATCTCAGGGAACAAGGAGATCTATACATGAGAATTTAGAAGGAATTCGTTTGGTGTATGGATGGTTTCTGTAGGAGAGGGATCAATGGTGTATTGGTCTCAATCCAAGATTTTTTTGGTTTTGGTACAAGGATGCATTCCTGGTACTCTCACTATATGATCATGAAGTTGTCCTGGGATATCATGTGGTGATTTTGAGTGTTTCTTGTTGAAGAAGCATCATTTGAGGAAGATAGGGGAAGAACTTCTGTCTGTTAAATGTACTAGTGTGGTACATGGATTGTTTAAGGGTCAAGCATTAGGTGAATGTGTTCAGCAGGAGGGTTGAACAGAGGGTACGCTCTTGAAGAAAGGAAGATGTGTCTTATGTTTTCCATTCATTCAGGTTGTTCTTCTCGGAAAGAAGCACTAGTTATCTACGACAGGGGGAGTTAGACTTCTGTTCTGGATATATTCGTGCAGTAGTGTTATTTATTATCAAGATTGTTTGTGGTTTCAGGCCGTTTGTGATAGATTGCCTTAGGTTAGGATGATATGTCATACGAGATGTCGTGACATTGCTTTACTAGTTAAGTTCTAAGCGAAATTACCAGGTTGTTCTAATTCTATCGTTGGTGTCAATGGATTGAATCAAAAGTGGTACAAGTATCTTGGGAGTCTCTGTTGTTGTCTGATGGAAAGTTTAATGGAAGTATTCTGTTGCTAATTCTGGATTAAGGAATTGATTTAGAATAAAGAGAAGAATGTTGTACTTATAGTTTTGTCTGAATCAATGTTGTGGGGTCTACGAATCATTTATGAGAAAAACTGACAAAGTCAGATTAGGTATCAGGACTTTGCTCATGATCTATTTTAGAAAAAAATAATCAAAGTGACGGTGGTTTCAAGGACAAGTTAGAAAAAGTGGAAACTTTCGAAACTAACTTGACCAGCAGTTATTACATTCATTGACTAGTCTTCTGATGGATTGGCTCTACCTATCTAGCTTCTTCAATATTTAATGAGGATCTTGATGCTTGAATTGTAAAACATCCTTCTTGTTAAATTGAGAGCAAATGGGTTTTGTCCGTGTTTGGGTCAGCACAGTCTAGGTATGGGTTTGCATGGCTCATTTTTGCCAATTTTTGGCTAAAAAGGGGGAGAATGGCTATGTTGTTACTATTAACTATGTGTATGCATTTGAGCTACTGATTTGGAAAAATGTCTCAAAGGATGTTCTGACGTTCTGGGTCCTAATATCTTGGGTAAATTGTGTTTTGTGATCTAAGTTAGAAAGCAAGTTGTGTTTTGTGATCTGAGTTACATTCTCTATGTACTCAGTATCACAAGGTGAATGAGGGGGGGGGGGGGAACTTGAAATTATCTTCTCTCTCTTCCTTGACACTTGCTTCAGGTTTTCTCACTGCATGCCCCATCAAACTGAAGAATGTGTTTGCCAAAATTTGTCAAAAGGGGGAGATTGAAAGCTCCAAGAGTTTGACTAAATTTTGGTAAAACATAATGTTGTGAAAGATGTTCCAACATGAGGGGTTCTTCCCCAGACCAAAGATGTCGAATAAAATGTCCCAACATGAAGACTCGACATCATGACCATCACATCAGGTTTGTTTTAAATTTATTCTAAGATTCAAGGCAAGATTGGAAGTGGATTAAGGAACAAAGATATGAAGCCCAAGGAAGCAGAAGACTATAAAAGAAGACCAAGACCTCAGCAGAAAAAAGAGAGAGAGAGAGAGAGAGAGAGAGAGAGAGAGAGAGAGAGAGAGAGAGAGAGAGAGAGAGAGAAAGAATGACATAGACTTAGGAATCCTATTTTGTAAAGTAGGGTTTAGGTTTTGAGAGTCGTAGGTTTCTCTTGTAAGTCTCCCTATGTAGCGATTTGATACATTGTGGTTGACATATGTACTTGTACAGATTCAGAAACCCGTAGGTAATGAATCGTGTATTGTTCTTAGATGAAGCTTTTAAGCAAATCCAAGTTAACTTGTTAGTAAAGGATGCTTGACTGAACTTTTTATTGAAAGGGGAGTCTTTCAATAGGATGATGCAGTTATGGTGTAGTAACTATTAGATAATCACAGGTTCTGATTTAGGGAGTGAGATGAGTTTCTCTTATCTAGGATGAAGTTCTTAGATAAAGTCTTCAGTGGGTAGTGATAGGTAAACGTGGGTGCTTACTGTAAACCTGAGGTTGTTTACATTAAACTATACTACTGATAGTGGATTCTTCTTCCTAGATTGGTATCCCCCAGATGTAGGTGATTTGCACCTAATTGGGTTATCATATTCTGTGTTGTTTATCATTATGCACTTTATAGTTCAGTTTTGATTAACATGTTGGAACAGATGTCGAAACATCTGTGTTTCTGCAGTTACTGATTTTGGATATCAGTCTGCTGTTTTGGTTCTTGTTTAATAATTATGCAGAACAATGTCTTGACATGTGTTAGGACATCTGCTGTCTGCTATGCCAGAATTTCAAACTTCTTTTATTCTCTTTCTTTTTATGTTTTTATGTTTTTATTTTTCTATTTTTTTCTTTTTTTTCATGCTCATATTTTCCTCTTTATCTCTTTTGATCCTCTCTCACTTCACTAGGATTCAATGGTGCAAGAATAATGTTTTGGCCATAATGGATAAAAGAATACTTGTTTCTATGACCATCATGCATAACTCTTTTATCAAATTTCCATGCCCTACCAAGCAAAAAGGGACAAGCTTCCATTGACAACATATCACATAAAATAGAATCTTCATATTTTCCAATTTTTAAACACACCTCTACTTGTTTGTAAACAAGCATTTCAACATTTTCACTAAGCCATTGAAGTTTGTAATGCTTAGGGTGTGGTGTTATTTTCAACTCTAACTTTGAAACCAATCGTGTACTAGCAACATTAGTACAACTACAACCATCAATGATTAAAGAGCATATGTTTCCTCCTCATTAGCTTAGTTTCCACATAACCTCCTAATCGGGCAAAGTTCACGACTTGGGATTTATTCATCCTCCTCTTCATATCCTTTTTAAAAGTACCCATCATATTCCTCATTCTCAAGGTGCTCATTTTTTTCAATTAACAAATTTCTCTTTGTTGGACAATGAGAAGTTATATGTCATTGGCCTCAGCACTTGAAACATTTAACAACTTTTTTAGTAGAAACATTTTGCGATAAGTTTGTACTTTTACCTTTAGTGTCACCCACAAACTATTTTTATGATGAAAATACTCCCTCATTCTTTTGTTTGTCCTTTCAATTTTCTAAAAAGAAAAACTTGAACTCGTTATAACTTGTCATTTTCTTTTGAGTTGGTGTTCTACTTTGATAGCTTGATGAAGTTCCATTATGTCCATAGTTATAGTTTAATCCATGGATGAACCTATCCATGGTTTCTTCTTAATCTTCCTCCGCATTAGCTCTAATCTTTGCAACCTTTATCTCCTTAAAGTAATCTTTAACACTCTTCTAACCTTGAATGAGTCTTTGCATTTTGTTGTTTAAATTCCTATGGTAATAGGATGACACAAATATCCTCCTCAGGATTCTTTTAATATCCTCCCAAGTCTCAATTGGTGGCTTGCCATACCTTCTTTTTTCGTTGATCATTTGATCCCACCACACACTACTATGAAAAACCCATTTAACAACGGTTGGAAATGACATATAATGACGGGGGCGAAGGCGTTGTTATGTAGAGTGTTGTTGTATATGAGGTACGTACAATGACGGTCCTGGGACCGTTGTTGTATTCCAGTATGCGCGCATCATTTCACAACGGTTAGTTTACTCAGCCGTTGTGATATAACTAAAGGTGATCTGGTTCGATTCTCAGTAACAACATTTTTTATTTATATTATTCTGGTCAGCGTTTGACATACAACTACGGTTAGGTTTTATAACCGCTTCCAAAAACAGCCTGTTTTAAATATAAAAATTATTTGCATATCAAATTCTTCCTATATTTTATTCTGTCAAAACAGCTTCTGTTTACATGCAAACACAATATATGCATCAAACACAATTCTTCCTATATTTTATCCTTATAAATGAATCAGAGAATTTACATCAAAAGAAATTTACATCAAAAGCTAAATGAATCAGAGATTTAAACTGCTAACATTATTTAAATCAAAAGCCAATATCATTGATTTCATTATGTGCATCAAAAGCCAAAACTATTGTTCACATTATGTGCATCAAAAGCCAAAAATATGTGCATCAAAAAATGTTGCTGATATATCAAACAGCAGGAGCACCCTTAAGCGCATTGTGGATATACACCTAACATTTACGAAGATCCACAAAGTCCTCAACGGGGAATGGGGTTTCGTCGTTAAACATCTACATAAGAGCAAAAAATTAAAGATCATGCATGATAATAATTCAATAGTCAGCTTATATATTAATATATGTAAACATTTTATGGCATATATACCGTATCCTATGAATCAACACTGCTGGCAAGGACAATGTTTAACATGTGTTTCATGACAAAATACCCACACTCGTAAGTCCCGCGTTGTTTCCTCGTCTACAAATTACATGAATATAAAAACATGAATACAACCACACATGCATGAATGTAAATGAAATAAACAGGTAATCAGGCCACTTACTTTAGGAGCAAGGTATGTGGGCCTTTTTCTAACATTATTAATTATATTAACTTGCTCCACAATACTCCATATTGAAAATTGAATTAAACATATTACATGATAAACTAATTACAATTAATGCCAAAGAAAATGATATTAAACAAAGACACTTACGTTAATACAAGATATTTCATTGGTTTGTGGAGTGGATCGTGCAAGGAACACAGTAATGTCACCGTATTTGTCCTAAACGATATTTTGATCAATTGCCAATGACCACTGAATGAACACGAGAATATATATATATATATATATATATATATATATATATATATATATATATATATATATATATATTATTAGTTGTTACTAAAACAAAACAAAATATAGAATATAGAAATAAATTACAACAATACTAACCCACAGAGGAATAGTGCAAGGTAACATTCTTTTCCTCCGTCATTTAGCCGGCTTTTCAAGTACTTTTCTCTGATATTTTTATCATTATACGCCCAAGAAATAAAACTTGGATCCAAGATTCCAAAGGTACTTAATTTATTCAATTCTATACAAACACGGTGAATGTACCTAAATGGTCAAAGAAAATGAATAAATTAAGGGAGAAAATACAAAAAATTATAATGTTCTATAATGACAAGTACATTCGACTATATACTTACGTGCACCAAATTGTAAAATAGCTATGTCAAGCCACTTAAATCCTGCGAGAAAATCCCTCACATCTTCAGGAGTGTAATACACTAAATCCAGTTTCGGGCAATGTTCTAGCGGGAGAGCTTGCGCAAGGTCTGTTGTTGAAATGGACAAGTATAAACTTGTTATTTCATTTGGACTAGGGTCCAATATCCCATTGCGGTTATCTATAGGGGGAGGGGCTGTACAATTACTTCCTTTTGTAGAAGCGTGATTTACGACACTTCTACTTGGAGTTTGATCATCACCAACGCAACGATGATCTTCATTAGTTCGTTGTTCGAGGTTTTCACTTAATCTCTACATCATAACATTCAATTAGAACATAAAACAAAAATAAGCACAATATATTAAATTAGAACATACAATATATATCATACAAAAATAAGCGCGATTTACGACACATATCGAATACAACTCTTATAACTTTTCCACTTCTTTCTCCCTTTTTTCCCTCTCCTCTTCAAACAGCCTCCTTTGCTCTCCCAATTGCTTCTCAACATTCTCAATCTTTTGTCGTTGAGCAAGAAATTCAGCAGTTTCGGTGCTTCTTCTTTGAGATCCAAAGTATGACCTCAAGCCGACACCATCTCCAACACCACGGACACGACCTCCATGCTCAGCTGTTCCGATAGCTTCGACTAATATGTCATGTCGTGCTTCCGGAACAAATGTACCTTCACAGGCCGCCACAACCAAATTATCCTACACAGCATGAGCAACTTACATAAGCAAACGCATTTAAATAATAACTCATGAGCAACTTACATAAGCAAACGCATTTAAACAAGACATATACTTACAATTTTCTCAGCAACTACTCTTGAAGCCTCAGAGGTGTACTCTCCATTAGGTCTTAATCGAGCCCTCTTCCATTTCTCATGTCTTGAAGGTATAGATGGGATGTCACCATCTCCTCCTTGTTGTTGTTTTTCCTGCATGATCCTCTTCTCAAGTTTCCTGTAACCCCCACGAGACAATCTATGGGGGTACATGTTTTTCGCCTTGTTCTGAATTCCTACTTCGCTTTTAGCCTGTTATTAACATAGTGAAAAATGTGTATGATTAGTATCTATAACTCATTAGCATAACATTATAGGTTACATAAGACTATTACTAACCTTGAATTCCTCAGAACGGCGTTTCTTCACAAACTTGTATCACACCTTCTTCGATAAAAAACTATACCGAATCCATGGAGGTTGAAGACCGCTGTTAGGCTTCGTAATGTAGTCAGCCGTGACTTAAATCCCCTCCAACGAACACCGGCATAAGTTATCCACTTTCTTTTCAATTTTGAGTAATCAGTAAACTCAAAATTCAACAACATTAACTCAATATATAAGTATGAATTAGAAACTATAGGTAGTGATATCAAATATATGAAAATTATAGTATGAAATACCTTAACGTCTGTCCATATGATGTCTTTGACATTAACATCCACTTCTCTCCAATCATTAATCAGTATACTGACTTTGCTACGTGCAAGGAACTCAACATAACTCCTAAAAGTAGCGTAATGTGGACAATCCACTAATCTGTAGTGCGAATCAAACTCGATCAGAATTTTTACACCTGATGAGTTGCGGACTGATGTGAATTGGGGCATCATTGTGACACCTCTTTGTGATCTTTTCGATTGAGTATCAATCGTTTGAGTTGTATTCGCAGAACACTCAATCGTTTGAGCATCTTCGCTGCTTCCTGATGTAGAACTCGACAAAGTCGACATCTATGTTCAAAAACAACAATAACAACATGAACAACAATGGCAAATAAGTTTACTGTAGATGCATGGGGAAAATATTTTACGTACCCTAAACGTGACGACTAAGTAAACGATGTTGGTGTTGGTGTTGTTGTTGTCTTCCTTCCTTACGACAACGACTATGTTGTTGTTATCTTCCTTCTCGACGGTGGCGATGATGACGACGATGTTGGTAGGTGCGTAATCTTCTATTTTCTTCATGATCGTGACGATGATGACGAAAATGACAACAACACGGTGAAGAATGGATACTGATGATGCAAGCTTTGGTTGAAATCGTGTATTGTTTCACAATATTGAACGTTAAGGTTTAGGGTTGAAATCGTGTAACGTTTCGTCTGCTTTCTATTTTCAACGGGAAAAAGGATACTGAAGAGACAATGAAACTAGCTAGCTTGGAGAATATTGAAACGCTACTGCGACGGTCAACATTCTAAACCGTTATGATATATTATTTTCATAATAAAATTTCATATTAAAACGCCAGAGTTATATTTAGAATTAAAAATTAAAAAAAACATACAAAATATATCACAACGGTGTAAATAAACAACCGTAGTCATAAATTTTAATTTTTTTAATTAAAAGTAAATAAAAAAGAAAAGGCGTGTTTTAACATAAAAGGAATAATATATATGATGACGCTGAGGTTCGAACACATGAAAGCTTGATAGTATCACCACGGTTGATTTATCAACCGTTGTTATATACAGATAATCATCACGGTTGGTTTATCAACCGTTGTTATATACAGATAATTTTTATTCAATAAACAAATAAAATACAACCGCACTTTAGTTTAGATATGTCACAACGGTGTAGGGATGAACCGTTGTGAGCATGGCGTTGTTGTTTACACGTTTTGTAGTAGTTACATTAAAGCATACTCCTTAAACTCAATAAAAGCAACCTGCACTTTTTCAAGATCAGTATAATTACGACAAGTAATTTATTTTTCAATTTTAGTCACCCACTCTAAATATGCCTCGGGATCATTTGTTCAAACAAGAGAAGGAAATTTGATTTTTATTCCCTTTAACTGATTCTTCCTTACCCTATCATCTTTCATCCTAGGCCTCCTATCATCCGCACCACCACTTCCATTAATAAACACCTCATTAGCCACAATAGACTTTAATTCATCAATTTGTTTCTGAAAGTCGCGAGCTTGATCTTACAACATGGTTCTAAACCTTGATGTAAGAGCATCAAGTACCAATTTGTTAGGACCATACTCTAAATATTTAGACATGATTATCTGAAAGTATCCTTACAGGTCTTTACCTTCACTAAAGTTTTGGCCTTTTCACTAATTTATCACCCTTGCCTTTTATCACTTAATTGCGCTTTTGATTTCTTTTGAGAAACCAAGTCAATCAAGATAAGATATAACTTTCAAAATGGTGATTATATATAAACGCAAAAACTTAAACACATAAAATAGACATAAAACATAATTTTAGTGAAGGTAACAAAGGAAAACAACTTATGGAATTACACAAAGGAAAATGACATAATTTAAAGTCTGGCCAGCAAAAAAGGAGAAAAAACAAATTAAGAGTCACATGTAAACAAAACTCTGACTTTTAATATTTTTTTGTACTTTTTTTTTAATTAGAGTATAATGATAAAAAGGACAAGAAAAAAACTGAAATTTTTTTTCTCAGAGTTGGCGCTTTTTAGAAACCTTGATTTATATATCACTCGATGAACACTTGCGAAATTGTTCAATTTTTTTTATATAATTGGAATTCAATTTTTTTGACACTTTAGGTATGAAAATAACACAATTAAAAAGAAATAGGAGAACACCACAAATAACAAGAAGTGAAAGTATGGAAGGAGAGGGACACCGCACTTCTAATCCAAGAAGTGATAAGCCTTTGAAATAATGATCACCACAAGAGAAGATTATTGACATGATCTAAACTTGGTTCAATCCAAAACCAAGAGAGCAAAGCTCACAAACAAGTTTTTTTTTAACTCAAAATATTATGTCTTTCTCATTGCTTGTGCCCCCTTTTTATAAGGTAATAGACATTGAATTGTTATTACACAAATTAAATGCATAAACACAAAAACATTATTCTACCACAATTGAAAATTATTGTGGGTGACTGATTTATTACATTAGGGCTTGCAAAAGCATGGTAATAACTAGAGCGGAGTGACCAAACTTGATGGAAAATTATAATTTTTATTTGATTTATTTATTGAATAGGTAGTGTCGCATCTCAAAAAATATGTCCTCGTGAAGCGCATCATAGGCTCGAGGATGATTAACAGAGTCGCCACCGAATTTAATTATTCCTAAGAAAATGGAATATAGCGGAAAAAACCCTAAGGGAAAGAAAAGGATAAGGCGGTCATCACAACAAAATTAATATGAGTTCGAGAGTCGGTTATGCGAGGAGAAAGTGTTAACACCTCTCACATCCGTTGTACTCAACGGGAACATCCTATAGTTTTAAGGTTGATTGTTTGTTAATGGAGTATCTATTTAATTTTTTTTCTTATTTATGAAAATATATTTACAAGAAGAGAGATTAGTTATAACAGAAAAGAGAAAAAAAAATAGTTTTTTTTTTAAATATTGAGCTCGTCAAGGTTTCAAAACCTCGTGCCTACGTATAGCACAGTGAGAAAATCAAAGCTCCGTAGTTCGTAAAAAATAATATTGGTTAGTTGATTTTACAGGATCAGATTTAAGTCAAGTTCTTGCATTTATACGTTGGCTTGTATGCTCGCACGATGGAGGCTTAAGCGCTTGGCTTTGTTTCGTGTCACAATGACCTAACATATCCTTTTATAAAAAAAATTTGAATTGGGTGCACAAGGGAACAAAAGAGATTTGGATGAGTTGGGTGTTAATTTTAATTATGATAATTTTTTTTGTCTTTTATTATTTTATATTTTTTATTATTTTTTATTAACATCCTAATAAAAATAAAAATGACATTTTTTTCTATTTTTAAATTATATTAATAATAAAAAATAATTAAATTAAATTAATAAAATGGAGAAAAAATACGAATTGAGATAAAATACAAAATACAAATTGAGATAAAATAAAAAAATTGAGGAACACTCTTATAAAATAACAAAGATTATGTAATAAAATGCAGATATTTTAAAGAATACGAATTGCGATAAAATATATAATTGATGTTATTTTATGTACAAAAAACTTTAAAAAATAACAAAGATAACAAATAAGGATTTTATTGAGATGGGAAAAAAAATTTGTGTGTAAGAGTGTTAGAAATTGGGAGTTTTATGTATAGAGTGAGTGAAAAAAAAAATTGGTGAGAAAATGTGAGAAAGTTGTGTTCTTTTTATACTAGAAACTAAGTTAACAAATAAAGGAAAAAAATAAATATTTATCAATAACATCTAAATGTCTAAAAAAAAAAACAATTTTGATTGTGATATTTAATCAATTAATCAATATTTTCCTAATACCTCTTACTTGTTCCTCAAGATGTGAAAAAATGATAAAAATAAAACAAATCAAATTAAGACCTTCTTTTTTTTTTTTTAGTCTTTTGAAATTAAAAGTGCATAGAAAGAAAAAATAGTAATTATTAAAAAAATGCTTAATTAAAAAAATGACAATTAATATTAAAAATAAAAATTAAACTCTTTTTGACTTTTTCAATAAAAATAACAATAAAAAGAAAACTGCAAAAAAGAGGTACGATAGGATTCAAATGCGCGAACCTATATTTGACCTCCTTACTAGATTACCAACTGAGTCAATTGAATCATTCAAAATGAAAAATTCTTAAAAGCTATAAAAGGTTACTTTGGCAAAATTTAGGGTATGACTGGTAGAATAATGGTAAATCATGCAGTTCTTTATTTAACAACATCTTCTCTGTCCCATTGATTCCATTTTTTCTTTTTGCACTTTTCATGTTTTGGCCAAGGATAAACACACCATTTTCCTAGTCATAATTCAATTGATAACCCTGAGAGCTTGCAATTGGCTGAAACTTACCAGCACACTTAAAATTTAAAATATCACACAAATATAAGTGTTAGGCCTAAATAAAACCAAGTATGATCCAAACACATTATTACAATTAAAAAATGAATAAAATTAAATAAAAGAGGCAGCATATCATGCATCCCTTCTCCTCTTGTGGACTTATGCAATTGATTATTTTGAGCCTTGAGTCTTCTAACTTAGGCCTTATTTCCATCATAGTAACTAAATTTTGATTTACGACCTCCCTAGCTTTCTTGGCACATGTCCTAGTCATTGGTCCTCCTAGTCCTTGAATTGCTTGATATGTATTATTGACTATTATGCCCTCATCACATAAGCTATTATTTGTTGTGCTAAGTATTTTTAACAATTTGTTGAGCGTTCACTGATTAAGACCTCTCATAATACATTAGGGGATTGTAGTTGACAACGAGCGTTACCTAACTAAAACTTGGGTGTACTTATTTTGTTAATAATCACAATCTTTAGAGAAGCAATTCTCTTTTCAAATGAATTACCACACACAAATAGGCAAAGGATTCAAAACGGGACTAATTGCCTTTCTCATTAGAGTTTCTAAACCTTAATATTTTTATCACGTTATTTTCAAATTTGCATCATACTCTCCGCATTCTCCCCTTTTTTGTTACTATTTGTATTTGTTCTAAATAAGTAAAATCATCAATTCCCATTAGTTATAACAATATCTATGAATAAGAATTTTAAATATGACCACTGAGTCGACCATTTTTTTCACTGGCCAAAATAATTATCATATACTTGCTGTAAGTTCTATGGTTTTTGGATTAACTACATTTTGGTAAAACAACATGTTGTTAGCAAGATGTTAAACCAGATGTTCTGCCATGACAGTCAAACATCATGTTTTGCATGATGTTGTGACATGTTCCAGGGAATGTTATACTTGTTGGAAATTCACCACACCCTATGATGATTTCCCTTCAATCTTGATCTCAAGATTGATCACTAACCCACAACAATTCGTAATGGCAATGATGAACAAAGAAAGAAGAAGAACAATAGCAGCAAGAAAGAAAGAGAGAAGAGAAAAGAAATATTTGGAGAGAGTTTGTTACCCACGAACTGTGGGATTTCTGTGTTTATTCACTTGCTAAATCTGCAACTGTGAATGATATGCTACTGCATGTTACAATGTACAAGGGATACTCCCTTTATATAGATTTAGATTTACAAAGGCCCAAAACTTTAAAGCCCAAAATATCAAATCTAATCTAATAAAAGCAAATCTGAATCCAATCTAAATGAGTCTGTCGAAACACCTTCGACAGCTTCGACACAAAGCTATTCGACTTCGACACTTAGACACTAGGAATTACAATTTAACACACCACCTAATTCATTGTGTCTAAGCTATCTACATTCATCATAGTCCTTAGCTTTCTGAAGGCTTCGACCTGCACTCCCTTCGTCATAATATCTGCAATCTGATTCTCAGTTCTGCAGTGTTCCAACTTCATCTTCCCTTCTGCTACCTGCTCTCGAAGATAATGGAACCTCATTTCGATGTGCTTGCTTCGACCGTGAGCTATTGGATTCTTTGCCAAATTGATAGCTGACATGCTGTCGATCTTCATGGTAATTGCTCCATGATTCTTCCCTGTAATCTCTTCGACCAAGTTCACCAGCCATGTTGCTTGACATGCACAAAGAGAAGCAACTATGTATTTTGCTTCGCATGATGACAATGCCACTACTGGCTCCTTTCTCGAACTCCAAGCAACTGGTGCACCACCTAACATAAACACATATCCAGCTGTGGATTTTCTATCCTCTGCATCACTACACCAGCTAGAGTCTGTGTATCCCACTAACTTGCATTCTTTCCCTTCGTCAGCTGCAGGAAATAAGATGCCATAGTCGAGAGTCCCTTTCAGATACCTCAGTATCCTCTTCGTTGCTGTTAGGTGTGATACCTTTGGCTTCTGCATGAATCTACTTACCATACCAACACTGTATGCTAAGTCAGGCCTTGTGTGACAAAGGTATCTAAGTGACCCAATAAGTCTTCTGTATTGGGTTGGGTCGACATCATCTTCGTCTGGATCCTTCGACAGTTGCAGTCTGGTCTCAGTTGGAGTCGAAGTTGAGTTGCAATCTTGTATCTCAAATCTCTTGAGTATTTCGCCTACATATCTTCGTTGGTGCATCATCAAACCTCTACTAGTCTTGTAGAACTCGATGCCAAGGAAATATGAGAGATCTCCCAAGTCTGACATTTCAAACTCTTCACTTAGGTCATGTTTGAAGTCTTCGATCTCCTTCTTGCAACTTCCTGCTATCAATAAATCATCGACATAGAGACATAGTATAAGCAATTCGCCATTGCTTCTTCTTACATATACTCCATGCTCAGTTGTACACTTCACAAATTCCTTCTCCCTCAAGAAGCTGTCGATTTTCTTGTTCCAAGCTCTTGGAGCTTGCTTAAGTCCATACAGGGCTTTATGCAGCCTGTACACCTTTCCTTCTTCGCCTTGTTTCACATACCCAGCTGGTTGTGCGACATAAACTTCTTCGTCTAGGGGACCATTAAGGAATGCACACTTCACGTCCATCTGACATGTGTGCCAATTATTCATATTTGCTAGACCAACAACCAACCTGATTGTTTCGATCCTAGCAACAGGTGCAAACACTTCATCGAAGTCGATTCCTTCCTTTTGAAGAAATCCTTTCGCCACAAGTCTCGCCTTGTGTCGAGTTACTTCTCCTTTGGGATTCACTTTCACTTTGTAAACCCACTTCACATCAATTGCCTTCTTGCCTTGAGGCAATTCGACAAGTGACCATGTGTTGTTGACTTCGATGGATTCTAACTCATCATTCATTGCTTTCACCCACTTCGAATCTTTCAATGCCTCAGCTGCATTGACTGGTTCGACATCTGCGTAGAAAGCATAATGTACCAGCTCACCCTCTTCATCAACCACATCATCTGATGTAATTACACATTCTTGCAACCTTGCAGGCATGTGTCTTGTTCGTCGAGGTCTGCTTGAACCTGCTTCATCTGCAACTGGTTCTTGTCGAACTTCTCTTTCGACTTCAGTGGCTGGTTCTTCACAATAGATTCTCACTGAATCCTTTTTGGCATTCTTTATCCAATCCCATTCTTTAAGCTCATCTATGATCATGTCCCTGCTGATCACTACTTGCTTATTCACTGGGTCGAACAGCTTGTAACCTCCAGTCGAATGATATCCTATCAAGATCATCTGATTTGACTTGTCATCAAGCTTCCTTCTCAACTGATCTGGCACATGTCTATGTGCTATAGATCCAAACACCTTTAAGTGACTGAGGCTTGGCTTGTCACCAGACCAACATTCTTCTGGTGTGACTCCTTCAAGCTTCTTTGTCGGACATCTGTTCAAAAGATATGTTGCTGTCGAAACTACTTCTCCCCATAATTCTTTGGGTAGATGCTTTCCATTCAACATACTTCTTACCATGTTCATGATGGTTCTGTTCTTGCGTTCTGCAATCCCATTCTGCTGTGGAGTGTAGGGTGGCACCACCTCATGCACAATCCCTTCTTTTCTACGCAATGCATCGAACTCTTTCGACACATATTCTCCACCACCATCTGTCCTCAGAGTTTTCAACCTTCGACCACTCTGTCTTTCGACCATGGATTTGAATCTGACAAATACCTCAAACACATCACTTTTCTTCTTGATGTGATAAGTCCATAATTTTCGACTGAAGTCATCTATAAACGTGACAAAATATCTGTTGCCACCAATCGAATCCACCTGGATTGGACCACATACATCAGAGTATATGACTTCAAGAATTGCCTTCGACTTCCTTCCTGCATCCTTGCTGAAGCTATTCTTGTGTTGTTTCAACTGAACACACTCTTCACAAACTTCACTAGGAATGTCGATTTCTGGTAATCCTGACACCATATTTCTTCTCTTCAGCTCCCTGATGTCATTGAAGTTGAGATGGCCTAGTCGAAAGTGCCATAATCACTCATCTCTACTGGCTACTGTTCCTAGACACTTGTGCTCCATCACATTGAGTTCAATCTTGAAGGTCCTATTCTGAGACATTGGAGCCTTCAAGATCAACCTACCACCTGCGTCGAGAACTCTCATCATCTTGTCTTCGACAACTACCTTGTAGTTTTTTTCGACAAGCTGCCCTATACTGAGCAAATTACTCTTCATGCCTGGAATGTACAACACATTGGAAATTGTTGACCTTTTGCCATCTTTCCTCATAATCAGAACATCACCAACACCTTCAGCTGCTAGAGTGTTGTCATTTGCAAACTTCATCGTGTTCTTCGACGAGGGCTTCATGTTGACAAACCAATCTTTCCTCCCAGTCATGTGTGATGAGCATCCTGAGTCCAAGTACCACTAATCTTGGAATCTCTCTTCATCTTTCGTTGTGACCATTAGCAACGTCTCTTCTTCTTCATGCTTCGCCAGATTTGCATCAGTTTCTTGATTTTTCTTCTTTTCTGGACAGTTACTAACATAATGGCCATACTTCTGACAATTGAAACATTGAATGTGACTTTTGTCTGACTTTCGACCACCACCTCTTCCTCTACCTGCAGCACCACCTTTTTGGTTGCCTTGGTTCCAAGGTTTCTTCTGAGTCGAATTACTGGCTCCTCTATCTTTGTTGCCATTCACGTTTCCTTTGCCTTTCCTTTCCTTTTCTAACTGCTCCTGCAAAGCCATATCACTCTTCAACTTTCCTGCAACCCTCTCAGCCATCCTTTGTTCATGAGACTCAAGCGTCCCTTGAAGCTCTTCCTTCGTTAATACTGACAAGTCTTTTGACTCTTCTATGGCTACTACCACGTGGTCGAACTTAGGAGCCAACAATCTCAAAATCTTTGAGACAACTGCTTTCGTCGTCAGCGTTTCTCCATATACTTTGATTTGATTCACAAGTTTTGTAACTCTTGTGAAGAAATCTGCAATACTTTCGTTGTCTTCCATCTGAAGTAACTCATAGGTTCTCTTGTGAGTTTGTAACCTCACCTCTTTCACCTTCTCTGCACCTCCAAATGACTTTTCAAGAATCTCCCATGCTTCTTTTGCTGATTCTGCATCGCTAACCTTTTCAAAGTTATCTGGATCAACATATTGATGGATTATAAACATCGCTTTATAATCTTTCTTCTTCAATTCTTTGAGTGCAGCCTTTTCTTCATCCGTCGCGTTCTCCCCAAGCGGTGTTACTCCTTCCTTCACAAGATCCCAAAGATCTTGATAACAGAAAACCACCTTGATCTACTTGCACCAATTCTCATAATTATCTTTCTTGAGAATCGGAAGACTCGCCGGAAAATGCCCATTCGGATGATTCATCGCCATCACAATTTTCCTCCTTGAATCGCAACCGGAGCTCTAGATACCAGATGTTGGAAATTCACCACACCCTATGATGATTTCCCTTCAATCTTGATCTCAAGATTGATCACTAACCCACAACAATTCGTAATGGCAATGATGAATAAAGAAAGAAGAAGAACAATAGCAGCAAGAAAGAAAGAGAGAAGAGAAAAGAAATATTTGGAGAGAGTTTGTTACCCACGAACTGTGGGATTTCTGTGTTTATTCACTTGCTAAATCTGCAACTGTGAATGATATGCTACTGCATGTTACAATGTACAAGGGATACTTCCTTTATATCGATTTAGATTTACAAAGGCCCAAAACTTTAAAGCCCAAAATATCAAATCTAATCTAATAAAAGCAAATCTGAATCCAATCTAAATGAGTCTGTCGAAACACCTTCGACAGCTTCGACACAAAGCTATTCGACTTCGACACTTAGACACTAGGAATTACAATTTAACAATACTAGATAGCTAGGGCATGTCTATTTTGGTATTTTTAGTGTGATTTTTGAGTGTGTTCTAATTCACACATGTGTGTTTTTCATAGGAGTATATTGTGATATTTTCTGTTATGACATATTCTGTTACTTTTCATAAAAAGGATCCTTGAGCCTTTTTAGGAAAGTTTGTATTTTGCTCCTATTATTGTGTAGGATGATTTGCAGCTAGTTTAAACTGATTGCTTTTATTTGTGCGCCTCAAGAAGCCCAAGTCTAGTAGGTCTGAAGGTTATTTAAAGTGAAGATCAAATCCTATTGAAGAAGAGAACACCACGTGATGATTTTGTGAAATAAGGATTAGTCGTGTTTTTGTTGGTCTTTAGGGTTTAGTGTTTGTTAATTGTATGTCACTCATGTATCTTCTGATGCATTGAGGTTGACTAATTGTTAATTGTTCATTGTCCACTCTAAAGCTTTTAAGCAAGAGCGTATTGTTCTTGATTGAAGCTTTTAAGCAAAATCTAGTATTGTCTTGGAAGTGTGCTACTTCTATTTTTGTGGAATTATTGAATTGTCACTGGGATCGTGACTGATTAGGAAGTGAGAAGGGGATCTCATATCTAGAGGGTGTCTAGGTAGAAGTTGCACAAGGTAGGGATTAGGTGAGAAGTTGTAAACGGGCGAGTTTAGCTTTGAACTAATACTATTATAGTGAATTTCCTTCCTGGCTTGGTAGCCCCCAGATGTCGGTGAGTTGCACCGAACTGGGTTAACAATTCTGGTGTTTATTTTATTTTTCTGTCATATAAATTTATGCATCTTTGTTAGTATGGTCAAGTTGTTTTGATCCTAGTGTTATGACATCTGTCTCAACATCTGGTATCTGCATGCCAGAATTTAAATTGGCATCAGAGCAGGTCACCCTGTTCTATTTTTGGGTAAGCTCCAGGGAGTTTGTTTTCTAGTACCATGAACAAGGAAGAAGGATACAACAATAAACTACCTCTTTTGGATGGATCCAATTATGACTGGTGGAGGGATCATATGATAGCCTTCCTAAAATCTATGGACAACAGATCATGAAAAGCTATATTGGAAGGTTGGGATCACCCCATTATGAAGGACAGGGATGGCAATGAGTCCTTGAAGCTAGAAGAAGGCTGGTCAGAAGAGGAAGATGAATTAGCTCTTGGAAACTCCAAAGCCTTGAATGCCCTATTAAATGGAGTAGACAAGAATACTTTCAGGTTGATCGGTACCTGTACTGTGGCTAAAGAGGCTTGTGAAATCCTCAAGACAACTCATGAATGCGCAACTAAAGAAAGGATGTCTGAAGAAAAGCTGGTTAGAAAAATTCTCAGAGCTCTACCTAAGAGGTCTAATATGAAGGTGACAACTATTGAAGAAGGTAAAACATCAGCAGCATGAGGGTTGATGAACTTATCGGATCTCTTCAAACCTTTGAACAGACCATCTGTGACAACTCAGAGGAGAAAAATAAGAGCTTTTATTTTCTATCCAATATTGAAGATATATAGATTAAGTATGATCTTGACACTAAGGAAGGAATGCCAAATACTATTGGAAATCAAGTACTGGAGAAGATGAAAAAAAGAACAAGACTAAATGTCAAGAACATCTCTCTTGATATCAGCAAGAACTGTGATTCTCAAGAAAAAGACAAAAGTGTTCAATGTTATGAGTGTCAAGGAATGGGGCAACTTAGTGTAGAATGCCCAACATATCTCGAGAAACAACAAAAAGGAATGACTGTTTCTTGGACTGAGGATGAATCTGAAGGTGGAAAGGATAATGAAGATATCAAGCTTGTTAAAGCCTTCTCTGGGAAATGTGACTGTAGGAGGAAAGAAGATGTCTTATGAAGACCTAACTACCGTGTACAAAGACTTATGTGTCAAAATTGACGAAGTGTGCAAGGAGGGTGAAAAACAAAAGCTTGTCATAAGACAACTGCAGGTTGAGAAAAAGGAATTGCTTACTAAAGTGTATGATTTCTAGAGTGAAGTATCCATAGTGACCTTTAAGTTAGAACACATGAATAAGCTTGTTAAAATGTTAAACAATGGAACATATGTGTTGGATGATATACTCAAAGCTGGAAGAGATGCTGGAAGTCCAACAGGAATTGGATATAACAAAAAGGAAAAATCTTCTATGTCTAGACATATCTATCCTGAAAAGAGAAGTGACACCTTAGTTACAAAGAGGAAGTTCCAACATCATACACAACATCAGGAAGCTTTCACTGTACCTAATTTCCAACCCAAGAGATGTCCCCATTTTGGAAAGCAGTGTCATATAGGAGCCTTCTGTTACAGGTTGTATGGTTATCCTAAACCTTATAGAAATCAAGTAAACAAGGAAAAGGGCAAGTGGAAAGTCAATGATATAAAGCTATATCTCATGGCTCATGGTTCTCTCAAGACTTCTATCAAAAAAGATTGGTACCCTGATAGAAAATTTGATAAGTATAATATAATGAAGGAAATCATATCTGAACAAGTTGTGGGAGGATTGCCAAAGCTCAAGATTAAAGAGAGCAGAGTTTGTGATAAGTTCCAAATTCGGAGGGAAATCAAGATGTCACATACCGAGTGACAACATCAGAATGCTTCCAAAGTTCTATAACTTTTGCATATGAAGTTAATGGGACCAATGCAGGAAGAAAGCCTGGGTGTAAAGGGGAATTCCTTTATGGATGTTGTTGATACTTCTGTTTTAAATGTTGTTGTTTCAAATGTTTCAAATGTTGTTACCTCTGAAACTGAGAGTCTAAATAGCCCTAAATCAAAAGATACTCTAAGCCAGTCTAGTTTGAATGTTGTTGTTAATAAAAGTGTTCATATGTCTCTCTCTAAGATCTTGGTTACTGATCCTGAGTCTGATGTTTTGCTTGATGCCGCAACATCCTTGGCCCAACCTGGTCATTCTTTTGAAACCACACAAGAAAACGTTTAGAGTAAGTCTCCTAAAAAAACTCATGAGAATATGGTTGAAGATGATTCTGTTTGTGGTAAAAGGGATGATTCTGATGATAATAGTATGTCTGTTGAAGATAAAGAAGAGAGTGTTGGTGTAAAGAAGGATCAGTCTACTGACATTGTCAATGTAGATGGTCTAGATTCTGATGATGAGCCTATAGGAAAGAAACTGGCTCCTGGTATTGTTAAAAGATTGAGGAACAAAAAGGGGAAGGTTGTTGTGTCTGCAAGCAAGCCTTCTAAGGCATCCAAGAAAAGTAATAAGGTTCTACCTGACAAAGGATGGAGTAAAGGTATGGTCGCTGCTACCAAGAAAAGGTCATTGACAAGAAAGGAAACGCCCTCAAGTGACTCTGAGTATGATGTCTAACAAGATGTTCCAGACATCATGTCTTCTGCTAAGAAAAAAAGTGTTAATATGGATCAAAGTTTATACGGGAATATAATTGGTAGTCTATTGTATCCTACTGTTGAAAAGTATTTTGGGGGTGTTTTATCGTATCCATAGGGATTGAACGTATATTGCCGTTGTTCGATAGTCAAAAGCATTTCAAACTTTATAGTAACAAAGAGTTTGGTTTTTCGTATCATATGCATAAAATTTAGTAATCAACGGTAAAAATATTGGTTTTAGGGTTTGGTAAAAACATGCCAAGACTAATGTTCGATAATCCGTTTCGTACGTATCAACTCGATAAAGCGTGTGAACTCGTTAACAATAAATATAACTACATATACTCTCAACAAGTTTCTCTCGAACACTTGTTGTGAGATTTATCATATTGATCCTTTGATGATCTCTCACTCAAAATACCAATATGATAACATTCAAGTTCAATATTTATGAACATCAACTTTCAAAACTATCTATATCCTTATGATTATTGATGGATTGAAACTTAGGTAAAGTTTTAATACATTTCTCTCGAACATGAATTAAAACAAAATATAAACCATGTTAGCAAAGTTTTTCTTCTATATTTATCATCAAAAAAGTTCACAAACTTACAATCAAGATCAATACATACAAAATGATGGATTACCTACCACTAATCTTGACACAAGATGTGTTTAGCTACACATATTCATGGTAGCTTGCTGCACAAGTTTCGTGAGGATATGAAAAAGCATCCGCGTCGAAGAATCGAGATCGGATGTAAATCCAGCTTCTCTATGTGAAAAATCCCTCTTAGATGAAGAAAACTCAGAAAAATATGTTTTGGTGTGAAAAGGTGAAGTTATGATCCCAAGAAAATGTAAAAATTTATTTATAATACACTTGGAATCTGATGCATTCGCACTGCGAATGATCTATTCGCCTAGCGAATGAAGAAAATGGCACCTGAAGTGCCTTCTGATAACTAAACCGCTCTTGTTTGTCTGCATAAGTTCATAATGCGAACGTTTCATTCGCAAAGCGAACTATTCGCCAAAACATTCACAAAGCAAATTTTGGGTCCTTTTGCCACTGTCTCAGCCAAGGGTTCTTTGCCAGGTCCTTCGCAAAGTGAGTGAAGCAGCAAACATTCACTGGGAGTTCGCAAAGCAAACTTTGGTCCCTTTTCCTACTGTCCAATTCTAGAGCTATTCGCTGGAGACCTCGCTAGTGTTCACAAAGTGAATGTTCGCTGGCAAGTTCGTAAAGCGAACTTGCTGATGTTTTCCTCTATTCTTTGGCAGCTTGCATCAATTCTTTTGTGTCTTCTTTCGTTGATCAATTAGTGCACTTTCCTACACAATAACACACATATTACAGGCACCAAAGGTATATATACAATGTTTGAAGAACAACAACAATTCACTACTAAAATCCACAATTAAAACATAGAAAGTGTTGAAAAATGCCAAGTATCAAATACAAATATATAACATGTTTGACATCTAACACCTACAGCTAGATCATAAATCACTTGTGCTGTAGGAGTTTGTGCTAGATATCAGGCTGAGCCTAAAATGAGCCACATTACTCAAGTGAAGAGGATCTTGAAATATATCAATGGTACTAGTGATTATGGAATGTTGTATTCTCATAGTCCAAATTCCTTTCTTGTAGGGTATTATGATGCAGACTGGGCAGGTAGTGCCGATGATAGAAAAAGTACTTATGGAGGATGTTTCTTCTTGGGAAACAATCTTATATCTTGGTTCAGCAAAAAGTAAAATTGTGTGTCTTTGTCTGAATATATTGTTGTAGAAAGCAATTCCTCTCAATTGATTTGGATGAAACAATTGCTAAAGGAATATAATGTCGAACAGGATGTCATGACATTATATTGTGACAATCTGAGTGCAATCAATATATCCAAGAATCCCATCCAACATAGCAGGACAAAGCATATTGACATTCTTCATCATTTTATTAGGGATCTTATTGAGAACAAAATTGTTACTCTTGAGCATGTGGCCACTGAGGAACAACTGACTGTCAAGTTTACTAATGCCTCATATGCAAATCAAATTGAGGACATAAGTTGTGAAGTGAAAACTGATACTGTTGAGGAGTTGTAGTAATTACAGAAATGGAGGAATGCAACACATATTGCATCTTTCTTCTATCCTCTGATGCTTGGGAGGTCAGAGCAAGTGACAGTTGATAGTAGATAGAGTAAGAGATCTTTACAACATAGAAATATTGTTTTGAAGAAGACACGTGACAACTTCAAGGAGTGCAGAAGGATCTTTGATAGAGGCAAGAGTTGGAAGATCATCTAAAAAGGATCTGTTACATTTTTGTTTCCATCTGAATGTTTTTTTTTCGTCTGTTATGTGCGTTTCCATCAGTACGTATGCTTTATGCATTGTGCTTTTGTGCTTCCATGTGTGTGATTCCATTTGTTTTTTGTTTACATTTACTCTATTTTATTTTTTTCAATTTTTGGCTAAAACGGAGGAGTAAAGTGTTGTTTTGTTTGCCGGTTCTGATGTTAGATCAGATGTCATGACTTTATGTCATGTTTGTACTACTGCTTAGTGTCGCTCCCGAAAGATTCGTATCCAACGGTACAAACGGGAGAGTGGCGCAGAAAACACAGAGTCGCCAGTAATGTGTATTTATCCCGAGAGAGGGAGAGGAAACACTGCATAAACCTGAAGAGAAAGGGGGAAAGACATGGTCATCGCAACCATAGTCCGGGTTCGGGAGTCGGTTATGCGAGGGGAAGGTGTTAGCACCCCACGCATAATCGACTCCCGAACCCGGACTATGGTTGCGATGACCATGTCTTTCCCCTTTCTCTTCAGGTTTATGCAGTGTTTTCTTTCCCTCTCTAGGGATAAATACACATTACTGGCGACTCTGTGTTTTCTGCGCCACTCTTGCGTTTGTACCGTTGGATGCAAATCTTTCAGGAGCGACAGCTGGCGGCTCTGCTGGGGATATGAGCACCTTTATCCTGCTGAAGAGTACTGATCATCATTGGCACTTCTGCTTGGAAAGAAGTAGTTGTCAACATCCACTCTGTTAGGGGATAAACACATGTTTCCTGACTAGCTGAGGAAAAATGACTGCCCCATACTCTATGGGGAAACACCATCTTTGATCAAAGATGCTCCATCAATCTCTTGCAAAAGAGGCTGTAAAAATAAAAACTTCTGGCTACCTGCTGAGGAACGATGAGCCAAATCGCAACTCTGGCCGGGGGTAAACCTCTTATATCCTGCTGAAGGGGACGATCCTTAATGACTCCGCTTAGGGAATTAGTTCTTTCTACTCTGTTGAGGAAGGCGATCCTCGATACTCTGACTGGGGAGAGCAGCAAACTGCTGAGGACGATCAGACTTCAAAGTTGGGGAGCAAGGCTCTACTGGGGAGGTACACCTGTCATCCTGCAAAACCAACAGAAAGGTCTATGTGCAAAAATAATTACTTTGATTATCATCATAGTGAGTGACGTCTAAGCAATTGCCACTGTTTTCCAACTTGTTTCACAAAGCTCAACATTTTAGCATGTAATGTTTATAAAAAATATCAGACATTTTCACAAAAAAAACAGGTAAAACAATAAACAATAGCTCTTTGACTAAAATGCAAACTTTATTGAATGATCAGCTTGTAAATAGGCATTTACATTGGGAAGCAATTCCTGAAAAGAGGTAATTGCGCAAAAAGTAAAAGAAAATACACATGTCGGTAATGTGGGGAACAGACATCCACCATGGCTCGACTCACCTATAACCCATATGACCTGTTTATCCGCAGATACTTTGGCCTTTGAAGATGACTGTCTGGACTGATTCCTTTCCTTAAAATTTTCCAAGTGTGAATAGTGATCACAGATCGAACACGGATCATAGTCTTTGCTTTTAAATCCCTAACTTTTGCTTGGATCGCCCTTTTCGGGTTTTCAATCCACCGGGATACCCATTTTTGCCAAAGTTGCCTTTTCAGGTTTTCAACCTTGCGAGTTTATTCTTTTTTTTCTTTTTATCCCTAATTTTTTCCCGAACCTTTTCTTTTTATGGTTCGCCAGGATGCCCCATTTTTTCCTGAACCGTCTTTTTATGTCCAGCGGGTCTTTTTTATGCAAAGTATTTTTTGACTACATCCGCGTTCACAGGGGACGTAAAATCTTCGCCGTCCATAGTTGAAAGTAATAAGGCTCCACCAGAGAAAACCTGTCTTACTACATATGGCCCTTCGTAATTTGGAGTCCACTTGCCCCTGTGATCTGTTTGAGGAGGAGTGATCCTTTTCAGGACTAATTCACCAGTTTGGAAACACCGAGGACGCACTTTTTGATCAAATGCTTTTTTAATCCTGCTCTGATACAACCGGCCATGCGCAATGGCTTTCAATCTCTTCTCTTCAATGAGGTTCAGTTCATTCAGCCGGGAACGCACCCACTCAGCTTCATCAAGCTTCACATCTGTCAGAATTCTCAAAGAAGGAATCTCAACTTCTAATGGAAAAAATGCTTCCATACCATACACTAGTGAGAAAGGAGTTGCCCCAGTTGATGTGCGTACCGAAGTACGATATCTATGCAAAGCGTAAGGCAACATCTCATGCCAGTCTTTGTATGTCACTACCATCTTCTGCACAATCTTCTTTATGTTCTTATTAGCCGCTTCAACAGCCCCATTCATCTTCGGGCAATAGGGAGAAGAATTGTGATGTTCAATCTTAAAGCTCTGGCATAGCTCCTTCATCATCTTATTGTTCAAGTTCGAACCATTGTCAGTATTGATCCTCTCCGGGACTCCATACCGGCAGATGATGTCCTTCTTAATAAACCGAGCTACCACTTGTCTGGTAACGTTGGCATACGATGCTGCTTCCACCCACTTCGTGAAATAATCAATAGCCACCAGGATAAAACGATGTCCATTCGAAGTAGTCGGCTCGATCTTCCCAATCATGTTAATGCCCCACATGGCAAAAGGTCAAGGTGACGACAAAATATTTAGAGGAGTAGGCGGTACGTGCACCTTATCAGCATAAATTTGGCATTTATGACATTTTCGGGCGTATTTAAAACAATCGGACTCCATAGTCATCCAATAATACCCCGCTCTTAACAATTTTCTTGCCAAAGCATGCCCATTGGCATGAGTACCAAAGGAACCTCCGTGAACTTCTTCCATTAACAGGCATGCCTCGTGTTCATCAACACAACGTAGCAAGACCATGTCAAAGTTTCTCTTTTACAACACATCGTCTTTGTTCAAAAAGAAGTTTCTTGATAACCTCCTCAATGTCTTTTTATCCTTGGAAGATGCCCCGGCTGGGTATTCCTGACTCTTCAGAAAGACCTTGATATCATGATACCAAGGCTTGCCATCTGATACACCTTCAATCGCAAATACAAAAGCAGGTCTATCCAAGCGCATGATTTTGATTGAAGGAGTTTCATTCCAACGATTCACTTGATACATCGATGACAACGTTGTCAACGCATCAGCCATCTGATTCTCTACCCGGGGAATGTGATGGAAGTCCACTCTGTCAAATAAAGGTAACAACGTTCTGGCATAGTTGTTATACGAAACAATATTTGCTTGACGAGTATCCCATTCACCTGTAATCTGATTAACCACCAACGCAAAATCACTATAAACATTGAGGTTCTTGGTTCTCAAATCAATCGCTTCTTCTAACCCCATGATGCATGCTTCATATTCTGCCTCGTTGTTGGTGCATACGAACGCCAATCGGGCAGTGAAGGGTATATGAGAACCCCTTGGAGTCATAATGATTGCTCTGATTCCGTTACCATATGAATTAATAGCTCCATCAAAAACCATCTTCCACTGAGATCCAATCTTAGGTCCTTCATCAGGCAAAGGTTCTTCAAAATCTTTCATCTTCAGATACAAGATATGCTCATCCGGAAATTCAAACTTCATCGGTTGATAATCCTCAATTGGCTGTTCGGCAAGATATTCTGACAAAACACTTCCCTTAATGGCCTTTTGGGAAACATACTGAATATCATATTCTGTCAGAACCATCTGCCAACGGGCTATTCTACCAGAAAGTACTTGCTTCTCAAACACATACTTGATCGGATCCATCTTTGAAATCAAGAGGTTTGTGTGGTTTAACATATATTGCCTCAAACGCTTAGCGGCCCAAGCGAGTGCACAACATGTTTTCTCCAGCATCGAGTACCTTAACTCGCAATCAGTAAACTTTTTACTTAAGTAGTAGATGGCGTGCTCCTTTCTACCTGACTCGTCTTGTTGACCGAGCACACAACCCATTGAATCCTCAAGAACCGTGAGATACATAATCAAAGGTCGTCCTGGCACTGGCGGCATAAGGACCGGAGGTTCCTGCAAGTATTCTTTAATCTTTTCAAATGCCTATTGACAATTTTCATTCCACCTGACTGCTTGATCTTTTCTCAACAACTTGAAGATTGGTTCACACGTGGCTGTGAGATACGAGATGAAACTAGCAATGTAGTTCAACCTCCCCAAGAAACCACAAACCTCTTTCTCTGTTCTCGGCACATGCATTTCTTGTATGGCTTTTACCTTTGCAGGATCAACCTCGATACCTTTTTCACTAACAATAAACCCCAGCAATTTTCCTGATCTCACCCCGAAGGTGCATTTGTTTGGATTCAACCTCAGTCTGAATTTTCTCAATCTTTCAAATTGCTTCTGAAGATTCACCAGATGTTCTTCCTCCATCTGTGACTTCGCAATCATGTCATCAACATAGACCTCAATCTCTTTGTGAATCATATCATGAAAGAGTGTCACCATCGCCCGCTGGTAGGTTGCCCCTGCATTCTTCAATCCAAAGGGCATCACTTTGTAGCAAAAAGTTCCCCACGGTGTTATGAATGTTGTTTTCTCCATGTCCTCTGGGGCCATATTGATTTGGTTATACCCAGAGAAGCCATCCATGAAGGAAAACACCGAATATTGAGCAGTATTGTCAACTAACACATCAATGTGAGAGAGCGGGAAATCCTCCTTTGGGCTTGCTCTATTCAAATCCATGTAATCAACACACATCCTGACCTTTCCATCCTTCTTAGGTACAGGCACGATGTTAGCAACCCATGGAGGATAATTTGTTACGGCAAGAAAACCGGCATCTAACTGTTTCTGAACCTCTTCCTTGATTTTGACAAACATCTCCGGTTTAGTTCTTCTCAACTTTTTTTTGAGTGGAGCACAACGTTCTTTAAGTGGTAGCCGGTGTATAACAATATCAGTATCGAGCCCAGGCATGTCTTGGTAAGACCAAGCGAAGATATCCACATACTCACGGAGCATTTCAATCAATCTTCCCTTGATACTATCTTCCAATGCAGCCCCTATCCTTACTTCTTTTCTGGCGTCCTCGGTTCCCAGATTCACAATCCCAATTTCCTCCTGATGAGGTAGGATGACCCTCTCCTCTTGCTTCAACAATCTGGCCAACTCTTCGGGCAGTTCACAATCTTCGTCAGTCTCTTCTTCAGCCTGATAGATTGGATTGTCAAAGTCATACCGAGCTATAGCTGAGTCATGATCGGTGTCATGTGAACAAAAAGACCTGCATGATTGATGAGGTATGTTTTATTATGTATGCAGCAAAAGAAACACATTGCCATTTTGATGTGGGTTTTTAATGCATAAAAATTAAATAGAAAGACAAAGATCAAAATATTTGAGTGTGAAAAGTCCTTTATTGATGATAAAGCAAAACATGCAACAGTTAAAAGCCCTACAAATAAAATCACTACGTCTTGGGCAGAATGCAGGATTAACATAATTGGAAAACAAAGCAATTACTCGAAGCCAGTCACTTGAATGTCTTTTTCAGAAGACCAGTTGCACAGACTTTCTCCTGGGATACAAGGGCGGATCCAGCTATCCATGTCACAATCACTGTCCCCTTCTTCCTCAATGGCATTAACTTTGTCGAAGAAAACACCAGCACTGGTGAAACGAACTGGGCCATAGAATTTGGGAGGATCCCCTGCTCTCCTGGGTGGCTTGTATCCCAATCCATAAGTATTCCCTTTCGGCTAAACTTCAACCACTTGGCCCCACCTCTGTGAGCTACCGGCCTCAACCACAGTTTTGGCGTCTTTAAACGAAGACATAGAAACCTCAGGATGATTTTCCCCTGCAGGCTGCTCTATAGCTTCAGACTGGACAACCTCTTCATAAACCTTCACCTTCTCAAATCCCTGACACAAAGTCTCATGGATTTCACCATCCACTTCCACGTATTTGAAGGTTGACAGCTGACTAATCATTATGTCCTTCTCTCCGCACACTGTCACCACGTGACCATCTACCATGTATTTCAGCTTTTGATGCAAAGCAGAGGTTATAACGCCTGTACCATGGATCCAAGGACGACCCAACAGACAGCTGTATGCTGGCTGAATATCCATTATATAAAATGTTGCATCAAAGATTTCTGGCCCAACCTTGGTCGGAAGCACAATCTCACCAAAGACAGATCTCTTCGAGCCATTAAAAGCTTGCACCACCAAGTCGCTTGGTGTACAAATAAGTCCCCTGGTATCTAACTTCATTAATGCTTTCTTTGGTAATACATTCAACGATGATCCAGTATCAACCAACACATGTGACATCAGTGAACCACGACACTCAATCGAAATATGCAGGGCATTATTATGATTCCTCCCAGCGGGAGTCAAATCAAGATCCGTAAATCCTAAGCCATTACCCGCATTCACGTGCGCTACAACCCCTTCAAGTTGATTAACAGAAATCTCTTGAGGAACATAGGCCGCATTCAAAACTTTCAGAAGAGCATTCCTATGAGCTCTAGAACATAACCGCAACGACATAATGGAAATCTTGGATGGGGTTTGATGTAACTGGTCCACAATTTTGTAATCACTTTTCCTGATGAGTCTCATAAACTCCTCGACATTTTCAGAAAAAGCATCACCAACCGGCTTTACTGTAGAATCCACAATCACTGGAGTCTGAACAGAACCATCCATTGCCTGTTTTCCCCTATCTTGCCTAGAAGTACTGGGTTAATCATTAATAGGAGTAAGCACTCTACCACTTATCGTTATAGCATCAGCTTCAACCTTAACCTCAGGACTAATACTCACTGGTGAAGTAGTCATTAATTCCTGCTTTTGTCCATTGACAAACACCTCGGCGCCATAATTCTAGGGAATAGCCTTAGTGCTCTCATACGGAATGGGTCCTGCCCTTGTGATGATAACTGGTGGTGGCCTCGCCGGACCAGAAATAGTAATTGTTTTGAAAGGAATGGTGATGGTAGCAACCTTCTCACTAACAACCCCTTCTTGTTGATTAACTCTATCAAACTGTAAACAACCCTCATTAATCATACTCTGGATACCCATCTTCAACGAATCACAACCATTATCCTTCGTCAAACAATCTGAGCAGTTCTCATCATAACCCAGGTAGACGCCACCCTTCAATAACCTGTTTTTAACCGCAGCCAGCGGAGTCTTCAGCTCCTCAACATCCATGATCAAATTCAAAGCTTCACCTTCCTCAATTATCGCATTCACCCTCGGCCCATTGTGATCAGGCATCGGGTTTTGAATAACATTGGGCCGAGCATTCGAGAAATTGATAGCCTTGAAGTCTACAAGGTCTTGCACCTTGTGATGAAACGCCCTACACTTCTCTTCAGTGTGCCCGAAGCACCAGAGTGAAAATCGTAGTGTGCGTTAGCATCGTAGCCTCGTGGGAGTTCCCCTGTTGGTGGAACCAGGGTACAGAGCTTAACTAGATGCAACTGCAGCAAATGTTGCAACAACTGTGCATACGACATTGGTGGTTGATCAAAATGCCTCTCTGCATTTCTTTGTCTATTCTGATACTAGTCCTGCTGCCTGTTCTGATTAGCATTATTCCTCTGTTGCAGTGGTGGAGGTAACATTGCTGGGATAGTTACCGATGCTACTTGTTGATTATTATTCTGGAGATGTTTCCCTTTTCCCCTGTGAGATGATACAGCATTGGCCTCTCCTTTCTTCTTATAACCATCAAACGGCTTCTTTCCATGCCCGGAGGACGATCCATCACCACAAGAAACTTTTCCAGCCTTAATTCCAACCTCTACCTTCTGTCCGATCGCAATCACATCGGCAAACTTGCCTAGTGAACAAGGTAATAGCTTTTCATAATAGTGCTTAGGCAGTGTGTCCATAAACATATCCAACATCTCCTTCTCCAGCATTGGTGGTTGTACCCTAGCCGCCAATTCACGCCACCTTTGCGCGTATTGTTTGAAACTTTCATCATTTTTCTGGGACATGCTCAATAGCTGAGTTCTGTTGGGAGCCATGTCTGTATTGTATTGGTAATGCTTAATAAAAGTTGCAGCTAACTCTCTCCAAATACGAACATCTCTACTTTCCAACGCCATATACCATTTCAAAGACGCGTCGGACAGGCTGTCTTGGAAAAAGTGCATCATTAGCTTTTCGTCCTTGGCATGGGCAGCCATCTTCCTGGTATACGCCTTTACATGAGTTCTCGGGTAGGTAGAACCATTATACTTCTCCAGTGTAGGAATCTGAATCTTGTGTGGAATAACAATATCAGGGACCAACCCTAGGTCGTCCAAATCTATTCCCAGATCATCCTGCTTCACAACCCCTTTCAGTTGCGCCTTGATTAAACGAATCCTCTCATCACTGACCACAGGAGGGCCAGCGTCCAAGCTTCTGACTGAAAAAACATCATCCTGTTGATCATCAAAACGATGGCCATGGATAGCTCGAATAGTGCTTCCTTCTCCAACCACTGAAGGAATCCCACCCTGTCCACCAGCACCAAGGATAGGAATGTTGGTACCAGTAACACCTCCGCCCGGAGGAATAACACGATTAAGAAGACCACCGTGTAAGATACCATTTTCATCAACCTGTGCCACCAAAGGCTGAACTAGAGTTCTGAATTCATCCTGGCTCTGCACCATACCTTGCATCATCTCCATGAATTGATCGATGCGAGCTTGCATAGCTGCCATGTCTGCCTGAACTTTGTCCATCACTCTACTTTGATTAAGCCTGGTAGAATACCGATGAACTGGTTGATCAATCCTGACTGTCAAAAAGAAAGAGCATAAGAAATCCAGAGAATCTGAGATAACCTGCTATGCAAAATGAGATGATTATGCAAATGCAAACATGTATGAACATTATCAAGGCGATCTATCCCTTGATTCCAGCTTTTACAACAAAAGAGAACTGAATTCCTGATCATATAAAGAGAATAAGCATCTGTTACAACACAAGTCTGAATAAGCATAAACAAAGACCCCGACCAACAAGCCTGACGGTGATCCCGGAAATACAAAGAAAACAGCAGCAAGGAAACTAAGGCATATCATCAAGACTCAGCCGTGCTAGAATTCCCCATTCGTCATTCTTTTTGCACCAATTTTGCACTTCCTTGAGAAAATTCTTGGTATTAGGATGTTATGGTCTCTGAATCAACTACTGAATCAAAAGATCCCTCCTGTGCAAGATCCCTGTAAAATAACGACTATGCAATTCCCAATCATCTTCCCCAGAAGCTCCACCTGAACTTGGACCTTCGCTTCTGGCTCTTTTCACTTCAGCTTGGATCTTCAGCTGTTCCATATCTTCCATGGTTTCCTTGAGCTTTTCCTTAATTGATCTCCTCTCAAAGATCCCTGATAAAATCTCCTTATCCTTTTTTCGAAGCTTTGTCTTTAAACCTTCAATATGCTCCAGATACTTGTCCTCTTTCAACCTGTTGGCAGTAATTGCTGTATTCTGACGGTCATGGAACCTGTGAATTCTTGACATAGCATAAACCAACTCTTTCTTTTTGGACGAAAGGACCTTGCTAACACTTTTCAATGCTTGAGCCACTTTCTCTCTGGCTGTGGCTTCTTTAGACAATTCTTTCTCCTTCACATCCAAAAGTTCTGATTTCAACCTAGCAACGTGGATAGCTTCGCCTTTTTTGTGCTTCAACTGACCAACCTCTTGCCCAGCTCACGATTCTCCTCTTGGAGTTTCTCCTTCTCAGCCCATAACTTATCATACTTCTCTATATCAACAGTAGGCATGGCAAAACAATTAGGGATAAGAGATGTCAAGAGATGATCATGCATAATTCATTTAAGCACAAATAATCAAACATATATCAAATGACATTCAAAAATTGTGAAATTAAACCCCAAATTACCTAAGTTAGAAGCTAGCAACATGCCAAAATATCACACAAAAATTCACAAGTTAAGTACCTCAAACAATGTTTCAAAGTTGCATAAGAACAAAGAAGAACAATGCACAAATAGAGGGACTAAAATGCAATATGAAAAGATTTTAAAAATATGATAAAAATATTTTTAAGGACCTCAAGATGTCCTTTGAAATATGAAAAATGAATGAGATGTAAATCATACACCAATGATGAGAACAAAAATCAACAAGATCAAGTGTGCACAAGGGAAGAAATTCACAAAGAAAATTAATCAAACAATTAATTCAGATGCACAAAATAAAATAAAATGGAAAAATAAAATTTGAAAAATTTTTATAAAATTCCAAAGATGCTTCATGATTTTTTTGGTGATTTTTAGATGCATAAAACTAATTTTAAAAATTAAAATGCAAAACAATGCAAAGAAAATAAAAAAGAATAAAAGAAACCCAAGGGGGTGCAACAAGCAGAGAATACACGTTGAAAATATAAAATGGGCTCAAGGAGGGGGTGGGGAAAGCAAGCCCAGTCCACTCAAATAGTTAGCGCATACCAAACACAAAAATAAGGACCCAGTCAACATGATTGACTCACACAAGCCACAAGATTGATCCAACACTGCACATTCAGCCAATCAAAATCACAAGTAATCAAGATGAAAGGCCAGTATTAAGAGTTCATGGTAGCAACAATACACGCGCGCACATCCAATCATCAGAAATTAAAACACATCACGTGAATATCACATGGAATTTTTAATGCGTTGGCACAATCAAAGCCATCAGATCAAATCAACGTGCACAAATAAATCATCAGATCAAAGATTAAACAAGATGTGTGGCTCAGATCTGTGTGTGCATAATAACAACCATGGATTAACAACATACAATCAATAAAATAAAAGAAGATTTTAAATGACGTGGCCCAACGTGAACCATCAGATCTGGACCACCAACAGTCCAGATTTCATCTTCTTCCTCTGAACCTCAGGTGACCTGAAACATAACCAGACGCCGGAGCCCTAGCTCCGGTCGTCTTCTTCGGCGACCTGCACTTCAAAAATTCCCAGAAATTGCAAACAAGTACACCATTCCACTCAGAATTTCACAAGGATCATGAATAACAAGTTCAAATTAACAGATCATGCAAGGATAAACCAAATCGAAGCAAAAAAGTTTGGATCTAAAAACTTCAGATCTACAATACAGCCATGATACACGTCCAAAATAAAATCAAATTACATCAGGATGATCAGCAACTCTCAAAAAACACAATGCACACCATAAAATCAAGTTATATGATGATGAATTTCACACTAACCTGAGAATTGCAGAGCTTAAAATACACCAAGAAAACCCTCTGGAAGCTGCAAATCTACTCCTTAGAACCTCTTATTGCAAAATAAATTCCATTAGAGTTTGGAATCGTGCTAGATCTTGAGGTTTGAACTTGAACCTTCCAAAACTGAATCTGATGAAAAACTCACTCTCAGCTTCAATCAATGGTTGATTCTTGCTCTATTTACTTCACTGATCAAGAATGTGAAATAAAATCTCAAAGAAACTCCAAGGAGAGTGAGTTTCGAAGAGAGAAAGAGTGAGAGCAAAAATTGGAATTCTGAGCAAATGAGAGTGCATGAGGTGTGAATGAATGTGTGATCCTTCTTATATACACTTGGTTATACCTCTGATCATGATTAGGGTTTAGTTAAATCCTTGATTAAGGCTAATGGGAGTGTTATGCAAAAATGCAAGTTGTGATGCACACACTTGTTCACACGCGTGTGGGTCATGAAACAAGTATGATTCACTCAAATTTCTTCTGCTGATCACAAATAGAATGGGTTTGGGCTTTGTAGTGGCTTGATTCATGAGATTTGATCCATCTTGCAAAAATGCATTTTGTGAAATAAGTGAGAAACATGGCACGGATTCACTTGATTCATGGGTAAAAAATGATCGTCATGGAGTGTACTTGGATGTTGCAATATGACTTGAAGCATTAGAAACAATTACAAGTCATTTTGAACCAAAATGCAAAAGGTGGAAAAATGGAACGATGTGAAAACCTTAAAAAGCACCTTGCCTTCTTTTGGTCATAACTTGAGTTTCACAAATGATATGGAGATGGTCTAGTACTTTTTGGAAAGGGGAGAGAGAGATCTTCAACTTCCATGTTTGAGGAAAATTCATTTGAAGCTTCTTTGGTGATGAAAATTCAAGTTGAATGTGGTGGAAAAACTGTCAAAAATGGAAAGTTTCAAATTATAGGTCATTTTCCAAAAATAGTAACTTTTGCACAAATTCTTGATTCTTGATGAATAATGCCATCCATGCCATTCCTTGACCAAATAAAGGTACATGGACTTGGGAAACATGATTTGAACCTTTGAAAACCCATGGTTGACTTACCTCCTTACAGTTGACTTTTCTTTTGAACTGTTGACTTTTGCTTACTTCACAAGTAACTGATCCACTGAACATCTTCCACAATGAACCACTAGCCAAGCCTCCCTCTATGAGTATTTGTGAGTATATGGAACCCATGAGAGCATGCTTGAATCCACAAATTTTTCTCAAGAAGCTCTTTGAACCCAAGAACCCTAATTTGGTCCCTCTGGTTAGGAGGGGAAGATTTACTTGAAATCCTTTGCCATTCTTGATCTTATGAAGATACGATGAACCCCTCAAACCATGAGGCCTGAAACTCCCTTGAGATTAACCAAATACCTTGATCCCATGCTAAGAACCAATACTATGCACAAATGCTAATGCAAGAAATACAAAGAAACATAAGCCAGCTAGCTAAAAACAAGAAGGCAAATTTTGGGGTGCTACACTTAGGAAGTGTAGTTGTTTTGTTGTTGGGTTGTATGCAACTTTTTAGGAGTGTGCATGATAGTCTGTCATGCTTGCTGATGCTGATATGGAACCATTTGCTGTGTCTGGGAGAATACTTTATTCTCTGCAGTAGGTTGTGGTGTTTAGGGGTGTGAGCTTGTGCTAGTGCTTGTGTAGTGTGGATCAATTGCATGAACTGACATGGGATTTCATGAGTTCATGTGTTTTTGGTTTTCCCCTTCAGGGGAGTACTGATTATATGTGACAGGGGGAGTGGTGTACCTGTCTGTTTTGCTGCTGCAAGATTGCAGTCTGTACAAACCTGACATGTCCTCATGTAGCTTGTGTTTGTTTGTGATGTCAGACCTAATGTTTTGACATTGTGCTATCGGTTTTTTCTTCTTTATTGGTTTGACAACATTGTGGTTCTTGAGGTTCTTTGTTTCTGTTTTGTTTCCGCTGTGCACCTCTAATATGTGTTAAGGTTGTATTAACCAAAATTTGCCAAATGGGGAGATTGTAAGTTATGTGGTTTTTGGATTGGCTACATTTTGGCAAAACAACATGCTGTTAGCAAGATGTTAAACCAGATGTTCTACCATGACAGTCAGACATCATGTTCTGCATGATGTTGTGACATGTTCCAGGACATGTTATACCAACTAGCTAGGGCATGTTTATTTTGGTATTTTTAGTGTGACTTTTAAGTGTATTCTAATTCACACACATGCGTTTTTCATAGGAGTATATTGTGGGATTTTCTGTTATGACAGATTCTGTTACTTTTCATAAAAAGGATCCCTGAGCCTTTTTAGAAAAGTTTGTATTTTGCTCCTATTATTGTGCAGGATGATTTGCAGCTAGTTTAAACTTATTGCTGCTATTTGTGCACCTCAAGAAGCCCAAGTCCAGTAGGTCTGAAGGCTAGTTAAAGTGAAGACCAAAACCTATTGAAGAAGAGAACAACACGCGAGGATTTTGCGAAATAAGGATTAGCCGTGTTTTGGTTGGTCTTTAGAGTTTAGTGTTTGTTAATTGTATGTCACTCATGTATCTTTTGATGCATTGAGGTTAACTGATTGTTAATTGTTCATTGTCCACTCTAAAGCTTTTAAGCAAAAGTGTATTGTTCTTGATTGAAGTTTTTAAGCAAAATCAAGTATTGTCTTGGAAGTGTGCTACTTCTATTTTTGTGGAATTGTTGAATTGTCACTGGGATTGTGACTAATTAGGAAGTGAAAGGAGGATCTCATATCTAGAGGGTGTCTAGGTAGAAGTTGCACAAGGTAGAGAATAGACGAGAAATTGTAAACGAGCGAGTTTAATTTTGAACTAATACTATCATAGTGAATTTCCTTCCTGGCTTAGTAGCCCCCAGATGTCGGTGAGTTGCACACTGAACTAGGTTAACAATTTTGGTGTTTATTTTATTTTTCTGTCATTTAAATTTCTGCATCTTTGTTTTTGTGGTCAAGTTGTTTTGATCCCAATGTTTTGACATTTGTCTCGATATCTAGTATCTGCGTGCCAAAATTTCACTTGCAAATGATTTCAAACAACATCTTCCAAGAAGGATGGAAGTGCGTCTTAAAACAAACTTTTAGTAGTGAAAAGACGTTCATGCAGATGGAACCACATGAAGGAGCTACCCATCGCATGATTTGGCTTAGTTGTTATGGTTAGAAGTCATAAATGTCGGAAGTACCTTCAAACTATAAAGGATACCCAAAGCCTTTGAAAGAAGAATTCACTTAATTAGAGGATAAATTCACACTGAATCAATTTGATACTCCATGCACATTAAGGATGTAAACTAGAGACAAGTCTAATTGATGGATGTTGAACAGAAAGTTAGATCAGATAGATCATAATTCATCTGAGCAATAAATTAAATAATTATTTAGAAAAGAGAGCAAATGAGCAAACTGTACCAATTTACAGAAAATTATGTAGAAGAAGTCTATAACAACTACTTGCGACATATCCCAATAGAACCATGATGTTTCAGAAATTGAAGAAGATTATCGATGATCAAGTACATAAACCAATATAAAATATACTTCAACAAAGTAAGTACTAGTATATACGGATATGCAAAGATTGAATGCTATAGGCTAGGAATAATATTCAACCATTGGAAATCTAAGCGGTTCTTTAAAAGTGTAAGGGGTTCCATGAACTCAGGAGGACCGTGGAATGAATTCAATAATTTTTGTAGACACACTAAGTTGAATTACCCTCGCCATTTAGTTTCATTAATAATTTTTCTCCACTTAGTGAATTATTCTTCACATGATAATTGAGTAGCAAAATGTGACATTGTAAGTATAACTGACAAGAAACAAGTTTGCCACGATGTTGTGACACAAACGATAGCAATTAACAATTTCTTAATTTAGAAACGAAGTTTCTTGAGTGAACAATGAAATAGTTAGAACAGAGAGAGAGAAAAAAAGAAAAGATGAAGGAAGGAGAATAGGATTCTTGGGCAAACTGTTTTCTATTCACTTTCTCATTTAGGGTTTACAAATGATTACAAATGAATAACACAATTGGCCACTCTCAACAACCTGTGAGATCTAACATATTTATAGATTAACTAGCTAACTTACATTACAAGCTAACTAAACAATTGGATCCTTAACACAATGTCCAATTCGACAATACATACTAGAACTAACTTCGACTACAATATGTAACACTTCGACATCAGCATGTGAACCATCTTCGACTTCATGCTTGACTCTTGTCGAAACCTGAAAGCTACCCCTGTCGACAATACTAGAGTTCGATAAAAAATCTCACAAATCTCCACCTTGGAACAAACTCTACAATACCAGGGATAATATAGCTTTCATCATACAACTTTATCAACTGCATACAGAGTAAAAACTTGCAGCTCGACAATGTCTTAGTGATCATATCAACATTGTCATCAGTCAAAACCTTCAGCAATTGAACTTCTCCACGCTCGATTATCTCTCTGACAAAGTGTATCCTCACATCGATGTGCTTGGTTCGCTCATGATAGGCTGAATTCTTCGACAGGTGTATTACACTTTGACTATCACATGTAATAGTGATAACTCGACCTTGAAGTTTTAGCTCCTTTGCAAAACCTTCAAGACACGATGCTTCTTTCACAGCTTTAGTGAGGGAAATATATCCTGCTTCATTCGTTGATAAGGCAACAACCTTTTGAAGTGTCACTTGCCAACTGGTTGTTGTGTCGAACATAATCAACACATATCCAGAAATGAATTTTCTGGAATCCATACAACCTGCATAATCAGAGTCGAAAAATCCTTCGATTTCAACTTTGCTATCATCACCATAGGCTCCATAATAAATTAGGACTCGACTCAGAGACCCATTTATGTACCTGTTAATCCACTTCAAAGCTTTCTAGTGCGCCTTTCTAGGATTGACCATATACCTGCTTACAAGGCTCACTCCATACGCTATGTTTGGCCTCGTACATACCATAGCATACATCAAAGAACCTACTATACTAGCATATGGAATGCTACTCATATAGATTCTTTCAGCTTCAGCACTCGGACTTTGAGTAGTACTAAGCTTTAACTGAGGATTTGTCGGAGCCACAATAGGCTTTAAATTCAATATACCAAACTTGTCGAGAACCTTCCGTAGGTATGTCTCTTGAGAGAAGTACAACTTCGACTGCTTTCTATCTCTCCGAATGTATATCCCAAGAATCCTAGTGGCAGCTCCCAGGTCCTTCATTTCGAAATCCTTACTGAGTTCAGCCTTCACATCCATTACATCCTCGACACTATTGCTAGCTACGAGGATATCATCCACATAAAGCAACAAAATAACAAGTGAGTTTCCAGGTCGAAATCTGAGGTAAACACAGTGATCGAACTGGATCCTAGTGAAACCAATGTGTTCCATGAACTTGTCGAATCTCATGTTCAACTGTTGAGGAGATTGTTTCAGGCCATACAAAGACTTAGTCAACTTACACACATAATCTTCCTTATCCTTTTCTACATACCCTTCAGGTTGTCGCATCAGGATCGTTTCATCTAGATCACCATACAGGAAGGCTGTCTTCGTATCCATTTGTTCAAGTTCCAGGTTAAACTTCACCACCATGGCTAACAACATTCTAATGGATCTATGCTTTATAACAGGTGAGAACACATCATTGAAGTCGACACCTTCTTTCTGACTGAATCCCCTAGCAACCAACCTTGCCTTAAAGCGCTTCGACATCACTCATTCGATTCCTTCCTTGACCTTGCAAATCCACTTACAACTGACTAACCTGGCTCCTGCAGGTTTCTCATTCAGCTCCCAAGTGTTATTATCATGACGATATTTCATCTCGTCATCCATGGCTTTTCGCCATTTAGTCTTATTTTGACTCCTTATAGCTTCCTTGTAGTCTCTAGGTTCTTCCTCAAGTACCACACTTGCAGAGATTAAGGCAAAAGCTATAAGATCTACATAACCAAGTCTCTGAGGTGGCTTGATGACTCTTCTCGAACTATCTCTTGCCAGTAGGTAGTCATCGACAGTTTCCTCAGTCTCTTCAACATCTTGCTCTTCTTCTTCGACTCCATCTGGGTTATGCACTTCAGCATCACTATGCTCTACCTCAATTGGAATCTCTACCTGTTCCAGCTCCTCTTCAGAGATTTCTGCACTTCGACCAGCATCACCAGTTTTCTTGAACTCCATCTCGACTTCATTGAAAACTACATCACGACTTGTGATACGTCTTTTGTTACCTGGTTCTAGGCACCACCGCCTATAGCCTTTCACTCCCTCAGGATATCCAAGGAACATGCATCTCAAAGCTCTAGGTTCGACCTTGTCTTTACTAATGTGAGCATAGGCTAAACATTCAAATACTCTCAGTTTTTCGAGGTCTGGTGGTTGACCCGACCTAACTTCTTCAGGTGTCTTCATTCCCAAGGCAGTCGAGGGACATCTATTTATCAGGTAAGCTACTGTCGACACAACCTCCACCCAAAATACCTTCTTCAATCCAGCACTAACCAACATGCATCTAACCCTTTCAAGGATTGTTCGATTGAATCTCTCAGCTAAGCCATTTTGTTGAGGAGTACCTGCTACAGTCTTATGCCAATCTCAGACTCGACACAATAGCTGTCGAAAGATTCATTGCAAAATTTAAGGCGATTGTCGGTTTACACCTCTTAACCTTTCTGTCAGATTGAGTTTCGACCAAAACCTTCCAACTTTTGAAATTCTTAAAAGTTTCATCCTTAGTCTTTTAAATTAATACCCATAACTTTCTGGAATAGTCATCAACTATGGATAGAAAATACCCTACACCTGAATGTGAAGGATTCCTTGCAGGCCCCTAAAGATCAGCATGAATGTAATCAATGGATCCATGTGTTCTTTGTTTACCTTTGCTAAACTTCACCCTACATGATTTACCAAATACACAAGGTTCACAAAACTTCAACTTCTCGACTTTGTCACCACCTAGCAGATTCTGTTTCCCTAGTTCGACCAACCTCTTTTGCTGATATGGCCCAATCTCATGCGCCATAATTTTGTCTTCGACACCGGTTTCATGGATGCAAAATCTCCTTAACCACTTACAACCTCAGCCTCAAGGGTATACAAGCCTTGTTTCTTCATGTCTCTCAAGACTTCCTTCGACCCCTTCATGACTTTCAGGATACCTTGCTCTCTTTTGAAGACATATCCTTTCTTGTCGGATTCACTAAGAGAAATAAAATTCCTCTTAAGGTCATGCATATACCTAACACCAGTTAATAGCTTTATTGACTCATCATGGAGCTTGAATCTCACAGATCCAATACCTGCAATCTTGCAAGCTTTATTGTTTCCCAACGAAACTGATCCACCATCTTGATCACATATTCTTCAAACACATTCTTGTTTGGAGTCATATGCCAAGTATATCCTGAATCCATAATCCACTTTTTGCAAGAGTTACTGCTTGACACCGCAAGGACATCAGATGATTCATAATTATCTTGCATAATAGCTACATTGTTATTGTCCTTACCTCCATTATTATTCAGGTGCTCAGGACACACCTTTGTTGTGTGACCCTCCTTCTTACAGTGATAACACTTAATACAAGAAATATCACCACCATAAGACTTCTGCTAAGTTTTACCTTTTTTCTCCTCAAACCTACCATCTCTCTTCGAGGATTTACCCTTCACGGATAACCCTTTGCCAACTGATGATGATGGTTTCTACTCCTGTCTTTTGTTCAAATCCTTCGAAGACAAGGTTGCTTGAACTTCTTCAAAGGTCAAAGACTCTCTTCCGTACAAGAGGGTTTCTTTGAAGTGAGCATGCGACTTAGGTAAAGAACACAACAATAACAACGCTTGATCTTCGTCACTGATGATAACATCAATATTTTCAAGATCAAGAATCAGCTTGCTGAACGTATCCTATTTCTTCATCAACGCTTTATCTTCATTCATCTTGAATGAATACAAAGCTTGCTTTAAGTACAAACGATTCACCAAGGACTTTGTCATATACAATTCTTCGAGTTTCACCCAAACACCAGTTGCCGTCGTCTCCTTCGAAACCTGCCTGAGATCCTTATCACCAAGACTCAGAACAATTACACTGTGGGCTTTCTCGATCATCATTGTCTTATCCTTCTCCGTCAATGCAGTATCCATGGCATCTTCTCCCTTTAACGCTTCTAGCAAACCCTGTTGAACAAGAAGGGCTCGCATCTTCAAGCGCGATAAACCGAAATCATTAACTCCGATGAACTTCTCAATTTCAAACTTTGTTGGCGGCGTCTTCTCCATGCTCACTGCACCAGTTTGTTGTGACACAAACGATACCAATTAATAAATTCTTGATTGAGAAACGAAGTTTCTTGGGTGAACAATGAAGCAGTTAGAACAGAGAGAGAGAGAGAGAGAGAGAGAGAGAGAAGATGAAAGAAGAAGAATAGGATTCTTGGGCAAACTGTTTTCTATTCACTTTCTCATTTAGGGTTTACAAATGATTACAAATGAATAACACAATTTGCCTCTCTCAACAACCTGAGAGATCTAACCTATTTATAGACTAACTAGCTAACTTATATTACAAGATGACTAAACAATTGGATCTTTAACACAAGGCCCAATTCGACAATGCATACTAGAACTAACTTCGACTACAGTATGTAACACTTCGACATCAGCATGCGAACCAACTTCGACTTCATGCTTGACTCCTATCGAAACCTGAAAGTTATCCCTGTCGACAACACTAGAGTTCGATCCGAAATCTCACACACGAGATTTTAGAAATTATTTTTTTATCAAACAACAAGGGTCCAAGTGAATGATAGTATGAATATCACTCTCGGACGGATGGCCAGACAGGGAAAAACAAAAACAGTTCAACTATTAGAGGGTAATCTGAATTTTTTCTTTAAAGGTGAAAGGCAGTTGAAAGAAGAATGTAGTTCATCAAGTTCATCAAAAAGTGTAACCAAGATCTTCTTGTTTCTTGTCTCACCCAAGAGGAATATGACCAATTTGTATATATGCTCCAACAAGCAATTTTAATGCCTTCAGCTAATCATGAAATTGGTAAAGTTCTAATAAGCTTTTTATGCATCCAACTCTCCTCATTATGGTCTTTCACCAAATGAGCCTACTACGTACATACTATTATTTCCTGTTCTTCAAGTGATAGTTCAAATTCTTGGCTTATTGATTATGGAGCAACATTCACTCTTCTAAACATCTGTTTGAGTCCTTTTATCACATTAGGTCCATTAAAGTGCATTTACCAAATGGTAATTCAGTTTAAGTGCACTATGATGGTAATGTTCAATTCCTCTCTTTTATATTATTATTAATGTTCTATATTCACATAAGTTCAAATTAAATTTTATTTCTATGTCCAAATTATGTCAGTCATTAGCATGTACAGTCCAATTCACAAATGATCAATGTTACATTTAGGATATTAGTACTTGAAGAAAATTGGTTTGACTAATCAAGTGAATGGACTATATCAATTAAAGATGGAGGTTAAAATCACATACCAGACCAAACCCTACACTAATACATGACCTTAAAAATGCCAACGCCTTAAATACCACACAACACAATCATCATATTCTTGTATCATCACTTTGGTATTTTAGGTTAGACCACTTATCTAGTCATAAAATGTCTCATATCACAATTGTACCTATCTATTCCAAATAATAATAAAATTGTTTGTGACATATGCCATTTTTAAATCAAAGAAAAAATTCTGTTATAGTTAGCACTTCACATGTCAACTCAAAATTTGAATTATTGCATTTTGACACACGAGGACCAATTTCAACCCAATATGTTCATGGACACAAGTATTTTCTACCATACTTAATGATTATATTTATAGTAGATTCTCTTTGATAATTCTTCTAAAATTCAAAGCTAAAGTTTCATCCACATTCAAACCTTTGTACAAATGATTGAAAATCAACACAAAGTCAATCATAAGACAACAAAGACTTACAATGGTCCTGAATTTTCCTTATCCGCACTCTATAATTCCAAAGGCATTCTATAATACTTAGCCTTTAATTGGCATATTCATAATGTATATACAAGTTAGTTTGTTACTTAGTAGTTAAATTAGTTAGAGTTTACTAACTAACTTATTTACTAACTTATTATTTAGTAGTTAAGTTCGGTCGAATTTATTAGAGTATATAATAATATTCTTGAATACACCATAGGAGACTCTGCCTCTCTATATAAATCAATGTATACATAATGAAGATTACATGTTTCCTCATTAATTTATTATTATATTTTTATTTTTTTCTACGAATGCCAATAAAGAATAATTTGATCATAAGATGTCAAGAACAATGTGCCAATTTTTATGTTTGTATATCACAACTCAAAACCAAAACCCAAAATATACAAGAAAAAAATAGAAATTATACAAATGACAAAAATAATGTCATCTCTTGTATCACATGTTTTGAAAAATAAGTAATTGCACTAACAAAACCAAATTGAAAATTGTGACATTGAATGAGTGTATGTTAGATATGCCTCCAAGGTCTTTCTGCTAGGCTTACACATTCACTATGTCTATAGCAATCCACAAGATGATCAATGGTTAACCCTGCAGCTTGCATAAAAGAGTGCACTATCACTGGTCCTACAAATCGAAATCCACGTTTTACCATGTCCTTGCTAAGAGCTTCTGCTTTTGGACTCCTTAATGGCACATTTCTTGGGTACTTGTATTTGTTTATTATTGGTTTGTGATTAACAAAACCCCATATGTAGCTACTAAATGATCCACATTCCCTAACAACCTGTTGACAAAGATCAAGAAGTAATTAATTAGTAATCAAGGTGAAATTCATAGAAAGTATAATAGACAGCCGAGTGCACGAGACCCATTAGACGAGATCAGAGGAGGATAGATGTATGCGATCTTAACCTCACAAAATAAAAACAGTTTTTAGAATTTAAATTCGTGATATCAACGCCACAATACAACCACTAAACATCACAATGAGACCATTATTTGTGGGTACTCACCTCGACTTTGACATGAAAAATCTATTGGCTTAGATTTTTCTAGATATTTAATGTTCGAGTCAGGATGAAGTGTTGATACTCACTCTGCCTTTGAGTGCACACACATTCAAATGGGTTTTCTTAAGGTGAGTTGGGGTCGGGATGATAAAATATGCCCCGACCCGACTTAGTGTTGCATCAAAGCTCACCTTCTAACTAAACTCAAATAAGAACCACAAAAAATATGATAAATATGGATTATGAACTTGCCTTCATTATGCATTTGGCATTGTCAACAATGCACATAACTCTACTATCAGCTAAAGAAAGTGCTTTGTTTGATGCTATCTCTATGATTTCCTTTTCCTCCATTTTGGCAACAATGTAAGGATCAAATCCAGCAAAAACTTCTCTACATTAAAAATTATTTACTATACCTATATTAATTAATTTATAAAAAGAAATGAACATGTAAAGTATTATAACATAATTAACCTACACAAATGTTACCTAAGTGGTTCCTTTCTTTTTATAATTTCTGTCCAATTGTAGTCCATGAGTAATCCAGACATTGCAAGCAGCTCAAACAATTTGCTGTTTCATGATTTAATCAAATAAAATTAGACTAGACTCAAACACAGACACGATACTGACACTGATACGTCGACACAAATAATAATTTGAAAAAGTAAATAAATTGAAGTCAATCACAAATATTAATGTCGCATCGATGTAAGTGTCCGACACAGACAAATCTTATTTCAGAAGTGTCGATGCTAGAGATAACACTTACTTGTCATCATAAGCAGGAACTCCCCAACACTCATCATGAAATTCTATGTATAGCTTATCTGCATATGATAATCAAAATTAACTTTATATGGATTAAAACATTTCCTTTTATTACTTTGTTAGATATATCTAATGAAATTGACCATACCACTATTTTTCGTGATCCAATTGCATCTTTTCAATTCCCCTGGCTCAGTAATCACTACTGGACTTGACTGTTGGTGTACAGTTTTAGCTACGGTTGATTCTCTTCTTTCATGTGATGAAGCTGAAATCAAACGAAGTGCCAATGAAATCTTTTCATCCAATGGAGTCAAAGAATCAGCTTGAGAAGAGTCATTTGAGTTTTGTGACAAAGATAATGAAACAGAAGATAAAGATAGTGAAGAAGTGCTTTTTTGAAGCCCTATAGGGTACACTTTCTTGAGGTGGTTATTTCTATTATGGAAAAAACTTTGGTTCAATATTTTTTGTGTATCTTTGAAAGTCGGGCTCCTTTCTAAAGCTTGTTTTTTCACATTTGTTTTAGACATATTTGGAGGAAAAAAAAGGGAAATTTTTGTGTGTCTAATTAATGAGGTAGATGTTGAAGTTGAAGTTGGTTAGAATTGATTAAAACTTAGAGGGTTTTAAAGTTAGTAAGAGGAATGTGTAAGTTGGTTGTTGAAATGTGTGTTTCATGTACATGGAATTTTGTTGGTTCTTGGTTTTCAAGCAATATTTGTTTATAAGTCAATAGCATGGGGAGCACAATTCTATATTGTTTCCTTTGACCCCTTGAAACATACTTCCTCTCTTTTTCTAAATATATAAAATCATCTTAAGTTTTATTTTCAAATATATTTTAAAATTTTGAGTAGAAATATGATGTCTTCTTATTTTGTGGTTCTCCTGTTGCTCCTGACTTATCTAACCTCTCTATTAAGTGATATTAGAGTTCTGATTCAATTTGGTAGAGAGTGAGAGGGTGTAACAATTCACGCCGTCAATGAATAATTAAAATGTTGAATTATATATATATATATATATATATATATATATATATATATATATATATATATATATATATATATATATATATAATTTCTTAAAATTTTGTGTGAAATTGTGATATCTCTCTCATTTATACTCAAAATTTTGGGTCAAATTGTGGTGTCTCCTAATTTGTACTCCCAGAACATTTATGTCATTATTTTGCATTCATGGCCTCCCCAATTATTCTTAACATATTCAATATTTTTAAACATTAACCTATTTAATTCTTGTCAATTATAATCAAAATATGACCAGTTTGTTTTAACTTTTAAAAATTTATTTTTTATTTATTGTTAAAATTTTAATTTTAATTTATTTTTAAAAATAATTTTTATCAAACGATTATTTAAAAGTATCAAAAGTTGTTTTAAATTTTTTTCTATAAATTAAAATATTAATTTTGACAATCAATAACATAAGTATATATTATTGATTATTAAGATAAATCAAAATTACATAAATTAAAAAAATAATAATAAATAATATTAGTAAAAAGTAATTTAAAATAGTTTCAAACTTAAATGATTTTTTGTATAATTTTAATATCAAAAAATGATTAAAAAATAAAGAAATGTATAAATACCTTTTTTGAAAAATGATTTAAATCAATTTTTTATTTGAATATTTTTTTTTAAAGAATCCTTTGTAATGTTTTTAAAATAAAAATATATACTATAAATGTTATTTAAAAAAAATGAAACAAATAGACTCTGATTGAGGTGAGTCAACATTTCTCTTTGTAGTCAAACAGTCTAATAATACCTTTTTTTTTATTGTCGGCAAGTACAAGTATATAAATTTCTCAACAAAAAAGTACTGTACAAGTTTATAATTGGGCAACATTTTATATTTGGACCAAGCATATTAATTTGTTAAACACAGATTCTCTTATATTTAATAACAAGTGAGAATTTCACAACATTACAATATATTTGTAGTTTTTTTTAAATAAACAATAATAATTAATAGACACTCAAATACACAAATTGAATATCAAAATTCAAATTCTCATAATGATATGAAAATTGACGAAATTGATTTCTAGCAATTGAGTTAGGATTTCCATATCATACTCCAATTCTATGTTCTGCTACATTCATCCATGTATTAAACGCAAATTTTAAGCATTTGAAATAATAATATGATTACCAATTTGAATATTTGCTTCATTCTGTTAGATATTGAATGGTAAAGATAGTGGAGGCAAAGCATTATTACTCTAATCATGATTATTTCAGATGCAGTGTTTGTCTCAATGGGCCCATAACATCCTTGACTCCTACTCTAATGCCTTTTATTCTGAGACTTACCTATGGCCTGCAAGGACAAGATATCCCACCTTTCTTACTTCTATACTCGTTTGATCCTTTCCACTTTAAAAGATTTAGCAAGGGTTGTTTTATTAGATTTTTTCTTCTAAGTAACTTAATAGCTTCCTCACTCACATTAAGTGCGAATACGTTGAAAATTATGAGTTAAAACTGATACTTTATACTTCAGTCTTAAGATTCGCCACTTGTTCTTGCCGCTAACAACTGAACTCTAGCTATACGCCCACTATTTGATTGGATTTGATGTAAATATTTTGATCTTGATTTTTACATATGTTGTCCGTTGGAGGTTACATTTATCGCAATTTATTTGAAGGAGTATTATAAGGTGGATATTAATGAAATAGTGCGTGAGACACTTTTGGTGAGGAAAGAAAGAGAGAAAATAAGAAAATAATGATTAATATTATTGAATGAATTGTTATAAATAATGATACATACTATGACTATTTATATACAACTATAATTGAGATTGGGTTAACACAACTTGGATTATATTTAAATATTAAATCTAATATAATCAAATCAAATCAAAAAAAAAATCTAATATAATCAGCTCAAGATTACACTATATATCTTAGAAATTTCGATAAATTGAAACCTCACAAAATCGAATAAACCGAAATGTAAAAGAGTTAAGGGAAAAAGAGAACAAACACAATTTGATTAGGCAGTTTCCCAATCATCCTCGCTATGGGTACCTCTGCCCCCAATTCCACAAATGGAATTGAGATATATATATATATATATATATATATATATATATATATATATATAAGAGTTAAGGGAAAGAGAGAACAAACACAATTTGATTAGGCAGTTCCCCAATCGTCCTCGCTATGGGTACCTCTGCCCCCAATTCCACAAATGGAATTGATATATATATATATATATATTGTCGTTTGCAAATTGTTTATACAAGAGAAGAACAATGAACATCCAAACTCTCAAACATCTTTGATTGTTGATGCAGAGTCTTCTCTCCCCTTGACTCAAGACGAATCAAGTGCCTCGAATTCGGTTGAACAAATCACCGTATCACGCTACTAGACTGCAAGAAACCACCGTTCTTCAGTCACTTTCACTCGGTCGATTTCGATCTTCCGCAATTTGATCCCCAAACCTTTCTTCTACGATCCTCCGACTGTAGCTACTAAACCGAACAAATACTATGCTCTTCGGTTACCTTCGCACGGCTGAATCCCTGTAGAACGAAAACAGTTTGTGCAAAAACCCCCCAAAATCACCGTCCCACGCTACTAGATTGCAAGAGCCTGCGGCTCTTCAATCACCTTCACTCGGTCGATTCTTGGAGGACAAAACCTGAGGTTTTATTCAAGAAACACCTACCAATTCTCAACCCAGAAATGAAGATCACACACTTCCTAATTCTGAACGTTATCACTTCAAAATAATGGGTGACACAAACAAGAATGATTATGTGTAATTGTTTGTTTACTCAATGATGAAGATGAAGATGATGAGAAAGATTGGTATAAATTTTCACGTTTCTTGTTTTTTTTTAATGATAAATGAGATGACCCAGCTATTTATAATGAGTAATGTGACCCACAAAATGAAGCAACAGAAATAACAGAAAAAATTAATGCAGAAAAATAAGTTCAGACGAGTTTGGGTCGACCGCCTTTTTAATGAGGGTCGGCGTGCGCTATCCCGCAAATCTCACTACGCAAATTTAACAACCATGCGTTGACCTATCAACACCTTGCGTCGACGCAAGTCTGCAGAGTTTGCATTTTTACAAATACTCAGAAGCATGCGTCGACCCAAGTCCAGCAGGGGGTCGGCGTGCGCTTTCCCGAACTTTTCACAAAATTTGTTCCAACTAGCATGAGTCGACTCATGCTTACTTTGGGTCGGTTCATGACCTGCAGATTTTCAAAAACTCATTTTTCTACACATTGTAGCTGACCAAGACTAAGACAAACACACCAAACATCAATGTTATGATCATGCACATGTAATTTTAGGTAAGACCTTTTCCTATATATTTAGACGCATGAAAAACAATGGTTAGATGCAATTTTCCCGACTATGAAGTGATACCGCTCAAATTACAATCTAATGCATAGCTTATTTGTTGGCATCATTAAAACCGAAATAGATGAGAGACCTTAGCCCTCACAGATTCTTCGCCAGATATATGGCAGACTTGCTGACGATTTGCAACACAAGAGGTTTTTTCACTTCGATCTCCATTTCTTCAAGTACCGGTCTGATCAAAATTGCTTGACATGAAACATATGATCCTGTTATATATTCCACTTCACATGATGATAATGCCACCACAGGTTGCTTTCTCGAGCACCATGAAATTAGGGCACCAAATACTTGAAAGAAATATCCAGTAGTGCTTCTTCGATCTTCCTTATCTCCACACAAGTCAACATCTGAATAACAAGTAACCATAGCTTTTTTTGCTTTCAGAGTCTCGTCGAAATAAAATTCCATAGTTTGTCGATCCTTTTAAGTATCACAAGATTCTTCTTGTTGCCTTCATGTGTGACACCCTTGATTCACTCATGTATCTGCTCACTAATCCGACTGAGAAACATATATCTGGCCGACTGTTGTACACATATCTTAGAGATCTGACAATCTGTTTGAACAAAGTTGCATCGAATTTTTCTTCCTCTCGATGTTTCTTCAACTTTAAATTTGGTTCGATAAGAGAAATTGCAAGAGTCGAATCATCCATTCTGAATCTCTTGATTATCTCTTTGACATACTTTGATGTAGCACCATGCCTTGCTTCGAAATTTGAAATTCCATGCCTAAGAAGTGTGACAACTTTTCCAGATTTGACATTTCAAATTCCTTCTTCATCAGCTCTTTGAACTTCGACAAGTTCTTCAGGCTATTTCCAGTTACTAGCAAGTCATCGACATATAAGCAGATTATTGTTATATCTTATGCCACAACTTGAACATAGACGCCATACTCAAATTTGCATTTTACGAATCCCAATTCAACCAAGTATGAGTCGATCTTCTTGTTTCATGCCCTAGGTGCCTACTTGAGACCATAGAGCGCTCTGTGCAACTTTTATACTTTACTTGCTTCCTCCTGAATCACAAACCCAGGAGGTTGTGTGACATACACCTCTTCTTCTAAAGGTCCATTCAAAAATGATGATTTCACATCTAAGTGAAATGTTGATCAACCTTGCTTGCATGCCAAGGCCACCACTAGTCGAACAGTTTCCAATCTTGCAACAAGTGCAAATACTTTAGAGTAGTCGAGTCCTTCTCTCTGGAGAAATCCTCGAGCTATCAATCTCGCCTTATGCCTTGCTATTGACCCATCAACATTGTGCTTCAACTTGAACCCCCACTTTACTTCGATAGCTTTTGTATGAGCTGGCAATTCGACCAACTCCCATGTGTTGTTTATTTCAACTGCTTGTAACTCTTCGACCATATCAGACTTCCATTATTTATCTTTAAAGCCTTCGCTATAGTTGATTGGCTTAACACCTGCAAGTAAAGCAAAATGGACTAGTTTCCCATCTATTGTGACTTCATCATCATCAACCACTTCATAGTCTTGAAGTCTTGTTGGACGAGCTCTAGTTCTTTGAGGTTTCTAACTTGTGCCAGCCATATCCTCTTCGACTTCGACTGTGTCGAGAATGTCAGTAACTGCTTCGACTTCTTCTTCGAGTGGAGTATCAACAATGTCTTCGATTTCAACATCATTACTTGCTTCGTCGAAATCATAACTCATCAGTGGCTTGTCAATTGCATTACTAGAATTCCAATCCCAGGCATAATTTTCATCAATCACAATGTCTCGACTCATCACAATCTTATAATTAATTGGATTGAACAACCTATATGCTCTAGTCTTATGATATCCTACAAGAATCATAGGTTCACTCTTATCATCAAGCTTCTTTCTCGTAGCATTAGGAATATGCTTGTAGCAAATAGAGCCAAACACCTTCAGATGACTCACTGATGGTCATTTTCCACTCCACACTTCTTCAGGAACCTTGTTCTTTAGCTTCTTAGTGGGGCACCTGTTCAGAATATAAACAGCAGTCTAAACAACTTCTCCCCATAAGGATTTTGGAAAATTCTTCTGCTTCAGCATGCATCTCGCCATGTCCAATAAGGTCATGTTTCTTCTTTCTGCTATTCCGTTATGTTGAGGAGTATAAGTAGCAGTTATCTCATGATCAATACCATGTTCTGCACAATATGCTTCAAATATCTTGGATGTGTATTCGCCACCTCCATTTGTTTGCAGAACTTTAATTTTCTTTTCACCCTGGTTTTCGACAAGTATCTTGAATCTCTTAAAGATTTCAAATACTTCGTCCTTTCGTTTGATCACATAGATCTAGAGCTTTCGACTGTACTCATCGACAAATGATACGAAATACTTGTTTCCACCAATGGTATGCTCTTCAAAAGGACCACATATATCTGAATGTACAACTTCGAGTATGCAGGATGATCTCATTGGTATAGTCGAAACGAAAGACTTCCTGGAATGATTTCCGACTAGAAAACCTTTATAGAGTTTGCCGTGCATCTTAATACTTGGCATACCAGTCACCATATCTTGAGTGATCGGTTGATTTAGTAACCTAAAGTTCAGATGGCCAAACCTCAGATGCCACAACAAACTATTCTTGCGGTCGACAAATGTTTTTAGACACTGAACCTCAGTCGAACTAATCATGGTCTTAAATGTTCTATTCTTCACAGAGGAAATTTCAAGACCAAGTTATTCTGGATGTCGAAAAGTTATAAGGCTCCATCTTTCATAACCATTGAGAACCCCTTTTCGACCAGTTGTCCGACACTTAGCTGATTACACTTCATTCCAGGGATATAGAGTACATCTTTGATCAAGGCTTTTGCTCCATTACTCATTTGAATAACATGTTGCCAATACCTTCGATTGGAAACTTGCTATTATCAGCAAGCTTCACCTGCCTCTTCTTCGACTTGTCGAAATCTAATAACCATGTTTTTTTTACTAGTCATGTGATTCGAACAGCCTGATTCGAGGAACCAGATCTTGGATTTGACATGGTCATCTGCAACTGAAGCCATAACCACCATATCATTAGAATCATCTGAATCTTGACGCGCAAGATTCTCTCCTTCGTTCTTTCCTTTTGACGAACCCTTGTCTTTCATGTACCAACAATGCTTAGCCAAGTGACCATACTTTTCACAGTTATAACACTGCACACCTTTTCTCTACTTTGTCTTTCTGATAGGAATTTCATTCTCCTATTTTTGAGGATTCAGAAGTTCTATCATCGATCTTATTCTTGTGAGGATTCGACCAAGACTTCTTACCCTAGGTCTTGTCGATTTTGGCTTTGAACTACTTGGAACCACCATTCTTCTTCCACGATTGTGCCTATACTGCTTGTATCGAGTCTTGAACTCCTTTCCTTTCGACAATCCTAATTTCACGCGCTTCCAACAAACTAACCAAATATTCTAGTTTTAGGGTTTCAAGATTGTTAGATTCTTGAATAGCTACGATAACATGATCAAAGTGAGAGATCAAAGTACGCATTACATTCTCAACTATCATCTTATCAATTAGGGTTTCACCACAACCCTTCATGAGATGGACTGGTTTCTGCACCTTCGACACATAGCCTGCAATCTTTTCATCTTCTCCCATTGACAATAATTCATATTGTCGTTGCAAAGTTTGCAACTTGACAACCTTAACTTTCTCGCCTCCTTCATAGTACTTGACAAGAATATCCCACGTCTCATTCGCAGATTCAGCATGAGCGATTCTGTCAAATTTATCTACATAAACCGCCGATTGGATGTCGAACACTGCCTTGTAATGCTTCTTTTTGGCATCATTGTGAGTGGTTCTCTATGCTTTAGTTGCATCTTCACCAAGAGCAATAACGCCATTAGTAACCACTTTTAGGGTTTCATGAAAGCCAAATAGAGATTGCATATGTTTTCTCCATCGAAGTTAATTCCTCATGTCAAGAGTTGGAAAGGGAGTTTGGTAAATTTTCGTTACCATTCATCTTTGCAGTGATTGATCAACCATAACCCACGATCCTAGAAACACGATCTATGACGTGTTATTCTTGAAAACAGGATCAAGAATCTAACCGGAGCTCTAGATACCAATTTGTTAGTGCATGAGGCACTTTTAGTGAGGAGAGAAAGAGAGAATAAGGAAATAAGGATTAATATTATTGAATGAATTGTTACAAATAATGATACATACTATGACTATTTATATACAACCCTAATTGGGCTCGGGCTAACACAACTTGGATTATATTTAAATATTAAATCTAATCAAATCAAATCTAATAAAATCTAATCTATTCTAATATTTCAACACATAGCATAACATGCATGTCATCTCGCATAATACCTAAAATGTCGATCAAAATATATTTTCGGATCTATAGATAGACCGATTGAATCAGTTCTCAAATGTATGTAAAATTAACAGACGAAAAATTTCCAAATCGAGCTTGCAAATATAACTATTATTAGTCTACGGTTCACGTAGTTTAACCTGACATGCTCATTTTATTTTTTTGACTATTTTTCAGTCGTGTTTGATCAGCTTGAATCTTTTAACCCATAATTTTGTACATGAACATTTGATCAAAACCTGCATGTTTCCCAGAAGTATATTTCGCACTGATCATTTTAGTGCATTCGTTTCAATTTTTCGAGCATTTTCCAGTTCGGTTTTTATTCATTTTGAGTCCTTTTATTTTTATTTCTTTGTCAAAATATTTGTTTTAAATAGAATTATCTATGTATTCATTTTGATTTTATTGTGGTTATTTTAAAATGTGTGAATTTTAGTTGTTTTAATTGATTTAATATCATTTAAATCTCATAAAGCATTTAGAAGGGGCATTCTAGGTATTTTAAATTATTTAACAACATGTGTTTCCTTGTTCACATCATTGCCATCGAATTCAAAACGATCAAAGGCTCACAATCCTTGTCCATATCTCTTGACCAATAAAAATTAAAAAATTAAAAAAAAATAAAAAATAGAAGAAAATGAATGAAATAGAAGGACCACTCAAAGGGTGCCACGCGTACCAATCTTCCTCTCTTTTGCAACAGACCATTCTTCTTTTGGGACTGGAGAATCAAATATCTAAACTCTCCACTAGGAGAAGGACACATGTTCCACTATACTACTCTCTCACTTTCACGTAATTAGAAGGATTCATATGATAAGACCCCCTCCGTCTCATAATAAGTGTCTTATTTGAGCTCTACGCGATTCTTAAGAAAATGATTAGATGTGTTGATTTTAATGATAAAATTAGTATGTTTTACTAAAATACCCTTATTTATTATAGTTAGTGGAGTAGTTGAAATGCGTGAATGTTAATAAATAAGGGTATAATAGTGGAAAAAAATAATAAATATTGTATTGGTATTCTAAAGAGACATTTATTTTGAGACATAGAAAAAGTGCAAATGAGACACCTTTTATGAGACGGAGGAAGTGTTTTTTTTTACAGCTAGCAAAATATCTCTCCCCTCATATACATTGCCACGCGTCCCATTTAATAGGATTATAAGAAACAAACTTTTGGTTCTCTCCACCAGATCCTAGGCGGTCTATGCACAATGACCACTCACCAGTCAAGGCTCTCTCATTTTCATAAAAAAATGACCAATCAAGTGAGGCCATCCCATATGCTAACCCATGTTACTTTTTTCCACTCTAAATTTTTCAAAAGATAACCTACCATAACCATCTCACAACACATCTTATCTTCATCCTCCTTCCCCAACTTTGATGCTCAATGGAACTATTCTTGCTAAGTCATTCCCTTAAGATCTGTTTTCCATGTATTCATAAACAAGATAGATGTAAACTTTGTTTTCACAATAACCCTGCATTTTTATCATGTTGAAATGATTGGTTCTTTTTAGCAAATTTACCTATTTAGAAGCGTCTCCTCTCATTCTTATAACAACCAACACTTCCTTGCCATTGTTGAACACACCGCGAAATAAAGAACCTTTGATTCTATTCTTTGAACTAAAATTCTCAGTTGCCTCTATTATTTCCTCAAACCTATACACTTTGGAGATATGTTCAATGATCGATAAACTTCAATTTTCCCATTTATTCAACTAACCCATAAACACTTCTCCACCATATATGCACATATCTAAACACAGACACATACTACCTTGACTTCTATTCAACTATCATCACCTTGATATTTCCTTTGCATACTCAAAAAATCAATATATACTCCTTCATTTTCCACGTTCACCTATTGTTTCTCTACCACACAAACCCTCTCAACATACCCTTCATCTAACAAACAAAACCATCATCCTGCTACATCAACTTTTAGAATAATATTTGTTCATGACATATAATCTTTGGGTTTTGATGATAACAAAAGTATTAAAAGAACAATGGTATTATTTGATGTGTGTTTCAAGTATGCAGGTTCTAATGCTTAAAGATATATATTCAAAATCTGATATAAGGACGCACTTGAGAGAAGCTGAATTACTAGCTTCTGGTGGTGCAGAATCTGAATAACACTCTCTAATTGATGTCTGTCATAGACTCTGAAACTGAAGGTCTCAACATTAGAAGAAGAAACATATTGCCCCTACACTTGGTGAATATAATTGGCTTCTGGTGATTATTTAGAGTTTGTGATAGAGGTGAAGCTATATGTACTGCAGAAATCAAGTTGCATTGTTAAATAAGTTTGTCAGCTAGAGTCTAAGAATACAAGGCTCAAGAAGAGTTGACATGCTTTACATATATCTACTCTCAACGGATCTATAGTACAAGATCTCATGGAAGACGCAATGGCTAAACATGTTACAAAATGGATCAAGATCTTTTGGTGTATCTATCTTCAATGTCTCTTGTACTATGGAGAAAGCAAAGACACTTGATCAAGTTATCTCTTCCAATGGTTAGTCTTCTGCAGCTGCTATATAAGTAGCTGAAGGTTCAAACTAAATATTTAACAAGGATCAACCAGATGGAGGAATAGCAAGATCAATAATGAAGCAACACAATTGAGTATGCAAAATCTTCTTTTATTTGTTGTGAATTGTAAAAGCCTTAAGATTTCTTAAACATTGAATATCTTAGAAATCTTAAGAGCTATAGGTCTTTGTTATGGTGATTTCCCTGTACCTCTGATGTTTGTATCAAGTAGACCTTGTTCTTTATTCTACTGAACACGTTGTTTAGCAGTTTAGATAAAGTCTCTTGTTATGTGCTTGAGCACCTAAGTCTCTCGCCAAGATGCTTGAACCATGTAAGTCTCCTATTATGTGCTAGAGCATTTAAAGTCTTAATCAAGTGGATTGATTAAGCACCTAAGTCTCTTGCCAAGATGCTTGAGCCATGTAAGTCTCCTGTTATGTGTTAGAGCATTGAAAGTCTTAATCAAGTGGATTGATTGAGCAAGGAAGTCTTGTACTGTGAGTCTGAGTAGAAGTCTTGGGTTTGTGGAACCTGAGCAAGGAATTCCTAGGCTATGGGTCTGAGCAGGAAGTCTTGGATTTGTGGAATCTAAGCAGAAGGCATGGGCCCGATGGGCTTGAGCAGAAGTCTTGAACCTGAGGGGTTTAAGCAGGAAGTCTCGGGTCTGATGGACCTGAGCAGTAAAGTCTTAGGCTGCTGGTCTATGCAAGGAAGTTTTGAGCCTTGGGGGTTTAAGCAAGAAGTATTGGGTTGAGGGTCTGAGCAATGTAAAGTCTTATGATGAATGCATAAGCGAGTGTAATAATGATTTGATTATAGTGAAAATCTGTTGTGATGCAATGGGACCAATATAAATCTCTGTGTGTTCTGTTATTATTTATTTACTTCTGTTAACATCTGCTGCTTAATATAATCAGAATCTAAACACCAATTTAGATTCTGAACTCTGATCAGAAGTAAAGTAAGAAAATAGAAAACATAATTCAACCATCCTTCTTGTGTACTTTCTACACCTTCAGTTGGTATTAGAGACTGGTCTGTGCATAACACTTAACAGTGGTACAAATAATGATCTAATGAGAAAAGTATGCCTGTTAAAAAATTTCCTTAAAAAAGGAATCAAGTGCCACATGAAAAATATTACATTGCTTTTCCTACCATATTCAAAGGATGATTTCGCTGAATTTAAATGATGGAAAAGCTAAATAGATTTTTAATTCATTGGTATTGATAAAGGGTTTTGATGAAGGTCTATAGAATATCCTTAAGAAAGTTGTTACTATAGAAGTTGATGGTGTAGGGATGATCAAAGTTTGAAAATCCCTCTCACCAGCTTAGAAGAAGCTTATTGAAAATATCTTTAGAGGTAGATGCATTCTGGTAGGTGCTCTATCTCGATTCTGAGTATATCAACATCATTGATACATCTAATGCTCAAACTATTTTTGAATCCTTGTGTTCATATTTGTGGGACTCAGTGAAGATGCTTGTCCAGTTATACTTCATCTAATATCTCCAAGCAAATTTTGAAAAGATTATCCTTGGATTCAAACCTAAATTCACACTTATTCAAGATGTCATACAACTTGAGTTTATTGTGTCTTGTAGGTTTATCTAGAAATCTCCAAAGAAAAGAAATGGAATTAGATGATGAAAAGCTATTAAAAAGATTACCCTTCCTAAAATCCTGTTGAAGTAAATTCCTATGGAATGTCTGATGATGAGGAATTAACAGTCCTTATCAAAAGATTTCTTTAATTAGCAAAATGGAATGTGATATATGTTGATAGAAGAGTAACTTCATAAGCTTCTGAAATATTCTTATTTCAACTGATTTCCCAAATCTTAAGAACAAGGAAAAACACTACCAAAAACCAACGTCAGAAGTCTTCAGTGCGTATTCAAATGAAGCTGACATAGAGCAGGATTCAGAAGATATAGTAATCGGGCTCTGGTGCTCATTACTGCCTCTGAAGAAGCATCTGAATCCTGGAATAAAAATAAATTATTGAAGATTTCATGGTCAAAGATTTCATGGTCAAAAGATTGAATCCAAGACAATGAAATCAATGACTCTGCTAAGAACTAGGTCTTGTTCATACCATAATTCATCCTATACTCATCAACAACAGTTTATGAAATGCCACACAGGATGTAACAACATTTTGACTTAAATGCGTGTGGTACCAATTCTTTATGAACACTGGGTTCATCACCCTCCAAAGATCCCCACTATAAGATCGATTCCCTCTTGGAACTGGAGCACAACATAAACTTTATGAACACCTGGTTCATCATTCTCTAAAGATCCCCACGATAGGATCAATTCTCTCATGGAACCGGAGCACAACATAAACTTTCTGAACATCTGGTTCATCATGTCGCATCTGCGAAAATCAACCGGCGGAAAATACAAAAGAGTCACCACCGAACGTTATTTATCCTGACGCAAGGAAAGGAAACGATCGAAGAAAACTCCAAGGAGGAAAAGACATGGTCATCGCAACCATAGCCTGGGTTCGGGAGTCGGTTACGCGAGAGGAAGGTATTAGCACCCCCTCGCCCCTCGCGTCCATCGTACTCGATGGGATCCACGCTTGTTGTCTAATCAAAGGGTGAGTAATCTAAAGCCCACTGCTAACTAGAAAGGAAAAAGAAAAAGTGACTCGGTAGGACATCGTCGTCCTAGGCCTAATTATTCCCTCGTGAATGGGAAAATCAGAGTCAACGTAGTTCGGTGGACTACGGGATTGATGGGTGAAGGTTGCTCGCCAAGACATCTTTGTCTTGTGCCTACGTATCCTCAATTGTACATGAGAGAGGAAGCCAGAGCAGTCGTAGTTTGACCTATAGGGTCTTTGTTTGTTTTGTGTTTTTTAAGTGGACGACGCTAACGTTCGCGTTCTAGAATCATAGGTGTTGTCGCTCGTTGCATGGAGTCTTACGCGTTTACGTGTTTGCGGTAGAACGGAAATAACTTATCCTTTACGATTGAAATGAGTGAGGTGAGAAGAGAATCCCGAAGGAAGACGAGTGATTTGTTTTTGTTTTTTATCAGAAAATGTTTTGATTTGTATTGTTTGTGATATGTTTCGTGCTAAACTCTATGACATAGGAGCGAATACTTTACAAGGTCGCTCCCAACGGAAGGTTTGTAAAGCATCCTAGAAGAGTAAATGAGACCTTCACTAATCATTTCCTATGTGCTTAAGGCTCGTGGCGCACTCCACATACAATATTTATTAAGTGTTTTTTTGCTTTTCTTTTGAGAGGAGAGAAGAGAGATTCAAAGGGTGAAAAGAGAACACTAAGGGAAACTAAGTCCCAATGTTGTCATGCATTGTGGACCTATAGTTGAGATAATGAGGGACTATCCTACTTGTTATAATACATGGATTTCTAGCCTAATGTCTCTCCTACCTCCAACTTAATCAGAAATTAAGTGGAGCTAGGAATCTTAAGGGATCATGTGAAGAAACACAAGAAAACATTATTCTAATCAATCACAAAAAAGGGAAGTAAATAAGAAGTGAGATGGAAAAGGAATCATATAAGTGTAAACAAGAATGTAAAGTGTCACAAGTAACTTACCAAATGGAAACTTGTTCACTTCCCTTTGTGGTGTTTAGAGATTGAGAAACCCGAAAAACTTCAATGCAATGTCTTGAAATCTCCCTCAAGCAAAATATATGCTTAAACTCTTCAAATCTTGAATGAATTTCAAATTGGTGATGGAAGAAGATGAACTTATAGGTGATGATACAATGGTACCAGTTGAAAATTGATGCAAACAACATCTTCTACTTCATGAGATGATGAAGATGATGAAAGAATTCCAGAAAATAACCTCAAGATGAGAGAGATCTTGGAGATTGGAGTTGTGGGTGTGAAATTCGTTTTTTTATCTATCTTTCTCTAATGGTTTAACTAACTTCTGTTAGAGAGAGAATGAGAATTTATATGGTGGGTTAGAGTGTGGTTAAGAGCTAATGCTAGTTAGAAAGTTGGTTAGAGGTGGATTATTGAAAGTTGAAAAAAATGAGGGTTTATGGAAGTGTACGAATTTTACTATGTGGGTGGTGTATTTTAGTTACCATGGAGTGTATTATGATGATAGTAGTGGTGTAAGATGATGGCTAGTATAGCCAACACAATTTCCTCACCAAGTTTTGCAATTTAAAAAATGGAGTTTTTAAGGTTTATGGCATGAAAGATGTCCATGGAGGTGACTTTTTAAATGAATTTCTTGAAGAATAATGAATCAATTTGCATGATTTTGATGTCATTGGAAAAGTGGTATTTGACAGAACAAAGTTGATGTCAAAAAGAATTGGAGATGAGGTCTGGAACACCATGGAAAATGGCATTGAAGTTGCTATTTCACAAGCTGAGTTTTGGGACTTAGAAAAAATTCTAAGTTTTTTCATTGAACAAATTAATAATCCCAACTTTGATTGATCATAACTTTTGATCTAGAAATTCAAATGAAACATTCTTTATATGGATGGAAAGCTTGGAATCCGTGCTACAATTTTCATGCTTAACAAAAGTTGAAATGAAGTTTGCATCATGGTGAAAAATGGCTTGTGTAATACCCTAATTTTTACCCCTAAGATCCCACATGTCTTTTTGCATTTCATACCACAAACAAGATCACACATTGGTTCCCTCTTTTGTAGGATTGTGCCTTGCAGGGATTTTTGAGTATGTGTGTGTTTGTTAGTTGTTTATTGCTTATTTTGTTTATGTTTAATAACCATTAATCAAAATCAAAAAAATATTTTGTTTTCTTTCACTAACATTTTCAGGGGAAGAACAGGTTAGAAATACCAAAACAACAGCCGCTCAGCTCGAATGAATTTCATCTGAACAAAGCCAAAGTTGATATGCAATTAGTTCAAAAATCATCAGATCAAGAGTTTCCAAGATTTAATTGATTATTATTCCAAGAGACTCCAAGGTTCATGTGTTTATTTCCATGCCTTCTTTGACGAGCAAAAGAATCGAGCCGAACCACAGCAGTGCATTCAAAAAGAGTATTTTTTTTAAAAATTTACACTAAGTAACCGGTTAGCAGATATGGTGTAACCGGTTACCCTCGTGAAATTTTGAAAAATGGCAGCAAAATCAAATTTAGCAATTAGCCCCAATTTTCATCATTTTGGAATATTCCATACCATCTCATTTTAATTCCCTACATCATCATAATTAATTCCTACCATATACCTCCACTAATCACCACTCTTTTGATATTTCCCTCCAAATTTGAATTCCAATCCTAATTTTGATCATCCAAGCCTAATTCCAAACCACCAAATTCCCAAGCCTAAACTCTTTAAATAGAGGCTTCATTTCACTCATTTCACAAGCTTTTGATAGCCAACAAACCTCTTGCAAATTCTATTCCCAACCACAAATTTCACTAAAGCTCACTTTTCTTCTTTTGAAAGTTAACAAGAATTCACATTGAATCTTGTTCAACTTTGAGCTAAACCTTCATCCAAACTTGTTTTCTTCATCAATTCTCAATAGATCAAGGCTTTGCTGTTTGGATCTTGAAGCAATTTGAAGGAATTTTCAGATTTGAAGTGGTAATTCATCTTTCACCATTATTGAAGCTTCATCTTCATCTTCCATAATGTAGATCTTTGGAGATCTTTGTTACTTGATCTTTTAGATCTTGTAATTGTGTTTAATTGCTGGTTTTTACTGTTATTTTACTTTAAATTTCGTGCAATTTCAGTTCCATGATCACAAGGTGTTTGTAAAAAGTTTTGAAAGTGGGTCATGCTGAATTTTGCACAATTTTCTGCATTCTGGTGCAGAGTAACCGGTTAGCAGATACGTCGTAACCGGTTACTCTGTGTTAATTTTGAAAAACTGCACTTATTTTGAACTAAGTAACCGGTTAGCAGATATGCTGTAACCGGTTACTTCGAAACAGAATGCATATTTTGTCTTGTTTTATGGGCTGTTTTGGTTTTTCTTCCTCCTTCTTCCCTTTCCTTTTGTTCCTAGCCTTAGATCACATAATTATGTGGTTTAATTTGGCTTTCTCTTCATCTATTTCTCTTTTCTTTTGATCGATGGAAGTCTTATGGATCTTAGAATTTCTTTGTTGAATTCTTGATCAAGACTAGATCGTTGCCTATTTTCTTTTCGCGCGCTATTGCTTTCAGATGACGATCTACATATCATTCATCTAGCATGCATTAGTACAAAGATCTATTGATCGGCCTCATTGTAGGGTAATTACTCTGTAAATTACTCGGCGATTGCTTAACATAGCGCAACATTTGTCCCTCTTTATCCAATTCAGAATTTGAATTTTCGTGGTCCGGACCTTGATTGGTCGCGTCAACTTAATGTTGGTTAAACTTTTGTATTAGGTCCATAATCTTTGAAACTTGGCATTGTAGAGGCTTTGGTTCTACCAATCTTCTGTCAAGTTCATTAACCTTGGCCTAAGTTCATTGTTTAATCACTATAGTTCAAGACGCGAAACGGAATAATCGGTGAAGGCTTATGGCACTAGAGCCTTGTGCTACTAACTACTAACTTCTAACTTTTTTTATATTTCCTACTCTCTCCCTATCTCTCTTTATTATTTTTATTTTTATTTTTTCTGCTCATTATTATATCATGTTTATGTTTACGTCATATTACTTTTGTCCACTTGGACCATATTATCTTGTGCTTTTGTTTTTTCTTTTGTCCATTTGGACTCAAAAACATTAATAAAGGATTAAACCACTAAAAGACTTGTGCTCTTAATGTTGGACTATGGCCACTATCCCTTGATTTTGGAGGATCTTCTTGGCTTGATTATGGACTTATGGACTTAGACTTAGGATTCTCTCCCTTATGCTTTGGACCATTATGGAGTTTGGTATCCTAGCCTTTATTTGGCTTGCTTATTGGCTCAAGAGGATGGGATTCTTTTCTTATTATGCTTTGAAGAATGTCTCTATGTGGTTAGGTCTTTCTTACCCTAGCTTTTACTTTATGCACTAGGATAGTCACTTCTTCTCCTCCCCTTCTTAAATTTTCAAAATCTTGTTGAAGTACAAATAGAGTTAGGGTTTTAGTTATTGTTCCACAGAGATTGTTTGGTGATATTACCGCCGTTCTACAATCGTAACGTTTCAAGCTTTAAAGTAACAAGGGGTTTTAGGTTTTTTTCGTAGCATTTGCATTCAAGTTTAATTAAAAGCGGTAAAAAGATTGTTTTAACAGTTTATAAAAGCATGTCAAGATTAGGGTTCGGCAAACCACTTCGTACGTATATAATCGATAAAGCTAATGAACTTGCTCAAATGATAAATACAATCACATATCCTCCCAATATGTTTATCTCTAACACATATTGTGAGTTTTTCCATTTTGATCCTTTGTTGATCTCTCACACAAACTATCAACATGACAACATTAGAGTTCAATATTTATGAACATCAACACACATTGCTATCTCTAGCCAATGTACATTAATGGATGACAAACCTAGGTAAAGAGTTGGAGCATATTTCTCAATCATGATCCAACACAAAGAATAAACATAAAAACAAGGTTTATCATCATACATTTATCATCCAAGAGTTCATAAGATAGGATCAATCCATATACATACAAAGTAAATGTTTACCTACATCTAACCTTGACACAAAAGAGAGATTAGCTACACATCTTCATGGTAGCTTGCACAACAAGTAATGAACAAAGTTTTTGGAGCATCAATCTTCAAGAATCAAAGATTGAAGCATAAAAACTAAGAAACTAGAAAATGGGTTTCAATGGAGTTTTTCTCTCCAAAATATCTCTAGTACAAAAGTGAGAAGATGAAAAGTAGTAGGTAATGTAGTGTGTCCTCCAAATGAAACAACATCAGCCTAAATAGAGGTATTTCCCAGAAAGGAGCGTCGGGCGGTGCACAGACGGCCGGGCGAAAGACACTTTCCAGCTCACGTGACAGCTACCAAGCCACAAGTGGGACAAATATTTTTCCAAGAGCGCCGGGCGAAAGACATGTACCGCCGGGCGATGTGCAATTAACGGTCGGGCGAAGCAGGAGGCGCAGCAGTGCCAAGCTACTGGAACTTGGTATGAAACATTGGGGATTTGGGGTGAAGCTGCGCCTGTGGAGTGTCGGGCGAAATATCCCAAGCGCCGGGCGAAAGACATGTACCGCCGGGCGGTCAAAGAGGCGAAGCAGTGCCAAGTTACTGGAACTTGGTATGAAAACTTGAGAATTTTGGGGGAGCCTACCGCCTCTGCATCGCCGGGCGGTCAAGAGGCCCAAGACCAAAAACATGAATTTTTCACCACTTCAAAAACAGGTCGAATTGATAGCGATTACACAACCAGAATACCTGCAAAAAGTAGCAAACACATCAAAGCACCATATGGCCACAAAAATGCCAGACCAGCTTAATTAATAAGTCGTTTTTCGTTTAAAGCGATTAACAGAGCTCAAAAGGTGTACAAATAACCTATGAAAATAAACACATTTTCACACCTAACAAATCTCCTCCCTTTTTCAAAACTTTCTTGTTTTCAAACTTAAAGACCGCTTTCATAATAAAACCTTGACTTCGGTCAAGTGATTTTCTAAACTTTCTTTTATTTAATAAATGTCAATCCATCTTAATCATATTTTGACCATTTCAAAAGACCTTAAAAAAACACCAAAACTCATCAATCTCTTTTTGTGCCTTGTGCAATTTTTCTTTTAAAACCTCTTCATAAGTTTAGACATGATTCATTTCTTTAAGCGGAATTATTCGCTTGGAAATGACGACTTGTCTTTACACTTAAAATCAACCAAAAAAAAACAAATTTTTGTTCTTTGTACCACGAACTACGAGGTTTTAATCCTACATTGCACATCGTGGGTACGTAAGCATGAGGCGATAAGTCTCTCCAAACACAAAAATATTAAAAGATAATTCTCCTATCATCTCCTCGATCTTTTTTCAAGCAAACCTTTTCAGACCAAAAAGCATGAATACATCAAAGGGCTCCTATAGAGTACTATAGATGTATTGGGTGCGTAAAACCTTCCCTTTACATAACCAACCCCCTTACCCTTTATCTCTTTTTTCTTTTATAACTCTTTAGGTTTTGTTCACTCTTTTTTTCCTTTCCTTTTTGGATAAAAATAAAAGTGCGGTGGCGACTCTCGTTTATTTTTTAGTTAAGTTAATCAATAGCTTACACTAAAAAATTTCCCCGCTACAGCTTGGAAGATGGCTGAATGGTATAAAAAACATTCCCAAAATGGAAAGTTCTAAAACCCTAGTTTTTTCCAAAATTGGCAATTTCTCATAATTCTTGATTTTTCATTATTCCTTTGACATTTCTTGATCAAATCTCTCCCATTGACCATATTTGACATGATTAACATGATTTTGACCTAAAAAGTCAAGAGTTGACTTTTTCCTCGATTAGTTGACTTTATTCATAATTTGTCTGATTTTCAACCATCTGGCCAATTGAAATCCTTCTGAAAGAAATTGTGGATCAAATGAGACGTCCTGATTCTTGAGGAGCCTTAGTGACGTGAATGTTGGAGTGTACCTCATTTTCTTTTCTTTGACCAATTCATACCATGGAAACCTCTGATCCCATGCCTAGGGAACACCAGTGATGCATGTGTGATGCTTATGACCTAAATGCATATGAAATGTGAAACATAAGCCATTTATTGGGTATAAATAAGAAGGAAAATTTTAGGGTGTTACAGTGTTAGGTGCAGATTTTACCTAAAAATGACATATCTTTCTTTGCACTTTTTATACTCTTTTCTCATGTTTTCATTGGTTTTGCTAATGATTGTTGTTGTTCTTCTAACATTGAGATTATACCTTTGGTGCTTGTATTGTGTGTGTTATTGTGAAGGAAAAGGCATAAATTGATCAAAGTGGTAAGACACAAGAAAGTGGTGTAAGCTGTCAAAGAGCAGAGGAAAACAACAGTAGGTTCGCTTTGCGAACTCTGGCGAATTGCCAGCGAAGGTTCGCTTTGCGAACTCTGGCGAGGTTTCAGCGAATGGTCCCAGAATTTGGCAGGGGCAAAAGGCACTAAAGCTCGCTTTGCAAACAGGAAAGCGAGTGTTCGCTTTGCGAGTGATCCTTCGCATTACGAACTCACGAGAATTTCTAGGGTGGTTTAACTATTCAGAGGCACCTGAAGTGCATATTTTTACCATTCGCTTTGCGAATGAAGTGGTTCGCTTAGCGAACATGAAAATTCCTTAATGTGTTTAAATAGATTTTTCAGACTTTTTAGGTAATAATCAACATAGAAACTTGAGAGAAAGATCATAACTAGTAATTTTCAGCATAGAAACTCAAATCCCAAGGAGGAGAAAGTAAGAGCTTCAATCTCTTGTTGAATTTGGATGTAATCTTTTGATACCTATTGTATTTCTTCTAATCTATGTTTGTGAACTAATTTTGATTCTCTATTGATTGTTGTCTTTGATTGATTATTTGTGGGTCTTGACAAAACCTATCTCAAATCTTTGGTCTTAGATTTTCATATATCATTGAGCAAGCTTTTAACATAAGTTTGTGATTTGATATTCATTTGCATCTCAGCTTTTTAGCATTGTGTTGATTGTTAGTTTGAATAGCTTCTAATAATTAATGCAATAAGAGACCGCGATAGCGCTTGACAAACAATATCGCGAGGGTGCGTGAGAATATTGATGAAAAACGACATTCACATTCATTTGGCAAATTAGTTGAATGCATGTAAAAAAGGGGTTAAGCGTGTGTACATACTTTGATAATTGGCTTTGTATATGAATTACTCGTTGGTTTGATATTGATGTTATAGTAATATCTGTTGGGTTTTGATTCCAGAGATGGATTAGACTTAACATTCATGTAGGCTTTAAATGCTTTGTATTGATTGGTGATGTGCGAGAGTAATTATTGATCGGTATAAAATCATTCACATATGCGGGGACCGAGAGGATATGTATGTGTGAGTGATACATGATGATATTATGCGAATGTTTGATTTATGTATGAAATTGGTCAGAAGAATGCATGTGTTATCAATTGATGAGATCCAATCCCAACAAGGCTCCGTTTATAATTCAGTCTTTATCTTATATTTTCCGTCTTTACATATTCCGCATTTGCTTTTAGTTCTTCTTTAAACCAGAACTTTTGAACCATAAGTTTAGAAATATAGAGACTGTCGATTGGCATTCTTTCCCTCGCACTGATCCCTGTGGAGTACGACAAAACTGGGTTACTTATATATTTTTGCTTGCTGTTATTCTAGCTTCAACAAAATGGCGCCGTTGTCGGGGATCGGTGTTTAGATATTGAATCGCATCGCGATAGTTTCTATATTTTTGAGCTTTGTACATTTGTTTATATTATATGTACTTGTTTTCTTTTATGTTTTCTCTAGTGTCTTCAGGAATGATGAGAACTCCTTCTAGATTGGTTGCTATTTGTATAAAGGTATTCAATGAAGCTTCGACCGAGTCTAGATGGTGAGATTTGAATGTATGCGAGGTAAATTATACTGCTTTATAGAATGTTAGAATGATTTAAGAATTTTGTGCTTTGTGCAAATGTGTATTTTTGTTTCATTTTGCAACTTGTTTGAATGCTTGTTTCACTTAGGTCCAAAAGCCACAAATTGTGAGAAACCTCAATTGTTTACTAAATGCTTGGATGACTGATAACTTTGTTTAATTCGTTTGATTCATGCTTTATCTTTTGATTATTGTGATTTTGTGGAAGCATTAGAAATGATCAAGGCATTTGTTTATATTGAGCACAACCGTATCCGAAAGTACTTTACCCGTGAGTAGAGAGTATTTGTTAACCCCTTTGAGCCTAAACAGTTTAGATCTCATTTTAGTGATGAACTTGGTTTATGTACATAATTTGAAAGTGTAGTTCATCATTGAATTTTTGTGAGGTTCTAAAAATTTCTTCTTGAACCTTTGAACATTGTTTTAATTTGATTTCCTTACCTTAAGAAACAAGGAGCATTCACTCGAGGTTTGGTTGAATTCAAGTTGGGGAGAATGAAAATGAAGATTGGTAGGTGCTAAAACTTTTGAAAAATTTCAAACAAGCATGAAAAGAAAATGTGTGAATATGAATGTGAAAAATAAAAGAAAAAGAGTGCTTGTTTGAATGAGAAAAATAGAGAATGAAATAATTGTGCATAAGGAAGTTTGAGAAGGTTGGGGATAAAGGAATCAAAATGGTGAATGAAGTTGTGATGTGTAAATACCATGTATAGTGAATGTTTCTTTTTGCATCGGCAATTTTGATTCAATGGCCTTTAGAAATGTCCCTTTGTTGTGAACCCGACCAAGCTACAACCTTTGAAGCCCTTAGTGATCTTTTTGGTTCCACGTTTTCATTTTTGATTATTAGATGTTGTATGAATTGGATTGCTATTTGCATTGTTTGTCGGGTGAGTGAAATTTCCCCGCGGTTGTAAATGCGTCAATTTCTTCATTCTTATTTTGAAGAGGAGTGTTAGAGTAATTCAAGTATGAAAACTTAGTTGTTCTTTTAACCATTATGATATTTGTTTAAGAACTTAATTCTTTGTCGTTGTTCGATTCAATTGAGTGGCGAACATTGTGCGCATTTTCATGCTTGACTTTGGCTGAATCTTATGCTTGAGAAAATCCTCTTGTTTTAATGAGAGGCATACTTTGCTTGAGGACAAGAAAAAATCTAGTTGGCGAGAGTTGTTTGGTGCAGATTTTACCTAAAAATGACATATCTTTCTTTGCCCATTTTCTACTCTTTTCTCATGTTTTCATTGGTTTTGCTAATGATTGTTGTTGTTCTTCTAACATTGAGATTATACCTTTGGTGCTTGTAATGTGTGTGTTATTGTGAAGGAAAAGGCATAAATTGATCAAAGTGGTAAGACACAAGAAAGTGGTGCATGCTGTCAAAGAGCAGAGGAAAACAACAGTAGGTTCGCTTTGCGAACTCTGGCGAATTGCCAGTGAAGGTTCGCTTTGCGAACTCTGGCGAGGTTTCAGCGAATGGTCCCAGAATTTGGCAGGGGCAAAAGGCACTAAAGTTCGCTTTGCAAACGGGAAAGCGAGTGTTCGCTTTGAAAGTGATCCTTCGCATTACGAACTCACGAGAATTTCTGGGGCGGTTTAACTATTCAGAGGCACCTGAAGTGCCTATTTTTACCATTCGCTTTGCGAATGAAGTGGTTTGCTTAGCGAACATGAAAATTCCTTAATGTGTTTAAATAGATTTTTCAGAATTTTTAGGTAATAATCAACATAAAAACTTGAGAGAAAGATCATAACTAGTAATTTTCAGCATAGAAACTCAAATCCCAAAGAGGAGAAAGTAAGAGCTTCAATCTCTTGTTGAATTTGGATGTAATCTTTTGATACCTATTGTATTTCTTCTAATCTGTGTTTGTGAACTAATTTTGATTCTCTATTGATTGTTGTCTTTGATTGATTATTTGTGGGTCTTGACAAAACCTATCTCAAATCTTTGGTCTTAGATTTTCATATATTATTGAGCAAGCTTTTAACATAAGTTTGTGATTTGATATTCATTTGCATCTCAACTTTTTAGCATTGTGTTGATTGTTAGTTTGAATAGCTTCTAATAATTAATGCAATAAGAGACCGTGATAGCGCTTGACAAACAATATCGTGAGGGTGCGTGAGAATATTGATGAAAAACGACATTCACATTCATTTGGCAAATTAGTTGAATGCATGTAAAAAAGGGGTTAAGCGTGTGTACATATTTTGATAATTGGCTTTGTATATGAATTACTCGTTGGTTTGATACTGATGTTATAGTAATATCTGTTGGGTTTTGATTCCAGAGATGGATTAGACTTAACATTCATGTAGGCTTTAAATGCTTTGTATTGATTGGTGATGTGCGAGAGTAATTATTGATCGGTATAAAATCATTCACATATGCGGGGACCGAGAGGATATGTATGTGTGAGTGATACATGATGATATTATGCGAATGTTTGATTTATGTATGAAATTGGTCAGAAGAATGCATGTGTTATCAATTGATGAGATCCAATCCCAACAAGGCTCCGTTTATAATTCAGTCTTTATCTTATATTTTCCGTCTTTACATTTTCCGCATTTGCTTTTGGTTCCTCTTTAAACCAGAACTTTTGAACCATAAGTTAAGAAATATAGAGACCGTCGATTGGCATTCTTTCCCTCGCACTGATCCCTTTGGAGTACGACAAAACTGGGTTACTTATATATTTTTGCTTGCTGTTATTCTAGCTTCAACAAAATGGCGCCGTTGTCGGGGATCGGTGTTTAGATATTGAATCGCATCGCGATAGTTTCTATATTTTTGAGCTTTGTACATTTGTTTATATTATATGTACTTGTTTTCTTTAATGTTTTCTTTTATGTTTTCTCTAGTGTGTTCAGGAATGATGAGAACTCCTTCTAGATTGGTTGCTATTTATATAAAAGTATTCAATGAAGGTTCAATTGAGTCTGGATGGTGAGATTTGAATGTATCCGAGGTAAATTATACTGCTTTATAGAATGTTAGAATGATTTAAGAATTTTGTGCTTTGTGCAAATGTGTATTTTTGTTTCATTTTGCAACTTGTTTGAATGCTTGTTTCATTAGGTCCGAAAGCCACAAATTGTGAGAAACCTCCATTGTTTACTAAATGCTTAGATGACTGATAACTTTGTTTAATTCGTTTGATTCATGCTTTATCTTTTGATTATTACGATTTTGTGGAAGCATTAGAAATGATCAAGGCATTCGTTTATATTGAGCACAACCGTATCCAAAAGTACCTTACCCGTGAGTAGAGAGTATTTGTTAACCCCTTTGAGCCTAAACAGTTTAGATCTCATTTTAGTGATGAACTTGGTTTATGTACATAATTTGAGAGTGTAGTTCAACATTGAATTTTTGTGAGGTTCTAAAAATTTCTTCTTGAACCTTTTAACATTGTTTTAAATTGATTTCCTTACCTTAAAAAGCAATGAGCATTCACTCGAGGTTTGGTTGAATTCAAGTTGGGGAGAATGAAAAAGAAGATTGGTAGGTGCTAAAACTTTTGAAAAAGTTCAAACAAGCATGAAAAGAAAATGTGTGAATATGAATGTGAAAAATAAAAGAAAAAGAGTGCTTGTTTGAATGAGAAAAATAGAGAATGAAATAATTGTGCATAAGGAAGTTTGAGAAGGTTGGTGATAAAGGAATCAAAATGGTGAATGAAGTTGTGATGTGTAAATACCATGTATAGTGAATGTTTCTTTTTGCATCGGCAATTTCGATTCAATGGCCTTTAGAAATGTCCCTTTGTTGTGAACCCGACCAAGCTACAACCTTTGAAGCCCTTAGTGATCTTTTTGCTTCCATGTTTTCATTTTTGATTATTAGATGTTGTATGAATTGAATTGCTATTTGCATTGTTTGTCGGGTGAGTGAAATTTCCCCGCGGTTGCAAATGCGTCAATTTCTTCATTCTTATTTTGAAGAGGAGTGTGAGAGTGATTCAAATACGAAAACTTAGTTGTTCTTTGAACCATTATGATATTTGTTTAAGAACTTAATTCTTTGTCGTTGTTCGATTCAATTGAGTGGTGAACGTTGCTTGTGCGCATTTTAATGCTTGACTTTGGTTGAATCTTATGCTTGAGAAAATCCTCTTGTTTTAATGAGAGGCATACTTTGCTTGAGGACAAGCAAAAATCTAGTTGGGGAGAGTTGTTAGGTGCAGATTTTACCTAAAAATGACATATCTTTCTTTGCCCATTTTCTATTTTTTTCTCATGTTTTCATTGGTTTGGCTAATGATTGTTGTTGTTCTTCTAACATTGAGATTATACCTTTGGTGCTTGTAATGTGTGTGTTATTGTGAAGGAAAGGCATAAATTGATCAAAGTGGTAAGACACAAGAAAGTGGTGCAAGCTGTCAAAGAGCCACTACAAGAAAATTGGCAAGTTGCGACGGTTAATATTGGCAGATTACGGCGGTTTGAACCGCCACAATTTACTAGTCGCGGCGGTTTTGCTTCTGTCGCGAAAACGTGTGTCCCCAGGCTATATCACGACGGTTCCTAAAACCGCCGCTCCAATCGTCATTCTATGTTGCGACGGGTAAGGAACTGTCTTAAATTGAAAATTGTGGCGGTTAAAACCGCCATAAATATTTGTTTTTTGTTATCCAAAAATAAAAAAACCATAGGTATTTCCAAAGGTAAATCCGCAAGAAATGTAAAATCCGCAGGTAATTCCGCAGCTAATATATTTCTAAAAAAAAATATCAAATGAACTTTTATAAGAACATTGATACTAGTAGTGATTGACTCCAGGACACAAGCTCCATAAGAAGCTAGATTCTTACTCACCATTCAACATTACAAATAAGATGATTAAAAAAGATCTAATTGTGCTTTATATAAAGTCTCTAATTTGCTGAATAATCAATTTTCATTTCACAACACATACTGAAAATAAAAAGTCTTAAATCATTACATATACTCATAAGAGAGTACTTATTACAACAATCACAGAGAAACTCAAATATCAAACATTTTTACTAAAACTATAATCACATGCCCGAAACACCACGAACTCGCAGTTTTGGAACCCAAATGAAATTATCTTCAGGAAAAAAGTGACAGACAGAAGAACTTCCCAGCGAAACACCAAGAACCTGAAATGAAACATGAACGTGTCCCCAATGAGAAGTATGCATATGACAAACAACCATAGCTTCGACCATATCACCATTATCACCGACAAGCGAGACTCTATATAACCTATTCTCACTTTCTTGATAATGACAGTAATAAATAGCATAAGGGTAAGGCATAGTGTGACATGCCACCATCTTTGGAGCTGAAATCTGAACAATATTTTCCAAAATAAAAACAAAAATCAGAGCCATAAAAGTTAACATCTTAATATGTAGAAATGTTAAAAGAGAACATACAAAGCAATGGTAGAAGTAAAGTGTTTGTCCCCTTCAAACTTATTAACAAAGGATGCCACTACAATTCTGCCATGACTTCCAACTTTCAGACAAACTCCACAATTAACTGTAACAATGACAGAGTAATTGTGAGAGAAAGAAATGAAAAATATTTTACAAAAAAAATGTTAGGGTGGACAAAACTATAAAAGTCCTCATGATTTAATGATTTGGGAAATTGAAAAACATATATTACGAGTACCATAATGACAGTTGTAAGATACAAATAACTGACTTTTGCAAGAGTCATAGAACAAATCATAACAACAAACCAAACAGCAACCATAATAAAAAGTTAGAACTATCACAAAAGAAATTAGAAAATAGAAAGTATTTGTTTGATGGAGCTAAGAACAACGAGAACAAGAACAATAGTAGTGTGACAGTATTTGATGATAATGTTCATAGACGCAGCAACAAAAGAACAGTATATTTTGACTAAGCTACATATGAATATAGCACAAGTCAAACCTACATATGAATACTCTCATTAATAGTGTATGTTTTTAATATCCATGGTGTTCTCTAAGCAGCATGAGTTGAGGAATATATAGTATAAGAAGTTAAAGTTTTACAGAATGAAAATATACAGAAAGCAGAATCCATATTGTATATAAATAAGCATGTGGCAATAACCTGTCAGTGAACCATTGTCTGTATGCCATCCACACCAAGAGGACATGGAGTTGTCACCTGAGATTCTGTAACAAGTCATGTGTAACTTAATAATACACCTGATAGTAATTGAAAGCTACAATACAAATTATTGAATTAAACCACATTTGAAATGAACTGAAATATTTATAATTCAAGACTTTAGCGAAGCCTAGAAGTGAAGGTATAGATGAAATCAAACAGTTTTATTGTGCAAGTCATATTTTGCCTTCAACCCTGTAGCAAAAATGTAATTGTTCTTCTATGACCATCATATCAGTATTTCAAAAGAGAATATTTGATATCTTTGGCAGCTTATATGAAACAAAATTTTATAGTAGCAACCAAGCTTGTAGCTCAATTGCCACTAGCCAAAGTCTTCTAAAACTTGGGTGGTTCAGAATATAGAGGTTCAACCCTGCACTAGGACACTGGATAGACAAACAAAGAAAACATTATCCTGAAACCATAGACAAACAAAGAAAACATTATCCTGAAACATTATTCTGAGAGAATAAATTCAAGATAATACCTCAGGAACTCCAACTAGGTACTTGACGAGGGTTTTATAGACTCCTGTTGCAGAGCCAAGCTGAGCTAATTGTCTTCTCCTATGACCCATAAGTGGTTTAATATATTTCTTGTTTATCCATGCACATTTAACTAGACATAAGTGGAGCCTTACCTGTCCATTTGTTGTTTCCACAGAAGAGCATATTGATCATGTATGCTACCACCAGAATTCACCAAAGCATCTATCTCAGCTTGTTTGTTCCTCTCTGAGCGTTCCCGTTGTTGTCTGAGGAGAGTTCCTCAAAAATCTTGAGGCAGATATGTCATAACTAGATATACAATTGGTCAAGTTAGAGAAAAAGATTGAGTGGACCAAGTATTCCAAATAAAGATACTCTCTTATATTCCAATAGCCATAATGGTATCCACCATTAAAGTGGCATGGTAGGGGTACCTGTGTTAAATACATGTTCAACATTTTTTATTTGGAAAGATTCCAAAGTCCTCAAAGTATTATGAAGTTTTTCTTTCAGCTTCTGAAGCATAATGGAAAATTGAACATGGTCAGGTGCAGACTGTTGTTTCAGCTGCATCAAGAAAATATCTGTTGAGAGCATATTTTTATTTAAATTGTTTTATACTAATTTCAACTGAAAATGGATGTTGGCAAATATAGATTACAGGGTGTGGGTAATTAGAAGGTTCAAGTAAAAAAATAGTTTCTTCAATATACTCTCGATTCTTCCACATATTTTCATCAATCTTATGCGGAGGTTGTCTCTCAGCTTCATTTATTAACATGCTTTCTCTTGGAATTTATACGCAAAGAGACCAACAGACCTAACTAATTCACCACTTGACCAGTACGATGGAACCAACAATTGTCCCAACCGAGAACACACAAATAATGATCAATATTGTATTACAATCCCTCTAATTGAAGATCAAAATTGAAGTTCTAATAAGGATAAAGTATGTTTAAAATTTGAATTATCGATAGTGTTCTTCAATACTATTATTAAAGTATGAATTGAATCACAATTATGTCCACCATAGTAGGCAACCAGATTCGATAGCAGCAATTTATTCTACTGAGAACCAGTACCTACCTCAAAACAGGGTACCAAAAAGTTAAAAAAAAATTAGAAAAATATAGTAAATATCTCCTTAACAATAATTTGTCTTAAATTAAATTAAAATTCAATCAATTGAATATTATCTCAGAGCATGTGTTCTGCTATATACATGGATCAATTCATGTTTTTAGGATATACAAAACTCCACAAATCAAATTTGCATTAAAATTGTTTTGCTTTTGTTAAGGAAGAAGTTAGTGGCTGTTAGTTCCTGGATTGGCTGGAATTTTGGTAAAATAAGGTATATGTTCAATGTTGATGTCAAGGTGCTGATGTTGCAACATTGAAGTCTTAACACTGGGCTGTGTTAAGTATTTAATTTGCTGAAGTTGGGTGTCTGATGTCACATAGGCGATGTTGTGACATTAGATCTGCAGAATTAATAACATAAGGTTGTGATGTTGTTAGGGTTGCGTATTAGCTGGAATTGTGGAGAGCAAGTTGTCTCATTGGATGCGAATATCTTGGGATAGATATTTTCTGCTGCATAGAAGATCTGGTGCAGATTTGTAGGAGATTTAAAAGGTTGAAGATTTAAAAAGATTTTAGGAGAAAATCTGTTTTAAATATTCACTTTTAAATAACAAATCTGGGAGATATTGTAGCAGGTCCAAGACCAATTCAAGGAGCTATATAAAGCGCACAAGACCAAAGGAAAAAGTGACAGAAATACAGAGAGAAGATCAAGAGCATAGGCTGAGTGTCTTGAGTATTTTGTACGAGTTGTATAACCAGAATTCTAGGGTGAATTGTTGTGTCGTATTCTGTCCTCTCTAGAAGCTGTGAAGCAATAGAGAGCGGTTGCTTGATCGAAGTTGTGAAGTAAGATCAAGGTTACTCAAAGTGGTTTCTTTGAGTGTTTGTAAGGGATTGAGTGGTGTTCTCATACCTAGGTGGTTTCTTAGGTAGGAAGTCATTAGTAGAGTATAAGTTTAGGAGATTGTCAACGGGTTGTTGAGTCTGTAAATTATATCCACAAGTAGTGAATTCCATCCCTGGCTTGGTAGCCCCCAGAGTAGGTTGGTTGTAACCGAACTAGGTCAACAATTCTTGGTGTTAATTTATTGTTTATTATGTCCATTGTGCAGAGTGTGTTGCTGTGGCATCGCACCTTAACATCACACGTCTGATACCAGAATTTCAATTGGTATCAGAGCAGGCATCCTGTCTGTCTCTGGGTGAGATCTAGGGAAGTTACTTTCTGGTGTAAAGATGGACAAAGAAGTTGGAAGATTCGTCAACAAACCCCCTATTTTGGATGGATCCAATTATGATTATTAGAAGCCAAGGATGACTACCTTCTTAAAATCCTTGGACAGCAGGGCTTGGAAGGCTGTTATTAAAGAGTGGAAAGCACCTGTTGTGTGTGAAAAAGATAATGCTGGCAAAGATAAAGAAGGCACCTCTAAGCCAAAGCCTGAAGAAGAGTGGACCAAGGAGGAAGATGAACTTGCCCTTGGAAATTCCAAAGCTCTAAATGCCATCTTCAATGGAGTGAATAAGAATATCTTCAAGTTAATCAATACCTGTGAAGTTGCTAAGGAAGCGTGGGATATTTTGCAGGCTACACATGGAGGAACATCTAGAGTCAAGATGTCAAGACTTCAGATTTTAACATCAAAATTTGAAAGCCTGAAGATGAAGGACGATGAGACTATTCATGACTTCCACATGAATGTTCTGGAGCTGGCTAATGCATCCAGTGCTCTTGGTGAGAAAATGTCAGATGAAAAGCTTGTACGGAAGATCCTTAGGTCCGTTCCTAAGAAGTATAAGATGAAGGTAACTGCCATTGAAGAATCACAAGACATCAGCAAAATGAGAATTGATGAGCTCATTAGATCTCTTCAAGCTTTTGAGCTTGGGTTGAATGAGGAAGAACCAGAAAAGAAGCCAAAGAGTATAGCCCTGGTGTCAAATGGTGAAGAAGAGAAAGGGAAGAGTTCTGAATCCCATGAGGATCTATCTCAGGCCATAGTTATGTTGGGAAGACAGTTCACCAAAGTATTTAAGAGAATGAATAATAACTCCAGGCCTAATGTCAAGAACATATCTTCTGACACCAGCAAGTCAAAAGAGAAAGATGAAGAGAAAACTGCCCAAGATAAAGGAGTTCAGTGTTTTGAGTGTGAAGGGTATGGACATGTCAAGAAAGAATGTCCCACCTTCTTGAAAAAGCAGAAGAAGGGCATGACAGTTTCCTGGTCTGACTCAGATAGTGAAAGTGAAGGTGAGTCAACAAAGCATGTTAGAGCTTTAACAGGAGCTGTTGTTTCTGATGATGATTCTAGTGATGGAGAAAAAACTTATGAGGAGTTAGCATCAACTTATCAAGAGCTGTGTTTAAAAAGTGCTGAGATTTGTCAAGAAAACAAGTGCCACAAGCAACAGATTGCTCAGCTAGAGAATGAAAAGACTGATCTAGAAAATGAAGTTGTACTAGTTAGAGCTCACCTGGATTAAATGACCAAGTCTATTAGGATGCTGAGCTGTGGTACAGACACACTTGACAAGATCCTTCAGACAGAAAAGGCTGTAGGTGATAAGTCTGGTATAGGATATGTGGCAAGCACCTCAGGAGCAAAGGAGGAGGTGTCCCAACCTATGTCTCAAACAAAGAGACAAGATTCTACCCCTAAGAAGGTTGCTCAGGATGGTCCCCAACAGAGGAAGATGCAGCCTCAAGGAGCTAGTCAGTATATGCCTCCCCAATATCACAAGAGCATGCAAGCTGCAAGGTACAAACAGGACATGTCACATCAGGAGTCTCAACATCAGGACAACTGGTATGGTTATGGATATGGATACAACAAGGCTGTGCCTCATCACTATGGAAGAAGAAAGCCACACCATCATGGGAGACAATCCAGGAAACAACATTCTCAGTATTCTTATGGGAAAAGATACCAGCATAATAGAAGGCAGGCCAGTTATGGTAGGAGGAGACCACATTATGGATGGCAGCATAAGCAATCTCATCATGGCAGAAGATTTAGAGATGAAAGGGTGAGATGCTTTTATTGTGGAAGGTTTGGACATATGCAGTACAGTTGCTACAAGCTGCATGGATACCCTCAGCCTCAAAACAGATGGAGAGAGTACAGGCCCAAAGTTGTTAAACAATGGGTACCTAAGGAGAAGGTGAAGTGCTTATTGGCTCACATGGCTGACAAAGAGGTTGAAGAAGGAACATGGTATTTTGACAGTGGGTGTTCCAAACACATGTCTGGATGTAGATCCATGTTTGCTGAAGTCAGTCATTGTCCCTCTCATGAGGTTATGTTTGGCAATGGAGAAAAAGGTGTTGTTGCAGGAGTTGGGAAAGTGAAAGGTGATGGTATACCTGAACTTGACTATGTTCTGTTTGTCAGTGGTTTAAATGCAAATTTGATCAGCATAAGCCAGTTGTGTGATGAAGGTTACAAGGTAAACTACACTAAGAATGAGTGTGTGGTATCTGATGAGCATAATCAGGTTGTTATGAAGGGTGCCAGAACTAAAGATAACTGCTATCAGTGGATTTCTCTTGAAGATAGTTCAACTAATGATGTTCAGGTTGATGTTATAACATCAGACTATGATGTCAGGATGCTGAAAGGTCACTTAGAGTTAACAAGTTCTGATGTGAATCCTTTTAAATTTTTAAAAGGAAAGTCTCTATGGAGGGAAAACATTAGTGATTGGTCTTTAAGAGGTACTCAAAATCAGGCGCCTTACCATATTGATTCTACATCAAGATTTATCAAAGGGTTCTCATCTCAACGATTCATCTCCCTCAACATAATAGAAAAACCCTCTCTAAACCTAGTCTGTTACAAAGGTACGATGTCTGCCCCATTCAAGAACTTTGGTTCACAAAGAACTGCACATGTTCGAACTGGGGTTTCTTCGGACAAAGAGCTGGTTGACAAAGAACACATTCCTATGGCACTTCTCGAGTCAGGTAACTCTAAAATCTCTAGCAAGATGAATAGAACTGAAACTGGGTCATACTCCTCTCATACGGTTGAGGAGAAGAATGATGTAGACATGCATTTGGAGCAGATTGCCTCCAAAATCCTTGAGAAGGGAATACGTGTGAAAGGGATTTTTGTCCCTTTAAGGCAAATGCCTGCTGAACAGGTGGACCCTCATAGTGAGGACAAAAATCTTCAAAGACTGGCCTTGTCTGTGAGTCAAGAAGCTGAAGAAGAAGATCTTGATGATACTGATGTCAACTTTGATGTTAGAACATCGTCCCCTAGGAATGAAAGTCACAGGCATAAAGGGAAGGATCAGGTTGAGGTTATAGAGATTGAGGGCTCGTCTGATGGTGACAGAATTGGAAATGCAAGGGAGGATAAGAAAAGGACTTCAGTTACAGACTCTCCCAGGTCGTGGAGCAAATTTGCCAAGTCTGGCAAGAAGAGGAGAATCAGGGAAGAGTCAGATTCTGAGTGTGATGTTCAAGACATCAACCCTGTAAGGGACAGAGCTGCTGATCAAGTGCCTGATAACATCTCATCTCACTGTGGTAGAAGTGCATCCATGTGGAATTGTGTGAGCCAAAGAAGGATAGCTCTGGAAAGAGAGGTAGTAGCAGATGACTTAGAGTCTACTGAAATTGTAGATCTAATTAAGTTTGCTGGTCTCATAAGGACTATGTCAGGGTTAACTAATTGCTATTATAGACTGGTCAGAGAATTCATAGTTAATATTCCTGAGACTATAAATGACAGCAAGAGCCTCACCCTCAGAAGAGTTACCATCTGGGGTAAGTGTGTCTGGTTCTCTCATAAGGTGATCAATGCCTACTTAGGAAGAAGTGAGGAAGATTATGGAGAATTAGAAGTCTCCAATAATGTTATCTACAAAGAAATCACAGCTGGTCAAGTAGAAGTTTGGCCTGTAAAAGGTAAGTTGTTAGCCAGTTTGTTGAGTGTCAAATATGCTATTCTGCACAGAATAGGTACTGTCAACTGGGTTCCTACTAATCACAAGACCACAATTTCTGTTGGATTGGGGAAGACAATTTATGCAGTTGGGACAAAGAAAAAAATTGACTATGGCTCCTACATCTATGATCATACTATTAAGCATGCTGCTACAAATGTTGTAAAGATGCCCATTGCTTTTCCCTCTCTTATTTGTGGGATTATCTTGTCTCAACATCCTGGAATTCTACAACATTCAGATGTTGTTTGCAAAAGGAAGTCTGCCTTGTCAGTCCATTACAAGATGTTTGAAGGGAAACCTGTTCCTGACAGTGTCAAGACATCTGCTTCAACATCACAACAGTCACCAGCCAAGACTGGGTTGATTACAGAACTAGAGGAGGCTTGCAAGGAGTTAGATGAAGTCATAAGAGTTAGTACTGAAAGGAAACAAAAATTTGAAAAACTTGTCATGACTCTGAGATTGGCAGCAAAGGAAGGTGAAGCAGCCAACATAAGTAAGGATGTTGATGATATACCTGGTGTAAGTGCCAATGATGATGAAGAAGATGATGATGATCTCAGCTCAGATGATTCAAGCTTTTAATGTTTACCTTCTTAATTAGTAGTATTAGTTTTATTTTATGTCTTTGTTTCAGCACTTTGTGTGCTTGGGTATGTAATTTGAATATTGTGCTGCTATATGCACTTTTTATGCTTTTCATTCTATGATTTGTTTTGCCTGGTTGCTAACTGAGAGGCTAACAATGAGAGCTAGGGTGTACTGACTATAGTTAACAGGGCTTCTAATTGAAGCTTGTCTAATTGTGGCTAAAAAGGGGGAGATATAAAATAGCCAAGAGAGTCTAGAGTATCAGAGAATGCCAAATGTTGCTACTATGCTGGTTGTTGCATTGAGGGGGAGTGCTCATTGCTGCTAATAATGAGATATGAGAAGCAGTGTTGAACATTGAGGGGGAGCAACATTGTTGAAAATTGTTGTTGTTGAAGAAGGTGCTGCAGCAGAGTTTTTCTGCTAGATGCTGAAGCATATGAAGATGCTGCTAATGTTGAATATGTGCAGCTGTTTTGAAGATTGATTTATGCTGAAGTGTTTTTGTGAGCAACAGAGTTTTGAAGAAAAGATGTTACTGCTGATGCTGCTGCTTGGAGTTTCAAATTTATTGATTGAAGTTTTTTCGCTGCTAAAGTCTCTGAAGGTGCAGAGTGCAGAGATTGTTTTAGCCAAAATTAGCCAAACGAGGAGATTGTTAGTTCCTGGATTGGCTGGAATTTTGGTAAAACAAGGTATATCTTCAATGTTGATGTCAAGGTGCTGATGTTGCAACATTGAAGTCTTAACACTGGGCTGTGTTAAGTATTTAATTTGCTGAAGTTGGGTGTCTGATGTCACATAGGCGATGTTGTGACATTAGATCTGCAGAATTAATAACATCAGGTTGTGATGTTGTTAGGGTTGCGTATTAGCTGGAATTGTGGAGAGCAAGCTGTCTCATTGGATGCGAATATCTTGGGATAGATATTTTCTGCTGCATAGGAGATCTGGTGCAGATTTGTAGGAGATTAAAAGGTTGAAGATTTAAAAACATTTTAGGAGAAAATCTATTTTAAATATTCAGTTTTAAATAACAAATTTGGGAGATATTGTAGCAGGTCCAAGACCAATTCAAGGAGCTATATAAAGCGCACAAGACCAAAGGAAAAAGTGACAGAAATACAGAGAGAAGATCAAGAGCATAGGCTGAGTGTCTTGAGTATTTTGTACGAGTTGTATAACCAGAATTCTAGGGTGAATTGTTGTGTCGTATTCTGTCTTCTCTAGAAGCTGTGAAGCAATAGAGAGCGGTTGCTTGATCGAAGCTGTGAAGTAAGATCAAGGTTACTCAAAGTGGTTTCTTTGAGTGTTTGTAGGGGATTGAGTGGTGTTCTCATACCTAGGTGGTTTCTTAGGTAGGAAGTCATTAGTAGAGTATAAGTTTAGGAGATTGTCAACGGGTTGTTGAGTCTGTAAATTATATCTACAAGTAGTGAATTCCATCCCTGGCTTGGTAACCCCCAGAGTAGGTTGGTTGTAACCGAACTGGGTCAACAATTCTTGGTGTTAATTTGTTGTTTATTCTGTCCATTGTGCAGAGTGTGTTGCTGTGACATCGCACCTTAACATCACACGTATGATACCAGAATTTCATTGGCCATCAACTATTAGAAGTGGCTTCACTGTACCATCTTTTACTATAATGTCCTGCCAATATGGGCAAATATAAAATATTGATATAAGTGTCTATATAAAGGTATGTTGGTAAGATGTATTTAAAAGCAAGATAAGTATGTCTAGCAAAGGCTAAAACATATACTCAACTACATGCAATAACAACACCAGTGAGTTTAACTTTAGATTAACATTTGACAGTATAGCCCATAACATACAACATATGATACAATTATGTACACGAATTTTTGGACAATGTATGGAATTATCATTCAAATATAGCAGCTTTAACATACATATGTCAAGTATATGTCAAGTATCTGTCATTTCCAAACAAGCATAAAGTTCAATAACAAACACTATACAAACACCATTTGTCATAGACTCACATAAAATAAGAGCCAATGTGATTATTAAATTTTACCAAAACGGTTTGTACAATATGTTAAAATGATCACCCTGTCAGTTAAGTCAAGTTATCATGTTATCTATCATGTTTAACCTTCCATACATGTTATCATGTTTAAAATATTAATGGTGGTTTCCACCTCTCATGATGAAAAAGAAACGTAACACATCTATTATGATACATGAACAAATTGTAAAAATTTGAATAAAGTAAAAAAAAACATGGAAAAATGGCTTTCAAATTGGAATTTAAAACTACATAGGCCTATTTGCGAGGTTTTTTCCTATTTTTTTTAAACTTACAATTATAATGTGTATTTGAACAGGTCTTTTTCTCCTTCTAGTGAGGTAATCAAATCTATCATTTATCCTGCAGCAGTTTGCAAAACAAAATCTTAGTCTACAACCACAATTTAAAATAAACAAAAATTTCAAGTAGGACTCAACATAAATTGTAATAATCAGTATGCTGCTTTTTGATTCATCGATATGTCACGTGATATTATGTTCCTTGGGTAAGTTAATTTGTTAAGCTGACTTCATGGATTAAAAATAGAGGTGTGCTATTTTGACACCATATTCTTATACACCGTACGTTACACTGTATAAAATTTAACACAAAATATTCTTGCACAAAAATCAAAGCAGTGTATCTTTTCTCTTAAAAATAATACTAAAGTTACTGACACCATAGTTGTTTGTAAAAGGAAGATATGGTCCAATAAGTCCAACTTTAGAACCTAACTTGCTATATTCAGTAGCTAGAGCAAGACTAGCAGGAACACAACCAATAATAACTAGATCCAATATTCCATTACAACCTTGACAAGCTTATTGCTTATTAGAGCTTATTCGATTTGCTAGCTTATTACTTATTCGATCTTAATTGAAAAGATTTAAATAGCAGCTAAAAGCAATAGTTCAACCACTAATTTTAACACATACTTCAAATTCAGTATAGTATCATATAATGATATTGTCATCACTAATCAGCCAAATATCATTAAACTTAATCAAAATCTCATGAACTTTTATAATGAATCATACTGAAACTCAACATTTATGAAAATTACCGCAACAAACTGGTATCGGAAGATGTCGATACCGAAATTGTTATTCACCGCGACAACCACAACCATTGTTAGAACACGTGTACTGACCGAAATTGCAAAAGTATTTACACGATCCCGACCACGCGGTTATTCAAAACCTCATCATCATTAATAGCTACAGAAAGAGTTAGAATCCAAATTAAATACACAAATGTGAGAACCAAATACCTTATCTGCAACCTTAGACTGCATTTCCATAGATTTCTTCTACTGCATTTGAACAAAATAGAGTTCAGAGCCACCATCATTAACAAAAACTCCTCGTTTTCAAAATCCTTCAGCAACAACGCAACTCTCACTCCCTGTACTTACTTTACCTCCACTTTCATCAAAAACAAACCTAACAGAATATCGTTACCATACGACGATCCTCCTCTTTTTCTCCGTAACTGAAATTTAAACAAAGTCCAGAACTTTACCCATGAATTGAAACTAACAGAAGTAAGAATTGATTACATGGAAAGATGAGCGTGATTCATGGCAAAAGGAGCAGATTTCCAAATAAAGGTCACAAAAAACTAATGTATAAGATCACATAAAAACAACGTAGACCTAATTCATTCCAGAATTGCTTATTGCAAGCAAGAGAAAATAAGAAAAAAATAGAGGTTGCAAAATTTGATAAATAGAAAGGAAAACGAAAACTTTTTGAGTTTGAGGGAATGGAATTAAATCGAGAGAGGATTTGAATACAAAAGTTGTTGAATAACCAAAATCACTAAAGAAATTGAATATGAAGGAATTGTGAATGGAGACTAAGGAATTTAGGGTTCGTAAGGAAAAAAGTAAACGCGAAGAGTTTGGAAAATTGTTTTGTGAGAGCATCTCTCATTATATTATTTTAATTAAATAATTAATATTTAAAATATACACATAGACAGTTGGTAAATGATAATATTATATTGTAAATAAATAATAATTATTATTATTTATTAAAATTAATTAATAAAATTGAAAAGGTTGAAAAATAAAAATGAAAGAAAACATGCAAAATTAAAGGAATAAAAAAATAGTGATTATGCTTGGCTAAAGTAATTGCGACAGTTCGTCTGAAGTGTCGCGAGTGTGGAAAGAGGACGGTTCTTTAGTAACTGTCGCAATTATTTTATACAACATGCCTAAAAAATCTGCGACGGTTGGCTCAAACCGTCGTGAGAACTGTCGTAGTCCAGGAACAAGGACGGTTTTTTAATAACTGTTGCAAAAAATCTATGACAGTTGACCCTACCTGTCGTGACAACCGTCACAATCCAGGAATAAGGACGGTTTTGTGATAACTGTCGCAACTCAAGTGTCGAAAATCTCTTTTTTTCTTGTAGTGAGCAGAGGAAAACATCAGTAAGTTCACTTTGCGAACTCTGGCGAATTGCCAGCGAAGGTTCGCTTTGTGAACTCTGGCAAGGTTCCAGCGAATGGTCCCAGAATTTGGCAGGGGCAAAAGGCACTAAAGTTCGCTTTGTGAACGGGAAAGCGAGTGTTCGCTTTAGGAGTGATCCTTCGCATTACGAACTCACGAGATTTTCTCGGGCGGTTTAAATATTCAGAGGCACCTGAAGTGCCTATTTTTACCATTCGCATTGTGAATGAAGTGGTTCACTTAGCAAACATGAAAATTCCTTAATGTGTTTAAATAGATTTTTCACACTTTTTAGGTAATAATCAACATAGAAACTTGAGAGAAAGATCATAACTAGTAATTTTCAGCATAGAAACTCAAATCCCAAGGAGGAGAAAGTAAGAGCTTCAATCTCTTGTTGGATTTGGATGTAATCTTTTGATACCTATTGTATTTCTTCTAATCTATGTTTGTGAACTAGTTTTGATTCTCTATTGATTATTGTTTTTGATTGATTATTTTTGGGTCTTGACAAAACCTATCTCAAATCTTTGGTCTTAGATTTTCATCTATCATTGAGCAAGCTTTTGACATGAGTTTGTGATTTGATATTCATTTGCATCTCAGCTTTTTAGCATTGTGTTGATTGTTAGTTTGAATAGCTTCTAATAATTAATGCAATAAGAGACCGCGATAGCGTTTGACAAACAATATCGTGAGGGTGCGTGAGAATATTGATGAAAAACGACATTCACATTCATTTGGCAAATTAGTTGAATGTATGTAAAAAAGGGGTTAAGCGTGTGTACGTATTTTGATCATTGGCTTTGTACATGAATTACTCGTTGGTTGGATATAGATGTTATAGTAATATCTGTTGGGTTTTGATTCTAGAGATGGATTAGACTTAAGATTTATGTAGGCTTTAAATGCTTTGTATTGATTGGTGATGTGCGAGAGCAATTATTGATCGGTATAAAATCATTCACATATGCGGGGACCGAGAGGATATGTATGTGTGAGTGATACATGATGATATTATGTGAATGTTTGATTTATGTATGAAATTGGTCAAAAGAATGCATGTGTTATCAATTGATGAGATCCAATTCCAACAAGGCTCCGTTTATAATTCAGTCTTTATCTTATATTTTTCGTCTTTACATTTTCCGCATTTGCTTTTGGTTCCGCTTTAAACTAAAACTTTTGAACCATAAGTTTAGAAATATAGAGACCGTCGAATGTCATTCTTTCCCTCGCACTGATCCCTGTGGAGTACGACAAAACTGGGTTACTTATATATTTTTGTGTGCTGTTATTCTAGCTTTAACAAAATGGCGTCGTTGCCAGGGATCAGTGTTTAGATATTGAATCGCATCGCGATAGTTTCTATATTTTTGAGCTTTGTACATTTGTTTATATTATATGTACTTGTTTTCTTCTATGTTTTCACTAGTGTGTTCAGGAATGATGAGAACTCCTTCTAGATTGGTTTCAATTTGTATAAAAGTATTCAATGAAGCTTCGACCGAGTTTCGATGGTGAGATTTGAATGTATGCGAGGTAAATTATACTGCTTTATAGAATGTTAGAATAATTTAAGAATTTTGTGCTTTGTGCAAATGTGTATTTTTGTTTCATTTTGCAACTTGTTTGAATGCTTGTTTCACTTAGGTCTAAAAGCCACAAATTGTGAGAAACCTCCATTGTTTACTAAATGCTTGGATGACTGATAACTTTGTTTAATTCGTTTGATTCATGCTTTATCTTTTGATTATTGTGATTTTGTGGAAGCATTAGAAATGATCAAGGAATTTGTTTATATTGAGCACAACCATATCCGAAAGTACCGTACCCGTGAGTAGAGAGTATTTGTTAACCCCTTTGAGCCTAAATAGTTTAGATCTCATTTTAGTGATGAACTTGGTTTATGTACATAATTTGAAAGTGTAGTTCATCATTGAATTTTTGTTAGGTTCTAAAAATTTCTTCTTGAACCTTTGAACATTGTTTTAATTTTATTTCCTTACCTTAAAAAGCAAGGAGCATTCACTCGAGGTTTGGTTGAATTCAAGTTGGGGAGAATGAAAAAGAAGATTGGTAGGTGCTAAAACTTTTGAAAAAGTTCAAACAAGCATGAAAAGAAAATGTGTGAATATGAATGTGAAAAATAAAAGAAAAAGAGTGCTTGTTTGAATAATAGAGAATGAAATAATTTTGCATAAGGAAGTTTGAGAAGGTTGGTGATAAAGGAATCAAAATGGTGAATGAAGTTGTGATGTGTAAATACCATGTATAGTGAATGTTTCTTTTTGCATCGGCAATTTCGATTCAATGGCCTTTAGAAATGTCCCTTTGTTGTGAACCTGACCAAGCTACAACCTTTGAAGCCCTTAGTGATTTTTTTTCTTCCAAGGTTTTATTTTTGATTATTAGATGTTGTATGAATTGGATTGCTATTTGCATTGTTTGTCGGGTGAGTGAAATTTTCCCGCGGTTGCAAACGCGTCAATTTCTTCATTCTTATTTTGAAGAGGAGTGTTAGAGTGATTCAAGTAAGAAAACTTAGGTGTTCTTTGAACCATTATGATACTTGTTTAAGAACTTAATTCTTTGTCGTTGTTCGATTCAATTGAGTGGTGAACGTTGCTTGTGCGCATTTTCATGCTTCATTTTGGTTGAATTTTATGCTTGAGAAAATCCTCTTGTTTTAATGAGAGGCATACTTTGCTTGAGGATAAGCAAAAATATAGTTAGGGAGAGTTGTTAGGTGCAGATTTTACCTAAAAATGACATATCTTTCTTTGCCCCTTTTCTACTCTTTTCTCATGTTTTCATTGGTTTTGCTAATGATTGTTGTTGTTCTTCTAACATTGAGATTATACCTTTGGTGCTTGTAATGTGTGTGTTATTGTGCAGGAAAAAGGCATAAATTGATCAAAGTGGTAAGACACAAGAAAGTTGTGCAAGCTGTCAAAGAGCAGAGGAAAACATCAGTAGGTTCGCTTTGCGAACTCTGGCGAATTGCCAGCGAAGGTTCGCTTTGCGAACTATGGCGAGGTTCTAGAGAATGTCCTAGAATTTGGCAGGGGCAAAAGGCACTAAAGTTCGCTTTGCAATTGGGAAAGCGAGTGTTTGCTTTGCGATTGATCCTTCGCATTGCGAACTCACAAGAATTTCTGGGGCGGTTTAACTATTCAGAGGCACCTGAAGTGCCTATTTTTACCATTCACTTTGCGAATGAAGTGGTTCGCTTAGCGAACATGAAAATTCCTGAATGTGTTTAAATAGATTTTTCACACTTTTTAGGTAATAATCAACATAGAAACTTGAGAGCAAGATCATAACTAGTAATTTTCAGCATAGAAACTCAAATCCCAAGGGGGAGAAGGTAAGAGCTTCAATCTCTTGTTGGGTTTGGATGTAATATTTTTATACCTATTGTATTTCTTCTAATCTATGTTTGTGAACTAGTTTTGATTCTCTATTGATTGTTGTCTTTGATTGATTATTTGTGGGTCTTGACAAAAACTATTTCAAATCTTTGGTCTTAGATTTTCATCTATCATTGAGCAAGCTTTTGACATGAGTTTGTGATTTGATATTCATTTTCATCTCAGCTTTTTAGCATTGTGTTGATTGTTAGTTTGAATAGCTTCTAACAATTAATGCAATAAGAGACCGCGATAGCGCTTGAAAGAACAATAGCGTGAGGGTGCGTGAGAATATTGATGAAAAACGACATTCACATTCATTTGGAAAATTAGTTGAATGCATGTAAAAAAAGGGTTAAGCGTGTGTACGTATTTTGATCATTGGCTTTGTATATGAATTACTCGTTGGTTTGATATTGATGTTATAGTAATATCTGTTGGGTTTTGATTCCAGATATGGATTAGACTTAACATTCATGTAGGCTTTAAATGCTTTGTATTGCTTGGTGATGTGCGAGAGCAATTATTGATCGGTATGAAATCATTCACATATGCGGGGACCGAGAGGATATGTATGTGTGAGTGATACATGATGATATTATGCGATTGTTTGATTTATGTATGAAATTGGTCAGAAGACTGCATGTGTTATCAACTGATGAGATCTAATTCCAACAAGGCTCTATTTATAATTCAGTCTTTATCTTATATTTTCTGTCTTTACATTTTCCGCATTTGCTTTTGGTTCCGCTTTAAACCAAAACTTTTGAACCATAAGTTTAGAAATATAGAGACCGTCGAATGACATTCTTTCCCTCGCACTGATCCCTGTGGAGTACGACAAAACTGGGTTACTTATATATTTTTTTTCTTGCTGCTATTCTAGCTTCAACATACAACTACCCCTATTCAATCAACTGTGGACCTAAAAGGATGAGAGCAACGACTTTCATACATTCATGGTACACGAGAATTAAATACCAACATCACCCCAGAAATTTGCAAACCGTGGGGAGATATAATAAAGTGATTGAGTGATTGCCAGCCAAAGGTGGGCTCTATGATAACGGATACCAACTAAAAGTTGAGATAGTGAAAGGTGACAGATGAGTCAACAAGCAACGTCAACCAAGAGTTGGGATAAAAAGGACTCTGATACAGAGTGAATTATTGACAAGGAATTGCGACCAAGAGTCAGAATAAAGGACGTGATATCTACCACGATATAGGGTAAAAGACAAAGTACCAACCAATAGTTGGGATACAGGACACTAATCAACAATTAGTATAACGAGGCTTCCGACCGAAAGCGAGCTCACAAAGGGTATCAACCAAAAGTTGAGATAAAACCGAAGATTGTCAACCAATAATTGGGAAAGAAAGAATACAGGAATCAAGAGTCGGGATAGGGGTAACCAACCAAGATATTAAGATAAAAGATATTGACCACGAGATTACCAACCAAGACTTGGGAAAGAAGATACTAACCAAGAGTTAGGATGGAGTGAAGTATACTAACCAAAAGCTAGGATGGGGTGAAGTATACTAACCAATAGTTAGGATAAAGGAACATTAATAAGGAATTAGGACAGTCGAAACGCCGACCGAGAGTGGCCCCATAGCGAAAGATGCTAACCAAAAGTCGGGATGAAAGATACTAACCAAGAGTTAGGATAACCAAGACGCCGACCGAAGGTGAACTCACAATGGAGAATACTAACCAATAGTTAGGATAAAGGATACTCACCAAGAGATTAGGATAACGGGTACTAACCAATAGTTAGGATAGGGGATATACGGAACGTCGACCGAGTGGAAACTCACAGTGGAGAATACTAACCAATAGTTAGGATGGCAAGGACGCCGACCAAAGGTGTGCTCACGACGGAAGATACCAACCAAGAGTTGGGAAAGAAGATACTAACCAAGAGTCAGGATAAATGAGAACACCGACCAAAGGCGTACCCACGATGGAGGATACCAACCAATAGTTGGGATAAAGGATAAACACCAACCAAGAGTCGGGATAGAGGATATAAACCAGAGATTACCAACCAAGAGTTGGAAAAGAGGGCACTAACTGAAAGCAAGCTCACAACGAAAGATACCAACCAATAGTTGGGATAAAAGATATTAATCAATAGTTAGGATCACGAGGATGCTGACCAAAGGCGTCCTCACCACAAAAGATACCAACCAATAGTTGGGGTAAAAGATACTAACTAATAGTTAGGATATACGAGGACGCCGGCTAAAGGCGAACTCAATACACAAAAGATACCAACCAATAGTTGGGGTAAAGGATACTAACCAATAGTTAGGATGAAACTAAAGATTACTGACCAATAGTCGGGATAAAGGATATGGTGTCAACCAATAGTTGAGATAGAAAAAAAATAACCAATAGTTAGGGTAAAGGATACTAACCAATAGTTAGGATAAACGAGGACGCCGACCAAAGGCGTGCTCACAACGAAGGATACCAACCAATAGTTGGGATAGAAAATACTAACCAAGAGTTAGGATACACGAGATATACAGGAAGTAAACTTTACATATTTACGACCAGAAGGGAAGATGAATCCGCTGGGGCAAAGAGAAGTTTAACCAAACAACTATGCAGGAGAATACAAGCATGATGAGCGAATTCATTGGCAAATTCACCTAGGATAGAATAAGATTGAATTTCCTGAAATATGCCATTCTCTGCTGAGAAACGTATGGTAAAGATAACGTCAAACCTGACTTATGCTTCGAATGCATATGTTTGATTTTTCCGTGGTGTAATGCTCCATATCAAATGGAAATGCTACGCTTTTTAAGGATGCAAAGAGAATCCTCTATCGGGGAATACGAGTAACCCTTGTTGAAGATAAAACCCAAAATGACTTCCCCTACACTGAGAATCACGAATGACAACCCCTGAAGATGGAACCCAAAGATCTAATACGGAAATGGTGCCAATAACCATTGGGCTTAGAATCTGTCGGGTTTGTCAACCACTGTTGATCAAACTGTTGAGAGGATTAACACCAAACTCTTCTTGAGTGTTGAAGTCAACAATACCAAATCGGCCGGGGAATATCATTGCACTTAACTTGCTGGGGAAACGGCCTTAACCTTACTCTACTGGGGATAAGAGCACACTGCTGCTGGAGAGAGTGTACTTCCTGACTCGACGGGGAAAGTAGGCACCGAGGCTCGGTTGGAAACACAGATCTCTATCAAGGGTAGACATCAAACCAATATCCTGTGGGAGATGCAACATTATCCTGTCTAGGACAATCAACTTTTGAATACTCGCTGGGGAGCAATAAACCATTATAACCGGGGAAAGAAAGTCTCTGCACTCTTGTCGGGGAGAAAGAAATTCCCAATGCTCTGCTGATGATGCTAAATCTTCAATGCTAGAGAGGAAGACTCTATTGGGGATGGGACGTAAGACAAGCCTCTTGCTGGGGATGCCAACCTGCTTGGGGAGCAAGAACAAATCACCCTTACCTCGTCTGAGGACTTGAACTCTCGCTGGAGAAAAGATAAATCCAACTCTGGCTGGGGAAACTAAACTTTAGGACTCTCGCTGGGGAGAACACTTTTCCGAGGACAATACCATCTTAGCTATTTCTGCCGAGGACGAATATCGATTCTAACACCACACTGGGGAGAGATACCTTCTAGCGCCTTGCCGAGGAAGAGAAACCCCATACTGGGAACTACTTTGGCATTTCACGTTTCTGCTGATCAACTGCATGCCAAATATTATAAGCGAACTCTCCACTTGTTCCCAGACCACATGGTCTACTGGGAGAATCGTCTCAAGAGAATTTTACAAAAAACCTGGCATTCAAAATTCCCAGGGTCTTCAAACTCTTGGAGAGATTTATCGAATCTCGATGTAACTGCCTCAGATTGGCTAAACTATGAAGGAATTTTCCTCGAGAGGATTCGTAATGACTTGAAATATTTTTCCCCAGTATTCTGAATCTTGAAGAGGTGCTTTTGATTAGCTGTCCTCTGGAGAGGACAACTTCTCGCTCCTGAGGTGGCATGCCTCAGTATGAGTCTTATAGTAATTTTACTCTGTCTTTGAGAGATTTGCTGAATCTCGACATGATTGCTCCCGATTGGCTGAACTTAGAGAGATTCCTCGATGTGATTTCCCTAGATTGGCTAAAGTTTGGAGATATTTATGGACGTGATTGCCCCAGATTGGCTGAACTTTGGAGAGATTTCTCGACGTGATTGCCCCAGATGGGCTACCACTGAGCACAACTTGCTGAGAAAACCATTACCTGATGGAGTCTTTTGACTACATGCTCCTCAATATGATCATCCAGGAATTTCCTCTTGGCCAAGTTAGACTTCTTGACTGATGCTCATTATGCAAGTTTCATTGGCATCAAGTACAATGTATGCAAGCAGAAAATGTTTATTATGAGAATGATTATTCTAATACAACATACATGTTATTCTTGAAGCTTTCATTGAAAAGATATTGCCAAACCTTGTGACTAAATCACTAGTTAAGATGCGACATTAATTTTGAATAAAAGACATTATGCACATGCAATACCAATAAACCTATCAGCCCCACTCATGGGAGCCAGGAACGTTGTTTTATCAAAAGTACGCCTTCAAAATAACCTTACCTCAATTAGGACTTTTAAGGGTTGTAATGTGGTCTGGTTCAAGGTTCGAGAAAGAAGGCTTTATGGCTCAAAATCTTGTTTGTGCCCACCCATTCTCCTTGATGTTCTTCCATCCTACGCTCAGTTCATTTGACACAAACTCTCACCTTCCAAAAGGTTATTGCATGTCATTAGTGATGGTTAGAGAACCCACAATGCTTTCGGAGTGGTAGTTGCTCTTCTCGTCTTTAGTGCCTGTAGTCACACGACTCATTCTTGCTCGAGGATTTTTTCTTTTGTAATCCTTTTCGCTTTTTCGATTTGCCTCTTTTTCATTTGTTTCCCTGATTTTGCTTGGACTGATTCTGTTGAATCCTTTTCGATTTTGATGTCCAGCGGGATGCCCTAACTTTTTCCTAAGTCATTTGTTTTCAAGCTTTCGACTTAGCGGGCTTTCTTTCTTTTTTTCCTTTTTTTTTTCTTTTTTTTCTTTTTTTTTTCTTGAACAAATCGTGTGACACTGGCTATCTTGACTTTTTTGAAAGGATTGTGTCTGCTTCACTCCTTGCGGTGAGGGATAACCACTGTGTTTTCACACCCATTGACCTTTCTGATGAGGAATAAAACGTAATGGATCTTCAGAAACGCATTCCTTTTGGAATTCGAACGCTCGGTCAAATCAACTGATAGCTACCCTGCCCCTGGGTTAAGTGTTAGGGTTTTTTTCGAAAGAAACTCCTACTTCTAGGCTCAACGGGGTTAACGAGGGTCTATCTCCTTTATATCTCCGATGTTTGGGGAGTTGAAATAATGCCTGTACATCATCAGCAAGGTTTTGTTCCCAAAAGCATACAACCAGAAAGTTTGCATTTTCAATTCGTCATACTCCCTTCAAGAGATTAAGCACGTAAATTGGTATTGCAATGCACATAAATATCATATGAATGAATTACTTCAAGAAAAACATATTCATTGCATTAAAACCACCATTCAGTAGAAACAAGTTTTACATGTATACAACATATTAACAACCAATGAAAAAATTACAACTGAATGTACAGAAAACAAGCTAAGAAATGCCATTATTGAGGAGGTCTGACTCTGTCTAGACTTATTTGCAGCTTGAGCACTTCACTTGTAAGGCTTCAATTGGCGTGCAGACCGTCTGTCATGAAAGCAATGACCCCCCAGCATCAGTTGACTCCTCCTATGCCCCAATATAATTAGGCATAGGGTTTTGGATCACATTTGGATCATCGTTGGAAAAATTGATAGCTTTTGAATCAAGAAAGTCTCGGACATTGTACTTGAATGCTTTGCAACTTTCGATGTGATGCCTCGGTGCTCCAGAATGGAAATCGCAGTGGGCGTTGGCATCATATCTGGGTGGAGGAATTCCGGTTAGTAGAGCCAACGTTCTCTTTTGGACCAATTGTAACTGAAGCAGATGTTGCAATAGCTGAGCGTGCATCATAGGCGGAGTTTCAAAATGTCTGTCTTCCATTTTCGGCCTATCAAGATACCGACGGGGAGCACCATTTTGTTGTTGTGGCGTAGCCGGAATTGTTACACCAGCAGTCTGATGATATAAGGCCTGATACCCTCTATTTCTGCTCCTCTGAGAAGACGATGCATTAGTTTCGCCCTCACGTTTTTTACTTTCACCCGCGAAAGGTTTCCGCACACCAGAAGATGACCCAACAATGTCTTGAATCTTACCCAGCTTAAGCAGATTCTCAATCCTCTCCCCAACAATTACAACATCAGAAAAACCAGTTGAAGGACACCCTGCCAGGCGTTCCACGAATGGGCCTTGCAGCGTCCCCATGAACATGTCATCCATTTCTCTTTCAAGCAACGGTGGTTGTACCCGGGCAACCAACTCACGCCACTGCTGGGCATATTCTTTAAAGCTTTCTTTACTTTTCTACGTTATACTCTGCAACTGAGTCCGATTAGGCGCCATATCAATGTTATATTGATACTGTTTTAGAAACGCCTCTGCCAACTATTTCCAGTTCCTGACGTGAGCCGCCTCAAGCTTCATGTACCACTCTAGAGATGCCTCAGACAGGCTATCGTGGAAAAAGTACATCCAAAGCTTTTCATCATTGGAGTAAGCAAAAATCTTCCTAAAGTAAGCTTACAAGTGAGTTTTTGGGGAAGATTTGCCGTTGTATTTCTCAAAAGATGGAGCCTTGAATTTTGGAGGGATTCTTACCCTTTGAACCAACCCCATGTCTGCTACGTCAATGCCCATAGTATTCTGACATTCTACAGCCTTGATCCTTTCAGCAAGCAATTGGTACCTTCGGTCTCCTTCACCATTGTTACTGTCCAGATATGCATTCATTAGAGAAAATTGATCATACTGATTATCCTCCAGATGAGGAACAGGGATAGGAATGGGGAAAAGACCCCTAGCAGCTTGACCAACAGGAATACAACAATTAACTCCAGCAACAGGAATACCAGCATTAACTCCACCGACAGGAATACCATCTCCAACCGGAGGGTCAACTTGATTGTCAGCATTTGGAATTTCAACTCCGGGCCTTTACACCATTGTCCTTAGCTCTTGTTAGCCCTGGGCCACTCCTTGCATTAGGTCCATAAACTGGTTCATTCGGGCCCTCATTTCAGCCATTTTTGCCTGTAGTTGTTCCATAACTCGTTGTTGGTTTTGACGCGTTGAATAGCGATGGATATGAGAATCAGCAATCCTGCCTGTCAACCAAATAAGGTTAGGAAATCCAGAAATAAGTACCTGTTATGCAAAATGAAATGTATGAATACATGCATATGCCATGTTCAATTATTTCTAAGAAATCTTTATGCTTCGATTCAAGTTTTTCACAGGAACACCGCAAGGAAAAGATAGACAGCTCGATTACTAGACCCAAAGTTAAGATCCTTGGAAATAAAAGAACATGTATGTATGAATGATGACATGGATGCAAAGGCATGGGATCAAAGCTTCCACAAATTCTGACTAGAGGTTGTGCTGCTGATGGACTAAGTTCAAAGGTCAGAATACCGGAATAACCAGAATACCAAGTTGATAAGTCCACACTGATAAGAAAACCAGAACACCGGGTAGCTAGGAGGTCAAGGTTACCTGCAAACTTGTAAACACCCAGCCCCTCTCACATGTGGGTTCTAAAAAACCAAAGATCCTCAGTGTCACGGACTCTCAGGTCGAGAAATGATGATACGTTCACCATTTCTGGTTTGGCATCATCATCAATCGAGGAGGCCTCAACTGATTCCCCTCAAAAAAGGTCATCCTATAGCAAGTTCCCAATTTCGGGTCCTCGGATCAAGAAGCGTAATGGGTTGGACATTTTTCGTATGCCATTATCACCTCTTGGGAGGAGTGCATCAACTGAGTCCTCAGGAATGGTCACCAGAGTTGACAGCTCCCGAGGGGAACATCTGATGACCTGCATCAACATGCAGTATCAAATATCTCCCAAAGGAACCTCGTCTGGCTGTGGGTCTCACGAACACTACACGTGGTCACCACCACGTGAGCGACACGACTATCCACTCTAAATCCTGTGTGTACACTCAAGAATGGGTAGTGGGCTTATCTCTCAAAACGCCCATCCCACCAAAAAAAACAACAATCCAGCACAGTCCAGTATATATGGCAATAATTAATGTAAAGCAAGTAAATGCGATAAAAATAATAAACATGCGATAAAAGCCATAAATAAAACAGATAAGGCATACAGATAAACATCCAATAATCGAAAACAAAACAAGCGCTAGGATTGACTCGCTTAGGTATAGGAAAGTCCCTAGCAGAGTCTCCAGTTGTCGCATCTGCGAAAATCAACCGGCGAAAAATACAGAAGAGTCTCCGCCGAACATTATTTATCCCGACGCAGGGAAAGGAAACGATCAAAGAAAACCTCAAGGAGGGAAAGACATGTTCATCGCAACCATAACATGGGTTCAGGAGTCGGTTATGCGAGAGGAAGGTATTAGCACCCCCTCACGTTCATCGTACTCGATGGGATCCACGCTTGTTGTCTAATCAAAGGGTGAGTCATCTAAAGCCTACTACTAACTAGAAAGGAAAAAGAAAAGGTGACTCGGTAGGAAATCTCCGTCCTAGACCTACGTATTCCCTCGGGAATAAAAAAATCAGAGTCAACGTAGTTCGGAGGACTACGAGATTGACGGGGGAAGGTTGCTCGCCAAGACATCACCATCTTGTGCCTACGTATCCTCAATCGTAAGAGAGAGAGGAAGTCAGAGCACTCGTAGTTTGACGTACATGGTCTTTGTTTGTTTTGTGTTTTTTAAGTGGACGACGCTAATGTTTGCGTTCTAGCATCTTAGGTGTTGCCGCTCGTTGTGTGGAGTCTTACGCGTTTACCTGTTTGCGGTAGAACATAAATAACGTATCCTTTACGATTGGAATGAGTGAGGTGAGAAGAGAATCCCGAAGGAAGACGAGTGATTTGTTTTTTTTTATAAGAAAATGTTTTGATTTGTATTGTTTGTGATATGTTTGTGCTAAAGACTATGACATAGGAGCAAATACTTTATAAGGTCGCTCCCAACGGAACGTTTGCAAAGCATCCTAGAAGAGTAAAGGAGACCTTCACTATTCATTTCCTATGTGCTTAAGGCTCATGATGCACTCCACATACAATATTTATTAAGTGTTTTTTTGCTATTCTTTTGAGATGAGAGAAGAGAGACTCAAAGGGTGAAAAGAGAACACTAAGGGAAACTAAGTCCTAATGTTGTCATGCATTGTGGCCCTATAGTTTAGATAATGAGGGACTATCATACTTGTTATCATACATGGATTGCTAGCCTAATGTCTCTCCTATCTCCAACTTAATTGGAAATTAAGTGGAGCTAGGAATCCTAAGGGATCATGTGAAGAAACACAAGTAAACATTATTCTAATCAATCACAAAAGAGAGAAGTAAATAAGAAGTGAGATGGAAAAGAAATCATATAAGTGTAAACAAGAATATAAAGTGTCACAAGTAAGTTACCAAGTGGAAACTTGTTCACTTTCTTTTGTGGTGTTTAGATATTGAGAAACCCGGAAAACTTCCATGCAATGTCTTGAAATCTCCCTCAAGCAAAATAAATGCTTCACCTCTTCAAATCTTGAATGAATTGCAAATTGGTGATGGAAGAAGATGAACTTTTAGGTGATGATACAATGGTTCTAGTTGAAAGTTGATGCAAATAGTAGCTTCTACTCTATGAGATGATGAAGATGATGAATGAATTCCATAAGATAACCTCAAGATGAGATAGATCTTGGAGATTGAAGTTGTGGGTGTGAAATTCGTTTTTTGATCTATCTTTCTCTATTGGTGTAACTAACTTCTCTTAGAGAGAGAATGAGAATTTAAATGGTGGGTTAGAGTGTGGTTAAGAGCTAATCCTAGTTAGAAAGTTGGTTAAAGGTGGGTTAGTGAAAGTTGAAAAAAATGAGGGCTTATGGTGGTGTACAAATTTTACTATGTGGGTGGTGTATTTTAGTTACCATGGAGTGTATTATGATGATAGTAGTGGTGTAAGATGATGATTAGTATAGCCAACACAATGTGCTCACCAAGTTTTGCAATTTAAAAAATGGAGTTTTTATGGTTTATGGCATGAAAAATGTCCATGGAGGTGACTTTGTTGATGATTTCTTGAAGAATAATGAATCAATTTGCATAATTTTGATGTCATTGAAAAGGTGGTATTTGACAGAACAAAGTTGATGTAAAAAAGAATTGGAGTTAAGGTCTGGAACACCATGGAAAATGGCACTGAAGTTGCTATGTCACAAGCTGAGTTTTGGGACTTAGAAAAAATTCTATGTTTTTTTTCATTGAATAACTTATTAATCCCAACTTTGATTGATCATAACTTTTGATCTAGAAATTCAAATGGAACATTCTTTATATGGATGGAAAGCTTGGAATACGTGCTACAATTTTCATGTTTAACAAAAGTTGAAATGAAGTTTGCATCATGGTGAAAAATGGTTTGGAAGATGGCCGCATGGCATAAAAAAATTTCCCAAAATGGAAGTTCTAAAACCCTAGTTTTTTCCAAAATTGGCAATTTTCCATAATTCTTGATTTTTCATGATTCCTTTGACATTTCTTGATTAAATCTCTCCCATTGACCATATTTGACATGATGAACATGATTTTGACCTAAAAAGTTGAGAGTTGACTTTTTCCTCGATCAGTTGACTTTATTCTCAATTTGTCTGATTTTTAACCATCTGGCCAATTGAAATCCTTCTGAAAGAAATTGTGGATCAAATGAGATGTCATGAGTCTAGAGGAGCCTTAGTGAACTGAATGTTTGAGTGTACCTCATTTTCTTTGCTTTGAATAATTCATACCATGGAAACCTCTGATCCCATGCCTTGGGAAAACCAATGATGCATGTGTGATGCTTGTGACCTAAATGCATATGAAATGTGAAACATAAGCCATCTATTGGGTATAAATAAAAGGGAAAATTTTGGGGTGTTACACATCACCCTCAAAAGATCCCCTCCATAGAATCGATTCCCTCTTGGAACTGGAACACACCAAAACCGCTACCATTACCATAGGTAACGCTTCACTCATTCCCCATAATAGGAATTAGCTACTCGCACCCGATCCATCACCATAGGATCGAGGATCACCAAAAATCATTACCATCACCACAGCTAACACTTCACTAATCCCCCATAATAGGAATTAGCTACTCGCACCCGATCCATCATCATAGGATCGAGGCTCATAAAAAAGAACCAAAGTTCCGACAACATGGATGCATGGACTCTCAACATGCAACAACAACACATAGACATTGGCCTCTGTTTTGACCGTGTATGCCACCATCAATATAATCATCATAAACACATTATGCATATATTCTAACATGCACGTCATTAATTTCAATCATCATAGAAACATCACCAACATCATATCATAACAACATTATCAACATCACATCATATCAACATCATCCACATCATATCATATCAACATCATCAAACTTCATCAACTCAACATGTCAACAACATCATCATAATAGTATCAACATAACAACATCACTATCACATAATATTAGCACAATAATACAACGATTCATTATCCGAATAAGTAAACAAACACTTCATCAATACAGTCGGCATATAAATAATACTTAAAATTTTCACCTATTACTACAATGTTATAGCTTTGAGCGTTAACTTTCTAACACTTCAAACGGCTCGTCAATTGGATATACGGTTAGAAAGATATAACAAAAATCGTCGGAAGATAAACAAGTTTCAAGTTCAAAATTTCATTCAAACATCAACTAATTATCATGATTAGCCTCTGGGAGTAATTTTATTTGATAGTAATTCGCATTAGCTTTCCAACGCTTCGAACGACTCGTCATTTGGATATACAGTTAAAAGTTATGATCAAAATCGTATTAACATTTTGGCAAAATCTGAGTGCATGTGCCGGTGCAGAAGTGTTTCAGGTCGGCGCATGTGCTGGAGTATTTAGGTATGTTTTGCTTCTGTCCATGTGCTGGTGCACAGGTCGGCGCATAACATTTCCAGGTCGGCGCATAAGGATTTCAGGTCGGCGCATAAAACTAGATTTTCAAAAAAAAATACCTTTCTAAAGGCTATGTGCTGACACATAAAACATATAGGTCAGCGCATACTGTTACATTGGCCCCAAAATCACTATTTAAAAGCACTTTTTCACTGTTTTAGCATTTTAGAACCTATGCTACGAAATTATATCATTTCAGACCCAATTTTCTGCTATTTTAACATTCGAAAAATCACTTATCATCTTGTATACTCATGGGTTAACATCATAACATTACAATAACATCAATTCCTCATCATCAACACACTAATTCATCATCATCAACACATAATTTCATCATCTCATAGGATCAAGGATTGCAACATAACAGTTAATCAATTTCTCAAGCATAGATTCATAATTATATCAATTTTTCTGCTATCCAATCATTCTAAAATCACTTATTATGGTATAATATCAAAGATTAACAACAATTCATAACCATTGCACCAATTCATCAAGGATCAACATTGCAACAATTTAACATCAATAATTTCACCATACTTTTCATCATACTTTTATCAATTCATCATACAAGACAAAACCTACATCTATCTTAACCATCTATCCATCATAATAAACCAGGATTACACCCCTTATCTCGATTCCTAGCGATTGACTATCTTCTTTCGCGTTCTACCAAGTTCTCCTCTTGGTTCTCCGAAAGCCCTAGCCTTTCTTCCGTTCTTCTCAAATGTCACGATCATACAAAATAAATTTTCTTTCCTTGTTTTACTTATTTAACCCTAGTACCATTTCTATGGCTTGCCTCTTATGCCCTCACTTAACTCACACACTCTTACCACTATGCCCTTATCCTTATTTTCACTCTAATATTCGTATTTTAATTATTATTATAAATCTAAATAATATAACTAAATTATTTAAATCTAAATAATTCTAATAATCGACTCTCACAACAATACTTCGTCACACGTCATCATACATCACATAATTTCCCCATAAATCACAAACAATTTATTTAGATAAATAATTCTAAATTTTTGGGGTGTTACAAGTACCGCATATACAACCACGCCCTACGTAACAACTGCAGGTCACGCGTTATGTTATCCTTTTTCCAACCATTGTTGTATATGTTTTTCGTAGTAGTGTTCCTTGTCTTCTTGCAATCTTTAATCATCAAGAGACGCTCTGTGTCACGCTAGATAATGGTTGCATACACTTGAGATGATGAGAAGAAGAAGATCTCTACTTTGTTCAGCTCACTATCTTCATTGATTTTCTCTAAAAGTTTCTTTCTCTAAAAGAGAGCACCGATTGTGCTCATTAATAACTACTCAAAAATTGAAAAATGCATTAAAACAAACTAGCAAAGAACTACATAAAAAGGATAAATTCAAGTGCTAAAGTTTATATAACTCACAAAATGTGAGTTATCATTGTTTTTATGTGGTTTCCAGGGTTATGTGGCATATTATTTGTACCTGTTCGCGTGATAATTCCGTAAAAGAACCATTGAACATTTTTATGTCACTTGAGTTGAGTTGCAGTTTTTGAAAGGTGTCCAAAAATATGACGTCAGTATAGCTACCAGGAACTACTTCAAAACAAGCCTTTCGTAACACCAATATTACGACGGATATAGTGTTAACCGTGGTAATAGATTTATTATGGGCACATATTTTTTTTATTTACTAGATGACGTGTCACAATTGTTAAAAGTAGCAACCGTAGTGAAAAGTACGCAGAGTGAAATGGTTATAATCCTATCACCAACAATTAGCCATTTCTCGTGATAAAAAAATATTATTGACCATGTATATCACCGCGGTTTTTATTTCCAACTGTGATGAAATGTGATATTTATTTATATATAAGTGAAATTATCTATTGCTTCAGTACATAACAACCATCTCTCTCAAAACAAAACCCTTACCACTCTTTCTCTCCTCTCTCAAAACGAAACCCTAACAACTCTGTCACTCGTCTCTCTCATATGGAAACCATAAAATGAAACCATAACAACAAGTCTTAGCCAGTGGGTATTTACAGGTTCATTTTCTCTGTAGTTTTTTTTCAAAATCTATTCCAATAGCTTGTTTCATGATGTTTGAACTTTCTTCTTTTTTTTTCCTTTTGTAGGTATGGATGCTTATTGCAATAAAGAGGACGAAGTTAAATTTAGCATGTCAAACTTGTGTCAAAGATCCAGAATGACATCCATTCAAAATATACACAAGTTTGCTGGACTAAATTTAACTTCATCCTTATTTTATTGTTGACACACCATTATGGGACTTGACATGTATGGTATGTTTCTAAAGCATTTTATGCCTTGATATGTTTGTTGTATCGTGTTTGTTGGTTATTGTTTATTGTTGATGAATGTTGTTGTTAATGTCTGTTTAAAATATGAGTTTATTATATATTATATGGTTTGAGTGTTTTTCCAATCCCTTACCAAATATATAACTTCCAAATCTGTATTAGAAAATTATGATATGATAGATAAAAGTGTATTAGAAAATAAGTACACGTTCAATTCTTGACAAGTATTTTTCACTGTTAACTGCATGTTGTTCTTTGACTGGTAGAACTTGATTTAGTGATTCTAGATCTTCAACCACCCCTCTCTCCACCTCTAATTTTGTTTGTAAAATAAATAATATTTTGCAAAAAGAATTAGAGTTGAAGGCAGGGGTTGTTGAAGACCTAGGATCATTAAACCAAGTTCTTACTATCAAAGAACAAAATACTGATGAGGAGTTGAAGAACCCTTGGCAAGCATTGAACGTGTACTTATTCTTATAATATAACTTAATTTGTCATATTATAATGTTCTAGTGTAGATTAGAAGGTTATATGTTTAGTGAGCATTGGCGAAATAAGCATTCCACATAATTTATAATAAACTCAGGGCTATATACAACAACGGTTGTCTAGAACAACCATTGTTAAATATGTTGCATTTTAATATACCACAACGGTTGTTTAAAGTAACCATTATGGTAGGTAGCACGCTACATGGATACAATCACGATTGCACGCCCGTGGTTGAAATCATCATACATACAATCACACCTTACGTCACAACGGTTAGACTTGCGTGATGGTATCCCTTTTCTAACTGTTGTGATATAGATTTTCTGTAGTAGTCGGGTATATCAAACGCGCCTGATGTCCAAATTTCCTTGTTGTATAATGATGTCTAGAGGAGCATCATCGTGAGGGTTGAGATCGAGGGAGTCCTCTACGAAAAAGATGATATCAAACCTTGTTTTCCATTGAGAGATTTTGGAAAATCCAGGGGATATTACATTTTCCGCAAACACTTGTCTTGTGTATTTCCTTTGGTAAGATCTAGAGTTACCTCCTCCGAAAAAACCTCTGGGGATGGTGTTTGCGTTATAGGTTGTGGTTTGTAGGCCATCTTCAGTGGGAAGATGGGGGGATTAGAGTAGGAGTGTGACCTATGTTAGTTTTACTGAACCCTATAATGGGCATCATTGCACTAGTAAAAAATAAAAGTATGCGTGTTCTCCCTGCAAGGGCAGGAGACCCAGAGGCCTTAGTAGGTTTATAACACGATATGGTGGTTAGGACTTGCCCACGAAGGCGAGAAACCATGTACGATAGTGTTTTGAGTAGTTTAGGAGTCCTACTCATGTGAGGTGAGAGTCTCTGCATATGATCGGTGACGCTTGGGAGCAAGCATATGGTTATGGTCAGTGGTGGTGTTGTCACTTTAGTAAGCGTTATGCTCTTTTAAGGTGTAAAGAATGATCTCCCCCTCTCCTACATGAGAAATGTATTCATAGAGGCCTTTATGGCTAGATTTCTAATGGGAAGGGTCATCATCCACTCAGTCAATGGTAGATCGTTGAATCTCTATTTATTTAGGAAGTCATGGATCAATTATTGATATTAACTTCTCTCTACTCCATAATTATCTTATCCCACGTTTCTCACTACCGGGCGATAGGAAAGTCTTAGGATGAGGCGATACCTCCCTCTGGACGACATTCCGACATCATCTCTTATGGAGCACTCTAAAGGCAATCGCCCTAAGCGAGACTCTTTACAATTATAACACTATAGTATTCTTTCATCATATTGAATTCAAAGTGTGCAAATACTAGTTACTTCTTTGTTTGTGGGCATGTATGATCCTTTTTCTAACCACCGTTGTTACTTCTTTGGAGCGTATAACCTCTAATCACCACTTCATCTAATTTCCCAAATTCTTTTAAAATGGAAAACATCTCCTTGCTCCATATGTATGTGGAATTCAGTGAAGAAATAGATTGATATTTTAACATGTTCTTCAAATCTCCTGCCCTTTTCCTCCACCATATCCCATCTTGTTCCTTTCTCACCTTTGAGTTTTGTTTCTTTCCTTTTCACCATTCTCCAACCATCCTCTTTCTCTACTGTCTCTGCTCTCACCATTAACAAGATTGATTGGGGTTTCTTGATAAGGATTGGTGTTTAATAGTATTTGTTTGAGGTTAACTGATGAATGTTTAGAGATGTTGGAACTAGGGTTCAAGAAAGATGGGATTTGTAAAGAAGAAGAAGACGAGAGAGAGAGAAAAAAATATGTTGCAGAAAATTGTGTAAATGTATTAAGCTGTGTGTATTTACAAACTAGAGGACCCTTTATATAAGCCATCAAGGCCCAGGCCCAAACTACATTTCGACACAACTCTTTATCAGCTATATTCGACTCTGTCGAATACAGCTGACTTACAATGTATTACAACTATTCGACTAACATACACTACTTCGACCAAACCTATAAACCTTCGACTTCGACACAACACTGAATTACAATTTCAACACACCCCCTAATTCATGTTGTCGAGACTTCTCATCCCAATGCTTCTCTTTAATTCGTCGAATCTGACTCTTCCCAGAGGTTTGGTGAGTATATCAGCTAGTTGAATTTCTGTCTTGCAATACTCCAGTTCCAGCTTCCCTTTTTTGACTTGATCTCTCAGGAAATGATACCTCCTCTCAATGTGTTTGCTTCGACCATGGCTCATTGGGTGATTCGCCAGGTTAATAGCTGACTTGTTGTCTACAAGTAACTTTAATTTCTTCGATTCCATTACCTTGAGTTCTTCAAGCAACATTTTGATCCATGCTGCCTGGCACGCAGCATATGATGCAGCTACATATTCAGCTTCACATGAGGACAAAGCTACAATGCTTTGTTTTCTTGAGCTCCAAGATATTGGGGCTCCTTCGATCATGAAGATGTAACCTGCAGTACTTTTCCTTTCGTCTTGATCTCCGCTGAAATCAGAATCAGTGAACCCATAGACTTCTGCCTTTGTATTATCTTTCGACTTCCTTGGCATCAACACACCATGATCAATCGTTCCCTTTATGTATCTCAGCACCCTCTTCACACCAATGAGATGACATTCTTGGGGTTTCTCCACAAATCGACTTAACACTCCAACACTTTGACATATATCAAGTCTAGTGTTGCACAAATATCTCAAGGAACCAATGATTTGTTTGTACAGAGTTGCACTTACAAACTCATCATTAGTTTCTTTCTTCAACTTTGTGCCAGTTTCTAATGGTGTGGTTGCTGGATTACAGTAGCTCATCTTGAATATTTCAAGATATCTTGAGCATACTTCTTCTGGTGCAGAAATATTCCTTCACCTGTGTCCTTAAATTCCATCCCTAAGAAATATGACAACTTCCCTAGGTCGGACATTTCAAACTCCTGCATTAGCTTCGACTTGACTTTCTTTATCTCAGCTTCATCTGCTCCTGTGATTAACAAATCATTGACATAGAGACATAGAATGATTCGACTGACACTGTCAACATCATTCACGTACACTCCATGTTCAGAGACACATTTTGTGAAACCTGCTTCATTCAGAAAACTATCTATTCGTTTATTCCAAGCTCTAGGAGCTTGTTTCAAACCATAGAGAGCCTTCCTTAATCTGTACACCTTCGACTCCTGCCCTTTGATGTCGAATCCTGGTGGTTGAGTAACATAGACCTCTTCTTCTAATGGTCCATTCAGAAATGCTGACTTTACATCCAACTGATGTATCTTCCACCCTCGATAAGCAGCTGTTGCCACAACAATTCTGATTGTCTCCAACCTTGCAACAGGTGCATAAACCTCGTCGAAATCAATGCCCTGTTTCTGCAGAAAACCTCTAGCCACTAATCTTGCCTTATACTTGGAAATCTCACCATTTGGTCTTCGTTTCAACTTATAAACCCATTTTACATCAATTGGCTTCTTGTTGGATCTTTCGACAAGCTCCCAGGTCTTGATCTTCTCAATAGCTTTGAGTTTTTCCTTCATAGCTTCACACCACTTTGAATCACTCATGGCTTGATCCAAATCAATTGGTTCTGCTTCAGTCATCATCATGGCTTCTTCGATTAAGTCACCATCTGCATCAACTGCTTGGTTTTGAAATCTCTCATATCCAGATAGTCTTGTCGACTCAGTTCTTCTTCTATTCGATCTTCTTGCATTCTGCTCAAATTGTTCTTTATTTCGACTGGTTGAATCTTTATCCTGTTCACTTCGACTGGTTGAAGCCTCATTCTGTGATCTTCTTCAAACACAGTTGTGACTGTATCTGACTCCTGTCGAACTAAAGTTTGACTCCAGTCCCACCCTTTGCTTTCATCCACAAGAACATCTCGACTGATCACTAGTTTATCATCGTTTGGTGAATACAGTTTGTATGCACCAGTCGAATGATAACCTATTAACACCATAGCTTGACTTCGATCATCCAGTTTTGTTCTCAATTGTTCAGGTACATGCCTGAAGCATATTGATCCAAAAACTTTAAGGTGACTAACATTTGGTTTCGACCCTGTCCAAGCCTCATGAGGAGTCTTCTCGACTAACTTCTTCGTTGGACATCTATTCAGAATGTATACTGCTGTCGAAGCTTCTTCAGCCCAAAATCTCTTTGGCACCTCTTTCGCCTTCAACATACTTCTCGTCATATCCAGTATACTTCTATTCTTCCTCTCAGCCATGCCATTATGTTGAGGTGTATAGGGTGCAATAACTTCATGCTTTATACCTTCCTCTTCACAGAATCTAGCAAACTCTCGAGAGGTGTATTCACCACCGCCATCAATTCTCAGTTTCTTTAGCTTGCAGCCACTCTGCTTTTCAACAAGCAACTTAAACTTCTTGAACTTTGTGAATATTTCATTCTTACTTTCAATCATATAAATCCACATATATCTGGTGAATTCATCAATGAAAGTTAAGAAGTAACGCTTACCACCATTTGACCTAACTTCAAAAGGTCCACACACATCAGAATGAACTAGCTCCAGTTTTTGCCTTGATCTCATGGGCAAGTCATGCTTGAATGCTTTTCTGGCCTGCTTTGCTTTGCAGCATTCTTCACACACCTGCTTTGGTTCCTTCAACTGCGGTAAACCAAACACCATTCTTTTCTGGTTGAGCATGCCTAAACTTTTGAAGTTTAGATGTCCATACCTGTGGTGCCATAGCTAATTCTTGTCTTCTTCAGTCATTGAAGCAAGACACTTATGATCTGATGTGTTGAGTTCAACTTTGAAGGTTTTGTTTTCTGCCATAGGTGCTTTCATTATCAACTTCCCATCAGCCCTATGTACCTTCATGTGATTCTTCTCTAACTTCATATTGAAGCCTTTTGAAAGTAATTGACCTACACTTATCAAGTTACTTGTCATTGCTGGTACATACAATACATCAGTGATAGTTGCTCTTCGACCATCCTTTCTGACAATCGAAATATCTCCTTTACCACCTGATTTGATGTGCCTGCCATCTGCGAACTTTATAACCTTTTCGACTGATTCATCTAAGTCGGTAAACCAGTTTTTATTTCCAGTCATGTGATTGCTACATCCTGAATCTAGATACCACATGTTAGTTCGCTCAGTGTTCGACTGAGTGTTGGCCATCAGCAACACATCATCAGAATCACTATCTCTAGTGCGTGCATATTGGGCTTCATCACTATCTTTTGCTTTTGCCTTCTTTCTTCTTCGACAGTCTCGAGCATAGTGACCAAAACCTTGACAGTTGTAACATTGCACGTCCTTCATGTCTTTCTTAGTCGAATCAGTCTTCTTGCTTGACTTCTCATCATTAGCAACATTCTTTGACTGCTTCGATTTCTCTTTTCCAGATTTCTTGGTGAATCTTGATTGTAGCGCCTTTTCAGTCACCTTCTCTCTTTCTGAGTTCCTCTGCTTCAATCTCATCTCATGAGCCTCTAAAGAAGCTTGAAGTTCTTCTAACTTCATCTCAGAAAGATTCTTGGACTCTTCTATTGTCACTACAAAGTAATCAAAATCTGCTATCAAAGATCTTAATACCTTCTCAATCTTTTGCAGATCAGTCAGTGATTCACCACATGCCTTCATCTGGTTTGTTAACATCACGATTCTTGAGAAATATGCCGAGACTTATTCATCTTCTTTCATCTGAATCATCTCGTATTGCTTCCTCAAGGTTTGCAACTTCACCTTTTTCAATTTTTCATCTCCACCATACAAACTCTTTAACTTTTCCCAAGCTGCTTTTGCTGATTCTTCTTCAATAATCTTTTCAAACACGTTTGGATCCACACACTGGTGAATCAAGAACAGTGCTTTGCCATCTTTCTTCCTTTGATCTTTGTGCACAGCCTTCTGTGCCTCATCTGCATTTGCCCCCAATTCCGATACTCCATCATTGACGATTTCAACAACATCTTGAAATCTGAAAATGTCCTTCATCTGCGCCACCCACCGTTAATAGTTCTCGCCTTTGAAAACCGGTAAGTTTGCTGGAAATTGCGTAGATGTTGTTCCGTTTGCCATTTGATTCTCTCAAAATTACAATCGTAACCGGGCTCTGTAATACCAATTTGTTGGAACTAGGGTTCAAGAAAGATGAGATTTGTAAAGAAGAAGAAGACGAGAGAGAGAGAGAGAGAAATATGTTGCAAAAAATTGTGTAAATGTATTAAGCTGTGTGTATTTACAAACTAGAGGTCCCTTTATATAAGCCATCAAGGCCCAGACCCAAACTACATTTCGACACAACTTTGTATCAGCTATATTCGACTCTGTCGAATACAGCTGACTTACAATGTATTACAACTATTCGACTAACATATACTACTTCGACCAAACCTATAAACCTTCGACTTCGACACAACACTGAATTACAATTTCAACAAGAGAGACGTTAGAAAATTCTCTCTAACATTGCAAGAAAAAAGATTGAACTAAGTACAAGAGAAATATAGGGATACTGGGTGTAATATAAGCGGAGAAGTTGAGTCAAACTTCGTTTTGCAAAAAAACTAAATATTTCACACATGCTAGATAAATTTATTATTTAGTTGGTTTATGAAAACAACAAATCAAATGATACATATCTTGAGTTTAATTTATTTATTTGATCAAACTCAACATTCATTTTAAATTAAGTTTATTTAGAGCACGAGTCAGATTAACAAATGATCTCAATGGAACATTTCATCTAATAAGTGACTTTCATTTAACACATGTTAATTTTACATTACGCTGACAAAAAGAATATACTATGAAAATTCGAGATACAACACACTCTTCAAATAAAAACATAAAGTAATTAAGGATAAGCAAAAATAAGAACAACACCAAAATAAATATATATATCTTGCATTGATCTCTAATTAAGTTGGGACTTTAAAGATTACTCATTTGTTATTCTTAGGAGGGTGATGCCTTGGTGGATGATAGTCAGTTGTAAAAGCAACAAAACCACCATCAACCTCATGAGACAAATTATGTGTTCTCAAACTTCTCTTTCCATGAAAACTTTGTTTCTTTGAGTCTGTTGCACCTATGCTTTTCTCCTTAATGTTGTTTATAGTTGCAGTGACAACACTAGCCTGTTCAAGAAATCACATATATAGTAGTTAATACCACCATGGAAATCATTCCTTGGTATTAAAGAACTAGATTCTATTGACATTTTAAAACTATCAAAAAAATAAAAAGTATTTTAAAGGAAAATTAGAAAAACACAACTAATAAAATAATATTATATTATTAACTACTATTTTCTCTTCAATTGGAACTATTTCGCAAAGAAATAAGATTCTCTCACGAATTTGATTGTGTGATTGTTTTTTTTTTTTATACGCTAAAGTATTCATTTCTCAAGGGATACTAAGGGTATTCCAACCCTTTACAAAAAAGGGACTTGTTTAATATTGCTAAAAATAACCAACCATCTAAACTTCTATTCTATAACAGCCAGCCACTTGAAATTCTAAAAACAAAACAGCACCTGTCAGCCTCATTCTAAATATAAAACCAAGGAAATTTGATCCAGTCGTAATAATTACATTTATACAACTCGTTACTATTCTTACTCACCCACCACCAAGCCAAACTTTTGATTCTTTGCGTGATAAGATTGAACTAAGTACAAGCTCCTTGTAGTCGTTGGATTCAGATCAAATAATTTATTTTTAAATATAAGTTTTAATATGTTTTTAAAATTTTTGTATATAATTTAATATTTGAACTATCCGAACTCGATTAAACGGCCACAGATACAACAATGACTAACCTACACCTCCTTAGTATATAAAAGAATGTGTTTGATAAATAGTTAAAATCTCAATGATGAATCAAAGTTTTTTTTTTTAACTTCAAAATTAAAGAAAAACGAAGACATTTTTTATCATATTAATGTAACGCATTTAATAGCTGCAAGAATATCTAAACCCCCAAGTTACAAAAATTGAATCTTGATATTCTGTACTTATTCACTTTTTAACTATTGTAGCAAAAAAATACTTTAGTATTTATAAGTAAATAAAAAAAATATTAATACATGTATAAAATAAAACTAAAAAAATAAAAATAAAAATAACTACATTAAGGGAAAATAATAAACTATCTCACACAAAAAGTACACATAATTTTTTTTAAAGCAAAAGTTATGCATAATTACCTCTTTACTCAAAATAGTATTAACTTCAGCACCTCCTGCATGTGAGTTTCACGTTTTTAGCTCATCATTTGACAATAATAACTCTTTACATGCAAAATAAATTAATAGATATATAGAAACATATCATAGAGAAATTACAATCACTAAGGTTGAAATAAAGTATATACCTGGAGGATAGAACCTAGCAGTTGATAACCAAGAAGCACAGAGGAATACAAGCAAAATACATGCAATAGTAGTACTCTTGATAAATAACATGATGATGATTATCAGTCTTAAGGTGAATTAAGAATTGGAGAAAAGAGAGGAATAACTTCAAAAGAGGATGTTGTTATTTATAGCTAATTAAAGTGTGTTATGTTATGCTGATTAATTAGGAGAAAACCAAGGTCAAGTTTAGGTGTTCATACTCATAAACCCAAGTCAAAGATTGGAGCTATCTTTCCAACATTCGCCTTCTTCAATGTACTATAGAATAAAATATAAAATACATGTTTTTTCACCAATATCTTTGTATTTATTGTATTTTAAATATTCTAATTATTCTATTAACTTCTATTAATTACTTTGAGTAAGGAAGGATTTAAACTATCACGAATGAATAGTTTTATTTCGGTTGTTTACGGGAATTTTGATTTAATGAGCGATTTACACAATGGTGTCATGGAAAATGCGCTAATTTCTTCTTAATTGAAATATTAACCGTGTAGTCGAATTTATTGGTCATTGGTTCGACTCCAAACATTTGTAGTTTCGTATTTTCAAAATACACGCAACTTTACCACTTAGTTTTTTTATAATTCGAAGTGAAAAATTAGTATATATTTTGGTTGGAATAACGTGAGAAAAAAATTTACTTTTTTTTAATTTACATAATTTTTATTTTGATATATATATATATATATATATATATATATATATATATATATATATATATATATGAGAAAATGGGTGGTGCACTGACAGTGTAAAAATATTTTACATTGTCAACCAATGACGATGATGTATCTCGGCAAGTCACCCTGTAAATTTTAAAATACTTGTATGATATGGCAAAATAATATATTTTCATTAGATGACAGTGTAAAATATTTTTACACTGTCAGTGCACCACCATTATACCATATATATATATATATATATATATATATATATATATATATATATAACCAAATATGCCACCTTATGAATTTAAATGCCACATATACAAATTAGACATGTTTTGTCATGGGACCACCAGAAAAACATGAAATCTTATATTAGAAGAACATAAACCATTTTTTTTTTTAACGAGGAATAAAAAATTATCAAAATGAATATAGAGAGAGACTTAAAAAAAAACCTTATTTTTAAATACACGTGAAACTGTTGCGGGCTATGTGTCCCAAATTTTTTTCGTGTTAATTCATTGTGCCTTTCATAGAGATCTTCAGAGAAAGTTAAGCCAGCAAAAATTAATGCATTTAGACTAAGTTTAAACTAAATACATCAATCTTTATTTACATATTTATGATTATTGGGAGTATTAATACATTGCATTTTATATTTGTATATAAGATGAATGCTAGCAACCGACATTTTAGCACATCCTCTTCAACACACTATTTTATTTTTAAGACTTATATATGTTCAACCAAATTGTATGAATCTTATTTTAATTTAGTAAAATTTATTTGAATTTTAACCAATACGATGTATTAAGAAATATATTTTAGATAATGTATTTTTAGAATTGTTCCTATATATAATATAATAAATATAAATATATCAATACTTAATAAATTTAATTTAATATAAATTCAATTTTTATTACTCATTTATAATTTTTTAAATTTGTGTGACATAGCCAAATATAACACTCATAATTATATCGAAGTATTTTAGTGTTGGTATTGCTAATTTAAACATGGTTTTCAATCCCCAAGATGATTTTTTTCTTTCTATATAAACTAGAATTAAATAAAAACTATTAAGCTGTATGGTAAAAGTTCTGTGTGAATCAGAGAATGTATCGAAGAATAGCATCGAGAGAGGGTTCAAAATTGCATTACTCGATGAAGAGGAGAATGGTGTTGCCTACAAATCACAAAAACGTAGAAAACAAGTTAGGTGTGTTTTGCGTTTGTCTACCACCGTTTGAGAAAAGCTGTGCTTTTAATATGCCGAGGTAGGTATGGTACATGAAGAAATGTGATCTATGGTTATTATATTTGTGGAGATTGCAAATTCTCGTACAAGAGAACATGAACATTTAGCACTTTAAGGCGTTAACGTCCTCTTTAAACCAAATATTATTACTTACCAAATCGGAGAGCACTTTGAATTGAAATTAAAAGATGGTGGAAGGTATTGCTTAAAGTTCTACAAAAGTTGAGTTTGGTTCTAGTTAGGCATAGACTTTATAAATTAAGATTCGACAATTTGTTGTTTACAAGAACATTGGTTTATAAAGAAAGGAAACTAAGTATTTTTGTGTTAAATGACATACTATAATTGTCGTAGTTATTTTGTTGAACTATTATCTGTAGATCATTTGTTAGAAGTCGACATATGCCAAAAAAATCATTCGTCGTCGAATTTATGTTTATTGATTGACGTTCAATCGAATTTAAGTCTTAATATAACATGTGTTGAAAAGACCCACTACCTCAATTACCTATAGGCTATATTAATAGGAAGTGCTTTGAAATTCGTCGAGTTACTCAAATGTGTTATCTAGGTTATGTTTTATGTTAATTTCACTCTTGTCTACCCTGTTTGTGTATTCTTCAAGAATTTTAACTTTATATTAATTCACAGACCACTTCGAAGAGATTGAAATTTCTAACTAATAGATGTCCAAAACTTTTTGTAGTTTGGCAAATGATCAAAAGTTGTGTTGATTGATGGACTATCCACGTTATAAGGTTATGTGTCTGTAGGCTGCTAATTTCGACGTCTGGATTTTGTTTAGAAAGTAAGTTTTGAAGATTTGCCAGGATTATTTCGACAGGAGATTGTTTTGAAGTGGGTCAGTCGAAGATCAATGTTAATTAGGGAAGCATATTTGGAGATTTTTCTAAGTAGTAGAAATGCTTCGACATATTGGTGATAAGGCCATTTTCGACGGATGTTTTGAAATTCGAATTTAGGAGGGAGACTCGTTTTGAAAGCCAGACGCGTGGATCACATGTAGGGCGAAAAGGCATGCAGAACGCCATGTGTCATCATTAGGAGAAATAGCTGTTATTGACAGTTATTTCGATTGTATATAAATAGGGAGTCCTAGCGTTTAGATTTCGGTGTGTGTTCAAAATTTGTATAAGTCACTCAAGAAATACTCAAAGTAACCGTGTGAGAGAAAAGAGTAGTTACTGAGAAAATGTACGTTTGAGAAACATCAGTTTTATTCCTTGCATTTTAATGAAATCTTAAGTTATTCATTTACAATTCCTTTTCATTTTCGTACTTTTATTCTTGCAATTTACTTACATTTCGCCATTTCTTTCAAGAACCAAAGTCTTTATTTTTAGCCGAAAAACACTAGTTGATGAAAACAATGATGAATCCAATAAACAAAAGGTTTTTTAACACAAATTGTCAAGATTGTTAAAGCACATTGTCCTAGGATTTGTTTGATCGGTCCTGTAAGTAAACTAATTTTTCATAAATTAGGAGATCAGCGGTTGTTTGCAAATTTTCTAAGCAAACAAATTGGCACGCCCAATGGGACCTTGTGCTATTAACATTTGAAAACCTTTTATTTTACACTTTACTCGTACGAAATTTTCTTCGTTTTTGTTGCATGAGACTAAGAAGTGGTAAGATAGCCATAAATAACGAAGAAAGACCCAGAAGGAGACGAGTACGCAGAATGGCGAATCCAAATCCGCCTAACAATTAGAATCCTACGAATAATGAAGTACCACCCCCTAATCCTTCGACTGGGGGAAATACGGCCCCAATATCAGTATCAGAGGCTATGCCATCAACAGCGGGTTCGACACCTGCGCATTCAATTCCCCAGAGTGCGCCTAGCTTTTCAACTATGGGACCCCAAATGCCTCAAATGACTCCTCCCCCTTCAGGGAGTATGTACAGACCCTTTATATCTGGTTATTCGATGCCTCTAAATCGAGAACAACCATATGAAATGCCAACTTCAGTAATGGAAAGTTTACAAAATGCGCTATCAGCGTTTACGAATCCAACGATGAACGTAAGTTCGCCTTTGCAAGGGTCCGGTTCTGTTGTGAACCATATGGGTAGAATTTGCCAGCCTTTAGGAACGGGATATCAAACTTATATGCCAAACATTACCAATAATTCTGCACAAGTGATTAGACAACAAATGGATGAGAGTAACCATGATATGGTCGAGATATTAGCCCAACAGATGGGGGTTATATTTAACCCTTTGATCCAAAACACGACACAAACGAATCAACAATTGGCAGCACAGATGACGCGCATTGCTGATTTCTTTGGTGTCCCACAACCTCCCCCAAGGGAACAGGTAGTTCAGAACCCAAGGGTAGCCGTCGAAGAAGACCCTACCATAAATCAAAGGCAACCAAACATCCCTCAGGCGGAAGTTTTGAACCAAGGAGGGGCAGTCGAACCACCTGGGCTCGAAATCCCTGTTCAACAAGAACCAATAGTGTTGCTAGTAAACCGAAACCAAAATGCTGACAATATTATACGACAAATGCATTGTAATGATATGCCGGCAGAGAACAATCTGGCTGCCATGTTTGAAAGAATTATGTCGCGAAATGGTATGAATGTGGGATTACAAAGGCCCAGTTATACCTCCCCTTTGTCGGAATATATTTTGCAGCAAGAATTACCCCATAGATGGAAAGTTCCAAAGTTCACAAAATTTTCAGGGGATACCAGTGAATCGACGGTCGAACATGTGGCATGATACTTAATTGAAGCAGGCGAAATAGCGCACAATGAGAATTTGAGAATAAAATATTTCCCTAGTTCCCTAACGAAGAATGCTTTCACTTGGTTCACCACATTGCCCGCGAATTCGATACATACCTGGACCCAGTTGAAGAGATTATTCCATGAACAATTCTACATGAGACAGACGAAGATAAGTCTGAAAGAATTGGCTAGCGTCAAGAGAAAGTTCTCAGAGCCAATTGATGATTATTTGAATAGGTTTAGGTTGCTCAAGGCAAGGTGTTTCACACAAGTGCCTGAACGTGAGTTAGTCGAAATGGCTGCTGGTGGCCTTGACTATTCAATCAGAAAGAAATTAGATACCCAGTACCTAAGAGACATGGCCCAATTGGCTGATATGGTTAGACAGGTCGAACGATTAAAAGCCGACAAAGCTAGGGCTAATAAAAATAAGAAAGAAAGGGTAGCATATGTCGGAATTTGTGAGGATGATGACGAAGATGGAACATCAAATTTCGACGAACAAGAGGTTGATTTGGCATAACTAAAACAGGGGCCACCATATGCGTGTAAAGTCTTAACTCTGTCGAATGGGAAAAACCCAGTCGAATCGAAAAAGAATGACAAATTCCACAAAAGAACTTTTACGTTCGACGTCACAAAATCTGACGAAATATTTGATTTGTTAGTCAAAGATGGCCAAATGATAGTGCCTCCTTTACAATAACAGAAAAAGAGAGGTTTTGCAAGTACCATAATTTTTTGGGTCATAAAACGTCTCAATGTTTCCTTTTTAGGGATCTCGTACAGAATGCAATCAGAGATGGATGACTCAAATTCGGCGATAAGTTGAAATCCCAGACGAAGGTGGATTCAAACTCTTTGCAAGTGGTAGAGGCCCACTATGCTGAGCCATCCACAGTGAACATGGTCGAGGTTACTAAAGGCTTCGACGACAATGAGAACATGATTGAGGCTACTGATGGCTTCGACAACAACGTGAATATGGTGGAAATTGTAACACCCCACTTTCCCATTTTTATAAAATATAGAAATATTAGTAAAATAATCAGAGTTTACAACCAAAAGTAGGATGCCACATCATCAAAAATCAACATTCAAAACTCCTTTCATTAATGAAATAAAATAGAGGAAAAATAATTGTTTATTCAATTCACGGCCACATGCCAACAACGTCCAAAAATCCACATAAAACGTGGTCCACCATAAGTTCAATAAAATAAAACGATACATAACAAAATAAATAACGAATAACGAATAACAAATGATAAAAATCCCCCAAATCCCGTGTTACGTATCAGAACGACTCCTAAGACTCGATCAAGTAACACACACTCCATGCACACTCAAGTACCTGGATTATCTGTACTTTCGAAGAAGCACAGATGCAACAAACAACAAAGGGGTGAGAACTACATTCAATAAATAACAGTGCATAATATATGATAAGAGTAGTAATCACACCATCACACATAGTCACATAATATCACGACACACTTGTCATCTTCATACATAATTAAATAGACATAAAAAGATGCAATGTGACTCAACAACTGACACAATGCATGTGGTATCAAAACACCATGGTTCATTCAATCGAACCCGATTCATAATAGAATATGAATAGATCACATACACCCCTACTTGGCAATGATCTATCCCATCATACTCCACATTGGAGTCCAGATGAGCCACATACACTCCTCATGAGCAATGACTCATCACCATCAATACACCATGAATGCATGACGATATTTATGCATATGACACACATGTATAATATTAATTACACATCCTCAAGATCCTCCTGATCATACATCAGATGTCTATTCACCAAGATACACACCACAACAGAAAACACCTCACACGCTGATAATTAGTTAACTATCTAATCAATTCACCTAAAATTACTAAATCAATTATTTTTATCACCAATTCTACATTTCTCAGGTTCTAACATCTATCCCCAACCTCTCAAACCAAAAGAAACTGCTTCGGACGTGAAAACGGGAAAGAAATCGCGAAAACGGCAAAATTCTGCACTCTCGCTGGTCATACGCGTATTGCCTTGCCCGTACGCATATTGCCTAGCTCCATACGCGTATTGCCCTTCCTAGTACGCGTATGGGCAGAGGCGTGTCACTCCCTTACAAATTCATCCTTCAGATCCCAATACAGGTAAGGCCAAGCCTCCATACGCGTACCATTACGCGTACGGGAAGAGGGCCGTGTCAAATTGTTGTTTCATACGCGTATCTCCACGTAACGCCTTACCATACACGTAATGACCTGCATGTTATGCGTAATGCCCCCTAACACACCAAGCCATACGCATAACGTCCTTCCTGTTACGCATATGGACAGAGACTGTGAAAAATACCCATTTTTCATCTCAGTCCAAGTTCTGCACTACACCCTCACCTCTAACCTCCAGATCGATTCCTAAACTGGTTTCTATATTGATTTTAGGACTTATAATTCTCAACTTACTATCCTATTTCATTATTCTAGCAAATTAACATCCACTAACTACAACCGTATCCTCAACCTGCAACAAACCAGATCTGTAACAGATACACAATAACAACACAGCAGAGTGTCAATCACACGAGTTTCAGATTCATATCAACATCATATCAAGGATTTTCACACAATCAAGCAGATAATTCGAATTCAAACACAATACAAAAATTTCTAAGAGGGGAAGGAACCCTCACAACCCTTACATGGTATTAGCACCTATATTGAACTCATTCTCCCCCTTACCTCGAATCTGGTCTGAATTCCTGTGAATTTGGTGAAGAACTCTTGCCCTAGCACCCTTGTTCTTCCTTCTCTAACTCCCTCTTGGTGAAAATTGAGATTATTACTAAAACTACCCCTAATCCTGATTAAAGTTTGTTTTTCCTTATCTCTCTCCTACTAACCATATTCTAATTAAATCAGATTTTGATTTTTTATTATAATAACAGTAATAGTGATAATAAATATAATAATAATAATAATAATAATACTCTTGTTAATAATAATAATAATAATAATATTGAGCATAATAATGATAATATTACATTATATTCTAATGTTATTAGATATGCCCCATATTATTCATTACCATATTATTACTACCCATACGCGCTCAAACACCAACACGCCCTAAACAAGGCCAAACAATCAAAATACACACGACGATTAAATAAATTAAAATGGGGTGTTACAACTCTCCCCCACTTAAATTATTTTTGTCCTCGAAATAGTACCTGATGGAAATAATTCCGGATACGACTCTCGCATCCTGCTTTCCAATTCCCAGGTCACACTCCCTCCAGCAGCTCCTCCCCAAGCTACTCTCACCAGAGGTATCTCCTTTCCTCTAAGTTGCTTCATCTTGTGATCCTCGATCCTTATCGGCATCGCCTCCACAGTAATATTATCTCTAATCTACACCTCATCCCTCTGGATAACATGAGATGGATCAGATACATACTTCCGAAGTTGTGACACATGAAACACATCATGCAAGTTCGAAAGTTCAGGCGGCAACGCCACTCTATAAGCAACTGTACCAACTCTCTGCAGGATCTGATACGGTCCAATAAACTTAGGATCCAGCTTCTTTGATTTCAATGCACGTCCCACACCGGTCACTAGGTTAACTCTCAGGAACACGTGGTCACCTTCACTAAATTCCAAGCCTTTCTTCCGATTATCATGATTACTTTTCTGTCTACTCTGAGACGCTTTCATCTTATCACGGATCATCTGAATTGTCTCAGTAGTCTGTTGCACAATCTCAGGTCCAAGCACCACATTCTCACCAGTCTCATACCAACACAGAGGCGTCCTACACCTCCTACCATACAAAGCTTCGAAAGGTGCCATTCCAATGCTAGAATGGTAACAATTATTATACGTGAACTCTATCAATAGTAAATGAGTATCCCAAGCACCACCTTTCTCCAACACACAGGCTCTCAGCAAATCTTCCAACGACTGAATAGTCCTCTCTGACTAACCATCGATCCGTGGATGATAAGCCGAGCTCAACTTCAATTTAGAACCCAAAGCTTCCTGCAGACTCTTCCAAAACTCTGAAGTAAACCTCGGATCTCTATCCGATACTATACTCGACGGAACACCATGCAACTTCACAATTATCCTGATATAAATCTTCGCCAGCTTTGACAACGGAAAACTGATGTTAATTGGTATAAAATGTGTGGATTTTGTAAGTCGATCCACCACTACCCAAATAGCATCAAAGCCCCTCGCCGTACTTGGCAAACCAATAACAAAATCCATAGCAATACTGTCCCACTTCCATTTCGGAATCTCTAACGGTTGCATTAACCCCGAAGGCTTCTGGTGTTCCACTTTTGATTTCTGACATGTCAAACAAGCATAAACAAACTGAGATATGTCCCTATTCATATCGCACCACCAAAATAACTTTTTCAAGTCATGATACATCTTCGTAGCTCCCGGATGAATACTCAAGCCACTCCGGTGACTCTCCTCTAAGATTGCCTTCTTCAATTCCACATTATCCGGTACACAAATTCTGCCCCGGAATCTCAATACTCCAACATTATCCACTTTAAAGTCACCATCAGGATCATCTCCTCCTGTAGGCATCAAGTCCACTAGCTTCACATCAAGTTTCTGATTTTCCTTAATTACATCCAAGAAGTCATTATTCACCTTAATCATACTCAGCCTAACACTCTCTAGTGTAGTTTCACAAACCATACTCAAGTCTCTGAACTGTTCAATCAATTCCATTTCTTTTACCATTAATGCCGACATATGAATTGTCTTCCGACTTAGCGCATCTGCTACAACATTAGCTTTTCCTGGATGGTAACTCAAGTTAAAATCATAATCTTTCAAGAACTCTAACCATCTTCTCTTCCTCATATTCAATTCCTTATGATCGAACAAATACTTCAGAGTTTTGTGATCACTGAATACTTTAAATCTCGATCCATACAAATAATGTCTCCAGATTTTTAATAAAAAAACCACCGCAGCTAATTCAAGATCATGAGTAGGATAGTTCCTCTCATGCACCCTCAATTTCCGCGAAGCATATGCCACTACCTTGTCATCTTGCATTAACACACCGCCTAATCCCATCTTAGACGCATCACAATACACCACAAAAGGTTCACTTGGACTTGGTAGAATTAACACCGGTGCCGTAGTCAATTTCTTCTTCAATTCCTCAAAACTTTCCTCACAAGCCGCATCCCAAACAAAATCTTGATTCTTTCTAGTTAACTGTGTCAACGGTAATGCCAAATTAGAAAACCCTTCAATAAACCTGCAGTAATAACCTGCCAAACCCAAGAAACTTCTAATCTCCGTCGCTGTCTTCGCGGCTCCCACTGAAGTACCACACTTACTTTAGATGGATCCACCGCTATGCCATCACCAGAAATAACATGACCCAAGAAACTCACGGTCTTCAACCAGAATTCACATTTCGAGAACTTCGCAAACAATTTATTATCTTTCAACACCTGCAATGCAATTCTCAAGTGTCCTGTATGATCTTCGTCGGACTTAGAATAAATCAGTATGTCATCAATGAATACCACAATAAACTGATCCAGATAAGAATGAAAGATGCGATTCATATACTCCATAAACACACCCGGCGCGTTAGACACTCCGAAAAGCATCACTGCATATTCATAATGTCCATAGCGAGTCCTGAAAGCAGTTTTCTGAATATCATCTTCTTTTACTCTAATCTGATGGTAACCCGACCTCAAATCAATTTTGCTGAAAACACGAGCTCCGACAAGCTGATCCATTAAGTCATCAATCCTCGGAAGTGGATACTTATTTTTAATGGTCACTTTATTCAACTGACGGTAATCAATGCACAGACGCATACTACTATCCTTCTTTTTCACCAACAAAACTGGAGCTCCCCACGGCGACACACTCAGTCTAATAAACTTCTTATCAAGTAATTCTCCAATCTGAGATTTCAACTCTGCCAATTCTGGTGCAGACATCCTGTACGGTGCCATAGATATGGGTCTAGTACCAGGAACAAGATCAATGGTAAATTCAACTTCTCTCGTCGGAGGCAATTCTGTAATGTCATATGGAAATACTTCATGAAATTCACTCACCACCGGTAACTCATTAACTGAAGTCTTACTTTAACAGATAACGAGGAAAACACTACAAACATCTTAGCTTCATCCTCCAACAATGTTCTCAACTCTTTGCTAGACAAAGAATCCGCTAACGCTTCCTCCTCAGGAGTAAGAAACAATAACGTCTTCCTAAAGCAATCAATGTAAACCCGATTGAACTCTAACCAGTTCATCCCCAAAATAACATCGAGATTACTGAGTGGCAAACAAATCAAGTCCACTCTGAAATCTTTACCAAACATAGTCAACGGACACTTCATACACACCAAGGAAGTAACCACAGAACCAATAGACGGCGTTTCAATCGTCATCCTCTGATCTAGAGTAGATGGCACAATTCCTAATCTCTTCACCCAGTCAACAGAAATAAACGAGTGGGTTGCACCCGTGTCAATGATAGAAATCAAAGGAATATGATTAATAAAACAAGTACCTTTGACGGAACACTCCTCATTGGTGGATTGGGCTCCCACCAAGGCAAACACTTTTCCACTGGCCTGAGATTTCTTTGGCTTCTCACAGTGAGTGCTGATATGACCCTTTTCTCCACAGTTATAACAGGTAGGCATAGTGGCCTTACAATCTGCTATAACATGACCTGGTCGCCCACACTTGAAACACTTCTTCACCACATTCGAACAATTATTAGCACGGTGACCCGCGCCACCGCATTGGAAACACTTGAGAGTATCAGGAACCACTCCTTCCTCTTTTGGTTTCTTTCCTACAGCAGCTTTCTGTTTTCCCTTATCAGCTGGAGCACTGTAAGGAGTACCCCCAAACCTCTGCTTACCCTTCCGGTCACTCACAGCCTTATAGTGAGCAATCCGGGCCCTGTTGTCATTATCATAAATTCGGCTTCTACTAACCAGTTCTGGATAATTCCTTATCTTCTGACAAGTAATGCCTTGTTTGATCTCAGGACGCAACCCATTCTCAAACTTCAAGCATTTCGAAGTCATAACTTCTTCAGTATTTGTAATGAGCACAATACTGTACCAACTCTTTAAACCGAGCAGCATATTCAGCAACAGTCATATTACCCAGTTTCAGCTCCAGGAATTCAATCTCTTTTGCACTACGAATATCTTCCGGAAAGTACTTTTCCAGAAACTCAGTTTGAAACACTGTCCAAGTAATCTCATTACCCGCAGCTTCCAACCTCTGGCGGCTATTGTCCCATCAGACCTCAAACTCTCCTTCTAGCACATGAGTGTCAAACCGTACTTTCTGAGCATCACTGTATCCCATGGTCCTGAAGATTTTCTCAATAGCCTTCAGTGTAACGCCCCAGTTTTAGTCAGTTTTATTTAATCGAGTTTAATTGATTATTTTATTATTATATTATTTTATTTTTGACTTTTATTTAGAAAATGTTATTTTTCATCGTTATTATGTTTTATCGCATTTTGAGAGCGTTTGCGAGATATTTGAGTGTAGGGGTATTTTGGTCATTTGGGTAGATATTTTGTTTAAATAGAAAAGTTGAGAGAAAAAGAGAGAAAAGAAGAAAAATAGAAAGAAAGGGAGAAAAAGAAAAGAAAACAGAAAAATAGAAAGAGAAGAGAAGAGAAAAGAGAAGGAAAGAAGGGAGAAGAGGAAAAGAGAGGAAAGTCGAGAAAACTCCGTCTAAAGCGCGAATAATCGGGTAAGGGTGAGAAGTTTCAATTATATCTCGCTTGTGTATGTATATGTGTTGTTTGTGGTGAATGTTTTGGTTGTTTTCCATATGTTTCCGTTTATGCCGTATTGGACGAAATCGATAGAAACCGATGTTTCTACGGTCGGAAAGTCGTGTAAATACATGTGTTGGTTAATTATATGTATGTGAGCTGCTGTTTAAAGTTTCACGAAGTTTGGTTATGTTTCGGTTAGTTTTCGGTATGGTTCCGTGTATTTTTCCGTTTAGGTCGAATCGATAGAAATCGATGTTTTCACGGATGAATTTCGAAATAAATTACGTAGTTGTATCGAGGAAGGTTAGGTCGTCGTATGTCGTGCTTTTTATTCGATTTAGTGAAGTTTAAAAATTCTGGTTTTTGAACGATAGAAATTTAATCGAAAAATCGAACGTCGTAGAAATTTCGTTTAAGTGTTCTAAATTGTTCTTATGTATTTGGTGTTTATGAGTATATGTTTGTTTCGGTGAAAATGTTCGATTTAGTCGAGTTTTTGGGTGTTTCGGAAAAGGACAGCATAGGTGTAATTGAGAAAATCTGGTTTTTTGTGAAAAACAGGGTTAGGGATCGATACATAATCCCAGGGATCGATCCCTACTGTGAAAATTGGGAAAAATGGAATTTTTACTACAGCAGGGATCGATACATGCGAGTTAGGGATCGATACCTACTGTGCTGAAACAGAAAATTCTGTTTTTCGGGGAAACTTCAGAAATTCATATCTTTTGATCCGTAACTCGGATTGGGACGTTCTTTATACCGTTGGAAAGCTAACGAAATGTTCTTTCTTTTAAAATTAGGTTGGAGGTCAGTGGATGATTTAATTAATTCGTGTTTTTGGAAAAATAGTCGAGTTGTCGGGTTTTCATCGCGTTAAATGCGCACGGTTGAGGTTTTACCGTGTGTTGTGCTTTTGTTATGTAACGTGGAGCTTTTATGTGGTTTATATGATGTGAATATACATGATGGATGTGTATGACTTGTGTGATGATTCTTTGATAATAATTGGTTGTTGTGGAATACTTTGTTGATGGTTTGTGGCCGTTGGGCATTGTTATATATCACTTTGGTTGTGATTGATATGCATGATTATTATATATGCATGAACATTTATTTAGCATGAGTCGTGCATGTGTCAAGCATAATACCATGCGCTCTTGCTATTTGGATTCTATATGAATCCGTTGTACGTTCGTGTGCCTTACACACTATGGGACGATAGCGACGTTACAACTGATCGTGTGCTTGATGATAAGTGGAAGCGATCGGATTGTGTGCCTGATCCATATAGGTGGAAGCAATCCATAAACGTCGTGTGCTTATTTATAAGAGGAAGCGACGGGGAACATCGTAGGCCCGACGGGGAGTTACTCTATGTAACGAGCGATGATTCCAAGAGTTCCTGGGGGACTAATGTATCACCAATTGAGTCGGTACCGCATTTGCATCTATATAGAGTCGTTGGTCGATCTCTATGGTATGCATTGATCATCTTTTGTATATTTGCATTGATGAATGAATATGGAAAAGTATGCTTTGTGGAAGTATGGAATTAATGGAATATGCATGATTATATGCTTGGTTTCGTATAGATATATACATTGTGATGTATATGAGTGAGTTGTGATGAATGGTGGTGTGAATTGTGAAGGGATGTGTTATGTGTGGAAAATCATGATTCGATTTATTATGTGTGATATATTATGTATTGGTGCCATGCTATATGTGTTAGTATGTGATGTATGCGGTGAGAAATATTACATATGTGAATTATCTGTGTTGTGGCATATTATTATGCAAACTTGTTATAGTTGTTATTTCTCACCCTTCTGCTGGAATATGCTTTTTATGGCATAGTGCAGATTGTCAGCTTTAGAGGCTTGGAGGCTTTTGTGGAGATTAGTCCTCCGTTCCGTTGTCATTCGTGGTGTCTGCTCTGATACGTAGCACGGGAGTCGGGGAACGTTTTGTTATATGTATATCATTGTTGAATATATTTTGTATTTATATTTTGATGTTCTAAAACCATTTATTTGTAAAACAAGTCAGTTATGGATCTTTCCGCTTTATTCCATAATTGACCATCCTTTTGTAAGGAAAAAGTTTCTCTTTGTGTTATGTATCAAAGATGTTGAACAGGGATTGTATTTTATTTCTTTAAATGTGGCATCCCTGTTTCTGTCGGAAAAATAAAATTTTAGTTACTCTGATATTTATTATGTGTTATTTATTTCGCGATGGGAATTGGGATGTTACATTCAGCCATTTCTGTGCAGCCTCAGGATCCAGAATACCTCCTTCATAAGTAGGCGGCTTATTGCTGTGGAACTGTGCTATGTCGCGGAACTGCGCACCCCCAGCCTGATTGGTGTTCTCTATCGCTTGTGCCATAGCTTGCATAGCAGCAGCAAGAGCAACATCATTCCTTCCTGCCATATTATTCAACAATCAATATAAGGTTAGAACACATAATCGACTCCTATTCTAAGGACAAACTCTACTACTAAACCTGGCCAGACGGCCCGACCTGCTCTAATACTAATTGTAACACCCCACTTTCCCATTTTTATAAAATATAGAAATATTACTAAAATAATCAGAGTTTACAACCAAAAGTAGGATGCCACATCATCAAAAATCAACATTCAAAACTCCTTTCATTAATGAAATAAAACAGCGAAAAAATAATTGTTTATTCAATTCACGACCACATGCTAACAACGTCCAAAAATCCACATAAAACGTGGTCCACCATAAGTTCAATAAAACAAAATGATACGTAACAAAATAAATAACGAATAATGAATAACAAATGATAAAAATCCCCCAAATCCCGTGTTACGTATCAGAGCGACTCCTAAGACTCGATCAAGCAACACGCACTCCATGCACACTCAAGTACCTGGATTATCTGTACTTCCGAAGAAGCACAGACGCAACAAACAACAAAGGGGTGATAACTACATTCAATAAATAATAGTGCACAATATATGATAAGAGTAGTAATCACACCATCACACATGGTCACATAATATCACGACACACTTGTCATCTTTATTCATAATTCAATAGACATAAAAAGATGCAATGTGACTCAACAACTGACACAATGCATGTGGTACCAAAACGCCATGGTTCATTCAATCGAACCCGATTCATAATAGAATCCGAATAGATCACATACACCCCAACTTGGCAATGATCTATCCCACCATACTCCACATTGGAGTCCAGATAAGCCACATACACTCCTCCTGAGCAATGACTCATCACCACCAATACACCATGAATGCATGACGATATTTATGCATATGACACACATGTATAATATTAATTACACATCCTCACGATCCTCCTGATCATACATCAGATATATATTCACCAAGATACGCACCACAACAGAAAACACCTCACACGCCGATGATTAGTTAACTATCTAATCAATTCACCTAAAATTACTAAATCAATTATTTTTATCACCAATTCTACATTTCTCAGGTTCTAACATCTATCCCCAACCTCTCAAACCAAAAGAAACCGTTTCGGACGCGAAAACGGGAAAGAAATCGCGAAAACGGAAAAATTCTGCACTCTCGCTGGTCATACGCGTATTGCCCTGGCCGTACGCGTATTACCCAGCTCCATACACGTATTGCCCTTCCTAGTACGCGTATGGGCAGAGGCGTGCCACTCCCTCACAAATCCATCCTTCAGATCCCAATACACGTAACCCTTCTCATACGCGTAAGGCCAAGCCTCCATACGCGTACCATTACGCGTACGGGCAGAGGGCCGTGTCAAATTGTTGCTTCATACGCGTATCTCCACGTAACGCCTTACCATACGTGTAATGACCTGCATGTTACGCGTAATACCCCCTAACACGCCAAGCCATACGTATAACGCCCTTCCTGTTACGCGTATGGACAGAGACTGTGAAAAATACCCATTTTTCATCTCAGTCCAAGTTCTGCACTACACCCTCGCCTCTAACCTCCAGATCGATTCCTAAACTGGTTTCTATATTGATTTTAGGACTTATAATTCTCATCTTACTATCCTATTTCATTATTCTAGCAAACTAGCATCCACTAACTACAATCGCATCCTCAACCTACAACAAACCAGATCTGCAACAGATACACAATAACAACACAACAGAGTTTCAATCACACGAATTTCAGATTCATATCAACATCATATCAAGAATTTTCACACAATCAAGCAGATAATTCGAATTCAAACACAATACGAAAATTTCTAAGAGGGGAAGGAACCCTCACTACCCTTACATGGTATTAGCACCTATATTGAACCCATCTCCCCCCTTACCTCGAATCTGGTCTGAATTCCTGCGAATTTGGTGAAGAACTCTTACCCTAGCACCCTTGTTCTTCCTTCTCTAACTCCCTCTTGGTGAAATTGTGATTATTACTAAAACTACCCCTAATCCTGATTAAAGTTTGTTTTTCCTTATCTCTCTCCTACTAACCATATTCTAATTAAATTAGATTTTTATTTTTAATTTTAATAATAGTAATAGTGATAATAAATATAATAATAATACTACTCATGTTAATAATAATAATAATAATAATAATAATAATATTGAGCATAATAATGATAATATTACATTATATTCTAATGTTATTGGATATGCCCCATATTATTCATTACCATATTATTACTACCCCTACGCGCTCAAACACCAACGCACCCTAAACAAGGCCAAACAATAAAAATACACACGACGATTAAATAAATTAAAAGGGGGTGTTACAGAAATTGCTGAGGATCCCGCCAACAAAGGTGACATGGTCGAAGTTACAACTGACTTCATGAATCAGGCTGGGATAGTTAGGGTTACTGAAGACCTTGACGCAAAGATCATTGAGAACTATATTGTTAAGGCCACTGAGCGCGTGAACAATGAAACTACTGACAGTTTCGTCCAAACCAACAACGAAACTACTGACAGTTTCATCCAAATTAACAACGAAACTACTGACGGATTCGTCCAAATCAGCAATGAAACTACTGAAGGTTTCGCCAAAGTCAACAATGAGACCACTGATGGTTTCTTCCAAATTAACAAAGGAACTACTGAGGGTTCTTACAAACAGGCTGCTGTTGATATTCTCTGAAGAACCATGGAGGATCCAAAAGGCAAACCCGTTGGATTCGTCAACCCACAGGTTACCAGGAGTCCACTCCCAAAGGTGCTAACGAAGAAAATCTCTGAGAACTTCAATCATATGAAGAAGGAACATGAGGTCAATGAAGGCCTCAGTTTAAAGTTGAATAAATTAAGCATGGACACAGAGACATCTGCCAATGTAAACATGGTCGAAGTGGTTCAGAACATGTCAATGCAAGTCGACGAAGAGCGTCGACATGAGGAGTACCATAAAATAGCGTATCCCAAGGAGGAAGAGAATCTGGCAGATTTCATACATAGGTGCCAGAGGAAAAGATCTGAGGCAATGCTTTGCCCTCGTTGCAGTACCGTCTTCGACAAAAAGGTTGCACAAAATTTAGAGGGAGTGGAGAGAGTAAAAAGAAGGGGAAATTGGAGACCTTCTGGAGAAAGATTCGACCCCAAAAGAAGGGACCAAAGCAGGGAGAGGTTAGGGGGAAGATTCCCTAACACATTCAAACCTACAAATAAAGCTCCAGATGTAACACCCCCAATCTAAACCCCCAATTAATAAAGCAGTAAAAGAAATTCAAAATTTCGTCAGAGTATATTTAAATTATCATGGCATAGACCGAGGGGTCACATCAATTTGAGAACAATACATACAACACCTGCTCATAAAGATATGCAACAGTGGGGTAGCAATCAAACGAGGAATTTAGTTCCTTACACCCACATTTCAGAATTTAGAATAAAAGCGGAAAATCTAAAACTGAATAACATACATATATATATATATATATATATATATATATATATATATATGTATGTATATATATCATGAGAAGTTTATCACACATCAGGTTATACATACACAAGCCAAAAGATATACATATACATAATATACAAATATCACAAACGGCCTCCCTAACTACCCGGTGTCACATATCAGAGCCGACCGACAAAAGAATGAAGACGCAAAGCTTCACAAAAATACCTCCAGCAACTCTAATCTGCAATGCCTCATAGAGCATCATAAAACAGCAGAAGGGTGAGAAAAACAACCATAATATAATTGCATACAATTATATATATAACACAAAAATACATAAATATACGATTCTCACCACAACTCACGCCATAATTCAAACACAAGGCATTACAAGGCACAATACATATTTCCATCACCCACACATATCCATATATCAATTTATCCACAAATCCACACATAATCAACCATAAATGATTTATGCAAATGCAAGAGACCGACACAACGACTCTATGCATATGCACATGCGGTACCGACTTCCATTGTTTCTCATCACTAGTTCACTCATGAACTCTGCTGGAATCATCGCTCGTTACATCACTGTAACTCCCCGTCGGGCCTACGATGTTCCCCACCACTCACACCCCACACGGGCACACGGTGTTTATGGATCGCTCACACCCCACACGGGCACACGACCCGATCGCTCACACCCCACATGGGCACACGATCGTCTATAATCATCGCTCACACCCCACATGGGCACACGAAGTTATAGCGAATTCCCTCTGGAATCCAAACCGTCACTCAGGACGTCTCAACAATGCATATCATGATGCTTGGCATACAATGACCCATGGCATTTAATATGCACACATAATTACATTCATTTACATCGGCAAAATCACACTTTGTACTTATGCCCAAAACAATGCATTTAATTGCCATACGGCCACAAATCGTCACAACATCATCTAAACACATCCATTTGCGTCGCACAATAGCACTTTGCCTAATACACATCAATTACGCACAATTATAACGGCAAAAGTCGACAACCGACACTATTCCCTATTTTTCGACATAATTAAATCGGCTAACAATTTCGAAATCATCATAATAAGAAAGTACAGTTCAATAGCTACACAACGATACCAAGAATGTAAAAATCGGACAAACGGAACTCAAGTTACGAAAGAAAACGAAAAATGATATTTTGAAAAGTCCCATTTTGCAAAAGTCCTGTTCATACGGGTATCACCATGATCCATACGCGTATGAGCAGAGACTTATTTTTCCCCAATTCCACGTTAAAATGTCCGTACGCGTAATGCCCAAGCCCGTACGCGTATTGCCCTAAAGTTCTACGCGTATCATACGCAAATGGGCAGTTGGCCGAGGAAACAAGCAACCCATACGCGTATTGGCCCTAAAACGTGCCTCCCATACGCGTATTGCCAAGGTTCATACGCGTATGAACATGCCCCATACGCGTATGACCTGGAAATCTCAGAAAAATTTCTGCAGAACGTGGTTCTACGTTTTCCACTAAAAAATCCTCCAATTTTCACCTACACCCAGAAAAATTACCAATGCAATGCATTGCAACAAGTATCTATCATATGCCAACAAGAATGAACACTTAACACATAATTTTCAACACATTTAATCGATTTCTAAACCATTTTACCAAAAATGGGTTTTACTAAATATTTTCATTTCAATCCAATAAACATCACAAATACACATACATAATCATACACAATCATACAATAATTGAGTTTCGCACCCTTACCCGATTAAATCGATTCTAGAAGTTGATTTCTCTTGATTTTTCCAAGTTTTCTTACTATTCCTCTTCTTCTTCTCTTTTCTCTCCTTTTTCTTTCTTTTCCTTTTCTTTCTTTCTCTTTTTCTCTCTTCCTAATTCCCTTTCTATTCTAACTTAACAAAAATATCCTAAAATGACCAAAATACCCCCACACTCAAATATCTCGCAAACATCCCAAAACCCGATAAAATATCACAACATTGACAAATAACATATTTGCAGATAAAATTCGAAAATAAAATAAAATAATAATAAAATAATCAAACGACTCGATTAAATAAAACTCACACAAAACTGGGTCGTTACAACTCTCCCCCACTTAGAAATTTTCGTCTTCGAAAATATTACCTGAGATGAACAAATCTGGATACGACTCCCGCATCCGAGTCTCCAACTCCCAAGTCAAATTGCCCTCAGCAGCGCCTCCCCACGCCACTTTCACAAGTGCAATCTCTTTGCCTCTCAACCTCTTCACCTCGCGATCCAAAACCCTAACTGGTAATGCCTCAACTATAAGGTTCTCCCTTACCTCAACCTCATCCATCAGAATCACATGCGACGGATCCGGAACATACTTCCGAAGCTGTGAAACATGAAACACATCGTGCAAATTCGATAGATTCGGCGGCAACGCCACCCTATACGCCACATCACCCACTATCGCAGATATCTGGTAAGGACCAATAAACCGAGAAGTAAGTTTCTTTGATTTCAATGCACGACCCACACCTGTTACCGGCGTAACCCTAAAAAATACATGATCGCCCTCTTGGAACTCAAGATCCTTCCATCTCCGATCATGATAACTCTTTTGCCTACTCTGAGAAGCTTTCATCTTCTCACGAATAAACTTCACTTTCTCCGTCGTCTGTTGCACCAATTCTGGCCCAACTACTATTCTCTCACCGGCTTCGTGCCAACACAACGGTGTTCGACACCTTCGTCCATGGAATGCTTCAAACGGTGCCATTCCAATACTAGAATGGAAACTGTTATTATACGTAAACTCAATCAATGCAAGATAACTATCCCACGCACCACCTTATTCCAAAACGCACGCCCTCAACAAATCTTCTAAAGACTGAATCGTCCTCTCCGTCTGACCATCCGTCTGCGGATGATAAGCCGAACTCAATCTCAATTTAGAACCCAACGCCTTCTGTAAACTTTCCCAAAACCTCGATGTAAATCTAGGATCTTGATCAGAAACAATACTCAATGGAACCCCATGTAATTTCACAATCACACTGATGTAAATCTCAGCTAACCGCTCCAAAGAAAAACTGATATTAATCGGAATAAAATGAGCCGATTTAGTCAGCCTATCAACAACCACCCAAATAGCATTATGTCCTCGCTGAGTATTCGGTAACCCTGTCACAAAATCCATGGAAATACTATCCCATTTCCATTCAGGAATATCCAACGGTTGCATCAAACCACTAGGCCTCAGATGTTCCACCTTCGATTTCTGACAAGTCAAACATGCATAAACAAACTGAGCCACATCTCGTTTCAATCCAGGCCACCAGAAAATCTTCTTCAAATCTTGGTACATCTTATTCGCTCCCGGATGTATACTCAAATTACTCCGGTGTCCTTCCTCCAAAATCATCTTTTTCAACTCCGCATCATCTGGAATACAAATCCTACCTCGAAATCTCAAAACACCATTAATATCCACTTGAAAATCACTATTCACATCTTTTCCTCCAACCAACATTAAATCCACAAATTTCACATCCAACTTTTGTTTCTCACAGACAGTCATCAGAAAATCATTAGTAATCATTAGCATCCCAAGCCTAACGCTATCCGACGTCACTTCACAAACCAAACTCAAGTCTCTAAACGATTCCAAAAGTTCCCACTCTTTAACCATTAAAGCGGACATATGTAACAATTTTCGGCTCAATGCATCAGCTACCACATTAGCTTTACCAGGATGGTAATTCAAGCCAAAGTCGTAGTCCTTCAAGAATTCCAACCATTTACGTTGCCTCATATTTAGCTCTTTCTGATCAAACAAATATTTTAAACTTTTATGATCACTAAAGACTTCAAACCTTGCACCGTAGAGATAATGCCTCCAAATCTTCAACACAAACACCACAGCCGCTAACTCAAGATCATGAGTAGGATAATTCTTCTCATGAACTCTTAACTGCCTTGAAGCATAAGCCACCACCTTACCTTCTTGCATCAGAACACCACCTAGACCAATCAAAGAAGCATCACAATAAACCACAAATGGTTCATTAGGATTTGGCAAAATCAAGATCGGAGCTGTCGTCAATCTTCTCTTCAGCTCATTAAAACTTTCCTCGCACCGAATGTCCCAAATGAATGCTTGCCCTTTACAAGTCAACTGGGTCAAAGGAAGTGCTAGCTTCGAAAAACCTTCAATAAACCTCAGATAATAACCAGCCAAGCCTAAAAAGCTTCAAATTTCAGTAACGGATCTCGGAGCCTCCCATTGTAGAACTGCTTCTACTTTAGATGGATCCACAGCAATACCATTACCTGAAATTACGTGTCCAAGAAAACTCACTTCCGATAACCAGAATTCACACTTAGATAATTTAGCAAAAAGCTTCCTCTCCTTCAAAACCTGCAAAATAATACGCAAATGTTCTGCATGCTCCTCCCGAGACTTAGAATAAATCAAAATGTCATCAATAAACACAACGACAAATTGATCCAGATGCTCGTGAAAAATACGATTCATGTATTCCATAAATACACCTGGCACATTAGAAACCCCGAACGACATCACAGAATATTCATAATGACCGTATCGTGTCCTAAAAGTCATCTTCTGAATATCTTCCTCCTTCACCCTTATCTGATGATACCCTGATCTCAAATCAATCTTACTGAACAAACACGCACCAACCAACTGATCCATCAGATCATCAATCCTTGGAAGAGGATACTTATTCTTGACCGTCACCTTATTCAATTGGCAATAATCAATACATAATCGTATACTTCCATCCTTCTTTTTCACCAATAAAACTGGAGCACCCCAAGGAGAAACACTTGGTCTCACAAACCTCTTTTCCAACAACTCATTCAACTGTTTCTTTAACTCCACCAACTCAGATGCCGATATACGATAAGGTGCCATAGAAACAGGTCTAGTACCAGGAACTAGATCTATAGAAAACTCCACCTCTTTCTCTGGCGGCACATCTGAAATATCCTCAGGAAACACTTCCGGAAATTCACACACCACAGGAAACACATCAAGTGAAACTTGACTATCCACAGTTAAAGATGCAAACAAACCAAACAACTGAGCTTCATCCGCCAAAAGTCTCTTCAACTCTTTGGTAGATAAGAAACTCGAGTCTTCGTCTTCCTCAAGAGAAGGAAACCTTACCAACTTATGATAACAATCAATATGAACCCGATTGAATTGCAACCAATTCATACCCAGGACCACATCTAAACCCTCCAACGGCAAACACACCAAATCCATCTCAAAGTCTTTACCATACATAGTCAAAGGACATCTTAGACAAACCAAATACGTAGTTACTGACCCCATTGCTGGAGTATCAATAACCATTTCACCACCCATCACAAACAACACAAGGTTCAAACGCTTCGCGCACTCAGACGAAATAAACGAATGAGTCACTCCAGTATCAATAATAGCAATCAAAGGAGTACTATTAATAAAACAAGTACCTCGAATCAGACGATCTGCACTTGAATTCTGAGTCCCCGATAATGCAAACACTTTTCCACCAGCTGGAGCCTGCTTCGGTTTCGGACACTTGGTACTGATATGCCCAGGTTCACCACAGTTGTAACATTTCACCACATTCTTCCTCGCACAATCAGTAGCAACATGTCCTACACCTCCACAATTAGTACACTTCCTCAAATCTTTCTTGTACTCAAACTGACGATGCCCCAACTCACCACATTTATAACACCTCATAGGACCAGACATACCCCCTCCACTTAACCTTTTCTCAAAATTCCCTCTCTGTTTACCTTTATCAGCTGGTGCCACATACGTACCACCACAGAACTGTTGTTTCCCTTTCCTCTCGCTCACACTCTTGTAATGAGTAGAACGAGCCTTACTGTCTTCTTCATAAATCCTACAACAATCTACCAAATCAGAAAACCTCTGAATCCTTTGATATCCAATTGCCTGCTTTATCTCAAGACGCAATCCGTTCTCAAACTTAACACATTTAGAGAATTCAGCAGTAGCTTCTGCATAATGAGGATAAAATTGCACAAGTTCCACAAACTTAGCAGTATAATCGACTACAGACATATTACCTTGTTTTAGTTCCAAGAACTCAATCTCCTTCTTCCCTCTTACATCTTCAGGAAAATACCTCCTCAAGAACTCCCGGCTAAAAACTTCCCAAGTAATTTCTTCCTCTTCTGCAGCTTCCAACACACGTCGAGTACTAACCCACCAATCATCAGCTTCTTCCAATAACATGTGAGTACCTAGTCTCACCTTCTGATCTTCATCACAATCCATCACTTAGAAAATCCTTTCAATCTCTTTCAGCCAAATCTGTGCACCATCCGGATCATATCTTCCTTTGAAGACAGGCGGTTTGTTCTTTTTGAAATCATCATTACCCGCACCATTAGGTGCACCCTGCACAGCACGAGCCATAGCTTGCATAGCCACAGCCAAAGCAGCATCATTCCTACCAGCCATATTCTGTTCATTTCCAATAACAAAAACTATGGTTAAACAAACAGCTCATCCAACCATAACGACCAACAAGGACTGACACAACTGACACGGGCTGACACAAACTGGCTCTGATACCACTTAATGTAACACCCCCAATCTAAACCCCCAATTAATAAAGCAGTAAAAGAAATTCAAAATTTCGTCAGAGTATATTTAAATTATCATGGCATAGACCGAGGGGTCACATCAATTTGAGAATAATACATACAACACCTGCTCATAAAGATATGCAACAGTGGGGTAGCAATCAAAAGAAGAACTTAGTTCCTTACACCCACATTTCAGAATTTAGAATAAAAGCGGAAAATCTAAAACTGAATAACACACACACATATATATATATATATATATATATATATATATATATATATATATATATATATATATATATATCATGAGAAGTTTATCACACATCAGGTTATACATACACAAGCCAAAAGATATACATATACATAATATACAAATATCACAAACGGCCTCCCTAACTACCCGGTGTCACATATCAGAGCCGACCGACAAAAGAATGAAGACGCAAAGCTTCACAAAAATACCTCCAGCAACTCTAATCTGCAATGCCTCATAGAGCATCATAAAACAATAGAAGGGTGAGAAAAACAACCATAATATAATTGAATACAATTATATATATAACACAAAAATAAACAAATATACGATTCTCACCACAACTCACGCCATAATTCAAACACAAGGCATTACAAGGCACAATACATATTTCCATCACCCACACATATCCATATATCAATTTATCCACAAATCCACACATAATCAACCATAAATGATTTATGCAAATGCAAGAGACCGACACAACGACTCTATGCATATGCACATGCGGTACCGACTTCCATTGTTTCTCATCACAAGTTCACTCAGGAACTCTGCTGGAATCATCGCTCGTTACATCACTGTAACTCCCTGTCGGGCCTACGATGTTCCCTACAGCTCACACCCACACGGGAACACGGTGTTTATGGATCGCTCACACCCCACACAGGCACACGACCCGATCGGTCACACCCCACATGGGCACACGATCGTCTATAATCATCGCCCACACCCCACATGGGCACACGAAGTTATAGTGAATTCCCTCTGGAATCCAAACCGTCACTCAGGACTTCTCAACAATGCATATCATGATGCTTGGCATACAATGACCCATGACATTTAATATGCACACATAGTTACATTCATTTACATCGGCAAAATCACACTTTGTACTTATGCCCAAAACAATGCATTTAATTGCCATACGGCCACAAATCGTCACAACATCATCTAAACACATACATTTGCGTCGCACAATAGCACTTTGCCTAATACACATCAATTACGCACAATTATAACGGTAAAAGTCGACAACCAACACTATTCCTGATTTTTCGACATAATTAAATCGGCTAACAATTTCGAAATCATCATAACAAGAAAGTACAGTTCAATAGCTACACAACGATACCAAGAATGTAAAAATCGTACAAACGGAACTCAAGTTACGAAAGAAAACGAAAAATGATATTTTGAAAAGTCCCATTTTGCAAAAGTCCTGTTCATACGCGTATCACCATGATCCATACGCGTATGAGCAGAGACTTATTTTTCCCCAGTTCCACGTTAAAATGTTTGTACGCGTAATGCCCAAGCCCGTACGCGTATTGCCCTAAAGTGCTACGCGTATCATACGCATATGGGCAGATGGCCGAGGAAACAAGCAACCCATACGTGTATTGGCCCTAAAACATGCCTCCCATACGCGTATTGCCAAGGTTCATACGCGTATGAACATGCCCCATACGCGTATGACCTGGAAATCTCAGAAAAATTTCTGCAGAACGTGGTTTTGCGTTTTCCACTCAAAAATCCTCCAATTTTCACCTACACCTAGAAAAATTACCAATACAATGCATTGCAACAAGTATCTATCATATGCCAACAAGAATGAACACTTAACACATAATTTTCAACACATTTAATCGATTTCTAAACCATTTTACCAAAAATGGGTTTTACTAAATATTTTCATTTCAATCCAATAAACATCACAAATACACATACATAATCATACACAATCATACAATAATTGAGTTTCGAACCCTTACCCGATTAAATCGATTCTAGAAGTTGATTTCTCTTGATTTTTCCAGGTTTTCTTACTATTCCTCTTCTTCTTCTCTTTTCTCTCCTTTTTCTTTCTTTTCCTTTTCTTTCTTTCTTTCTTTCTCTCTTCCTAATTCCCTTTCTATTCTAACTTAACAAAAATATCCTAAAATGACCAAAATACCCCCACACTCAAATATCTCGCAAACGATCCCAAAACCCGATAGAATATCACAACATTGACAAATAACATATTTGCAGATAAAAGTCGAAAATAAAATAATCAAACGACTCGATTAAATAAAACTCACACAAAACTGGGTCGTTACACCAGACGACAGGTGGGTGAATCCAATCCGACAAGCCGAAGGACGAGGAAAATGGAAGGATTTCAAAGTACAGCGAGGATCTTCCATATCATACAGGAAAGAATTCCAAAAATCGAAAAAGGTGACTTACCCTTCTGAGAATTATAAGGGCAAGAATCCTATGACGAAGTCACAATGGAGAAGGTACCAACGTCGAAAGAAGGATGAGAAAGAGGTTGCAGGAAAAGCCAAGCCAGAAACCAACAGCAATGTTCAAACTTCGACTTAGAAGGAAGAAGTGAAGGTTGATAATCCACCTATTGTTCCAATACAAGCAGCGTCAAAGGAGGAAGTAACCAAGGATGGTGAAATGACAGATGATTTTAACTCAGAGTCAGAGGCATCATTCGACGTAACATGTAACATTGTTTCAGTGCTCCTTAGGAAGTATGATCAAATAATAGAAGTTGAAGAGGAAGAGAAAGCTTTGGAGGTCGAAACGGCCAGACACAGGCTCGTTTGCTATTATATCATGAACAATGGATGCGTTAAAGAACATAACACATTTTTCGAAAGGCCAGAAGACTCAATGAGGAACCACTTAAAACCCCTATTTATAAAAGGAAAAGTGGGTAACATAGGGGTGAATAAAATTTTGGTCGATGGAGGACCGGCTGTCAATTTGATGCCGCATTATATGCTTAAGAAAATTGGAAAAGATGATTCCGACACCAAACCTCATAACATGGTGTTGTCAAATTATGAGGGGAAAGTAGGAACCACTATGGGTGTGATACAGGTAGATCTAACTATCGGAACCATCACGAGGCCGAAAATGTTTATGGTGATTGCGTCAAAAGTAAATTATAACCTTCTCTTAGGCAGAGAGTGGTTACACGACATTGGTGTCGTCCCTTCGTCAATGCATCAACGAATAATAATTAGACGCGCAGACGTGATTGTTGAAAATATAGAGGCTGATCAGAGTTACTTTTTGGCTGAAGTAAACCAGGTGGATAGGCGAAGCTTCGACAGGAATCTAGCTCACATAGCTCCTTGTAGCCCAGCCACCTTCGACATGACGCCAACGGACAACACTTTCTGCTCACTATACCTTCATCCAACCCACCGATTTCAGTGGGATAGAGAGGTAGTTGGAGAAGAAGACTACATTTTTGGAACCTCACACATCCGACCAACTGGCTGGGGCAGCGAATTCAGTGACAATGAGTGAGTCACTAGTTCTAAAAAAGATCGCGACTTATATAGCCGAGAATAAACTCAAAGCGGCCTTAGAGGCCGAAGTAAAGTATATGGTTGTCGAAGCCAACCAGATCGAAGCAGATCAACAAGGTCTTGGAAAGGATTCTAATATGGATCCACCAGATAAAGATCTAGGATATTTGCAAAACCAGAGGCTCGACGCAATTTATGACGATGAGCCATTGGGCTTTGAGAAGGATCCATTAGCAGCAAACATCAAGATGATGGCATAGGATCCATTCGAAGAAATCAACTTGGGATCAGGGGCAGAGAAAAGACCAACCTATATTAGTGCAAAAGTGAGCCCTCAACTCAAGGTCAAAATAGTCTAATTGCTGAAGGAATTCAAGGATTGTTTCGTATGGGACTACGACGAAATGCCCGGGCTGGATAAGAGTCTGGTCGAATTAAGGTTTCCAATAAAACCTGGGAGGAAACCTGTTAAGCAAACTCCAAGGAGATTCTCCCCAGAAATCCTCTCGAAGATTAAAGAAGAAGTCAAAAGACTCCTCATATGCAAGTTCATCTGTCCAACCAGGTATGTCGAATGGATCGCTAACATAGTTCCTGTAATAAAGAAAAATGGCAAATTGAGGGTATGTATTGATTTTTGAGATTAGAATTCTGCAACCCCAAAGGATGAATATCCTATGCCAGTGGCGGAAATGCTCGTCGATTCTGCCGCAGGCCATGAGTACCTCAGTATGCTTGATGGGTACTCTGGTTATAACCAAATTTTTATTGCTGAGGAGGATGTTCCAAAAACGGCGTTTCGATGCCCTGGAGCCTTAGGCACCTACGAATGGGTGGTAATGCCTTTTGGCTTAAAGAATATTGGGGCAACGTACCAGCGAGCGATGAATTCAATTTTTCATGATTTCATTGAGGATTTTATGCAGATTTATATTGACGATATTGTTATTAAGTCTGTTTCAGGAAAAAGTCATATAGACCACCTTCGACAATCCTTTGAACAGATGAGGAAGTTTGGTCTGAAGATGAATCCTCTCAAGTGTGTGTTTTGTGTGCAGGCGGAAGACTCCTAGGCTTTGTGGTCCACAAGAAAGGCATCGAAATTAACCAAAACAAGGCCAAGGCAATAATGGAGGCGAAAGCACCATCTACAAAGAAGGAATTGCAGTCTCTACTTGGCAAGATCAACTTTCTCAGAAGGTTCATCTCCAACCTCAGTGGGAAGACGCAAGCCTTTTCCCCTCTACTTCGTCTGAAGAAGGAAGACTTCGAATGGGGGCAAGAGCAACAGGATTCCTTCAACAAGATCAAGGAATACCTGACACATCCTCCAATTTTAATGTCACCTTGTAGAAGTAGGAGTATGAGGCTTTACATATCCGCGTCGGACAAGACATTAGGGAGCATGTTGGCTCAAGAGGATGAGAATGGTGTCGAAAGAGCCATTTACTACCTCAGTAGGGTCTTGAACGATGCGGAAACTAGATATAGTGTAATTGAAAAGTTGTGTTTATGTTTATACTTTTCATGTATGAAATTGAAGCACTATATAAAACCAGTTGATGTTTACGTTTCTTCTCATTTCGATGTTATCAAATACATGTTATCTAAACTAATCTTGCACAGTCGAATTGGAAAGTGGGCATTAGCATTAACTGAGTATTCTTTGACATATCTACCTTTAAAGGCTGTCAAAGGACAAGTGGTGGCTAATTTCATAGTCGACCACACCATAAATGAAAAGTCTTTGGACTACATAGAAATAGAACCATGGAAGTTGTACTTCGACGGTTCTAGTCATAAAAATGGAACTGGAACAGGAGTTCTTATTATTTCTCCTAACAAAATTCCAACAAAATTTAAGTACAAAGTCGAAGGCCTTTGTTCAAATAATGTGGCGGAATATGAGGCTTTGATAGCAGTACTTGAAATTTTGGTAGAATTAGGGGCAACTCGGGTCGAAATAATGGATGACTCTGAGTTAGTTATAAAGAAAATAACAAAAGAGTACAAGTGTGTTAAGGAGAATTTAATCATGTACTTTGTGATAGCTAATCAACTCTTGAAAGGGTTCGATATGGTTACGATTCGACATATCCCTCGAATAGAAAATCAGGAAGCAAATAATTTAGAACAGATAGATTCTGGATACAAAGTGTCGAAGGAAAAGTTGCAGAAAGCCATTGAAGTTAGAGGAAGAGTCGTGTCAGCTAGATTATCCCCATCAGATTTGGAGACGATAAAGCTTGGATACGCTGACGAAGAAAATTTTGAAATTTTTAACATAGATAATTTAATGACTGGAGATTGGAGGAAGCCTATAATAGAATACCTGCTAAATCCAACAGGACCAGTCGAACGAAAAATCAGGTATCGAGCTTTGAGTTAGGTGATTTTGGGGAATGAACTATTTAAGAAAACTTCGGAAGGGATATTACTTAAGTGTTTAGGCGAATCTGAGGCATACATAGCTTTGTCGAATGTACACAGCGGGGCATGTGGTGTGCATCAAGCAGGCCATAAGATGAAGTGGTTATTATTCCGACAAGGAATGTATTGGCCAACTATGTTAAAAGATTGCGTCGAATTCGCGAAAGGATGCCAAGAGTGCCAGATACACGCAGGGATACCACATGTTCCTGCAAGTGAGTTACATTCTATAATAAAGCCTTGGCCCTTTAGAGGTTGGGCTTTGGATTTGATTGGAGAAATTCGACCGGCCTCTTCAAAAAGCCAGAAGTTTATTTTGGTTGGGATCAATTATTTTACAAAATGGATCGAAGCCATACCCTTGGTAAATGTGGATCAAGAAGCAGTAATCGAATTCATTCAAAAGCACATCATTTACAAGTTTGGCATCCCAGAGACAATAACAACGGATCAAGGATCTATTTTCACTGGTAAAAATATGCAAGCATTCGCGAAGGAAATGGGTTTCAAACTTATCACATCAACGTCTTACTATGCTCAAGCCAACGGTCAGGTCGAAGCAGCAAACAAGGTTATAATTGGTTTAATAAAGAAGCACGTGGGAAAAAAACCAAAGAATTGGCACAAAACTTTAGAGAAAATTCTATGGGCTTGTCGAACCTCTCCTAAGGAAGCTACAAATGCTACCCCCTTTCAACTAACGTATGGCCATGATGCGGTCTTACTGGTCGAGATATACTTGCAGTCAACAAGAGTTCAAAGACATCATGAAATTCCATCAGATGCATATTGGAATATGATGATAGACGAACTAGTTGATTTAGACGAAGAGAGATTAAACACGTTAAATTTATTGAAAAGGAAAAAGGAAAGGGTGGAGAAATCCTACAATAAAAGAGTAAAAAATAAAGCCTTTTCGATTGGTGGCCTTGTGTGGAAAGTGATTCTTCCCATGGATCAAAAAGATAGACTTATGGGAAAATGGTCCCCTAAGTGGGAAGGACCTTTTCAAATCACCAACGTGTTTTCCAATGGCGCGTATAAAGTCGAAGAATTAAATAAAGATAAGAGAATACTGAAAATAAATGGGAAGTATTTGAAAAAATATAGACCTATATTGCAGGAAGTTAAAATAGAAATCGAATAATTTTACAAAAGAAATAACTAAATTGGTAAAAACTTGCCAAACAAATGGCTTAAACGTCATTACAAAAGAAACAGGCCACAAAGGACCAAGCAACATTACAAAATCAAACAGGGAAAGATTTCTTCAACTTGTCAAACTTGGATCGTTGAATTTGAAGTCGACGCTCACAGAGGGCCTTGCTGGTCGAAATCTCTTCAATCTCCTTGCCTAACTTCTAAGCCCGTTCAACATGATGCACTCCAACTTCAATCTCTTTGACTATTTCATCTTGATTGACTTGTTGGAGTTCTTCTTTGCATTTCTTAGCTTGAGAAATTTTGTTTTGAAGAGCAGCAATTTATTTCTCTCATGTGAGGATGTTTTCATCATAGCTGGCAACCTCTTTTTGATTTTGTTCAGAAGCCTTTTCCAGTTCAGTTACCTTGTTGGTAGAACTTGTAGCAGCATCCCATTCAGCAAGTTATGTTTCCGACTTGTTCTCAAGCTTTTTCAAATAGTCGCTAAGACGGTTAAAATCTGCCGCTACAAGGTCAATAAGAGTAGTTAAGTCCACGACAACATCAGTCACTTCAGGGGGAGCCTCCAGGACGTTGATTTGTTTCAAGAGTTTTTTCAGGTCAAAGTGGGAAGATGAATCTTTCTCTAGAAGTTGAAACAAATCAATATTGAGGATTTTCTGCCGAATCTGGGCCATCACTTCTCCATGGATTTTGCGCCAGAAATGGTCCCTGAAGTAGTCGAACTACTGGTGGTGGTGTCAGCAAAGTTATAACGGGTATTGAGCATGGCCTTCAGGTATTCCAGTGGTCTTTGCACCTTCAGATTCTCAAGTTCTTCATGAGAAAGGCTGGTCAAAGTTGTGTTGACTGAACCAGCTCTGGGATGATCAGCAGGATTTTGCTTGTCGCTTTCTTTCTCTTCATCAGTAGCAGTCTTTGGAGTGGTTTCCTTTTCGCCTTCACTCCTTTCTCCCTCTTCGTCATCCGTTTCAACCTCCCCATCTTTATCTTTGTCAGCATCCTTTAAGTTGATGGGGGAATTATCTTCAGGATCACTTGCTGTTGTGAGCGCTGCAGTGGGCATCGCAGTATCTCCACCACCGTCAACTAAGTTATCATCCTCAGGACAAGTTTCTTCTGCAATTACGTCTGGAAGTTTTTTAGAGACGGCGGTGGGCTGATTTACTTCAGTGCTGATTCCTTAGTCGAATCTTTAGGGGAAGGTTTTGAGGCACTTGTGGGCTTATAAGTGGGATCGCTGCTAGTTTTTGGAAGAACTTGAACAATAGGATGTCCATGGGTGTCGACAAGGACTTGGAAGATAAAGAGGTCAGCAAATTTATCATGAGAAAAAATGTCTTTAACTGTCAAATTTGAAGAGAAAACCTACCTTGGGAATTTCAGTCTTAAGACTAGAACTCTCACTTTCCGCTGGAGCTATGGTCGCTTGCTCGACAGGAGTTTTGTGAGGAGTTATCTCCAATATCCGGGAAGCAGAGGTTTTTTGTTGTTGAGGCTTCGTTGGTTTCTTCTTTTTTCTTGAAGGTTTAACTTGATCAGGGGATTCGTCACCAGATTCAATGACAGGAGCTTCAAGTTCTTTTTCCTTTCTTTTCTTTGGCGTTGAAGAAGGTCTTCGACTGCCCTGAAAAATAGCAAAAGATTTCATTAATATTTCGACAATATAATAGTAAAGAGATAACGATAAAAAAAATAAAATAAAAAAGGTAAAATCATACCTTCGCCTAAGGTTTATGGGTAGTATTTTTTGGGGTTTTCGCGGCCTCTGCAGTTGACGTTTCGATGGTAGCTGGCTTCTTGGCAGGAATTTTTGTGGCTAAGAAAAAAGGAAAAAGTTAAATACAAGTCGAAAGATACATATATGTGCAAATGAAAAGAAGTGGTGTCGAGTATCTTCCCATTCCACACCTTCATATATAGGAGTTTCCACGCGAATGTGTTCTATGCCAATATGAAGGTGGCCTTTGAAATTGTCAAAGGTATACTTAGTCGGAACCACTCGCTTAGCACGTTTTTGATATTCCTGGCTTAGAAGTTTCATGGAATCCCCACAAGTGAACCAATCTAGAAATGGAGGACTAAAAGCCACACCAAATTCAACAGATGGTAGAGGAGGAAATTTTGATGGATAGAGGTTAAAAGCTATCTCATAACGTTGTTCTGGTCGAACGTATGAAGGTAGTTTTAACTCATCCAATTTTCTGGTAAATTTTTCTTTCAAAGTAACAGCTGCTTTGTTTATGGTTCGACTAAGTTCGTTGGGCCTGTAGGTAGTTTCAAAGTATTTCTGGAATGCTTGGATTTCTTTGACGTGTCTTGAAGTACCTTTCTTCGTTTTATCCTGCACAAGGGCGAAAGCTCTGGTCAGTTGGATGGTGAAAGAAGGCACGTCGAAAAATTGAGAGCCATAATAAGCCCTCCACCATTCGTCAAACTCTTGAGTACAGAGGAAGCTGGATTTAAAGGGCACTGGTTGAATTTCGACCAGGTTTGAATACTTCGCCAGTAACCCAGAACACTCATCTTCAGTGTGGGTCATGTTGTAGTGAATCAAAGAACTTTTCCTTGAGAAGAGGGGTTTTGGTTTTATTTGTATTAATCCAAACTGTCGAGAGACTAGATTGGGTTGGTAATTAACCAGGGAGATCTTCAGCTTTGAGGGATTGAGTCTGGAAACTAAAAGCCTAGGAGAGAGAAAAGATTCCCACACATTAAGGAATTCATCTTCTAAAGCTTTCGATTCTAATAGAAGTTTCCTGGTGAACCACTCTGGTCCAATTTTTCTATCAGCGAAAGGAGCCATATTGGGAATAAAATTATGAAGTTTGGGAATATCATAACATAACCAGTAAAGGTTTGTTGAAGGCACGGACCTTCGTCGTTGGGTGTTAATTGTGCCAGTCTGGTTCCTTCGACTCTTCTGTCTTTCAGAGCAGTTTCGTCCATAGTGTGTTTGTTGGGTAAGGAAGCTTCAAAGGTGGCATTGAGCCACAGTTGTAAGAGCCAAAATGGTCCTGACAATAGTAGACTCCCTTTGTCCTTGATATTGTTTAGGAAATTAACCCCTTCGCCAAGAGATTCATATAGATTCGCCAAGATCATCTCACCGAGGCACAGTTGATGTCCAGCATGAAGCTGATTTCCTATGGTAATATAACGTTTCACCACTTGAAGGGATCTAGAGCAGAAAACACATCTCGACAGCCAGAGGGCTAAGAAGGCTACATGCTCTTGATCAGAGACTTCTTTAGTTTCTTTGTCATGGTAATTGGCAATATAGGTTGTGAAGTTGGCCTTATTTGTGTCGAAGCCTATGGAGTCGTCAGATAGTAGGGTAGGATCATAATTCACTCCTAGTGGGCTAAGGCCATTTATGGCACCTACGTCGAAAAGAGTGGGGGTGATCATTCCACAAGGAAGGTGGAAATTGTTATAGGTATTGTCCCATAAGTAAAAGGAAGCTAACAGCATAGAGGGGCAATATCCTGGTCCTACTTTCGACAACTGGATGAGGTCGAAAATGCCCATAGATTTCCAAGTAGCAGCTTTGACTGCCTCTATTTGCTTTAGCCAAGCCAGATAATCAGATGGGTCTTTTGACAAAGGACGAGACCTAAAAATTCTAAAGTTGTTCATGTACTCTAAGTTTATGACTTCCTTAGAGGGAGATTCTTGGCCATCGACTTTGGATTTTTTGTCTATGATTTTCTCCTTATCGGTTCTAGGCCTAACCCCGTTAGCTATGGGTTTGTAATAGTGGTAAGCTGGAAAGAATTCTCTTACTTTTACAGGATCTAAAGATAAATCAGGTAAAGGTCTTAGTATTGCGTGAGATTTACCAGAAATTAAAATAGAAATTAGTACCTGAGACTGGTAAATACGTCGTTTCTCCTCTTCATTTGGAGGCTCAGGTACATACTGTTGGTTCCCCACCACCTTTGGCCCTAGGATCTTGTGGACAGATGGTAAGTTTTTATATTTTTTGGAATCTTTGTTCGTGATTTGAGGAGTTGTGGAAGATGCCATGGTGATTGCAGAAGAAAATGCAGAAAAAATGGAGAAGATGAAGATTCGTTGAAGAGAGTTCTTGCCTAAAGAAAGAGTGCGTGAAAAGTGAAAAAAGAAGTTTTTTCAACTTATATATAGGAGGAAAATAGACTGAAGCAGTTGAGATTCAGAATTTCTTTCCATTTAATGGAAAGATAGTGGAAAAAGTATGGGACACGTGGCAGTTATGAGTGGATGGTTCAGGCGGTGGCAGTTACATTTTTGACCCATGATCTGCTAGGGACTAGGGTAGTGATGATGAAAAATCTTAAAACGTGGGTTGAAGAGAAGTTTTAGGAAAAGTGCAATGATGACTCTGACGTTACAAATGTCTAGTCATATGAACAATCATATGTCGAGTTATTGAAGGCGTCGAATTTTATTGGCAAAAAATGCTTTTCTCCCTTTGTCGAAAATGCATTTTCTGGGGGGAAATTTGTAGGCTGCTAATTTCGACGTCTGGATTTTGTTCAGAAAGTAAGTTTTGAATATTTTCCAGGATTATTTCGACAGGAGATTGTTTTGTAGTGGTTCAGTCGAAGATCAATGTAAATTAGGGAAGCATATTTGGAGATTTTTCTAAGTAGTAGAAATGCGTTGACATATTGGTGATAAGGCCATTTTCGACGGATGTTTTGAAATTCAAATTTAGGAGGGAGACTCGTTTTGAAAGCCAGGCGCGTGTAGCACATCCAGGGCGAAAAGGCATGCAGAATGCCATGTGTCATCATTAGGAGAAATAGTTGTTATTGACAGTTATTTCGATTGTATATAAATATGGAGTCCCAGCGTTTAGATTTTGGTGTGTGTTCAAAATTTGTACAAGTCACTCAAGAAATACTCAAAGTAACCGTGTGAGAGAAAAGAGTAGTTACTGAGAAAATGTACGTTTGAGAAACACCAATTTTATTCCTTGCATTTTAATGAAATCTTAAGTTATTCATTTACAATTCCTTTTCATTTCCGTACTTTTATTATTGCAATTTACTTACATTTCGCCATTTCTTTCAAGAACCAAAGTCTTTATTTTTAGCCAAAAAATACTAGTTGATGAAAACAATGATGAATCCAATAAACAAAAGGTTTTTTAACACAAATTGTCAAGATTGTTAAAGCACATTGTCCTAGGATTTGTTTGATATGTCCTGTAAGCAAACTAATTTTTCATAAATTAGGAGATAAGCAGTTGTTTGCAAATTTTCTAAGCAAATAGTGTCTTAAGCAAATTGACGAGTTCTTCTTGCGTGTCTTACAAGTCACAAGTCCAACCAAGAGTTGTATGTTTTAACTCTCGTGCCGAAGTATGGCGGTGAGTGAAATAAAATTGCACATACAAATAGAGTAAAACACAACAAAAAACTATAACTCTACTTTCAAGGGAACCATACAAATGGTCATGAATCGGGGTATTGAGTGGTTACCTCTTGTAGCGCAAGCAAAACCTTTACTTGATGAAATGAGAAGGGATGACAAATGTTGCTTGAACGACAACACATCTACATATTCCACATTGAAATTCTGGTACCAGATGTGTGATGTTAAGTGCGATGTCACAACAACACGCTCTGCAATGGACAATGCAATAACAAGCAATAAATCAACACAATGAGTTGTTCACCCAGTTCGGTCAACTACCTACGTCTGGGGGCTACCAAGCCAGGGATGAATTTCACTATTAGTAGTATTAATTTACAGACTCAACAACCCAGTTGACATCTCCTAAACTTAATCACTACTTAATGAACCTTCTACTTAAGAGACCACTTAAGTATGAGAACACTACTCAATCCCTAAATCACTTCAGTGATATAATTCAAAGATCACACACTTTGAATAACACTACTTGATTCTGCTTCACAGCTTTGATCAAGAATAACTCAAAACAACAATACCAATTCACACTCGAATGGTTTACAAACATGAAGACTCAAACGACTCTCAGTCTTTAGCTCTTTTTCTTCGTTACTTTTCCTTTAGGATTGTTGCGCTTTATATAGCTCTTTTAATTTGGCTTAGACCTACTACAATATCTGACCTGATTTTTTTATTTAAAACTGAATCTTCAAAACAGATTTTCTCTCTCAAAATCTTCTTAAATCTTCAGCCTTTAAACCTCCTACAAATCTGCATCAAATCTGTTTGTAACAGAAAATATCTATCCTAAGATATCCGCAACCAATGAGACTAACAGCTCTCCCAAAATCCAGCTAAAACGCAAACCCTAACAACATCACTAAACCTGATGTTATTAATCTTCTGCAGACCTGATGTCACAACATCGCATGTGACATCAGACATCACAACTTCAGCAACTTAACTTCTTAACATAAACCAATGTTAAGACTCAATGTTAAGACATCACCCAAGTGACATCAACATTGAACAACTTTGTTTTACCAAAATTCTAGCCAATCCAAGAACTAACAATCTCCCCCTTTGGCTAATTTTGGCTAAAACAATCTCTGCAACATCAGAGACTTCAGCAGCGGAAAAAAATTATTAAAACAACAACCAACAAACAGCTCCCATCAACAAAGAGCAAAACTCCCCCTCAAAACCAGAACCAGCATAACCAGCTGTTCAACATGCACACTCCCCCTCAACATCTGCACCACACCAGATATAGGGTACACTCTACACACCTAGGCTAACTCTCCCCCTTTTTAGCCACAATTGGACAATTACCAAACACAATGTCCTGACATAAAATCATGGTCAAACATCATGCTTCCCAAAAACACAAGTTCCAACACATTGACTGTCCAGTCGATACAAACGATGCTCCTTGATTTTCAATATAAACACAAGCCTCTCTTCTAGCAGCACCACTCAGCAACCAAGAATGAGCCAGATAAACAGCAAAGGTGTAGCAAAGAACTTCAAGCAGAAGGACACGACTTCAGATCCACCTCAGAAGAGGAGCAAAACAATGACTGCAGCTGCAACTACTTCAGGAGCCAGAAGGACAGGCAGAACCTCAGAAACAACCATGGAACCAAGCAAAAAGCTTCTTGTGAAACAACAAGCTGCTGATGATGATTGGGATGAAGACTGGAAAGCTTTTCTATATGCAGGGGGTTGGGATAATCTGTAACTAATGATGTACTTCAAACTTGTATGCTATCAGCAGTTGAATCAATTTCTAATAAATAATACAACTACTTAATACACTCTCTAGCACATTTAATCTTCATGTATCCAAATTCCCAATTTACTTCTCAACCTTTCAAATTGGTTTGCATCTAATGCTTTAGTGAAGATATCAGCTAACTGTTTTTCTGTAGCTACATGCTCCAATGTAACAACTTTGTCCTCAACCAATTCTCTTATAAAATGATGCCTTATATCAATATGCTTAGTTCTGCTATGTTAAATAGGATTCTTAGAGATATTGATAGCACTTAAATTATCACAGTACAATGTCATGACATCTTGCTTGACATTGTATTCAGTTAACAGCTGCTTCATCCACACGAGTTGAGAACAACTACTCCCTGCTGCTATGTACTCAGCTTCAACAATAGAAAGTGACACACAGTTCTGCTTTTTACTGAACCAGGATATCAGATTATTCCCTAAGAAGAAACAACCTCCTGAAGTGCTTTTCCTATCATCAGCACTCCCAGCCCAGTCAGCATCACAATATCCCCTTAACTCAGTCCCAGAGCCATGACTATACAACATCCCATAGTCACTAGTGCCATTTACATATTCAAGATCCTCTTCACTTGATTCAAGTGACTAGCCTTAGGTTCAGATTGATATCTGGCACAAACTCCAACAGCAAAAGCAATGTCAGGTCTGCTAGCTGTGAGATACAATAGACTCCCAATCATGCTTCTATATAAACTTTGATCCACACTGACACCATGTTTATCCTTGGACAATTTAAGATGAGTAGAAGCAGAAGTCCTCTTGTGATTAGCATTCTCTAGACCAAACTTCTTCACTATGTTCTTTGCATACTTGCTCTGAGAAATGAATATGGAGTCCTCCATTTGTCTAACTTGTAGACCAAGAAAATAGTTCAGCTCACCAACCAGACTCATTTCAAATCCAGACTGCATCTGTTCCACAAAGTGTTTCACCATTGCATCTGACATCCCACCAAATACTATGTCATCAACATAGATTTGAGCTATCATCAGTTTTCCTCCTTCCTCTTTAACAAACAAAGTCTTGTCAATCCCTACTTTTCTGTAGCCATTCACAACCAAGAAATCTGTAAGTCTTTCATACCAATCTCTTGGTGCTTGCTTCAAACCGTATAGAGCTTTCCTTAGTTTGTACACATGGTCAGGAAATGTTGGATCAATAAATCCTTTTGGTTGATCAACATACACCTCTTCATTTAAGTAACCATTCAAGAAGGCACTTTTAACATCCATCTGAAAAAGCTTGAATTTGAAATTACAAGCCACCCCTAAGAGTAATCTGATAGATTCCATTCTTGCCACAGGAGCAAAGGTTTCATCATAATCAATTCCTTCAACCTGAGTGTATCCCTGAGCAACTAGTCTGGCTTTGTTTCTGGTGACCACTCCTTGTTCATCAGATTTATTCTTGTAGATCCACTTGGTGCCAATCACATTAACTCCATCAGGCCTAGGAACAAGCTCCCATACTTCATTCCTCTTGAATTGCTCCAGCTCTTCATGCATTGCATTTATCCAAAACTCATCAGTCAATGCTTCCTTGACATTCTTTGGCTCAATTTTGGAGACAAAACATGAACTTGCTATAACATCTCTTGACCTGGTCCTCACTCCAAAGTTTGGATCACCTATAATGAGCTCCTTTGGGTGGTCCTTCTGCACTCTGATAGAGGGATCCTTATGAGGTTGGTCAGTTTCAGGCTCAGCAGCAACAACACTAGGAGTTGGACTTCTGTCTTCAGCTTCTGGTGCAACTTCATCGACTGATGTTCCAACATTATCTAGGACATCATCATCTTCCTGCTTGTCATTGTCATCAATCACCACATTGATTGACTCCATCATCACCTTGGTTCTAGAGTTGAAAACCCTATATGCTCTGCTGTTAGTAGAGTATCCCAAAAATATTCCTTCATCACTTTTGGAGTCCAATTTTCTTCTCTGTTCTCTATCAGCCAAAATATAACATCTACTTCCAAAAACATGAAAGTATTTAACATTAGGTTTTCTTCCCTTCCATAGTTCATACAAAGTGGATGAAGTGCCTCTTCTCAGGGTAACCCTGTTGTGAATGTAACAGGCAGTACTTATGGCTTCAGCCCAGAAATGATAGGGAAGTTTCTTGGCATGAATCATAGCTCTAGCAGATTCTTGGATAGTTCTGTTCTTCCTCTCAACTACTCCATTTTGCTGAGGAGTAATAGGAGAAGAAAACTCATGACTTATACCTTCAGCAGAGCAAAATTATTCAAACTTGCTATTCTCAAACTCTCTTCCATGGTCGCTTCTTATTCTGATAACCTTACTCTTCTTTTCTCTTTGGAGTCTTTGACAAAGATCTTTAAAAACACCAAACACCTCTGATTTGTCTTTGATGAAGCTCACCCAGGTGTGCCTAGAATAGTCATCCATAACTATATATGCATATTTCTTTCCACCCAGACTTTCCACCTGCATAGGTCCCATCAAGTCCATATGAAGTAGTTCCAATACCTTGGAGGTGGTGTCATGTTGAAGCTTCGAATGAGACATCTTTGTCTGCTTCCCTTTTTGACAGTCTCCACACACTTTTCCTTCCTCAATATTAAGTTTGGGAATTCCTCTGACTGCTTCTGAGGAGATGATTCTCTTCATTTCCTTTAGGTGAAGATGTCCCAACTTCTGATGCCAGATTTTGACATCATCTTCTTTAGAAAAAACACACGTGGAAGAATTTGAGTCTTGTGGCACCCAAAGATAACAATTGTCCTTAGAACTGGATCCCTTCATAATGACTTCTCCTTTATCATCTTTGACAATGCATTCAGACTTGGTAAAGTCTACTTTGAATCCTTGATCACAAAGTTGACTAATGCTAATCAAATTTGCTGCCAGTCCTTTAACAAGAAGAACCTCATCCAGTCTGGGAGCACCAGCACAGTTTAGTTTACCAATCCCCTTGATCTCTCCTTTAACCCCATCACCAAATGTAACATAGCCTGAAGACTGAAGCTTCACATCTACCAACAGATTCTTTACTCCAGTCATGTGCCTTGAACACCCACTGTCAAAGTACCAATCTTCTTTGGTAGAAACTCTTAAAGAAGTGTGAGCTATCAAGCTGGTAACCTTAACTTTAGGGACCCATTGCTTCTTAGGCTTGGAAGCCTGCCTTCCTTTATAACAGTTCTATTTGGGAACAACCTGATGAGCCTTCTGTGGATACCCATGTAGCTTATAACAATAAGCCTTAATGTGTCCAAAACATCCACAGTGGTGACACCTCCAGCGTCTGTATTTCTTCTTAGATGGAGTTCTGTCATGATGTTTTAACATCTGTTTTAACATCACTAGTTTTGGGGTGATAGAACCTGCATCACTGGTGAATCCCAAACCACATTTGTCTCCAGCCATCTTTCCAATACTAAAAATGTTGTCTAACGCATTAGTACCATTGTTCAACATTCTGATAGTTTTGGTCATAGAGTCCAGTTTATAGTTAAGTATGCTGACTTCAGGTTCAAGGTCAGTCTTTTCAGCTTTTAACTGTACTATGGTTTTCTTCAGCTATTCTCCTTCAAGACACACTTGTTCACTTCTCATGAAAAGTTCTTTATAAGTGACAGCAAGTTCATCATAAGTAACTTCATCATTCCAAGACTCATCATCTGACTCATAAACCCCAACCATAGCTCTAACAAGTTTAGCTGAATTTTCTTCAGATTCACTCTCACTGTCAGACCAAGAAGCTGATAACCCTTTCTGCTTCTTTAGAAAAGTGGGACATTCCTTCTTGACATGTCCATACCCTTCACACTCAAAGCATTGTATCCCTTTGTCATTATTGGATTTTTCTTCATCTTTAGACTTCTTCCCTTGTTCTCCTGATCCGTTGATGTCAGAGGCAATGTTCTTGACATTGGGATTATAACTTCTATTTATCCTCTTCATAACTTTGTTGAACTGTTTACCCAGCAAAGCAATGGCCTGAGACAGCTCCTCCTGAGAGTCATCTACTTTCTCTTTCTTGGCTTTTTCAGAACTGGAAACTAAAGCTATACTCTTGGACTTCTTCTCAGGTTCTTCTTCACTTAACCCTAGCTCAAATGTTTGAAGAGATCCAATAAGCTCATCAACCCTCATTTTGCTGATGTCTTGAGCTTCTTCAATTGCAGTCACCTTCATCTTGTACCTCTTAGGAAGGGACCTAAGGATTTTCCTTACAAGCTTTTCTTTTGACATCTTTTCTCCAAGAGCACTGGATGCATTGGACAGCTCAAGAATACTCATGTGGAAGTCATGGATAGTCTCATCTTCCTTCATCTTCAGACTTTCAAACTTCGATGTTAGAAGCTGAAGTCTTGACATCTTAACTCTAGATGTTCCTTCATGTGTAGCCTTCAAAATATCCCAAGCTTCCTTAGCAACTTCACAGGTATTGATCAACCTGAATATGTTCTTATCCACTCCATTAAAAATTGCATTTAAAGCTTTGGAATTACCAAGGGCAAGCTCATCTTCTTCCTTGGTCCATTCTTCTTCAGGCTTTGGCTTTGAGGTGCCCTCTTTATCTTTCCCAGCATCATCTTTTTCAAACACAACAGGTGCTTTCCATTCTTTAATGATAGCCTTCCAAGCCCTGCTGTCCAAGGATTTCAAAAAGGTGATCATCCTTGGCTTCCAATAATCATAATTTGAGCCATCCAAAATAGGGGGTCTGTTGACAAATCCTCCAACTTCTTTGTCCATCTTTACACCAGAAAGTAACTTCCCTAGATCTCACCCAGAGACAGACAGGATGCCTGCTCTGATACCAATTGAAATTCTGGTACCAGATGTGTGATGTTAAGTGCGATGACACAACAACACACTCTGTAATGGATAATGCAATAACAAGCAATAAATCAACACAATGAGTTATTCACCCAGTTCGGTCTAACTACCTACGTCTGGGGGCTACCAAGCCAGGGATGAATTTCACTATTAGTAGTATTAATTTACAGACTCAACAACCCAGTTGACATCTCCTAAACTTAATCACTACTTAATGAACCTTCTACTTAAGAGATCACTTAAGTATGAGAACACTACTCAATCCCTAAATCACTTCAGTGATATAATTCAAAGATCACACACTTTGAATAACACTACTTGATTCTGCCTCACAGATTTGATCAAGAACAACTCAAAACAACAATACCAATTTACACTCGAATGGTTTACAAGCACGAAGACTCAAACGACTCTCAGTATTTAGCTCTTTTTCTTCGTTACTTTTCCTTTAGAATTGTTGCACTTTATATAGCTCTTTTAATTGGGCTTGGACCTGCTACAATATCTGACCTGATTTGTTATTTAAAACTGAATCTTCAAAACAGATTTTCTCTCTCAAAATCTTCTTAAATCTTCAGCCTTTAAACCTCCTACAAATCTGCATCAAATCTATTTGTAACAGAAAATATCTATCTCAAGATATCCGCAACCAATGAGACTAACAGCTCTCCCAAAATCCAGCTAAAACGCAAACCCTAACAACATCACTAAACTTGATGTTATTAATCTTCTGCAGACCTGATGTCACAACATCGCATGTGACATCAGACATCACAACTTCAGCAACTTAACATCTTAACATAAACCAATGTTAAGACTCAATGTTAAGACATCACCCAAGTGACATCAACGTTGAACAACTTTGTTTTACCAAAATTCTAGCCAATCCAAGAACCAACACACATGAACAATATGTGAACAATGACAACTTTTGTTGGTGGAAAATATGGGGATCAAAAGATTTAGAAGGGGGGTGAATAGATTATCTTTGAAAGATCATTAACAATACAACCACTAGAAATCACATGACCAAGGAAACTCACTTCTTGCAACCAAAATTCGCACTTGGACAATTTAGCATACAACTTCTTCTCTTGCAAATTCATTAACACGACCCTCAAATGCTCTGCATGCTCTTCATCAGACTTCAAATATATCGGAATGTCATCGATGAACACAACCATAAGCCAGTCTAGATAAGGATGGAAAATCCTTTTCATGTACTCCATGACACTCCGAGGGAATCAGAAACACCAAATGACATTACTGAATACCCATAATGACCATATCTCGTTCTGAATGCCGTCCTTAGAATATCTTCTGACTTTACACGAATCTGATGATAACCTAACGCAAATCGATCTTACTGAACACGCATGCATCAACCAACTGATCCATCAAATCATCAATCCTTGGAAGAGGATACTTGTTCTTCATAGTCACTTTATTCAGCTATCGATAGTCAATACACAATCTCATGCTACCATTTTTCTTCTTGACAAAAAACACAGGTGCTCCCCACGATGAAACACTAGATCGAACAAACTTCTTTTCAAGTAACTCTTATAATTGCTTCTTCAACTCACTCAACTCTGAAGCAGACATTCTATAAGAAGCTATCAACACAGGACAAATATCAAGTACTAAGTTTATAGCGAACCCCAGCTTGCGCTCCGCTGGAAAATCATTGATATCATCTGGAAACACTTCCGGAAAATCGCACACCACGGGTAATTCACCAATCATAGCTTTGCTTTTGGCCTTCATAGAAGCTAATATCATAAACAACTCAACCACATTCTTTACTAACTCATCCACTTACTTGGCAAACACAAACAACTAGTCACTTGCATTAAACTCTAGAAATGATATCGTCTTGTCGTAATAGTTTATATGAACATGGTTGAACTCCAACAAGTTCATTCCAAGGATAACATCGAATTTCCTCAAAATTAAACATACTAAGCCCATCGAAAAAATCTTACGATAAATAGTCAACGCACGTTTCAAACAAACTCACAAAGTGGTTACCAAACCCAGAGTTGAGGGGTATCAACAACCATACTCCCAACCATAGAATACAATTTCAAACCTAACTTCTCAGCACAGACAAGAAAAATTAAATAATGCATTGCACCTGTGTTAATAATAGCAATCAATGAAATACTATTAATAAAACATGTACCTCGAACGAACCTGTCAGAGCTAGTAGTATTTGATCTTGACAAAGCAAGGACTTTCTCTCTAGACTGCGCCTTCTTTGGTTTCACACAATTCACTACAATAAATAACACTTTTTATAATGAAGCTTTCACCGCGAACAATATAAAACCGAGGGTGTATGTAATGGGGGAGCCTTGTTTTATTTAAAAAAAATTAATTTGTTACCTCAGTTTTATGAAAAACCGACATAAATATATGTTCAGGGTTTGAGATTTGATTCCCAGCTCCTGCAGTTTTATGTTTTATACGAAACCAAAAATACACCCTTAGTTTTTTAAGATTTTACGTCGATATGTTACCTCGGTTTTCATTAAAATCGAGATACACACTCTCTAATTTTTTTATTATTTTTTAAACCAAAAAGGCGTCTTTATTTTTTAAAGATTTTACGTCGATATATTACCTCGGTGTTTAGTATAACCGCGATATATATTATTTATATTTTTTATTTACTCAGTGCCTACCTCATTCACTTCTTGAGCCCTATCGAAAGAACACTTCTTCTCCACCCAACAAAAGAACACTTATTCTCCAAGGAGCCCTAGCGAACGAAAAAAACTCTCTTACCATTATTCTCTGGTATGTTATTATTGTTGTTATTATTGTTGTGATTCTTGTTGTTACTTTGGTCAATTAATGTTGTTCTTGTTATTCTCCATTACTGTTGTTCTTGTTATTCTCTTTATATTTTTTATTCCCTCAGTGTCTACCTTATTCACTTCTCGAGCCCTAGCGAAATAACATTTCTTCTCCAGCAAATGAAAGTAAACTTATTCTCTAATGAGCCATAGCGAATGAAAAAACTCTCTGACCATTATTCTCCAGTATTTTATTATTGTTGTTGTTATTCTTGTTGTTGCTTTGTTCCATTACAGTTGTTCTTCTTATTCTCTATTACTGTTGTTCTTTTTGTTGTTGTTTTTATTGTTGTTGTTGTTATTGTTATTGATGAGAAGATTTATTTTTGTTGGCTATGTACTATTTTTATTTTATTTTATTTCATTTTTTCATTGATCAAAAGGAAAGAGTACAAGATTCTTGGATTACTTAATTTTCACATATCAGAACAATATCCTCTAGCACTACAAGAATCTTCCCAATCTACGACTCGCTCCTCACTACCCTCATCTGAGTCATAGTAAACAATCTTCTTTGACACCTTTCTGTTATTCTTTTTCTTCTTGGCTTTCCTCACCCTAAGTACATCCCTGACTGCACTCGACCCAAATGGATGGGCCTCCTCAATTGATTGTTGATGGTGTTGTACTGTGGTGATGGTTTTGTTCTCAATAATGACTTATGTTGAGATAATGCTCTTAGCCTTCTAAGATAGAGATCTCATGTTGCTAGGAAGTTATGAAGAATAGATTGAAGATTAGGAAATTTAGTATATGAAAGTGTGCATTTATAGAAGAAATTGAGTGACTTAAGCGCCGCTCATGAAGATGAAACATCTGTTGATTTAATGCTTGTAATGATTACTTTTGGTGGTTGATATTCTTGAATGATGTGTGACTGTCTTGAGAAATGAAGAAAAATTTCAATCATTATAGTTGTTTATCTCTTTTGGGAAGAACGAAGGTTGTTCTTGTTTTTTTTATCAGAATTCAATTTTCCCACATATTTTTCATTTGCAAAGAGAGTAGTGCATCAGATCTTTTCAAATGGTTGTCACGTATGCCTAAGTTTTTTTGTCACTGATTCTTCGAACAATAGATGGTCAATTTTTCTCCATTGTAAACATCTTCCCTATAGTACAGATGAAAATCAAGATTTTAAATATGAGACGCCTTGTTTAGCAACACATGCACATCAAGCATATGATGAAAATGATTCAGATGACGTGCATGTTATTCATTGTGATCATGAAGAGGGGATATGAAAAAACTAGTAAGTAAAAGGTTATATCCCTTTGAAATTTATAATTAATCATTTTACTCATTTTTAATCATTGTACTATATATTTAAAGTTGTTGTTGATTGACCAAATTAGTTTCAAATGTTTTAGTTTTGATGTAAAATTATAGAGTGTGTGCCATTTTGGGTTTGAATTTTTTTTAATCAATGAATATTTATGGTACAATGTTTCAGATTGAGAAATTGGAAAAAGGTACAATATTTCTGTTTCAGGAATCTGCAAAATATGATTCTATATTCAGGAATATGGTTCTGTAAATGGTTATGTAATACAGGTCCAACGACAATACCAAAAAAAAATTATCTAGTCCGTGTTTACATTAAACTGAGATAATAACATTGAGATATTACCTCGATTCTACAAAACACCGAGTGTTAATATTTGGCGCGCCATCCAGTTCTAAAAATAATAAAAATGCTGATGCAGGGGATTGAGCCCACGACCTTTTAAATTCTAACTTCAGTTTAGAATCATCGAGGTGAGAAGTGATTGCTTTTCATGTCGTCTTTCGTTACCTCACTTGTGTAACCGATGTTAATTGTATTTCACGGCTGACGTTAGATGTGTTATTTGTAGTAGTGATTAGAAGTAACGCGACCCAGTTCGGCGTAGTTATAACAAGTCAGCTCATCCCTCTTGCAATATTCAATACGGTGACCTATCTTTCCACACTTGAAGCACCTTAGAACTTTATTCTTTCATTCACTAGCATGGTGGCCCAACTCACCACACTTGAAACAATTGACAGAAGCGGGAGTCTCTCCCCCACTTGGCCTTTTCTCATCTGAAACCCTCTATTTCCCTTTGTTGGCTAGAGCACTATATGGTTTCCCACGATATTGATTCCTCCCTTTCTTCTCACCCAGGCTTTTATAGTGAGCAGAACAGGCTCTCATATCCTCATCATATATCTTACACTAATTCACCAGCATAAAAAATCGGAGAATCTCCCGATAATCAATACCCTGTTTGATCTCAGGACACATTTCACTTTCAAACTAGATACACTTCGACCCCTAGTTGAATTCCAAACATTTCTTAATTTGAACCATTATTCTTGGCTTTTACAACTCATTTCTTAATTTTTAATTGATTTATTCCATGTTCTCTTGTGATTCTTCAATGAAATTGATTTTTACCTTTGGATTCCTTGAATTGTGTGCTACTGTGTAGGTATGAGGCCTGATTATCAAAGAACAAGGAAAAATTGAATGGACGAGGAAGCCAAAGAATTAATGAAGAATCCAGGAAGTTCGCAGTGCAAGGCCAAAGCGAGCTGGAACATTTGGATGGCAGTAGCTAAACCCTTCACCGAACACAGTGCGAGGTCTAGGCGAAGAAGTTTACAGTGCGAAGTCAAAAAATCCTCAGGGCGGTTTAATTGTTTAGAGGCACTTTATGTGCCTATAAGTGAAGTTCGCAATGCGAACAAGGAGCTCGCAGTGTGAGGGAGATATATTTTGTGTAGATATTTATGTACTTTTTATTACTTTTTGGGGATCATAACCTCATAACATCATTTTTTGATATTGTAACATTGGCTTAGGAGAAAAACCATAAGTTCTTCATTTCTTCATCAAAGAATAATATTTTGGAAGTGGAAGCTAGATTCGCATCTTAAATCGATTCTTCATCTTGTATGCACATTCATCTTCTACATTTCCTTGTGAAGCAAGCTACCATGGTTATGGGTAGCTAAATCCTTTGTATCAAAGATAGATGTAGTCTATCTTAGCTTGTATGTATTTCTTTTTATCTATTTGTATGTGAACAAGTGAATGATTAATATATGTTGAATGTTTTTGTTCTTAAAGATCTATTTATGATTTATATCACTCTAGACATTGATTTTACAAACCTTGATCTAAAATATTCATCTATCAATAAACAAACTCTAGACATAGGTTTGTGAGTTCATATTTGCTTTGTGTTGATCTTAAAGATTATTGTATTTGTTTTTAGCATGAGACTTCATCTAATGATGGATACAATAATACTCACGACATCGCTCTAGACATAAACGATATTGAAAGGATACGTGATTATATTAATCGGAAACAAATTTACATGCTTGATTAATCAAATATATACAAGTTAGGTTGATGAAATCTATCTTTGATATGTCTTGTTAAACAATGATCTTTTAGAATTTAATCTTGGCTACTAAAATTGTGACAAACTTATGATCGAAAATAAACAATCTTTGAAAACCCTACTTATCATAAACTGCAGAGCGACATGCGATATCACTACAATCCCTGAGGAGATGAGTTTTAAAACTCCCATTTACCTACAAATCTAAAAAAATGGCACCGTTGCTGGGGATTGTTGATTGATATTGCAAGAATTGCAATAGTTTATCTTGTTTTAAGCGTTATATTGTTGTCTCTCACCCCAGTTCATATTCCTTGTGCTTGTTAATTTTTTTGTTTAGTGTTTCAGATATCAATTTTATGACAGGAAGTGTGCCCGCAGACCAACTTGTATTTCATCCTGAGATTGATAGAACAGCGCGGAAACTTAATATCAAAACCAAAAGACAAAGGCAACTAGCTAAAGAAATAAGGGAGCGCGAAGGAACTTCTTCAAGTAATCCACCAACTACACCCATTGTTACGCCAATCATGGCAGAAGTGCCACCTCCACCCCCGCCTCCCAGAGGTCCATGCACTAATAGTCCGCGACACAATGCTTAGTTTACTCGCAATGTAAACAATGGAAGGCCCGCGGAAATGAAAACATGAATTCTTCAACTCTTATATTCAAATCCCTTTACAGGGCTAGACCATGAAGAGCTTTCACTCATCTTACTAAATTCTATGAAATTGCGGGAGCAACGGGAGCACCGAAAGCGTAAGAAGAATAATTGTTCAAGAGACTATTACCACACTCGTTGATAGAGAAAGCTAAGGAATAATATCTTGATCAGTCAACTCTTGTTATGATGGATTGGAATTTGTTGGAGGAGAAGTTTCTTAAAAGATTATTTCCTCACAATAAATTCATGGCGGCTAAGACGACAATTTATGTATTTGCTCAAGGTGGTAATGAATCTCTCAATGAAGCTTGGGAGAGGTTCAAATCGATGTTGCAGAAATGTAAAGGCCACGGGTTTGATGATCTAACAAAAGTTCATATATTCCAAAATGGACTCCAACCGGTTCACAAAACTCTCGTAGATGCTACCTCGGGTGGATCTTTAATGTCAAAGAGTGCGGAGGACGCAGTTTCCATCATTGATAGGATGGCGCTCAATGACCATCAAGGTCAACATAACAGTGGTACACCTCAAAGGAAGACGAGAGTGCTTGAATTGGGTACTAATGATGTTATTCTTGCGCAAAACAAATTGCTTTTACAACAAGTGGAGTTGTGGACACAATAAATGTTAAAACTTCTATAACAAATCAAGGAGATGCGTGAAGTTCCCAACAAAAATCAACAAGTTGCAAGTTGTGAATTATGTAAGGGAGACTATCCTACCAGGCATTGTCCTCCGGTTGTGGAAGAAGCGAATTACATGGGAAACCAAAATCAAAATCAAGGCTATCAACCGAGACAACCTCCATATCAACAAGGCAACCAAGGTTACCGACCAAGAGGGGATAACCAAGGTTATCAACAAGGATGGAGGCAAGATGTCGGAACTTCAAATAGTCAAAACTAATATCAAAACTACACTCTACCCTCACAAGCTAAAGGTGGAAATTCAAAATTGGAAGACACATTCACTCAATTTATGCAAATGTCAATTTCCAACCAAAAGAACATTGATGCTTCTATTAGGAATCTTGAGACACAAATTAAGCTATTGTTTAAGCAATTAGCCGACCAACTTAATGAGCCTTTTCCGACTAACACTTAAGTGAATCCTAAAGAGCATTGCAATGATATTTTTACTAGAAGTGGTAGGGAGATTGATATGGGCATTAGTGAGAAAGTTGTGGAAGAGGAGGTTGTAGTTGAAAAGAAAAATGAAATTATTGAAGAAGAAGTTGAAAAAAAATGTGGAGGATGATTAAGTTGAAAAAATGTGGAGGATGTTTTAGTTGAAGAAATTGAAAAGAAAATAAGAGAAGAGATAAAGAATAGTAGAAAAGTGAAGGAGCATGTAAGTGACATTCTAATGAAAAAGTTACCATATACGCACGCTCATACAAAAAAAAAAAGATAATGAGAGGCATTATGCTAGGTTCTTTGATATTTTTAGCCGTTTTCAAATAAACATTCCATTTTCAGAAGCTCTTGAACAAATGCCAAAGTATGCCAAATTCATGAAATACATACTCACAAAGAAGAAGAGATTTATGGACAAAGAAACCGTTCCTCTTAATGCCAATTGTAGCGCTATCATCTAAAGTGTTCTTCCGCGGAAAGAAGGTGATATGGGAATAGTGGCTTTACCTATAACAATAGGTAATGATATCAATTGTAAAGCTTTAGTTGATATGGGTGCTAGCATAGACTTGATTTCGTTGTCCGTGGTAAAAATACTTGAAAACATGGAAATAAAATCAACGAACATGTCTTTGCAATTGGAAGATAAGTCAAAGAGTCGTCCTCATGGTGTTGTAGAGGATTTGTTATTGAAAGTTGATAAGTTCTTGTTTCTGGTTGATTTTGTTGTCATGGATATGGAGGAGGACGAGGACACACCTAAGATTCTTGGGCGACCCTTTATGAAAACCGCAAAAATGTTGATTGATGTTGATGAAGGTATTATGAAGGTGAGGACTCGAGATGATGAGGTGTGTTTCACACTTTTTAAAGGTGTGGTGTATTCCAATCAAGTGGAAGATGGTTATCATATGAATAAGAAAGATGAAGATGCAAGGGTTGCAAAATTGAAAAAGAAAGATGAAAAGGCAAAGGAGGCAATGCTGAGATCTTATTGGGATTTTTCATTTATGAAAAAAAGTGGTAGAAAAACTGGTCATGAAAATGGTTGAAGACCTTTGTGTGTGGAGAGTTTGATTCGGTTGCTAATAGCTTCTTTGTGCGATCTGTGGTTTCATCTTTGGACCGTCGAGCTCAAACGATGTTAAACAAACGGCTAGTTTAGAGGTACCCTAACATTGTAAGTATTCTTTCATCTTTATTGCAATTTTTGTTGTTATTATAGTATAAGAAAGTTTTGTGGCGGAGCTTGCCAAGGAAACCTGAATTTTAAAAATTATGCCACATTCGCCTTGAGTTCGCAGTGCGAACCTAGGGCAAGTGTTCGCTTGGATTTCGCAGAGCGAACTGTGCGAATCTGGACAAATTTTTGCACTTTTTCTACCACATCACTTATGTTTTAGTTTTTTATGTGTGTGGGCCATTTGTGTGTGGGCCCAGTAGTTCTTGTTCAGATTTAGTGGGGTATTCCCACCTTTCCCTCTCACTCTTTACATTTGCACACTTTTGTCTCTCTCACACAACAAAAGCACTTCTCATTCCCTTTGTCCCACAACCGTAACAAGAACCCAGAAGAGAAATTTTTTTCTTCAATTTCTGTCCCTTTCTTCCCTCCTTGCTAATTTAAGGTTTGTCATGTTCTTTCCATCTTTTCAAATTGCATTGTAATTAGAAAGCAAGTTGTGGTTAGGGTTTGACTTAAACTTGAGTAGAACTTGATTGCTATGATTTCTTGGTTACTTGATTGAAATGCATGCTTTAAGATTTGTATTAATTCTAAACTGTTAGGGCATGTTCTTGTGTAAGTTTACATGCTTAGGTTATCTCAGAACTTTAATTTTGCATGTATTGATACTTTATGTAATGTTGTGGAGATACCTAATCGATTATGCTGTTATGAAACTACCTGAACCTTGAAAACATGAACTTGGTTTTTGAGGAATTATATTGTTGTTGTAGCAGGGAACCTGAAAAGATTTCAAAATTTCGTAGGGTTGGCCTTGAGCTCGCAGTACGAACTCAAGGCGAACAAGACAACAACTGTTTTTTATGTTTAATTATTTCATGCTTAATTGTACATGTTCTCTTTTCACTTTTCCTTGCTTGCTAATATTTTATCATGTTCTTGTTGGTTTGGTTTTGTGTAGTGTAGATAGATCCTAAAACAAATGCAACCGCTTCTAAAAGACAAAAGACCACTGGAGGCTCCACCTCCCGTCAAACACAACAACGTACGTATCACACCGATCACTTTAGGGGTCAGAAGCAGGTAACAAGGTATCTCAACCTTGGAAAGAGAAAGATTCATTCAGAGAAGAGCTTTTGCATTAACCCCGAGGGTCCTTTCTTGTGCAACAACTTTAGTGTGGTGTATCAAGAAGTGGTACAAGTTGATTTAGCCTATTGATAACTTCAATATGGATGTAGTGATGGAGTTCTACGCGAACGCCCTCCCAGATGACAATGAGGTTTTCACTTGGACCACACATATGAATGAAAGGGAGATTAAAATTGACAGGGACACAATTAATGAGGTGTTGGGTAAACCTCTTACTCTTGGGGCTGAAGAGATTGATGAGTACCATAGAGGTTTACGTTTACATAGGAATGCGAGGGAGATAACAGGAGCCTTGCTGAGGGAATGGAAATCTGTTCAGTTGAACCCATCTGGGGCTCCAATCCGTTACAATAAAGAGGACATGCGTCCTTTGGCCTAACTGGTGCTACTCTTGGTTTTACATAATATAAAGCCAAGGACGTATTCTTCCGCCATTCCTATTGATACAGCATATCTGGTGCATATCATCCTAATTGACACACGTATAGATGTAGTACGCATCATCGCGAACGAGATGTGGGCGGTGATTGAGAGTGGCATAAAACCAGGGGCAAGAACTAATTGTCCCTTGCTTTTCCCTTGCCTTATCATGTCCTTATGTGTGCACGGGCGTGCACATTTAATATCATGCCATCTCATTATTTTGACTCCTCCTGTTGATGATGCTTATGTCACCAAGAAGTGCAAGCCAAATGGACAAAGAGGTAGAACTACACAGGTTGCTGGTGCAGGTACATGTTATAGCTTTGGGGCTGCGAACTTCTAGGGTTGTGAACTGAATCATAGGGAGGTTTGCAACTATAACTGGGACTGGATATAGGCTACCCTACGGGCTATGATTTCTATTCATGATTCTATACAGCTTATGCAGTTACAGTACCGCGAGCCCACAATTGATCACTCTATCATGTATAGGGAGCAGTTCCTAGCACATGTTGGTTGGCCTGAGGCCAGGCTATTTTCTAGAGAGGAAGCGGGTGGTGTATTTGACGCTGAGGATGAGGATGAAGATGATGATGGTGACGGTGATGCTGAGGAGACGGAGTCCGATACTGATGCGGATTAGTCTGATGATTATGGTTTTTGAGCATGGTCTTAAGCTTACTTCCTTGTGTGCTATAAAGTGAAGTTTTTTGTTTAAGCTTTTGATCATTGCTATATATTTTGTTATTATTTTATTTTGTTGTTGTACACTATCCATGTTAGTTGGATTTTTTTGATGATATACTATGTACCACTTTTGGGTACTTTTGTTGGTTTTTTACACCATGACAGTTGTCTTATGAGTTGAATTCTTCAGCTATGAATGTTCAATTTTAGTTTATTTTATGGTTGTTATTTGTTTTTATTTTTTATGCTTCTTCCTTGATGATGAATGTTGAGAACGACTAGATTGATTGCTCTTTTGCAAAAAAGTATCCAATGAAGATTTTACTAAGATTGGATGGTGATGATAGGATTTTTAATGTGAGGAATGCATGCAAGGTACATGGTTACCGCTTTCTATAATTATAAAATGATTAAGAATTTTGTGCTTTGTACAAATGTGTATTCTTATTTCATTTTACAACTTATTTGAATGCTTGAGTCACTTAGGTCAAAAAGCCACAAATTGTGAGAAACCTCCATTGTTTAATAAATGCTTGGATAACTGATAACTTTGTTTAATTTGTTCGATTCATGTTTAATCTTTTGATTATTATGATTTTGTGGAAGAATGAGAAAGGATCAAGGAATTTGTTTATATTGAGAACAACCATATCCAAAAGTAACTTACCTGTGTGTAGTGAGAATTCGTTAACCCCTTTGAGCCTAATAGATTAGATCCCATTTTAGTGATGAACTTGTTATGTACATATCTTGAAAGTTTAGTTCATTATTGAATTTTTTGGGATCTAAATTTTTTTCCTCTAAACCTTTGAAGTTTGCTCTAAATTGATTTCCTTGCCATAAAAAGAAAGGAGCATTCACTTGAGGTTTGATTGTATTCTAGTTTGGGAGAATGAAATAAAACTGGTAGGTTGCTCAAAATTTTGAAAAATTTCAAACAAGCAAAGAAAAATTGTGAATATGAAAATGAAAAGAAAAAGAATGCTTGTTTGAAAGAAAAAAAATAGAGAATGTAAATAATTATGCAAAAGGAAGCTTGAAAAGGTTGAGAAATTGAGAAAAGGGATTGGTGACTGAAGTTGTAATGTGTAAATACCTTGTATAGTGAGTGTCTCCTTTGATTGGCAACTTTGATTCAATGGCCTTTAGAAACGACCGTTTGTTGTCCCGCAGTTGCAAACGCGTAATTTCCTTCATCCATTAATTGAAGAGGAGTGTTAGAGTGATTCAAGTATGAGAATTTAGTTGTTTTGTGAAACATTGCATGATGTTTGTTTAAGAACTAATTTCTTTATCATTGTTTGGTTCTAGGAAGTTGTGATCATTGCTTGTGTGTATTCTTATGTTGAATTTGAAACATAAATATTTTCTTGGTTGAAATATATGCTTGAGCAAATCCTCTTGTTTTCATGAGGGGCGTACTTTGCTTGAGGACAAGCAAAAATCTAGTTGGGGAGAGTTTGTTGAAAACCAAATATGTCTTAATTTGAACCACTACTCTTGGCATTTTTCAACTAATTTCTTAAGTTTTAATTGATTTATTCCATGCTCTCTTGTGATTCTTCAATGAAATTGATTTTACCTTTGGATGCCTTAAATTGTGTGCTATTGTGTAGGTATTAGACCTGATTATCAAAGAACAAGGCACAATTGAATCGACAAGGAAGCCAAAGAATTGATGAAGAATCCAGCAAGTTTGTAGTGCGAGTAGGTAGCAAAGTCAAGGCGAGCTCGCAGTGTGAGCTGAAAGCGAGGCCAAAGTGAGATGGAACATTTGGACGGAAGTAGCTAAACCCCTCACTTGACACAGCGCGAGGTCTGTGCGAAGAAGTTTGCAGTGCGAACATGCGCTTCACAATGCAAAGTCAAAGAATCCTCAGGGGCGGTTTAACTGTTCAGAGGCACTTCATCAGCCTATAAGTGAAGTTTGTGTAGATATTTATGTACTTTTTATTACTTTTTGGGGATCATAATCTCATAACATCATTTTTCTAATATCGTAACATTGGCTTAGGAGAAAAAACCCTAAGTTCTTCATTTCTTCATCAAGGAGTGATATTTTAGAAGTGGAAGTTCGATTCGCATCCTAGATCGATTCTTCATCTTGCATGCACAATCATCTACTACATTTCCTTGTGAAGCAAGCTACCATGGTTATGGGTAGCTAAATCCTTTGTATCAAAGGTTGATGTAGTCTATCTTAGCTTGTATGCATTTCTTTTGATCTATTTGTATGTGAACAAGTGGTTGATTAATATACGTTGAATGTTTTTGTTCTTAAAGATCTATTAATGATCTGTATCACTCTAGACATAGATTTTACAAACCTTGATCTAAAATATTCATCTATCAATAAACAAACTCTTGACATAGATTTGTGAGTTGATATTTGCTTTGTGTTGATCTTAAAGATTATTGTATTTGTTGTTAGCATGAGACATCATCTAATGACAGATACAATAATACTCACAACATCACTCTAGACATAGACAATATTGAAAGGATACGTGATTATATTAATCGGAAATGAATTCACATGTTTGATTAATCGAATATATAAAAGTTAGGTTGATGAAATCTATATTTTATATGTCTTGTTAAACAAACATCTTTTAGAATTTAATCTTTGCTACTAAAATTGTGACAAACTTATGATCCAAAACAAACAAACTTTTAAAACCCTACTTAAAACATCATAAACTGCAGAACGACAAGTAATATCACTATAATCCCTGTGGAGACGATTTTCAAAACCCTGCTTTACCTACAAATATTACACCCCTCAACAACCGCACCATTGTAGTGTGGACAAAACTTCATCAGCTCTCGAACCAAGCAGCATACTCCGCAATGGTCATATTTACGTACTTTAGCTTGAGGAACCCAACTCCTTCTTACTCCTCATATCCTCAAGGAAGTACTTCTATAGGAAATGAACTCTGAACAAAACCCATGTAATTTCAGTACCGAAAGCATTTATTCTCTAGCGTGCATTATCCCATCACTCTTCGGCCCATTCAACCAACATGTGAGTACTAAACTACACCTTTTGAACATCAGTGCAATCCATCACTTGAAAAATCTTCTCGATCACTTTGAACCATGACTGCACACCCTCCAGATCATATTTGCCCTTGAAAGTCGGCGGATTATTCCTCTGAAACTTGTCCAGAACACATAAATTCGGTGGATTATTCCTCTGAAACTTGTCCATAACATATAAAGTTGGCTGAGCCACTGATTCCACATCATCAACAACTGCACGATCGTTTCTTCCAGCCATTACTCTACACACCAGTAAACAGACATTAGAAGAAACAACGCACCGAAAATTTACACACATATGTCGCATACTAAGGAACAATTGACACATCAAAAACCTGACCGGATGAACCGACCTGCTCTGATACCTATAAGTAACATCCTAACAACCCCAATGGGAAATAATACGAATATAAGATAACTATACATATAGGGTGTCAATTAATCACAACATAAACCTTTTTCGTAACACAAGTTCAATAAAACATGTACTAATTTAAATATCTGTCATCACATGCTCGCCTTTTCATCTACTCATCGCAGTGGAAACTGAATCATTTAAAGTAACTCAACAACGCATGTCATAACGAGAAAAAGTCTAATGCTCGCATCAACAACATCAGTAATAATAATAAATAAAAAAATATAATGTTCGCCCGCCAAGTGTTACAGACTAGAGCAACAAAATCTAAATGTTGCGTAAAAAAGTAAAATGAAGAATAATCTTAATGTCATCCATCAGTTTTTAAGCATCTACTTATTTACCTGCTCGTCTGTACCCAAAAGAGGATCACAAAACGACTCAAACAACAAAGGGGTGAGAATACGCTCATAACATATAATGGTGCAAAAGTATGCAAGAGTAGCCTAAACAAACATAAAAAAATCATACATCTCATTCACATTATTTCAATACGATTCATTCACATATAACCACATAAGTATTCTCAGCCACCAATATCAACATAATAATTCCATCACATATGCAAACATTGTATGCAATGTACTTAACACCAAGACTCTACATGCATGCAGTACCAATATGGACAACACAAGTCCATCTCGCTCCTAAATTCCCTCCATAGAACTAAAGCACTCCAATTCGCTACAATAAAAAAAATCATACATCTCATTCACATTATTTCAATATGATTCATTCACATATAACCACTTAAATATTCTCAACCACCAATATCAACGTAATAATTCCATCACATATGCAAACACTGTATGCAATGTACTTAGCACCAAGACTCTACATGTATGCAGTACCAATATGGACAACACAGGTCCATCTCACTCCTGAGTTCCCTCTATAGAACTAGAGCACACTAATTCACTACAATAAGGAATAGTAACATTATACCAATTTCCATCTGGAACTAGCTACTCGCTCCTGAATCTACACTATTGAACTAGAGCACACAAAAACTGTACTGAAGTCCGTACACCATGATGCACAAATTTCAACATGCAATATCACCAAAATTATCACCATATAATTTATCAAAATCATGCATAACATCACAATACTTGATTAATTCCACAATAAATGACAAACAATACCAAAATACCTCCAACAGTATCCTAAATGCAGTACAACCTCAAAATTGGAACTGACAACTCAATTCCAAGCAACTGAGCAAATGACGCTCATTGTGGTTGCATGACGAGTTGCTCGTCACCTAGGTGACGCCTGTCATCCGCCCACTCCGCCTTACACGTCATCACCATGACACTCGCCCCACAAAATTGAGCTTGTGGACCATGACGGTCAACCCGTCAGTCAGTTGACGCCCGTCAGTGCCTTAAAGGTCATGACGACTTGGTCGTCATGAGGGTGACGTCTGTAACCCTGAAATAGAAACCAGAATCAGCGTTTTGGCCATGAAGTTTAATTCAAAATTACGATATTCCCATTCCATCCCTCAAATCGACCAATAAAATTAGGGAAAAAAATATCTAACATTGATACATCATTTATCCATTAACTAACATGCATTATATTCAATTAATGATAGTTTACAAGTTTTTACATCAAAATCACAACAATATAGAAACACCAATTCATGCCAACTTCATTAACAAGAACACACAATTTACATGGTAAAACAGTTCACGAATTTCACATAATACTTTATATAATTCATGCTATCATGGAATTTAAATCATGTTCATCAATCATTCATCAAAAAGGAAAAATTAGGGAAAAATCTAATGGGATTAAGAACTTCCATCTACCCCATCATGAATTCTACACCATACTAGGAGTTATCCCCCTCCCCTACCTTAGCATTTCCAGCAAAAGCACTTGCAAACTCTAACAATGGAGATTCTCTTAAGCCCTAGTCTTGCCTCTTTTCTCCCAATTTTGTTTTCACGTTCTCCCCTTTTTCTCCTAAAACTCTACTAGCTACTATTTATCCCTAACCTAATTATTTAATCTCTTAAAATTGCATTAAGGTCCAACTTATGTTACAATTTTTGCCACTCCTTTCATATTTTCTAATTTCCTATTTTTCCACCCAAAAAGCTCCTTTTTCTATTTTATTTTATTTATTTATAAAAATAACTATAATTCTAATTATTTTATTATATTAATATTCTAATTCTTTTACCACCTATCAATGCTCTCACTACAACCCCCAATGCCCTAATGTACATCCAAATCACCATACATATTTAGTTAAAAGCATATCAAATACTAATTTAATGAATAATGTATGAAATAATTTGATTAAATAATTTAATCATATTTCAGGATGTTACATCAATCCCAAAACAGTGATGGACGTGAGAGGTGTATTGAGAATATCCCAAGTCCCACATTAGTTTAAAATAGAGTCTTGAAGGAGTTTATATAAAGTGACATCCCTTACCTAGCAAATCAGTTGTGTAAGATGAGTTAGGTCAAACCCAAATTCTATTTTTGTATCACTAGTCTGTCGATTCGGTCCATCCATCGTTTAATTGATACACCAAGATTCCACGCCGGTTAAAGATAGAGTCCACTAAGAGTTTTTATAAAGTCACGTTTCTCACATTATGAATCGGTTTTATAAGTATAAATTAGACCAAACTTTAATGGTTTTAAAACTTTTCTTTTGCTTGCTAGCAGGAATAACAAAAACTGGGTATTATCAATAACTATAACAAAAACCAAGGAAATATGCAATGGACAAAGTGCCAACCTTCCCCAATTCGATAGGCTTCTTGACGCCGGAAAAAACGGTAGGGAAGGCGGTAGGGAAGGTGGACGGAACCAGGTGTTTCTTCAGGGAAGGCAATCAAGAGGATTATTTGGCAAGGTAACAAGGTGGGTAGCAGATCTTTTGCTCAAGTGGTGAGAAATGCTCCTAACGGCAAAGCTTCAGAATATTTTCCTTCTACAACACCAATTCTGAATTATAATTCTAACAAGGAAGTTCTAGCAAGGTTAAAACTAGCTTATGTCGGTCGAGTGATCAATCTAGGTACATCCTATAACATTCAAACTTATTTCGAGACCGAAGGATATTTTTCCATTAAGGTTTCAGCTCTTGGACCAAACTTATGTTTGTTGGAAGATTTAGAGAAAAGAGCGATTAAAGATATGATTGAGGAGGAAAGAGATTGGTGGAGTCAGTGGTTTTTTGATATTCGGGAGTGGAAGGAAACTGACATTGATATGGAAATAGTGGCTTGGATCAGAATGCATGGAGTTCCTTGCCACGCTTGGAACTTTGATTTTTTTTAGTTGGTTGCTAATACAGTGGGAACTTATGTTTGTTCGGATGAAAATACTTTGAAGGGGACGACCATGGATATTGTCAGGATAATGTTAAGAACTTCGTGCGACACAATTTTAGACAAATCTGTTCGGGTGAGGGTAAATGATGTTTTCTATACTATTAAACTCTCAGAAGATTCATATGGCCCTCTTCGTTTGACGTTGAAGTTCAATTGTCATCAATCGAAGGAGGTTTCCTCTTCGTCCAATTCTGATAACGTGTGGTACAACTCTGAACATTGCGTGTTTGATGAGGAGGAGGCTGACAAATCTTCATACGATTCTCGGCATAGCAAAGAAATTGGTTTTTATTCCCCTAATGCAGAGGAAGAACCGTTGGTCATTGGCAGAGAAATAAGTGATGGTACAAGAGAGGGGCCCAGTACAGCATTGGGTACAGGTAAAGTTTCCTCATGAGGGACTTTTGATAAAGCTGTAGGGGTGGAAAAGGAGGCTATTGTTGGCAGGAACTCAGATGTTGGTGGTCCCAAGGAAGCCTCTGTTTCGTCTGAGGATTCTGGCACTAGAATAAAGTACACTTTTGTTAAGTCAAGAGTTGACAAAAGTAAAGGTGAAAAATTTAAGTGTGTTACTGCGGTTAAGAAATTGAGAAGTATTTATGACATAGGTGGGCCTTTATCAACTAAGAAGAAAAGGCCCAAGAAGAGAATATTGAGAGAGTTGGATCAAAATGCCACTTCTTCAGCAAGCATCGGGCCCATTACTTTACCGCAGCAAAATCTGTTGATGTCTGCCGCTTCTCCTGCTCATTATCATATTGTTCCTTACGGCTCTACGATGGATGAAAGCTTTTCTGCAGGAGCTATCATTTGTTGTGATTCTATTTCTGATTCAGACTTAGTGCATTGCAACAACCGTTTCTGGGAGAACATTGAGCACACTAATTCACTACAATAAGGAATAGTAACATTATACCAATTTCCATCTGGAACTAGCTACTCGCTCCTGAATCTACACTATTGAACTAGAGCACACAAAAACTGTACTGAAGTCCGTACACCATGATGCACAAATTTCAACATGCAATATCACCAAAATTATCACCATATAATTTATCAAAATCATGCATAACATCACAATACTTGATTAATTCCACAATAAATGACAAACAATACCAAAATACCTCCAACAGTATCCTAAATGCAGTACAACCTCAAAATTGGAACTGACAACTCAATTCCAAGCAACTGAGCAAATGACGCTCATTGTGGTTGCATGACGAGTTGCTCGTCACCTAGGTGACGCCTGTCATCCGCCCACTCCGCCTTACACGTCATCACCATGACACTCGCCCCACAAAATTGAGCTTGTGGACCATGACGGTCAACCCGTCAGTCAGTTGACGCCCGTCAGTGCCTTAAAGGTCATGACGACTTGGTCGTCATGAGGGTGACGTCTGTAACCCTGAAATAGAAACCAGAATCAGCGTTTTGGCCATGAAGTTTAATTCAAAATTACGATATTCCCATTCCATCCCTCAAATCGACCAATAAAATTAGGGAAAAAAATATCTAACATTGATACATCATTTATCCATTAACTAACATGCATTATATTCAATTAATGATAGTTTACAAGTTTTTACATCAAAATCACAACAATATAGAAACACCAATTCATGCCAACTTCATTAACAAGAACACACAATTTACATGGTAAAACAGTTCACGAATTTCACATAATACTTTATATAATTCATGCTATCATGGAATTTAAATCATGTTCATCAATCTTTCATCAAAAAGGAAAAATTAGGGAAAAATCTAATGGGATTAAGAACTTCCATCTACCCCATCATGAATTCTACACCATACTAGGAGTTATCCCCCTCCCCTACCTTAGCATTTCCAGCAAAAGCACTTGCAAACTCTAACAATGGAGATTCTCTTAAGCCCTAGTCTTGCCTCTTTTCTCCCAATTTTGTTTTCACGTTCTCCCCTTTTTCTCCTAAAACTCTACTAGCTACTATTTATCCCTAACCTAATTATTTAATCTCTTAAAATTGCATTAAGGTCCAACTTATGTTACAATTTTTGCCACTCCTTTCATATTTTCTAATTTCCTATTTTTCCACCCAAAAAGCTCCTTTTTCTATTTTATTTTATTTATTTATAAAAATAACTATAATTCTAATTATTTTATTATATTAATATTCTAATTCTTTTACCACCTATCAATGCTCTCACTACAACCCCCAATGCCCTAATGTACATCCAAATCACCATACATATTTAGTTAAAAGCATATCAAATACTAATTTAATGAATAATGTATGAAATAATTTGATTAAATAATTTAATCATATTTCAGGATGTTACATCAATCCCAAAACAGTGATGGACGTGAGAGGTGTATTGAGAATATCCCAAGTCCCACATTAGTTTAAAATAGAGTCTTGAAGGAGTTTATATAAAGTGACATCCCTTACCTAGCAAATCAGTTGTGTAAGATGAGTTAGGTCAAACCCAAATTCTATTTTTGTATCACTAGTCTGTCGATTCGGTCCATCCATCGTTTAATTGATACACCAAGATTCCACGCCGGTTAAAGATAGAGTCCACTAAGAGTTTTTATAAAGTCACGTTTCTCACATTATGAATCGGTTGTATAAGTATAAATTAGACCAAACTTTAATGGTTTTAAAACTTTTCTTTTGCTTGCTAGCAGGAATAACAAAAACTGGGTATTATTAATAACTATAACAAAAACCAAGGAAATATGCAATGGACAAAGTGCCAACCTTCCCCAATTCGATAGGCTTCTTGACGCCGGAAAAAACGGTAGGGAAGGCGGTAGGGAAGGTGGACGGAACCAGGTGTTTCTTCAGGGAAGGCAATCAAGAGGATTATTTGGCAAGGTAACAAGGTGGGTAGCAGATCTTTTGCTCAAGTGGTGAGAAATGCTCCTAACGGCAAAGCTTCAGAATATTTTCCTTCTACAACACCAATTCTGAATTATAATTCTAACAAGGAAGTTCTAGCAAGGTTAAAACTAGCTTATGTCGGTCGAGTGATCAATCTAGGTACATCCTATAACATTCAAACTTATTTCGAGACCGAAGGATATTTTTCCATTAAGGTTTCAGCTCTTGGACCAAACTTATGTTTGTTGGAAGATTTAGAGAAAAGAGCGATTAAAGATATGATTGAGGAGGAAAGAGATTGGTGGAGTCAGTGGTTTTTTGATATTCGGGAGTGGAAGGAAACTGACATTGATATGGAAATAGTGGCTTGGATCAGAATGCATGGAGTTCCTTGCCACGCTTGGAACTTTGATTTTTTTTAGTTGGTTGCTAATACAGTGGGAACTTATGTTTGTTCGGATGAAAATACTTTGAAGGGGACGACCATGGATATTGTCAGGATAATGATAAGAACTTCGTGCGACACAATTTTAGACAAATCTGTTCGGGTGAGGGTAAATGATGTTTTCTATACTATTAAACTCTCAGAAGATTCATATGGCCCTCTTCGTTTGACGTTGAAGTTCAATTGTCATCAATCGAAGGAGGTTTCCTCTTCGTCCAATTCTGATAACGTGTGGTACAACTCTGAACATTGCGTGTTTGACGAGGAGGAGGCTGACAAATCTTCATACGATTCTCGGCATAGCAAAGAAATTGGTTTTTATTCCCCTAATGCAGAGGAAGAACCGTTGGTCATTGGCAGAGAAATAAGTGATGGTACAAGAGAGGGGCCCAGTACAGCATTGGGTACAGGTAAAGTTTCCTCATGAGGGACTTTTGATAAAGCTGTAGGGGTGGAAAAGGAGGCTATTGTTGGAAGGAACTCAGATGTTGGTGGTCCCAAGGAAGCCTCTGTTTCGTCTGAGGATTCTGGCACTAGAATAAAGTACACTTTTGTTAAGTCAAGAGTTGACAAAAGTAAAGGTGAAAAATTTAAGTGTGTTACTGCGGTTAAGAAATTGAGAAGTATTTATGACATAGGTGGGCCTTTATCAACTAAGAAGAAAAGGCCCAAGAAGAGAATATTGAGAGAGTTGGATCAAAATGCCACTTCTTCAGCAAGCATCGGGCCCATTACTTTACCGCAGCAAAATCTGTTGATGTCTGCCGCTTCTCCTGCTCATTATCATATTGTTCCTTACGGCTCTACGATGGATGAAAGCTTTTCTGCAGGAGCTATCATTTGTTGTGATTCTATTTCTGATTCAGACTTAGTGCATTGCAACAACCGTTTCTGGGAGAACATTGAGCACACTAATTCACTACAATAAGGAATAGTAACATTATACCAATTTCCATCTGGAACTAGCTACTCGCTCCTGAATCTACACTATTGAACTAGAGCACACAAAAACTGTACTGAAGTCCGTACACCATGATGCACAAATTTCAACATGCAATATCACCAAAATTATCACCATATAATTTATCAAAATCATGCATAACATCACAATACTTGATTAATTCCACAATAAATGACAAACAATACCAAAATACCTCCAACAGTATCCTAAATGCAGTACAACCTCAAAATTGGAACTGACAACTCAATTCCAAGCAACTGAGCAAATGACGCTCATTGTGGTTGCATGACGAGTTGCTCGTCACCTAGGTGACGCCTGTCATCCGCCCACTCCGCCTTACACGTCATCACCATGACACTCGCCCCACAAAATTGAGCTTGTGGACCATGACGGTCAACCCGTCAGTCAGTTGACGCCCGTCAGTGCCTTAAAGGTCATGACGACTTGGTCGTCATGAGGGTGACGTCTGTAACCCTGAAATAGAAACCAGAATCAGCGTTTTGGCCATGAAGTTTAATTCAAAATTACGATATTCCCATTCCATCCCTCAAATCGACCAATAAAATTAGGGAAAAAAATATCTAACATTGATACATCATTTATCCATTAACTAACATGCATTATATTCAATTAATGATAGTTTACAAGTTTTTACATCAAAATCACAACAATATAGAAACACCAATTCATGCCAACTTCATTAACAAGAACACACAATTTACATGGTAAAACAGTTCACGAATTTCACATAATACTTTATATAATTCATGCTATCATGGAATTTAAATCATGTTCATCAATCATTCATCAAAAAGGAAAAATTAGGGAAAAATCTAATGGGATTAAGAACTTCCATCTACCCCATCATGAATTCTACACCCTACTAGGAGTTATCCCCCTCCCCTACCTTAGCATTTCCAGCAAAAGCACTTGCAAACTCTAACAATGGAGATTCTCTTAAGCCCTAGTCTTGCCTCTTTTCTCCCAATTTTGTTTTCACGTTCTCCCCTTTTTCTCCTAAAACTCTACTAGCTACTATTTATCCCTAACCTAATTATTTAATCTCTTAAAATTGCATTAAGGTCCAACTTATGTTACAATTTTTGCCACTCCTTTCATATTTTCTAATTTCCTATTTTTCCACCCAAAAAGCTCCTTTTTCTATTTTATTTTATTTATTTATAAAAATAACTATAATTCTAATTATTTTATTATATTAATATTCTAATTCTTTTACCACCTATCAATGCTCTCACTACAACCCCCAATGCCCTAATGTACATCCAAATCACCATACATATTTAGTTAAAAGCATATCAAATACTAATTTAATGAATAATGTATGAAATAATTTGATTAAATAATTTAATCATATTTCAGGATGTTACATCAATCCCAAAACAGTGATGGACGTGAGAGGTGTATTGAGAATATCCCAAGTCCCACATTAGTTTAAAATAGAGTCTTGAAGGAGTTTATATAAAGTGACATCCCTTACCTAGCAAATCAGTTGTGTAAGATGAGTTAGGTCAAACCCAAATTCTATTTTTGTATCACTAGTCTGTCGATTCGGTCCATCCATCGTTTAATTGATACACCAAGATTCCACGCCGGTTAAAGATAGAGTCCACTAAGAGTTTTTATAAAGTCACGTTTCTCACATTATGAATCGGTTTTATAAGTATAAATTAGACCAAACTTTAATGGTTTTAAAACTTTTCTTTTGCTTGCTAGCAGGAATAACAAAAACTGGGTATTATCAATAACTATAACAAAAACCAAGGAAATATGCAATGGACAAAGTGCCAACCTTCCCCAATTCGATAGGCTTCTTGACGCCGGAAAAAACGGTAGGGAAGGCGGTAGGGAAGGTGGACGGAACCAGGTGTTTCTTCAGGGAAGGCAATCAAGAGGATTATTTGGCAAGGTAACAAGGTGGGTAGCAGATCTTTTGCTCAAGTGGTGAGAAATGCTCCTAACGGCAAAGCTTCAGAATATTTTCCTTCTACAACACCAATTCTGAATTATAATTCTAACAAGGAAGTTCTAGCAAGGTTAAAACTAGCTTATGTCGGTCGAGTGATCAATCTAGGTACATCCTATAACATTCAAACTTATTTCGAGACCGAAGGATATTTTTCCATTAAGGTTTCAGCTCTTGGACCAAACTTATGTTTGTTGGAAGATTTAGAGAAAAGAGCGATTAAAGATATGATTGAGGAGGAAAGAGATTGGTGGAGTCAGTGGTTTTTTGATATTCGGGAGTGGAAGGAAACTGACATTGATATGGAAATAGTGGCTTGGATCAGAATGCATGGAGTTCCTTGCCACGCTTGGAACTTTGATTTTTTTTAGTTAGTTGCTAATACAGTGGGAACTTATGTTTGTTCGGATGAAAATACTTTGAAGGGGACGACCATGGATATTGTCAGGATAATGATAAGAACTTCGTGCGACACAATTTTAGACAAATCTGTTCGGGTGAGGGTAAATGATGTTTTCTATACTATTAAACTCTCAGAAGATTCATATGGCCCTCTTCGTTTGACGTTGAAGTTCAATTGTCATCAATCGAAGGAGGTTTCCTCTTCGTCCAATTCTGATAACGTGTGGTACAACTCTGAACATTGCGTGTTTGATGAGGAGGAGGCTGACAAATCTTCATACGATTCTCGGCATAGCAAAGAAATTGGTTTTTATTCCCCTAATGCAGAGGAAGAACCGTTGGTCATTGGCAGAGAAATAAGTGATGGTACAAGAGAGGGGCCCAGTACAGCATTGGGTACAGGTAAAGTTTCCTCATGAGGGACTTTTGATAAAGCTGTAGGGGTGGAAAAGGAGGCTATTGTTGGCAGGAACTCAGATGTTGGTGGTCCCAAGGAAGCCTCTGTTTCGTCTGAGGATTCTGGCACTAGAATAAAGTACACTTTTGTTAAGTCAAGAGTTGACAAAAGTAAAGGTGAAAAATTTAAGTGTGTTACTGCGGTTAAGAAATTGAGAAGTATTTATGACATAGGTGGGCCTTTATCAACTAAGAAGAAAAGGCCCAAGAAGAGAATATTGAGAGAGTTGGATCAAAATGCCACTTCTTCAGCAAGCATCGGGCCCATTACTTTACCGCAGCAAAATCTGTTGATGTCTGCCGCTTCTCCTGCTCATTATCATATTGTTCCTTACGGCTCTACGATGGATGAAAGCTTTTCTGCAGGAGCTATCATTTGTTGTGATTCTATTTCTGATTCAGACTTAGTGCATTGCAACAACCGTTTCTGGGAGAACATTGATTCTAATGTCGGCAAAAAGGTTAGGAGTGCTATAGCAAATTTGGGTATTACTTCTAAGTTCTCAGACAGAGACTACAGAAAGAAAATCGAGGCTATGGAGAAGAAAGATTTTGAAAGGAATATGGGTTTGAAGGAGAATTCGTACACGGGGAAATGATTATTGGTTCTCTGAACGTTAGAGGGTGTTGTAACAAGTTGAAAAGGAAAAAGATTTCCAAGATCATCATTGAAGGAAGGGCAGATATTTTTCTGATCCAAGAAACCTCGTTGAAAGGAGTTGAAGAGGGTGTTGTGAGGAATTTGTGGAACAATGAGGAGGTGGGTTGGTCACATTCAGATTCAATAGGTTTGTCGGGTGGATTGATTACAGTTTGGAAGGAAGGGTTGTTTGAAGTCATTCTGAGTTTCAAAGGTGTGGGGTGTTTAGGTATTAAGCTGCAATGGAAAGGAATATTCATTTATGTGATCAACATTTATTCTCCTTGGTCTTTGATCAACTGAAGGGCGTTATGGAAGAATCTGTTAGAGCTCAAGCAGAGGTACTCGGATGGGGAATGGTGCGTCGGCGGAGATTTCAACTCTGTTGCCCACAGATGTGAAAGGAAAGGAAATCAATCGAGTAACTGAAATTCTGAGATTAGAGAATTTTTTAGAATTCATAGGTGATCTTCAATTGATAGATGTTCCTGTCAGAGGTAACAATTTCAGTTGGTATAGTGGTGACGGATTATCGATGATCAGGTTGGATCGTTTTTTGCTGTCGAATTTGTTGGTTAACAAATGGGGAGTCATTGGCCAATTCATTGATAAAAGAGATATTTCGGACCACTGTCCGATTTGGTTGTTGATCAATAAAGAAGATTGGGGGCCTAAACCGTTTAGAGTTAACAACAGTTGGTTCGAGGACAAAGAGTTTATCCCTTTCGTTGAAGATGTTTGGAGGAATATAAATGTTAAGGGGAGAAGTGATTTTATCTTAAAAGAGAAGTTCAGGGTCTTAAAAGATAGTTTGCGTAGGTGGAATTAAGAGGTTTTTGGGAAAATCGACTTGGAGATTGAGGAGGAGAGTAAAAGTGTGAATGAAGCTGATAAATTACTTTGTTTCTCAGGTGGAAAAATTAGTGAGGATAAGAAGCGAAGCAACGTCCAGCTTTTGGAACAGATTGAGAATAAAAGAGAACTTGTTGCTTCAAAAGTCTAGAATTAAATGGGATAGCGACGGTGACTGCAATAGTAAATTCTTTTATGGCGTTATGAAAGATAGAAGACGCAGGAATTTTATCGGTTCACTCCAAACGGCTAAGGGGAAAGTTGAAAATGTAGAGGGCATAAAAGAGGAGGTTCACAGATTTTTTTCATAAGCTTTTTCTGAAAGTGATTTCGATCGGCCTATTCCTGAAGGATTGCATTTGAGCTCTTTATCAGCCGCTGATAGTAATTTTCTTGAGGAGGAATTCACTGAACTTGAAATAAAAGATACTTTTTAGGGCTGCGAAGGGCCCAAGAGCCCGGGTCCAGACGGGTATAACCTCTTCTTTATTAAGAAATGTTGGCATATCATAAAAGAAGACATATTTCGGTTCTTTAAAGATTTCCACGACAAGGCTATTATTCCTAAGGCTTTTAGTTCCGCTTTTCTCACTTTGATTCCAAAGAAAGAGAATCCTTATACTCTTGGAGAGTATCGTCCTATTTTTTTGGTAGGGTGCATTTATAAAGCGCTTTTGAAACTGCTTGCGACAAGGCTTAAAAGAGTCTTGGGATCTAAAATTTCTCCTTGCCAATCGGCTTTTGTTTCGGGAAGGAGCATGCTTGAAGGTGTGTTAGTAGCCAATGAAACTACGGATTTCGCGGTTAAGGAGAAAAGGCAGTGTATGCTTTTCAAAGTAGATTTTGAAAAAGCGTACGATAAGGTTAGCTGGAATTTTTTAAAGTACATGATGCCTAGGATGGGATTTGGGGCACTTTGGATGAGATGGATGGAATCAACGGTTTTTACTAGTTTTATGTCTGTGCTCGTCAACGGAAGCCCGACGAAGGAGTTCAAAGTGGGAAGAGGTATTAGACAAGGAGACCCTCTATCCCCATTTTTGTTTGTTATTGTGGCTGAAGCTCTTGCTGGTCTGGTTAGGAATTCGAGGTCTTTGGGTGAATTTTCAGGTTTTACAGTAAAAGAAAATTGTGTAGTGGATATCCTTCAGTTTGCTGACGATACTTTGTTGGTCAGGGATGGCAGCTGGAAACACCTATGGGCTCTGAAATCTGTTCTAAGGGGTTTCGAGGTCATTTCGGGTCTGGGAGTCAATTTTTCGAAGAGTAAAATCATCGGTATCAACTTAAACTCCAACATTTTGGATGATGCCGCTAACTTTTTATCTTGCAGGTTAGAAGACAACCTCTTTAACTTCCTTGGCATTTCGATTGGAATGAACCCAAGGCGCATTTCATCGTGGAATTTCTTGATTCAGAAGTTGGAATCCAGACTTTCATGTTGGAAAGGGAGGAAGCTTAGTTTTGGGGGCAGAATCACTTTGCTTAGGTCTGTTTGGAGCAGTCTCCCGGTGTTTATGATGTCTTTTTATAAGGCTCCAAAAGCGATTTGCAGATATATTACAAAGCTTCAAAATCAGTTTTTGTGGGAAGGAGGAGAAGCCAAGAGGAGTATTCATTGGGTGGGTTGGGAAACCCTTTGTTTGCCCATTAAGCAGGGTGGTCTTGGATTTAAAAGAGTGGAAAAGTTTAATCTTTCTTTGCTTTATAAGTGGAGATGGAGACTTCTTGAGAATAAGGATTCTCTTTGGATTAAAATACTTAGAGCAAGATATGGAGATCTGATTTGCTTCAATAATTCAACTTTCCTTAATAGTGGCAGGCCCTCAGATTCAACGTGGTGGAAGAACATCATTTCGTTGGAAAAATTTCGCGACGACAAAGTACTTCAAGAGAATAACAGGGTTGTGTTGGGTGATGGTAATTATGTCCTGTTTTGGGTTGGAGTGTGGAATGGTGACGTCTGTTTGGCGAAAAAGTTTTCGAATCTTTTTTGTTTAAGCAACTTAAAGTATGCGACTGTCGGAGGCATGGGGGTTAGGATGGAGGACGGTTGGGAATTGGGTCATCTTGGTATCCCTTACACTGCAGCCAATTTTATTCTGGAAGCAATCCAGTCCTTGCGGTTACTGCTAGTGGATCACGAACCGTCCGCAGTTAAGGTTGATTCATTGGAGTGGTTTCCTAATTCAGAGGCAGGGTATTCGGTGAAGTCCGAATATCAGCTGCTGTGCAATAAATTCCAAGCTGGTCTGTCAAATTCTGGGGACCAAACTGGCTTCGACGAACTATGGAAAATGCATGTGCCTTTTCGAATCAAATCTTTTGGTTGGCGGATCTTTCATGACAGGTTGCCTATTAAAGATCTTCTGGTTGTTAGAGGTATCATACCTATTTCAAATTTTTTCTGTTGTTATTGCTTGGTAGAGAATGAAAATTTGTGTAATTTGTTTTTCAACTGTCATGTTGCTAAGAATTTGTGCTTTTGGTTAGCTACATGTTGGAGCATCTGGATCAAGAGGAATGGAATTCTATTCAACGGAGAAAATTTCTGCGTTTCTGACATTATTTGGAATATTAAGATCTTGGCTTGGAGATGGTTATTTATAGGAGACATTAGAAAGTCCAAATGTAACTTTTACGACTTTTGCAAAAATCCTTTGCATTTTCTTTTTTAAGGTTTATTTGGTTAGAGTACCCCTAGTACTCTTTTAATCTATATTACTTGCTTAAAAAAAATCTATATTTAATGAAAGGAAATATACAATGTGTAAAGACAATTTAAATCCTTGATATTAATAATAGTTTTTACAAAGCCCTTACTAAATGTATTTGGGGTAAGAAAAAAAGCTAAAGTAAACTTGTACACATTATTTTACTTCTCCTCGTATAAATCACGGCGTTTAGAAATGATGTATGCAAAGTTTGAGAAGCATTCAGAGAGAAACGTTTTTGTAAAAAATGATAGGCCAAAGTCTTTAAGCAATGTGCAAGCTGGACAAATAACAACATACACAGCAGATATGACATCCTCCTTCTTACATAAGGTTGCATAAGGTGAGTTGAGTTTATGGAAAGGTGACTTGAGTTGAGTATACAAAATCCTGTCATATTAACCCATAGTATTTTAATAACAAAAACCAAAATAACTAATTTAATTTTGTATACCTTAAAATTACTTATTACATTTATCTACACTTTATTATAGACTAAATTAGAGAGAAAACAATAGTACACTAGAAATTAAGCATTTCATAGAGAAACCAAAAACAATGTTAATAACGGTTGTGCAAACAGATAGATTCACGTCAAACACGAAAACCAACACCTGGTATGACTTTTCAATTTTGAAATTTGGGGGAAAAATAGATCCTTCTTCATTTGAAGGAACAACCAAAAATTCAATTTATCGGTATAGAAGAGAAGGAAAAAGAATGTTCTAAACTAAAATGACCTAAAGGAAAACTTTTACTAGAAAGATAAAAAAGCAGTCATTGCTCTAGTAAGAAGCAGGAGAAACCTCACACCAGAACATGCACAATAACCTCTGGAATTGCGAGGCCACCAGCATGATCAGCTGAATTTATCAACAAAATAATGTTGCCTTCACATCATACAATCCAATAAAGCACGCAAGTAGAGAACAACAATAATTCTATAGTACATTTCCTAGAGTAGTTATTTAGGAAAAGAATAAGATTTAGTTCCGAGTTAAGGTTCATAAGTAAATCGTCTATAAATTTAAACACAAGATCTTGGAACTAAATCTTATTCTTTTACTAAATAACTACTCTTAAATTAGAACACAGATAACACATAGTATTGAATCATAGAAAAACTTAGTTTACAATATAAAACATTTACATTACGTATATAAATACAATAAAATATCCTAACAGCTAATCTAAAGAACTACTACTAACGGGCCCAGGAGATAATAGGTCCAATACAACAATACCTAATACAAACGGGCCCAGGAGATAATAGGTCCAATACAACAATACCTAATACAAACAGAACCCATAATTATTAGTGGATCCATTCCCACAAATTAGACTGTGAATGGATAGAAGGCCAAGTTTGGACATGAATGAAAAGAAAGTTGGGGAAGGAAGTGGTTTAGTCAAGACATCCGCGAGTTGAGCAGAAGAAGGAATGGAAAACAATTTAATTAAATCGGATTCCAATTTTTCATGCATTATATGGCACTCGATCTCAATGTATTTGGAACGTTCGTGGAAAGCTGGATTGTGCGCTAAATATACTGAAAAATGGTTGTCATAGTAGAGAGAAGTAGATTGTAGACAAACAATGCGAGTATCCTTAAAAAATTTATGCAGCCACTACAATTCAGATGTTAGAGTAGCAAGGGCTCAATATCGGCTTTGGAGCTGGAGCGACAAATTATAGATTATTTCTTTGACTTCAAAGATATGAGAGACTTGTCAACGAATATCGTAAAACCCGTTACAATCGTCGTGTTGTTAAGTAGGTTGCCCAATCACTATCTGCAAAACCAGAAAGCATTAACTCAGTTTGAGTTGGATAAAAATGGCCCTGAGCAGAGCAGGTTTTTAAATATTGTAAAACTCATAGAGCAGCCTAAAAATGGATAACGGTAGGTTGAGCAACAAATTGGCTTAATTGTTAGATAGCGAACAAGATATCGGGATGAGTGGTGGTTAAATAAATTAGTTGGCTGACGAGTCGACAATATTGAGCGTACTCATGATAAGGCAGGGTTGTCGAAGAATGCAATTTTAAAGCAGAATTGTAAGGAGTTGGAGATGGTTTTGCATCAAGCATATATGTAGTGTTTAACAAATATAGAATATAATTGTGTTGATTTAATAGAATACAAGAATATCTAGCAACTTCAAGATCAAGAAAGTATCTAAGAGCACCAATATCCTTGATGCAAAATTTAGTGTGTAGAATAGATTTAACATTTTGTATTTTAATTAGGTTGTTACTTGTCAGCACTATATCATCAACATAAACTAATATAGCAATAAAGATAGGACCAGAAGACTGAAGTAGAATGAACATAACCAAGAAAAAGAAAAGAGTTAGACAATTTAGAATACAATTACCTGCGGGCCTGCTTGAGGCCATTAATGCTTTTGTTAAGCTTACAGACCTTAGTATGAGGGGATGAATGAGAAAGTTGATAGCCTTGAGGGATAAAATATAAACTCCCTCATTTAAATCCCCGTGGAGGATGGCGTTATTGACATCTAACTTTTGAAGATGCCAATTTATAATAGAGGCCAAGGCGAGAAGAGTTCTTATAGTGGAGAAGGTATCGAAATAGTTAACCCCTTCTAATTGAGTGTAGCCTTTGGCTACAAGCCGAGCTTTGTACCTGCCAATCATACCATTAGCAAGATATCTAGTTTTGGATACCCATTTACAACCTATAAGGATTTTATCAGCAGAGAGGTCAAAAATATTCCAAATATTGGTATGTTCAAGAGCTTGGAGCTTCTATTGCATGGCTTTAATTCAACAATCGTGCTTACTGATCTGAGAAAATGTTGAGGGTTCAGTTGTAGAGAAAAGGGAAAGGAAAAAATGTAAGTGGCGTTACAGTCATCATAGGTATAGGCAAATGTTAAAGGAAAAGCGGTTGTAGGAGGAGGGGATAAGGTGTTGTTCATGAGGTTGCAATGATAGGCAGTAAGATATGAAGGTGGTTTAGAAATTCTAGAAGATTTATGGGTAATGGGAAGGATGGCAAACAGAGAGGTGGGAAGAGGTTGGAAATTGGTGGTAGGGTTAGGATTGGTAGGGACATGGAAATTGGTGGTTGGTATATCATCTAAATTGGGAAAGGGAATTTGTTAAAGGTCATTGTAATCATGATGGATAGTGGAGATGGGTGTGAAAGGGAGATGTTCATGGGAGGTTGTAAAATGATAACAAGATTCATAAAAGGTAATGTTCTTGGAAATTAAAAATTTGTTAATAGATAGATCAAATAAAAAAACTTTAGAGCCTTCTCTATGTCTAAGAAAAATACAATTTTAAAGCGAGGATCAATCTTGCTATGATGATTAGTTAGAGTAGAAGCATAGGCAAGGCAACCGAAGCATTTAAAACTATTAAAGTCAAGATGTTTATAATATAATAAAAATAGGGAGTTTTAATATGGATAGGGTGGAAGGTAAGCGATTGATGAGGTATACAACATGAGCAATGGAGAAATGCCAAAAAAATTAGGAATATTGTATTGAAAAAATAAGGATCTTGCAACATTAAAGATGTGTTGATGTTTCCATTCAACAATTCTATTATGTTGAGGACACTCAACACAAGATCTTTGGTGAAAGATGTCCTTAGTTTTGTAAAAGTCATTCATAAGAAACTTTTGTCCATTATTAGTGCACACATTTTAATTTAATAGAAAAATGAAAAAAATCAAGTTGATTAAATGTTTACGGGTTTCACTTTTGTGGGTCATAAAGATGACCCAAGTGAATCTTGTATAATCATCTACAAGTGTTAAGAAGAAATAATGATTGGTAATAGAAGGGGTCGAGAAAGGACCCCAAATATCAACATGTAAAAGCTCAAAAGCAGTAGAAATGATGATATAAATTTTGGCATAACATAAACGCTTTTGCTTCGCAAGATGACATAAATGAATCGCTAAATCTTTATTATTGCAATATTGAATTGTAGGGATAAGGGAATCTAAAATTTTTTGAACAGAGGGGAAAGGTGACCTAATCTTCTATGCCAAGTAATAGAAAAGGTATTAATGATAAAATTAAAAGTGGGGAGAGTAGAGGGAAAAGAATAATTGTCCTGAGCTATAAAGACGTAGAAGTCACCGTGTCTTTTAGCTAAACCAATCAGGGTCTTGGAATTTTTTTGCAAAATAAGACATTGTTTGTTAGTAAAGGCGAGTTGTCAAGTGGAAGAATCAATAAGTTTAGTAATAAAAATTAAATTAACATTGAAGGTGGGGATATAGTAAACATTAGTTAAAACTAAGGTGTTAGAGAGGTACACAGTGCCATCAATATTTGTCATGATGATTGAGCAATTCGATAACTTCATGTTAATAGGATAGTGACATGGCCACAAGTGCACGACTTTGTTGGTTTTAGTATATAAAGTATTGAATCCCATAGAGACCAATTAACAAGTATCGTTCTCTGCTACTACGTTGTGTTGTATTTGTATCGAACTCTAGTGTGGACAACGGTAGTTTCATGGTTCGAAAGGAGTTGTGCATGCTGGAGTCGAAGTTTGTTCAAGCATGTTGTCAAAATATGTTAGCTTTGTGTTTAAGTTAGCATGTCGATTGGGTCTTACTGGTAAGCCCAATTGTTAAGTTAGCTTATAAGCTAAGTTAGCTTAGTAGTCTATAAATAGACTAGTTCTCTCAGCTTGTTGAGAGAGGTTAATTGTTAGTATTCACTTGTAATCTTTGAATCCTTATTGAATAAGTGAATGGTAAAACTTTTTTAAGCGATTCTTATTCTTCTTCTTCCTTCTTCTCTATCTTTTGTAAAACCTAATATGGTTTCTTGTGTTTGTTCAATAAACTCAATCTTTTTCTCATATTTTGGTTTGTTTTTGACGACACTAATTTATAACATGTTTTTATCTAAGGCGGTGCAAATAGTTTGTTTTGTAGTAATCAGAAAATAAAATGGTTTTGAGATTAATTATAATAAGAAACCGAAATGCATCTCTCGCCGACCTTTGGTACTCACAAAGTCATATCTTATATTTATAAAATGAAGATGTTTTCTTGTGAAAAAAGAATCAAATTAAAGGTGTCGCTCGCTTTCGCGTGTACGACACCGAATTTCGACTCTGTAATCTAATTGCCCGCTTTTTCTTGTACATGTGTTGTACCCCAAATTTTACCTCTTAGATGTCATAACATCTTGCATAGACATTCAGGATCAATCTTATATACATTATTTAACTAACCCATATCTTGCAGTATGTTTCCCTTATGTTTGAAATTAGGGTTTGCACAGAGAGATTCAAGGCCTCCTAAGGTATTCTTTGGCTCCATACAATCCTCACAAAGATTCACTAGTTTTTTGGAACCAAAATCTCAAGACTTTGAATCAAGTCAAGTCAACAAAGGATCACCAGACCAAAGTGAGGAATTAGGGTTTTAACCTGAGGAATCACTGAAGAATTTTGCCCTATCAAGTCAAGATTTGCTTGTTTCATCAACCATTTGAGTTACCTACATCCAAGAGGTCTCACTCAACAAGAATTCAAGGTCGTCTGGCTCTCATCATGAATAGTTTGAGCCACAGTTTCACCTTGTCTCCAAATTAGGGTTTTTGTTAAGACAATTGCCTTTGATTTTGATCAAGAGGTGCTCTCAAGCCCTAGGACTTGACTCCATATGATAAAAGACATTCCTAAAGGCCATCTATGAGCTTTAGATGTGAGGAAGAAGCAAGATCATAAGAGTTTTCCCCAGTGCATTCACAGTTGAAATTAGGGTTTTGATCCAAGCCCTAATCCTTGAGGTTTTGGACCAAATGAAACCTCTAATGCCTCAACTCATCATAACATGTCTTATTGATGATTCAAAGTATCAAGATCAAGTTTCAAGTAGTTTCTTGCAAAGGAAGTAAGTTTTTGATCATAAAACTTTTCATATGTGAAATTTCCCTCTCTTGTGCTAATTTGAAATGGTCATAACTTCCAAACCACACATCCAAATGGAGTGACTCAAAGCCCAAATGGGAGCTCTTTCCAAGATCTTCAAAGTGTTAAATATGACGTTTCTTCTAAAAATGCATGGTTTTTGAGTTATGAAGCTTACAAACCAAACTGACCCAAGACTTAGTGAAATTTCAGCTTGTTTTCTCTTATTGATCAACCAGCTTCAACCCAATTTTTTCACAAAGTTCCAAGCCTAAACTCAAAAACCCTTGGACATGAAAGTTGTAGAGGGCATTGAGGGATTTCCAAAAAGTACTAGAACTCCTCCATCCATCAAGTGAGCTGGGAGTTTCGAAGATCCAAAGTTGAGGGTTTTCATTACTTAAAGTTCAAGAAATCAACTTTTGAGTTTTGACTCAAACACTTCCCCAATCACCAATTTTCATTGTTTCTGAGTTATAATGATCCATTTAACATTAAAACAAGCTTGGCCATGAAATTTCACCTGTGTGGCATTAAAATATTGATTCATGTCTTGTTTATGCAAGTGGGAGGGAGAGAGAAACTTTCCAAAAGCAAATAACATTTGTTTATTCCTTGAGATATGAACCTATCAGGTCTCAACAGTTATGCTCAGAAGTTCAGAGATCCTTGGAAGATTTCCCTCTGCAAATTGCTTCTTCACATGATTTGAGAAGGGCAATGTTGGCATTTTTGGCAAAATGGCCATACCTTGACCTCACTTACTTTTCCTATAAATAGCATTCCATTATGCTTGAATCAAACACCCAAAAATCTTTCACAAACACCCTAAATACTTCTGAGATTGAAGTCTTGCAAAAGAAGAAGGAGGAGGAAGCTTTGCATTGGAAGCTCATGTGTGGATTGGCAAGAAAGGAGCTTGTGCATAACTGAAGTTGCAGTGGACATATTCCACTTGGTAACATCTCTTTTCTTCATTTTTAGTCCTACTCATTGTTCATACTCCATTATATGTTATCATCATCGATATGTCAAGGTTCCTGTCATAATATATATTTTGTGTATTTTTGTTTCATTCATCCATCATGTATAGATAATGTGTGTGAGGTTTCTGTATATGGTTTATAACTATAGTTGGTGACTCTGCTGATATGAAATAGGTTATGCATTATCATTTGTTGTTGTCACTATGTATTGGTCTTATGGTTATGTGTGACTCAGTTGCTAGCCAATGTTGAACTTGGCTATACTTGAATGAAAAGAGAAACACCAGGCTCATAACTTTTTTAAGTATGGATGTTGTTATGACAATATTTTCAAAATAGCTCATTTAGGTTAAGTTGAAACACTTGCATCTTTTGTGTTGGTATGTTCATTGGCATTTATTCATAAAGCTTGTCCATAGCCTGATGTGTACACAACATTGACATACCTTTGGTCTGGCATTTTTGAACTAAGCTGGCTTCTTGTGCTTAAGTTTGGATATTTGAACTGTTAACTTATTGAAGTTATGTACTGGTCATGATTTGTGGTTTTAACCTGTTTATGATATGCTTCTCTGTGTGTGCTAAAACTTAGGTTATGTGTTCAATCTTGTTTCAATATGCTGTCTTATACACATTATTGTTGAACTACTGCAACCTTGCTATTTGTTCATGTTATGTGTGTAATTTTTTTGTGAAACAAACCATCCGACCTAAGCGCTAGAGCACATTGTTCACATTTGCTTATATGAGAAATAACATGATGTTATTTTATGATAACTGACTGTTTGTGTATGTGCCTGCTGATGTTTGTCCCTAAAAATGAAAATTGGCTGTGAATTCATTTTGCCATAGTACCACATCCACACACTTTTTCACATCTGATTGTGCACATAAAAATTGCTATGCCATATTGCTGTCAGTATTGATTGATGATTAGTGAATATAGATAAACTCATGAGGTGTATGTTCCTACTTTGTCAAGATTGTTCTGTCCATGTGTCTATCTGATCTCATAATGATGCATCTTTTCTCTCATAATATGCCATAAACACAGACCTGCTATCATCATGATATGCGTAGCATTTAGGACATGAGTGTAGGCCTTCAAGATGCCCTTCTGATGTATGTCTGAGTTGGGAGTAACACCAAACATTGTGTTCATTTTGTATACTTAAAATCCTGTCTTAATGTGCAGTTAGTTTGTGTGGACCATTGCTATATCTTGTATTCACTTTGTATATACCAACTATTGCTGAATCCTTTGAAGCTTATGTCTGCTGACCTGTTTGATGCTCACAATGTTTCATGATATGTTGTTTTGTCACTCAAACTCAGGATAGATTGGTATGCTAAGATTGATATGTACCTTTGAGAATCCTTTGAGGTCATGGCTTTGTGATATGTACAAAAACTGCCCTAATTGATATGTGGCATATCTGCATACTAACCACATTGGTATTGTTGATACCCTATTCTCACATGTACCTAATATCTAGCTGCTATTACTTTTCTGCTTTGCTGGGATTAATGTTAATGTCAAGAAAACTTGATACCTGTTGTCTCTATTGCATTAGTCATCATGCCATGAACATAGATCACAGCTTGGCCTTGTTAGTCAATGTTGAATTTATGGTATGTTTGATACCATTATGCCATTCACGTTACTTTCAATGCTCATGTGTCCATAATAGCCTACCTTGTCGGGTTTATCTTGTAAGGTATATATGATATCCCTTTCACATGATTTGTCTAGCATGTGTTCAAGTTATACATTGCCTACCATTTGCAATATGTCTTTAGGTTTGTTTATGCCTGCTCACTACCAACTGATGTTGAATCTCTTGAATTATTGCTTGTGTTGTGTTCACTTATTTCATGCTATGTACTATGCCATGCCATACCTACTGATGCCATGATCAATTCTATTTCTTTAAACACTTAATCCTCAGCCTGTTTTAATGTTATAGATCCTTTTGTTTTGCTTCAACTGTTGAATCTATGTGCTGGTCAATGAAAGATTGGAAATTTTATTTTGCATGCTTGTACCTGGATTGTCTTGTTTTTAGATAGGTTGGATGTTTTGGCATTTTGAATTGAATAATGTTTTGACCTGAGATTCTAGGATGGTGTTGAATGCAGAATAGGGCAAGCAAGCAAAAATATTTATTTTCGGAAGAATTCCCTCCGGGATTTATGTCGTGTCCACAGAGATCGGTTCGAGGGAAAGAATGTCGTTCGACAGTCTCTCGCGTTAATGAGTTTGGCTTTGAATGGTTTCAAACAAGAAAACAGAAAAGTAAATATTAAAACATAAAACAAATTCATTCTTCAGAGAGAAAAACTCGTCCGACAATGCATATAAATCACTCCTCACAAACTTAAACTTACCGACCAGTTATACTCCACCTACAATACTCCTCAATATCACCCAGCATCGCTCACAACAAAGGATATGCCTAACGCACAGTTGAGATAACAACCATGTCACTCTCTTCGTCACTCTCGCGAGCGAAGCCTCAAAACACGGAAGGCATTAAGCTTCGACGCCTATTGAAGATTGTTAGCTCTAAATCTATCTCTAAAATCCAGAAACTAACAGACAATCATCCCTAATCGAAGTTTGTGACGGTTATCTCTAACGCAACCCAAACCCCGCGCATAAAGCAAAAATCAGAGACAATCACCAATAAAGATTTGTAAAGCAAGTTTTATACAACGCCATGGGCGACAAATATACATGAGATCGTAGTCAATACATATACAAAACCCAACATAGAAGAAAAACACAAAGAAGAAAAGAAATGAACCAAACACTTCACGGATTGTCGGAGCCGATCGATGAGAAATCCACCTCGGATCATCCAAAAGCAAGCTTCCATGTTGTTTTCTAAGCTAATCTACTGAAAAAATGAAGTTTGATGGAGTTGGAGCAAGAATCTCCAAAACCATCCTCTAAAAAATGCTGAAAAATGAAGTTTATAGGTGGTTTTTGCTGCCCAAGTTCGCACTGCGAACCCCCGTTCGCACTGTGAACATATGCCGCCTTAACTTCCTCCAGAATGGTGTTTTTCATGCTTCCAGGCACTTTTTATTCGCCCCGGGTTCGCAGTGCAAACTCGCTAGCGAGTGCTCGCCACGGGGGTTCGCAGTGCGAACATGACAGCAAACCAGAATTTGTTTTGATCATAACTCATGAACTGTAACTCCGATTGACGCACGGTTTGAAGCGTTGGAAAGCTTATTCAATGCTCTTTATGAATATGGAAAAATACCATTGCTGGAACACCTGTAAAAATAAATCAAAATCAATTAAACTCAATGATATTTACACGGTACCGTACTATACACCGAAAACGTAAAGTAAACGTATTTACACATAAAGTGGGGTTTATTCAACCAATTTTATCACAAAGTAATGATAAGTGCAACAAAAATTATATACAAAAATAGGTACATTTTGCACTTTTCAGCTGCTGTTGGTATTCTCCGAAGGACCATGGAGGATCCAAAGATATCTTGAACAAAAATATCTTGTTCATTTTCAGTAGAAAACATAGTTTACAGTATTTTGATCATCAAAGAGTGTATTTTCACTTGGAGAAGCTGAAGTCGCATCCATTCTCGATTATTCGTCGTGGATGCTCATTCATCTCCTCTCTTTTCTTGTTATCCAATCTACCATGAGAAGTGGTAGCTAAACACTCAATGTTGAGGTTAGAGGTAGTTGATCCTAATTTTATGTATTGCTTTTGATCTATTATGTATGAATAAAGTCTTTGATCAATATAGATGATGTTGTTTTCTCTTAATGATCCATGTGTGATTTGTTTTACTCTAGACATAGATTCTATAAATCATGACCAAACAATTTTATCTCTTAAAAACCAAACTCTAGACATAGATTTGGGATTTGCTATCCGTATTGTGTTGATCTTAATGATTGTTGTTTAGATTGTTAGCGTGAGACATCATCTAACAGTCTAAACATCGACACTCACTACTTCGCTTTAGACATAAACTTAGTCGGAAGAATACGCGGTTATATTGGTGTCACGCGGGTGACCCGGGTTCGATCCCTGGCAACGACGCCATTTTGTTGAATGCAGAATAGGGCAAGCAAGCAAAAATATTTATTTTCGAAAGAATTCCCTCCGGGATTTATGTCGTGTCCACAGAGATCGGTTCGAGGGAAAGAATGTCGTTCGACAGTCTCTCGCGTTAATGTGTTTGGTTTTGAATGGTTTCAAACAAGAAAACAGAAAAGTAAACATTAAAACATAAAACAAATTCATTCTTCAGAGAGAAAAAATCGTCCGGCAATGCATATAAATCACTCCTCATAAACTTAAACTTACCAACCAGTTATACTCCACCTACAATACTCCTCAATATCACCCAGCATCGCTCACAACAAAGGTTATGTCTAACGCACAGTTGAGATAACAACCGTGTCACTCTCTTCGTCACTCTCGCGAGCGAAGCCTCGAAACACGGAAGGCATTAAGCTTCGACGCCTATTGAAGATTGTTAGCTCTAAATCTATCTCTAGAATCCAGAAACTAACAGACAATCATCCCTAATCGAAGTTTGCGACGGTTATCTCTAACGCAGCCCAAACCCCGCGCATAAAGTAAAAATCAGAGACAATCACCAATAAAGATTTGTAAAGCAAGTTTTATACAACGCCATGGGCGACAAATATACATGAGATCGTAGTCAATACATATACAAAACCCAACATAGAAGAAAAACACAAAGAAGAAAAGAAATGAACAAAACACTTCACGGATTGTCAGAGCCGATCGATGAGAAATCCACCTCGGATAATCCACATGCAAACTTACATGTTGTTTTCTAAGCTAATCTACTGAAAAAATGAAGTTTGATGGAGTTGGAGCAAGAATCTCCAAAACCATCCTCTAAAAAATGCTGAAAAATGAAGTTTATAGGTGGTTTTTGCAGCCCAGGTTCGCACTGCGAACATATGCCGTCTTAACTTCCTCCAGAATGGTGTTTTTCATGCTTCCAGACACTTTTTATTCGCCCCGAGTTCGCAGTGCGAACTTGCTAGCGAGTGCTCGCCACGGGGGTTCACAGTGTGAACATGACAGCAAACCAGAATTTGTTTTGATCATAACTCATGAACCGTAACTCCGATTGACGCACGGTTTGAAGCGTTGGAAAGCTTATTTAATGCTATTTATGAATATGGAAAAATCCCATTGCTGGAACACCTGTAAAAATAAATGAAAATCAATTAAACTCAATGATATTTACACGGTACCGCACTATACACCGAAAACGTAAAGTAAACGTATTTACACATAAAGTGGGGTTTATTCAACCAATTTTAACACAAAGTAATGATAAGTGCAGCAAAACTTATATACAAAAATAGGTACATTTTGCACTTATCAGATGGATGTTCATTGATACCATGCTATTCTCCCCTCTACACTATGTATTCAATTCTTTCACTTTGAAGTCACACCATCATGTATACACAGTTCATATGCTCCCTGTATCTAAGCCTAACATGAATGATTAAGAATGGCATTTTGATCCAAGGTGACTTTATGTTTGGTTTTAATACATGAAGTAGTTCATGAAATATGGAGTTATTCTTTGGTGATTGTATAACATGCCATCATGAATCATTTTTGAAGTATTTGGTTATTTGTTCTAGTTAGAACTGATAGCATGATCCTTGTCTGAACCTACTTGGTTGTAAATGTTGGTTTGGACCAAAAAGGGTCATTCAAATGCCAAGCTTGCATTTTTGCACGCGCATGAGAACTTAAATGAATTTTGAATCATAATAATGACCGGATGTACCAGCCACCCCAGTGGCAAGCACACACATACACACGCCATATGACCCTTATGACTGAGGTTCGAATTCCCATCGCCCCAGTCCTTTTGTTATTATTTTCTGAAAATGTTTTGTTTTGGATATGTTGTTTTGCTGCCATAACTTGGTAAAGCGAGCGCAATGGCTGAGTTGGAGAGTGTTTTGGACTGCACGCGCAAGGTCCTGGGTTCTACACCCATGGGGACCTCTCCTATTCTTTTTTATCTCATGTTGCCTCATTATTTCATAGTTTATACTTGAACTTCAAAATTCCATAACTCAACCATTTTTCATCCTTTTTCACTCATTTTTTTTGCTAAATATTCCTAAATAAATTTACTTTTTGAACATAAAAGGAGATTAATGAAAATATTTAATTTTGAGGTCTTTATTCATGAGGGAAGTGGAAGTTCCTTGTTAGGGTTTTGTTGCACTTCTTGTTTGATCTTGATTCTTTTATCATGTCACCTTTGCTCAAACATTACCTAATGCATATTGATTTTAACCTAACATGATATCATACACTGTGTTTTACCTATGTGATCTGTTATTCAATATCACAGCTTTATGTAAATATCCATGTAAACTTCTCATTCCATAAAACTGTTGTTCTTCCGATTCCAAAGGAAAGTCCTCCTAAGTTGAATCATAAGTCAATAAACAAATCACTTACCATTTTGACCTCCTAAGAGACACATTCCCTCTAGGCCTCCTAAGAGCCTTTGTCCCTCGTGGCCTCCTAAGAGCCATCTTCCCCCCTAGGCCTCCTAAGAGCCTTTCTCTTGGCCTCCCAAGAGCCATGAATCATGACTTAGCAATAGGATAGAGTTTCATAAACTCTATGTGAGACTCATCATTTTTAGTATTCACTTCCCCCATCATAACTTAGACTTAGAGAGTTTCTTAAACTCTACATGAGCTCATACTCATTCCCCTTGGAACTTTGTCTATAGTCAATGGTTCCTCTCACCCTTAGTTAGGTGAACTACGGTTGCTCTGATTCTTTAGTCAGATACGTAGGCAAAGATGCATGTCTTGGCGAGCAAACTTAGTGTATATACCCTTAGGTCTTTACCTTTACCCTTTTGTAGATTCTTAGCAAGCAAACATAGCATAACACAAACCTAAACAAGAGGTTCCTGTAGAATACTACAGATATTAAGGGTGCTAATACCTTCCCTTAATATAACCAACCCCCAAACCTTAGATCTCCCCCCTTTAGGTTTTCTCGATCTTGAACCTTTCCTTTGGATAAATCAAAGTCGGTGGTAAATTCAAAGAAATGTGATGTAAGCTAATTAATAGCTTGTTATCTGATTCTCACCGCAACAACATGTTACAACTTCGAAATAAAGTTTGAAAAATAATCACTTTTATTTACTTAAAAAGTTGTTCCTAGTAGAAAAATTAATATAAAGGTACTGTTTGCTTTCTTATAGTCAGTACTGGATTTTTAGACTTATAAACGCCCGCTTTCGCATGTACGTTTATCAGTAAAATCACCTTTTTGAAAATCATATTTTTCCAAATTAATTAAAAAACGCTTTCTCTGTAACTCAAAATTATTTTTTGAAATTCCTACAATTAAATACACTATGTTCCTTTTTCGAGTTGAAACCGATATCACTATGTTCCTCCTTTCGCATCAAACTTTAATTATATAAACCTGATTTTTTCATACATAAAAGCAATTCGCATTGCAAATATTTATTTTATGACTTATTAGAGTACTATCTGTACGACGGTCCTCGCATTCCAAACACAACTGATTTAAGCTTACATATTAAAAATGATAAAATTATAGCATCTATTGTTCATGTTCATATTGAAAATAATAATAATTAACTCAAGCATGCACGTACACTACCAACAAAATTAAAGGCAAAAGAGAAATGGAACCTAAAAAATAAACTTGAATATAATAATAAGTTGCTCTAATCGGAGACTTTAATATAGTACAAATGCTAGAAATAAATTGCTGGAAAATTATGTCGGCAAAATTAATGTAGCAGCAAAAATTAATAAAAAAACAGATTTTGCTCCAAAACTTAACTCTAATGTTGCAATAACCACTCAATGTGAGCAATTATCACTTTTACAATGTGTAAGTTGTACTTCAAAATAAGCTTAGATGCCAAAGAATGATTTCTAAAGACCTATTTATAGGCAAATAATTGTACTGGAAGTTATCAGGGTCCTGCTGAAGTGATTGGAGAAAGTGGAGGAGGTGGAAAAATAAGTCTTGCATTGAAGGAGAAAACACTGTGCTGCTGAGTCATGATGGGCGTCACGCTACAGAAGGTCCACCCGTCATGACCATGACGAGCGCGTTCATGCTGACGGTTTTCATACCCTAATTTTTACCCCTAAGATTCCACTTATCATATCATTTTCATTTTACCAAGATCACATGTATGGTATCCTCATAGCCTCCACCTCTTTGGAGTTTGCCTTTGTAGGAGATCGTCAAGCACCCTTTGTGTTCTCTTGTTATCCTCTTGCTTGTTTACATTCTAACTTTGCTAACATTATTCAAAATACAAAAATATGTGTTATTTTCTCTTTCTTATTGTACAAGGTAGGGACTTGCAATCAATGGATCAAGCTTGATTTCTAAATTAGTGTTTTGATTCTCAAAGGCAAGGCTTTGGTCAACAAGTGGTTCACAAGAGATTTCACCTCAAGGCATGGCCTATAATTTCAGATCACATTCATTTTAAGCTTCATTCAACATCATGTGATCATGAGAATTTCAAGTTTGGTGCATGATTTCAAAGATGCTTCAAGTATGGTTCATGTATTTTCCATTCCATCTTCATCGAATTCTCAAGTAATTCTCAAGATTATTCAAAGAGGCAAGCAAGTTTCCTTCATTTGGTGCTCATGCTCATTATTAGGACTTTGGATGCAATAAATGGCAAGATATTTCAAGGTGGCACATGTTTGGTTGGCCGAAAATAAAGTATGTCACGTCACTTGGTCCAAACACCATAACTTTCTCATTTCTCAACATTTTTGGAATCTACTTTGAGCCAAATGTCACATTTGAACTCCTCAACAACTTTGTTTTATTGGTCAAATATCAATTAAACCTATAGGTCCATTAATTTTGGGACTTGCTCAGCTGCTCATGTATCCACAAAAGTTGGCCCAAGTCCTGGTTGACCAGATGCATGGCCTACAATTTTAGGTCATAACCCCAACTTTGATTCAATTCCATTTTCAATCCAAGCATCCTTTTGATGTGGTTCTTTTGCATTTGATTCTTTTCCATGAGAAGATCATTTGCCACAAAGAAAATAAAAAACGCACGAGTGGATTCTATTTGGCCTAAGTTCAAACATGGTGTCATGAACTTTGTTCCCCACGCAAGTTTCATGTAATGATTTTCACTCCAATCTCAATCTGAGACCACGAAAACTTGTGCAACCTTTTTGGCAAAGCAAAACGCGTGCAAACAAACACAAAACGACGAGTTTTCATGCCCAGGTCATGCTTTTCATCACTCATCTCACACGCTCTACAAATCACCAAAAAATTGACCTATTTCACACGAATTGAGATCCCTTTCACACGTACAAGCTGCTCAACACTTTTTCTATAAATAGAGGAAGCATTTGCCTTCATTTCCAAGCTTTGATAGCCAAAGAAACTCTGAAACCATTTGAACTCGATACCTTCAAAAACCAGAAATCATTTTCTCAATTCAAGCTTCTTTTGCTTCATTTCTTTGCCCATAATCACTCATCGGCACCTTCTGAAGCTAACTGAACCATTATCATGCTTTGAAGCTTCCTGAATCAAGCTCTCCATTTCAACCATTGTTGACCTCTGAAGCTTCAACTGAAAAGGTAGCTACGAGTATAAATTTTGAGCAAACAAGTTACTAGTCTCTTCGTCTTGTTCCACTGATCAAAATCCCTCTATCAACTTGACTTTATATTACATATCCATCATTTAATTTTACTTTGAAGAACTAGGATTCTTCACATGTTTGAGCAAGTTCTCTCTGCTCATAGCAAATTAATTGCTCTGATGAAGAGAGACATGAACGATGAAGTGTTACGCATTTGAATCCATGCTTGATTCTGGCTAAAAACACAAGTTCATAGATTTGCAAAATCAAGCTGAAGGTTGAAGACGAAGTTGCTTCGCGCGCTTTGGTTCCAAATTCAAATCATGGCCAATAGAAACCTGACACGCAGCTAGTCGTTGTTCTTTTTCATTTAAATTGTTTATATTTTCTTTTTCTTTTTTGATTTAATTTTAAATCATTTTTAATGCTTTTTTACTCCAATTTTTTTATAATTTCATAAAAATATTTTCTACCACATATTTTTTGCATAATTTTTAAAAATCATTTTTCATTTAATTCATATCTTGTATTTTTTATTTAATTTCCATTTTTAATATTATTTTTGATCATTTTCAAACTTGTTTGCATCCAACTTTTGAAATCCTTTTATTTGCAATATTTTGGTCTTCTCATAATTTTCCCCACCATTTGTTTTTCATTTTGATGCTTCTTTTGGATTTTTCCTTTTAATTCTCATTTTTAATCATTTTAAAATTATTTTATTTGATTTTATTTTATTTTTATTCATATTTTTTTTTAATATTTGTGATTTAGCTTTTGATATTTTTTTGGTTGATCATGTCTTCAACATTTAAAATCTTTGATTGATAATCTCTTGGTTGATTCAATCTTCTCGGGTTCAAACATGTTAACAAATGATCCGTCATACCCTAAATTTTGACCACAAGATTTCACATCATTGTGCAAATCATCACCACAATATGGATGTACCTTTATGCCTCATCAATCCTCTCAAAGATTGTTGAGTATTCACCTCAACCAAGGATTAGGGTTTTTGAGCCCTCTCAGAGCATCCAAGCAAATGATCAATCAAGAATTGACATGATCTTCAACTTATCAAACCTCTCAAACATCCATAAAGGATCAAGAGGTCTCCCACATCAAGAATCTAACACAAGAATGCAATATTTCAAGTTGATCAAGCCTCAAGCTCATCAGTGTCACCAAATTAGGGTTTTGGTCGACCAAGGCCTCTAGAGGAAAACTTTCATATGGTCATGAGACAATACCTCAATATATGATCCAAGAAGCTCAAAAGAACCTCATGATTCCATTCATAAATTCAAAATAACCTCAGGGGATGCATCCATCAAAAATCAGGAATTCGGGTTTTGACCTAATTCAATCCCCAAGTTGACTTTTGGATCAAGGCATGAGCCAAGACTTCAAGATATGCTTTAAGGACCTCAAATACATCATGTTGATCCCTTCACAATACTAAATGGATTCAAAGAACTTGGTTCACAAGCAATGCAAGGGTTCAAATTCATCTGGACCACAAACTAGGGTTTTTGAGAAAAAGTCAACCATGACTTTGACTTTTGACCAAGACATGATCTCAAACCTTGGGACATGATTCAAGACACTCTAAAACACCTATGGAATCCATTCATTAGGTTCAATTTATCCCAAGGACTTAATTTCATAAAGGATCACAAAATTCAAAATTCATTTGATATAAAAAGCTTTCCAAAGAGTACAAGAACATCCATTGATTCCACTTGAGCAAGGAGTTATGGACCTCCCAATATGCCTTGATGCAAACTGTTTTCTTGACAACATTGGCACATGACTTGTATCCCACGATTTATTGAGCCAATTTTGGACACTTGCATCATTGTATTTCTGTCCAATATCAACATGCATGATGAGGAATCTGAACCATAAGACCAACAAGTCAAAAATCCCACCCTTTAGGCACTTGGAAGTTAATGTTGCAAATTCAAATTCTAGTTTTGTCATGTGGCATTAATAGGATGCATTGAGGTGGCATGAACATACACATATCAGTCCAAATAAGTCAAGCCTTAGATAAAAATCAGAAGACCTAAACCTGCAAAGTTTGGCTCAAGTCAATGGCTAGAGGAGACTTTGAACACCTAGCCATATCCATTGGACAATATGGTGATCCAGCCCTCATTCACTATTCATTGCAAAACAAACTTCCTCTACTATAAATAGAGGTCATTTCTGGTTGATCAAATGAATTTTTTAAACATAAATCCTTTACATGTTTAAATATTTTATTTCACAAACAAATCAAAAAAATATTTTAATTTGACATATTTTTGAATATTTTAAAGAATTTTATTTTAATTTGTTTTTAAACATTTTAAATAATTTATTTTTCTTGATTTTTCAAAACCAATTTGATTTTAAATCATCATGGGAATAAAACTTCATTTTCCAAACCTTAAAATTAATTTATAACATGTTTATTGATTTTTTTGGTATTTTTTTTATCATTTTTAATTAATTTTTCTTTGAAAAATATTTTAAAAAATGAAATTAGGGTTTTCTTCGATTCTATCTTTCAAAACTTCATTTGAAAAACTCATGGACCTTTATTAGAGTGTAATACCCAACCCCCATATGTACATAAATAAATTTTAGGCATCTGCTATAGTATAAGTCCCACAACATCTTTCGGTATCGCGGTGCGTATAATGATAAAAATATTAGAGAAAAGTACTTGAAAAGCCGGCTAAATGACGGAGGCAAAGAATGTTACCTTGCACCATTCCTCTGTGGGTTAGTATTGTTGTAATTTATTTCTATATTTTATATTTAGTTTTGTTTTAGTAACAACTAATATATATATATATATATATATATATATATATATATATATATATATATTCTCGTGTTTATTCAGTGGTCATTGACAATTGATCATAATATCCTTTAGGACAAATACGGTGACATTACTGTGTTCCTTGCACGATCTACTCCAAAAACCAATGAAAGATCTTGTATTAACGTAAGTGTCTTTTTTTAATATCATTTTCTTTGGCATTAATTGTAATTAGTTAATCATGTAATATGTTTAATTAAATTTTCAATGTGCAGTATTGTGGAGCAAGTTAATATAATGAATAATGTTAGAGAAAATCCCACATACCTTGCTCCTAAAGTAAGTGGCCCGATTACCTGTTTATTTCATTTACATTCATGCATGTGTTGTTGTATTCATGTTTTTATATTCATGTAATTTGTAGACGAGGAAACAACGCGGGACTTACGAGTGTGGGTATTTTATCATGAAACACATGTTAAACATTGTCCTTGCCGGCACTGTTGATTCATGGGATACGGTATATATGCCATAAAATGTTTACATATATTAATATATAAGTTGACTATTGAATTATTATCATGCATGATCTTCAATTTTTTGCTCTTATGTAGATGTTTAACGACGAAACCCCATTCCCCGTTGAGGACTTTGTGGATATTCGTAAACGTTGGGCGTATATCCACAATGCGCTTAAGGGTAGTGCTCCTGCTGTTTGATATATCAACAACATTTTTTGATGCACATATTTTTGGCTTTTGATGCACATAATGTGAACAATAGTTTTGGCTTTTGATGCACATAATGAAATCAATAATATTGGCTTTTGATTTAAACAATGTTAGCAGTTTAAATCTCTGATTCATTTAGCTTTTGATGTAAATTCTCTTATTCATTTATAAGGATAAAATATAGGAAGAATTGTGTTTGATGCACATATTGTGTTTGCATGTAAACATAAGCTGTTTTGACAGGATAAAATATAGGAAGAATTTGATAAGCAGATAATTTTTATATTTAAAACAGGCTGTTTTTGGCAACGGTTATAAACTTATCCGTAGTTGTATGTCAAATGCTGACTAGAATAATATAAATGAAAAATGTTTTTGCTGAGAATCGAACCAGATCACCTTTAGTTATATCACAACGGTTGAGTAAACTAACCGTTGTGAAATGGTGCGCACATACTGAAATACAACAACGGTCCCAGTACCGTCATTGTACGTATCTCATATACAACAATACTCTACATAACAACGCCTTCGCCCCCATTATTATATGTCATTTCCAACCATTGTTAAATGGGTTTTTCGTAGTAGTGTATCTCAAGAAGAAACATACATGCCATGTTGCTCTCCAAAGCAAAGTTCTAGATATATACCAAGATCAGACGTCAGAATGATCTACGGAGATTGCAATCCCGAGGGATGTCGTGCTCCACCCAACTCATTAGAGGAAGACACTCTGATGAAAGACAACTTTGACTACAACTTATATGATCCCATGGATGATTTGCACATTTGGAAACCTTACATGGAAGACTCGTGGCAAATGAGTCAACCAGATAATGCATATCTGCTGAATGACCTTGAGAAAAATACACCTATTCTCCCAGAGTAATGGAATCCTTACCCAGAACATTTCGAGGATGTCAAACGCCACGTTGATAAATTTGCAAAGATTGCAGGACAAGAATTTATCAACTTTGCATTTCCTGAGTGTAGCGTACGATTTTTGTCGGTGACGCGACCACCTTACCGCAATGGTTGGAATTGGGTGCTACTTTCTTATTTCTTATTTATCCTATGAAGCTGTAAAGGAAAGGGGAGCTATCTAAAACTAACCTTGTACTCAAATGTTTTGTTTAACAAATGCTAAGAGATTGGGGGTTCGGGGTCAGGTTATACAAGGGAAAGTTGTCAATTACCCAGTGTATATATGGTTATCCATAGATCTTCTGTGGCATGTTTAAATACTTTCGGGTGTTTATCTGTTATGGGTTGGGAAAGTTTCTCCTTTGGGGAGTGTTGAGAGAATGCTTTTGTTGTTTTCGGTTTTTTTCCATTGTTTTTGGTAAGGTATTGGACCTAAATTTTTTGGTTTGTGTGCTCGCTAAGATTTCGCAATCTTATGCCTACGTATTCCTGTTAAAGAAAACTGGAAAATCAGAGCAATTGTAGTTCCTCCTATTCTATGGGAGGAAAAAGATGTTTGGTGTCTTGTTTAAAGCCCAAGATTGAAGCTAAAGGGTTTGACTGAGAGAGAATTTGTCATCTCTAAAGGGATGTATCTCACCTGTTTATCACAGTTTTTTGAATGATTGGTTATAAAGGGGAATTACTTTAAACTAGAATGTATGGAATCCAGTAATGCCATAATTTCCTTTATAAGAGAGATGTCCTGAAGGAGGAAACTTTAACTCAGTGTAGAGCAATACCATTTTTCCTAAGGAATATTCCATGCTAAGAGAGGGACATTGTCTTGGATGTAAATAATCCAGAGGCTTTCCACTTACAGCAATTAGATGAAAGAAGAGATTTACCAGGATAAAGAGGGACTACAACTTGGATTTTTAAATCAACAAGTGTGCCACTTACAGCAGTTATCTGGAATTAGGTTTTTTTATTGTCTGTTTTGATATGTGATTGTCATACCCCAAATTTTGACCACTAAGATTCCCATCATTGTGAAAATCATCATCACAATATGGATGAACCATCATACCTCATTAGTCTCCCCAAAGATGGGTGAGCATCCACTACAATCCAAATTAGGGTTTCAAGCCCTCTCAAAGTTCTTAGACAAAGGATCAATCAAGAATTGACATGATCTTCAACTTGTCTAAGCCTCTCAAACACCCACAATGGATCAAGAGGACTCTCACAACAAGAATCAAGCACAATGTTGCAGCATTCTAGGTGGATCAAGCCTCAAGATCGCCAGTGTCACCAAATTAGGGTTTTGGTCGACCAGGGCCTCCAGATGAAAATTTTCCTCTGGGCATGAGCCAATGCTTCAAAGCATAACCTAAGATGCTCCAAGGGACATCATGAACCCAATCATCAAGTCAATTTTGCCTCAGGGGATGCATTAATAAAAAATCAGGAATTAGGGTTTCTTGACCTAATTCACCCCTAAGTTGACTTTTGGGACAAGACATAAGCCAAGACCTCAAGACATGATTTGAGGGTTTCTATTAAACCATATCTATTCATTTGCAACAATGTATTGATCCAACAAGCTTGAGCAACAAGTTTCAATTTCATCAGAACCACAATTAGGGTTTCGCGGGAAAAGTCAACTGTGCCTTTGACTTTTGACCCAGGCATGCTCCCAAACCTTGGGACATGATTCAATACACCCTATATCACCTATAAAATCAATCCATCAAGTTTGATTTAGGTCAAGGACTTGATTTCATAGAGGATCGCACAGTTTGGAGTTCATCTGACAAAAAGTCAACTGTGCACAAAAGTCAACTTTGACTTTTTGAGATTTTTCACAATTATGGTTCTTTGGCCCTAAAATGATGTTAATGTGTGATTGGAATCATCATTCATCAAGAAAAATCAAGAAAAGTTGGTTAATTTGTAAAAGGGGTAACCATAAAAAACTTAGAAATTTTCTAAGTTATGAAACAAAGTGGCTAGGGTACCAACTTTGGAGGATCGTATCTCCTAAACCACAAGGCCATTTTTCCCCATTCAAAGCTGGATTTGTAGCTCTCATGGCCCTCTACAAAAGCTTCAAACACAACTCATTCCAATTCCTGATGGATTTTAAGTTATGGAATGATCAAAATCACAAAAAGTGAGAATGTCACTTTTTTCCAACACTTAGTGAAATTTTCACTAAGTCAGAATCTGCCTTCACTTTTTTTCAAATGTAGGGGCATTTTTCACTTGGATCCAAAAAGTATCAAAACCAACTATGATCAAACAGTTGTTGTATCATATGAGGGCTTTCCAAAATGGCCAAGAACTCCATCAAATTCCACTTGAGCCATGAGATATGACAATGGCAATATGCCTTGCTGAAAACTATCAAAACAAGACAGATTTGTGCATTTTGCTCGATTTGCCAAATTTGTGCAAATGAAAAACACACTTATCCATCTGAACACCTCAGGGGGAGACCAAGGAGGGACAAACACTGATCCATAAGCCTCCCAAGTCTTTGGAACCAAAAGTAGCATGCCAAACCTAGAAATGCCTAAAAGAGGGACAAGACTCCAATTTTGGTTTGGAGCATTTAATGGATGCACCAAGGTGGCATGGTCTGAGCCATTTCCAACTGAATTCAGTCAAGACATATCCAAGACCAAGGGAACCAGCAGCCTGTGCCCTAACCTCTAGTCAATGGCTAGAGGAGACTTGGATTCTCATTTATCAACATTGGCCAAACCTCTGCAGCAGTTGCCATTACCTATTGCAGCAAAAAAAAACTTGTTGCACTATAAATAGAGCTCATTTATGATCAGTTTGAGTACACCAAAGCCATCAAACAGATGCTTTCCTCAAAATCACCTTCTCACTTCCAAAATTGCCTTCTAAAGCAAGTCATCATCGGGTTTTGAGTTTGAGAGCAATTCCAATCAAACCAATCACACACACACACCTCATAAACATCATATAGAGGTGATCCAAACACTCACAAGTGCCCTGTAACACCAAAATCTCAAAGTCACCTCTCAAAACCTCAAAATTAGACTTTTGTGCATTTTTCAAGCCATGTCTTGATTCAATCACTTTACAAACCAGATAAAATCTCAAACACACTCCAACTATCATCCTTGAACTGTCCCAAATGGTTCCACACATCTGGAACACCATTTGAGAGAGTTGCTATTTTGGCCACTTTTGCCCCTTTTGCAAGAAAGAGCTCAAACTTGTTCTTGAGGTTTCCAGCCGATTCCCACCATCCTAAAAGCTTCTAAGAGATCATTTGAGGGTGTCCAAAGCATCAAATCATTTCTGGAACAAGGTTCTTGGCAGATTGCACAAAAGCTCCAAAAAGAGGTAAGCACCACAACTTGAATTCTTTCAATCATGCTTTCCTTTGATGTCCACTGATCATGCATCTCTTATACATGTTATATGTGTTGTGTTTACACCAATTTATCATGTAATTTATACCTGTACCAAGAGATAGCACAGAAAATGCAAATCCTGGCATATTTCAAAACCACTATCGGGTTTTTCAATAGGAGCATGATCTGAAAAAAAAAACACCACCACCATTGGATTCCTTGTGAAATTCTAGGCAGGATAGACCTAAAATTTGTCCCAATCCATGGAGAAATGAGAAAGTTATGGCCTTCACGTTTCTAACCAAAATCTTGCCTTGCCTTGCCTTGGGCTAGGCCAAAAAACAAGGCAAGCCTTTTATATTTGTGGTTGTGTTTCAATCAACGAATGTATCACCTCCCTAGTGGTAAGGCGCGCGCCCTATACACAATAGGTCTGGGGTTCGAATCCCCCTCGCCCCAGATCCTCTTTTTTACCACTTTTTTCTTATTTTTGCTATTTTTCATATTATTTTTAATGATTTGAAAAATTAATAACTCCCTCAATTTTAATTATTTTTTATTGGTTCTTTTTGAAAAAAATCACAAAAATGTTGAAATATTTTATCCCACAAAAAAATCAAATTTATATTATTTATTTAATATAATTCGTATTTTTGTAGATAAATTCATGTTTAATTGTCTTTAAACATTTAAAAGTGAATATCTATCTTGAAAATCAAAACCAAATGAGTTTTAATTCATCTTGTGATTAAAACCTCATATTTCAAACCTTAAACAAAAATCACAAGTGGTTTATTCAAACTTATTTGGTATTTTTTTATCATTTTATTGATTTTCTTTAAATATTTACTTTTAAAGGAAAACAAATTTAGGGTTTCTTTGATTTTCACCCTCACAAATCATTTTCAAACACTTTGGGCCTCTAGTAGAGTGTAAGACCCAACCCTTTTTGAAAACCTTCTTGGGCCTCAATGTATTGTATAAATCCCGACACCATCAAAAAGTTCAGCGCGATCCTCACCTTTTAAACAAAAACAACCTTTGGGCCTCTCCTTGAGCTGTAAGCCCCACCACTTATACAAAAATAAGTTATTGGGCCTCTAATAGAGTGTAAGACCCATCCCTTGTAGATAAAACCTTTTTGGGCCTCAATGCATTGTATAAGACCCAGTACGTTAAAGAAATCTCGGCGAGATTGTCATTTTTCAAACAAAACCCTTTGGGCCTACCCTCGTGTTATAAGCCCCATTCCTTTTCTTTAAACACCTTTGGGCCTCTTGAGAGAGTGTAAGACCCATCCCTTTATACAGAAAACCTTTTTGGGCCTCAGTCACTTGTATAAGTCCCTGTACAAATTCAAAACAACAGTGCAATCGCTGATAAAACCTTGGGGCTCTCCCTGAGCTGTAAGCCCCAATAATCTTTTCAAAGTACTTTCTCCTTTGATTTAGAATATAATATTGTTATCAAAGCTTTCTTTGTTGAGCAACTAACAAAACAACATGGAAGCTCTACAACCGAGTAAATGTTTACCCGCTTTCTTTATCCGCTTTCATATATATATATATATATATATGTATATATATATATATATATATATATATATATATAACTGTATTGTGGGGCTCCTCACTGTAAGTCTTATTTCACAAACTTTTATATACTTGTCAAATATCAACTGTGTAATACTAGTATAGTTATTTAGAGTTTTCCACGGCAACTACGTCTAACACTAGGTAAAGCCCTGTTGGTCACTCTTAAATACAGTCAAAACTAGATCCCCATAGGATTACCAGATACAGTCTTCCCTCCTCTTGGGGTTAAACAATATGGAAACGTGAAAGGCAGCATTCTCTGTGAACCCTTTCTCAAACTATCACCCTTAGAAATTGTCAAAGAAACTCTAACTCCCCAGAGATGATCTTTTCTCCGTGAATGGCATCTCTTGAGTTTCTTCCAAATTCTCGGACTTTCCTGGCTTGATCTATTCTCGGTGAATAGCATGTCTCGAACTTCTCTTGGTTTGGGGACCCACAGGCTTCTTAAAAGCATCCCCGCCTCCTCTTGGGCATTGTACAAGGACCCTTCGGCTTCTTAAAAGCTCTCATGCCTTCTCTTGGGCTTAGTACAAGGACCCAGAGACCTCTACAGGTATAGGAACATAACCTAGTCATCAATTTGCTAGAGCTGTCTTTCTGAGTCAAGTGTCAGACCTGTTAGTGGGTTGACCTTCATCCCTTAACATACCAGCCTTCTCTTGGGCATCATACAAAGATCATTCACTATCCGAGAATCGATTTCTCAAAACACCAGTAGACTTGGACAGTCTCAATACCCTTTGGATTTCCCATTTCCTTAAAGAACGGGAAATAACCCTGACCCTCTAATCAATCCCAAAGCACAAACATACCTTTAATTGTTCCCTTTATAAGAACTGATTTTCTATTTTATCCAACATACTGGACCTATCAGTAAACTGAAACAGTCACCAACAACTAGCCTCCTCTTGGGCTTTGTACAATGATTCTCCCCACACTCTCTTGTTGAGTATAAAAGACTCTCTCGTTGAGTCAACCACTTTAGCCTCCATCTCGGGCTTCGTACGAGATAGAAAATCACTCTCTTGTTGAGTCAAACCCTTCAGCCTCTAGCTCGGGCTTCGTACGAGATAGGAAAACACTCTCTTGTTGAGTATAAAAGACTCTCTTGTTGAGTCAAACACTTTTAGCCTCCATCTCGGGCTTCGTACGAGATAGAACACACTCTCTTGTTGAGTATAAAAGACTCTCTTGTTGAGTCAAACCCTTTTAGCCTCCGTCTTGGGCTTCATACAAGACTAAAAAAAGCACTCTTTTGTTGAGTCAGTCACTTGTTAGTACTCTCTTGTTGAGTCAACCCTTTTAGCCTCTATCTCGGGCTTCGTACGAGACAACAAATAAAAAGCACCCTCTTGTTGGGTCACTAGCCTCGTCTTAGGCTTTGTATAAGGAAAACCCCGGTTGAGTCAATCAACCTTTTAGTATCAAAGTCATGCTTTGCTCACAGCATACAAACATCAATAACTCCTCTTTAGAGATGACAAATTCTCTTTCACCCAGCCCTTCAACTTCACATCTTGGGCTTTGAACAAGATACAAACCTCCTTTTAACTTCACGTCTTGGGCTTCGAACAAGACACCAAAACACCTTTTTCCTCCCATAGAATAAGAGGAACTACGATCGCTCTGATTTCCCTGTTTCATCAAACGGGAATACGTAGGCATAAGATTGAAAAAATCTTAGCGAGCACACTAATCAAAAATCCAAAATCCAGTATCTCCACCAAATCAACCCAATAGCATCAAATTTAAACACATTACCAAAAACCTCACCAATAATCCAGACACTGTGTTCTTAACAAAATAAACCGATGATTGGGCCCCACATCCACATAGCATCTGTAACCTAACAGACCGCTGTTCAAACTCAGTATGCAAGCAGGGTTAATTGGAGACATCTATTTCCCTTCCTTAATCAGCTCAATAGGATAAAAAATGAATCGAACTGTAGTACCTAAGCGAGCGTGACTCAGGACCACAAAAATCGCGCTACAGAAAAAAAATGGCGCCCACCGTGGGGCTTGTCTTCTCTTTCTTACAATCTTCGGGGGAAACCTTAAGTTCTCGAAATATCACAGAAATGGCAACTCCGCTGGGGAATCATTGTCTGTATAGGATCATAAGACTTGAGGTCTAGGATGATTAAGACAAATATATATACTGCTTTTCCTAATTGATATCTGTGTTTATTTTTCTGCCAATGGGAATGCGTGTGATGCCGCATGTGGAAAGATTGAGTATACACCTAAGATAGGTGATGGCAATGCAAGTAATCTTGCCTGGAGTGAATCCCAGTTAATAGTCCCTGATCGACTATCAAACTCAGTGGAGACTCCCTTTGCAGATACATTGCCTATACAACTTCGGTTGTTGAAAGTAGTGTGGTCGACTGGGTTATCTAAGAAGCTGAGGTTTTTAGTAGACTGAAACCACTGTGTAGTGCGAAAACTATCGGAAATAGTTGACACGCGATACTACCCTCATCTGAGATCACTCTAGGATACATCAGCTCGCTGGCGATCCGCTTGCGGTTGTCGTCCCAAGAGGGGTCAATGATTTTGCGGACAGGTACAAAAAATCACCAGTATAAACCTTTGGGGGGGGAGGGGGTAGAGCCTTGACTTCATGACACTGACCCTTTGACCCTATGTTTTATCTTATGTTTTTTGCGTGCTGCATTCATACATTCATTTAAAAAACATTAAAACAAAAAATCTTCTCTTCTAGTCTCTCTTTTTTAAATTAAACTAAGTCAATGATCACAAATATCTGATACAGAGATTGCACTAATGGATTTCGGTAGAAGGAAAACTCATAAGTACACCTTCAAGGTTTCAAATTTAGAGGATTTGAGAGGTCTGGCGAGAATGATCACCAACCACGAGGCTTTCAGAACCAAGTATGGAGGACTACTATCTTTGTTAAGGGTTCAGGTAATCGAAGGAATCCTGTCCACACTAATCCAGTTCTACGATCCGGTCTATCACTGTTTCACATTCCCCGATTATCAGCTAGCACCAACGCTGGAGGAGTATTCTCACCTGACTGATCTTCATATCACTGATCAAGCTCCCTTTTCTGGACTGGAAGAAATTCCAAAGGATCAAACCATTGCAAGAGCAATTTATTTGGACGAATACGAAGTTAGGACTCACATGACCACTAAGGGTGGCATCCAAGGTTTACCAGCCCAGTTCTTGACAAAGAAGGATCTATACTTTGCTAGTATAGGGAATATGGCCGCTTTCGAGAGCATCTTCGTTTTGCTCACCTACGGGTTATTTTTGTTTCCCAACATTGATAACTTCGTAGATATCAACGCCATTAAGATTTTCCTGATCGGAAACCCTGTACCGACCTTACTCGCAGATGCGTATCATTCGGTACACTTAAGGAATTTATACAGCGGAGGAACGATCACGTACTGTGTACCCTTGCTTTACAAATGGTTCACTTCCCATTTTCCCAAGTATGCTGCATTTTGGGATCAAAAGAATACTTTACGTTGGTCGCAGAGAATCATGTCTCTTACCAACTCGGACATCGATTGGTACAATCGAATCTATGACGGGATCAGGATCATTGACCGCTGTGGAAATTTCCCAAATGTACCCCTTATAGGAACTAAGGGAGGAATCAACTATCATCCGGTGTTAGTTCGTCGTCAATTTGGATACCCAATGAGGCATGTCCCGCGCAATGCTCATCTGGAAGGTCTTTTCTTCAAGGAAGGAGAAAATGACAGGGCACTAAAGACAGAAATAGTGCATGCTTGGTGTTAATTCTTGTAGTTGGCTAGAATTTTGGTAAAACAATGTTGATGTCATGGTTGATGTTTCAACATGAGTTTTTAACAACCTTGTTATGTTTAGTTAACATTTTGGTTATGTTAAGTTTTTAAGGGTTGCAGTTTTGTGCTGATGTCAAACCCGATGTCATAACATCAGATGACAGAACATCAGTTTGGTAAGTTTTAGGGTTGCGCATATGCAAGTTTGTTAAGGATAAGATCTGATTGAGAGATTGCAGGAGAATTCTGTTACAATCAAATGTGGAGCAGATCTTGTTGCTATTTTCATGCAAATAGACATGGAGAATTGTTCCTATTTGTATGGAGAAGATCTTGCCTATTTGTGTGGAGAAGATCTTGCTTATTTGTGTGGAGAAGATCTTGCAGCTGAATTAAAAAAGTGAAGATCAGTTTGTTGCGCATTTAAAGCATAAAGATATGGAGAATATTCAGAGTTAATAATTGAAGATTTAATTGAAGATATGATTGAAGATCTATTTAGAAGCAGATTTGTTACAGAAGATATGATATGATTTGAAGGCCCAAATCCAGTTGGGATTATGTTATAAATAGAATGCTTGTAACCTAGAAGAGGTACGGGTCCAAGATGTAGATCTTTAGAGCTTTGTCAAAGTGAACCACTCGGGTTGTGAGATGGTCACTGTGGTTAACTCAGAAACCTGTAGGTAATGAGTTTGGGTTTGTTCTTGGAGGAAGCTTTGAAGCAACTCCAATGTAAGTCATGGAAGTGTGTCTTCTGGTTTTCTGTGTTAGAAAAGTCGTTGGTAAACAAGATTTTGATGCAGTGACGGTGTAGTTGACTGCTAGACATCATTGTGATGATAGGAAGTGAGATGGAGTCTCTTACCTAGGGAGGACTTAGGTAGAAGGGTCATTGGGTAGTGATTAAATTAGGTAGATTGGCAACTGGTTTGTTGAGTCTGTAATTTGATACTACTAATAGTGGACTTCCTTCCTGGCTTGGTATGCCCCCAGATGTAGGTTGTTGAACCGAACTGGGTGAATAATCCTTGTGTGTGCAATTCTATAGTTTTCTGTTGTTTTACATTGTAGAGTGTGTTGCTGTAACATCACACATAACATCACAGTTTTTTTTAGTGCCTTGTTCATACAGCAGATTGCGATGTTGTGACATTGTACATGACATCACATATCTGTACCAGAATTTCAATTGGTATCAAAGCAGGCATCCTGTCTATTTCTGGATGAGATCTAGGGAAGATACTTTCTAGTTCATGAGCAAGGAAGATGGTCTTGATGTGTTATGGACTTGGCCAGTTCATATAGTTGTGTGTATGATCCCTTGAAGTGAAGGATGGACTTTTCTTTGTTGGCACGTGATGTGCAAGGATTTTTGAGTAGTGCCTGAAGGTTGTTGAGGAATGGTTATGTGTTCCGTTGCATGGTATCTGTAGTAACCCTGGTTGGTTCTTGTTTCTCTGGTGTTGAGATTCTAGGAAGATTGTCTCTTGGAAAGACATTAGGGTTTGGTCTCCTCAGCAGGATATTCTATGATGTTGTAGTTTATGCAAGATAGCTTCAATCGGTAGGATTATCTCATATCCTTGTTTGGGAGATAAGTGTTCATAAGGTGAATGGATCTTCTAAAGACTATTTGACATGGAAGGATCAGAAGAAGAATATATTTCAAGTCAGACATTGAAGACCAATCTGTTTAGTATAGTGATTCCTTATGGTGAAAGAAGAGGGTAGAACCAAAGCAAACGAGTATCACTGTCAAATCTTTCATGCGAAAGTGAAGATCTTGATCAGTCATCTCTTAAGCTTAGTTGTGGTTTCATCAAGAAAGAAGCTGAGCTTATTATGTCTATTCTAATGTCTCGACATCATGCTTCACATTAGCAGTTTATGGTAAATGCCAAGTCAAAGACCTATTGGATTGTAGCTATTTTGAAGGATCACTGAAGCTGTGAAGTTGAACAATTTTTGAGATGTTGTTCATAATGTTATAGCATTTCAGCAGGAGCTGGTTGAAGAGAAGGGAAAAGGCATCGAAGAGTTTGTGTGCAGTAGCAGGGTAAGTCAGCCGGTGGTCAATTGGTGTCTGCATTAGTTGTATGGAATGAACTCTTCCAGTTTTGTACCTTGAAGGATTCAAAGGAGCAGATTGTCTATGGTATGTTTCTGCAGAAGGATGGCAGTTATTACTCTCTGGTTAGGGGGTCTGAACCTTGTGCTTATTAGAAGAAGCCTCTGGAAGAGTGTGTTATGCAAGTTACTGCAGTTTTGTTGGTCTAATCTTGGAAGATGCTGATTTTCTCTCATGTGTTCCCTACAAGAGATATGTGTGGATGTAATCTCCAAAGCCATAGCAGTTGCTTAATGTGATGTCGGAATTGATGTTGAAACATCATTTCAGTTCTTTGCTCAGAGTAGAGTAAAAGATCAAGACATTGACCTTATCTGGAAGAGTTTTGTGGTAGTCATGATGAGAAGATTCAGCAGATGGCAGTTACCTTGACTGGAGTTGAGTATTTATCTGCTTTTGAGGATGTGCTTGCAACTAATGACAAAATACATAGACGGGAGACTATGTACATGTCTGTTGCAGGACTGTTGAAGTGTTGAGAATATACTTTTCTCTGTGTGGCTCTTTATTGGTGCTGTTGAAGACTTCAGAATCTTGATGGGTGGATCAGTTTATTTCTGATCTAGGTGCTTTGGAGCATGGTTTTTTTTGTGAAAGTCGAGGATATGTGGTTGTTATCTCTGACCTTCTACTGACGGCTCTACTAAGGGAAGTGGCATTCTTTAGTATTGCTATGGGGTAGTCTTGGACTACTTATTTTCTGAAGATTCAGATGTGGTAGGTTTGAAGTCTTTGGAGTTTCTGAGCAGGATGGAGGTTGTCTACTCAAACTTGATTGTTGAATCAAGTCTATGAGAGCATGGAAATCTGTTTCTACAAAGGGAGGAGGTTCTTATGAGTGGCAGAAGGAGGAGCTGAATTCAACAGTTGGATGTCATAATGTTCTGACATCTAGCTTAACATCAGAAGTCTCAGCTGATGATGTGGCACATCAGCTTAAGATAGAGGTGATCTAAAGTAATGGAAGTTATGGATGCTTCGAAAAGGTCTGTCTCATACAGTTTGCGGGAGCGGTGGTTTGAGAAGATGTTACATGACGAAGAGGCTTGGTGAATCCAAGATGTCTTTCTATGGAGCAAGTAGTTCATGTGACTTGAAGATCTGGTTTCATTGGTGGATCAGGATATCTTGTGGGAGTTCTGAAGAAGATTGAGATCAATCAAAAGGCGTAATTTGGTTGGTTTCATTATGTGCATTCAAGCAGGATGCTTGAAACTGATTGCTCTTGTGCACAAGAGTATTTAGTTGAAAACGTAAGGAGGTTCTAATTCTCTTGGAGCTTGTGGCAGAAGGTCTAGGTTGAGGATGGAAGTATACCTTCTTTTGGTGGATGAGAGTTTATTTCTCTCTGGGTTTCTGAAGCTCTCTTTGTTCAAGCTGATGACGCAGTGTTGTGTGAAGATCTTCAGTTTGGATTACTATGCTATTGTAAGTCCAGTTGGTGGAGCATATCAAGAATCATGGTGATGATGTCTTGGTGTGTGGCAGATGTTCTAACTTGTGTTGGGACATTATCTGGTTGGATATCCTTGGTGAAGGATGATTATGCTCTGGTTCAGAAGCGTGGTGCCTACATTATGCCTAAAAAGCGTCTACATAGTCATACGGGAGAATGATGAAGTAGAAGGTCTGCCTTGGATGGAGAATGTAGAGAAGACTGAAGTAGATCAGGTATTGATTGATTGGAAGTCTGAAGATGAAGAGTATGATAGGGAATAACTGCCTTTGGAGAGTTGGGGGATCTATGTGACTTTGATCCTTATCTAACAGTTTGTTTGAAGGAGGATGGTGATTCTTATGTTCCTCACAAATAGCCAAATTGTAACTTCATGTGGAGATGGATGCTCAAGCATTATTGTCAGAAGAGGTGTTTCTGACTATGAGGATTAGAATGTGGAGATTCTGAGCTGGGTTGTAGTAGTATGTTCTGGTAACGCATGACTACTAATTTTTTAATGTAATGATGGCAGAGGAATTGTGTCATATAATGTGATCTGATCAGAAAGTTTTTTTTAAAAAAGAGCTGTTCTTTTTGTGCTACAAGTGTCTCTTGAAGAAATTAGATCTCAGTAAAGCTGATAATTTGTGGAGTCTGTGAGCAGTGTCATACCAGTCAGGATAATTGAATGTGTTCTCCAAGAGTGAAAGTACAATATGTGAAAGTGCTCAGCAAGTGTGCTCAAATGTTCATCTCCATCTAGAGCTTTAGTTAACCATGACAGGGGGAGTAATTGTCTATGGATTCTGCAGAAAAGGTGCATATATTGTGAAGCTTGCATGCTGATCAAGCTTGTGGAGATTGGTTGCCTCTTGTGAGGAGATAATGTCAGATAACATGTTATAACATCAGGCTATTGGATGACATGTTGGTGTGGACATGAATGGTTTTAGCCATGTGAAGCTAATTGTTTGAATCATATGCGCACATGCTTCTGTGGAGGAGTCTGAAGGATGATTTTATTTGTGCAGATTTTGGAATTACTTTGTGAGGGTCTTTGTTGATGGGAGATGTCACACTTGTCTTGGTGTGTGAGTTCAGTGGAAGGCATTGTGTGTGTGCTTCATAACTTGTGGATGATTGTGTGAAGCATTCCTGACTGGATGAATGAAGACTATGACTGGATTTTTCAAATGTTGTGATCAAGGAGTTCATTGTGATCATTCCTGTGGATATTATAGAGAGAAGTTAATCAACTTGGCACGATGTGAGTTTTGGAGCTTGAGAAGATAACAAACCAAGAGGGAATCATGTGAGTTTTGGTATGTGGATTATTTGAGGATTAAGCATTAAGTGAATGCGTTCAGCAGGTGTGTTGAGGGTGCGCTCTTGAAGACATGAAGATGAGTCTTATGTTTTCCATTCATTTAAGGTGTTCTTCTTGCAAAGGAGCACTGGTTATCTTCGATAGGGAGAGAATGTACAGTAGTAGCTGCTGAGTCTGGGTTTTGTTCTGATTCAGAGTTTGCCTTTGGAATTTTTTGTGTGCTTGCTGCTATGTTCAGAGTTTGTCCAATTATGGCTAAAAAGGGGGAGAGTTAGCCTAGTGGTTGCCAAGGTGTGGTTGTGAAGCCTTTTCTGATATGGTGCAGCAGTTGAGGGGGAGAGTGTTTGAATAGCTGTGAGCTGGTTCTTGGTTTGAGGGGGAGTTTGCCCTATGCTGATGTGAAAGTGTTCGTTTCTGCTGCAAGTTGTTCTGATGAAGGCTGAAATTGTTTTAGCCAAAATTAGCCAAATGGGGAGATTGTTAATTCTTGTAGTTGGCTAGAATTTTGGTAAAACAATGTTGATGTCATGGTTGATGTTTCAACATGAGTTTTTAACAGCCTTGTTATGTTTAGTTAACATTTTGGTTATGTTAAGTTTTTAAGGGTTGCAGTTTTGTGCTGATGTCAAACCCGATGTCATAACATCAGATGACAGAACATCAGTTTGGTAAGTTTTAGGGTTGCGCATGTGCAAGTTTGTTAAGGATAAGATCTGATTGAGAGATTGCAGGAGAATTCTGTTAAAATCAAATGTGGAGCAGATCTTGTTGCTATTTTCATGCAAATAGACATGGAGAATTGTTCCTATTTGTGTGTAGAAGATCTTGCCTATTTGTGTGGAGAAGATATTGCCTATTTGTGTGGAGAAGATCTTGCAGCTGAATTAAAAAAGTGAAGATCAGTTTGTTGCGCATTTAAAGCATAAAGATATGGAGAATATTCAGAGTTAATAATTGAAGATTTAATTGAAGATATGATTGAAGATCTATTTAGAAGCAGATTTGTTACAGAAGATATGATATGATTTGAAGGCCCAAATCCAGTTGGGATTATGTTATAAATAGAATGCTTGTAACCTAGAAGAGGTACGGGTCCAAGATGTAGATCTTTAGAGCTTTGTCAAAGTGAACCACTCGGGTTGTGAGATGGTCACTGTGGTTAACTCAGAAACCTGTAGGTAATGAGTTTGGGTTTGTTCTTGGAGGAAGCTTTGAAGCAACTCCAATGTAAGTCATGGAAGTGTGTCTTCTGGTTTTCTGTGTTAGAAAAGTCGTTGGTAAACAAGATTTTGATGCAGTGACGGTGTAGTTGACTGCTAGACATCATTGTGATGATAGGAAGTGAGATGGAGTCTCTTACCTAGGGAGGACTTAGGTAGAAGGGTCATTGGGTAGTGATTAAATTAGGTAGATTGGCAACTGGTTTGTTGAGTCTGTAATTTGATACTACTAATAGTGGACTTCCTTCCTGGCTTGGTATGCCCCCAGATGTAGGTTGTTGAACCGAACTGGGTGAATAATCCTTGTGTGTGCAATTCTATAGTTTTCTGTTGTTTTACATTGTAGAGTGTGTTGCTGTAACATCACACATAACATCACAGTTTTTTTTAGTGCCTTGTTCATACAGCAGATTGCGATGTTGTGACATTGCACATGACATCACATATCTGTACCAGAATTTCAATTGGTATCAAAGCAGGCATCCTGTCTATTTCTGGATGAGATCTAGGGAAGATACTTTCTAGTTCATGAGCAAGGAAGATGGTCTTGATGTGTTATGGACTTGGCCAGTTCATATAGTTGTGTGTATGATCCCTTGAAGTGAAGGATGGACTTTTCTTTGTTGGCACGTGATGTGCAAGGATTTTTGAGTAGTGCCTGAAGGTTGTTGAGGAGTGGTTATGTGTTCCGTTGCATGGTATCTGTAGTAACCCTGGTTGGTTCTTGTTTCTCTGGTGTTGAGATTCTAGGAAGATTGTCTCTTGGAAAGACATTAGGGTTTGGTCTCCTCAGCAGGATATTCTATGATGTTGTAGTTTATGCAAGATAGCTTCAATCGGTAGGATTATCTCATATCCTTGTTTGGGAGATAAGTGTTCATAAGGTGAATGGATCTTCTAAAGACTATTTGACATGGAAGGATCAGAAGAAGAATATATTTCAAGTCAGACATTGAAGACCAATCTGTTTAGTATAGTGATTCCTTATGGTGAAAGAAGAGGGTAGAACCAAAGCAAACGAGTATCACTGTCAAATCTTTCATGCGAAAGTGAAGATCTTGATCAGTCATCTCTTAAGCTTAGTTGTGGTTTCATCAAGAAAGAAGCTGAGCTTATTATGTCTATTCTAATGTCTCGACATCATGCTTCACATTAGCAGTTTATGGTAAATGCCAAGTCAAAGACCTATTGGATTGTAGCTATTTTGAAGGATCACTGAAGCTGTGAAGTTGAACAATTTTTGAGATGTTGTTCATAATGTTATAGCATTTCAGCAGGAGCTGGTTGAAGAGAAGGGAAAAGGCATCGAAGAGTTTGTGTGCAGTAGCAGGGTAAGTCAGCCGGTGGTCAATTGGTGTCTGCATTAGTTGTATGGAATGAACTCTTCCAGTTTTGTACCTTGAAGGATTCAAAGGAGCAGATTGTCTATGGTATGTTTCTGCAGAAGGATGGCAGTTATTACTCTCTGGTTAGGGGGTCTGAACCTTGTGCTTATTAGAAGAAGCCTCTGGAAGAGTGTGTTATGCAAGTTACTGCAGTTTTGTTGGTCTAATCTTGGAAGATGCTGATTTTCTCTCATGTGTTCCCTACAAGAGATATGTGTGGATGTAATCTCCAAAGCCATAGCAGTTGCTTAATGTGATGTCGGAATTGATGTTGAAACATCATTTCAGTTCTTTGCTCAGAGTAGAGTAAAAGATCAAGACATTGACCTTATCTGGAAGAGTTTTGTGGTAGTCATGATGAGAAGATTCAGCAGATGGCAGTTACCTTGACTGGAGTTGAGTATTTATCTGCTTTTGAGGATGTGCTTGCAACTAATGACAAAATACATAGACGGGAGACTATGTACATGTCTGTTGCAGGACTGTTGAAGTGTTGAGAATATACTTTTCTCTGTGTGGCTCTTTATTGGTGCTGTTGAAGACTTCAGAATCTTGATGGGTGGATCAGTTTATTTCTGATCTAGGTGCTTTGGAGCATGGTTTTTTTTGTGAAAGTCGAGGATATGTGGTTGTTATCTCTGACCTTCTACTGACGGCTCTACTAAGGGAAGTGGCATTCTTTAGTATTGCTATGGGGTAGTCTTGGACTACTTATTTTCTGAAGATTCAGATGTGGTAGGTTTGAAGTCTTTGGAGTTTCTGAGCAGGATGGAGGTTGTCTACTCAAACTTGATTGTTGAATCAAGTCTATGAGAGCATGGAAATCTGTTTCTACAAAGGGAGGAGGTTCTTATGAGTGGCAGAAGGAGGAGCTGAATTCAACAGTTGGATGTCATAATGTTCTGACATCTAGCTTAACATCAGAAGTCTCAGCTGATGATGTGGCACATCAGCTTAAGATAGAGGTGATCTAAAGTAATGGAAGTTATGGATGCTTCGAAAAGGTCTGTCTCATACAGTTTGCGGGAGCGGTGGTTTGAGAAGATGTTACATGACGAAGAGGCTTGGTGAATCCAAGATGTCTTTCTATGGAGCAAGTAGTTCATGTGACTTGAAGATCTGGTTTCATTGGTGGATCAGGATATCTTGTGGGAGTTCTGAAGAAGATTGAGATCAATCAAAAGGCGAAATTTGGTTGGTTTCATTATGTGCATTCAAGCAGGATGCTTGAAACTGATTGCTCTTGTGCACAAGAGTATTTAGTTGAAAACGTAAGGAGGTTCTAATTCTCTTGGAGCTTGTGGCAGAAGGTCTAGGTTGAGGATGGAAGTATACCTTCTTTTGGTGGATGAGAGTTTATTTCTCTCTGGGTTTCTGAAGCTCTCTTTGTTCAAGCTGATGACGCAGTGTTGTGTGAAGATCTTCAGTTTGGATTACTATGCTATTGTAAGTCCAGTTGGTGGAGCATATCAAGAATCATGGTGATGATGTCTTGGTGTGTGGCAGATGTTCTAACTTGTGTTGGGACATTATCTGGTTGGATATCCTTGGTGAAGGATGATTATGCTCTGGTTCAGAAGCGTGGTGCCTACATTATGCCTAAAAAGCGTCTACATAGTCATACGGGAGAATGATGAAGTAGAAGGTCTGCCTTGGATGGAGAATGTAGAGAAGACTGAAGTAGATCAGGTATTGATTGATTGGAAGTCTGAAGATGAAGAGTATGATAGGGAATAACTGCCTTTGGAGAGTTGGGGGATCTATGTGACTTTGATCCTTATCTAACAGTTTGTTTGAAGGAGGATGGTGATTCTTATGTTCCTCACAAATAGCCAAATTGTAACTTCATGTGGAGATGGATGCTCAAGCATTATTGTCAGAAGAGGTGTTTCTGACTATGAGGATTAGAATGTGGAGATTCTGAGCTGGGTTGTAGTAGTATGTTCTGGTAACGCATGACTACTAATTTTTTAATGTAATGATGGCAGAGGAATTGTGTCATATAATGTGATCTGATCAGAAAGTTTTTTTTAAAAAAGAGCTGTTCTTTTTGTGCTACAAGTGTCTCTTGAAGAAATTAGATCTCAGTAAAGCTGATAATTTGTGGAGTCTGTGAGCAGTGTCATACCAGTCAGGATAATTGAATGTGTTCTCCAAGAGTGAAAGTACAATATGTGAAAGTGCTCAGCAAGTGTGCTCAAATGTTCATCTCCATCTAGAGCTTTAGTTAACCATGACAGGGGGAGTAATTGTCTATGGATTCTGCAGAAAAGGTGCATATATTGTGAAGCTTGCATGCTGATCAAGCTTGTGGAGATTGGTTGCCTCTTGTGAGGAGATAATGTCAGATAACATGTTATAACATCAGGCTATTGGATGACATGTTGGTGTGGACATGAATGGTTTTAGCCATGTGAAGCTAATTGTTTGAATCATATGCGCACATGCTTCTGTGGAGGAGTCTGAAGGATGATTTTATTTGTGCAGATTTTGGAATTACTTTGTGAGGGTCTTTGTTGATGGGAGATGTCACACTTGTCTTGGTGTGTGAGTTCAGTGGAAGGCATTGTGTGTGTGCTTCATAACTTGTGGATGATTGTGTGAAGCATTCCTGACTGGATGAATGAAGACTATGACTGGATTTTTCAAATGTTGTGATCAAGGAGTTCATTGTGATCATTCCTGTGGATATTATAGAGAGAAGTTAATCAACTTGGCACGATGTGAGTTTTGGAGCTTGAGAAGATAACAAACCAAGAGGGAATCATGTGAGTTTTGGTATGTGGATTATTTGAGGATTAAGCATTAAGTGAATGCGTTCAGCAGGTGTGTTGAGGGTGCGCTCTTGAAGACATGAAGATGAGTCTTATGTTTTCCATTCATTTAAGGTGTTCTTCTTGCAAAGGAGCACTGGTTATCTTCGATAGGGAGAGAATGTACAGTAGTAGCTGCTGAGTCTGGGTTTTGTTCTGATTCAGAGTTTGCCTTTGGAATTTTTTGTGTGCTTGCTGCTATGTTCAGAGTTTGTCCAATTATGGCTAAAAAGGGGGAGAGTTAGCCTAGTGGTTGCCAAGGTGTGGTTGTGAAGCCTTTTCTGATATGGTGCAGCAGTTGAGGGGGAGAGTGTTTGAATAGCTGTGAGCTGGTTCTTGGTTTGAGGGGGAGTTTGCCCTATGCTGATGTGAAAGTGTTCGTTTCTGCTGCAAGTTGTTCTGATGAAGGCTGAAATTGTTTTAGCCAAAATTAGCCAAATGGGGAGATTGTTAATTCTTGTAGTTGGCTAGAATTTTGGTAAAACAATGTTGATGTCATGGTTGATGTTTCAACATGAGTTTTTAACAGCCTTGTTATGTTTAGTTAACATTTTGGTTATGTTAAGTTTTTAAGGGTTGCAGTTTTGTGCTGATGTCAAACCCGATGTCATAACATCAGATGACAGAACATCAGTTTGGTAAGTTTTAGGGTTGCGCATGTGCAAGTTTGTTAAGGATAAGATCTGATTGAGAGATTGCAGGAGAATTCTGTTAAAATCAAATGTGGAGCAGATCTTGTTGCTATTTTCATGCAAATAGACATGGAGAATTGTTCCTATTTGTGTGTAGAAGATCTTGCCTATTTGTGTGGAGAAGATATTGCCTATTTGTGTGGAGAAGATCTTGCAGCTGAATTAAAAAAGTGAAGATCAGTTTGTTGCGCATTTAAAGCATAAAGATATGGAGAATATTCAGAGTTAATAATTGAAGATTTAATTGAAGATATGATTGAAGATCTATTTAGAAGCAGATTTGTTACAGAAGATATGATATTATTTGAAGGCCCAAATCCAGTTGGGATTATGTTATAAATAGAATGCTTGTAACCTATAAGAGGTACGGGTCCAAGATGTAGATCTTTAGGGCTTTGTCAAAGTGAACCACTCGGGTTGTGAGATGGTCACTGTGGTTAACTCAGAAACCTGTAGGTAATGAGTTTGGGTTTGTTCTTGGAGGAAGCTTTGAAGCAACTCCAATGTAAGTCATGGAAGTGTGTCTTCTGTTTTTCTGTGTTAGAAAAGTCGTTGGTAAACAAGTTGTTGATGCAGTGACGGTGTAGTTGACTGCTAGACATCATTGTGATGATAGGAAGTGAGATGGAGTCTCTTACCTAGGGAGGACTTAGGTAGAAGGGTCATTGGGTAGTGATTAAATTAGGTAGATTGTCAACTGGTTTGTTGAGTCTGTGATTTGATACTACTAATAGTGGACTTCCTTCCTGGCTTGGTATGCCCCCAGATGTAGGTTGTTGAACCGAACTGGGTGAACAATCCTTGTGTGTGCAATTCTGTAGTTTTCTGTTGTTTTACATTGTAGAGTGTGTTACTGTAACATCACACATAACATCACAGTTTTTTTTAGTGCCTTGTTCATATAGCAGATTGTGATGTTGTGACATTGCACAAGACATCACATATCTGTACCAGAATTTCACTTGGAAACACGTTCATAGGAAAGGACGAGAGTCTATAAGGAAACCAGACTGTGTCTCGGTGGAGCCTTATCTCCACTAGGTACAAACTAGAGCTCTCAAGCTGAGGATGCCTTACCCTCGTCAGGAAGTTCTCCCATTAAGGGACTCTATTCTTTATTTTATGTTTGAGACCGAAAAGCTTCAGGTTACTCTCAGCAAAGTTCAGTAGGAGAAGAGGTCGTGGAGGAACAAGTACCGTATTCTCAACGTAGAGTGCAAGAAAATACAGCAGTTATTAAAAGAAAAAGATGCTCTTATTGAGATTTTAGAGCAACATGCTGTAGAAAATCAGGATGACCAAAGAAATTTGTTCGCTCCTTTCACTTGGCAAATGAGTGATAACCCGACAACGGCCCAAGAGCCCCGGTCAAAGAAAAGGAAAATACCGGAACCAGCACCTGAGCTCTCCTCAGAGAGGACTCAGGATCCATTAGTTTAGATTTCCTTTTTCAGCACTTTGTAATCTACTGTATTTCCATTTACACAATCCTTTGAATTCAATAAAACAGGGTTTCCCAACTGTTTGATATTTGCAATCCAATTGTCAAAGTTTACTTTGAATAAACCAAAACATACAATTAATATAATCATTACATATCATTCATCATTCTCGCGTAAACGCATTCTTCTTACCTACGAATCTCACGTTTGTGTCTCGATTCTAGAGTCAAACTGTCTCATTCATACAATACTCGGGCCAATCGTCAGAAAAAGATGGATGATCTCGAGGAAGAGAACAGAGAGTTGAGGGAAGAGATCAACACTCTGAAAGAGGATCTGAGAAAGCTTCATAACGACATGCAAGCTCTAGCAGAGGCTCAAATCCAACAACAAAGGACTGTGATCTCAGAGATCACATCAATGCCCATAGTGGAAAAGTATGATCCTAGGTACAAAATGCCGAAAGATCGTCCCTGGGGCATGCCACTTAACTATATCCCGGAAGGATATGTTCCGCCGATCACTGAAGATCAGGGAACCGCAGCAGGAGCCGCTGGGCCTAAAGGTTACAAACTTCGGGAAAGCGAAGATGCCAGGGGCATGACAGCAACTCCTGAAGGTTACAAACTTCGGGAGACCCTGAGAGTCTCGGCCATAATGAATATACCACCACCCGTGGTACACACTGTCCCGGATGGAAAAATTCCATAGATACCTTCTGGTGGAAACAACAGTATGTTCGACAGAATGAATGATTTCCAGGAACAGTTCCTGGAAATGCCGAAATAGCTGCAGGCCCTTAGCGGTCATGATTTATTTGGAAAGGACGCCGCAGACCTTTGTTTGGTCCCCAATGTGAAAGTTCCGCACAAGTTCCAGGTACCCGACTTTGAAAAGTACAAGGGCAATTCTTGCCCTCAGAGCCATTTGGTGATGTACGCTCGACAAATGTCAGCTCAGACAAAGAACCAGGAGCTGCTAATTCACTACTTTTAGGATAGTTTAACCGGTGCCGCATTAAAATGGTATATGGGTCTAAACCGCGCTACGATTGGTACATTTAGAGATCTTGGTGCTGCCTATTTTCAACAATATAAATACAATCTGGACATGGCACCGGACAGCGATCAACTCAGATCGATGTCACAAAAGGACAAGGAAACATTTAAAGAATACACTCAGAGATGGCGTGAAATTGCCGCTCAGATTTGTCCACCTCTGGAGGAAAAAGAGATGACAAAGATCTTCTTAAAAACCCTGAGCTCATTTTACTACGATAGAATGGTTGCCAGTGCGCCCAGTGATTTCACCGAGATGGTGGGCATGGGAGTTCGTCTTGAGGAAGCCGTCCGAGAAGGACGTTTAGTTAAAGACGCTGGATCATCAAGCAGTACAAAACGATACGGTAGTGCTCTCCCTAAGAAAAAAGAGCAGGATATTGGGAATATCTCTCTCGAAAAGCAAAGGCGACGTTACAACCAGTAGCAGCTGTAACTCCTGCTATTAACCCTGTGCTTGTTCCTACGTATCAACCTCAGGTTGCGCAGAGCCAACCTAATCAACAACAATATCAACAAAGGACACAACAACCTCTTCAGCAGGCTCGTCCTCGGTACAACAACAACCGTACAACACGACCACCAGGGTTTGATCCCATACCGGTGTTGTACGCGGAACTGTTTCCCTTACTACTGGTCAAGGGACACGTCCAAACCAAGTCTCCTCTTACGGTACCTGAAAATCCGCCTTTCTGGTTCAAAACGGATCAGACTTGTCCTTACCATCAAGGAGGACCAGGGCATAACATAGAAAACTGTCTCAGCTTCAAATCTGACGTACAAAAACTTGTTAGGAGCGGGGTCTTATCTTTCAAATATACGAATCCAAATGTTCTCACGAACCCGTTGCCTCAACACGAGAAAGCTGCAGTTAATTTGATAGAGGGAGAGTCCAATAACAGCTATCCAATTCATGATGTACTCTTATTAAGGGCCAACATGGTTAAGATGCATTGTAGACAGAGTGCATATGACCATGTGCCACCTCATAATTATCTCCAGTGTGATATCTGCTCTAAAAACGATCAAGGATGTTCTGTGGTGCAATCAGCTCTACAGGAACAATTGGATCTCGGGTGGATCCAAGAGCATCGAGTTCGTGGAGTCAGCATGACCTATACGAATTCCAACATCATTCAGAAACACGACATCCGTGCAATGAATGTCAACTTGGTGCCAATGCACTCTAGGAAAAGCCAGTACCATAATCTGCCGCGGCATGATTACAATTCTTGTCTGACTTGCTCGGTAAACAAACAGGGATGCTCTTTTGTACAAGAGGCCCTCCAGCATCAGATGGATCTTGGGTGGATCCAGAACTACCATGATAGAAATCCTTATCAGATCAACATGATCCAAATCTTTGATATTCGTTCGATGAATACCAGCTTGCTGGAATTACACGCTAAGCAGGTCGAACTCAGTTTTCTCACTTCGTATAATTATCAGAACTGTAAAGTATGCAGTGAGAGTAACCAAGGGTGTGCTCTTGTTCAAAGAACTTTACAACACTTGTTAAACCACTGGTGGCTTCCGATCTATCTGGATGAAGACACGCAAAAAATCAGTGTGCTTAATGGGAACCCTACTAGACGGCAAAGTCAGGATGTCTGATCTATGGAAACTGACCTGGTGAGGTTACACTGTATTCAAAGTGGGCATGGCCAAGTGCCACCACATAACTATGAACCCTGTAGAGTCTGCTCGGAGAATAACCAAGGATGATACCTTGTGCGAGCAGCTCTTCAAGGTCAGTTGGATCGTAAAGAGATTCACCCATGTCCGAGTTTCGAGCCAATCAACTGGACGCCGCACTACTTCGCTGATCAAAACAGAGACGTTGTCATAATCTCTGATCATCAACAGAACAAGGATGTTTGTACCATCATCCCTCTACTGGATGAATCAAAGGTTCCTAGCCAGGAACTGATTGAGGTTACCTACGACAGTCAGAAAAATCAGAAGGCTCCTGTAGTTATTTATCTGCCAGGACCATTACCGTATGAATCAGCTAAGGCGATCCCTTACAAATACGGTGCAATAATAATTAAGAATGGAAAGGAAATTCCATTACCCTCCGCCATGAATATTGCAGACATCAGTCGAGTAACACGGAGCGGCCGAATCTTCAACCGAGGAGTTGGAGAACCTAACAAAGAAAAGGAACTTCAGACAGAAGCTCCCAATCCACTGGTCGGTCAGTCTAGTGATCCCGACCTTTCAAACAACAACGATGAGATGCTGAAGCTCATCCAAAGGAGTGAATACAACATTGTTGATCAGCTGTTACAAACTCCTTCAAAGAACTATGTGTTATAGCTTTTACTCAGTTCTGAAGCCCACAGGGAGGCTCTACAGAAAGTGTTAGAGCAGGCCTTTGTGGAACAGGATGTGTCAATACGATAGTTCGATAGCATCATCTCTAACATCACTTCCTACAACAACTTAGGATTCAGTGATGAGGATTTGCCAGAGGAGGGCAAAAGCCACAACATGGCGCTCAATATCACAGTCAACTGCCAGGACGATGCTTTAGCCAACGTACTGGTAGACACAGGATCGGCCATCAACATTATGCCGAAGTCCACTTTAATGCGACTATCATTCAAAGGATCCCCGATGAAGGGCAGTGAGGTCATCGTCAAAGCCTTTGACGGATCTCAGAAAGCAGTTATTGGCGAAGTCGACCTTCCCATAACTATCTGTCCTCACACTTTCCTAATCACTATCCAGGTCATGGACATCCGAGCACCATACAACTGTTTATTAGGAAGACCTTGGATACACCAGGCTGGGGCAGTCACTTCGACACTGCACCAGAAACTGAAGTTCATCAAGAACGATCAACTCGTCACGGTTTGTGGAGAATAAGCCTTGATCGTGAGTAACCTGTCATTATCTACTTGCATAGAACCCGGTGAGGTTGTTGGGACTCAGTTCCAAGCACTTTCAGTGAGCAATGAGAATCAATCAGAGAAAGGAACCTCTCTTTCGTCGTACAAAGATGCTTTCGAGGTGATCAAAAGTAACAATACGAAAGGATGGGGGAAGCTTGTCATTCCTACTAATAATAAAACAAAGAAGGGTCTTGGTTTTTCTGCGACCTGCACCCAGACAGCTGCTAATGATGAAAGTCTTCATCCCATTCAGAACTTCTTCCACAGTGGAGGTTTCCTTCACCCAGTGTCTCAAGAAGTCCATACCATCAACAAGGGAGATTCCTCCGACACAGATGAAGAGTGGAAGTCTTATCTTAATAAGGACAATTATATCTCTCAGGAAGAGGTGCATATGCCATTTTTCTATCCCGCACAGAGTCCGAGATTTATACCAAGGTCAGATGTCAAAATGATGTACGGAGATTGTGATCCGGAAGGATGCCGTGCTCCACCAAACTCATTAGAGGAAGACACTCTGATGAAAGATAACTTTGACCACGACTATTATGGCCCAATGGATGGCTGCCTATCTGGCAGTCGTACCCAGGAGACTTGGGGCAAGAAAATCAGCCGAACAATGAAAATCAACTGAGCATCATTAAACAGAATACCTGCGTCCCCACCATGTCATGGGATCATTACTCAGGGCATTCAGAAAATATCCAGTACGACGATGAGTTGGCAAAGCTTGCCGGACTAGAATTCATCAACTTTGCTTTTCCCGAGGTCAACATCATCGAGAGAGATGACTCCTCCAGTTCCAAAGAAGCGTGGGACACCTTAGGACAACCGAGTGGAAAATACGACTTCATGGTCAGGTATACCGCTCCCGAAAGCTCTCGTATTAAGCTCAAAGACATCCAGCCAACTGGATGGGGAGATTTGCCTGAGAGTACAAATACTATGCAAAATACAACAGAAGAATCCTCCTATGACAACTCTGCCTGGGAGACAGATTCCAATGATCCTGCTCCGCCAGAAATCAGCGTTATTTCAGAAGACAAATCAAGGAAGGTACCCGACTTTGTGATTCACCGAGGAGTTCGCCGCCAATGGGTTGCTGTCGATGTTCCAAAGATCGTTCATAAGTCAAAGTAATTGTCGTCTTTACCTTAACCTTTCACCCTGCCCAGGTGAAACAGATGTTTTGATATTGCTTACTTTCTGTAATTATCCCTCTTCGCTTTGCCCAAAGCGACAGAGTTTTGTTTTATAGGGCTGTAGTTTCAATAATCGACTTGTTCATAAATAAAATAACGTCGTTCTGTAATTTCCGCATTTATTGTCGTTTTCTCTTTTCGCCTTTTCAGAAAATGGTAATCCTAAAAAACAACTCAATAATAAAAACAAGCAGTTTTCAGAAATACACTGCACGCACTCTTGCACTTCTCTCTATCTCTTCTAAAAACAATCATAACGTCATGCAGATTGCTTGTTTTAAACCCCATTGAAACATACGATCCGATACCTTCTCCCGACTTTGAATTCCCGGTATTTGGGGTTGAAAAAGAAGTTGACAACAAAATTCTAGAAGAGATCTCCCGACTACTCAGACAAGAGGAAAAGTCCATCGAACCTCACAAAGAGCCGTTGGAAACAGTAAACTTGGGTTCGAAAAAAGAGAAAAAAGAAGTCAGGATTGGGGCACTGCTCAGTCCAACTGCCAAAGAGAGTTTGACAAAGCTTCTCAAAGAGTTTCCCGATGTGTTTGCTTGGTCCTATCAGGACATGCCAGGGTTGGATACCAACATCGTGGAACATCATCTACCATTAAGATCAGAATGTCCACCAGTGAAACAGAGGTTGAGACGGACTCATCCGAACATGGCCATCAAAATCAAAGAGGAGGTACAGAAACAGATTGACGTGGGTTTCCTCGCCACATCAGAATATCCTCAATGGTTAGCCAACATCGTACCAGTCCCGAAAAAGGACGGAAAGGTCAGAATATGTGTCGATTACAGAGATTTGAACAAAGCAAGTCCAAAGGACGACTTTCCTTTACCACACATTGACATGCTGGTACACAGTACAACAAAATTTAAAGTTTTCTCCTTCATGGATGGATTCTCGGGCTAAAATCAGATTAAAATGGTGCCGAAAGACATGGAGAAAACTTCATTCATTACCCCATGGGGTACCTTTTGTTACAAGGTGATGTCGTTCGGTTTGAAGAATGCTGGGGCAACCTATCAAAGGGCCATGACTACTCTTTTTCATGACATGATACATAAAGAAATCGAAGTATATGTCGATGATATGATTGCCAAATCTAAAACAGAAGAGGAGCATGTGACCCACCTGTCAAAACTATTCGAGCGACTGAAAAAGTACAAACTCCGCTTGAATCCCAATAAGTGCACATTCAGTGTCCGTTCAGGGAAACTCTTAGGGTTCATCGTCAGCCAGAAAGGAATTGAGGTTGATCTTGACAAGGTCAAGGCCATTCAAGAAATACCTTCTCCAAAAACTGAAAAACAAGTCAGAGGATTCCTGGGACGTTTGAACTACATTTCCAGATTCATATTCCTCATGACCGCGACGTGCGCGCCGATTTTCAAATTACTAAAAAAGGACTAGGAATGCGTTTGGATAGAAGACTGTCAAACCGCCTTCGACAGTATTAAGGAATACCTGTTGAACCCACTGATTTTATCGCCTCCAGTGGAAGGAAGACCACTGATAATCTACCTCACAGTCTAGGAAGACTCAATGGGTTGTGTGCTTGGCCAACAAGACGAAACAAAAAGGAAAGAGTCTGCCATCTACTATCTGAGCAAGAAATTCACTGAGTGTGAAACTCGGTACACTATGCTTGAGAAAACTTGCTGTGCTTTGGCTTGGGCAGCCAAACGTCTGCGCCAGTACATGATTCGTCACACTACTTGATTAATCTCCGAAATGGATCCAATCAAGTATGTCTTTGAAAAACCTGTTCTCACGGGAAGGATTGCCCGTTGGCAGATGTTGTTATCAGAATATGACATCGAGTACCACGCTCAAAAAGCCATTAAAGGAAGTGTTTTAGCCAATCATTTGGCTCATCAACCGATTGACGATCAAGAATCAATCGGGTTTGACTTCCCAGACGAAGATGTCATGTATCTAAAAATGAAAGACTGCGATGAATCGCTACCCAGTGAAGGGCCAGAACCAGGTTCCCAATGGGGACTAATCTTTGACGGAGTTGTCAATCATTATGGAAACGGAATTGGGGCAATCATCATAACACCTCAGAGTACCCACATTCCTTTCACCACCAGACTTACGTTCAAGTGCACAAACAACGAGGCCGAATTTGAAGCTTGTATCATGGGTCTCGAGGAAGCGATCGACTTAAGGATCAAGAACTTGGATGTATATGGCGATTCAGCCCTGGTTATCAATCAGATCAAAGGAGATTGAAACACATACCAATCAGGGTTGATCCCTTACAAAAACTATGCGAGAAGGTTGTTGCCTTTCTTCAACAGAATCGAGTTTCATCATATCCCTCGTGAAGAGAATCACATGGCTGATGCATTAGCCACCCTCTCTTCCATGATTAGTGTAGGTCAATGGAACGACTTACCTAAGATCGACATAATGCGCCTTGAACGGCCCACTGACCTCTTCGCGATCGAAGCAGTCATAGACGACAAACCTTGGTATCACGATATAAAATGCTTCCTTCAGAAATAAGAATACCCACCTGGGGCATCCAAGAAAGACAGAAAAACCCTCAGAAGGTTAGCAGGCAGCTTCTTCCTGAGCGGTGATACACTCTATAAGAGAAGTTTCACATGGTCTTGCTTTGATGCGTAGATAGACTAGAAGCAGACATGCTGATAAAATAAATTCACGAAGGATAGTTTGGCACTCATGCCAACAGACACACAATGGCGAGAAAAATTCTGAGAACAGGGTACTACTGGTTGACCATGGAATCCGACTGCTACAAGTACATGAGGAAGTGTCATAAGTGTCAGATATACTCCGACAAGATCCATGTACCGCCAACACATCTCAAAGTTCTCTCTTCCCCATGGCCTTTCTCCATATGGGGAATCGACATGATTGGTGTGATTGAGCCCAAGCTTCAAACAGACATCGGTTCATCCTGGTAGCCATTGATTACTTCACCAAATGGGTCGAAGCAGCGTCATACACCAATGTAACCCGACAAGTCGTGGTCCGTTTTATCAAAAACAATCTCATCTTCCGTTATGGTGTTCCGAGTCAGATCATTATGGATAATGGATCTAACTTGAACAATAAGATGATGAAGGGTCGAAGCAGCGTCATACACCAATGTAACCCGACAAGTCGTGGTCCGTTTTATCAAAAACAATCTCATCTTCCGTTATGGTGTTCCGAGTCAGATCATTATGGATAATGGATCTAACTTGAACAATAAGATGATGAAGGAGTTGTGCGCTGAGTTCAAGATCGAACACCATAACTCATCTCCCTACCGACCTAAGATGAACGGAGCGGTATAAGCGGCTAACAAGAGCATTAAGAAGATTGTTCAAAAGATGGTTGTAACCTATAAAGATTGGCACGAGATGCTACCCTTTGCTCTTCACGGTTATCTCACATCTGTCCGAACTTCAACAGGGGCAACCCCTTTCTCTCTAGTATATGGCATGGAAGCAGTGCTCCCCATCGAAGTAGAGATCCCATCAATCCGGGTATTGATGGAAGCTAAGCTTACAGAAGCTAAATGGTGTCAAAGTCGACATGACGAATTGAATCTGATCGAAGAAAAGAGAATAACGACACTATTCCATGGTCAGTTGTATCAACAAAGGATGAAGAAGGCGTTTGACAAAAAGGTCCGACCTCGCGTCTTCAGGAAAGAAGACCTTGTGCTCAAAAAGATACAATCATTTCTCACTGATTCTCGGGACAAGTGGACTCCGAATTATGACGGCCCCTATGTGGTCAAGAAAGATTTCTCAGGCAGTGCCTTGAGACTTGCAACCATGGACGGAGAGGAATTTTCCTACCCCACGAATGTTGACGTAGTCAAGAAATACTTCGCCTAAAAAAAACGTCTCGGTGGATTGAAAACCCGAAAGGGCAGTCTAGGCAAAAATTAGAGATAAAATAAATAAAAAACATCCCAGTGGATTGGAAACATCACAGTACAATCCTGGAAAAAATTAGGGATAATGGCAAGTAACTATGTCCAACAGAGGCAAGTCCCTCGGAAGCGGTTACATCATACATCGAAAAACTCCAGTCAAGGTCATCTTCGACAGAAGCTCAGGATGTCCCGAATTCAAAGTTGGTAGAAGGGGAGTGGTCGTTATGTTTCAATGTAGCCTTTTTCCCTTAAATTACCATTTTCTAAACTTTGTAAATACTCAATGGAATCATGCGTTTGGCTGATTTCTATCCTATCAATAAAATTTGAGCCCTTGTGCTTTTGTTTGCAATTCTGATTTGTTTTAGCTTTAGAGAACGACGTTTTAACATGATTAATGATTCTTGAAATAAAACAAAAATGAATTTACTTTATAAAATTTTTTACTTTTAAAATAAAGATGGCAATTTCTTTTGACAGTTGAACATCGAAAGAACATCAATCTCTTCTCCAAAGATGGTTGAGCTTGAAAGTGCAGAATCAAAGTATTCCATCTAAACCAGTGCACCTGAATGAAGGATCAGCTGTATCAGATGCAACTTTCCCATCTGGTACCCCTGGCAGAGTTCTTATCTCCTAAGCCCGAGCAACGATTGTTCCCCGCATGGACTATCTCTCCTAAGCAAGGCAGAATTGCTATCGTGAACCAGTGATACTTTTCGTCCCCCCACCGTGATCGAGTATCCAGTCGTGTTCATCTACTAGTCTGTATGTCACGTCAGTTTTGTCAGCATAAACATACATACATCATGCATTGTTGATTTACATTCGCATTCATATTGCATCACTATCACTCTAGCCGATCTTGTTCCCAAGTGATAAGAGTCCTCTCAATCGAGTTGTCAGTTCTTTCCTCGTCAGGAAGCGAACTATCTAAACGATCTCCCCTCCAGTTTATTTCTGGATTGAAGTTGGTCCCTTGACCACTTTGATAACTTGAACCTCTGAAAAACAAGGAGAGCTGCGACAAACATCACTCTTTGCCATTGAAGATGGTATTTTCGCTTTCCCGGATTAAGGAAAATCCCCCAAAGAAAGCCTCTTAATCAGAGATTCGGCAATACAATCATTTTTCTCCAAAAAATCCGCTGACGAAAAGGTCATCAGCACCTCAAAATTGGATCACATCATATGGCATTTCTCCGAGAAGATCTCCAAGAAAAGTATGATGTAATATCCCCAAGCGGAAAACAGTCTCTCAAGAGACTCGTTTTCCCCAGTAGAGTCGACAAATGGCGTCTCCAACAGAGAAGTTTGTACACCTCTACAACTCAGACGACTGGGCTCCCCAACAACTCTGACATCAAATATTTTTCCATCAAATGGCATCTCCCCAGGAAAATTCGTCGAGAAGTTTGAGGAAAACCGCTACGAATAACGTCCTTTGTCAAGAAAGTTTATTGTCAAAAGAAACTGAGATCAGTTCCTTGGTAGGAAACCAGGATCGAGGGGAAGTTTATTTCAGAAACTTAGACCAGTTCCTTGGTAAGAAACCAGGATCGGGGGGAAGTTTACATCAGAAACTTAGACCAGTTCCTTGGTAGGAAACCAGGATCGAGGGGAAGTTTATTTCAGAAACTTAGACCAGTTCCTTGGTAGGAAATCAGGATCGAGGGGAAGTTTATATCGAAACTGAGACCAGCTCCTTGGTAAGAAGCCAAGATTGAGGGGAAGTTTTTACCTTTTCTAAGTATCATTGCTTAGCAAAAGAAGATGGATGAGCAAACTACCATGCATAACCACCCTCAAAATTTAGGATATTCTGATATTTAATCATCTTGCACCCCGAATGCCCGAATACCTTCGTCATTCACACCTTCGGGTCCAAGAAGATTAAATAGGGGCATCTGTCATACCCCAAATTTTTACCACTAAGATTCCCATCATTGTGCAAATCATCATCACAATATGGATGAACCATCATACCTCATTAGTTTCCCCAAAGATGGGTGAGCATCCACTACAATCAAAATTAGGGTTTCAAGCCCTCTCAGAGTTCTTAAACAAAGGATCAATCAAGAATTGACATGATATTCAACTTGTCTAAGCCTCTCAAACACCCACAATGGATCAAGAGGACTCCCACAGCAAGAATCAAGCACAATGTTGCAGCATTCCAGGTGGATCAAGCCTCAAGATCGCCAGTGTCACCAAATTAAGGTTTTGGCCGGCCAGGGCCTCCAGATGGAAATTTTCCTCTGGGCATGAGCTAATGCTTCAAAGCATAACCTAAGATGCTCCAAGAGACATCATGAACCCAATCATCAAGTCAATTTTGCCTCAGGGGATGCATTCATAAAAAATCAGGAATTAGGGTTTTTTGACCTAATTCACCCCTAAGTTGACTTTTGGGACAAGACATGAGCCAAGACCTCAAGACATGATTTGAGGGTCTCTATTAAAACACATTGATCCATTTGCAATAATGGATTGATCCAAGAAGCTTGAGCAACAAGTTTCAATTTCATCAGAACCACAATTAGGGTTTCGTGGGAAAAGTCAACAATGCCTTTGACTTTTGACCCAGGCATACTCCCAAACCTTGGGACATGATTCAATACACCCTATAACACCTATGAAATCAATCCATCAAGCTTGATTTAGGTCAAGGACTTGATTTCATAGAGGATCGCACAATTTGGAGTTCATCTGATAAAAAGTCAACTGTGCACAAAAGTCAACTTTGACTTTTTGAGATTTTTTACAATTATGGTTCTTTGACCCTAAAATGATGTTAATATGTGATTGGAATCATCATTCATCAAGAAAAATCAAGAAAAGTTGGATAACTTGTAAAAGGGGTAACCATAAAAAACTTAGAAATTTTCGAAGTTATGAAACAAAGTGGCTAGGGTACCAACTTTGGAGGATCATATCTCCTAAACCACAAGGCCATTTTTCCCCATTCAAATCTGGATTTGTAGCTCTCATGGACCTCTACAAAAGCTTCAAACACAACTCATTCCAATTCCTCATGGATTTGAAGTTATGGAATGATCAAAATCACAAAAAGTGAGAATGTCACTTTTTTCCAACACTTAGTGAAAATAGTGAAATTTTCACTAAGTCAGAATCTGCCTTCACTTTTTTCCAAATGTAGGGGCATTTTTCACTTGGATCCAAAAATTATCAAAACCAACTATGATCAAACAGTTGTTGTATCATATGAGGGCTTTCCAAAATGGCCAAGAACTCCATCAAATTCCACTTGAGCCATGAGATATGACAATGGCAATATGCCTTGCTGAAAACTGTCAAAGCAAGGCAGATTTGTGCATTTTGCTTGATTTTGCCAAATTTGTGCAAATGACAAACACATTTATCCATCTGAACACCTCACGGGGAGACCAAGGAGGGACAAACACTGATCCATAAGCCTCCCAAGTCTTTGGAACCAAAAGTAGCATGCCAAACCTAGAAATGCCTAAAAGAGGGACAAGACTCCAATTTTTGTTTGGAGCATTTAATGGATGCACCAAGGTGGCATGGACTGAGCCATTTCCAACTGAATTCAGTCAAGACATATCCAAGACCAAGGGAACCAGCATCCTGTGCCCTAACCTCTAGTCAATGGCTAGACGAGACTTCGATTCTCATTGATCAACATTGGCCAAACCTTTGCGGCAGTTGCCATTCACTATTGTAGCCAAAACAAACTTGTTGCACAGTTTGAGTACACCAAAGCCATCAAACAGATGCTTTCCTCAAAATCACCTTCTCACTTCCAAAATTGCCTTCTAAAGCAAGTCATCATCAGGTTTTGAGTTTGAGAGCAATTCCAATTAAACCAATCACACACACACACACACACACACCTCATAAACATCATATATAGGTGATCCAAACACTCACAAGTGACCTGTAACACCAAAATCTCAAAGTCACCTCTCAAAACCTCAAAATTGGACTTTTGTGCATTTTTTAAGCCATGTCTTGATTCAGTCACTTTCCAAACCAAATAAAACCTCAAACACACTCCAAATATCATCCTTGAACTGTCCCAAATGGTTCCACACATCTGGAACACCATTTGAGAGAGTTTCTATTTTGGCCACTTTTGCCCCTTTTGCAAGAAAGAGCTCAAACTTGTTCTTGAGGTTTCCAGCTGATTCCAACCATCCTAAAAGCTTCTAAGAGATCATTTAAGGGTGTCCAAAGCATCAAATCATTTCTGAAACAAGGTGCTTGGCAGATTGCACAAAAGCTCCAAAAAGAAATAAGCATCACAACTTGAATTCTTTGAATCATGCTTTCCTTTGATGTCCACTGATCATGCATCTCTTATACATGTTATATGTGTTGTGTTTGCACCAATTTATCATGTAATTCATACCTGTACCAAGAGATAACACAGAAAATGCAAATCATGGCCTATTTCAAAACCACTATCGGGTTTTTCAATAGGAGCATGATCTGAAAAAAAAACACCACCACCATTGGATTCCTTGTGAAATTCTAGGCAGGATAGACCTAAATTTTGTCCCAATCCATGGAGAAATGAGAAAGTTATGGCCTTCACGTTTCTAACCAAAATCTTGCCTTGCATTGCCTTGGGCCAGGCCAAAAAACAAGGCAAGCCTTGTATATTTGTGGTTGTGTTTCAATCAACGGATGTATCACCACTCCAGTGGTAAGGCGCGCGCCCTATACACAAGAGATATGGGGTTCGAATCCCCCTCGCCCCAGATCCTCTTTTTTACCACTTTTTTCATATTTTTCATATTTTTGCTATTTTTCATATTATTTTTAATGATTTGAAAAATTAATAACTCCCTCAATTTTAATTATTTTTTATTGGTTCTTTTTGCAAAAAATCACAAAAATATTGAAATATTTTATTCCACAAAAAAATCAAATTTATATTATTTATTTAATATAATTAGTATTTTTGTGAATAAATTCATTTTTAATTGTTTTTAAACATTTTAAAGTGAATATCTATCTTGAAAATCAAAACCAAATGAGTTTTAATTCATCTTGGGATTAAAACCTCATTTTTTAAACCTTAAACAAAAATCACAAGTGGTTTATTCAAAGTTATTTGGTATTTTTTATCATTTTATTGATTTTCTTTAAATATTTACTTTTAAAGGAAAACAAATTTAGCGTTTCTTTGATTTTCACCCTCACAAATCTTTTTCAAACACTTTGGGCGTCTAGTAGAGTGTAAGACCTAACCCTTTTTGAAAACCTTCTTGGGCCTCAGTGTATTGTATAAGTCCCGACACCATCAAAAAGTTCAGTGCGATCGTCACCTTTTCAACAAAAACAACCTTTGGGCCTCTCCTTGAGCTGTAAGCCCCACCACTTGTACAAAAATAAGTTATTGGGCCTCTAATAGAGTGTAAGACCCATCCCTTGTAGATAAAACCTTTTTGGGCCTCAATGAATTGTATAAGACCTAGTACGTTAAAGAAATCTCAGCGCGATCGTCATTTTTCAAACAAAACCTTTTGGGCCTACCCTCGTGTTATAATCCCCATTCCTTTTCTTTAAACACCTTTGGGTCTCTTGAGAGAGTGTAAGACCCATACCTTTGTACAGAAAACCTTTTTGGGCCTCAGTCACTTGTATAAGTCCCTGTACAAATTCAAAACAACAGTGCAATCACTGATAAAACCTTGGGCCTCTCCCTGAGCTGTAAGCCCCAACAATCTTTTTAAAGTACTTTCTCCTTTGATTTAGAATATAATATTGTTATCAAAGCTTTCTTTGTTGAACAACTAACAAAACAACATGGAAGCTCTACAACCGAGTAAGTGTTTACCCGCTTTCTTTATCCACTTTCATATATATATATATATATATATAACTGTATTGTGGGGCTGCTCACTGTACGTCTTCTTTCACAAACTTTTATATACTTGTCAAATATCAACTGTGTAATACTAGTATAGTTATTTAGAGTTTTCCCCAGCAATTATGTCTAGCACTAGGTAAAGCTTTGTTGGTCACTCTTAAATACAGTTAAAACTCGATCCCCATAGGATTACGAGATACAGTCTTCCCTCCTCTGGGGGTTAAACAATATGGAAACGTGAAAGACAACATTCTCTGTGAACCCTTTCTCAGACTGTCACCCTTAGAAATTGTCAAAGAAACTCTAACTCCCCAGAGATGATATTTTCTCCGTGAATGGCATCTCTTGAGTTTCTTCCAAATTCTCGGACTTTCCTGGGTTGATCTATTCTCGGTGAATAGCATGTCTTGAACTTCTCTTGGTTTGGGGACCCACAGTCTTCTTAAAAGCATCCCCGCCTCCTCTTGGGTGTTGTACAAGGACCCTTCGGCTTCTTAAAAGCTCTCATGCCTTCTCTTGGGCTTAGTACAAGGACCTAGAGACCTCTACATGTATAGGAACAGAACCTAGTCATCAATTTTCTAGAGCTGTCTTTCTGAGTCAAGTGTCAGACGAGTTAGTGGGTTGACCTTCATCCCTTAACATACCAGCCTTCTCTTGGGCATCATACAAAGATCATTCACTATCCGAGAATCGATTTCTCAAAACACCAGTAGACTTGGACAGTCTCAATACCCTTTGGATTTCCCATTTCCTTAAAGAACAGGAAATAACCCTGATCCTCTGATCAATCCCAAAGCGCAAACATACCTTTAATCGTTCCCTTTATAAGAACTGATTTTCTATTTTATCCAACATACTGGACCTATCACTAAACTGAAACAGTCACTAACAGCTAGCCTCTTCTTGGGCTTTGTACAATGATTCTCCCCACACTCTCTTGTTGAGTATAAAAGACTCTCTCGTTGAGTCAACCACTTTAGCCTCCATCTCGGGCTTCGTATGAGATAGAAAATCACTCTCTTGTTGAGTATAAAAGACTCTCTTGTTGAGTCAAACCCTTCAGCCTCCAGCTCGGGCTTCGTACGAGATAGGAAAACACTCTCTTGTTGAGTATAAAAGACTCTTTTGTTGAGTCAAACACTTTTAGCCTCCATCTCGGGCTTCGTACGAGATAGAACACACTCTCTTGTTGAGTGTAAAAGACTCTCTTGTTGAGTCAAACCCTTTTAGCCTCCGTCTTGGGCTTCGTACAAGACACAAAAAAGCAGTCTCTTGTTGAGTCAGTCACTTGTTAGTACTCTCTTGTTGAGTAAACCCTTTTAGCCTCTATCTCGGGCTTCGTACGAGACAACAAATAAAAAGCACCCTCTTGTTGGGTCACTAGCCTCCTCTTAGGCTTTGTATAAGGAAAACCCCGGTTGAGTCAATCAACCTTTTAGCATCAAAGTCATGCCTTGCTCACAGAATACAAACATCAACAACGCCTCTTTAGAGATGACAAATTCTCTTTCACCTAGCCCTTCAGCTTCACATCTTGGGCTTTGAACAAGATACAAACCTCCTTTTAGCTTCACGTCTTGGGCTTCGAATAAGACACCAAAACACCTTTTTCCTCCCATAGAATAGGAGGAACTACGATCGCTCTGATTTCCCTGTTTCATCAAACGGGAATACATAGGCATAAGATTGAAAAAATCTTAGCGAGCACACTAATCAAAAACCCAAAATCTAGTATCTCCACAAAATCAACCCAATAGCATCAAATTTAAACACATTACCAAAAACCTCACCAATAATCCAGACATTGTGTTCTTAACAAAATAAACCGATGATTGGGCCCCACATCCACATAGCATCTGTAACCTAACAGACCGCTGTTCAAACTCAGTATGCAAGCAGGGTTAATTGGAGACATCTATTTCCCTTCCTTAATCAGCTCAATAGGATAAAAAATGAATCGAACTGTAGTACCCAAGCGATCGTGACTTAGGACCACAAAAATCGCGCTACAGTGATGTATAAAGAAATGTCTTCCTACACAGAGAACTCTTGATTTTCTCTGAGGGGATGTTGATTTTTGTGTGCCTTGATCAAAGCCCAAGGTTGAAGCTAAAAGGTTGACTCTACTAGGGGAGTTTTATATATGTCTTGTACAAATCCCAAGATTGAGGCTAAAAAGAGATTGACTCTTCCGGGGAATACTTTGTCTGTCTTGTATAAAGCCCAAGATTGAGGCTAAAAGAAATTGACTCCACTGGGGAAAGGATTTATCTGTTTTGTACAAAGCCCAAGATTGAGGCTGAATCTGCTTAGGAAAAATCATTATACAAAGCCTAAGAGGAGCCTGGTTGGGGAAATTCTTATATGAAGCCTAAGAGGAGGCTGGCTTCTGTTGAGGATTATTGAGATCCAGAGACAGGTCTAAATTAGGGAATCAACTCTTGTTGAGGATTGAAGAAGAGTTTAAATATTAGATGCCCTGAGGTTTTGATACTGTTAAGGTTTTATTGATGGTAAAGGTTTAAACTTTAAGTATGAAAACATATGGAGGCTTCAAACTCTGCTGGAGATTGATGGAATGATAAGAGTTTTTCATGCTTTCTTAGGAAACTTGAGGATTTCTTTGAGATCCAAGAAGAGATGAAACTTTCCAAGTCTACTAGTATGAAGAGGTTGACTCTTAACTGGAGAATGATCTTTGTTTGATGCCCAAGAGGAGGACGTGGTTTTAAGGGATGAGAATCAACCCTAGAATGATTAGATGTTCTGGAATTCTGACTCTCTGGAGGATTTAACTAGTAGAGATGACTAAGTTCTATCCTATACCTGAAGGAGGTCTTTGGGTCCTTGTACTAAGCCCAAGAGGAGGCTGAGAACTTCTAAGAAGCCTAAAGGTCCTTGTACAAAGCCCAAGAGGAGGTTGGGGATGCTTTTAGGAAGCCTGTGGGTCCAAACCTAAGAAAAGTTCAAGAAAGGTTTCACCGAGAATAAGTCATTTCTATGCAGAACAAATCTAGGGTTTGAAGAAATTCATAAGAGGTTTCACCGAGAATTAATCCTCTTTGGGGAAATGAATTTTATTGTACACATATATTTCTAAGTTAGGACAGTCTTGAGAAAAGTTTTACCGGGAATAATGCCTTTCTCTATTCCATATTTATAAGCCCAAGAGGAGGCAAGACTGTATCTGGATTTTCCTATGGGGAACTAGTTTTGACTGTGTTGAAAGAGTAACCACTGGTTTGATCTACACCTAGACCTAATTGCTGGGAAAAAATCTAAGTAAGTATGTACAAACATATATATACAGATGATATATATATATATATATATATATATAAACAAGTATGTTGAGAAGATAGTGGAACTTACAGTTGTGCAAGCCCAAGCATAGTAACTACAGCTGCATGGTTAGTTATTCAAGAAATTGAAGAAAGTTTTGATAAAACTTTGAATTTGAGTCAAAATCAAAAAAATAAAGTTGTTTTAAAAGGAAGCTTGAGACTTATACTGAAAGACATGCCCAGATGAATTCTTTCGAAAAGGCGACGACCGCGTCGTAGTTTTGAACACCACAGAGGGACTTATACAATGACTGAGGCCCAAATTATTGTACTTACAAAAAAGGATGGGTCTTAGACTCTATTAGAGGCCCAAAAGTTTATTTATATACAAGAGATGAGACTTATAGCTCAAAGAGAGGCCCAGATGAAAAACAGTGACCACACCGTTTATTTTGAAAATCGTGTATCGGGACTTATACAATGACTGAGGCCCATATTATTTTTGTACAAAGGGGGTTGGGTATTACACTCTATTAGAGGCCCAATGTGTTTGAAAAAGAAGAAAAATGGGGCTTACAACCAAAGGGAGGCCTAGATGGTTTTCGTTTTAAAAACGGCGATCGCGCCGAGATCGTATCGGGACTTATACAATGACGGAGAACCAAATTATTTATGTGATAAGGGATGGGTCTTACACTCTATTAGAGGCCCAAAGTGTTTCAAATGAAGTTTGAAAATTTAAAATCAAGAGAAAAACCCTAATTTTAAATAAAAATATAATTTTACAAAGAAAATTAAATAATAAATGATATAAAATATCAAATATATTCAAAAACAAATTGTAAACTTTGAAAAATGTTTTGAAAAATCATGCTTAATCACATGAAAGCTTCAAATTCATTTGAAGTTGAAAAATCAAGGTGATAATTTCATTTAAAAATGTTTAAAAACAAATAAAATAAAATTATTTACAAAATTCTAACTATATTAAATAAATAATATAAGTTTGATTTTTTGTAGAATAAAATATTTCAATATTTTTTTGAAATTAAAAAAAAGAAGCAATAAAAAATAATTAAAATTGAGAGAGAAATTAATTTTGAGATTAATTAAGAAAATCATAAAAAAATATATGAAAAATAGCAAAATGAGAGGGAAATAAAAAATGGTCTGGGTGGGTGTTGAACCCATGCCCTCCAACCAAACACACATACGCTGCTACCACTTGGGTGGTGATACATCTGTGTATCAAAACCACCCCATATGTACATAAGGGTGGCCTAAATTTCAGGTCAGACCAAGGCAAAAATCAAGTTTTTGAGTGATTTGCAAGAAGGATCATATCTCCCTCATTTCTCCATGAAATTGGATGAAATTTAGATGGATCCTACCTAGAATTTCATGAGGAATCCAATGGTGGTTTCAGAATTTTCTAAAGATGCCTACATATTAAAACCCGATAGTGATTTTAAAATAGGCCAAAATTTGCAAGTTCTATGCTATCTCTTCATGCAAGCAACAATAGCATGGTAAATTGGTTCAAACACAACACATATGATATGTATGACATGTTCATGATTAATGGACATCAAAGCAATGTATATTTTAAAGAGTTTAAGTTGTTATGCACTTACCTCTTGAAGCTCCTTGTGCTATCTTGCAAAATGCTTGTGCCAGAAGTAATCTAATGCCTTAGACACTCTTGATTGATCCCTTAGAAGCTTTTAGGATGATCAAAACCAGCTGGAATCCTCAGGAACAAGAACTGGCCCTTTCTTGCAAAAGTGGCAAAAGTGACCAAAATGGTAACTCACTCAAATGGTGTTACAGTTGAGGGAAACTTATGGGATAGTTTGAGGATGATATTTGGAGAGTATTTGAAGTGTTGTTTGGTTTTGAAAGTGATTGGATCAAGACATAGCTTGAAAAATGCAGAAAAGTCAAAATTTGAGGTTTTGAAGGTTGACTTTCTGATTTTGGTGTTGTACAATGAGAATGAAGGTATGAACACCTTCAATAGATGGTTTATGATATGTTTAGATAGATATTTGAATGGTTTTTACTCTGGTTTCAAGAATCCCCAAATTGCTCCATGATGGCTTGAAAATGAAGTAAGAGAGGGAGAGTGAGAAAACAAGGCTTTGGTATTGTTTTGGTGTGTTTTGAAACATAAAAAATGACCTCTATTTATAGTAGAGGAAGTTTTTTTTTGAAGAAATAGTGAGTGGATGAGGGAGCATGCTATTATCCAATGGATTTTGTCATGTAGTACTTTCTTAAATACCAAGGTACAAAGTCTCCTCTTATCTTCACTTCAACCAACTATGCATGTTTGAACACTCATGTTTCTTGACTCCTTTTGGCATGCCACCTCTATGCATCACATAAATGCTTGATGACAAATTTGAAAATCAAGGTTCATGTAAATGGTGATTTTGCACATGCCAAGTTGATTTCTTGACTTAAGGGTTCAAAGTTGAAATCATCAAGTGATTCATCAAGATTATTTCTGATCTTGGGAGAGGACAAGGCTTGGAAGATGACAAAATTGGAAATGGAAATCGTGTGGCACAAGATATACATACAATCTGCCAAATGCTGTCATGAAAATCAGTTTGAGCAAGGCATGCTGTGAGGTTCATAACTCCTTGCTCAAGTTGAATTAATGGGAGTTCTTGTACTCTTTGGAAAGCTTGTATGACATAGTTTAACTTTGATGTCCACCAATGGTCTTGGTTCATCTTGGATCATAATGAAAAAAGGCCCTAAAGTTGGTGAAAAACCAAGACAGATTTTGTCCAAAATTTTCACTAAGTGTTGGAAAAAATGGCCATTTTTATGTTTTTGTGATTTTGATCAATCCATAACTCAAAATCCATGAGGATTTGGAATCTTTTGTAGTTGACACTTTTGAAGTATGTCATGTGAACTTTCATTTGAGCTCTGGATGGAAGAAAAAGGCCTCAGGGTTTGGGAGTTATGATCTTGCAAAGTTGGTACCAAATCCATTTTTTTCATAACTTAGAAAAATTTAAGATTCCTATGGTTGCCTCTTTTGTAAGTAACCTCACTTTTCTTGATTTTTCTTGAGGGTGATTATCAAAACCATGCATTAACATTGCTTTTGACTTAAGGGAGCTATTTTTGTGAAAAAATTCAAAAAAGTCAAACTTGATTTTGGGCACAGTTGACTTTTTGTTAGATGAATTCCAAACTGTGTGATCCTCTATGCAATCAAGTTATTGACCTAATTCAAACCTAATGGGTGGATTCCATAGGTGTTTTAGGGCGTCTTGAATTATGTTCCAAGGTTTGGGAACATGTCTTGGTCCAAAGTCAAAGGTATAGTTGACTTTTTCTTCAAAACCCTTAATGTGGTCCAGATGAAATTGAAACTTATGAATCAAACTTCTTGGATCAATCCATTGTTGTAAATGGATCAATTTGGTGTATTTGAGGCCCTCAAATCTTGTCTTGAGGTCTCTGAACATGTCTTGCCTCAAAAGTCAACTTAGGGGTGAATTAGGTCAAGAAACCCTAATTTCTGATTTTTTATGAATGCTTCCCCTGAGGCTATTTTGACCTGATGATTAGGTCCATGAGGTACATTGGAGCATTTTGGATCATATTTTGAAGTATTGTCTCATGCCCAGATGCAAATTTCTCTCTTGAGGCCCTAGTCGACCGAAACCCTAATTTGGTGACACTGACAATCTTGAGGCTTGATCCACTTGGAATGTTGCAACCTTTTGCTTGATTCTTGATGTGGGAGACCTCTTAATCCTTTATGGGTGTTTGAGAGGCTAGACAAGTTGAGGATCATGTCCATTCTTGATTGATCCTTTGTCTGAGTACTCTGAGAGGGCTCAAAACCCTAATTCTTGGTTGAGGTGAGTGCTCAACAATCCTTGAGAAGATTGATGAGGTATGATGGTACATTCATATTGTGGTGATGATTTTCATAATGATGGGAAATCTTGTGGTCAAAATTTGGGGTATGACAGATGCCCCTATTTAATCTTCTTGGACCCGAAGGTGTGAATGACGGAGGTATTCGGACATTCAGGGTGCAAGAGGATTAAATATCGGAATACCCGAAATTTTGACGGTGGTTATGAAAAGCAGTTTGCTCATTCATCTTCTTTTTCTAAGCAATGTTACTTAGAAAAGGGTAAAACTTCCCCTCGATCCATGTCTTCAGCCACGGAACTAGTCTTAGTTTCTTTTGAAATAAACTTCCCCTCGATCCTGGTCTTCAGCCACGAAACTGGTCTCAATTTCTTTTGAAATATACTTCCCCTCGATCCTGGTTTTCAGCCACAGAACTGGTCTCAGTTTCTTTTGAAATAAACTTCCCCTCGATCCTGGTCTTCAACCACGGAACTGGTCTCAGTTTCTTCTTGTCGAGTTTCTTTCTTGATAAGGAACGTTATTTGTAGCGGTCTTCATCAAACTTCTCGCCGAGTTTTGACTGGGGAGACGCCATTTGATGGAGAAAGATTTGATGTCAGACTTGCTGGGGAAATCCATTTGTCTGAACTATAGAGGTGCGATAACTTCTCTGTTAGAGATGCCATTTGTCGATCCTATTGGGGAAAACGAGTGTCTTGAGAGACTGCTTCTTTTTTTTTGCTTGGTGAGGTTACATCATACTTTTCTTCGAGATCTTTTCGAAGAAATTCCATGTCATGTGATCCAATTTTTAGGTGCTGATGACTTCATTAACATCGAATTTCTTGGGAGAAAAAATTGATGTATTGTCGAGCGTCTTTGGTTAAGAGGCTTTCTCTGGGGATCCTCCATAATCCGGGAAAGCGAAAATATCATCTTCAATGGTGAAGAGTGATGTTCCAGATGTGTCTATCGAATGTATTCTTTCCTTTCAGAGGTTCAAGTTGTCTAAGTGGTTGAGGACAGGCTCCAATCCAGAAATAAACTGGGGAGAGATTGCTCAGACGATACATTTCCAGATGAGGAAAGAAATGACAACCTTATTGGCAGGAGGACGTTATCACTTTAGGATAAACATAACCAGAGTGATACTAATGAAACATGTGTATGAATATGAATCAATTATGCATGATGTATGTTTATGTTGACAAAACAGACACGACATACAGATAGGGGAATGAACGCGACTGGATACTCGGCCACTGTGGGGGGATAAAAAGTATCATCAGTTCAAGACAGTGATCCTTTCCTGTTTAGGAAGGGTAGACCCTTCTAGGAAGAAAACCCGTCAATTGGTCTTCAGAGGTAAGAACTCTGTCGGGGATATCAGATGGGATATTACATCTGAAACAGTTGATCCTTCATTCAGGTGTACTGGTTTAGAATGAGTACTTTGATTTTGCATTTTGAGGTTTGATCACTCCTGGAGAAGCCATCAATGTTCCTTTTTGTGTTCAGTAGTCAAAAAGAATTGCCATCTTTATCTTAAAAGCAGAAGAAAATTTGAAAGTTAAATTCTTTTTTTTTTGTTCCAAGAATCATTGATCATGTTAAAAATGTCAATCTATAGAGCAAAATAAATGAGCATTGCAAACAAAAGCACTAGGGCTCAAATTTTATTGATAGAATGGTAATCTGCCAAGCGTGTGATCCTATAGAGCATTACAAAGTTTAGAAAATGGTAATTTAACGGAAAAGGGCCACATTGAAATATAACGACCGCTATCCTTCTACCAACTTTGAATTCTGGACATTCTGAGCCTCTGTCGAAGGTGACCTTGACTGAAGTCTTTCGACGGATGGTGTTACCACTGGGGATTTAACCTTGTTAGACGTAGTTACTTTCCATGAATCCCTAATTTTTGCCTAGATTTCCTTTTGAGGTTTTCAATCTATCGGGATGATTTTCACTTATGTCTCTAATTTTTGCCTGGATCACCCTTTCGGGTTTTCAATCCTCTGAGACGTTTTTTTTTATTTAGGCGAAGTATTTCTTGACTACATCAACATTCGCGGGGTAGGTAAACTCCTCTCCATCCATGGTTGCAAGTCTCAGGGCACCTCCTGAGAAGGCTTTCTTAACAACGTAAGGGCCATCATAATTCAGAGTCCATTTCCCCTGGAATCGGTGAGAAATTATTGTATCTTCTTGAGCACGAGGTCTCCTTTTCTAAAGACACGGGGTCAGACCTTTTTGTCGAATGCTTTCTTCATTCTTTGCTGATACAACTGACCGTGGCATAAAGCTGTCATTCTCTTTTCTTCGATTAGGTTCAGTTCATCGTGTCGACTTTGACACCATTCAGCTTCTATTAGCCTAGCTTCCATCAATACCCTTATTGATGGTATCCCTACTTCTATGGGGAACACTACTTCCATGCCATATACTAGAGAGAAAGGGGTGGCCCCTGTTGAAGTGCAGACAGATGTGTGATAACCGTGAAGAGCAAAGGGTAACATCTCATGCAAGTCTTTATAGGTTACAACCATCTTCTGAATGATTTTCTTGACATTCTTGTTAGCCGCTTCTACCGCTCCGTTCATCTCAGGCCAGTAGGGAGATGAGTTATGGTGTTCGATCTTGAACTCAACATACAACTCTTTCATCATCTTGTTGTTCAAGTTAGATCCATTATCCGTAATGATCCAGCATGGAACACCATAACGACAAATGAGATTGTTCTTGATAAATTGGACCACCACTTGTCTGGTTACGTTGGTGTATGACAATGCTTCGACCCACTTGGTGAAGTAGTCAATGGCTACCAGGATGAATGGATGTCTGTTTGAAGCTTTGGGTTCAATCATGCCAATCGTGTCGATTCCCCATATAGAAAAAGGCCATGGAGAAGAAAGAACTTTGAGATGCGTTGGCGGTACATGGATTTTGTCAGCGTATATCTGACACTTGTGACACCTTCTCATGTACTTGTAGTAATCGGATTCCATTGTCAACCAATAATATCCTGCTCTCATAATTTTTCTCGCCATCGTGTGTTCATTGGCATGAGTACCAAAGGATCCTTCGTGAATTTCTTTCATCGGCATGCTTTCTTCTTGTTTGTCTACGCTTCAGAGTAAAACCATGTTAATGTTTCTTTTGTAGAGTGTATGACTATTCAGGAAGAAGTTACCAGCCAGTCTTCTGAGCGTCTTCCTATCTTTTCTCGATGCCCCAGGTGGTTACTCTTGTTTTTTAATGAAGCACTTGATATCATGATACTAGGGTTTGTCATCGATGATTGCTTCCATTGCGAAGATGTAAACGGGACTTTCAAGGTGTATTATGTTAATCTTATGTACGTCGTTCCATTGACTTACAGCAATTATGGAAGAGAGAGTGGTTAGTGCATCAGCCATGTGGTTTTCTTCACGAGGGATATGATGAAACTCGATTCTGTTGAAGAATGGTAACAACCTTCTCGCGTAATCTTTGTAAGGAATCAGTCCTGATTGGTATGTGTTCCAATCTCCTTTGATCTGATTGATAACCAGGGCTGAGTCTCCATACACATCTAAATTTTTAATCCTTAAGTCAAAAGCTTCTTCGAGACCCATGATACAAGCTTCGTATTCGGCCTCGTTGTTTGTGCATTTGAACGTTAATCTGGCAGTGAAAGGGATATGGGTACCCTGAGGTGTTAAGATGATTGCCCCAATTCCGTTTCCATAAGTATTGACGGCTCCGTCGAAAATTAGTCCATATTGGGATCCTGGTTCTGGCCCTTCACTAGGTAGCGGTTCGTTGCAATCCTTCATTTTCAAGTACACGACATCTTCATCTAGGAAGTCAAATCTGACTGATTCCTGATCCTGAATCGGTTGATGAGCCAAATGATCGACTAAAATACTTCCTTTGACGGCTTTCTGAGCATGGTACTCAATGTCGTATTCTAATAATAACATTTGCCAACGGGCAATCCTTCCCGTAAGAGCAGGCTTTTTAAAGACGTACTTGATTGTATCTATCTCGGAGATTAACCAAGTAGTGTGGCAAATCATGTGCTGGTGAAGTCGTTTGGCTGCCCAAGCCAAAGTGCAGCAAGTTTTCTCGAGCATAGTGTATCGAGTTTCACAGTCCGTGAACTTCTTACTTAAGTAATAAATGGCAGACTCTTTTCTTTTTGTCTCGTCTTGTTGGCCAATCACACAACCCATGGAGTCTTCTAAGACTATTAAGTAGATGATCAATGGTCTTCCCTCCACTGGAGGTGACAGAATCGGTGGATTCAACAGATATTCTTTGATGCTGTCAAAAGCCTTTTCGCAATCTTCTGTCCATATGCAGTTTTGATTCTTTCTGAGTAGTTTGAAGATCGGCGCGCATGTCGCGGTCATGAGGGATATGAATCTAGAGACGTAATTCAGACGTCCTAAAAATCCTCTGACCTATTTTCCAGTCTTTGGTGAAGGCATTTCTTGAATTGCCTTGACTTTGTCGGGATCAACGTCAATTCCTTTTTGGCTGACGATGAATCCTAAGAGTTTTCCTGATCGAACACCGAATGTGCACTTATTGGGATTCAAGCGGAGTTTGTATTTTCTCAGATGCTCGAATAACTTTGATAGGTGTGTCACATGCTCTTCTTTTGTTTTAGATTTGGCAATCATGTCATCGACATAGACTTCAATCTCTTTGTGCATCATGTAGTGAAACAGAGTTGTCATGGCCCTTTGATAGGTTGCCCCTGCATTCTTCAGACCGAACGACATTACCTTGTAACAAAAGGTGCCCCATGGGGTGATAAATGAAGTTTTCTGCATATCTTCCGGCGCCATTTTGATTTTATTATAGCCCGAGAATCCATCCATGAAGGAGAAGACTTTGAACTTTGTTGTGCTGTCTACCAGCATGTCAATGTGTGGTAGGGGAAATCATCATCTGGAATTGCTTTGTTCAGATCCATATAGTCTACACACATTCTGACTTTTATGTCCTTTTTTGGAACGGGCACTATGTTAGCTAACCATTGAGGATACTCTGAGGTGGCAAAGAAACCTACGTCGATCTGTTTCTGCACTTCTTCCTTAATCTTGATAGCCATATCTAGATAAGTCCTTCTCAGTCTTTGTTTTACCGGAGGACATTCTATTTTTAGTGGTAAGTGATGTTCCACGATGCTGGTATCCAACCTTGGCATGTCCTGATAGGACCAAGTAAACACTTCTGGAAATTCTTTGAGAAGTTTTATCAAGCCTTCTCTAACAGTTAGACTTAGCGGTGCTCCAATCTTAACTTATTTCTTTTCTTCCTCAAAACCCAAATTGACCGTTTCCAACAGCTCTTTGTGAGGCTCAATAGACCTTTCCTCTTGTCTGAGTAGTCGGGAGATCTCTTAAGGAATTTCTTCGTTCTCTTCTTCTTCACCTTCAAATACCGGGAATTTAAAGTTGGGAGAAGGCATTGGATCGTATGTTTCAATGGGGTTTAAAACAAGCAATCTGCATGACGTGATTATTCTTTTTAGAAAAGACAAAGAGAATGCAAGTGTGTGTGCAGTGTAATTTCTGAAAAATGCTTGTTTTTATTTTGGGCTGTGTTTAGGATTACCATTTTGTGAAAAACGAAAAGTGAAAACAGCTATAAATGCGGGAATTCAGAATGACATTATTTATTCATGATTTGTCAATTCTTGAAATCCAGCCCTATAAAACAAAACTTTGTCGCTTTGGGCGAAGCGAAGAGGGATATTTGCAGAAAGGTGAACCCTATAAAAAAACATCTGTTTCACCTGGGCAAGGTGAAAGGTTAAAGTAAAGATGGTAATTACTTAGACTTATGGACGACTTTCGGGACATCGACAATAACTCAGTGGCGACGAACTCCTCTGTGAATCACAAATTCTGGTATCTTCCTTCTTAGTTTGTCTTCAGAAACAACGCAAATTTCTGGAGGAGTAGGATCATTGGAGTCTTCTTTCCACGCAGAGTTGTCATAGAAGAATTCTTCTGTCGCCTCTTCCATAGGTTTTTACTTTCAAGGGGATCTCCCCAACCAGTTGGCTGGATGTCCTTGTATCAGATGCGAGAGCTTTCGGGAGCAGTGTATTTGACTAGGAAGTCATACTTGCCACTTGGTTGTCCCAAGGTGTCCCATGTTTCTGTGGGAATGCATGAGTCATCTTCCTCAATGACGTTGACCTCAGGAAATGCATAGTTAATGAACTTTTGTCCTGTAATCTTTGCGAATTCATCATCGTGGTGCTGGAACTCTTTAGAAAGTCCTGAGTAATGATTCCATGACTTTGTGGGGACATGGGTATTCTTTTCAATATTACTCAGCTGATAGGCATTGTCCGACTGACTCTCTTGCCCCAAGTCTTCCGTGTATGGCTTCTAGATAGGTAAGTCATCTAGGGGATCATAATAATCATAGTCAAAGTTGTCTTTCATCAAAGTGTCTTTCTCTAATGATTTGGGTGGGGCACGACATCCTTCAGGATCACAATCTCCATAGATCATCCTAACGTCTGACCTCGGTATATATCTTGGGCTCTGCTTGGGAAAATAAAATGGCGTGTGCGCCTCTCCCTGAGACATATAACCGTCATTGTTGAGATAAGACTTCCACTCCTCATCCGTATCGGAGGAGTCTCTCTCATTGATGGTGTGTACTTCTTGAGACACTGGGTGGGGGAAACCTTCGCTGTGGAAGAAATCCTGAATGGGACGAAAATTTTCGTCCTTCATTGTAGTCTGGGTACAGGTTAAAGAGAAACCGAGATCTTTCTTTGTCTTGTTATCCGTAGGAGTTACAATATGTCCCCATCCTTTTATGTCATTACTCTTGATCACTTCGAGAGCGTCGTTGTATGAGGAAATCGATGTCCCTCATTCTGGTCGATTCTCATTGCTCACCGAGAGTGCTTGGAAATGGGTTCCAACAACCTCCTCTGGTTCTACACAGGAGAATGATGATAAGTTTCTCACGATTAAGGCTTGCTCTCCACACACTGTGACTAATTTGTCATTCTTGACAAACTTCAACTTCTGGTGAAGTATCGAAGTGACTGTCCCAGCTTCGTGTATCCAAGGTCTTCCTAATAAACAAATGTATGCTGCCCGGATGTCCATGACCTAGAAAGTGACTTGGAAAGTGTGAGGACCTATGGTTATGGGAAGATCGACTTCACCGATAACTGTTTTTCTAGATCCGCCAAAGGCTTTGACAATGATCTCACTGCTTCTCATCGGGGCTCCTTGAAATGACAGTCTTATCAGAGTTGATTTTGGCATAACATTCAAAGATGATTCTGTGTCCACCAGTACGCTGGCTAAATCTTCGTCTTGGTAGTTGACTGTAATGTTAAGCGCCATATTATGATTTTTGCCTTCTTCTCGCAGTTCTTCATCACTGAATCCTAAGTTGTTGCAGGAAGTGATGTTGGAGATGATGCTGCCAAATTGTCCTACCATCACATATTGTTCCACAAAGGCTTGTTCTAAGACCTTCTGTAGAGCTTCCCTGTGAGCTTCTGAACTAAGCAGGAGAGATAGTACAGAGATTCGAGACAGAGTTTGCAGCAATTAGTCCACAATGTTGTACTCGCTTTTCTGCATCTCATCGTTGTTCTTTACATGTTCTGGATTACTGGATGGACCGATTGTTGGTTAGGAACTTTCGTTTAAGGTTCCTTTTCTTTGGCAGGTTCTCCAACTCCTCTGTTGAAGATCTGACCGCTCTGGGTAACTCGACTGATGTCGACAATGTTCACGACGGAGGGTAATTGAGTTTCTTTTCCGTTCTCGATGGGCGTTGCACCATACTTGTAAGGGATAACCTTATCTGGCTTGTACGGTATAGGACCTGGCAGGTAGATAACCATATGAGCTTTTTGGTTTTTCTGTTGTTGAAGTTTTCCACTAGATAATCATATGAAGCCAGAAAACCAAGTCTGGCCTGCTTAGCATGTAATTCCACTAGACTGGTATTCATTAGGTGTATGTCAAAGATTTGAACCATATTGACTTGATACTCATTTCTTTCCTGGTAGTCTTGGAATCATCCGAGATCCATTTGACGTTGGAGGGCCTCTTGTATAAAAAAGCATCCTTGATTGTCTGTTGAGCAGATTGGACAAGCGCTATAATCGTGTCGTGGCAGATTATAATACTGACTTTGTCTCGAATGCATCACCACTAAGTTGATGTTCATTGCATGGATGTCGTGATTCTGAACAATGTAGGGATGTGCATGGGCCATATTTACTTCCTGACTTCTGTGATCCTGAATCCAGTCCAAATCCATTTGTTCTTGTAGAGCTGCTTGTACTGTGGTACACCCTTGATTGTATTTGGATCAGATATCACACTGATGATAGTTGTGAGATGGCACATGGCCGTACCCGCTCTGTTTGCAATGCATTTTTACTAGGTTGGTTCCTAGTAAGCGTACATTGTAAATTTGATAATTGTTGACAGGCTCTCCTTCTATCAAATTCACTATGGTATTTTCATGTTCCGGTAATGGGTTCATCTAAACATTCGGGTTAGTATCTTTGAAAGATAATATCCCGTTCCTGACAAGCTTCTATACATCAGACTTGAAGCTGAGACAATTCTCAATGTTGTGTCCTGTTCCTCCTTGATGATAAGGGTAAGTTTGATCTGCTTTGATAAAAAAAGGTGGATTTTCTGGTACTCCAAAAGGAGTCCTGGTTTGGCCGTGCCCCTTGGCCAGTAGAAGTGGAAATAGTTCTGCGTACAACATTGGTATAAGGTCAAACCTTGATGCTCGTGTAGTACGATTATTATTGTTGTATGGTGGACGAGCCAGTTGAAAATGTTGTTGCGGCCTTTGCTGATACTGTTGTTGATTTGGTTGGCTCTGAACAACCTGAGGTTGAGAAGTCGGAGCTGGCACTGGGTTGATAGCGGGAATTACCGCCGCTACTGGTTGATACCTTCGCCTTTGCTTCCCTAGAGAGATATTACTGATATCCTGCTCTTTCTTCTTTTGGAAAGCACTACCGTATCTTTTGGTACTGCTGGATGAATCTGCATCTTTGACCAATCGTCCTTCTCGGAATGCTTCTTCAAGGCGTACTCCCATGTTCACCATTTCAGTGAAGTCACTGGGCGCATTGGTGACCATTCGGTCGTAATAGAACGAGCTCAATGTTTTCAGGAAAATCTTGGTCATCTCCTTTTCCTCAAGAGGGGGACAGATCTGAGCTGCAATTTCACCCCATCTCTGAGCATATTCTTTAAAAGTTTCGTTGTCTTTTTGTGACATTGCCCTGAGTTGATCCCTATCTGATGCCATGTCCAAATTGTATTTATACTGCTGAACGAAGGCTGCCCCGAGATCTATGAAAGTACTGATCTTGGTGCAGTTCAAACTCATGTACCATTTGAGTGCGACACCGGTTAAACTGTCTTGGAAGTAATGGATCAGTAGCTGTTGATTGTCTATCTGGGTAGACATTTTTTAAGCGTACATCACCAAATGACTTTGAGGGCAAGAGTTGCCTTTGTATTTTTCAAAGTCAGACACATTGAATTTTTGCGGTATCTTTACATTAGGGACCAGACAGAGGTCGGCGGCGTCTTTTCCGAATAAGTCTTGACCTCGAATGGCATGCATTTCCCTCTGCATTTCCAAGAATTGTTCTTGGAATTCATTCATCCTTTCGTACATGTCTTCATTTCCACCAGAAATTGCTTGCGGAATTTATCCTTCCGGGACAGTGTGTACCACTGGTTGTGGTATAGACATTAGAACGACGACCCTTGGTGCTTCAGTTCCCTGAAGTTTGTAACCTTCAGGAGTTTCTGTTGTAACCCTTGCATCTTCATTTTCCCGAAGTTTGTAACCTTCAGGTCCAGCGGTACCTGCCACGGTTTCCGGGTCTTCAGTGACTAGTGGGTTATATCCTTTAGGTATGAAGTTGAAAGGCATGCCCCAGGGGCGCCCTTTAGGCATGTTGTACCGAGGATGATTCTCATGTGTCTCCAATATGGGTGTAGATGTAATCTCTGAGATCACAGTCCTTTGATGTTGTTGCTCCTGAGCTGCTGCCAGAGTTTGCAGGTTACTGTGAAGTTTCTCCAAACTTTCCTTTAGAGCGTCGATTTCTTCTCTCATCTCTCTATTCTCTTCCTCGAGATCCTTCATTTTCTTTTGTCGATTGGTCCGAGTATTGTATGAGTGAGACAGTTTGACTCTAGAATTGTGATACATACGTGAGACTCAAGGATAAGAAAAATGCGGTATGTGAGAATGATGAATGATATGCAAAGAAATATTTTTTAGTTTTTGTTTTATTCAAAAAGAAACTTCAACAAACGGATTGCAAATATCACACAGTGGGGGAAGACCCCTTTTATTGAATTTGAAAGATTGCAGTATTTTACAAGGAAAAGTACAGTATTTTACAAAGTGCTATAAGAAAACGTCCAAGCTTATGGATCCCGAGTCTTCTCTAAAGAGAGCTCAGATGCCGATTCCGGTATTTTCCCTTTCTTTAATCGGGGTTCTTCAAGCGTTGTTGGGTCAACGATCATTTGCCAAGTGAAAGGAGTGAGTAAATATCTTCGGTCTTCTGGACTTTCTATAGCATGTTGCTCTAATATCTCAATTAGAGCATCCATCTCCTTTAACAGTTCCTGAATCTTGGTACATTCCAAATTAAGAATCTGGTATTTGTTCTTCCAATATCTCTTTTCACGTTGAACTTTGTTGAGAGCGACCTGGAGTTTTTCCGCATCAGACATTAAATAAAGGATGTATTCCTTTAAGGGAAAAACTTCTTGACGAGGGTAAGGCATCCTCAGCTTGAGGGCTCTAATTTGCACCCAGTGGAGATAAGGTTCCATGGAGGTACAATTTAGTCGTCCCAAAGACTCTCTGCCTTTCCTGTGAATATGTTGCCAGGCATGCACTATTTTCTTCTTTAGTGCCCTGTCATTTTCCCATTCCTTGAAGAAAAGACCTTCCAGATGAACGTTATGTGGGTTGTTCTTTACTGGGTATCCGAGTTGACGGCGAGCTAAAATTTAATGATGGTTGATTCCTCCTTTAGTTCCAATGAGGGGTACGTTAGGGAAATTTCCAAATCTGTCGATGATATCTATCCCTTCGTAATCCGATTGTACCAATCTATGTCTGAATTGGTAAGAGACATAATCCTTTGTGACCAACGTAGAGTACTCTTGTGATCCCAAAAAGCAGCAGACTTGGGCAAGTGGGAAATGAACCATTTGTAGAGTAAAGGTACACATCATGTGATCATTCCTCCATTGTACAAATTCCTTAAGTGTACAGAATGATAAGCATCTGCGAGCAAGGTTGGTACGGGTTTCCAATTAAGAATATCTTAACAGCATTGGTATCGACGAAGTTGTCAATGTTAGGGAAAAGGAATAAACCATATATGAGCAGGATAAAGATGTCTTCAAAGGCAATTATGTTTCCTATTCTAGCAAAGTATAGAGCTTTCTCCATCAGGAATTTAGCCGGTAAACCCTAGATTCCTCCTTTAGTGGTTATGTGAGTCCTAACTTCTTACTCATCCAAAGTGATTGCTCTTGCAATGGTTTGTTCTTTTGGAATTTCTTCCAGTCCAGAAAATGGAGCTTGATCAGTGATAGGTAAATCAATCAGGTGGGAGTACTCTTCCAGTGTTGGTGCAAGTTGGTAATCCGAGAAAGTGAAGCAATGGTAAACTGGATCATAGAACTGTACCAGCATAGACAGGATTCCTTCAACCACGTTGACCCTTAACAGAGACAACAGTCCTCTGTGCTTAGCTCTAAAAGCCTCGGGATTGGTAATCATCCTTCCCAACTTCTTTAAGTTTTCTAGTTTCGGAGCCTTGAAGGTGTACTTGTGTGTCTTTCTTCTGCCGAAATCCATAACGCAACCTCTAATATTTGCAATTATTGTTTTAGTTCTTTTGAAAAAAATATTTTTTTCTTGTTTGAAAAGAGTTTTTTAATGAATGCATGAATGCAGCAAACAAAAACATTTGAAAACATGGGTTTAGGGGTTCAACGTGACGAGCATGGAGTCATGGCTCTACCCATCCCTAAAGGTTGTACTAATAGGTCAATTTTTGTACCTGTTGAACGGGTTCTAAAAGGTTCCCAAAGTCATTGACCCCTCTTAGGGATATCAACAGCAAGGTGATTCACTCGAGTGAGTTGTAATATTTTAGGATAAATCTCATTTGAGTTAAGTATCGCGTATCAACTATTCCCGATAGTCACCGCACTACCAAATAGCCATATAGTTAAATGTCTACGAAATCTTCAGGGTCATGGGTACCACACTGGGATAGACGATGCTTTCACGACAATCAGTCGTTCAACATCGATATTTCCGCACGGGTACCTCGACTGATTCGGTGGACTGCCAAGTTAGCTTGGTCGGGATTCACTCCCTATAAGCGTTTCCCGGATATGCCACCGCTTATCTTAATGTTCTCTCAAACTTTCCACATGCGTACTAATCGCATTCCCAGTTGACAGAAAATTAAACACGGGTATCAAGTAGTATAACAGTAAATGATATATATTATATAATAGAAAGTATAGAAAATGCCGAACAAAACCTAGACCTCTTAGGAACTCTAATCCAAAATACTCCCCAGCAGAGTCGGCATTTTTCTGTAGCGTGCGATTTTTGTCGGTGACGCGACCACCTTACCGCAATGGTTGGAATTGGGTCCTACTTTCTGATTTCTTATTTATCCTATGAAGCTGGAAAGGAAAGGGAAGCTATCTAAAACTAACCTTGCACGCAAATGTTTTCTTTAACAAATGCTAAGAGATTGGGGGTTCGGGTTCAGGTTATACAAAAGGAAGTTGTCAATTACACAGTGTATATATGGTTATCCATAGATCTTCTGTGGCATGTTTAAATACTTTCTGGTGTTAATCTGTTATGGGTTGGGAAAGTTTCTCCTTTGGGGAGTGTTGAGAGAATGCTTTTGTTGTTTTTGGTTTTTTTTTTCCGTTGTTTTTTGTAAGGTACTGGACCTAAAGTTTTTGGTTTGTGTGCTCGCTAAGATTCCGCAATCTTATGCCTACGTATTTGAAGATGGCTGGTTATACCTGAGTGAATCGCACACTCAAAGATACAACAGAGTCGCCACCGAAATTTATTTAGTCTCAGAGGACAGGGAAAATATCGATAAAATCCAAGGGGAAGAGAAATGGGAACGGAGGTCGGTTATGCGAAAGGAAGGTACTAGCACCTTACGCATCCGTCGTACTCGACGAGAACCATTTCGCTTACTTCTAGGCTTGGATGGGTTATCTATCTAAAGGCTTTTAGCTAAGAGAAGAGAGAGAGAGAGAGAGAAGAGAAAAAGAAAAAGGAAAGAAAGAATGTGCTCACGGAGGAATAGAGCCCTCGTGCCTATGTACCCTCATATGCAATGTGGAAATCAGAGCACCGTAGTTCATGGAACCAGGGACAGAGAAAGGGGAATGGAAGAAGGTGGAAGGGTGCTCGCCAAGATCATCGCGATCTTGGGCCTACATATCATACATTCGAATGAATGCAGAATCAGAGCTTTGGTAGTTCGGGGATCCAAGACGGAAAAAATAAAGGAAAGTGGTGTCAAAACCAAGAGCAAAAGAAGATATAGACAAAATCTGCTGGGGATCCAAAAGAATTGGTGTCAAAACTAAGAAAGAAGGGTAAAATATAGAAATAGAGACTTTGCTAAGGATAAAGTGCAAGAGTGGTGTCGAAACCAAGAAGACAAAAGACCAAGACGATAATAAAGATTCCACTAGGGAGGTAAGAGAACAAAGAAATGTGCTAGGAATCAGAGGGTTAACGACCCTACTGGGGAGCAAACAAAAGTATGGTGTTAAAACCAAGAGAATAAGGAAACTCGGTATGTTAACTGACAGGCAGTGGTTAACCGAAGAAAAAGAGATTAAGACTCTGTGGGGTAAAAGGTTTTAACAGATAGACCGTGATCAACCTAGAGGACGAGTGTAGGACCAAGCGAAGGCCGTGACCCAAAGGACAGGTGTGGGACCAAGCGAAGGTCGTGACCCTAAGGACGGGTGTGGGACCAAGCGAAGGTCGTGACCCAAAGGACGTGTGTGGGACCAAGCTAAGGTCGTGACCCAAAGGACGGGTGTGGGACCAAGCAATGATCGTGACCCAAAGGACATTGATACTGACTGAACAAGCAGTACTTCACCAACGAAAAGGGTATAGGAACTAAAATAAGGTTACTAGCCCAAATGTGTGAGTATTCAAACCAAGAGAAGGTTACTAACTTACAAGGTATCAGTTTTAACAGACTGACTATGATTTACCGAAAGAATGAGTGATTAACCAAGAAAAGGTGATTAACTCAAATGGGGTTCAGTGTTTTAACAGGTTGGCTATGGTTAACTGAAAAATGGGTGATTAACCAAGAGAAGCTGATTAACCCAAAAGGAAACTCAGTGTATTAACACACTGGTTGTGGTTAACTGAAAAATGGGGTGATTAACCAAGAGAAGGTGATTAACCCAAAAGGAAACTCAGTGTATTAACAGACTGGCTGTGACTAACTGAGAAGACGTGCAAATTGGTGTTTTAATTGACAGGAAGTGGTTAACCAAATAAAGGTAGAAGAACCAAGAGAAGGTTGCGAACTCCGCAAGAGTTTCGGTATTTAACAAGAAGACTGTGTTTAACCGAAGAAAAAGGAATTGAGACTCTTCAGGCAAGATCTAGGTGTTAACCCAAGAGACAATGATCTTTAACCGAAAGGATGGTGATTGATCAAAAGAGAGATTCAAAGAGATAAGAGTGATCAGGGATCGACTCAACTGGGAAACGAGATACGCTACCGCCTGGAGATAGAGGTGACTAAGCCAGGCACAGGGTCATCCGTCCCCTACCTGAAGTGGTCAGAATGAGAGTAGGAATTCTCCATTCTCATTCATTCTCTAACACACAGGGTGTAGTGCAGGAGTTGAAACGGACAACATAACAGCTCCAAGTTGTACAGTGCTCTAGTGTCGCGCGAAGCTCCGACTCAGTAGAGGATAAAGAGAACAAAGCTCTAAAGAATCCTAGAGAGATAAGCGAAGAGGGGAGATCAAATAATTGAAACGAAGTTTCAATTAATTAATCAAAGGGAGGAATATGCCAACAATTTTTCAAATGAATGAAAATTATTAAAGTAAAAGGGTGCATTATTGATTGTGCAAGATTAAGTTTATCCTTTGAAGAACAAACTTAATTCAACATGAATGGAAAATTCAAAACAGTACCAAATGACACTAAAAAATGAAACACAAAATCATGTCATTGTGTGAATAAAAATGTGCAAGAATGATCATGTTCAAGCAATGTCAAGAATGAGCATAATTATGAAATCGAAAGGTCGAGCATCGGAAAATTCACAATCATGCTCTAAATTGAAGTGAAACAACACCTAAAACATCCATAAAAATCAATCATACTAATCCATGGAAGTTAGATGAGGAAAGCATGGTAAACAAGCTTGAAAAACACCAAAAATGGCACTCTGTTACAGTGGTAATCGGTTACTCTATTTGAGTAATCGATTACTTGCTTGAAAAATAGCAAATCTGGCAAAAATTATGCAGAGTAATCGGTTACCCTATTAGAGTAATCGATTACTTAGTTGAAAAAAATAGCGCTGATGCAAATTTGTGAAGAGTAATCGGTTACTCTCTTTGAGTAATCGATTACCACTGTAACAGTGGGAAAGATAGCTTATTAAAAAGCACTTTCAATGCCTTAATCACTTGTCCAAGCAACCACATGCTAGGGTATGAACTTGTGCACGAAAATAAAGTTTTAAAACAGAAAATGAACAGCAATGGAATCAATTAACACATCAAGATCATGGATCAAGTAATGGCATAATCAATTCACACACAAAAAGCATCGAAACTACATCGTGAATGATACGAAAACGGTCGAAACAGTAAAATGAGTGAGATCTACCAACCTATAAGCCGGAGAATTGGCTTAGTGGTTGTTGCAAATGAATCTTGATGAAGATAATGAAAGAAAACTAGAGGAATCTTCAATTGTAGTCGAATCGTACCGAAACCGAGCAAATTGCGACGAAACTCCGAAATACGAATTCGAACCATAGAATCTTGAAGCAAACACTTGAGATGAATCCAAAAGATAATAAAACTCCAGAAAATCAAGTATAATTTCAAAATGATGAAGGTTAAGCTCAAAAAATAATCAATTCCAAAGTGAAAAGTGATTATTCTTCAATGATGAAGAGCTATGGTGAGGTTTGGGAAGAAAATGTAGATGAAGATGAAGAAGTTGCAGAAAAATTCAGAGAGAATGTGAGAGAATTGAGAGTGAAGTGTGAGAAATGTGTGTGAAATGGTTGAGAAATGTTGAGGGGTCCTTGAAAAATGATTGAAGGTTTGTTTATATAGAGTTTTGGTTTGGAGTGTGAGAGGTTTGGAATTAGGCTAGGAGCTAGCTTTGGGTGGTTTTGAATCTGCTGAGGAAAAATCATTATACAAAGCCTAAGAGGAGACTGGCTTCTGCTGAGGATTATTGAGATCCAGAGACAGGTCCAAATTGGGGAATAAACTCTTGTTGAGGATTGAAGATGAGTTGAAATATTAGATACCCTGAGGTTCTGATCCTGTTAAGGTTTTATTGATGTTAAAGGTTTAAACTTTGAGTATGAAAACCTATGGAGGCTTCAAACTCTGCTGGAGATTGATGGAATGATGAGGGTTTTTCCTGATTTTTTAGGAAACTTGAGGATTTCTTTGAGATCCAAGAGGAGACGAGACTTTCCAAGTCTACTGGTATGAAGAGGTTGACTCTTAACTAGAGAATGATCTTTGTATGATGCCCAAGAGGAGGTTGTGGTTTTAAGGGATGAGAATCAACCCTAGAATGATTAGATGTTATGGTATTCTGACTCTCTGGAGGATTGAACTAGTAGAGATGACTAAGTTATGTCTTATACCTATAGGAGGTCTTTGGGTCCTTGTATTAAGCCCTAATGGAGGCTGAGAACTTCTAAGAAGCCTGAGGGTCCTTGTACAAAGCCCAAGAGGAGGCTGGGGATGCTTTTAGGAAGCCTGTGGGTCCAAACCTAAGAAAAGTTCAAGAAAAGTTTCACGGGAATAAGTCCTTTTTTTGCAGAACAATTATAGGGTTTGAAGAAATTCATAAGAGGTTTCACCGAGAATTAATCCTCTTTGGGGAAATGAATTCTCTTGTACAAATATATTTCTAAGTTAGGGTAGTCTTGAGAAAAGTTTCACCGGGAATAATGCCTTTCTCTATTCCATATTGTATAAGCCCAAGAGGAGGCAAGATTGTATCTGGATTTTCCTATGGGGAACTAGTTTTGACTGTATTGAAAGTGAAACCACTGGTTTGATCTAGACCTATACCTAATTTCTAGGGAAAACTCTAATCAAGTATGTACAAACATATATATACAGATGATATATTTATATATATATATATATATATATATATATATATATATATATATATATATAAACAAGTAAGTTGAGAAGTTAGTGGAACTTACAGTTGTGCAAGCCCAAGCATAGTAACTACAACTGCATGGTTTGTTATTCAAGAAATTGAAGAAAGTTTTGATAAAACTTTGAATTTGAATCTAAATAAAAAAAAGATAGTTGTTTTAAAAGAAGTTTGGGACTTATACTGAAAGAGACGCCCAGATGAATTCTTTCGAAAAGGCGACGATCGCGTCGTAGTTTTGAACACCACAGAGGGACTTATACAATGACTGGGGCCCAAATTATTGTACTTACAAAAAAGGATGGGTCTTACACTCTATTAGAGGCCAAAAGTTTATTTTTATACAAGAGATGGGACTTATAGCTCAAGGAGAGGCCCAGATGAAAAATAGTGACTGCACCGTTTATTTTGAAAATCGCATATCAGGACTTATACAATGACTGAGGCCCAAATTATTTATGTACAAAGGGGGTTGGTTCTTACACTCTATTAAAGGCCCAAAGTGTTTGAAAAAGAAGAAAAATGGGGCTTACAACCAAAGGGAGGCCCAGATGATTTTCGTTTACAAAACGGCGATCGCGCCGAGATCGTATCAGAACTTATACAATGACTGAGACCCAAATTATTTATGTGACAAGGGATGGGTCTTACTCTCTATTAGAGGTCCAAATTGTTTCAAATGAAGTTTGAAAATTTAAAATCAAGAGAAAAACCCTAATTTTAAATAAAAATATAAATTTTTAAAGAAAATTAAATAATAAATGATATAAAATATTAAATATATTCAAAAACAAATTGTAAACTTTAATTTTTTTTTGAAAAATCATGCTTAATCACATGAAAGCTTGAAATTCATTTGAAGTTGAAAAATCAAGGTAAGAATTTTATTTAAAAATGTTTAAAAACAAATAAAATGAAATTATTTACAAAAATTATAACTATATTAAATAAATAATATAAGTTTCATTTTTTTTGTAGAATAAAATATTTCAATATTTTTGTGAATTTTCATAAAAAAGAACAAATAAAAAATAATTAAAATTGAGAGAGAAATTAATTAAGAAAATCATAAAAAAATATGAAAAATAGAAAAATGAGAGGGAAATAAAAAATGGTCTGGGTGGGTGTTGAACCCACGCCCTCCAACCAAACACACATGCGTTGCTACCACTGGGGTGGTGATACATCCGTCTATCAAAACCACCCCATATGTACATAAGGGTGGCCTAAATTTCAGGTCAGGCCAAGGCAAAAATCAACTTTTGAGTGATTTGCAAGAAGGATCATATCTCCCTCATTTCTCCATGAAATTGGATGAAATTTAGATGGATCCTACCTAGAATTTCATGAGGAATCCAATGCTTGTTCCAGAAGTAATCTAATACCTTAGACACTCTTTATTGATCCCTTAGAAGCTTTTAGGATGATCAAAACCAGTTGGAATCCTTAGGAACAAGAACTGGCTCTTTCTTGTAAATGTGGCAAAAGTGACCAAAATTGTAACTCACTCAAATGGTGTTACAGTTGAGGGAAACTTATTGAGACAGTTTGAGGATGATATTTGGAGAGTATTTGAAGTGTTGTTTGGTTTTGAAAGTGATTGGATCAAGACATGGCTTGAAAAATGCAGAAAAGTCAAAATTTGAGGTTTTGGAGGTTGACTTTCTGATTTTGGTGTTGTACAATGAGAATGAATGTTTGAACACCTTCAATAGATGGTTTATCATGTGTTTGGATAGTTATTTGAGTGGTTTTTGCTCTGGTTTCAAGAATCCCCAAATTGGTCCATAATGACTTGAAAATGAAGTAAGAGAGGGAGAGTGAGAAAACAAGGCTTTGGTATTGTTTTGATGTGTTTTGAAACATTATAAATGACCTCTATTTATAGTAGAGGAAGTTTTTTTTTGAAGGAATAGTGAGTGGATGAGGGAGCATGCTATTATCCAATGGATTTTGTCATGTAGTACTTTCTTAAATGCCAAGGTACCAAGTCTTCTCTTATCTTGAATTCAACCAACTTTGCAGGTTTGAACACTCATGTTTCTTGACTTCTTTTGGCTGGTTTGTAACTGATTCATGCCACTTCTATGCATCACATAAATGCTTGATGCCAAATTTGAAAATCAAGGTTCATGTAAATGATGATTTTGCACATGCCAAGTTGATTTCTTGACTTAAGGGTTCAAAGTTTAAATCATCAAGTGATTCATCAAGATTCTTTATGATCTTGGAAGAGGACAAGGCTTGGAAGATGACAAAATTGGAAATGGAAATCGCGTGGCACAAGAAATGCACACAATCTGCCAAATAGTGTCATGAAAATCAGTTTGAGCAAGGCATGTTGTGAGGTTCATAACTCTTTGCCCAAGTTGAATTAATGGGAGTTCTTGTACTCTTTAGAAAGCTTGTATGACATACTTTAACTTTTATGTCAACCAATGGTCTTGGTTCAGCTTGGATCATAATGAAAAATGGCCCTAAATTTGGTGAAAAACCAAGACAGGTTATGTCCGAAATTTTCACCAAGTGTTGGAAAAAATGACCATTTTCATGTTTTTGTGATTTTGATCAATCCATAACTCAAAATACATGAGGATTTGGAATCTTTTGTAGTTGACACTTTTAAAGTATGTCATGCGAAATTTCATTTGAGCTTTGGATGGAAGAAAAAGGCCTCAGGTTTTGGGAGTTATGATATTGCAAAGTTGGTACCAAATCCATTTTGTTTCATAACAGAAAAATTTAAGTTTCTTATGGTTGCCCCTTTTGCAAGTAACCTCACTTTTGTTGATTTTTCTTGAGGGATGATGATCAAAACCATGCATTAACATTGTTTTTTACTTAGGGGAGCCATATTTGTGAAAAAATTCAAAAAATTCAAACTTGATTTTGGGCACAGTTGACATTTTGTCAGATGAATTCCAAACTGTGTGATCCTCTATGCAATCAAGTTCATGACCTAATTCAAACCTTATGGATGAATTCCATAGGTGTTTTAGGGTGTCTTGAATCATGTCCCAAGGTTTGGGAACATGTCTTGGTCCAAAGTCTAAGGTACAGTTGACTTTTTCTTCAAAACCCTAAATGTGGTCCAGATGAAATTGAAACTTGTGAATCAAACTTCTTGGATCAATCCATTGTTGTAAATGGATCAATGTCGTTTATTTGAGGCCCTCAAATCATGTCTTGAGGTCTTGGCTCATTTCTTGCCTCAAAAGTCAACTTAGGGGTGAATTAGGTCAAGAAACCCTAATTCCTTATTTTTGATGAATGCTTCCCCTGAGGCTATTTTGACTTGATGATTAGGTCCATGAGGTCCCTTGGAGCATTATGGATCATGTTTTAAAGTATTGGCTCATGCCCAGATGAAAATTTCTCTCTGGAGGCCCTGGTAGACCAAAACCCTAATTTGGTGACACTGGCGATCTTAAGGCTTGATCCACTTGGAATGTTGCAACATTGTGCTTGATTCTTGATGTGGGAGACCTATTGATCCTTTATGGGTGTTTGAGAGGCTAGAAAAGTTGAGGATCATGTCCATTTTTGATTGATCCTTTGTCTTAGTACTCTGAGAGGGCTCAAAACCCTAATTCTTGGTTGAGGTGAATGCTCAACAATCCTTGAGAAGATTGATGAGGTATGATGGTACATCCATACTTTGGTGATGATTTTCACAATGATGGGAAATCTTGTGGTCAAAATTTAGGGTATGACACTGAGTTCAACGTCATTGAAGAGGATGACTCATCTATCCCCTCAAAAACTTGGAATACTTTGGGGCAGCCAAGCGGCAAGTACGACTTCCTAGTAAAGTACACTACTCCCGAAAGCTCTCGCATAAGATATGAGGACATTCAGCCGACCGGATGGGAAGATCCTATTGAAAATAAAAATGTTGTTGAAGATGCAATAGAGGAATCTTCTTATGATAACGCTGGATGGGAAGAAGACTCTAGTGATCCAACTCTGCCAGAAATCAGTGTCATTACTGAAGACAATCCTGGAAGAAAAGTCTCAGACTTTGTGATCCACAGAGGTGTTCATCGCCATTGGGTTGCGGTCGATGTCCCGAATATCGTTCATAAATCAAAGTAATTGTCGCATCTTTGTTTTGACCTTTCACTTTTCCTGGGTTAAAAGGATGTTTTATAGGGCTTGCTTTTCTATAAATGTCCCTCTTCGCTTCGCCTAGAGCGAAAGAGTTTTGTTTTATAAGGGTTGTGTTTCAAGAATCGAAAAATCATAAATAAATAATGTCATTCTGAATTCCTGCATTTATTGCTATTTTCACTTTTTACTTTTCCAGAAAATGGAAATCCTAAAAAAACAAACCAAAATAAAAACAAAGGTTTTTCAAAAAAATACACTGCACACACTTTTGCATTCTCTCTGTCTTTTCTAAAAAGGAATCATCACGTCATGCAGATTACTTGTTTTAAACCCCATTGAAATATACGATCCAATGCCCTCTCCCAACTTTGAATTCCCGGTATTTGAACCCCACAAAGAGCCGTTGGAAACGTTTAATTTGGGTTCAAAAGAAGAAAGGAAAGAAGTTAAGATTGGAGCACTTCTCAGTGCAACTGTCAGAGAAAGTATGATAAAGCTTCTCAAAGAATTTCCAGATGTGTTTGCTTGGTCCTACCAAGACATGCCAGGGTTGGATACCAACATCGTGGAGCATCACTTACCACTGAAACTAGAATGTCCGCCAGTCAAACAAAAGTTGAGAAGGACTCACCCTGATATGGCCATCAAAATTAAGGAAGAAGTGCAGAAACAAATCGACGCATGTTTCCTTGCCACCTCAGAATATCCTCAATGGCTATCCAACATAGTGCCAGTTCCCAAGAAAGACAAAAAAGTCAGAATGTGTGTGGACTACAGGGATTTAAACAAAGCAAGCCCAAAGGATGATTTTCCCCTACCACACATTGACATGCTAGTTGACAGCACCACAAAATTCAAAGTATTCTCCTTCCTAGATAGATTCTCGGGATATAATCAAATCAGAATGGCGCCATAAGACATGGAGAAAACTTTGTTCATCACCCCATGGGGCACCTTTTTGTTATAAAGTAATGTCGTTCGGCTTGAAGAAAGCAGGGGCAACTTACCAAAGAGCTATGACAACTCTGTTTCACGACATGATACACAAAGAAATTGAAGTGTATGTCGATGACATGATTGCCAAATCTAAAACAGAATAAGAACATGTGGAATATTTGTCAAAGCTATTCGAGGGTCTGAGAAAATACAAACTCCGCTTGAATCCCAACAAATGTGCATTCGGTGTTCGCTCAGAAAAGCTCTTGGGATTCATCGTCAGCCAAAAAGGAATTGAGGTTGATCTCGAAAAAGTTAAAGCCATTCAAGAAATGCCTTCTCCAAGGACTGAAAAGTAAGTAAGAGGATTTTTGGCACATCTGAATTACATCTCAAGATTCATATTTCACATGACCGCAACATACGCGCCAATCTTCAAGCTACTCAGAAAGAACCAAAGTTGTATATGGATGGAAGACTGCCAAAAGGCTTTCGACAACATCAAAGAATATTTGTTGAATCCACTGATTCTGTCTCCTCTAGTGGAAGGAAGACCACTGATCATTTACTTAACAGTCTTGGAAGACTTCATGGGTTGTGTGCTTGGCCAACAAGATGAGACGAAAAGAAAAGTGTCTGCCATTTATTACTTAAGCAAGAAATTCACAGACTGTGAAACTCGATACACTATGCTCGAGAAAACTTATTGCTCTCTGGCTTGGGCAGCAAAACGTCTTTGCCAGTACATGATTTGTCACACTACTTGGTTAATCTCCTAAATGGATCTGATCAAGTACGTCTTTGAAAAGCCTGCTTTAACTGGAACGATTTCCCGTTGGCAGATATTGTTATCAGAATACGACATCAAGTACCATACTCAGAAAGCTGTCAAAGGAAGTGTTTTAGCTGATCATTTGGCTCATCAACCGATTGACGATCAGGAAATGATCAAACTTGAATTCCCAGACGAAGATGTAATGTACCTGAAAATGAAAGATTGCGATGAACCTCTACCAAGCAAAGGGCCAGAGCCAGGTTCCCAATGGAGACTAATATTCGACGGAGCTGCCAACGCTTATGGAAATGGAATTGGGGCAATCATCGTCACACCTCAGGGTACCCATATCTCTTTCACCGCCAGACTGGAATTCAAATGTATAAACAATGAGGCTGAATACGAAGCTTACATCATGGGCCTTGAAGAATCTATTGACTTAAGGATAAAAAAATTGGATGAATATGGAGACTTAACCTTGGTTATAAATTAGATCAAAGGAGAGTGGAACACATATCAACTAGGATTGATTCCTTACAAACACTAGGCAAGAAGGTTGTTACCCTTCTTCAACAAGATTGAGTTTCATCACATTCCTCGTAAAGAAAACCACATGGATGATGCACTAGCTACCCTATCCTCCATGATTAGTGCGAGTCGATGGAACGACATACCTGAGATCGATATAATGCACCTTGATAGGCCCGCTTACATATTTGCAATTGAAGCAGTCATAGATGACAAACCATGGTATCACGATATCAAATTCTTCCTTCAAAGACAAGAATACCCATCTGGGGCATCAAGAAAAGATTGGAAGACTCTCAGAAGACTGGCTGACAACTTCTTCCTAAACAATGATGTACTCTACAAGAGAAACTTCGACATGGTTTTGCTCAGATGCATAAACAAACAAGAAGCAAACATGCTAATGAAAGAGATTCACGAATGATCCTTTGGCACTCATGCCAATGGACACATAATGGCAAGAAAAATTTTGAGAGCAGGATATTATTGGCTGACAATGGAATCCGATTGCTATAAATACATGAGAAAATGTCACAAGTGTCAGATATACGCCGACAAAATTCATGTACCGCCAACGCATCTCAAAAGTCTTTCTTCTCGATGGCCTTTTTCTATATGGGGAATCGACATGATTGGCATGATTGAACCCAAAGCCTCAAATGGACATCAATTCATCCTGGTAGCCATTGATTACTTCACCAAATGGGTCGAAGGAATATCATACACCAATGTGACCAAACAAGTGGTGGTCCGATTTATCAAGAATAATCTCATTTGTCGTTATGGTGTTCCAAGCCTGATTATTACTGATAATGGATTGAACCTGAATAACAAGATGATAAGAGAATTATGTGTTGAGTTCAAAATTGAACACCATAACTCATCTCCCTACCGGTCTAAAATGAATGGAGTGGTAGAAGCAGCTAACAAGAACATTAAGAAAATCATTCAGAAAATGGTCGTAACCTACAAAGATTGGCATGAGATGCTACCCTTTGCTCTTCACGGTTATCGCACATCCGTCCGCACTTCAACCGGGGCAACCCCTTTCTCTCTAGTATATGGCATGGAAGCAGTGCTCCCCATAGAAGTAGAGATCCCATCAATGAGAGTATTGATGGAAGCCAAGCTAACAGAAGCTGAATGGTGTTAAAGTAGATACGATGAACTGAATCTAATCGAAGAAAAAAGGATGACGGCTTTATGCCATGGTCAGTTATATCAGCAAAGAATGAAGAAAGCCTTTGACAAAAAGGTTCGACCTCGGTGTCGCAACCTGCAAAAAACAACTGGCGAGAAAACTAGAATAGAAGAGTCGCCACCGAACGTTATTTATCCCGACGCAGGGAAAGGAAACAATCGAATAAAACCTAGAGAAAGGGAAAGACATGGTCATCGCAACCATAGTCCGGGTTCGGGAGTCGGTTATGTGAGGGGAAGGCAGTAGCACCCCCACGCGTCCATCGTACTCTATGGGATCCATGCTTATTGTCTAAATAAAGGGTGAGTTATCCTAAAGTCTACAGCTAAACAGAAAATGGGGATGGGGAAGACTGAGACAGACTCGCAAGGATTATTGAAATCCAATTCCTACGTATCTTCGTGGACGAACGAAGAATCAGAGTCAACGTAGTTCGACGGACTACGCACTAAAGGGGGGAAGGTTGCTCGTCGAGATATAGCATCTCGTGCCTACGTATCCTCAATCGGACGAGAAAGAGGAATCAGAGAAAACGTAGTTCGATGGACGAGTCAAAAAGGAGGAAGGGTGCTCGCCAAGACATCGCCGTCTTGTGCCTACGTATCCTCAATCGGACGAGAGAGAGGAAGTCAGAGCAGTCGTAGTTCGACCTAACAAGGTCGGTAAGTGTTTTTTTACGTGAGCGACGAGCTCCTTTCTGAAAACGGTTTAAAACCCAACAATCCTGAAGGATAAAAATGATTTGAATTTGTTTTGTGTTTTTTAGACAGAAGTGATTTAAGTTAGTTCATAACTTGCATTGCACCAAAGTCTATGGCATAGGAACGAATGCATAGCAAATCGTCCCAAGACAAGACGTCCGCGAAACACTCTAGAAAAATGGGAGGAAATCCCTCATTCCTCATTCCCCACACTTAAGGCTCATGCGCAATACAAGTTATCTTTATTAAGTGTTTTAGAGTTGTTATGAGATGAGAAGAGAAGACTCAAGTCGGAAAAAAAACACTACGGGGAATTCTATCCTAATGTTGTCATACAAAGGTGGCCCTATAGTTGAGGTAAGAGGGGAAAATTCTACCTAATGTTAGCATGCATGGTTTGAATCCTAATGTCTATCCTACTCCAAGCTTAATCAAAGATTAAGTTGGACTAGGAAGTCCTAAGGGAACAAGCGAAAGCAAGGCAAAATCCAAAGCAATAAAAAACATTGGCTACAACAGCGCTCCAGCACCTGCACAGTGGTAAATTCCAGTAAATACACCAAACAGTATTTAACATCTCAAGTTCAGCACAAAAGGATGTGTAAAAGGCCAAACAGCAACACATACAACAACACATATGCACCAAGACAGCAGTGGAAAACAGGGCAGCACACCATGGATTTGAAAACGATGCGATCATGGCATAACAAACGTATATCAAGCATCACGCATTCCTCAATCAATCATGATACAATCACACCACACACCATAGTGAACAATTCTCAAAAACAATCATGAAAGAATGCACCACATTAAGCACATGAACAAGTCAAATCAAGTATGCATCTCATGAAATTAAATGCAAGCAAGCATGTACAACGCAACAACTCCAGCAATACCAGCAATAATTCACAATTAACATGCTCAAGGAGTGTGTGCAAAGTGTTCATCACATCAAGAAAACATCAATGCAAACATGAACATTTATCGATGAGAACCGAGAATCGCGTGTCGAAGGATCGTGTTCATTCAATGGTGTGAGGTGAAACAACTTAAGAATAATCCACAAATCATCAACTTATTAATCCATGAAGTTTAGACATGCAAAGGATCTCAAACAAACAAGAAAATGCAAGAAAATCACATTCTGCAGCACTGGTAACCGGTTAGCGTGTGGGTGTTAACCGGTTACTTAGTTCAAAATCAGACAAATTACGCCAAAATACAAAGGAGTAACCAGTTAACGCATGGTGAGTAACCGGTTACTCTGGGACAGTGGCAAAAAAAACCTGTTTCAAAAGAACTTTTCAGCAACAAATCACTTCTCCAAACATCCAAATGATCATGCAATCAATTAATCACGAAATTCATATCAAATAACAGCAATCAAACATCAATTAAATCCAATAATCATCACCATCATGAATCAAATTCAAGCAAAATGGATCCAAATAAAAAATCACCAAAGATCTACATCGAATAAGTTATAAATAAGCTAAAACAAGTATAGATCTACAGAAAACCAACCTACAAAGATGAGATTTGCTTTGGTGATTGTTGCAAATGAAAATTGATGAATCCAAGCAAGAAATCCAAGATCTATGCAAGAAACTTCAAGATCCAAACAATGTGATGGTTTTGCTTCAAGCTTCCTCCAAAATGAGTTCCAAAGCTCAAAATCAAGAGTGAAACAGCAGCAAATTCAAGATCCTTCCAAGAATTGGTGAATGGATGAAGGTTTAGTTCCAAGATCAACAAATTTCAATGCAAACTTTGTTAAACTTTGATGAAGGAACTTTGAGTGAGGGTTTTGAAATGAAAGAAAAGCTGAGAGAAAAATTGAGTGAAAAGTGTAGAGAATTCAGAAAATGGATCAAGATTATGTGAGGTTTGGAATAAATTGATTTAAATAGAAGCTAGGTTAGGAATTCAAATGTGGTTTGGAGTATGGGTTAATGAGTGGAGTGGAGATTAGGAATGGAATTTTGAAAGAAGAGTGGGGAATTAGAGTGGAAAGTGATGGAGGGAATTTGAATTTTGGGTGGAAAATGATGAAAATGAATCAATTCTAGATCCTTCCCACACACGTACAAGCCAAGCACATGATGCAAATTTAATTTTTCAAATTGTGCTCAGAGTAACCGGTTAACGTGTGGTGAGTAACCGGTTACTTAGTTCAAACTTGCTGAGGATGCGCAGAAAAACAAGGGAGTAACCGGTTAACGCCTGGTGAGTAACCGGTTACTTAGTTCAAATTTTGAATTTTGGCGCCTTTTGGAGGGAAACTTGGAAAAGTAACTTCTGACAGTTGTTTTGAACCTGTTAAGCCTCTGAAACTCAAAACTTGATATTGCTACTGAGTAACACCTGGAATGAAACACAAATTCTTGCTGGCACCTCAGAATATCCTGCTGAATTAGTAATGTCTGACACCAGATCGGTTGATCAGAAAATGACTGTCGGAGCTATTGATTATCGAATCATCTAATGAGCAAAATAAATGCTCAAAATGACTTTGAAAGCTATCTGCTTGGCTCTGAACACTATTGAAAATCAAACTGGAACTGATAACGCCATGAGCTGCTGATAGATACCTTGATCCCATGCCTAACAGAAACATGCCAATGCAAAATGACGATGCGAATGAAATGAAGCATAAGCCAAAGAGGATTAGAAACAAGAGGGCAAATTTTGAGGTGTTACAGCTGCCCCTATTCAAACTTCTTGGATCCGAGGGTATGGATGCAAAGGCTTCCAAACAATCAGGATACATGGAGATTGAATACCAAAATAACCGCACAAATTCGCATCCTGCAAAAGGAGAGGCGACTCCGCTGGGGAACATGTAATAAAAGGTGTCAGATCATAACACGGACGAGTGTTAGAGATCAATACGGACGAAGTATTGAAGTGGATTTAAACAAACATGAATGAGTGTTGACTGTGCTGGGGATAAACACAGACGAGTGTCTAAAATGTTCACACACGGACGAGTGCTGAAAGAACACGGACGGGTGTCTAAAGGTCAATACAGACGGGTATTGGCTAAAAAGTTCAAACACGGACGGGTGATGAAAGAACACGGACGGGTGTCTAGGGTCAATACGGACGGGTATTGGCTAAAAGGCTCAAACACAGATGGGTGTCTAAGGTCAATACGGACGGGTATTGGCTAAAAAGTTCAAACATGGACGGGTGATGCAAGAGCACGGACGGGTGTCTAAGGTCAATAGGGACGGGTATTGGCTAAAAAGTTCAAACACGGACGAGTGATGAAAGAGCACAGACGTGTGTCTAAGGTCAATACGGACGGGTATTGGCTAAAAAGTTCAAACACGGACGGGTACTGAAAGAACACGGACGGGTGTCTAAAGGGTTCAAACACGGACGGGTGCTGAAAGAACACAGACGGGTGTCTAAAAGGTTCAAACGCGGACGGGTGCTGAAAGAACACGGACGGGTGGCTAAGGTCAATACGGATGGGTATTGGCTAAAAAGTTCAAACACAGACGGGTGATGAAAGAACACGGACGGGTGTCTAAGGTCAATACAGACGGGTATTGGCTAAAAGGTTCAAGCACGGACGGGTGATGAAAGAACACGGTTCAAAAGGCAACTTTACTGGGGATTGAAATGCTAAACCGAACACGGACGGGTGTCGAGAGAACACATACAAGTGTTTAAAATCAATACGGACGAAGTATTGAGGCAATGTTAAAGACCACGGACGAGTGTCAAAAGAACACGGACGAGTGTTTGAGAGAACACGGACGGGTGTTTAAAATCAATACGGACAAAGTATTGAGACAATGGAAAAGAACACGGACGAGTGTTAAACGCTAACAACTTTGAGGGGATAATCCAAAAGACCCCCTGGACGAAGGGGTGAAGAGAAACCACAGACCGACGATCCTGGCAAACAACTCTGCAGGGGTATACCAAATAGCTTCGCCAAATGACCAAGTCCATTGCTTGGGGAATAAAGTTGGACGATATCTCCTGAATTACAGCTCTTCCTGTTGGGGAATCTCCTGGCAAAAGAGAACTTAAACCTGGCTTATGCTTCGAATGCATATGTTTGAATTTTTCTATGGTGTAATGCTCCATACGAAATGGAAATGCTACGCTTTTGGGAGGATGCCATGCAAAATGCTCATGCAATGCAAAAGAAGCGCTCCATCAAAATAAATGCTGAAGACGAAGGCAACTCCACTGGGGATGACAAACTAAATTGTCTCCGAGAACAAAACCTTGCTGAGGAAAAACACACTGAACAACTTTCCTGATCAACCACTCTGCTGAAAGATGAAACCCAAAGAGAATTTTCCCTCTGTTGGGGATTAAGAATAACAACTACTGCGGATGGAACCCAAAGATCTGCTACAGAAAAGGTGCCAATAACCACTGGACATAACACCTGCTGGGGGTGTCCACCAACGTTGAACAAACTGTTGTGAGGATTACCACCAAACTCTGCTTGGGGAAACGAGTTAATAATACCAAACCTGCTTGGGGTTATCACTGAACTTAACCTGCTGCTGGGGGAAATTACCCTCATCCTGCTGGGGATTAGCTCAAATTGTCGTCGACGAGACAATACTTCCTGACCGACTGGGGAAAGTAGACACCAAGACTCTGTGGGGATGATAACATCTTTGTCCATGGAAGATATTCCACAAGTCTCCTGCTGGAGATACAACAACATCAACTCCTGAATGCTTGTTGGGAAACAATAATCCAAACACGAGTTTGGCTGGATAAACAATCCTCTATACTCTGGCTGGGGAGAGCAACAATCTGCTGAGGATGATGTAATTCCAATGCTGGGGAGAGTAACTCTACTGGGGAGAAACCTTGTTACCCTACACACAATAACAAAAAAAATTCTATATGCAAAAATCGCTATCTCGATTACCATCCACAATATTCGTTGCCTGAGCAATTTCCATTGTTTTCCGATATGCTCCGCAAAGCTTGACATTTTCACATGCAATGCTTATCAAAATATCAGACATTTTCACAAGCAAAACAACAAAAGTAAAAACATAAATGGAAAGTTCTTTGAGTGAAAATGAAAATTTTATTGAATGAATTGGCCCGTAAATAGGCATTTACAACTGGAAGAAATTCCTGAAATGAGGTAATTGCGAAAAAAGTAAAAAGAAAATACACATGTCGGCAATGTGGGAACATATATCCACCATGATTCAATTCAGCTATGACCTATATGTCTCGCTTATCCACAGATGCTTTGACCTTCGAAGAGACTGACTGGACCGATTCCTTTCCTTCGAAATTTCCATGTATCAAAAGTGCTCACAGATCGAACGCAGATCGTAGCCTCTTGCTCTCAAATCCCTAACTTTTGCCTGGATCGCCCTTTTCGGGTTTTCAATCCACCGGGATACCCATTTTTGCCAATGTTGCCTTTTCAGGTTTTCAACTTCGCGGGTTTATTCTTTTTTCCTTTTTATCCCTAACTTTTGCCCGGACCTTTTCTTTTTATGGTTCGCCGGGATGCCCTCTCTTGCCTGGATCTTCTTTTTATGTCCAACGGGTTTCTTTTATGCAAAGTATTTTTTGACTACGTCTGCGTTCACAGGGGACGTAAAATCTTCGCCATCCATAGTTGAAAGTAATAAGGCTCCACCAGAGAAAACCTTTCTTACTACATATGACCCTTCGTAGTTTGGAGTCCACTTGCCCCTGTGATCTATCTGAGGAGGAAGGATCCTTTTCAAAACCAACTCGCCTATCTGAAAACACCGAGGACACACTTTCTGATCAAAGGCTTTCTTCATCCTGCTCTGATACAACCGGCCATGTGCAATGGTTGCCAATCTCTTCTCTTCAATAAGGCTTAGCTGATTCAACTGGGCACGTACCCATTCAGCTTCATCAAGCTTTACATCTACCAGAATTCTCAAAGAAGGAATCTAAACCTCTAATGGTAAGACTGCTTCCATACCATATACCAGTGAGAAAGGAGTTTCCCCAGTTGATGTACGCACCGAAGTACGATAACCGGGTATGGCATAAGGCAACATCTCATGCCAATCTTTGTATGTTACCGCCATTTTCTGCACAATCTTCTTGATATTCTTATTCGCTGCTTCAACAGCCCCATTCATCTTCGGACGATAGGGAGAAGAATTGTGATGTTCAATCTTAAAGCTTTGACATAGCTCCTTCATCATCTTATTGTTCAAATTTGAACTATTATCAGTAATGATTCTCTCCGGGACTCCGTAACGACATATTATGTCCTTATTTATAAACCGGGCTACCACTTGTTTGGTGACATTGGCATACGAGGCTGCTTCCACCCACCTCGTGAAGTAATCAATGGCAACCAATATGAAACGATGCCCATTGGAAGCAGTCGGCTCAATCTTTCCAATCATATCAATGCCCCACATGGAAAACGGCCAAGGAGATGACAATACATTCAGAGGAGTAGGTGGTACGTGCACCTTATCAACATAAATCTGGTATTTATGGCATTTCCTAGCATATTTGAAATAGTCAGACTCCATAGTCATCTAGTAATACCCCGCTCTCAACATTTTTCTAGCCATAGCATGCCCATTGGCATTGTCGTAACCCGAAATTTGACCTCCCTCTTTTGCCTTTTGCATAAGCATGCGCATTCACATCATTAGCATACACATTCGCACTTTTCTCTGTGTGTTTCTTGCCGCAGGATATTCAGGTTTTCCAAGCCCGATTAATCATATCCTCACAAGATCATCGCGTCATCAAAACAAGCACAAAATGAAGGTTTACATACCTATTCATCAAGACAAGAGGTCGAAAACCACAACCGGGACTCCAGTATCATTTCCTGAGCAATTTGGGCAAAAATTGACTGAAGTAACCGGTTAACGCATGGTGAGTAACTAGTTACTCAGTGCAATTTTGAAATTCCTGCTGCATTTTTTGAGACAACAGTCATGCACACTCTTTGGTCATTGATCCTACAGTGTTCTAGCAGTGTGTGGAATATTCTAGACATCTCTAGACATTTCAAGACATTCCAAGTGCATTTATTCCAATGTTTCACTCTAATTCAAGTGCACCATGTTCCTTGTTTTCCAAGCATATCAACCTTTGGATGATGGAGTGCACCTTGGGATTGTTACCGAGTTGGTTCTAACTAACCGAGTTAACCCCCTTGACTCGGTGAGTCAAGTCCAACTAACTCCTAGCCTAGTTCCAAACCCAAAGCTAATTCCAAACCAAATTCCAAACCATCTCACACTCCAAACCTAAAATCTATATAAACTCACCTTAACCCATTTTCAAGGACCTTCAACCATTTGCTCCATTTCACTCTCAATTCTCCCACATTCCCTCTGAATTTCTCTACAACATCTTCATCTTCATCTCAATTCTCTTCCAAAACCTCACCAAAGCTCATTTCTACTTTGAAGGATAATCACTTTTACATCAAAAGTGATTATTTCTTGAGCTCAACCTTCATCATTCTTGCTATTACACTTGGATTTCTGGAGTTATTTCAGGTTTTGGATTAATCTTGAGTATTTGCTGCAACTTCCAACGGTTCGGATTCGCATTTTGGAGCTTTATCGTATTTTGCTCGATTTCGACATGGTTCGTCTACAAATTGAAGATTCTTCTGGTTTTCTTTGATTTTCTGCATCAAGAATCCTTTGTAACAATCACCAAGGCGTATCTCAGCCTTGTAGGTTGATGGATCTATCTTTTCTCTCTGTTTCGATTGATTTCGCGCGTTTACGTTGTGATTTTGATCGTGTTCGGTTTGATTTATCATGCAATTGTTTGATCTTTGATCTTCATGATTATTGATTTCAAGTTGTGTTTACTTCCCTCACATGATGTAATTTTCGTGCACAAATTTGTATTTAAGCACGTGGTAGTTTGCATAAGTGAATATGTGCTGAGAATCACTTTTGAAAAGCTGTTTTTACTGTTTTTTTTCCTCCACTGTTCAGTGGTAACCGGTTAACGTATGGTGGTTAACCGGTTACTCAGTGCAATTTTCACCCAGAACGCTAATTTTCTAGCAAGTAACCGGTTAACACATGGTGAGTAACTGGTTACCACTGAACATAATGGCCATTTTCTTGCATTTTCAAGTGTGTTTGCCATGCTTTCTTTATTTTAACTTCCATTAATTATCATGCTTGATTTTATGGATGTTCTAAATGTCATTTCACTTCTGGTTGAGGCATATTCATGAACTTTCAATGCACATTTTCGATTATTCATTTTGTTTCATGTTCTTAGCATTGTATGAACATAATCCTTCTTGCACTATCTTTGTTCACATGATACATGATTTTGTGTGGCACTTTGATGATCATTTGGCACTGTTTTGCACCTTCCATTTCAGTTTACATCAATTTTATTCTTCATGGATAAACTTAATCTTGTGTAATCAATAATTCACTCCTTTGTGCTTTAATGACTTATCATCCTCTTTGGAAAGTTGTTAGCATATTTCTCCCTTGATTAATTGATCGAAACACGTTTAGATTAGTTGATCTTCCCCTTTCCTCTCTTTAGGCTTCCTTTAGAGCTTTCTCTCTAGTTCCCCCGTGGAGTTGGAGTTTCGCGCTGCGCCTTGCATCGGAGCACTATACAAATTGAAGTCATTATGCTGTCCGTTTCTCTACGCAGGAACGCTGTACAACTTAGAGCTGTTGTGCCGTCCGTTTCAACTTCCGCATTACACCCTGTGTGTGTTAGGGAAGGAATGAGAAGGGAAAATTCCTACTCTCATTCTGACTACTTCAGGTACGGGACGAATGACCCTGTGCTTGGCTTAGTCATCTCTATCTCCAGGCGGTAATGTGCTTTCTTTCCCCAGTCGAGTTGATCCTTGATCACTCTTCTCTCTTTGCAATCTCTTTCGATTCTTGATCACTCCTATCTCTCTCAATCTCTCCTTTTGATCAATCACCATCCTTCTTGGTTAAGATCATTATTCTTACGCTAGCAATCTCTCTTTGTTCAATTACTCCTTTCTTCTTGTAATCAATCATTGCTTTTTGATTCCCCTGAAGAGTCTCAATTCTCTTTCTTTGGTCCAACACAGTTTTCCTGTCACGACCATTTTTTCCCCGGGAGTTCGCAACCTTCTATTGGTTCTTCTCCTTTGTTTGGTTAATCAATGCCGGTCAGCTAAAACACCAATGTTTGCACTCCTTCTCAGTTAACCACAGTCCGTCTGTTAAAACACTGAGTTCTTTTGGGTTAATCACCTATTATTTGTTAATCACTTTTTTTCTTCAGTTAACCACAACCTGTCTGTTAAAATACTAAACGCCATTTTCGAGTTAATCACCTTGTCTTGGTTAATCACTCATTTCTCTCGATTAATCACAGTGTTCTGTTAAAAACCAAATCCCTGGCAGTTGGCAACCTTTCTTGGTTCGGATACTTGCACCCTTTGGGCTAGTAACCTCTTTTGGTTCAATACCCTTCTTCGTTGGTCAAAGTGCTGTTTGTTCAGTCATTACCAACATCCCTTTTGGGTTACGACCTTCGATCGGTCCTCCACCCGTTCTTCTGGTTAATCACAGTTTTCTCTGTTAAAACTAATGCTTCTCTACCCCCACAAAGTTGTAGTCCTTTCTTTCTTCGGTTAGCCACTGTTTATCAGTTAATATACCAATACCCTTCAAAGTCAAACACCTTCTCTTGGTTCAGCACTCTCTCTTGGTCTATCACAGCCTGTCTGTTGATACCAGCTTCTTTTCCCCGCCAGGGTCTTACTCTCCTTCTTCGGTTAACCACTGCCAACCAGTTAATATACCGAATCTCTCTTGGTTATGACACCATCCCTTCATTTAGATCCCCAGCGGAGCCCTTGTTATTCATTTTGCTCTTACTCTCTTGGTTATGACACCATTTCTTTTGCATCCCCAGCGGATCTTTCTCCATCTCTTGCTCTTGGTTTTGGCACCACCTCTTTCATCCCCTTGTTTCTTCCTTGTTTTATTTTCCGTTCAGTTCCCCGAACTAAGGAAGCTCTGATTCTGCATTCTTTCGAATGTATGATACGTAGGCATGAGATCGCAATGATCTCGGCGAGCACACTTCCACCTTTCTTCCGTCTTCCTCCTTTCTTTTTATCTTTTTTGTCCCCTGGTTCCATGAACTATGATGCTCTTACTTCCTCATTGCACTATGAGGGTACGTAGGCACGAGGACTCCGTTCCTCCGCGAGCACTTTCTTTCTTTCTTTTCTCTTTCCCCTTTCTCTCTCTCTCCTTCTTTTAGTTAGAAGCCTTTAGATAGATAACCCATCCAAGCCTAGAACCAAGCGAAATGGTTCCCGTCGAGTACGACAGATGCGTTAGGTGCTAATACCTTCCTTTCGCATAACCGACCCCCCTTTTCCGTTTCTCTTCCCCTTGGGTTTTATCGATATTTTCCCTGTCCTTTGGGACTAAATAAAGTTGGGTGGCGACTCTGTTGTATCTTTGAGTGTGCGATTCACTCAGATGTAAACCAGCCATCTTCAACTAGCGACTCTGCTGGGGACTGGTTGACCTATTGCTGGTTCATCCCTCGAGGGGTCTCGCCTAGTTTTGTTTGCTTTTCTTGCTTGTTTGGGTGTTTATCTTTTGCGCTTTACTCGCTTTAGCTTTATGTTTATTTATCGCATTTCTTTACCGCTTTGAATATTCATATGCTGCATATTCTAGATATTTTCTATTTTCTGTTGTTGTGATGGGTAGATATTATTGGAGAGAAAGGTCCTAACACCGGGCCTAGTATACACATAGGCTAGAACGTGGATAGTCGTGAGGCATGCATTTTGCGCGTCGGGATATCACGAGACCCACATCCCAGATCATTATTCGTTTAAGAATACCTCTGTCCTGTGAGAATTCACTACGGCGGGGGATTTTCATGCTGAGTCCTATAGTTTGGGCGACCTTCTAGGGACCACCTTGTTGTGTCTAAATCACACCTGTGAGGGGGATGGGATTTTGCATGAAAATAAGCCACTTCATACCCTTGTTCTCACACACGCCAGATTTCTTCACCGACACATCAGATTATGTTGCACTGACACGGATTTATGTGCAGATATCTGGATTGTTTAGATTTGATTATGCAGACAACTATGGCTTCTTGTTGTTGTGTTTCATATCATTTCATCATGTAAATTAATTTTTGCATGTGCATTTCCAGGTTTTCGAAGGCTTATCTTTTGTTGGCATTATCATAGAGATGAGTACTGGTTGTCGTGGTATCTTCAGTTACAAGTTTGTGGAGCCCAAGCTGGGTGTTTTTAGAGGTTTGGCATCTTTGTTGGTTGAAGATCACATAGGGGTTTTCATAGGTACTTATGGTAAGCTGTTGACAGTCCTCAACACTGAAGTCAACATCACTGCTATTCATACTCTGGTTCAGTTCTACGATCCGCCATATAGGTGCTTCACATTTCAGGATTATCAGCTAGCACCTACGCTTGAGGAGTATGCTTATATTCTGGGGGTTGAGATCAAGAAGTAGGTTCTGTATGTGTACACTAGAGGTTGTCCGAAGTTTCACCTTATTACTGATGCGCTTTGCATTAGTAAGAAGGATGTAGAGGATAATCTCAAGACCAAAGGGAAAGGTATTCGAGGGTTTTCTTCGAAGTTCTTGGTTAACAAGGCCACTACTTTTGCTAAGGATAGAAACTGGAAGGCTTTCAGCGCCGTTCTGGCTTTACTGATATATGGGATTGTCTTGTTTTCGAACATGGAGGATTTCGTAGATCAGGCTGCCATCAGTATCTTCTTGTCCAAGAATCCTGTTTCGACGCTTCTTGCTGATACCTACCATTCTATTCATTCCAGGAATGAAAAGAAGAAAGGAACCATTGTCTGTTGTGCTCCTTTGTTGTACCGATGGTTCATGTCTCACCTTCCACAGAAGGGTCCCTTTGTTGAGAATAAGGATAATCTAAAGTGGTCTCAACGAATCATGTCTCTTACCGCTGATGATATTTCTTAGTATTCTCGAGTCTTTGACGACATTCCGATCATTCTTCATTGTGGGAAATTCTCCAATGTGCCTCTCTTGGGTACAAAGGATGGAATTAACTACAATCTGAGAATGGCTTTCTGACAGTTGAGATACCCTATGGTTGACAAACCTGATCCTGAGGAAGTGGAAGAGTTCATCTTTTATGAAGGGGTTAATGACATGGGTTTGCTGAAGAGGTTTAGTACCGCTTGGACTCAGATTCATCTCGAAGGTAGAGCCGATTTGGGTAAGAAGAATTACGTAGCCAAGGACGCTTACACACTTTGGGTCAAAGAGCGCGTCAAAGAGATTTTGTTGCCATTCTCTCCTGAGCCTTCCATGAATACCAACCTTCCTGAACTTGCCATTGTTCCTCCATTTGAAGTCGATCAACTCAAGCTGATTGTTGAGAAGTTGAAGAAGGAGAATGTTGATCTTCGTCTCAACCTTGATAGAATCACTTCCGAGAAGAATAGCCTATAGATTGAGCTCCATCAGAAGCGCGAGCGCATGCTCAAAGAGGTGGAGGTTGAACAGAACAAGCGTAGGATTGTGGGTGATGCTTTGAAGAGCACCTATGAGGGACTTGCTTCAAAGAAGAGACAACTCGCCGATGCTCATTATCAGGCCTACAAGGGGGAGCTGAGCTACAACAAGCAACTTGAAGAGCTTCGAGGGAAGTTATCCGAGTTCAAGGCAAAGTGGCAAAGTAAACAAGACCGTGCTAATCAGTTAGCAAAGGACTTTTCCCAATGTCGAGCTAAGCTCGACAAAGTCTTCGGTGAGATTCATAAGCTGCAAGATCAAGCACATCAGAGCCAAGAGCAGATTAGCCAGCTCAACACAGAGAGCTCTCATTGGGAGCATCAAAGCCGTCATCTACAGAACCTCCTGGATCAGAAAGAGGCCTTTCTTCAGGACATGCTTCAGGGACCTAATTATTCGTTGCTGCTTAATCTCATGAAGGATGCGAAGTACTGGAGTGAGAGGCACGACCGTCTAGCCAGATTTACTGAGCATGCATTGGAGGACCTACCGGGGTTGTTGAGGGATGCATATACTGATGCATTGCCGCACCGGCTTCCTTGGGTTGTTTTTCATTTCTTATCTGTGTGTAGGGTGGTATTTGATAGGATCCGTGCGGATTTTGTTGTAGCCCAAAAGGCAGATGTTTGACTTGTATTCGACTTGCACTTCTTTCCTTATTGCTGAATGAAGAAGATTCTTGTTCACTGTATCTTTTATACCTTTATTTGTATGCTTTATGATTATTGTCAACAAAGATAAGTTTAAGAATTCCTGGAATTTAAAACTTTATTTTTGCATGCATATCATACATTCATCTGCACACAAATGCACATCCCTTCATCCGAAACCGTTGATCATCCTTGTCCGCATTCCTTGTAGCAAGACGACGACGCGACATCGATATTTCACTCGCTCAAACAAATCCAGAATCATGGCTGACTTCGAAGCTGAGAACGATGCTTAAAGGAAACTCTGGCACAATTCCAAGGTCGGATGGATCAGTTTCAGACGAACATGGATGTCATTATGGAGCTCCTTCGTGCTCAGAGGGACGTCGCTGATGCTGCCACTGTTGTTGCAACTACTACTGATGCAACTATTGTCACTCCTGTTGTAACTGTTCCTCCTATTGTTATGGCTACTCCTGCTGTTGTTATTCCTTCTCCTGCTAGAGTTGAGGTACCAGTTGAGCCTGTGAATCAGCCTGCCATTCAACCCAGTTTGAACCAGATGCCCGCTGGTTTTCCTTGGGGCATGCCTCCGAATTACACTCCTCAGATTGCAAATAATGGTGGTGCCTTCATGCCATATCAACCTTTTGTTGCGCCCATGACTAATGGGAATGCTGCCACATATCCATGGGTCATGCCTACTCCAGTCCCGCCTCCAGTGGTGAATGATGATCCTGAGAATCTTCAGGCTCAAACTCATCAAACCGTCGGATTGGTTGATACTGAAACTCCTGAAGAAGAAGAGTATGTGTATAGAGGACCTCCTATTCATGTTCCGGTTTCGTCTCAAGTTGCTCAAACCGCTGTTCCGAATGTTCATCCTGGGATGTTCTATCCTGGGGCATCTTTCTCAGCTGCTGGGGTACCTCCTCCGAATTATCCGTATGGTGTTCTGATGGGTCAGAATGCTGGTCAGATGGTTAATCCGGGTTTGGTGTATCCTTCTCAGTTTGCTACTCTGCAAGTGAATGCTTCTGCCGCTTCTCAGCTGCCAAATCCTCAGATTCTTGTCAGGCCCACTAATCAGAATAGATCAGTTGACTACAATTTGTTGGAAGACTGTATCAGAGCTATTGAAGGGTTCTCTGCTTTTGGTATGGAAGCCAAAGACTTGTGTTTGGTTCCAAATGTTGTGCTACTGCAGAAATTCAAGATACCTGATTTGCCAAAATATAAAGGTTTGAGCTGCCCGCGTAGTCACATCCCTATGTATTACAGGAAGATGGAATCCTATATTGATAATGATGAATTGCTTGTTCATTATTTTCAAGATAGTTTGTCTGGTGCTTCATTGGATTGGTACATGGGCTTGGAGCGTAGTAAAATCCGTACTTGGAGGGATCTATCTGAGGCGTTCGTGAGACAATACAAGTATAACCTTGATCTTGCGCCAACTAGATTGCAATTACAAAACCAATCCCATCGCTCCATTGAAACATTCAAGGAGTATGCACAAAGATGGCGTGAGATGGCATCTCGTGTGCGACCGACTCTCTCTGACAATGAGTTGGTTGACATCTTTATGGGTACATTACAAGGATCTTACTATGAAAAAATGGTGGGTAGTTCTTCATCAAACTTTGTTGATGCTGTGACCATTGGTGAATGGATTCAGAACGGTTTGAAGACTTGAAAGATTCCTGGAGCTGCTTCCCAGCAGCCGGCCACTCAGAAGTCTCAGAACAGTCAGACAAAGAAGAAGGAAGGTGAAGCCAATGTTGTGACAGCTCAAGTTCTTCCTCAGTATCAAGCTCCCATGGCTCCCATGTCGTACTATCCATATCCATACATTACTGCTGCACAGTATCAACAACCTCCATATCAGTATCATCCGCAACAACCAGTTCAGAATGCTCAGAATCAACAACAGAATCAACAAAACAAAAGTCAGCAGAATCAGAACTGTCAGAACAACGACAATCAAGGAAACCATAAGCATCCGAATTTCGACAGAATTTCTGTGTCATACACTGAATTATTTCCTTATCTGGTTCACCAAGGGGCAATTGTCCCCAAGTAGATTGCACCTGCAATTCCTCCATTTGGCCCGAAGCATAACCTAAATGCATCTTGTGCCTATCATGCTGGATACATAGGACATGCAACAGATGACTGTTTTGTTTTCAAAACCAAGGTTCAGGAACTCATTGATAAAAAAGTTTTGACTTTCACTGAGGAAGGACCTAACATTCAGAGTAATCCGTTGCCGAATCACGGTGGACCTGCAGTTAATATGATTGAGGATAGTCTGAAGGATAAATTAATCTTGGATGTTGACGAGGTAAAGACCTCGATGGCCGTGGTTTTCAAGAAATTGAATGAACACGGGCTGTTGAAAGGGTTGCATGGTAAGTGTCAAATTTGTGACGATAATCCCAACCAGTGTCGAAGGCTGATGGGTTTGCTTTCAGATTCTGATGAACCATGGCGAAGTGCAATTTACCAGATCTAAACCTATTGAGGAGGTTTCTGCCATCGAGCCGTTCACCATCGTCTATAGGAAAGTTCCTGTGGAATCTCCTAAGCAGAAGAGGGTGCAACCCATCGTTGTTTGTCCGCCGAAGCCGTTTCCGTATCAGAATTCTAAAGAGGTACCATGGAAATATGGGTCTACTGTGTTTTTTGGAGGTCAAGAGATAAGGTTCGCCGAATCCGAGATCGTGAATGTTACAGCCGGTGGAGGTATGACTCGTAGTGGACGTGTGTTCGCTCCAAAAGTCACTACAAAGCCTGTTTAAGTTCCAACTGTTGTCCATCCCAAGGAAACATTTGCAACTGCAACCCCTGCTGTTCAACAAGGGGCATCTTCTACTGCAGTTCCATTACCGACTATCTCGTCTGAGGATATTTCAAAGAGCAAGGAGACCCTTGATGATCAAGAGTTCCTTAAGTTGATCAAGAAAAGTGACTTTAAAATTGTGGATCATCTGGGTCAGACTCCCTCGAGGATCTGAATTTTGTCCCTACTCATGAGTTCGCCTGCGCACAGATCAGCTTTGTTGAAGGTCTTGAATAGTGCCCAGGTCATGCAAGATATATCCGTTGTCGAGTTTCATGATGTAGTGGCCAACATAACTGCAAGTCGGTATTTGGGTTTTAATGAATCGGAATTGCCTCCTGAAGGAAATGCCCACAACAAAACGCTGCACATATCTGTAACCTGCACAGACATCCTGTTATCTCGTGTTCTAGTGGATACCGGTTCTTTTCTCAATGTGATGCCTAAGGGCACATTGAGTCAATTACTAGTGGAAGGAAACGAGATGAGACCAAGCACCTTAGTTGTCAGAGCCTTTGATGGTTCTCGAAGGCAAGTCATCGGAGAAGTGGATTTACCCATCAATATTGGGCCGCATTTGTTTACCATTACTTTCCAAGTGATGGATATCAATCCTGCGTACAGTTGCCTACTGGGTCATCCATGAATCCACGCGGCAGGGGCAGTTACATCCACTTTACATCAGAAGTTGAAGCTCATGTTTGAGGATCAACTTGTCATTGTCTGTGGTGAAGAGGATTTAATTGTAAGCGAGTTATCATCTTTTCGATATGTCGAGACCGAAGAAGGCATAGCTGAGGTGCCTTTGCAGTGTCTCGAGTTCGAAGATGTCAGCTCTGCTTCAACTAGTCAAAGTAGATCACCACAATTGACTTTAGCATCTACTAAGAGTGCTAAAGAGACCATCGATAGAGGTGCCTTGCCAGGCTGGGGGCACGTGATTGATGTGGTTGAGAAGCATAATCGTTTTGGAGTGGGTTATCATCCTGGTCGTCAATCTGGTTCCTCTAATCAGAAGCAAGGCAACTTTGTCAAGTTCCATAGCGTGGGTTTCCAGTAGGGTGACATCGTGGCAGCTGCTGATGATGCTGGTCTCAGTAATCAGATTTCAAGCTTCGTGCGCTAATGTCTGCCGGGTTTCAAGCTCAACAATTGGACATCTACCGTGATTCCTGTGGTTTTCGTATATAACATGTAATGCATTTTTCTTTCTCGTTCTCTCGTCCTTGCCCGAGACGAGTGGATAGCTTGTAAAGGGCCTCGCGCTTTTGCAATATTATGTGATCAATAAATAAAAGTTTTTTGCATTCAAAATCATGCTCTATTTTCTTTCTTTATTTTACTTTTTCACAAAAAACAAATGGCAAAAGTTTATTTTATTTTTCACTTTTTATATGGCTCATTCTAAACATATTCATAAACATGCAGAACTAATAAAAGCATTGATAACAATATGGCAAACACCCATTGTAATTCTGGAATTCCAATTAACCAAGCCAAAGAAGATGGTGAGGAAGATTGTGAATTACCGGCTGAACTGGAAAGGCTCCTTGAGTACGAGCGTAGAGAGATTCAGCCACACAAAGAACCAGTGGAAGTTGTTAATCTTGGTACTGATGAGGTCAGAAGAGAAGTCAAGGTTAGCGTATCCCTCGCTAAGCATGTACATTCTGAGTTGGTCAAGTTATTGAAATAGTATGTTGATATCTTCCCTTGGTCCTATCAAGATATGCCTGGGTTGGATACCAACATCGTTGAACATCACTTGCCACTCAAGCCCGGATGTCCTCCTGTCAAGCAAAAGCTCAGGAAGACTAGACCTGACATGGCACTCAAAATCCAAGAAGAGGTAAAGAAGCAGCTTGATGCTGGGTTCCCAGCCACTTTCGAATATCCTGAATGGATTGCCAACATTGTCCTGGTTCACAAGAAGGACAGAAAAGTCAGAATGTGTGTGGATTATCGAGATCTCAACAAGGCGAGCCCGAAGGATGATTTTCCTTTACCTTATATTGATGTCTTGGTAGACAACACTGCGCAGTTTTCTGTCTTTTCCTTCATGGACGGCTTTTCAGGATATAATCAGATCAAAATGTCCCTAACTGATATGGAGAAGACTACTTTCATCACGCCATGGGGTACATATTGCTACAAAGTCATGCCATTCGGTCTAAAGAATGCAGGGGAAACATACCAGTGTGCCATGACAACCCTCTTTCACGATATGATTCATAAAGAGATTGAGGTTTACGTGGACGATATGATTGCCAAGTCCAAAATTGAAGATGATCACTTGATTCACCTGAAGAAGCTTTTCGACAGACTCCGGAAGTTTAGACTGCGGTTGAATCCTGCGAAGTGCACCTTCGAAGTTTGATCTGGTAAACTGTTGGGCTTTATTGTAAGTCAGAAGGGCATTGAATTTGATCCTGATAAGGTTCGGGCAATTCAGAACATGCCACCTCCCAAAACAGAAAAAGAAGTCCGTGGCTTTCTGGGCAGACTTAATTACATCTCAAGGTTCATTTCCCATTTGACGGCTACCTGTGAACCAATGTTCAAATTACTAAGGAAAAATCAATCGGTTGAATGGAATAATGATTGTCAGGAAGCATTTGACAAAATAAAACAATACTTGCAAGAACCACCGATCTTAGTACCGCCGGTTCCTGGTAGGCCTTTAATCATGTATCTCACCGTTCTCGATGAATCAATGGGATGTGTATTGGGTCAACATGATGACACTGGCAGAAACGAACATGCAATATACTATCTGAGCAAAAGGTTCACTGATTGTGAGACCAGATACTCACTCTTGGAAAACTTGTTGTGCTCTGGTCTGGGCTGCTCAACGCCTACGACAATACATGATTTGCCATACTACTTTGTTGATATCCAAAATGGATCCGATAAAGTACATATTTGAGAAGCCTGCTGTCTCCGGAAGGATTTCTCGGTGGCAGATGTTGTTAACCGACTATGATATCCAACATGTTACCCAGAAAGCAATAAAAGGGAGAGTCTTGTCTGATTACCTTGCTCATCAACCTGTAGAGGGCTATCAACAAATGAAGTTTGACTTTCCCGATGAGGATGTTCTGTTTATCAGATATTATGAGACTCTAGACCCTGATATAGGACCTGAACCAGGGGCACGATGGACGCTCATGTTCGACGGTGCCTCAAATTCTAAAGGTCGTGGAATCAGTGTTATCCTCATCTCTCCAACAGGTTTTCACCTTCCCTTCACTGCCAGATTATGCTTTGCATGCACCAACAATATGGCTAAATACGAATCATGTATCTACGGTATTGAAGCGGCTATTGACATGAGAATCAAGATTCTTGAGGTCTATGGAGATTCTGCCTTGTTCATTGGTCAAGTCAGAGGGAACTTTGTGACTCGGGATTCCAAGCTGGTTCTGTACCAACAACACATAGCGAAGTTGATTCCTTACTTTGATGAGATCACTTTTCATCATATTCCCAGAGAGGAAAATCAACTAGCTGATGCTCTTATAACTTTAGCCTCCATGTTCAAGGTCAAGTGGAAGAATGAAGCTCCTCATATCCGCATTGATCACTTGAACGAACCAGCACACTATTTAGCAATCGAGGATGAGTCTGATGACAAGCCTTATTTCTACAACATCAAAAGATATCTGGAAAAACAGAAATATCCCGAGGGTATCACTATCATTGACAAGAAGGCTCTTAGATGGCTTTGCACCAAATTCTTCTTAAGTGGTGGTATACTGTACAAGAGGAATTATGATTCTGTGCTGCTCAGATGCGTAGATAGACACGAAGCACACACGATCATAAGGTCCTTACATGAGGGATGCGAGGGTGTACATGCTAAAGGTCCTGCTATGGCCAAGAAGATCCTTCGGGATGGGTATTACTGGACAACAATGGAGGTAGATTGTTACAACTTTGCCAAAAGATGTCACAAGTGCCAAATCTACGAAGACAAGATCCATGTGCCTCCAACTCCATTGAATGTCTTGACTGTACCTTGGCCATTTTCCATGTGGGGTATATATATGATCGGAATGATCGAGCCGAAGGCTTCCAATGGTCATCGATTTATTCTGGTTGCTATCGATTACTTCACCAAGTGGGTTGAAGCTGCTTCTTATGCAAACGTTACACGACAAGTGGTTGCTAGATTTATCAAGAAAGAGATAATCTGTCGCTATGGCATTTCTAGCAACATTATCACAGACAATGCAAGTAACTTGAACAACAATATGATGAAGGAATTGTGTCAAGAATTTAAGATCGAGCACCACAACTCTTCACCATATCGGCCCAAGATGAATGGCGCCATTGAAGCAGGAAACAAAAACATCAAGAGGATTGTCCAGAAAATGGTCAAGACTTACAAGGATTAGCATGAAATGCTTCCCTTTGCACTGCATGGCTTCAGAACTTCAGTTCGCACTTCTACTGGGGCAACTCCGTACTCACTTGTATATGGTATGGAGGCAGTTCTACCCATCAAAGTCAAAATTCCTTCGCTCAGAGTCATCATGGAAGCAGGTCTTGATGGAGCTGAATGGGTTCAATCCAGATACGACCAGCTGAATCTCATCGAAGAGAAGCGTCTTGCAGCCGTTTGTCATGGTCAATTGTATCACAAACGCCTCAAGCGAGTGTCGCTCCCGGGATTTTCATCCAAGTATAAACACGAAAGTGGCGCAGAAACAGAGTCGCCAGCAATGTGTATTTATCCTAAGAGAGGGAAAGGAAACACTGCGTAAACCTGAGGGAAAGGAAAGAGCATGGTCTCGCGACCAAGAGAAATGGGTAAGAGAGTCGGTTACATGAGGGGAAGGTGTTAGCACCCAACACGTCCATCGTACTCGATAGGATCCACGCTTCTTGTCTCGATCAAAGGGTGTCGTCATCTGAAACTCCACTGCTACTGGAAAGGAGAAGAAACAGGAACGGAAAAGAACGAAGAAACGATGAAGAAAGGAAAAAAAAGTGACTCGATAGGACATCGCTCGTCCTATGCCTACGTACTCCCACGTGCAATGGAAAAGTCAGAGTCAGCGTAGTTCGGACACGAACTAAGGGGGGAGGTTGCTCGCCAAGACATCACCGCCTTGTGCCTACGTATCCTCAATCAAACGAGAAAGAGGAAATCAGAGCAGTCGTAGTTTGACCTAACGAGGTCGGTTAGTGTTTTTTTATGAGCGACGTTAGATTCACGTTCGGCAGTTAGGGTCGATGCCTGTTTGCGACGAGACGGAAGTAACGTGCCCTTTTCTGAAAAAAAAGGTTTGAGATTAACGATCCCGAAGGATGAAAAAGGTTTGAGTTTGTTTTTGTGTTTTTTAGATAGAAGTGGGTTGAAGTTAGTTCGTAACTTACATTGCACCAAAGTCTACCATGCAGGAACGAGTGAATCGCATGGTCGCCCCCAAATGGGACGTATGCTAAACACTCTAGAAGAGGAGGGGGGACCCCTCGTTCTTCATTTTCTACACTTAAGGCTCGAGTGCAATATTCGTCATATTTATTAAGTGTTTTAGAAGTGTGAAGAGATGAGAAGAGAAGACTCATCAGAAAACACTAAGGGGAAACTAAATGTTCCTAATGTTATCATGCAAAGGTGGCCCTAAGGTTGAGTTTGAAAGGGGAACTTCTACCTAAGTTAGCATGCAAAGTGAAGCCTAAGGCTAATCCTACTCCAAGCTTAATCAAAAATTAAGTTGGACTAGGTAGCCCTAAGGGAGTGAATCCAAGACTTAAACAAGTCTTGAGATTCAAGGGAAGAGAAAGAGTGAAGGAGACGAAGGAGGAAAAGAAGCGAATAAAAAAATAGCAGCTACCACAACGCCCCTGCACTAAAACAGCGGTAAAAAGCAGCACACAAGCAAGATAGCTTATAACAGCCCACAATTCAGCACAAGAAAGGGTGTAAAATGTCAGCCAGTAGCACATACAACAGTACACATACACATAGACAGCCGTAGAAGCAGGGCAGCATGTGATACATTTGAAGACAATTTAAACATGGCATAGCAAATATGCATCAAGCATCACATTTCACAATTAATCACGATCACAATAACGTCATACACCAAGGTACAAAATACTTGAATTCATCATGAAAGAATGCACATCATTTGATAATGGACAAGTCAAAACAAACATGCATCTCATGAAGTTAAGTGCAAGCAATCAAGTTTAAACAAATAACTCCAGCAACATCAACAACAAGTCACAATCAACATGCTCAAGAAGTGTGTGCTATGTGTTCATCGTATCAATTAATCAACAACGCAAACATAAACATTCATCGATGAAAACCAAGACTCGCGTGTCGAAGAATCGTGTTCATGCAATAATGTGAGGTGCAACAGCTCAAGAATGATCCACAAATCATCATCACATCAATCCATAAAGTTTAGACATGAAAAGGATCTCAAACAACCAAGAAAATGCAAGAAAATCACATTCTGCTTCATTGGTAACCGGTTACAGCATAACTGATAACCGGTTACACAGTTCAAAATTGCACAAATTACACTGAAAATACACAGTGTAACCAGTTACAGCATAACTGCTAACCGTTACTCTGGGACAGTGGTGAAAAAAATCAGTTTCAAAAGCACTTTTCAGCAGCAAATCACTTATGTAATCATGTTCAATGATAATGTAATCAATAATGCACGAAAATCAAGTTCATAAACAACATTCAAACATCATTTAAATCCAATAATCATCAACATCCACAATTAAATTCACACAAATGAATCAAAACACACCAAAAATCAAGGATCTACATTGTGTAAGTTGCAATTAAGCTAAAATGAGTATGGATATGAAATTAACCAACCTACAAAGCTGAGATTTGCTTTGGTGAGTGTTGTAAACAGAATTTGATGAATCCAAGTAGAGAAATCCAAGATCCACAAGCTCCTTGCACTCAAAAGTTGAAAATCCAAGCAATAAGTAATAAAAACTCCAAAATCACTTTCAATAATCACTTCTGAAATTCCAGATCTAGATCCAAACGAAAGTCACCAATGAAATGCAGCAATGAAGTGGTAATGAGTGGCTTTAGCTCAAGAATTAACAAGTTCTAATGAAGAACTTGTTAATCTTTGAAAAAAGAGCTTTGAGTGTGGTTGAAAATGGAGGTTGAGAGTGAAAAAGTGAGAGAGAATTGAGAGCAAAATTCTGAAAAATGAGAGTGAAAAATGATCTAGGGTGGAGAGGTTTGGAATGAATTGATTTAAATAGAAGCTAGGTTAGGAATTCAAATGTGGTTTGGAGTGAGGTTTAGTGGGTGGAAATTGGGGTGAAAAGTGGATTAGGAAATGAAATAAGGAATTAGAGTGGAAAATGTTGGAAGGAATTTGAATTTTGGGTGGAAAATGATGAAAATATGAATTCTAGATCCTTCCCCCACGTGCACATGCCAAGCACATGATCACAAATGATGCAAACTGAATTTCCCAAATTTTTCCCAGAGTAACCGGTTACAGCATAACTGCTAACCGGTTACTCAGTTCAAAAACTAAAGAAATGCGCAGAAAAACCAAAGGGTAACCGGTTATCAGATACGCTGTATCCGGTTACACAGTGCAAATTTTGAATTTTGGCGCCTTTTGGAGGGAAACTGGAAAAAGTGACTTCTGATAGCTGTTTTGAAACCATTAAGCCTCTGAAACTTACCATTTGATATTACCACTGGAATACGCTTGAAATATGTCGTGAAATGTTTTTTCGCACTCTGATTAAACTGCTGATATCAACTGTCTGGTGCTGAATAACTGATCAAAAATTGACTGCTGGAATTTCTGATCATCCAGTCATTTAACGAGCAAAATAAATGCTCAAAAGACTTGGAAAGTCATCTGCTTGGCTCTGAACATTATTAAAAATCATACTGGAACTGATGACGCTGTGAGCTGCTGAAAGAATACCTTGATCCCATGCCCAAAAGAAATATGCAAATGCAAAAATGACAATGCAAATGAAATGAAGTATAAGCCAGTTAGGTTAGACACAAAAGGGCAAATTTGAGGTGTTGCAGCGAGCTTTTGACAAGAAAGTTCTCCCTCGAACGTTCTATGAAGGCGAACTCGTGCTCAAGAGGTATTCACCTATTCACTCGGATCCACGAGGCAAATGGACTCCCAATTACGATGGACCTTTTGTTGTCAAGAAAGCCTTCTCAGGCGGAGCCCTGATCCTCACCACAATGGATGGGGAGGAGTTGCCATCGCCCGTGAACTCCGATACAGTCAAAAAGTATTATGCCTGAAAAAAATGGAAAAAGTCCGTTAGATTGACATCTGCAAGGACAATCTAGGAAAAAATGGACGTCCGGATGGACCGAAAAAAAGAAATGTCCATGCAAAAGTTAGGGACAATGAAAAAAAAACAACAATAGTAGTCCGCTAAGTTGAAAACCCGAAAGGGCGACTTAGGCAAAAATGGGCATCCCGGTGGACGAAAAAAATTTGTGAAAACATGTCCAGGAAAAAATTAGGGATAAAGGTATTTGACTGTGAACACTTGATCCTCTTTTCATCACGGCTGGACCTCATACGGTAACAAAGCAGTCGAATCATCATCAACTGGTGCAAAGCGTTGGAACCTAGACTTACAGTGGATGGTGGCCAATGTTGTAATCAATGCAAAGCATAATTTCCCTTTTCCATTTACTTTTGTTTTTCAATTTTATTGCAAAGTTCCTCATTAAGGAGTTTGCATCCTTGTACACGCTTTATGTACAAAATTTTCACATTCAATAAAATGCATTCTTTGTCATCTCAATTTGTTCTCATTCTAGTATTTTGTTTGCAAAATAAACAATTATTTGTGATCACATAATACTAAAAAGTGTTGAGAACAATAAAAAGCTAAATCATTCGAGAAAGCATTATGCATTGCATGTGTTTCTGGTAACTCCTGCAGGATAATCATTAATATCCATTGGTAAGCCTAACGCCTGGCCGGCAGTGCGATGGTTCTGTGAAGAAGTTGTTGTCTCCTCAGCAGAGTCATTATACTCCCCGACAGGTTGCCGAGGTGTTCCCAGCAAAGACGTTTTACTCTCTTTTCCCCAGCAAGGGTTGTGCATCGTCTCCAATGATTTGGAGATATCTGGCCCCAGCAGCAGTGGTCTCCTCAGCTGAGTCAACATGATTCGAAAACTTCTTTTCCCCAGGCAGAGCCAGTCTTGGTAGGAAGGATTGATTTAAGTCTTTCGTCCCTAACAGAGACAACCATGATGATTTAGAAACCTGAGATGTTCTCAGTTTCTTTTCCCCGACGGGATCATCATCCTTTCTTCTCCAGCAGAGTTTGTCTTTATCTGCAGGTCCTCTCCCCAGTCGAGGGTGTCGAAATCGTTGTGCTACGATTTCTGCCTAACCACCTTGCTGTGTCTTATCTTGCACCTTTGCATTGCATGATATCAAGCATCATGTATAAAAGCATACATGGCATATGCATCGATCATACTCCTTCCCTTTTTGCCTGGCTTATCTCCCAGCAGATTTTTAGCCAAACCTTGCACCGCTCTGTTTGTCGCCGTCGGCGAAATTTTCAAGCTACTCTTTTATTTATTCCCCTTTTACCTCAAATCATCGAAAGGCTAGTGCAATTCATACATTCGGGTCCAAGAGGATTAAATAGGGTCAGCTGTCATAACCCGAAATTCGACCTCCCTCTTTTCCTTTTGCATAAGCATGCGCATTCGCATCGTTAGCATACACATTCACACTTTTCTCTGTGTGTTTCTTGCCGCAGGATATTCAGGTTTTCCAAGCCCGATTAATCATATCCTCACAAGATCATCGCGTCATCAAAACAAGCACAAAATGAAAGTTTTACATACCTATTCATCAAGACAAGAGGTGGAAAACCACAACCGGGACTCCAGTATAATTTCCTGAGCAATTTGGGCAAAAATTGACGGAAGTAACCGGTTAACGCATGGTGAGTAACCGGTTACTCAGTGCAATTTTGAAATTCTTGCTGCATTTTTTGATACAGCAGCCATGCACACTCTTTGGTCATTGATCCTACAGTGTTCTAGCAGTGTGTGGAATATTCTAGACATCTCTAGATATTCCAAGATATTCCAAGTGCATTTATTCCAATGTTTCACTCTAATTCAAGTGCACCATGTTCCTTGTTTTCCAAGCATATCAACCTTTGGATGATGGAGTGCACCTTGGGATTGTTACCGAGTTGGTTCTAACTAACTGAGGTAACCGCCTTGACTCGGTGAGTCAAGTCCAACTAACTCCTAACCTAGTTCCAAACCCAAAGCTAATTCCAAACCAAATTCCAAACCATCTCACACTCCAAACCTAAAATCTATATAAACTCACCTTCACCCATTTTCAAGGACCTTCAACCATTTGCTCCATTTCACTCTCAATTCTCCCACATTCCCTCTGAATTTCTCTACAACATCTTCATCTTCAGCTCAATTCTCTTCCAAAACCTCACCAAAGCTCATTTATACTTTAAAGGATAATCCCTTTTACATCAAAATTGATTATTTCTTGAGCTCAACCTTCATCATTCTTGCTATTACACTTGGATTTCTAGAGTTATTTCAGCTTTTGGATTAATCTTGAGTATTTGCTGCAACTTCCAACAGTTCGGATTCGTATTTTGGAGCTTTATCGTATTTTGCTCGATTTCGACACGGTTCGTCTATAAATTGAAGTTTCCTCTGGTTTTCTTTGATTTTCTGCATCAAGAATCCTTTGGAACAAAGGCACATCTCAGCCTTGTAGGTTGGTGGATCTATCTTTTCTCTCTGTTTCGATTGATTTCGCGCGTTTACGTTGTGATTTTGATCGTGTTCGGTTTGATTTATCATGCAATTGTTTGATCTTTGATCTTCATGATTATTGATTTCAAGTTGTGTTTAACTACCCTTACATGATGTAATTTTCGTGCACAAATTTGTATTTAAGCATGTGGTAGTTTGCATAAGTGAATATGTGCTGAGAATCACTTTTGAAAAGCTGTTTTTACTGTTTTTTTTTCACCACTGTTCAGTGGTAACCGGTTAACGTATGGTGGTTAACCGGTTACTCAGTGCATTTTTCACCCAGAACGCTAATTTTCAAGCAAGTAACCGGTTAACGCATGGTGAGTAACCGGTTACCACTGAACAGAATGGCCATTTTCTTGCATTTTCAAGTGTGTTTGCCATGCTTTCTTCATTTTAACTTCCATTGATTATCATGCTTGATTTTATGGATGTTCTAAATCTCATTTCACTTCTGGTTGAGGCATATTCATGAACTTTCGATGCACATTTTTATTATTCATTTTGTTTCATGTTCTTAGCATTGTATGAACATAATCCTTCTTGCACTATCTTTGTTCACATGATACATGATTTTGTGTGGCACTTTGATGATCATTTGGTACTGTTTTACACCTTCCATTTCAGTTTGCATTAAGTTTATTCTTCATGGATAAACTTAATCTTGCGTAATCAATAATTCACTCCTTTGTGCTTTAATGACTTATCATCCTCTTTGGAAAGTTGTTAGCATATTTCTCCCTTGATTAATTGATCAAAACACGTTTCGATGAGTTGATCTTCCCATTTCCTCTCTTTAGGCTTCCTTTAGAGCTTTCTCTCTCGTTCCCCCGTGGAGTTGGAGTTTCGCGCTGCGCCTTGCATCAGAGCACTGTACAAATTGACGTCGTTATGTTGTCTGTTTCTCTACGCAGGAGCGTTGTACAACTTAGAGCTGTTGTGCCGTCCGTTTCAACTTCCGCATTACACCCTGTGTGTGTTAGGGAAGGAATGAGAAGGGAGAATTCCTACTCTCATTCTTACTACTTCAGGTAGGGGACGAATGACCCTGTGCTTGGCTTAGTCGTCTGTATCTCCAGGCGATAATGTGCTTTCTTTCCCCAGTCGAGTTAATCCTTGGTCACTCTTCTCTCTTTGCAATCTCTTTCGATCCTTAATCACTCCTATCTCTCTCAATCTCTCCTTTTGATCAATCACCATCCTTCTTGGTTAAGATCATTATTCTTGCGCTAGCAATCTCTCTTTGTTCTATTACTCCTTTCTTCTTGTAATCAATCATTGCTTTTTGATTCCCTTGAAGAGTCCCAATTCTCTTTCTTTGGTCCAGCACAGTTTTCCTGTCACGACCATTTTTTCCCCGGGAGTTCGCAACCTTCTCTTGGTTCTTCTCCTTTGTTTGGTTAATCACTTACGGTCAGTTAAAACACCAATGTTTGCACTCCTTCTCAGTTAACCACAGCCCGTCTGTTAAAACACTGAGTTCTTTTGGGTTAATCACCTATTATTGGTTAATCACCTTTTTTCTTCAGTTAACCACAAGCTGTCTGTTAAAATACTGAACGCCCTTTTCGAGTTAATCACCTTCTCTTGGTTAATCACTCATTTCTCTCGATTAATCACAGTGTTCTGTTAAAAACCAAATCCCTGGCAGTTGGCAACCTTTCTTGGTTCGGATACTTGCACCCTTTGGGCTAGTAACCTCTTTTGGTTCAATACCCTTCTTCGTTGGTCAAAGTGCTGTTTGTTCAGTCGTTACCAACATCCCTTTTGGGTTACGACCTTCGATCGGTCCTACACCCGTTCTTCTGGTTAATCACAGTTTTCTCTGTTAAAACCAATGTTTCCCTACCCCCATAGAGTTGCAGTCCTTTCTTTCTTCGATTAACCACTATTTATCAGTTAATATATTGATACCCTTCAGAGTCAAACACCTTCTCTTGGTTCAGCACTCTCTCTCTCTCTTGGTCTATCATAGCCTGTCTATTGATACCAGCTTCTTTTTCCCGCCAGGGTCTTACTCTTTTTCTTCGGTTAACCACTGCCAAGCAGTTAATATACCGAATTTCTCTTGGTTATGACACCAACTCTTCATTTGGATCCCCAGCGGAGCCCTTGCTATTCATTTTACTCTTACTCTCTTGGCTATGACACCATTTTTTTTGCAACCCCAACGGATCTTTCTCCATCTCTTGCTCTTGGTTTTGACACCACCTCTTTCATCCCCTTGTTTCTTCCTTGTTTTGTTTTCCGTTCAGTTCCCCGAACTACGGAAGCTCTGATTCTGCATTCTTTCGAATGTATGATACGTAGGCATGAGATCGCAATGATCTCGGCGAGCACACTTCCACCTATCTTCCGTCTTCCTCTTTTCTTTCTTTCTTCTTTGTCCCCTGGTTCCATGAACTACGACGCTCTGACTTCCTTATTGCACTATGAGGGTACGTAGGCACGAGGACTTCGTTCCTCCACGAGCACTTTCTTTCTTTCTTTTCTCTTTCCCCTTTCTCTCTCTCCTTCTTTTAGTTAGAAGCCTTTAGATAGATAACCCATCCAAGCCTAGAAGCAAGCGAAATGGTTCCCGTCGAGTATGACGGATGCGTTAGGTGCTAATACCTTCCTTTCACATAACGGACCCCCCGTTCCCGTTTCTCTTCCCCTTGGGTTTTATCGATATTTTCCCTATCCTTTGGGACTAAATAAAGTTCGGTGGCGACTCTGTTGTATCTTTGAGTGTACGATTCACTCAGGTGTAAACCAGCCATCTTCAGGCATGAGTACCGAAAGATCCCTCGTGAACTTCTTCCATTAACAGACCTGCCTCGTGTTCATCAACACAACGTAGCAAGACCATGTCAAAGTTCCTCTTGTACAACACGTCGTCTTCATTCAAAAAGAAGTTTCCCGCTAACCTCCTTAGAGTTTTATTATCCTTGGTAGACGCACCCTCTGGATACTCTTGACTCTTCAGAAAACACTTGATGTCATGATACCAAGGCTTACCATCTGATACTTCTTCAACTGCAAACACAAAAGCTGGTCTATCCAGATGCCTGATTCTGATTGAGGGAGTCTCATTCCAATGGTTCACTTGATACATTGAAGACAATATTGCTAACGCATCTGCCATCTGACTCTCCAACCGTGGTATGTGATGAAAGTCAACCCGTCAAAGAACGGTAACAACCTTCTGGCATAGTTGTTATAAGGCACCAGGTTTTCCTGAAGAGTTTCCCATTCTCCTTTAATCTGATTGACTACCAACGCAGAATCACCATAAACATCGAGGTTCTTGATTCTCAAATAAATTGCTTCTTCTAACCCCATGATGCATGCTTCATACTCTGCCTCATTGTTGGTGCATATGAACGCTAACCAGGCAGTGAAGGGTATATGAGAACCCCTTGGAGTGGTAATGATTGCCCCGATTCCGTTACCATAAGAGTTGATAGCTCCATCAAAGACTAGCTTCCATTGAGATCTAATGTCAGGTCCTTCATCAGGAAAAGGCTCTTCACAGTCTTTCATCTTCAAAAACATGATATGCTCATCTGGAAATTCAAACTTCATCGGTTGTTCGGCAAGGTATTCTGACAAAACACTTCCCTTAATGGCTTTTTAGGAAACATACTGAATATCGTATTCTGTCAAAATCATCTGCCAACGAGCTATTCTCCCAGAAAGTGCTTGCTTTTCAAACACGTACTTAATCAGATCCATCTTCGAAATCAACAGGGTTGTGTGGTTTAACATATACTGCCTCAAACGCTTGGCTGCCCAAGCGAGTGCACAACATGTTTTTTCCAACATAGAGTACCTCGACTCGCAATCAGTGAACTTTTTACTGAGGTAGTAGATGGCATGCTCTTTCCTACCTGTCTCGTCGTGTTGACCGAGCACACACCCCATTGAGTTCTCCAGAACCGTAAGATACGTAATCAATGGCCTTCCTGGCACTAGCGGCATACGGACCGGAGGTTCCTGTAAATACTCTTTTATCCTTTCAAACGCCTTTTGACAATTTTCATTCCACCTGACCTCTTGATCTTTTCTTAACAACTTGAATATCGGTTCACAAGTGGTTGTAAGATGAGAGATGAACCTAGCAATGTAGTTCAACCTCCCTAAGAAACCACGAACCTCTTTTTCTGTTCTCGGCTCAGGCATCTCTTGTATGGCTTTTACTTTGGCAGGATCAACCTCGACACCTTTTTCACTGACAATAAACCCCAGCAATTTTTCAGATCTCACCCCGAAGGTGCACTTGTTCGAATTCAACCTCAACTTGAACTTCCTCAACCTCTCAAATAGCTTCTGAAGATTTACCAGATGTTCTTCCTCTGTTTGTGACTTCGCAATCATGTCATCAACATAGACTTCGATCTCTTTGTGAATCATATCATGAAAGAGAGTCACCATTGCCCGCTGATAGGTTGGCCCAGCATTCTTTAATCCAAAGGGCATTACCTTATAGCAAACTGTTCCCCACGGTGTTATGAACGTAGTCTTCTCCATGTCCTCTAGGTCCATTTTGATTTGGTTATACCCAGAGAAGCCATCCATGAAGGAAAATACAGAGTATAGAGCAGTGTTGTCCACTAACACGTCAATGTGGGGGAGCGGGAAATCATCTTTCAGGCTTGCTCTATTCAAATCTCTATAGTAAACACACATCCTGACCTTCCCATCTTTCTTAGGTACAAGCACAATATTAGCAACCCACGGAGGATAATTTGTCACAGCGAGAAACCCAGCATCCAACTGTTTCTGAACCTCTTCCTTGATTTAGACAGCCATATCCGGTTTCGTCCTTCTCAATTTCTGCTTAACCGGAGTATAACCTTCTTTGAGCAGAAGCCGGTGTACCACAATATCAGTGTCAAGCCCGGGCATATCTTGGTAAGACCAGGCGAACATATCCACATACTCTCGAAGCATTTCAATCAATCTTCCCTTGACAGTGTCTTCCAAAGCAGCCCCAATCCTTACTTCCTTCCTTGCGTCCTCGGTTCCAAGATTAACGGTCTTGATTTCCTCCTGATGAGGTAGAATGACCCTTTCCTCCTGTTTCAGTAATCTGGTCAATTCTTCCGGTAAGTCACAATCTTCGTCAGTCTCTTCTTCAGCCTGATAAATAGGATTGTCGAAGTCATAGCGAGCCATAGCTGAATCATTATTAGTGGCATCTGAACGAAGAAAACTGCATGATTGATGTTTTATGTTTATTATGAATACAACAAACAAGAAATCACATTGCCATTTTGATGTGAATTAATGCAAAAAGTAAAAACAGAAAAACAGGGATCAAAATATTTGAATGTGAAAACGTCCTTTATTGATGACAAAGTAAGCAAACAAAAACATCAAAGCTCTACAGGAAAGTATCACTACGTCTTGGGCAGAACGTAGGATTTAACACAAATAGAAAACAAAGGCAATTACTCTTGACGGGTCACTTGAATGACTTTCTCAGACGACCAATTGCATAGACTTTGACCGGGAGTGCAGGGGCGGATCCACTCATCCATGTCGCAATCATTATCCCCCTCATCATCAATGGCATTAACCCGATTGAAGAAGACACCAGCACTTGTGAACTGGACTGAACCATAAAACTTAGGAGGCTCTTGAGCTCGTCGGGGTGGCTTATACCCCAGTCCATAAGTATTTTGCTTCATCTGAACATCAATGACCTGGCCCCACCTCTGGGAACTGCCAGCTTCGACTACAGCGCGTGCATCTTTGAAAGAAGACATCGAAACTTTCGGCTGATTTACCACTTCAGGCTGATTAACCACCTCAGGCTGACTGACTACTTTTGGAGGTTCTTCAAAAATTTTCACAGCTTCAAAGGCTTGGCACAGAGTCTCATGTATTTCACCATCTACCTCAACATACTTGAAGGTTGATAGGTGACTCACCACGATGTCTTCCTCACCATAAACGGTCACAACATGTCCATCCACCATGTACTTCAACTTTTGATGCAACGTGGACGTCACTGCCCCAGCCCCATGGATCCACGGACGACCCAATAAACAACTATTGGCAGGCTGAATGTCCATGATATAGAAAATGGCTTCAAAAATTTTAGGACCCGCTTTATTTGGCAATATAATTTCTCCAAAAACAAACCTCTTAGAACCATCGAAAGCACGCACCACCAAGTCACTTGGCGTGCAAATCAGCCCACGGGTATCTAACTTCATCAGAGCCTTCTCTGGCAACACATTTAAGGATGACCCAGTATCAACTAGCACATGTGACATTAAGGATCCTCGGCATTCCACTGAAATATGTAGAGCGTTCATGTGATTCCTCCCAGCTGGAGTAAGATCTAAATCAGTAAAACCCAAACCATTACCAGCATTCACGCAGGTCACTACCCCTTCTAGCTGATTAACGGATATTTCTTGAGGTACATAGGTTGTGTTCAAAACCTTCAGCAACACATTTCGGTGTGCCTCAGAGCACAATAGTAGAGATAAGATGGATATTTTGGATGGCGTCTGATGCAACTGATCAACAATCTTGTAATCGCTCTTCCTGATTAATCTCATAAACTCCTCCACATTTTCTGAGAAGGAGTTATCAACTTGTTTCGTTGCAGAATCATTTACGACCTGCTTCTGCACATAATCATCCATCACTTGTTTCCCTTTATCCTGCTTCGAACGGCCAACCTGATTATTAGGCGGAATAAAGACTCTACCACTTCTGGTGATAGCTCCTGTTTCTACGGTACTGTCAACCTCTGAACTCACAGCCGACGTTCCTACCCATTCCTGCTTCTTTCCATCAACAAATACCTCAGCTCTGTAATTCCAGGGGACGGTGTAGTGAGATTTTTGTGGTCTTGAATCACGATCTCTTGGGTACTACAGTTCGATTCATTTTTTATCCCATTGAGCTGATTAAGGAAGGAAAGTAGATGTCTCCAATTAACCCTGCTTGCATACTGAGTTTAAACAGCTGTCTGTTAGGTTACAGATGCGATTAAGATGTGGGTCCCTCTTCGGTTTATTTTGTTTAAAGTTTGAATGTATGGAGTATTGGAGAGGTTTTTGGTAAGTTATTAGGATTTGGTGCTTTTGGGTTGATATTTGGGGGGTACTGGATTTTGGGTTATTGATTAGTATGCTCGCTAAGATTTTGCAATCTTATGCTTACGTATTCCCGTTTGACGAAACAGGGAAATCAGAGCGATCGTAGTTCCTCCTATTCTATGGGAGGAAAAAAGGTTGTTTTGGTGTCTTGATCAAAGCCCAAGACGTGAAGCTAACGGTGGTTTGTATCTTGTTCAAAACCCAAGATGTGAAGCTAAAAGGTTCGAGAGAGAATTTTTTATCTCTAAAGAGGAATTGTTGATGTTTGTATGCTGTGAGCAAGGCACAACTTTGATGCTAAAAGGTTGATTGAGTCAACCGGGGTTTTCTTTATTCAAAGCCTAAGAGGAGGCGGGAAGTTTGACTTTTCCAGAGAAAATGTTCTTTCTGTCTTGTACAACGCCCAAGATTTAGGCTATAAGGGATTTTGACTCTGTTGGGGAGAATGTATCTTGTATAAAGCCCAAGATGGAGGCTGAAATGGTTTGACTCAACAAGAGAGTACTTTTATCTGTCTTGTATAAAGCCCAAGACGGAGGCTAAAAAGGTTGACTCAACAAGAGAGTCTTGATCAGGTGATTGACTCAACCAGAGAGTCTGAAGGTTGTTTGACTCAACAAGAGAGTCTTTTATACTCAACAAGAGAGTGATTTACTGTCTCGTACGAAGCCCGAGATTGAGGCTAAAAGGAGATTGACTCAACAAGAGATTCTTTTATACTCAACAAGAGAGTGTTTTTCTATCTCGTACGAAGCCCGAGATGGAGGCTAAAAGGAGATTGACTCAACAAGAGAGTGTTTTATATGTCTTGTACAAAGCCCAAGATGGAGGCTAAAAGTGGTTGACTCAACAAGAGAGTCTTTTATACTCAATAAGAGAGTGAGTTTCTATCTCGTACGAAGCCCGAGATGGAGGCTAAAAAGGGATATTGACTCAACAAGAGAGTCTTTTATACTCAATAAGAGAGTGTTTTATATGTCTTGTACAAAGCCCAAGACGGAGGGTAAAAGTGGGTGACTCAACAAGAGAGTTCGAAAAGGTTAGCTCCGCTGGGGAGAATCATTTGTACAAAGCCCAAGAGGAGGCTACCTTACCGCTGTGGATTCTGGAGATCCTGAAGCGGGTCCAAGTGTGGGGAACTCTCATGGGAGAGACCAGGGTTTCTTCCTATGTTTGAAAGGAACTTGAGAATGTCTTTGAGACTCAAGGGTCTTAGACTGTCAGAGTCTGGAGTTTTATCTTTTGTACAATGCCCAGGAGGAGGCATGGGCATTAAGGGATGAGTATCAACCCTACAATGGCCAGAGTTTTTTGACGCTGGAAAGACTGCTCTGGCAAAGGATGACTAAGTTCTGTCTTATACCTTTAAGAGGTCATTAGGGTCCTTGCATTAAGCCCAAGAGAAGGCATGAGAACTTCTAAGAAGCCGAAGGGTCCTTGTACAACGCCTAAGAGGAGGCGGGGATGCTTTTAGGAAGCATGTGGGTCCCCAAACCAAGAGAAGTTCAAGACATGCTATTCACCGAGAATAGATCAAGCCAGGAAAGTTCGAGGATTTGGAAGAAACTCAAGAGATGCCATTCACGGAGAAAAGATCATCTCTGGGGAGTTAGAGTTTTTTTGACAATTTCTAAATGTGACGGTTTGAGAAAGGGTTCACCGAGAATGTTGCCTTTCACGTTTCCATATTGTTTAACCCTAAGAGGAGGGAATACTGTATCTGGAGATCCTATGGGGGATCTAGTTTTGTTTGTATTTAAGAGTGACCAACAGGGCTTTACGTAGTTCTAGACGTAGTTGCCAGGGAAAACTCTAAATAACTATACTAGTATTACACAGTTGATATGTGACGAGTATATAAAAGGATGTGAAAGAAAACTTACAGTGAAGCAGCCCCACAATACAGTTATATACATATGAAAGCGGTAAAATGAAAGCGGATAAACACTTACCCGTTGTAGAGCTTCTATGATGTTTGGTTAGTTGTTCAACAAAGAAAGTTTTGATAACAACAGATATTTGAATTCAAAATCAAAGGAGAAAGTGCTTTGAAAAGATTGTTGGGGCTTACAGCTCAAGGAGAGGCCCAAGTTTTAACGATGATTGCACCGTTGTTTCGTAAACCGTACAGAGGGACTTATACAATATGTGAGGCCCAAAAAGTTTTATGTACAAGGGGATGGGTCTTACACTCCATTAGAGGCCCAAAGAATCTTAAAGCAAAGAAATGGGGCTTATAACACGAGGGTAGGCCCAGATTATTTGTTTTGAAACTGGCGATCGTGCCGAGGTTTTTTCTTTTAACACAGAGGGACTTATACAATATCGGAGGCCCAAAAAGGTTTTGGTTAAAAGGGGATTGGGTCTTACACTCTATTAGAGGCCCAATAATTTATTTTTGTACAAGTGGTGGGGCTTACAGCTCAAGGAGAGGCCCAAAGATTTTTGTTAAAAAGGCAACGATCGTGCCGAACTTTTTGATGGTATCGGGACTTATACAATACACTGAGGCCCAAATTATTTTGGTTTAAAAAATGGTTGGGTCTTACACTCTATTAGAGGCCCAAAGATTTATTTGAAAAGAAAAATAGGACTTACAACACAAGGGTAGGCCCAGTTGTTTTTGTTGAGAAGGCGACAATCGCGTCGTTCACTTGAAATTGTTCAGAGGGACTTATACAATAAGTGAGGCCCACAATTGGTTTATTTACAAAAGGATTGGGACTTACACTCTATTAGAGGCCCAAAGAGGTTTTGAAAATGATTTGTTTAGGGTGATTAAGATCAAAACGCTAAATTAATTTCAAAATGTATTTTAATTAACTAAAAAATTTAATTAAAATGATAAAAATTATCAAACATGTATGAAAAACAAGTTGTGATCTTGGATTAATGTTTGAAAAATCATGATTATATCCACAAAATGATTGAAAATCAATTAAGTTTGGGAAATCAAGAAGGAACAAATATTTCAAATGTTAAAAACAAATAAAACATTAATTCTTTGCAAAAATATCAAATATAGGAAATAAATAATATTTTTGTGAATTTTTGGCAAAATTAAATATTTTAATATTTTTGTGAATTATTAAAAAAAGAATCAACTCAAAATAATTAAAATTCAGAGAGAGATTAATTTTTGAATCAATTAAATAAAATCACAAAATTCAAATATTCAAATATTCAAAAATGGCGCCAAGAACATGGCAAGGACACGCGCCACCCTCTGTTTTTGTAGATTTGTATTTTCTATCTAATCTCACTGAATACTTGATGATATCATGCAATCTACTTATCAATCTACTCGTTTTCACTTCACGATTATGTCTATGGTCTTTAATTTCATTTATTTTAAGCATGGAATAAGAAATAAAAAAGAAACCTCAAGAACCCTAAAATTTGCATGAAGGCTCAGAAATTCTATACATGATTCAAACAAAGCAATTGATTGAGGGTAAACACTCTATGCATGATTATGAACATATGGCCAAATTATTTTGCAGCAAAATATGCATGGATCATAGAGTTAGAAGAGTTCATGCTTACCTCTTGCAGCTGGTGATCGTGTTTTGTGTTAGAGGTGTTGCAAGCTGGTTCCAATGATTTTTTTGCACAGGTTCCTTAGGTGCCAAGTGATGTGTCTGAATGCTTGGAGTGGTTTGAAACAAGCTGGAACTGAAGATGGTACCCCAACTGCAAGTCTGCTAAAAGCTTGAGCAGTTAGATGGTGATTTTGAGATTTTGGGGTTACAGATGTTATGTGAGTGTTTGGATCACTTCTATATGATGTTTATGAGGTGTGTGTGTGTGTGATTGGTTTGGTTGGAATAACTTTCAAACTCAAAACCCGATAGTGACTTGCCTTAGAAGGCAAAATTGGAAGTGAGAAGGTGATCTTGAGGAAAGCATCTGTTTGATGGATTTGGTGTACTCAGAGCACAAATGAGCTCTATTTATAGTAAAGCAAGTTTGTTTTGCAAGCAATAGTGAATGGCAACTGCTGGAGAAGTTTGGAAAATGTTGATCAATAGGAATCGAAGTCTCCTCTAGCCATTGACTAGAGGTTAGAGCACAAGCTGATGGTTCCCTAGTTTTTGGATCATCCTTGACTGAATTCAGTTGGAAAGGACTCAGTCCATGCCACCTTGGTGCATCCATTAAATGCTCCAAACCAAAATTGGAGTCTTGTCCCTCTTTTAGGCATTTCTAGGTTTGGCATGCTACTTTTCGTTCCAAGGACTTGGGAGGCTGATGGATCAGTGTTTGTCCCTCCTTGGTCTCCCCCTGAGGTGTTCAGATGGATAAACTTGTTTGTCATTTGCAAAATTTTCTCAAATCGATCAAAATGCACAAATCTGCCTTGCCATGACAGTTTGCAACAACGTATATTGGCATGGTCATATCTCATGGCTCAAGTGGAATTTCATGGGGTTCTTGGCCATTTTGGAAAGCTCTCATATGATACAACATAGGTGTGATCATAGTTTGTTTTGATACTATTTGGATCCAAGTGAAAAATGCCCCTACATTTGGAAAAAAGTGAAGGCAGATTCTGACTTAGTGAAAATTTCACTGTGTTGGAAAAAAGTGACATTTCACTTTTTGTGATTTTGGTAATTCCATAACTTGAAATCCATGAGGAATTGGAATGAGGTGTATATGACACTTTTAAAGTATGCCATGAGAGCTACAAATCCATCTTTGGATCATCCCAAATGGTTGCTTGGACCTCAAGTTATGATCCTTGGAAGTTGGTACCCTAGCCACTTTATTTCATAACTTAGAAAAATTCTAAGTTTTTATGGTTACCCCTTTTACAAGTTATCCCACTTTATTTGGTTTTTATTGATGAATGTTGATTCAAATCACACATTAACATCAATTTAGGTTCAAAGAACCATAATTGTGAAAAATCTCAAAAAGTCAAAGTTGACTTTTGTTCACAGTTGACTTTTTGTCAGATGAATTCCAAACTGTGCGATCCTCTATGAAATAAATGTAGTGTGTTAGAGACCCTCAAATCCTCTCTTTAGGTCTTGGCTCATGTTTTGTCCCAAAAGTCAACTTAGGGGTGAATTAGGTCAAGAAACCCTAATTCCTGATTTTTTAGGAATACATCCCCTGAGGCAAAATTGACTTGATGATTGGGTTCATGATGTCCCTTGGAGCATCTTAGGTTGTACTTTGAAGCCTTGGCTCATGCCCAGAGGAAAATTTCCATCTGGAGGCCCTGGTTAACCAAAACCCTAATTTGGTGACACTAGCGATCTTGAGGCTTAATCCACTTAGAATTTTGCAACTTTGTGCTTGCTTTTTGATGTGGGAGTCCTTTTGATCCCTTATGGGTGTTTGAGAGGTTTAGACAAGTTGAAGATCATGTCATTCCTTGATTGATCTTTTGTCTAAGGCTCTGAGAGGGCTTGAAACCCTAAATTTGATTGTAGTGAATGCTCACCCATCTTTGGGGAGACTAATGAGGTACGATGGTCCATCCATATTGTGATGATGATTTGCACAATGATGGGAAATCTTAGTGGTCAAAATTTGGGGTATGACAGATGCCCCTATTTAATCTTCTTGGACCCGAAGGTGTGAATGGCGAAGGTATTCGGGCATTTGGGGTGCAAGAGGATTAAATATCGGAATACCCGAAATTTTGATGGTGATTATGAATGGTAACTTGCGCATTCATCTTCTTTTACTAAGCGATGATGCTTAGAAAAAGGTGAAACTTCCCCTCGATCCTGGTTTCCTACCAAGGAACTGGTCTCAGTTTCTGAAATAAACTTCCCCTCGATCCTGGTTTCCTACCAAGGAACTGGTCTCAGTTTCTGAAATAAACTTCCCCTCGATCATGGTTTCCTACCAAGGAACTGGTCTTAGTTTCTTTTGTCAATAAACTTTCATGACAAGGGACGCTATTCGTAGTGGTTTTCCTCAAACTTCTCACTGAATTTTCCTGGGGAGATGCCATTTGATGGAAAAAGTTTTGATGTCAGACTTGCTGGGGAACCCATCCGTCTGAGTTGTAGAGGTGTACAAACTTCTCTGTTGGAGATGCCATTTTTCGACTCTACTGGGGAAAACGAGTCTCTTAAGAAACTGCTTTCGCTTGGGGTTACCACATCATACTTTCTCGGGATCTTCTCGGAGAAATTCCATATGATGTGATCCAATTTTGAGGTGCTGATAACTTCATTAACATTGACTCTCTGGAGAGCAAAATCAATGTGTTGCTGAAAGTCTTTAGTTGTGAGGCTTTCTCCAGGGATTTTCTTTAATCCGGGAAAGCGAAGATATCATCTTCAATGGCGAAGAGTGACATTTGTCGAACGTTTCTCTGGTTTTTCAGAGGTTTAAGTTATCAAAGTTGTCGAGGGCCAACTCTAATCTAGAAATAAATTGGAGGAGAGAGATAGTTCAAACGCAACATTTCCTGACGAGGAAAGAACTGACAACCCGATTGAGAGGACTTTTATCACTAGGGGATAAGACCGACTAGAGTGATAGTGATGCAATATAAAAATGAATGTAAATCAATAATGCATGATGTATGTATGTATATGCTGACAAAACTGATGCGACATATAGACTAATAGATGAACACGAATGGATACTCGGCTATAATGGGAGATGAAAAGTATCATTGGTTCACGATAGCAATTCTCCCTTGCTTAGGAGAGATAGTCCCCGTGGGAAACAACCGTTGGTCGGGCTTAGGAGATAAGAACTCTGCCTGGGGGTGTCAGATGAAACAAGGTCTCTGACACAGTTGATCCTTCATTCAGATGCACTGGTTTAGAAGGAGTACTTTTATTCTGCACTTTGAAGCTCGATTTCTTCTGGAGAAGCGATCGATGTTTTTTCGATGTTCAACAGTCAAAAGAAATCGCCATCTTTGTTTTAAAAGAAGAAAAAGTTTGACAAGTAAATTCATTTTTGTTTCGTTTCAAGAATCGTTAATCATATTAAAATGTGGTTCTCTAAAGCTAAAACAAATAAGAATTGCCAACAAAAGCACAAGGGCTCAAATTTTTTTGATAGGATGGAAATCAGCCAAGCGCGTGATTCCATGGAGTATTTACAAAGTTAGAAAATGGTAATTTTAAGGGAAAAGGGCTACATTGAAACATAACAACCACTATCCTTCTACCAACTTTGAATTCTGGACATCCTGAGCTTCCGTCGAAGATGACCTTGACTGGAGTTTTCTGGTGGATGGGATGACTGCTACTGGGAGATTTGCCCCTATTAGACGTAATTACTTGCCATTATCCCTAACTTTTGCCTGGATTGTACTGTGATGTTTCCAATCCATCGAGATGATTTTTTTATTATGTCTCTAATTTATGCCTGGACTGCCCTTTCGCGTTTTCAATCCACCGAGACATTTTTTTAATCTAGGCGAAGTATTTCTTGACTACATCAACATTTGTGGGGTAGGCAAACTCCTCTCCCTCTATGGTTGCGAGTTTCAAGGCGCCGCCTGAGAAAGCTTTCTAGACCACATAGGGGCCGTCATAATTCAGAGTCCATTTGCCCAGGGAATCAGTGAGAAATGATCGTATCTTCTTGAGCACGAGGTCTCCTTTTCTGAAGACACGGGGTCGAACCTTTTTGTCAAACGCTTTCTTCATTCTCTGTTGATATAACTGACCATGGCATAGTGCCGTTATTCATTTTTGTTCGATCAAATTCAGTTCATCGTGTTGACTTTGACACCATTCAGCCTCTGTTAACTTAGCTTCCATCAATACCCGGATTGATGGGATCTCTACTTCTATGGGGAGCACTGCTTCCATGCCATATACTAGAGAGAAAGGGGTTGCCCCTGTTGAAGTACGGACAGATGTGCCATAACCGTGAAGAGTAAATGGTAGCATCTCGTGCCAATCTTTATAGGTTACAATCATCTTTTGAACGATCTTCTTGATGTTCTTATTAGCCGCCTCTACCGCTCCGTACATCTTGGGTCGGTAGGGAGATGAGTTATGGTGTTCGATCTTGAACTCAGTGCTTAACTTTTTCATCATCTTATTGTTCAAGTTAGATCTATTATCAGTAATGATTTGGCTTGGAACACCATAACGGCAGATGATATTGTTTTTGATAAATCGGACCACCACTTGTTGGGTTACATTAGCGTATGACACTGCTTTGACCCATTTGGTGAAGTAATCAATGGCTACCAGGATGAACCGATGTCCGTTTGAAGCCTCGGGTTCGATCATGCCAATCATGTCGATTCCCCATATGGAAAAAGGCCATGGGGAAGAAAGAACTTTGAGATGCGTTGGCGGTACATGGATATTGTCTGAGTATATCTGACACTTATGACACTTCCTCATGTACTTATAGCAGTCAGATTCCATGGTTAACCAATAGTACCCTGCTCTTAGAATTTTTCTCGCCATTGTGTGTCCATTGGCATGAGTGCCAAAGGATCCTTCATGAATTTCTTTTATCAGCATGTTTGCTTCTGGTCTGTCTACACATCGGAGCAAGACCATGTCAAAGTTTCTCTTATAAAGTGTATCTCCGCTCAGAAAGAAACTGGCTGCTAGTCTTCTGAGGGTCTTTCGGTATTTTCTTAATGCCCCAGGTGGGTACTCTTGTTTCTGAAGGAAGCATTTGATATCGTGATACCAAGGTTTGTCGTCTATGACTGCTTCAATTGCGAAGATGTAAGCGGGCCGTTCAAGGCGCATTATGTCAATCTTAGGTATGTCATTCCATTGACCTACACTAATAATGGAAGAGAGGGTGGCTAACGCATCAGCCATGTGATTCTCTTCACGAGGGAAATGATGAAACTCGATTCTGTTGAAGAATGGTAACAGCCTTCTCGCGTAATCTTTGTAAGGAATCAATCCTGATTGGTATGTGTTCCAATCTCCTTTCATCTAATTGATAACCAGGGCTGAGTCACCGTATACGTCCAAGTTCTTGATTCTTAAATCGATCGCTTCCTCGAGACCCATGATACAAGCTTTGTATTCGGCCTCGTTGTTTGTGCACTTGAACATAAGTCTAGCGGTGAAAGGAATGTGGGTACCCTGATGTGTTATGATGATTGCCCCAATTCCGTTTCTGTAATGATTGACAGCTCCGTCAAAGATTAGTCCCTATTGGGAACCTGGTTCTGGCCCTTCACTGGGTAGCGGTTCATCGTAGTCTTTCATTTTTCGATACATGACATCTTCGTCTGGGAATTCAAATCCGACTGATTCCTGATCATCAATCGGTTGATGAGCCAAGTGATCGGCTAAAACACTTCCCTTGATGGCTTTCTGAGCATGGTACTCGATGTCGTATTCTGATAACAACATATGCCAACGGGTAATTCTTCCCATGAGAGCGGGTTTTTCAAAGACATACTTAATTGGATCCATTTCGGAGATTAACCTAGTGTGACGAATCATATACTGGCGAAGACGTTTGGCTGCCCAAGCCAGAGCACAGCAAGTTTTCTCGAGCATAGTGTACCAAGTTTCTCAGTCTGTGAATTTCTTGCTCAAATAGTAAATGGCAGACTCTTTCCTTTTTGTTTCGTCCTGTTTGCCAAGTACACAACCCATTGAGTCTTCCAAGACTGTTAGGTATATGATCAGTGGTCTTCTTTCCACTGGAGGTGATAGAATCGGTGGGTTCAACAGATATTCCTTGATACTGTCGAAGGCGGTTTGACAGTCATCTGTCCAAATGCAGTCCTGATTTTTTTTGAGTAATTTGAAAATCGGCGCACATGTCGCGGTCATGAGGAATATAAATCTGGAAATGTAATTCAAACGTCCCAGGAATCCCCTAACTTGTTTTTCAGTATTTGGAGAAGGCATTTCTTGAATGGCCTTGACCTTGTCAGGATCAACCTCAATTCCTTTCTGGTTGACGATGAACCCTAAAATTTTCCCTGAGCGGACACCGAATGTGCATTTGTTGGGATTCAAGCGGAGTTTATACTTTCTCAACCGCTCAAATAGTTTTGACAGGTGGGTCACATGCTCCTCTTCTATTTTAGATTTGGCAATCATGTCATCGACATATACCTTGATTTCCTTGTGCATCATGTCATGAAACTGAGTACTCATTGCCCGTTGATAGGTTTGCCCCGACATTCTTCAAGCCGAACCACATTACCTTGTAACAAAAGGTACCCCATTGGGTGATGAAGGAAGTTTTCTCCATGTCTTTCAGCGCCATTTTTACACCTGATGAGTTGCGGACTGATGTGAATTGGGGCATCATTGTGACAGCTTCTGGTGAAGTGTCGAAGTGAGTGCCCTAGCCTGGTGTATCCAAGGTCGACCTAATAAGCAACTGTATGTTTCCCTGATGTCCATGACCTGGAAAGTGACTAGGAAAGTGTGAGGACCGATAATTATGGGAAGGTCAACTTCACCGATAACTGTTTTTCTAGACCCGTCAAATGCTTTGACGACGACCTCACTGCCTCTCATCGGAGATCCTTTGAATGATAGTCGCATTAAAGTGGACTTTGGCATGACGTTGAGAGCCGATCTGGTATCAACCAGTACGCTGGCTAGAGCATCGTCCTGGCAGTTGACTGTGATATTGAGCGCCATGTTGTGACTTTTGCCTTCTTCTAGAAATTCCTCATCACTAAACCCCAAGTTGTTGCAGGAAGTGATGTTAGAGACGATGCTATCGAATTTTCATATTGACACATCCTGTTCCACAAAGGCCTGTTCTAAGACTTTCTGTAAAGCCTCTCTGTGGGCTTCGGAACTGAGTAAAAGAGATAACACATAGATCTTTGAAAGAGTTTGTAACAGCTGATCAACAATGTTGTATTCACTCCTTTGGATGAGCTTCAGCATCTCATCGTTGTTCTTTGAAAGGTTGGGATCACTGGATTGACTGACTGGTTGATCAGGAATTTCTGTTTGAGGTTCCTTTTCTCTGCTAGGTTCTCCAACTCCTCTGTTGAAGATTCGACCGCTCTGGGTTACTCGACTGGTGTCTGCAATATTCATGACGGAGGGTAATGGAATTTCCTTTCCATTATCAACTGTTGTTGCACCGTATTTGTAAGGGATAGATTTATCGGACTCGTACAGTATTGGTCCCAGCAGATAGATAACTACAGGAGCCTTCTAATTTCTCTGACTGTCGTAAGTAACTTCAATCAGTTCCCGTTTAGGAACTTTTGATTCTTCAAGTAGAGGGATGATGGTACAAACATCTTTGGTCCTTTCGTGATCAGAGATTACAACAACATCTTTGATCTGATCAGCAAAATAGTCTGGCGTCTAGTTAATGGACCCCGAAACTGAATATTGTTGAATCTCTTTATGGTCCAACTGACTCTGAAGGACTGCTCGCACGAGGTAACACCCTTGATTATTTTCTGAACTGAGTCTACAACACTCGTAGTTATGTGGTGGCACCTGGCCACGCCCGCTTTGAATGCAGTGTAACCTCACTAGATATGTTTCCAAAGATCGGACATCCTGACTTTGATGCCTAGTAGGGTTCCCATTAACCACACTGATTTGTTGCGTGTCTTCATCCATATAGATCGGAAGCCACCAGTGGTTTAACAAGTGTTGTAAAGTTCTTTGAATGAGAGCGCACCCTTGGTTACTCTCACAACATACTTTACAGCTCAGATAATCATGTGAAGTGAGAAAACCGAGCTGGACTTGCTTGGCATGTAACTCCACCAAGCTTGTATTCATCAAGCGAATATCGAAGATCTGAATCATGTTGATTTGATAAGGATTTTTATCATCGTAGTCCCTGATCCACCCAAGATCCATCTGACGCTGGAGGGCCTCTTGTACAAAAGAGCATCCCCATTTGTTTACCGAGCAAGTTAGACTGGAATTGTAATCGTGCCACGACAGATTATGATACTGGCTTTACCTTGAGTGCATTGCCACCAAGTTGACATTCATTGCACAGATGTCGTGGTTCTGAATGATTTTGGAACTCGTATAAGTCATGTTAACTCCACGAATTCGGTGTTCTTGTATCCATCCGAGATCCAACTGTTCTTGTAGAGCTGATTGCACCACAGAATATCCTTGATTGTTTTTAGAGCAGATATCACACCGGTGATAATTATGAGGTGGCACATGGCCGTATCCACTCTGTCTATAATGCATCTTGACCAAGTTGGCCCTAGTCGCTCCCAGGATTTTCATCGAAGTACAAACGCGAAAGTGGCGCTGAACACAGAGTCGCCAGCAATGTGTATTTATCCCAAGAGAGGGAAAGGAAACATTGCGTAAACCCGAGGGAAAGGAAAAGCAATGGTCTCGCGACCAAGAGAAATGGGTAAGGGAGTTGGTTACGCGAGGGAAAGGTATTAGCACCCCCACGCGTCCATCATACTCGATGGGATCCACGCTTGTTGTTATCGATCAAATGGTGTAAGGTATCTGAAGCTCAAATGCTAACTGGAACGGAAAGAACGGGAAAGAAAAAGAAAATAAGTGACTCGATAGGACATCGCCGTCCTAGGCCAACGTATTCCCTTGGGAGCGGGAAAATCAGATTCAACATAGTTCGGACTACGGTTTGGGGAAGGGTGAAAGGATTGTGCTCAGAGAGATCTCGCACGACCTCTTGCCTACGTATCCCGCTCGCACGCGAGAATCAGAGCGACGTAGTTCCCCTCACTAGGGATGACTTTGCTTTGTTTGTGTTTTTTAAACGGAAGACGCCAAGGTTCGCGTTCCAGCAGTTAGGTGTCGCAGCTCGTTGTACGGAGTCTTAGGCATTTACCTGTTTGCGGTAGAACGGAAGTGACGCATCCTTTACGAATGGAGTGAGGAAGATGAGAAGAGAATTGTTTGTTTGTTGATTTTTAGAAGAATTATTTTGATTGTTTTGTGTTTGTAACAAGTATTGCACTAAAGTCTATGACATGGGAACGAATGTGTCGCATGGTCGTCCTGACAGGACGTATGCTAGCACTCTAGAAAGACGGAGGGAAAACCTCCTCCTTCCATTTCCCATGTACTTAAGGATCATGGCGTACAATACTTGTTGTTTTTATTACATGTTTTGATTTTTGTTTGGAGACGAGAAAGAGAGACTCAAAGGTGTTAAGAAAGGAAAAAGTCTAAGTGGGGAAGACTAATAATCCTAATGTTGTCATGCATGGATGTCCTATGGTTATGTGGAGTATAAGAACCACCTAAGTCTAAAGAAAAGAGAGTTATAGCACTATCTAATGCTTATCCTACCTCACCTTAATCAAAAATTAAGGATGAGCTAGGATCCCAAAGGGATGTGAGAAAGTTCTACACAATCAAGCATTATACCATGTAATCCACAAAAGGAAAAGACAAAGAGAGGTAAAAGGGAGATGAAAGAAGGAATGAGCATGGATAAGCATCCACATGCCCATATGTCTTACCTCTGCCCCTACACAAAAGGTTAGCACAAAAATATCACAAGTATGGAATACAAGTGCCACAAAGTAAAGCAAACAAGACCAGTTGCTTTAAGAATACAACTTAAGAAGGAAACAAAGCTTACACCAAAAAGAAATGAGTCCTAAAGGTTAAGGAACATTCAAAGTCATTTGGTATATGCTAAGGGATCCTACTAATGTAACATGCCATATGAAATCAAACAAAAGCAAACTATGTACCAAACAATCATACAAATGCAAGTTGTGTGCTACTAATGCAAGATGGATGCACATGGTTCACAAACATGGATGAATGCATATGTAAACATCAAAGTCAGAAGTGAATGACATTTAAGAATGTGTGGAGATGTCATTAAAGTGGCATGGGATTCATAAATTAAAACATTAATCAAGTAAGAAGAAGTAGTGGCAAACATCATTCAAGTTCCAACAATGAAGCACACTTGTAATGCAAGTAAGAAATGAAGATGTAAGATGAGAAATCATGCAAATGGATGCAAGTCAGAAGTATATGACATTTGAAATTATATTTAGAAGTCAATAATGTATGCACAAAGTCTACACAAATCTCATGTTGAAGCACATTGATGATTAGAAACAAACTAGGTGCAAACAAGTTCAAACAAATGCTAAGTGTTTATGAACTTATGAAACATGCAAGATGAAGTTAGAATTAAATTAAAATGAATGTGGATGATCACATACAGTAGGTAAACAAGTGTGGATGAATTATCAAGTCCATACAAATGTTGATGCAAACAAGTTATCAAAAATGGACAAGTAAGGATGCACAAACTTGTATCACAATGCAAGTTCAAACTAATGCTCACAAGTCATGTAAAGATGAACAAACAATGACCTATAATGTGATGTGAATGACCTATAATGTGATGTGAATGACCTATAATGTTCACACAATCATATGTCAAAAGGTCTCAACAAGTACCAAATAGGATTGCACACAAAGTATATCAAAGCTCTAGCACATAATCCTATAACAACATACATATGTAGATGCACTCAAACAATTCACAAAACCAAGTTAGGCGAATGAGAAAAATACCATATGCAAGTCAAATGAAGTTCAAACAGTATTTACACATTTCCCAAAAGTATGGTACAAAAATCACTAAGAAACATGTTCAAATGCACTCCACAAGTTCATTCAAACCACACAACAATAGTGCACCAAGATAGGGTTCAAACACCATTCAAAAATGACTTTAAAAATCCATAAAAAATGAATGAAGTGCATCAATATATCATACAAGCGTGTACCAAGTCTCAGAGGCAAATACACTTTGGAACTATGTCAAATAAATCCAAAATAATGCATCCATATGAACATAGGATCATACAAAAAGAAAATAAAAGGAAATTATGGAAAAACATCAAAACATATCAAAATCAGGAATAAAAATATGAAAAAATTATTTAAATGCATTAGAAAGTTCCATGAGTTTTTTATGAATTTTATCATGTTTCTAAGTAATTTTAAAAATCAAATAGCAAACATATATTATAAATAAATAAAAAAAACAAGGAAATAAGCCAGGGGGTGCTTCCAAAGCAATTATCCAGTTCAAACAGGCATTGGGCTTTAAATTGGAGGGTGCGAATAATAAAAATACAAAGCCTAAAGCACGTTGGAACCTGCAGCGCATGATATGCTCTCAGTCAATAAAGTTGACTCAAAGATAACCACTAGATCCAGTCAATGATGATCATCAGGAAAGGTATGGCAATCAAGTGGTCCAAAATGCAAACACATGATAAGCAATCACACACCACACACACACGAGCACAAAATTAAAAATTAAATCAGAAAATGAAGTCACGTGACCTCCTCCATCCTCATTAATTTGCTGGCAAGCTTATGTGCGTTAGATCCACAAGATCCAACGGTTGTGTTTTAAACTGAGAAGTGGCTAGGGTTTAGGGGAGGTTGAAGATTCAGGTGGCCGGAGAAGACTCCGGTCGTCTTCTCCGGTGAGTCTCTGCTGTGGTCAAGGCTACATGTTGTCAGAAACACACAAAATGCACATCAAAATGCTCCTTATGCTACGTAGATCACGGATCCAAGCTCCAAATTCTCAAACCATTCACACACAAAGCAAATCGAAGCAAACAAGTTTGCCCTAGAAAACTGAAACTACGCACCTATGGTGCCTATCAACTAGCCGATGGTCACATTGCTTCTATTAAGCTCAAAAACATGCAACAACAAGCTCAGATCATAGCATAAATAAGAGCAAAAGTTTGAACTAAAACCTGCTCTATTTGATGAATTCTTTCAACACAAGAAAACTAGAGGAGTGAGGCCTTCCTTCTTGAATTTTAAACTGGCCAAATAAAGGCTGTGAAATTGCTCTGAATCAATGAAGTTTGACTGAAGAAGTTTGGAGATGAAGATGAATTTCCAGATTCAATGTCAATAGCTCCGAGATTTCTTGATGATGATGATGAATAGTGAAGAATATGGAAGCAATGTGTAAAGGGAATGGATGAAGATGAAGCCTCGAGAGAGAGAAATCTCAGAGAGAGAGTATGAAATTTTGGTGAAAAGTGTAGAATGAGCCAAGTTTTGTTCTCAATTCAGTTAGAAACCTCCTTTTATATCTTTGGTTAACTTCTAACTATCATAGTTGATTGTTAGAACCAGGGTTAAATGAGTGAGGTTAACTGAGTTGGAAAAAAGGATGATGATGAGCTCGTGTGTGATTGTTTGATTATGGTGAGGAGCATGATATCATGATGGTGATGATGTACTGAATGGCAGTTGTTGAATTGCTTCTCACACAAGCTTCTCTTTCCTTTGTTTGGTTTCAACATATATGGCAAAGAGTACATGATCATGTATGTTGTGTAAGGGCATGGTTTGTCTTGAAATGGCAAAGTTTGGCATGGCATAACTGAAGTATACGCATGATGTACAAGGAGGGCAAGGTTTTTTTGGCTGCATGACTTGCTTGGCAAGGAAGAAATACATTTGGTCTGCTATGGTCTTTGAAGCTTTGCATCTTCATAACCAATGAACGAAAACATTTGATTTTGGGGTCTTTGGAAAGAGGAAATGAAGGACAACAACATTGGTGTGAAACATAAATGGAAATAGAACCTCTAACATACCCAAAAAAGGCCATGAAAATGGATGTTCATAACTGCATAAGCAAGTCAGACAGACCTGCCTCGACCAGCCCATGTGCAAGTGGACAAATCAGTTGAAGACTACCCTCTTTGGACCACCATAACTTCCAAATAATTGATCAAATGAAAAATCTTCAAACACATGAATTGAAGAAAAGATGGAAATGAACAAGAGTGATGTTGAACAATTTTACAAATGAAGCCTCTATCAATGTGGCCATGAACTTGGGCACAGCATGCACATCAAGTGTTTGTGAAAATTATGGCGCACTAGCTGGTCATGACTTGTCATTTCGCCTTGATTCCTCTCCACTTTGATCCATCATATCTCTTTCAATTTTAATCCAACGGTCATGTTCTTGGTATGGTTTTGAAGCCCTTGAAATGAACTTTTGATAGGCCTCTATATCCTTTCAATTTGGTGCTTGGAACATGAAGAAAGAATGCTCTAAATTTGCCATAAATGGAAACCCTAATTTTTCTTTTTGGCAACTTTGCACATTTCTTGATTTTTGATGAATCTCTTATTATTTCTTGATCAAATCTTCACCAATGATCCTATTTGACATGAGGAACATGGAATTGACCTCAAAAAAGTCAAGAGTTGACTTTTTCATCTGCATAGCTGACTTTTCCCCAAATCACCTAATTTTGAATCAATTGATCAAATGAAGATCTTCTGAAATGAACCAATGGGCAATACTTCATCCTTGGACAATTGAAATCATATGGAAAACCTTGGAATCAAGCTTTTGACCAAAAATCATACTTGCACTGACTTTTCCCAAAACCCTAATTTGTCAATATTTGTTAGGAGATGATGAACTGCTCCATTCTCATGTAAAATTCTAATCTCTTGATGCCCTGAGGACTCAAATGAAATGAATTGAGATATGAGAAGCCCTTGTGCCTTATCTGGAAAAGTTTGACTCTTGTCCTTTGGCTTTGAACTATCCATGCCTTGAGACAACTGATCACATGCCTTGCAACCAATGATTTATGATTTTAGTATAACCTACATGCAATGCAAATGAATGAACCATAATCCAATTATTGGAGGAAAATAAGAGGGCAAATTATGAGGTATGACAGCTGCCCGTATTCAATCAACTGTGAACCTAAATGGATGAGAGCAACGGTTTTCAGAAATTCAACGTACATAGGGATTGAATACCAAAATAACCGGAAAATTTGCACTCTGTGGGCAAAATGGAAAGATATGTGTGACAAACAAAGCAGTTGTGATGGAGAGGTATTTGTGGAAAAGAGTCTGGAACAAATGAAATCCAAAGGACGCCCGTCGGGAATGACTGAAGTTTTACTTATAGTATGCCTGTCAGGAACGGTTAAGGTGTACTTGTCGGGAACGGTAAAGAGGGCCTGTCGGGAATGGCTAAAGTTGAAAACCTATAGCTTACCTATCAGGAATGGTAAATGGGCCTGTCGGGAACGGTTAGGTCTAAAACTTAAAGGTTGCCTGTCGGGAACGACTAAAGTTGAAAACCTATGGCTTACCTATGAGGAATGGTAAATGGACATGTCGGGAACGATTAGGTTTAAAACTCAAAGGGCGCCTGTCGGGAATGGCTAAAGTTGAAAACCTATGGGTTACCTGTCGGGAATGGTAAATGGGCCTGTTAGGAACGACTAGGTTTAAAACTTAAAGGGCGCCTGTCGAGAACAGCTAAAGGGATCCTATCGGGAATGGTTCCAGGGATAAGGTTGACCTATACGTATATCGGGAATGACTAAAGTTCAAAACTTAGAAGGTGTCCATCGGGAATGGCTAAGGAAATCCTATCGGGAATGGTTCCGGTTTGCCTGTCGGGAACGGCTAAAGGAATCCTATCAAGAATGGTTCCGGTTTGCCTGTCGGGAACGGCTAAAGGAATCCTATCGAGAATGGTTCTGGTTTGCCTGTCGGGAACGGCTAAAGGAATCCTATCGGGAATGGTTCCAGAAAAACGCGGTTAAGATGTAAGATCAAAAGATTTACAAACCGAGGAATAGGACTTTGTGGGGAGCAAAGTGGTGAAACCCTAGTACTGATTTGAAATTTCTGTTGGGGAATGAACGAGGTTTTTTTTTCCAATCTGATCGAAGAAAAATAGTTTTGGGCTCTCGAACGAGGTATCAAAGCTGGCTTACGCTTCACATGCATATGTTTGAATTTTTCATGGCGTAATGCTCCATCTCGATGGAAATGCTACGTGTTTTTGAGGATGTTATGCATACTATATGCAAAATGCAAGGAGGCTCCTCAGCAAAATAAATGCTGAGGAAAAGAAGGCAACTCCGCTGGGGATAACAAACTGGATTGTCCTCGTGACCACAACCGTGCCGAGAAAGACAAATTACTTGACCTCCCGAAAGCCTGTGAGGATGCATCCTCTCAGCTAGGGATTAACATTGCAACGTTCTGAGCATTGAACTATTCATCACGTTAATGATTGTTGTACGGAATGGTAACCTTGTTGGGGAAGTGTCACCTGAAGCAATCTATTTGGGGAAGAACCGTAGAACTCTGTTGGGGATGACAACCTCAAGGAAGAAATTTCCTGTTGAGGTAACTGCTTCTGCTTAGGGAGAACTCTTATTTGAGTCCTGCTGAAAAAAAAATATTGAAGACATCACGTGCCATTAATGGGCTGACTAGCGAACATTAACACCTACAAAGAAAAAGGTGTACACACATGCCCCAGGGTATCAATGAATTTTGAATTCATCACCCAAGAGCACCTGGCATTTAAAGCAATTTCAATTGTTTTCTTTTGCACGCATGTCATTGTAAGACCTCGATGTTTTCAAATGCAATGTTTATCAAAAATTTGGACGTTTTTGCAAACAAAACAGTCTGTAAAAGAAAACAATAGAAATGGCTATTCTGAATAAAGAAAATTTTATTGATTGAAAAGCCCGAAAATAGGCGTTTACATCAAGAGGCAATTCCTGGAAAGAGGTAATTGCTTAAGAGAGAAAAGAAACTATCCTAATGGCAATGTGGAAAACGGAAATCCATTGAGTTTCAATCCTGATATGGTTCATATGTCTTCAAGACTTTCCAAGTGCTTCGCTTTCCGAGGGGGATGATTGGACCGATTCCTATCCTTTGGAATGCCTCTTGTTGAAACGAGTTGGGATACAGGTTACTTAGATCGCAACCTTTTGCTAAACCCCTCTTTTGCCTGGATCGCCCTTTTTTGGTTTTCAATCCACCGGGATACCCATTTTTCCCTAAGTTGCCCTTTCGGGTTTTCAACTTACCGGGTGTACTCAGTTTTTTTTATTTTATCCCTAATTTTTGCCAGAACCCTTTTCCTTTTTTATTGTTCGTCGGGATGCCCTTTTTTGCTTGGACTCTCTTTTAACTGTCCAGCGGGTCCATTTATGCGAAGTATTTTTTTACTGCGTCTGAGTTCACAGGCGACGGAAAATCCTCACCATCCATAATTGTAAGCATCAAGGCTCCGCCCGAGAAAACCTTCTTGACAACACATGGACCTTCATAATTCGGAGTCCACTTGCCCCTGTGATTTGTATTAGGAGGAAGAATCCTTTTTAGCACCAAGTCATCTGTCTGATAATTCCGAGGACGCACTTTCTGATCGAATACCCGCTTCATCCTTCTCTGATACATTTGCCCATGGCATACTGCTGCCAACCTCCTCTCTTCTATGAGACTCAACTCATTAAACCTCGTTCGAACCCATTCAACCTCATCAAGCTTGACATCCACCATGACCCTCAGAGAAGGAATCTCAACTTCTACCGGTAAGACCGCTTCCATACCGTACACAAGAGAAAACGGGGTTGCCCCTGTAGACGTACGTACTGATGTACGGTACCCATGCAAAGCGAAAGGCAACATCTCATGCCAATCCTTGTACGTTACAACCATCTTTTGCACAATCTTATTGATGTTTTTATTGGCTGCCTCAACGACACCATTCATCTTTGGGCGGTACAGAGAAGAATTATGATGTTCAATCTTGAAGCTATGGCACAGCTCTTGCATCATTTTATTATTAAGATTAGAACCATTATCAGTGATGATCCTTTCGGGCACCCCGTAACGACAAATAATCTCTTTCTTGATAAACCGGGAAACCACCTGCTTGGTGACATTTGCAAACGAAGCAGCCTCCACCGTGAAGTAATCAATGGCCACTAGAATAAAACGATGTCCATTAGAGGCGGTGGGCTCAATCTTCTCAATCATATCAATGCCCCACATGGCAAAGGGCCAAGGAGAAATCATCATGTTTAAAGGATTCGGTGGCACATGCACTTTATCAGCATAAATCTGGCACTTGTGGCATTTTCGAGCATATTTGAAACTATCAGCCTCCATGGTCATCCAGTAATAACCAGCTCGCAACAATATCTTTACCATGGCATGTCCACCAGCATGGGTACCAAAAGAACCTTCATGAACTTCTTGCGTTAACATGTCTGCTTTGTGTCTATCCACGCATCTGAGCAAGACCATGTCAAAATTTCTTTTGTACAATACACCATCTTCATTTAAGAAGAAACTGCACGCCAACCTTCTCAAAGTCTTCTTGTCATTATTAGATGCCCCAGCTGGATACTCTTGACTTATCAAAAAATGCTTGATATCATGATACCAAGGTTTATCATCGGTCGCTGTATCGGCTGCAAACACATGAGCAGGTCTATCAAGCTGCATCACATCAATTTTGGGTATATGATTCCACCAATTCACTTGAATCATTGACGATAACGTTGCCAAAGCATCTGCCATCTGATTCTCATCACGAGGTACTTGATACATCTTTACTGTTTTGAAGAAAGTCAACAGTCTTCTCGTATAATCTCTATAAGGGATCAAGTTGGGTTGATGGGTGTGCCAATCTCCGTTGACCTAATTGATCACTAGAGCAGAGTCCCCAAATACATCAAGAGTCTTGACCCTTAAATCAATGGCTTCTCAATACCCATAATGCAGGCTTCATATTCGGCTTCATATTCGGCTTCATTGTTGGTGACATCAAAAGTCAGTCTGGAAGTGAAAGGTATATGGGAACCTTTCGGAGTTATGAGAACTGCCCCAACGCCACTACCATTCACATTAACAGCCCCATCAAACATCAATTTCCACTTGTCATCAGGACCTGGTCCTTCATCAACTGGTGGCTCGTCACAATCTTTCATTTTCAAGTACATGATATCTTCATCAGGGAACTCAAACTTCATTGGCTGATAATCATCAATTGGTTGCTCAGTGAGATAGTCAGACAGAATACTACCCTTTATGGCTTTTTGGGAAGTATATTGTATGTCATACTCTGTCAACACCATCTGCCAACGGGCAACTCTTCCGGTGAGAACTGGCTTTTCAAAAATGTACTTGACTGGATCCATCTTTGATATCAATAGAGTTGTGTGAGTCAGCATATATTGTCTCAAACGCTTGGCAGCCCATGCAAGTGCACAACATGTCTTCTCAAGCATTGAGTATCTAGACTCGCAATCTGTAAACTTCTTGCTCAGGTAGTAAATGGCATGCTCTTTTCTACCTGTCTTGTCGTGTTGACCGAGAACACAACCCATTGAGTTTTCACATACCGACAAATACATTACCAGTGGTCTCCCTGGAACTGGAGGCATAAGAATCGGAGGTTTCTGCAAATACTTTTTTATTTTGTCAAATGCCCTTTTACAATCATTATTCCAACGAATTGATTGATCTTTTCTCAATAATTTGAATATTGGCTCGCAAGTGGCTGTCAGATGAGAGATGAATCTAGCAATGTAGTTCAATCTCCTTAGGAAACCACGAACTTGCTTTTCTGTTCTTGGCTCGGGCATATCTTATATTGCTTTTACTTTTGCTGGATCAACCTCGATTCCTCTTTCATTGACAATGAAGCCTAACAGCATACCAGATCTCACCCCGAAAGTACACTTATTCGGGTTCAGCCTCAGTCTAAATTGTCTCAATCGTTCAAAAAGCTTTTTCAGATTCACTAAGTGCTCCTCCTCAGTTTGCGACTTAGCAATCATATCATGAACATAAACCTCAATCTCTTTATGAATCATGTCATGAAAGAGTGTCACCATAGCACGCCGATAAGTTTCCCATGCGTTTTTCAGACCAAAAGGCATCACCTTATAGCAGAACGTGCCCCACGGGGTAATAAACATTGTTTTCTCCATGTCTTCCGGTGCCATTTTTATCTGATTATAACCGAAAAAGCCATCCATGAAGGAAAATACCGAGAATTGAGTTGTATTATCTACCAACACATCAATGTGAGGTAGTGGAAAATCATCTTTCGGACTTGCTCAATTTAAATCCCGGTAGTCAACACAAATCCGGACCTTACCATCTTTCTTAGGTACAGGGACAATATTCGCAACCCATGGTGGATAGCTGGTGACGGCCAAGAAACCTGCATCCAACTGTTTTTGCACCTCCTCTTTTATCTTAATGGCCATTTCTGGTTTAGTTCTTCTGAGCTTCTGTTTGACGGGGGAGCAACCTTCTTTGAGAGGAAACCTGTGCACAACAATATATGTATCCAACCTCTGCATATCTTGATAGGACCAGGCAAAGATATCGACATATTCGCCCAACATCTCAATCAGCTCTTTCTTCACATTCTCTTCTAGGCTTGCCCCTATTTTGACCTCTTTCTTCACATCCTCGGTGCCAAGGTTGATAACTTCTATTGACTCTTGATGAGGTTGAATAGCTCTTTCCTCCTGTTTCAATAATCTGGCCAATTCTTTGGGAAGTTCACAATCTTCCTCATCCCTCTCTTTAGCTTGGTAAATTGGATTGTCAAAGTCATATTGAACCATAGCAGGACCGTTATCAACAGAATCCGGAGGATTGTTTCTGCATGAATGATGGTTCATGCTTTATTTTAGAAAGAGCTTTTTGAAAAGAAAGAAAACAAACTATGGAGAAAAACATTGCCATTTTTATTTGAAATAAAATGAAAAGTGTAAAATGAAAGACAGGGAACACAATTTTTGAATTAAAAAACGTCCTTTTATTGATGATAACCTTGCATATGAAACAAATGTGGCCCTACAATGAAATCACTAAGCCTTGGGCAGGGCATAGGATTTTACATGCAACATGAAAAACAAAGAAAATTACTCTTTCTGCAGGGTAACTTGGATGAGGTCTTCAGAGAACTAGTTGTTCAGCTTCTGCCCCGGGGCACATGGGCGCACCCAATTGTCCAAGTCATAATCGTTGTCCCCCTCGTCTTTAGTTGTAGCAAAGACTTGACCAGGATTGATGATCCCCCCACTAGAGAAAAAGACAGGTCCCTGACGCTCTTAACCTTTTGGCAGAGGAGTTCGAGGAGGCTGATAACCAATTCCATGCTTGTCTTCTTTGAAAGGCAACTCAATCAACTAACCCCAACCTTCAGCATGACCTGACCGTACTACTTCAAGAGCCTGCTTGTAAGAAGCCATGGAAGTCCCTACTTTTGTTTCACTAGAAGGAGGGTCATTTTCAATATTCACTGTTTCGAATGCCTGACAAAGAGTTTCATGAATCTCGTCGTCCATTTCCATATATTTGAACGATGATAGATGGATGACAAATATATCCTCCTCTCCGCATACTGTGACAACTTGACCATCCACGACAAACTTTATCTTCTAATGAAGTGTTGAAGAAACGGCCCCTGCAGCATGTATCCATGGGCGCCCTAGCAAGCAGCTATAGGCTGGCTGGATATCCATCACATAGAAAACCGTATTAAACACCTGGGGTCCAATCTTCACAGGAAACTCTACCTCCCCGAAAACTGATCTTTTGGATCCATCAAAACCGCGCACAACTAAATCACACAGTCGGAGTACAACCCCTTCAACATCCAATTTTTCCAAAGCTTTATTCGGCAGTACATTCAAGGACGAGCTCGTATCCACCAACACATGGGACAAGACTGCACCTTTGCACTCCATGGAGATGTGGAGAGCTTTGTTATGATTTCTTCCCTCTGGAGTTAGATCAAAATTAGTAAACCCCAATCCGTTGCTGGCATTGACATGGGCAATAACACCCTCGAGCTGGTTCACCGATATCTCTTGTGGAATATATGCCATATTTAGAATCTTAAGCAGGGCGTTACGGTGTGCCTCGGAACATAACAGTAATGACAAGATAGAAATCTTGGAGGGAGTTTGATGCAGGTGATCCACTATTTTATAATATCTCTTTCGGATAATCCTCATAAACTCTTCAACGTCTTTTCCGAAGGAATTACCGGGCTCCGCCCTTTGCACGGGCTCTTCGCTTACTACCTGCTTGCCTTTAGCTTTCGCCAAAGCTTCAGCCTCATCGTTTCGGAGCGTCTGTGGAGCAAAGAGCCTTCCACTACAGGTAAAACCACCCATTCCTCCTACATTCTCCACACTTGAGCCAGTTTCCTTGGGAACCTCTACTTCCTGTTTTTGCCCTTAATAATAAACATCAGCTCCGTAATGCCTTGGGATCGCTTTTGTACTTTCATATGGCATAGGACCCGGAATAGTTATAGTCACAGGGGCTACCTGTTCAGGCGCAGGGATTTGCATAGGTGCCGGCACAGGAATCTCTACTGGAGTAAAGTAGATAGTAACTATTGAGACCGTATCGTGCTTTGTTCCCATTTGATCAAACTGTAAATAACCCTCATCCATCATCATCTGAAGGCACTTCCTCAATTCATCACAGCCATTCACCACGGTCAAACATTCTGAACAATTTTCGAAACAACCAGGGAACACGTCCCCTTTCAACAAACACCCTTTCACCACTGCCAAATGTGTCCTGACACGATTAACATCTGTCACCAGATTCAAGCCTCTGTCTTCCTCTATTGCATTGATCTTTGGTCCACCATGCGGGGGCATGGGGTTTTGAATCACATTGGGATTAGGAGCAAAGTTGATAGCTTTCGAATCAACCAGGTCCTGAACTACATGCTTAAAAGCTTTGCAGTTCTCTATATGGTGGCCGGGCGCACCCGAATGGAATTCACACTTCATATTTGCATCATAGCCATAAGGTAGCTTGCCTGCTAGTGGTGCCAGAGTTCTCAATTGTACCAACTTTAAGCGGAGCAAATTCTGCAACATCTGGGCATATGTCATAGGTCAAGTGTCAAAGTGGCGATCACTCATTCTCTGCCTCGGTTGGTATTGTCTTTGAGATTTTGGCTGAGATTCGGTAGTCGGAACTGGAATAGTTACAGCTGCTGCTTGATGATACGAGCCCTGACGTCCTTTACCTTTGCCCCCTGTCCATAGGAAGCACTAGTTTCACCTTCACATTTCTTCGAGCAATTCCCAAAAAGCATTTTTGCATTGGAAGAGCCTGCCCCACTTCCATCTTGAATTTCCCCGATTTCAATAGATTTTTAATTCTTTCTCCTGCTATCACAATGTCAAAGAAACCAGTGGATGGACATTCGGCCAAGCGATCCAAATATGGGCCCTGTAAAGTATTCATAAACATATCAGCCATTTCCCTTTCCATCAGCGGGGGTTGTACTCGAGCAGCTAGCTCACGCCACCTTTGGGCGTATTGTTTGAAGCCTTCCTTCGGATCCTGTGTCATATTCTGCAATTGGGTATGATTAGGGGTCATGTCAATGTTATACTGGTACTGTTTTAAGAAAGCATCACCCAAGTCCTTCCAGTTTCTGATATAGGCTCTCTCTAGATTCATGTACCATTCCAATGAAGCTCCTGACAGACTATCCTGAAAGAAATACATCCACAGCTTTTCATTGTCAGAATATGCAGAAATCTTCCCGAAATATGCCTGAATGTGAGTCTTAGGACAGGTATTGCCATTATACTTGTCGAAGATTGGAGGCTTAAACTTTGGAGGGATCCTCACCCCTTGCACCAGCCCCATGTCAGCAACATCAATTCCCATGGAGTTTTGACATTCCATGGCTCTTACCTTCTCAGCCAACTCTTCATACCTTCTATCATTACCATCATTATGAACCCCTATGTCAGCATTCATCACAGAGAACTGATCATCTTGATGGTCCTCCACATGTTGATGATTAATATGGCCAACACCACCAGGAGCTCCTCCAGGAGGATCAACTGTCGCTCCGCCAGGAGGATTAACTGCCGCTCCGCCAAGAGGATTAACATTGGGGATTTCCACTTCCAACCTTTGATCTACAGTTCTCAAATCTTGTTGCCCCTGGGCTATGCCCTGCACAAGGTTCATGAACTGCTCCATACGGGTCCTCATTTCAGTGAGTTCTGCATGCACCTGTTCCATGATTCTGGCTTGATTTTGTCGAGTCGCGTAGCGATGAATGTTGAGATCAGCTATTCTGCCTGCAACCAAATAAAGGTTAGAAACTCCCTGGGACGAGTACCTGTCATGCAAAAATGATATGTTATGAAATGCATGCATATGACATGTTTTTCATTCCCAAGGTGTTGTACACCCTAATTCCAGTCTTAATCGCATGAAGCGAAGAAATATACAGATATTGTTGAGAGAAATTTGTTGAGAAGAAATGTGTTTGTGATAATGTGCTTGTGAATAGAACACTACCAAGGAACCAATTCTGAATAAACCAATCATTTCATAAAGCTAATACGTGCTGAAGCATTCTACAACGAGTTCATAAGTTAGAAATACATCAAGAGAGTGGCTCCATCAAACCACGGTACAAAAGCTGCACTAAGAACAAGGAAAGGGGACTATCAATCATTCAACTCCAAATCTTTTAGCTTCTCGCTAGAATACTTGATTTCTTCAAAGAGTACTCTAGTGCGCTGATGGTTTAGCCTTTCAATCATTTCTTTGATCAACATATCCCTCTTCTTCAGAGCTTTGGCTAATGAATCCATGTGCATCAAAAGAGCCTCGTAATCACTCACCTGCTTAGGCTTTTTCACACCAACTCGCATCTTTAGTTGTTCCATCTCTGCCACAGCATCTTCAAGTTCCTTCTTGGAAGCTTTCAACTCATCTCTAACCTTCTTCAACTGCTCTTGGCTTTTACCAGAGTCTTCACGATGCTTTCTTCGTTATTCATGCGCTCTCTGGAGTTCATCGTCTCTGGTTTTTAGTTGCTCTCACAGCTCTGCATTCTCAATTCTAACTTCGTCCCATGCTTGCTGAAGTTTGGCGAGCTTGGCTTTTGTTTTGGCCAAAGACTGTTTAGTCTGCTTATAAGTTTGAGCAGAAGTTTCAGTGGCCATATTAACTTTCTGGTAATGTCGGGCCCTTTCAGCAAAATCTTTTTCTTTATCTGCCAAAATCTTCAATGCGCCTTGAGTTTTCCATTCTAGATCTTTGTTGTTATGCAGAGCATCACGCAGCCGACTGCTCAAATCAGAGTTCTCTACCCGGAGGTCCTTCACCAAGGTCTGCAATTTGTTAAACTCCTCAATAGCGACAGTATCCCTCTCTTCTACAACCTCAGGGTATAAAGGAGGTACGGGATCAAAAGGTAGATAGAAGTCTTCCACCCTTTTCCTTATCCAGTTCTCATAAGGAGGATAAGTTCGGTTATTGGGCTTTCCAAGAACTCCTTTGCCCTTTCTCTGAATGCTATTCCAGGCTTCTGAAGCTTTTCGGACGATTGCTTGATCGTCACCCACTTGAAAGTACAAGGACTCTTCCACACTTCTCTCGGTAGGGGGATTTTCCAGAGCATAACCGAATTGTCTAATGGCCAGAGAGGGATTATAGTTGATGCCTCCCTTCCTCCCTATCAATGAAACATTGGGGAATCCACCACAACAATGAATAATATCCCCACCAAGTAACCCCTGATATATCCAGATGATATCTTTGGTAGATAAACCCATCAGTCTATGACGCCATTCCAATGAACCCTTGGTATCCACGAATGCACCTTTTCATGGTAACCGATGCAAAAACCATTTGTAGAATAAAGGCGCACATCAATTGACATATCCCCCTCTTTTCTTTTCATTCCTGCTATGAACTGAATGATAAAGACCACCCAATAAAGTGAGTATTAGATTTTGAGTAGTGAATATTTTGATAGCGTCCATATCAACAAATTCTAGCACATTTGGGAACAGAATAATGCCATATATGCAAAGAGCTAATACAACGCAAAAAAACATTCCAATCTTTGTCTTTAGCGGCTTTCTGAGCAATCTTGGTCAAGTACGTCAGAAGGTACCCTCGAAATTCCCCCTTTTTTGGTGATATTGGCCTCCACCGTTGATTTGCTCAAATAAAGAGCAGCAACCACGGCCTCATAATCTAGATCTGTCTTCGAACTGAAAAATGGTACCTCTTCCTTAATGGAGATCCCCAAGATATTCGAATACTCTTCCAAAGTAGGGACCAAGACGTAATCCTGAAACACAAAGCACCGTAGAGAAGGATCGTAGAATTGCATTAATGTGTGGAGACCCACCCATTCATACTCACTGAGGTTGCAAACAAATGACAAAATTCGCCCGTACTTTCCTCTGAATGCTTCCAACACCTCTGAGCTAGCCATAGCCTTCAGATTGTTGATAGGAGCTAGTCCTGGCTTCAGAAACTTGTAGGCGATGACATTCTTTTTCTTTCTCTCAACATCCATCGGAAAAGAGCCCTTGACTGGAATCGAAGGTATAATATTGCCTTGGAAATGAAAAAACATGTATGTTAAGATATGAAAATGCAATGCAAAGGTATGTGATCAGAGTGTCCGGTGTCTGTGCTGGACTGTGCAGATAGTGACATTAGTATATTCATGGATAGTGTCGTACTGTGAACAACAACCATCTGAACATAATAATATAAACCAGAAGAACCAAAATACCAGGTATGTGGGAGGTCTAAGTCACCTGCAAACCTGTAAATACCCGCCCATTCTCACATGTGGGTACTAAAACCATGGTTCCTCAGTTTCGAATTCTCAATTTAAGAAGCAATAGTACATTCATCCCTCGGGGTACAATACTATCACCAAACAAAGAGGTCATCCACTGATTCCCCAAAAATAAGGCAATCCTATGGAAGTTCCCAGTTTCGGGTCCTCGGATCGAGAATCGTAATGGGTTTTCCATTTCTGGTCTGCCATTATCGTTCTCGGGAGGAGTGCCTCTACTGAGTCCTCGAGAATGGTCACCAGAGTAGACAGCTCATACAGGGATATCTAATGGCCTGCATAACATGCAGTATCAGATACCACCTATATAAGCCTCGTCTGGATGTAGATCTCGCGAAGACTTAACGTGATAACACCACGCAAGCGATCGACTATCCACTCTAAATCCTATGGGTATGCTCAAGCCTGGGAAGTGGGCTTATCTCTCAGAACACCCTGCCCACCAAACAGAAAAATCCAGCACAATCCAGCACAGTATAATATATGAAAACAGTAAATGAAAAGCATGTAAATGCAATAAAACAGTAAACATGCAACAATGTCATAAATAAAGCGAGTAAAGCACACAGATAAACACCCTAAAATCGAAAACAAACAGGCACTAGGATTGACTCGCATAGGGGATGGACTAGCAAGAGGTCAATCTATCCCTAGCAGAGTCGCCAGCTGTTGCTCCCGGGATTTTCATCCAAGTACAAACGCGAAAGTGGCGCTGAACACAGAGTCGCCAGCAATGTGTATTTATCCCAAGAGAAGGAAAGGAAACACTGCGTAAACCTGAGGGAAAGGAAAAGCAATGGTCTCGCGACCAAGAGAAACGGGTAAGGGAGTCGGTTACGCGAGGGGAAGGTATTAGCACCCCCACGTATCCATCATACTCGATAGGATCCACGCTTGTTGTTATCGATCAAAGGGTGTATGGAATCTGAAGCTTAACTGCTAACTGGAACGGAAAGAACGGGAAAGAAAAAGAAAATAAGTGACTCGATAGGACATCGCCGTCGTAGGCCTACGTATTCCCTCGGGAGCGAGAAAATCAGAGTCAACGTAGTTCGGACTACGGTTTGGGGAAGGGTGAAAGGATTGTGCTCGGAGAGATCTCGCACGACCTCCCACCTACGTATCCCGCTCGCACGCGAGAATCAGAGCTGTTAGTTCCTGGATTGGCTGGAATTTTGGTAAAACAAAGTATATTCAATGTTGATGTCAAGGTGCTGATGTTGCAACATTGAAGTCTTAACATTGGGCTGTGTTAAGTATTTAATTGCTGAAGTTGGATGTCTGATGTCACACAGGTGAAGTTGTAACATCAGATCTGCAGAATTAACAACAGCAGGTTGTGATGTTGTTAGGGTTGCGTATTAGCTGGAATTGTAGAGAGCAAGCTGTCTCATTGGATGCGAATATCTTGGGATAGATATTTGCTGCTGCATAGGAGATTTGTTGCAGATTTGTAGGAGATTTAAAAGGTTGAAGATTTAAAAAGATTTTAGGAGAAAATCTGTTTTAAATATTCAGTTTTAAATAACAAATCTGGGAGATATTGTAGCAAGTCCAAGACCAATTCAAGGAGCTATATAGAGCGCACAAGACCAAAGGAAAAAGTTACACAAAACATTCAGAAGATCAGAAGTTGGAGGCTTAGTGTCTAGAGTTTGTTTAGAGTACTTGTATTTACACTATTCTAGGGTTTGAATAGGTGTTGAGTTTCTGTCCTCTCTAGAAGCTGTGAAGCAATAGAGAGTGGTTGATTGATCGAAGCTATGAAGTAAGATCAAGGTTACTCAAAGTGGTTTCTTTGAGTGTTTGTAAGGGATTGAGTGGTGTTCTCATACCTAAGTGGTTTCTTAGGTAGGAAGTCATTAGTAAAGTATAAGTTTAGGAGATTGTCAACGGGTTGTTGAGTCTGTAAATTATATCTACAAGTAGTGAATTCCATCCCTGGCTTGGTAGCCCCCAGAGTAGGTTGGTTGTAACCGAACTGGGTCAACAATTCTTGGTGTTATTTTATTGTTATTGTTGTCCATTGTGCAGAGTGTGTTGTTGTGACATCACACCTTAACATCACACGTCTGATACCAGAATTTCAATTGGTATCAGAGCAGGCATCCTGTCTGTCTCTGGGTGAGATCTAGGGAAGTTACTTTCTGGTGTAAAGATGGACAAAGAAGTTGGAGGATTCATCAACAGACCCCCTATTTTGGATGGATCCAATTATGACTATTGGAAGCCAAGGATGACCACCTTCTTAAAATCCTTGGACAGTAGGGCTTGGAAGGCTGTTATTAAAGATTGGAAAGCACCTGTTGTTTGTGAGAAGGATGATGCTGGTAAAGATAAAGAAGGCACCTCTAAGCCAAATCCTGAAGAAGAGTGGACCAAGGAGGAAGACGAGCTTGCCCTTGGAAATTCCAAAGCTCTAAATGCCATATTCAATGGAGTGGATAAGAATATCTTCAGGTTAATCAATACCTGTGAAGTTGCTAAGCAAGCATGGGATATCTTGCAGGATACTCATGAAGGAACATCTAGAGTCAAGATGTCAAGACTTCAGATTTTAACATAAAAATTTGAAAGCCTGAAGATGAAGGAACATGAGACTATTCACGATTTCCACATGAGTGTTCTTGAGCTGGCCAATGCATCTAGTGCTCTTGGAGAGAAGATGTCATATGAAAAGCTTGTGAGGAAGATCCTTAGGTCCCTACCTAAGAAGTATAAGATGAAGGTTACTGCCATTGAAGAATCACAAGACATCAGCAAGATGAGAGTAGATGAGCTCATTGGATCTCTTCAAACTTTTGAGCTTGGGTTGAATGAGGAAGAACCAGAAAAGAAGCCAAAGAGCATAGCCTTGGTGTCAAATGATGCAGAGGAAAAAGGAAAGAGTTCTGAATCGCAGGAGGATCTATCTCAGGCCATAGTGATGTTGGGAAGACAGTTCACCAAAGTATTCAAGAGAATGAATAATAACTCCAGGCCTAATGTCAAGAACATGACTTCTGACACCAGCAAGAAGGATGAAGAGAAAACTACCCAAGATAAAGGAGTTCAGTGCTTTGAGTGTAAAGGGTATGGACATGTCAAGAAATAATGTCCCACCTTCTTGAAAAAGCAGAAGAAGGGCATGACAGTTTCCTGGTCTGACTCTGATAGTGAAAGTGAAGGAGAGTCAGCAAAGCATGTGAGAGCTTTAACAGGAGCTGTGGATTCTGATGATGATTCTAGTGATGGAGAAGTAACTTATGAGGAGTTAGCATCTACCTATCAAGAGATGTGTTTAAAAAGTGCTGAGATCTGTCAAGAAAATAAGTGCCACAAGCAACAGATTTCTCAGCTAGAGAATGAAAAGACAAATCTGGAAAATGAAGTGGTGCTTGTTAGAGCTCACCTTGATCAAATGACCAAGTCTGTTAGGATGCTGAGTTGTGGTACAGACACACTTGACAAGATTCTTCAGTCAGAAAAAGTTGCTGGAGACAAAGCTGGGATATGTTATGTGGCTGAGAACAAGGGAACTTCAGAAGGAAGCACTTCAGGTTCAAAGAAGGAAGTGTCACAACTTTCATCTCAAAATCAGCCAAAGAAGCAGGATTCTACCCCTAAGAAAGCTGATGTTTCACAACCTAAGAAGATTGAGAAGAAGACTGGTCCCTATCAGAAGAGAAAGCAGCCACAGGGAGCTAGTCAGTACCACGAGAGCATGCAAGCTGCTCAGTTCAAACAGCACATGTCTCATCAGGTGTCTCAACATCACGACAACTGGTATGGTTATGGATATGGATACACCAATGTTGTTCCTTATAGATATGGAAGAAGAAAGCCACACCATCATGGGAGAAAATCCAGGAAACAACATTCTCAGCTGTCTTATGGGAGAAGATATCAACATAATAGATGGCAGGGCAGTTATAGTAGACCACATTATGGATGGCAGTATAAGCAATCTCATCATGGCAGAAGATTCAGAGATGAAAGGGTGAGATGCTATTATTGTGGATGGTTTGGACATATGCAGTACTCTTGCTACAAGCTGCATGGATACCCTCAACCTCAAAACAGATGGAGAGAGCACAGACCCAAAGTTGTTAAACAATGGGTACCTAAGGAGAAGGTGAAGTGCTTATTGGCTCACATGGGTGATAGAGAGTTTAAAGAAGGAACATGGTATTTTGACAGTGGGTGTTCCAAACACATGTCTGGATGTACATCCATGTTTGCTAAACTTATTCCTTGCCCCTCTCATGAAGTTATATTTGGCAATGGAGAAAAAGGTGTTGTTGCAGGAGTTGGGAAAGTGCAAGGTGATGGTAGACCTGAACTTGACAATGTTCTATTTGTCAGTGGCTTAAGTGCAAATTTGATCAGCATAAGCCAGTTGTGTGATGAAGGTTACAAGGTAAACTACACTAAGCATGAGTGTGTGGTTTCTGATGAGCATAATTAGATTGTTATGAAGGGTGCCAGAACCAAGGATAATTGCTATCAGTGGATTTCTCTTGAAGGAAATTCAACTATTGATGCTCAAGTGGATGTTACAACATCAGACTATGACATCAGGATGCTGAAAGATCACTCAGAGTAAGTGAGTCCTGATGTGAATTCTTTAAAGAGTATTCAAAATCAGGCGCCTTACTATATTGATACTACATCAAGACTTACCAAAGCATTCTCATCGCAACGCTTCACCTCCCTAAATCTCAACAGAATAGAAAGTTCTTCTCCAAACCTAGTCTGTCACAAAGGAATGATGTCTGTCCCTTCCAAGAACTCTGAGCAGGTACGAACTAGGGTTTCTTCCGAAGAACTCATTTCTATTGCTTTTCCCGAGTCAGGTAACCCTAAACCCTCAACCACGGTAAACAAACCTGAAGCTAGGTCATCATCTTCTCAAGCTGTTGAGGAGAAGTTTGATGTAGACATGCATTTGGAACAGCTTGCCACCAAAATCCTTGAGAAAGGGATACGGGTGAAAGGGATTTCTGTCCCTCTAAGGCAAATGCCTGCTGAACAAGTCGACTCTCAAGGTGAGGACAATAATTTTCAAAGACAGGTCCTTAGTCAAGAAACTGAAGGTGAAGATCCTGATGACACTGATGTCAGTCTTGATGTCAGAACATCGTCCCCTAGGAATGAAAGCCACAGGGGTAAAGGAAAGGAACAGGTTGAGGTTATAGAGATTGAGGACTCATTTGATGATGATAGAATTGGAAAAGGGAAGGATAAGAAAAGGACTTCAGTTACAGACTCTCCCAAGTTGTGGAGCAAAGGTGCCAGGTCTGGCAAGAAGAGGAGAATCAGGGAAGAGTCAGATTCTGAGTGTAATGCTCAAGACATCAACCCTGCTACAAATCAAGTACCTGATAACATCTCATCTCTCAGTGCCAGAAGTGCATCCTTGTGGAAGTGTGTGAGCCTAAGAAAGGTAGCTCTGGAAAGAGAGGTAGTAGCAAAAGACTTAGAATCTAGTGAAATTATAGACCTAATTAAGCTTGCTGGTCTCATAAGGACTGTGTCAGGGTTGGCTGACTGCTATGATAGACTGGTCAGGGAATTCATAGTTAATATACCTGAATCGATAAATGACAGCAAGAGCCGAACTTTCAGAAGAGTTACCATCAGGGGTAAGTGTGTCTGGTTCTCTCCTGAGATGATCAATGCCTACTTAGGAAGAAATGAGGAAGATTATGGGGACTTAGAAGCCTCCAACAATGTTATATGCAAAGAAATCACTGCTGGTCAGGTAGATGTTTGGCCCGTAGAAGGAAAACTGTTAGCCAGGTTGTTGAGTGTCAAATATGCTTTTCTGCACAGAATAGGAATTGCCAACTGGGTTCCTACTAGTCACAAGACCACAATTTCTGTTGAATTGGGGAAGATAATTTATGCAGTTGGGACAAAGCAAAGAATTGACTATGGCTCCTACATCTATGATCATACTATTAAGCATGCTGCTACAAATGCTGTGAAGATGCACATTGCCTTTCCCTCTCTCATTTGTGGGATTATCTTGTCTCAACATCCTGGAATTCTACAGCATTCAGATGTTGTTTGCAAAAGGAAGTCTGCCTTGTTACTCCATTACAAGTTGAAACATGTTCCTAACAGTGTCAAGACATCTGCTTCAACATCACAACAGTCACCAGCCAAGACTGGGTTGATTACAGAACTAGAGGAGGCTTGCAAGGAGTTAGATGAAGTCATAAGAGTTAGTACTGAAAGGAAACAAAAATTTGAAAGACTTGTCATGTCTCTAAGATTGGCAACAAAGGAAGGTGAAGCTGTCAACACAAGGAAGGATGCTGTTGATGAAGACGATAATGATGATCTCAGCTCAGAAGATTCAAGCTTTTAATGTTTGCCTTCTATTTTAGTAGGGTTAGCTTTATTTTCTGTCTTTGTTTTAGCACGTAATGTGCTTGGTTTTGTAATTTGAATATTGTGCTGTTTTTTTTGCGCTGGTTATGTTTTTAGTTTCCTTCTATGATTTGTTTTGCCTGGTTGCTCACTGCGAGGCTAACAATGAGAGCTAGGGTATACTGACTATAGTTAATAGGGCTTCTAACTGAAGTTTTCCTAATTGTGGCTAAAAAAGGGGAGAAGATAGCCAAGATAGTCAAGAGTATTATTGACATATGCTGCTAATGTGATGCAGATATAAAGGGGGAGCAACATTGGTGAAAGCAAACATTGTTGAAAGTTGTTGCTGCATTAAGGGGGAGTTTTGACTAAGCTAGTGAAGATTTCATAGCATTTGAAGAGTGCAGCCAAGCAGACATCAAGGGGGAGAGAAGTGTTGCACATTGTGAATTACTGAACAGCTGTGATGCTGGTTCATGTTTTTGAGGGGGAGCACCAATTGGCTGTTGTCAATAATGAAGATGGTGCTGCAGCAGATCAAGTAATGAAGACTATGAGTATTTTCAAACTGCTGCTGATTGAGGTTCAATGTTTTGAAAATTATTCCGCTGCTGAAATCTCTGAAGGTGCAGAGTGCAGAAGTTGATTGCAGAGTGCAGAGATTGTTTTCGCCAAAATTAGCCAAAGGGGGAGATTGTTAGTTCCTGGATTGGCTGGAATTTTGGTAAAACAAAGTATATTCAATGTTGATGTCAAGGTGCTGATGTTGCAACATTGAAGTCTTAACACTGGGTTGTGTTAAGTATTTAATTGCTGAAGTTGGATGTCTGATGTCACACAGGTGAAGTTGTAACATCAGATCTGCAGAATTAACAACAACAGGTTGTGATGTTGTTAGGGTTGCGTATTAGCTGGAATTGTGGAGAGCAAGCTGTCTCATTGGATGCGAATATCTTGGGATAGATATTTGCTGCTGCATAGGAGATCTGTTGCAGATTTGTAGGAGATTTAAAAGGTTGAAGATTTAAAAAGATTTTAGGAGAAAATCTGTTTTAAATATTCAGTTTTAAATAACAAATCTGGGAGATATTGTAGCAAGTCCAAGACCAATTCAAGGAGCTATATAAAGCGCACAAGACCAAAGGAAAAAGGTACAGAAAACATTCAGAAGATCAGAAGCTGGAGGCTTAGTGTCTAGAGTTTGTTTAGAGTACTTGTATTTACACTATTCTAGGGTTTGAATAGGTGTTGAGTTTCTGTCCTCTCTAGAAGCTGTGAAGCAATAGAGAGTGGTTGATTGATCGAAGCTGTGAAGTAAGATCAAGGTTACTCAAAGTGGTTTCTTTGAGTGTTTGTAAGGGATTGAGTGGTGTTCTCATACCTAAGTGGTTTCTTAGGTAGGAAGTCATTAGTAGAGTATAAGTTTAGGAGATTGTCAACGGGTTGTTGAGTCTGTAAATTATATCTACAAGTAGTGAATTCCATCCCTGGCTTGGTAGCCCCCAGAGTAGGTTGGTTGTAACCAAACTGGGTCAACAATTCTTGGTGTTATTTTACTGTTATTGTTGTCCATTGTGCAGAGTGTGTTGTTGTGACAACACACCTTAACATCACACGTCTGATACCAGAATTTCAAGAGCGACGTAGTTCCCCTCACTAGGGATGACTTTGCCTTGTTTATGTTTTTTAAATGGAAGACGCCAAGGTTCGCGTTCCAGCAGTTAGGTGTCGCAGCTCGTTGTACGGAGTCTTAGGCATTTACCTGTTTGCGGTAGAACGGAAGTGACACATCCTTTACGAATGAAGTGAGGAAGATGAGAAGAGAATTGTTTGTTTGTTGATTTTTAGAAGAAGTATTTTGATTGTTTTGTGTTTGTAACAAGTATTGCACTAAAGTCTATGACATAGGAACGAATGTGTCGCATGGTCGTCCTAACAGGACGTATGCTAGCACTCTAGAAAGACGGAGGGAAACCCTCCTCCTTCCATTTCCCATGTACTTAAGGCTCATGGCATACAATACTTGTTGTTTTTATTACATGTTTTGATTTTTGTTTGGAGATGAGAAAGAGAGACTCAAAGGTGTTAAGAAAGGAAAAAGTCTAAGTGGGGAAAACTAATAATCCTAATGTTGTCATGCATGGATGTCCTATGGTTATGTGGAGTATAAGAACCACCTAAGTCTAAAGAAAAGAGGGATATCACTATCTGATGCTTATCCGACCTCACCTTAATAAAAAATTAAGGATGAGCTAGGATCCCAAAGGGATGTGAGAAAGTTCTACACAATCAAGCATTATACCATGTAATCCACAAAAGGAAAAGACAAAGAGAGGTAAAAAGGAGATGAAAGAAGGAATGAGCATGGATAAGCATCCATATGCCGATATGTCTTACCTCTGTCCCTACACAAAAGGTTAGCACAAAAATATCACAAGTATGGAATACAAGTGCCACAAAGTAAAGCAAACAAGACTAGTTGCTTTAAGAATACAACTTAAGAAGAAAACAAAGCTTACACCAAAAAGAAATGAGTCCTAAAGGTTAAGGAACATTCAAAGTTAGTAGGTATATGCTAAGGGATCCTAATAATGTAACATGCCATATGAAATCAAACAAAAGCAAACTATGTACCAAACAATCATACAAATGCAAGTTGTGTGCTACTAATGCAAGATGGATGCACATGGTTCACAAACATGGATGAATGCACATGTAAACATCAAAGTCAGAAGTGAATGACATTTAAGAATGTGTGGAGATGTCATTAAAGTGGCATGGGATTCATAAATGCAAACATTAATCAAGTAAGAAGAAGTAGTAGCAAACATCATTCAAGTTCCAACAATGAAGCAAACTTGTAATGCAAGTAAGAAATGAAGATATAAGATGAGAAATGATGCAAATGGATGCAACTCAGAAGCATATGACATTTGAAATGATATTTAAAAGTCAATAATGTATGCACAAAGTCTACACAAATCTCATGTTGAAGCACATTGATGATTAGAAACAAACTAGGTGCAAACAAGTTCAAACAAATGCTAAGTGTTTATGAACTTATGAAACATGCAAGATGAAGTTAGAATTCAATTAAAATAAATGAGGATGATCACATACAGTAGGTAAAAAAGTGTGGATGAATGCTCAAGTCCATACAAATGTTGATGCAAACAAGTTATCAAAAATGGACAAGTAAGGATGCACAAACTTGTATCACAATGCAAGTTCAAACTAATGCTCACAAGTCATGTAAAGATGAACAAACAATGACCTATAATGTGATGTGAATGACCTATAATTTTCACACAATCATATGTCAAAAATTCTGAACAAGTACCAAATAGGATTGCACACAAAGTATATCAAAGCTCTAACACATGATCCTATAACAACATACATATGTAGATGCACTCAAACAATTCACAAAACCAAGTTAGGCGAATGATAAAAATACCATATGCAAGTCAAATTAATTTCAAACAGCATGTACACATTTCTCAAAAGTATGGTACAAAAATCACTAAGAAACATGTTCAAATGCACTCCACAAGTTCATTCAAACCACACAATAATAGTGCACCAAGATAGGGTTCAAACACCATTCAAAAATGACTTTAAAAATCCATAAAAAATGAATGAAGTGCATCAATATATTATACAAGTGTGTACCAAGTCTCAGAAGCAAATTCACTTTAGAACTATGTCAAATAAATCCAACACAATGCATGCATATGAACATAGGATCATACAAAAAGAAAATAAAAGGAAATTATGGAAAAACATTAAAACATATCAAAATCAGGAATAAAAATATGAAAAATTATTTAAATGCATTAGAAAGTTCCATGAGTTTTTTATGAATTTTATCATGTTTCTAAGTAATTTTAAAAATCAAATAGCAAACATATATTAAAAAAAAAATAAAAAAACAAGGAAATAAGCCAGGGAGGGTGCATCCAAAGCAATTATCCAGTTCAAACAGGCATTGGGCTTAAATTTGGAGGGTGCGAATAACAAAAATACAGAGCCCAAAGCACGTTGGAGCCTGCAGCACATGATATGCTCTCAGTCAATAAAGTTGACTCAAAGAGAACCACTAGATCCAGTCAATGATGATCATCAGGAAAGGTATGGCAACCAAGTGGTCCAAAATGCAAACACATGATAAGCAATCACACATCACACACACACGAGCACAAAATTAAAAATTAAATCAGAAAATGAAGTCTCGTGACCTCCACCATCTTCATTAATTTTCTGGCAAGCTTATGTGCGTTAGATCCACAAGATCCAACGGTTGTGTTTTAAACTGAGAAGTGGTTAAGGTTTAGGGGAGGTTGAAGATTCAGGTGGCCGGAGAAGACTCCGGTCGTCTTCTCTGGCGAGTCTTCGCCGTGGTCAAGGCTACATGTTGTCAAAAACACACAAAATGCACATCAAAATGCTGCTTATGCTACGTAGATAACGGATCCAAGCTCCAAATTCTCAAACCATTCACACACAAAGCAAATCGAAGCAAACAAGTTTGCCCTAGAAAGCTGAAACTATGAACCTATGGTGCCTATCAACTAGCCGGTGGTCACATTGCTTCTATTAAGCTCAAAAACATGCAACAACAAGCTCAGATCATAGCATAAATAAGAGCAAAAGTTTGAACTAAAACTTGCTCTATTTGATGAATTCTTTCAACACAAGAAAACTAGAGGAGTGAGGCCTTGCTTCTTGAATTTTAAACTGGCCAAATAAAGGCTGTGAAATTGCTCTGAATCAATGAAGTTTGACTGAAGAAGTTTGGAGATGAAGATGAATTTCCAGATTCAATGTCAGCAGCTCCAAGATTTCTTGATGATGATGATGATGAATACTGAAGAATATGGAAGCAATGTGTAGAGAGAATGGATGAAGATGAAGCCTCGAGAGAGAGAAATCTCAGAGAGAGAGTATGAAATTTTGGTGAAAAGTGTAGAATGAGTCAAGTTTTGTTCTCAACTGTCATAGTTGACTTCTAACTGTCATAGTTGACAGTTAGAACCAGGGTTAAATGAGTGAGGTTAACTGAGTTGGAAAAAAGGATGATGATGAGCTCGTGTGTGATTGTTTTACTATGGTGAGGAGCATGATATCATGATGGTGATGATGTACTGAATGGCAGTTGTTGAATTGCTTCTCACACAAGCTTCTCTTTCCTTTGTTTGGTTTCAACATATATAGCAAAGAGTACATGATCATGTATGTTGTGTAAGGGCATGGTTTGTCTTGAAATGGCAAAGTTTGGCATGGCATGACTGAAGTATACGCATGATGTACAAGGAGGGTAAGGTTTGTTTTTGCTACATGATTTGCTTGGCAGGGAAGAAATACAGTTGGCCTGCTATGGTCTTTGAAGCTTTGCATCTTCATGACCAATGAACGAAAACATTTGATTTTGGGGTCTTTGGAAAGAGGAAATAAAGGACAACAACATTGGTGTAAAACATAAATGGAAATAGAACCTCTAACATACCCAAAAAAGGCCATGAAAATGGATGTTCATAACTGCATAAGCAAGTCAGTTAGACTTGCCTCGACCAACCCATGTGCAAGTGGACAAATCAGTTGAAGGCTACCCTCTTTGGACCACCATAACTTCCAAATAATTGATCAAATGAAAAATCTTCAAAAACATGAATTGAAGAGGAGATGGAAATGAACAAGAGTGATGTTGAACAATTTTCCTAATGAATCCTCTATCAATGAGATATTTGGCCATGAACTTGGGCACATCATGCACACCAAGTGTTTGTGAAAATTATGGCGCACTAGCTGGTCATGACTTGTCATTTTGCCTTGATCCCTCTCTACTTTGATCCATCATATATCTTTAAATTTAATCCAATGGTCATGTTCTTGGTATGGTTTTGAAGCCCTTGAAATGAACTTTTGATAGGCCTCTATAACCATTCAATTTGGTGCTTGGAACATGAAGAAATAATGCTTTAAAGTTGCCATAATTGGAAACCCTAATTTTTATTTTTGGCAACTTTGTACATTTCTTGATTTTTGATGAATCTCTTATTATTTCTTGATCAAATCTTCACCAATGATCCTATTTGACATGAGGAACATGGAATTGACCTCAAAAAAGTCAAGAGTTGACTTTTTCATCTGCATAGCTGACTTTTCCCCAAATCTCTAGATTTTGAATCAATTGATCAATTGAAGATCTTCTGAAATGAACCAATGAGCAATACTTCATCCTTGGACAATCGAAATCATATGGAAAACCTTGGAATCAAGCTTTTGACCAAAAATCATACTTGCACTGACTTTTCCCAAAACCCTAATTTGTCAATATTTGTTAGGAGATGATGAACTGCTCCATTCTCATGTTAAATTCCAATCTCTTGATGCCCTGAGGACTCAAATGAAATGAATTGAGATATGAGATGCCCTTGTGCCTTATCTGGAAAAGTTTGACTCTTGTCCTTTGGCTTTGAACTGTCCATGCCTTGAGACAACTGATCACATGCCTTGCAACCAATGATTTATGATTTTAGTATAACCTACATGCAATGCAAATGAATGAAACATAAGCCAATTACTGGAGGAAAATAAGAGGGAAAATTTTGAGGTATTACAGCCCTTAATAAGAGTACATCGTGAATTTGATAGCTGTTATTGGAATCTCCCTCTATCAAATTTACCGCGGCTTTCTCGTGTTGAGGCAGCGGGTTCGTGAGAACATTAGGATTCGTATCTTTGAAAGATAAGACCCCGCTCCTAACAAGCTTTTGCACACCCGATTTGAAACTGAGACAGTTTTCTATGTTATGCCCTGGTCCCCCTTGATGGTAAGGGCAAGTCTGATCCGCCTTGAACCAAAAAGGAGGATTTTCTGGTACTGCAAGAGGAGCCCTGGTTTGGGTCAATCCCTGGTGGTCGCGTTGTACGATTGTTGTTGTACGGAGGGAGAGCCTACTGAAGAGGCTGTTGTGTCCTTTGATGATATTGCTATTGATTCGGTTGGCTCTGAGCAACCTGAGGTTGATACGTAGGATTAGGCGCGGGGTTGATAGCAGGAGTTATAGCTGCTACTGGTTGGTGTCGTCGCCTTTGCTTTCCGAGAGAGATATTCCCAATATCTTGCTATTTTTTCTTAGGGAGAGCACTACCATATCGTTTTGTATTACTTGATGATCCAGCGTCTTTAACTAAACGTCCTTCTCGGACTGCTTCCTCAAGACGAACTCCCATGCCCACCATCTCGGTAAAGTCACTGGGCGCACTGGCGACCATTCTGTCGTAGTAAAATGAGCTCAAGGTTTTCAAGAAGATCTTTGTCATCTCTTTTTCCTCAAGAGCTGGACAAATCTGGGCAACAATTTCACGCCATCTCTGAGCGTACTCCTTAAAGGTTTCCTTCTCCTTTTGTGACATCGATCTGAGTTGATCTCTGTCCGGTGCCATGTCCAAATTGTATTTATATTGTTGAACGAAGGCAGCGCCAAGATCTCTGAAAGTAGCGATCTTAGTGCGGTTAAAACCTATGTACCATTTTAATGCGGCCCCGGTTATACTGACATTCGCCGAGCATACATCACCAAGTGGCTTTGAGGGCAAGAGTTACCTTTGTACTTTTCAAAATCGGGTACCTGGAACTTGTACGAAACTTTCACATTGGGGACCAAACAAAGGTCTACGGCATCCTTTCCAAATAAATCCTGACTGCGAAGGGCTTGCAGCTCTTTCTGCATCTCCAGGAACTGTTCCTATAAATCAATCTTTCTGTGGAACATACTTTCGGTTCCACCAGAAGGTATCTGTGGAATCTGTCCTTCCGGGACAGTGTGTACCACGGGCGGTGGTATAGTCATTATGGCCGAGACTCGTGGTGCCTCCCGAAGTTTGTAACCTTCAGTAGTTGCTGTCATGCCCCTGGCATCTTCGCTTTCCTGAAGTTTGTAACCTTCAGGCCCAGCGGCTCCTGCTGAAGTTTCCGAATCTTCAGTGATCGGCGGAATATATCCTTCCAGGATATAGTTGAGTGGCATGCCCTAGGGACGATCTTTCGGAATTTTGTACCTAGGATCATACTTTTCCACTATGGTCGTTGATGTGATCTCTAAGATCACAGTCCTTTGTTGTTGCATCTGAGCTTCTGCTAGAGCTTGCATGTCGTTATGAAGCTTTCTCAGATCCTCTTTCAGAGTGTCGATCTCTTCTCTCAACTCTCTATTCTCTTCCTCGATATCATCCATCTTTTTCTGACGATTGGACCGAGTATTGTACGAATGAGACAATTTGAGTCTAGAATCGAGATGCAAACGTGAGATTTGTAGGTAATAAGAATGCGTTTATGCGAGAATGATATGCAATGATTACATTAATTGTATATTTTTTTTTGTTTTACTCAAAGTAAACTTCGACAATTAGATTTCAAATATCAAACAGTGGGGAAACCCCGTTTTATTGAATTCAAGGATTGCAGAATGGAAATACAGTAATTTACAAAGTGCTATAAAAGGAAATCTAAACTTATGGGTCCTGAGTCCTCTCTGAAGCGAGCTTAGGTGCTGGTTCTGGTACTTTCCTCTTCTTTGACCGGGGATCTTGAGCCGTTATCGGGTTGTCATCCCTTTGCCAAGTGAAAGGAGCGAGTAAATTCCTTTGGTCATCCTGATTTTCTACAGCATGTTGCTCTAAAATCTCAATCATAGCATCTTTATCTTTCAATAGTTGTTGTATTTCCTTGCACTCTACATTGAGAATACGGTACTTGTTCCTCTAAGACCTATTCTCCTGCTGAACTTTGTTGAGAGTAACCTGAAGTTTTTCCGTCTCAGACATAAAATAAAGGACAGAGTCCTTTAATGGAAGAACTTCTTGACGAGGGTAAGGCATCCTCAGCTTGAGAGCTCTAGTTTGTACCCAATGGAGATAAGGCTCCACCGAGACACAATCTGGTTTTCCTAGACACTCTCTTCCTTTCCTATAAATGTGTTTCCAGGCATGCACTATTTTTGTCTTTAGTGCCCTGTCATTTTCTCCTTCCTTGAAGGAAAGACCTTCCAGATGAGCATTACGTGGGACATGCCTCATCGGGTATCCAAATTGACGACGAACTAAAATTGGATGATAGTTGATTCCTCCCTTAGTTCCTATAAGGGGTACATTTGGGAAATTTCCACAACGATCAATGATTCTGATCCCGTCATAGATTCGATTGTACCAATCGATGTCAGAGTTGTTAAGAGACATGATTCTCTGCGACCAACGTAAAGTATTCTTTTGATCCCAAAATGCAGCAGACTTGGGCAAGTGGGAAATGAACCATTTGTACAGTACGGGTACACAACATGTGATCATTCCTCCGCTGTACAAATTCCTTAAGTGTACAAAATGATAAGCATATGCGAGCAAGGTCGGTACAGGGTTTCCAATTAGAAAAACCTTATTGGTATTGATATCTACAAAGTTATCGATGTTGGGAAACAAAAATAACCCGTAGGTGAGCAAAACAAAGATGCTCTCGAAAGCGGCCACGTTCCCTGTACTAACAAAGTATAGAGCCTTCTTTGTTAAGAACTGGGCTGGCAAACCCTGGATTCCACCCTTAGTCGTTATGTGAGTCCTGACCTCTGACTCATCCAAATAAATTGCCCTTGCAATGGTTTGATCCTTTGGAATTTCTTCCAGTCCAGAAAAGGGAGCTTGATCAGTAATATGCAAATCAGTCAGGTGAGTGTACTCCTCCAGTGTTAGTGCTAGTTGATAATCCAGGAATGTGAAACAGTGATAGACCGGATCGTAGAACTGGATTAGTGTGGACAGGATTCCTTCGATTACATGGACCCTTAACAAGGACAGCACTCCTCCATACATGGCTCTGAAAGCCTCGGGGTTGGTGATCATTCTCGCCAAACCTCTTAAATCCTCTAGTTTTGGAACCTTGAATGTGTACTTATGAGTTTTCCTTCTACCGAAATCCATAACGCAATCCCCTTATCTGACATTTGCAATCATTGTCTTAGTTTAATTTGAAAAAGAGAGACTAGAAGAGAAGATTTTTCTTTGTTTTTTAATGTTTTTTAATGAAATGAATGCATGAATGCAACACACAAAAACATAGAAAAAACATGGGGTCAAAGGGTCGGTGTCATGAAGTCAAGGCTCTACCCATCCCCCCAAAGGTTTATACTGGTGATTTTTTGTACCTGTCCGCAAAATCATTGACCCCTCTTGGGATAACAACAGCAAGCGGATCGCCAGCGAGCTGATGTATCTTAGAGTGATCTCAGATGAGGGTAGAATCGCATGACAACTATTTCCAATAGGTTGCGCACTACAAAATGGTTTCAGTTTACTAAAAACCTCAGCTTCTCAGATAGCCCAGTCGACCACACTACTTTCAACAACCGAAGTCGTATAGGCAATGTATCTGCAAAGGGAGTCTCCACTGAGTTTGATGGTCGACCGGGGACTCTTAACTGGGATTCACTCCCTGCAAGATTACCCGTATTGCCATCACCTATCTTAGGTGTATACTCAATCTTTCCACATGCGGCATCACACGCATTCCCATTAGCAGAAAAATAAACACAGATATCAATTAGGAAAAGCAGTATATATATTTGTCTTAATCATCCTAGACCTCTAGTCTTATGATCCTATACATACAATGACTCCCCAGCAAAGTCGCCATTTCTGTGACACTCTGTTAAATTTAAAGGTTTCCACCGAAGATTGTAAGAACGAGAACTTGGCCCCATGGTGGGTGCCATTTTTCTGTAGCACGATTTTTGTGGTCTTGAATCACGATCGCTTAGGTACTACAGTTCGATTCATTTTTTATCCTATTGAGCTGATTAAGGAAGGGAAATAGATGTCTCCAATTAACCCTGCTTGCATACTGAGTTTAAACAGCTGTCTGTTAGGTTACAGATGCGATTAAGATGTGGGTCCCTCTTCGGTTTATTTTGTTTAAAGTTTGAATTTCAGGACTATTGGCGAGGTTTTTGGTAAGATGTTAGGATTTTGTGCTTTTGGGTTGATATCTGGGGGGTACTGGATTTTAGGTTGTTGATTAGTATGCTCGCTAAGATTTTGCAATCTTATGCCTACGTATTCTCGTTTGACGAAACAGGGAAATCAGAGCGATCGTAGTTCCTCCTATTCTATGGGAGGAAAAAAGGTTGTTTTGGTGTCTTGTTCAAAGCCCAAGACATGAAGCTGAAGGTGGTTTGTATCTTGTTCAAAACCCAAGTTGTGAAGCTAAAAGTTTCGAGAGAGAATTTGTCATCTCTAAAGAGGAATTGTTGATGTTTGTATGCTGTGAGCAAGACACAACTTTGATGCTAAAATGTTGATTGACTCAACCGGGGTTTTCATTATTCAAAGGCTAAGAGGAAGCGGGAAGTTTGACTTTTTCGGAGAAAATGTTCTTTCTATCTTGTACAACCCCCAAGATTGAGGCTAGAAGGGATTTTGACTCTCTTGGGGAGAATGTATCTTGTATAAAGCCCAAGATGGAGGCTGAAACGGTTTGACTCAACAAGAGAGTACTTTTATCTGTCCTGTATAAAGCCCAAGACGGAGGCTAAAAAGGTTGACTCAACAAGAGAGTCTTGAACAGGTGATTGACTCAACAAGAGAGTCTGAAGGTTGTTTGACTCAACAAGAGAGATTAATTTTTTAATCAATTAAATAAAATCACAAAATTCAAATATTCAAATATTCAAATATTCAAATATTCAAAAATGGCGCCAAGAACATGGCAAGAACACGCGCCACCCTCTGTTTCTGCAGATTTGCGTTTTCTATCCAATCTCACTGAATACTTGATGATATCATGCAATCTACATATCAATCTGCTCGTTTTCACCTCACGATCATGTCTATGGTCTTTAATTTCATTTATTTTAAGCATGGAATAAGAAATAAAAAAAGAAACCTCAAGAACCCTAAAATTTGCATGAAGGCTCAGAAATTCCATACGCGATTCAAACAAAGCATTTGATTGAGGGTAAACAATCTATGCATGATTATGAACATATGGCCAAATTATTGTGCAGCAAAATATGCATGGATCATAGAGTTAGAAGAGTTCATGCTTACCTCTTGCAGCTGGTGATCGTGTTTTGTGTTAGAGGTGTTGCAAGCTGGTTCCAATGATTTGGACAGCTTCCTTAGGTGCCAAGTGATGTGTCTGAATGGTTGGTGTGGTTTGAAACAAGCTGGAACTGAAGATGGTACCCCAACTGCAAGTCTGCTAAAAGCTTGAGCAGTTGGATGGTGATTTTGAGATTTTGGTGTTACATATGTTATGTGAGTGTTTGGATCACTTCTATATGATGTTTATGAGGTGTGTGTGTGATTGGTTTGGTTGGAATAGCTTTCAAACTCAAAACCCGATATTGACTTGCCTTAGAAGGCAAAATTGGAAGTGAGAAGGTGATTTTGAGGAAAGTGTAACACCCCAGTTTTAGTATTTTTATTTAATTGAGTCGTTTGATTATTTTATTATTATATTATTTTATTTCTGACTTTTATTTGAAAATATGTTATTTTTCATCGAGATTATATTTTATCGCGTTTTGGGAGCGTTTGCGAGATATTTGAGTGTAGGGGTATTTTGGTCTTTTGTTTGGGTAGATATTATATTTTTCATATATTAGAAATAGTAAGAGAGAAAAATAGAAAGGAAAGAAAAAGAAGAGAAGAAAAAGAGGAAGAAAGAAAAGAGAAAGAAAAGGAGAAAGAGAGAAAATTTGGAAAATCTAAGAACCGATTCAACCGACTTTTCTAAACACGATTTAATCGGGTAAGGGTGCGAAACTTGATTATACTATGCTTGTGTATGATTATGTATGTGTGTATTGGATTGTTTGTTGTGTTTTCATAGTTTTCGATTCTAGGTCGATAGAGAGAAATCGATGTTTTCGCGGTTGGAAATCGATGTAAACGCGGTAGAATACTTGTTACCATGATTAGACTATGTTCTGATTGTTGTATGTTAGTTTGGAAATGTTTTGGTTGAGAAAATATCATTTTGGGTTGTGTAACAGCGCTGCTGGGATTTCTGGTTTTCGCAGGTTCGCACTGCGAATCCCCTAGCGAATGGGAAAATGAGCATTCGCTGGCATTCGCACTGCGAAGGTGGGGGCGAGCATTCGCCAGAGGTTCGCACTGCGAACTTTGTGTTATTTTGTGTTGTTTTCTTTCTGCCACTGTTCGCTGGGGAACCCGCACTGCGAATGGGGAGGCGAGCATTCGCTGGAGGGTTCGCACTGCGATCGTTGGGGAATTTTTAGGCTATTTTTGCTTCTGACTTGGTTCGCTGGGACATTCGCACTGCGAATTGAGAAGCAAAGGACTCGCTAGGAGCTTCGCACTGCAAATGTGGCAGTTTTTCCCTATTTGTTTTCTTTATAACTTTTGATTCGTAAGTCGATTTGAGGCGAGGTTTGATGCGTTGGAAAGCTTTTGGCGTGTTCTTTCTTATATTAATGGTTTCAAGATTGTTAGCCGATTTAGTTATGTCGAGAATTTAGAATGTGTTATTGTTGGCTTTTATTGTTTTAATGATGTGCATTTGACGTGTTATTATGCAACATGCGTATGATATGTACTGTATGACTGGTGTGATGTTATGTAATGTGAAGGTATGTGTTTAGATGGTGTGATGATGGTTTGTGGCCGTATGGCAAATAAATGCATTGTTTTGGGCTTGAATTGCAAAGCATGATTTTTGTTGATTGAGATGGTTGCATATATGTGTGCATTTGAATGTCAGGAGTCATTGTATGCCAAGCATCATGATGTGCATTCTTGTGATGTTGTGTGCCCAAGTGGGTATGAGCAACGAATTGGTTCCAGAGGGAATCCGCTACAACATGATGCGCCTTAAAAATAAGAGGACTTAAAGCGATCCATAAACGTCGTGCGCCTTATACCAAGAGGACTTAAAACGATGGGGAACATCGTATGCCTGACGGGGAGTTACACTAAGTAACGAGCGATAATTCCAATAGTTCCTGAGTGAACTGGTGTTGAGAATTGATGGAAGTCGGTACCGCATGTGCATATGCATAGAGTCGTTGTGTCGGTCTCTCTGCATTTGCATAAATCATGAATGGTTTGATTTTGTGTGGAATTGTGGATGAAATTGATGAGTTGATATATGAATATACGTGTTGGTGATAATTGTATTGTGTATGATTGATATGCTTTTGTGACCGATATGTGAGACAATTCATTGTGTTGGTTTGTACTTGATTTATGGCGTATAGTGTGGTGAGAATATTATGTTTGTGTAATCGTGTGTTATTATATAATTATATGCAATTATATTATGATTGTGTTTCTCACCCTTCTGCTGTTTTTAATGCTCTATGAGGCATTGCAGATTAGATGCTGGAGGTCTTTTTGTGAAGCTTAGGTCTTCATTCTTTTGTCGGTCGGCTCTGATATGTAGCACCGGGTAGTCGAGGTGATCGAGTGTGATTATTTTGTATTATGTATATGTATCTATGGATTGTACATGTATGATATTGGATATGACAAGCAAACTTTTTATGATATATATATATATATATATATATATATATATATATATATATATATATATGTGTATATATGAGATTCAGTTCCGGATCTTCCGCTTTTATTCTGTAATTGAATTGTGGGTTGTAGGAACTCAGTTCCTTTGTTTTGTGCTACCTGAATTGTTGCATATCTATATGAGCAGGTTGTTGTATGGTTGTTTCAAATTGATGTGACCCCCGCGATCTATGCCGTGAATGTTTTAAATATACTCTGATGATATTTTGAATTTTATTTATCGCTTTAATAGCTTGGGGGTGTTACAGAAAGCATCTGTTTGATGGCTTTGGTGTACTCAAACCGAGCACATCTGAGCTCTACTTATAGTAGAGCAAGTTTGTTTTGCAAGCAATAGTGAATGTCAACTGCTGTAGAAGTTTGGCAAATGTTGATCAATAGGAATCCAAGTCTCCTCTAGCCATTGACTAGAGGTTAGAGCACAGGCTGCTGGTTCCTTAGTTCTTGGATCATCCTTGACTGAATTCAGTTGGAAAGGGCTCAGTCCATGCCACCTTGGTGCATCCATTAAATGCTCCAAACCAAAATTGGAGTCTTGTCCCTCTTTTAGGCATTTCTAGGTTTGACATGCTACTTTTGGTTCCAAGGACTTGGGAGGCTGATGGATCAGTGTTTGTCCCTCCTTGGTCTCCCCTTGAGGTGTTCAGATGGATAAACTTGTTTGTCATTTGCAAAATTTGCTCAAATCGAGCAAAATGCACAAATCTGCTTTGCCGTGACAGTTTGCAGCAAAGCATATTGGCATGGTCATATCTCATGGCTCAAGTGGAATTTCATGGAGTTCTTGGCCATTTTGGAAAGCTCTCATATGATACAACATAGGTGTGATCATAGTTTGTTTTGATACTTTTTGGATCCAAGTGAAAAATGCCCCTACATTTGGAAAAAAGTGAAGGCAGATTCTAACTTAGTGAAAATTTCACTAAGTGTTGGAAAAAAGTGACATTTCACTTTTTGTGATTTTGGTCATTCCATAACTTGAAATCCATGAGGAATTGGAATGAGGTTTAGTTGTCACTTTTAAAGTATGCCATGAGAGCTACAAATCCATCTTTGGATCAGCCCAAATGGTTGCTTGGATCTCAAGTTATGAACCTTGGAAGTTGGTACCCTAGCCACTTTATTTCATAACTTGGAAAAATTCTAAGTTTTTATGGTTACCCCTTTTACAAGTTATCCACTTTCTTTGGTTTTTCTTGATGAACGTTGATTCAAATCACACATTAACATCAATTTAGGGTCAAAGAACCATAATTGTGAAAAATCTCAAAAAGTCAATGTTGACTTTTGTGCACAGTTGACTTTTTGTCAGATGAAATCCAAACTGTGCAATCCTCTATGAAATCAAGTCCTTGACCTAAATCAAACTTGATGGACATGTTCCATGGGTATTATAGGGTGTATTGAATCATGTCCCAAGGTTTGGGAGCATGCCTGGGTCAAAAGTCAAAGGCACAGTTGACTTTTCCAGTGAAACCCTAATTGCGGTTCTGATGAATTTGAAACTTGTTGATCAAGTTTCTTGGATCATTGCATTATTGTAAATGGATCAATGTAGTGTGTTAGAGACCCTCAAATCCTCTCTTTAGATCTTGGCTCATGTTTTGTCCCAAAAGTCAACTTAGTGGTGAATTAGGTCAAGAAACCCTAATTCCTGATTTTTTAGGAATGCATCCCTTGAGGAAAAATTGACTTGATGATTATGTTCATGATGTACCTTGGAGCATCTTAGGTTGTGCTTTGAAGCCTTGGCTCATGCCCAGAGGAAAATTTCCATCTGGAGGCCCTGATCGACCAAAACCCTAATTTGGTGACACTGGCGATCTTGAGGCTTAATCTACTTGGAATTTTGCAACTTTGTGCTTGCTTTTTGATGTGGGAGTCCTTTTGATCCCTTATGGGTGTTTGAGAGGTTTAGACAAGTTTAAGATCATGTCATTCGTTGATTGATCTTTTGTCTAAGGCTCTGAGAGGGCTTGAAACCCTAAATTTGATTGTAGTGAATGCTCACCCATCTTTGGGGAGACTAATGAGGTACGATGATCCATCCATATTGTGATGATGATTTGCAAAATGATGGAAAATATTAGTGGTCAAAATTTAGGGTATGACAGACGGCTCTGGTACTCTCATACGGGACTGGCCCAGGAATTGTAATGATGACTGGCGCTGGTCTCGCCGGTGCTGATATGGTTATTGTTTTGAAAGGAATTGTTATAATGGAAACCTCACTCTCTTTATCAGTAATTCCTCTCTGCTGATCACATCTGTCGAACTGTAACTGTCCTTCATTAATCAATCTCTGAATACGTGATCTCAACAAATTGCAGCCATTGGATTGAAACCCACATTCAGAACAGCCCTTATCACAACCAGGGAACACCCCTCCCTTCAGTAAGCATTCCTTCACCACAAACAAAGGAGTCTTCAACTCGTTCACATCTAAAACCAAATTCAAGGATTCGTTATCTTCAATAATGGCATTAACCCTTGGCCCACCGTGATTCGGCATTGGGTTCTGAATGACATTTGGCACGTCATTAGAGAAGTTGATGGCTTTGGAGTCTACCAAATCTTGTACTTTATGATGGAACGCCCTACACCCTTCAACTGTATGCCCTGGAGCACCTGAGTGAAAATCACAATGTGCGTTAGCATTATAGCCCGGAGGTAGCCTCCCAGTGGGCGGAGCCAATGTGCGGAGCTCAACTAAACGCAACTGTAACAAGTGTTGCATCAATTGAGCATATGACATGGGCGGCTGATCAAAATGTCTTTCAACATTCCTTTGTCGGTTTTGATACTGGCCGGGCTGCCTATTTTGGTACTGATTAGGAGTATTCCCCTGCTGCTGAGGTGCAGCTGGAATAGTTGCAGCTGGAATAGTTACAGACGCAACTTGCTGATTGTAATTATGTCGTGCTCTTCCCCTACCATTGTACGATGAAACAGAATTTGTATCTCCTTCTTTCTTTTTATAGTTTACATACGGTTTCTTCCTTCCTCCAGATGAGGACCCTTCACTACCTGAGATCTTTCCAGCTTTGAATCCGCTTTCTACCATTTCTCCAACTAAGATTAAGTCGGCAAACTTTTCGGGCATACAAGGCACCATCTTTTCATAATAGTGACCCTGTAGGGTATCCATGAACATATTTATCATATCCTGCTCTAACATGGGAGGTTGTACCCTTTCTGCTAATTCTCGAAACCTCTGGGCATACTCCTTAAAGCTCTCATTGTTTTTTTGCGCCAAATTTTGCAACTGTGTCCTATTAGGAGCCATATCAGTATTGTACTGATAGTGCTTAACAAAAGCCTCCACCAATTCCCTCTAGTTGCGAACATGGGACCTCTCCAACTGCATGTACCATTCCAAAGACGCCCCAGCCAAGCTATCTTGGAAGAAATGCGTCAATAACTTTACATCATCAGAATAGGCAGCCATTTTCCTTGCATAGGCTCGGACGTGAGTCTTTGGGCAAGTAACGCCATTATACTTCTCAAAAGTATGCACCTGAAACTTGTGCGGAATTTTGACGCCGGGGTGTAGCGAGCAATTTTGGACACGGTTGCGAAGCGTTATCGCTCTTTGGTGTCTACAGCTCGATTCATTTTTTATCCTATTAAAGCTGATGAAGGAAGGGAAATAGATGTCTCAAATTAACCCTGCTTGCAAACTGAGGTTAAACATCGGTTTGTTAGGTTACATATGCTACAAAGATTTGGGGTCTCTATTGGGTGTATTTTTTTAAAAGTGTTGTCGGTTTAGATGTTTAGGACGGATGCTTCTTGATAGATATGTGAGAGTATGGGATTTTGGGTTTTGTTTAGTGTGCTCGCTAAGATTTTTCTTTCAATCTTATGCCTACATATTCCCGTTTACCAAAACAGGGAAATCAGAGCGATCGTAGTTCCTCCTATTCTATGGGAGGAAATGGTTGTTTTGGTGTCTTGTTCAAAGCCCAAGACATGAAGCGAAAGGTAGTTTGTATCTTGTTCAAAGCCCAATATGTAAAGCGAAAGGTGTTGACCTTAGAGAGAATTTGTCATCTCTAAAGGGGGTCTGTTTGTCACAACTGTTGGATGACTGGTCATAAAGGGAGGATTAATTTAACCGGGATACGCGGATCCTAGCAATGCCATAATTTCCTTTATAGGGGGTTTTAACCTGAAGGAGAAGACTTTAACTCAATGTAGAGCAATGACATCTTTCCTTAGGAATTTCTCATGCTAAAAGAGGGACAGTGGCATGGATGTAAATGATCCAGAGGCTTGCCGCTTACAGCGATTAGATGAAGGGGAAAGAGTTGTTGATGTTTGTGTACTGTGAACGAGGCACAACTTTGATGCTAAAAGGTTGATTGGATCAACCAGTGGTTTTCTTATACAAAGCCTAAGAGGAGGCTAATATGTGTCTCGTACAAAGCCCGAGAGAGAGGCTAAAAGGTTTTGACTCGATGATGGAGTCTTTTGGTATCTCGTATAAAGCCCGAGATGAAGGCTATTGGACTCAACAAGAGAGTTTTTTGTATCTCGTACGAAGCCCAAGATGGAGGCTGTTGTTTGTTTGGCTCAATAAGAACCTTTTTGTATCTCGTATAAAGCCCGAGATGGAGGCGCAAGGGGTGATTGACTCAATGAGGGAGTCTCTTATGTGTCTCGTACAAAGCCCGAGAGAGAGGCTGAACGTTGTTTGACTCCGCTGGGGAGAATCATTATACAAAGCCCAAGAGGAGGCTATGGCGCTGTTTCAGTTAAGTGACAGATCCAGTATACTGATTTTAAAGAGAAAATCAGTTCTTATATGAGTAATGATGTACTCAAAGATTTGATTTGAGGATCCGGGTTATTCCTGTTCTTTAAGGAAGTGGGAAATCCGAAGGGTATTGAGACTGTCCGAGTCCACAGGTTTTCTTCCTATTTAACGAAGGGGTCACTTGAGAATGTCTTTGAGACTCAAGGAAATTAGATTGTCCAAGTCTAGAGTTTCATCTTTCGTACTATGCTTTGCGAAATAGTAGTAGACTCTTGGAAAGGATTGTTCTATGCAGATGATTAAGTTCTGTTCCTATACCTCTAGGAGGTCGTCGGGACAATATGTACGAAGCCCAAGAGGTGGCTGGAAACTTTTAAGAAGCCGAGAGGTCCTTGTACGAAGCCCAAGAAGAGGCAATCATTCCCGGAGGAAGAGATCATTATACGAAGCCTAAAAGGAGGTTGTGAATACTTCTAAGAAGCCGGCGGGTCCTTGTACTAAGCCTAAGAGGAGGCGGGGTTGCTTTTAGGAAGCCCGTCGGTCCTTGTACGATGCCCAAGAGGAGGCCGATGCTTTTAAGAAGCCGATGGGTCCCCAAACCCCGAGAAATTCAAGACAGGCTATTCACAAGGAATAGATCAAGCCAGGAAAGTTCGAGAATTTGGAAGAAACTCAAGAGATACCATTCATGGAGAAAAGATCATCTCTGGGGAGTAGAGTTTCTTGACAAGTGCTTTTAAGAAGCCTGTGGGTCCTTGTACGATGACCAAGAGGAGGTCGATGCTTTTAAGAAGTCGATGGGTCCCCAAACCCTGAGAAATTCAAGACAGCCTATTCATGAGGGATAGATCTAGCCAGGAAAGTTTGAGAATTTGGAAGAAACTCAAGAGATGTAATTCATGGAGAAGAGATCATCTCTGGGGAATAGAGTTTCTTTGACAACTTCTACGAGTGACAGTCTATGAAAGGGTTCACCGAGAATGCTGCCTTTCATGTCTGCATATTGTTTAACCCCAAGAGGAGGGAAGACTGTGTCTGGTAATCCTATGGGGATCTAGTTTTGACTATTTCTAAGAGTGATCAACGGGCTTAATGCTAAACGTAGTTGCCGGGGAAACTCTAAATATCTATACTATTATTACACAGTTGATATGAGTTTATGAAAGAAAACTTACAGCGAAATAGCCCCACAATACAGTTATATGTATATGAAAGCGGTAAATGAAAGCGTATAAACACTTACTCGGTTGTAGAGCTTCCATGCTGTATTGTTAGTTGTTCAACAAAGAAAGATTGAAAACAACAGTATATTTCAAAATCAAAGGAGAAAGTGCTTTGAAAAAGAATGATTTGGGGCTTACAGCTCAAGGAGAGGCCCAGGGTTTTTTTAGTGATCGCACTGTTTGAATTTGTACAGAGGGACTTATACGAGTGACTGTGGCCCAAATGGTTTTGGTTAAAAGGGGATTGGGTCTTACACTCTAATAGAGGCCCAAAATTTTTGAATGGGTCTTATAGCTCAAGGAGAGGCCCAGGTGGTTAATTTTAAACTGGCGACGATCGCGTCGTTTATTTGAAAATGTACAGAGGGACTTATACAACGAATGAGGCCCAAAAAGTTTTCTGTACACAGGGGGTTGGGTCTTACACTCTAATAGAGGCCCAAATGAGTTTTAAGAAAAGAAATGGGTTTTACTACTCGAGGATAGGCCCAAGGTTTTTTGTTTTGAAAAGGCGACGATCGCGCCGTTTGTTTTTTACGGTATCGGGACTTATACAATATACTGAGGCCCAAAAATGATTTGGTCAAAAAAGGATTGGGTCTTACACTCTATTAGAGACCCAAAAGTGTTGAAAATGATTTATGAGGGTTGAATTAATCCAAAAACCCTAATTTGTTTTCAAAAATGTATTTAATTGAATAAAAATTCAATTAAAATGATCAAAATTGTTTAACATATGGAAAACAAATTGTGATCTTGGATTAATGCTTCAAAAATTAAGTATTGACCTACAAAATAATTAGAAGGAATTAAAAGTTGCAAAATCAAGGTGGAAAAAATATTTTAAATGTTAAAAACAATTAAAACATTAATTTTTTGCAAAAATATCAATTATACAAAATAAATAATACTTTTGGGATTTTTTGTGAAAATAAAATATTTTAACATTTTTGTGAATTATTAAAAAAAGAATCAACTCAAAATCATTAAAACTCAGAGAGAAATTAATTTTTGAATCAATTAAATAAAATCACAAAATTCAAATATTTGAATTTTCAGAAAATGGCGCCAAGAACACACGAAGAACATGCACGTGTTCTGGGTTTGCCCAGATTTGCATTTTCTCTCCAATCTCACTGAATACTTAATCATATCATGTAATCCACATACCAATCAACTCGTTTCAACCTCACGATCATGTCTATGATAATTAATTTCATTTAAATTAAGCATAAAACAAGAAATCACGAAAAATCCTCAAGAACCCTAATTTCTGCATAAAGGCTAGGATTTTTGATACACGATTCAAACAATGCAATTAATTGAGGGGAAACATTCCATGCATGATTATGAACATATGGCCAAATTATTGTGCAGCAAAAATTGCATGGATCATAGAGTTAGAAGAGCTCATGCTTACCACTTGCAGCTGGTGATCATGATTTGTGTTGGAGGTGTTACAACTAGGTTCCAATGATCTGGATAGCTTCCCTAGGTGCCATGGAGTGTGTATGAGTGCTTGGAATGGATTGAAATGATTTGGAACTTGAGATGGTACCCCAACTGCAAATCTGTCAAGAACTTGAGCAATTGGCTGGTGATTTTGTGAAATCTGTGTTCCAGATGTTATGTGAGTGTTTGGATCACTTCTATATGATGTATGTGAGGTGTGTGTATGATTAGTTTGGTTGGAAAAACTCTTAAACTCAAAACCCGATAGTGACTTGCCTTAGAAGGCAAAATTGGAGTGAAAGAAGAGATTTTGAGGAAATCATCTGTTTGATGGCATTGGTGTACTCAAACTGATCACAATTGAGCTCTATTTATAGTAGAGCAAGTTTGTTTTGCAAGGAATAGTGAATGGCAACTGCTGAGTAGGTTTGGCCAATGTTGGCAAATGAAAATCCAAGTCTCCTCTAGCCATTGACTAAAGGTTAGGGCACAGGCTGCTGGTTCCCTTGGTCTTGGATAAGTCTTGACAGAATTCAGTTGAGAATGGCTCAGTTCATGCCACCTTGATGCTTCCATTGAATGCCCTAATCCAAAATTGGAGTCTTGTCCCTATTTTGGCAATTATAGGTTCAACATGCTATTTCTTGTTCCAAAGACTTTGGAGGCTTGGCTCAGTGATTGTCCCCTTTAGATTCAATCCTCAGAGGTGTCCAAGTGGATAGGAGCATTTGGATTTGGCTGATTTTGGCAAATCGACCAAAAGTGTAAAAATCTGCCTTGCCTTGGCAGATTTCAGCAAGGCAACTTGCCAATGTCATATCTCATGACTCAAATTGAATTTGGTAATGTTCTTGGCCATTATGGAAAGCCCTTACATGATACAACAACTGTTTGAACATGTTTGGTTTTGATCTCTTTTGAATCCAAGTGAAAAGTCCCCCTACATTTGGCAAAAAGTAAGGTAAAATCTGACCTAGTGAAATTTTCACTAAGTGTTGGAACAAAGTGACTTTTCTTGATTTTGATCACTTCATAACTCAAAATCCATGAGGAATTTGGACATAGGTCAGTATGAAGCTTTTGTAGAGGGCAATAAGATCTACAAATAAAGATTTGAATGGGGAACAATGGCCTTGTGGTTTAGGAGTTATGATCCTCCAAAGTTGGCACATTAGTGTCACTTTTTCCATAACTTCGAAATTTTTCTAAGTTTTTATGGTTACCCCTTTTACAAGTTATCCCACTTGCTTTGATTTTTCTTGATGAATGATGATTCAAATCATACATTAACATCATTTTAGGGTTAAAAATCCATTTTGTTGAAAAATCTCAAAAAGTCAAAGTTGACTTTTGTGCACAGTTGACTTTTTATCAGATGAATTCCAAACTGTGCAATTCTTCATGAAATCATGTCCTTGACCTAAATCAAACTTGATGGACATGTTTCATGGGTGTCATAGGGTATATTGAATCATGTCTTAGGGCTTGGGAGCATGTCCTGGTGAAAACTCAAAGTTACAGTTGACTTTCCTCGCGAAACCCTAATTGTGGTGTAGATGAAATTGAGACTTGTTGCTCAAGCTTCTTGGATTAATCCATTGTTCCAAATGGATCAATATAGTTCATTAGAGACCCTCAAACCCTCTCTTGAGGTCTTGGCTCATGATTTTCCCTAAAAGTCAACTTAGGGGTGAATTAGGTCAAGAAACCCTAATTCCTGATTTTTGATGAATGCATCCCCTGAGGCAAAATTGACTTGATGATTGGGTCCATGAGGTCACATGAAGTATATTAGGTTATGCTTTAGATCATTGGCTTGTGCCCAGATGAAAAATTTCCATCTGGAGGCCCTGGTCGACCAAAACCCTAATTTGGTGACACTGTCGATCTTGAGACTTGATTCACCTAGAAGGGAGCAGCCTTGTGCTTGATCCTTGAAGTGGGAGTCCTTTTGATCCATTATGGATGTTTGAGAGGTTAGACAAGTTGAAGATCATGTCATTCCTTGATTGATCCTTTGCCTAAGAGCTCTGAGAGGGCTTGAAACCCTAAGTCTGATTGTAGTGGATGCTCACCCATCTTTGGGGAGACTGATGAAGTATGATGGTACATCCATATTGTGATGATGAGTTTCCCAATGATGGGAAATCTTAGTGGTCAAAATTTGGGGTATCACAGATGCCCCTATTTAATCTTCTTGGACACGAAGGTGTGAATGACGAAGGTATTCGGGCATTCGGCGTGCAAGAGGATTAAATATCGGAATACCCGAAATTTTGATGGTGGTTATGAATGGTAGCTTACGCATTCATCTTCTTTAGCTAAGTGATGATGCTTAGAAAAGGTAAACTTCCCCTCGATCCTGGTCTTCAGCCAAGGAGCTGGTCTCAGTTTCCTTTTGGGATAAACCTCCCCTCGATCCTGGTTTCCTACCAAGGAACTCGTCTTAGTTTCTCTTGTTAACTCCCCCTCGATCCTAGTTTCCTGCCAAGGAACTGGTCTTAGTTTCTGATTTAAACTTCCCCTCGATCCTGGTTTCCTACTAAGGAACTGGTCTAAGTTTCTTTTGTCAATAAACTTTATTGACAAGGGACGCTATTCGTAGCGGTTTTCCTCAAACTTCTCGCCGAATTTTCCTGGGGAGATGCCATTTGACGAAAAAAAAAATTGATGTCAGAGTTGCTGGGGAACCCAGTCGTCTGAGTTGTAGAGTTGCACAAACTTCTCTGTTGGAGACGCCATTTGCCGACTCTATCTGGGGAAAGCAAGTCTCTTGAGAGGCTGATTCTGCGTGGGATCTTACATCATACTTTTCTCGGGATCTTCCCGGAGAAATGCCATATGATGGGGTCCAATTTTGAGGTGCCGATGACCTTTACATCAGCGGTCTTTTCGGAGCGAAACTGGCATGCTGCCGAATCTCTGATTACGAGGCTTTCTTTGTGGATTTTCCTTAATCCGGGAAAGCAAGGATATCATCTTCAATGGCAAAGAGTGATGCTGACTGAAAGTTCCTCTGGTTTTTCAGAGGTTTAAGTTATCAAAGTGGTCAAGGGCCAACTTCCTTCCAGAAATAAACTGGAGACGAGGTTGTTCAAACGCAGCGTTTCCTGACGAGGCAAGAACTGACAACTCGATTGAGAGAACTTCTATCACTAGGGAACAAGACCGACTAGAGTGATAGTGATGCAATATGAAATGTGAATGCAAATCAATAATGCATGATGTATGTATGTATATGCTGACAAAACTGACGCGACACACAAACTAAAAGATGAACATGACTGGATACTCGGCCATCGCGGGGCGAAGAAGTACCGTTGGTTCAGAATAGCAATTCCACCTTGCTTAAGAGAGATAGTCCCTGTTGGGAGCTATGTTGGTCGGGCTTAGGAGATGAAAACTCGGCCGAGGGTATCAGATGGGGAAAGCCGCATCTCATACAGTTGATCCTTCGTTCAGGCGTACTAGCCTAGAATGAGTATTTTGATTCTGCACTTTGGAGTTCGCTTACTTCTGGAGAAGCGGTTGATGCTCCTTTGATGTTCAACAGTCAAAAGAAATTGCCGACTTTATTAAAAAAGCAGAAAAAGTTTTACAAGTAAAATCATTTTTGTTTTATTTCAAGAATCGCTAATCATGTTAAAACGCCATTCTGTAAAGCTAAAACAAATAAGAATTACAAACAAAAGCACAAAGGCTCAAATTTTATTGATAAAATGGAAATCAGCCAAACGCGTGATTCCAAAGAGTATTTACAAAGTTAGAAAATGGTAATTCACAGGGAAAAGGGCTACGTTGAAACATAACGACCGCTACCCTTCTACCAACTTTGAATTCGGGGAATCCTGAGCTTCTGTCGAAGATGACCTTGACTGGAGTTTTCTGACAGATGATGTAACTGCTGCTGAGGGGCTTGCCTCTGTTGAACATAGTTACTTGCCATTATCCCTAACTTTTTCCTGAATTGTACTGTGATGTTTCCAATCCACCGGGATGATTTTTTTTCATTCTGTCTCTAACTTTTTCCTGGACCGCCCTTTCGGGTTTTCAATCCACCGAGACGTTTTTTTTTTAGTTTAGGCGAAGTATTTCTTGACTACATCAACATTTGTGGGGTAGGAAAATTCCTCTCCGTCCATGGTTGCAAGTCTCAAGGCGCCGCCTGAGAAAGCTTTCGTGACCACATAGGGGCCATCATAATTCGGAGTCCATTTTCCCCGAGAATCAGTGAGAAATGATTATATCTTCTTGAGCAGTTTGAAGATTGGCGAGCAGGTCGCGGTCATAAGGAATATGAATCTGGAGATGTAGTTCAAACGTCCCAGGAATCCTCTGACTTGTTTTTTAGTTTTCGGAGAAGGCATTTCTCGAATGGCCTTGACCTTGTCAGGATCAACCTCAATCCCTTTCTGGCTGACGATGAACCCTAGTAGTTTCCCTGAACGGACACCGAAGGTGCACTTGTTGGGATTCAAGCAGAGTTTGTACTTCCTTAAACGCTCGAATAGTTTCGACAGGTGGATCACATGCTCCTCTTCTGTCTTAGATTTTGCAATCATATCATCGACATATACCTCGATTTCTTTGTGTATCATGTCAGGAAAAAGAGTAGTCATGGCCCTTTGATAAGTTGCCCCGACATTCTTCAAACCGAACGGCATTACCTTGTAACAAAAGGTACCCCATGGGGTAATGAATGAAGTTTTCTCCATGTCTTTCGGCGCCATTTTAATCTGGTTATAGCCCGAGAATCCATCCATGAAAGAGAAAATTTTGAACTTTGCTGTACTGTCTACCAGCATGTCAATGTGTGGTAAAGGAAAGTCGTCCTTAGGACTTGCCTTGTTTAGATCTCTGTAGTCGACACACATTCTGACCTTTCCATCCTTTTTCGGAACGGGTACGATAATGGCTAACCATTGAGGATATTCTGACGTGGCGAGGAAACCCGCGTCAATCTGTTTCTGTACTTCCTCTTTGATTTTGATGGCCATGTCCGAGTGAGTCTGTCTCAACCTCTGCTTTACTGGCGGACATTCTGATCTTAACGGTAAGTGATGTTCCACGATGCTGGTATCCAACCCTGGCATATCCTGATAGGACCAGGCGAATACATCGGGAAATTCTTTGAGAAGCTTTATCAAACCCTCTCTGGCAGTTGGACTGAGCAGTGTCCCAATCCTGATTTCTTTTCTCTCTTTTTCTGAACCCAAGTTTACCGTTTCCAAAGGCTCTTTGTGAGGTTCAATGGACCTTTCCTCTTGTCTTAGTAATCGGGATATCTCTTCTGGAATTTCGTTGTCAACTTCTTCTTCAGCCACAAATACCGGGAACTCAAAGTTGGGAGAAGGCATCAGATCGTATGTTTCAACGGGGTTTAAAACAAGCAATCTGCATGACGTGATGATTTGTGTTTAGAAGAGATAGAGAAAATGCAAGAGTGTGTGCAGTGTATTTCTTTTACTGCTAGTTTTTATTATTGAATTGTTTTTTAGGATTACCATTTTTTGAAAAAATGAAAAGAGAAAACAACAATTAATGCAGAAATTACAGAACGACGTCATTTTATTGATGAACAAGTCGAATCTTGAAACTACTACCATATAAAACAAAACTCTGTCGCTTTGGGCGAAGCGAAGAGGGAAAATTTACAGAAAGTGAGCCCTATCAAAACATATGTTTCACCTGGGCAGGGTGAAAGGTTAAAGATGGCAATTACTTTGACTGGTGAACAACCTTCGGAACATCGATAGCAACCCATTGGCGGCGAACTCCTCGGTGAATCACAAAGTCTGGTACCTTCCTTGATTTGTCTTCAGAAATAACGCTGATTTCTGGTGGAGCAGGATCATTGGAATCTGTCTCCCAGGCAGAGTTGTCGTAGGAGAATTCCTCTGTTACATTTTGCATAGCATTTGTGCTCTCAGCTGTATCTCCCCATCCAGTAGGCTGGATGTCTTCGAACCTGATACGAGAGCTTTCAGGCGCAGTGTACTTGACCATATAGTCGTATTTTCCACTCGGTTGTCCCAAGGTGTCCCAAACTTCTTTGGAACTGGAGGAGTCATCTCTCTCGTTGATGTTGACCTCAGGAAAAGCATAGTTGATGAATTCAAGTCCTGCAAATGTTGCGAATTCATCTTCATGTTGAGTAGTTTCTAAATGACCTGAGTGTTGACCCCATGACATGGTGGGGACACAGGTATTCTGTTCAATGACGGTTAGCTGATTTTCATTGTTCGGCTGACTCTCTTGCCCCAAGTTTCCTGGGTAAGGCTGCCACATTGGCAGACCATCCATTGGGCCATAGTAGTTGTAGTCAAATTGGTCTTTCATCAGAGTGTCCTCCTCTAATGAGTTTGGTGGAGCACGACATCCTTCAGGATCACAATCTCCATATATCATTTCGACGTCTGACCTGGGTATCAATCTCGGACTTTGTGTAGGAAAGCAAAAAGGAGTTTACATTTCATCCTGAGACATATAACCGTCCTTGTTAAGATAGGACTTCCATTCTTCATCTGTGTTAGAGGGATCTTCCTCATTGATAGCATGTATTGCTTGAGACACTGGGTGAAGGAAACCTCCACTGTGGAAGAAGTTTTGAAGGGGATGAAGACTTTCATCGTTGGCAGCTGTCCGGGTACAGGTTGCAGAAAAACCAAGACCCTTCTTTGTTGTATTGCTATTATGAATGACAAGTTGTCCCCATCCTGTTGTATCGGTACTCTCGACTGCTTTAATAGCATCTTTGTATGAGGAAATTGAAGTTCCTCCTCCGGATTAATTGTCCTTGCCCACCGACAGCGCTTGGAACTGCGTTCCAATAACCTCCTCGGGTTCTATGCAAATAGATGAGGATAAGTTACTCACGAGCAAGGTTTGTTCTCCACAGACTGTGACAAGTTGATCGTTCTAAACGAACTTTAGCTTTTGGTGGAGGATCGAAGTGACCGCTCCAGCCTGATGTATCCAAGGTCTTCGTAATAAACAACTGTACGTTGCCCGGATGTCCATGACCTGGAAAGTGACTTGGAAAGTATGAGGACCGATAGTTATGGGAAGATCAACTTCGCCGATAACCACTTTTCTGGATCCGTCGAATGCTTTGACGACGACCTCGTTGATTCTCATCGGAGGGCCTTTGAATGATAATTGCATCAAAGTGGACTTCGGCATAACATTCAGGGCTGACCCTGTGTCTACCAGTACGCTGGCTAAAGCATCGTCCTGACAGTTAACTGTAATGTTTAGCGCCATGTTATGACGGCGACCCTCTTCGGGTAATTCCTCATCACTAAATCCCAAATTATTGTAGGAAGTGATGTTAGAGACAATTCTATCGAACTGTCTGATTGTTACATCCTATTCCACAAAGGCTTGCTCCAAGACTTTCTGTAGAGCCTCCCTATGCGCTTCTGAACTGAGTAACAGTGATAACACAGAGATCTTTGAAGGAGTCTGTAACAGTTGATCAACAATGTTGTATTCACTCCTTTGGATGAGCTTCGGCATCTCATCATTGTTTTTCGAAAGGTCGGGATTACTGGATTAACCGACTGATGGATCGGGAGCTTCCGTCTGAAGTTCCTTTTCTTTGTTAGGTTCCCCAACCCCTCAGTTGAAGATTCTGCCACTCCGTGTTACTCGACTGATGTCTACAATATTTACGACGTAGGGTAAAGGAATTTCCTTTCCATTTTCAATTATTGTTGCACCGTATTTGTAAGGGATCGCCTTAGCTGATTCATACGGTAGTGGTCCCGACAGATAGATGACTACGGGAGCCTTCTGATTTTTCTGACCATCGTAAGTAATCTCGATCCGTTCCCGGTTGGGAACTTTAGATTCGTCAAGTAGAGGGATGATGGAAAAAACATCCCTGGTCCTATGATGACTAGAGATTGTGACAACATCCTCGACTTGATCAGCAAGGTAGCTCGGCGCCCAGTTGATGGGTCCAGAACCCGGATATGGGCGAATCTCTCCACGATCCACCTGACCCTGAAGAGCTGTTCTCACAAGGTAACACCCTTGGTTACTTTTCGAACAGACGCTACAACGATCATAATTGTGGGGTGGCACCTGGCCACGCCCACTTTGAATACAACGTAACCTCACTAGGTTAGCTTCCACAAGTCGGACATCCTGACTCTGACGCCGAGTAGGATTCCTGTTACCGATACTAATTTGCTGAGTATATTCATCCATATAGATTGGCATCCACCAGTGATTTAATAAGTGCTGAAGTGCCTCCTAGACAAGGGTACAACCTCGATCGTTTTTGCAACCCGCTTTACAGCTGTGATAATTATGTGACACCAGGAATCTGAGTCGGACCTGTTTAGCATGTAACTCTACCAGGTTGGTATTCATCACGCGAATATCAAAGATCTGAACCATGTTGATCTGATAAGGGTTCCTATCATGGTAGTCTTGGATCCATCCAAGATCCATCTGACGCTGGAGGGCTTCTTGTACAAAAGAGCAACCCTGTTTGTTTCCCGAGCAAGTCAGACAAGAACTGTAATCATGCCGCGGCAGATTATGATACTGGCTTTGCCTTGAGTGTATCACCACCAAGTTGACATTCATTGCACGGATTTCGTGGTTCTGAATGATGTTAGAATTCGTGTAGACCATGTTAACTCCACGAACTCGGTGCTCTTGGATCCATCCGAGATCCATTTGTTCCTATAGAGCTGATTGCACCACAGAACATCCATGGTTATCTTTAGAGCAGATATCACACTGATGATAGTTATGAGGTGGCACATGTCCATATCCACTCTGTCTACAATGCATCTTGACCAGATTGGTTTTCAACAAGAGTACATCGTGAATTTGATAGACATCGTTAGTCTCTCCTTCTATCAAATTGACTGCAACCTTCTCATGTTGAGGCAGCGGGTTCATGAGAACGTTAGGATTTGTATCCTTGAAGGATAAGACGCCGCTCCTAACAAGCTTTTGCACGTCAGATTTGAAATTGAGACAATTCTCTATGTTATGCCCTGGACCTCCTTGATGATAAGGGCATGTCTGATCCACCTTAAACCAAAAAGGCGGATTTTCCGGTACTGTAAGAGGAGACTTAGTCTGAATGTGCCCCTTAGCCAGTAGTAACGGAAATAGTTCTGCATACAACATGGGTATAGGATCAAACCCTGGTGACCGTGTTGTACGGTTGTTGTTGTATGGAGGATGAGCCTGCTGAAGAGGCAGTTGTGTCCTTTGCTGATTAGGTTGGCTCTGCGCAACCTGAGGTTGATACGTAGGAAAAGGCGCAGGGCTGATAGCAGGAGTTACAGCTGCTACCGGTTGGTACCGTTGTCTTTGCTTTTCGAGAGAGATATTCCCAATATCTTGCTCTTTTTTCTTAGGGAGAGCACTACCGTATTTTTTAGTACCGCTCGATGATCCAGCGTCTTTTGCCAAACGTCCTTCTCGGACGACTTCCTCAAGACGAACTCCCATACCCACCATCTCGGTGAAATCACTAGGTGCACTGGAAACCATTCTGTCGTAATAAAATGAGCTTAAGGTTTTTAAGAAGATCTTTGTCATCTCTTTTTCCTCAAGAGGTTGACAAATTTGAGCGGCAATTTCACGCCACTTTTGAGCATACTCCTTAAAGGTTTCCTTGTCCTTTTGCGACATCGATCTGAGTTGATCTCTGTTTGGTGCCATGTCCAAATTGTATTTGTATTGTTGGACGAAGGCAGTACCAAGATCTCTGAATGTGCTGATCGTAGTACGGTTTAAACCCATGTACCATTTTAATGTGGCACCGGTTAAACTATCCTGGAAGTAGTGAATCAGTAGGCCCTGATTCTCAGTCTGAGCTGACATTCGCCGAGCGTACATCACCAGATGACTTTGAGGGCAAGAGTTACCCTTGTAGTTTTCAAAGTCGGGCACTTGAAATTTGTGCGGAACTTTCACATTGGGGACCAAACAAAGGTCTGCAGCGTCCTTTCCAAATAGATCCTGACCACGAATGGCTTGCAGTTCCTTCTGTATTTCCAAGAACTGTTCCTGGAATTCATCCATTTGGTCAAACATAGTTTCCTTTTTACCAAAAGGTATCTGTGGAATCTATCCTTCCGGGACAGTGTGCACCACAGGGGGTGGTACCGTGACTACGGCAGCGAATCTTGGCATTTCCCGAAGTTTGTAACCTTCAGGAGTCTTTAGTATGCCCCTGGCATCTTCGCTTTCCCGAAGTTTGTAACCTTCAGGCCCAACGGCTTCTGTTGTGATTCCCTGATCTTCAGCGATCGGCGGAACATATCCTTCTGGGATATAGTTAACAGGCATGCCCCAGGGACGATCTTTCGGCATTTGATACCTAGGATCATACCTCTCCACTATGGGCGTCGAGGTGATCTCTGAGATCACAATTCTTTGTAGCTGAGCTTCTGCCATGGCTTGCATGTCGTTACGAAGCTTTCTCATATCCTCTCTCAGAGTGTCGATCTCTTCCTTCAACTCTCTGTTTTCTTCCTCAAGATCATCCATCTTTTTCTGACGATTGGCCCGAGTATTGTACGAATGAGACAGTTTGACTCTAGAATCGAGACACAAATGTGAGATTCGTAGGTAAGAAGAATACGCGATGTGAGAATGATGAATGCAATGATTATATTAATTGTTTTTTGGTTTAATCAAAATAAACTTCGACAATTAGATTGCAAATATCAAACAGTGGGGAAACCCATTTTTATTGAAATTCAAAGGATTGCGGAAATGAAATACAATAGATTACAAGGTGCGGAAACAGAAACCTAAGCTAATGGGTCCCGAGTCCTCTCTGAAGTGAAATCGGGTGTCGATTCTGGTACTTTCCTTTTCTTTGACCGGGGCTCTTGGGCCGTTGTCGGGTTGTCATTCCTTTGCCAAGTGAAAGGAGCGAGCAAATTCCTCTGGTCTTCTTGATTCTCTACAGCATGTTGCTCTAAAATCTCAATTAGAGCATCTTTATCTTTCAGTAATTGTTGTATTTTGATGCACTCTACGTTGAGGGTGCGGTACTTGTTCTTCCAAGACCTTCTCTCCTTTTGAACTTTGTTGAGAGTAACCTGAAGCTTTTCAGTTTCCGTCATGAAATACATGACAGATTCCTTTGGCGGAAGAATTCTGTGACGCGGATAAGGCATTTTTAGCTTGAGAGCTCTAGTTTGTAACCAATGGAGATAAGGCTCCACCGAGACACAGTCCGGTTTTCCTAGAGACTCCCGTCCTTTCTTATGAACGTGTTTCCAAGCGTGCATTATTTCCATCTTTAGTGCTCTGTCGTTTTCTCCTTCCTTGAAGAAAAGACCTTCCAGATGAACACCCCGTGGGACGTGTCTCATCGGGTATCCAAATTGACGACGAACGAGAACCGGATGGTAGTTGATTCCCCCCTTAGTTCCTATAAGGGGTACGTTGGGGAAGTTTCCACAACGATCAATGATTCTGATTCCATCATAAATCCTATTACACCAATCTATGTCAGAGTTAGTGAGGGACATGATTTTCTGCGACCAACGTAAGGCACTCTTGTGATCCCAAAAAGCAGCAGACTTGGGCAAGTGGGAGATATACCATTTGTAAAGCAAAGGTACACAGCATGTGATCTCTCCTCCGCTGTACAAATTTCCCAAGTGTACAGAATGATACGTATCTGCGAGCAAAGTCGGCACAGGGTTTCCAATGAGAAAAACCTTAATGGAGTTAATATCGACGAAGTTATTGATGTTGGGAAACAAAAATAACCCGTAGGTGAGCAAGACAAAGATGCTTTCAAAAACAGTCATGTTTCCTATACTGGCAAAATACAGGGCTTTCTTTGTCAAGAACTGGGCTGGCAAACCTTGGATGCCACCCTTAGTGGTCATGTGAGTCCTGACCTCAGACTCGTCCAAATGAATTGCTCTTGCAATGGTCTGATTCTTTGGAATTTCTTCCAGTCCAGAAAACAGTGCTTGATCTGTAATGTGTAGATCAATCAGATGAGAATACTCCTCCAGCGTTGGTGCGAGCTGGTAATCCGGGAATGTGAAACAGTGATAAACTGGATCATAAAACTGAATGAGCACATCCATGATTCCCTCAATCACATGGACTCTTAACAGTGGTAGCAGACTTCCGTGCTTGGCTCCGAAAGCCTCTTGGTTTGTGATCATTCTCGCCAAACCTCTCAAATCCTCTAGTTTTGGAATCCTGAAGGTGTACTTATGAGTTCTCCTTCTACCAAAATCCATTAGCGTAATCCTTTTCTCTGATATTTGCAATCACAATCTTAGTTTAATTTGAAAAACAGAGAGACTAGAAGAGAAGATTTTTTGAATGTTTTAATGTTTTTTAAATGAATGCATGAATGCAGCACACAAAAACATAGAAAAAACATGGGGTCAAAAGGGTCGTTGTCATGAAGTCAAGGCTCTACCCATCCCCAAAGGTTTATACTAAGGTGATTTTTGTACCTGTACTCATTATCATCAGCTCCTCCCAAGAAAGAAAAACAACAAGCGGATCGCCAGCGAGTTGTAGAGCAATCTAAGAGTAAGTGACATTCACCGAGAATAGATCACCAGCCTCAAATGAGGGTAGTATCGCGTGACAACTATTTCCGATACTTTCCGCACTACAAAAGGGTTTGGCTCCTCAGCTTCTCAGACATCACAATCGTCCCATTGCCTATGAGAGGGAATGGGTTGCATTGGTCAGCCTCAACTGAGGTTGATGGTCGACCTCGTCATCATCACTTATCTTAAGTGTATACTCAATCTTTCCACATGCGGCATCACACGCATTCCCATTAGCAGAAAAATAAACACGTATAGCAATTAGGAAAAGCAGTATGTATATTTGTCCTAATCATCCTAGACTTTTAAAAGCTAAGAATCTTAAGTTCCTGACAGAAAATGGGTTCCCCGGCGGAAGTCCCAATTTGTGGTTTCATACTAGAGAAAAGAAAAAAGGGGTAGAAGAGCCCCACGGTGGGCGCCGCTTATAAAGTTTCTACCTAATAGATGAGAAGAGAACAAAATCTTGCTACAAAGGTGAGATAGATCCTAATGACATGTCCTCAGTGAAGTCGCCATTTTTCTGTAGCGAGCGATTTTGGACGCGGTTGCGAAGCGCTATCGCTCTTTGGTGTCTACAGCTCGATTCATTTTTTATCCCATTAAAGCTGATGAAGGAAGGGAAATAGATGTCTCAAATTAATCCTGCTTGCAAACTGAGGTTAAACAGCGGTCTGTTAGGTTACAGATGCTACAAAGATTCGGGGTCTCTATTGGGTGTATTTTTTTAAAAGTGGCGTCGGTTTAGATGTTTAGGACGGATGCTTCTTGATAGATATGTGAGAGTATGTGATTTTGGGTTTTTGTTTAGTGTGCTCGCTAAGATTTTTCTTTCAATCTTATGCCTACGTATTCCCGTTTACCGAAACAGGGAAATCAGAGCGATCTTAGTTCCCCCTATTCTATGGGAGGAAATGGTTGTTTTGGTGTCTTGTTCAAAGCCCAAGACGTGAAGTGAAAGGTATTTTGTATCTTGTTCAAAGCTCAAGATGTGAAGCGAAAGGTGTTGACCTTAGAGAGAATTTGTCATCTCTAAAGGGGGTCTGTTTGTCACAACTGTTGGGTGACTGGTCATAAAGGGAGGATTACTTTAGCCAGGATACGCGGATCCTAGCAATGCCATAATTTCCTTTATAGGGGGTTTTAACCTGAAGGAGAATACTTTAACTCAGTGTAGAGCAATGCCATCTTTCCTTAGGAATTTCTTATGCTAAAAGAGGGACAGTGGCATGGATGTAAATGATCAAGAGGCTTGCCGTTTACAGCGATTAGATGAAGGGGAAAGAGTTGTTGATGTTTGTGTACTGTGAACGAGGCACAACTTTAATGCTAAAAGGTTGATTGGATCAACTAGTGGTTTTCTTATACAAAGCCTAAGAGGAGGCTAATATGTGTCTCGTACAAAGCCCGAGAGATAGGCTAAAAGGTTTTGACTCGATGATGGAGTCTTTTGGTATCTCGTATAAAGCCCGAGATGAAGGCTATTGGACTCAACAAGAGAGTTTTTTGTATCTCATATAAAGCCCGAGATGGAGGCGAAAGGGGTGATTGACTCAACGAGGGAGTCTCTTATGTGTCTCGTACAAAGCCCGAGAGAAAGGCTGAACGTTGTTTGACTCCGCTGGGGATAATCATTATACAAAGCCCAAGAGAAGGCTATGGCGCTGTTTTAGTTAAGTGACAGATCCAGTATACTGAATTTAAAGAGAAAATCAGTTCTTATATGAGTAATGTTGTACTCAAAGATTTGATTCGAGGATCCGGGTTAATCCTGTTCTTTAAGGAAGTGGGAAATCCGAAGGGTATTGAGACTGTCCGAGTCCACGGGTTTTCTTCCTATTTAACGAAGGGGTCACTTGAGAATGTCTTTGAGACTCAAGGAAATTAGACTGTCCAAGTCTAGAGTTTCATCTTTCGTACTATGCTTTGAGAAACAGTAGTAGACTCTTGGAAAGGACTGTTCTATGCAGATGATTAAGTTCTGTTCCTATACCTCTAGGAGGTCGTCGGGAAAATTTGTACGAAGCCCAAGAGGAGGCTGGAAACTTTTAAGAAGCCGAGAGGTCCTTGTACAAAGCCCAAGAGGAGGCTATCATTCCCGGAGGAAGAGATCATTATACGAAGCCTAAGAGGAGGCTGTGAATACTTCTAAGAAGCCAGCGGGTCCTTGTACTAAGCCCAAGAGTAGGCGGGGTTACTTTTAGGAAGCCTGGGGGTCCTTGTACGATGCCCAAGAGGAGGCCTATGCTTTTAAGAAGCCGATGGGTGATGCGCTGTCGCGCGCGGATAAAAAAATGAGTGATTTTCAAACGGTAGTTTAGCGACAACTGTAACTCGGATATCGTTCTCACAAGGATTCTTGATTATTACTAACCAAAGGTAAATCGAATTAGGGGGGGTTTGGTTTGGTGTTCGATTGAGAAAAAGTGATTAACAAAAGTGATTATGAAATAAGTCAATCTACCGATTCAGTTCCTACTATCATCGATTATTATAATTTTAATACCCTAAGCGGATTGTCTATTCCTATTTGGATACAAACTCAGTGACAAGCGCGGTGAAGTTCGTGAGATGTATGATCCTATTGTCCGGATTAAGCAAACGGAATAAGTTTTCATGGATTAAGCAAACATGACTGATCAGGCACAAAAACGAATTAAGCAAACGTGTCGTGCCAATGTTAGGGTCATACAATCAACCAAATTGAATCAATATATTTCATGCAATTGAATTAAGCATACAAGAACACAAAATATCATTGAAAGGAATTAAACTAAAATTAACATTATAATAATCTCAAGTGTTGGAACCTGAATTACAGCAGATCGACTCAGAAAGATTAGTTCTTCATCGTAATCGTACAAAAGCAAAAGATTCAAATTTTGTGAAAAGAAAAAGAGAGGAAGCTACAGTAACACGCTTCTCCCCTTATACAAGAGAAGGGAATTCGGTTTATAACCCAACTAGGTCAAATACATAACCCAGACCCATTACAATTGACCCAAAACAAAAAATATTTCTAATGTTACAGCTTCAACTGATTTTCTGGGACTGTTGCACTCTGAATCAGCTCTCGGCCTCTTCAAGAAAATCGTAGCTCTTTCTTTTAGCTTTCCAACGACTGGTAGAACGCCTCATTCCGACATTCGAAGCTCCAATTATGAGTTTATTCGTAAAAGCTGCAATTGCTGAAAAATAAAGTGCGAAAATTAAATAAAGGAAAAAATCAACTAAATTAGAAAAAAATTATAAAACATGAAAATAAGCGAAACAAACCAAGGAAATGCTTAAGTACAAACATGGAAGAATGTTCATCGAAATGCACTGATCAATGGGTCCCCAAACCCCGAGAAATTCAAGACAGGCTATTCACAAGGAATAGATCAACCCAGGAAAGTTCGATAATTTGGAAGAAACTCAAGAGATGCCATTCACGGAGAAAAGATCATCTCTGGGGAGTAGAGTTTCTTGACAAGTGCTTTTAAGAAGCCTGTGGGTCCTTGTACGATGCCCAAGAGGAGGCCGATGCTTTTAAGAAGCCGATGGGTCCCCAAACCCCAAGAAATTCAAGACAGGCTATTCACGAGGAATAGATCAAGCCAGGAAAGTTCGAGAATTTGGAAGAAACTCAAGAGATGCAATTCACGGAGAAGAGATCATCTCTGGGGAATAGAGTTTCTTTGACAACATCTAAGAGTGACAGTCTATGAAAGGGTTCACCGAGAATGCTGCCTTTCATGTCTGCATATTGTTTAACCCCAAGAGGAGGGAAGACTGTGTCTGGTAATCCTATGGGGATCTAGTTTTGACTATTTCTAAGAGTGATCAACGGGCTTAATGCTAAACGTAGTTGCCGGGGAAACTCTAAATATCTATACTATTATTACACAGTTAATATGAGTTTATGAAAGAAGACTTACAGCGAAATAGCCCCACAATACAGTTATATGTATATGAAAGCGGTAAATGAAAGCGTATAAACACTTACTCGGTTGTAGAGCTTCCATGCTGTATTGTTAGTTATTCAACAAAGAAAGATTGAAAACAACAGTATATTTCAAAATCAAAGGAGAAAGTGCTTTGAAAAAGAAAGATTTGGGGCTTACAGCTCAAGGAGAGGCCCAGGGTTTTATCAGTGATCGCACTATTTGAATTTGTACAGAAGGACTTATACAAGTGACTGTGGCCCAAATGGTTTTGGTTAAAAGGGGATTGGGTCTTACACTCTAATAAAGGCCCAAAAATTTTGAATGGGTCTTATAGCTCAAGGAGAGGCCCAGGTGGTTAATTTTAAACTGGCAATGATCGCGTCGTTTATTTGAAAATGTACAGAGGGACTTATACAACGAATGAGGCCCAAAAAGTTTTCTGTACACAGGGGGTTGGGTCTTACACTCTAATAGAGGTCCAAATGAGTTTTAAGAAAAGAAATGGGTATTACTACTCGAGGATAGGCCCAAGGTTTTTTGTTTTGAAAAGGCGACGATCGCGCCGTTTGTTTTTGACGGTATCGGGACTTATACAATATACTGAGGCCCAAAAATGATTTTCTCAAAAAAGGATTGGGTCTTACACTCTATTAGAGGCCCAAAAGTGTTGAAAATGATTTATGAGGGTTGAATTAATCCAAAAACCCTAATTTGTTTTCAAAAATGTATTTAATTGAATAAAAATTCAATTAAAATGATCAAAATTATTTAACATATGGAAAACAAATTGTGATCTTGGATTAATGCTTCAAAAATTAAGTATTGACCTACAAAATAATTAGAAGGCATTAAAAGTTGCAAAATCAAGGTGGAAAAAATATTTTAAATGTTAAAAACAATTAAAACATTAATTCTTTACAAAAATATCAATTATACAAAATAAATAATATTTTTGGGATTTTTTGGGAAAATAAAATATTTTAACATTTTTGTGAATTATTAAAAAAGAATCAACTCAAAATCATTAAAACTCAGAGAGAAATTAATTTTTGAATCAATTAAATAAAATCACAAAATAAAAATATTTGAATTTTCAAAAAATGGCGCCAAGAACACACGAAGAACACGCGCGTGTTCTGGGTTTGCCCAGATTTGCATTTTCTCTCCAATCTCACTGAATACTTAATCATATCATGTAATCCACATACCAATCAACTCGTTTCAACCTCACGATCATGTCTATGACATTTAATTTCATTTAAATTAAGCATAAAACAAGAAATCACGAAAAATCCTCAAGAACCCTAATTTCTGCATGAAGGCTAGGATTTTTGATACACGATTCAAACAATGCAATTAATTGAGGGGAAACATTCCATGCATGATTATGAACATATGGCCAAATTGTTATGCAGCAAAAATTGCATGGATCATAGAGTTAGAAGAGCTCATGCTTACCACTTGCAGCTGGTGATCGTGATTTGTGTTGGAGGTGTTACAGCTAGGTTCCAATGATCTGGATAGCTTCCCTAGGTGCCATGGAGTGTGTATGAATGCTTGGAATGGATTGAAATGATCTGGAACTTGAGATGGTACCCCAACTGCAAATCTGTCAAGAACTTGAGCAATTGGCTGGTGATTTTGTGAAATCTGTGTTCCAGATGTTATGTGAGTGTTTGGATCACTTCTACAGGATGTATGTGAGGTGTGTGTGTGATTGGTTTGGTTGGAAAAGCTCTCAAACTCAAAACCCGATAGTGACTTGCCTTAGAAGGAAAAATTGGAGTGAAAGAAGAGATTTTGAGGAAATCATCTGTTTGATGGCTTTGGTGTACTCAAACTAATCACAATTGAGCTCTATTTATAGTAGAGCAAGTTTGTTTTGCAAGGAATAGTGAATGGCAACTGCTGAGTAGGTTTGGCCAATGTTGGCAAATGAAAATCCAAGTCTCCTCTAGCCATTGACTAGAGGTTAGGGCACAGGCTGCTGGTTCCCTTGGTCTTGGATAAGTCTTGACTGAATTCAGTTGAGAATGGCTCAGTCCATGCCACCTTGATGCTTCCATTGAATGCTCTAATCCAAAATTGGAGTCTTGTCTCTATTTTGGCAATTCTAGGTTCAACATGCTATTTCTTGTTCCAAAGACTTTGGAGGCTTGGCTCAGTGATTGTCCCCTTTAGATTCAATCCTCAGAGGTGTCCAAGTGGATAGGAGCATTTGGATTTGGCTGATTTTGGCAAATCGACCAAAAGTGTAAAAATCTGCCTTGCCTTGGCAGATTTCAGCAAGGCAACTTGCCAATGTCATATCTCATGACTCAAAGTGAATTTGGTAATGTCATTGGCCATTTTGGAAAGCCCTTACATGATACAACAACTGTTTGAACATGTTTGGTTTTGATCTCTTTTAAATCCAAGTGAAAAATCCCCCTACATTTGGCAAAAAGTAAGGTAAAATCTGACCTAGTGAAATTTTCACTAAGTGTTGGAACAAAGTGACTTTTCTTGGTTTTGATCACTCCATAACTCAAAATCTATGAGGAATTTGGACATAGGTCAGTATGAAGCTTTTGTAGAGGGCAATAAGATCTACAAATCAAGCTTTGAATGGGGAACAATGGCCTTGTGGTTTAGGAGTTATGATCCTCCAAATTTAGCACATTAGTGTCACTTTTTCCATAACTTAGAAATTTTTCTAAGTTTTTATGGTTACCCCTTTTACAAGTTATCCCACTTTCTTTGATTTTTCTTGATGAATGATGATTCAAATCATACATTAACATCATTTTAGGGTTAAAAATCCATTTTGGTGAAAAATCTCAAAAAGTCAAAGTTGACTTTTGTGCACAGTTGACTTTTTATCAAATGAATTCCAAACTGTGCAATTCTTCATGAAATCATGTCCTTGACCTAAATCAAACTTAATGGACATGTTCCATGGGTGTCATAGGGTATATTGAATCATGTCTTAGGGCTTGGGAGCATGTCCTGGTGAAAACTCAAAGTTACAGTTGACTTTCCTCGCGAAACCCTAATTGTGGTGTAGATGAAATTGAGACTTGTTGCTCAAGCTTCTTGGATTAATCCATTGTTCCAAATGGATCAATATAGTTCATTAGAGACCCTCAAACCCTCTCTTGAGGTCTTGGCTCATGATTTTCCCTAAAAGTCAACTTAGGGGTGAATTAGGTCAAGAAACCCTAATTCCTGATTTTTGATGAATGCATCCCCTAAGGCAAAATTGACTTGATGATTGGGTCCATGAGGTCCCATGAAGTATATTAGGTTATGTTTTGGATCATTGGCTTGAGCCCAGATGAAAAATTTCCATCTGGAGGCCCTGGTCGACCAAAACCCTAATTTGGTGACACTGTCGATCTTGAGACTTGATCCACTTAGAAGGGAGCAGCCTTGTGCTTGATCCTTGAAGTGGAAGTCCTTTTGATCCATTGTGGATGTTTGAGAGGTTAGACAAGTTGAAGATCATGTTATTCCTTGATTGATCCTTTGCCTAAAAGCTCTGAGAGGGCTTGAAACCCTAAGTCTGATTGTAGTGGATGCTCACCCATCTTTGGGGAGACTGATGAAGTATGATGGTACATCCATATTGTGATGATGAGTTTCACAATGATGGGAAATCTTAGTGGTCAAAATTTGGGGTATTACACAGGGACCAGTCCCAAATCCTCCATATCCAAACCCAGGGAATTCTGATTCACAACCCCTTTCAACTGCTCTTCAATCATCATGATTCTCTGATCATTATCAAGTCGGGGGTCAGCATCCCCACCCGACATAGAAAATATATCGTCCTGCTGATCATCATAGCGACGACCGTGCACCGCGCAGACACTGTTGCCTCCTCCTACTATAGAAGAATCGCCCGGAGGGATAACAACACCAGCAACGGGACCACCCTGAACATCATTACCAACAATACCTTCTCCCAGAGGAACAACATTGTTATGAAGGCCACCATGAAGGACACTGTCTTCATTAACTCTCGCAACCAAGGGCTGGACAAGGGTCCTCAGCTGTTCTTGCCTCTGGGCAATGCCTTGCATTAACTCCATAAACTGAGCCATGCGAGCTTGCATCACAACCATCTCAGCTTGCATCTGTTCCATGGCTTTCTTTTGGTTTTTATCTGGTAGAGTGGCGGTGAATGCATTGATCTGCAATCCTGTCTAGAGAAAAGGACAACATAAGAAAACCGGAAATAAACCTGTTATGCAAAAATGATTATGATTATGCAAATGCAAATGAAAATGAACATGTTTGAATATTCGCAGGGCGATCCACCCCTTGATTCCAGTTCGATAACAAGATAGAACGAAACTTCTGCTCATATATTAAGAAACCAGAGGATAATCATTTGTCAATAATTATAACCCAAGATACAGATAGAGGTCCGAATACAATAACCACAGATCCCAACTAACAAGTCTGGCGGTGATCCAAACACAATAAAAGAGAAAAAGCAAACTATGGCAGGTCATCAAACTCCATAAGTGCTAGTCCTCCCCCCCTCCATTATGCTCTTCGCTCCAGTCTTGTGCTTCTCTGAACAGCTTCTTGGTATCAAGATGCTTCGGTCTCTGGATCAACTCTTGAATGAGGACATCTCTTCTGTGTAGGATCCCTTTCAGGTATCGGCAGTGTAATTCCCATGCATCTTCTTCAAAAACACCATCCATACTGGGACCCTCATTTCTAGGCCTCTTCACTTCAGCTCGAATCTTTAACTCTTCTATGGTAGCTATGGCCTCATTGAGTCTGTCTTCGACTACTCTTCTCTCGCATATCCCCGATAGGATCTCTTTATTTTTCTTTTTGAGTTCCAATTTCAGACCCTCAATCTGCTCCAGAAACTTATCTTATTTTTGCTTGTTGGCGGTGATTGTTGTGTTTTGGTAAGAGTTTAACTTGTGAATTTTTAACAAAGCCTTGGCCAAGTCTTCTTTCTTAGATTTGAGAACCCTACTGACACCCTTTAGAGCTTGCCCTACCTTCTGTCTGGTCGTGACCTCGTCTGCTAGCTCTTTTTCCGTCTTAGCGAGAAGCTCTGTCTTCATTTTGGCAGCATACATAGCTTCACCCCGCTCGTGCTTCAGCTGGCAAATTTCTCTACTCACTCCCCGATTCTCTTCTCGCAGCTTCTCTGTCTCAGCCCACAGTTTATTATACCTTTCTATATCCACCGTGGTAGGAGGCTCAATCATCAGAGGGTACAAGGGTGGCTCCACTGGGAAAGGAAAGAGCTCCTCTTCCGATCTTTTCTGGAACCACTCCACATACGGAGAAAAAGCCTTGTTGTTACACTTCCCAAAGAAGGTCTTTCCTCTCTTAAAAACTTGTTTCCAAGCATTCACAGCTTTCCTTAACATCTCTTGGTCTTCAGTGCCATTGAAAAACAGGGACTCTGTGATATCTTGATCCTCAGGGGGATCTCTTAATGCATACCCAAACTGCCTGATAGTGAGGGAAGAGTTATAATTAATTCCGCCTTTCCTCCCCACTAAAGGTACATTTGGGAATTCTCCACAGTTGAAGATGAGCTCTACTCCCAGCAGACTATGATTGAACCAAACAATGTTGTCAGCGGTCAATCCCATCAACCTCTTAGACCACTTCAAGGAATCCCTCGTATCAATAAAAGCCCCAGCTTCAGGGAGATGATTCAAAAACCATGTAGATAGGAGTGGCGCGCAACAGCTTACAGTCCTTCCTCGACTATTCTCGTTCTTGTAGTGGACTGAATGGTATACATCACCAAGAAGAGTAGGCACAGGGTTTCTCAAGATAAAGATCTGAACCGCGTGCATATCAACAAGATCGGGGACGTTAGGGAATAGGACAATTCCATAAATGCACAGAGCCAATATGGCGTTGAAGACAGTCCAACTTTTTGCCTTAGCGTACATGCTAGCTTGACCAAACAGAAACTTCAACTGGAAGCCCTTAAATCCTTGCTTGTCAACAATGTTATCACTCAGGGTGGATTCTCCTATGTGAAGAGCAGCAGCTATCTCTTCCAATTCTGGGCGTTCTTCAGAAAAGAAAGGTATATCTTGCTTGATGGAAATTCCCAAAATAAATGAGAACTCCTCCAATGTTGGAGCCAAGATGTAATCTGGGAAAGTAAAGCAGCGCAACGGAGGATCGTAGAACTGTAAGAGTGTGTGGATTGCACCGTGCTCGTACTTTGAGATGTTACATACAAACTTCAGTAACCTTCCATACTCATCACTAAACTCAGCGTGAACCCCGGGGTCAGTCATACCAATCATCTTGTGAATCAATTTCAGAGTTGGGTCTGGGAATGTGTAAGCTACAGTCTTCTTTCTCTGAGCATCCATGACAAGAAAACCTCAGCAACCGGAATCAAGGGTAAGATGCAAGCCATGGAAAATGTCAAACATGTTAGAATGCAAGAGATGACGCAAATGCAAACATGGGATCAAGGTATCAAACTGGTCTGAACATCTGTTGTGCTGTTAACTGATCAAAGACCTCAAATCCAGAAACCCAGAATACCAGAATATCATATCACTGAAATAACCAGAAAACCAGGTAGATAACTACACACTAACGAGAAATCCAAAAAACCAGGTAGGTTGAAAGTTAAGGTCACCTGCAAACCTGCAAACACCCATCCCCTCTCACATGTGGGTTCTAGAAAACTGAGGATCCTCAGCGTCGGATTCTCGATTTGAGAAGCAATAGTACATTCATCCCTCAGGGTACAATACTATCACCAAACAAAGAGGTCGTCCACTGATTCCCCCAAAAATAAGGTCATCCTATGTAAGTTCCCAGCTTCGGATCCTCGGATCAAGAAGTATAATAGGTTTGCCATTTCTGGTCTGCTATTACTACCTCTTGGGAGGAGTGCCTCTACTGAGTCCTTGGGGAAACGGTCGCCAAAGTCGACAACTCTCTAGATCAACACCCTAAAATGCGCAAGACACGCACGTCAGAATATCTCCCAAGATAGCCTCGTCTGGATGTGAATTTCGTGAACACCAAACGTACCAAGATGGCGCATAGGTCCCACTTCTTTCCACTCTAGTCCTAAGTGTATACTCAAGCCTGTGTATTGGGCTTATCTCTCGAAGATTCCAACCCACCCAACAACACAACAGCAGTAGAGCAATATGATAACAGTAATCAAAATGCAATAAAATGCAGTAAAATACAGTAATACAACAAAATAAAGCACAACAATAAACACCCAATGAAATAAAGACAAATAAGCGCTAGGATTGACTCGCATAGGGGATGGACCAGCAAGAGGTCAACCAGAGATTCTGGGTTCGATCCCCAGCAGAGTCGCCAGCGGTTGCAACCTGCGAAAAACAACCAGCGAGAAAACTAGAACAGAAGAGTGGCCACCGAACGTTATTTATCCCGACGCAGGGAAAGGAAACGATCGAAGAAAACCTAGAGAAAGGGAAAGGCATGGTCATCGCAACCATAGTTTGGGTTCGGGAGTCGGTTACGCAAGGGGAAGGTATTAGCACCCCCACGTGTCCATCGTACTCGATGGGATCCACGCTTGTTGTCTAAACAAAGGGTGAGTTATCCTAAAGTCTACGGCTAAATAGAAAACGGGGATGAGGAAGACTAAGACGGACTCGCAAGGATTATCGCAATCCAATGCCTACGTATCTTCGTGGACGAACGAAGAATAAGGTCAACGTAGTTCAACGGAATATGCGCTAAAGGGGGGAAGGTTGCTCGTCGAGATATCGCATCTCGTGCCTACGTATCCTCAATCAGACGAGAAAGAGGAATCAGAGCAAACGTAGTTTGACAGACGAGTCAAAAAGGGGGAAGGGTGCTCGCCAAGACATCGTCGTCTTATGCCTACGTATCCTTAATCGGACGAGAGAGAGGAAGTCAGAGCAGTCGTAGTTCGACCTAACAAGGTCGGTAAGTGTTTTTTACGTGAGCGACGAGCTCCTTTCTAAAAACGGTTTGAAACCCAACAATCCCAAAGGATAAAAATGATTTGAATTTGTTTTGTGTTTTTTAGACAGAAGTGATTTAAGTTAGTTCATAACTTGCATTGCACCAAAGTCTATGGCATAGGAACAAATGCATAGCAAATCTTCCCAAGACAGGACGTTCGCTAAACACTCTAGAAAAATGAGAGGAAACCCCTCATTCCTTATCCCCACGCTTAAGGCTCGTGCACAATACACGTTATTTTTATTAAGTGTTTTAGAGTTGTTATGAGATGAGAAGAGAAGACTCAAGTCGGCAAGAAAACACTACGGGGAATTCTATCCTAATGTTGTCATACAAAGGTGGCCCTATAGTTGAGGTAAGAGGGAAAAATTATACCTAATGTTAGTATGCATGGTTTAAATCCTAATGTCTATCCTACTCCAAGCTTAATCAGATTAAGTTGGACTAGGAAGTCCTAAGGGAGCAAGCGAAAGCAAGGCAAAAACCAAAGCAATAAAAACAGCGGCAACAACAGCGCTCCAGCACCTGCAAAGTGGTAAATTCCAGCCAATACACCAAACAGCATTTAACAGCTCAAGTTCAGCACAAAAGGAGGTGTAAAAGGCCAAACAGCAGCACATACAACAACACATATGCACCAAGACAGCAGTGGAAAACAGGGCAGCACACCATGGATTTGAAAACGATGCGATCATGGCATAACAAATGTATATCAAGCATCACGCATTCCTCAATCAATCATGATTACAATCACACCACACACCATAGTGAACAATTCTCGAAAACAATCATGAAAGAATGCACCACATTAAGCACATGAACAAGTCAAATCAAGTATGCATCTCATGAAATTAAATGCAAGCAAGCATGTACAACGCAACAACTCCAGCAATACCAGCAATAATTCACAATTAACATGCTCAAGGAGTGTGTGAAAAGTGTTCATCACATCAAGAAAACATCAATGCAAACATGAACATTTATCGATGAAAACTGAGAATCGCGTGTCGAAGGATCGTGTTCATGCAATGGTGTGAGGTGAAACAGCTCAAGAATAATCCACAAATCATCAACATATTAATCCATGAAGTTTAGACATGCAAAGGATCTTAAACAAACAAGAAAATGCAAGAAAATCACAATCTGCGGCAGTGGTAACTGGTTAACGTGTGGGTGTTAACCGGTTACTTAGTTCAAAATCAGACAAATTACGCAAAAATACAAAGGAGTAACCTGTTAACGCATGGTGAGTAACCGATTACTCTGGGACAGTGGCCAAACAAACCTGTTTCAAAAGCACTTTTCAGCAACAAATCACTTCTCCAAACATCCAAATGATCATGCAATCAATTAATCATGAAATTCATATCAAATAACAACAATCAAACATCAATTAAATCCAATAATCATCAACATCATGAATCAAATTCAAGCAAAATGGATCCAAATCAAAAATCACCAATGATCTACATCGAATAAGTTGTAAATAAACTAAAACAAGTATAGATCTACAGAAAACCAACCTATAAAGCTGAGATTTGCTTTGGTGATTGTTGCAAACGAAAATTGATTAATCCAAGCAAGAAATCCAAGATCTATGCAAGAAACTTCAAGATCCTAGCAAGAAACTTCAAGATCCAAACAATGTGATGGTTTTTCTTCAAGCTTCCTCTAAAATCAGTTCCAAAAGCTCAAAATCAAGAGTGAAACAGCAGCAAATTCAAGATCCTTCCAAGAATTGGTGAATGGATTAAGGTTTAGTTCCAAGATCAACAAATTTCAATGCAAAATTTGTTGAACTTTGATGAAAGAACTTTGAGTGAGGGTTTTGAAATGAAAGAAAAGTTGAGAGAAAAATGGAATGAAAAGTGTAGAGAATTCAGAAAATGGATCAAGGTTATGTGAGGTTTGGAATGACTTGATTTAAATAGAAGCTAGGTTAGGAATTCAAATATGGTTTGGAGTATGGGTTAATGAGTGGAATGGAGATTAGGAATGGAATTTGGAAAGAAGAGTGGGGAATTAGATTGGAAAGTGATGGAGGGAATTTGAATTTTGGGTGGAAAATGATGAAAATGAATCAATTCTAGATCCTTCCTACACATCCACAAGCCAAGCACATGATGCAAATTTAATTTTTCAAATTGTGCTCAGAGTAACCGGTTAACGTGTGGTGAGTAACCGGTTACTTAGTTCAAACTTGCTGAGGATGCGCAGAAAAACAAGGGAGAAACCAATTAACGCATGGTGAGTAACCGGTTACTCAGTTCAAATTTTGAATTTTGGTGATTTTTGGAGGGAAACTTGGAAAAGTTACTTCTGACAGTTGTTTTGAACATGTTAAGCCTCTGAAACTCAAAACTTGATATTACTACTGAGTAACACCTGGAATGAAACACAAATTCTTGCTGACACCTCTGAATATCCTGTTGAATTAGTAATGTCTGACACCGGATCGCTTGATCAGAAAATGACTGTTGGAGCTACTGATTATTGAATCATCTAATGAGCAAAATAAATGCTCAAAAAGACTTTGAAAGCTATCTGCTTGGCTCTGAACACTATTGAAAATCAAACTGGAACTGATAACGCCATGAGCTGCTGATAGATACCTTGATCCCATGCCTAACAGAAACATGCCAATGCAAAATGATGATGCGAATGAAATGAAGCATAAGCCAAAGAGGGTTAGAAATAAGAGGGCAAATTTTGAGGTGTTACACTCGGGTGTTCAGAGAAGGTGACCTCGTGCTCAAGAAGATACAATCATTTCTCACTGATTCTAGGGGCAAGTGGACTCCAAATTACGATGGCCGTTATGTTGTTAAGAAAGCCTTCTCAGGGGGTGCCTTAAGACTCGCAACCATGGATGGAGAGGAGTTTACCCATCCCACCAATGTTGATGCAGTCAAGAAATACTTCACCTAAATAAAATAAAAAAACACATCTCGCTAAGTTGAAAACCTAAAAGGGAGACTTAGGCAAAAAAAAAAAGAGCGTCTCGGTGGACTGAAAACCCGAAAGGGCTATCCAGGAAAAAATTAGAGACATATATAAAAAAAATCTATCTAGGAAAAAATTAGGGATTTATGGAAAGTAACTGCATCCGACAAGATTGGCTCCTCAAAGGTAACGTCATCTGTCAAGAAAACCTCAATCAAAGTCACCTTCAACGAAAGCTCAAAAATATCCAGAATTCAAAGTTAGTGGAAGGATAGCGGTCATTATGTTTCAATGTAGCCCCTTTTCCTTTAAATTATCATTTTCTAAACTTTGTAATGCTCCATGGAATCACGCATTAGGCTTATTATCATTTTGTTAATAAATTTGAGCCCTTGTGCCTTTTGTTTGCAATTCTCATTATTCTGCTTTGTAAAATGACATTTTTATATGATCAACGATTCTTGAAACAAAAAAAATGAATATACTTTTGTTTTCAAAACAGAAATTTCAAATTTACTTCTGCTTTTAAAATAAGGATTTCCTTTTGATTACTGAACACAAAAGGGAATATCGACGGCTTCTCCGGAAGTGATCAAACCTCAAAATGCAGAATCAAAATACTCCTTGTGGTCAGTATACCCTGAATGAAGGATCAATTACTTCAGATGGAATGTCCCATCTGTCATCCCTGGTAGAGTTTCCACCTCTGAGGACCAATATTTGGTTTTTCTCCCCAGTAGAGTCTACCCTTGAAAAGCAAGAGCGGGTTTTTATCCTTAGCAGGTTTGTACCTTCGGAAACTAGAACAAACACATGAATCCCCATTCCCAAACAAAAGTACTACCTTCAAAATCTCCAGTGATACTCCCATCTCCCAAAGTGGTTGAGTATCTAGTTGTGTTCATCACCAATCTGTATGTCATGTCTGTCTTGTCAGCATAAGCATTTCATACATACATCATGCATAATTGATTTATTTCATATTCATATTGCATTACAATCACTCTGGTCATACTCATCCCCAAGTGATAAACGTCTTCTCTCAGTTAGAGTCGTCAACCTTAGGCAGAAAGGATGAACCTTTTTTTTCTAAATCCCCACTGAGTTTAATCCTCGTGGAAAAATTTTCTTCAGTTTCCTTTCCATATTTGGATAGGAAAACACCCCAAGTTGAGTTCTTTCCTTAAACAGGAAATGTCTTGATCAAACAATCTCTCTCCAATTTATTCTTGGATTGAAATCAGTCCTCGGCCACTTTGACAACTTGAACCTCTAAAAGGCAAGAAGACATTTGGATATACACCATTGGAACATCACTCTTCACCATTGAAGATGATATGTTGCTTTCCTGGATTAAGGAAAATCCCCCGCAGAAGCTTCTCAACAAAAGACTCTTGGCAACATGGACATCACATCCTCTAAGAAATCTCTACCGATTGGCAAGACAAAGAAATCTGTCTTTGCCCTCGTAGATTTCCAAGTAAAGTCGACAAATGGAAGTCTCTTCCCAAGAAGTTTATCCTACTTTCAAAGAAGTCATCAGCACCTCAAAATTGAATTACATCACATGGCGTCTCTCTGAAGAAGTCTCGAGGGGAAGTATGACGTAACCCCTTCAAGCAAATGGCATCTCCGACTGAGAAGTTTGCACACCTCTACAGTTCAGGCAAATGGTTATCCCTAGCAAGTCCGACATCAAATCTTTTTCCATTAAATGGCATCTCCCCGATGAATCTCAGAGAGAAGTTTGGTGAAGACCCTCACGGATAGCATTCTTTGTTAAGAGAAGAACTCGACAAGAAGAAAACTGAGACCAGTTCCATGGCTGAAGACCAGGATCGAGGGGAGGTTTATTTCAAAAGAAACTATGACTAGTTCCATGGCTGAAGACTAGGATCGATGGGAGTTTTATTTCAAAAGAAACTAAGACCAGTTCCGTGGCTGAAGACCAGGAACAAGGGGAGGTTTATTTCAAAAGAAACTTAGACCAGTTATGTGGTTGAAGACCAGGATCAAGGGGAAGTTTTACCCTTTTCTAAGTAGCATTACTTAGTAAGAGAATATGGACGAGAAAATCAGCTACCATTCATAACCACAATTAAAATTTTGGGTATTCTAATACTTAATCCTCTTTTACTTTGAATGTCTGAATGTCTTCGTCATTCACACCTTCAGGTCCAATAAGATTAAATAGGGGCATCTGTTATACCCTAAATTTTGACCACAAGATTTTACATCATTGTGAAAATCATCACCACAATATGGATGTACCTTCATGCCTCATCAATCCTCTCAAAGATTGTTGAGCATTCACCTCAACCAATGATTAGGGTTTTTGAGCCCTCTCAGAGCATCCAAGCAAAGGATCAATCAAGAACTGACATGATCTTCAACTTATCAAACCTCTAAACATCCATGAAGGATCAAGAGGTCTCCCACATCAAGAATCTAACACAAGAATGCAACATTTCAAGTTGATCAAGCCTCAAGATCATCAGTGTCACAAAATTAGGGTTTTAGTCGACCAAGGCCTCCAGAGGAAAACTTTCATCTGGACATGAGCCAATACCTCAATATAGGATCCAATAAGCTCAAAATAACCTCATGAATCCATTCATAAGTTCAAAATAGCCTTAGGGGATGCATCCATAAAAAATAAGGAATTAGGGTTTTGACTTAATTCAATCCCCAATATGACTTTTGGATCAAGGCATGAGCCAAGACCTCACGATATGCTTTTAGGATCTCAAATACATCATGTTGATCCCTTCACAATACTAAATTGATTCAAAGAACTTGGTTCACAAGCAATGCAAGGATTCAAATTCATCTGGACCACAAACTAGGGTTTCTGAGAAAAAGTCAACCATGCCTTTGACTTTTGAACAAGACATGATCTCAAACCTTGTGACATGATTCAAGACACTCTAAAACACCTATGGAATCCATCCATTAGGTTCAATTTAGCCCAAGGACTTGATTTCATAAAGGATCACAAAATTTAAAATTCATCTGATATAAAAAGTCAACTGTGACCAAAATCAAGTTTGACTTTTGGGATATTTTTACAAACATGGCCTCTTCAAGTCAAAAACAATGTTAAATTATGATTTGGACCATGATTAATCAAGAAAAATCAAGAAAAGTGAGGTTACTTGCAAAAAGGGCAACCTTGAGAAACTTGAAATTTCACTAAGTTATGGAAAAAGTAATTTTTACCCAACTTTGCAAGGCCATAACTTGTGATCCAAGCAACCATTTTCTTCCATCCAAAGCTCAAATGAAAGCTCTCATTACATACTACAAAAGTGTCATACTGATCCATGGTCAAAAAATGCCTAGGTTTTGAGTTATAAGACCATAAAGTTAGGGTTTCATAAGATTTGAACTTTGACACTTAGAAAAATTTTAGGCATAATCTGTTTCATGTTTTGCCCAACTTTGGAGGGATTTTTCATTATGATCCCAAAGGAATCATGACCAAATGTAAACATCAAATTTGAAGTATGATATACAAGCTTTCGAAAGAGTACAAGAACATCCATTGATTCCACTTGAGCAAGGAGTTATGGACCTCCCAATTTGCCTTGATGCAAACTATTTTCTTGACATCATTGGCACATGACTTGTATCACACGATTTCTTGAGCCAATTTTGGACACTTGCATCATTGTATTTCTGTCCAATATCAACATGAATAATGAGGAATCTGAACCATAAGACCAACAAGTCAAAAATCCCATCCTTTAGGCACATGGAAGTTAATGTTGCAAATCCAAATTCAAGTTTTGTCTTGTGGCATTAATAGGATGCATTGAGGTGGCATGAACATACACATATCAGTCCAAATGAGTCAAGCCTTAGTCAAAAATCAGAAGTCCTAAACCTGCAAAGTTTGGCTCAAGTCAATGGCTAGAGGAGACTTTGAACACATAGCCATATCCATTGGACAATAGGGTGATCCAGCCCCCATTCACTATTCCTTGCAAAAAAACTTCCTCTACTATAAATAGAGGTCATTTCTGGTTGATCAAACCACACCAAAACATCAGAATACATGTTTTCCACCATTTCCCTCTTGAACCTCAAAAATCCAGTTTTCAAAGAAGTGAGAATCGTGCTTTGAAATAGAGAGCAGTTCAGCTCAAACCAATGGTCCTAACACCTCACATACATCATATATGAATGATCTAAACACTTTAATAACATCTGTAACACCAGATTCATCAAGTTTATACCTCACCCCAAAGCCATCTGCAGTTGGAGTCGTGCCCACCAATCCAAAGGTTTTCAATTCATTCCAAGCATCACAACTCACTACTTGAGGTCCAAGGAAGCTGTCCAGATCATCAGAACACTTCTTTAACACCTACAACTGAGGATTCGAATTCCTCTTGCACAAGTAAGCCTGAACTCTTCAAACTCCATGATCCATGCATGATAAATGTGTTTTCAAGTTACCAACATGTTTCTGCACTTATGTAGAGTGTTTTCCCTCAATCAATTGCTATGTATCAATCGTGTATAGGATTTCATAGTGTTCTTGCAAAAATTAGGGTTCATCTGTTCTTCACGTGATTTCTCACTCTACACTTAAAAGAAATGCAATTAATTGGTATCATTGAAATCCTTGTTCAAAAACACACAACTTTCATGTTTACATCGTGCAAAATCATTACGTATTGAGAGAGATATGAGACGTTTTGTAAAACGGCCATAGAGGACACGCGCGAGGAAGAAGATGACTGTTGGCGCCATAATTCAAAATTTTGAATTTTGAATTATTTTCTTAATTATTTTCAAAAATTAATTGCTCTCTCATTTTAATCTTTTTCAAATGATTTTTTAAACATAAATCCTTTACATGTTTAAATATTTTATTCCACAAAAAAAATCAAAAAAATATTTTTATTTGATATATTTTTTAATATTTTAAAGAATTTTATTTTAATTTGTTTTTAAACATTTTAAATAATTTCTTTTTCTTTATTTTTCAAAACCAATTTGATTTTAAATCATCATGAGAATAAAACTTCATTTTCCGAACTTTAAACAAAATTCATAACATATTTATTGATTTTTTTTTATGTATTTTTTAATCATATTTAATTAATTTTTATTTGAAAACTATTTTAAAAATGAAATTAGGGTTTTCTTTGATTCTATCTTTCAAAACTTCATTTGAAACACTCATGGGCCTCTATTAGAGTTTAAGACCCAACCTCCTATGTACATAAATAAATTGTGTGCCTCTTTATAGTATAAGTCCCACAACGTCTTTCGGTATCGTGGTGTGATCATTATTTTCAAAATAAATCATCTGGGCCTCTCCTTAAGTATAAGCCCCAATCTTTTGTACATAAAATTTATTTTAAATAATAAACAACCTCCATGGGCCTCACCTTGAGTTGTAAGCCCCATATCTCTGTTTTCAAAATCATCTATCTGTTTTAATAATGTTGGAAAACAACTGGACCTCTCCCCTAGTATAAGACCTAATATTATTCCTTAATTCAAAAATAGATTATCTTGGGCCTCTTAGATAGAGTGTAAGTCTCATCCTCTTTTCCTTTTTTTTTAATAAAAAGGAAGATTCAAATTACACTGGTACTAAGAAGAGCATTATTCCTGGTGAAACTGCTCTTTGACCACTTGGGCCTCTCTTTGAGTTATAAGCCCCAAACTTTCTTTTCAATTCATTCAAATAACAACAACATTATTTTTAATACAAATTCAAAATTCAAAGTTTTCTCAAAACTTTCTTCAATTTCTCAAAACCCTAATCATACAGTTGTAATCAATACAACCAATCAGAATACACTTGGACCTCTATCCAAAGAATAAGACCCATCACCTTTTCAAATGCATACTTGTTTATATACCTGTTAAACCATTTATCTGTATATACTTAGGAATACCTGTTTAGAGTTCCCTCAGCAGTTAGGTCATCCTCAGTTCACACTTAGGTTAAACAGTAGGATGCTTATAACTTAGTTCAATCAACTAGTTTATACTTATACAAAAGAAATTCATTTCCCCAAAGAGGATTAATTCTCGGTGAAACCTCTTTTAAATTTCATCAAACCTTAGAACTGTTCAGCAAAGAAAGGATTATTTCCCAGTGAAACCTTTCTTGAATGTTTCTTAGGCTTAGACCCACCAGGCTTCTTAGAAGTTCCCCACGGGCTTCTCTTGGGCTTAGTACAAAGACCCAAAGGCTTCCTAAGAGCATATGAAATAATTTAGTCATCTCTATAGTTCAATCCTCAGGAAAGTAAAAACTCTAGAACATCCAATCAGTTAAGAATTGATCTTCATCTCTAGAACCCTCAGCCTCCTCTTAGGCTTCATACAAAGATCTTTCTCCAACGAGAGTCTACCTCTTCTTAAGAGACTCGGATAACCTCAGCCTCCTCTTGGGCTTCATACGTAGACTTGGAAAGTCTCACCCTCATAGCCTCCTCTTGGGCTTAACACAAGGACCCAAAGGCTTCCTAAAAGCATAGGATAGATCCTAATCATCTTTACCAATACATCAATTCCCAGAAGAGTTAAAACCTCTAAGGTATTCAAACTCATCTTTAAATCCCTTTTGACCCCCAACAAGGCTTGACTTTCACCTTAAAAATCCCCAGCCAGGGTCAGTTACCATCAACAAATCCTCAAAAGAATCAGAGCCTCATGGCATCTGATAAATCAATTCTGCTCAAATCTTTAGCAAACGTTAGTTTCCTTTTGGATTCCCCAACACAGTTTAGTCCTTCTTCTGGATTTCAATAATCCTCAGCAAGAGTCAGCCACCTCTTAGGCTTCATATAATGATTTTCCCAGTCAACCTCAATCTTGGGCTTTGTACAAGACAAATATCATACTCCCTAGTTGAGTCAGTCTTCTTTAAAGCTATACTCAAACTCTTCAGCTTCATCATCTTAGGCTTCAAACAAGATACTCAAATAAAACATCTCCAGTGGAGTCACACCAAATCTTTTTTAGCTTCAACCTTGGGCTTTGATCAAGGCACAAAATCCATCATCCCCACAGATGAGACAATGAGTCCTCTCTGTAAAAGGATATCCCCTATATACATCACATATCAAAACAAACAATCAGAAACCTTTTTTCCAGATAATTGATGTAAGTGGCACACTTGTTGATTCAAAATCCAAGATGGAGTCCCTCCTTTATCATGGCTAAAATTTCTCTTTCATCTAACTGATGTAAGTGGCAAACCTCTGGATTCTACACATCCAAGCCAATGTTCATATCTTAACATGAAAGATTCATAAAGGAAAAAGTGTCATTGCTCTACATTGAGTTAAAGCTTCTTCCTTCATGACATTTCTCTTATAAAGGAAGATATGGCATTTTTGGATTCCACACATCCCAGTTAAAGTAACTTCCCTTATAACCAATTACTCAACATTTGTGATGAATAGGTGAGATTTCTCCCATTAGAGATGACAAATTTTCTCTCTCAATATCCTTTTAGCTTCAATCTTGGGCTTTGAACAAGTGACAAATACTCCTTTAGCTTCAATCTTGGGCTTTGAACAAGACACAAATACTCCTTTAGCTTCAATCTTGGGCTTTGAACAAGACACAAATACACTTTTAGCTTCAATCATGGGCTTTGAACAAGACACCAAACATTTTCCTCTATTCCCATAGAATAGGAGGAACTACGATTTTTCTGATTTCCCAAGTCTTTTATGGGAACACATAGGCATAAGATTGCCAAATCTTAGCGAGCACAAAAATAAAAAATATTAGGTAAACCACCTTCCCAAAAACAATAGAAAACCCCAAAACAACAAAAATATTCCCTTAGTCCTCACAAAGGAGAAACTTTCCCCAATCAACAGTTGATAGACTTAAGAAAGCATTTCAAACAGCAGAAAATATATGGAAACGAAGGTTCCTATAGATTACCATAGATACTCTGGGTGTTAATAGCTTCCCTTTGTATAACAAAACCCCGATCCCCGATATCTTCGCATTTGTTAAAGAAAACACTTGCATGCAGGGTTAATTTAAGATATCTTCCCCCTCCTTTTAAGCTTCATAGGATAAATACATAAATCAGAAAGTAGCACCAAAAGCAGTTGTGGTCGTGTCACAAAAAACCTGACGCTACATGATCATCTAGTCATTTTTGGTACTTTGCATCAGAGATAGGTTATCCTTTATGTGATCCTACTTTAAGGCTTTGGTTTGTTGATAGTTGATCCCTACATGATGGCCTTCATATGTCTTCTTCTCCATCTCTCTTCTCCTTTTGTTCTTAACTTTTGTGTTACATGTTTTAGGAGACTATCTTTGTGTTGGTTCTCTAACATGTTTGACACATAAACTCTTATTGACCGACCTCAGATAGGTGTGACTTCTACATAACTCTACTTAAGATTGCTTAAAATAGCGCAAATTATCCTGACTCGATTAAATTCTCATTAACACTAACATTGACATATTAATTGTGTTAACATCTAACATTTATATTATGCTACTTATATTTATGTCATTAACATTTTTATGTCATTTACATTCATGCCATTTTTTACAATGTTTCCCTTTACTTTTGCTCTTTATTTTAGGCTTTATTGCTTTCTTATCTCAAAAGAATAAAAAACATCATAAAATGGCTAAAACCCTAAAAATCTTTAACTTGATATCATGGACTTTGTGTCACTATCCCTTGCTTGAGGAGTATTTGGACCTTGGACATTAGGACTTAGTATTTCCCTTTGCTTGAAGTGGTATATGAGACCTTGTGATCCATCTAAGATATAATGCTTCATCTGAGACCTTTGGCACTTCAATTCAAGATTTGAAGGCTCGTTATGGCTTGGTGACCTTGGTTGTCCATCTGGTTTTTCTTTGATATTAATCTGTGCTTGTTGCTTGCTTATCTTGTGGCTCAATCCAAAGGGAAATGAATGCTTGTTTTGACAAATGTCAAATGCTTACCCCTTCTTGTGGTTAGTGCACGTGCACACACAAAGGCTTTCTCTTCAATTTTGAAATAAACCTTTTTTATCTTGATTGATCAACACCAACCAGTTAACCAATCCCAAGTCAACTTTCTAACCTTCTTTGATCTTTTCAAGAATACCACTAGTCAGATTCAGCATACCCAACTTCACACTGTTAGGAGTCACCTCACACACCAAACTAAGATCTCAGAACTGCTCAATCAAATCCAATTCTCAAACCATAAATGCTGACACATTCAAGGACTTCCTTCTCAAAGCATCTACTACAACATTGGCTTTACCAGGATGGTAACTCAAACCAAAATCACAATCCTTCATAAGTTCAAGCCATATTCTCTTTCTTATATTCAATTCCTTTTATTCAAACAAATACTTCAAACTCTTATGAACGTTGAACACTTCAATTATAGAGTTAAACAGATAATGTCTCCAAACATTAAGCACAAACACCACAACTGCCAACTTCGAATCATGGGTAGGATAATTTCTTTCATGGACTTTCAGTTTCCTTGAAGCATAAACCACAACATGACCATTATGCATAAGCACACCACATAAAACCATCTCTGAAGCTTCACAATAAAACATAAACGATTCACTTGGACTCGGAAAAATCAAAACTGGTGTCGACATCAATTTCCTCTTGAGTTCTTGAAAACTCTCTTCTAACAAAACATACCACATGTAAGCTTGACCCTTCTGAGTCAAATGAGTCAAGGAAAAGCTAACTTTGAAAAGCTTTCCATAAACCTTATATAGTAACCAGCCAAACCCAAAAAACTTATAATTTCTGTAACTGACTTTGGAGGCTCCCACTGCAACACAATGTTGACCTTTGACGAATTAACTGATATACCACCACTAGAAATCACATGACTAAGAAAACTCACTTCACGCAACCATAATTCATACTTGGAAAATTCACATATAGCTTCTTCTTTTGCAAGGTCTGTGGCACAACTCTCAGATGTTCTGCATGCTCTTCATCTGTCGTAGAATATACCAAAATATCGTCGATGAACACATCCACAAAATGATCCAAGTAAGGATCTAATATCCTATTCATATACTCCATGAATACTCCTTATGCATTAGACTCACCAAAGGGCATCACTGAATACTCGTAGTGACCATATCGAGTTCTAAACATAGTCTTTGGGATATCTTTTGGCCTCACACGAATCTGATGATAACGTGATCTTAAATCAATCTTGTTGAACACATAAGCACCAATCAATAGATCAATAAGGACATAAATTCTCGGAAAAGGATGCTTCTTCTTGTAGTAACCTTATTCAATTGTTGGTAGTCAACACACAATCTCATGTTACCATCTTTCTTCTTAACCAACAACATCGGTGCTCCCCACGTTGACACACTAGGTCGAACAAACTTCTTTTCAAGCACATCTTCTACATGTTTTTTCAACTCACTCACCTCCGAAGAATACATTCGATAAGGCACCATCGACATAGGACTAGTACCAGGTATTGAGTCTTTGGCGAACTCAACCTCGTGTTCCGGCAGCAAATCTCTAATATCATATGAGAGAACCTCTGGAAAGTCAAATACCACCGGTAGATCACCAATCACAACTCTGCTTTCAGATTTCAATGAAACGAACATCATAAGCACTCGATCATCATCCTTCAAGGACTCTTTCACTTGCTTAATAGACATAAACATCATATTTTCCTCTTCGAACTCGGGAAACATCACGGACTGGTCGAAACATTTGATATCAATGTGGTTGAACTATAACCAATTCATTCTCAGGATAACATCAAGTTGACTTAATGGTAAGTAGAATAATTCAATACCAAATTCCTTACCACAAATAGTGAAAAGACAATTTAAACACACTAACGAAGTAGTCATCGAATCATTAGTAGGGGTATCAATGACTATACTTCCATCTATAAAATATATTTCCAGATTCAACTTTTTAACACAACCAAGAGATATAAACAAATGTGTGTTCATTATCATTCATTTGTCTACCTTTATGCATATCCGAGTTTTTGAATAGAGGTTCGGTTAGACGATTCGATTCGGGTTGTTTCCGTTGTGCCATAAAACTTTTGAAAACCATTTTTTCCAAAAGTTTGAGTTTTAATTTATAATCTATTCACCCCCGCTCTATATCGAAGCCTATCATCAAACAATGTTCCCCTCTCTGAATCGGACTCACAACTCAACAATTACTCTTTCATGGACACTCACCATGAAACTCGATAATGCTTATTATCAATCAATTGATCACAACTTGATATAAACTCAACCATTTCATGCATAATAATTATCAATTCAATAAAATGCATCGATTCACACCAAACAGAATCAAATACTCTCAAACAGTACATGGTTGTACAATTGCTGGTCAAAAAAACACAGTGTCACAAAATTACTCCAAAACAACTCAGTTCTTCTCTGCCATTTTCACTAAGCAAGACACAGTTTGCTGAGCGAAGCTTTTGCTCGCTAAGCATGAATCACAGAAAAACTAGAAAAATTAGTAGGGAAATCCCGTTGAGCGAATCCTCCTCGCTCTAAGTGAAATTTTTCTAAGCGAACCCTCGACTGCGCTGAGCATGATAGCCTAGAACAACAACGTCAAAGAGTGTGATTTTCATAATTATAGCCCTATCAAAGCTCTGATTTTGATCCCAATCGATCCTAAACACACGAAATTCAATCATACATGTTAATATCGTATTAAAAATAAAATATGCACAGATTAACATATATTACATCGATTTGATCAAAACTCATCATCATATTTAACACTTTTAACACAACAAATAAGAACAATAAATTTCATAATTTAACCAGATAAATTCACACGAATTTGGCATGCAATCAATACACGAAATAACATAAATATACAGAGATCATGAAAGAGTTATATGAAAACTCATCTCAAGCGATAAAACATTCAACAATAGTAAAAAGCGAAAAACCCCAAAGGAGGAGGGTAAGGAAACCCCTCTATTTTCTTTGCCTAAGCACCTACACATGAACAGTTCTCCCCCCTTACCTTAGAAATTCAAAATCTCTAAGCTTTGTCAATGGTGTCTCCTCCTAGCTCTCCCTCTTCCAAACCTAGCTGAAACTCTTGCCCAATTTAACGTATTGCAAACTAAACATATTTTCCTCTCCATTATCTATTTAAATAAATTCAAATAAAACCTAATTATTTGTTTCTAATATTACTCATGATACCCTCATCTCTTGCTAATTACTCCCACATTCCAAAATTCTACTAGACTTCTAATTTCTACCCCAAACTCTTATTTTCTCAAAATAAATCAATTAAAATAAAATAAAATAAACACCTCATTTTATTTCTAAAGGGTGTGCTCTATTATCTTAGGCCATCTAACCCCAAACACATAACAAAAAATAATTCACTAACACATCACAAATTTAATTAAAATAGCATAGTTAATTAAATGCGAAAAACAGGGTGTTACACCCATCACTACGAAATCAGTAGGAATGTACAGCTGGTCGATTCTTAATGGTACATCTTATAGTATTCCTACTGGGTACTTAACTGATCGGTCAGTCAGCTGAGAGACATCTTTCTTGGCTTGAGTTCACCTAAATTTAGCCTTTTGCAAATATAGAGAGGCATCAAACTAACACTAGCTCCTATGTTACATTAGGCCTTGTCGATGACGTACTTGCCGATAATACAGGGAATAGAGAAGCTCCCTGTACCCTATAACTTGGGTAACATCTTATTTTGTATAATGGCATTTTACTCTTCAGTGAGCGCCATTGTACCTTCGTCGTCGATTTTCCTCTTGTCGGTCAAAATCTCTTTTAGGAACTTAGCATATGATGGCTTTTGGTTTATTGCCTACGAAAAAGGAATACTGATATGAAGTGTCTTTAGAAGTTCCACGAACTTCTTAAACTGTCCCTCTAATTTAGACTTCTCAAGTCTTTGAGGGTACGAGATCAGAGGCTTGTAAGGAGGAGGGATATATATGGTTGTTCCTTTTTACCTTTTCAATAACCTCTTTTTCCTTCAATGTTTCTCCATTATCAACGACTATCGGTTCTCTCTCAAAGTCCTTATCCGTTACTCTCTCAGAGTCTTTCTCTACACTCTTTCCTACAACTTGGTATCTAAATCTCTTATCCACGGGGCCTTCTAACGTTGTTCTGCTTTGCAACATTATAGCATTAGCGCGCCCCTTGGGAATAGGTTGCGGCTGGTCAGGAAATATTCCAGTTGGGGTAGCGATAGCCACTTTTTATGGGTCTCTAGCATTTTGTTGTGAGTTTCCATATCATCCGCTTTATTGGCCACCTTCTTAATCAACTCATTGGTATGAACATTTTGGTTTATAAAGTCTTTATTCTACTAAGTCTGAGACAAGACAGAGTTTTCAATCATTAGTTCCAAATTTGGCTTCTTGGGTGCTGTGGGACCAACATGGGATCCTTTATGATTTTGGAAATCAGGTGGAGTAGCGGGTGCAGTGCTAGGTGCAATCAGAGTATTATTATTCATATAGGAGAAAGTTGGATGATTTCTCCATGCAGGATTATACGTATTTGAATAGGAATTTCCTTGTGCATAATTAACCTGGTTTAAGGTAGGCTCAGCTAATAACAGACAGTTAGCAGTAACATGTCCAGGGGCTCAACAAATTTCACAGTTAGGAGTCATGACAACTATAGTAGTTGTAGGGGTGATGATGAAGTTGTCAATCTTTTGAGTTAGAGCATCTACTTTAGTGTTCATGTGATTGAAACTGCTCACCTCATACATACCACCCTTGGATTTTGTTTTCTCAATGGGAGCTCGTCCTCTTCCTCCTTGATAATAGTTTTGGGCCATACTATTGATCAGAGCGTAGGCATCAGCAATAGATTTATTCATCAGAGCTCCGCCCGCGGCGACATCAATAGTCATTCTCGTATTATAGAGATGATTGTTAGAGAATGTATGAATAATTAACCACTTTTCTAGCCCATGGTGAGGGAAATCTCTCATCATTTCCTTATATCACTCCCACGCATCGAAAAGCGATTATGTGTCATTCTGACTAAAGCATGTGATTTGTTCCTTAATTTAGCAGTTTTTCTAGGCGGAAAATACCTCACAATTAACGCTTTCTTCAACTTATTCTATGTCGTTATGGAATTTGACGCGAGAGAGTGTAGCCAAGGTTGGGCTCTGTCTCTTAGGGAGAAATGAAATAGATGTAGTCGAATGGATTCAGGATCGATGCCATTACTTTTTAGCGAGTCCATGAATTTCACAAACATAGAAATGTGCAAATTCCAGTCCTCTATTGGGCTACCGTAGAACTAGTTCTGCAACACATTTTGCAGCAGAGAGAGTTTCAACTCAAAGTTGTTAGCCTAGATTACAGGGTTAACAATACTCGTGTATAGCTCGTCTTGGGATAAGACAACAAAGTCCTTAAGCGGGCGGTTGTCAGCTTCCACCATTTCTAAACGTATTTAACGAATTTGACGTTTATCGTGTATAAAACGCTTGATTTCGTCTAAAAACTTGACAAGATTTTTGGAACTCAAGGTCCTTCATATAAATCGATAAAGGGAAAAAAATAATAAAAGCAGAAAAATTTCCATAATCTAAAAGATAATTTTCCTTTACCTCACATCAATGTATTGGTAGATAACACAACTCAGTTCTCTGTATTCTCCTTCATGGATGGATTCTCTGGCTAAAATCAAACTAATATGTCTCCCGAAGATATGGATAAAAATGTTTTCATTACACCATGGGGAACCTTGTGTTACAAGTTGATGCCTTTCATTCTGAAAAATGTTGGGGCAACCTATCAAAGAGTCACGGTAACTCTCTTTCATGATATGATGCATAAGGAGATTGAAGTCCATATGGATGACATGATTGCCAAGTCTCAGACTGAGGAAGAGCATGTTACTCGTCTAAAGAAGTTGTTTTCCAGGTTGAGAAAGTATTGATTGTGTCTGAATCCTGCTAAGTGCACCTTCAGCATCAGGTCTGGAAAATTATAGGGTTCATTATGAGCCAACGAGGTATAGAAGTTGATTCTGACAAGGTCAAAACTATTCTAAACATGTTAGCACCTTGTACTGAAAATGAAATATGTGGTTTCTTGGGCAGACTGAATTATATTACCAGATTCATCTCCCATCTAAATGCCACTTGTGAATCAATTATTAAGTTATTAAGAAAAGATCAAGTTGTCAAGTGGAACGAAGATTGCAAAAGGGAGTTTGATAGAGTTAAATAGTATCTGCAAGAACCACTAATCTTGGTACCACCACTGCCAGGAAGGCCTCTCATTATATATTTGACAATGCTCGATGAATCCATGGGATGCATATTGGGGCAGCATGATGAGGTGGGTAGAAAAGAACATGATATCTACTTCATGAGTAAGAAATTCATAGAATGTGAGATCAGGTACTAATTGCTAGAAAAAACTTGTTGTGCACTAGCATGGCCCGCTCGTCACCTAAAAAGTACATGATTTTCCATAAAATGATGTTCATATCCAGGATGGATCCTATCAAGTACATCTTCGAGAAACCTACATTAATTGGAAGAATTGCTCGCTAGCAGATGTTGTTGTCAAAATCCGACATTCAATGTGTAACCCAGAAATCCATTAAAGGTAGCGTGTTGTCAGAGTACCTTGCACACCAACTAGTGGAGGAGTATCAATCAATGAGGCTCAATTTTCCATATGAAGATGTCATGTACATAAGAGATCATGAGATTCCAGGCCCAGATGAAGGACCCGAACCAAGATTACGATGGACGCTCATGTTTGATTGTGCCTCAAATGCAATAGGTAATGGAATTAGAGTTGTCATAACTTCTCCAACATATCATCATATTCCCTTCACAACAAGGTTATGTATCAACTGCACAAACAACATGGCAGAGTATGAAGCATGTATCATGGGAATTGAAGCAACTATTGATTTGAGAATCAAGATTCTTGAAGTGTATGGAGACTCTGCACTCGTCATTTATCAAATCAAAGGAGATTAGGAGACTCGTCATTCCAATTTGATTCCATACTAAGACCATGTCTTGAAGTTGATCCCCTACTTTGATGAGATTACTTTCCATCACATTCCTAGGGAGGAAACCATCTAGCAGATGCATTAGCTTCTCTGTCGTCTATGTTCAAAGTCAAATGGGCTAATGAAGCACTTGCTTTAATCATTCAACATCTTGGTGATCTAACACATTGCTTAGCAGTTGAAACATAGACTGATGGAAAACCATGATTTTATGACATCAAGCGATATCTTGGGAAATAATAGTATCCAGAGAATGCCTCAATCATAGAAAAAATACTTTGAGAAAGTTGTCATCCAATTTCTTCTTAAGTGGTTCTGTGTTATACAAGAGAAATTTGACACGGTTCTGCTCAGATACTTGTATAAACACGAAGTAGACCTACTTATCAAAGAGATTCATGAAGGTTCTTTCGACATTCATGCAAACTGACATGTAATGGTGAAGAAGATCCTCAGAGTATGCTACTATTGGTTGACAATGGAAGCAGGCTACTACCAATATTCTAGGAAGTGCCACAAGTGCCAAATTTATGTGGATAAGGTGCACGTGCTGCCTACTTCTATGAGCGTCTTGATTGCACCAAGGTTTATCTCAATGTGGGGAATATATGTGATTGACATGATCGAACCAAAAACTGCAAATGGACACCGTTTCATTCTGGTTTCCATTGACTACATCATCATGTGGGTAGAAGTTGATTCCTATGCAAATATGACAAAAAAAAAGTAGTCACTTGATTTATCAAGAAAGAGATAATTTGTCGCTACAAGACTCCTATAAAGATTATCACTAATAACGGGTCAAATCTGAATAATAAGATGATGAAATAATTATGTGAGAACTTCAAGATTGAACGTCGTAACTCATCATCTTATAGGCCAAAGATGAACAACGTTGTAAAGGCATCTAACAAGAATGTTAAGAAAATCATCCAGATGATGGTGAAGACTTACAAGGACTGGCACAAGATATTATCTTTAGCTTTGCACAGATACCTAAAAAATGTTCGCACTTCAACAAGGGAAACCCATTTCTCTCTAGTCTATGGCATGGAGGTTGTACTACCAATAGAAGTTGAAATCCCCTCATTGAGAGTCTTGATGGAGACTGAATTAGAAGAGGCGGAATGGGTGCAAAACAGGTTTGACTAGCTCTGTCTAATGGAAGAAAAAAGCCTGACAGTGTTGTGCCACGATCAGTTATATCAGAAAAGGCTTAAGAGGGCATTCGACAAGAAGTTCCGACCTCGAGAGTTCAGAGTAGGTGACTTGGTGCTGAAAAAGATAATCTCACTTTAAAAGGATTCACACAGAAAATGGATCCCCAAGTACGAAGGACCATACATGGTGAAGAAAGCATTCTCTTGTGGAGCTTTAGTTCTCACTAACTTGGATGGAGAGGATTTGACACATCCTGTCAATTCTGATGCAGTCAAGAAGTATTATGCCTACCAAAAAGAGATGGATAATAAAAGCTCGATAAGTCGAAAACCTGAAAGGGAGACTTAGGCAAAAATGATAATCCCAGTGAGTTGAAAACTTGCAAGGGTGTCTCAGGAAAAAGTTATGGATAAATAAAAATTAAGCCTCGTATGTTGAAAACCCGAAAGGGAGGCTTAAACAAAAAAGTGAAAATCTCCCAGTGAACTGAAACTCTAAGGAGTGGTTCACGCAAAAGTTAGGGGAATATCCAAAGGCACGATACTGCAACACACAAGCCTACATCACATCATAACTTATATGGAAAGGAACTGTCCAATCACTGCCTCTAGAAGCAATTTAATGAGAATTAGAGTACACATGGGAAAGTAGAAAATGTTGTAATTCGACGAATAATTTAGTTAATTTTCATTGTCAATTACTTTATCGATAATCTCTTCTTAAAGGGATTTACGTATCCATGTATCTCATGTATGAGTTATTCTTCTCATCAAATAAAATCATTCATTTGAAAATTCCTTCATCAATTATCTTTGTTTTCTCTTCTTGTTTACATAATGTTATTTTTTATTCTTGATAAAATAAAGCATTAAAACATTGGAAATAACAAAAACTTTTGAAAATGTTAAATTGTTTTGATTTTTGAAATGTCGAAGGAATATTTGTTGGTTTACAATAATACATATGATTCACAAGACGTGAGGCATCTCAATGATCGTGTTGATCTGAACAGGTCAGAAGTTATTATTCTCCCAGAAATAAGAATCAACATGGAGCCCACCATGCGGAAGAGCAGAAGTCAGAATTTTTTGCAAACCATCTTCATGGTGTCAAAATTGTTCAAGGCCAAGGGTGTCATGGAATCAGAGCTTAATACCCACAAAATGCATAAACCAGTATATTCATGCATTCATTTTATTCTTGCATAACATGCACAAAGCATACATGCTTAAGCCTCATCCAAATTCAGCGACCTCTCAAAGAAGCCTGGTTTAATCCTCAACAAAACTAAGATTCAAGAGTTGTTCTTGAGAGTAGAACAATTTTCTTCTTCAGTGAAAGTTGCTTTCAGAAATCAATCAATAATGATGTTGATTCTCAAGACAAGTTTCTTCCCTAACAAGGTGATATATATTCCCCGTTTGAAATCTGGTGTTAACAGAATTTCAGCTTGGTTTTCCAATTAGATATCTCCCCACAGAGTTTCCTCTGGAATTTTCTCCCATAAAACTTCATGAGCTCCTCAGACGAGTTTCATTTCAGCAGGATTCCTATAAAGGTATCCTCAACAGCATTACCCTCAGCAAGTCTCTTCGAAGTATTTGTCTAAGATGGATTTCTCTTCACAAGGATACTTCAAGCAAGCAATCTCCCCAGCAAGTCTAATGGACAAGAGTTCCCCAACAGACAAGTTCCACTGAATATTCTCAGTATATTACCAGAAAGTCTCCTAAGCAGAAAGTCTCTTGTATTCCCCAACAAATTACTTCAGTCAATCCCTGGTAGGGTCAGCGTTCCTTACTAATCTACTATTCAAATAAGCAATTGGATTGGATCATTTAGTATGGTGGTTGAAATTAAATGCTAAACCTTTTGGTTAGTATTAACCTTTCATTCCCAGTGAAGTTGCCATCCCCTGCATAGTTGTATAACATGTTTGCATGTTTGTTGGATTTACCGTTAGCAAGAAGCAGCGAAACGTGACCAGTCAATGTTGTAAAATCTAATGTCAGTAAAGAGAAAATGAACATGATTTTCCAATCCCCATATGAGTGTCCTGTCAGTCAAGAGGAGTTAAATATGTGGTTATTCCCCAGAGAGTCTTTTGCATATTTCCTAACAAATTTGCTTTCAACCAAGAGTAGCTAGATGCAATAGTTTCATCCAAGAGTTGTTGAATAAGATGTTTTCAGCCAAGAGCAGCTAGATACATTATTTTCATATATTGGACTTAAGCCAAGAGTATTTAGATACTATATTTGCATAGATTTACCTTTAGCCAAGAGTTGCTTAATGCAATAGTTTCATCCAAAAGTTGTTGAATATGATGTTTTCAGCCAAGAGTAGTTGGATATATTATTTGTATATATTGGTCTTTATCCAATAATAGTTGGATATTGTATTTGCATAGATTTGGTTTCAGTCAAGAGTTGTTGAATATGATGTTTTCATCCATGAGCAGCTAGATACATTATTTGCATATATTTGTTTTCAGCCAAGAGAAACTAGATACTATGTTTGCATATAGTTTCCTTCAACCAAGAGTAGTTGGATGCGGTCTGTTTCAACCAAGAGTAGCTGAATATGACATCTTTTTGCCAAGAGCAACTAAATATGATCATTTCTTCCCAAAGAGAGTTTACCTTCAACAAAGAACTTCTGAAGAACAGTTGAATAGTATACTTTGTAACAAAGCCATCCCCAAAATTTTTGCATAGCATCTGATGATTAAGAAGTCAAGAGTACTTCTTAACCCTCATTACATCCATTCCATTGTCATCTAACGATTAAGAAATAGAGACTATTTCTTAATTCATTTGCATTCATTTTTTTAAGAAGTCAAGAGTACTTCTTTACCTTCATTACATCCATATCATTGTCATCTAATGATTAAGAAATCAAGAGTATTTCTTAATTCATTTTCATTCATTTTTTTAAAAGTCAAAAGTACTTCTTAACCTTCATTACATTCATATCATTGTCATTTAATGATTAAGAAATCAAGAGTACTTCTTAATTCATTTGCATTCATTTTTTTAGGAGTCAAGAGTACTTCTTATCTTCATTGCATTCATTCATATCACCCGATTACTAGGAAATCAAGAGTATTTCTTAATCTCATCGCATATTTTTTCATCATCTGATGATTAAGAAATCAAGAGTATTTCTTCATCTCATCGGATATTTTTTTCATCATCTGATGATTAAGCAATCAAGATTATTTCTTAATCTCTTCATATTCATTCAAAACCATAAGCACCACACCTCACGTCACCCCGCCACGGATTCAGTTCATTGTCGATTCCAGTTCACCTCATTTTCATTGTGATTGTTTAACTCATTTGATTTCTTATTTTTGCTCATCTCTATTTTATTTTATTTTTTTTCTTATTTTGATGAGGGAGTGAGCAATGTTAGAGAGGAAGAAGATTTTATTTGCTTGTTTGAAAAAATTGAGAGGAAGAGGAATGATTTCATGAGGAATAGGAAGTTGTGTATAGAAAGAGAGAGATGAAGTGAGACACTTGACAGAGGAAAAGTTTATTTGGTTTCTTTTTGAATTTTTGTTGTTGTTGCTATTGAAATTCTGGCATGCAGATCACAAATGTCCTAATAGATGTCGAGACAATGATCTCTGCTTATAACTGAACAAGGAAAAAACAGAAACGTTCAAAAATAATTCAAGTTAAAACAATGTCCTGACAGATGTTTCAACATCAGTCAAGACATAAACTTCTGATCAAGAACAGACTGAATATATATCATAACAGAATGATAAATAAAAACACCAAGATATGATGACCCAGTTCGGTGCAATTCACCTACATCTGGGGGCTACCAAGCCATGAATGAAATCCACTAATAGTATTAGTTCAAAGCTAAACTCCCCCGTTTACAACTTTTCACCTAATCACTACCCGTGCAAACTTCTACCTAAGACACTCCTAGGTATGAGAAATCACCATCTCAATTCCTAAATCACCTCAGTGATATCTAACAGTTACAACATCCTGCAACTATATCAATCTGTTCAATTAAAGGACACTTCTTTCAATACAACATTCTATCAAGACTCTTGATTAACAATGCCTCTTGAATTTGCTTAATAGCTTTATCCAAGACCAATACACAATTCATTACCTAAAGGTTTCTGAATCTGAAAAACTATGTCTACCACAATGTATCAAACTGATACAGAGGGTGACTTACAACACAAGAAAGTACACGACTCTCAAAACCATAAATCCTTATTTTCTACTTGACAAAAGTCTTAATAAGAATTCTTGTTCTACCCTAGGTCTTGGTCTTCCTTTTATAATCTTCAGCTATCTATGGGCTTCAAAATATTTGTTTATTTATTCCTTGACCCATGTTCTGATTGCTCCTTAAATCTTGGACCAGATCTGCAACAACCTGCTATATCAAACCAAGATGTCGAGTCCACAAGCTAGGAAATCTTGTCTGACATGTCTTCTTCCAGCAAACTTCATCATGTTGGAACATCTTGTTTAACATCATGTTTTACCAAAATTTAGTTAAAACTTTTAGAGCCTTCAATTTCCCTCTTTTGACAAATTTTGGCTAAAATACCTTTTGCACAATAAACCCAGGATGCTTCAGAGAGAGAGAGAGAGAGAGAGTAGAAAGTCCTGAAGTCATTTCAGCCTGAAGCTTTCACTCTTCCCGTTCAGCTGTACGGATGATTTACACAGCGTACACCACCTATTGTATGTCGTGTATCCATTGTCCTGGTGTACATGAGGAAGAAGATACACAACACTCCCCCTCAAACCCAGAACCAATACTTGTCACTGAAGCAACCAAACACCAACCTAAATTATCGTGATGAGAACTCGTGGGAATAGACTGCTACTCTGAGTAACTCAGAACACATGACACAACTGTGTATTTAACTCAGATCACAAGACGCAAAAAAGAGACTCAGAAACAATACTGAGACTCAGACAAGATGTTAGAATATCCCATCCAACATCCTTGAAAAACACCTGCAAGATGGACTCCACACCAAAAAGTATATCAGTTATGTGTTGTAAGGACCAACACACAACCGAGATGAATACACAACCATTCTCCCCCTTTTAGCCAAAAAATTGCAAAAGAAACCAGCACAGTTCCAGACCCACATGGTACTTACCCAAACCCAGACAAAAGCCATGAAGAAACAACACAGCAAAAAGAAACACAGTCTGAGAACCAAGAAACAGCGACCCCCTTTAAATACCCAAGCAGTTTCTCTAGGAATTAATGGTCCATAGAAGTTATCGAAGAACAACTCAATGGAGAAATAAATTTAGGTAGGTAACTTCAACATAAATGACTGTGCACCACCCCAACTAGGATTTGACTGTTTCAACTTTAGGGTAAACCTTCCAAAGAATGTGCAAGTATCAAGACACATGTTTAACACACCTTCTCTTAGGCACGCTCTCCATCGTCCAAGGAATACGTCCAAAGAAAGCAACTTGAAAACAACCACAAGTCCTAAAAAATGTCTTGACACCTGATCAGACTTTGCCCATTTCATCTTGAAAACTCTGAAGCATAGTCGCAATGCCTTCCAATGAGCCCCAAGAGTACTCCCTTCAAACAGAAGTAAAAGCAACTGACCAAGATGTCAAGACATTCCTTCTAACATCTCCCAGTTAACAACAAGGACTCTTATGAACCTTATCTCAATCTGCAGAGAAAAATAAATTTTCCCAAACAATATCAAATCTTATTTCTCAGGTCTCTATTAAGAATTAAGAATAAAGTTGATATAAGTCAATAGCTTTAACAGATCAAACTTCCAAGCAGAGTTGTCAGAGCCACAACATCAACACACCATGATGTCAAGACATCTTTCCTGACATCACATCTTCACAAGAATCACATGAGAACCTTCATGCTCATAAGTGAGAATAAACACCAGGATCACACTCCTTGTATCATAACCAACGAACTTTTGGATTGAGACCAGATAACACCATTGATCACTCTCCCCCTAAACATATCCATACACTGTACAAATTCCTCTTGAACTTTACAGTCATAGACAACCCTGTTCTTGAGAGTAGATCCAATCAAATCTGGAATGCTCACATCCATGCACATTCTCTTAGCTTCTTGGTTAGACAGAATGTCAACCACTCTTGGAAGACACCAGACCCCTTCCCCATATGACGAGTGATACACCTTCAGCCTGATACAATCTTTTCTAGTGATACATCCAGCAGAACCTATCACCTGAATCCACACAGTCTTGACCAGTAGCTCTACACCATACTCAACCATGAAGAGATATAGCTCCAAGACTGAAAGTCAACCTCAGTCAACCTCCAGAACCAGGAATAATGTTCCAACATCATTTAGGACATCAGGCTCAAACAGAGAAGACATGACTTTGATTCTTGAACCACTAAACACTGAACTTACCATTCTCATACTTCCATTAGAAAGGAACACATGAGAATCACAACAGGTCACAGCTTAAGAGATGATTCCTTCATTAATCAGTCAAACTACAAACACCAAGTTATGGATAGAAACTACTTCTCCTTTGACTTTCTATCTACAACCTGATTGTGAGCCAACCACTAAAGACAATATCAGCTTATCCTAAGATGATACCGCTCCACACACTTTCTTCAAATATGAACCACTACAAGCTCCTCCTAGAGATTACCAGTCACTCATGACACTCTTTTAAAGCAATCCAATTCTCTAGAAAACACATCATTTAATTTACATCAATGACTAGACTTGTCAACTGATGAAATCAACACAGTCTTGAAGGTCTATCCCTTAGTCTTCTAGATAATATCCCACCTTGAATGGCCTTTTCCACCATATCAGAACAAGAGTTCTATGTTCTCATAGACTTGATCATGAAATCAAGTTTGAGTAAACAACCTCCATCCTGATCATAAGAAAGAAAATTAACAATCAATCCTCTCATGAAATGAAGAAATACCCTGATGACATCCTCCTTCAAGCATACTTCTCCAAGGGAATTACCCATACAAGATTAGATTCCACGCTAGAACCAAACCAAATAGTCACAACAATTAGTATGATCATTCAGATTCAGCTTTGAAAGACTAAAAAAGTATCCAAGATGTCATGGTAAATGTCCTAGACATTTTCCTTCGACTTCCATATGCACAAACTCTATTAGAAAAATCTTTGCAGTCCTCCACCAGTAATTGGAACACATACTCCTATAGAAGATACAAGAACACATCTTATGCACCCCTGTGTGCTTAGATCAGAAATAAACTAATCCAAGGCATGTTCATCAAGATGATCATGTGACAGTCTTCACTTCTACAATAGCAAGTTTCTAGAAAAGAAACTTCCTAGACTACATACCAACTGACTCTTCAATTTCAATCAGAAGAAGATTCCCAACACCTTCAATCAACACACATTTGTTTAGCCTCCAGAGCATATGCCGCAACACTCCTTTTTCCTAAAGGTTCTTTCCATTGATCAGCAAGATTCAGCACACACTCATTTGGAAAGATGTTTCAACGTCTGATTGAACACCAGTTCCTTTTCCAACGAACAGATCATTGAAATTGGTTCTGAAACCATACCTTGATAATAATCAAGCATCTTTTGAAAGATTCACACAAGATACCGACTGTATCCATTCTTCAACCCAGACCCGATGCAAAGAGTATATTCTTGAGGACTTGAAACTATCTGAAGAAACACCTTCTGGTGTGAGATCATCTTTCTTGAACACCAGCAATAGGATAATTAATTAAATACTTGCTAAGGCCACAAATAGCAATTAATCTTAAATCCCAACTTTGTATTCTTTAGATCTGTATTTCTCCTTACTCTAGCTACAAGACCAGAAGTAAAACAGCCAGTACAACCTAGGAAGAAATCTTTAAGGAACAAAACTTCCTTAGAAGACCATCTTCATTATACTAGTACCATCCTTGGATAAACAGAATCACAGATCCAATGTCTTTACATTTATCATCAATTACTCCAATTTCAACCTAGCTGAATGTCAGAACACTTGTGCAAGTCCTCCTGGAAACTTCCTTCCAGGAGATCTCACAGAAGATCCTCAGGCAAAAATAATTTTCTCTTGACTCTCTTCCATGGTATGACATTCTCATGGCACACTTCTGAGCACTCCTGCAACATCTTCTTGACCATCTTCTCTTCTGACTCTATTATTCAAAAGTGCCTTTATGAGTGGACTTGAGAGACAACTCAAGTTTCTTTGGTAACTTTCAACATGACATAGAGTGTTTATCAAATCCAATGGATCATGAATTGGATACACAAGACCTCAACTCAACCTTTTTCCTCCTATGTCCCTTCATGTTAACTGATTAAAGAGATCCCTTAAGCAACATAGAAACATCCTTCAGAGGACTCCAGGTCACAGTGCTCCCTCCTGTTTATTACTCCCAACTAGACGTGGCAAGAATACCTGGAGAAAACAACCCATCTTCAACATGCACCAGGTAAGATGTCACAACATCTTATCAGGCACCTTGTGCAGTAATAGCATCATTATCAGCAGCAGCGAAGAATCTTCACAAAGTATCAGACAACAATCAATAGCACCAAGGGATGGTCTGCTCATACGACCTCCTTCCTTGTTCAAAGACCAAAAATTATCTTCCCTAGACCTCATCCAGAAGCAGACCAGAATATCTGCTCTGATACCAATTGAAATTTTGGCATGCAGATCACAGATGTCATAATAGATGTCGAGACATTGATCTCTGCTAAAAAATGAACAAGGACATAATAGAAACATTAAAAAATACTTCAGGTTAAAACAATGTCGTGATAGATGTTTCAACATCAGTCAAGATAGAAATTTCTGATCAAGAACAGACTGAATATATATCATAACAGAATGATAAATAAAAACACCAAGATATAATGACCCAGTTCGGTGCAATTCACCTACATCTGAGGGTTATCAAGCCAGGAATGAAATCCACTAATAGTATTAGTTCAAAGCAAAACTCCCCCATTTACAACTTTTCACCTAATCACTGCCCGTGCAAACTTCTACCTAAGACACTCCTAGGTGAAATTCTAGTACCAGATATGTGATGTTAAGTGCGATGTCACAACATCAATATCTGCTGTATGAACAAGACACTAAAAACTTGTGATGTGTGATGTTACAACAACACACTCTGCAATGTAAGACAATAGAAAAGTACAGAATTGCACACAAGGATTGTTCACCCAGTTCGGTTCAACAACCTACATTTGGGGGCATACCAAGCCAGGAAGGAAGTCCACTATTAGTAGTATCAAATTACAGACACAACAGACCAGTTGACAATCTACCTAATTCAATCACTACCCAATGACCCTTCTACCTAAGTCCTCCCTAGGCAAGAGACTCCATCTCACTCCCAATCATCGCAATGATGTCTAGCAGTCAACAACTCCGCCACTGCATCAACAGCTTGATTACCAACAACTTTACAAACACAACAAAGTAGAAGACACACTTCCATGACACACCTTGGAGTTGCTTCAAAGCTTCCTCCAAGAACAATACAATACTCATTACCTACAGGTTTCTGAGTAAGAACACAGTGACCATCTCACAACCCGAGTGGTTCACTTAGACTAAGCCCTAAAGATCTACATCTTGGACTCGTGTCTCTTCTAGATTACAAGCATTCTATTTATAGCTTTTTCTCACTGGATTTGGACCTTCAAATCCCAGTGAATCTTCTGCTACAAATCTCCAAAAGATTCTGCTATAAAATAGATCTTCAATTAAATCTTCAATCAGCTCTTCATAATTAACTCTTAATTATTCTTTATATCTTTTTGCATTAAATTAGCAACAAACTAATCTTCTTCGTAACTGGTTGTAACAGAATATATATTCCCCATAATATTCGCCTGCAATCTCTGATTCTCTTCAGTAGAATATCTCATTAACACGCGCAGCCCTAAAAACATCACAACCTGATGTTTTAATGTTCTGGTATAGTGATGTCAAGACATCGCATGTGACATCACTCTTCAGCACTTTAACTCTTAAACAATTTTCACAAACCAGAATTTTAGCCAAACATAACAATAATGTTAGAAGCTCATGTTGAAACATCAACCATGACATTAACCTTGTTTTTACCAAAATTTCAGCCAATTACAAGAACTTACGATCTCCCCTTTTGGCTAATTTTGGCTAAAACCCATATATAAGCATTACAACTCAGATTACACTAATGTTAGAAGTCATCTGATCCTGACAATAATCATCAGTAGCTACTGTGTACAGCAACCATGGAGAATCATCTTCTTGGCTAATTTTGAAACATGTTGGACATAACATCAGCAACTTCAGGCAGTACATCAGGACCTGAGAAGTAGAAAGTCCTTAAGTTATTTGGCACATGAGGAAGAAGATATCTGACACTCCCCCTTAACACAACACATTTCTTTTTCCTTCCAGGACTGGCCCAGAACAACTGTAGAAGACTCCTCCAGAAAAGAAATGTTTGTCTATACATAAAAGACCAATGGTGGCATAAGATAATTCTGCACACCTTCATTGATCAGACACTGGGTTTAATTTGTGGCATAAGATGAGACTTAAGAAGTGCCATTCTGCCAACCTAGGTAACTCAGAACACAAGTCACAACTGTGTTCATAACTCAGGACACAAGTCACAAAGACTCTACATCAACTTAAGGCTCGGGCCACCTCTTTGACATCTCTGACTCATCTCCGAAACTGCAGACTCCATACAAAACATCTGTGCAAACCATTTAGCAAAACCCTTTCCTTTCTCCCCCTTTTTAGCCACAAATTGGCAAAGGAAGCCCTCACAGAACCAGACCCAAGTAGTGCTCACCCAAAAACGAATAAACGCCATAAGACTTATGAAACAAGAACACTCACTGGTTGAAGGAGAACCGAATAACCCCTATAAATAGCTGATCAGTTACTTAGGGATTAACGAGCTTTGAATATGTCAAGGTTCTTGGTCACAAAAACGCTATTTTAGGTACTAAAAACTCCTTCCAAATTCAATGCCTACCGTTCAAAACAGTCTTGACCACTTTTATTGTTTCCTAACTGATCTTTCCCATAAATTGTGCCAAAACAATTCCATGCACATTCGAAGACACGTGTTCCACCTTATCCCTACACCACCGTCCAGAATAATTCCTTGTCTGGCTCAAGACAAACATGTCCTATACCATGTTCTGATATCGCATCAGACATTGTCTACTGGCTCACAATATTATCAACCCAAGACACTTTGAAAGAATCCAAAACATAAGCACGACATCTATTGATCAGCATAACTCACAATCCCTTCTAGATTCCTTCAGAAAAATAACTTTTCCCATATACAACAATTCTGCTCTTCAGCCTCCTCATAAGCACAAGCATACCAGCCTTAGGAACACCCAACCATACTCAGTAGTACATGTCCCATCATGTTACTTGACACCACTCTGCACAATCTTCACAACAATCTGCACCCTTGCAGTAATAGACCATAGACAACATCCTAAACTCCCCCTGGCATAAACACCCAATGCTCCTTATAAAGATGAATACTTGACACCAGATAAAAGCACAATGAAATTGCCACATTCTCAACATTAAGAACTACCACTTCTTGTATTTGTTGAGCATAATCTCATCATGTTTATTTCAGATACATGGTATGCCAAGTCCAATATAAACGCCCACTTGATTTGGAATTTCTCACATATTCAAATGTATTTAGATCACTTGCAACACAAGATAAGGGCTGCCACCACCTTTTACTTGTATTAGAAGAACCCTTATTAACTTCAACCATTCTGATCCGATCATACCTGATCTACTTCAGTCTTCTCTACACTCTTCATCAAAGGCAGACCTTATACTTCATCATTCTCCCGTATGACTATGTAGACGCTCCTTAGGCATAATGTAGGCGCTACCATTCTGAACCACAGCACAATCATCCTTCACCAAGGATGTCCCACCAGATAATGTCCCAACACAAGTTAGAACATCTGCCACACACCAAGACATCATCACCATGATTCTTGATATGCTCCACCAACTGGACTTACTATAGCATAGTAATCCAAAGAACTAGAGAATTAAACTCTCATCCACCTTCAAGAAGAATAATCTCCTTGAGTCTTCAACTCATCACCCTTCTGCCCAAGAGTAACTTGTTCCTAGACAACCCTCAATAATAACCAGCTGCCATACTCTGATTATCTTGATTCTTCGAATCCACTTCTGAGATCAACCAAAATTTATGAATCCTCATATGAAAACAACCAAATGACACGTTTTCACGTTTGTCAGAACTCTCACAAAGATATCTTAATCCCCCAAGGAAACTTGATCTTCAAGTCACATGTTCCACTTGCTCAAAAGCAAACACACTTAGACTTCCTAAGCCATGGTCATGTAACATCTTCTCAAACCACAGCTCCTGCAAACTGTATGAGATAGATCTTTTTGAAGCATCCATAACTTCCATTACTGTAGATCACCTCTATCTTAAGCTGATGTGCCACATCGCCAGCTGAGACTCCTGATGTTAAGCTAGATGTCAGAACATTATGACATCCAACTGTTGAATTCAGCTCCTCCTTCTGCCACTCAGATGAACCTCCTCCCTTTGTAGAAACAGATTTCCATGCTCTCATAGACTTGATTCAACAATCAAGTTTGAGTAGACAACCTCCATCCTGCTTAGAAACTCCAAAGACTTCAAACCTACCACACCTGAGTCTTCAGAAAATAAGTAGTCCAAGACTACCCCATAGCAATACTAAAGAAAGTCACTTCCCTTAGTAAAGTCGTCAGTAGAAAGCCAGAGATAACTGCCACTTATCCTCGACCTTCACAACCAGAGCAAACACCATGCTCCAAACCACTTAGATCAGAAATAACTAATCCAAGCTGTAACCATCAAGACTATGATGTCTTTATAGTCTTCCATCTCCATCTTCAACAACCTACTTCAGGTCATCACACAGCCATATAGAGAAAAATAAATTCTCAACACTTCTGCAGTCCTGCACTTTTACATTAGACATATACAAAGTCTCCCGTCAATGTATTTTGTCATTTGTTGAAAGCACACCCTTATCAACTCCTTTCTCACACAACCGCCATCTGCTGTCAACCCATCATGACAACCACACATACCACAAAACCCTTCCGGGTAAGGTCAGTGTCTTGATCTTTTACTCTACCCTGAGCAAAGAACTGAAGTGATGTTTCAACATCAGTTCTGATATTACATCTCCTAATCATATTAATCCACATATATCTCTTGTAGGGGACACACGAGAGCATATCAGCATCTGATCAACTTCCAAGATAGGACCAACCGAACTGCAGTAACTGAATAACACACTCTTCCAGAAGCTTCTTCTTATAAGCACAAGGTTCAGACCTCCTGTCTAACCAAAGAGTAATAACTGCCATCCTTCTGCAGAGATAAACTGCTACTTTCGAGCCACAAAACTAGAAGAGTTCATTCCAGCTAATGCAGACACCAGTTAACCACAGGCTGATAAACACTGCTACTACACACAAAGTCTTAGAAGCATTTACCCTATAATATGGTCCTCAGACAGTTTAAGCTCAACCAAGGATAAACTTCTTCTCTTCTGTTATCAGGATTACTACCTTTTCTTCAACTCGCTCCTGCTGAGAAGCTATGACACCAATTCATAAAATGTTCAACTTCACAGCTTCAGTGATCCTTCAAACCAGCTTCAATCTAATAGGTCTTTGACTTAGCATTTACCATAAGCAGCTAATGTGTAGCGCGATGTCGAGACATAAGAATTGACATATTAAGCTCAGCTTCTTTCTTCTTCCAGTTCATGTACCTTCACAAAATAATTTATCGCCACCATAACCAGGAAGATCCTCCTAATTGGGTCACCACAACTAAGCTTGAGAGATAACTTATCAAGATCTTCACTCCCGCATGAAAGATTTGATAGTGATACTTTTTTGCTTTGGCCCTCTCCTGTTCTTTTACCATCAAGCAAGATGATAAAGAAGGAATCACTGTTCTGGTCAGATTTGTCCAAAAAAACTGAAACTTCCATGTCATACAATCTTCAATCAGATCCATTCACCTTATGATCACTTCTTTCTCAAAACAAAGATATGAGATAATCCTCAAGTATCTTTGGCATCTCTAACCAAACGGTTGAAGCTGTCTTGCACATCATAGAATAGAATATCCTGCTGAGCAGACCAAAACCTAATGTCTTTCCAAGAGAATACCTTCCTAGAATCTCACCACCAGAGATACAAGAACTAGTCAGGGTTTCATCAGATACCATGCAGCGGAACACACAACAACTCCTGATACAACAGACAGGTCCAATATATACCCTGTCATGAATAGTCCATCCTTCACTTCAAGGGATCATATAACCAACTATATGAACTAACCAAGTCCATAACTCAGCAAAACTCTCTTCCTTGCTCATGAACCAGAAAGTATCTTCCCAAGATCTCATCCAGAAACAGACAGGATGCCTGCTCTAATACCAATTGAAATTCTGGTACCAGATATGTGATGTTAAGTGCGATGTCACAACATCAATATCTGCTGTATGAACAAGACACTAAAACCTGTGATGTGTGATGTTACAACAACACACTCTGCAATGTAAGACAACAGAAAAGTACATAATTGCACACAAGGATTATTCACCCAGTTCGGTTCAACAACCTACATCTGGGGGCATACCAAGCCAGGAAGGAAGTCCACTATTAGTAGTATCAAATTACAGACTCAACAGACCAATTGACAATCTACCTAATTCAATCACTACCCAATGACCCTTCTACCTAAGTTCTCCCTAGGTAAGAGACTCCATCTCACTCCCAATCATCGCAATGATGTCTAGCAGTCAACAACTCCGCCACTGCATCAACAGCTTGATTACCAACAACTTTACAAACACAACAAAGTAGAAGACACACTTCCATGACACACCTTGGAGTTGCTTCAAAGCTTCCTCCAAGAACAATACAATACTCATTACCTACAGGTTTCTGAGTAAGAACATAGTGACCATCTCACAACCCGAGTGGTTCACTTAGACTAAGCCCTAATGATCTACATCCTGGACCCGTGTCTCTTCTAGATTACAAGCATTCTATTTATAGCTTTTTCCCACTGGATTTGGGCCTTCAAATCCCAGTGAATCTTCTGCTACAAATCTCCAAAAGATTCTGCTATAAAATAGATCTTCAATTAAATCTTCAATCAGCTCTTCATAATTAACTCTTAATTATTCCTCATATCTTTTTGCATTAAATTAGCAACAAACTAATCTTCTTCATAACTGATTGTAACAGAATATATCTTCCCCATAATATTCGCCTGCAATCTCTGATTCTCTTCAGTAGAATATCTCATTAACACGCGCAGCCCTAAAAACATCACAACCTGATGTTTTAATGTTCTGGTATAGTGATGTCAAGACATTGCATGTGACATCACTCTTCAGCACTTTAACTCTTCAACAATTTTCACAAACCAGAATGTTAGCCAAACATAACAATAATGTTAGAAGCTCATGTTGAAACATCAACCATGACATTAACCTTGTTTTTACCAAAATTTCAGCCAATTACAAGAACTTACACTAGGTATGAGAAATCACCATCTCAATTCCTAAATCACCTCAGTGATATCTAACAGTTACAACATCCTGCAACTGCATCAATCTATTCAATTGAATGACACTCCTTTCAATACAACATCCAGTCATGACTCTTGACTAACAATTCCTCTTGAATTTTATTAATAGCTTCATCCAAGAACCATACACAATTCATTACCTAAAGGTTTCTGAATCTGTAAAAATATGTCTACCACAATGTATCAAACTGATACATAGGGTGACTTACAACACAAGAAAGTATACGACTCTTAAAACCCTAAATCCTTATTTTCTACTTTACAAAAGTCTTAATAAGAATTCTTGTTCTACCCTAAGTCTTGGTCTTCCTTTTATAATCTTCAGCTATCAATGGGCTTCGAAATATATGTTTATTTATTCCTTGATCCATGTTCTGATTGCTCCTTAAATCTTGGACCAAATCTGCAATAACCTGCTATATCAGACCAAGATGTCGAGTCCACAAGTTAGGACATCTTGTCTGACATGTCTTCTTCCAGCAGACTTAATCATGTTGGAACATCTTGTTCGGCATCATGTTTTACCAAAATCTAGTCAAAACTTTTAGAGCCTTCAGCTTTGAAAAACAGAAATTAAGACAGGAGGGAGATGAGGAAGAGCAAACTTTTGGTGTTTTTTTTCTTTTCCTTTGCCACTTGTCCAATTTTGGTTGAGGCTTTTTTTTAGTTTAAAAATTTAATGCTAAACTCTCTCCTTCTCCAATAATCAGCCGCCCATTTCTCCCTCTTCCTTTGAATTTTTTTTTGTTTTCTTTATTTTGTTTTATATATTATTATTATTATTATTATTATTATTATTATTATTATTATTATTATTATTATTATTATTATTATTATTATTATTATTATTTAATGTATAATGTGATTATGTTTAGTTATTTGGGCCATGGGCTTAATATACCATTTTTTACACCACATGTTTCATTTTTTTCCCTTAATGTTATTTTATTTTTTATTTGTTTAAATTTAGTTAATAATTTATTATTTATTTATTTAGTTAATTGTTTTGTTAAATTCTAATTAAAAAATTATTTAATTTTCATTGAGTTGCGATTTCAAAGTTTAACATCCAATTTAGCTTTCAGAAATCGCTTGGACGCATAGATCTGGTTGCCCCGCTACTTATAGAGTGATTCCTACATGAATCCACTTTAAGGTAGCTTAATTTAAAGCTAAATTAATTATTTTAAATTCGGTTTATTTTACATTTGTAAATATTGTATAATTTATCAAGTCGTTGAATTATTCGTCTAGTTCATTGCGTTGCAATTTCAAAGCTTAAAATCCAATTTAGCTTTCAGAAATCGCTTGGACGCATAGATTCAGTTGCCTGACTTCTTATAGAGTGATTCCTACATGAATCCACTTTAAGTTAGCTTAACTTATAGCTAAATCCATTACTTTAAATTTGGTTTACTTTACCTCTGTATATATTGTATAAATTATCGAGTTGCTAGATTTTATTGCGTTGTAATTTCGAAGCTTTAATTTAATTTATCTTTTGAAAATCAATTGGATACATATATTGTGTTGCCCGACTTCTTATAGAGTGGTTCTTACATGAATCCACTTTAAGTTAGCTAAACTTAGAGCTAAATTCATTACTCTAGACTTCAGTTTATTTCTGGTCCCTTGACTTTCTCTTGGGTCTTTTTACAATGAGATGTTTGTCTGTTTATAGTTATTTTAGGAGCTTGTATTTAGTCGCTTTGTATATACCCATTCGAAAAATTGTACCCCCATTTCCGTAACGTGTAATAATTTTACCACTTTCCTTTGTTTTTATTGTGTTAGGTGATTGTTAACCCAAGATTAAAATCAACCACTTTCAGAAAAAAAAAACAAAAATAAAGCTCGATCTAATGTTGAGCCCTTTTTCTAAAATCAAATTCAAATTGAATGCAACATCGAGCATGTCTTCTGATTAATTTAAACTCTTGTTCTTGAAACACTTGATCCATTGTCAAGTTGTTGATGCAAAAAAATTTCGTAATAAAATTGAAAGATGAAGGACCGAGAGATGAACATCTCTTTAGACCCCTTTATAGTTGAGCGTTTGGAGCACACAAGATTCCAAACGACTATTTGTCTTTCAAATCAAAAACATGTTAACTAAACTTTTAATAAAGGGACAATGGAAGCACATCCATGCGAATCCTGAGTAAATGTGTGCTTGGTGCACACCTCCGCTCTAATGTTTAATCGCCTTCCGCAAGGATCAAATCTTCATGTAAAAGCAATTCAACCAATCAAACTTGTTTTCAGCCCTTGCGTGACCTTGAAAACATTTTCAGAAATGAGTATGTTTTATCCATAAAGACGTTAATCAAACAAAAACTTTCGCCTCCAAGAGTGAGCGGCAAGCAAAGGTTTAGTAACTCGATATGTCTAAAGGATCACTCCTTAAAAGAAAGCAAGACATTAGCTATTTTTTACCAAGAACTAGAGTTGTCAAAATGGGCTAGCCCGCATGGGCCGGCCCGCCAGGCCCGAAGAATCATAGGGTTTGGGGCTTAAAATTAGAGCCCATATTTTTCAGGGCCTTTTTAGCCCAGCCCTAAAATGCCCTCTACCCATTAGGGCTAGCCCATCTGGGCCGTGGTAGCCCATTAGGTCCATATCATTATAAATTTTAAAAAATTATACTAATACTTATATTATCTTACTCCAAAATAACACATTGATTTTTCTAACTTCACTAAATTTTATATATATTCTATTCAAACTTTCTCTATTAAATATTATACATTAATATAATCAATACTCTTTTCTCGTATTACATTAATTTCTCTTATGTTAAATATTCGGGTATTATTTTATATAATTTAGAAATGTATTGAATTTAAAAACACATTATAGTATTGATAAAAGATAATATAGTACTTAAAATGTATTATAAAAATGTATTATATTTAAAATTATTTAATTTAAAATTTTATTTATAATAAATATTATGGCATTTTTGTTTTAATTTTTTTATTAAAAAAAGCCCATTTAGGGTCGGGTAGCCCGAAGCCCATCTAGGGTCGGGCTCAGGTTGTAATTTTCGAGCCCATATTAGAAATGAGCTTTTTTGGCCTATCCCTAAAAAGCCCGAGCCCATCAAGGTCGGCCCGTTTAGGGTTGAGTAGCCTTGAGTTCTCTATAGCACCTGGAGATGCGTAGAAGCGGGATTTTGAAATCTTGTCAGGCACCCCTTTAATAAAAAAAGTTCCTCTTTTCTATTTTCTCACTCGATAAGTTAAAGATCGCATATCACGCTAAAACTCGATCATGAAACTAACTAAATGGGTCTTGTTGAGTACAACCGATGTGTGGGAGTGCTAATATCCTCCTCTTGCATAACCGACTCCCGAACTTGATCTGGTTGCTGTTCAAACTGCAGTAAAGTGGCAAGAAGCAAAAATTTAGTTTCAGAAGGATTCCCTCCGGGATTCATATTGTCTCCACAGGGATCGGTGCGAGGGAAAGAATTTTGTTCAACGGTCTCTGCATTTCAAAGCTTGTTGTGAAAATTTGGTTGAAAGATTCAAGGTACCATAAATAAAAGCGGAAAAAATAAAGACAGAAAGTATAAATAAATACTTTAAAATAAACGAAGCCTTGTTGGGATTGGATCTCATCAATTGATAACACATGCATTCTTCTAACCATTTAAACACAAATCAATCATTCGTCTAATATCCTCACGTATCACCCACAACCGAGGTTATGTATAACGCAAAGTCGAGAGAACAACCGTATTGCTTCATTGGTGATGTCTCACACAACTCAACAACACAGAGCATTAAGAACTAATACTTATGCAAATTCTAAGCCTAAATTTATGTTTAGAGTCTAGAACATAACAGGTATTCAAAGATGACATCTATATCAGATTCATGATTGATTCACATAAAACGCCATCATCAGAATACGTACATACACTTGACCTTTTTTACATACATTCAACTAAGTTGCCAAATGTATATGAACATAGTTCTTCATCACTATTATCACGCATCCTCACAATACCGTTCGCGACAAAAATGTTATCGTGGTCTTTACCGTATTCATCCTACTCAAGCTACGCATGCTAAAATAAACACAATAAAATAAAAGTGATACTAGTGAATATCAACTTACAAGACTATGTCAAAAGTTTATTTATTGATAGAAGAGTATCTTAGATCAAAGATTTGAAAAGGCTTTGTCAAGACCCACAAATAAGAAATCAAAGACAACATTAATATTGAATCAAAACTAGTTCACCAACATATAGTAGATGAAATACATAAGGTATCAAAAGATTACATGTAAACCCAACAAGAGATCTAAGCTCTTACCTTCTCCCTCTTAGGATTTGTGTTTCTCTCTCAAGAATTTGCTTGAAATAAAGAGAGATAAAGTTCTATTATGAAAAATTACATGTTATAAGAGTTATCTTCTAAAAAGCAAGAAAAGTACTTATATAGTATTTACAAAATCTATCATGTTCGCCTAGCGAACACCCTATTCGCCCAGTGAAGACTACTTTTAGGCACTTCAAGTGCCTCAAGAACAGTTAAACCACCCTTGGAAAATATCTGAGTTCGTTGCGCGAACACTTCTTCGCACAGCGAACCTCTTCGCTTCAACTTCGCCCAGCGAACTTTGGGCCCTTTTCCTACTACCTCTAATCTAGGTTGGTTAGTTGGGGCTTCGCCAGGACCTCACACAGCAAGCATTCACTTTCACCTCCCTGATGTTCGCACAGCGAACATGCTGATTCTTCATCAATTCTTTGGCTTCCTTGTCCAATCCTTTGTGTCTTAATCATTGATGTTTTATGCCTAAATCCTGCACAATAACACACACATTAAAGAATCCAAAGGTATTTGTAATTTATTGAAGAATCAAACAAGAACAAGAAATAAATCTATTAAAACATGATAATTGATTTGAAAAATGCCAAGAAAAATGGTTCATTTTAAGTCAAAATTTGCACTTAACAGTTATGAAGACCATTTTTTAACACCCCAAAATTTGTCCTCCTATTTATACTCAATAAATGACTTATGCTTCACCTTTCATATGCATTTAGGTCATAAACATTGTACATGCATCATTGATCTTCCCCAGACATGGTATCAAGGGTTGCTCCATTATTGACTGATCAAAGCAATGAGAATGGGATATACTTAATCACTCAAGCCACAAAGGCCACTCAAGACTCAAGACATATCATTTGGTTCACCATTTCATCAAGAGATTGAGATTGGCAAGAAACTTGAAGAGGATCACACCCTCCTAACTTTTGATCCTCTAACTAGGGTTTGGATGTCTATGCTTGGGACACCCTCATAAGCAAGTATCTTGGAGCTTTGATACAATCTTATCACCTACAACATCTTGGTTTAAGAGGCCATTATCTCCAAAGGAATTAAGGTTTTGAACACTGATCAACATCTCTTGACTTTTAGGGCCAAAACTAGGGTTTTGCCTATAGTCAGTTTATTTCTGATTTTTTGGGCAAGACTTGATCCCATGGCTTTCTATGTGTTCTCAAACATCTAGTGTTGGAATATGGACCATCCATGTCTTTCACAAGGGTTTCAATTGGCCAAATGATTGAAAATCAGACAGATTGGGAATAAAGTCAAATGATCAAGGGAAAAGTCAACTCTTGACTTTTCTAGGTCAAATTCATGTTCGTCATGTCAAATATGGTCCATGGGTGAGATTTGATCAAGAAATATCAAAGGAATCATGAAAAATCAAGAATTATGGAAAGTTACCCTATTTGGAAAATTAGGGTTTTAGAGACTTTCCATTTTGGGAAAGTTTTTCATGCCATGTAGCTAACTTCATGGCCATTTTTCTTTATGATCCAAGCCTCATCTGAAAATATTTTTCAAATGAAAGTTTTAGTGTGTATTCCAAGCTTTCCAACCATATAAATAATGTTCCATTTGGATTCCTAGATCAAGAGTTATGATCAATCAAAGTTAGGATCATCAAGTTGTTCAAATGAAAAACTTAGAATTTTTTCTAAGTTCTAAAAGTCAGTTTTGAGACCATGTTTTCAACACCAATTTCCATCATGTTCTAAGCCTTTTTTCAATTTGATTTTCACATGAAAGTTGTAGTATCAAGTGTCCTCTTTAATTTGGTATCAAGAACTTGAAGATTGGATCAATATTTAAAGAGATACAATGCTCTAAAGTCATTATCATGCAACTTGTAAAGCATGAAAAATACTTAGAATTTTCTAAGTGTAAAAGCTAGATGGTATTATGCAATGTTCATGACCATTTTTTTTATGATCTAAGACTCCTCTCAACTTATTTTCAACATGGTAATTGTGGTACCAAATTCATTCTTCAAGTTGATACCAAGACTTCACCATTTGGCTCATTATTCACCAAGTTGTGAGCTTCCAAAAACCATACCATGGATATGTTAGTCAACTTCATGCCATGACTAAACTTGTGTACAAAACCTTGTCCTCTTGTTGCAGCATGTGCATAATACCATTCACCACACCAATATGTTCTCATTACTACATTTAACCAAGCCAAAACCATACATACATGCACACACCTCATACTTACTTTATAAGTCCATGAAAAAAAAGGTAAACTTAATCTACAAGTTTCAATTGTACCAGCATGTTCACATCACCCCTCATTATCATTACCATCATAATGTACCATGACAATAACCATGCATAACACTATGCATACAAACCTAACATAACCCGTGCCATAACCTCACTTCCTCTTTTTTTTTCCAATTTTCATTAAACTTGCTTAACTGCACTATAACCCTGATTAAATTCTAACCAATACCCTAACCATATATAAAAACCTCTAACCACCATCAATTGAGGCAGTTACAACAGTTAGAGAGAGAGAGATCCAAGAAAAATCCATTGTTGCACCCATTGTTGAGAGCTTCGAATCTCACTTCTCTGAGGAGATTTTTCCAAGTTTCTCTCACATTCATCACCACCATAACTCCTTCTAGATGCTGTATGCATCCTCATTGATCTGGGAAAGATGTACTCTCACCTACGAATTCACCACCTTCCATTGTTAAGTTGTTTCTCCCCTCAATATCAAGGTGTTTTTAGGCATTTATTTTGCTTGGTGTTGATCTGAAGACTTGCATTGAAGTTTTCAGGGTTTCCATTAACAAGATTTAAAGCTCCATCAAGGTCAGTTTTCTATGAATCCTTCATGCATCATGTTAGAGCTAGTTAGGTGGTTTAGCAAATCATGATCATGTACATCTGAAGCCCTACATTGGTAGGCATTGTTTGGTGGTTGAACTAAAGCAAGATGTGAGATTTTAGGATCTCAGATCTAATTTATAAGCTTTGAATCTCTTGATAAAGGGGTCTTTTGAGAAAACCAAACGTGGATTCGGGATCTACGCAGTGAGACGAACACGTCCATGGCGTTTTTTCCCATTTCTAGGACTTTTGGCCGCCGGCGACGGTGGACTCCCACATGAGAAGACGACCGGAGGTCTTCTCCGGCTACCTGAACCCAAACCCTAGCCCTTGGTCAAACTGGCGTGTGATGTTGTTATTGGGCCATGTCATTTTTCTGCCCAGCGTGTATTATTTTTTTTAACCGCGTGTGGTTTCAATTCAAACAGGCCAATGAGAGTCTTCAAACACAGTAATGAAGTTGCCACTTCATTCTCCCACGTGAGCAAATTATTGGCTCTTTCCCTTTTCCTTTTTTGAATAATCAGAAAATGGTGATATGGATTGGTACCTGGGCCCAGCGTGTTGCTATGCGCACCTCCCATTCTTGGGCCCAGTAGGTAATAAACTGGATTCTTGCTATACATGCACCCCTAGCCAGATTTGTGAGTTTCTTATAATTCTTTTTTACACGTTTCAAAAGTAAATTTTAAAAATAGATCCTTTTGCCTAAAAATTTCAAATAAATTCATGGAGATTCTATGAGGCTTTAATTAGTTTTTGATGAATTTTATTTTCATTTTGATCATATTGGGTATTTTTTCTCAATTTCTGATTGGAGAGTGTTCATATTGGCATACCTTGTGATTCAAGCATTGAAAAATGACCTTCCCTTAATAGTTTTGATCCAATTTTTTGTGTGTATTTTGAAAATTGATAATAGGACTCTTACATGTCCAATTGATGTTTTGGTCATGATTTTTGAGTCAATTTATAAATGCTTTTTTGAGACTTGTTTATATGATCCCTAATTGTAGCATGCTTAATGTTAGCAATTGTTTGAGCACTTTTGGTGCATATTTTTGATCCAATCTCTTTTACATGATCACTCACTGACCTTAACATGACATTGTTAATTTTGTATAATTTTCCAAAGCACTTCACCATTTTTCATGAATATTTCAATGTGAACCTATTGTGTGGATGTATGCCTAGAACTAGGTTAAGTTTGATACTTGTGGGTGAGCTCTTTATACCAAATTTAAGGACATGTTTGAGCATGTTCATGATTCCATTTTTTGTGCCTTGTACTCCTTGTATTTTTTTTTGATCATGATTCACATGATTTCTTTGAACCCTAAATTGCTTACTCGATCTTACTCGATGCTTGCTTAGGTGCTTTGGTTTGGTGATGCATTTATGCAACCCTTCTTGGGATATTTTTGTACATCATTTCACATGTGGTTTATCATGAGGTAGATCCTGCCCATATTGATTCATAGGTCATTTCACATGCTCCTAATTGATGTTATGCTTTCACAAGTTTGAACATGGATAAGCATTCAACTTTGTTGCCTTGCACTTGAACTTTGGGTTGTCTTATTTGGCCAATGCTTTGATATTCAAATGTGCAATTTCACATATCATTTACCACTGCCCTGTGTGTGTGAATACTTGATTCATTTGACCTTGGCTTTGCTTTTACATGCTTGAACTTATTTTGCTTCTAGCGGAGGATTAAGTGGATTTTGACCACTACTCGTGATATCTTTTGAGAACATGTTTCCATGATGATTTTGTGAGATCTAAATGCTCATTTTTAATATGAATAACATGTATACATTGAAATGAGCATGAGTAGGAACTTCCTCATCCCATTTATAGGTCATTTGTGTACCTTAAGTGCATACTTTTGTGTGTGAATGAGAACATGATTTGTGCACTAACTTTGATCACTTTCTTAGCATCATTTGTGTGTCATCTTTGCTCATTGCTTTTGGTATTCAAGTGTGAAATATTATAGGTCTTTTACGTCTGATGTGTATGCTTTGACATTGCTTTACCATGTTATTTCTTTTCTCTTTGCTTGAGTGATAAGGTACATGCTTTAGAAGATGTTTAAGTTTGGTTTTGGCCCTTACTTACATTAGCTTTGGAAATTGAGTTTAACAAGAAAAGTTGTGAAAATTTTGGATTGATCTTGAGCATTGGATACATGTCTCCACTTCTGACCTAAGTCCTTTATGAGTTCTTTTCACACTTGTTTGCTCATTATGTAACCATGAATGATTAAAACAGGCTTAAGGTAACATCTTTGTGTATAACTTTCAAATCTCTTGAACATAATTGATGTACAGTCCATGATTAATTCTTAATACTTCAAGCTTGCTTTCTACATGTTTATATCACATATGTTACTTGAATACATGACTTGACTTCCATTTGTGTGACTTTTAGAAGTCATTTTGACATAGCTTGTAAATGACAAATATTTGTAGACTAGTGTAGACTATAACTTGTTTTCTTTTGACAATGCTTATGACATTAACATAGTTAGGATATGGTAGGTTTAGCTACTGCCCCTTTTAGGTTCATGTCCCTTTAGGGTTCACTTCTCATTGCATATTGCTTAACTTTACTCCTAGGTTAGAATTAGGGCATTTGCTTGTGCATTAGGACATAGTCTTGCATTTTGCTTTCAACTACTTGATAGTTGAGCTTGGCTTAGAGATGGTACGTTACTTTTGGTGATTTACATTGATGTTTATACTTGCATGACCTCTTTCATCTCACTTCTACTTTAATTCTCTCCTTTGTGATTGATTAGTCTAATGTTTACTTGTGTGTTCACATGATCCCTTAGGATTCCTAGCTTCACTTAATTTCTGATTAAGTTGGAGGTAGGAGAGACATTAGGTTTGCAATCCATGTATGATAACAAGTAGGATAGTCCCTTCTACCTCAACCTTAGGACCATTTTGTATGACAACATTAGGACTTAGTTTCCCTTAGTTGTTTTCTTTGCAACACTTGAGTCCTTTCTCTTCTCTTCTCTAAACAAATTCAAAATACATAATAAATACAACGAGTATTGTACGCCACGAGCCTTAAGCACATGGGAAATGAAGAATGAGGGGTCTCCCTTCACTTTTCTAGAGTGTTTAGCATACGCCCCATTTGGGGGCGACCATGCGACGTATTCGCTCCTATGTCATAGACTTTAGTGCAATACAAGTTTCAAACTAACTTAAACCACTTATGTCTAAAAAACACAAACAAAGTTCAAATCATTTTATTCTTCGGGATTAACTAGGTTTCAAATCATTTTCAGAAAAGAGCACGTTACTTCCGTTTTTTCGCAAACAGGCATCGACCCTAACTGTCGGACGCGAACTTAACGTCGCTCATAAAAAACACTTAATGACCTTGTAGGCCGAACTAAGACTGCTCTGACTTCCTCTCTCCTGTACGATTGAGGATATGTAGGCACAAGACGGCGATGTCTTGGCGAGCAACCTTCCCCCACAATCCCGTATTCCTTCGAACTACGTTGACTCTGACTTTCCCGTTCCCGAGGGAATATGTAGGCCTAGGAAAGCGATGTCCTATCGAGTCGTCTTTTGTTTTCCTTTCTAGTTAGCAGTAGGCTTTAGATAACTCACCCTTTGGTTAGGACAACAAGCGTGGATCCCATCGAGTACGATGGACGCGAGGGGGTGCTAATACCTTCCTCTCGTGTAATCGACTCCCGAATCCAGACTATGGTTGCGATGACCTTGTCTTTCCCCTTTTAGGTTTTCTTCGATCGTTTCCTTTTCCTGCGTCGGGATAAATAACGTTCGGTGGCGACTCTTCTATCTTTTCCGCCGGTTATTTTTCGCAGATGCGACACATTTCTTTTATTTTCGTGGATTTTATCGATATTTTCCTTTTCCCTCTTTGAGAATATATAAAGTTCAGTGGCGACTCTGTTTTGATTATATTTTGAGTGTTCCTTATGCTCGGGTATTTTTCACGTCGCAACACCCCCCTTCTTGAGTCCATGAGAAATTTAGGTCAAGGTCTCAAAATTTATTTATTAACTTGTACTCTAGCATCATTAACTCCGTCGCATGCATCTCTTTTCTACCTAACGAGTTTTCCACCTTATTGTCCTTTCCAGGGTGATACTTTAATTGGAAATCATAGGCTTTCTAAGAAGCATTTTCACTCTTTCTGATCAAATAAGTACTTCAGGATTTTATGGTCATTGAACATTTCAAAATGTACTCAGGTCATGACTCTACACTTTAAGTGCAAACATAATTTCAATTAACTCTAGGTCCTGAGTTGAATAATTATCTTTATATGTTTTCAACTATCAGGATGCGTAGGCTACCACCTATCTGTTATGCATCAGGACACACATAAACCCTTCTTCGAGGCAACGTAGAAAACATCATACTTTTGCGTAGGGTCTAGAATAATTAAGACTGGACTTGTGGATAACTTCTTCTTCAGCTTTTAAAAGTTCTTTTCACACTCAAAGTATCATTGGAATCGAGTCTCCTTATGATTGTGTCAAGCCAATGGTAAGGCTATTTGAGAAAATCTCATAATGAATCTTTGGTAATAACTTGTACGCCCCAAGAAGCTTCTCACTTCGTATGCTTTCTGGGGTCTCTCCCTAATTAATAATGCAACCACCTTTTATGGATCGACAACTACCCCTTCATGAGAGATTATATTCCCATTTAATTTCACTTCGAGCACCCAAAACTCACACTTACAAACTTGGAAAAGAGCTTATTTTCTCGCAGAATCGGAAGTTTAGTCATAAGACGCTCTATGTGATCTTATGGAGTCTGAGAGTAAATTAGGATTTCACCAATGAAAATGACTACAAATTTGTCAAGGTACGGATGAAATACACGGTTCAAGTAGTCCATGAAAATAGTCAAGGCATTGGTTAATCCGAAAGGAATTACAAAGAACTCGTAGTGTCCATATAGCGTCTTGAAAGCGGTCTTCAGTGTGTCATAATTCTTTACTCAGATCTTGTGGTATCTAGATCGCATGTTAATATTTGAGAATGCCTTAGCTCCATTCAATTTACCGAGAAGGTCGTCAATCCTAGGCAATTGGTACTTGTTCTTAATGGTGTTTTTATTAAGTTGGAGGTAATCAACACACAACCTCATAGCACCATCCTTCTTCTTTACTAATAACACTAGAACTCCCCACGAGGACACACTTGGTTTAATGATATGTTTTTCCAACAATTCTTTGAACTGAGCTTTCAATTCTATCAATTCTAATGGAGACATTCAATATGGTGCGATGGAAATTAGCCATGTGTCGGGAATCAAATCGAGGGAGAAGTGAACTTCACTTTTAGGAGGCAGAGAAGTGACATATTTTTAGAATACATATGTAAATCTCACTACCGGAATATAAGAGATCTCTCTCCCCATCTCAACGTCTGTTTTAAGTATCAGGAGGAAGGCTTTACTCAAATGAAATAGGCGATGGATTATGCAAATCGTACCTTCAAGAAGTGTAGAAATTACTTCATTCGATGTTATTTCTTCAGCAGGTATGAAAATAGCCTTTTCCTTAAAACTAATGTACACCTAATTGGTAGAGATTCCATCCACACCCAACACATACGTATCTTCTTAAAGGGAAGACATATCAGATCAATTAATAAGGTTTGATCATTCACGGTTATCGAACAATTCTCGCACACCAAGTTAGTTTCTTCATTATTGTTTGTGGCCAAAGTGACTACCATGGGGAGAGGTAGTGGACCTAATTACAAACCGAGTCTCTCTACACATCTAGTTGAAATGAAAAAGTGTGACACTCAATATCAAAGATAACAAAGAGTGGTTGATTTTGCATATAACACATACTAGTTATGAGATCATTATTGCTCTTGGCCATATTAGCATCAAATGTGTACACATGTCTTGTTCTTCTAGGTCCGACTTCCGAGGCTCCTTGAACTCCTGACTTAGGAAAATCTCGTATCATACGGTCAGGTTTGTGACAATTGTAACATACTGATGATATATACATGCAATTTTCAAAAAATTCTTTCTTACACTTTGCGCATACTGGTAGTAATTAGGACCTGGAACCTTGAGCTTGCTTGCCTTTTGTTGGAGAAGCCTTATGCTTTGATTATTGGATAAATTTCCTAAATCCCTTCGCTGACACCATGCTTGTTCTCTTTCCAACTGAATCTTCTTTATGTCATTCTTCATTATATAACACTATTGTAAAAGCTCAACATTGGTGTCAAACTTTTGATGGGAAATATTATGCTCAATTTTCCTCCTCATCCCAAACTTGAATTGATTTATCTCCCATCTCTCATCTGGCGTATACAATGCTTGGCCTAAGTAAGTAGCCAGGTTTTATATTTTTTTAGCAAACTGGGCTACTGACATGTTTCCTTGTTGGAAGTCTAACTGCTTCTGTGCTTGCAGAATATTTGAAAAAGCATTTATCCATAAAGACTTCTTGAAAGTGTTCAGTATCCTTCAGGATATCCCTTGCCTTCGTATAGGCAGTAGAATTGTCTCACCATCTCTTTGCTGCTTATGTCAGCGTATGGGTAGCAAAGGTGACCTCTTATTCATCAGTTCATAGAGTCATCTTGAAATTTTTTTTCCATCTCCTTAAGCCAGATCTATGCAATTAGCGAATCGAGGCTTCCTGCAAACTCATGGGTTCATTCTATAGAACATCCGGAAGGACATATTTCCCATTTTTGGTTGTGGAGGGTGAAGCAGTTGCTGCTGGTTGCCTTATATTTCATGCATTATTTGCGTTATAAACACCTATTATTGATGTTGCTGTTATGGTCCCTTGTCTTGGATCGTGTTGACACAGTCCTAGACGCGGTAGAAGCTTTGCTTCGACCTATGGTGAAGGTAGAAGCGGGCTCGTCCTTGACAGAGCCTCTTCTTAAATTCACAAAATACTTTTTTGATAATAATTATTGATAACTTTCATTGATAATCTATATGCCTTTAAATAGGCTTACAATAGAATAATAATCCCTAATTAAACTAGGTCAATAACTACTTTTCCCTAAAATTACTCTCATTTAAATTTAAATGATAACAATCCTAGTTAATAGGTAGATTCTATTTTGACCCCTAAATCCTATCCTAAAATTACTGAAATTCTGTTATGCTAACTTATAGAAACTAACAAATAAATAATTAAATCCTACTCAGCCTAACTAATCATAATCAGCAGAACTAGAGGGCCATATCATCACTTCCCCTCTCGGTATTGAGCTTGTCCTCAAGCTCAAATTCAGGATACGTTTCGCGAAACCGATCGAAAGGTTCCCATGTTTTATCTTCCGGAGTATATCCTTCCCACTGGATTAACAATTCTTTAATTCCTCTATTTATTCTACTACAAATAGCTTTTTTAGGGATAGGTAAGGCCTTGCCATCGAACGCTTGGGGTATGTTCGCCTTTTGGTTTCGTGAGCACTGCAGTTTGCGTTCAAATGCTCGAGCCATATTCATAGAAACTCCGAGATTTTGTGGTTGTTGAAGCTCAACGTCTATCCTTAATTCATCAATCAGCCCAACACTAAATAAGTCCACTTGTTGCTTAGGCTTAAGATCATGGGTTCTAGCAAGCAAGGACTGAAATTGGCGTTGATAATCCTGCACAGATCCAGTTTGCTTGAGGTTGGCGAGTTCTCCTAATGGATTATTGCTCATAGGTGGTCTGAACCGTATATGGCAACATTCCTTGAAGCGTTCCCACACCATTCCGGGTTCTTCTTCTTCTTCCATTTGATCGAACCATAGTTGCGCTTCTCCTATCAAGTGAAACGCTGCTAATCCCACCTTGTCTCCTTCAGCACTTCTTTGGTTTAGAAAAAACCTATCACAGCGCCTCAGCCACCCTAACGGGTCGTCTGTCCCATCATAAGTGGGAAATTCGATTTTGGAATAGCGCGGAATCATGCCTCCCCCCATTTGCGAGATGTTTTTGTCTCTGTGATCATTATTGTTGCCCTTGTTGTTTACTTCATCTCTTGAGTTGTCTTTTTTGGAACCCTTATTCCCTTCCTGAACTATGGTGGAGAGATTAGCCACCTGCTCTTCAAGAGCAGTTTGCCTGGCTGTCATATGTTCCATGAATTCCCTCATTGTTGCTGCTAAATCCGCGTCACCCATGTTGGCTCTGGATACCAAATTGTTATGGTCCCTTTTCTGGGATCGTGTTGACACAGTCCTAGACGCGGTCGAAGCCTTCTTTCGACCTATAGTGAAGAACAGAAGCGGACTCGTCCTTGACAGAGTCTCTTCTTAAATTCACAAGTATTTTTTTATAATAATTATTGATGATTTTCATTGATAATCTGAATGCCTTTAAATAGGCTTACAATAGAATAATAATCCCTAATTAAACTAGGTCAATAACTACTTTTCCCTAAAATTACTCTCATTTAAATTTAAATGATGACAATCCTAGTTAATAGGTAGATTCTATTTTGACCCCTAAATCCTATCCTAAAATTACTGAAATTCTGTTATGCTAACTTATAGAAACTAACAAATAAATAATTAAATCCTACTCAGCCTAACTAATCATAATCAGCAGAACTAGAGGTCCATATCAGTTGCATATGCAGCTGATGTTGTTGTTTTTTATGTATCATCCATGCCCAGCAATCCTCACCCCCTCCTTGTCCGGATGCTACACCTTGTGCACGGTTCACTCTTGGACTTTCTCTTTCTCAGGGTGGTTCAACCATAATATTTTTCCTATCACACATATAAATGTAAAACTGTTCAGATGATAAGATTCACATAGATAAAACCCATGATAAAGTAAATGATTTACCATTAATGTTCCTTGGTTAAACCTAGAATCGACCTTCTCTGATACCAATTTTAATAACCCCAAAGATAGAGTCTAGAATTATCCATTTGAATTATTAAACATATTGGTATGTTACATCAAAATTAGTATAGATTCAAACCAAGTACATGGAATAACATATGGTACATCAAATGTGCATAAACCACTTGACATTCTTCAGGTTATCTTGCCTTTTGTTTTACCTAATACTTGTTCATCTGAAAGAAATGAATAAACATTGGGTGAGATAACACATCTCAGTGGGATCATTACTAAATCTTAAGTCCCCTCGTTGACTATTTTTCAACTATAAGTAGCTCATAATTCATTTAGGTATTCAAACTCTTAAGGTAGAATCTCGGGGTAAAACTAATCCCATACTCTTTAGGGATGACAACATAATATCCCTTACACCCACGTATACCACATAGTGTGTCTAACATTACAAACCAATTAAGGTCTTATTAGCTATCCTAATTTTGAATCAAATATAAAGAGATTATTAACATCCTGTTAGAACCACGCATTTTAAGTCTAATGTTACAGGATTACTTATATCCTAATAGTACTTGATATGTATTATGTCTAATTACGAGTCATTTGAGCAGTAAGTCATATCATTCATATATGTTATTAGTTGTCCAATTCTTAAGACTTGGTAATAAATAAAACACTCACATATTTCATCAATTGGGATGTAAACAATAGGGGTTAAGATCTAATCCCATTAACCATCCTCTTTTCATAACTTATGAACATGCTACATTTCATTACTTACACTCCTACCTTGGTTTACTAAAGCCATTACGACCCAACCGTAGTGCATGATACGGCACTTAATGGGCATAAATTCATTCTCATTCGCATCAAATCAAATATGCATCCAGAAATTGCCACTCTCATTCTCACCAATTGCATCACTCAAAAATATTTATAATTAGTTCAAAGTCAATTTATGGTAAGCAATTTAGTTTATATTCTATTACACAACTTACATACAATTTTGGCTTAATATTCTTTTTTTTTTTTTCCTATATCTTAATTTCAGGTTTCATTGTACTCACGTAATTTAAAAAAGGTCTATATTAATTCTTTAACTCGTTAAAACGTTCTATATTAGTAATTTTTGTCGGATTAGTGGTGAAAAAACTCAAAAATCCCACTACAAAAAAATGTAGGATTAGTTACCATAATTTTACTACAAAATAATTTTGTAGCTAATTCTTATTTAAAAGACAATCATATAATCAATACAAAAACCATCACTAATTCTTTTTTTATTAATTTTATTTACTTATTTTAGTTACATGAAACATAAGAGGAAATAATTTGCTGAAACACTACTTGAAAGAAGCAAAACATTCGAAAACGGTAAAACGCGAAGAATTTTACACATAAGCGTTTTTTTCTCAAACGCGCTTCTTTTTCAAACGTGATTCTCCCGGAAGGCCTCCAACGCGAAAGTGCTGTTTCCGAAACGCGATTTTGCAGCCGGATTGCTTCTTCGCAAACCCAAACGCGATTCGTAATCTCACTGCATCGTTCAGTTACGTTTTGGTTATGGTTCAGAACTTCTTCGGTTCAGAATGCTCATGGTTTGGTGTACTTTTACGGTAAGCTTCACGGTTTCATGTTGATTACGCTTTCAATTGGTTTCTCTGTTTTTTTGTTTCGGTATTGATTCTAAATTAAGTTAACACTAGCATACAACATTATGAAGCTAAATGGAGGAATGTTTACGTGTTAAAAATGCAAAAATACGGCTTTTGGTCTTGCCCGCAAGGTGTTCTATAAAATGCCTCAACCATATCTCGTGCGTCACATGTTCGACAAAATGTTTCAGCTGGTTTCTTCCGTCTTTTCGCTTCTGTTTTGATGTGCATAGTGATGCTGAATTTTCTGTTATTGTTGTTGATTGTTGTTGAACTCTTGAATTGATGCTTTGATCTTTTTCTGTTTCAGCTGAGTAATTATTCTTCAATGGAAGGTGTTCTTTAGTGTGAGCCACATTTTGACCAACTCTTCAAGGATCATCGGCAAGAACTTCTAATCACGTATGTCTTCTTGTTCTTCAACCAGCTCCTCAAAGAGTATGCATACTCTCTCTACGTACTTCATGATTTCATTAGATTTTTTGTATAATGAATTTTTATATTAAGTTAGAAATGTAAACAACTAAAGAATGTGCAAATATTTAGTGTTTTCATGTTATTTTATAAGTTACTGAAGCTGTGTGAAACTGAAGAATATGATTAGCTTGTATTTAGATCAAATTTTGATTTGTATGTTAGCTGCAGCAGCATTTTAATCTAATCTGAAATAATGCTAACAACTGGCTGATCCCTTATGTTCGATTTGTCTTCCGTACGAATTGTAGTCTCATAATTATATATTTGAATTTAGTCTTTCAAGTAGTTTTATGTTCTAACTTCTAAATACCTTTTAGGTTTGCTTGTTATTTTCAACACACACATTGCACATTATCATCATTTTTCATTTCTTTACATGTTCACACAAACATACGAATTCTAAAATCATATTTACTAGACATGGTTGAAATTCATTTATATTCTTTTACTGCTTCACTCTATTGAATAGTAACAAACAAGTTTAATGATTATGCGTACTCTTAGACCTTATGTCAGTTGTCTGAATTTGATTTTTTTGGGATAACATGAATCCAGCTACTCAATTCTTGTCAAGAGGAATTCCATTTATATTCAATACATGGATTGTCAGGCATCTCACAGAACAGGACTATGCGGTAACATTTTGTTCTTTCAGTTTTGATTTTCCGTACCATCTTTTGACTGTATGATTGTAAACTTACTCCTTAAAATGTAATTTACTCCATGTTAAGAGTCCTAAACATCCCATTTTTTGGATATATATGTATATATGGAATAGTCCTTTTGAACCTTTTGTCGACACTCACTTCTCACCAAAAGTGTCCTCAATTCGGTCCCCATCAAAGTCATGGAAATCTGGGTCTGGAACACTTGTTGAGACAGAAAGAGGCACCTCTGAATCAGCAGAGATAGAGTTGTTGTTGGTTGGATGTGAGACTCTTAACAAAATATTTTTCATATTATAGTGATGGTACTTCAATGGAAGAAGATGTCGTGAAGCTAATGAAAGTAGCGTGGATGAGTGTCCCACTTAGCATATTTGTTACATTGTAGCATGCCTTTTTGTCTTCTGGTGGCAACAAATAAGTTCTTTAGTCCTTATGGGTAAGCTGTCTTGATCAATGGTAATCCATCGAAGCTTATTGTCATATGTTTTCCTTTATACTTTTATGGGTAATTAGAGGTATTTTCTATAATATTGTCCCCATTAAAAAATTTTAATGTACCAAGCATCCTGGAATAACTGTTCAAATTTGATCTTTTATCAATGAAGTTCTCTTGTTATGCCAGGTTTTGCGTGCATTTTGGAGCTGTTGGCCGAGCCTTTGTATATTCTTTCCCAGAACTTGGTCTTGCTTGAATTACGGTTGATGGTTGAGAGAGTAGCTACATCTCACGGTGCTTGACATTGTACTTTTTAATTGTCAAGCTAACTGGAATGGTTAGAGCTTAGCTATACTGAGCATATATTTTAGTCTTTACTTTTCTTATCATTAAGCAGATATTAAATGCGTTTTCTACTATTCATATGACATACCAATGACAGGTTAGTTATTGGACATGTTTCTTTTTTGTCAGCTACTATTGTCTTCATTTCTGGTTCCAAAAATCTAACTGTTTTATTATTTTTAATTCCCTTTTTATGCCTTTGGAATTAAACATAAGGTATATGAAATTATGAATATTGTTTTTATCAGATTTGTGTTTTGAATTGATCTAATTGTGTTGTTTAATGTTATGTAGATGTTGATTTTAAGATCAAGCTTCTCACAGTAGGTGACAAGAGATTGAAACTAACTATTTAGGAAACCGGTAATCTCTATACTCAAACCTTATGCTGCTTGTTCATGAAAATAGTCTTTTTTTAGTTACTGCCACAAATCTGATGATGTTATTCTTAAAGTTTTTCTGCAGCTGTGGACCATGCAAGAACAACTTGTTTGAAGGTATTATAGTTTTTTTTTGCTGATCTTCGAGTGCTAAATATGTTATTTATTTAATTAGGCTTTAAATATGCAGGTATACATTGGTTCCGACTTCTGTGTATCTTGGCTTTTGTGCTTCTATAATATGGGTTGGACAGGTACCTGCCACTTATTGTAGTTCCATAGTTCCTTTCTATTGTCATTAGTCCTCCGTATCTTTACCAATCTTGGTTTGAACTGTCAGGGAACATATCTAACTTCCACTGCACGCAATCATGCTATAGATTACAATTTCCACGAAGGTGCAGTAATTGGAGACTTTAACGGGGAATTCTGGGGTGTGCTTGCGCTTAATCAGGTCATAATTTTTTACTCAACTGGTGATTTCATTGTTTATGTTTCTTTAAATTAAAACTACTTAGAGTTCAAAACAGTTTTGCAGTTGATCGGAAATCTTATTACATTTTCTCTACTCAGTGATGGGCAGGTATGTGGTGGTTAGTTTTCATCTTTTGAAATATACTCTTGTTTTAGAATATTTTACATATTCTTTAGGATGGTTTTCTATTTTGCCATTTTGCATCTATTCGGTTCATATATCAGTATGCGCACCAACAGATGCTGAGAATGTTTCTTCGATGAATTGTTTTTAAGGTATGGAATGTTGTTGAGAAGCACAAGAAAGGAGATTATACCTCACTAATTCATGGTAAATATGCTCAAGAGGAAACAGTAGCAACTGCTTCTTTTGCTGGAAAATACATAATTATGAAAACTATGGCAGAGGTTGGTCCTAAGTTTTTGCTAGTCGTCAATTTTATGGAACTTTACTTGAAGAAATTTGTTCTAACTTTTGTATAACTGACAAACTTATCCAGGCTGAATATGTTTGAGATTATATTCTCGATGGTGAACTTAATGGATCCAGCTCAACCAGAGAGGCATTATATGAGGTGCTACCTTTGTACTGTGATCGATATGATCGACATTGCTTTAAAAAAGCCTGTAGTGTTCAATGTTGTGATTATTTTATTTTTCGTGTACAGAAATTTAAGTCTGCAGTTTCTAAGGGTTTTGATCCAGACAAGGACCTGATAAAACTTGGTATTGCAAATCAGACAACAATGCTCAAGGGTGAGACTGAAGAGATTGGTTAGCTTTTAACTTTTTTTGGAGTTAGCAGCATATGGATTCTCTTGCGCTCTATTCATAAATTTTAATTAACTGTGATATGTATTTTGTGAACTGGTTGACAGGGAAACTAGTAGAGTGATGCGCAAATATGGCGTGGAAAACGTTAACGAGCACTTCATAAGCTTCAACACAATTTGTAATGCTACTCAGGTACATCTTTAGTCCTTTGATGTTCTAAACATGTCTTCATTCTAATCAAACAGTTGTTTTGAATTTTTTTCCTTTTAGGAGAGACAAGATGCTATTTACAAGCTTGTAGAGAAAAATATGGATCTTATGTTAGCAGTTGATGGCTGGAACTCGAGCAATACATCTCACCTGCAAGAGATAGCTGAGGAACGCGGAATTCCTTCTTACTAAATCGAGCAATACGTCTCACCTCTGCAGTTTTCTGGTAATAATGGTTAGAAGAGTGTTGAAGAATTGGTGTTAGATGTCTTGCATCTTTCCACAAACAGGTATTTTTTAATGTAGTTTTGTTTTTTTTTGGTTCTATTTGATTGGCTCCTATAACATATATCTAAGTCAGTTATTTCTCGGAGCCTATGTTATTTCCTGAATTTTGAAGTTAGGCTTGTTAGTTCATCTGGGAGTTAAGTTAGTTAGGATTACCTTGGACTTAGGACCTAGACAATATGGTAGACCACATTATTTATAAATGGTAGGAAGGAACGAGAGGAGACTTTCGGATTTGAGAGAATCGTTTTGTGGAACCAGAATCTGTTTCTACACTTTCTGATCAAGACAGGTACTTGTCCCTAAACAATCACAAGGCCTTGAATCCTAGTATTTTTGGAACTGAGTAAAGTTCTCAATATTCAACTCAACGAGCTCAAGGATTATCCAATTGTTCAGAAATCAAGTTGCCAAACAACAACAGGTTTGTGTTTACGCTTCCCTTTTCGAAATCGGTAATGGATTTTTTTCACCGTGATTCATTTTTCTGATATGCATTTTAACTTGGTGTTGTCTGAGGTTCATCAAGATGTGGTGTTTCTGTTTTCTTGAACTAAATTATTGTATATTTGTTTATTCAGAGACATCAACATGTGGAGAAGTTGCACAAGGCTACCCGTGTCGGCAAGGTATACATTTTATGTTCTTTTCAAGATTAATAATTAGCTTTCTATAGTGTTTATTCACTAGTGATTATAGAGATTTGTGCTGAACTTTTATGGTTGTTTTTACAAGAGAAGCTTCCTTGTATTTAGAATAGAAACTTCTGTAAACACAAGTATTCTTTGTTAGTGTACTTATGATTATTACTCACATTTGACCTATAAATATGTATAAATGAAATTTAAGAGAATTGTAGACTAATTTGGAAAAGTATTGGATATTTATTGTTTGTGTTGTTCCATTATCATATTAATTTCATAATAATGAATATCTTAATTAGAAATATTGAGGAAATAATTTATAAAAATTTTAACTAGCATAATTAATTTTATGAATAATTTTAATCTTGCTTGATTAGTTTTAATTAGAATTAATAATAATATATAAAAAATTAGCTTGAGATTTGCTACGATATTTTTGCGGTAATATTGTAGTTGTTTAGTTTGAAAATGTAAATTTAAGGCTCCGGTTTTGCTACACTTTAGCTTGGATTTAACTAGGAAAATTTAGATATTAGTTGGAGTTTTGCTAGGAATTTTTGCCCTAGATAATTAGCCACTCAATCCATGCTACGACTGATATTGTAGTTAATCGACAACTAATTTTCAACTAAATCTGTTTGATAGAGATTAACTTCAAATTAGCTACGGTTTTGGCCGTAGCTATTTACAGATTTTCTTGTTGTGTCCGTCGCTAAATTTGTTTCTAATTAGACGGAATAACTAATATGGAATGTTTTGAAAATTTAAAAAATCAATATAGATTTTTTTTAATTTAATATATGACTAAAAAGGATATTAAACCTAAATTTTTTTTCAATATTATGAACAGACATTGTTTCTAATTTAGTCTACATTAGATAAAACCTAAGAACCCCACGTTGAGTTATGGTTATAAGCTCAAGATGTTAGAGGAAAGAGCTGATGGTTCTTTAAATTCTCTTTTTTTTCCTTAATGCAAGGTCTTCTCCCTATGCAAGGGATTTCCTTCAAGAAGATTGAAATGAACTTTGGAGCTTGGGACTTTTTTTTAGGCAATTTCTTAATGCACCGTCCAAGTTTCTTAGGCACCACGTGAAATTATTTTTTTGCCCCTCTATTTCGGATATGCACATCCGGACGCAGCAAATTTTTAAAAAACGCTGAAGTGTTCCGGATATGCATATCCGGAAATAATTCTGATGTGCACATCCGGAAGTATTTCTTATTAGTTCGCGCCAGACGTTCTTCCCCCCTATTTATTCACCTTTCCATTTCCACTCCTTCTCAAACTCTCTCAAACTCTCAAATTTTCAATCACCACAAATCTCGATTTTTTCCACTCGAGTTCGGTACAGAGCAACTGCTACAACGATCAACACATTCCAAATCCTCCGTATCACATTTTAATCGGTAAGTTTTCAAATTTTAGAGTTTCGGAGTAATTTTCGAGTAATCGATTTAGAGTAGACATTTAGGTGTAGAAATTGTTAGGTTGTATGAATAACATAGGTTAGAGACAATGTAGGTCATTTTTACTGCTTCAAACGGACGATCAGGGCATAAAAATGCCCTTTTGGTTGTTACAGTGGCCATGGCTGCTGTTTTTAAACTTCAAAATACGTACCGGATGTACAGATCCGGAAATATTGAAACGTTTAGTGTTTTCGGATGTGCACATCCAGAAATACCCAACGTTTAAAATTCTGCGTCCTTCCGGATGTGCACATCCGGGAATACCTAACGTTTAAAATTATGAGTCCTTCCGGATGTGCACATCCGGAAGACTATTTTTTTTTCTTTTTTAATTTTGCTTGTTTGTTTGTTTTTGTTTAATTATTTTTAAACAAAATTTAATTTATTTATTATGCTTTGCAGATTAGATGGCTGGCAGAGACGATCGTACCATACATGGACGGACAGCTCAGCACGCATCTGTCCGACGTGAGTGGATGCAGTCTACAGCCGAGGCTTCCGACGCAGAGGGAGTTGGGGTAGCCCCTACAGCTGAGGGACATCCTACACCACAGCCATCCACATCTCGGAGGCGTCGGAATTCTACTGCTAGTTCATCAGGGTCTCAGCCCGCACGCAGGCGTCGTCGGGAGACTACAGCTCCATCAGCTGCTCCTCCTCGTTCCCCTGTTGTTGTTCCTGTTCCAGAGGGTGATCACCCAATACATGAGGGTGTTGACGATGATGACGATTTCGATGAGCTGGGCGGTTACCCCGGGGGACCGTCTAATATGTCCATACTCGCGGGGTACTCTGAGCATACTGCCGGATTTGTCTGGCTAGGACAGGTAACCTTTCTCGGTTTATTTATAGAATTGTATTCGTTGAAAATATGTTCATTTGTAACATTGTTTTATTTGGAAATTTTCAGGATAAGGATTCACAGAAGTTCTATAACCATGGGGGCAAGGTTATGGACACGATTAAGATGCTGCCATCGGCTGAGTGGTTCACGTCTGCACTTGCGGAGTCTGGTCTTGGAGGCCTGTCTAGGATTGGGTATTCCCAGATCCAGTACGGTATCCTGATGGCATTTGTTGAGAGATGGGACCCTGAGACATCCTCATTCCATCTACCATACGGCGAGATCACGATCACACTAGACGACATCTCGTGCCTCTTACATCTACCGATCACGGGTACCCTTCTGAGTCACGGTAGGATGACGAAGGCGGACGACATAGAGTTGTTGGTTACAGAGCTTGGGCCTAGCCCAGAGAAGGCACATGTGGAGGTGCACCAGTTGAGGGGCGCACACGTCCGGTTCTCATTTTTTATGGATAGATTTACTGAGGCGCTTGCAGAGGCAGGACGGGCAGATGGTGATCCAGCTGAGGTGGCGATCCACAGGACGCGTGCCCTAAGGTGCTACTACTTGTTTTTGCTAGGCACGCAGGTGTTTGTGGACACCAGCGCCTATTATGTTGATATCGTCTACCTCAGGTACCTTTTGGATCAGACAAAGATCCATCGGTACAACTGGGGGTGGCTGCGCTGGCATTCACCTATTCCAGGCTCTCTGATGGTTGCCGCTGGGCAGCCAAGACTGTGGCAGGCAGCTGTACGCTATATGTGGTAACAAACTAATATTCTAAGTGATTTTTTCATTTCTTTTCTTTCTGTATTCATTATAATGTTTGACACTCATGTTATGTTTTCCATTTCTGGCATGGATTTTACAGTACTTTCCCTATATTACTGGTTGGGGGAGTGCCCAGGGGTACACTGAGGATATGCCACGTGCTGCTGCATTTGTCCTGCTCAGAGGGAACTAGGCATCGGACCCCTTTAGAGTGTATCTAGATCAGATGGCTGCTGAGGACGTTTTGTATTGCCCCTATGCCGCTCACCGTGTAACGCGCCCGTTCGATGAGGTTTGTTTGTTCTCAGGATGGTTGGCATGCAGTTCGACCGTTACTGCCCGATACCTACCAGAGCGCGTCTTGCGTCAGTTCGGTTACACGCAGATGATCCCCAGGATGCCTCTGAGTCTGCTCCTCTAGGCTTGACCCGCAGGCAGATAGATGAGCTATATGCTAACTACCAGTCCCACTTGGTACCGGAGGAGGCTCGGGCGACCAGAGCGGAGACAGACTGGAGTGTTGCTGCCGGGCACATCGTGTGGTTCTACACCGTCTCACACCCATGCATGGTGCCCACTGCTGAGGGATCGCCACCCAGACCTGCTCATCAGGAGATATTAGAGGAGCGGCAGTCTCAGCTGGACCACACTCAGGATGTCCTACCACGCTGTCGTCAGATAGAGCAGATAGCGCAGCAGGCCATTGCGGGCGGTCACCTCCCTGAGGGCTCTGGTGCCAAACTTGCCGTGGACAGGATTATTGCGATTGCTCAGGGGGCACTTCAGTACCGCAGACATCGATCCAGGATGGCGGGTAGGGGCAGAGGAGCAGGGGAGCCAGGAGAGATCCTTCGCCATACGCAGTAGTTTTTTGTTTGATGTATTATATTTATATTAGATGTATGCACTGTATTTTGACAGAGATTTATTATATATATATATATATCATTTTATTTTATATATGGATGTTGTCAAATGTATATTAAATTGCGACGATTTATTAACATATGCGACCAAGCAAAAAAACCGATTTTTAAAAAAAAAATAATGTTCTGCCTTTTTCCGGATCTGCAGATCAGGAATGTTTCCGGATGTGCACTTTCGGAAAGAATCAGCGTTTTTAAAAAAATTGGTGCGTCCGGATGTGCACATCCAGAATCAGGAGGCAAAATCGGAAATTCAGATGGTGTCTAAGAAACAAGCGTGGTGTGATAAGAAATGCTCTTTTTTTATTCCTCCCTCTCCTTATCTCCTCGTGCACTCCCTCTCCCTCTCACTCTAGATTTATGAATTTCAAGTGAATAGTGAATGTAAAATGTACACTAGAATTCTTGTAGCTCTTGGAGAAAGGACCTAAATACCCCACTCCACTTTCATATTTTCAAGTTTATCCTTAATATCTTTTCTCATTAAGGATTTCTATGTTCAGAGATATTGCTGATACAATAGTAGATTTTTGATATTTAAATGTTGTTACCATTCCAATATTTACTGTGGCTTCAAATTTAACTTTTAGTGTTGAAGGAAGAGTTATTGATTCATTTTGAAAGTTGTCTAGTATTTTGAGATAAAGTTAAATTCTAATCTGATAATTTTTATTTTATTTCATTATTTTTTACAAAAATTAATTTAAAATGTCAAATATATATATATATATATATATATATATATATATATATATATATATATATATATATATATATATATATATACTTTAAAATGGCTTTTAAGTCCATCAAGCAAGCGAGATGAATCTAACGAGATAAACCTAACTAGCTGAACAAAATTGTTCGTGAACTTTTAACGAGTCGAGTTTGAGCTTAAAAAAATCTGTGTCGAACTCAAACCGAGATTTGAACTGATCCAATTTTTAATGAGTCTAGCCGAGCTGAGGCAAGTTCGACTCGACTCAACTCATTTCCAGCTCTATTGACACTTCTTAAGAATAGCGCACGTAACTAATAAAAGATATGAGGGATAACATAGTAAATATATGAATATAATTTAAAAAAATTAAAAATTATATATATATATATATATATATATATATATATATTTATATATCAAAACACATTTAATAAAATGTTTAAAAATTTATAGTTAAAAAACATATTTTAGTATACATATATATAATTTTGCAAGGTAATAATATATATAATTAAAAACATATTTTTAGTTTTTAATATACAGTTAATATATATGTATATATTGTTTCAATAAAAACATTAATTAAAAAATATATAGTTAAAACAATATTTTAATATATAGTAATATATGAATATAGTTACATTAATAATTAAGTTAGCAAGTAAAAGTTTTAGAAAAAAAATTAAATTAATTTAATATTTTTGTATAATTCAAATAGTTAAAATAATTTTGAGAAAATAAGTTAATAAATTAGTTTTTATAAAATATTGTAAAAACAATTTTTATAAAGAAATATTAGTATTAATGCAAACATTCTCTGCAACCATGTTTTATGTACCAATAATATAAAGGTTGTGGAGAATGTTTGCATTAATGCATAGTGAAAGTCAAATGACATTGCATCATACAAACAAAATTAGTATAAGAATAATGCCACATCCATCTAATGGTCAAGCATGTAAGTAATTTGATTGGATGCATCCTAATTTTGTCGGAGAAACCAGAAATGTCATACTTGGATTATGCTCTAATAATATTACCCCTTACATTCATGTGCCATTCATTGTATAATCTTGTTAGCCTGTTACCATTACCCCTTACAATCTCTCTCTTGAGATATGCATGACAACCTTACACTTTTTTGAATTGCCACATTTCAGAACTGTCGAGTTCAAGAGTTGGAATTAATGTGTACTTTAAACATTTGATTGTCGAGTTCAAGAATTGGAATTAATGTGTACTTTAAACATTTGATTGATGATTTGAAGAGGTTGTGGCTTGGAGAGTGTACATATGATATATCTCGCACACAAAACGTTTCTATTCAAGCTACATTGATATGGATTATTGCCGACTTTCTTGCATATGGCATGTTATTTGGTTGAGGTACACATGTCAAAATGGGACGTTCGCATTGCATGGGACACACAAAGGCTTTTACTTTGAAAAATGAAGGGAAAAGTTTATGGTTTTACTGTCACCATAGTTTCTTACCTGAAAAATATATGTTTAAAATAAATAATAATGCTTTCAAAAAAAGGAGAAAAAGTAATAGATTTATCGCCTCCTTGGTGGTCATCGACTAAAGTATGGAATACAGTTTACAAACTACCGAAATTCACATATTATGGGAATATTTTCACAAATACAATTATACAAAAAGAATTATATTTAGGACCTCCCATATTGGAAGGGTATTTTGTTGTGACATAATCTTGACGTTATGCACATTGAAATGAATTTTTCTGATTATGTTTTTAACACATTAATGGATGTCCAAGGCAAAACAAAGGATAATGAAAAGGATACAAATGACATGGAACTTTTTTGTAATCGAAAAGACTTAAAGTTGAAGCCTCAACCGAATGGAAATTTATTAAAATCCAAGGCTAATTACATTATAACCCCCATAAAGCTAAAGTTGTTTTCCTGAATGAATTGAGAATACCTAATGGTTATTCTTCTAACTTAGCATGGTGTTCGATGCCAACACTAGGAAGTTGCATGTAATTAAAAGATATGATTTTCATGTTTTCATTGAACAATTAATTCCAATTGCATTCATTTCAGTACCTAATCATGTGCTTAATCTACTAGTTGAAGTTAGTCAATTTTTTAGAGATATTCGTGCTTCAACTTTAAGAATAGATGGCCTTGTTAAGTTATACCAAAATATTCCTATCATTCTCTATAAGTTTGAACAAGTTTTTCTACCTGGTTTCTTTAATTCTCTGTGCATCTTGTATATGAAGCTTTGTTTTATGAAATTTTTCAATATAGGTGGATGTATCCTTTTGAAAAATTCACAGGAGATTCAAAGTGATCAATGAAAATTTTGGAAAGAGTTAAGGGATTAATATATGCATATTACGTGCATCAGGAAACATCACATTTTTGCTCTCATTATTTTAATCACATGATATGGAACCAAGAATCACAATGAATGTATTCGAAGTTAGTGAAAGAAGTCCATCTACCTTATCAATGTTTGGTCTTCTCCGTCTTCTTTCTGGAAAGATGAATGTGCATTAGGTGACTGAAAAAAGAATTGCAATGTGTTCATGTTTATTTGTTGATTAATTGCATTGAAGTCAAACCATGTGTTGAGTGAGTATATTAAGTATATAGTTACTTTAAACATGTTAGATATAAAATTACTACCTTTTAACTTATATTGTATTTCGATATAGGCCATTTAAATATCTTCCCATCTTACATTATCTTCCCATCTTATTTTGTTTTTGGTCTAGTAGTCTAGTTGCCAAAATTTTACCTACCCCTTAAAGGTGAATAAGTAGGATGTCACAGTTTTAAACCCAAACTCATGCAATCACATGCCTCTTAATAGTGAACAAATTACATGTTCACATTCGTTCTTCAACAAAACATATTATAAAAACTGCACTCTCCTCTCCTAAAAAAATAGAAAAAATTACATTATCCATATATCTTAGATTAAAATCTATATTTTCATTATTCTTTTATAAGATACTTTCAAAACTCATGTTAAGCATTTTTGAATAATTTAATATATTAACAATTTTATGAGGGAATCCTCCTGAAAGCACCTCATTCATGGTCAACATGGTTTATTCATGCGGGATCTTGTTTAGTGGTCACTTCTATATCCAAAATTCGGAGAGTGTGCCTTCTATGGGAAGAGCTAATCTCCCCGCCCCCGATGAATCCTCCTTCTATTGAGTTGAGCTTATGGCACACAACTTTTCCACCCTCTTCTTGGGATGTTTCATCCGCCTTGCTAGGTTCTGAACTCCTTGCAACGTCTCACCTACAAAAGCTAGATTTGTATGGTTCGCTAGAGGAATCATTCTTGACATACTCCTTGAGGTATCCCTCTCCTATCTGTGTCTCAACCTTTTTCATGAGTTTGGTAACAATCCTTAGTGTGGTGTTCTTTAACCATGTGGAACTTGCATAATTTATCTTGTTCATGACCCATTACATGTGCCTTCAAAGTTGGAACACAGTCTTGTCTTTGATGGGAGAGGTATAATTACTCTTCCTCTTGTGGTGTGAAACTTCAGCGTTGGGAACATGCTCATTAAAATCTGACGTCTTCTCCTTGACATTGCTCTCCTCGCCTTTAACGTAACATTCTTCTTTGATGACCACTTCAGCAAACGAAAGTGTTAGCTTCTAAGTGAGATACACGTTGAAGTGTCCCTCCTTGAGCCAATTTTGAAATGCCCCCCACATATACTTCTTGGTTTGGGGGAACAACTATGATGGCAGCTTCATTGAATCAGACGAGATAGTCACTCAATGACTTTGATGGACCATATCGTATATTGAACAGGCTGGTGGTGGGCATTTTCATGTGAAGGCTAACACCAAATAGATGCACAAATTTCCTTACCATCTCTTGATAGATTGAAATGGAGGCTCGGGGTAAACTCATATACCATCTCATGGAGGTGTCCCTGAAGATGCCAGATAACAGTTTGCATTTTAAGGAATTAGGTGCTCCATGATGGGTATATGTGTGTTGATGGAGGCAACATGTTCATATGGATCATTGTGCCCATCAAACTTCTCCTAAGAAAGAGTTTTAAATCCTTTGGGAACAAGTGATTCCCATATGAGAGTGGTTGGGGATACAACACTTCTATCTCCTTTAGGAGATTGGACTCTTGTTAGGACTGTCTGATATTATGAACATTTTCGTCTAGTGTCTAATTCTGATGTTGTAATTCGTCCATGGCGGCACGCATCTCCTCAAGAGCGTCACTAACACTTCTACCACTGGTACCCTTAGGTGTAGGGGGTGAAGCTCTCCTGTTAAGCATGACCGAGGATGGCTATGTGTAGGAGTGGCGGGTAACAGTGAGTATGTTGATTGTAGTGAAGAAGGTGTAGCTCAGGTTAGTTTTACAGGGCACTATAGTACATATTTTCAAGTGTGCATGGTATCCCTAGAAGGGTAGGGGATACTCAAAGGCCTTAGTATGTTTATGGTAATTTTAGGGTGGTTATTATTTTCCCACGTTGGGGAGAAGCCCTGTATGGTGATGTTACCATGGTTTTAGATAACACGGTCACGTGAAGTGAGAGGTTATGTGTATTAGAGTTGGGAAAATGGGTCGCGTTGCCCACCAGGCCTATCCGCACACCGCCAAAAAATGGAGGGTTGGGTTAGAATTTTATGCCCGCCTACCCGTTCAGCCCACCCCACCTTAAGCACACCAAAAAATGGGTGTGTTGGCCTGCCAGCCCTCCATAGTTATTAAGCCCTAAAAATATTTATTTTGGTTGGTTGAAGGTTAATAATTGAACTATAGTTTTGGAACTCTTGTTGATGGTTCTATTTTAGGTGAAATTTTTTGATGGTTTTAGATTTTTAGTTGTCATTTTAATTAATTCTAGTAATTCATATTCTTGATAGTTTTATATTATACAGTTATTTGTGAATATATGCAATATTTTTTAAAGTAAAATTTATTAAAAAGATGCTTTATAAATAAAATTCTAAAAAATAAGTGAAAATCTAATTGAAATTTGAAAGAATACATATTAATATATTAAAAATTTGAAAAGAAAAAATAGGAGGGCAAGTCTACCACCCGCCAACCGGTCACGTTAGCAGGGCGGACTAGAATTTTAAGTCCAGTTCCACTGGCGGGCTTGCCTGGCCCACCCCTTTTTTTGGCAGGTTTAACATGGGGAAAGGTGGATGGCCTGTTTTGTCACCCCTAATGTGTATAAGCACTATGCATGTGGTATTATGCGTAAGTTATGATATGTCCCTATCCCGTTAGGGGATAAGTACTTATATAGGTCTTTGGGCCTATGGTTTTGGAAACCCTAAAAGGCAGTAACTGCTCCCCCTCGACTAGGGGAGACTAATGACTACCTAATTATCAGGGAGTCATGGTATGACTCTGTTTGCACTTGATTTCGGGTGAACAATCTCTAGCCTCCTAACACAGGTTTACTTGAGGGATCGACTAAGGAATCCCAGACTTTCGTGTTTAGACGGTTGTATTTTGTGATTAGTTGTCGAGTATTAGAGTTTGAGGTGAGGAGAGAAATAGAACATAATTGGGGGTCAAAGAGGTTTGAATGGGTTGGAGAGGGGAATAACAATATTAAATGCAGGTGTCATACCCCAAATTTGTCCTACCCTGTTGTTGCTTCATGGACTTCTCTCAAGATCATCATATGGTTTTTGGACATAATCCTCTAAAGTTTAGGTTATGGAGATTTGGTTTCTACTCATCGTAATTATAGGCTCTCGCAAGTGTGTTGACTTCAAGTGGTTTCAAGATGATCCTAAGTCGTATTTCAAGTTGATTTGATGCCTTGATTGGAATTCTTTGTCTCAATCCATGCTTGAGGTTATCTCAAGGTTCATGGTCAATTTATGGCAAAATTTGATTTAATTTGTTTCAAGTGGAGAACAAATAAGCCAAATTATTCAAATGGATTCAATATGATTCTAAGGTAATTCATTTCCAAGACATGATCAACTGGAGTCATTTTCAAGGCATGGTCGAATTATTTTAAAGACATAAGGAATGTGCTACAGGTGACGAGGGGAAGTCACAATTAAATTCTCAAGTGGTATCAAAATCATGTTTAAGTGATTAGGTTGTTTCAAAATGGAACCATATTTTCGCAATTCAAGGCTACATTTTTGGAAATTCAAGTCATTGTTAATGAAGATTCAAGTATAGCGCCAAATTCAATCCATGATGGATACATGCTGAAACTTCAAAATGAAGATGAGCGTTATTTGAATTCAAAAGCATACATGTCATTAGTTGTGAAAATACTTTGAGGTTGAATGTGCTACAAGGTCTAAATCACCAAAACTCAATTTGATCCAAAAGTTATATGCTGCAAGAGTTCTAGCTAGTCTTAAAATCAAGTCACCATATTCAGGCGTATCACTTGAACTACAAGCTTCATTTGAGCTACAAACTCATTTACAAGTTACAACAAGAATGGAAAAATAGTAAAGAATGCTCATAAAATTACTTCACTCGGTCCGTGCTCCCAAATTACAAGCTACGCTTCACACCGTCAGCTATCTTCACCAAGCCTTGAAGCTGTTCCAAGTCAGCCAGCCACTTGACACCACCAACCGAGAGCGTTCACACAATGAGCTTCATAATCATAGCCATCACAATTCACCATAAATAAATTCAGCATTTGTCACATGTTCTCATGACTAAAAATTCTGCATTGCATCATAACAGTTCCACACAAAAATTCAGCATTTCAACCTCAAAATTCTGCACTCATCATAATAAAAATCACCATTAAAATTCAGAATTTAAAAATCAAGGGGACCACAAGAGAGATTCCAACTTTGCAATAAGACAAAATGCAGAAAAATTCAGCAAGTACAACAGAACATAACAGACAGTGTAGGAAAGTTCAGAAGGTACATCAGAGAGAATATCACAGTTTAGGAAAAATATTTTTTAGCATCAAAGAAAGTGATAACAGCCATGCCATGGGAGAGATTCTTCAGCAAATTCAAACGAGACAAAAACCCTAATTCCCCATTATAAATTCAACAGTGAACACTTAAAAAAACATACGGCGGTGCAAGAAGAATCAGAAACTTTAAATCACTAGAGCTCTAACAAAAAAAAAATTACTCAGAGTTTCACATTGAAACTCTGAGCTAATTCGAGCTAGACCCATCACTCACTCCTAACAACAACTACAACAACAACCAAACTCAAGAGGAAGAGGAAAAGTATCAAGCAGAGTCAATTGAAACGCACCTAAAGTTCCTCGGAAATGCTCTTCAAGAGGTAGTTTTTTTTCCAACTTCCTTCTTCTCCAACTTGAACGTTTTGCTCATTGATTGTTGTTGAACGAATCTTGCTTGCTGATTGTTTGTTTCCGATTTCGTTTTAGATTTAGGGCTTCCATTTGGGAATACCCTCGATTTGAGTATTTGGAGCTTTTTTTTTAAGAAATCCAGGTCTAGATTCGTGTAGAGAATCGAAAATAGGTGGGGTTTTGTGTTGGTCATTTAAGGTTTAGTGGTGTTTTCGCCGGAGAAGACGATGGCGGCCGCCGCGCGCCGCCACTTCTCCAGCCATGGTTAGAGTTTCCGGTGGGTGCCTTATTTGTAGAGAAAAGACGTTGAGAGAGAGTTGTGTTAGTGAGAGAAGGCCAGGTTGAAATGAGGGTGAGGAGACCTTAGTGTCTCTTTTTGTTTTTCCTGCCACGCCTTAAGTGTTGATGATAATGGATATTTGCACCGGTGACAAGTGTCACCAACCTGGATACGTGAGTTATCCCACGCGCCTCCCAACTTGCTTCTTCATCATGCACATGCGTTGTGAACCGTTAGATCCGGTTCCCTTGCTTGAATCTGGTTTAGCAAACGCTCCCGATTTGCCCTGATAGTCAACATGGTTGACTAGGGTCTGCTGTAGACCTATGGCCGGCGTGGGCTTTCTCTTTTGGGCCTGAGATGATTTCCAGGTTCACACCTCCCATTCTGATGGTGCATCCTGGCCCATTTTATTTATTTTAGATTTATTTTAACAATACTTTTCTTTTAATACAAAAAATCTAAAACAATTTATTAACCAATTTCTTTTTTTAGAAAAATCTTTATAATCTATTGTTGAATTAACTTTTATTAATTTTATTAAAATTATTTATTTAATATTAGCTAATTATTTTAATGATTAGTTTTATTAAATATTTGATTTTAATTTAATTAATTATATTAATTCAATTTCTTTAATTCTAAAATCCAAAAATAATTTTTTTTTCATTAACTTCTAAAATCCTTTTTCATAAATCAATTTCTAATTAATTTTATTAAACCACTTTATTTAATACTAATTAACTTTAATAGTTAATTTTATTAAATATTTTAGTTTAATTTGATTAATTAATTGATTTTCACCTTTTCTCTAAAAATCCAAAAAACATATTAATTTGAGTTTAGAATTTTTATAACCTTAGAATTAGGTTGCTAACTTCACTAACATGTTTGATAATATTATCTCCTCCATTTTATGTGATATTTACATTTTCTCTCATGTGAATTGTTATCATGCATCGATTATATATGTCATTCATCATATGCTTGTCCAAACCAAAAACTCTTTTCAAACTAATACCTTGACTTAATGTCAAACCCTTTTCAATACCTTGTAAGTCGATTATTTTCACGATCGCAATCAACCTCGCATAGCCTCCTCTTGGGCTTTATACAACGATACTTGTTGCACATTTCACAATCTTGTTTGCATGCGTATCTGTGATTTACTCATTTTAATTATGGCTTGATTATTCCCACTTGAGTAATTGTATCCCTTTCCTATAAGATTAAAATCAACCTTTTTATTAAAAGAATAAACAAGCTTGATCCAACGTCAAGCATTTTCCAAAACAAATTCAATTAATCACAATTCATTCTCAAGCGTTCACTTGATCCACATGTCAAGTCTCTTACCTAACTTGTAAGTCGAGCGCTTTTGCCTCGCAATCGACCTTACCTTGAACCATTAGGACCTCTTTTCCATTAGTCCTCAACCCATTTCGCACGCAAATTCAAACATCGATCAACATCGAGCATTTTTCAAATCAAATAAATACATTTAACCATACTTAAACATCATTTCTTAAAAGGTGAAAAAGAGGGGGATGGAGTCTTCGATCTTTCTCTTCGATTGTTCGGGTGCAAGTTCTCTTACTCGTGTGTGGACAATTGGCGCCTATAAAAAAACACAAACCAAACAACCGTAGTCCCACGAACTACGAATGCTCTGACTTTCCCATTGCACGAGGGAATACGTAGGCACAAGGGCCCTAATCCTTGGCGAGCACCCTAATAAAAAACCACCCATCTTCCCCTTAGAAGCAAATCCTTTAGAAGATAACAAACAAATCTAGCTAACGTTATCATGAATTGAATCAAGAGGTTCTCGTTGAGTACAATGGACGTAGAAGGTGCTAATACCTTCCCTCTTGCGTAACCGACTCCCGAACCTAGAATTTGGTTGCGATGACCATTTTGTTATCCCTTAAAGGTTTTATCGATATTTTCCTATTCCTTCCTTGGAATGAATAAAGTTCGGTGGTGACTCTGTTCGAACATTTTTTCCGCGTCCATCACGAGGATCGTATTTTTTGAGGTACGATAGATGGCGACTCTGCTAGGGATTATCATTGCCATATGCTAGAGAGAGTCAAGCCTAACTTGACTCGATTCGTGAGAGATAGATCCGCTTGTTTGTTTATCTTCTCTTGCTTGTTTGCTTGCTTGTCTGATTATCTGTTATCTACTTGCTTGCTTATTGTTATTATATCCTATTATTATCTCTTATGACATTGTGGGGGTTCTCTGATCATTGGTGCTTTGTGAGACGGCTCTACACCCGAGTCGAGAAAAACCCTAGGATTAGGATGATGGTTGTGTAGTGTAGGCTTGTGTGGTCTCTTCCGTGTGAGTTGAAGCAAAAACCCCACTTGGAGTAGATTCCCCTGGAGATATTATTGTTGTGGTGAATCTTTGCCACGGCGGTAATATTTTCGAGGTGGGTCGTTGATCCCAAGGACCATTAACCCATTTATCCATGGTGGTTGGTAGTGTTAACTCTTTGTGGGTTAATGCGAACGCCACAATCAGATGAGATCCCTCGAACGTATTACTTCCTAACAGTAATATTTTCGACCTCGATCTAGGATTCTGAGAACCCTACTTAGAACCCGTGTGTAGATGGTTGTGTAGTGGGCGCCTCCGAGGAGTCTTTCTCGTGGGGAAGAAACGAAGACCTCACCTAGACGAGATCCTTTCAAGGATATTATCGTCTGATGTTCCTTCGTTGTGGCTATAATGTCTTTGAAAGATATCCATAACTCTAGGCACCTACCCGATTAAAGCCTACATATGGGGGATCCGATTATCAGAGATATCTTGTGTCAAACTCCTTCCTCAGAATCAGATGTCGTTTTGATCCTGTACCCTTGCATGAGCATCGCATGACCATAACACTGGCACCCTTTTTTTTATTTTTAGGGAATCTAAGAATTGTCATTTGCTACAGATATGAATTATGGAAACTGGCTTTTGATGCCCTTATTCTTTCAAGTTCAAGAGGCCTGGTCTGACTGCTTTACATGGGTTGGTTTCGCGTATGCCTTCCGTCTACCGAATCAACTTTGGGAAGAACTTTGGTAGACTGTTACGTATTCTGAATCAAGACGTAGATTTTGCCATGCTAAGTACCTTCGTACATTTCTATGATGCTCCCTTGAGATGTTTCACATTTCTAGACTTCCAGTTAGCACCAACACTTGAAGAGTACGAGAAACTGGTGGGTATCCCAATGAAGGGCAAGTTGCTATTTGAAGGGGTTGATGTGACGTTGAAGGATGAAATCATTGCAAAAGCTCTCCACATGACTAAGCAGGACGTCACTGACAATTGGAAGACTAAGGGAGGGGTCAAGGGTTTCTTCCTCTCATTTCTTTTGGAAAGGGCCGACACTGAGTTGAAAGCTGAAAATTGGGAAGCCTGCTCTGCTGCTATAGCATTGGCCATCTATGGGATTGTTCTGTTTCCTAATGTGGATGTAGATGGTTTCATAGATATTACTGCCATCCATGTTTTCCTAACAGGAAACCCGGTGCCTACCCTTTTAGCTGACGTGTGTTATTACCTAAGTTGGAGACACATTAAGAAGGGAGGTATGATTGCGTGTTGTGCTCCTCTGTTGTATCAATGGACCCAAATGCACCTTACGGAGAAGGGACCCTTCATAGAACAAGTGGACAAAAGTTGGGCCCAAAGGTTGGGAACTCTCAGATCAGCTGACTTATCTTGGTATTCCCTAGACTACGATACATTCATATCCAGTTTTGGTCAGTTCCCTAATGTTCCCCTCATCGGAACCCGCGGCTGTATTAATTCTAATCCTATATTATCCGTGAGGCAGTTGGGGTATCCGATGAGTGGACCACCTGATGAGAAGGCTTTGGAAGCATTCTTAATGCATGGTCTGAAAGCTGAGAACCCTGACCTACTCAAAAGAATCACAAAGGCATGGAAGGAGATCCATAGGAAAGGAAGAGCTGAGTTGGGGGAGAAGGAACAACATTACTAAAGAACCGTACTTTACATGGGTCAAAGAAAGAGTGGAAAGAATCAAGATGCCTTTTTCCATCAAGGTGTCCGAGCCTTTACCTGAGCCAAAGCCTACTCACATCCCAATTGAGGAGGCCGAGGATCTCAAGGCAACGATAGCCAGACTAGTAAAGGAAATTGAGCAACTTGAGTTGAAGCTTCAAAAAGTTACTAATGAGAAGAATGACTTGAAATGGGAGCTTCAACGCAAGAACACTCAACTGGAAGCAATAGGAAGTTGGGCGAATGAAGAAGAGTAGCAGAAAAAGAAGGTTAAGGTGTGTCTTGGCCAAGCTGATAGCCGAAAACAGATAGGCTTAAGGAGGAATTGGATCAAGCTTACAAGAAGTGTGCCGAAAATAGGAAAGCTTGGCTCGTTGCCACTAAGAGGAAAAATACACTTAGAGAAGAGATGGGAGCGGAAATCAAAAAATTAGACTCAGTTCTACGCCAGTCAAAGGCTTCTAAAGCAATGGAACGCCAACTTAAGGAGGATCTCATGAGAGTTGCTTATGTTGAGCCAGCAGACTGGGATAGAGTGTGTGGTGAGTTGAATAATCTCAAAAGGCTTTCCGAGGAGCAGAAGAATCATCTTGAGGTTGTCCTTGCATACAAAGATATTTGGGCCTCTGCGAGGAAGAAGGTGCTTGATGATTGTACCGGTTATGAACGTTCCATTCATATTCTAATAGCTGATAGGGACATGTACCGTAACAAGCTTAATGGGTTAGAGGAATTTTGTAACTGGTTGGCCGAAGACTTGGTGTGGAAGCATAGAGATGCTTTAGAGGCTCTCGACGAATCTACTCCTCAAGCCATCGTCAAGTTTGTTTGCCTTTGTAAGGCGATGCTGAAGAGGTTTGGAGAAGAGTTGAAGGAGCGCGAGGCTCGAAGGCCCAATTTTTGAGTTTTATGTTGCTTTTTCTTGCTTTATGGATTGTATTCATTTCCGGATGATTATGTATCACGTGACTATTACAATCTTATGAATGAATGAGACTTGGTTTTCTTTACAACAGTTTGTTCCTTAATATTCCTGTATAAGCTAATGATTAATTCGAACGATTCCCTGAAAACAAATGCATTCCATCCTGCATACATATCATTGCATTCATTTTCCACAAAAACACCTAGCAATAAACTTATTCACTCTATAATTTCTCCAAACAGAAAACCTGACTACTCGACACTGGTACAAAACCCGCTGTAACTTCAAGATGACACTGGAGCAAATGGAAGAGAATCAGAACACGATGAGGAATGACATTGACTCGCTAAAGGCCAAAATGGATCAACTGCTGGAGACCATGATGGTACTAGCTCAGAAAGAGAACAATGCTGAAATTGTGGCCGATACCAAAAAGCTCTCCGAAAAGATAGGAACTTCTGGAGTAACTAAGGGAATCCCTCCTCCCGTTCACATAGATTTGTCAGAACACTAGGCTCATCATGGATCTGTGAGTGATGCGGATGAGCAGTTTGATGCCTTATACATACCACATCCACCTCCTCAACATGTTGGACCTGATCCATCTGCTGACAGATTGCGCACATTGGAAGAAAAATTCAAGGCCTTGGAGGTTCAGACTACTTCTGGCTTGGATGCTGTTAATATGTGCTTGGCTCCCGGACTTGTGATCCCTAAAAAGTTTAAAGTGCCAGATTTTGACAAGTACAAGGGAATCAGTTATCCCAAAACTCACATGCGAGCAAACTGTCGCAAGATGGCTGCTCATATTAAAAATGACCTACTCCTGATTCACTATTTCCAAGATAGCCTCAGCGGGGCATCGCTGGAATGGTACATGCAACTAGAGAAGGGGCAGATCAGTACTTGGAGAGACCTTTCTGAGGCATTCCTTAAACATTATCAGTACAACACTGATTTGGCGCTAAACCGCACTCAACTGCAAGACATGACTCAGCGTAACAACGAGTCATTTAAAGAATATGCTCAACGTTGGTGGGAGTTGGCTGCCCGTGTTCAACCACCTCTGTTGGACAAGGAGTTAATGGACATGTTTAAGGGGACTTTACAACCTCAATATCTGGACCGTATGTTGGGAGCTAGCTTCCCCAACTTTGCTGAGATTGTGTCTGTAGGAGAAAGAATTGAAAGCCAGTTGAAGAAGAACAAAGCTGTTGTTGCTACTACAAGTGGAGGAAAAAAGCCCTTTGTAAAGAGAAAGGATGAAGAGACCAATGTTGTCATGAGAGCACGAGGGGGTAGAGCCCCAGTGAATGTACCGTATCAGCAAGTGGCTGCCGTTGTACAAGCCCCACTTCAACAACTTGCTCAGCAGCCGAATTATCATAATGTTCCTCCACCGCAATATCAAAATGCCCCACCACAGAGGCAACCAAGACCAAGAAGGCATATCGATCCTGTGCCAATACCATATAGCCAATTTTTTTCTCAACTGTATCAGAGTGGGCATTTGAAACTCAGAGACTTGAGGCCAGCAGTTTTCCCATACCCTCCCGGATAGGATGCCAACGCCTATTGTGAGTTTCACAAAGGTGCTCCCGGGCATACCATAGAAAACTGTTATGCATTTCAGAATAGAGTTCAAGATTTGTTTGAGTCCAAAGGTCTTACTTTCACACAACGAGGTGCAAATGTTAAGAGAAATCACATGCCCACGCATGGAGGACCGTCCGTTAATGCGCTTGAAGAAAGCAATGGACCGAGATTGATCACAATGGTTGAAGATATTCGTACTCCTATGGCAGTTATAGGAGAAAAATTAAAGAAATGTGGGATGATACCTCAAGATGAGCTTGATGATTTGACTGATGAAATGGTTAAGAAACATTTGCAGAAATTCCTAGATCAAGGTGTGATTCAGGTTGAACACCGGGATGGAAGAGAACAAAGTGTGGCTGTCATTAACATTCAGTATGATGCACCTGAAGGTCGTCAACAAAGACAAGTTCGTCCTGCTCCGGTAATCATTGAATATGATAGAGCTAATGTTTTCCAACAAAGACCAGTTCGTCCCGCACTTGTGGTTATTCAGTTTGATGAGGCAGATGTTAGCAAACCAAGGCAAATGCACCCTGTTCCGATAACTATTGAGTATCCTGTTAGTGTTCCTGAGTCTGAAGTTTTTAAACAAGGGCCAGAAAAGGTAGTCGTTGAATATGGTGGTGCTAAGTGTGACGTCGTAGTAGGACCAAGTGGAATGACCCGTAGTGATCGAATCTTTGCAGCAAAACCAGTAGATGTGACAAACAATGACAAAGAAAAGGAAGTTGCTATACCATTTGAAACTCCGAGTGCTAAATTACAAGAAAGGTTGTCATCTCCAAGAGGGGCATTCACACAGAAAGAGGCTGAAGAGTTTCTGAAGATTATAAAGAAGAGCGACTACAAGGTAGTCGATCAGCTGAATCAAACTCCTGCCAGGATATCTATGCTCTCCTTACGGCTTAGTTCTGAGGCACATAGATCTTCTCTGCTGAAAGTATTGAGTTCCGCACATATTACTAAAGATATCACTATAGCTCAATTTGATGATGTGATAACCAGTGTCACTATTGGAAATTTTCTTAGGTTTAATGATGATGATTTGACTGTTGAAAAGAAGAACCATAACAAGGCTCTTCACATTTCCATTAGATGCGAAGATACTTTGTTGTCCAGAGTTTTGGTGGATACTGGATCCTCTTTGAATGTGCTCCCGAGCACTACTCTAGAAAAAATGCCTATAAGTGGAGTAAGCATGAAGCCAAGTACTCTCATAGTGAAGGCATTTGATGGGTCTAGGCGCACGGTTATGGGTGAGGTGGACTTGACAATTAAGATTGGGCCTACTATCTTTACCATTACTTTTCAAGTAATGGACATTTATCCTAGTTATAGTTGCTTGCTAGGAAGGCCCTGGATTCACTCGGCAGGGGCAGTTACGTCCACTCTCCATCAGAAACTGAAGTTTATTACCAATGAAAAAATGGTTATGATAGGCGGTGAAGAAGATATCCTGGTAAGTCATTTGACATCATTCCGCTACATTGATGTTGAAGGTGAGATGGTCGAGACACCTTTTCAGTCCTTTGAGGTGGTGAGTATGTTGGCTGTGCAACGAGTACCAGAGCACTAAGAGTTAAGTAATCAATGGCCTAATACGAGGAAGCTAAAGCTGTGGTGGAAGAAGGAAATGCCCAAGGATGGGGCAAAGTGGTTGAGGTTACTGAAAAACTTGATAAGTTTGGGCTAGGTTATCGGCCATCCCGCAATTCAGCCTTTGTTCCATACAACGGAAATCAGATCCTTCCTGTTGAGAAGATTTTTACAAGTGCTGGGCACATCTTTGGTTCTCCAATAGCAATGATCATTGAAAACCATGATGGTGATGAGCAAGCTTCTGCAAGCTGGATCCGACAAGCAAAGCCTGGTGAAGAGCTCCAGAATTGGAAGGCCATTGAAGTCCCTCAGTTCTTTACACACCAAACGTAATTTTACTGTTTATCAAAAACCTTATGCTCTGTCCAAGGTGTAGTGGAGCATTGTATGGGCCACCTGATGTTTTCAAACATTGATTATCATTAATAAATTTCAGTTTGCATTCAATTTTCGCTCACTTTCTTTCATTTTTTACTTTACAATAAATGGTAATATTTTCATGCACACACTTTCCTAAATAAACTGCATAAATCATAAACATGCAGAAACACCACCGAGGTCCTTGACATAGACGTTGTTACGGGCCTATATGACTTTGATTGCCTAATCTACCAAGCTGAAGAGGAAGGGGTGAAATATCGTGAACTCCCTAAAGAGTTGGCAAGGATGCTCAAGCAAGAAGAGAAAGTCATCATGCCGCACCAAGAAGACATTGAAGTCATCAACCTGTGTACTGAGGAAGACTGGAGAGAGGTAAAGATAGGTGCATCTCTTTAAATTAAAGTCAAGACCAAGTTGATAGAGCTCCTCCGTGAGTACGCTCATGTATTCGCCTGGTCATATCAAGACATGCCTGGGTTGGATACTTATATGGTTGTACACAAGTTACCACTCAAGGAGGAATGCCATGCTGTCAAGCAGAAGTTAAGAAGGACCCATCTGGATATGGCTCTCAAAATTCATGAAGAAGTCCGACAGCAGTTTGATGCTGGATTCCTGGCAGTAGCAAAGTACCCACAATGGGTTGCCAACATTGTGCCAGTACTGAAAAAGATGGAATGGTTCGCATGTGTGTGGATTACAGAGATTTGAACAGAGCTAGTCCTAAGGACGACTTCCCATTACCTCACATCGATGTATTAGTTGACAACACAGCTCAGTTCTCCGTATTCTCTTTTATGGACGGATTTTCTGGATTTAATCAAATTAAGATGGATCCAGAGGATATGGAGAAGACCACATTTATCACACCATGGGGCACCTTCTGATATAAGGTGATGCCATTCGGACTTAAGAATGTCGGGGCAACGTATCAACGTGCAATAGTAATGCTCTTTCATGACATGATCCATAAAGAGATTGAAGTGTACGTCGACAATATGATTGCCAAGTCTCAAACCGAAGAAGAGCACTTGATCAATCTGTAAAAGTTGTTTGTTCGATTGAGGAAGTTTAGACCGAGACTCAACCCCAACAAGTGTACATTTGGGGTACGGTCTGGAAAATTGTTGGGCTTCATTGTAAGTCAGAAAGGAATCGAAGTGGATCCTGATAAGGTGAGGGCGATTCAGAATATGCCTGCGCCTAGGATAGAGAAAAAGGTTTGTGGCTTTCTGGGAAGATTAAACTACATTGCCAGATTTATTTCACATCTTACTGCCACCTGCAAACCTATTTTCAAGCTGCTAAGAAAGAATCAGTCAATTGCGTGGGATGATGATTTCCAAGGGGCATTTGATAAAATTAAAGAGTATCTGCAAGAACCACCGATCCTGATACCGCCTGTTCCTGAAAGGCCACTTATTATGTACCTGGTTGTACTTGACGAATCTATGGATTGTGTGCTGGGGCAACAAGATGAGACGGGAAAGAAAGAACATGTCATCTATTACCTCAGCAAAAAGTTCAATGACTGCGAGACAAGGTATTCCTTACTTGAGAAGACTTGTTGCGCATTAGCCTGGGCTGCCAGACGTCTCAGGCAGTATATGTTGACCCACACTACTTATCTGATTTCCAAGATGGATCCCATTAAATACATCTTTGAGAAACCTACTCTCACCGGCAGAATAGCCCGATGGCAAATGTTTTTGTCTAAGTACGACATTTAATATGTCACTCAAAAGCCCATCAAGGGTAGCATACTGGCGGACCATCTTGCCCATCAACCGATGGATGATTATCAGCCATTGAAGCTTGATTTTCCAGATGAAGACATAATGGTACTAAAAGATTATGAAGAGCCAAATCCAGATGAAGGGCCCAAACCAGGGGAGCGATGGACTCTCATGTTCGATGGTGCCTCAAATTATCATGGGAGTGGAATTGGGACAGTGATTACATCACCCCAAAATTTCCACTTTCCATTCACCGTTAAGCTTTGCTTTCCATGCACCAATAACATGGCTGAGTACGAAGCTTGTATACTCGGGCTGGAAGAAGCCATCAACTTAAGAATCAAGACTCTTGTGTGCTTGGAGATTCTGCTCTAGTAATACACCAAATTAGAGGTGTCTGGGATGCCAAACATGCCAACTTAGTTCCATACCAGGATTATGTGGCAAAGCTACTTCCCAGATTTGGTGATATCACCTTTACCGATGTGCCTAGAGAAGAAAATCATATGGCAGACGCTCTGGAAACTTTGGCGTCTATGTATAAACTGATATGGCCCAACCATTAGCCGCATATTGATCTACAGTGATTTGAAGAGGCCGCTCACTATTTGGCTGCCGATGAAGAGTCAGATGAAAAGCCATGGTTCTATGACATCAAACGTTATCTGGAAAAACAAGAATATCCAGAGGGCGCTTTGGCGGTGGATAAGAGAACTTTGCGCAGATTGGCATCAAATTTCTTCCTCAATGGGAATGTGTTATACAAGCATAATCATGATATTGTACTACTCAGATGTGTGGAAAAGCATGAAGCTGAGCAGATTCTGAAAGACATTCATGAAGGTTGTTTTGGTACCGACGCAAATGGGCATACTTGGCAAAGAAGATATTGAGAGCAGACTATTATTGGCTTACCATGGAGGCTGACTGCTACCATCACGCCAGAACATGCCATAAATTCCAAATATACTCTGATAAGATTCATGTACCTCCCACTCCTTTGAACGTCTTGACTTCACCATGGCCATTTTCCATGTGGGGAATAGATATGATTGGGATGATCGAGCCAAAGGCCTCAAATGGACACTACTTTATATTGGTTGCCATAGACTACTTTACCAAATGGGTTGAGGCTGCATCGTATATGAACATTACCAAACAAGTGGTCGCTCACTTCTTGAAACACAACATTATATGCAGATATGGCGTGCCTAACTGTATCATCACTGACAATGAGTCTAATCTCAATAACAAAATGATGGATGAACTGTGTGCTAGTTTCAAGATTGAGCACCATAATTCGACACCATACAAACCCAAGATGAATGGAGCCGTTGAGGCATCCAACAAAAACATCAAAAAGATCATTCAGAAAATGGTGGTCACTTATAAGGATTGGCATGAGATGCTACCTTTTACGCTGTACGGCTACCGTACCTCAGTGCGAACTTTAACAGGGGAAACTCCTTACTCATTGGTTTATGGCATGGAAGTGGTCCTTCTGATAGAAGTCGATATGCCCTCATTGAGAGTATTGATGGAAGCTCAGCTTGATGAAGCAGAATGGGTGAAGACATGGTTTGATGAACTCAACCTTCTTGAAGAAAAATGCTCGGCAGCAATATGCCATGGCCAGCTCTATCAAAGACGCATGAAGAAAGCTTTTGACATGAAAGTGCATCCTCGGACATTCCAGGAAGGTGACTTGGTGCTCAAGAGGATCATGACTATGTATAATGAATCCATGGGGCAAGTAGATGCCAAACTACGAAGGCCCATATATTGTAAAAGAGGCATTCTCTGGTGGTGCCTTGAAACTCGCAACTATGGACGGTGATGAATTACCATACCCGGTGAATGCCGAGTACGTTAAGCGATAAGGAAAAAATTAGGGATAAAATAAAAATATAGGCCCGCTGAATTGAAAACCTAAAAGGGCGGTTCAGGAAAAAAAGGGCGTCCCGGTGGATTGAAAACCTGAAAGGGCGATCCAGGCAAAACTTAGGGACAAATTCCAAGGCAAAGTATCTGGTCTGCACGTCCACTTGATCCTGATGTGCCACTGAAGAGAGGAATCAACCCAGTCGTCTTCCTACGAAGCAAGTTGTTGAAGTTATCAAAGTCATAGGGACCATAGCAGTGTTGAAACCCAATGGAACCTCATTAATTTGTATTGACATTATGTTTTTCTTGCACTGCAATTACCTCATTAAGGAATTGCATCCTTGTACATACTTACCCATTCCAGGGGAGAATCAATACAAAGAGAGATTTCTCACCAAATTGTGCTCATTTTTTACTTTATCTGATTGTTTGCAAACTGATTTTTGGTTTTGATAAACTGTGTTTTGAAACTACGGTTAATAAAGACAATATTTGAAAACAATAAAGTTTGTTTTAGTTTTGGGAGAACTAAAAAGGAATTAGAGAGTCTCCAAAAGAACTTCACCACATGAAAGCATCAAATCAGTTGTCAGTCGTCTTGGCTCTTCACCACAAGCAGTGTAACTTTTCAGGGATGTACTTAATGTAATCCCCAACAGTGAATCTTTCAAGTCCAACAGGGGCAATCACGCTCCCTAGTCATATTTGGCTTACTCAAAAGGGGTCGAGTAGTCAGACACTCTCACCATCCCCATAAAACCCAAAGTCCGATCCTTTATTGGCAACTACTCAAAAGTACACACTTGTTGGCACCTTCAAATCTACCCTTTAAAGTCCAGTCTTCATTGGTAACCATTAAAAGTCCACCGTCATTGGCATCCTCATAACGCCTGCAGGTCCAATTTATTGGAAAACACAAGATAACCAAATTATCAAATTCAATCCCTGGTGATACCCTCGACAAGGAAACTTATCCCCAGCGCGCCCGATCATTTGCATCGTCATGTGCATAGCATGCTAGCATAACATTACATAATCATATCAAGCACTATCATATCATACGTGCATTAGATTCCCCAGCAGTTGCATCTTAGCATGTGTTTCAGTGCATCATGTGATGCATGGCATATCCATCCCCAGTAACATGGTATAACAGGATATAGGATCAGTTGGCAGGTATCTTGGCCAGTCCTTCTTCAAAGTCAGCAGTATTCCTCTGAAAAGAGTTTATACCCCGCACGTGCTCAAGGAATTCTATTCCCCAGCAAGTCATTCTTCAACCATGTAATTGATAATGACAACCCTCAACAGCTGTTGTCAGTGCTCCCTAAGCAGAGGTTACCCTCGAAAGTTTCTTGTGAGCTTTCCCCTGTAGAGCCAGCACATTTCCTCCAACATGAATCTTGCTCAACTATTCCTCAGCAAATTTACCGTAGAGATACTGCTTTGGTATCATCGAGGAACCTTAATGGATAAGGGACTGCTTCAACGACCCAGAGAATCGTCTGGATTTCAGAGATACTGCCTTGGTATCATCGAGGAACCTTAATGGATAAGGGACTGCTTCGACAACCTAGAAAATCGTCTGCCTTTAGAGATACTGCTTTGGTTTCATCAAGGAAACTTAATGGATAAGGGACTGCTTCGACGACCCATAGAATCGTCTTCCATCAGAGATACTGCTTTGGTATCATTGGGGAACCTTAATGGATAAGGGACTGCTTCGACGACCCAGAGAATCGTCTGCCTTCAGAGATACTGCTTTGGTATTATCGAGGAACCTTAATGGATAAGGGACTGCTTCGACAACCAAGAGAATCCTCTACCTTCAGAGATACTGGTTTGGTATCATCGAGGAAACTTAATGGACAAGGGACTGCTTCGACGACCCATAGAATCGTCTTCCTTCAGAGATACTGCTTTGGTATCATTGGGGAACCTTAATGGATAAGGGACTGCTTCGACGACCCAGAGAATCGTCTGCCTTCAGAGATACTGCTTTGGCATCAGCGGGGAACCTTAATGGATAAGGGACTCCTTCGATAACCCAGAGAATCGTCTGCCTTCAGAGATACTGCTTTGGTATCATCGAGGAACCTTAATGGATAAGGGACTGCTTCGATGACCCAGAGAATCGTCTGCCTTCAAAGATACTATTTTGGTATCATCGAGGAACCTTAATGGATAAGGGACTGCTTCGACGACCCAGAGAATCGTCTGCCTTCTGAGATACTGCTTTGGCATCAGCGGAGAACCTTAATGGATAAGGGACTGCTTCGACAACCCAGAGAATCATCTGCCTTCAGAGATACTGCTTTGGTCTCATCGAGGAACCTTAATGGATAAGGGACTGCTTCGACGACCCAGAGAATCATCTGCCTTCAAAGATACTGCTTTGGTATCATCGAGGAACCTTAATGGATAAGGGACTGCTTCGACGACCCAGAGAATCGTCTGCCTTCAGAGATACTGCTTTGGTATCATCGAGGAACCTTAATGGATAAGGGACTGCTTCGACAACCCAGAGCATCGTCTGCCTTCAAAGATACTGCTTTGGTATCATCGGAGAACCTTAATGGATAAGGGACTGCTTTGACAATCCATAGAATCGTCTGCCTTCAGAAATACTACTTTGGTATCATCGGAGAACCTTAATGGATAAGGTGCTGCTTCGACCAACCAAAGGGCCTCAAGTTATTTTGTTCAGTATTGTACCCCGCTACCTCATTTTGTCAGCTTACTCTATAACACTTCACCTCTTGTCAGACAAATTTTGGGGACTTCTTATATCTAATTGACTTCCACCCTAAAAATAAACGCCATGCAGCTGTTCATTTTCTCGGGTTCAAGACAATTAGATAGGGGCATCTGTCATACCCCAAATTTGTCCTACCCTCTCATTTTTCTTATACTAAGCCTGTTGTTGCTTCATGGACTTCTCTCAAGATCATCATATGGTATTTGGCCATAATCCTCTGAAGTTTAGGCTATGGAGATTTGGTTTGTACTCATCGTAATTATAGGCTCTCGCAAGTGTGTTGAATTTAAGTGGTTTCAAGAAGATCCTAAGTCGTATTTCAAGTTGATTTGATGCCTTGATTGGAATTCTTTGTCACAATCCATGCTTGAGGTTATCTCAAGGTTCAAGGTCAATTTATGGAAAAATTTGATTTAATTTGTTTCAAGTGGAGAACAAATAAGCCAAATTATTCAAATGGATTCAATATGATTCTAAGGTAATTCATTTCCAAGACATGATCAACTGGAGTCATTTTCAAGGCATGGTCGAATTATTTTAAAGACATGAGGAATGTGCTACAAGTGATGAGGGGAAGTCACAATTAAATTCTCAAGTGGTATCAAAATCATGTTTAAGTGATTAGGTTGTTTCAAAATGGAACCATATTTTCGCAATTCAAGGCTACATTTTTGGAAATTCAAGTCATTGTTAATGAAGATTCAAGTATAGCGCCAAATTCAATCCATGATGGATACATGCTGAAACTTCAAAATGAAGATGAGCGTTATTTGAATTCAAAAGCATACATGTCATTAGTTGTGAAAATACTTTGAGGTTGAATGTGCTACAAGGTCTAAATCACCAAAACTCAATTTGATCCAAAGGTTACATGCTACAAGAGTTCTAGCTAGTCTTAAAATCAAGTCACCATATTCAAGCGTATCACTTGAACTACAAGCTTCATTTGAGCTACAAACTCATTTACAAGTTACAACAAGAATGGAAAAATAGTAAAGAATGCTCATAAAATTACTTCACTCGGCCCGTGCTCCCAAATTACAAGCTACGCTTCACGCCGTCAGCTATCTTCACCAAGCCTTGAAGTTGTTCCAAGCCATGCAGCCACTTGACACCACCAACCGAGTGCGTTCACACAATGAGCTTCATAATCATAGCCATCATAATTCACCACAAATGAATTCAGCATTTGTCACATGTTCTCATGACTAAAAATTCTGCATTGCATCATAACAGTTCCACACAAAAATTCAGCATTTCAACCACAAAATTCTGCACTCATCATAATAAAAATCACCATCAAAATTCAGAATTTAAAAATCAAGGGGACCACAAGAGTGATTCCAACTTTGTAATAAGACAAAATGCAAAAAAATTCAGCAAGTACAACAGAACATAGCAGACAGTGCAGGAAAGTTTAGAAGGTACATCATAGAGAATTTCACAGTTTAGGAAAAACATTTTTTAGCATCAAAGAAAGTGTTAACAGCCATGTCATGGGAGAGATTCTTCAGCAAATTCAAACGAGGCAAAAACCCTAATTCCCCATTATAAATTCAACAGTGAACACTTAAAAGAAAACATACGGCAGTGCAAGAAGAATCAGAAACTCTAAATCACTAGAGCTCTAACAAAAAAAAAATTACTCAGAGTTTCACATTGAAACTCTGAGCTACACTCCTAACAACAACTACAGCAACAACCAAACTCAAGAGGAAGAGGAAAAGTATCATGCAGAGTCAATTAAAACGCACCTGAAGTTCCTCGGAAACACTCTTCAAGAGGTATTTTTTTTCCAACTTCCTTCTTCTCCAACTTGAACGTTTTGCTCATTGATTATTGTTGAACGAATCTTGCTTGCTGATTTTTTGTTTCCGATTTCGTTTTAGATTTAGGGCTTCCATTTGGGAATACCCTCGATTTGAGTATTTGGAGCTTTTTCTTAGAAATCCAGGTCTAGATTCGTGTAGAGAATAAAAAATAACAGGGGGTTTGTGTTGGTCATTTAAGGTTTAGTGGTGTTTTCGTCGGATAAGACGATAGCGGCCGCCGCGCGCCGCCACTTCTCCGGCCATGGTTAGAGTTTCCGGCGGGTGGCTTATTTGTAGAGAAAAGACGTTGAGAGAGAGCTTTGTTAGTGAGAGAAAGTCAGGTTGAAATGAGGGTGAGGAGACCTTAGTGTCTCTTTTTGTTTTTCCTGCCACGCCTTAAGTGTTGATGATGATGGATATTTGCGCCGGTGACAAGTGTCACCAACCTGGATACGTGAGTTATCCCACGCGCCTCCCAACTTGCTTCTTCATCATGCACATGCGTTGTGAACCGTTAGATCTGATTCCCTTGCTTGAATCTGGTTTAGCCAACGCTCCTGATTCACCCTGATAGTCAACATAGTTGACTAGGGTCTGCTGTAGACCTATGGCCGGCGTGGGCTTTCTCTTTTCGGCCTGGGGTGATTTCCAGGTTCACACCCCCCATTCTGATGGTGCATCCTGGCCCATTTTATTTTATTTTAGATTTATTTTAACAATACTTTTCTTTTAATACAAAAAATCCAAAATAATTTATTAACCAATTTCTTTTTTTAGAAAAATCTTTATAATCTATTGTGGAATTAACTTTTATTAATTTTATTAAAATTATTTATTTAATATTAGCTAATTATTTTAATGATTAGTTTTATTAAATATTTGATTTTAATTTAATTAATTATATTAATTCAGTTTCTTTAATTCTAAAATCCAAAAATAATTTTTTTTCATTAATTTCTAAAATACTTTTTCATAAATCAATTTCTAATTAATTTTATTAAACCACTTTATTTAATACTAATTAACTTTAATAGTTAATTTTATTAAATATTTTAGTTTAATTTGATTAATTAATTGATTTTCACCTTTTCTCTAAAAATCTAAAAAACATATTAATTTGAGTTTAGAATTTCTCTAACCTTAGAATTAGGTTGCTAACTTCACTAACATGTTTGATAATATTATCTCCCCCATTTTATGTGATGTTTACATTTTCTCTCATATGAATTGTTATCATGCCTCGATTATATATGTCATTCATCATATGCTTTTCCAAACCAAAAACTCTTTTCAAACTAATACCTTGACTTAATGTCAAGTGTAACCTAATTCAAAATAAAGCGGTAAAAGAAAATTCAAAATTTACCCCCAATATTTACCCCGAATCTATACCCCCAATCAAATAAAGCGGTAAAAGAAAATTCAAAATTTCATCAGAGTATATTTAAATTATCATGGCATAGACGGGGGGAATCACATTATATTGAAACAAATCATACAACACCTGCTCATAAAGATATGCAACAGTGGGGTAGTAATCAACAGAGGAACTCAGTTCCTTGCACCCACATTTCAGATTTTAGAATAAAACGGAAAATCTAAAACTGAATATCAACGTATATATATATCATGAAAAGTTTGTCATACATCAAGTTATACATGTACAAGCCAAAAGATATATATATATATATATACATAATACAGATAGTCACAAACGACCTCCCTAACTACCCGGTGTCACATATCAGAGCCGACCGACAAAAGAATGAAGTCTTAAGCTTCACAAAAAGACCTTCAGCAATCTAATCTACAATGCCTCATAGAGCATTATAAAATAGCAGAAGGGTGAGAAAAACAATCATAATATAATTGAATACAATTATATATAACACAAAATACACATATAAGGCACACGATTGTTTATAATCATCGCTCACGATTATTTATAATCATCGCTCACACCTCTTGGCATAAGGCACACGATGTTATAGCGGATTCCCTCTGGAATCAATCCGTCACTCAGGACGTCACAACAATGCATATCATGATGCTCAGCATACCATGACTCATGACATTTAATATGTACACATAAATGCATTCATCTACATCAACAAAATCACACTTTGTACTTATGCCCAAAACAATGCATTTAATTACCATACGGCCACAAATCATCACAACACCACTTAAACACATGCATTTACATCATACAACAGCACCTTGCATGATACTCAACAGTTACACACAATTATAACGACAAAAGTCGACAACCGACACTATTCCCGATTTTCTGACATAATTAAATCGGCTAATAATTTCAAAATCATCATAATAAGAAAGTATAACTCAATAGCTTTCCAACAATACCAAGAATGTAAAAATCGGACAAATGGAACACAAGTTATGAAAGAAAAATGAAAACGATATTTTGAAAAGTCCCATTTCACAATTATCCTAACCATACGCGTATTGCCCTGAGCCATACGCGTATGGGCAGAGACTCATTTTTCCCAAAATTCGCGTGTAAAAGTACATAAGCGTAATGCCCAATACCATACGCGTATTGCCCTGAAATGTTACGTGTATCATACGCAAATGGGCAGATGGCCGAGAAAATTGAAGATCCATACGCGTATTGGCCCATGCCTCGCCCATGTTACGCGTAATGCCAAGGCCCATACGCGTATTGACATGCCTCATACGCGTATGACCTGGAAAAACCAGAAAATTTCTGCAGAACAAAGTTCTGCGTTTTCCACCCCAAATCATCCAATTTTTTCACCTACAACCCAGAAAATTACCAACACAATGTCTAACAACATGTATCTATGACGTACCAACAATAATGAACACCAAAAACATGATTTCTAACACATTTAATCGATTTCTAATCAATTTCACATAATATTGGTTTTACTAAATTTTTCCAATTCAATCCAAGAACAATCGAAAACACACATACATAATCATATACAAGCATACAATAACTGAGTTTCGCACTCTTACCCGATTAAATCGATTATAGGAGTTGATTTCTTTGATTTCCCAAGTTTTTCTCACTTTTCTTCTCTTCTCCTCTTTTCTTCCCTTTTTCCTTCTTCTCTTTTTCTTTCTCTCTATTTTTCTCTCTTTCTATTTTCTATTTTCTACTTAATGAAAAATATCATGAAATGACCAAAATACCCCCACACTCAAATATCTCGCAAATGTTCCCAAAACCCGATAAAATATCACAACATTGAAAACTAACATATTATCACATAAAAGTCAAAAATAAAATAAAATAATAATAAAATAATCACAGACTCGATTAAATAAAAACTGACAAAACTGGGGCGTTACAACTCTCCCCCACTTAGAAATTTTCGTCCTCGAAAATATACCTGAGACGAACAACTCTGGATATGACGCCCGCATCCGACTCTCCAACTCCTAAGTCAAATTGTCCTCAGCAGCGCCTCCCCACGCCACTTTCACAAGTGCAATATCCTTGCCTCTCAACCGCTTCACCTCGCGATCCAAAATCCTAACTGGTAATGCCTCAACCGTAAGGTTCTCCCTTACCTCAACCTCATCCATCGGAATCACATGCGACGGATCCGGAACATACTTTCAAAGCTGTGAAACATGGAACACATCGTGCAAATTCGACAGATTCAGCGGCAACGCCACCCTATATGCCACAGCACCCACTCTTGCGGATATCTGGTAAGGACCAATAAACCGAGAAGTAAGTTTCTTCGACTTCAATGCACGACCCACACCCGTTACCAGCGTAACTCTAAAAAATACATGATCACCCTCTTGGAACTCAAGATCTTTCCGTCTCCGATCATGATAACTCTTTTGCCTACTCTGAGAAGCCTTCATTTTCTCCCGAATAAGCTTCACTTTCTCTGTCGTCTGTTGCACCAACTCTGGTCCAGCCACCGAGTTCTCACCAGATTCGTGCCAACACAAAGGTGTCCGACATATTCGTCCATACAGTGCTTCAAACGGTGCCATTCCAATACTAGAATGGAAACTGTTATTATACGTGAATTCAATCAATGCAAGATAACTATCCCACGCACCACCTTGTTCCAAAACACACACTCGCAACAAATCTTCCAACGACTGAATCGTCCTCTCCGTCTGACCATCCGTCTGCAGATGATAAGCCAAACTCAATCTCAATTTAGAACCCAACGCCTTCTGTAAACTTTACCAAAACCTCAAAGTAAACCTAGGATCTCGATCAGAAACAATACTTAATGAAACCCCATGCAACTTCACAATAACACTGATGTAAATCTCAGCTAACCGCTCCAAAGAAAAACTGATGTCAATTGGACTGAAATGAGCCGATTTAGTCAGTCTATCCATAATCACCCAAATAGCATTATGCCCTCATTGCGTATTCGGCAATCCCGTCACAAAATCCATGGAAATGCTATCCCACTCCCATTCAGGAATATCCAACGGTTGCAACAAACCACTAGGCCTCAGATGTTCCACCTTCGATTTCTGACATGTCAAACATGCGTAAACAAACTGAGCCACATCTCTTTTCAATCCAGACCACCAGAAAATCTTCTTCAAATCTTGGTACATCTTATTCGCTCCCGGATGTATACTCAAATTACTCCGGTGTCCTTCCTCCAAAATCATCTTTTTCAACTCCGCATCATCAGGAATACAAATCCTACCTAGGAATCTCAAAACACCATTAATATCCACTTTAAAATCACTACTCGCATCTTTTTCTCCAACCAACATCAAATCCACAAATTTCACATCCAGCTTCTTCTTCTCTCTAACAGTCATCAGAAAATCATTAGTAATCGTTAGAATTCCGAGCCTCACGCTATCCGACGTCACTTCACATACCAAACTCAAGTCTCTAAACGATTCCAAAAGTTCCCACTCCTTAACCATTAAAACGGACATATGTAACGATTTCCAGCTCAATGCATCGGCTACCACATTAGCTTTACCAGGATGGTAATTCAAGCCAAAGTCGTAGTCCTTCAAAAATTCCAACCATTTGCGTTGCCTCATATTTAGCTCTTTCTGATCAAAAAAATATTTCAAACTTTTATGATCACTAAAGACTTCAAACCTTGCACCGTAGAGATAATGCCTCCAAATCTTCAACACAAAAACCAAAGCCGCTAATTCAAGATCATGAGTAGGATAATTTTTCTCATGCACTCTCAATTGCCTTGAAGCATAAGCTACCACCTCACCTTCCTGCATCAGAACACCACCTAAACCAATCAAAGAAGCATCACAGTAAACCACAAATGGCTCATTAGGATTCGGCAAAATCAAATCCGGAGCTGTCGTCAATCTTCTCTTCAGCTCATTAAAACTTTCCTCGCACCGAATATCCCAAATGAACGCTTTCCCTTTACAAGTCAACTGGGTCAAAGGAAGTGCTAGCTTAGAAAACCTTCAATAAACCTTCGATAATATCCGGCCAAACCCAAAAAGCTTCGAATTTCAGTAACATATCTCGGAGCCTCCCATTATAGAACTGCTTCTACTTTAGATGGATCCACAGAAATACCATTACCTGAAATCACGTGTCCAAGAAAACTCACCTCCGACAACCAGAATTCACACTTAGACAATTTGGCAAAAAGCTTCCTTTCTTTCAAAACCTGCAAAACAATACGCAAATGCTCTGCGTGCTCCTCCCGAGACTTCGAATAAATCAATATGTCATCAATAAACACAACAACAAATCGATCCAAATGCTCGTGAAAAATATGATTCATGTACTCCATAAACACACCTGGCACATTAGAAACCCCGAACGGCATCACTGAATATTCATAATGACCGTAACGAGTCCTAAAGGCCGTCTTCTGAATATCTTCCTCCTTCACCCTAATCTGATGATACCCTGATCTCAAATCAATCTTACTAAACACACACGCACCAACCAACTGATCCATCAGATCATCAATCCTTGGAAGAGGATACTTATTCTTAATCGTCACCTTATTCAGCTGGCGATAATCAATACACAACCGCATACTTCCATCTTTATTTTTCACCAATAAAACTGGAGCACCCCAAGGAGAAATGCTTAGTCTCACAAACCTCTTCTCCAACAACTCATTCAACTGTTTCTTCAACTCAACCAACTCAGATGCTGACATACGATAAGGAACCATAGAAACAGGTCTAGTACCAGGAACTAGATCTATAGAAAACTCCACCCCTCTCTCTGGAGGCAAATCTGAAATATCCTCAGGAAACACTTCCGGAAATTCACACACAACAGGAAACACATCTAGTGAAACTTGACTATCCACAGTCAAAGATGCAAACAATCCAAACAACTGAGCCTCATCTGCCAAAAGTCTCTTCAACTCTTTGGTAGATAAGAAACTCAAGACTTCGTCTTCCTCAAGAGAAGGAAACCTTACCAGCTTATGATAACAATCAATATGAACCAGATTGAATTGTAACCAATTCATTCCCAAAACCACATCTAAACCCTCCAACGATAAACACACCAAATCCATCTCAAAGTCTTTACCATAAATGGTCAAAGGACATCTTAGACAAACCAAAGAAGTAGTTACTGACCCCATTGTTGGAGTATTAATAACCATTTCACCACCCATCGAAGACAACACAAGATTCAAACGCTTCACGTACTCAGACGAAATAAACGAATGAGTCGCTCCAGTATCAATAATAGCAACTAAAGGAGTACTATTAATAAAACAAATAACTCTAATCAGACGATCTGCACTTGAAGTCTGAGTTCCTGCCAAAGAAAATACCTTCCCTCTAGCTGGAGCTTGCTTCGGTTTCAGACACTTCGTACTAACATGTCCAAGCTCACCACAATTGAAACACTTCACCACGTTCCTCTTACAATCAGCTGCAATGTGTCCTACACCTCCATAATTAGAACACTTCCTAAAATCTTTCTTACATTCAAAATGACGATGCCCCACATCACCACATCTATAACATCTCAAAGGACCAGACATCCCTCCTCCACTTGACCTTTTCCAAAATTTCCCCTTTGTTTACCTTTATCAGCTGGTGTTACATACGGACCACCACGGAACTGTTGCTTCCCTTTCCTCTCGCTCACACTCTTATAGTGAGTAGAACGAGCCTTACTATCCTCCTCATAAATCCTACAACAATCCACCAAATCAAAAAACCTCTGAATCCTTTGATAACCAATCGCCTGCTTTATCTCAGGACGCAATCCATTCTCATACTTAACACACTTAGAGAATTCCACAGTCGCTTCAGCATAATGAGGATAAAACTATACAAGTTCCACAAACTTAGCAGTATAATCAACAACAGACATATTACCTTGTTTCAGTTCCAAGAACTCAATTTCCTTCTTTCCTCTTACATCTTCAGGAAAATACCTCCTCAGAAACTCAACGCTAAACACAGCCCAAGTGATCTCCTCCTCTGCAGCTTCCAACAGATGACGAGTACCAACCCACCAATCATCAACTTCTTCTAGTAACATGTGAGTACCCAGTCTCACCTTCTGATCCTCAGCACAATCCATAACCCGGAAAATCCTTTCAATCTCTTTAAGCCAAATTTTTACACCATCAGGATCATATCTTCCTTTGAAGACAGGCGGTTTGTTCTTCCTGAACTCATCATTACCCGCAGCATTAGGTGCACCCTGCACAGCTCGAGCCATAGCTTGCATAGCAGCAGCCAAAGCAGCATCGTTCCTACCAGCCATATTCTGTTCATTTGGAATAACAGCAACTATGGTTAAACAAACAGCTCATCCAAACGCCAAGACCGACAAGGACTGACACAACTGACACGAACTGGCACAAACTGACACAGACTTGCTCTGATACCACTTAATGTAACACCCCCAATCTATACCCCCAATAAAATAAAGCGGTAAAAGAAAATTCAAAATTTCATCAGAGTATATTTAAATTATCATGGCATAGACGGGGGGAATCACATTATATTGAAACAAATCATACAACACCTGCTCATAAAGATATGCAACAGTGGGGTAGTAATCAACAGAGGAACTCAGTTCCTTGCACCCACATTTCAGATTTTAGAATAAAACGGAAAATCTAAAACTGAATATCAACGTATATATATATATATATCATGAAAAGTTTGTCATACATCAAGTTATACATGTACAAGTCAAAAGATATATATATACATAATACATATAATCACAAACGGGCTCCCTAACTACCTGGTGTCACATATCAGAGCCGACCGACAAAAGAATGAAGTCCTAAGCTTCACAAAAAGACCTCCAGCAATCTAATCTGCAATGCCTCATAGAGCATTATAAAACAATAGAAGGGTGAGAAAAACAATCATAATATAATTGAATACAATTATATATAACACAAAATACACATATATACAGTTCTCACCACAACTCACACCACAATTCAAACACAATACCACACTTCCAAACATAAACAGATCATAATGATTTATGCAAATGCAAGAGGCCGACACAATGACTCTATGCATATGCACATGTGGTACCGACTTCCAATGTTTCTCATCACTAGTTCACTCAGGAACTCTGTGGAATCATCGCTCGTTACTTAATGTAACTCCCCGTCAGGCATACAATGTTCCCCGTCGCTCACACCTCTTTGTATAAGGCACACGACGTTTATGGATCGCTCACACCTCTTTGTATAAGGCACACGACCCGATCGCTCACACCTCTTTGTATAAGGCACACAATCGTCTATAATCATCGCTCACACCTCTTGGCATAAGGCACACGATGTTATAGCGGATTCCCTCTGGAATCAATCCGTCACTCAGGACGTCACAACAATGCATATCATGATGCTCAAAATACCAGGACTCATGACATTTAATATGTACACATAAGTGCATTCATCTACATCAACAAAATCACACTTTGCACTTATGCCCAAAACAATGCATTTAATTACCATACGGCCACAAATCATCATAACACCACTTAAACACATGCATTTACATCATACAACAACACCTTGCATGATACTCATCAGTTACACACAATTATAACGACAAAAGTTGACAAACGACACTATTCCCTATTTTCTGACATAATTAATCGGCTAATAATTTCAAAATCATCATAATAAGAAAGTACAGCTCAATAGCTTTCCAACGATACCAAGAATGTAAAAATCAGACAAACGGAACACAAGTTACGAAAGAAAAACGAAAACGATATTTTGAAAAGTCCCATTTCACAATTATCCTGACCATAAGCGTATTGCCCTAAGCCATACGCGTATGGGCAGAGACTAATTTTTTCCAAAATTCACGTGTAAAAGTACATATGCGTAATGCCCAATAACGTACGCGTATTCCCCTGAAATGTTACGCGTATCATACGCAAATGGGCAGATGGCCGAGAAAACTGAAGATCCATACGCGTATTGGCCCATGCCTCGCCCATGTTACGCGTAATGCCAAGGCCCATACGCGTATTGACATGCCTCATACGCGTATGACCTGGAAAAACCAGAAAAATTCTGCAGAACAAAGTTCTGCGTTTTCCACCCCAAATCATCCAATTTTTTCACCTACAACCCAGAAAATTACCAACACAATGTCTAACAATGTGTATCTATCACGTACCAACAATAATGAACACCAAAAACATGATTTATAACACATTTAATCAATGTCTAATCAATTTCACATAATATGGGTTTTACTAAAATTTTCCAATCAATCCAAGAACAATTGAAAACACACATACATAATCATATACAAGCATACAATAACTGAGTTTCGCACCCTTACCCGATTAAATCGATTCTAGGAGTTGATTTTCTTTGATTTCCCAAGTTTTTCTCACTTTTCTTCTCTTCTCCTCTTTTCTTCCCTTTTTCCTTCTTCTCTTTTTCTTTCTCTCTATTTTTCTCTCTCTCTATTTTCTATTTTCTACTTAATGAAAAATATCATGAAATGACCAAAATACCCCCACACTCAAATATCTTGCAAATGTTCCCAAAACCTGACAAAATATCACAACATTGAAAACTAACATATTATCACATAAAAGTCGAAAATAAAATAAAATAATAATAAAATAATCACACGACTCGATTAAATAAAAACTGACAAAACTGGGGCGTTACATCAAGCCCTTTTCAATACCTTGTAAGTCGATTGTTTTCACGATCGCAATCAACCTCACATAGCCTCCTCTTGGGCTTTATACAACGATACTTGTTGCACATTTCACAATCATGTTTGCATGCGTATGTGTGATTGACTCATTTTAATTATGGCTTGATTACTCCCACTTGAGTAATTGTATCCCTTTCCCATGAGATTAAAATCAACCTTTTTTTTAAAAGAATAAACAAGGTTGATCCAACGTCAAGCATTTTCCAAAACAAATTCAATTAATCACAATTCATCCTCAAGCGTTCACTTGATCCACATATCAAGTATCTTACCTAACTTGTAAATCGAGCGCTTTTGCATCGCAATCGACCTTACCTTGAACTATTAGGACCTCCTTTCCATTAGTCCTCAACCCATTTCGCATGCAAATTCAAACCTCGATCAACATCGAGTATTTTTCAAATCAAATCAATACATTTAACTATACTTAAACATCATTTCTTAAAAGGTGAAAAAGAGGGGGATGGAGTCTTCGATCGTTCTCTTCGATTGTTCGGGTGCGAGTTCTCTTACTCGTGTGTGGACAATTGACACCTCTAAAAGACTTCTAAATCGACAACATTCAAACCTTTTCTAAGCAGTCATTAAAACACTTAATCCCTATCTAAACACATTTTTACTAAAGGTGAAGTGAGGGTAGTCGAGTCTTCGATCCTTCTCCTCAATTGTTTGGGTGCGAGTTCTCTTACTCGTGTGTGGGTAATTGTCACCTCTAAAAATATCCAGTACAACTAAAACTCTCCTTTCTCACCTTGTGTGATCGAAGCCCTAAAACAAATACAAATCAAATCCTCTTTTCTTAATCAAACTCTTTAACACACTTAATCGTATATTCAAACCCAACTTCCTAAAAGGTGATGTTAGGGGGGCCGAGTCTTTGACCTTTCTCCTCAATTGTTTGGGTACGAGTTCTCTTACTTGTGTGTGGACAATTGGCGCCTATAAAAAAACACAAACCAAACAACCGTAGTCCCACGAACTACGAATGCTCTGACTTTCCCATTGCACGAGGGAATATGTAGGCACAAGGGCCCTAATCCTTGGCGAGCACCTTAATAAAAAACCACCCATCTTCCCCTTAGAATCAAATCCTTTAGAAGATAACAAACAAACCTAGCTAACATTATCACGAATCAAATCAAGAGGTTCCCGTTGAGTACAACGGACGTAGAGGGTGTTAATACCTTCCCTCTTGCGTAACTGACTCCCGAACCTAGAATTTGGTTACGATGACCATTTTCTTATCCCTTAAACGTTTTATCGATATTTTCCTATTCCTTCCTTGGAATGAATAAAGTTCGGTGGTGACTCTGTTCGAACATTTTTTCTGCGTCCATCGCGAGGATCATATTTTTCGAGGTACGACAGCAGGAAATTATAAATGAAAAGCAAGTAAAAGACAAGTTCAAATGTAAATGGCTTGATAAGATAAATTGTATCAAATGGAAATGGGACGCAAGTAATACATTTTGTGGGAGTGTAACTCATTTCTCGTAACGCTAGATACTTTGAGTGTTTTTCCCTTGCAATGTTACAAATGCGACCTCTAAAAGTCACTAAGAGCCTTGCTTAAATAGTAACATAAAATGAACTGTCAATCGATTCTGCTGCTGACACGTGTCACCCACGTCTCTTCAACTGTTCGCGCCTTGGCCATATTTGAATTTTGCTCACGCAAACCTTTGGCGTTCTCCCTTCCTTTAAATGTCATGTCGAAGCTGCTTCGACGATCTCTCGTTCTGTGGACTTCTCTAATTTCTGCGTCGATACATTCCTCTTCTGCTTGTGGTTAGCGTCGATCAACTCCATATTTCCCTGATTTCTCTCACCTATAGTTCCAGTCGAAATCTGCTGGCTACCAAATTTCCCCCCTAAAACGCCAGTTTCGACTAAGACATGGTATCAATGGAGAAACTTGGTGTTTTATATTCTGCCAGATTTCGACAACCTGTTCAATCCGTGACGTCATGTCTCATGATGGCGCTTTACGGTGCCACGATTTCTGAGAAAAACTCATCATTTTCCTCTACCACCTAGGTCGTGGGTTTTTAACTACTACCCATTATTCTCCTACTTTCCTAGGAATTGGAAAGGTTACCATAACTCTCTTCTGACTCTTGGTTATTGTCCATCTCGATTATAAATAGCTCTTTCATGATTTACTGCATTTCTTCTCTCTGCTATTCTTCTAACAGATTTCTGTAACCATTTCAACATCTCCTTTCCTTTCACTTGTGTGCCTCTCCCATGGCCTCATCAGCCACTGCTATGAATAGTGTTTCCCAGAATATGGGTAATACCCCCCTGGCATATCACCTTGTTAAAGAGAAATGTCGCACTGTGATCCCTCAACTACCATTAACTGACCTTTCTGTAGTGAAAAACTAGAAAGGTAAAATGCTCATCCCTTTTACGGTTACTGACAAACTCATGGCTTTTCATGGGCCATTGCCGGATGAACAAACACACCCAGAAAATGTTGCAGAATTCTTCCCTTGCTACAAACCCACCATTCCTGCGGCTTTTGATAGGGAAGGAAAAATTGATCTTAAGTATATGGACCCCGAGGCTAGGGCTTTCAGGTCGGTGCCCTCTCCCGGCAATAAAGACTATCTGGTGTGGCTTACTAAGGTGCAAGGCTAACGCCAAGAACAATGGAAGGCTGTTGGCATTTTTGACGCCATTCAACTATCACAGCATGCTCATAAGGTCAATCATTGCATGTTATTAGCTTCAATTTATTTTTGGGAGGGCTCGACGAATACGTTTCATCTCCCTTGTGGCATGGGGACCCCCACTCTTTTCGACGTGGCTGCCATTACCGGGTTCTCTCCTCTAGGCGATACTTTCAACCCAACTCTGTCGACCGTGTCATCCTTCAACTTCAAATGCAACATTTTTAAATATTTTATTGATGACCATCATATAAAAGATTCAGACGAAGTTTCTGACCAGGAGCATATAGTCTTTCTTACTTTATGGCTATCTTATTATGTATTTTGCCGAGGTTCTCTGCATGTGGCAAAAAAAATTGTCCCTTTAGCCATTCAAATCCATGAAGGTCGTCATATTTCCTTAGGTAAGCTTCTCTTGGCCTCGCTATATCATGCCTTGGGTTTTGCTTCTCTGAAACTTTGCCTTCTTCATACTAATGACAAAGCCCTGAATTTATCTAGTCCACTATGGCTCTTGCAATACTGGCTAAACACCACGTTTGACCATCGGCTTGGCCGTCTCTTGTCAAAACGTGTCACTCATTCCAGCCAGGAACCCACTATAGCAGGCCTCCGTTTTGCTGTGGCCACTTGTCAAGAGACTCCTAGCAAAGAAGTTTTCTTTAAATATATTAACATGTTCAGTGAGACTTCCTAGTTTATCCCAAGTATGGCATCGTTTGTAGAGCACAACCTTGGCCCTCCGTGGTTTAGAAATCCTTTCCCTGAGGTTTCTCCAAGGGCGGCTGCACAATCTAACGCTATCTGGAGAGCATTTTTGACCCCTACCATGCTCTCCTTCAGGATCAAAACTGGCGCCAAAGGTTATGGGTTTGTACACTACCAACCTAACCTAGTAGCTCAACAATTTGGTCTAAGTAAGATTCTCCTTAAATCTTTGGTTTCTGAGCCCAACGCCATAGTCTGGGCGGGACGTACGTTGTACGCTAACAGACATTTAGATTGCCTGAAATTCCACAAGACGACCCAACATATCATCCTTCCATCATTCCAATTTCGACCTTCTTTCTTTACCACTCGAGACTTTGCCAATTGGTGGGCAGAATATCTTCGACGAAGCTTCTCCGTCTCTTTGTTTCTTCAGAAACTGATGGACTTTTTCTTAGTCCTTGCCAACAAACAGTCCAATGACGATCCCGTACCTCCAGCTTCCACTGGTCGAGCTCAAAATGTCAAACCCATAGGGTCTTAGCCTCCAAAGGTGTGTATCCATTTTCTCATACTTCCTCATGTATTACTGTCGCTCCCAAATGATTCGCATCCAACGGTACAAACGCGAGTGTGGCGCAAAAGACACAGAGTCGCCAGCAAAGTGTATTTATCCCAAGAGAGGGAAAGGAAACACTGCATAAACCTGAAAGAAGGGAAAGAACATGGTCTCACGACCAAGAGAACGGGTACGGGAGTCGGTTACGCGAAGGGAAGGTGTTAGCACCCAACACGTCCATCGTACTCGACGGGATCCACGCTTGCCGTCTGCATCAAAGGGTGTCGTCGTCTGGAACTCCACTGCTACTGGACCGGCGAAGAAATGAGAATGGAAAGAACAGAGAAACGAAGAAGAAAAGAAAAATAAGTGACTCGATAGGACGGTATCGTTGTCCTAGGCCTACGTACTTCCTCAGTGCAATGGGAAAGTCAGAGTCAACGTAGTTCGGACGGGAACTGTGGGGGAAGGTTGCTCGCCAAGACAATCGATGTCTTGTGCCTACGTATCCTTAATCGGACGAGAGAGAGGAATCAGAGCTGACGTAGTTCGTGGGTGCGACCACGGATGGGTAAGTGTTTTTTACGTGAGCGACAAGCTCTTTTCTGAAAATGAAGTTTGAAACCCAACAATCCCGAAGGACAAAAAGATTTGAATTTGTTTGGTGTTTTTTAGACAGAAGTGTCTTTTAAGTTGTTTCGCAACTTGCATTGAACCCAAGTCTTGAATATAGGAACGAATACTTCGCCCGTCGTCCCCAACAGGATGTACACTAGGTATCCTAGAAGAATGAGAGGAAGCCCCTCACTCCTCACTTCCCACATGGAAGGATCGAGCGCAATACACGTTAACTCTTATTATGTGTCTTGAAGAAGTTTTGAGATGAGAAGAGAGACGACACAAAGGAAACTCTAAAGGGGAAACTAAGAGTCCTAATGTTATCATGCATGGACGTCCTATGGTTAGTGAGGTTTAGGAGAGATGACTACCTAACCTAATGCTAATCCTACTCCAAGCTTAATCAAAAATTAAGTTGGACTAGGTAGCTCTAACGGGAGAGAGTCCAAGACTTAAACAAGTCTCGAGACTCGAGGGATGAAAAGAGTGAAAGAGAAGGAGGAGAAAGAGAAGGAGAAGATAAGATACAATAAATGGCAGCAAGCACACCATATCATAAATGTCCAACTCATAACATAAACATGCTTCAAAGATCCAACAAACACATCTCAAGTACACAAGTGAAAGCACACAAGAAAGGATGCAAGTAAACTTGAATTAAGTGCACAATTAAATACACATGGATCTCATATCAAAGTGAAATGAAAGAGACAAGATGGAAATGAAACAAGACCAGAACTCACATCATATCATCATTAATAATTCACATATGCAAAAGAGGTTCACATTATGCATTACGATGCACCAAAGAAAGTTACAAAGCAAAAGGAATGATATGCATCACATAATTCAAACCATGAAGATAAAGTGAGATGAAAACCAAGCAATAAACTCAAGGAACAGTAGCATACACACTAACATCATGCCAAGATCAAGCTCAAGTCACACAAGATTAATCATCAAGCAACACATTCAAAGCATGTACCAAAATTGAGAAAGACGTCCACAAAACTCAAGTCAAAATAACAACACTTTGTAAAATCAAGAACAAATAGAAAAATGAGTGGAAAGAGATGAAAACAATGTTGGAATATGATATGGCCTGAAAATGGGGGGGGGGGGGGGGGGGGGGCGCATAGCAAAGCCCAAAGGTGAATGGTCCAAACGAAGTCAAAGGAGGGAGTATGGTAATTCGGTCACCATCAGAAATAAATCTCAGCCAACTATTAAATCCAACGCGCCACAATGCTAGATCGCAAGTCAATGATATCAAGAGGTAATACAAATCAGCGGTCAGCTTCGGAAGGCCCACCAATAGCCACGTGGTCACACGCACACACCAACACCGCTTCCTACCATGCACCGGCCACATGCTTCGCATGTGCCTCATTTATACGTTGTCTTAACTCCAGCCGTGCGATCAAAAATAAAATGCAAACAACAGCCATGATCAAAGGACTCGTGATAGCCAAGCACGGAGCAGCATACACACAATTATTAAAATAAAAACATAAAACAAGAGACATGTGGCATGATCACGGATGCACGATCTGGAATCGGACGGACATGCTTCATCTTCTTCATGAATTTCCTTCCTCGCCGGACTGAACATTCCGGCCGCTGGAGCTAGGGCTCCGGCCACCCTCTCCGGTGAGCTGTGACGTGACTTTTTCCAGAAAATACAAATAGGTACTCCATTTTGATCAGAAAAATGCAAGGATCATGAATATCCAGTCTATTTTAACAAACAACAAACACATAAAGAGAATCGAACGAAAACAAGTTTAGATCTAAAACTTTAAATCCACATATCTCACAAACCACACGTCCAAACTTCAAATAAAATATATCAGCATGTTCAGGGGAGTTCACAGATCATTATGCACATCAAAAACTCAAGTTCTGTGATGGTGAAAAAATCACTAACCTGAAATCTTGAAGAACTTAAAATATCACAAGAACGCCTTCCAAAAGCTGCAGATCAAGTCCTTGGAACCTCTAATTGCAAAATAAATGCAACTAGAGCTTGGAATCGTGCTAGATCTTGAGTTTTGAACTTGAACCCTCTTGAATGGAGCTTGGCGAAAACCTCAGTATGAGCTTCAGATGATGGTTGATTCTGGTTCTACTCTCTTCACTGATTCCAAATATGAAAGAATTTCTCAAAAACACCTTATGGAGAGGGAGAAACGAAAATGAGAAAGTGGAGAGTGAAAAATGGAAACTGAGCAAATGTGAGTCTCTACCCTAGCTGTGAGGGTATGAGTAAGGTTATATACTCTTGATTAGTTCACTGATTGAGATTAGGAAGTGATTAGAACTCTTGTTAATGAGATTTGAGTGAAATTCCAAAAATGCATTTTACACCACCACCACCAATTTGCACGTGGGAAGTCTTTGTTCTCAGCATAATTCACCTCCAATTTACTCCCATACCACTTCTGGATTGATTTTGGCCCTTGCACTTTCTTGGTTTGCAAGCTTTGAATTAATTTGGCATTTTTGCACTTTGTGAGAATAATGAGAAAAATGGCATGGCATGAATTGATTCAAAGGCCAAAAATGATCTTCTTGACTTGTATTTTGATATTATAATGTGACATGAAGCAATTGGGAACATTACAAGTCCATTTGTGCAAAAATGCAAAAGGTGGAAAATTTGACATATAAGGAATCCATGAAAAGCACCTTGCATTGTTTTGGCCATAACTAGAGTTCCACAAATGATATGGGAATGTTCTAGTACTTTTGGAAATGGGAGAGAAAGATCTTCAACTTTCATGTTGGGGGAAAATTCATTTGGAACTTCCTTGATGATGAAAAGTCAAGTTGAATGTGGAAGAAAAATTGCCAAAAATGGAAAGTTTCAATTATAGGTCATTTTCCAAATTTAGTAACTTTTGCACAAACTCTTGATTCTTGATGAATGGTGTGAAACTTGACAATTGAAGTTTATGGGAGGATGTGAGACCTTGAAAACCATGAAAATAACCTCTGAATTCCACAGTTGACTTTCTCCTTTACAGTTGACTTTTGCTTAGTTCACAAGCAATTGATCCCCTGAACAATCCTCCACAATGAATCAATAATCAAACCCTCATCCCTGAACACTTGTGAGGATAAAGAACACCACAAGAACATGCTTGAACACACCAAGCCTTCCAAGAAGTCCTCTTGATCTCATGAAGATGTAATGAGCTCCATGAACCACCTTGTAGCTTGAGACTTGAGAATATGGACCAAGTACCTTGATCCCATGCTAAGAACCAATGCCATGCACAATGCAAAATGCAAGAAATGAAAAGAAACATAAGCCAGTTAGCTAAAAACAAACAAGGAAAATTTTGGGGTGTTACAGCTGCCCCTATTCAATCAACTTGATCCTGAAGGTATGATAATGACGGCTATCATGCGTTCCAAGGATTCACGGAGATTGAATACCAAAAGAAACCTGAAATTTGCAATCCTCAAAGGAGGGACGACTCCACTGAGGAACAAACAATAAATGATGCGCTGTCACAACACGTACGAGTGTTGGAAACCAAAACTGTATTGAAAAGTCTTGAAATAAACACAAACGAGTGTTAGCTACGTTGGGGATGAACACGGACGGGTGTCAAGGAATCCAGGATATCGAATACGGACGGGTATTGAGAAGATACACGGACGGGTGTAAAATGTCAATGCGGACGGGCATTGAAACAAAAGTTCAAACACGGACGGGTGCCAAATGTCAATGCGGACGGGCATTGAAACAAAAGTTCAAACACGGACGGGTGCCAAAGGAACACGGACGGGTGCCAAAAGTCAATACGGACGGGCATTGAAAAGGTACACGGATGGGTGCAAAAGATTCAAGGCGACCTCTCTGGGGATTGAAATGCAACACGGACGGGTGTCGGAAGTTCAATACGGACGGGTACTGAAAAGGTACACGGACGGGTATAAGAGGTTTCAATACAGACGGGTACTGAAAAGGTTGTAAAATCAACTTTATTGGGAATTAAACTCGCTGGGGGAATGGAAGACAACACGGACGAGTGTCATCAAAAGGTCAATACGGATGGGTATTGAAATCAAAGGTTTAAACACGGACGGGTGCTGAAGGAAACACAGACGAGTGCCAAATGTCAATGCGGACGGGCGTTGAAACAAAAGGGTCAAGCACGGACGGGTGCTGAAAGAACACGGACGGGTGTCAAAAGTCAATACGGACGGGCATTAGCTTAAAAGTTTCAAACATGGACGGGTGCTGAAAGAAACACGGACGAGTGTCTGACGGTAAAAATTTCGAGGGAAAAAATCGAAGGACCACTTGGACGAAGGGGTACAAATAAAATCAAGGATAAACAATCCTGGCAAGACACTCTGCCGGGGAACTGTCAAATATTGCCTAACCCAACACCTGTGGAGTGAAGATATCTTCCTGAAATTCGGCTTTCCTGACGAAGGAAAACTCAAACCTGGCTTATGCTTCAGATACATATGTTTGAATTTTGTCGTAATGCTCCACACAAAGTGGAAATGCTACGCATTTGGGAGGATTCCATGCAAAAAAATGCTTATGCAATGCAAAAGAGATGTCCCAGCAAAATAAATGCTGAAGACCAGAAGCAACTCCGTTGGGGATGGCAAACTAAATTGCCACTGAAACAAAGGAAAACTTGTTGAGGAAAACTTCTCCCTGCTAGGGAAGATCACAATCACCAATTCTGCCGGAGATGGACGAAACTCCGAGAGAATATCCACTCTGTTGGGGAATAAATTAGGACCTATAATCTTACTGGAGATGGACGGAACTCCGGGAAAATACCCACTCAGCTGGGGAGGGAGATGAATACTGAAGATGGAAATTCCTCCGCTGGGGATGACCAAACACTTCAGAACCTGGCTTCAACGCCTGCCAAAAACGATTGGCCTTAAGACCTGCTGGGGATACCACTCACCACCAGACTCTGCTTGGGGAAATGAGCTTAACCTGCTGCTAGGGAAGTAACTTTACCCTCACCCTGCTGGGTATTAGATCAAACCATTGTCGCCGAGACTATACTTTCTGACCAACTGAGGAACGTAGACACCAGGACCCTGTGGGGATAATAACATCTTCGTCCACAAACTTCATGCGGGAGGTACGGCAACACTCACCTTAAAGCAATCAACTTCTGAGTACTTGCTGGGGATACCAATCCAAACACGACTTCGGTTGGGTATACAATCCTCTGTACTCTGCTGAGAAGGACGATCCTCAACGACTCCGCTTGGGAGAGAAAGTAATTGTCAAAATTCACCTGCTAGGGAATAACACATGCTTCCTGACTGGCTGGGGAACAAATAGCTGCCCCATGCTCCGTGGGGAGACATCACTTGCTGAAGAAAGGTGAGCCAAATCACAACTTTGGCCGGGGAAAAACCTCTTATATCCTGCTAAGGAGGACGATCCTTAACGACTCCGCTTAGGGAATTACTTCTTTATACTCTAGTTGAGGAAGACGACCCTCGATAATCTGATGGGGAAGAGTAATAACCTGCTGAGGACGATCAGACTTCAAAGTTGGGGAGAGCTCTACTCTACTGGGGAAAACAGCAAGCTGCTGAGGACGATCAGACTTCAAAAATGGAGAGAGCAACTCTACTGGGGGAGTACATCTGTCATCCTGCAAAACCAATAGAAAAGTCTATGCGCATAAATGATTACATTGATTATCAACATAGTGACTGTCGCCTAAGCAATTGCCACTGTTTTCCAACTCGTGTCATAAAGCTCAACGTTTTAGCATGTAATGTTTTTATCAAAAATATCGGACACTTTCAAAAACAAAACAGGTAAAACAGAAAACAAAAGCTCTTTAACTGAAATGCAAACTTTATTGAATGAATTGGCCTGTAAATAGGCATTTACATCTGGAAGCAATTCCTGAAAAGAGGTAATTGTGCAAAAAGCAAAAGAAAATACAAATGTCGGCAATGTGGGGAACAGACATCCACCATGACTCGACTCAGCTATAACCCATATGACTTGTTCATCCGCAGATACTTTGGCCTTCGAAGACGACTAACTGGACTGATTTCTTTCCTCCAAATTTTCCAAGTGTGAACGGTGATCACAGATCAAACGCGGATCATAGTCTTTGCTTTTAAATCCCTAAATTTTGCCTGGATCGCCCTTTTTGGGGTTTCAATCCACCGGGATACCCATTTTTGCCAAAGTTGCCTTTTCAGGTTTTCAACCTTGCGGGTTTATTTCTTTTTTCTTTTATCCCTAATTTTTGCCCGAACCTTTTCTTTTTATGGTTCGCCAGGATGCCCCATTTTTGCCTGAACCTTCTTTTTATGTTCAGCGGGTCTCTTTTATGCAAAGTATTTTTTGACTACATCCGCGTTCACAGGGGATGTAAAATCTTTGCCATCCATAGTTGAGAGTAATAAGGCTCCACCAGAGAAAACCTGCCTTACTACATATGGCCCTTCGTAATTCGGAGTCCACTTGCCCCTATGATTTGTTTGAGGAGGAGTGATCCTTTTCAGAACTAATTCACCAGCTTGAAAACACCGAGGATGCACCTTCTGATCAAAGGCTTTCTTCATCCTGCTCTGATACAACCGGCCATGCGCAATGGCTTTCAGTCTCTTCTCTTCAATGAGGTTCAGTTCATTCAGCCGGGAACGTACCCACTCAGCTTCATCAAGCTTCACATCTGTCAGAATTCTCAAAGAAGGAATCTCAACTTCTAATGGCAAGACTGCTTCCATGCCATACACCAGTGAGAAAGGAGTTTCCCCAGTCGAGGTGCGTACCGAAGTACGATATCCATGCAAAGCGTAAGGCAACATCTCATGCCAGTCTTTGTATGTCACTACCATCTTCTGCACAATCTTCTTTATGTTCTTATTTGCCACTTCAACAGCCTCATTCATCTTCGGACGATAGGGAGAAGAATTGTGATGTTCAATCTTAAAGCTCTGGCATAGCTCCTTCATCATCTTGTTATTCATATTTAAACCATTATCAGTAATGATTCTCTCCGGGACTCCATACCGGCAGATGATGCCCTTCTTAATAAACTGGGCTACCACTTGTCTGGTGACGTTGGCATACGATGCAGCTTCCACCCACTTCGTGAAATAATTAATAGCCACCAGAATGAAACGATGCCCATTGGAAGCAGTCGACTCAATCTTTCCAATCATGTCGATGCCCCACATAGCAAAGGGCCAAGGTGATGATAAGACATTCAGAGGAGTAGGTGGCACGTGCACCTTATCAGCATAAATCTGGCATTTATGACATTTCCGGGCGTATTTGAAACAATCAGACTCCATAGTCATCCAATAATACCCCGATCTCAACAATTTTCTCGCCATAGCATGCCCATTGGCGTGAGTACCAAAGGAACCCTCGTGAACCTCTTCCATTAACAGGCTTGCCTCGTGTTCATCAACACAACGTAGCAGGACCATGCCAAAGTTTCTCTTGTACAACACATCATCCTTGTTCAAAAAGAAGTTTCCTGATAACCTCCTCAATGTCTTTTTATCCCTGGAAGATGCCCCAGCTGGGTATTCCTGACTCTTCAAGAAGACTTTGATGTCATGATACCAAGGCTTGCCATCTGATACCCCTTCAACTGCAAATACAAAAGAAGGTCTATCCAAGCGCATGATTCTGATTGAGGGAGCTTCATTCCAAAGATTCACTTTATACATTGATGACAACGTTGCCAACGCATCAGCCATCTGATTCTCTATCCGGGGAATGTGATGGAAGTCTACTCTGTCAAACAAAGGTAACAATCTTCTGGCATAATTGTTATATGGAACGAGATTTACTTGACGAGTGTCCCACTCACCTGTAATCTGATTAACCACCAACGCAGAATCACCATAAACATCAAGGTTCTTGATTCTCAAATCAATTGCTTCTTCTAACCCCATGATGCATGCTTCATACTCTGCCTCATTGTTGGTGCATATGAATGCTAATCGAGCAGTCAAGGGTATATGAGAACCCTGTGGAGTCGTAATGATTGCCCTGATTCCGTTACCATATGAATTAACGGCTCCATCAAAAACCATCTTCCACTGAGACCCAATCTCAGGTCCTTCATCAGGCAAAGGTTCTTCACAATCCTTCATCTTCAGATACATGATGTGCTCATCCGGAAATTCAAACTTCATCGGTTGATAATCCTCAATTGGCTGTTCGGCAAGATACTCTGATAACACACTTCCCTTAATGGCCTTTTGGGAAACATACTGAATATCATATTCTGTCAGAACCATCTGCCAACGGGCTATTCTACCAGAAAGTGCTTGCTTCTCAAACACATACTTTATCGGGTCCATCTTCAAAATCAAAAGGGTTGTATGGTTTAACATATACTGCCTCAAACGCTTAGCGGCCCAAGCGAGTGCACAACATGTTTTCTCCAACATCGAGTATCTTGACTCGTAATCAGTAAACTTCTTACTCAGGTAATAGATGGCGTGCTCTTTTTTACCTGCTCGTCTTGTTGACCGAGCACACAACCCATTGAATTCTCAAGAACCATGAGATACATAATCAAAGGTCTTCCTGGCACTGGCGGCATAAGGACCGGAGGTTCCTGCAAGTATTCTTTAATCTTTTCAAACGCCTTTTGACAATTTTCATTCCACCTGACCGCTTGATCTTTTCTTAGCAACTTGAAGATTGGTTCACACGTGGCTGTGAGATGTGAGATGAACCTAGCAATGTAGTTTAATCTCCCCAAGAAACCACGGACCTCTTTTTCTGTTTTCGACACAGGCATTTCTTGTATGGCTTTTACCTTTGCAGGATCAACCTCAATACCTTTTTCACTAACAATAAACCCCAGCAATTTTCCTGATCTCACCCCGAAGGTGCACTTGTTTGGATTCAACCTCAGTCTGAATTTCCTTAACCTTTCAAATAACTTCTGAAGATTCACCAGATGTTCTTCTTCCGTCTGTGACTTCGCAATCATGTCATCAACATAGACTTCAATCTCTTTGTGAATCATATCATGAAAGAGAGTCACCATCGCCCGCTGGTAAGTTGCCCCTGCATTTTTCAATCCAAAGGGCATCACTTTGTAGTAGAAATTTCCCCCACGGTGTTATGAATATTGTTTTCTCCATGTCCTCTGGGGCCATCTTGATTTGGTTATACCCAGAGAAACCATCCATGAAGGAAAACACAGAATACTGAGCAGTATTGTCAACTAACACGTCAATGTAAGGGAGCGAGAAATCATCCTTTGGACTTGCTCTATTCAAATCCCTATAATCAACACACATCCTGACCTTCCCATCCTTCTTAGGTACAGGCACGATGTTAGCAACCCATCGAGGATAATTTGTTACGGCAAGAAATCCGGCGTCTAGCTATTTCTGAACCTCTTCCTTGATCTTGACAGACATTTCTGGTTTAGTTCTTCTCAACTTTTGCTTGACCGGAGCACAACCTTCTTTGAGTGGTAGCCGGTGTACAACAATATCAGTATCAAGCCCGGGCATGTCTTGGTAAGACCAGGCGAAGATGTCCACATACTCACGGAGCATTTCAACCAATCTTCCCTTGACACTGTCTTCCAATGCAGCCCCTATCCTTACTTCTTTTCTGGCGTCCTCGGTTCCCAGATTCACAATCTCAATTTCCTCGTGATGAGGTAGGATGACCCTCTCCTCTTGCTTCAACAATCTGGCCAACTCTTCGGGCGGTTCACAATCTTCGTCAGTCTCTTCTTCAGCCTGATAGATTGGATTGTCAAAGTCATACCGAGCTATAGCTGAGTCATGATCGGTGTCATCTGAACAAAAAGACCTGCAATGATTGATGAGGTATGTTTTATTATGATGCAACAAAAGAAACACATTGCCATTTTGATGTGGGTTTTTGATGCATAGAAAATAAAAAACAGAAAGACAGAGATCAAAATATTTGAGTGTGAAAAGTCCTTTATTGATGATAAGGTAAAACATGCAACAGTTAAAAGCCCTACAAACAGAATCACTACGTCTTGGACAGAACGTAGGATTAACAAAATAGGAAAACAAAGCAATTACTCGAAGCTGTCACTTGACTGACTTTCTCGGAAGACCAGTTGCACAGACTTTCTCCTGGGACGCAAGGACGGATCCAACTATCCATGTCACAATCACTGTCTCCTTCTTCTTCAATAGCATTAATTCTATCGAAGAAAACTCCAGCGCTGGTGAAACGGACTGGGCCATAGAATTTGGGAGGATCCTTATCTCTCCTGGATGGCTTGTATCCCAATCCATAAGTATCCCTCTTTTTCTGGACTTCAACCACCTAGCCCCACCTCTGTGAGCTGCCAGCTTCAACCACAGCTTTGGCGTCTCTTAACAAAGACATGGAACCCTCGGGTTGATTTGCCACTGCAGGCTATATTATAGCTTCAGACTGAACCACTTCTTCAGAAACTTTCACCTTCTCAAATCCCTGGCACAACGTCTCGTGGATTTCACCATCCACTTCCACATATTTGAAGGTTGATAACTGACTAATCATTATGTCTTCTTCTCCACACACTGTCACTACGTGACCATCAACCATATACTTTAGCTTTTGATGCAAAGTGGAAGTTACAGCGCCTGCCCCATGGATCCAAGGACGACCCAATAAACAGCTGTACGCTGGCTGAATATCCATAATGTAAAACGTTGCATTAAAGATTTTCGGTCCAACCTTGATCAGAAGCACAATCTCGCCAAAAACAGATCTCTTTGAGCCATCAAAAGCTCGCACCACCAAGTCACTTGGTGTACAAATAAGTCCCCTGGTATCCAATTTCATTAACGCTTTCTTGGGCAATACATTCAACGATGAACCAGTATCAACCAAGACATGTGACATCAGCGAGCCACGACATTCAATCGAAATATGCAGGGCATTGTTATGATTCCTGCCAGCAGAAGTCAAGTCAAGATCTGTAAAACCCAAGCCATTACCCGCATTCACGTGTGCTACAACCCCTTCCAGCTGGTTAACAGAAATCTCTTGAGGGACGTAGGCTGCATTCAAGACCTTCAGAAGAGCATTCCTGTGAGCTTCAGAACACAATAACAAAGACAGGATAGAGATCTTGGACGGGGTCTGGTGTAACTGGTCCACGATCTTATAATCACTTTTCTGGATGAGCCTCATAAACTCCTCAACATTTTCAGAAAAAGCATCATCAACCGGCTTTACTGTAGATTCCACAATCACTAGAGTCTGAACAGAACCATCCATCGCATGTTTTCCTCTGTCTTTCCTAGAGGTACTGGGTTGATCATTAACAGGAGTAAGCACTCTACCACTTCTGGTTATAGCATCAGTCTCAACTTTACCCTCTGAACTAGAACTCACTGGTGAAGTATTCTTTAATTCCTGCTTTTGTCCATTGACAAACACCTCTGCACCATAATTCCATGGAATAGCCTTAGAGCTCTCATACGGAATGGGTCCAGCCCTTGTGATGATGACTGGAGGTGGCCTTGCTGGACCAGAAATAGTAATTGTTTTGAACGGGATGGTGATAGTAGCAACCTTCTCACTAACACCCTCTTCTTGCTGATTACCTCTGTCAAACTGTAAACAGCCCTCATCAATCAGATTCTGAATACCCCTCGTCAACGAATCACAACCATTAACCTTTGTCAAATAATCTGAGCAGTTCTCACCACAACCCGGATAGACGCCACCCTTCAATAACCTATTCTTAACCACAACCAACGGAGTCTTCAGTTCCTCCACATCCATGATCAAATCCAAAGTTTCACAGTCCTCAATTATAGCATTCACCCTTGGCCCATTGTGATTAGGCATCGGGTTTTGAACAACATTGGGTCCGTCATTCGAGAAATTGATGGCTTTAGAGTCCACAAGGTCCTGCACCTTGTGCTGAAATGCCCTACACTTCTCCATAGTGTGCCCCGGAGCACTTGAGTGAAAGTCGCAGTGTGCGTTAGTATCGTAGCCTCGTGGGAGTTCCCCTGTGGGTAGAGCCAGGGTACGAAGCTCAACTAGACGCAATTGCAGCAAATGTTGCAACAACTGTGCATACGACATTGGGGGTTGATCAAAATGCCTCTCTGCATTCCTCTGTCTGTTCTGATACTGACCCTGCTGCCTATTCTGATTAGCATTACCCCTTTGTTGCTGTGGTGGAGGTAACGTTGCTGGAATGGTTACTGATGCTACCTGTTGATTGTTATTCTGGCGCTGTTTCCCTTTTCCCCTGTGGGATGATACAGCGTTGGTCTCTCCTTTCTTCTTATAATTATCAAACGGCTTCTTTCCATGTCCAGAGGACGATCCATCACCACTAGAAACCTTTCCAGCCTTGATTCCGACCTCTATCTTCTGTCCAATAGCAATCACATCTGCAAACTTGCCTAGAGAACAAGGCAAAAGCTTCTCGTAGTAGTGCTTAGGCAGTGTGTCCATAAACATATCCAACATCTCTTTTTCCAGCATTGGTGGCTGCACCCTAGCCACCAATTCACGCCACCTTTGCGCGTATTCTTTAAAACTCTCATCATTTTTCTGGGACATGCTCAACAGCTGAGTTCTGTTGGGAGCCATGTCTGTGTTGTACTGATAGTGCTTGATGAAAGCTGCAGCTAGCTCTCTCCAGGTACGAACATCTCTACTTTCTAGCCCCATGTACCATTCCAAAGACGCGCCAGACAGGCTGTCTTGGAAAAAGTGCATCATTAACTTTTCATCCTTAGCCTGAGCAGCCATCTTCCTGGTATAGGCCTTCACATGAGTCCTCGGGCAGGTAGAACCATTGTACTTTTCTAGTGTAGGAATCTGAATCTTGTGTTGAATGACAATATCAGGAACCAACCCTAGGTCGTCCAAATCTATCCCCAAATCATCCTGTTTCACAACCCCTTTCAATTGAGCCTCAATTAAACGAATTCTTTCATCACTGACCACAGGAAGACCAGCGTCCAAGCTTCTGACTGAAAACACATCGTCCTGTTGATCCTCAAAACGAGGGCCATGGATAGCTCGGATAGTACTTCCTTCTCCAACCACTGAAGGAATTCTGCCCTGTCCACCAGCACCAACTTCCCCCGGAGGGATATTACGGTTAATAAGACCACCGTGTAAGATACCATTTTCGTCGACCTACGCCACCAATGGCTGAACCAGAGTTCTGAATTCATTCTGACTTTGCACCACACCCTGCATCATCTCCATGAACTGATCGATGCGAGCTTGCATAGCTGCCATATCTGCCTGAACTTTGTCCATCACTCTGCTTTGATTGAGTCGAGTAGAATAACGATGAGTTGGTTGATCAATCCTGACTGAAAGAAAGAGAGAGCATAAGAAAACCAGAGAAACCCAAGAAAACCTGCAATGCAAAGAATGAATATGATTATGCAAATGCAAATGCAACAAACATATTTAAACATTTCCAAGGTATATCTGCTTTGATTCCAATCCAAGCAACGGGGCCAGGGATTAGACGCAATATCGGAAAATAAATCCGAACCCAGAGATACCACCAGATCCAACCACAGGAAACCAATCACAAAAATAAAAAACTACCAAGGCAAAAATATCTGAATCAAACATTCTATTATCAAGATGGAAGAATTCATACAAACAAAGTCAATCGTAACCAACGGTGATTCCATCAACAATCCTGATGGTAACCCCATAAAAAATAGATACACAATAAACTACAATTCTACCCCAAACAGGCTAGCCTCCACTTCTTCCAGAAGATTCAAAGTGTCAGGATGTGCCGGTCGCGAGATTAGCCCTTTGATTAACCTGTTTCTCTTTGCAATCTCTTGGTTCAGCGTTGCAATCTGTTCTTCAGCATTGCTACTTTCATGTCTCACCTTCTTGATTCCAACTTATAATTTGAGCTCTTCAATCTCCTTTTGGGACTGTTTCCACTTGTTGAAGAAATGCTTCCCCTTTTCTTTCGCCTTTTGCAGCTCTTTATTTAGTACCTCGTTTTCGACTTGGACCTCACTCCACATCTCCTGATAAACATCAAGCTCGGTTTCAGTCTTAGCCAAAAGCTTCTTAGTTGTCCTGGTGGTCTTGCTTGAGGTCTCTGCTGTCATGCTGATCTTCTTGAAATGCTGAATTCTGCTATCCAGATCATTTTCTATCTTCTTCAGACGCTCAGTCGACTCTTTGACCTGCCACTTCAGCTCTAAATTGTCATGCAAAGCTCCTTGCAGCTGACTACTCATACCAGAATTCTCTGCTCTCAATTCTTGCACCAACTTCTGTTGCTTGTTAAACTCTTCAATAGGCACAGTAAGTCTTTCCTCCGCACTTTCTGGGTACAGCATAGGTGCTCGATCAAACGGCAAGTAACACTCCCTAACTCTTTGTTTTATCCAATCCACATAAGGAAGGAAAGCCTGATTGTTAGGTTTGCCCAGAACGGCCTTGCCTTTCTTCAGTATACTACCCCAAGCTTCAGAAGCTCTCTGCGCCTCCTCTAATCCTTCAGATGAGTGAAAATACAATGATTCTTCCACATCTCTCTTAACAGGTGGACCCACTAGAGCATAACCAAACTGTCTGACAACCAAGGAAGGATTATAATTAATTCCGCCCTTCCTCCCTATCAGAGGAACATTAGGATACTTACCACAATTGTGAATGATGTTCTTGCCAACCAATCCGTGATTTATCCACACAATGTCCTTACTGACCAATCCCATCAGGCGCTGACTCCACTCTAGAGAATCCTTAGAATCAACAAAGGCACCAGATTGAGGTAGACGACTTGCGAACCATTTATAAAATAATGGAGCGCAGCAATGAACCATTCTCCCTCTCTTCTTCTCATTCCTGTTGTATAAGGCATAATGGAGATCTCCCAACAGGGTTGGCACAGGATTCCTCGTTATGAATATTCTGATAGCATCTTCATCAACGAAATCTGGCTCATTGGGGAACAACACAATGCCATAAACACAAAGAGCTAACAATGCATTGAACACAATCCATTCTTTATCCTCTGTTGCTTTCTGAGCCTTCTTCGTTAAATACCCCAGCTTGAAACCACAGATATTTCCTTTGTTGGAGAGGTTGGCCTCTAACTCTGACTTGCTCAAATAAAGAGCACCGGCCAATTTCCCACAATCCAGCTCTCCTTTTGAACCAAAGAATGGAGGAACCTCCTCGATAGCAATCCCTAGCATATGAGAATATTCCTCCAAAGTAGGCACTAGCAAGTAATTTGGGAACAAGAAACATCTCAGTGGAGGGTCATAAAACTGTATTAGAGTATGAAGACCTCAGAACTCATAATCGTCGATGTTGCGAACAAAAGACAGAATCCACCCATACTTCTCTGCAAAAGCATTCAATACATCAGGACTTGCCATTCCCTTCAGAATAGTGAGAGGACCTATTGCTGGCTTGTGAAACTTATAGATGATAATATCCTTCTTACCCCTTGGAACATCCATCCCTAATACTGCCCTCTGACTGGAATCACGGATTCGGATACAACCTGGAAATGCAAAAATATGAATGTCAGAGAAAAAGAATGAAATGCCATACAAAACATGGGATCAAGGCACCAAGCCTCTACGCTGAACTGGCTGGACAATCTTAAGGCTCTGTACAAACTCTTGAGTCAAACTAGAATAACAGAATAACCACACTGATACGGCTGTAGAGATAAAGAATCCAACAATACCGGGTAGGTAGAAGGTCACGGTTACCTGTAAACCTGTAAACAACCCGCCCCTCTCACGTGTGGGTACTAGGATGTTCAGTATCACGGGGTCTCAGGTCGAGAAATGATGATACGTTCACCATTTCTGGTTTGGCATCATCATCAATCGAGGAGGCCTCAACTGATTCTCAAGACGAAAGGTCACCAGCTTCTGGTACTGAGGTCGAGAAGCAATAGTACATTCATCCCTCGGGGTACAGTACTATCGCCAATCGAGGAGTGCCTCCACTGATTCCCTCTCACAAAAGGAAAACCTATAGCAAGTTCCCAGCATTGGGTCCTCGGGTCGAGAATGTGCAATGGGTTTGCCACAGAGCGTGGTCTACCACTGTCACATCACGGGAGGAGTGCCGCAACTGAGTCCTCGGGAATGGTCTCCAGAGTCGACAATCCCTCAAGAGAATACCTACTGGCCTGTACCAACGCACAGTAGCAGGTAGCTCCTGATAGAACCTCGTCTGGTTGTGGGTCTCATGAACAACAATACAAGGCCACCCCCATGCAAGCGTCACGACTATCCACTCTAAAACCTGTGTGTATGCTCGAGCCTAGGTAGTGGGCTCATCTCTCAGAACATCCCAACCTGCCAAACAGAAAACCAGCCAGCACAGCGCAGTAATATCCAGTATGACAATAATAAAATGCAATGCAATGCAGTAAAAGCTGTAAATACAGTAAAGCAGTAAAGCAAAAATACAATAAACAACAATACAGTAATATACAACAAAGCAAACCACCACAAAAACACCCATAGAAAACAAACAGAGAAGCGCTAGGATTGACTCGCTAAAGGGGAAGGACCAGCAGTAGGTCAACCAGAGTCCCCAGCAGAGTCGCCAGCTATCGCTCCCGAAAGATTCGCATCCAACAGTACAAACGCGAGAGTGGCGCAAAAGACACAGAGTCGCCAACAAAGTGTATTTATCCTAAGAGAGGGAAAGGAAACACTGCATAAACCTGAAAGAAGGGAAAGAACATGGTCTCACGACCAAGAGAACGGGTACGGGAGTCGGTTACGCGAAGGGAAGGTGTTAGCACCCTACACGTCCATCGTACTCGACGGGATCCACGCTTGCTGTCTGCATCAAAGGGTGTCGTCGTCTGGAACTCCACTGCTACTGGACCGTCGAAGAAATGAGAACGGAAAGAACAGAGAAGCGAAGAAGAAAAGAAAAAGAAGTGACTCGATAGGACGGTATCGTTGTCCTAGGCCTACGTACTCCCTCAGTGCAATGGGAAAGTCAGAGTCAACGTAGTTCGGACGGGAACTGTGGGGGAAGGTTGCTCGCCAAGACAATCGCTATCTTGTGCCTAAGTATCCTCAATCGGACGAGAGAGAGGAATCAGAGCTGACGTAGTTTGTGGGTGTGACCACGGATGGGTAAGTGTTTTTTATGTGAGCGACGAGCTCTTTTCTGAAAATGAAGTTTGAAACCCAACAATCCCGAAGGACAAAAAGATTTGAATTTGTTTGGTGTTTTTTAGACAGAAGTGTCTTTTAAGTTGTTTCGCAACTTGCATTGAACCCAAGTCTTGAATATAGGAACGAATACTTCGCGCATCGTCCCCAACAGGACGTACACTAGGTATCCTAGAAGAATGAGAGGAAGCCCCTCACTCCTCACTTCCCACATGGATGGCTCGAGCGCAATACACGTTAACTCTTATTACGTATCTTGAAGAAGTTTTGAGATGAGAAGAGAGACGACACAAAGGAAACTCTAAAGGGGAAACTAAGAGTCCTAATGTTATCATGCATGGACGTCCTATGGTTAGTGAGGTTTAGGAGAGATGACTACCTAACCTAATGCTAATCCTACTCCAAGCTTAATTAAAAATTAAGTTGGACTAGGTAGCTCTAACGGGAGAGAGTCCAAGACTTAAACAAGTCTCGAGACTCGAGGGATGAAAAGAGTGAAAGAGAAGGAGGAGAAAGAGAAGGAGAAGATAAGATACAATAAATGGCAGCAAGCACACCATATCATAAATGTCCAACTCATAACATAAACATGCTTCAAAGATCTAGCAAACACATCTCAAGTACACAAGTGAAAGCACACAAGAAAGGATGCAAGTAAACTTGAATTAAGTGCACAATTAAATACACATGGATCTCATATCAAAGTGAAATGAAAGAGACAAGATGGAAATGAAACAAGACCAGAACTCATATCATATCATCATTAATAATTCACATATGCAAAAGAGGTTCACATTATGCAATACGATGCACCAAAGAAAGTTACAAAGCAAAAGGAATGATATGCATCACATAATTCAAACCATGAAGATAAAGTGAGATGAAAACCAAGCAATAAACTCAAGGGACAGTAGCATACACACTAACATCATGCCAAGATCAAGCTCAAGTCACACAAGATTAATCATCAAGCAACACATTCAAAGCATGTACCAAAATTGAGAAAGACGTCCACAAAATTCAAGTCAAAATAACAACACTTTGTAAAATAAAGAACAAATAGAAAAATGAGTGGAAAGAGATGATTCCAAAGCCACAAGTAAGCTCAAACAGTACATGATCATACCATAAAAACATCTTAAGCATCACTCCATCACAAGTAAGCAAATGCATCCAAACTAGATCAAGTACCAAAGTATACCTCAACCAAACTTGCATCACAAACAACACTCAACCAAAAATAGCAAAGTGGATTAATAAAATCCAAAAAAAATATCCAAACAGGAGCTAACTCAGTCAAGTAACATGTACAAAAATATCAAACCAAAATTCACAAACCAAGTACCTCAAACAATTGAACTAAGGTCCCATAAGCACCAAGTATCAATATGCAAAGGAAAGGGACCAATATGCAATATGGAAAAGTTTTAAAAATGAAACAAAAATGTTTTTATGCAATTTAATATGTCACCTAACAGATTCAAAAAGAATGGATTAAAAATGAATTATATATGAGGAGAAATAAATTTCACAAGTTGGTGTGTGCAAGTGAAACAAATAAGAAAAGGAAATAAAACAATTAATTAAAACAGATGCCAAAATAAAAATAAAAAATAAAATAAAATATGGGAAAAAGTTGAGAAAACTAAAAATAAGTTCCATGATTTTTTATACGATTTTTAGATGCTTAAAAGTAATTTTAGAAATTAAAAATGCAAAGCAAATAATAAAAAGAAATAGAAATAAAACCAGGGAGGGTGCGAAAAGAAATGAAAACAATGTTGGAATATGATATGGGCTGAAAATGTGGGGGGGGGGGGGGGCGCATAGCAAAGCCCAAAGGTGAATGGTCCAAACTAAGTCAAAGGAGGGAGTATGGTAATTCGGTCAACATCAGAAATAAATCTCAGCCAACTATTAAATCCAACGCGCCACAATGCTAGATCGCAAGTCAATGATATCAAGAGGTAATACAAATCAACGGTCAGCTTCGGAAGACCCACCAATAGCCACGTGGTCACACGCACACACCAACACCGCGTCCTACCATGCACCGGCCACATGCTTCGCATGTACCTCATTTATGCGCTGTCTTAACTCCAGCCGTGCGATCAAAAATAAAATGCAAACAACAGCCATGATCAAAGGACTCATGATAGCCAAGCACGGAGCAGCATACACACAATTATTAAAATAAAAACATAAAACAAGAGACAAGTGGCATGATCACGGACGCACGATCTGGAATCGGACGGACATGCTTCATCTTCTTCATGAATTTCCTTCCTCGCCGGACTGAACATTCCGGCCGCTGGAGCTAGGGCTCCGGCCACCCTCTCCGGTGAGCTGTGACGTGACTTTTTCCAGAAAATACAAATAGGTACTCCATTTTGATCAGAAAAATGCAAGGATCATGAATATTCAGTCTATTTTAACAAACAACAAACACATAAAGAGAATCGAACGAAAACAAGTTTAGATCTAAAACTTTAAATCCACATATCTCACAAACCACACGTCCAAACTTCAAATAAAATATATCAGCATGTTCAGGGGAGTTCATAGATCATTATGCACATCAAAAACTCAAGTTCTGTGATGGTGAAAAAATACTAACCTGGAATCTTGAAGAACTTAAAATATCACAAGAACGCCTTCCAAAAGCTGCAGATCAAGTCCTTGGAACCTCTAATTGCAAAATAAATGCAACTAGAGCTTGGAATCGTGCTAGATCTTGAGTTTTGAACTTGAACCCTCTTGAATGGAGCTTGGCGAAAACCTCAGTATGAGCTTCAGATGATGGTTGATTCTGGTTCTACTCTCTTCACTGATTCCAAATATGAAAGAATTTCTCAAAAACACCTTATGGAGAGGGAGAAACGAAAATGAGAAAGTGGAGAGTGAAAAATGGAAACTGAGCAAATGTGAGTCTCTACCCTAGCTGTGAGGGTATGAGTAAGGTTATATACTCTTGATTAGTTCACTGATTGAGATTAGGAAGTGATTAGAACTCTTGTTAATGAGATTTGAGTGAAATTCCAAAAATGCATTTTACACCACCACCACCAATTTGCACGTGGGAAGTCTTTGTTCTTAGCATAATTCACCTCCAATTTACTCCCATACCACTTCTGGATTGATTTTGGCCCTTGCACTTTCTTGGTTTGCAAGCTTTGAATTAATTTGGCATTTTTGCACTTTGTGAGAATAATGAGAAAAATGGCATGGCATGAATTGATTCAAAGGCCACAAATGATCTTCTTGACTTGTATTTTGATATTATAATGTGACATGAAGCAATTGGGAACATTACATTTCCATTTGTGCAAAAATACAAAAGGTGGAAAATTTGACATATAAGGAATCCATGAAAAGCACCTTGCATTGTTTTGGCCATAACTAGAGTTCCACAAATGATATGGGAATGTTCTAGTACTTTTTGGAAATGGGAGAGAAATATCTTCAACTTTCATGTTGGGGGAAAATTCATTTGGAGCTTCCTTGATGATGAAAAGTCAAGTTGAATGTGGAAGAAAAATTGCCAAAAATGGAAAGTTTCAATTATAGGTCATTTTCCAAATTTAGTAACTTTTGCACAAACTCTTGATTCTTGATGAATGGTGTGAAACTTGACAATTGAAGTCTATGGGAGGATGTGAGACCTTGAAAACCATGAAAATAACCTCTGAATTCCACAGTTGACTTTCTCCTTTACAGTTGACTTTTGCTTAGTTCACAAGCAATTGATCCCCTGAACAATCCTCCACAATGAATCAATAATCAAACCCTCATCCCTGAACACTTGTGAGGATAAAGAACACCACAAGAACATGCTTGAACACACCATGCCTTCCAAGAAGTCCTCTTGATCTCATGAAGATGTAATGAGCTCCATGAACCACCTTGAAGCTTGAGACTTGAGAATATGGACCAAGTACCTTGATCCCATGCTAAGAACCAATGCCATGCACAATGCAAAATGCAAGAAATGAAAAGAAACATAAGCCAGTTAGCTAAAAACAAACAAGGCAAATTTTGGGGTGTTACAATTACTGTAATAGTTTCTCATCTTACTCTAACGATTACTCTTTCACTAGAACTCAAAACGTACTGCCTCTACATCTTCATCTATTGACAAAACTCCCAGAAAGCAAAAGGTACGTCTCTTAACGCTTTGTCATGGCCGACTGTGCCATTGTCTCAGCCTTTTGTTACTGACTTTATGTTTCGGTTAGGCTGCGGAACACGCTCGTGTCGAAAGCGACGTGTCGGACAGCAGCTCAAACTCCCGTGTCTTTCCGTCGGCAAAAGTCGTATCGTCCAATCCAGAGGCTCCCCTTCGCAGAAAGAAGACAAAACCTCCTCTGAAGACGGTATCTTCTCATACTGCTGATACTTCTAGCCCTAACAACTTTGCGGGTGCCTTCCAACCTCTTCCTCCCAGCAAGTCGACTCCTCCATCATTGTCTAAACCTCCCACTACTAAGGTATGGGAACATTTTTCTCTTTTTCCACAAATTTTATTTTGTAGAGGCAACTCCTTGAACTTATAGCTTTTCAGAATGTTCCAACCCAATCACCTTGTGTTGCTAAAGAAGTGGTTATAATTGAGGGCTTAACTGAATATTCTGCTACTTTAAGTCCCTAGAAGCAAGACAAGTTCGAGTGTGAGTCGACTGGAGAGATTCCAACCCTTGATGACCAACTCCAACGAGGTCTTGTGACTGCGACCTTCGGTGCCTGTGATGCAAAGATGACTAATGGTGAAAAAAGTTCAGTCGTAGTTGATACCTTGGCCGACAATCAGGAGCCTCGTAATTCGTCTTTAGGAGATACCAACTGTAAGAACAAGAGTTGGTTCTGCATTAATACCTCTGAGTTTTGATGATATCAAACAAGTATGTTTGTATGAAAAATTTTATAAGTCTAATATTTGTTGTTTGTGAGAATCTAACAAATAGGTTCTGCTTCCGTTAAATGGTGTGAATATGTTGTTAAAAGAAAATACTTCGCCTACGTGTTACACTTGATGTGCTATATAACAGAAATTACTTCAGGCGAATCTGAAGATTGCAAGACTCTGATATAATATGCAAAGAGAACAAGTTCTGAAGATCTGAAGACTGAGGTTCTGATGAACGAAGTTCAGATACTGAAGACTTACCCTCTTTAGATAAAGGTTTTGAAGACCCGACTATAGTCTCTGCTCATGCTTTAACTAAATACCATCAGAAGCCTCTGAAGATATGATGACAACATTCTAAGCGAACAAGGTTCTGAAGATCAAGTGCTAGAAAAACTCCGAAGGCGCAACTCTGAGCACTCCAAGACATGAAGATCTTAAGAACCAAGCTATGTTTTCCCTTCTTACTCATGCTCACAGAAGCCTCTGAAGTTAAGAAGATTAGAAGACTAAGTAACAAGTACAGCTGTACAACGATACAAACGAAGATATCTTAAAAATAGTGCAACACTACAAACGAAGATATCCTGACAAGACAGGACACAAAAGTATTATTTGTCCTCACGTCTCCATCAAGCCGCCATCAATCTAGATAGCTATCATGATTACTTTTCAACAGTTACTTTTACTCGGCTATAAAAGGACTTGAAGACTCAAGGAATGACAAGAAACTTAACCGATTCAAATATGCTCCATTTGCTATTATCATTCAAAAAGTCATTTTCTGTGCTGTAAAATAGTTTACATATTCAGCTTGTGCTAGAAGCAATACTTTGTAAACAATACCTTTTTCAAACTGTTGTTTGAAGTTCCTTGAAAAAACCAGCGTGGTTACATTTCTTGAGAAGTCTAGGACTAGTTAGAGTCTTAGAGGTTATTCCTTAAGAGAGACCAGTGTGTTTAGATCTCTTGAGAAGTCTAGAACTTGAGAGTTTTAGAGGTTGTTATTAGTCACCAGCAGTTTTGGCTTGTGCATTGTATTAATCTGATTGATTAGTGGATTAAGACCTCGATTGAGAGAGGCGAAATCACCTTGGTGGGTGGACTAGATTAACTTGAGGAATTCTCAAGTGAACTAGTATAAACATACTGTGTTATCTCTTTCTAAGCTTCTTACTCATAAGTTAGAGAGTTCTTAAAAAGGGGTAAGAACAAAGAAATGATTTTATTTTGAAAAACCAATTCAAACCCCTTCTTTCTTGTGTTTTTCACACCTTCAATTGGCATCAGAGCTCCGGTTCTGAGGTGATAAAAAGGTTGAATTTTTATCAAACACTTAACAGTGTTCAGTACCAATCCAAGTGTGAAAAACAATGGTTGCACCTGAACCAAATGTTACTGCTAATGAAAGAGATTCTTATAGTACAAAACCTCATATCTTTGATGGGGAAAAATTTGACAATTAGAAAGATAGAATTGATAGTTTCTTTCTGGCATTTGACTTAGATCTATGGGATCTGGTAGTTGATGGCTACAGTTACCCTGTAGATTCTGAAGGCAAAAAGATTGTCAGAAGTGCATTAACATATGCTCAAAAGAAGACTTACAAGAATCATCACAGAGAAAGAACGATTCTATTAAATGCAATTTCATATACGGAATATGAAAAGATCACAAACAAAGAAATGCAAAGTCTATTTTTGACTCTCTCCGAATGACTCATGAAGGCAACACTCAAGTCAAAGAGACAAAGGCTCTTGCACTAATCCAGAAATATGAAGTCTTCAGAATGGAAGACGATGAATATGTGGAAATTATGTTCTCAAGAGTCTAGATGCTTGTTGCAGGACTCAAAGTTCTGGACAAAGTTTATTCTACTGCTGATCATGTCAAGAAGATTATCAAAATTCTTCCTGTCAAATGGAGACCATGGTAACAACCTTGAAACTAGCAAAGGACTTGAACAACATAAGTCTTGAGGAACTAATTAGTTCTTTAAGGAGTCATGAAATAGAACTTCAAGAAGATGAACCTCAGAAGAAAGGTAAATCTATTTCTCTAAAGGCTAAGTTTGAAAAGAAAAAGGCTTATAAAGAAGAGGAAGAATTTGAAGAATCTGAAGAAGATTCAGACGAAGATGAACTATCTCTAATATCAAAGAAGATAAGCCAACTGTGGAAATACAGAAGGAATAAGTTCAGAGGACCAAGAAGAAGATCTGAGTCTATACATGGTCAAAAGAAAGCTTATGGAAGAGAAGTTACATGTTTTGAATGTAAGGAGCCTGGATATATCAAGAATGATTATCCAAAGTTCAAGAAAGATGGAAAACCTAGAAAAGCTAAAAAGGGTCTTATGGTAACTTGGGATGATTCAGAGTCAGAAGAAGATTCCGACGGAGAACATGCCAATGTAGCATTCATGGCTAAGACCAGCACGAACAAAGTTCTTTTAGAAGAAGAACTATCAGACTCTGATGACGACAGAGAGGTACTTTCTTCCTTATCTCGTTCTGAACTTGAAATAGGATTATCTGAACTTATGGAAAGGTATCAACTTCTTCTAAGAAAATACAAAACTCTGAAAAAGACCTTTATGGTTCCTTCTGAGGATCTTACTAAGGACAAGCAAACTATTTCTGAATTAAACGAAAAAAAAAATTTCTTAGAAAAATCAAATGCTGTTTTAAAAAGTAAAGTATCCAAGTTAGAAGAAGTGATCACGTCTGACATAACTGTCACTAATGAAGTGGTCAGATATGTTAGAGCCTTTCAGCACTTCCTTGCTAAAAGCATAGATAGAAGTAAAATGGCTTCAATGATCTATGGAGTTAGCAGAAATGGAAGCAGAGGGCTGGGATACTCAGGACCATCACAACCATATGATGAAACCAAGAATATCAAACTAATACCTCTATCTAAACATTTTGTGCGTGCTGACACTAAACTGAAATGTCCAGAACTAGAAGGTTCTAAGTCTGTTATATCACAAACACAGACACGGAAGAAAACTTCCAAATTCAAATACTATGCACAAATACCACACTATTATCCTGCTACACGAAAATCCAAAGGTGTCAGAACCTCTGGAAAGACTAATGTGAAAGAACCCACAAAATGGGTACCTAAGAATAAGATAATTTATGTTGCAGATATCCTCAATGGCACCACTAAAGCACCATTCATGTACCTGGACAGTGGATGCTCACGACACATGATGGGAGAAAGACATATGTTCCAAGATGTGAAACTTAAGCCTGGAGGCGTCATCGGTTTCGGAGGAAACCAGAAGGGAAGAATCATTGGCTCCGGAAATGTTGGTAATGGTAAACTTCCTTCTATAAATAATGTTCTTCTAGTTGAAGGTCTAATGCATAATTTGTTGTCAATTAGCCAACTTAGTGACAATGGTTATGACGTTATTTTCAATCAAACGTCTTGTAAGGCTGTTAGTCAGAAGGATGGATATGTTCTGTTCAATGGTAAAAGGAAGAACAATACTTAAAAAATTAAATCATCAGATTTAAAACATCAAAATGTAAAGTGTCTTTTGTCTGTCAATGAAGAGCAATGGGTCTGGCACAGACGTCTGGGTCATGTTAGCTTGAGAAGAATCTAACAGCTGAACAAGCTAGGACTTGTCAGAGGTTTGCCAAATCTGAAGTACTCTTCAGATGCTCTTTGTGAAGCATGTCAGAAAGGCAAGTTTTCAAAAACTTCTTTTAAAGCATAGAATATTGTTTCTACCTCTAGACCATTGGAACTTCTTCACATTGATCTATTTGGACAAGTGAAAACTGCTTCTATCAATGGTAAGAAATATGGACTAGTCATCATTGATGAGTACAGTCGTTGGACATGGGTAAAATTCTTAAGACACAAGGATGAGTCACATTCTGTGTTTTCTTCTTTCTGCATCCAAGTGCAAAACGAAAAGAATTGCAAAATTGTCAAGGTCAGAAGTGATCATGGTGGAGAATTTGAAAACAAAGATTTTGAAAAACGTTTTGATTCGCATGGGATATCTCATGATTTTTCTTGCCGTAGAACTCCACAACAAAATGGAGTTGTAGAATGAAAGAACAGAACTTTACAAGAAATAGCTCGCACCATGATCCAAGAAACTGACATGGCTAAGCACTTTTGGGCAAAGGCAGTTAACACAGCATATTATATTCAAAATAGAATCTCTATAAGACCTATTTTGAGTAAAACTCCTTATGAATTGTGGAAGAATAAAATTCCCAACATCTCTTATTTTCACCCTTTTGGATGTATCTGTTTTATGTTAAACACTAAAGATAATCTTGGCAAGTTTGATTCCAAAGCACAGAAGTGTCTGTTGTTAGGATACTCTGAACACTCAAGAGGCTACAGAGTTTATAACACAGAATCACGGATTGTGGAAGAATCAATTCATGTCATATTCGATGATAAGCTTGACCCTGAAAAGTCAGAGCTAGTTGAAAAGTTTGCAGATTTGGAAATCAGCTTTTCAGAACCTAAAGAAAAAGCAGAAGAAGTTAAAGCTCCAGAAGTTCCTACTTTCTATATCATTGATGTATCGTCCAAAACTCCACAACAAAAGAAGAGGAGAATCTCAACTTCACATCCTGAAGAACTAATTCTGGGTAGCAAGGATGCTCCCATCTGAACCAGATCAGCCTTCAAACCTTCTGAAGAAACGCTTCTGGGATTGGTGTCGTTAATTGAACCAACGACAGTTGATGAAGCTCTTATGGACAAGGACTGGGTTCTGGAAATGGAAGAAGAACTTAACCAGTTCTCAAAGAATGATGTATGGGATCTTGTCCCCAAACCTAAAGATGTCCATGTAATTGGGACTAAATGGGTATTCAGAAACAAGCTCAATGATAAGGGTGAGGTTATCAGAAACAAGGCATTACTTGTTGCATAAGGCTACAGTCAACGAGAAGGGATAAATTACAATGAAACTTTTGCTCCAGTTGCCAGACTCGAAGCTATACGCCTGTTAATTTCCTTTTCAGTAAATCATAACATCATCTTATATCAAATGGATGTTAAGAGTGTATTTTTTAATGGTTATATATCAGAAGAAGTTTATGTCAAACAATCTCCTGGTTTTGAAAACTCAGAAAAGTTAGTGTTAGTTCTTGGATTGGCTGGAATTTTGGTAAAACAAAGAATATTCAATGTTGATGTCAAGGTACTGATGTTGCAACATTGAGATTTAACACTGGGCTGTGTTAAGTTTTTATTTGCTGAAGTTGGATGTCTGATGTCACATGGCGATGTTGTAACATCAGATCTGCAGAATTAACAACAGCAGGCTGTGATGTTGTTAGGGTTGCGTGTTAGCTGGAATTGTGGAGAGCAAGCTGTCTCATTGGATGCGAATATCTTGGGATAGATATTTTATGCTGCATAGGAGATCTGGTGCAGATTTGTAGGAGATTTAAAAGGTTGAAGATTTAAAAAGATTTTAGGAGAAAATCTGTTTTAAATATTCAGTTTTAAATAACAAATCTGGTTAGATATTGTAGCAAATCCAAGACCAATTCAAGGGGCTATATAAAGCGCACAAGGCCAAAGGAAAAGGTACAGAAATACAGAGAGAAGATCAAGAGCATAGGCTGAGAGTCTTGAGTATTTTGTACGAGTGTATAACCAGAATTCTAGGGTGAATTGCTGAGTCGTATTTTGTCCTCTCTTAGAAGCTGTGAAGCAATAGAGAGTTGTTACTTGATCAAAGCTGTGAAGTAAGATCAAGGTTTCTCAAAGAGGTTGTTCTTTGAGTGTTTTCGGGATTGAGTAGTGTTCTCATATCTAAGTGGTTTCTTAGGTAGAAAGTCACTAGTAGGAATTAAGTTTAGGAGATTGTCAACTGGGTTGTTGAGTCTGTAAATTAATTCTACAAGTAGTGAATTTCATCCCTGGCTTGGTAGTCCCCCAGACGTAGGTAGTTAGACCGAACTGGGTGAACAATTCTTGGTGTTATTTTGCTATTTATTCTATCCATTGTGCAGAGTGTGTTGTTGTGACATCACACCTTAACATCACACGTCTGATACCAGGATTTCAATTGGTATCAGAGCAGGCATCCTGTCTGTCTCTGGGTGAGATCTAGGGAAGTTACTTTCTGGTGGAAAGATGGACAAAGAAGTTGGAGGATTCGTCAATAGACCCCCTATTTTGGATGGATCCAATTATGACTATTGGAAGCCAACGATGACCACCTTCTTAAAATCCTTGGACATCAGGGCTTGGAAGGCTGTTATTAAAGAGTGGAAAACACCTGTCATGTATGAGAAGGATGATGCTGGCAAAGATAAAGAAGGCACCTCAAAGCCAAAACCTGAAGAAGAGTGGACCAAGGAAGAAGATGAGCTTGCCCTTGGAAATTCCAAAGCTCTAAATGCAATCTTCAATGGAGTGGATAAGAATATCTTCAGGTTAATCAATACCTGTGAAGTTGCTAAGGAAGCGTGGGATATTTTGCAGGCTACACATGAAGGAACATCTAGAGTTAAGATGTCAAGACTTCAGCTTTTAACATAAAAATTTGAAGGCCTGAAGATGAAGGAAGATGAGACTATTCATGACTTCCACATGAGTGTTCTTGAGTTGGCTAATGCTTCCAGTGCTCTTGGTGAGAAGATGTCAGATGAAAGCTTGTTAGGAAGATCCTTAGATCCCTTCCTAAGAAGTACAAGATGAAGGTGACTGCCATTAAAGAAGCACAAGACATCAGCCAGATGAGGGTTGATGAGCTCATTAGATCTCTTCAAACTTTTGAGCTTGGGTTGAATGAGGAAGAACCAGAAAAGAAGCCAAAGAGTATAGCCCTGGTGTCAAATGACGAAGAAAAAGGAAAGAGTTCTGAATCCCAGGAGGATCTATCTCAGGACATAGTTATGTTGGGAAGACAGTTCGACAAAGTATTCAAAAGAATGAATAATAACTCCAGGCCTAATGTCAAGAACATATCTTCTGACACCAGCAAGTCAAAAGAGAAGGATAAAGAGAAAACTGCCCAAGATAAAGGAGTTCAGTGCTTTGAGTGTGAAGAGTTTGGACATGTCAAGAAAGAATGTCCCACCTTCTTGAAAAAGCAGAAGAAGGGCATGACAGTTTCCTGGTCTGACTCTGATAGTGAAAGTGAAAGTGAGTCAGCAAAGCATGTTAGAGCTTTGACAGGAGCTGTTGTTTCTGATGATGATTCTAGTGATGGAGAAATAACTTATGAGGAGTTAGCATCTACTTATCAAGAGCTATGTTTAAAAAATGCTGAGATTTGTCAAGAAAACAAGTGCCACAAGCAACAGATTGCTCAGCTTGAGAATGAAAAAGCTGATTTGGAAAATGAAGTTGTACTGGTTAAAGCTCACCTTGATCATATGACCAAGTCTGTTAGGATGCTGAGCTGTGGTACAGACACACTTGATAAGATTCTTTAGACTGAAAAGGTTGCTGGTGATAAGTCAGGTATAGGATATGTGGCTGAGAAAAAGGTTTTTGCTGAAGCAAGCACTTCAGGAGCAAAGGAGGAGGTGTCCCAACCAATGTCTCAAACAAAGAGACATGATCCTACACCTAAGAAGGATGCTCATTCACAGCCTCAGAATGTTGAGAAAAAGAATGGTCCCCATCAGAGGAAGATGCAGCCTCAAGGAGCTAGTCAGTATATGCCTCCCCAATATCACAAGAGCATGCAAGCTGCAAGGTTGAAACAGAATATGTCTCATCAGGTGTCTCAACATCAGGAAAACTGGTATGGGCATGGATATGGATATAACAATGCTGTGCCTCAACATTATGGAAGAAGGAAGCCTCATCACCATAGGAGACAGCCTAGAAGACAGCATCCTCAGTACAGAAGAAGACAATCCAACTATGGAAGAAGGAGACAACATTATGGGTGGCAGCCACAACATTATCATCAAAGTGGAAAAAGATTTAACCACTTTAGATATGATAGAGTAAGATGCTTTTATTGTGGCAGGGTTGGACATATGCAGTACTCTTGTTTTAAATTGCATGGTTATCAGTAATCTGCTCCTCAAAGTAAACCCAAGCAGGTCAGACCTAAAGTTGCTAAACAATGGGTTCCTAAGGAGATGGTGAAATGTCTTTTAGCCCACACCTCAGATAGCCAGGTTAATAAGGATACATGGTACTTTGACAGTGGATGTTAAAAGCATATGACTGGATTCAAAACCTTGTTAGTTGAAGTTAGTCATTGTCCCTCTCATGAGGTTATGTTTGGCAATGGTGGAAAAGGTGTAGCTGCAGAAGTTGGAAAAGTGAAAGGTGATGGAAGACCTGAACTTGACAATGTTCTATTTGTCAATGGTTTAAAAGCAAATTTGATCAGCATAAGCCAATTTTGTGATGAAGGGTACAAAGTGAACTACACCAAAGATGAGTGTGTGGTTTCTGATGAGCATAATCAGGTTGTTATGAAGGGTGTCAGAACCAAAGATAACTGCTATCAGTGGATTTCTCTTGAAGGTAATTCAACTAATGATGCTCAAGTTGATGTTATAACATCAGACTATGACGTCAAGATGCTGAAAGGTCACTCAGAGTTAATGAGTTCGGATGTGAATCTTTTTAAATTTTTAAAAGGAAAGTCTTTATGGAGGGAGAAATTTAGTAATTGGTCTTTAAGAGGTACTCAAAACCAGGCGCCTTACCATATTGATTCTACATCAAGATTTATAGAAGGGTTCTCGTCTCAACGATTCGTCTCCCTCAACAAATAGAAAAATCCTCTCTAAACCTAGTCTGCTACAAAGGAACGATGTCTTCACCATCCAAGAACTCTAGTTCTCAAAGAACGGCACATGTACAAACTAGGGTTTATTCGGACAAAGAGTTGGTTGACAAAGAACATATTCCTATGGCACTTCCCGAGTCAGGTAATTATAAATCCCCAACCAAGATGAATAGAACTGAAACTGGGTCATCATCCTCTCATGCGGTTGAGGAGAAGTATGATGTAGACATGCATTTGGAGCAGATTGCTACCAAAATCCTTGAGAAGGGAATACGTGTGAAAGGGATTTCTGTCCCTTTAAGGCAAATGCCTGCTGAACAGGTGGACTCTCAAAGTGAGGACAAAAATCTTCAAAGACTGGCCTTGTCTGTAAGTCAAGAAGCTGAAGGAGAAGATCTTGATGATACTGATGTCATCTTTGATGTCAGGACATCGTCCCCTAGATGTTGATCAGGTTGAGATTATAGATGTTGATGACTCATCTGATAATGAAGATATGGTCAAGGATAAGAAAGGGACTTCAGTCGCAGACTCTCCCAAATCGTGGAGCAACGTTGCCAGGTCTGGCAAGAAGAGGAAAATCAGGGAAGAATCAGATTCAGAGTGTGATGTTCAAGACATCAACCCTGTGATGAAAGGAGCTGCTGATCAAGTACCTGATAACATCTCATTTCACTGTGCCAGAAGTGCATCCATGTGGAACTGTGTGAGCCAACGAAGGATAGCTCTGGAAAGAGAGCTAGTAAGTGATGACTTAGAGTCTACTGGAATTGTAGATTTAATTAAGTTTGCTGGTCTCATAAGGACAGTGTCAGGATTGTCTAGTTGCTATGATAGACTGGTCAGAGAATTTATAGTGAATATCCCTGAGTCTATTGATAACAGCAAAAGCCTAACCTTCAGAAGAGTTACCGTCAGGGGTAAGTGTGTCTGGTTCTCTCCTAAGGTGATCAATGCCTACTTAGGAAGAAGTGAGGAAGATGATGGAGAATTAGAAGTTTCTAAGAATGCTATCTGCAAAGAGATCACAGCTGGCCAGGTTGAAGTTTGGCCTTCAAGAGGAAAGTTGTCAGCAAGTTTATTGAGTGTAAAATATGCTCTACTTCATAGAATAGGTGTGGTTAACTGGGTTCCCACTAATCACAAGACCTCTGTTTCTGCTGGACTGGGAAAATTAGTTTATGCCATTGGAACAAAGAAACTAATTGATTATGGCTTACATCTCTAATCAGACTATCAAGCACGCTGCAACAAGAGCTGTGAAATTGCCTATTGCATTTCCATCCCTCATTTGTGGGATAATTATGTCTCAGGATCCTAGGATTCTTAATCAGGATGATAGTATGAGTAGAAGGAAGCCTGGATTGTCATTTCATCAGAAGCTGTTCAAAGGAAGACATGTTGCTGATAATGTCAAAGCATCTGCCTCAACATCTACTAATCCTGCTCATGTCAAGCATGAAATGATCAGAGTAAACATTGAAAGGAAGGACAAGTTTAAAAAATTACTTATGTCCCTGAAGAGGAAGGAAAAATAAAGTGAGAAAGTAGTTGCTGATAAGACAGATGAGTCTGACAATGACAGTCCAAAAGAAGATGAAGAAGATGATGATCTTAACTCAGATGATTAATGCTTGTATTATTTCTCTTGTTTAGTAGTCTTGGTTTATTTTCTGTCTTTGTTTCAGCACTTGCTATGCTGGTTATGTAATTTGAATTCTGTGAGGTTATATGCACTTTTTATGTTTTTCATTCTATGATTTGTTTTGCCTGGTTGCTAATTGTGAGGCTAACAATGAGAGTTAGGGTGTACTGACTGTAGTTAATAGGGCTTCTGTTTGAAGCTTGTCTAATTGTGGCTAAAAAGGGGGAGAAATAGCCAAGAGAGTCAAGAGTGTCAAAGAATGCCAAATGCTGCTAATGTGATGCAGATATTAAGGGGGAGTATTTGACAGCTGCCATGCTGGTTCATGATTGAGGGGGAGCAAATTGTTGAAAATTGCTTGTGAAGGCTGCTACTAGATGCTGAAGTAAATTGAAGATGCAGCTGTAGTTGAAGATAATATGTGCAGCTGTTTGAAGATTGTAGCTGTTTTGCAGCATAATGATATATGCTGAAGTTATTATGTGAGCAGCAGAGTTTTGTGAAGAAAAGATGTTTCTGCTGATGCTGCTGCTTGGAGTTTCAAGATTATTGATTGAAGTTTTTCCGCTGTTGAAGTCTCTAAAGGTGCAGAGTGCAGAGATTGTTTTAGCCAAAATTAGCCAAAGGGGGAGATTGTTAGTTCTTGGATTGGCTGGAATTTTGGTAAAACAAAGTATATTCAATGTTGATGTCAAGGTACTGATGTTGCAACATTGAGATTTAACACTGGGCTGTGTTAAGTTTTTATTTGCTGAAGTTGGATGTCTGATGTCACATGGCGATGTTGTAACATCAGATCTGCAGAATTAACAACAGCAGGTTGTGATGTTGTTAGGGTTGCGTGTTAGCTGGAATTGTGGAGAGCAAGCTGTCTCATTGGATGCGAATATCTTGGGATAGATATTTTCTGCTGCATAGGAGATCTGGTGCAGATTTGTAGGAGATTTAAAAGGTTGAAGATTTAAAAAGATTTTAGGAGAAAATCTGTTTTAAATATTCAGTTTTAAATAACAAATATGGTCAGATATTGTAGCAAGTCCAAGACCAATTCAAGGGGCTATATAAAGCGCACAAGACCAAAGGAAAAGGTACAGAAATACAGAGAGAAGATCAAGAGCATAAGCTGAGAGTCCTGAGTATTTTGTACGAGTGTATAACCAGAATTCTAGGGTGAATTGCTGAGTCGTATTTTGTCCTCTCTTAGAAGCTGTGAAACAATAGAGAGTTCTTACTTGATCAAAGCTGTGAAGTAAGATCAAGGTTTCTCAAAGAGGTTGTTCTTTGAGTGTTTTAGGGATTGAGTAGTGTTCTCATATCTAAGTGGTTTCTTAGGTAGAAAGTCACTAGTAGGAATTAAGTTTAGGAGATTGTCAACTGGGTTGTTGAGTCTGTAAATTAATTCTACAAGTAGTGAATTTCATCCCTGGCTTGGTAGTCCCCCAGACGTAGGTAGTTAGACCGAACTGGGTGAACAATTCTTGGTGTTATTTTGCTGTTTATTTTGTCCATTGTGCAGAGTGTGTTGTTGTGACATCACACCTTAACATCACACGTCTGATACCAGAATTTCAGTTAGATTTTGTTTTCAAACTCAAAAAATCTCTCTATGGTCTGAAGCAAGCTCCCAGAGCTTGGTACGACAGATTGAGCAATTTTCTTTTAGAAAATAACTTCACCAGAGGAAAAGTTGACACCACTCTTTTCTGTAAATCATACAAAAATTATAGTTTAAATTTACGTTGATGATATTATTTTTGGTTCTGCTAATCCCTCTCTATGCGAGGAGTTTTCAAAGTTGATGCAAGCAGAATTCGAAATGAGCCTGATGGGTAAGTTAAAGTTCTTCCTGGGAATTCAAGTTGATTAGAAACCAGAGGCTACTTACATTCATCAAAGTAAGTACACTATAGAACTTCTAAAGAAATTCAACATGATTAATTGTAAAATAGCAAAGACTCCAATGCATCCAACATGCGTTATGGAGAAAGAAGAAGTAAGTGGTAAAGTTTATCAGAAGACCTATCGTGGTATGATATGCTCTCTTTTGTATTTAACTGTTTCTAGACCTGATATTTTATTCAGGGTTCATCTGTGTGCTAGATTTCAATCAGATCCTAGAGAATCTCATTTAACTGCTGTTAAAAGAATTCTAAGGTATATGAAAGGAACTACTAACCTTGGATTGATGTTTGAGAAAACATCAGAGTACACTTTATCTGGTTACTGTGATGTAGACTATGCTGGAGACAGATTGGAAAGAAAAAGCACATCTAGAAACTGTCAGTTTCTAGGGAAGAATCTGATCTCATGGTAAAGCAAGAGGCAATCTACAATTACTCTCTCTACAGCAGAAGCAGAGTACATTTCCGCTTCTCTATGCAGAACGCAGATGCTCTGGATGAAAAATCAGCTAGAAGATTATCAGATACATGAGAGTAACATCCCTATCTATTGTGATAATACTGCTGCTATCTGTTTAAGTAAAAATTCAATCTTGCACTCTAGGGCTAAGCACATAGAAATTAAACATCACTTTATTAGAGCCTATGTTTAGAAGGGAACTCTATGTTTAAAATTCATCGATGCAGACCATCAATGGGCTGATATTTTTACAAAACCCTTGGCTGAAGATAGATTTCAATTTATTCTGAAGCATCTGAAAATGGATTTTTGTCCAGAGTAAGATCATATCAGAATCAGATGTGCTTAGTTAGAGTCTGAAGAAATTACATTTCTCTTTTCCAGATACACTTGTTCAATCTCAGTTATCAGAAGCTACTTTGGTCAGAAATGTCTCTGATCAGATGGAAACTCTTGAGTTGTCCAGATTCTGAGAATATCAAATCGTGTCACTTGAATTAGAAGATGATTAACACGTGTAACCTCGGTTATATCCAAATCATTACATATATTTTAAAGTCCACAATGAACGGTAATCTTTCTTAGGATTGATTTAAAATCATAATTGCGTTCATTCTTTAACTCCCAATACATTATTTTAACTTTTCAAATTTCAAAACACTTTATAAATCTACTCACACTACCTCACATTCACTCCCACACTTTAAGAAACCCTAAAACCCTAAATTGCTTCTCTCTCTGTCTCTCTCTCTCTCTCTCTCTCTCTCTCTCTCTCTCTCTCTCAACTGCTCATCTATTATTCTCATCTCGATCAATCACAAACTTCATCATGATGAATCACATTAAAAAAGAAACCGTCAAATACTCCAAAGAAATGGAAGCATTTTTGAATCCATTGAAAGGGTTATCAGCTTCATCAGCTATGCCTGCTACCACCTCCGCGACCACTGCAACTGTTGCGTCGACTTCATTGTCTCCTCCTGAGATTCATGAAAACCATGTTACTCAAAGAAATGCAGCAGTTACGTGTGTACGTCCTGCGGACAAATTAACTGTTCTCAAGGAACTGCATGTGGATTTCCAAAATCTTGCAAACAATGGGCTTGATCTTTCTGCCGAACTCAAATGTCAAGGTTGGAATAACTAGTTTGAAAGGCTTAAAGGTCATATCTATGAATCCCTTGTAAAAGACTTCTGGAAAATGGATGATACTGACGATTTTCATGTTGTCTCCTTTGTTATGGAAAAGAGGATTATCATTACAGAAAAGTCGATTTTAGATCTTCTAGGAATGAAGTTCTTGGAAGGGAAACGAATCCATAGAAAGCTCGAAAAATCTGACATTGCCATCAGCAAAGAAATCTTTACGAACTATCAATCTAAGAAAACAGATTATAAAAGTGTAGACTTGCATGATAAGCTGAGAATGTGGCACAAGATCATTGTTGGTTGTATCAACCCAAGACCCCTGAAGAGTTTCGCAGACTACTTCAATACTACTCAAAGGAACATGCTGTACTATTTGCATAAAAAGAAGAAAATAAATTTGCCCTTCATCCTGTTTTCCTATCTAAGAGACAAAGTGCGCAAGTCCAGAACAACGACTTCACTTACAAAGAAGATTCCAACCTACATTCCTTTCGGGAGATTGCTCTCTGACATTTTTGTTGAAAGCAGCCTAGTGGATTATCTGATTAAAGAAGCCAGATATACAAAATATTTGGCTCCAAGCATTGGAGAGTCTTTAAATGCCACTACCCTGAAAAATATGAAAATAATCAAAGATGTTCAACTTAAACCTATGGTTATCCCTCATGAAAGTGTGATACAAAGCAGAATTCAGGTGAAAGACTATCCCTCTTTTGATAGATGTGAAAACAAGGCAGTTATTATTGCACTTATTGTTATAATGGAAAAAGAAGGACAAGACGTGTCTAAGGTCAGAATTGAAGAAGTTGAGGCCAGTAGAGGAAAAAGGAAGCTAATCGAAGAGGATCCTGAACCCAAGAAAAAGAAGAAGGCTAACAAGTCAGGAACCCCCAAGACTTCTGCTCAAGATTCTCACTCTGAAAGAACTAGTAAGTCTGCCATCACTTCTTCTGTTTCAATAGTTAATGCTAAACCTGTCATTGTTTCATCATCGTCCCAACAAACTACCTTCATTCCCACAATCCACATGTCAACTTCAAGCCACCATCGTTTTCAATTCCACCACCAACAACCTCTATTCCTGTATTTGAAACAACTACCATTCCACAAATTTCCTTTCCATCAATCAGCACACCTATCCAACCCGAAGCCATTCCTACATACACTTCATCAACAACCACTTCACTCATCCAACCAGATATACTTGTCTCACCAATGTTCTACGTTTTTCATCAGAAAACCATTGCTGAACCCTCAATCCAACACTCTGATCCTCCTGAACCAGCATATGAAGAAACGAGAGTTGAACCCCTTGAGATTGCCACTTCTGAATCTCCTTCAGTATTAGAAACTTTTGAGCTCTCTTATCATACTACTGAAACCAATTCATCTCAACCAAATCCTAAACCCACTCAACCTGAAATTACTTCATCTGATGAACCCAACCCTCCTTAAACAAGTTCTGCTGAATCCAACCTGGCCTTGGTCATCTATGAAAGACCCCCTCCAAAAACAATTGATGAATGTATTAGTAAATTTCACAAAAAGGCGTTGGAGAAAGTAGCAAAGCTACTAGTAAAGGCCAGGACAAGTGTTAAGCCTGTGGAGCTTGTAAATTCTTGGGACGCATTTCAAAAGTGGTTAGACTCTAAATTTGTAGGATGTCTATGTTCTATGAAGCTGCTAAAGCTGCTGGAGTTGAACTGGTGAAGGCAAGAGAAGAGGCTGAGGAAAGGATAAGAAAATTTAATCTTCTGTTGACTAAGCAAAGAGAGGCTGAAGAAAAGGCTGCTGAAGAAGCGAGACTTCTTGCAGATGAAGAAGCCAAGCTGGCAAAAGAAGCTGAAGCTATAGAAAAAGCTAAGCAAGATGCCTTAGTTGTTTCCTCAACTGAACCTGATGTGGTGCGTTTGGAAAACGCAATTAAAGAAATAAGAGGAGAACAACAGATTTTCAGAGAAAATTTTACATAATAGAAGGTTTTCAATACAAATGTTCAGAACCTGCTTCTATGACTTTAGGATTTAGGACTTTGTTTTTCACCCTTTGTTCACAAAAATTTTTGATTATGACAAAAAAGGGGAGAAGTAATGAATGCGAATTTTTGGTTCTTATAGTCAATCTCTGAATAACAAGCTGTTTACAGTCTAACTAGTAAATTGCTATTTTTGTTAGAATGTTTTTCTTTGTCCCTCTTTTCAGGAATTCTGACCTAATTAATCATCATAAAGTCAATAAAGAAATAAAAAAATCAGCAAATCAGAACTTTTGATGGCGAGTTTGTGTCAAACTCTGAAGGATCAAGTTTATAGTTGAATCAAGTCTATGAAGATTTCAGTATATGACCCTTTGGAATCAGGGGGAGTCCATCTCGAAAAATTCAAGTCAGGATATTTAATCTTCACCTAGTCTGAGAATCAGGGGGAGTATCTCATGTGAAGGATAAGTATTTCTTAACCTTCTTATTTCGATTACCCCTGTGTTTTGTACAAAATTGTGTCATCAAAATACATAGTTTTATCATCATCAAAAAGAGGAAGATTGTAAGAACAAGAGTTGGTTTGCATTAATACCTCTGAATTTTGATGATATCAAACAAGTATGTTTGTATGAACAATTTTATAAGTATAATATTTATTATTTGTGAGAATCTAACAAATAGGTTCTGCTTCCGTTAGATGGCATGAATATGATGTTACAAGAAAATACTTCGCCTACGCATTACACTTGATGTGCTATATAACAGAAATTGCTTCGGGAGAATCTGAAGATTACAAGACTCTGATATAATATGCAAAGAGAACAAGTTCTGAAGATCTGAAGACTGAGGTTCTGATGAACGAAGTTTAGATGCTGAAGACTTACGCTCTTTAGATAAAGGTTCTGAAGACCCGACTATAGTCTCTGCTCATGCTTTAACTAAATACCATCAGAAGCCTCTGACGATATGGTTACAACATTCTAAGCGAACAAGGTTCTGAAGATCAAGTGCTAGAAAAACTCTGAAGGCGCGTCTCTGAGGACTCCAAGACTTGAAGATCTTAAGAACCAAGCTACGTTTTCCCTTCTTACTCATGCTCACAGAAGCCTCTGAAGTTAAGAAGATTAGAAGACTAAGCAACAAGTACAACTGTACAATGGTACAAACGAAGATATCTTGAAAATAGTGCAACACTACAAACGAAGATATACTGACAAGACATGACACAAGAGTATTATTTGTCCTCACGTCTCCATCAAGCCGCCATCATTCTAGATAGCTATCATGATTACTTTTTAACGGTTACTTTTACTCGGCTATAAAAGGACTTGAAGACTCAAGGAATGACAAGAAACTTAACCGATTCAAATACGCTCCATTTGCTATTATCATTCAAAAAGGCATTTTCTATGCTGTAAAATAGTTTACATATTCAGCTTGTGCTAGAATCAATACTTTGTAAACAAAACCTTTTTCAAACTGTTGTTTGAAGTTCCTTGAGAAAAACCAGTGTGGTTAGATTTCTTGAGAAGTCTAGGACTAGTTAGAGTCTTAGAGGCTATTCCTTAAGATAGGCCAGTGTGGTTAGATCTCTTGAGAAGTCTAGAATTTGAGAGTTTTAGAGGTTGTTGTTAGTCACCAGCAGTTTTGGCTTGTGCATTGTATTAATCTGATTGATTAGTGGATTAAGACCTCGATTGGGAGAGGCGAAATCACCTTGGCGGGTGGACTAGATTAACTTGAGGAATTCTCAAGTAAACTAGTATAAACATATTGTGTTATCTCTTTCTAAGCTTCTTACTCATAAGTTAGAGAGTTCTTAAAAAGGGGTTAGAACAAAGAAACGATTTTATTTTGAAAAACCAATTCAACCCCCCCCCCCCCCCTTCTTGTGTTTTTCACACCTTAACGAACCCCGTGGCATGAGAACCCCACTCGACCGTCTCTCTGGAGGAAATCCTTGCTATGAAGCAGCGAAACCCGGTGGAGGCATTGCAGAAACTTCAGCGACTTCGCCCACGATCACGGCTTTTACCCCTCAACCCACCGGTCGTGCCTGACACCGAACTGGATGCCCCCATTGCCCTCCATCTTCAACAACTCAGAACCTACCTATTTAAGAAGGAAATTTTGGCTGTTGTTGACATATAATAAGCCTTGAGGATTTATATCTTCAAAACTTTCGACGAACTCTCGTAACACATGTTACCTTCTCCTCTGGCCCAATATCTAATTGAGCTCAAAGCCTTCTTCACGCATCTTGTCAAAGACCTCACTCTCCTTCGACACACTGATTTTCAAATCAAGAATAAACTGAATGAAATGGAAAGAGAATGGGATTTCAGCGAACGATGTGTGAACAAGCTTAATGACTTTGAGGTTAAGAAGCAGGAGCGTCTTGACGGCATGAGCACCTTCGACCAGCAAATTTCTGACTACCGGGCCCAAATAGTTGAACTTACTCAGGAGATTGCCGATATTGAACAACAAAGGGCATCTTTGGTTTTGTCTGAAGTCTTTCCATCCCAGGAGGCTGTTGACCAAGGAATTCTCAAAGGGATTACCCATGGCGAGGAAGCCATAAAGATCAAGGACAAAGTTTGTTAGTTGCAAGCGAAGAAAGTACTCCTTGATAGCAGGGTAGAGTATGAGAAACTTCTCTTTGAAGATTTCAAGACTAGGTTTCCAGTGTAACTTTGTGTTCAATCTACCGCAATGTAATCTATCTTTTGTAAGTCATTTTGGCAGTTTGGGCCATTTTGGCTTTTATTATATTAATGACAAGTGCTTTTAACTTTTTATTCGAATCTCTTGTAGCATAGGCTTATATTTTTTCAAATATTTTCCATTTACTCATAAGATTCGTTGATCCATGTCAACTTCTTGGATCTCGTAAGCATTATTGCTAAACACTTGATTAATTCAGAACGGTCCTTCCCAATTGGGTGACCATTTTCCTAACGTTCAATCTTTCGGATCCATGGGCAGGATCACCTTCCAAACGTAATCGTTAATGACAAAGGTTTTTTCCTTCACTTTCTTATTGTACGCTTTGGCCACTCGTGCTTTTTGCCGTAACAACATATCTAGAGCAACCATTCTTTCTTCGTCTAAGTCAATGATCTCGTCGAACATCATATTCCAATATTATTCTGATAGAATTTCATTTTGTCTTTGTATCCTGATCGACTGTAGATGAATCTTTATGGGTAACACAATATCGTGACCAAAAGCTAGGCGAAACGGTGTTGAGTTCGTCGCTTCTTTTGGGAACGTTCGACATGCCCACAAGATTTGGTCTAACGTGTTGTGCCAATTTTTTGGCTTTTTAGCCACATGTTTTTTAATCAAACCAATTATTACTTTGTTGGCAGCTTCAACTTGTCCGTTTGCTTAGGTGTAGTATGGCGTAGAGGTGATTAGCCTAAATCCTATTTCGGTCGTGAATTCCTGCACCCTTTGTCCGACAAAGAAGGACCCTTGGTCTGTGGTAATAGTTTCAGGGATTCCGAACCTGTACACGATATGTTTTTGGATGAAGTCGATTACCGCTTCTTGGTCCACCTTTACTAGAGGCACGACTTCTATCCATTTCGTGAAGTAATATATCCATACTAGGATGAACCTTTGTTGTTTCGACGAGGCCGGTCGAATCTCTCCTATTATGTCCAATGCCCAACCTCTAAAAGTCCATGGCTTAACAATCGTGTGTAACTCGCTAGCCGGAACGTGCTGAATATTCGCATGAACTTGACATTCCTGGCAACCTTTCACGAAGTCCATACAGTCTTTTAACATACTCGGCCAATAAACACCATGTCGAAATAGTAACCACTTCATTTTGTGGCCTGCTTGGTGAGCTCCACACATCCCACTATGCACTTCGGACATTGCCAAATATGCTTCAGTGTTACCCAGACACTTAAGCAATATTCCTTCTGGGGTTTTCTTTAGTAATTCATTCCCCATACATACGTAGCTCAAAGCTCTATACTTGGTCTTTCTATCAACACCTCCGACTGGATTTCCCAAGTACTCTACGATTGGTCTCCTCCAATCGGATTGTGACAAATTGTCAATAGCAAAAACTTTGCTACTCTCAAAATTTATAAAATTTTCAAAATTTTCGGATATGACCCTTGCCCCTCCAGCTTTTGCTATTGGTAAATGTGATGGCGACGGTACATTCGAAACCATTTTGTCTTTGACCTTGACAAACTCCCTGAGCTTATCTTTTGACACTTTGTACCCATACGCGATTTGTGCCAATTCGTTAGCTTCGTGGTTTTCCACTCTGGGTACATGAGAGATATTAACAATCTCAAATTGTTCCATCAAGTGTGTCGTCGTGGCAAATTACATCAACAGATTATCTTTGACACACTTATATTCGCGTGTGATCTGTTTGATGACCATCTTTAAATCCCCTTTTATTTCGACTCTCCTGGCGTCTAAGTCTTTCAAGATCTTGAGGTCAGTTATTAAGGCTTCGTATTCAGCCTCATTATTATAACATTTTCCTTCAACCTTACATTTGAATTTTGTGGGAATGTTCTGTGGGGATATTATTAAGATTCCAATACCTGTACCATTTTTATGACTTGACCCATCGAAGTAAAGTTTCCACGGGTCTGCATTGACCATGTTAATGGTTGTTTCGACTATTACATGGTCTACAATAAAGTCCGCCACTATTTGTCCTTTCATGGATCTTAGAGGTGTTTATGTTAATGAGAATTCAGTTAATGCGAGTGCCCATTTCCCAATTCGACTATGCAAAATGGGTTTTGACAACATATGTTTAATAACATCAAAATGAGACGAAACATAAACATTAACTGGCTTTATATATTGCTTTAGTTTCATACACGAGAAGTACAAGCATAGGCATAATTTCTCAATCATGGTGTACCTAGTTTCAGCATCTATTAATAATCTACTGAGGTAATAGATGGGTCTCTCGACACCATTGTTATCCTCTTGTGCTAACATACTTCCTATGGTCGTTTCCGACGCAGCAATATACAATCTCATATGCCTATTTGTGCTTGGTGGTAGCAGCATGGGAGGCTTTGTGAGGTATCCATTGATGGCTTCAAAAGCCTCTTGGTGCTCCTCTTTCCAATTAAACTCATCATCCTTCTTGATCTTTCGCAATGGCGAGAAGATCTTCGTCTTGCCACTTAGATTTGAGATGAATCTTCTCAAGAAGTTGATCTTTCCTAACAAAGATTGGAGCTCCTTCTTTGTTGTCGGTGCTTTGAGATCCAAAATTGCTTTTGTCTTGTTTTGGTTGGTCTCTATGCCCTTTTTGTGCACGACGAAACCTAAAAAGTCTCCTGCACGTACACCAAAAGCACATTTCAGTGGATTCATTTTTAATCCATATTTTCTCATTCTTTCAAATTAGCGTCCAAGGTGGTCTAAATGGTCGTCCTCGGATGAATACTTTACCACAATGTCATTAATATAGACCTACATAAAGATTTCAATAAAATCATGGAATATGGCATTCATGGCCCTATGGTAGGTTACGCCGGCATTTTTTAAGCCGAACAGGATAACAACCCACTCATATGTTCCCAATGCCCCTGGGCATCGAAACGCCGTTTTGGGAACATCGTCTTATGCTATGAGAATTAGATTATAGCCAGAACATCCATCCAACATGCTAAGGTATTCGAAGCCCGCAACCGAATCAACTAGCATTTTTGCCATTGGCATCAAATACTCGTCCTTAGGCTTTGCATTGTTTAGATCTCTAAAATCTATACAAACTCAAAGGATTCCATTTTTTTTAATCACAGGCACTATATTAGCCAGCCATTCGACATACCTAGCAGTTCTGATGAATCGGTTTTTGAGCAATCTTTCGATTTCGTGTTTTATCTTCAACGTGACCTCTAGTGCGAAACGTCGAGGATGTTGTTTTATTGGTCTCTTTCCTGGCTGGATTGGTAGTCGGTGCTCAACAATGCTACGACTTAAGCCAGGCATCTCGTCGTAATACCAGGAAAAACAATCCATGTACTCTTTCAATACTTTGATTAATTTCACTTTCATCTTTGGCCCAACTTTGGTGCTGATTTATGTTGATCTTTTTGTGACACCATATCCCAAATCAATTTTATCGAGTGGGTTTTGAGCCTGCATCCTTTGTATATCATTATTCGGGTCTCTTTCGAATCCCAAAGGCTCATTGTCATAAATGCAATCCAACCTCCGACTTTCCAAAGTTGGTGTCTGGATGCATGGGCCAAATTTCAACTCTTCGACTTCAGCTTCGACAGCCAAATGTTGTAATCTTTCAGCCTCCATAGCCGTCTTTATTTTGTTTTCAGCTAAGTAGGCCAAAATTTGTGCCAGACTTTCTGGCTTAATGGCCATTGGCCTCCTTAGTGTCCCAAACGAAACCATGGTCAGGATCCAAGTTCAGGACACGACTTGTGTATGCAGAGGTAGCAACTTTCGACTCGCCCTCCCAAGGAACTATATTTGCCAGGTGTTGATCAAAGGATCTTTTTGCGCCTTTGGCTTCGTCCACCTTGTAATAATTCTGATAAGCCTCAATATTCTCGACGATGCCATCTTTTCTCTAGATGATCAATCTCTGGTGCAAAGTTGACGGGACAACTCCAATTCAATGGATTCATTCACTCCCTAGCAGCAAGTAAAAATTGGCTTTAGAGTTGATGACAATGAACAATGTCGATCATACGGCCAATTCGACCTGGATAACCCCCAGAATGTTACTGGTTTTTTCTTTATAGTTGGACAAAACCATGTTGTGTTGCTGGAGCTCATCATCCTTCCTCCCCATTTTTGTAAATATTGTATGAGGCATCAGGTTAACGGCTGCCCCCCTCCCCCCCTCCCCCCCGGTCTACAAACACCTTGTTGACTGGGAGTCCGTCAACTTTGGCTCTTATGAACAAAAGCTTCAAATGATACATCATTTCTTTACTTGGCCTCTCAAACATTGCTTTTTATTCTTCCACGACGCCATTATTCATGACGTAATAACACAGAGGTTTGTACTCGGCAACCTCGTTTAGCATGAAGTCTTCGTCTACCTTAGACACCTCTGATACTTTATCATATTCCGCTGGCAGTACTGATACGATACCACAGTTTATGACAAAGTCTTCGCCGTAAGTATTGTAACACCCTTCTACCCCACAAATAATTTTAGGAAAATAATTCATATTATCAGAGTAAAACAACATGAAGGATGGCACATGTATTCAAAAACATCATTTAGTAATCATTATCCTGTCCCGTAACACGGGTTACTTGTTCATAAAAATCAAAATTTACAACTTCGCAGCGGAAATCAACTTTTATTCTCTATTTCATAAAATTCTTCACAATAAATATATCCAAATCAAACACCATCATCAAAGTTATAAAAATTCAGTCATACACTAAAAACAACGAGATTCACAATAATTCCCAACCCGATGTTACATGACACAGAGCAGGACACCCCTAAACACTACTAAGGACAACTATAAGCAGAAACACTCCAAAGTTACATCCTCCGGCATCGCGAATCTACTCTTGGTTATCTGCAAGTTACCCACCTGAGAGGTAACATTTCCAAGCAGGCAGGGTGAGAAAACATAATTCGATATAGTAATATAAGTACATGGAAAATGAACAGTAAGGCAACAACAACATCATGGCATAGCCAACAACCACGTCATAGCATAATCAATTAACAACATAGGGATATAATCAACAACAACATCATAACACAATCAACAACGACCTCAGGATATAATCAACAATAACTTCATGATATATCTAACATCCACACCATAGTATAATCAACAACATCAACATAGTATCATTGACAACAACCACCTAGTATCACCAACAACAACAACATAGTATCATAAACTTAGAATCCATAATACAACTCATCATAATTACTCCATAAGAAATGCAATGTCAACTTCAATGAAAATGCAACGTATGCAATGCAGTACCGACTTTCCTCCATGTGATGGACACTGGCCATCAACCCTCCACAATGGGAGCACACCATAACAACATATCACTCCAATCCGCACGATGGGATTGAAGCCACCAATAGGCCGAAGCCCCACCATAAAAATGCTATGAAAATGCAATGATGCCAAACTCCTCAAATCATCAAAAATCCACATGTGCATCATGCATTTCATATTTCAACAAAAATCACCATATAATCAACGAGAAAATCACCATATAATCATATTTGTCGCCATATCCTATCCAACAGGAATTCATCATGAAATCATGTTTATCATCATATCATATTCAACAATAATTCATCACATAATCATGTTTATTATCATATCATCTTTCAACAAGAATTCGTCATACAATCATGTTTATCACCATATCATGTCCAACAATAATTCATCATGTAATTATATTCATCATCACATCATTTCAACAAGAATTCACTATATAACCATGTTTTTATCTCTCATATATTGTCAACAACTATTCAACAAGGAATCCACAAGAAAACATCAACATTTCGACTCTAAGGAAACAACACGAGAAAACATCGAGAAACTTCAAGAAAACAGCAAAATATAAGACAACCAGCAGTCTGACACGGCCGCCCGTGTCCTGTGACACTGCCCGTGTCAGAAGAACTGGGACACGATTCCAAAACATCAAAAAAAGTAGCAAGTCAGCAGCCTGACACGGCCACCCGTGTCCTGTGACACTGCCCGTGTCAGAAGCCCTGGGACCAATTTCCAAAAAAATCAATTTTTCATTCATGACCAGCAAGCTGACACGGCCACCCGTGTCCTGTGACACTGCCCGTGTCAGGAACTCTGCAACACACAAATTTTATTTTTCTCAACCAGTAGGCTGACACGGGTGCCCGTGTTGTGTGACACGGCCCGTGTCAGGATGCGACAAAACCCACATTTTCCCGAAAAGTGTTTTTCTGCGTTTTTAACTTTGATTACCCCAAAAATCACCGTTCTACACGAAAATTGATCAAAAACACTCACAAAACACACATATAGTAATATGCATCATTCAAACTCATCATATTTTCATCAGATTACTCATTCTACATCAAAAATCATCTAAATCAACACAACTCATACAATCCCTAATCTATTCATCTCCGATTCCTATAAAACTATAAGAAATTATGAACTCTCCCCATACCTTAGAGTAATCCAAAGCTTTTTCCTTCTTTCTTCAAGATTCCTCTAGAAATCTTCAAGCCCTAGCTCTCCTTCTTCTCTCTTCTTCAGCGTTCTTCACAAAAGACACGACAAAATGAGAAAATGATCGTTCTCCTTCTTTGGTTAACGAATCCCAACTTATGAACTTCCCATCCTATCCTTTCTTACTTTCCAATAAGACCACCTTGCCCTTTCTCATTTTATTTTAAATAATAATAATAATAATCTAAATAAATGATTATTCATTATATTAAAATTATTAAAAATACTCTTTTAATCCATAATTCTCCAAATTATCCAAAAACCTCTTAATTCCTTCTAAATCAATTAAATAAATAATTAAATAATTAATTTAGATTTTCGGGTCGTTACAACTCTCCCCTACTTCAAGAATTTTCGTCCTCGAAAATTTACTCGATGCATACCACTCCAAATACGTTATCACCTCCGACGAATAACGCAATACAACAATACATTTTATCAATGCCAACGACAACAAGATGAAATGCTCACGTGATGTACCCGACGACCAACTCAACACACCGAGAATAATCAGGGTAGGAACATACAGGTTCACTATGGACCAGAATACAACACGATTGTTACCATCGCCATAGGCAACCCTCCCCTAACTCCCCATCATAGGAATTAGCTACTCGCACTCGAACCATCACCCTAGGTAACGAGGTAATAACAAAGATAGGAACATAAAAGTCATAACACAACATCAACGAAATCAAACCACCAACATCGTTGTTACTCCAATAAGAACCAACTGCGCCATTCATGCTTTCGCTGCGCACTCTGAGTACTCACAACTATCTAATCTACCAAGTTTACATCAACTTCCGACCATCAAAGCAGTCATAAGAAAAGACTTTTCAACTTAACTCATCGGAAATTCCATCCAAACAGGCAGTCTATACTCTTGTGATTACTGAATACTTCAAACTCGGATCCATAAACAGTACCTCCGAATACCCAACACAACTACAACTGCAGCCAATTCCAAATCTTGAATAGGATGGATACTTTCAAGAATTCTCAATTATCGTCGACATAAACCACAACTTCACCACCTAGTATTAACACATCATCCAAATTCATCTCAACGCATAACAATCTCACCACAACATAAGGATACATGTGTCCAATTAATCTCAACAAGAAAAATTCATCTTCCAAACAAAGCTTAACACCCAATAGCCATAGACTTAGCCTCAATAACCTACACTTAACATGGCATATTAACCAAACCGATCAAACAACTAATTCCTCAAGTCCTACTCATACTAGCACAATCCTTCATAACCCCTCATCCGAATTAACATAACCACTCAACTTCATCTTTACAATTCATAATTCACACCTTGCTAACTCAGTATATAGTTTCACTTCTTTCAATACTTGCAACCTAACTATCAAATACTCTACGCGCTCTTCTTCTGATTTTATAAAACATCAGAATATCCCCAACGGACACAGTTATAACTTATCCAAACAAGTTTGGAAATCACCATTCATATCTCCATATATACACTTTAAGGCATACCAGCCACTACCCTCCTCAATCCGACATCCTTGTTCAAATCATAGTCTTACATTACCATTTACTTCCTACTTGGTTTATCTCTACAGTTCTTCAAGTTCCATGTCAGTCGAATTCTCGATCCACCATAAACCAAAACCCAAGTTATCCAGAACACACTGTGAGCTTCCAAACTACTCACTGATCAACTCGCAACCTCATACTAACATCCTCAAGTCCGCCTCATTTCCCTATATAGGAACCCGCATCGACAACTCAAACAATTCATAAGCATCTGGCTCAACTCCAAACAATTTACTGCGCATACTATTCTAGTTGGCAAGACACATCTACTCCATCCAACATGATTCCGCCGACTATCAACAAGAGATTAAGGGTGATCAGTTCCTCAATTTGTTAATAGACAGTCGTTAACCATAATGGTGGCATAAATCATCATTATCCAACTAAAATAGTGTCTTCTTCCTCGTGCTCAAAGTTATCTAAGCATACTGCTCTGCCATTCCTCTAAGGCTTACAAACGTTCTTCTTAATTTCCTTATTTCCAAGAACGCACAAAATCCAACATATACATTCTTATACACACTTGTTGTACAACCTAATTATTGAATATCCTCCTGATACCGGAAACGTTACCACATCACATACAATCCCAATCGACTCACTTCAGTCGAAACATTTATCTAAGTTCAAACTTTCGACGACCCTAACCAATCCTTCATCTTCCTTTTTAATCTCCCAACTTCGATGATCCGTATAATTTCACACTTGATCATCATCCCAATCACAATCTCAACAATACCATCTCATCATCCGGTTGGTGATATAGCTTCTAAAAATTTCCGACTCATGTCGACACATCTCGCCAACAACGCCCAATCCACTTTACTACTTAACATCCCTCAAACATTTCTATACTTTAATCATTCTCAACTATCATGCGCCGCACTTCCATGTGCTCCTCCGATATTCTTCTTCTTATTACCAAATATTTCATATTGGACTTCATCTAACTATTTCCCAGCAAGAATTGTCTAACTTCAAACACGATTACATTCTTCAACACAGACCTCCTAGACACAAAATTATATTCCAAGATGAAGGGAATTTCGTGAAGATTCCAGAACTTCAAGAATCGCTCAAATCTGAATCACGAGTTAAAAGTTATCGTCCTTGCAATGGGACTGGTCAAGAAATCTCGTATACAAACTTCCACCAAACAAAATCAGCATCAGACCCAACTATTCAAACGCGTCTTTCTCTCTGTTCAAAAATATGCCGAAGACAAAATTTATATGAAAACTGTAGGGAATTTCGTAAACTTTCCGAAAAGTCCAGAATCGCTTTCATCGGAGTTACGGACAGAAAGTTATGCCTCTTTTACTGAAGGCTGTTCCATAAAGGTGAAAATAAAAACCGAAATTAGTGAACATGAGTTCTACCTCTTTCTCTTACTTCCAAACTCTTCACATTTCCCACTACGGCTCGCAGTTCAAAAGATTCCAACAGCTCCAACGACTTCTACAACCTTTTCCAACCACTCACCAATAATTCCACAGCAAGGTCTACAGCACCCGTCACTTAATCAGTGATCCAACATCGACATCTTACGAAAAGCTACTTAAACAACAACTTCACAGTTCACCAACAACGCGGGATATAGCAACGTTCTAAATTCCATCTTATAATAATTATCCTTTTTCCAAGACACTCCAACTTGTTAAACAACCAAAATCTTAAATCCATGTTACCTTCGAATTCGGAAAACAACAAAGCTTCCACAACACTTGCACTGTCGCCATCAGTAGCATACAGAACATACATCATACAACTGAAGCATATCCGAGAAGCATAGCTTCTCCCCCACTTAGCTTCAAACCAACTCCTGCAAGCAATCGACTAGAAAGCAAACCAGTACCGACAGTGTTTCACACACTTGTCGCGTACAGAGGAATGAACAACAATAGACAACATTGGTCGGACAGACCGACCTGCTCTGATACCACTAATGTAACACCCTTCTACCCCACAAATAATTTTAGGAAAATAATTCATATTATCAGAGTAAAACAACATGAAGGATGCCACATGTATTCAAAAACATCATTTAGTAATCATTATCCTGTCCCGTAACACGGGTTACTCGTTCATAAAAATCAAAATTTACAACTTCGCAGCGGAAATCAACTTTTATTCTCTATTTCATAAAATTCTTCACAATAAATATGTCCAAATCAAACACCATCATCAAAGTTATAAAAATTCAGTCATACACTAAAAACAACGAGATTCACAATAATTCCCAACCCGATGTTACATGACACAGAGCAGGACACCCCTAAACACTACTAAGGACAACTATAAGCAGAAACACTCCAAAGCTACATCCTCCGGCATCGCGAATCTACTCTTGGTTATCTGCAAGTTACCCACCTGAAAGGCAACATTTCCAAGCAGGCAGGGTGAGAAAACATAATTCGATATAGTAATATAAGTACATGGAAAATGAACAGTAAGGCAACAACAACATCATGGCATAGCCAACAACCACGTCATAGCATAATCAATTAACAACATCGGGATATAATCAACAACAACATCATAACACAATCAACAACGACCTCAGGATATAATCAACAATAACTTCATGATATATCTAACATCCACACCATAGTATAATCAACAACATCAACATAGTATCATTGACAACAACCACCTAGTATCACCAACAACAACAACATAGTATCATAAACTTAGAATCCATAATACAACTCATCATAATTACTCCATAAGAAATGCAATGTCAACTTCAATGAAAATGCAACGTATGCAATGCGGTACCTACTTTCCTCCATGTGATGGACACTGGCCATCAACCCTCCACAATGGGAGCACACCATAACAACATATCACTCCAATCCGCACGATGGGATTGAAGCTACCAATAGGCCGAAGCCCCACCATAAAAATGCTATGAAAATGCAATGATGCCAAACTCCTCAAATCATCAAAAATCCACATGTGCATCATGCATTTCATATTTCAACAAAAATCACCATATAATCAACGAGAAAATCACCATATAATCATATTTGTCGCCATATCCTATCCAACAGGAATTCATCATGAAATCATGTTTATCATCATATCATATTCAACAATAATTCATCACATAATCATGTTTATTATCATATCATCTTTCAACAAGAATTCGTCATACAATCATGTTTATCACCATATCATGTCCAACAATAATTCATCATGTAATTATATTCATCATCACATCATTTCAACAAGAATTCACTATATAACCATGTTTTTATCTCTCATATATTGTCAACAACTATTCAACAAGGAATCCACAAGAAAACATCAACATTTCGACTCTAAGGAAACAACACGAGAAAACATCGAGAAACTTCAAGAAAACAGCAAAATATAAGACAACCAGCAGTCTGACACGGCCGCCCGTGTCCTGTGACACTGCCCGTGTCAGAAGAACTGGGACACGATTCCAAAACATCAAAAAAAGTAGCAAGTCAGCAGCCTGACACGGCCACCCGTGTCCTGTGACACTGCCCGTGTCAGAAGCCCTGGGACCAATTTCCAAAAAAATCAATTTTTCATTCATGACCAGCAAGCTGACACGGCCACCCGTGTCCTGTGACACTGCCCGTGTCAGGAACTCTGCAACACACAAATTTTATTTTTCTCAACCAGTAGGCTGACACGGGTGCCCGTGTTGTGTGACACGGCCCGTGTCAGGATGCGACAAAACCCACATTTTCCTGAAAAGTGTTTTTCTGCGTTTTTAACTTTGATTACCCCAAAAATCAGTGTTCTACACGAAAATTGATCAAAAACACTCACAAAACACACATATAGTAATATGCATCATTCAAACTCATCATATTTTCATCAGATTACTCATTCTACATCAAAAATCATCTAAATCAACACAACTCATACAATCCCTAATCTATTCATCTCCGATTCCTATAAAACTATAAGAAATTATGAACTCTCCCCATACCTTAGAGTAATCCGAAGCTTTTTCCTTCTTTCTTCAAGATTCCTCTAGAAATCTTCAAGCCCTAGCTCTCCTTCTTCTCTCTTCTTCAGCGTTCTTCACAAAAGACACGACAAAATGAGAAAATGATCGTTCTCCTTCTTTGGTTAACGAATCCCAACTTATGAACTTCCCATCCTATCCTTTCTTACTTTCCAATAAGACCACCTTGCCCTTTCTCATTTTATTTTAAATAATAATAATAATAATCTAAATAAATGATTATTCATTATATTAAAATTATTAAAAATACTCTTTTAATCCATAATTCTCCAAATTATCCAAAAACCTCTTAATTCCTTCTAAATCAATTAAATAAATAATTAAATAATTAATTTAGATTTTCGGGTCGTTACAAGTATCATCACATGTTTCATCATCATATGGATCATAATCATCCATGGGGTTGGTGTGTATTCATGTTCTTCTTCATCCGACTGAGGGGTGTATTCTGGTTCCTCCTCATCCGATTAGGGGGTGTACTTAGGCTCTTTGCATGCCTCAGCTGAGGACTTGCACTTGGTGCTCTGAGTCGACATCACCTTTTTGTGTCCCGAAGTATTAACCGTCATGGCCACTGTTTGGTTGGCCACGATTTTGCCTTTCTCGACCCATCTGCCCCTTTGTGGGTAGTTCCTTTGCCCTGTAGATTCGAAAGGCCTCAACTGAGAAATTGACCCCTGCTTTTGCTGTGAAGTCGACGCTCCTTTCCCAGCTTTCTTGTTTCGCTGATAACGTCGCCACTGAGTCTGAGTCATAGGATTCTATCCTTTGTAATTTAGGGAAACATGATAACCTCTGGGCTTGAACTGTGTCCGGTGTTCCTCACTTCTTCACGGCGCCTCCACCCTATCGAACACGGATTTTGGAACTGGAGGTTTGCTTTCTTCCAGCGCCTTCTTCTTCTTATCTTCATATCTTTCAGTGGCTTTCTCATCAAACACCGCGTTGCATCTTGGGTGCAAAACAGCCTTCGACCTGCTTACTCTGCACTTTTCCTAGAACTCGTCCAGTCCTTCACCTGCTTGCGGGTATACTCTAGCTAAGCCCTCTTTCTCAGTGTTCTCAGTGGTGTCAACCATCATGCATTCCGCCACATCAACGACTTCAACCATCATGCAGTTGAAAGGTTCAGAGTATAGAGCTTCCTCAACCTTCAAAGGGTCAGTGTCGACCTGCATCTTTGGCCTCCCGCCAAACTGTAGGCTGCCTTCCTTCAGAGCCTTTTGCACCAAATCCATGAAAAGAACACGTTGAGAAGTTTTATGACCAAGAAAATTATGAAACTTACAAAATCCCCCTTTTTTCTTTTGCTCTAGTGGGGCATATTTTAAATCTTGAGAAACAATTATTTGGCCATCTTTAACTAAAACATCAAATATTTCATCGCATTTAGTTACATTGAACGTGGAAATTTTTGCAACGTATTTATCTGTTTTCTCAGCTTCGACGGGGTTTTTCCCGTTTGATTGTTTTAAACATTTACACGTGTATGGGGGACCTGGCTTGAGTTCGGCCACATGGACCTTGCTTTCGTTGAAGGGACCCTCGTCATCAAACGAACTTTCAACGGCTGCCACATATGAAACTTTCTCCTTTTTGTGATATTTCTCGGTCTTGGTTTTTTTGGCTCGTAGGCGTTCGATCTGTCGAACCCTGTCAGCTAGTTGAGCCATATCTCTAAGATATTGTGTATATAGCTTTTCCTAACTAAATAGTTGAGCCCGTCTGCGGCTATTTTGACCAGTTCGTGTTCAGGAACTTGAGTGAATCATCTAGCTTTCAGAAGCCTAAACCTGTTAAGGTACTGGTCGATCGACTCTGTAGGCTTCCGTTTCACACTAGCCAACTTTTTCAGATTGATTTTCAGTTGCCCCGTGTAAAATTGCTCATGGAACAACCTTTCCAACTGTATCCATGTGTGGATGGACTGTGGTGGCAACGTGTTGAACCACGTGAATGCATTCTTAGTTAGGGAGCTTGGGAAATACTTCATTTTTAAATCTTCATTGTTGGCTATGTCACCAGCCTCTGTCTGGTACTTAGCCACGTGTTCAACTGTGGACTCCTCAGTATCCCCAGCTAATTTAGTGAATTCTGGTACTTTCCATCCCCTTGGTAGTTCCGCCTGCAAGACGAAATCAGGTAATGGGCAAGAATAATTTGGCCTTCTTAGGCCAAGGTTTGCACCGTTTTGAACCATGATGCGTTCCACAATGGCCTATAAGTTTTTTTCTTCAGCCATTGCGTTATGTTGAACCTGTCTAACGACATAGTCTGAGTCTTGGTTTATGTTAACCATTACCACGGGCGGGCGGTGATCTAGCCTAGGTATCTCTTCGACCTCGGGAGGCTCTTGGTCCACCGTTTCATCGAACCTATCCTCTTGTCAGAGGGGTGCCTCCTGCTGAGGTTGAGGTGGTGGGCAGACCTGTGCCCTCGGGGCACCTAAAAAATCTCCAATCCTAGTCATCTGAGTTTCCAATTGTTGGTAACTCTGTATCGATTCTTGGATTAAAGGTCTCAGTATGGTTTATATTTGCTATGTTAGCATGTGGACCATCTCGTGGTTACTTTCATCCATTTGTTGTCTCATCACAGCGACGAAACTTGATGTGAAAGTTGGGATTGACTGAGTAGACAATCTTAACCCTAAAGGTCGACTGAACTTATTGGTTAACAGCTCTAACCCTTGGTAAGGATGGAATGCTGATGACGATCCCTCCCCGAACGTCGAAATGCTGTTGCGCATGCCAGTCATAAATTCGGGTGGCATGCCATAAGTCCGTGGAAAGGGCATTGTAACACTGGGTGTATGGGGCCTAGACGTTCCTGTCGATGCCGTCCTCGAACTTTCCGACCGATTTGTCGACAAGATAGGACTACTCGACGCAGTCGTAACTGCGGTTGTCGAGATGTCACTAACGCTGGTCACTTGTGACACAACTGGGTTACCCCCTAAGGGTTGTTCATTACTTGGACATGGCGTTATCTTCTTACCATTCCGTAATATCATAAACCGCACTTAACACAAACGTGTCCCACCGGGTGTGCCAATTTGTTCGCACTTGATTTCGGGCAAACAATCTCTAGCCTCCTAACGCAGGTTTGCTTGCGGGATCGGCTACGGAATCCCAGACTTTCGTGTTTAGATGGTTGTATTTTGTGATTAGTTGTCGAGTAGTAGAGTTAGAGGTGAGGAGAGAAATAGAACAGAATTGGGGGTCGAAGAGGTTTGAATGAGTTTGAGAGGGGAAAAACAATATTAAATGCAGGAAATTGTAAATGAAAAGCAAGTAAAAGACAAGTTCAAATGTAAATGGGTTGATAAGATAAATTGCATCAAACAGAAATGGGACGCAAGTAATACATTTTGCGGGAGTGTAACTCGTTTCTCGTAACTAGATACTTTAAGTGCATTTCCCTTGCAATGTTACAAATGCGACCTCTAAAACTCACTAAGAGCCTTGCTTAAATAGTAACATAAAATGAACCGTCAATCGATTCTGCTGCTGACACGTGTCACCCACGTCTCTTCAACTTTTCGCGCCTTGGCCATATTTGAATTTTTCCCGCGCAAACCTTTGGCGTTCTCTCTTCCTTTAAATGTCATGTTGAAGCTGCTTCGACGGTCTCTCGTCCTGTGGACTTCTCCAATCTCTCCGTCGATACACCCTCTTCTACTTGTGGTTAGCGTCGATCAACTCCATATTTCCCTGATTTCTCTCGCCTATAGTTTCAGTCGAAATCTGTTGGCTAACAAACTCCTTCTCATATGACTAATAGAAAATAACAATACTATACACGTCACCTCCACCTAAGGGCGAGCCCCTACGTTATGTGAAGATGTTGCCTAAGTGATGTCATGCTAGGAGAGAGCCATGTAGTCACCCCTATTTGGGACTTTCACAAATATACCACTACATGTTTGAAATTTATTCTAAAATAATTATTCAATTTTTCATTTAAATTCAAATCTTATCTTAGATAATTCATCGATGACTTGTGACAATCCACAATTATTGAAATTGAAATGCTTTATATATATATATATATATATATATATATATATATATATATATATATATATATATATATATATATATATATATATATAATCCCATAACTTAAAGAATAATTGGAAAGATGATTTTAAAAATTCTTTAAGAATATCATATTTTGAGAAATTTTCTGTGCAACTGAATACTTAGTTTGGACAATCATGACGCTTCATTTGTGATTTAATAATATTGTCGTTATTAGAGATATCGCATATTCTTGTAAATAAATCATTTTATTTAATTTTGAAATTAATATTATGATGTTAATTGTCTTATTTTATTTTGAATTGAATATGAGGGAGATAGGTGAGTTTTCAAAGCTACAGGGAGTAAATTAGTATTTCTAATTCAATGTGTCTATTTTATTTTATTTAGTCAATAGTGATATAAGCTTAATTACATCATGAAAACAAGAAATCTCTAACAAACATTTAATAATAGTGGTTTTCACATTACAAAATTGAAAGTAAATTTTGCATGAAATACAACTAATTTTGGGATAACTTGATTTTAAAGAAGACTATTTGCCCTCAATTATAATTACCTTAAAAGAAAATATAAAATTTTAGAAAATTGAGTATTTTCCTACGCTTCAACTTTGTAACTATTATCTATGATCTTATTAATACGGATAGTAAAAAATCGTACATTAAATCATTAAACAAATACTTAAGAAATTAAATATTGAATTGTCAAGGAAAAAAAAAGACAATATGTACTATGAAAAAGGACAAAAGAGTTTACGCTCGCAAATTGAAGATCTAAAAATGTGAGGATCATCAATATTTATGTTCCTTGGTTACATATTGTAATTTCAGCAAAAGGAGAAGTGTTTCCAACTTAGAAGTGAAAGTTGGAGATCATATCATCTCAACTGTCACAAGGCTTAAATATCTTGGATGCATAATACAAAACAGTGGAATATAAAAATAAAAGTTACAAACCATAGAATTTAAGTTAGGTGGTTGAAATGGAGGAGAGCCTCGAGGGTTTTATAAGACACAAAATTACCTCTCAAATAGTAGGAAATTTTTTTTATTGAATATCAATGAGACACGCGATGTTGAACATAATATTATAAATGAAAATATTAAAAAGTGTGTTAGGGTAGCACTTATAATAGATCAAATTGTAGAAAATAGACTTAGGTGGTTTGGACATGTTGAGAAAAGACAGGTAAATTTTATTGTAAGAAGAGTATATCAGATGGAGAAGAGTCGAACAACTAGAGGTAGAGGAATACCTAGAAAAATTATAAGAGAAATTATTGGGAAATTCTCAAATCCCACATTGGTTGGAGATAGAGCATTGAAAGATTTTATATAGAGGGACACCCCTCACGTTACAAGTTGGTTTTGTAATGATGAGTTAGGTTAGACTCTAATATGATATCAGAGCCTAACGATCAGACCTTGAGCCGCCCACTGTTTAAATCCACGCACTAAGCCCAACAAAAGTGTTGGACTTGAGGGGGTGTCTTAAGAAAATCTCAAATCCCACATTGGTTGGAGATAGAACATTGAAAGAGTTTCTATAGAGGGACATCCATCACCTTACAAGTCAGTTTTGTAAGAATGAGTTAATCCAAACTCTAATAGAAACTATTCAAAAAGATTTCGAGATTAATGAATTGGATAAGAACTTGATCTCAAATAAAATACTATGGCATATTTGATTCATGTAGCATGACTAGTGGGATAAAGTTTGATTGTTGTTGACTTGTGTTGTAATGAATGCATATAGTAATGAGTAATAAAAGACCTCTAATAGTGTTTCAACAACATATTTTAGAAGTTTCATCTTCTTACAGTTTTGTTGGTTGAATGATGCAATATTTAGAGAGAAACTTTATGGTAGTTGTTCTATGTTATCTGTTGTAAATGTGTCTTAAAACCTTTGTTGATGAAGATAAAGAAAACATATTTTGGAGATTGCATTTACCGTAAAAATCGAAAGTTTTAGAAAGTCGGACGAAAAGTCGAGATAAAAAAAATTTGGTCAGTGAATAGTGTCGTCAGTACGGTGAATAACGCGATCCATACGGATGAATAGTGATGTCCGTACAGTGTTTTTGGGCTTTTTCGATTAAGTCAATGGATCCATGTGATTTTGGGCTTTGTTTGTTGGGTATTTGCTATTATAAATTTGTATCTCTTATATGCTTGGTGTGTGACAAACTTAGAGTTTACACCAACAAGGGAGAGCAAGGGTTTAAAGGTATAGCATAGGGTTTCAGCTATTCACAAGGAAAACCTTAGAAAAGCAAAGGTGTAGGGAAACCTTTGGAGTTGTTTAAGGTTATTATGAAACACCGTTACACCTTGGGTTTGAGTGATTCATATATTGAGAGTTGGAGAGGTTGGGAAACACTTGGGTAGAAAATAGGGTTGTTCTTGGGAACTTGAAGGTGAAGGCTATTTTCTTGTAACTCATCTGTAATATCTTGTAACAACTTTCTGAGTATAGTGAATTGAAGAGCTGCTATCTCCTCCAGAGTAGATCGTTTGATCCAACTGGGTAAACAAACCTTTAGTTTTTTCTTGCCTTATTCTGTTATATTATCTGTGTGCGGATTATTATTGCTGAAAACCATTTATTTTGGTTGCTATTGTTCTTTGCCTCACAAATTGATATTGAATTTTGTCGTAACTCACAACAAGTGGTGCGGTGAGCGTGGAGCAAAGAGATATTGTTGACAAGTGAGCATCATGATTAGTAAATGGCAGATCGAGAAATTTTCTGGTAACAACGACTTCGAGTTATGGAAAATTAAGATGCAAGCAATTTTAATTTAAGAGAAGTGTATTGATGTTTTGAAGAGTGAAGCATTGATGCCTGCAGGGCTTACACAGGTACAGAAGACCGAGATGGTGGATAAAGCCAGGAGTTCCATTATCTTGTGCCTCGGGGATAAAGTTCTAAGAAAAGTCACCAGGGAGCAAACTGCGGTTGCTATGTGGATAAAACTTAAATCATTGTATATGCCAAAGTCTTTGGCTCACAGGTTGTATCTGAAACAACAACTCTATTCATTTCGAATGATGGAGAACAAATCCATAGTTGAGGAACTCATAGAATTTCACAAGATTATCGATGATCTTAAGAATATTGAAGTGAAGATTGATGATGAGGACAAGTCTTTGCTCCTGTTGAGTTCATTACCCAGATCCTTTGAGCACTTTAAGGATGACCTTTTTTATGGTAAGGAAGGTACTATTACTTTAGATGAAGTCCAGACGGCGGTGAAATCCAAAGAATTTTCAAAGTCGAAAGATTTTAAGATTGAAGATAGTGGTGAAGGCTTAAATGTTTCAAGAGGGGGAGGTGAGCGTAAAGGGATGTCCAAATCAAATATTTCTGACAAGTCAAAGGTAAAATGTTTTAATTGTTAGAAAATCGGTCACTTTAAAAGGGATTATCCTAAAAGAAAGGTCAATGAAGATTTTGTTCAAGCTGTAGTTGCATTGGGTGAGGAAAGTTATGAGGATGCTGAAGCACTAGTAGTATCGAGTTTGGAAACTGAAGATAGTTGGGTCATTGACTCAGGTTGCTCTTATCACATGTGTCCAAGAATAGAATACTTTGAAACTTTGAAGATGGTGCAAGGTGGAATAGTTCGCCTTGGTAATAATAAGGCATGCAAGGTTCATGGTATTAGTACGATCAGATTTAAAATGTTTAATGATCGTGAACTTCTTATTCACAATGTGAGGTATGTTCCAGAACTCAAACGAAATTTGTTATCTATAAGTATGTTTGATGATATAGGCTATTGTACTAGAGTTGAACGTGGAGTGTTGAAGATTTCGTGTGATGAATTAATTATTGCTAAAGGGTCTAAAATATGTGGTCTATATATTTTAGAAGGTTCAAATGTTATTATTCATTCATCGTTAACTAGTGGAGGCTTTCATGACAAGGAAGAGCTATAGGATTTGAGTTTAAGGCGTTATGAATGCCTTGAGAAAGTTTCAGAGGAGTACAATGAATTTTGCAGAAATCAAGGGATAAAAATGCATGTTACCACTGAGTTGTTATTGAGTTTTTTGGGAAGAGCTGAGGATAAAACAACTTACTTAGTTGGTAGAGAATTTCTTCAGAAGAAGAATAGTGAAAACCAAGGGAGAAACCTGTGAGAAACTATAACGGAGAAAACTCAGTTTGAGGTGGAGTTTCTTACTATGGATGCTAGTTGTAGTGAGAGAACGGTTATAGAGATCTCTGATTATCATTTGACTCATGATAAGGTAAGGAGGGTTATTGTAGCATCTCAAAGGAACGGTTATGCTAGCCTTGGATATTATGTTTTTAATGTGGCTGAAGGACGTCAAAATAAAAGAAGAAAAACCTTCAGGGAGGCATTTGAAAACAGGTGGAGTCAAGGGTGGTTGAAAAATCATACTTGTAGGCTTGTTAAATTACTTAGGTAGAAAAGGGTAACTGGGAACAAGTGGATGCAAGTTGCGAGATCAAGATTCAAGGGTTGCTTGAATTTGATCAAAGTTATTGATTAAAGTTTCAACTTGGTAGAGATCAGCAATGTGGTTGATTGTTAAATTGGTATCAACACGGTTTAAAGTCAAGGTGAAGATTGTTGTAAATGTTCCTTAAAACCTTTGTTGATGAAGAGAAAGAAAACATATTTTGGAGATTGCATTTACCGCGAAGATCGGGAGGTTTAGAAAGTCGAACGAAAAGTTGAGAAAAAAAATTGGTCGGTGAATAGTGTCATCTGTGCCGTGAATGACGTTATTTGCACAGATGAATAGTGATGCACGTACGATGAATAGTGTTGTCCGTACGATGAATAGTGTTTTTGAGTTTTTGGGCTTTTTCGATTTGGTCAATGGATCCATGTGATTTTGGGCTTTGTTTGTTGGGTATTTGCTATTATAAATTTGTATCTCTTATATTCTTGGTGTGTGACAATCTTAGAGTTTACACCAACAAGGGAGAGCCAGGGTTTAAAGGTATAGCTTAGGGTTTCAACTATTCACAAGGAAAACCTTAGAAAAGCAAAGGATTAGGGAAACTTTTGAAGTTGTTTAAGGTTATTGTAAAACACTATTATACATTGGGTTTGAGTGATTCAGATATTGAGAGTTCAAGAGGTTGGGAAACACTTGGGTAGAAAATAGGGTTGTTCTTGGGAATCTGAAGGCGAAGGCTATTTTCTTGTAACTCATATGTAATCTCTTGTAACAACTTTTTGAGTATAGTGAATTGGAGAGTTGCTCTCTCCCCCAGAGTAGACCGTTTGATCGAACTGGGTAAACAAACTTTCGTTTTTCTTGCCTTATTCTGTTATATTATCTGTGTACGGATTATTATTGCTGAAAACCATTTATTTTGGTTACTATTGTTCTTTGTCTCACAAATTGATATTGAATTTTGTTGTAATTCACAACATCATCAAATGTATTGATGTTCTAGTTATCGTGGTTTAGTCACGTTATATATCAGTGGCGACATTCACGGTGATCTCATTATTAATATACAAAACAAAACAAATTGAAAAGTACTAGTCATAGATTTTACTCAAATTTAATTTTACAAGTGATTTAATTTGAAAACTATTGCTAAAAAAGTAATATTCAGACAATTTTATGAATTAATACCATGCTTAATATGACTTGTGGATTTGATACATATTTTAATCGATTATAATTATAGAGCATATAAATTATTAAATTATTAAAAATTGGTGTATAAACAAATTTTCTTTTAAATTTATTGATAAAATAATAATTAAAAAATATTATTTTTTAAAATTAATATCACTATTTGGAGTTATTCAAATTTTGAGACCCTTTCTATTATAAAACAAATTAGTTGTGTTATGTAATGTTTAAAGATTTCAAATATAAACTAGTAAAATACTCGCTAGCAAAATACTCGTGCGGGAGGTCTAAAATTTATTTAAATGTACATTTGGAACATTATAAAATGTATTTATATACGTGTCTAAATTTGAAATTAGCAATTAATTATAAAATGAACAATGATTATATAAATTCAATTGTATTAAAATACAAATAAATAAAAAATTCTTGAGATGAAAAAAAAATAAATATTTAGTATTTGATAATAAGGAATTTATCTTTCAAATTAAGATAATTATTGATTAAAATAAAATATGTATTGTGTTTATAGTGACCCATGAAATAGAAAGTTTATTTGATACAATATAAAATGTATTTATATACACATGTAAATTTGAAATGAGTTATTTGATTGTAAATTGAAAAATAATTATAAAATCTCAATTGTATTAAATAATCATACAAAAGAATGACTCGTGAGATGAAGAAAGACAAAAATGAAAATGTTGATGCGATAATGACCGGTGAAATAAAAAAATTATTTGATTCGATATAAAGTGTATTTAGATACAAATGCAAAATTTAAAATGATATACTTAATTGTAAAATGAACAATAATCATATAAATTAAATTGTATTAAATAATTATATAAAGAGAAAAAAAAGGAATCATAAGCTGGAGAAAGAAAAAAATAATATTTAAAAATAAGATAATGGTTGATTAAAATAACATAAATATTGTGTTGGTAGTGACCCGTGAGATAAATAAGTTTTTAATTTTATTAAAACTAAAAAATAGATTATTAGTATTTTTAGTGATAATAAAAAAAAATAGAGAAAAAAATTAAAATGAAAGTGAGAAAGTGTTGGAAAAAATGTGAAAGAAATTTGAAATTTGAATGAAGAGAGAGAATGAGCAAGTGACTATTTGACCACCATGGTCAAGTTGTCTTTTAGCCATTGATATATTATTATTTATATTCAACGACTGAGATCTTTCACCTGTAACTTGTTGGTGACTTATTTTGTGTTTTTTTAAATAATAAAATATTATATTTAATATTTTTTTTGTTGGGCTTTTACACAGTACATTGGGCCTTTTTTATTGGATTCATTGCATTGGTTTGATTTTTGCAATATAAGTGGCCCAATAAGAAAGTTGGACTTCCATTTGTGAACTTATGATTTTATTTAAGAAAATTGAGATAAATTTTTTTGTTCCAATTTTTGGATAAGACCAACGGATATTTTGTTGTTCGCAGAAACTTCAACTTTTTCTTCCATGGTTGAACAAAATTTTGAAATCAATACTTCTAAGATTCCATGTCATTAATTTTCGAATACAAATTCTTCATTGTTACCAAGATTAAAGGTTTTGAACCTTAGAAGTATTGGTTTCAAATAAATAATGTCATCCATCTTCGTCGTTTTTACAGATAAACAACTTCATCATGTAGCTCTGTTTTTCTCGAGCAATTTCATCATGAATTTTTTCCTCTGTTTTCATTCAAATTTATATTGTGATCAGATATATAGTTATATGTTATAGTAACAATGTCCATTGGTTGTGTGTTTGGCAACTCACTGGTTTATGTTTGTTTGATTAATATAAATTTCTTTCATCAGAATAGTTTATGTAATAACGTGTTGGTTTAAAGCTTTCATTTAACCGAAGTTGGAGGAAAAAGTGTAACTTCCATTGCTGAATAAGTTACTGACCTTGAATCCATAGAAAAGTACGTAGTATTGTTGTGTTAAAATTTTAATTAAAATATAAAATTATAAATGGAAATACTTGTAGGTTTTTGCTCTACTGCTCTTGGTTCAACAGCAACTCCAACCAATATATTGTACTGGATAATATTTGTTGTGAGTTAACTTATCAATGCCAGTGTGATTTGTATGTGGAACAAATTCAATGTAGAAGAAATATATACTATTCATCAAAAATCAAGTACTATACTTTATCAAATAGAATCAGGATGTTGTTATTCATTTAAAATTCAATAAGTCTATTTTTAATCGTTGAAATAAAATTAAAAATGAAATTAAATTATAAATTGCAAATTTCATACTAACAATATGACATAAAAAATTTAAAGATTGGAAACAACTTTATTAATGACAAATGAGAAATAGATGTGATGATGATACAACTATGAACCGTGAAGCAGATGCCACATTGGATAATGATCGGTACTTGAAATTACATTCAGAATTCTGATTCAAAAAATATAATTGCCGAAATAAGTTATCCTAACTCTAACGTCTTTAGTTAGATGGAAGAAATCCCTCAGAGTTTCCCACCCGTCAAACAACACCGTAGCTAAGACATCTCCATTAAAATGCATGACATGGTTATGGTCGTTACGATCATAAACATTCCATCTCGCTGGTAGACTGTGTATGAATTCTTGCACAAATGTAGGATCAATTTCACCGATCATCTGGAATAAATGAAATATGAAAAATGTACTTTTAGTCTAAGATACCACAATATAGTATTAATAGCAAGAATAAGAAAAAAATATTAAAAAGTTATTGTGAAATATTTTTTTTAAAATATTACCTCACATGTAGTGTGTATGGTTGTAAAAGAACCAAGGCTCCTCAGTGTTGTACCCCAAATTTTACCCTTAGATTCGTTTGTTTCAGTTGCATATCATTTTTTTTAATTTGCTATCTTTACTTTTTTTTAGCTAAGTTTTTCATCAATGCATTTTAGCCGTTTTTTTTATTATTCCATAGGTATTTTGAATTTTCTTTTAAAAATAGTTATCTTGAATCGTTTAGCTTCATCTATATTTTTGTTAAGTTAATTAAATTTACTTTAATTTAACTAGTTTAATTTTTTTTATCAATTTTAGTTCATTTATAATTTTAATTTTATTTAAGTTTGCTTTTAAATTTAGGTTTTATTCTTACTTTATTTATTTAGCTCTCACTTATTTTTTTCTCTAGCAAAAATGTCATTTAAATATAGAGATTTCATTTTCTTTCATTTAAGCCCATTCCAATTATTCTACCGTATTAGCTTCTTTTTTTTTCAAAAATTTATTTTCTTTTCCTTTTATTTCTTTCTTACTTTTGTATTACCGTGAGTGAACATTGGTTTCAAAAGTTACCGTTGATTTTCACCTTTGGCTTGTCCCTAACACTTGCCTGTTTGAGCTCACTCTCCTATGACACCACAAAAAGGAAGCATGCAGTAATACATGAGTTTGGGAAAAATGACAAAGCTGCCTCCTGCTTCTTTGAGATTTTGTGAACGACCAAGTTTGAAAAATATCCTTGCAAACCCTAATTCTTTACCCAGCAGTCCTTGCAAACCCTAATTTTATCCCCAACGGATATTGCTTTTACCCACTGTGTCTTCAACACTCAAACCAGCTTGATCTGCCTATAAAAGGAGCTCATTCCTTCTTTGCTCAACACACGGAAAAAGAACCCACTAAACACTCAGAAACTCTCTCAAAATTCATACGTCCTTACTCTTGCAAGTCATCCTCAAACTTGCAAGAAACTCTCTACTTTTATTACTTAGTAAAACACTGCAAAAACACTTCCTACAAAAACAACACCAAAGCGTTCACACACCCTGTTCTTGGTAGTTGAAGGAGGAGAGGAGGAAGCTGGCTATTTCCAGAACTCATAGTTGAAGAAGCAGTAGACTTACTCTACTAGGTAACACATTTTCTGTCTCTCCTTTTAGATGCTATACCTCTTCATGTTAGTGCATGTTGTTTATTGTTATGCTGCCGGAAATGATATTCATGTTTCATATGTGAGTTTCTTGTTTCGTATGTGAGTTTTGTTGTTATGCTGCTAGAAATGATATTCATATCTGTATGCTGTTTTTATACTACTATCATTTTGCTTTTATACTATGGTTCCTGTAAATATAGTGATAAATGTTGTTGATTCTGTAATAAATATTGTTATGAATGTTGTTGATGATGTTGGACTGATGCTATGAATCTTTGTTTTCATTTTGTTTAACAAATCGTGTGAGTTTTTGTTCAACGTAACTGGACTGAAGTTAAAAAAAAAAAAAAAAGAGAAAACTGAACAACACAAATGGCGTTCGCCATGCACAAAATATAAAAAAAAAAATACAACACAGGGTGGCGCACGCCACCCTCCTCTCAGCACCAGGTGGCGCAAGCCACCCCATCCAAACACAAGGAGGTGGAGCAAGCCACCCTCCCACTCACACACACAGTGGCGCAAGCCACTTGCACATTGCACACACAAGGAGGTGGCGCAAGCCACCCTCCTCCACACACACACACGGGTGGCAAAAGCCACCCCCCTTTTTTTTATTTTATTCTTTTTTTCTTTCTTTCATGTTTTTTTATTTTTATTTATTTGTTTTTCTTTATACATTTGTTTTTTATTTTATTTGTTTTGTCTATTTTTTTTTAATAATAAATAAAAACAATAACAAGATGAAGATATTATTTATTCTGAAACTGTTTTTTTAAGAAAATCAATTAACCCTTTTTTTCTAAAAAACACAATTGTGTAATAATTTTTTTTTTCCTGTAAAAAAAACCAAAACTCATAATAAATGTTGTAAATTATTTTTCTGGTTTTGGCTACTGCCACCAGTTTGTATGAGTTTAAATGCATTGGTTTTCAAACTGTGAAAATGACATTTCTTCCATATTTGTTAACTTTGTGGCTTATCACTTTTCGTTATATTTCACATGTCGTTATTTACTGCTTTTGAGATGATAAATCCACATGCCTCATCACACTAAAACTCTACTATGACTTGTGAAATGATTTTCATTTTCTCAAACTTTGAACAAGGGCCATTTATATTTCCCTAGTCTCTGTTACAAAAATTACAAGACTTTAAATGCATCTGTTTCAAGTTAAGAATTCTATTTTTGCCATACTTGCTATGTACCTATGTGGCTCATCTATCCTTGCTATTAATCGTTTTGGAATTTTATTTCATATGTTAATGCTCACTGTTTTGTTGGAATTCTTAAACATATTTCAACTATTTGTAACTCTTATTTATAAGAAGTTATTTCCCCCTTCCTTCCAAAGGAAAAGTTTTTCTATTGATTTCAAGATCATAGAAAACTCATTACTACCTTGGACCTCATAGTCTTAGGTAACCACTTTTTTTTGACCTCATTGCCAATAGGACCCCTCTTGAACTCAAATTCATAGAGCAATTTATTCAACATTGACCTCATAGTCATAATTAAAACTTTGGCCTCATAGCCATTCTCCAACCTTGACCTCATAGTCAAAGTCTCTCTATTGACCTCATAGTCATAGAAAGCTCATTACCTTCCTTTGACCTCATAGTCATAGGACTTTCTCTCTTGACCTCATAGTCATAAAGTCATCTACCATCTTGACCTCATAGTCACCTTACTAAAACTTTGACCTCAAAGTCATAGCCCCTCTCCCTTGGCCTCATAACCACCTTCCAACATTGACCTCATAGTCACAAAGTCTCTCTATTGACCTCATAGTCATAGATAGCTCATTTACTTCTTTTGACCTCATAGTCATTAACAACATCTTTACCTTACCCTTAGCAAACAAACAGAATATAACACAAGCTTAAACAAGAGGTTCCCATAGAGTACTACGGATATTAAGGGTGCTAATACCTTCCCTTAGTATAACCCACCCCCGAACCTTAGATCTCCCCCCTTTAGGTTTTTTTAACGATCTTGAACCTTTCCTTTGGATAAATCAAAGTCGGTTGTAAAAGAAAATGATGCAAATTAATTAATAATTTGTTATCCGATTTTCACCGCAACAGAAATGGCGACTTCACTGGGTAAATGTTAATTTTGAGGGTTAAACCCACATTGCTTTTGTTTGTGCTATTCATGCTTGTTTGCTATGTTGTATATATGCCTTGGTTGAGGTCTTTTGTGGGCATGGAACTATTGAGTGGTGAGATAAGTCCTAACCCAGACTTGAGTGCACAAATATGATAGGATCGTGGTGTAATCAATAGTCGGTTGTTGACAGTAGTACTAACAATCTATGGCATATGATGACCACACTCAGATGAGGCCCTTTGGGATTGTTGATGTCTGATGTGAGAAGTCGCATTGATATTACTTTTTCAATTGGGACCCAGGGATTCTGAGGACCGTAGTTACCTTTACCCCACTTGGCCTTTTAGGATGTAGTGCGGTGACTATGAGGAAGCCAGTCCCGAGTAGTTGTCACGCGATACTACACTCAGACGAGTTTATCTTGAGAATATTATTAACCCGTGTAAGTAGTTACATGGGCCGATAATATTCGAAGGATTTACGTAGACTCTGGGAAATTTTAGAACCCTGTTCCGCAGTTGATGAACCTATAGTCCACACCTTATTGGGATGGGTAGACCATGACTCTATTCATGAGACCTCAAAACCTAAGGCTTGTGTGCTGTGATTGTTTACATATGTTTGCCCTTGTTTGCGCATTGCATACATCCCATTGCATCCATCTCATTGGTTTTAAGGAACTCAGTCATATTTTTCTTTGAAAATCATAGGCATCATGGATATTAAGAAAAGGAACACTAAGAAGTTCAATTTCCAAAAGCCCAAATTGGCAAAGCTGAAGAAGTTAGCAACCTTGGTGACCGGACATGAAATTTTCCGAAAGCAGTATGGAAGATTGGTTAGCCTTCTCAACACTAAAATGGAGGAAGGAATCCTTGACACCTTGGTCCAATTTTATGATCCTCTCTATCATTACTTCAACTTCCCAGATTACCAACTGGTTCCAACCTTGGAAGAGTACTCTCATTGGATCGGCTTACCTGTGAAGAAACAAAGACCTTTCAGCGGTCAAGAGAAAACTCCTACCCCAAAAGAGATTTGCGAGTGTATTCACTTAGAGGCGTCAGAGGTCAAGCCCCACATCACTACCAAGAATGGAATCAAAGGACTCCCGTCTAAGTTCTTGTATGAAAAAGCTTGTCAATTTTTCAATGCAAACAGTATTGCTGCCTTTGAAGCAACCTTTGCTCTATTGATCTATGGCCTGTTCTTGTTCGCTAATGTGGAAGATTTTGTCGACGTCAACGCTATCCAGATCTTTATTAGCAGAAACCCTGTGCCTACATTACTTGGTGATGCTCTTCATTCCATTCACCATAGGACTCTTCGAGGAAAATGGACTATTTTGTGTTGTGCACCGGTGCTTTACCAGTGGTATATCACTCATTTGCCTCGAACGTCTGAATTCCGAGACAACCCTGACAAACTTCGTTGGTCTCAGAGGATCATCTCTCTTACTCACCACGACATCTTTTGGTATGACCCGGTTTATGACAAGAATGTATACATTAATAGTTGTGGGCCATTTCCTAACGTGCCACTCCTCGGTATTCATGGTGGGATTAACTACAATCCTATTCTGGCCAGACGCCAATTTGGATTTAAGATGAAAGAAAAACCTAAGAGTGTCCATGTGTCCGGTTTCTTTTATCTTAACAAAGAAGCCAATGATGAGACCAAAAGTGGAGTTTGGTGTGCGTGGGATAAGTTCCACGAAAGTACCAAGGAAGAGTTGGGGAAGAGAAACTGTGTGTCTTTGGAGCCATACCTTCAGTGGGTTCGATCTCGAGCCCGTGACCTCAAGATGCCCTATATTCCCAAGATACTTCAGCAGCCGACTATTGCATCTCCGTCTGCTATTCCTATTGAGCGCATGGAAGAATATCAAGAAAATCTAGCCAGGATGAAGCTTGAAAGGGACACATGGGAGTGGAAATATCATACCGTTTGCATCGAGCAAGAAGAAATGAAGGAGAAGATGAAGGAGAAGGATGACTTGATCGAGTTGCTTGAAAAACGCGTTATTGATGAACCTTTGGCGCAGGAGAATTTATTTTTCTCTAGCATAAAGCCCACTGCTAGCACTCATGAGTATGCCAGTATTCCCCCGACGTCTGGTGCTTGGAAAGGGATTGTTGATAAGCTGATCTTCGAGAATCAAGAGCTGAAGAGATAGAAGAGAAGGCGTGAAGCAGAACACTCCTAGATAGGGTTGCTTTTTCTTCTAGGACTAGTTTTTATTTTTGTCTTATTGTATTTTGAGCCTTTTTGAGATGTACTATCCAAGTTGTAAACTCTTCTCAATATTTAATGAAATGAGGCTTGTTTTGAAAATTGTCTTTCTTGAGTTCCTTAAAACCAATCGCATTTGCATCTTCGCATTTCTTTCTAAACTGTCAAGGTACTAATCTTATTTTGCAGATTTTTTAGACATGGACGCCTCAGGAAAGAATGTTTGGCCTTACTCTTTTGAGCTTCCTGAGCTCGAGCAGTTGTTGTGGTTGGGTGACAGAGTTGCAGACCATTCCCATTTTGTTGATAAGTATGGGTGCCTTCTTCCACTAATGAGAATGCCAGTAACCAAAGGGCCCCTTGAAGTGTTGGTTCAGCTATACCATCCGGCCTACCATTGCTTCCTGTCCCTGAATTCCAGCTGGTTCCAACCTTGGAAGAATTCTCTGTTATGATTGGGATCCCCATCAGGGAAGCCCCAATTTTCTCTGGGATTGAGGCAATGCCATCCGTTAAAGAAATTTCCATGGCTACAAAGATTAGAGTATCGGATATTCAAGCTAATTTGACCGTCAAAGGAGGGCGACACGGACTCCCTGCTTTGTTCTTGCTAGCAAAAGCCCTTTATTTCAAGAACCGAGGCAATGAAGCCTTGTTTGAATCAACTTTAGCTCTGATGATCTACGTCTTGTTTCTATTCCCAAATGCTAAACATTTCGTGGATGTCCAGGCCATCCAAATATTTGCAATCAACAATCCAGTTCCTAATTTGCTTGCGGATGTCTATCACTCGATCTAGACCAGATACTCAAGAGGTCGTGGGCCAATAGTTTACTGTGTGGCCCTTTTCTACAAATGGTTCGTCTCTTACCTACCGAAGACTCCGGCTTTCTGGGTTGTTGAAGACTACAAAATATGGTCCAAGAGATTGATGGAGTTGAAGCACACGGATATCGAATGGTATGACCCAACGGATGAAGGAATTACCATAATTGTTAGCTGTGGGGATTGCCCCAATGTACCCTTAATGGGAAGGAATGGTTGTATCAACTACAACCCTGTCCTTGCTCGCCGCCAGCTAGGTCACATGAAGGAAGGACCTCCAGCCCATGAGGAGATGCACATCATGTACTATGAAGAAAGGGAAGGTTTCGAGATGAAAATGCGACTGGAGCGCGCTTGGCGCCATATTAATAGGCAATTATGGAGGGATGAATGTCCCATCACTGAGGCTCACCTACAGTGGTCCCGTGACATAGCTCGAGTGATGAGGAAACCATATCCTCATCACGAGGCACCACCAGAGACCAAAAAGAGGATGGTGGATGCTCTGACCGATTTGTTTCTAGAAAGGGAAAGGATCAAGGGTCGCATTGAGGAGCTTATGAAGAAGATCAATGAAGAGGAGGAATCATCCACCAGTGGATCCAACTTCTAGTCCTTTAAAAGTTGATGTTATTGTTTCTTTCTTTGTTGTTTCTTTTCGATGATGTTGTTATTTCCTTTCTGTTTTGGGCATGTCCCTACTTTTTTGTATTCAGAGCATGAAGATACTTTGCTCTTGATGTAACAACTGCCATATTTTCTTAATGAAGAAGATGTTTTGACAAAATGTTCCATTGCCTATATTATTTGCAAAATTTGTTTGGTCTCTTGATAGTTTAGCTTGTATTTTCATGTGCATTCTCATATGCATCATCTCATATCATGCGTATTTTCCTCTTGGGTTTTGTCTGATGTCGCCTTGTTATCTCAGAACCGTCACACTGAATCCTAAGCACGGATACAACACTCGAGCCCAAGCTCGATTGAAGATATCAGAAGTTTATGGGGAAATGGATCGAGTCAACAATGAATTGACAGAAATACGAGGTGGAATGGGGCAGCTTTTGGAAGCTGTCAACATTTTGAGAGCAAAGATGGATACCCAGGCCACTGTGGTCTCTGAGATCATCACTCCTGCAGTAGAACCTCCCGTCATTCCTGTTGTGAACCCTAGTTTGGGTATGCCATTCGAATTCATCTGAGCCACAGCTCCTCAATCTACTCAGCAGACAGTACCTCTGATTAATGAGGCTCAGCAGGTTATTCCTACCTTCATTCCGCCGGTGGTGCAGACACAAGCTTGTCCTGTTTTCCATAATCACCATCCTTATGAAAATGTCGATGTATCTGAAGATGGGGACGACCAAAATGAAAGGTTAAGAGAGAGTGTCGAGACCATGCAGAGGAAGATAAAGGCTATGGAAGGAAGTAGCGCCTTCAGCACTGATGTCAAGGATATGTGCCTAGTCTCAGACTTAGTAATCCCTCCTAAATTCAAGCTGCCAAACTTCGAGCTGTACTCGGGTGCTACTTATCCCAGATCACACTTGGTCATGTATTTTCGAAGAATGGCCGCCCATGTGCGTAATGACAAGCTGATGATACACTGTTTTCAAGATAGTCTGAACGGCGCTGCTGCAAAGTGGTACTTAAGTCTAGATCAGTCTCAGGTCCACTGTTTCCAAGATGTAATGGATGCTTTCGTGAAACATTACAAGTACAATCTGGATTTTGCCCCTGACCGAAGACAATTGCTATGCATGACCCAAAAGAGCACTGAATCCTTTAAAGAATATGCACAATGGTGGAGGGAAACTGCTTCTCAAGTTGAACCACCTTTGACTGAGAAAGAACTGGCAGACTGGTTTGTAGATACTGTGAAACCAGAATTTTACGAGAGGATGATCAGCAGCGTCAATGCCAATTTCGCTGACATCGTTGCAGTTGGTGTAAAAGTAGAGGCTGGATTGAAAAATGGGAAAGTGATAAGTTCTGCAAGCAGTTCGACCGACAACAATGTTAAGAAGGCTCCCAGTAACTTCCACAAGAAGAAAGAAGGAGAAACCAACGCCATCACGGCAGGAAAAGAGAAAAATCCCAAATGGAAACAACCAACCTACCAACAGCAGGCAGGTCCTAACTTCTCTCAGCAACCGATCTACCCGATTCATTATCCTCAGCAACCTTACATAGCGGCTGTAACACCGACCTTTAATCACCAAGCAGTGCAACAGGCGCCAGTCTACCAATAGCCATCATATCAGCATGTACCAAGTACCCAACAATATCAACAACCGAGACCGCAAGTTCCTCAGCAAAACACTTCTTATAGAGGACAAGGAGGAAAGCCTTCATTCCCACCCATACCCATGACTTACACCGAGTTGTATCCTTCCCTGGTTCAACAAGGTTTGATTGTCACTAGACCTATGGGTCCACCCTCAGAGAAATCTATGAGGTTCCATAATCCGAATGTTACATGTGCCTTTCATCAAGGGGCAGCGGGTCATGATCTGGAGGGTTGCCTTGCTTTGAAGTATTTGGTAAAAGGTTTGGTGGAGAAGAAGATCTTGTCTTTTGTGGATAATCCTCCGAATGTGAAGAACAATCCATTGCCCACACATGGAGCCACCAATGCTATTGAGAATGAGAATAATGAGGTGTTATTAATGGATGCTTCGAAAATACGAACTCCTATGAAGGTCTTCCATGCTAAGTTGTCCGAAGCTGGGTTAGTCAGAGCTTGTCATAGCAATTGCGAGGGTTGTAATGCTAGCATCAAAGGTTGTCAGCTGGTCCAAAACGACATTCAAAGTCTGATTGATGAAGGATTTCTACAAGTGTTCAGTAAAGAAAAGAGGGATGAAATTGCAGTAATCGAGCCTGTATTTAACTTGCCAAAGCCAAGAGAGCAGGTGCCTGTGTTCAATATGCGTGGGTCAGATTCTGTGGTGCCTGTGTTCAACAAACCTGTACCCGTTTTTAACAATCCAGAGACTGTTATCGTTATTTCCGCCAATCACACCAAGCAATACGATACTCGACAACCTATTCCATTCAGGTTCAGAGGAACTAAAGCTGTGCCATGGATCTATGAGAACATTATGGGTAACAAATCCCGCGAAGAAGTGGTTCCAAGGAATGAGGTGGGAACCGCTGTTGAAGAAGTAGTTCCAAGGAATGAGGTGGGGACTACCGAAGAGGTGACAAACATAGTCAGAACGGGAAAGATAACCCGAAGTGGCAGAGTGTACACTCCTTTATTCAAAGAAACTGAGCCCAAAGAAACCGTTGTTTCTGTACCCCCTACAGACAGAGGAAAAGAGGTAATTAATAAGGAAGAAGATGAGGAGTTCCTAAGAATCATCAAGAGGAGTGACTATAAGGTGGTGGACCAACTTCATCAGACCCCATCCAAGATTTCGATCTTGTCTCTACTAATGAATTCACCTGTCCACCGAGCAGCCCTACAAAAGGTCCTGGCCCAGGCACATGTGGCCCAAAATATAACCGCAGGACAATTTGACCATGTCATTGCCAACATCACAGCCTGTAACACTCTCAGTTTCAGTGATGAGGAGTTACCTCGAGCAGGAAAGAATCATAACCTGGCTTTACATGTGTCAGTGAAATGTCAAGAAGATACTTTGGCCAGAGTTCTAGTGGACACTGGTTCATCCCTGAATGTGTTACCAAAAAGAGCCCTTGAGAAATTGACCTACCGAAGAGCTGTAATGAGGCCCACTTCGCTTGTTGTTAAAGCTTTCGATGGCTCGAGGAGATCAGTGATGGGAGAGATCGAGCTGCCTATTTTGATTGGTCCTCAAGTATTCAACATCCTTTTCCAGGTCTTAGACATCAACCCTGCCTATAGTTGTCTGTTGGGTAGGCCTTGGATCCACGAGGCCGGCGCCGTAACATCCACTCTGCATCAAAAAATGAAATTTGTAGGTGAAGAGAAATTGGTTATCATACATGGCGAGGAAGACTTAATGGTCAGCAATTTGTCCTTCTTTCCAAGCACTTGAGATAGCAAACGCTGTTATGATTGATGATAACAAGCCAGTGGCCTCCAATGATCCATCTTTTGCTTCCTTCAAGAGCATTCAATCCGCCCTACAGAATGGCATACCAGAAGGCTGGGGCAAAGTCGTAGAGATCCAAGAGAGAGAAAAATACCAAGGGTTGGGTTACAAACCAACTTTTGAGGAAAAAGCTGCTCCAACCACGGGAAGACTGAAGACTATTCAAGAGATGTTCGTCAGTGGAGGACAACAGGTCCACGCCGTCATTGAAGATGCTGAAGACGAAGATATCAATAATTTGGTTTTTCAGTGTGACGCTGCTTTGAGTAATTGGGAAGCTATTGAGATCCCTATTGTGTACCCTATGCCAGAGTAATTTGTTTGTTTTATTTGATGTTTTCAAATTCCGTAGCTTTGCCCGAGGCTATCAGATTATTTTGTATGGGCCACCGCTTTTAACTCTTATTAATCAATGAAAGTGATTGTTTTGTTAAAATTCCCTGTCTTTATTTTACTGTTCTTTTGCTTCTAAAGAAAAATGGCAATCCTTTTAAAACTGAAAAAACATTTTCTGTTTGCATTTGAGTTTTGTGCATTTTAATAAAATAAATCCCTCCATCATGCAGAATAAATCCCAAACCCGTTGTATTCAGTGACCCTAATCTCACTATTGACTTTGACTCACCTATTTATCAAGCTGAGGATGAGGAGGATTATGAGGTCCCTGATGACTTGGCAGAAATGTGTGAATATCAGTATACGGATCTTCAGCCACATGAAGAACAAGTCGACATCATCAATCTTGGTACTGAAGAGGAGAAGAAAGAGGTCAAGGTTGGAGCAACCCTTGGGGAAGAAGTCAGACAACGGCTAATACTGCTTTTGCAAGAATATGTGGATGTGTTCGCTTGGTCTTATCAGGATATGCCTGGTTTGGATACGGATATAGTAGTGCATAAACTACCTCTCAAGCCCGATTGTCCTCCGGTAAAGCAGAAACTTCGCAGAAGTAGACCCGACATGGCTCTCAAGATCAGAGATGAGGTTAAAAGGCAACTGGATGCAGGTTTCTTGGCAGTTTCGAAGTACCCCGAATGGGTAGCTAACATTGTGCCAGTGATGAAGAAAAACGGTAAAGTACGAATGTGTGTAGACTACAGGGATCTCAACAAAGCCAGTCCTAAGGACGATTTCCCTCTTCCGCATATTGACACTCTTGTGGATAATACAGCCTGATTTACAATCTTCTCATTTATGGATGGCTTCTCAGGCTATAATCAGATCAGAATGGATCCGGCCGATATGGATAAAACTACGTTCATCACTCCATGGGGGACCTATTGCTACAAAGTCATGCCCTTCGGTTTGAAAAACGCAGGGGCAACTTTATTCCACGATATGATACATAAAGAAATTAAAGTATATGTGGATGATATGATTGCTAAGTCTCAAAGTGAGGAGGAACATCTGGACCATCTTCTGAAATTGTTCAAGAGACTTTGGAAATACCAGCTGAAATTGAATCCTGCCAAATGTACTTTCGGTGTCAGATCAGGGAAGCTACTTGGTTTTATCGTCAGTCAAAAAGGAATCGAAGTAGATCCTGACAAGGTGCAAGCCATTCAAGAGATGCCAGCTCCACAGACCGAGTCTCAAGTCAGAGGATTTTTGGGTCGTTTGAACTATATCTCCAGATTTATCTCCAACATGACTCCTACTTGTGAACCAATTTTCAAGTTGCTCCGTAAGAATCAGCCAGTAGAATGGAATGCCAACTGTCAACAGGCTTTCGAGAAACTCAAAAGTTATCTCCAAGAACCTCCTGTTCTGGTTCCTCTGGTTCCCGGAAGACCTCTCTTTATGTATTTGACTGTCCTGGAAGAATCTATGGGCTATGTTTTGGGACAGCGTGACGAGACTGGCCGGAAAGAACATGCAATTTATTATCTGAGTAAAAAGTTCGCTGATAGCGAGAGTCGATACTCACTGATTGAAAAAACATGTTGTGCTTTAGCGTGGGCCGCCAAACGTTTGAGACAATATCTGATATGTCATACTACTTTGTTGATCTCGAAAATGGATCCAATAAAGTACATCTTTGAGAAGACTGCTCAAACAGAAAGATTGGCTCGTTAGCATATGCTGTTGTCAGAATATGACATTCAGTACGTCACTCAAAAGGCCATTAAAGGAAGTGTTCTCGCAGAATATCTTGCCGATCAACCAGTTGAAGACTATGAACCACTCAAGTTTGATTTCCCTGACGAGGATATTATGGCGGTGAAAGATTGGGAAGAGTCAAGCTCTGAAGAAGATCCCAGGGCCGAGTACAGGTGGAAGATGATGTTCGACAGTTCGTCCAATTACAAGGGGCATGGGGTAGGTGTTGTTATGATTAATCCTGAAGGTGGCTACACCCCTTTTACAGCTAGATTGGATTTTGGGTGTACTAATAATATTGCTGAGTATGAAGCGTGCATTCTGGGTCTGGAAGCTGCAATCGATCTTGGAATCTGTTTTCTTGAAGTTATGGGTGACTCTGCCCTAGTCATTTATCAAATCAGAGGCGAATGGGAGACAAAAGACGAAAAGCTTATCCCTTATCAGGCATATGCTTTAGAGTTGATTAAGTGTTTTGATGAGATAACTTTTCGCCATGTGCCACGTACTGAGAATCATGTGGCTGATGCTCTAGCAACACTGGCTTCGATGTGGCAAGTTAGATTTATCAACGAAGATCCAGTAATCAGTATTGAAAGGAGGACTGAGCCTGCCTACTGCCAATCCATTGAAGAAGAATCAGACGGCAAACCTTGGTTCCATGACATATTGAACTTCCTGAAGAATCAAGAATATCCGGCCAACACCTCTATTCTTGATAGGAAGACTCTGCGAAGATTGTCAGCCAAATTCTTCATCAGCAACGGTGTACTATACAAAAGGAACCATGACATGGTCTTACTAAGATGTGTTGATAAGCGAGAAGCGGATTTGTTGATGCACGATATTCATGAAAGAGCTTTTGGTACTCACGCCAATGGACATACTATGACTAAGAAGATCTTGAGAGCTGGGTATTACTGGTTGACTATAGAAGCTGACTGTATCCAATACGCCAGAAGGTGTCATAAGTGTCAGATCTACGCTGATAAGATGCACGTTCCTCCGACGTTGCTGAATGTTCTGTCATCCCCGTGGCCTTTTTCTATGTGGGGCATCGACATGATTGGAGCTATTGAGCCTAAAGCCTCTAATGGTCATCGTTTCATCCTAGTGGCCATCGATTATTTTACCAAGTGGGTTGAAGCCGCTTCCTACGCCAATGTGACCAAGCAAGTGGTTGCCCGTTTCATCAGAAATAATATCATCTGTCGTTATGGAATTCCCAACAAGATCATAACCGACAATGGGACAAATCTGAATAACAAGACAATGAAAGAATTATGTGACAATTTCAAGATTGAACATCACAATTCTTCACCCTATCGTCCCAAGATGAATGGAGCTGTCGAAGCTGCCAACAAGAACATCAAAAAGATCCTGCAGAAAATGGTCAAGACGTATAAGGATTGGCATGAAATGTTACCATTTGCCCTGCACGAATACCGAACTTCGGTTCGAACTTCGACAAGGGCGACGCCTTTTTCTCTGGTATATGGAATGGATGTTGTCCTCCCCATTGAAGTAGAGATACTGTCTCTGAAAATCCTGATGGAAACCAAGCTCGATGAAGCAGAGTGGGTCAGAGAGAGATATGATCAATTGAACCTCATTGATGAAAAGCGACTGACTGCTATGTGTCATGGGTATTTATACCAGAAAAGAATGAAGAGGGCATTCGACAAGAAGGTCCGTGTTCGAGAATTTCGAGAAGGAGAGCTTGTACTCAAGAAGATTCTGCCATCTCAAAGGGATGCTCGCGGAAAATGGGCACCTAACTATGAGGGTCCATTTGTGGTAAAAACTGTGTTCTCAGGAGGCTCCTTATTCCTCACAACGATGGATGGTGAACAACTCACATACCCTGTGAATGCTGACTCAGTACGAAAATATTACGCCTAAAAACCCGCTAAGTCGAAAACCAGAAATGGCGACTTAGGCAAGAAAAGGGTATCCCAGTGGGTCATAACCTATGAAGGAGACTCAGGTAAAAGTTAGGGATCAAATAAAAAGAAAGAGCTCGCTAGGTTCAAAACCTGAAAGGGCGGCCTAGGCAAAAAGAGTGTCCCGGTGGACTGAAAACCCGAAAGGGCGGTCTAGGAAAAAGTTAGGGACAAAGGTGTTTCACTGTGTCAGACCAAGTTGTCACCTATTTCCAAGAATTCTCGAAGAAGTTCAGTTTTCATTAACCCTCATCAGCAGCAAAGATTTTAGGACTCTTAGTCATTAGGAAGGATAGTGGTTACTGAATATGATGTAACCCTTTCCCAAATTGCCATTTTCCAATTGTAATGTTCCATGGAACTTCGCTATTGGCAAGTTACCATTCTAATGAAATCATATTTTTGAGCCATTCTTTGTTTTATATTTATCATTGTTCTGTTGTTTTCCTTGTTATGCAAAACTTCACTCGTTCATTAATAATAGTTTTGAAAGCGGAAAATGTTTTGAAAAATCTTTTGAGAAAACACAATGAAAATACAAATTTTTGCTTTGGCATTAAGGACAATTTAGTGAAATCAATGGCGTCCCTCAAAACTCTGGTTAGGACGAAAACACTGATAAATCATCCGAGCTCGTCATTGAAGAAAGACTGACAGATATTTCCCAGAATTGAAACATCTCAGTAGTGACCAAATGTCACGATGTAAAGGGATTCTCCCTTGTATCTTCACAAATTCAGCTGAAAATGTGAAATTTCATTTCCCCAGTGAAATAAGGACATTCCTGGAATGGCTCTAAGATTGATTATTTCCAGAGTTCCGTGTGACTCCTTGTAGTGGATGTGTCTTTGCTTCCACTCACTTTTCCAGTCCGTTGTTTCGTTGGGGCTGCTTCCTGCATATCATTCGGCACTCCGCATCTGTGTGTCTTGCTTTTTGGGTCCTTGTCTCCTGAAACCTCCTTTTGTTTGTTTGCAGACTTTTTGTCTATATCTTGTTGCGTCCGGTCTTTACCTGTGTGCACCAGATTATTGACTCTTTGATCACCACTCCCCAGGAAGTCTAGCCTTCAAACCCCAGTATTGACTACTGGATATTCTAAAATCCAGTTCATGCTGGTATCCAAATCCAGTTCATGCTGGCGACCCGAAATCCAGTTCATGCTGGTATCCAAAATCCAATTCATGTTGGTGTCCAAATCCAGTTCATGCTGGTATCCAAATCCAGTTCATGCTGGCGACCCGAAATCCAGTTCATGCTGGTATCCAAAATCCAATTCATGTTGGTGTCCAAAATCCAGTTCATGCTGGTATTCAAAATCTAATTCATGTTGGTATCCCAAATCCAGCTGGTATCCAAATCCAGTTCATGCTGGTATTCCAAAATCCAGTTCATGCTGGTATCCAAATCCAGTTCATGCTGATATCTAAAATCCAATTCATGTTGGTGTTCAAAATCCAGTTCATGCTGGTATTCAAAATCCAATTCATGTTGGTATCTAAAATCCAGTTCATGCTGGTATTCAAAACCCAATTCATGTTGGTGTCCAAAATCCAGTTCATGCTGGTATTCAAAATCCAATTCATGTTGGTATCCCAATTTCAGCTCATACTGATTATTCTTCCTTAACCAAGTCCTATTGTTATCCCAACCAACTCATATTGGTACCTCAGACCCAATCACCTCATTCACCTTTGGCCTCATAGTCATAGGTAAGCTTTGACCTCATAGTCATAGCCTTCTTTAACCTTTGACCTCATAGTCATAGGATTCCTTCTTATCCAAAAATCTAGCTCATACTGGTACCCAAGGTTTGTCCCTGTCTTTTCCTGGTTTTTCTTGAAGATCCTGTTCGAACTCTTCAGCATAAGAATCCCCAGAAAATTCTAGGTAGTTTGTCTATCCTCCTATTCCAAATTGATCCCAAGTGGAGATCACGTCTTCTTTCTGGTTTCAGACCCAGTAAGGTTGGTTTTTGTTTCCCCAGTGTCGTCCGGTCAGATTTACACCTGTCGTCCACCTCCCTGGATCTTTCCCTAGTGGAGAACCCCTCTTTGGCTCCTATTTCCAATGAGGATCTGCAGGGTTTTCACCCTTTATTCCTCCATCCCCAGTGTTTTCTTTGAGTCTCCCCAGTGAGTCTCTTTCGTTGGTTAGTTTGCATCCCTAGTGAGTCTTTCTGGTGGATACTTCCTTCATCCTTCCCCAGTAAAGCTCACCTGTGTTTGGTAGCTCTTTGATGCTGTCATATCATCATATCATCATATTAGACTTCATGGCATGTCAGCATATGCATGTTTGTTGTTTGTCTTTAGCATCTGCATTCCATCTAAGGGAAAAAATTTTGGTTTGCTATATTTAAATATCTTCCACCTCGACGTCCCAAGGATTTCCATTCCTCGTGCCACTCGGTGAAGTTATTTAAATATGGGCAACTGTTGTACCCCAAATTTTACCCTTAGATTCGTTTGTTTCAGTTGCATATCATTTTTTTAATTTGCTATCTTTACTTTTTTTTAGCTAAATTTTTCATCGATGCATTTTAGCCGATTTTTTTTTGTTATTCCATAGGTATTTTGAATTTTATTTTAAAAATAGTTATCTTGAATCGTTTAGCTTCATCTATATTTTTGTTAAGTTAATTAAATTTACTTTAATTTAACTAGTTTAATTTTTTTTATCAATTTTAGTTCATTTATAATTTTAATTTTATTTAAGTTTGCTTTTAAATTTAGGTTTTATTCTTACTTTATTTATTTAGCTCTCACTTATTTTTTTTTCTAGCAAAAATGTCATTTAAATATAGAAATTTCATTTTCTTTCATTTAAGCCCATTCCAATTATTCTACCGTATTAGCTTCTTTTTTTTTTCAAAAATTTATTTTCTTTTCCTTTTATTTCTTTCTTACTTTTGTATTACCGTGAGTGAACATTGGTTTCAAAAGTTACCGTTGATTTTCACCTTTGGCTTGTCCCTAACACTTGCCTGTTTGAGCTCACTCTCCTATGACACCACAAAAAGGAAGCATGCAGTAATACATGAGTTTGGGAAAAATGACAAGGCTGCCTCCTGCTTCTCTGAGATTTTGTGAACGACCAAGTTTGAAAAATATCCTTGCAAACCCTAATTCTTTACCCAGCAGTCCTTGCAAACCCTAATTTTATCCCCAACGGATATTGCTTTTACCCACTGTGTCTTCAACACTCAAACCAGCTTGTTCTGCCTATAAAAGGAGCTCATTCCTTCTTTGCTCAACACACAGAAAAAGAACCCACTAAACACTCAGAAACTCTCTCAAAATTCATACGTCCTTACTCTTGCAAGTCATCCTCAAACTTGCAAGAAACTCTCTACTTTTATTACTTAGTAAAACACTGCAAAAACACTTCCTACAAAAACAACACCAAAGCGTTCACACATCCTGTTCTTGGTAGTTGAAGGAGGAGAGGAGGAAGCTTGCTATTTCCAGAACTCATAGTTGAAGAAACAGTAGACTTACTCTACTAGGTAACACATTATCTGTCTCTCCTTTTAGATGCTATACCATTTCATGTTAGTGCATTCTGTTTATTGTTATGCTGCCGGAAATGATATTCATGTTTCATATGTGAGTTTCTTGTTTCGTATGTGAGTTTTGTTGTTATGCTGCTAGAAATGATATTCATATCTGTATGCTGTTTTTATACTACTATCATTTTACTTTTATACTGTGGTTCCTGTAAATATAGTGATAAATGTTGTTGATTCTGTAACAAATATTATTATGAATGTTGTTGATGATGCTGGACTGATGCTATGAATCTTTGTTTTCATTTTGTTTAACAAATCGTGTGAGTTTTTGTTCAACGTAACTGGACTGAAGTTAAAAAAAAAACGAGAGAAAACTGAACAACACAAATGGCGTTCACCATGCACTAAATATAAAAAAAAATACAACACAGGGTGGCGCACGCCACCCTCCTCTCAGCACCAGGTGGCGCAAGCCACCCTCCCACTCACACACACAGTGGCGCAAGCCACTTGCACATTGCACACACAAGGAGGTGGCGCAAACCACCCTCCTCCACACACACATCGCCACCCCCCCTTTTTTTTTTATTCTTTTTTTCTTTCTTTCATGTTTTTTTATTTTTATTCATTTGTTTTTCTTTATACATTTGTTTTTTATTTTATTTGTTTTGTCTATTTTTTTTAATAATAAATAAAAACAATAACAAGATATTTTTTTAAGAAAATCAATTAACCCTTTTTTTCTAAAAAACACAATTGTGTAATAAATTTTTTTTTCCTGTAAAAAAAACCAAACCTCATAATAAATGTTGTAAATTATTTTTCTGGTTTTGGCTACTGCCACCAGTTTGTATGAGTTTAAATGCATTGGTTTTCAAACTGTGAAAATGATATTTCTTCCATATTTGTTAACTTTGTGGCTTATCACTTTTCGTTATATTTCACATGTCGTTATTTACTGCTTTTGAGATGATAAATCCACATGCCTCATCACACAAAAACTCTACTATGACTTGTGAAATGATTTTCTTTTTCTCAAACTTTGAATAAGGGCCATTTATATTTCCCTAGTCTCTGTTACAAAAATTACAAGACTTTAAATGCATCTGTTTCAAGTTAAGAATTCTATTTTTGCCATACTTGCTATGTGCCTATGTGGCTCATCTATCCTTGCTATTAATCGTTTTGGAATTTTATTTCATATGTTAATGCTCACTGTTTTGTTGGAATTCTTAAACATATTTCAACTCTTTGTAACTCTTATTTATAAGAAGTTATTTCCCCCCTTCCTTCCAAAGGAAAAGTTTTTCTATTGATTTCAAGATCATAGAAAGCTCATTACTACCTTAGACCTCATAGTCTTAGGCAACCACTTTTTTTTTTACCTCATAGCCAATAGGACCCCTCTTGAACTCAAATTCATAGAGCAATTTATTCAACATTGACCTCATAGTCATAATTAAAACTTTGGCCTCATAGCCATTCTCCAACCTTGACCTCATAGTCAAAGTCTCTCTATTGACCTCATAGTCATAGAAAGCTCATTACCTTCCTTTGACCTCATAGTCATAAAGCCATCTACCATCTTGACCTCATAGTCACCTTACCAAAACTTTGACCTCATAGTCATAGCCCCTCTCCCTTAGCCTCTTAGCCACCTTCCAACATTGACCTCATAGTCACAAAGTCTCTCTAATGACCTCATAGTCATAGATAGCTCATTACCTTCTTTTGACCTCATAGTCATTAACAACATCTTTACCTTACCCTTAGCAAACAAACATAATATAACACAAGCTTAAACAAGAGGTTCCCGTAGAGTACTACGGATATTAAGGGTGCTAATACCTTCCCTTAGTATAACCAACCCCCGAACCTTAGATCTCCCCCCTTTAGTTTTTTTTAATGATCTTGAACATTTCCTTTGGATAAATCAAAGTCGGTTGTAAAAGAAAATGATGCAAATTAATTAATAATTTGTTATCCGATTTTTACTGCAACACTCAGTTTTTCACATCTAATTAAAACATGTTGTTTCCTTTATACTCAAAATAAACTTTATCTAGTATGTCAAGTCCCATAACGTTTATGACAATTTTCCAACCATTTTTTGATATAGATGGCGTTGTGAAGTTTAGGTCGCACAATAATAAAAAATGGTTTCCACAAGCATCGTAGGCGTGCCATTCATGATAGTACGTTGGAATTATAAAAATAATCCATTGCAAGTCATCATGGAACATACATAATTATCATTTAATGTGATTGGACCTTTCAGTGTTGATTGGATTTGGTGTGATAATAACATCACAGTTTCCCACTTCGTTTTTGGTAATGTCATACTCCACAGTAATGTAATAATTCCATATCGGATTCCACTAAATCAAATTACCAAATTCATTCTCTGACGATTTACCAAATCATTTCCATAGTTGTTGGATTATTCAACTTTCCTACACAGAGCCCGGAGCAACACCGCAACAAATTGAAAAGGCTTTGAAAAAGTTTTTACACAAAATCCAAGACTATTGTTGTCAGAGTTGTGGGATACATTATAAAAAATAGGGTGTTTTTGTTTGTGATCGTGGTCTGGTGTGTCATCGTTTTTCATTGCCAGCTTGCTACTTTTCATGTTCCCACGTTACAATAGTATATTCCAATGACTATTTTATATTGTTACTATTTTATATTGTTAGTAATTTTTTTTAATGTTTATGTTTTTTAATGTATTTTTTAATTAATTATTTGTGTGATGTGTTGTGTTTTTGAATATATATTTATTTTGTTTTGTTTTATTTTATTTTAAATGTATAATTTTTTTAATGTATTTAGATATATTTGAATTAAATTATTTCAATTATTTTTGTATATAATATAAATGTTGGATATATTGTGAGATTTGGTGGGACCAATTTTAGAGTTTTTGATGAGTTGTATGGATATTTGGAAAATGTAGTAGAGTTGTTTAAAAAATAAGAATGTGTAATATAATATAAAAAATTGAGTAGGTCCATTTAAAGAACCTAAATGGGGATGATGGGCAATGGTGCTCTTAGAGCAACATTATCGGTCATTTTTTACCGTCTCTACACATTTCCCAAAGATATTCTGTCAGTGGTTAATGGATATTTGTTTAGCAACGTCCGTCATTTAGTTTGTGTCCGTGGGTATACTAACCCACTTAGTTATCAAATTGAATAAAACACAATAAACAATTAAATATAAAGTGTATTAGTAGTATTTTGTGAGACCCATTTTAAAGTTTTTTATGAGTTATATGGATATTTAAAATATGTAGATGAGTTGTTTAAATAATTGGGAAGTGTAAAATAATATAAAAGATTAAATGGGACCCATTTAAAGAACCAAAATAGGTTTGATGGATAATGATGCTCTTAGCATCTACATCCATGCCACTCACCTTGGTGGTATAAATAGACCCCACACAATATTATTTCACATTGTCGAATTATTTAAACCACCCAACTACGTTTTTCAAATATCCATACCACCCTTCTTAAATTTTAAAAACAAATGGATTGCAAGACACAACCAGACATGGATTGCAACATCCACATTCAACCAGAAAAGGAATTTGCTAAGGGATCCTTTACAACTATCCACATTCAACATCAGGCGTACTATAATTTTTTTATTCTATAGGATCAGTTTAGGTAATTTTTACACTGAAACGTTAATGCTACTTTCAAATTTTATTATTCAGTACTATGGAGAAATTCCTCGAGCATTTGTTGATGAGTTCAAAGATGAGCTTGGAGAAGAATGGGAATGTGTTGATGAAAATGGCAAGACGCACATGATAATTTTTTTTTTATTTTAAGCCAAAACCCATCTTAAAACACGGATGGTGGGGTTTGCGCGAGTACTTTAATATCCAGGGAACCAAAGAAATCACTTTCACTTATTTTGGAAATAATAAGTTTCATTTTCTACTTTTACATAAGTTGTCTTGCACCAATGAATATCCTTTTTTCCATAATCACAACGCCATGCCTAGATCAACTGTATTTTTTGACGTCTTGCTGACTAAATACACAGCTAAATCAAGTTCCCAGCTGGTACGTTTTTTATTTGTAATAGTTGGTTCATTTCGTCATCATAATTTGAACTATAGTATGAAATCGATTATGTTAACACATCATTTTGGGATGTTATTCGCAGAATATATCTAAAGAGTTTGGAGCGTATGTTAGAAGAAATAATTACAAAAACCTCAACCTCTGTTCAATGATTGGAAGCATAGTACAATGGTAATTACTATAGGATTTTTTTTGAACAGGCAAAAGAGCAAGTTATTGAAAGGATAAAACAGACCTAGCATAAGAAATGAGGTGCGCTACACAAATAACTCCAAACTAGTAGCTGATATGAAAAATATTCCCCATATTATAACTGCTGAAAACTAACAACCTGAGGCAAACCAACCCCAGTTAAAAATACAAAGCAGGCCCCCCAAAAAACTTATAAACACACTGACTGCGCATCTCCATCCTCCCCAGGATATACTATTGTAATGTTCACAGTATGAATATATATATATATATATATATATATATATATATATATATATATATATAAATAAACGGAACCAAACATAACACAACCGATCGCCACAAATCTTCAGTACATTCTTTTGGTATATGACGTCGACCAAGAAGTGAAAGTTTATCTTTCAACATTTTGACTTCTGTCTGCAACACTGTGTTTTCTATATGCACGTTTAGGTTAAATTCAGCCATTTTTTCTAGTTGGTCTTCTAACTATGTAACATTATGCTGGCTGTAATCAACTATTTTCTGTCCATTGGAAGACAGCAGTCTGCGTAGTAGTATCATGGCAACATCATTACGAGCCTTCAAGTCCGTCCGCGCATACTTTCCAATAGAAACTTTTGATTTACCAGTTGTTTTACTATATAAAAACGCTCTATAACGATAGTGTCGAATGTTGTCAAAGTCTTTATAATCGTGAAGAGTGTATACCGGTGCTTCAAAATGTAAACGAACACACGCTAGACAAAGCCACGTCTGCATGCATTGTTTAACTAAAACTTCGGAATCAGGATATACATGAGCCAATGAGTCTGATTCATCTACAAAACACGGATTTCATAAGCAAACGTCACAAAATAAATTAACACAATGTTGTCATAAATTACACACGTGCTAATGATGAAAGTCGTCACCTTTTTTCCGTACAATGTTGCCAATCATATCACTCTCGTAGCCACTATTAAACCGTATTGCATGTTCAATATTTCTTGTTGTTTTCATGGAACCCTTAGTATTCTCTTTATATGTTGTCCATGTGTGCTGACCATCCCCTTCACCATCGTATATCCTAACAAAACAATCATTGTAGTTATTTGCTTAAGCGTAATAGTTAATCCAATTTTTATAAACACCGGGTTTTCTGCCATTGAATGCAATGTATGTTTTCCTCCCACCACCCATAATTGTAAATATTGCAAATTCACCAATTATAACTGAAACGATGCTCAATATATAGAAATATAGAAATCATTCATTAATGTATGCATTTAATGTTATTAAGTTTCCCAACTACCCTCTTCACTTTCTAAAGCCAATTCAAGATGGAAATGGATTAGCTACCTATACTGCAGCAGTAACTTTGGTGCAAATAATTGATAAATGAATCATTAAAATATAATTTTCAGACAGATTAGTTGTTTTAGAAAGAGATAGAGAGATTACTAATTGATTTAAACATGCAAATATAGAGAGATTAATTTATTTAAAAATGCAAATAAATTAAATCTTTTTTTAGGTGCACCGATTTTGCCGATATGGTTTTCTTAACAATTTAGTTGTATCTTACTTATGTTCACAACAAATATCCTTTCTTGGAAAAAAATAGTGTTTTAATCTTTTTATCCAAGGGCAAATAAGAAAACGGAAGGGATGGATGGGACAACTGATGTCCACCCATTTAATGTTGTGCTTCTCGAGAGATAAATTGATTTGACAATTTGAAATTCAATCTTTTATACGGTAGTATTGTGGTTGATGCTCTATCATTAAACAAGAATGTAATACCCCATATTATTTAAATGCTCAATTGGACATCAGATGAGATCAGATGAGTATCTATGTGCTCTATCTTGGATAAATTGAATTAATGGAATCCTCTAAGTATCTTGAGTGTTGACTTTTGGGGTCAATAGAGCAACTGATGGACTCTGAAGAGATTATTATTTAATGAAAGAGACAGATTGATATTTATTAGTACGAGAGAGTATTTTATGGTAACTCTAATAATTGATCAATTGGGTTGAGACGACATAATATCAGTTGGAGATATTTTACTCTATTGGATTTTATATATATATATATATATATATATATATATATATATATATATATATATATATATATATATATATATATATATATATATTTGTTAGAAAAGAAAGAGAAAAAAAGAAAAAAGTTGGAAAGAAGAAGAAAAGAGAAAGAAGAAAAGGAAGAGAGAAAGAAGAAAAGAAAGAGGAAAAGCTTGAGAAGAAGCTCATGGACCATCATCATCTTCTTCAACCTCCTCTTCGATTACCAGGTGGGTTCTAGTTAGAAACTCTAAGTTCTAGAAATCTATGATTTGAACTTAGGTTAGTTTTGAGAGAAAATGATTAAACGGATAAATCAATGAAATCTAACGGATGAAATTCGATATAAATTGCGTAGGATAATTGGAATATGCATATGAACATCCATTGATAATTGTTATGATATTTGGTATTAATTGGAATGAGTTTGAAATGGAATGGGTTTGAAAATGTTAGGGTTTTGTGTAAAAACTATGAAGTTGTTGGATAGACCATGATAGAACTATGATAGAATACCTTTATTGGTTGTTTGGGTATGGGTTTGAGGGAGAATGTATATGTTGGAGGTTGCTGTCACGGGGGTTTATTTTTCTAGGTTTGGAGAATTTTCACCTCCATCAGGCAGCGAGGAGCGCGCTTAGCGCGGGTGGAGAATTTTCGCCTCCATCAGGCAGCGAGGAGCGCGCTTAGCGCGGGTGGGGCCCGCTTAGTGCAACCTGGAACAAAAGAAAACTATTCTTCTAAAATCCATATCTTTTGGATCGTAAATTCGATCGAGGCATAATTATAGCCGATGTGAAGCTGTGGAAATATCCTACGGGATAGAAGTGAAAAGTATCGATTTCGATGCCCGATTAAATGAATCGGAGGGAACCCAAAAGGGGTGTTTTATGTGATGTGTTATTATATGTGTTTACTTGTAATATTTGTGTTATGTCATATCTATCGATTGTGAATGAGAGAAATACATGTTTAAAATGAATTAGGAAGAGTGAGGAAACCTTACCCCGAAACAAATGGCATAGTTAAGATTGATATAATTCTAGGTTGTGAACAGAATTATGATAGAAACTGTGGATGGCGACGCTCGTACATTCAATGCCGAGTTCTGGCCTGGAGTAGAGAACTTAGATGGCAATGCTTATGCAGCGATACTAGAAGAGTGTCTTTGATAAGTAGTTGTTAGTGGGGGACTGTAATTCCTCCGGTTTGTAGCATCCCTTAATAAATACCGTGACCCGTGTTGAAGAGTCCCTTGTGCGGGATGGCCGGGGAGAAGTATTTATTAAGTAAGTAACCGCGACCCGTGTTGAAGTGCTCCTTGTGTGGGCTGGCCGGGGAGAAGTTACTTATTGGTTGGTACCGTGACCCGTGTTGAAGTTCTCCTTGTGTGGGCTGGCCGGGGAGAAGTACCAATTGTAGATAACCGTGATCCGTGTTGTATTTGCCTGTATGGCTGGCCGAGGAGAAGTTATCTACGTTAAGGATCCGTGACCCGTGTTGTATTTGCCTTGTATGGCTGGCCGGGGAGAAGATTCTTAACTAGTATGTCATTTTGTGAATTGTACGATTGTTTTCTCTAGTTAGAAATGTTTGAACTCAAGGTCTAGTTCCTTTTCCCCCGACTTGAGTTAGGATTTGGTTAGGACCCTGTAAAGACGAGAGAATCTATAAGATAGGGAACTCATTGAGATTTGATGTATCTCACCCCACTATAGTTTCTATATTTCAGGTGTGGTTTGCAAGTTTGATTTACAAGTGGAGCCTTGGATGTTTCAAGAGAACCTTAGTTGAGCTTATTCCACTGTGTATTTTTTTTTTGTACAATGAGGAATATTGTATAATGATCTTAGTTTTTATTGTTTTGGCTAATTTCCATGTCTTGTACCATAGATTGTTTTATGTATTAGAAATGGTCAAGTATGTGAATTATGCCAATAGGCACTTATGATGGTGTCAGTACCAAATAAAACACTTGTATGGTATTATTCTAGATATATATTATACAGGGTGTTACAGTTGGTATCAGAGCAGGTCTTATTCTCGACCTAGCCTTGAAACATTATAAGTAAATCTATTCCTGCCTCTTAAGTGTGTCTTGCCATCATGAAACTTAATATCATACTATGTAGTGTTAGGCCTGATCAACCTAATACTATGTATGTGATAGGTAGAATCATGGTTGAGTGACCACGAGGACTCCGTAGTGTTGTCAGAACTTGTGCTGTGAGGGTAGGCTCAAGCCAAGAGTTAGTAGTGAGGAGTTTTGGTCAGCTCAGTGGAGGTCTTAGTAGAGGATGTGCCTTGTGTAACATGGAATTGAAGAATGGTGCGTTGTTCGGGAAATCCTATGGAGTTTATGGAGTCTGAAAGTTAAGGATCTCTATCGGACGATTGGATAAGGTATCAAGGAATATGTAAATCGCTAGTAGAGTTGGATTGGCCACTAGTATGGATAAGGATTTCAAGTAATCTCATTCTGTGAAAAAGAAAAGTTGTTTTGTGGAACGTGTGACGTAAGGTCCAGAAGTGAGATAAGTATTGGTGCTTCAGTTTCTAAGGCCGCTATGGTATCTTGAATGGACGAGAATACCTTAAGGAATGTGTTCGGAACAATATCTTCCAACTGGTCAAAAGCTGAGATTTGAGGACGTTCGGCTTTTATGGGAACCTAAAGTAGTAGAGAAGCGTGAGAAGGAACACAAAGATTGTTACATGCTTCAAGTGAAACAAGTATGCTCTGGGCGTAGAATATGAGATAAATTGTGTATCTTCAGTTATGAAGAGAGATTAAGTTCGAGATGATACATCGAGATTTCTGTTTTCAGTAAGAGACCAATTTGGAATTATTATATTACCCAAGGAACAATATAAGTTATTGTGTCGGAGGAAGTTTGAGCTTCATTTAGTAATAAAAAGTGTAGTGAGACGGACCGAAAGAAGTTGTATTAAGAAACTGTGTAAGTACCTTGGATTTAAGGGAATCTTAGTATGATGATTTTATATTTGGACATAAGAGGATTACAATAGAGAGTGAAGTAAACGCGGTATAGAAAATATTATTAACGGTATGTTATGAGGAAGTGACAACGGAAGGTATTTTGGACGAGTGTGCAATGAAATTCTAAGGCCTTGATGAACCTATAGTTAAGGAAGTGTAATCAAAGATGGTTCACCCGTGTGAACCCTAGTGGTACGAGCTGAACTGAAGAAGTTACACTTTGTTATTAAGAACAAGCGTAGTAGTAGCACCGTAGTCACAAGTGTACGTGATGGATTCTTATTCTCGAGACAAGTGTGAAGAAACGTATTTTGTGTAACAGTGAGCATTGTGTTCTAAGAAGTAAGACTGTGGTAAAACAACGAGAAGCAAATCGGGACTTATTACAGACTAAGAGTAAATTATGGAACGGTTTATACCAGAAGAGTTTTGTAAATCGTTGACGAGAATTGTCGGTTGCGAATCTTTCGTTAAGTGAATTTTGTGTAAGCGTGGTGTGCCATGGATAGTAAAGGGTAAGAAATCCCGGTTAGTGTGTATGAAGTGATGGAAAGGTTCTTCAAGAGGATGCATTGCCCCGATTTATTTTCAAGTATAGAGAAACTTCTGTATTTGGGAATAATCGGAATAATTGGAATCTAACTTTTGTTGGACCAAGGACGTAGTTGTCTTAGTTCTCACCAAGAGATTCATGTGATAAAACAGGGTTGTATGTTTGATATGAGATGTCCATCATTTTCGTAGTACCGTGGGATGGTTGTGTGTTGGATTTTGCTTATGGACGAATCAAGTATGAGTTGTGATTAAAAACCCCAGAATGTCGTCATTATTGGTCTCCCGCTAGTGTAGTTATTTAATCAGAAAAGAAACAATCCCGCTGAAGTTTTGTAGGGTGACCGTGTCAGAATTCAGAATTTTGCCTTGTCACTTGGTTGGAGTGTGTCGTCTGAATGTTTTGACCTTGTCGGTTTTACCTAGAGTTGACCATGGTTGGTGAATGTTATATAAGTTAAGAAGCCGCGAGTTGAGAATAATATTTTAGGTTAGAACAAATCAGATTGATGGTTTGAGTAGGGATGGCTTGAATTAAGAAGGAGCTGGTTTTCAGTTTCTGCAGCAGTGTTAACCGATTAACTGCAAGGATGGTATTTTGTGTTGAATTTTGAGGAGTTAACCGATTAGTTCTGGTGGTTAATCGTTTAACGTGTGTGTAAATTGTGAAATCTATTAAGAACCATCATCTGCATTTTTGTTACCTTATGTTGCTCAGAGTGTAGAGTATTGTATGAATGGATAACGGGATTCCAAGTAAATGAAAGACGGATTTGGTGTTTTTGGAATCATAACTTTTGGAAATGTGTTGTATAGTTGAACATTTGTTTAGACGACAAGGTAAGTTGACTTTTGTGAAAATAATCTTGTGAACTGTGTTAAGTGTGGGAAAGTCTTAAGTGTATTGTTATCATTACTGTAGAGAGTCTTGAGGACAAAGTTAAGGAATACCCACGAAGTGCTGGTCTTGTAAAGAATGTTTCGGTGCGAAATTTTGGTGTTAGTAAGGGATGAACGGTTTGTCTGAGTTTAGTAATTATTATCTTCCGTGAGTTCATGGTTTTGGTTTTGGACTCTTTAGAGTGGTACCAGTTGTGTGCAGTTGTGTTTTACCAAGAGAATGAAATTTGGAGGTTATCCTTCCAAGTAAGAGTGAGAATTGGGTGTTCCAAAGTTAAGTATGTAGCTTAAGAAGTGTGATATGGACTTCGACGGTGTATATGCGTGCGGAGTATCGTACGCGAATTGGTGAGTAGTATGGAAACTCACAATTGTGCTTTGAATGGTTTAAGTTTTGATAAGTGGTGTCTCGCGTGTGAATGAAGTTCTATGTTGGTGTTACACTGTTATTGGTTGAGATCTCGAATAAGCAAGAAACCCTGAGTGAGTTAGAATTCTGTAAGAAGAATCATTTTGGAATGTGGTAACCAGAACCAGAGGTTGTTAAACTATTTTGGATATATTATTTCGAGTTTGGAACGGATTTGGAGTTGTATATGTTACGGTTATAGCAGTGTAATTCCCGCATCTCTATCGTCTGGGGAATATTAGACAGATGTTAAGATATTGTGTGTTGGTAAGGAAATTGTTCTACCACAGGACGTCAGTAAGTTCTTGTACCGTTGGTTAGTAAGTATCTCAGTGGATAAGTGTGTTCTCCGTGGACTGTTAGCTACTTGGTAATGCTTAAGAATTGGTGGTATCCCATTGTTAGAATTGGAGTTGCGCAGTGGAAGGTGAAAAATGAAAGGGAACAGTCGGATTTATAAGAATCGGAGAAGAAATTGGTTGTAAGATTGGAAATAAGAAGATTTTGTTCTAAGTGTGTTGCCTTTTGGTGTGATACGAAAGAGATGAAATATCGAATGTGATGGGTACGATGTATAGCGTCGGATCAGATGAATCTGGTAAGAAGTTTGACAATCTATGAAGTTAAGGAAGCACCGAATTACCTCATAAGGATTTGTTGAGTGTTTGTTATCCTGAATCAAGATAAGATATTACGGTTTGGTTTGCGACTCAGTAGAGGAATGTAGGATGGTACATTTTTTCTGAAGTAAGATGCGACCAAGTGTTTTGTATGGACCAACAGAAGAGATATGGAAAAAACAAGTTGAAAGTTAAACCGATATTGGAACAAGAGTATAACTAAGGGCACGAAGTTTGATAAATTGTGAAAATACAGATTTTTTGTCTGTGGAATCAAGTTGGAATTGGAATACGTCATAAGGTTTAACGGAAGTAAAGTTGAAGGTGGAACTAAGACAATGATACAAGTTGTGGTTATTGTTGAATAGAGGAAATTCGAGGGAGAATTTCAATTTAAGGTGGGGAGAGTGTAATACCCCATATTATTTAAATGCTCAATTGGACATCAGATGAGTATATATGTGCTCTATCTTGGGTAAATTGAATTAATGGAATCCTCTAAGTATCTTGAGTGTTGACTTTTGGGGTCAATAAAGCAATTGATGGACTCTGAAGAGATTATTATTTAATGAAAGAGACAGATTGATATTTATTAGTACGAGAGAGTAATTTATGGTAACTCTAATAATCGATCAATTGGGTTGAGACGACATAATATCAGTTGGAGATATTTAACTCTATTGGATTATATTATATAATATTGGTATTATATATATATATATATATATATATATATATATATATATATATATATTTGTTAGAAAAGAAAGAGAAAAAAAGAAAAAAGTTGAAAAGAAGAAGAAAAGAGAAAGAAGAGAAGGAAGAGAGAAAGAAGAAGAGAAAGAGGGAAAGCTTGAGAAGAAGCTCATGAACCATCATCATCTTCTTCAACCTCCTCTTCGATTACCAGGTGGGTTCTAGTTAGAAACTCTAAGTTCTAGAAATCTATGATTTGAACATAGGTTAGTTTTGAGAGAAAATGATTAAACGGATAAATCAATGAAATCTAACGGATGAAATTCAATATAAATTGGGTAGGATAATTGGAATATGCATATGAACATCTATTGATAATTGTTATGATATTTGGTATTGATTGGAATGAGTTTGAAATGGAATGGGTTTGAAAATGTTAGGGTTTTGTGTAAAAACTATGAAGTTGTTGGATAGACCATGATAGAACCATGATAGAATACCTTTATTGGTTGTTTGGGTATAGGTTTGAGGGAGAATGTATGGGTTGGAGGTTGCTGTCATGGGGGTTTATTTTTCTGCATAACGCAGAGCGCGCTTACCGCGGTATTTCCCGCTTAGCGCGGTATGGAGAATTTTCGCCTCCATCAGGCAGCGAGGAGCGCGCTTGGCGCGGGTGGGGCCCGCTTAGCATGACCTGGAATAAAAGAAAACTATTCTTCTAAAATCCATATCTTTTGGATCGTAAATCCGATCGAGGCATAATTATAGCCGATGTGAAGCTGTGGAAATATCCTACGGGATAGAAGTGAAAGGATCGATTTCAATGCCTGATTAAATGAATCGGAGGGAACCCGAAAGGGGTGTTTTATGTGATGTGTTATTATATGTGTTTACTTGTAATATTTGTGTTATGTTATATCTATCGATTGTGAATGAGAGAAATACATGTTTAAAATGAATTAGAAAGAGTGAGGAAACCTTACCCCAAAACAAATGGCATAGTTAAGATTGATATAATTCTAGGTTATGAACAGAATTGTGATAGAAACTCTGGATGGCGACGCTCGTGCATTCAATGGCGAGTTCTGGCCTGGAGTAGAGAACTTAGATGGCAATGCTTATGAAGCGATACTAGAAGAGTGTCTTTGATAAGTAGTTGTTAGTGGGGGACTGTAATTTCTCCGGTTTGTAGTATCCCTTAATAAACACTATGACCCGTGTTGAAGAACCCCTTGTGCGGGATGGTCGAGGAGAAATATTTATTAAGTAAGTAACCGTGACCCGTGTTGAAGTGCTCCTTGTGTAGGCTGGTCGGGGAGAAGTTACTTAGTAGTTAGTACTGTGACCCGTGTTGAAGTGCTCCTTGTATGGGCTGGCCGGGGAGAAGTACCAATTGTAGATAACCGTGACCCGTGTTGTATTTGCCTTGTATGGCTGGCCGGGGAGAAGATTCTTAACTAGTATGTTGTTTTGTGAATTGTACGATTGTTTTCTCTGGTCAGAAATGTTTGAACTCAAGGTCTAGTTCCTTTTCCCCGACTTGAGTTAGGATTTGGTTAGAACCCTGTAAAGCTGAGAGAATCCATAAGATAGGGAACTCACTGAGATTTGATGTATCTCACCCCACTATAGTTGCTATATTTCAGGTGTGGTTTACACGTTTGATTTACAAGTGGAGCTATGCTTGGATGTTTCAAGAGAAGCTTAGTTGAGCTTATTCCGATGTGTATTATTTTTTTCTTGTACAATGAGGAATATTGTATAATGATCTTAGTTTTTATTGTTTTGGCTAATTTCCATGTCTTGTACCATAGATTGTTTTATGTATTAGAAATGGTCAAGTATGTGAATTATGCCAATAGGCACTTATGATGGTGTCAGTACCAAATAAAACACTTGTATGGTATTATTCTAGATATATATTATACAGGGCGTTACAAAGAAGCCACATATACTCTATGTCATCATCTTTTATTGTTTAGTTTTATTTTTAAGGTGAATTCTTATCTACCCATCTCAAAAAGTTGGGGGAGAGTTATCCATAGAGTAATTTACATTGAAATTATATTGGAAAACTACAAAATTTGAACTATTAAATAAATAAGTAAATACAATAAAATAATATGGCATCACTTGATTTGTTGAAGGTACACTACCCAACTTTTTGTGGTAGGTAGAGAAGTTGTCCCCATTTTTTAATATTTAAAACCATATAACAAACTAAAAGTGCCCGGTGCCTTTGGCGCCACAACGTACCAAAGCCCTGCCCGTACTGGTATTACCTATACCCAGTTTTTTGTATATATAAAGCATAACACTCCCTTCAAGTTTTTGTAAGATAACACTCCCTTTATATATAAAACAAGGGATATTAAGATTACACAAATAGGGATATTAAAACAATGGAAACCAACAAGGATTTTGTGTTTCATTAAGAGGATCCATCCCGAAACCAAGGTGTAATAAATGTGTAAGTTTACAACTTCTTCCTATCAATAATTAATACCTTCTGTCGTTCACCCTATTATTTGCTACCACTTAACGCCAATAACTCTCATTTTGTGGTGGGCCACAAAAAGAAGCTAAGGACATGACTAATGATTCCAATATGGAACCCAGTTATGGAAATCTCTTGACACACGAAATTTGTGATACCCATATTTTGACGAATCAGACATCACTGCAAGACATCCTAGATGTAGTAAATCAGTTAACAAGTCTGGTTAAAGAAGTTATTACTAAACAGGAGGTTTGCCCTGTGAATATAATTTAGCCAACTCTATAAATATTGCTGTTGTGATGTAAACTGATTAATTGATTTTATGGCAAACTAGGGATCGAATCTGGAGTTTTTGGACTTAAAGTCAACTTGTGACACTTTTCAATGATCCCTAAAAATATTAGAGGTCCTTGTGTTGAACACCCATGGTAACACGCCAACAGATGTGATTACACATTCAAAGAAAGACGGTGTGACGTCCGCGGTTGAGACAATTATCCTGGAAAATGAGAAATAAGTAGGTCATACTTGTCAACAAGGAATGAAGAGGAAAACTGATGAGTATCAAGTTTCCAAAGGTGACACATTTTTAAAACAAACTTTTTTCTTTAACTACATATAATAAAATTACAATTGATATCATTAAATCCTTGTTGTGATTAGTTAGGGTGAAAAGCTTAATTTTCGACCACAATGCAACATGGAACTGACATCCATAGATACACAAGCATGTGCATTCCTCTTTTAGAAGACAAACGAACCAACAGTTATGGACGAAATTATCATTGGAGTTGGAGACTTAACTGCGATGAGGGCTGAACTACAATGCCTACTACCAGACAGATATCTCAATTGGTTGTGTTTTATTCTATATCCATCGACGTTTCTATATTATACTAAATATTTACTAAGTGCAGACGAATATAATTTTATATGTTATGATAGGTAATCAGCCTTATGATGAAAAGAATTCGACATGAACATTTGGATCCCAACAACCCATCTGTTTGGGTGTTGCCCCCTTCGTTTCAGGTTTATCACGTTCATAAATCTTATATTCCATATCATTCGTGTATTAACTTGTATTGAAAAATCATGGTGGTTATGTGGTGATTATTTATTATTCATGGTTATTGTATAGAACGATGTGAATGGGTGTTTGAAGTTGGCCGAAATGAATGCGAAATACAGACATTGTTTGAAGTCATTGTCCAACCTTAAATTTGTATGTTTCTTTTAAAGTTTGTCATTTAAAAACTAACACCAAATCTTACAGATTTACGTTCCCTTGCAAACTGTTCAAAAACACTGGTACCTAATGATAATCCACCTAGACGAACAACTCATTTACCATTTCAACTCCTACTGTCCACTGGAGGTTGACGATTGAAGGAGGTACAACATGAATAAGATTGTGAGTTACTCTTTCTAGACTGACTCGTATCCCATTTAATCAAAATATTCAATTCTGCTGACACTCTTTATTCCAAAATGTAAGGCGGGTGTTCTTGAAGATCTAGTCGGTTGGTCGAAGTTTGAACGCTCTATACAAAATAGTCGGGTAGATTTTACAGGTTGGAAGATTGTGGAGGCCAGAGGAATTCCAAACACATAGAACAGGTATTATTCATTTTATGTTTGATATGCACGTTCATTCTCATATTACACAAACCTCATTTGTTTTTACTGAATACAATGACAACTCTGGCGTTTGGTTGCTGGATTGGTTGGAGATGGAGAGTAGTTTTAAACCGAACTGCATCACCGAAATGGTACGTAACTCTAGTGATGTAAATGTATTTCAAAAACTTAATTTCTTTTACTTACATTTACTTACTGGTTTATGCTACATAAAATTGCAGCTGGACGACAACGGAGTAAGGATGAGAACTACTACTGCATTGATGCTGGGTGGGTATAATGAATTGAACGGAGCAGTTATAGGGAGAATTGCAGGCTTCATTAACTAACGATATGTTGGAATTGTTGGTTACATTTGGTTGCTACTTCTGGAAATGTTTTTTTTGAAGAAGTACTTTTTGAAATTTTTACATATGCTACAGAGTTTCTTATGCCATTGTGCCAGAAGTTATTGGATAATTGAATGCAATGAACGTTATTTATGGTGATTAACAAAATTAAATATGTGCAACATTACACTTATTAGTAAAAATAATAAAGTAACATTTAATTTCATTTTGCTATAACTACTATTTCCATTATTATATATTTCATTTTTTGTCATTATGCATTTCTTTATTATGGATTTTATTTCTCGTCATTATGCCTTTTATATTACATTGTCCCCTTTTCTATTTTTTAATACAACAACAATTGAATTTAATAATAATATTTCACACTAATATTTTAGAAAATATCCATACAATTCATCAAATAAAGAAATACTAAAATATTTAAGAAAACATCACATTGAAAACTAAAATCACATTACAATTAAATTTAACAAGACTCATGTAGAAAACTCAAGCTCATTATCCTCAATAAAATTAAAAAGACCATTAACAACAAACTTCCATACAGTATCAGCAAGAGCCAGACCTTCTTTTCAAACCAGCCAGCATCACATTGTAGCCTGCATTATTTGTTTAACAAATTTTGTTACGAAATGTAGAAATCAATATAAATATTAGGTCGATGTTTAAAAATGAGGTGCAATACATACCATCACAATGTTAAACTCTTCATTGTCGTCACTGCAGTCAACATCTGCATATCCATATGACTCCTCGTCAAAGGTTTGCGAATCTTGAAATACCTTACACAATGCCCGGTTATGACCCGGTGTTCCACAATTTCCGCACCTTCTAGTAGTTCTCCACTTTGAATTTTCAGTCCTTTGTCTCTCTTGCGATGTAGACGCAAACACACCACCTCTCTTCCTGATACGTGGAGGATTACCTAAACTCGTTTCTTCTGGTGTAACAATATCAGGGTTCACACCAACTTCACTTCCACCAATTGCTTCTAAACACATCCATTTGTTTTTCGACCATTTCTATTGTGGATCTTAAGTGTTCCGGGCTACCAGACTCAAGAGCTGCATTAACCATTCTCTTACAGCGTTCAACAAATGTAACATATGTCATTGCAAATGTGGGATCCCTCATACTTGCCGAGTTTTGATTACACGTATTTACCTCGTTCTTCGTACTTTTCTTCCACCTCTTTAACAATAACGACTCAGCAATGTTGACTATGTTCAAGTATATACAAACAGAAATCAAATGTTCGCATGCAATTCCCAGAGTTTGAAATCTTTTGCAAGAACAGTCAAATTGTAGATTTTCTTCGACGAATTCCACTACCCATTTGATATCTGGCCTCGCATACTTCGTGACGATATATGAAAATACCGATCCTTTCTTTGTTACTTTCTCAACCTTGCACCGACATGCTCTATCCAAAACTGGTCTAAACATCTTAAAAATTGACCTGGTGTAGCAATTCACTCCAGACTCCTCCAAACACTTGTGTGGAGTTAGTAACACTGTCTTTCCATACGATGAATCAAAATATGCTTCAGTTTCTCTATACTTAATGTAATTCAACCACCAGAATAATTGTTGCAAGAAATCAACCAAATTTGACCGAACATATACATATTTTCCGAATTCAGAGTGAGGCCCTTTGCACCTAGAGGTTGTCCGAAATCCAACAAAGAACTTCCCTCATATGTGGGCTGTAGCCCGCATACCCCACTTTTCATACAACTCGTGTACCCAACTATTATCTTGTAGTTGAAACTCATTGATAATTGTATTCCATTTTGACTCGAACTCATCAACATCAAAATCTTCCAGCATGCATTGCTTAAACATGGATACAAATTTCTTATTCTTAATGTTACTAGTGGTGTTCCTTAACAAATGTCAGGCACATAAACGATGGCGAGCATTCGGAAATACCTTTTTTATCGCATTCCTCATGGCCAAATCACCGTCGGTTATAACGAATACAGGATACTTTCTACCCATAGCTTCCAAAAACGTCTCCAAAAGCCAAACATAACTTTCTTCGGTTTCATTACCAATAGTTGCACTTGCAAATATTATGCTCTGATTGTGATTATTGACTCCCGAAAATATCACTAGCGGGGTATTGTATCTTATTTTCCTGTATGTGGCATTGAAAGCCAAGACATCTCCAAAAATAGAGTAGTTCGTGCACCCTATACCGTCACACCAAAACAAATGTTCAAGCGTTCCATCTTCTTTGACTATGTGTCTCCAAAACATCATGTCATCCTTTTATGACATTCTCTTCAGGAAATCAAGTGCCTCATCGACATCTGACTGCTTTGAACCCCTTTTCTTGAACAGTTCGTTGTACATGTCTCTCATAGAATAACCAAGCTTTGCATATCCTCTTGCCTGGTTTGCAAAAAACCCATAAATCCGGGAGGTTGGAATGCCCGATTTCCTCATGGTCTTCATTTGGTATTTGTCGTATTCGCTCATCTTCTGTGTGTAAGAAGCATCCACTCAAACTTGTCATAGACAAATTTGTGGTTATGAACATCATCAAAAAATTTAATATACCAACGCTCAGTGTTAATGAAGTCAACATGTACTTGCATTCTTGCCAAACAACCACACCTGCTAGTTGGTTTATGTTCACGCTTTCTAACTGAATAATTGTTGTACTTGTCATCTCTAGCGCCTTCCCTATAGCAGAGAAATGTTTGTCGAACTACTTCACCATTGACATTCCTTACCATCTTACTCTTCCTACCAACAAATCCATGGATACATCCATACCAATTGTAAAACATAAACGTAACTTCACGATCTGGAAAATGGTACTGCATTATTTGTTCATAACTAATTCCTTTGAAATCAATTTTCTCCATATCAGAGACACAATTCACTGCGGTTACTTCTTCAAACATACAACCCCCAAATAAGCAGATGTTGTCTCCGGCGTCTTCTTCTGGTGACAAACTACCATCTTCTAAAACAAATATATTGCCTAAATCCTATTCAAGATATATAACAACATCAGAGTTGTATTTTTACTTTACACTACGGTAACACATAATGTTAACTATAAATATGTAGATTCCACGATTTAACTAACGATACGTACCTCAGTAGGACTGCCATGGCTTTCACTATTGTGGGATCCTTGAAAATGTGATAATATTTCATCTGGATCCATTCAAATAACCTATTCAAAATGAACAAAACGCACAAATATAGTTAAACGGGGTCAACAAACCCAAACAAATATCTTTCCAGACTAACCAAACCTAAGCAACAAAATCTACATTTTCATTACATGATAAACATTACGTTACCACACCTAACAATAACGGAAACTATAACAAACATGCAAGCATAAATCTTCAATCTTCAATAAAGCCCCGTTCATAACCATGCTTACGGAAACGAAAGGGTTCTTAAACGAAATTACCATTCTTAAAATAAAAAATATATAGACAAATATCAAATACCTTTGTTCAAACTTTCAGCTTCTGTGTTTCGTCTTCGAATTTTCAGAGGTTCTTCAACCTTGAGATTAACAGATAAACTTGGATGAAAAAGGAAAAACTCTTAAGTTTTTGTTGTTACTATAAGTTTCAAATTAGGAATAAGTTACAAAATATTATTATTTGCGATGGGGGTGCATATTGGAAATAGGAGTTACAAAGTAGCAATAAAAATAAAATTATTCTTATCAAGATTAAAAAAAAAAAATTGATAGCAGATCATAATCTGCTATTGCAGGTAAAAAGGGCAACTTGACCATGGTGGTCAAAAAGTCCCTTGTCCAGGCTAAACGTCAGCGTATGTAATATTTAATTGTGATTTAATTAGTAGAGGTTAATATATGAATGCACTTGTCATGATGTAATAGAAGATGAGAATAAAAAAAGTAAATATTAATTAATTACTAAAATATTATTTTATTAGTGTAAATAATTTATGATAAAATGATAATTTTAGGAGTTCATACAATTGAATTAATTAAATAGATAGTAGAAGGCAATTGTGATTGTATAAACAATTATAGTGGTCTGGTCCACTTACTATTCTAATTTCGCCATCAAATCCCCTTTGGCACATGCAAATGTCAAAAGGTCCAAAACATGTACTATATATATTTTACCCTTTTGTCGCCACTTAGTTATTTTATTGGGTCTTTAAATCAGAGACTATCATATTTGCCACTTTATGACTGGACGACATGGAAAAGTAATTTTCTCATATTAGCCACTTTAGAAATAAATCAAGAAAGTCATTTTCTCCATCTCTCCACTAGATTTACCGTTTTTATTTTAATATTTTTTAATCATTTATCTTAACTTTGCATTTCATTTTGTTCTTTTAACTTAAAATAAAAAACTCATATGAATTTTTTAATTGTTAATTTTTTTTAAATTATCAACGAATTTAACCTTTTTTATTGTCTAGCTTCACCAGCATAAAATATTACAATACAAAAAGTATTACAACACAAAAAAAATGATTTTTTTATATGCATTAAATAAAAATTGATTTAATAACATGTCATAAAATATCATTTTAAATATTCCATATATATATATATATTCATACACACTAAAAGGATCTTAACCATAACCAACCAAAAGACAGTTCTACCTTGACTCTAATTAACCCCCCATACTAACACCTTGAATATACTATACACCATGAAAAAAATTAAGTACTCTTGTACCAAAATATTTGCAAGAATTTGACTAAGGCAAAGAATGTAAAGAGTTGCTAACTACATTGCCATAAGAAAAAGGTTGGATTACAACTCACTTATATCAATATCAAGAATTTTGGTTTGCTCCAAAGAGTCTCCAAGGTGTTTTATCTTGTCAAAAGCAATTTCACGCCTTTGATAGTAATATTCTCTTAGTCACTTGTCCTAAATTAGGTGCCACTTAGCTAAAAGCATTGTCTTTTGCTTTGATAAATTACAACAAATATCCAAAAATTCATAGCAACCGTCCTTTGCTCACAACAAACCCATATGATCTTAATCCTTTTGGGAGATTGGCCTTTACTACAACAAAGACTTTGTCCCTTCTCAATACATTATCTCTTCCAAGAATCTTCTCTACTCATCTATCTTATTAATCATTGCCAAAATCTATGAAAGACTCCTTGCAAAGTGGTGTATCTATGTAGAGATCCTAAAAATACTTTTGTTACATATTGGCATTTCATAAACAAACTTAGATTAAAAAAAGTAGTGAAACACTTCCATTGGAAGAAGCTTTTGAGAGTTTTTGTTGATGAATGAATCCTTATGGACCTTTTTGGGAGCATGTATTAGGATATTGGAAAAAAGAGGATTTCTTATCACACCACCCTTGTTTCTTAGACACCATCTCAATTTTCGTTTTTGCCCCCAGATTCCGGATGTGCACATCCGGACGCATCATTTTTTTAAAAAGGCTGATGCGTTCCGGAAGTGCACATCCGGAAACATTCCTGATCTGCAGATCCGGAAAACAACAGAACTTAATTTTTTTTTTTTAAAAATCAGTTTTGTTGCTTGGTCGCATATGTTAATATATTGTCGCAACTTAATATACATTTGACAACATCAATATATAAAATAAAATGATATATATATATATATATATATATATATATATATATATATATATATATATATATATATATATATATATATATATTTATAATAAACCTCTGTCAAAATACAGTGCATACATCTAATATAAATAGAATACATCAAACAAAAAACTACTACGTATGGCGAAGGATGTCTCCTGGATCCCCTGCTCTTCTGCCCCTACCCGCCATCCTAGATCGATGTCTGCGGTACTGAAGTGCCCCCCGAGCAATCGCAATAATCCTGTCCACAACAAGTCTGGCACCAGAGCCCTCAGGGAGGTGACCGTCCGCAATGGCCTGCTGCGCTATCTGCTCTATCTGACGACAGCGTGGTAGGACATCCTGAGTGTGGTCCAGCTGAGACTCCCGTTCCTCTAATATCTCCTGATGAGCAGGTCTGGGTGGCGATCCCTCAGCAGTGGGCACCATTCATGGGTGTGAGACGATGTAGAACCACACGATGTACCCGGCAGCAACGGTCTAGTCTCTCTCTGCTCTGGTCGCCCGAGCCTCTTCTGGTACCAAGTGGGACTGGAAGTCAGCATATATGTCATCTATCTGCCTGTGGGTCAAGCCTAGAGGAGCAGACTCATGAGGCATCCTGGGGATCGTCTGCGTGTAACCGAACTGACGCAAGACGCGCTCCGGCAGGTATCGGGCAGTAACAGTCGAACTGCATGCCAACCATCCTGAGAACAAACAAACCTCATCGAACGGGTGTGTCACACGGTGAGCGGCATAGGTGTCATACAAAACGTCCTCATCAGCCATCCGATCAAGATACACCCTGTAGGGGTCCGGCACCTGGTTCCCTCTGAGTAGGACAAATGCAGCAGCACGTGGCATATCCTCAGTGTACCCGTCGACACCCCCCTAACCAGTAATGTTGGGAAAGTGCTGTAAAATCCATGCCTGAAATGAAAAACATAACATGGGTGTCAAACATTATAATGAATATAGAAAGAAAAGAAATGAAAAAATCACTTAGAATATTAGATTGTTACCACGTATAGCGTACAACTGCCTGCCACAGTCTTGACTGCCCAGCGGCAACCATCAGAGAGCCTGGAATAGGTGTATGCCAGCGCAGCCGCCCCCAGTTATACCAGTGGATCTCTATCTGATCTGAAAGGTACCTGAGGTAGACGACATCAACATAATAGGCGCTGGTGTCCACATCAACATAATGGCAGCCATGGCCACTGTAACATGCAAAAGGCCATTTTAATGCCCTGATCATCTGTTTGGAGCAGTAAAAAAGACCTACATTGTCTCTAACCTATGTTATTCATACAACCTAACAATTTCTACACCTAAATGTCTACTATAAATCGATTACTCGAAAATAACTCTGAAACTCTAAAATTTGAAAACTTACCGATTAAAATGAGATATGAAGGATTTAGAGTATCTTGGTCGTTGTAGAAGTTGCTCTGCGCCGAACTCGAGTGAAAAAAATCGAGATTTGTGGGATTGAAAATTTGAGAGTTTGAGAGAGTTTGGAAAATGGAAAATTGAAGAATGAGGGGGAGGAAGAAGGTCTGGCGCGAACTAATAAGAAATCTTTCCAGAAGTGCACATCAAAATTGTTTCCAGATATGCATATCCGGAACACTTCAGTGTTCTTTAAAAATTTGGTGCGTCCAGATGTGTACATCCGGAATCAGGGGGAAAAATAATTTCACGTGGTGCCTACGAAACTTGGGTGGTGCATTAAGAAACCCTCGAAAAAAAAGCTTGGAAAGTTCAAAGAAGATAACGTTCTTGAAATATGAAGAAATGAAAATGAAGCCATATTTTTATTTGAAGGAAATTGCTAAGTTTTTGGAGTGTCCATTTTCCCAAGAAGAAAAATAAAAGGTGTGGTTGATGATATTTTAAATTTATGTAGTTTTGAGAAGTTGAGTAACTTGAAAGTTAACAAGACTGGAAAATTATCTTCTGGCTTTGAAAATAAATCTATTTTTCGTTTTGGTCGAGTTGGAGATTGGAAGAATCTTTTTACAACCGAAATGATTGAGAATATAAACACCATCACATAAAAGAAATTTGTTAAGCATGGGTTGAGTTTTTAGAATTTGAGAAATTCTACATAATGTTGTTTTGACAAACATATGAGGATCACTTATTACACAATAAAATTAACTTCTTATCACATTGCTTCAGGCTTGGAAGAATAAATTGGTTTCATTTTTTATAAATGGTATGTTTGTTTTATGTGGCATTGTAATGTGCATTGTTTTATTGATGTCACTTGATTTTTACTCATTTGTTGTGATACTTTGATTTGATAATAGTTTTTATTTATAACTTTGTTACTTTGTGTTGATTTACGGACCGTTCTTTTGCACTATTCAATCATTTTCATCCTTGATCCACACTTTTGCATCAGCGTGCTACACTTAACTCGTGTGTGATCTATCAGGTATCAATTTCAAGCTTCAGAGAAGTTGTCCAATTTGTGCATATTCGTTCTTCAATCCGAGCCTCAGAGAAACTTTCATGGCGGATCAAGAAAGCAATATGGAAGATACAGAACATGTGGTAAGATCTTCACATTTTTCTACATCAACAATGGTGCACTCCAGCTCTGGTAACATGTTTGCACCGAAGCTTTCAATCAAACATAAAAAACAACTTTTTCATGTGGAATCAGTAGATAGAAGGTGTGATGTTATCACACAAGTTGCACAAGGTGGTGGTGAATCCACAGTATTAGAAGAGCATAAAATACGAATCATTCAAGATTAAGCACTCTTCACGTGGTTTTTATCAATAATTTCTGAGTTGTTTTACTAATATTTGTTACTTGCAAGCATGCCTTTGAGATATGGGACAAACGACAAAAACATTTTCACGCTCAGATGAAGGCTAGAGTTCATCAATTGCATCCTAAATTAAGAATGATCAAGAAAGGTAACAAGACTATATCTGAGTATGTTCTTCAACTTATAGCTATTAATTGTTCTTTACTTGCTATCGGTGACCCAATTTCTGAAAAAGATCAAGTGGATGCAATTCTTCAAGGTTTACCTGAAAAATATAATCTATTTATCATGATAATATATTACAAAGTTGAACCTACATATATCTATGATTGCAAAAGGCTCAAATGGATATGTATCATCAAGAACACACAACTCCATGTGCCACAGTAAATATACCGAATGTTATGAACACAACGTTTCTGGAAAAATTGAAACTGGTAATGGGAACTTGAAGCACTAAAGAGGTTGTGGTCGTGGCAAGCAAACGAATGGCTCAGAAATCGGGTCAACCTATCAACTATGCAACAAGTATGGACATGCTGTCATTGAGTGTTGGCATAGTTTTGCTGAATACTTTGTACCAACATCAAACAAACATCACAGTCAAGAAATTGCTCAAGGGGTTAATGTTCAAGGTCAGTCGCGATAATCAAGTCAGGGAACCAATTCACATAAGCCACTACATTGCTAGCTCATTAAGACATGGTGCAAGTTCCACGTGAACTTGAATCTCAAACCTGGTTTGCAGACTCATGTGCATCATATCATATCAATTTTATTAGCTCTAATTTGCAACAAGTGCACTCTTCTAGTTCAAAAGGATATATCAATTGTATTTTTCACACCTTTTATGAAATCTCAACATATACACCATTGATAAATAAAAGGTAAAGCTAGCATTGCATGGAAAAGGAAGAAGAAGAAGATCAAGTCTTGTATTTCACAACTATTGAACCATTACCATGTACATTGGTATATATAGAATACTAGAGTTAGTTATTCTCTAACTAATTTCAGTTAACTAATAACAAACTCTTTAACAAACTATGGAACTAGTTTATTACTTGTACATCAAATAATCCATCTTATGTGGATAACTCATCTTGTTTAACATCCCCCTCAAGCTGGAGTAGATGTCAATCATCCCAAGCTTGTTCTGAAGATTACTAAATGGTCCAACATGCAGAGACATAGTGAAAATATCTGCTACTTGATCTTTGGATGCAATTGGCAGAAGGTGAACAATCCTTGCCCGCACTTTATCCCTTACAACATGGCAATCGATTTCGATGTGCTTTGTCCTCTCATGGAACACAGGGTTTGCTACTATATGAAGGGCTGATTTGTTGTCACAATAGATCACAAAAGGAGTTGTATGTTCAACCTGCAAATCTCTCAACAGATACAAAATCCACTGTCCTTCACATGTTGCTTGTGCTAAAGCACGATACTCAGCCTCAGATAAAGACCTTGACATAACTGTTTGCTTCTTACTTTTCCAGCTTATCAAAGAATCACCAAGGAAAAAGCAAAAACCAGTAGTTGATCTCCTAGTGTCAAGACATACTCCCCAGTCAGAATCTGAAAAACCTTTGAGAACAAGACCTGATGATGATCCAAAAAACAAACCATTGCCAGGATTTCATTTGAGGTATTTCAGCACATGAATGCCAGCTATCATGTGTTCATCTATAGGATTGCTTAAGAACTGACTAAGTATGCTCACTGCATATGAAATTTCAGGTCTGAAGTGTGTGAGATACAACAATATTCCTATCAATATCCTGTATTCAGTAGGATCTGAAATTGGCTTGCCAGATTCTGTGTGCAATTGGAGATGAGGCTGCATAGGTGTGTTGTAAGGCTTTGCTCCAGTTAAACCTGCATCTTGCAACAAATCCAATGTGTATTTTCTTTGACAGAGAGTAATACCATCTTTGGATCTGCTTACTTCAAAACCAAGAAAGTATTTAAGATCTCCTAGATCCTTGATACTGAATTTGTTGTGCAAGAGGATCTTAACGTTGTTTATCTCATCAATGTCAGTCCCCCCTAAGACCAGATCATCCACATAAATAAGGATCAATGTGAAATGTTGACCATTGGATTTGGTATACAAGGAATAGTCTGACTTGGACTGAACATAGCCAGACTGAAGAAGTGTTTTAGTGAGTTTAGTGTTCCATTGCCTACTGGCTTGTTTCAAGCCATAGAGGGATTTTTGAAGTTTACACACCATATTTGATTGAGGTAAATGTAGGCTAGGTGAAGGTTGCATGTATACTTCTTCATGTAGATCATCATGTAGAAATGGTGTGTTGACATCAAGTTGGAACAAAGGCCAATGATGAGCAGCAGCAATGGTGATGAAGACTCTTATAGTGGTCATCTTTACAACAGGGCTGAAAATATCCATGTAGTCTAAATCTTCAGTCTGAGTAAGACCCTTGGACACTAACCGAGCTTTATACCTCTCTACAGAACCATCATCATGTTGCTTGAGTTTGAAAACCCATCTACATCCAATGGCTCTTTTATGCTGAGGTAAAGGAACTAATGTCCATGTATTTGTTTGTTGAAGAGCTTTCAGTTCAGACTGAATAGCATCATGCCAATGTTTATTACCAATAGCTTCTTCATAAGTATGAGGCTCAGAAATTGAAGATAAATGAAGAAGATATTGCTTGTGTGCAGGAGACAGATTATGATATGATAAAAAATCAGATAATGGATACTTACTATTAGAGGACAATTGAGTAGCATCTGAATTGGAAAGTGGAACTGTACTCTTAATAAAATTGCAATGGTAATCTTGAAGATAGTTTGGAGGTTTGCTAGTTCTACCAGATTATCTTGAAGGAGGATTAGGATTAGATGAAATAGCAGGGATATTATGAGATGGTGAGGAACTGTCAGAAATATTATGATGAGGCGTATTATCAAAAAAACACAGTGGTGTTGGTTCAGGTGAAGAAGATTGTGGAGGGGTAGTATTTTGTGTATCAGATTCAAAAATGTAGGGGAAGTCAAAGAATGTGTTAAGACTTGAAGGATGAGTTGAGGAAGTGTGTTTGACAGATGAGGACAAAGAATGTTTATATGGAAAAATTGTTTTAAAAAAATGACATCTCTGGATAAGAAGAGTTCCTTGGATTGTAAGTTAAATAAAATGTGACCCTTGACTCCAGTTTTAAAGCCAAGATAAAGACATTTCTTGGATCTGGAATCAAGTTTCTTCCTATGTGTTGGTAATGTAGCAGCAAAACACAAATAACCAAATACTCTAAGAGAGGTAATATTAGGAAGACTATCATGGAGCAATTGGAAAGGTGATTTCTGATTCATAAATGGTGTAGGGAGTCTATTTATGAGACGAGTGGCCTGACTGACAGCATAGGACCAGAAAGTTTTGGGGAGTTAAGCTTGAAACAAGAGTGCTCTAGTAATGGCAAGGAGGTGTTGGTGCTTCCTCTCAACTATCCCATTTTGTTGAGGAGTACAAACACATGAGGTATGATGTATAATCCCTTTGGATTTATAATAATCAACCAAAAGGAATTCATTACCATTATCAGTTCTAATACACTTAATGACTTTTTTATGTTGGGTTAAGGCCATGGACACAAAGGCTTTGAGTAGGTTACTAGTTTCTGATTTGTGTTTCATGAGAAAGATCCATGTAAAATGACTCTTATCATCAACAACAGTTAAGAAATATCTATGGTAATTAATTGATGGAATGGATAAGGGTCCCCAAATATCCATATGGACTAAATCAAAGACATCTTTGGACTTGTGGTTGCTATCAGGGAAAGGTAGTGATTTTTGTTTGGCATAAAAACAGATATCACAAGGTGTATTAGAAGTTGTAACAGTCACAAAAGGAAAACTCTTCTTTATTTCAATCAACTTGGCTTTGGACAGGTGACCAAGCCTCCAATGCCAAATATTACAATCAGATATATGGCCAGAATTTATAGAGGTATTGGCTGAGCTATCTAGGGTGTTGATGGATGGAGGAATAGTGGGAGGAATGGTAACTGAGGGTTGATTCAGAAAGTACAGTCCTCCCTTCAATTCAGCTGCACCAATCATCCTCTTGGAGTAAGTGTTCTGTATGAAACAAGAGGAGTTGTCAAAAATCAATTGACAAGCCAAATTAGATGTGAGCTTAGGCACAGAAATGAGATTGAATGTAAAGTGAGGCATATACAAAACATTGATCAGCACAAAATCATCATCAAAGTAAATGGTGCCAGCAAAAGTGGTTGAAACTAAAGATCCATTTGGCATTTTAACAGTAATTTTAGGGATTTTTCTTAAACAAGAAAATAATCTTCTAGAGAAACACACATGGTCAGTTGCTCCTGTGTCCAAAATGAAGGACTCAGCTGTGTCTTGAGATGGAAAGGTACAGATAATACCTGAATTGGATAGACTTTGAGTGACCATGTGATTCACACTATGAGAATTGGATGATTGCTGAAGTAATGCTAGAAGGGCTTTGTGTTGAACAGGTGTAAATCCAGTGAGACCAGATGTATTTTCTTTAGGTAGTTCTTCAGAAGATTCTTGTGGGACTTCATCCTCATTTTCTTGATCAGTAGAGATATTGTTAATGTGACTCTGTTGTTGCCAATGAGGTGGATAACCATGCTTTTTGAAGCATATGTCAATAGTGTGATTAGTCATGCCACAATGAGTGCACACTCTCATATTTCTGCCACGACCATTAGAGGATCTGCCACCCCTTGAGCCTCTGCCTCGAAAACCAATGTTTCCTCTGCCTTGAGATTGATTACCAGGAACAACCAATATCTTTAATTCATCAGTTGGTACAAGAAACTGTCTTTCTTGTTGAACAAGTAAAGAATATACTTTGCAAATATTAGGAAGTGGATCCATCAACATGATTTAAGATCTTACTGCAGAATAAGTATCATTCAAACCTTTTAAAAATCGGATCACTTGATCAGAATCACGATAGCTACGCATCTTTGTAATGGCTATGCAAGAAGTGTTACATTCACACACAGGAATTGGACGAAAGTTATCCAATTCTTGCCATAGCATTTTCAGCTTTATATAATAAGAAGAAATAAAGGATTCACCTTATCTAAGAGTGAAAATCTCATCTTGTATTTCAGATATCCTGAAAACACTATATCGAGCAATTTTTGTCGGTGACGCGACCACCTTATCACTGAAATTTGGGTTTCTCCCCACAATGAGGAGGGGGTGCTACTTTCTGATTTCTTATTTATCCCGTGAAGCTGGAAGGCAAAGGGAAGCTATCTAAAACTAACCTTGCACGCGAATGTTTAACTGAACAAGCGCTTTAAAGAGATTTTTTGGGGGGGGGGGGGGGGGTCCGGGGTCAGGTTATACAATGGGGAGTTGTCAATTACCCATCCTATATGTGGTTATCAATAGGTTGTTAGCTTTAGGTTTCTCTTTGTACTTGATGGTGCTTATCCGTTAAGGGGTTGGGAAAGTTTCTTGGGAAATATGAGTGAGTGAGTGAGTTTTTATTGATGTTCGGGTGTTTTTGGTGAGGTACTGGACCTAAGTTTTGATTGATGTGTGAAGGTACTGGACCTAGAGTTTTTTATTAGTATGCTCGCTAAGATTTCACAATCTTATGCCTACGTATTCCCATTTAAATGAAACAGGGAAATTAGAGCAATCATAGTTCCTCCTATTCTAAGGGAGGAAAAAGGTATTTTGGTGTCTTGTTCAAAAACCAAGATTGAAGCTAAAAGGTTGAGTATTTGTGTCTTGTTCAAAGCCCAAGATTGAAGCTAAAAGGTTTGAGAGAGAATTTGTCATCTCTAAAGAAGGATTGGACTTCCTCTGAGGGGATTGTTGATTTTTGTGTGCCTTGATCAAAGCCCAAGGTTGAAGTTAAGAGGTTGATTGACTCCACTAGGGAAGTCCTTATACAAAGCCTAAGAAGAGGCTGGAAACAACTGAATCAACAAGAGAGTGTTTATATGTCTTGTTCAAAGCCCAAGATTGAGGTAAAAAAAGATACTGACTCTTTGGGGATATCATTATACAAAACCTAAGAGGAGGCTAAAAATGATTTTGACTCTGCCGGGGAGATTTGTATGTGTCTTGTACAAAGCCCAAGATTGAGGCTGAAAAGAAACTGACTCTGTGGGAAAGAAATCTTTATCTATCTTGTAAAAAGCCTAAGATTGAGGCTAAATGTGAGACTTTACTGACTCGACTGAGGATATTTTAAGTGTCTTGTACAAAGCCCAAGATTGAGGCTGAAATAAGTTTGACTTTGCTGGAGAGTGTTTCTCAAAGCCTAAGAGAAGGCTATGAGGAATTGACTCTGCTGGGGAAGATGTTTGTCCCGAGCTTAAGAGAGGGTTATGAAGATTTATGTCTTGTACAAAGCCCAAGATTGAGGCTAAAAGGTTTGACTCAACAGGAGAGTACTTTTATCTGTCCTGTACAAAGCCCAGGATTGTGTCTGAATAAGCTGGAGAAATCATTATACAAAGCCTAAGAGGAGGCTAATTGTTGCTAGGGGAAATCTTTATACCAAGCCAAATGGGAGGCTAGAAAATGATTGACTCAATAAGAGAGTGTTTTTATCTGTCTTGTACAAAGCCCAAGATTGAGGCGAAAAAGGGTTAACTCAACAAGAGAGTCTGAAAAGGTGATTGACTCAACAAGAGAGTTTGAAAAGGGATTGACTCAACAAGAGAGTCTGAAAAGTGATTGAATCAACAAGAGAGTCTGAAAAGGTTAGCTCCGCTGAGGAGGGTCATTGTATAAAGCCCAAGAGGAGGCTAACTTCGCTGAGGAAGGATCATTATACAAAGCCTAAGAGAAGGCTATCTTCGCTGATGATAAACTGACCCTGGTTTGGTGAATTTTTAGGAGAGAGACTGGGTTTTAACTGAGCTGGGAATTGATCGGATGATCAGGGTTTCCCCTACGTTCGTAGGGAACTTGAGAATGTCTTTTAGACTCAAGGGGATCTAGACTGTCCAAATCTAATGGTGTGGAAGAGTTTTATCTTTTGTATGATGCCCAAGAGGAGGCTGGTGCTTTAAGGGATGAGAATCAACCCTTAAATTGGTCTGAGATTTGACACTGGAAAGACTGCTCTAGCAAAGGATGACTAAGTTCTGTCTTATACCTTTAAGAGGTCTTCAGGGTCCTTGTATTAAGCCCAAGAGAAGGCATGAGAACTTCTAAGAAGCCGGAGGGTCCTTGTACAAAGCCCAAGAGGAAGCTGGGATACTTTTAAGAAGCCCGTGGGTCCCAAACCAAGAAAAGTTCAAGAAATGCTATTCACCAAGAATAGATCATTTAGTGAAAGTTCTGAAGTTTGAAGAAACTCAAGAGATGTTATTCACTGAGAATAGATCAACTCTGGGGAGTAGAATTTTTTGACAATTTCTAGGGGTGACAGTCTGAGAAAAGGTTCACGAAGAATACTGCCTTTCTCTTTGTTCCATATTGTTTAAGCCCAAGAGAAGGCAAGATTGTATCTGGAAATCTTATGGGGATCTAGTTTTAACTGTATTCAAGAGTGACCAACTGGCTTTACCTAGTTCTAGACCTAGTTACCGGGGAAAACTCTAAATAGCTATACTAGTATATATACATTTGATATATGTTAGTTCTGGTAATTGGATACAATTTTGGTAAAACAATGTTGCTGTCATGCGACGGTTAATCAAGATGTTGAAATAAGATGTTCTTACTTACTGCATTCAACATGTCGGATAAAAGATGTCCCATCCTGGATCATAGGACATCGCGTCTGTTATTGGTTTGAAAGGAAGATTATGTTAGTTGTTATTTGTTACTGAATATTATGTGAATATTTAGTTATCCTATGTGGCATCCAAAGTAATCTGAGTTGAGTTTTGTGTTAGTTTTCGGATTTTCACTACTTTCTAAATATGGAGACATATTAGGAAATATTTGATTGAAGACCTATTATGTAGCAGAAGTTTATGCTGATTTGTAGCAGCTGTTATACTGTGATTTGAAGCCCAAATCCAGTTGGGATGTAGGTTATAAATAGGAGTGTTTGTAACCTGATTCGATAACGATTCCAAGATGTAAAATTATTAGGGTTTCGTTCTTGTGAACCACTGTCTAGGAGAGTTGGTATGTGTGAACCACTCGGATTATGAGATGGTCACTGTTTTCCTCGAAGCTTTTAAGCAAGAGTGAGTGTTGTTCTTGGAGGAAGCTGTTAAGCAACTCTAAGTATTGTTCTTAGTCATGTGTGTCATGTCTAGGTATTGTTATTGAAGTGTGTCTTCTAATTTTCTATGATTGAAGAGCTGTTGGAAATCAAGCTGTTGATGCAGTGGCTGAAGTGTTGACTGCTAGACATCATTGCGATGATTGGAAGTGAGATGGAGTCTCTTACCTAGGGAGGACTTAGGTAGAAGGGTCATTGGGTAGTTATTAAATTAGGAGATTGTCAACTTGGTTGTTGAGTCTGTAATTTGTTACTGCTAAGAGTGGACTTCCTTCCTGGCTTGGTGTGCCCCCAGATGTAGATTGTTAGATCGAACTGGGTAAACAAATTCTGTGTGTGGATTATACTTTTCTGTACTAGTTTTAATTGTTTATGCCTTGCCATGCTGTTTTGTTCAGATCAGATGTCCAGACATTCTATAGGACATCTGTAGTCTGATATACCAGAATTTCAATTGGTATCGGAGCATGCATCCCGTCTGTTTATGGATGAGAACTAGGGAAGATACTTTCTGGTTCATGTGCAAGGAAATTAGGTGTATGGAGTTGGTCAGTTCATATGTTGTTTGAATGGTCCCTTGAAGTGGAGGATGAACTATTCATGATAGGGTGTGTATTGGCTTTGTTTGAAGTTATCAAGTGTGGTGAGCTGTTGTGGGGTTTGATTTATTTTCAAACCTATGTTGATCAACTGCACATGGACTGGCGTGGGTTATTAAGTTTTGCCTGAAGGTTGTTGAGGGGTTTTCTTCTTCTGTTCCGCTGCCTATGTATCTGTAGAAAACTCCTAATGGTTTTGGTTGAAGGTTTATCACATAGTGTGGTGATACTTGAGGATAATGTTGACTGACTTGTTAAAGTGACCAAAGATACTTGTGGTTTGACCCAAGTCCACTCATAAAGGCATTTTCAATAAGTTTGTTGACGAGAGATCAGAAGGATGCAATTTATTTTTTCTCTCTTCTCTGAAAGACCATCCACAGGTCTAAATTGAAGGATCCCGTGGTGTTGTTCTTGAATGATGTTCTACCAGTTGTTGTGACATCAAAGCAGCCAGATGTAGGCAATCTTGTTTAAGGCCATGGAGCAAATTGTGTTTGAAAGGAGTTTTATGTGTGTACCAACCATAGGATGTGCAGCTATTGGAGGGGAGAATGAATAATTCCCTTAAGAGTTCTTAGCAGTTAATAAGGGGGAGTCCTGCATCTGATGTTGGAAGAACTAGAAGAATTGTCAGCATTATTTCTTGACATCTTTGTATTGAGAATTTAGTTTTCTCAATATGTCTGGTGGTGTTTCTCAAAAACAGGATGGAGGTTGTTTACTCAAACTTGATATCACTATCAAGTTTATGGGAGCATGGAACTCTTGTTCTAGTGGAATAGAAACTCAAAGGGCTGTGATTAGAGGAGGTGTACTGGTGTTTCCATTGTTGGAATGTCATCCAAACCATCTAGGATGAGCATTTCAGATTTGTATTTGGAGCAAGGAGGAGTTGGTGTTTTTTTTTACCGAAGGATTATGGTTCTCTGGTACTTGCATGAGAAGGTTCTTCTTAAGCTGGAGTTCAGTTATGTGGTGTCCTCACATAATGAAACATTTTTTTTGCGAGGATTTAAGAGCATCCGTGTAGGTTGAAGTGTTGGGAGAAGCATATGTTTTTTTTTGGATGACCAGTCAATGTTTCTTTTTGTATGCTCCAGAAACCTGTTAGAGGGAATCTCCTCTTTAGGTGCAGAAGGATGGCACTCAACATCTCAAAGACAGACAGAAGGTCTGAACATTAGAAGTTTAAGAAGAAGATTCTTGAGATGTAGAGTATGCTGGTTCCTACATGTGTTTATCAGCTACTGATGGTTTATCCTCTTGTGTCCCTTGCAAGAGATGTATGTGGACTACTATAGTTGCTGTCTCCAAAGCCATAGTAAAATCCATGTGTTTTAGATTGATGTCGGAACTGATGTTGAAACATCATTTCAGTTCATTGCCTCCTCAGCCAAGGAAGTTTGTTTAGCTCAGGATGGAGTGAAAGGTCAAGACACTGATCTAATATGGAATGCTATTGTGGTGTGAATGCTTGTGTGGTATGAATGGTTGTCATGAAGAAGAATCAGCAAATGCCTGATGTGTGCGAAAGGAGAATGTCAGACCAATTGTCCTACCTTGTGTGAGAAGGTAATCTTATCTGACTAATGATAGATACTTTGATGGGAGCTAAGTATTTTTTTGATGTGAGTATGCAATTCTGCAGTCTGAACTCTTTGCTTCAGAGAGGGTGTGCGAGTTTATTTCTCTCTATGGTGTTCAGGTGTTTATGTTAACCTGAATAAGCTGCTCTGGCCGTGTTTTATTGGGAGCTTCTTGAAGGACTTCTATGTGCAATGAGTCTGTTGAATGGTGATGGGAAGCTGATGTCCCAAATGATATTGTAACATCATGATTGTTGATGGTTATATTTGGAATATGATTGAGAGTGTGCATGTGGAGTTGGATGCTCAATTTTTTTTTCAGATGAGGTGATTTGGTCAGGAAGGTTTGTTTAAGAGCTGTTCTTTCTCTTGAAGAGATTAGATCTCAGTAAAGCTTATCAGTAAGCTGAGAATTCGTGGAGTTTGTGAGCAGTGTCAGTGTTGTCTAGGAGTAAGAGTATAGTATGTGAATGTGCTCAGCAATTGTGTGAAGATCTGGTGCTCAAATGTTAATCTTCATCTAGAGCATTGGTTATCCATGATAGGGGGAGTACTAGTCTATGGATTTTGCTGCAAATGTGCATATATTGTGAAGCTTGCATGCTTGTGGAGATTGGTTGCCTCTTATGAGGATATAATGTCAGATAACATGCTATGACATTAGGTTGCTGGATGGTGTTTTGGTGTGTGAAGATATTTGGTTGAATCCTGTGCGCACATGCTTCTGAGGAGGAGTGTAAAGGACCGCATTGGTTGTGTCTGAGAGAATTCATTTTTCTCTGCAGATTTTGGAGATGTCATACTTGTCTTGGTGTGGGCTATTAATTCTAAGTAAGAGGAGTTTACTTAGATTTCAGTGGAAGGCAGTGGGTTTATGGTTAAGGATTATTGAAACTGATTGCTCTTGTGTTGAAGAGGAGTTAGTTGAAATTGTTAGGAGGTTCTGGAAGAAGGGTGATGAGTTGAAGACTCAAGGAGTTCTATTCTTCTTGAAGGTGGATGAGTGCTTATTTCTGGGTATCCACACACTATATGATCATCGGATGCCATGTAGTAATTTTGGAGTGGTTCTTGCTGTAGAAGCATCTGTTGAGAAAGATAGGAGGAGAGTGGAGAGTGTTGTAGTGTAGTATTTTGTGTGCTATGGTGGTTGGTATCATGTAGTGTTGTAGCATTCTAGAGTAGATGTTCGGTGATGATGTGATGCTCTATGTTGTTTGGTTTTCTGGTTCTTTGGTTCCTTGGCTTAAAGGGGGAAGCTTGGAGATTCTGTTTTGGAATGTGGTGTTTTTTTCTTAGTGCAGCTGGATTCTGTTCATGATGTCAAGACTGATGTCTTAACATCTGTTGACAGAACATTCTGTTCAAAATGTTATGGTTTTTGTCTCCTGAGATCACAAGCCTCTACCTGATTTATGTACTGTTGTGAGGGTCAAGCAGTAGGTGAATGCGTTCAGCAGGTATGTTGAACAGAGGGTTCGCTCTTGAAGACATAAAGATGAGTCTCATGTTCTCCATTCATTTAAGGTGTTCTTCTTGCAAAGGAGTACTGGTGGTCTTGGATAGAGAAAAGTTGATCAGATTGGGATCGTGTGAGTATTGGTACAAAGGATGATTGTGTTCAACTTGTGAGTTGAACAAAGAGTGAGCTCTTGAAGACATGAAGATGCGTCTTATGTTTTCCATTCTTCAAGGTACGAAGAAACACATGTTATTCTTGATAGGGGGAGAGTGTTATAATTTTGTGCAGCTGGACGTGTGATGTTAAGGGGGAGATTGGTAATTCTGCAGCTTTTGGTGTTGGCACTTATTTTGAAGCAAATTAGGAATTTGCATACATGAGGATTAAGTGTGATGGGATGTGTCTTGTGTAGTTATGATCTTTATTACATATGTTTAGTTTAAAGGAAACATAATTGAAACAGAATTTTATTGCACTACTAAAAGCATACAAGATTAGATTTTAGTACATCAAAAGCAACAAACAAAGGATCTAAAGATTATCCCAACCCCCTGAATCAAGAAAAGTTTTCCAATCTTCATCCCATTCATCATCAGAAGCTTGAAGTTGCACTGGAGGTTTTTGATGGCTTTCATCCTTGTCTCTGATGTTTTTCTTGTTCTTGTTGCTCCTGAAGTTGCCCCAGCTGTAGACAGTGTTTTGTTCTTCAACTTCTGTGGATCTGGTTTCTTGACCTCTTGCATGTGGTTCTTTCCTGCATCTTTGTTAGACTGACTCATGGTTCTATATGTGGTATGTTGTTAGAAGCAAGGAGGCTTGCTTTTTATACTGTATAAAGAGTATTTAGTTGTATCGCCTGACCAGTCAAAGTGGTTTTTGGTTTGGGAACTTGTTCAAATTTGAAGTCAGAACTTCGTGTTTGGTGCCTTGGTAGGTTAAGAGGTTGTCCAATTGTGGCTAAAAAGGGGGAGAGTTAGCCTAGGTATTGTCTAGTAGTCTGATGTGATTCTTGTTTGTGCAACTGTCATGTTGTTTTGAGTTTGTTTTTGGTACAGCTGTGGGATGCTGTTGATGTTGGTTATGATTGTTTTAGCCAAAATTAGCCAAATAGGGAGATTGTTAGTTCTGGTAATTGGCTACAATTTTGGTAAAACAATGTTGCTGTCATGCGATGGTTAATCAAGATGTTGAAACAAGATGTTCTTACTTACTGCATTCAACATGTCGGATAAAAGATGTCTCATCCTGGATCATAGGACATCGCGTCTGTTATTGGTTCGAAAGGAAGATTTTGTTAGTTGTTATTTGTTACTGAATATTATGTGAATATTTAGTTATCCTATGTGGCATCCAAAGTAATCTGAGTTGAGTTTTGTGCTGGTCTTCGAATTTTCACTACTTTCTAAATATGGAGACATATTACGAAATATTTGATTGAAGACCTATTATGTAGCAGAAGTTTATGCTGATTTGTAGCAGCTGTTATGCTGTGATTTGAAGCCCAAATCCAGTTGGGATGTAGGTTATAAATAGGAGTGTTTGTAACCTGATTCGATAACGATTCCAAGATGTAAAATTATTAGGGTTTCGTTCTTGTGAACCACTCTCTAGGAGAGTTGGTATGTGTGAACCACTCGGATTGTGAGATGGTCATTGTTCTCCTTGAAGCTTTTAAGCAAGATTGAGTGTTGTTCTTGGAGGAAGCTGTTAAGAAACTCTAAGTATTGTTCTTAGTCATGTGTGTCATGTCTAGGTATTGTTATTGAAGTGTGTCTTCTAATTTTCTGTGATTGAAGAGCTGTTGGAAATCAAGCTGTTGATGCAGTGGCTGAAGTGTTGGCTGCTAGACATCATTGCGATGATTGGAAGTGAGATGGAGTCTCTTACCTAGGGAGGACTTAGGTAGAAGGGTCATTGTTTAGTTATTAAATTAGGAGATTGCCAACTTGGTTGTTGAGTCTGTAATTTGTTACTGCTAATAGTGGACTTCCTTCCTGGCTTGGTATGCCCCCAGATGTAGATTGTTAGATCGAACTGGGTGAACAAATTCTATGTGTGGATTATACTTTTCTGTACTGGTTTTAATTTTTTATGCCTTGCCATGTTGTTTTGTTTAGATCAGATGTCCAGACATTCTATAGGACATCTGTAGTCTGATATACCAGAATTTCAATATATGACAAGTATTTAAAAGGATATGAAAGAAGACTTACAGTGGAGCAGCTTCCCACAATACAGGTATATATATATATATATATATATATATATATATATATATATATATATATATATATATATATATATATATATATAAGCGAGTAAATGAAAGCTGTTAAAACTTACAGGTGAGCAAGCTTCCATGTTGTATTGTTAGTCGTTCAAAGAAATTAAAGAAATTTTGATAACGACATGTATATTTGAATCTAAATCAAAAGAGAAGTCATTTTGAAAATATTGTTGGGGCTTATACTTAAGGAGAGGCCCAGGGTTTAATAGTGATCGCACTGTTGTTTTGAAGATCGTATCGGGACTTATACAATGACTGAGGCCTAAAAAGGTTTATTTACAAAAGGTTTGGGGCTTGCACTCTTTCAAGAGGCCCAAAGATTATTTTTGTACAAGTGATGGGGCTTACAACTCAAGGAGAGGCCCAAAGATTTCTGTTTGAAAATGGCGATCGCGCCGAGATTTTTCTTATCGTGTCGGGACTTATACAATATCTGAGGCACAAAATGGTTTATGTACAACAAGGGTTGGGTCTTACACTCTATTAGAGGCCCAAAAAGTGTTTGAAAAAGTTTTGTTAGGGTGAAAATCAGAGAAACCCTAATTTCATTTTCTTTTAAAAGTAATCCTTTTAATAAAATGAATAAAATGACAAAAATACCAAATAATTCTAAATAAACTACTTGTGATTTTTGATTAAGTTTTGAAAAATGAGGTTTTAATCACAAGATGATTTAGAACTCATTTGATTTTGATTTTCAAGATGAATATTCATTTGTTTGAAATGTTTAAAAACAATAAAAATGAATTTATTTACAAAAATATCAACTATATTAAATAAATAATATAAATTTGATTTGTTTTATGAAATAAAATATTTTAACATTTTGGTGATTTTTTGCAAAAAGAACCAATAAAAAATAATTAAAATTGAGGGAGAAATTAAATTTTCAAATTATTTAAGAAAATAATATGAAAAATATGAAAAATATGAAAAAATGGAAAAAGTGGTAAAAAAGGAGGGTCTGGGGCGAGGGGGATTCGAACCCCAGACCTTCTAGCCAAACATATGAGCGCGCAACTACTGGGGTGGTGATACATCCGTGTATCGAAACCACCCCATAAATATATGAAGGATGCCTTGTTTTAGGCCTGGGCAAGGCAAGTTCTTGGGCCAAAAACGTAAAGGCTGTAACTTTCTCATTTCTCCATGGATTGAGACAAAATTTAGGTCTATCTTGCCTAGAATTTCACAAGGAATCCAATGGTACCCTTAGTTTTTTCAGATGAGGTCCCTATTTTAAAACCCGATGGTGGTTTTGAAATAGGCCATGGTTTGCATTTTCTATGCTACCTCATGGTACAGGCAAGAATTACATGATGAATTAGTTCAAACACAACATATACAACATATATGAGATGTTTATGATCAGTGGACTTCAAAGCAATGCATAATTCAAAGAATTCAAGTTATGATGCTTACCTCTTTGGGAGCTTTTTGTGCTTTCTGCCAAGTTTCTTGTGCCAGAAGTAGTTTGATGCTTTAGACATTTTTAATTGATCCCTTGGAAGCTTTTAGAATGATCACCACCAGCTGGAATCCTCAGGAACAAGTTTTGGCACTTTCTTGCAAAAGGGGCAAAAATGACCAATACGGCAACTCTTTCAAATGGTATTCCAGATGTGGGGAACCATTTGGGACAGTTCAAGGATGATATTTGAAGTGTGTTTGAGGTTTTATCTAGCTTTGAAAGTGATGAATCAAGACATGGCTTGAAAAATGCAAAAAAGTCCAATTTTGAGGTTTTGAAAGGAGACTTTGTGATTTTGGTGTTACAGGTCATATGTTAGAGTTTGAACAGCTTAGATACAACATATTAGAGGTGTTTGGATCATGAGCTGTGATGGAATTGCTCTCTAACTCAAAAACTCAAAAATACCTTGGAAAAGAAGGCATTTTGGCCTAAAGAGATGAATTTTGAGTAAAGCATCAGTTTGGGTGCTTTGGTGTACTCAAACTGATCACAATTGATGTCTATTTATAGTGTACCAAGTTTGTTTTGGCATCAATAGTGAATGGAGGCTGCAGCAGGCCTTTGTCCATTGTTATGCAAAAGGAATCTCAAGTCTCCTCTAGCCATTGACTTAAGATTAGAGCACAGGCTTTGTAGCTTTGGTTCAGAGATAAGTTTGGACTGAATTCAGTTGGAATAGGCTCAGTTCATGCCACCTTGATGCATTCATTAAAGGCTTGGAAACAAAATTGGAGTTTTGGCATAGTTGTAGTCTTTTTAGGTTTGGCATGGCTATTGTAGATTCTTGGACTTGTGAGGCTTGGAGATCAGATCATCCCCCTTGGATTTGATCCTTAGATGTGTCCAAATTAATGACAAGGCTTGGATTTATCAGATTTGGACAAATCGAGCAAAATGCACAAATTCTGCCTTGTAAAAACCAGTTCATGATGCCATGTTCCAAGGGTTGTATCTCCTTGCTCAAATGGAATTTGGAGATGATCTGGTACTTGTTGGAAAGCCCTCATGGCATACTTCAACTTTGATGTCCACCCCTAGACCTGGTTTGACTTGGATCAAGGTGAAAAATATCCCTACATTTTGGAAAAAGTAAGGCAGATTCTGACTTAGTGAAAATTTCACTAAGTGTTGGAAAAATGCCATTTTCATTTTTTTAGCCATTTTGATCACTCCATAACTAAAAATCCATGAAGAATTGGAATGAGATGTAGCTAAAGCTTTTGTAGAGTGTAGCAAGACCTACAAATCCAACTTTGGATCACCCAAAATGGTTGCTTGGATCTCAAGTTATGGTCCTTGGAAGTTAGTACCCTAGCCACTTTGTTCCATAACTTAGAAAAATTCTAAGTTTTTTATGGTTACCCCTTTTACAAGTTAACTCACTTTCTTTGATTTTTCTTGATGAATGATGATTCAAATTACATATTAACATTGTTTTAGGGTCAAGGAACCATAATTGTGAAAAATTCCAAAAAGTCAAACTTGATTTTGTGCACAGTTGACTTTTTATCAGATGAAATCCAAACTGTGCGATCCTTTTTGAAATCAAGCCTTTGAACTAAATCAAACCTAATGGATATATTCCATAGGTGTTATAGGGTTATTGGTCAAAAGTCAAAGGTACAATTGACTTTTTCCTCGAAACCCTAATTGTGGTCCTAATGAAATTGAAACTTGTGGATCAAGCTTCTTGGATCAATCCATTGTTGCAAATGGATCAATGTAGTGTATTGGAGACCCTCAAATCATGTCTTGAGGTCTTGGCTCATGTTTTGTCCCAAAAGTCAACTTAGGGGTGAATTAGGTCAAGAAACCCTAATTCCTGATTTTTTTTATAGATGGACTTTCAAGGTGATTTGGCCATTGTGGATGGGCTCTTGAGATCTTTTTGAGCTTATTGGACCATATATTGAGGTATTGACTCATGCCCAGATGAAAATTTTCATCTGGAGGCCTCAGTCGACCAAAACCCTAATTTGGTGACACAGGCGATCTGGAGGCTTGATCCACTTAGAATGCTGCAACCTTGTGCTTAATTCTTAATGTGGGAGTCCTCTTGATCCATTGTGGGTGTTTGGGAGGCTAGAAAAGTTGAAGATTATGTCATTCCTTGATTGATCTTTTGTCTAAATGCCCTGAGAAGGTTCAAAACCCTAATTCTTGCTCGTAGTGAATGCTCAACCATCTTTGAGGAGATTGATGAGGCATGTAAGTACATCCATATTGTGATGATGACTTGAACAATGATGGGACATCTTGGTGGTCAAAATTTGGGGTATGACAGATGCCCCTATTTAATCTTTTTGGACCCGAAGGTGTGAATGGCAAAGGTATTCTGGCATTCGGGATGCAAGAGGATTAAATATCAGAATACCCGAAATTTTGATAGTGGTTATGAATGGCAGTTTGCCCATCCATCTTCTTTTGCTAAGCAATGATACTTAGAAAAAGGTAAAACTTCCCCTCGATCCTGGTCTTCAGCCACGGAACTGGTCTCAGTTTCTGATATAAACTTCCCCTCGATCCTGGTCTTCAGCCAAGGAACTGGTCTCAGTTTCTGCAATAAACTTCCCCTCGATCCTGGTCTTCAGCCAAGGAACTAGTCTTAGTTTCTGAATTAAACTTCCCCTCAATCTTGGTCTTCAGCCAAGGAACTAGTCTCAGTTTCTTTTGTCAATAAACTTTCTTGACAAGAGACGTTATTTGTAGCGGGTTTCCTCAAACTTCTCGCCGAATTTTCCTGGGGAGATGCCATTTGATGGAAAAAGTTTTGATGTCAGACTTGCTGGGGAACCCATTTGTCTGAGCTGTAGAGTTGTACAAACTTCTCTGTTGGAGATGCCATTTGTCGACTCTACTGGGGAAAACAAGTCTCATGAGAGGCTGTTTCCTGCTTGGGGATAGTACATCATACTTTTCCTCGAGATCTTCTCAGAGAAATGCCATGTGATGTAATCCAATTTTGAGGTGCTGATGACCTTTTCGTCAGCGAATTTTCCAGAGAAAAACTACTGTATTACCGAATCTTTGATTAAGAGGCTTTCTCTGGGGATTTTCCTTATTCCGGGAAAGCGAAGATATTATCTTTAACGGCGAAGAGTAACGTTTGTCGAATGCCTTCTTGCCTTTCAGAGGTTCAAGTTGTCAAAGTGGTCGAGGACCGTCTCTAATCCAGAAATAAACTGGGAGAGAGATTGCTTAGATGATTCACTTCCTGACGAGGACATAACTAACAACTCGATTGAGAGGACTTTTACCACTAGGGGATAAGACCGACTTAAAGTGATAGTGATGCAGTATGAATATGAATGTAAATCAATAATGCATGATGTATGTATATTTATGCTGACAAAACTGACACGACATACAGACTAGTGGATGAACACGACTGGATACTCGGCCACTGTGGGGAACGAGGAAGTACCATTTGGTCCGAAATAGCAATTATGCCTTGCTTAGGAGAGATAGTCCCTGTGAGGAACAACCTTGGTCGGACTTAGGAGATAAGAACTCTGGCGAGGCTGTCAGATGAAACATGGTCTCTGACACAGCTGATCCTTCATTCAGGTGCACTGGTTTAGAAGGATTACTTTGATTCTACACTTTGAGGTTCAATTACTTCCGGAGAAGCGATCGATGTTTTTTTGACGTTCAACAGTCGAAGGAATTGCCATCTTATTTTAAAAGCCGAAAAAGTTTGACAAGTAAATTCATTTTTGTTTTATTTCAAGAATCGACGATCATATTAAAATGTCGTTCTGTAAAGCTAAACAAATAAGAATTGCAAACAAAAGCACTAGGGCTCAAATTTTACTGATAGGATGGAAATCAGCCAAGCGTGTGATTCCATAGAGCATTTACAAAGTTAGAAAATGGTAATTTAAGAGAAAAGGGCTACATCAAAACATAACGACTGTTATCCTGCTGCCAACTTTGAATTCTGGGCATCCTGAGCTTCCGTCGAAGATGACCTTGACTGGAGTTTTCCTAATGGATGGCATGACTGCTGCCGGGGGATTTTCCCCTTTGCTGGACGTAGTTACTTGCAATGAATCCATAACTTTTGCCTGGACTATACTTTCAGATTTCCAATCCATCGGGATGATTTTTTTTTGCTTATGTCTCTAATTTTTTCCTAGATCACCCTTTCGGGTTTTCAATCCACCGAGACATTTTTTTATTTTATTTATTTAGGCGAAGTATTTCTTGACTACGTCAACATTCGTGGGGTAGGCAAATTCTTCTCCATCCATGGTTACGAGTCTCAAGGCACCGCATGAGAAAGCTTTCTTGACCACATAGGGGTCATCATAATTCGGAGTCCATTTGCCCCGGGAATCAATGAGGAATAATTGTATCTTCTTGAGCACAAGGTCCCCTTTCCTGAAGACGCGAGGTCGGACCTTTTTGTTAAATGCCTTCTTCATTCTTTGCTGATACAACTGACCGTGGCATAGAGCCGTTATTCTCTTTTCGTCGATCAAATTCAGTTCGTCATGCCGGCTTTGGCACCATTCAGCCTCTGTTAACTTAGCCTCCATCAATACCTGGATTGATGGTATCTCGACTTCTATGGGAAGCACTTCCTCCATGCCATATACTAGAGAGAAAAGGGTTGCCCCTGTTGAAGTGCGGACAGATGTGTGATAACCATGAAGAGCAAAGGGTAGCATCTCGTGCTAGTCTTTATAGGTTATAACCATCTTTTGAACAATTTTCTTGATGTTCTTGTTATCCGCTTCTATGGCTCCATTCATCTTGGGTCGGTAGGGAGATGAGTTATGGTGTTCGATCTTGAACTCAGCGCACAACTCTTTCATCATTTTATTTTTCAAGTTGGATCCATTATCAGTAATGATCTGGCTTGGAACACCATAATGGCAGATGAGATTGTTTTTGATAAATCAGACCATCACTTGTCAGGTTACATTGGCGTATGACTCTTCTTCGACCCACTTGGTGAAGTAATCAATGGCTACCAGGATGAACCGATGTCCGTTCAAAGCCTTGGGTTAAATCATGCCAATCATGTCGATTCCCCATATGGAAAAAGGCCATGGGGAAGAAAGAACTTTGAGATGTGTTGGCGGTACATGGATCTTGTCTGAGTATATCTGACACTTGTGACATCTCCTCGTGTACTTGTAGCAATCGGATTCCATCGTCAACCAATAGTACCCTGCTCTCAGAATTTTTCTCGCCATTGTGTGTCTGTTGGCATGAGTGCTAAAGGATCCTTCGTGAATTTCTTTTATCAGTATGTTTGCTTCTGGCCTGTCTACACATCAGAGCTAGACCATGTCAAAGTTTCTCTTATAGAGTGTATCACCGCTCATGAAGAAACTGCCTGCTATCCTTCTGAGGGTCTTTCTGTCTTTTCTGGATGCCCCAGGTGGGTACTCTTGTTTCTGAAGGAAGCATTTGATATCGTGATACCAAGATTTGTCATCTATGACTGCTTCAATCACGAAGATGTAAGCGGGCCTTTCAAGGTGCATTATGTCAATCTTAGGTATGTCGTTCCATTGACCAACATTAATCATGGAAGAGAGAGTGGCCAATGCATCAGCCATGTGATTCTCTTCACGAGGGATATGATGAAACTCGACCGGTTGAAGAATGGTAACAACCTCCTCATGTAATCTTTGTAAGGAATAAATCCTGATTTGTATGTGTTCCAATCTCCTTTGATCTGATTGATAACTAGGGCTGAGTCGCCATATACATCCAAGTTCTTGATCCTTAAGTCGATCGCTTCTTCGAGACCCATGATACAAGCTTCATATTCGGCCTCGTTGTTTGTACACTTGAATGTCAGTCGGGCGGTGAAAGGAATGTGGGCACCCTGAGGTGTTATTATGATTACCCCAATTCCATTTCTGTAATGATTGATAGCTCCGTCAAAGATAAGTCCCCATTGGGAACCTGGTTATGGCCCTTCACTGGGTAGTGGTTCATCGTAATCTTTCATTTTCAAGTACATAACATTTTTGTCTGGGAAGTCAAATTCGACTGATTCCTGATCGTCAATCGATTGATGAGCCAAATGATCGGCTAAAACACTTCCTTTGACGGCTTTCTGAGCATGGTACTCGATGTCGTATTCTGATAACAACATCTGCCAACGTGTTATCCGTCCCGTGAGAGCGGGCTTTTCAAAGACGTACTTGATTGGATCCATTTCGAAGATTAACCAAGTAGTGTGACAAATCATATACTGACGAAAACGTTTGGCTGCCCAAGCCAGAGCGCAACAAGTTTTCTCAAGCATAGTGTAACGAGTCTCACAGTCGGTAAACTTCTTGCTCAAATAGTAAATGGCAGACTCTTTCCTTTTTGTTTCGTCTTATTGGCCAAGCACACAACCCATTGAGTCTTCCAAGACTGTTAGGTAGATGATCAGCGGTCTTCCCTCCACTATAGGTGATAGGATAGGTGGATTAAATAGGTATTCCTTGATAGTGTCGAAGGCGGTTTGACACTCTTCCGTCCAAATGCAGTCCTGATTCTTTTTGAGTAATTTGAAGATTGGAACTCATGTCGCGGTCATGAGGAATATAAATCTGGAAATGTAGTTCAGACGTCCCAGGAATCCCCTGACTTATTTTTCAGTCTTTGGAGAAGGAATTTCTTGAATGGCCTTGACTTTGTCAAGATCAACCTCAATTCCTATCTGGCTGACAATGAACCCTAAAAGTTTCCCTGAACGGACACCAAATGTGCACTTATTGGTATTCAAGCAGAGTTTGTACTTTCTCAACCACTCGAATAGCTTTGACAGGTGGGTTACATGCTCCTCCTCTGTCTTAGATTTGGCAATCATATCATCAAAATATACTTCTATTTCTTTGTGTATCATGTCGTGGAACAGAGTTGTCATGGCCCTTTGATAGGTTGCCCTGACGTTCTTCAAACCGAACGACATCACCTTGTAACAAAAATTACCCCATGGGGTGATGAACGAAGTTTTGTCCATGTCTTTCGGCACCATTTTTATCTGATTATAGCTCGATAATCCATCCATGAAGGAGAAGACTTTGAACTTTGCTGTACTATCTACCAGCATGTTAATGTGTGGTAAAGGAAAGTCATCCTTTGGACTTGCTTTGTTCAGATCCCTGTAGTCTACACACATTCTGACCTTTCCTTCCTTTTTCGGAACTGGCACTATGTTGGCTAGCCATTGAGGATATTCTGATGTGGCGAGAAAACCCGCTGTCACACCCTAATTTTTTACCCTAAGATCCCCGCTTTGCTCTTTGCATAACATCTGAGGCCAATCATTTCATGCATAACTAACCGCTTTATCTAGCTTTGTCTGTTTGTTTCTTCTCTTAAAGACAGGTGCTGCTGCAAAAGGCTCAAGGTCCTGAAGGTTGTGTTGTGTGTGTGTTGTGGAAGTTCTCTGATCTCTACAAGTGTGTATGGACTCCTATGAGTTATGCCTCCAACCTTCCTGATCCCTAAGCCACTACCAAGCCTTTTCTTCCTCAAGACTCCCCAATTTTCCCCCACAGAATACTAAGTCCCTACCCTCTCTGTAAGCTCCTTATTTAAGAGATATGTGTGTTCCAAGATATGGATCTTTTTTAAGTAACAGATTCAATAAGAAAGACGCTCCAAGAAAGCTCAAATATGGGAGATGTTCATCTTCAAGTGCACTGAGTGTCCTTTGGATTTAGTCAAGCTTCAAATTCCAAGCCAAGAACTCATGGTCTCAATAAGGAATGAGGTCCTACGCCATCGTCACTAGCTCTTAAGCTTATTTTCAAGGAATTTCATCTCGGCTTAAAGAATTCAAGACTCTTTTCAGGATTCAAATTCTTCTATAAGATCATATCATTTTCACTCCAAATTCAAAGAGGTTCAAGTTGAAAGTTCGTATTTTAAGCCAAGCTCAAGTTTTCAAATGATACAAAGGTTTCGTATTTTAAGAATAGAAAGTCAATTTAATATTATTTCCCCATTTAAAAATTCAAGACTTACAAAATAAGAGGTGGTTTACAAGGTTCCCATGCTCACATTAATCTTCAACTCCATACGCCAAATTCCAAAGTCCAAAATAAAAAAAAACAAATTGAAGCCACATTCAATTTCAAACTGGAAAGTCACTTTAAACAAAAAAAAGAAGCCCAAACCCAAATCTATTTATGCCAAGGTTCCACACAAAGGACCCATTTCACATCACAAATGGGCCTCGTTACACTCATAGAAATAGTGTATATGCTTTCAAAGTTTTTACATGAGATAGTTAAAGAGTCGAGATGTTTGGTAGCTGACATATGAAAGTGTCGTGAGCATATAAAAGTCTCAATCTAAAGAAAACCATATCATTTGATAGGCATCTGAGTTCTTTAGAACCTCAATTATAGTAACGTTTGACAATTAGAAAAAGGACAAACAAAAGAAACTACCTAACCTCACAAATATCTATGTCTTCAATTTCGACAATGATGTTACATTTGGTCACCATGGATCTTTCATCGCAAACTTTGGAACGAGATTCATTGGAGTGCATGCACCAGGCCGTGTATCGTCGGTCTGCTATGCTACCAAGTGGAGGGAGTGAGACTGCTCTTGTGGAACTGCCAGCATTTTAAAGGTCCCCATTCCATCAACCAGAGAAAGATGCCTCTAAATATAGTCCTTTAGAATCAAAATAACAAATAAAACCAAACCGAACTGCAAGACAGAGTTCAGCTGTCCTACGGAGAACTAACTGTATTCAGAACATTATCATACCTGCCACTTGCATTCAATCACTTTTTCTAGCAAAACCCTACAATATAGTAACAAAAGCATCAAGAACTCATCAAAATCCACATCCAAATTTTAGGTCGCAAGATTTGGTTCCAAAATGCAAAACAAGTTATCAACCTATGGCTGCTCGAAGTCGTCGCCATCACAAGCTAACTGCAAACAAATTGTCACCAATAATTACAGTTAATACAACTTGAATCATGTCCAAACCATCACCATTCAAATCAGAGTTCTGTCACAATTCAAAATAAACAAGTTCCTAAGCATGATGATAAACATATGAATTGAAAGTCCATAGAATTAGTGACAGGTTATCAAGTGAGAATAGGACAGAGACAGTAAGGAATCAAAAGCTTTCATCACAGAGATTTCAAGACATGCTATAGCAGGACATTTCACATCAATTGAAGGAAGTGACAACAACATGAGTAGTTTATGACAGAATGAATGAGCAACAAGAACCAATAAGGGAAAAGAAAGCCCGAACCTTCTTGTTGACCCCATGCGCCATCACTCAGACCTCAACTCTGTCTGATGTCAGGTCACTCAAAAAGCATCACGTGAAAAAGGAAAATAGGGACGATTAGAAACGTATGAAAGTCGTGTAGTGACAGTATCAAGTTGACATATTTGGAAGTATTCATGACACATGTTAAGTTCCAAATATTGGGATATCAAAAGAGCAACTGAGCCAAGGAGTTATGGCCTAAATCAGGACAGTTATTAAAATCCAAGCATAGCTCAAAACTTTCCAAACATACACAAGCATATTCGAACCAAAAAGGAAACACCATTATCAATCCTTTCCAAAACATCATCAAAGCCAACCTTTTCTTTCCAAAGCAACCATCGAACGGTCCCCAAAACATGTTCAGACACAGTGGCATAGAAATGGAAATCATAGCTTATGCTATTTCCAAAGCAAACTTCAAACAACATTTATAAGGTTCCCAAAACATCTTAAGACATGCTTTCATAGATTTGGTAAGTTCTTAAATCAACAAATCACCCAAAATGGAAATTATTCATTGACAAAATGAATTGTCAGCTTATAAAAAGCACATACACGCATACATTTGAGGGGGGAAGAAACAAATCCTTCACAATCATACCCTGCCAATTCTCCAAACACACCACTCAACAACCAAACACCAAAAACCTTCATCAAATAGCCATTCAGAAATCAAATTCGAAACATTCAGAAATCAAATTCAAAGCGATCACAACCAGAAATCAAACATTTACCATTCATAAACAAACCCATTTCATATCATCAAACCCATACGCAGAGTACAACAAACCAAGAATTCCAGAAATTCACAAAGCAACGACAACATTGCACATCACCCACACACATCGGATCGAAGGAACACACACATCAACAACACGAAGGAAACCAAAATCACACAAGAAGGTAAAAGATGAAGATTCTTCCCTGAAGGAGGACCCGTTCGCGTCAGGCTCGCATCTCTGCTGGCAACCCTCGTCGATCTCCTTTTCTTTCCTTTTATTTTCGCATTATTCATAATCTGATGTAATATGTAACCGAAAAATATAGTGGATTGGGGTATTGGGCTGCGTGGGGTGAGGGTTGTTTGTTTGATTGATCGAGAGAGATCGAGAGAGATGAGAGTGGCGGCGAGGCGAGTTTTGGGTTTGTAACCCTTTCCATTTGAGAGAAAAAGAGAGAGACGATTGAGAGCGAGAGCGAGAGAAAGAAGAGGGTGTTATGCCTTCTTTCTTCTTGTTTTTAATTTCAAACGAATATTCATGTACACACGCACACACGTCACATCTCGTGTACCCTTCGTTTTATCCGTTAGATTTTCGCATATTGGATCATAAGGTTGAGATTTGAGGGTCCACAGTGGACCCTCTCTCCCTGGCAAGCGTCTGATCCCTCTGTTTTCTTATCATAACCTATCTTTTTTTATAATTAATCATCAAATTAGAGTTTTTTTTTTATATAAAATAATCATCAAATTCAGTTTAATAAAATATAATTAGAACCCTTTAATAATTAACTTGTTTCTTAAAATTTAATTAATTATAAACTTTTTTAAATTAATAAACCTTTTTTAATGAAACTTTTCTTACTAAAATACTAAATTAAAATCGCTTTTAATAATAAAAAAATCTTTAATAAAAATCTTTAAAATGTTAATTTAAAATATTTTTTAATAAGAAAAACTTTATTAACTTTTTAATATAACTTTAAAAATTAAATAATAATAAAAACTTTTTTAAAAATATTAAAAGTAAAACCTTTTCTAAATTAATTTGAAAACTCTTTAATAACCTATTCTAATTAACTTTTTTTTTTAACGTGACTTTGAAACTAAAATAATAAAATAAAATAAGTCTAAAATCAAACTTTTCTTAATAATTCGTCCTCTAATTAGAAATCTATCGCCGCACTTAGGTATACGCTTGTGTGTGATTTGGTTTAACCTTAGTTGATGTTATTGTGTTTATCATTTACTTGATTGTTGCTTGTCTTACTTCAAAGCCTTTTCAAACTTATAAAAATCCTCGATCCAACATCGAGTCCACTTTTCTACCCATGTAAGTTGATCGCCTTAGGGCATCGCATTCGACCTACCTATCACAAGACACAAGTCTAGCATCACTTTGCTAGCACCCTCGCCTAAATAACAATAATTAATCGTATTAATATCCATGGGAAAATCCCATGCATGATAACCATGTTATTGTGCATGGTGCACATCATTTGCATCATAATCGACACCTTAAGATAAGTCAATTAGATAACTTAAGATAGATTACCTAGGTTAGTCCCCCTTCAACTTTGATTTCTTTAATCAAATTTTAGCCCACCTAATTCTCCACACAAGAGAATTAGATGTTAATCATCTCGAAGAAGGGACATACAATCCCATACTCCACAAAATATAAACATTTTCAAAACTGTGGTGGTTTTCTTAAGATGATGACTCATCTTCTCTCCTAAACCTTTAAAACACTTTAGTATCCTTAATAAGGAACTACAAGTGCTTTGATTCCCTCCTGACAGGATATGTAGGCACAAGATGTGATATCTTGTCGAGCACACTTAGGAATAAAATTCTAAATCATCTACCCTTAAACCCTTAGCAAAACAGATAACAAATAACATAATAAAATAAGAGGTTCCTGTAGAGTACTACAGATATCTAGGGTGCTAACTCCTTCCCTAGGTATAACTAACCCCCGAACCTTAGAATCTTAGTGCATTTGCATTGCATTGTGGGAATTCAGGTTTTCTCTCTTCCCTTGGATAAAATCAAAGACCGGTGGTGACATTAAAAATGCGATCCTAGTTAACAAATAACTATGGTATCCAATTTTCACCGCGACAGAAATGGCGACTTCACTGGGGACTCTCATAAGAGGGTTCCCCCTAACTTGTTTAATTATGTTTTTTGTTATATATTTGTATTTGTTATGTTTGCTTGGGTTGTCACTTTGAGTGGTGAGACAAAGTCCTACACCCGGACTAGAGTGAAAATTATGATAGGAACGGTGAGAATTCAAGGATACTTTGAGGGAGTCGATTCCTGAAGAAGTTGAATTGAGACTTCACCACTCAGTCTAGGCCCTCTCGAATTTAACATTGTTCAACGAGTCCATTCGTGAAGATGATATTATTTCGAACTAAAGGCCATCGAGACTGGGGACCGTAGTTACCTTTAACCCAACTTGGCCTATTAAGATGTAGTGCAGGGACTATGCAGGAGTCTATTTTTGCAATAGTCGCTACGCGATACTACACTCAGACGAGATTCTCTTGAGAATATTATTGACCACCAAGTGATTTGGAAAATCCATAATATCCGAAAGATGGGTTGTAGACTCTGGGAACTTTATAGAACCCGTTCGCCAGGTACATTTGAAACCATAGTACACACCTATTGGGATGGTTAGACCTTGGCTCCATGCTCGACCTTTCAAACCTAGGACTTTTTGTCTGTTTGATTGCTTGTGTTTGCTTTGTGCTTTGTGTGTTTGCATCCCTGCATTCATGAGCATCATATCATAAAGTTTCATGGAACTCAGCTTTGTTTGTGAACATCATAGGGATATCATGGACTCTGAAAAAAAAAACGTTGAAGTACACTTACAAGAGTCATGATCTGGACGATCTAAGGAGACTGGAGACCTTGGTGACAGACAAAGAAGGATTCAAGAGTATATATGGGAAATTATTATCTTTGTTGAATATGAAGAGTGATAAGGGACTTCTTGCTACTCTACTTCAGTTATACTTTTTTCTACTCTACTCTACTCTACTCATCTTGGAAAAAACTCAGATGGAAGAAGAAGTCAAATGACTCAAGAAGACCGTTGGAGGAGTCTCCTTAGATCCATCATTACTAGCTTTTATTTAGCTTTCATGACATGATTCTTGTAAGGCGTACAGACGCGTTTGTAATCAATGTTGTAAATCAATCTTTTAGCATCCCGATACTAGTGATTGTAACCGTTTAAAAATAATAACATGCGTCTTTTGATATTTCTTGATGATTATAAATAGTTGACTTCCATGAAACTTACTGCATCATACGCATCATTTGCATTTGCATCATTTTGCATACATCTTTTCTCTACCTCCACTTATTCGGTCTCTTATCTTTATGTCGCTCAACTGATCTTTTAGCATTCGTACCGAACTTGAAGCAATTACTGGGGATAATGGATGGAACAGAGAATATGGATCCCATGTCAGGTTTCAGAGTGATGACTAACCCGATGTACAGTTTTCCTATTGACGTCAACGTTTCACAAATGGAAGTTCCTACTCGATCTCAGCCTATGCAAAATAACCCGGTTGGTCAAGTTAATGAAAGAGATTCCCATTTTCTAAGGTATATGCCAAATTCTCAGAACATCCGTCCTGTGACAACTATGAATGATCCTAGATTGGGAGAAATTGAAAAAGGATTTCGTGACCTCCAAGAACAATTAAAGATGTTGAAAGGACCTAACGCATCTAGTCTTAAGGCTATGTCTCGTCATATTTTAAGCTTATTCGCTGTTTTCATATGTAATTTTCTGCGTTCGTTAATGTACTTGTTTTGCGTATGAGAACTTGTTAATTTTGAATAATTGATGCAATGAACAATGTTTGTCTTGAAGAAATCCATTCGTTTCACTCATTTTAAAATGTTCTTTCTAATGCCAATGCTGCCCAATCTCTTGCCTCGGCAGAGAATTGAATGGAGGGTGATGAAATCCCAAACGCAAGATCTCTTGTTATATGATTTTGAATAAAACTCTGTTGGTGATATAAGGCATTATTCCAAAAATCCTAAACACTGAAGATATAAGGAGATAAACCCTCATTAACCTCTTTGAGCCTTTGAAGTAGGAGTTTTTTTTTCTCTTCTTCTAAATCAAAAAACGCTCATTCTTAACCTGGGGCAGGGTAATTTCAAAAAAAAGGGAGTAAAATATCACGAAGATTGGGTAGGCACAAACAAACTTTGAGCCTTATATCTTTTGTTTCTTAAACTGTGAACCAATATATAATACAACCCTTAAAAGTCCTAATTGAAGCAAGGTTTATTTCAAAAGAATACTCATTGAGATATCGTTTCCTGACTCCTATGAGCTATGCTCAAAAATTTGTGTTGGCATTATAAAATCGTTAATTCAACCACCAAAACTTTTTATAATTAAATTTTCAAGACAAACATACATTGCATTATCAGTTTCAGAATTAACATTTTCTGCTTGCTAACGTGGCTTGACATCATAGAAGCTAGCATACGAGAATCAGCGATGAGCTAGATCTTTTGAGATTTGAAGCTCTGATGAGTAGATGGCAGATCATTTCAAAGATGACTATATCCAGGGGCACGATACCTGAAGACTTTACTGAGCAGGGGCAAGTTGTTTCCCAGTTGTTTCTTTCACAGTCTGACCCCAAGGGGCAAGTTTGAAGACTCAGAACACCGTCAATCTGGGGCAATTACGTCGAGATTTTGTAAATCTCTCAAAGAATTTGAAGAATCGGTTACAGACCACAGTCAATCCGGGCCCGTTACGTTGAGATTCGACAATCTCTCCAAGAGTTTGAAAACATTGGGACAGTTGGACGCCAAGTTTTCTGTAAAATCCTCTTGGGATGACTTCTTCTTATAAACCAAGTTATCTGGGGCATTTGAGAAGTGAAGATTGCTTCTCATCCACAATAATTGTTGTTCAAAATGACGACTACTATGCAGGTTATCAATACAGAGTTACATCAGTCTCACAACTTTATTCACTCATACCTCAAAGGGTTTCTATCCTAAGTGATGTGACGACTCCCCAGTAAATCTTTACTTCAGGTAGTCACGACTATTCCCCGATGAATCTTTACTTTGAGCAGTCATGGCACGTTTGATGAAAAATTTCTCCAATCAGCAACCTAAGAATCCTCAGTGATTTTATTTAGTTTCAACCTTCCCCAGCGAAGCGGGTATTTATTTCACTCCTTATTGGATTTTCATCGTTATCTCAATCTTCACCAGTAAAAGATGGATGTTTATTTCATCCCCTCGAAGTTTTATCTCCGACATCTTCAACTACTATTGATCCAAGTTTCCCCGATGAAGTGGATATTTATTTTATCCAGCTACAACTTTCATTCAGACTACTTCAGTTCGCAGTGGATATTTATTTTATCCCCATGAAGTCTCTTCAATCATGAGTTTGATTCATTCCCAGTGAATCTTTCTCATCCCCAACAGAATCACAAGGTTCATCTTGATAATCCCATCAGTGAAGTCATGATGTCCATCCCCAAGTGGAGTGCTCTCTTTTCCCCAGAGAAGTTTGAAGCCTGAAGCAAGACTGTGATCCCAGATGCGGCCCTCCATTCATCCCCAGTGATGCTTCTTATCTTGTGAAGATTGGCCGAGTATCGGTATCGAGATTTTTCATCTCCAGTTTTCTTCTCTTTGTTGTTTTGTCAGTATAAGCATAAGCATAAGCATTGGCATTCATTCATATAGATTCATGGCATGTACGCATTTTGCATCTTCGAGTTTTTTGTGTTTATTCTTTCACTTTGGTCGTGCTTATCCCCAAGTGATCAGGGTTTGTCTGCTCCCTCCAAGTAAAGTCTTCAGCCCTAGGCAGAAAGAGCACATCCTTTCTAAATTCCCCACTGAGTTCGATCCTCGTGGAAGACGGTTGCTTTAGTTTCTTTTCCATATTTGGATAAAGATGAACCCCAGTTGAGTTCATGCCTCACTGGATGGAGTCTTGCTTGATCGTTTCTCTTCAGTTATTTCCTGAATGGAAGTTTGGTCCCTGACAATCACAATTTTGAATCTCTATAGGTTGTTGAACCTAGATCAAGCGTGCATTTATTTTGCACTCTATCTCCCCAAGATGAATCTATTTGAAGATCTCTATGGAAGACATAAATTATTCCTCCAGCAGTATTACGGGAGTTAAACCCAGACAACAAGTGGTAGCTCTTTATTTGAGCTATGTTTTCTATCCGGATGACGAATGGCAATCTCTTCGAGACATTTTGTCTATCCCCGGTGAAGTTGCCAAGGTTATCAGCTTATTCTCCAGAGAAAGCTGTTGAAGACATTACAAGTATTCTCTTTATTTGAGAATCCCTATTACAAGAATTTTTACTAGCTTCAACACTGTTTTCAGCTACAATGATTTTACTTCTCAGTGGCATTCTCCCTAGTGAGCCCACGATTCAATTTGCTTCCATCAAATGGCGTCTCTTCGAGAAGTTTGGTGAAGATTCAGATGATCTTTTCCCTTTATTTGAGAAGACATATTTTACAAGTCAGCTGGCCTGCATCTCTTTTGAAGATCCCCGGTTGAAGCTTCCAAATCTCCAACAAGTTATGGATTCCAGCTGAAGTCATAAGATCTTCAGTGGAATCCCAACCCCTGTGAAGTAACTTTCCAACAAGTATTCACCTTTCCAGGAGGAGTTCAAGACTTTGCTCGAGGCAGACAACCTCGTAGCAGTTTATTTCAAGATTTGTGTTAGAGGCAGACAACCTCGTAGTAGTTTATTTCAAGATTTGTGTTATAGGCAGACAACCTCGTGGCAGTTTATTTCAAGATTTGAGGCAGACAACCTCGCATCAATGATTTATTTTCTACCCTTTCAAGTGGAATACTTGATCGAAGACCTCGGCAGTAGGTATTTCCCTGGTTATTCTCGGCAGTAGATTTCCAGAAGACCTCGGCAGTAGGTATTTCCCCGGTTGTTCTCGACAGTAGATTTCCAGAAGACCTTGGCAGTAGGTATTTTCCTGGTTATTCTCGGCAGTAGATCTCCAGTAAACTTCGACGAACAGTAATTTCTTTCCAGGATCTTGGCAGTAGATTCCCTAGTTAACTTTGAACTTCGACGAACAGTCGTTTCTTTCCAGGATCTCGGCAGTAGATTCCATGGTTTACTTTATACTTTGACCAACAGTCGTTTCTTTCCAAGATTTCGGCAGTAAATCCTCTGGTTAATTCTAAACTTTGACAGACAGTCATTCTTCTCAGAAAATTCCCCATTATCTTTTACAGTGGACGCATTTTCAATAAAACATTAGTAGAAGGTATTCTCAGGAGAGGTTCTAAGTCTTAACAATGGGCTCCTCCAATTGATATCTCTTGAAGATTCCTTCGGTTGACCACTAAAGTAGAATCCTCAAGTAGATGTTGTTAGAAGATTTCGTCACAAGTTCATCACCCTATGCTTGAGATACCTTGTGATTTTCAGTTAGTAGCCGCTTTCCCCCAGTGGAGTTAGATCTTTCCCCATGAAGTCTTGCTTTCTTAGTCGTCCTCGTCGGGTCTTTCTTTCTTTGTGTTTCAACTTCAGTTATCCCCTGTGACTTTTTTTTCTCACAGGATCTCTGTCTTGCATTTCATACCATATCATGTGCATTTTGTGGCATCTTAGGGCCAAAAATTGTGCATGTTTGTATTTAAGTCCCTCCTATCTCGTCAAGACGAAGATCTCGATCTCCGTATCTCCAGATAGAAAAACTTAAATAGGGGCATCTGTCACACCCTAATTTTTGACCCTAAGATCCCCGCTTTGCTCTTTGCATAACATCTGAGGCCAATCATTTCGTGCATAACTAACCGCTTTATCTAGCTTTGTCTGTTTGTTTCTTCTCTTAAAGACAAGTGCTGCCGCAAAAGGCTCAAGGTCCTGAAGGTTGTGTTGTGTGTGTGTTGTGGAAGTTCTCTGATCTCTACAAGTGTGTATGGACTCCTATGAGTTATGCCTCCACCCTTCCTGATCCCTAAGCCACTACCAAGCCTTTTCATCCTCAAGACTCCTCAGTTTTCCCCCACAGAATACTAAGTCCTTACCCCTATCTGTAAGCTCCTTATTTAAGAGATATGTGTGTTCCAAGATATGGATGTTTTTTAAGTAACATATTCAATAAGAAAGACGCTCCAAGAAAGCTCAAATATGGGAGATGTTCATCTTTAAGTGCACTGAGTGTCCGTTGGATTTAGTCAAGCTTCAAATTCCAAGCCAAGAACTCATGGTCCCAATAAGGAATGAGGTCATATGCCATCGTCACTAGCTCTTAAGCTTATTTTCAAGGAATTTCATCTCGGCTTAAAGAATTCAAGACTCTTTTCAGGATTCAAATTCTTTTATAAGGTCATATCATTTTCACTCCAAATTCAAAGAGGTTCAAGTTGAAAGTTCGTATTTTAAGCCAAGCTCAAGTTTTCAAATGATACAAAGGTTTCATATTTTAAGCATAGAAAGTCAATTTAATATTATTTCCCCATTTAAAAATTCAAGACTTACAAAATAAGAGGTGGTTTACAAGGTTCCCATGCTCACATTAATCTTCAAGTCCATACGCCAAATTCCAAAGTCCAAAATATAAGAAAACAAATTGAAGCCACATTCAATTTCAAACTGGAAAGTCACTTTTTAAAAAAAAAAAAAGAAGCCCAAACCCAAATCTATTTATGCCAAGGTTCCACACAAAGGACCCATTTTCACATCACAAGTGGGCCTCGTTACACTCATAGAAACAGTGTATATGCTTTCAAAGTTTTTACATGAGACGGTTAAAGAGTCGAGGCGTTTGGTAGCTAACACATGAAAGTGTCGTGAGCATATAAAAGTCTCAATCTAAAGAAGACCATATCATTTGTCAGGCATCTGAGTTCTTTAGAACCTCAATTATATTAACGTTTGACAATTAGAAAAAGGACAAACAAAAGAAACTACCTAAGCTCACAAATATCTACGTCTTCAATTCCGACAATGATGTTACATTTGGTCACCATGAATCTTTCACCGCAAACTTTGGAACGAGATTCATTGGAGTGCATGCACCAGGTCGTGTATCGTCGGTCTGCTATGCTACCAAGTGGAGGGAGTGAGACTGCTCTCGTGGAACTGCCAGCATTTTAAAGGTCTCCATTCCATCAACCAGAGCAAGATGCCTCTAAACATAGTCCTTTAGAATCAAAACAGTAAATAAAACCAAACCGAACTGTAAGACCAAGTTCAGCTGTCCTACGGAGAACTAACTGTATTCACAACAGTATCATACCTGCCACTTGCATTCAATCACTTTTTCTAGCAAAACCCTACAACATAGTAACAAAAGAATCAAAAACTCATCAAAATCCACATCCAAATTTCAGGTCGCAAGATTTGGTTCCAAAATGCAAAACAAGTTATCAACCTATGGATGCTCGAAGTCGTCGCCATCACAAGCTAACTGAAAACAAATTGTCACCAATAATTACAGTTAATACAACTTGAATCATGTCCAAACCATCACCATTCAAATCAGAGTTCTATCACAATTCAAACTAAACAAGTTCCTAAGCCTGATGATAAACATATGGATTGAAAGTCCATAGAATTAGTGACAGGTTATCAAGCGACAATAGGACAGAGACAGTAAGGAATCAAAATCTTTCATCACAGAGATTTCAAGACATGCTACAGCATGACATTTCACATCAATTGAAGGCAGTGACAACAACATGAGTAGTTTATGACTGAAAGAATGAGCAACAAGAACCAATAAGGGAAAAGAAAGCTCGAACCTTCTTGTTGCCCCCATGCGCCATCACCCAGACCTCAACTCCGTCTGATGCCAGGTCACTCAAAAAGCATCACGTGAAAAAGGCAAATAGGGACGATTAGAAACGTATGAAAGTTGTGTAGTGACAGTAGCAAGTTGACATATTTGGAAGTATTCATGACACATATTAAGTTCCAAATATTGGGATATCAAAAGAGCAACTGAGCCAAGGAGTTATGGCCTAAATCAGGGACAGTTATTAAAATCCAAGCATAGCTCAAAACTTTACAAACATACACAAGCATATTCGAACCAAAAAGGAAACACCATTATCAATCCTTTCCAAAAACATCATCAAAGCCAATCCTTTTCTTTCCAAAGCAACCATCGAACGGTCCCCAAAACATGTTCAGACACAGTGGCATAGAAAAGGAAATCATAGCCTATGCTATTTCCAAAGCAAACTTCAAACAACATTTATAAGGTTCCCAAAACATCTTAAGACATGCTTTCATAGATTTGGTAAGTTCTTAAATCAACAAATCACCCATGATGGAAATTTTTCATTGACAAAATGAATTGTCAGCTTATAAAAAGCACATACACGCATACATTTGAGGGGGGGAAGAAACAAATCCTTCATAATCATACCCTTCCAATTCTCCAAACACACCACTCAATAACCAAACACCAAAAACCTTCATCAAATAGCCATTCAGAAATCAAATTAGAAACATTCAGAAATCAAATTCAAAGCGATCACAACCAGAAATCAAACATTTACCATTCATAAACAAACCCATTTCATATCATCAAACCCATACGCAGAGTACAACATACCAAGAATTCCAGAAATTCACAAAGCAACAACAACATTGCACATCACCCACACACATCGGATCGAAGGAACACACACATCAACAACACGAAGGCAACCAAAATCACACAAGAAGGTAAAAGATGAAGATTCTTCCTTGAAGGATGACCCGTTCGCGTCAGGCTCGCATCTCCGCCGGCGACCCTCGCCGGTCTCCTTTTCTTTCCTTTTATTTTTGCATTATTCATAATCTGATGTAATATGTAACCGAAAAATATAGTGGATTGGGGTATTGGGCTGCGTGGGGTGAGGGTTGTTTGTTTGATTGATCGAGAGAGATCGAGAGAGATGAGAGTGGCGGCGAGGCGAGTTTAGGGTTTATAACCCTTTCCATTTGAGAGAAAAAGAGAGAGACGATTGAGAGCGAGAGCGAGAGAAAGAAGAGGGTGTTCTTCCTTCTTTCTTCTTGTTTTTAATTTCAAACGAATATTCATGTACACACGCACACACGTCACATCTCGTGTACCATTCGTTTTATCCGTTAGATTTTCGCATATTGGATCATAAGGTTGAGATTTGAGGGTCCACGGTGGACCCTCTCTCCCTGGCAAGCGTCTGATCCCTCCGTTTTCTTATCATAACCAATCTTTTTTTATAATTAATCATTAAATTAGAGTTTTTTTTATATAAAATTATCATCAAATTCAGTTTAATAAAATATAATTAGAACCCTTTTATAATTAACTTGTTTCTTAAAATTTAATTAATTATAAACTTTTTTAAATTAATAAACCTTTTTTTTAATGAAACTTTTCTTACTAAAATACTAAATTAAAATCGCTTTTAATAATAAAAAAATCTTTAATAAAAATCTTTAAAATATTAATTTAAAATATTTTTTAATAAGAAAAACTTTATTAACTTTTTAATATAACTTTAAAAATTAAATAATAATAATTTTTTTTTTTAAAAATATCAAAATTAAAACCTTTTCTAAATTAATTTGAAAACTCTTTAATAACCTTTTCTAATTAACTTTTTTTTTTTAACATGACTTTGAAACTAAAATAATAAAATAAAATAAGTCTAAAATCAAACTTTTCTTAATAATTCGTCCTCTAATTAGAAATCTCTCGCCACGCTTTGGTATACGCTTGTGTGTGATTTGGTTTAACCTTAGTTGATGTTATTGTGTTTATCATTTACTTGATTGTTGCTTGTCTTACATCAAAACCTTTTCAAACTTATAAAAATCCTCGATCTAACGTCGAGTCCAATTTTCTACCCATGCAAGCCGATCGCCTTAGGGCATTACATTCAACCTACCGATCACAAGACACAAGTCTAGCATCACTTTGCTAGCACTCTCGCCTAAATAACAATAATTAATCGCATTAATATCCAAGGGAAAATCCCATGCATGATAACCATGTTATTGTGCATGGTGCACATCATTTGCATCATAATCGACACCTTAAGATAAGTCAATTAGATAACTTAGGATAGATTACCTAGGTTAGTCCCCCCTTCAACTTTGATTTCTTTAATCAAATTTTAGCCCACTTAATTCTCCACACAAGAGAATTAGATGTTAATCATCTCGAAGAAGGGATATACAATCCCATACTCCACAAAATATAAACATTTTCAAAACTGTGGTGGTTTTCTTAAGATGATGACTCATCTTCTCTCCTAAACCTTAAAAACACTTTAGTATCCTTAATAAGGAACTACAAGTGCTCTGATCCCCTCCTGACAGGATATGTAGGCACAAGATGCGATATCTTGTCGAGCACACTTAGGAATAAAATTCTAAATCACCTACCCTTAAACCCTTAGCAAAACAGATAACAGATAACAAATAACATAATAAAACAAGAGGTTTCTGTAGAGTACTACAGATATCTAGGGTGCTAACTCCTTCCCTAGGTATAACCAACCCTCGAACCTTAGAATCTTAGTGCATTTGCATTGCATTGTGGGAATTCGGTTTTTCTCCCTTATGTGGACATCTCATCTTGTTTAACACCTTTCAACAATAATGTACAAATAAAATTTCTATAAAATGAGTTATTTTGAAAGAAAGCTCAGTCTTCAAAACTCAAAAAATCAAATATAACTTCTTCGAATTCACAGTGACCTATGCCTGTGTTGATTCCCTTTAAAAAAATAGTTTTAGTTTTTGAAAGTTGAAAAATTAAAAACTCATTTGATAAATACTCCCTCTGTCTCATAAAAAGTGTCTCATTTGCACTTTTTTTATGTCTCAAAATAAATGTTTCTTTAGAATGTCAATACAATATTTATTATTTTTTTCACTATTATACCCCTATTTATTAGCTTTCACGCTTTTCAATTACTCTACTAACTATAATAAATAAGGGTATTTTAATAAAAAATACTATTTTTCTAATTAAAATCAATACATCTAATCATTTTCTTAAAACTTACGCAAAGCTCAAATAAGATACTTATTATGAGACGGAGGGAGTAGTTTCTAAAAAAATGATTTTGAAAACTGTTTTTTTAAGTTTTAAAAACTAAAAAACCAAAACTTGTAAAAACTATTTTGCTTTTGAATTTTACTTTAAGTTTCTAAAACAACAAAATTGAAAACACAGAAAACTGTGAATTTTCATTAATGACATGATCATAATTATATTGATTTGTTAAATATGAATTTGCAAATAGAAAATATGTTTTTGCTATGTTCATATGCATACGAAATTATTTGCAGGAAGAACTCAGCAAATGAAAAATATTGCGTTTGCATAAGGGAATTCATTTTAATTGGTCCATGTTTATAACATGCACATTATATATTTGTCTACTTTTTATTTTTTAATAAAAATTAATTTTCATTTTTTTATATATTCATTTTCTGATTGTTTATCTTTTTTACATGGACAGCCATTGAAATTATATTAAAAAATATTTAACTCATGGAAAACAAATAAAAAATTGTATATTAATAACTTGTAAGATTTTATACCTTTAAAAAAAATTAAAACTAACAAAAACACAAGTAAAACGATATAATCGAAATAAAATTAACTTGAAAAATGTATTTTACGGTAAATTAAAATAAATTATAAAAAATTTAATAGAGATACACAGATAGAGTAAAAAAGTTTTACACTATGATCTAATATAATTATATCACCCTGTTATGTCATATAATAATTTAAAAGTTTCAATTTAATTTGATGGAATACATGATCATTATTGATTAATAATATAAAATTAACTTATACTGTCGGTGTATTATCACTTTTCTCAATTATAAAATAATTGTTAAAATTAAAAAATAAATTAATTTAATTGATACATAATTGATTACTATTATACGGAGTGATGGAAATGATTTTATAACATTTTTTATAATAACTATTTAATAGAAATAATTTTTTTATCATTTATTTATACTCACGCTATTTCTAAAAGTAAATATCAAACAATATTTTAATTAGTTTTTAAAAACAAATCAACCAAACAAGTTTTTTCTTTTATTATCTCAAAAACAGTTTTACAAAATACTTCTTCCAAATGGATTTTTATTTTGTTTTCATCTTAAAAATAATTCTTAAAACTAATTCATAAAACAGTTTTTAAAACAAAAATTGAAATTGAATCAAACAAGCTATAATGGTCTGGTCCACTTACTCTTCTCATTTCGCCATCAAGTCACCTTTGGCACATGCAAATATCGAATGAAATACCCCTATTTTTCAACAAAATTTTCAAAATACTCTACATTTTAGAATAATTTTCAAAATACTCCAGTTAGGATTTGGCCAAATCAATTGACGACCCTTCTTTAGGACATCTAAGCTGTCGCCAATTGAACTGAAGACTGCTTATCAAGTCGCCAATTCAATTGGCGACCTAGTATAAAAAATTACAAGAGGAAGTCACCAATTGATGTGGAGACACCCTAGAAATTGTTTTTTTTCCTTTTACAAGAGGAAGTCACCAATTGATGTGGAGACACTCTTGATAAGCAGTCTCCAGTTCAATTGGCGACAGTGTGCAATTCCAAACCCTAACTGGGGTATCTTGGAAATTTTTCTAAAACGTAGGGTATTTTGAAAATTTTGTTGAAAAATAGGGGTATTTAGGTAAAAAATTTGCAAATATCAAAAGGTTGCCACTTGATTATTCATTTCAAACATGTGCATGTTATATTCACTCATTTCTCTAGTACTATATATGTTTGCGGTCTCTCTCTCTAACACAAGCAAACTTCAAGAATCTTAATCATAACCAACCAAAAAACACTTTTATCTTGACTCCGACTATCCATATTAAAACCTTGATTATACTATACACCATGGAAAAATTATGTGATGAAAATGTACCAAAATACTTGCAAGAATGTGACTTAAACGACGAATGTAAGGAGTTGTTAACCACATTGCCATCAGAAAAAGGTTGGATTACAACTCACATACATCAATATCAAGGATTTTGGTTTGCTCCAAAGAGTCTTCAAGGTGCATTATCTTGTCAAAAGAACTTTCAAGCCCTTGATACTGATATTCTCTTAGCCACTTGTCCCAAATCAGGTACTACTTGGCTCAAAGCATTGTCTTTTGCATTGATAAACCGCAATAAATATCCAAATATTCATAGCAACCATCCTTTGCTCACTACAAACCCACATGATCTTGTTCCCTTTTGGGAGATTGGTCTTTACTATGACAAAGATTTTGTCCCTAATCTCAAAACATTACCTCCTCCAAGAATCTTCTCTACTCATCTATCTTATGAATCATTACCAAAATCTGTGAAAGACTCAACATGCAAAGTGGTGTATTTATGTAGAGATCCTAAAGATACTTTTGTTTCATATTGGCATTTCGTAAACAAACTTAGAGCAAAAAATAGTGGAACACTTCCATTAGAAGAAGCTTTTGAGAGTTTTTGTAGAGGAGTGAGTCCTTATGGACCTTTTTGGGAGCATGTATTAGGATATTGGAAGAAAAGCTTGGAATGTTCTGAGAAGGTAATGTTCTTGAAATATGAAGAAATGAAAATGAAGCCATTTTTTTATTTGAAAGAAATTGCTAAGTTTTTGGAGTGTCCATTTTCTCAAGAAGAAGAATCTAAAGGCGTGGTTGATGATATTTTAGATTTGTGCAGTTTTGAGAAGTTGAGTAACTTGGAAGTTAACAAGACTGGAAAAATATCTTATGACGTTGAAAATAAATCTTTTTTCCGTCTTGGTCGAGTTGCAGATTGGAAGAATCTTCTTACAACTGAAATGGTTGAGCATATAAACACCATCACAGAAAATAAATTGGTTAAACATGGATTAAGTTTTTAGAATTTGATAAATTATGCATAATTTTGCTCCAAAAGACATATGAGGACCACTTCATGCATAATAGCATGAACTTGTCATATGGCTTCAGACGTGGAAAAGAATAAATTGGTTTGAATTTTTTCTTGATGGTATTTTTGTTTTTTCTGACGTTGTAATGTGTATTGTTTTGTTGATGCCACTTGGTTTTTTTTATGTGTAGTGTTACTTTGATTTGATAATATTTTTTCTTTATAATTTTGTAATTGTGTGTTTATTTAGCAGAAGATTTGCACAAGATATTTTGTGCTAGTTTGCCCCATCAATAAAATTTTGCTTTATAAAATAAATCTTGTACTTTAATGAAATTTTTGAATTTTTGAATTACTTAATATTATTTTAAAAAATTAAATATGCATTTCTGTGCATTTTCATCTATATATTTTCTATTGTGTCTTTTTTTTTTCAAAAAAGAAATACAAAAAAAGAGTATGTGTTAAGGAAGAAGCCTTGCATCTTAATTAGATAGCCCAAATTTATTTATAGTAAAAGCATATATAACACATTATGGGGAATCATTTCCCACCAATGGTTAGATGTCAAAGATAACCCATGATTAGCTAACATATCATCAAAATTGATTCATTCCTTATAGATATGAGACATAATGCATGTAAATCGTGTATCCAAACCCACACAATTATTCTGCCTATTTCTTAAGCGACAAGGCATAATGTTATGGTTCTTGAAACTCATATTGGCTAGATTTGTTTCAAATACCACTACGCTAAACAAGAGAAAAGAGGCGCTTTTTTTGGCCTATGACAGCGCTTAAAAGCGCTGTCTAAGGCTGTGCTGTCGTAGGTAAAGACAGCGCTTTTTTATTTATGAAAAAGCGCTCTCTAAAAGGGGGACTTTAGACAACGCTTTCAAAAGCGCTGTCTAATGTATACGTTTAAAATTTTAAAGAATTTTTTTATATACTTTAGAGAGCGCTTTTTTATTCAAAAGCGCTCTATAAAGGGGAACTTTAGACAGCGCTTTTGAAAGCGCTGTCTAATGTATACGTATAATGATTTTTTTTATATACCTTTAGAGAACGCTTTTTCCTTAAAAGCGCTCTCTAACGAGAGACTTTAGACAGCGCTTTTCAAAGCGCTGTCTAATGTATACCTTTAGACGGCGCTTTTTTCTCAAAAGCGCTGTCTTTTGTCTACGTATAATTTTGAAGATTTTTTTAAAAAATCCCATTTTAACCATTTTTTTTATGCAGCAACCTGTATAATTCACATTTCCATAAACCTGTATAATTCACATTTCAATAAACCAGTATGGATACGTATTTCCATTAACAAATTCTATTTCAAAACTAGAATTTATATTAATGCAGAATTTACATTTCAATAAACTAGAATTTAGATTCACAAAACTATACATTCAAGAAAGAATTCTTCTTGCAATAAAGAATTCACACAATTCCTCCTTAATATCTTGCAATTGTTTCCTCGTGTAATAAGGACACACCATATCATCGAAATACTACATAACAAAACAAAATACGCATTATTTAGTTAAAAATAATAAATTATATGACATATCCGATAAATATTAAAATAAATCCTAAGTTATAAAACCATGCATACCGTAATAGGAATCTCCAATTGTCCCATTTGAAGGATTTCTCTCATGAACCTCAAAACGAAGTACCCGCAGTCTATGCCATTACGCTGACGAGGGCACTACACATAGAGAAACAAATAAGAAATAATATATAGATGTTTTGTGTTATCAAGTAGCATCACTATGTCGCTCCCAGGATTTTCATCCAAGTACAAACGCGAGAGTGGCGCGGAAAAACAGAGTCGCCAGCCGTGTAAATTTATCCCAAGAGAGGGAAAGGGAACATCGCATAAACCTGAGGAAGAGGGAAAGGAATGGTCATCGCAACCATAACCTGGGTTTGGGAGTCGGTTACGCGAGGGGAAGGTGCTAGCACCCCACGCGTCCATCGTACTCGATGGGATCCACGCTTGTTGTCTATTCTAAAGGGTGAGTTATACTATCATCTAGGGCTGTACTAAGACGGAGAGGGGAAAACAAAGACAGACTCGGTAGGACGTCGACGTCCTAGGCCTACGTACCCCCCTTGTGGAATGGGGAATTCAGAGTCAACGTAGTTCGGACCAAGTTCTTTTTTGTGTTTTTTATGAGCGACGTTAAGTTCGCGTCCGGCAGTTAGAGTCGATGCCTGTTTGCGAATCAGACGGAAAGTAACGTGCCCTTTTTGAAAATAACCTTTAGTTTGACGATCCTGAAGGACAAAAAGGTTTGAAGTTGGTTTGTATTTTTTAGGACAGAAGTGACTTAAGTTAGTTCATAAGTTGCATTGCACCAAAGTCTAGGGCACAGGGGCGAATGCTTAACGCATCGTCCCAAGACAGGACGCTCGCTAAGCACTCTAGAAAGATGAGAGGAAGCCCCTCATTTCTCATTCCCCATACTTAAGGCTCGTGCGCAATACACCTTATCCTTATTAAGTGTTTTAAAGAAATTTGAGATGAGAAGAGAGAAGACACAAGGGTAACTCTAAAGGGAGACTATGAATCCTAAAGTCATCATGCATGGGTGACCTATGGTTAGTGAGGTTTGACGACAACCTAAATCCTAAAGGAGAAAGATGAGAGAAGAGAAAGAAAGGATAAGAGTGACCATGGATACTTACCCATACCCTTAAAGAACTTACCTTAGTCCCTGCATAAAAGGTTAGTGAGAAACAGACATAAATAAAAGAAGGCAAGTGAAAATCAAACAATGGCAAACAATAGTGATAATAATCCAAACATGCATTTAGAAATCAAAGGAACAACCCCAAAGCAAATGGCACAAGTGCCTTTTCAAACAGATAATCAGATGTGGTCAGAAATAGGCATACAAGAAGATCTCAAGTGAAAGCCAATCAAATAATTAGAAAAAATGACTCCTAAAATTCCCAAATTAAACATCAATATTATTCAATCAGAGATAAACCAAATATCAAAAATCCCTGCAAAAAATCAAGATATTAGTCATCTAAATAATTAGGCAAAGTTCAGGTGGGAAGTGGGGTCCAGTGTGCCAAAGGGAAGGACCAAAATGTAATATGAAATAAATTTAAAAATGAAAGAAAAATGTTTTAATGTATTTTAGAATGTTAGTGAACAAATGCAAAAAGAACGGATTAAAACTGTATTACGGATGCAGAGAAATAAAATAAAGAAATTAGGTATGCATTATATGGATAATTCAAAAAGAAAATAGACTAAATAATTAATTTAAATGATAAAAATAAGATAAAAATAAAAAATAAAATTTGGGAAATTTATTAAAATGATAAATATGATGCATGAAATTTATTAGTAATTTTTTAATGCAATTAGGCATTTTTAAAAATTAAAAATGAAACAATATAATTAAAATAAAAATAAAATAAAATAAATGGCCTGGGGTGTAGATAGTAAGGGAATTGAACTGGAAATTGAAGTGGGCCTGGGAGAGGGGGTGAAAAGAAGGCCTGGTCCAATTAATTATTCAGAAAAAAAAATAAACATGGGCAGCTTACCGTGGAAAGCCATGTGCCTGGCACATGGGCTTTTTAATGTGCCGGCGAGATGTGGCCCGTTTGATGCAATGGACGCGTCAGATTAAGTCAATGTAATAGAAAGTAAATAAAAAGGAAAATATGGTTGGACGTACATGATAGCTACGATGGGGTGGTAAACACACGATCACACATTAAAAATCAGAAAAAAAATAAAATAAAAGACACATGGCCGCGTGAGGATCGTTGGATGGGAAGGATGAGTGGCTGGGATTTCGTCTTCTTCGTGAAGACCCTTGGCCGGCCGGAATTCCCCAGGTCGCCGGAGCCCTAGCTTCGGCCGCCCTAGCTTCACCTGCAGATCTTAAAAAGTGCCCAGAAATTTCATGGGGGTACACTATCCGACCCTGAATTTCGTCAGGAATCCAAATATGGCATCAAAAATCCCAAATTGTTAGTGTATAATAAAAAGCGAACGAAATATCATTAGGGCACAAAACTTTAAATCCACATTACAAGCAAACCACACGTCCAAAATTAAAAATAAATAGATCAGGATAATCACCAATCATCACACGTCAATATGCATATAAAAAAGGAGAGTTTTAGGATCCTTAAAAATCCTTCCAACCTGAGATGGTTCCACACGTGCACTTGCTTTTGGCTGCGAATGGTGGTTGATTTGCACTCTAGAGATCACCAAGAGAAGGTTTGTGGAAGAAATTTGAAGAAAATCCTTGTAGATCGTGAGATTTATTGAATTCAAGAATTAGGGTACAAGTTGTTGTTCTCCTCCAAATGCACGTGAATGAACCCTAACCAGTGCATGGATAGGTTTATATAGGCTAGGGTTTGTCACTGATGATGAATTGGGCTTGGGTAATTACTTGCTTAATGATTTTTTGAATTATCTTGAAAAATCACATTATGTTAAGTATACCTCCTCCATGCATATATATTTAAGAATTCCATGATGGATCACTTTCATTTGGATTGCTAGTTACACCTCAATGGAACTTGGGCCTTGAAAACAATTGATTCAAGAGTTTTAAACAATTTGGGAATTTTGAATAATGGAGAATAAATGAAGAATAAACCATGGAATTACTTTATTCTTGGGCCCAAAATAATCCTCAAGGAATGTCTTTTAATATTGGAATGTGGCATGAAGCAATGGAATTGATTATAAGTCATTATGCCCAAAGTTGTGAAAATGGGATCATAAGAAACCCTAAAAACCACTTTACCTTATTTTGATCATAACTGGAGTTTCACAAATGATATGGAGACCCACTAGTACTTGTTGGAAAAAGGAGAAAAAGATCTTAGACTTTCATGTTGGAGAAAAATTCATTTGAAGCCTTTTTAATGGTGAAAAATCAAGTTGAATGCAGTGCAGGAACTTGCCAAAAATGGAAACTTTTCATTATAGGTCACTTTCCAAATTTAGAAACTTTGCACCAACTCCTGATTCCTGATAAATATGTATGAAACTTGACCCTTGAAGACCATATGAGGATGTGAGACCTTGAAAACCTTGGAGAGAACCTCAAAATTCCACAGTTGACTTCTCCTCTCACTGTTGACTTTTACCCAATTCACCTGATTCTCAATCTTCTGATCAATTAACTCTCTCCTGAACCATACTGAGGGACAACCTCCCATCCCTAGGTACTTAGGGACCCAAGGAATACCATAGAATCAAGTCTTGCCCAAGAAATCAGAAATAAACTGACTTTATAGCAAACCCTAGTTGTGGTACCCTCAGCCTAGGAGGAAATAACACAGTCTCCAAATCCAAATTCCTCTGAATATGATGTGTATCCTCTCCAACAAAGATAAGATATGCCATTTGATGATGATAAAAACCCAAGGAGCTTGCCCATTGAAGCAATAAACCCAAGAATCTCAAAACCCTAATCTATGCACTGGTTAGGAGAGGATGATCCACCTGAGTTCCCTTGGACAAAACCAGGACTCTTGCTTGACCCTCTGAAGCACTGCCTCAGGCACCTTGACCCCATGCTAAGAACCAATGATATTCACACATGATAATGCAAAATGCAATGCAACATAAGCCAGTTAGTAATAAAGTAAGGAGGGCAAATTTTGGGGTGCAACAGCTGCCCCTATTCAATCAACTTGGTCCTGAAGGTATGATAGTGACGACTTTCAGACAATCAGGATGCACGGGGATTGAATACCAAAGAACCCGGAAATTTGCAATCCTCAACTGGAGAATTAGCCATGAATGCTGTACTGTCACAATACGGACGAGTGCTAGCTATGCTGGATATAAAGTGAAACAAACTCTCCCAAGTTACGTCATCTCTGCTGATAAAGAGAACCGACAAAGGAATCTCGAAATATGTCATCCCTGCTGACAAAGGGAACTGATGAAAGAAATCTCCAAAAGATTGACATCCCTGCTGATAAAGAGAAACTAGCAAAATAAGTACCATCCCTGCTGATAAAGGGAACTGACGAAAGAAAATCCCCAAAAGATTGCTATCTCTACTGATAAAGAGAAACTAGCAAAGCAAATGCCATCCCTGCTGATAAAGGGAAATTGACGAAAGAAAATCTTCAAAAGATTGCTATCTCTGCTGATAAAGAGAAACTAGCAAAGCAAATGCCATCCCTGCTGATAAAGGGAAATTGACGAAAGAAAATCTTCAAAAGATTGCTATCTCTGCTGATAAAGAGAAACTAGCAAAACAAGTGCCATCCCTGCTGATAAAGCGAAACTGACGAAGAACTATCCAAAAGATCGCTATCTCTGCTGATAAAGAGAAACTAGCAACACGAATGTCATCCCTACTGATAAAGGGAAACTGACAAAAGAAATATCCGAAAGATTGCTATCTCTGCTGACAAAGAGAAACTAGCAAAACCAATGCCATCCCTGCTGATAAAGGGAAACTGACAAAAGAAATATCCGAAAGATTACTATCTCTGCTGATAAAGAGAAACTAGCAAAACAAGTGCCATCCATGCTGATAAAGGGAACTGACGAAAGAAAATCCCCAAAAGATTGCTATCTCTGCTGATAAAGAGAAACTAGCAAAGCAAATGCCATCCCTGCTGATAAAGGGAAATTGACAAAAGAAAATCTTCAAAAGATTGCTATCTCTGCTGATAAAGAGAAACTAGCAAAACCAATGCCATCCCTGCTGATAAAGGGAAACTGACAAAAGAAATATCCGAAAGATTGCTATCTCTGCTGATAAAGAGAAACTAGCAAAACAAGTGCCATCCCTGCTGATAAAGGGAAACTAGCAAGATAAGTGCCGACTTCACTGGGGATAACGCGAGACAAAACTTCTGGTTTAAATCACCTCTGGCAAACAAAATATGTCAGGTAAGAACGGGATTTCACAAAAGAGAAAGGCCAGACAAACTTCTAACGGACCCATGATCCACAGATAAGATGGCTCCGCTGGGGAAAGGAGAAGTCTAAATAAAAGACTCTGCCGGGGAGCACATGTATGAGGAATACATCCCTCCAAAATCTCCTGAGTTATACCATCTTTGCTGAGAAAAAGAACTGGCAAAGAAAATATCAAACCCGGCTTATGCTTCGAATGCAAATGTTTGAATAATGGCGTAATGTTCCATACGTCGTGGAAATGCTACGCGTTTGAGGATGCAATGCGAATGTTTATGATATGCAAACGGGGTCTCTCCAGCAAAATAAATGCCGGAGAGAAAAGATTGATTCAGCTGGGGATGACAAAAATAAATTGTCCTCTGATTCTAAGAACTCTGCTGAGAAGGATCACACTGGCCGACTCTTTGGATCAACGACTTCAGCTGGGGATGAAATCCCGAAAGAACTTCCGGGGGCCACACCTGTCTTTCACTGAAGGTAATATCCAAAACCTGAGGTTTCTCCTCTGCTGGGGGAGTTGAGAATGAATGCCAATGACAGAACCAGAAGTTAGTTGCTAAGGATTGCTAATAACCAATGGGCTTAGAACTTGCTGGGGAAAATAGTCCATGATACTAGCCTACTTGGGGATACTGGTGAACTTAGCCTACTGATGGGGAGAATGACTTTACTCCCTTCTTGCTGGGGACTAGAATATGACATTGTCGGCGACAGCACGCTTCCTGACTGGATGGGGAAGATGAACACCCTGATTCTGTGGGGAATTAACATCTTGTTTCAGAGAAAATACTTTCCAGGTCTCCTGCTGGGGAAGGTCCGCTCTGCTGAGGAAAGTTTGTCCTGATGGGGAAGGAGCAATCTCAATGCTGGGGAGAGCCCACTGTTGGGGGCTACAATCCTGTTGCCCTGCAAGTCAAACAACAACAAAAGAATATGCTACAACCTGGCTATCACCGTTAACGCCTAAGTAATTCCTACTATTTTTCGTTATGCTCCGCAAAGCTCAAACTTTTATATGCAATGTTTATAAAAAATATCGGACGTTTTTTGCAAACAAAACAGTAAAAATAAAAGTAAAACAAACAATGGAAAGCTCTTTGAGTGAAATGAATATTTTATTGAGAAGAGTGGCCTGTAAATAGGCATTTACATTTGGAAGCAATTCCTAGAAAGAGGTAATTGCGCAAAAAAATGGAAAAGAAAATACACATGTCGGCAATGTGGGAGCAGATATCCACCATGATTCGACTCAGCTATGACCCATATGACTTGCTTATCCACAAACGTCTTGACCTTCGAAGAGACTAACTGTACTGATTCCTTTCTTTCAGAATTTCCAGGTATAGAGAGTGCTTCACAGATCGAACGCAGACCGTAGCCTTTCGCTTATAAATCCCTAACTTTTGCCTGGATCGCCCTTTTCGGGTTTTCAATCCACCGGGATACCCATTTTTGCCAAAGTCGCCTTTTCAGGTTTTTAACTTTGCAGGTTTACACGTTTCTCTTTACATTTTATCCCTAACTTTTGCCCGAACCTTTTCCTTTTTATGGTTCGCCGGGGTGCCCCTTTTTGCCTGGACTTTCTTTTTATGTCCAGCGGGTCTCTTTTATGCGAAGTATTTTTTGACTACGTCTGCGTTCATAGGGGATGTAAAATCTTCGCCGTCCATAGTTGAAAGTAGTAAAGCTCCACCAGAGAAAACCTTTCTGACTACATACGGCCCTTCGTAGTTTGGAGTCCATTTGCCCTTGTGATCTGTCTGAGGAGTAAGGATCCTTTTCAAAACCAATTCGCCTGTCTGAAAATTCCGAGGACGCACTTTCTGGTCAAAGGCGTGCTTCATCCTGCTCTGATACAAACGACCATGTGCGATGGCTGCCAACCTCTTTTCTTCAATAAGGTTCAACTGATCCAATCTGGAACGCACCCATTCAGCTTCATCAAGCTTCACATCTTCCAGAACTCTCAAAGACGGAATCTCGACCTCTAAGGGTAAAACTGCTTCCATACCATATACCAATGAGAAAGGGGTTGCCCCAGTTGACGTACGCACCGAAGTACGGTAACCATGTAGGGCATAAGGTAGCATTTCATGCCAGTCCTTATATGTTACCACCATCTTCTGCACAATCTTCTTGATATTCTTATTTGCCGCCTCAACAACACCATTCATCTTCGGACGATACGGAGAAGAATTGTGATGCTCGATCTTGAAACTCTGACATAGTTCCTTCATCATCTTATTATTCAAATTCGAGCCATTATCAGTAATGATTCTCTCCGGGACCCCATAACGACAGATGATGTCCTTCTTTATAAACCGGGCTACCACTTGCTTGGTGACATTGGCGTACGAGGCTGCCTCCACCCACTTCGTGAAATAGTCAATGGCAACTAAAATGAAACGATGCCCATTGGAAGCAGTGGGCTCAATCTTTCCAATCATATCAATGCCCCACATTGCAAAAGGCCAAGGAGACGACAACACATTTAGAGGCATAGGCGGTACATGCATCTTATCTGCGTAAATCTGGCATTTATGGCACTTCCAAGCGTACTTGAAATAATCAGAATCCATAGTCATCCAATAATATCCTGCCCTTAACAATTTTCTAGCCATGGTGTGTCCACTGGAATGAGTACCAAAAGAACCATCGTGAACTTCCTCCATCAATGAGCTTGCCTCGTGTTCATCAACACAATGTAGCAAGACCATATCGAAGTTCCTCTTATATAACACATCATCCTTGTTTAGGAAGAAGTTTCCTGCCAACCTTCTCAGAGTCTTCTTATCCTTGGTGGAGGCACCCTCTGGATACTCCTGTCTCTTCAGAAAAACCTTGATATCATGATACCACGGTTTACCATCAGACACATCTTCAATTGCAAACACAAAAGCTGGTCTGTCCAGACGCATGATTCTAATCGAAGGTGTTTCATTCCAACGGTTCACCTTATACATAGATGTCAATGTCGCCAACGCATCAGCCATCTGATTCTCAGCTCGGGGCACATAATGAAAATCCACCCTATCAAAGAAAGGTAACAACCTTCTGGCATAGTTGTTATAAGGCACCAAATTCGCCTGACGAGTCTCCCATTCTCCTGTAATCTGATTAACCACCAACGTGGAATCACCATAGACATCGAGGTTCTTAATTCTCAAATCAATTGCTTCTTCTAACCCCATGATGCATGCTTCATACTCCGCCTCGTTGTTGGTACACACAAATGCTAACCGGGCAGTGAAAGGTATATGAGAACCCTTCGGAGTTGTAATGATTGCCCCAATTCCATTACCATATGAGTTAACAGCCCCATCAAAAATCATCTTCCACTGTGATCCAATCTCAGGTCCTTCGTCAGGCAGAGGCTCTTCATAATCCTTCATTTTCAGAAACATAACATGCTCGTCTGGAAACTCAAACTTCATAGGCTGATAATCCTTGACTGGCTGATCAGCAAGATATTCTGACAGAACACTTCCCTTAATGGCCTTCTGAGAAACATACTGAATATCGTACTCTGTCAAAACCATCTGCCAACGGGCTATCCTTCCAGAAAGTGCTTGCTTCTCAAACACGTACTTAATCGGATCCATCTTCGAAATCAACAAGGTTGTGTGGTTTAACCTATACTGCCTTAGGCGCTTGGCTGCCCAAGCGAGTGCACAACATGTCTTTTCCAGCATAGAGTATCTTGATTCGTAATCAGTGAACTTCTTACTCAGGTAGTAAATGGCGTGCTCTTTTTTACCCGTCTCGTCGTGTTGACCGAGCACACAACCCGTCGAATTCTCCAGAACCGTAAGGTACATAATCAACGGTCTCCCAGACACTGGTGGCATAAGGACTGGAGGTTCTTGCAAATACGTCTTTATCCTTTCAAACGCCTCTCGACAATTTTCATTCCACCTGACCTCTTGATCCTTTCTTAACAACTTGAAAATTGGTTCACATGTGGCTATCAGATGAGAGATAAACTTGGCAATGTAATTCAGCCTCCCAAAGAAACCATGAACCTCTTTCTCTGTTCTTGGCTCAGGCATCTCCTGTATGGCTCTTATCTTTGTAGGATAACCTCTATACCCCTTTCACTAACAATGAAACCCAGCAATTTACCAGACCTCACACCGAAAGTGCACTTGTTCGGATTCAATCTCAACCTGAACTTCCTCAACCTTTCAAACAGCTTCTGGATGTTTACCAAGTGTTCTTCCTCTGTCTGTGACTTCGCAATCATGTCATCAACATAAACTTCAATCTCCTTGTGAATCATATCATGAAAGAGAGTCACCATCGCCCACTGATAGGTTGCCCCAGCATTCTTCAATCCGAAGGGCATTACCTTGTAGCAAAATGTTCCCCACGGTGTTATGAAAGTAGTCTTCTCCATGTCCTCTGGGGCCATTTTGATTTGGTTATACCCAGAGAAGCCATCCATGAAGGAAAACACAGAATATTGAGCAGTATTGTCCACTAACACGTCAATGTGGGGGAGCGGGAAATCATCCTTCGGGCTCGCCCTATTCAAATCTCGGTAATCAACACACATCCTGACCTTTCCATCCTTCTTAGGTACAGGTACTATATTAGCAACCCACGGAGGATAATTTGTCACAGCAAGAAATCCGGCGTCCAACTATTTCTGAACCTCTTCCTTGATCTTGATAGCCATATCTGGTTTCGTCCTTCTCAATTTCTGCTTGACTGGAGTACAACCCTCTTTAAGCGGTAGCCGGTGTGAAACGATGTCAGTGTCAAGCCCAGGCATGTCTTGGTAAACCAGGAAAAGATATCCACATACTCTCGAAGCAACTCAATCAATCTTCCCTTAACGGTGTCTTCTAGGGCAGCCCCGACCTTTACTTCTCGCTTAACATCCTCGGTTCCCAGATTAACAGTCTCAACTTCCTCCTGATGAGGTAGAATAACCCTTTCCTCTTGTTTCAGTAACCTGGCTAATTCTTCTGGTAAGTCACAGTCTTCGTCAATCTCTTCTTCGGCCTGATAGATGGGATTGTCGAAGTCATATCGAGCCATAGCTAAGTCAGGGGTGGAATCTGAACAAAGGAACCTGCATGATGGATGTTTTATGTTCATTATGAGTGCAACAAACAAGAAAACACATTGCCATTTTGATGTGGGTTAATGCAAAAAGTAAAAAATAGAAAGACAGGGATCAAAATATTTGAATGAAAAAATGTCCTTTATTGATGATAAAAATAGCAAATAAAACATCCAAGCCCTACAAATAAATATCACTACGTCTTGGGCAGAACGTAGGACTCAATATAACAGAAAACAAAAGTAAATTACTCCGGGCGCGTCACTTGGATAACTTTCTCGGAGGACCAGTTGCCTAGACTCTGACCAGGAATGCAAGGGCGGATCCATCCATCCATGTCACAATCACTATCTCCTTCATCCTCAATAGCATTGACTCTGTCGAAGAAAACACCGGCACTGGTGAAACGGACTGGACCATAGAACTTGGGAGGCTCTTCAGAACGCCTGGGGGGCTTGTAACCCAGTCCATGAGTATCTTGCTTCCTTTGAACATCAATAACACTGCCCCACTTCTGAGAACCAACAGCTTCAACTATAGCACGCGCCTCTTTGAAAGAGGACATTGGAACTTCTGGTTGTATGACGACTTTAGGTTGGGCAACCGCCTCAGGCTGAGTGACTGCCTTTGGGGGTTCCTGGGAATCTTCACAGCTTTAAAGGCTTGGCACAAAGTTTCCTGTATCTCGCCATCTACCTCTACATACTTGAAGGTCGATAGGTGACTCACCATGATATCTTCTTCACCACAAACAGTCACAACGTGGCCATCCACCATATACTTCAACTTTTGGTGCAGCGTAGAAGTTACTGCCCCAGCACCGTGGATCCAAGGGCGACCCAACAAATAACTATAGGCAGGCTGAATATCCATTATGTAAAAGGTGGTGTTGAAAACCTCAGGACCCATCTTGATCGGCAGAACTAACTCTCCAAACACTGACCTCTTGGAGCCATCAAAAGCACGTACCACTAAGTCACTTGGTGTACAAATCAACCCACGAGTATCCAACTTCATCAGAGCCTTCTTTGGCAACACATTCAAAGACGACCCAGTATCAACTAGCACATGCGACATCAAAGAACAACGGCATTCCACTGAAATATGTAGAGCGTTGTTGTGATTCCTCCCAGCCGGAGTCAGATCTAAATCAGTGAAACCCAAACCATTACCAGCATTCACATGCGCCACAGCCCCTTCTAACTGATTGACGGATATTTCCTGTGGTACATAAGCCATATTCAGAACCTTCAGCAATGCATTTCGGTGTGCCTCAGAGCATAACAGTAAGGATAGAATGGAAATCTTCGATGGAGTTTGGTGAAGCTGGTTAACAATCTTGTAATCACTTTTTCTGATCAACCTCATAAACTCTTCTACATCTTCTGAGAAAGTATCCCTACCTTGCTTTGTCGTAGAATTATTAGCTTCCTGCCTCTGTACGGACTCATCCATCATCTGTTTACCCTTATCTTGTCTTGAACTGCCAGCTTGATTCTCGGACGGAATAAAGACCCTACCACTCCTAGTGATAGCCCCTGCTTCAACAAGACTTCCAACCCCTGTATTCACAGCTGATGTGTCTTCCAATTCCTGCTTCTTACCATTAACAAACACCTCGGCCCCATAGTTCCATGGGATGGCCTTGGTGGTCTCATACGGGACTGGTCCAGGAACAGTGATAGTGACCAACGCTGGTCTCGCTGGCGCTGATATAGTTATTGTCTTGAATGGAATTGTTATCGTGGCAACATCAATTTCTCTGTCAGTAACATTACTCTGCTTGCAACCTCTGTCAAACTATAATACCTCTTCGTTGATCATTCTCTGAATACCCGCTTTCAATAAGTCACAACCGCCTGGCTGCGACACACATCCTACACAACCTTCATCACAACCGGGAAATACCCCTCCCTTCAACAGTCTTTCCTTCACCACACCCAAGGGAGTTTGGACTTCGTTCACATCTGAAATCAAACTCAAGTCTTCATAGTCTTCAATAATAACGTTGATCTTTGGCCCACCGTGATTCGGCATCGGGTTCTGATTCACATTTGGGACGTCATTGGAGAAGTTGATGGCTTTGGAATCCACCAAATCTTGAACCTTATGCTTAAAAGCTTTACAGTTCTCAGTATGGTGTCCGGGTACCCCATAATGAAACTCACAGTGGGCGTTGGCATCATAGCCGGGAGGTGGATTGCCAGTAGGTGGAACCAATATTCTTGTCTGAATTAACTGCAGTTTCAACAAGTGCTGGAATAATTGAGAGTAGGACATAGGTGGAGTGTCAAAATGCCTATCCCGCCTATTCTGAGACTGTGATCGGTAAGGAGCCTGATTTTGTTGTTGAGACGTTGCTGGCTGCTGAGGTGCTACTGGGATGGTTACAGAAGCCACCTACTGATTATAGTTCTGACGAGGTCCATCTCTACCATGATATGATGACACAGAGTTTGTATCTCCCTCCTTCTTCTTATAACCACTGGCATAAGGCTTCTTACTTCCTCCAGATGAGGACCCATCACCGCCTGATATTTTTCCTGCCTTAATTCCGCTTTCCACCATCTCTCCTACCAAGATCAAATCAGCAAATTTTCCGGTCATACATGGTACCAACTTTTCATAGTAATGACCCTGCAAGGTGGCCATAAACATAGTTATCATTTCACGTTCCAACATGGGAGGCTGAACCCTAGCTGCCAGTTCACGCCACCTCTGAGCGTACTCCTTGAAACTCTCATTGTTCTTCTGTGACAGATTCTGTAGCTGTGTTCTGTTAGGAGCCATATCAGTGTTATACTGATAGTGTCTAATGAATGCCCCCGCTAGATCTCTCCAACTACGCACATCCTTCCTCTCTAGTTGCATGTACCACTCCAGGGATGCCCCAGATAGGCTATCCTGGAAGCAATGCATCATCAGCTTTTCATTCTTCGCATGCGCAGCCATTTTGCTTGCATATGCCCTGACATGGGTCCTCGGACAAGTCATACCATTATACTTCTCGAAAGTAGGAGTCTGAAACTTATGCAGAATAACGACGCCTGGAACCAGCCCCAAATCCTCTAGATCCATTCCCACAGAATCCTGATTCACAACACCCCTTAGTTGTTCCTCAATCAACCTGATTCTCTGATCATTGTCAATCTGGGGACCAGCATCCCCACCTGGCAGAGAAAATGCATCATCTTGAACATCATCATACTGACGACTCTGAACTGCGCCAGCACCAGTACCACGTCCCCCAGCATTTTTAGCTCCGCCCGGAGGAATCACAACACCAGAAACAGGAACACCTCCGACAGTAAGACCATTCTGACCATTACCAGTAACACCAGTCTGAAGCCCTCCATGAAGGACACCATCATCATCAACCCTCGCAATCAGTGGCTGAACGAGAGTCCTCAACTGCTCTTGTCCCTGAGCAACCCCTTGCATTAATTCCATGAATTGGTTCATGCGAGTCCGCATCTCAATGATCTCATTCTGTAGCTGATCCATGAGTCTCTTCTGATTCTGTCTAGTAGGATACAGGTGAATGAGCTGATCTGCAATTCTGAGATGAGAACAAGATAAGAATACTGGAAATAAACACCTGTCATGCAAAATGATTATGCAAGATGATTATGAATATGCAAATGCAAATGAACATGTTTGAATATTAACAGGGCGATCCACCCCTTGATTCCAGTTTAATAACAAGATAGAACGGAACTTCTGCTCATATATTAAGAAAGCTAGAGGAAAACCAAATGTCGACAATCACGAATCCAAGATACAAATCTGAACACATAAATCATAGAGGTCCCAACCAACAAGCCTGGTGGTGATCCTAATACAATAAAAGAGAAAAGAAAACTATGGCATATCATCAAAGTCCACAAGTGTCAATCCCCCCATCCATTATGCTTTCTGCACCAGTCTTGAATCTCCTTGAACAACTTTCTGGTATCGGGATGCTTCGGCCTCTGAATTAGCCCTTGAATGAGAAGGTCTCTCCTGTGTATGATCCCATCCAAGTATCTGCAATGTAATTCCCAAGCGTCTTCTCCAGTAGCACCATTCATGATAGGACCCTCATGTCTAGGTTTCTTCACTTCAGCTTGGACTTTTAGTTCTTCCATGGAGGCTATGGCTTCCTTGAGTCGACCCTCGACTATTTGTCTCTTGAATATCCCTGATAAGATCTCAACGTCTTTCTTCTTGAGCGTCGACTTCAACTGATCAATCTTAGCTATGTAGTCGTCTTCCTTTCTCTTATTCTCAGCCATAGCAGTTTCTCGGTGCTCATCAAACCTGTGAATCTTCAACAAAGCCTTGCCTAATTCCTCCTCCTTGGACCTGAGAACGTTACTGATACCATCCAAAGCTTGTTTCATCCTTTCTCTGGATACGACCATGTCAGCAAGCTCTTTTTCTGCTTTAGCAAGGAGCTCTGTCTTCAACTTGGCGGTATGGACAGCTTCACCTCGCTCATGCTTCCATTGATAAATCTCTCTCTTTAGCTCACTATTTTCTTCCCGCAACCTTTCCTTTTCAGCCCATAATTTGTTATACTTCTCCAACTCAACGGTGGTAGGAGGCTCGATCACTAAAGGATACAAAGGTGGTTCCACCGGGAATGGGAGAAGCTCCTCTTTTGCTCTCTTCTTAATCCACTCTTTATAGGAAGGGAAAGCCCGATTATTACTTTTTCCGAATGGAATTTTACCCTTCTTGGTCACCTGTTTCCAAGCATTCACAACTTTCCTTATCAACCCTTGATCCTCAATACCATTGAAGAATAAGGACTCTTGGACATCTCGCTCTTCGGGTGGATTTTTCAAAGGATAGCCAAACTGTCTGATAGCTAGGGAGGGATTATAGTTAATTCCACCTTTCCTCCCTATCAAGGGTACATTAGGGAATTCTCCTCATTTGCAAATAATCTCCATTCCTAGCAAGTCACGATTAAACCAAACAATGTTGTCGGCAGTCAAGCCCATTACCCTCTTAGACCACTTCAGAGAATCATTCGTATCAACGAAAGTGCCAGATTCAGGGAGGTGACTCAGAAACCAAGTAGCTAAGAGCGGTGCACAACAACTTACAGTTTTCCCACGCCTATTCTCATTCTTGTAGTGGAATGAGTGATACACATCACCTAGCAAGGTAGGTATAGGGTTCTTCGAAATAAAGATTCTGACGGCGTGCATATCCACCAGATCGGGAATATTCGGAAACAAGACAATCCCATAGATGCACATAGCTAGGATGGCTTGGAAAGCAGTCCAATTCTTCTCTTTGACACGTATGCAGGCTTGATCAAACAGGAACTTCAATATGAAACCCTTAACTCCTTGTTTTTCTTCAATATTACTGTTCAGAACGTCACTAATATGAAGAGCCACAACCATTTCTTTTATACCGGGGTGTTCTTCAGAAAAGAAAACTATATCATGACTGATAGGAATTCCCAAAATAAATGAGAACTCCTCCAACGTTGGGGCCAAGATGTAGTCTGGAAAAGTGAAGCAACGCAGAGACAGATCGTAAAACTGAAGAAGTGTATGAATGGCATCCTTCTCATACTTGGAGATATTATAGACAAATTTCAGAAGTCTTCCATACCTTCCACTGAACTCTGCACGAACTCCAGAACCAGCCATATTAATCAATTTGTGAATCAGTGTCAAAGTTGGTTCTGGGAATGAATAGGCAACAGTCTTCTTTCTCTGAACATCCATGCTGAAGTAACCTCAGAAAACCGGAATCAAGAGTAAGATGCGAGCCCTGAAAAATGTCAAACATGTCAGAATGCAAGAAAAATGATATGCGCATGCAAACATGGGGTCAAGGCACACTGCTGGATGTGCTGTGATGTTAGCTGGACGAGAACCACAACCCATAAAACCATAATTCTGAACCGCCGAGGAACCCAAATAAACAGACATTGATGAGAAATCCAGAAAACCGGGTAGGTTGAAAATCTCGGTTACCTGCAAACCTGCAAACACCCATCCCCTCTCACATGTGGGTACTAGGATGTTCATTATCCCGGGCTCTCAGGTCGAGAAACGATGATACGTTCACCATTTCTGGTTTGGCATCATCATCAATCGAGTAGGCCTCAACTGATTCTCCAAAGCGGAAGGTCCTCAGCTTTGGCACTGAGGTCGAGAAACAATAGTACATTCATCCCTCGGGGTACAGTACTATCGTCAATCGAGGAGTGCCTTCACTGATTCTCTTCAAAACGTAGGGGCCATCCTATGCGAGTTCCAAAGCGGGCCCTCGGGTGCGAATGGGTTTGCCACAGGATGTGGTCTACCACTGTCACCACTAAAGAGGGATGTTTCCACTAAGGTCCTCAATGATCGGTCACCAGAGTCGACAGCTCTCTAGATCAACAACCCAACATGCGCAAGACACACACGTTAGAATGCGTCCCAAGATAGCCTCGTCTGGTTGTGAATTTCGTGAACACACAAACGTACCAAGCGGGCACGTAGGTCCCACTACTTTCCACTCTAGTCCTAGGGTATTCTCAAGCCTGGGTATTGGGCTTAGCTCTCAGTCCCACCCAACCTGCAAAACAAAGAATAGCCAGCACAGCACAGCAGCATGACAGTAATAAAAAATGAAATGCAAAAAATGCGGTAAAAATAAAAATAAAATATAACACATAAAGCAAAACAAAAACAAGACACCCAAAGAGAACAAAGACAAGCAAGTGTTAGGATTGACTCGCTTAGGGATGGACCAGCATAGGTCAACCAGAGTCCCCAGCAGAGTCGCCAGCTGTCGCTCCCAGGATTTTCATCCAGGTACAAACACGAGAGTGGCGCGGAAAAACAGAGTCGCCAACCGTGTAAATTTATCCCAAGAGAGGGAAAGGGAACATCGCATAAACCTGAGGAAGAGGGAAAGGAATGGTCATCGCAACCATAACCTGGGTTCGGGAGTCGGTTACGCGAGGGGAAGGTGCTAGCACCCCACGCGTCCATCGTACTCGATGGGATCCACGCTTGTTGTCTATTCTAAGGGTGAGTTATACTATCATCTAGGGCTGTACTAAGACGGAGAGGGGAAAACAAAGACAGACTCGGTAGGACGTCGACGTCCTAGGCCTACGTACCCCCCTTGTGGAATGGGGAATTCAGAGTCAACGTAGTTCGGACCAAGTTCTTTTTTGTGTTTTTTATGAGCGACGTTAAGTTCGCGTCCGGCAGTTAGGGTCGATGCCTGTTTGCGACTCAGATGGAAAGTAAAGTGCCCTTTTTGAAAATAGCCTTTATTTTAACGATCCCGAAGGACAAAAAGGTTTGAAGTTGGTTTGTATTTTTTAGGACAGAAGTGACTTAAGTTAGTTCATAAGTTGCATTGCACCAAAGTCTAGGGCACAGGGGCGAATGCTTAACGCATCGTCCCAAGACAGGACGCTCGCTAAGCACTCTAGAAAGATGAGAGGAAGCCCCTCATTTCTCATTCCCCATACTTAAGGCTCGTGCGCAATACACCTTATCCTTATTAAGTGTTTTAAAGAAATTTGAGATGAGAAGAGAGAAGACACAAGGGTAACTCTAAAGGGAGACTATGAATCCTAAAGTCATCATGCATGGGTGACCTATGGTTAGTGAGGTTTGACGATAACCTAAATCCTAAAGGAGAAAGATGACAGAAGAGAAAGAAAGGATAAGAGTGACCATGGATACTTACCCATACCCTTAAAGAACTTACCTTAGTCCTGCATAAAAGGTTAGTGAGAAACAGACATAAATAAAAGAAGGCAAGTGAAAATCAAACAATGGCAAACAATAGTGATAATAATCCAAACATGCATTCAGAAATCAAAGGAACAACCCCAAAGCAAATGGCACAAGTGCCTTTTCAAACAGATAATCAGATGTGGTCAGAAATAGGCATACAAGAAGATCTCAAGTGAAAGCCAATCAAATAATTAGAAAAAATGACTCCTAAAATTCTCAAATTAAACATCAATATTATTCAATCAGAGATAAACCAAATATCAAAAATCCCTGCAAAAAATCAAGATATTAGTCATCTAAATAATTAGGCAAAGTTCAGGTGGGAAGTGGGGTCCAGTGTGCCAAAGGGAAGGACCAAAATGTAATATGAAATAAATTTAAAAATTAAAGAAAAATGTTTTAATGTATTTTAGAATGTTAGTGAACAAATGCAAAAAGAACGGATTAAAAATGTTTTACGGATGCAGAGAAATAAAATAAAGAAATTAGGTATGCATTATATGGATAATTCAAAAAGAAAATAGACTAAATAATTAATTTAAATGATAAAAATAAGATAAAAATAAAAAATAAAATTTGGAAAATTTATTAAAATGATAAATATGATGCATGAAATATTTTAGTAATTTTTTAATGCAATTAGGCATTTTTAAAAATTAAAAATGAAACAATATAATTAAAATAAAAATAAAATAAAATAAATGGCCTGGGGTGTAGATAGTAAGGGAATTGAACTGGAAATTGAAGTGGGCCTGGGAGAGGGGTGCGAAAAGAAGACCTGGTCCAATTAATTATTCAGAAGAAAAAAAATAAACATGGGCAGCTTACCGTGGAAAGCCATGTGCCTGGCACATGGGCTTTTTAATGTGCTGGCGAGATGTGGCCCGTTTGATGCAATGGACGCGTCATATTAAGTCAATGCAATAGAAAGTAAATAAAAAGGAAAATATGGTTGGACGTACATGATAGCTACGATGGGGTGGTAAACACACGATCACACATTAAAAATCAGAAAAAAAAATAAAATAAAAGACACATGGCCGCGTAAGAATCGTTGGATGGGAAGGATGAGTGGCTGGGATTTTGTCTTCTTCGTGAAGACCCTTGGCCGGCCGGAATTCCCCAGGTCGCCGGAGCCCTAGCTCCGACCGCCCTAGCTTCACCTGCAGATCTTAAAAAGTGACCAGAAATTTCATGGGGGTACACTATCCGACCCAGAATTTCGTCAGGAATCCAAATATGGCATCAAAAATCCCAAATTGTTAGTGTATAATAAAAAGCGAACGAAATATCATTAGGGCACAAAACTTTAAATCCACATTACAAGCAAACCACACGTCCAAAATTAAAAATAAATAGATCAGGATAATCACCATTCATCACACGTCAATATGCATATAAAAAAGGAGAGTTTTAGGATCCTTAAAAATCCTTCCAACCTGAGATGGTTCCACACGTGCACTTGCTTTTGGCTGCGAATGGTGGTTGATTTGCACTCTAGAGATCACCAAGAGAAGGTTTGTGGAAGAACTTTGAAGAAAATCCTTGTAGATCATGAGATTTGTTGAATTCAAGAATTAGGGTACAAGTTGTTGTTCTCCTCCAAATGCACGTGAATGAACCCTAACCAGTGCATGGATAGGTTTATATAGGCTAGGGTTTGTCACTGATGATGAATTGGGCTTGGGTAATTACTTGCTTAATGATTTTTTGAATTATCTTGAAAAATGACATTATGTTAAGTACACCTCCTCCATGAATATATATTTAAGAATTCCATGATGGATCACTTTCATTTGGATTGCTAGTTACACCTCAATGGAACTTGGGCCTTGAAAACAATTGATTCAAGAGTTTTAAACAATTTGGGAATTTTGAATAATGGAGAATAAATGAAGAATAAACCATGGAATTACTTCATTCTTGGGCCCAAAATAATCCTCAAGGAATGTATTTTAATATTGTAATGTGGCATGAAGCAATGGAATTGATTATAGGTCATTATGCCCAAAGTTGTGAAAATGGGATCATGAGAAACCCTAAAAACCACTTTGCCTTATTTTGATCATAACTGGAGTTTCACAAATGATATGGAGACCCACTAGTACTTGTTGGAAAGAGGAGAAAAAGATCTTAGACTTTCATTTTGGAGAAAAATTCATTTAAAGCATTTTTAATTGTGAAAAGTCAAGTTGAATGCAGTGCAGGAACTTGCCAAAAATGGAAACTTTTCATTATAGGTCACTTTCCAAATTTAGAAACTTTGCACCAACTCCTGATTCCTGATAAATATGTATGAAATTTGACCCTTGAAGACCATATGAGGATGTGAGACCTTGAAAACCTTGGAGAGAACCTCAAAATTCCACAGTTGACTTCTCCTCTCACTGTTGACTTTTACCCAATTCACCTGATTCTCAATCTTCTGATCAATTAACTCTCTCCTGAACCATACTGAGGGACAAACTCCCATCCCTAGGTACTTAGGGACCCAAGGAATACCATAGAATCAAGTCTTGCCCAATAAATCAGAAATAAACTGACTTTATAGCAAACCCTAGTAGTGGTACCCTCAGCCTAGGAGGAAATAACACAGTCTCCAAATCCAAATTCCTCTGAATATGATGTGTATCCTCTCCAACAAAGATAAGATATGCCATTTGATGATGATAAAAACCCAAGGAGCTTGCCCATTGAAGCAATAAACCCAAGAATCTTAAAACCCTAATCCCTTGCCCATTGAAGCAATATAACAAAAGTTTAGATGGATAATTTCTACGCAAAAGATACAAATTAAAGATTAGAATCAAATTAGAATGAAAATCTTACCCGTTTCCAGTATTATACGGTAAAAGAAACAGACTTTCTGTGTTGCTGGCCATAAATCGCTCAAGTAAGTGGTCTCTTACTTCAATTGCATTCATACCAATTCTCGGTGCATTAACAAGGCTGCAAGAGAAGAAACGGAATCTGTTTGACAATTCCGTCCCCCGCATAAATTTTTCATACAGGCACCCTAAATAAAAAAATAATAAACATTAGACTATTTTAATTGAAATGTGTAAATAAATTGTTCAACTAAATAAATAATAGATTGGTTGGAGTACCAGATGTATGAATGCATAACACCGATGCCTAATTCAGTATGCTTGAATATCTGCTCCATGTCCTCTTTTCCCATTATCTCGGAATGCGAAAATCCAAAAACACCTTCGACCATTTCTATTTGACGAATAGCACCATCCATCAAATCTGACATTGTCATAAGTGTTTCTAGACACGACTGAAAGCGAGCTCTTTTTTCCTGCACGGTCCTTGTAGGAGCTTTTTTCATGCCGGTCTGTTGTGAAGCATGAGCAGGAACCTAACAATCATATAAGTTAGGTAAAGTAGAAAATCATGAAACAGTTGAATTCAGATAATAGAATAACACTTAAAAGCTACCTCTCTGTGTGATTCAACAGACTCGTTTTGCCGCAAAACCCCTTTATTCTTAACTGCGGGTTTTGTAGGAGTCTAACATTACCATGTAAAAAAAATGTAAGTAATGGTTTAGAATGATTTTCATAATCGTTCAGAATTTACATTTGAATACTAAGAGATTCGTAATGGTTTTCAACATACCTCATCACCTATGGAAATGAGGTCTAACGGCCATGCAACAAACGAACCTATTGCATCCCGCAACAATGTAACCTCTGAAACCAATGCAGGTATGGGTAGTACCACATCCGTATCTAAAGCGATATCAACCGACACTTTCAGATATCCATTAGGGAGTGGTTGATGGTGAAGTAACACTCCCACAAGGTTATGCAGTTTTCCCTTGCCAACCATGCGATAAGTCGGTAACGACAAATACAGTTGGCAAGATGAAATGCCCTGAAGCAATAATAAATATGTAACTGTTAATATGTATAAAGGTCAATTAAAATAAATGTGTTAATTTAATTAAAATAAATATGTGCTAATTACCTCAGGAATTTTATTTGGAGAATTGATACTAGCTTTGTCACTAGTATCTTTCAAACTGGAACCACGCTTTTCCGCCTCATATCTCTCTTTATCCTGTTGCAATTCACGGACTTGCGCTTGTAGTGCCATCAAAGTTTGCATGACTTCTTGGTTGCTGGGATTTTTTCTCTTTGGTTGCTTATATAGGGAAGATGGAGTTACACCATATCCTTTACCTCTCACCCGACTGGGATACTCAGGAACATTTAGTACTCGACTAAGAATGCTCCTGCAATCATTCTCATCTGTGGGTAAGAATTTAGATAGATTCTCCTGAAATTCATTGACAAATCGAAAATTATTAGTGGGGATTAAAAATTAATTATATTTTAATAAAATTTCGATTAACTTTGAGACATAATGTTATACTTACACATTCGTCATAAACATGCTGAACATCTTCTCTAACAGCTCCATCCTTACCCACGCGAGCTTCCTTCCCCAAAACATGGTCCGGAAGTGATGATTCTTCACTTTTAGACTCTTTTAACTACACATTTAGTTAAATAATAAGTTCATCAATTATAACACAATAATACAATTAATAAAATCATAGCATTAATATATACTTACCAATTTTTGTTGTAACTGTGCATATCCCAAACGCCCTTTTCTGTATGGATACACGGGTTTTGATGCTCTTTCGCGATTAATGGCACTCAATTTCTGGATAAAAAAGTTTAATTCATATCAAAACAAACTAATGAAACAAATATATAATACAATCAATAGACATGACAAGATAACATTACATTGAATTCTTCGGTTTTCCGTTTGGCTACAAAAATGCCCCATTCTTCCAGTGTAATCACATCCGCATACAACGGTGGAAGTTCTGCTTCAACAAAATTTTTGTCCTCATCCCTTAGATATTTGTTTGATAATAAGGCTCTAAACCCTCTGTGTCTCTTTCCAGCCAATTGAAGACAATACTTTTCCCGGCTTTCTTCAATATTAAAGGACCTCTACGAAAAAACATACACATATAAACATAAAGCGTGTTAGTATAAGTAAATTAAAGACTTAATCGTCAATAAAAATCTAATAACATCAATCATATTTGGTAAGTACCTGTATCTCAGTCCATATCTTTTCTTTACCGACATCCAACGATTTACTCCTCCAATTATCACTACTGATTGGAATGTGCTGATGGACAAGTGAACCAATGTATGAAGACAACATTGAACCGTTAGGCTCAACTAGTTGGTTCTCATCACTCCAATGTACATCAAATTTCGTCCCTTTATCTCTAGCGCGGATGATTGACTTCATAATGGTTTTTCCTCGTTTTATTTCATGTTCTACTTTCGAAGCTTCATTCTGAGCTTCATGTGTATCATGTGTCTCGTGCGTATCTTCCTGGTTACTAGACATTTTACCTGTAAGAAAGAAAAAACAAAAATTAAATGACAAAATATTCAGTAGAAAACTCAATCGCTTCTTCAACAATGTCTAAAATTTTGAACTGATGTTTTAAACTACATTATACAGATTTCAATAATGCATTGTACTACCCTGGCACTTATTTTATAAGTAATGAAAAACTTAAGCTTATGAATTATACTACACTCCACATAAGTTTAAAATAATATATAAAATGTTATAAGTTATTTTGATAAAATCTTTTAAATATAAAAATATCAATTAACGATTTTTAAAATGGTGCCTGGTTTTTGTGTTAGAATGAGTATGAAACACCAACACCAACATCAACAAATACTACACCAGAAATATCAACAACATCTAACAGGGAGAACAAACCAAGTATCAGAACCATATATCATCACCAACAATAACACCAACACTACAAGCAGAACAACAAAACAACAGAACAACATACCATACCATACCATCATTTTTCACACGAATACCTTACCATCAACAAACTAAACATCAACAACAGAACAACAAAACAACATACAATGAAACTTCACGAAAGCAATGAATCTTAATGAAGCAAGAACAACGTGAAGAACAATGAAACTTAATGAAGCAAGAACAACGTACCTCTTCTTCGTTTCGTCTTCAATGGCAGTGAAACTTCACGTCTGACAATGGCAAGAACAACAATGAAACTTCACGAAAGCAATGGCAGAGAAGAACGACGGCAATGGCGAATGGGTTTCAGCAGAGAAGAAAGATAGCAAGGGTTTTCTAAAACGTGTGGTCAAGAGAAGAATATGAATAAAAGTTTCAGAAAATAAAATGAAATGTAACCATTATTTTAATTCATAAATTACCTTAGAGGGGGCTTCCCTTATAAAGCGCTTTCTAAAGTTGGAGAATTTAATTACCTTAGAGGGCGCTTTCCTAAAAGCGCTTTCTAAGGTTAACCTTTAGACAGCGCTTTTATAAAGCGCTTTCTAAAGTTGGAGAGTTTAATTACCTTAGAGGGCGCTTTCCTAAAAGCGCTTTCTAAGGTTAACCTTTAGACAGCGCTTTCTAAAGTATTATCTATAGCAGCGCTTTCCAGAAAGCGCTTTCTAAGGTGGCTACCATTTAGGGCATTTAACAGCGCTTTTGAAAAGCGCTTTCTAAAGGTTATCTATTACAGCGCTTTTTTTTAGCGAAATTTTTTAAAGACCTATAGCAGCGCTTTGTCTAAAAAGCACTGTCTTGGCGTAGTGTACTATCTAGAATGAATTCAACTCTTTCTTATAAGCAATCGTATTGACCAACATCCAAACTATAAGCTCCACATGTAGAACAATAAAGTTTTCATGACTTTGAGCAGAACTACTCAAAGTAGCAGCAAAAACATGTTTATATATGCCTATACAAATAGTAGGCTTTTGGCTGCCAAGGGAAACTCCATTAATGTTACTGATGCGATTCGAGCCTAAAAAATCTTGATGAGAGACTTAATTTTGGTGAGATGGTGGGTTCCAATTATGTTTTCTAAAGGGTTACGACTGATATTATGGGTTGGTACCTATAGACACTCTGACGCCTAAGTTAGTGACTTAATAAGGTAGAGGAAAATATTTTAGGTTTTAGAGAATGTGTACCTTGATTACAAAGTTTATCCTCTTTTATAGATGGATTAAATTGTTTAAAATATCCAAAACCTTCCTTGTTAGGGGAAGATGTATTTGTATTACTCGTTTTGTCATCCCAATGCATTTATCCAATCATGCGCCTTAATTAGGTGTATTCTTAGGATATAATTTATTATGTTTTTAAGGTCTTAAACCCTTTTCTCCTAGTCTTCCTTTCCCTATAATTTCTTGAGACAATCATTCACAAGGGTTAAAGATAAGATTTTATCGTTTTTAGTATTCTCTGTAATATTCTCATATCCCTTTGATAGAAAATGATGGGATTTAGTGAGATTTTTTGCCTACATCATTTTCCACTCGTCAATCTTTATGTTTAGTGTGATGGCCTTGTACTAGACCTAATATGAGGATTTTCCTGAGAATTATCTTATTAACTATTATCCTAACATTTTCATTATTAATGAAGTGTTCTTCGTTTACTTGTTGATGCACAACTCTTTTTTATAATGCTTTTAAAATGTAGGATTTTGTCTTTCTGTCATCTAATTCTAAGGAGCACGCATGTATAATATTCTTATGTGTTACATTTCCTTCTTTTCTTTACTTTTTTTTATCATTCCTTGCAATTTCTCTACTCTTAACTGAAGTGAACTTTCTCTTTCCCCATTATGGTTCTCTTACTTATTCCTTAACTTCTCAATGATATCTGTTAGTTAGTTATTTTCATCTATTTTATGTTTCTTTAGGTGTAGTACAATTCAATGAGATAGTTTTTTAGGGTTTTACATTAATTGTGGGTGTTTAACTGTTGGTAAAATGGATTTTCTATCGTCATCTCTTTCATGTAAAATAAAGTATTAAGCAAACATGATTTACTTCCTCACATCTCACTTTTCCTTTCTATGCGATTAGGTAAAAGGATTTGTGGCATCAAGTACCATTATGATCCTATAATCGATGAAGATAAACGTCATTTCTACTCTTTAGCAAATGATGTGTATTTGGGAATCCCTTCAGTGTATTCCATTTCAAAAGAATCATAGAAATACAAAGTTGTTATAGAAGTCGGAGATCCTTCTAACACTTGGAAGGTTGTGTTGTACCCTAAATTTTTACCCTTAGATGTCATCCAGTTTTTGTGCATCTTAGGAGCATCTCTGCATTGTTAGAGCTAACCCATATCTTGTAGTTTGTTTCTTTGTGTTCAAATTAGGTTTACATATCATCATGGAGCTCCACAAGTGGTTTGAGGCAAGTCAATTCAACAGAAGACCTCCAGTGCAAGGACTGTGGAATTAGGGTTTACTCTGAAGAAGTTACTAAGGATTTGGCTCTATCTAGTCAAGATTTGTGTGGTTCACCCACCATATGAAGTCATCTACATTCAAGGGACATCATTCAACAAGAATTCAGGGTCTATGGGCCTTCAACAAGAGAAGTTTGAGCCTCAGTCTCACTGTGCCTCCAAACTAGGGTTTCTGTGGCACTTGTCATCCAACAGCTTTGATCTTCATCAAGATGGACTCCTAAGCCCTAATCTTGGTTTTATTAGTTTGTCAACATCCTCAAGAGTCTCCTAAGACCTTTGGATGAGAAGGAAGAAGAAAGATTACAAGATATAACCTCAGTGCATTCACAGTCAAAATTAGGGTTTGACTGAAACCCTAATCTTTTGGAACTTTGGGTCAAATGAAGAATTATTGGTTCTAATCATCATATATTGTCTCATGGAGTATACCAAGTATCCATATCAAGTTTCATGAGGTTTCTTGCAAGGGAAGTAGGGTTTTGACCAAGAAAGGTGTCATTTGTGAGATTTTTCCCCTAATAGCCTATTTTGAAAGGACCATAACTCCTAAACCATACATCCAAATGGAGTGGCTCAAAGCTCATTGGAAAGATTTTTCCAAGATCTTCAATTTGTTCCATATGAAGTTTTGTCTAAAAATGCTTGGATTTTGAGTTATGGAGCTTACAAGGCATTTTGGCCAAACACTTAGAAAATTTTTCAGCATTTTCCACCACTCTTTTTCCCAACTTTGGCGCCACTTTTCACCCTTTTCCATTTGGATTCAAGTCTTGAGTCCCAAATGAAAGTTGTAGAGCTTGTTGAGAGCTTTCCAACCATATGTGGAACATCTCAAGGGGATAAACCATTCTCAAGTTATGAATTATTAAGGATAGGCACTTCAAGTTGTCAAATTCCCATAACTTAGAATTTTTCTAAGTTTCTTTTTGGCAGTTTTGGGCACACGACTTTATGGGTGATTTTCTCACCATTCAAGAGCTTGTTTAAATTAGATTTCCAAATAAAAGTTGTTGTATGAAATGCCTAGTTTGCAAGGAAACAAAAATCTCATGATTTGGATTAATGATCACCAAGATATCATGCACTAAAGTGGACACAATGGAATGTTGAGTACACTTAGAAAAATTAGAATTTGGGTCTTTAAATGCACCAAACTTTGCCATGATCTTTCATGTATTTCTAAGCACCATTTTTACATATCGAAGACATCAAAATTTGTACCTCCTCACACCATTTACGTAAGAGGATCAAGAGTAATAACATTTGGTCCAATGTTGGAAGTTTGCCGTGTGCAAAACAAGAGATCCATGGCTTTGGATTTTCATTACACAAATACATTTCCTTTTGAACCAAATCCTAGCCAGATTCAAGTATAATCTACTGCCTACTGTCTTGCCATCAGTCCCCAACATCATTTGCCACAAAACTCGTGCAAACTAACATCAAGGTACCATACCTTTTGTACTTTGTGTTTGACACACCAAAGGATTAAAACAAATTCCATTGTGTAAAGTTACCACATCAAGGTTTCTTCAGATATTTGCTCTTTACTTTTGCTGACAAAAGCCATTAGAACAAGAAAACATTTGGCACTTGGCTCAAGGTTGATCAACAAAGAAGTCCATGCGTAACGGTTCTATTTGCAAGACAAGGAAGGTCCACTAAGTTTCAAAGCTAGAATCCAAATCTGAGAGGCCTATATAAAAGGGTCTCCATTTTCATTTGGAGGAGGAGGCCAATCAACAACAATACCTCATAATAAAACTCCAACCCATTACACCAAATGTTAGAGCTGGTGAGTCTTTATACTAGCTACAAACATACTATTCAAAAGAGAGAGAGCTCGTGAGAACCACAAGCAAGCAAGAGTGGAGCACTTCATCAGCAGCTTGCACATCACCATCTTTGAAAGGAGGAGGTTGAACTGCTTGGATTCCAAAGCTTCCAAGTTGAGGAGACAGTGGACTAGCTCCACTTGGTAAGTTTTGTTTTCATGATCCCATGTTTACATGTCTAAGTTTAATGATCCTAAATGATGTCATCGTATTCATATGTTGTATATGTGTTGATTTGGATTGATAATGTGAGTGTCTGTTCGAAATCGTGTTGATACATTATCACTCCGTTAGCTTTGTTTCAGTTTAGATGCTCCACTTCCATGTTGTTTTTTTTCATGTTTGAGTTGCGGTTTGGAGTTGTTTAAAATTTAGTTCTACTCTACCTTTTGAACACTACATGTTGCTATCTTGTTTCATTAATTTTAATTAAGAAATGAGTTTGGAAATAGCTGGGGAAGTTGACGTTTTCACCATGCGTGTTCTGCTGGTTCACGATGGGGTTTCGCGTAGCATGCATGAGGAAGATGACGATGTGGCAGTGTGGGAGTGGCTAGAGCCTTAATTTGTCGTTTAGTCACTTATAGGACTAGTGACCGATTGATAACACATTCTACATGCTTTTGTACCCCGTCCATAGCTTTTCATTTTGGCTGAAGTTTTTTTTCTTTTTTCTAGACCATGGGCTTCATGGTTTTGCTACCCACACCCTCCGTCCAAGGGCCTGTGTGCATAACAACTTAACCCGGTTCATCTCTAAATACTCATACACCCCCCTGCACATTATATTTCTCTTTTTTATTTTTCTTTCATCTTATTTATTTTTGCTTAATATTTAATTTCAGTTTGTTCTTTATTATTTATGTGGTTAATTAATATATTTTCTAAGTGTTATTTTTAATTGATTAATTGTTTGGTTAGCTTTTAATCTTAATTATCAATTATATTTTAGAATGTATTGTTAGTTCTAATTGTGCTCATTTGTGTTGATAATTGTTGACCTTAATTTTTTAAATTACCCTATGTGTTGTAATTGTTAATTTCAATTGCCTTGTCAATTAATTATCAATTGTTGGTTTAATTATTAATATCATTTTTAAGCATCTTTGATTTGTTTAATCTTGAATTAATATATCCATGTTGATTTGTCATATCCTTGACTTTTATATATATGTCATTTTCCTTTAAATTGTCAACCTTGATTAATATCATTCTATATGTTTGTCTTCCTAAAGATTGAAGCATATTGATGTATTCTTTTAATCATTCTCTATGTTTGTCTTCCTAAATATTTAAGCATATTGATGTGTGTCTTTAATATCATGTTTATCTAATCCATATCTTATTCATGAAACATATTGCCATCATCATGCTTATGTTGTTTTTATCTTATTCATGTCTTAGCTTTTATCTTTATCTATTCTTATTATTATCTACTGTTTTTTCCCCTATTCCAAAGGAAGGTTAATCATGTTGACTCTTAAAGTCATAGTCCCCATCTTAACCTAAGTAACCTCTTAGGAAGAAACTTTGTTTCTTGGCCTCATCAGAGCCATAGAAATCATAACTAGCTTTAGGAGAGAGTTCCTTAACTCTTAGTGATATTCATCATAATGAATTTATCACTTTCCCTACTGACTAAACATAATCATAGGTCCATTTCAACTTAGACTTAGAGAGTTTCTTAAAACTCTAAAATGAGCTCATACTCATTCCCCCTTGGAACTTTGGCCTTATTCAATGGTTCCTCTTTCACCCTTAGTTAGGGGAACTACGGTTGCTATGATTCTTTAGTCAGATACGTAGGCATAAGATGCGACGTCTTGGCGAGCAAACTTAGTGTACATACTCTTAGGTCTTTTCCTTAACATAGATATCCTAGCAAGCAACATAACATAACACAAACTAAACAAGAGGTTCCCGTAGAGTACTACGGATACTTAGGGTGCTAATACCTTCCCTTTGTATAACCAACCCCCGAACCTTAGATCTCTCCCCTTTAGGTTTTTCTAACGATCTTGAACCTTTCCTTTGGATAAATCAAAGTCGGTTGTAAAAGAAATATGATGCGAGTTAATTAATAGCTTTTTGTCCGATTTTCACCGCAACAGGTTGGTATCTCAACCTTTACTGATAGAATCTGTGAAGATCTTCCTCACCATTCTTTTCCCATTTTCAGCATAGTTTTTCGAGGGATGAGTTTCTTCCTTTATTTTACCTCCTTTGTACATGAAGTTCTCTATTATCCAATATTGGCGCCCTCATAGTTTTACCCTATTTCTTGGGATTTTGTTAGGGATTTACAATCTAAGTGTCGATATATGGGTGAAGAAGCTTCTCTGAGGGTTTTTTGTGGAACTATGTGTTTGTAGAAATAAAGCTCATGACCCAGAGGTGTCTTGATGTTTTGATGCTGACAATGTTGATAAATGTTGAAATCGATGGTGATGTCCTTACAGCTCTTTGCTGATGGAGATTAACTTAATGATATATCGAGACTCTTAAAGTAGAATATTCTAGGTTCCATTAAAGTGCTTATCTTATTAAGATATCTGGCAAATGAACTTGAAAGCTTCAAAGTAATGAAAAAAAGGAAGTGTGAAAGCTCGTATGATCGTGTCTATCCAAGTGACTAGAGTATTATGAAAGAAAGATATTAAATCCTATGAAAATAATGCAACTCACACACACACACGTTAAATATTTTAAGCCTCTTTTTACTCAATAAAATCACCTAAAATTGTTTTTAAGACATAGGGGATTGTCAGCTTAGTTGGGAGAGTTTTTCAAATTGAGATTAGGTATGATTAATCATGTATATAATCTATTATAATAGTCTCTTGATGATTGGTAATGTCTCTATATTAAAACCATCCTTTTTAGGCCATAGTAATCAATTATTAGATGCCACTACGCCAAAATTGGAAAAAGACAGCACAACAAAGACAGCGCTTTTTGGACAAAGCGCTGCTATAGGTCTTTTAAAAATTTCGCTAAAAAATAGCGTTGTATTAGACAGCCTTTAGAAAGCGCTTTTCAAAAGCGCTGTTAAATGCCCTTAGAAAGCGCTTAATGGAAGACACCTTAGAAAGCGCTTTCCAGAAAGTGCTGCTATAGGTATTACTTTAGAAATCACTTTAGAAAAGCGCTTTCTAAAGTTTAACTTTAGAAAGCGCTTTAAGAAAAGCGCTGTCTAAGGTTAACCTTTAGAAAGCGCTTTCAGAAAAGCGCCCTCTAAGGTCTTTAAGTCTCCCCACTTTAGAAAGCGCTTTTTAAGGAAAACGCCCTCTAAGGTCATTTATTAATTAAAATATAAAACACATTTCATTTCATTTTTTGAAACTGCTTCTATTCATTTTCATCTCTCGACCGCGCGTTTCTTTCTCCTGAAACCCTTGCTCTCTTTCTTCTCTGCTGAAACCCTTTGCCATTGCCGTCGTTCATCCGCCATTGCCGTCATTCATTCGCGGTTGCCGTCGTTCTGCTGCCGTCATTCATTGTCGCGACTTCACTGCTGCCGTCGTTCTGCTGCCGTCGTGCTTCATTGTCGTGACAAAGAAGAGGTACATTGTTGTTGCTGTTCTTACTTCTAACATTGTTCGTTGTTGCTGTTCTTGTCATTGTTCTTGTCATCGTTATTGTCAATCGTTCTTGCATGTTATTGTCGTTCTGTTGCTATTATTGTTGCTTCAGTTATTGTTGTTATTGTTGCTTCTGTTGCTGTTATTGTTGAGAATGTGAAATTAGTAAAACAACATTGTATATGGTTGAGTGCTAAAACGTGAAAGGAGTTTAATAACAAAACATAACTGATTAAACAATTAGAAAATGATTTAGATAAGTTAAAGACCAAATGCAATAGGATAATGATTTAGATAAACAATTAGAAAAGCTTAGTTGATTAAATATAAATCAGATTTTGCTATGTTTTGAATTATGATTTGTGTTATTTAGTGTTATCGATTATAACTAATAACAAAACCTATTTCCCCTCATTCAATCTTAAATTGTATCAAGTTTTATAGGTTTTGTTCACAATTGCTTTTATCAAGTAAGAATCTTTTTCATTAATAAATAAGTGCAATTTGTACTCATTTTTGCTATGTGATTCTTTTCTACATTTTTAGTATATCATAAATATGTTTACATTTATGTTTAACACTATTAAAATATAATTTTAATAATCTATTTAACCAAAAAATCATTCTACAATTTATCTTCAATAGTAATGCATATTTTATTAATGATATTTCATTTTATGATACGTGTACAGGGGGGTCTTGTTAATTCTAACCTATCTGGACACTGTGTGGGTCTAGAAGTTGTTTACATCTCTAAAGGTAATTAGTTGTTCTCTCTCGCCACTATAATTAGTAGTGCTTTGAATGAACTGATATGATGGAGTTACTAACTTATTAAATTTGCTATATATAGGGGTTACTTGTGATCAAAGTGTGAAAGTCGGATCGTTTCCCTACAGGTATAACATTTTTTCTTTTTGTTTTTGTTTAGTTTAATTAGTATAAATATGGATAAGAAATGGATGTCTTCAAGTCGATTGTCGAAAGAGTACGGCAATGGGGTATCGAAATTCGTTAAGTTTGCTGTTGCGCACGCCAAAGACCCCAGTCGAATGATATGTCCTTGCTTGGGTTGCTGTTTTGGGAGTCGGGTTGACGCGGTTCAGTTGGCATCGCATTTATTGAGGAGTGGAAGAAGTTATATATGTTGGAATTTGCATGGTGAGAAAATTAACGGGAATGTTGAATCGGGGGATAATACGACCTATGCTTCATACGACAATGGCACAGATACATACGATTATGATCGAGTCGAAGAGATTGCAGAAGCACTTGAAGAAGATCTTAAGGATTGTCCCAAAATGTTTGAGAGGTTGGTAAGCGATGCAGAGAAACTGTTGTATAATGGTTGCACCAAATTCACAAGATTGTCTGTGGTATTAAAGTTGTACAACTTAAAGGGGGGTAATGGATGGTCGGATAAAAGTTTCACATAGTTATTGGCCCTTATGAAAGATATGCTTCCAGAGGATAATGCTTTTACCAATCGAACATATGAGGCCAAAAAGATGTTGTGCTCTATTGGCATGAGCTATGATAAGATACATGCCTGTCCAAACGATGGCGTATTGTTTCAAAATGAGTATGCATCATTAAATGAGTGTCCTAAATGCGGTGTCTCTCGATATAAGAAAAAGTTATCTCCAGCAAAAGTCTTATGGTATTTTCCTATAATTCCGAGATTTAGACGCATGTTTCGTAGTGAGACCGATTCAAGACACATGACTTGACATGCAGATGAAAGAATTATTGATGGAAAGTTTCGACATCCGGCAGATTCACCACAGTGGATGAAAATTGATGATGATTATCCTGGATTTGGAAAAGAAGCAAGAAACCTTCGCTTGGCATTATCTATTGATGGAATGAACCCACACGGTATTCAAAGTATCTCACATAGCACTTGGCCTGTGATCATAATGATTTATAACCTACCTCCATGGCTATGTATGAAGCATAAGTACATGATGTTATCTATGTTAATTTCTGGGCCTAGACAACCAGGGAATGACATAGACGTATACTTGGCACCCTTAATCGAAGATTTAAAATTTTTGTGGGAGAACGGTGTGGAGGTTTATGATGGGTATAGGAAAGAAAGTTTCAACTCTAGGGCGATGTTGTTTGGCACAATAAATGATTTTCCAGCATACGAAAATCTATCAGGGTACAACATAAAAGGTCAATGTGCGTGTCTTATTTGTGAAGATAAAACATATTGGACGCGATTGGAGTTTGGTCAGAAGAATGTCTTTCTCGGTCATCGTAGATTCTTAAATTCTAATCATCACTATCGTGAGTGGAGAAAAGCATTCAATGGAGAGCCAGAACATGGTAGAGCTCCAACTATATTGACAGGTGATCAAATTTTTGAAAAGGTGAAAGATGTGAGAACTCAGTTTGGAAAGCCTTTTGCACATACACTTGTCAAGAGTGGGTGGAAGAAGAGGTCAATTTTTTTTGAACTGCCATATTGGAAGTCGTTGTATGTTTCTCGATGTTATGCATATTGAAAAAAATGTATTTGACAGTGTTATTGGTACGTTACTCAATATACCAGGAAAGTCTAATGATGGACTTAAAGCAAGAAAGAACTTGGTACATATGGGGATAAGAACTGAATTAGGACTCTTGAAGAAAGGAAAACGAACATATCTACCACCTACTGCGTATACTCTATCTAGAAAGGAGAAAAAAGTATTGTGTAAGTTTCTAAGTGAAGTTAAAGTTCCAGAAGGATACTCTTCAGATATTAGAAGACTTGTGTCTATGAAAGACCTCAAGTTAAAGAGTTTAAAGACGCATGACTGCCATGTTATAATGGAACATTTTCTACCAATTGGTATACGTTCTATTCTGCCAGAAAAAGTAAGAAGCGCAATAACTAAATTGTGTTTTTTCTTCAAGTCAATTTGCAGTAAGGTGATCGATCCTGCAATCTTACCAACATTGCAAAAAGAAATAGTTATTACTTTGTGTGATCTTGAATTGTATTTTCCTCCCTCGTTTTTTGACATAATGGTTCATCTAGTTGTTCATCTGGTGAAAGAGACACAATTGTGTGGACCGGCTTATATAAGATGGATGTACCCTGCTGAACGTTATATGAAAATATTAAAAGGGTATGTGAAAAACCGAAGTCGACCAGAGGGTTGTATTGCCGAACGATACATTGTTGAAGAAGCGGTTGAGTTTTGTACTGAATATCTGTCCAATGTACAATCAATTGGACTCCCCAAATCTCATATTGTCGAAAAAAAAGAAGGAAAAAAGTTAATTGGAAATGAAGTTGTGATAGTATCAAGGGTCGAACGGGATCAAGTGCATTTGTATGTTCTGCACAATGAGAATGAGGTTGAGCCGTATGTTGAAATGCACAAGGATGTTCTCCGAGGTTTAAATCCGAATAGAAATGAGAATTGGATAGTACGAGAGCACAATCGAAGTTTCATACCTTGGTTTAAGGATCATATTTATTCAAAGTATTATTCAGACCGCGCTTCGATAACAGAAAGGTTGAGATGTTTACCATATGGTCCAAGTATGGTCGTGTTTTCTTATAGCGCATACGCAATTAATGGATACACATTTTATACCAAAGAACAAGATGATAAAAGTACTATGCAAAATAGTGGTGTTACCGTGGTAGCTGAAGCAATGCACATTTCAAGTGTGAAAGACTTAAACCCCAAATTTGCAAATCTGTCATATTTTGGGGTTATCGAGCGCATTTGGGTGTTTGATTATGAGAAGTTTCAGATTCCTATATTTCGTTGCAAGTGGGTTGAAAATAATAATGGCATTCGAATGGATAAGTCAGGATTTTTGCAAGTGGATCTTAATAGGGTGGGGTACAAAGATGAGCCTTTTATTCTAGCCTCTCAAGCTAAACAAGTGTTCTATGTCACTGATCCGACAAGTACAAAATGGTCTATAGTGCTTTTATCTAACAAAGTAATTGATGAAAACGTTGGAGATCAAGGTGATATTGATGTTGATATTGAATCATTTACTAGAAATGATCATGATGAAAATATTATAGCGAATGAATCATATACTAGAAATGATCATAATGAGGGTATTTGGATCAATCCAACCGTCCATGTTGTTAAGAGACGGGTAGAACATATTCCAACCAAGAAAAGAAAGAGAAGTTAGTGAAAAAGGTACTAGTTATAAAATTATAGTTTATATCATTCAATATAGCTTATATCATTCAATGGATTAAGATTATGGATTTTTATATTTGTCATTTAATTTTTGTTTTTTTCTTTCTTACAGGTCAAATGTCTAGTAACCAGGAAGATACGCACGAGACACATGATACACATGAAGCTCAGAATGAAGCTTCGAAAGTAGAACATAAAATAAAACGAGGAAAAACCATTATGAAGTCAATAATCCGTGCTAGAGATAAAGGGACGAAATTTGATGTACATTGGAGTGACGAGAACCAACTAGTTGAGCCTAACGGTTCAATGTTGTCTTCATACATTGGTTCACTTGTCCGTCAGCACATTCCAATCACTAGTGATAATTGGAGGAGTAAATCGTTGGATACCGGAAAGAAAAGATATGGACTGAGATACAGGTACTTACCAAATATGATTGATGTTATTAGATTTTTGTTGACGATTAAGTCTTTAATTTACTTATACTAACACACTTTGTGTTTATATGTGTATGTTTTTTTCGTAGAGGTCCTTTAATATTGAAGAAAGCCGGGAAAAGTATTGTCTTCAATTGGCCGGAAAGAAACACAGAGGGTTTAGAGACTTATTATTAAACAAATATCTTAGGGATGAGGACAAAAATTTTGTTGAAGCAGAACTTCCACCGTTGTATGCGGATGTGATTACACCGGAAGAATGGGGCATTTTTGTAGTCAAACGGAAAACCGAAGAATTCAATGTAATGTTATCTTGTCATGTCTATTGATTGTATTATATATTTGTTTCATTAGTTTTTTTTATATGACTTAAACTTTTTATCCAGAAATTGAGTTCCATTAATCGCGAAAGAGCATCAAAACCCGCGTATCCATACAGAAAAGGGTGTTTGGGATATGCACGGTTACAACAAAAATTGGTAAGTATATATTAATGCTATGATTTTATTAATTGTATTATTGTGTTATAATTGATGAACTTATTATTTAACTAAATGTGTAGTTAGAAGAGTCTAAAAGTGAAGAATCATCACTTCCGGACCATGTTTTGTGAAAGGAAGCTCGCTGGGTAAGGATGGAGCTGTTAGAGAAGATGTTCAACATGTTTATGACGAATGTGTAAGTATAACATTATGTCTCAAAGTTAATCGAAATTTTATTAAAATATAATTAATTTTTAATCCCCACTAATAATTTTCGATTTGTCAATGAATTTCAGGAGAATCTATCTAAATCCTTACCCACAGATGAGGATGATTGCAGGAACATTCTTAGTCGAGTACTAAATGTTCCTGAGTATCCCGGTCGGGTGAGAGGTAAAGGATTTGGTGTGACTCCATCTTCCCTGTATAAGCAACCAAAGAGAAAAAATCCCAACAACCAAGAAGTCATGCAAACTTTGATGGCACTACAAGCGCAAGTCCGTGAATTGCAACAGGATAAAGAGAGATATGAGGCGGAAAAGGGCGGTTCCGGTTTGAAAGATACTAGTGACAAAGCTAGTATCAATTCTCCAAATAAAATTCCCGAGGTAATTAGCACATATTTATTTTAATTAAATTAACACATTTATTTTAATTGAGTTTTATACATATTAACAGTTACATACTTATTATTGCTTCAGGGCATTTCATCTTGCCAGCTGTATTTGTCGTTACCGACTTATCGCATGGTTGGTAAGGGAAAAGTGCATAACCTTGTGGGAGCGTTACTTCACCATCAACCGCTCCCTAATGGATATCTGAAAGTGTCGGTTGATATCGCTTTAGATACGGATGCGGTACTACCCATACCTGACTCGATTTCAGAGGTTACATTGATGCGGGATGCAATAGGTTCGTTTGTTGCATGGCCGATAGACCTCATTTCCATAGGTGATGAGGTATGTTGAAAACCATTACGAATCTCTTAGTATTCAAATGTCAATTCTGAACGATTATGAAAATCATTCTGAACCATTACTTACATTTTTTTTACATGGTAATGTTAGACTCCTACAAAACCCGCAGCTAAGAATATAGGGGTTTTGCGGTAAAACGAGTATGTTGAATCACACAGAGAGGTAGCTTTTAAGTGTTATTCTATTATCCGAATTCAAAAGTTTCATGATTTTCTACTTTACCTAACTTATATGATTGTTAGGTTCCTGCTCATGCTTCACAACAGACCGGCAAGAAAAAAGCTCCTACAAGGACCGTGCAGGAAAAAAGAGCTCGCTTTCAGTCGTGTCTAGAAACACTTATGACAATGTCAGATTTGATGGATGGTGTTATTCGTCAAATAGAAATGGTCGAAGGTGTTTTTGGATTTCCGCATTCCGAGATAATCGAAAAAGAGGACATGAAGCAGATATTCAAGCATACTGAATTAGGCATCGGTGTTATGCATTCATACATCTGGTACTCCAATCGATCTATTATTTATTTAGTTGAACAATTTATTTACACATTTCAATGAAAATAGTCTAATGTTTATTATGTTTTTATTTAAGGTGCCTGTATGAAAAATTCATGCGGGGGACGGAATTGTCAAACAGATTCCGTTTCTTCTCTTGCAGCCTTGTTAATGCACCGAGAATTGGTATGAATGCAATTGATGTAAGAGACCACTTACTTGAGCGATTTATGGCCAGCAACACAGAAAGTCTGTTTCTTTTACCATATAATACTGGAAACGGGTAAGATTTTCATTCTAATCTTTAATTTGTATCTTTTGCGTAGAAATTATCCATCTAAACTTTTGTTATATTTTACAGTGGACACTGGTTGTTGGTTTCCATTAATCCTATAACAGAAGTGGTCTATTATCTTAATTCATTGGATACTGATTGGTCCACATATCAGAATATGAAGGATGTGGTTGACACGTAAGTGAGATTGTTCAAAATATTCGTGTGTATTTGTATATTTAATTATTTCTGTGACATTGTTCTAAGTTTACATTTTTCTTTTATAGAGCTATACTATTATACCATGCACAAAGAGAGACTCGAGTAGCACGGGCTAGAGCAACCAATATTACATGGGTCAAAGTGGAGGTATGTTAATTTTCACAATATTGCTTATTAGTGATGCTACTTGATAACACAAAACATCTATATATTATTTCTTATTTGTTTGTCTATGTGTAGTGCCCTCGTCAGCGTAATGGAATAGACTGCGGGTACTTCGTTTTGAGGTTCTTGAGAGAAATCCTTCAAATGGGACAATCGGAGATTCCTATTACGGTATGCATGGTTTTATAACTTAGGATTTATTTTAATATTTATCGGATATGTCATATAATTTATTATTTTTAACTAAATAATGCGTATTTTGTTTTGTTATGTAGTATTTCGATGATATGGCGTGTCCTTATTACACGAGGAAACAATTGCAAGATACTAAGAAGGAATTGTGTGAATTCTTTATTGCAAGAAGAATTATTTCTTGAATGTATAGTTTTGTGAATGTAAATTCTAGTTTATTGAAATGTAAATTCTATACAGGTTTGAAACCATACAATAGAATTTGTGCGAATTCTGCATGTAAATTCTAGTTTATTGAAATGTACAAATTCTATACAGGTTTGAAACCATACAATATAAGGAATTGTGCGAATTTTGCATTAATGTAAATTCTAGTTTTGAAATAGAATTTGTTAATGGAAATGCGTATCCATACTGGTTTATTGAAATGTGAATTATACAGGTTTATGGAAATGTGAATTATACAGGTTTCTGCATAAAAAAAATGGTTAAAATGGGATTTTAAAAAAAAATCTTCAAAATTATACGTAGACAAAAGACAGCGCTTTTGAGAAAAAAGCGCTGTCTAAAGGTATAAGAAAAAGCGCTTTTAAGGAAAAAGCGCTCTCTAAAGGTATATAAAAAAATCTAAAATTTTATACGTATACATTAGACAGCGCTTAAAGTCCCCCTTTAGAGAGCGCTTTTAAGGAAAAAGCGCTCTCTAAAGGTATATATAAAAAATCATTATACGTATACATTAGACAGCGCTTTCAAAAGCGCTATCTAAAGTCCCCCTTTATAGAGCGCTTTTGAAGAAAAAAGCGCTCTCTAAAGTATATAAAAAAATTCTTTAAAATTTTAAACGTATACATTAGACAGCGCTTTTGAAAGCGCTGTCTAAAGTCCCTCTTTTAGAGAGCACTTTTTCATAAATAAAAAAGCGTTGTCTTTACCTACGACAGCGCAGCCTTAGACAGCGCTTTTAAGCGCTGTCATAGGCCAAAAAAAGCGCCCTTTTTTCTCTTGTTTGGCGTAGTGTGCACCTAATCGATTATGCCCTTAATTCGGCCCATGGATTATTTCCATTTTAAGCCTATTTTTTCCTATAGAAAGAAGTTTTCTCCTCACTTTATTTCATACAAGAATTTAAATTTTTCCTAATTTTTTACAATTTATCTCTCTCTTCACTCTCATTAAACATTTTCTTCATCAAAGTTCCCATAGTGCCTTATGAGTGAAAACTACTTGCGACGAAAGAGTTGTATTTGTGTCGTGCCACATTTGTTATTTTCAAGTGTGTGATACTCTTTAATAATTGATTTTGGTTCTTGAGATCAACCGTTGAAAATCTCTATTTTGGTTATAGAATTCAACCTGTAAAAGTTATTTTATGTTATTGAGATCAATCATTGAAATATCTACTTGTTATGTGAGTTTATCCAATGGAAAAGCTTTTCTTTGGTTGACGGAATAAACAAGTGTAAAATCTCTCGATTAAATTGTATCAAGGATTCGTGGGCTTAACTTGTCAAAGCTTAATATTATAGTGAAAACTTAAGAAGTTCTCTTGGGGACATGACTATGCCAACGTTCGCCTGAACCTGGATAACTCTGGTACCATCCTTCTAACTTTATCTCTTAATGTTATTTACTTTACTATTTTATTTTCTTTTCGATGCTTTTTATAAGTATGAGTGCGCAACCGAGGGGGGTGAATTAGGATATATGAAATTATTCGGTTATTTTTGCATGTGAATATCTCTTTTATTATTTTGGTTTAATAAGGATAGAAATGCAAAAAAATAAATTGCGAAAAAGTAAATAACACATACATATATCTTGGTTTCCCTTTCCAAACAAGAGTACTCTAATCCCCTGACACCTTATGAGATATTTTCATTATACTTAGATCTTTGTACAAGCCTACCACTAAGACTTCTATTACAATATTATAAAAATAACAAAGAAGCAAATCACTTTCTTGATTTTACAAAAACACCAACAACTATGGTGGACTTTAAATCACCCCGATTCAAAGGACTTTTCCAAAAAATAGAAAGACAACCCTTCCTATTTGTAATCACCTATAATAAGTACAATAACTTTCTTACTGATAAATCTCACCACACAAACTTGGTGAATATTACAACAAATTGATAAAAATTTGTACAGATAAATTTTGCAACAGACATGATAATACTTAAGAGTTGTGCAACTTTTCTGATATAGTGAAAATTCAATCTTCTCCTTCAATGAAAAATTAATATTATCTAAACATTTTAGTGCTCAAGTAGTTTCAATGAACTTTTTAACATATGAATGAAAATTATGCAGGAAAAACTTTTATTGGCAATATTTTACTAACACTTGAAAGAGATGAAAATTGTTCACGAAGTAGGTGAAAATTATCTCTCAAATTATTCTACTATTTATACATCACAACAAACTCTTTTTAAAAGACTTGTAATACTTGAAAATAATCAGAAATAATTCGCAATGCTTTTTAGAAATATGATTCATGAAAGAATGCATTGTTATGAAACATTTCTACGAAAATTTGCAATTGAAAAGGTATCATGTTGTTTATGTTTTTTCAAAAATGACGAGAGTCAAATAAATTTAGGTGTTCTATCCAATTGATTGTACTAAGTGTAACATTCAGAAAATCAAAAAATTAACAAAGGTGCAATCGATTGTAGTATAGTTCCAATCTATTGTGGGGAATATTTTCTAGGCAAAAATCGATTGCGATGAAGATCCTAATCAATTGGCACTAACATTTCAAGCACATTTTCAAAAGTTAGTTTGTTTTCTACAATCTATTGTGGTAATGATACAATCGGTTAATACCTTAAAAAACGTTCCATATAATTGATTGTAGGTTCCATACAATTGATTGTAGCTATACAAATATTAAATTTTCCCATTATTTAAAAAAGTGTCATGAACTTTTTTTTTTTTTGATAAGAGTCATGAACTTAAAAATGCATAAATAACTTAATACATTTAAAGAATGTTTAGATAAAGAGATACTTTAGCACCTAGTGTATATTCATAAATAAATTTTTACTAGCACTTTAAAAGATGATCAATTTCTTGAAATCCATGACTTAGCAATCGTGATACTTGATTATAGTCTTTTTATTTTTTGATATCTTTTCCATGATAATCATTTGTTTTCATAAAAAACTATTGCTTCAAAAGATGATGAAATCTTGTTTACAATATCCATATTTTTTATGATGAAAAAATGTTTTGATGAGAAGTTTTCGCTTAACACTTGATTGCTCCCTCTATCTTGTATATCTCCCCCATAATCTTGAAATTTATGCTAAGTCTTTCGTATCTTGAGAAAACAACAAAAACAACCATTTCTCTTCTCCCTCTTTTTGATAGTATCAAAAAGAAAAATAGTAAAATCTAAAAGAGTATAATAATATAAGGGAAATGATACATTAGATATAAAAATAATTTATCTTCTTCACAATACTAGCATATGAAGACAAAGTTCACATCAATGTTGATGCTTATTCAAAACATCTTTCATTCAATGAAACTTTTAGAACTACTATATCATATGGTATTGTATCTTGAAAGACCAATCTTGATTTGAAAATACTAGCATATGGTCTTCAGGTACCTACAAAATAATTAATAGTGTTTAAGTACCTAATATTCTATGGGTCCTCTTGGGTTAGATCCCTTCATCACCCATACATACTCACCATCATAAATATCATAATTTCTTATGTAGCAAGCATTAGAAGTATGGCCTTTTGAATTACAATATAAACAAGCATGTCTAAAAAGATGATTTCGTTTATTGACATAAAAATTATTTCTATCATAATACCTTTTAGGATGATTTGCAACATTTACTTTCGTTGATTCCATTTTGTTGAATTTTGTAGTAGTCTTTACAAAGATAATTTGACTTGTACTAGGCATATAAAATTAGAAAATCTATGTCCATATTTATTATTTAGATATCTTTGACTACTTAAAACCAATTTGACCTTTTTTATATTTCTTGATCACTTGGTTTAATTCAACAGTTTTAGATTCATGGTCTTTACATTTATTGTATGTTAAATTTTTTACTTCTTCTGATTCCACTTTTGTGTCATTAGCCATACTTTCTAGATTTAAAATAGTTTTCTATTATTTTTAGCATTATCTAAAAGTTTAAAAAAAAATTTCATGTTATTCATGAAAAGAATTTTTTAATTCTTCATATGAAGGACTATCATCAATTTTAGAATCACTAACCTCATTTTCTTCATTACTTGAATGATGCGATGCCATCAATGTATTATTTGCTTGATATTCATTTGAAGATGAACTAATTTCATTATCATCCCATGCTATATATGCTTTCATTGGCCTTTTTTCATTCTTCGTCTTGAATTTAATCTTCTTTTAAAGTGTAGGGCATTCACCTTTGACATGTCCTCTCTTTCCATATTCAAAGAAAGTAACCTTCCATCTTGGTGCTTCCTTTTTACTCATATCTTTGTTCTTTCATTTCTCAAGAATTTTTCAAATTTCTTGATTAGAACATCATCTTCATCACTAATGGAATGAGAATTTTTCAAATTTCTTGATTACTGTCATGGTCGTTGACTCTAGATTTCAAGGCAGTATTTTTAGAATTATTTTCTTGATCTTCATGCTTCTCCAATCTTTTAAGTTCTATCTCATGTTCTTGTAATTTATCTAACAATGTTGCAGAAGACATTTTAGGGAGACTTTTCTTTTCTAATATTGTTATAACTTTTGGTTACCATGCCTTTGTCAAAGATATAAAAACCTTGAGATTCAATTCATCATTTTTAAAATATTTTTCAAGAGCAGTCAAATTGAAATTCTGGCCTATATATCAGATGTCCTATCGAGATGTCGAGACACTGATATACGACAAACAATGAACAAGTTCAATACAAAAGTGTACAGAAAATGTAAAGAACACTAGAAATTGTTAACCCAGTTCGGATCTAACTATCCTACATCTGGGGGCTACCAAGCCAGGGATGAAATCAATATTCGATAGTATCAATTCACTGATAACCACACTCGGTTCAATCAGCTCACTTAATCACTACCCTTCCAATGACTTCTACCTAAGACTCCCCTAGGTATGAGGCCCTCCTCAAATCCCTCTTCAATCACAACCCGTGACTGATTCCTTACAAGACAAGTAACAATGGTCGAAACACAAATTCTCAATACTTCACAGCTTATGAGAATTAACACACAGTCACTCAATGCTTAAAAGCTTATGAGTAACCTTACACAACTTACACTACAGTCCTTATACTGTTATCATAAGATACTAGTTAGGCTCACAAAACACAAGGACACAACCCTAAAAATACATGTAAGTTCGACACCTAAAACTAGGTTTACATCAGTCTATTTATAGCTTGTAATCTGGACTGAATTGGGCTTCAAAAACGCAGCAAATAGACTGCTCACAATTCAGCAAAATTAACTCCAATAAAATAGGTCTTCAATCCAAAGTTTCCTATTATGTCTCCATAATTAGAAACAACAGCAAATCCGAAAACTAACAAATAACCCTAATCCAAAAATGCTTTGGATGCCACATAGGATAACCAAATATTCATAGAATATTTAGTTACAAATCAAAGTAACAGAATCTGCATTAAAACTGACTTCACAGCGCGATGTCCTCTGAGCTGTCATGGAACATCTTCATACGACATGTTGAACAAGGAGTAATGAAACATATTATTAGACATCTTCATTCAACATCTGCTGCTACATGAGTTTTAGCAAAATAATGCCAACCATAAAACCAAGGAAATAACAATCTCCCCCTTTGGCTTATTTTTGGCTAAAACTCCACACACACTTAAACACCATCAGTATCAGCAGCGGAAAAAAAAACCATTAATAGCAGCAACAAAAAAAACTCTCATCTGCAGCAAAAAAAACTCTCATCTGCAGCAAAAAAAAACTCCCCCTCAGCTGCAAAATCCCCCTCAGCTGCATATAAACACATAGAACAGCAAACAACTCATCATAGCAACTCCCCCTCAACAGCAGCAACACACCATCTACCTGCAGCACACAAACTCCCCCTCAACAGCACAAGCACTTACTAAGGTTGCTCACAAGCACACATACTACTCCCCCTTTTTAGCCATAAATATGACAAAGAGAGGTCATAGATAGCAGTATATTGTTCAAAACCAAACCAGAATTAAGTTGTCCTAAAAGAAAGAGAAAAAAAAACAAAAACAGACAAAAACAGAAAATAAACTTGCAGATAGCCTATAGCTATTCAGCATTGTCCTCTTCATCAGCAACCTCGTCACTTTCACCAGAATCATCAGACTGCTGGACACTCCTTCTATCAGACTCAGTAGATTCACCTTGTCCATCATCTTCAGTCAACTCTTTATCTTTAGCAGCATTTCTCTTCTCAACCAAGGCGTTAATCAGCTGCTCTAGCTTTGCCTTCCTTGCTGTAGATTCTTCCAGCTCTTTGCAAGTTTCTTGCATCTGAGCAATGATTTCATCATCAAGATTAGCATGACTGGAAGTCTGTGAAGATGTCCCAGCAATGTCTGAGACATGTGCTCCACCAAGTAGCTTGTAGTGAAGGGATATAGGAGGTTTCCTTTTGAGTGCAGTGTCACCCTTTAGCACAAGATTAGGACACTGTTCTAGAATAATACCACAGATCAAGGAAGGGAAATAGATAGGCATCTTGACAGCAGGTGAGCTAGCTTGTTTCAAGATCTGCTCAAAGATATATAATCCAAAATCAAAGGCAATCTTCTTCCCTATAGCATATATGAATCTGCCAAGTGTAGAGGAAATAGTAGATGTGTGATTTGTAGGAACCCAATTTACCACAGCAATCCTGTGGAGGATGGCATATTTGACACTTAATTTTCCAGACGACAACTTCTCTGCATTTGGCCAATGTCTCATACAGCCACCTGTAATCTCCTTGCATACAGTATTGTCTGTTACCTCCAACTCAGGTTGGGATTCCTTGCTCCTGCCCAGATAGTTGTTGATAGTTTCAGGTGAAAAGGTGACAGCTTCTCCTCTCATAGATACTTGTCTGAGATTGTTGCCCCTGTTCTCATCACACTCTTCAGACATATTTACCACGAATTCTTTGACTAGATTTCCATAGCAGGGTCCTAACTTAGACACTGTTCTCATCAATCCAGCCGCAGTAATGAGCTCCACTATTTCTTTGTACTTTTCGAAGTCCTTCCCCAACTCTCTCTCCAGAGCAATCCTTCTTTGATCAACAATTTTCCATCTATCTGTATTTCTCATGGAACTTTCAGTAGAGCCTTCTTGCATGTGGAGTTTTTTATACCAATGATGTCCTGGACATCTGTTTTAGCTTCATAGTTAGAACCACTTTGATCAGTAATTTTTCTTTTCTTAGTGGGCACTACAACCTTGCTCCATTGCTTAGGCGGCCCTGCTTGAATTTTTCTTTCCCCACCTCCAGATTTACCACGCAATTTCGAAGACTTGGAGCATTCACTTGTTACAGTTTTCCTCTTCTTCTCTGAATTCTTCTCAGCATTCCAGCAATAGGTTCCTCATCAGAAGTGAGGTCATCAACATTAATAACATCGTCAGTCCTTACATCAGCTTTCCTTTTACTTCTTCTCTCATGGTCCACGTGTATGGAAACATCACCATCAGTCCTATCAATAGGGCTGCTATTGATATTTTCTGTCACTGATGTTGGAGCATTAGACTCGACATTTGCCTTAATTCCACTCAGAATCGAGGCAACAACCCTTCTAATTTCCTTATCCTTTCTGACAGCATCATCATCAATGGAATTCTTGTTCACATCACAAGATTTAGTAACCTTCTGCTTCTCAACTAAGCCTGATTTAGATCCCTTTTTAGCCACGTTTTTCTTAGGGCTTACTTGGTTAGCATACAAACTGGTCATGGAGTGGACTTTCTTCTTAGGTGAGAAAGGTTTAGATTTCTTACCTGGAATGTTGACATTCGTTGTGTGAAAAGCTTGCTGGTTGCCTTTTCGGTCAGCCGACATAACTTTCAACGGAGCAATGTCGAGCACTATGTCTGAGAGATTTATCATCCGCTGTGATTCTTCATCTCCAGCATTGATTCGTGGAGAACCAGTGTTATCAGGGGAGCCGTGCATGGAATCGGAGTTAGGATGTTGAGACATGTTTAGTTGATCATAAAATGCAGTATTGAGGAGAGTAAGAGCAAACCCTAGCGGAGAAGAGTTTTGAAAAAATAGGTCAGATGAAGTTTTTGCACTGTAGGATTGAAGTTGGAATGTGTTAGCTGGGCTATTTATAAGTTTTGGAAATGGGTCCTTATACATGTGCCATTCACAAGCTCTTTGATTTAACACTTCCACAATAGTGCTTTCAGCTTTCCACAAATAGCAATCCTCTAAGGTTCTTTCACCTCTCATAACAACAGAATTCTTTTCATCCATTATTAAACATTCGTAGTTTGTAAAGATGACTCTAAGACCTTGATCACACAACTGACTTATTCTTATTAGGTTAGTATCTAACCCTTCAACAAGCAATACTTCTTCCAGAATTGGCTGTCCTGGACAATCCACCCTTCCAACACCAAGCACTTTTCCTTTTGATCCATTACCAAAAATCACCTCATTAGGAGCACGATACTTAACATGTGACATATATCTACTAACACCAGTCATATGTCGAGAACATCCACTATCAAAGAACCATTTTTCATCTGTAGAGACTCTGAAGGACTTGTAGTCCCTATGTTCTTTTACCCTATCCTTTGAAGTCCATATCCTTTTTGTTTCAACCCTGCTCCTTTTTCTACTATACTGTTGCATGGGTTTGGGATAACCATGTAGCTTGTAGCAAAAAGCTTTTATATGACCAAACTTCCCACAATGGTAGCATGTCCATCTTTGATTCTTTTTCTTTATGAACTTCTTCTTATGTCTGGGAGGATGTTGCAACATGTTATTCAACATCTTCAAACTTCTCTTATCTTGAGCAGGTACTTCCTCAGATTTCTTTCCTTCATCTAATTCATTTGTACCTTCAAATCCAATACCACTGACATTTCTAGCATCTCTTCTTGACTTCAAAATTTCATCAAGTATATCAGAACTCCCATTTAACATTCTGACATTTTTGATCATGTTGTCCAATTTTGAATTCAAAACACTTACTTCACTTTGTAGATTAGCTATAGTAGACACATGCTCAGTATTCTCAGCTTTTAAATGAATAATAACACATGCTTGTTCTTCTTTCTGCTGACATACTTCTTCATGTTCAGTGCACAACTTCTTATAAGAGATAGCCAGCTCTTCAAAAGTAAGCTCTTTAGATTCTTCATCTGATTCACATACTCCTGTTAATGCAGTCACCAACTTTGCAGATTTCTCATCAGCTTCAGTTTCAGAATCATCTTCTGACCATGTCACAGATAATCCCTTCTTCTGTCTTTTGAGATAAGTGGGACACTCAGTTTTTATGTGCCCAAATCCTTCACATTAATAACATTGAACTCTCTTCCCTTGATTAGAGTCTTCTTCAGTTCTGGTTCTTCTGCCTCCATCCTGGTCTTTGTTGATGTCGAGAGACTTGTTTCGAACATTTTCTCTTGACTTCCAGTCCATCCTTTTCAACACTTTATTAAATTGTCTTCCAAGCAACACTATCTCTTTGGACACATCTTCTTCATCGTCTAAGTCATCAGCATTCGACACAAATGCTATACTCTTCTTCTTTTCAGCTTTTTCACTAAATCCTAACTCAAAAGTTTGGAGTGATCCCATAAGCTCATCCACCTTCATCTTGTCAATGTCCTGAGCTTCCTCTATAGCAGTGACCTTCATATCAAATCTCTTAGGTAGAGACCTGAGAATCTTCCTGACCAGCTTGCTGTTAGACATCTTTTCTCCTAAGGCACTAGAGGCATTAGCTATCCCAATAATGTTCATATGAAAATCATGAATGCTATCATCCTCTTTCATCTTCAAACTCTCAAACTTGCTAGTGAGAAGCTGAATCTTTGACATGAGCAACTTTCAAGACCTGCCAAGCCTCTTTGGCAATAGTACAATGCTCAATCAGCCTGAAGATATTTCTGTTGACACCATTGAACAGTGCATTCATGGCTTTAGAATTTCCAACAGATCCTTTGTAGTCAGCATCATCCCAGTCCTCTTCTTCCTTCAGAACATCAGTAAGATTTCCTTCTCTAACTCTTAACTTTGGAGGCTCCCAACCTTTGAGAACAACTTTCCATGCTTGATCATCCATGGACTTGATGAAAGCTATCATCCTAGGTTTCCAATACTCATAGTTAGAACCATCCAGCAGAGGTGGTTTATTCAGAGCTCCTCCATCCTTGTCCATTGTACCAGAAAGTACCTTCCCTGAATCTCACCCAGAAACAACTAAGGGTGCCTGCTCTGATACCAATTGAAATTCTGGCCTATATATCAGATGTCCTATCGAGATGTCGAGACACTGATATACGACAAACAATGAACAAGTTCAATACAAAAGTGTGCAGAAAATGTAAAGAACACTAGAAATTGTTAACCCAGTTCGGATCTAACTATCCTACATCTGGGGGCTACCAAGCCAGGGATGAAATCAATATTCAATAGTATCAATTCACTGATAACCACACCCGGTTCAATCAGCTCACTTAATCACTACCCTTCCTATGACTTCTACCTAAGACTCCCCTAGGTATGAGGCCCTCCTCAAATCCCTCTTCAATCACAACCCGTGACTGGTTCCTTACAAGACAAGTAACAATGGTCGAAACACAAATTCTCAATACTTCACAGCTTATGAGAATTAACACACAGTCACTCAATGCTTAAAAGCTTATGAGTAACCTTACACAACTTACACTTCAGTCCTTATACTGTTATCATAAGATACCAGTTAGGCTCACAAAACACAAGCACATAACCCTAAAAATACATGTAAGTTCGACACCTAAAACTAGGTTTACATTAGTCTATTTATAGCTTGTAATCTGGACTGAATTGGGCTTAAAAAACGCAGCAAATAGACTGCTCACAATTCTGCAAAATTAACTCCAATAAAATAGGTCTTCAATCCAAAGTTTCCTATTATGTCTCCATAATTAGAAACAACAGCAAATCCGAAAACCAACAAATAACCCTAATCCAAAAATGCTTTGGATGCCACATAGGATAACCAAATATTCATAGAATATTTAGTTACAAATCAAAGTAACAGAATCTGCATTAAAACTGACTTCACAGCGCGATGTCCTATGAGCTGTCATGGAACATCTTCATACGACATGTTGAACAAGGAGTAATGAAACATATTATTAGACATCTTCATTCAACATCTGCTGCTACATGAGTTTTAGCAAAATAATGCCAACCATAAAACCAAGGAAATAACACAAATGATTTGTTAAGTGAACGAATCTCTTTTGTAAATCAATAATTAATTCACATGGCTGCATTCTCAATATTTCATATTCTTGTGACAAATTGTTTAGTTTAGATCCTTCTACCTTTGCGTACCTTCATGTCTTACTTCTAGAGTATCCCAAATCTCTTCTGTTGTTTTACAATGAGATATATGAAAGAATCCATTCAAACCTAGGGCTAATTGAAGCATGTTTTTGACATTCTTATCAAATAACACTTTCTTTTTTATCGTCATCATTCCAAGCACTTTTGATCTTGGGTTTACCAACGTCATTAACAACACTCATGGAAATGAAAGGACCATCTTCAACACTATTCTAAATATCACCGCCTTATGCCTCAAGATACACTTGCATGTGAATTTTCCAAAAATCATAACGTTCACCAACAAAGCATCAAGGTTTGTTGTTAATGCCACCATCTCTAAAAGATGCATTAGTGGAAACCATAACTTATGGATCAAAGAGCAAGTTACCTTAACTTTCTCTAATGTCATATGTTAGTATGAGTGTGCAACCTAAGGAAGTGGTGAATTAGGTTTAATGAAATTATCCGATTACTTTTTCAGATGAATATCTCTTTTATTTATCTAGTTTAATAATGACAGACATGCAGAAAAAGAAATTGCGGAAAAGTAAATAACACAGAGACATCTCCTGGCCCCCTTTCCAAACAAGAGTACTCTAGTCCCTTCATCCCCCATGAGAGATTTTCAATATTTTCAAATCTTTTTACAAGCCTGTCAGTAATACTTATCTCAAAATCTTCTTGATCTTGACGGCTGATTAGGACCTGAGGTGGGACAAAGATGACGTCTGCGATGCTGGATGTAAGAGAGGAGGAGGGGGTGTACCTGCAATGCACTTCGATGCTAAAGTAAGTATCGTGAGAGAGAGAAAAAGGCAAGTACAAAATATGTATTTTGTAGGGTGATTTTGGATACATGACCCTCTCAAATGAGAGGGTTTTTATAATGCCCCTAGCACGTGGCCAACGGTCCCTATTTTCGGGGAGAAATAACCGTTTCCTGAAGAATAGGTAGCTGCCAGAAACTAGTCGTTGGGACGAGCAGAGGTGCCTGAAACTAGTCGTTGTCACAGCCAAAGACGCAGTTGCGGGCACGGGTGTCGTGGCTGTTCCTAGATGGTGGAGCCGTGCGTAACGGGCAGGAACTACCGGGGAGTTATATTTGCCCAGTCGAGGGGCAGAAAGGTAAATGCTGCCCCAAATGGATTGGACTTAGGCAATTGGGCCGTTCTGGGAGCAGAAAAGGATTGGGCCATGCCTATCCATTAGTCCAGTCCGAAATAGGAGCCCCCCAAGTCGTTGCTCCCGAGAATCGGAGTGATGACTTAAGGGTAACTCGCAGTCCCGGGGAGATCTAGGAAGGTTCGTCGCTTGCCGATGAGATGGAGTTGTTTTATGATGCCCGAGGGAGACGTTTCCCGTGGGATAAGTAACGTCGTCTGGCATGCCCGACATACGAGGAGCCCAAGGGTTGATGTGATCTGAAGAGGTGGGATGCCATGTGTGCCTCGAGCCTTGTGCTGCATTAAATGTGTCATGATGGCTAGGATAGGGTCATGATGATGCCCCTAGCTGTATGTGCTCGTGCACGTGCCTTCATAATGCCTATAAATAGAGGGAGAAGCTGCTCATTTGCACTTTTTGCTTCTCTCTCCTCCTTCACTTTTACGTTTGAGTTCTTCAATTCGTCACCGTTCAAGCCACCTTCAAGCGCCGTTCCGCCGCCGTACGAGCTCCGAGCACCGTCTTCAACCCTTTGAAACTTCCTCGACCACGTAAGTTGTTCAATTCTACCCTAGTTTCCAGCTTTTTTATGCTTCCTGTTTTTCTAGAATGCATGCGGTTAGGACGATTCTAGGTAGTACAGTAGCAGTTTCCGGTGGCTATTGGTGGTAGACGGTGGTTTGGCCACTTTCTGCTGCTGTCGTGGTCGCCGAGGCTTTAGGGGCCTGTTGCTTTAGGTTGTTTCTTACGCCGTTGTGATGACGAGTGAGTTCATCGCTGGTGGAGCTCATGAACTTTCCGGTGTACTTATGAATTTTTCGGCAGGTACATGAGTTTTTTGGTGGAGCTTCAAACAGAATTCTGGATAGTGAACCGGGGAGAATCTCCCCATGTTCGTAGGAGGGGTTACCCCTGGGCACCTCTTCGCGCAACACTTGTGCCATTTGAGTAGGGCTTAGGTCGGGGGCATCGTCCTCGGGCCTTCGCACGCCCTTTAACTTGACTAGTGGTGGAAGGGTGGATTTGATTTTGTCATCAAATTTACTTTTGTCCTCTGCTTTTCAGGTGAAGGAGATGGCTCGTGAACCTGTGCGGGAGATCTCATAGACTCGTCCGAGGAGAGCTCCTAGGAGAGTAGTGACACCGAATTTTAGCCACTCCCAACGACGTTGGCGAGACTCCACCTGAGAGGACCTCCGCAGAGGAGTGGGTAGTTGCAGAGCCTACGGAGCACACCTCTGTTTTTGCCTCGTTTACCGGGGATGCCTTCACAACCGTGGGACTGAAGGGGAATGAAAGGTGCACTTTCCTAGCGAAGACGACCGTGTCTATACGGGTTACGGGGAGAGGTTCCCGATGTACGAGTACGTCTTCAAGGAAATTGGGCTGAGGCTGTTTTTCACTGACTTCCAGAGATCTGTCTTCGTGCACTTGGATCTGGCCCCCTCACAGCTTCATCCCAACTCCTTAGCATTTATCCGTACATTCGAGCTGACATGTGAGTTCCTGAAGATAGGAGCTACCCTCCCTTTATTCTTCACAATCTTCCTTCTCCAAAGGCAAGTTTTGGGGAGGAAGTTCGGCTGGATTTTACTGAAGCAGACGAAGAAGCTGTTTAAACCGTTCTCCGAGTCCATTAGGACTTTTGAGAGGTTTTACATCATTGAGCCTGTGTCGAAAAAGGCCCAGGATTCTACGTACGTCTAGGAAGTGTCGACGGACGAAAACGGGGAGGATCTATATAACGAACATGGCAATATGGTGGCAGACAGAGTGCTGAAGTTCCCCTTCTGCTGAAGTTGGTCTCATTTCTCCTAGGGAACCGACCAGTACCTTGCCCAACCATAGATGCTGGAAGACGACGACAAAGCCGGCTACACGACGCCGGTGAATTATATTAACAGTTTTACCCCCGCGGAGTGCTGGACTAAGAGCGAGGATCCGATCTTCGAGGAAGATGGTGGGCAAAAGGTGGAGAGCTGCTACATCAACACAAGGGGCTCCTTTAATGTAAGACCCACGCTGACGCCCTTAAATTGCTTGGTAGTCTATATTTTTTTTAGTTTGTTTAGAGTATTATTTTCCCCATTTTCTAACATGTCCGTTATGTTTTTGCAGGTGAAATGCCTTCAGCGCACAAGCGGATGGTAAGGAATGCCCATGCGAAGGGCAAGGCTGGTGCTACAAACCCAAAGAGTTGGGTTACCCAATGAGGGCCACCTCCGCAGACGGGGCCGGGGAGTTCCTTGCAAATTCCACCCCCTGCCCAAGGTTCTCCCGTTCCCGGAGCCACGAGGTTCAAGCGCCTCCGGCAGAGCAAGCTGGTGAACCTCATCCAGGCTAGGGAGAAGAGCAAGTTTGAACTGCCTCCATGCCTTCACAACAAGAGTTTCTTTGAAGGTTCTTCTCTGATGGTCTCTCGGACAGAGTCTCTAAAGCTTGAGGGGATGGACCGTCCGACCAAGAGGGCGATGCTAGCGCAGAATGCCTCTAACGTGATTAGGGTCCTGGAGATGGCGGCGGTCTATGCCGAGGAGGATTCTTCTCATGAGTTTGAGTTGAAGAAGGCCCAGGTCGTGATATCGATCCTGGAGGAGAAGGTGAGGAAGGCCAAGGAGGAGGCCAATGTTGCTGAGGAGGCGAGGAAAAAGGCTCAGGAGGTGCTGACCAAGATCCAGGGGGAGAAAGATACCCTGGCAGCGGAGAAGAAAGTCGCAGAGGATTTGGTCGAGAAAATGAAGTCTGGTGCTGCCCCCGCTGAAGACGAGGACGAGAACTTGAAGGAGCTGAAGACCTAGGCTTTGTTGGTTACCCGTATTGTGTAGCCGGAGGATGAAATCGAAGCAATTGGGGAGGAATCTTTCGACAACGTTGTGTCACAGCTGAAACTTGTGAATCCTGGCGTCCAACTGTCCACTATGGGGACCAGTTTTCTGTATCACGTGGAGAATGGAAAGATCGTCATCCCCGACTTTCTTCTGATCTGAGAGGAGCATGCCCAGATCCTCCAAGGAGAGTCTCAGCAGACGCAGACCATCCTTGAGGAGGCCCAACATATGGAGGAGTGATACCTTTTGTTGTATCTTCAGCCTGCGTGCCATGTTTATGTAACTTATTGTTTTGTATGGAGCATGGCCCCTTTTTCATGTAACAAGTACAATTTGTGGTCTTAGTGATCACTTACTTATTATGATATGTATGTGTCCGGCCATTCTGGTCAGTTTTGTATGATCTATACTTTCGCGCATGGCTTTATCTGTTTTCATTTTCGCTGTGTAATAACTTTGCTCGATACGAGTGTCTGCCCGTAATAAGGGTGACTTTGAATGATTTGTTGTTTCGGGGTTTGCTCGACTGAGATGTGTTTGTCAGCGAGGGGATCTGGTCGAACATCTAGGGTAGTTTCCTGGCATGAGAGCGGAGCTCAGGTCGCTTTTGAGGCCTGAGTTCGCGGCGTGAACCTCCCATCGCGAGCTGTGTGTTCTGCATATCGTGGTACTTTGACGATGGTGGGCTTAGTCGAGGAACTGCCGTCGGGCGTGGGTTTCGCTCGTTCTTGAGCGAAGACCTGCCTCAGTTCGCATGTAGCGCTTGTACCTGGGCGCACATTCATGGTTGGGATGCTATGTTCATCGTATTAATGAAACAATCCAAAGATTAGGCCTTAGCTATAATATTGTTTTAGCTTTTCGGCGTTCCATGATCAAGCAAGTTCTTCCCCGCTAAGGTGTTCTAGGTAGTAGGCCCCATTCTCCGTCTTTGCTCGGACGCGATAGGGTCCTTCCTAGTTTGCGGCTAGTTTGCCTTTTCGAGAATCTATGTGATTTCTTCTTAGGACGAGACTGCCTACTTGAAATTCTCACCGTATGACTTTGGCATTGTGCCTAATTGCAATCTTTTGTTTTAGTGAGGCTTCGCGGAGAGCCGCTCTTGATCGTACCTCTTCGACGAGATCGAGCTCCTCCCTCAGCGCCTAGTTATTTGTCTCCTCGTCCAGGGGGGATTCAGTCCTCCTGGAGGGCACATATATTTTGATGGGGATCACTGCCTCAGTTCCATAAGCGAGATGGAAAGGAGTTTCCTCGGTCTAAGAATAGGGCGTAGTGCGGTAGGCCTAGAGCACGTTGTGCAGCTCCTCAACCCAAGCTTTCTTTGTTTCATCCAGCTTGCATTTGAGGCCTCGTAGGATTACCCTGTTCGCTGCTTCGGCTTGCCCATTAGTCTAGGGATGTTCGACGAACGCAAAGTGTTGTTTCATGCCCAGTTGGGCGACGAACTCCTGGAACTTTCTGTCCGTGAACTGCGTCCCATTGTCAGTGACTATTGCTTACGGGATTCCAAAGCGAGCAAGGATGTTCCGCTTGTAGAAATGAAGTATGTTGTGGGTCGTTATTTTGGCCAAAGCCTCTAATTATATCCATTTGGTGAAGTAGTCAACGCCCAATATAAGATATTTGTTCTGGTTTGACCCTACGACGAACGATCCCAGCATGTCCACCCCCACCATGCGAAGGGCCACGGGGAGGACATTGCATTGAGTTCATTGGGTGGTGCTAAGTGCATGTCCCTATGCCATTGGCATTTGTCACATTTTCACGTGCTCTTTTGCGTCGTGTTGCATGGTCGGCCAATAGTATCCCGCTTGCAGGGCGTTCCTGGAGAGAGATCTCCCCCCAAGATGCTGGGCGTTGATCCCTTTGTGGATTTCCCGTAGGACATGGATGACTATCTCTTCCTCGACGCATTTGAGCAAAGGGATGGAGAATCCTTGTCTGTATAGTTTATTTTCTAAAAGTACGTAGGAGCAGGCCCTGCGCCTGACTACGCTGGCTTCCTTGGGGTCAGACGGTAGTTCATCCTTAGCGAGATAATTATAGACAGGGGTCATCCAGTAGTTACTGTCCCCGATGACTTGCACGTCGAGTGTTGCGGAAGATTTCTCGATACTGGGGCGAGGAAGTACCTCCTGGATGAAAGATTTATTCCCTCACTTTTTCTTTATGCTCGCCAGCTTTAACAATATGTCTGCTCTGACATTATGTTTGCGGGGAACATATTTTACTTCTACTGTTGCGAACTTTGTCATCTTCTCCTTGACCAGGGACTGGTATTCAGACAAGTTGTCGTTTTTGGTCTGGTATTCTCCTCGCACTTGGAGGGCCACGAGTTGAGAATCGGTGTAAATAGTGACTTCCTCGGCCCCCAAGTCTTCGGCCAGGCGCAAACCGGCGAGGAAAGCTTCATATTAAGGCTGATTGTTGGAAGTATAGAAGGATTAGGCGAGCGATACTTCAACGATAATTCCTTCCTCGTTCTCCAGAATGATACCTGCCCCGCTTCCTGCCAAGCTGGATGCCCCGTCGACGAAGATCGTCCATTCGCACGCCCCGCAAGTGGGGGACTCGGCAAATGTCATCTCCGAGACAAAGTCGGCCAGCGCCTGGGCTATGAAGGCCTTTCTGCTCTCGTACTGGATATCAAATTCGGACAGCTCCAACGACCATTTAAGTATCCTGCCGACCATATCTGGTCGGCCTAACAGTTGCTTCACGGGCTGATATGTTCAGACCACGATGGAATGGGCTAGAAAGTAGTGCCTTAGTCTCTTTATGGCATTGATTAGAGTCAGGACTACTTTCTCTATCTATTGATACCTCAGCTCTGGTCCTTGCAAGGCTTTGCTCATGAAGTAGATGGATTTTTTCCCGTCGGGCGTTTCACGAATGAGGACAGGAGGTTCTGACAATGCTCGTTTTAGGTGGAGGAGAGCCTGGTCGCATTCCTCTGTCCATTCGAAAGCTGCCTCCTTGCGGAGGAGTTTGAAGAAGGGCAGCGCGTGTTGGGCAAACTTGGCCACGAAACGAGATAATGAAGCGAGCATCCCATTGAGGAATTAGATGGATTTCTTCGGGTTAGGCGTAGGAAACTCGGAGAAAGCCTTGCACTTGTCGGGGTTAGCTTCGATTCCTCGTTCCGTCAGGTAGATGCCGAGGAACTTGCCTGCTTGTACCCCGAACGTGCACTTTTCTAGGTTGAAACGCATCCGGTATTTTCTGGCCTGCTCAAAGACTTTTCTTAAATGGGTCGTGTGATCAGATTCCTCGTGGGACTTCACGATCATGTCGTCCATATAGACTTCGAGCATGTCCCCGATTTTTCCCCTGAAGACCTTGTTCATCATCATTTGGTAGGTCGCGACAACGTTTTTAAGGCCGAAGGGCATTATGTTGTAGTAATAGTTGCCCGATTCGGTCATGAAGGTTGTGTACCTTTTGTCGCTTTTGCCATTGGTATTTGATTGTAGCCCAAATAGGAGTCCATGAACGATAACTGTTTAAAATCGGCAGAATTATCAACAAGTTTATCTATATTGGGGAGGGGATAAGCATCTTTAGGGAATGCCTTATTAAGATCAGTATAATCCACACACATACGCCAGTTTCCATTAGACTTTTTCATGAGTACAACGTTAGACAGCCAAGTAGTGTACTTGGCTTCCAAAATAAAGTTTTCCTCGAGGAGGTCTTTTACAGCTTGTTTGGCAGCCTCCATTTTCTCCAGAGACTGCTTTCTCCTACGTTGTGCTACAGCCCTAGCGGCAGGGTCTATTGTGAGCTGATGGCAGGCGACCACAGGATCCAGGTCATGCATTTTTGTGGCGCTCCAAGTGAACAGATCCGTGTTCTCTCGATGGCAAGCTTTGAGCTGTTTCCTTGCTATGTCGGGGAGTTCGGTCCCTATCTTCACTCCTCGCCTGGGGTCATCGCCAAGCAGGACGAGTTCGAACTCTCCATCCAGGATTGGGCGCATTGGATGGGAGTTGTTGTCGTTTCTGGTCGAAGCCGACGGGCTGCTCGAACAAGCCTGGGTCTCCCTCTGGTCATCTTCAGAGAAACTGCTGTTGAGGTTCATAGAGTTGACGCGGGGCAGCAGCTTGGCTTCCTCAGAGCTGCTGGGCAGAGCCGGCTTGCTGGAAGTCTTTGGCTTGGCTGCGATGGTGTTGAGTCCTTTGGTGGCTGCTTCGAAGCATCTCCTCGCTGCCTCGATGTCCCTGTGCAGAGTGGTGACCAGCCCTTTAGAAGTATAATACTTCATTTTCAGATGCACGGTCGACGCTATAGCCACTAGTTCGGCCAAGGTTGGCCGCCCAAAGATGCACTAGTAAAGTGAGGGGTAGTTGATAACCAAGAATTGGAATTTAATGGACCTGGCCGTCTCTGGAGATCCGAAAGTCACGATCAACTCGACGTATCCCCAGGGCTTTGTGACCGACCCGTTGAAGCCCTGTAGGTCAGAACCTACGTAGGGAGTTAGGTGCGATTCATCTAGCTGGAGGGTTGAAAACAGGTGCGAGTACATGATGTCGACCGAGCTGCCTTGGTCGATTAAGATTTGGTGAACATCAAAATTTTCCATCTAGGCTCTCACGAACAGTAGGATGCTTGATTTGGGAGCCCCACCAAGGAGTTCCTCGCGGTAGAAAGAGATGGGGACCAATTCTCCCCGGACTTTGTCAAGCATGGTGCTTCTGTTGGAACTCGTGTTGAGATGGTGCTCAAATTTCCTTTTGACAGAGCCCACAGTAACCTTATTGAAAGCCCCTCCAGAAATGACCATGGCGGAGGGGAAGGTTTCCCATGGACTATGTGCTGCGAAGTAGGGGGAGCGCTGAGCTCCTCAGGAACATAGAAGTCCTCAAGCCGCGATATGCTCATGGCGACCTGAAGGTTTGTCTCTTCTGAGGAAGGCACCTCTTCCTTGACTTTCTTCGACTCCTAGGCGTCCTTCCGGGGAGTTTCCCTCTTCTTCGTAAACTTTTTCAGGTGGCCGTCCCTGATCTGTATCTCGATAGAAACCTTCAAGTGGACAGAGTCGTCGGTTGTGTGGCTGTGACTTTTTTGGAACGACAGTATTTTGACTTGTCAGCGTTCGGCTTGGCTTGTATATGCTTAGGGTATCAAACCACTGCTTGTTTAAACTCCGAGTTGGCACATTCAGAGATAATTTTCTCCCTGGAGACAGCCAAGGGTGTGTACTTGTGGAATCGAACGGAGGGCCCTTTGTTGTCCTGAGATTCCCGGGGACGATCTTCCCGTCTTATATCCCCCCGAAGGGATGTCGAGGGTTCATCGCTTTTGGAGGCCCGAGCACTTTCCTGGTGGCGTGAGACCCAGGCGGAGCTGGCCACCTCTTTCTCCTTATATTGGATATATGCTTGCACCTTGAGGAGGAAGGCGTCTAGAGTGCTTGGAGTTTCTATGCCAACAACTTTGGCAAATTTTGTTCGGGGGCGAAGTCCTCGCTCGAGCAAGAACTTCTTCATGTCATCGGTCGTTGAGACCTGTAGTGCTTCCTTATTGAACCTCTCGATGTAGGCGCTGAGTGGCTCGTCCTTACCTTGAATTATGGCCTCAAGGGAGGCTTCAGTCTTCGGGTGACGGTGGGATGCCGTGAAGTATCTGGAGAATAACCTCCCCAACTGTTTCCATGAGGTGATGGACACGCTAGGGAGTTTCTTAAACCAGGTCATCGCCCCTTTCCTGAGCATGGTCGGGAATAGGCAACATTTGATGGCGCCCCGGACGCCATGATAGTCGAGCAAAGTATCGATATTTTCGATTTGCTCGTCAGGATCCGTCGTACTGACGTAGGTGCCTAAAGGAGGTGGTTTCTCAAATCCCTTGGGGAGGCGCAGGGCCATAATTTCTTGAGACAACGGGCCGTGAGGCTCGTCATCGCTGCTTCTACTGGTCCATGATGAGGAGCGGGTGCTTCGTGCAAGAGTAGGACGACGATCTCGGCAGGGAAACAGGGTTCGTGCTCGGCCCTTGGCTTTAGGTGGAGGAGAATGTTGGTCCCTCCTGGTTCTCTTGGTTCCCGGGCAATACTGGCTCTGCAAGGAGATATGGCTACACTTCCTGACAGCGTGGGACTCTGGCTCCTGATGTGCCTGACGATCTCTTTCACGTCGGGGAGGTGGACTTCGGGATCTTCGACGATCTTTCCTTGGCTGAGGGCATCTTGGTCGGGAAGATTCCTCCAAGGCTCCAATCCTCGCGTTTTGTTGGAGGATCAGGAGGTTGGTTTTGTTGAGAGCTTCAAGAAGGGCTGCCATGGCTGAGTCGACTTTGGGCGTAACTGGAACAGGCTGGAGGTTCAGGGAGGGTTGGTCTTCAACATGATCAGTACAAGTGTGGGAGGGAGACACAGTAGCTCCATCTATCAGATGATGGGCGTCTCCTCCGAGGAAGGGTGCAGCTCCGTCAGCATCAGTTTTGCTGACGGGGAGAAAATCAATGTTGCGAGCATCATGAACATGATCTTGGCTTGCCATGATCGGGAACTTGGACAGAGAGCTGTTTTGGTCTTTGTTCTACGATGGATGTTAGACGGGGATAACAGAAGTTTCCCACAGACGACACCACTGATCTTGACGGCTGATCAGAACCTGAGGTGGGCCAAAGATGACGTCTGCGATGCTGGACGTAAGAGAGGAGGAGGGGATGTATCTGCAAGGCACTCCGATGCTAAAGTAAGTATCGTAAGAGAGAGGAAAAGGCAAGTACAAAGTATGTATTTCGTAGGGTGATTTTGGATACCTGACTCTCTCAAATGAGTGGGTTTTTATAATTCCCCCAGCGCGTGGCCAACGGTCCCTATTTTCTGGGAAAAATAACTGTTTTCCGAAGAATAAGTAACTGCCAGAAACTAGTCGTTGGGACTGGCAGAGGTGCCCAAAACTAGTCGTTGCCACAGACAAAGGCGCAGTTATGGGCACGGACGTCGTGGGTGTTTCTGGATGGTGGAGTCATGCGTAACGGGCAGGAACTACCAGGGAGGGCAGGTGACCCATGGGGTCATCTGGTTATATTTTCCTGGTCGAGGAACAAAAAGGTAAATGCTGCCCCAAAGTTATTGGACTTAGGAAATCGAGCCGTTCTGGGAGCAGAAGTGGATTGGGCCATGCCTAGCCATTGGTCCAGTCCAGAACACTTCTATTAACAACAAAGAAGAAAACCACTTCCTTGATTTCACAAAAACACCAACAACTATGGTGCACTTTGAATCACCCCGATTCAAAGGACTTTTAAAAAAAATAGAAAGATAGCGCTTCTTATTTGCAATCACCTGTAATAAGTATAACAATTTTCTTAAAAATAAAAATCACCACACACACTTGGTGAATATTTTATCAAATTGATAAAAATTTGTACAGATAAATTTTGCAGTAGACATGATAATACTTGAGAGTTTTGCTACTTTTCTGATATATTGAAAATTCAATCTTCCCCTTCAATGAAAAATTTGAGATGATATAAAAATTTAAGTGCTCAAGTGTTTTCACTAAACTTTTTCACATATGAACGAAAGTTATGCAGGAAAAAGTTTTACTATATATATTTTACTGACGGATGGAATAGATGAAAGTAGTTCATGAAGAAGGTGAAAAGTTTATGTCAAATTATTCTATTATTTATACATCATAATACACCCTTTTAAAAGGCTTGCAATGATTGAAAATAATCAGAAATATTTTGCAATTATTTTTAGGAAAATGATTCATGAAAGAATGCACTATTATGAGCCATTTCAATGAAAAAATGCAATAGAAGAGGTATCATGTTGTTTACATTTTTTCAAAAGTAATGAGTCTAATTAATTGAGGTGTTCCATACAATTTATTGTACTAAGTGTAACGTTCATAAAACCTACAAATTTACAAAGGTGCAATCGACTGTAGTCTAGATCTAATTAATTGTGGGATGTTCTAAGCAAAAAGAGATCCATACAATTGATTGTGGTGAAGAGCCCAATCAATTGGCACCAAAATTTTAAGCACGTTTTTAAGAACCAGTGACTTTGCTAAATCTATTGTGGTAATGATACAATCGATTGTTGACTTACAAAATTTTCCATACAATTTCTCCATTTTTCAAAAAGTTTCATGAATGCGAAAATTCCCATATAACTTAAGGCACTTGAAAAATGTTTAGATGAAGAGAGACTTGAGCACCTAGTGTATATTTATAAATCAATTTTGACTGGTACCTTAAAAGATTATCAATTTCTTAAAATCCATGACTTAGAAATCTTGATACTTGATTCTAATATTTTTCTTATTTGATTTCTCTTCCATGATAATATTTTGTCTTCATCAAAACTAAAGCTTCAATAGACGATGAACATCTTCTTCAAACTTTTTTCAATGATATTGTGAATACTAACATAATTTTCTTCTTAAGTAGTAAAACATTAAAAATAATCACGAATTTTGAATACCACAATTCACTCCCCCCTTTGTGCGATAAGAGTCAATTATCCAACATCTTCCACACAAACATCAAAGAGAAAAAGTGAAAAAACAAGAAGATTTACTAACTGGCACAGAAGACCGTTGAGATCAGGATGCCTTTGTCATCTTGATTGTTTAGTGATGATGATGCGGACACTAATTAGTCCTTGCTTTCTTGTTTGTTTATTTGTTTCTTGTTTCTCTTTTCTTCTTGCATCTTTCCTTTTGTAATCGTTTTTATTAAAATGAATAATTGTTTTTGTTGATTATCAAATTTATCCTTCTTTAATTAATTACTTGAGATCCATGTGCTTGAATATCTTCCCACCTTTTATATATCTATTTATCTTTCCACCTTTTTGATAAAGTAAAAGAGGTAGAAGTATATTCTCAGGGATAGTAGAGTATATTTTATATTTGTGAGGTGGAGTTTAACGACTCCAATATTTTACCCTTGTTTTTCTATTTTTACCACATCTCTGAGAGATATGTTGTCATCATAAAAAAAAGGAGAGAATGTGGATCTATGTGCTTGCATGTACAATTGTCTACAACTTTCAGATGTGCATAATAGTTTTGATGATTATAGAATAATATGTCAAATGTCATTATGTGAAGTCTTCATCTGTCAAGAAAAAATAATAATCTAGATGTTCGTTGTTAGGTCAAGTATCAAGCTAGATTCAATGATGACAACATCTAATGTCAAATGCAGTTTGGTGAAGTCTTTGATGATCTCATATCCAGTAAACCCTGATGATGGAGTCTATCAAAGAGGCTATATCAAGCCTCTTCAGTCAGAAAAATAAAGTCTCAGATGAAGTGCCAAATCAATGATGAATCAAGCAAGGAATCTTGAAACTTCAATGTCATGAAAGAGAGTAATTGTGAAAGCTCACTTGGTCATGTGCCTAAGTGGTCAACTAAATGTAAAGGCATAAGAGTAATTATCGAATTAAAAAGTCAATTCACACACATACACACACGAAAATGTTTTAAACTTCTCTAAATTTACTAAAATGCCTTGAAAATTATGGAATAACGATCAAGGTCCATGTAGAATTGACCAAGAGTGTTCTTAATCATTTGGCCTGTTGGTGAAGACTTAGGTATTGAGAGTGTGCTCCTCTTATGGTCTCAGGCTCAGATCTCTCTAGGTGGTAAAAATCCTTGCGATAGGCCAATCCACACAAAGCTTTGTTATGGCTTTAATTAGGCTCCTCATTAGTGGAAACTTGGATTGGTCCCCTTGTATTAGCATGTGGTAAGTCCGGATACCAAGCTTTAAAAAAGTACTCTTAATCGATTAAGACACATAGCCATTGAAGGGTTTCTATTTTGGGATTAGGGTTACATCTTTTTAAATCTCTTAATCAATTAACTATAAGACTTAATTGGTTAAGTAATTAAAAAATCCATGGATCCTTTTTTCATTTTTAGAATATTTTTCTCCTATTAATAGAGGGATTCTCCTAATTTTTTATTTACAAATGAAATTTAAAGTATAGCTGTTCTTTCTCATTTCTACTCTCTTTTACCTCATTTTTTTTTTATATTTATTCACAAAGTTTCCTTAATGATTTAAGAGTGAAAAATATTTTTGAGAGTTCTGGCGATGTGGAATAAATTTGATTTACTAAAGAGTGTATAATCTCTTTTGTAATATCAATAAAGTGTTAGACGGTGGCTAGGATCTAGAAGGGGGATTGAATATATCCCACAATTTTATACACGCAAATGGTTACCAAAAATTGGTTTTTAAAAGGTTTTTCCGGAAGCAACCACTGAATCACACGTCTACAACGAACCTCTACTAAAAGGATCGGATATGCACGACAATATTAGGAATGAAATAAAGGATGAGAAAAATTCAGATTAATCAACAAAATTTAAACGCAATCAACTATGATTTGTTTGCTTGATGTTAATCCAATTCCAACGAGATAGGTTGACAAAAATCAATTGCAAATGCGTTCGATTTTGCGTTGAATCAAATTATCAAATGCCTGGTTTGTGCAAACTCACTAAGTGCAAATTTCCAAATAATGTGAATGTTAAGCTGATTCTAAATACAATCCAAGGGATTGTACCAATTGTACAAAACACTTTATCAGCTCAAAACTACACTATCTCAGAAATTTTGATCAATTGATACTTCACAAATTCGAATAATGTCGAAATGCAAAAGAGTAGGGAAAGAGAGGACAAACAAGATTTGATTAGGCAGTTCCCAAATCGTCCTCGCTATGGGTACCTCTGCCCCCAATTCTACAAATGGAATTGAGATATATATAAATTGTTATTTGCAAATTGTTTATACAAGAGAAGAACAATGAACATCCAAACCCTCAAACGTCTTCGATTGTTGATGCAAAGTCTTCTCTTCCCTTGATTCAAGATGAATCAAGTGCCTCGAATCTGGTTGAACAAATCACCGTCTCACGCTACTAGATTGCAAGAACCCACCATTCTTCAGTCACCTTCACTCGGTCGATTTCAATCTTCCATAATTCGATCCCAAATCTTTCTTCTACGATCCTCCGAATGTAGCTACTAAACCGAACGAACACTCTGTTCTTCGGTTACCTTCGCACGGCTGAATCCTCTTAGAACGAAACGATTTGTGCCAAAAAACCGCTAAAATATCCTTGATTCTTGGAGGACAAAACCTGAGGTTTTATTCAAAAAACACCTACCAATTCTCAACCCAGAACAGAAGATCACAACACTTCCTAATTCTGAACGTTATCACTTCAAAACAATGGGCGACACAAACAAAGATGATTATGTGTGATTGTTTGTTTACTCAAGGTTAAAGATGAAGATGAAGAGAAAGATTGGTATCTATTTTCACGTTTCTTGTTATTTGAAAATATGAGCTGAACCAACTATATATAATGAATAAAATGACCAACAATATGAAATAACAGAAATAACAGAAAAAATTAAATGCAGAAAAAAATAGCCCAGGCAGCGTGCGGTCGACCGCCCCACATATAAGGGTCGGCGTGAGCTAACCCGTGGGAATGACTACGCAAAATAAACGACCATGCGTCGACCCATCAACACCTTGCGTCGACGCAAGCATACTGATTTTGCAGAAATTTAAATGCCCAGAAGCATGCGTCGACCGCATGCAACAGGGAGGGCAGCGTGCGCTAACCCGAACATTTCTCAAAAATTGTTCAAAATAGCATGAGTCGACTCATGCTTACCTTAGGTCGAGCCAAGACCTGCAGATTTTCAAAAAAATCATTTTTCTGCACGTTTTTGATGACCAAGACTCGAAGCAAGTATACCAAACATCAATATTATGATCATGCACATGTAGAAATTTGTGTAGACCTCTTCCTATATGTTTAGACACATGAAAATCGATGGTTAGATAAAATTTTCCCGACAATGAAGTGATACCGCTTAAATTACAATCTAATGACTATCTTATTTGCTGACATCATTAAAACCGAAATAGATGAAAGACCTTAGCCCTCACATACTCCCCCTTTTTGATGATGACAACACTGTTTATCTTTCTCTTGATTTGTAATTTGAGGACGGAAAAACTCCCCCTATCTTTAACACTTTAATATCTGCTGCTTTAATATTTTCTGCTGCTAGTATCGTTCTCCCCCTTTGACAACATCAAATAGAGTAAAAGAAGGTGGTCAAAGAGATATCATCATAACAAGTAATGGTTCATTCACCAATTTTCAAAATAGCGACACTAACAAGCATCCACATATGATACAGTTAATGCGATACTATAAACGGATAAATACGGAACACAAAAAGCAAACACGATTCATTCCATAATAGTTCAAACTAAAGAAACATAGTTCAAATTAAAACAAAGTGAAATAAAATGCAATCCAAAAAACAAAACATAGAATCAAAAACACAAATAATATCATGCACTAATAATGATGCTAATCCTTATGGTCTCCCCCCTAAATGGGTAACCTCTTCCCCTGTAATGGTGGCCTGGCGGTGGCAGCTCCTCGAGGGACTGATTCAACTTGATCACAGTGTTGTTGAGAATGCCTAGACTGTTGGTCAGATTTTGAGTCTGAATTGTCATGGCATTTTCCAAATGGGTAAATCTGGTCATGGAGGCATCAACAAACCTAGTGAAGTTCTGTGTGTGAGCAGCCAACTGATTGGAAAGTGAAGTGAACCTCTCCTGCTGAGCAGTGTACCTCTGATCTTGTAATTCCCAGAATTTCTCTTGTTCGAGGTTCATCTGGTTCAACATGGCCAGAATTTCTTCAGTGTCTTGGAAGGCTTGTTGTGGCTATGGAGTCGGAGGTGTAGAATACTCAGGTTGTTGCCAGTCGTATTCGTCACTTTGTTGTTTCCAACCATAGTTTGGAGGAACATAAGCATCCCCAAGAGCAGTCCAACTATTGTTTTGCCATTGTCCCCAGCCCTGATTATCATAATCCTCCTCTGGTTGAGAATAACCCATCCATGCCGCATTATCTTTGTCTTCCATATTCACATCAGCATTGTCACCACCTTGGTTTTCATTTTCATGTCCTTCCGCAATATCTTGGTCGTCAGGAACATTAGGAAAAGGGTGAGTTGCTCTAAATTTGTACTTGTAATCATTTTCAACCGGATCCCAAGCATAACCCATCATGGTGAGAGTCTTTTGTTAAAATTGATGCTTAGATGAAATATTGACATAACGAATGTTCGGAACAGAGATACCAGCCTTATTCAAAATATTATGAATACATGACGCATAACCCAAAGCCGTATCTTTTGTGGAGTCGCGGAGGGCAAACATACGGTATGTAAAGTAATATGGCCAGTTAATTTTAATCTTTTTCTTCAGGATGTAGATGAGATGAACCTCCGCTTTATCAACTCTAGAGAACCCTCCTTTCTTAGGTTGTAAAATGTGAGCGACAATCCACTGCAGAATGCGATCAGCAAATTTCAGATGACCCGTTGTAACATTTTTCGGAAACAGCTCACTGGCTACAACATCGTCCGAGTATGGTTCACGCAACATGGAGTTCAAAGCAGTTTTAAACTCATATCTGTGAACAAACTTGGTGTCAGTCACTTCAGGAAGATTTTCATGAGTTTCCAAACTGAACAAACTAGTCCATACAGTATTGTTCATAGAATGAGACGCGTTATTCATAGAATACGTAAAATCTGTACCTTCAAATTTTCCTTCAATCCCGCAATAGAACAGGCGAACCAAATCACAGTTAAACTTATCATCACATTCAAGAAATTCATCAAAATTCTGAGCATTCAGCATGTAAATTACCTCGGTGAGATGATAATTTGGAGCCATCAGAGAGTAGTAGGTATGTTGTAGAATAACAGCACGGTTGGGGAAATCATTATTGAAAGACTCAAACAGAGCATCAGAGAGTAGAGACATAGTATTTACCGGAGTTGAAGAAGTTCCGGCTCTTGATGTTGAATCTCTTGTAGTCCGTTTACCAGTTGCACGTCGAGAAGCCATTGTTGAAGAAGGTGAGGAAGAAGATGAATAGTGCACAATGAACAATGCGCGGAGAATGAATGATGATAGTGTTCTTGCTTCCAGAAACCTTGTGAAACCCCTTTCTTAAATACCTTATGAATTCAAACTTTGTGGGTTTTGAGTTTTATGGGTTTTAATGGAGTTTTGATGGATTTTGAATGGGAAGTTGGAAGAGAAGGGGAGGAGATAACAAAAAAAAATCTGATTTATGACATGCAATGATGAAATTTAAAGTGCATTGAATGTATGTAATGCATTTGAAGGACACTAGGTCGGCGCACGCATTCCCAATAAAAGGGATTCTGAATTCGTCAGGTATGCGTCGACCTAAGCATTGGATGCGTCGGTACAAGCTGACGAGTTTATGAAATTTTTTAAAAATTATGAGATGCACCGACCGCAGGTAGGCGCGCGCTAACCCGGTTCTTTTCCTTGAAAAATTATCAGTTCATGAGTCGACCCAAGGCATTCTTTGGTCGACTCATCCAAGAGAAAAATGGAAAAAATTCATATTTTTTCATATAAGTGCACCCATACAAGATAAGTAAATATACTAACACGAAAATCAAACATCCAAATGAATAAAATAAGCTTAAATGTGTAACAAACATCATTTTTGAAACACTTAACATGGTACATTTTTGAAGAAAACTTATAAAGTGGAACGATATTACCTTGATCATGATTGACGATGAGAGCCCTCACATATAGCTCAATAACTCTTTGCATTGTTACTCAAAAGCATAAACAAGCATATATATATATATATATATATATATATATATATATATATATATATATATATATATATATATGTGTGTGTGTGTGTGTGTGTGTGTGTGTGTGTGTGTGTGTGTGTGAAGATCAACTATCTTAAAGGATAATAAAACACGATCCGAGATGTCGAGAACGCCTAGTTCCCTACGGATGTGAAAGAAAGGCTCAGTAGCTAGTGGTTTTGTAAAAATGTCAGCAAGTTGATTTTTAGTATCACCATGCTCAAAGACCACATCACCTTTCTCTACATGATCCCTAAGGAAATGATGACGTATTTCGATATGCTTGGTGCGTGAATGTAATACGGGGTTTTTAGTTAGATTAATAACACTAGTGTTATCGCACAAAATAGGAATACGTTTAAGTTTTAAGTTAAAATCAAGCAATTGTTGCTTAAGCCATAAGACTTGAGCACAACAACTACCGGCGGCAAAGTATTCCGCCTCAGCTGTTGACAAGGCAACGAAAACTTGTTTCTTGCTATGCCAACTCACCAAGGAATTTGCGAAAAAGTGACACGTGCCACTAGTACTTTTCCTATCCAATTTGCACCCGACAAAGTCAGAACCAGAATAGCCAACTAAGGAACAAACACTACCTTTGGAATACCACATTCCATACTTTGGAGTACCGGAGAGGTATCGAAGTATGCGCTTAACTGCTTTTAGGTGGGGTTCCTTGGGACGTGCTTGATACCTTGCACACATGCATACACTGAACATAATATCGGGACATGATGCGGTAAGGTAAAGAAGCGATCCAATCATACCTCTATACCTTTTTACCTCTACATCCTTACCATTTTCGTCACGATCAAGATTCACACTAGTAGGCATTGGAGTATCTATTGCTTTGCAGTTTAGCATGTCGAAACTTTTGAGAAGCTCAAGACAATATTTCGTTTGATTCACGAATGTGCCCTCTTCGAGTTGTTTGATTTGCAATCCGAGGAAATAGTTGAGTTCCCCCATCATGCTCATTTCAAACTCCCCCTGCATCAAACTAGAAAACTCCTTGACCAAGGTCATGTTAGTAGACCCAAAGATAATATCGTCAACATAAATTTGTACCAAGATTAAATGTTTTCCTTGACGTTTAATAAAGAGGGTTGTGTCAACCTTCCCTCTTGAATACCCTTGATCAAGTAAAAATTTGCTTAGATGTTAATACCAAGCCCTAGGGGCTTGTTTAAGTCCGTACAAAGCACGTTTGAGTTTATAAACATGATCGGGATATTCATAAGACTCAAAACCCGGAGGTTGGGCAACATAAACCTCTTCATTTATATATCCATTAAGGAAAGCACTTTTAACATCCATTTGGAATAATTTGAAGTGCTTAGTGCAAGCATAAGCAAGTAAAAAGCGTATAGCCTTGAGTCGGGAAACCGGTGCATAAGTTTCCTCATAGTCGATTTCTTCCTCTTGGTTATAGCCTTGCGCTACAAGCCGCGCTTTGTTACATGTTATAACTCCATTTTCATCAAGTTTATTCCTAAACACCCATCGGGTGCCGATTACTCGATGACCTCGCGGAGGAGGGACAAGGTCCCAAACCTCATTTCTCCTGAATTGATTAAGTTCATCTTGCATTGATAAAAACCAATGCTCATCGAGTAACGCCTCCTTTGCATTTTTAGGCTCAACTTGTGACACAAAAATGAAGTAATAACAAAAGTTACTAAGTTTAGAGCGAGTGGTTACTCCCTTAGAGATATCACCGAGAATGTTGTCAATTGGATGGTCTTTGGAAGACTTCCAAGCTAGAGGAAGTTCATCTTTATAAGAATGATGATCCTCCTCACTCTTCATTGGTTGGTGATCCTTTTCCTCCTCAATACGCACTGCTTCAGGCTGATCAGTTCCTTTATTAATGTCCTTGAGTATGTCATCAGAAGATACACCTGCACCATGAAAAGAACTATCTTCGCCAATGTTTCTCGGATAGGACTCATCAAAAGTAACATGAACTGACTCTTCAACTACACGTAAGCCCTTATTATAAATTCTATACGCTTTACTTGACTGAGAATATCCAAGAAAAATACCCTCGTCGACCTTGGCATCAAACTTACCAAGAGTCTCTTTTCCATTGTTTAACACGAAACATTTGCAACCAAATAAATGAAGGTGAGAGATATTTGACTTACGTCTTTTTAAAAGCTCATACGGTGTCTTGTTTAGAATAGGCCGGAAGAGAACCCTATTCAAAACATAACAAACCGTACTTATGGTGTCGGCCCAAAAGTATTTTGGAATTCCACTTTCATTGATCATAGTCCTTCCAAGTTCCTCCAAAACTCTATTTTTACGTTCCACCACCCCATTTTGTTGAGGGGTACGTGGTGCGGAAAAATTGTGATCAATTCCATTGGATTCACAAAATGCCTCAAACAAATGATTTTTCAAACTCACCCCCATGGTCACTTCTAATTGACACAATGTTCATGTTTAACTTGTTTTGTGATAACTTAGCAAATCTTTTAAAGGCCGAAAATGTATCACTCTTGTTTGCTAAGAAAATAGTCCAGCAAAACCTAGAAAAGTCATCGACTATTACAAAACCATAATAGTTACCACCTAGGATTTTAACCCTAGATGGTCCAAAGAGGTCCATATGGAGGAGCACAAGGGGTCTCATAGTTGAAACAATGTTTTTGGATTTAAAAGAGATCCTTGTTTGCTTCCCCATTTGACAAGCATCACAAAGATGATCCTTTGTGAATTTGATTTCGGGCAAACCGATGACTAGGTCGTTAGAGTCTATTTTGTTAAGCATATCAAAATTGATGTGCGCCAACCGTCTATGCCACAACCATGAATCCTCATTCATAGTGACTAGACACTTGTCGCCATTCAATGATACTTCATTTAAGTCTAGCATATAGACGTTATACACCCTCAAGCCCTTAAACACATCCTTTTTGTCACCATCTTCAATTATGTAACAATCTTTTGAAAAAGATACTTTGTAATTCTTGTCACATAGTTGACTAATGCTTAAAAGGTTGTGTCTAAGGCCTTCCACAAGAAGTACATCAGAGATAGTAGTAGATAAGGGGTTACCTACACTACCTTTTTCGAGAATCTGTCCCTTATTGTTATCTCCGTAGGTGACAAACCCCTTTTTCTTCGCCACAAAGTCGATAAAAAGAGATATGTCTCCGATCATATGTCTCGAGCAGCCACTATCCATAACCCATCTTCTTTCGGTGGTCTCAAGACTTTGTACCTACAAAACAATCAAGGGAGAGTAGGTACCCAATTCTCATTGGGTCCTTTATGGTGAGTGAAACCAAGATCGTACTTGGGCAACCATTGATAAATGCCTTTTGTAACAAGAAACCTTCTAAAACGACATTTAGTAATAGTATGACCAGGCTTACAACAATATAGGCAATTACGGTTCATTTGGAATTTACCTTTGCTATCACTATCTCGAATCATATACGTATACTTTTGATACGGATTGTTCATACTTTCTCGATAATGTGATCGATCAATAGAAAACGTAACTTTTGGCTTAAGAGCCTTGTCCAATTTGGCCTTAATGTTTCTCACCTCTTTTTGCCAAATGTGACAAGTGTCACAGCCCCAATTGAACCAGGAAGTAGGGTCCTCGTCAACCTTAGCTTTTGATGTGTCCACTATGGAGTTTTTAAGAGCTTCAAATTCCTTTTCGGAATTGGGAACCTTTTTCTCCAAATATGAAAAAATCTATTTTATTTGAGGCTAAGCGTTGAAAAGCTTCCTTAGCCTCGTAGTGAAACATATCAAAAGCCTTTTTTAATTCTAAATGAGACATAGTATTAGAATGATCATATTTAGAGTATTTTACCTCCTTCTTGTTATTGTGACGAGCCATAAGACATAGATTAACGGATTCACTTTCGTCACTTGAGCTGTCATCCTTTTCCGACTCACTATCGCTCTCCCAAGCGATGTATGCTCGTCGAGATTTGTTTGACTTTTTGTGTTGACGACTTTTATCCTTATCCTTTTCCTTGTCTTTCTTAAGTGATGGACAATCCGGCATGTAGTGCCCAGATTTTCCACAGTTGTAACACGTCCCTTTTACCTTGCCATTCTTATTACCTTCATTTCTAGATTGCCTCTGAAATTTGACTAGATTTTTATCCGAGTGTTGAATCTCATTCTTCTGAACGTATCTATTGTATCTCTTCACAAATAGGCCCATGTCATCACCGGATTCATCATCTTTGTCATTATTGGTTTCATCATCACTTTACTCTTGAGATGTAGACTTTGAACAAGAAGCCTTAAGAGCAATCGACTTCTTCTCCGTATCTTTTGTTTTCTCCTTCTTCATACTCTTCTCATGTTTATCCAAGCTAATGAGCACTTGCTCATGCTCATTGAGTTTGCCAAATAATGTCGTGAGGTCTAGAGTAGCTAGATTATTGGCCTCCTTGATCGTGGTGACCTTCGGTTGGCATTCCCTGTTAAGACACCTCAAGATTTTATTAGTAGCAACCTCGTTTGGAATTGGTTTACCAAGTACATGCAATTTGTTGATAATGTGAGTAAATCGTTTTTGCATATCCGCAATGGTTTCCCCTTGCTTCATGTAAAAAAGATCGAACTCTTGTGTTAGTGTGTTGATAAGGGCCATTTTGACATCATTAGTGCCTTCGTGAGCTACTTGTAAAGCATCCCACATGGCCTTGGCCGTTTCAAAATGAGAGACTCGATAATACTCGTCAACTCCCAAAGAGGAGATCAAAATATTCCGAGCCTTCCAATCATAGCTGTACTTTTTCTCGTCCTCCTTATTCCATTGAGCTTCGGGTTTGGGAACGACAACGCCTTCAGCACTTGTCATAGTAAATTCCATAGGGCCGTTTAAAATAACGTTCCAAACCTTCCGATCCATGGAATTTATATGGACCCGCATACAATCTTTCCAGTAGCTGTAATTCTCGCCTTTAAAAACTAGAGCTCTATTATAAGCCCCTTTAGGTTCGTTCGCCATATTCCAATAAGTTTTACCAAAGCACCAGATAAATCGGAGCTCTTGATACCACTTGTTAGACGATGGCTAAGATCTAGAAGGGGGGTTGAATAGATCCCACAATTTTATACACGCAAATGGTTACCAAAAATTAGTTTTTGAAAGGCTTTTCCGGAAGCAACCTTAGAATCACACGTCTACAACGAACCTCTACTAAAAGGATCGGATATGCACGACAATATTAGGAAAGAAATAACAGATGAGGAAAATTCAGATTAATCAACAAAATTTAAACGCAATCAACCGTGATTTGTTTGCTTGATATTAATCCAATTCCAACGTGATAGGTTGACAAAAATCAATTGCAAATGCGTTCGATTTTGCGTTGAATCAAATTATTAAACACTTGGTGTGCGCAAAAACACTAAGTGCAGATTTCCAAATAATGTGAATGTTAAGCTGATTCTAAATTCAATCCAAGGGATTGTACCAATTGTACAAAACACTTTATCAGCTCAAAATTACACTATCTCAGAAATTTTGATCAATTGATATTTTACAAATTTGAATAATGTCGAAACGTAAAAGAGTAGGGAAAGAGAGGACAAACACGATTTGATTAGGCAGTTCCCCAATCGTCCTCGCTATGGGTACCTCAGCCCCCAATTCCACAAATGGAATTGAGATATATATAAATTGCCGTTTGCAAGTTGTTTATACAAGAGAAGAACAATGAACATCCAAACCCTTAAACGTCTTTGATTGTTGATGCAGAGTCTTCTTTTCGCTTGATTCAAGATGAATCAAGTGCCTCGAATCTGGTTGAACAAATCACCGTCTCACGCTACTAGACTGCAAGAACCCACCGTTCTTCAGTCAGCTTCACTCGGTCGATTTCGACCTTCCACAATTCGATCCCAAATATTTCTTCTACGATCCTACGACTGTAGCTACTAAACCGAACGAACACTCTATTCTTCGGTTACCTTCGCACGGCTGAATCCTTGTAGAACGAAACGATTTGTGCCAAAAAACCCCCAAAATCTCCTTGATTCTTGGAGGACAAAACCTGAGGTTTTATTCAAGAAACACCTACCAATTCTCAACCCAGAATAGAAGATCACAACACTTCCTAATTTTGAACGTTATCACTTCAAAACAATGGGCGACACAAACAAAGATGATTATGTGTGATTGTTTGTTTATTCAAGGTTGAAGATGAAGATGAAGATAAAGATTGGTATCTATTTTCACGTTTCTTGTTATTTGAAAATATGAGCTGAACTAATTATATATAATGAATAAAATGACCAATAATATGAAATAACAGAAATAACAGAAAAAATTAAATGCAAAAAAAAAAATAGCCCAGGCAGCGTGCGGTCGACCACCCCACATATAAGGGTCGGCGTGAGCTAACCCGTGGGAATGACTACACAAAATAAAGGACCATGCGTCGACCCATCAACACCTTGCGTCGACGCAAGCATGTTGATTTTGCAGAAATTCAAATGCCCAGAAGCATGCGTCGACCACATGCAATAGGGAGGTCAGCGTGCGCTAACCCCAACATTTCACAAAAATTGTTCAAAACAGCATGAGTCAACTCATGCTTACCTTGGGACGACCCAAGACCTGCAGATTTTCAGAAAATCATTTTTCTGCGCGTTTTTGCTGACCAAGACTCGAAACAAGTATACCAAACATCAATATTATGATCATGCACATGTAGAAATTTGTGTAGACCTCTTCCTATATGTTTAGACACGTGAAAATAGATGGTTAGATGCAATTTTCCCAACAAGTGATACCGCTCAAATAACAATCTAATGACTATTGTATTTGTTGACATCATTAAAACCAAAATAGATGAAAGACCTTAGCCCTCACATAAAGGAATTTTTTGCTTGGTTCTTGAGATTAACCAGTTAAAATTTTTGTTTGGTTCTTGAGATTAACCAGTTAAAATCTCTATTTGGTTTGTGAGCTTAGCCTATTAAAAACTCCATTAAAATTGGAGATTAGCCTATTATAATATCATGTCTGGTTCATGATATTAGATACTTAAATCTACATTTGATTATAAGAAGGTTTGTGTCCATAACCATTGAAAAGCTCAGATATTTAGTTGACCTCTCAAGAGGAAACTCTTGGAGATAAGAGTATGCAAAGTGGTTGGGTCAAACTTGTATAAATCTCTCATGCATGCTCTATCTCCCTTAATTCATTAATTTCCATTACTCTATTTTAGTTACGCTTTATTTCTTTCTCTCCATATCTTTTTATTTATTTCTTTCTTTTATTCCTCTACTCAAACTCTTTTCAATATTAAAATTAACTCAAAGAATGTAAATAAAACATATTTTTATAATTGGACGACATTTTTCAACCAATACAATTCAACCAACAGAACTCCTGATAATTGAGTTAAGGATCACCACATTTGTCTTTAAGATCATTAGTAATCTTAAACTAGTGTTTTGAATCATAAAAATAATGTTTTTGGGAAAATTTGGACTCATGACTTCATTCATGATATTTCACGACTCGAGTCAAAAAACCTGGATGTGAAATTTAGAATTCCAAAATCGATTTATACACACCCTAGACTCGATTCCAATGCCCAAAAATGCCATGACTCAATTCATGAACTTTCTTGACTCAAATCAAAAAATTAGAACTTCAATAAAAACATCATTTTCTCACCTTCAATCCATTATTAAACCTATGTTAACACTCCCTAACATTATGGATCAGTCAAGCAGTTTCATGGCATCAAAATACTCATAATCTGGAATTAATAGAAGATGAATTAAGTGATACATATGAAAGTATTTATGAAGATGTGTTACCTGTAGAAGAAACGTAATCTGAACAACACTTGTATATGAATTATGGTTGAAAAAGATAATAGAGAAATTGAAGCCTATACAGATACGAGACGAAGTATATGGATAAAAAAATAGAATTATTTAATAATTGAGAAAGGTTTGATAAACAATTCATGACTCAAATTGATAATGGATCAATCCATCCATTATATTGGGTAACTAAGAAAATCACTTCAAATATAGTTAATTTTAATATTATTAGTAAGTTTTTTTTTTGGAAATCTTGGTATCCGGTCCGGCCTTGCGACCGACAAATCCAAGAGGGACCAATCCTACCGTCCACTAGCGGGGATCCCGTTTAAAGCCGAAACAAAGCTCCGTATGGACTGGCCCACACAAGGGTTGATTGCACCTAATAGGATTCGAACCTGAGTCCGTGAGAGGAGCACACTCTCAAGACCCAACTCTCCACCACTAGGCCAACCCTGATCATTGAAATAAAACTCCACAAATAATTGATGTTATTGTCTAAAGACTTGATGTCAATGTGAAACTAGGTATCTTTTATATTTTTCTACTTTTATTCTCTTATATATATATATATATACACACACACACACACACACACACTTACATATTGTACTGAAAAAAAGGTACAGGTGTGCATGTTCCCTCTGCAAGGATAGGGTGACATAAATGCCTTAGTAGGTCTATAACAATTGTAGGTGGTTAGGAATTGTCCACGATGGCGAGAAGCCCTGTACGATGGTGTTTTTATGGACGTTTTAGGAGTCCTGCTCATGTGAGGTGAGAGACTATTGTCATACCCTAAATTTTGACTACATGATTTCTAATCATTTGTGAAAATCAGCACCACAATATGGATGTACCTTCTTGCCTCATCAATCCTCTCAAAGATTGTTGAGCATTCATCTCAACTAAGAATTAAGGTTTTGGACCCTCTCAGAGCACTCAAACAAATGATCAATCAAGAACTGACATGATCTTCAACTTTTCAAGTCACTGAAAAATCCATAAAGGATCAAGAGATCTCCCACATCAAGAATCAAGCACAAGAGTGCAACATTTCAAGTGGATCAATCCTCAAGACCATCAGTGTCACCAAATCAAGGTTTTGGTCGACCAAGACCTCTAGAGAGAAATTTTCATCTGGGCATGAGCCAACATTTCAACATATGATTCAAGGAGCTCAAAAGGACCTCATAGATCCAATCATAAGTTCAATTTAGCCTCAGGGGATGCATTCATCAAAATTCAGGAATTAGGGTTTCTTGACCTAATTCACCCCTAAGTTGACTTTTGGAGCAAGACATGAGCCCAGACCTCAAGAAATGTTTTGAAGACCTCCAATATCTTGTATTAATCCTCTCACAAGTTCAAATGGACACAAAGAACTTGTTTCATGAGCAATATAAGGATTCAAATTCATCTGGACCACAAATTAGGGTTTTTGAGAAAAGTCAACCATCCCTTTGACTTTTGACCAAGACATGATCTCAAACCTTGGGGAATGATTCAAGACATTCTAAAACACCTATGGAATCCAGCCATTAGGTTTGAGTTAGCCCAAGAACTTGATTTCATAAAGGATCACAAAGTTTGAAATTCATCTGATAAAAAGTCAACTGTGCCCAAAACCAAGTTTGACTTTTGAGATTTTTTTACAAGCATGACTCCTTTAAGTAAAAAACAATGATTAATTCATGGTTTGGATCATCATCCATCAAGAAAACTTGAAATTTCACTAAGTTATGAAAAAAAGGATGATTTTTCCCAACTTTGCAAGGTCATAACTCCTAAACCTCACAACCATTTTATTCCATCCAAAGCTCAAATGAAAGCTCTCATTACATACTACAAAACTGTCACAGTGCTCCGTGAGCCAAAAAATCTTGGATTTTGAGTTATAGAGCCATGAAGTTAGGGTTTCAAAACTCTTGAACTTAGACACTTAGTGAAAATTTTGGACAGAATCTGTCTTGTATTTTTACCAACTTTAAGGCCGTTTTTCATTATGATCCAAGATAAATTAAGACCAAAGTTAAAAATCAAAGTTGAAGTATGATATGCAAGCTTTCCAAAGAGTACAAGAACATTATCAAACTCCATTTGAGCAAAGAGATATAAAGTGAACAATATGCCTTAACACAAACTATTTTTTTACAGCATTGGTACATGACTTGTATCCCACGATTTCTTTAGCCAATTTTGGACACTTGCATCATTGTATTTCTGTCCAATATCAACATGAATGATGAGGAATCTGAACATAAGACCACCAAGTCAAAAATCCTATCCCTTAGGCATGTGGCATTCTAGATTCATTTCCAAAACTTTTAATTTTGTCATAAGGCATTCAATGGGTGCATAGAGGTGGCATGAACTGAGGCATTGTTATCCAAATGAGTCAAGACATATCCAAAGTTCACAAGACCTAAGCCTGCAAAGCTGATCTCAAGTCAATGGCTAGAGGAGACTTTGGCTACATGACAAAATTCACTGGATAATAGGGTGATCCAGCCCCCAATCACTATTCCTTGCAAAACAAACTTCCTCTACTATAAATAGAGGTCATTTGTGACTGATTAAAGGACCCTAAAATATCTCCACTCTTGTTTTCTCTCATTTCCTTCTCATGAACCAGAATTTTCTTCTTTAGCAAGTAAAGTTCAAAATTTTAAATAGAGAACAATTCCACCAAAACCAATAGTGTAGACACATCATATATATCATATAGAAGTTGTCCAAACACTTCTCTATCATCTGTAACACCAGAATCACAAACCTCCAATTCACACTCAAGTCAATTTGCAGTTGAGGTACCACAAAGAGTTCAAGGTGTTTCCAATCCATTCCAAGCTTCTAAACACCTTACATAAGGTCCATTGAAGCTGTCCAGATCATCACACAACATCTGTAACACCTCTACATCAGAATTCGGATTCCTCTTGCACAAGTAAGCTTGACACTCTCAAACTCTATGATCCATGCATCATAAATGTGTTTTCAAGTTACAAACATGTTTTCTGCACTTATGTAGAGTGTTTCCCCTCAATCAATTGCTTTGTAGCTATCGTGTATAGGATTTCATAGTGTTCTTGCAGAAATTAGGGTTCATGTGTTCATCACTTGATTTCTCACTCCACACTTAAAATAAATGCAATTAATTGGTACCGTTGGAATCTTTGTTCAAAAACGAGCAACTTTCACGTTTACAAAAGTCAAAACCATTACGTATTGAGGGACATATGAGAGGTTTTGCAAATCTGGCAAAGGTGGTTCGCGTGAGGAAGAAGAAGATGGCCTTGGCACCATTTTTTGAATTTTTAAATATTTAAAATTTTGTCGTTTTCTTAATTGATTTCAAAAATTAATTTCTCTCTCAATTTTAATCATTTTTTATTGTTTCTTTTTTTCAAAATTCACAAAAATGTTAAAATATTTTATTCTATAAAAAATCAAGATAATATTATTTATTTAATATATTTTGATTTTTTGTAAAGAATTTCATTTTAATTGTTTTTAAACATTTTTAATGAAATTTTTCTCTTGATTTTTCAAATTCAAATGAATTTCAAGCTTCCAAATGATGAAAACATGATTTTTCAAAATTCATAACTTGATTTTAAATATATTTGATATTTTGTATCATTTTTTATTTAATTTTCTTTGAAAAATTGTGTTTTTAATTAAAATTAGGGTTTTCCCTTGATTTTAAGTTTTCAAACTTCATTTGAAACATTTTTGGGCCTCTAATAGAGTGTAAGACCCACTCCCTCTTGTACATCCATAATTTGGGCCTCAGTCATTGTATAAGTCCCACTGTGGTTTTCAAGATCGCGATGCGATCGTCGCTTTTCAAATAAAAACCTTGGTCCCCTCTCTGAGTTGTAAGGCCCACTTTTATTTCTTTCAATAAACATTTTGGGCCTCTAATAGAGTATAAGACCCAAACCCTTTTTGTACATAAAAAATTTAGGGCCTCTGCTATAGTATAAGTCCCACAACGTCTTTAGATACCAAAGTACGATCACTGTTTTCAAAATAAGTCAACTGGGCCTCTCCTTGAGTATAAGCCTCAATCTATTGCACATAAACTTTATTTTTAAACAATAAACAACTCCCATGGGCCTCTCCTTGAGTTATAAGCCCCATACCTCTGTTTTCAAAATCATCTATCTATTTTAAACTGGTACTAAGTGGATCATTATTCCCGGTGAAACTCTTCTTAGACCACTTGGGCCTCTCTTTGAGTTGTAAGCCCCAAACTTTATTTTTTAATTCATTCAAACAATTTTCTTTTCAAATTCAAAATTTTCTCAAAACTTTCTTCAATTTCTTAAAACCCTACTCATAGAGTTAAAATCTGTACAATCAATCACAATACACTTGGATCTCTTCTCAGAGTGTAAGACCCAACATCTTTTCAATTCAATGCATACTTGTTTATATACCTATTAATTCACTTATCTGTATATACTTGTGCATATCTGTCAAGAGTTTCCCCCGGCAATTAAGTCTACACTTAGGTCAAACCAGAGGTTACTTCTAACTTAGTCAAAACTAGTTCCCTCATAGGGAACCTCCCTCAATACAGTCTGACTCCTCTTGGGCTTATTCAATATGGAGAAGAGAAAGGCATTTTCCTGATGAAACTTTTCTCAAGACTATCAAAACTTAGAAACATATACAAGAAATTCATTTTCGCAGAGAGGATTAATTCCCGGTGAAACCTCTTTTGAATTTCTTCAAACCTTAGAACTGTTCAACAAAGAAAGGATTATTCCCAGTGAAACCTTTCTTGAACTTTTCTTAGGCTTGGGCCCACGGGCTTCCTAGATGTATCCCCAACCTCTTCTTAATGAGACTTGGACAGTCTCAGCCTCCTCTTGGGCTTCATACAAGTAGACTTGGAAAGTCCCATTATCATAGTCTCCTCTTAGGCTTAACACAAGGACCCACAGGCTTCCTAAAAACATAGGATAGATCCTGATCATTTTACCAATACACCAATCTCCACCAGAGTAAAAAACTTCTAAGGTTTTTTTTAACTCAACATTAAACTCCTCTGACCCCCAACAAGGCTTAACTTTCATCTTGAACATCTCAGCCAGGGTCAATTTACCATTAACAAATCCCTAATAGAATCAGAGCCTCATGGCATCTGGTACTCTAACTCTTCCCTGATTCCCAGCAGGAGTAAATCCCTTTTTGGATTCCCTAATACAATTTAGACCTTCTCCTGGATTTTAACAATCCTTAGTAAGAGTTAGCCTCCTCTTAGGCTTTATATAATGATTTTCCCCAGACAGCCTCAATCTTAGGCTTTGTTCAAGATAGATAAAACTCTCCCCAGTGGAGTCAGTTTCCTTCAGCTTTAACCTTGGGCTTTGATCAAGTCACACAAAAAACAACATCCCCTCAGATGAGACCACGAGTCCACTCTGTAGGAAGATACTTCTTCTATACATCACATATCAAAACAAATTATCAAAACCTTTTCCAAGATAAATTGTTGTAAGTGACACAGTTGTTGATTCAAAATCCAACCTAGAGTCCCTCATTTATCATGGTTAAAATTGCTCTTTCATCTGACTGCTGTAAGTGGCAAGCCTCTGGATTCCATACATCCAAGCCGATGCCCCTCTATTAGCATGAAAGATTCATAAAGGAAAAAGTGGCATTGCTTTACACTATGTTAAAGCTTATTCCTTCATGGCATCTCTCTTTATAAAGGAAATTATGGCATTGTTAGATTCTACATATCCCGGTTAAAGTAATTTCCCTTATAATCAATTCCTCAACATTCTGTGATGAGTAGGTGAGATATCTCCCTTTAGAGATGAAAAATTCTCTCTTACTCAACCTTTAGCCTCAATCTTGGGCTTTAAACAAGACACAAATACTCAGCTAGCTTCAATCTTTGGCTTCACACAAGACACCAAACAATTTCCTCCCATTGAATAGGAGGAACTACGATTGCTCTGATTTCCCAAATCTCTTTGTGGGAATACATAGGCATAAGATTGCAAAATATTAGCGAGCACACAAATAAAAAATTTTAGGTCTAGTACTTTCCCAAAAACAACAAAAACATTTCCTCATCCCTCCCAAAGGAGAAACTTTCCCAATCCACATCAGATAAACACAAGAAAGCATTTCAAAATAGTAGAAATACATACAAAAGAATGTTCCTATAGATTACTATAGATACTCTCGGTGTTAATAGTTTCCCTTTGTATAACAAGACCCCGACCCCCAATCTCTTAGCATTTGTTAAAGAAAACATTTGCGTGCAGGGTTAGTTTAAGATATCTTCCCCTTCATTTCTAGCTTCGTAGGATAAATACCGAAATCATAAAGTAGCACCAATTATGTGGTAAGGTGGTCGCGCCACCGAAAAAAAACCGACAGCTATAGAAAAATGGCGACTCTGCTGGGGAGAGTTTAGGATTAGATTTTTCTATAGGGTCTAGGCCTTGCTCTGCATTTATTTTTTTGCTATCTTACTTGCTTTCTCATTTTTTATATATCATCTATTGTCGTATTATTTGATATACTTGTTTAAAATTACTGTTATCTGGGAACACGATTAATACGCATGTGGTGAGTCCGAGAGAACATTAAGATAAGTGGTGGCGTATTCAGGGAGGCTTCTAGGGAGTGAATCCCGACCAAACTAACTTGAGAGTCCACCGAATCAGTGGAGGTGCCCGCGTGGAATTACCAATGTTGAACGAGCAAGTCGTGAAAGCCTTATTTTTTCCCATTGGGTTACCCATGAAACTGAGGATTAGTAGACATTTAACCATTTGACAATTAGGTAGTGCGGTGACTATTAAGAATAGTTAATACACGATACTACACTCAAAAGAGATTTATCTTGGGATATTACAGCTCTCATGAGTCAGTCGGTTTGCTCTTAATATCCTCAAGAAGGGTCAATGATTTTGGGAACCTTTGTTAGAACCCGTTCTTTAGGTGCAAAATTTAACCTCAAGTACACACCTTGGGGATGGGTAGATCCATGGCTCCATGCTCGTGACGATGAACCCTTAAACCCATGTTTTCAAATGTTTTTGTTTGCTGCATTCATGCATCCACGTATTCATTAAAAAACTCTTTTTAGCAAAAAAAAATCTTTTTCTAAAAGAATTAAAACAATAATTGCAAATATCAGAAGTTGCGTTATGGATTTCGGTAGAAGAAAAATGCACAAGTACACCTTCAAGGTTCCAAAACTTGAAGACCTAAGGAAATTGGGAAGGATGATTACTAATCCCGAGGCATTCAGAGCTAAACACGGAGGACTGTTGTCTCTTTTAAAGGTCAACATGGTTGAAGGGATTTTATCTACACTGGTTCAGCTTTACGATCCGGTAAACCACTGCTTGACTTTCCCAGATTTCCAGCTCACACCAACATTGGAAAAGTACTTTCACCTGATTGATTTACCTATCACTAATCAAGATCCATTTTCTGGACTGGAAAAAATTCCAAAAGATCAAGCCATTGCAAGAGCAATCTCTTTGGAGGAGTCAAATATCAGGACTTACATGACCATTAAGGGAGAAATGCAGGATTTACCAGCTAAATTCCTGATGGAGAAAGCTTTATACTTTTCTAGTATAGGGAATATAACCACTTTCGAAGATGTCTATGTTCTGCTCATATATGTGTTATTCCTCTTTCCCAAAGTTGACTACTTCATTGACACCAATGCTTTTAAGATATTCTTAATTGGGGATCCAGTCCCAACCTTGCTCGCAGATGCTTATCATTCTGTACACTTAAGGAATTTGTACAGTGGAGGGATGATTCTATGCTGTGTACCATTACTCTACAAATGGTTAATTTCCCACTTACCCAAGTCCGTTGCTTTTTGGGATCACAAGAGTGGTCTGCGATGGTCGCAGAAGATTATGTCTCTTACCAACTATGACATAGATTGGCATAATCGGATCTAAGACGAAACAAAAATCATCGATAAATGTGGAAATTTCCCCAATGTACCCCTCATTGGTACTAAAGGAGGGATCAACTACCATCCAATTTTAGCTCGTCATCAACTTGGATACCCGATGAAGAATATCCCACATAATGTTCATCTGGAAGGTCTTTTCTTCAAGGAAGGAGAAAATGACAGGGCACTGAAGAAAGAAATAGTGCATGCCTGGCAACATGTTCACAGGAAAGGGAGAGAGTCCCTAGGGAGACCAAATTGTACCTCTGCAGAACCTTATCTCCACTGGGTACAAACTAAAGCCATCAAACTGAGGATGCCTTACCCTCGTCGAGAAGTTTTTCCATTAAAGGAATTTGTCCTTTATTTCATGTCTGATAAGGAAAAACTCCAAATCGCTCTCAACAAGGTCCAACGTGAGAAGAACTCTTGGAAAAACAAGTACCCGATTCTTAATTTGGAATGTACCAAGATTCAGGAACTGCTAAAAGAAAAGGATGCTCTGATTGAGATACTAGAGCAACAACCAATAGAAAGTCAGGAGGAACAGAGAAATTTGCTCTCTCCTTTCACTTGGCAAAGGATCGTTGACCCGACAACAGCTGAAGGGGCCCGGTCGAAGAAAAGAAAAATTCAGGAACCAACATCTGAACTCTCCTCAGAGAAAACTCAGGATCCGTACGCCTAATTTTTCCTTCTCGCACGTTGTAAAATATTGTACTTTTCCATATAAAATACTGCAATCTTTCAAATTCAATAAAAAGGTCTCCTCCGCTGTGTGATATTTGCAATATAATTGTTAAAAGTTCTTTTTAAAAGAACAAAAACTAATATATATATATATATATATATATATATCATTCTCTGCATATCATTCATCATTCTCACATAACACATCCTTGTCTTTGAGTCTCACACATGTGTTACACTCTAGAGTCAAACTGTCTCATTCATACAATAATCGGCCCAATCGACAAAAGAAAATGGACGATCTCAAGGAAGAGAACAGAGATCTGAGAGAAGAAATCAATGCTCTAAAAGAGAGTTTGGAGAAGCTCCACAACACCATGGAATCCCTAGCAGCAGCCCAGGAACAACAGCATCAAAGGACTATGATCTCAAAAGTTACATCTACACCGATGTTTGAGACACCTGGCAGTCATCCTCAGTACAACATGCCTAAAGGTTTTCCCTAGGGCATGCCTCTCAACTTTATACCTGAAGGATATGTCCCACCGGTCACTGAAGACCTGGAAACTGTAGCAGGAACCACCAAGCATGAAGGTTACAAACTTCAGTTGAATGAAGATGCAAGGGTTACAGCAGAAACTCCTGAAGGTTACAAACTTCAGGTCACTGAAGCGCCAAGAATTACTGTCGTAATGTCTATACCACAACCAGTGGTACACATTATCCCAAAAGAACAGATTCTGCAGGCTGCTTCTAGCATAAACGAAGGCATATACAAAAGGATGAACGAATTCCAGGAACAATTCTTGGAAATACAGAAGGAATTGCATGCCATTCGTGGACATGACTTGTTAGGAAAAGATGTCGTCGACCTCTATTTGGTCCCTAATGTAAAGATACCGCACAAATTCAACGTGCATGACTTTGAAAAATATAAAGACAACTACTAATCCATTACTTCCAAGACAGTTTAACCGGTGCCGCACTCAAATGGTACATGGGTTTAAACCGCACCAAGATCAGTACTTTCAGAGATCTCATAGCAGGCTTTGTTTAGCAGTATAAATACAACTTGGATATGGCACCAGATAGGAACATTTAAGAGAAATGTCACAAAAGGATAAAGAAACCTTCAAGGAGTATGCTCAGGGATAGCGTGAAATCGCCGCCCAGATCTGTCCTCCTCTCGAGGAAAAGGAAATGACAAAAAATTTCCTGAAAACGTTGAGTTTATTTTATTATGACCGAATGGTTGCCAGTGCACCTTGTGACTTCACTGAAATGGTGAACATGGGGGTATGCCTTGAGGAAACAGTTCGAGAAGGACGATTGGTCAAAGATGCAGAGCCATCCAGCAGTACCAAAAGATATAGTAGTGCTTTCCAAAAGAAGAAAGACCAAGATATCAGTAGCATCTCTCAAGGAAAGCAAAGGCGAAGGTATCAACCGGTAGTAGCAGTAACTCCTACTATCAACCCAACACCAGCTCTGACATATCAACCTCAGGTTGCTCAGAGCCAACCAAACCAACAACAGTATCAGCAAAGGCAGCAACAGCCTCTTCAGCAGGCTCGCCCACAATACAATAACAATAATCGTACTACACGACCATCAGGGTTTGATCCTATACCAATGCAATATGCAGAGTTATTTCCACTTCTACTGGCCAAGAGGCACGTTCCAACCAGGACTCCTCTTCCAGTACTAGAAAATCCACCTTTTTAGTTCAATGTAGATCAAACTTGCCCTTACCATCAAGGGGGGTCAGGACATAACATTGAGAATTGCCTCAGCTTCAAATTTGATGTACAAAAGCTCGTCAAAAATGGGGTTTTATCTTTCAAAGATACTAATCCAAATGTTCAGACAAACCCATTACCGCAACATGAGGAGACTACGGTGAATTTAATAGAATGAGAATTGGATGGCAGTTATCAAATTCACAATGTACACTTATTGGGAACCAACCTGATAAAAATGAATTGCAGACAGAGTCGGTACGACCATGTGCCATCTCACAACCGTCATCAGTGTGATATTTGTTCCAAGAACAATCAAGGATGTGACATAGTACAAGCATCCCTTTAAAAACAAATGGATTTGGGCTGGATTCAGGATCACAGGATTCCCAAAGTAAATATGGGCCACGCATATCCAAACATTGTTCAAAACTATGACATTCGTGCAATGAATGTCAATCTAGTGGCAATGCTTTCAAGACAAAGTCAGTGCTATAATTTTCCGCGGCACGATTACAGTACTTGCCCGATTTGCTCAAAGGACAATCAAGGATGCTCTTTTGTATAAGAGGCCCTCCAGCGTCAAATGGATCTCGGATGGATCCAAGACTACCATGAAAAGAATGATCATCAGGTTAAATTGGTTTAGATATTTGACATCCACTTAATGAATTCTAGTATAGTAGAATTGCATGGCAAGCAGGTCAAACTTGGTTTTTGGGCCTCGCACGATTATCAAGATTGCAAAGAATGCTACGAAAACAACCAAAGTTGCGCGCTTGTGCAAAGAACTCTACAACATTTGTTGGACCACTGGTAGCTCCCAATCTACCAGGATGAAGACATGCAACAAGTTGGTATAACTAATAGAGACCCCGATAGACACCAAAGTTATGGTATCCGCTTTCTAGAAAAAGATCTGGTAAGGGTGCACTGCATACAAAGTGGAAACGGTCGGGTACCACCTCACAATTATGAACGCTGTGGAATATGCTCAGAAAATAAACAAGGATGCTATTTCGTACGAGCAGCTCTCCAGCATCAGTTAGACCGAAAAGAAATTCAACCACACTTGAATTCTCAATCAATCAACATGATACAAGGTTGCCTCCCTATTCAAAACAAGAACTAAGGACTACTGGACAAAAGCACCGTCTCAGTCTCCAATAAAAGAGAACCTGCCAGTCATGGAATAACCAAGGATGTTTGCGCCATAATTCATCTACTCAATGAGTCAAAAATCTATCTGGACATTAGAAAAGTATCTGACCTGCCCAATCTGGAACTAATTGAGGTTGCCTATGACGGTCAAAAGGCCTAAAAAGCCCCAGTGGTCATCTATTTGCCAGGTGCAATACCATACAAGTCAGAAAAGGCTATCCCATATAAGTATGGTGCAACGACCATAGAAAATGGAAAAGAAATTCCATTACCATCCGTTGTGGACATTGCTGACATCAGTCGGGTTACCCGGAGCGGTCGAATATTCAACAGAGGAGTTGGAGAACCTGCAAAAGAAAAGGAACCTAAATTCGAAGTTCCTAACCAACAAATCGGTCAATCCAACAACACGGAACCTATAAAGAACATCAATGAAATGCTAAAACTCATCCAAAAAAGCGAGTACAACATTGTAGATCAATTGTTACAAACTCCGTCTCGGATCTCTGTGTTATCTCTCTTACTTAGTTCAAAAGCTCACAGAGAAGCTCTATAGAGAGTCTTGGAACAGGCCTTTGTATAACAAGATGTGACAGTAGGTTAGTTTGACAACATTATCTCCAACATCACTTCCTGCAACAACTTGGGATTCAATGACGAAGAACTTCTAGAGGAAGGAAAAACCATAACATGACACCCAATATCACAATCAATTACCCGGATGATGCTTTAGCCAGCGTACTGGTAGACACAAGTTCATCCTTGAACGTCATGCCATGGTCAACTTTGGTACGACTATCTTTTCAAGGTACTCCCATGAGAGGTAGTGAGATTATCGTCAAATCCTTTGACGGATCCAGGAAAACCATTATCGGAGAAGTCGATCTTCCCATAACCATTGGTCCTTACACTTTCCAAGTCACTTTCCAGGTCATGGACATCCGAGCAGCATATAGCTATTTATTAGGAAGACCTTGGATACACGAAGCCGGGGCAGTCACTTCGACACTTCACCAGAAGCTGAAGTTTGTCAAAAACGACAAGTTGGTCACAGTATATGGAGAACAAGCTTTGATTGTGAGAAACTTATCATCATTCTCTTGCGTCGAACCATAGGAGGTCATTGGAACTCAATTTGAAGCGCTCTCGGTGAGCAATTAGAATCACCAAGAAAGAGCAACGTCGATTTCCTCATGCAAAGACGCTCTCAAAGTAATGGGGAGTGGTGACTTAAAAGGATGGGGAAAAAGTGTAATTCCTATTGATAACAAGACAAGAAAAGGTCTTGGTTTTTCTCCAACATATACCCAGACTACAAAGAAGGATGAAATTTTTAGTCCCATTCAGGATTTCTTCCACAGTGGAGGCTTCCTCCACCAAGTATCTCAAGAAGTCCACACCATCGAGGAGAACGACTCTTTTAACACAGATGAAGAATGGAAATCTTATTTTAACGATAAAGGTTAATATCTCAGGGAGAAACGTATGTACTATTCTGCTCTCCAAAGCAAAGTCCCAGAAATATACCAAGATCAGATGTCAGAATGATTTATGGAGATTGTGATCCCAAAGGATGCAGTGCTCCACCCAACTCATTAGAGGAATATACTCTGATGAAAGATAATATTCACTATGATTTTTATGATCCCCTAGATGATTTGCCTATCTGCAAGCCATACATGGAAGACTCGAGGCAAAAGAGTCAGCTGGATAATTCCTATCAATTGAATGATCTTGAAAAGAGTACGCCTGTTTTCCCAGAGCCATGGAATCCTTACCCAAAACACTTCGGGAATTCCCAACACCATGTTGATGAATTTGCAGAGATCGCAGGACAAGAATTCATTAACTACGTATTTCCTGAAGTCAATGCCATTGAGGAAGATGACTCATCTGTTCCCACAGAAACCTGGGATTCCTTGGGGGAGCCAAGCGACAAATACGACTTTCTAGTGAAGTACATTGCTCCCGAAATCTCTCACATCAGATACGAGGACATCTAGCCAACTGGATGGGGAGATCCTCTTAAAAGTGAAAATTCTATGGAAGATGTGACAGAAGAGTCCTCTTATGATAACTCTGCATGGGAAGAAGACTCTAATGATCCTACTCTGCCAGAAATCAATGTCATTTTGAAGACAAACCAAGAAAGAAAGTACCTGACTTTGTGATCCACAGAGGAGTTCGTCACCATTGGGTTGCGGTCGATGTCCCGAATGTCGTTCATAAATTGAAGTAATTGCCACATCTTTGTTTTGACCTTTCACCTTGCCCAGGTGAAATGGATGTTTTATAGGGCTTGCTTTTCTGTAAATGTCCCTCTTCGCTTCATCCAAAGCAAAAGAGTTTTGTTTCTATAGGGTTGTGTTTCAAGAATCGACAAATCATAAATAAATAATGTCATTCTGAATTCTTGCATTTATTGCGATTTTCACTTTTCGCTTTTTAAGAAAATGGTAATACAAAAAAACAAAACGAAATAAAAACAAGCGTTTTAAAAAAAATACACTGCACACACTTTTGCATTCTCTCTGCCTTTTCTAAAAAAGAATCATCATGTTGTGTAGATTACTTATTTTAAACCTTATTGAAACATACGATCCAATGCCTTCTCCTAATATTGAATACCCGATATTTGAGGCTGAAGAAGAAGAGGACGAAGAAATTCTAAAAGAGATCTCCCAACTACTCAGACAAGAGGAAAGGTCCATTGAGCGTCATAAAGAGCCGTTGGAAAAAGTTAATTTGGGTTCAGAAGAAGAAAGGAAGGAAGTTAAGATTGGAGCACATCTCAGTCCAACTATCAGGGAAGGCTTGATAAAATTTCTCAAAGAGTTTCCAGATGTGTTTGCTTGGTCCTATCAGGACATGCCAGGGTTGGATACCAGCATCGTGGAACATCACTTACCGCTGAACACAGAATTTCCTTCGGTAAAATAAAGAGTGATAAGGACTCGTCCAGATATGGCCATCAAAATTAAGGAGGAAGTGCAGAAGCAGATCGACGCTGGTTTCCTTGCCACCTCAGAATATCCTCAATGGCTAGCCAACATAGTGCCAGTTCCAAAGAAGGTAGGAAAAGTCAGAATGTGTGTAAATTACTGGGATTTAAACAAATCAACTCCAAAGGATGATTTCCCTACCTCACATTGACATGCTGGTAGATAGCACAACAAAATTCAAAGTTTTCTCCTTCATGAATGGATTCTCGGGCTATAATCAAATCAAAATGGCGCCAGAAGATATGGAGAAAACTCCATTCATCACCCCATGGGGCACCTTTTGTTACAAAGTAATTTCGTTCGGTCTGAAGAACGCAGGGGCAACTTATCAAAGGGTCATGACAACTCTGTTTCACGACATGATGCACAAAGAGATTGAAGTGTACGTCAATGACATGATCGCCAAATCTAAAATAGAAAAAGAACACGTGGAACATCTGTCAAACTTATTTGAGCATCTGAGAAGATACAAATTTCGCTTGAATCCCAACAAATGTATATTCGGTGTTCGCTCGGGAAAGCTCTTAGGATTCATCGTCAGCCAGAAAGGAATCGAGGTTGATCCCAACAAGGTTAAGGCCATTCAAGAAATGCCTTCACCAAAGACTGAAACACAGGTCAGAGGATTTTTGGGACGTCTGAATTACATCTCAAGATTCATATCCCTCATGACCGCGACATGCGCACCAATCTTCAAACTACTCAGAAAGAATCAAAGGTTTGTATGGGCAATAGACTGCCAAAAGGCTTTTGACAACATCAAAGAATATTTGCTGGATCCACCGATTTTGTCTCCTCTAGTGGAAGGAAGACCATTGATCATCTACTTAATAGTCTTGGAAAACTCCATGGGTTATGTGCTTGGCCAACAAGACGAGACAAAAAGAAAGGAGACTGCTATTTATTACTTAAGCAAGAAATTCACAGACTGTGAAACTCGATACACTTTGCTCGAGAAAACTTGCTGCGCACTGGCTTGGGCAGCCAAACGTCTTCTCGAGTACATGATTTCTCACACTACTTGGTTAAACTCCAAAATGTATCTGATCAAATACGTCTTTGAAAAGCCTGCTCTCACAAGAAGGATTTCCCGTTAGCAGATGTTGTTATCAGAATACGACATCTAGTATCATGCTAAAAAACCGTCAAAGGAAGTATTTTAGCTGATCATTTGGCTCATCAACTGATTGACGATCAGGAGTCAGTCGAATTTGACTTCCCAGACGAAGATGTAATGTACCTAAAAATTATATATTGTGATGAACTGCTACTAAGAGAAGGGCCAGAGCCAGGTTCCCAATGGGGACTAATATTCGACGGAGCTGTCAATGCTTATGGAAACGGAATTGGGGCAATCATAGTAACACCTCAGGGTACCCATATTCCTTTCACTGCCAGATTGACATTCAAATGCACAAATAATGAGGCCGAATACGAAGCTTGTATCATGGGTCTCGAAGAAGCTATGATTAATTATGGATTGTCATTTATTAAAGAAAAAAAGGCAAAGTTTAAAAATCAACTTGACCGAAGTCAAGGTTTTATTATGAAAGCGGTTTCAAGTTTGAAAACAAGAAAGTTTTGAAAAAAAGAGAGGAGATTTTGAAAATTGAAGAAGGGGTGGAGAAGAAGTGACTATCCTAAAGCATAAAGTAAAAGTTAGGGTAAGAAAGATCTAACCACATGGAGGCACTCTTCAAAGCATACTAAGACAAAAATTTCATCCTCTTGAGCCAATAAGCAAACCATATAAAGGCTAGAATACCAAGCTCTATAATGATCCAAAGCACAAGGGATAGAAACGCAAGTCTAAGTCCATAAGTCCATAATCAAGAGCATAGGTCCTCCAATGCAAGGGATAGTGGCCATAGTCCAACAATTAAGAGCACAAGTCTTTTAGTGGTTTAATCCTTTATTAATGTTTTTGAGTCCAAATGGACAAAAGGAAAACAAAGCACAAGATAATATGGTCCAAGTGGATAAAATAAAAATGACATAAACATAAACATGAATATGGTATAATGACATAAAACATATAAAAATAAAGAGAGATAGGGTGCGAGAAAGAATTGTAAAGAAGTTAGAAGTTAGTGGTTAGTAGCACAAGGCTCTAGTGCCATAAGCCTTCACCGATTATTCCGTTTCGCGTTTTGAACTATAGTGATCAAACAATGTACTTAGGTCAAGGTTAATGAAGACTTGTTAGAAGATTGATAGAATCAAAGCCTCTACAACAACAAGCTTCAAATATTTTGAACCTAATACAAAAGATTAACCAACATTGGGTTGACGCGACCAATCAAGGTCCGGACCACAAAAGTTCAAATTCCGAATTGGATAAAGAGGGACAAATGTTGCGCTATGTTAAGCAATCGCCGAGTAATTTATGGAGTAATTACCCTACAATGAGGCCGGTCAATAGATCTTTGTGCTAATGCATGCTAGATGAACGATATGTAGATAATCATCCGAAAGCAATACCGCACAAAAAGAAAATAGGTTACGATCTAGTCTTGATCAAGAATTCAACAAAGAAATTCTAAGATCCATAAGACTTTCATCGATCGAAATAAAAAGAAATAGATTAAGAGAAAGCCAAATTGAATTACACTTTTAAGATCCTTTCATCTTCAAGTTCAATCACTTTTAATTGATAGGTTTAAGTGTGAAAATATATCACTAATTCAAAGCACCTCCAATGAATTCAACAATTCATTTAGAGATAGATTTGAACTAATGAATGTTAATCTACTTTAATCATATCTAAAGTTCATTGAAATTAAAGAGAAATTAGTCTCAATAATTTTCTCCAAGGCTAAAACAAGAAGAAAGGGGAAGAAGGAGGAAGAAAAACCAAAACAGCCCCAAAAACAAGGCAAAAAATGCATTATGTTTCTAAGTAACCGATTACTGCATATCTGCTAACCGGTTACTTAGTTCAAAATAGGCGCACTTTTTCAAATTAACACAGAGTAACCGGTTACTGCATATCTGCTAACCGATTACTCTGCACCAGAATGCAGAAAATTGTGCAAAATTCAGCATGATCCACTTTCAAAACTTTTTACAAACATCTTGTGATCATGGAACTGAAATTGCACGAAATTTAAAGTAAAATAACAGCAAAAACCAGCAATTAAACGCAATTACAAGATCTAAAAGATCAAGTAACAAATATCTCCAAAGATCTATGTTATGGAAGATGAAGATGAAGCTTCAACAATGGTGAAAGATGAATTACCACTTCAAATATGAAAATTCCTTCAAATTGCTTCAAGATCTACACTCCAAAGCCTTGATCTACTACAATTGATGAACAAAAACAAGAATGGATGAAGGTTTAGCTCAAAGTTGAACAAGATTCAATGTGAATTCTTGTTAACTTTCAAAGGAAGAAATGTGAGCTTTAGTGAAATTTGTGGTTGGGAAGAGAATTTACAAGAGGTTTATTGGCTATCAAAAGCTTGTGAAATGAATGAAATTAAGCCTCTATTTATAGAATTTAGGCTTGGGAATTTGGTGGTTTGGAATTAGGCTTGGAAGATCAAGATTAGGATTGGAATTCAAATTTGGAGGGAATTATCAAAAGAGTGGTGATTAGTGGAGGTACATGGTAGGAATTAATTATGATGATGTAGGAAATTAAAATGGGATGGTCTAGAATATTCCACATGTGATCAAAATGATAAATTTTGGTTCCAAATCCTAAAATTTAAATTTGCTACCATTTTTCAAAATTTCACGAGGGTAACCGGTTACAGACTAAGTGATAACCGGTTACTTAGTGCAAAATTTTTGAAAAATGAGCATTTTGTTGCACTGTTGTGGTTCCGGCTCGATTCTCTTGCTTGTCAAAGAAGGCATGGAAATAAACACATGAACCTTGTAGTCTCTTGAATAAAGATCAATTAAATCTTGGAAACTCTTGATCAGATGATTTTTTAATTAATTGCAGATCAACTTTAACTTTGTTCAGATAAAATTCATTCGAGCTGCGGGGCTGTTGTTTTGGTATTTCTAACCTGTTCTTCCCCTGAAAATGTTATTGAAAGAAAAAAAAATATCTTTTTGGATTTTAATTAATGGTTAGTAAAGATAAATAAATTAAGCAAGAAAAAAACAACTAATAAACACACACATAACCAAAGATCCCTGCAAGGCACCATCCCACAAAAGAGGGGACGAATGTGTGATCTTGTTTGTGGCAAGAAATGCAAAAAGACATATGGGATCTTAGGGGTAAAAATTAGGGTATTACAGCTGCCCCTATTAAGTTTCTTCTATCCGGAGATAAGAAGATTGACATCTTTGTCTCGACGAGATAGAAGAGACTTAAATATAACAATAAACCCAATTTTTGGCCCTAAGAGACCACAAAATGATATGACTATGCGGATGGTATGTAGACACAAGACCTCTGTGGGGAGAAAACGCCACAGGAGACAAACAAAAACTGGGGAGCAAAGAGAAAAGACTCCACAGGGGAAAACAAAAGAGGGAAACATAACCCAACAGGGGAGGAAACAATCTCCACTGGGGAAGATAAAAGAGTAAGATTCCACTAAGGGAAAATTACCAACACCAAGGATAAAAGATGGAAAACTCGTCCCAAAAGGGAAGTAAAAACCTCAGCTGGGGAAAAAGATTATCCACTACCAGGCATCAGGTAATAGCATGATCATAGAGAAAGATTACCAACTACCAACAAAAGGGCAGTTACAATAAGGCAATCAACCAAAATGATATGAGAAATATTACCTACTACCAACAAAGGGCAGGACGACAAAGGTAATAATCTTAAAAGATATGAGAAATATCACCTACTACCAACAAAGGGCAGAACGACAAAGGTGATAAACTCGAACAAGGAGATATTACCATCAATCAACCAAGTGATAGCTATGACAAGATAACCAAACCCAACCACATTACCTACTACCAACTAAATAGGCAGGACGATAAAGGTAATAAGCCAGCTACATCACCTACTACCAACTAAATGGGCAGGATGACAAAGGTGATAAGCTCAAAAAGAGGGATTACCAACTATCAACCAAGTGATAGTTACGACGAGGTAATCAACCAAAAAAAGAGGTACGAGAAATATTACCTACTATCAACAAAGGGCAGGACGACAAAGGTAATAATTCCGAAAAGAAATGAGAGATTACCAACTATCAAACAAATGATTGCTACAACGAGGTAATCAAACCCGACTATATTACCTACTACCAACTAAATGGGCAGTACGACAAAGGTAATAAGCCAACTATATCACCTACTACCAACTAAATGGGCAGGACGACAAAGGTGATAAGCCAAAAAGAGGGATTACCAACTATCAACCAAGTGACAGTTAAAACAAAGTAATCCACCAAGGGTATGAGAAATATTACCTACTACCAACAAAGGGTAGGACAACAAAGGTAACAATTTCAAAAGATCCGAGAAATACCGCCTACTACCAACAAAAGGGCAGGACGAAGAAGACGATAAACTCGGACAAGGGAAAGATTACCGGCTATCAACCAAGTGACAGCTACAACAAGTTAATCGAACCAGGCTATATTACCTACTACCAACTAAAGGGCAGGACGACAAAGGTAATAAGCCAGCTATATCACCTACTACCAACTAAATGGGCAGGACGACAAAGGTGATAAGCTCGCATTGCCAAAGCAAGGGACCAAAATTCCATCCGGGAATAAACCAGAGAGAAACGGTCAAACAAGACTCATCCCGAGGAGGAAATATCTCAACTGGGGATTAATTCCATCCTGACAAATGAACTAGGGAGGAAGGCTAAAACAAAATATCTTCCCCGAGGCATAAACTCAGTGGGGGAATTAGAAAAGATAGGCATTTTTGCTTACGGGTCGACACTCTAAATGGAGAGAGGACACACATCCTCTGCGGGGATAACAACACCAGAGCAAAGAAGCACCAACACAAATGCAAAATGCACAATGCACCAACGATATGCTATGCACAACGAAGAATGCGCATGCAATGCTCATGAATATGCTGACAAAACAGACAGAAGGATAAATAAAGGGTGGAATGAACATCACAACACCACTGAATACTCGGCTAATCTCATCAAGATGGAGATGTCATTAGCAGCTCTGCTAGGGATTTAGCTGAAGAAATCCTGCAAGAGATAAACAAAAGCCATCAAAGGAAAATAAATCCTACTACAAGGCTCAAATCTTGCTGGAGAAAAGAAGATATTCCTTGGGGGTTAAACCCAAATATCAATCTAACATCAATGATCCACAAAGAGGATAATACATAAACTCTGCTTTGAGGATGGAAGGAAAGCTGTTGGGGAATCATACAACCCAAATCTTTCTGAATCTTCTCGGGGATCATAAAAATTCACATGAACTTCCATTTCAAAAGGATGAAGAGATCTGCTGCGGAGAAATAAAGAATCCGCTGGGGATTGTAGACATATAAACATCTACATAAAATTCATTGGGAATACAAGGCAGATATGCTGGAGATACAAGATAAAAGCTCTCTGAGGATTAACCAAATATGAGCAAGGCATCCTGGACTTGCTGAGAAAATAGCGATCGGTCAAACTGTTGGGGATTTTAGATCAATATTCATCATAAATGAGAGAAAACCCAACAGGTGACTAAAAGAGATATCATCAGTGACTTCACTGGGGAATAGCCGCATTAGTGATGTAGAATCTTTACTAGGAGGATAAATCGGAATAAAACAATCTGGAGAGAAGTACATCCTGGACTTGCAGGGGGAATTAAGAAATTAACATCATTTCTCTATGCTTGGGGAACAATCGAAACAGTAATATTCTGTCTCCGTTGGGGAATCAGCAAGAATAAATCAACCTGGAGAGAAATACATCCACAAAGCAAGATAAAAATCCGACAAACAGCCACTAAGTCAATGCTTCTTAAAGAAAAATAACATTGCTCTCTGTTTGGGGACTGTAACACCCCAAAATTTGCCCTCTTGTTATTGCCTAGTTTATGTTTCATTGCATTGCATTTATATCTCATTTCATCTCATATCTCATACAAGTTGCAAAGGGCGTGTGATCAGTTGATTTCAAAGCACTGAGCATTCAAAGCAAGAGGATAAGAGCCAAGTGTCTCCAAAAAAGCCTCAAGGGTCTCTTACATCATATGTCATCTCATTTGATTTCACAAATCATTTGAAGATGGGAATTCATCAAGAAGTTGGATAGTTCATCATCTCCTGGCAAAAACAGTCCAAATTAGGGTTTGTGATTCAAGCAGTCTCCTGATGAAATTTTGGTTCAAACTTGATCTCAATGTTTTCTATAGGATATCAAGTATCTAACGATGGAAGGTTGCTCATTGGTTCATTTCAGAAGAGGTTCAGTTGGTCAGTTGCTTGAGAATCAAGAAATTGGGGAAAAAGTCAACTGTGCAAAGGAAAAGTCAACTCCTGACTTTTTTGGGTCAAATTCATGAAATTCAAGTCACATAGGTTCATTGGACAAGATTTGATCCATAAATGTCAAGAGGTTCATGGAAAAATCAAGAAATCACAAAACCGCCCAAAATAGAAACTTAGGGTTTCTAAAAATGGCAAGTGTGGACCATTTTGCACTCTACTTCAAGGAATTCTTTCTTCATGATAAAAGCTTCAAACTTCAGGCCTAAGTTGAGCCAATCAAAGATCACATCTTAAGCTTCAAATCCATATAAAGAACTCTTCCATTGGATCAAAATTGAGGGAGTTATGATCAATCAAAGTAGAGCAAAATCAAGGCAAATTTCAAGTCATGGCAAGGCAGATTCAGGCCTCCAGGCCATAATTTCATCAAACACTTGGTGTGCCAAATGTCAAGCTGGTTTTCTCCATCAAGAAGGCTTCAAATGAAAATTTGTTGAACATCAAAGTTGTTCATCTCCATGTCCTCTTTAACTTTGATGTTGGGCATTTTCTCATTTGAGCAGGTTATGGAGGTCATATGAGAGCTCAAAAATGGAGGTCCCACACTGAAATTTCATAGGCCATGATGCCAGGTCTGAACCAAGTCACACGCGCCCATGATGCAGTCTCACATCCTTATGTTTCAGGTCAATTTTCATCACTTTCCAAGCCTCCATTCAATTTAATTCCAACATTAAACTTGTTCCCTTACATGTTCTTGATCCATAGCCACCAAAATCATCTCATTTCATGCCTTATACATGAAGAAATCTTCCATCAAACTTCCATAGTTTCATTGATGTCATGCTGGCCAAGATCAGGATGTTATGTCATTGTTGTTGTTGTTCATTTTGTTTGCACGCATACAACAAACACTACACACCCCACATGCTTACTTCATTTGGCTAGACCATGTTCTTACATTATGCCATACATGTTGCTCCATACACCAAAGAGGAAATGAGTAAACTTGTTTTTCAAGTCTTGCTGCAGCATCATGATATATACCATCACCATCATCATATCTCAGACTCACCATAAGTGACAAAAGCTTCTCCACACTCTAACGAAACCTCTTAACTCGTGCCATTAACAACCCCACTCAGTTAGTTAACTCACAACTCAGTTAACTAACTCAGTCTAACCTGAGTTCTAACCATCAACCATCCTAGTTAGGAACTAACCACACCTATATAAGTTTCATTCTAACAGAATTGAAGGGAGCTTCATCATTTTCTCAAGTTCCTCTCTGAATTCTCCCTCTCTTTGCTCGAGTGCTTCCATATTTCATCATCATCATCATCAATTGTTCATCATTGCTCAAGAATAAACAAGAACAAGATCAATTCCTCAAGTGTAGCAACTTTTCCAATTCGGATTTCTCTCCATTCTCTCCAAGATCCAAGGCATTGAAGCATTTATTTTGCCCCTTGGAAGCTCAAGAACAAGCCTACACCTCTGGTTTTCTTGTTGATTCAAGTTCTTCACAGTGCCAGGTTTGAAATTCCTCAACTGATCTTGCTTCGTTTTCTTGTGCTTAAGCTGTTTTCATGTTGATTATAGCTTAATAGAAGCAATGTGAATGATCCGGCTAGTGATAGGCACCTTAAGTGCTTAGATTCAAATTCTAGGGCAAAATGTTTGCGCTCGATTCTCTTTATGCATGATTGATCTGTGAATTTCAATGTTAGATTCGTGATGTACATAAGTACAGCTTTCGAATGATGTATGGTTTGTGAATTTCTGGAGAGTTTGAAGGTTGCAGGTGGTGGTGCTTCGCCAGAGAAGATGACCGAAGGTCCTTCTCCGGCCGGTGAGAAGTTCAGTTAGGGTTTTAGGAATTTTAAAATGTGGCCGTTAGATCTTAGGCAATGAACGGTTAGGATGCTGCTAGCGAATAAATGAGAGAGTGTCCATATCACGTGCCATTTTATTTGACTCTGAATGCTTGCATGTGTCTGTGTGTATGGATGTTACCATGTGCATGTCTTGTGATGCGTTGGATTGTTGTACTTTTCTTGATTGTTGTTGACTGATTGATCATGTGGCTCTGATTGAGTCAAATGTTTGACTGAATTCCACCTTAACTGCATATACTTCAGCGCTTGTTTTGGACCTGGACTTAATTGCTTTTCGCACACCCCTCTATGTGAGCCCAAACCATTTTAACGTGATAATTACTTTGCATACACCCCTGCTCTATTTCATTTCACATCTTATTTTTATTTTCATACTTGTTTCATTTTATCCTTTTAAAAAATACCAAAATGCATTTAAAAACTCCATAAAAATTCATGAAGCATCTTTAGACATTTAAATAATTTTGTATTATTTTTATTTCTGATTTTGTGAATATTTGGCCATATTTTGTGAGTTTTCTTTTATTTCTTTTTTCAAAGTGTTTCTCCCTTGATACCTCAACTTCATTCATTTATTTTGCATAGTTCTAAAACATTTTTGCACCCATTCTTTTTGTCATGTTTAGGCAAAATCTTAAAGTGTTTAAAATCATTTTTCTAATATTTTTTAAGTCATTTTATCATGCCTTTTGATACTCATTTTGTGCATTCTTTTGACTTGTTTCAATGTGACTTTGAACCCTCATTTGAACCATTTTCTTTGTGAATCTTTGTATGAGTTTTTGATACATGTTTAGGTTCTTACTTAGGTACTTTTTGAATTAATTTCATAATTTTACTAAGATTCTTCCTATTTTTAGTTTGTTTGATTATTATAGGTCCTAATTGTATGCTTCTCTTGAACTTTTAAACCTTGTTTTCACTAGTGCCATTGTATTAGAACTTGTTTGTGCATCATTATAGGTCCTCATTAGAATATTATAGGTCCTTTACCAAGGATTATAGGTCATTTTCTTTGCATCTTTGTTTGGTTTGTATTTGTGTTCTAAAATTCATCCTTACTTGAATCCCTTTGACCTAAACTTGCTTCTCTTCTCTTCTAATGCTTAACATGACTTGTACTTGAATCATCAATGCCTACTCATGCATCCGATTTGCATTTCATATTGAATATGCTACTGACTCATAATCATTTCATGCATTCAAATGATCATTCATCTGAAACTTGTCTACTTGTTCATGTTTGACCTAGCTTTGCATTTCTTTCTTAACTAGTTCAAAGTGACTTGCATATGTACTTGGTATGATCAACTCTTACATTCTTATTACATCTTAAATGTCATTTGGTACTGACCTATAATCCATGTTCATCCATCTTTGATTGTCAACTTTGACTTGTGTTCCAAGTTACTTCTTTCCTTATGTGAACTTGTTTCTTTTCTTCTTACTTCTTCTTCTTCTAATATCTTCTACTTGAATTTTCTTTTCACGATTGGTATGCTTGTTCATAGACATTATATGACATTCAAATATGATGTTTAATTCTGACTTGCATCCATTTGCATTTGTGTTCATGTTCTTATCAACTTTGACTTGCATTATAAGTATGCCATTTTATGTGAACTTGAACATTGTTTGAACTTCTTTTCATATTGTCTTTTCTTCATGAATATTTTTCACTCATGCCTTGTATAATCATTCATATACTTCCATATGCATTATAACATGTCATTCAATTCTGATCTTGAGGTTCACTCATGCATTTATTCAAGTTTGTATGTCATACACATTCATACTTCATCTTTAATTCATAACTTGAACTTGTATGAATCTTTGGCATCTTTCTTGGCATAGTTTGAAATTGTTAGGTACCCTAACCCTAATTGAGCATCATTAGACATAGCTACTGACTTTAGAGGTCCTTGAACACTTAGAGTCCTTTCCTTTTAGTTTTAGGATTTATTTGGTTCCTAATTTCATTTCATAAGATGTTGGGTGTTTAATTGTCTTTCTTCTTTCACTTATGCTTTCTTATTTCATTATTGAACTAACCTTTTCTTGTAGGGACTAATGGTGAGTTGAGTGTGTGGATATGCTTCCACACATGCTTTCTTCCTTCATCTTTTTAATGCTTTCTCTTTTGTGTTGTGCAAAGCATTTAAATGCTTTCTTTGTTCAATTTCTTTCATCCCTTTGAGTTTTTAACTTAACTTCAATCTTGGAAGTAAGTTAGAACTCACTCTTCTTCTCCTTTCTTTTAGACTTAGGTTTCTAAACCACACATAACCATTAGGAACATCCAAGCATGATAACTCTTAGGATTATTAGTCTCCCTTTAGACTTTTACCTTTCTTAACCTTTGAGTCTCTCTTCTTCTCACCTCAAAACAAAAAGTAAAAACACTTAATAAAGGCATAACATATATTGTATTTGAGCCTTTAATGTGAGAATAAGACAGTGAGGGGTCTTCTCTCACTTTCTTAGAATGTTTAGCATACATCCCGTCTTGGGTCGATATGCGAGGCATTCGATCCTACGTGAAGGACTTAAATACAATATGCGTTGTAAACACAAAATAATCAAAACACTTCTTTTCAAAATACAAAAACAAACAAGCAATTCTCTTCTCATCTTCTTCATTCTATTTCTTAAGGACTCGTCATGTCCGTTCTACCGCAAACAGGTAACGCCTAAGTCTCCATACAGCGAGCTGCAACACCTAACTGCTGGGACGCGCACTCTGACGTTTCCATTAAAAAACACAAACAAAGCAACACTTGTTGAGCTGAACTACGTTTGCTCTGATTCTTCCTTCTCGTCTGATTGAAGATACGTAGGCACGAGATGCGATATCTCGACGAGCAACCTTTCCCCGTAGTCCGTCGAACGACGTTGACTCTAACTTTCCCATTGCACTGAGGGAATACGTAGGCCTAGGACAACGATAATGTCCTATCGAGTCACTTATTTCTCCCCTCTCTTCTCCTTTCTACCCTTCATTTCCAGTTCTCCAGTTAACAGTTGATTTCTAGTTTCCTATACCCTTTGATCGATACAGCAAGCGTGGGTCCCATCGGGTACGATGGACGCGTGGGGGTGCTAATACCTTCCCTTCGCGTAACCGACACTCGAACCCAGTTCTCTTGGTCGCAAGACCTCGTTCTTTCCTTCCCTCAGGTTTACGCAGTGTTTCCTTTCCCATACTTGGGATAAATACACATTGCTGACGACTCTGTTTCCGTGCCACTTTCACGTTTGTACTTGGATGAAAATCCCGGGAGCGACAGCTGGCGACTCTGCTGGGGGTAATAGATCTGGTTCCCTAAGCGAGTCAATCCTAGCGCTTGTCTGTTTTTCTTTCATTGGGTGTTTACTGTTGTACTGTATTCTACTGTTTTACTGTATTGCTATTTACCGTATTACTTCTTTACTGTACATTACTATTTTTACCGCATTTACTGCATTACATATTTCATTATTATACTGGACTGTACTGTGCTGGTTTTCTGTTTGACGGGATGGATGTAGCGAGCGATTTTGGACGTGGTTCTTAAGCACTGGCGCTCCTTGGGGTTACTACAGGTCGATTCATTTTTTATCCTATTAAAGCTGATGAAGGAAGGGAAATAGATGTCTCCAATTAACCCTGCTTGCATACCGAGTTTAAACAGCGGTCTGTTAGGTTACGGATGCTATGTGGTAGTGGAGCCTCTCTTATGTTTATTTTGACAGAATGACAAATTTATTCTATGGATAGGAAGTTAGGACTGATGTTTTTCAATTGATATGGGATTTAGGATTTTTGTTTAGTGTGCTCGCTATGATTTTTCTTTCAATCTTATGCCTACGTATTCCCGTTTTTCCGAAACAGGGAAATCAGAGCGATCGTAGTTCCTCCTATTCTATGGGAGGAAATGGTGTTTTGGTGTCTTGTTTGAAGCCCAAGACGTGAAGCGAAAAAGGTGATCTGTATCTTGTTTAAAGCCCAAGATGTGAAGCTGAAAGGTCTTTTTGTATCTTGCTCAAAGCCCAAGATGTGAAGCTGAAAGGGTTTGACTTTAGAGAGAATTTGTCATCTCTAAAGAGGGGTTTGTCTGCCACAACTGTTTATAAAGGAGAATTACTTTAACTGGGATATGTGAATCCAGCAATGCCATAATTTCCTTTATAGGGGGATTCAAACCTGAAGGAGAAAACTTTAACTCAGTTTAGAGCAATGCCATCTTTCCTTAGGAATTTCTCATGCTAAAGGAGGGACAGTGGCATGGATGTAGATGATCAAGAGGCTTGCCGCTTACAACGATTAGATGAAAAGGAAGGAGTTGTTGATGTTTGTGTACTGTGAACGAGGCACAACTTTGATGCTAAAAGGTTGATTGGCTCAACCTGGGTTTTCTTATACAAAGCCTAAGAGGAGGCTATTGGCCCAACAAGAGGGAGTTTTTGTTTGTCTCGTACGAAGCCCGAGAGAGAGAGGCTAAAAATGTTTGACTCAACAAGAGAGTCTCTTTGTATCTCGTACGAAGCCCGAGATAGAGGCTGAAAATGTTTGACTCAACAAGAGAGTCTTGTATACTCAATAAGAGAATGATTTTGTATCTCGTACGAAGCCAGAGATGGAGGCTAAAAGGTGACTGACTCAACAAGAGAGTCTTTTATACTCAACAAGAGAGTCTTTGGTATCTTGTACGAAGCCCGAGATGGAGGCTAAAAGTTTTGACTCAACAAGAGAGTCTTTGTATCTCGTACGAAGCCCGAGATGGAGGCTAAAAGTTAGCTGTTTCAGTTGAGTGACAGGTCCAGTATGTTGGTTAAGAGAAAATCAGTTCTTATATGAGTAACACTGTACTCATGGATTTGATCTGAGAATCGGAATTGTTTCCTGTTCTTTAAGGAAACGGGGAATCCAAAGGGTATTGAGACAGTCCAAGTCTGCGGGTGTCTTCCTATTCGTGGAAGGGACTTGAGAATGCCTTTGAGACTCAAGGAAGTTAGACTGTCCAAGTATAGAGTTTTATCATTTGTATTATGCTTAAAGAAACAGTAGTAGACTCTTGGAAAAACTATTCTATTAAGATGGCTGATTTCTGTTCCTATACCTCTAGGAGGTCGTTGGGACAATTTGTACGAAGCCCAAGAGGAGGTTGAAAACTTTGAAGAAGCCGAGGGACATTTTGTACGAAGCCCAAGAGAAGGCCATCATTCCCGGAGGAAGAAATCATTTATACGAAGCCTAAGAGGAGGCTGTGAATACTTCTAAGAAGCCGATGGGTCCTTGTACAACGCCCAAGAGGAGGCGGGGGTGCTTTTTAGGAATCCTGTGGGTCCTTGCACAATCTCCAAGCGGAGGCCAATGCTTTTAAGAAGCCCGTGGGTCCCCAAACCTCGAGAAATTCAAGACAGGCTATTCACAGAGAATAGATCGAGCCAGGAAAGTTCGAGAATTTAGAAGAAACTCAAGAGATGCAATTCACGGAGAAGAGATCATCTCTAGGGAGTAGAGTTTCCTGACAATTCCTAAGGAGGACAGCCGAAGAGAAGACAGTATCTGGTGCTCCTATGGGGGATCTAGTATTGTCTATTTCTACGAATAATCGAAACGGCTTCACCTAGTGTTAGACGTAGTTCCCAGGGAAAATCTAAATATCTATACTATTATTACACAGTCGATATGAGTTTATGAAAGAATACTTACAGTGAAACAACCCCATAATACAGTTATATGTATATGAAAGCGGTAAATGAAAGCATATAAACACTTACTCGGTTGTAGAGCTTCCATGCTGTTTGGTTATTTTTTCAACAAAGAAAGATTGAAAACAATAGTATATTTCAAAATCCAAAGATAAAGTGCTTTGAAAAAGAAATATTTGGGGCTTACAGCTCAAGGAGAGGCCCAAGGTTTTATCAGTGATTGCACTGTTAAATTTGTACAGAGGGACTTATACGAGTGACTGAGGCCCAAAAATTGTTGCCTGTACAAAGGGATGGGTCTTACACTCTCTCAAGAGGCCCAAAAGGTTTAAAGAAAAAGAGTGGGGCTTATAACACGATGGTAGGCCCAGATGATTTTTCGTTTGAAATGGCGATCGCGCCGAGATTTTCTTTTAACGCAAAGGGGCTTATACAATATCTGAGGCCCAAAGTTGTTTTGGTTAAAAGGGGATTGAGTCTTACACTCTATTAGAGGCCCAAAGAGTTTTGAATGGGTCTTATAGCTCGAGGAGAAGCCCAATTGATTTTTTAAAAGGCGACGATCGCGCCGTTTACTAGTACAGAGAGACTTATACAATAAGTGAGGCCCAAAATTGTTTGTACAAGGGGGTTTTGGGTCTTACACTCTCTCAAGAGGCCCAAAAGTGTTTAAAAAAAGTTGTGAGGGTTGAATTAATCAAAAACCCTAATTTATTTCCAAAATGTATTTTAATTGAATAAAAATTCAATTAAAATGATAAAAAATTGTTTAACATGTAGGAAACAAATTATGATCTTGGATTAGTGCTTCAAAAATCATGTTTTGCCCTACAAAATGATTAGAAGCCATTAAAATTTACAAAATCAAGAGGGAAAAAATATTTTCAATGTCAAAAACAATTAAAATATTAATTCTTTGCAAAAATATCAATTATATGAAATAAATAATATTTTTGGGATTTTTTGGTAAAATAAATTATTTTAACATTTTTGTGAATTATTAAAAAAAGAATCAACTCAAAATCACTAAAACTCAGAGAGAAATTAATTTTTGAATCAATGAAATAAAATCATAAAATTCAAATATTTGAATTTGAGAGAAATGGCGCTAAGAACAGCTGAAGAACACGCGCGTTTTTCAGCTTTGTCCAGATTTGCATTTTCTATCCAATCTCACTGAATACTTGATTATATCATGCAATCCACATATCAATATGCTCGTCTCAACCTCACGATCATGTTTATCACAATTAATTTCATTTAAATTAAGCATAAAACAAGAAATCACGACAAATCCTCAAGAACCCTAATTTCTGCATGAAGGCTGGGATTTTTGATACATGATTCAAATAAAGCAATTAATTGAGGGGAAACATTCCATGCATGATTATGAACATTTGGCAAAAGTATTGTGCGAGGAAATATGCATAGATTGAGAGATGACCAAGTTTAGGCTTACCTCTAGGTCGTGACAGTAAGTTCAAAATGATTTCTGAGTAGGAGGTGTTACAGATGAGTTGTGATGATCTGAACAGCTTCCCTACACCCTATGGAGTGTATTTGAATGCTTGGACTTGATGGAAATTGGCTGGATCACTTCATGGCATCTCAACTGCAACTTGGTTAAAACATTGAGCAATTGAATGGTGATTCTGAGAAATCAGTGTTCCAGGTGTTGTTTAAGTGTTTGATCAGCTCACATATGATGTATGTGAGGTGTGTGTGTGGTTGGTTTGGTTGGAAAAGCTCTCAAACTCAAAACCCGATAGTGACTTGCTTTAGAAGGAAAAATTGGAGTGAAAGAAGAGATTTTGAGGAAAGCATCTGTTTGATGGCTTTGGTATACTCAAACTGATCACAATTGAGCTCTATTTATAGTAGAGCAAGTTTGTTTTACAAGGAATAGTGAATGGCAACTGCTGAGTAGGGTTGGCCAATGTTGGCAAATGAAAATCCAAGTCTCGTCTAGCCATTGACTAGAGGTTAGAGCACAGAGCTTTGGTTCCCTTGGTCTTGGATAAGTCTTGACTGAATTCAGTTACCAATAGCTCAGTCCATGCCACCTTGGTGCTTCCTTTGAATGCTCCAATCCAAAATTGGAGTCTTGTCCCTATTTTAGGCAATTCTAGGTTTGGCATGCTATTTCTTGTTCCAAGGACTTTGGAGGCTTGGCTCAGTGATTGTCCCCTTTAGATTCAATCCTCAGATGTGTCCACAGTGATGACAAGGCTTGGAATTGGCTGATTTTGGCAAATCGACCAAAAGTACAAAAATCTGCCTTTCCTTGGCAGATTTCAGCAAGGCATCTTGCCAATGTCATATCTCATGGCTCAAGTTGAATTTGGTGATGTTCTTGGCCACTTTGGAAAGCCCTTATATGATACAACAACTGTTTGATCATATTTGGTTTTGATAATTTTTGGATCCAAGTGAAAAATGTCCCTACATTTGGAAAAAAGTAAGGCAAATTCTTATGAAGCATTTGTAGAGGGCAATGAGATCTACAAATCAAGCTTTGGATGGGGAAAATGGCTTTGTGGTTTAGGAGTTATGATCCTCCAAAGTTGGTACCTTTGTCACTTTTTTTCATAACTTAGAAAATTTTCTAAGTTTTTATGGTTACCCCCTTTTACAAGTTATCCCACTTTCCTTGATTTTTCTTGATGAATGATGATTCAAATCATACATTAACATCAATTTAGGGTTAAAAATCAAATTTTGTGAAAAATCTCAAAAAGTCAAAGTTGACTTTTGTGCACAGTTGACTCTTTGTAAGATGAATTCCAAACTGTGCAATTCTTCAGGAAATCATGTCCTTGACCTAAATCAAAATTGATGGACATGTTCTATGGGTGTTATAGGGTATATTTAATCATGTCCTAGAGTTTGGGAGCATGTCCTGGTCAATAGTCAAAGCTACAGTTGACTTTTCTCGCAAAACCCTAATTGTGGTTCAGATGAAATTGAAACTTGTTGCTCAAGCTTCTTGGATCAATCCATTGTTCCAAATGGATCAATATGGTATATTAGAAACCCTCAAATCATGTCTTGAGGTCTGGGTTCATGATTTGTCCCAAAAGCCAACTTAGGGGTGAATTAGGTCAAGAAACCCTAATTCCTGATTTTTTATGTATGCATCCCTTGAGGCAAAATTGACTTGATGATTGGGTACATGAGGTTCCATGGAGTATATTAGGTTATGTTTTGGATCATTTGCTCATGCCCAGAGGAAAATTTCCATCTGGAGGCCCTAGTCGACCAAAACCCTAATTTGGTGACACTGTCAATCTTGAAGCTTGATCCATCTAGAAGGGAGCAACCTTATGCTTAATCCTTGAAGTGGGAGTCCTCTTGATCCATTGTGGATGTTTGAGAGGTTTAGACAAATTGTAAGATCATGTCATTCCTTGATTGATCCTTTGTCTAAGAGCTCAGAGAGAGCTTGAAACCCTAATTTTGATTGTAGTGAATGCTCACCCATCTTTGGAGAGACTAATGAGGCATAATGATACACCCATATTCTGATGATGATTTGCACAATGATGGGAAATCTTAGTGGTCAAAATTTGGGGTATGACAGATGCCCCTATTTAATCTTCTTGGACCCGAAGGTGCGAATGACGAAGGTGTTCGGGCATTCGGGGTGCAAAAGGATTAAATATCGGAATACCCGAAATTTTGATGGTGGTTATGAATGGTAATTCACGCATTCATCTTCTTTCGCTAAGCAATGATGCTTAGAAAAGGTAAACTTCCCCTCGATCCTGGTCTTCAACCAAGGAACTGGTCTTAGTTTCTGAAATAAACTTCCCCTCGATCATGGTTTCCTACCAAGGAACTGGTCTTAGTTTCTGATTTAAACTTCCCCTCGATCCTGGTTTCCTACCAAGGAACTGGTCCTAGTTTCTTTTATCAATAAACTTTATTGACAAGGGACGCTACTCGTAGCGGTTTTCCTCAAACTTCTCGCCGAATTTTCCTGGGGAGATGCCATTTGACGGAAAAAGTTTTGATGTCAGACTTGCTGGGGAGCCCAATCGTCTGAGTTGTAGAGGTGCACAAACTTCTCTGTTGGAGATGCCATTTGTTTCTACTGGGGAAAACTTGTCTCTTGAGAGACTGCCTTCGTTTGGGGTATTACATCATACTTTTCTCGGAGATCTTCTCGGAGAAATGCCATATGATGTGATCCAATTTTGAGGTGCCGATGACCTTTTCATCAGCGGTTTTCAGAGAAAAACTGCTGTATTGTCGAATCTTTTGTTAAAAGGCTTTCTCTCGGGATTTTCCTTAATCTGGAAAAGCAAGGATATCATCTTCAGTGACATTTGTTGAAGGTTTTCTGGTCTTTTAAAGGTTCAAGTTATCAAAGTGGTCGAGGAGCCAACTTCATTCCAGAAATAAACTAGAGGAAAGAGATTGTTCAGATGCAGCATTTCCCGACGAGGACCAGCTGACAACTCGATTGAGAGTTCTTTTTTATCACCAAGGGATAAGACCGACTAGAGTGATAGTGATGCAATATGAAATGTGAATGCAAATCAATAATGCATGATGTATGTATGTTTATGCTGACTGACGCGACATACAAACTAAAAGATGAACATGACTGGATACTCGGCCATCGCGGGGCGAAGAAGTAACATTGGTCCAAAAGGTGGCAATTCTGAATTGCTTAGGAGAAGTAGTCCTCGCGGGGAACTATGTTGGTCGGGCTTAGGAGATAAGAACTCGGACGAGGCGTGTCAGACGAAACAAGGTCTCTGACATAGTTGATCCCTTCATTCAGGCGTACTGGGTTAGAAGGAGTACTTTGATTCTGCATTTTGAAGTTCAATTGCTTTCGGGGAAGCAGTCGATGTTCTTTCGATGTTCAATAGTCAAAAGAAATTGCCATCTTTATTTTAAAGCAGAAAAAGTTTTACAAGTAAATTTATTTTTGTTTTATTTCAAGAATCGTTAATCATATTAAAATGTCATTCTGTAAAGCTAAAACAAATGAGAATTACAAACAAAAGCACAAGGGCTCAAATTTTATTGACAAAAGGGAGATCAGCCAAACGCGTGATTCCAAAGAGTATTTACAAAGTTAGAAAATGGTAATTTACAGGGAAAAGGGCTATGTTGAAACATAACGACCACTATCCTTCTACCAACTTTGAAGTCGGGACATCCTGAGCTTCTGTCGAAGATGACCTTGACTGGAGTTTTCCTCCGATGAATGGTGTAACTGCTGCTGAGGGACTTGCCTCTGTTGAACATAGTTACTTGCCATTATCCGTAACTTTTACCTGGATTGTACTGTGATGTTTCCAATCCAATGGGATGATTTTTTAAAATTTGTCTCTAACTTTTGCCTGGACCGCCCTTTCGGGTTTTCAATCCACCGAGACGTTTTTTTTAGGCAAAGTATTTCTTGACTACATCAACGTTTATGGGGTAGGCAAATTCCTCTCCGTCCATGGTTGCAAGTCTCAAGGCACCGCCTGAGAAAGCTTTCGTGACCACATAGGGGCCATCATAATTCAGGGTCCACTTGCCCCGAGAATCAGTGAGAAATGATTGTATCTTTTTGAGCACGAGGTCTCCTTTTGTGAAGACACGGGGTCGAACCTTTTTGTCAAACGCCCTCTTCATTCTTTGTTGATACAAGTGACTGTGGCATAGTGCCGTTATTCACCTTTCTTCGATCAGATTGAGTTCGTCGTGTCGATTATGACACCATTCAGCCTCTGTAAGCTTAGCTTCCATCAATAATCGTATTGATGGGATCTCTACCTCGATGGGGAGCACTGCCTCCATGCCATACACTAGAGAGAAAGGGGTTGCCCCTGTTGAAGTGCGGACGGATGTATGATAACCGTGAAGAGCAAAGGGTAGCATCTCGTGCCAATCTTTGTAGGTTACAACCATCCTTTGAACAATCTTCTTGATGTTCTTGTTAGCCGCTTCTACCGCTCCATTCATCTTGGGTCGGTAGGGAGATGAGTTATGGTGTTCGATCTTGAACTCTGCGCACAACTCTTTCATCATCTTATTGTTCAAGTTAGATCCATTATCAGTAATGATCTGGCTCGGAACACCATAACGGCAAATGATATTGTTTTTGATAAATCAGACCACCACCTGTCGGGTTACATTAGCGTACGACGCTGCTTTGACCCACTTAGTGAAGTAATCAATGGCTACCAGAATGAGACGATGTCCGTTCGAAGCTTTGGGTTCAATCATGCCAATTATGTCAATTCCCCAAATGGAAAAAGGCCATGGGGAAGAGAGAAGTTTGAGATGTGTTGGCGGTACATGGATTTTGTATGAGTATATCTGACACTTGTGACATCTCCTCATGTACTTGTAGCAGTCGGATTCCATGGTCAACCAATAGTACCTTGCTCTTTGAATTTTTCTCGCCATTGTGTGTCCGTGGGCATGAGTGCCAAAGGATCCTTCATGAATTTCTTTCATCAGCATGTCTGCTTTTGGTCTGTCTACGCATCGGAGCAAGACCATGTCAAAGTTCCTATTATAGAGAGTATCACTGCTCAGGAAGAAGCTGCTTGCTAGTCTTCTGAGGTTCTTTCTATCCTTTCTGAATGCCCTAGGAGGGTACTCTTGTATTTGAAGGAAGCATTTGATATCGTGATACCAAGGTTTGTTGTCTATGACTGCTTCAATCGTGAAGATCTAAGCGGGTCGTTCAAGGCGCATAATGTCAATCTTAGGTAGGTCATTCCATTGACCTACACTAATCATAGAAGAGAGAGTGGCTAATGCATCAGCCATGTGATTCTCCTCACGAGGGATGTGATGAAACTCAATTCTGTTGAAGAAGGGTAACAACCTTCTTGCATAATCTTTGTAAGGAATCAGTCCTGATTGGTATGTGTTCCAATCTCCTTTTATCTGATTGATAACCAGGGCTGAGTCGCCATATACGTCCAAGTTTTTGATCCTTAAATCAATCGCTTCTTCGAGACCCATAATACAAGCTTCGTATTCGGACTCGTTGTTTGTACACTTGAAGGTAAGTCTAGTAGTGAAAGGAATGTGGGTACCCTGAGGGGTAACAATGATTGCCCCAATTCCATTTACATAATGGTTAACAGCTCCGTCAAAGATTAGTCCCCACTGGGAACCTGGTTCTGGCCCTTCACTGGGTAGCGGTTGTCATACCCCAAATTTTGACCACTAAGATTTCCCATCATGGTGCAAATCATCAGCACAATATGGATGTACCTTTATACCTCATTAGTCTCCCCAAAGATGGGTGAGCGTTCACTACAATCAAACTAGGGTTTCAAACCCTCTCAGAGCCTTTAGACAAAGGATCAATCAAGGAATGACATGATCTTCAACTTGCCTAACCTCTTAAACATTTACAAAGGATCAAGAGGACTCCCACATCAAGAATTAAGCACAAGAGTGCAACATTTCAAGTGGATCAAGCCTCAAGTTCATCTAATACAAAGTCAACTGACGCAAAAAGTCAAAGTTTGACTTTTGGTCAAGTTTGAGCTTCACAAGCCATTACTCAAGAAAATATGATGGATGATTTAATTTGATCAAATTTAAATTAAGAAATCACACAAAATTGTAAAATTGATCAAATTGAAAGAAACTTAGAAATTTCTTCTAAGTAAAAATCATATTCAAGTGCACAACTTTTCAAGGTTGTAACTATTGATCCAAGCATCCATTGATTTTGAGTAAGAGCTACTTTTAAAGAAGGTATTTGATACTTCAAAATTGTAGAAGAAATCAACTCAAAATATCATAAGGATTGAAAGATATAAGTGATCAAAGTTGGGAGTTCTTAATGTCCAATGTTCTGACATTGCATGGGACATCATTAACATTTTTCCAGCAAGAATGTCACAACTTCAAGGATGTTTTTCTCCATGATCCAAGTTGATTCAAGCCAAACCTTGAACATCAAAGTTGAAGTACGTTATCTCAGCTTTCCAAAAAGTTGTAGAACATCCTTGTAGCATACTCGAGCAAGGAGATATGATTTTTGCAAAAAGCATTGATAAAGCAGAATTTTCATGACAGCTTTTAGGACAGATTTGACTACACAAGTTCAAGACCATTTTTTATGACTTTGCAAGCTGAACCGAGACCAAAGTCAAACATCAAAGTTAAAGTATGTCATTAGGGCTTTCCAAAATGTATAAGAACTCCCATTAATTCAACTTGAGCAAGGAGTTTTGAACCTCACAACATGCCTTGCTCGAGCTGATTTTTTAGGACAGATTTTGTGCACTTTTCTTGTGCCACCCAATTTTCAAGCCTTGTCCTCATGCAAGACAAGCATCAAAGATGCAATTCACTTTAACTCAAAATATCATAGTGGATTAAAAGATACAAGTGATTGAAGTTTGGAATTATTAATGTTCTTAACGTCTGATGTTCCAACATTGCATAGGACATCACTAATATTTTTTTTCCATCAAGAATGTCCCAACTTCAAGGATGTTTTTCTTCATGATCAAGTTGATTCAAGCCAAACCTTGAACATCAAAGTTGAAGTACATCATCTCAGCTTTCCAGAAAGTCCTAGAACGTCCAGGTAGCATACTCGAGCAGGGAGTTATGGATTTTACAAAAAGGCTTGCTGCAGCTGAATTTTTCATGGGGCAGATTTGCACATTTCTTGTGCCACACGAATTTCCAAGCATTGTCATCATCTTGGACACATCTGAGGATCAAATCTAAAGGGTACAATCACTGAGCCAAGCCTCCAAAGTCCTTGGAATAAGAAGTAGCATGTTATTCCTAAAAATCCTAAAAGAGGGACAAGACTCCAATATTGGATTGGAGCATTTAATAGATGCTTAGAGGTGGCATGGACTGACACATTTGCAACTGAATTCAGTCAAGATTCCTCCAACAAGTAGGGAACCAAAGCTCTGTGCTCTAACCTCTAGTCAATGGCTAGAGGGGACTTGGATTTTCATTGGCCAACATTGGCCAAACCTCTGCTGCAGCCACCATTCACTATTACTGCGAAAATAAACTTGCTCTACTATAAATAGAGCTCATTTGTGCTCAGTTTGAGTACACCAAAGCCATCAAACAGATGCTTTCCTCAAAATCTCTTCTTTCACCTCAAATTTGCCTTCCAAAGCAAGTAATTCTGAGTTTTTAAGCTTGAGAGCTTTTCCATCACAATCAATCACACACACACACCTCATATATATCATATGTAAGCTGTGCAAACTATCACAAGTGACCTGTAACCACAAAATCACAAAGTCACCTCTCAAAACCTCAAAATGGCACTTTTTTGCATTTTTCAAGTCATGTCTTGATTCAGTCACTTACCAAACCAGATAAAACCTCAAACATACTCCAAATATCATCCTTGAACTATCCCAAATGGTTCCCAACATCTGGAACACCATTTGAGGGAGTTGCTATTTTGGTCACTTTTAACCCCTTTTGCAAGAAAGGGACAGTTTGTGTTTTTGCAGGTACCAGCTGATTCCAACCATCCTAAAAGCTTCTAAGAGGTCATTTGAGGGTGTCTGAAGCATCAAATCATTTCTGGAACAAAGCACTTGGTAGGTTGCATAAAATCTCCAAAAAAAGAGGTAAAATTCATAACTTGAATTCTTTGAATCATGCTTTCCTTTGATGTCCACATACATGCATCATATTGAACAATTCTTGAAGCAAAAATGTAGTCCTTAATGTGTATGTTATGATCCTCCTACTGTTTGCACTTTAACATGTTTATATGTGGAGTTTATGTTGTTTTAAACTTAAGGTGCAGATCTAGTTTTTTGCCTTGTGTGTGCTGTACATTAAGTTTCAGTATGTATGAGTAGTACCATTGGATTCCTTGCGAAAAATTGGTCAAGATAGGTTCTTACGGATTTTAATTTCGTTAAAAATTGAGAGAGTTATGAATGTTTGAAAATTTGATAAGCAAAGATGTTTAAACTTAAGGTGCAGATCTGGTTTTTTGCCTTGTGTGTGTTGTACATTAAGTTTCAGTATGTATGAGTGATACCATTGGATTCCTTGCAAAAAAATTGGTCAAGATAGGCTCTTCCGGATCTTAATTCCGTTAAAAATTGAGAGAGTTATGAGTGTTTGAAGTTTGATAAAAAAGATGTTGAAAACTCATGAAAGATGTCGAATGTGATGTTGTGACATCTTTCCTCTTTTTCTTAGTTTATCTTCAAAACTCAACCAATTCTTTTACATAGCAAAAATCATCATTTTCAAAATCTGTTTTACACACTTCTTATTCATACTCCATAATATTTTAATCCACCAAAAAATCACAAAAAATATTATTATTTGATATATTTTTAATATATTCAAAAATATTGTTTAAAATTGTTTTAAATGCTTTTAAAATGATTTCTTTTTCTTGATTTTTAAAATCAAAATGATTTTAAATATTCATGTGGATAAAATACTTTTTCATAAACCTTAATCACTGTTTATAACATGATTAATGATTTTATTTGATATTTTTTATCATTTTTTACTTGATTTTTCTTTGAAAAATGCCCTTTAAAAAATGAAATTAGGGTTTTTGATTAATTCAACTCTCATCAAACTTTTTCAAACATTCATGGGCCTCTAATAGAGTGTAAGACCCAACCCTTTATAAATACAATCATTTTTGGGCCTCACTTATTGTATAAGTCCCGTTGTATTTCAAAAAATTCGACGCGATCATCATCCGTTGAAAAACAAATCTTGGGCCTACCCTCGAGTAGTAAGACCCATTTCTTTTCTTAAAACTCTTTTGGGCCTCTATTAGAGTGTAAGACCCAACCCTTTTTTTTTGTAAAATACAAACTATTTTTTGGGCCTCACTTATTGTATAAGTCCCACTGTATTTTCAAAAACCTCGGCGCGCTCGCCAATTCAAAAATCAAACCCTGGGCCTCTCCTTGAGCTATAAGACCCATTCAAAACTTTTGGGCCTCTTGAGAGAGTATAAGACCCAAACCACCTTGTACAAACCATTTGGGCCTCACTTATTGTATAAGTCCCTCTGTACATTCTCAAGTAAACGGCGCGATCGTCGCCTTTTAAAAAATCAACTGGGCCTCTCCTTGAGCTATAAGACCCATTAAAAACACTTGGGCCTTTATTAGAGTGTAAGACCCAACCCCCTTTTAACCAAAACCATTTTTGGGCCTCAGATATTGTACAAGCCCCTTTGCGTTAAAATAAAATCTTGGCGCGATCGCCATTTTTAAACGAAAAAATCATCTGGGCCTACCCACGCATTATAAGCCCCACTCTTTTTCTTTAAAACTCTTTGGGCCTCTTGAGAGAGTGTAAGACCCATCCCTTTGTACAGAAAACCTTTTTTGGGCCTCAGTCACTTGTATAAATCCCTCTGTACAAATTCAACAGTGCGCTCACTGATAAAACCCTAGGCCTCTCCTTGAGCTGTAAGCCCCAAATCTTTCTTTTTCAAAGCACTTTCTCCTTTGATTTTAAAATATACTGTTGTTTTCAATCTTTCTTTGTTGAACAACTAACCAAACAGCATGGAAGCTCTACAACCGAGTAAGTGGTTATCGCTTTCATTTACCGCTTTCATATACATATAACTGTATTGTGGGGCTGTTTCGCTGTAAGTCTTCTTTCATAAACTCATATCAACTGTGTAATAATAGTATAGACATTTTGAGTTTCCCCGGCAACTACGTCTAGAACTAGGTGACGCCGTTTCTTTTATTCATAGAAATAGAAAACTAGATCCCCAATAGGATCACCAGATACAGTCTTCTCTTCGGCTGTCCTCATTAGGAATTGTCAAGAAACTCTACTCCCAGAGATGAATGTATTCTCCGTGAATGGTATCTTTGAGTTTCTTCCAAATTCGCGAACTTTCCTGACTTGATCTATTCCTTGTGAATAGCTTGCCTTGAATTTCTCGGGGTTTGGGGACCCACGGGCTTCTTAAAAGCATCGGCCTCCTCTTGGGCATTATACAAGGACCCACAGGCTTCCTAAAAGCAACCCCGCCTCCTCTTGGGCTTAGTACAAGGACCCGCCGGCTTCATAGAAGTATTCACAGCCTCTTCTTAGGCTTCGTATAATGATCTCTTCCTCCGGGAATGATAGCCTTCTCTTGGGCATCGTACAAGGACCCGTCGGCTTCTTAAAAGTTTCCAGCCTCCTCTTGTGCTTCATACAAATTGTCCCGACGACCTACTAGAGGTATAGGAATAGAACTTAGTGATCTACATAGAACAGTCCTTTCAAAGAGTCTACTACTGTTTCTCAAAGCATAGTACAAAATATGAAACTCTAGACTTGGACAGTCTAATTTCCTTGAGTCTCAAAGACATTCTCAAGCACCCTTCAAGAATAGGAAGGAACCCCGTAGACTCGGACAGTCTCAATACCCTTCGGATTTCCCAATTCCTTAAAGAACAGGAATAACCCGGATCGTCGAATCAAATCCTCGAGTACAGTGTTGCTCATATAAGAACTGATTTTTTCTTTAAATCAGTATACTGGACCTGTCACTCAACTGAAACAGTCGCCATAGCCTCCTCTTAGGCTTTGTATAATGATCCTTCTCTAATGAAGTTAGCCTCTCTCTTGGGCTTTGTACAATGATTTTCCCCAGCGGAGTCAAACAACGTTTAGCCTCTCTCTCGGGCTTTGTACGAGACACATAAGAGACTCCCTCGTTGAGTCAATCACCCCTTTCGCCTCCATCTCGGGCTTTATACGAGATACAAAAAGGTTCTTATTGAACCAAACAAATTTTAGCCTCTCTCTCGGGCTTCGTACGAGATACAAAAAACTCTCTTGTTGAGTCAAATAGCCTTCATCTCGGGCTTTATACGAGATACCAAACGACTCCATCGTTGAGTCAAAACCTTTTAGCCTCTCTCTCGGGCTTTGTACGAGACACATATTAGCCTCCTCTTAGGCTTTGTATAAGAAAACCACTGGTTGATCCAATTAACCTTTTAGCATCAAAGTTGTGCCTCATTCATAGTACACAAACATCAACAACTCCTTCCCCTTCATCTAATTGCTGTAAGCGACAAGCCTCTGGATCATCTACATCCACGCCACTGTCCCTCTTTTAGCATGAGAAATTCCTAAGGAAAGATAACATTGCTCTACACAGAGTTAAAGTCTTCTCCTTCAGGTTTAAAACCCCTATAAAGGAAATTATGGCATTACTAGGATCCACGTATCCCGGTTAAAGTAATCCTCCTTTACAGTCAGCCACCCAACAGTTGTGACAAACAAACCCCTTTAGAGATGACAAATTCTCTCTAAAGACAAACCCTTTTAGCTTCATATCTTGGGCTTTGAACAAGATACAAACCATCTTTCGCTTCACGTCTTGGGCTTTGAACAAGACACCAAAACAACCATTTCCTCCCATAGAATAGGAGGAACTATGAATGCTCTGATTTCCCTGTTTCGGTAAACGGGAATACGTAGGCATAAGATTGAAAGAAAAAATCTTAGCGAGCACACTAAACAAAAACCCTAAATCCCATACTCCAATATATCATAATCTGAAGAAGTATCCTAACAAAATCCCAGAGAGAAATCAGTATTGGAGAAAATACAAATAACCAATACAAAGGCCCCCCCCCCCCCACATTGATCGCATCTGTAACCTAACAGACCGCTGTTTAAATTCAGTATGCAAGCAGGGTTAATTGGAGACATCTATTTCCCTTCCTTCATCAGCTTTAATAGGATAAAAAATGAATCGACCTATAGTAAACTCAACCGCAGAGAGCGACCGCGCTTAAGAACCGCGTCCAATATCGCTCGCTACAGAAATATGGCGCCCACCGTGGGGCACTTCTCCGTTTTTCTTCTTCATTTTCACCTCTTATGTGAAAACCACAGATTGGGGCTTCCGCCGGGGAACCCATTTTCTGTCAGGAACTTAAGATTCATAGCTATAAAGGTCTAGGATGATTAGGACAAATATATATACTTCTTTTCCTAATTGCTATACGTGTTTATTTTTCTGCTAATGGGAATGCGTGTGATGCCGCATGTGGAAAGATTGAGTATACACTTAAGATAAGTGATGGCGACGAGGTCGACCATCAACCTCAGTGGAGGCTGACCAGTGCAACCCATTCTCTCACCTGGACAATGGGCCGATTGTGATGTCTGAGAAGCTGAGGAGCCAAACCCTTTTGTAGTGCGGAAGCTATCAGGAATAGTTGTTACGCGATACTACCCTCATTTGAGGCTGGTGATCTATTCTCGGTGAATGGCACTTACTCTAAGATCGCTCTACAACTCGCTGGCGATCCGCTTCTTGTTTTGCTTTCCTGGGAGGAGCTGATGATAATGAGTACAGGTACAAAAATCACCCTAGTATAAACCTTTGGGGATGGGTAGAGCCTTGACTTCATGACAACGACCCTTTTGACCCCATGTTTTTTATATGTTTTTGTGTGCTGCATTCATTCATTCATTTAAAAAACATTAAAACATTCAAAAAATTTCTCTTCTAGTCTCTCTGTTTTTCAAATTAAACTAAGACTGTGATTGCAAATATCAGAGAAAAGGATTGCGCTAATGGATTTTGGTAGAAGGAGAACCCATAGGTATACCTTCAGGATTCCAAAACTAGAGGATTTAAGAGGTTTGGCGAGGATGATCACAAACCAAGAGGCTTTCAGAGCCAAATACGGAGGTTTGCTACCACTGTTAAGAGTCCATGTGATTGAGGGAATCATGGACGCGCTCGTTCAATTCTACGATCCGGTTTATCACTGCTTTACATTCCCGGATTACCTGCTAGCACCAACGTTTGAGGAATATTCTCACTTGATTGATCTGCACATTACTGATCAAGCTCCATTTTCTAGACTGGAAGAAATTCCAAAGGGCCAGACCATTGCAAGAGCAATTCATTTGGATGAGTATGAGGTCAGGACTCACATGACCACTAAGGGTGGCATACAAGGTTTGCCAGCCTAGTTCTTGACAAAGAAAGCCCTGTACTTCGTCAGTATAGGAAACGTGACTGCTTTTGAAAGCGTCTTTGTCTTGCTCACCTACGGATTATTTTTGTTGCCCAACATTAATAACTTCGTCGATATCAACACCATTAAGGTTTTTCTCATTGGAAACCCTGTACCGACTTAGCTCGCAGATGCGTATCATTCTGTACACTTGGGAAATTTGTACAGCGTAGGGGAGATCACGTGCTGTGTACCTTTGCTTTACAAATGGTTTATCTCACATTTGCCTAAGTCTGCTGCTTTCTGGGATCATAAGAGTGCCTTGCGCTGGTCGCAGAAAATCATGTCCCTCACCAACTCTGACATAGATTGGTGTAATAGGATCTATGATGGAATCAGAATCATTTATCGTTGTGGAAACTTCCCCAACGTACCCCTTATAGGAACTAAGGGAGGAATCAATTATCATCCGGTGTTGGTTTGCCGTCAGTTTGGATACCCAATGAGACAGGTCCCACGGGGTGTTCATCTGGAAGGTCTTTTCTTCAAGGAAGGAGAAAACGACAAAGCACTAAAGACGGAAATAGTGCACGCTTGGAAACATGTTCATAAGAAAGGACTGGAGTCTCTAGGAAAACCGGACTGTGTCTCGGTGGAGCCTTATCTCCACTGGGTACAAACTAGAGCTCTCAAGCTGAAGATGCCTTATCCTCGTTACGGAATTCTCCCGCCGAGGGAATATGTCATGTACTTCATGACAGAAACTGAAAAGCTTCAGGTTACTCTCAACAAAGTTCAAACGGGAGAGGAGATCTTGGAAGAACAAGTACCGCACCCTCGACATAGAGTGCATCAAAATACAGCAACTGATGAAAGATAAGGATGCTCTGATCGAGATTTTGGAGCAACATGTTGTGGATAATCAAAATGACCAAAGGAATTTGCTCGCTTCTTTCACCTGGCAAAGGAATGACAACCCGACAACAGCTCAAGAGCCCCGGTCAAAGAAAAGGAAGATACCAGAATCAGCACCCGAGTTCTCTCGGGACCCATTAGCTTAGGTTTCTGTTTCTGCACTTTGTAATCTACTGTATTTTCGTTTCCGCAATCCTTTGAATTTCAATAAAAAGGGGTTTCCCCACTGTTTGATATTTGCAATATAATTGTCGAAGTTTATTTTGATTAAACCAAAAAACAATTAATATAATCATTGCATTCATCATTCTCACATCGCGTATTCTTCTTACCTACGAAACTCACGTTTGTGTCTCGGTTCTAGAGTCAAACTGTCTCATTCGTACAATACTCGGGCTAATCGTCAGAAAAAGATGGATGATCTTGAGGAAGGAAACAGAGAGTCGAAGGAAGAGATCGACGCTCTGAGAGAGGATATGAGAAAGCTTCGTAACGACATGCAAGCCATGACAGAAGCTCAGCTACAAAGAACTGTGATCTCAGAGATCACCTCGACGCCCATAGTGGAGAAGTATGATCCTAGGTATCAAATGTCGAAAGATCATCCCTGGGGCATGCCTGTTAACTATATCCCAGAAGGATATGTTCTGCCGATCACTAAAGATCAGGGAATCACAACAGAAGCCGCTGGGCCTGAAGGTTACAAACTTCGGGAAAGCGAAGATGCCAGAGGCATACTGAAGACTCCTGAAGGTTACAAACTTCGGGAAACGCCAAGACTCACTACCGTAGTCACGGTCCCACCCCCTGCGGTGCACACTTTCCCGAAAGGACAGATTCCGCATATACCTTCTAGTAAGAAGGAAACTATGTTTGACCGAATGGATGAATTCCAGGAACAGTTCTTGGAAATGCAGAAGGAACTGCAAGCCATTCGCGGTCAGGATCTATTTGGAAAGGACGCCGCAGACCTTTGTCTGGTCCCCAATGTGAAAGTCCCACACAAATTTCAAGTGCCCGACTTTGAAAAGTACAAGGGTAACTCTTGCCCTCAGAGCCATCTAGTGATGTACGCTCGGCGAATGTCAGCTCAGACGGAGAATTAGGACCTATTGATTCACTATTTTTAGGATAGTTTAACCGGTGCCGCATTAAAATGGTACATGGGTTTAAACCGTGCTACGATCAGTACATTCATAGATCTTGGTACTGCCTTCGTCCAACAATACAAATACAATTTGGACATGGCACCGGACAGAGATCAACTCAGATCAATGTCACAAAAGGACAAGGAAACCTTTAAGGAGTACGCCCAGAGATGGCGTGAAATTTCCGCTCAGATTTGTCTACCTCTTGAGGAAAAAGAGATGACAAAGATCTTCTTAAAGACCTTAAGCTCATTTTACTACGACAGAATGGTTGCCAGTGTGCCCAGTGACTTCACCGAGACGGTGGGCATGGGAGTTCGTCTTGATGAAGCCGTTCGAGAAGGACGTTTGGCAAAAGACGCTGGACCATCAAGCAATACAAAACGATACGGTAGTGCTCTCCCTAAGAAAAAAGAGCAGGATATTGGGAATATCTCTCTCGGAAAGAAAAGGCGACGTTATCAACCAGTAGCAGCTGTAACTCCTGCTATCAGCCCTGCGCCTATTCCTACGTATCAACCTCAGGTTGCGCAGAGCCAACCTGATCAGCAAAGGACACAACAGCCTCTTCAGCAGGCTCGTCCTCCATATAACAACAAATGTACAGCACGACCATCAGGGTTTGATCCTATACCCATGTTGTACGCAGAACTAGTTTCGTTACTACTAGCTAAGGGGTACATCCAGACTAAGTCTCCTCTTACAGTACCGAAAAATCCGCCTTTCTGGTTTAAGGTGGATCAAACTTGCCCTTACCACCAAGGAGGATCAGGGCATAACATAGAGACTTGTCTCAATTTCAAATCCGACATGAAAAAACTTGTTAGGAGCGAGATCTTATCCTTCAAAGATACAAATCCCAATGTTCTTACGAACCCGCTGCCTCAACACGAGAAGGCTGCAGTCAATCTAATTGAGAGAGAGACTAACAATGTCTATCAAATTCACGATGTACTCTTGTTAAAGACCAATCTGGTCAAGATGCATTGTAGACAGAGTGGATATGGCCATGTGCCACCTCATAATTATCATCAATGTGATGTCTGCTCTAAAAACAATCAGGGATGTTCTGTGGTGCAAGCAGCTCTACAGGAACAAATGGATCTTGGATGGATCCAAGAGCATCGAGTTTATGGAGTTAACATGGTCTACACGAATTCTAACGTCATGCAGAACCACGATATCCATGCAAGGAATGTCAACCTGGTGGCGATGCACTCAAGGCAAAGCCAGTCTCATAATCTGCCGCGGCATGATTACAGTTCTTGTCTGACTTGCTCGGTAAACAAACAGGGATGCTCTTTCATACAAGAGGCCCTCCAGCGTCAGATGGATCTTGGATGGATCCAAGACTACCATGATAGGAACCCTTATCAGATCAACATGGTTCAGATCTTTGATATTCGGGTGATAAATACCAACTTGGTAGAGTTACATGCTGAACAGGTCCGACTCAGATTCCTGGTGTCACATAATTACCACAGCTGTAAGGCGGGTTGCGAAAACGATCGAGGTTGTACCCTTGTCCAGGAGGCACTTCAGCATTTGTTAAATCACTGGGGGATGCCAATCTATATAGATGAAGATACTCAGTAGATTAGTATCAATAACGGGAATCCCACTCGGTTTCAAAGTCAGGATGTCCGATCTGTGGAAGCTAACCTATTGAGGTTACATTGTATTCAAAGTGGGTGTGGCCAGGTGCCACCACACAACTATTAACGTTGTAGTGTCTGTTCGGAAAGTAACCAAGGGTGTTACCTTGTGAGAGTAGCTCTTCAGGGTCAGGTGGATCGTAGAGAGATTCACCCATATCTGGGTTCTAGACCCATCAACTGGACGCCGAACTACCTTGCCAAGCAAGTCGAGGATGTTGTCATGATCTCTGGTCATCACTAGACCAAGGATGTTTTTGCCATTATCCCTCTACTTGACGAATCTAAAGTTCCCAACCGGGAATGGATCGAGATTACTTACGATGGTCAGAAGGTTCCCATAGTCATCTATTTGCCGGAACCATTACCGTATGAATCAGCTAAGGCAATCCCTTACAAATACGGTGCAACAACCATTGAAAATGGAAAGGAAATTCCATTACCCTCCGTTGTGAATATTGCATACATCAGTCGTGTAACACGGAGTGGTATAATCTTCAACCGAGGGGTTGGGGAACCTAACAAAGAAAAGGAACTTCAGACAGAAGCTCCTGATCCACCAGTCGGTCAATCCAGTAATCCCGACCTTTTGAAAAACGATGATGAGATGTTGAAGCTCATCCAAAGGAGTAAATACAACATTGTTGATCAACTGTTACAAACTCCTTCAAAGATCTCGTTATTATCACTGTTACTCAGTTCAAAAGCGCACAGGGAGGCTCTACAGAAAGTCTTGGAGCAAGCCTTTGTGGAACAGGATGTAAAGATCAAACAGTTCGATAGCATTGTCTCTAACATCACTTCCTGCAACAATTTAGGATTTAGTGATGAGGAATTACCTGAAGAGGGTCGTCGTCATAACATGACGCTCAATATCATAGTTAACTGCCAGGACGATGCTTTAGCCAGCTTCCTGGTAGACACAGGGTTAGCCCTAAATGTTATGCCAAAGTCCACTTTGATGCAATTATCATTCAAAGGCCCTCCGATGAGAATCAGCGAGGTTGTCGTCAAAGCATTCGACGGATCCAGAAAACGGTTATCGGCGAAGTTGATCTTCCCATAACTATTGGTCCTCACACTTTCCAAGTCACTTTCCAGGTCATGGACATCCAGGCAACGTACAGTTGTTTATTAGGAAGACCTTGGATACACCAGGCTGGAGCGGTTACTTCAACCCTCCACCAAAAGCTAAAGTTCATCAAGAACGATCAACTTGTCACGGTTTGTGGGGAACAAGCCTTGCTTGTAAGCAACTTGTCATCATCTACTGGTATAGAACCCGAGGAGGTTATTGGAACTCAGTTCCAAGCACTGTCGGTAAGCAAGGACAATCATTTCAAAGAAGGAACTTCGATTTCCTCATACAACGATGCTATCAAAGCGGTCGAGAGTACCGATACGACAGGATGGAGACAGCTTGTCATTCCTACTGGCAATACAACAAAGAAGGGTCTTGGTTTTTCTGCAACCTGTACCCGGACAGCTGCCAACGATGAAAGTCTTCATCCCCTTCAAAACTTCTTCCACAGTGGAGGTTTCCTTCACCCAGTGTCTCAAGCAGTACATGCTATCAATGAGGAAGATCCCTCTAACACAGATGAAGAATGCAAGTCCTATCTTAACAAGGACGGTTATATGTCTCAGGAAGAGCTGCCTATACCATTTTGCTATCCCACACAGAGTCCGAGATTTATACCACGGTCAGATGTCGAAATGATCTATGGAGATTGTGATCCGGAAGGATGCCGTGCTCCGCCAAACTCATTAGAGGAGGACACTCTGATGAAAGACAATTTTGACCACAATTACTATGGACCAATGGATGGTCTGCCAATGTGGCAACCTTATCTAGGAAACTTAGGGCAAGAGAGTCAGCCGAGTAATGAAACTCAGCTGACCATCATTGAACAGAATACCTGTGTCCCCACCATGTCATGGGATCAACACTCAGGTCATTCAGAAACTACTCAACATAAAGATGAATTCGCAACGTTTGCAGGACTTGAATTCATCAACTATGCTTTTCCCGAGGTCAACGTCATCGAGAGGGATGACTCCTCCAGTTCCAAAGAAGTTTGGGACACCCTGGGACAACCGAGTGGAAAATACGAGTATATGGTCAAGTACACCGCTCCTGAAAGCTCTCGTATCAAGCTCGAAGATATCCAACCAACTGGATGGGGAGATACAACTGAGAGCACAAATGCTATGCAAAATACAACTGAGGAATTCTCCTACGACAACTCTGACTGGGAGACAGATTCTAATGATCCTGCTCAACCAGAAATCAGCGTCATTTCTGAAGACAAATCAAGGAAGGTCCCAGACTTTGTGATTCACCGAGGGGTTCGCCGCCAATGGGTTGCCGTCGAGGTTCCGAAGGTCGTTCATCAGTCAAAGTAATTGCCATCTTTTAACCTTTCACCCTGCCCAGGTGAAACGGATGCTTTGATAGGGCTCTCTTTCTGTAAATTTCCCTCTTCGCTTAGCCCAAAGCGACAGAGTTTTGTTTTATAGGGCTGTAGTTTCAAGAATCGACTTGTTCATTAATAAAATAACGTCGTTCTGTAATTTCCGCATTAATTACTGTTTTCTCTTTTCGTTTTTCAGAAAATGGTAATCCTAAAAAATAATTCAATAATAAAAACAAGCAGTAAAATAAAACACTGCACACACTTCCATTCTTCTTTATCTCTTCTAAACACGAATCATCACATCATGCAGATTGCTTGTTTTAAACCCCGTTGAAACATACAATCCGATGCCTTCTCCCAACTTTGAGTTCCTGATATTCGAGGCTGAAGAAGAAGTTGACAACGAAATTCTAGAAGAGATCTCTCGACTACTCAGACAAGAGGAAAGGTCCATTGAACCTCACAAAGAGTCGTTGGAAACGGTAAACTTGGGTTCAAAAAAAGAGAGAAAAGAAATCAGGATTGGGGCACTGCTCAGTCCAACTGCCAAAGAGAGTTTGATAAAGCTATTCAAAGAATTCCCCGATGTATTCGCTTGATCCTATCAGGATATGCCAGGGTTGGATACCAGCATTATGGAACATCACTTACCGTTAAGGTCGGAATGCCCGCCTGTAAAGCAAAGGTTAAGACGGACTCACCCGGACATGGCCATCAAAATCAAAGAGGAGGTGCAAAAACAGATTGACGCGGGTTTCCTCGCCACATCTGAATATCCTCAATGGTTAGCCAACATCGTACCCGTTCCCAAAAAGGACGGAAAGGTCAGAATGTGTGTTGATTACAGGGATCTGAACAAGGCAAGTCCAAAGGACGACTTTCCTTTACCACACATTGACATGCTGGTAGACAGCACAACAAAGTTCAAAATTTTCTCCTTCATGGATGGGTTCTCGGGCTATAATCAGATCAAAATGGCGACGAAAGACCTGGAGAAAACATCGTTCATTACCCCCTGGGGTACCTTTTGTTACAAGGTAATTCTGTTCGGTTTGAAGAATACCGGGGCAACCTATCAAAGGGCCATGACTACTCTGTTTCATGACATGATACACAAAGAAATCGAAGTGTATGTCGATGATATGATTGCAAAATCTAAGATAGAGGAGGAGCATGTGACCCACCTGTCAAAGCTATTCGAGCGTTTGAGGAAGTACAAACTCCATTTGAATCCCAACAAGTGCACCTTCGGTGTCTGTTCGGGGAAACTTTTAGGGTTCATCATCAGGAAGAAAGGAATTGAGGTTGATCCTGACATGGTCAAGGCCATTCAAGAAATGCCTTCTCCAAAAACTGAAAAACAAGTCAGAGGATTCTTGGGACGTTTGAACTACATCTCCAGATTCATATTCCTTATAACCGCGACATGCGCGCCGATCTTCAAATTGCTCAAGAAGATACAATCATTTCTCACTGATTCGCGAGGCCAATGGACTTCGAATTATGATGGCCCCTATGTGGTCACGAAAGCTTTCTCAGGCGGTGCCTTGAGACTTGCAACCATGGACAGAGAGGAATTTTCCTACCCCACGAATGTTGATGTAGTCAAGAAATACTTTGCCTAAAAAAAAAAAAAAAAAAAACGTCTCGGTGGATTGAAAACCCGAAATGGCAGTTCAGGCAAAAGTTAGAGACATGAAAAAAAATCATCCCGGTGGATTGGAAACATCAAAGTACAATCCAGGCAAAAGTTAGGGATAATGGCAAGTAATTATGTTCAACAGAGGCAAGTCCCTCAGCAGCAGTTACATCATTCATCGGAGGAAAACTCCAGTCAAGGTCATCTTCAAAAGAAGCTCGGGATGCCCCGAATTCAAAGTTGGTTGAAGGATAGCGGTCGTTATGTTTCAACGTAGCCCTTTTCCCTGTAAATTACCATTTTGTAACTTTGACTATACTCTTTGGAATCATACGTTTGGCTGATCTCCATCTAATAAATAAAATTTGAGCCCTTGTGCTTTTGTTTGTAATTCTTACTTGTTTTAGCTTTACAGAATGACGTTTTTTAACATGATTAACGATTCTTGAAATAAAACAAAAATGAATTTACTTGTTAAAACTTTTTCTGCTTTTAAATTAAAGATGGCAATTTCTTTTGACTGTTGAACATCAAAAGAGCATCAACCGCTTCTCCGAAAGTAAGCAAACTTCAAAGTGCATAATCAAAGTACTCCTTCTAACCCAGTACGCCTGAATGAAGGGATCAACTGTGTCCGAGACCTTGTTTCGTCTGACACGCTTTGGCCGAGTTCTCATCTCCTAAGCCCGATCAACATAGCTCCCAACAGGGACTATCTCTCCTAAACAAGGTAGAATTGCTACTTTTTTGACCAACGGTACTTCTTCGCCCCGCGATGGCCGAGTATCCAGTCATGTTCACTCGTCAATCTGTATGTCGCGTCAGTTTTGTCAGTATATATACATACATCATGCATTATTGATTCGCATTCACATTTCATATTGCATCACTATCACTCTAGTCGGTCTTGTCCCTTAGTGATAACGGCCATCTCAATCGAGTTGTCAGTTCTTTCCTCGTTAGAAAGTGTCGCGTCTGAACGATCTCGCCTCCAGTTTATTTCTGGATTGAAGTTGGGTCCCCGACCACTTTGATAACTTGAACCTCTGAAAGACCAGAGAATCTTCAACAAATGTCACTCTTCGCCATTGAAGATGATATCCTTGCTTTCCCGGATTAAAGAAAGTCCCTAGAGAAAGCCTCTTAAGCAGAGATTCGGCAGTACAATAGTTTTTCTCCGAAAAACCCGCTGATGAAAAAGTTTTCGGCACCTCAAAATTGGATCACATCATATGGCATTTCTCCGAGAAGAACCCGAGAAAAGTATGATTTAAGACCCCAAGCGGGAACAGTCTCTCAAGAGACTTGCTTTCCCCAGTAGAAACAAATGGCGTCTCCAACAGAGAAGTTTGTACACCTCTACAACTCAGACGAATGGGTTCCCCAGCAAGTCTGACATCAAAACTTTTTCCGTCAAATGGCATCTCCCCAGGAAGATTCGGCGAGAAGTTTGAGGAAAACCGCTACACATAGCCTCCCTTGTCAATAAAGTTTATTGACGGAAGAAACTAAGACCAGTTCCTTAGTAAGAAACCAGGATCGTGGGGAAGTTTAAATCAGAAACTTAGACCAGTTCCTTGGTAGGAAACCAAGATCGAGGGGAAGTTTAAATCAGAAACTTAGACCAGTTCCTTGGTAGGAAACCAGGATCGAGGGGAAGTTAACAAAAGAAACTAAGACTAGTTCCTTGGTAGGAAACTAGGACGACGGGAAGTTTATTTCAAAAGAAATTGAGACCAGCTCCTTGGCTGAAGACCAGGATCGAGGGGAAGTTTACCTTTTCTAAGCATCATCGCTTAGCTAAAGAAGATGGATGCGTAAGCTACCATTCATAACCATCATCAAAATTTTGGATATTCTGATATTTAATCCTCTTGCACCCCGAATGCCAGAATACCTTCGCCATTCACACCTTCGTGTCCAAGAAGATTAAATAGGGGCATCTGTCATACCCCAAATTTTGACCACTAAGATTTCCCATCATGGTGCAAATCATCAGCACAATATGGATGTACCGTTGTACCTCATTAGTCTCGCCAAAGACGGGTGAGCGTTCACTACAATCAAACTAGGGTTTCAAACCCTCTCAGAGCCTTTAGACAAAGGATCAATAAAGGAATGACATGATCTTCAACTTGCCTATCCTCTTAAACATTCACAAAGGATAAAGAGGACTCCCACATCAAGAATTAAGCACAAGAGTGCAACATTTCAAGTGGATCAAGCCTCAAGTTCATCTAATACAAAGTCAACTGATGCAGAAAGTCAAAGTTTGACTTTTGGTCAACTTTGAGCTTCACAAGACATTACTCAAGAAAATATGATGGATGATTTAATTTGATCAAATTTAAATCAAGAAATCATGCAAAATTGCAAAATTGATCAAATTGAAAGAAACTTAGAAATTTCTTCTAAGTTAAAATCATGTTCAAGTGCACAACTTTTCAAGGTTGTAACTATTGATCCAAGCATCCATTGATTTTGAGTAAGAGCTACTTTTAAAGAGGGTATTTGATACTTCAAAATTGTAGAAGGAATCAACTCAAAATATCATAAGGATTGAAAGATATAAGTGATCAAAGTTGGGAATTCTTAATGTCCAATGTTGTGACATTGCATGGGACATCATTAATATTTTTCCAGCAAGAATGTCCCAACTTCAAGGATGTTTTTCTCCATGATCCAAGTTGATTCAAGCCAAACCTTGAACATCAAAGTTGAAGTACGTTATCTCAGCTTTCCAGAAAGTTGCAGAACGTCCTTGTAGCATACTCGAGGAAGGAGATATGATTTTTGCAAAAAGCATTGATAAAGCAGAATTTTCATGACAACTTTTAGGACAGATTTGACTACACAAGTTCAAGACCATTTTTGATGACTTTGCAAGCTGAACCGAGACCAAAGTCAAACATCAAAGTTAAAGTATGTCATTAGGTCTTTCCAAAATGTATAAGAACTCCCATTAATTCAACTTGAGCAAGGAGTTATGAACCTCACAACATGCCTTGCTCGAGCTGATTTTTTAGGACATATTTTGTGCACTTTTCTTATGCCACCCAATTTTCAAGCTTTGTCACCATGCAAGACAAGCATCAAAGATGCAATTCACTTCAACTCAAAATATCATAGTGGATTAAAAGATACAAGTGATTGAAGTTTGGAATTATTAATGTTCTTAATGTCTGATGTTCCAACATTGCATAGGACATCACTAATATTTCTTTTTCCAGCAAGAATGTCCCAACTTCAAGGATGTTTTTCTTCATGATCCAAGTTGATTCAAGCCAAACCTTAAACATCAAAGTTGAAGTACATCATCTCAGCTTTCCACAAAGTCCTAGAACGTCCAAGTAGCATACTCGAGCAGGGAGTTATGGATTTTACAAAAAGGCTTGATGCAGCTGAATTTTTCATGGGGAATATTTGCACATTTCTTGTGCCACACAAATTTCCAAGCCTTGTCATCATCTTGGACACATCTGAGGATCAAATCTAAAGGGGACAATCACTGAGCCAAGCCTCCAAAGTCCTTGGAACAAGAAGTAGTATGCTATTCCTAAAAATCCCTAAAAGAGGGACAAGACACAAATTTTGGATTGGAGCATTTAATAGATGCTTAGAGGTGGCATGGACTGACACATTTGCAACTGAATTCAGTCAAGATTCCTCCAACAAGTAGGGAACCAAAGCTCTGTGCTCTAACCTCTAGTCAATGGCTAGAGGAGACTTGGATTTTCATTGGCCAACATTGACCAAACCTCTGCTACAGCCACCATTCACTATTGCTGCGAAAACAAACTTGCTCTACTATAAATAGAGCTTATTTATGCTCAGTTTGAGTACACCAAAGCCATCAAACAAATGCTTTCCTCAAAATCTCTTCTTTCACCTCAAATTTGCCTTCCAAAGCAAGTAATTCTGAGTTTTTGAGCTTGAGAGCTTTTCCATCACAATCAATCACACATACACCTCATATATATCATATGTAAGTTGTGCAAACTATCACAAGTGACCTGTAATCACAAAATCACAAAGTCACCTCTCAAAACCTCAAAATGGCACTTTTTGCATTTTTCAAGCCATGTCTTGATTCAGTCACTTACCAAACCAGATAAAACCTCAAACACACTCCAAATATCATTCTTGAACTATCCCAAATGGTTCCCCACATCTGGAACACCATTTGAGGGAGTTGCTATTTTGGTCACTTTTAACCCCTTTTGCAAGAAAGGGACAGTTTGTGTTTTTGCAGGTACCAGCTGATTCCAACCATCCTAAAATCTTCTAAGAGGTCATTTGAGGGTGTCTAAAGCATCAAATCATTTCTGGAAAAAAGCACTAGGTAGGTTGCACAAAATCTCCAAAAAAAGAGGTAAAATTCATAACTTGAATTCTTTGAATCATGTTTTCCTTTGATGTCCACATACATGCATCATATTGAACAATTCTTGAAGCAAAAATGTAGTCCTTAATGTGTATGTTATGATCCTCCTACTGTTTGCAATTTAACATGTTTATATGTGGAGTTTATGTTATTTTAAACTTAAGGTGCAGATCTGGTTTTTTGCCTTGTGTGTGCTGTACATTAAGTTTCAGTATGTATGAGTAATACCATTGGATTCCTTGCGAAAAATTGGTCAAGATAGGTTCTTACGGATTTCAATTTCGTTAAAAATTGAGAGAGTTATGAATGTTTGAAAATTTGATAAGCAAAGATGTTTAAACTTAAGGTGCAGATCTGGGTTTTTGCCTTGTGTGTGTTGTACATTAAGTTTCAGTATGTATGAGTGATACCATTGGATTCCTTGCGAAAAATTGGTCAAGATAGGCTCTTCCGGATCTTAATTCCGTTAAAAATTGAGAGAGTTATGAGTGTTTGAAGTTTGATAAAAAAGATGTTGAAAACTCATGAAAGATGTCGAATGTGATGTTGTTACATCTTTCCTCTTTTTCTTAGTTTATCTTCAAAACTCAACCAATTCTTTTACATAGCAAAAATCATCATTTTCAAAATCTGTTTTACACACTTCTTATTCATACTCCATAATATTTTAATCCACCAAAAAATCACAAAAAATATTATTATTTGATATATTTTTAATATATTCAAAAATATTGTTTTAAATTGTTTTAAATGCTTTTAAAATGATTTCTTTTTCTTGATTTTTAAAACCAAAATGATTTTAAATATTCATGTGGATAAAATGCTTTTTCATAAACCTTAATCACTGTTTATAACACGATTAATGATTTTATTTGATATTTTTTATCATTTTTAAGTTGATTTTTCTTTGAAAAATGCCCTTTAAAAAATGAAATTAGGGTTTTTGATTAATTCAACCCTCATCAAACTTTTTCAAACATTCATGGGCCTCTAATAGAGTGTAAGACCTAACCCTTTGTAAATAAAATCATTTTTGGGCCTCACTTATTGTATAAGTCCCGTTGTATTTCAAAAAATTCGACGTGATCATCATCCGTTGAAAAACAAATCTGGGCCTACCCTCGAGTAGTAAGACCCATTTCTTTTCTTAAAACTCTTTTGGGCCTCTATTAGAGTGTAAGACCCAACCCTTTTTTTTGTAAAATACAAACTATTTTTTGGGCCTCACTTATTGTATAAGTCTCACTGTATTTTCAAAAATCTCGGCGCGCTCGCCAATTCAAAAATCAAACCCTAGGCCTCTCCTTGAGCAATAAGACCCATTCAAAACTTTTGGGCCTCTTGGGAGAGTATAAGACCCAAACCCCCTTGTACAAACCATTTTGGGCCTCACTTATTGTATAAGTCCCTCTGTACATTTTCAAGTAAACGGCGCGATCGTCGCCTTTTAAAAAATCAACTGGGCCTCTCCTTGAGCTATAAGACCCATTCAAAACACTTGGGCCTCTATTAGAGTGTAAGACCCAACCCCCTTTTAACCAAAACCATTTTTGGGCCTCAGATATTGTATAAGCCCCTTTGCGTTAAAATAAAATCTCAGCGCGATCGCCATTTTTAAACGAAAAATCATCTGAGCCTACCCTCGTGTTATAAGCCCCACTCTTTTTATTTAAAACTCTTTGGGCCTCTTGAGAGAGTGTAAGACCCATCCCTTTGTACAGAAAACCTTTTTTGGGCCTCAGTCACTTGTATAAATTCCTCTGTACAAATTCAACAGTGCGCTCACTGATAAAACCCTGGGCCTCTCCTTGAGGTGTAAGCCCCAAATCTTTCTTTTTCAAAGCACTTTTCCTTTGATTTTGAAATATACTATTGTTTTCAATCTTTCTTTGTTGAACAACTAACCAAACAGCATGGAAGCTCTACAACCGAGTAAGTGGTTATCGCTTTCATTTACCGCTTTCATATACATATAACTGTATTGTGGGGCTGTTTCCCTGTAAGTCTTCTTTCATAAACTCATATCAACTGTGTAATAATAGTATAGATATTTCGAGTTTTCCCGAAAACTACGTCTAGAACTAGGTGACGCTGTTTCGTTTATTCATAGAAATAGATAACTAGATCCCCAATAGGTTCACCAGATACAGTCTTCTCTTCGGCTGTCCTCATTAGGAATTGTCAAGAAACTCTACTCCCAGAGATGAATGTATTCTCCGTGAATGGCATCTTTGAGTTTCTTCCAAATTCTCAAACTTTCCTGACTTGATCTATTTCTTGTGAATAGCTTGCCTTGAATTTCTCGGGGTTTGGGGACCCACGGGTTTCTTAAAAGCATCGGCCTCCTCTTGGGCATCATACAAGGACCCACAGGCTTCCTAAAAGCAACCCCGCCTCCTCTTGGGCTTAGTACAAGGACCCGCTGGCTTCTTAGAAGTATTCACAGCCTCCTCTTAGGCCTCGTATAATGATCTCTTCCTCCGGGAATGATAACCTTCTCTTGGACATCGTACAACGACCCGTCGGCTTCTTAAAAGTTTCTAGCCTCCTCTTGGGCTTCATACAAATTGTCCCGACGACCTCCTAGAGGTATAGGAACAGAACTTAGTCATCTGCATAGAACAGTCCTTTCAAAGAGTCTACTACTGTTTCTCAAAGCATAATACAAAAGATGAAACTCTAGACTTGGACAGTCTAATTTCCTTGAGTCTCAAAGACATTCTCAAGCACCCTTCAAGAATAGGAAGGAACCCCATAGACTCGGACAGTCTCAATACCCTTCGGATTTCCCAATTCCTTAAAGAACAAGAATAACCCGGATCCTCGAATTAAATCCTCGAGTACAGTGTTGCTCATATAAGAACTGATTTTCTCTTTAAATTAGTATACTGGACCTGTCACTCAACTAAAACAGTCGCCATAGCCTCCTCTTAGGCTTTGTATAATGATCCTTCTCCAATGAAGTTAGTCTCTCTCTTGGGCTTTGTACAATGATTCTTCCCAGCGGAGTCAAACAACATTTAACCTCTCTCTCGGGCTTTGTACGAGACACATAAGAGACTCCCTCGTTGAGTCAATCACCCCTTTCGCCTCCATCTCGGGCTTTATACGATATACAAAAAGGTTTTTATTGAACCAAACAAATTTTAGCCTCTCTCTCGGGCTTCGTACGAGATACAAAAAACTCTCTTGTTGAGTCAAATAGCCTTCATCTCGGGCTTTATACGAGATACCAAATGACTCCATCATTGAGTCAAAACCTTTTAGCCTTTCTCTCGGGCTTTATACGAGACACATATTAGCCTCCTCTTAGGCTTTGTATAAGAAAACCACTGGTTGATCCAATCAACCTTTTAGCATCAAAGTTGTGCCTCATTCACAGTACACAAACATCATCAACTCCTTCCCCTTCATCTAATTGCTGTAAGCGGCAAGCCTCTAGATTATCTACATCCACGCCACTGTCCCTCTTTTAGCATGAGAAATTCCTAAGGAAAGATGGCATTGCTCTACACTGAGTTAAAGTCTTCTCCTTCAGGTTTAAAACCCCTATAAAGGAAATTATGGCATTACTAGGATCCGCGTATCTCGGTTAAAGTAATCCTCCTTTATAGTCAGTCACCCAACAGTTGTGATAAACAAACCCCTTTAGAGATGAAAAAATATCTCTAAAGACAAACCCTTTTAGCTTCATATCTTGGGCTTTTAACAAGATACAAACCACCTTTCGCTTCACGTCTTGGGCTTTGAACAAGACACCAAAACAACCATTTCCTCCCATAGAATAGGAGGAACTACGAACGCTCTGATTTCCCTATTTCGGTAAACGGGAATACGTAGGCATAAGATTGAAAGAAAAAATCTTAGCGAGCACACTAAACAAAAACCCTAAATCCCATACTCCCATATATCATAATCTGAAGCAGTATCCTAACAAAATCCCAGAGAGAATTCAGTATTGGCGAAAATACAAATAACCAATGCAAAGGCCCCCCCATATTGATCGCATCCGTAACCTAACAGACCGCTGTTTAAATTCAGTATGCAAGCAGGGTTAATTGGAGACATCTGATTCCCTTCCTTCATCAGCTTTAATAGGATAAAAAATGAATCGACCTGTAGTAAACTCAACCGCGCAGAGCGACCGCGCTTAAGAACCGCGTCCAAAATCGCTCGCTACAGCGGTTCATCGCAATCTTTCATCTTTAGATACAAGACATCTTCGTATGGGAAGTCAAATTCGACTGATTCCTGATCGTCAATCGGTTGATGAGCCAAATGATCGGCTAAAACCCTTCCTTTAACGGCTTTTTGAGCATGGTACTCTATGGCATATTCTGATAACAACATCTGCCAACGGGCGATCCTTCCCGTGAGAGCAGGTTTTTCAAATACAAACTTGATTGGATCCATCTCGGAGACCAGCCAAGTAGTGTGGCGAATCATGTACTGGGCCAGACGTTTGGCTTCCCAAGCCAAAGCGCCACAAGTTTTCTCGAGCATCGTGTACCGAGTTTCACAGTCGGTGAACTTCTTGCTTAGATAGTAAATGGCAAACTCTTTCCTTTTGGTTTCATCTTGTTGGCCAAGTACACACCCCATTGAGTCTTCCAAGACGGTTAAGTAGATGATCAGTGGCCTTCCTTCCACTGGAGGTGATAGAATTGGAGGATTCAACAGATATTCCTTAATATTGTCGAAGGCAGTTTGGCAGTCTTCTGTCCAAACGCAATCCTGGTTCTTTTTTAGTAGTTTGAAAATTGGCGCACATGTGGCGGTCATAAGGAATATAAATCTGGAGATGTAGTTCAAATGTCCCAAGAATCCTCTGACTTGTTTTTCAGTTTTCGGAGAAGGCATTTCTTGAATGGCCTTGACCTTGTCAGGATCAACCTCAATTCCTTTCTGGCTGACGATGAACCCTAAGAGTTTCCTTGAACGGACACCGAATGTGCACTTATTGGGATTCAAGCGGAGTTTGTATTTTCTCAGATGCTCGAATAGTTTTGACAGGTGGGTCACATGCTCCTTTTCTGTCTTGGATTTTGCAATCATATCATCGACATATACCTCGATTTCCTTATGTATCATGTCATGAAACAGAGTAGTCATGGCCCTCTGGTAGGTTGCCTCGGCGTTCTTCAAACCTAACGGCATCACCTTGTAACAAAAAGTACCTCATGGGGTGATGAAAGAAGTCTTCTCCATGTCTTTCGGCGCCATTTTTATCTGATTATAGCCCGAGAATCCATCCATGAAGGTGAAAACTTTAAACTTTGTTGTACTGTCTACCAGCATGTCAATGTGTGGTAAAGGAAAGTCGTCCTTTGGACTTGCCTTGTTCAGATCCCTGTAGTCAACACACATTCTGACTTTTCTGTCCATTTTCGGAACGGGTACAATATTGGCTAACCATTGAGGATATTTAGATGTAGCGAGGAAACCTGCGTCAATCTGTTTCTGTACCTCCTCTTTGATTTTGATGGCCATGTCTGGGTGAGTCCGTCTCTATCTTTGTTTTACTGGCGGACATTCCGATCTTAACGGTAAGTGATGTTCCACGATGCCGGTATCCAACCCTGGCATGTCCTGATAGGACCAAGCGAATACATCGGGGAATTCTTCGAGAAGCCTTATTAAACTCTCTTTGGCAGTTGAACTGAGCAGCGCCCCAATCCTGATTTCTTTTCTCTCTTTTTTCGAACCCAAGTTGACCGTTTCCAACGGCTCTTTGTAAGGTTCAATGGACCTTTCCTCTTGTCTGAGTAATCGGGAGATCTCTTCTGGAATTTCATTGTCAACTTCTTCTTCAGCCCCAAATACCGGGAACTCAAAGTCGGGAGAAGGCATTGGATCATATTTTTCAACGGGGTTTAAAACAAGCAATTTGCATGACGTATTATTGTTTAGAAGAGATAGAGAGAATGCAACAGCGTGTGCAGTGTATTTTTTTTATTACTGTTTGTTTTTATTATTGATTTGTTCTTTAGGATTACCATTTTCTGAGAAAAAACAAAAAGAGAAAACAATAATTAATGCAGAAATTACAGAACGACGTTATTTTATTAATGAACAAGTAGATTCTTGAAACTACAGCCCTATAAAACAAAACTCCGTCACTTTGGGCAAAACGAAGAGGGAAATTTACAGAAAGTGAGCCCTATCAAAACATCTGTTTCACCTGGGCAGGGTGAAAGGTTAAAGATGGCAATTACTTTGACTTATGAACAATCTTCAGAACATCGACAGCAACCCACTGGCGGCGAACTCCTCGGTGAATCACAAAGTCTGACACCTTCCTTGATTTGTCTTCAGAAATAACGCTGATATCTGGTGGAGCAGGATCATTGGAATCTGTCTCCCAAGCAGAGTTGTCGTCGGAGGATTCCTCTGTTGTATTTTGCATAGTATTTGTACTCTCAGGCAGATTTCCCCATCCAGTTGGCTGGATATCTTCGAGCCTGATACGAGAACTTTCGGGAGTGGTGTACTTGACCATATAGTCGTATTTTCCACTCGGTTGTCCCAAGGTGTCCCACACTTCTTTGGAACTGGAGGAGTCATCCCTCTCAACGACGTTGACCTCGGGAAAGGCATAATTAATGAATTCTAGTCCTACAAATGTTGCAAATTCATCGTCATGTTGAGTAGTTTCTGAATGACCTGAGTGTTGATCCCATGACATGGTGGGGACACAGGTATTCTGTTCAATGATGCTCAGCTGAGTTTCATTACTCGGTTGACTTTCTGGCCCCAAGTCTCCTGGGTAAGGCTGCCACATTGGGAGGCCATCCATCGGGCCATAGTAGTTGTGGTCAAAGTTGTCCTTCATCAAAGTGTCCTCCTCTAATGAGTTTGGTGGAGCACGACATCCTTTCGGATCATAATCTCCATATATCATTTCGACATCTGACCGTGGTATAAATTTCGGACTCTGTGCGGGATAGCAAAATGGCGTAGGCACCTCTCCCTGGGACATATAATCGTCCTCGTTAAGATAGGATTTCCCTACCTCCTCTGTGTCAGAGGAATCATCTTTATTGATGGTGTCCACTTCTTGAGGCACTGGGTGAAGGAAACCTCCACTGTGGAAGAAATCCTGAATGGGATGAAGACTTTCATCGGTAGTAGCTGTTTGGGTGCAGGTTGCAGAAAAACCAAGACCCTTCTTTGCCTTATTGTCAGTAGGAATGACAAGTTGTCCCCATCCTGTTGTATTGGTACTCTTGACCTCTTTAATAGCTTCTTTGTATGAGGAAATCGAAGTTCCTCCTCTTGATTGACTGTCCTTGCTCACCGACAGTGCTTGGAATTGAGTTCCAATAACCTCCTCGGGTTCTATACCAGTAGATGATGATAAGCTACTCACGAGCAAGGCCTGCTCCCCACAGACTGTGATGAGTTGTCCATTCTGGACGAACTTTAGCTTTTGGTGGAGGGTTGAAGTGACCGCTCCGGCCTGATGTATCCAAGGTCTTCCTAATAAATAACTGTACGTTGCCCGGATGTCCATGACCTGGAAGGTGACTTGGAAAGTGTGAGGACCAATAGTTATGGGAAGGTCGACTTCGCCGATAACCGTTTTTCTAGACCCGTCAAATGTTTTGACGACGACCTCACTGGTTCTCATGGGTTGCATCAAACTAGACTTCGGCATAACATTCAGGGCTGACCCTGTGTCTACCAGTACGCTGGCTAAAGCATCGTCCTGGCAGTTGACTGTGATATTGAGCGCCATGTTATGACGGCGACCCTCTTCAGGTGATTCCTCATCACTAAATCCCCAATTATTGCAGGAAGTGATGTTAGAGACAATGCTATCGAACTGTCTGATGGTTACATCCTGTTCCACAAAGGCTTGCTCCAAGACTTTCTATAGGGCCTCCCTGTGCGCTTCTAAACTGAGTAAAATTGATAGCACTGAGATCTTTGAAGGAGTTTGTAACAGTTGATCAACAATGTTGTATTCACTCCTTTGGATAAGCTTCAGCATCTCATCATTGTTTTTCGAAAGGTCGGGATTACTGGATTGACCGACTTGTGGATTGGGAACTTCTGTCTGAGGTTCCTTTTCTTTGTTAAGTTCTCCAACTCCTCGGTTGAAGATTCGACCACTCCGTGTTACTCGACTGATGTTTGCAATATTCATGACAGAGGGTAATGGAATTTCCTTTCCATTCTCGACTGTTGTTGCACCGTATTTGTAAGGGATAGCCTTAGCTGATTCATATGGTAGTGGTCCCAGTAGATAGATGACTATGGGAATCTTCTAGTTTTTCTGACCATCGTAAGCAATTTCGATCCGCTCCTGGTTGGGAACTCTCGATTCGTCAAGTAGAGGGATGATGGCAAAAACATTCCTGGTCCTCTGATGATCAGAGATGACGACAACGTCCTCAATTTAATTGGCAAGGTAGTTCGGCGGCCGATTGATGGATCCGGAACCTGGATATGGGTGAAACTCTCCACGATCCACCTGCCCCTGGAGAGCTGCTCGCACAAGGTAGCACCCTTGGTTACTTTCCGAACAGACTCCACAACGTTCATAATTGTGTGGTGGCACCTGGCCACGCCCGCTTTGAATACAATGTAACCTCACTAGGTTAGCTTCCATGAGTCAGACATCCTGACTTTAACGCCGAGTAGGATTCCTGTTATTGATACTAATTTGCTGAGTATCCTTATCCATATAGATTGGCATCCACCATTGATTTAACAAGTGCTGAAGTACCTCCTGGACAAGGGTACAACCTCGATCATTTTCGCAACCCGCCTTACAGCTGTGATAATTATGTGATATCAGGAATCTGAGTCGGACCTGCTCAGCATGCAACTCTACCAAGTTGGTATTCATCAAGCGAATGTCGAAGATATGAACCATATTGATCTGATAGGGATTCCTATCATGGTAGTCTTGGATCTATCCAAGATCCATCTGACGCTGGAGGGCCTCCTGTATGAAAGAGCATCCATGTTTGTTTATCGAGCAAGTCAGACAAGAATTGTAATCATGCCACGGCAGATCATGATACTGGCTTTGGCTTGAGTGCATTGCCACCAGGTTGACATTCATCGCACGGATGTCGTGGTTCTGAATGATGTTAGAATTCGTATAGACCATGTTCACTCCACGAACTCGGTGCTCTTGGATCCATCTGAGATCCATCTGTTCCTGTAGAGATGATTGCACCACAAAACACCCTCGATTGCTTTTAGAGCAGATATCACACTGATGATAATTATGAGGTGGCACATGGCCATATCCACTCTGTCTATAATGCATCTTGACCAGATTGGTCCTCAACAAGAGTACTTCATGAATTTGATAGACGTTGTTAAATTCTTTTTCAATCAGGTTGACTGCAGCTTTCTCATGTTGAGGCAGCGGGTTTGTGAGAACATTAGGATTCGTATCTTTGAAAGATAAGAGCCCGCTACTAACAAGCTTTTGCACGTCGGATTTGAAATTGAGACAATTCTCGATGTTATGCCCCGATCCTCCTTGATGATAAGGGCATGTCTGATCCGCTTTGAACCAAAAAGGCGGATTTTTCGGCACTGTAAGAGGGGACTTAGTCTGGATGTGCCCCTTGGCTAGTAGTAATGGAAATAGTTTTGCGTACAACATGGGTATAGGATCAAACCCCGGTGGCTGCATTGTACGGTTGCTATTGTATGGAGGACGAGCCTGCTGAAGAGGCTGTTGTGTCCTTTGCTGATTAGGTTGGCTCTCCGCAACCTGAGGTTGATACGTAGGAATAGGCGCAGGGCTGATAGCAGGAGTTACAGCTGCTACCGGTTGGTAACGTCGCCTTTGCTTTCCGAGAGAGATATTCCCAGTATCTTGCTCTTTTCTCTTAGGGAGAGTACTACCGTATCATTTTATACTATTCGATGATCCAGCGTCTTTTACCAAACGTCCTTTCCAAATAAATCTTGACCGCGAATAGCTTGCAGTTCCTTCTACATTTCTAGGAACTGTTCCTGGAACTCTTCCATTCGGTCAAACATAGTTTCCTTCTTACCAGAAGGGATCGGTGGAATCTATCCTTCCGGGACAGTGTGCACCACAGGGGGTGGTACCGTGACTACGACAGTGAATCTTGGTGTTTCCCGAAGTTTGTAACCTTCAGGAGTCTTCAGTATGCCTCTGAAATCTTCGCTTTCCCGAAGTTTGTAACCTTCAGGCCCAGCGGCTTCTTTTATGATTCCCTGATCTTTAGTGATCGGCGGAACATATCCTTCCGGGATATAGTTAACAGGCATGCCCCAAGGACGATCTTTCGGCATTTGATACCTAGGATCGTATTTTCCACTATGGGCGTTGAGGTGATCTCTGAGATCACAGTCCTTTGTAGCTGAGCTTCTGCAATGGCTTGCATGTCGTTACGAAGCTTTCTCATATCCTCTCTCAGAGCGTTGATCTCTTCTTTCAACTCTCTGTTCTCTTCCTCAAGATCATCCATCTTTTTCTGACGATTGGCCCGAGTATTGTACGAATGAGTCATTTTAACTCTAGAACCGAGACATAAACGTGAGATTCGTAGGTAAGAAGAATACGCGATGTAAGAATGATGAATGCAATGATTATATTAATTGCTTTTCGGTTTAATACAAATAAACTTCGACAATTAGATTGCAAATATCAAACAGTGGGGAAACCCCTTTTTATTGAATTCAAAGGATTGAGGAAATGAAAATACAGTAGATTACAAGGTGCGAAAACAGAAACCTAAGCTAATGGGTCCTGAGTCCTCTCTGAAGAGAAATCGAGTGCTGATTCTGGTACTTTCCTTTTCATTGACCGGGGCTCTTGGGTCGTTGTCGGGTGGTCATTCCTTTGCCAGGTGAAAGGAGTCAGCAAATTCCTCTGGTCATCTTGATTCTCTACAGCATGTTGCTCCAAAATTTCAATCAGAGCGTCCTTCTCTCTCAGTAGTTGCTGTATTTGGGTACACTACACATTGAGGATGCGGTACTTGTTCTTCCAAGACCTCCTCTCCCACTGGACTTTGTTAAGAGTAACCTGGAGCTTTTCCGTTTTGGTCATGAAGTACATGACAGATTCCCTCGGCGGAAGAATCCCGTAACGAGGATAAGGAATTTTTAGCTTGAGAGCTCTAGTTTGTACCCAGTGGAGATAAGGCTCCTTCGAGACACAGTTCGGTTTTCCTAGAGACTCTCGTCCTTTCTTATGAACATGTTTCCAAGCGTGCACTATTTCCATCTTTAGTGCTCTGTCATTTTCTCATTCCTTGAAGAAAAAACCTTCCAGATGAGCATTACGCGGGACATACCTCATCGGGTATCCAAATTGACGATGAACCAATACCGGATGGTAGTTGATTCCTCCCTTAGTTCCTATAAGGGGGACGTTGGGGAAGTTTCCACAACGATCAATGATCCTTATTCCATCATAAATCCTATTGCACCAATCAATGTCAGAGTTGTGAGAGACATGATTTTCTGCGACCAGCGTAAGGCACTCTTATGATCCCAAAAAGCAGCAGACTTAGGCAAATGGGAGATAAACCATTTGTATAGCAGGGGTACACAGCACGTGATCTCTCCTCCGCTGTACAAATTCCCTAAGTGTACAGAATGATACGCATCTGCGAGCAAAGTTGGTACAGGGTTTCCAATGAGAAAAACCTTAATGGCATTGATATCGATGAAGTTATTAATGTTGGGCAACAGAAAAATAATCCGTAGGTGAGTAAAACAAAGATGCTTTCAAAAGCAGTCCCGTTCCCTATACTGGCAAAGTACAAAGCTTTTTTTATTAAGAACTGGGCTGGCAAACCTTGGGTGCCACCCTTGGTAGTCATGTAAGTCCTGACCCCAGACTCGTCCAAATGAATTGCTCTTGCAATGGTCTGATTCTTTGGAATTTCTTCCAGTCCAAAAAATGGAGCTTGATCAGTAATGTGTAGATCAGTCAGGTGAGAGTACTCCTCCAGTGTTGGTGCTAGCTGGTAATCCGGGAATGTGAAACAATGATAGACCGGATCGTAGAACTGAACGAGCGCATCCATGATTCCCTCAATCACATGGACTCTTAGCAGAGGTAGCAGACCTCCGTACTTGGCTTTGAAGGCCTCTTGGTTTGTGATCATCCTCGCCAAACCTCTTAAATCCTCTAGTTTTGGAACCTTGAAGGTGTACTTATGAGTTCTCCTTCTACCGAAATCCATTAGCGTAATCCTTTTCTTTGATATTTGCAATCACAGTCTTAGTTTAATTTGAAAAAATAGAGAGACTATAAGAGAAAAATTTTCTTTGTTTTAATGTTTTTTAGATGAATGCATGAATGCAACACACAAAAACATAGAAAAAACATGGGGTCAAAGGGTCGGTGTCATGGAGTCAAGGCTCTACCCATCCCAAAGGTTTACTAGTGATTTTTGTACCTGTCTCTCATCATCATCAACTCTTGTCAAGAAAACACCAGCGGGCCGGGAACCGTGCTAGGTGGTGTTTTTTGAAGAGTCCTCAGAAGAGGGTGGCATCGCATGACAACTATTTTCGATAGCCTCTGTGCCACTAAAGGGGTTTTTCCTAGGTGTATACTCAATCTTTCCACATGCGGCATCACACACATTCCCATTAGCGAAAAAATAAACACATATATCATTTAGGAAAAGCAGTATATATATTTGTCCTAATGTCCTAGACTTTTAAAGCTATGAATCCTACGTTCCTGACAGAAAATGGCTCCCTGGAGGAAACGCCATTCTGTGGTTTCGACACAAGAGATGAAAATAAAGAAGAAAAACAGAGAGGGGCCCCACGGTGGGTGCCATTTTTCTGTAGCGAGCGATTTTGGACGTGGTTCTTAAGCACTGTCACTCATTAGGGTTACTACAGGTCGATTCATTTTTTATCCTATTAAAGCTGATGAAGGAAGGGAAATAGATGTCTCTAATTAACCCTGCTTGCATACCGAGTTTAAACAACGGTCTGTTAGGTTACGGATGTTATGTGGTAGTGGGGCCTCTCTTATGTTTAATTTTACAAAATGACGGATTTATTCTATGGACAGGAAGTTAGGACTGATGTTTTTCAATTGATATAGGATTTAGGATTTTTTTTTAGTGTGCTCGCTAAGATTTTTCTTTCAATCTTATGCCTACGTATTCCCGTTTTTCCGAAACAGGGAAATCAGAGCGATCGTAGTTCCTCCTATTCTATGGGAGGAAATGGTGTTTTGGTGTCTTGTTTGAAGCCCAAGACGTGAAGCAAAAAAGGTGATCTGTATCTTGTTCAAAGCCCAAGATGTGAAGCTGAAAGGTCTTTTTGTATCTTGTTCAAAGCCCAAGATGTGAAGCTGAAAGGGTTTGACTTTAGAGAGAATTTGTCATCTCTAAAGAGGGGTTTGTCTGCCACAACTGTTTATAAAGGAGAATTAATTTAACTGGGATATGTGAATCCAGCAATGCCATAATTTTCTTTATAGGGGGTTCCAACCTGAAGGAGAAGACTTTAACTCAGTGTAGAGAAATGCCATCTTTCCTTAGGAATTTCTCATGCTAAAGGAGGGACAGTGGCATGGAGATAGATGATCCAGAGGCTTGCCGCTTACAGCGATTAGATGAAAGGGAAGGAGTTGTTAATGTTTGTGTACTGTGAACGAGGCACAACTTTGATGCTAAAAGGTTGATTGGATCACCCTGGGTTTTCTTATATAAAGCCTAAGAGGAGGCTATTGGCCCAACAAGAGGGATTTTTTGCGTGTCTCGTACGAAGCCCGAGAGAGAGGCTAAAAATGTTTGACTCAACAAGAGAGTCTCTTTGTATCTCGTACGAAGCCCGAGATAGAGGCTGAAAATGTTTGACTCAACAAGAGAGTCTTGTATACTCAACAAGAGAATGATTTTGTATCTCGTACGAAGCCCGAGATGGAGGCTAAAAGGTGACTAACTCAACAAGAGAGTCTTTTATACTCAACAAGAGAGCCTTTGGTATCTCGTACGAAGCGCGAGATGGAGGCTAAAAGTTTTGACTCAACAAGAGAGTCTTTGTATCTCGTACGAAGCCCGAGATGGAGGCTAAAAGTTGGCTGTTTCAGTTAAGTGACAGGTCCAGTATGTTGGTTAAGAGAAAATCAGTTCTTATATGAGTAACACTGTACTCATGGATTTCATCTGAGAATCGAAATTGTTTCCTGTTCTTTAAGGATACGGGGAATCTAAAGGGTATTGAGACTGTCCAAGTCTACGGGTGTCTTCCTATTCGTGAAAGGGACTTGAGAATGCCTTTGAGACTCAAGGAAGTTAGACTGTCCAAGTCTAGAGTTTTATGTTTTGTATTATGCTTAAAGAAACAGTAGTAGACTCTTGGAAAGACTGTTCTATTAAGATGACAGATTTCTGTTCCTATACCTCTAGAAGGTCGTCGGGACAATTTGTACGAAGCCCAAGAGGAGGCTGGAAACTTTTAAGAAGCCGAGGGACAATTTGTACGAAGCCCAAGAGAAGGCTATCATTCCCGGAGGAAGAAATCATTTATACGAAGCCTAAGAGGAGGCTGTGAATACTTCTAAGAAGCCGACGGGTCCTTGTACAATGCCCAAGAGGAGGCGGGGGTGCTTTTTAGGAAGCCTGTGGTTCCTTGTACAATGCCCAAGCGGAGGCCGATGCTTTTAAGAAGCCCGTGGGTCCCAAAACCTCGAGAAATTCAAGACAGGCTATTCACAGAGAATAGATCGAGCCAGGAAAGTTCGAGAATTTGGAAGAAACTCAAGAGATGCAATTCACGGAGAAGAGATCATCTCTGGGGAGTAGAGTTTCCTGACAATTCCTAAGGTGGACAGCCGAAGAGAAGACTGTATTTGTTGCTCCTATGGGGGATCTAGTATTGTCTATTTCTACGAATAATCGAAACGGCTTCACCCAGTGCTAGACGTAGTTGCCGGGGAAACTCTAAATATCTATACTATTATTACATAGTCGATATGAGTTTACGAAAGAAGACTTACAGCGAAACAGCCCCATAATACAGTTATATGTATATGAAAGCGGTAAATAAAAGCATATAAACACTTACTCGGTTGTAGAGCTTCCATGCTGTTTGGTTAGTTTTTCAAAAAAGAAAGATTGAAAACAACAGTATATTTCAAAATCAAAGGAGAAAGTGCTTTGAAAAAGAAAGATTTGGGGCTTACAGCTCAATGAGAGGCCCAAGGTTTTATCAGTGATTGCACTGTTGAATTTGTACAGAGGGACTTATACGAGTGACCGAGGCCCAAAAATTGTTTGTTGTACAAAGGGATGGGTCTTACACTCTCTCAAGAGGCCCAAAAGGTTTAAAGAAAAAGAGTGGGGCTTATAACATGAGGGTAGGCCCAGATGATTTTTCGTTTGAAATGGCGATCGCGCCGAGATTTTCTTTTAACGCAAAGGGGCTTATACAATATCTGAGGCCCAAAGTTGTTTTGGTTAAAAGGGGATTGGGTCTTACACTCTATTAGAGGCCCAAAGAGTTTTGAATGGGTCTTATAGCTCGAGGAGAGGCCCAATTGATTTTTTAAAAGGCGACGATCGCGCCGTTTACTTGTACAGAGGGACTTATACAATAAGTGAGGCCCAAAATTGTTTTTACAAGGGGGTTTTGGGTCTTACACTCTCTTAAGAGGCCCAAAAGTGTTTAAAAAAAGTTGTGAGGGTTGAATTAATCAAAAACCCTACTTTATTTCCAAAATGTATTTTAATTGAATAAAAATTCAATTAAAATGATCAAAAATTATTTAACATGTAGGAAACAAATTATGATCTTGGATTAATGCTTCAAAAATCATGGTTTGCCCTACAAAATGATTAGAAGTCACTAAAATTTACAAAATCAAGAGGGAAAAATATTTTAAATGTGAAAAATTATTAAAATATTAATTCTTTGCAAAAATATCAATTATATGAAATAAATAATATTTTTGGGATTTTTTGGTAAAATAAAATATTTTAACATTTTTGTGAATTATTAAAAAAAGAATCAACTCAAAATCATTAAAACTCAGAGAGAAATTAATTTTTGAATAAATTAAATAAAATCACAAAATTCAAATATTTGAATTTGAGAGAAATGGCGCCAAGAACAGCTGAAGGACACGCGCGTTTTTCAACTTTGCCCAGATTTGCATTTTCTATCCAATCTCACTGAATACTTGATTATATCATGCAATCCACATATCAATATGCTCGTCTCAACCTCACGATCATGTTTATGACAATTAATTTCATTTAAATTAAGCATAAAACAAGAAATCACGACAAATCCTCAAGAACCCTAATTTCTGCATGAAGGCTGGGATTTTTGATACACGATTCAAACAAAGCAATTAATTGAGGGAAAACATTCCATGCATGATTATGAACATTTGGCAAAAGTATTGTGCGAGGAAATATGCATAGATTGAGAGATGACCAAGTTTAGGCTTACCTCTAGGTCGTGACAGCAAGTTCAAAATGATTTCTGAGTAGAAGGTGTTACAGATGAGTTGTGATGATCTGAACAGCTTCCCTACACCCTATGGAGTGTGTTTGAATGCTTGGACTTGATGGAAATTGGCTGGATCACTTCATGGCATCTCAACTGCAACTTGGTTAAAACCTTGAGCAATTGACTGGTGATTCTGAGAAATCTGTGTTTCAGGTGTTGTTTAAGTGTTTGATCAGCTCACATATGATGTATGTGAGGTGTGTGTGTGATTGGTTTGGTTGGAAAAGCTCTCAAACTCAAAACCCGACAGTGACTTGCTTTAGAAGGCAAAATTGGAGTGAAAGAAGAGATTTTGAGGAAAGCATCTGTTTGATGGCTTTGGTGTACTCAAACTGATCACAATTGAGCTCTATTTATTGTAGAGCAAGTTTGTTTTGCAAGGAATAGTGAATGGCAACTGCTTAGTAGGGTTGGCCAATGTTGGCAAATGAAAATCCAAGTCTCCTCTAGCCATTGACAAGAGGTTAGACCACAAAGCTTTGGTTCCCTTGGTCTTGGATAAGTCTTGACTGAATTCAGTTGCCAATAGCTCAGTCCATGCCACCTTGGTGCTTCCATTGAATGCTCCAATCCAAAATTGGAGTCTTGTCCCTATTTTAGGCAATTCTAGGTTTGGCATGCTATTTCTTGTTCCAAGGACTTTGGAGGCTTGGCTCAGTGATTGTCCCCTTTAGATTCAATCCTCAGATGTGTCCATAGTGATGACAAGGCTTGGAATTGGCTGATTTTGGCAAATCGACCAAAAGTGCAAAAATCTGCCTTGCCTTGGCAGATTTCAGCAAGGCATCTTGCCAATGTCATATCTCATGGCTCAAGTTGAATTTGGTGATGTTCTTGGCCATTTTGTAAAGCCCTTATATGTTACAACAACTGTTTAATCATATTTGGTTTTGATACTTTTTGGATCCAAGTGAAAAATGTCCCTACATTTGGAAAAAAGTAAGGCAAATTCTGACTTAGTGAAATTTCCACTAAGTGTGGGAACAAAGTGACTTTTCTTGATTTTGATCACTCCATAACTCAAAATCCATGAGGAATTTGGACATAGATCAGTACGAAGCTTTTGTAAAGGGTAATGAGATCTACAAATCAAGCTTTGGATGGGGAAAAATAGCTTTGTGTTTTAGGAGTTATGATCCTCCAAAGTTGGTACCTTTGTCACTTTTTTTCATAACTTAGAAAATTTTCTAAGTTTTTATGGTTACCCCTACAAGTTATCCCACTTTCCTTGATTTTTCGTGATGAATGATGATTCAAATCATACATTAACATCAATTTAGGGTTAAAAATCCAATTTTGTGAAAAATCTCAAAAAGTCAAAGTTGACTTTTGTGCACAGTTGACTTTTTGTCAGATGAATTCCAAACTGTGCAATTCTTCAGGAAATCATGTCCTTGACCTAAATCAAACTTGATGGACATGTTCCATGGGTGTTATAGGGTATATTGAATCATGTCCTAGGGTTTGGGAGCATGTCCTGGTCAATAGTCAAAGCTACAGTTGACTTTTCTCGCAAAACCCTAACTGTGGTTCTGATGAAATTGAAACTTGTTGCTCAAGCTTCTTGGATCAATCCATTGTTCCATATGGATCAATATGGTATATTAGAAACTCTCAAATCATGTCTTGAGGTCTTGGTTCATGATTTATCCCAAATGCCAACTTAGGGGTGAATTAGGTCAAGAAACCCTAATTCCTGATTTTTGATGTATGCATCCCTTGAGGCAAAATTGACTTGATGATTAGGTCCATGAGGTTCCATGGAGTATATTAGGTTATGTTTTGGATCATTGGCTCATGCCCAGAGGAAAATTTCCATCTAGAGGCCCTAGTCGACCAAAACCCTAATTTGGTGACACTATCGATCTTGAAGCTTGATCATCTAGAAGGGAGCAACCTTGTGCTTAATCCTTGAAGTGGGAGTCCTCTTGATCCATTGTGGATGTTTGATAGGTTTAGACAAATTGTAATATCATGTCATTCCTTGATTGATCCTTTGTCTAAGAGCTCAGAGAGGGCTTGAAACCCTAATTTTGATTGTAGTGAATGCTCACCCATCTTTGGGGAGACTATTGAGGCATAATGATACACCCATATTGTGATGATGATTTGCACAATGATGGGAAATATTAGTGGTCAAAATTTGGGGTATGACAATGGGTATTCTGAGAGATAAGCCCATTACACAGGCTTGAGTACATACATAGGATTAGGGTGGAAAGTAGTGTGGCCTACGTAGCGTCTTGGTACATATGGTTTACACAAACTCCACAACCAGACGAGGTTTTCTGGGGAGATGTTCTGATTTGCGCGTCCTGTGCATTTCGGAGTGTTAACCTAGAAAGCTGTCGACTCTGGTGACCGATCATTGAGGACCTTAGTGGAAACATCCCTCTTTAGTGGTGACAGTGGCAGACCACATTCTGTGGCAAACCCATTCGCACCCGAGGGCCCACTTTGGAACTTGCATAGTGTAGCGGCAAAATCGTGAGTGTAAGCTATTTATTAACTTAACTCGAAAAAGTAAGAGTCACCACCGCACTTTTATTTTATCCAAAAAAGGAAAGGAAAAAGAGCTAACAAAATCTACACAAGCTCTAAACAAGAACAAGTGAAGAGAAATCGGGTAAGGGGGTTGGTTACGTTAAGGGAAGGTGTTAGCACCCAAAACGTCTATAGTACTCTATAGGAGCCCTTTGAAATATCTACCGCTTTTGGTCTGAAAAGGTTTGCTTGAAAAGTGATTGAGGAGATGAGAAGAGAAATTGTTTTTTAAGATTTTTGTGTTTGGAGAGACTTGTCGTCTCATGCCTACGTACCCACGATGTGCAATGTAGGATCAAAACCTCGTAGTTCGTGGTACAAATAATGAAAGTTGTTTGTTTTGGTTGTTTTTAAATGTAAAGACAAGTCGTCATTTCTAAGCAAATAGTTCCGCTTAAAGAAATGAATTATGTCTAAACTTATGAAAAAGTTAAAGGAAAAAGTGCGTGAGGGCACAAAAGAGAGTAAGTGAGTTTGGTGTTTTTTAAGTCTTTTGAAAAAGGTGACAATATGCTTATGTAGTTTAGAATTTGTTAAGAAATGAAAAGAAAAGAGTAAATTCACGTGACAAAGTCAAGGTTTGTTTATGAAAGCGGTGAAAGTTTGAAATCAAGAAGGTTTTGAAAAAGAGAGAGAGTTTTGAAAATTGAAGAATGGTTGGAGAAGAAGAGACTATCCTAAAGCATAAAGTAAAAGCTAAGGATAAGAATAGCATAACCACACAAGTAAGGTCCATAGTCTTCGAACCATAATTCCAAAGCAAAGGGAGAAGGTCCTAGTTCTAAGTCCACGGTTCCAAGAATTGCATTGGATGTCCAAGGTCTAAGTGCAAAACTCCATGTCCATTGTAAAGGATAGTAACCATAGTCCAAGATTAGAAGCACAAGTTTTTTAGAGGTTTTGGCCTTTATTAATGTTTTTGGTCCAAGTGGACAAAGAGAAAAAGGCATAAGCATAAACATGTGCCCAACGGACAAAGGAAAAATTGCAGAAGCATAAACATATGTCCAACGGACAAAGGAAAAATTGCGGAAGCATAAACATGATATGAAATGATAAAAATGAAGCATAAAAGTAAAAGAGATAAGGAGCAAGAAGGAAATGTAAATGATTAGTACAATAGTAATGTTAGTAAGTTAATGATTAGTTGTTAGAGTTAGTGATCAATTATAATTGAATAATTGCACTTAGGTCAAGATTAATTAGAACTCGTTAGAGGATTGATAAGACCAAATCCTCCTAACAACAAGTTTCATAAGTTTTGAACCAAAAGACAAATAATCAATCATTCTTGATGGTTTTCCGATACGGGACAAATATTGTGCTATGTTAAGCAATATCCGAGTAATTTACGGAGTAATTACCCTATAATGAGGCCGGTCAATAGCTCTATGTGCTAATGTATGCTAGATGAACGATATGTAAATCGTCATCCGAAAGCGATACCGCACGAAAAGAAAAATGGTAACGATCTCGTCTTGATCGAAATTCAACAAACGAATTCCAAGATCAATTAGACTTTCATCGATCAAAAAGAAAAAGAATTAAGATGAAAAGAAGTGGATCTAACATGTATGATCCACACAACCAACAACAATTAAAAAGTTAAAAGAAATAAAAAATAAAATCCATATAAAATGAAATCTCATGATATACTTTTTTATCATTTTTTCAAGAAATTTTTATAAGAAAATTAAAAATAACAAAAGTGTAGTAAATCAAAAAAAAAATATTAGAAGAGAATATGTAAAAGAAAAATAGAGAAAATCTTTTTTAAAAAAAAAAAAGAAATAAAGAAAGGGAAGTATGTTAAGTAAATGGAGGTGGTGATGTGGAAGAAAATTGAAACGGGCCTTGAGCCCAACGTTTTAAAGAAAAAAAAACAAAAAAAAACAAGTAATATAATAAAAAGGAAAAGAAAAAGAAATCAGAGAATGGAAACATCATCTTCTTCATATCACCACCCGTTACTATTCACAGATGCCATGGGATTTCGCGGCGGAGCTCATCACGGCGCGGCGGGATGCGAAATTCATACGGTTTCGATCGGAATCGCGAGAGGAATCCAGGTATACCAAAGATTTCAATTGGAATTAACTGTGCAATGTGAATTTTAGATCCGAAGTTTCGTCGGAAAAAGCTCCGGTACCTTCAAAAATGGTGAGAAATCCAACAATCTTCTTCTCTTTTTCTTCTTGTGCGAAAAGTTGTTGTTGTTGATGAATTTGAAACACAGTGTTGTTGTTGTATCGTTGTTGAATTATGATTGTGGCTGAGTGAATTAAAATTTGTAGGTGAGGATTTGAATGGTGTTGGAGAATTAGAAGGCGGTGAATTGATGGAAAATTAGAAGGTGAAGGTTAAAGCATTGAGGAGAATTGATGAAGGTGAATGAAAGTGAATATTGAAGCTTGAGGTTTTATTTCTGCAGAGTTTTTAGAGGCTTTTCAAGCTTGAGGAATTGTGAGAATTGTTGCTCTATTTATAGAATGAATTGAGGTGAAATCTGGAAATTTGAATCTCAAAAATTGATTGCCGTTTTGCTCACCAAGTGAATTTGTTGTTGCGTTTGTGGATTATGCTCACGCGTTTTGATTGTGTCATTTGGAGCTGAGTTTTTTTCCATTGCTGCAGCTTGTGTGCGTCGCGGCTTACGGCTGCGTGATGGCTTTTATGTGTGGCCGTGTTTTGTATGATTCACGGCTTGCGCTGTAGCTGGCATTTGTAGTTTGGTAGCTTGGAATATAGATGGCTTGGACAATGGCTTGACTGATGTAGTATGGCGTGAAGGCTTGTGAAGCTTGGAGTTGGAAACTTGGAAATTCTTGGTTTATGTGTTTTATTATTTTTCATTTGTTTGGAAAAAAGGAAATGGGCCTAATGATAGGATTTTTAATGAAGACAAGTTAAATGGGCTTTTGTGACACATGGGCCTTGTATTTTTTTGTGCTATTTTTTTGTATATGGTGTATGACAAGTTTGGATAGAATAAATGGATAATTGGAATTAGATTTATGAAAATGGATAATAAATGGTTTAGAAACAAAATGGTTAATAGAAATGGTTTAAGGAATGAATAGTTGAATTGGATATGAAAATTTGGTTTAGAAAATGGATTGAAAAAATGAAAATGAGAAATGGTTTAGAAACGTGGATTAAAAATGGATATGAAAATGGATCGCGGATGACCAATCTTTATTTTCAACCCAAACCGATCTTGACTTTTTCCACAAGCCTCAACCACTACTGAACAATTGCCATTTGAATCTAACTTTCTGAACCCAAAACTCATATGAATCACTGCTTGATAAACTGAAGAATCTCAGCACAAGGCATCTTGCTTTTGAACAACCCCATATGACTTGAAATCACTTCATTATCTTTGACAAACCTGCACAACACACAGAGAGAGAAACAAGCAAACGACAACATATTTTTTTGTATTTTGGTTAGAGGTTAGATAAACAGAAGCAAGTAATAATGCAAGTGAGAAAATACACAGATACCAGGGAGAAACACAAAATGTGATCTTGTTTGTGGTATGAGATGTAAATGAAAATGAGCGAAATCTTAGGGGTAAAAATTAGGGACTGACAGCTGCCCCTATTTAAGTTTCTTCTATCAGAAGATATGAAGGTTAAAACTTCGTCTCAACAAGATTGAAGATACTTAAATACAGAAAACCAAATTTTTAGCCATAAGATGTCACAAGATGATATGAATGCAGAGGATGAAACAGACTGCGAGGAAAATTGAAACAAAAGATACGGTAAAATGAGAGATGACGTGAAAAGACACGCCGGGGAACACAAGCTATTTTTGGATATCTGTCAAGGTGACAAGAAGTATCCATCAATAGTTGGAAAGAGATGGACAAGACCCTGGGAAGACAAGTAGTGACATCCAAGAATAGCATTGGATAGAAACTACGAACGAGACAAAGGTATGTCAAAAGATGTCCAAGAATGGCATTGGACTACAACAAGAAAGTTCCTGGTAAAAACAACAGCGTCATCCAAGAATGGCATTGGATAAAAGGAACTTCAACATTCAAGAATGGCATTGAATGAGGCAACAACAAACATCAGAGTTATCCAAGAATAGCATTGGATGGAAACAAAATTCCATTTGAACAACTTATTTGGGGACATCCAAGAATGACATTGGATGAAAGGTTAAACATCAGGGATATCCAAGAATAGAATTTGACTTGGCTGATGAAAAGGTGTCCAAGAATGGCATTGGACAAAAGAAATCTCAACATCCAAGAATGGCATTGAATGTAGTGAGAAAAGTTCTGGAAAAATACCTCAGAATTATCCAAGAATGGCATTGGATAAAAAGGGTTCACAATATCCAAGACTGGCATTGAATAAAGTGAGCAGGGACTTTCAGGAATGGCGCTAAAAGGTAAAGGTAAATCACTACATTCAGGAATGGCACTGAATGGTAATGAGAAAGACATCCAGGAATGGCACTGAATGCAAAGGAGAGAACTCATCCAGGAATGGCACTGAATGAACAGGTAAAACTTTTAGGAATGGCACTGAAAGAAAAGGTAAAAAACTCATCCAGGAATGGCACTGAATGAACAGGTAAGAACTTTCAGGAATGGCACTGAAAGTAAAGGTAAAATCTCATTCAGGAATGGCACTGAATGAACAGGTAAAAACTTTCAGGAAGGGCATTGAAAGATGTCCAAGCAAATATGATGGGGATTACAGAACAAAGGCAAAACTTCCAGGAATAACACTGGGAGAAACAAGAGGAACAAGATATCCAGGAATGGCACTGGAAATCAAAAGATACAGGCATCCAGGAATGGCACTGGAGTAAAAGAAAATAAAGATCCAGGAATAACACTGGAATGAAAGAAGACAAAGATCTAACAACATGACAAGATACGCAGGGAAACGACAACATCCAGGAATGACACTGGAAAAAAAGAAGATAGGCAAACGACAACATTCAGGAATGGCACTGAATGAAAAGGCAGGTAAAAGTTTTGGTAGGCGCCAAGTAAGTTGGACTTTGATCACAAGGTAAGATGTTGATAGCAACGGGACCTCAGAAAAATGCATATGAGCGCGAAGCACACTTCGAGCTATGAAAATCTTTCTATGTATGGTATATGAATGATTTTATGTATGAAATGCATATGATAGGGACAACCGAGATAGACTCTTTTGTGAGGGAAGAATGGAACTCTGATTCCTCAACATAGGGAACACTGCCCACTCTACTTGAAGAAAAGATGTTGAACACCTCTCTGTTACACTTGTGAATTGTATCAGGCTGATGGTCTTTTGTGGAAAGACATCTTGAAGATTCTTGAAGAAGATTGCCCCAGATTGATGAAAATAAACTGATCATGGTTTCAGTTTGACTGCTGCAGGGGAAAATGAACTGATCATGGCTTCAGTTCTGAAATGATTGTTGAGGATAAACTGATCATGACTTCAGCTGCTGGGGATGAACTGATCATGGCTTCAGTTCTTGAAATGACTGTTGAGAAGGCTAAACTCAGTAGAGATCTTCTGATTAACCGATTCTGAGAATGGCTTATAATGAGCAACAAATCTTGAACTGATTCACAACAGGATTTGGAGGTAATGCCCCTGATAGGATCACTGACCAAGTTTCTCAACTGTTTGAAAATTCTTGATGAGGAAAGTTTGCCTGCAAATAAAATTATTCAAACAAACATGGTAATTTTAATGCAAAGCTCAATGCAATTTTGATATCAAAAATCATTTTTGGAATGATATTATTGATGTAAAGCAAATGAACCACTTGTCAAAACACGGCGGTTTAGACATGCAAAAATGAAAGATAAAGCAACGGTATGACATCAAAGCAAATGATTGGCAACAAACATAGGAGTCAATTTACGCAACCTTGCCGTAGTATGCTTTCAAAAGAAACCTGGCTTCAATTAGGTCTTTTGAAGGTTGTAACGTGGTATGGTTCACGGTTTTTGAAACAAAGGATATAGGCTCAAAATTTATTTGTACCCGACCCATTCTTCATGATGATCTCCAGTCTTATGCTCAGTTAATTCAAACTATGCATTCAAGTTCCAAGTGATTTTGGAATTGTAACACTGCTATGATGATGGCTCAAGGGCCTTGGTATTTTTGAGATTGCAGTCACTTCTCTCTTACAACCTTTTGTTGTTTTTGATGAGGACCCCAGTTAACTTGTTTTATCCTTGAGGATTTTGGTAACCTCTTGATTTATCTTTTTTTTTGTTATCCCTAACTTTTGCCTGAACTGTGTCATTTGAGCTTACAGTCAGCGGGATGCCCCAACTTTTCTTGCCTAAGTCTCCTTCATAGGTTTTGACTTAGCGGGCTTTTCTTTTGATCTTTTTTTTTGTAAGATAGTGATTGCCTGACTTAATGATTACAGTGAACCATCATTGGCTTTTGATTTGAAAGACATCTTCGACACTTCTTTGATGGGTGCGAAGGAAAGCTTGTGATTGCAACCTTTATTGGAAGGCGTCTTAAATGATTGCATAGTCAAATTAACTGAGAACTACCCATCCCTAGGTTAAAATTGCAGGGTTTTTGTGCAGAAATAAACTCCAACTTCTAGGCTCGAAGGGGTTGACAAGGGATTAACTTCCTTATTTTTCCAATGTTTGGGAGTTGAAACAATGCATGTACATCCTCAGCCAAGTTTTAAATTGAAAGCATACCGTTTAGCAATTTTAGGTATTTCGTTTTCATCATCCTCCCTCCAATATTTGCATAAACAAAAGCTTGATAAAGAAAGTGAACAGGAGATATATTTTTTGTGAAAAAGAAAGCATAAAGATGCACACAGTGGATATAAATGAATTGAATCAAAAGTTGCAATGCTCATTTCATTGAAATTACCATGAAAGTACAAATAAAATTCGAAAGCAAAACAGTCAATACAATCAAAGGAAAATGCAAACAGAAAGAAACAAGGCCTAGTGACTAATCAACAACAAGGATGAGTTGTCCTGTCTGAAACACTGGCTTTAGGAGATGATCCGTCTGAACTGACTCAAACTTCACTTGGCATGCTCTGGCAAAGGATTGTTGACAACATTGGGATTATTATCAACAAAGTCCATAATTTTTAAGTTCACCAACTCTTGTACTCTAGCTTTTAATGCAAAACAACTTTCTAAGTTATGACCTGCCCCACCTTGATGGAACTCATAGTGAAGATCAGCCCTGTAGCCGGCTGGAAGGGATTTGGAGGAGGAGGTAGATCCCTCTTTGTAATCAAATCTTTCTTTACAAGACATGGATACAACTCAGTATAGGACATCGGGATAGGATCAAAGTTAACCCTATTGCGAGTCTGATTCTGTCTAACAGTTTGACGAGGAGCTTGAGCTGGTTGAGCATTAACAACAGGAGCAATTGCAGCTACATATTGTTGTTGCCTGCGACGAGGTTTACCTTCGACTAAAACAACATGGGTATCACCATCCTTTTTCTTTTGAAAATTCCCAGCATACTTTTTAGCACCACTGGAGGCTTCAGCATTAGCAATCCTCCCTTTCTTGATACCTTCTTCTAGTCTTTCTCCAATAGTGACTAGGTCAGCAAAACTGGATGATACACTGCCTATCATCTTTTCCCAATAGAGTGGCTGAAGAGTGTCCATGAATAATCCAGTCAATTCTTTTTCAGCTAATGGTGGCTCCACTTGAGCAGCTAGCTCTCTCCAGCGCTGAGCGTACTCCTTAAAGGATTCTTTTTCTTTCTGAGACATGTTCTGCAATTGACGGCGGTCAGGTGCCATGTCCAGATTGTACTTATATTGCTTTAAGAAAGCATCAGACAAGTTCATCCAGCTTTGGATACGGTTCTTCTCAAGTCCCATATACCATTTCATTGAAGCCCCACTCAAGCTATCTTGGAAACAGTGAATGAGCAGTTTGTCATTTTTGGCATGAGTAGCCATCTTGCGGCAATACATCACCAAGTGGGTTCTGGGACAGGTGTGCCCCTGGTATTTTTCAAAATTAGGAGTTTTGAATTTTGGAGGAATAACCAAGTCGGAAACCAAACACATGTCCATTGCGGCAGCATTAAAGACATCACTTCCTTCCACGGCTCTTATCCTTTTGTCCAGAGTTTGCCATTGCTCTCTGACTTCTTCAATGTATCCAGGTTCTCCCTGACTTTCAGATTGTGGAGCAGCAGCATGGTACACGAAAGGATTCTCAGGAATAGCTTGAGCAACAGAATGCACAACAGGCTGAGGTTCAGTGAATAATGGAGCTGAAGATACTGGCGAGACAAACACAAGAGTAGTTGCAAAGGTGGCGAGTAATTCGGAGGTAACCCAAATTCTGGCAAAGTAGAAGCTGGTTGTTGAGTCAGTGGAGGGTCAACAGCAGCAGGTGAAGTTTCAACAATCACAATCCTCTGAGGTGGTTCACCTCTAGCAATCAGAACTTGCAGCATTTCAGTGAGTTTGGTCATACCGGCCTTCAACTCATCAATTTCCATTCTAACTTCGGCGTTGTGATGTTCTTGATTTTCCATTCTCAATTTGACAGCAGCTCTAGTCCCGTAGTTGTGTTGAGGAAATAGCTTGACGGTGAACAGGTAACTGAAGAAGGAGACAGTTGAAATGAGTTTATGAGACAACTGGGAAGAAATGCATATGTATGCTCATGGATGCAAGAATGCATGAATGCAACAACCACAAACAAGATCACTCGAAGTACACAGGTTCAAAGGTTCACTCTGAAGAGAACACCAGAATACCAGGTTGATAAGTCCACACTGATAAGAAATCCAAAGTACCGGGCATGTTGGAAGTAAGGGTTTCCTACAAACCTGTAAACATCCGCCCATTCTCACATGTGGGTACTAAAAAGCCGAGATCCTCAGTTTCAGATTCTCGATTTGAGAAGCAATAGTACATTCATCCCTCGGGGTACAATACTATCGCCAAACAAAGAGGTCGTCCACTGATTCCTCCAAAAAGGATATCCTATAGCAAGTTCCCAGCATTGGGTCCTCGGATCGAGACTGTGCAATGGGTTTACTACCGAACGTGGTCTGCCACTGTCACATCCCGGGAGGAGTTCCGTTACTGAGTCCTCGGGAATGGTCACAAGAGTTGACAATTCCTCAAGAGAATAACTACTGGCCTGTATCAACATACAGTAGCAGAAAGCTCCTGATAGAACCTCGTCTGATTGTAGGGATCGTGATCACCCGTACGTGGCCAACACCACGGGAGCGTCACGCCTGCCCACACTAAAGCCTAAGTGTATGCTCGAGCCTGGGTAGTGGGCTTATCTCTTAGAACATCCCAACCTGAATAAACAGATAACAAGCAAGTCAGATAGAAAATAGAAAATAAATTAAAGTAGGCTAAACACCTTAAGGGATAGACCAGCAAGAGGTCAATCTGTCCCCAGCAGAGTCGCCACTTTTCTGTAGCGGCAAAATCGTGAGTGTAAGCTATTGATTAACTTAACTCAAAAAAGCAAGAGTCGCCACCGCACTTTTATTTTATCCAAAAAAGGAAAGGAAAAAGAGCGAACAAAACCTACACAAGCTCTAAACAAGAACAGGTGAAGAGAAACCGGGTAAGGGGGTTGGTTACGTTAAGGGAAGGTGTTAGCACCCAAAACGTCTATAGTACTCTATAGGAGCCCTTTGAAATATCTACCGCTTTTGGTCTGAAAAGGTTTGCTTGAAAAGTGATTGAGGAGATGAGAAGCGAAATTGTTTTTTAAGATTTTTGTGTTTGGAGAGACTTGTCGTCTCATGCCTACGTACCCACGATGTGCAATGTAGGATCAAAACCTCATAGTTCGTGGTACAAAGAATGAAAGTTGTTTGTTTTGGTTGATTTTAAATGTAAAGACAAGTCGTCATTTCTAAGCAAATAATTCCGCTTAAAGAAATGAATCATGTCTAAACTTATGAAAAAGTTAAAGGAAAAAGTGCGTGAGGGCAAAAAAAAGAGTAAGTGAGTTTGGTGTTTTTTAAGTCTTTTGAAAATGGTGACAATATCATTATGTAGTTTAGCATTTGTTAAGAAATGAAAAGAAAAGAGTAAAGTCACTTGACAAAGTCAAGGTTTGTTTATGAAAGCGGTGAAAGTTTGAAATCAAGAAGGTTTTGAAAAAGAGAGAGAGTTTTGAAAATTGAAGAATGGTTGGAGAAGAAGAGACTATCCTAAAGCATAAAGTAAAAGCTAAGGATAAGAATAGCCTAACCACACAAGTAAGCTCCATAGTCTTCGAACCATAATTCCAAAGCAAAGGGAGAAGGTCCTAGTTCTAAGTAAACGGTTCCAAGAATTGCATTGGATGTCCAAGGTCTAAGTGCAAAACTCCATGTCCATTGCAAAGGATAGTAACCATAGTCCAAGATTAGAAGCACAAGTTTTTTAGAGGTTTTGGCCTTTATTAATGTTTTTGGTCCAAGTGGACAAAGAGAAAAAGGCATAAGCATAAACATGTGCCCAACGGACAAAGGAAAAATTGTGGAAGCATAAACATATGTCCAACGGACAAAGGAAAAATTGCGGAAGCATAAACATGATATGAAATGATAAAAATGAAGCATAAAAGTATAAGAGATAAGGAGCAAGAAGGAAATGTAAATGATTAGTACAATAGTAATGTTAGTAAGTTAATGATTAGTTGTTAGAGTTAGTGATCAATTATAATTGAATAATTGCACTTAGGTCAAGATTAATGAGAACTCATTAGAGGATTGATAAGGCCAAAGCCTCCTAACAACAAGTTTCATAAGTTTTGAACCAAAAGACAAATAATCAATCATTCTTGATGGTTTTCTGATACGGGACAAATATTGCGCTATGTTAAGCAATCGCCGAGTAATTTACGGAGTAATTACCCTACAATGAGGCCGGTCAATAGCTCTATGTGCTAATGTATGCTAGATGAACGATATGTAAATCGTCATCCGAAAGCGATACCGCACGAAAAGAAAAATGGTAACGATCTCGTCTTGATCGAAATTCAACAAACGAATTCCAAGATCAATTAGACTTTCATCGATCAAAAAGAAAAAGAATTAAGATGAAAAGAAGTGAATCTAACATGTATGATCCACACAACCAACAACAATTAAAAAGTTAAAAGAAATAAAAAATAAAATCCATATAAAATGAAATCTCATGATATACTTTTTTATCATCTTTTCAAGAAATTTTTATAAGAAAATTAAAAATAACAAAAGTGTAGTATATCAAAAAAATTATTAGAAGAAAATATGTAAAAGAAAAATAGAGAAAATCTTTTATAAAAAAAATAGAAATAAAGAAAGGGAAGTATGTTAAGTAAATGGAGGTGGTGATGTGGAAGAAAATTGAAACGGGCCTTGAGCCCAACGTTTTAAAGAAAAAAAAACAAAAAAAAAAGTAATATAATAAAAAGGAAAAGAAAAAGAAATCAGAGAATGGAAACATCATCTTCTTCATATCACCATGCGTTACTATTCACAAATGCCATGGGATTTCGCGGCGGAGCTCATCACGGTGCGGCGGGATGCGAAATTCATACGGTTTCAATCGGAATCGCGAGAGTAATCCAGATATATCAAAGATTTCAATTGGAATTAACTGTTCAATGTGAATTTTAGATCCGAAGTTTCGTCGGAAAAAGCTCTGGTACCTTCTGTCATACCCCAAGTTTTGACCACTAAGATTTCCCATCATTGTGCAAATCATCATCACAATATGGATGTACCTTTGTGCCTCATCAATCTCCTCAAGGAATTGTTGAGCATTCACCACAATCAAAATTAGGGTTTCAAGCCCTCTCTGAGTGCTTAGACAAAGGATCAATCAAGGAATGACATGATCTTCAACTTGTCTAACCTCTCAAACATTCACAATGGATCAAGAGGACTCCCACTTCAAGGATTAAGCACAAGGTTGCTCCCTTCTAGGTGGATCAAGCTTCAAGATCGCCAGTGTCACCAAATTAGGGTTTTGGTCGACCAGGGCCTCCAGATGGAAATTTTCATCTGGGCATGAGCCAATGATTCAAAACATATCCTAATATACTCCATGGAACCTCATGGACCCAATCATCAAGTCAATTTGGTCTCAATGGATGCATACATCAAAAATCAGGAATTATGGTTTCTTGACCTAATTCACCCCTAAGTTGACTTTTAGGGAAAATCATGAGCCAAGACCTCAAGAGAGGGTTTGAGGGTCTCTAATGAACTATATTGATCCATTTGGAACAATGGATTAATCCAAGAAGCTTGAGCAACAAGTCTCAATTTCATCTGCACCACAATTAGGGTTTTAAGGAAAAAGTCAACTGTAACTTTGACTTTTGACCAGGACATGCTCCCAAACCCTAGGACATACCTCAATATGCCCCATGACACCCATGGAACATGTCCATCAAGTTTGATTTAGGTCAAGGACATGATTTCCTGAAGAACTGCACAGTATGGAATTCATCTGATAAAAAGTCAACTGTGCACAAAAGTCAACTTTGACTTTTTGAGATTTTTCACCAAAATGGATTTTTAACCCTAAAATGATGTTAATGTATGATTTGAATCATCATTCATCAAGAAAAATCAAGAAAAGTTGGATAACTTGTAAAAGGGGTAACCATAAAAAACTTAGAAAATTTTCTAAGTTAAAAATAAAGTGGTTAGGGTACCAACTTTGGAGGACCATAACTCCTAAACCACAAAGCCATTTTCTCCCATCCAAGGCTTGATTTGTAGATCTCATTGCCCTCTACAAAAACTTCAACTAGACCTAATTCCAATTCATTGTGGATTTTGAGTTATGGAGTGATCAAAATCAAGCAAAGTCACTTTGTTCCAACACTTAGTGAAAATTTCACTAAGTCAGATTTTACCCTACTTTTTGCCAAATGTAGGGGCATTTTTCACTTGGATTCAAAAGAGATTAAAACCAAACATGTTCAAACAGTTGTTGTATCATGTAAGGGCTTTCCAAAATGGCCAAGAACATTACCAAATTCCATTTGAGTCATGAGATATGACATTGGAAAGTTGCCTTGCTGAAATCTGCCAAGGCAAGGCAGAATTTGCATTTTTGCTCGATTTGCCAAAATTAACCAAATCCAAATGCTCCTATCCACTTAGACACCTCAGAGAATTGAATCTAAAGGGGACAATCAATCAGCCAAGCCTCCAAAGTCTTTGGAACAAGAAATAGCATGTTGAACCTAGAATGGCCAAAATAGGGACAAGACTCCAATTTTGGATTGGAGCATTCAATGGAAGCATCAAGGTGGCATGGACTAAGCCATTCTCAACTAAATTCAGTCAAGACTTATCCAAGACCAAGGGAACCACAGCCATGTGCCCTAACCTCTAGTCAATGGCTAGAGGAGACTTGGATTTCCATTGGCCAACATTGAACAAACACCTGCTGCAGTTGCCATTCACTTTGGATCCCAAAACAAACTTGCTCTACTATAAATAGAGCTCAATTGTGATCAGTTTAAGTACACTAAAGGCCTACAACACTTGCCTTTCTCAAAAACCACTTATCACTCTCAAAAATGCCTTTCTTAGCAAGTCACTATCGGGTTTTTCATTAGAGAACAATTCCACTCAAACCAATCACACACACACCTCATAGACATCATATGTGAGTTTATCAAACACTTAAACAACATCTGGAACACTGATTTCTCAGAATCACCAGTCAATTGCTCAAGGTTTTAATCAAAGTGCAGTTGAGATGCCATGAAGTGATCCAACCATTCTCAGTCAAGTCCAAGCATTCAAACACACTCCATAGGGTGTAGGGAAGCTGTTCAGATCATCACAATTCATCTGTAACACCTCCTACTTAGGAATCAATTTGCTCTTGCTGTCACGACTTAGAGGTAAGCTTAAACTTGGTCATCTCTCAATCTATGCATATTTCCTCGCACAATACTTTTGCCAAATGTTCATAATCATGCATGGAATGTTTCCCCTCAATTAATTGCATTGTTTGAATCGTGTATCAAAAATCCTAGCCTTCATGCAGAAATTAGGGTTCTTGAGGATTTTTCGTGATTTCTTGTTATATGTTTAATTTAAATGAAATTAAATACCATAGACATGATCGTGAGGTTGAAACGAGTTGATTGGTATGTGGATTGCATGATATAATCAAGTATTCAGTGAGATTGGAAAGAAAATGCAAATCTGGGCAAGCCCACAACACGCGCGTGTTCTTGGCGCCATTTTCATAAATTCAAATATTTGAATTTTGTGATTTTATTTAATTGATTCAAAAATTAATTTCTCTCTGAGTTTTAATGATTTTGAGTCGATTCTTTTTTTAATAATTCACAAAAATGTTAAAATATTTTATTTTACCAAAAAATCCCAAAAATATTATTTATTTTATATAATTGATATTTTTGCAAAGAATTAATGTTTTAATTGTTTTTGACATTTAAAATATTTTTTCCACCTTGATTTTGCAACTTTTAATGCTTTCTAATTATTTTGTAGGTCAATACTTAATTTTTGAAACATTAATCCAAGATCACAATTTGTTTTTCCTATGTTAAACAATTTTGATCATTTTAATTGAATTTTTATACAATTAATACACATTTTTGAAAAACATTTTGGGCCTCTAATAGAGTGTAAGACCCAATCCTTCTTTTGACCAAATCATTTTTGGGCCTCAGTATTGTATAAGTCCCGATACCGTAAAAAAATAAATGGCGCGATCGTCGCCTTTTGAAAAATAACCTCTTGGGCCTCTCCTTGAGCTATAAGACCCATTCAAAACTTTTGGGCCTCTAATAGAGTATAAGACCCAATCCTTTTTTTGACCAAATCATTTTTTGGGCCTCAGTGTATTGTATAAGTCTCGATACCATCAAAAAACAAACGGCGCGATCGTCGCCTTTTGAAAAATAACCTTTTGGGTCTCTCCTTGAGCTATAAGACCCATTCAAAACTTTTGGGCCTCTAATAGAGTGTAAGACCCAATCCTTTTTTTGACCAAATCATTTTTGGGCCTCAGTATTGTATAAGTCCCGATACCGTCAAAAAACAAACGGCGCGATCGTCGCCTTTTGAAAAATAACCTTTTGGGCCTCTCCTTGAGCTATAAGACCCATTCAAAACTTTTGGGCCTCTAATAGAGTGTAAGACCCAATCCTTTTTTTTACCAAATCATTTTTGGGCCTCAGTATTGTATAAGTCCCGATACCGTCAAAAAACAAACGGCGCGATCGTCGCCTTTTGAAAAATAACCTTTTGGGCCTCTCCTTGAGCTATAAGACCCATTCAAAACTTTTGGGCCTCTAATAGAGTGTAAGACCCAATCCTTTTTTGACCAAATCATTTTTGGGCCTCAGTGTATTGTATAAGTCCCAATACCGTCAAAAAACAAATGGCGCGATCGTCGCCTTTTGAAAAATAACCTTTTGGGTCTCTCCTTGAGCTATAAGACCCATTCAAAACTTTTGGGCCTCTAATAGAGTGTAAGACCCAACGCCCTTTTAACTAAAATCATTTGCCTCAGATATTGTATAAGCCCCTTCGCGTTAAAAGAAAATCTCGGAGCGATCTCCATTTCAAACGGAAAGTCAACTGGGCCTATCCTCGTGTTATAAGCCCCACTCTTTTTCTTTAAACCTTTTGGGCCTCTTGAGAGAGTGTAAGACCCATCCCTTTGTACATAAAACAATTTTTGGGCCTCAGTCACTCGTATAAGTCCCTCTGTACAAATTCAACAGTGCGATCACTGATAAAACCCTGGGCCTCTCCTTGAGCTGTAAGCCCTAAATCTTTCTTTTTCAAAGCACTTTCTCCTTAGATTTTGAATATACTGTTGTTTTCAATCTTTCTTTGTTGAACAACTAACCAAACAGCACGGAAGCTCTACAACCGAGTAAGTGTTTATACGTTTTCATTTACTGCTTTCATATACATATAATTGTATTGTGGGGCTGTTTCGTTGTAAGTCTTCTTTCATAAACTCATATCAACTGTGTAATAATAGTATAGATATTTAGAGTTCCCCCGGCAACTATGTCTTGCATTAAGCCCGTTGATCACTCTTAGAAATATTCAAAACTAGATCCCCATAGGATTACCCGACACAGTTTTCCCTCCTCTTGGGGTTAAACAATATGGAGATATGAAAGGCAGCATTCTCGGTGAACCCTTTCATAGACTGTCACTTGTAGAAGTTGTCAAAGGAACTCTACTCCCCAGAGATGATCTCTTCTCCGTGAATTGCATCTCTTGAGTTTCTTCCGAATTCTCGAATTTTCCTGGCTTGATCTATTCTCGGTGAATGGCATGTCTTGAACTTCTCGGGGTTTGGGGACCCACAGGCTTCTTAAAAGCACTTGTCAAGAAACTCTACTCCCCAGAGATGATCTTTTCTCCATGAATGGCATCTCTTGAGTTTCTTTCAAATTCTCGAACTTTCCTGACTTGATTTATTCCTTGTGAATAGCTTGCCTTGAATTTCTCGGGGTTTGGGGACCCATCGGCTTCTTAAAAGCATTGGCCTCCTCTTGGGCATCGTACAAGGACCCACAGGCTTCCTAAAAGCAACCCCGCCTCCTCTTGGGCTTAGTACAAGGACCCTACGGCTTCTTAGAAGTATTCACAGCCTCCTCTTAGGATTCGTATAATGATCTCTTCCTCCGGGAATGATAGCCTCCTCTTGGGCATCGTACAAGGACCCGTCGGCTTCTTAAAAGTTTACAGCCTCCTCTTGGGCTTCGTATAAATTGTCCCGACGACCTCCTAGAGGTATAGGAACAGAACTTAGTCATCTACATAGAACAGTCCTTTCATAGAGTCTATTACTGTTTCTCAAAGCATAAAACTCTAGACTTGGACAGTCTAACCTCCTTGAGTCTCAAAGACATTCTCAAGCACCCTTCAAGAATAGGAAGGAACCCCGTAGACTCGGACAGTCTCGATACCCTTCGGATTTCCCACTTCCTTAAAGAACAGGAATAACCCGGATCCTCGAATCAAATCCTTGAGTACATCATTGCTCATATAAGAACTAATTTTCTCTTTCAAAATCAGTATACCGGACCTGTCACTCAACTGCAACGGTAACCATAGCCTCCTCTTAGGCTTTGTATAATGATCCTTCTCCAGTGAAGTTAGCCTCCTCTTGGGCTTTGTACAAATGATTCTCCCCAGCGGAGTCAAACAACGTTTAGCCTCTCTCTCGGGCTTTGTACGAGACACATAAGAGACTCCCTCGTTGAGTCAATCACCCCTTTCGCCTCCATCTCGGGCTTCGTACGAGATACAAAAAAACTCTCTTGTTGATTCAAATAGCCTCCATCTCGGGCTTTATACGAGATACCAAAAGACTCTATCATCGAGTCAAAAACCTTTTAGCCTCTCTCTCTCGGGCTTTGTACGAGACACATATTAGCCTCCTCTTAGGCTTCGTATAAGATAACCACTGGTTGATCCAATCAACCTTTTAGCATCAAAGTTGTGCCTCGTTCACAATACACAAACATCAACAACTCCTTCCCCTTCAGCTAATTGTTGTAAACGGCAAGCCTCTGGATCATCTACATCCATGCCACTGTCCCTCTTTTAGCATGAGAAATTCCTAAGGAAAGATAGCATTGCTCTAAACTGAGTTAAAGTCTTCCCCTTCAGGTTAAAATCCCCTATAAAGGAAATTATGGCATTGCCGGATTCACAAATCCCGGTTAAAGTAATCCTCCTTTATAACCAGTCACCCAACAGTTGTGACATACAGACCCCCTTTAGAGACGGAAAATTCCCTCTAAAGTTGAGACCTTTTAGCTTCATATCGTGGGCTTCGAACAAGATACAAATAAACCCTTCAGCTTCACATCTTGGGCTTTAAACAAGATACAAACCACCTTTAGCTTCACATCTTGGGCTTTGAACAAGACACAAAAAACACCCATTTTCCTCCCGTAGACTAGGAGGAACTACGAACGCTCTGATTTCCCTGTTTCGGTAAACGGGAATACGTAGGCATAAGATTGAAAGAAAAAATGTTAGCGAGCACAATCAACAAAAAACCTAAATCCCATACTCTCACATCAAAAAGCATCAGTCCTAACATCCTAATTCTTGTTCCCCGCCAGAAACATTCTGTCAAAATAAAAAGAGAGAAAACTGTATTGGCGAAAATACAAATAACCAGTACAAAGGCCCCCCCACATTGATAGCATTCGTAACCTAACAGACCGCTGTTTAAACTCAGTATGCAAAGCAGGGTTAATTGGAGACATCTATTTCCCTTCCTTCATCAACTTTAATAGGATAAAAAATGAATCGACTTGTAGTAAACTCAACCGCAGAGAGCGACCAGCGCTTAAGAACCGCGTCCAAAATCGCTCGCTACAGAAAAATGGCGCCCACCGTGGGGCCTGTTCTTCTCTGTTTTCTTTTCATCTCTTGTGTGAAAACCACAGATTGGGGCTTTCGCCGGGGAACCCATTTTCTGTCAGGAACTTAGCTTTAAAGGTTTACGATGTTTAGGACAAATATATATACTGCTTTTCCTAATTGCTATACCTGTTTATTTTTCTGCTAATGGGAATGCGTGTGATGCCGCATGTGGAAAGATTGAGTATACACTTAAGATAAGTGATGGCGACGGGGTTGACCATCAACCTCAGTGGAGGCTGACCAATGCAACCCATTCTCTCACCTAGACAATGGGCCGATTGTGATGTCTGAGAAGCTGAGGAGCCAGACCCTTTTGTAGTGCGGAAACTATCAGGAATAGTTATTACGCGATACTACCCTCATTTGAGGTTGGTGATCTATTCTCGGTGAATGGAACTTTCTCTAAGATTTCTCTACAACTCGCTGGCAATCCGCTTGTTGTTTTGCTTTCCTGGGAGGAGCTGATGATAATGAGTACAGGTACAAAAATCACCCTAGTATAAACCTTTGGGGATGGGTAGAGCCTTGACTTCATGACAACGACCCTTTGACCCCATGTTTTTTCTATGTTTTTGTGTGCTGCATTCATGCATTCATTTAAAAAACATTAAAACATTAAAAAAAAAATTTTCTCTTCTAGTCTCTCTGTTTTTCAAATTAAACTAAGACTGTGATTGCAAATATCAGAGAAAAGGATTGTGCTAATGGATTTCGGTAGAAGGAGAACTCATAGTTATACCTTCAAGGTTCCAAAGCTAGAGGATTTGAGAAGGTTAGCAAGGATTATCACTAACCAAGAGGCTTTCAGAGCCAAGCACGGAGGTCTGCTACCACTGTTAAGAGTCCATGTGATTGAGGGAATCATGGATGCGCTCATTCAGTTTTACAATCCAGCTTATCACTGTTTCACATTCCCGGATTACCAGCTAGCACCAACGCTGGAGGAGTATTCTCATCTGATCGATTTATATATCACTGATCGTGCTCCATTTTCTGGACTGGAAGAAATTCCAAAGAATCAGATCATTGCAAGAGCAATTCATTTGGACGAGTCTGAGGTCAGGACTCACATAACCGCTAAGGGTGGCATCCTAGGTTTGCCAGCCCAGTTCTTGACGAAGAAAGCCCTGTATTTTTCCAGTATAGGAAACGTGACTGCTTTTGAAAGCATCTTTGTCTTGCTCACCTACGGGTTATTTTTGTTTCCCAACATCAATAACTTCGTCGATATTAACGCAATTAAGGTTTTTCTCATTGGAAATCCTGTGCCGACTTTGCTCGCAGATGCGTATCATTCTGTACACTTGGGAAATTTGTACAGCGGAGGGGAGATCAGATGCTGTGTACCTCTGCTTTACAAATGGTTTATCTCCCACTTGCCCAAGTCTGCTGCTTTTTGGGATTGCAAGAGTGCCTTACGTTGGTCGCAGAAGATCATGTCTCTTACCAACTCTGATATAGATTGGTGTAATAGGATCTATGATGGAATCAGAATCATCGATCGTTGTGGAAACTTCCCCAACGTACCCCTCATAGGAACTAAAGGAGGAATCAACTATCATCCGACACTGGTTCGCCGTCAATTTGGATACCCGATGAGGCACATCCCACTGGGTGTTCATCTGGAAGGTCTTTTCTTCAAAGAAGGAGAAAATGACAGAGCACTAAAGATGGAAATAATGCACGCTTGGAAAAACGTTCATAAGAAAGGACGAGAGTTTCTAGGAAAAGTGAATTGTGTCTCGGTGGAGCCTTATCTCCATTGGGTACAAACTAGAGCTCTCAAGCTAAAAATGTCTTATCCTCGTTACAGAATTCTTCCGCCGAGGGAATCTGTCATGTACTTCATGACGGAAACTGAAAAGCTTCAGGTGACTCTCAACAAAGTTCAACGGGAGAGAAGGTCTTGGAAGAATAAGTACCGCACCCTCAACGTAGAGTGCATCAAAATACAGCAATTGTTAAAAGAGAAAGACGGTCTGATTGAAATTTTGGAGCAACATGTTGTAGATAATCAAGATGACCAAAGGAATTTGCTCACTCCTTTTACCTGGCAAAGGAATGACAACCCGACAACGGCCCAAGAGCCCCGGTCAAAGAAAAGGAAGATACCAGAATCAGCACCCGATTTCTCTTCAGAGAGGACTCGGGACCCATTAGCTTAGGTTTCTATTTCTGCACCTTGTAATCTACTGTATTTCCATTTCTGTAATCCTTTGAATTTCAATAAAAAGGGGTTTCCCCACTATTTGATATTTGCAATATAATTGTTGAAGTTTATTTTGATTAAACCAAAAAACAATTAATATAATCATTGCATTCATCATTCTCACATCGCGTATTCTTCTTACCTACGAATCTCACGTTTGTGTCTCGGTTCTAGAGTCAAACTGTCTCATTCGTACAATACTCGGACCAATCGTCAGAAAAAGATGGATGATCTTGAGGAAGAAAACAGAGAGTTGAAGGACGAGATCGACGCTCTGAGAGAGGATATGAGAAAGCTTCGTAACAACATGCAAGCCATGGAAGAAGCTCAGTTACAAATAACTGTGATCTCAGAGATCACCTCGACGCCCATAGTGGAGAAGTATGATCCTAGGTATCAAATGTCAAAATATCGTCCTTGGGGCATGCCTGTTAACTATATCCCGGAAGGATATGTTTCGCCGATCACTGAAGATCAGGGAATCTCAACAGAAGCCATTGGGCCTGAAGGTTACTAACTTCGGGAAAGCGGAGATGCCAGAGGCATACTGAAGACTCCTGAAGGTTACAAACTTCAGGAGACGCCAAGACTCACTACCGTAGTCACGGTACCACCCCCTGTGGTGCACACTGTAACACCCCCAATCTATACCCCCAATTAATAATAAAACAATAACCACTTAATAAAAATTTCGTCAGAGTATATTTAAAATTATCATGGCATAGACAGGGAGAATCACATTATATTGAAACAAAACATGCAACACCTGCTCATAAAGATATGCAACAGTGGGGTAGCAATCAACAGAGGAACTCAGTTCCTTACCCCCACATTTCAGATTTTAGAATAAAAGCGGAAAATCTAAAACTGAATATCATACATGTATATCACATAAAGGTTCATCTGTTATCAACAGACTCATGTTAATATACAACTCCAAAGGATAAAGATGCATAAACACAACATCACAAAATAATCCTAATCAATCTCCCGACTACCCGGTGCTACATATCAGAGCCGACCGACAAAAGAATGAAGACATAAGCTTCACCAAAGACCTCCAGCAACACTAATCTGCAATGCCTCATAGAGCATTATAAAACAGCAGAAGGGTGAGAAATAACAACTAAACCAAGATTGCATAATAATATGCAAAAACATATAAAAATCACATACATAGTTATTCTCACCACAAGCATCACATATGATACATATAACATACCACATATACTTAACATATTTCTAACATTTCCAACAACATAGCATATATCAATTATTCCAACATGATAACATATTCACACATAATGCACACCAAAGTTATGACATATGGAACCCCACCACCACATCACCACAAAACATATGTTTATACATAAAACATATTATCCACAACCAATGCATTTACCACACATGCACACCAATTCACCCATCCAATCATAAATCTCAACACATAACAAATCAATGCACAACTTCCACACATAATCAATCAAACACAATACACTCATCATCAATACAATTACACATATTCCATCTCATCAATCACATTCACAATTCCATGCACAATTAATCCATGATTTATGCAAATGCACAGAGACCGACACAACGACTCTATGCACATGCCATGCGGTACCGACTTCTAATGTCTCATCATCAGTTCACTCAGGAACTACTGGAACCATCGCTCGTTACTGAGGATCGCTCAATAACTCCCCGTCGGGCCTACGATGTTCACCCGTCGCTTTAGGTCTCCACATGAGCACACGACGTTATGGATTGCTTTAGGTCTCCACATGAGCACACAATCCGATCGCTTTAGGTCCCCACATGGGCACACGATCGTCTATAACCATCGCTTTAGGTCCTCACATAGGCACACGATGTTATAGCGGATTCCCTCTAGAACCAAACCGTCACTCAGGACGTCACAACAATGCATATCATGATGCTTGGCATACAAATGACTCATGACAATCCAATGCATACATATATACAACCATGTGAACCATTTCAACATCAATAATCATGCATTGAAAATCAATTCAAACAATGCATTCATCATTAACCACAAATCACAACAACAAGCATATTATCATATGCATTCACACCAATTCACAATAATTTCCACAATCTAGGATTCACGTCATAAGGCTACCCACAACACATCGTATAACAGTACACACAAGCTATACGTTATATAACAAAAGCATATTGCACGACAACACCTCAATCGCACGCATTCACGACGGTAAAAATTAACACAACAATACGGTTTCAATTTTCTGCTATTATTGAACTAGATACAGATCACAAAACCATTTTTCCTAGAAATAACATCTCGTTAGGTTTCCAACGCTTCAAACGGGGGTCAAAACCGACTTACGGTTCAAGAGATATGAATTTTCGAAGTTTTTTCGAAACCAGAAAATTGCCCTGCGGACTGCTACGGGTTCTGGCATTTTCGTCCGAAAAACCGGCCGATTCAATTATTTTTTTCGAAACAAACACATACTCATTCATACAAAACATATAGTAGTGATTTGGAACCATTAAACGTGAATTCTACGACTTTCGATTTCACTCCGAATCTTAAACCCTCAATTCTCCAAAAATGCAAAAACTTACAAAATCAACCAAATTCGATAAAACAAGCATACGCAATCACGGCCTAACATTACTCGACACATCTACGCAATTTATTCCGACTTTCGTCCGTGAAAACATTGATTTCTAACCATTTTTCTCATTTCGACCTAGAATGGAAACTTGAAGAAAATAACCAAAACAGTCCAAGAAAACATACACATATACATACACAAGCAAGATATAATCGAAACTTCTCACCCTTACCCGATTATTCGCGATTGAAACGGAGTAATCTTTGATTTTCCTCTTTTCCTCTTTTTCTCCTCTTCTTTCTTCCCTTCTCTTTTCTTTCTCTTCTTTTTCTTTTTCTTTCTATTTCTCTCATTTTCTGTCTTTTTATAAAAATATCTACCCCCAAAAAGACCAAAATACCCCTCAGCTCAAATATCTCCCAAACGCTCTCAAAATGCGATAAAACATAAACATACCGATGAAATATATTTCGGGAAATAAAAGTTGAAAAGAAATTATAATTTATTGCAAATATTTTACCTATCAGAGAAATTATCCAATTAACAGAGAAAACTCATTTAATTTACACCATTCACCAAATCCAACAAAATACCAAAAATAACATATAACTTCCACTGGTGGATGTTCAATGCAAAAATTGACCAAAAGTATTTTCAGGCAGATTTTAAAGGTAACTTCCACTGGTGGAAGATTAGTGTAAAAACTGACCAAAAGTATTTTCAGGCAAATTTTAAAGGTAACTTCCACTGGTGGAAGATCAGTGCAAAACCTGACCAAAAGTATTTTCAGGCAGATTTTAAAGGTAACTTCCACTGGTGGAAGATCAGTGCAAAAGCTGACCAAAAGTATTTTCAGGCAGATTTTAAATGTAACTTCCACTGGTGGAAGATCAGTGCAAAAACTGACCAAAAGTATTTTCAGGCAAATTTTAAAGGTAACTTCCACTGGTGGAAGATCAGTGCAAAAACTGACCAAAAGTATTTTCAGCCAGATTTTAAAGGTAACTTCCACTGGTGGATGTTTGTTCAAAATGTGATACATTTATGCTACGAAACTCTCAATGCATAAGCATGACGGATTAACATGAAACACAATAAATCACACAATTCACAAAATTTCACATAAATGGAATAATTAAATACAGTTAAATAAATCGGGGCGTTACACACACTGTCCCGGAAGGACAGATTCCACAGATACCTTCTGGTAAGAAGGAAACTATGTTTGACAGAATAGAGGAATTCCAGGAGCAGTTCTTGGAAATGCAGAAGGAACTACAAGCCATTTGTGGTCAGGATCTATTTGGAAAGGACACCGCAGATCTCTGCTTGGTCCCAAATGTGAAAGTCCCTCACAAATTTCAAGTGCCCGACTTTGAAAAATACAAGGGTAACTCTTGCCCTCAAAGCCATCTGGTGATGGACGCCCGGCGGATGTCAGCTCAGACGGAGAACCAGGACCTACTGATTCACTACTTTCAGGATAGTTTAACCGGTGCCGCACTCAAATGGTACATGGGTTTAAACCGTGCCACGATCAGCACATTCAAAGATCTTGGCACTGCCTTCGTCCAACAATACAAATACAATTTGGACATGGCACCCGACAGAGATCAACTCAGATCAATGTCACAAAAGGACAAGGAAACCTTTATGAAGTATGCTCAAAGGTGGCGTGAAATTTCCGCTCAAATTTGTCCATCTCTTGAGGAAAAAGAGATGACAAAGATCTTCTTAAAGACCTTAAGCTCATTTTACTATGACCGAATGGTTGCCAGTGCACCCAGTGACTTCACCGAAATGGTCGGCATGGGCGTACGTCTTGAGGAAGCCGTCTGAGAAGGACGTTTGCTAAAAGACACTGGATCGACGTGCGGTACTAAAAAATACGGTAGTGCTCTCCCTAAGAAAAAAGAGCAAGATATTGGGAATATCTCTCTCGGAAAGCAAAGGCGACGTTATCAACTGGTAGCAGCTGTGACTCCTGCTATTAACTCTGTGTCTATTCCTACGTATCAACCTCAGGTTGCGCAGAACCAACCTGATCAACAAAGGACACAACAGGCTCTTCAGCAGGCTCGTCCTCCATACAACAACAACCGTACAACACGGCCACCAGGGTTTGATCCTATACCCATGTTGTACTGAGAACTATTTCCATTTCTACTAGCTAAGGGGCACATTCAGACTAAATCTCCTCTTACAGTACCGGAAAATCTGCCTTTTTGGTTTAAGGTGGATCAAACTTGCCCTTATCACCAAGGAGGATCAGGGCATAACATCGAGACCTGTCTCAATTTCAAGTCTGACGTGCAAAAGCTTGTTAGGAGCGGGGTCTTATCTTTCAAGGATACGAATCCTAATGTTCTCACGAATCCGCTGCCTCAACATGAGAAGGCTGCAGTCAATTTGATAGAAGGAGAGACTAACGGTGTCTATCAAATTCATGATGTACTCTTGTTGAAGACCAATCTGGTCAAGATGCATTGTAGACAGAGTGGATATGGCCATGTGCCACCTCATAATTATCACCAATGTGATATCTGCTCTAAAGACAACCAAGGATGTTTTGTGGTGCAAGCAGCCCTATAGGAACAAATGGATCTCGGATGGATCCAAGAGCACCGAGTTCGTAGAGTTAACATGGTCTACATGAATTCTAACGTCATTCAAAACCACGATATCCGTGCAATGAATGTCAACTTGGTGGCGATACACTCAAGGCAAAGCCAGTATCATAATCTACCGCGGCACGATTACAGTTTCTATCTGACTTGCTCGGTAAACAAACAGGGATGCTCTTTCATACAAGGGGCCCTCCAGCGTCAGATGGATCTTGGATGGATCCAAGACTACCATGAAAGGAATCCCTATCAGATCAACATGGTTCAGATCTTTGATATTCGCGTGATGAATACCAACCTGGTAGAGTTACATGCTGAACAGGTCCGACTCGGATTCTTAATATCACATGACTATCAAAGTTGTAAAGCAGGTTGCGAAAACGATCGAGGTTGTACCCTTGTCCAGGAGGCACTTCGGCACTTGTTAAATCACTGGTGGATGCCAATTTATATGGATGAAGATACTCAGCAAATTAGTATCAGTAACAGGAATCCTACTCGGCGTCAGAGTCAGGATGTCCGATCTGTGGAAGCTAACCTAGTGAGTTTACATTGTATTCAAAGTGGGCGTGCCCAGGTGCCACCACACAATTACGACTGTTGTAGCGTCTGTTCAGAAAGTAACCAAGGGTGTTACCTTGTGAGAGCAGCTCTTCAGGGTCAGGTAGATCGTGGAGAGATTCGCCCATATCCGGGTTCTAGACACATCAACTGGACGCCGAACTACCTTGCCGAGCAAGTTAAGGATGTTGTCACTATCTCTGGTCATCACAGGACCAGGGATGGTTTTGCCATTATCCCTCTACTTGACGAATCTAAAGTTCCCAACCGGGAATGGATCGAGATCACTTATGATGGTCGAAAAAATTAGAAGGTTCCCATAGTCATCTATTTGCCGGGACCATTACCGTATGAATCAACTAAGGCTATCCCTTACAAATATGGTGCAACAACCATTGAAAATGGAAAGGAAACTCCATTACCCTCCGTCGGGAATATTGCAAACATTAGTCGTGTAACACGGAGCGGTCGAATCTTCAACCGAGGAGTTGGAGAACCTAACAAGGAAAAGGAACTTCAGACAAAAGCTCCCGATCCATCAGTCGGTCAATCCAGTAATCCCAACCTTTCGAAAAATAATGATGAGATGCTAAAGCTCATCCAAAGGAGTGAATATAACATTGTCGATCAACTGTTACAAACTCCTTCAAAGATCTCGGTATTATCACTATTACTCAGTTCAGAAGCGCACAGAGAGGCTCTACAGAAAGTCATGGAGCAAGCTTTTGTGGAACAGGATGTAACAATCAGACAGTTTGATAGCATTGTGTCTAACAGCACTTCCTGCAATAATTTGGGATTTAGTGATGAGGAATTACCCGAAGAGGGTCGCCGTCATAACATGGCACTCAACATTATAGTTAACTGCCAGGACGATGCTTTAGCCAGCGTACTGGTAGACACAGGGTCAGCCCTGAATGTTATGCCAAAGTCTACTTTGATTCAATTATCATTCAAAGGCCCTCCGATGAGAATCAGCGAGGTCTTCATCAAAGCGTTCGACGGATCCAGAAAAACAGTTATCGGCAAAGTTGATCTTCCCATAACTATCGGTCCTCACACTTTCCAAGTCACTTTCCAGGTCATGAACATCCGGGCAATGTACAGTTGTTTCTTAGGAAGACCTTGGATACACCAGGCTGGAGCAGTCACTTCGACCCTCCACCAAAAGTTAAAGTTTGTCAAGAACGATTAACTTGTCACAGTTTTTGGGGAACAAGCCTTGCTTGTAAGCAACATGTCATCATCTACAGGTATAGAACCCGAGGAGGTTATTGGAACTCAGTTCCAAGCACTGTAGGTAAGCAAGAACAATCAGTTCAGAGGAGGAACCTCGATTTCCTCATACAAAGATGTTATCAAAGCGGTCGAGAGTACCGATACAACAGGATGGGGACAGCCTGTCATTCCTACTGACAATAAAACAAAGAAGGGTCTTGGTTTTTCTACAACCTGTACCCAGACAGCTGCCAACGATGAAAGTCTTCATCCCCTTCAAAACTTCTTCCACAGTGGAGGTTTTCTTCACCCGGTGTCTCAGACAGTTCATGCTATCAATGAGGAAGATCCCTCCGACACAGATGAAGCATGGAAGTCCTATCTGAACGAGGACAGTTATATGTCTCAGGAAGAGGTGCCTACGCCATTTTGCTATCCCGCATAGAGTCCGAGATTTATACCAAGGTCAGATGTCGAAATGATCTACGGAGATTGTGATCCGAAAGGATGTCGTGCTCCACCAAATTCGTTAGAGGAGGACACTCTGATGAAAGACAACTTTGACCACAATTACTATGGTCCAATGGATGGTCTGCCAATGTGGCAGCCCTACCTAGGAGACTTGGGGCCAGAGAGTCAGCTGAACAATGAAAGTCAGCTGACCATTATTGAACAGAATACCTGTGTCCCCACCGTGTCATGGGATCAACACTCAGGTCATTCAGAAACTACTCAACATGAAGATGAATTTGCAACATTTGCAGGACTTGAATTCATCAACTATGCTTTTCCCGAGGTCAATGTCATCGAGAGAGATGACTCCTCCAGTTCGAAAGAAGTGTGGGACACCTTGGGACAACCGAGTGGAAAATACGACTATATGGTCAAGTACACCACTCCCGAAAGCTCTCGTATCAGGCTCGAAGATATCCAGCCTACTGGATAGGGAGATACAGCCGAGAGCACAAATACTATGCAAAATACAACTGAGGAATTATCCTATGACAATTCTGCCTGGGAGACAGATTCAAATGATCCTGCTCCACCAGAAATTAGCGTCATTTCTGAAGACAAATCAAGGAAGGTGCCAGACTTTGTGATTCACCGAGGAGTTTGCCGCCAATGGGTTGCCGTCGAGGTTTCGAAGATCGTTCATCAGTCAAAGTAATTGCCATCTTTAACCTTTCACCCTGCCCAGGTGAAACGGATGTTTTGATAGGGCTCGCTTTCTGTAAATTTTCCCTCTTCGCTTCGCCCAAAGCGACAGAGTTTTGTTTTATAGGGCTGTAGTTTCAAGATTCGACTTGTTCATTAATAAAATAACGTCGTTCTGTAATTTCCGCATTAATTGCTATTTTCTCTTTTTGCTTTTCCAGAAAATGGTAATCCTAAAAAACAATTAAAAATAAAAACAAGCAGTAAAATAAATAGACTACACACACTCGAATTTTCTCTATCTCTTCTAAACACGAATCATCACGTCATGCAGATTGCTTGTTTTAAACCCCGTTGAAACATACGATCCGATGCCTTCTCCCAAATTTGAGTTCCCGGTATTCGAGGCTGAAGAAGAAAATGACGACAAAATTCCATAAGAGATCTCCCGACTACTCAGAAAAGAGGAAAGATCCATTGAACCTCACAAAGAACCGTTGGAAACTGTAAACTTGGGTTCAGAGCAAGAGAGAAAAGAAATCAGGATTGGGGCACTGCTCAGTCCAACTGCCAAAGAGAGTTTGATAAAGCTTCTCAAAGAATTCCCCGATGTATTCGCTTGGTCTTATCAGGATATGCCAGGGTTGGATACCAGCATCGTGGAACATCAGTTACCGTTAAGATTGGAATGTCCGCCTGTAAAACAAAGGTTGAGACGCACTCACCCGGACATGGCCATCAAAATCAAAGAGGAGGTACAGAAACAGATTGATGCGGGTTTCCTCGCCACATCTGAATATCCTCAATGGTTAGCCAACATCGTACTCGTTCCCAAAAAGGACGGAAAGGTCAGAATGTGTGTCGACTACAGGGATCTGAACAAGGCTAGTCCAAAGGACGACTTTCCTTTACCACACATTGACATGCTGGTAGACAGTACATCAAAGTTCAAAATTTTCTCCTTCATGGATGGATTCTCGGGCTATAACCAGATCAAAATGGCGCCGAAAGACATGGAGAAAACTTCGTTCATTACCCCATGGGGTACCTTTTGTTACAAGGTGATGCCGTTCGGTTTAAAGAACGCTGGGGCTACCTATCAAAAGGTCATGACTACTCTGTTTCATGACATGATACACAAAGAAATCGAATTGTATGTCAATGATATGATTGCAAAATCTAAAACAGAGAGTGAGCATGTTGAACATCTGTCAAAATTGTTCGAACGTCTAAGAAAATTCAAGCTCCGCTTTAATCCCAACAAGTGCACCTTCGGTGTCCGTTCAGGGAAACTACTAGGGTTCATCGTCATCCAGAAAGGAATTGAAGTTGATCCTGACAAGGTCAAGGCCATTCAAGAAATGCCTTCTCCGAAAACTGAAAAACAAGTCAGTGGATTCCTGGGACGTTTGAACTTCATCTCCAGATTCATATTCCTCATGACCGCGACATGCGCGCAGATCTTCAAGTTACTTAAAAAGAACCAGGATTACGTTTGGACAGAAGATTGTCAAACCGCCTTCGACAGTATTAAGGAATATCTATTGAATCCTCCGATTCTATCACCTCCAGTGGAAGAAAGACCGCTGATCATTTACCTCACAGTCTTAGAGGACTCAACGGGATGTGTACTTGGCCAACAAGACGAAACCAAAAGGAAAGAGTCTACCATGTACTATCTAAGCAAGAAATTCATCGACTGCGAGGCTCGGTACACGATGCTTGAGAAGACTTGTTGCGCTTTGGCTTGGGCAGCCAAACGTCTACGTCAATACATGATTCGTCATACTACTTGGTTAATCTCCGAAATGGATCCAATCAAGTATGTCTTTGAAAAGCCTGCTCTCACGGGAAGAATTGCCCATTGGCAGATGCTGTTATCAGAATATGACATAGAGTACCACGCTCAGAAAGCTGTTAAAGGAAGTATTTTAGCCGATCATTTGGATCATCAACCGATTGATGATCAGGAATCAATCGGGTTTGACTTCCCAGATGAAGATGTCATGTATCTAAAAATGAAAGATTGCAATGAACCGCAACCCAGTGAAGGGCCAGAACCAGGTTTCCAATGGGGACTTATCTTTGACGAAGCAGTTAATCATTATGGAAACGAAATTGGGGCAATCATTGTTACCCCTCAGGGTACCCACATTCCTTTCACTGCCAGACTTACGTTCAAATGTACGAACAACGAGGCCGAATACGAAGCTTGTATCATGGGTCTCGAAGAAGCAATTGATTTAAGGATAAAAAACTTGGACGTATACGGCGATTTAGCCTTGGTTATCAATCAGATAAAAGGAGATTGGAACACATACCAATCAGGACTGATTCCTGACAAAGAGTATGCAAGAAGTTTGTTACCTTTCTTCAACAGAGTCGATTTTCATCACATCCCTCGTGAGGAGAATCACATGGCTGATGCATTAGCCACTCTCTCTTCCATGATTAGTGTAGGTCAATGGAACGACCTACCTAAGATCGACATAATACGCCTCGAAAGGCCCGCTTACATCTTCGCGATCGAAGCAGTTATAGACGATAAACCTTGGTATCACGATATCAAATGCTTCCTTCAGAAACAAGAGTACCCATCTGGGGCACTTAGAAAAGACAGAAAGACCCTCAGAAGATTGGCTGGAAACTTCTTCCTGAGCGGTGATACACTCTATAAGAGAAACGTTGACATGGTCTTGCTTCGATGCATAGACAGACCAGAAGCAAACATGCTTATGAAAGAAATTCATGAAGGATCCTTTGGCACTCATGCCAATGGACATACAATGGCGAGAAAAATCTTAAGAGCAGGGTACTACTGGTTGACCATGGAATCCGACTGCTACAAGTACATGAGGAGGTGTCACAAGTGTCATATATACTCCAACAAAATTCATGTACCGCCATCACATCTCAAAGTTCTCTCTTCCCTATGGCCATTCTCGATATGGGGAATCGACATGATTGGCATGATTGAGCCCAAGGCTTCGAACGGACATCAGTTCATTCTGGTAGCCATTGACTACTTCACCAAGTGGGTCGAAGCAGCGTCATTCGCCAATGTAACCAGACAAGTAGTGATCCGATTTATCAAAAACAATATCATCTACTGTTATGGTGTTCTGAGCCAGATCATTACTGATAATGGATCTAACTTGAACAATAAGATGATGAAAGAGTTGTGCGTAGAGTTCAAGATTGAACACCATAATTCATCTCCCTACCGACCCAAGATGAACGGAGCGGTAGAAGCGGCTAACAAGAACATCAAGAAGATTGTTCAGAAGATGGTTGTAACCTACAAAGATTGGCACGAGATGTTACCCTTTGCTCTTCATGGTTATCGGACATCTGTCCGCACTTCAACAGGGGCTACCCCTTTCTCTCTAGTATATGGCATGGAAGCAGTGCTCCCCATAGAAGTAGAGATCCCGTCAATCCGAGTATTGATGGAAGCTAAGCTCACCAAAGTTGAATGGTGTCAAAGCCGACACGATGAACTGAATCTGATCGAAGAAAAGAGAATCACGGCACTATACCACGGTCAGTTGTATCAACAGAGAATGAAGAGGGCGTTCGACAAAAAGGTTCGACCTCGTGTCTTCAGAAAAGGAGACCTCGTGCTCAAGAAGATTCAATCATTTCTCACTGACTCTCGGGGCAAGTGGACTCCGAATTATGATGGCCCCTATGTGGTCACGAAAGCTTTCTCAGGCGGCGCCTTGAGACTTGAAACCATGGAAGGAGAGGAATTTGCCTACCCCACGAATGTTGATGTAGTCAAGAAATACTTCGCCTAAACTAATAAAAAAAATGTCTCGGTGGATTGAAAACCCGAAAGGGCGGTCCAGGCAAAAGTTAGAGACATGAAAAAAATCATCCCGATGGATTGGAAACATCACAGTACAATCCAGGCAAAAATTAGGGATAATGGCAAGTAACTATGTTCAACAGAGGCAAGTCCCTCAGCAGCAGTTACATCATCTGTCAGAAAACTCCAGTCAAGGTCATCTTCGACAGAAGCTCAGGATGTCCCGAATTCAAAGTTGGTAGAAGGATAGTGGTCGTTATGTTTCAATGTAGCCCTTTTCCCTGTAAATTACCATTTTCAAACTTTGTATATACTCTTTGGAATCACGCGGTTGGCTGATCTCCATCTTATCAATAAAATTTGAGCCTTTTTGCTTTTGTTTGTAATTCTTATTTGTTTTAGCTTTACAGAACGAAGTTGTTAACATGATTAACGATTCTTGAAATAAAACAAAAATGAATTTACTTGTTAAAACTTTTTCTGCTTTTAAAATAAAGTCGGCAATTTCTTTTGACTGTTGAACATCAGAAGAGCATCAACCGCTTCTCCAGAAGTAAGCAAACTTCAAAGTGCAGAATCAAAGTACTCCTTCTACGCCAGTGCGCCTGAATGAAGGATCAATAGTGTCAGATGCAACTATTCCATCTGATACCCTCGGCCGAGTTCTTATCTCCTAAGCCCGACCAACATAGCTCCCAACAGGGACTATCTTTCCTAAGCAAGGTGGAATTGCTATTCTAAACCAGCGGTACTTCTTTGCCCTGCGGTGGCCGAGTATCCAGTCGTGTTCATCCATTAGTTTGTATGTCGTGTCAGTTTTGTCAGCATAAACATACATACATCATGCATTCTATTTGTATTCTCATTCATGTTGCATCACTATCACTCTAGTCGGTCTTGTCCCCTAGTGATAGAAGTTATTTCAATCGAGATGTCAGTTCTTTCCTCATCAGGAAATGTTGCGTCTGCACTGCCTCTCTCTCCAGTGTATCTCTGGATTAGAGTCTGCACTCGACCACTTTGATAACTTAAACCTCTAAAAAACCAGAGGAACCTTCAGTTAGTTTCACTCTTCGCCATTGAAGATGATATCCTTGCTTCCCCAGATTAAAGAAAATCCACAGGGAAAGCCCCTTAATCAGAGATTCGGCAGCACGCCAGTTTCGCTCCGAAAAGATCGATGATGAAAAGGTCATCGGCACCTCAAAATTGGACCCCATCATATGGAGTTTCTCCGGGAAGATCCCGAGAAAAGTATGATGTAAGATCCCAAGCGACAACAGTCTCCCAAGAGACCTGCTTTCCCCCAGTAGAAACAAATGGCATCTCCAACAGAGAAGTTTGTACACCTCTACAACTCAGACACTGGGTTCCCCAGCGAGTCTGACATCAAAGTTTTTCTATCAAATGGCATCTCCCCAGGAAAATTCGGCGAGAAGTTTGGGGAAAATCCGCTACAAATAGCGTCCCTTGTCAATAAAGTTTATTGACAAAAGAAACTTAGACCAGTTCCTTGGTAGGAAACTAGGATCGAGGGGAAGTTTAAATCAGAAACTAAGACCAGTTCCTTGGTAGGAAACCAGGATCGAGGGGAAGTTTAAATCAGAAACTAAGACCAGTTCCTTGGTAGGAAACCAGGATCGAGGGGAGGTTTATCCCGAAAGGAAACTGAGACCAGCTCCTTGGCTGAAGACCATGATCGAGGGGAAGTTTACCTTTTCTAAGCATCTTTGCTTATCAAAAGAAGATGAATGCGTAAGCTACCATTCATAGCCATCAAAATTTCGGGTATTCCGATATTTAATCCTCTTGCACCCCGAATGCCCGAATACCTTCGTCATTGTTTTGCTTTCCTGGGAGGAGCTGATGATAATGAGTACAGGTACAAAAATCACCCTAGTATAAACCTTTGGGGATGGGTAGAGCCTTGACTTCATGACAACGACCCTTTGACCCCATGTTTTTTCTATGTTTTTGTGTGCTGCATTCATTTAAAAAACATTAAAACATTAAAAAAAAAATTTCTCTTCTAGTCTCTCTGTTTTTCAAATTAAACTAAGACTGTGATTGCAAATATCAGAGAAAAGGATTGTGCTAATGGATTTCGGTAGAAGGAGAACTCATAGTTATACCTTCAAGGTTCCAAAGCTAGAGGATTTGAGAAGGTTAGCAAGGATTATCGCTAACCAAGAGGCTTTCAGAGCCAAGCACGGAGGTCTGCTACTACTGTTAAGAGTCCATGTGATTGAGGGAATCATGGATGCGCTCATTTAGTTTTACGATCCGGTTTATCACTGTTTCACATTCCCAGATTACCAGCTAGCACCAACGCTGGAGGAGTATTCTCATCTGATCGATTTACATATCACTGATCGAGCTCCATTTTCTGGACTGGAAGAAATTCCAAAGAATCAGATCATTGCAAGAGCAATTCATTTGGACGAGTCTGAGGTCAGGACTCACATGACCGCTAAGGGTGGCATCCCAGGTTTGCCAGCCCAGTTCTTGACGAAGAAAGCCCTGTATTTTGCCAGTATAGGAAACGTGACTGCTTTTGAAAGCATCTTTGTCTTTCTCACCTACGGGTTATTTTTGTTTCCCAACATCAATAACTTCGTCGATATTAACGCTATTAAGGTTTTTCTTATTGGAAATCCTGTGCCGACTTTGCTCGCAGATGCGTATCTGTAACGAGCGATTTTGGACGCGGCTCTTAAGCGCTGGTCGCTCTCTGCGGTTTGAGCTTACTACATGTCGATTCATTTTTTATCCTATTGTGAGCTGAATAAGGAAGGGAAATAGATGTTTCCAATTAACCCTGCTTTGCATAATGAATTTAAACAGCGGTCTGTTAGGTTACGGATGCTATCAATGTGAGGGGCCTTTGTACTGGTTATTTGTATTTTTGCCAATACTGATTTCTTCTTTTTTTTCTAGACAGAAGGTTTCTGGCGGGGAACAAGGATTAGGATGTTAGGACTGATGCTTTCTAATGTGAGAGTATGGGATTTTGGGTTTTTGTTTAGTGTGCTCGCTAAGATTTTTCTTTCAATCTTATGCCTACGTATTCCCGTTTACCGAAACAGGGAAATCAGAGCGTTCGTAGTTCCTCCTATTCTATGGGAGGAAATGGGTGTTTTTGGTGTCTTGTTCAAAGCCCAAGACATGAAGCGAAAGGTGGTTTGTATCTTGTTCAAAGCCCAAGATGTGAAGCTAAAGAGTTTATTTGTATCTTGATCAAAGCCCAAGATGTGAAGCTGAAGGGTTTGACTTTAGAGAGAATTTGTCATCTCTAAAGAAGGTTTTGTCTGTCACAACTGTTATAAAGCAGAATTACTTTAACCGGGATACGCGGATCCTAACAATGCCATAATTTCCCTTATAGGGGGTTTTAACCTGAAGGAGAAGACTTTAACTCAGTGTAGAGCAATGCTATCTTTCCTTAGGAATTTCTCATGCTAAAAGAGGGACAGTGGCATGGATTTAGATGATCCAGAGGCTTGCCGCTTACAGCGATTAGATGAAGGGGAAAAAATTGTTGATGTTTGTGTACTGTGAACGAGGCACAACTTTGATGCTAAAAGGTTAATTGGATCAACCAGTGGTTTTCTTATACAAATCCTAAGAGGAGGCTAATATGTGTCTCGTACAAAGCCCGAGAGAGAGGCTAAAAGGTTTTGACCCGACGACGGAGTCTTTTGGTATCTCGTATAAAGCCCGAGATGGAGGCTATTTGACTCAACAAGAGAGTTTTCTGTATCTCATATGAAGCCCGAGATAGAGGCTGTTGTTTATTTGGCTCAATAAGAACCTTTTTGTATCTCGTATAAAGCCCGAGATGGAGGCGAAAAGGGTAATTGACTCAACGAAGGAGTCTCTTATGTGTCTCGTACAAAGCCCGAGAGAGAGGCTAAACGTTGTTTGACTCCACTGGGGAGAATTTTGGTATCTCATACGAAGCCCGAGATGGAGGCTAAACGTTTGCTTCGCGGGGAAGAATCATTGTACAAAGCCCAAGAGGAGGCTAGGGTAACTGTTTCAGTTAAGTGACTGGTTCAGTATGCTGATTTTAAAGAGAAAACCAGTTCTTATATGAGCAACACTGTACTCAAGGATTTGATTCAAGGATCCGGGTTATTCTTGTTCTTTAAGGAAGCGGGAAATCCGAAGGGTATTGAGACTATCCGAGTCTACAGGTTTCTTTCCTATTTAACGAAGGGGTCAATTGAGAATGTCTTTGAGACTCAAGGAAATTAGACTGTCCAAGTCTAGAGTTTTATCTTTTGTACTATGCTTTGAGAAACAGTAGTAGACTCTATGAAATGACTGTTCTATGAAGATGATTAAGTTCTGTTCTTATACCTCTAGGAGGTCATCGGGACAATTTGTACGAAGCCCAAGATGAGGCTGGAATCTTTTAAGAAGCCGACGGGTCCTTGTACTAAGCCCAAGAGGAGGCTATCATTCCCGAAGGAAGAGATCATTATACGAAGCCTAAGAGGAGGCTGTGAATACTTCTAAGAAGCCGTAGGGTCCTTGTACTAAGCCCAAGAGGAGGCGGGGTTGCTTTTAGGAAGCCTGTGGGTCCTTGTACGATGCCCAAGAGAAGGCCGATGCTTTTAAGAAGCCGATGGGTCCCTAAACCCCGAGAAATTCAAGGCAAGCTATTCACATGGAATAGATCAAGTCAGGAAAGTTCGAGAATTTGGAAGAAACTCAAAGATGCCATTCACGGAGAATACATTCATCTTGGGGAGTAGAGTTTTTTGACAATTCCTAATGAGGACAGCCGAAGAGAAGACTGTATCTGGTAATCCTATTAGGGATCTAGTTGTCTATTTCTACGAATAAACGGAACGGCGTCACCTAGTTCTAGACGTAGTTGCCGGGGAAACTCTAAATATCTATACTATTATTACACAGTTGATATGAGTTTATGAAAGAAGACTTACAGTGAAACAGCCCCACAATACAGTTATATGTATATGAAAGCGGTAAATGAAAGCAATAACCACTTACTCGGTTGTAGAGCTTCCATGCTGTTTGGTTAGTTGTTCAACAAAGAAAGATTGAAAACAATAGTATATTCAAAATCAAAGGAGAAAGTGTTTTGAAAAAGAAAGATTTGGGGTTTACAGCTCAAGGAGAGGCCCAGGGTTTTATCAGTGAGCGCATTGTTTGAATTTGTACAGAGGGACTTATACAAGTGACTGATGCCCAAAATGTTTTCTGTACAAAGGGATGGGTCTTACACTCTTTCAAGAGGCCCAAAAAGTTTTAAGGAAAAGAGTGGGGCTTATAGCACGAGGGTAGGCCCAATTGATTCTTTTGTTAAAATGGCGATCGCGCCGAGGTTTTCTTTTAACGCAGAGTGACTTATACAATAAGTGAGGCCTAAATGATTTTGGTTAAAAGGGGGTTGGGTCTTACACTCTAATAGAGGCCCAAAAGTTTTGAATGGGTCTTATAGCTCAAGGAGAGGCCCAAGGTTATTTTTCAAAAGGCGACGATCGCGGTGTTTGTTTTTTGACGGTATCGGGACTTATACAATACTGAGGCCCAAAAATGGTTTGGTCAAAAAAAAGGATTGGGTCTTACACTCTATTAGAGGCCCAAAAGTTTTGAAAATGATTTATAAGGGTTGAATTAATCCAAAAACCCTAATTTGTTTTCAAAATGTGTTTTAATTGAATAAAAATTCAATTAAAATGTTCAAAATTGTTTAACATGTGAAAAACAAATTGTGATCTTGGATTAATGCTTCAAAAATTAAGTATTGACCTACAAAATAATTAGAAAGCATTAAAAGTTGCAAAATCAATGTGGAAAAAATATTTAAAATGTCAAAAACAATTAAAATATTAATTCTTAGCAAAAATATCAATTATATGACATAAATAATATTTTTGGGATTTTTTGATAAAATAAAATATTTTAACATTTTTGTGAATTATTAAAAAAAGAATCAACTCAAAATCATTAAAACTCAGAGAGAAATTAATTTTTGAATCAATTAAATAAAACCACAAAATTCAAATATTCAAATTCGGAAAAATGGCGCCAAGAACAAGCTGAAGAACACGCGCGTGTTCTGAGATTCTTAGATTTGCATTTTCTATCCAATCTCCCTAAATACTTTATTATAACATGCAATCCACATATCATTATGCTCGTCTCAACGTCACAATCATGTCTACGTCCATTAATTTCATTTAAATCAAACATATAACAAGAAATCATGAAAAAACCCCAAGAACCCTAATTTCTACATGAAGGCTAGGATTTTTGATACACGATTCAAACAATGCAATTAATTGAGGGAAAACATTCCATGCATGATTATGAACATATGGCCAAATTATTGTGCAGCAAAAATTGTGTGGATCATAGAGTTAGAAGAGCTCATGCTTACCACTTGCAGCTGGTGATTGTGATTTGTGTTGGAGGTGTTACAGCTAGGTTCCAATGATGTGGATAGCTTCCCTAGGTACCAAGTGATGTGTCTGAGTGCTTGGAATGGATTGAAATGGTTTGGAATTGAAGATGGCACCTCAACTGCAAAACTGTCAAGAACTTGAGCAATTGGCTGGTGATTTTGTGAAATCTGTGTTCCAGATGTTATGTGAGTGTTTGGATCACTTCTATATGATGTATGTGAGGTGTGTGAGTAATTGGTTTGATTGGAAAAGCTCTCACACTCAAAACCCGATAGCTACCTTGCTAAGAAAGGCATTTTTGCCAAGAGAAAGAGATTTTGAGGAAAGCATCTGTTAGATGGCTTTGGTGTACTCAAACTGAACACAATTGAGCTCTATTTATAGTAGAGCAAGTTTGTTTTGGGATCCACAGTGAATGGCAACTACAGCAGGTGTTTGTTCAATGTTGGCCAATGGAAATGCAAGTCTCCTCTAGCCATTGACTAAAGGTTAGGGCACAGAGATTTGGTTCCCTTGGTCTTGGATAAGTCTTGACTGATTTTAGATGAGAATGGCTCAGTCCATGCCACCATGATGCTTCCATTGAATGCTTCAATCCAAATTTGGAGTCTTGTCCCTATTTTGGCCATTCTAGGTTCAACATGCTATTTCTTGTTCCATGGACTTTGGAGGCTTGGCTCAGTGATTGTCCCCTTTAGATTCAATCCTCTGAGGTGTCCAAGTGGATAGGAGCATTTGAATTTGGCTGATTTTGGCAAATCGAGCAAAATTGCAAATTCTGCCTTGCCTTTGACAGATTTCAGCAAGGCAACTTTCCAATGTCATATCTCATGACTCAAATGGAATTTGGCAATGTTCTTGGTCACTTTGGAAAGCCCTTACATGATACAACAACTGTTTGAACATGTTTTGTTTTGATATCTTTTGAATCCAAGTGAAAAATCCCCCTACATTTGGAACAAAATGAAGACAGATTTGGACTTAGTGAAAATTTCACTAAGTGTTGGAAAAAGTGACATTTTCATTTTTCAGCCATTTTGATCACTCCATAACTCAAAATCCTTAATGAATTGGACTTAGGTCTAGTTGAAGTTTTTGTAGAGGGTAATGAGGGCTACAAATCTATCTTTGGATGAGGAAAAATGGCTTTGTGCTTTAGGAGTTATGATCCTCCAAAGTTGGTACCCTTGTCACCTTATTTTTAACTTAGAAAACTTTCTAAGTTTTTATGGTTACCCCTTTTACAAGTTATCAAACTTTTCTTGATTTTTCTTGATGAATGATGATTCAAATCATACATTAACATCATTTTAGGGTTAAAAATCCATTTTGGTGAAAAATCTCAAAAAGTCAAAGTTGACTTTTGTGCACAGTTGACTTTTTATCAGATGAATTCCAAACTGTGCAATTCTTCAGGAAATCATGTCCTTGACCTAAATCAAACTTGATGGACATGTTCCATGGGTGTCATGGGGCATATTGAGGCATGTCCTAGGGTTTGGGAGCATGTCCTGGTCAAAAGTCAAAGTTACAATTGACTTTTTCCTTAAAACCCTAATTGTGGTGCAGATGAAATTGAGACTTGTTGCTCAAGCTTATTGGATGAATCCATTGCTCCAAATGGATCAATATAGTTCATTAGAGACCCTCAAACCCTCTCTTGAGGTCTTGGCTCATGATTTTCCCTAAAAGTCAACTTAGGGGTGAATTAGGTCAAGAAACCCTAATTCCTGATTTTTGATGTATGCATCCCCTGAGGCAAAATTGACTTGATGATTGGGTCCATGAGGTTCCATGGAGTATATTAGGTTATGTTTTGGATCACTGGCTTGTGTCCAGATGAAATTTTTCATCTGGAGGCCCTGGTCGACCAAAACCCTAATTTGGTGATACCAGCGATCTTGAGACTTGATCCACCTAGAAGGGAGCAATCTTGTGCTTAATCCTTGAAGTGGGAGTCCTTTTGATCCATTGTGGATGTTTGAGAGGTTAGACAAGTTGAAGATCATGTCATTCCTTGATTGATCCTTTGTCTAAGCACTCAGAGAGGGCTTGAAACCCTAATTTTGATTGTAGTGAATGCTCAACAATTCATTAAGGGGATTGATGGGGCACAAAGGTACATCCATATTGTGATGATGATTTGCACAATGATGGGAAATCTTAGTGGTCAAAATTTGGGATATGACAGTATCATTCTGTACACTTGGGAAATTTGTACAGCGGAGGGGAGATCACATGCTGTGTACCTCTGCTTTACAAATGGTTTATCTCCCACTTGCCCAAGTCTGCTGCTTTTCGGGATTGCAAGAGTGCCTTACGTTGGTCGCAGAAGATCATGTCTCTTACCAACTCTGATATAGATTGGTGTAATAGGATCTATGATGGAATCAGAATCATCGATCGTTGTGGAAACTTCCCCAACGTACCCCTCATAGGAACTAAAGGAGGAATCAACTATCATCCGGCACTGGTTCGCCGTCAATTTGGATACCCGATGAGGCACATCCCACGGGGTGTTCATCTGGAAGGTCTTTTCTTCAAAGAAGGAGAAAATGACAGAGCACTAAAGATGGAAATAGTGCACGCTTGGAAAAACGTTCATAAGAAAGGACGAGAGTTTCTAGGAAAAGCGGACTGTGTCTCGGTGGAGCTATATCTCCATTGGGTACAAACTAGAGTTATCAAGCTAAAAATTCCTTATCCTCGTTACGGAATTCTTTCACCGAGGGAATCTGTCATGTACTTCATGACGGAAACTGAAAATCTTCAGGTGACTCTCAACAAAGTTCAACGGGAGAGAAGGTCTTGGAAGAACAAGTACCGCACCCTCAATGTAGAGTGCATCAAAATACAGAAATTGTTAAAAGAGAAAGACACTCTGATTGAAATTTTGGAGCAACATGTTGTAGAGAATCAAGATGACCAAAGGAATTTGCTCACTCCTTTTACCTGGCAAAGGAATGACAACCCGACAACAGCCCAAGAGCCCCGGTCAAAGAAAAGGAAGATACCAGAATCAGCACCCGGTTTCTCTTCAGAGAGGACTCGGGACCCATTAGCTTAGGTTTCTGTTTCTGCACCTTGTAATCTACTGTATTTCCATTTCTGTAATCATTTGAATTCAATAAAAAGGGGTTTCCCCACCATTTGATATTTGCAATCTAATTGTCGAAGTTTATTTTGATTAAATCTTAAACAATTAATATAATCATTGCATTCATCATTCTCACATCGCGTATTCTTCTTACCTACGAATCTCACGTTTGTGTCTCGGTTCTAGAGTCAAATTGTCTCATTCGTACAATACTCGGGCCAATCTTCAGAAAAAGATGGATGATCTTGAGGAAGAAAACAGAGAGTTGAAGGAAGAGATCGACGCTCTGAGAGAGGATATGAGAAAGCTTCGTAACAACATGCAAGCCATGGCAGAAGCTCAGATACAAAGAACTATGATCTCAGAGATCACCTCGACGCCCATAGTGGAGAAGTATGATCCTAGGTATCAAATGCCGAAAGATCATCCTTGGGGCATGCCTGTTAACTATATCCTGGAAGGATATGTTCCGCCGATCACTGAAGATCTGGGAATCTCAACAGAAGCCGTTGGGCCTGAAGGTTACAAACTTCGGGAAAGCGAAGATGCCAGAGGCATACTGAAGACTCCTAAAGGTTACAAACTTCGGGAGACGCCAAGACTCACTACCGTAGTCACGGTACCACCCCCTGTGGTGCACACTGTCTCGGAAGGACAGATTCCACAGATACCTTCTGGTAAGAAGGAAACTATGTTTGACAGAATGGAGGAATTCCAGGAGCAGTTCTTGGAAATGCAGAAGGAACTGCAAGCCATTCGTGGTCAGGATCTATTTGGAAAGGACGTCGCAGATATCTACTTGGTCCCAAATTTTAAAGTCCCACACAAATTTCAAGTGCCCGACTTGAAATATACAAGGGTAACTCTTGCCCTCAAATCCATCTGGTGATGTACGCCCGGCGGAAGTCAGCTCAGACAGAGAATCAGGACCTACTGATTCACTACTTTCAGGATAGTTTAATCGGTGCCGCACTCAAATGGTACATGGGTTTAAACCGTGCCATGATCAGCACATTCAGATATCTTGGCACTGCCTTCGTCCAACAATACAAATACAATTTGGTCATGGCACTCGACAGAGATCAACTCAGATTGATGTCGCAAAAGGACAAGGAAACCTTTAAGGAGTATGCTCAAAGGTCGCGTGAAATTGCCGCTCAAATTTGTCCACCTCTTGAGGAAAAAGAGATGACAAAGATCTTCTTAAAGACCTTAAGCTCATTTTACTATGACCGAATGGTTGCCAGTGCACCCAGTGACTTCACCGAAATGGTCGGCATGGGCGTACATCTTGAGGAAGCCGTCTGAGAAGGACGTTTGCTAAAAGACACTGGATCGACGTGCGGTACTAAAAAATACGGTAGTGCTCTCCCTAAGAAAAAAAAGCAAGATATTGGGAATATATCACTCGGAAAGCAAAGGCGACATTATCAACCGGTAGCAGCTGTGACTCCTGCTATCAACTCTGCGTCTATTCCTACGTATCAACCTCAGGTTGCGCATAACCAACCTGATCAAACAAGGACACAACATCCTCTTCAGCAGGCTCTTCCTCCATACAACAACAACCGTACAACACGGCCACCAGGGTTTGATCCTATACCCATGTTATACGCATAACTATTTCCATTACTACTGGCTAAGGGGCACATTCAGACTAAATCTCCTCTTACAGTACCAGAAAATCTGCCTTTTTGGTTTAAGGTGGATCAAACTTGCCCTTATCACCAAGGAGGATCAGGGCATAACATCGAGACCTGTCTCAATTTCAAGTCCGACGTGCAAAAGCTTGTTAGGAGCGGGGTCTTATCTTTCAAGGATACGAATCCTAATGTTCTCACGAATCCGCTGCCTCAACATGAGAAGGCTGCAGTCAATTTGATAGAAGGAGAGACTAACGGTGTCTATCAAATTCATGATGTACTCTTGTTAAAGACCAATCTGGTCAAGATGTATTGTAGACAGAGTGGATATGGCCATGTGCCACCTCATAATTATCACCAGTGTGATATCTGCTCTAAAGACATCCATGGATGTTCTATGGTGCAAGCATCCCTATAGGAACAAATGGATCTCGGATGGATCCAAGAGCACCGAGTTCGTGGAGTTAACATGGTCTACACTAATTCTAACGTCATTCAAAACCACGATATCCGTGCAATGAATGTCAACTTGGTGGCGATACACTCAAGGCAAAGCCAGTATCATAATCTGCCGCGGCACGATTACAGTTCCTGTCTGATTTGCTCGGTAAACAAATAGGGATGATCTTTCATACAAGGGGCCCTCCAGCGTCAGATGGATCTTGGATGGATCCAAGACTACCATGATAGGAATCCCTATCAGATCAACACGGTTCAGATCATTGATATTCGCGTGATGAATACCAACCTGGTAGAGTTACATGCTGAACAGGTCCGACTCGAATTCTTAATATCACATGACTATCAAAGCTGTAAAGCAGGTTGCGAAAACGATCGAGGTTGTACTCTTGTCCAGGAGGCACTTTAGCACTTGTTAAATCACTGGTGGATGCCAATTTATATGGATGAAGATATTCAGCAAATTAGTATCAGTAACAGGAATCCTACTCGGCGTCAGAGTCAGGATGTCCGATTTGTGGAAGCTAACCTAGTGAGTTTACATTGTATTCAAAGTGGGCATGGCCAGGTGCCACCACACAATTACGACCGTTGTAGCGTCTGTTCAGAAAGTAACCAAGGGTGTTACCTTGTGCGAGCAGCTCTTCAAAGTCAGGTAGATCGTGGAGAGATTCACCCATATCTGGGTTCTAGACCCATCAACTGGACGCCGAACTACCTTGCCGAGCAAGTTGAGGATGTTGTTACTATCTCTGGTCATCACAGGACCAGGGATATTTTTTCCATTATCCCTCTACTTGACGAATCTAAAGTTCCCAACTGGGAACGGATCGAGATCACTTATGATGGTCAGAAAAATCATAAGGTTCCCATAGTCATCTATCTGCCGGAACCATTATCGTATGAATCAACTAAGGCTATCCCTTACAAATACGGTGCAACAACCATTGAAAATGGAAAGGAAACTCCATTACCCTCCATCGTGAATATTGCAAACATCAGTCGTGCAACACGGAGCGGTCGAATCTTCAACCGAGGAGTTGGAGAACCTAACAAGGAAAAGGAACTTCAGACAGAAGCTCCCGATCCATTAGTCGGTCAATCCAGTAATCCCGACCTTTCGAAAAATAATGATGAGATGCTGAAGCTCATCCAAAGGAGTGAATATAACATTGTCGATCAACTGTTACAAACTCCTTCAAAGATCTCGGTATTATCACTATTACTCAGTTCAGAAGCGCACAGGGAGGCTCTACAGAAAGTCTTGGAGCAAGCTTTTGTGGAACAGGATGTAACAATCAGACAGTTTGATAGCATTGTCTCTAACATCCCTTCCTGCAATAATTTGGGATTTAGTGATGAGGAATTACCCGATGAGGGTCGCCGTCATAACATGGCGCTCAACATTACAGTTAACTGCCAGGACGATGCTTTAGCCAGCGTACTGGTAAACACAGGGTCAGCCCTGAATGTTATGCCAAAGTCCACTTTAATGCAATTATCATTCAAAGACCCTCCGATGAGAATCAGCGAGGTCGTCGTCAAAGCGTTCGACGGATCCAGAAAAATAGTTATCGGCGAAGTTGATCTTCCCATAACTATCGGTCCTCACACTTTCCAAGTCGTTTTCCAGGTCATGGACATCCGAGAAATGTACAGTTGTTTATTAGGAAGATCTAGGATACACCAGGCTGGAGCGGTCACTTCGACCCTCCACCAAAAGCTAAAGTTCGTCGAGAACGATCAACTTGTCACAGTTTATGGGGAACAAGCCTTGCTTGTAAGCATCTTGTCATCATCTACTGGTATAGAACCCGAGGAGGTTATTGGAACTCAGTTCCAAGCACTGTCGGTAAGCAAGAACAATCAGTTCAGAGGAGGAACCTCGATTTCCTCATACAAAGATGCTATCAAAGCGGTCGAGAGTACCGATACAACAGGATGGGGACAGCCTGTCATTCCTACTGACAATAAAACAAAGAAGGGTCTTGGTTTTTCTGCAACCTGTACCCAGACAGCTGCCAACGATGAAAGTCTTCATCCCCTTCAAAACTTCTTCCACAATGGAGGTATTCTTCACCCGGTGTCTCAGACAGTTCATGCTATCAATGAGAATGATCCCTCGACACAGATGAAGCATGGAAGTCCTATCTGAACGAGGACGGTTATATGTCTCAAGAAGAGGTGCCTACGCCATTTTTCTATCCCGCACAGAGTTCGAGATTTATACCAAGGTCAGACGTCGAAATGATCTACGGAGATTGTGATCCAGAAGGATGTCGTGCTCCGCCAAATTCGTTAGAGGAGGAACTCTGATGAAAGACAACTTTGACCATAATTACTATGGCCCAATGGATTGTCTGCCAATGTGGCAGCCCTACCCAGGAGACTTGGGGCCAGAGAGTCAGCTGAACAATGAAAGTCAGCTGACCATTATTGAACAGAATACCTGTGTCCCCACCGTGTCATGGGATCAACACTCAGGTCATTCAGAAACTACTCAACATAAAGATGAATTTGCAACGTTTGCAGGACTTGAATTCATCAACTATGCTTTTCCCGAGGTCAACGTCATCGAGAGAGATGACTCCTCTAGTTCAAAAGAAGTGTGGGACACCTTGGGACAACCGAGTGGAAAATACGACTATATGGTCAAGTACGCCACTCCCGAAAGCTCTCGTATCAGGCTCGAAGATATCCAACCTACTGGATGGGGAGATACAGCTGAGAGCACAAATACTATGCAAAATACAAATGAGGAATTCTCCTACGAAAATTCTACCTAGGAGACAGATTCCAATGATCCTGCTCCACCAGAAATCAGCGTAATTTCTGAAGACAAATCAAGGAAGGTGCCAGACTTTGTGATTCACTGAGGTGTTCGCCGCCAATGGGTTGCCGTCGAGGTTCCGAAGATCGTTCATCAGTCAAAGTAATTGCCATCTTTAACCTTTCACCCTGCCCAGGTGAAACGGATGTTTTGATAGGGCTCGCTTTCTGTAAATTTTCCCTCTTTGCTCCGCCTAAAGCGACAGAGTTTTGTTTTATAGGGCTGTAGTTTCAAGATTCGACTTGTTCATTAATAAAATAACGTCGTTCTTTAATTTCAGCATTAATTGTTGTTTTCTCTTTTTGCTTTTTCAGAAAATGGTAATCCTAAAAAACAATTAAAAATAAAAACAAGCAGTAAAATAAATACACTGCACACACTCGCATTTTCTCTATCTCTTCTAAACACGAATAATCACGTCATGCAGATTGCTTGTTTTAAACCCCGTTGAAACATACGATCCGATGCCTTCTCCCAACTTTGAATTCCCGGTATTCAAGGCTGAAGAATAAAATGATGACAAAATTCCAGAAGAGATCTCCCGACTACTCAGACAAGAGGAAAGATCCATTGAACCTCACAAAGAACCGTTGGAAACTGTAAACTTGGGTTCAGAGCAAGAAAGAAAAGAAATCAGGATTGGGGCACTGCTCAGTCCAACTGCCAAAGAGAGTTTGATAAAGCTTCTCAAAGAATTCCCCGATGTATTCGCTTGGTCTTATCAGGATATGCCAAGGTTGGATACCAGTATCGTGGAACATCACTTACCGTTAAGATTGGAATGTCCTCCTGTAAAACAAAGGTTGAGACGCACTCACCCGGACATGGCCATCAAAATCAAAGAGGAGGTACAGAAATAGATTGATGCGGGTTTCCTCGCCACATCTGAATATCCTCAATGGTTAGCCAACATCGTACCCGTTCCCAAAAAGGACGGAAAGGTCAGAATGTTTGTCGACTACAGGGATCTGAACAAGGCTAGTCCAAAGGATGACTTTCCTTTACCACACATTGACATGCTGGTAGACAGTACATCAAAGTTCAAAATTTTCTCCTTCATGGATGGATTCTCGGGCTATAACCAGATCAAAATGGCGCCAAAAGACATGGAGAAAACTTCGTTCATTACCCCATGGGGTACCTTTTGTTACAAGGTGATGCCGTTCGGTTTAAAGAACGTCGGGGCTACCTATCAAAGGGCCATAACTACTCTGTTTCATGACATGATACACAAAGAAATCAAAGTGTATGTCGATGATATGATTGCAAAATCTAAAACAGAGAGTGAGCACGTTGAACATCTGTCAAAATTGTTCGAACGTCTAAGAAAATTCAAGCTCCGCTTTAATCCCAACAAGTGCACCTTCGGTGTCCGTTCAGGGAAACTACTAGGGTTCATCGTTAGCCAGAAAGGAATTGAAGAGTATCTTGACAAGGTTAAGGCCATTCAAGAAATGCCTTCTCCGAAAACTGAATAACAAGTCAGAGGATTCCTGGGACATTTGATCTACATCTCCAGATTCATATTCCTCATGACCGTGACATGCGCGCCGATCTTCAAGTTACTTAAAAAGAACCAGGATTGCGTTTGGACAGAAGATTGTCAAACCGCCTTCGACAGTATCAAGGAATATCTATTGAATCCTCCGATTCTATCACCTCCAATGGAAGGAAGACCGCTGATCATTTACCTCACAGTCCTAGAGGACTCAATGGGATGTGTACTTGGCCAACAAGACGAAACCAAAAGGAAAAAGTCTTCCATCTACTATCTGAGCAAGAAATTCACTGACTGCGAGGCTCGGTACACAATGCTTGAGAAAACTTGTTGCGCTTTGGCTTGGGCAGCCAAACGTCTACGTCAATACATGATTCGTCATACTACTTGGTTAATCTCCAAAATGGATCCAATCAAGTATGTCTTCGAAAAGCCTGCTCTCACGGGAAGAATTGCCCGTTGGCAGATGCTGTTATCAGAATATGACATAGAGTACCACACTCAGAAAGTCGTTAAAGGAAGTATTTTAGCCGATCATTTGGCTCATCAAACGATTGACGATCAGGAATCAATCGGGTTTGACTTCCCAAACGAAGATGTCATGTATCTAAAAATGAAAGATTGCGATGAACCGCTACCCAGTGAAGGGCCAGAACTAGGTTCCCAATGGGGACTTATCTTTGACGGAGCAGTTAATCATTATGGAAACGGAATTGGGGCAATCATTGTTACCCCTCAGGGTACCCACATTCCTTTCACTGCCAGACTTACGTTCAAATGTACGAACAACGAGGCCGAATACGAAGCTTGTATCATGGGTCTCGAAGAAGCAATTGATTTAAGGATCAAAAACTTGGACGTATACGGCGATTCAGCCTTGGTTATCAATCAGATAAAAGGAGATTGGAACACATACCAATCAGGACTGATTCCTTACAAAGATTATGCAAGAAGGTTGTTACCTTTCTTCAACAGAGTCGAGTTTCATCACATCCCTCATGAGGAGAATCACATGGCTGATGCATTAGCCACTCTCTCTTCCATAATTAGTGTAGGTCAATGGAAAGACCTACCTAAGATCAACATAATGCGCCTCGAAAGGCCCGCTTACATCTTTGCGATCGAAAAAGTCATAGACGACAAACCTTGGTATCACGATATCAAATGATTCCTTCAGAAACAAGAGTACCCATCTTGGGCACTTAGAAAAGACAGAAAGACCCTCAGAAGATTGGCTGGAAACTTCTTCCTGAGCGGTGATACACTCTATAAGAGAAACGTTGACATGGTCTTGCTCCGATGCGTAGAAAGACCAGAAGCAGACATGCTTATGAAAGAAATTCATGAAGGATCATTTGGCACTCATGCCAATGGACACACAATGGCGAGAAAAATCTTAAGAGCAAGGTACTACTGGTTGACCATGGAATCCGACTGCTACAAGTACATGAGGAGGTGTCACAAGTGTCATATATACTCCGACAAAATTCATGTACCGCCATCACATCTCAAAGTTCTCTCTTCTCCATGGCCATTCTCGATATGGGGAATCGACATGTTTGGCATGATTGAGCCCAAGGCTTCGAACGGACATCGGTTCATTCTGGTAGCCATTGACTACTTCACCAAGTGGGTCGAAGCAGCGTCATTCGCCAATGTAACCAGACAAGTAGTGATCTGATTTATCAAAAACAATATCATTTTCCGTTATGGTGTTCCGAGCCAGATCATTACTGATAATGGATCTAACTTGAACAATAAGATGATGAAAGAGTTGTGCATAGAGTTCAAGATTGAACACCATAATTTATCTCCCTACCGACCCAAGATGAAAGGAGCGGTAGAAGCGGCTAACAAGAACATCAAGAAGATTGTTCAGAAGATGGTTGTCACCTACAAAGATTGGCACAAGATGTTACCCTTTGCTCTTCATGGTTATCGTACATCTGTCTGTACTTTAACAGGGGCTACCCCTTTCTCTCTAGTGTATGGCATGGAAGCAGTGCTCCCCATAGAAGTAGAATCTCGTCAATCCAAGTATTGATGAAAGCTAAGCTCACCAAAGCTGAATGGTGTCAAAGCCGACACGATGAACTGAATCTGATCAAAGAAAAGAGAATCACGGCACTATGCCACGGTCAGTTGTATCAACAGAGAATGAAGAGGGCGTTTGACAAAAAGGTTCGACCTCGTGTCTTCAGAAAAGGAGACCTCGTGCTCAAGAAGATTCAATCATTTCTCACTGACTCTCGGGGCAAGTGGACTCCGAATTATGATGGCCCCTATGTGGTCACGAAAGCTTTCTCAGGCGGCGCCTTGAGACTTGCAACCATGGAAGGAGAGGAATTTGCCTACCCCACGAATGTTGATGTAGTCAAGACATACTTCTCTTAAACAAAAAAAAAAAAAAACGTCTCGGTGGATTAAAAACCCAAAAGGGCGGTCCAGGCAAAAGTTAGAGACATGAAAAAAATCATCCCGATGGATTGGAAACATCACAGTACAATCCAGGCAAAATTAGGGATAATGGCAAGTAACTATGTTCAACAGAGGCAAGTCCCTCAGCAGCAGTTACATCATCTGTCAGAAAACTCCAGTCAAGGTCATCTTCGACAGAAGCTCAGGATGTCCCGAATTCAAAGTTGGTAGAAGGATAGTGGTCGTTATGTTTCAATGTAGCCCTTTTCCCTGTAAATTACCATTTTCAAACTTTGTATATACTCTTTGGAATCACGCGTTTGGCTGATCTCCATCTTATCAATAAAATTTGAGCCCTTGTGCTTTTGTTTGTAATTCTTATTTATTTTAGCTTTACAGAACGACGTTGTTAACATGATTAACGATTCTTGAAATAAAACAAAAATGAATTTACTTGTTAAAACTTTTTCTGCTTTTAAAATAAAGTCGGCAATTTCTTTTGACTGTTGAACATCAGAAGAGCATCAATCGCTTCTCCAGAAGTAAGCAAACTTTAAAGTACAGAATCAAAGTACTCCTTCTACGCCAGTGCGCCTGAATGAAGGATCAATAGTGTCGGATGCAACTATTCCATCTGATACCCTCGGCCGAGTTCTTATCTCCTAAGCCCGACCAACATAGCTCCCAATAGGGACTATCTTTCCTAAGCAAGGTGGAATTGCTATTCTGAACCAGCGGTACTTCTTTGCCCCGCGGTGTCCGTGTATCCAGTCGTGTTCATCCGTCAGTTTGTATGTCGTGTCAGTTTTGTCAGCATAAACATACATACATCATGCATTCTATTTGTATTCTCATTCATATTGCATCACTATCACTCTAGTCGGTCTAGTCCCCTAGTGATAGAAGTTCTTTCAATCGAGCTGTCAGTTCTTTCCTCGTCAGGAAATGTTGCGTCTGCACTGCCTCTCTCCTACAGTGTATCTCTGGATTAGAGTCGGCACTCGACCACTTTGATAACTTGAACCTCTGAAAAACCAGAGGAACCTTCAGTCAGCATCACTCTTCGCCATTGAAGATGATATCCTTGCTTCCCCGAATTAAGGAAAATCCACAGGGAAAGCCCCTTAATCATAGATTCGGCAGCACACCAGTTTCGCTCTAAAAAGATCGCTGATGAAAAGGTCATCGGCACCTCAAAATTGGACCCCATCATATGGCGTTTCTCCGGGAAGATCCCGAGAAAAGTATGATGTAAGATCCCAAGCGATAGCAGTCTCCTAAGAGACCTGCTTTCCCTCAGTAGAAACAAATGGCATCTCCAACAGAGAAGTTTGTACACCTCTACAACTCAGACGACTGGGTTCCCCAGCGAGTCTGACATCAAAGTTTTTCTATCAAATGGCATCTCCCCAGGAAAATTCGGTGAGAAGTTTGAGGAAAATCCGCTACAAATAGCGTCCCTTGTCAATAAATTTTATTGACAAAAGAAACTTAGACTAGTTCCTTGGTAGGAAACCAGGATTGAGGGGAAGTTTAAATCAGAAACTAAGACCAGTTCCTTGGTAGGAAACAAGGATCGAGGGGAAGTTTAAATCAGAAACTAAGACCAGTTCCTTGGTAGGAAACTAGGATCGAGGGGAAGTTTAAATCAGAAACTAAGACCAGTTCCTTGGTAGGAAACCAGGATCGGGGGGAGGTTTATCCCGAAAGGAAACTGAGACTAGCTCCTTGGCTGAAGACCAGGATCGAGGGGAAGTTTACCTTTTCTAAGCATCATTGCTTATCAAAAGAAGATGAATGTGTAAGCTACCATTCATAGCCATCAAAATTTCAGGTATTTCGATATTTAATCCTCTTGCACCCCGAATGCCCGAATACCTTCGTCATTCACACCTTCGGGTCCAAGAAGATTAAATAGGGGCATCTGTCATACCCCAAAGTTTGACCACTAAGATTTCCCATCATTGTGCAAATCATCATCATAATATGGATGTACCTTTGTGCCTCATCAATCTCCTCAAGGAATTGTTGAGCATTCACCACAATCAAAATTAGGGTTTCAAGCCCTCTCTGAGTGCTTAGACAAAGGATCAATCAAGGAATGACATGATCTTCAACTTGTCTAACCTCTCAAACATTCAAAATGGATCAAGAGGACTCCCACTTCAAGGATTAAGCACAAGGTTGCTCCCTTCTAGGTGGATCAAGCTTCAAGATCGCCAGTGTCACCAAATTAGGGTTTTGGTCCACCAGGGCCTCCAGATGGAAATTTTCATCTGGCCATGAGCCAATGATTCAAAACATATCCTAATATACTCCATGGAACCTCATGGACCCAATCATCAAGTCAATTTGGCCTCAAGGGATGCATACATCAAAAATCAGGAATTAGGGTTTCTTGACCTAATTCACCCTAAGTTGACTTTTAGGGCAAATCATGAGCCAAGACCTCAAGAGAGGGTTTGAGGGTCTCTAATGAACTATATTGATCCATTTGGAACAATGGATTAATCCAAGAAGCTTGAGCAACAAGTCTCAATTTCATCTGCACCACAATTAGGGTTTTAAGGAAAAAGTCAACTGTAACTTTGACTTTTGACCAGGACATGCTCCCAAACCCTAGGACATGCCTCAATATGCCCCATGACACCCATGGAACATGTCCATCAAGTTTGATTTAGGTCAAGGACATGATTTCCTGAAGAATTGCACAGTTTGGAATTCATCTGATAAAAAGTCAACTGTGCACAAAAGTCAACTTTGACTTTTTGAGATTTTTCACCAAAATGGATTTTTAACCCTAAAATGATGTTAATGTATGATTTGAATCATCATTCATCAAGAAAAATCAAGAAAAGTTGGATAACTTGTAAAAGGGGTAACCATAAAAAACTTAGAAAATTTTCTAAGTTAAAAATAAAGTGGCTAGGGTACCAACTTTGGAGGACCATAACTCCTAAACCACAAAGCCATTTTCTCCCATCCAAGGCTTGATTTGTAGATCTCATTGCCCTCTACAAAAACTTCAACTATACCTAATTCCAATTCATTGTGGATTTTGAGTTATGGAGTGATCAAAATCAAGAAAAGTCACTTTGTTCCAACACTTGGTGAAAATTTCACTAACTCAAATTTTACCCTACTTTTTGCCAAATGTAGGGGGGTTTTTCACTTGGATTCAAAAGAGATCAAAACCAAACATGTTCAAACAGTTGTTGTATCATGTAAGGGCTTTCCAAAATGGCCAAGAACATTACCAAATTCCATTTGAGTCATGAGATATGACATTAGAAAGTTTCCTTGCTGAAATCTGCCAAGGCAAGGCAGAATTTGCATTTTTGCTCGATTTGCAAAATTAGCCAAATCCAAATGCTCCTATCCACTTGGACACCTCAGAGGATTGAATCTAAAGGGGACAATCACTGAGCCAAGCCTCCAAAATCTTTGGAACAAGAAATAGCATGGTGAACCTAGAATGGCCAAAATAAGGACAAGACTCCAATTTTGGATTGGAGCATTCAATGGAAGCATCAAGGTGGCATGGACTGAGCCATTCTCAACTGAATTCAGTCAAGACTTATCAAAGACAAAGGGAACCACAACCCTGTTCCCTAACCTCTAGTCAATGGCTAGAGGAGACTTGGATTTCCATTGGCCATCATTGAACAAACACCTGCTGCAGTTGCCATTCACTGTGGATCCCAAAACAAACTTGCTCTACTATAAATAGAGCTCAATTGTGATCAGTTTAAGTACACCAAAGGCCTAAAATAATTGCCTTTCTCAAAAACCACTTCTCACTCTCAAAAATGCCTTTCTTAGCAAGTCACTATCGGGTTTTTCATTAGAGAGCAATTCCACTCAAACCAATCACACACACACCTCATATACATCATATATGAGCTGATCAAACACTTAAACAACATCTGGAACACTGATTTCTCAGAATCACCAGTCAATTGCTCAAGGTTTTAACCAAAGTGCAGTTGAGATGCCATGAAGTGATCCAGCCATTCTCAGTCAAGTCCAAGCATTCAAACACACTCCATAGGGTGTAGGGAAGCTGTTCAGATCATCACAATTCATCTGTAACACCTCCTACGCAGGAATCAATTTGCTCTTGCTGTCACGATTTAGAGGTAAGCTTAAACTTGGTCATCTCTCAATCTATGCATATTTCCTCGCACAATACTTTTGCCAAATGTTCATAATCATGCATGGAATGTTTCCCCTCAATTAATTGCATTGTTTGAATCGTGTATAAAAAATCCTAGCCTTCATGCAGAAATTAGGGTTCTTGAGGATTTTTCGTGATTTCTTGTTATATGTTTAATTTAAATGAAATTAAATACCATAGACATGATCGTGAGGTTGAAACGAGTTGATTGGTATGTGGATTGCATGATATAATCAAGTATTCAATGAGATTGGAGAGAAAATGCAAATCTGGGCAAGCCCATAACACGCGCGTGTTCTTGGGTGTTCTTGGCGCCATTTTCATAAATTCAAATATTTGAATTTTGTGATTTTATTTAATTGATTCAAAAATTAATTTCTCTCTGAGTTTTAATGATTTTGAGTTGATTATTTTTTTAATAATTCACAAAAATGTTAAAATATTTTATTTTTCCAAAAAATCCCAAAAATATTATTTATTTTATATAATTGATATTTTTGCAAAGAATTAATGTTTTAATTGTTTTTGACATTTAAAATATTTTTTCCACCTTGATTTTGCAACTTTTAATGCTTTCTAATTATTTTGTAGGTAATACTTAATTTTTGAAACATTAATCCAAGATCACAATTTGTTTTTCCTATGTTAAACAATTTTGATCATTTTAATTGAATTTTTATTCAATTAAAACACATTTTTGAAAAACAAATTAGGGTTTTGGATTAATTCAACCCTCATAAATCATTTTCAAAACATTTTGGGCCTCTAATAGAGTGTAAGACCCAATCCTTTTTTTGACCAAATCATTTTTGGGCCTTAGTATTGTATAAGTCCCGATACCATCAAAAAACAAACGGCGCGATCGTCGCCTTGTGAAAAATAACCTTTTGGGCCTCTACTTAAGCTATAAGACCCATTCAAAACATTTGGGCCTCTAATAGAGTGTAAGACCCAATCCTTTTTTTGACCAAATAATTTTTTGGGCCTCAGTGTATTGTATAAGTCCCGATACCGTCAAAAAACAAACGGTGCGATCGTCGCCTTTTGAAAAATAACCTTTTGGGCCTCTCCTTGAGCTATAAGACCCATTCAAAACTTTTGGGTCTCTAATAGAGTGTAAGACCCAATCCTTTTTTTGACCAAATCATTTTTGGGCCTCAGTATTGTATAAGTCCCGATACCGTCAAAAAACAAACGGCGCGATCGTCGCCTTTTGAAAAATAACCTTTTGGGCCTCTCCTTGAGCTATAACACCCATTCAAAACTTTTGGGCCTCTAATAGAGTGTAAGACCCAATCCTTTTTTGACCAAATCATTTTTGGGCCTCAGTGTATTGTCTAAGTCCCGATACCATCAAAAAACAAATGGCGCGATCGTCGCCTTTTGAAAAATAACCTTTTGGGCCTCTCCTTGAGCTATAAGACCCATTCAAAACTTTTGGGCCTCTAATAAAGTGTAAGACCCAACCCCCTTTTAACCAAAATCATTTGGGCCTCAGATATTGTATAAGCCCCTTCGCGTTAAAAGAAAATCTCGGAGCGATCGCCATTTCAAACGGAAAGTCAACTGGGCCTACCCTCGTGTTATAAGCCCCACTCTTTTTCTTTAAACCTTTTGGGCCTCTTGAGAGAGTGTAAGACCCATCCCTTTGTACAGAAAACAATTTTTGGGCCTCAGTCACTCATATAAGTCCCTCTGTACAAATTCAACAGTGCGATCACTGATAAAACCCTAGGCCTCTCCTTGAGCTGTAAGCCCCAAATCTTTCTTTTTCAAGCACTTTCTCCTTTGATTTTGAATATACTGTTGTTTTCAATATTTCTTTGTTGAACAACTAACCAAACAGCATGGAAGCTCTACAACCGAGTAAGTGTTTATACGCTTTCATTTACCGCTTTCATATACATATAACTGTATTGTGGGGCTGTTTCGTTGTAAGTCTTCTTTCATAAACTCATATCAACTGTGTAATAATAGTATAGATATTTAGAGTTCCCTGGCAACTACTTCTAGCATTAAGCCCGTTGATCACTCTTAGAAATAGTCAAAACTAGATCCCCATAGGATTACCAGACACAGTCTTCCCTCCTCTTGGGGTTAAACAATATGGAGATATGAAAGGCAGCATTCTCAGTGAACCCTTTCGTAGACTGTCACTTGTAGAAGTTGTCAAAGGAACTTTATTCCCCAGAGATGATCTCTTCTCTGTGAATTGCATCTCTTGAGTTTCTTCCAAATTCTCGAACTTTCCTGGCTTGATCTATTCTCGGTGAATGGTATGTCTTGAACTTCTCAGGGTTTGGGGACCCACAGGCTTCTTAAAAGCACTTGTCAAGAAACTCTACTCCCCAGAGATGATCTTTTCTCCGTGAATGGCATCTCTTGAGTTTCTTCCAAATTCTCGAACTTTCCTGACTTGATCTATTCCTTGTGAATAGCTTGCCTTGAATTTCTCGGGGTTTGGGGACCCATCGGCTTCTTAAAAGCATCGGCCTCCTCTTGGGCATCGTACAAGGACCCACAGGCTTCCTAAAAGCAACCCCGCCTCCTCTTGGGCTTAGTACAAGGACCCTACGACTTCTTAGAAGTATTCACAGCCTCCTCTTAGGCTTCGTATAATGATCTCTTCCTCCGAGAATGATAGCCTCCTCTTGGGCATCGTACAAGGACCTGTCGGCTTCTTAAAAATTTCCAGCCTCCTCTTGGGCTTCGTACAAATTGTCCCGACGACCTCCTAGAGGTATAGAAACAGAACTTAGTCATCTGCATAGAACAGTCCTTTCATAGAGTCTACTACTATTTCTCAAAGCATAAAACTCTAGACTTGGACAGTCTAACCTCCTTGAGTCTAAAAGACATTCTCAAGCACCCTTCAAGAATAGGAAGGAACCCCGTAGACTTGGACAGTCTTGATACCCTTCGGATTTCCCACTTCCTTAAAGAACAGGAATAACCCGGATCCTCGAATCAAATCCTTGAGTACAACATTGCTCATATAAGAACTGATTTTCTCTTTCAAAATCAGTATACTGGACCTGTCACTCAACTGAAACGGTAACCATAGCCTCCTCTTAGGCTTTGTATAATGATCCTTCTCCAATGAAGTTAGCCTCCTCTTGGGCTTTATACAAATGATTCTCCCCAGCGGAGTCAAACAACGTTTAGCCTCTCTCTCGGGCTTTGTACGAGACACATAAGAGACTCCCTCGTTGAGTCAATCACCCCTTTCGCCTCCATCTCGGGCTTCGTACGAGATACAAAAAAATCCTCTTGTTGAGTCAAATAGCCTCCATCTCGGGCTTTATACGAGATACCAAAAGACTCTATCGTCGAGTCAAAAACCTTTTAGCCTCTCTCTCGGGCTTTGTACGAGACACATATTAGCCTCCTTTTAGGCTTCGTATAAGAAAACCACTGGTTGATCCAATCAACCTTTTAGCATCAAAGTTGTGCCTCGTTCACAGTACACAAACATCAACACCTCCTTCCCCTTCATCTAATTGCTGTAAACGGCAAGCCTCTGGATCATCTACATCCATGCCACTGTCCCTCTTTTAGCATGAGAAATTCCTAAGGAAAGATAGCATTGCTCTAAACTGAGTTAAAGTCTTCTCCTTCAGGTTAAAATCCCTTATAAAGGAAATTATGGCATTGCCAGATTCACAAATCCCGGTTAAAGTAATCCTCCTTTATAACCAGTCACCCAATAGTTGTGACATACAGACCCCCTTTAGAGATGACAAATTCCCTCTAAAGTTGAGACCTTTTAGCTTCATATCTTGGGCTTTGAACAAGATACAAATAAACCCTTCAGCTTCACATCTTGGGCTTTGAACAAGATACAAACCACCTTTAGCTTCACATCTTGGGCTTTGAACAAGACACCAAAAACACCCATTTTCCTCCCGTAGACTAGGAGGAACTACGAACGCTCTGATTTCCCTGTTTCGGTAAACGGGAATACGTAGGCATAAGATTGAAAGAAAAAATCTTAGCGAGCACAATCAACAAAAAACCTAAATCCCATACTCTCACATCAAAAAGCATCAGTCCTAACATCCTAATCCTTGTTCCCCGCCAGAAACATTCTGTAAAAATAAAAAGAGAGAAAACCGTATTGGAGAAAATACAAATAACTAGTACAAAGGCCCCCCCCCCCCCCCACATTGATAGCATTCGTAACCTAACAGACCGCTGTTTAAACTCAGTATGCAAAGCAGGGTTAATTAGAGACATCTATTTCCCTTCCTTCATCAGCTTTAATAGGATAAAAAATGAATCAACCTGTAGTAAACTCAACCGCAGAGAGCGACCAGCGCTTAAGAACCGTGTCCAAAATCGCTCGCTACACCTTCAAAAATGGTGAGAAATCCAACAATCTTCTTCTCTTTTTCTTCTTGTGCGAAAAGTTGTTGTTGTTGATGAATTTGAAACACCGTGTTGTTGTTGTATCGTTGTTGAATTATGATTGTGCCTAAGTGAATTAAAATTTGCAGGTGAGGATTTGAATGGTGTTGGAGAATTAGAAGGCGGTGAATTGATGGAAAATTAGAAGGTGAAGGTTAAAGCATTGAGGAGAATTGATGAAGGTGAATGAAAGTGAATATTGAAGCTTGAGGTTTTATTTCTACAGAGTTTTTAGAGGCTTTTCAAGCTTGAGAAATTGTGAGAGCTCTATTTATAGAATGAATTGAGGTGAAATCTGGAAATTTGAATCTCAAAAATTGATTGCCGTTATGCTCTTGAGTTTTTACGTTTTGCTCACCAAGTGAATTTGTTGTTGCGTTTGTGGATTATGCTCACGCATTTTGATTGTGTCATTTGGAGCTGAGTTTTTTTTCCATTGCTGCAGCTTGTGTGCGTCGCGGCTTACGGCTGCGTGATGGCTTTTATGTGTGGCCGTGTTTTGTATGATTCACGGCTTGCGCTGTAGCTGGCATTTGTAGTTTGGTAGCTTGGAATGTAGATGGCTTGGACAATGGCTTGACTGATGTAGTATGGCGTGAAGGCTTGTGAAGCTTGGAGTTTGGACACTTGGAAATTCTTGGTTTATGTGTTTTATTATTTTTCAATTGTTTGGAAAAAAGGAAATGGGCCTAATGAAAGGTTTTTTAATGAAGACAAGTTAAATGGGCTTTTGTGACACATGGGCCTTGTATTTTTTTGTGCTATTTTTTTGTATATGGTGTATGACAAGTTTGGATAGAATAAATGGATAATTGGAATTAGATTTATGAAAATGGATAATAAATGGTTTAGAAACAAAATGGTTAATAGAAATGGTTTAAGGAATGAATAGTTGAATTGGATATGAAAATTTGGTTTAGAAAATGGATTGAAAAAATGAAAATGAGAAATGGTTTAGAAACGTGGATTAAAAATGGATATGAAAATGGATCGCGGATGACCAATCTTTATTTTCAACCCAAACTGATCTTGACTTTTTCCATAAGCCTCAACCACTACTGAACAATTGCCATTTGAATCTGACTTTCTGAACCCAAAACTCATATGAACCACTGCTTGATAAACTGAAGAATCTCAGCACAAGGCATCTTGCTTTTGAACAAACCCATATGACTTGAAATCACTTCATTACCTTTGATAAACCTGCACGACACACAGAGAGAGAAACAAGCAGACGACAACATATTTTTTTGTATTTTGGTTAGAGGTTAGATAAACAGAAGCAAGTAATAATGCAAGTGAGAAAATACACAATTACCAGGGAGAAACACAAAATGTGATATTGTTTGTGGTATGAGATGTAAATGAAAATGAGCGAAATCTTAGGGGAAAAAATTAGGGCCTTACACTTAGGACGACCTTTATTTTTGGGGAATCAGTGAACGTTCTCTTTGTTTGGCGATAGTACTGTACCCCGAGGGATGAATGTACTATTGCTTCTCAAAATAGAGAACCCGGAACTGAGGAACCGCTGTTTTAGTACCCACATGTGAGTAGGGGCGGGTGTTTACAGGTTTGCAGGTGAACATGCCTCCCACATACCTTGATACTCTGGTATTTTCACAGACATATGGTGTAACCTATTACAGTCAGTTGGTTTCTATCTACAGTAATATTCCCAGATTTGTACAGACACCGTGCATATAGTCCAGCACAGACACAGAGCACGCTGATACCATGCCCTTTTGCATTGCCTTATCATGACATAACATTCATGTTTGTCATTTACGGGTGCTTATTACACTTCTGATTCCAATCAATGGGCTCGACAGAGAGAGTTGCCAAGAGAAAGAATAATGTTGCCTACAAATTCCCGGAACCTACTTGGGATTTACTGCATAAGGTGATAGCTATGGTTGACCCGAGTGTTCTTATCAACTTCCAGAAGAGATATGGGAAATTGGTTGAGATGGTTCGCAGTATCACACAGTATGAACATGATGCTCTTCACACTTTGCTACAGTTTTATGAGTATTCGTTGAGATGCTTTCGCCTTCCTGATTATATTTTGATGCCTACGTTAGAAGAATTCTCATTTATTTTGGGAATTCTGGCCAAATCAGCATTACCATTCTTTTCTGGTAGTCACCCTAGCATAGAGGAGATTGCCGTTGTGGTACAGGTGAAAGATTCAGTGCTAAAGAGGAATGTGGCTAGCAAAAATGGGGTCACAGGTTTTCACTTAGGATTTCTTACCGATCAAGCTCAAGAGGCCGTTGGCGTAAAGAATTGGCCAGTTTACAATTCCATCCTGGCTTTGTGCATATATGGCATTGTTCTTTTCCCTAATCAACAGGAGTTTGTGGATATGCAAGCTATAAGAGTTTTTGTTCTCAAAAATCAGGTTCCTACTTTGTGAGGAGATTTTTACTACTCTGTGCACTTCAAGAATGAAAAAAGAAGGGGAGGATCTGTCAACCGTTGCACTCCACTTTTATCTCATTGGTTTTTGAAGCATTTACCTCAAACAGGTGCTTTTGTAGACACAAGAGATTCTTTAAAATGGTCCAAGAGGATAATGGGATTAACTGCTAATAACATTGTCTGGTTTGATCGTCAGTTGCTGGGAATAGAGATTATCACCAGTTGTGGGAATTTTCCCAATGTGCCTCTAATTGGCAGGAAATGGGGAATTAATTATAACCCGATCCTGGCCATTAGACAGTTTGGATATGCTTCTAGGTATCCTCCCACAGATCGGGATATTGAGAAATCTTTGTTCTTTACAGGGACTGAAGATGAGGAAATGCTAAGAGAAGCTGTGAATGCTTGGGGGCACCTGCATAAAACAGGAAAAACAGTTTTTGGAAAAATGGATTGCAGATCTTACTCTGATTATGAAAGATGGATTGAAATGAAGGTAAATGAATTACTTTTGATTTTTCAAGGGAACGCCCTCTATATCCCGTAATGCCAGAGCAACCTACCACGGTAGCCGTCGAGGAATTTGACAAGGTGCAGAAGTTAGTGAAGGAGCTTCGGGTAGAGAATTCCGATTTGAGTAGTCTTCTTCAAAACGCTCTACATGCCAACAAAGAGTTGGAACAGAAAGCCCAAGACGCCAAAAAAATCTTAGCTGCAAGAGAAAAGGATTTTGCCGAAAGAGCTCAACATTTCCAGAAAATTAGTAAGGGTACCAATGCTTTCACTCAAGCTCATAAGAAGACCAAACATGCCTTAGCCCAGACTAAAGACACGCTAGCCAAATTTCAGCAAGCTTGGGATGAGGTTAGAATCGAAAACGCAGAGTTGCAGGAACAACTAAAGATTAAGGATGACGAGCTTAAAAAGGCACATGAACAACGGAGGGAATATCGGGAGAACCTTGGCAAAAGTCAGGAGCAATTGAAAAGCGCCAGAGATGAGCTAAAGACTTCCAAGAAGGAGCTTGAAGAGGCCATGGTAGATATGGGGAAACTCAAAATGCAAGCCGACGTGAAAAGGCATAAAGGGGTCTGTGATGATGAAGCTCTCCTGATGCATATGGGTTCACTGATTGAAGCTCTCACAAAAAGAGATGTTCTGATTAAGGAGATAATCGAAAGACCAAATCACCAGCGTACTCGCATACTCTTCGAGGAAGTCAAGTATTCAAGTGAAAATTTAAAGGAGTTGGAGTTGTCAGATTGATGGTTTTTTCTTTCATTCTCTTAATGTAGTTTTTGTTGATGGATATCATCAGGCTTGTTGATGAATCCACTATTTTGATGTATGATGTTTGAACTCATTGTTGAACGCTGTGCGTACGTCTGGTTTCTTTTTAATTGAAATGAGCAGTTTATTCAAAAATATTACGGCACGTCTCTTCATATTACGATTTCTGATCTTCAGATTTCTGTGGTTAAGATTGGAATCAGGGTGTAAGGCACCTCGGAAATGATAAACATGGCATTTGCATTGCATTGCATATCATTTTTTTTGCATGACTGGTACTCGTTGTAGGTCCTCTAACCTTTATTTGGTTGCAGGCACTATAGCTGATAACCACATACACTGGTACGCAACTCGCAGAAATCAAGTTAAGATCATGGATCAGATGCAAACTGAATTGGTTGAGCTGAGGAACAGAATGGACCAGTTCATGGCATTAATGACTGGTATGACCCAAAATCAGGAAAGACTCAGGGCGATGGTCGAGCGGCCAGAGGTAGAGGTGCCAGGTGGCAACAGTAATAATAGAGATACTGGTAATCAGACTGGCGTTAATGCAGGCGGTGACCCTCCTAGAAATACTGGGGTTCGTCATGTTGTGGAGGACAACCAAGATGAGCAGTTCACCCTGTTGGATGCTGAAGATGAGAACGCTCGCAGATTCGATGAGCTCGTTGAAAAAATTAGGTCCATTGAATCCCAAAATACTCTTGGTTTTGATGTTTCCGACTTGGGATTGGTACCTGGAGTAAGAATCCCACATAAGTTCAAGCCACCAACATTTGACAAGTACAATGGCACTACTTGTCCTAAAACTCATCTTCAATCCTATGTGGGGAGGATAGCCGCTCATACTGATGATGAGAATTTGTGGATGTACTATTTCTAAGACAGCCTTACTGGGGCGTCTCAAGAATGGTATATGAAGTTGAGCAGGACCTCTGTAAGGAACTGGAAGGACTTAGCCCAAGCTTTCGTCAAGCAGTATCAATACAACATGGATATGGCTCCAAACCGTACTCAGCTACAGAGTATGGCTCAGAATGGGAAGGAAAGTTTTAAAGAATATGCTCAAAGATGGCGCCAGTTGGCTGCCATGGTTCAACCTCCACTGCAGGACCGAGATATGGCCGACATGTTTATGGGTACTCTTCAGGGAGCTTATCTTGATAGGTTGGCTGCCTGTCCTTCAACTGGGTTTGCGAACATTGTAATCACTGGGGAAAGGATAAAATGTTTGTTGAAGCTCGAAAAAATACAAGATGTCAGTGGTGCTAGTTCTTCTAGAGTGAGGAAACCATTTGCTGGAGTTACCAGAAAGAGAGATGGGGAGAGCAGTGTTGTTTATAAGAATAGAGGAAGACGTAGAGGTTATCAAGGTTCCTATAATCAGGTTGCTGCTGTGACCATTCCTAGTGCACAAGTTCAATCACAGCCATAGCAACAGAATGTTCAGCCACAGAACAATCAACAGCCACGGAGATCATATCAGCAGAGACAAACTGACATGCATATGGACCCTCTGCCTTTGACTTACGCAGCTTTGTTACCCCAATTGTTGAAACTTAATCTAGTGGAGCTTTGTATGATGGGCCCGGTTCCTGCTGTATTACCAATGGGTTATGATGCTAATGCCCGCTGTGAGTTCCATTCTGGGCCTCCTGGTCATACTATTGAAAAGTGTTGGGCATTTCAGCATAAGGTACATGATTTGATTGATGCCAAGGCAATTAATTTCTCAGCTCCACCGAATGTGCTTCAGAATCCCATGCCAAATCATAATGTGCCAAAGGTCAACGCCATTGAAGATGGGAAGGTTTTGAATTTGGTAACTGATGTAAACAGGGTGAGGACTCCTTTGAGTTTTGTGAAGGCTCGGTTGTTGAGGGGGCAAGTTTTCTCTGGCTATGAAGAAGGTTGTGTTGATTGCGAGAATCAGAGTAATGGTTGTGATAAACTGAAGGCCGGCATTCAAAATTTGATTGATGAGGGGTGTCTACAGTTTGATCAGGGGGACAAAAAGGACGATGATGTGTCCACTATTACCATTTATTTTACGCTAGCTGAAATTCAAGTGCCAGCGCATGCTGCTATCCTTGTGCCTGATGTAGTGAGTCCTGTTACTATTATGGTGCCAGGACCCATTTCTTATACTAGTGAGCGGGCTATCCCGTGGCACTACGATGCAAATGTTTACTACCAAGGAGAAAAGTAAGAAGTGGAAACTCCAGCTGGGGGTAGTTCCAGTATTGATAATGTTGGAGGTCTTGGTGGTTTCACCAGAAGTGGACGCTTGTTTGCTCCACAGACTTTGAGAACTAATGCTGAAACTGAGGCAGCAACCAAAGCCAAGGGTAAACAGGTGGCTACAGAGGATGTTGTTGTTCCTGAATCTGGGCAGAAAGGTACTTTTGAGAAAGAAGTTGAGGAGTTCATGAGACTTATCAAAAAGAGTGATTATAAAGTGGTTGATCAGTTGAACCAAACTCCATCGAAGATTTCTATCTTGTCGTTGCTTATGTGTTCTGCAGCTCATTGAGAAGCACTTTTGAAGGTCTTGAATATGGCCTATGTACCTCAAGAGATTACTGTGAATCAATTAGAGTCTGTTGTTTCTAATGTGAATGCTAGCCATGGGATAGGTTTTACATATTATGATTTGACTACTGAGGGTCGCAATCATAACAGGGCATTACACATCACCATGGAGTGTAAAGGTGCAGTATTATCTCATGTGTTGGTAGACACGGGGTCTTCCCTGAACGTGTTACCAAAGAAGGCCTTAATGAAGTTAGACGCTGACGGAATTATTCTAAGACCAAGAGATTTGGTAGTGAGGGCTTTCGATGGTTCGAAACATTCTGTATTCGGAGAGGTAGGGCTCCCAGTAAAGATTGGTCCCCAAGTGTTCAAGTGCGTGTTCTACGTGATGGACATTCAACCCGCATATAGTTGCTTGCTAGGCAGACCGTGGATTCATGCCGCTGGGGCAGTCACATCTACGTTGCACCAAAAGTTGAAATATGTGGTTGATGGTCAAGTGGTTACTGTATGTGGTGAGGAAGACATCTTCGTCAGTCAGTTGTCTACCTTTAATTACGTGCAAATGGATGGAGAGATCCATGAGATGTTGTGCCAAGAATTTGAGGCAGTCAATATTTGTGATTCGGCTTCAAAGGCAGTATCTTCTCAGAGCGAAGAACAGGTGGGTACTTCTATTGCTTCTTACAAACAGGCAGTGGAAGTAATCAAAGTAGGTAATGCCCAAGGCTGGGGCAAATTGATTGAAATCTCTGCAAAGGAAGATAAGTTCAGTGTAGGCTATAATCCGTATCAAGCTGCTGCAACAGAGCGCAAGGGGCAGATTACTTTCTATAGCGGTGGAATCATTAATCCAAATCAGATGTGTGCTGCAAGTGAAGATGGCGTCGACAGTGATTGTGATCTCGACAATTGGGTGCGCCCGTGTGTACCGGGTCAAGACCTTTGCAATTGGTCTGTTGAAGAAATTGTTCAAGTTACTCTCCAAATAGAGTAATTTTCTTTGTTTTTCTCTGTTGCATGTCAAAATCTCGCGCTCTGCCCAAGGCATGTAGATCCATTTGTAGGCCCTCATAATTGCATTTGCAAGGTTTTTTTATCATTAATAAAGGACGTTTTACATGCAAATTTTGTGTTCCTTGCCTTTCATTTTTATTTTTGCAGAAAGACAATAAAATGGCAATGTTTTATTTTTTTTTTGTTTCTTTTTCAAAAAGTCTCGTTCTAAAATAAAGCATGACCCCCAATCCTGTAGACTTAATTGCCCGGATTTCATTGATAATGATTCTGCTATCGCCAAGTATGACTTTGATAATCCAATCTATCAAGCCGAAGAGGGGGATGAAGAAGACTGTGAACTTCCCGAAGAATTGGCTAGATTGTTGAAGCAGGAGGAGAGGGTCATTCAACCTCACCAAGAGACAATTGAGGTTATCAACATTGGTTCCGAGGATGCAAGGAAAGAAATTAAGATTGGAGCTAGTCTGCAGGCCGAGGTAAAGAAAGAGCTGATCAGTATGTTGCGGGAATATGTCGACATCTTTGCTTGGTCATATCAAGATATGTCGGGGTTAGATACAAACATTGTTGTGCACAGGTTGCCGTTGAAAGAAGGCTGTCCGCCTGTCAAACAGAAGCTTCAGAGAACTAAACCAGAAATGGCTCTCAAAATCAAAGAGGAGGTACAAAAACAGTTAGATGCGGGATTCCTGGCCGTCACCAATTACCCACCATGGGTTGCAAATATTGTTCCTGTGCCAAAGAAAGATGGTAAGGTTAGAATGTGCGTTGATTACCGGGATCTAAACAGAGCAAGTCCGAAAGATGACTTTCCTTTACCTCATATTGATGTATTGGTTGACAACACCGCTCAGTTCTCGGTATTCTCCTTCATAGATGGCTTCTCTGGGTATAATCAAATCAAGATGGCGCCGGAAGACATGGAGAAGACAACGTTCATTACCCCGTGGGGTACCTTTTGTTACAAGGTGATGCCTTTTGGGTTGCAGAACGCTGGGGCAACGTATCAGCGAGCTATGGTAACACTATTCCATGACATGATTCATAAAGAGATCGAGTGTTATGTGGATGATATGATTGCTAAGTCTCGAACAGAAGCAGAGACTGTTTGAAAGGTTGAGGAAGTTTCGACTAAGGTTGAATCTGAACAAGTGCACTTTCGGAGTGCGGTCCGGTAAATTGCCAGGTTTCATCGTAAGTGAAAAAGGAATTGAGGTTGATCCTGCCAAAATAAAAGCGATACAAGAAATTCCTATACCAAGAACAGAAAAAGAAGTATGTGGTTTCCTAGGTAGATTGAACTACATTGCACGGTTCATATCTCACCTCACAACCACTTGTGAACCAATATTTAAGCTCTTAAGAAAAGAACAAGCGATCAGGTGGAATGACGATTGCCAAAGGGCTTTCGAAAAAATAAAAGAATATTTGCGGGAACTTCCAATTCTCATGCCTCCAGTTCCAGGGATACCGTTGATCATGTATTTGACAGTGCTTGAAGGATCCATGGGTTGTGTCCTCGGTCAACATGACGAGACGGGTAAGAAAGAGCACGCCATCTACTACTTGAGCAAAAAATTCAATGATTGTGAATCACGATACTCGATGCTTGAGAGGACATGTTGTGCACTTGCATGGGCCGCTAAGCGATTGAGGCAATATATGCTCACTCATACAACCTTGCTAATTTCCAAGATGGATCCTGTCAAGTACATATTTGAGAAACCAGCATTGACCGGACGGGTTGCATGTTGGCAGATGGTGCTGACTGAATATGATATCCAGTATACTTCTCAGAAAGCCATCAAGGGAAGTATTTTGTCAGATTATCTTGTGCAGCAACCAATTGATAACTATCAGCCGATGAGGTTTGATTTTCCTGATGAGGACATCATATTTCTTAAGGCCAAAGATTGTGAAGAGCCGCCGTTTGACAAAGGACCGGATCCTGATGACAAATGGAAATTGATGTTTGATAGGGCCGTTAATATGAATAGAAGTGGCGTTGGAGCAGTTCTTATCACTCCGAAAGGGTCTCATATACCTTTCACTGCCAGATTAACTTTTGATGTAACCAACAATGAAGCAGAATATGAAGCTTGCATTATGGGCATTGAAGAAGCCATTGATTTAAGGATCAAGACTCTTGAAATATTTGGGGACTCTTCTCTAGTGATCAATCAGATCAATGGAGATTGGCATACCCATCAACCAAACTTGATTCCTTACAGAGACTATGCGAGGAGGTTGTTGACTTTCTTTACAACAGTGAAATTGTACCATATACCTCGAGATGGAAATCAAATGGCTGACGCTTTGGCAACATTATCTTCCATGATTCAAGTGAATTAGTGGAACCATGTGCCCAAAATTGAGGTGTCTCGTCTTGACAGGCCTGCACATGTGTTTGCTGTTGACGCGGTGTATGATGACAAGTCGTGGTTTCATGATATCAAATGCTTCTTGAAGAGTCAAGAGTACCTGGCTGGAGCATCCAACAACGATAAAAAGACTCTGAGGAGGTTAGATGGTAGTTTCTTCTTGAATGAGGACATGTTGTACAAACGAAACTTTGACATGGTTTTGCTCAGATGCGTGGATAAACACGAAGCAAACATGTTGATGCAAGAAGTGCACGAAGGCTCTTTCGGTACCCATGCCGGAGGACATGCAATGGCAAAGAAATTGTTGAGATCGGGGTATTACTGGATGACTATGGATGCAGACTGTTGTTGATATGCCCGCAAGTGCCATAAATGTCAGATTTATGCGGATAAAGTGCATGTACCCTGATAACACGAAAATGTATCATATATTTGCCTTGATTTACGACTAATAATTATGTTATTTCAGTCCAAGTGCCGATTATTCCGCAAGTATTCTAGTGTTTTCACAGGTATTTCATTGTCCAAGATAAAAAGGAGCAAAGTAGAGAAACATGAAGAAAAGAGTAGAAAACAGGATGAAATGTCAAGAAAAATAGCAGAAAATGAAAAGTGGTGTGTGTGACGACCGTCACACACTCACCATGACCGTCATGCAATCCAAAAGCGCACCACGCTCGTCACACAGTCATCACGACCGTCACGCGCACCAAAGTGGTTATTAAGTTCAGAAATGCAGATGTGGACAAAACACACCAATGCACACGCACGATCAACACTTCCTACATTCTCTCAACTTCAGTTTCAACTCACTTGAGCCAGTCTCCCTTAGACTTCTCAACCACCAAAGGTTGTGCTCCTATATTTTCTCCAACGTTAAGGCAATGCTTTAGCTATAAATACAACATGGATTGAAGAGCAACGAGACACACCATATAGAGAATTTACCCGAATTGCTGCAGAATTTATTTCAGAACTTTTACTTTCTTTGCATTCCTTGTTTGTTTCTTGTTCCCATTCCTTGTTTACCATCACTTGAATTAGTGATAGTTTCTCACATTGAGGAGTTATGGCACCATAGTTATGATTTTGTTTTTAATCTTGCCTTCATCATTCGTTATTCCGATACATTGAGCAAAAGCCTACCGACTTGTGGAGGAATTGTGAGAACCGATTTATTTCATATTTATCAGGTTTTTATTCATTATCGTAATAATAGCATTATTGTTTCCCATTGCAATGTTTAATTTACTGTTTCGCAATTTATTTGTATGCATGTTTGTTTTAATTAATATGTCTAGCTAAATCCGATTTATCAGTATGTAATTAAGTTAACCGGAATGGATTCGATAATGCTAAGCTAAAACCATAAACAACTTATTTTTTGGCCGCGATTTCTTAATTAAAACTGGACTTTTGTTACGAGAGTAAAAAGGTAGTAAAGGTTAGGATCAAGATCCACGAGAGTGTGAGATTTTAACCGGATAACTGAAATCGGGCATTGGTTTTAAAAACAGCGAGAGCGCTTTAAAGTTAATTAGACTGTATTAGTTTTCAAAAAGTGTTTTTAAACTCAAATGGGCTAGCGAGAGCAGACATTATGATTTAGGAATATAGTACGAAGCAAGATCTACGAGAGTGTGAGGTGAGGGCTTTTACACTGATATTTTCTACAGAAATATAATGTGACTCATTTTTATACGTTTAGGTTTTATTGAATCCATGATGGTATACTAAGTTACGTACCGATATCCTTATATCAACTAGTTTATTCTAAAAATTTCGATTCCCTTTAGTTTCCCGTTTTGAACTTAAAACCAAAACATCTTCGCCTTAGCTAAACACAGTAACAAACCGTAGCACTAGGTTGATTATCAGGTCTCTGTGGGATCGATATCTTTATTACTACGCGATAGGCTGTGCACTTGCAGTTAGTAACCGTTAGACTCAGAAAGTCGCGATCAAGTTTTTGGCGCCGTTGCCGGGGACTTTGATTTAGTCAATAGTGCAATTCTTTGTTGCGCAGTATAGACTAAGGCAACAAATTTTATTTCCCTTTTTCTCGATTGTATGCCAAGTACTCGCTCATAAAGCGAAGACTTGCAACCACCAATCGCCGAATTAGAGCGCTTCTTACATTTAAGACGCAGAATACTTGAGTATCAACGCAAGTATAATATTCCCGATCTTCTCGCTCATACTCCTGAACCAGTCAAAGAAAGAAACATGGCCGATAGACCACAGAACCGTCCTCTTAAGTATTATGCTACCCCATCTGAGCAAGAACCACACAACAACATTGTTGCCCCCGCTATCAACCGGAACGATTTCGAGTTGAAACCCTCATTGCTGTCAGCCGTACAACAACATCAATTTTCTGGAAATCCTACGGACGATCCTAATGAACTTTTGACCAAATTTGTGCAGTACGCAGACACAGTGAAGGAAAATGGTGTGACTACAGATGCGATAAGACTACGTCTTTTCCTTTCTCATTAAGAGACAGAGCTTGGGCTTGGTTGCAATCCTTGCCATCAAATTCCGTCACTACGTGGGATGAGTTAAAAAAGGTGTTCTTAGCCCGATATTTCCCACCAAGAAAAACAGCTATGCTGAGAGCCCAAATTAATGGATTTCGACAAAAAGATACTGAGTCTCTTTACGATGCATGGGAGAGATACAAAGACATGATGAGGATGTGCCCGCATCACGGTCTTGAAGATTGGTTAGTCATCCATACATTTTACAATGGTCTCTTGTACAATACAAGAATGACAATAGATGTCGCCGCTGGTGGTACACTTATGGACAAACCTTATACCGAAGCCTATCAACTCATCAAAAGCATGGCTCAAAACCATTACTAATGGGGAGGTGAAAGAACGCCAGTGGAGAAAGCTCAAACGAAAGGTGGAATGTACGAAGTTAGTAGTCTTGATCATGTCCATGCTAAGGTAGATGCCCTTGCTCAAAAGATAGACAACTTGACCATAACACCCGCAGCCACCGTGGCTGCCGTAGCTCCAAACTGCGAATTATGCGGAGTACCTGGACATGCTGCCCCCGAATGCAAAATTTTAGCAGGAGTCTCTGCTGATCAAGTGAATTATGCTCAAGGAAACCCGTATACAAATACCTACAATCCTGGTTGGAAAAATCATCCAAACTTTTCGTACAAGAACAATAACGCTTTGTATGCACCTAGACAAGCGCCAGCTGTGCCACCAGGATATCAAAAACCTGCTGCTAACGTTTCCAATGTTCCTAGGAAGTCAAACCTTGAAATTATGATGGAGAACTTCATTGCTGCACAAGCTCAACAGAACAAGGAGTTCCTTAACCAGAATGTTCACACCGGTGAGCAGATCAAACAATTAGCCAACAAGGTTGACGCTCTAGCCACTCACAACAAAATGTTAGAAACCCAAATCTCACAAGTGGCTCAACAACAAGCAGTTACCGCTGCCTCAGCTGGAAACCTTCCAGGTCAAACTCAAATTAATCCGAAGGGACATGCAAACGCTATAACACTTCGGAGTGGAACAGAACTAGAAGGACCCACTGACCCAAGAATCGAAAATCCAGCCATGTACCAAAAGCCTAGTAAGGAGTCTGAAAAGGAAGGAGAACCAAAGGAAAACAAAAAGGAAGATAATGGCAAAAAGGCCGAAGAGAAAGAAGAACCATATGTGCCTCCACCGCCTTATAAACCACCTATCCCGTATCCCTAAAGATTCGCTAAATCTAAAAACATAGGCCAATTTAAGAAATTTGTTGAACTTCTGAAACAATTAAATGTCACAATACCTTTTACAGAAGCAATCACACAAATGCCCTCATACGCTAAGTTCCTAAAAGAAATATTAACTAATAAGAAAAAACTCGAGGATACTGAAACCGTTATGCTTACTGCAGAGTGTAGCGCAATAATCCAAAACAACATGCCTCCTAAGCTAAAAGATCCTGGTAGTTTCTCTATACCATGTGTGATTGGAAAGTTTGTCATAGACAAAGCTCTGTGAACATGGGAGAACTGAGACCAACAAGAATGTCTGTACAACTAGCTGATAGATTAGTGAAATTTCCTCTAGGAATGCTAGAAAATGTTCCAGTACGTATAGGACAATTCTATATTCCTACAGATTTCATAATCATGGACATCCAGGAAGACTCAAACATTCCTATCATTTTAGGAAGACATTTCCTAGCTACTGTCGGAGCCATCATAGATGTGAAAAAAGGAAAACTGACTTTCGAGGTTGGTGAAGAAAAAGTTGAATTCATTCTCTCACAATTTTTCAAAGCACCTGCTATAGAAGATTCGTGCTGCTTCCTAGATATAATTGACGAATGCGTTAAAGAAATGGAAAAACACCAAAACACGTGTTCTGAAGTGCTGAGAATTCTGATGCCACCAATTTTAGAAGATGATAATTGGCGTGGTGAATACCAAGATAACAATCTTAGTGAATGTCTCGCACTCACTCCTGACCCTATGCCTTGCCTAAAGAAACCATCCGTAGAACTGAAAACATTACCCAAAGATCTAAAGTATGAATTCCTAGATACAGAACTCGAACGACCAGTTATAGTCAATGCAGATTTAGGACAAATAGAAACCGAGAAATTATTGCATGTCCTGAGAAAGTACCAGACTGCCTTAGGCTATAACATCTCAGACTTGAAAGGAATAAGTCCCTCTATTTGTATGCATCACATTACGCTTGAGGAGGACTGTAAAACCTCTAGAGAACATCAAAGGAGAATCAATCCCATTATGAGTGATGTCGTTAAGAGAGAAGTGCAAAAGCTATTAGAAGCAGGAATCATATACCCAATATCAGATAGTGAATGGGTTAGCCCAGTTCACGTGGTACCCAAGAAAGGAGGTGTTACAGTCATCAATAATGAAAAAGGCGAATCTGTAGCACAACGTACTCAAACCGGATGGAGAATGTGTATCGATTATAGAAAACTAAACAAAGCCACTCGTAAAGATCATTTCCCTTTACCATTCATAGATCAAATGCTTGAACGTCGGGCTAAACACTCCCATTTTTGCTATTTAGATGGATATTCAGGATTCTTCCAAATTCCTATCCATCCTGACGACCAAGAAAAGACTACTTTCACATGTCCCTATGGAACTTTTGCCTACCGGCGAATGCCTTTCGGATTATGTAATGCACCCGCAACATTTCAGAGATGCATGATGTCCATCTTCTCTGACTTCTTAGATGGTATAATGGAAGTCTTTATGGACGATTTCTCTGTCTGTGGGGAAAGTTTTGAACGATGTCTATCAAACCTCGAAATGGTGCTCTAACGATGTGTAAAAGTCAACTTAGTGCTGAATTGGAAAAAATGCCATTTCATGGTCCGACAAGGAATCGTGCTAGGACATATAGTATCCGACAGAGGAATCGAAGTCGACAAAGCAAAAATAGAAGTAATAGAGAATCTCCAGCCACCAAAAACCGTTAGAGAAATTAGAAGTTTCTTAGGACACGCCGGTTTTTCCGACGTTTCATTAAAGATTTCTCTAAGATAACCAAACCCCTAACTGAGCTGTTAATGAAAGATGTTGAATTCGTCTTTGATGACAAATGCTTGGACGCATTTCAAACACTCAAGCAAGCTTTAATATCAGCACCCATTATGCAACCCCCAGATTGGAATAAACCATTCGAAATCATGTGCGACGCTAGTGACTATGTTGTAGGTGCAGTCCTAGGACAAAGGAAGGACAAAAAGCTTCACGCAATCTATTATGCCAGTAGAACCTTGGATCATGCACAAATGAACTACGCTACCACAGAAAAGGAACTCTTAGCTGTCGTGTTCGCATTAGATAAATTTCGTTCCTACCTAGTAGGAGCAAAAATAATCATCTACACCGATCACGCCGCAATCAGGTACCTATTAAGCAAGAAGGATGCCAAACCGAGGCTTCTGAGGTGGATTCTACTCCTACAAGAATTCGATTTGGAAATCAAGGATAAGAAAGACACTGAAAATGTAGTAGCTGACCACCTGTCGAGAATGGAAAACATCCAACCAGACCAAGTACCCATTAATGACGATTTCCCTTATGAAAGACTCTTAGCCCAATTAGAAAGCAATACAATAGAACAATCCCTGACTTATACTGATACAGAAACTAATGAAGTGGTAGAATCCATTTACACTAAAACCACGCTGCCATGGTATGCTGACTTTGTCAACTATCTAGCAGCTGGAGTACTGCCACCTGATCTAACCTATCAACAAAAGAAGAAATTCTTCCACGACCTTAAACACTATTATTGGGACGAACCACTTCTCTTCAAGAGGGGCGCCGATGGTATTTTCCGTCGTTGTGTACCCGAAGATGAGGTGGAAGACATAATTTCTCATTGTCATTCCGCGCCCTATGGTGGGCACACGAGCACTTCAAAGACTTGTGCTAAGATTTTGCAATCTGGCCTCTTTTGGCCTACTCTATGGAAAGATGTCCATATCGCGGTTATAAATTGCGACCGGTGTCAACGCACTGGTAACGTCTCTAGACGCGATGAAATGCCTCAAAAGGGAATTCTAGAAGTAGAAGTCTTTGACGTGTGGGGAATAGATTTCATGGGACCATTTCTGTCTTCTTTTGGTAACCAGTACATACTCGTCGATGTCGATTACGTTTCCAAATGGATCGAGGCTGTAGCTTCTCCTATAAATGACACACGAGTAGTGATAAAGCTCTTTAAGAACATAATCTTTCCTAGATTTGGTGTGCCAAGACTCGTCATTAGTGACGGTGGCTCCCATTTCATATCTAAAATATTCGATAAACTGCTATCAAAATACGGAGTCAAACATCGTGTGGCAACACCATATCATCCACAAACCAGTGGACAAGTCGAGGTTTTGAATAGAGAAATAAAAAAATTTTTAGAAAAGACTGTCGCTACCTCTAGGAAGGATTGGTAACTAAACTTAATGAAGCTTTATGGGCTTACAAAACCGCTTACAAAACCCCCATAGGAACCACTCCATTTAAGTTAGTCTATGGAAAATCTTGTCATCTGCCGTTAGAAATAGAGCACAAAGCCTATTGGGCTATTAAAACCCTCAATTTAAATTACGCTGCCGCAGGAGAAAAATGAATCTTAGATTTGCACGAATTAGAAGAACTAAGACTAGATGCTTATGAGAACGCCCGCATATATAAAGAAAGAACTAAGAGATGGCACGATAAGCGCTTATCTAGAAAAGAATTTAGTGTGGGAGACGTCGTGCTCCTATTTAATTCGAGACTTAAGCTTTTTCCAGGAAAACTTAGATCTAGGTGGTCCGGACCCTTTGAAATTTCTAAAGTTTTTCAAAGTGGTGCGATAGAAATAAAAGGAAGAAATAGTGAACCACTCATAGTAAACGGGCAACGCTTAAAACATTATCATAATATTGCAAACAGAGACTATTTGAATAGTCTAAGACTTTTAGAGCTGTCTGCTCATCCCTATAACTAAATTATCACTAAGCTTTCATCAGGCTTATGACGTTAAAAACAACGCTTAGTGGGAGGCAACCCACGAGATTGTTTTCTTTCCTTTTAACTTTCTTTTATTTTCATTTCCTTTTTAAATTTCTTTACATTTTTCTTAAGTCTATTTTTATTTCTTTTTGTTTCCCTTTACTTTCTTAATCTTATTTTCATTACTTTTTCATTTTTATTTATTTTCATTCCTCAAAAATTTAAAAATTTTATGGAAACTGCTTTGCTGATCTTATAATTACATGCTACAGGATTTTAAAGTCTTTCAACCTTCTTCCTTCTACATTTGCTTTACTTTTCCGACTAACTGTTAAGATGGATAACGAAGACACCATGGTTGTGCTATTCAGGGACGCTGTCCAATGGCACCGCTATGAGGTTCTCTCTCGCAGACCCACGGCCTTAACCAAATTTTCCCATGGACCTACCATGACTACCTTAGGTATAGGAGATAGCATAGACTTTATGTTTAGTCAGATAGGATGGGAAGGTTTTGCTAGAAAGAAATATCCAACTTACCACAGGCTGACCCTAGAATTCCTAAGCTAATTTTCCTACAACCCTAACTATGGCATAGGATTTAATAGGGGTAACATAACCTTTAGGCTGTTTGGATACACGTGCCGCTTCAACATTAGAGAGATTGCGGACCTGTTGGATTTCCCCAATGGACCCGACGTTTTTACTGTGGCACAGGAAGATTTGGTAATGGAAGATAAACTGGACCTTTTCTGGAGTAGTATTTCAGGACGACCTCATCATGACCCGCATCCTATGGTGTCCATTAAAATTCATAACCCGTCCATTAGATACTTCCATATGATTTTAGCCTTTACCCTTTTTGGAAAAGCCGAGAATGACACCCTAATCTCTAGAGATGAGCTTTTTATCATGTTTTGTGTGTTTCAATCCCGACCCGTTAATGGAGCCACTTTTATGCTTGACAATCTCCGCAGGATTGCTCGAGCTGATCACGGTCCCATTTTGATAGGTGGCCTCATAACAAAAATTGCTGATGCCATGGGATCTAGAACACGACTTTCCCAAGTAAACCCTCTAGGCGGATATAGGCCAATGAACATAACTTTCTGTTTTGACCGTGGACTCATTAGAAATCGTGGACCACCCCCGTTTAAACTCCTGATCAATAATGAAGTTGTTTCACACTTTACACTGCCTGATCACGAGCGAACTAGTGTGCACAACCGCCACAACTGGCTGTATGATTTAGATGAGCCCCAACCTGAAAGAGATTTTGAAAGTCATGTGTCTGACATTGAGACCGACCCTGAAACTCCTCCTCACTATCATAATTACCCTGAGCATCCCATGAGAAATACTTACACTGTCCCCCTGCTAACATACATGCCACTCTCGAAGCCTTCCGCACTGGACTTCAAGATATGAGAGATGAACTTCAACTTATCCGTATTGACGTTGTCGGTTTAATGGATACCGTTGTCAAAGAATTTGATCATCTGAACCAAGTTGTGGAATCTTTGAAGAAGCAACGTGGCTAATTCTGTCACAATGCATTTTTCCATTTAATTGCTTTTCTTTTAATGTTTTAGAGCCATTTACTTTATAGTCATTTCTTTTTAATGTCAAGGAACAAGTTTATTTCAATTCAATTTCTACTTTATTACTCTACTGCAATTCTATTTTGAGTACACTGTTATGAATTTCCAATTTTAAATAAAGTATTCAATTCGTGTTTATTGCTTGTGGTTGAGTTGATGATATAATGTTCCTGCTTATTTTAATTTTCTTCAGTCATTTTATATGCATTCTAATGTTTATCTCATATTCTACTGCTATTTATAATTACCATATCCAATATATATAATATGCCAGATTTTATCTAGTTACTGTGAGAATAACAGATTTTGTGAGCGTGACGGGCGTAGCGCCCTTGTCACGACCGTTACACGGCTTACGACCGTGACGGGTTCGTGACGAGCGTCATACTTATTTTAACGCGCTCTCTGTTAATAACAGAGACCCTTTTCTCTTCATCGTCTCTTATCTTCAAATTCTTTTCAAACGACCCACTATCCTTTCACTCTCCTTAACCGTCCCACTCACATTACTCTCCATAAACCACTCACATTACTCTCCATAACCACTCACATTTAATCCCAATTTCTCTCCAACACTTCATATTTCCAAACCCTCTTATTTAAACCTCACGAAACACTCTCGTTCTCACAGAACAACTCTTACCCCATACCCACCTCCTCCATTAAACCTTTTTCACTTTGCATGCACCATGGCCAGACGCACAAGACAAGCTCCTGACCTTTCCACTGTTACATTCAGGGAGGGAGAAGTGGGAGACCGCCAAAGAGCGAGTTACGTCAACTTCTTTCAACGCTCTTTTCAACCGACGCGGTACGTCCACATTGCCAGCCTTGAAGAGTTGGGTATGCTAGAAGGTGTACGTTGGATGCTCCAAAATGCCGGTCTATGGCAGCTCTGCACACAAGGGCAGCCTACCTACGAAGCTGTGACTCTGGAATTTCTGAGCTCATTTGCATATGTTACACCTCCGGGAGAAACAAACCAACTTTCTGGTGTAGCTAGATTCCGCATGTTTGGCTCTGAGTATTCGGTGAGCCAAACCCGACTTGCCCAAATGCTTGGATTCCATCATGGCGAGAATGTACATTTCCGTTTGCCTAATGATGTCTGGTTCCAGGAAGCTTTCGACCTATGGAATCGACTTACAGGTGTAGCTGCTTCGAGCTGGGACAACCTCAACGCTACTTATATTCATAACCCAGCAATACGGTATTTCCACAGAGTTCTAGGACACACAATTTTTGCAAGGGACAACAACCACAACGTAAACTCTAAGGAGCTCTTTTTCCTTCGCTGTGTGCTCCATCCTGAACCAATTAATGCAGCTCTGTTTCTTCTGTCGCACATCCACGCCAACTGTGCTAGAGGTTCTAAACATTTCTACTTCGGAGGTATTGTAACTTCTATTGCACTCGGCCTTAGTCTGGAAGACAACCTCACTAATCTACCTTCCATACTACCTGAGTCCCTGGATACCGATTATTGTCGCTCCTCCCACCTTATTAAAGCAAGGGCGGATGGACGATACCATCCAGTGGTCCGTACCAGAATAATCAGGAGCATCATCATGCCATGCAGAGACCGCATCGACCCTCAAAGACAAGAAAACTGGCTTTTTGATCTCCGTGCTCCTGAGCCTAATGTGGCTGCTCAAGAAAACCAAGATAATGAAGCAGTCGATGAAATGGAGCAAGAAATGGATCAGCCACCTCATAAAAACCCACCACCTCCTACCCAAGATGCCTCAACATCCACCGGAAGTCGTCGCCGCGCCACTCCAGAACAAGGCCCCGTAACTAATGAAGAAATCTTAAGGGGAATATGGCTACAAAACCAAATGGCTGCCCAAAGAGAGGAACAACAACATAGGCAGCACAATGAGATGATGAGCCTAATGCGACAAATCCAACAGGGGCAAGTCCACCAAGGACAAAGGATCGACGGTATGATAGAAGAGATGGGTGCCCTGATGCTACGTGTGCAAGACCTGCATGATTATATCCATCACGTACGCATCCCAGATCATGTAGCCCAGAATGGACGCGCTCGCACCCGAGGCAGAGGACGTGGACCTCATTAGATTTAGATTTTATTTTTGTTTTAGTTTTATCTCTTTTTGTAGTTTCTTTCCGCGTTTATATCGAAACATTGAGGACAATGTCCGATATAGTGTGGGAGAGGTACCTTTTATTTCCCCTTATGTATTCCCTTTCCACATTTCCTTTCGAATAAAGAAGCATTTATATGAAATTTTCATACATTTCAAAATTTCCCCACTTTATTCAGCTATAACAAAAAATTTTATGATCATTGCACAACTTAACATACCGATACATAGGCTATGTTATGAAATCGAGAAAAATTTAACAAGATTGATACCATCTTGACACCTTAGACCTCTTGCATATGCGAGATCAGTTTCAATACCCATTATACCGATACCCTCAGTTCTAGTTCTAAAGTAACCCCAAGTAGTTTATATTAGCAGTCAGCACCGTCTTAAACACAAACCACGTGGAGAGCTGATGAAGATAAGTGTTTGATTCCGAATTATTAAATAGCTTTCGTATTCTTCGCTGTTGTGAAAAATTGAAAAATGCACCAAACCTACGGTTGCAAAAGTATTACGAAGAGAAGGAAAGAATCCATTGTTGGTTGGTTCAGAGGAACCTGGTTCTGAACTCAGTAGGGCGAACTATGGTTCGATCCACCACAACCTACGATTAGGATATATATATATATAGGGTTACCACACTTGTGTACCAGACCCCGTGCTAAGAAGGATCAAAGTCACTATCCGGCTACTCCACTACGTACGTGTAAAGGTAAAGGGCTTAATGTAATTGCGCTAGAATGAAACCGGGTGAAATAGATACGAGAAACTTTAGGTTGAGCTATAATAGAATGATTAGGACTGACTTGTGTAAAGGGGAGGTCTATGATTATGCTTGTTGCTTGTGTCACTAATGTATCTTTATTGTTTTACTTGAGTATCCGTCATCTTAACAAAAATGCCTTACAAATCATTTTCAAAACAAAAGGTGTTATTTCTGTGCTTTTGTGGTTGGCATTTATTTTGCTAAAACTATTCTAGCAGCAAGAAGTTGAAACATGAAGTTCTAATTTGCTGCATTCAACATGTCGAATGAAGATGTCCCATACCTGCTCATAGGACATCGTGTTTGGATTCAGTTTTTAAAGTAGTTTCTGTTGCTGTGAATTGTTACTGAATATTTAGTGAATATTTGGTTATCCTATGTGGCATCCAAAGCATTTTTGGATTGTGATTTTATGTTGGTTTTTCGGATTTTCAGCTGTTTCTAATTATGGAGACATATTAGGAAACTTTGGATTGAAGACCTATTTTGTTGGAGTTTTTTTTGCAGATTTGTGAGCAGTCTATTTGCTGCGTTTTTGAAGCCCAATTCAGTCCAGATTAAATGCTATATATTGACTGATGTAAACCTAGTTTAGGTGTGGAACTTACTTGTGTTTTGTTAGGGTTTTCGAGTGTATTTTGTGAGCCTAACTGGTATCATTCTGATAACAGTATAAGGACTGATTTTTATTTTGTAAGTTCTGTCAGTTACTCATAAGGTTTTAAGCATTGAGTTTCTTGTGTGTCAATTCTCATAAGCTTTGAAGTATTGAGAATTGTGTGTTTTGAAAGTGTGACTTTCGGCTTGTTACTTGTGTGGAAAGATACCAATCACGGGTTGTGGTTGCATAGGGATTTGAGGAGGGCCTCATACCTATGTGAGTCTTAGGTAGAAGTCATAGGAAGGGTAGTGATTAAGTGAGCAGATTATTCGGTAATTGTATGATCTGTGAATTGATACTATCGTATATTGGTTTCGTCCCTGGCTTGGTAGCCCCCAGAGTAGGATTGTTGATCCAAACTGGGTAAACATATCACTGTGTTATTTACTTTCTGCACTACTATTTTTGTTGTCTTGTTCATTGTGTTGGATATCAGTGTCTCAACATCAGTGTAGGACATCTGATATCTGTGCCAGAATTTCAATTGGCATCAAGAGCTTGCACCCTTATTTGGTTCTGGGTGAGATTCAGGGAAGGTACTTTCATGTACAATGGACAAGGATGGAGGATTTTTGAACAAACCACCTCTGCTTGATGGTTCCAACTATGACTATTGGAAACCAAGGATGATAGCATTCATCAAATCCATGGATGATCAAGCATGGAAAGCTGTTATAAAAGGATGGGAGCCCCCAAAGGTTAAAGATGAAAAAGGTACCCCTACTAATGTGGTGAAGGAAGAGGAAGACTGGGATGATGCAGATTACAAAGGGTCCGTGGGAAATTCCAAAGCCATGAATGCATTGTTTAATGGTGTCAACAAGAATATCTTCAGGTTGATTGAACATTGCACCATTGCAAAAGAGGCGTGGGAGGTCTTGAAGGTTGCTCATGAAGGGACTTCAAAGGTGAAGATGTCAAAACTTCAGCTTCTCACTAGCAAGTTTGAGAGTTTGAAGATGAAAGAGGATGAGAGCATTCATGATTTTCACATGAACATTATTGAGATAGCTAATGCCTCTAGTGCCCTAGGTGAAAAGATGTCTGACAGTAAACTGGTCAGAAAAATCCTCAGATCTCTACCTAAGAGATTTGACATGAAAGTGACTGCTATAGAGGAAGCTCAGGATATAGACAAGATGAAAGTGGATGAACTGGTGGGATCTCTTCAAACATTTGAATTAGGGATCACTGAAAAGTCTGAAAAGAAGAAGAGCATAGCTTTTGTGTCAAATGCTGGTGACTCAGAAGATGAAGGTGACCTGGTCAGAGATGAAGGGGTGTCTAAAGATCTGGTTTTGCTTGGAAAACAATTTAACAAAGTGTTGAAAAGGATTTACTGGAAGTCGAGAGCCAATGCTCAGAACAAGTCACTCGACATCAGTAAAAACCAGGATAGAGGCAGAAGATCCAGAACTGAAGAAGACTCCAATCAAGGGAAGAGAGTTCAGTGTTTTGAATGTGTGGGATATAGGCACATAAAGACTGAGTGTCCCACGTATCTCAAAAGACAGAAGAAGGGCTTATCAGTGTCTTGGTCAGAAGGAGAGTCTGAGAGTGATCTTGAAGAAGAATCAGTAAAATTGGTGACGGCTTTGACTGGGATCTGTAAGGCTGATGGAGAAACTACTTGTGAGTCTGACTCTGACAAAGAATCCTATATTGGAGAACTTACTAAGGAAGAATTCTTCACAGGGTTCTCAGAGTTGTGCATCAAGAATGAAGAAAGGTGCCAGATAATATTGGAACAGAAGGTTCTGATAGATCAACTAGAAGCTGAGAAGGAAGAACATCTATCAACCATTGCTGATCTAAAAGAGGAGGTTGAATGGCAAAAGTCAAAACTTGACAATATGACCAAATCTATAAGAATGCTGAACAATGGTACCACGCAGTTGGATGAGATTCTTCAGACTGGGAAAGATGCTGGAAATGTGCAAGGCCTTGGTTTTAACAATCAAGCAGAGACTTACAAGAAGCCTGTATTGAAGTTTGTTCCTCAGAAAATAAAACAAGAAGAGGGGATGTCAAATCACATGTTTCAACATCAGATGAAGCATCAGAAAAGAGTTTGTAGATCAAAGTATAAACCATGGAGATGCCATTATTGTGGAAAGATTGATCACTTAAAGTCCTTTTACTACAAGCTGCACGGCTATCTGTCGCTCCCGGGATTTTTATCCTAGTACAAACGCGAAAGTGGCACCGAACAGAGTCACCAGCAATGTGTATTTATCCCATGAGAGGGAAAGGAAACACCGTATAAACCTGAAGAGAAGGAAAAGCATGGTCTCGCGACCAAGAGAACTGGGTTCGGGAGTCGGTTACGCGAGAGGAAGGTATTAGCACCCCCTCGCGTCCATCGTACCCGATGGGATCCACGCTTGCTTGTCTCGATCAAAGGGTGATAGAAAAGGATGCTGGAAATGGAACTGGAAAAGGAATTGAAAGAAAGAGAGAAAGGAATGAGAACAAATGTAGGGAAAATAAAAGAAGTGCTCGAATGGGCCCTACCCCACTGCCTACTATCTCATCGGGAACATGAGAATCAAAGCGACGTAGTTCCCCTCACCTAGGGAAAGATTGTTTGTGTTTTTTAAGGAACGGCTGACGTTCTAGCTCAGGTGTTGCAGGCTCGCTGGTCCGAGTGCGTTACCATCTTGCAAGAGAACGAGAAGGAGCACGTTCGTACATTGAGAGTGAATGAGGTGAGAAAAGAATTCCCGAAGGAAAGACGTTATTGTTTGTTTTTGTCTTTTAGAAGTTTTTTTCAGTTGTCTGCATATGATAGTGTATCTAAATCCCGATCATTGGAATGTATACATCCTCATATTCCAAGATGGAATGAGTAAGAAGATACACTAAGTGTGAAGAAGACCCTCACATCTAGTTCCAATTATTAAGGTTCAAACACACTAGCATACTTGTATTTATTAAGTGTTTTTGTTGATTATGAAATGAAGAAGTGTTTTTTATTATTTGCACCTTCAACAAGTATTGCATTTAAGTCCCTCACACAAGATCAAATGTTTAACACATTGACCCAAGATGGGTTATATGCTATACATTTTAAGATTATAAGAGAAGACCCCTTATAATCTTTTCTTTATGTGAAAGGCCTACATGCAATAAATGCCTACCTTTATTACATATTTTGAATTTTCTTTGAGATGAGAAAAGAGACTCAAGAGAGGATAAAGGTAAAATCTATGTGGACTAAGACTCAATCCTAATTGAAGATTAAAGGGAGTGATCCTAATGGTTTGTGAGGTTTCAACCTAAAGTCTAAAGAAAGGATGAATTAAACAATTCACGTCTAAAGTAGAAGATGAATTGTAATCCAAAAAAGGGAAGGTGATGAGTTATTAAAAGAAAGCATATAAGTGCTTAACAAAACACAAAATGAAATTATAAAAGAGATGAAAGGAAAGAAATTTGAATGTGGATTCCTTATCCACACTCAATTGCAACTTACCAAAGCCCCTACATGGTTATTAAACATGTATACAAGTATAGGAAGCAAAAGAACATTTAATGCACCATAAAACTCGAAAGAGTTAGATGAGACATCAAATCCTATAACCACAACCAGAATGTTCATCATATGGAAAATAAATGATCATTATCATGCAAGTCCAAGTGAGCAAGCAACAAACATCATCAATGGCCTTAAAACATGTTACCATAAGAAAAGGAAGATGAAAGATGAAAAAGAATGATAGAACATGCATAAATGGAACATGTAATCTAAGGATCAGAATTGAAATGAAGTAAAAAATGATTCACCAACATCTTACAAGTATTTATGAAGTAAACATCAAGACATTTAAGAAGTGATAGAAGAAGTAGAATTGAAATGGAAGTTCAAAAGAGAACACAAGTACAAACACAACATGTTAAAGGTGCACAAGATTCAAATGAAAGTCAACATGCAAGGAGGACATACAATATGTACCAATGACCTATAATGTCAAGTGAATGGTTCACCAAATATGCAAATGATCATGCCATTATGTACAAAATAAATCATGTAAACATGCACCAATATTGAGATGATATGACATGTTATTATGCTTCAAAGGTAATGCATTAAACAAAAATTAGATGGCCTCATGAAAATTATGAAAACATGGTATTGAAGTTCACAAATCAGAGATGAATCACATATCAAAGTAGCATGCAAGAAACCAAGGCAAAATGATGTCAAACAATGCACTTAGGTCAAGTAGACACATCATACAAAGTAGCACAAAAATGAACACCAAACATGCCATAAACTGACCCAAAAAAAATAAAATAAAAATCACCTAACATACCACAAGATGATAATGACTCAATGCAAAAATAAGAGCATCAAAACAATTTTTAATGATTGAGAACAAAAATGCACAAATTTATGTATCACAATAAGCATGCATACAAATAAAAATCAAATAAAATTATGGAACAGGGGCAAAAAGTCATAAAATCAAGAAATAAAATCATGAAAAATTTTCTTAATGTTTTAATGATGCTCATGAATTTTTGTGGAATTTTATGATGAAGTTTGATATTTTTAAAAATTAAAAAGTAAACGTGTAGAAAATAAAAATAAAATAAAGTGAAATGAGGATTGGGGGTGTAAACATAGTAAACTATCAGTTCAAATTAATTGGGCTTTTAAAAGAGGGGTGTGGATAGCAATGATCCAGTCCACATTCAGAGCGCAATCCACACTATCAACCATGTACACTCAGTCAACCAAATGTCAAAGCAATAAACGCCATTGGATTAAGTCTAGTCAACCAACCAGTCAAAGTAAACAAGATCAATGCACATGCGTGAAGGACCACACTCCATATCATGTACCACACCACACCACGTTTAAGTGAGTTCAGAAATGATGCACATGACATGCACATGCGTTTTAATGTGCTGGCATGCTTTTGAACCACACGATGAGAAAAAATAGACGGACATGATTAGAAAACACACAAACCCTAGCGTTCAAGATCACCGGCCGGAGATGACCTACGGTCATCTTCTCCGGCCAACAGCCGCCACCTGCAAACTCACATGCTCATGGAAACACACAAATCGTATACCAAATTGAAGCTGAACTTTTGAACATCATGAATCTACCAACAAAATCATCAAACCATTCACATACAGCAAGAAACAAGCATGAACATGTTGCCCTAAATTTTTGGATCTAAGCTTCTAAGAAGCTCTATCAACTAGCCAGAGTTCAAATGCTCCTATTGAGCTCATATCATCAAAATAAGCTAAAAAACTATAAATCATGCTAGAAAAGTTTGAGAAGATGAAACCTGAAAATGCTACAAACTGGAGTTGAACAGAAAACTAGAGAATCGTGCCTCTTTTTTGAGCTACTCTTGGCCAAATAAAGGCTCGAGAATCTTGAAACCGTGCAGAGAATCACACTGAAAATTCCAATCTCTTGAAACCGAACTTGACTATTTGGATTTGTTTGCTCTTACTCTTGGCTCAGAATGAAACAATGAAGATGATAGAGGCGAAATGTGAAAGAAGATGGCGGAAATGTAGTGAAATCAGAGAGAAAACAAAGAGAGATTGAGAGAAAAAGTTTGAAGTATTAGAGAGGGAGAGTAAAAAATGAAGCTGAAATGGATTTGTGAGGTGAGATTTTGATTTATAGCATGAGTTAGAAATGAACCACAGTGGTTAAGTGAGTTGGTTAAGGTGAGTTATCATGGTTAAAGTGAGTCCACCCTAACTAACTGAGTCAAGTTAGTTAGGGGCGAGTGAGGTTGGTTGGGATGTTATAGTGATGACTCATGGTGTGTTATGGTGAGGCTTAATGGAAAAGAGTGGTGGTGATGCGGTTCTGATGTAGCAGAGCAACTTGTTGGGCAAGTTTCCTTCCATTCTCATGTAGTAAGTGAGGCACGTGCAACTCAAGTTTGTAAGGGGATGTTGGTTTAAATGAGGAAAAGAATGAAGAGTGATGCATAAAGCATGTGTGCAAACTGATATGGATTCAACAACATTGTTATTATTTGGTTTTGTGACAGTTTGGAACATGGAGTTTTGGGGATGGAATTCTCACACACTAATGCATGGAATCATGAGCATTTGGTGTCATTGGAAAGAGGAGATATCATAGAACAACATTGGTGTTGGACTTGAGTTGAAATGAGGTGTGCAGGAGGCTTGAAAATAGCTGTAAACATCAAAGTTTGGGGATTGTGTGGTAGGCGTGTGAAGCAGGTCATGTCATGGCAGTGGAATGCATGAAACTTCAGCCTAATCAACCTAACTTGAGACCAAGATTTCTCCCTCATAAATTGATCAAATGGAATTTTGTCCAACATGAAACTTGAAGAGGACATTACAAGGAACATTTTTCATGTTGAAAAGTTTTCCATTTAAGGCCTTTAACTATGATAAAAATGAGTAGACATTTGGCACACCACCTGCTTGTAGAAATGACTGCGCGCGAGCTTGAAAATCCTTGGTCATGACCTAGTTTTGAACCTACTTTCCTCCAACTTTGATCAATCATATCTCCCTCAATTTTTATCCAATGGAGGTGTTCCACATATGGATGTGAAGCCTAAAACAAGATCTTTTGTTGTGGCCGAGTGGAATTTTCATTTGATGCCCCAATTTTAAATGGACTTGGTTCAAACTCTGATGCAAAATGGCCAAAACTTGCTATATTTAGTAACCCTTCTTCATCCAAAAATGGCAACTTTCCACATCTTGATTTTTTCATGATTCCTTTGGAGTTTCTTGATCAAATTTTGTACATTGGACATATGTAACATGAATTTCATGAATTTGGGCTCAAAAAGTCAAAAGTTGACTTTTTCTTCTGATTATTTGACTTGGCCCCAAATTTGCTGATTTTTGATCTTTTTTCCAATTGAACCACTTCTTAAACCAATTGAGAGACAATTTTCCATACACATACACTTAAGAACATGTAGAATACCATGACATCAAGTTTTGTCCAAAAATCAAAGATTCCCTGATTTAATGGGAAACCCTAGTTTTGGTGCCCACCTCCTAGGAGAAAAATGTGCAATCTTCAATTTCAAATTCCTCAGAGTATGTTGTGTATCCTCTTAAAGGATGATGAGATATGCCATTTGAGGATGATTTTGGATCAATGGGCTATCTCTTTTGAGGGTTTTCCTTCAATTTTTGAACTTCTTGCATAGTGAAAGATGTAATGCTTCAATCTCCCATTGAATCTCTCATCCTTGAGGTTGTGGATGATCCCTTGAGATAGTATGAGACATGAAAGGCCTCTTGGCTTGCCTTGAGGAAACTTGATTGACCTTTTTGTGCTTTGCATGATCCCTTGATTGTCCACCTTCCACCTGATCACAGACCCTGATGGTAAGAAGGATGCTATGCTTCATTTTTCTATGTTAAATGCAATGTAATGTTAATGAGGTGGATATGATATGATAAATGATAATGCCATGCTATGATGACAAAGAGGGAGAGCAAATTTTGGGGTATTACACTATCCCAAAACTTCTCAGCAACAAAATAAAGGACAGAGTTGGGGTAAAGTGAAGAGAAGATGGATTCCTAGACAAACGATGGCTGGTCTCATAGCACATACCTCTCTTAGAGCATCTGCAAGAGAAGATTGGTACTTTGACAGTGGTTGCTTAAGACACATGACTGGTGTGAAGAAATTCTTGTCAGATATTAAGCCTCACTCCACCAATTATGTCACCTTTGGGGATGGATCAAAGGGTGAAATAAAAGGTGTTGGAAACTGTGTGATGTAGGTCTATTTGTCAAAGGGCTGACCGCAAATTTAATCAGTATAAGCCAACTGTGTGATGTAGGTCTCAAAGTAAATTTCACAAAATCTGAATGTCTAGTAACCAATGAGAAAGATGAAGTTGTTATGAAGGGAACCAGGTCTAAGGATAACTGCTATCTGTGGAATCCTCAAGAACCTGAAAGTCTGTCTACTTGTTTGATGTCAAAGGAAAATGAAACCAAACTGTGGCATCAGAAATTGGGTCACTTACACCTGAAAGGGATGAAGAAAGTTATGTCAAGTGAAGCTGTTAGAGGTATTCCCAAGCTGAAGATTGATGAGGATAAAATATGTGGTGAATGTCAAGTTGGGAAGCAAACAAGGGTGTCACACAAGAGGCTTCAACATCTTACCACAACTTCTAGAGTTCTGGAACTTCTTCACATGGACTTAATGGGACCTATGCAGGTTGAAAGTCTTGGTGGGAAGAAGTATGCCTATGTTGTCGTAGATGACTACTCCAGATTCACTTGGATAAGTTTTATCAGAGAAAAGTCTGAAGTGTTTGCAGCCTTCAAAGAGTTGTGTCAAAGGATTCAACGAGAAAAGGATTATGGTGTTGTTCGGATCAGAAGTGACCATGGGAAAGAGTTCGAAAATAGCAGGTTTGAAGAGTTATGCTTATCTGAGGGAATCACTCATGAATTCTCATCACCGATCACTCCTCAGCAGAATGGTGTGGTGGAACGCAAGAACAGGACTATACAAGAGTGTGCAAGAGTCATGATTCATACCAAAAAGCTTCCATATCATTTTTGGGCTGAAGCCATGAATACTGCTTGCTATATACACAATAGGGTGACTATCAGATCAGGTACTTCTATCACTCTTTATGAGCTATGGAAAGGTAGAAAGCCAAATGTGAAGTATTTCCATGTGTTTGGGAGTAAGTGCTATATCTTGGCGGATCGTGAGCAGAGGCGAAAGATGGATCCTAAGAGTGAAGAAGGAATATTTTTGGGATACTCTACAAATAGTAAAGCATATAGGGTATTTAATTCCAGAACTAAGGTGATGATGGAATCCATAAATGTGGTGGTTGATGACTCTGGCAAAGACGAAGATGTCCCAGATGATGTTGGAGCATGTCTGCCCATGAACAATGAAATCTCCCAAGACATTGAGTCTGTAGAAGATAGTGCTCAAGAAACCAACACTAGACCTGAGAATGAAGAGGTAGAGGATGCTAACAGGGGACCCTCTATAAGGATTCAGAAGGATCACCCTAAGGAATTGATTAATGGAGATCTGAATAAAGGTGTTAGAACCAGAACGAGGGAGACCGTGTCAAATGTATGTTTTGTTTCAAATATTAAACCAAAGAATGTCAAAGAAGCATTGACAGATGAGTTCTGGATAAGTGCTATGCAAGATGAACTTTGTCAATTCAAGAGGAATGAAGTCTGGGAACTGGTACCACGACCAGCAGGAACTAATGTGATTGGAACAAAATGGGTTTATAAGAATAAGTCTGATGAACAAGGAGTTGTTACCAGGAACAAAGCCAGATTAGTTGCTCAAGGATACACACAAATTGAAATAGTAGACTTCGATGAAATGTTTTCTCCTGTGGCTCGATTGGAATCCATCATATTGCTGCTAGGAGTGGCATGTTTATTGAAATTCAGATTGTTTCAAATGGATGTCAAGAGTGCCTTTCTGAATGGCTATCTTAATGAGGAAGTCTATGTTGAGCAGCCTAAAGGGTTTGTGGATCCAAATTTTCCTGATCATGTTTTCAAGCTGAAGAAGGCTTTGTATGGGCTGAAACAAGCTCCACGAGCTTGGTATGAAAGGCTGACTGAGTTCTTAGTCAACCATGGGTACAGGAAGAGTGGTATTGATAAAACACTTTTTGTCAAGGAGAAGGATGGGAAACTAATGATTGCTCAGATTTACGTAGATGATATTGTGTTTGGTGGGATGTCGGATGAAATGGTCCAACATTTTGTCAACCAAATGCAGTCTGAATTTGAGATGAGCTTGGTAGGTGAATTGACCTACTTCCTTGGATTACAAGTCAAGCAGATGGAAGATTCCATTTTTATTTGTCAGAGTAAATATGCGAGGAACATTGTGAAGAAGTTTGGACTGGATAATGCCAAGCATAAGAGGACTCCTGCCCCTACTCACTTGAAGTTATCCAAAGATGAAAAGGGAGTGAATGTTGAACAAAGTTTGTATAGAAGTATGATTAGCAGTCTGCTGTATCTTACAGCAAGTAGGCCAGACATAACATTTGTTGTTGGTGTGTGTGCAAGATACCAAGCAGAACCCAAGGTCAGTCACATCAATCAAGTAAAAAGAATTCTTAAGTATGTGAGTGGTACATGTGATTATGGGTTGTTGTACTCCCATGACTCAAGTCCCATTTTAGTAGGTTACTGTGATGCTGATTGGGCTGGAAGTGCTGATGATAGGAAGAGTACCTCTGGAGGATGTTTCTTTTTGGGAAATAATCTTATTTCATGGTTTAGTAAGAAGCAAAATTCTGTATCCCTTTCTACTACTGAAGCTGAGTACATAGCAGCTGGTAGTAGTTGTGCTCAACTGGTATGGATGAAGCAGATGTTATCTGAGTATAATGTCACACAAGATGTCATGACATTGTTTTGTGACAACCTGAGAGCTATTAATATTTCCAAAAATCCCATTCAACACAGCAGGACTAAGCACATTGATATCAGGCATCACTTCATCAGAGAACTTGTGGAGGACAAAGTCATAACTCTAGAGCATGTGAGCACAGAAAATCAGCTTGCTGACATATTTACCAAGGCTCTGGATGCAGTTCAGTTTGAAAACCTGAGGAGTGAACTTGGGGTTTGCATTCATGAAGAACTATAGCAATTAATGTACCTTCTGGCTGCCAGAGTGGAAAGAATAAAGGAGGTTCTGGTAGTGCAGTGTGTGAATGAAGGGAAAATGCTAAAGTTTGTGCATGACATTTGGGCATGTGATGTGGTATGCATCTACTCTCTGATGCAGTTTACTCTGGTTTATTTATACTTTGACTTGTTCTACTTGCCTTTGTCATATTTATGGCTAAAAAGGGGGAGTAGTATGTTTGTTTGGGGAGTGCTTGTGTGCTTGTGCTGCTGCAGTAGTTGAGGGGGAGCTTGTGGAGTATGTGGAATGTTGCTACTGTTGAGGGGGAATTTTGCTATGCTGCTATGATATGTTGTGTGTTGTATATTGTATGCAGCTGAAGGGGAGTACTGCTATGCTGGATGTTTTTTTTTGCTGTGTGATGTTGGTATTTCGCTGCTGTCTGATATGGATGTTTTTGTGCTTCTTTACAAGTTTTTTTGTGTGTGTAGTTTTAGCCAAAATTAGCCAAAGGGGGAGATTGTTATTTCTGTGCTTTTGTGGTTGGCATTTGTTTTGCTAAAACTATTCTAGCAGCAAGAAGTTGAAACATGAAGTTCTAATTTGCTGCATTCAACATGTCGAATGAAGATGTCCCATACCTGCTCATAGGACATCGTGTTTGGATTCAGTTTTTAAAGCAGTTTCTGTTGCTGTGAATTGTTACTGAATATTCAGTGAATATTTGGTTATCCTATTTGGCATCCAAAGAATTTTTGTATTGTGATTTTATGTTGGTTTTTTGGATTTTCAGCTGTTTCTAATTATGGAGACATATTAGGAAACTTTGGATTGAAGACCTATTTTGTTGGAGTTTTTTTTGCAGATTTGTGAGCAGTCTATTTGCTGCATTTTTGAAGCCCAATTCAGTCCAGATTAAATGCTATATATTGACTGATGTAAACCTAGTTTAGGTGTGGAACTTACTTGTGTTTTGTTAGGGTTTTCGAGTGTATTTTGTGAGCCTAACTGGTATCATTCTGATAACAGTATAAGGACTGATTTTTGTGTTGTAAGTTCTGTCAGTTACTCATAAGCTTTTAAGCATTGCGTTTCTTGTGTGTCAATTCTCATAAGCTTTGAAGTATTGAGAATTGTGTGTTTTGAAAGTGTGACTTTCGGCTTGTTACTTGTGTGGAAAGATACCAATCACGGGTTGTGGTTGCAGAGGGATTTGAGGAGGGCCTCATACCTAGGTGAGTCTTAGGTAGAAGTCATAGGAAGGGTAGTGATTAAGTGAGCAGATTATTCGGTAATTGTATGATCTGTGAATTGATACTATCGTATATTGGTTTTGTCCCTGGCTTGGTAGCCCCCAGAGTAGGATTGTTGATCCGAACTGGGTAAACATATCACTGTGTTATTTACTTTTTGCACTACTATTTTTGTTGTCTTGTTCATTGTGTTGGATATCAGTGTCTCAACATCTATGTAGGACATCTGATATCTGTGCCAGAATTTCAAAAGGTATGTCATGTGTGTGCAGTTGATAAAACTTGTCCGACATTCTTACTGACTAATTGCTTGAGGACAAGCAAAGATTCAAGTGTAGGGGAGTTTGATAACACGAAAATGTATCATATATTTGCCTTGATTTACGACTAATAATTATGTTATTTCAGTCCAAGTGCCGATTATTCCGCAAGTATTCTAGTGTTTTCACAGGTATTTCATTGTCCAAGCTAAAAAGGAGCAAAGTAGAGAAACATGAAGAAAAGAGTAGAAAACAGGAAGAAATGTCAAGAAAAAGAGCAAAAAATGAAAAGTGGTGTGTGTGACGACCGTCACACACTCACCACGACCGTCATGCAATCCAAAAGCGCACCACGCTCGTCACACAATCATCACGACCGTCACGCGCACCAAAGTGGTTATTTCGTTCAGAAACGCAGACGTGGACAAAACAAACCAATGCACACGCACGATCAACACTTCCTACATTCTCTCAACTTCAGTTTCAACTCACTTGAGCCAGTCTCCCTTAGACTTCTCAACCACCAAAGGTTGTGCTCCTATATTTTCTCCAACATTAAGGCAATGCTTTGGCTATAAATACAGCATGGATTGAAGAGCAACGAGACACACCATATAGAGAATTTACCCGAATTGCTGCAGAATTTATTTAAGAACTTTTACTTTCTTTGCATTCCGTGTTTGTTTCTCGTTCCAATTCCTTGTTTACCATCACTTGAATTAGTGATAGTTTTTCATATTGAGGAGCTATTGCACCATAGTTAGGATTTTGTTTTCAATCTTGCCTTCATCATTCGTTATTCTGATACATTGAGCAAAAGCCTACCGACTTGTGGAGGAATTGCGAGAACCGACTTATTTCATATTTATCAGGTATTTATTCATTATCGTAATAATAGCATTATCGTTTCCCATTGCAATGTTTAATTTACTATTTCGCAATTTATTTGTATGCATGTTTGTTTTAATTAATATGTCTAGCTAAATCTGATTTATCGGTATATAATTAAGTTAACCTGAATGGATTCGATAATTCTAAGCTAAAACCATAAACAACTTATTTTCAGGCCGCTATTTCTTAATTAAAACTGGACTTTTGTTACGAGAGTAAAAAGGTAGTAAAGGTTAGGATCAAGATCCACGAGAGTGTGATATTTTAACAGGATAGCTGAAATCGGGCATTGGTTTTAAAAACAGCGAGAGCGCTTTAAAGTTAATTAGACTGTATTAGTTTTCAAAAAGTGTTTTTAAACTCAAATGGGCTAGCAAGAGCAGACATTATGATTTAGGAATATAGTCCGAAGCAAGATTCACGAGAGTGTGACGTGAGGGCTTTTAAACTGATATTTTCTACAGAAATATAATGTGACTCATTTTTATACGTTTAGGTTTTATTGAATCCACGATCATATACTAAGTTACGTACCGATATCCTTATATCAACTAGTTTATTCTAAAAGTTTATATTCCCTTTAGTTTCCTGTTTTGAACTTAAAACCAAAACATCTTCGCCTTAGCTAAACACAGTAACAAACCGTAGCACTAGGTTGATTATCAGGTCTCTGTGGGATCGATATCTTTATTACTACGCGATAGGCTGTGCACTTGCAGTTAGTAACCATTAGACTCAGAAAATCGCGATCATACCTGCGAGTCCGTTGAATGTCATGTCTTCTCCTTGGCCCTTTGCAATGTGGGGCATTGATATGATTGGAAAGATTGAGCCAACTGCTTCCAACGGCCATCGTTTCATCTTGGTCGTTATTGATTACTTTACCAAATGGGTGGAAGCAGCGTCTTATGCTAATGTCGCCAAGCAGGTGGTAGCGAGATTTCTGAAAAGAGATATCATCTGTCGCTATGGAGTGCCCGAAAGAATCATTACTGATAATGGTTCTAATCTCAACAACAAAATGATGGCAAAATTATGTCGGGACATCAAAATTGAGCACCACAATTCTTCGCCGTACCGTCCAAAGATGAATGGCGCTGTTGAAGCGGCCAATAAGAACATCATGAAGATTGTGCAAAAGATGGTGGTGACCTACAAAGATTGTCATGAGATGTTACTGTTTGCCTTGCATGGGTACCGAACATCCGTAAGGACATCTACTGGGGCAACACCGTTCTCACTTGTGTATGGTATGGAGGCAGTCCTACCAGTTGAAGTTGAGATTCCCTCGGTAAGGGTTATGATGGATGTCAAACTGGATGAGGCAGAATGGGTTCGTACCCGATTCAATGAGCTGAGTTTAGTTGAGGAAAAGAGATTAGCAGCTATTTGTCATGGTCAATTGTATCAGAGAAGGATGAAGCGGGCATTTGATCAGAAAGTGCGACCTCGGGAGTATCAAGTTAGTGAATTGGTACTTAAAAGGATCCATCCTCCAAACACAGATCACATGGGAAAATGGACACCGAACTATGAAGGTCCATTTGTGGTTAAAAATATTTTTTCTGGCGGAGCCTTAATGCTTACAACCATGGAGGGTGAAGATTTTCCATCCCCTGTCAACTCGGACGCAGTCAAAAAATACTTCGCATAAACAGACCCACTGGACGAAAAAAAAAAGAAAAAGTCCAGGCAAAAAAGGGCATCCCGGTGAACCATAAAAACAGAATAAATAGGTTCGGGCAAAAATTAGGGATAAATAAAAAATTGTACACCCGGTGAGTTGAAAATCCGCAAGGACAACTCAGGCAAGAAGGGGTATCCCGGTGGATTGAAAACCCGAAAAGGGCGGTCCACGCAAAAGAGGGATTAAGCGAAGACTGCGATCTGAGTCATCTGTACTGCCTCATCATTTCACTCAAACTGGAAATCTCCAAAGGATAGGAATCAGTCCAATCACCCTCTTCAGAAAGTGAAGATAATCAGAAAGTCTTGAAGACATACTGGTCATAGCAGAATTGAAACTCAGTGAAATGTCGTTTTCACGTTGCCATTAGGATAGTTTCTTTTCTCAATTTTCAGCAATCACCTCTTTCCAGGGATTGCTTCCTGATGTACTTGCCTATTCTGGGCATTTCAATCAATAAAGTTGGTTATTCAGTAAAAAAGCTTCATATTTGTTTTCATTTTACTATTTTGTTTGCAAAAAACGTCCGAATTTTTGATAAAAAAACATTACATTGTTGAAAACATTGAGGCTTTATAATAACATGCGCAGGGAAAACATTTAAAATTGCTTTGAATGTTGATTAACCCCGGACGGTGGATTCAAACCATGCAGTCTCCGGGACATATGGGTGCATTTCTTTTGTTGCAGGTTTACATTCAGAAGCCTAACATGAAGGCATCTTCAGCACCAAGCATTGTTGGGTGCTATCCCTAACAAGTGATGGTTCAGAGTTGAATTTTCTCAGTTGCAGAAGTCGTATCCAGCACGGGGCATATGTGCATATCTTTTGCTTGCAGGTAGCAGTCTCGTACTAGGCTCAGAAGCAAGATTGAAGTGGTTTCACAAACGTGAGAGCATGGACCGTTTCTTCCAAATGGGTAATCACGTATCCCTATGTAGAATACCGGGGCAATCGTGTTCAAGAAAGGGTTCACATGTTACCCTTTTGCCACAACTTTTACTGATTGAGTCCATCATTCGGCCGATAGTCGCTCACGACGATTCGATACAGACAAGTTGATTTTCACTGGGTATCATTGTATCTTATTAAGTTGATTCTCCTATTTAGTACTTCCAACAGCTACAATCTTTTTTGTGACGATAACAGTTGTTGATTCCCTAGTAGTGTCAAAATCGGAGTATATCCCAGCTGAGTCAGAAGGCTGATTATCTCTAGCAAAGGATCTTGGGTTTGATAGATTCCCAAGTAGAATTTTTTAATGACCCTTTCTCCCCAGCAGAACATCATTTAGAAAGTTCTCATCCTCAGCGAAGTTCCATGAATAGAAGACTCGCTCTCTAGGGCCGAGTCATTCCAGTGGAAACTTCTTCAACAGGATCATCACGCCTCAGTGTATCTACTAGCCAATTTACTTTTGGCAATTTGTGGCAAGTGTTATCCCCGGCAGAAGGGTTAATCCTCACAGAGCAATTGAAGGATCGAACAATGATCTTTCCCCGCGGAGTTGGATTCCTCGTCCGGTGTCTCTTTTGCATTTGTATATAGTTTGCATAGCATTTTCTAAAGCGTAGCATTCCATTGATATGGAGCATTACGGCAAAACTCAAACATACGCATACGAAACATAAGCCGGGTTCAACCGTTTACCTGCAAGCCAGAGCAATTCACAGACAAAACATTGTCATGCAATCCCAACAAAGTTTACTACAACACTTCATCGTACAAAGTTAATTCAGTACCCGTTCGTATTGACATTTCAACATCCGTCAGTGTCCTTTCAACATCCGTCAGTGTCCTTTCAACACTCGCCCGTGTTCTTTTGACACTCGTCCGTGCCCTCTTGCATTTCCTCAGTACTTCGTCTGTAGTGGTTTTAAACACTCGTCCGTGTTCCTTTAACACTCGTCTGTGTTCAGTTAACATTTCAATCCCCAGTAGAGTTGTCATTTGTGTTAACCTTTTCTTGCAGCACCCGTCAGTGCTAGAATTTTTCAGCCAATACCCGTCCGTATTGACCTTGGACATCCGTCCGTGTCCTTTCAGCGCTCGTCCGTGCTGGAGCCCCTTATTCTCAATATCAGTCTGTATTGACCTCTTAGACACTCGTCTGTGTCCTTTCTAGCGTTTTAATCCCTAGTGAGATCACTTCACAAACTTTCATTTTTCAATACACGTCCCTATTATCTTTGATACTCGTCCGTGTCATTTCAGCACCCGTTCGTGTTTGAACTTTTAAGCTAATACTCGTCCATATTTTCTTAATCATCGTCCGATACTCGTTCGCATCGTTGACTTGGTCACTCGCCGTGTTCCTTTGGTGATCGTCCGATGCTCATCCGTATCGTTGACCCGAACACTTGAGTGTGTTCCTTTCTTAATCATCGTCCGATACTCATTCGTATCGTCGACTTGGTCACTCATCGTGTTCCTTTGGTGATCGTCCGATGCTCATCCGTATCATTGACCCGAAGACTTGTGTGTGTTCCTTTTCTTAATCATTGCCCGATACTCGTTCGTATCGTCGACTTGGTCACTCGTCGTGTTCCTTTGATGACTGTCTATTGCTCGTTCGCATCGTTGACCTAAACACCCGTACGTGTTTTCTTTCCGTACTCGTCCGTATGGTCCTTGATAATCGTCCATATCCCTATTTCGATACACGTCGTATCAATCTATACAGTTATTTGCTGATACTTCTAGAAGGGTTTATATCCCTTTTCTTCTTCATTCAGCGTGCAAATTTTCTGGTTGTTTTGGTATTCAATCATAATTCACCTTGATTGTCTGAATAGCCGTTGCTTTCATCCTTCTCAGGTTAACAAATGATTGAATAGGGGCAGCTGTAACACCCCAAAATTTTCCCTCTTGTTATTTCCTAGCTTATGTTTCATTGCATTGCATTTATATCTCATTTCATCTCATATCTCATACAAGTTGCAAAGGGCATGTGATCAGTTGATTTCAGAGCACTGAGCACTCAAAGCAAGAGGATAAGAGACAAGTGTCTCCAAACAAGCCTCAAGGGTCTCTTACATCATATGTCATCTCATTTGATCTCACAAATCATTTGAAGATGGGAATTCATCAAGAAGTTGGACAGTTCATCATCTCCTAGCAAAAACAGTCAAAATTAGGGTTTGTGATTCAAGCAGTCTCGTGATGAAATTTTGGTTCAAACTTGATCTCAATCTTTTCTACAGGATATCAAGTACCTAAGGATGAAAGATTTCTCATTAGTTCATTTCAGATGAGGTTCAGTTGGTCAGTTGCTTGAGAATCAAGAAATTGGGGAAAAAGTCAACTGTGCAAAGGAAAAAGTCAACTCCTGACTTTTTTGGGTCAAGTTCATGAAATTCAAGTCACATAGGTTCATTGGACAATATTTGATCAAGAAATGTCAAGAGGTTCATGGAAAAATCAAGAAATCACAAAACTGCCCAAAATAGAAACTTAGGGTTTCTAAAAATGGCAAGTGTGGACCATTTTGCACTCTACTTCAAGGCATTCTTTCTTCATGATAAAAGCTTCAAACTTCAGGCCTAAGTTGAGCCAATCAAAGATCACATCTTAAGCTTCAAATCCATATAAAGAACTCTTCCATTGGATCAAAATTGAGGGAGTTATGATCAATCAAAGTAGAGCAAAATCAAGGCAAATTTCAAGTCATGGCAAGGCAGATTCAGGCCTCCAGGCCTTAATTTAATCAAACACTTGGTATGCCAAATGTCAAGCTGGTTTTCTCCATCAAGAAAGCTTCAAATGAAAAATTTTTGAACATCAAAGTTGTTCATCTCCATGTCCTCTTTAACTTTGATGTTGGGCATTTTCTCATTTGAGCAGGTTATGGAGGTCATATGAGAGCTCAAACATGGTTGTCCCACACTGAAATTTCATAGGCCATGATGCCAGGTCTGAACCAAGTCACACGCGCCCATGATGCAGTCTCACATCCTTGTGTTTCAGGTCAATTTTCATCACTTTCCAAGCCTCCTTTCAATTTAATTCCAACATCAAACTTGTTCCTTACATGTTCTTGATCCATAGCCACCAAAATCATCTCATTTCATGCCTTGTACATGAAGAAATCTTCCATCAAACTTCCATAGTTTCATTGATGTCATGCTGGCCAAGATCAGAATGTTATGTCATTGTTGTTGTTGTTCATTTTGTTTGCACGCATACAACAAACACTACACACCTCACATGCTTACTTCATTTGGCTAGACCATGTTCTTACATTATGCCATACATGTTGCTCCATACACCAAAGAGGAAATGAGTAAACTTGTTTTTCAAGTCTTGCTGCAGCATCATGATATATACCATCACCATCATCATATCTCAGACTCACCATAAGTGATAAAAGCTTCTCCACACTCTAACCAAACCTCTTAACTCGTGCCATTAACAACCTCACTCAGTTAGTTAACTCACAACTCAGTTAACTAACTCAGTCTAACCCGAGTTCTAACCATCAACCATCCTAGTTAGGAACTGACCACACCTATATAAGTTTCATTCTAACAGAATTGAAGGGAGCTTCATCATTTTCTCAAGTTCCTCTCTGAATTCTCTCTCTCTTTGCTCGAGTGCTTCCATATTTCATCATCATCATCATCGATTGTTCATCATTGCTCAAGAATAAACAAGAACAAGATCAATTCCTCAAGTGTACCAACTTTTCCAATTCGGATTTCTCTCCATTCTCTCCAAGATTCAAGGCATTGAAGCATTTATTTTGCTCCTTGGAAGCTCAAGAACAAGCCTACACCTCTGGTTTTCTTGTTGATTCAAGTTCTTCACAGTGCCAGGTTTGAAATTCCTAAACTAATCTTGCTTCGTTTTCTTGTACTTAAGCTGTTTTCATGTTGATTATAGCTTAATAGAAGCAATGTGAATGATCCGGCTAGTGATAGGCACCTTAAGTGCTTAGATTCAAATTCTAGGGCAAAATGTTTGCGCTCGATTCTCTTTATGCATGATTGATCTGTGAATTTCAATGTTAGATTCGTGATGTGCATAACTCAGCTTTCGAATGATGTATGGTTTGTGAATTTCTGGAGAGTTTGAAGGTTGCAGGTCATGGTGCTTCGCCGGAGAAGATGACCGGAGGTCCTTCTCCGGCCGGTGAGAAGTTCGGTTAGGGTTTTTTGGAATTTTAAAACGTGGCCGTTAGATCTTAGGCAATGAACGGTTAGGATGCTGCCAGCGAATAAATGAGAGAGTGTTCATATCATGTGCCATTTTATTTGACTCTGAATGCTTGCATGTGTGTGTGTATGGGTGTTACCATGTGCATGTCTTGTGATGCGTTGGATTGTTGTACTTTTCTTGATTATTGTTGACTGATTGATCATGTGGCTCTGATTGAGTCAAATGTTTGACTGAATTCCACCTTAACTGCATATACTTCAGCGCTTGTTTTGGACCTGGACTTAATTGCTTTTCGTACACCCCTCTATGTGAGTCTAAACCATTTTAACGTGATAATTACTTTGCATACACCCCTGCTTTATTTCATTTCACATCTTATTTTTATTTTCATACTTGTTTCATTTTATCCTTTTAAAAAATACCAAAATGTATTTAAAAACTCCATAAAAATTCATGAAGTATCTTTAGACATTTAAATAATTTTGTATTATTTTTATTTCTGATTTTGTGAATATTTTATCATATTTTGTGAATTTTCTTTTATTTCTTTTTTCAAAGTGTTTCTTCCTTGATACCTCAACTTCATTCATTTCTTTTGCATAGTTCTAAAACATTTTTTCACCCATTATTTTTGTCATGTTTAGGCAACATCTTAAAGTGTTTAAAAGAATTTTTCTCATATTTTTAAAGTCATTTTATCATGCCTTTTGATACTCATCTTTGTGCATTCTTTTGACTTGTTTCAATGTGACTTTGAACCCTCATTTGAACCATTTTCTTTGTGAATATTTGTATGAGTTTTTGATACATGTTTAGGTTATGACTTAGGTACTTTTTGATTTAATTTCATAATTTTCCTTAGATTCTTCCTATTTTTAATTTGTTTGATTGTTATAGGTCCTAATTGTATGCTTTTCTTGAACTTCTAAACCTTGTTTTCACTAGTGCCATTGTATTAGAACTTGTTTGTGCATCATTATAGGTCCTCATTAGAATATTATAGGTCCTTTGCCAAGGATTATAGGTCATTTGCTTTGCATCTATGTTTGGTTTGTATTTGTGTTCTAAAATGCATCCTTACTTGAATCCCTTTGACCTAAACTTGCTTCTCTTCTCTTCTAATGCTTAACATGACTTGTACTTAAATCATAAATTCCTACTCATGCATCCCATTTACATTTCATATTGAATATTCTACTGACCCATAATAGTTTCATGCATTCAAATGATCATTCATCTCAAACTTGTCTACTTGTTCATGTTTGACCTGGCTTTGCATTTCTTTCTTAACTAGTTCAAAGTGACTTGCATATGTACTTGGTATGATCAATTCTTACATTCTTATTACATCTTAAATGTCATATGGTACTGACCTATAATCCATGTTCATCCATCTTTGATTTTCAACTTTGACTTGTGTTCCAAGTTACTTCTTTCCGTATGTGAACTTGTTTCTTTTCTTCTTACTTCTTCTTCTTCTAATATCTTCTACTTGAATTTTCTTTTCATGATTGGTATGCTTGTTCATAGACATTATAGGATATTCAAATATGATGTTTAATTCTGACTTGCATCCATTTGCATTTGTGTTCATGTTCTTTTCAACTTTGACTTGCATTATAAGTATGCCATTTTATGTGAACTTGAACATTGTTTGAACTTCTTTTCATATTGTCTTTTCTTCATGAATATTTTCACTCATGCCTTGTATGATCATTCATCTACTTCCATATGCATTATAACATGTCATTCAATTCTGATCTTGATATTCACTCATGCATTTATTCATGTTTGTATGTCATACACATTCATACTTCATCTTTAATTCATAACTTGAACTTGTATGAATCTTTGGCATCTTTCTTGGCATAGTTTGACATTGTTAGGTACCCTAACCCTAATTGAGCATCATTAGACTTAGCTACTGACTTTAGAGGTCCTTGAACACTTAGAGTCCTTTCCTTTTAGTTTTAGGCTTTATTTGGTTCCTAATTTCATTTCATAAGATATTGGGTGTTTAATTGTCTTTCTTCTTTCACTTATGCTTTCTTATTTCATTATTGAACTAACCTTTGCTTGTAGGGGCTAATGGTGAGTTGAGTGTGTGGATATGCTTCCACACATGCTTTCTTCCCTCATCTTTTTAATGTTTTCTCTTTTGTGTTGTGCAAAGCATTTCAATGCTTTCTTTGTTCAATTTCTTTCATCCCTTTGAGTTTTTAACTTGACTTCAATCTTGGAAGTAAGTTAGAACTCACTCTTCTTCTCCTTTCTTTTAGACTTAGGTTTATAAACCACACTTAACCATTAGGAACATCCAAGCATGATAACTCTTAGGATTATTAGTCTCCCTTTAGACTTTTACCTTTCTTAACCTTTGAGTCTCTCTTCTTCTCACCTCAAAACAAAAAGTAAAAACACTTAATAAAGGCATAACATATATTGTATTTGAGCCTTTCGTGTGAGAATAAGATAGTGAGGGGTCTTCTCTCACTTTCTTAGAATGTTTAGCATACGTCCCGTCTTGGGTCGATATGCGAGGCATTCGATCCTACGTGAAGGACTTAAATACAATATGCATTGTAAACACAAAATAATCAAAACACTTCTTTTCAAAATACAAAAACAAATAAGTAATTCTCTTCTCATCTCCTTCATTCTATTTCTTAAGGACTCGTCATGTCCGTTCTACCGCAAACAGGTAACGCCTAAGTCTCCATACAGTGAGCTGCAACACCTAACTGCTGGGACGCGCACTCTGATGTTTCCATTAAAAAACACAAACAAAGCAACCCTTGTTGATCCGAATTACATTTTCTCTGATTCTTCCTTCTCGTCTGATTGAAGATACGTAGGCACGAGATGCGATATCTCGACGAGCAACCTTTCCCCGTAGTCTATCGAACTACATTAACTCTGACTTTCCCATTGCACTGAGGGAATACGTAGGCCTAGGACAATGATAATGTCCTATCGAGTCACTTCTTTCTCCCCTCTCTTATCCTTTCTACCCTTCATTTCCAGTTCTCCAGTTAGCAGTTAATTTCCAGTTTCCTACACCCTTTGATCGAGACAGCAAGTGTGGATCCCATCAGGTACGATGGACGCGTGGGGGTACTAATACCTTCCCTTCGCATAACCGACTCCTGAACCCAGTTCTCTTGGTCGCAAGACCTCGTTCTTTCCTTCCCTCAGGTTTACGCAGTGTTTCCTTTCCCTCTCTTAGGATAAATACACATTGCTGGCGACTCTGTTTCTGTGCCACTTTCGCGTTTGTACTTGGATGAAAATCCCGGGAGCGACAGGGACAACTACACGTCCAGAGGGTAAAACTCTGAGAGAGGATTCTTCATATGACATTTGCTGGAGACAACAAAAATGAATCTCTGCATAAGGATTATCATCAAGGAGAGGTGAACCTCAAAACTACTCAACTATCTGACCGTAACATAATCAGCTGGAGAAGATTCAGATCAAGACTTAGCTAGGGAGAAACCAAACAACATTGGTCCTTACGATTTCAACACATCATAACAAACCTATCACCTTGTCAACAACTAAGCACATTCACAAGAACAAGCTCTGCTAAGGAAATATCAACAAACTCTACTGGGGATTTGTCAATAAATTCTGCCAAAGGAGCGAGAATGAACCATGCTGAGGAAAACATTGATCCTACCATTCTTGGAATAACCGTTGACATTATTTTTTTATATTTCATAAATCAAAGGAAAATATTTTTATAATTTTAAAAAATTTAAACAAATTATTCACATTTTGTTTCAAAAATCATCATAAAAAATAAATGAAATTCTGCAAACAGAAACAAAGTAAGAATTGCAAACAAAGGGACAAAGGCCCAAATTTTATTAAAAGAATGGTAGTCCACAAATGGCCTAACTCCATAGATCACTACAAAGTTTGAAAAATGGTAAATACATGGAAAGGGTTACATTGAAATACAATGACCACTATTCTCCCTAACAACTTTAAATTCCGCTGTGCTTAGAACTTCGGTTGAGGATGGTTGAAACGGAATCCTTGATAGAAAATGTTGCTTTTAAATGATCAAGACTGGTCAGATGCATTTACTTTCCATAATCCCTAACTTTTGCCTAGATTGCCCTCTCGGGTTTTTAATCTACCGGGATGATTATTTCTATGTTTGTCTCTAATTTTTGCCTGGACCGCCCTTTCGGGTTTTCAGCCCACCGAGACGCTCATTTTTGCCTAAGCCGCCCTTTCGTGTTCAACTTAGCGAGCTGTTCTTTTTATTTTTAGGCGAAGTATTTCTTGACTGTATCGGCATTCACAGGACGAGTGAACTCTTCACCATCCATAGTTGTAAGAAGTAATGCACCACCAGAGAAGGCTCTCTTAACAACATATGGGCCTTCATAATTAGGAGTCCACTTGCCCCTAGAATCATTGGTAAAAGTCGATATCTTTTTGAGCACGAGGTCGCCTTCTCTGAACACACGAGGTCGAACCTTCTTGTCAAAAGCTTTCTTCATTCTCTGTTGATATAATTGACCATGACACAAGGCCATCATTCTTTTCTCTTCAATTAAATTCAATTGGTCATATCTGCTTTGGCACCATTCAGCCTCAGACAATTCAACTTCCATCAGAACTCTCATAGAAGGGATTTCAACTTCCACCAGGAGCACTGCTTCCATACCATAAACAAGAGAGAAAGGGGTTGCCCCTGTTAAAGTGCGGACGGATGTACGATACCCATGCAAAGCAAAAGGGAGCATCTCATGCCAATCCTTGCATGTCACAACCATCTTCTGAACAATCTTCTTGATATTCTTATTAGCAGCTTCAACAGCTCCATTCATCTTAGGTCTGTAAGTAGAAGAATTATGATGCTCAATCTTGTACTCATCACATAATTCCTTCATCATCTTGTTATTCAGATTCGACCCATTATCAGTGATAATCTTGCTCGGAACACCATACTGACAGATAATTTGGTTCTTGATAAACTGGACCACTACTTGCTTGGTCACATTGACATATGATGTCGCTTCAACCCACTTGGTAAAATAGTCAATAGCCACCAATATGAAATGGTGCCCGTTCGACGCTTTAGGCTCAATCATTCCAATCCTATCAATGCCCTACATGGAGAAGGGCCATGGAGAGGAGATAACATTGAGAGGAGTTGGTGGTACATAAATTTGTCAGCATAAATCTAGCACTTATGGCACTCCTTCACAAATTTAAAACAGTCAGATTCCATTGTCAGCCAATAGTAACCTGCCCTCAACATCTTCTTAGCCATTGCATGCCCATTGGCTTGGGTACCAAAAGATACTTCATGAATTTCTTTCATCAACATGTCTGCTTCGTGTCTATCCACGCATCTGAGCAAGACCATGCCATAATTTCTTTTATACATCACATCATCATTCAAGAAGAAACTACCAGCCAATCTTCTCAAAGTCTTCTTATATTTCTTGGATGCCCCAAGCGGGTACTCTTGATTTTGAAGAAAGTATTTAATATCATAATACCACGATTTATCATCAACAACCTCTTCAACGGCAAATACATGAGTTGGTCTATCAAGCCGCATAACATCGTTTTTGGGGACATCGTTCCACCGATTCACCACAATCATGGAGGATATAGTGGCTAAAGCATTCGCCATTAGATTTGCTGCTCTGGGTACATGGTGAAAGTCGACCTTATTGAAGAAAGTTAACAACCTTCTTGCATAATCTCGATAAGGAATCAAATTAGGTTGACGTGTCTCCCATTCTCCTTTAATCTGATTAATCACTAGGGCTGAATCTCCGTATACATCAAGAATCTTGATTCTTAAATCAATGGCTTCTTCCAAGCCCATAATACATGCTTCATACTCAGCCGCATTATTTGTGCAAGTGAACATCAACCTTGCAGTGAAAGGAATATGAGAACCATGAGGAGTAACAATTATTGTCCCAATACCATTGCCATACTCATTAACAGCTCCGTCAAAAATCAAACCCCAACGGGATCCAAGCTCAGGTCCTTCATCCGGTAAAGGTTCTTCACAATCTTTAACCTTTAGATACATCACATCCTCGTCAGGAAAATCAAACCTGATAGGTTGATAATCATCAATTGGCTGGTGTGCCAGATGGCCAGCCAAAACACTTCCTTTTATCTCTTTTTGAGTTTGGTACTCGATATCATATTCTGACAACAACATTTGCCAACGAGCGATCCTCCCAATTAATGCAGGCTTTTCAAAGATATACTTGATTGGATCCATTTTGGATATCAACCAAGTCGTATGATTCAACATATACTGGCGGAGACGCTTGGCAGCCCAAGATAAAGCACAACATGTCTTTTTAAGCATTGAATACCGAAACTCACAATCGGTGAACTTCTTGCTCAAATAATAAATGGCAAATTCTTTTCGACCAGATTCATCTTGTTGACCCAGAACACAGCAATAGATTCTTACAGCATAGTCAAATACATGATCAAAGGTCTTCCTTCCACGGGAGGAGACAAAATCGGAGGTTCAAGTAGATACTCTTTAATTCTTTCAAAAGCTTTCTAACAATCCTCTGTCCAGACACAACCCTGATATTTGTGAAGAAGCTTGAAGATCGGCGCACAGGTGGCAGTCATATTGGATATAAATCGGGAGATATAATTTAAACGTGAAAAGAATCCTCTTACTTGTTTTTCTGTTTTAGGCGCAAGTATTTCCTGAATAGCTTTAACTTTACCAGGATCAACTTCAATGCCTTTTTGGCTGACAATAAAGCCCAACAATTTTCTAGAACGGACACCAAAAGTACATTTATTAGGATTCAAATGGAGCTTAAACTTTCTCAAATGTTGAAACAACTTCAATAAGTACTCGACATGATCTTCTTCAGTCTCCGACTTACAAATCATATCATCCACATAGACCTCAATTTCTTTATGCATCATATCATGGAACAAAGTAGTCATAGCTCTCTAGTACATTGCACTAGCATTTTTCAAACCGAAGGGCATCACTCTGTAATAGAATGTTCCCCAGGGTGTTATGAATGTTGTTTTTTCCATATCCTCGGGTTCCATCTTTATTTGATTATAACCGGAAAATCCATCCATAAAAGAAATGATATTGAACTTAGCAGTATTATCTACCAACATGCCAATGTGTGGCAATGGAAAATCATCTTTCGGACTTGCTTTATTCAAATCTCTATAGTCAACGCACATTCAGGCTTTTCCGTCTTTTTTTGGAACAGGCACAATATTGGCCACCCATTGAGGATACTCAGAAGTCGCAAGAAAACCAACATCAATCTACTTTTGAACCTCCTCTTTGATCTTCACAGCCATGTCGGGATGAGTTCATCTCAATTTCTGTTTCACAGGTGGACATTCAGGCTTCAATGGCAATCTAGGCTCCACAATATCAGTATCAAGACCAGGCATGTCTTGATAAGACCAAGAAAACACATCAACATATTCTCTAAGAAGCTCCACAATCCTCTTCTTACCATCTGATTGAAGCAGTGCCCCAATCTTGACTTCTTTTATATCATCCTCTGAACCTAGATTAACTAATTCCACCGGCTCTTCGTGAGGCTGAATGGCTTTTTCCTCGTGCTCAAGAAACCGAGAAATTTCATCTGGAATCTCTTCAATATCCTCTTCTTCAACTCCAAACACAGGGAACTCAAAGTTGGGAGGGGGTATAGGGTCATTGTTTTCAATGGGTTTAACAATCAATCTACACAATGATTTATGTTCGATTTTAGAATATGAACAAGAAGTGCAAGTATTATGAAGATAAAGGTGATTATCACATTATTATTATTTTTTGGTTTTTTATGTTACCATTTTTCAGAAATAAAGCAAAAAGGGAAAAACATAATATGGATAAACAAAATAACATTTTAGTGATGATGATAAAATTTGAAACAAAGCCCTCACAAATTCACTTTCACCTTGGGCAGAGTGAAAGGATTTTTTGAAAGAAACAAAAACAAATTACTTTGAAATATGAACAACAGTGGGAACATCAACAGCTATCCAATTCTGGCAGATTTGCCCATGTGTCACAAAATTGGGAAGTTCTTCTTCTTCATCATCTTCAATGATGGCAGCAGTAGAGTGATCTTTGTTGATGAATCCGGCGCTGTGAAAGGCCTCATTAATACACTTCAAATCTCTTCTGACTGTACCAGGCGTAAAGCCTAAACTAGTTTTTCCCAGGTTATCAACCACATCAATGACTCGGCCCCAACCATCAGATCGACCAGTCTTTAATACATGCAAAGCATCCTTCAAGGAAGACATGGGCAACTCATTCTTCTTAACAGCTTTATCATCAACAGAAAGACTTGGAACGGAGTCCCAACAGTCTCATCAGCATCAACATACGAAAAGGATGAAAGATGGCTCAACAACATCGTTTTCTCGCCTCCAACAATTACCAGCTTGTCATTCTTAACAAATTTCAATTTCTGATGGAGAGTCGAAGTCACTGCCCCAGCTTCATAAATCCAGGGTCGGCCAAGCAGACAACTATAAGCAGGACGAATATCCATTACTTGAAAAGTAATCTAGAAGAAGCACAATCCTATTTTGATTAGAAGATCAACTTCTCCAATCACAGTCTTTTGAGATCCATCAAAAGCTTTAACAACAAACCCACTATACCTCATGGGAGGACCTCGGTACAAAAGCCTCGACAAAGTAGATTTTGGCAACACATTCAAAGAAGAGGCAGTATCAACCAACACATTGGAAAGCGCATCTTCTTGACAGTTCATGGAGATATGTAAAGCCAAATTGTGATTTCTCCCCTCCTCGGGTAACTCTTCATCACAGAAACTCAAATTATTACATGCTATGAGGTTGGCAACAATTCCATCAAACAGATTAACAGTAACATCATGCTTAACATATGCTTGTTCCAATACCTTCTGTAAAGATTGCCTATGAGCTTCAAAATTCAACAGTAAGGACAACACTGAAATCTTGGACGGGGTATGCAAGAGTTGATCTGCAACACTGTACTCACTCTTCTTGATCAATTTCAAAAATTCATCCTCATAAACCTTCGAACCACTGGACTGACCAGAAACATCGCCATTACTCTCATCTTAATGTTGTTTGCCAGCAACAATGTTCTCCACAATCTTTGGAGGCTCAGGAGCAAAGACACGACCACTTCGAGTCACTCTACTCACATCAGCGATGCTTACCACAGAAGACAAAGAAGTAATGGGCACTTCCTTACCATCTTCTACCATGGCAGCATTGTACTTATACGGAATAACCTTGTCAGATTCATATGGTACTGAACCGGGCAACCGAATGACCAAAGGCGTAACAGCGGTCTTCCGACTATCATAAGAGATAATAACTTGCTCAGCAATATTAAAGCGTGGTGCAATAACATTCACCTTATTCTGATATTCATCTCTTTTAGCAGTGACTTCAATCAAATTTTCATCCATCATCCTTTGAATGTCCCTCTTCACTGTCACACAACCACACGGATTCACGGAACAGATGCAACAAGCTGCATAGTCATGATCAATATCATGGTATTTACTCAAAAGTGCATGCATTTCCACAAGAGATCTTCGGATCCAACGGATATCAAAGATTTTGAATGTACCAGGACAACCATAAACCATATTGACAGACGCCTTGCCGTGATTGGGCAGCGGATTCGATTATACATTAGGGTTGGAATCTTCGAAAGACAAAATACCACTCCTAGCCAACCTTCGAACCTCCATCTTCAATGGATAACAGTTCTCAGTATCATGTCCCGCTCCTCCCTGATGGAAAGCGCAGCGAGCTTCAGGCTTATACCACCATGGCAAATCTTTTGGAACAGCAGGTGGTGCAAGGGTCTGAACAAGATTCTTTTGAATTAAACAAGGAAGCAAATATGTATGTGTCATTGGAATCGGATCAAAATCCTTCTGAAAATGGCCCCATTGATTGTTCGATTGATTAGAACGTTGTTGATGAGCAGGAGCTGCCCGAACAACAGGAGCTGAACTGATAACAGGAGTGACAGATACAACATGTTGCTGACACTGATTATTCTTACTGTAACTATTTTTGCGTCCTCCACGGGAAATAGCATTGGTCTCACCTTCTTTCTTCTTGGAAAATCCACCACCATACTTCTTGGAATTACCAGCAGAATTACCATCTTTTGACAAACGTCCCTCATGGACACCTTCTTCTAATCTCATCCCCATATTAACCATCTCAGTGAAATCACTCGGGGCACTAGCAATCATACACTCATAATAGAAAGGACTCATAGTTTTCAGAAAAATCTTAGTCATCTCTTTTTCTTCAAAAGGAGGATTAATCTGAGCAGCAATCTCGCGCCACCTCTTTGCGTATTCTTTGAATGTCTCCTTATCTTTCTGTGCCATTGCTCGAAGCTGGTCATGATCAGGAGCCATATCCATATTATACTTATACTGCTTTACAAAAGCCTCACCCAAATCTTCGAAAGTGCGAATTCGAGTACTGTCGAGTCCCACATACCATTTCAAGGCTGCACCAGACAAACTATCTTGAAAGTAGTGAATGAGAAGCTGATTATTATCGGTCTGAGTCGACATCTTACGAGCATACATAGTCAAGTGACTCAATGGACAAGAGTTTCCCTTATACTTTTCAAATTCAGGGACCTTGAACTTATGTGGGATCTTCACATTAGGAACCAAGCATAACTCATGAGCATTCTTTCCAAATAGATCTTTTCCCCTTAAAGCTTTGATCTCTTTCTGCATTTCAGCAAACTGGTCTTAAATCTCTTCTATTCTATCATAAGCACTGACATTTTCACTTGGAGCAGTATGGAAAATATGTTCTTCACCAAAAGGAACAGTATGAACCACAGGTGGTGCCACAGTCAACAAGGTTGAACGGTAGGAACAGCTGGAATTTCAGGAGGCGGTGGTGGTGGTTGATAACCCTCAGGAACAAAGTTAATAGGCATGCCTCAGGGGAAGCCAGGAGGCATGGAGTGTTGAGGAACACTAGCAAGTGCCACCGAGATGGGCGTAGAGACAATCTCAGAAATGACCGTCCTTTGCACAGGAGTCGAAAGCGAAGGAGGAGGAGGTTGATTCTAAGCAGCAACCATTGCTTCCATCATAGCAGTGAGTCTCTCCAAACTTTTCTTCAAATTTTTCACTTCCTCACGAAGCTCACGGTTCTCTTGTTGCAACTGATCCATCTTTTTCTTCAGATTAGCTCGAGTATTATACTGGTGTGACAACTTGGCTGCATGAAGACCAAAAGAAACACAAGACACCTGGAAAAGGCAAGAAACAATGCAAGAGATGATGCTTGATGTGCAATTGCAAATGCACAATTTCAAGGAAATACAAGGCATATCGCAAACATTGTTATTTGAAATACCAAAATCTCATTCATTAATGATGGAAAAGATTACATCTTGGAAGTATAGATTCAAGAATCCTAAAACAATAGAGAATAAAGAAAACTAGATCCCTAGAGAATCCTATGAGAAGAAGTCCCAGCTCTATCTTCCAGCTTCTTGATGTGGGCCTGCATCCGAGTCTTCTCAATCAGCAACTGATCAACGATCAACTTCCAAGGAGACTCTAAACTCTTCGGAATATCGAAAACTGGCTGAATGCGAGAGGAAAATAAATCCTCTTGCGCCTTTCTCTTCTTGTTGGCAACTTCATCTTCATTCTTCTTCTTGAAGTGCTCTTGAAGTCTTGCATTCTCTAGCTCAACAATCTGATACTTGTTCTTCCAAGCATCTCTCTCTTGTTGCATCTCAGCCAAAGCGATCTGAAGCTTCTCTGTGTCTTCCATAAAGTAGAGAATATGCTTTTTATCAGTTATAGATAAAGGCTCCTGACGCGCATAAGGTATCCTCAAAGTAATAGCTCTATTTTTAACCCACTGGAGGTAAGGTTCCGAAGAGATACAATTCGGATTTCCCAAACTTTCCTTTCCTTTTCTACGAATGTGGCGCCAAGCTTCCACAATTTCTCTCTTGAGAGCAACCTGAGATTCTTCTTCCTTGAAAAAGATACCAGCCAAATGAATGTTCTTCGGCACTTCTCGCAAAGGATACCCCAACAGACGACGAGCCAACACGGGATTATACCTGATTCCTCCCTTTGTACCAAGAAGAGGCACATTGGGGAAATCACCACAACTATCAATAATCATCGCTCCAGAAGGAACACGACTACACCAATCAATATTAGAATGAGTGAGAGACATGATCTTCCACGACCAATATAAACCATCCTTGAGATTCCAAAAAGCTGCAGACTTCGGCAAGTGAGAAATAAACCACTTGTAAAGCAAAGGTGCACAACAGATAATCATCCTTTCACCATGGAAATTCCTGAGGTGAATAGAATGGTAAGCATCAGCAAGAAAAGTAGGAATTGGATTCCTAATCAAGAATATCTGAATAGCGTTGATGTCGACAAAGTTCTCAATATTCGGGAAGAGGAACAGTCCATAAATAAGCAAGGCAATAGTAGCCTCAAAAGCGACTGTATTCTTCACACTAGCAAAGTGATGAGCTCTATCCATCAAGAACTTAGCGGGTAACCCAAGAATCTTTCCTTTGGTATCCATGCGAGCCTTAATCTCAGAAACCTTCAAGTGAGTAGCCTTCGCAATAATGTGATGCTCGGGAGCGGGATCCAAACCGGAGAAAATCCGACCATGAACAGGCAAACCAAGCAGGAGATAATACTCCTCTAGTGTAGGTACCAACTGATAATCAAGGAAGGTGAAACAATGAAGCAAAGGGTCATAGAGCTGAACCAAAGTAGCAAGCAATCCTTCAGCCATATCAACCTTCAAGAGAGATAAAAGTCTTCCATATCTGGACTCAAACTTCTTGGTATCAGGAACCAAAAATTCTAACTCTCTCAAACCCCCTAATTTAGGACTATTTAAAGTATACTTCCTTGTACTTCTCCTTCTAAAATCCATAACAAAAGTATCTGCAATGTTTACAATAACACCTTTAAGTTCCTTGAAACCTTCCAAAAGAATGCTCATGAATGCATGAGTGCATGAATACAACAACCACAATCAAGATCACACAAAGCACACGGGTCAAGGTTTAAGTCACGAACATGAAGCCAAGGGTAAGAACCAATCCTACAAAGGTATGTACTAAGGTTTTGTCTTCATTGTACCTGCAGAAAACAGCGGTTCTAACAGAGTGCCCAGGGTCCACAATCCACTATCAGACACACCAGCGCACCGATTTGCTCAGAGGTTGGTAGTTATCCTTAAGAGAATCTAACTTGAGTGTGGCATCACGTGACAGCTAAGTCGGATTTGCATCCTCATAGCTTCCGCGCCACGATCCTAAAAGGGCTAAGATGGGTTAAGGGTTACTACGGTCCTCAGTGTTATAGGCTTCTATGGAAAAATTAATGCCTTCACGATCGCTCGATCAGCATCAGTAATTCCAAAGAGGCAACCACCGAGTGCATATATTCTCAAGTTCTGCTTTTTCGGGATTCGACTCCTTCAAAGTACACTCAAAGTACACTCTGGTCCGGGTATAGGACCTATCTCACACACAGAGGAACTCCCAAACAGAACAAACAAGCAACAAACAAATCAGACAAAAAGTAGTAAATAAATCAAAGTAGGCTAAACCCCTCAAGGAAGAAAATTCCCCAGCAGAGTCGCCACTTTTCTGTAGCGGGGAAATTTGTGAGCGTAAGCTATTGATTAACTTAACTCAAAAAAACAAGAGTCGCCACCGCACTTTTATTTTATCCAAAAAAAGGAAAGGAAAAAGAGCGAACAAAACCTAAAGAGTTATAAAAAACAAGAACAAATAGAGAATGGGTAAGGGGGGTTGGTTACGCAATGGGAAGGTGTTAGCACCCAAAATGTCTATAGTTCTTTATAGGAACCCTTTGAAATATCTACCGCTTTTTGGTCTGAAAATGGTTTGCTTGAAAAAAAAGATTGGGGATATGAGAAGAGAAATATTTTTTAATATATTTGTGTTTGGAGAGACTTATCGCCTCATGCCTACGTACCCACGAAGTGCAATGTAGGATCAAAACCTTGTAGTTCGTGGTACAAAGAACAAAAATTTGTTGGTTATGATTGATTTTAAATGTAAAGACAAGTCGTCATTTCCAAGCGAATAATTCCGCTTAAAGAAATGAATCATGTCTAAACTTATGAAAAAGTTTTAAAAGAAAAAGTGCATAAGGCACAAAAAGAGATTGATGAGTTTGGTGTTTTTTAAAGTCTTCTTGAAATGGTCAAAATATGATTAATATGGACTGTCATTTATTAAAGAAAAAAGGCAAAGTTTAAAAATCAACTTGACTGAAGTCAAGGTTTTATTATGAAAGCGGTTTTAAGTTTGAAAACAAGAAAGTTTTGGAAAAAAGAGAGGAGATTTTGAAAATTGAAGAAGGGGTGGAGAAGAAGCGACTATCCTAAAGCATAAAGTAAAAGCTAGGGTAAGAAAGATCTAACCACATGGAGGCACTCTTCAAAGCATACTAAGACAAAAATTTCATCCTCTTGACCCAATAAGCAAACCAAATAAAGGCAAGAATACCAAGCTCCATAATGATCCAAAGCACAAGGGAAAGAAACCCAAGTATAAGTCCATAAGTCCATAATCAAGAGCATAGGTCCTCCAATGCAAGGGATAGTGGCCATAGTCCAACAATTAAGAGCATAAGTCTTTTAGTGGTTTAATCCTTTATTAATGTTTTTGAGTCCAAATGGACAAAAGGAAAACAAAGCACAAGATAATATGGTCCAAGTGGACAAAAGAAAAATGACATAAAAATAAACATGAATATGGTATAATGACATAAAGCATATAAAAATAAAGAGAGATAGGGTGAGAGAAAGAATTGTAAAGAAGTTAGAAGTTAGTGGTTAGTAGCACAAGGCTCTAGTGCCATAAGCCTTCACCGATTATTCCGTTTCGCGTTTTGAGCTATAGTGATTAAACAATGTACTTAGGTCAAGATTAATGAAGACTTGTTAGAAGATTGATAGAATCAAAGCCTCTACAACAACAAGCTTCAAAGATTTTGAACCTAATACAAAAGATTAACCAACATTGGGTTGACGCGACCAATCAATGTCCGCACCACGAAAGTTCAAATTTCGAATTGGATAAAGAGGGACAAATGTTGCGCTATGTTAAGCAATCACCGAGTAATTTACGGAGTAATTACCCTACAATGAGGCCGGTCAATAGATCTTTATGCTAATGCATGCTAGATGAACGATATGTAGATCGTCATCCGAAATCAATACCGCACGAAAAGAAAATAGGTAACGATCTAGTCTTGATCAATAATTCAACAAAGAAATTCTAAGATCCATAAGACTTTCATCGATCAAAATAAAAAGAAATAGATGAATAGAAAGCCAAATTGAATTACACTTTTAAGATCCTTTCATCTTCAAGTTCAATCACTTTTAATTGATAGGTTTAAGTGTCAAAACATATCACTAATTCAAAGCACCTCCAACGAATTCAACAATTCATTTAGAGATAGATTTGAACTAATGAATGTTAATCTACTTTAATCATATCTAAAGTTCATTGAAATTAAAGAGAAATTAGTCTCAATAATGTTCTCCAAGGCTAAAACAAGAAGAAAGGGGAAGAAGGAGGAAGAAAAACCAAAACAGCCCCAAAAACAAGGCAAAAAATGCATTATGTTTCAAAGTAACCGGTTACTGCAAATCTGCAAACCGGTTACATAGTTCAAAATAGGCGCAGTTTTTCAAAATTAACACAGAGTAACCAGTTACTGCATATCTGATAACCGGTTACCCTACACTAGAATGCAGAAAATTGTGCAAAATTCAGCATGATCCATTTTCAAAACTTTTTACAAACATCTTGTGATCATGGAACTGAAATTGCACGAAATTTAAAGTAAAATAACAGCAAAAACAAGCAATTAAACACAATTACAAGATCTAAAAGATCAAGTAAAAAAGATCTCCAAAGATCTACATTATGGAAGATGAAGATGAAGCTTCAACAATGGTGAAAGATGAATTACCACTTCAAATCTGAAAATTCCTTCAAATTGCTTCAAGATCTACACTCCAAAGCCTTGATCTACTACAATTGATGAACAAAAACAAGAATGGATGAAGGTTTAGCTCAAAGTTGAATAAGATTCAATGTGAATTCTTGTGAACTTTCAAAGGAAGAAATGTGAGCTTTAGTGAAATTTGTGGTTGGGAAGAGAATTTGCAAGAGATTTATTGGCTATCAAAAGCTTGTGAAATGAATGAAATTAAGCCTCTATTTATAGAATTTAGGCTTGGGAATTTGGTGGTTTGGAATTAGGCTTGGAAGATCAAGATTAGGATTGGAATTCAAATTTAGAGGGAATTATCAAAAGAGTGGTGATTAGTGGAGGTACATGGTAGGAATTAATTATGATGATGTAGGAAATTAAAATGAGATGGTCTAGAATATTCCACATGTGATCAAAATGATGAAAATTGGTGTCAATTGCTGAAATTTGAATTTGCTACCATTTTTCAAAATTTCACGAGGGTAACCGGTTACAGACTAAGTGATAACCGGTTACTTAGTGCAAAATTTGTGAAAAATGAGCATTTTGTTGCACTGTTGTGGTTTCGGCTCGATTCTCTTGCTTGTCAAAGAAATCATGGAAATAAACAAATGAACCTTGTATTCTCTTGAATAAAGATCAATTAAATCTTGGAAACTCTTGATCAGATGATTTTTGGATTAATTGCAGATCAACTTTGACTTTGTTCCGATAAAATTCATTCGAGCTGCGGGGCTGTTGTTTTGGTATTTCTAACCTGTTCTTCCCCTGAAAATGTTAGTGAAAGAAAACAAAAATATCTTTTTGGATTTTAATTAATGGTTAGTAAACATAAACAAATTAAGCAAAAAAAACAACTAACAAACACACACATAACCAAAGATCCCTGCAAGGCACCATCCCACAAAAGAGGGGACGAATGTGTGATCTTGTTTGTGGCATGAAATGCAAAAAGACATATGGGATCTTAGGGTTAAAAATTAGGGTATTACAGCAACTGGGAAAAAAAACCGGCGAGAAAACTAGAACAGAAGAGTCGCCACCGAACATTATTTATCCCGACACGGGGAAAGGAAACGATCGAAGAAAACCTAAGAGGGAGAAGACATGGTCATCGCAACCATAGTACGCGTTCGGGAGTCGGTTACGCGAGGGGAAGGTATTAGCACCCCCACGTATCCATCGTACTTGATGGGATCCACGCTTGTTGTCTGATCAAAGGGTGAGTTATCCTAAAGTCTACGGCTGAGCAGAAAACGGGGAAGGGGAAAACAAAGACGGACTCACAAGGATTATTGCAATCCAATGCCTACGTATCTTCGTGGACGAACAAAGAATCAGAGTCAACGTAGTTCGACGGACTACACGGGGGAGGTTGCTCGCCGAGTTATCGTATCTCATGCCTACATATCCTCAATCGGACGAGAAATAGGAAATCAGAGCAATCGTAGTTTGACCTAACGAGGTCTTTAAGTTTTTTACGTGAGCGACGAGCTCTTTTCCGAAATCAGTTTGAAACCCAACAATCCCGAAGGATAAAAAGCTTTGAATTTGTTTTTGTGTTTTTTAGACAGAAGTGAGTTGAATTAGTTCATAACTTACATTGCACCAAAGTCTATGACACAGGAACGAATGCATCGTATATCGTCCCCAACAGGACGTACACTAAACACCCTAGAAGAATGAAGGGAGACCCCCCATTCTTTATTTCCTATGCTTAAGGCTCGTGTGCAATGCACGTTGTCCTTATTAAGTGTCTTAGAATTGTTAAGAGATGAGAAGAGAAAGCACTAAAGGAAATCTATCTTAATGTTGTCATGCAAAAGTGGCCCTAAGGTTGAGGTAAGAGGGGAAGATTCTACCTATTGTTAGCATGCGTGGTTTAAATCCTAATGTCTATCCCATTCCAATCTTAATCAAAGATTAAGTTGGACTAGGCCGTCCTAAGGGAACAAGTGAAAACAAAGCAAAAACCAAAGAAATAAACCACAAACAGCAGCTACAACAACGCTCCACCACCTGCACAACGGTAAAATCCAACAAATACACCAAACAGCATTCAGCAACTCATGTTTCTGCATAACAAATGAATGTAGAAAGGCAAACAACAGCACATTCAACAACATGTATGCCAATGGACAGCAGTGGAAAACAGGGCAGAATGCATATACGAACACTCAATCAATACACCAATTGCACACGAACATGCATATCAAAACGAATCAAGCATATAGATCGCAAGTATCAAGAATGAGCACCAATGGTCATGTTGACAATTTAAGGACAAGCGTGCTTAACAAAGTTATACAAATTAACCATTCACCAAAACATCATGCATAAACGAAAGAGGACAAAAGCAACGATCATGCGTCATAAGTTCAGCAAGTCAAGTATTAATCAACAATCAACATGATTCAAACGTGTGTGTAACATGTTCATTGCGTCGAGAAAGCAACAACACAATCATGAAAATTCATCAAGAAAAACCAATAGTCACGTGTCGAAGAACCGTGTTCATGCAATGGTGGAAGGTGAAACAGCTCCAAAATAACCCACAAATCATTAACATATTAATTCATGAAGTTTAGGCATGAAAAAGAATGCAAACAAACAAGAAAATGCAAGAAAATCACATCCTACAGCAGTGGTAACCGGTTACTCTATATGCAGTAACCGGTTACTCAGTTCAAAATAGCAAAAGTACGCAAAAAAACAACAGGGTAACCGGTTACCCTATATAGAGTAACCGGTTACTCTGCAACAGTAGCAGAAAAAACCAGTTTCAAAAGTACTTTTCAATAGCTTATCACTTCTCAAATCACCTGCATGTTAGGGCAACTCAATATGCACGAAAATTACATCCCAAAACTAGCAAACACACATCAATTAACAAACAACAACAATCAAATCCACAATCCAATTGATCAAACCCAACAAATTCAAGATCTACATCATGAACAAGCAAAATAAGTTAAAATGAAAAGTAGATCTAAAATTCACTAACCTACAAAGCTGAGAATTGCTTTGGTGATGATTGATAAGCTGCAATTGATGAATCCAAGCTAGAAACCCAGAGATCCAATGATATCTTCACCAAAAAATGCAAAATAAATGTAGTGTGATGAACTTGATTCTAGCTTCCCCAAAAATCATTCCAAGAACTTAAATCCATAAGTAAAACAGTAGGAAAATTAGAATTCCTTCAAGAATTAGTGGATGGATGAAGGTTTAGTTCCAAGACCAACAAATTTCAATGCAAAATTTGTTGAACTTTGATGGTGGAACTTTGAGTGAGGGTTTTGGAATGAGAGAAAAGTTGAGAGAAAATGGAGTGAGATGTGTAGAAAATTCAGAAAAATGAATCCAAGTTGTGTGAGGTTTAGAATGAATTGATTAAATAACCCCTAGGTTAGGAGTTAAGTTTGGGTTTGGAGTGAGGTTTAGTGGGTGGAAATTGGGGTGAAAAATGAATTAGGAAAGGAAATGAGGAATTAGAGTGGAAAATGTTGGAAGGAATTTGAACTTTGGGTGGAAAATGATGAAAATAGATCAGTTCTAGATCCTTCCCACACATGCACAAGCCAAGCACATGATCACAATGCTGAAAACTTATTTTTTTTTTTCAAAATGCGCTCAGAGTAACTGGTTACTCTATATAGGGTAACCGGTTACCCAGTTCAAATTTTGAATCTTGGCGCTTTTTGGAGGGAAACTTGGAAAAGTGGCCTTTGACAGCTGTTCTGAACCCCGTTAAGCCTTCGAAACTCAAAAATTGACATTGCTACTAAGTAACACCTGAAATGAAACACAAATTCTTCTCGAAACCTCAAAATGTCCTGTTGAATTAATAATGTCTGGTGTCAAATTACTGATCAAAAGAATTGCTGCCGAAGCATCTGATTATCAAGTCATCTAACGAGCAAAATAAATGCTCAAAAAGACTTTAAAAGCCAACTGTTAAACTCTGAATACTGCTAAAAATGATACCAGATCTGATGATGCTATGAGCTGCTGACAGATACCTCGATCCCACGCTCAAAAGAAACATGCAAATGCAAAAATGACGATGCGAATGAAACGAAACCTAAGCCGGTTAGAGTTAGAAACATGAGTACAAATTTTGAGGTGTTACACAATGCCATTTTTCCTAAGGAATTCATGCTAAAAGAAGGACAGTGGCGTGGATGTTTGTATCCAGAGGCCTTCCATTTACAACAATTAGATGAGGTTTTAACCAGGATAATGATGGACAGACAACTTGGATGTTTTAATCAACAAGTGTGCCACTTACAGTAGTTATCTGGAATTAGGGTTTTGTTTTGAATGACTGTTTTTGAGATGTGATTAAACAGCAAAAGGTATTCTCATACAGAGAGTTTTGATTTTTGTGTGCCTTAATTAAAGCCCAAGGTTAAAGCTAAAAGATTGATTGGATTCCACTAGGGAAAATCATTATACAAAGCCTAAGAGAAGGCTGAAAATATTGACTGACTCCACTGGGGAGAATCATTATACAAAGCCTAAGAGGAGGCTGAAAAGATTGACTCAACAAGAGAGTGTTTATTTTGTATCTTGTACAAAGCCTAAGATGGAAGCTAAAAGACTGATTAACTTAACAAGAGAGTGTTTTTATTTGGTATCTTGTACAAAGCCCAGATGGAGGCTAAAAGACAAATTAACTCAACAAGAGAGTGTTTTTATTTGGTATCTTGTACAAAGCCCAAGATGGAGGCTGAAAGACTGATTAACTCAACAAGAGAGTGTTTTTATTTGGTATCTTGTACAAAGCCTAAGATGGAGGCTGATAGACTGACTCTACTGGAGAGGTTTTTTTAGGGAGGTATCTTGTACAAAGCCCAAGATGGAGGCTAAAAGACGGGACTCGGCTGAGGTGTTTATCATTATACAAAGCCTAAGAGGAGGTTGGCTGCTGAGGGATGATCATTATACAAAGCCTAAGAGGAGGCTAGCTCTGTTAGGGAGAGATCATTATACAAAGCCTAAGAGGAGGCTATCTTTGCTGGGGACAGACAAAGAAAGAAATCCTTATACAAAGCCTAAGAGGAGGCTAGTTCTGTTGGTGGAAATTCCTTATATAAAGCCTAAGAGGAGGCTATCTTCTTTTGAGGATTTACTGAAATCCAGAGACAGGTCCAAAGTTTGGTAATTCAACTCTTGCTGTGTGTAGCGAGCGATTTTGGACGCGGTTCTTAAGCGTTGGTCGCTCTCTGCGGTTTGAGCTTAAAACTACAGGTCGATTCATTTTTTATCCTATTAAAGCTGATGAAGGAAGGGAAATAGATGTCTCCAATTAACCCTGCTTTGCATACTGAGTTTAAACAGCGGTCTGTTAGGTTACGGATGCTATCAATGTGGGGGGGCCTTTGTACTGGTTATTTGTATTTTTGCCAATACGGTTTCTCTCTTTTTACCTTGACAGAAGGTTTCTGGCGGGGAATAAGGATTAGGATGTTAGGACAGATGCTTTTGAATTACTGCTTTTGATATGGGATTTTGGGTTTTTGTTTAGTGTGCTCGCTAAGATTTTTCTTTCAATCTTATGACTACGTATTCCCGTTTATCCAAAACAGGGAAATCAGAGCGTTCGTAGTTCCTCCTATTCTATGGGAGGAAATGGGTGTTTTTGGTGTCTTGTTCAAAGCCCAAGACGTGAAGCGGAAGGTGATTTGTATCTTGTTTAAAGCCCAAGATATGAAGCTGAAAGGTCTCAACTTTAGAGAGAATTTGTCATCTCTAAAGAGGGGGTTGTATGTCACAACTGTTTATAAAGGAGAATTAATTTAACCGGCATATGCGAATCCTGGCAATGCCATAACTTCCTTTATAGGGGTTTTTAACCTGAAGGAGAAGACTTTAACTCAGTGTAGAGTAATGCCATCTTTCCTTAGGAATTTCTCATGCTAAAAGAGGGACAGTGGCATGGATGTAGATGATCCAGAGGCTTGCCGCTTACAATGATTAGATGAAGGGGAAGGAGTTGTTGATGTTTATGTACTGTGAACGAGGCACAACTTTGATGCTAAAAGGTTAATTGGATTAACCAGTGGTTTTCTTATACAAAGCCTAAGAGGAGGCTAATATGTGTGTCGTACAAAGCCCGAGAGAGAGGCTAAAAGGTTTTGACTCAACGAGGGAATCTTTTGGTATCTCGTATAAAGCCCGAGATGGAGGCTAATTGACTCAACAAGAGAGTTTTTGTATCTCGTACGAAGCCCGAGAGAGTTTTATATGAACAATACTGTACTCAGGGATTCGGGTTATTCCTGTTCTTTTAAGGAAGCGGGAAATCCGAAGGGTATTGAGACTGTCCGAGTCTGCGAGTTTCCTTCCTATTTTTGAAGGGGTCACTTGAGAATGTCTTTGAGACTCAAGGAGATTAGATTGTCCAAGTCTAGGGTTTTATCTTTCGTACTATGCTTTGAGAAACAGTAGTAGACTCTATGAAAGGACTGTTCTATAAAGATGACTAAGTCCTGTTCCTATACCTCTAGGAGGTCGTCGGGATAATTTGTATGAAGCCCAAGAGGAGGCTATCATTCCCGGAGGAAGAGATCATTATACGAAGCCTAAGAGGAGGCTGTGAATACTTATAAGAAGCCGAGAGGGTCCTTGTACTAAGCCCAAAAGGAGGCGGGGTTGCTTTTAGGAAGCCTGTGGGTCCTTGTACGATGCCCAAGAGGAGGCCGATGCTTTTAAGAAGCCTGTGGGTCCCCAAACCCCGAGAAATTCAAGGCAATGCTATTCACCGAGAATAGATCAAAGTCAGGAAAGTTCAAGAATTTGGAAGAAACTCAAAGATGCCATTCACGGAGAATACATTCATCTCTGGGAGTAGAGTTTCTTGACAATTCTTAATGAGGACAGCCTGAGAGAAGACTGTATCTGGTGATCCTATTGGGGATCTAGTTGTCTATTTCTACGAACAAACGAAACGGCGTCACCTAGTTCTAGACGTAGTTGCCGGGGAAACTCTAAATATCGATACTATTATTACACAGTCGATATGAGTTTATGAAAGAAGACTTACAGTGAAACAGCCCCACAATACAGTTATATGTATATGAAAGTGGTAAATGAAAGCATATAAACACTTACTCGGTTGTAGAGCTTCCATGTTGTTTGGTTAGTTGTTCAACAAAGAAAAATTGAAAACAACAGTATATTCAAAATCAAAGGAGAAAGTACTTTGAAAAAGAAAGATTTGGGGCTTACAGCTCAAGGAGAGGCCCAGGGTTTTATCAGTGAGCGCACTGTTTGAATTTGTACAGAGGGACTTATACAAGTGACTGAGGCCCAAAATGTTTTCTGTACAAAGGGATGGATCTTACACTCTCTCAAGAGGCCCAAAAGGTTTAAAGTAAAAGAGTGGGGCTTATAACACGAGGGTAGGCCCAATTGATTTTTACGTTTAAAAATGGCGATCGCGCCGAGGTTTTCTTTTAACGCAGAGGGACTTATACAATAAGTGAGGCCCAAATGATTTTGGTTAAAAGGGGGTTGGGTCTTACACTCAATTAGAGGCCCAAAAGTTTTGAATGGGTCTTATAGCTCAAGGAGAGGCCCAGTTGGTTATTTTTCAAAAGGCGACGATTGCGCCGTTTGTTTTTGACGGTATCGGGACTTATACAATATACTGAGGCCCAAAAATGTTTTGGTCAAGAAAGGATTAGGTCTTACACTCTATTAGAGGCCCAAAGTGTTTTGAAAATGATTTATGAGGGTTGAATTAATCCAAAAACCCTAATTTGTTTTCAAAAATGTATTTAATTGAATAAAAATTCAATTAAAATGATCAAAATTGTTTAACATGTGAAAAACAAATTGTGATTTTGGATTAATGCTTCAAAAATTAAGTATTGACCTACAAAATAATTAGAAAGCATTAAAAGTTGCAAAATCAATGTGGAAAAAATATTTAAAATGTCAAAAAACAATTAAAATATTAATTCTTTGCAAAAATATCAATTATATGAAATAAATAATATTTTTGGGATTTTTTGATAAAACAAAATATTTTAACATTTTTGTGAATTATTAAAAAAAGAATCAACTCAAAATCATTAAAACTCAGAGAGAAATTAATTTTTGAATCAATTAAATAAAATCACAAAATTCAAATATTTGAATTATTCAAAAATGGCGCCAAGAACACACCAAGAACACGCGCGTGTTCTGGGTTTGGCTGATTTGCATTTTCTCCTCAATCTCACTGAATAGTTGATTATATCATGCAATCCACATATCATTATGCTCGTCTCAACCTCACGATCATGTCTATAACACTTAATTTCATTTAAAATAAACATAAAACAAGAAATCATAAAAAATCCTCAAGAACCCTAATTTTTGCATGAAGGCTAGGATTTTTGATACACGATTCAAACAATGCAATTAATTGAGGGAAAACATTCCATGCATGATTATGAACATATGGCCAAATTATTGTGCGAGGAAATATGCATAGATTGAGAGATGACCAAGTATGTGCTTACCTCTAAGCCGTGACAGCAAGTGCAATGTGATTTTTGATTTGGAGGTGTTACAGATGCGTGGTGATGATCTGAACAGCTTCCCTACACCCTATGGAGTGTGTTTGGATGGTTGGACTTGATTGAAATTGGCTGGATCACTTTGTGGTACCTCAGCTGCACTTTGGTTAAAACCTTGAGCAACCAGCTGGTGATTTTGTGAAATTGGTGTTTCAGAAGTTATCTAAGTGTTTGATCAGCTCATATGTGATGTATGTGAGGTGTGTGAGTGATTGGTTTGATTCGAAAAGCTCTTAAACTCAAAACCCGATAGTGACTTGCCTTAGAAGGCAAAATTGGTGTGAAAGAAGAGATTTTGAGGAAAGCATCTGTTTGATGGATTTGGTGTACTCAAACTGATCACAATTGAGCTCTATTTATAGTAGAGCAAGTTTATTTTGCAAGGAATAGTGAATGGCAGCTGGTAAGTAGGTTTGGCCAATGTTGGCAAATGAAAATCCAAGTCTCCTCTAGCCATTGACTAGAGGTTAGGGCACAGAGCTTTGGTTCCCTTGGTCTTGGATAAGTCTTGACTGATTTCAGATGAGAATGGCTCAGTCCATGCCACCTTGATGCTTCCATTGAATGCTTCAATCCAAATTTGGAGTCTTGTCCCTATTTTGGCTATTCTAGGTTCAACATGCTATTTCTTGTTCCATGGACTTTGGAGGCTTGGCTCAGTGATTGTCCCCTTTAGATTCAATCCTCTAAGGTGTCCAAGTGGATAGGAGTATTTGAATTTGGCTTATTTTGGCAAATCGAGCCAAAATGCAAAATCTGCCTTGCCTTTGACAGATTTCAGCAAGGCAACTTGACAATGTCATATCTCATGGTGTAAGTTGAATTTGGCAATGTTCTTGGCCATTTTGGAAAGCCCTTACATGATATAACAACTGTTTGAACAAGTTTGGTTTTGATCTCTTCTGATTCCAAGTGAAAAATCCCTCTACATTTGGCAAAAAGTGAAGCAAAATCTGACTTAGTGAAATTTTCACTAAGTGTTGGAACAAAGTGTGATTTCTTGATTTTGATCACTCCATAACTCAAAATCCTTAATGAATTGGACTTATGTCTAGTTGAAGTTTTTGTAGAGGGTAATGAGGGCTACAAATCCATCTTCGGATGAAAAAAATTGGCCTTGTGGTTTAGGAGTTATGGTCCTCCAAAGTTGGTGCATTAGTGGTACTTTTCTGGTTATCCCTTTTACAAGTTATCCCACTTTTCTTGATTTTTCTTGAAGAATGATGATTCAAATCATACATTAACATCACTTTAGGGTTAAAAATCCATTTTGGTGAAAAATCTCAAAAAGTCAAAGTTCACTTTTGTGCACAGTTGACTTTTTATCAGATAATTCCAAACTGTGCAATTCTTCAGGAAATCATGTCCTTGACCTAAATCAAACTTGATGGACATGTTCCATGGGTGTCATAGGGTATATTGGGGCATGTCCTAGGGCTTGGGAGCATGTCCTGGTCAAAAGTCAAAGTTACAGTTGACTTTTCTAGCGAAACCCTAATTGTGGTGCAGATGAAATTGAGACTTGTTGCTCAAGCTTCCTGGATTAATACATTGTTTCAAATGGATCAATATAGTTCATTAGAGACCCTCAAACCCTCTCTTGAGGTCTTGGTTCATGATTTGTCCCAAAAGTCAACTTAGGGGTGAATTAGGTCAAAAAACCCTAATTCCTGATTTTTGATGTATGCATCCCCTGAGGTCAAATTGACTTGATGGATGGGTCCATGAGGTTCCATGGAGTACATTAGGTTGTGTTTTGGATCTTTGGCTTATGCCCAGATGAAAATTTCCATCTGGAGGCCCTGGTCGACCAAAACCCTAATTTGGTGACACTGGCGATCTTGAGGCTTTATCCACCTAGAAGGGAGCAAGCTTGTGCTTAATCCTTGAAGTGGGAGTCCTTTTGATCCATTGTGAATGTTTGAGAGGTTAGACAAGTTGAAGATCATGTCATTCCTTGATTGATCCTTTGTCTAAGAACTCTGAGAGGGCTTGAAACCCTAATTTTGACTGTAGTGAATGCTCAACAACCCTTGAGGCATTTGGTGAGGCATGATGGTTCATCCATATTTTGATGATGATTTGCACAATGATGGCAAACTTTAGTGGTCAAAATTTGGGGTATTACAGATGCCCCTATTTAATCTTCTTGGACCCGAAGGTGTGAATGACGAAGGGATTCGGGCATTCGGGGTGCAAGAGGATTAAATATCAGAATACCCGAAATTTTGATGGTGGTTATGAATGGCAGTTTGCGCATTCGTCTTCTTTTGCTAAGCAATGATGCTTAGAAAAGGTAAACTTCCCCTCGATCATGGTTTCCTACCAAGGAACTGGTCTAGGTTTCTGAAATAAACTTCCCTCGATCCTGGTTTCCTACCAAGGAACTGGTCTTAGTTTCTGATTTAAACTTCCCCTCGATCCTGGTTTCCTACCAAGGAACTGGTCTTAGTTTCTGATTTAAACTTCCCATCGATCCTGGTTTCCTACCAAGGAACTGGTGTTAGTTTCTTTTGTCAATAAACTTTATTGACAAGGGACGCTATGCGTAGCGGCTTTCCCTCAAACTTCTCGCCGAATTTTCCTGGGGAGATGCCATTTGACGGAAAAAGATCTGATGTTAGACTTGTTAGGGAACCCAGTCGTCTGAGTTGTAGAGGTGCACAAACTTCTCTGTCGGAGACGCCATTTGTCGATTCTACTGGGGGAAAGCGAGTATCTTAAGAGACTGTTTCCGCTTGGGGTCTTACACCATACTTTTCTTGGGATCTTCCCGGAGAAATGCCATATGATGGGGTCCAATTTTGAGGTGCCGTTGACCTTTTCATCAGCGGATTTTCTGGAGCAAAACTGACGTGCCGCCGAATCTCTAATTACGAGGCTTTCTCTGTGGATTTTCCTTAATCCGGGAAAGCAAGGATATCATCTTCAATGGCGAAAAGTGACATCTGCTAAAGGTTCTCTGGCCTTTCAGAGGTTCAAGTTATCAAAGTGGTGGAATGCCGACTCTGATCTAGAGAATAACGGGAGAGAGATTGCTTAGATGACCCACTAGAGTGATAGCTGTGCAATATGAAATGTAAATGCAAATCAATAATGCATGATGTATGTATGTATATGCTGACAAAACTGACGCAACATACAAATTGACAGGTGAACACGAATGGATACTCGTCCATCGCGGGGCGTACAGAGATATTGTTGGTTCAAGATAGCAATTCCATCTTGCTTAGGAGAGATAATCCCTGCGGGGAATACCGTTGATCGGGCTTAGGAGGTGAGAACTCGGCCGAGGTGTGTCAGACGAAACAAGGTCTCTGACACAGTTGATCCCTTCATTCAGGTGTACTGGGCCTAGAAGGAGTACTTTGATTCTGCACTTTGAAGTTTGCTTACTTCGGGAGAAGCAATTGATGTTCTTTTGATGCTTAACAGTCAAAAGAAATTGCCATCTTTATTTTAAAAGCAGAAAAAGTTTTACAAGTAAATTCATTTTTGTTTTATTTCAAGAATCGTTAATCATGTTAACAACGTCGTTCTGTAAAGCTAAAACAAGCAAGAATTACAAACAAAAGCACAAGGGCTCAAATTTTATTAATAAGATGGAGATCAGCCAAACGCGTGATTCCAAAGAGTATATACAAAGTTTGAAAATGGTAATTTACAGGGAAAAGGGCTACGTTGAAACATAACGACCACTATCCTTCTACCAACTTTGAATTCGGGGCATCCTGAGCTTCTGTCGAAGATGACCTTGATTGGAGTTTTCCTCCGATGGACGATGTAACTGCTGCTGCTGAGGGATTCGCCTCTGTTGAACATAGTTACTTGCCATTATCCCTAACTTTTGTCTGGATTGTACTATGATGTTTCCAATCCACCGGGATGATTTTTTTCATGTCTCTAACTTTTTCCTGGACCGCCCTTTCGGGTTTTCAATCCACCGAGACGTTTTTTTTAGGCGAAGTATTTCTTGACTACATCAACATTCGTGGGGTAGGCAAATTCCTCTCCGTCCATGGTTGCAAGTCTCAAGGCGCCGCCTGAGAAAGCTTTCGTGACCACATAGGGGCCATCATAATTTGGAGTCCATTTTCCCCGGGAATCAGTGAGAAATGATTGTATCTTATTGAGCACGAGGTCTCCTTTCCTGAATACAGGAGGTCAGACCTTTTTGTCGAACGCCCTCTTCATTCTCTGTTGATACAACTGACCGTGGCATAGTGTCGTTATTCTCTTTTCTTCGATCAGATTCAGTTCGTCATGTCGACTTTGACACCATTCAGCTTCTGTGAGCTCAGCTTCCATCAATACCCTTATTGATGGGATCTCTACTTCTATCGGGAGAACTGCCTCCATGCCATACACTAGAGAGAAAGGGGTAGCCCCTGTTAAAGTGCGGACAGATGTGTGATAACCGTGAAGAGCAAAGGGTAGCATTTCGTGCCAATCTTTGTAGGTTACAACCATCTTTTGAATAATCTTCTTGATGTTCTTGTTAGCTGCTTCTACTGCTCCGTTCATCTTGGGTCGGTAGGGAGATGAGTTATGATGTTCAATCTTGAACTCTGCACACAACTCTTTCATCATCTTATTGTTCAAGTTAGATCCATTATCAGTAATGATCTCGCTTGGAACACCATAACGGCAGATGATATTGTTTTTGATAAATCGGACCACCACTTATCGGGTTACATTGGCGAATGACGCTGCTTCGACCCACTTGGTGAAATAGTCAATGGCTACCAGGATGAACCGATGTCCGTTCGAAGCCTTAGGTTCAATCAAGCCAATCATGTCGATTCCCCATATGGAAAAAGGCCACGGGGAAGAAAGAACTATGAGATGTGATGGCGGTACATGAATTTTGTCAGAGTATATCTGACACTTGTGACACCTCCTCATGTACTTGTAGCAGTCAGATTCCATTGTCAACCAATAGTACCCTGCTCTCAGAATTTTTCTCGCCATTGTGTGTCTGTTGGCACGAGTGCCAAAAGATCCTTCATGAATTTCTTTCATAAGCATGTCTGCTTCTGGTCTGTCTACGCATCGGAGCAAGACCATGTCAAAATTTTTCTTATAGAGAATGTCACCGCTCAGGAAGAAGTTTCCAGCCAATCTTTTGAGGGTTTTTCTGTCTTTTCTGAGTGCCCCAAATGGGTACTCTTGTTTCTGAAGGAAGCATTTGATATCGTGATACCAAGGTCTGTCATCTATGACTGCTTCAATCGTGAAGACGTAAGCGGGCCGTTCAAGGCGCATTATGTCGATCTTAGGTATGTCATTTCATTGACCTACACTAATCATGGAAGAGAAAGTGGCTAATGCATCAGCCATGTGATTCTCATCACGAGGGATGTGATGAAACTCAACTCTGTTGAAGAAAGGTAGCAACCTTCTTGCGTAGTCTTTATAAGGAATCAATCCTGATTGGTATGTGTTCCAATCTCCTTTTATCTGATTGATAACCAGGGCTGAGTCGCCATATACGTCCAAGTTTTTGATCCTTAAATCAATCGCTTCCTCGAGACCCATGATACAAGCTTCGTATTCGGCCTCGTTGTTCGTACACTTGAACGTAAGTCTAGCAGTGAAAGGAATGTGGGTACCCTGAGGGGTAACAATGATTGCCCCAATTCCATTTCCATAATGATTAACTGCTCCGTCAAAGATAAGTCCCCATTGGGAACCTGGTTTTGGCCCTTCACTGGGTAACGGTTCATCGCAATCTTTCATTTTTAGATACATGACATCTTCGTCTGGGAAGTCGAACCCGATTAATTCTTGATCGTCAATCGGTTGATGAGCCAAATGATCGGCTAAAATACTTCCCTTAACGGCTTTCTGAGCGTGGTACTCTATGTCATATTCTGATAACAGCATCTGCCAACGGGCAATTCTTCCCGTAAGAGCAGGTTTTTCAAATACGTACTTGATTGGATCCATTTCGGAGACCAACCAAGTAGTATGACGAATCATGTATTGGCGAAGACGTTTGGCTGCCCAATCCAAAGCGCAACAAGTTTTCTCAAGCATCGTGCACCGAGTCTCGCAGTCGGTGAATTTCTTGCTCAAATAGTAGATGGCAGACTCTTTTCTTTTAGTTTCGTCTTGTTGGCCAAGTACACATCCCATTGAGTCCTCTAGGACTGTGAGGTAAATGATCAGTGGTCTTCCTTCCACCGGAGGTGATAGAATCGGAGGATTCAACAGGTATTCCTTAATACTGTCGAAGGCGGTTTGGCAATCTTCTGACCAAATGCAATCCTGGTTCTTTTTCAGTAATTTGAAAATCGGCGCACACGTGGCGGTTATAAGGAATATGAATCTGGAGATGTAGTTCAAACGTCCCAAAAATCCTCTGACTTGTTTTTCAGTTTTCGGAGAAGGCATTTCTTGAATGGCCTTGACCTTGTCAGGATCAACCTCAATTCCTTTCTGGCTGACGAAGAACCCTAGTAGTTTCCCTGAACGGACACCGAAGGTGCACTTGTTGAGATTCAAGCGGAGCTTGAATTTTCTTAAACGTTTGAACAATTTTGACAGATGTTCAACGTGCTCACTCTCTGTTTTTGATTTTGCAATCATATCATCGACATGCACTTCGATTTCTTTATGTATCATGTCCTGAAACAGAGTAGTCATGTCCCTTTGATAGGTTGCCCCGGCGTTCTTCAAACCGAACGGCATTACCTTGTAACAAAAGGTACCCCATGGGGTAATGAACGAAGTTTTCTCCATGTCTTTCGGCGCCATTTTGATCTGGTCATAGCCTGAGAATCCATCCATGAAGGAGAATACTTTGAACTTTGCTGTGCTGTCAACCAACATGTCAATGTGTGGTAAAGGAAAGTCGTCCTTTGGACTTGCCTTGTTCAGATCTCTGTAATCAACACACATTCTGACCTTTCCGTCCTTTTTGGGAACGGGTACGATGTTGGCTAACCATTGAGGATATTCAGATGTGGCGAGGAAACCCGTGTCAATCTGTTTCTGTACCTCCTCTTTGCTTTACTGGCGGACATTCTGATCTTAACGGTAAGTGATGTTCCATGATGTTGGTATCCAACCCTGGCATATCCTGATAGGACCAAGCGAATACATCGGGAGATTCTCTGAGAAGCTTTATCAAACTCTCTCTGGCAGTTGGACTGAGCAGTGCCCCAATCCTGATTTCTTTTCTCTCTTGCTCTGAACCCAAGTTTACCGTTTCCAACGGTTCTTTGTGAGGTTCAATGGACCTTTCCTCTTGTCTGAGTAGTCGAGAGATCTCTTCTGGAATTTCGTTGTCATTTTCTTCTTCAGCCCCAAATACCGGGAACTCAAAGTTGGGAGAAGGCATCGGATCGTATGTTTCAACTGGGTTTAAAACAAGCAATCTGCATGACGTGATGATTCGTATTTAGAAGAGGTAGAGAAAAATGCAAGTGTGTGCAGTGTTTTATTTTACTGCTTGTTTTTATTTGAATTGTTTTTTAGGATTACCATTTTCTTTGAAAAGCAAAAAGAAAAAACAGCAATTATTGCGGGAATTACAGAACGACGTTATTTTATTAATGAACAAGTCGAATCTTGAAACTACAGCTCTATAAAACAAAACTCTGTCGCTTCGGGCAAAGTGAAGAGGGAAATTTACAAAAAGCGAGTCCTATCAAAACATTTGTTTCACCTAGGCAGGGTGAAAGGTTAAAGATGGCAATTACTTTGACTGATGAACGATCTTTGGAACCTCGACGGCAACCCATCGGCGGCGAACTCCTCGGTGAATCACAAAGTCTGGCACCTTCCTTGATTTATTTTCAGAAATAACGCTGATTTCTGGTGGAGCAGGATCATTGGAATCTGTCTCCCAGGCAGAATTGTCGTAGGAGAATTCCTCTGTTGTATTTTGCATAGCATTTGTACTCTCAGCTGTATCTCCCCTTCCAGTAGGCTAGATGTCCTTGAGTCTGATACGAGAGCTTTTGGGAGCGGTGTACTTGACCATGAAGTCGAATTTTCCACTCGGTTGTCCCAAGGTGTCCCACACTTCTTTCGAACTGGAGGAGTCATCCCTCTCGATGACGTTGACCTCGGGAAAAGCATAGTTGATGAATTCAAGTCCTGCAAACGTTGCGAATTCATCTTCTGGTTGAGTAGTTTCTGAATGACCCAAGTGTTGATCCCATGGCATGGTGGGGACACAGGTATTCCGTTCAATGACGGTCAGTTGATTTTAATTACTCGGCTGACTTTCTTGCCCCAAGTTTCCTGGGTAAGGTTGCCACATTGGTAGACCATCCATTAGGCCATAGTAATTGTAGTCAAAATTATCTTTCATCGGAGTGTCTTCCTCTAATGAATTTGGCGGAGCGCGGCATCCTTCCGGATCACAATCCCCGTAGATCATTTCGACATCTGATCTCGGTATAAATCTCGGACTTTCTGTAGGAAAGCAAAAAGTCGTAGGCACCTCTTCCTGAGACATGTAACCGTCCTTGTTAAGGTAGGACTTCCATTCTTCATCTGTGTCAGAGGGATATTCCTCATTGATAGCATGAACTGTCTGAGACACTGGGTGAAGGAAACCTCCACTGTGGAAGAAATTTTGAAGGGGATGAAGACTTTCATCACTGGCAGCTGTCTGGGTATAGGTTGCAGAAAAACCAAGACCCTTCTTTATTTTATTATCAGTAGGAATGACAAGCTGTCCCCATCCTTTTGTATTGGTACTCTCGACCGCTTTGATAACATCTTTGTATGAGGAAATCGAGGTTCCTCCTCTGAACTGATTGTTCTTGCTCACCGACAGTGCTTGGAACTGAGTTCCAATAACCTCCTCGGGTTCTATGTCAGTAGATGATGACAAGTTGCTTACAAGCAAGGCTTGTTCCCCGCAGACTGTGACAAGTTGATCGTTCTGAACGAATTTTAGCTTTTGGTGGAGGGTCGAAGTGACCGCTCCAGCCTGATGTATCCAAGCTCTTCCTAATAAACAACTGTACGTTGCCCGGATGTCCATGACCTGGAAAGTGACTTGGAAAGTGTGAGGACCGATAGTTATGGGAAGATCAACTTCGCCGATAACCGTTTTTCTGGATCCGTCGAATGCTTTGACGACAACCTCGCTGATTCTCATCGGAGGGCCTTTGAATGATAATTGCATCAAAGTGGACTTCGGCATAACATTCAGGGCTGACCCTGTGTCTACCAGTACACTGGCTAAAGCATCATCCTGGCAGTTAACTGTAATGTTGAGCGCCATGTTATGACGACGGCCCTCTTCAGGAAATTCCTCATCACTAAATCCCAAATTATTGCAGGAAGTGATGTTAGAGACAATGCTATCGAACTGTCTGATTGTTACATCCTGTTCCACAAAGGCTTGCTCCAAGACTTTCTGTAGAGCCTCCCTGTGCGCTTCTGAACTGAGTAATAGTGATAATACCAAGATCTTTGAAGGAGTCTATAACAGTTGATCAACAATTTTATATTCACTCCTTTGGATGAGCTTCAGCATCTCATCATTTTTTTTCGAAAGGTCGGGATTACTGGATTGACCGACTAGGGGATCGGGAGCTTCTGTCTGAAGTTCCTTTTCCTTGTTAAGTTCTCCAACTCCTCGGTTGAAGATTCGACCGCTCCGTGTTACACGACTGATGTCTGCAATATTTACGACGGAGAGTAATGGAATTTCCTTTCCATTTTCAACTGTCGTTGCACCGTATTTGTAAGGGATCGCCTTAGCTTATTCATACGGTAGCGGTCCTGGTAGATAGATGACTACAGGAGCCTTCTGATTTTTCTGACCATCATAAGTAACCTCGATTCCTTCCCGGTTGGGAACTTTAGATTTGTCAAGTAGAGGGATAATGGCGAAAACATCACTGGTCCTGTGATGACCAGAGATCGTGACAACATCCTCAACTTGCTCGGCAAGGTAGTTCGGCGACCAGTTGATGGGTCCAGAACCCAAATATAGACGAATCTCTCCACGATCCACCTGACCCTGAAGAGCTGCTCTCACAAGGTAACAACCTTGGTTACTTTCCGAACAGACGCTACAACTGTCATAGTTGTGTGGTGGCACCTGGCCACGCCCACTTTGAATACAATGTAACCTCACCAGGTTAGCTTCCACAAATCGGACATCCTGACTCTGACGCCGAGTGGGGTTTCTGTTATTGATACTAATTTGCTGAGTATCTTCATCCATATAAATTGGCATCCACCAATGATTTAACAAGTGCTGAAGCGCCTCCTGGACAAGGGTACAACCTCGATCGTTTTCGCAACCCGCTTTACAGCTTTGATAGTCATGTGATATTAAGAATCCGAGTCGGACCTGCTCAGCATGTAACTTTACCAGGTTTGTATTCATTACGCGAATATCGAAGATCTGAACCATGTTGATTTGATAGGAGTTCCTATCATGATAGTCTTGGATCCATCCAAGATCCATCTGACGCTGGAGGGCGTCTTGTATGAAAGAGCAACCCTGTTTGTTTACCGAGTAAATCAGACAAGAACTGTAATCGTGTCGCGGCAGATTATGATACTGGCTTTGCCTTGAGTGCATCGCCACCAAGTTGACATTCATTGCACAGATGTCGTGGTTCTGGATGACGTTAGAATTCGTGTAGACCATGTTAACTCCACGAACTCGGTGCTCTTGGATCCATCCGAGATCCATTTGTTCCTGCAGAGCTGCTTGCACTACAGAACATCCTTGATTGTCTTTAGAGCAGATATCACACTGATGATAATTATGAGGTGGCACATGGCCATATCCACTCTGTCTACAATGCATCTTGACCAGATTGGTCTTCAACAAGAGTACATCGTGAATTTGATAGACATTGTTAGTCTCTCCTTCTATCAAATTGACTGCAACCTTCTCGTGTTGAGGTAGCGGATTCGTGAGAACATTAGGTTTTGTATCCTTGAAAGATAAGAGCCCGCTCCTAACAAGCTTTTGCACGTCGGACTTGAAATTGAGACAAGTCTCAATGTTATGCCCTGATCCTCCTTGGTGGTAAGGGCAAGTCTGATCCACCTTAAACTAAAAAGGCGGATTTTCTGGTACTGTAAGAGGAGATTTAGTCTGAATGTGCCCCTTAGCCAGTAGTAGTGGAAACAGTTCTGCGTACGTTACGGGTATAGGATCAAATCCTGGTGGCCGTGTTGTACGGTTATTGTTATATGGAGGCCGAGCCTGCTGAAGAGGCTGTTGTGTCCTTTGCTGGTCAGGTTGGCTCTGCGCAACCTGAGGTTGATACGTAGGAATAGACGCAGGGTTGATAGCAGGAGTCACAGCTACTACCGGTTGATAATGTCGCCTTTGCTTTCTGAGAGAGATATTCCCAATATCTTGCTCTTTTTTCTTAGGGAAAGCACTACCGTATTTTTTAGTACCGCTCGTCGATCCAGTGTCTTTTACCAAACGTCCTTCTCGGACGGCTTCCTCAAGACGTACGCCCATGCCCACCATCTCGGTGAAATCACTGGGTGCACTGGCAACCATTCGGTCATAGTAAAATGAGCTTAAGGTCTTTAAGAAGATCTTTGTCATCTCTTTTTCCTCAAGAGGTGGACAAATTTGAGCGGCGATTTCACGCCACCTTTGAGCATACTCCTTAAAGGTTTCCTTGTCCTTTTGCGACATCGATCTGAGTTGATCTCTGTCGGGTGCCATGTCTAAATTGTATTTGTATTGTTGGACGAAGGCAGTACCAAGATCTCTGAAAGTGCTGATCGTAGTACGGTTTAAACCCATGTACCATTTGAGTGCGGCACCGGTCTAAACCATTTGTAAAGCAAAGGTACACAGCATGTGATCTTCCCTCCGCTGTACAAATTTCCCAAGTGTATAGCATGATACGCATCTGCGAGCAAAGTCGGCACAGGATTTCCAATGAGAAAAACCTTAATGGAGTTAATATCGACGAAGTTATTGATGTTAGGAAACAAAAATAACCCGTAGGTGAGCAAGACAAAGATGCTTTCAAAAGCAGTCACGTTTCCTATACTGGCAAAATACAGGGCCTTCTTTGTCAAGAACTGGGCTGGCAAACCTTGGATGCCACCCTTAGTGGTCAGGTGAGTCCAGACCTCAGACTCGTCCAAATGAATTGCTCTTACAATAGTCTGATTCTTTGGAATTTCTTCCAGTCCAGAAAATGGAGCTCGATCCGTAATGTGTAGATCGATCAGGTGAGAATACTCCTCCAGCGTTGGTGCAAGCTAGTAATCCGGGAATGCGAAACAGTGATAGACCGGATCATAAAACTGAATGAGCGAATCCATGATTCCCTCAATCACATGGACTCTTAATAGTGGTAGAAAACCTCCGTGCTTGGCTCTAAAAGCCTCAGGGTTAGTGATCATCCTTGCCAACCTTCTCAAATCCTCTATTTTTGGAACCTTGAAGGTGTACTGGTGAGTTCTCCTTCTACCGAAATCCATTTGTGCAATCCTTTTCTCTGATATTTGCAATCACAGTCTTAGTTTATTTTGAAAGAACAGAGAGACTAGAAGAGAAGATTTTTTTTTGAATGTTTTAATGTTTTTATTAAATGAATGCATGAATGCAGAACACAAAAACATAGAAAAAACATGGGGTCAAAGGGTCGTTGTCATGAAGTCAAGGCTCTACCCATCCCCAAAGGTTTATACTAGGGTGATTTTTGTACCTGTACTCATTATCATCAGCTCCTCCCAGGAAAGCAAAACAACAAGCGGATCGCCAGCGAGTTGTAGTGCAATCTTAGAGTAAGTGCCATTCACCGAGAATAGATCACCAGCCTTAAATGAGGGTAGTATCGTGTAACAACTATTTCCGATAGTTTCCGCACTACGAAAGGGTTTGGCTCCTCAGCTTCTCAGACTTAACAACCGGCCCATTGTCTAGGTGAGAGAATGGGTTGCGTTGGTCAGCCTCCACTGAGGTTGATGGTCGACCCCGTCGCCATCACTTATCTTAAGTGTATACTGGATCTTTCCACATACGGCATCACCCGCATTCCCATTAGTAAAAAAATAAACACGTATAGCAATTAGGAAAAGCAGTATATATATTTGTCCTAAACATCCTAGACCTTTAAAGCTATGAATCCTAAGTTCCTGACAGAAAATGGGTTCCCCGGCGGAAGCCCCAGTCTGTGGTATTCACAAAAGTGAAGAAAAAGGAAATCAGAAAAACAGAGACCGGCCCCACAGTGGGCGCCATTTTTTTCTGTAGCGAGCGATTTTAGACGCGGTTCTTAAGCGCTGGTAGCTCTCTGCGGTTTGAGCTTAAAACTACAAGTCGATTCATTTTTTATCCTATTAAAGCTGATGAAGGAAGGGAAATAGATGTCTCCAATTAACCCTGCTTTGCATACTGAGTTTAAACAGCGGTCTGTTAGGTTACGGATGCTATCAATGTGGGGGGACCTTTGTACTGGTTATTTGTATTTTCGCCAATACGGTTTTTCTCTTTTTACCTTGACAGAAGGTTTCTGGCGGGGAACAAGGATTAGGATGTTAGGACTGATGCTTTTGAATTACTGCTTTTGATATGGGATTTTGGGTTTTTGTTTAGTGTGCTCGCTAAGATTTTTCTTTCAATCTTATGCCTACGTATTCCTGTTTATCCAAAACAGGGAAATCAGAGCGTTCGTAGTTCCTCCTATTCTATGGGAGGAAATGGGTGTTTTTGGTGTCTTGTTCAAAGCCCAAGACGTGAAGCGAAAGGTGATTTATATCTTGTTCAAAGCCCAAGATATGAAGCTGAAAGGTCTCAACTTTAGAGAGAATTTGTCATCTCTAAAGAGGGGGTTGTATGTCACAACTGTTTATAAAGGAGAATTACTTTAACCGGGATATGCGAATCCTAGCAATGCCATAACTTCCTTTATAGGGGTTTTTAACCTGAAGGAGAAGACTTTAACTCAGTGTAGAGTAATGCCATCTTTCCTTAGGAATTTCTCATGCTAAAATAGGGACAGTGGCATGGATGTAGATGATCCAGAGGCTTTCCGCTTACAGCGATTAGATGAAGGGGAAGGAGTTGTTGATGTTTGTGTACTATGAACGAGGCACGACTTTGATGCTAAAAGGTTAATTGGATTAACCAGTGGTTTTCTTATACAAAGCCTAAGAGGAGGCTAATATGTGTCTCGTACAATGCCCGAGAGAGAGGCTAAAAGGTTTTGACTCAACGAGGGAATCTTTTGGTATCTCGTATAAAGCCCGAGATGGAGGCTAATTGACTCAACAAGAGAGTTTTTGTATCTCGTACGAAGCCCGAGATGGAGGCTGAAATTTTCTTGGCTCAATAAGAACCTTTTTGTATCTCGTATAAAGCCCGAGATGGAGGCGAAAGGGGTAATTGACTCAACGAGGGAGTCTCTTATGTGTCTCGTACAAAGCCCGAGAGAGAGGCTAAACATTTGCTTCGCTGGGAAGAATCATTGTACAAAACCCAAGAGGAGGTTATGGTGACTGTTTCAGTTGAGTGACAGATCCAATATACTGATTTTAAAGAGAAAATCAGTTCTTATATGAGCAATACTGTACTCAGGGATTTGGGTTATTCCTGTTCTTTTAAGGAAGCGGGAAATCCGAAGGGTATTGAGACTGTCCGAGTCTGCGGGTTTCCTTCCTATTTTTGAAGGGGTCACTTGAGAATGTCTTTGAGACTCAAGGAGATTAGACTGTCCAAGTCTAGGGTTTTATCTTTCGTACTATGCTTTGAGAAATAGTAGTTGACTCTATGAAAGGACTGTTCTATGAAGATGACTAAGTCCTGTTCCAATTCCTCTAGGAGGTCGTCGGGACAATTTGTATGAAGCCCAAGAGGAGGCTGGAAACTTTTAAGAAGCCGTCGGGTCCTTGTACTAAGCCCAAGAGGAGGCTATCATTCCCGGAGGAAGAGATCATTATACGAAGCCTAAGAGGAGGCTGTGAATACTTCTAAAAAGCTGAGAGGGTCCTTGTACTAAGCCCAAGAGGAGGCGGGGTTGCTTTTAGGAAGCCTGTGGGTCCTTGTACGATGCCCAAGAGGAGGCCGATGCTTTTAAGAAGCCTGTGGGTCCCCAAACCCCGAGAAATTCAAGGCAATGCTATTCACCGAGAATAGATCAAAGTCAGGAAAGTTCGAGAATTTGGAAGAAACTCAAAGATGCCATTCACGGAGAATACATTCATCTCTAGGAGTAGAGTTTCTTGACAATTCTTAATGAGGACAGCCTAAGAGAAGACTGTATCTGGTGATCCTATTGGGGATCTAGTTATCTATTTCTACGAATAAACGAAACGGCGTCACCTAGTTCTAGACGTAGTTGCCGGGGAAACTCTAAATATCTATACTATTATTACACAGTCGATATGAGTTTATGAAAGAAGACTTACAGTGAAACAGCCCCACAATACAGTTATATGTATATGAAAGCGGTAAATGAAAGCATATAAACACTTACTCGGTTGTAGAGCTTCCATGCTGTTTGGTTAGTTGTTCAACAAAGAAAAATTGAAAACAACAGTATATTCAAAATCAAAGGAGAAAGTGATTTGAAAAAGAAAGATTTGGGGCTTACAGCTCAAGGAGAGGCCCAGGGTTTTATCAGTGAGCGCACTGTTTGAATTTGTACAGAGGGACTTATACAAGTGACTGAGGCCCAAAATGTTTTCTGTACAAAGGAATGGGTCTTACACTCTCTCAAGAGGCCCAAAAGGTTTAAAGAAAAAGAGTGGGGCTTATAACACGAGGGTAGGCCCAATTGACTTTTACGTTTAAAAATGGCGATCGCGCCGAGGTTTTCTTTTAACGCAGAGGGACTTATACAATAAGTGAGGCCCAAATGATTTTGGTTAAAAGGGGGTTGGGTCTTACACTCTATTAGAGGCTCAAAAGTTTTGAATGGGTCTTATAGCTCAAGGAGAGGCCCAGTTGGTTATTTTTCAAAAGGCGACGATCGCGCCGTTTGGTTTTGACGGTATCGGGACTTATACAATATACTGAGGCCCAAAAATGTTTTGGTCAAGAAAGGATTGGGTCTTACACTCTATTAGAGGCCCAAAGTGTTTTGAAAATGATTTATGAGGGTTGAATTAATCCAAAAACCCTAATTTGTTTTCAAAAATGTATTTAATTGAATAAAAATTCAATTAAAATGATCAAAATTATTTAACATGTGAAAAACAAATTGCGATTTAGGACTAATGCTTCAAAAATTAAGTATTGACCTACAAAATAATTAGAAAGCATTAAAAGTTGCAAAATCAATGTGGAAAAAATATTTAAAATGTCAAAAAACAATTAAAATATTAATTCTTTGCAAAAATATCAATTATATGAAATAAATAATATTTTTGGGATTTTTTGATAAAATAAAATATTTTAACATTTTTGTGAATTATTAAAAAAAGAATCAACTCAAAATCATTAAAACTCAGAGAGAAATTAATTTTTGAATCAATTAAATAAAATCACAAAATTCAAATATTTGAATTATTCAAAAATGGCGCCAAGAACACACCAAGAACACGCGCGTGTTCTGGTTTTGGCTGATTTGCATTTTCTCCTCAATCTCACTGAATAGTTGATTATATCATGCAATCCACATATCATTATGCTCGTCTCAACCTCACGATCATGTCTATAACACTTAATTTCATTTAAATTAAACATATAACAAGAAATCATGAAAAATCCTCAAGAACCCTAATTTTTGCATGAAGGCTAGGATTTTTGATACACGATTCAAACAATGCAATTAATTGAGGGAAAACATTCCATGCATGGTTATGAACATATGGCCAAATTATTGTGCGAGGAAATATGCATAGATTGAGAGATGACCAAGTATGTGCTTACCTCTAAGCCGTGACAGCAAGTGCAATGTGATTTTTGATTTGGAGGTGTTACAGATGAGTGGTGATGATCTGAACAGCTTCCCTACACCCTATGGAGTGTGTTTGGATGGTTGGACTTGATTGAAATTGGCTGGATCACTTTGTGGTACCTCAGCCGCACTTTGGTTAAAACCTTGAGCAACCAGTTGGTGATTTTGTGAAATTGGTCTTTCAGAAGTGATCTAAGTGTTTGATCAGCTCACATGTGATGTATGTGAGGTGTGTGAGTGATTGGTTTGATTAGAAAAGCTCTCAAACTCAAAACCCGATAGTGACTTGCCTTAGAAGGCAAAATTGGAGTGAAAGAAGAGATTTTGAGGAAAGCATCTGTTTGTTGGCTTTGGTGTACTTAAACTGATCACAATTGAGCTCTATTTATAGTAGAGCAAGTTTGTTTTGCAAGGAATAGTGAATGGCAGCTGGTAAGTAGGTTTGGCCAATGTTGGCAAATGAAAATCCAAGTCTCCTCTAGCCATTAACTAGAGGTTAGGGCACAGAGCTTTGGTTCCCTTGGTCTTGGATAAGTCTTGACTGGTTTCAGATGAGAATGGCTCAGTCCATGCCACCTTGATGCTTCCATTGAATGCTTCAAACCAAATTTGGAGTCTTGTCCCTATTTTGGCCATTCTAGGTTCAACATGCTATTTCGTGTTCCATGGACTTTGGAGGCTTGGCTCAGTGATTTTCCCCTTTAGATTCAATCCTCTGAGGTGTCCAAGTGGATAGGAGCATTTAAATTTGGCTGATTTTGGAAAATCGAGCCAAAATGCAAAATCTGCCTTGCCTTTGACAGATTTCAGCAAGGCAACTTGACAATGTCATATCTCATGGTGTAAGTTGAATTTGGCAATGTTCTAGGCCATTTTAGAAAGCCCTTACATGATATAACAATTGTTTGAACAAGTTTGGTTTTGATCTCTTCTGATTCCATGTGAAAAATCCCTCTACATTTGGCAAAAAGTGAAGCAAAATCTGACTTAGTGAAATTTTCACTAAGTGTTGGAACAAAGTGTGATTTCTTGATTTTGATCACTCCATAACTCAAAATCCTTAATGAATTGGACTTAGGTCTAGTTGAAGTTTTTGTAGAGGGTAATGAGGGCTAAAAATCCATATTTGGATGAAAAAAATTGTCCTTGTGGTTTAGGAGTTATGGTCCTCCAAAGTTGGTTCATTAGTGGTACTTTTTCCATATTTATTTTTATACCCCTTTTACAAGTTATCCCACTTTTCTTGATTTTTCTTGATGAATGATGATTCAAATCCTACATTAACATCACTTTAGGGTTAAAAATCCATTTTGGTGAAAAATCTTAAAAAGTCAAAGTTGACTTTTGTGCACAGTTGACTATTTATCAGATGAATTTCAAACTGTGCAATTCTTCAGGAAATCATGTCCTTGACCTAAATCAAACTTGATGGACATGTTCCATGGGTGTCATAGGGTATATTGGGGCATGTCCTAGGGCTTGGGAGCATGTCCTGGTCAAAAGTCAAAGTTACAGTTGACTTTTCTCGCGAAACCCTAATTGTGGTGCAAATGAAATTGAGACTTGTTGCTCAAGTTTCCTGGATTAATCCATTGTTCCAAATGGATCAATATAGTTCATTAGAGACCCTCAAACCCTCTCTTGAGGTCTTGGTTCATGATTTGTCCCAAAAGTCAACTTAGGGGTGAATTAGGTCAAAAAACCCTAATTCCTGATTTTTTATGTATGCATCCCTTGAGGTCAAATTGACTTGATGGATGGGTCCATGAGGTTCCATGGAGTACATTAGGTTGTGTTTTGGATATTTGGATTATGCTCAGATGAAAATTTCCATCTGGAGGCCCTGGTCGACCAAAACCCTAATTTGGTGACACTGGCGATCTTGAGGCTTGATTCACCTAGAAGGGAGCAACCTTGTGCTTAATCCTTGAAGTGGGAGTCCTTTTGATTCATTGTGAATGTTTGAGAGGTTAGACAAGTTGAAGATCATGTCTTTCCTTGATTGATCCTTTGTCTAAGAACTCTGAGAGGGCTTGAAACCCTAATTTTGACTCTAGTGAATGCTCAACAACCCTTGAGGCATTTGGTGAGGCATGATGGTTCATCCATATTGTGATGATGATTTGCACAATGATGGGAAACTTTAGTGGTCAAAATTTGGGGTATTACACTGTGGATTACAGAAAAGTTGAGGTATCAGAAACCTTGAGGTTCTGATGAGGTTTTTTACAGTAAAATAACCCAAGTTAGGGATTTAACTGAAATGTGACAGTTAAGGATAATTGACCCTGACTGGGGAAGGATTAAAAGTGTAAGGTTTAAGTTGTGAAAACTGTTGGATTTAACTCTGCTTTGGGATTGATAAAAAATGATCAGGGTTATTTCCTGTTCTTCAGGGAAATGGGAACTCCAAAGTGTATGAGACTATCCAAGTTTACTGGTATTGAGAAATTTGATTCTCAGATTGTGGATGATCATTGTACTATGCCCAAGGGAAGGCTGGTATGTTAAGGGATGAAGGTTAACCCATAACTGGTCTGACATTTTGACTCAGGAAGACAGCTCTAGCAAATGATGACTAGGTTCTGTTCCTATACCTTTAGAAGGTCTCTGGGTCCTTGTACTAAGCCCAAGAGGAGGCTGAGAACTTCTAAGAAGACTAAGGGTCCTTGTACAAATCCCAAGAGGAGGTTGGGGATGCTTTCAGGAAGCCTGTGGGTCCAAAATTAAGAAAGTTCCAAAAAGGTTTCACCGGGAATTAATCCTTTCTGTAATTAACAGTTCTAGAGTTTGAAGAAATTCCAGAGAAGTTTCACCGGGGATTAATCCTCTCTGGGGGAATTGAATTTCTTTGACAATTTCTAAAGTGACAGTCTAAGAAAAGGTTCACTGAGAATATTGTCTTTCTCTTTGTTCAATATTGTTTAAGCCCAAGAGAAGGCAAGACTGTATCTGGAATCCTATGGGGGATCTAGGTTTACTGTTATGAGAGAGTGACCAGCTGGCTTTACCTAATTCTAGACTTAGTTACCGGGGAAAACTCTAACAGATATACAAGTATATATACAGTGATATATGACAAGTATTTAAAAGGATATGAAAGAAGACTTACAGTGGAGCAGCTTCCCATAATACAGTGTATATATATATATATATATATATATATATATATATATATATATATATATATATATATATATATATAATGACTTGTATTTAAAAGAGATCAAAGAAGACTTACAGTGGAGCAGCTTCCCACAATACAATATATATATATATATATATATATATATATATATATATATATATATATATATATATATATATATATATATATGTAAAGTAGTAAATGAAAGCAGATAAACACTTACAGGTGAGCAAGCTTCCATGTTGTAATGTTAATTGTTCAAAGACATTGAAACAAGTTTTGATAACAGTTATTGTAAAATAGTAAAGTTGGGGCTTATTCAACAAGAGATGCCCTGGTGATTATTGAATACAGACTGTATTATGAACAGAGTATTTACAAAGAGGGTTGGGTCTTATACAACAAGAGAGCCCAAAGGTTATTTTTGTACAAAGTGTGGGTCTTACAACTCATGGAGTGGCCCATGTTAAAAGAAGATAAATGAGACTTACAACACAAGGGTAAGCCCAAATGATTTTGTTAGAAAACGACGATCCCGCCGAAATTTCTTTAACGTATTGGGACTTATACAATGCACTGAGGCCCAAAAAGGTTTTTATTTACAAGGGATGGGTCTTACACTTTATTAGAGGCCCAAAAATAATTTTACAAGATTGATGAGGGTGAAAATTATCAAAACACTAATTTTGTTAAAAAAGGAATTAATTTTGTTTAAAAATTAATAAAAATCATTTAAAACATGTGAAAAATGAGTGGTGATCTTGGATCAATGTTTCAAAAATCATGTTTTTATCCACAAAATGATTGAAAACCATTTAAGTTTGGAAAATCAAGAGAAAGAAAATTTCCAAAATGTTAAAAAACAAATAAAAATTAATTCTTTGCAAAAATATCAAATATATGAAATAAATAATATTTTTGGGAAATTTTTGTAAAATAAATTATATTAACATTTTTGTGAATTATGAAAAAAAGAATCAACTCAAAATCATTAAAATTCAGAGAAAATTAATTTTTTAATTAATTAAATAAAAACACAAAAATTCAAATATTCAAATATTTAAAAAAAGGCGCCAAGAACACATGAAGAACACGCGCGTGTTCTGGGTTTGGCTGATTTGCGTTTTTTCACCAATCTCACTAAATACTTGATGGAATCATGCAATCCACATATCAATCTGCTCGTTTTCAACTCACGATCATGTCTATGGTCTTTAATTTCATTTATTTTAAGCATGGAATAAGAAATCAAGACAAAACCTCAAGAACCCTAAATTGTGCATGAAGGCTGAAAATTTTGATACACGATTCATATAAGGCAATTAATAGAGGGGAAACATTCTATGCATGATTATGAACATTTGGCAAAAGTATTGCGCGAGGAAATATGCATAAATCATGAGATGACCAAGTTTAGGCTTACTTGAAGGTCATGGCAGCAAGAGCAATTTGATTTTTGAGTTGGAGGTGTTACAGATGAGTTGTGATGATCTGAACAGCTTCCCTACACCATATGGAGTGTGTTTGAATGCTTAGACCTGCTTTGAAATGCTTGGATCACTTCATGGCATCTCAGCTACATATGAGCTTCAAGTGGATTTGGAGCTTTGTGATTTTGGTGTTACAGATGGCTGGAAGTTGTTTGATCAGCTCAGGTATGATGTACGTGAGGTGTTAGAGCAATTGGTTTGGATGGAATTGCTCTCTACTGAAAAATTCGATAGTGATTTGCTAAGGTATTTTTGGAAGTGAGAGTTTGATTTTGAGAAAGGTAAATGTTATAGGCCTTTGTTGTACTCAAACTGATTAGAAATGATGCCTATTTATAGTGTGTCAAGTTTGTTTTGGCTGCAATAGTGAATGGCAAATGCAGCAGATCATTGTCCAATTGCATCACTTTGGAATCTCAAATCTCCTCCTACCATTGACTTGAGATTAGGGCATAGGCTATGAGTCTTCTGTGGCAGGGATAAGGCTTGACTGAACTTGGATAACATTGTTTTGATGAATGCCACCTCTATGTATCAGTTAAATGCTTGGAAACAAAATTGACCATTTGAAGCATCTTGAATTTTAGGCGTGTCATGCCTAAACATAGCTCCATGGACTTATGAGGCTTGGTGATCAGTGTTTGCTCCATATTTGTCCCCCCTTGAGGTGTTCAAATGGATAACAACACTTGTTATGGCACAAAAATGAGAAATTCGATCAATGACCTGAAATCTGTCTTGCCAAAACAAGTTGGAAAATGCCATTTTCAATGGATCATATCTCCTTGCTCAAGTTGAGTTATGAGAGGGTCTTGTGCTTTTTATAAAGCCCTCATATGATACAAAACATGTGTGATCATAGTTTGTTTTGAAACTATTTAGATCCAATTGAAAAATCATCATGAACATTGATGCTCAAGACTGCCAACTTAGGCAGATTTTCACTAAGTGTTGAAAAAGTGTTGTTTTCATTTTTTGCTAATTTGATCACTCCATAACTTAAATTTCATGAGGAATTGGAGTTTCTTGTAGTTTAAGTTTGTGTAGAGTGTAGCAAGACCTACAAATCCAGATTTGGATCACCCAAAATGGTTACTTGGATCTCAAGTTATGATCCTTGGAAGTTGGTACCCTAGCCACTTAGTTCCATAACTTAGAAAATTCTAAGTCTTTTTATGGTTACCCCTTTTACAAGTTAGCTCACTTTCTTTGATTTTTATTGATGAATGATGATCCAAATCACATATTAACATGATTTTAAGGTTAAGGGAACCTTGGTTGACCAAAATTTCAAAAAGTCAAACTTGGGTTTTTGTACAGTTGACTTTTTCAGTATATGAAACTTTGCCTTTGTGATTCTTTTGTGAAATCAACCCTTAGGCCTAATTAAACTTCATGGATGTCCTCTAAGGGTATTTAAGAATGTCTTAGACCCTTCCCCAAGGTTTGAGAACATGGGTTGGTCAACAATCAATGGTAGGGTTGACTTTTTCATCAGGAAACCCTAGTTTGTGATCAGATGATCCTGAGTTCTTGTGGCTTATGACCTGAGCTCTTTGAGTCAATCAAATCTTGTAGACATGTCAATGTGATGTATTTGAGGTCATTGAAGTTCATTTTGAAGCTTCAAATTATGTCTTGTTTCACAAGTTAGCTTAAGGGTTGAATTAGGTCAAAACCCTAATTCCTAATTTTTTGATGGATGGTCCCTCAAGGTGACTTTGCCATTATGGAATGGATCTTTTGATATTATTTTGAGCTTAATGGACCATATGTGGAGGTATTGGCTCATGCCCAGATGAAAATTTCCATCTGGAGGCCCTGGTCAACCAAAACCCTAATTTGGTGACACTGGCGATCCTGAGGCTTGATCCTCTTGTAATGTTGCATAACTATGCATAATTTTTGATATGGAAGACCCCTTGATCCTTCATGGATGTTTGAGGGGTTAGACAAGTTGAAAATCATGTCAATTCTAGATTGATCTTTTGCCTAAATGCTCTAAGAGGGATGTAAACCCTAGTCTTTGATTGTAGTGAGTGCCCAACAATTCCTGAGGAGATTGATAAGGCAATGATGATACATCCATATTATAATGATGATCCTCATAATGATAGGAAATCTTAGTGGTCAAAATTTGGGGTATGACACCATGGATCATAAATGTGTTATCAAGTTACAAACATGTTTCTGCACTTATGTATAGTGTTTCCCCTCAATCAAATGCTTTGTAGCTATCGTGTATAGGATTTCATAGTGTTCTTGCAGAAATTTGGGTTCATGTGTTCATCACTTGATTTCTCACTCCACACTTAAAATAAATGCAACTAATTGACCGTTGGAATCCTTGTTCAAAAACGAGCAACTTTCATGTTTACAAAAGTCAAAACCATTACGTGTTGAGGGAGATATGAGAGGTTTTACAAATCTGGCAATGGTGGTTCGCGCGAGAAAGAAGAAGTTGGCCTTGGTGCCATTTTTTGAATTTTTAAATATTTAAATATTTGTTATTTTCTTAATTGATTTCAAAAATTAATTTCTCTCTCAATTTTAATCATTTTTTATTGTTTCTTTTTTTCAAAGTTCACAAAAATGTTAAATTATTTTATTCTTTAAAAAATCAAGATAATATTATTTACTTAATATATTTTGAATTTTTGTAAAGAATTTCATTTTAATTGTTTTTAAACATTTTTAATGAAATTTTTCTCTTAATTTTTCAAATTCAAATGAATTTCAAGCTTCCATATGAATAAAACATGATTTTTCAAAATATTTTTAAAAATTCATAACTTGATTTTAAATATATTTGATATTTTATATCATTTTTTTATTTAAGTTTCTTTGAAAACTTGTATTTTTAACTAAAATTAGGGTTTTCCCCTTGATTTTAAAATTTCAAACTTTATTTGAAACACTTTTGGGCCTCTAATAGAGTGTAAGACTCACTCCCTCTTGTACATAAATAATTTGGGCCTCAGTCATTGTATAAGTCCCACAGTGGTTTTCAAAACCGCTGCGCGATCGTCGCTTTTCAAATAAAAACCTTGGGCCTCTCACTGAGTTGTAAGCCCCATTTTTCTTTCTTTCAATAAACATTTAGGGCCTCTAATAGAGTGTAAGAACCAAACCCTTTTTGTACATAAACAATTTAGGGCCTCTGCTATACTATAAGTCCTACAACGTCTTTTGATACCGCAGTGCGATCACTGTTTTCAAAATAAGTCATCTGGGCCTCTCCTTGAGTATAAGCCCCATCATTTTGCACAAAAACTTTGTTTTTTAACAATAAATAACTCCCATGGGCCTCTCCTTGAGTTATAAGCCCCATACCTCTGTTTTAAAAAACATCTATCTATTCTAACTTGGTACTAACAGGAGCATTATTCCCGGTGAAACTGCTCTTAGACCACTTGGGCCTCTCTTTGAGTTTTAAGCCCCAAACTTTCTTTTTCAATTCATTCAAACAATTTTTCTTTTCAATTCAATGCATACTTGTTTACATACCTGTTAATTCACTTATCTATATATACTTGTGCATATCTGTCCAGGGTTTCCCCCGACAATTAGGTCTACATTTAAGTCAAACCAGAGGTTACTTCTAACTTAGTCAAAACTAGTTCCCTCATAGGAAACCTCCCTCAATACAGTCTACCTCCTCTTGGGCTTATTCAATATGGAACAGAGAAAGGCATTATTCCTGGTGAAACTTTTCTCAAGCTGTCAAAACTTAGAAACATATATAAGAAATTCATTTCCCCAGAGAGGATTAATTCCCAGTGAAACCTCTTTTGAATTTCTTCAAACCTTAGAAATGTTCAACAAAGAAAGGATTATTCCCGGTGAAACATTTCTTGAATATTTCTTAGGCTTGGGCCCACAGGCTTCCTAGAAGTATCCCCAACCTCCTCTTGGGCTTAGTACAAGGACCCAAAGGTTTCATAAAAGCATAGGATAGAAATTAGTCATCTCTATTAGTTCAATCCCCAAGAGAGTCAAAAGCCTAGAACATCTTACCATTCAAAAGTTTATCTTCAACCAGCAGCCTCCTCTTGGACATCATACAAAGATCTCTTTCCAACCAGAGTTTATCTCTTCTTAATGAGACTTGGACAGTATCAGCCTCCTCTTGGGCTTCATATAAGTAGACTTCGAAAGTCCCATTATCATAGTCTCTTTTTTGGCATAACACAAGGACCCACAGGCTTCCTAAAACATAGGATAGATTCTGATCATTTTACCAGTACACCAGTCTCCACCAGAGTAAAAAACTTCTAAGGTTTTTTTTAACTCAACATTAAACTCCTCTGACCCCCAACAAGGCTTAACTTTCACCTTGAACATCTCAGCCATGGTCAATTTACCATCAACAAATCCCTAATAGAATCAGAGCCTCATGGCATCTGGTACTCTAACTCTTCAATGATTCCCATCAAGAGTAAATCCCTTTTTGGATTCCCCAATACAATTTAGACCTTCTTTTGGATTTTAACCATCCTCAGCCCGAGTCATCCTCCTCTTAGGCTTTATATAATGATTTTCCCCAGCAGCCTCAATCTTGGGTTTTACTCAAGACAGATAAAACTCGCCTCAGTGGAGTCAGTTTCCTTCAGCTTCAACCTTGGGCTTTGATCAAGGCACACAAAAAACAACATCCCCTCGGATGATACCATGAGTCCACTTTGTAGGAAGATACATCTTCGATACATCACATATCAAAACAAATTATCAAAACATTTCCCAAGATAAATTGCTGTAAGTGACACACTTGTTTAAAATCCCTCATTCATTTGACTGCGGTTAGTGGCAAGCCTCTAGATTTCATACATCCAAGCTGATGTCCCACTCTTAGCATAAAAGATTCATAAAAGAAAAAATGGCATTGCTCTACACTGACTTAAAGCTTCTTCCTTCATGACATCTCTCTTTATAAATGAAATTATGGCATTGCTGGATTCTGTATATCCCAGTTAAAGTAATTTCCCTTATAATTAATTCCTCAACAATCTGTGATGAGTAGGTGACATATCTCCCTATAGAGATGACAAATTCTCTCTCAGTCAACCTTTAGCCTCAATATTGGGCTTTAAACAAGACACAAATACTCAGCTAGCTTCAATCTTGGGCTTCAAACAAGACACCAAACAATTTCCTCCCATAGAATAGGAGGAACTACGATTTCTCTGATTTCCCAAAATATCTTTGTGAGAATACGTAGGCATAAGATTGCGAAATCTTAGCGAGCACACAAATAAAAAATCTTAGGTCCAGTACCTTCCCAAAGACAATAGAAACCCCGAAAACAACAAAAACATTTCCTCAGTCCTCCCAAAGGAGAAACTTTCCCAATCCATAGCATATAAACACAAGAAAACATTTCTAAATACCAGAAAAACATGAAAAAGAAGGTTCCTATAGATTACTATAGATACTCTAAGTGTTAATAACTTCCCTTTGTATAACCAGACCGTGATCCCCGATCTCTTAGAATTTGTTAAAGAAAACATTTGCGTGCAGGGTTAGTTTAAGATATCTTCCCCTTCCTTTCTAGCTTCATAGGATAAATACAGAAATCAGAAAGTAGCACCAATTATGCGATAAGGTGGTCGCGTCACCGAAAAAACTGACAACTACAACTGTGTAGATGAATGGAGTGCTTAGGTATAAGCTTTTGAGGGGGTGATAGAAGTGAATTACTTGTTATGCTTTAGAGGGTGTTATGATTTGTATGGCTTAAGATCTGTCCCTTTCTCCTTGAGGGGAGGAATATTTAAAGAGGCCCTCGAGGCCTAGGGCTGGATAACCCCAGATGGTGGCAACCATTCTCCCTTATTCTAGAGGAGTTATATACCACCTATCTTTTAGGAGTAATGAAAGATTCTCTATATTTTTAGTGACACCCTTACACGTCATTAGTACCCAATGGCCATTTCCTCAAGACATCGCCTGGTTGATACAATCTTTTAGGTGCGTGCTCCCTAGTTTAGGACCTTCACAAATATAACACTTCATAGTTCCTTAAGCACGAGGGCTTTGCTAAGAAAAAAGTGTTTTTAAGACATTGTTCTCATACAGGATGCGCCCCTTACCCCAATAGTGAGTCCATGGGTCGTCGACTTTCTTAAAAAATGGGCGAGTTCTTCAACCTGAGGCGAGTCCCTCATCCTGAAGGTCGTCCCTCAACTAGAGGTGAGTTCCTCATCCAAAGGCGGGTCCCTTAGCTAAAGGTGATTACATTTATTATTTAAGCCCTTAATTTAGGGATGAGTCATCTGCCAGATATTTCTCGATTAGCTAAACTGCCAGCTAGGAATTCAATCAATCACTTAGCTTATCATGCTTACTTTCATTTAATGTGAGAAATGATGGTTTTTTTCGAGACCCTAAACGCTAGGGGAACATGTCGGAAACATGCTGAGTTTTTTAAAAATCCCTGGGGAGTTCAAAGGATCATGTACAGTTTCCTCTATAAAATATTTTCTCTTTCATTTTCTTTGTTTCATTTTGTCTCCCGCTCTTATAAGTTTTCTTAGCTCCCTATCTTTGCATTCACAACCTCATTCTAGGTATGAACTTTTCTTTTATGTCTTCTATGTAGCGAATAGTTTTGCAAAGATGTATTCGAGATAGGTTGTAGGTTAAGTGTGGGGTTCTAGGTTAGGTTTCCCCTTTTTGACGATTATGAAAGTGGTGGTGATTCTTTTTGTTCTTTTGCTTTCTCAAGAACAAAAAGAGAGAATGTTTACCACCTTCAATGCGTCTAAGGGTGTCAATGACTTTAAATATAGTTACACTCTTGAACATGTGTAATACTGAAGGCTTGCTTACCATCAGAGAGGGTCATCATGCCTGTCTCCATTCGAGATGTTCTGTGACGACCTGGTCATCACACCAATCGTGAGAGTTTTTTTATCCTTCTACACAACAAAACCGGCGAGGGGCGGTTGGGTGGCCTTTAGTAGCCAACATGTGAAAGGCCTTTTCGCGTCCCATTCTAACCATTTCAAATATTGGAAGGATAAGTTTGCTTGTGTGAGGGGGCGAGATATTTCTCCCATGGTTCTAGAAATCATTGTTGTCCCCTTTATTTGAGTAGTTTGATATTTTGGACTATCGTGGAGTGATTAGACTTTGGCAGGAGGCAGAAAACATCTCGCCGCCTACTTAGGTAAGTCGCCCACTTCTATTTCTATGTATGTTTTTCAAATAGTGTTTGTGACTTTTATGCATTATTTTCTAGATCAAATGTCGATGATCTCTATTGAGGAGAGGAGACATAGGTGGGATAAACTTAAGTCTGCTAGCTCGGGTACCATAAATCCCTAGAGTCACCCTAAGGGTTTCATCTTCAAGGGGTAGAAAAGACAAGTTAAGGACTCGGCCCCAAAATTACCCAACGTAATGGTTAAGAAGTGGGGAAGGGTTCTCCCCTGGATGTTAAGAATATGAGCACCCAAACGCCTCCTACATAAGAGGCTTCACTGCCTAATTCGACTTTGTGAAGCGATGTGGGTTTCAAAACTCTTCAATTCAAGAGTTCTCGTCTCCCTTTCTCCAATTAATTCTCTGTCAACTACTAGGCCATTCGTTCCAAACAAACCTAAGCTATTATGAACATGAGGGACACAATTTTGTTGAGGGTGCTCATGCTGCAGGACGACAACTGAGAGAGGCATGACAACATTGAGAATGATATGAAGGTGAAGCTCCAGGCATAGGTGCATTTTTATAGTGAAAGCCAAAGGTTTTTGCTTTCCATTAAAGAGAACAAAGAGAAATGGGTGAAGAATAGTCAGGATTTGGAAGCCAAGGTAAAGGAAATCTCTACTAAGAAGAAATCCTTGCATGCGTCTCTAGACGCCTCTGCCATACCCCAAATTTTAACCACAAGATTTCCCATCATTGTGAGGATCATTGCCACAATATGGATTGAAATTCTGGCCTATGCAGATAGCAGATGTCCTAACACATGTCAAGAAATTGTGCTACATAATCATTTAAACTTAGAGGTGCAACAGCAGACTGATACCTTGAATATCAGAACTGCACCATTACAGATCTCACGACATCTAATCCAACATGTTCATCATGAACCCTAACAGAAACGTAAATCAGCAAAATGATAAAGAACACAATAATTGTTAACCCAATTCGGTGCAAATCACCTACATCTGGGGGATACCAATCCAGGAAGAAGACTTCACTATTGTGTAGACTGTTACAAAGTTAAACTCACACGTTTACAACTTTATTCCTAACATCTACCCCATAAACATCTTTACCAAGGTTAAACTCAAACGTTTAGAACCCTGATACGAGATACCCCACTCACTTCCCTTACTCACCAACTATGCTTTCTCCATCATCCCTATCAATACAAAAATCGGTCATGCATACTTAACAAACAAGCTAACTCGGATTTGCTTAAAAGCTTCATCCAAGAACAATACACAATCCAATACCTCAAGGCTTATGGATCTGTGTGACACCTATGTCTACCACAGTGTATCAACTGATACAAAGGGAGACTTACAACCTAGAAAGACAACGACTCTCAAAACCCTAAACCCTTGTTTCTTACACAAGAAAACAAGGTTACAACAGGCGTACTAAGGCATATGAGAACCTAGGTCTAAGTCTTCTATTTATAGGCTTCTGCTTCCTTGGGCTTCAGTCTTCAGTCCTTGATCCATGCGGCACTTTCTCCTTGAGTGTTGCAGCAGATTAAAACTAACTTAAGCCATTCCGTCCAGAATGTCAAGATGCATGTTACGACATCTTGTTCGACATCACTTCTTCAGCAGAATTATTTAGCTTGATCTCATTATTGTATTTACAATTATGTTTTCCCAAAATTTGTTCAAAAACATAGAGCTTTCAATCTCCCCCTTTTTGGCAAATTTTGGCTAAAACACTTATGCATATAAGCTCCAGATCGATGGTTCATGAAGTGACCTATACATTACCCTTGATGAAGTACAATAGAAAGAGGATGCAAGATGCTCCCCCTTAACCCATGAACTAATACTTGTCACGAAAGGATAAATCTTCCTCTTAAGAGGCGTAAGAAAACCATTAGGAAAAAGCAGTAGCAATACCCTTAGTAGCAAAGTACTACCTTGAGTAACTCAGAACACAGGACATGACTGTGTTCATAACTCAGATCACAAGACACAAAAGTCTATTTGAGTGCTGAGACATAGAATGTTGAAACATCCTGTTGAGCATTTTGACAAGCTGCTTTATCAGACATGAGATCCTTATGAGAAGATCAGAACATTTCTCCCCCTTTTTAGACACAATTTGACAAGTATTACCAAGGTATATCCAGATCCAAAGAGTGCTCACCTAGAACCTTATATAAGCCATAAAGACACCAGTAAGATAGATATAGTAATGAGTAAGATGAATTCTGAGATCCACTTATTTGAATTGTATCAACCACTACCCAGTCTTTTTGTCTTTATTCATTTCTAGACAGATTCTTCTTGAAGTACAAGTTCCAACACATGTGAGTGTATATTCAAGGACAAGACTTTACATGTCCTTCTGACAAGCATACACCCTAAGCGCTTTCCCAAGACGGAATCAATACTTCTGTCATTAGACTGTCAGAGATTCTCCAGACACTCTTAGCTGCAATGACGTCCTCGACCAAGTCCCACCCAAAAATGTTAAAGAAAATATCTGTATTGAATAAAATCTTCACCGTATTGTGATCGCAATCTGCAGAGAAAAATATATTCACCCAGACTCATCAATGATTCTTAAGCATCCAATAAGAACCATTCAAGTATACATTGCCAAGTTTCCCACAACTTGCAACAATACTCTAATGTCAAGACATCCTCCTTGACATCTCAGTTTGCTTGACGCACAAATGCAAACTGGAATTTTCAACAATAATGTCCAGCCATCCTCCTTGACATCTCAGTTTGCTTGACGCAAAGATGCAAACTGGAACTACAACAATAATGCCAAGCCACCCTCCTTGACATCTCAGTTTGCTTGACGCACAAATGCAAATTGGAACTTCAACAATAATGTCAAGCTATCCTCCTTGACATCTCAGTTTTCTTGATGCACAAATGCAAACTGGAACTTCATCTCAGATCAAGAGGCCTCTCCCCCTGACTGAGGTAACTGGTGCTCCTCCACTGAACACCCAAGCTAATGACTGGAAAACATAAGACGCATCTTCATGTCTTCAAAAGCGCACCCTCTGTTCAACACACCTGTTGAACGCAACCATTAACTTTCTTATTGTTCCCTCTGACAAGAAACAATAATCAGTCACACATGATCACCATCATGCTACCCATGAGGAAGTGTATACCAACCATAACAAACTCTTGGCTTGAGATCAAAGTCCCATTGGTCCCCCTCATCATGCAACCATCTACACACCACACGAACTACTCTTGAATTCTCATGTATAGACCTCCAGTTGCTTGAGGCACAAACCAATTGAATCATAATACTTCACATTCCTCAAAGAGATGCACATGGCCCCTTAGTTTGTTATAACGATGCCAGCTATCGTATGCATGCTCCAGAACTTCACAGCTGCTAAATTGATCCACTACTAGCATGACTTGCTCCAAGGGCTCCAATGTCGTATGCAAGATTTTCCACTGACCTCACCCAGCCAGCAATAGAGATAAACACCCCGCAATCCAAGACAGTCATTCCTATCATTCTCTCGTATGATAACCTGGAATACTTCTGATTTTTGGTGAATCTCCACTTCTGAACGCATTCAGGAAACAGACTTCCATGCAATCAACACATGATCGACTTCAGTCTTCACAAACACTTACATCCTCCTTCCAAGGAACCCTTCTACTCCATCTTTCTCCCGGATGATCATGTAGATACTTCTTGGACACGATGCAAGTAATCAGTTCATCACAGAACCTGAAATCCTTGACCAAGGATAACTAACCCAAGGATGTTCTAACATCTGTTAGGACATCTTCAGCACATCACAGACACCACACACCGTGGTTCTTGATATGCTCCACCACTGGACTTACTATCATCATAGTAATCAATACTGAAGATCTTCACACAACACTGAGCCACCAGCTTGAACAAAGAAGACTTCAGAAACCCAGAGAGAAATAAACTCTCAACCACCAAAGAAGGTATGCTTCCATTCTCAACTCAGAACTCCTAACACAAGCTCCCAGAGAACCAGAACCTTCAACAATTTCAACTAACTACTCTTTTACAAAAGAGAAATCAGTTTCAAGCATCCTGCTTGAACGCACATTGTGAAACCAATCAAATGCCACCTTTTGATTGACCTCACTCATCTTCAGAATTCCCACAAGATACCCTGATCTACTAATGTAATCAGATCTTCAAGTCACATGAACTACTTGCCCTATAGCAAGACAGCTTGGATCCACCAATCCTCTTAGTCATGTAACATCTTCACATCCACAGCTCCTGCAAACTGCATGAGATAGACCTTTTTGCAGATATCTGACCACAACTTCCTTCACTCCATCGCTCCCAACTTTGGAATAAAGAATGCAGATATCTTTAAATATAGAGGTCGACGATTGAGACCTTCCATCAACTGTCTTCAGTAACAACCCCAGAATCCCATAATTCTAGAGCTCTTCCATCAAAAACACATGCAACGGAACCACTAAGGAACATATCCTTCTTGCCCAAATAAGATGTCAGAACATCTTATAAGACACATCAACAAGAGAACTAGCCAATTCCCCTACAGTTGTTGTAGAATCTCCTCAGCAACATGAACAACCTCCGGGTTATTCCCTTCGATCCAGAACATTCATCTCATTCATTAATACCCTTAGGTATGTTTGAGTTGATTGATCTGATCTCCAAAACTCCTCTTTGTTTAAACGCTAGAAAGTATATCCCAAAGATCTCATCCAGAACCATACAGGATGCCTCCTCTGATACCAATTGAAATTCTGGCCTATGCAGACAACAGATGTCCTAACACATGTCCAGACATTGTACTACATAATCATTTAAACATGGAGGTGCAACAGCAGACTGATACCTTGAATATCAGAACTGTACCATCACAGATGTCACGACATCTGATCCAACATGTTCATCATGAACCCTAACAGAAACGTAAATTTGCAGAATGATAAAGAACTCAGTAATTGGTAACCCAGTTCGGTGCAACTCACCAACATCTGGGGGACACCAATCCAAGAAGAAAACTTCACTATTGTGTAGACTGTTACAAAGTTAAACTCCCACGTTTACAACTTTATTCCTAACATCTACCCCATGAACATCTTTACCAAGGTTAAACTCAAATGTTTAGAACCCTGATACGAGATACCCCACTCACTTCCCTTACTCACCAAATGTGATTTCTACATCATCCCTATCAATACAGAAATCGGTCAAGCATACTTGACAAACAAGCTAACTCGGATTTGCTTAAAAGCTTCATCCAAGAATAATACACAATCTAATACCTCAAGGCTTATGGATCTGTGTGACACCTATGTCTACCGCAGTGTATCAACTAATACAAAGGCAGACTTACAACCTAGAAAGCCAACGACTCTCAAAACCCTAAACCCTTGTTTCTTACATAAGAAAACAAGGTTACAACAGGCGTACTAAGGCATATTAGAACCTAGGTCTAAGTCTTATATTTATAGGCTTCTGCTTCCATGGGCTTCAGTCTTCAGTCCTTGATCCATGCGACACTTTCTCCTTGAGTGTTGCAGCAGATTAAAACTAACTTAAGCCATTCAGTCCAGAATGTCAAGATGCATGTTATGACATCTTGTTCGACATCACTTCTTCAGCAGAATTATTTAGCTTGATCTCATTGTTGTATTTACAATTATGTTTTCCCAAAATTTGTTCAAACACCTAGAGCTTTCATCGATGTACCATCATACCTCATCAATCTCTTCAAAGATTATTGAGCATTCACTACAATAAAGAATTAGGGTTTTGAACCCTCCCAGAGTACATAGACAAAGGATCAATCAAGAAAGGACATGATCTTCAACTTGTCTAACCTCTCAAACACCCGTGAAGGATTAAGAGGACTCCCATATCAAGAATCAAGCACAAGATTACAACATTCCAAGTGGATCAAGCCTCAAGATCGGGAGTGTCACCAAATTAGGATTTTGGTCGACCAAGGCCTCCAGATGAAAAATTTCATTTGGGCATGAGCCATTACTTTAAAATATGACTAAAAAATCTATAAGGGACCTCATGGATCCAATCATCAAATCAAAACAACCTTAGGGGGAGCATCCATCAAAAATTAAGAGTTAGGGTTTCTTGACCTAATTCACCCCTAAGTTGACTTTTGAGACCAGACATGAACCAAGACCTCAAGACATTATTTGAAGGCCTTAAATACACCACATTGATGTATTTACAACAATGAATTGATCCAAGAAGCTTGATTCACAAGTTTCAATTTCATCTGGACCACAATTAGGGTTTTGAAGAAAAAGTCAATTGTATCTTTGACTTTTGACCAAGACAAGCTCCCAAACCTTGGGACATGATTCAAGATACCTTAAAACACCTATGGAATCCATCCAATAGGTTTGAATTAGGTCAAGAACTTGATTGCATAGAGGGTCACACAGTTTGAAATTCATCTGACAAAAAGTCAATTGTGCCTAAAATCAAGTTTGACTTTTTGGAATTTTTCACAAATATGGCTCCCCTAAGTAAAAAACAATGATAATGTATGGTTTTGATCATCATCCATCAAGAAAAATCAAGAAAAATGAGGTTTCTTGCAAAAGGGGCTACCTTGAGAAACTTAAAATTTTCTAAGTTATGGAACAAAATAGGTTTGGTACCAACTTTGCAAGGTCATAACTCCCAAACCCTAAGGCCTTTTTCTTCTATTCAAAGCTCAAATTAAAGTTCACATGGCATAGTTCAAAAGTGTCAACTACATCAAATTCCAAATCCTCATGGATTTTGAGTTATGGATTGATCAAAATCACAAAAAGTGAAAATGACCACTTTTTCCAACACTTAGTGAAATTTTCAAGAAGTCAGAATCTGTTTCAGTTTTGTGACAACATTGAGGTCATTTTTCGTTATGATCCAAGCTAAATTAAGACCATTTGTGAACATCAAAGTTAAAGTATGTCATGAGAGCTTTCCAAAGAGTACAAGAACTCCCATTAATTCAACTTGATCAAGGACTTATGGATCTCACAACATGCCTTGCTCATACTAGTTTTCAAGGCAGATTTGGTGCATTTCTTGTGCCACACGATTTCCATTTCAAATTCTGTCATCTTGTAAGCTTTGTCCTCTTCCAAGATCAGAGGGAATCTTGATGACTCACTTGATATTTTCAAGCTTGGACCATTGAGTCAAGAATCCTATCCTTTGGCATGTGATCATTCAAAGTTTCAAATCCAAAAACTCCAAGTTTTTCATTTGGCATTGATGTGGAACATAGAGTTGTCATGAACCAAGCCTTATCAGTCCAATTGAGTAAAGGTTGTTGCAAAATTCAGAAGACCTAGAGCTACCAATACCAGCTCAAGTCAGTGGCCAAGTGAAGACTTGGTACCTTGGCATTTAAGGAAGTGATACATGGGCATATCCATTGGATACTAGAGTGAACCAGTTGCCATTCACTATTCCTTCAAAAACAAACTTCATATACTATAAATAGAGGTCATTTCTGATGTTTCAAACCACACCAAAACAATACCAAAGCCTTGTTTTCTCACTCTCCATCTCTTACTTCAATTTCAAGTCACATTGAAGCGATTTGGGAATTCTTGAAAACAGAGAAAAAACCACACAAATAACCATCCTAAGACATCATAAATCATCCATTGGAGGTGTTCAAACCTTCATCCATATTGCACAACCTTAAAATCATAAAGTCAACCTCCAAAACCTCAAATTTTGACTTTTCTGCATTTTATAAGCCATGTCTTGATTCGGTCACTTTCAAAACCAAACAAAGCCTCAAATACACTCCAAATATCATCCTCAAACTGTCCCAACAGGTTTCCCTCAACGGTAACACCATTTGAGTGAGTTATTATTTTGGTAATTTTTGCCACTTTTGCAAGAAAGAGCTAACTCTTGTTCCTGAGGTTTCCAACTGGTTTTTATCATCCTAAAAGCTTCTAAGGGATAAATCAAGAGTGTCTAAAGCATTGGATTACTTCTGGCACAAGAATCTTGACAGTTAGAACAAGGAGCTTCAAGAGGTAAGTGCATCACAACTTGACCTCTTAAAATATGCATTGCTTTGTGTCATACCCCAAATTTTGACCACTAAGATTTCCCATCATTGGGCAAATCATCGTCACAATATGGATGAACCATTATGCCTCATCAGTCTCCCCAAAGATGGGTGAGCATCCACTACAATAAAAAACTAGGGTTTCAAGCCCTCTCTGAGCCTTAGACAAAGGATCAATCAAGAATTGACATGATCTTCAACTTATCTAAACTTCTCAAACATCCACAATGGATCAAGAGGACTCCCACAGCAAGAATCAAGCACAATGTTGCAGCATTCTAGGTGGATTAAGCCTTAAGATCGCAAGTGTCACCAAATTAGGGTTTGGTCGACCAGGGCCTCCAGATGGAAATTTTCCTCTGGGCATAAGCCAATGCTTCAAAGCATAACCTAATATACTCCATGGAACATCATGGACCCAATCATCAAGTCAATTTAACCTCAGGGGATGCATTCAAAAAAAATCAGGAATTAGGGTTTCTTGACCTAATTCACCCCTAAGTTGACTTTTGGGACAAATCATGAGCCAAGATCTCAAGACATGATTTGAGGGTCTCTAATATACCACATTTATCCATTTGCAACAATGGATTAGTCCTAGAAGCTTGATCAACAAGTTTCAAATTCATCAGAACCACAATTAGGGTTTTGAGGAAAAAGTCAACTGTACCTTTGACTTTTGACCCAGGCATGCTCCCAAACCTTGGGACATGATTCAATACACACTATAACACATATGGAATCAATCCATCAAGTTTGATTTAGGTCAAGGACTTGATTTCATAGAGGATCGCACAGTTTGGATTTCATCTGACAAAAAGTCAACTATGCACAAAAGTCAACTTTGACTTTTTGAGATTTTTCACAATTATGGTTCTTTGACCCTAAAATGATGTTAATGTGTGATTGGAATCATCATTCATCAAGAAAAATCAAGAAAAGTGGGATAACTTGCAAAAGGGGTAACCATAAAAAACTTAGAAATTTTCTAAGTTATGAAACAAAGTGGCTAGGGTACCAACTTCCAAGGATCATAACTTGAGATCCAAGCAACCATTTGGGCTGATCCAAAGATGGATTTGTAGCTCTCATGGCATACTTTAAAAGTGTCAACTACACCTCATTCCAATTCCTCATGGATTTCAAGTTATGGAATGGCCAAAATCACAAAAAGTGAAAATGTCACTTTTTTCCAACACAGTGAAATTTTCACTAAGTTAGAATCTGCCTTCACTTTTTTCCAAATGTAGGGGCATTTTTCACTTGGATCCAAAAGGTATCAAAACAAACTATGATCACACATATGTTGTATCATATGGGTGCTTTCCAAAATGGCCAAGAACTCCATGAAAATCCACTTGAGCCATGAGATATGACCATGCCAATGTGCCTTGCTGCAAACTGTCATGGCAAGGTAGATTTGTGCATTTTGCTCGATTTTCCAAATTTGTACAAATGACAAACATGTCTATCCATCTGAACACCTCAGGGGAGACCAAGGAGGGACAAATACTGATCCATAAGCCTCCCAAGTCCTTGGAACTAAAAATAGCATGCCAAACCTAGAAATCCCTAAAGAGGGGACAAGACTCCAATTTTGTTTTGGAGCATTCAATGGATGCACCAAGGTGGCATTGACTGAGTCATTTCCAACTGAATTCAGTCAAAACATATCCAAGACCAAGGGAACCAGCAGCCTGTGCTCTAACCTCTAGTCAATGGCTAGAGGAGACTTGGATTCCCATTGATCAACATTGGCCAAACCTCTGCTGCAGTTGCCATTCACTATTGCAGCCAAAACAAACTTGATCTACTATAAATAGAGCTCATTTGTGATCAGTTTGAGTACACCAAAGCCATCAAACAGATGCTTTCCTCAAAATCTCCTACTCACTTCCAATTTTGCCTTCTAAGGCAAGTCACTATTGGGTTTTGAGTTTGAGAGCTATTCCAACCAAACCAATCACACACACGCAAACACACCTCATAAAAATCATATAAAAGTGATCCAAACACTTAAACAACATCTGGAACACTGATTTCTCAGAATCACCAGCCAGCTGCTCAAGGTTTTAACCAAGTTGCAGTTGGGATACCATCTTCAGTTCCAGCTTGTTTCAAACAATTCCAAGCACTCACACACATCACTTGGCACCTAGGGAAGCTATCCACATCATTAGAACCTAGATGTAACACATCTAACACAAAACACGATCACCAGCTGCAAGAGGTGAGCATGAGCTCTTCTAACTCTATGATCCATGCATTTTTTGCTGCACAATAATTTGGCCATATGTTCACAATCATGCATAGAGTGTTTTCCCTCAATCAATTGCTTTGTTTGAATCGTGTATGGAATTTCTGAGCCTTCATGCAAATTTTTGGGTTCTTGAGGTTTCTCTTTGATTTCTTATTCCATGCTTAAAATAAATGAAATTAAAGACCATAGACATGATCGTGAGGTGAAAACGAGTAGATTGATATGTGAATTGTGTGATTTCATCAAGTATTCAGTGAGATTGATGAGGAAACGCAAATCTGGGCAAAACAGAGCACGCGGGCAAGGCCAAGATGTTCTTGACGCCCTTTTTCAAATATTTGAATATTTGAATTTTTGTGATTTTATTTAATTGATTCAAAAATTAATTTCTCTCTGAGTTTTAATGATTTTGAGATGATTCCTTTTTTAATAATTCACAAAAATGTTAAAATATTTTATTTTATCAAAAAATCCCAAAAATATTATTTATTTCATATATTTGATATTTTTGCCAAGAATTAGTGTTTTATTTGTTTTTAACATTTGAAATATTTTTTCTCCCTTGAATTTCCAAACTTAATTGATTTCCAATCATTTTGTGGATATAAACATGATTTTTCAAACATTAATCCAAGATCACAATTTGTTTTTCACACATGTTTAACAATTTTGGCATTTTAATTGAATTTTTATTCAATTAAAATATATTTTGAAAACAAATTAGGGTTTTGATTAATTCAACCCTCATCAAACTTTTTTTAAACTCTTTGGGCCTCTAATAGAGTGTAAGACCCAATCCGCTTTGAAAACTAAAACATTTTTGGGCCTCAGTCATTGTATAAGACCCACTGCGTTTTCAAAAATCTCGGCGCGATCGCCATTTCAAAACGAAAAAACTTTTGGGCCTACCCTCGTGTTATAAGCCCCATTTCCTTTATTTAATACCTTTGGGCCTCTAATAGAGTGTAAGTCCCATCCCTTTTTGTACATAAGCCATTTTAGGCCTCAGATATTGTATAAGTCCCGACACAATAAAAAAATCTCGGTGTGATCGCCATTTTCAAACAAATAACCCTGGGCCTCTCCTTGAGTTGTAAGTCCCATCTCTTGTACAAAAATAACTCTATGGGCTTCTAATAGAGTGTAAGACCCAATCCACTTTTAACCAAAACCTTTTTGGGCCTCAGATATTGTATAAGTCCCTCTGTGTTAAAAGAAAAAACCTCGGCATGATCGCCAGTTCAAAATAAAACCCCGGGCCTCTCCTTGAGCTGTAAGCCCCATCACTGGTACAAAAACACTTTGGGCCTCTAATAGAGGTTAAGACCCAACCCCTTTGTACATAAAAACTTTGTGGGCCTCACATATTGTACAATTCCCTCTGTACAGTTTTTAAATCAGCGCTGTGATCACCGTTAAAACTTGGGTCTCTCCTTGAGCTGTAAGCCCCATCACTGGTACAAAAACACTTTGGGCCTCTAATAGAGGGTAAGACCCAACCCCCATGTACATAAAAACTTTGTGGGCCTCACATATTGTATAAGTCCCTCTGTACAGTTTTCAAAACAATGGTGCGGTCATCGTTAAAACTTGGGCCTCTCCTTGAGCTGTAAGGCCCAACAAACTTTTCAAAGCACTTTCTCCTTTGATTTTGAATATAATATTGTAATCAAAGCTTTCTTTGTTGAACAACTAACAAAACAGCATGGAAGCTCTACAGCGGGTAAGTGTTTATCCGCTTTCATTAATCGCTTTCATATGTATATAACTGTATTGTGGGGATGCTTCACTGTAAGTCTTCTTTCACATCCTTTTTATACACTTGTCAAATATCAACTGTATAATACTAGTATAGCTATTTAGAGTTTTCCCCGGCAACTACGCCTAGCACTAGGTAAAGCCTTGTTGGCCATTCTTAAAAACAAACAAAACTAGATCCCCCGTAGGATTCCAGATACAGTTTTCCCTTCTCTTGGGGTTAAACAATATGGAACAAAGAGAAAGGCAGTATTCTCGGTGAGCCTTTTCTCAGACTGTCACTCTTAGAAATTGTCAAAGAAACTCTACTCCCTAGAGTTGATCTATTCTCCGTGAATAGCATCTCTTAAGTTTCTTCCAAATTCAAGAACCTTCCTGGCTTGATCTATTCTCTGTGAATAGCATGTCTTGAACTTCTCTTGGTTTGGGGACCCACAGGCTTCGTAAAAGCATCCCCGCCTCCTCTTGGGCGTTGTACAAGGACCCTTCGTCTTCTTAGAAGTTCTCATGCCTTCTCTTGGGCTTAATACAAGGACCCTGACGACCTCTTAGTCGTCCTTTGCTAGAGTAGTCTTTCCGGCAGTTGTGGGGTTGATACCCATCCCTTAATACCCGTGCCTCCTCTTGGGAATTATACAAAAGATAAAACTCTAGACTTGGATAGTCTAAGACCCTTGAGTCTCAAAGACATTCTCAAGTTCCCTTCAAACATAGGCAGAAACCCGGTCTCTCTCATGAGAGTTCCCTATACTTGGAATCACTTCAGGATCTCCAGAATCCACGGCGGTAAGGTAGCCTCCTCTTGGGCTTTGTACAATGACTCTCCCCAGCAGAGTTAACCTTTTCAGACTCTCTTGTTGAGTTAGTCACCCATTTAGCCTCCGTCTTGGGCTTCGTAAAAGACACAAAAAAAACACTCTCTTGTTGAGTATAAAAGACTCTCTTGTTGAGTCAAAGCCCTTTTAGCCCCCGTCTTAGGCTTTGTATAAGACAGATAAAGATCACTCTCTTGTTGAGTATAAAAGACTCTCTTGTTGAGTCAATTCCCTTTTAGCCTCTATCTCGGGCTTCGTACGAGACAACAAAACACTCTCTTGTTGAGTATAAAAGACTCTCTTGTTGAGTCACTTCCCCTTTAGCCTCCATCTCGGGCTTCGTACGAGACACTAAATCACTCTCTTGTTGAGCATAAAAGACTCTCTTGTTGAGTCAAAACCTTTTAGCCTCAATCTTGGGCCTTGTACAAGACAAATTAAACACTCTCTTGTTGAGTCACCCTTTTCCAGCCTCCTCTTAGGCTTTGTATAAGACTTCCCCAGGGAGACAATCAATCTCTTAGCTTCAACCTTGGGCTTGGATCAAGGCACACAAAATCAACATCCCCTCAGAGGAAATCAAAATCTCTCTGTAGGAAGACACTTCTCTGTATATCACTACACAAAACAGAAATTAAAACAAACCTTAATTCCAGATAACTACTATAAGTGGCACACTTGTTGATCCAAACATCCAAGTTGTCGTCCATCTCTTATCTTGGAAAACTTCCTCTTTCATCTAATTGTTGTAAGTGGCAAGCCTCTGGATTATTTACATCCACGCCACTGTCCCTCTCTTAGCATGAAAAGTTCCTAAGGAAAAATGGCATTGCCCTACACTGAGTTAAAGTTTTCTCCTTCAGGACAAATCCCTCATAAAGGAAATTATGGCATTGCATGATTCTCATATCCTAGTTAAAGTAACTCTCCTTTATAATCAGTCACCCAACAATTATTATAAACAGACGAGATGTCTCCCTTTAGAGATGACAAATTCTCTCTCATCCAAAACCCTTTAGCTTCACATCTTGGGCTTTGAACAAGATACAAATCACCTTTAGCTTCATGTCTTGGGCTTTGAACAAGACACCAAAATGACCTTCTTCCTCCCATAGAATAGGAGGAACTATGATCGCTCTGATTTCCCTGTTTCGTTAAACGGGAATACGTAGGCATAAGACTGCAAAATCTTAGCGAGCATACTAATCAAAAACCCAAAATCCAGTATCTCCATCAAATCAACCCAAAAGCATCAAATCTAAACACATTACCAAAAGCCTCACAAATAGTCCAGACACTGTGTTCTTAACAAAATAACCTAAGAGAGACCCACAATCTTAATAGCATCTGTAAACCAACAATCACTTGTTTAAACTCAGTATGCAAGCAGGGTTAATTAGAGGCATCTATTTCCCTTCCTTAATCAGCTTCAATAGGATAAAAAATTAATCGAACTGTAGTACCCCAAAGCGATAGTGCTTCACAACCACACAAAAATTCGCGCTACAGAAAGATGGCGACTTCACTGGGGACAACGAGATCTTGTTCTCTTCCCATCTCTTAGGTAGAAAACCCTGAGTTCACAAAGTATCACATAAATGGCCACTCTGCTGGGGAGTCATTGTCTGTATAAGATCATAAGACTAAAGGTCTAGGATGATTAAGACAAATATATATATATATTGCTCTTCCTAATTGATATCTGTGTTTATTTTTCTGCTAATGGGAATGCGTGTGATGTCGCATGTGGAAAGATTGAGTATACACCTAAGATAGGTGATGGCAATACGGGTAATATTACTGGGAGTGAATTCTAGCTAAGAGTCCTCGGTCGACCATCAAACTCAGTGGAGACTCCCTTTGCAGATACATTGCATATATGACTTTGGTTGTTGAAAGTAGTGTGGTCGACTGGGTTATTCGAGAAGCTGAGGTTTTAGTAGACTGAAACCATTTTGAAGTGCGGAAGCTATCGGAAATAGTTATCACGCGATACTACCCTCATTTGAGATCACTCTAGGATACATCAGCTCGCTGGCGGTCCGCTTGCTGTTGTTATCCCAAGAGGGATCAATGATTTTGCGGACAGGTACAAAAAATCACCAGTATAAACCTTTGCGGGGGTAGAGCCTTGACTTCATGACACGACCCTTTGACCCTATGTTTTTTCTATGTTTTTGTGTGCTGCATTCATACATTCATTTAAAAACATTAAAAACATCAAAAAATAAAATCTTCTCTTCTAGTATCTCTTTTTCAAATTAAACTAAGACAATGATTGCAAATGTCAGATAAATAGATTGCGTTATGGATTTAGGTAGAAGAAAAACTCACAAGTATACCTTCAAGGTTCCAAAGTTAGAGGATTTGAGAGGTTTGGTGAGGATGATCACCAACCCTGAGGCTTTCAGAGCCAAGTATAAAGGACTGCTATCTCTGTTAAGGGTCCATGTAATTAAGGGAATCCTGTCCACACTAATTCAGTTCTACGATCCGGTCTATCACTGTTTCACATTCCTAGATTATCAGCTAGCACCAACACTGAAGGAGTATTCTCACCTGACTGATCGGCATATCACTGATCAAGCTCCCTTTTCTGGACTGGAAGAAATTCCAAAAGATCAAACCATTGCAAGAGCATTTTATTTGGACGAGTCAGAAGTCAGGACTCACATGACCACTAAGGGTGGCATCCAAGGTTTGCCAGCCCAATTCTTGATAAAGAAAGCCCTGTACTTTGCCAGTATAGGGAACATGGCCGCTTTCGAGAGCATCTTTGTTTTGCTTACCTACGGGTTATTTTTGTTTCCCAACATCGATAACTTTGTAGATATCAATGCCATTAAGATATGTCTGATTGGCAATCCTGTACCGACCTTACTCGCAGATGCGTATCATTCAGTACACTTAAGGAATTTATGCAGTGGAGGAATGATCACGTGCTGTGTACCCTTGTTGTACAAATGGTTCATTTCCCATTTGCCCAAGTCTGCTGCATTTTGGGATCAAAAGAATACTTTATGTTGGTCGCAGAGAATCATGTCTCTTACCAACTCTGACATCGATTGTCACAATTGCATCTATGGCAGGATCAGAATCATTGACCGTTGTGGAAATTTCCCAAATGTACCCCTTATAGGAACTAAGGGGGGAATCAATTATCATCCGATTTTAGTCTGTCGCCAATTTGGATACCCAATGAGGCATGTCCCGCGGAGTGCTCATCTGGAAGGTCTTTTCTTCAAGGAACGAGAAAATGACAGGGCACTAAAGACAGAAATAGTGCATGCTTGGAAACACGTTCATAGGAAAGGAAGAGAGTCTCTAGGAAAACCGGACTGTGTCTCGGTGGAGCCTTATCTCCATTGGGTATAAACTAGAGCTCTCAAGCTGAGGATGCCTTACCCTCGTCAGGAAGTTCTTCCGTTAAGGGACTTTGTCCTTTATTTCATGTCCGACAAGGAAAAACTTCAAGTTACTCTCAACAAAGTTCAACAGAAGAGGAGGTCTTGGAGGAACAAGTACCGTATTCTCAATGTGGAGTGTAAGAAACTACAGCAGCTACTGAAAGAAAAGGATGCTCTGATTGAGATTTTAGAACAACATGCTGTAGAGAATCAGGATGGCCAAAGGAATTTGCTCGCTCTTTTCACTTGGCAAAGGAATGAGAACCGGACAACGGCTCCAGAGCCCCGGTCAAAGAAAAGGAAAGCACCAGAACCAGCACCTGAGCTCTCTTCAGAGAGGACTCAGGATCCATTAGCTTAGACATTTCCTTTTTCAGCACTTTGTAATCTACCGTATTTCCATTTTCGCTATCCTTGAATTCAATAAAACAGGGTTTCCCCACTGTGTGATATTTGTAATCCAAATTGTTGATGTTTATTTTGATTAAATAAAAAATAAAATTAATAAAATCATTGCATATCATTCATCATTCTCGCATAAACGCATTCTTCCTCCCTGCGAATTTCACATTTGTGTCTCGATTCTAGAGTCAAAGTGTCTCATTCGTACAATACTCGGGTCAATCGACAAAAGAAAATGGATGATCTCGAGGAAGAGAATAGAGAGTTGAGATAAGAGATCAAAACTCTGAAAGAAGATCTGAGAAAGCTTCATAACAGCATGCAAGCTCTAGCAGAAGCTCTGATGCAACAACAACGGACTGTGATCTCAGAGACCACATCAACGCCCGTAGTGGAGATGTCTGATCCTAGATACAAAGTGCCGAAAGATCGTCCCGGGGGCATGCCACTCAACTATATCCCAGAAGGATATATCCCGCCGATCATTGAAGATCAGGAAAATGCAGCAGGAACCGCTGGGCCTGAAGGTTACAAACTTCGGGAAAGCAAAGATGCAAGGGGAATGACAACAACTCCTGAAGGTTACAAACTTCGGAAGACACCAAGAGTCTCTGCCATGATGACTATACCACCGCCTGTGGTGCACACTCTCCCGGAAGGACAGATTCCACAGATACCTTCTGGTGGAAACGAAAGTATGTTCGACAAAATGAATGAGTTCTAGGAACAGTTCTTGGAGATGCAGACAGAACTGCAAGCCATTCGCGGTCAGGATCTATTTGGAAAAGACACCGTAGACCTTTGTTTGGTCCCTAATGTGAAGATTCTGCACAAGTTCGAAGTGCCCGATTTTGAAAAGTACAAGGGTAACTCTTGCCCTCAAAGTCATTTAGTGATGTACTCTCGGCGAATGTCATCTCAGACAAAGAACCAGGAGCTACTGATTCACTATTTTCAGGATAGTTTAACCGGTGTCGCACTCAAATGGTACATGGGTTTAAACCGCACTAAGATCGCTACTTTCATAGATCTTGGTGCTGCCTTTGTTCAGCAGTATAAGTATAACCTGGACATGGCACCAGATAGAGATCAACTCAGATCGATGTCACAAAAAGGACAAGGAAACCATTAAAGAGTACGCTCAGAGATGGCGTGAAATCGCCGCCCAGATTTGTCCACCTCTTGAGGAAAAAGAGATGACAAAGATCCTCTTGAAAAGCTTGAGCTCATATTACTACGACCGAATGGTTGCCAGTGTGCCCAGTGACTTCACCGAGATGGTGAGCATGGGAGTTCGTCTTGGGGAAGCCGTCCGAGAAGGATGTTTAGTTAAAGACGCTGGATCATCAAGTAATACAAAAAGATACGGTAGTGCTCTCCCTAAGAAAAAAGAGCAAGATATTGGGAATATCTCTCTCGGAAAGCAAAGGCGATGTTACCAACCAGTAGCAGTTGTAACTCCTGCAATTAACCCTGCGCCTCTTCCTACGTATCAACCTCAGGTTGCGCAGAGTCAACCTAATCCACAGCAATATCATCAAAGGACACAACAGCCTCTTCAGCAGGCTCGTCCTCCGTACAACAACAACCGTACAACGCGACCACCAGGGTTCGACCCTATACCAATGTTGTATGCATAACTACTTCCGTTACTACTGGTCAAGGGGCATGTCCAAACCAAGTCTCCCCTTACAGTATCAGAAAATCCGTTTTTTTGGTTCAAAATGGATCAGACTTGTCCTTACCATCAAAGAAGACCATGGCATAACATAGAAAACTATCTCAGTTTCAAATCCGACAAACAAAAACTTGTTAGGAGCGGGGTCTTATCTTTCAAAGATACGAATCCAAATGTTCTCACTAACCCGTTGCCTCAACATGAGAAAGTCGCAGTCAATTTGATAGAGGGAGAGTCTAACCACAACTATCAGATTCATTATGTACTCTTATTAAGGGCTAATCTGGTCAAGATGCATCGCAGACAGACAGGGTACGGCCATATACCACCTCATAATTATCACCAGTGTGATATCTGTTCTAAGGACAATCAAGGATGTTTTGTGGTGTAATCAGCTCTACAGGAACAATTGGATCTCGGATGGATCCAAGAGCACCGAATTCGTGGGGTCAACATGACTTGTGCAAATTCCAACATCATTTAGTGCCACGACATCTGTGCGATGAATGTCAACCTGGTGGCAATGCACTCAAGGCAAAGCCAGTATCATGATCTGCCACGGCACGATTATGATTCCTGTCTGATTTTCTCGATAAATAATCAGGGATGCTCTTTTGTACAAGAGGCCCTCCAGCGTCAGATGGATCTTGGGTGGATCCAGGACTACCATGATAAAAATATTTATCATATCAACATGATTCAAATCTTTGATATTCGCTTGATGAATACCAGCTTGGTGGAGTTACACGCTAAGCAAGTCCAGCTCGATTTCCTGACTTCGCATAATTATCAGAACTGTAAAGGATGTTGTGAGAGAGACCAGGGATGTGCTCTCGTTGAAAGAACTTTACAACACTTGTTAAACCACTGGTGGTTTCCGATCTACATGGACAAAGACACGCAACAAGTCAGTATGATCGATGGGAACCCTACTAGGCATCAAAGTCAGGATGCTCGATCAATGGAAATAGACCTAGTGAGGTTACACTGTATTCAAAGCGGACGTGGCCAGGTGCCCCCACATAACTATGAATGCTGTCGAGTCTGCTTAGAAAATAACCAAGGATGTTACCTCGTGCGAGTAGCCCTTCAAGGTCAGTTAGACCGCAAAAAGATTCACCCATACCCAGCTTCAGGGTCCATTGACTGGACTCCAGACTACTTCGTTGATCAAATCAAAGATGTGGTTGTAATATCTGACCCTGAGAGGATCAATGATGTTTGTACCATCATCCCTCTACTGGACGAATCAAAGGTTCTTAGCCAAGAACTGATTGAAATTACCTACGACAGTCAGAAAAATCAGAAGGCTCATGTAGTTATCTATCTACCGGGACCGTTACCGTATGAAACAGCTAAGGCGATCCCTTACAAATACGGTGCAACAATAATTGAGAATGGAAAGGAAGTTCCATTACCCTCATCGTGAATATTGCAGACATCAGTCGAGTAACACAGAGCGGTCGAATCTTCAACCGAGGAGTTGGAGGACCTAACAAAGAAAAGAAAGTTCAGGCAGAAGCTCCCAATCCACCGGTCGGTCAGTCCAGTGATCCCGACCTTTCAAAAAACAATGATGAGATGCTGAAGCTCATCCAAAGAAGTGAATACAACATTGTTGATCAGCTGTTACAAACTCCTTCAAAGATCTATGTGCTATCACTTTTACTCAGTTCCGAAGCCCACAGAGAGGATCTACAGAAAGTCTTAGAGCAGGCCTTTATGGAACAGGATGTGTCAATACGACAGTTGGATAGTATCATCTCTAACATCACTTTCTACAACAACTTAGGATTTAGTGATGAGGATTTGCCAGAAGAGGGAAAAAGTCACAACATGGCGCTCAACATCACAGTTAACGACCAGAACTATGCTTTAGCCAGCGTACTGGTAGACATAGGATCGACCAATAACGTTATGCTAAAGTCCACTTTAATGCGACTATCATTCAAAGGATCCCCGATGAGGGGTAGTGAGGTCATCGTCAAAGCCTTTGGCGGATCTCGGAAAGCAGTTGTCGGCGAAGTCGACCTTCCCATAACTATCGGTCCTCACACTTTCCAGGTCATGGACGTCCGGGCAGCATACAGTTGTTTATTAGGAAGACCTTGGATACACCGGGCTGGGGCAGTCACTTTGAAGCTGCACCAGAAACTGAAGTTTGTCAAGAACGATCAACTCGTCACGATCTGTGGAGAACAAGTCTTGCTCGTGAGTAACTTGTCATTATCTACGTGTGTAGAACCCGAGGAGGTTGTTGGAACTCAGTTCCAAGTACTTTCAGTGAGCAATGAGAATCAATCAGAGAAAGGAACCTCGATTTCCTCATATAGAGATGCTCTCGAAGTGATCAAAAATAACAATACAAAAGGATGGGGACAACTTGTTATTCCTACCGATAACAAAACAAAGATGGGTCTTGGTTTTTCTGCAACCTGTACCCAGATAGCTGCTAACAATGAAAGTCTTCATCCCATTTAGGACTTCTTCCACAGTGGAGGTTTCCTTCACCCAATATCTCAAGCAGTCCATACCATCAACAAGGAAGATTCCTCCGATACGGATAAAGAGTGGAAGTCATATCTTAACGAGGACGGTTATATCTATCAGGAAGACGTGCCTATGCCATTTTGCTATCCTTCACAGAGTCCGAGATTTATACCCAGGTCAGATGTCAGAACAATATACGAAGATTGTGATCCTGAGGGATGTCGTGCTCCACCAAACTCATTAGAGGAAGACACTCTGATGAAAGACAACTTTGACCACGACTATTATGGCCCAATGGATGGCCTGCCTATATGGCCGCCGTACCCAGGAAACTCAGGGCAAGAAAATCAGACGAACAATGAAAATCAGCTGAGCATCATTGAACAGACTACCTGCGTCCCCACCATGTCATGGGATCAACACTCAGGTCATTCAGAAAATATCTAGTACGACGATGAATTGGCAAAGCTTGCCGCACTAGAATTCATCAACTATGCTTTTCCTGAGGTCAACGTCATCGAAAGAGATGACTCCTCTAGTTCCAAAGAAGTGTGGGACACCTTAGGACAACCAAGTGGAAAATACGACTATATGGTCAAGTACACTGCTCCTGAGAGCTCTCGTATCAGGCTCGAAGACATCCGACTAACTAGATGGGGAGATTTACCTGATAGCACGAATACTATGCAAAATACAAACGAGGAATCCTCCTACGACAACTCTTTCTAGGAGATAGATTCCAATGATCCTGCTCCACCAGAAATCAGCGTTATATCTGAAGATAAATCAAGGAAGGTACCAGACTTTGTGATTCACCGAGGAGTTCGCCGCCAGTAGGTTGCTGTCGATGTTCCGAAGATTATTCATAAGTCAAAGTAATTGTCGTCTTTAACCTTTCACCCGGCCCAGGTGAAACGAATGTTTTTATAGGGCTCGCTTTCTGTAATTATCCCTCTTCACTTTGCCCAAAGCGACAGAGATTTGTTTTATAGGGCTGTAGTTTCAAGAATCGACTTGTTCATAAACAAAATAACGTCGTTCTGTAATTTCCGCATTTATTGTTATTTTCTCTTTTCGTTTTTCCAGAAAATGGTAATCCTAAAAAAAATAATTCAATAATAAAAACAAGCAGTTTTCAGAAAAACACTGCACACACACTTGCATTCTCTCCATCTCTTCTAAACAACAATCATCCCGTCATGCAGATTGCTTGTTTTAAACCCCGTTGAAATATACGATCTGATGCCTTCTCCCAACTTTGAATTCCCGGTATTTGGGGCTGAAGAAGAAGTTGACAATGAAATTCCAGAAGAGATCTCTCGACTACTCAAACAGGAGGAAAGGTCCATCGAACCTCACAAAGAGCCGTTGGAAATGGTCAACTTGGGTTCAGATGAGGAAAGAAAAGAGGTCAGGATTGGGGCATTGCTCAGTCCAACTGCCAAAGGCGGTTTGACAAAGCTTCTAAAAGAGTTTCCCGATGTATTCGCTTGGTCCTATCAGGACATGCCAGGGTTGGATACCAGCATCGTGGAACATCATCTACCGTTAAGGTCAGAATGTCCGCCAGTAAAACAAAGGTTGAGACGGACTCACCCGGACATGGCCATCAAAATCAAGGAGGAAGTATAGAAACAGATTGACGCGGGTTTCCTCACCATGTTAAAATATCCTCAATGGTTATCCAACATCGTACTGTAGGACCCCAAAATTTGCCTTCACTTTTCTAACCTCTAACTGGCTTATGCTTCATTCATTTGCATTTTAGCTAGTTCATGCATATCATTTGGTTCTATGGTTATGGGATCAAGGTTATTTGATATTCACCAGTTAGAACCGTCTCGGTATTTTCTGCAACTTTTATGTTCGGCTCGGAAGCCAATTCATCAAGGGAAGTGGCGGAAATTAATTGTTTCTGGAATTTCGGTTTTTTGCTGGTTAACTATGCCGGTGGTGTTAAAAGTTCACAACTTCTGATTGGATCAACATGTTTGAGCGATTCCTATGCCAAAAGTTCCGTATTGACATTCTCTCCAACTTTCATGTTTTGGCCGAAGGCTAATTCTTTGAAGAATATCTCCGAACACGCGAATTCTCTGAGTCGATTCAGTGGAAAAACAGTGAAAAATACTGCTGAACCGGTGTATTTCGGACACTAAAAAAATTCATAACTCTCAGCTCGTTCATCGGTTTTGATCTGTTCTTTCGGCATTATTTCCGTCATGATGTTATCTTCATGCCCTATGTTTTCAATGAGAGCCGATTCCGAGCGGAAGGACTCCGAAAGTGCGAATTATCAGTGGAATTCATTGATGCGGTTCACTGTCTGTCAAATTTTTGAAAAAATCATAACTCGGTCAATTTTTATCGGATTGTGTCCGTTCTCAAAGCGCCGGTTTACAAATTTTATCCTCTTCAAGTTCAAAGACAAGCTCGGGTTTGAACGGTGCTCCGAAGATCATCGTTTTGGTTTATTTCGCAAAACAGAAATGCTGAACCGAAGAAAAAGGTTGAAAGTTGTTTCACGGGAAAATTCATATCTCACTCATTTTTTGTCCGATCATGCTCATCTTTTGACACGAGGTCACTGACTCGTAGATCTATAACTTTTCTGACAAAGTCGTGTCGAGATTCTGCTTCTAAAGACATGAGATTGTCACGTTTCCGAGTAGCAGACGGTAAATAAGCTGAAAAAATGACTTTTGACAGTGACGTCTCGCCGCTTAAACGTATTGAACTCATTTAATTTTAATCGAATGACGTCCGTTCTTTTTGCGTTGCGTCTGTGACTCAGGCGCGGACAATTTCTTAAGAGGCTCAGAGTCAAAATTTTGTACCGAGTAAGGTGTTATTTTCACTTAAGCTGCTGATAAGCTAGAATTTTACCGTTTTACCTCATTTTTCCACCACACTATATATTCAAAATGCTCTCTCATTTCTCTCCAACTTCATTCATAATTCACAAACATCAAAAATTCTGATTTGACTCTCTCAAAAATTAAATCAAGTTCTCTCAACTTTTTCTCAAGAACACAACAACAACTTCATCAATCTTCAAGAACACTCAAGAATGCAAAGTCTCTGATCAAGCTCCGACCACCGCCGATCTACCGCGATCGCCTCCCCCACTCCAGCCGGACCACCGCGCCGACCTCCCTAGCTCCGGCCAGTCACCGCGCCATACTCCCTCCTTTCCACGGATTCTTCATCAATTGCTCCTCCGATCTACTTTCCGGTAACAATTCTTGAACCTTTCGCTTCATTATTTGTTAATTGTTGAGGTTTGGATTGAATTAAAGCGAGTTTGATATCGATTTGAGAAAAGAATTCTTGAATCGCTATGATAATTGTGATGTAAATTCTTGATTTGAGATTCTTGAAGTGTAGGTGTTTGTTAAAATGCCTAAGAGATAATTGTGTTGAATTTAGGTGTTGTTGCATAATCCGAATTGTTGAGAACTTGTGAAGTTGTTCCGATGTAGGTGAATGCACGAGTTGACGTAATTGAGGATTCGAACCGAATACTTGATTCAATACTTTTTTCAATGCTAAAAAGCCGGTTCGGATAGACTTATGTCAACTTTTGAATCATGTTTGTTTGCTTGAGAAATAAAAGTTCGATTGTGTAGGAACGTTATCGTGTCGCTTTCCCTTAAAAATGTGTTTTGGTCATAACTTCTTAACTGTGGCATGTTTTTGCGAATACGAATAATGTAACTCAACTTTGTTGATGATTCCGGAACTGTTGGTGGACGTTTTAGTCGATTTCGGACAACTTTTTTCTACAGTTTCGCTACTGCCAGCCGACGAAATCGGCCTAAATTCCCATTTTCAAGTGGAATTAATTCAAACCGAGTTCGTTTTTGAGTCTGTTGGCACGTTTGCGGCCAACCATGCGATTTTCGTTCAATTCCGAGTCGGTGATTTTTGACGCATTTTTTCCGTTTTGAGGCTTTTAAGCTTCGCTTTGTGCAGATTTTGCTTGTCGACTTGCATTTTATATGTGCTTATGCTTACTTGTTCATGCATGATCATTGTACTTGCGTTTGTTCATTTCCGGATTGACTTGGTGCACGTTTTATGTTATTGCGTAGATGCTGCCCCGTCTTGAAACACAAGTTCCGATGCGTGTTTATTACTCGTATGCTCATCATTGTGCTTGGTTTTGAGTTGCGATGCACAGGTGCAACCTTTGGTTGCACCTCCTTGTGGTTTCTAATGCTTTTGTTGAGTTTATGCAAGGTTTTCATGGAGATTCCGACAACGGTTATGCACTTGGTATTCCACTTATTTGTGGGATACCGCCTCGCCTGTGACATAATTACTATGATATATACCGTTTGTTTGTCTGGATTATACTTTGTGCAGGTTGCATTTGTGTAGCCGCATTCGACTAGCGCACTATGTGTTATTTATTTTCACACCGATGTTTTGACGCTTATGCTTGTACCGGATTTCTGACTCGCTTTTGTTTGCATGATGATGGCTTGCTCTCCGGGTTTCTTGTTCTGCTTGCATTGCTACTTACGGATTGCTATTCGTGTGGTATAATTTCTCGAACCGATTTACTCTCTTTCCGTTTTTTTTTTTGATGCAATGAGAAGTAGGATTGGGAGTCTGTGCCACTTGGCCGGCAATTCTGGAAGTCCTCAAAGGAGGCCATGTTTGTGATTGTTTACTTTTGTGCCAAAGACCTCAAAAGAGGCGTCCCATTCCCATTTCCCCCTGGTAAGACCTCCAAGAAGGCAATTGACGGAAGTTAGGGTTCGCAACCGACCCCCGTTATTCTAGTTGAGTCGTTCTTAGCTCTCATTACATGATTGAAGCTTTGAACATCACCTGCTTCTGTTATCGAGTCCGTCAAGTGGAAGGAGGGTTTAGCCATCAAACCCCCACACCCTGTCTATTGCTCGCATTGACCAATGCTGATGCTTATGTGATCTGATTCACATCTTCCCCTTTTTTATTCTGCTCTCCATGGTTCTCAATACCGTTGGGTGAGTACCCCTATTTCCCACAGCTAGCTTGTTTGCCTTGGTTGATATGACCCCTTGGCTAAAGCTCTCATTTTCTTACTTTGATTATGTGACATTATTGTTGACTGACACTATTTATTCTTTCGTTTGTTTTAGTTTATTTTGTGGTTGATTTATCCTATGTTTACTTGTCTAATGACATGATCCCGTAGGATTCCTCGCTCCACTTAATGTTTTATTAAGTCGGAGGTAGGAGAGACATTAAGATAGCAATCCATGCATGACAACTCTAGGATAGAATTCCCCTTAGTGTTTTCTTTTCCTTTGAGTCTTCTCTTCTCATCTCATACCCTTTCTAAAACACTTAATAAAGGTTAACATGTATTGCGCATGAGCCTTATATATGGGAAGTGAAGTATGGGGGGTCTCCCTTCATTCTTTTAGGGTACTTAGTGTACGTCCTGTTGGGGACGATACGCGACGTATTCGTTTCTATATTGTAGACTTGGGTGCAATGCAAGTTACAAATTAACTTCAATCCATTTTTGTCTAAAAAACACAAAACAAACTCAAACTTTTTTATCCTTCAGGATTGTTAAGTTTCAAGACTATTTTCAAAAAAGGGCACGTCACTTCCGTCTCGTCGCAAACAGGCATCGACCCTAACTGCCGGACACGAATCTAACGTTGCTCATAAAAAATGTAAACAAAGAAGTTTTCCCTAGTGAGGGGAACTACGTCGCTCTGATTCTCGCGTGCGAGCGAGATACTTAGGCAGGAGATCGTGCGAGATCTCTCCGAGCACATTTCTTTCACAACCTTTCTTCATCACCTCTTTATCTCTTTTCGACCCGTAGGTCGAACTACAACTGCTCTGACTTCCTCCTTCTGGTTAGATTGAGGATACGTAGGCACAAGACGACGATATCTTGGCGAGCAACCTCCCCCCTTTAGTTCGTGTCCGAACTACGTTGACTCTGACTTTCCCATTGCACGAGAGAATACGTAGGCATAGGACGGTGATGTCCTATCAAGTCACTTCTTTTTCTTTTTTTCCTCGTTTCTTCGTTCTTTTCCGTTCCCGTTTCTTCTCCTTTCCAGTAGCAGCGGAGCTCCAGATGATGACACCTTTTGATCGAGACAACAAGCATGGATCCCATCGAGTACGATGGACGCGTGGGGGTGCTAATACCTTCCCCTCGCATAACCGACTCCCTTACCCGTTTCTCTTGGTCGCAAGACCTTGCTTTTCCCTTCCCTCAGGTTTACGCCGTGTTTCCTTTCCCTCTCTTAGGATAAATACACATTGCTGGCGACTCTGTTTCTGCGCCACTTTCGCGTTTGTACTTGGATGAAAATCTCGGGAGCGACAGCTGGCGACTCTGTTAGGGACAGGTTGACCTCTTGCTGGTCTATCCCCTTCGCGAGTAAATCCTAGCGCTTGGTTGTTTATTTTCATTGGGTGTTTATTATGGTGCTTTATTTTGCTGTACATTATTGTATTACTGTTTTACTATTTTACTATATTTACCGCATTTATGGCATTGCATTTCATTATTATGCTGGACTGTGCTGTGCTGTACTGGATTTTCTGTTTGGCAGGTTGGGATTTCTGAGAGATAAGCCCACTACCCAGGCTTGAGCATACACATAGGTATTAGCGTGGGCAGGCGTGACGCTCCTGTGGTGTTGGCCACGTGCGGGTGTTCATGAGACCAACAGCCAGACGAGGTTCTATCGGGAGATATCTGCTACTGTATGTTGATACAGGCCAGTAGTTATTCTCTTGAGAAACTGTCGACTCTGGTGACCATTCCCGAGGACTCAGTTGCGACACTCCTCCCGAGATGTGATAATGGCAGACCAGAAATGGCAAACCCATTACACATTCTTGATCCGAGGACCCAATGCTGGGAACTTGCTATAGGATGACTTTTTTGAGGGGAATCAGTTGAGGCCTCCTCGATTGATGATGATGCCAAACCAGAAATGGTGAACGTATCATCATTTCTCAACCTGAGAGCCCGGGATACTGAGGATCCTCAGTTTTCTAGTACCCACATGTGAGAGGGGCTGGGTGTTTACAAGTTTGCAGGTAACCGTAACTTTCATCTTACCTGGTATTCTGGATCTCTTATCAGTGTGAACTTATAAGCCTGGTATTCTGGTCATTCGGATATTCTAGTATTCTGGTATTCTCTTTAGAGCAGACCTTTGAACTTATCCATTCAGTAGCACAGCAGTACAAAGCTTTATGGAAGCCTTGATCCCATGTCTGTTGCATCTGCATCATCATTTTTGCATACATGTTCTTGTATTTCCAAGAGATATTAACTTTGAAACTCGCTGTTGAGCACTTCAATTTTTTCTTGTGGTTCGTATGTAGAAAAAACATGAATCAAAGCATAATGATTCCTTGGAAATATTCGAACATGGCATTTACATTGCATTTCCATACTCATTTGCATAACAGGTGTTCGAGGCTGGTTATTCTCGTCCTGATCTGGTTCTCTCCAAATTTCAGTACTCAACTGCTCAAGCTAGTCAGAAGTCAATCATGAGCAAATTCAAGCGGAATTTAGGGAAGTGCGAAGCCAGATGGGGCAGTTTATGGGGAGCATGCAAGCATTGATTCAAGACCAGAGAATGCTAAAGGAAGAGGTCAATCAAGTGAAGACACAGATGAGCTGGGTTATGGAGGTCGTGAGAAGTGCGCTAAACAAAGATAATACTCCCATGCCTAAAGATGCGGCTGGAATTGTCTCTCCTCCATTATTTAAGGGGTCCCTCCTAAAGAGTGAGCAAATTGCCACTGTGACCATCCCGGCTGTATCTCCACAACAGGGAAGTGCTCCTCGTTGGCGTCAAGATAGACCAAAGATGAACCTGCACTTTGAGACTCCACCAGTGCCAAATTCTCAGCTATTACAGCATCTCCTTCAGTTGCAACTGGTGCAGAAAAGGACTCTGGCTCCTCTTACTGGTATTCCCCCACTGGGTCATGACGCAAGAGCCCACTGTGGTTTTCACTCGAGTGCGCCGGGGCGTAATGTGGAAGATTGTAGGGCATTTCTGCATGATGTCCAGGATCTGATTAATTCGAAGGTACCTGAATTCACGCCGAGCGGCGTAAGCATACAAGGTGGTCCTACTCTAGCTGTTGAAAAAGAAGTGGTTATCTCTGTTCCCTCTCCTGAAGCTGCTTCAAGTCAGGGGCATTTCTTGCAATCCTTGATCTTAGAATCCCCGCGTCCGCAACTGCTGCCTACTCCTCGATTAAGTCTGAGGGGGAAAGCACCTGAGCCAGAGGAACACGCGAATCAGAATCAACAGCAGAATAGTTCCCAAGGGGGTCAACAGAAGCCAAGAAACAGACAGTTTGCTGTGCTACCAAAGTTATATGGTCAGATATTGCCAGAGTTGGTTAAAAGAGGGTTGATTGTGCCGAGGAAACCAGATCCGATCATTCCTCCATATCCACCGGGGTTTAATGCCAATGCTCGATGTGGATACCATGCTGGGGCACGGGGGCATTCAACTGAGGATTGTAAGGCGCTCCCGCACAAGGTGTAAGACCTGATTGATGCAGGGGTCATTACTTTCACTACAGATGATATGCATTTCAACTAAAGCTTCCCAAGTGAGCACTTGAGGCTGCAAAGGACATCATTAGACGAAACCAGTCCAGATGGAGTCAAGTCTCCTCAACAACGGCGGTCATCAGTTTCTTTACTGCATTTTCATATGTATCTTTCATTTGTTTGTTTAAATAGTGTTTGCGTGAAAAAACTTGTTTGTGTTCTGAATGTTGATTTTAATGCAATGAATGTGTCGTTCTTGACGTAATTTACTCTTATGCGCTCATATCATGTTTATATGCATTGCAATACCAACTTTCTTATCTAGAACTCTTGAGGGAGGATGATGAAGTGAAAAATGCAAAATCTTTGGTTGTGTGCTTTTGGATAGAACCCTGTTGAGGATGTACAGGCATTGTTTCAAATCCCCAAACACTGGTGATATAAGGGAGATAGACCCTCGTTAACCCCCTTTGAGCCTTGAAGTAGGAGTTTCTTTCGTACAAAAAAACCCTCACACTTAACCCAGGGGCAGGGTAGACGTCAGTTAATTTGACCGAGCGTTCAAATTTCGAAGGGAGTGTGCATCGAAGGATCCATTGCCTTTTATTCCACCGTCAAGAGGTCAAGAGATGTGAAACCACAATGATTATCCATTAACAATAAAGGAGTGAGGCAGTCACAAACCTTTCAAGCAAGTCAGACAAAACAATGTCACACGATTTGTTTAAAAAAAAGAAGAATCAAAAGAAAAAGAAAAATGGAAAAGCCTGCTAATTCGAAACTTGAAAACAAGCGACTTAGGAAAAAGTTAGGGCATCCAGCTGGACTTCAAAATCGAAATACTCAAAAGAGTCAGTCTAGGCAAAAATTAGGGATCAAAAAGCAAAAGAACGAAAAAGCGAAAGGCAAAAGGATTACAAAAGAAAATCCTCGAGCAAGAACAAAGTCGTGTGACTACCAATAAAAGACAAAAGGGGGTGACTGTCACTCTAAAACCTCATTAGGTGTCAAACCATCAGTTGCATGGGTTCCTTAAAGATCACAAAATCTTTTTGGGAGATAAGCGCTTGTGTCAGATTAGCTGAACGTAGGTATGGAGAACATCATGAAGAGTGGGTGGGCACCAATAAACTTTGAGCCTTAAATCCTTTTTTCTCAAAACCGTGAACCAGACCACGTTACAACCCTTAAAAATCCTAATTGAAGCAGGGTTTATTCCGAATGTGCACTTTAGCGAGATAGCGTTCCTGACTCCTATGAGTTGTGCTAATAAGATTTGTGTTGGTATTGCATGTGCGTATTGTTTTCCATTCAAAAATCAATGTCGCATCCCAGCTAGTGATTCGTTCACAAGGCTTGGCGACGCATTTTCAATAAAACTTCAAGGTTAACACGGGTGTTGCATTAGAATTGTCATTCTCTTAATAAACATGTTCTGCTTGCATGTGTTTGACATCAAAGAAGCTTACGCAATGAAAGTCAGTCGAGAAGCTCGATCACGCCAAGTTAAGATGGCAAAAACTCTGAAGGACAGTAATGTCAAGGGGTATGTGGCCAAGAGACTGTGCGCAGCCTGGGGGTTCTCGATAAATGGTGATAAGATGCAGGCAATTTGGAGCAGTCACACTGAAAACTCTCCCTAAAGCAGCCAAACAGGGGCAATCAGGTCGATTTGACAAATCTCTGTAAGATCAGTCAGGGGCAAAGTTTCTTCAAGACTTGGGGCAGGCCACCTCTAGAGCACGAGAAGTTATCCTTTCCTGAAGACGGTTAATTGAAAATACCTCTTCAAAGTTCAAAATACTGGGGCAGAGTATTTTCAAGTCATTACAAATCCTTTCGAGGCAAGTTACTTTGTAGATATGTAGTCTGGGGCAGTTATGTCGAGATCTGATACAGAGAGTTTGAAGACACTGGGGCATTTTGGATGCTACGTCTTCGGTAAAATCCTCCCAAGACGAAATTCTTTCGTAGACCTTGCAGTCTAGGGGCGAGTTGAGAATTAAAGGAGGAACCATTGTTCGCTCATGATAATCAGTGGGTAGTTGATTGGCTCAGAAGCCGAAAACAAAGATCATTCCCCAGCATGTGGTTTGTGAGATTTATTGCTTGTCAGCTCAAATTCGTATTCTCCGTACAAGTCAAGTGTGTTGATGTTTATCAAGCTTGCGGTGAAGTGGTTTCCATCTCCCAAATGGAGTAAGGGTAGAAAGACGTCCCCTGTAACACCCCAATTCCCATCGCGAATAAATAATACATAATTAAATTAGAGTAAATAAAAATTTATTATTCTTATATAGAAACCAGGATGCCACATTTAAATGAAGAAAACACAATCCCTGCTCAATTATTTGATACATAACACAAAATTGAATAAACATAAAAGGGAAACTTTTTCCATATAAAAGGAAATTTCAATTATGGAATAAAGCGGAAAGATCCATAACTCACTTGTTTTACAAAATAAATTGTTTTATAACATCAAAATATACATACAAAGGTAATACAAAATATATCTAACAAAGATATACATATATAACATAATCGTTTCCCCGACTCCAGTGCTACGTATCAGAGCAGACACCAAGACCGACAAAAGAATGGAGAACTAATCTTCACAAAAGCCTCCAAGACACAAATCTGCAATTGCCTCATAGAGCAACAAACCACAGCAGAAGGGTGAGAAATAACAACTAAATCAAGATTGCATAATAATATGCAAAAACATATTCAATCACATGTATAAATAAACTCACCCATACAATCACATACTAACACATATAACACGTATCAATTATACCGACATAATAACCTATTCATACATAATGCACACCAAAGTTATGACATATGGAAACACATCACCACATCACATATATTCATACATAGCATATTATAGACAATTAATACAATCATGGTAATGTACAACGTTCCCCCAAAACATAACATCTGTCTATACATAAAACATATCACCCATAAACGATGCATTTATCACATATGCACATCAATTCACAATTCCCCACACATAATGCATCCATTCACAATTCTCACACATAATTAATCCATTCATGATTTATGCAAATGCACAGAGACCGACACAACGACTCTATGCAATGCATATGCGGCACCATCCATATATCAATCTCATCACTAGTTCACTCAGGAACTATTGGAATCATCGCTTGTTACTTAGGACCACTCATGTAACACCCCGTCAGGCAAACGATGTTCCCCGTCACTTTAGGTCCTCTTTGTATAAGGCACACGACGTTTATGGATCGTTTTAGGTCCTATTTATATAAGGCACACGATCCGATCGCTTTAGGTCCTCTTTGCATAAGGCACACGATCGTCTATAATCATCGCTTTAGGTCCTCTTTATATAAGACACACGATGTAATAGCAGATTCCCTCTGGAATCATTTCGTCGCTCACACCCACTAGGGCACACGACATCACAAGAATACATATCATGATGCTTGGCATACAATGACTCATGACATTCAAATGCACACATAATGCAACCATAATCATGCATATATTTCAACTCATCAATTCCATACATTCACAATTCAACAATATGAATTATCTCATCATCATTATTCATGCATTGGAAATCAATTCAAACAATGCATTTACTTGCCATAAGGCCACCAAATAACACACATTGAATTTCACATACACAATGCATTTCATCATAAACCACAAACCACAACAATTAGCATTTTATCATATACATTCATATCAATTCACATCAAGAATTACTCACCATCAACCACAACAATCATACAATGTATTTCACCATACAACAACATCATTATCACATGCATCAACATCATATAGATAGCACAAAAGACCCACATTTATATGACGATAACATATCACATCGAACACCAACAAACACAACAAAACCTACAAGCCACTAATTATCCTCTACCAAATATTCTTGGTTAACATATGGTATCACATAACCATTTAATAGCATCTTAGGTTATCTATCTAATGCCTCAAGTCCCACACCAATCGGACTCGCGATTCGGGAGTTATGGTGGAAACTTAACCCACACTTTTCACACATACACTACTTTTCCATATTTTCTTATCAAACCATGGCGTAAACATAAGTGCATATTCCATTATCATAAAGATCATTGAATTAGCTTTCCAACGCATCCGGCCGTGCCTCAATCCGATTTAGGGATCAAAAGTTATGAAGGAAACAAAATGGAAAAATCTGTCACGTTCGCAATGCGAAGCTCCCAGCGAACCGTTGCAGAAACAAAAAGACCTACAGTTTGCAATGCGAACGTCCGTTGTTTCCTTCGCTTTGGCTCGCAATGCGAACCCGCGAAACCCAGAAATTCCAGCAGCGATACCATAGGTCATTTGGGGTCAAAATCCATCATTTCTTCCACCCAAACACTTCCAAAACATACTATAACAACCAAAACATGATCCAAACCTAACGACAAGTATTCTACGCAGTTTATATCGAATTTCATCCATGAAAACATCGATTTCTATCAATTGCTCCTAATTTTAATCGATAAGAAAAGTCGCGAAACAACCAAAACAATTACAACAAACAACACATATACATACACAAGCAAGATATAATTGAAACTTCTCACCCTTACCCGATTATTCGCGCTCGAAATGGAGTTCCCGCGATTTTCCTCTTTCTCCTCTTCTCTCTTTCTTTCTTCTCCTTTTCCTTTCCCTTTCTTTTCTCTCTTTTTCTCTCCACTTTCTATTTATTAAAAATATCTAATCCCCTAAAAAGACTATTTTACCCCTCAACTCAAATATCTCGCAAACGATCTCAAAACGCGATAAAACATAAACAGCGATGAAAAATAATATATTGTCAAATAAAAGTCAAGAATAAAATAATATAAAACAAAAATAATTAAATCGACTCGATTAAATAAATAAGACAAAACCGGGGTGTTACATCCCCTGGCAGAGCAGATATCGTCAATGATTATTCCCTAAACAGATTTGTGGCCGGTGGTCAGATTTCCTCAACGGGTCAGAGGCCAACTGCCATTGGTACTTCTCTTCAGCAGAGCCCTGGGGCATATTCAGCAAATGTTTTGGCTGGATTTTTGAGCAAAGTCTATGAACATAGAAACGGTTCATTTTACCGTATGTTTGCAGTGTAACAAGCTTATTTCTCCCCAGTAGAGCTACTTTCCTCAGCATTGAAATTTCATCCTCCTCAACAGGTTGTTACTCTCCCCAGCCAGAGTATAAAGGATTATTACCCCAGCTAGAGTTGTGGTTGATTTATTACTCTTAACAAGCAGCCAGAAGTTGATACTTCTGCATCCCCAGTAGGAGATTGATGGAATACCTTCTTTGGACAAAGATTTTATTTTCCCTACAGAGCCTTGGTATCCATTCTCCTAAGCTAGTCAGGAAATGTTTTTCTCACCAGTAACGGTATGGTCTGATCCCCAACAGATGAGTAAGCTTGATGGTATCCCCTAGCAGAGTTGATTTCGTCATTTACCATTCCCCAAGCAGGTTTGCTAGTAATGACTGGTACTCCCCAGCAGGGTGAAGGTATAGATTTCTCCCAACAGCAGGTTAAGTGTAGTAATATCCCCAAGCAGGTTCGGTATTATTAACTTGTCCCCCAAGCAGAGTTTGGTGGTGATCTTCGCAGTGGTTTGTTCATCAGCGGTTGATATCCCCAGCAGGTCTTAAGTCCAATTGTTATTGGCATCCTTCAGATCCAGGTTTTGAGTTCTAACTTCGGTAGAAGTCATTGGTAATCCCCAGGAAGAAAATTCTCTTTGGGTTCCACCTTCAATATTCGTCCCCCAACAGAGTGGAATTTCTCTCGGAGTTTTTCATCTCCAGCATAGTTTGTGATCAGGAAGTCTTTCAGTGAAAGATTCCTCAGTAGGGTCTTTTAATTTAGAGGAAAACTTAATTTGTCATCCCCAGTGGAGTGCCTTCGTCTTTAGCATTTATTTTGCTGGAGCGCCTCTTTTGCATTGCATAACCATTCTTGCATGGCATCCTCCCAAACGCGTAGCATTTCTATTTTGTATGGAACATTATGCCATAGTAAAATTCAAACATATGCATTCGAAGCATAAGCCAGGTTTAATATCTGTTACCAATTTCTGTCCCCAGCAGAAAGAGATGTAATTCAGGAGATGTTGTTTGACATTACACTACAACTAGTGGATTCGTCCTTCTTACTGTTGTTTCTTCCTATACTCCCCTACAAAGTTGTCTGTGTAGATTTCTCTATCCCCAGCGGAGTCATCTTCTTTTCAGGTCGTAAATCCGTTGATTCTACTTCCTGTGCATTTTCGGCTCCTTTATCCCAACTCTTGGTTAGTATCCTTTGTTGAGTTCGCCTTTGGTCGGCTTCCTCGTTATCCTAACTTTTGGTTAGTATTTTTTATCCCAACTTTTGGTTGGTCTCCTTTGTTGTGAGTTCACTTTTGGTCGGAGTTCTCGGTTATCCTAACTATTGGTTAGTATCTTTTATCCCAACTATTGGTTGGTAACCTTTTTTGAGTTCGCCTTTGGTCGGCATCCTCGTTATCCTAACTTTTGGTTAGTATCCGTTATCCCAACTTTTGGTTGGTCTCCTTTGTTGTAAGTACGCCTTTGGTCGGCGTCCTCGTTATCCTAACTTTTGGTTAGTATCTTTTATCCCAACTTTTGGTTGGTATCCTTTGTTGTGAGTTCGCCTTTGGTCGGCGTTCTCGGTTATCCTAACTATTGGTTAGTATCTTTTATCCCAACTATTGGTTGGTAACCTTTGTTGAGTTCGCCTTTGGTCGGCGTCCTCGTTATCCTAACTTTTGGTTAGTATCTATTATCCCAACTTTTGGTTGGTCTCCTTTGTTGTGAGTACGCCTTTAGTCGGCGTCCTCCTTATCCTAACTTTTGGTTAGTATCTTTTATCCCAACTATTGGTTTGTCTCCTTTGTTTAGAGTACGCCTTTGGTTGGCGTCCTCGTTATCCTAACTTTTTGTTAGTATCTTTTATCCCAACTATTAGTTGGTCTCCTTTGTTGTGAGTACGCCTTTGGTCGGCGTCCTCGTTATCCTAACTTTTGGTTAGTATCTGTTATCCCAACTTTTGGTTGGTCTCCTTTGTTGTGAGTACGCCTTTGGTCAGCGTCCTCGTTATCCTAACTTTTGGTTGGTATATTTCATCCCAACTATTGGTTGGTCTTCTTCATTGTGAGTACGCCTTTGGTCGGCATCCTCGTTATCCTAACTTTTGGTTAGTAAGTTTTCATCCCAACTATTGGTTGGTCTCCTTTGTTGTGAGTACGCCTTTGATCGGCGTCCTCGTTATCCTAACTTTTGGTTGGTATCTTTTATCCCAACTATTGGTTGGTCTCCTTTGTTGTGAGTACGATTTTGGTCGGCGTCCTCGTTATCCTAACTTTTTCTTAGTATATGTTATCCCAACTTTTGGTTGGTCTCCTTTGTTGTGAGTACGCCTTTGGTCGGCGTCCTCGTTATCCTAACTTTTGTTTAGTATCTTTTTATCCCAACTTTTGGTTGGTCTTCTTTGTTGTGAGTTTGCCTTTGGTCGACGTTCTCGGTTATCCTAACTATTGGTTAGTATCTTTTATCCCGACTATTGGTTGGTAACCTTTGTTGAGTTCGCCTTTGGTCGGCGTCCTCGTTATCCTAACTTTTGGTTAGTATCTGTTATCCCAACTTTTGGTTGGTCTCCTTTGTTGTGAGTACGTCTTTGGTCGGCGTCCTCGTTATCCTAACTTTTGGTTAGTATCTTTTATCCCAACTATTGGTTGGTCTCCTTTGTTGTGAGTATGCCTTTGGTCGGTGTCCTCGTTATCCTAACTTTTGGTTAGTATATTTCATCCCAACTATTGGCTGGTCTCCTTTGTTGTGAGTACGCCTTTGATCGGCGTCCTCGTTATCCTAACTTTTGGTTAGTATATTTCATCCCAACTATTGGTTGGTCTCTGTTGTTTTTCCTAACTATTGGTTGGTTTCTGTTGTTTGTCCCAACTATTGGTTGGTCCCCTTCGTTTGTCCCAACTATTGGTTGGCACCTTTTATCCCCACTATTGGTTGGTATTCTCCTCGTTATTCCAACTATTCGTTGGTATCCTTTCTTTACCCCAACTTTTTGGTTGGTCTCTTTTGTTGTAAGCACGCCTTTGGTCGGCGTCCTCATGGTCCCAACTATTGGTTGGTATCCACTGCTTCTAAGTCCACTTTCGGTTGGCAAACACATTATTTTGTATCTCCCCACAAGTTGCAAATTTCTGGGTTCTTTTGGTATTCAATCTCCCTGTATCCTTGAATGTCTGAAATTCGTTGCTATCATACCTTCAGGACCAAGTTGATTGAATAGGGGCAGTTGTAGCACCCCAAAATTTGCCTTCACTTTTCTAACCTCTAACTGGCTTATGCTTCATTCATTTGCATTTTAGCTAGTTCATGCATTTCATTTGGTTCTATGGTTATGGGATCAAGGTTCTTTGATATTCAACAGTTAGAACCGTCTCGGTATTTTCTGCAACTTTTAGGTTCGGCTCGGAAGCCAATTCATTAAGGGAAGTGGCGGAAATTAATTATTTCTGGAATTTCGGTTTTTTGCCGGTTAACTATGCCGGTGGTGTTCAAAGTTCGCAACTTCTGATTGGATCAACATTTTTGAGCGATTCCTATGCCAAAAGTTCCGTCTTGATATCCTCTCCAACTTTCATGTTTTGGCCGAAGGCTAATTCTTTGAAGAAGATCTCCGAACACGCGAATTCTCTGAGTCGATGCAGTGGAAAAACAGTGAAAAATAGTGTTGAACCGGTGTATTTCGGACACTAAAAAAATTCATAACTCTCAGCTCGTTCATCGGTTTTGATCCGTTCTTTCAACATTATTGATGTCTTGATGTTATCTTCATGCCCTATGTTTTCAACGAGAGCCGATTCCGAGCGGAACGACTCCGAAAATGCGAATTATCAGTGGAATTCATTGATGCGGTTCACTATCTCTCAGATTTTGGAAAAAATCATAACTCGGTCAATTTTTATCGGATTGTGTCTGTTCTCGAAGCGCTGGTTCACAAATTTTATCCTCTTCAAGTTCAAAGACAAGCTCAGGTTTGAACGGTGCTCTGAAGATCATCGTTTTGGTTTATTTCGCAAAACGGAAATGCTGAACCGAAGAAAAAGGTTGAAAGTTGTTTCATGGGAAAATTCATATCTCACTCTTATTTTGTCCGATCATGCTCATCTTTTGACACGAGGTCACTGACTCATAGATCTACAACTTTTCTGAAAAGTCGAGTCGAGATTCAGCTTCTAAAGACATGAGCTTGTCACGTTTCCGAGTAGCAGACGGTATATAAGCTGAAAAAACGACTTATGACAGTGACGTCTCGCCGCTTAAACGTATCGAACTCATTCAATTTTGATCGAATGACGTCTGTTCTTTTTGCGTTACATCCGTGACTCAGACGCGGACAATTTCGTAAGAGGCTCAGAGTCAAAATTTTGTACCGAGCAAGGTGTTATTTTCACTTAAGCTACCGATAAGCTAGAATTTTACCGTTTTACCTCATTTTTCCACCACACTATATATTCAAAATGCTCTCTCATTTCTCTCCAACTTCATTCATAATTCACAAACACCAAAAATTCTGATTTGACTCGCTCAAAAATCAAATCAAGTTCTCTCAACTTTTTCTTAAGAACACAACAACAACTTCATCAATCTTCAAGAACACTCAAGAACGCAAAGTCTCCGATCAAGCTCCGACCACCGCCGATCTACCGCGATAGCCTCCCCCACTCCAGCCGGACCACCGCGCCGACCTCCCTAGCTCCGGCCAGCCACCGCGCCATACTCCTTCCTCTCCTAGGATTCTTCATCAATTGCTCCTCCGATCTAATTTTCGGTAACAATTCTTGAACCTTTCGCTTCATTATTTGTTAATTGTTGAGGTTTGGATTGAATTAAAGCGAGTTTGATATCGAGTTGTGACAAGAATTCTTGAATCGCTATGATAATTGTGATGTAAATTCTTGATTTGAGATTCTTGAAGTGTAGTTGTTTTTTAAAATGCCTAAGAGATAATTGTGTTGAATTTTGGTGTTGTTGCATAATCCGAATTGTTGAGAACTTGTGAAGTTGTTTCGATGTAGGTGAATGCACGAGTTGACGTAATTGAGGATTCGAACCGAATACTTGATTCAATACTTTTTTCAATGCTAAAAAGCCGGTTCGGATCGACTTATGTCAACTTTTGAATCGTGTTTGTTTGCTTGAGAAATAAAAGTTCGGTTGTGTAGGAATGTTATCGTGTCGCTTTCCCTTAAAAATGTGTTTTGGTCATAACTTCCTAACTGTGGCATGTTTTTGCGAATACGAATAATGTAACTCGACTTTGTTGATGATTTCGGAACTATTGGTGGACTTTTTAGTCGATTTCAGACAACTTTTTTCTACTGTTTCGCTACTGCCCGCCGACGAAATCGGTCTAGAAGTCCCACTTCCGAGTGAAATTAATTAAAACTGAGTTCGTTTTTGAGTCCGTTGGCATGTTTACCGTCAACCATGTGATTTTTGTTCAATTCCGAGTCGGTGATTTTTGACACATTTTTTCCGTTTTGTGGCTTTTAAGCTCCGCTTTGTGCGGATTTTGCTTGTCGACTTGCATTTGATATTTTCTTATGCTTACTTGTTCATGCATGAACATTGTACTTACGTTTGTTCATTTCCGGATTGACTTGGTGCACGTTTTATGTTATTGCGTAGTTGCTGCCCAGTCTTGAAACACAAGTTCCGAATCATGTTTATTACTCGTATGCTCATCATTGTGCTTTGTTTTGAGTTGCGATGCATAGGTGCAACCTTTGGTTGCACCTCCTTGTGGTTTCTAATGCTTTTGTTGAGTTTATGCAAGGTTTTCATGGAGATTCCGACGACGGTTACACACTTGGTATTCCAGTTTATTTGTGGGATACCGCCTCGCCTGTGACATAATTACTAAGCTATATACTATTTGTTTGTCTGGATTATACTTTGTGCAGGTTGCATTTGTGTAGCCGCATTCGACTAGTGCACTATGTGTGTTTTATTTTCACACCGATGTTTTGATGCTTATGCTTGTACCGGATTTCTGACTCGCTTTTGTTTGCATGATGATTGCTTACTCTCCGGGTTTCTTGTTCTGCTTGCGTTGCTACTTACGGATTGCTATCCGTGGGATATAATATCTCGAACCGATTTACTCTCTTTCCGTTTTTTTCTTTTGATGTCATGAGAAGTAGGATTGGGAGTCCGTGCCACTTATTCTGGAAGTCCTCAAAGGAGGCCATGTTTGTGATTGTTTACTTTTGTGCCAAAGACCTCAAAAGAGGCGTCCCATTCCCATTCCCCCTGGTAAGACCTCCAAGAAGGCAATTGACAGAAGTTAGGGTTCGCAACCAACCCCCGTTATTCTAGTTGAGTCGTTCTTAGCTCTCATTACATGATTGAAGCTTGGAACATCACCTGCTCCTGTTATCGAGTCCGTCAAGTGGAAGAAGGGTTTAGCAATCAAACCCTCACACCTTGTCTATAGCTCGCATTGACCAATGCTGATGCTTATGTGATCTGATTCACATCTTCCCCTTTTTTATTCCACTCTCCATGGTTCTCGATACCGTTGGGTGAGTGCCCCTATTTCCCACAGCTAGCTTGTTTGCCTCGGTTGATATGACCCCTTGGCTAAAGCTCTCATTTTCTTACTTTGATTATGTGACATTATTGTTGACTGACACTGTTTATTCTTTCGTTTGTTTTAGTTTATTTTGTGATTTATTTATCCTATGTTTACTTGTCTGATGACATGATCCCGTAGGATTCCTCGTTCCACTTAATTTTTTATTAAGTCGGAGGTAGCAGAGACATTAGGATAGCAATCCGTACATGACAACTCTAGGATAGAATTCCCCTTAGTGTTTTCTTTTCCTTTGAGTCTTCTCTTCTCATCTCATAACCTTTCTAAAACACTTAATAAAGGTTAACGTGTATTGCGCATGAGCCTTATATATGGGAAGTGAAGTATGGGGGGTCTCCCTTCATTCTTCTAGGGTACTTAGTGTACGTCCTGTTAGGAATGATACGCGACGTATTCGTCCTATGTTGTAGACTTGGGTGCAATGCAAGTTACAAATTAACTTCAATCCATTTCTGTCTAAAAAACACAAAACAAACTTAAACCTTTTTATCCTTCGGGATTGTTAAGTTTCAAGCCTATTTTCAGAAAAAGGGAACGTCACTTCCGTCTCGTCGCAAACAGGCATCGACCCTAACTGCCGGACGCGAATCTAACGTCGCTCATAAAAAACGTAAACAAAGAAGTTTTCCCTAGTGAGGGGAACTACGTCGCTCTGATTCTCACGTGCGAGCGAGATACGTAGGTATGATATCGTGCGAGATCTCTCCGAGCACATTTCTTTCACAACCTTTCGTCATCACCTTTTTATCTCTTTTCGACCCGTAAGTGCACATTCGGTGTCCGCTCAGGGAAACTCTTAGGGTTCATCATCAGCCAGAAATGAATTAAGGTTGATCCTGACAAGGTCAAGGCCATTCAAGAAATGCCTTCTCCGAAAACTGAAAAACAAGTCAGAGGATTCCTGGGACGTTTAAACTACATTTCTCGATTCATATTCCTCATGACAGCGACGTGCGCGCCGATTTTCAAATTACTCAAAAAGAACCAGGACTGCGTTTAGACAGAAGACTGTCAAACCGCCTTCGACAGTATCAAGGAGTATCTGTTGAATCCACCGATTCTATCACCTCCAGTGGAAGGAAGACCACTGATCATATACTTAACAGTCTTGGAAGACTCTATGGGCTGTGTACTTGGCCAACAAGACGAAACCAAAAGGAAAGAGTCTGCCACCTACTATCTGAGCAAGAAATTCATGGACTGCGAGACTCGTTACACTATGCTCGAGAAAACTTGCTGTGCTCTGGCTTGGGCAGCCAAACGTTTTCGCCAGTACATGATTCGTCACACTACTTGGTTAGTCTCCGAAATGGATCCAATCAAGTTTGTATTTGAAAAATCTGCTCTCACGGGAAGAATCGCCCGTTGGCAGATGTTGTTATCAGAATACGACATCGAATACCACGCTCAGAAAGCCGTCAAAGGGAGTATTTTAGCCGATCATTTGGCTCATCAACCGATTGACGATCAGGATCAATCGGGTTTGACTTCCCAGATGAAGATGTCATGTATTAAAAGATGAAAGATTGCAATGAACCGCTACCCAGTGAAGGGCCAGAACCAGGTTCCCAATGGGGACTTATCTTTGACAGAATCGTCAATCATTATGGAAACGGAATTGGGGCAATCATCATAACACCTCAGGGTACCCACATTCCTTTCACTGCCAGACTTACGTTCAAGTGCACGTACAACGAGGCCGAATACAAAGCTTCCATTATGGGTCTCAAAGAAGCGATCGACTTAAGGATAAGGGACTTGGATGTATATGATGACTCAGCCCTGATTATCAATCAGATCAAAGGAGATTGGAACACATACCAATCAGGAGTGATTCCTTACAAAGATTACGCAAGAAGATTGTTACCTTTTTTCAACAGAATCGAGTTTCATCACATCCCTCGTGATGAGAATCACATGGCTGATACATTAGCCACTCTCTCTTCCATGATTAGTGTGGGTCAATGGATTGACCTACCTAAGATCGACATAATGCGCCTTGAAAGGACCGCTTACATCTTCACGATTGAGGCAGTCATAGACGAAAAACCTTGGTATCACGATATCAAATGCTTCCTTCAGAAACAAGAGTACCCACGTGGGGCACTAAGGAAAGACAGAAAAACCCTCAGAAGGCTGGCTGGCAGCTTCTTCTTGAGCGGTGATACACTTTATAAGAGATATTTCAACATGGTCTTGCTCCGATGCGTAGACAGATCAGAAGCAGACATGCTAACGAAAGAAATTCATGAATGATCCTTTGGCACTCATGCCAACAGACACACAATGGCGAGAAAAATTCTAAGAGCAGGGTACTACTGGTTGACCATGGAATCTGACTGCTACAAGTACATGAGGAGGTGTCACAAGTGTCAGATATACTCCGACAAAATCCATGTACCGCCAACGCATCTCAAAGTTCTCTCCTCCCCATGGCCTTTTTCCATATGGGGAATCAACATGATTGGCATAATCGAACCTAAGGCTTCGAACGGACATCGGTTCACCCTGGTAGCCATTGACTACTTCACCAAATGGGTCGAAGCAGCATCGTACACCAACGTAACCCGACAAGTGGTGGTCCGATTTATCAAAAACAATATCATCTACCGTTATGGCGTCCAACTTGAACAATAATATGATGAAGGAGTTGTGTGCAGAGTTCAAGATCGAACACCATAACTTATCTCCCTACCGACCCAAGATGAACGGGGCGGTAGAAGCGGCTAACAAGAACATCAAGAAGATCGTTCAAAAGATGGTTGTAACCTACAAAGATTGGCACGAGATGCCACACTTTGCTCTTCACGGTTATCGCACATCTGTCCGCACTTCAACAGGGGCAACCCCTTTCTCTCTAGTATATGGCATGGAAGCAGTGCTTCCCATAGAAGTAGAGGTCCCATCAATCCGGGTATTGATGGAAGCTAAGCTAACAGAAGCTGAATGGAGTCAAAATCGACACGACGAAATGAATCTGATAGAATAAAAGAGAATAACGGTACTATGCCATGGTCAGTTGTATCAACAAAGAATGAAGAGGGCATTTGACAAAAAGGTCCGACCTCGCGTCTTCAGGAAAGGAGACCTTATGCTCAAAAAGATACAATCATTTTTCACTGATTCCCGGGGCAAATGGACTCTGAATTATGACGGCCCCTATGTGGTCAAGAAAGCTTTCTCAGGCGGCGCCTTGAGACTTGCAACCATGGATGGAGAGGAATTTGCCTACCCCACAAATGTTGATGTAGTCAAGAAATATTTTGCCTAAATAAAGAAAAAAAAACGTCTCGGTGGATTGAAAACTCGGAAGGGCGGTCCAGGCAAAATTTAGAGACAGAATCAAAAATCATCCCGGTGGATTAGAAATCCCAAAGTACAATCCAGGCAAAAGGTAGGGATTAATAGCAAGTAACTACGTCCAACAGGGGGCAAATCCCCCAGCAGCGGTTACACCGTCCATCAAAAAACTCCAGTCAAGGTCATCTTCGACCGAAGCTCAGGATGCCCAGAATTCAAAGTTGGTAGAAGGATAGTGGTCGTTATGTTTCAATGTAGCCCTTTTCCCTTAAACTACCATTTTCTAAATTTGTAAATACTCTATGGAATCACGCGCTTGGCTGATTTCCATCCTATCAATAAAATTTGAGCCCTTGTGCTTTTGTTAGTAATTCTTATTTGTTTTAGATTTACAGAACGACTTTTTGAACATGATTAATGATTCTTGAAACAAAACAAAAATGAATTTACTTGTTCAAACTTTTCTGCTTTTAAAATAAAGAGGGCAATTTCTTTTGACTGTTGAACATCGAAAGAACATCGATCGCTTCTCCAGAAGTAAGCGAACTTCAAAGTGCAGAATCAAAGTACTCCTTCTAAACCAGCACACCTGAATGAAGGATCAGCTGTGTCAGATGCGAATTTTCTGTCTGACACCCCCCGGAAGAGTTCTTACCTCCTAAGCCCGACCAACGATTGTTCCCCGCAGGGACTATTTCTCCTAAGCAAGGCAGAATTGCTATCATGAACCAATGATACTATACATCCCCCACTGTGGTCGAGTATCCAGTCTTGTTCATCTACTGGTCTGTATGTCACATCAGTTTTGTCAGCATAAACATAATGATGCGTCCGCAAGTGCACGGATTTATTGAAGTAATATAAAAGAGTATCGAACCCACAGAGACCAATGTCAACCTACCGTAATCTATTGTCGCTTTCTAAAGCTAAGGCTAATGAATATTTAATTAAGAGGAAACTAGAACTAAAACCAAAAATGAACTTAGAAAATATGATAATAAAGAGAGGCCGGAATATGGATTTCGCGTTCCTAAAGGACTTTGTAGAATTCGGGTACTAATTACAACTATAACTTAGTTCCGTAGAATATACCAACTTAAAAACTCCGCCTCACGCTCTTGCAGTATTAACTAAAGTCTTGTTCCCTAATCCCAATATTTTGCTCTCGCTCGCCCTATAACTAGGAAATATATTTTGAAAACGAATAATATCCTAAACGTATCTAAAACGCTCTCGCTGTATTTAGATATGTTGCCTAATTGCCACTACCCCCACGCTCTCGCAGTGCTGGCTCTAACCTTAATTAATTTCTCACTCTCGTGAAAAAATTGTGTTAAATAACCTCTCACTCTTGTGACAAAGCTATTTAAATTAGACTTGGAAATTAAAACCAAAACAGAATTTTAATCATAAGTTCGCACCTATTATTTCCTACCGAGTCCCGTCGGTGACGACGGTCCTCATACGCCAAACTCAATAATATTTAGCAAGACATGGAATTAAACGTAAACAAATTAAACATCATAATTGCATTTGAAAACATCATGATAATTAATTTAGGAAAGAGATAAACAATAATAATAAGCAGTTAGATAAAGAACCTGTAACGACTTGAAGTAAAATGCGAGAAATAAAGAAACTTGAATTAACTTTAACTTTAATAATGACGGCAAGATTGTTGATCCAAGCAGTTACACAGATTACAGGCCTAAAAACTAATGAGGGAGTAATTCCTCGATGTGAGAAAATACTCCTTTTACAATTGTAATTTTCTGCCTAAAACTACGAACAGCGCTTTCGGGCACAAAACTTTGATCCCCCTAAAAAAATAAATCTCAGGTCCTATTTATCGTCTTCAAAACTGGTGGAAAATGTCCTCCCAAGAATGTAGGAGTTCGTGGAGAAAAATCAGGGGAAAGTGGCTTCGTGGAGAAAAATCAGGAAGACTGGGTTGAAACTTGGCGTGAAACGTGATGCTGAGTGGTCCACGCGTAGAAATAAACTTTGTAAACTAAGTTGTATCGGTCGCCACGTGATGTGTGACGAGGGTCACACTCCTTGGCTATTACGGTCGCCACAGAAGGTGTGACGGTCGCCACACTCTTCTGTGTGCAATTTCCTATTTTTCTTTTCTTTTCATTTCTTTCCTTCTTCTATTTCCTTTTCTTCCTTTTCCAATTCTTTTCAAATCTTTTAAGCACCTGAAAAACAAAATGAAATACCAGCATAATAAAACATAAATGAAAGAAATTAATAGAAATCGCAATTAAAATTCATGCAAGTTAAGTCGAATATACGATATAATTTCGCGTTATCAAACTCCCCCACACTTAAACATTTGCTTGTCCTCAAGCAAACCATGACTCGCGAGAAAAATAGTGTACACGTATACTCATCCTAGGCTAACAACTCTACTTCGGTTAAGTTTGTGTCGATAGGTACTTGCTCACACACTAAGGATATCGTAATAACACGATTTTGCTTTTGCGGTCATCAACCTCCCTCCTATACAAACCAGTCTAAATCAAGTCATTATACCTAAACCTAACTCACTCATCCTTCTTTTATCCCTTTTCATTCTGGCGCAATCACATTAAGCCCGTTATCCTTTCACACTCATGGTGGGATAGCCTATTAGTGACTATGATCTCATTATCGTCATTTTTTTTTCTTTTTGCACATTGGCTTAAATATCAATAAAGAAGTTTGCACTGTTGGGCTAAATGATCGGGTGAGGATCACCTAACTTAGAAGGAGCATTTCTTTTCATTCATTCATTTTTTTCCTTTTCTTAATTTACCTTTTAAGCCTGAGATCATACACTTATTTGCATCGGCTTCCTACTTAGTGCGTTCTTAGGATGGTGCTGACTACTAAATAAACTACTTAGGGAATACTAAAGGGGTGAGAACTTAAGGCTATGGCATAACAAGTACTCAACTTGATTTCCATAATTTAGAGGCTCACGGTATTAAAACGATACCGATCTTGCAGAATTTTCCCAAGTCTTACAATCTAACTTCAATTTCGTCTGTAACCTAAGATTTTCAAAAGAAACACTATTTTTAACTCAAAAATTTTCAAAATATTTGGTATGGCTAAAGAGAATGGGGAAATCGATAAACAACATAAAATCAGCATAAAGACTCGACAACACATGCACAGACGCACGAAACTTTAAAATAGAAAAAATTTTAAAATCATGCTAGAAAATAGTAAATCTAACTAGAAAGCGGTAAAATGAAAGCGGTAAATGTTCCTCCCCCACACTTAAACCAAACATTGTCCTCAATGTTTTGATAAAAGGTGAAAAAGGAAAGATAGAACCTGTATGAATGCCATTGCGTCCTACCACAGCCAAATTCGCGCTGATTCTTCCCTTGTTATCCCTGTCTTCGCTGGCCACTTCTACTCCGGTGTCTTGCACTACGAGTTATCTGAATTTGCTGAAACTTCATTTTCTTGAAGCCGCTCATCATATTGCCTATTTCCGAAGGAAGTACCTGCAAAAAATGTTAGAAAAATACGGTGCGATGTGTGCAGGTGGAACCTGACCATGCGAAAGGACAAGGAGGAGGTGAGTTACGAATGGGAGAGATATGCCCTCTCCTATCATACTTATCATCGGTGTCACCACCAGCAGCGACATTTGTAGGAATGTGCGTGGGCACCAACTCATCTTAAGGGATTTTCATCGAGAGATTTTTTCGCCTAAATGCAGCCGAGACGTGACAAGCGATACAATTCTTTATTTTCTGCAAACACACACAATAAAAGGAAAACATTAAATTAAAAGCTCATGGGTTGCCTCCCACGCAGGGCTTTGTTTAACGTCGATAGGTCAATGGTTAGAAGTGTTAATCTTCGGTTTTCATGGCCATTTATCAAGCCATCTCACATATCCCTCACCTTTTCTTTTCTTCCTTTTGTGGGGTGGTTCGTTCTTTTGAACTTGTGGTGGTGGTTCTGGATCTATCCTAATTATTAGCTTTTCAAGTTTGAGCTTAGTTATTTCATCCATCACCTCAAAGTCTAACCTTACCCTCTTAGCAGTAATGATATCCCTTGTTTTATGGTCCTCTAATTTTCTCTTTTTATGCAGGACCTCAGACAAAGGTGCGTTAGTGTGGATATTTTCCAATATCTCCACATACGTTTTGGATTGGGATTCTACCTTAGCTTCCACAAACCTTTGCGAGAAAGGAATTGGTGGGGTATATGGAGGAGGAACGACATTAGGTGCTTCCTTCGCTACCTCTTCGACAACCTCCCTTTCGGATGATGTCGATGGATTTTTCTCAATCTTTACTCTCTTCTCACCAGAACTCTCCTCAACCTCATTATCACTCTCCTCAACCTCATTATCACTCTCCTCGGGATTCTTGATTTGTTTTTCATTAATGGTTGTTACAACATCCACATGCTCCTCAGGGTAGGGTCCTATAGTTGTCTGTGCAAGCAGGGAGATTTGAGTCTCCAATGCCTCAGTGTGAGTCGCGAGGGACTCGACCATAGTGTTTATCTGCCTAAGGTTTTCATAAGTATCGAGATGTTGTCTTCTAAGCTCTTCATTCTGGAGAGTTTGTGTCTCCACAAAGTGCTCCATCATAGATTCTAACCTAGAATTATTTGTTGTTTCAATGAAATCCTCCATTAATGTTTCAAGGTTGGAATTAACAGATTCTTGTGGTTCCTCAAAATATTGGGAATTGCGATCATAGAGGAAATTTGGGTGCGGTTCCTCGAGATATTGGGAGTGAGTCAGGGTCGCATTGAAATCCTGCATTAACATTTCTATGTTGGAATTATGAGATTCTTGCGACTCCTCAAAATGTTGGGATTGGTAGTTGCAGAGGCAATTTGGGTGAGAATGAGTTAGTGATGCATTGAAATTCTCCATTTGTATTTCAAGGTTGGAGTTATGGGATTCTTGCGATTCCCCGAAATACTGGGAGTGGGGATTGTAGAAAAAATTTGGGTGATACATAGTAATGAGTGCGTTAATCTATACGGTGCAACAACGGAATAACAATATTGATTGTTGGTCCCCGGCAACGGCGCCAAAAACTTGATGCGTCCGCAAGTGCACGAACTTATCGAAGTAATATTAAAGATTATCGAACCCACAGAGACCAATGTCAACCTACCGTAATCTATTGTCGCTTTGTAAAGCTAAGGCTAATGAATATTTAATTAAGAGGAAACTAAAACTAAAACTAAAAATGAACTTAGAAAATATGATAATAAAGAGAGGCCGGAATATAGATTTCACGTTCCTAAAGGACTTTGTAAAATTCGGGTACTAATTACAACTATAACTTAGTTCCGTAGAATATACCGACTTAAAAACTCCACCTCACGCTCTCGTGGTATTAACTAAAGTCATGTTCCCTAATCCCAAGATTTTGCTCTCGCTCTCCCGGTAACTAGGAAATATATTTTGAAAGCCAATAATATCCTAAACGTATCTAAAGCGTACTCGTTGTATTTATAAATGTTGCCTAATTGCCACTATCTGGTTCAACCCCCATGCTCTTGCAGTGCCGGCTCTAACCTTAATTAATTTCTCACTCTCGTGACAAAATCGTGTTAAATAACCTCTCACTCTAATGACAAAGCTATTTAAATTAGACTTGGAAATTAAAACCAAAACAGAATTTTAATCATAAGTTCGCACCTATTATTTTCTACCGAGTCCCGTCGGTGACGACGGTCCTCATACGCCGGACTCAAGAATATTTAGTCAGACATGGAATTAAACGTAAACAAATTAAACATCATAATTTCATTTGAAAACATCATGATAATTAATTTAGGAAAGCGATAAACAATAATAATAAGCAATTAGATAAAGAACCTGTAAAGACTTGAAGTAAAATGCGAGAAATAAAGAAACTTGAATTAACTTTAACTTCAATAATGACGGCAAGATTGTTGATCCAAGTTGTTACACAGATTACAGGTCTAAAAACTAATGAGGGAGTAATTCCTCGATGTGAGAAAATACTCCTTTTACAATTTTAATTTTCTGCCTTAAACTACGAACAGCGCTTTCGCGCACAAAACTTGGATCCCCCTAAAAAAATAAATATCAGGTCCTATTTATCGTCTTCAAAACTGGTGGAAAATGTACTCCCAAGAATGTAGGAGTTCGTGGAAAAAAATCAGGGGAAAGTGGCTTCGTGGAGAAAAATCAGGAAGACTGGGTTGAAACGTGACTTGAAACGTGGGTTGAAACGTGATGCTGAGTGGTCCACGCATAGAAATAAACTTTGTAAACTAAGTTGTATCGGTCGCCACGTGATGTGTGACGAGGGTCACACTCCTTTGCTGTTACGGTCGCCACACTCTTCTATGTGCAATATCCTATTTTTCTTTTCTTTTCATTTCTTTCCTTCTTCTATTTCCTTTTCTTCCTTTTCCAATTCTTTTCAAATCTTTTAAGCACCTGAAAAACAAAATGAAATACCAGCATAATAAAACATAAATGAAAGAAATTAATAGAAATCGCAATTAAAATTCATGCAAGTTAAGTCGAATATACGATATAATTTCACGTTATCACATACATACATCATGCATTATTGATTTACATTCATATTCATATTGCATCACTATCTCTTTAGTCGGTCTTATCCCCTAGTGATACCTGTCCTCTCAATCGAGTTTTCAGTTCTTTCCTTGTCAGGAAATGTTGCGTCTGAACTATCTCTCTCGTCCAGTTGATTTCTGGATTAGAGTTAGTCCTCGGCCACTTTGATTACTTGAACCTCTGAAAGACCTGAAAACGTTCGACAAACGTCACTCCTCGCCATTGAAGATGATATTTTTGCTTTCCCGGATTAAGGAAAATCCCCAGAGAAAGCCTCTTAATCAGAGATTCGACAATGCAGCAGTTTTTCTCCGAAAAAACCGCTAACGAAAAGGTCATCAGCACCTCAAAATTGGATCACATCATAAGGCATTTCTCTAAGAAGATCCCGAGAAAAGTATGATGTAACACCCCAAGCAGAAGACAGTCTCTCAAGAGACTCGTTTTCCCTGATAGAGTCGACAAATGGCGTCTCCCAACAGAGAAGTTTGTACACCTCTATAACTCAGACAACTGGGTTCCCCAGTAACTCTGACATCAAAATTTTCTATCAAATGGCATCTCCCCAAGAAAATTCGACAAGAAGTTTAAGGAAAACCGCTACGAATAGCGTCCCTTGTCAAGAAAGTTTATTCACAAAAGAAACTTAGACCAGTTCCTTGGTAGGAAACCAAGATCGAGGGGAAGTTTATATCAGAAACTTAGACCAGTTCCTTGGTAGGAAACCAGGATCGAGGGGAAGTTTATATCAAAAACTTAGACCAGTTCCTTGGTAGGAAACCAGGATCGAGGGGAAGTTTATATCAGAAACTTAGACCAGTTCCTTGGTAGGAAACCAGGATCGAGGGGAAGTTTATATCAGAAACTTAGACCAGTTCCTTGGTAAGAAACCAGGATCGAGGGGAAGTTTATATCAGAAACTTAGACCAGTTCCTTGGTAGGAAACCAGGATCGAGGGGAAGTTTATATCAGAAACATAGACTAGTTCCTTGGTAGGATACTAGGATCGAGGGGAAGTTTATATCAGAAACTTAGACCAGTTCCTTGGTAGGAAACCATGATCGAGGGGAAGTTTATATCAGAAACTTAGACTAGTTCCTTGGTAGGAAACCAGGATCAAGGGGAAGTTTAAATAAGAAACTTAGACCAGTTCCTTGGTAGGAAACCAGGATCGAGGGGAATTTTACATCAGAAACTTAGACCAGTTCCTTGTTAGGAAACCAGTATCGAGGGGAAGTTTATTTCAAAAGAAAACTGAGACCAGTTTCTTGGCTGAAGACCAGGATCGAGGAGAAGTTTTTACCCTTTCTAAGCATCATTGCTTAGCAAACGAAGAAGGATGCTTGAACTACCATTCCTAAACACCTTCAAAATTTCGGGTATTTCGATATTTAATCCTCTTGCACCCCGAATGCCCGAATACCTTTGCCATTCACACCTTCGGGTCCAAGAAGATTAAATAGGGGCATCTGTCATACCCAAAATTTTGACCACTAAGATTTCCCATCATTGGGCAAATCATCATCATAATATGGATGAACCATTATGCCTCATCAGTCTCCCCAAAGATGGGTGAGCATCCACTACAATAAAAAATTAGGGTTTCAAGCCCTCTCTGAGCCTTAGACAAAGGATCAATCAAGAATTGACATGATCTTCAACTTGTCTAAACTTCTCACACATCCACAATGGATCAAGAGGACTCCCACAGCAAGAATCAAGCACAATGTTTCAGCATTCCAGGTGGATTAAGCCTTAAGATCGCCAGTGTCACCAAATTAGGGTTTGGTCGACAAAGGCCTCCAGATGGAAATTTTCCTCTGGTCATGAGCCAATTCTTCAAAGCATAACCTAATATACTCCATGGAACATCATGGACCCAATCATCAATTCAATTTAACCTCAGGGGATGCATTCATCAAAAATCAGGAATTAGGGTTTCTTGACCTAATTCACCCTAAGTTGACTTTTGGGACAAATCATGAGCCAAGACCTCAAGACATGATTTGAGGGTCTCTAATACACCACATTGATCCATTTGCAACAATGCATTGGTCCAAGAAGCTTGATCAACAAGTTTCAAATTCATCAGAACCACAATTAGGGTTTTGAGGAAAAAGTCAACTGTACCTTTGACTTTTGACCCAGGCATGCTCCCAAACCTTGGGACATGATTCAATACACCCTATAACACCTATGGAATCAATCCATCAAGTTTGATTTAGGTCAAGGACTTGATTTCATAGAGGATCGCACAGTTTGGAATTCATCTGACAAAAAGTCAACTGTGCACAAAAGTCAACTTTGACTTTTTGAGATTTTTCACAATTATGGTTCTTTGACCCTAAAATGATGTTAATGTGTTATTGGAATCATCATTCATCAAGAAAAATCAAGAAAAGTGGGATAACTTGCAAAAGGGGTAACCATAAAAATCTTAGAAATTTCCTAAGTTATGAAACAAAGTGGCTAGGGTACCAACTTCCAAGGATCATAACTTGAGATCCAAGCAACCATTTAGGATGATCCAAAGATGGATTTGTAGCTCTCATGGCATACTTTAAAAGTGTCAACAACACCTCATTCCAATTCCTCATGGATTTCAAGTTATGGAATGGCCAAAATCGTAAAAAGTGAAAATGTCACTTTTTTCCAACACTTAGTGAAATTTTCAATAAGTCAGAATCTTCCTTCACTTTTTTCCAAATGTAGGAGAATTTTTCACTTGGATCTAAAAGGTATCAAAACAAACTATGATCACACATATGTTGTATCATATGAGAGCTTTCCAAAATGGCCAAGAACTCCATGAAAATCCACTTGAGCCATGAGATATGACCATGCCAATGTGCCTTGCTGAAAACTGTCATGGCAAGGCAGATTTGTGCATTTTGCTCGATTTTACAAATTTGTGCAAATGACAAACATGTCTATCCATCTGAACACCTCAGGGGGAGACCAAGGAGGGAGAAACACTGATCCATAAGCCTCCCAAGTCCTTGGAACTAAAAATAGCATGCCAAACTTAGAAATCCCTAAAGAGGGGACAAGACTCCAATTTTGTTTTGGAGGATTCAATGGATGCACCAAGGTGGCATAGACTGAGCCATTTCCAACTGAATTCAGTCAAGACATATCCAAGACAAAGGGAACTAGCAGCCTGTGCTCTATCCTCTAGCCAATGGCTAGAGGAGACTTGGATTCCCATTGATCAACATTGGCCAAACCTCTGCTGCAGTTACCATTCACTATTACACCTAAAACAAACTTGCTCTACTATAAATAGAGCTCATTTGTGATCAGTTTGAGTACACCAAAGCCATCAAACAGATGCTTTCCTCAAAATCTCCTTCTCACTTCCAATTTTGCCTTCTAAGGCAAGTCACTATCGGGTTTTGAGTTTGAGAGCTATTCTAGCTAAACCAATCACACACACACCTCATAAACATCATATAGAAGTGATCCAAACACTTAAACAATATCTGGAACACTGATTTCTCAGAATCACCAGCCAACTGCTCAAGGTTTTAACTAAGTTGCAGTTGGGATACCATCTTCAGTTCCAGCTTATTTCAAATAATTCCAAGCACTCACACACATCACTTGGCACCTAAGGAAGCTATCCACATCATTGGAACCTAGCTGTAACACTCTAACACAAAACACAATCACCTAGCTTTCTTTGTTGAATAACTAACAAAACAGCATGGAAGCTCTACAACGGGTAAGTGTTTATCCGCTTTCATTTATCGCTTTCATGTGTATATAACTGTATTGTGGGGCTTCTTCACTATAAGTCTTCTTTCACATCCATTTTATATACTTGTCAAATATCAACTGTATAATACTAGTATCGTTATTTAGAGTTTTCCCCGACAACTATGTCTAACACTAGGTAAAGCCTTGTTGGTCACTCTTAAATACAAACAAAACTAGATCCCCCGTAGGATTCCAGATACAGTCTTCCCTTCTCTTGGGGTTAAACAATATGGAACAAAGAGAAAGGTAGTATTCTCGGTGAACCTTTTCTCAGGCTGTCACTCTTAGAAATTGTCAAAGAAACTATACTCTCCAGAGTTGATCTATTCTCCTTGAATAGCATCTCTTGGGTTTCTTCCAAATTCAAGAACCATCCTGCCTTGATCTATTCTCTGTGAATAGCAAGTCTTGAACTTTTCTTGGTTTGGGGACCCACAGGCTTCCTAAAAGCATCCCCGTCTCCTCTTGGGCGTTGTACAAGGACCCTTCGGCTTCTTAGAAGTTCTTATGCCTTCTCTTGGGCTTAATACAAGGACCCTGATGACCTCTTAAAGGTATAAGACAGAACTTAGTCATCCTTTGCTAGAGCAGTCTTTCCAGCGTCAAAACTCCGGCCGTTGTGAGGTTGATACCCATCCCTTAATACCCGTGCCTCCTCTTGGGCATTATACAAAAGATAAAACTCTAGACTTGGACAGTCTAAGACCCTTGAGTCTCAAAGACATTCTCAAGTTCCCTTCAAACATAGGAAGAAACTCGGTCTCTCTCATGAGAGTTCCCTATACTTGGACTCGCTTCAGGATCTCCAGAATCCACGGCGGTAAGGCAGCTCCTCTTGGGCTTTGTACAATGACTCTCCCCAGCAGAGTTAACCTTTTCAGACTCTCTTGTTGAGTTAGTCTCCCCTTTAGCCTCCTTCTTGGGCTTCATACAAGACAAAAAAAAACACTCTCTTGTTGAGTATAAAAGACTCTCTTATTGAGTCAAAGCCCTTTTTAGCCCCCGTCTTAGGCTTCGTATAAGACAGATAAAGATCACTCTCTTGTTAAGTATAAAAGACTCTCTTGTTGAGTCAATTCCCTTTTAGCCTCTATCTCGGGCTTCATACGAGACAGCAAAACACTCTCTTGTTGAGTATAAAAGACTCTCTTGTTGAGTCACTTCCCCTTTAGCCTCCATCTCGGGCTTCGTACGAGACACTAAATCACTCTCTTGTTGAGCATAAAAGACTCTCTTGTTGAATCAAAACCTTTTAGCCTCAATCTTGGGCCTTGTACAAGACAAATTAAACACTCTCTTGTTGAGTCTGCCTTCTCCAGACTCCTCTTAGGCTTTGTATAAAGACTTCCCCAGGGAGACAATCAATCTCTTAGCTTCAACCTTGGGCTTGGATCAAGGCACACAAAATCAACATCCCCTCAAAGGAAATTAAAATCTCTCTGTAGGAAGACATTTCTCTGTATATCACTACACAAAACATAAATCAAAACAAACCTTAATTCCAGATAACCGCTGTAAGTGGCACACTTGTTGATCCAAACATCCAAGCAGTCGTTCATCTCTTATCCTGGAAAACTTCCTTTTTCATCTAATTGCTGTAAGTGGCAAGCCTCTGGATTATTTACATCCATGCCACTCTCCCTCTCTTAGCATGAAAAGTCCCTAAGGAAAAATGGCATTGCTCTACACTGAGTTAAAGTTTTCTCCTTCAGGAAAAATCCCTCATAAAGGAAATTATGGCATTGCTGGATTCTCATATCCCAGTTAAAGTAACTCTCTTTTATAATCAGTCACCCAACAGTTGTTATAAATAGACGAGATGTCTCCCTTTAGAGATGATAAATTCTCTCTCATCCAAAACCCTTTAGCTTCACATCTTGGGCTTTGAACAAGATACAAATCACCTTTAGATTCATGTCTTGGGCTTTGAACAAGACACCAAAACGACCTTTTTCCTCCCATAGAATAGGAGGAACTACGATCGCTCTGATTTCCCTGTTTCGTTAAACGGGAATACGTAGGCATAAGACTGCAAAATCTTAGCGAGCATACTAATCAAAAACCCAAAATCGAGTATCTCCATCAAATCAACCCAAAAGCATCAAATCTAAACACATTACCAAAAGCCTCACAAATAGTCCAGACACTGTGTTCTTAACAAAATAACCTAAGAGAGACCCACAATCTTAATAGCATCTGTAAACCAATAGTCACCTGTTTAAACTCAGTATGCAAGCAGGGTTAATTAGAGACACTTATTTCCCTTCCTTAATCAGCTTCAATAGGATAAAAAATGAATCGAACTGTAGTACCCCAAAGCGATAGTGCTTCGTAACCACGAAAAAATTCGCGCTACAATTTGATGTCCATTGATCATAAATATATCATATATATCAAATGTGTTGTGTTTGAACTAATTTACCATGCTATTGTTGCTTGTATGATAAGATATCATAGAAGTTGCAAATCTAGGCCTATTTTGAAACCACTATCGGGTTTTATAATTGAACCATCTTTAGAAAATTATAAAAGCACCATTGGATTCCTCGTGAAATTCTAGGCAGGATCCATCTAAATTTCATCCAATTCCATGAAGAATTGAGGAAGTTATGGCCTTCATGCAAATCCACCAAGACTTGGTTTTTCCCTTGGCCTGAGTTTCAAATCAGATCACCCTTATGTATTCATGGGGTGGTTTTGATACATGGATGTATCACCACCCCAGTGGTAAGAGCGCGCTTGTGTTTGGTTAGAGGTCGTGGGTTCAAGACCCACCCAAACCATTTTGCCATTTTGCTATATTTTGCTATTTTTCATATTTTTTATGGTTTTTATAAATTATTTCCAAAATTAATTTCTCTCTCAATTTTAAATATTTTTTATTGGTTCGTTTTTTGAAAATTCACAAAAAAGATTAGGGGTGTTTGTGGGCCGGTTTGGTTCGGTTTCGAGAGAATCCGATACCCGAACCAATGAAAAATAAATGGATTGGTTTGGATTGGATTTTTATATTTTTGCAATAATGCCCAAACCAAACCGATCCGAAAAACAATGGATTGGATTGATCGGATATATTAAAAATAAATATACAAATTATTTTTTAAAAGTTATTTGTGTACACACTAAAATATGAAAAATAAATATTGAACACATGACACATATATTTTTAAGTAAGTTATGACCACCATAGTCATATAGTTGTTGTATTTCATTTAAATATTCAATAACTTAAAACAATTTTACTGCATACTCATACTTCATTCCATAGCATAAAATTGAAGGTTTGCGGTTTGTAGATACTTGTGATTTGAGGTTTTGCGATTTGGGAAGAAGATTTTGGTTTGCGGATACTTGAACTTTGCAATTTTTGAGTTTTATTTATAATGATTGTGATGTTTGGTTTCTCTATATTTCATTATTGAATTATATGCTTGTGATAATTTGAAAGATGTTGTTCCGTCTTTCATTGGAAATGTCCAGAGACTATGCCTTTTTGTTTCTTTCATTATGGGTTGTACTTGGTAATTGCTATAACAATTATTCTCTTCATTCAAATAAATAAGTAATAACTCAATTAAAATTAATAATTTATTATATGAATTAATTATGTTGATTGTTATTGGTTTGGTTCGGGTTTACGGGTAGCAAATTAGAAATCCATTACCCGAACCAATTCACATAGGTTTTAATTGGTTTGATTCGGTATTTGCCCGAACTTGAAAAATGCCCAACCCAAACACATTGGTTTGGTTTGGATTCCGGTTTGGTTCGGATTTGCCTGAACCAATGAACACCCCTAAAAAAGATAAAGTATTTTATTCTAGAAAAATCTCACAAAAATATTATTTATTTAATATATTTGATATTTTTAAAAAGAATTATTTTTTAGGCATTTAAAAATATTTCTTTCTCTTGATTTTTATTATTCAAATGATTTTCAAATCATTCTATGAATGAAACATAATTTTTTAAACATTAATCCAAGAAAACAATTTGTTTTTTCACACATATTTGATAACTTTGATCATTTTAATTGAATTTTTATTCAATTAAAATCAAATAAGGGTTTTGATTATTTTTCACCCTTACAAATCTTTTTCAAAACACTTTTGGGCCTCTAATAGAGTTTAAGACCCATCCCTTGTCACACACAAACCATTTGGGCCTCACTCATTGTAAAAGTCCCGATACGATTTTAAAAATCTCGGCGCGATCGCCATTTTCAAACAATTTTCATATGGGTCTCCCCTTGTGTTGTAAGTCCCATCTTTGTTCTTTTAAAACACTTTTGGGCCTCTAATAGAGTGTAAAACCCAACCCCCTTTGTACATAAATAATTTGGGCCTCAGTCATTGTATAAGTCCCAATACAGTTTTCAAAATAATGGTGCGATCGGTGTTTTTCATCTGGGCATCTCTCTGAGTTGTAAGCCCCATCTCTTGTATAAAAAATAAACTTTGGGCCTCTAATAGAGTGTAAGACCCACTTATTTTGTAAATGCAATAAATTTGGGCCTATGTCATTGTATAAGTCCCTTTGTAGTTTTCAAAACTACTGTACGATGGTCGCCTTTTCAAAAGAATTCCTCTAGGCCTCTCCTTGAGTATAAGCCCCAAACTTCCTTTTACAACAACTTTCTCTTTGATTCAGATTCAAATTCATAGTTGTTATCAAAACTTTCTTCAATTTCTTGAATAACTAACTATATAGCTGTGTTTATAATACTGGAAGCTTGCACAACTATAAGTTCTACCAGTTTCATTTACATACTTGCTTACATATATTTCATCTATATATATATATATATATATATATATATATATATATATATATATACCTGCTTAGAGTTCCCTAGCAATTAGGTTTTGGTTTAGATCAAACCAGTGGTTACTCTCTTAACACAGTCAAAACTAGTTCCCCATAGGAAATTCCTGATACAGTCTTGCCTCCTCTTGGGCTTATACAATATGGAACAGAGAAAGGCATTATTCCCAGTGATACTTTTCTCAAGACTCACAACTTAGAAATATTTGTACAAGAAATTCATTTCCCCAGAGAGGACTAATTCCCGGTGAAACCTCTTTTGAATATTTTCAAATCCTAGAACTGTTCACTAAAGAAAGGATTATTCTAGGTGAAACTTTTCTTAGGCTTGGACCCACAGGCTTCCTAAAAGCATCCCCCAGCCTCCTCTTGGGCTTTGTACAAGGACCCTCAAGCTTCTTAGAAGTTCTCAGCTTCCTCTTGGGCTTAGTACAAGGACCCAAAGACCTCCTACAGGTATAGGACATAACCTAGTCATCTTTTGCTAGTTCAATCCTCCAGAGAGTCAGAACATCAGACTAATTTAGGGTTGATTCTCATCCCTTAAAACACCAGCCTCCTCCTGGGCTTCATACAAAGATCAACCTCTTCATACTAGTATACTCGGAAAGTCTAATCTCCTCTTGGATCTCAAAGAAACCCTCAAGTTTCCTGAAAGAATAGGAAAAAACCCTGATCATTTCATCAATCACTAGCGGATTTAAAACCTCCATAGGTTTTAAAACTCAATCTTTAAAACTTCCATTCTAAATTCCCCATCTAGGGTCAAATTACTACCAATAAACCCTCAATCAGAACCTCAAGGCATCTGATATTTCAACTCTTCTTCAATCCTCAGCCAGAGTTGATTCCCCAATATGGACCTGTCTCTGGATCTCAATAATCCTCAGCAGAAGTTAGCCTCCTCTTAGGCTTCATATAAGAAATGCCCCAACCAGTCTCCTTTTAGGCTTTATATAATGATTTTCCCTCAGCAGTTTTAGCCTTAATCTTGGGCTTTGTACAAGACAGACAAAATATTCTCCAGCTGAGCCAGTCAAATTTTTTACCCTCAATCTTGGGCTTTGTACAAGACACATATAAAACTTCCCCAGTGGAGTCAATTCTTTTTGCCCCAATCTTGGGCTTTGTACAAGACAGATAAAACACTCTCCCCAGAAGAGTCAATTCTTTTTTAGCCTCAATCATGTGCTTTGTACAAGACAGATATAAAAACTCCCTAAACAGAGTCAACCATTTAGCTTCAACCTTAGGCTTTGATCAAGGCACATAAAAACCAACATCCCCTCAGAGGAAATCAAAATCTCTGTAGGAAGACACATCTTTGTACATCACACATCAAAACAGACAATCAAACAAACCCTAGTCCCAGATAATTGTTGTAAGTGGCACACTTGTTGATTCAAAAATCCAAGTTGTAGTCCATCTCTTATCCTGGTAAACCCCTTCTTTTTCACCTAATTGTTGTAAGTGGAAAGCCTCTTGATTATTTACATCCAAGCCAATGTCCCTCTCTTAGCATGGAAGATTCCTAAGGAAAATGTCATTGCTCTACACAGAGTTAAAGTTTCCTCTTCAGGACAAAACCCTTATAAAAGAAATTATGGCATTGCTGGATTCCATATATTCCAGTTAAAGTAATTCTCCTTTATAATCAGTTACCCAACAACTGTGATAAACAAGGAAATTATGGCATTGTTGTATTCCATAAGATTGCGAAGTCTTAGCGAGGACACAAATCAAAAACTTTGGGTCCAGTACCTTACCAAAAACAACGAAAAACCTGAAAACAACAAAAATTACTCACTCAACACTCCCTAAGGAGAAACTTTCCCAATTTATAACAGATAAACACCAGTAAGTAGATGACAGAAGAACATGCCAAACAATCTATGAATAACCATATATACGCTGGGTAATTGACAACTTCCATTTGTATAATCTGACCCCGGAACCCCCAATCTCTTAGCATTTGTTAAAGAAAACATTTGTGTTCAAGGTTAGTTTTAGATATCTTCCCTTTCCTTTCCAGCTTCATAGGATAAATAAGAAATCAGAAAGTAGCACCCAATTCCAACCATTGCAGTAAGGTGGTCGCGTCACCGACAAAAATCGCACGCTACAGCCACCCTTATTTGTTAAGAGGACTTGAAAAAAGTGGTGTCGGATCTCATTGACAAGGCGGTGTCTACTTCTGGTGTCTACTTCGAGGGCGCCAAGGAGCGGATCTTCTTCTCCACCCAAACCTGGACTTGAGTCAAATGTATTTTCTTAAAGATGTCTGAGATGGTGAGCTGGTGGATAAAGAGACAGTGGCCTCCCTCAAAAGTATCATTCCTATTAAGGATACTCATGGCTAGGATTGGGAGATGACACGTGGAGAGTATGAAGTCCCTCAGCCAGAGAATGTTGTTGAGGAGGTGGTAACTAAGGAGTAAAAATGATGGTTTGGTTTGTTTCTTAGCCCCTAGCGGCCTTTGTTTTTCTCAGCCCCTTTGGATTTTTTTTGTAATTCTATGTTCCTTCATGGGATTAAGTAATTGGTTTGAATAACATCCTCCCCTTGGGGGTAACTTTTTATGTTAATTACTATTATTATCTTCTCTTATACTAGTATGCGATTTTGACCCTTTGATGCTTGCCTAAGGGAGTTTTTCGTTGTGATATACTCTATAGGTTGCAAGGATCCCTCTTTAGGATCCAATAAACTTGATTGCCTCAATGGGTAGTAAGGATCTCACTAAAAGATCCATCAATTGATCGCCTTAATGGGCGGAAAGAATCCCACTTACGGATCAACCAAACTTGATTTCCTTTTTATGGGCGACAAGGATCTTACTTAAAGATCCAGCAATTGATTGCCTTGACGGGAAGCAAGGATCCCAATTAAGGATCCCGCGATTGATCACCCCAATGGGGGACAAGGATTTCACTTAAGGATCTAGCAATTAATCGAATCAATAGGTAGCAAGGATCCCAATTAAGGATCCATGGATTTGGCCGCCTCAACTGGAGGAAAAGATCCACTTAAGGATCTAAAAATTTTTATTTCCTCAATGGTGAGCAAGGATCCCACTAAAGGATCTAACGATCGATCTCTTCAATTAGAGCCAAGGATCCCACTTAAGGATCTAGTGATTGATCGCCTCAATGGGCGGAAAGGATCTCACTTAACGATCTAGCGGTTGATCGCCTCAAAGGGCAGCAAGGATCCTACTCAAGGATACAAAAAATATGACCACTTGTAAAGGCGGCAAAGATCTCTCTTAAGGACCCGACAATTACGATTTCCTCGATGGGAGGCAAGGATCCCACTTAAGGATCCTGTGTTTGATCACCTCAATGGGCAATAAAGATCCCACTTAAGAATCCAACGATTAAGCATCTCAAAGGGCATCAAGGATCTCACTTAAGGATCCAATGAATATGATTTCCTATATGGGCGACAAGGATCCCATCTAAGGATCTAGTGATTATGATCGCCTCAACAAGTAGCAAGTATCCCACTTAAGGATTCAGTGATTGATTCCCAAGTTGGGTGGAAAGGATCCTACTTAATGGTCCATGAATTTTATCTACTCAGTAGATGTCAAGGATCTCACTTAAGGATCCAACAATCTCGCCTCAATGGCCAGAAAGGATCCCACTTAATGATCCAACAAATATGATCGCCTCTATGGGAAGAAAAAAATCCCACTTAAGGATCCAGCAATTATGATCACCCTAATGGGCAAAAAGGATCCCACTTAAGGATCCAACAAATCATCACCTCAATAGGTAACAAGGATGCCACTTAAGGATCTATCAATTATATCTTCTTAAAGAGCGGTAGATAACACACTGAAGGATCTAGTGACTAATCACTTCAATGGGAGGCAAGGATCCCACTTAAGGATCAAGTGAATATGATCACCTCTATGGGCGACAAGGAACCAACCTAAGCATCCAAAAATTAGAATCGCCTCGACATGCGACAAGGATCCCAATTAAGGATGTAGCGATTAATTGCCTCAATAAGCGACACGGATCCCACTTAAGGATCCAATAATTTGATCGCCTCAAGGAGCGACAAGGGTCCCACTTAAGTATGTAACATCTTTTATCGCCTCAATGGGAGGAAAAGATCCCATTTAAGGATCTAACGATTGATCGCCTTAACGGGTGGCAAGGATACCACTTAAGTATTTAGCGATTGATCACCTCTATGGGCGACAAGGAACCAACCTAAGCATCCAACAATTAGAATCGCCTATACGTTCGACAAGGATCCCAATTAAGGATGTAGTGATTAATTGCCTCAATAGGCGACACGGATCCCACTTAAGGTTCTAGTAATTTGATCGCCTCAAGGAGCAACAAGGATCCCACTTAAGTATGTAACATCTTTTATCGCCTCAATGGGAGGAAAGGATCCCATTTAAGGATCTAACAATTGATCGCCTTAACGGGTGGCAAGGATACCACTTAAGTATCTAGCGATTGATCACCTCAATGGGTACTAAGGATCCTACTTAAGGATCTAGTGAAAATGATTTCCTTTATTGGCCGTAATGATCCCACTTAAGTATCCAATGATTATGATCACCTCAATGAGTAACGAGGATCCCACTTAAGGATCCTGCAATTGTTCTCCTCAATGGGCGACCATGATCCCACTTAAGAATCCAGCAAATTTGATCACCTTAATGTATGGCAAGGATCCCACTTAAGGATCCAATGATTGATCGCCTTAATGGGCGGCTAGGATCCCACTTAAGGATCTAGTGATTGATCAACTTAATGGGCTGTAAGGATACCACTTAAGGATCTGACGATTGATCGCCTCAATGGGCTCCAATAATCCTACTTAAGGATCAAGTGAAAATGATTGCCTTTATGGGACACAATGATCCCACTTAAGGTTCCACCAATTAAGATCACCTCGACGAGCAACAAGGATCCCACTTAAGGATCATATAATTGATCACCTCAATGGGCGACAAGGATCCTACTTAAGTATCAAGAAAATTTGATCGCCTCAATGTGTGGCAAGAATCCCTCTTAAGGATCCAATAATTGATCACCTCAATGGGCATCTAGGATCCCAACTAAGGATCTAGTGAATAATTACCTCAATGGGCGGTGTCATACCCTAAATTTTGACCACAAGACTTCACATCATTGTGCAAATCATCACCACAATATAGATGTATTTTCATACCTCACTAATCCTTTCTAAGATTGTTGAGTATTTTTCATACCCCAAATTTTGACCACAAGATTTCCCATCATTGTGAAAATCATCACCACAATATGGATGTACCATCATACCTCATCAATCTTCTCAAAGATTGTTGAGCATTCACTACAAGCAAGATTTAGGATTTTAAGCCCTCTCGGAGTACTTAGACAAAGGATCAATCAAGAATTTACATGATCCTCAACCTGTCAAACCTCTCAAACATCCATGAATGATCAAGAGGTCTCCCACATCAAGAATCAACCCCAAGAGTGCAACATCTCAAGTTGATCAAGCCTCAAGATCAACAGTGTCACTAAATTAGGGTTTTGGTCGACCATGGCCTCCAGAGGGAAATTTTCATCTGGGCATGAGCTAATACTTCAAAACATGATCCAAGAATCTCAAAGGGACCTCATGGACCCAATCACATGTTCAAGATAGACTCGGGGGAGGCAATCATCAAAAATCAGGAATTAGTGTTTCTTGACCTAATTAACCCCTGAGTTGACTTTTGGAGCAATGCATGAGCCAAGCCCCCAAGAAATTTTTTGAAGACCTAAAATATCTTATATTGATCCACCTACAAGTTCAAATGAACACAAAAAAACTTGGTCCATGAGCAAGATGAAGATGCAAATTCATCTGGACCACCAATTAGGGTTTCTGAGGAAAAGTCAACCCTATCTTTGACTTTTGACCAAGACATCATCTCAAACCTTGGGACATGATTCAAGACCATCTAAAACACCTATGGAATCCATCCATTATGTTTGAATTAGGTTAAGGATTTGATTTCATAGAGGATCACAAAGTTTGAATTTCATCTGAAAAAAGTCAACTGTGCCAGAAATCAAGTTTGTCTTTTTGAATTTCTTGACAAACATGGATTCTCTAAGTCAAAAAAAATGGTAACTTATTGTTTAGATCATCATCCATCAAGAAAAATCAAGAAAAGTGGGGTTACTTGCAAAAGGGGCAACCATAAGAAACTTGAAATTTCACTAAGTCATGAAAAAAAAGTGATTAATATCCAATTTTGCAAGACCATAACTTGTGATCCTAGCAACCTTTTTCTTCCATCCAAAGCTCAAATGAAATCTCTCATTACATACCTCAAGATTGTCAACTACAACAGATTCCAAATCCTTGTGGATTTTGAGTTATGGATTGATCAAAATCACAAAAATATGAAAATGGCAATTTTTCCAACACTTGGTAAAATTTTGGACAGAATCTGTTTTGGATTCTCACCAACTTTGAGGATATTTTTCATTGTGATCCAAGATGATTCAAGACATAGTTAAACATCAAAATTGAAGTATGTTATTGGGGCTTTCCAAAAAGTACAAGAGCCTCCCATGGTTCAACTTGAACAAGAAGTTATAAGCCTCCAAAAATGGCATTTTTCACCCTGCCCACACAAAGGCATAAAAACATAACTTGGTTCCCACGATTTCTTGAGCCAGTTTTGGGCACTTGCATCATTTCATTTATGTCCAAAATCAACTTGAATGATGAAGAATCTGATCACAAGGCCACCAAGTCAAAAACCTCATCCTTTAGGCATGTGACGTTCAAAGTTCAAAATTCAAAACTTTCAAATTTGTCATGAAACATTTAAGGGATGCATATTGCTGACATGTAGCAGTCCACAACATTGCAACTGAGTCAAGATGAACTCAAGCATCATAAGACCATAGGCCTGCAAGATTGACCCAAGTTAATGGCTATCGGAGACTTTGGCACATGACAAAGTTTAATGGAAAATGGAGTGATCCAGCCTCCAATCACTATTACTCCCTAAACAAACTTGTTTTACTATAAATAGAGCTTATTTTTTTATCAATTTAAGTACACCAAAGCATAATAACTCATGCTTTTCTTCCAATCACTCTGAAAAACCAGAATTTTCTTCTCTTTCAAGTCACGTTCGAATTTTCAAATAGAGATCAATTCCATCAAAACCAACCATCCCAGCACCTCACATATGTCATATACAAGTGATCCATAACCTCAAAACACATCTGGAACACTAGAATCACAAAGTCACCATCCATTTGCTCAAGCTTTTTGGCCTATTTGCAGTTGGGGTACCACAACAAGTTCCGGGTTGTTTCAATCCATTCCAAGCTTCCAAACACACTACTTGAGGTCCATTGAAGCAGTTCAGATCATCATACAACATCTGTAACACCTACAACTGAGGATTCGATTTCGTCTTGCAGAGGTAAGCCCGACACTCTCAAACTCTATGATTTATGCATCTTAAATGTGTTTTCAAGTTACAAACATGTTTCTGCACTTATGTAGAGTGTTTCCCCTGAATCAATTGCTTTGTAGTTATCGTGTATAGGATTTCATAGTGTTCTTGCAGAAATTAGGGTTCATGTGTTCATCATTTGATTTCTCACTCCACACTGAATATAAATGCAATTAAATTATATTACTGAAATCCTTGTTCAAAAACACACAACTTTCATGTTTATAAAAATAAAAACCATAACGTATTAAGAGAGATATGTGAGGTTTTGCAAAAATGACATGGAGGGGAGTCGCGAGGAAGAAGACCGTTGGCGCCATAATTTGAATTTTTGAATTTTTGAATTTTTGATCATTTTTATTAATTGATTTCAAAAATTATTTTCTCTCTCATTTTTAATCATTTTTTATTGGTTCTTTTTTGAAAAAGTCACGAAAATGTTAAAATATTTTATTCTACAAAAAAATCAAATTTATATTATTTATTTAATATAGTTTGAATTTTTTAAAATAATTTCATTTTATTTGTTTTAAAATATTTTCAAATGAAATTTCTATCTTGATTTTTCAAATTCAAATGAATTCCAAGTTTTCATGTGATTAAACATGATTTTTTAAAACAATTTTCAAAGTTCACACCTTGTTTTTGAATATATTATATATTTTGTGTCATTTTTTTATTTAATATCCTTTGAAAATTGTATTTTTAAATTAAAATTAGGGTTTTTCTTAATTTTGATTTTTTTAAACTTCATTTTGAAATACTTTTGGGTCTCAAATAGAATGTAAGACCCATCCCCTTTGTAAATAAATAATTTTGGGCATCAATCATTGTATAAGTCCCAATACGATTTTCAAAATAACGGTGCGATCTCTGTTTTTGTCATCCGGTCATCTCCTTGAGCTATAAGCCTTAACTCTTGTATAAAATAACACTTTTGAGCCTCTAATAGAGTATACGACCCATTCCTTCTTGTACATAAATAATTTGGGCCTCAATCATTGCATAAGTCCCTTTGTGGTTTTCAAAATCACGACGCGATCGTTGCCTTTTAAAAAACAATTTTTGGGCCTCTCCTTGAGTATAATCCCCATTATTCTTTCTTCACAAACACTTTTGGGCCTCTAATAGAGTGTAAGACCCAAACCCTTTTGTACAAAGGCAATTTTTGGGCCTTTGCTATAGTATAAGTCCCACAACGTCTTTCGTATCGCAATGCGATCAATGTTTTCAAATAAGTAGTCTGGGCCTCTCCTTGAGTTATAAGCCCCAAACATTCTTAAACAAAAACTTTCTTTTTAATTCAAATTCAAGATTCAAAGTTTTCTCAAAACTTTCTTCAATTTCTTGAAACCTTAATCAATAATACAGATGTAGTCAATATAATCAATCACCATATGCTTGGGCTTTCATCTGACTAAGTCCCAATATCTCTTCAATACATACCTGTTTATATATATATATATGATTGTACATATTTATCTAGAGTTTTCCCCAACAGTTAGGTCTACACTTAGGTCAAACCAGAGGTTACTCCTAAACATAGTCAAAACTAGTTGCCTCATAGGAAATTCCCAATACAGTCTGCCTCCTCTTGGGCTTATACAATATGGAACAGAGTAAGGCATTATTCCCAGTGAAACTTTTCTCAAGACTGTCAAAACTTAGAAATAGATATATGTACACAAGAAATTCATTTCCCCATAGAGGATTATTCTCGGTGAAACCTCTCTTGAATTTCTTCAAACCTTAGAATTGTTCACCAAAGAAATGACTTATTCCCGGTGAAACCTTTCTTGAACTTTTCTTAGGCTTGGACCCCACAAGCTTCTTAAACGTTCCCCAGCCTCCTTTTGGGCTTAGTACATGGACCACCGAGATTATTAGAAGTTCCCCAGCCTCCTCCTGGGCTTATTACAAGGACTCAAAGGCTTCCTAAAAACATACGATGGAAATTAGTTGTCTCTACTAATTCAATCCTCAGGAGAGTCAAAATTCCAGAACATCAGACCATTGAAGGATTGATCTTCATCCCTTAAACTAAAAGCCTCCTCTTGGACATCATACAAAGACCCTTATCTACACCAGAGCCTACCGCTTATTGAGAAACTTGGACAGTCTCAGCCTCTTCTTGGGATTCATTCAAACAAGACTAGGAAAGTCTCATTTCCTCTTGGATCTCACATAGAAACCTTCAAGTTTCCTAAAAGCATAGGAAGAACTCTGATCATTATACCAATACACCAGTCTCCAACAGAGTTATAACCTCCAAGGTTTTCAAACTCAAACTTGAACTTCCCTGATACCTAAAAAGGTTTAACATTAACCTTAAAACATCCTAACCATGGTCAATTTACCATCAAAAAATCCCTAATAGAATCAGAGCCTCATGGCATCTGGTATTTCAACTCTTCTTTGATTCCCAACAAGAGTAAATCCCTTTGGATTCCCCCAACACAATTTGGACCTGCTCCTGGATTTCAAATAATCCTTAGCAAGAGATAGCCTCCTCTTAGGATTCATATAAGAATTTCTCCAGCGGAGTTTTCCAACCTCAATCTTGGGCTTTGTACAAGACAAATATTAAACTCCCAAGTGGATTCAACCTTTTTAGCTTCAACCTTGGGCTTTGATCAAGGCATACAAAAATCAATATCCCCACAGATGAGATAATAAGTCTTCTATGTAGGAGGATATTTCCTCTATATATCACATATCAAAACAAATAATCAAAACCTTTTCCCAGATAATTGTTGTAAGTGGCACACTTATTGATTTAAAATCCAACCTGGAGTTTGTAACACCCCAAATCCCCATGCTTAATTTATTGTAATTTATCAGAGTAAAATAGAATTTATGGATTTAGGATGCTACTTCTACTACTCAAGTTAACATGTACACACTACTATTACTATGATATTAAAATTAGACATAGTATTTCAACTTAGTATGCACAGCGGAAATCCAACATAAGAAAACATGTTTGGTCACAAATAAAATCCTTAAAGAAAACAATAGTAATATATAACAAGTATTAGAAGATTCTAGTGTTCCGACACCACGGGTGTTACAAACTCAGAGCAGACGCGACTCGATAACTCACACCAGAAGATCTCGTCATACCCGCTCCAACTGCTAACTACTCCTGCTTATCTGCACGTTACCCACGTGGAGGCAACATTCAAACAGAAGGGGTGAGATTCTTAAATCAACAAAAGAGAGAGATGATATAAATAGAAAAGCATACATCATCAAGTTGTTCACCATAGCATATATCCAAATAAGAATCACACACATTAACTTATGCACAGATAAACATATACAACCACACCAACTATCATGCAACACAACCAACAAGAGAATGCAAGAGAGACTCAACTAGACTCAATGCATGTGATACCAAAACTATCACTATTTCATGATCACATTTCCCGTCGGAATTCTCGACCCCAGTTTCATGGTCAAGTATAATCCCTATTTCATGATCACACCACGACCCCTGTTTCATGGTCACGTATGACCCCTATTTCATTATCACACCAACAACTGTGATTGCTCACACCTCACCAAGGCACACAATCACGCAAACCACAACGATTCCATAAAGGAATCCGGATAGATGATAACACCCCACCCGGGCACGCCATCCCCCGACTATGCACATGCCATGCACCAACAATGACAGTATGCAACAACGACTCATACATACATATAGCATACTCATCTTCATACTAACATCATTTAACAGTCAACATGCATTCATATAATCATATATCATTACATCAATACACAACTACACACCTTTGCATTATTCAATCATGCATTTCACATCAACATCACCCAACAAGCACATAACACATCCATACATGCTCACCACACAACAGTAACAACACAACATTCATAGAATATAACACAGATAATTTCTATGAATTTTAAGTGAATAAAAAAATGTTTTTAGTTCCAGGTCGCGCTAAGCGCGCCCCTCCCGCCCTAAGTGCGCTACTCACTGCCCCGAAGGGGAGAAAATCCTTCAGACCACGCTAAGCGCGCACTATGATTTCTGCAGTCCGAACCCTACGATGACAGCAGTAAATCACCTGTGTTTTTCTACCCTAAACTCGATTTTTAACATAAAATATTCATAGATTTGGTACACATAACCTACATCTAACATCTGCAATTCAATCAAACAAATTAACCAAGAATAATTCAACAATTCCAATTAGTTTATCACAAAATTCCTAAAACCTACGTTCGACCCCATGAAATCTAACTTAAGGATTTCTAATTCAATACTTACATCATCTAACCCTTCAGAGATGAAAGAAATCCCACCCTTACCTTAGGTTTCTTGATTTCTTCTTCACACTCTTCTCCTTCTCTGACCTAGCTTCCTCTGTTCTTCCTTTCTCTTTTCCCCAAAACACGTACTGAAAGTTTCTCCTCCCTAATCCCTTTTCTCTTATATTTTCCTTATTATTCCAATAATATTCTTGTTATCTAATATTATCATTATTATTATTTAGATATTACTATTATTATTTCACCAAACCCAATAATAATAAAATAATATCCTCCATAATTCAAATAATAATATTAACCAACTAACTCTTCCTCCGACACCTTAATCTTCACAAATCTAAAGACACTACCCCATCCTAAGGGTGACCTTACTTGACCAAAGTACACCCACACACACTACATACAAAAATATTCAATTTAATCACGAAAATAATTAAATTAAATCGGGGTGTTACAACTCTACCCCACTTGAAATATTTTCGTCCCCGAAAATTTACCTCATCCGAACAACTCGGGATACGACTCTCGCATCCCGCTTTCCAGCTCCCACGTCATATTTCCACCAGCAACTCCTCCCCATACTACCTTCACAAGAGCGATCTCCTTACCCCTTAGTTGCTTTACCTCGTGGTCTTCAATCCGTACTGGTAAGGCTTCAACTGTAAGGTTATCCCTTACTTCCACATTATCCATCAGAACCACATGCGACGGATCCGGAACATACTTTCGAAGCTGCGACACATGAAACACATCATGCAAATTTGACAGATTGGGTGGCAACGCCACTCTATAGGCAACAGGTCCAACTCTTGCAGATATCTGATATGGTCCAATAAACTGAGGAGTAAGCTTCTTCGACTTCAATGCACGACCAACCACAGTCACTAGAGTGACTCTCAAAAACACATGGTCTCCTTCTTGGAATTCAAGATCCTTCCTCCTCTTATCATGGTAGCTCTTCTGCCTACTCTGTGAAGCTTTCATCTTTTCCCAAATCATCTTCACCATTTCAGTAGTTTGCTGAACAATCTCAAGTCCAAGTACTACACTCTCACTAGATTCGTGCCAACACAAAGGCGTCCGGCACCTACGACCATACAACGCTTCAAAAGGTGCCATCCTGATACTGGAATGATAACTGTTGTTATAATTGAACTCAATCAGCGGAAAATGACTATCCCAAGCACCTCCTTGTTCAGTACACAAGCCCTCAACAGATCTTCCAAAGACTGGATAGTTCTTTCCATCTCACCATCCATCTGTGGATGATAAGCCGAACTCAACCTCAACTTCGATCCTAAAGCTTCCTGCAAACTCTCACAAAATCTGGAAGTGAACCTTGGATCTCGATCCGACACAATACTCAATGGGATTCCATGCAACTTCATAATCACCTGAACATAAATCTCTGCCAACTTCTGCAATAGAAAACTGATATTAATCGGAATGAAATGTGTCGACTTCGTTAGTCTATCCACCACAACCCAAATAGAATCATGCCCTCTCGGCGTATTAGGCAACCATGTCACAAAATCCATAGAAATACTGTCCCATTTCCACTCTGGAATGTCTAGCGGCTGCATCATACCAGCAGGTTTCTGATGTTCCATTTTCGACTTTTGGCAAGTCAAACAAGCATACACAAACTACGCGACATCACGTTTCAATCCAGGCCACCAAAATATCTCCTTCAAGTCTTGATACTTCTTCGTAGCTCCTGGATGGATACTCAAACTACTCCGATGACCTTCCTCTAAAATCATTCTCTTCAACTCGGGATTATCAAGAATGCAAATCCTATCACGGAATCTCAACACACCCTGCTCGTCCACCCTGTACTCATTACCTTCTACTTGGTTATCTCCAATTATCAAACCCACCAGCTTCACATCCAACTTCTGTTTGTCTCTGATATTATCAAGAAATTCATTGTTGATTGTCAGCATACCCAACATAACACCATGCGGTGTCTGATCACAAACCAAACTCATATCTCTAAACTGTTCAGTCAATTCTAACTCTTTAATCATCATAGCAGACATATGCAACGATTTTTGACTTAGAGCATCAACCACGACATTAGCTTTTCCGGGATGATAGTTCAAGCCAAAATCATAATCCTTCAAGAATTCTAACCATATTCTCTTCCTCATATTCAATTCCTTCTGATCAAACAAATACCTCAAGCTCTTATGATCACTATACACCTCAAATCTGGAACCATAGAGATAATGCCTCCAAATTTTCAATACAAAGACCACTGCGGCTAACTCCAAATCACGAGTCAGATAATTCCTCTCATGTACTCTCAACTGTCATGAAGCATAAGCCACAACCTTACTATCCTGCATTAGCACACCTCCCAAACCCAACAAAGAAGCATCGCAATACACTACAAACGGTTCATTTGGTTCAGGTAGAACCAACACAGGAGCTGTAGTCAACCTCTTCTTCAGCTCAACGAAATTCTTCTCACACTGTACATCCCACATAAATGCTTTACCTCTGCACGTCAACTGAGTCAACGGAAGTGCCAACTTCGAAAACCCTTCAATAAATCTTCGGTAATAACCAACTAAACCCAAGAAACTTCTAATCTCAGGTACCGACTTCGGAGTCTACCATTGTAGAACCGCGTCTACTTTGGATGGATCTACAGCAATACCATCACCAGAAATAACATGACCAATAAAACTTACCTCTCTCAACCAGAATTCACACTTAGACAACTTGGCATAAAGTTTCTTTTCTTTTAACACTTGCAACACAATCCGCAAATGTTCAACGTGTTCTTCTTCTGACTTGGAATAGATCAGAATATCATCTATAAAGACAACCACAAACTGGTCTAAGTACTCATGAAAGATACGATTCATATATTCCATGAATACACCAGGTGCATTAGTAACTCTGAATGGCATCACCACATACTCATAATGTCCATATCGAGTTCTAAACGTCGTTTTCTGAATGTCTTCGTCTTTTACCCGTATCTGATGATAACCCGACCTTAAGTCAATCTTACTAAACACAAGGGCACCCACTAACTGGTCCATCAAGTTATCTATTCTCGGAAGTGGATACTTATTTTTAATCGTCACCTTATTCAACTGTCTGTAATCAATACACAACCTCATACTACCATCCTTTTTCTTCACCAACAACACTTGAGCTCCTCAAGGTGATACACTTGGTCTCATAAATCTCTTCTCTAACAAGTCCTCCAGTTGCTTCTTCAGTTCCGACAACTCTGATGCCGACATCCTGTATGGTGCCATAGAAATAGGTCTGGTACCAGGGACAAGATAAATATCAAATTCTACTTCCCTCTTTGGTGGTACATCGGCAATGTCATAAGGAAACACTTCATGAAATTCAAGCACCACTTGTAGTTCATTAATCACTGAATTACTCTCTACTAACAAAGATGCAAACAATGCAAGACAGAAAACCATCTTCTACCTCTTCCTCAGGAGCAAGAAATCGAACCGACTTGTTGAAACAGTTAATATGAACATGGTTGAACTCCAACCAGTTCATACCCAAGATCACGTCGAGACCTCCCAACGGTAAACAAATCAGGTCCACACCAAAGTCCTTACCATAGATGGATAACGGACAATTCAAACAGACTAAAGAAGTAGTCACCGATCCCTTAGCAGGAGTTTTGATAACCATCTCTCCCTTCATAGGAGAAACAACAAGGCCTAGTCTTCTTACACAATCAGCATCAATAAAGGAGTGCGTAGCACCAGTATCAATAATAGCAATCAAAGGTGTATTATTAATATAACATGTACCTCTGATCAATCTGTCCTCGCTGGAAGTCTGAGTCCCTGCCAAAGCGAACACTTTTCCTCCAGTCGAAGCTTGCTTTGGTTTCTGACAACGAGTACTAATATGGCCCTATTCCCTACAATTGTAACAAGTAACCACATTAGCTTTGCAGTCAGCAATCAGATGTCCTGCCTGACCACACTTGAAGCACTTCTTCACATCGCTCGTGCACTCACTGACACGATGTCCCAACTCGCCACATCTGAAACACTTCAGAGGAGCAGAAGCACCTCCCCCATTTGGCTTCTTGCCATCAGTATGTTTCTGTTTACCTTTCTCAGCTGGAGCTGCATAAGGCTTCCCACGATTCACCGGTTGTTTTCCTCTTCTCTCGGCCATCCCCTTATAGTGAGCCGATCGAGCTTGGCTATCCTCCTCAAAGATCCTGCAACAATCAACCAAGTCTGGAAACCGTATGATCCTCTGATAACCAATTGCCTGCTTGATCTCAGGCCTCAAACAATTCTCGAACTTGACACATTTCGAGAACTCAGTTGTCGCCTCACTGTAATGAGGATAAAACTTTGCCAAATCCAAAAACTTAGCAGCATATTCAGTCACTGACATGCTACCCTGCTTCAGCTCCAAGAACTCTATCTCCTTCTTCCCTCGGGCATCTTCAGGAAAATACTTCCTTTAGAATTCCCTACTGAACACAGCCCAAGTAATAGCCTCGCCTGCGGCCCCCAACACTTGACGAGTACTGACCCACTAGTCATCAGCCTCCTCAGCCAACATATGAGCGCCTAACCGCACCTTTTGTGCTTCAGGGCACTCCATAAACTGAAATATTCTCTCAATCTCCTTGAGCCAAGTCTGCGCTCCATCCGGATCATACCTTCTCTTGAAAGTAGGCGGGTTGTTCTTCCGAAACTCATCAATCTCGCTAGCACGTGGCAGATTCTGTACCGCTTGAGCCATAGCTTGCAAGGCAGCAGCAAGAGCAGCATCGTTCCTTCCAGCCATTCCAAAATCTATCACACACCAACAACAGAACCCAATGGTTATGGAACCGACACCGACACTAAACAACTAACATACGACAATGACTCGACAACTTGGTCGGACGGACCGACCTGCTCTGATACCACTTTGTAACACCCCAAATCCCCACGCTTAATTTATAGTAATTTATTAGAGTAAAATAGAATTTATCGATTTAGGATGCTACTTCTACTACTCAAGTTAACATGTACACACTACTATTACTGTGATATCAAAATTAGACATAGTATTTCAACTTAGTATGCACAGCGGAAATCCCATATAAGAAAACATGTTTGGTCATACATAAAATCCTTAAAGAAAACAGTAGTAATATATAACAAGAATTAGAAGATTCTAGCATTCCGACACCCCCGGTGTTACAAACTCAGAGCAGACGCGACTCGATAACTCACACCAGAAGATCTCGTCTTCTCTGCTCCAATTGCTAACTACTCCTGCTTATCTGCACGTTACCAACGTGGAGGCAATATTCAAACAGAAGGGGTGAGATTCTTAAATCAACAAAAGAGAGAGATGATATAAATAGAAAAGCATACATCATCAAGTTGTTCACTATAGCATATATCCAAATAAGAATCACACACATCAACTTAAGCACAGATAAACATATACAACCACACCAACTATCACGCAACACAACCAACAACAGAATGCAAGAGAGACTCAACTAGACTCAATGCATGTGGTACCAAAATGATCCCTGTTTCATGATCACAGTTCCCGTCGGAACTCTTGACCCATGTTTCATGGTCAAGTATGATCCCTATTTCATGATCACACCACGACCCCTGTTTCATGGCCACGTACGACCCCGATTGCATGATCACACCAACAACTGTGATTGTTCACACCTCACCAGGGCACGTGATCACGCCAACCACAACGATTCCATAAAGGAATCCAGATAAATGATAACACCCCACCCGGGCACGCCATCCCCCGACTATGCACATGCCATGCACCAACAATGACAACTTGCAACAACGACTCATACATACATATAGCTTACTCATCTTCATACTAACATCATTTAACAGTCAACATGCATTCATATAATCATATATCATTACATCAATACACAACTACACACCTTTGCATTATTCAATCATGCATTTCACATCAACATCACCCAACAAGCACATAACACATCCTTACATGCTCACCACGCAACAGTAACAACACATCATTCATGGAATATAACACAGATAATTTCTATGAATTTTAAGTGAATAAAAAAAATATTTTTAGGTCCGCGCTAAGCGCGCTACTCACTGCCCCGAAAGGGTGAAAATCCTTCAGACTGCGCTAAGCGCGCTAGACCGCACTAAGCGCGCACTGCGATTTTTGCAGTCCGAACTCTGCGATGACCGCAACAAATCACCTGTGATTTTCTACCCTAAACTCAATTTTTAACAGAAAATATTCATAGATTTGGTACACATAACCTACATCTAACATCTGCAATTCAATCAAACAAATTAACCAGAAATAATTCATCAATTCCAATCAGTTTATCACAAAATTACTAAAACCTACATTCGACCCCATGGATTCTAACTTAAGGATTTATACTTCAATACTTACATCATCTAACCCTTGAGAGATGAAATAAATCCCACCCTTACCTTAGGTTTCTTGATTTCTTCTTCACACTCTTCTCCTTCTCTGACCTAGCTTCCTCTGTTCTTCCTTTCTCTTTTCCCCAAAATACGTACTGAAAGTTTCTCCTCCCTAATCCTTTTTCTCTTATATTTTCCTTATTATTCCAATATTATTCTTGTTATCTAATATTATCATTATTATTATTCAGATATTACTATTATTATTTCACCAAACCCAATAATAATAAAATAATATCCTCCATAATTCAAATAATAATATTAACCAACTAACTCTTCCTCCGGCACCTTAATCTTCACAAATCTAAGGACACTACCCCATCCTAAGGGTAACCTTACTTGACAAAAGTACACCCACACACACTACATACAACAATATTCAATTTAATCACGAAAATAATTAAATTAAATCGGGGTGTTACAGAGTCCTTTTATCCTGGCTAAAATCTCTCTTTCATCTAACTACAGTAAGTGGCAAGCCTCTGGATTATATACATCCAAGCCAATGTCCTTCTCTTAGCATGAAAGATTCATAAGAAAAACGTGGCATTGCTCTACACTGAGTTAAAGCTTTCTTCCTTCATGACATCCAAGGAAATTATGGCATTGTCGGATTGTACATATCCTAGTTAAAGTAATTTCCCTTATAACCAAATTCTCAACATCTGTGTTGAATAGGTAAGATATCTCCCTTTAGAGATGACAAATTCTCTCTCAGTCAAACTTTAGATTCAATCTTGGGCTTTAAACAAGACACAAATACTCATCTAGCTTCAATCTTGGGCTTTAATTAAGACACCAAAAATATTTCCTCCCTTAGAATAGGAGGAACTACGATTGCTCTAAATTTCCAAATCTCTTTAAGGGAATACGTAGGCATAAGATTGCATGATCATAGCGAGCGCACTAATCAAAAACCCTTAGGTCCAGTAACTTCCCAAAAACAACGGAAAACCCAAAAACAACAAAAACATCCTCTCAATCTCCCAAAGGAGAAACTTTCCCAATCCACAACAGATAAACACGAGAAATATTTTAAGTCAACAAGAATACATGCAATAAAAGGTTCCTATGGATTACCATAGATACACTGGGTGTTAATAGCTTCCCTTTGTATAACCAGACCCTGATCCCCGATCTCTTATCATTTGTTAAAGAAAACATTTGTGTGCAAGGTTAGTTTTAGATATCTTCCCTTTCCTTTCTAGCTTCATAGGATAAATAAGAAATCAGAAAGTAGCACCCAATTCCAACATTGTGGTAAGGTGGTCGCGACACCGACAAAAATTGCACGCTACAGAAAAATGGCGACTCTGCTGGGGATTTTAGATTAGAGTTCCTAAGAGGTCTAGGCCTTGATTTGCATTTATTTCGTTGTTTATTTACTTTATTTCTCTTTATATATATATATATATATATATATATATATATATATATATATATATATCAATCTGCTGTCATACTACTTGATACCCGTGTTTAAATTACTGTTAACTGGGAATTCTATTGATACGCATGTGTTGAGTTTGGGAGAACATTAAGATAAGTGGTAGCATCTCCAGGAAAAGCTTATAGGGAGTGAATCCCGACCAAGCTAACTTGGCAGTCCACTGAATCAGTGGAGGTATCCGTGTGGAATTGCTAATGTTGAACGAGCATGTCGTGAAAGCATTGTTTTTCCCAGTGCGGTACCCATGAAACTCAGGATTTAGTAGACATTTAACCATTTGGTCAATAGGTAGTGCGGTGACTATCGGGAATAGTTGATACGTGATACTACACTCAAAAGAGATTCATCTTAGGATATTATAGCTCTGATGAGTCAATCATCTTGCTGTTAATATCCCTAAGAGGAGTCAATAATTTTGGGAACCTTTGTTAGAACCCGTTCTACAGGTACAAAAATTGACCTATTAGTACACACCTTTGGGGATGGGTAGATCCATGGCTCCATGCTCGTGACGATGAACCCCTAAACCCGTGTTTTCAAATGTTTTTGTTTCGTAGCATTCATGCATCCATGCATTCATTAAAAAAACATTTTCAAAACAAGAAAAATCTTTTTCTAAAAGAACTAAAACTATAATTGCAAATATCAGAGGTTGCGTTATGGATTTCGGTAGAAGAAAAATGCATAAGTACACCTTCAAGGTTCCAAAACTGGAAGATCTAAGGAAATTGGGAAGGATGATTACTAATCCTGAGGCTTTCAGAGCTAAGCACGGAGGACTGTTATCTCTTTTGAAGGTCAACATGTTTGAAAGGATCCTGTCTACACAGGTTCAATTCTACAATCCGGTATACCACTGCTTCACTTTCCCGGATTACCAACTCACACCAACACTGGAAAAGTACTCTCACATGATTGATTTACCTATTACTGATCAAGATCCATTTTCTGGACCGAAATAAATTCCAAAAGATCAAGCCATTGCAAGAGCAATCTCTTTAGATGAGTCAGATATCAGAACTCCCATGACCACCAAAGGGGGAATCCAGGGTTTACCAGCTAAATTCCTGATGGAGAAATCCGTATAGGAAATATAACCGCTTCCGAGGATGTATTTATTCTGCTCACATATGGGTTATTCCTCTTTCCCAACATTGACAACTTCGTCGACAACAATGCTGTTAAGATATTTCTGATTGGGAACCCAATACCAACCTTACTTGCAGATGCTTATCATTATGTACACTTAAGGAATTTGTACAGTGGAGGGATGATCATATGTTGCGTATCATTGCTTTACAAATGGTTTATTTCCCACTTGCCCAAGTCTGCTGCTTTTTTGGATCACAAGAGTACTCTACGTTGGTCACAAAAGATTATGTCTCTTACCAATTCAGACATAGATTGGTACAATCAGATTTACGAAGGGATATAGATCATCGACAGATGTGGAAATTTCCCCAATGTATCCTTCATTGGTACTAAAGGAGGGATCAACTATCATCCGATTTTAGCTCGCCGTCAACTCGGATACCCGATGAAGAATATCCCACATAATGCTCATCTGGAAGGTCTTTTTTCAAGAAAGGGGAAAATGACAGGGCACTGAAGAAAGAAATAGTGCATGCCTGGCAACATATTCACAGAAAAGGGAGAGAATCCCTGGGAAGACCAAATTGCTCCTCTACAGAACCTTATCTCCACTAGGTACAAACAACAGCCATCAAACTAAGGATGCCTTACCCTCGTCAAGAAGTTTTTCCCTTAAAGGAATTTGTCCTTTATTTCATGTTAGATGCAGAAAAACTCTAGGACGCTCTCAACAAAGTCCAACGTGAGAAGAACTCTTGGAAAAATAAGTACCAAATTCTTAATTTGGAATGTACCAAGATTCAAGAATTGCTAAAGGAAAATGATGCTCTGATTGATATATTAGAGCAACATGCCATAGAAAGTAAGGAAGAACGGAGAAATTTGCTCACTCTTTTCCCTTGGAAAAGGATCATGGACCCGACAATGGCTGAAGGAGCCCAATCAAAGAAAATAAAAGTCCAGGAACCAGCATCTGAGCTCTCTTAGAAAAGTCAGGATCCATAGGCCTAATTTTCTTTCTCTCACTTTGTATAATACTATACTTTTCCTTGTAAAATACAGCAACCGTTCGAATTCAATAAAAGGGTATCCCCCCACTGTGATATTTGCAATATAATTGTTAAAAGTTCTTTTGAAAACAAAAACTAAAAAATATGTCAGTCTTTGCATATCATTCATCATTCTTACATAGCACATCTTTGTCTTTGAGTCTCACATATGTGTCGTGCTCTAGAGTCAAACTGTCTCATTCGCACAATACTCGGGTCAATCGACAAAAGAAAATGGACGATCTCGAGGAAGAGAACAGAGAGCTAAGAGAAGAAATCAACGATGTGAAGGAGATTTTGGAGAAACTCCACAACGACATGCCATCCCTAGCAGCGGCCTAGGAACAACAACATCAAAGGATTGTAATCTCAGAGGTTACATCCACACCAATGTATGAGACACCTGGCAGTCATCCTCAGTACAACATACCTAAAGGTTTCCCCTGGGGTATGTAACGCCCCGATTTTGATTATTCCATTATTCTTGAGTCTTTTAATTTAATTGGGTGATAATTTATTTTAATTGTTAAATTGGTGTGTTAAATGTTATTTTACCATTTTCGAGAGTTTTCGGGGAAATTAGAATGGAGGGTATTTTAGTCTTTTCTCAATTAATTATAAGTTAGAAATTTTGTGGAATTAGAATTGTGTGATTAAAATGAATTAAGTGTTTGTGTGGAAAAAGGAGAGAAAAGAAATAGAATAGAAAGAAAATAGAAAGAAAAGAGGGAGAAAAGAGAATTAGAGAGAAATAGAGAAAGATAGAAAGAAAAAGGAGAGAAGGAAAGAAGAGGAAGAGAAAAGAAGAGGAAAGGAGGAAAAACTTAGAAATTCATCAAGATCAATCAATTAGCAAGCTTGGAATCCGGGTAAGGGTGTGAAACATTGTTATCTTATCAATGTATATGATTATGTATGAATTGTTGTTGTTGTTGATGAATTTTGTGAGTTTTAGGGTATAACCCATTTTTGAGAAATTGATTAGAAATTGATCCAAATGTATTAAAACTTATGTTGATTGTGTTCATAGTTGTTTATACATGATTGGTATGTATTGTTATACATCAAATTGGCATTTTTCTGAGTATTAGGTGAAGATTTGGATGATTGGGGAGTGGAAAACGCAGAACTTCGTTCTGCAGAATTTTTCTGGGTATGCTCTGGCCATACGCGTAAGGGGCATGTCCATACGCGTATGAGCCAAGGCAATACGCGTATCATTGGCTTATTTTTGGGCCAATACGCGTATGAATATTGGCATTACGCGTAACAGGGGCGAGCCATGGGCCAATACGCGTATGGGTTTTGGAACGAGGAATTTGTGAAGGAAATGGGTTCTGTCCGTACGCGTATGGACATGGGTGATACGCGTATGGACAGGAGGAATGTAAAAATGGGATTTTTCAAAATGTCGTTTTCGGTTTTGTCCGTAACTTTTGTTCCGAGTATCCGATTTTTACATTCTTGGTGTCGTTGGAAAGGTTTTGAGCTGTACTTTCTTATTATGATGTTTTGAAAATCGTTAGCCGATTTAATTATGTCGGAAAGTCGGGAATAGTGCTATTTAGCGACTTTTACCGTTTTGATTGTGTGTTTGAATGTGAATCATACAATAGTGCATTGATGTGAATGTATATAGATTGTATGTGATTGTAAGAGATGAATGCATGAATATATTGTGAATATGTATGCATTTCAAGAATGTCTTTTGAGTCATTTTGCATGTGAAGCATCATGATGTGCATTCTTGTGTTGTGCGATTCTAATGAGAATCCGTCGTAACGTCGTGTGCCCATGTGGGGTGTGAGCGATGATTACGAATGATTGTGTGCCCATGTGGGGTGTGAGCAATCGGATCGTGTGCCCGTGTGGGGTGTGAGCGATCGGGTCGTGTGCCCATGTGGGGTGTGAGCGATCCATAAACATTGTGTGCCCATGTGGGGTGTGAGCAATGGGTGAACATCGTAGGCCCGACGGGGAGTTACTTCGGTAACGAGCGATGGTTCCAGTAGAGTTCCTGAGAGAACTAGTGATGATTGAGTCGGTACCGCATTGCATTTGCATAGAGTCGTGAGTCGGTCTCTATGATTTGCATTTATCATCTTTATAATGATGTGTTGTTGAATGAACATAATTGTGTATGTTCATACGGAATGATTGGGAAATGTGAAAGTGTGCATGATGAATATACTTGTTATATATATATATATACATTGTGATGTATATAGATGAAAATGAGATGAATTGTGGTGAGAATGTGTAATATGTGTATTTTTATGTTAAGATATATATAATTGTATGCATTGTTATTATGATAATATTTCTCACCCTTCTGCTGTTTTATGATGCTCTATGAGGCATTGCAGAGTAGGTATGCTGGAGGTCTTTTTGTGAAGCGTGTCTTCATTCTTTTGGTCGGTTGGCTCTGATATGTAGCACCGGGTAGCTAGGATGTATATTATTCTTTTGTGATACATTTGCATATGTATCTTGCTGATGAATTTGTGTATAAGCATGATGTAGCTAGTGATTCATACTGGATGATGTACATATGTGTTGTTCTTCAATATTTTAGATGTTTCCGCTTTTATTCTAAATATTGAGATGTGGGTGTAAGGACAAAGTTCCTCTGTGATAAGTTACCCCACTGTTGCATATCAATAGAATGAGCAGGTGTTGTATGTATTAATTGCGTGTATGATGTGACATGCCTCTTTTATACCATGTTTTAATCGTACTCTGGCGAATTTTTATATTTTTTTTTATATATGTGCCTAAATGATTTATGTGATTATTTGGGGGTATAGAAAGGGGGTGTTACATTAAGTGGTATCAGAGCCAGAGTTGAGTCAGTTGTGTCTGTCTTGTTGTTGTGTTGGTTGAACTGTTGTTTAACCTTGTTGTCATTTTTGGGAATAATCAGAAGATGGCTGGTAGAAACGACAATGCGATGGCTGCTGCTTTGGAAGCAATGGCTAGGGCGGTGCAAGGTGCACCTAACGTGAATGCTAATGACGAGTTCAGGAAGAATCAACCACCGGTTTTCAAAGGAAGATTTGATCCCGATGGAGCTCAATTGTGGTTGAAGGAGATTGAAAGAATCTTCAGAGTGATGGGCTGTGCGGAAGAGAATAAGGTGAGGCTTGGGTCTCACATGCTGAAGGAAGAAGCCGACGATTGGTGGGTCGGTATGCGTGAAGTTCTTGAGGTGGATGATGAAGAGGTAACTTGGAATTTATTTCGTACTGAATTTTTGAGGAAGTATTACCCTGAGAGTGTGAAGGGAAAGAAGGAGATGGAGTTTCTTGAACTGAAACAAGGTAGTATGTCTGTGGTGGACTATACTGCTAAATTTGTGGAGTTGGTTCAATTCCATCCTCATTATGCTGCGATTACTGCTGAGTTCTCAAAGTGTATTAAATATGAGAATGGTTTACGTCCTGAGATCAAACAAGCTGTGGGATATCAAAGGATAAGGAGGTTTGCGGATTTGACGGAATGTTGTAGAATCTTCGAAGAAGATAGTAAGGCTCGTTCTACACATTACAAAAGTTTGAATGAGAGGAAGGGGAAGCAACAAGCTAGAAGTGGACCTTATGTGACACCCATTGATAAGGGTAAGCATAGGGGAAGCTTTGATAGGAGGTCTAGAGGAGGAGGTTCCGGTGTTGTTAGGTGTTACAAATGTGGTGATATAGGTCATAAATCTTTTGAGTGTGGGAAGCCTGTAGCGAAATGTTCTAATTGTGGTGGTCTTGGGCATGCTGCTACAGATTGTAGAAGAAATATGGTGAAATGCTATAATTGTGGAGAAGTGGGTCACATTAGTACTAAGTGTACTAAGCCGAAACAAGCTCAAGCGGGCGGAAAGGTGTTTGCATTGGCGGGGACTCAAACTACGAATGCGGACCGTTTGATTAAAGGTACATGCTTTATTAATAGTACACCTTTAGTTGCTGTTATTGATACGGGAGCGACTCATTCGTTTATTTCGTCTGAGTGCGCGAAGCGTTTGAATCTTGCGTTAACTGTGATGGGTGCTGAAATGGTTATTGAGACTCCTGCTTCAGGGTCGGTAATTACATCTTTGGTGTGTATGAGTTGTCCTTTGACCATGTATGGTAAAGACTTTGTTATGGATTTAGTATGTTTGCCGTTGGAGGGATTGGACGTAATCTTGGGTATGAACTGGTTGCAATTTAACCGAGTTCATATAGATTGCTATCACAAGTTAGTAAGGTTTCCTTCTTTGGAAGAAGATGAATTTGAGAGTTTCCTATCCACTAAAGAGTTGAAGAAACTTTTAGCGGACGAAGCTCAATTGTTTGGTTTGTTTGCATCATTGTCGGTGGAGAGTAAAGTTGAGCTTGATGTGTTCCCAGTGGTGTGCGAATTTCCAGAAGTGTTTCCGGAAGATATTACGGATGTACCGCCGGAAAGAGAAGTTGAATTTTCTATTGATCTAGTTCCGGGTACTAGACCGATTTCGATGGCACCGTATCGTATGTCGGCATCGGAATTGGTAGAATTGAAAAAGCAATTGAATGACTTGCTGGACAAGAAATTTGTAAGGCCAAGTGTTTCTCCTTGGGGTGCTCCGGTATTGTTGGTAAAGAAGAAGGACGGGAGTATGCGGTTATGCATTGATTATCGACAGTTGAACAAGGTGACAATTAAGAACAAGTATCCGCTTCCAAGGATCGATGATTTGATGGACCAATTGGTTGGTGCGAATGTTTTTAGCAAGATTGATTTGAGATCAGGATACCACCAGATTCGTGTGAAAGGAGAGGATATTCAAAAGACGGCATTTAGGACACGGTATGGTCATTACGAATACTCCGTGATGCCATTCGGGGTTTCTAACGCGCCGGTTGTGTTTATGGAATACATGAATCGTATTTTTCATGAACAGTTGGATCGTTTTGTGGTTGTGTTCATCGATGATATTTTGATTTACTCTAAGTCTCAAGAGGAGCATGAAGAGCATTTGAGAATTGTGTTGCAAATTTTGAAAGAGAAACAATTGTATGCTAAGTTGTCGAAGTGTGAATTTTGGTTGTCGGAAGTAAGTTTCCTTGGACATGTTATTTCCGGTAGTGGTATTAGTGTTGATCCATCCAAGATAGATGCGGTGATGCAATGGGAGGCTCCTAGGTCGGTTATGGAGATTCGAAGCTTTTTAGGCTTGGCGGGTTATTATCGGAGGTTTATTGAGGGATTTTCGAAATTGGCACTTCCTTTAACGCAATTGACTTGTAAAGGAAAGGCTTTCATTTGGGATATTCATTGTGAAGAGAGTTTCAATGAGTTAAAGAGAAGGTTGACAACGACTCCGATCTTGATTTTGCCTAATCCTAATGAACCATTTGTTGTGTATTGTGATGCTTCATTGACAGGTTTAGGTGGTGTTTTGATGCAAGATGGAAAAGTTGTGGCATATGCTTCTAGACAATTGAGAGTGCATGAAAAGAATTATCCTACACATGACTTGGAGTTAGCGGCGGTGGTGTTTGTTTTGAAAATATGGAGGCATTATCTTTATGGTGCGAGATTTGAAGTTTTTAGTGATCACAAAAGCTTAAGATATTTATTTGATCAGAAAGAATTGAACATGAGACAAAGGAGGTGGCTAGAACTTTTGAAGGATTATGATTTTGGTTTGAATTACCATCCGGGTAAGGCAAACGTGGTGGCCGATGCCTTAAGTCGGAGGTTGTTACATATGTCCGCATTGATGATGGAAGAATGGGAACTTTTGGAAGATTTCAGAGATTTGAGTTTGGTTTGTGAAATGACGCCGAGGAGTGTGCGACTTGGTATGTTACATGTTACGAATGATTTTCTTGCAACGGTTAGTGAAAAGCAAAAGTTGGACTTGAAGTTCGTTGATTTGATGTTGAATGAGAATGAGGATTTCAAGGTTGATAATTATGGAGTTTTGAGATTCCGTGGGCGTATTTGTATTCCCGACAACGCGGAGTTGAAAAAGATGATTCTAGAGGAAGGACACCGAAGTAATTTGAGTATTCATCCAGGTGCGAATAAGATGTATCAAGATTTGAAGAAGATCTTTTGGTGGTCCGGTTTAAAGAGGGATGTGGCTCGATTTGTGTATGCATGCTTAACTTGTCAAAAGTCTAAGGTGGAACATCAAAAACCAAGTGGATTTATGCAACCGTTGGATATTCCGGAATGGAAATGGGATAGTATATCGATGGATTTTGTTACGGGATTGCCAAATACGCAAAGAGGTCATAATGCTATTTGGGTAATTGTTGATAGGCTTACTAAATCTGCTCACTTTATTCCAATTGATATTAGTTATCCTTTGGAGAAGTTAGCCGAGATTTATGTTCTTGTGGTTGTGAAGTTACATGGAGTTCCTAAGAGTATTGTATCGGATAGAGATCCAAGGTTTACATCGAGGTTTTGGGAGAGTTTACAAAAGGCTTTGGGTTCTAAGCTAAGATTGAGTTCGGCTTATCATCCGCAAACGGACGGTCAAACCGAGAGGACGATTCAATCGTTGGAGGATTTATTGCGTGCTTGTGTACTCGAGCAAGGTGGTGCTTGGGATGGTTATTTGGCGTTGATTGAATTCACTTACAATAACAGTTTTCATTCGAGTATAGGTATGGCACCATTTGAGGCTTTGTATGGCCGGAGATGTCGAACACCTTTGTGTTGGCATGAAACCGGCGAGAGGACGATAGTTGGACCGGAAATGGTACAACAAACAACGGAGAAAGTGAAGTTTATTCGGGAGAAGATGAAAGCTTCTCAAAGTAGACAAAAGAGCTATCATGACAAGAGAAGGAAGGATCTTGAGTTTCAAGAAGGTGACCATGTGTTTTTGAGAGTTACACCAGTTACTGGTGTGGGTCGTGCTTTGAAGTCGAAGAAGTTGACTTCTCGTTTTATTGGTCCGTATCAGATTACTTCACGAGTTGGTGTTGTGGCTTACCGTGTGGCGTTGCCTCCGAACTTTTCGAATTTGCATGACGTATTCCATGTTTCGCAACTTCGGAAATATGTTCTGGATCCGTCACATGTTATTCATATGGACGAGGTTGAAGTGAGAGATAACCTTACGGTGGAAGCTTTACCGGTTAGGATTTTGGACCGCGAAGTTAAGAAACTAAGAGGCAAGGATATTGCGCTTGTGAAAGTAGCGTGGGGAGGCGCTGCGGAAGGCAATATGACGTGGGAACTAGAGAGTGGGATGCGAGAGTCGTATCCGGAGTTATTTGAATCAGGTATTATTTTCGAGGGCGAAAATTTCTAAGTGGGGGAGAGTTGTAACGCCCCGATTTTGATTATTCCATTATTCTTGAGTCTTTTAATTTAATTGGGTGATAATTTATTTTAATTGTTAAATTGGTGTGTTAAATGTTATTTTACCATTTTCGAGAGTTTTCGGGGAAATTAGAATGGAGGGTATTTTAGTCTTTTCTCAATTAATTATAAGTTAGAAATTTTGTGGAATTAGAATTGTGTGATTAAAATGAATTAAGTGTTTGTGTGGAAAAAGGAGAGAAAAGAAATAGAATAGAAAGAAAATAGAAAGAAAAGAGGGAGAAAAGAGAATTAGAGAGAAATAGAGAAAGATAGAAAGAAAAAGGAGAGAAGGAAAGAAGAGGAAGAGAAAAGAAGAGGAAAGGAGGAAAAACTTAGAAATTCATCAAGATCAATCAATTAGCAAGCTTGGAATCCGGGTAAGGGTGTGAAACATTGTTATCTTATCAATGTATATGATTATGTATGAATTGTTGTTGTTGTTGATGAATTTTGTGAGTTTTAGGGTATAACCCATTTTTGAGAAATTGATTAGAAATTGATCCAAATGTATTAAAACTTATGTTGATTGTGTTCATAGTTGTTTATACATGATTGGTATGTATTGTTATACATCAAATTGGCATTTTTCTGAGTATTAGGTGAAGATTTGGATGATTGGGGAGTGGAAAACGCAGAACTTCGTTCTGCAGAATTTTTCTGGGTATGCTCTGGCCATACGCGTAAGGGGCATGTCCATACGCGTATGAGCCAAGGCAATACGCGTATCATTGGCTTATTTTTGGGCCAATACGCGTATGAATATTGGCATTACGCGTAACAGGGGCGAGCCATGGGCCAATACGCGTATGGGTTTTGGAACGAGGAATTTGTGAAGGAAATGGGTTCTGTCCGTACGCGTATGGACATGGGTGATACGCGTATGGACAGGAGGAATGTAAAAATGGGATTTTTCAAAATGTCGTTTTCGGTTTTGTCCGTAACTTTTGTTCCGAGTATCCGATTTTTACATTCTTGGTGTCGTTGGAAAGGTTTTGAGCTGTACTTTCTTATTATGATGTTTTGAAAATCGTTAGCCGATTTAATTATGTCGGAAAGTCGAGAATAGTGCTATTTAGCGACTTTTACCGTTTTGATTGTGTGTTTGAATGTGAATCATACAATAGTGCATTGATGTGAATGTATATAGATTGTATGTGATTGTAAGAGATGAATGCATGAATATATTGTGAATATGTATGCATTTCAAGAATGTCTTTTGAGTCATTTTGCATGTGAAGCATCATGATGTGCATTCTTGTGTTGTGCGATTCTAATGAGAATCCGTCGTAACGTCGTGTGCCCATGTGGGGTGTGAGCGATGATTACGAATGATTGTGTGCCCATGTGGGGTGTGAGCAATCGGATCGTGTGCCCGTGTGGGGTGTGAGCGATCGGGTCGTGTGCCCATGTGGGGTGTGAGCGATCCATAAACATTGTGTGCCCATGTGGGGTGTGAGCAATGGGTGAACATCGTAGGCCCGACGGGGAGTTACTTCGGTAACGAGCGATGGTTCCAGCAGAGTTCCTGAGAGAACTAGTGATGATTGAGTCGGTACCGCATTGCATTTGCATAGAGTCGTGAGTCGGTCTCTATGATTTGCATTTATCATCTTTATAATGATGTGTTGTTGAATGAACATAATTGTGTATGTTCATACGGAATGATTGGGAAATGTGAAAGTGTGCATGATGAATATACTTGTTATATATATATATATACATTGTGATGTATATAGATGAAAATGAGATGAATTGTGGTGAGAATGTGTAATATGTGTATTTTTATGTTAAGATATATATAATTGTATGCATTGTTATTATGATAATATTTCTCACCCTTCTGCTGTTTTATGATGCTCTATGAGGCATTGCAGAGTAGGTATGCTGGAGGTCTTTTTGTGAAGCGTGTCTTCATTCTTTTGGTCGGTTGGCTCTGATATGTAGCACCGGGTAGCTAGGATGTATATTATTCTTTTGTGATACATTTGCATATGTATCTTGCTGATGAATTTGTGTATAAGCATGATGTAGCTAGTGATTCATACTGGATGATGTACATATGTGTTGTTCTTCAATATTTTAGATGTTTCCGCTTTTATTCTAAATATTGAGATGTGGGTGTAAGGACAAAGTTCCTCTGTGATAAGTTACCCCACTGTTGCATATCAATAGAATGAGCAGGTGTTGTATGTATTAATTGCGTGTATGATGTGACATGCCTCTTTTATACCATGTTTTAATCGTACTCTGGCGAATTTTTATATTTTTTTTTATATATGTGCCTAAATGATTTATGTGATTATTTGGGGGTATAGAAAGGGGGTGTTACATTAAGTGGTATCAGAGCCAGAGTTGAGTCAGTTGTGTCTGTCTTGTTGTTGTGTTGGTTGAACTGTTGTTTAACCTTGTTGTCATTTTTGGGAATAATCAGAAGATGGCTGGTAGAAACGACAATGCGATGGCTGCTGCTTTGGAAGCAATGGCTAGGGCGGTGCAAGGTGCACCTAACGTGAATGCTAATGACGAGTTCAGGAAGAATCAACCACCGGTTTTCAAAGGAAGATTTGATCCCGATGGAGCTCAATTGTGGTTGAAGGAGATTGAAAGAATCTTCAGAGTGATGGGCTGTGCGGAAGAGAATAAGGTGAGGCTTGGGTCTCACATGCTGAAGGAAGAAGCCGACGATTGGTGGGTCGGTATGCGTGAAGTTCTTGAGGTGGATGATGAAGAGGTAACTTGGAATTTATTTCGTACTGAATTTTTGAGGAAGTATTACCCTGAGAGTGTGAAGGGAAAGAAGGAGATGGAGTTTCTTGAACTGAAACAAGGTAGTATGTCTGTGGTGGACTATACTGCTAAATTTGTGGAGTTGGTTCAATTCCATCCTCATTATGCTGCGATTACTGCTGAGTTCTCAAAGTGTATTAAATATGAGAATGGTTTACGTCCTGAGATCAAACAAGCTGTGGGATATCAAAGGATAAGGAGGTTTGCGGATTTGACGGAATGTTGTAGAATCTTCGAAGAAGATAGTAAGGCTCGTTCTACACATTACAAAAGTTTGAATGAGAGGAAGGGGAAGCAACAAGCTAGAAGTGGACCTTATGTGACACCCATTGATAAGGGTAAGCATAGGGGAAGCTTTGATAGGAGGTCTAGAGGAGGAGGTTCCGGTGTTGTTAGGTGTTACAAATGTGGTGATATAGGTCATAAATCTTTTGAGTGTGGGAAGCCTGTAGCGAAATGTTCTAATTGTGGTGGTCTTGGGCATGCTGCTACAGATTGTAGAAGAAATATGGTGAAATGCTATAATTGTGGAGAAGTGGGTCACATTAGTACTAAGTGTACTAAGCCGAAACAAGCTCAAGCGGGCGGAAAGGTGTTTGCATTGGCGGGGACTCAAACTACGAATGCGGACCGTTTGATTAAAGGTACATGCTTTATTAATAGTACACCTTTAGTTGCTGTTATTGATACGGGAGCGACTCATTCGTTTATTTCGTCTGAGTGCGCGAAGCGTTTGAATCTTGCGTTAACTGTGATGGGTGCTGAAATGGTTATTGAGACTCCTGCTTCAGGGTCGGTAATTACATCTTTGGTGTGTATGAGTTGTCCTTTGACCATGTATGGTAAAGACTTTGTTATGGATTTAGTATGTTTGCCGTTGGAGGGATTGGACGTAATCTTGGGTATGAACTGGTTGCAATTTAACCGAGTTCATATAGATTGCTATCACAAGTTAGTAAGGTTTCCTTCTTTGGAAGAAGATGAATTTGAGAGTTTCCTATCCACTAAAGAGTTGAAGAAACTTTTAGCGGACGAAGCTCAATTGTTTGGTTTGTTTGCATCATTGTCGGTGGAGAGTAAAGTTGAGCTTGATGTGTTCCCAGTGGTGTGCGAATTTCCAGAAGTGTTTCCGGAAGATATTACGGATGTACCGCCGGAAAGAGAAGTTGAATTTTCTATTGATCTAGTTCCGGGTACTAGACCGATTTCGATGGCACCGTATCGTATGTCGGCATCGGAATTGGTAGAATTGAAAAAGCAATTGAATGACTTGCTGGACAAGAAATTTGTAAGGCCAAGTGTTTCTCCTTGGGGTGCTCCGGTATTGTTGGTAAAGAAGAAGGACGGGAGTATGCGGTTATGCATTGATTATCGACAGTTGAACAAGGTGACAATTAAGAACAAGTATCCGCTTCCAAGGATCGATGATTTGATGGACCAATTGGTTGGTGCGAATGTTTTTAGCAAGATTGATTTGAGATCAGGATACCACCAGATTCGTGTGAAAGGAGAGGATATTCAAAAGACGGCATTTAGGACACGGTATGGTCATTACGAATACTCCGTGATGCCATTCGGGGTTTCTAACGCGCCGGGTGTGTTTATGGAATACATGAATCGTATTTTTCATGAACAGTTGGATCGTTTTGTGGTTGTGTTCATCGATGATATTTTGATTTACTCTAAGTCTCAAGAGGAGCATGAAGAGCATTTGAGAATTGTGTTGCAAATTTTGAAAGAGAAACAATTGTATGCTAAGTTGTCGAAGTGTGAATTTTGGTTGTCGGAAGTAAGTTTCCTTGGACATGTTATTTCCGGTAGTGGTATTAGTGTTGATCCATCCAAGATAGATGCGGTGATGCAATGGGAGGCTCCTAGGTCGGTTATGGAGATTCGAAGCTTTTTAGGCTTGGCGGGTTATTATCGGAGGTTTATTGAGGGATTTTCGAAATTGGCACTTCCTTTAACGCAATTGACTTGTAAAGGAAAGGCTTTCATTTGGGATATTCATTGTGAAGAGAGTTTCAATGAGTTAAAGAGAAGGTTGACAACGACTCCGATCTTGATTTTGCCTAATCCTAATGAACCATTTGTTGTGTATTGTGATGCTTCATTGACAGGTTTAGGTGGTGTTTTGATGCAAGATGGAAAAGTTGTGGCATATGCTTCTAGACAATTGAGAGTGCATGAAAAGAATTATCCTACACATGACTTGGAGTTAGCGGCGGTGGTGTTTGTTTTGAAAATATGGAGGCATTATCTTTATGGTGCGAGATTTGAAGTTTTTAGTGATCACAAAAGCTTAAGATATTTATTTGATCAGAAAGAATTGAACATGAGACAAAGGAGGTGGCTAGAACTTTTGAAGGATTATGATTTTGGTTTGAATTACCATCCGGGTAAGGCAAACGTGGTGGCCGATGCCTTAAGTCGGAGGTTGTTACATATGTCCGCATTGATGATGGAAGAATGGGAACTTTTGGAAGATTTCAGAGATTTGAGTTTGGTTTGTGAAATGACGCCGAGGAGTGTGCGACTTGGTATGTTACATGTTACGAATGATTTTCTTGCAACGGTTAGTGAAAAGCAAAAGTTGGACTTGAAGTTCGTTGATTTGATGTTGAATGAGAATGAGGATTTCAAGGTTGATAATTATGGAGTTTTGAGATTCCGTGGGCGTATTTGTATTCCCGACAACGCGGAGTTGAAAAAGATGATTCTAGAGGAAGGACACCGAAGTAATTTGAGTATTCATCCAGGTGCGAATAAGATGTATCAAGATTTGAAGAAGATCTTTTGGTGGTCCGGTTTAAAGAGGGATGTGGCTCGATTTGTGTATGCATGCTTAACTTGTCAAAAGTCTAAGGTGGAACATCAAAAACCAAGTGGATTTATGCAACCGTTGGATATTCCGGAATGGAAATGGGATAGTATATCGATGGATTTTGTTACGGGATTGCCAAATACGCAAAGAGGTCATAATGCTATTTGGGTAATTGTTGATAGGCTTACTAAATCTGCTCACTTTATTCCAATTGATATTAGTTATCCTTTGGAGAAGTTAGCCGAGATTTATGTTCTTGTGGTTGTGAAGTTACATGGAGTTCCTAAGAGTATTGTATCGGATAGAGATCCAAGGTTTACATCGAGGTTTTGGGAGAGTTTACAAAAGGCTTTGGGTTCTAAGCTAAGATTGAGTTCGGCTTATCATCCGCAAACGGACGGTCAAACCGAGAGGACGATTCAATCGTTGGAGGATTTATTGCGTGCTTGTGTACTCGAGCAAGGTGGTGCTTGGGATGGTTATTTGGCGTTGATTGAATTCACTTACAATAACAGTTTTCATTCGAGTATAGGTATGGCACCATTTGAGGCTTTGTATGGCCGGAGATGTCGAACACCTTTGTGTTGGCATGAAACCGGCGAGAGGACGATAGTTGGACCGGAAATGGTACAACAAACAACGGAGAAAGTGAAGTTTATTCGGGAGAAGATGAAAGCTTCTCAAAGTAGACAAAAGAGCTATCATGACAAGAGAAGGAAGGATCTTGAGTTTCAAGAAGGTGACCATGTGTTTTTGAGAGTTACACCAGTTACTGGTGTGGGTCGTGCTTTGAAGTCGAAGAAGTTGACTTCTCGTTTTATTGGTCCGTATCAGATTACTTCACGAGTTGGTGTTGTGGCTTACCGTGTGGCGTTGCCTCCGAACTTTTCGAATTTGCATGACGTATTCCATGTTTCGCAACTTCGGAAATATGTTCCGGATCCGTCACATGTTATTCATATGGACGAGGTTGAAGTGAGAGATAACCTTACGGTGGAAGCTTTACCGGTTAGGATTTTGGACCGCGAAGTTAAGAAACTAAGAGGCAAGGATATTGCGCTTGTGAAAGTAGCGTGGGGAGGCGCTGCGGAAGGCAATATGACGTGGGAACTAGAGAGTGGGATGCGAGAGTCGTATCCGGAGTTATTTGAATCAGGTATTATTTTCGAGGGCGAAAATTTCTAAGTGGGGGAGAGTTGTAACGCCCCGATTTTGATTATTCCATTATTCTTGAGTCTTTTAATTTAATTGGGTGATAATTTATTTTAATTGTTAAATTGGTGTGTTAAATGTTATTTTACCATTTTCGAGAGTTTTCGGGGAAATTAGAATGGAGGGTATTTTAGTCTTTTCTCAATTAATTATAAGTTAGAAATTTTGTGGAATTAGAATTGTGTGATTAAAATGAATTAAGTGTTTGTGTGGAAAAAGGAGAGAAAAGAAATAGAATAGAAAGAAAATAGAAAGAAAAGAGGGAGAAAAGAGAATTAGAGAGAAATAGAGAAAGATAGAAAGAAAAAGGAGAGAAGGAAAGAAGAGGAAGAGAAAAGAAGAGGAAAGGAGGAAAAACTTAGAAATTCATCAAGATCAATCAATTAGCAAGCTTGGAATCCGGGTAAGGGTGTGAAACATTGTTATCTTATCAATGTATATGATTATGTATGAATTGTTGTTGTTGTTGATGAATTTTGTGAGTTTTAGGGTATAACCCATTTTTGAGAAATTGATTAGAAATTGATCCAAATGTATTAAAACTTATGTTGATTGTGTTCATAGTTGTTTATACATGATTGGTATGTATTGTTATACATCAAATTGGCATTTTTCTGAGTATTAGGTGAAGATTTGGATGATTGGGGAGTGGAAAACGCAGAACTTCGTTCTGCAGAATTTTTCTGGGTATGCTCTGGCCATACGCGTAAGGGGCATGTCCATACGCGTATGAGCCAAGGCAATACGCGTATCATTGGCTTATTTTTGGGCCAATACGCGTATGAATATTGGCATTACGCGTAACAGGGGCGAGCCATGGGCCAATACGCGTATGGGTTTTGGAACGAGGAATTTGTGAAGGAAATGGGTTCTGTCCGTACGCGTATGGACATGGGTGATACGCGTATGGACAGGAGGAATGTAAAAATGGGATTTTTCAAAATGTCGTTTTCGGTTTTGTCCGTAACTTTTGTTCCGAGTATCCGATTTTTACATTCTTGGTGTCGTTGGAAAGGTTTTGAGCTGTACTTTCTTATTATGATGTTTTGAAAATCGTTAGCCGATTTAATTATGTCGGAAAGTCGGGAATAGTGCTATTTAGCGACTTTTACCGTTTTGATTGTGTGTTTGAATGTGAATCATACAATAGTGCATTGATGTGAATGTATATAGATTGTATGTGATTGTAAGAGATGAATGCATGAATATATTGTGAATATGTATGCATTTCAAGAATGTCTTTTGAGTCATTTTGCATGTGAAGCATCATGATGTGCATTCTTGTGTTGTGCGATTCTAATGAGAATCCGTCGTAACGTCGTGTGCCCATGTGGGGTGTGAGCGATGATTACGAATGATTGTGTGCCCATGTGGGGTGTGAGCAATCGGATCGTGTGCCCGTGTGGGGTGTGAGCGATCGGGTCGTGTGCCCATGTGGGGTGTGAGCGATCCATAAACATTGTGTGCCCATGTGGGGTGTGAGCAATGGGTGAACATCGTAGGCCCGACGGGGAGTTACTTCGGTAACGAGCGATGGTTCCAGCAGAGTTCCTGAGAGAACTAGTGATGATTGAGTCGGTACCGCATTGCATTTGCATAGAGTCGTGAGTCGGTCTCTATGATTTGCATTTATCATCTTTATAATGATGTGTTGTTGAATGAACATAATTGTGTATGTTCATACGGAATGATTGGGAAATGTGAAAGTGTGCATGATGAATATACTTGTTATATATATATATATACATTGTGATGTATATAGATGAAAATGAGATGAATTGTGGTGAGAATGTGTAATATGTGTATTTTTATGTTAAGATATATATAATTGTATGCATTGTTATTATGATAATATTTCTCACCCTTCTGCTGTTTTATGATGCTCTATGAGGCATTGCAGAGTAGGTATGCTGGAGGTCTTTTTGTGAAGCGTGTCTTCATTCTTTTGGTCGGTTGGCTCTGATATGTAGCACCGGGTAGCTAGGATGTATATTATTCTTTTGTGATACATTTGCATATGTATCTTGCTGATGAATTTGTGTATAAGCATGATGTAGCTAGTGATTCATACTGGATGATGTACATATGTGTTGTTCTTCAATATTTTAGATGTTTCCGCTTTTATTCTAAATATTGAGATGTGGGTGTAAGGACAAAGTTCCTCTGTGATAAGTTACCCCACTGTTGCATATCAATAGAATGAGCAGGTGTTGTATGTATTAATTGCGTGTATGATGTGACATGCCTCTTTTATACCATGTTTTAATCGTACTCTGGCGAATTTTTATATTTTTTTTTATATATGTGCCTAAATGATTTATGTGATTATTTGGGGGTATAGAAAGGGGGTGTTACAGGGTATGCCTCTCAACTTTATACACGAAGGATACATCCCACTAGTCACTGAAGACCCAGAAGTCATAGCAGGAACCGCCAGACCTGAAGGTAACAAACTTCAAGTAAATGAAGATGCAAGGATTACAGCAGAAACCCCTGAAGGTTACAAACTTCAGGTCACTGAAGCACCTAGAGTCACCGCAATAATGTCTATACCACATCCATTGGTACACACTATCCCAGAAGGACAAATTCCGCAAGCGATTTCTGGCGGAAACGAAGACGTATAGGAAAGAATGAATGAGTTCCAGGAACAATTCTTGGAAATGCAGAAGGAACTGCATGCCATTCGCGGTCAAGACTTATTCAGAAAAGATGCCACTGACCTCTGTTTAGTCTCTAATGTAAAGATACCGCACAAATTCAAGGTGCCCGACTTTGAAAAATACAAAGGCAACTCTTGCCCTCAAAGTCATTTCGTGATGTACGCTCGGAAAATGTCTACCCAAACAAAAAATCAACAGATATTAATCCATTACTTCTAAGATAGTTTAACCGGTGTCGCACTCAAATGGTACATGGTTTTAAATCGGACCAAGATCAGTAATTTCAGAGATCTCGGGGCAGCCTTTGTTCAGCAGTATAAATACAACCTGGACATGGCACCAGATAGGGACCAGCTCCGAGCAATGTCACAAAAGGATAAAGAAAATTTCAAGGAATATGCTCAGAGATGACGTGAAATTGTCGCCCAGATCTGTCCCCCTCCCGAGGAAAAGGAAATGACAAAGATTTTCTTGAAAACATTGAGCTCGTTTTATTACGACCGAATGGTTGCCAGTACGCCCAGTGATTTCACTGAAATGGTGAACATGGGAGTATGCCTTGAAGAAGCAGTCCGAGAGATACGGTAGTGCTTTCCAAAAGAAGAAAGAGCAAGATATCAGTAATATCTCTCTGGGAAAGCAAAGGCAAAGGTATCAACCGGCAGCAGCGGTAACTCCTGTTATCAACCCAGCACCAGCTCCAACATATCAACCTCAGGTTTCTCCGACCCAACCAAATCAACAGCAGTATCAGCAAAGGTAGCAACAACCTCTTCAGCATGCTCGCCCGCAGTACAATAATAATAATTGTACTACACGACCATCAGGGTTCGACCCTATATCGATGTCGTACGCAGAATTATTTCCACTTCTACTGGCCAAGGGGCACGTTCAAACCAGGACTCCTCTTATAGTACCAGAGAATCCACCTTTTTGGTTTAAAGCAGATTAAACTTGCCCTTATCATCAAGGAGGGTCGGGACATAACATTGAGAATTGTCTCAGCTTCAAGTATAATGTACTAAAGCTCGTCAGGAACGGGGTTTTATATTTCAAAAATACTAATCCAAATGTTTAGACGAACCCTTTACTGCAACATGAGAAGACTACAGTGAATTTGATAGAAGAAGAACTTGGCTGCAGTTATCAAATTCACAATGTACGCTTACTGGGAACCAACTTAGTAAAAATGCATTGCAGAAAGAGTGGGTACGGTCATGTACCATATCACAACTATCATCAATGTGATATCTGCTCCAAGGACAATTAAGGGTGTACCATAGTACAAGCAGCTCTGCAAGAACAAATGGACCTAGGCTGGATTCAGGATCACAAGATTCGTGAAGTAAACATGGCCCATGCAAATCCCAACATTGTTTAGAACCACGACATCCGTGGAATGAACGTCAAGTTAGTGGCAATGCATTCAAGACAAAGTCAATATTACAATTTTCCGTGGCACGCTTACGGCGCTTGCCCTATCTGCTCCGAGGACAATCAGGGATGCTCTTTTGTACAATAGGCCCTCCAGCGTCAAATGGGTGTTAGATGGATCCAAGACTACCGTGAAAGGAATGATAATCAGGTTAACATGGTTCAAATCTTTGACATCTGCTTAATGAATACCAGTCTAGTGGAATTACATGCCAAACAGGTCAGACTTGGTTTTCTAGCCTCGCACGATTATCAAGACTGTAAAGAATGCTACGAAAATGACCAAGGGTGGCTTCCGATCTACCAGGATGAAGACACACAACAAGCTAGCATGAATGATGGGAATCCAGATAGACACCAAAGTCGTGATGTCCGCTAAATAAAAACAGATCTAGTAAGGATGCACTGCATACATAGCAGATACGGTCGGGTACCACCTCACAATTATTAACGCTATAGAGTATGATCGTAAAATAACCAAGGATGCTATCTAGTGTGAGCAGACCTCCAACATCAGTTAGACCGAAAAGAGATTCAACCATGTTCGAATTCTGAATCAATCATTATGATACATAAATACCTCCCTGTTTAAAACAAAAACACTGTCATAGTCTCAAATCATGGAATAACCAAGGATGTTTGTGCCATAATTCCTCTGCTCAATGAATCAAAAGTCTCTCTTACCGATAGGAGAATTCCAAATTTAGAGCTGATTGAGGTAGCCTACGACAGTCAAAAGGCCCAAAAAGCCCGTGTGGTCATCTACTTTCCAGGTCCAATACCATACAAGTCAAAAACGCTATCCCATATAAGTACGGTGCAATGACCATAAAAATGGAAAAGAGACTCCATTACCCTATGTTGTAAACAATCAGTCGTTACTCAGAGCGGTCGAATATTCAACAGAGGAGTTGGGGAACCTACTAAAGAAAAGGAACCTCAAGTCGAAATTCCTAACCAACAAGTCGGTCAATACAGTAATCCAGAACCTCTAAAGAACAATGATAAGATCCCGAAGCTCATTCAGAAAAGCGAATATAACATTGTGGATCAATTGTTGCAAAATCTGTTTCGGATCTCTGTACTATCTCTCCTGCTTAGTTCAGAAGCTCACAGAGAAGCCCTACAGAAGATTTTGGAACAAGCCTTTGTGGAACAAGATGTGACAGTAGGGAAATTTGACAGCATCATCTCTAACATCACTTCCTGTAACAACTTGGGATTGAGTGATGAAGAACTTCCAGAGGAAGGCCAAAACCCTAATATGGTACTCAATATCACAGTCAATTTCCAGGATGGTGCTTTAGCCAACGTATTGGTAGACACAGGTTCATCCTTGAACGTCGTGCCAAGGTCAACTTTGGTTTAACTTTCTTTTCAAGGAACTTCGATGAGAGGCAGTGAGATCATCGTCAAAGCCTTTGGCGGATCCAGAAAAATTGTTATCGGCAAAAAATTGTCAAAAAATTGTCATCTTCCCATAACCATCGGTCTTCACACTTTCCATGTCACTTTCTAGGTCATGGACATCCGAGCAGCATACAACTGTTTATTAGGAAGACCTTGGATACACGAAGCTGGGGCAGTCACTTCAACACTTCACCAGAAGCTGAAGTTTGTAAAAAATGACAAATTAGTCACGGTGTGTGGAGAGCAAGCCTTAATAGTGAGTAACTTATCATCATTCTCCTATGTGGAACCAGAGGAGGTAGTTGAAACTCAATTTCAAGCACTCTCGGTGAGCAATAAGAATCACCCAGAAAAGGGAACATCGATTTCCTCACACAAGGACGCTCTCAAAGTAATCAGGAGTAATGACATAAAAGGATGGGGACAGATTTTAATTCCTGCTGATAACAAGACAAGCAAAGGTCTTGGTTTCTCTCCGACCTGTACCCAGACTACAAAGAAGGATGAAAGTTTTCATTCCATTCAAGATTTCTTCCACATCAGAGGCTTCCTCCACCCAGTATTTCAAGAAGGCCACACCATCAATAGGAACGACTCCTCAGATACGGATGAGGAGTGGAAATCCTATCGCAACGATGAAGGTTATATAACATAGGGAGAAATATGCATGACATTCTGCTCTCCAAAGAAGAGCCCTAGATATATACCAAGATCAGACGTCTGAGTGATTTACGGAGATTGTGATCTCGAAGGATGTCGTGCTCCACCTAACTCATTAGAGGAAGGCACTCTGATGAAGGACAACTTTGACTACGATTATTATGATCCCCTGGATGACTTGCCTATATGGAAGCTATACATGAGAGACTCGGGGAAAAATGTCTGCCGAATAATGCCTATCAGCTGAGTAATTTTGGAAAGAATACGCAGGTTTCCCCAGAGTCATGGAATCCTTACTCATAACATTCCGAAAATGTCCAACACCATGGTGATGAATTTGCAAAGGTCGCAGGACAAGAATTCATTAACTACACATTTCCCGAAGTCAATGTCATTGAGGAAGATGACTCATCTATTCCCATAGAAACTTGGGATACCTTGGGATAGCCAAGCGGCAATTACGACTTTCTAATCAAATACACTGCTCCTGAAAGCTTTCGCATCATATACGAGGACATCCAGCCAACTGGATGAGGAGATCCTCTTGAAAGTGAAAATACTATGGAAGATGTGACAGAAGAGTCCTCTTATGATAACTCTACATGTGAAGAAGACTCCAATGATCCTACTCCGCCAGAAATCAGTGTCATTTCTGAAAACAAACCAAGAAGGAAAGTACCAGACTTTGTGATCCACAGAGGAGTTCGTCGCCATTGGGTTGTCGTCGATGTCCCGAAAGTCGTCCATAAGTCAAAGTTATTTCCATATCGTTGTTTTGACCTTTCATCTTGCCCGGGTGAAATGGATGTTTTATAGGGCTTGCTTTTCTGTAAATGTCACTCTTCGCTTCGCCCAAAGTGACAAAGTTTTATTTTATAAGGTTGTGTTTCAAGAATCGATAAATCATAAATAAATAATGTCATTCTGAATTCCTACATTTATTGTTGTTTTCACTTTTTGTTTTTCAAAAAATGGTAATCCAAAAAAACAACCCAAGATAAAAACAAGCATTTTCAGAAAATATAGTGCACACACTCTTGCATTTTCTCTATCTTTTCTAAAAAGGAAATCATCACGCCATGCAGATTGCTTGTTTTAAACCCCATCGAAACATATGATCTCATGCCTTCTCCCAACTTTGAATTCCCGGTATTTGAAACTGAAGAAGAAGAGGACAAAGAAATTCCAGAAGAGATCTCCCGACTACTCAGAAAAGAGGAAAGGTCCAGTAAGCCTCACAAAGAGCCGTTGGAAATGGTCAATTTGGGTTCAGAGGAAGAGAAGAAAGAAGTTAGGATTGGAGCATTGCTCACTCCAGCTGTCAGAGAAGGATTAATAAAACTTCTCAAAGAGTTTCCAGATGTATTTGCTTGGTCCTATCAGAACATGCCAGGGTTGGATACCAGCATCGTAGAACATCACTTTACACTGAAAACAGAATTTCCTCCGGTTAAACAAAAATTAAGAAGGACTCATCCAGATATGGCCATCAAAATAAAGGAGGAAGTGCAGAACCGGATCAACGTAGGGTTCCTTGCCACATTAGAATATCCTCAATGGTTAGCTAACATAGTGCCGGTTTGGGAAAAGGATGGAAAAGTCATAATGTGTGTAGACTACAGGGATTTAAACAAAGTGAGTCCAAAGGACGACTTCCCTTTGCGGCACATTGACATGCTGGTTGACAACACCGCAAAATTCAGAGTATTCTCCTACATGGATGGATTCTCGGGCTATAATTAAATCAAAATGGCGTCAGAAGTTATGGAGAAAACTTCATTTATCACCCCATGGGGCACCTTTTGTTACAAGGTAATGCCGTTCGGTCTAAAAAATGCAGGGGCAACCTATCAAAGGGCCATGAATACTTTGTTTCACGACATGATGCACAAAGAGATTGAAGTGTATGTCGATGACATGATCGCCAAATCTAAAACAGATGAAGAACATATGGAACACCTATCAAAGTTATTCGAACGTCTGAGAAAATACAAACTCTGCTTGAATCCCAACAAATGTACATTCGGTGTTCGCTCAGGAAAACTCTTAGGATTGATCGTCAGCCAAAAATGAATTGAGTTTATCCGAACAAAGTTAAGACCATTCAAGAAATGCCTTCTCCAAAGACTGAAAAATAGGTCAGAGGATTTTTGGGACATCTGAATTACATCTCAAGATTCATATCTCTCATGACCGCGACATGGGCGCCAATCTTCAAACTACTAAAAAAGAATCAAAGCCATGTATGGACAGAAGATTGCCAAAAAGCTTTCGACAACATCACAGAATATCAGCTGAATCCACCAATTATGTCTCCTCCAATGGAAGGAAGACCACTGATCATCTACCTAGCAGTCTTGGAAGACTCCATGGGTTGTGTGCTTGGCCAACAAGACAAGACAAAAAGAAAAGAGTATGCCATTTATTACTTAAGCAAGTAGTTCACAGACTATGAAACTCGATACACTATGCTCGAAAAAACTTGTTGCGCTTTGGCTTGGGCAGCCAAACGCCTTCGCCAGTACATGATTTGTCACACTACTTGGTTATTCTCCGAAATGGATCCAATCAAGTATGTCTTTGAAAAGCCTGCTCTCACGGGAAGGATTGCCTATTGGCAGATGTTGTTATCGGAATACGACATCGAATATCATGCTCAAAAACCGTCAAAGGAAGTATTTTAGCCTATCATTTGGCTCATCAACCGATTGACGATCAGGAATCAGTCAGATTTGACTACCCAGACGAAGATGTCACGTACTTGAAAATGAAATATTGCGAAGAACCGCTACCCAGCGAAGGGCCAGAGCCATGATCCCAATGGGGACTAATATTCGACGGAGCGGTCAATGCTTATGGAAATGAAATTGGGGAAATCATCGTAACACCTTAGGGTACCCATATTCCTTTCACTGCCAAATTGACATTCAAATGCACAAACAATGAGGCCGAATACGAAGCATGTATCATGGGTCTCAAAAAAGCAATCGACTTAAGGATAAAGAACTTGGATGTGTATGGAGACTCAACCCTGGTTATAAATCAGGATTGATTTCTTACAAAGACTATGTGAGAAGGTTGTTGCCTTTCTTCAACAGAATCGAGTTTCATCACATCCTTTGTGATGAAAATCACATGGCTGACGCATTAGCCACCCTATCCTCTATGATTAGTGTAAGTTAATGGAATGACGTGCCTAAGATTGACATAATGCGCCTCGAAAGGCCCGTTTACATCTTCGCGATTGAAGCAGTCATCGATGACAAACTGAGGTATCACGATATCAAATGCTTCCTTCAAAAATAGAAGTACCCACCAGGGGCATCAAGAAAAGACAGGAAAACTCTCAGAAGACTGACTGGCAACTTCTTTCTAAGCAATGATATACTCTACAAGAGAAACTTCAACATAGTTTTGCTTAGATGCGTGCACAGGCAAGAAGCAAACATGTTAAAGAAAGAAATTCATGAAGGCTCTTTTGGCATTCACGCCAATGGGCATACAATGGCAAGAAAAATTTTGAGAGCAAGGTATTATTGGCTGAAAATAGAATCTGATTGTTACAAGTACATGAGGAGGTGTCACATGTGTTAGATATACGCTGACAAAATCCAAGTACCACCAACGCATCTCAAAGTTCTTTCTTCTCCATGGCCTTTCTCTATATGGGGAATTGATATGATTGGCACGATTGAACCCAAGGCTTCGAATGGACATCGGTTTATCCTAGTAGCCATTGATTACTTCACCAAATAGTTCGAAGCAGTATCATATACCAATGTGAACCGATAAGTGGTGGTCTGATTTATCAAGAACAATCTCATCTATTGTTATGGTGTTCCAAGCCAGATCATTACGGATAATGGTCCAACCTGAACAACAAGATGATGAAAGAGTTGTGTGATGAGTTCAATATCGAACACCATAACTCATCTCTCTACCGACCTAAAATGAATGGAGCGGTAGAAGCGGATAACAAGAATATCAAGAAGATCATTCAGAAGATGGTTGTAACCTACAAAGATTGGCACGATATGTTACCCTTTGCTCTTCACAGTTATCGCACATTTGTCCCCACTTTAACAGGGACAACACCTTTCTCTCTAGTATATGGCATGGAAGCAGTGCTCCCCATAGAAGTAGAAATCCCATCAATAAGAGTCTTGATGGAAGCCAAGTTAACGGAAGCTGAATGGTGTCAAAGCCGACACGATGAACTGAATCTGATCGAAGAGAAAAGAATGACGGCTTTATGCCATGGTCAGTTATATCAGCGAAGGATGAAGAAGGTGTTTGACAAAAAGGTCCGACCCCGTGTCTTTAAAGAAGGAGACCTTGTGCTCAAGAAGAAACAATCATTTCTCACTGATTCCAGGGGCAACTGGACTCCGGATTACAATTGCCCTTATGTTGTTAAGAAAACCTTTTCAGGTGGTGCCTTGAGACTCGCAACCATGGATGGAGAGGAGTTTACCTACCCCACAAATGTTGATATAGTCAAGAAATACTTCACCTAAATAAAATATAATAAAAAACGTCTAGATGGATTGAAAACCCGAAAGGGCGGTCCAGGCAAAAATTAGAGACATAAGCAAAAGTCACCCCGATGGATTGAAAACCTGAAAGGGCAATCTAGGAAAAAATTAGGGATTCATGGAAAGTAACTACACCCGACAAGAATGGCTCCTCAGCGGCAACGTCATCCGTCAGGAAATTCTCAATCAAGGTCATCTTCGATAGAAGCTCAGAACATCTCGAATTCAAAGTTGGTGAAAGGATAGTGGTCGTTATATTTCAATGTAGCCCCTTTCCCTTTAAATTACCATTTTCTAAAACTTTGTAATGCTCCATAGAATCATGCATTAAGCTGATTTCCATTCTATCAATAAAATTTGAGCTTGTGTGCCTTTTATTTGCGATTCTCATTTATTTTGCTTCACAGAATGACATTTTTAATATGACAACGATTCTCGAAACAAAAAAAATGAATTTTCTTTTTCAAAACGAGAAGTTCAAGTTTTGCTTTTAAAACAAATATGGAAATTTCCTTTCGATAAAAAAAGGGGGGGATATCGATTGCTTCTCCGTTAGTGATCAAAACTCAAAATGTAGAATCAAAGTACTCCCTGAATGAAGGATCAATTATTTTAGATAGAATGATCCATCTATCATCCCCGACATGGTTCTTACATTTGAAAACCCATTGTTGGTTTTTCACCCCAGTAGGATCCACCTTTGAAAAACAAGAACGGATTTCTAACCCTAGCAGTTTTATACCTCTGAAACCGAAACGAACACAGGAATCCTTATTCCTAAGAAAAAATATAACTTTCAGAATCTCCAGTGATGCCCCCATCTCCCAGAGTGGCCGAGCATCCAGTTGCATTCGTCACCAGTCTGTATGTCATGTCTCTTTTGTTAGCATAAACATACATACATCATGCATAATTGATTCATATTTATACTCATGTTGCATTAATATCACTCTGGTCATATTCATCCCCAAGTGATAAGCGTCCTCTCTTCAATAGAGTCGTCAGTTTTTCTTTCTACGTCAGATAGGACAAAATTCTGGTCTAAATTCTTTCCTCGTATGGAAATGTATCGTCTATACAATCTCTCCCCAGTTTATTCCTGGATTGGAGACTGTCCTCGACCACTTTGATAACTTGAACCTCTGAAAATGCAAGAAGAGATTCGGATAGGAACCTTTAGAATATCACTCTTCGCCATTGAAGATGATATTTTGCTTTCCCGGATTAAGGAAAATCCCCAAAGAAAGCCTCTCACCAAAAGATTCTTGGAAATACAGCAGTTTCTCTCCGAAAAAATTGTTTTCAATAAAGTCATCAGCACCTCAAAATTGGATTACATCACATGTCATTTCCCCAAAAAAGGTCTCGAAGGAAAGTATGATGTAACATCAGTAAGCAAAAACCGGTCTCTCAAGAGACTCATTTTCCCCAATAGGTCGACAAATGGCATCTCCCATAGCGAAGTTTGCACACCTCTGCAGTTCAGACAAATGGGTTTCCCCAGTAAGTCTTACATCAAATCTTTTCCCATCAAATGGTGTTTCCCTAGTAAAAATCGGCGAGAAGTTTGATGAAGAACGCTACTGGTAGCATTCCTTGTCAAGAGAAGAACTCGGCAAGAAGAAACTAAGACCAGTTCCATGGCCGAAGACCAGGATCGAGGGAAAATTTATCAGAAGAAACTGAGACCAGTTCCATGGCCGAAGACCAGGATCAAGGGGAAGTTTTATCCTTTTCTAAGTGACATCGCTTAGCAAAAGAAGATGGATGAGCAAACCGCTACTATTCATAACCACAATCAAAATTTCGGGTATTCCGATATTTAATCCTCTTTTACCTTGAATGTCCGAACGTCTTCGCCATTCACACATTCAGGTCCAAGAAGATTAAATAGGGGCACCTGTCATAAACCAAGTTTTGACCACAAGATTTCCCATCATTGTGCAAATCATCACCATAATATGGATGTACCATCATACCACATCAATCTTCTCAAAGATTGTTGAGCATTCACTACAAGCAAGAATTAGGGTTTTTAGCCCTCTGAAAGTAATTAGACAAAGGATCAATCAAGAATAGACATGATCCTCAACCTGTCATGCCTCTCAAACATCCATGAAGGACCAAGAGGTCTCCCACATCAAGAATCAAGCACAAGAGTGCAACATCTCAAGTTGATCAAGCCTCAAGATCACCAGTGTCACCAAATTAGGGTTTTGGTCGACCACGGCCTCCAGAGGGAAATTTTCATTTGGGCATGGGCTAATACTTCAAAACATGATCAAAAAAGCTCAAAGGGACTTCATGGACCCAATCACAAGTTCAAGATAGCCTCAGGGGAGGCATTCATCAAAAATCAGGAATTATGGTTTCTTGACCTAATTCTCCCGTGAGTTGACTTTTGGAGCAATGCATGAGGCAAGCCCCCAAGAAATGTTTTGAAGAACTCAAATATCTTATATTGGTCCTCTTACAAGTTCAAATGAACACAAAAAAAACTTGTTTCATGAGCAATATGAAGATGCAAATTCATCTGGACCACCAATTAGTGTTTTTCAGGAAAAGTCAACCCTATCTTTGACTTTTGACCAAGACATCATCTCAAACCTTGGGACATGATTCAAGACCCCCTAAAACACCTATGGAATCCATCCATTAGGTTTGAATTAGGTCAAGGACTTGATTTCATAGAGTATCACAAAGTTTGAATTTCACCTGATAAAAAAGTCAACAATGCCAAAAATCAAGTTTGACTTTTAGAATTTCTTGACAAACATGGCTTCTCTAAGTCAAAAACAATGGTAACTTATGTTTTGGATCATCATCCATGAAGAAAAATCAAGAAATGTGAGGTTACTTGCAAAAGTGGCAAACATAAGAAACTTGAAATTTCACTAAGTCATGAAAAAAAAGTGATTTATACCCAACTTTGCAAGACCATAACTTGTGATCCAAGCAACCTTTTTCTTCCATCAAAAGCTCAAATGAAAGCTCTCATTACATAATTCAAGATTGTCAACTACAATAGATTCCAATTCCTCATGGATTTTGAGTTATGGATTGATCAAAATCACAAAAACATGAAATCGCCATTTTTCCAACACTTAGTAAAATTTTGGACAGAATCTGTTTTGGATTTTCACCAACTTTGAGGCCATTTTTCATTGTGATCCAAGATGATTCAAGACCAAAGTTGAACATCAAAATTGAAGTATGTTATTGGGGCTTTCCAAAAAGTACAAGAGCCTCCCATGGTTCAACTTGAGCAAGGAGTTATAAACCTCCAAAAATGGTATTTTTCACCTTGCCCACACAAAGGCATAAAAACATAACTTGGTTCCCACAATTTCTTGAACCAATTTTGGACACTTGCATAATTTCATTTCTATCCAAAATCAACTTAAATGATGAAGAATCTGATCACAAGGCCACCAAGTCAAAAACCTCATCCTTTTGGCATGTGACATTCAAAGTTAAAAATCCAAAACTTTCAAATTTGTCATAAAACATTTAAGGGGTGCATGGAGCTGGCATGTATCAGTCCGCAACATTGAAAATGATTTAAGATGAACTCAAGCATCAGAAGACCATAGTCCTGCAAGATTGACCCAAGTCAATGGCTAGAGGAGACTTTGGCTACATGACAAAGTTCAATGGATAATGGAGTGATCTAGCCTCCAATCACTATTGCTCCCAAAACAAACTTGCTCTACTATAAATAGAGCTTCTTTCTGATCCATTTAAGTACACCAAAGCATAACAACTCATGCTTTTTTTCCAATCACTCCGAAAAACCAGAATTTGCTTCTCTTTCAAGTCACATTGGAATTTCAAATAGAGATCAATTCCATCAAAACCAACCATCCCAACACCTCACATATGTCATATACAAGTGATCCATAACCTCAAAGCACATATGGAACACCAGAATCACAAAGTCACCATCCATTTGCTCAAGCTTTTTGGCCTGTTTGTAATTGGGGTATCACAACAAGTTCCAGGCTGTTTCAATCCATTCCAAGCTTCCAAACACAATACTTGAGGTCCATAGAAGCTGTACAGATCATCCCACAACATCTGTAACACCTACAAATGAGGATTCAATTTCCTCTTGCAGAGGTAAGCCTGACACTCTCAAACTCTATGATGCATGCATCATAAATGTGTTTTCAAGTTACAAACATGTTTCTGCACTTATATAGAGTGATTCCCCTCAATCAATTGCTTTGTAGTTATCGTGTATAGGATTTCATAGTGTTATTGCAGAAATTAGGGTTCATGTGTTCATCATTTGATTTCTTACTCCACACTTAATAAAAATGCAATTAATTTATATCACTGAAATTCTTGTTCAAAAACACACAACTTTCATGTTTATAAAAGTCAAAACCATTACGTATTGAGAGAGATATGTGAGGTTTTGCAAAACAGACATGGACGGAAGTCGCGACGAAGAAGATGACCGGTGGCGCCATAATTTGAATTTTTTATCATTTTAATTAATTGATTTCAAAAATTAATTTCTCTCTCATTTTTAATCATTTTTTATTGGTTCTTTTTTTTAAAAGTCACAAAACTGTTAAAATATTTTATTCTACAAAAAAATCAAATTTATATTATTTATTTAGTATAGTTTGAATTTTTTTAAATAATTTCATTTATTTGTGTTAAAACATTTTCAAATGAAATTGTTATCTTGATTTTTCAAATTCAAATGAATTCCAAGTTTTCATGTGATTAAACATGAGTTTCAAAACATATTTCAAAGTTCATAACTTGTTTTTGAATATATTTTATATTTTATATCATTTTTTTAAATTGTATTTTTAAATTAAAATTAGGGTTTTTCTTAATTTTGATTTTTTCAATTGTATTTTATATATTTTATATTTTATATCACTTTTGTGCCTCTAATAGAATGTAAGACCCATCCACTTTGTAAATAAATAATTTTGCGCCTCAGTCATTGTATAAGTCCCGAAACGATTTTCAAAATTACGGTGCGATCGCTGTTTTTCTCATCAGGGCATCTCCTTGAGCTATAAGCCTCAACTCTTGTATAAAATAACACTTTTGGGCCCCTATAGAGTTTAAGACCCATTCCTTCTTGTACATAAATAATTTGGGCATCAGTCATTGTATAAGTCCCTCTGTGGTTTTCAAAATCACGGTGCGATCATCGCCTTTTCAAAAACAATTTTTAGGCCTCTCCTTGAGTATAAGCCCCATTATTATTTCTTCACAAACACTTTTGGGCCTCTAATAGAGTGTAAGACCCAAACCCTTTTGTAAAAAACAATTTTTGGGCCTCTTCTATAGTATAAGTCCCAAAACGTCTTTCGTATCGCAGTGCGATCAATGTTTTCAAATAAGTCATCTGGGCTTCTCCTTGAGTTATAAACCCCAAACATTCTCAAACAACAACTTTCTTTTTAATTCAAATTCAATATTCAAAGTTTTCTCAAAACTTTCTTCAATTTCTTGAAACCCTAATAAATCATACAACTGTAGTCAATATAATCAATCACCATATGCTTGGGCTTTCATCAGACTGTAAGTCCCAATATCTCTTCAATACATACCTGTTTATATATATATATATATATATATGCTTGTACATATTTGTCTAGAGTTTTCCCCAACAGTTAGGTCTACAGTTAGGTCAAACCAGAGGTTACTCCTAAACATAGTCAAAACTAGTTCCCTCATAGGAAATTCCCTATACAGTCTGCCTCCTCTTGGGTTTATATAATATGGAACAGAGAAAGGCATTATTCCCGGTGAAACTTTTCTCTAGACTGTCAAAACTTATAAATATATATATGTACACAAGAAATTCATTTCCCCAAAGAGGATTAATTCTCGGTGAAATCTCTCTTGAATTTCTTCAAACCTTATAACTGTTCACCAAAGAAAGGACTTATTCCCGGTGAAACCTTTCTTGAAATTTTCTTAGGCTTGGACCCCACAGGCTTCTTAAAAGTTCCCCAGCCTCCTCTTGGGCTTAGTACAAGGACCACCGGGATTCTTAGAAGTTCCACAGCCTCCTCTTGGGCTTAGTACAAGGACCCAAAGTCTTCTTAAAAGCATAAGATGAAAATTAGTTGTCTCTACTAAATCATTCCCCAGGAGAGTCAAAATTCCATAACATCAGACCATTGAAGGATTGATCATCATCCCTTAAACCAGCAACCTCCTCTTGGGTATCATACAAAGACCATTCTTTACTCCAGCGCCTACCACTTATAGAGAAACTTGGACAGTCTCAGCATCTTCTTGGGCTTCATTCAAACAAGACTTGGAAAGTCTCATTTCCTCTTGGATCTCACAAAGAAACCTTCAAGTTTCCTAAAAGCACAGGAAAAACCCTGATCATTATACCAATTCACCAGTCTCCAACAGAGTTAAAACCTCTAAGGTTTTCAAACTCAACCTTGAACTTCCCTGATACCTAATAAGGTTTAACATTCACCTTAAAACATCCTAAACAGGTTCAATTTACCATCAACAAATCCCTAATAGAATCATAGCCTCATGGTATCTGGTATTTCAACTCTTCTTTGATTCCCAACAAGAGTAAATCCCTTAGGATTTCCCCAACACAATTTAGACATGCTTCTGGATTTCAAATAATCCTCAGCCATATAAGAATTTCCCTAGTGGATTTATCCAGCCTCAATCTTGGGCTTTGTACAAGACAGATATTAAACTCCCCAGTGGATTCAACCTTTTAGCTTCAACCTTGGGCTTTTATCAAGGCATAAAAAAATCAATAACCCCACAGATGAGACCATAAGTCCTCTCTGTAGGAGGATATTTCCTCTATACATCAAATATCAAAACAAATAATAAAAACCTTTTCCCACATAATTGTTGTAAGTGGCACACTTGTTGATTCAAAATCCAAGCTGAAGTCCTTCTCTTATCCTAGCTAAAATCTCTCTTTCATCTAACTGCTGTAACTGGCAAGCCTCTGAATTCCATACATCCAAGCCAATGTGTAACACCCTAAACCCCCACGACATAATAATATTTAAAATAATAAAATATCAGAGTCAATTTAAAACAACAAGGGCATTTAGGATGCTACTTCAACAAAAACCTGCTCTTGAAATAGACATGTAACGCATAAACCATTTTTCAAAAATAAAACTCTTTTAATCTGCTGCGGAAAAATAGTCATTTAACATCATAACCAAAACATTAGTTCAAATCCTTCAATTAAACATCAACCAAATAAACAAAATAACTAAGCGTTCCAAAACCCCGGTGTTACACATCAGAGTAGATGCCGACACAACGAAGCAATGTAGAAGACTTCATCTTCACTCACTCTGACACCGCACTAATCCTTATCACCTGCATGTTACCCACGTGGAGGCAACATTCAAACAGAAGGGGTGAGATTCTCAATCAATAAAGAAATACATGATATAAGCATAAGAACATGTAATCAAATATGGAATCTACCCTATCAACAAAACATCCATGAATACACAACGTACACATCAATACATAATCAACAACTCATCATACAACGACATGATGCAATGCAATAAGACTTACAACTCGACTCAATGCATGTGGTACCAATAGATCCCTTTTTCATGATTAGATTCCCGTCGAAATTCCATATACGTCGCTCACACCTCACATGGGCAGACGACATCCGTGATCGCTCACACCTCACATGGGCACACGATCACCCGTAATCGCTCACACCCCACACAGGCACACGATTACCTCTACAACAACAACAGAATGATTCTACCCTAAGAATCTAAATAAGTCGCTCACACCCCACATGGGTACATGGCTTATTCTACAACTAATGCAACATAGCATGCATCGACAACAACGATAATCATACTTATCACATACTCAGTAACATCAATGATAATATGCCATAACAGGCCAGCAACAACATATAACAGCAGCATACATAACAACCTTAGCAACATAAAGCATGACAGCAAACATCATCGACAATGATTCAGGGCATCACACATAATAACATGTTCAGCATGAAATCAACCATGGCACATAACAGTGCAGCTTACCACAGCTGATCCACACACAAACAGTGCCTGCTAAACCTGCAGAGGTACATCATAAGCTGCAACACAAGAATACGCTACTGATTACACGTTTCGGCTCTCAACCCAACAAAACTGGATCGAAACAGAATTCTACGTCGAATCATTGGAAATATGATATTTAAAATATTTTTAGTAGAAAGAACACATTTCTAGCTTTCCAACGGTCCGAACGGCAACTGAAACAGACACTCACTCGAGTCAAAAGTTACGAATTTCTGAAGTTTGGAAATTTCTGCACATGACAGCAGTATTCTGCTACTGCCACGTTCGCCAAAGGTTCGCTGTGCGAACCTCTCCGCGAATCCCTTCGCTAGGAAGTTTGCTTAGCGAAATCTCCGAGAAGCCCCTACCCTCATACAAACTACAGAAAGCGTCACTTTTCCACTTTACCTTCGCCATCGTCCTCGCTGGGCGAACCACCTCGCTGGCAACCTCGCCGTGCGAACAATCCGGCGAACTTCTCCCTTCAACATCCAGAACTCAACGTTTTCACTGTCTCGTTCGCTGCCTAGCTCACCATGCGAACCTGGCGCGAACATTCGCCTAGCGAATGGTTTATTCGCCTAGCGAACATGCGATTCTGCAGAATCGCAGTCGCGGTTCCAATCACCACAGCCACCTCAACACCTCCAATTTACACATTGAATCAGTCCATAATACACCAAAAATCACTGATATACATACCGATTATCAGTATGAACAATTATCATCAAAAATCACTGAAACCCAACGATAAACCTAGGCCTATTTCAGTCAGGCCTTCGAAGGCAAACCTTCGAATCCCACATCAAAAACTTTCAAGAGGTATTATCATAAACAATTACCCACCCAACATGCTATTATCATAAACCCCTTTAAAGATCGGAGAGTCCCACCCTTACCTTAGAGTTTTTCTTCCGGTAGACCTTCGACCTTCAACAACGGCGTTCTCCTCTTTTACTCTTTCTCACCCTAGCTCTGCGTTTTAGGTTTTCATGTACTGAACAAAAATCCCCTTTATCCTTTCTTTTTATATTTCCATAAATAACAATATTATTATTATTATATTTTAATTCAAATATTATTATTATTATTATTAGTATTATTTCAACTAACTTTATAATAATAATAATATCCCACAAAATAATATAATTAAATATTATTAATCCACATACCCTTCCATCTCATCATCAACACCTAAAGTCCCACAATTCCAAGGTCACTACCCTTATAAGGACAACTCAAACGTTACACGGATACCTACAACCACAAATAAACCACAACAATTCATAATTTAATTATGAAAAATAATTAAATTAAATTGGGGCGTTACAACTCTCCCCCACTTGGAATATTTTTGTCCTCGAAAATTTACCTTATTCAAATAGCTCTGGATACGATTCTCGCATCCTGCTTTCCAACTCCCACGTCATTTTCCCACCAGCAGCGCCTCCCTACGCCACCTTCACAAGTGTGATATCTTTTTCTCTAAGTTGCTTTACTTCGCGGTCCTTAATCCGTATATGTAAAGCCTCAACCGTAAGGTTATCCCTTACTTCTACATCATCCATCGGAATCACATGTGACGGATCCGGAACATACTTTCGAAGCTGCGACACATGAAATACATCATGCAAATTTCATAATCTGGGTGGCAACGCCACTCTGTAGGCAACAGGTCCAACTCTCGCAGAAGTCTGATATGGACCAATAAACCTAGGAGTAAGCTTCCTCGACTTCAATACCCGTCCAACACCGGTCACCGGAGTGACTCTCAAAAACACATGGTCTCCTTCCCAAAACTCGAGATCTTTCCTTCTCTTATCATGATAGCTTTTCTGCATACTCTGCGAAGCTTTCATCTTCTCACGAATCAACCTCACCTTCTTCGTGGTCTGTTGAACAATCTCGGGTCCAAGCACTACACTCTCACCAGACTCATGCCAACACAAAGGCGTCCGACATCTTCGACCATACAACGCTTCAAAAGGCACCATTCCGATACTGGAATGATAACTGTTGTTATAAGTAAACTCGGTCAACAGCAAATGACTATCCCAAACGCCTCCCTGTTCAAGTACACAAGCCCTCAACAAATCCTCTAAAGATTGTATAGTCCTCTCCGTATGTCCATCCGTCTGTGGATGATAAGCTGAAATCAACCTCAGCTTCGACCCCAACGCTCCTTATAAACTCTCCCAAAATCTGGAAGTGAATCTCGAATCTCTATCCGATACAATACTCAACTGCATACCATGCAACTTCACAATCACTCGGATATAAATCTCTGCCAACTTCTGTAAAGGAAAACTGATATTAATCGAAATGAAATGTGTCGAATTCGTTAGTGTGTCCACTACTACCCAAATTGAGTCATGTCCTCTCGGCGTATTAGGTAACCCTATCACGAAGTCCATCGAAATGCTATCCCATTTCCACTCTGGGATGTCTAACGGTTGTATCAAACCATCAGGCTTCTGATGTTCCACTTTTGACTTCTGACAAGTGAAACACGCATACACAAACTGAGCCACATCACCCATTAATCCAGGCCACCAAAATATCTTTTTCAAATCCTGATACATCTTTGTAGCTCCTGGATGAATACTTAAGCTACTCCTATGACTCTCCTCCAAAATCATCTTTTTCATCTCCGCGTCATCAGAAATACAAATACTATCACGGAATCTCAACACACCTTGTTCATCCATTTTGAACTCGTTATTCTCGGTCCGATCATTTCCAACTATCAAATCCACCAACTTCACGTCCAACTTTTGGCCCTCTCTGATACTATTCAGAAACTCATTGTTGATCTTCAACATTCCCAACATCACACTATAAGATGTCTGCTCGCAAACCAAACTCATATCTCTGAACTATTCATTCAACTCCAATTCTTTCACCATCATAGCAGACATATGCAACGTCTTCCGACTCAAAGCATCAGCTACAACATTAGCTTTTCCGGGGTGATAATTCAAGCCGAAATCATAATCCTTCAAAAATTCAAGCCATCTCCTCTGCCTCATATTCAGTTCCTTCTGATCAAACAGATACTTCAAGCTCTTATGATCACTATACACTTCGATTATAGAGCCATAAAGATAATGCTTCCAAATCTTCAATACAGAAACCACTGCCGCTAGTTCCAAATCATGAGTTGGATAATTCCTTTCATGAATTCTTAACTGACGTGAAGCATAAGCCATAACTTTACCATTCTGCATCAACACACCTCCCAAACCCATCAACGAAGCATCACAGTACACTACAAATGGTTCATCTGGTTCTGGAAAAATCAACACCGGAGTTGTAGTCAATCTCTTCTTCAGCTCAATGAAACTCTTCTCACAATGAATGTCCCACACAAATGGTTTACCCTTGCAGGTCAACTGCATCAACGGAAGTGCCAACTTCAAAAAGCCTTCTATAAACCGACGATAATAACTAGCTAAACCCAAAAAGCTTCTAATCTCAGTTGCTGACTTCGGAGCTTCCCATTGTAGAACTGCATCTACCTTAGATGGATCCACAACAATACCATCACCTGAAATAATGTGACCAAGGAAACTCAACTCCTTCATCCAAAACTCGCACTTGGACAACTTGGCATAAAGCTTCTTCTCTTTCAACACCTGCAACACAACTCGCAAATGCTCAGCATGTTCTTCTTCTGACTTAAAATAGATCAAAATGTTGTCAATAAAGACAACTACAAACTGATCCAAGTAAGCATGTAAAATCCTATTCATGTACTTTATAAACACACCAGGGGCATTAGTAACTCTGAACGTCATCACCACATATTCATAATGTCCGTATCGAGTCCTAAAACTGTCTTCTGTATATCCTCATCCTTAACTCTTATCTGATGATATCCCGATCTCATATCGATCTTGCTAAATACCCGTGCACCCACTAACTGATCCATCAAGTCATCTATTCTTGGAAGTGGATACTTGTTCTTAATCGTTACTTTATTCAATTGTCTGTAATCAATGTACAACCTCATACTACCATCCTTTTTCTTTACCAACAACACTGGAGCTCCCCAAGGCGATACGCTTGGTCTCACGAATTTCTTCTCTAACAAGTCTTCCAATTGTTTCTTCAGCTCTCACAATTCTGATGCCGACATCCTATATGGTGCCATAGAAATAGGTCAGGTACCAGGGACAAGATCATAAGTAAACTCTACTTCTCTCTCTGGTGGCACATCAGCAATGTCGTCTGGAAACACCTTAGGAAATTCACGCACCACTTGCAACTCATTAATCACTGACTTGCTCTCCAATGACAATGAAGCAAACAATGCAAGCACCTGAGCTTCGTCTTCCAAAAGCTCTTTCAACTCTCTAGGAGACAGAAAACCATCTTCTCCCTCTTCCTCAGGAGTAAGAAATCGAATCGAGTTATTAAAACAGTTAATATGAGCATGATTTAACTCCAACCAGTTCATACCCAAAATCACATCGAGACCTCCCAACGGTAAACAAATCAGATCCACACCAAAGTCCTTACCACAGATTGATAACGGATAATTCAAACAGATCAAGGAAGTGGTCACTGATCCCTTTGCTGGAGTTTCAATAACCATCTCTCCCTTCATAGGAGAAACAACAAGGCCTAGCCTTCTTACACAATCAGCAGCAATAAAAGAGTGAGTAGCACCAGTATCAATAATGGCAATCAAAGGCATATTATTAATATAACATGTACCTCTGATTAATCTGTCATCACTGGAAGTCTGGGTTCCCGTCAAAGCGAACACTTTTCTTCCTGTCGAAGCTTACTTAGGTTTCTGACAACGAGTACTAATATGGCCCTGTTCTCCGCAATTCTAACAAGTAACCACATTGACTTTGTAATCAGCAATCAGATGTCCTGCCTGTCCATACTTGAAGCATTTCTTCACATCACTCGTGCACTCACTAACACGATGACCCAATTCACCACACCTGTAACACTTGAGAGGAGCAGAGGCACCTCCCCTACTTGGCATTTTGCCATCAACATGTTTCTGTTTACCTTTATCAGCCGGAGTTGCATAAGGCTTCCCACGATTCACTTGCTGCCTTCCCCTTCTCTCGGCCAACCCCTTGAAGTGAGCCGATCGAGCTTTGCTATCTTCCTCAAAAATCCTGCAGCAATCAACCAAGTCTAGAAACTGTCTGATCCTCTGATAGCCGATCTCCTGCTTGATCTCAGGCCTCAAACCATTCTCGAACTTGACACACTTCGATAACTCAATTGTTGCCTCACTGTAATGCGGATAAAACTTTGCCAAATCTGAAAACTTAGCAGCATACTCAGTCACTGACATGCTACCCTACTTCAGCTCCAAGAACTATATCTCCTTCTTCCCTCGGACATCCTCTGGAAAATATTTCCTCAAGAATTCTCTGCTAAACACAGCCCAAGAAATCACCTCTCCAGCAGCTCCCAACAATTGACGGGTACTTACCCACCAATCATCAGCCTCCTCAGCTAGCATATGAGTACCTAACCGCACCTTCTGTTCTTTAAGACATTCCATAACCTGGAAGATTCTCTCAATCTCCTTGAGCCAAGTTTGTGCTCTATCTTGATCATATCTCCCCTTGAAGGTAGGCGGTCTGTTCTTCCGAAACTCGTCATTCTCGTTAGCATGCGTCAGGTTCTGTACCGCTTGAGCAATAGCCTATAAAGCAGCAGCCACCGCAGCATCGTTTTTTCCAGCCATTCTAAATTTCTGTTACACACCAACAACAGAACATAATGGTTAAGGAACTGACATCAACACTAAAAACTATCACACGACAACGAATCGACAACTTGGTCGGACGGACCGACCTGCTCTGATACCACTATGTAACATCCTAAACCCCCAGGACATAATAATATTTAAAATAATAAAATATCAGGGTCAATTTAGAAAACAACAAGGGCATTCAGGATTCTACTTCAATAAAAACCTGCTCATGAAATAGACATGTACCACATAAACCATTTTTCAAAAATAAAATTCTTTTAATCTGCAGCGGAAAAATAGTCATTTAACATCATAACCAAAACATTAGTTCAAATCCTTCAATTAAACATCAACCAAATAAACAAAACAACTAAGCGTTCCAAAACCCCGGTGTTACACATCAGAGCAAACGCCGACACAGCGAAGCAAAGTAGAAGACTTCATCTTCACTCACTCTAACACCGCACTAATCCTTATCACCTGCATGTTATCCACGTGGAGGCAACATTCAAACAGAAGGGGTGAGATTCTCAATAAATAAAGAAATACATGATATAAGCATAAAAGCATGTAATCAAATATGGAATCTACCCTATCAACAACACATCCACGAATCCACAATGTATACATCAATACATAATCAACAACTCATCATACAACGACATGATGCAATGCAATGAGAATTACAACTTGACTCAATGTTAGGGTACCAATCGATCTCTTTTTCATGATCAGATTCCCGTCGGAATTCCATATACGTCGCTCACACCCCACATGGCCACACGACATTCGTGATCGCTCACACCCCACATGGGCACACGATCACCTGTAATCGCTCACACCCCACACGAGCACAAATTACCTCCACAACAACAACAACATGATTCTACCCTAAGAATCTAAATAAGTCGCTCACACCCCACATGGGTACACAGCTTATTCTACAACTAATGCAACATGGCATGCATCGACAACAACGATAATCATACTTATCACATACTCAGCAACATCAACGATAATATGCGATAATAGGCCAGCAACAACATATAACAGCAGCATACATAACAACCTTAGCAACATAAAGCATGACAGCAAACATCATCGACAACGATTCAGGACATCACACATAATAACATGTTCAGCATGAAATCAACCATGGCACATAACAGTGCTACTTACCACATCTGATCCACACACAAACAGTGCCTGCTAAACCTGCATAGGTACATCATAAGCTGCAACACAAGAATACACGACCGATTACACGTTTCGGCGTTCAACCCAACAAAACTGGACCGAAATAGAATTCTGTGTTGAATCGTTGGAAATCTCATTTTCAAAATATTTTTAGTAGAAAGAACACGTTTCCAGCTTTCCAACGGTCTGAACGACAATTGAAACGGACACTCGAGTCAAAAGTTACGAATTTCCGAAGTTTGGAAATTTCTGCACATGACAGCAGAATTCTGCTACTGTCAAGTTCGCCAAAGGTTCGCTGTGTGAACCTCTCCGTGAATCCCTTTGCTAGGGAGTTCGCTTAGCGAACTCGCCGCGAAGACCCGACCCCCATAAAAAATCCAGAAAGCGTCAGTTTTCCACTCTCCCTTCACCATCGACCTCGCTGGGCGAACCACCTCACTGGCAACCTCGTCGTGCGAACAATCCAGCGAACTTCTCCCTTCAACATCCAGAACTCAACATCTCCACTGTCTTGTTCACTGCCTAGTTCTCCGTGCGAACCTGGCGTGAACATTCGCCTAGCGAACCTGCGATACTGCAAAATTGCAGTCGCGGTTCCGATCACCTCAACACCTCCAATTTACACATCGAATCAGTCCATAATACACCGAAAATCACCGATATACATACCGATAATCAATATGAACAATTATCATCAAAAATACCGAAACCCAATGATAAACCAAGGCCTTTTTCAGTCAGGCCTTCGAAGGCAAACCTTCGAATCCCACATCAACAACTTTCAAGAGATATTATCATAAACAATTACCCACCCAACATGCAATTATCATAAACCCCTTTAAAGATCGGAGAGTCCCACCCTTACCTTAGAGATTTTCTTCCGGCGGACCTTCAACCTTCAATAACGGCGTTCTCCTCTTTTACTCTTTCTCACCCTAGCTCTGCCTTTTAGGTTTTCACGTACTGAATAAAAATCCCCTTTATCCTTTCTTTTTATATTTCCATAAAACAACAATATTATTATTATTATTATTATTATATTTTAATTCAATTATTATTATTATTATTATTAGTATTATTTCAGCTAACTTTATAATAATAATAATATCCCACAAAATAATATAATTAAATATTATTAATCCACATACCCTTTCATCTCATCATCAACACCTCAAGTCCCACAATTCCAAGGTCACTACCCTCATAAGGACAACTCAAACGTTAAAAGGATACCTATAACCACACATAAACCATAACAATTCATAATTTAATTACGAAAAATAATTAAATTAAATTGGGGTGTTACACAATGTCCCTCTCTTAGCATGAAAGATTCATAAGGAAAAAGTGGCATTACTCTACACTGAGTTAAATCTTTCTTCCTTCATGACATCTCTCTTATAAAGAAAATTATGGCATTGCTGGATTCTGCATATCCCAGTTAAAGTAATTTCCCTTATAACCAAATTCTCCACATCTGTAATGAATAGGTGAGATATCTCCCTTTAGAGATGAAAAATTCTCTCTCAGTCAAACTTTAGCTTCAATCTTGGGCTTTAAACAAGATACAAATACTAAGCTAGCTTCAATCTTGGGCTTTAAATAAGACACCAAAAATCTTTCCTCCCTTAGAATAGGAGGAACTACGATTGCTCTGATTTCCTAAATCTCTTTACGGGAAGACGTAGGCATAAGATTGCAAGATCTTAGCGAGCACACTAATCAAAAACCCTTAGGTCTAGTATCATCCCAAAAACAACTGAAAACCCAAAAACAACAAAAACATCCTCTCAATCTCCCAAAGGAGAAACTTTCCCAATCCACATTAGATAAACACGAGAAATATTTTAAGTCAACAAAAATACATGCAATAAAAGGTTCCTATGGATTACCATAGATACACTAGGTGTTAATAGCTTCCCTTTGTATAATCACACCCCGATCCCCAATCTCTTAGCATTTGTTAATGAAAACATTTGTGAGCAAGGTTAGTTTTAGATATCTTCACTTTCCTTTCTAGCTTCGTAGGATAAATAAGAAATCATAAAGTAGCACCCAATTCCAACATTGCGGTAAGGTGGTCGCGTCACCGACAAAAATCGCACGCTACAGTATCCACCTCAACCAAGGATTAGGGCTTTTAAGCCCTCTCAGAGCATTCAAGAAGAGGATCAATCAAGAATTGATATGATTTTCAACTTGTTAAGCCTCTAAAATATCCATGAAGGATCAAGAGTTCTTCAACATCAAGAATCTAACACAAGAATACAATATTTCAAGTTGGCCAAGCCTCAAGATCACTTGTGTCACCAAGTTAGGGTTTTGGTCGACCAAAGCCTTCAGAGAGAAATTTTAATATAGGTGTTGTACCCCAAATTTTACCCTCTTAGATGTCATAACATCTTGCATTTGCATTTAGATTCAATCATCTGTGCACTATAATCTAATCACCATATTTTGCTAGTTTGTTCTTTTATGTGAAAAACAGGGTTTGCACAGAGTCTCCTAGGCCAATCTCTCACATGATTCAAGGTTCTCTAAGACACTCTTTGGTTCCAAACAATCATCACAGGTGTTCACTAACTGAGTGAGAATGATACCTTGAGCCACAAGTTCATCTGACCCCAAATTAGGGTTTTGACTGAGGTTTTTGACTTATAAGATTTTGATCCCCAAAGTGAGGAATTCAAGTTTTTTCTCCATCATGGCATGTCTAATTGTTGAGCTAGGACATGAGAAATCAAGTTTTGAGAGATTTCTTGCAAAGAAGACAATGCTTGGTCCTTGAAACTTTCTAAGTGTGGAAAATTCACTTCTTGTGCAAACTTGCAAAGGTCATAACTTTCAAACCACACATCTAAATTGAGTGACTCAAAGCTCAAATGGAAGCTCTTTCCATGGTCTTCAAAGTGTATTAGAGGACCTCTCTTCAAAAATTGCATGGTTTTTAAGTTATGAGACTTGGAAGACAAATTGCCTTTGGGACTTAGAGAAATTTTCAGCATTTTCACTTTATTTTTCTTCCAAATTTAACCCAAATTTTCATCTAATTCCAAGCTTCAAATCAAAAAATTTTGGACATGAAAGTTGATCCTTGTTATTCAAGCTTTCCAAGCATGTTTAGAACTTCTTATTTGGACAAACCAATCTTAAGTTATGATGTTCCAAAGTTAAGTGTTTCAAGTTGTGAAATTTCCATAACTTAGAATTTTTCTAAGTTTCTTTTGGACAGCCCATGTGCATGACTTTATGGATTCTTTTCTCATTGTTGCAAGCGTCATCTCAAGTCACATTCCACACGAGAATTGATCTATCAAATGCATACTTTACATTGGATCAAGAACCTCGAGATTTGGTGAAATGGTTATCAAGTTATGCCACATTAAAGTTGGCATATTGGCAATGTGTTACATATAGAAAAATTCTGATTTTTGGAACATTTTGCTACATCAACCTTGCTACTCATTTTCATTCGTTTCTAAGGCCAATTCCAAAATATGTCTTGTGCCATTCTTTCCAAGGAATAAGAATTTGTTGTTTGGTCCACTAAGTGAACAATGATTGTGTGTTAAAGAGCATGGTACGATTTGGTTTCTTTGTGAAACTATACTTTGCCACTTGAACCAAAATTGGATCACAACTAAAGTGCATCGTACAGAACTATGCCATCACTTCCCAATATCAACTTTCCCCACGAACCGTGCAAGGAAACTATCAAAGTACAAGCCTTTTGTACTTGCAAGTTGACAATCACAAGCAATAAACAAGAAGCCATCGTGTCATACCATAGCATGTTGGTTTGAATTCCTTCTTTTTCTGATTCAAGGATCAAACAAGCAACAAAGGCACTTCACTTGGCTCAAGGGAGAAAATTCAGGAAAAAGCCATGCGCATGATCTTTTGGTGATATTTCTACTTTGAATAAAACTGTTGTCCACCATGTCATCAAGGCCATTAACCAACTTGCTGCCTATAAAAAGGAGGATGTTTCTCATTTGTAGGACCAACGATGAGAGCATAAGCAAGTCCAAAACACCAAATATCAGAACAAGCGTTGTTTCCACAAGTTGTCGCCACTGCTCTAAAGAAAAACTCGTGAGGATGCCACGACAACCATCAAAACAATAGCACCCACAATCACCAAGAATGAGAACAAAAATACAAATCAGAATCTTCATTCAATAAAAACCACAACACTTTCTCATTTACAAAAACACACAACACTTAAACAACCTCCACCCGTGAACAATCACCAACTTTCACTCGTGAACTTTTCTGTCTATATCAACACACCACTCACAAGCACATATCATTCAAAGCTTTGGTAACTGGTGAGCTCGTGTTATCAAGAAAAGAAGCGTCATTACTCTAGCAGCTGGCACACCATTGACGTGGAAATAAGGAAGTTTGAAGAAGCAGTGGGCTTTCTCACCACTTGGTAAGCCTCACTCTCTTTCTCTTTGATGATTTCCCTGCGCATATACCCGTGTTAAATATCCTTGATGTTGTTAGCTCGTCGATACATTTGTGTTGGATAAGTTGAAAACAATTTGTGTGTGTTCGTTCTGATTGTTGGTCATACATCACTTTGTCGCAAATTTTATATCAAAATGAATACTCTGCTTTCACGTCCATTTCCACCATGCTTGGATTAATGTTTGGAATTGTTTTAAGTTCGGATTGATTCTATTTCATGATTACTGCATGTTTGAATCTTGTTCTATGACATTTGGTTGAGTTTTGATGACAAAAGCGACTGAACAAGATGGAAGCGTACCACAACCTGTTGATAGTGTATCACGATAACCTGGGTTTGATTTGCATGTCTGCATGGAGGGAACGAAACCGTGGCATGGCCCAATCTTGTTTTTTGTATTTTAGCACTTAAGATTTTAATGACCAGTTGACAAATATGTTACGCATGATTTTGTGTATGTTGCATTCCATTTTCTTGTTTCTCTTCACTGATTCTCACTTTCTTTTGAATCTTGGGCCTCGAACGGAATTATTAACAATACCCCCACCAGCATGGTTCACGCACACACCCCTGTCTCATTTAACTTTGCTTTTCATTTTAATCTTTTTACTTCAGTTTAAAATATTTAAACATTTTTTTTAAACTTATTTCCACTTTAATATTTATTATAATTTGGTGAACCTTTAAGAATTTTGTTTCAACCCTAATGTGAAATAATTTTTCTCATCACTTTGGAAACAATTTTTCTAAGTTGTTTCAAGTTCACTATCAAGAGGTTTTGAGTATGATCATCAACATTGTTAAAGACTTTTTGGTAGGTCTAGTGTGAATTTGGTTAACACCTCATCACTTTTGTCTATGACTTGTGGCATTTCTTAGAACCTTCTTGCAAGGTTGGATGTCATTTGGTATGATTGTCTCATTCCTAACTTCATAATACTTTGCCATGCTTGTGATTCATTTATTCATTTTTGTTGTGAACAATCTCATTGTCTCTTGCCATACATTGATGTTTGAATCATGCTTTTTAGATTAATTATGCTTAACTGTTGTACATTCTCTTTGAATTCTTGAACTTATATTGTTCACTTAATTTCAATCCCACTTCAAACTCTTGTTATCTCCCTCTCCTTCCAAAGGAAAGTCTCTCTATTGACCTCATAGTCATAGAAAGCTCATTATCATCTTGGCCTCATAGCCATCTTCCCTCTGGGCCTCATAGCCATCTTTAACCTTTGACCTCATAGTCATAGGTATAGGTAAGCTTTGACCTCATAGTCATAGCCTGTCTCCTTGACCTCATAGTCATAGGATTCACCATTGGCCTCATAGCCATCCTCTATTGACCTCATAGTCGTAGAAAGGTCTCTCTATTGACCTCAAAGTCATAGATAGTTCATTACCGGCTTTGACCTCATAGTCATAGCCACCTCCCTCCTTGACCTTATAGTCATAGGATTCCCTCTTGACATCATAGTCATAGAGCAATCTTTAACCTTTGACCTCATAGTCATAGGATCTTACCTTGGCCTCATAGTCATTCTCCTTTGACCTCATAGTCATAGGATCTTACCTTGGCCTCATAGCCATTCTCCCTTGACCTCATAGTCGTAGGTAGCATCTTCTCTAGACCTCATAGTCATAGTCCTCATAGCCATTCACCCATCAAAATTTAGACTTAGAGAGTTTCTAAAACTCTAAGTGAGCTCATACTCATTCCCCTCGGAACTTTGGCCATAGTCAATGGTTCCTCTCACCCTTAGTCAGGTGAACTAAGGTTGCTCTGATTCTTTAGTCAGATACGTAGGCACAAGATGCGACGTCTTGGCGAGCAAACTTAGTGTACATACCCTTAGGTCTTTACCTTACCGTTAGCAGATATCTTAGCAGGCAAACATAACATAACACAAACTTAAACAAGAGGTTCCTGTAGAGTACTACAGATATTAAGGGTGCTAATACCTTCCCTTAGTATAACCAACCCCCGGACCTTAGATCTCCCCCCTTTTAGGTTTTCTCGATCTTGAACATTTCCTTTGGATAAATCAAAGTCGGTGGTGAATTCAAAGAAATGTGATGCAAGTTAATCAAATGCTTGTTATCCGATTCTCACCGCAACAGAAATGGCGGCTTCACTGGGGACAGATGAATTTTGAGGGCTTCCCCTAACTTGTTTTATTTGTGTTATTACATGTTTTGCTTGTATGTTTGCTATATTTGTATATATCTGTACATACTTGTATATTTGCTTGGTTTCTTCTGTTTGGCAGGGTGTTCCTGAGTAGTGAGATAAATCCTAACCTGGATTTTGAGTGCACTTATGATAGGATGATGGTATATTCCAGGAGGCTTTGAGGGAGTCGATTCCTGAAAAAGTTGACTTGAGACACCATCACTCAGTTTAGGCCCTCTTAAGAGCTTAGTCATGTTGAACGATCCCATTCGTGAAAACGTACTACTCTCAACGTAGGTGCCATCGACACTAAGAACCGTAGTTATTTCCAAACCCCACTTAAGCCTTTTTAGGATGTAGTGCGAGGACTATGACGGAGTCTATTCCTGAATTGGTTGCTACGCGATACTACACTCAGATGAGATTCTCTTGAGAATTTCATTGACTACCAAGTCATTTGGGAAATCGATAAAATCTGAAAGATGGGTTGTTGACTCTGGGAACTTTTTAGAACCTTGTTCGGCAGGTGAAAACCATTAATACATACCAATGGGAGGGTAAACCATGACTCCATGCTCTTAACCCAGACCTTTTTGTGTGCTCATATATTTGTGAATATGTGTATATGTGCTTATCTTGTATCCATACATCATAAGCATTCATGACATACCAGTTTCATGGAACTCAGACTTCTTTTTTGTGAAATATCAGCGGGATATCATGGACAATTCAAGAAGGAAAACTGTGAAATACACTTTCAATAGCCCTAAATTGGATGGCCTAAGGAGATTGGGAGATTTGTTAACTGACCCTGAAGGATTCAAAGACAGATATGGAAGTTATGGACCTTGTTAAAGGAAAACATTGACGAAGGACTCCTCTCGACTTTGCTTCAGTTCTACGACCCGAAGTATCACTGCTTCACTTTCCCTGACTATCAACTCCTACCTACTCTCGAGGAGTATTCTCAGATAGTTAGTTTTCCTATTGAAGACGAGTCCCCGTTTCCCATCTTCAACAGAAACCCTAAAGAGGAAGAGATAGCTAAGAAGACACACTTGGAGTTGGTTGATATCAAAAGCAACTTGATTTCCAAAGGGGGGATATTTGGTATAACTGCTAAGTTTCTGTTTGAAAAAGCTCATTACTTTGCTAAACACTCCAACAGGGATGCCTTTGAAGCTGTTTTTGCATTGCTCATCTATGGGCTTTTCTTGTTCCCGAATATTGACAACTTTATGGATCTGAATGCAATCAAAATCTTCTTGAAACAAAATCCTGTACCTACTTTTCTTGTTGAAGCTTATCACTCAGTCCATACAAGAAATGCTCATGGTAACGAACGAATCACTTGTTGTGTCCTTGTGTTGTATAGATGGTTTATTTCACATCTACCAAAGGCGGACGCATTTTGGGATTCCAAGAAGGGATGGTGGTCTAAAAAGATTATGGCCCTTTCTCATGCGGACATTGACTGGTATAATCGTGTGTATGATGGAATTCTTATTACAGATAGCTGTGGAAACTTTGGCAACGTGCCTCTTCTTGGCATCAAAGGTGGAATTAGCTATAACCCTGTATTGGCACGGCGCCAATTAGGGTACCCATTGAAGGATAAACCTCTTAGCGTTCATCTGGAAAGCATCTACTTTGAAGGATATGACAAGAATGAAGAGCAAAAAGTGTTGATCTTAAATCCCTGGGGTAGTAAGCTCAAAAGAGGAAGGAGTTCTTTGGGAAAACCTAATTGTGTGTCATTGGAGCCTTACCTCCAATGGGTCCGAAAAAGAGCCATTGAATTGAGGATGCCGTACAAAAGGGAGGAACCAATCCCCGTAAAAGAGGAACCTATTTTGTATTTTATGTCAAAAGAAGAAGAATTGGAGATACTATTGAAACAGGCCCAACAGTCAGGGGAAGCATGGAAACTTAAGTATCAAGTGGTCTTTGAAGAAAACTCTGAACTCCAGAAACAATTACAAACCAAGAATGAAGAACTGATCTCCTACAAGAAAAGAAAGATCCATGAGGGTCCAAGTTCCTCTAATGCTCAGCCTACGGCCTGGAAAACAATCGTCGACAATCTCGTCTCGAAAAGAGACCAGATAGAAAAAGAGATCAGAAGACTCAACATGAGGCTCCTAGGAGAATCTCTTTAGGACTTTTTAGCTTTTATTTAACATTATGTTTAGGACTCGTGGAAGTGTATTAACTTTTGTAATTCATTGTGCTATTAATGAGAATGAGTCTTTTATATACCTTTTGATATCTCACAAACTCCCAAGTTCCATGAAACTTTTGCATTTGCATCTTGCATTTCATGTGCATTATCATTTCATTTCTTAGTCCTGAGTCTCTCTTCCTCTATTCCGAAGGATACCTAGCACCTGTTCAGGACAATGGCAGCAATGAATGAAATTCTGAAGAACCAAGAAGGTTTGAAAGAAGAGGTCAGAATCCTCAAATGCCAGATGAATTGGGTTCTGAAAACTTTGCAAGCTCTGATGAAAAAAGAGGAGCACATTCACCCTATCGAGCCAACATTCGACCACCAAGCTTTTGTTTATCAGTTGGTTCCTCAACTACCAATCTACCAAAGATCGCCCAATGCTCCTGCTTATCCACAAAGGACTCAAGTTTCTCGTCAGAATGTTCCAGGCAAAAGACAAGGAGGCAGGCCTCCGATTCCTCCCATTCCTATGACGTATACAGCTTTGTATCCTTTTTGGTGCAACAAGGATTAATCATTACAAGGTCATTAGGCCCACCTCCTGATCCACTTCCACCCTCTTATGATCCCAATGCTCACTGTGCATTCCATAAAGGTGCACCAGGCCATAATTTAGAAGGTTGTTTTGCTTTGAAGCATATTGTGAGGGATTTAGTGGAGAGGAATATTTTATCCTTCGAGGACTCTCAGCCCAATATCAAGAACTATCCTTTGCCATCTCCTATGGTTCTCCCATGCCCAGGATCTGTCTTTGAGGAAACTTCACACCAGTCCACCTTTGATCTTGGTCTTGCACCAGAATGTAATCATCATCAGATGTCTACCGAAAGAGTGTTTCGGCCTCCAACGATTATTTCTCTTCAAAGTTCTCAAAACCAAGATAAGAAGAAGTGCTCTGTCAAAAGGGGCAAGGTTCACTACACACCTATCCCGGTGCCACTAAGAAAACTTTTCCCACTGCTGATTCAGAACAAGTTGGTGACTCCTTAACCTTACAACCCTGTGCTAGGACCTTGGCACAATGCAAATCTGACTTGTGACTTTCACAAGGGAGCTGAAGGACATAATTTGGATGGTTGCCTGGTTTTAGAAGCTACTGTGCAAAGGCTGATCTACAACAAGGACTTGATCCCCGAAGAAGATCATCCAGAAATTGAATGCAAATTCCACACTAGGATGATGGGGCATCCCATTGAAGAATGCAAAGAGTTCAAAGAGAGACTGCTAAGCCTGCTAAGAACACTGCAACCTCAGGAAGGTACATTTGATTTCAATGTCTTGACTTCTGAAGCAAGAGGTAAAAGACATACCAGGCCTCTCAAGATTCTATATCACAAGGAACAAATGATCGGGGACGAAGATGTTTTCCCGTTTGGGCCCGAAAACTGAAATCTTCTAAAATCAATTCGCCAGAGCTGGCTGCATTTTGTTTATGTTAGTATTTTCAATTGTATTTCCTTTGCACTTTGAATATGTTTTGCTTATAAGCTTTGTTGTATTTTCAAATTGGTAAGATTAATGAAATGTTTATGCATCTTTTGATTAAGTCCATTCGTTTCACTCATTTACTTTTGTGTTCATAAAAACAAAAAATACCTTTATCCTACTTTACTCCATATCAAATTGTTGTTAAGCAAAGATTAGGGAGGATGATGAAAACATTATTCATAATTGTTGTTGTATGCTTTCGATTAAACCTTGTTGAGGATGTAAGGCATTGTTTCAATTCTCAAACATTGGAGAAATAAGGAAGATAATCCCTCGTTAACCCTTCGAGCCTAGAAGTAGGAGTTTTCTTTCCTTGCAAAAAAAACCTTAAATCTCAACCTTGGGGTAGGTAGTTCTCAGTTTAACTTGGTTATGCATTCAAATATAAGAGTTTCAGGCAAGACACCAGTCAGCTCTTTCAAATCAAGTGACAATGAAAAGACGAGGTCTCATAACCTCAACCAAGGAACAAGAGGTCTCATAACCTCAACCAAGGAACAAGAGGTCTCATAACCTCAACCAAGGAAAAAGGGTCTCATAACCTCAACCAAGGAAGAAGAGGTCTCATAACCTCAACGAAGACAAAGAAGAGGTCTCATAACCTCAAAAAAAAAACGAGGTCTCAAAACCTCAGTAAAGAGAATTAGAGGTCTCAAAACCTCAACAAAGACAAGAAGAGGTCTCATAACCTCAAACAAAGACAAGAAGAGGTCTCATAACCTCAAACAAAGACAAGGAGAGGTCTAAAAAACCCCAGCATTAAAGGATAACCAAATGTGATAAGGGAGTAATGACTATCCAAGGTGTCTGAATCGTCATCAACCATCATCAATTCATTCCTAGCCTATGGAAATCTGAATGTATAGCTTGAGTTAACTGAGTATAGGATTGGAGTTCATCACGAAGAGGGGGTGGTTACCAATTAAACTTTGAGCCTTTATCCTTTGATTCATGAACCGCGAACCAAGTCACGTTACAACCTTTATAAGACCTAATTGAGGTAAAGTTGTTTTGAAAGCATACTACAGCAAGGTTGATTAACCTGACTCCTAATGATCTTTGCTATTTGCGTGTGTTGATCACTTCATCTGTCATGCTGTAAATGACTAGATCCACCTTTGTTTTTTATTTAATCATTCTACCATGTGTGTTTCATCAATAAAACTTGATTTCAAAAGCGTGCATGAATTTTGCATTAAAATTGCCAATTTTTAATGAACAATACTTGTTTGCAAAGACAAATTAAATGTTAAAGAAATCCAAACAAATGCAGCCAGCCAGGGAATTTGAACTGATAAATGAAGCTCAGTCAGGGGAAATCAAGTGTGAGGATTTTCCAATCAATCATTCCAAGAGCTATTGAATCAGGGGCAGAACTCTCCAAAAGAATATTGGGGCAAGTTCTTCTTGAGGTCCACTTATGACAAGTTTGGACTCCAGTAACCCCTCAGCAGGGGCAAGTTTGTTCCTCAGTCTTTCCTACTGCGGTCTAAAGGACTTAGTATTTCAAATACAGTTGAACTGGGGCAGTTATGTCGAGGTTCATTTGTGTTCAAAAGTTTGAAGATATTGAAGCATCTGGTATGCCAATTCTTCTGTAAAATCCTTTAAATGACTTATTCTCACAGATCAATTAATCAGAAGCAGTCAAGTCAAAATTCGACAAATCTCTCAAAGGTCAACTAAGTTTGGGGCATCTCCTCCACAGATCAACCAAGCTGACAGGGGCAAGTTTGTTCCCCAGTTGTCTAGAACCAGTCTGAAGCACAGTTCAAGGACCTCATTGACAAATGCAGTTAATCTGGGGGCAGTTATGCCGAGATTCATAAACCTCTCCAAGAGTTTGAAGATATTGAAGCATCTTGCATGCCGATTCTTTTGTGAAATCCTCTTGGTATTTTCTTCTGACAGACCATATAGCCTGGGGCAGATGAGATTTAAAGATGAACATTATGCCAGGGGATGCAGAGTTTTCTTTGTCTTGTAACATCCTTTGTCGGCTCCCCAGTAAACTGTTACCTCGGCTAATCTTGGCAATTCTCCAGGGATTTTCCTTCAATGAATAAATCAAGCTCATGATGGCAATCCTAGCGAAGTCATGACACTATACCCCAAGTGGATCACTTTTTTTCCCTAGAGGAGTTTGTAACATGGAAGTAAAATTACTGATCCTGTAAGTTCATCCCTAGTAATGATCCAATCTGATGAGTTTGGCTGGGTATCCTTGTCGAGATGTTTATTTCATCTCCGGTCTCGCTTATCTTTGTCTGTTTTGTCAGCATAAGCATAATTATGGCATACATGCACTCATATGCATAGCATCTTAGCATTTTTGCTTCCTTTCTGGTGTTTACCTGTTTTGTTCACTTTGGTATGATATCCCCAAGTGACTGGGTTTGTCTATTTTCTCCAATAGAGTTGTCAATCCTAGGCATAAAGTGCCCATCCTTTCTGAATTCCCCACTGAGTTTTATCCTCATGGATGATGGTTGGTTCAGTTGTATTTTCCACATTTGGATAAGGTAAATCCCCATTTGAGCTCATTCCTCAATGGTTGGAGTCTTGTTTGACCGTTTCTTTCTAGTTTGTTCCTAGATTGAACTTTGGTCCCTGGCAGGTTAGGTTGTTGAACCTAGTTGAACGTGCCTTTATCTTGCACCGTGTCTTGCAAGAAGAATCATTTACAGGTCCTCGTGGAGGACAAAATTCATTCTCCATCAGTGTTGTGATATCAACATCTCTTTGGAAGTTATACCCAATGACAAGTAGCAATCTCTTGAGAAGCTTATCCCTGGTGTTATCCAACTTTTTGCAACTATAATTGGTATTCCCCAGGAAGCCTAAACTTCAGTTATGACTGACCGCAGATACAAGGATTTCTCCCTGGTAGCTCCACAAATGTTTGTTGAAAATGTGAATTTTATTTCCCTGGTGAAGTGAAGACATCTAGGGATTAACTCCAGAATCTTTGGCCGTCATATTTCAGTTTGATGGATGTATCATCTTTCCTCTCGCTACTCCCAGTCTTTCGTCTCTCGTTAGAGTCGTTCTTGCATATCATTAAACATTCGCATCATACCATGACATTGTGCATCTTTTCATTTTGGTATTTTGCTGGTAGGATCTTTATCCCTTTTTTGTTATCTCCGTTGTTGAGCTTTGAACCGTTGGCTGCGTCTTGCTCGCATTCAGTCTTCACCTTTGTGCTCCAGATTCCGACCCTTTATGCAATAATTCCCCAGGAAGCCTAATCTTCAGTTATGCAACCCCGGTATTGACCCATCTGATACTTAATCTCCTCATATGGAACTTAAAATCCAGTAATCGCCGGCATCGTATATACCAGGTCCAACATGAACCTAAACTTCGAATCATACATGAACCCGTCGTTTGAAACCAGGTCAAACATGAACCTAAACTTCGAGTCAGATATGAACCCGTTGTTTGAAACACATGTCAAAAGGTAACCAGAAAAGTAGCTCATACTGGTATCCTAAATCCAGCTCATACTGGTATCCAAAAATCCAGCTCATACTGGTATCCAAAAATCCAGCTCATACTGGTAACCAAAAATCCAGCTCATACTGGTACCTAAAAGTCCAACTCATATTGGCACGCCAAATCCAGCTCATACTAGTATCCAAAATCCAGCTCATACTGGTATCCTAAAATCCAGCTCATACTGGTAACCAAAACTCCAGCTCATACTGGTATCCAAAAATCCAGCTCATACTAGTAACCAAAAATCCAGCTCATACTCGTATCTAAAAATCCAGCTCATACTGGTATCCTAAAAATCCAGCTCATACTGGTATCCAAAAAATCCAGCTCATACTGGTATCCAAAAATCCAGCTCATACTGGTATCCAAAAATCCAAGTTATACTGGTATCCAAAATTCCAGCTCATACTGGTAACCAAAAATCCAGCTCATACTGGTACCTAAAAGTCCAACTCATATTGGCACCCCAAATCCAGCTCATACTGGTATCCAAAAATCCAGCTCATACTGGTAACCAAAAATCCAGCTCATACTGGTATCCAAAAAATCCAGCTCATACTGGTAACCAAAAATCCAGCTCATACTGGTAGTCAAAGTCCAACTCATACTGGCATTCAAAATCCAGCTCATACTGGTAGTCAAAATCCAGCTCATATTGGTAGTCAAAGTCCAGCTCATACTGGTATCCAAACTATCACCACAAACTGGTGTCATTTCCAACTCATATTGGAGTCCAACTCATATTGGTACCCAAGTCCCATCATCAATGGCTCATTAACCTTATTCCCAGCTAAAATTCAAGTCATTTTCCATCATCTAGCACGCCAAAGTTTATCTCTGTCTTGTCTGAAGATCCCGTTTGAACTCTTCAGTATAAGAAAATCCCAGAAAATCTTTTAGCGAATGTCTATCCTTTTATTTCAAACTGATCCCCAGTGGAGATCATGTCTTTTTTCTGGTTTCATGCCCAGTAAGAATGTGTCTTTATTACCCCGGTGTCGTCCGGTCACATATGAACCTATCGTCCATCTCCCTGGATCTTTCCCCAGTGGAGAACGCCTCTCTGGCTCTCATCTCCAGTTAGGGCCTGTAGGGTTTTTCCCCTTTATCATGCTATCCCCAGCATTTCCTCAGAGTCTTCCCAGTGAGTCTCTCTTTTGGGTCAGCCAGTATCCCTAGTGAGTTTTCCTCATGGATACTAACCTCCATCCTCCCCCAGTGTTACTAACGTGTGGTTGTCTGCTCTTTATCTCTACTGTCTGGTTTGTCTGCATTTTTGCACTATCACGACATCATATCATCATACTAGAAGTTCATGGCATGTCATCATTTGCATGTTTGTTGCTTGTCCTTAACATCTGCATTCCATCTAAGGGGAAAATTTTCGGTTTGCTATATTTAAATACCTTTCACCCTGATGCCCTGAGGATTTCAGTTCCTCGTGTCATCCGGTAAAGCTATTTAAATAGGGGCAACTGTTATACCCCAAATTTTACCCTCTAAGATGTCATAACATCTTGCATTTGCATTTAGATTCAATCATCTGTGCACTATTATCTAATCACCATATTTTGCTAGTTTGTTCTTTTATGTGAAAAACAGGGTTTGCACAGAGTCTCCTAGGCCAATCTCTCACATGATTCAAGGTTCTCTAAGACACTCTTTGGTTCCAAACAATCATCACAGGTGTTCACTAACTGAGTGAGAATGATACCTTGAGCCACAAGTTCATCTGACCCCAAATTAGGGTTTTGACTGAGGTTTTTGACTTGTAAGATTTTGATCCCCAAAGTGAGGAATTCAAGTTTTTTCTCCATCATGGCATGTCTAATTGTTGAGCTAGGACATGAGAAATCAAGTTTTGAGAGATTTCTTGCAAAGAAGGCAATGCTTGGTCCTTGAAACTTTCTAAGTGTGGAAAATTCACTTCTTGTGCAAAATTGCAAAGGTCATAACTTTCAAACCACACATCCAAATTGAGTGACTCAAAGTTCAAATGGTAGCTCTTTCCAGGGTCTTCAAAGTGTATTAAAGGACCTCTCTTCAAAAATTGCATGGTTTTTAAGTTATGAGACCTGGAAGACAAATTGCCTTTGGGACTTAGAGAAATTTTCAGCATTTTCACTTTATTTTTCTTCCAAATTTAACCCAAATTTTCATCTAATTCCAAGCTTCAAATCAAAAATCTTTGGACATGAAAGTTGATCCTTGTTATTCAAGCTTTCCAAGCATGTGTAGAACTTCTCATTTGGACAAACCAATCTCAAGTTATGATGTTCCAAAGTTAAGTGTTTCAAGTTGTGAAATTTCCATAACTTTGAATTTTTCTAAGTTTCTTTTGGACAGCCCATGTGCATGACTTTATGGATTCTTTTCTCATTGTTGCAAGCGTCATCTCAAGTCACATTCCACACGAGAATTGATATATCAAATGCATACTTTACATTGGATCAAGAACCTCGAGATTTGGTGAAATGGTTATCAAGTTATGCCACGTTAAAGTTGGCATATTGGCAATGTGTTACATTTAGAAAAATTCTGATTTTTGGAACATTTTGCTACATCAACCTTGCTACTCATTTTCATTCGTTTCTAAGGCCAATTCCAAAATATGTTTTGTGTCATTCTTTCCAAGGAATAAGAATTTGTTGTTTGGTCCACTGAGTGAACAATGCTTGTGTGTTAAAGAGCATGGTACAATTTAGTTTCTTTGTGAAACTATACTTTGCCACTTGAACCAAAATCTGATCACAACTAAAGTGCATCATACAGAACTGTGCCACCACTTCCCAATATCAACTTTTCCCACGAACCGTGCAAGGAAGCTATCAAAGTACAAGCCTTTTGTACTTGCAAGTTGACAATCACAAGCAATAAACAAGAAACCATCGTGTCATACCATAGCATGTTGGTTTGAATTCCTTCTTTTTCTGATTCAAGGTTCAAACAAGCAACAAAGGCACTAAACTTGGCTCAAGGGAGAAAATTCAGGAAAAAATCATTCGCATGATCTTTTGGTGATATTTCTACTTTGAATAAAACTATTGTCCACCATGTCATCAAGGCCATTAACCAACTTGCTGCCTATAAAAAGGAGGATGTTTCTCATTTGTAGGACCAACGATGAGAGCATAAGCAAGCCCAAAACACCAAATATCATAACAAGCATTGTTTCCACAAGTTGTCACCACTGCTCTAAAGAAAAACTCGTAAGGATGCCACGATAACCATCAAAACAATAGCACCCACAATCACCAAGAATGAGAAAAAAAACACACATCAGAACCTTCATTCAATAAAAACCACAACACTTTCTCCTTTGCAAAAACACACAACACTTAAACAACCTCCACCCGTGAACAATCACCAACTTTCACTCGTGAACTTTTCTCTCTATATCAACACACCACTCATAAGCACATATCATTCAAAGCTTTGGAAACTGGTGAGCTCGTGTTATCAAGAAAAGAAGCGTCATTACTCTAGCAGCTGGCACAGCATTGACGTAGAAATAAGGAAGTTTGAAGAAGCAGTGGGCTTTCTCACCACTTGGTAAGCCTCACTCTCTTTCTCTTTGGTGATTTCCCTGCGCATATACCCGTGTTAAATATCCTTGATGTTGTTAGCTCGTCGATACATTTGTGTTGGATAAGTTGAAAACAATTTGTGTGTGTTCGTTCTGATCGTTGGTCATACGTCACTTTGTCGCAAATTTTATATCAAAATGAATACTCTGCTTTCACGTCCATTTCCACCATGCTTGGGTTAATGTTTGGAACTATTTTAAGTTCAGATTGGTTCTATTTCATGAATACTGCATGTTTGAATCTTGTTCTATGACATTTGGTTGAGTTTTGATGACAAAAGCGACTGAACATGATGGAAGTGTACCACAGCCTCTTGATAGTGTATCACGATAACCTGGGTTTGATTTGCATGTCTGCATGGAGGGAACGAAACCGTGGCATGGCTCAATCTTGTTTTTTGTCTTTTAGAACTTAAGATTTTAATGACCGGTTGACAAATATGTTACACGTGATTTTGTGTATGTTGCATTCCATTTCCTTGTTTCTCTTCGCTGAAGCTCACTTTCTTTTGAATCTTGGGCCTCGAACGGAATTATTAACAACACCCCCACCAACATGGTTCACGCACACACCCATGTCTCATTTAACTTTGCTTTTCATTTTAATCTTTTTACTTCAGTTTAAACTATTTAAATATTTTTTTTAAACTTATTTCCACTTTAATATTTATTATAATTTGGTGAACCTTTAAGAAATTTGTTTCAACCCTAATGTGAAATAATTTTTCTCATCACTTTGGAAACAATTTTTTTAAGTTGTTTCAAGTTCACTATCAAGAGGTTTTGAGTATGATCATCAATATTGTTAAAGTCTTTTTGGTAGGTCTAGTGTGAATTTGGTTAACACCTCATCTCTTTTGTCTATGACTTGAGACATTTCTTAGAACCTTCTTGCAAGGTTGGATGTCGTTTGGTATGATTGTCTCATTCCTAACTTCATAATACTTTGCCATGCTTGTGATTCATTTATTCATTTTTGTTGTGAACAATCTCATTGTCTCTTGCCATACATTGATGTTTGAATCATGCTTTTTAGATTAATTATGCTTAACTGTTGTACATTCTCTTTGAATTCTTGAACTTATATTGTTCACTTAATTTCAATCCCACTTCAAACTCTTGTTATCTCCCTCTCCTTCCAAAGGAAAGTCTCTCTATTGACCTCATAGTCATAGAAAGCTCATTATCATCTTGGCCTCATAGCCATCTTCCCTCTTGGCCTCATAGCCATCTTTAACCTTTGACCTCATAGTCATAGGTATAGGTAAGCTTTGACCTCATAGTCATAGCCTGTCTCCTTGACCTCATAGTCATAGAATTCACCATAATAGCCATCCTCTATTGACCTCATACTCGTAGAAAAATCTCTCTATTAACCTCAAAGTCATAGATAGTTCATTACCGGCTTTGACCTCATAGTCATAGCCACCTCCCTCCTTGACCTCATAGTCATAGGATTCCCTCTTGACCTCATAGTCATAGAGCAATCTTTAACCTTTGACCTCATAGTCATAGGATCTTACCTTGGCCTTATAGTCATTCTCCTTTGACTTCATAGTCATAGGATCTTACCTTGGCCTTTTAGCCATTCTCCCTTGACCTCATACTCGTAGGTAGCATCTTCTCTAGACCTCATAGTCATAGGCCTCATAGCCATTCACCCATCATAATTTAGACTTAGAGAGTTTCTAAAACTCTAAGTGAGCTCATACTCATTCCCCTTGGAACTTTGGCCATAGTCAATGGTTCCTCTCACCCTTAGTCAGGTGAACTACGGTTGCTCTGATTCTTTAGTCAGATACGTAGGCATAAGATGCGACGTCTTGGCGAGCAAACTTAGTGTACATACCCTTAGGTCTTTACTTTACCCTTAGCAGATATCTTAGCAGGCAAACATAACATAACACAAACTTAAACAAGAGGTTCCTGTAGAGTACTATTGATATTAAGGGTGCTAATACCTTCCCTTAGTATAACCAACCCCTGGACCTTAGATCTCCCCCCTTTTAGTTTTTCTCGATCTTGAACCTTTCCTTTGGATAAATCAAAGTCAGTGGTGAATTCAAAGAAATGTGATGCAAGTTAATCAATAGCTTGTTATCTGATTCTCACCGCAACAATAGGCATGGGCCAATACCTCAATATATGATGCAATAAGCTCAAAACAACCTCATGAGTCCATCCATAAGTTTAAAATAGCCTCAAGGGGTGCATCTATCAAAAATCAGGAATTAGGGTTTTGACCTAATTTAGTCCCTAAGTTGACTTTTGGAGCAAGGCATGATCCAAGACCTCGAGATTTGCTTTAAGGACCTCAAATACATCATATTGATCCATTCACAAGATTTAATTGATTCAAATAACTTGGTTCTTCAGCAATACAAGGATTCAAATTCATCTGGATCTCAAATTAGGGTTTTTGAGAAAAAGTTAACCATACCTTTGACTTTTGAGCAAAGAATGGTCTCAAACTTTGGGACATGATTCAAGACACTCAAAAACACCTTTGGAATACATCCATTAGGTTTAATTTATCCCAAGGACTTGATTCCATAAAGGATCACAAGATTCAAGATTCATCTGATACAAAAAGTCAACTGCGATCAAAACCAAGTTTGAATTTTGGAAGTTTTGACAAACATGGCCTCTTTAAATAAAAAACAATGTAAACTTGTGATTTAGATCATCATCAATCAAGAAAAATCAAGAAAAGTGAGGTTACTTGCAAAAAGGGCAACCTTGAGAAACTTGGAATTTCACTAAGTTATGGAAAATAATGATTTTTACCCAACTTTGCAAGGCCATAACTTGTGATCCAAGCAACCATTTCCTTCCATCCAAAGCTCAAATGATAGCTCATCTTACATACAACAAGATTGTCAGGCAGAGGTACCCCCAAAAAATTCCTAGATTTTGAGTTATAAGGCCATAAAGTTAGGGTTTCATGAGATTTTGACTTTGACACTAAGAATTTTTTAAACATAATCTGTCTCATGTTTTGTCCAACTTTGGAGGTAGTTTTCATTATGATCTAAGGTGAATCAAGACCAAATGTAAACATCAAAGTTGAAGTCTGATATACAAGTTTTCCAAAGAGTACAAGAACTTCCATTAACTCAACTTGAGAAAGGAGTTATGGACCTTATAACCTAGCATCACACAACTGATTTTTCCAAGACAGTTTTGCACATGCCACACGATTTTGTCATTTTGATGACTTTGCAAGCCTTGTCATCACACAAGATCAACATCAAAGATGCAATGTAGTTGTTCTCTGCAGAAGAATCACAACATAGAGTCCAATGAGTTAAGAATTCTAGCCTAGCATGTGAAGTATCATCATTGAAAAAGCCTTGAATTTCTACTTTGTCATTTGGCATTAATATGATGAATTGAGGTGGCATGGATCAAACACAAATCAGTTAAGATATATCCAAAAAATGGAAGACTTCAAACCTACAAAATTGATGGGGGGTCAATGCATAGCTATACTAGAGGAGACTTGAGGTACCTTTGACTTCAAGTCATGCTACATGACAAAATCCATTGGATAATAGTATGCTCCCTCATCCATTCACTATTCCTCCAAAAAAAAACTTGTTCTCCTATAAATAAGAGTTGTTTCTGATCATTTGAGACACACCAAAACAATACCAAAGCCTTGTTTTCTCATTCTCCCTCTTGTACTTTAAATTTCAAAGTTTCAAAGGGCAAACTTGAAATACTCAAAACCAGATCCTAAACCACTCAAACAACCATCTAAACACATCACAAATCATCCATTGGAGGTGTCTAAGCCCTCACCTTCATCTCAAATCACCAAAATCAGAAAGTCAACCATCAAAACCTCAAATTTTGACTTTTCTGCATTTTTCAAGCCATGTCTTGATTCAATCACTCTCAAAGCCAAACAACACTTCAAACACTCTCCAAATATTATCCCTAAGTTGTTCCAACAAGTGTTCCTCAACTGTAACACCAATTGAGGGAGTTACCATTTTGGTCACTTTTGCCAATTTTGCAAGAAAGAGGTAGATTCTGTTCCATAGGTTTTCATTGGATTTTGATCATCCTAAAAGCTTCCAAGGGATCTATTAGAAGTTTCCAAGGCATTGGTTTACTTCTGTCACAAATATCTTGAAGGTTAGCAAGTGGAGCTTCAAGAGGTAAGTGTATAAAACTTGAACTTTGTGATTTATGCAATGCTTTGATGCACATTGATCATTAACATGTCACATATATCACATTTGTAATGTTTGAACCATTTTTCCATGCTATTATTGCTTGTATAGAGTTGTAACATAGAACTTGCAAAACTTGACATATTTTGAAACCACTATCGGGTTTTAAAATGTAGGCATTTTTAGAAAAATCTAAGACCACCATTGGATTCCTCATGAAATTCTAGGTAGGATCCATCTTTGTTTCATCCATTTTCATGGAGAAATGAAGAAGTTATCGCTTTCATGCAAATACCCCAAAACCTGGTTCTTGCCCAGCCAACCATGGTCAGGCCTAGAAACCAAGTCACGCTTATGTATTTATGGGGTGGGTTTGATACACGGATGTATCACCACCCCAGTGGTTGCAGCGTGTGTTTTCAAGTGTGTTTGTGTTGGAGGGCGTGGGTTTAACACCCACCCATGCCATTTTCCCCATTTTCACTTTTTCACTTTTTTTTTTTGATATTTTTCATATTATTTTCAATAATTTTTTTGTAATCAATTTTAATTATTTTAAAATGAATTTTTGCAAAAATGTCACTCACATATTAAAATATTTTATTCACCCAAAAAATCACATAAAATATTTTAATTTGATATATTTTTAATATATTTAAAAATATTGTTTTAAATTGTTTTAAATGTTTTTAAAATGATTTCTATTTCTTGATTTTTAAAACCAAAATGATTTTAAATATTCATGTGAATAAAATAAGTTTTTCATAAACCTTAATCATTGTTTATAACATGATTATTGATTTTATTTGATAAATTATACATATTTTATTTGATTTTTCTTTGAAAAATAATCTAAAAAATATGAAATTAGGGTTTTGCTTGATTCAATCTTTCAACTTCATTTAAAAAAATCTTGGGCCTCTATTAGAGTGTAAGACCCAACCCTCTTTGTAAATAAACCACTTCATGGGCCTCTGTTATAGTATAAGTCCCGTCGCGCTTTTCAAAATCACGATACGATCACTGTTTTCAAAACAGTCTTTGGGCCTCTGTTAGGAGTGTAAGTCTCATCCCTTTGTACATAAACTTTGTTTTAAACAATAATCTTGGGCCTCTAATAGAGTGTAAGAACCAACACCCTTTTGTAAATAGAAAATCTTTTAGCCTCATTCATCCTGGGCTTTGTACAGGATACAAATAATCACCTGGGCCTCTATCTAGAGTGTAAGACCCAACACCTTTGCTTCTCTTTTACTTGAGATAAAATCATCTTCAAAACCTTAATCCAATCTTGAAGAAAATATCTGATCAATCACAATACACTTGAGCTTCTATCCAGAGAATAAGACACACCACTCTTCACAATTCAATTCATACTTATTTATATACTTGTTCATATGTCTGTATTTACACTTATGCATATCTTGTTAAGTTCCTCTTAACATTCAAATCATCCTTAGTTTAGACTAGTTCAGACAATAGGATCCTTCCTCTTGGGCATTATACAATGAATCTCACCAGAAGATAGCATCCTCTTGGGCTTTGTTCAATCTGATCAACATTGAAATAGTTCAATAAAGAGAGGATTATTTCCCGGTGAAACCTCTTTTTGAATCCCTTTAACCTTGGAAAAGTTCAGCAAAGAAAGGATTATTTCCCAGTGAAACCTTTCTTGAACTCTTCCTAGACTTGGAAAGTCTCAATCGCCAGCCTCCTCTTGGGATTCATATAAGGACCCACAGGCTTCCTAGAAGCATCCCTAGCCTCCTCTTGGGCTTCATACAAGGACCCCCAGGCTTCCTAAAAGCATAAGATAGATCCTAGTCACCTTTATCCCTACACCAGTCCCCAGGAGAGTAAAAGCCTCTAAGACATTCAAGCTTATCCATTTTAAGTCTCTCCTAACCCTCAATAAGGTTTTGCTTCCATCTTCAAGATCCCAAGCCAAAACCATGTTACCATCAACAAATCACCAAAAGTATCAGTGCCTCATGGTTGCTGATAATTCAACTCTTTTATAATTCCCCAACAAGCGTTAGTTTTCATTTTTTATTCCTCAAAATAAGTCTAGACCTTCTCCTGGATTCAAATAATTCTCAGCAAGAGTCAGCCTCCTCTTAGGCTTCATATAATGACTTATCCAATCAGCCTCAATCTTGGGCTTTGTACAAGACAAATATCACACTCCCCAGTTGAGTCAGTCTTTTTTAAAATTATACTCAAACTCTTCAGCTTTATCATCTTGGGCTTCAAACAAGATACTCAAATAAAACATCTCCAGTGGATTCATTTCTCAACCTCTTTTAGCTTCAACCTTGGGCTTTGATCAAGGCACAAAATCCATCATCCCTATAAATGAGACCACGAGTTCTCTTTGTAGGAGAATATTTCCTCTATACATCACATTTCAAAACAAACAATTTCCTCCCATAGAATAGCAAGAACTACGATTTCTCTGATTTCCCCAAATTTCTTTACGGGAATACGTAGGCATAAGATTGTGAAATCTTAGCGAGCGCACTAATCAAAAACCTTAGGTCAAGTACCTTCCCAAAAACAACAAAAAAAAATTTCCTCAGTCCTCACAAAGGAGAAACTTTCCCCAATCAACATCAAATAGACTTAAGAAAGCAATACAACAGTAGAAACATATGCAAATAAAGGTTCCTATAGATTACTATAGATACTCTGGGTGTTAATAGCTTCCCGTTGTATAACCAACCCTCGATTCCAAATCTCTTTGCATTTGTAGGGAAAGCACTTGCACGCAGGGTTAGTTTAAGATATCTTCCGCTTCCTTTTAAGATTCATAGGATAAATGCAGAAATCAGAAAGTAGCACCAAGAGCGGTAGTGGTCGCGTCACAAAAAAACCGAGTGCTACAGAAAAATGGCGACTCTACTGGGGACTTTCCCATCCCCTAAGAGGGTTAGGCCTTACATTTATTTCTTTTTGTTGTTTTATTTGCTTTCTCATTTTATTTGATATCATTTGCTATCATATTATCTGCTTATCTGCTATACTTATTTAAATTATCGTTATCTAGGAATGTGATTAATACACATGTGGTGAGTCAGAGAGAACATTTTAAGATAAGAGGTGGCAAACTCAGGAAGGCTTATAGGGAGTGAGTCTGGACCAAGCTAACTTGAAAGTCCACCGAATTAGTGGAGGTACCCTTTTGGAATTACTGATGTTGAACGAGCAAGTCGTGAAAACATTACTTTTTACACTAGGCACCCTTGAAGCTGAGGATTAGTAAACATTTAACCTTTTGGCCATTGTTAAGACGTAGTGGGTGACTATCGAGAATAGTTGATACGCGATACAACACTCGAATGAGGATCGTCTTGGGGATATTACAGCTCTCATGAGTCAGTCGGTTTGCTGGTAATATTCTTAAAAGGGGTCAGTGATTTTGGGAAACTCTGTTAGAACTCGTTCTATAGGTACAAAATTAGACCCTAGTACACACCCTGGGGATGGGTAGATCCATGGCTCCATGCTCGTGACGATGAACCCTTCAACCCATGTTTTCAATTATATTTGTTTGCTGCCTTCATGCATCCATGCATTTCATTCATTCCTAAAATTTAAAAAAAAAAAGCTTTTTTAAAAAAAAAAGGAACTAAAACAATTGTTGCAAATATCAAAGGTTGTGCTATGGATTTCGGTAGAAGAAAAACCCACAAGTACACCTTCAAAAACTATAAAACTGGAATACCTGAGGAAATTAGGAATGTTATTTAGTAGTCCTAAAGCTTTCATAGCTAAGCACAGAGGGTTGTTGTCTCTTTTGAAGATCAATATAGTGGAAGGAGCCATATCTACATTAGTTCAGTTCTATGACCACTGCTTTACATATCCCGATTATCAGCTCACACCATCATTGGAAGAGTACTCTCATCTGATTGATTTATCTATCACTGACCAAAATATATTTTCTCGACTGGAAGTTATTCCAAAAGATCAAACCATTGCAAAAGCTACCTCTTTGGAAGAATCAGATATCATAACTCACTTGACCACCAAGGGAGGAATCCAGGGTTTACCAGCTAAATTTCTGATGGAGAAAGCCCTATATTTTGCTAACATAGGAAACATAACTTCTTTTGAGGATGTCTTTTTTCTGCTAATCTATGGATTATTCCTCTTTCCCAACATCAATAACTTCATCGATATCAATGCTTTCAAGATATTCTCAATTGGGAATCCAGTCCCCACTTTGCTCGCAGATGCTTATCATTCGGTACATTTAAGAAATTTGTACAGCGGAGGGATGATTACATGTTGTGTACCATTACTCTACAAATGGTTCATTTCCCACTTACCCAAGTCTACTGCTTTTTGGGATCTCAAGAGTGGAATGCGATGGTCATAGAAGATTATGTCTCTCACTCATTCTGACATAGATTGCTACAATCAGATCTATGACAAATGTGGAAGTTTCCCCAATGTACCCCTCATTGGTACTAAAGGAAGGATCAATTATCACCCAATGTTAGCTCGTTGTCAACTCGGGTACCCGATGAAGGACATACCATATAACATTCATCTGGAAGGTCTTTTCTTCAAGGAAGGAGAAAATGACAGAGCACTAAAGAAAGAAATTGTGCATGTCTGGCAACATGTTCATAAGAAAAGAAGAGAGTCCTTAGGAAGGCCAAATTGCATCACTGCAGAGCCCTATCTCCGCTAGGTGCAAACCAGAGCCGTCAAATTGAAGATGCCTTACCCTTGTCATTAAGTTTTTCCCCTAAAGGAATTCGTTCTCTATTTCATGTCCGACGCAGAAAAACTTCAGGTCGCTTTAAACATGGTCCAACGCGGGAAGAACTCATGGAAGAACAAGTACCAGATTATCAGCTTGGAATGCACAAAGATCCAAGAGCTGTTGAAAGAAAATGATGCTCTAATTGAGATATAGAAGCATCATGCTATAGAAAGTCAGGAGGAACGAAGAAGTTTACTCTCTCCTTTCACCTGACAAAGGATCATCGACCCGACAACGGTTGAGGAAGCCTAATTGAAGAAGAGAAAAAATAAGCAGCCTGCACTTGGATATTCGTCAGAGATCCCTTAGTGAAATTCTGGTTAAGCAGATCACGAAGATGTCAGACAAGATGTCGTGACACTTGATCTCTTCTTCTCACAAGGATCTAAGGAAGAACAACTGTAAATAGCAGAAAGTAAATAACACCAGAGATTGTTAACCCAGTTCGGTGAACAACAACACCTACGTCTGGGGGCTACCAAGCCAGGAATGAAATCACTATGTAGAATTGGTTCTAAGCTAAACTCCAACGTTTACAACTTATCACCTAGAAACTACCCTTCTTAGATTTCTACCTAAGACTCTCCTAGGTATGTGACCCTTCTCAATTCCCTTTCAATCACAACAGTGACTGAAAATATTACAACTCAATAAGAATGTCCTTCTCAAGTATTCACGCAATACACGAGAGGCTCACAAGTACAAACCCTAGTACTTCTAAACAGCTGCAACAACCAACCATGAACTAGGTTAATTCTAACCTATTTATATTGCAAACCACAACTGTACTTGGGCTTCTAAAATGCAGCAGAAATATTCCTCAGAATTAGCGACCTAATTCTTTCTTCAATCCTAAGTTTCCAAAAATGTATCCTTCACAAGGAAACCGCAAATCCAATTAGAATCAGAATCTCTGATTCCACAATCTCATATGCCACCTGGAATCCTAGTCATATTCGAATCACACCTGTTACCACAAATAGTTAGTTCAAAATTATAAGAGACAAAGATGTTGAATCCTCCTGATAGGACATCTTGTCAAACATCTCAACCTGCAGTTAGTCTAGCATGTTAGGACATCTTGTCCAACATCTTTCTGCTAAGTTAGTTTTACCATAATTAATGTCAGCCTCAAAAGCAGGGACTCAACAATCTCCCCCTTTGGCAGATTTTGGCTAAAACTAACTTCCATTCACCTGCAGAAACAAATCAGGGAGACCACTAACAGAGCAGCAATGGAATCAAAAGCAAAACATGTCTCCCCCTCAATCAGTTCAAATTTACTTCCCCTCAGTAGGTCAGCAGTGGGTTAGTGATGTTAGTAATTCTCCCCCTTTTTAGCCACAATATGACAAAGGTAGAAAGACTAACCCAAAAACCAATAAACCAGTTCAAAGTAAAAGTTTACACACCCAACAGAAAAAGAAAAAAATTATCCTGGGCACACAGCCCTTACACAACCAAAAAGAAACAATAAAACAGTAAAGAAAACAGGAAAGAAGAAGAAAACACTCAGAGGTCATCTTCAGTCTCCTCATCATCCTCTTCTCCTTCTACGCTCCCAGCATCATTTTCAGCATCATCAGCCTCTACATCACTATTGTCTTCATCACCCTTGTCAGCATCTTCAGCATGGATTCCAGTGTCTTTGTTTTGCTTAGCAGCCAGAGCCTGTATCAATCTTTCGAGCTTCTCTTTTCTTGCAGTGCTTAACTTGATTATATCATCAAGTTCTTTGCAAGTGGCTTTTAGCTGATCAATGGTATCCTCTTCAGAGACTGTAGGTGTAGATGTTGAGACAATGTCTGGAACATGTTTGTCAGCAAACAACTTGTGATGTAGAGACAAAGGTGGTTTTCTCTTCATGATGACATCACCAGCTAGGGTGATCCTAGGATATTGTTGAAGTATCATTCCACAAATGAGTGATGGGAAACAGATTGGCAATTTTACAACTGGTGAAGTAGCTTGTTTTAAAATTTGATCAAATATATATGCCCCAAAATCAAATGATTTTCTTCTACCAATGATATAGATAAACTTTCCAAGTCCTGTGGAGATAGTTGAGGTGTGGTTTGTAGGAACCTAATTTGCATCACCAATTCTATGGAGAGTGGCATATTTAATGCTGAGCTTTCCAGCAGACAGTTTCTGTTTATTAGGCCATCTCTTTATAGTGTTTCCTGTAATTTCTCTTCATATTTGGTCATCTGTATCTTCAATTTTAGCCGGGGCACACTCAGATCTGCCAAGATATTTGTTTATTTCATCAGGAGAAAATGTAACAACATTTCCTCTGATATACACTTTGAAGCAGTCCTCACTCCTTCTATCATTGCAGCCTTCTGGTATGTTTACAACAAATTCTTTCACCAACTGTTCATAACAGGAGTCAAAATGAGAAACAGTTCTGATCAACCCAGCCTCTTTGATAAAGTTCATCACTTCTTCACACTTAAGGACATTTTGTCCAAGTTCTCTCTCTATGGCAATTCTTCTATGATATACATGGTTCCATCTGCTGACACTTACAACATCATGAAAGGAGATGTTGTCCATGGGAGTCATGGGATGCTAACCTGCAGTCTTCTTGGAAGCTGGTTTCTTAATGGTGTCTTGTCCATCCTCTATCTCTTCATAGTCTGACTTACTTTCAGAATCTGCCTTCCTTTTCTTATTTTCAACATCAACTTTGCTCCATGGTCTATGAGGACCAACTACAGGTCTCTTAGATTGCTTGTTAGAGATGGCTACACCTTTACCTTTCCTTTTCTTTAGTCGTTCCGACACACTTGGCTTGAGGCTTGTAGCAAGGACCTCATTGTCAGAAGGAGTGTCAACTAAGTCAATGATTTTGTTAACTTATGCTGAAGTCTCTTGGGCAGTTAAGAATGTTTCATCATCTGCCTCAGCATTTTCAACAACAGAATCAGCAAGGGTATGCAGATTCCCTTCTGACATTTCAACATCATTTCCCTCTTTGTCAACATCCGATTCCTGAGATAAATTAGGTGGCAAGATATTTGCAAAAGGTCTGGTGATTCTAACAATATTTACTCTGTCTCCCTTCCTTATGAGATTCGTTATTATGTTCCCAATCCTTTCCTCTGTATTGAATTTTTCTATGCCTTCCCTAGAACTCACAAACGCATCAAAAGTATTAGAGGGATTACCTGGAGGAATATTTTTGGATCTTTTGATCGGGAGCTTGTCAATTTTGCAAGGCATGATAGTTAGCGGAGGATCATCAATTGCCTTCTCAGAGTGTAGCTCTTTAGACTCTAAGGTCACTTCTGAGTCTTTCTCAATAGCAGGTGTTGGTGATTGTTGTTGAGACATCTTCACACAATATGCTTGTTCTTTGATCGGAAGGATGAGCGAGTTTGAAGGATTTAGAGCAAAGTCACGATAGGTATGATTTAGAAAGTTTTGAGTAATTTGTTTTTCAAAACAGACAGACCCTTGTATACCATTCCCATTCGTTGAGCAAAACCCTAATTTGTCCTTTAGGATTTTTCTTTTTATTTTCGTATCCCCTGAGTGATTCAAGATGCTGCCGTTGAATGTCGTGACATCTGGTATGACATTGCCCCCTATCAAAACATTTTTAGAGTCAAGCTTTTGAGAATAGTCGCTCATATCTCTTGTCTTAGGGGCTGTGTCAGCTGTGATGGCATAAGAACATCTATTTCCAGTTATTTCCCTAAGCCTGGAGGCTTTCTGAAGAAGATTCTCCATTCTTACTATAGTCTGACGCTGCATCCTCATATGAGCTAGATGTGTTAATCTCCTAATGTCTGCTTCTAGGAGAGATCTATGAAGTCTCTCCGTCAGTGAGGCAATCCATACATAACAGTTGTTTCTTGATCTGAATCCTCTCATGATGGTTCTACCTCTATCACTCAGGACTTGACATTCAGATCTGGTGAAGTTTACTGTAAGACCTTGATCACAAAGTTGACTGATGCTGATCAAGTTTGCGGTCAATCCTTTCACAAGCAACACATCATCTAGTCTGGGATTCCCAGCATGATCCAATTTTCCAACTCCTCGGATCTTTCCCTTGGATCCATCTCCAAAGGTGACATGGTTTGAGGAATGAGGCTTTATATCAACTAGATATTCCTTGACACCAGTCATGTGTCTTGAACATCCACTGTCGAAGTACCATCTTTCTTCAGGGTACTCATGATGACGATAATGAACTACCAGAGCCATGGACTCATTCTTAGAGTTCCTTTTCTTTCCAGTATTCCTACCTTTAGGATATCCATGTAGTTTGTAACAATATCGTTTAATGTGACCGTACTTGCCACAGTGATGACATTTCCAATTTTGTCTCCTCTGATGTCTATAATGATATTGAGACCTTTTATTTGACACTGTCTGTTTCCTTTTGACCAAGTTGTGACTGCATTCTTGATCATTGTATCTAAGTCCTCTGGCATCTCCAGCATTTCTTCCAACTTGGAGAATTTCGTCAACAATCAAGAAGCTGCTGTTGAGCATCCTGACATTTTTGGTCACATTTTCCAATTTGGAATTTAGCACAACCACTTCCTCCTCAAGATCAGAGATGGTATCAAGATGTTTTTCTCTTTCAGCTTCAAGAAGCATAATGATCTTGTGTTGTCCTTCTCCTAGTTGACAAACCCTTTTGAAGGATTTTACTAGATCATCATAGGATAGATTTTTCAATTTCTGAATCCGAATCAAATATTCTTGTCATTGCTAACACCTTCTTAGTAGTCTCTCCATCGCTTGAGGAGTCATCCTCAGACCATGATACAGATAGACCCTTATTCTTCTTCTTGTGGTAAGTGGGACACTCACCTCTTGTATGTCCAGAACCTTCACATTCAAAGCACTGAATTTCTTTACCTCGGTTAGATCGTTTATCATATCTAGGTCTTCTCCCAAAATTCCTCGATCTGTGGATGTCAGAAGTCTGAGTCTTAACATTATCATTCGACTTCTCATCCAATTGTTTTTCCAGTTGATGAAATTATTTTTCCGGAACTCCCATAGTTTTGGTCAGGTCCTCTTTAGTGTTATTCTCTTCTTTGTTGGTCACAAAAGCAAGACTTTTCTTCTTTTCATCCTTTTGACTAATATCCATCTCAACGGTTTGAAGTGATCCCATAAGCTCATCTACCGTCATGGTGTTTATGTCATGAGCTTCTTCAATAGCTGTCACTTTCATGTCAAACCTCTTGGGAAGAGACCTTAGAATTTTCCGAACCAACTTAGCTTCAGGAATTTTCTCACCAAGATCACTAGATGTGTTGGCAATATCAACAATATTCATATGAAAGTCATGTATACTTTCATATTCTCTCATTCTCAGGTTCTCAAACTTAGTGGTAAGCAACTGAAGTTTTGAGGTTTTTACACGAGAGGTACCTTCATGAGTAGTTTTCAGGATTTCCCAAGCATCCTTCGCAGCAGTACAATTTTTTATGAGTCTGAAGATGTTCTTGTCCACCCCATTGAACAAGGCATTCAAGGCTTTAGAATTTCCTTAAGCAAGCTTATCATCTCCATCATCCCAATCTTCTTTAGGATTTAGCTCCTCATTGAGCTTCCCGTCGTTGTCTTTGATCTTTCGTGGATCCCACCCCTTGATCACAGACTTCCAAGCCTTTCCATCCATAGACTTGATAAACGCCACCATACGAACTTTCCGATAATCATAATTGGAACCATCAAGTATTGGTGGTCTATTTAGTATTCCTCCTTCTTTATCCATCGTACCAGAAAGTATCGTCCCTGAATCTCACCCAGATACAGAGCAGGATGCCTGCTCTGATACCAATTGAAATTCTGGTTAAGCAGATCACGGAGATGTCAGAAAAGATGTCGTGACACTTCATCTCTGCTTCTCACAAGGATCTAAGGAAGAACAACTGTAAATAGCAGAAAGTAAATAACACCAGAGATTGTTAACCCAGTTCGGTGAACAATAACAGCTACGTCTGGGGGCTACCAAGCCAGGAATGAAATCACTATGTAGAATTGGTTCTAAGCTAAACTCCAACGTTTACAACTTATCACCTAGAAACTACCCTTCCTAGATTTCTACCTAAGACTCTCCTAGGTATGAGACCCTTCTCAATTCCCTTTCAATCATAGCAGTGACTAAAAATATTACAACTCAATAAGAATGTCCTTCTCAAGTATTCACGCAATACACGAGAGACTCACAAGTACAAACCCTAGTACTTCTAAACAGCTGCAATAACGAACCATGAACTAGGTTAATTCTAACCTATTTATATTGCAAACCACAGCTGGACTTGGGCTTCTAAAACGCAGCAGAAATCTTCCTCAGAATTAGCGACCTAATTCTTTCTTCAATCCCATGTTTCCAAAAATGTCTCCTTCGTAAGGAAACCGCAAATCCAATTAGAATCAGAATCTCTGATTCCACAATCTCAGATGCCACCTGAAATCCTAGTCATATTTCAATCACACTTGTTACTACAAACAGTTAGTTCAAAACTGTAAGAGACAAAGAAGTTGAATCCTCTTGATAGGGCATCTTGTCAAACATCTCAACCTGCAGTTAGTCTAGCATGTTAGGACATGTTGTCAACATATTTCTGCTAAATTAGTTTTACCAAAATTAATGCCAACGTCAAAAGCAGGGACTCCACACTTAGGAAATCATAGGCTTAGTTTTCCTTCCTGCACTTTGTAAAATAATGTACTTGTCTCTGTAAGATATTGCAATCCTTTGAGTTTTATAAAAGGTTTCCATCATTGTATGATATTTGCAACGCAATTGTTAAAAGATCTTTTGAAAACAAAACAAAAGATCATTCTCATTCTTTGCATATCATTCATCATTCTTGCATTACACATCTTTTTCATAGAGTCTCACACATGTGTCACACTTTAGAGTTAAACTGTCTCATTCGTACAATACTCGGGCCAACCGGCAAAAGAAAATGGAAAATCTTGAGGAGGAAAACAGAGAGCTAAGAAAGGAAGTCAACACTTTCAAGTAAAGTCTGGAAAGACTCAACATCATGATTGAATCCCTGGCAGCATTTCAGGATCAACCACCTGAAAAGACTGCAATCTCAGGAATTGTGTCTACACCAGATTTTGAGATACCCGTCAATCTTCCGTAGTACAACATGCCTAATGGTTTTCCCTGGGGCATGCTGTCATACCCTAAATTTTGACAACAATATTTCCCATAATTGTGCAAATCATCACCACAATATGGATGTACCTTCATGCATCATCAATCCTCTTAGAGATTGTTGAGTATCAACCTCAATCAAGAAGTAAGGGTTTTGGGCTCTCTCAGAGCACCCAGACAAAGGATCAATCAAGAATTGACATGATCTTCAACTTGTCCAACCTCTTAAAAATCCACGAAGGATCAATAGGTCTCCCACATCAAGAATCAAGCATAGGAATGCAACATTTCAGGCTGATCAAGCCTCAAGATCACCAGTGTCACCAAATTAGGGTTTTGGTCGACCAAGGCCTCCAGAGGAAAATTTTCATCTGAGCATGAGCCAATACTTAAAAACATGATTCAAGAAGCTCAAAAAGACCTCATGAGTCCATTCAATAATTCAAAATAGCCTTGGGGGATGCATTCATAAAAAATCAGGGATTAGGGTTTCTTGACCTAATTCACCCCTAAGTTGACTTTTAGAGCAAGGCATGAGCCAAGACCTCAAGAAATGTTTTGAATAACTCAAGTATCTTATATTAATCCTCTTACAAGTTTAAATTGACACAAATAACTTGGTTCATGAGCAATATAAAGATTCAAATTCATCTAGACCACAAACTAGGGTTTCTAAGAAAAAGTCAACCATACCTTTGACTTTTGACCAAAACATGATCTCAAACCTTGGGAAATGATTCAAGACACTCTAAAACACCTATGGAATCCATCCATTAGGTTTGATTTAGCCCAAGGACTTGATTTCATAAAGGATCAGAAAGTTTGGAATGCATCTGATAAAAAGTCAATTGTTCCCAAAAACCTAGTTTGACTTTTGAGATTTCTTGACAAACATGGCGTCTCCAAGTCAAAAACAATGTTAACTTATGGTTTTGATCATAATCCATCAAGAAAAATCAAGAAAAGTGAGGTTACTTGCAAAAGGGGCAATCTTGAGAAACTTGAATTTTCATTAAGTCATGAAAAAAACTGATTATTACCCAACTTTGCAAGACCATAACTTGTGATCCAAGTAACATTTTTCTTCCATCCAAAGCTCAAATGAAAGCTCTCATTAAATACTACAAGATTGTCAACTACACCTTCTTCCAAATCTTCATGGATTTTGAGTTATGGATTGATCAAAATCACAAAAATTAAGAAATGGACATTTTTTAGACACTTCAAAAAATTTGAGACAGAATCTGTAACACCCTTCTAACCCCACAGATATTTTTCATACAAAAGGGAGTTAAATCACGTAAAATCACCACTCAAGGGTGTCACACTTCACAAAAATTCATACAAATCATTTTCCTGCTCCGTAACACGGGTTCCAACATATCATGATAACAACTCATTTGAAATCAACACTTCAAATTTAAAACAAGACATCGCAGCGGAATCATCACTTTTAAAAGAATCTCTCTTATTTAAAATAACTCATGATAATATCGTTTCGTCCAAAAATCAAAATTTAAAACAACTCAACATCTTCAAAAATCCTCATAGAACCGGTTAATTAAAAGAACATAATAAATCAAACGAAAAATGTTCCCAACCCCGATGTTACATAATCAGAGCAAGACACACCCTCTACTATACTAAAAAAAGAAACTACTCCAAGCTAACTCTTCACGCACCGCGAACTAGTCTTGGTTATCTGCATGTTACCCATGTAGAGGTAACATTCAAACAGGCAGGGTGAGTAATCACAATTCAATATAATTCATATAAGGAAAAGATAATTAACAAGTTAACATTCATCTGAAACAACATCACGGTGAATCACCCCAACACGTCATATAAATCACCAAGTCATTAGCATCATAACATGCAATCATGTAATGCCACAAAGAATGAAATGCAACTTCCTAACATGCATGTGGTACCAATTCTTCATAATAATGGACACCAGGCCATCAACCCTCCACAAGGGAGCACATCACAAAATACCTCAATCCGCACAATGGGATTAAAGCCACCACTGGACCGAAGTCCTAACATCTCCACTAGACCGAAGTCCTAAATGCTATGAATGCACGATGCACAACGTCAAATTCATCAATATCAACAAAGGTAATAAAGTGCATCATCATTCACCAGAACATCATATAAATCATGTCATCATTAATTCATCAACGTCATGTAAATCATATCATCATTATTTCATCAAACTTCAAGTAAATCATATCATCATTATTTCATCAACGTCATATGCATCATCATATTGAAAATCATCAATTTATCATCGTATAACACGTCAACACGCAGTAACAAGTCATGGCATCATTACAGCATTAATACAACATAACACGGACAATTTCTCACAATTTTAAGAAATTATAAATAATAATTTCAACTTCCAGGTCGGGCTAAGCGGGCTAATCCCGCGCGGAGTGCGCTACTCTCTGCCTTGAGAAGGCGAAAATCTTCCAGACCGCGCTAAGCGGGCTCTACGAATTCTGCAGAAAAACCCTGCGATAACAGCACTTTCCTCCTGCGATCCCATGCCCCAAAAACGGGTTTTATCTTCCAATTAATCACTGATTATGTCATCAAAACCTATATCTATCGCACATACATCAAATACTTCAATCATCTCATATTAAATCATTACAATTCATCACCTCTAACCTCAAATTCCTAGGTTTTCCCCAAAAACCCCAATCACCCATCAATAATCAAATCCATATATCGAGAATATTGTAAAGTAATACTCCCCATACCTTAAAATACGCCATTCTCGTCAATTTGGAAGTCACCTCCGTTACCTTGGTTAATCAAAGTCAATTGGTCAACCAACTTTAAATTAGATTATTGTCCCACTCTGATTTCTTCCAAAATACCACTAGTCAACTTCAACATTCCCAATTTCACACTGTCAGGAGTCGCTTCACACACCAAACTCAGATCTCTGAATTGCTCAATTAGTTTCAACTCTTTCACCATAAGCATCAACATATGCAATGACTTCTTGCTCAACGCATCGGCCACTACATTCGCTTTGCCCGGATGATAACTCAAATCAAAATCAAAATCCTTCAACAACTCTAACCACCTTCTCTTCCTCATATTCAATTCCTTCTGATTAAATAAGTACTTCAGACTCTTGTGATCACTGAACACTTCAAATTTAGAGCCAAACAAATGATGTCTCCAAATTTTCAACACAAACACCATCGCGGCCAACTCCAAGTCATGTGTAGGATAATTCCTCACATGGACTCGCAATTGTCTCGAAGCATAAGCTACAACTTGTCCATTTTGCATCAATACTCCGCCAAGACCCATCTTCGACGCATCACAATACACCACAAAAGATTCGCTCGGGTTAGGCAAAATCAACACTGGAGCAATAGTCAACTTCTTCTTCAATTCCATAAAACTCTCTTCACAAGCTACATCCCACACAAAAGCTTGACCCTTTCGAGTCAACTGAGTCAATGGTAACGCCAACTTAGAAAAGCCTTCAATAAACTTGCGGTAATAACCTGCTAATCCCAGAAAACTTCGTATCTCAGTAGCAGACTTCGGAGTCTCCCACTATAACACGTCAACACGCAGTAACAAGTCATGGCATCATTACAGCATGAATACAACATAACACGGATAATTTCTCACAATTTTAAGAAATTAAAAATAATAACTTCAACTTCCAGTCGCGTTAAGCGGGCTAATCCCGCGCTGAGCCCGCTACTCTCTGCCTTGAGAAGGCGAATTCTGCAGAAAAACCCTGCGATAACAGCACTTTCCTCCTGCGATCCCATACCCCAAAAATGGGTTTTATCTTCCAATTAATCACAGATTATGTCATCAAAACCTATATCTATCACACATACATCAAATACTTCAATTATCTCATATTAAATCATTACAATTCATCACCTCTAACCTCAAATTCCTAGGTTTTCCCCAAAAACCCCAATCACCCATCAGCAATCAAATCCATATATCGAGAATATTGTAAAGTAATACTCCCCATACCTTAAAATATCGATTCCCTCGACTTCTCTTGAAATTTCTCCGGAATTCTCTTATGCCCTAGCCTCCTTCTCACTTGTTCCTCAGAGCACTTTTGCCTTTTTCCTCCAAATTAGTAGAATAATGAATTCTTTTTCACTATTCCCTCTTAAATACCCCTAATCGTGCTCTTACCATTATACCCTCACTTATTCTTATCTAATGACCAACATACCCTCAATACTCCTACTTCTATTATTTTAAAAACAAATAATAATTCGAATAATATTATATGATTATTCTCACTATTAATATTATTAAAATAATTACCACCAAAATGTCCATGCAACACAACATCATGCCATCAAATTGCCTTATATTCACAAATAATCAATAAATAATTAAAATATGAATTTGGGGCGTCACAGAATCTCTCTCATGTTTTGTCCAACTTTGGAGGCATTTTCCATCATGTTCCAAGATGATTCAAGACCAAAGTTAAACATCAAAGGTTAAGTGTGATATATGGGCTTTCTAAAAATTACAAGAGCTTCCCATGACTCAACTTGAGCATGAAGTTTTGAGCTTCCCAAAATGGAATTTTTCACCCTGCCTACACAACAACATGGATACATGAATTATGCCACATGATTTCCTCCTTCAAGTTTCGCCACTTTTCCAACTTTGTCATCTTCCAAAAACACAAAACTTCTGATGACTCACTTGTTACTTGATCATGGAGTCAAGAATTCAACTTGGCATGTGTAAATCATCATGACATTAACCTTGAATTTCAAATTTAGCATCTAGTATTTATGTGATACATAGAGGTGGCATGGATAACTTACAAGCCCGTCCAAATGAGTCAAGATTTCTCCAAAGATCAGAGGACCTAAACCTGCAAAGTTTGGCCCAAGTCAATGGCTAGAGGAGACTTTGGCTACATGACAAAATCCATTGGATAATAGGGTGACCCAGCCTCCATTCACTATTCCTTGCAAAACAAACTTCCTCTACTATAAATAGATGTCATTTGTGATTGATTAACACACACCAAAACATCTCCACTCATGTTTTCCTTCACTTCACTCTCCAAAACCAGAATTTACTTCTTTTTCAAGTAACTGTCAAATTTTTCAATAGGAAGCAATTCTATCAAAACTAATTGTGTAGACACCTCATATATATCATATAGAAGCTATCCAAACACTTCTCCATCATCTGTAACATCAGAATCATAAACCTCAAAATCACACTTGAGCCATGTTGCAGTTGGGATACCAAAAAGAGTTCCAGGGGTTTCCAATCAATTCCAAGCTTCTACACACCTTATATAAGGTCCATTGAAGTTGTCCAAATCATCACACAACATCTATAACACCTCTACATCAGAATTCAAATTCCTCTTGCACAAGTAAGCCTGAAGCTCTCAAACTCTATACTACATGCATCATAAATTTGTTTTCAAGTGACCAATATGTTTTTGGCATTTCATAGAGTGATAACCCTCAATCAATTGCATGTTTTCATTCGTGTATAGAATTTCATGATAGTTTTTGTAAATTCTAGGGTTTTTGTGTTCATACATAATAACTCTCTCCACACTTAAAACAAATGAGATTAAATGGTACAATTTTAATCCTTGATCAAAAGCGAGCAAGATTGATGTTTGATTCATTCCATTTCATTACATATTGAGAGAGTTATAGAGGGTTTTGCAAATCTGGAAAACCAGAGCTCGCACGAAGAAGATGACTTGTTCTTGGCGCCTTTTTCAAATATTTGAATATTTGAAATTTTCTTTTATTTTTTAATTGAATTCAAAAATTAATTTCTCTTCCAATTTTAAACATTTTTTATAGATTATTTTTTTCAAAATTCACAAATATGTTTAAATATTTTATTCCACAAAAAAAATCAAAAAATATTATTTATTTAATATATTTTGAATTTTTGTAAAGAATTTATTTTTAATTGTTTTTAAACATTTTAAAAGAATTCTTTCTCTTGATTTTTCAAAATCAAATGATTTTCAAGCTTTCATATGGATAAAACATGATTTTTCAAACATTTTTCAAAGATCACAACATATTTTTATATATATTTGATATTTTATATCATATTTTATTTAATTTTCTTTGAAAATTTGTATTTTTAATTAAAATTAGGTTTTTTCCTTAAGTTTAAATTTTCAAACTTCATTTGAAACACTTTTGGGCCTCTAATAGAGTTTAAGACCCAAACTCTTTTATAAATAAGTAATTCCTGGGCCTCTGTCACAGTATAAGTCCCGATGCGGTTTTCAAAATAACGGCGCATTCATAATTTTTCATCTGGGCCTCTCCTTGAGTATAAGCCCCATTTTTCTTCTTTACAAACACTTTTGGGCCTCTAATAGAGTGTAATACCCAAACCTCCATATACATAAATAAACTTTGGGCCTCTGCTATAGTATAAGTCCACAACGTCTTTCAGTATCGTAGTGCGATCACTGTTTTCAAATAAGCCATATGGGCCTCTCCTTGAGTATAAGCCCCAATCTTTTGTACAAAAACTTTGTTTTAAACAATATAACTTCCATGGGCCTATCCTTGAATTGTAAGCCTCATACCTTTGTTTTCAAAATCATCTATCTGTTTTAAACTGGTACTAAGAGGAGCATTATTCCCGGTTAAACTGCTCTTAGACCACTTGGGCCTCTCTTTGAGTTATAAGCCCCAAACATTCTTTTCTTTTTATTCAAACAACAACTTTCTAATTCAAAGTCAAATTCAAAGTTTTTCTCAAAAATTTCTTCAATTTCTTATTTTGTGGACGATTCCGCAAGTAAACCTGCGATAGGAGGCCAGAGGTTGTTCGCGTGAAAATCGCGTGCGAACAAATTGGCAATCCCGGTGGGACCCGTTGGGTTGAGTGTATGCATTTACGTAGTGGTAAGATGGTGACACCACGTCCGAACAAAGAGCCGTCTTCGAAGGAAAGTACGGTTGTGATGCAAACAACTAATGTTGGCTCTGGCACTGTGTTTGCGGTTTCGACCGCTCATAGTGGGCCTGCCATAACACCACGTCGGCCTGAACCTAGGCCAAAAATCATGGAGACTGCGGGGCAGAATGTGCCTAGTTTCACAAAGCCCATGCCTCGAGCTTTTGGGATGCCAACAGAGTTCATGTCGAGTCTACATCATAGTGGTCCGGTGTTTGGGGAAAGTTCATCGTCATCTTTCTCACCATATCAAGGATTAAGGCCTTTGGCAAACCAAGTTAATCGACCCACAGGGTTCAGTTTTCCATCTCAATCAGTTCTAACTTTCTCCTCAAGTTCTGTCGCAGTCATGAGACAGCACATGGATGAGAGTAATCATGAAATGGTTCACATGTTGACTCAGCAAATGGGCACCATATTAAAACCATTAATACAATATTTGACCCAGAGTTACCAATAATTGGCACCTCAGATGACACGGATAGGTGATTTCCTAGGGGATCCTAGGACACCGGGTCGACAAACTCTTCCACTTCGGCCGAAGACACCATTTAGACAAGAAGAAGTCTTCGACGAAACAATTGACCAGCAACCTCATGAGCTTGAAACGATACCTAAGGTGGCCCAAAGGCCTCCCGTTGTGTTAGTTCATAGAAACCAAGATCCTGACTACGTGGTCAGGCAGGTTCGACATGATACCATGGCTGGCAAACCAAACTTAGAAGCTATGGTTGAACGAATCATGGTTCGAAATGGAGCGAACCCAGGCCTTTGACGGCCAACATATACGCTCCTACTACCAGATTTTGTTTTGCAAACAGAATTACCTAGGGGATGGAAGGTCCCAAAGTTTACCAAATTCGCCGGAGAGACCGAAGAGTCCACCGTCAAACACGTTGACAGATATCAAACTGAAGTTGGTGACATAGCAAATAATGAGGACTTGAAAATGAAATACTTTCCTAGTTCCCTCACAAAGAATGTGTTTACTTGGTTCACCACGTTACCTCCACAGTGTGTCCATACATAGGCATAATTAGAAAGATTGTTTAATGAACAGTTTTACATGGGAAAATCGAAAATTAGTCTGAAAGAATTGGCCAGTGTCAAACGGAAGGCCACATAATTGGTGGACCAATATCTCAACAGGTTTAGACTTTTGAAAGCATGATGCTTCACTCAAGTCTATGAACATGAGCTAGTCGAGATGGCTGCGGACGGACTAGATTATTCAATCAGGAAAAAGTTAGACACACAATATCTTAGAGATATGGCGGAGTTGGCCGTTTGGGTCCGACAGGTCGAACGCTCGAAAGCTAAAAAAAACCCAAACTAGCAGATACCATAAGAAAAAGAAAGTTTCGTACGTAGTTGCTGATGAATACTCGTCTGACGATGAAGAGGTCATCGAAGAAAGCCAGGTTAACGTGGCTGAACTCAAGCTAGGGCCTCCATACACGTGTAAATTATTGAAACCATCAAACGGGAAAAATCCCGTCGAAACTAAGAAAACAGATAAATACTTTGCAAAAACTTATACTTTTGATGTATCTAAGTGTGATGAAATATTTGATTTATTAGTTAAAGATTGTCAGATTATTATTCCTCCCGGTTTGAAAGATCCCTCATTAGAGCAAAAGAAGAAAAGGGGATTTTGTAAGTTTCATAAATTCCTTGGTCATAAAACATCTCAATGTGTTCTTTTCAGGGATTCGGTGCAGAAAGCTTTGAAGGAAGGCCAACTTCAATTTGGCGAAAGGTCAAAGATGCAAGTTGACAAGGACCCTCTGAAGGTCAAAGAAGCCTTGTACTATGAGTTATATGATTGCATGATGGTTGAGACTACTGAATGTCTCACCGAACCTTTAATAACTGAATCTTTTGAATGCATGATGGTCGAGACTACTTATGGTTCCAACAAAAAGACTGAAGAAGAACTAGAGGCAGTCTACCCTCAAGCTGGCGAAAACCTGATAGATTTCCAAGAGAAATACAGGGTGAGTGGGTCGAAGGTTATGTTATGCCAAAGGTACAACGCCGTCTTTGACGAAAAGGCTGCTGAGAAATATAAAGTTGGAAGGAAAGAGACACTGTGAGACGGTAGGCTGCCTGTTCCAAGATTTGTGTTCGACCAAAGCGGTACCCATCATTAAAACAAGGAGTACATGAAGCTGTTTCAGCAAACACGACCCAGGACCTTTGTGCCACCGTCAGACACTCCACAAGAGAAGTGGGTGGAACCCGTGAGTCAGAAGGGGCGTAAGAGGCCAAAATTAAAGGTGTTGGATCTTGAGAATGAGGCTAAAATCTCCGAAAAAGGGTCGAACCCAGGGGCTATGTGATGTCTCCCAATTACAAAGGGAAGAATCCTATGACAAAAACTTAGTGGAGGCGTTATCAGCGAAACAAAAAGACTGGAAAAGAGGCTTCAACTTCACAATTAAAACCTATCAGAACCTCTGGTCAGAAAAGGCAATACCCAAAAGGAAGGTGGGTCGAGAAAGAAAAAATCATGACAAATCAAACAATAGCATAGACTGTTGAAGCTTCAAGAGAAAATGGGGTGGTATCAACCCGAAGCTCGAAGTGCACATCTTTAGTCGAGAGAAAGAAAGAGCCAGAGTACATTCCCTAGTCAGATGAGGAAGAACCAAAGTATTCTCCCCAGTCAGATGAAGAATAAACCCCGTCACCAGAAGACGACTTCGAGGAAGATATGTATGATGATACCAAAGATGACACGTACGATGAAGATTTCGTTGTAAACTGTGGTATCGTGTCGATATTGCCAGCGGAGTATGATATGGTGTCGGAAGTCTCTGAAGTAGACGAAGATTTCGTGCCAGATGAAACTGTGGAAGACAAACCGATATGTTACTATGTTATGAACAGTGGTGTGGTAGAGGAGCAGAAGGCTGTGTTTGAAAAACCTAGTCCCGGAATGATGTACCATTTAAAACCATTATTCATAAAAGCAAGGGTCGACGGAGCGGCAGTCAACAAAATGTTCGTGGATGGAGGGGCAGCTGTCAATTTAATGCCTCATACTTTATTTAAGAAGATTGGGAAAATTGAGGCTGACCTTCGACAATATAATATGGTTTTATCCAATTATGAAGGGAAAACTAGCAACATTCTTGGGGTTGTCCAAGTCGACTTAGCCATGGGTACAACCACTAGATCAACGCTCTTCATGGTTATAAACTCAAAAGCCAATTTCAACTTGTTATTGGGTCGAGAGTGGATCCATGGGATAAGGGAAGTGCCTTCAACATTACATAAGAGATTAAGTAGCTGGAGGAAAGATGGCATTGTCGAAAATATTGAGGTTGATCAGAGCTATTACAAGATTGACGAAGCGAAGGGTACGAAGAAATCTTTTTTATCAGCACCTGGTAAATGTGGCACCTTGTGATGATGGATCGGGGTCTTATACCTCTGTCGATACGGGTCGTATCTTGAATTTGGATCCTGGTTATGGGTTTATTTGGGATGTTGTTGATGAGACAATGGAGTCGACAGAAGAAAATCCACCTGCACGGTGGCCAGTAGTCGATGAAAATGACTACTGAGTCAAAAAGTTTGACTCAAATTTTGGCCTATTTGGCTGAAAACAAAAGAAAGTCGGTGCTAGAATAGGTGAAGCGACAAAATTTGGCTGGTGAAGCCGACAGCAAAGCCCACGTAAATGGCTAACAAGGCCAAACGAGAGCTCAGAAAGCCGGAGGCTTCATTGCATCTACGACAATGAGCCTTGGGGGTTTGAGAAAGACCCATCCAATGAGTTACAGAGAATGCAAGCGTAAGACCCACTTGAGGAGATAGACCTAGGAGACAGAATTACAAAAAGACCAACCTACGCAAGCACTAAATTTGGGTCGAAGATGAAGGCTAATCTGATCAAAGTATTGAAGGAATACAAGGATTGCTTCGCCTGGGATTATGGCGAAATGCTTGGTTTGAGTCGAAGTGTAGTGGAACATCGACTGCCAATTCAGCCAGGAAAAAGGCCAGTAAAGCAGCAGCCTCGACGATTCACTCCAGAAATCATTCTAAAGATAAAGCAAGAGATCGAAAGATTGCTCAAAAGCCAGTTCATCAGAACTGCTATGTACGTAGAATGGTTAGCGAATATAGTACATGTTATCAAGAAAAATAAAACCCTTCGAGTCTATATAGATTTTAGGGACCTGAACAACACTACCCCAAAAGACGAGTATTCGATGCCTGTGGCAGAATACTAGTCGATTCAGCTGCAGGTTTCAAATATTTGAGTATGCTCGACGGTTATTCTGGCTATAATCAAATTCTCATAGCCGAATATGATGTTCCCAATTGCTTTCCGATGCCCTGGGGCTTTGGGAACATACGAATTGGTTGTGATTCCATTTGGTTTAAAGAACGTTGGAGCAGCTTATCAAAGATCCATGAATGCTATATTCCACGATTTTATTGAAAAATTTATGCAGGTGTATATTGATGACAATATAATAAAATCTTCATCGGAGAATGGTCACTTAGACCACCTTCGACGTTCATTTGAAAGAATGAGAAAATATAGATTAAAAATGAATCCACTAAAATGTGCTTTTGGTGTACACGCAGGAGACTTCCTGGGAGTTGTGGTCCACAAAACAGGCATCGAGATAAACTAAAACAAGACAAATGCAATTTTGGATCTCAAGCCTCCTTGGACAAAGAAACAGCTCCAATCTTTGTTGGGAAAAATAAACTTCTTTAGAAGGTTTATATCAAATCTAAGTGGCAAGACAAAGGTGTTCTCGCCAATGCTCAAGGTTAAGAAGGAAAGTGACTTTCACTGGGAACGGGAGCAACAGGAGGCTTTTGACGCCATTAAAGAATACCTCACAAGGCCTCCCATTTTATTGCCACCTAGTATAAATAAGAGTATGAAATTGTATATTGTTACGTCGGACATGACCATAGGAAGCATGTTAGCACAAGAGGATAACTGTGGCGTCGAAAGACCCATTTATTACCTTAGTCGAATGTTAATAGATGTTGAAACTAGATACACTATGATTGAAAAGTTGTACCTATGCTAGTACTTCTCATGTATGAAGTTAAAGCAATATATCAAACCAGTTGATGTTTATGTTTCGTCTCATTTTGATGTTATTAAACATATGTTGTCTAAACCCATTCTACATAGTCGAATTGGGAAATGGGCACTAGCATTAACTCAATTTTCCTTGACATATGTCCCTCTAAGGGCTATGAAAGGTAAAATAGTGGCAAATTTATTGTTGATCACGCAGTGGGCGAACCATCACTATGTATGGTTGACGTTAACCCTTGGAAGTTATACTTCAATGAGTCGAGTCATAAAAATGGGACAAGTATTGGGATCTTAATAATGTGTCTGCAGGGCATTCTGACTAAATTCAAGTGTAAGGTCGACGGAAAATGTTTCGATAATGAAGCAGAATATGAAGCCTTAATCACTGGCCTCAAAATACTCAAAGATTTGGGGGCCAAGAAATTTGAAATAAAGGGCGATTCTTAATTGGTGATTAAACAGATCACAAGAGAATATAAATGCATTAAAGAACATCTTTTGATGTACTTCGTAACGGCGAAGCGACTGTTGGAATGCTTCGAGGTTGTCAGCATTACGCACGTGCCCAGAGTAGAAAATCAAGAGGCAAACGATTTAGGGCAGATTGCATCCGGGTATAAAGTTTCAGAAGAGAAGTTGAAAGACTTCATTGAGATTAAGGAGAAGATGGTGTCAAACATACTACTATCACTAAGCTTATCAATCCCAAAAGCTGGAGGGGCAAACGTCTCGAAAGAAAATTTCATCGAAAGTTTTGGAAATGGTGAAGTTTTTGCTATCAACAATCTATCATCGCCAGACTGGAGAAAACCAATCATAGAGTATTTGGAGAATCCGGTTGGAAGTACTGATAGGAAGAATAAGTACAGAGCTCTAAGCTACGTTCTAATGGGAAATGAGTTGCTGAAAAAGACTCCAGAAGGAGTGTTGCTCAAGTGTCTGGGAGACACATATGCATACCTAGCAATTTCTAAAGTCCATAGCGGGACATGTAGAGCTCATCAAGTTGGCCATAAGATGAAATGGTTGTTATTTCGACAAGGTGTCTATTGGCCAAGCATGCTCAAAGATTGCATGGAATTTGTAAAAGGATTCCAAGAATGTCAAAAACATGCAAATATTCAGCATGTACCAGCCAGCGAATTACATGAAATTATCAAGCCATGGCCCTTTCGAAGATAGGTGTTGGTGTCATAGGCGAAATTCAACCAGCCTCATCGAAACAATAGAAATTCATCCTTGTGGGTATAGACTACTTCACAAAATGTATAGAGGATGTACCTCTAGTAAAAGAGGCACTAGGAAACGGATTTCTGAACCACGTCGAACCAAACCTTCGATCCACGAAGGGTGTCATACCTTGGGCGAACGACGTGACCTCCACAAACATGTTGAGGTAATACATGAAGAGAGTCTTGTTGGGAGTTTCCTGAATAGTCATCAGGGCAAGTTAAACACCTTCTATAGGACGTTTTTCGTTTAAGCGTTGTATCCTTGAAGATACAGGATAACCCAACTGATATTTGAATGTGGTATTAAGCCAATGTTGCAACAGCCACAAAGGCCCTGAAATATTCAAGGCCTTGGGAGTCTCATGGAGGAGCTTCAGTTTCAGGGTTGATAGCCCAAGAGAATGATAGAGGGAGGCTAACATGAGCTTACCCAAAGATACCTGTCGACCCTCATGAATTTGGATCGCCAGGTTGATATAGCTTTTAGCTATCTGCAGAGAGCCAGGATATAAGAGATAGTACGACAGCCAAAGAGTTAGAAAAGTAATGTGATCTTCGTCCGACACTTCGTCAGAATCCTGATCATGATGTTCTTCGATATAGTTTTGAATGCCGACACGGTCGAAGTCGAAGGTGTTGGTCGTGTCCAGGGTTGGGTCGAAAGTTTCACCCAAAGGTGAGAGGCCAGTAATGGCCGCCACGTTGAAGAGTGTCGGCATCAACATACCACAGGGGAGGTGAAATGTGTTAGTTGACCCCTCCCAGAAATACATCGATGCCAACAACATACAAGGATTAACTCTGTGAGCATTCCTAGAGATCTGGATGGCGTCGAAGATGCCATCCATTTTCCATTGGTCATGATGTTTACCTTGAACTTTGTTAAGCCAAGCGACGTAGTCTTTGTTGCCACGTGTGGACATCAACCGAAAGACCCTAGCCTTGGGCCCCATGAACTTAAGGTCGAAGGTATGGCAGAAGCGTAGCAAGGAAAGAACGACTGGAGTTCTTGGTGGTTTGGGGTGGTATCAGGATATAGCCCATGGAAAGCATGAAGTTTGTCAACCACCACGAAGGGAACGATCATCTGGTGTTGCCAGGTTGCTACCACCGCGTCATCAGCAGATGTCGGTTGAGGAAGGGGTTTGAGAAACTCACTTTTAGAAAGGACATAAGCTATCGGGTTGTTTCCAGTTTTGTGAGTAGCAGAATCGGTGAGAATTGCAGAAGAAGACATTGTAATGGAAACGATGGCAAAAGGAACTTTGGGAAGCAAGAGATATTGTGAAGAAGATGAAAGTATGAAAGAAAGAGGGAAAAGAAAACCAGGCACTTGGGGAAAGTATTTATAGGCAAATACATGCAACCCAAAGGTCAAGGGAGGCAACTGTTATGATTCTGCAGAAGGAAGTTAGTGGGAGTAGTTTAAAACCCATGACCTAGGATGAAACTAGCCATGATGACACATTTCTTAGAAATTGTAGTGCAAAAAGGTGCCATCATTACGTTAGACATAACAGATTTGACGTTTGATTAAGATCCGACAGAAGACAAAACGATTAAGTTACTGGGTCGAAACAAAGGTACAGGAAAAATCTCGCAGGAAAAAAAAACTCCAAGTTTCTCGGTAGACATATTGCTCAGTCGAAACTGGACTTTTGGGGGGCAATTTGTTGGCTAGAAGATTTAGACTGAGCAGGAAGAAGGAAGAGATGATGAGAATGCCAACATGCAGGTCGACATCAACAGAAGCCATGTCAGAAGGCGACCCAAAATGTCACGCTGTCTAAGGGCTTCGTCTGACTGCCAACAAGACCGACACAAAGCTGAAAAATCTTTGGGCGGGAAGAGATTTGAAATGTTAAATTCGTGGGAAAAGTTACGAAGATGGTGGGGCGACACGTGTCACATCCAGATCCAATACTGAGAGAATAGGAGTTATTTTATTTCCTTATTTAAGCAATGTTCATTTTTATTTTAAGGGGTCGTATTTGTAACGTTGTCAAAGGAATACACTCGAAGTACCTAGCGTTAAGAGAAAAGAGTTCATTTCCGCAAAATGTATGATAGCGTCCACATTTCCTTTTAAGCAATTTACATTACCAAGTTTTAATATATCTTGTCATTTACATTTTTGGCTTGTTTATTTATTACTTTGCATACACTTTTTATGCAAGTTTTGTCCAACTCCCTATAAATCAAAACCACCCTACTAACATCACATAAACTCAACCATTTGTTTTGGTATTTTGTGGCTGATCCCGCAAGTAAACCTGCGATAGGAGACCAGAGGTTATTCGTGCGAAAATCGCCTGCGAACAACGATGTGGGGTTCCAATGATTTTGAGTTTGACTTCATACCGAAAAATGGTCGATCAGGGGGAATTTTGACTATGTGGGATACAAAAGTTTTTGCATTTAGTAGAATTCAAAGCTCCAATTACTTTCTATGGTTGGAGAGAGAATGGTGTGTTAAAAAGAAAAAATCCATTGTGGTTAACGTCTATGCATCGTACGAGGGTAGAAGAAAGCGAGAACTTTGGGCTGAGCTCGCTTCGAGTGTCTTAGAGAAGATAGGAGAAAGTCTATGCTTGGCAGGAGATTTTAATGCTATAAGATTCGAAGAAGAAAGAAGGGGATCGACGGAAAATATCTGAAGAGATGAGATAAAAGCGTCTAATGAGTCTATCACCGAAACAGGGTTATTTGACTTACCTTTGCATGGAAGGAAATTCACATGGTCTCGGGTACGAGGGTCCACTATGAGCCGCCTGGACAGATTTTCGGTTTCAGATTAATGGCTTAGAAATTGGCCTGGAATCACACATTGGGGGCTAGACAAACAACTGTCTGACCACTGTCCCATAATTCTCTGCAAGTTTATTTAAAAATGGGGTCCTCGACCATTTCGAATGCTAAACTGCTGGAAGAATTTGGAGGGGTACAAGGAATTTGTCAGAGAGCACTGAAAAAATAAGGTGATAGGATGGGGAATGTTCATTCTCAAAGAAAAACTTAAATTCATGAAGGAGAAGCTGAAAGAGTGGCATAAATTACATACTCCGAACCTGGGTGAGAAAATTAAACAAGTAAAAGAAGAGTTGAATAACCTTGAGCTTAAAGGGGAAAACTTGCCTTTGACAGCAGAGGAAGAAAGTCGAAAGAGAGAAATCTCGGCAAAATTATTCAATCTTTCAAATCTCAATTGCAGTATTTTATGGCAAAGATCAAGAGTACGGTGGTTGAGAGAAGGAGATGCCAATTCGAAATTCTATCACGAGTGGTGTATTAATAAGAGAAGAAAAGTCAATGAATTGTTATCGATAGAAATTGGCAGTAGGAGGCTGAAAGAAGTTGATGAGATTAAAGAAGAAATCCTCAACCATTTATAGAATCGGTTTACTGGCGTAGGTAGAGAAAGGCCGATGCCAGTCAATATTGAATTCAATAAACTGAATCCACGAGGTAGCATGGATCTGGTGCAAGATTTTTCAGAAGAAGAAATTCGTAAAGCTCTCTGGGATTGTGAAGGATCTAAAAGTTCTGGGCCGGACGGAGTTAACTTGGAATTCATAAAAGAGTTTTGGCCGGATATTAAAGTTGATTTCTTGAGGGTGCTGAGAGAATTCCATGAGAATGGTAGGTTTGTTAAAGGTGCAAACTGTTCATTTCTCTCCCCCATTCCTAAGAAAGCCAGCCCCGTAAAGATTTCAGATTTTCATTCAATATCTCCAGTTGGGTGTATTTACAAAGTCATATCAAAGGTGTTAGAGAACAAATTGAAGAAGGTGATCAGCACAATCATATCAGAAAATCAAGCAGCTTTTATGGTTGGAAGAATAATATTCTACGGGATTATCGTTACAAATGAAATTGTCGATGAGGCGAGGCAGAAGAAGAAAGAAATGGTCATTTTTAAAGTGGACTTTGAGAAAGCATTTGATTTGGTGGACTAGAACTTCTTAATGTTTATGATGGAAAAAATGGGATTCCACAATAAATGGATCAAATGGATCTAGGAATGTCTTCACTCGGCAACTATTTCAGTTTTAGTAAACGGAAGTCCAACAAGGGAATTTAAGATGGGTCACGGGTTAAGACAATGGGACTCGTTGTCCCCATTCCTATTCCTAATTGTTGCTGAAGGCTTTAGCATTATGATGAAGAAAGCAACTGAGCAAGGAAAATATTCAGGATATAAATTTGAGGTGGGTGTAGATCGATTTTCACATCTACAATATGCGGATGATACCATAATCATTGGCGAGAAGAGCTGGGAAAATATTAGAACCATAAAAGCTAGTTTAATGTTATTTGAAGTGATATCGGGATTGAAGGTCAATTTCCAAAAGAGCTCCTTGGTGGAAATAAATGTTCCGCATTGGTGGATTGGTGAGGCATCAAAGTTTCTGAATTGCAAAATAGGTTCCTTACCGCTAAATTATCTCGGTATACCGATTGGAGCGAATCCGAGGAGGATAAGCCTCTGAAATAAGGTGATTAAGATTGTGAAGTCCAAATTATCCAATTGGAAGAATAACCACTTATCGTTGGGTGGGCGGATTGTGTTATTGAAGTCAGTTTTGTACTCTCTTCCAGTTTACTTTCTCTCTATCTTCAAGGCCCCGTTAGGTATAATCTCAATTCTAGAATATATTTTTTTAAAAATTATGTGGGGGGAATAGGGGAAGAGAGAAAAATCAATTGGGAAAGCTGGGAAAATGTGTGTAAACCTTTAGAAGAAGGAAAATTAGGTATTAGGAATTTGAGGGTTTTTAATGAGGCATTGTTATGTAAATGGGTTTGGAAAGTTAAAACTGTTAGATCAGAATTGTGGTATAGGGCGTTGGTTAATAGATATGGGTCGATAAATGTGGCCTTAATTTTAGGAGGCAGTGACATTTCGGTTTGGTGGAAGGATATTAGTCGATTAGCTATAGGCATCTAGCCTCAAGTAGAGTCAGAGGAGTATTCGGTGAAAGAGGCGTACAAGAGGTTAATGCTGGAGCCTCCAAATCAATCCATTATTCCATGGTCTATTGTGTGGAATAAGGCAGTTCCGTCTAAAGTGTTGGGGTTGGTTTGGATAATGTTCCAAAATAGGATCCCTACTTTAGATAACCTTGCTAGAAGGGGGGTGTTTGATCAGGGTGCGAATAGGTGTTCGGGGAAGTGCGGGAGCGAAGAGTCTGTGTAACATCCATATATAACAACATACATCAAAGCATATATATTATACATGAATCCAAGTTTTTGTATTGAAATGCCATAAGATCCTAGTTAACACATTGTATACATTACATGCCCATAATACAAAATACTAAAAGTCTAAGGCATAATATATACAAGATGTCAAAAAATACACTAAGAACTAGATCATAATAATGATCTCAAAATAAAACGCCATAGCGGAAGCCATGCCATCCCAAGAGCTACGATTCGTAAGGAAAAGTCAAACCACTTTATCCTTACCCTTCGCGAAACCTCTAGTACCTGTAATATAATCAACAACATGGGGTGAGATAACAAATCTCAGTGAGTTCCCTATCTTATGGATCCTCTCGGCTTTACAAGGTTCTAACCAATCCTAACTCAAGTCCAGGGGAAAGGGAAAAGGACTTCGAGTTCACAATTCAATTCTCACACTATATGGAAACATGTTAAGAGTCCGCTAACTCTAATTAATTATCACTATCGATAACCTTATCAAGGAATCCCTTCTTCCCGTCCGCTTCTACATCTAAAAGTCGGAACGAGTCATGGATCCTCGTAAATACTTGGCATACGAGATGGATTCAGAGCTAAGGGACACATTATCACCTTAGTCGTCACTTCACACAGTCCGTACACCGTCACAAGTCTCTTTACCCGTAGGCTCCATTCGTACTATAACATTGGGAATCAAACCTACCAAGTAATAGTGCGTTCGTACCAAAGGAGCTCGTTACTCATGGACGGCACATAAAAGGGGGATGGTTACGATTTCGTGATTTCTCATACAACCGTGATTGTATTCAATATTTCTAGGCCACATACTCCTTTTGGCCTCATTTGCCTTTCTAATAACCAACATAACACACATGTTCCATAATAGTGTTTATTCCTTTCTATACTGCTAGGTATTGGTTACACGCTTCGGCCTTTCATGCACGAGCGTTAACATTAGATTATTTACTAATTTCCTAGCCTATTACTAGGTTCTACTATAACTTGGTGTAAGTTTTCCTCACTCTTCCTATTTTTATCATTTAAGCATGCATATCTCTCGCAAACATGTCTAACAACAATAAGATAGGCAAAGCATATTACAATTTCACAATAGAATTACATATGATAATTCAAACATAATTATACCACTTTTGGATTTCCTTCGATTATTTAATCGGGCAATAAAACCGACATTTTTCACCTTCATCATATGGATTATTTTAACAGCTTTCTATCGGTACCAAGAACATTTAAATCGGATAAACGAGTCAAAAGTTATGAAATTTAAAAGAAAAGAAAGCATTTGAAAAAGTCCCAAGAGCGCCAGGCGGTGCCCCTTCGCCTCTACTTCGCCCGGCGAAGCAGGGGCGTAAGACCCTTGCTAAAAACTTAAAATTTACAGAAGCGTTCCACGCTGCGCCCCTTGGCCATCGCCCGGCGGAGCAGAGGCGCACGCTTTGCGTCGCCCGGAGCTCAGCACTAGAAGCAGAAATTCTGCTTGCGTTTTCCATGGTTCAAGGGTTCAAAAATCCATCTTTCTCAAGCCAAAACATTTCCAAACAACCAAAACAAGCATCATCAATGATTATATGCATAATACAATTTTACTACGCAATTTATATCGATTTTCAACCGTTAGATTCATGATTTTAGCAAGATTACTCATTTTCTCACAATATCAAACCTAACTCTAAAACTCAAGAAACTCTACAACTAAAGCATCTATCTAGAACCCACCTTAATTAGAGGATGATGATGAAGAAGATGAGATGATTTGATGAAGAAGAGGTGATGATCTTGATCTTTCTCTCTTCTAGGTTTTTCTCCTCTTTTTCCTTCCTTTCCTCTTCCTTCTCTCTAACTTCTTTCTATCTTTTTCTTTCTTTGTTTCTAAGTGTGGAAAAAGGGTGGAAAGGAAATGATATAGTAGAATATCATTAATTAGTAATATGACTAATTGTCCAAATAGTTTCTAAAGCTCCAATAATTAAAACCTCTGGGTCAGATAATATTAATTGGATTTGCTCTTAGCACAACAGTTACTCTAATTAACTTTGCAGATAATTTCTCAGAGTACATCGGAACTCAATTGATCACAGCTAGTATTATCTAGAGTAATTTAAAATACGGGGTATTACAGTCTGTGCCTCATCTATTTTTCGAGTGTCCGATTTTTGCATGTGTTTGGAATTGCTTCTTCCAATGGCCGGGTGTGTCCACTGTCATGCATTCTGAGGGCTGGAAACATTTACTACAGTTTGGTGGGTTGATGGGCAGAGGGAGTCGGGAGTTTTCAAGGATAGTTGTGATTTGGTTTGCTTATGTGTGGACAATTTGGAAGGCTAGGAACCAAAACAAATTTCAAAATAAGGATATTATAAGTGTAAATATAGTTGATGAGGCAAAGGTCATATCCTAAAAATGTCTAAGATTCAAATCAAGATCAATTTCTAATAGCATTTCTCAATGGCTGACTATCCTAGAGAGTGCCTCGGATATTCAGATAAGGCTTCTGTGATGAGGTTCTGGAGTTGGTGTTTTTGGAGGCGAGCCTAGTTTCTTGGTGATGGCAATGCTTTTTGTTTCTCCGCTCGAGTTGTTGTCTGTTTTGGTTTGATGGTGGCTTTTTTTCGTATCAGGCATTGAGGGCTATCTCAGTCTTGGTTCTGTAGTAGTGAGCCCTCGGCTTGCCCAATCCTGTAGTGGCCTCGATATTAGCTGTGAAATTTGGGAAGTTGCTGAAGTATCTCGCCTGCTGAGGATGTTCTGGTGGTAAATAATTCTAGCTTCTATCGTTCAGGTATCATTGAGTTTAGTGATGTGAAGTTGTCAACCTATTTTTGTTTTCTAGTATGGAGTCGTATCAGTTCTATGTTTGGAGTGTCTCTGGTTTTTCAGCAGAGTCGGATTAGGCTGTTGTGTTTGGAGCGGTTTGTGTTATGTATCCATAAATGTTGGTTCTTAGTGTCTGCATCTTGGTTAGGTTTTTGCGAATTACTAGAGCATTAGTTGGAGTTATCCCTATCTTAGTTGTGTAGTGTTAGCTCTATTGCGTCATCGGTTATCTTAGGCATTTTGGCTTTAGTAAGATCTGATCTTGGTAGAGGTTCTTTGAGGCGGAAACTTTCGTTTTTCATTGGGTCTTGTCGTCGTTGGAGTAGTGGAGTCATTGGTCCTATTAGTTTTTAGTGGTTGGCTATAGGCCCTTCATTTCGGATGATCCTTGATCAGAGATGGTGAGGCCTTTGTGTGTAATCTCATTGTTCAGGCTGGTAGTGGTGAGGACTGGTCGGATTTATGTCCTGTTGTTTTAAAGTTTGTCCTGGTGTCCTTTTTTTGCTAGCAACAGATTTGGGTGCCTTTGTGTCTTGGTTGTTTTTCAGCATGTGATTTCTCTGTTGTAGCTTTGACGTGCTCTTGGTGGATTGCTGCTTCCTGCTGCAGTATCTGTTTGTGGCAGATTTGGTCGTTTTTCGGCAGGAGAATTGATCTTAATGTTTCTTCATCTTTCTAGAACTTAGTCCTTTGTAGATTTTCTGTTGTGGTATTAGTGTCCAATTGTGTGCCTTTCTTCTCATGCCGGACTTGTAGTTTGTTGTTCTTTGCCTGGTGTAGGTTGGGTGGTTTTTGGTGGTAGCATATTTATTCCTTGGTCTTAGCGATTCCAGTGGAGCGTTTTTTTATCGTCTGTGCTGGATTCAATTTTTTGTAGCAGGGTCTCAGCCGCCCTTTCGGTACTTTGTCTCTCAGCTGATCGTATCTTCATCGGACTGTATTAACTGTAGTTCAGTGTTGATGGCTTTCTTATCACACTGGTTGAAGTTATTCATATAATGCTCAATTAGAAGAAGCATATCTTGATAAAAATTCATCACTGATTTTGGACGCATGTGCTTCCATCATACCATTTCCTGCCCATAATCATGCATTGCTTTGGGTTGGTGCTTTGTTTGAAGCTAAAATGTTCATGTTGTAGAGGATTTTAGAGCTTGTAACTTGAGTTATAGCAGCAGAATGGTACATTCTATTTCTGTCCTAGTTTGGAGGTGTCATCATTCCTTGATAGAGGTGGATTGTAGTCAGTGTTGGATATTGCTTTATCTTTTGGCTTATCAAATGGAGTTTAGGTCTCAATTTGGGGGAGTTCTCGTTTTGGTTTGGCTGCTGCTTGGGTGTTTTGCCGGTAGCCCCGCGGTGTCTGGGGTGGGCATACCATTTCGGTTGACTAGTTGTTATGGTTTGTTCAGCAGGTTTTATTTTTGACTTTCGTTGAATCTTAGGGGTTGATTTTTGAAGGCCATCTGTGGGGGAGTGGTGGATCGCATTGTTCCTTATCAGAATAATGTGGTTCTAATTTTTGGAGGTCCCTGAATTAGTTTGGCAATTCCTTGACTATTGTCAGTTGGGGATCCGTTGTGTTATTTTTCTGTCACTGCTTCTAAAGATAATGTTTGGTTTGGTGCTTCTTTCAGTTTTTGGCCTTTTCCCGACTCGGTTTCGGTGGTATGGTCTTGCAGTATAGTGGTTATATATCATTTGTTATGCGGGGAATTTGTAGTTGCCTTATTCTTCTGTATTTGTATCTATTATTGTAGTTGCTGCAGGTGCTAGACATGTTACATTTTTTAGGTGTTGGTAGCTTCATCTATTTTGGTCTCAGATCTGTTGTATCTTTTCCTCATTCTGCAGCATTCCTTATGTTGGAAATCAGTTTCCAATAAATATTTTTGTCCTTTCAAAAAAAAACTTTGTATCAATATATACAAAGTAGATAGTTTGTAAACTAAAAATTCATTTGTGATTTAATATTGTTGTCTAGTTAGAGATAATACAAAGTTTAGTAAATTACTTGTCTCGTTCAATTTTGAAATGAATATTTATTTGGTTTTGAATTGAATATAAAGGATTATTATGGGCATTACAAAGTCACTAGGAGTATATTAACATTCCTAGTATAATTTCTCGATTTTATTTTATTCCATCAATAGTGATATAAGCTTAATTGCATCATGAAACCAAAAAATACCTAACAAAAGTTTAGCGATGAATGGTTTTGACTTTAGATCTCTTTATTGCTTTGTTTTTGCATTGCATACTTATAGGCTATTCTTTCTTTACCTCGTTCCTTGGATAAATTAAAGATCGATGGTGATATCTTAAGATTGGTGAACCTAGTTAACTTAATAGTTATGGTCTCCGATTCTCACCGCGACAAGAAATTTAGGAAGACTGATTTCAATCGGCTTTTCTCGATGAGCTCCATTTTATCATATTATCGGTTGGGGATTGTAAGAATTTAGAAGTTGAGTTCTCTGATCAGGAAATTAAGGAGGCGGTTTGGGATTGTGAGGGGTCGAAGAGCCCGAGTCCAGACGGGCTTAATTTCTTCTTCATCAAGAAGTGTTGGCATATTATTAAATAGGATATTTTGCGCTTCTTCAAGGAGTTCCATGGGATAAGGGGTATTATCTAAAAGCCTTTACTTCTTCTATTTTAACTCTTATTCCAAAATGTGATAATTCGTTGGGGCTGGAAGAATACAAACCTATTTGTCTTGTTAGTAGTCTTTACAAAGCCCTCTCAAAGTTGTTAGTAGGTAGACTCAAAAAAGTTATTGGTTCCATTGTTTCCTCTTGTCAAAGCGTTTTTGTCCCTGGGCGTCAATTGTTAGATGGGGTTCTTGTTGCTAATGAAGTTGTGGATTTCGCAAGGACTTTGAAAAGGCCTATGATAAGGTTTATTGGGAGTATCTTAGGTATATCTTGAAGAGGATGGGATTCAGCGATTGTTGGATGAAATGGATCGATGAAACTATTTTTGAAATTCTGGTATGCAGATATGAGATGTCCTAAAAGATGTCGAGACTCTGATATCTCTTAAACACACAAGGATAAAGGTATACACAATTAAAATTGCAGAAAATAAATAGGACACAGAGAGTTGTTAACCCAGTTCAGTGCATAACAACACCTACGTCTGGGGGCTACCAAGTCAGGAAGGAAATCCACTATTAGCAGTATTAATTCAAAGCTAAACAACCCAGTTTACAACTTCTCAATTAATACCTACCCAGTGCAATTTCTACCTAAGACACTCCATGGTATGAAAACCCCTTTCACTTCATACCAGTCACCACAGTGACAGAATTACAACTCTTCCAATGATTTTAGACAATACAATCCAAAAGACACACAATCACTCAATGCTTAAAAGCTTAGGAGTGATTAACAACAATTACAACTCAATAGAGACAATCCAATTCAAGTATCTAGGTGATGAATGAATGGCTCACAAAACATTCTACCTCAATGTATCAAAAGACACATGAGTGACACAATACAACAGCAGTATCCTAAAAGAAAACTCTAAACCCTAAATCCTTATTTGCACACACGGTTTCTTCAATGATCATTCCACAACAATTAGGTTTAGCAAGTCTCCTTTTTATACCCTTCTACAGAATGGGCTTGGACTCTTCCCATTTTGTCAGTTTTAATCTACTGCAGAATCTTCTCCAAAATAGCAGGAACAAACCTTCAAAGTTTCCTAAAATGTCTCATCATTTAATTTAGCATTTTGTGTACACCTGGAGAAACAAAACTTTGTTCCTGATAGCATCATCTTGACGCGTAAATTACTGAGATATATCCAAAAGAAATATCACATAATTAAAACATAAAAAATCTGTCAAGATTTTAAAACGTCTCAGAATGGATGTTCTTATAGAACATGTTCCAACATCTGTTAGGACATCTTCTCTCAAGATGATTTGAGCAGCATGTTACAACATCACATATGACATCCTGTAGTGGACCATGTTTTAACAAAATTGTTGCCAATCCATAAACCATGGAACCATCAATCTCCCCTTTGGGCAAATTGTGGCTAAAACACCTTTTGCACAATAAACCCTGGAGACTGTGTGTGTACATGAGGAAGAAGATAACCTGCGTCTTCAGGAATATCCACAACATTCCCCCTAGACCCCAGAACCGGGTTCTTGTCACGGAGGGATAAATCTTCCTCTCAACTCGAAAAAAGAAACTTTCCCGAAGAAAAAGAAAACTAGCCTAAAACACAAGAAAACCAACCTGAGCACAAGGTTGAAATAAACTAGTTCAGGTCATTAGAAACACATATGGCAGATGCAACGGTCATTAGAAACACATATGGCAGAAACCAACACAACAGATCCCAAAACATGTCCATAAAGACACAATATCTGATAGGACATCACAGACCCAGTAAAAAAAACTCATTAACATTACTACCTTTAGAGGCTTTTGTTTTTATTTCTTTTCTCCCCCTGTTTGAGCTAAAATTTGACCAATAACAAGTAAATAAAACTGACTCTACAAGAAAAAACACACCCAGCAAGGAAAAAATTACTACCACACACACCAAAAAAATCATTCTAAGACCCCCAAAGAAAAACAAAGCAAAAAAGAAGAAAAAACTTTAACAAACTGACACAAACTAGTTATTCCCTCAAGCCTCCTGGGTTCACAAATTGACCCAAGTCTTCATAACCATTCACACCAGAACCACGATCCTTAGAACGAGTCTTCTTTAAAATTGTCACAGAAGTTTTCCCTGTCAGGAGAGCTCCTGTTGATGACCCAGCAAATGTCATAGCACTTGATTGATCCATCTTTTCGTTCAGAGGTTCCTTCTTCTTATCAGAAGGTTTGGAAGCTTGGCTCATGTTAGAATTACAGCATGATGGGATGAAACCAAACACGCAGGTTGCAGTCTTTATATAACACAAAATCCTTGTTTGTAATGCCTGACAAGTCTAGGAGAGCAATGTTGGAATCAGTTAAGTCAGCATTCATAATGAACCACCGTCCACAAGTGGGAAATGAATATATTAACTCTAGGCCTCATTTTCCAAGAATGAATCGAGACAATTCCAATGCCATAGAAACATGTTATGCGTGTACTAAAGAAAACGCGTTTTTCATGCCTACTATTAGAGCACACCTGACTAGATCCACTGTTCTTAGCAAGCTGACCACACATAGACTCTTGTCTGTATTAACTGAAACAACTTGGTACAATGTCATGACATTCTGATAGAGATTTGTTTTTTTTTCTTTATGACCCAACCAAAGACACACAACATGCTCTAAACATAATGTTTCCCACCAAATACCTTGCCTAGAAAAATCATTAATGATCATCTCAACACACAAACAATGTCACAACATTACACTAGACATATCACAACCCGGTCCTATAACCATCATGACTAAACAATGTCATGATATCGTTTCTGTCATTATCCTTTCACTAGAGCCAAACAAAGACCAGGTAGCATGAGACCATGCATGCTTTGTATAGGACATAACAAAGCACCTCCATAGCAGACAGGTACACATCTCCCCCTGTCCCACATAATCAGTTCTCCCCCTGAAGGCGGAGATCAAATAAATCACCTTAAGCAATTCCAACTCTTATACACAATAGTACTAGTCATCTCATTCACACTCCCACTGTAGAGAAGGAATTTCTCAACAGGGAGTTATCAAAAGCAATCACAGGGGAATAACAGAGACATCCATCAACACATACACCAAACAAAACTTGTTAAGACATTACCACAGGACCATTAGCAGAACTCCCTCTAAATTGTATAGCACATAGAGAGACAATGTCCAGACACTGTGTATTCAAGCATATACACATAAATGGAAACACACAACACTTGGTGGAAACACTTATCCCTTGGTCAGCTTCAAGTGCTATGCCACCTCTTACCCATATCAAAGATCCACCTACACTTCTAGTTGTTGTCACAAGCCTTAAGAGTGTTTACGCTGAATCCCCTTGCTACAGCCTTACACCCTGTCTTCTTCAATCTCTCAATAATAACCTTCTTATGCGTACTATGCCCCTGAGAATAGAGGAAAGATACAATAGTTGTTCCCTTCCTCCATACCTGTGACTGCTATAACTCCTTCATAGGGCCAATAATTAGCCCACAACTTATGTCCTCAAACTGACCTGCAGATAATACTTTAGTGTCCATACCTGTCAATTGAACCTTAGACCCCACACACTTCAGAACAACCATCTTTCTTTTATCAAGATTCGAGTCATGGCTCTTGCTCTAGTTATGTTAAACCACATAACTGACAACTTTCAGATCTTCACAACCTAATGTAATAACATTTAGCTTGACATTATATCTCTCCATCATCTGCCTCATCCAAACTAGTTGAAAGCAACCCCTTCTTATATCACCATAGTCAATTTCAACAGTGTTCTTATAAACACATCCATCTGCATTGTTGGATTCTTCCATCCAGAATTCAGTGTTGTGAGGCTAGAGTACACCATAGACACCTATTTCAATGATGTAAATCAACAACTTCCTTTCTTGAATAGTAGAACTTATCCTTGGTTTCAACTTAAAGACAGGACAAGAATCTGACATTTTCTTTGTATGTTCAAAAGGGTGTCTTCTAATGAGTTCCTTGGATAGCTCTACCTGAACTCTAACCGAGAGACCTGAAATGAGTTGAGGATCATCTGTCATAATGCTCGAAAGATTGCATCTTTCATCTTTGCTAGTCTGTCCAAAAAATATCTCAACGTCGTTCTCAACATCCATCTTTTGCTTAGTAATAGAATCATTAATTATTACACTGACAGATTCCTCAATCATTTTACTTCTGGAGTTAAAAACTCTATAGGCTCTACGGTTGGAAGAGTACCCCAAAAATATCCCTTCATCACTAATATGAGTTATCTTACAGTTCTGATCTTTGTCAGTCAATACAAAACATTTGCTTCCAAACATATGCAAGTGTTTGACTGTAGGTTTCCTCCCTTTCCATAGCTCATAGATGGTAGTTGAAGTACCTCATCTTAATGTGAACCTGTTATAAATGTAGCACGCAGTATTCATCGCTTCAGCCCAAAATACCAATGACAATTGCTTGGCATAAAGCATCACTCTAGCAGATTCTTGTATCCCACTGGTCTTCTGTTCAAGAATTCCACCCAGCTGAGAATTCTATACTCTCAAATTCCTTGTCATATACACTTCTTAGATTTACAATCACACCGTTCTTTTCCCTCTGAATACTTTCACACAAATCTTTGAAGACTTTAAACAAGTCTGATTTCTCTTTAATAAACTTCATCCATGTGAATCCAGAAGAGTCATCTATAATCACATACACATACCTCTTTCCATCTAAGCTTTTTATCTTCATTGGTCCCATCAAACCCATATGAAGTAGCTCCAGCACTCTGGATGTATTCTAATGTCGCAACATTGTGTGAGACATCATATCATGCTTCCTAATCTCACATTCTTCACAGATTTTCCCTTCTTTGATCTTAAGGTCTGGCATTCCTCTAATGGCTCATACACACATTATTTCCTTAATTATTTTGGGATGAAGATGTACAAGAATCTGATGCCATAACTCCACTTCATCCTCATTGGTTATAGACCATGAGGAGGAGTAAGCAGGTATTTAAGGATCCCAGAGATAGCAGTTATCATTGGACCTTATACCTCTCATTAGAACAACATCTTTCTCATATTCGACTATGAATTATGATTTTGAAAAATTGACCAAAAACCCTTGATCACAAAGCTGACTAATGTTAATAAGGTTAGCAGTTAGTCCTTTCACTAACAGAACATCTTCTAAATTTGGAGATCCTACACACATCAACCTTCCCACTCCTTTAATTTCACCTCTAAATCCATCACCAAATCTAACAGATCCTGAGGCCCGTGACCTAATATCCACTAACAGCCTCTGAATCCCTGTCATGTGTCTGGGGCATCCACTGACAAAGTACCAGTCTTCTCTAGTTGAAGCCCTCAACGAGGTATGAGCCATAAAATTCACATCCTTGTTGATAGACCTTCTTTTCTTACTCAACTGATTAACTTTGGCCCGAGCTGAAGCTTGTTGCATTGCATACAACTTATAACATAAGGGCTTAATATGACCATGCTCCCCACAGTAATGACACCTCCAAGTTGAGGCTTTAGAGTTTGTTGAAGGCATACCATGTCTGCCAGGATGTTGTAACATGTGGTTGGACATCATGACCATTTTCTTCTTTTCAGAAGGATGGAATACTTCTACAAACTTGTTTTTTTGTTGATCATCACCTCCTGCACTTCTATACTCTTCCACCACATCATATTCATTACTCATTCTTCTTAACGAGTCTGTCTTGCTATTAAGCTTGGATTTTAGGAAGGTTACCTCATCCTGAAGATGTTGAACATTACATAGAAGTTATTTTTTCTATTTCTCCAGTACAACTATGATCTTCTTCTGATTCTCCTCTGTCTTAATATGATCCTCGCACCTTCCACATGTTTCATGGTAAAACATATCCAGATCTTTATAAAGGTAATTCTCTGCACACGATTCTACCTCATCATCCCATCTACCAGAGAAAGCAGTTACAATGTTGTCAGTCTCAGAATTAGAATCATCTTCTGACTCATCATCATCTGACCATGATAGAGACAACCCTTTCTTCTGCTTATTTAGAAAAGTGGGACACTCTGACTTGATGTGAACAAAACATTCACACTCGTAACATTGTACTCCTTTACCTTGATTAGATTTTTCTTCAGACCTGGCATTGTTTTGGGAGTCATTGTTGTTTTTGGTGTCGGATGAGATGTTTTTGACACATGATCTTCCTCTTTTTCCCCCCTTTTCAACACCTTGCTAAATTGCCTCCCAAGAAGAACAATAGCATTAGATGTATCTTCATCTGTATCTAGGTTACATTTATCCTCTGAGTCTTTAGCATTTGACACAAAATTTATGCTCTTCTTCTTTTCAGCCTTGTCACTGGTCCCTAATTCAAAATTTTGGAGAGATCCCATAAGCTCATCAACCTTCATGTTGTTTATGTCTTGGGCTTCTTCAATGGTAATCACCTTCCTGTTAAATCTCTTTGGAAGAGATCTGAGAATCTTCCTGACCAACTTAGCTTCTGAAATCTTCTCCCCCAGAGCACTTGAGGCATTGACAATCTCAATAATATTCATGTGAAAATCATGAATGCTCTCATCCTCCTTCATCTTCAGGTTCTCAAACTTAGTTGTGAGAAGTTTAAGTCTTGACATCTTTACCTTAGAAGTTCCTTCATGGGCAGTCTTCAAAATCTCCCAAGCATCTTTAGCATTACTACAATTACTTATTAGCCTGAAGATGTTCTTGTCCACTCCATTAAACAAGACATTCAGTGCTTTGGAGTTTCCCTGATCTAGCTTGTCATTTTCATCATCCCAGTCTTCCTCATCTTTTAGCACATCAGTAAGCTTACCATCCTTATCTCTAACCTTTGGAGGATCCAATCCCTTGACCATAGACTTCCAAGTCTTGCTGTCCATAGACTTTAAAAAGGCCACCATACATGCCTTCCAATAATCATAATTGGTTCCATCAAGGATAGGTGGCCTGTTCATAAAACCTCATTCCTTGTCCATTGCACCAAAATGTATATTCCCTAGATCTCACCCAGATACAAAGCAGGTTGTCTGCTCTGATACCAATTGAAATTCTGGTATGCAGATATCAAATGTCCTAAGAGATGTCGAGACACTGATATCTGTTAAACACACAAGGATAAAGGTATACACAATTAAAATTGAAGAAAATAAACAGGACACAGAGAGTTGTTAACCCAGTTCGGTGCATAACAACACCTATCTCTGGGGGCTACCAAGCCAGGAAGGAAATCCACTTTTAGCAGTATTAATTCAAAGCTAAACACCCCAGTTTACAACTTCTCACTTAATACCTACCCAGTGCAACTTCTACCTAAGACACTCCTAGGTATGAAAACCCCTTTCACTTCCTACCAGTCACCACAGTGACAGAATTACAACTCTTAGAATGTTTTTAGACAATACAATCCAAAAGACACAAAATCACTCAATGCTTAAAAGCTTAGGAGTAATTGACAACAATTACAACTCAATAGAGACAGTCTAGTTCAAACATCTAGGTGATGAATGAACACATGAGTGACACAATACAACATCAGTATCCTAAAAGAAAACTCAAAACCCTAAACCCTTATTTTCACACACGGTTTCTTCAATTATCATTTCACACCAATTAGGTTTAGCAAGTCTCCTTTTTATAGCCTTCTGCAGAATGTGCTTGGACTCTTCCCATTTTGTCAGTTTTAACCTACTGCAGAATCTTCTCCAAAATAGCAGGAACAAACCTTCAAAGTTACCGAAAACGTCTCATTATTTAATTTAGCGTTTTGTGTAAAGATGGAGATACAAAACTTTTTCCTGATAGCATCATCTTGACCTGCGTAAATTACTGAGATATATCCAAAAGAAATATCACAGAATTAAAACATAACAAATCTGTCAAGATTTTAAAACGTCTCAGAATGGATGTTCTTATAGAACATGTTCCAACATTTGTTAGGATATCTGCTCTCAAGATGATCTGAGCAGCATGTTACAACATCACACATGGCATCCTGTAGTGAACCGTGTTTTAGCAAAATTGTTGCCAATCCATAAACCATGGAACCTTCAATTTTCACAAGCCATATGTTAGTGTTGGTGAATGGGAGCCCTAAAAAGGAGTTTCGGGTGACCAATGGCCTTCGTCAGGGAGATCCGCTTTCGCCTTTTCTGTTTGTTCTTGTGGCAGAAGGTTTATCGAGTTTGGTCAGGAAAGCGTCTTTTTGCAAGGATTTTTCTGGATTTTTTGTGAAAGAGTTGTGCATGGTGGATATTTTGCAATTTGTCGACGATACTCTTCTTATTGGAGAAGGTAATTGGAAGCATGTGTGGGTCTTTAAAATTGTGTTACGGGGTTTCGAAGTTGTGTCGGGTCTAGGGTCAATTTCTAAAAAGTAAGCTGATTGGAATTAACCTGAGTTCTCACTTTTTAATGGCAACTGTGAATTTTCTCTCTTTCATGAATAAAGAAAAATTGTTTTCTTTCTTAGGCATTTCCATTGGACTAAGTCCAAGGAGGATTGTCTCGTGGAATTCACTCTTGTACAAATTGAAGGCCCGTCTTTCTAATTGGAAGGGGCGGATGTTGAACTTAGGTGGTCGGATAACATTATTGAAGTCGGTACTCGGAAGCTTGTCAATCTTTATGCTTTCGTTTTATAAGGCACCTGTGAAAGTTTGCAATGAGATAATGAAAATTCTAAACAACTTCTTATGGGGAGGGATAAAGGGGAAAAAAAGGTGCATTGGGTTGGTTGGAATTAGAATTGTTTGTTGCTTAGCAAAAGAGGATTAGGGCTAGAGAATATGGGGTTGTTTAACATTACTTTGTTATTAAAAAGGAGGTGGCAGATTCTCAAAGGGAAATATAGTTTGTGGATCGATGTTTTGAAGTTTCGGTACGAAAATATTATTTCTCAAATTTTGTTGGATGGCAGCAGTAATAGGTCAGTTCCTAAATCGAATTGGTGGGCTGATATTTTGTCTTTGGAGAAGAAGTGCGGGGTGGAAATGTTTAATAGGAATTGCAGGTATGTTATTGGCAGTGGTTTTACAGTTTCGTTTTGGTCTGTTGTTTGGTATGGAAATAATAGCTTCAGAGAGGAATTTCCATATCTTTTTCTTCTTAGCTCTGCGAAAAACGATTATGTCGCTAGCATGGGCTGATTGATTAATGGTAATTGGTAATGGGGTGATTTTTGTATACCATTGGATGTGTTTTCCATGGAAATTCCTAGAATGCTGGCTTTGAAACAGTGGTCGTGCTCGGTTATTTTGGATAGTTCGTAGCCGGACAGGTTGATTTGGAGTTCTCAGGAGCAGGTTGGTTACTAAGTTTGTTCCTGGTACAAAACTTTGTTTAAATTGTCGTCTGCTGCGAGTTCTGTTGCTAATTCAAGCCATGAGTTTGAATTAGTTTGGAAAACAACGGTGCCCTTTAGAGTAAAGGCCTTTGGCTGGCGATGTTTTTTGGACAGGATGTCGTCAAAATCACAACTCTTTATTCGTGGTATTGTTGCGACCCCAAAGGCGTTATCTTGTGTTCTGTGTTCAACTGAAGAGGTGACTTTAAATTATCTTCTTTCTCACTGTCATATTGCCAAGATTGTGTTAGAAGCTGTGGTGCTTTGGATTGGTATTGTTTTGAAGTCGGTCGACTGCATTAGGAAGAATTTTATCCATTGGGTGGATTTTTACATGATTAAGAAAATCAGAGTTGGGAAGGAAGGTTGTTTATGGTTGGCGATGTGTTGGAGCATTTGGATTGTTAGGAATGGTGTTATTTTTAACAACGAAGCGTGGAGTGTTTCGGATTTGGTGTGGAAGGTAAAATTGTTGGCTTGGAGGTGGTTTTCTCTAGGTGAAATTTATAATTCCAAATGTAACTTTTATGATTTTAGCAACAATCCTTTGTATTATGTTTCGTAAGTTTCATTTGGGTATCAATTTCTTCTTCGATTCTGAGGTATTCCTCGCGATTTTTGTAATCTGGCTGAGTACCCATAGTACTCCTTTTAAATAATAGCTTGCTTAAAAAAAATACTATGAAATTTTACTTAAATTCAATTTTGCAAGTGAATTAATTCAAAATTTATAGCTAAAAGTATAAAATCGTAAAAGTTAATATTTGATTTTAAAAACCATATATAATATGACAATAAATTGTAGTTATACAACACATAAATGATTAGATTATTAAATCATTAAAAGATGGAGGATAAAAATGTTTTTTCTTTTAAATTTATTGATAAATAATAATTATATAATAATTTCAAATTTTAATATCATTATTTGAAATATTTCAAATTTTGAGACCTTCTTAGGTCTTGATCACAATTATAGCAGTCCGGCTCCGGCCCCTTTTGGCACATGCAATTACCAAATATAAAAGGTCCAAAACGTGCACGTTTTTTGTACACTCATTTCTCATTTCTCATAATGGACAAATCAAAAGAGAAAACTATATATAAAATTTAAAAAAAAAAGTATTTTTCTCCATCTTTCCACTACGATTTACTTTTAAGATAGTATTATAACCTCCAATCAACACACGCAAATTTTATTTTCTTCTTAAAATATAAAATTGTTAAAAAAAGTTTTTTTATCTTTCTTTTTAGTGATTTATCCTCTGAATTTACAATGAAAGAAAGTTGCAAATGAGTCGAGATGAACTCGTCTCAACTCAGTTTGACTAGATAAAAAATGATTCAGTTCAAAACTTAACTCAAGTTTGTTTTGGTGGGCTAGATGGTTTGGGAATAGATCTCTACAAAATATGTACCTGAGCTTGTGGAGCATTTCAGAAAGGAATTTTGGAGTGATGAAAGACATGGGGGCGTGGGTTGATGAGGTGTGGTCATGGCAACTTGACAGTAATGGATTGGAAGGAAATGTGGCACTACAGTAAGAGTTTAATGAACTCTCAATGTTGTTGTTGGAAGTTTTCCCTAGGAAGAACTCTAAGGACATCATCATTTGGCCCTTTAGCACCTCTAAGTGTTTCTCTGTCAAATCCATTTATGACAGGCTGATGTTAACCTTCGATGGTGGAACCTTGGATTTTGATATCAAGGTAGCTTTGAGGATTTTGTAGAAATCGACATTCCGGTGAAGGCAAAGGTTTTTGCGTGGAGATTGATCTTACATAGACTTCCAACCCGTTTTAATCTAGCTTGTCGTGGAATCAACATCAACTGACATGAGCGGGTATGTGTGTTTTGCTTTGCCTTTGATGAGGATTCTAACCATCACTACGCCAAAACTGGAAAAAGACGGCACACCATAGACTGCGCTTTTTGGCCAAAGCGCTACTATAATTACAAAAAAAAATTAAAACAAAAGACTAAAGTGGAAAAAAAGCGCTGCTAAAGGCCCATTTAAGAATTCGATTTTGAAAAGTGCTGCTAAAAGCCAGAGAAACGAGAGCGCTTTTAGAAAGCGCTGCTATAGGCCACTTTTAAAAAGTGCTTCTAAAAAGCGCTGCTAAATCCACATTTAGAGGCCCCCTTTAGAGAGCGCTTTTAGAAAGCGCTGCTATAGGCCTTAGAATAGAAAGCACTTTTTATGGAAATCGCTGCTATAGGCCATAGAATAGAAAGTGCTTCATAACCCTAAGCTACTCTCTCCGCCACCATTCGCAAACGATACTCACTCCGCCGCCGTTCACCGTTCGCAACTCCCTCCGACCGACCTTTCCTCTCTTCATTTCGCAAGCTACTCTCTCCGACTGGCGCCCTCTCTTCGTTTTCGTTCCTCCGACCAGCCTTCCTCCCTCTGTTTTCGATTTGCTCGATTCACCACCACCACCATCAGCGTTCATATGATATTTTTAAGGTATTTCCGGCCTTTTTTCTATTTATTTTAATATTCAAGTTTAGTTCTTTATTTATTTTTTTGGTATTAGGGTTCCCTTGTCTTAGTTCTTTTAAGGAATTTGATTTTGAAATTGTTGTTGTAGTAAGGTTGAAGATGATGAATAGTGATATTTGTGGTGATTTTATTTTGAGAATTGGTGTTGATTTTGTAAGTTGATGTTGAATGTTAGTGATGAATTGTTGAAATTAATTGATGATAATGACATTGTTGATAGAAAATTGGTAGTGATTACTTTGTTTTGATCTAATTGTTGATTGAAAATGATAATGAAATTAATTGTTAATTATTAAGGTTGAAGATGATTAATAGTGATGACATTGTGAATTTATTTTTGATAGTCATTGGTGATGTTGTTGATTGAAACTTGAATGACATTCATGAATTAATTGTTGAAGATTGTGATGTTGTTGATTGTTTGAACTCTTATTAGTGATGAAGTTACTATTGAGTTTAAATGTGGAATTAATAATTTTGGTGATTGATTTATGCTCGAATTGATGATTCTTTGTTGGATAGAACTTTGAAGTTAATTGAACTTATGTGATGAAGTTGTTTTTTGTGACTTACTTGAGTTGAAACATTAAGTGTTGATGTGTCATTTGTGATGAATCAAAGTATACCATGCTACTTGAATTAATGTGATTGAATTTGCGCGTCGATGTCATGCTATTTGTTTCATTCATGTTAACTTCTCATTCCTTTTTTTTTCTAGCATGATCAACGTTGGTCTGGAATATCTTTGCTAGGGGTTACTTGTGAAAAGTGAAATCCTGATCGTTTCCAAGAATCTTACACTGTGTGGTTCCAGAAGTTGATGACTTCTCTATAGGTAATTAGTTGTTCTTTTGCTATAGTTGCGTGAATAATTAGTGTTTTTGTTTAGTTTACTTAGTAAAACCATGGATAAAAAATGGATGTCTTCCAATCGATTGTCAAAAGAGTACGAGAATGGGGTATTAAAATTTGTTAAGTTTGTTGTTGAACACTCCAAAGATCCCAGTCGAATCACATGTCCTTGCTTAGATTGTCGTTATGGGCGTCAGATTGACGCAGTTGAGTTGGAATCACATTTAATGAGGCATGGAATTGATCGAAGTTATACATGTTGGATATTACATGGTGAGATAAGTAACAAGAATGTTGAACAGGGGGATAATACGACCTATGCTTCAAATGACAATGGGACAGATGCATACAATTGTGATCGAGTAGAAGAGATTGCAAAAGCACTTGAAGAAGATCTTCAGGATTGTCCCAAAATGTTTGAGAGGTTGGTAAGCGATGCATAGAAACCGTTGTATAAAGGTTGCACTAAATTCACAAGATTGTCTGCGGTATTAAAGTTGTACAACTTAAAGGCGGGCAATGGATGGTCGGATAAAATTTTCACATAGTTATTAGCCCTTATGAAAGATATGCTTCCGGAGGATAATGTTCTTCCTAATCGAACCTATAAGGCCAAAAAAATGTTGTGCTCTATTGGCATGAGCTATGATAAGATACATGCTTATCCAAATGATTGTATTTTGTTTCAAAATGAATATGCATCATGAAATAAGTGCCCTAAATGCGGTGTCTCTCGATATAAGAAAAAATTGTCTCCAGCAAAAGTCTTATGGTATTTTCCTATAATTCCGAGATTTAGACGCATGTTTCGTAGTGAAAATGATGCAAAACACTTGACTTGGCATGCAAATGAAAGAATTATAGATGGAAAGTTTCGACATCCGGCAGATTCACCATAGTGGATGAAAATTGATAATTATTATCCTGATTTTGGAGAAGAAGCAAGAAACCTTCGCTTGGCATTATCTACTGATGGAATGAACCAATGTGGTCTTCAAAGTATCTTACATACCACATGGCCTGTGATTATTATGATTTATAACCTACCTTCATGGCTATGTATGAAGCGTAAGTACATGATGTTATCTATGTTAATTTCTAGGCGTAAACAACCAGGGAATGACATAGACGTATACTTGGCACCTTTAATCGAAGATTTAATTTTGTGGGAGAACGGTGTGGGGGTTTATGATGGATATAGGAAAGAAAGTTTCAATTTGAGGGCGATGTTGTTTGGCACAATTAATGATTTTCCAGCATATGGAAATCTATCAGGGTATGGCATTAAAGGTCAATGTGTGTGTCCTATTTATGAAGAAAAAACAGATTGGACGCGATTGGAATTTTTTCAGAAGAATGTCTTTCTCAGTCATCGTATATTCTTAAATTCTAATCATCACTACCGTAAGTGGAGAAAAGCATTCAATGGAAATCCAGAACATGGTAGAGCTCGACCTACATTGACAGGTGACCAAATTTTTGAAAAGTGAAAGATGTAAGTACTCAGTTTGGCAAGACTTTTGCACATACGCTTGTCAAATGTGGGTGGAAGAAGAGATCAATTTTTTTTCGAATTGCCATATTGGAAGTGGTTGTATGTAAGACATTTTCTTGATTTTATGCATATTGAAAAAAAATGTATTTGAAAGTGTTATTGGTACGTTACTCAATGTACAAGGAAAGTCTAAGGATGGCCTTAAAGCAAGAAAGGACTTGATAGCGATGGGAATAAGAAATGAATTAGGACCGTTAAAGAAAGGAAAACGAACATATCTACCATCTGCTGCTTATACTCTATCTAGAAAGGAGAAAAAATATTGTGTAAGTTTCTAAGTGAACTTAAAGTTCCAGAAGGATACTCTTCAGATATTAGAAGACTTGTGTCTATGAAATACCTTAAGTTAAAGATTTTAAAGACACATGATTGCCATGTTATAATGGAACATTTCTACCAATAGGTATATGTTCTATTTTCCCAGAAAAAGTAAGAAGCACCATAACTAAATTATGTTTTTTCTTCAGGTCAATTTGTAGTTAGGTGATCGATCCTGCGATCTTACCAACATTGCAAAAAGAAATAGTTATTACTTTGTGTGAGCTTGAAATGTATTTTCCTCCCTCATTTTTTGACATAATGGTACATCTAGTTGTTCATCTTGTGAAAGAGACACAATTGTGTGGACCAGCTTATATGAGATGGATGTACCCTGTTGAACGTTATATGAAAATATTAAAAGGGTATGTGAAAAACCAAAGTCGACCAAAGGGTTGTATTGTTTAACGATACATTTTTGAAGAAGCGATTGAGTTTTGTACTGAATATTTGTCCAATGTTCAATCCATTGGACTCCCAAAATCTCATATTTTTTAAAAGAAAAAAAAGAAGGAAAAAAGTTAATTGGAAATAAAATTGTGACAGTATCAAGGGCTGAACGGGAGCAAGCGCATTTGTATGTTCTGTACAATGACAATGAGGTTGAGTCGTATGTTGAAATGCACAAGGATATGTGAGAACAAGATTTGGTTCTGCAATATTAACTCTAAAGTTTTGATGATTTCAAACAAGTATGTTTATATGAACAATTTTTGTAAAGACTAATGTTTGTTGCTGTTGAGAATCTAACAAACAGGTCGTGCTTTCGTAAATTGGCGCGAATACAATGCTAAAAGGAAAATACTTCGCCTATGCACTACACTTGAAGAGCAGAGTTAATTTCAAGAAAATATGAAGCTCACAAGATTCTGATACAACAGGGAAAGAGAACAAGTTATGAAGATCTGAAGACAAAGGTTCTGATTGAACAAAGTCCAGATGCTGAAGGCTTATGCTCTCTGATCAAGGTTCTGAAGACCTAACTATAGTCTCTATTCATGCTTCAACCAAATACCATCAGAAGCCTCTGAAGATATGAAGACAACGCAACAAGCGAACAAGGTTCTGAAGACCAAGTGATGGAGACTCCGAAGGTGCTGCTCTGAGGACTCGAAGACTTGAAGATCTTAAGAATCAAGCTATGTTTTCCCTTCTCACTCATGCTCGTGAAAAGTCTCTGAAGTTGAGAAGCCAAGAAGACTAAGCTATGAAATACAACTGTACCACAATACAAAGCAAAAATATCTTGGTAACAATGCAAATGGTACAAACGAAGATATTCTGACAAGACAGGACGCAAAAGTTTTTATCTGTCCTCACGCTACTAGGCACCAGCCTAGATAGCTATCATGATTACCTTTCAACGGCTACTTTCTACACGGCTATATAAAGAAGCAAAAGACTTGAAGAAATACACACGAACAGAGCTGCAAAAATACTTTCTATTCTCTATCTTTCTTAAGTTATTCTGGTCATAACTTGTTTACATATTTAGCTTGTATAAGAAGCACATTTCGGTAAACTATACTTGCTCAAACTTAGGTTGTATTCCTTGAGAAAGACCTGTGAGGTTGTATTTCTTGAGAAGTCTAAGAAGGGTTGTCTTAGAGGTTGTTCCTTGAGAAAGACCTGAGAGGTTGTATTTCTTGAGAAGTCTAAGAAGGGTTGTCTTAGAGGTTGTTCCTTGAGAAAGACCTGAGAGGTTGTATTTCTGGAGTAGTCTAGAACTTGAGAGTTTTAGAGGTTGTAGTGAGTCGCCAGCGTTTTGGCTAGTGCATTGTATTGATTTGATTGAATAGTGGATTAAGACCTCGATTGAGAGAGGAAAAATCACCTTGGCGGGTGGACTAGATTAACTTGAGTGTTTCTTAAGTGAACTAGTATAAACATACCGTGTTATCATCTTCAGGTTCAACAAAGGTTCTTTTTGCTAAACTAAAGAGTTATTGAAAAGAAGTAATTTTACAGAAACAATTTTATTTTGAAAAACCAATTCAAACCCCCATTTCTTGTGTTTTTCGCACCTTCAATTGGCATCAGAGCTCTGGTTCTGAGGTGATAAAAAGGTTAAATTTTTATCAAGCACTTAACAGTGTTCAGTACCGATCCAAGTGTGAAAAACAATGGCTACAACAACTGCTGAGACAAGTGTTATTGTGAATGAAAGAGATTCTTATACTATAAAACCTCTTATCTTTGATGGGGAGAAATTTGATTATTGGAAAGATAGAATTGAAAGTTACTTTTTGTCGTTTGACTTAGATATATGGGATCTGATAGTTGATGGCTACAGTCACCCTGTAGATTCTGCAGGCAAAAAGATTGAAAGAAGTGCATTTACAGATGTACAAAAGAAAACATACAAGAATCATCACAGAGCAAGAACGATTCTGTTAAATGCAATATCATATACAGAATATGAAAAAATTACAAACAAAGAAACTGCAAAGTCTATCTTTGACTCTCTTCGTATGACTCACGAAGGCAATGCTCAAGTCAAGGAAACAAAGGCTCTTGTACTAATTCAAAAATATGAGGTGTTCAAAATGGAAGACGATGAATCTGTGGAAACCATGTTCTCAAGATTTCAAATGCTTGTTGCAGGACTCAGAGTTCTGGACAAGGGGTATTTTACTGCTGATCATGTCAAGAAAATTATCAGAAGCTTGCCTATCAAATGGAGACCAATGGTGACTACCTTGAAACTGGAAAAGGATTTGAATAGTATAAGTCTTGAGGAACTAATCATTTCTTTAAGAAGTCATGAAATAGAGCTTCAAGGAGATGAACCTCAGAAGAAAAGTAAGTCCATTGCTCTAAAGGCTAAGTCTGAGAAGAAAAAGGCAAATCAGGCAGAGGAAGAAGTGGAAGAATCTGAAGAAGATTCGGGTGAAGATGATATATCTCTCATATCAAGGAAAATAAGTCAACTATGGAAGTACAGAAAGAATAAGTTCAGAGGACCAAGGAGAAGATCTGAATTTACATATGGTCAAAGAAGAACTTATGGAAGAGATGTTACGTGTTTTGAATGTAAGGAGCCTGGACATATCAAAAATGATTGTCCAAAATTTAAGAAAGAGGAAAAACATAAGAAAGCCAAAAAGGGTCTTATGGCAACTTGGGATAATTCAGAATCTGGGGATGATTCTGATGGAAAACGGGTAAACATGGCTGCATTCATGGCAAAAACCAACAATGTCTTATCAGAAGGAGAACTATCAGACTCTGATGACGAAAGAGAGGTACTTTCTTCCTTATCCCGTTCTGAACTAGAAATAGGATTATCTGAACTTATGGAAAGATATCAAATCCTTCTAAGAAAATACAAAACTCTGAAAAAGACATTTGTGGCTCCTTCAGAAGATCTTACTAAAATCAAGTAAACCATATTGGAATTAAATGAAAAATTATTTTTCTTAGAAAAATCAAATGCTGTTTTAAAAATTAAAGTCTCTAAGTTAGAAGAAGAAATCACTTCCAACATAACTAACACTATTGAAGTAATCAGGTATGATAGAGTTTTCCAACACTTTCTTGCTAAAAGCATAGATAGAAGCAAAATGGCTTCAATGATCTATGGAGTCAGAAGAAATGGCAATAGAGGTCTGGGATATTCAGGACCATCACAACCATATGATGAGACCAAGAGTATCAAGATAATACCTCTGTCTAAACATTTTGTACCCTCTGGCACTAACCTGAAATGTTCATAACCAAAAGGTTCAAAATCTACTACCACACAAACACAGACACGAAAGAAAACTTCTAAGCTTAAACACTGTGCACAAGTTCCACACTATTATTCTACTATAAGGAAATCCAAAGGGGTCAGAACCTCTGGAAAGTCTAATGCGAAAGGACCCACAAAATGGGTACCTAAGAATAAGATAGTGTATGTTGCAGATATCATTAATGGCACCACTGAAACACCAGTCATGGTACCTGGACAGTGGATGCTCGCGACACATGACGGGAGAAAGGCATATGTTCCAAGATTTGAAACTTAAACCTAGAGGTGTCATCGATTTCGGAGGAAATCAGAAAGGAAGAATTATGGGCTCTGAAACTGTTGGCAATGGTAAACTTCCTTCTATTAATAATGTTCTGTTAGTTGAAGGGCTAATGCATAATCTATTATCAATTAGTCAACTTAGTGAGAATGGTTATGACGTTATTTTCAATCAAACGTCCTGTAAGGCTGTCAGTCAAAAGGATGGATTTGTCCTGTTCAATGGAAAGAGGAAGAACAATACTTACAATATTAAATTATCAGATTTAAAACATCAAAATGTAAAATTTCTTCTGTCTGTAAACGAAGAGCAATGGGTCTGGCACAATCTGATGATTACAGTCGTTGGACATGTTAGCAATGTAAAATTTCTTCTGTCTGTAAAATTTCTTCTGTCTGTAAAATTTCTTCTGTCTGTAACAGACGTCTTGGTCATGTTAGCTTGAGAAGAATCTCTCAGCTGAACAAGCTAGAACTTGTCAGAGGCTTGCCAAATCTGAAGTATTCTTCAGATGCTCTCTGTGAAGCATGTCAGAAAGGAAAGTTTTCAAAAACATCCTTTAAAGCAAAGAATATGTTTTCCACCACTAGACCATTAGAACTTCTTCACATTGATCTTTTTGGACCAGTAAAAACTGCCTTTATCAATGGTAAGAAATACGGACTAGTCATCGTTGATGATTACAGTCGTTGGACATGGGTGAAATTATTAAAACACAAGGATGAGAAAAATTGCATAATAATTAAAGTCAGAAGTGATCATGGTGGAGAATTTGAAAACAAGGATTTTGAAGAACTTTTTGATTCTCATGGGATATCTCATGATTTTTCTTGTCCTAGAACTCCACAACAAAATGGAGTTGTAGAAAGAAAGAACGGAATGTTATAAGAAATGTCTCGCACCTTGATCCAAGAAACTGACGTGGCTAAGCACTTTTGGGCAGAAGCAATTAACACATCATGTTATATTCAAAATAGAATCTCTACTTATGTATTGTGGAAGAATAAGATTCCCAACATTTCTTACTTTCATCCATTTGGATGTACTTGTTTTATGCTAAACACTAAAGAGAATCTTGGCAAGTTTGATTCCAAAGCACAAAAGTGTCTGCTGTTAGGATACTCTGAACACTCAAAAGGCTACAGAGTTTATAACACAAAATCACGGATTGTGAAAGAACCAATTCATGTTAGATTCGATGACAAGCTTGACCCTGAAAAAGTCAAAGCTAGTTGAAAAGCTTGCAGATTTGGAAATCAACTTTTCGGAACCTAAAGAAAAGGCAGACGAAGTTAAAGAACAACAAGATTCTACTCTGGACACCATTTATGCAACTCCAAATACTCCACATCAAAAGAAAAGAAGAATGTCTACATCACATCCTGAGGAACTTATTCTGGGTAACAAGGACGCTCCAATCAGAACCAGATCAGCCTTCCGACCATCAGAAGAAACACTCTTAGGATTAGTGTCGTTAATTGAACCAACTACAATTGATGAAGTTCTTATGGATAAAGATTGGGTTCTGGCTATGGAAGAAGAACTTAATCAATTCTCAAAGAATGATGTATGGGATCTAGTTCCAAAACCTAAGGATGTTCATGTAATCGGAACCAAGTGGGTATTTAGGAATAAACTAAATGAGAAGGGAGAAGTTGTTAGAAACAAGGCACGACTTGTTGCTCAAGGTTACAGTCAAAAGGAAGGAATTGACTACAAAGAAACATTTGCTCCAGTTGCTAGACTTAAAGCAATACAATTATTAATTTCCTTTTCAGTAAATCATAACATCACTTTATATCAAATGGATGTTAAGAGTGCATTCCTAAATGGTTATATATCAGAAGAAGTTTATGTCAAACAGCCTCCTGGTTTTGAAAACCCAGAAAAATCAGATTTTGCTTTTAAACTTAAAAAGTCTCTCTTGGTCTGAAGTAAGCTCCCAGAGCTTGGTACGATAGATTGAGCAAATTTATTTTAGAAAACAATTTCACCAGAGGAAAGGTTGACACTACTCTCTTTTGCAAAACATTTAAGAATGATATTCTTATAGTTCAAATCTATGTTGATGATATTATCTTTGGTTCTGCTAATCCCTCTTTATGCGAAGAGTTTTCAAAGTTAATGCAAGGAGAATTCGAAATGAGTCTGATGGGTGAGTTGAAGTTCTTCATGGGAATTCAAATTGATCAGAAACCAGAAGCAACTTACATACATCAAAGTAAGTACACCACAGAACTTCTAAAGAAATTCAACATGATGGACTGCAATACAGCAAAAACCCCAATGCATCCAACATGTATCATGAGAAATGAAGAAACAGGAGTTAAGGTTTGTCAGAAGCTCTATCGCGGTATGATAGGCTCTCTCTTGTATTTAACTGCTTCCAGACCTGATATATTATTCAGTGTACACTTGTGTGCTAGATTCCAATCAGATCCTAGAGAACCTCATTTAACTGCTATTAAACGAATTCTGAGGTATCTGAAAGGAACGACTAACCTTGGCTTGATGTATGAGAAAACATCAAAGTACACTCTTTCTGGTTACTGCGTTGCAGACTATGCTGGAGACAGGTGGAGAGAAAAAGCACATCTGGTAACTGTCAATTCTTAGGGAACAACCTAATCTCATGGTCAAGCAAGAGACAATCTACAATTGCTCTCTCAACAGCAGAAGCAGAATACATATCAGCTTCTTTGTGCAGTACGCAAATGCTATGGATGAAAAATCAGCTGGAAGATTATCAGATATACGAGAGTAACATTCCTATCTTCTGTGATAATATTAATGTTATTTGTTTAAGTAAAAATCCAATTTTACACTCTATGGCTAAACACATTGAAATAAAACATCATTTTATCAGAGACTATGTTCATAAGGGAACCTTATGTTTAAAATTTATTGACACAGACCATCAATGGGCTGACATTTTTACAAAACCCTTGGCTGAAGATAGATTTCAAATTATTTTAAAACATCTAAAAATGGACTACTGTCCAGAATAAGACTGTATCAGAACCAAAATGTGTTTAGTCAGAGGAAATAGTTATTTTAAATGTCAGAACCACTTCTGTAACACGTGTCTTAGTTCTGATGAAATTTTGTTTTCCAGTCATCATGACGTGTTATTTTTTTTTAAATTCTGTATATGATTTGATTATATCTAAATCATTTCATTTATCCATATCAAATGAATAATATTTTTCTTGAGATTAACTTAAAACTTATTACATTCATTCATTAATCCCCTGAACGGTGTCTATCTCCTTAAGTTTTCAAAACATTCTTATTCCCACTCTCACTCGAATAGAAACCCTAAAACCCTAAATCGTCTCTCTCTCTCTCTCTCTCTCTCTCTCTCTCTCTCTCTCTCTCTCTCTCTCTCTTCTATCACTCAATCACTATTCTCTTTCTCTCCAATCTCAACTATCATCATGATGACTGCCATTCAACAAGAAACTGTTCGCTTCTCCGAGGAGTTTGAAGCTTCACTGAATCCTCCTCAAGAATTACCATCCTCATCTAACACACCCTCTTCAACCACCGCAACAATCGTTTCAACTATGTTATATCTTCCCACAATCGATGCAAACTATGTAACACAGAGAGATCCCTCTGTTACCTGTGTTGTGCATGCAGATGAACTAATCGTTCTAAAAGAGCTAGATGTCGATTTCAACAATCTTCGTGATAATGGGTTTAACCTAATTGATCAGCTAAACGCTCAAGGTTGGAAAAGTTACTTTGACAGACTTAGAGGACCAACCTTTGATGACCTAGTGAAAGAATTCTGGAGACAAGTTGAAACTGACAATCTCCATGTAGTTTCCTTCGTTATGGATCAAAAGATTATTATCACTGAGAAGTCAATTTCAGATCTACTAGGAATGAAGTTCTTGGAAGGAAAAAGAGTTTATGGAAAAACTGACAAATCTGACTCTTTCATCAACAAAGCAATTTTCAGAAATTGTCAACCTGGGACAACATAGTACAAAAGCAAGAATTTGCGTGACAATCTGAGGATCTAGCATAAAATTATTCTTGGATGCATCAATCCAAGACCTTCAAAGAGTGCCGCAGATTTCTTCAACGCAAATCAAAAGTACATGATGTACTATTTGCACAAGAATGAGAAAATGTGTCTTCCATCCATTCTATTCTACTATCTTAGAGATATGGTGCGCAAGACAAGAAAAACAGCCTCACCTAATAGAAAAATTGTAAACTACATTCCTTTTGGAAGACTTCTATCTGATATCTTTGTTGAAAGCGGCTTAGTGGAGTATCTAGTCAACGAAGCCAAATATACAGATTATCTGACAGCATGCATAGGGGAAGTTTTCAATGATGTGAACCTTAAGCATATGAAAATGGTTCCAAGCGTTGAAGTGAAATCGATGTCTATTCCTCACGATACCGTGATTAGCAACAGACTTCCTGTAACAGATTATCCAATTTATCACAAAGGGGATAATATGTATACTATTGCTTCATTCGTTGCTTTAATGAGAGAATAAGGACATGACGTGTCTGGCTTCAGAATCGAAGAAGTTGCTCCTAAACCAAAATATATTACCAGGAGCAAAAGGAAGCGAACTGAAAAAGAAGCTGGGCCCAAGAAGAAGAAAAAGGATGATAAAGCTGAAACCTCTAAGACCTCCAGACTGGAGTCTCTTCTTCTTGAGAAAATCAGTAAGTCTCCTATCAACTTCTCTGATTCAATGAATGTCACTAATCCTGTTAATACATCCTCACTATCTCAAACTACCTTCATTCCTACCTCCAATCCACAAGTAAAATTTAAACCATCATCTTTTTCGCTTCCACCTCTAACTACCACTATTCAATCATCACCCAACTCATCAATCAGTACACCTATCTCGTCTGAAGCTATTCCTACCTACACCTCGACAATAACCTCTTCAACCATTCAGCCTAATGAACAGAGCTCTCTGAATCTAATCTCTGAGTCTCAAGTCCTAAGCATTGAGTCTAGTTCTGAGGAAACCATCTCGGAAACTCTAGAGGTTGTCCCATCTGAATCACTCATGATTTCAGACACTCTAGAAGTATCATCTTTTATTGATCAACTAACAACTGAACTTGCTCCTTCTGAGATTGTTTCATCTCAGCTAGCACCATCTGAAACTAATTCTGCTAAGCCTAATCTTGTTATGGTCATCTATGACATACCCGTTCCAACAACGTTTGAAGAGTGCGCCAGTCAATTTCGTGACAAAGCGTTAAAGAAGTTTGAAAAATTAAGAACAGAAATCAGCTTAAGCACCAAGCCTATGGAGCTTAAATGTTCTTGTCAAATCTTCCAGAAATGGTTGGATTCTGAACTTACAAGAATTGTAAGCTTTTCAGACGACACTATAACTGCTGGACTTCAGTTAGCACAAGAAAGAGCAGAAGCTGAGGAGAGGATCAGGGAACTCAGGCTCTTGGCCGTAAAACAGAAAGAAGCTGAAGAAAAAGCTATTGAAGAAGCAAGAATTTCTTCTAACTGAAGTCTAGCAGTTATAGTGCCGCCTGAAAAGCAGATTGGATGCGATTGGAATTTTTTCAGAAGAATGTCTTTCTCAGTCATCGTAGATTCTTAAATTCTAATCATCACTACCGTAAGTGGATAAAAGCATTCAATGGAATCCTCTGATCAAGGTTCTGAAGACCTAACTATAGTCTCTATTCATGCTTCTACCAAATACCATCAGAAGCCTCTGAAGATATGAAGACAATGCAACAAGCGAACAAGGTTCTGAAGACCAAGTGATGGAGACTCCAAAGCCGCTGCTCTAAGGACTCGAAGACTTGGAGATCTTAAGAATCAAGCTATGTTTTCCCTTCTCACTCATGCTCGTGAAAAGTCTCTGAAGTTGAGAAGCCAAGAAGACTAAGCTATGAAATACAGTTGTACCACAATACAAAGCAAAAATATCTTGGTAACAGTGCAAATGGTACAAACGAAGATATTCTGACAAGACAGGACGCAAAAGTTTTTATCTGTCCTCACGCTTCTAGCCGCCAGCCTAGATAGCTATCATAATTACCTTTCAACGGCTACTTTCTACACGGCTATATAAAGAAGCAAAAGACTTGAAGAAATACACACGAACAGATCTACAAAAATACTTTCTATTCTCTATCTTTCTTAAGTCATTTTGGTCATAACTTGTTTACATATTCAGCTTGTATAAGAAGAACATTTCTGTAAACTATACTTACTTAAACTTAGGTTTGTATTCCTTGAGAAAGACCTGTGAGGTTGTATTTCTTGAGAAGTCTAAGAAGGGTTGTCTTAGAGGTTGTTCCTTGAGAAAGACCTGAGGTTGTATTTCTTGAGAAGTCTAGAACTTGAGAGTTTTAGAGGTTTTAGTGAGTCACCATTGTTTTGGCTAGTGCATTGTATTGATTTGATTGAATAGTGGATTAAGACCTCGATTGAGAGAGACAAAATCACCTTGGCGGGTGGACTAGATTAACTTGAGTGTTTCTCAAGTGAACTAGTGTAAACATACCATGTTATCATCTTCAGGTTCAATAAAGGTTCTTTTTGCTAAACTAAAGAGTTATTGAAAAGAAGTAATTCTAAAGAAACAATTTTATTTTGAAAAACCAATTCAAACCCCCTTTCATGTGTTTTTCACACCTTCAATTGGCATCAGAGCTTCGTTTCTGAGGTGATAAAAAGGTTAAATTTTTATTAAGCACTTAACAGTGTTCAGTACCGATCCAAGTGTGAAAAACAATGGCTACAACAACTGCTGAGACAAGTGTTATTGTGAATGAAAGAGATTCTTATACTGCAAAACCTCTTATCTTTGATGGGGAGAAATTTGATTATTGGAAAGATAGAATTGAAAGTTACTTTTTGTCGTTTGACTTAGATCTATGGGATCTGATAGTTGACGGCTACAGTCACCCTGTAGATTCTGCAGGCAAAAAGATTGAAAGAAGTGCATTTACAGATGTGCAAAAGAAAATGTACAAGTATCATCACAGAGCAAGAACGATTATGTTAAATACAATATCATATACAGAATATGAAAAAATTACAAACAAAGAAACTTCAAAGTCTATCTTTGACTATCTTCGTATGACTCACGAAGGCAATGCTCAAGTCAAGGAAACAAAGGCTATTGCACTAATTCAAAAATATGAGGTCTTCAAAATGGAAGATGATGAATCTGTGGAAACCATGTTCTCAAGATTTCAAATGCTTGTTGCAGGACTCAGAGTTCTGGACAAGGGGTATTCTACTGCTGATCATGTCAAGAAAATTATCAGAAGTATGCCTGTCAAATGGAGACCAATGGTGACTGCCTTGAAACTAGCAAAGGATTTGAATAGTATAAGTCTTGAGGAACTAATCAGTTCTTTAAGAAGTCATGAAATAGAGCTTCAAGGAGATGAACCTCAGAAGAAAAGTAAATCCATTCTTGTGTTTTTCACTCCTTCAGGATAAACTTTGAGGCTTAAATCCGAATAGAAATGAAAATTGGATAGTACGAGAGCATAATCGAAGTTTTATACCATGGTTTAAGAACCATATTTATTCAAAGTTTTATTCAGATCCCGCTTCAATAACATAAAGGTTGAGATGTTTCGCATATGGTCCAAGTTTGCATGTGTTTTCTTATAGCACATACGCAATTAATGTATACACATTTTATACCAAAGAACAAGATGATAAAAGTACTATGCAAAATAGTGGTGTCCCCATGGTAGCTGAAGCAATGCACATTTCAAGTGTGAAGGACTTAAACCCCAAATATGCAAATCTGTCATATTTTGGGGTTATCGAGCACATTTGGGTGTTTGACTATGAGAAGTTTCATATTCCTATCTTTGGTTGCAAGTGGTTTAAAAATAATAGTGGCATAAGAATGGATAAGTCAGGATTTTTACAAGTGGATCTTAATAGGGTGAGATACAAAGATGATCATTTTATTCTAGCCTCTCAAGCTAAAAAAGTGTTCTATGTCACTGATCAGACAAGTATGAAATGGTCTATAGTGCTTTTATCTTACAAAGTAATTGATGATTACATTGTAGATCAAGGTGATATTGATGTTGAGAATGAGTCATATATTAGAGGGAATGAATTGTATATTAGAAAGATCAAGATGAGAATATTAGAGCGAATGAATCATATATTAGAAGTGATCATAATGAGGGAATTTGGATCAATCCATCCGTCCGTGTTGTTAAGAGACAGGCAAACCATATTCCAACCAAGAAAAGAAAGAGATGTTAGTGAAAAAGGTAATACTAAAATTATATTCTGCCATTCAATAAAATTGTATATTTTTCATTTAATATATTCTACAGATTATGGATTTTTATATTGTGTTTATGTTTTTCTTTATTACAGGTCAAATGGCTACTAACGAGGAAAACACACATGATACTTCTAAGAATGATGGAAATGAATCAGTTCATGATGTGGAAAGAGAAATTACACGAGGAATAACTATTATGAAGGGAATCATTCGTGCAAGAGATAAAGGAATAAAATATGACGTACATTGGAATGCCACAGACCAACTAGTTGAGCCTAACGGTTCAATGTTTACAAGTTACATTAGTGCAATTGTTCGTTTGCAAATTCCAATCACTTGTGATAATTATAGAGCTCCATTGTTGAAACCCGCTAAAGAAAAAATATGGAGTGAGATACAGGTACCATATGTGATGTTTTTTGTTTTTGTTGATGATTATGTCTTTAAATTACTTATACTAACACACTCTATGTATGTTTTTTCGTAGAGGTCTTTTAACATTGGTGATGAACGAAAAAATATTATCTTCAATTGGTTGGAAGAAGACACAGAGGGTTTTGAGCTTTTTTAATAAACAAGTTTCTTAAGGATGCCCAAGGAAATTTTATTGAAGCAGAACGTCTAAAAAAGTATGCAGACTTGATTTCATATAAAGAACGGGAAACTTTTGTAGCCAAACGAAGAACCCCATATTTCCATGTAATGTTAAATTATCATGAACATTGTATTATATACTTGTTCCACATGTGTTCTTATATGACCTAAACATGTTTATCCAGAAAGTGAGTGACATAAATCGCCAACGAGCATCAAAACCCGCATATCCATACAAAAAAGGGCGTTTGGAATATGCACGCTTAAAGCAAAAAATAGTAAGTATATATAAATGCTATGATATACTTGTTCCGTATATGTTATAATTGGTCTTATTATTTGTCTTAATGTGTAGTTAGAAAAGGAGAAAAGTGAAGAAACATCTACTCCAGAACATGTTTTGTGGATGGCTGCTCGTGTGGGTAAGGATGGAGTTGTTAACGAAGATGTTCAACAAGTTTTTGAGCAATGTGTAAGTATAACATTATTTCTTTAATTAAATCAAAACTTTATTAACATATAATATTTATGCTTTTTAATACCCACTAATCTTTTTCAATATGCATATGAATTTCAGGAGAATCTATCTCAGTCTTTATCTCTAGCTGAAGACCATGATTGCTGGAGCATACTAAGTCAAGTATTAAATGTTCCTGAGAATTCCGGTCATGTGAGGGGTAGGGGATTTGGAGTCACTCCAACATCCTTGTATAAGCATCTAAAGAGTACAAGTCCTAGAAATAAACAAGTGATGGAAATGTTGGAAAAATTAAGATCTCAAGTTCGTGAATTGAAAAAAGATAAAGAAATGTCAGAAAGGCGGGGTTCAGGGTTTAAAGATACTAGCGACAAAGATAATATCAATTGTAATTTTCAACAGAAACTTCCTGAAGTAATTATATATATTATTATGAAATTAAATTAGCACAATTTTTTTAATTGACATAAATACACATTAACAATTTCATATTTATTATTGGTTTAGGGCATTTCACCATGTCAGCTCTATTTATCGTCACCGACTTATTGTATGGTTGGCAAGGGAAAAGCGCCTAACACTTTGGGAGATATACTTTACCATAAACCGCTCTCTGCTGTATTTTTGAAAGTATTGATTGATATTGCTTTAGAGAGGGATGCTCTATTACCTATACCTGACGATGTTTCAGATGCAACATTGGTGGGAGATGCAATAGGATCGTATGTTGCATGGCCGTCAAACCTCATTTTCATAGATGATAAGGTATGTTGAAAACCGTTATGAAACTTTGAGTATTCAAATATTTTACGAGCCATGTAAGTTATTCTTACATTGACGTACATTTTATTTACATGGTAATGTTAGACTCCTACAAAATCCAAATCAAAAGATAAGGGGATTATGCGGCACAGCGAGTCAGTTGCATCAAAAAAAATAGGTACATTGATATATATATGCATAGAAAATGTTAATTATATCCTCCAAAATTAAAAGCTTCATGATCTTATACATTACCTAACTAATTATATGATATTTAGATTCATGCTCAAGAGTTGCAACAAGTCAGCAGGAATAAGAAGTCTGAATTTAGCAACATGTCAAAAAAGACCGAGCCTAAAAAACCATATGTTCCTCGATTTAGATCGTGTCTTGAAACTTATGTAGGAACAACAGATGTGACGGAAGATTGTATTCGTGAAATACCTATGGAGGAAGGTATTTTTGGTTTTTCTTATAACGAAACAATTACTAAAGAGGGTGTGGATCAAATTTTTCATCATGATCAATTAGGCATCGGTGTTATCAATACATACATTAGGTACTCGGATCAACTTTATTTAATTAATTGAACAATTTATTTACTCAATTAAATGAATAGTCTAATGTTAATTATGTTTTTATTTAAGGTTCTTGTATGACAAATTGATGTGCTCGCATCAATTGATAGAAAGATTCTCTTTCTTATCTCCCACCTATATCTACGCACAGTTAATCGATCAAAATCCAAATCCAATCAAAGAGTACTTAGTCGGTACATTTATGGTCAACAAAGATACATAAAAGTTGTTTCTTTTACCATATAATACTAGGTTAGATTTTCATTCTAACTTCATTTATTATAATTTTTGTTTTTTGACGTTGTGTAGATAACTTCCATCTAAACTTTTGTTTTATTTTACAGTGGACACTGGGTGTTGGTTGCGATTAATCCAATGAGAGAAATAGTATATTATCTGGATTCGTTAGATAGTGATCAAACAAAATACCCAAATATGAAGAAGATGGTTGATACGTAAGTGAGATTGTTCTAAATATTCATGTGTATATTTATTTTTTATGTGAGATTGTTCTAAATATTCGTTTATATTTTGTCAGAGCTATACAAATATTCCGATCACAAAGAAAAGCTCGAGTACCAAAGAGTAAAGCAAACAACATTACATGGATCAGAGTGCAGGTATATTTTCACAATTTTGATTATAATAGTGATGCTACTTGATAAAACAAGTTAAACTATATATCCTGATATATATTCATATTTTTTTATATGTGTAGTGTCTTCGTCAGCTTAATAGTATAGATTGCGGTTATTTCATATTGAGGTTTATGAAAGAAACCATTCTTTTGGATCAAATAGAGATTCCAAACATGGTATGGATTTATAAGTTAGGATTTATTTTAATATTTAACAGATATTTCATCTAATTAATTAGTTTTAACTAAATCATATTATGTTATATTATGTAGTACTTCGATGATTTCAAGTGTGCTACTTACTCGATAGATCAACTGGAAGAAATTATGAGGAATGGTGTCAATACATTCTTGAGATGAGAATTATATAAGGTATTGTATTTCTTTCTTTTGTGTGAAGTATATGGTCCTTAGAGATTTTTGTTGTTGTGGTGTTCTGTATTGGATTGGAATAGTTCTGGAAGTTGTTGTGAATTAAGGGTTGATGGAATTTGTAATTATGTTTGGTGAATCTTTAAAAGTTAAAGGTTTTAGAATTATAATGGTTATAAGTTTTATGTGTAGAGTTATATATAATGGTTATAAGGTTATAAGGTTTTGTAATTATGTGTTAAATTATAATGGTTCAAGTTTTATGTGTTGAGTTATATATAATGATTATAAGGTAATAAGATTTATGTGTTGAATTATAAAGGTTTGTGATAAATTTTGATAAAAGTATGATTTTCTTGATGTATAATGGTATATAGAAATATTTATAAGGTTTATGTGTTATATAGTTTGGTTCTGATGCCTTTTTAATTTGTTGGTTTTGTTACAGATAGGTGCAAAAGATGGGGATAACAAGTTACTAAGTTGTTGATACGTGCAGAAGAAAAGTTCATAGTTTTGTAGCTAAAGTTGGTATATATATATATATATATATATATATATATATATATATTGATAATATGCAAATTTGGAATATATATAAAGAACTAGCTACTGTATATATTTTGTTAATATGCAAATTTGGAATATATATCAAAAACTATCTGCTATAACAGTTTCATGTTGCGCCAGCGCTTCTTAAAAATATACTGCCATTTTATTTAAAAATGAGACTTTGGCGAATGCTTTAACAAAAAAACGCTGCCATACGTGCACAATAGACCACGCTTTTAATAAAAAAATGCTTCCTAAATGAGACATTAGACAACGCTTTGTAAAAAAAGCGCTGCCAATAGTGGAAAATAGAAAGCGCTTTTAAAGAAAGTACTGCCTATAGTGGAGAATAGAAAGCGCTTTTAAAGAAAGCGCTGCCTAAAAGAGACCTAAAAGATAACTAAAAATACATTAGACATCGCTTTCAAAAACGTTGTCTAAAGGGGGACAATAGAAAGCGCTTTTCAAGAAAAAAGCGATGCGTAAAGGTGACAATAGAAAGTGCTTTTGAAAAGAAGCGCTGCCTAAAGGGGACATAAGGCAGCGCTTTTGCATTTAAAAAAAGCATTGTCTTTACCTACAGTAGAGCCAATATAGGCAGCACTTTTAAGTGCTGTCTATTCCCAGAAAAAGGTGTTGTCTATTCTCTTGTATGGCGTAGTGCATATATTCTTCAACTTTATCAAAACTAAGCCAATTTGGAGAAAAATGTGCTTTGGGTTTGAAGTGGATGTGATTAGTGAAACTAGCTGCTGCTATCATCTGAGTTCTTGGCTGGAGAAATTGAAGGGAAAGGTAATATCGCCTAATGCATGAGGGATTTGGTTTATTGTGTATTGGTGCATATGGTGGTTAAGAAATCAAATCCTCTTTAATGATGAAGTTGGAGATCCGAAGCTAGTCGTGCAGAGAGTGTTGCTAATCTCGTGGTGGTGGCTTATCAAGAGAGCTAAGCATAACATTACTTGTAGTTATTACGCATGGTGTAATTATCCTTGAGAGTTCCTATAGATTTTGGACTTTGATGTAAATTTTGTCGTTTGTGGGCTGTAATTGGGTTAGGGGTACCCCTAGGACCCTTGTTGGTATAAAATTTTGCTTATAAAAAAAAAACTCAAGTTCGACATGAATTTTTGTTAAGTTCAAATTCAACTAATTTTAATTTTACAATCATTTCGATTCAACTTGTTAAGTTTAGTTAGTTTGTTTCAATAACTTAAAAATCATTTTTGCAAGTCTAATTTCTTTTTGGAGAAAACTTAAATACAACTCTTCAGGTGTGATTTTTACTATTTTTCATAGAAAATATGACAAATGCATTTAAATATTATTTAGGGAGTGAAAATAGAAGAAAATTACATATGTGTAGTAGGAAATTATACACCTATCATATTTTCATTGAAAAATAGTAAAAATCAAGCCTAAAAAATTGTATTTAAGTCTTCTTCTTTCTTTTTATATATTTGTTATTTTAAATTAATATTTTTTTAAAAAGAATAATTTTTAAATTCATTGGAGAATATTTTTTTTCTTTTAAATTTATTGACAAAATAATAATTATAAATATAATATTTTAAAATTTTAATGTCATTATTTGAAATGATTCAAATTTTGAGACCCTTTTTGCGGTCTTGTAAACAATTATAGGAGTCCGACCCCTTTTGGCACATGCTATTACCAAATATCAAAAGGTCCAAAACATATATTATAAAGTGAATTTCTTAATCCACTCCTTGATACTCTTAGCCACCTAGCGCATTTTCTTTTATGCCCCCTGCTTCCGGAGCTATATCTCCGGGCGCACCCTTTTTTTCTTTACGCTGAATGCTTCCGGAGACACATGTACGGAAAAAGATCCGTAGATGCATCTCTGAAATCTTATCAAAACAGATTTTTTTTTTTAAATCCAGTTTTGTTGGTCGCAGATGGAAATTAAATGTTGTAGATAAATATAAAATAACATACATCCGTAAATAAAATAATATGATATATATATATATATATATAAAAGAAGTCATATGTCATAAACATCATCAAAAAATAGTACATCAATGTCTTCAAAATATAGTACATAAAAAAACACCACAGTCACTACTGTGTGTGCCTAACAACATCTTCATCCTCTCCTCTGCCGCCTCCTCTGCCTCTACCGCCTACTCGACCGCCCGGTCTGCGTCCTCGGTCATCGATCCCGCCCGTCCTGGCGCGATGTTTGCGGTACATAAGTGCCCCCTCTGCCACCGCAATCATCCCATCCAATATACGTCTGTGGTCAGACCTCTCATGGAAGAAATCGTCATCAATGCCTGCCCGCCCCATCTCTACTATCTGACAATAGTGAGGAAGAACATCCTGAGTGTGGTCCAACTGAGACTGTTGTTCCTCTAAAATATCTTGATGAGCTGGTCTGGGCAGTGATCCTTCTGTAGTGAGCACCATGTAGGGGAATTAGACAGTGAAAACCCACATGATGTAGCCATTAACGCAACTCCAGTCTCTCGGCGCTCTGGTTACCTGAGCCTCGTCTGGGACCATGTGCCTCTGATAGTCAGCATAGATCTCCTCTATCTGCATACGGGTCAAGCCAAGAGGAGCGAAGACAGTTGGGTGTCTGGGTATCGTCTGTGTGCACCCGAACTGCCACATGACGCGCTCGGGCAAATATGGAACAGTGATGGTCAAACTGCTTGCCAACCATCCTGAGAATAGTGAGATGTCATCAAACGGGCGTGTCACACAGTGATCAGCATAGACGTCATAGCGGATGTCCTCAGCAGCCAGGCGATCGAGATAGACTTTGCAAGGGTCGACCGCCTGGTTCCCCCTGAGCGAGAGACAGGCACGGGCACGCGGCATCAGCTCTGTGTAATCAGGCACACTCCCCCACCCGGCGATCATGGGAAAGTGCTGGAATATCCAAGCCTGAAATGAAAATAAAAAACATCAGGATCAAGCATTATCATAAATATAGAATGAAAAGAAATGAAAAAAAGTCGAAGGATATAAGATTGTTACCACAAGTAGTGACACGCTGCCTCCCACAGTCCTGGTCTTCCACAGGCTTTCCTTTCCTAACCTCGAATACATGTACGCCAGTGTAGCCTCCCCCAGTTGTACTCATGGATCCGTGTGGAATCCAAAAAGTACCTGAGGTAAACGACATCAGTATATGTGGAGCTCGTGTCCACAAATGGCCGAGTGCTGACTAAAAATAGAAAATAACACCTCACCACACGCTGACTATGTATCTCAACCTTAAATGGATCACCATCTTCTTGCCGTGCAGCAGCGAGCGCCTCACCAAATCTATGCGTCAGAAAGGAGAACCTCACATGAGCCCTTTTGGTCTTATCCACCTCCTCAAGCGCATCTAGTGGATCAGCCCCAAGCTCCTCCACCAACATCTCTCTCGCATCCTCCTTCGTCATCCTACCATGACGGAGAAGGGTACCCATGATCGATATATGTAACAGACAAGAGATGTCTTCTAGTGTAATCGTGATCTCGCCGTGCGGTAGATGGATGAAGGACGTCTCAGGGTGCCATCTCTCCACAAAGCCCATCAGCATTCCGTTGTGGATTAGGCCATAATCAATCTCACAAAGGTCCTTTAAACCAGAGGCGGCAAGGACTTCCTGTAACCAATCCTCCTGTGGTTGATCCAAACCTAATATCTTCCGCCCATGGTTATAGAATTTCTGCGGACGACGAGTCTGAAAATTTCCATAAATAACAAAATAATGTTAATAAGAAACAATGGTACAAATTATAAATTTCCAATGAAAAAAAAAAGAAACAATCTGATTAATGTTACCTCTCCATCCCATACATGTCTGGCAGTATGGTCAGCGTACCCTATCAGCAGGGACGTATCTGAAGGACCCCATGGTAAACCCTCAGGCTCATCATCTTCGTCGTCACTAGCATCCTCCGATGGTGGGTCATCATCCTCTGGAGGTGGCACCGGATCAACATTATCGGCAGAAGGAGGGACAAGAGTATCCTGACGAGGCCTGCGGGAAGACAGGCCCTGTGATGAACCCTCGGTCGAATCCCGACGCCTCCAGGATGAAGAAGTGGATGATGGGTGGGATACGAGGCCAAGGGAGTGTCCTGGGCATGTGATGAAGAAGGTTGTGCAGTAGGTTGTGCCTCACTTGTAGGCTCTGCTGGAACAGATGTATCGGCCTCGATAACGGCCTGGCTCCACTCGCGTCTGACAGATGCATGTTGTGAAACCTGTCCAAGTTGCAATATATCGTCTCTGTCTGCCATAATGTCTGCAAGGTATAACCAAGAAAAAACAATTATATACAAATAAATTAAAAAACAAAAAAGAAAAAAATTAACATTTTTTTACTTTCGGATATGTACACACGGAAGTACCCAGAATTCACAACGTTTGATTTGTTCAGGAGCTGCATCTACAGAATTTCCCTAATGTTAATTTGTTTCGTAGATGTAGCTCCGGAACTTTCTGCAAATCCAACAGTCACGACAATGGCATCCCCTACCCATGAAAATCGATTTTCTGAAGCCCTGATCATCCGTTTCAGCCAACAAACAATACCTACATTGTCTTTAAACTATGTTTCTAAAGCTATCTAAGAGTTTCTACCCCTAAAACTATATTCTAACTCGTTTATGGGAAATACTCGAAAATACCTCGGAAACTCGAAAACTTACAGATTATATCGAGCTTAGAATGATTTGGAGTGTCTTGATCGTTGAAATGAATGCTCCTTGTCGAACTTGATTTAAAAAAATTAAGTTTGCTGAAAAATAATTTTTTGAGGATTGAGAGAGTTTGAGAGTGAAGAAGATGAAAAATGAAGAATGAGGGAGGAGACGGGACTCTGGCGTAAATGTATTTCAATATGTTCCGGAGCTATATAAACGGAAACATTCTATAGATGTGGCTCCAGAAAAAACCAAGGTTGAGTAAATAAAATGTGCGTCCACAGATACATCTCTGAACGCAGGGAGTGGAAGCGAATATGGTGCCTAAAAACCAGGGTAAGAAATTCTCTTATAAAAGGCAGTTGTGGTCCTATAAACAAACATTATTACAAACAAACATGTACATTTTTTGTTCACTCATTTCTCATAATGGACAAACCAAATCAAATCAAAAGAGAAAATTAGGAATAAATTAAAATGTTTTTTTTCCATCTTTCCACTACGGTATACTTTTAAGTTAGTATTATGACCTCCAATCAACAAGGCAAAATTTTGTTTTCTTATTAAAATATAAAATTGTTAAAAAAAAGTTCTTTTATCTTTCTTTTTAGTGACTCACTACTACGAAAAACCCATTTAACAACGGTTGGAAACTACATATAATGACGCAGATTAGGGCGTTGTTAAGTAGAGTGTTGTCGTAAGTACGCTACCTATTATGACGGTCCTAGTACCATTGTTGTATTCTGGAAAGCGCGCGTTATATTGCAACGGTTAGGTATTTCAACCGTTGTAATATATATTAACTATCACAACAGTTATGAGTCTCAACCGTTGTGGAATGTACCCTTAGTTTATTATATACAAATGTATATTGCTTGTTTTACTATACACCTAATTAAAAAAATACAACCATTAAAATTGGTAAAGAACTATATAATCTGAAAATTAAACTGTTCTTGAAACCCAACTTAAACACACCACTGTTTTTCGAATTGCATCCATTTCATTCCGCACATTTTATGTTCCTTAACATAAAATTTATGGTTCAATGGTCGGTTTCCTTCAATCCATCAATATCTTTTATTATAGTTTACCTCATCATCGCCACAAATCATCGCGATTTTATCATCATAACAATCATGATCTTAACAACCACGATGATTAGTGACGATGATGAGGTAAACTATAATAAAAGATATCGATGAGTAGAGGGAATCAGACCATTGAATCGTATATTATGTGTTAAAGAACATAAAATGTGTGGAATGAAATAGATGCAATTCAAAAAACATTGACATGATAAAGCTTGGTTTTCAAATACATCTTAATTTTCAGATTATAAGTTGCTATATCAATTTAATTGATTGCATTTTCAATAAAAGGATAGTGAAACAAACAATATACATAGTATATAATAAACTAAATTTCATATACAATATCAGAATGAATTCATATATATGTACCTTGTTATTTCTGTGCTTTTGTGGTTGGCATTTATTTTTCTAAAACTATTCTAGCACCAAGAAGTTGAAACATGAAGTTCTAATTTGCTGCAGTCAACATGTCGAATGAAGATGTCCCATACCTGCTCATAGGACATCGCGTTTGGATTCATTTTAAAGCAGTTTCTGTTGCTGTGAATTGTTACTAAATATTCTGTGAATATTTGGTTATCCTATGTGGCATCCAAAGCATTTTTGGATTGTGGTTATATGTTGGTTTTTCGGATTTTCAGCTGTTTCTAATTATGGAGACATATTAGGAAACTTTGGATTGAAGACCTATTTTGTTGGAGTTTTTTTTGCAGATTTGTGAGCAGTCTATTTGCTGCGTTTTTGAAGCCCAATTCAGTCTAGATTAAATGCTATATATTGACTGATGTAAACCTAGTTTAGGTGTGGAACTTACTTGTGTTTTGTTAGGGTTTTCGAGTGTATTTTGTGAGCCTAACTGGTATCATTCTGATAACAGTATAAGGACTGATTTTTGTGTTGTAAGTTCTGTCAGTTACTCATAAGCTTTTAAGTATTGAGTTTCTTGTGTGTCAATTCTCATAAGCTTTGAAGTATTGAGAATTGTGTGTTTTGAAAGTGTGACTTTCGGCTTTTTACTTGTGTGGAAAGATACCAATCACGGGTTGTGGTTGCAGAGGGATTTGAGGAGGGCCTCATACCTAGGTGAGTCTTAGGTAGAAGTCATAGGAAGGGTAGTGATTATGTGAGCAGATTATTCGGTAATTGTATGATCTGTGAATTGATACTATCGTATATTGGTTTCGTCCCTGGCTTGGTAGCCCCCAGAGTAGGATTATTGATCCGAACTGGGTAAACATATCACTGTGTTATTTACTTTCTGCACTACTATTTTTGTTATCTTGTTCATTGTGTTGGATATCAGTGTCTCAACATCTGTGTAGGACATCTGATATCTGTGCCAGAATTTCAATTGGCATCAAGAACTTGCACCCTTATTTGGTTCTGGGTGAGATTCAGGGAAGGTACTTTCTGGTACAATGGACAATGATGGAGGATTTTTGAACAAACCACCTCTGCTTGATGGTTCCAACTATGACTATTGGAAACCAAGGATGATAGCATTCATCAAATCCATGGATGACCAAGCATGGAAAGCTGTTATAAAAGGATGGGAGCCCCCAAAGGTTAAAGATGAAAAAGGTACCCCTACTGATGTGGTGAAGGAAGAGGAAGACTGGGATGATGCAGATTACAAAGGGTTCGTGGGAAATTCCAAAGCCATGAATGCTTTGTTTAATGGTGTCAACAAGAATATCTTCAGGTTGATTGAACATTGCACCATTGCAAAAGAGGCGTGGGAGGTCTTGAAGGTTGCTCATGAAGGGACTTTAAAGGTGAAGATGTCAAAACTTCAGCTTCTCACTAGTAAGTTTGAGAGTTTGAAGATGAAAGAGGATGAGAGCATTCATGATTTTCACATGAACATTATTGAGATAGCTAATGCCTCTAGTGCCCTAGGTGAAAAGATGTCTGACAGCAAACTGGTCAGAAAAATCCTCAGATCTCTACCTAAGAGATTTGACATGAAAGTGACTGCTATAGAGGAAGCTCAGGATATAGACAAGATGAAAGTGGATGAACTGGTGGGATCTCTTCAAACATTTGAATTAGGGATCAGTGAAAAGTCTGAAAAGAAGAAGAGCATAGCTTTTGTGTCAAATGCTGGTGACTCAGAAGATGAAGGTGACCTGGTCAGAGATGAAGGGATGTCTAAAGATCTGGTTTTGCTTGGAAAACAATTTAACAAAGTGTTGAAAAGGATTGACTGGAAGTCGAGAGCAAATGCTCAGAACAAGACACTCGACATCAGTAAAAACCAGGATGCAGGCAGAAGATCCAGAACTGAAGAAGACTCTAATCAAGGGAAGATAGTTCAGTGTTTTGAATGTGAGGGATATGGGCACATAAAGACTGAGTGTCCCACGTATCTCAAAAGACAGAAGAAGGGCTTATCAGTGTCTTGGTCAGAAGGAGAGTCTGAGAGTGATCTTGAAGAAGAATCAGCAAAATTGGTGACGGCTTTGACTGGGATCTGTAAGGCTGATGGAGAAACTACTTGTGAGTCTGACTCTGACAAAGAATCCTATATTAGAGAACTTACTAAGAAAGAAGTCTTCACAGGGTTCTCAGAGTTGTGTATCAAGAATGAAGAAAGGTGCCAGATAATATTGGAACAGAAGGTTCTGATAGCTCAACTAGAAGCTGAGAAGGAAGAACATCTATTAACCATTGTTGATCCAAAAGAGGAGGTTGAATGGAAAAAGTCAAAACTTGACAATATGGCCAAATCTATAAGAATGTTGAACAATGGTACCACGCAGCTGGATGAGATTCTTCAGACTGGGAAAGATGCTGGAAATGTGCAAGGCCTTGGTTTTAACAATCAAGCAGAGACTTACAAGAAGCCTGTATTGAAGTTTGTTCCTCAGAAAATAAAACAAGAAGAGGGGATGTCAAATCACATGTTTCACATCAGATGAAGCATCAGAAAAGAGTTTGTAGATCAAAGTATAAACCATGGAGATTCCATTACTGTGGAAAGATTGGTCATTTAAAGTCCTTTTGCTACAAGCTGCACGGCTATCCCAAAACTGCTCAGCAACAAAATAAAGGACAGAGTTGGGGTAAAGTGAAGAGAAGATGGATTCCTAGACAAATGATGGCTGGTCTCATAGCACATACCTCTCTTAGAGCATCTTCAAGAGAAGATTGGTACTTTGACAGTGGTTGCTCAAGACACATGACTGGTGTGAAGAAATTCTTGTCAGATATCAAGCCTCACTCCACCAATTATGTCATCTTTAGGGATGGATCAAAGGGTGAAATAAAAGGTGTTGGAAAGCTGGACTACACAGGACAACCAAATCTGGATCGTGTTCTATTTGTCAAAGGGCTGACCGCAAATTTAATCAGTATAAGCCAACTGTGTGATGTAGGTCTCAAAGTAAATTTCACCAAATCTGAATGTCTAGTAACCAATGAGAAAGATGAAGTTGTTATAAAGGGAACCAGGTCTAAGGATAACTGCTATCTGTGGAATCCCCAAGAACCTGAAAGTCTGTCTACTTGTTTGATGTTAAAGGAAGATGAAACCAAACTGTGGCATCAGAAATTGGGTCACTTACACCTGAAAGGGATGAAGAAAGTTATGTCAAGTGAAGTTGTTAGAGGTATTCCCTAGCTGAAGATTGATGAGGATAAAATATGTGGTGAATGTCAAGTTGGGAAGTAAACAAGGGTGTCACACAAGAGGCTTCAACATCTTACCACAACTTCTAGAGTTCTGGAACTTCTTCACATGGACTTAATGGGACCTATGCAGGTTGAAAGTCTTGGTGGGAAGAAGTATGCCTATGTTGTCGTAGATGACTACTCCAGATTCACTTGGATAAGTTTTATCAGAGAAAAGTCTGAAGTGTTTGCAGCCTTCAAAGAGTTGTGTCAAAGGATTCAACGGGAAAAGGATTGTGGTGTTGTTCGGATCAGAAGTGACCATGGGAAAGAGTTCGAAAATAGCAGGTTTGAAGAGTTCTGCTTATCTGAGGGAATCACTCATGAATTCTCATCACTGATCACTCCTCAGCAGAATGGTGTGGTGGAACGCAAGAACAGGACTATACAAGAGTGTGCAAGAGTCATGATTCATGCCAAAAAGCTTCCATATCATTTTTGGGCTGAAGCCATGAATACTGCTTGCTATATACACAATAGGGTGACTATCAGATCAGGTACTTCTGTCACTCTTTATGAGCTATGGAAAGGTAGAAAGCCAAATGTGAAGTATTTCCATGTGTTTGGGAGTAAGTACTATATCTTGGCGGATCGTGAGCAGAGACGAAAGATGGATCCTAAGAGTGAAGAAGGAATATTTTTGGGATACTCTACAAACAGTAAAGCATATAGGGTATTTAATTCCAGAACTAAGGTGATGATGGAATCCATAAATGTGGTGGTTGATGACTCTGGCAAAGACAAAGATGTCCCAGATGATGTTGGAGCATGTCTGCCCATGAACAATGAAATCTCCCAAGACATTGAGTCTGTAGAAGATAGTGCTCAAGAAACCAACACTAGACCTGAGAATGAAGAGGTAGAGGATGCTAACAGGGGACCCTCTATAAGGATTCAGAAGGATCACCCTAAGGAATTGATTATTGGAGATCTGAATGAAGGTGTTAGAACCAGAACGAGGGAGACCGTGTCAAATGCATGTTTTGTTTCAAAGATTGAACCATAGAATGTCAAAGAAGCATTGACAGATGAGTTTTGGATAAGTGCTATGCAAGATGAACTTTGTCAATTCAATAGGAATGAATTCTGGGAACTGGTACCACGACCAGCAGGAACTAATGTGATTGGAACAAAATGGGTTTATAAGAATAAGTCTGATGAACAAGGAGTTGTTACCAGGAACAAAGACAGATTAGTTGCTCAAGGATACACACAGATTGAAGGAGTAGACTTCGATGAAACTTTTGCTCTTGTGGCTCGATTGGAATCCATCAGATTGCTGCTAGGAGTGGCATGTTTGTTGAAATTCAGATTGTTTCAAATGGATGTCAAGAGTGCCTTTCTGAATGGCTATCTTAATGAGGAAGTCTATGTTGAGCAGCCTAAAGGGTTTGTGGATCCAAATTTTCCTGATCATGTTTTCAAGCTGAAGAAGACTTTGTATGGGCTGAAACAAGCTCCACGAGCTTGGTATGAAAGGCTGACTGAGTTCTTAGTCAACCATGGGTACAGGAAGGGTGGTATTGATAAAACACTTTTTGTCAAGGAGAAGGATGGGAAACTAATGATTGCTCAGATTTACGTAGATGATATTGTGTTTGGTGGGATGTCGGATGAAATGGTCCAACATTTTGTCAACCAAATGGAGTCTGAATTTGAGATGAGCTTGGTAGGTGAATTGACCTACTTCCTTGGATTACAAGTCAAGCAGATGGAAGATTCCATTTTTATTTGTCAGAGCAAATATGCGAGGAACATTGTGAAGAAGTTTGGACTGGATAATGCCAAGCATAAGAGGACTCCTGCCCCTACTCACTTGAAGTTATCCAAAGATGAAAAGGGAGTGAATTTTGAACAAAGTTTGCATAGAAGTATGATTGGCAGTCTACTGTATCTTACAGTAAGTAGGCCAGACATAACATTTACTGTTGGTGTGTGTGCAAGATACCAAGCAGAACCCAAGGCCAGTCACATCAATCAAGTAAAGAGAATTCTTAAGTATGTGAGTGGTACATGTGATTATGGGTTGTTGTACTCCCATGACTCAAGTCCCATTTTAGTAGGTTGTTGTGATGCTGATTGGGCTGGAAGTGCTGATGATAGGAAGAGTACCTCTGGAGGATGTTTCTTTTTGGGAAATAATCTTATTTCATGGTTTAGTAAGAAGCAAAATTTTGTATCCCTTTCTACTGCTGAAGCTGAGTACATAGCAGCTGGTAGTAGTTGTGCTCAACTGGTATGGATGAAGCAGATGTTATCTGAGTATAATGTCACACAAGATGTCATTACATTGTTTTGTGACAACCTGAGCGCTATTAATATTTCCAAAAATCCCATTCAACACAGCAGGACTAAGCACATTGATATCAGGCATCACTTCATCAGAGAACTTGTGGAGGACAAAGTCATAACTCTAGAGCATGTGAGCACAGAAAATCAGCTTGCTGGCATATTTACCAAGGCTCTGGATGCAGTTCAGTTTGAAAACCTGAGGAGAAGACTTGGGGTTTGCATTCATGAAGAACTATAGCAATTAATGTTCCTTCTGGCTACCAGAGTGGAAAGAATAAAGGAGGTTCTGGTAGTGCAGTGTGTGAATGAAGGGAAAATGCTGAAGTTTGTGCATGACATTTGGGCATGTGATGTGGTATGCATCTACTCTCTGATGCAGTTTACTCTGGTTTATTTATACTTTGACTTGTTCTACTTGCCTTTGTCATATTTATGGCTAAAAAGGGGGAGTAATATGTTTGTTTGGGGAGTGCTTGTGTGCTTGTGCTGCTGCAATAGTTGAGGGGGAGTTTGTGGAGTATGTGGAATGTTGCTACTGTTGAGGGGGAGTTTTGCTATGCTGCTATGATATGTTGTGTGTTGTGTGTTGTATGCAGCTGAAGGGGAGTACTGATATGCTGGATGTTTTTTTTGCTGTGTGATGTTGGTATTTCGCTGCTGTCTGATATGGATGTTTTTGTGCTTTTTTACAAGTTTTTTTGTGTGTGTAGTTTTAGCCAAAATAAGCCAAAGGGGGAGATTGTTATTTTTGTGCTTTTGTGGTTGGCATTTATTTTGCTAAAACTATTCTAGCAGCAAGAAGTTGAAACATGAAGTTCTAATTTGCTGCAGTCAACAAGTCGAATGAAGATGTCCCATACCTGCTCATAGGACATCGCGTCTGGATTCATTTTAAAGCAGTTTCTGTTGTTGTGAATTGTTACTAAATATTCTGTGAATATTTGGTTATCCTATGTGGCATCCAAAGCATTTTTGGATTGTGGTTATATGTTGGTTTTTTGGATTTTCAGCTGTTTCTAATTATGGAGACATATTAGGAAACTTTGGATTGAAGACCTATTTTGTTGGAGTTTTTTTTACAGATTTGTGAGCAGTCTATTTGCTGCATTTTTGAAGCCTAATTCAGTCCAGATTAAATGTTATATATTGACTGATGTAAACCTAGTTTAGGTGTGGAACTTACTTGTGTTTTGTTAGGGTTTTCGAGTGTATTTTGTGAGCCTAACTGGTATCATTCTGATAACAGTATAAGGACTGATTTTTGTGTTGTAAGTTCTGTCAGTTACTCATAAGCTTTTAAGCATTGAGTTTCTTGTATGTCAATTCTCATAAGCTTTGAAGTATTCAGAATTGTGTGTTTTGAAAGTGTGACTTTCGGCTTGTTACTTGTGTGGAAAGATACCAATCACGGGTTGTGGTTGCAGAGGGATTTGAGGAGGGCCTCATACCTAGGTGAGTCTTAGGTAGAAGTCATAGGAAGAGTAGTGATTAAGTGAGCAGATTATTCGGTAATTGTATGATCTGTGAATTGATACTATCGTATATTGGTTTCGTCCCTGGCTTGGTAGCCCCCAGAGTAGGATTGTTGATCCGAACTGGGTAAACATATCACTGTGTTATTTACTTTCTGCACTACTATTTTTGTTATCTTGTTCAATGTGTTGGATATCAGTGTCTCAACATCTGTGTAGGACATCTGATATCTGTGCCAGAATTTCATACCTTATCAGAATAAATTCATATATATGTACCACCATCATCATCACCATGTGAAACAAACCCTAAGAAGTGGGAAGCAATAAATAAAATTAGTTAGTATTCAAAACAAAACAAGCAAAAGTTGAAACAAAACCCTAAGAAGTGGGACTGTACCATTACAATGAAGTTCACCTTGCTTGTGAAGCATTGCAGTCGAATCTGCACAAAATGAGAACAATCAACAAAAGCAACATGAAGCCAACGAGATAATGGGAACTATCTAAAAAAATATTGAAGTAGAAGAATACCTTATTTTCCATAAACACATTACTACAAAAAACCCATTTAACGACGCCAGGTTTACCACGGATTCGTATCCCACCGTTGTAATAGGTTAAAAATTTTGCAGCTGATTTATAACGTCATATTTAACGACGGTCGTATTAAAAAACTGTTGTAATACATGGTGTGTAACAAGCTTCGATTCCCAGCAACTACATTTTTTTCCATATTTTTACATTTTAAACACGCTTGTATTAAAACACCGTTGTAATACATGTAACAAGCTTCGATTCCCAACAACTACTTTTTTTTCCATATTTTTAGATTTTAAACATATATTTTATTTCTTTTGTAAGTGTTATGGGGATTTAACCTCAAAACTCAAAATTCATCCTATTGTTTTTCTATTTTTAAGTGCAAGAGAATAGTTTGATCATATAACTTCTTTAAAAATAAAACTGAAAGAGATGAGTATATATAAAAGAAAACTTTATTAAGATTCCATTAAGAAGAGTACATTGATAATCATATTACATATATTTATTAATGTCAGAGCCCATAGTTGCAAATGCATCTTCATAATCCAGAACTCTCTCCTCACTTCCCTCATCGGAATCATAATAAACAGTCCTCCTTTTCTTCTTTATCTTTTTCTTCTTCAACTTCTTCTTCTTCTTCTTCTTATCCTTCCTCACTCTTAATGCATCACTGACGTTGGCCACTGGTTGGACCTCCTCATTTGGCGGCTGACGTTCCTCATTGGTGATGTTTCTAGCATTCTCATTTGTAGAACTCATTGTTACGAAGAATATATTATGAAGAAATGTAAAATTGCCTATTTATAGATGAGGTTGAAGATGAAAAGTCTGATAGTTTAATGCTTGCAATGATGATATCTTGTAAATGGTTGATATTCTGGAAAGATATTTTTTTAAAAACGGAGAAAATTTTAAATCATTCCAGATTGTTCTCTATTCTGGGAAGAGCAACCGTTATAATATTACAATGGTTAGTAATATTAACCGTAGCGATACCCCTTATACTCCAGGCAACTTGTTGCCTGGAGTCGAACCTTGTACCAAGTATAAGGAGTCTCGCTACGATTAATATAACTAACCATTGTGATATTATTAAAATAATTATACTTATCATTACAGTTCTTTTAGAAAACCGTTGTGAAATATTTACCTATATAAGGGATTTAACTTTCCCTTATTGACAGTAGCGCCGTTTCCTTCACAGCGAAACCCTAGCACCCATTTTTTCTCTATATTTTTGGCAGCACACTTCATCTTTTTTTAGAATCCGCGAAAAGAAATAAAAGAAGTATGAAGCTTTTGATTTAAGCTTCTTCCTCCTTTTATTTCTTCTTGCAGAGTCTAAAACTATATGAACATGGTGATGATGCTGGCGGTAGCAAGCGTAATGTACATATTGTTTATGGAAAATAAGGTATTCTTCTACTTAAATGTTTTTGTTAGATAGTTCCCATCATCACTTTGATTCATGTTGTTTTTGTTTATTGTTCTCATTTTGTGCAGATTTTACTTCAATGCTTCACAAACAAGGTGAACTTCATTGTAATGGTACAGTCCCACTTCTTAGGGTTTTGTTTCAACTTTTGCTTGTTTTATTTTGAATACTAACTAATTTTCTTCATTGCTTCCCACTTCTTAAGGTTTGTTTCACATGGTGGTACATATATATGAATTCATTCTAAAAAGATACATATATATGAATTTATTTTGATATTGTATATATATGACATTTAGTTTATTATATACTATGTATATTGTTTGTTTCACTATCCTTTTATTGAAAATGCAATTAGTTAAATTGATATAGAAACTTATAATCTGAAAATTAAGATGTATTTGAAAACCAACCTTTATCATGTCAATGTTTTTCGAATTGCATCCATTTCATTCCGCTCATTTTATGTTCCTTAACACATAATATATGATTCAATGGTCTGATTCCCTCTACTCATCGATATATTTTATTATAGTTTACGTCATCGTCGTCACTAATTATCGTGGTTGTTAAGATCATGATTGTTATGATGATAAAATCGAGATGATTTTTGGCGATGAAGAGGTAAACTATAATAAAATATATTGATGAGTAGAGGGAATCAAACCATTGAATCGTATATTATGTGTTAAGGAACATAAAATGTGCGGAGTGAAATGGATACAATTCGGAAAACAATGGTGTATTTAAGTTGGTTTTCAAGAACAGTTTAATTTTCAGATTATATATTTCTTTACCAATTTTAATGGTTGTATTTCTTTAATTAGGTGTATTGTAAAACAAGCAATATACATTTGTATTAAATAAACTAAGGGTACATTCCACAACGGTTGAGACTCATAACCGTTGAGTCTCAACCGTTGTGATAGTTAATATATATTACAACGGTTGAAATACCTAATCGTTGCAATATAATGCGCGCTTTCCAGAATACAACAACGGTTTCCAGACCGTTGTAGAAACAGCAAACTTACAACGACAATCTAGATAACAACATCTTCGCGCGCGTCATTATATGTCATTCCCAACCGTTGTTAAATGGGTTTTTCGTAGTAGTGACAATATGTACATTACGCTTGCTACCGCCAGAATCATCACTATGTTCATCTAGTTTTAGACTCTGCAAGAAGAAATACAAGGAGGAAGAAGCTTAAATAAAAAGATTCATACTTCTTGTATTTCTTTTCGCGGAATCTAAAAAAGATGAAGTGTACTGCCAAAAATGTAGAGAAAAAATGGGTGTTAGGGTTTCGCTGTGAAGGAAACGGCGCTACTGTCAAAAAGGGAAAGTTAATTCCCTTATATAGGTAAATATTTCACAATGGTTTTCAAAAAGAACCGTAATGATAAGTATATATATTATTTTAATAATATCACAACGGTTAGTTATATTAACTTATACTTGGTGCAAGGTTTGACTCCAGGCAAGAAGAAGAAGAAGAAGAAGAAGAAGAAGAAAGGGCTCTGACATTGATAAATATATGTAATATATGATTATCAATGTACTCTTCTTATCCGGAATCTTAATAAAGTTTTCTTTTATATATACTCATCTCTTTCACTTTTGTTTTTAAAGAAGTTATGATCAAACTATTTCAACCTATTCTCTTGCACTTAAAAATAGAAAAACAAAGATGAATTTTGAGTTTTGAGGTTAAATCCTCGTAACACTAACAAAAGAAATAAAATATATGTTTAAAATCTAAAAATATGAAAAAAAATGTAGTTGTTGAGAATCGAAGCTTGTTACACATCATGTATTACAACGGTGTTTTACTACAAGCGTGTTTAAAATGTAAAAATATGAAAAAAAATATATAGTTGCTGGGAGTCGAAGCTTGTTACACACCATGTATTACAACGGTTTTTTAATACGATCGTCGTTAAATATGGCGTTATAAATCAGCTGCAGAATTTTTAACCTATTATAACGGTGGGATACGAATCCGTTGTAAACCTGGCGTCGTTAAATGGGTTTTTCGTAGTAGTGATTTGTCCCCTTGAATTTACAATGAAAGATAGAGTTGCAAATGAGTCGAGATGAACCCGTCTCAGTTCAACTCGATTCATAAAAAATGATTTAATTTGAAACTTAACTCAAGTTCGACATGATTTTTTTAAAGTTCAAATTCAACCTATTTTAAATTTACAAACAATTCGCTTCAACTCGTTAAATTCAGTTTGTTTGTTTTAAGCATTTAAAAGTCATTTTTTTCAAGTCTAATTTCTTTTTCGAGAAAATTTAAATAAAATTATTTAGGTGTGATTTTTACTATTTTCAAATGAAAATATGACAAATGTATTTAAATAGTATTTAGGGAGTAAAAATAGAAGAAAATTAAATATGTGTAATAGAAAATTATACACTTATCATATTTCATTGGAAAATAGTAAAAACTATGCCTAAAGAATTGCATCTATGTCTTCTTCTTTCTTTTTTTATATTTGTTATTTTAAATTAATATTTTTTTTAAAGGAAAATATTAAAATAAAATGAAAGTTATTAGATTGGAATTTAATTTTATCTCAAAAAAATATAATTTCAAAAACCACACAACTTTTAATGAAATATATTTGAAAATCCAATTCAAAAACTATTCAATTAGAGTTTAATTTTGTAAAAATTGAAATAAACTTATTTTAAGACTAAATTTAAGAGTAGGAAAGTAAGCATATAGGCTAAACAAAATGAATAAGAATTTAAGAATTAGGGTTTATACAAATTGATTCCTGAATTTAATGAGTTAAATTATACATAATTGAAATTCAACTAATTTAATTAACAAATTTATTTTTTTCTCATAATTATCTTATTTTGTTTTTTTATAAGAAAAACTTTTATTAAAAGAAGTAAATTCACTCCATCAACCAAACAAGTACAGAATATGTTGTGAACCAAATTAAATTATTTATTATCGAATCAAGTTTCCAACCATGTTGAAGTTGGTTCAATTTATTATAACTCAATTGTAATAGTGATTAGAGAGAAACTCAGTTTATTAAAAAAAACTTAAATACAAATCTCTCTCTCATCTTCTGTAATTCTTTCATCTTCTTCTTCCACTTATGCATCAATGGAATGTCGTTATTAATTCCAACCATTAGTATCTGGAATTTCGATTATGATTCATAGTGAAACACGGGTGTACGTGAGATGTGTGGTTAATTTCATTCCTCAAATTCACACTAGATTGAAGATCGAAATAAAAAAGAATCACAATCTTGATTATCAGGGATTGGGAAACATGAGTGTTGGTGAGAACTGAATGATTTGCAAAAGAATGAAGATTAACGGCAGAAACGGTAGCTTAAATACAAAGCTTCTAATATTCGACAAAAAGAATTGGAATCAAGATGGTCTTGATCTCATCAATGACAATTACACTTCGATTGCAGAAAATGCAACAGAAACCCAAAGAAATGTGCAACGCGAAACGAGGAAAAAGAATTAGAAGGTGTTGTTCCATATTCATTCAATGTGTGTGGATACGAAGATGTTTGAGAAGATTGTTGACTCGACGACAATGCCTGCAACTTGGGATACACTTGTGCAGTATTATGGTGGTAATGCATCGGTGAAGAAAGTGAAGTTGTAGTTCCTACGCAAATAATATGAAAATCTCAGCGTAAAGAACAATGAGAAGGTGTCTGATTATATCTCCAAAATAATTTGATTTTAAAAATCATACTTAATATGACAATGGATTGGTGTGTGTGTGTATAACTAATTATAATTATACATAATTATAATTATACAACACATAAATGATTAGATTATTAAATAATTAAAACATGGAGAATAAAAATATAACGCCCATATATATATACATACATCAAAGCATATACTATACATGAATTTAACGTTTGGTACTGAAATATACAAGTCCCTAGTAAACACATTATACATATACATGCCCAAAAATCACCTAATACAAAAAACTATGGCATAATATATATAAGATGTTCCAAAGATAAATACTAAGAACTAGATTGACAACGATCTCAAAAACTCCACAACGGAAGCCTTGCCACCTCAAAAAGCCAAGATAGTAAGGAAATTCAACCAACTTTATCCTTACCCTTTGACGAACCTGTAGTACCTGTAATATAATCAACAACATGGGGTGAGATACATTAAATCTCAGTGAGTTTGCTATCTTATAGGTCCTCTCGGCTTTACAAGGTTCTATCACACCTAACTCAAGTCAAAAGGGAAGGGAAGTGACTTTGAGTACTCACACACACTATATGGATCCATGTTCATGAGTCGCCTTAACTCACAATATCACTAATCGATAACCTTACCAAGGCATCCCTTTTCCCGTCCGCTTCTACGTCTAGAAGTCGACCCGAGTCATGGATCCTTGTAGTTACTTGGCATACGAAATGGATTCGGAAATAAGGGATATATTATTACCTTAAATCGTCACTTCACACGGCCCGTACACCGTCACAAGTCTCTTTATCCATAGACTCCATTCGTACTACACACGGGAATCAAACCTGCCAAGTAATTGTGCCATGTTTCAGAGGAGCTCGAGACCCATGAAATGCACTCACATGAAACGGTTATGATTACTTGATCAAACACACAAATGTGATTGTATTCGACAATCACAAGGCCACATCCACCTTAAGACCTCTTTGTCTTTTCTCAAAATAAACACAATAAAACATGTTCCATACTAGTGTAATTATTTCCCATACCATTCGGTAATAGACGCACGCCTCGGCCTCTCTAGCACGAGCATCGTGGTTATGTTATTCAAAAACTTCCTATCCATTACTAGGTTTCAATATAGATTATGGTAATATTCCTCACTCTACCTATTTCGTATTCTTAACATGCATATACTATCAAACATGATCAACCACAAGAGGATAAGTAAACATAAGTTAATTACATAATGGAAACACATAATTCAACATATCACAAAGTTACACCATTCCGGTTCCCTCCGATTATTTAATCGGGCATCAAAATTAATGTTGTTCACTTCCATTAGATAAAGTATTTCCATAGCTCTCTATCGGTACCAAGAACATTCAAAACGGATACACGAAACAAAAGTTATGAATTTTTGGAAGAAAAGAAAATTATTGAGAAACAGCCAAATTCGCCTGGCGACTTAAGAATTCGCCTGGAGAATCCCCCTTCGCCAGCACTTCGCCTGGTGAACCAGTGGCGAAACACCATTTTAGAAAAAAAACCACAAGTTCCAGTAGCTATCACATTTCTGTCTCCCCTTATTCGCCTGGCGACTTAGGATTTTGCCTGGCGAATTCCCTCTCGCCAGCACTTCGCCTGGCGAACCTGTGGCGAGACCCCATTCGCCTGGCGAGTTCTGATTCATCTGGCGAATCGCACCAGAAACAGAAATTTTCTGCTGCGGGTTACATGGTTCCAAACCCCAAAAATTCAACTTTTCCAACCCAAACCAATGTCCAACAATCAAAACAAGTATCACCAATATTCATAAGCACATTACGATTATACTACACAATTTATATCGATTTTTAACCGTTAGATTCATGATTTTTAGCAAGTTTACTCATTTTCTCACAAAATCTAACCTAACTCTAAACTCAAGAAACTCTACACTTAAAGCATCTATCTAGAACCCGCCTTGATTAGAGGATGATGATGAAGAAGATGAGATGATTTGGTGAAGAATGGATGATGATTCTTGATCTTGAGTTCTTTGGGTTTTCTCTTCTTTTCCTCTTCCTTCTCACAAACTACTTTCTATCTTTTTCCTTCTTTGCTTCTAAGTGTGGAAAAAGGGTGGAAGGGAAATGATATAGCAAAATATCATTAATTAGTAACACTACTAGTTGTCCAAAAAATCTTTAAAGCTCCAATAATTAAAACCTCAGAGTCAGATAATATTAATTTGATTTGCTCTAAGCTCATCAGTTTACTCTAATTATTTTATCCAATAAATTCTCAGAGTAAACCAGAACTCAGTTGATCATAATAATATTATCCAGAGTAAAATAATTTATGGGGTATTACATCCTCCCCCCTTTAATAGAAATTCGCCCACGAATTTAAAACAATTACCTGAAAAGATGAGGATAAACTTCTCGCATCTCCGATTCCAGTTCCCAAGTTTCATCACCTGGATGCGTCTCATCCCACTGGACCTTAACAAGAGGAATCTCTTTATTCCTTAACACCTTAGTATCTCTTCCTGTGATACGACTCGGTTGAGGTTCGAACGTTAAATCTGCTTCTATCTCAATCGTATCTGGTAGAATTGGCTGAAGAGGATCTGGAATAAACTTTCGAAGTTGAGATACATGAAAGACATCGTGCATCTCTGATAGAAAAGGCGGTAAGGCTAATCTGTAAGCTACTTCACCAATCCTTTCTAAAATTTGATACGGTCCCACGTATCTCGGACTTAACTTCCGTGACTTAAACGGTCCTTTCAATCTCAATCTCGGAGCAACTTTCAAAAACACATGATCACCCTCATCAAACTCTAAAGGTCTCCTACGGTTATCCGCCTAACTTTTTTGACGATCTTGTGCTTGCTTAACTTTATCATGGATCATCCTAATCTTTTCCGTAGTATCTTGGATAATCTCGGGTCCCAAAATTCTATCTTCGCCAACTTCCGCCCAACACAATGGCGTCCTACATTTCCTTCCATATAAAGCCTCATAAGGAGCCATACCAATACTTGCATGATAACTATTGTTATAAGAGAACTCAATCAACGGTAAAAGTTCTATCCAATTTCCTCCACTTTCAATCACACAAGCCCTTAACATATCCTCCATTATTTGTATTGCCCGTTTCGTCTGACCATCCGTTTGCGGATGATTCGACATGCTCAAACACAACTTCGTTCCCATAGCTTGTTGAAAAGCTCTCCAAAATCTTGAAGTAAACTTTGGATCCCTATCCGAAACAATACTAGAGGGAATACCATGCAACCTTACAATTTTTGAAATGAACAATCTTGCGAGATGACTCGCCTTGTAGGTAGCCTTTACGGCTAAGAAATGCGCAGATTTAGTCAACCGATCTACAATCACCCAAATAGAATCATAACCACCTTGGGCACGGGGTAATCCAACTGCGAAATCCATAGAAATACTATCCCACTTCCACACCGGAATTTCTAAGCTTGTAGTAAGCCACCCAGTCTTTGGTGCTCAATTTTCACCTGTTGGCATACCGCACATTCCGATACGTACACCGTAATATCCTTTTTCATACCAGACCACCAATAGTCCCTTTTTAAATCTTGATACATCTTCAAAGAACCAGGATGTATAGTAAAAGCACCCTTATGCGCTTCTTCCAAAATCCTTCTTTTCAACACAGCGTCATCCGGAACACAAATCCTTTGGTTAAATAAAATGATTCCGTCGATAGCCCGCACGAAACCCGGTTGTACTAACACTTCCTGTAACTTCTCATCCAACCCTTGTCCTTGTTGGATTTCTTCTCTAAGAGTAGAATTGATATTCAAATTCCCCATAATTACACAATTTGGAGTCCAAACAAAATGGAGATTAAGATCTCGAAACTTTTCTAATAAGGTATACTCTAACATCATCAACTCGGCCTTATGTAACACTTTCCTGCTTAACGCATCTGCCACTTTATTCGCTTTACCCGGATGGTACTTTAGTTCCAAGTCATAATCTTTCAAATACTCAATCCATCTCCTTTGACGCATGTTCAACTCCTTCTGATCAAAAAGATACTTCAAGTTTTTGTGGTCACTGAACATCTCAAAATGCACCCCATACAAATAATGATGCCACACCTTCAGTGTAAACACAACTGCCGTCAATTCTAAATCATGCGTCAGATAGTTCTCTTCATGAACTTTTAACTGTCGAGAAGCATAAGCCACCACATGACCATCTTGCATTAACACACCTCCTAATCCCATCTTTGATGCGTCACAAAATACCTCATACGACTTGCTAGGATCAGGAATAACCAAGACAGGAGCGGTCGTCAATCTTTCTTTCAAACTCATAAAACTTCTTTCACAAGCCGAATCCCACTCATACATACAATCCTTTCGAGTAAGTCTCGTCATTGGTAAAGCGAATTGAGAAAAGCCTTTGATTAACCTTCTGTAATAACCAGCCAATCCCAAGAAACTTCTAACTTCAGAAACATTCTTTGGTCTCTCCCAATTAATCACTGCTTCAACTTTTGATGGATCAACCGCTACACCTCCCTGAGATATGACATGACCAAGGAAATTTACCTCCGACATCCAAAAATCACACTTACTTAACTTAGCAAAAAGTTGTCTCTCTTGTAAGATGGATAAAACGATTCTTAGGTGTTCTCCGTGCTCTTGAGGATCATGAGAATAGATAAGAATGTCATCAATGAAAATCACCACAAATAGGTCCAAATAAGGTTGAAAAATCCAATTCATATAATCCATGAAAATTGCCGGAGCATTCGTTACACCGAAAGGCATTATTAAGAATTCATAATGACCATAACAGGTTCTAAATGCGGTCTTTGGTACATCTAAACTCTTCACACGAATCTGATGATAACCCGACCGTAAATCAATCTTCGAGAACACACAGGCTCCTTTCAATTGATCTAACAGATCGTCTATCCTTGGTAATGGGTATTTATTCTTGATGGTGACCTTATTCAACTGACGGTAATCAATACACAACCGCATTTCGCCATCCTTCTTCTTTACCAATAACACTGGAGCTCCCCAGGGCGAAACACTGGGTCGAACAAAATGCTTGGCCATTAACTCTTCCAATTGATCCTTTAATTCTCTTAATTCAAGTGGTGTCATCCGATACGGAGAAACAGATATTGGAGCTGTTCCCGGTATTAGGTCAATAGAGAATTCCACTTCCCTCTCCGGAGGAAGAGAAGTGACATCCTCGAGGAAAACTTCAGGAAACTCACAAACTACCAGAATACTCAAAACTTGAAAGTTGCTACTCTCCTCCTTAGTGAGAATCAAAATAACAGATTTTTCCTCCTCAAACAAGAAATTTATCATTCCAACCGTACCTTCTAAAATAGTAGTCAACACATCCTTCGGAGTAGCCTCTACGGATGGAATAATTATTAGCTTTTCTTCACAACCGATAAAAACCGAATTAGCAGAAAGCCAATCCATTCCCAAAACAACATCCACTTTCTTAAGCGATAAACAAATCAGATAAATCTAAAAGACTCTTCCATCCACAGATAAAACACAATTTTCACACATTAAAGGTGTTTCAACAATCCCATCCATGGCAGTAGTAACCACCATGGGTGGAGACAACGAAATAGCTTGCAACCAAAGTCGCTTCACACATTTCATCGATACAAAAGAGTGTGTGGCTCCACAGTCAAATAACACAAAACAAGGATGTCCATTAACGAAACACGTACCAGCAATGAAAAAGTTGTCACCCTTTGCTTTCCTCGCATCCAAAGTATAAACTCGGCCGGTATTCCTTTCTTGCATTTGATTCCTATTTTGAGGACAATCCCTCGCCATATGGCCCACCTTATTACACTTATAACACTTTATTCCTCCAGAATTGCATCTACCAAACTATACCTTACCACAAGAACGGCACACAGGAGATGCACTATTCCTAGAACTTTGAACTTGCTTCCCTTTGAAAGCTTGTTGTCTCGGTCTAAATTGTTGATTCGATCTTCCACGATCACCTTGACTCAACCTACTCAATTCCCCTTCTGCTTACACTTTCTTCAAGCTATGTTCTGCCACGTAGCACTGCCTTAACAATTCGACATAGTTAGTGAACTCCCTCTGAGACACGCTATGCGAAATTTCAACCCTCAAACCAAAAAGAAACTGATCAATCTTCCACCTCTCGTCTGGAGCATACATGGCTTGTCGAGAATAAGCAGCCATTACCTCAAGCCTCTCAGCATATGCGGCTACAGTCAAAATACCCTGTCTCAACTATTGAAACTCGAATTCCATCTGAGACCTTAAGGAGCTTGGGAAATACTTCTCCATAAAATTAATCTTGAACTGCTCCCATACCTTAGGTACCTCTTGAATAGTTATCAAGGCTGAGGCACTCTCCCACCATCTCATGGCAGGACCCTTCAACAAGTGAGAAGCGAAAACCACCTTATTTTCCTCACTACACTGGACTATCAAGAAAATCATTTCCATGCCGACTATCCACTCGTGAGCCTTTACCGGATCTAACCCTCCCTGAAATTCCGGAGGATTCATACTGATGAAATCCCTAAAGCTTCCACCTGTAGCTTCTGGAACAACCACTGGAGGATGCAGACCCCCAGCCATTTGTTGTACCATTTGTTGCATAAACTGATTCTGTTGTTGTTGCATTTGCTGCAGAAACTGAGGCCATGGAACATTTTCCTCGCCGCCTGGCGGATTAGTCCCTACCAGAGTGGTTCTGGGTCTACCACGATTGTTTCTGCGCCCGTTGGCCATGTTCCTAATTGTCATACAGATAGGATTAAGTTGATCAGGCTCAATACCATAAATATAACACGTAAGACCAATGGCGACACAACACATATGAAACGGAAAGAAATACTTATACTATTTCATGGCTAGGTCGAGGATACGACCTGCTCTGATACCAACTATAACGCCTATATATATATATATATATATATATATATATACACACATCAAAGCATATACTATACATGAATTTAACGTTTGGTACTGAAATATACAAGTCCCTAGTAAACACATTATACATATACATGCCCAAAAATCACCTAATACAAAAAACTATGGCATAATATATATATATATATATATATATATATATATATATAAGTTGTTCCAAAGATAAATACTAAGAACTAGATCGACAACGATCTCAAAAACTCCACAACGGAAGCCTGCCCACCTCAAAAAGCCAAAATAGTAAGGAAAGTCAACCAACTTTATCCTTACCCTTCGCCGAACCTGTGGTACCTGTAATATAATCAACAACGTGGGGTGAGATACATCAAATCTCAGTGAGTTCCCTATCTTATAGGTCATCTCAGCTTTACAAGGTTCTATCACACCTAATTCAAGTCAAAAGGGAAGGGAAGTGACTTTAAGTACTCACACACACTATATGGATCCATGTTCATGAGTCGCTTTAACTCACAATATCACTAATCGATAACCTTACCAAGGCATCCCCTTTTCCCGTCCGCTTCTACGTCTAGAAGTCGACCCGAGTCATGGATCCTTGTAGTTACTTGGCATACAAAATGGATTCGGAAATAAGGGATATATTATCACCTTAAATCGTCACTTCACACGGTCCATACACCGTCACAAGTCTCTTTAGTCGTAGGCTTCATTCGTACTACACACGGGAATCAAACCTGCCAAGTAATTGTGCCATGTTTCAGAGGAGCTCGAGACCCATGAAACACACTCACATTAAACAATTACGATTACGTGATCAAACACACAAATGTGATTGTATTCGACAATCACAAGGCCACATCCGCCTTAAGACCTCTTTGTCTTTTCTCAAAATAAACACAATAAAACGCAATCCATACTAGTGTAATTATTTCCCATACCATTCAATAATAGACGCACGCCTCGGCCTCTCTTGCACGAGCATCGTCGTTATGTTATTCAACAACTTCCTAGCCATTACTAGATTTCAATATAGATTATGGTAATATTCCTCACTCTACCTATTTCGTATTCTTAACATGCATATACTATCAAACATGCTCAACCACAAGAGGATAAGTAAACATAAGTCAATTAAATAATGGAAACACACAATTCAACATATCACAAAGTTACATCATTCCGCTTCCCTCTGATTATTTAATCGGGCATCAAAATTAATGTTGTTCACTTCCATTAGATAGAGTATTTCCATAGCTCTCTATCGGTACCAAGAACATTTAAAACGGATACACGAAACAAAAGTTATGAATTTTTTGAAGAAAAGAAAATTATTGAGAAACAGCCAAATTCGCCTGGCGACTTAAGAATTCGCCTGGCGACTTAAGAATTCGCCTGGCGAATCCCCCTTCGCCAGCACTTCGCCTGGCGAACCAGTGGCGAAACACCATTTTAGAAAAAAACCATAAGTTCCAGTAGCTAACACATTTCTGTCTCCCCCTATTCGCCTGGCGACTTAGGATTTTGCTTGGCGAATTCCTTCTCGACAGCACTTCGCCTGGCGAACCTGTGGCGAGACCCCATTCGCCTGGCGAGTTCTGATTCGCCTAGCAAATCGCACCAGAAACAGAAATTTTCTGCTGCGGGTTACATGGTTCCAAACCCCAAAAATTCAACTTTTCCAACCCAAACCAATGTCCAACAATCAAAACAAGTATCACCAATATTCATAAGCACATTACGATTATACTACGCAATTTATATCGATTTTTAACCGTTAGATTCATGATTTTTAGCAAGTTTACTCATTTTCTCACAAAATCTAACTTAACTCTAAACTCAAGAAACTCTACACTTAAAGCATTTATCTAGAATCCACCTTGATTAGAGGATGATGGTGAAGAAGATGAGATGATTTCGTGAAGAATGGATGATGATTCTTGATCTTGAGTTCTTTGGGTTTTCTTTTCTTTTCCTCTTCCTTCTCACAAACTTCTTTCTATCTTTTTCCTTCTTTGCTTCTAAGTGTGGAAAAAGGGTGGAAAGGAAATTATATAGCAAAATATCATTGATTAGTAACACTACTTATTGTCCAAAAAGTCTCTAAAGCTCCAATAATTAAAACCTCAGAGTCAGATAATATTAATTTGAGTTGCTCTGAGCTCATTAGTTTACTCTAATTATTTTATCCAATAAATTCTCAGAGTAAACCGGAACTCAGTTTATCATAATAATATTATTCAGAGTTAAATAATTTACAGGGTATTAAAAAAAAAATCTTATAAATTTATTGATAAAATAAAATTATAATTATAATATTTTCTAATTTTAATATCATTATTTGGAATGATTCTAATTTGAAACCTCTTTTGTGGTCTTGTAAGCAATTATAGGAGTCCGGCCCCCTTTGGCACATGCTATTACCAAATATCCAAAGGTCCAAAACATGTACTATAAAAGACAGTTGTGGTCCCATAAACAAACATTATTACAAACAAACATGTACGTTTTTTGTTCACTCATTTCTCATAATGGACAAATCAAATCAAAAGAGGAAATTAGAAATAAATTAAAAAAGTATTTTTCTCTATCTTTTTACTATAACGTACTTTTAATACTGGATACCTGTGCCTTCGTACGGACATCCTTCGGTGACGTGCATTTGTCTACATTTAAAATTTGAAAAAAAATAAAATTAATAAAAGTTAGTAAATATATAAATATAATTTATATTTAAAATATTATTTAATCCAAAAAATTTATTATTTTTAAAAAATATACATATAGAACGATGAAAAATAAGTTGAACAACAATTTTTTCTCGTGTATAAATATTATTTAAAAAAAATATAAATATAGAATTTATAATTGTTTTGTATATAAAAAGTATTTAATATTGATATTTTATTTTATAAGTAGAGTTTTCCGTGCACTCATATATAAAATATTTTACTCAACCATATATTTTTTTCCCGTATATTAATATTATTTTTTATTTGAAATTATTTATACAAATATTTGAATCAATATTAAACTTATTCCTGTATATAAATTTTATTTGTAAATTTTTTATTTTGGATTTAGATTAATCTATTTTAAAAAATAATGAAACACATAAAAAATCAATTATACAACTTTAAAATTATTTTGATTTTCTTAAAATATAAATTAAATATACACTTATCAACAATTATTGCATTTTTTATTATACTATGTGTTATATACTAAGTTTGAATTTGATGATCTAGTGGGATACCCGTGCGTTCGCACGGGTACTGGTATAGTACACATATTTGTGTTTAAAATGTAATAAAAATAAAAATATAATGAAAACGACAAAATTATTTAACTCAAAAATTTTATTATTTTTAAAAAAAATATACTTGTAGAAGATGAAATACAAGTAGAACAACAATTTTTCCCCGTGTATAAATATTATTTTAAAAAAATATAAATATAAAATTTATAATTGTTTTCGTATATAAAAAAATTGAATTAGAATCATATTAACAATTATTTATTGTAATATAATAAAATTGTGCATTTAATTGAAAACAAAGTTTTATAATGATTATGAATTAATTAATATGTTTGAAAATATATAAAAATTTGTCAAATTATTTCAAATTTATTAGTGTTAATAGCACAATAAACATTTATCATTAATAATCATGTTTGTACAAATATTAGTAACATAAATAAATACAAATATTAGTAATATAAATAAATACATTTTGCCCGTGTTTGGATTCATACGTTATTTTAAATATTTTTATTTTTATTTTTTTTAATTATACCAACAATGAAATAACCCGTGCGTTCGCATGGATTCTAGTCTGGATACCCGTGCGTTCGCACGAATACTTTTGTGTTACGCGTATTTGTTCACATACTTTTAAAAAATGATCGATAATTTTATAATTGTTAATACTTAAATGAATAGTTTAAGTTTTTCCGTTTCATATTAATGAATACACGTGTTGTCGCACGGGTAGTCGGGTACCGATGTGTTACGCGTATTTGTTTTCAAAAATGAATTTTAAAAATAAATTATAATGTATACGAAAAAAATATTATTTAGCATAGAATATAAAGATTTATAGTCATATAATATTCATGAATAAAAAAAAGATCATTATATTTATAGAAAGTTAAATGAGTAGAAAAGAAAAATTATATTAAAAATTTTAAAAATAAATAAATTTGTTGATTGAATCATATGTGATTTATAAGAAAGACATGTCATATAAAAATTATATTATTTTTAAAAGAAAGACATGTGATTTATATACGGATTATAAATATAATTTATCCATACATAAAAAAGATTTGGATGAATGGTATATTTTCCTGTATATAATATTATTTTTCTTTTGACATTATTTATAAAAATATTAGAATAAAAAAACTTATTCCCATTTTTAAAAAAATTAAGATTCACTCATTAATTTAAAAATAACATTTATCATTAAAAGCATATATTAATGAAATGATTTCATCAATAATATAAAGCTCAATTTTTCATATATTATCTTAAAAAATATTGTATCTTAAATTAAAAATTATTTCAAAATTAAAATATCAGTAACATAAATAATTAAAAAATAACATATTTTTCAGTGTATGAATTCATACATTATTTTAAACATATTTAATTTTATTTTCTTTAATTGTAAAAAATAATGTAATAACTCGTAGATTATCACGATTTCTTGTCGGGATACTCGTGTTTTCGTTCGGGTACTAATGTGTTATACACATTTGTTTTTAAAAGGTAATAAGAATGAAAAAACAGAAAGACTAAATTATTTAATCAAGAAAGCTTTATTATTTTTAAAAGAAAAGCATATTTTTATCTGACTCATTTATTTTTTTATTAGAAACATAAATATTTAAAAAATAACACATTTTTTCCGTATTACGTTTAAGTATATATTTTTATAGTATATAGATAAATATATATTGATCAATGATGAACTTGACCAGTTAACATTTAAGTTTTCTAAGAATTTTTATCGTTATAAATATTTATTTCATAAATATGAAAATATGATATAAAAATGATATTAATTGCAAACATAAAAATAGGATATTAAATTTTTACTTATAAAAAAATCTTGCGTTTTATTAAATTTTTACTTTTTATTATTATTATTATTATTATATATATATATATATATATATATATATATATATATATATATATATATATATATATATATTGTTTTTCTCTCTCCTCCATTATTAAAATAAATGATGGAGGAGAGAGAAAAAAAACTAACATATAATCTCCACAATTTATTTTAAAATCTACTGGTTCAGATTTATTCTCATGTTCTTACATAAAAATAGCATTTTCATATGATACGTTATATATATATATATATATATATATATATATATATATATATATATATATATATATATATATATAACTCTACCAAAATATATTCATATGAGTAAAGGCTTCTCACACCAAATTATGTTATTTCATCCAATCATCTTTATATATAAAGCTTCTCCTGTCAATAATTTTTATAATAAAGAAGACTTAACTTTAAAATTTATCTATTTTTATCATCTACTCTTGGTCTAAATGAAAGAATACAATTTTTTTTTTATATAAATGACTCATGTATTGAAAGATGACACAAAAAGGAGTTAGTGGACTATATCAAAACTCATTCAAAGGATAAAAATCTTAAAAAAGATAAATCAAACTTATTTTTAAGAGAGTCATATTTATTATTTAGAGAGATGTAGTAAAAAAAAGTGAGAATTAGAGATGAGACCTATATTTTGATTTCCTTGAAGAGTCTCAATTTCCTTTTCTTCGGTTAATCACAGTTTTTTATGTTAAAACCGAATCCCAGGAGCTCGCAACTTTCTCTTGGTTCTTCTCCCCTTGTTTGGTTATCCACTGCCTGTCAGTTAAAACACCAATTTGCACTTCTCCTCAGTTAACCACAGTCTATCTGTTAATACACTGAGTTCCTCTTGGGTTAATCACCTTCTCTTGGTTAATCACCCATTTTTTCAGTTAACCACAGCCAGTCTGTTAAAACACTGAATCCATTTTGAGTTAATCACTTTTTTTTTGGTTAATCACTCGTTCCCTTTCGGTCAATCACAGTCTTTCTGTTAACACCGAATCCTCAACGGTTAGAAACCTTTTTTGGTTCAATACCCTTTTCGTTGGTCAAGTACCGTTTGTTCGGTCAGTACCAACATCCCCCTTGGGTCACAACCTTTGCTTGGTTCTACACCCATTCTTTTGGGTGATCACAGTTTATCTGTTAAAACCTTTTCTCTCCCCCAGAGTTGCAATCTTTTCTTTCTTCGGTTAACCACTATTTATCAGTTAATATACCGAATTTCCCTTTAGAGTTAAACACCTTCTCTTGGTTCAGCACTCTCCCCTTTTACCCACAGAGTCTTAATCTCTTTTTCTTCGGTTAACCACTGCTAATCAGTTAATATACCGTATCCTTATTCTTTTGTTCCCCAGTAGGGTCACTACCCTCTGATTCCCGGCATAATTCTTAGCTCTTTCACCTCCCCAGTGGAGTCTCTATTATCTTTTTGCTCCTTTATTCTCTTGGTTTCGACACCGCTTTTGCACTTTATCCTCAGTACATTTTTTGTCCTTTGCACTCCCTTCTTGGTTTTGACACCATTCTCTTGCCTCCCCAGCGGAGTTTCCTCCTTTCTTTTGTTCTTGGTTTTGACACCACTTTGCTTTCCTTTTCTTTTTCCGTCTTAGTTCCACGAACTACGGAAGCTCTGATTCTGCATTCCTTCGAATGTATGATACGTAAGCACGAGATCGCGATGATCTTGGCGAGCACCCTTCCACCTTCTTCCTTTCCTCTTTCTTCTCCCTGGTTCCCTGAACTACGACGCTCTGATTTCCTCATTGCACTATGAGGGTACGTAGGCACGAGGGCCCTAATCCTCCGCGAGCACTTTCTTTCTTTCCTTTCTTTCCTTCTCTCTCTCCTTCTTTTAGCTAGAAGCCTTTAAGTAGATAAACCATCCAAGCCTAGAAGCAAGCAAAATGGTTCTCGTCGAGTACGACAGATGCGTAAGGTGCTAGTACCTTTCTTTCGCATAACCGATCCTCATTCCCGTTTCTCTTCCCCTTGGGTTTTATCAATATTTTCTCTGTCCTTTGGGACTAAATAAAGTTCGGTGGCGACTCTGTTGTATCTTTGGGTGTGCAATTCACTCGGGTATAAACCAGTCATCTTCACAAAGGTACAACAACGAAAGGAAAATTACAATAAAAGTGCGACTATTCCTCGATGTGAGTAATTGCCGCTTTAAAACTAAATTTATGCCTAAAAATCTAAACGGAATTTTGACAAAGCTTCCGCGCAAATCCCCGGGCGTCTGGAATATGACCAGAGACTCCTATATATAGAGGAAGTGTTGATCTCAACTGCCTAGGTCATGGTCTTGAGTGGAGGGAAAAGAAGAGGTGAAATAACTGCTCAAAACGGTTGCAGAATTTGAATTCTGCAACTGCGCTACTATGGTGAACGCCATCAGGTCATGGCGAACGCCATGGCCTTGCTTCATTTAACTACGTGGCAGACTGATGTATGGCGAATGCCATATCAGCAAAAAGGCCAGAATTCATCTTTCTTGCTGCATTTTCCTCTTCTTTCACTCTTTTTCCGCTTCTCTCCCGATTCCGCAACAGATGAACCCATCAACTGCAAAACACACAAAACCAAGTAAAATGCAAATAAAACGCGATAAAAACAGACGAATAATATGCGTAATGAGCCTAAAAATATGATACGATTTCTCGTTATCAAGCACCGTCTAGTATATCACAACGCTCACGCGCCCGTAGTGATATATAGCAAACTTACAACCACACACTATTACACAACGATGGGCCACGTGAGATGGTATCCATTTTCCAACCGTTGTTGTATATGTTTTCCGTAGTAGTGACATGACCTTGACACGAACAAATATTTCCTTCAGTGTTAACAATGCATTTAAATTCATGTCCACTCCATTGGACTCGCATTGGAGTGTTGTCAAGCGCGCATCTTGAGGTATCTCAGTGGTACAACGCACCATGTTCTTCTCTTACAATCCACTAATACTGCATTTATTGAATCCATTCGCGTATGCAGTGACTCAGACTGGGCAAGTGACCCTGATGATAGGAGGTCTACTTCAAGCTCGTGTGTCTATCTTGGTCATAACTTCATTTCATGGAGCTCAAATAAGCAATCGTTTGTTACACGCTCGAGTACAAAAGCTAAATATCTAGTACTTGCACATACCACATTTGAAAGTTTTGTTTTGAATCCCTATTAACTGTATTACATATGCAAAATTGGGTGCCAACAGTGTACTAATGGTTGCACACAGTTGAGTGTATAAGTAAGTATGAGTGAGAAAAGGTTGAGAGTTAGCTATGAACTCTAACTAACTTCTCAAGTTGAACAAATTCATGTAACAAACTCTACACTTGCATGGTTTATATATATATATATATATATATATATATATATATATATATATATATATATATATATATATATATATATATATACTCCATGCAAGCTTCATTTATAAACAAGAATGATGAATACAATTCAATGAAAAACTCAAAATGAGTTCAATCTTTAATAAAAGTAAACATTAAAGAAGAATCATTGCATCTCAACTAAGAAAAATTATGCATTTCAGTGCATTTTCATCTATATATATTTTTTAATGTGATTTTTTATTTTAATTTTTATAAAAAATATCTTTATAAATTTTTGTACACAAGACTATGTAACACTTAAAAAATTATTAAAAAAAATTAAAACAAACGGACTTTAAGGTCCAAGATAAAAAATGCCTATAGGAAGAAAAAAAGAGATTTACTTAGATTTTTTATGCATATACACGTGATATAAAGTCATTGAATGCAATATATTATTGGGCTCATCCTACTTGTAATTTAAATGATTTGTATAGTATGTACTATTTTGAGTTAAATATGTTTGCGCTACTTATAAATATTTCATACTTTATTTTTAGTTTCTCCAAAAAATTTCTTTAAAATGGTCGGTTAAATTTTTCATTCATATTTTTAGTCTCTCCTACAACATAACGACGATTTTTACAACTTAATGACAAAATTAACAATTATTTTAACGATAGTTTACTACTTAACTTATGAATTAACGACACTTTTAACGATGGTTTTAGCAAGAGAGAGCAAAAGTGTGAATACATTTTTTTAAGGAAAATCATTCTTTGAAGAAATTTTTTGAAAATACTAAAATTGAAATATAAAATATTTAGGAGGACCAAACACATCTAACCCTTATACTTTTATCAAAATAAAATATTTTTTTATTAAAATAAAATAATATTTTAAAATGTATTAAACAAGAATAATTTAAATAACCTGCCATAAATTTTAATTTTAAATATCCTATTTCTACTTCAGCGTCCTTAAATGTAAGTGATGAAAACAGTCATATACCAAAATACTTGCAATAACATGACATTGGAAAAGTAATTGAGATGATTTAAATTTTAAGACCCCTTTTATGGTCATGTAAACAATTATTGTGGTCTGGTGATCTGGTCCCTTTTGGCACATGCTATTATCAAAAGGCAGTTGTGGTGGTCCTATAAACAATTACGATTGTGGTTTGATCCACAAGCTACTGACACTTAGTATTCATTACAAACATGTACATTTTATGTTCACTCATTTCTCTAGTACTGTATATGTTTGCAGCACCATTATTTGTCATTTACATGAAAAAATATCCTTATAATAGACAAGTCAAATCAGAAGAGAAAATTATAAATAAAGTAAGAGTTTATTTGGATGAAAATAATTATTTAAAGAAATTTAAAATGAATTGATCTTAGATTAAAAATATGAAAAATTATTAAAATGGTGTAAATTTATAAAATATTGTATTCAAAATAAATTTAAGAAATTTCAAATGATATTAAAAAATAAATAATTTGAAATTACTCATTCACATTATATAATGCGAATGTTAAGTTATTTATTATTAATTTTTAAAACTTTGTAAAATGATCCTCATATTTTATGAAAATTTTAAATGCACCTCTCAATCTTTCAAAAGTTTGCAAATAAATTCCTAATAATTTTTAAATTTTACAATTAGTTCTTTCAAATTTTGAAAATTATGAATTGGACCATATTTTTCATATTTTAAATTTAACCTAAAATTTTAAAATTTTATAACAATCACCACAAGAATTAAAAAAAAAATCATTTTAATACTCCATCCAAACAAAAAAAATTAAAAATAAATAAATTTTAATTGAATTATTTGAATTACTTCAAATTTTAAATTCATTAAAAATTTTCAATTACTTCATCCAAACATATTTTAAAAGATTTTTCTCCATCTTTCCACTGCTATTTACCTTTTTTTTTTTTTTTACTTATCCATTATTCTTTACGTTAGAGTTTTGTTAGTATGTGGATGGTTTAATGCTAGTTAGACTCACACTCTAAAGTATTACACTTTAGTAAATATTGTTAAAAAATTTATTTACAAATATAAATATGAATTATATTTGAATTAATATTTAACTTTGTTAACACAATTTCGTTAGATAGTGTAAATAATATCTTCTATATAGAAGTGTTAGAAAATACACTGCATAAATTTTAGCTTATAATTGTATTATATTTAAAAAATGAAAAAATAGCGCAACAACAAAGGAAACTATATATTGCAAATAATTATAAAAGTGTTGTCTTAAATGTTTATTATTTTAGAGAACGATTTATGATTGTCTCTATGTATAGCAAAATTGTAGAACCTTGTCTTAGATGTCACAGAAAAATGTTCTCTATTCTTATAGTCAATGCTCGCATAAAACATATTTGAAAATTATTTCCTATTATATTAGGCAACGTTTTCTTTTTACATTTTTAGCAACTATTTTGAAGTGTTGTAACAGATAATAAATATTGTAATTTTTTTTTAAGCAAGGGATATATTAAAGGAGTACAAATGATACTCAATCCTGATTACAAAAAGGCGCGAGACAGAACTCGACAAAATAAAGACGAGAAATTACCCACCAATTGAACCTAAGACAAAAAGAACAAATGGTCTTTGTTGAATTCGTAAAAGTTGCAATTGGGATGGGTAATTTCTCCAATACTAACCCATCTCCAAACCGTATATTTCACCTTTCAAATAGTATCATAAACATTTCATCCAGTGTTCTTAAAAATAATGTCATTCCCAAGCAACCAAATATTCCAACAGATCGCCATCCAAACTACACCTTCTCTCCCTTTCTTGAATTTCATGGATTTGCAAAAGGTAAACCAATCCAAAAATCTCCTCTTAAGATCATCCCCACCGATCTCACCTAAACCAATCCACTCGGCCAACTTCATCCACACCAATTTGGTCACTGAACAAACAAGAAAAGAGTGCCTCAAAGATTCGGAGTGAAGATTACAAAAAACACACTTAACATTACTATCCGCCGGAATAATGTTCCTATATAACAAGAGGTCCTTGGTCGGAACTTTATTAAGACATCTCCACCCAAATGCTTTGATTTTCAAAGGAGCAATCACTTTCCAAATCAACTCAAAAACCTTATCGTCACGATTATCCGGACCGAAAGGAATATGGAAAATATTAGCACATTTGTAAAATGAACTAACCGCAAACTTTGAATTAATCTCCAATCTCCATTCCACTTTATCCCTCTCACCATAAACCGGTTTATGATTTAACAGAGCCAAGCGCAGCGCCATCAATTCCCTAACGCCAGGCTGACCAGGGGTAGATACAACATCTGTCATAAAAGAATCCAGATGAGAGCCCACATGATGAACCGACAGCGTAAGGCTCCTATTATCCGGGAGAATTCCAGCCACACCTGCCTCTAAAAATCCTTCGCGCGCCATCCACTGTAAAAGCATTCGCATCAGAAAATCCCGCAGCAGTAACAGAATTTCCGCAAGCAGTTTCAGAAGAATGGACATAAAGAAACGTATATGTACTACCATCAGGACCGCTAGATGCAGAAAAAACAACATTTGGGATACCAAAATCACCCCACCTCCAAACACCATTCGTCCACCCCCACGCCTCCCACGGAAACGTCTTTTAAAAGAGATAAAGAGTAAATAGTCGGAAATAAATCCTTCATACAACCCCTACCGGTCCAATTAGCATTCCAAAAAGATGTGGTGTAACCATTTCCCACTCGGAAGAAAGTGTTGGATAACTTAATATCCCAAGGATATTTCTTTGAAAGGGAAGTAATATCTACCCACCAAGTAGATTGGGACCTCCTACATGTGCTAGAACCTTCACAGCCCGACATTTAATGACAAATATCGCCATAACGCGCTTTCAAAACCCTAAACCACAAATCCTCCGACCTTTCTATAATTCTCCACCTCCATTTATGAAGAAGAGCCACGTTGAAATCATCGATCCGCTTCAAGTTCAGCCCCCTTTTCTCTAGCGGGAGGCAAAGGAAATTCCAACTAATCCAATGAGTCTTCCTTTTTACCTCCGTGCTACCCCAAAGGAAACTGCTTTGAAGTTTAGTAAGAACCTTACGAATTTTCACCGGCACCTTGTAGAAAAAGAGTTGAAAAATCGAAAGGCTACTAAGAAACGATTTGAGAAGAGTAATTCTTCCCCCGAAACTTAAAAAGTGATTTTGCCAACAAGATAACTTCTTCTCCAACTTAGAAACCAAATTAGTCCAAGTGGATAATCTCCTAGGGTTGGATCCAATGGGGATACCAAGGAAAGTGAAATCTTTTCTCTCCATTCTACAAGCAAGGAAAGAAGTCGCCGCTTCAAGAGAGGGTGGCGGAATATTTATGTCGATAAGTTTACTTTTATGGAATTTGATGCCAAGACCGGAAACTAATTCAAATCCTCTTAATACCGTTTTTATAGCCCACATATGTCTCCAACCCCCATCTCCCACCAAAAGAGTATCATCCGCGAATTGGAGAATGTCAATGAAACAACTACCCTCAATAAGAATCCCCGAGAACTCTCCTAAAAGGACCGATCTCTTGACCAATCCCGTTAATTCTTCCGCTACCATAACAAAGAGAAAAGGCGAAAGGGGATCCCCTTGTCTCAATCCTCTTTCCACCTCAAACTCCGTAGTAGGACTACCGTTCACCAAGACCGACATCTTACTTGAAAATATAGTTGCCTCCATCCACCGCATCCATAAGTCACCGAAACCCATTGACCTCATCATAAATCTAAGAAAACCCCAATTCACTTTATCATAAGCTTTCTCAAAATCGACCTTAAAAAGCGACACGACCTTTTTCTCCTTTACCGCATAATCAACTACCTCGTTGGCCACCAAAACTCCATCAAGCATTTGCCTACCCGGAACAAAAGTACTTTGGCGATTAGATATAATAGAATTCAAAACCAACTTCAATCTTGCCTCCAAGAGCTTGGAAATGGCTTTATATAAACATACGACAAGGCAAATGGGTCTATAATTATCAAGACCCAAATGATTCTCACCTTTGGGCACTAAAGTGAGAAAAGAGGACACAATAGCCTTAGACAAAATGTCCCCACTATAAAAATCGTTGAAGAAATGGCAAAAGTCAAATTTTAGAAAATGCCAACATCTCTTGATGAACAAAAAGGAGTACCCATCCAGACTCGGGCTTTTGTACCAATCACAACTCCAAACCGCCTCTTTAACTTCTTCTTCGGCAAACGGTCTCTCAAGGAATTCCCTATCGACATCACTAAGCTTCTTGAAGGGAACACCCTCCAAGGTAGGATGATTACAATCCGACTCCACACATTTACGAGCAAAATGGTCTCTAACTTCCTCCTTAACCTCTTTAACCGACTCAAGGACCTCCCTATTCGAGACGATGGAACCTATAAAATTACGTCTTCTTCTCTTCTTCATAATACTATGGAAATAACGAGAATTGATGTCACCGTCATTAAGCTATTTAACTCTAGCTTTTTGAATAAGCATGTTCTCCTTAATTCTCAAGTTCAACCAAAACCGACTAGAAGCTTCCTTGCGATTCAAGATGAATTCATCCGGATCCGTGGCATTATTCAACTCGGCCTCCATATCCCCCTTGTTAATCTCCTTCACACACTCATCAACTTCTAAATCGAACCTCCCGAAAACTTCATTATTCCATCTTCTTAGGATTCCTTTAAGAATTCTAAACTTATCTTTCAACACAAAATCCCCTCTACCTTCTGTCTGAATATTGTTCCACTCCTTCTCAACAAAAGGAATAAAGTTCTTATCTTGGAACCATTCGTTGTTAACTTGGAACGGTTTCGGCCCCCAATCTGATGAGTCTACCACTAACCACATAGGACAATGATCCGATAAATCTCTCTCGCCAATAAACTGACCCACTACTCCCTATTTATCAATAGTTTCTTCAAAAAGTAAGAACCAGTCGATCCTACTCATAGACCCACCATCCCCACTATACCACGAGAATTTCTTCCCTTTGAAAGGAACGTCAATTAAGTCACAACTCACTATAAATTCGTTAAATTCTTTCATCTCTGTATTACGGTAATTCGAAGCTCTACCCCTCCTCTCTCTAGAATTTGTGATTGCATTGAAATCCCCTCCGATACACCAATCACCATCCTCGAAGCGATCCTTTAAATCCCTTAACTTCCTCCATTGAATTCTTTTTTACTCAAGCTCGCAAGGAGAGTACAGATTGACTACGTAGAAAGTATTATCCTTCCAGCGGACTTTAACACCAATAAAACTATCACCTTTGAAGCTGTTAATAACTTCCATACTTCCTTCTTTCCATAAAATGACTAGCCCTCCGGATAAACCAGAAGCACTGGAGAAAGACCAACCAATATCTTCCTTATTCCAAAATCTTCTTGCGATTACATCATTGATAATTAGCATCTTGTATTCCTGAATCAAAAACATGTTCGCATTTCCTTTCTTGATAATATGAATAATCCTCTTCCTCTTAATCAAACTACCACCCCTCTTATATTAAAAGATCCGATAATCATCGAAACACTTTTAATTTCGCCTCCCCTTCCTCCTTTCTCTCTTTATCCATTCTTTCCATCTCTTCAATTCTGCTCTTGTAGTCCCTCCTAGAATCGGTTGCAACCACTCCAAGTTTAGAAATGGCCTCCCATAGTTTTCCTCCAACAAATGGTTCCAAATTGTTCCACAATCTAACATTGCTCCTAAAAATATCCGACTCCGCCGAATTGTCCCCATGATAAGCCAACGTAAAAACAGAGTCTTCCTCCAAATCCATGTTGTTAGTCGCCGCACCAGTATGGTTTAAAACATTATTATCACTGTTTTGGTTTAGACCAGTATTGGCCTTATTTTGGTTTAAAACTTTTCCTTTATCCACTGACTCCTTACGCTTTCCTCTGACCTTATGAGAAACTTTGACCCCACTAATTCCACCTGGCCCACAAAGGTGTTTGAATTTTATTTTCTTTAAGAATTTCCTCCTAGACGTGTGGCCCCCACCCTTAGCCTTCTCTTCAATATCCAAAGTACATCCAATAATAGTCTCCTTCGAACCAGAATCGTTGGATGAGGGAGAATGGGATACGACACGTTGCTACTCTTTGAGGAAGGACAAAAAGTAGCTTTTGTTCTTTCTAATTCCCCATCAAAAGACCCGCTAAAAACCTGCTCTTCTGAACCTATGTTCTGTACCCTATACGGACCATCATGATTCCTTTCTGCACATGTCTCAGACACAACTTTCTGATTCTCCGTCTTTCCTCTCTCAGAGTACACTTCAAGGTCCTCGCCGGAGCAAAAGTAATCAACGTCAACGTCCCCGACGTCTTCCCCGACATCTCCCTCCTGATCAGTGTAACACCCTATTTTAATTTATTTAATCATCGTGTGTTATTTCTGTTGTTGGGCCTTGTTTAGGGCGTGTGTAGTTGAGCTTGTAAGCGTAGAGTCCGTAGCGGAAAAAGGGGATTAGGGATGTCGGAATTATAATGAGGTACTAAGGAATAATGTGGGGACATATTTAGTAATAGTAGAAAAAGGAGTATTATTATTTTTATGTCCAATATTATTATTATTATTATTATTATTATTATTATTATTACTAAAAAATATGGTTATTAGTAACTAAAATAAGAAAAGAAGAGGATTAGGGAGATTTAGAACAAAAACACAATTCCACCAAGAGACAAAGTTGGGAAGGAAGAAGCTAAAGCTTGGCATCATCAATTTGCATCATAATTTAATCGAGAATTCGAGGTAAGGGGGAGAATTGATTTCAATATAGGTGTTGATAACATTAGAGGGTAGTGAGGATTCTTTCTCCTCATAGGATTTGTATGAATAAGCATGTTGTGTGGAATTGTTGTTGGATGATTGAAATTCTGATGGAAAGTGTGTAAATTGACCCATTCTGTCATAATATGTGTAAAGCACTATATTGCTGCTGCTATATGATTCTGGTATTGCAGATTTGAGTGATAAAATTGAGTAGAAATTGGACTGGTGTGAAACCATAAAATTTTGGGTTTTCGCTGCCCATACGCGTAATGTGCAAGGCAATACGCGTATTGGGTTGGGCAATACGCGTATGGCCAGAGCGAAATATGGGTGTTAAGTGTATGGAACCCATTTGACACGACCCTCTGCTGGAATGCGTAAGGGTACGCGAAGGGGGTAAGGCATTGCGCGTAAGGGGTATGGCATTACGCGTAATGGGAGGAAATATAATTTAACTGAAATTTTTGAGGGAAATCAGTCTCTGCCCGTACGCGTAACCCTCAGGGCAATACGCGTATGGCAGGCGGGAGAAACTGGGCATTACGCGTATGGTTGGGGGCAATACGCGTATGACCAGCGAGGGTGCAGAATTTTACCATTTCGTAATTTCTTTCCCGAGTTCGCGTCCGATGCAGTTCCTTCTTGGTCTGAGAGGCTGGGATAGGTGTCAGAACTTGTTGAATTTAGGAATGGTAGTAAAAATGATTTAAAATGGAATATGGATGGATTAATTGGGTAATTAACTAATTAAGGCCACGTGAGGTATTTTCCTTACTTGTGTGTATTGTGATGAATTAAATTGTTTTGACAGTTGTGGTAATACTAGTGTGTATTACGGTGAGTATGTATCTCACGTGTGATCATGAGGATCGTGAAGCTGTATAATTTTTATTATACGTGTGTTTTTATGTGTAATTTGTGTCATGCATTTCATGATGTGTCTGGTGGAGACAGCTAGGTGGGAATCCATGATGGGTGCCTAGTATTGTCCGGACTCCAATGTGGAGTTGTATGGAGACAAATCATTGCTCAGTGGGAGTGTATGTGATTTGTCCGGACTCCAATGTGGAGTTGCATGGAGATAAATCATTGCTCAGTGGGAGTGTATGTGATTTATCCAAATTCTTTTATGAATCTGGTTCATTTGAATAAACCATGTTGTGTGGTACTACTTGCATTTGCATTGTGTCATTAAGTCACATTGCATTATTATGTCTTTGTTGGATTATAATCAGAAAGTGACAAGTGTGTCGTGAATGTGTGCATATTATGTGTGATTACCTGATTACTACTCCTTAACATGTATTTTACACCGTTATTTATTGAATGTAGTTCTCACCCCTTTGTTGTTTCTTGTGTCTGTGCTTCTTGGGAAGTGCAGATAACCCAGGTACTTGAGTAGTGCATGGAGTACGTGTTGCCTAATCGAGTCTTAGGAGTCGCTCTGCACTACAACATATAAGACCTTAGACAGCGCTTTTTTTTCCCTTAGACAACGCTTTTAAGCGCTGTCTAAACCTGCGCTGCTATAGGTTTAGACAGCGCTTTGGGTAATACCAAAAGCGCTGTCTAAAGGGGGGTATATTTAATGAAAAGCGCTGTCTATGGTACCTTTAGACAGCGCTTTTTGACATTATAAGGTATACCTTAGACAGCGCTTTTGGGAAAAGCGCTTTCTAAGCCTTACCTTTTTTGACATTTTTTTGGTATACCTTAGACAGCGCTTTCAGCAAAAGCGCTGTCTAAGCCCTACCTTTTTTGACATTTTTTTGGTATACCTTAGACAGCGCTTTCTCCAAAAGCGCTGTCTAAGGTCAACCTTTTTGAACTTTTTTAGGTATACCTTAGACAGCGCTTTTGGTAAAAGCGATTTCTAAGGTCCACCTTAGACAGCGCTTTTGTCAAAAGCGCTTTCTAATCCCCACCTTAGACAGCGCTTTCACCAAAAGCGCTGTCTAAGGTATACGAAAAATTTTATATAAATTTTTTTAAACCACAATTTTTACCAGGTTTTTTCAACCAGAATTTGACCTGTTTTTCAACCAGCAATTTTTTTCAGAAAAATAACACAATTTGGAGATTCAAATTAATCCAATTTATCCTATTTAAATGTACCAATTTACACCAAAATTATATATCCAAAACAATTGGCAATTCAAACCAATATATATATTTAAAATTACAAACCAAAATTATATATACACCTATTTATAATTACAAATCATTACATTTTTTCTACAAATGCACATATTACTTATACTAGTACTTTTGCATCCAACCAAAGCATTGCTTCAAATCTACATTATAGGTCCTGAAAACACAAAGATTGTAATTCAATTAAAAGAATACATAAACAAAGTTACACATATTTAAATTCTTATCAATTAAAGTAAGAGTACAATATTATACCTTGTAAAATTCCTAGCTCCATAATGTATTGACACCAATCCTCTTTAATTTCATCCAATTGAGAAATTGAGTAATGAGCACACTTGCATTCTTCAAAGTACTACATAATAATATAACATAGTTTGATTTAGTTTTAACTATTTCATTAGACATGAGAGATATGTGTTAATATTAAAATAACTCATAAGTTGAATAGAAATATAATAAAGAAATCAAGTATATAACAAATTTTACCTCTTTCACTAACATCTCTTTCTTTTCTTGGTTGGAATATGAATTACTTGTTTCTTAGCAATGTGGACGGATGAATGGATCCAAATTCCCTCGTTATGGTCATTTCTGATATATGACTCATCCGCTATAAGATCCTCATCTTGATCATTTCTATTCAACTCATTCCGTCTAATGCATGACTCATTCTCAACATCAATATCACATTGATCTACACCGCTATCATCAACCACTTTGTTAGATAGAAGCACTATAGACCATTTCGTACTCGTCGGGTCAGTGACATAGAACACTTGTCTAGCTTGAGATGCTAGAATAAAAGGCTCATCTTTGTACCCCACCCTATTAAGATCCACTTGCAAAAATCCAGACTTATCCATTCGTATGCCACTACTATTTACCCACTTGCAACCAAAGATTGGAATCTGAAACTTCTCGTAATCAAGCACCCAAATGTGCTCAATAACTCCAAAATATGACAGATTTGCATATTTGGGGTTTAAGTCCTTCATATTTGATATGTGCATTGCTTCAGCTAGGACGGTGACACCACTATTTTGCATAGTACTTTTATCGTCTTGTTCTTTGGTATAAAATGTGTATCCATTAATTGCGTATGCGCTATGAGAATACACATGCAAACTTGGACCATATGCCAAACATCTCAACCTTTCTGTTACTGAAGCAGGATCTGAAGAGCGCTTCGAATAAATATGATCCTTTAACCATTGTATGAAACTTTGATTGTGCTCTCGTACTATCCAATTTTCATTTCTGTTCTGATTTAACCTTCGGAGTACATCCTTGTGCATCTTAACATATGGCTCAACCTCATTATCATTGTGCAGAACATACAAATGCACTTGATCCCGTTCATCCCTTGATACTGTCACAATTTTATTTCCAATTAATTTTTTACCATCCTTTTTTTCAAAAATATGAGCTTTGGGGAGTCCAATCGACTGAACATTGGACAAATATTCAGTACAAAACTCAACCGCTTCTTCAACAATGTATCGTTCAACAATACACCCCTCTGGTCGACTTCGGCTTTTCACGTACCCTTTTAATATTTTCATATAACGTTCAGCAGGGTACATCCATCTCATATAAGCTGGTCCACACAACTGTGTCTCTTTCACAAGATGAACAACTAGATGTACCATTATGTCAAAAAAAGAGGGAGGAAAATACATTTCAAGCTCACACAAGGTAATAACTATCTCTTTTTGTAGTGTTGGTAAGATATCGGGATCGATTACCTTACTACAAATTGACCTAAAGAAAAAACACAAATTAGTTATGGCGCTTCTTACTTTCACTGGAAAAATAGAACGTATACCTATTGGTAGAAAGTGTTCCATTATAACATGGCAGTCGTGTGTCTTTAAACTCTTCAACGTGAGGTCTTTCATAGACACAAGTCTTCTGACATCTGAAGAGTATCCTTCTGGAACTTTAACTCCACTCATAAACTTACACAATATTTTCTTCTCCTTTATAGACAGAGTAAAAGCAGCAGGGGGTAGATATGTTCGTCTTCCTTTCTTCACGGGTGCTAATTCAGTTCTAATCCCCATCGCTACCAAGTCTTTTCTTGCTTTAAGGCCATCCTTAGTCTTTCCTTTTATATTGAGTAACGTATCAATAACACTTTCAAATACATTTTTCTCAATATGCATAACATCGAGAAAATGTCTCACATACAAAGACTTCCAATATGACAATTCAAAAAATATTAACCTCTTTTTCCACCCACCTTTGACAACCATATGTGCAAAAGGTTTGCCAAACTCAGTACGCATATCTTTCACCTTTTTAAAAACTTGGTCACCTGACAACATAGGTGGAGCTCTACCTTGTTCGGTGTCTCCATTGAATTCTTGTCTCCACCCATGGTAGTGATGTTTGGCATTTAAGAATCTACGATGACCGAGAAAGACATTCTTATGACCAAACTCCAATCGCTTTGAAACTATTTTATCTTCCTAAATAGGACATGCTTTTTCACCTTTTATTCTGTACCCTGATAGATTCCCGTAAGCTGGAAAATCATTAATTGTGCCAAACAACATCACCCTCAAATTGAAACTTTCTTTCCTATATCCATCATAAACCTCCACACCGTTCTCCCACAATGTCGCTCCCGAAAAGACTCGCATCCAACGGTACAAACGCGAGAGTGGCGCAAAAGACACAGAGTCGCCAGCAAAGTGTATTTATCCCAAGAAAGGGGAAGGAAACACTGCATAAACCTGAAAGAAAGAAAGAAAAAGCACAGTCTCACGACCAAGAGAACGGGGTACGGGAGTCGGTTACGCGAAGGGAAGGTGTTAGCACCCAACACGTCCATCGTACTCGATGGGATCCACGCTTGCTGTCTGCATCAAAGGGTGTCGTCATCTGGAACTCCACTGCTACTGGACCGAAGAAGAAACTAGAACGGAAAGAACGGAGAAACGAAGAAGAAAAGAAAAAGAAGTGACTCGATAGGACAGTATCGTTGTCCTAGGCCTACGTACTCCCTCAGTGCAATGGGAAAGTCAGAGTCAACGTAGTTCGGACGGGAACTAAGGGGGGAGGTTGCTCGCCAAGACATCGTCGTCTTGTGCCTACGTATCCTCAATCGGACGAGAAAGAGGAAATCAGAGCAGTCGTAGTTCGACCTACGGGTCAAAAAGAGACAAAGAGGTGATAAAGAAAGGTTGTGAAAGAAATGTGGAAGGGTCTCAATCGCATGGGTGCGAGAGAAGGGTCTTGATCGCAAGGGTGCGAGAGAAAAGTGCTCGCCAAGGATAGGGACTCTCGTGCCTACATATCCTCAATCGGACGAGAGAGAGGAATCAGAGCTCACGTAGTTCGTGGGAACGACCACGAAACAAGGGGAGGAAATTGGTGAAAAATGGAGAAGGTAGCCCGCCAAGATCTACGCAATCTTGTGCCTACGTATCTTTACTCGGACGAGAATAAAGAATCAGGGCAGTCGTAGTTCGTGGGTACGACCACGAAAGAAAGGGAAAACGGGATCGGCCTCGATCGCACGGGTGCGAGAGAAAAGAGTCGGGACTCACGGAAAGTCTAAAGGGGAAACTGAATCCTACAAGTTATCATGCAAAATGGCCCTAAGGTCAGGATTAGGAGGGAATTCTACCTAATGTTATCATGCTTGGATTGAGAGCCTAATGTCTATCCTACTCAGAGCTTAATCAGAAATTAAGTCGGACTAGGAGCCTTAAGGGAGCATGTGAATACAGAGTAAATCAACAAGTAAACACTAGACAACTCAATCACAAAGAGTAAATCAAACAAGAGGCAAGTCAAGTATTTAATCAGGAATTACATCAAAAATCAAGATCAAGAATATCCAAGATAAAATAAAGTGCAAATTAAAATCAAGATCAACAATTAGTCAATAATAACCAAGTTAGAATTAAAATACTAATTAAAAGAAAGATTAAATTCTAAGAAAGGTTAATCTAAAAATTAAAACTAATTAGAAAATTAAACCTAAAATCTAACACAATTTACTTCTAATTAACAAATCAAATCAAAATTAATTTCTATTTAAAAGTTATCCTAGGTTAATTAGAAAACAAATTAAAACTAAATTCTAATCTCTAATTAAAAATCCAATTCCAATTAGTCAAAAGTTAAAACTAATATTAAAAACTAAAATTGAAATTCTAATTCCTAATTAAAAATCTAATTCTAAGATTATGATTAAACTTGATTCTAAAACTAATCATTAACCAAATAACTAAACAATCAGCATAAACAAAATAAAAAAAAGAAATTAAGTACAGGGAGGGGTGTAGCGAGCAACGGAGGTGAGACAAAGAAAACATGCGTTGGGCTTCAAAAGAATTCAGGCCCAATGGTTACTTACTCTGCAGGCAGGGGGGTGCGAAATGTGAAAAGCGGTGTGTATAATAGCAAAATCAGGCGCTGGGCTTTATGTTAATGGCCCAATGAATTCATCATGAATCCGGGGGTGTAGGCAGTGTTTATGGTGGTGTGGTGGGCATTTTAGGCCCAAAATCCTTTTCTCTTTCAATCAGGGGTGCGTGAGGAAAAAAGGTGGTGATAATGAAGTGGGCTAACAGAACCTCACACGGGCCTAAGAGCCCAAATGCCTAAGGAGAGAGTATGCTTCAATAAAAGACTCAGCCTCAATTAGGAACATAACCTCACGCTACCTTCCTTGACCTAGTTACCATCTCCCTTCCACAATCCTCTGTAGCTCACATCATGTCGCCGCGCTGGCACGTCTCACGGCGGCGGTCGCGGTGACTTAAAATACCCAACAACGCACAACTCGTCTCACTCAGCCTTCTCTCCTTCATCCGTCTCCCATTTCTCACCAATATCACCTTCATAAAAAACCCACCTCCGACCTCAACTCTCCTTCCGTGTCGTCTTCTTCTACTTCACCATCAAACGCCACGGATCCATCACTCTTTGAAGCTTCTCACCTTTCTTCTCCGCTTCCGCGTCTCCTCAAAATAATTCCTGGCGAAACTCTCCTTCATCACTCAACAATGGCCGAACCAAAATAATACGACGCCTCGCCGGAAACACCGCGCCGGAGTAAAACAAAATCGCACCAGGATCCTCACTCCCTCGTCGTTTTCATTTCCATAATGCGCCGCCACAACCAAACTCCTTTTCAACATCACCGTGAGACTCCGTCGTGAAACAAGCGTTTCCGTGGCGTCGCTCTACATCCACCTCTCCTCTCTCGACACATCTTGCCGGTGACGGAAAAACCTCACAACAATCAACACTACGTCGTCCTTCTGGCTAAACATACGGTTTCGTCATGACGTCAACATCCAGACTCGTTCAACAAATGCGATACAAATCAGATTCAAACAAACAAGCCACAAATATCTCAATAAATCAAGCAATCACAAAGAGAAGCATATGGTCAAGATTTACAGAAAAAAGAAACTCACAAGGTCGGAGCCAGTCCGACTATTCCGACTTCGGCGACGGTAAGTTCGATTCCCACCTCTCTTGCTTCTATTTCCTTCTTTGAGCTTAAACTTCTTCTTCACTCTCTTTGTTCTACTGCGAATTGCTGAAATTTTGAAATATGGTTGAGTTCTTGCGTGAATTTGTTGTGTTCATGTTCTACAAACTCAGAGCTGCTACCACACTCTTCTTCCTCTTTTTGTGTTGTGTGATTTGCTTACTGATGAATCGTTTTGTCACAGATTGTTATGGAAGATTGAAGTGGCTTATTGAAGATCACGGATAGAAGTTTGTTGTAGGCTTGAAGAACTGATGAAGGATTGTTGAAGGTTATTCCAATTCGAGGCTGAAACTTGGGGTTGAATTTTGTTGATGAGAATCCCCCATTACACTGCAGCTGCTTGGTTTATATAGCATGACTCAAGGGGTAGTTTGGGTTTTTGGAGTGAATTCTGTTAGGAGGTTTTGGCAAAAAGAATCACGAGTTTTTTCCGTTTTTTTTCATTTTGTCGTTTGAGTCACAATTTGAGGCAAGTTGTTATGGTTTGTGAATTTTATTTTTGTGAACTTTGCGGATATGATATTTTCTGATGTGGAATTTTATTTTGAACTGTTATGCCTTTCATTTCTGCTATGGATTTTTTCTGTTAAGTTTTATGCGCACCCTTTGTATTTTTCACTCTCCTGCGCATCTTTTCTTTTCCATGTTGTTATGGACTTGCTCAAAAACAAAAGTTGTGGGGCCTTCAAATTGTGTCACGTTCTCAAACTTGCTCCTCTGGCGCCTTTTTTTTATTTTTTGCCTTTTATAGATCTGTCCTTTTTGGTAGGCATTCTTGGAGCTATTGGAAGAGCAGCTTACAAGCATAAGGGAGATATCCTGCACAATTTCGGTTTCGCACACATGGACTCTATGCATCGTTTGAACACGGTGGTAATTAGATGTAGAAAAATGGGTTATGACCACCAAGAATATTCAAAATTGAATAGGATGTGAAAAGTGGGTTTATAGGTTTAAAATCAAATGGATAGTTGAATTGGATCTAAAACTTGATATTGAGAATGGATACAAAAGAAGGTTATGGATACTTAGAAAATAAATAGACTTTTGAAGTTGAACTTGAATAACAATGGGTATGGATTATTTGGTTTGGATATGATAAAATGGATTTAGAAATTAGAAATGGTTTATGAATAAAAGAAACAGTAAGTGGATAAAAAAATGAAAATGGTTGATGGATTAAAAACAATGAGTTTGGATATGGATTATGGACAGAAAATGGATAACCAACTGAATTCAAAACCAATCACCAACTTTCCACAAGCCTCTGACAAAATAGTCACAGCTACCACTGAACAATTTGGCCACTCACATGATCCGCTGAAGAATCTCAATCGATAACTATCCACCAGCTCAACTGTAAACAAGAACTCCAATTCTCCCTGGCATGCTGATAAATCTCGAAGATGATTTGAACTGAGAAGAAATTAAACCCTGATTCACACCAATGAACCCTGACCCGATGCTTTTGATGCCTCCTCTGAATAAGAAAACCTCTGTACCTCTGAATACCAATAACAAGAAAACCCCTGGATCCCATGTCTCAAGAACCAATGCAAATGATATGATTATGAATTATGACCTAAAGATGCAAAAATGAGAAAGAAACATAAGCCAGAAAAAGGTAGGGCAAATTTTGGGGTGCTAAAGCTGCCCCTATTCAATCGACTTGAACCTAAAGGGATGATAGCAACGACTTTCAAACATTCAAGGTAGAAGGTGATTGAATATAAAAAGAACCCAGAAATTTGCAACCTGTGGGGATGATGAAAAAAAAGTTGTTTACGAGGACGGCCGCAGACGAACTCGAAGAGGGTAGGCCAACCGAAGACGGACTACGCTGGGGGATATAAAGGTAATATGAGGCCATGCCAAAGGTGGGCTCGAAAAGGAAAGACCAGGCCGAGGGTGGGCTTTCAAAGAAAGGCTAAGCCGAAGGTAGACTTTCAAGCAAAGGATATGAGACCATGCCGAAGGTGGGCTCAAAAAAGAAATACCAAGCCGAAGGTGGGCTTTCAAAGAAAGACTATGCCGAAGGTAGACTTTCAAGCAAAGGATATGAGACCATGCCGAAGGTGGGCTCAAAAAAAGAAAGACCAAGCCGAAGGTGGGCTTTCAAAGAAAGACTCTGCCGAAGGTAGACTTTCAAACAACGATATGTAGAATCGACAGCTCTACAAAGATGACTCCGCCGGGGACAAGAGAAATCTAAACAGACAACTCTGCGGGGAAGATAGCTCGACCTCGTCAAGGAATTGACGAAGATAACACATTGTCATAGGGATGACAGGAAGAAGATGAAATCCAAGAAACACCTCGTCAAAGGGTTGACGGGAAGAAAACCTAACCGAAGAGAACGTATTGTCATAGGGATGACAGGAAAAAGATGAAACCCATAGAAAGAAAAGTGAACCCCAGAACCGCACCGATTATTTATCCGAAGAACCACATTGTTATAGAGATGACAGAAAGAGAACGAAAACCCGACCGAAGGGACACATCGTCATAGGGATGACAAAGAGAAGATGAAACCCATATCCGAAGAAACACCTTGTCATAGGGATGACAGAAAGAAGATGAAACCCATATCCGAAGAAACACCTTGTCATAGGGATGACAGAAAGAAAATTCCACCGTGGGAACACATTGCCATGGAGATGACAGAAAGAAGATGAAACCCAAGAAACACACCGTCAAAGGGGTTTGACGGAAAGAAACTAAACATATCCGAAGGTACGAAACCTGAGCTCGGAACACATCGTCAAAGGGTTGACGGGAAGAAACTGAAAACATTCGAAGTACGAAACCTGAGCTCGGAACACATCGTCAAAGGGTTGACGGGAAGAAAAAGTCTACTGAGGAATGACTTGGCATTCTCTTTTGGGATATGTCACTGTCTGACTGAAAATTGATTCGGGTTTCAGTACAAGGTACCAAATCTGGCTTATGCTTCGCATGCATATGTTTGAATTTTCTTTCTATGGCGTAATGCTCCATACGAAATGGATATTCTACGCATTTGAGGATGCAATGCAAATATGCTTACTATATACAAAAGGACCCCTTCAGCAAAATAAATGCTGAAGAGAAGAGGCAAACTCCGCTGGGGATGGCGAACTGAACTGTCTCCGAGGTTACGAACCCTGCCGAGGAAGTTACACTGATCGGCCTTCCTGATATAACCACTGCTGAAGATGAAACACGAAGAGAACTCCCACTCCGTTGGGGATTATGAATAAACCTTGAAGATGGACCCCACAGATCTGTTACGGAAGAGGTGCCAATAACCATTGGACTTTGAAATCTGTCGGGGATGTCAACCACTGTTGACCAAGCCATTGAGATGACTAGCACCAAGCTCTGCTTGAGGAATTAAGTCAATAACACCGAACCTGCCGAGGAATATCATTGAACTTAGCCTGTAGTCGGTGAAACGCCCTTAACCTGCTGGGGAATACCAGCCATCACCAACAACTCTGCTCGGGGAACGACGGTTGATGATATCCACTCTGCTAGGGGACAACGTTGAGCTTACTCCTCTGCTGGAGACTTACTTTCTACCCTTACTCTGTTGGGGAGAGAGACTCTACTGGGGACGTCACCTGTCGACCACCAACATGAACCCTGCAGATGTGATATGACCAAAAGATGCCCTGATACGGCATAGCCCATAAAGGAACCTGTCTTCGAGAGGTCTCATGAAGATCTTATATATCTTGCCCCATGATCTTAATTAACCGTTCTCCTGAGAAAAACCCTTTTTCTTTTGGGGTGACCTGCCCCAGCCTTGAAGTGATTTTGCCCTTGACTGGCTGATCTGTGAAGGAGTAACTCTGACTGACTGACCTTCGAGAGATTTGTCGAATCTCGACCTGATTGCCCCAGATTGGCTGAATCTTGGAATGAATTGCCCATTTGATATGACTATTTGATGGCTTGCCCCTGCTCAACGGAGTACTCGGGCACTTTGCATCTTATCTTGATCAATCCTTCCATTGCAAAAACTTTCCTGAGTCAAGTACTTACTCGCAAGTAAAACACTTCCTTTTGCATCTTATCTTGATCAATCATTCCAATGCATATGACAGTTTTGAAATCCAAGTCTGTTCACTGGAAAAAAGTTGTGACATATAGTGAATGAATCACTAATCAAAGTGTCGCTGATACCAACATGAATGGTAAGAAGATCCTTTTAGGAGTCAGGTTCGACGCGATCTTTACCAAAGTATGCTTTCGAAACAACCTTGCTTCAATTAGGTCTTTTGAAGGCTGTAACGTGGTCTGGTTCACGGTTTGAAAAAAGAAAGGATATAAGGCTCAAAGTTTTGTTTTAACCCACCCATTCTCCTTGATGTTCTCCAGTCCTACGTTCAGCTAACTTGACACAAGCGCTCACCTTTCAACAAGGTTAATGAATGATATGAGGATAGAAAGAACCCACGCGGTTTTCGGAGTGACAGCCACCCCTTTTGCCTTTAGTGTCTGTAAACACACGACTTGTTCTTTGCTTGAGGATTTTTCTTTTTTCCATTTTTTCGCTTTTTATTCTTTTGCTTTTCCCTGATTTTGCCTGGGTCACTTCTTTTGAATTTTTCGATTTCGAAGTCCAGCGGGATGCCCTAACTTTTGCCTAAGTCACTTGTCTTCAAGTTTCGACTTAGCGGGCTTTCTTTTTTTTTCTCTTTTTTTTTTATTTATTTTTTTTTTGAACAAATCGTGTGACACAGGTTTGTCTGACTTGTTTGCAAGGGTTGTGGATGCCTCACTCTTCGGTTGGTGAGGGATAACCGTTGTGGTTTGATCCTCGAATGGGACGCTCCTTATGAAATTTGAACGCTCGGTCAAATTAACTGACACCTACCCTGCCCCAGGTTAATATTGAGGGTTTTTTCGTTTTCAGAAAAAAACTCCTACTTCTAGGCTCAAAGGGGTTGACAAGGGATTATCTTCCTTATATTTCCGGTGTTTGGGAAGTTGAAACAATGCCTGTACATCATCAGCAGGGTTTTGTCCCAAAAGCATACCATCAGAAGTTCTGCGTCTTTGAATTTCATCATCCTCCCTCAGATCCTGCTTAAACAAGGGTTAGATATCAATAAAGAAAATATGAGTGAACACAGATGGATTTAATCAAAACATGGATATTCATTTCATTATCATTATCAACTGAAAACAGACGAGTTTTACAAATGAGTTTGCACTTTAACAGAAAAGAAACTACAAATGCAAAGAAATGACATGATCTAAAAGATTTCCAGCTTCGGGGAACTGGGCTTTCCAAGCTTGACTTGCTACTGAACTAGCCATCTTCAGAATTGCTCGTCGAAGTCAGTCTGATAAAAACTTGCACCACTGCTCTCGGTGTCTTCTTCCATGACCTGAACTGATGAACCCACATGACTGGATGAAGGAGAATTATGGATCTGAATACCCTGAGGCATGAATGAGAACATATTGGAGTCAAGAAGAGTCTGAATCTTGCTCCTAAGCACCTTACAGTCTTCGGTTGAATGCCCATGTGCCCCAGCATGGTAGTCACAATGGGCGTTGACATCAAAACCTGGTGGATAAGGGAAAGGCACTGGCTTCAATTCCTTCGGCACTATCAATCCACTTCTTATCAAATCAGGCAGCATCTGACGATATGACATTGGTAACTGAGTGAAATGCCTCTCTGGCTTCCTAGGTCTTTGGCGGGCGTGCTGACGCGGCTGACGGCGATATGACCGTTGATTCTGAGATCCAGAAGATTGCTGACTCTGAACAGTTGATGCATCTGAATATTGAGGATGAGATGGTGGATGTTCCTAGATGGAATTACTTTCTTCCTCCCATTCTTCTTGAGAACTGACAACTGATCCACTTTCGTTAGCTGGGAACTTCGAGGTATCTTGAATCTTTCCACACTTAATACCGACCTCAATGCGTTCTCCAAGTATTACCAGGTCAGAGAATTTTGATACAGTAATCAACTTTTCGAAGTATGGTCTTTGCAAAGTATCCTTGAACATATCAACCAATTCTCTTTCCAAAAGTGGTGGTTGAACGCGAGCAGCTAACTCTCTCCATCTCTGAGCATACTCTCTGAATAATTCGTTATCCGCTTTAGATAAACCTAGCAACTGCAGGCGGCTAGGAGCCATGTCAAGATTATAACTGTATTGCTTCACAAAGGCGTTGGCTAGATCTAACCATGATCGGATGCTACCACTTTCCAACTGCATATACCAACTCAATGATGCCCCACTCAGACTGTCCTGGAAACAGTGAATCATGAGCTTATCATTATAGACATGAGAGGTCATTCTTCGGCTAAACATCACCAAATGTAGCTTCGGGCAGCTATCCCCTTTGTATTTCTCAAAATTCGGCATCTCAAATTTTGGAGGTAACACAAGGCCGGGCACCAAACACATGCTCGCAGCATCCAAATCAAGGGTATCACACTTCATTAGGGCATCAAGCTTCTCTTCCAACACACGACATCTTTCATCAAACTGAACAGCCCGTGGGTCCTTAGGTTTAATCTTTGGAACTACCCCTTGGAAATCTGGCACAGAGAAGGCAAAGCTTTGATAGTCTGTGGCATTAAGAGAAGAAGAATGTCCATCTCGGACGATGGTACGCTCGTGTATAGCTTGATTCTCAGCAAGAATTCGCACATGCTGTGCTTGAGCAACATTGTTCACTGGAGGTGGAATGACATTCCCAGTCACAGAAGTCCTCTGAACATCGGTTTCTCCCTTATTCATAGCTGCCATAGCTTCCACAAGTTGGTCCAACTGACTCTTCATCAATTCAACATTGGCCCTAGTTAGAAACTGATTCTGTTCCCCTGAATTCATGATGATCTCCCCAAAAGCTGATTCAAGTCCGATGAGAAAGTCTAGAAATCAATTGCGGTTCAGACAAAGGATGGATGAGCTCCCTGATTAGGCCGGAGATAGATATGCAAAAAGATGCAAGATGCAAATGCAAATGCAATATGAATGCAGCAAACATGGGATCAAAGCTTCCACAAATTCTGAATAACTGTTGTGCTGCTGACTGACAAGTTCAAAGGCCTGCTCTGAAGAGAATACCAGAATACCAGAATACCGGATGATCAGAATACCAGAATACCAGGCTGATAAGTCCACACTGATAAGAGAACCAAAATACCAGGTAGGATGAAAGTCACGGTTACCTGCAAACCTGTAAACAACCCGCCCCTCTCACATGTGGGTGCTAAGATCCTCAATATCCCGGGCTCTCAGGTCGAGAAATGATGATACGTTCACCATTTCTAGTTTGGCATCATCATCAATCGAGGAGGCCTCAACTGATTCTCCAAAAACGAAAGATCCTCAGCTTCAGAGGTTTGAGAAGCAATAGCACATTCAGCCCGAAGGATATAATGCTAACGCCAATCAAAGAGGTCGTCTGCTGATTCACTTTCAAAAAGAAGGATCCTATGGCGAGTTCCCAGCATTGGGTCCTCGGATCGAGAATGTGCAATGGATTTGCCACAAAGGGTGGTCTGCCACTGTCACATTTCGGGAGGAGTGCCGCAACTGAGTCCTCGGGAATGGTCATCAGAGTCGACGATTCCTCCAGAGAATAACTATTGGCCTGTATCAATATACAGTAGTAGAAAGCTCCGGATAGAACCTCGTCTGATTGTAGGGATCGTGATCACCCGCACGTGGCCAACACCACGGGAGCGTCACGCCTGCCCACGCTAAAACCTAGGTGTATGCTCGAGCCTGGGTATTGGACTCATCTCTCAGAACATCCCAACCCTCCAAACAGAAAAACACAGCCAGCACAGCGCAGTAATATCCAGAATGACAGTAATAAAATGCAATGCAATGCAGTAAAAGCTGTAAAAATAGTAAAGCAGATAACATAGCAAATACAGTAAACAGCAATATAGTAAAGCACCACAAAACAAACACCCGAAGAAAACAAACAGACAAGCGCTACGATTGACTCGCTAAAGGGGATGGACCAGCATAGGTCAACCAGAGTCCCCAGCAGAGTCGCCAGCTGTCGCTCCCGAAAAGATTCGCATCCAACGGTACATACGCGAGAGTGGCGCAAAAGACACAAAGTCGCCAGCAAAGTGTATTTATCCCAAGAAAGGGGAAGGAAACACTGCATAAACCTGAAAGAAAGAAGGAAAGAGCATGGTCTCACGACCAAGAGAACGGGGTACGGGAGTCGGTTACGCGAAGGGAAGGTGTTAGCACCCAACACGTCCATCGTACTCGATGGGATCCACGCTTGCTGTCTGCATCAAAGGGTGTCGTCATCTGGAACTCCACTGCTACTGGACCGGCGAAGAAACGAGAACGGAAAGAACGGAGAAACGAAGAAGAAAAGAAAAAGAAGTGACTCGATAGGGCAGTAACGTTGTCCTAGGCCTACGTACTCCCTCAGTGCAATGGGAAAGTCAGAGTCAACGTAGTTTGGACGGGAACTAAGGGGGGAGGTTGCTCGCCAAGACATCGCCGTCTTGTGCCTACGTATCCTCAATCGGACGAGAAAGAGGAAATCAAAGCAGTCGTAGTTCGACCTACGGGTCGAAAAGAGACAAAGAGGTGATAAAGAAAGGTTGTGAAAGAAATGTGGAAGGGTCTCAATCGCATGGGTGCGAGAGAAGGGTCTCGATCGCAAGGGTGTGAGAGAAAAGAGCTCGCCAAGGATAGGGATCCTCGTGCCTACGTATCCTCAATCGGACGAGAGAGAGGAATCAGAGCTCACGTAGTTCGTGGGAAAGACCACGAAACAAGGGGAGGAAATTGGTGAAAAATGGAGAAGGTAGCCCGCCAAGATCTACGCAATCTTGTGCCTACGTATCTTTACTCGGACGAGAATAAAGAATCAGGGCAGTCGTAGTTCGTGGGTACGACCACGAAAGAAAGGGAAAACGGGATCGGCCTCGATCGCACGGGTGCGAGAGAAAAGAGTTGGGACTCACGGAAAGTCTAAAGGGGAAACTGAATCCTACAAGTTATCATGCAAAATGGCCCTAAGGTCAGGATTAGGAGGGAATTCTACCTAATGTTATCATGCTTGGATTGAGAGCCTAATGTCTATCCTACTCCGAGCTTAATCAGAAATTAAGTCGGACTAGGAGCCTTAAGGGAGCATGTGAATACAAAGTAAATCAACAAGTAAACACCAGACAACTCAATCACAAAGAGTAAATCAAACAAGAGGCAAGTCAAGTATTTAATCAGGAATTGCATCAAAAATCAAGATCAAGAATATCCAAGATAAAATAAAGTGCAAATTAAAATCAAGATCAACAATTAGTCAATAATAACCAAGTTAGAATTAAAATACTAATTAAAAGAAAGATTAAATTCTAAGAAAGGTTAATCTAAAAATTAAAAATAATTAGAAAATTAAACCTAAAATCTAACACAATTTACTTCTAATTAACAAATCAAATCAAAATTAATTTCTATTTAAAAGTTATCCTAGGTTAATTAGAAAACAAATTAAAACTAAATTCTAATCTCTAATTAAAAATCCAATTCCAATTAGTCAAAAGTTAAAACTAATATTAAAAACTAAAATTGAAATTCTAATTCCTAATTAAAAATCTAATTCTAAGATTATGATTAAACTTGATTCTAAAACTAATCATTAACCAAATAACTAAACAATCAGCATAAACAAAATAAAAAAAAAAGAAATTAAGTATAGGGAGGGGTGTAGCGAGCAACGGAGGTGAGACAAAGAAAACATACGTTGGGCTTCAAAAGAATTCAGGCCCAATGGTTACTTACTCTGCAGGCAGGGGGGTGCGAAATGTGAAAAACGGTGTGTATAATAGCAAAATCAGGCGCTGGGCTTTATGTTAATGGCCCAATGAATTCATCATGAACCCGGGGGTGTAGGCAGTGTTTATGGTGGTGTGGTGGGCATTTTAGACCCAAAATCCTTTTCTCTTTCAATCAGGGGTGCGTGAGGAAAAAAGGTGGTGATAATGAAGTGGGCTGACAGAACCTCACACGGGCCTAAGAGCCCAAATGCCCAAGGAGAGAGTATGCTTCAATAAAAGACTCAGCCTCAATTAGGAACATAACCTCACGCTACCTTCCTTGACCTAGTTACCATCTCCCTTCCACAATCCTCTGTAGCTCGCATCACGTCGCCGCGCTGGCACGTCTCACGGCGGCGGTCGCGGTGACTTAAAATACCCAACAACGCACAACTCGTCTCACTCAGCCTTCTCTCCTCCATCCGTCTCCCATTTCTCACCAATATCACCTTCATAAAAAACTCACCTCCGACCTCAACTCTCCTTCCGTGTCGTCTTCTTCTACTTCACCACCAAACGCCACGGATCCATCACTCTTCGAAGCTTCTCACCTTTCTTCTCCGCTTCCGCGTCTCCTCAAAATAATTCCTGGCGAAACTCTCCTTCATCACTCAACAATGGCCGAACCAAAATAATACGATGCCTCGCCGGAAACACCGCGCCGGAGTAAAACAAAATCGCACCAGGATCCTCACTCCCTCGTCGTTTTCATTTCCATAATGCGCCGCCACAACCAAACTCCTTTTCAACATCATCGTGAGACTCCGTCGCAAAATAAGCGTTTCCGTGACGTCGCTCTACATCCACCTCTCCTCTCTCGACACATCTTGCCAGTGACGGAAAAACCTCACAACAATCAACACTACGTCGTCCTTCTGGCTAAACATACGGTTTCGTCATGACGTCAACATCCAGACTCGTTCAACAAATGCGATACAAATCAGATTCAAACAAACAAGCCATAAATATCTCAATAAATCAAGCAATCACAAAGAGAAGCATATGGTCAAGATTTACAGAAAAAAGAAACTCACAAGGTCGGAGCCAGTCCGACTATTCCGACTTCGGCGACGGTAAGTTCGATTCCCACCTCTCTTACTTCTATTTCCTTCTTTGAGCTTAAACTTCTTCTTCACTCTCTTTGTTCTACTGCGAATTGCTGAAATTTTGAAATATGGTTGAGTTCTTGCGTGAATTTGTTGTGTTCATGTTCTACAAACTCAGAGCTGCTACCACACTCTTCTTCCTCTTTTTGTGTTGTGCGATTTGCTTACTGATGAATCGTTTTGTCACAGATTGTTATGGAAGATTGAAGTGGCTTATTGAAGATCACGAATAGAAGTTTGTTGTAGGCTTGAAGAACTGATGAAGGATTGTTGAAGGTTATTCCAATTCGAGGCTGAAACTTGGGGTTGAATTTTGTTGATGAGAATCCCCCATTACACTGCAGCTGCTTGGTTTATATAGCATGACTCAAGGGGTAGTTTGGGTTTTTGGAGTGAATTCTGTTAGGAGGTTTTGGCAAAAAAAATCACGAGTTTTTTCCATTTTTTGCATTTTGTCGTTTGAGTCACAATTTGAGGCAAGCTGTTATGGTTTGTGAATTTTATTTTTGTGAACTTTGCGGATATGATATTTTCTGATGTGGAATTTTATTTTGAACTGTTATGCCTTTCATTTCTGCTATGGATTTTTTCTGTTAAGTTTCATGCGCACCCTTTGTATTTTTCACTCTCTTGCGCATCTTTTCTTTTCCATGTTGTTATGGACTTGCTCAAAAACAAAAGTTGTGGGGCCTTCAAATTGTGTCACGTTCTCAAACTTGCTCCTCTGGCGCCTTTTTTTTTTTTTTTTTTTTGCATTTTATAGATCTGTCCTTTTTGGTAGGCATTCTTGGAGCTATTGGAAGAGCAGCTTACAAGCATAAGGGATATATCCTGCACAATTTCGGTTTCGCACACATGGGCTCTATGCATCGTTTGAACATGGTGGTAATTAGATGTAGGAAAATGGGTTATGACCACCAAGAATATTCAAAATTGAATAGGATGTGAAAAGTGGGTTTATAGGTTTAAAATCAAATGGATAGTTGAATTGGATCTAAAACTTGATATTAAGAATGGATACAAAAGAAGGTTATGGATACTTAGAAAATAAATAGACTTTTGAAGTTGAACTTGAATAACAATGGGTATGGATTATTTGGTTTGGATATGATAAAATGGATTTAGAAATTAGAAATGGTTTATGAATAAAAGAAACAGTAAGTGGATAAAAAAATGAAAATGGTTGATGGATTAAAAACAATGAGTTTGGATATGGATTATGGACAGAAAATGGATAACCAACTGAATTCAAAACCAATCACCAACTTTCCACAAGCCTCTGACAAAATAGTCACAGCTACCACTGGAAAATTTGGCCACTCACATGATCCGCTGAAGAATCTCAATCGATAACTATCCACCAGCTCAACTGTAAACAAGAACTCCAATTCTCCCTGGCATGCTGATAAATCTCGAAGATGATTTGAACTGAGAAGAAATTAAACCCTGATTCACACCAATGAACCCTGACCCGATGCTTTTGATTCCTCCTCTGAATAAGAAAACCTCTGCACCTCTGAATACCAATAACAAGAAAACCCCTGGATCCCATGTCTCAAGAACCAATGCAAATGATATGATTATGAATTATGACCTAAAGATGCAAAAATGAGAAAGAAACATAAGCCAGAAAAAGGTAGGGCAAATTTTGGGGTGCTACACACAATATCTTTAAATCTTCGATCAAAGGTCTCAAGTATACGTCTATGTCATTCCCTGGTTGTTTAGGCCCAGAGATTAACATAGATAACATCATGTACTTACGCTTCATGCATAGCGACAGAGGTAGGTTATAAATCATAAGAATCATAGGCCATGTGGTATGTGAGATACTTTGAAGACCATGCGGGTTCATTCCATCAGTAGATAATGCCAAGCGAAGGTTTCTTGCTTCTTCTCCAAAGTCAGGATAATCATTATCAATTTTTGACCACTGTGGTGAATCAGCCGGATGTCGCAACTTTCCATTAATAATTCTTTCATCTGCATGCCAAGTCAGGTGTCTTGCATCGGTTTCACTATGAAACATGCGCCTAAATCTCGGTATTATAGGAAAATACCATAAGACCTTGGCTGGAGACAATTTTTTCTTATATCGAGACAAACCGTATTTAGGGCACTTAGTTAACGATGCATATTCGTTTCGAAACAAAACGCAATTGTTTGGACAAGCATGTATCTTATCATAGCTCATGCCAATAGAGCACAACATTTTTTTGGCCTCATAGGTTCGATTGGGAAGAACATTATCCTCCGGTAGCATTTCTCTCAAAAGGGCCAACAACTCTGTGAAACTTTTATCCGACCATCCATTGCCCACCTTTAAGTTGTACAACTTCAATACCGCAGACAGTCTTGTGAATTTAGTGCAACCTTGATAGAGCGGTTTCTCTGCATCGCTTACCAACCTCTCAAACATTTCGGGACAATCATGAAGATCTTCTACAACTGCTTCTGCAATCTCTTCGACTCGATCACAATCGTATGTTTCCGTGTCTTTGTCATCTGAAGCATAGGTCGTATTACTTTTCCCCGTCGGTTCAACATTCTCGTTAATTTTCTCACCATGATGTATCCAACACTTATAACTTCGATCAATTCCATTCATCAGTAAATGCGATTTCAATCCATCTGCGTCAACCCTACCCACATAACAACAACCCAAGCAAGGACATTTTATTCGATTGAGCTCTTCAGCGTCAGCGTGTTGAACAGCAAACTTAACAAAATCCAATACCCCATTCTCGTACTCTTTGGACAATCGATCGGCATCCATCCATTTTTTATCCATGGTTTTCCTACTTATTAAGGTCAACAAAATAACATTAATTCAACCATATTAATCAAGAAATGAACAAGTTTAATATTGTTTGATATGTAACTGGTTGAATTTCTTATGTTTTAGTGAAATGTTTATGTTCATTATATTTGTTTATTAACTCAACCATCTCAAATTCTAGAATTTTGAGGTTTCAAAAACAAGCTTTGAATTCTAAAATTCAGAGGACATTTCCATCAATTTTAAGAGTTTTTTAGAAGATTTAAGAGGTGGAAAAAATAAAACTAAACTAAACTATTTATAAGTTTTAATATAAAATATGTTTTAAAATAGACCTTAAAGTTGTAGAACTAGTTTCAATATTTGGTTACACCTTGAATCTTACCAAACAAAAATACTTGGAGTTAGCTCACTAAAACTAACCTAAACTAGCATGTTAACAATTCAAATTCCAACAACAGTCTAACTAATTTCGACCTAAACAATAACTTCATTAACAAAACTCATCAAACATACTCATCAAACATACACATTCACTACAAAACTTCATTAACAAAACTTCATTAACAAAACTCATTAACAAACTCATCAAACATACTCATCAAACATACACATTCACTACAAAACTTCATTAACAAAACTTCATTAACAAAACTCATTAACAAACTCATCAAACATACTCATTCACTACAAAACTTCATTAACAAAACTTCAAACATACTCATTCACTACAAAACTTCATTAATAAAACAGTCCAACATAACTTCATTAACAAAACTCATCAAACATACTCATTCACTACAACATTGTAAAGCAACAAAACCCTACAACAACAATGTAAAGCAACAAAACCCTATTCTTCACAACAACGACGTACCTTTAACGACGGTAACAACGACAATGCAAGAACGAAATGTATCAGTTACAAAGAGTAAAAACGAACGACGGCAATGAGCTCGCAACGAACGGCAATACAACGACGGCAACAGACGGACGACAATGCAACGACGGCAACAACGAACGACGACACGGTGGAGGACGGTTGACGGTGAAGGTTTGAGTTCGTAAGGGTTTTGAGCTCAGTTCGCAAGGGGAGAAGAAAGAGCGGAAATATGAAAATGAATACTGACTATTCATATATTTTAATTTAATTAGACCTTAGACAGCGCTTTTCATAAAAGCGCTTTCTAAGGTGGACCTTAGACAGCACTTTTAAAAGCGCTTTCTAAGGTTGGCCTTAGACAGCGCTTTTGATTTTTTTTTTTTTAATTTTTAAGACCTTAGAAAGCGCTTTTAAGGAAAGCGCTGTCTAATATTTTCCTTTAATTTTTTTTTTTAAAATTAATAAAACTTTAGAAAGCGCTTTTTACCGAAGCGCTGTCTAATATTTTCCATTAAATTTTTTTTTAAAATTTATAAGACCTTATAAAGCGCTTTTGACCAAAGCGCTGTCTAAGGTCTTATATTTTTTTGCGCTTTTATTTTTTTAAATGAATAGTTTCCTTGTTTTTAACTTATAGCAGCGCTTTTGTATTAAAGTGTTGTCTAAGGTGCGATGTTATAACTTACTTTTGTTGTAGTGCTGATACGTAACACGGGATATTGGGAATTTCATCTTTTGTTGTATATTTTGTATATTGTGTTATGTATCATTACTCACTTTAGAACATGGTGAACCACGAGATTATGTGAACCATGCTTTTGTTGGCCAATGGCCTTGTTTTTTTGGTGTCCGATATTTCATTCCGTTGTTTTAACTTATTTTTGAGAAACAAGAAGTGAATGAAGTAAATAGAGAAATTCAGGTTATGTTTTTATGGTGTGACATCCCACTATTTACGGAACCTCTGATTATATTCGTAATATTTGTATATTTTTGTAAATTGGGAAAGTGGGGTGTTACAATTCGTATCAGAGCAGGTCGGTTCGTCCGGCCAAATGTTGTAGTAGAGCTTGTCCTTAGAATAGGAGTAGACTTGGGTGTTCTTCTAACCGTGTTGTGATTGTTGAACAGTGTGGCAGGGAGGAATGATGCTGCTCTTGCTGCAGCGCTACAAGCTATGGTGCAGGCAGTGCAGAACAACAATCTGATTGCTGGGGAAGCGCAGTTCCGTAACTTAGAAAGGTTTTGGAGCAATAAGCCGCCAACATTTGAGGGTGGTATTCTTGATCCTGAAGCGGCACAGAAGTGGTTGAAGACTATTGAGAAGATCTTCAGGACCATGGGATGTAATGATGCTCAGAAAGTGCAGTTTGGAACTCATATGCTGGAAGGTGAAGCTAAAGCCTAGTGGGATAATAGTCGTCAGAGATTGGAAGCTGCGGGTACTCTTGTTACATGGGCAGTGTTTCAAGGAAAGTTTCTGGAGAAGTATTTCCCGGAAGATATTCGCAGTGCAAGGGAGATTGAGTTCCTGGAACTGAAATAGGGTAACATGACTGTTGTTGAGTATGCTGCTCAGCTCGAGGAGTTGGTGCAATATTGTGCTCATTACAATATCGAGGAGGCTATGACTTCAAAATGCTTGAAGTTTGAGAACGGGTTGCGTCCCGAGATCAAACAGGGCATTGCTTGTCAGAAGATACGGAGTTATCTGGAACTGGTAAGCAGAAGTCGGATTTATGATAATGACAATAGAGCCCGGATTGCTCATTACAAAGCCTTGAATGACCGGAAGGGTAAGCAAAGGTATGGGGGTACGCCTTATAGTGCTCCAGCTGACAAAGGAAAACAGAAAGCCGCTGTGGGAAAGAAACTGAGTGGGGGAGAGAAGGCTACCAATCCTACCAAGTGTTTCAAATGTGGTGGCACGGGTCATCATGCTAACGATTGTCAGAATGAAGAGAAGAAGTGCTTTAAGTGTGGACGACCAGGTCATGTTGTGGAAAATTATAGGGTTACCGTACCTACCTGTTATAATTGTGGAGAACCGGGTCATATCAGTACTCACTGTAAAAAGCCTAAGAAATCTCAGACTAGTGGAAGGGTGTTCGCATTGCCCGGACCCCAGCCTACCGGTGGTGATCGTTCCATCAAAGGTACTTGTTTTATTAATGACATTCCTTTGATTGCTATCATTGACACGGGTGCAACCCACTCGTTCATTTCTGTTGATTGTGTGAGGAGATTAGGAATTATACCGTCTACTTTGGATCAGAGGATGACTATTGAAACTCCATCTATTAGTTCTGTGGTTACTTCTTTAGCATGCTTGAATTGTCTGTTGACTATTTTTGGTAGAGAATTCGGCATGGACTTGATTTGTTTTCCACTCAGTAATCTGGATATCATTTTGGGGATGAACTGGTTAGAATTCAACCGAGTTTATATTAATTGCTTTAGGAAGAGGCTATTGTTCCTTACTCCTGAAGAGGAAGGGTTGGCTAATTATTTGTCTACTAAGGAATTGAGAACCTTGTTAGAAGACGAAGCTAAGATGTTTGTAGTGGTTGCCTGGTTACCAGTAGAAAGCAATACATCAGTTAATAAATTACCGGTGGTAAGGGAATTTCCTGAGATGTTTCCAGATGATGTTACCGAATTGCCTCCGACGAGAGAAATTGAATTTACTATTGATCTTGTTCCTGGTACCAGACCTATATCAATGGCACCATACAGGATGTCGGCATTAGAATTGGCAGAGTTGAAAATTCAAATTGGAGAATTGCTTGATAAAAAGTTTATTAGGCCAAGTGTGTCACCGTGGGGAGCTCCAGTGTTGTTGGTGAAAAAGAAGGACGGTAGTATGCGCCTGTGCATTGATTATCGTCAGTTGAATAAAGTGACCATTAAGAATAAGTATCCACTTCCAAGGATTGATGACTTAATGGATCAGTTAGTGGGGGCTCGTGTTTTCAGTAAAATCGATTTGAGATCAGGTTACCATCAGATTTGAGTGAAGGAAGGGGATATTCAGAAGACTGTGTTTAGAACTCGCTATGGACATTACGAATATGCAGTGATGCCTTTCGGAGTGTCTAATGCGCTGGGTGTGTTTATGGAATACATGAACCGTATTTTTCATTCTTATCTGGATCAGTTTATTGTGGTATTCATTGATGATATATTGATTTACTCCAAGTCTGAAGAGGATCATACAGAACACTTGAGGATTGCATTGCAGGTGTTGAAGGATAATAAATTATTTGCAAAGCTCTCAAAATGTGAATTTTGGTTGAAGACGGTAAGTTTCTTGGGGCATGTTATTTCGGGTGATGGCATAGCAGTGGACCCATCTAAAGTAAGTACAGTGCTTCAGTGGGAACCTCCGAGGACTGTGACAGAAATTAGAAGCTTCTTGGGTTTGGCAGGTTATTACCAAAGATTTATCGAAGGATTTTCTAATTTGACGTTACCGTTGACTCAGTTAACTAGAAAGAGTCAAGATTTTGTGTGGGATACGACATGTGAAGAAAGTTTCGAGGAATTGAAAAAGAAATTGACTATAGCACTGGTATTGATTCTACCAAAACCAAATGAACCTTTTGTAGTATATTGTGATGCGTCTAAGATGGGATTAGGCGGAGTGTTAATGCAAGATGGCAAGGTAGTGGCATATGCTTCACGGTAATTGAGAGTACATGAGAGGAATTATCCTACTCATGATCTGGAATTAGATGCGGTGGTTTTTGTATTGAAAATTTGGAGACATTATTTGTATGGATCGAGATTTGAAGTATTCAGTGACCATAAGAGTCTGAAGTATTTGTTTAATCAAAAGGAATTGAATATGAGGCAGAGAAGATGGTTAGAGTTCCTGAAGGACTATGAGTTTAATTTAAGTTACCATCCGGGGAAAGCTAATGTTGTAGCGGATGCCCTAAGTCGTAAGACAATTCATATGTCGGCATTAATGATAAAAGAAATGGAATTAATTAAACAGTTTAGAGACTTGAGTATGGTTTGTGAAACTACACCGGAAAGTGTTAGATTGGGTATGCTTAAAGTGAATAATGACTTTTTAGATGAAATTAAGGAAAATCAGAGGCTTGATGTGAATTAGTGGATATGATGCATATCGGAGGAAATGATACTGATAGTGATTTTAAGGTGGATAAGGGAGGTGTGCTGAGATTTCAGGGCAAAATTTGTGTGCCGAATAATATAGAATTGAGAAAAGCGATCTTAGAGGAAAGTCACCGGAGTAGCTTGAGTATTCATCCGGGAGCCACGAAAATGTATCAAGACTTGAAGAAATTATTTTGGTGGTCCGGTATGAAGAGAGATGTAGCTCAGTTCATTTATGCTTGTTTGACATGTCAAAAGTCAAAAGTGGAGCATCAAAAACCTTCGGGGTTGATGCAACCGTTGGAGATTCCAGAATGGAAGTGGGATAGAATTTCTATGGATTTTGTTACTGGTTTGCCAAATATGGCGAGAGGCTTTGATTCTATTTGGGTAGTGGTAGATCGGCTTACGAAATCTGCACATTTTATACCAATTAATATCAGTTTCCCATTGTCAAAGCTGGCGGAGATTTATATACGAATAATTGTGAAACTGCATGGTGTTCCGTCGTAGTATAGTGTCAGATAGAGATCCGAGGTTCACTTCATAATTTTGGAATGGTTTACAGGAAGCTTTAGGTTCTAAACTGAAGTTGAGTTTGGCTTATCATCCACAGACCGATGGTCAGTCGGAGAGGACTATTCAGTCGTTAGAGGATTTGTTAAGAACCTGTGTGTTGGAGAAAGGTGGCGCGTGAGATGCTCATTTGCCATTGATTGAGTTCACGTATAACAATAGTCACCATTCTAGTATTGGCATGGCACCTTTCGAAGCTTTGTATGGTAGAGGTGTAGAACGCCTCTGTGTTGGTATGAAACTGGTGAGAATATTGTGCTTGGGCCTGAAATTGTGCAACAAACTACTGAGATAATTAAGATGATTCGTGAAAAGATGAAAGCGTCTCAGAGTAAATAGAAAAGTTATAATGGTAATCGGAAGAAAAACTTGGAATTTAGTGAAGGTCACCATGTATTTTTGAGAGTCAATCCTGTGACAGGTGTTGAGCGTGCATTAAAATCGAAGAAATTAGATTCTAAATTCATTGGACCGTATCAGATCTTGCAAATAGTGGGTATAGTTGCTTACAGGGTGGCATTGCCGCCGGAGCTTTCGAACTTGCATGACGTATTTCATGTATCGTAACTTCGGAAGTATGTGTCGGATCCATCTCATGTTATCCAGAGGGATGAAGTGCAGATTCGAGATAATCTTACTGTGGAAACAATGACGATAAGGATCGAGGATCGCAAGATGAAGCAACTTAGAGGGAAAGAGATTCCTCTAGTGAGAGTAGCTTGGGGAGGAGCTGCAGGAGGAAGTGTGACCTGGGAATTGGAAAGTGTTAGTTCTTGTATTAGCTGGAATTTTGGTAAAACAAAGTTGAACAATGTTGATGTCACAAGTCTGATGTCTTAACATTGGTTTTTAACATTAGTTGTTGCAGGGTTGAATGTTTATTTGCTGATGTTAAACTTGATGTCTTGACATCAGTTATCAGAACATCAGAGCATCAGGTTGTGATGTTTTAGGGCTGCGCGTGTTTGTTTGTTTAGAGGAGATCTGTTAGAGAGATTGGAGGCGAATATCTTGGAGAAGATATTTTCAATCAGATATGGAGCAGATCATGTAACAATATTAGGGCTAATTTGAAAAGATTTAAAAAGATTAGAAGATCAAATATGTTTTAAATTCTGTTTAATAACAAATCAAATCAGATATTTTTGAAGAGGTCCAAGCCCAAGTCAGAATAATATTTAAAGCAGCCTCAACCCTTGTTGGAAAAAACGAAGATAGAGAGCATAGACTGAGAATTAATTTGAGTTTTCGTGTTTGTTTTTGTAAACCATTCATGTTTGAATTGGTGTTACTATTTTGAGTTGTAATTGGTTTCTCTAGAGCTGTTACGCAAGAGAAAGTTGTTATTGATCAAAGCTTGTAAGCAAGATCAAGTTGTGGTTTCAATTTGTAATCCTTGAATTGTATCACTGAGGTGATTTAGGGAGTGAGTGGTTTCTCATATCTAAGTGGTCTCTTAGGAAGAAGTGTCATTGGGTAGTGATTAAGATTAGTAGATGTCAACTGGGATTGTTGAGTCTGTAATTTAATACTACTAATAGTGAATTTCCTCCCTGGCTTGGTAGCCCCTAGACGTAGGTAGTTTGACTAAACTGGGTGAACAATTCATTGTGTTAATTTACTGTTGTTATAGCCTTGTTCGTATTAGCAGATTGTGTTGTTGTCACATCACACTTAACATCACACATCTGATACCAAAATTTCAATTGGTATCAGAGCAGGCATCCTGCTCTGCATCTGGGTGAGATCTAGGGCTGATACTTTCTGGTGCAATGGACAAGGAGAGTGGTGGATTTGTGAATAGACCCCATATTCTAGATGGCTCTAATTATGACTATTGGAAACCACGGATGGTTACCTTCTTGAAGTCATTAGACAGCGGGGCTTGGAAGGCTGTCTTAAAAGAGTGGAAAGCACCTGTTATTGTTGAAAAGGATGGTACAACAAAGTTGAAACCTGAGGAAGATTGGACCAAGGAAGAAGATGAGCTTGCACTTGGAAATTCAAAAGCCTTGAATGCCATCTTTAATGGTATTGACAAGAACATTTTTAGGCTGGTAAACACTTGTGACGTTGCTAAGGAAGCTTGGGATGTCTTGAAAACTACTCATGAAGGAACTTCCAAGGTCAAGATGTCAAGACTTCAACTGCTGACTACAAAGTTTGAAAATCTAAAGATGAAGGAGGATGAAACCATTCATGATTTTCACATGAATATTCTTGAGTTGTCCAATGCTTCTAGTGCTTTGGGAGAAAGAATGACTAAAGAGAAGCTGGTAAGGAAGATTCTCAGATCCCTCCCTAAGAGATACAAAATAAAGGTGACTGCTATTGAAGAAGCTCAAGACATCAGCAAGACATCAGCAAGATGAGGGTTGATGAGTTGATTGGTTCTCTTCAAACTTTTGAGTTGGGATTGAATGAGGAGCCTGAAAAAAGGCCAAAAGCATAGCTTTGGTGTCGAATACTGAAGATGGTAAGAAGGAGTGTAATTTTGAAACCCAGGAGGAACTGTCAAATGCTGTTGTGATGCTTGGGAGATAGTTTAATAAGGTGTTAAAGAGAATGGACAGAAACTATAGACCTAATGTTAAGAACATCACATCTGACAACAACAGGTCTAGTGATCAAGTGAAAAAAACAAGAGATAAAGAAAAGTCCAATCATGACAAAGGAGTTCAATGCTATGAGTGTGAAGGTTATGGTCATGTCAAGAAAGAATGTCCTACATTTCTCAAAAAGAAGAAAAAGGGGTTATCTATTTCCTGGTCTGATACAGATAGTGAAAGTGAAGAAGAGAATGCCAAGCATGTTAAGGCATTGACTGGAATATGTGCCTCTGATGGAGAGTCTAGTGATGGTGAATTGACCTTTGAAGAGTTGGCATCTTCTTATCAAGAGCTGTGTCTGAAAAGTGAAGAGGTCTGTCAAGAAGGGGAGAAGCAGAAGAAGATTATAATACAGCTTGAGACTGATAAAGCTGAACTTGAGAATGAAGTTTTGTTGTTAAAATCCCAGCTTGATCAAATGTCAAAATCCATCAGAATGTTAAATAGTGGAACTGACACTCTGGATAAAATACTTAAAGCTGGAAAAGGGGCAAATGATAAGACTGGTCTTGGATATGAGGGTGAGAAGAAGATATCTGCAGAGGCTAGTTCTTCTGGGGTTAAACATAACATTCCTCATCATTATGAAAAAGGACATGGGTCTGGAATTAAGAAGGTTGTCCCTCACCTTGGGCCACAAAATAATGGAAAGGGTTATGGTCCTGTACCTAAGAAGTTTTTGCCTCAACCTCAAGGAAAGCCTCAGGTTTCTGGAGCTAGGCAATATATGCCTCCCCAATACCATAGGAGTATGCAGGCTTCTAGTCTCAAACATAACATGTTCCATCCAATGTCTCAACATCAAGGGAAAATGTATGGTTTTGGACATAATAATGTTGTGCCTCATGGTTATGGCAGAAGAAGGTCGCATCATCATGGTAAAAGACAGCCTAATCATTACAAAAGACAGACCCATCACTACAGAAGACAGCCTAATTATGGGAGAAGACAGCATCAATATTTTTCCAAATGGCAGCCTCAGCAGTATGACAGAAATCATCATCAAGGTGGCAGACATTTCAATCACTTTATAGAAGAGATTCAAAGAGTGAGATGTTACTATTGTGGAAGATTTGGCCATATACAATCTTCTTGCTTTAAACTGAATGGTTATCCCAAATATGTTCCTCAACCTAGACATAAGCAGAACAGGCCTCAGGCTCTTAAACAATAGGTTCCTAAAGCTGCTGTCACATGTCTATTAGCTCACTCATCTGTTAGAACCCCAGCTATGGATGGTTGGTATTTTGACAGTGGTTGCTCAAAGCATATGACAGGTTTCAAGAATCATTTGGTGGATATCAGGACTTACTCCACAAATGATGTAACTTTTGGTAATGGAGAAAAAGGGGAAGCTAAAGGAGTTGGAAAATTGAATTGTGAGGCTGGACCTAATCTTGAAAATGTACTTCTTGTCAAAGGATTGACTGCTAATTTGATTAGCATCAGTCAGTTATGTGATGAAGGATTCAAGGTTAGCTACACTAAAGATGAATGCTTAGTGACTAATGAGAAGAGTGAAGTCATTATGAGGGGAGTTAGATCCATAGATAACTGTTATTTATGGGTTCCTCAAGAGTCTACCTCATCATGTAATGTCAAGGATGATGTTATGACATCTGAATGTGACATTAGAAGGATCACCAAACAACCTAGTGTTATGCAACTATTCAGAGGAAATTTTGAAGAAACTAAGGTCATAAAGGTTGATCACTCAGATATGAAGTGTAATGACAATTTCTCTAAAGATATGTGTGCTGAAATTTGTGAAGTCTTAAGTAGAAATGTGGGCATGTGGAAAAGGCATCAAAGGTTAGTGACTTATGGTGTGCTTTTATTAAATTTCAAAAATTTAAAAGGAAATTTGTTTTGGTGGGGAAAATACATTTATTGGCTTTTAAGTGACCAACAAAAGTAGCCCCCTTACCTTAGGCTATCATTCCCTGTTGTTACTCTCACACGCAACATCAATCTCCATACTCCAAGTCTGTTCATATTTTCTCCAAAGATCGGAAGACACAACACATCCTTGTACGTTAATTGGTTCAAAGGAACAATGCCTCAACATGGGTCATCTCCCTCCAAGAAGTTTGATTCAAAGAGCTCTTCGCATGCAACATCTAGGGTTTCGACGAAAGAAGTTTCAATGGATGAAGCCTTGGACATAACGCCTCTCTCTATGATTCCAAGTTCAGAAAAGAAAAGACCTGAGAAGTATCAACCTAAGAGGCCTTCAAAAGGCAATACTTCTGATCAATCTGCAAGTAAGAAATTTGATGATAGCAAAGTTAGAGCGTTTGTCACTAGTGTTTTGTTTGGAGACAAACCCACTCCTAAGACTACCGCCACTCTACCTCAAGCTGTTGAAGAAAGGGTAGATATGGACAAAAGTGTTGATCAGATTATCACAAAAAAATTTGAGAAAGGGATTTCTGTGAAGGAAATATCTAGACCCCTGAGTCAAATGCCTGCTGATCAATCTGTTAGAGAAAAGGGTGACATGCAAACTTCTGAAACCAATCTTCACAGATTGGCTGTTTCTGTCATTGAAGATGCAGAAGCTGAAGTTGAAGATATTGATACTCATGTTGAAGATGAGGGTGATGTTGAACATGATGTTGGAACATCACCTGCTAGGGATGTTACTCCTAGTCCCAGAGGGAAGAAGAATGTTGATGTGGTGGATGTTGTTGACTTATCTGATAATGAAGTAATTGGTAATGATGTTCCTGGTATTGCCAAAAGATTGAAGACTAGAAAAGGAAAGACTGTGGAATCTTCTCCTAAGATGACAGCTGAAGGCAAGAAGAAAAAGACATCTGTAGTTGGTCCAACAAAATCTTGGAGCAAGGTTGCTGCATCCTCCAAAAAGAGAAAGATTAGAGAAGAATCTGAATCTGAGTATGATGTTGAGGAATATGTTCAAGACATCACCCCAGTCAGAAAGTCCATTTTAAAGAGAATTTCTGATAAGGTTCCTGAAGTGCTAGTGGACAACATATCCTTTCATTATGCTAGCAGTGCTCCAATGTGGAAATTTATGTGTCAAAGGAGATTAGCTCTGGAAAGAGAGCTTGGCAAAGATGCATTGGAGATGAAAGAAATTATGGAGCTCATTCATGTTGCTGGCCTGTGGAAAACTGTGACCAAATTCTCTAAGTGCTATGGTGGACTTGTTAAGGAATTTGTTGTTAACATTCCTATAGACATTTCTGATAAAAGAAGTGTGGACTTCATGAAGGTGTTTGTTAGGGGTAAGTGTGTTAATTTCTCTCCAAGTACCATCAATAAGTATCTGGGAAGAGATGATCAAAAGGTTTGTGAACTGGAAGTGACTGATAATGATGTATGTAAAGAGATCACAGCCACTCAAGTGAAGGTTTGGCCACTGAAGGGTAAATTGACAGCTAGTAAACTCAGTATCAAGTATGCTATTTAGCACAGAATTGGAGCTGCTAACTGGGTACCTACTAATCACAAAACCACCATAACTGTGGGATTAGGAAGGTTTATTTATGCTGTTGGGAAAAAGGTCAAGTTCAATTATGGAAATTACATATTTGATCAAGTTGTGAAGCATGCTGCCACTAATGCTATCAAGATGCCTATAGCATTCGCTTCCCTTGTCTGTGGAATGATCTTAGATCAACATCCTAGAATTTTAACTAGTTCAGATATAGCATGTAAGAGGGAGTCAACTTTATCCTTGCATCCCAAGTTGTTTGTTGGGAATCATGTTCCAGACATTGTTGTAACATCAAGTTCTGGTGTTAAGAAGGCATGTACTAAAACTGAGTTGATTGAAGAATTAAAGGCGTCCTGCAAGGATCTTGATATGGTGATCAGTACTAGCACTGCTAGGAAGATGAAAATTGAGCAGATGATCAAATCCTTGGAACAGGGTGAAGATGATGTGGGTGTCAATGTCAATGCTGAAGATTCAGGTTCAGAGGAAGGTGATGAGGATGTTGCAGATGGTTCTGATGCTAATGAAGATTGAATTGATGCTTCTGCTGTTTCTTGTTTTTGATAGTCTGTAGTTTTTATTGTTTTGTTTCTGATCTTGGTGTACGCATCTTGAATATTGGTTCTATTTTGTTTATCTGGTTTATCTGTTTTGTTCTATGATTTGTCTTGTCTGTGGTACTGACTTTTGACTGACAAGGAGAGCTAGCCTAGGTCTAACTGGTAGGTTATGACATGTGTAAGAGATACTAACTTGATGTAGAAGTTGTCCAATTGTGGCTAAAAAGGGGGAGAGTTAGCCTATGTGCCTATGTGTTGCCTAGTTGTTTGATGTGGTTCTAGGCTTGAGGGGGAGTGTGCTTGGTTGAACAGCTGGTATGCTGGTTCTTGTTTTGAGGAGGAGTTTAGCAGATTTTGGTTGTGATTGCTGCTGGTTGTGAGTATGAGGTTTTTCTGCTGCAGGTACCTCTGATATTGGCAGAGATTGTTTTAGCCAAAATTAGCCAAAGGGGGAGATTGTTAGTTCTTGTATTGGCTGGAATTTTGGTAAAACAAAGTTGAACAATGTTGATGTCACAAGTCTGATGTCTTAACATTGGTTTCTAACATTAGTTGTTGTAGGGTTGAATGTTTATTTGCTGATGTTAAACTTGATGTCTTGACATCAGTTATCAGAACATAAGAGCATCAGGTTGTGATGTTTTAGGGTTGCGCGTGTTTGTTTGTTTTGAGGAGATCTGTTAGAGAGATTGGATGTGAATATCTTGGAGAAGATATTTTCAATCAGATATGGAGCAGATCATGTAACAATATTAGGGCTGATTTGAAAAGATTTAAAAAGATTAGAAGATCAAATCTGTTTTAAATTCTGTTTAATAACAAATCAAATCAGATATTTTTGAAGAGGTCCAAGCCCAAGTCAGAATAATATTTAAAGCAGCCTCAACCCTTGTTGGAAAAAACGAAGACAAAGAGCATAGACTGAGAGTCAATTTGAGTTTTCGTGTGTGTTTTTGTAAACCATTCATGTTTGAATTGGTGTTACTATTTTGAGTTGTAATTGGTTTCTCTAGAGCTGTTACGCAAGAGAAAGTTGTTATTGATCAAAGCTCGTAAGCAAGATCAAGTTGTGGTTTCAATTTGTAATCCTTGAATTGTATCACTGAGGTGATTTAGGGAGTGAGTGGTTTCTCATATCTAAGTGGTCTCTTAGGTAGAAGTGTCATTGGGTAGTGATTAAGATTAGTAGATGTCAACTGAGATTGTTGAGTCTGTAATTTAATACTACTAATAGTGAATTTCCTCCCTGGCTTGGTAGCCCCCAGACGTAGGTAGTTTGACCGAACTGGGTGAACAATTCATTGTGTTGATTTACTGTTGTTATTACCTTGTTCATATAGCAGATTGTGTTGTTGTGACATCACACTTAACATCACACATCAGATACCAGAGTCGTATCCAGAATTGTTTCCATCAGGTACATTTTCGAGGACGAAAATATTTTAAGTGGGGGAGAGTTGTAACACCCCCATTTTAATTTATTTAATCATCGTGTGTTATTTCTGTTGTTGGGCCTTGTTTAGGGCGTGTGTAGCTGAGCTTGTAAGCGTAGAGTCCGTAGCAGAATGGGGGATTAGGGATGTCGGAATTATAATAAGGTACTAAGGAATAATGTGGGGACATATTTAGTAATAGTAGAAAAAGGAGTATTATTATTTTTATGTCCAATATTATTATTATTATTATTATTATTATTATTATTATTATTATTATTATTATTATTATTATTATTATTATTATCATTATTATTATTATTACTATGTTTATTATTATTACTAAAAAATATGGTTATTAGTAACTAAAATAAGAAAAGAAGAGGATTAGGGAGATTTAGAACAAAAACACAATTCCACCAAGAGACAAAGTTGGGAAGGAAGAAGCTAAAGCTTGACATCATCAATTTGCATCAGAATATAATCGAGAATTCGAGGTAAGGGGGAGAATTGATTTTAGGCAAAATACTCTTTTTGATCCTTTAACTTTATCTCGGGGTTCATTTTGGTCCCTTAACTTTAAAAAGTGTCATATTGGTCCCTTAACTCTTCAAAGCGTTCCATATTAGTCATTTTCGTCTTATTAGCGACGGAAAAATTCAAAAATCAGTCGGTAAATTCATCGCTAATAAGGCAAAAGGACTAATATGAAACGTTTTGAAGAGTTGAGAGACCAAAATGACACTTTTTAAAGTTAAGGGATCGAAATGAACCCCGAGGTAAAGTTAAAGGACCAAAAAGGGTATTTTGCCTTGATTTTAATATAGTTGTTGATAACATTAGAGGGTAGTGAGGATTCTTTCTCCTCATAGGATTTGTATGAATAAGCATGTTGTGTGGAATTGTCGTTGGATGATTGAAATTCTGATGGAAAGTGTGTAAATTGATCCATTCTGTCATAATATGTGTAAAACACTATGTTGTTGCTGCTATATGATTCTGGTATTGCACATTTGAGTGATAAAATTGAGCAGAAATTGGACTGGTGTGAAACCAGAAAATTCTGGGTTTTCGCTGCCCATACGCGTAATGGGCAAGGCAATACGCGTATTGGGTTGGGCAATACGCGTATGGCCAGAACGAAATGTGGGCGTTACGCGTATGGAACCCATTTAACACGGTCCTCTGCTGGAATGCGTAAGGGTACGCGTATGGGGTAAGGCATTACGCGTAAGGGGTGTGGCATTACGCGTAATGGGAGGAAAATATAATTTAACTAAATTTTTTTAGAGAAATCAGTCTCTGCACGTACGCGTAACCCTCAGGGCAATACGCGTATGGCAGGCGGGAGAAACTGGGCATTACGCGTATGGCTGGGGGCAATACGCGTATGACCAGCGAGGGTGCATAATTTTACCATTTCGTGTTTTCTTTCCCGAGTTCGCGTCCGATGCAGTTTCTTCTTGGTCTGAGAGGTTGGGATAGGTGTCAGAACTTGTTGAATTTAGGAATGGTAGTAAAAATGATTTAAAACGGAATATGGATGGATTAATTAGGTAATTAACTAATTAAGGTCACGTGAGGTATTTTCCTTACTTGTGTGTATTGTGATGAATTGAATTGTTTTGAGAGTTGTGGTAATACTAGTGTGTATTACGGTGAGTATGTATCTCACGTGTGATCATGAGGATCGTGAAGCTGTATAATTTTTATTATACGTGTGTTTTATGTGTAATTTGTGTCATGCATTTCATGATGTGTCTGGTGGAGACAGCTAGGTGGGAATCCATGATGGGTGCCTAGTATTGTCCGGACTCCAATGTGGAGTTGTATGGAGACAAATCATTGCTCAGTGGGAGTGTATGTGATTTGTCCGGACTCCAATGTGGAGTTGTATGGAGATAAATCATTGCTCAGTGGGAGTGTATGTGATTTATCCGAATTCTTTTATGAATCTGGTTCATTTGAATGAACCATGTTGTGTGGTACTACTTGCATTTGCATTGTGTCATTGAGTCACATTGCATTATTATGTCTTTGTTGGATTATAATCAGAAAGTGACAAGTGTGTCGTGAATGTGTGCATATTATGTGTGATTACCTGATTACTACTCCTTAACATGTATTTTACACTGTTATTTATTGAATGTAGTTCTCACCCCTTTGTTGTTTCTGATGCGTGTTATCCGCAAGTATACGGATTACGTCAGAGTAATATAAAAGATTTATCGATCCCACCGAGACCAATGTCAATCTATCGATTACTATTGTTACGTTGTTTATCTAAGGCTAATTGATATCAGGGTAAAGGTTTTATATAGAACGAAAATAGAAATAAATCAAATAAATACTATACTGGAATGTAATTCACATCAATCAAATAATACTCCTATCATCTAAATAGTAACACTTACGGGGTAATGTTTTCTTCTTTGAAAAAGAGTTAATTAAAAAGGATCCGCCGCGTTAGCGTGATCGGAAACAGACCTAACCTTTAATCTATACCAGCCGCTCACGCTGCACCGGTCGCTCCTTGCGTTAAAGTGATAAAGTCCTTTTTTATGTAATTACCTCTAAAACTTAGTAAAAAAGTGCTTTCGATTGAAAATATTTTATACCAAAGGGTTTCCAGCATATGCTCGGCCAAACGGATCCTAAATCTATAAACGCGTCCGAAAATAGTTTTAAAATCTCTTTCTAATAATATAAAACTTTCCTAGTTAATCAATAAAGTGCTTCCGCTGTATTTATCAATTAACAACTAACAAACTCTTTTCTAAAATGCCGGACGGCTTTCGATCTTACCCGATCTAGTCACAGTCGTTACGCAAACAAAAACATGGTCTCATTTACATAATGACCGATCAATTGAAGTTCAGAAGAGTTTAACTAAAATAAAAAACAGCCCCTAAAGTATTTCTAAAGAGATGTCATGTGGAGCACCGTCAGAACGACGATCCTCACATCCCAGCACAAGGGATTTAGCTAGACATAGTAATTGAGAACATAAAGATAAATTGATTTGCAAAGTAAGGCATATTTAAGATTAAAAACGTGCGAAGTGTGAGAGTGCATTTCGAGAGAGTGAACACAAGTGTCACGCTTAAGTTCAGTTCTAAGAGACACAGATCACACAGATAAATAAAATAATAAGGTAATGGAAGAGACGAAAAATAAACGAATATAAAGCAGTGCAGGAAAATAAATAATATAAAAGCGATGTGGATAAAATAAATTGTAATTTATAAAAGAAACCTGCTCCAAAGCGGAGACTGAATCTGGTACAGATGCTGGAAAATAAATTGCGGGAAAGTAAATAGCTCCTAACTATGATTGCTCAAATCCAACTAACAACTATAGTGCAACAACCCCTCGATATGACGAATTATTGCTTTACAAAGTGAACTCTATGCCTATGTTGAAAACTAAGATTGGATATCTAAAAAGTGAAAATGCAAGGCCTATTTATAGGAAATTCGAAATTGCAACTGCCCCTAATCATTATGAAAAACGTTTTAGAAACTAATTTCTTCAGGTGTAACTGCCTTGAACGTTTCAGACCGTTTCCTATTTATAACTGTCGGCGCCCGTCGACCCCTGCCCCGCGTCCGCCGAGTGTACTTTGGAAGGAGAAACGTCTTTTGTGACCGTTGGCGTGTGAGTGAAGTTATTATGCAAACGACGTCCTCCTTGGCGTCCGCTAAGTGAAATGGCTAGTATACAGTTTACACAAGAAATCTTCATTTTAGCTCTGTTTTGCTTCGTTTTCTTACTGTAGGCTCGAATCAGGCAATATATCTGAAAGTAAAACAAAATACCATAATAGCAAAGGAAAATAACAAATAAACAACTAAAAACATGTGAAATCAGAGTCAAATATACAGTGTAATATGGTGTTATCAAATTCTCCCACACTTAAACCTTTGCTTGTCCTCAAGCAAACTTTCATAAACTGAAATAGGAAAAACAGCAAACATACGAGTATCTAATCCGGGCTAAGAACTTAAGTTTGATCAATGATACATTGGTAGGTACTAACTCATGAACCAAGGGTATCGTAATCACACTTTCCGTGATTTTTGCGGGTCATAAGTTTCTCTCCTATACAAACCAATCCAAACCATGATGTTATACTTAGGCCTATCTTACTCATTCCTTTCTTACCCCTTTTCATTCGAGCGCAATCACATTAAGCCCGTTATCTTTCACTCGCATGGTGAACATAACCTGTGGTAATCCTGATCCTTTTATATCAATTGTTAGTTCCGGGATTGGCTGGAATTTTGGTAAAACAAAGTATGTTCAGTGTTGATGTCAAGGTGGTGTTGTTGCAACATTGAGTCTTAACATTGGGCTGTGTTAAGTGTTTAAATTGCTGAAGTTTGGATGTCTGACATCACATGCGATGTTGTGACATTAGATCTGCAGAATTAATAACATCAGGTTGTGATGTTGTTAGGGTTTGCGTGTTAGCTTGAATTGTGGAGAGCAAGCTGTCTCATTGGATGCGAATATCTTGGGTTAGATATTCTTCGCTGCATAGGAGATCTGGTGTAGATTTGTAGGAGATTTAAAAGGTTGAAGATTTGAAAAGATTTTAGGAGAAAATCTGTTTTGAATATTCAGTTTTAAATAACAAATCAAGTCAGATTTTGTAGGAGTCCAAGCCCAATTCAGGTTGCTATTTAAAGCGCACAAGACCAAAGGAAAAGGTACAGAAATATAGAGAGAAGATCAAGAGCATAGGCTGAGTGTCTTGAGTATTTTGTACGAGTTTTATATACAGAATTCTAGGTTGAATTGGTGAGTTGTTTTATGTCCTCTCTTAGAAGCTGTGAAGCAATAGAGAGTTATTACTTGATCAAAGCTGTGAAGTAAGATCGAGGTTGCTCAAAGAGGTTGTTCCTTAAGTATTGTTTTAGGGATTGAGTAGTGTTCTCATATCTAAGTGGTTTCTTAGGTAGAAAGTCACTAGTAGGAATTAAGTTTAGGAGATTGTCAACTGGGTTGTTGAGTCTGTAAATTAATTCTACAAGTAGTGAATTTCATCCCTGGCTTGGTAACCCCCAGACGTAGGTAGTTAGACCGAACTGGGTGAACAATTTGGTGTGTTATTCTGCTGTTTATTTTGTCCATTGTGCAGAGTGTGTTGTTGTGACATCGTACCTTAACATCACACGTCTGATACCAGAATTTCAATTGGTATCAGAGCAAGCATCCTGTCTGTCTCTGGGTGAGATCTAGGGAAGTTACTTTCTGGTATAAAGATGGACAAAGAAGTTGGAGGATTCGTCAACAGACCCCCTATTTTGGATGGATCTAATTATGACTATTGGAAGCCAAGGATGACCACTTTCTTAAAGTCCTTGGACAGCAGGGCTTGGAAGGCCATTATTAAAGAGTGGAAAGCACATGTTGTGTGTGAAAAAGATGATGCTGGCAAAGATAAAGAGGGCACCTCAAAGCCAAAGCCTGAAGAAGAATGGACTAAGGAAGAAGATGAGTTTGCCCTTGGAAATTCCAAAGCTCTAAATGCAATTTTCAATGGAGTGGATAAGAATATTTTCAAGTTAATCAATACCTGTGAAGTTGCTAAGGAAGCGTGGGATATTTTGAAGGCCACTCATGAAGGTACATCTAGAGTTAAAATGTCAAGACTTCAGATTCTAACATCAAAATTTGAAAGCCTGAAGATGAAGGAAGATAAGACTATTCATGACTTCCACATGAATGTTCTGGAGCTGGCTAATGCATCCAGTGCTCTTGGTGAAAAAATGTCAGATGAGAAGCTTGTAAGGAAGATCCTTAGGTCCCTTCCTAAGAAGTATAAGATGAAGGTAACTGCCATTGAAGAATCACAAGACATCAGCAAGATGAGAGTTGATGAGCTCATTAGATCTCTTCAAACTTTTGAGCTTGGGTTGAATGAGGAAGAACCAGAAAAGAGGCCAAAGAGTATAGCCTTGGTGTCAAATGATCAAGAAGAAAAAGGAAATAGTTCTGTATCCCAGGAGGATATATCTCAGGCCATAGTTATGTTGGGAAGACAGTTCAACAAAGTGTTCAAGAGGATGAACAATAACTCCAGGCCTAATGTCAAGAACATATCGTCTGACATCAGCAAGTCAAAAGAGAAGGATGAAGAGAAAATTGCCCAAGATAAAGGAGTTCAGTGCTTTGAGTGTGAAGGTTATGGACATGTCAGGAAAGAGTGTCCCACCTTCTTGAAAAAGCAGAAGAAGGGCATGATAGTTTCCTGGTCTGACTCTGATAGTGAAAGTGAAGGTGAGTCAGCAAACCATGTTAGAGCTTTAACAAGAACTGTTGTTTCTGATGATGATTCTAGTGATGGAGAAATAACTTATGAGGAGTTAGCATCTACTTATCAAGAGCTGTGTTTAAAAAGTGCTGAGATTTGTTAAGAAAACAAGTGCCACAAGCAACAGATTGCTCAGCTTGAGAATGAAAAAGCTGATCTGGAAAATGAAGTTGTACTAGTTAAAGCTCATCTTGATCATATGACCAAGTCTGTTAGGATGCTGAGCTGTGGTACAGACACACTTGATAAGATCCTTCAGACAGAAAAGGTTGCTGGTGATAAGTCAGGTATAGGATTTGTGGCTGAGAAAAAGGGTTCTACTGAAGCAAGCACTTCAGGAACAAAGGAGGAGGTGTCCCAACCAATGTTTCAAACAAAGAGACAGGATCCTACCCCTAAGAAGGTTATTCAGCCTCAGAATGTTGAGAAAAAGAATGGTCCCCATCAGAGGAAGATGCAGTCTCAAGGAGCTAGTCAGTATATGCCTCCCCAATATCACAAGAGCATGTAAGCTGCAAGGTTCAAACAGAACATGTCTCATCAGATGTCTCAACATCAGGAAAACTGGTATGGATATGGATACAACAATGATGAGCCTCATCACTATGGAAGAAGGAATCCTCATCACCATAGGAGACAGCCTAGAAGACGGCATCCTCAGTACAGAAGAAGACAATCCAACTGTGGCAGAAGGAGACAACATTATGGGTGGGAGCCACAACAATATCATCATAATGGTAGAAGATTTAACCACTTTAGAGATGACAGAGTAAGATGCTTCTATTGTGGCAGGGTTGGACATATGCAGTCCTCGTGCTTCAAGCTCCATGGTTATCCAAATTCAGTTCCTCAAACTAGACAGAAGGAGGTCAGATCCAAAGTTGCTAAACAATGGGTTCCTAAAGCTCAGGTCACGTGTCTATTGGCTCATACCTCAGATGGACATTGTACCATGGATGCATGGTACTTTGACAGTGGATGTTCAATGCATATGACTGGATCAAAGGAGCAGTTGGTGGAGTTCAATCCTTGCCATGCAAATAAGGTTGTGTTTGGCAATGGAGAAAAAGGTGTAGTAGAAGGAAGTGGAAGAGTGAAGAATCTTGATGGTCTTACTCTTGATGGTGTGATCCTTGTCCAAGGTTTGAAGGCTAATCTGATCAGCATAAGTCAGTTGTGTGACTAAGGGCATAAAGTTAGCTACACCAAAGATGAGTGTGTGGTATCTGGTGAGCATAATCAAGTTGTTATGAAGGGTGCCAGAACCAAAGATAACTACTATCAGTGGATTTTCCTTGAAGGTAATTCAACTAATGATGTTCAAGTTGATGTTATAACATTAGACTATGACATCAGGATGCTGAAAAGTCACTCAGTGTTAATGAGTTCTGATGTGAATCCTTTTAAATTTTTAAAAAGAAAGCCTTTATGGAGGGAGAAAATTAGTGGTTGGTCTTTAATAGGTACTCAAAATTAGGCGCCTTACCATATTGATTCTATATCAAGATTCTTCAAAGCGTTCTCGTCTCAACGGTTCATCTCCCTGAATCTCAACAGAATAGAAAGATCTTCTTTAAACCTAGTCTGTTACAAAGGAACGATGTCTTCCCCATCCAAGAACTCTGACTCTCAAAGACCTACGCAGGTACGAACTAGGGTTTTTTCGGAAAAAGAACGTGCTGACAAAGAACATATTCCTATGGGACCTCCAGATTATGGTAACTCTAAACCTTCAACCAAGTTAAATAAAACTGAAACTAAGTCATCATCCTCTCAAGCTGTTGAGGAGAAGTATGATGTGGACATGCATTTGGAGCAGATTTCCACCAAAATTCTTGAGAAGGGAATATGTGTGAAAGGGATTTCTTTCCCTTTAAGACAAATGCCTGCTGAACAGGTGGACACTCAAAGTGAGGACACAAATCTTCAAAGACTGGCCTTGTCTGTGATTCAAGACGTTGAAGGAGGTAGTAAAGAAGAAGATCTTGAAGATACTGATGTCATCTTTGATGTCAGAACATCGTCCCCTAGGAATGAAAGTCACAGGTGTAAAGAGAAGGATCAGGTTGAAGTTATAGATGTTGAGGGCTCATCTGATAGTGATATCATTGGTAATGCAAGAAGAAGGGAGGATAGGAAAGGGAAAGGAGTAGAGTCACTTCCTAATGAAAATATGGTCAAGAAAAGGAGTTCAGTTGCAGACTCTCCCAAGTCGTGGAGCAAAGTTGCCAGGTCTGGTAAGAAGAGGAGAATCAGGGAAGAATTAGATTCAGAGTGTGATGTTCAAGACATCAACCCTGTGATAAACAGAGCTGCTGATCAAGTGCCTGATAACATCTCATTCCACTGTGCCAGAAGTGCATCCATGTGGAATTGTGTGAGCCAAAGAAGGATAGCTCTGGAAAAAGAGCTAGTAGCAGATGACTTAGATTCTACTGGAATTGTAGATCTAATTAAGTTTGCTGGTCTCATAAGGACTGTGTCAGGATTGACTAGTTGCTATGATAGACTGGTCAGAGAATTTATAGTGAATATCCCTGAGTCTATTGATGACAGCAAAAGCCTAACCTTCAGAAGAGTTACCGTCAGGGGTAAGTGTGTCTGGTTCTCTCCTAAGGTGATCAATGCCTACTTAGAAAGAAGTGAGGAAGATTATGGGGAATTAGGAGTTTCTAATAATGTTATCTGCAAAGAAATCACAGCTGGTCCGGTAGAAGTTTGGCCTTCAAAAGGAAAGTTTTCAGCAAGTTTATTAAGTGTGAAATATGTTCTTCTTCATAGGATAGGTGCGGTTAACTGGGTTCCTACTAACCACAAGACCTCTGTTTCTGCTGGGTTGGGCAAATTAGTTTATGCCATTGGAACAAAGAGACTAATTGATTATGGCTCTTACATCTATAATCAGACTATCAAGCACGCTGCAACAAGAGTTGTGAAATTGCCTATTACGTTTCCATCCCTCATTTGTGGGATAATACTGTCTCAGCATCCTGGGATTCTTCACCTGGATGATAGTGTGTGTAGAAGGAAGCCTGAATTGTCTTTTCATCAGAAGCTGTTTAAAGGAAAACATGTTGTTGATAATGTCAAGGCATCTGCCTCAACATCTACTAATCATACTCATGTCAAGACTGATATGATTTCTGAACTGGAGGAAGCCTGTAAAGAACTAGATGAAGTCATCAGAGTAAACATTGAAAGGAAGGACAAGTTTAAAAAATTACATATGACTCTGAAGATGAAAGAAAAAGAAAGTGAAAAAGTAGTTGCTGATAAGAAAGATGAGTCTGATAATGACAGTCCAAAAGAAGATGAAGAAGATGATAATCTTAGCTCAGATGATTAAAGCTTTTAATGATTCTCTTAATTAGTAGTTTTAGTTTTTTTTTCTGTCTTTGTTTCAGCACTTAATGTGATTGGTTATGTAATTTGAATTTTGTGCTGTTATATGCACCTTTTATGTTTTTCTCTTCTATGATTTGTTTTGCCTGGTTGCTATCTGTGAGGCTAACAATGAGAGCTAGGGGAGTACTAACTGTAGTCAATAGGGCTTCTGATTGAAGCTTGTCTAATTGTGGCTAAAAAGGGGGAGAAGTAGCCAAAGAAAGAAAGCCAAAAGTCCAAGAGTACAAATGCTGTCAAAGGAGTTGTTGAGCTGATTGCAGATGTTATAGTGCAGATATTAAGGGGGAGAAATTGATGCTCATTGCTGCTAATAATGAAATATGTGCAGCTGTTTGATTGTTTGAAGAGTGTAGCTATTGAACTTGGTGATGCAGCAGAGCTTTGTGAAGTGAATTGAAGATGCTGCTGCTGCTTGGAGTTTCAAAATCATTGTTTGAAGTTTTTCCGTTGCTGAAGTCTCTGAAGGTGCAGAGTTTGTTTTAGCCAAAATTAGCCAAAGGGGGAGATCGTTAGTTCCTGGATTGGCTAGAATTTTGGTAAAACAAAGTATGTTCAGTGTTGATGTCAAGGTGGTGTTGTTGCAACATTGAGTCTTAACACTGGGTTATGTTAAGTGTTTAAATTGCTGAAGTTTGGATGTCTGATGTCACATGCGATGTTGTGACATTAGATCTGCAGAATTAATAACATCAGGTTGTGATGTTGTTAGGGTTTGCGTGTTAGCTGGAATTGTGGAGAGCAAGCTGTCTCATTGGATGCAAATATCTTGGGTTAGATATTCTTCGCTGCATAGGAGATCTGGTGCAGATTTGTAGGAGATTTAAAAGGTTGAAGATTTGAAAAGATTTTAGGAGAAAATCTGTTGTGAATATTCAGTTTTAAATAACAAATCAAGTCAGATTTTGTAGGAGTCCAAGCCCAATTCAGGTTGCTATTTAAAGCGCACAAGATCAAAGGAAAAGGTACAGAAATACAGAGAGAAGATCAAGAGCATAGGCTGAGTGTCTTGAGTATTTTGTACGAGTTTTATATACAGAATTCTAGGTTGAATTGGTGAGTCGTTTTCTGTCCTCTCTTAGAAGCTGTGAAGCAATAGAGAGTTATTACTTGATCAAAGCTGTAAAGTAAGATCGAGGTTGCTCAAAGAGGTTGTTCCTTGAGTATTGTTTTAGGGATTGAGTAGTGTTCTCATATCTAAGTGGTTTCTTAGGTAGAAAGTCACTAGTAGGAATTAAGTTTAGGAGATTGTCAACTGGGTTGTTGAGTCTGTAAATTAATTCTACAAGTAGTGAATTTCATCCCTGGCTTGGTAGCCCCCAGACGTAGGTAGTTAGACCGAACTGGGTGAACAATTTGGTGTGTTATTCTGCTGTTTATTTTGTCCATTGTGCAGAGTGTGTTGTTGTGACATCGTACCTTAACGTCACACGTCTGATACCAAAATTTCATCAATGACTTGATATATATTTTTTCTTTTTGGATATATAATTTTTCTTGCAAAAATATTTTCTAAAGATACTTTAGTATCTTCTTGGATTTTTATTTTTTTTTTCTTTTTGCAGGATCTTACCTATTTGCATCGGTTTGTCACTTAGCGGTGGTTAAGATGGTGCTGACTACTAGGATAAACTATTTAAGGGTAAGTGATGAAGGGTGAGATTTTAAGGCCATAGTATAAAAAAAACTGGATATAGGCTCCTATATTTGAGAAACTTACGGTGTAAAAACGATATCGATTTTTCAAAAAGGTTTTCCCAAGCCCTTGCATATGATCTTACTTGTTCTAATAGCCTAAATTTTCAAAATAAATGTTGTTTTCTTTGTTAAGGCTCAAGAATTGGAAGAATAGATAAACTACACAAAATGACTCGTTAAGCACATTTTAAAACAAACTAAACTATACTAGAAAGCATAAAAATAAAGACAACTAAAAATAGTAAATATCTCCTCCCACACTTAAACCGAACATTGTCCTCAATGTTTCGATAAAAGTAAGAAGGGATAGGTAAAACCTGGAAATCAATCATGCCGGCCACTGGGGCCCTCTCCATCCTGCTCTGAACGTCTGGGAAGACGGCTCCTACTGTGGTGTCGGGCGGTATGTGACAACTCCATCTGCTCAATCCTCTCTATTAGAGAGGCATTTTGACTTCTAAGTGCTTGGAAACTCTCAAGAGTGGATTGCTGTGACACCCACATAAAATCCATCATCTCTTGCTGCTGTTGGTACATGGCATAGAATAGGCCATCACGCTCTTCTGCTTTGACTTGCTGTGCTTGCCACATTTCTTGAGTGATATAAAATCCGGAAGAAGTACCTGCAGTATGATCAGTAACAGGTGGGGTGTGTGCAGGTGTTACACGAATGGGGGACTGCTCCATATGGTCATATTCATCATCTGTCTCATTTCCTTCGTCCTCGGGGACGTTTGGAAGTAATGGGCCTAAAATAGGAGCAGCCTTCAAATCATAGAGCCAGTTTTCTCTTTTGCGCACATCAGTGCGTGTTGAACAAGGTAAGGCGACACTCGGGATGGCAGCATTGCGAACCATGAGGATATAGCTTCCTTCCGGCCTTGTTTTGCATAAACGCATATCTCGCAGAAATTTTAAATCAATGGTGCGAGGAGGAAGTGGTTCCAATGTGGCCAACTCAGCGTCCAGGTGGAGGGCTCGTGCAATGAAGGTAATCAACCCTCCAAATGACACGGTGTTGCCCTTTTTCTCAATTGCCCTCATATGTGATATCATAAATGGTACAGGATTTAATCTTCTTCTAAGTAAAGCAGCCTGTAAAAATATAAATTCTTTGGAATTCATCTTGTTAGAGTTTTCACGAGCAAAAATAGTATCAGCTAATAAAAGTCGGAATACCCGTATGGCCGGGTTATGAATGTCAGAAGCCAAATTTCCATCAAAGGAGCAAGTGGTTTGGCCTCAGATGTTTCTCCACAGTTGAACGGCCTCAGTTGACCAATTTGTGTCTATGGGTACCTCACAGGCTGCACCATTCCCAAAATGGAATCCTAATAACTCAGCAAGTGCATCAGTGGTATAAATGTATTCAACATTGAACATCCTAAATCTCACTGTGCCTACTGTGCTGGCAGTGTTTTCTCTGACAGTGTACTCCAAAGAACTCAAAAATTCGCGGGTTAGCCTTTCGTAGGTAGGCTCCTTGCGAATAAAAATATTCTCTAATTTCAAATTTTGTAACAGATAAAATACGCTAAATCTTATACCAAGGTTATACAGACAAATATCATTAATGTACCTCGTCGCAAGAATGTTGCGTGTCTGAAGTCTCTCCCATTTTTCCCATTGCTTGACTCCGTCATCTCCATCTCGAAAAATGATGTTTTCTTGGTTCTCGGCTTCCATTGTTGAAGTGAAATGAAGGTTTGGTGATGGAGAATGGGTAATTTTTGTTTTTGTAGATTTTGGTGAAATCTATGGTTTTTATAGAGATAATGTGTAATGGAAGGTGTAATGGCAGTGGGGAAGTTAAGAAATGAGAGATTTTAATGGTTTAATGGGGTTTTATGGTGATTGAAATCGGAATTTTTGGAGGTAGAAGATGAAGAGAGTGGCAAAAATGGGGGTTTTCTTATTCTGGTCCGTTTAAAACCCAGAACGCCTCCGCGTTTGCCGAGAGGGGGTCCGCGTCCGCGGACTGTGTTAACTGGGCTGGCACGGGTTTGGGCTTTGATTAGTCCATGTGAGAAACATTTTGTTTATTATTTTATATATTTGTAAAATATGATTGTAGGATTTAAATAACAATTCTAAAAATTATTATTATTATTATTATTATTTTTTTCTAGAATGAAATAAAATTTTCTTTTTATATTTTTATATATATTTTTTTATAATACCTACAGATTTTAATAATGAAGATATTTATTATTGGTTCAAATAATATAACACTCGCATAAAGCATATGGTTGCCATGATTCTAGTAACAATAACGATGGAAAATAAAATCTACTAATAGTCTGATAATAAAGATAATAACAATAAAGATAGAAATGCGGTAAAGGTAAAAATAAACGATCATAACAAGCATGTGGTAAGTCTCCTCCACACAAAGTGCGACCTATGCCCCAGAGCTCCTGAATATCTTCTAGAAAGACTGACGGCGGACACCCTGAGTAATGTGAGGACAAGGTGCCCGTGCCTCTGCAAGCTGGCGTTTGAGATCGCAAATCTCCTGCTCCAAAAGATCATATGATGAAGCGTTTGTTGCGTCTGAGATCTGTATCTGTAAGGTAAGCTCGGCGCATTCTTCGCGAAGAGAAATGATCTCCTTGCGCATAGCGTCAAACTCTGAATATATGTCCCTGCGTTGTAGATTAACGTTAGATGAATAAACAGTAGTCCTTTCAGGATAGGGTGTAGGGTGGTACACAGGCACAGGGTGGTTCCTAGGTGTGATGGGTGTCTCGTCTTGGCCTTCCAAAGCGTATGACCAGTTAGCTCTATCATGGACACTTGTTCGGGTATGGTTTGGCAAACCAAAGTAGTGAATGACTTCATTGTCTATTAGGAGCTTAAAGTTATCTGCACTAAAGAATGCTCTCCTGATAAGACCATGGTCAAGGTAATGATGAATGTCAATTAAGGTGTAGCCACAATGGGAGGTAAGATGAGTTAGCTTGGTGGCTAGACCTAGGGCATAAGCTATGTGTGTAATAGTACCGCCTACATGGATGGGTCCTCTAGAAGATGCAGCATTCAAATATAGGTTATACATCAGAAAATTACCACTGGCTAATGGTCATGACTCAGCAGTACAAAAGAGCATCAGAATCTCTTCTGCAGTAACTTGGTTCTCAGTTTCACTTCTACCAAAGAAAGTCTCAGCTAGGATCATTTGGAAATAACGGAAAACTGGGTTGTGGATTTTGTTTGCTAATTGGGTGGAAGGATCAGGTCCTCCTCCACCGGTGATTTTGCTCCAGAATAGGTCAAGCTCATCTTGCATAACATTGGTTTCATGCATAAAATGGATTGCATCCAAGCCACATTGAAAACCAAGTATTCTAGCAAAATCTCTGTGGTTAAGGGCATACTCATTTCCAAATAGTCTGAATCTTATGATTCCACTGTTGTAACCTCTTCCACTATAAGGGTCATAAATGAGTGAACTGAGGAACTCTAAGGTTAGATGCTTATAGGTTACATTCATAGCTTCAGAATACTCATCCCACTGGAGCTGGTGACAAAGGTACCTCACACTAGCCTCAATACCTAAAGTTGTTAGACAGTTTGGGTCAGGGTACCTAGTGGGTAGGATTGGTCTCTCAGAAAGGACTACGTATTTCTTCCTCTGTTCGTCATCTCTGAACACAATGTGCATGTCATCATAGCTTTGCATCCTGCAAAGAAAGTTAGTGTGGAATGTCTGAGATGATGTGATCTGTAACCTGTAAACATAGACATTGCATAAGTCAATCACGTTAGAAAAAAATAATATAAATAATAAATCTTTTTCTTTTTCTGAAATAAATTCTATGCATAAATAAGAAAGATAACGAAAAGAAAATTGTGGGTTGCCTCCCACGCAGCGCTTGTTTAACGTCGTTAGCTTGACGACTGAAGAACTTACGTTGTGGATGTTTCTAAGGTGGGTCTATCAGAGTGTGACCAGAGTAGTAAGTACGTATGTCACCTCCATAGTAGGGTTTTAATCTTTGTCCATTCACTAGAAAGGGACTACATGAATGATTTGCAATTTCAAATGCTCCAGATTTCAGTACTTTGGTGACCTCATAGGGTCCAGTCCATCTTGAGCGTAACTTGCCTGGAAACAATCGTAACCTAGAATTGAAAAGAAGAACATGGTCGCCTACGTTGAACTCTTTTTTGATAATCCTTTTGTCATGCCATGCTTTGGTTCTCTCTTTATATATTATGGCATTTTCATAAGCATTTTGGCGTAACTCTTCTAATTTATGAATATCTAGAATTCGTTTATCTCCGACTGTTAAGTAATCCATATTAAGGGCTTTTATGGCCCAGTAGGCCTTATGTTCAAGCTCAAAGGGTAAATGGCAAGATTTTTCGTAGACTAATTGATATGGGGTTGTTCCTATAGGGGTTTTGAAGCGGTCCTATAAGCCCACAAGGCTTCTTGTAGTTTTAAGGACCAATCTTTTCTAGAGATTGATACGGTTTTCTCTAGGATTTGTTTTATTTCCCTATTAGAGACTTTCACTTGTCCACTAGTCTGTGGGTGGTAAGGTGTGGCTACTCGGTGTTTCACTCCGTATTTCTTTAATAGGTTCTCAAATATCCTAGATATGAAATGCGATCCTCCATCGCTTATAACCAATCGAGGTACTCCAAACCTAGGGAAAATATAGTTTTTAAATAGTTTAATGACTACACGAGTATCGTTGGTGGGTGCAGCTATGGCCTCAATCCATTTGGATACATAATCAACGGCTACTAAGATATACTTGTTTCCCATCGAAGATGGAAAAGGTCCCATAAAATCTATACCCCAAACATCGAAGTGTTCTACCTCCTGAATATTTTTCAAAGGCGTTTCATCTCTTCTTGAGACGTTCCCAGTGCGTTGGCATCTGTCACATCTTACAATGTAGGCATGAACATCGCGCCATAACATTGGCCAGAAAAGACCTGCTTGAAGTATTTTAGCGCATGTTTTGGACGAGCCTAGATGTCCACCATATGGTGAAGAGTGACAATGTTTAATTATAGTTTCTACTTCTTCTTCAGGGACACAACGACGGAAAATGCCATCTGCGCCTCTCTTGAATAGAAGGGGTTCGTCCCAATAGAAGTGTTTTACGTCATGAAAGAACTTCTTCTTCTGTTGGTAATTTAGATCAGGGGGTATAATATCAGCTGCTAGATAATTAACAAAATCTGCATACCAAGGTACGGTTGTCATTGCGAATGTTTTTTCAATGTCTACTTCTAAATAAGGGTCAGGATCATCATCGTGGATGGTTCTAACTGCTCCTACTAATCTATCGTATGCGAAATCATCATTGATAGGAACAAGATCTGGTTTTAGATATTCAATCCTTGAGAGGTGGTCAGCGACCACATTTTCAGTGCCTTTCTTATCTCGGATTTCCAAATCGAATTCTTGAAGTAAAAGGATCCAACGTAGTAATCTAGGCTTAGCGTCCTTTTTGCTTAATAGATATTTTATCGCAGCATGATCAGTGTAGACTATGATTTTTGCTCCTACTAAATAGGATCGGAATTTGTCGATTGCAAAGACTACTGCCAGGAGTTCCTTCTCGGTTGTGGCATAATTCAGCTGAGTCGCATCCAAAGTTCTACTGGCGTAGTAAATTACATGGAGTTTCTTATCCTTCTTTTGTCCTAAAATAGCACCTATAGCGTAATCACTAGCATTGCACATAATTTCAAAAGGTTGATTCCAATCAGGTGGTTGAATTATAGGTGCGGAAATCAGTGCTTGTTTTAGGTATTTAAAGGCTTCAAGACATTTATCATCGAATTTGAATTCGGCGTCTTTCATAAGTAAGTTGGTTAATGGTTTAGTTATTTTGGAGAAGTCTTTAATGAAGCGTCGGTAGAAACCGGCGTGTCCAAGAAAACTTCGGATTTCTCTAATGGTTTTAGTTGGTTGAAGGTTTTCTATTACTTCTATTTTAGCTTTATCAACCTCAATGCCTCTTTCGGACACTATGTGTCCCAGTACTATGCCTTCAGTCACCATAAAATGGCATTTTTCCCAGTTTAGAACAAGGTTGACTTCTACGCATCTTTCCAGGATTTTCTCGAGGTTGGTTAAACAGTTTTTAAAACTGGATCCACATACCGAGAAATCGTCCATAAATACTTCCATGATCTCATCAAGGAAATCTGCGAAGATTGACATCATACAGCGTTGGAAGGTAGCTGGGGCATTGCATAGTCCAAATGGCATTCGTCTGCAAGCAAATGTTCCATAGGGGCATGTAAAGGTTGTTTTCTCCTGATCGTCAGGGTGAATGGGTATTTGGAAAAATCCTGAGTATCCGTCTAAATAACAAAAGTAAGAATGCCTAGCTAAACGTTCGAGCATTTGATCAATGAATGGAAGCGGGAAGTGATCTTTCCTAGTTACCTTATTGAGCTTTCTGTAATCGATACACATCCGCCAACCATTTTCTACATGTTTGGCTATTTGTTCTCCTTTTTCGTTTTGTACAACGGTGACACCTCCTTTCTTAGGTACCACATGTACGGGGCTTACCCATTTACTATCAGATATTTGGTATATTATTCCAGCCTCTAACAACTTTAACACTTCCTTTTTTACTACGTCGCTCATTATAGGATTTATCCTTCGTTGATGTTCTCTGGAAGGTTTAGTGTCTTCCTCCAGCATAATTCGGTGCATACACACAGAAGGACTTATTCCTTTGAGATCGGAAATTTTATAACCCAGAGCTGAGGGATATCTTCTTAAAACATCTAAGAGTTGATTGGTTTCAGGACCATCTAACGTGGCACTGACTATGACTGGGCGATTTAATTCTTCATCTAAGAACTCATATCTTAAATTCTTAGGTAGCTCCTTAAGCTCTATTGATGGTTTTTTCGGACATGGCATATGATCTGGGGTAAGTGCCAAGCATTCATAAAGACTGTTATCTATATAAGGTTCGGGTAAGCGTTCGAATCCGTCGTCGTCCATTATGGGGATCGAAGGTAGTTTGATGGTTTCTACTGGATCTTCTTTATCTAATTCTCTTATGCATTTATCAATTATATCAATGACATAACATGAGTCATCTATGGCTGGTGCATTTAAGAATTGGGATAGTATAAATTCTACTTTCTCATTACCTACCTCGAATGTCATTTTTCCTTTTTTGACATCAATTATAGCTCTAGCTGTTGATAAGAAGGGTCTACCTAAAAGGATTGGGATCTCATCGTCTTCTTTAATGTTCATTACTACGAAATCTGTTGGAATATAAAGTTGACCAAGTCTAACTGGGACGTCTTCCAAAATGCCAATTGGATATTTAACTGATCTGTCGGCTAATTGGAGAGACATCCTAGTTGGTTGTATTTCTCCTAGGTTTAACCTTTTACAAACGGCTAAGGGCATTAAGCTTACAGTTGCTCCTAAGTCCAGAAGTGCTTTATCTATAACTTGGTTTCCCAAAACACAAGGTATAGAAAAACTTCCTGGGTCTTTCTCTTTCTTAGCAAGCTTATTCTCAGCGATTGAATTACATTCTATAGGTTTAGGATCTTCTAATCTTCGTTTATTGGTTAGAATGTCTTTAAGGAATTTGGAATAAGATGGTATTTGGGTAATAGCTTTAGTGAATGGAATCTCTACATGGAGTTTCTCAATCACTTTTATGAATTTCTTATATTGGTTATCCAATTTGGTTTGTTTAAGTCTTTGTGAGTATGGAATCGGAGGTTTGTAAGGAGGAGGTGGTACATAAACTTTTTCATTCTCTTCTTTTTCCTTCTCCTTAACTTCCGTATCTTTAGATTTCTCAGGTTCCACTGATTTCTCAACTTCTTTCTCAGGTGTGGTCACAACCTTTTTTCTAGGAGATTCTGGATTATTCAACCTAGGGTTTATAGGCCCATCGTAAGTGGTCCCGCTCCTTAGGGCTATAGCATTAGCATGCCCTTTAGGGTTAGGTTGAGGTTGTCCAGGAAATTGTCCTCCTGGTGTAGCATGAGTAGATTGTTGTTGTGCTACTTGAGAGATTTGGGTTTCAAGCATTTTGTTATGGGTAATTACAGAATCGAGTTTAGTACCCAACTGAGTAATTAGTCCATTTATGTGAACGTTTTGGTTCATGAACTCCTTGTTCTGTTGTAATTGAGCTGAGATGAATTCGTCCATCTTTTTCTCAAAATTTGATTTCTGAGGGGCATATGTTGCAGATTGGTTGGGTCTTTGAGTTTGGAAACCGGGTGGTCTTTGAGGTGTTGAATTTTGAGTGGGGTTATTATTCTTATAGGAAAGATTTGGGTGATTCCTCCATCCAGGGTTATATGTGTTTTAACAAGGGGTTCCTTGGGTGTAATTTACCTGATCTGTGGGACTTTCGGCTAGCAGGTTGCATTCAGCCATGGTATGTCCTAGGGTTCCACAGATTTCACATCCGGGTTGTATTGCTGCTACAGTTACTGTGGGGTTGATAGTTAGGTTTTCTACGTTTTGGGCTATAGCATCCATTTTTGCGTTCATCTGGTCAAAACAACTTACTTCATACACACCTCCTTTGGTCTCTTTCTTCTCTACTTGTGCTCATTCGGTCCCCCATTGGTAGTGGTTTTGTGCCATATCCTCAATGAGAGCGCTAGCTTCGGCGTAGGGTTTGTTCATTAGAGCGCCACCGGCGGCAGCGTCTATGGTCATCTTGGTGTTGTACACGAGTCCATTATAAAAGGTATGGATTATGAGCCATTGTTCTAAGCCATGATATGGACATGCTCTTAATAGCTCTTTATATCTTTCCCAAGCGTCGAAAAGTGATTCTCCCTCGCTTTGGGTAAATCGGGTTATTTGGTTTCGTAAGACAGCAGTTTTACTCAGTGGAAAGTATCTAGCAAGGAATACTTTCTTTAGGTCATTCCAAGTGGTTATAGAGTTGGCTGGAAGGGAATCTAACCATGACCGGGCTCTATCTCTGAGAGAAAATGGAAATAATCTTAGACGTATTGCCTCAGGAGGAGCTCTGTTCGCTTTTAAGGTATCGGCTAGTTGAATAAAGACTTTAAGATGTTGGTTCGGGTTTTCCGTAGGAAGACCTGCGAACTGGTTCTGTTGAACTAATTATAACAGAGATGGTTTTAATTCAAAGTTATTGGCTGGTATAGCTGGGTTAACTATACTAGAATGAGGTTCTTCGTTAGAGGGTAAGGCGAAATCCTTAAGAGGTTTAGCGTTTTCTTCTTCTGCCATTGCTCTTTTAAGTTTTCGAAGTAAAAGACGAACTCGGGCGTAACGTTCAGGCTCTTCTAAAGGATCAACTAAGTTTCCGGTGTAACAATAGGGTACGAAATTTTGACGTAATTGGTCCCCGACTACGGCGCCAAAAACTTGATGCGTGTTATCTGCAAGTATACGGATTGCGTCAGAGTAATATAAAATATTTATCGATCCCACAGAGACCAATGTCAATCTATCGATTACTATTGTTACGTTGTTTATCTAAGGCTAATTGATATCAGGGTAAAGGTTTTCTATAGAACGAAAATAGAAATAAATCAAATAAATACTATACTGGAATGTAATTCACATCAATCAAACAACACTCCTATCATCTAAATAGTAACACTTACAGGGCAATGTTTTCTTCTTTGAAAAAGAGTTAATTAAAAAGGATCCACCGCGTTAGCGTGATTGGAAACAGACCTAACCTTTAATCTATACCATCCACTCACGTTGCACCGGTCGCTCCTTGCGTTAAAGTGATAAAGTCCTTTTTTATGTAATTACCTCTAAAACTTAGTAAAAAAGTGCTTTCGATTGAAAATATTTTATACCAAAGGGTTTCCGGCATATGCTCGGCCAACCGAATCCTAAATCTATAAACGCGTCCAAAAATAGTTTTAAAACCTCTTTCTAATAATATAAAACTTTCCTAGTTAATCAATAAAGTGCTTCCGCTGTATTTATCAATTAACAACTAACAAACTCTTTTCTAAAATGCCGGACGCCTTTCGATTTTACCCGATCTAGTCACAATCATTACGCAAACAAAAACATGGTCTCATTTACGTAATGACCAATCAATTGAAGTTCAGAAGAGTTTAATTAAAATAAAAAACAGCCCCTAAAGTATTTCTAAAGAGATGTCATGTGGAGCACCATCAGAACGACGATCCTCACATCCCAGCACAAGGGATTTAGCTAGACATAGTAATTGAGAACATAAAGATAAATTGATTTGCAAAGTAAGGCATATTTAAGATAAAAACGTGCGAAGTGTGAGAGTGTATTTCGAGAGAGTGAACACAAGTGTCACGCTTAAGTTCAGTTCTAAGAGACACAGATCACACAGATAAATAAAATAATAAGGTAATGGCAGAGACGAAAAATAAACGAATATAAAGCAGTGCAGGAAAATAAATAATATAAAAGCGATGTGGATAAAATAAATTGTAATTTATAAAAGAAACCTGCTCCAAAGCGGAGACTGAATCTGGTACAGATGCTGGAAAATAAATTGTGGGAAAGTAAATAGCTCCTAACTATGATTGCTCCAATCCAACTAACAACTATAGTGCAACAACCCCTCGATATGACGGATTATTGCTTTACAAAGTGAACTCTATGCCTATGTTGAAAACTAAGATTGGATATCTAAAACGTGAAAATGCAAGGCCTGTTTATAGGAAATTCGAAATTGCAACTGCCCCTAATCATTATGAAAAACGTTTTAGAAACTAATTTCTTCAGGTGTAACTGCCTTGAACGTTTCAGACCGTTTCCTCTTTATAACTGTCGGCGCCCGCCGACCCCTGCTCCGCGTCTGCCGAGTGTACTTTGGAAGGAGAAACGTCTTTTGTGACCATTGGCGTGTGAGTGAAGTTATTATGCAAACGGCGTCCTCCTTGGCGTCCGCTGAGTGAAATGGCTAGTATACAGTTTACACAAGAAATCTTCATTTTAGCTCTGTTTTGCTTCGTTTTCTTACTGTAGGCTCGAATCAGGCAATATATCTGAAAGTAAAACAAAATACCATAATAGCAAAGGAAAATAACAAATAAACAACTAAAAATATGTGAAATCAGAGTCAAATATTTAGTGTAATTTGGTGCTATCAGTTTCTTGTGTCTGTGCTTCTTGGGAAGTGCAGATAACCCAGGTACTTGAGTAGTGCATGTAGTACGTGTTGCTTGATCGAGTCTTAGGAGTCGCTCTGATACGTAACACGGGATATTGGGAATTTAATATTTTGTTGTATATTTTGTATATTGTGTTATGTATCATTACTCACTTTAGAACATGGTGAACCACGAGATTATGTGTACCATGCTTTTGTTGGCCAATGGCCTTGTTTTTTTGGTGTCCGATATTTCATTCCGTTGTTTTAACTTATTTTTGAGAAACAAGAAGTGAATGAAGTAAATAGAGAAATTCAGGTTTTTTTTTATGGTGTGACATCCCACTATTTACGGAATCTCTGATTATATTTGTAATATTTGTATATTTTTGAAAATTAGGAAAGTAGGGTGTTACAATCAGGCCATCCCTCGCTCGAGTCAGAAGAAGTTAAACAACTCTTCTTGGCTAATGAGGAAATGGCTGACGCTCGCAACGGGCCAAAAAAATCTTCCCGGAGTAAAATGACAAACACCTTACCATCAATAACAACATTGATTTTCTCCGGAAGAATGAATGAAGAAGACACTCGAACCAAAATCCTAGCTACATCCATATTGGTACGTTTCGCCGTAGACTCATCAGAACAGAGATAAAAACTAAAGCTATTGGCAATCTGCTCAAAGAAGTCTAGGTTCCATCTGTGATATGGAGCCCCGAAAACTCTAATTCAAACGACTCTCTCATAATCAATGTCTTCCTCCTTCCATTTCCTTATTTCACAGAACCATTATTTCCACCAGTTTGAACTTTCCGAGATCAAGTCGTCGATTGCTCCTTCTTCAGATTCTTCCAACAAACAAAGTTTAGATCCCAAAGGAGTCACCTTTATAAAGAAGATGCCTTCTATTTCGAAATTCCGCTGAACATTGTACGTCATTCCCGCGCTGTGAGTAATTCCGACATAGGCTTTCTTCAGACGACCCATATCCTCCAAGCACGAAGAGTAACTGAATCGAACACCATCAACAGACGCATCCCTACTGTTGCGCAAAACATCCACGTACGATTTACTTCCATCGAATGTTCTGAACTCATGGGCTTTCCTCAAAGTCTCCCTAGAATGATTTATGCGATTTCCCCCTTTGCCGAAGCCTTCGATCGCTCCCTTATTCACGACAACACCCCTTTCATACCTAGGAGGATTAGCATGTATTTTCTTTCCATCAATCATGACATTGTCAAGTTTGATCCCGAACATTTTGATATCTTCCACTTCCCTGAACCTGGAAAATCCAAATCTTTTCCCCATTTTACTCAATTTCGGTGAAATCGCGACCTCAACAACTTCCCCTATACAACCGAGCAAGACAAAAATGTCCCTAGCTTTGATAAAATTAGGAAATTCAGAGAAGAAGAAAGAGGTGACATCCTCTTTATCCCTTCCCCTCTCACCCTTATGGAAAGGGAAAACATCCCACTAAACAACAGAAGAAGAGAAAACACGTTTCCTAGTACCCACCTTGGCCCACTCCATGTAAACGGATTCTACAACTACTGCACCGCAATAACCCAAGACCAAACACACCTCAACCAAGGCCCCTAACCCTAAGGTTAGGAGTTTAAGCCAAAAATCAAGATGCAGACGTCTAAGTTATCATAGTGCGGAGTTCGCCGGAGGAGTTCTTTGTGGAGAAGGAGTTAAACACAGGTACTATGTTGCTTACATCTGCTTGTAGATCGGTTGATTAATGTTTAAAAATTAATAAATATTGTAACTAAAGAAAAGAGATTGTATATGAAAATATAATTTTTTTAATCTAAACTAAAATTTTTTCTAGATTTATTAAATTTGTATATAAGGTAATTGTTTGTTTTACATTCTTGAGAAAAAAATGATGGTGGGAGATGACGATGATAAGTGAATCTGATACTTTAAGGATGATGGAAGATGAAGATAATGGATGAATTTAAGTTTTTAGAAATAATAAAGAAAGAAGATGATAGCGAATTTGAATTTTTAGAAATGATGGAAGATAGAGATGATGAATGAACTGATTTTTTATGGATAATAAAAGATAAAGACGACAATTGAAAAAAAGATTAATAGTTTCAAATAACAAAATGATAAAATGCTATGTAACAAATTTCTCTTCTTTGATATGAACAACATAATATTTTAAATATTAAATCAAAATTTCTCTTCTTTGATATGAATTTTTTTAATAATCGATTTACTCATTCAATAAGGAATATTAGGGGTATCTCAATCCGATACAAAATCGTTCACCAATAAGTTATACAACTTAAATCATCTAGAAAAAATCCAAGGAATATTTACTTGACAAGTAATTCTTATTCTTTGCAGAATTCAAGTCCTCCCTACTGAGGAGATTCTCAAATATTTCTTTAAATTTAAATCTTTTTAATATTATGACCAACAATAGTTTCACAATTTTTTTGAATTAAAATATAAAATATAAAAAAAAAATCAATACAAAACGTTTAGTGAATAACATAGAAATATGTTTTTTGGTAGTATAAAATGTACATACTTTTAAAAAAAAAAAAAAAACACACTTTAGATAATTTACCAGCAACTTAATCGTTGATAGAATTATGTTTTTGTCAATAAAATTATATACTAAAATATATTAAAGTTATTCGTGACTTAATAATAGATAAATTTAAATTTTTGTTATAAATTTATATACGAGAATACATTAAAAAAATGAAAAAATATCTGCAACTTAACTTTGACTCAAATTGAATTGTGTATTAAAGTGGTGAAATTTTTTGAAAATTTATTCATGGTGTATTATAAATATTTTTTTAATTTAAAATTTACTCTATTTATAAATAAGAATATTTATTAAAAATAATAACTCTTAAACAAACTAAAGAATAAAATTGAATTTTATATGTTTTATAAGACTCTTGCATTAAGAGGGAAACTATAATTATAGGAATCCATGTTCCTACAACTATATTTTCACTTACTTAGCTTGAAAAAATAATACTACACATTAATGGGACAAGACAAACAGTACCTATGGGAGGGAAGACCAAAGAGATTTACTAAGATTTTTTTAAGCATATACACGTGATATAAAGTCATTGAGTGCAATAATAGTACAGTACAATATTCGGCTCATTCCAAAGAGTTTTTTTAAATGATTTATATAGTATATTATATTTTTATTAAAATAAAAATACTTTTTTAAATATGTTGAATAAAAATTGAATTAAATATCCTGTCATAAACAATCATTTAAATATTCTATCTTTTTAATAAAAAAAATTTAGATGATTTGTTTAAAATATACTTAAAATAAAAAATTACTTTGATTAACCTATCATAAAGTAGTTTTCTTTAAATAATCTTATAATTAATATTTAAGTTACTTCATTTCAATATTTTTTTAAAGTTTTAAATTTATAAATATCAACAATTTATTATATTAATACATATATATAAATAAATACTATTATCGGGTTTCAATCTTGGACTATTAGTATACATTAATTTAATTTAACTCAACTCAATCTACCATTAATTTCAATATTTTAATTTATTATGAAATTATATATATATATATATATATATATATATATATATATATATATATAAGGTTGTCAAACTCGCGAGTCTACTCAAACTCGTAAAGGATTTGTAGACTCGACTCGCAAACTCGTACGAGTTTATGGAAAATAAAAAATGACTTTCAAAAACATATAAGTGACACATACATGACACACTCCTATGTTTTTAAACTTATAAATGCCTTGTATATGACACAAATATATAATCGAACACCAATTAACATGTAAATTTAAATTTCATACTCCATAACAAATTTCTTAACAAAAAAACTCTATAATAAAACAAGTAAAATTGCAAAGTATGTAGTTAAAGACTTAAATTATCAATTTCTTCTTAATTGGCTACTACATCAAGCAAAAAAAATCATAAAACATATATGCTAATAACTTCAAACATCCAAAGCTCCAGTGAAATCACCACCACCAATATAATAACCGTCATCTGTATCAGTATCTTGAGTATCATCAACAAACTATGCCTTAGATGAAACATCTTCTTCATCATTAATCAATGTTAGATTGCTTGAAGTGCCACTTCCACCTAATTTAACATTGACACCACCATCACTTTGAACCATATTAGTTACAACAACATCAGCTTCCACAATATTATTAACAATAACATCATCTTACTCAATATTAACTTCAATTTGCACATTTTCTTCAGTAGGGTCTTCAATTATCCATTCATCATCTGAACGGATATCTTCAAAAGAAAGAACAACACTATATAATTTTCCTTTTCCACTTTTCAACTTCAAATTGTACATGACATAAACCAAATTATTCACCTTTTTTTGATGCAACCTATTTCTTCTCTTTGTATGAACCTAAAAAGTAAATAATAATTCAACTCAATGTTTCTAAAAAAAAATTAAAATCAAGTCTATAAACAAACAAATAATAATTCATTATCATTTCAAAGGAACTTTAATTACGTTCACAACCAGAGGAGCTACTAGTTAAGCTTAAAACAAGGATTGCAAACCTCTTTAATTCTAAAGTCATATCTCCATAGAAATATCACTCTACAGTAGGTAATATATCCTTTCCAAACTCTTTTCTGCCATAAATCATAAATTTCCTAAACTATTTTGTCACATGCAAATTGATACACGTGCATTGGGATCATTGGACTTGATTGGACAATGGCGCATCACCTTTACACAAGATATCATACATGAGAAGCATCCAAGTGAAACATATAAAAAATACTTACACAACAAAAGATTGATTTACGGGCACAAACACGAACAAAATAAGGGACACAACAAACTCACTCTGTTGATGAAGGGAGGAAGAAACTTAGCTAAAAGAAGATACTAGAAGATAAACTTTTTAATTCTCGTAAAAAAAAAGTAAAATAAAATTTTAGGGGAATTTAGGCCTTTTTTTTGTTTAAAAAAAACTTAAAGACTCATAAACTCGTTATAGACTCACGAGTCTATACGAGTTTGTGCGAGTCTACCTGAGTCTACTCGAGTCTATCAAAAAACGATTCTATGTGTGAGTCTACTCGTTTATGCTTCATAGACTCGTAAACTCGTACGAGTTTACGAGTCTACCCACGAGTTTGACAACCATATATATATATATATATATATATATGATCAACTTCAAGGATCTTAACCATAACCAACAAAAAAACCTATGTTTTCTCAACTACAACCTTCTATATAACAACCATGGAAAACTCAAGTGATGAAAACACTCTTGTACCAAAATACTTACAACAACATATTTTCATGACAGTCACCATATATACATTTCAAAACAGGTTTCCAAATTGCATCTTCCTCTTGAATTATTCTCCACATCCTTTTTGATAATAGTGCTCTATTGAAAAACGTAATATTTTTAATCCCTAAACCACTGATAAGTGCAAAATGTACCTATTTTTGTATATAAGTTTTGTTGCACTTATCGTTACTTTGTGTTAAAATCATACGAATAAACCTCGCTTTGTTTGTAAATACGTTTACTTTACGTTTTCGTGTGTATATTGCGTATCGTGTAAATATCATTGAGTTTAATTGATTTTATCTCATTTTTGTAGGTATTCCAGGAATGTGATTTTTCCATATTCATAAAGAGCATTGAATAAGCTTTCCAGCGCTTCAAACCGTGCGTCAATCGAACTTACGGTTCAAGAGTTATGATCAAAACAAGTTCTGGTTTACTGTCATGTTCGCACTACGAACACCCGTGGCGAGCACTCGCTAGCGAATTCGCACTGCGAACCTGGGGTGAATAAAAAGTGCCTGGAAGCATGAAAAACACCATTCTGGAGGAAGTTAAGGCGGCATATGTTCGCAGTGCGAACCTGGGCAGCAAAAACCACATATAAACTTCATTTTTCAGCATTTTTTAGGTTATGGTTTTGGGGATTCTTGCTCCAACTCCATCAAACTTCATTTTTTCAGTAGATTAGCTTAGAAAACAACATGGAAGCTTGCATGTGGATGATCCGAGGTGGATTTCTCATCGACCGGCTCCGACAATCCGTGAAGTGTTTGGTTCATTTCTTTTCTTCTTTGTGTTTTTCTTCTATGTTGGGTTTTGTATATGTATTAACTATGATCTCATGTATATTTGTCGCCCATGGCATTGTATAAAACTTGCTTTACAAATCTTTATTGGTAATTGTCTCTGATTTTTACTTTATACGCGGGGTTTGGGGTGCGTTAGAGATAACCGTCGCAAACTTCGATTAGGGATGATTGTCTGTTAGTTTCTGGATTCTAGAGATAGATTTAGGGCTAACAATCTTCAATAGGCGTCGAAGCTTAATGCCTTCCGTGTTTCGAGGCTTCGCTCGCGAGAGTGACGAAGAGAGTAACACGGTTGTTTTCTCAACTTTGCGTTAGACATAACCTGTGTTGTGAGCGATGCTGTGTGATATTGAGGAGTATTGTAGGTGGAGTATAACTGGTCGGTAAGTTTAAGTTTGTGAGGAGTGATTTATATGCATTGTCGGACGAGATTTTCTCTCTGAAGAATGAATTTGTTTTATGTTTTAATGTTTACTTTTCTGTTTTCTTGTTTGAAACCATTCAAAACCAAACTCTTAAACGCGAGAGACTGTCAAACGACATTCTTTCCCTCGAACCGATCTCTGTGGACACGACATAAATCCCGGAGGGAATTCTTCCGAAAATAAATATTTTTGCTTGCTTGCCCTATTCTGCATTCAACAAAATGGCGTCGTTGCCGGGGATTGGTTTTGATATTGAATCGCATTGCGATAGTTTCTTTGTTTTTAAGTTTTGTAGATATCGTATATTTTGTATATTTTCACTTGTCTATACTGATACTTGTACATTTTTTGTTTCTTTTAACGTTTGTTTAAGTGTTTGGTTAGGACGCTTGCTTTTGGTTGCGCGGTGAGACATCACCATGGCATGAATGAAGGAAGTTTCTAATTAAGCACCGTAAAGGCGTCGAGCTTACGACGTAAAACAAGCATGTTTTATAGTTTTTCTTTTCAAATGTTTTTGGTTGTTGTTTGCTCGCAGATTTTGATTGACTTACTTGAGGATGCTTTTGTGATTTTCCAAGTTGGTCCGTTTCAACTTACGGATGTATGGTAATGATTTTGTTAAGTTTTGTACACGTCTGAGGTATGTATTTATCGCTTTCTATACTTTAGCATATTCATGATACTTAGGCATTTTACAAACTTTCATGCCATCCATTCTTTTGTATACTTGTTCTATTGTGAATCACTTTAGTTCCCAACCTTTTTGTGAGGTGGCTTTCCATTTGTTCATATACGCGCGGAGTACCAACATTCTTGTTCTAACTGGATTTTATTATGTTGAATTTGTTGTTTGTGTTGTTTATATGAATGCATGAAAAGGATCAAGGAAACTGTTTCATTTTGAGCACAACTACCTTAGACAAATAGTTAATTCACCTTGTGAGTGTGTGAGAATTCGTAACCCCTTTGAGCTTTTTGATCCATGTTTCTATTTGAACTTGATGCTTGTCTATGAGTATTTAGTTCACTTATTTTTTAATGGATTTTGTTTTTTCTTGGACCTCAACTATGTGTTGTTGTACGGATTTTTTCCTTGCCTTAGAAAGTAGGAAGTATTCACATGATGGTGCGGTTGAATTCAAGTTGGGGAGAGAATGATTGTGTACTCATTGGTTGGATTCTATGCGGATTGAAAAAGAAAAGAAAAAGGAGAAAAAATTGTGAAAGAGAAAAAGAAAGAAAAAAAGAAGAAAAATAAAATCCTTGAAAAAAGAAACAAAAAGAGTTTCAATAATTGTGCTAAATAAGTATTACGTGTTGTGTGGCACTTGGGATTTTGGAAGAAGTTGGTTGAAATTTTGTGTGTGAATCTTTGTGAGTTTTCACTCCCTTAGGTTTAGGCAAGTTTTTGTTTCAATTACCTTTAGAAATTGCCCCTTGTTTGTTTACCCGACCACGCTACAACCTTGAAAAGCCCTTGTGATTCTTGCCTTTGTATTTTCAATATGAATTTGTGGATGTATGCATAATTTAGTCTTTTGTTTGCATGAGTGTTGTGTGAGTGTAAAGTACCTTATTGTGTGTTTTTCATCTACCGATGATTGTTTTTACTAGGTGTGATTCACTTTGGAACTTGTGTTGTTTTAGAATTTTTGGCATGATTTTTGTATTTTGCATTTGTTTCGTGACTATGTTGTCGTCGTAATTTAGTGGTAAGTATTTACTTTTTGTGTGTACCGTTTTCATTTGAACCATTCATTCGTTTCCGTTTTTCAAAACCTGTTGATTCGTCATTCTTTGGATATTGCTTGTGCATGTTCAAGTTTGTTTGATTCTTGTTTGTGGACAAACAATTATGTAAGTTGGGGAGAGTTTGATAAGTGAAAAATGTACCTATTTTTGTATATAAGTTTTGTTGCACTTATCGTTACTTTGTGTTAAAATCATACGAATAAACCCCGCTTTGTTTGTAAATACGTTTACTTTACGTTTTCGTGTGTATATTGCGTATCGTGTAAATATCATTGAGTTTAATTGATTTTATCTCATTTTTGTAGGTATTACAGCAATGGGATTTTTCCATATTCATAACGAGCATTGAATAAGCCTTCCAGCGCTTCAAACCGTGCGTCAATCGGACTTACGGTTCAAGAGTTATGATCAAAACAAGTTCTGGTTTACTGTCATGTTCGCACTGCGAACCCCCGTGGCGAGCACTCGCTAGCGAGTTCGCACTGTAAAACTCGGGGCGAATAAAAAGTGCTTGGAAGCATGAAAAACACCATTCTGGAGGAAGTTAAGGCGGCATATGTTCGCAGTGCGAATGGGGGTTCGCAGTGCGAACCTGGGCAGCAAAAACCACCTATAAACTTCATTTTTCAGCATTTTTTAGGTTATGGTTTTGGGGATTCTTGCTCCAACTCCATCAAACTTCATTTTTTTAGTAGATTAGCTTAGAAAACAACATGGAAGCTTGCATGTGGATGATCCGAGGTGGATTTCTCATCGATCGGCTCCGACAATCCGTGAAGTGTTTGGTTCATTTCTTTTCTTCTTTGTGTTTTTCTTCTATGTTGGGTTTTGTATATGTATTGACTACGATCTCATGTATATTTGTCGCCCATGGCGTTGTATAAAACTTGCTTTACAAATCTTTATTGGTAATTGTCTCTGATTTTTGCTTTATGCGCGGGGTTTGGGGTGCGTTAGAGATAACCGTCACAAACTTCGATTAGGGATGATTGTCTATTAGTTTCTGGATTCTAGAGATAGATTTAGGGCTAACAATCTTCAATAGGCGTCGAAGCTTAACGCCTTCCGTGTTTCGAGGCTTCGCTCACGAGAGTGACGAAGAGAGTAACACGGTTGTTTTCTCAACTTTGCGTTAGACATAACCTGTGTTGTGAGCGATGCTGGGTGATATTGAGGAGTATTGTAGGTGGAGTATAACTGGTCGGTAAGTTTAAGTTTGTGAGGAGTGATTTATATGCATTGCCGGACGAGTTTTTCTCTCTGAAGAATGAATTTGTTTTATGTTTTAATGTTTACTTTTCTGTTTTCTTGTTTGAAACCATTCAAAACCAAACTCATAAACGCGAGAGACTGTCGAACGACATTCTTTCCCTCGAACCGATCTTTGTGGACACGACATAAATCCCGGAGGGAATTCTTCCGAAAATAAATATTTTTGCTTGCTTGCCCTATTCTGCATTCAACAACCACTAAAAGCCTTTTGTTTGCACACGTCGCTCCAACTTACCCATGACATGAGTTGCTACCTCGGATGCACCAGACCACAAAAGGCGATGTTATATTAAAACCAACTCTTTTATCACTTTAACAGGCGCTTTGAAGAAGGACAGGTGGTGAACCGGCAAATTCGTAAGCACCGAGTTTATATGAGTGACCTTACTATCCATTGATAACATTTTGCCTTTCCAATTGGATAATTTAGCTTTGAAACACTCCACAACAGGTTTCCAAAAAATCGACCTTCTATGATTTCCTCCCACTTGCAGTCCGAGGATTTTAAATGGGAAAAGACCTTGTCTGCACATCAAAAAATCTGCTGCTGCTGGCAGTAAAAAGTCCACCACACGAACACCATAAGTACAACTTTTTGAGAAATTGATTTGCGACCCCGAAACTAATTCAAATCCTCTTAAAATTTCTTTGATTCCCCAAAGATTTTTCCACTTTACTTCGCAAAAAATAATTGTATCATCTCTGAATTGAACTAGACTAACATCTTCACTCCCACTTAATCTAAAACCACTGAATAACCCTCTACTACACACCCTTTTCACTAAACACGCCAAACCCTCCACCACAATAGAGAAAAGGAAAGGTGACAAGGGGTCACCTTGTCTTAAACCCCTAGAACTTTTAAAATCTTTGGTAGTACCTCCATTCACCAAGACCAACATGAAATTATTTAGAACTCCCTCTTTAAGCCAACGCATCCATTTCTCACTAAAATTCATAGCCAACATAATCTCTTCCAAGAAATCCCATCCACACAATCGCAAGCTTGCGCAAAATCCACCTTGAACATTAGGCAACTCAAATTCCTTCTCATAGATAGGTCTATCACCTCATTAGTGACCAATACTTCATCTAAGATCTGTCTACCTGGTATAAAAGTCGTTTGTGATTTTGAAATCAGCTTGCCAATCTCCTTACTTAACCTAGAATCCAAAATCTTCGCAATGACCTTGTATATACATCCAACGAGACTAATCGGACGATATTCACTTAACTCATGGGGATTAAGGTTCTTAAGGATTTAGGCTATAAAAGACGAGATCAGCGCCTTGGGAAGGGAATCCAATTCATGAAATTCCCAGATACAGCTAATCACATCAGGACCAACGATACTCCAACATCTCTTTAGAAAATACAGGTTAACCCCGTCCGAGCTTGGACTTTTATTGCCATCACTAGCACTTATTGCTTCAAAAATTTCCTCACCAGAGAAAGCATCCTGCAGCATCTCACAGTCTATACTTGAAAGCCTAGGGCAATCAAAGAATTCTAACTTAGGTCTCTTACCATTACTCCTATGGAATCTAGAGGCAAACACCTCTTTAATAGGATGTTTCACAGTTTCCACATCTTCTATTATCCTTGCACCCACCTTCACTGAATGAACATAATTATTTTTTGCTCTCGTTTTCAAAATACAACGGAAATATCTCGTATTAACATCACCATCTTTGATCCATTTCATTCGCAACTTCTGCCATAACATACACACTTTCATCTTGAGGTTATTCCAAATTGAATTAATAACCACACTTCTCATGGCCAATTTGTCTTCCTGTGTATTGCCACTTTGTGCCGCTATCTCGTCTTCAATTTCTTTCAAAGAAGCCACCCCTGTCTCTATCTTTAAATCCACCCAACCAAATATGTTTCTATTCCACCACCTTAACTTTTCTCTAAGACACCTGAGTTTAAACGTAAGTCTATGCCCACAATTCCCCGACACCACGATTGCCTTCCACGAATCTTCTACGAAATCCAAAAAATTCGGATGTTCGAACCAACAGCTGAACACTTTGAACAGTTTCGCTCACCGGTTCTTGTTATTAATCTTCAGCCAAACTAGTCTGTGATCAGATATGTCACGAATTCCAACATGTTGTCACACGACATTCCAATCACTAATCAAACCTTCAGACAACAACATTCTCTCCAACCTGCTTCTACATCTGCCATTTGAATTAAACCATGTGTATTTGTTGCCCACAACTGGTAAGTTAATCAGCTCCATTTCCTTAATGAAAGAAGAAAAATCATTCATCTCCACCACATTCACTTTGTCTATTCCTTTCCTTTCTTCCTCAACCTTTATAGAATTAAAATCTCCCCCACAAGTCATTCACCACGAGGAAACTTATTCTTAATATTAATCAAGTCGTTCCACATTTTTCTCTTTTCAATGATACGACACGAAAAGTATACATTTACAAGGTAGTAATTCAAAACCTTCCATAAACAGTTAACTCCTAAAAATCCATCCCCTCTTAAAACTGAACAACATGTTAAATGCTTCATTACTCCATATAGATAAAATGCCTCCTGACTGTCCAATACAATTTATTGCAGACCATCCAAAATTATCTTTGCTCCAAATATTCCTCACTACTTTGTCATTACTCACCTGCAATTTCGATTCCTGGATGAAACAAACATCAACTTTCCATTCCATTATCATTTGACGAACTCTCTTTACCTTAATTGAAGAGCCACACCCTCTTATGTTGAATGACAGCATATTCACGATGCTCTAGTTTCCTTCCCCTTCTTCTATTCAAATAATCTGCGGTCCCTTGATTCTGGATCTCTCACTATACTTTCAAATAATTCATCATCTTCTTCTCCATCGACCCCTTAACTAGTATATCCTTGATAATCTTCCATACCTTCTTCATAACATCCTCCAACAACTTCTGAATTCTCCGATTGCCATGATTCATATACCCATTACTAATCGGATCGCAACAAAGGATAGATCCTCCAGAATATTTTTGAAATTTCCTCATTTGCCTCCAAGATCTTACTTATATTGCTGGTAACATCTCCCCTAAGCTCTTTGTCAGTAGAAGATATATTCCCCAAATGGATAAGGGTAGAGAAATAGGAAGGGGAGAAGGGAATTTTAATGTTTTCATAAATCCCCTTCACTAATTTTTTCTTTTAAATTGTTAGGCCACACCCGATCCACTCGCCCCCTGGGATACATGAAATAGGATTAAAAGGGCTTGGTTCATATATCCTTGAGCCCAATTGATTTTGATTTGGAGGCCCACACCCAACATCACTCATCTCCCCCTTACTTAACAAATTAACTAGTTTCAATTCAACTCCAACTTTTTCTGAACCCTGATTTGAAACCCTGCTGTAATCATTACCTTTATCTGATCCTTCAAAAGTAACCTTTAAACCCGCTCTATCTCACTCCTCAAAGATCGCAACCTCGTTCCCTATTATACCTATCCCTTATTCTGCAGATACACAACCTGCATGCCCCCCTGAACCCATCAAATCCTCATTATGAGTGCTAGACTCTACATCCAACCTGTCTCTCATGTCTTGACTGTCGTGCCTCTTCATCGTTTCAACATCTTCTTCCTCAGAACCAGTTTCACAACTTCTTCCTCACCATCCAACCCAGATTCATCTGTTTCTATTGATTCACTATCCCATCCTTCTTCCTTTCGAATTGTAATTTGTTTTGGTCCATGGAAATCCTCGATTAACTTGATACAATAGATCTCATCATTATTCTCAACATTGAAGACTTCATTTAGATTTATAGCAAACTTGATTTTGATTAGGAATCTGGACACATCATATTGTTTATGCTTTTTAGTGTTGATATCGCAAGTGACAAACTCCCCGACACAACTTGAAATGAATTTGAAATTTTTTGGAGTCCAAGCGTGACAAGGAGGGCTAAAACATTTCATCCATGTTAGCCTCTCTTTATCCGCAACTGCTAGTGTCCACGAGTGAATATTATCAAACCACCTTTTCACCCATGCTTCATCGTTTTTAACCATCGAATTAGTATCTCCATCAGTGGATTCCTCTAGCAAACATAAGTTAGCACCTAAAGGAGTAACTTTAATCATGAAGTAACCTTCAGCATTTAGAGCCTCTTGAATGTTATACGTATCTCCAGATCTTTTCACTACCCCCACGAAAGCTTTTTTAAATCTCTCCATCTCATCCTCGCCAACATTAAACTGTAAGTGAGCAAATAAAGGTATCTCCATAAACTGTCTCCTTGAGTTTGGACCTCTTACCACTTGAGCGTACGAGCTCCCATTATACACATTATCTCCATTCACCCACTTCTTACTTTTGAGCTGATTATGCTTGTTAGCTGCTCCATATTTTCCAAGTTGCGGTTTCGATTTTTTTCTCCTCTAACCTGATTAAATCTAGGAAGATTCGCAAATAATTTTTTCCCCAGATTTGAATGCTGTCTAGTTTAACCGCTATTATTCTTGCATCCTCAACCTTTCTAAATCTCACAAATTAAAACCGAATCTTTTTCCCTTCTTGTCCCTTCTTGCCGGCATGAACACCTCTCAAATCAATCCATAGTCCTTAAAAACTCCAAACATCTCCATTGCACCATAGTCTTATGGGAACTTAGTGAAGAAAAAATATTTGATATCTTCATTAACTTTCAATTCCTTTCCTCTCCTATTCGTCCAGATGGAGTTTTTCAAGTCATGATGCATATGTTTTCTTCTTCTCACCTTTTCCCACTGATTCACATCCTTCCCTATGCAGAGTTATATCCATCCTCAATCAAAATCCACGATATGACTATAGCCAATAAACTTGAATCCAACAAAACGAAAACAACCTACGAAACTCAATGAAACAAAATAGCAAAAAAACAAAAACACCCTACAAAACTCAATGAATCAAAGACTCACCAGTACGAAGTAAACAACCAGATACTACGGTCCCTAATCCAAGAATTAAGAATCTATAATATAAGAAATTCATGTGTTCTGGAAATCACAAAAACAACTTTTTCTCTTTGTCCTCCACATCATCAAATTAGGGGCATTTTGTGTCCAAAATTTACTTTTTCCAACCAAATGAGCTATCCAAATAATATAGTTATGGCTTCCTTTGAATTTAACATTGGATTTGTTACAAAGTAATGGTATTTGACTCAAAGTAACTAAAGATATACATAAAGCAAACTGATTGTTGGTCCCAATATCAACTAATTGTGGGTTCCAATGTCAATTATGAGTCAAAATCTACAAACTCTCTGTCTCTTTCTTATTCCAACCTTGCATCGTCTCTCTCTATCTCTATAAACTCCTTTCTTCAAATTTCATAATCTACCATAATCTTCAATCTCTCTCTCTCTCTCTCTCTCTCCCTCTCGTCCTTTTCCTCTTTCTCTATCTCTGTCTCTTCCATCTCTTCCTCTTCCTTCTTCTCTCTTCCCTTTCTTCCTTTTCTTCTTTCTAATCTCTTCTTTCTGCTTCATATTAGGTTTCTTTCATGGTTTAATAGAGATATTGTTTTGGTTTTGCAGAACAAGAGACAATGAAGAAAGAAAAACGGAAACAGAAACAGAAGAACGAGTAAAAGGAGAGACAAAATAAAGGTTATGGTACTATTAGAGAAACTGATATGTGGGTAAGACATTTCAACCACCTCTATTGTTGTTTCTGTTTGGTTTTCTTATAAAGTTATGGTTTTTATTTTGTAGATCGAGGTATGTTGTTTTTTTAAGCGTTTGCTATGTTTTTTTAGGTTATTCAGTTTTAGCATTCAGATCTGGGGTCGTGGCAACGGGTAACCGACGATGAGTGTGGTGGTGTTGGAAACGAGTATTCGACGAGGAGTGTGGTGGTGGGGGTGGAAATGGGTTTTCCGGTGATAAGTGTGGCGGTGGAGGAAAAGGGTTTCTGGCGACGAGTATGGTGGTGGTCGGATTCGAAAAGGTTTCTATTTGACATTTTCAATTTAGGTTTTGTTATTAACTTATTCTATTGTATTTGATCTAAGTTTTATTTTGTTATTCTATTGTATTTTCAATCTAAGTTTATATTTTGTCCATTGCAGATCTGGCTCTTTATGCTTGGACGTAATTAACCAATCATGGAGGACAATGTTTGATAATTTTGTTAAAGGCTTTTCATTGTAAAAAGTTTCAAGTATCTGAAGTTTCAAATTCTGTTGATCTTTCATATTATTTTGTACATATGTTGGTAACTAATTATGTGAGAAATTCAACAGGATTATATGGAATCTCAATAGGATTATCCAATTCAGGTTTGGCTTTCAATTCTACCTATTGTTCTTGGTTGTTCTTTAGCTGTGATGTTACTGCGGTTTCTTTCAATATTCAAGGATTATGGACCTGTGATTTATACCGATGAAGTTATATATTTGCTACAACGGTTGGACTTCGGGAAGGATTTGGAGGACCGCTTTTTCCGCCACTGTATTGGTTATAAAGATTTGTATCTATTCTTTTGTTTTGTATGTTTTGTATGCAAAGATATATGGAAGGAATATGAATTTGGAGAAAATTCTGACTACTCACCTAAACTGAACATAGCCATTCTCTATTATGCTGGTAAAGAAATAGAAGCAAGGGTAAGTGTAATTCAATTTTTTAAAATTCTAGCTATCAGAATTGGTAGTTCAAAAAGTAGATTTGACACGAAAGAAAAATCTAACCCTACAATGAGCTCTTTCCATTTTCCTGATAATCAATTAAAGGAAGATAATGATGAATTGATAGGTTAATAGTGGATTATTGGGGCTGACAGGTTAATATCAATATCAGTGGTGTGTATGTGATTCTGGAAAATTTGGTCAGCCTATGACATGTTTGTTGGAAAAACATGCTCTTAAGTAGACTGAGATAGCAGAGACAGAGGTTGAAGCTGGTCTATACGTGCATCTCCAGATTGGTCCATACGCTTGTGCGGAATGAAACTATGGGTAAACTTAAGTCTTTTCTGTGTATTATCATTTTTTGGAACTATCTGTTTTTTACATACAGTGATAATTTTTGTTTAGTGACAAATATTGTAGAAGTTGGATTGGAATGCATTTATACATTCTTCTTTCTTTTGATTTCTTTTGCCTTCTTAGGTTATTATATTTATGATCAATGTTAGCATTTGTGGTTACATTATTTCATTCAATTTTAATGATTGGTTTTCACTTAATTTATAACAACTGGTATCTGGCAGCATTGCAGAAATCACCAGCCTATTATAAATTTTAATGCCTAAACTATATTATCATCAAATTTGATGATGTTTTAACATATCTTTGTGACAATGCATGATAATGTCAAGAGTATGGTTGGAAAGTTTCTTGAATATACCGTGAACAATTACATGATTTGTACAGAACCAGTATCAATATTACAGGCTTTTCAATTATCTCTAGTGAGAATGTTCTCCCCCCTGCATGGTGACACAACTTTTTATAATAATCCCCCCTGTTTATGAGATTATTGGTAATCCAATGTCAATTGTATAAGTTGATTGTTTTGTGGTCGTGTTTTCATGTCATGTGAGAGTTGTTCATTGACAACTTTGATGCATTTTGTTTTGCGTCTTTCTGGAACTTTATTTGAATGGTTGCCTCCCCTCCAGAATCCTACCAAATTATAAAGTACATTATGCTTTGTTGGTTTGATGTTGCAGAATAAAAAGGCGTGTTTAAGGATTATTCTGTTGTATAGGGATTAGTGTTACTCTTAGAAATTTGAAGAATAACATAATGATTATGTTGTATATGACATATTTGTTTGGTTTTGATTTAATCATATTGATTGTTTTCTTTATAAAATACTTATTTGGTATTGATTGTGAATTTATTATATAGGAGGCAGATTGCAAATTTTCTTTTGTGAGTTTCATCTATAACGATTGCCTTTCTCATAGAAACTTTTAAATGTTAAGTTTTTGGAACAAAATTGTTAATATTTTAAATACTATACAAAATTTATTGTCACTTGAAAAACCAAATTAATTAATGTTTTTACTGCAACGAGAAAAACGTTTTTAATTCATACTATTACTTATATTTATTTTGTCAACACTATTGGAAATATAAAACTTAAAAGGTTATTTATCAATGCATTCAAAATAAAATATTAATCACAATATTATTTGCACCACGATTTAGGAAATCTTTCAAAATTTCAAATACTGTTATTTTAAATACTAACTACCATTTTAAATACTATTATTTATTAAAACATTATAAGTTTTATTAAATTTTAAATTTATGTTATTATTATTTTGGGGGTTTTTTTTTTTTTGGAATAAAAATACTTTATTAAACCAAAAAACAGATACAACCAAGGTGATCACAAAGGGATCCAGCCATCCAAAAGACAACAGACCTAAGGTAATAAAAGACTACCTATAGTTTCTCTAAATTTCTTTTTCATCCAACATCTATTAACTATAACATCAATTATATTCTTGTCTGCAAGTTGCCAGTTAACATTCTCACCAAAACAGACCCTACAACGCAGCTTCCAAGCTTCATGTAACGTCTCCGCCAAAGCACATTTTAGCATTTGACATTTCGGAGCCTTACTTTTAACTTTGGCTAGCACCCAGTTAATCTCAACATCCCAACTTTTAGGACAGTGTTGAAAACCCAACCAAACCATCACTTTCAACCAAACAATTTTAACTGTATTACATTGAAAGAACAAATGACCAATACTTTCTGTATCTCTGCAGAAACATCAACTATCATCAGTAAGAAAGCCAAACCTTCTAAATCTGTCCTTAGTAGCCAAATGCTTGTGACAAGCTAACCACAGAGTGACTAGAGATCTTGGTCTAGCAGGATTGTTGTAAAAGAGAGATCTCCAAACCACTATCTGGTTACTATTCAGCTCAGCATAGATATTCCCTGTTCTGACTCTGCCAGATTGCATACTAATGTTCCAAGAGTGCAGCATGTTGACTACAGACCTGGTTTTCAAAATTGCTTTTAATATCCAAGATGTCCCTCCCTTAATTTCCATTGTCATGACATTGTGACTCTTGATATAATAACAGTGAAACCATCTAATCCACATACTGTCAGCTTTTTGACAGATGTCCCAAAGAAGTTTAGCAATGCAAGCACTATTCCAAATACTCAAATTGATAATATTCAGCCCTCCATTCTTTTTAGAAGTACACACCTTCTTCCAAGCAACCGGAGATTTTCTAGTAATCTTGTCTGTACCTGACCACAAAAAAGATCTACAAGCAGACTCAATTTTCTCAATGACCTTCTTAGGCAAGGGTAAGCATTGTAACCAGAAATTAGAAAGAGCAAACAACACACTATTAATCAGTTGCCTTCTACCAGCCATAGACAACAACCTAGAACTCCAGTGATTGATTCTAGCCAAGATCCTGTCAGTCAAAGGGAGATAATGAGAGATGTTGAGTTTCTTACTAGAAAGAGGAATTCCCAAATATCTAAAAGGAAGCTGTCCTTCATCAAATTTGGTGATGTCTTGGATCCTATTTTTATCATTAGCATCCACATTGCCAAAAAACACCTTGCACTTCTCAGGATTAATGCTTAGACCTGTGGATTTAGAAAAGAGCTCAAACTTCTGCATAAGTAATTCAATGGACATTGGATCACCCCTAGCAAAAAGTAACAGATCATCTGCAAAGCTGAGATTAATGATGCTGAGTTTTTCACATTTCGAATATTTTGGGTTTATAATACTATTAAGTCATTATTATAATATTAAAAATTATAGTTATTTTTTTAATTTTATTACCGTTTAATATTTATAATCTAATTGCAATCATTTTATCTTTGACAAAATGGTTAAAAATGTTATTTATAAAATAATAAGTGTGTTGTTTTTTAATTATTTTTGTTAATAATATTTATAATTTGATATTATTTTTAATTTAAAAAACAATATTTTTTAAGAAATCATAAATTTTAAATTAAAATAAATTATAAAATATAAGTAAAAATGTCTGCCATTGAACAAAATAATATTTACTTACGGACAAAAATACGTTGTTGATTCAAATATTTGTATATAAATTCAAATAATAAGTAATTTCAAAACAAAAAAAAATATTTATATACGGGAAAAAGTACGTTATTGATTAAATTATTTATATATACAGGAAAAAAAATTAAGCTATTAATTTTATTTATTTATTTATATAAGAAAACTATTAAGAATCTAAACTTTAAAATAATAATTTTTATTTTATTCAAATTTTAAAATGACAATTATATTTATAAAATGTTATTTTTTGTTATTTTCAAAATCATAATCAATATTTTAAATTTATGCTTGTGTGGTTTATATCATAGATTCATTATTACAATATTACTAAAATTTATTATTCTTTATGAAATCAATTATATATTTCTTTTATAATCATTTACTATTTATAATTTAATTACATTCATTTATCTCTCTTTATCAAATAATTTTGAATGTTATATAAAATAATAAATATTTTTGCTTTAAACTCTAAATTTAATAAAAATAATAATAAAATAAAATTGAAAAAAAAAACGCAATTAGTTTTCTGCTATGACAAATTATGGAAGCACGAGAAAGCAATAAAAATAATATTTATATTACAATATCTTACCATTATAAAGTATCAATTAAGCAATTTTAGATTTTTATAAATCAATTATAGACCAAATTATAACTTACCATTTTTTTAAATAAACAACAAATAAAGGCAGTTTTTTTTAAGAAACACCAAGTTAAAAACAGATATTTTGTAAAAAATATCAAATTTCAACCAAATTATAACTTATCGTTTAATATTAAAACAAAATTAAGATTTTTATATAGGAAAAATACATTGTTAATTAAATGTTTTTATATAGGAAAAAAATATTATTATTATAAACGGGAATAACTTTACTATTAATTCAAATATTTTTATAAATACTATCAAAACAAAAATAATATTATGATTTAAATATTTTTATAAACGAGAACAACTTCACTATTGACTCAAATATATTTATAAATAATATCAAAACAAAAATAATATTTATATACGGAAAAAAAATATATTGTTGATTATAATATTTGTATATACGAAAACAAATACTATTTTTATAAACGGTATCAACTTTATTATTGATTCAAATATTGAATAACATAAATTTATCGATCATTGTATTATCTCTTATAACATAATTGTCTTATTTGTTAAAAAAAAAACTTAAATATTTCATTTATGTAATACAAGTTTCAATATTTTTTTAATAATATTATTATTGATATTGTTGCTTACCTTTCATCTCTTATATTTAATAATTATACTTATTTAATTTTTAATATATAATTTTATTTAAATATTTTATGGGACAAATTTGTGTAATTCATAAATATTAAAAAATACTAAAAAAATACTTTGTTGATTCAAATATTTTTATATAGATTCAAATATATAAGTAATGTCAAAACAAATTTAATATTTATATACGGGATCAAATTCGTTGTTGATTATAGACACTAATATATTATATCTTTTAAAAATAATAATTTTTTTGGTTGAAAATTTTAATTTTTTTATTTAATTTTTATTATAATTTGAAAAAAATGCGCGTACCATACCAATACCCATGCAAATGCACGGATCTCCCACTAGTTTAAACTATAGCAAGTTAAAAGGAAAATATGATAGCTCTGGTATGCAATAGGGAATAGTTTCAAATAAAAAAAATGATAAAATGCTATGTAACAAATTTCTCTTCTTCGGTATGAACCACATAATATTTTAAATATTATATCAATGGTTAAAAGTTCAATTTAATCATGGAGGTATGACCCATATTTGTCTTTTAGGACATGCCGACTTGGAAAAATATCTTTTAATGGACCCATCAAAAGAAGAAATTAAAAATAAAATCTTTTTCTCCATCTCTCCACTACAATTTACCATTTTTACATATCCTCATTTTCAATAAGATTTATCATTTTTGTTTTGACGAGTAATTCTTATTCTTGGCAGAATTCAAGTCCTCCCTACACAGGAGATTCTCAAATACTTTAAATTTAAATCTTTTCAATATTATGACCAAAAATAATATGACAATTTTTTTAAAATTAATTAAATATAAAATATAAAAAATTCAATACAAAAGTTTAGTGAATGACTTAGAAATATGTTTTTTTAAGTAGAAAATGTACATTATTGTTTTTAGAAAAAACATATTTTAGATAATTTATCAGCAACTTAATCGTCGATAGATTTAAAATTTTGTCAATAAAATTATATACTAAAATATATTAAAATTATCTAAATAAAATTATACGCGACTTAATAATTGATAAATTTGAGATTTTGTTATAAATTTATAAAATGAAAAAATATATGCAACTTAACTTTGACTCAAATTGAATTGTGTATTAAAGTGGTGAATTTTTTTTAAAATTTATTCATGGTGTATTATAAATATTTTTTAATATAAAATTTACTCTATTTATAAATAAGAATATTTGTTAAAAATAATAACTCTTAAACAAACTAAAGAATAAAATTGATTTTTTTTTTATATTTTATAAGACTCTTGCACTAACAGTGAAACTATAATTATAGGAATCCATGTTCCTACGACTATATTTTCCCTTTTTATTTATTTATAAGCAAATAGAGAATGATATATTAGTAAAGAGTATTAGAGTACTCCAACCTAAATACAACATCACGACCATTTACAAAAAGTATATCATATAAAGTTAAAGAAACTCTCAAAGATATTTACACCAAAAATAATAACTACAACAAAACGATTTATTGTTCCACTTAGATAACCACCATCACGAATGTAGGATGATCATGTAAAAAATAACTAAGCTTGAAAAATAATAACATTAATGGCACAAGACAAACAATACCTATGGGAAGACCAAAGAGATTTACTAAGATTTTTTTTAAGCATATACACGTGATATGAAGTCATTGAGTACAATAATAGTGCAGTATAATATTCGGCTCATTCTTAAGAGTGTATTTGGACGAGGAATTTGAAAATTTTTAGGGAATTTAAAATTATAAGTAATTCAAATGATTCAATTGAAAATGGTCTCTTCAAATTTTCAAAAATTACAAATTGATCCCTATTTTTCATATTTTAAATTTGACCCAAAAGCTTTAAAAATTATAAAAATGACCCCAAATTTTTTACATTAAATCATTTTAATACTCCATCCAAACAAAAGAATTTAAAAATGAATGAATTTCAATTGAATCATTTGAATTACTTAGAATTTTAAATTCCCTAAAAATTCTCAAATTTCTTATCCAAACACACTCTAAGTGTTTTTTAAAATGATTTATATAGTATATTATATTTTTATTAAATTAAAATAATTTTTTAAAATATATTGAATAAAAATTGAATTAACTATCCTGTCATAAACAATCATTTTAAATATTCTATCTTTTTAATAAAAAAAATTAGATGATTTGTTTAAAATATACTTAAAATAAAAAATTACTTTGATTAGCCTACCATAAAGTAGTTTTCTTTAAAAAATCGTATAATTAATATTTAAATTACTTCATTTAAATATTTTTTTTAAGTTTTAAATTTATAAATATCAACAATTTATTATATTAATACATAAATATAAATAAATATTATTATCGGGATTCAATCTTGGACTATTAGTATACATTAATTTAATTTAACTCAACTCAATCTACCATTAATTTCAATATTTTAATTTAATTCAACTCAACTCAATCTTCCATACCGTACACAAGCGAGAAAGGAGTTGCCCCTGTCGACGTACGCACCAAGGTACGATAACCATGAAAGGCAAAGGGCAACATCTCATGCCAATCCTTGTATGTCACAACCATATTCTGCACAATCTTCTTAATATTTTTATTAGCTGTCTCGACAGCACCATTCATCTTCGGGCGGTATGGAGAAGAATTGTGATGTTCGATCTTAAAACTCTAACACAACTTTTTCATTATCTTGTTATTCAAACTCGAACCATTATCAGTGATGATTCTTTCAGGAATACCATAACGACAAATGATGTCCTTCTTTATGAACCGGTAACCACTTGTTTGGTAACATTTGTAAACGAAGCTACTTTCACCCACTTGGTGAAATAATCGATGGCAACCAGGATAAATCGATGTCCGTTGGAAGCGGTCGGCTCAATATTTCCTATCATATCAATGCCCCACATAACAAATAGCCAAGGAGAAGATAACACATTCAGAGGAGCTGGTGGCACATGCACTTTATCAGCATAAATCTGGCATTTATGACATTTTCTGGTGTATTTGAAACAATCAGACTCCATAGTCATCCAGTAATAGCCTGCTCTCAATAGTTTTCTAGTCATGGCATGTCCGTTGGCATGGGTACCAAAAGAACTTCGTGAACTTCTTCCATTAACCTGTCTGCTTCGTCTTTATCAACACACCGTAGCAAGACCATATCAAAGTTCCTTTTGTACAACATATCATTTTCATTTAAGAAAAAATTACCACCTTAGAGTCTTTCTATCCTTGCTGGATTCCCCTGGCGGGTACTCTTGATTCTTAAGAAAACACTTGATATCATGAAACCACGGTTTACCATCTGACACCTCTTCAACTGTAAACACAAAAGTAGGTCTATCGAGATGCATGATTCTGATTGCCAGAACATCATTCCACATATTCACCTTGTACATTGAAGATAGCATTGCCAACGCATCTTCCATCTGATTTTCAGCCCGGGGTACATGATGGAAGTCGACTCTATCAAAGAAGGGCAACAAATTTTAGAATAGTTCTTATAAGGCACCAAGTTTGACTGGCGTGTCTCCCACTCACGTTGAATCTGATTAATTACCAACGCAAAATCACCATACACATCAAGATTTTTGATTCTCAAATCAATAGCCTCTTCTAATCCCATGATGCATGCTTCATACTCTGCTTCGTTGTTGGTGCATATAAACGTTAATCGGGCAGTGAAGGGGATATGAGATCCCTTAAGAGTAGTAATGATTTCCCTGATTCCGTTACCATATGCATTGACAACCCCATCAAAGACTAAACTCCATTGAGATCCAATTTTTGGTCCTTCGTCCGGCAAAGGTTCATCAGAGTCTTTCATCTTCAAATACATGATATCTTCATCTAGAAACTCAAATTTCATCAGCTGATAATCCTCAATAGGTTGTTGAGCAATATATTTTGACAAAACACTTCCCTTGATGGATTTCTAGGACACATATTGAATATCGTACTCTGTCAAAACCATCTGCCAACGGGAAATTCTTCTAGTGAGTGCTTGCTTTTCAAACACATACTTGATTGGACACTTTTAAGAGCGCTTTTCAGATGTTCGAACGCTTTTAAGCAGTCCTCATCAAATATAAATTCAGTGTCTTTCATTAATAAGCCGTTAGTGGTTTGGTTATTTTAGAGAAATCTTTAATGAATCGCCGGTAGAAACCGGTGTGTCCTAGAAAACTTCGAATTTCTCTAACAGTTTTTGGAGGTTGAAGGTTTTCTATAATTTCAATTTTTGCTTTATCAACTTCAATTCCTCGGATGGATAATACATGTCCTAGAACAATTCCTTCTCGGCCCATGAAATGGCATTTTTCCCAATTCAACACTAGATTGACTTTAACGCAACGTTCGAGTACCATTTCTAGGTTCGACATACAATCCTTCAAAAATTTTCCCACAGATAGAGAACTCATCCACAAATACTTCCATTATGTTGTCTATAAAATTGGCAAAGATTGCCATCATACATCTCTGAAAGGTTCCAGGTGCGTTACACAGTTCGAATGGCATTCGTCTATAGGCAAATGTACCATAAGGACAGGTAAAAGTAGTATTTTCTTGATCATCAAGATGGATAGGAATTTGGAAGAATCCTGAGTATCCGTCTAAATAGCAGAAGTGAGAATGTTTAGCCAGTCGCTCGAGCATTTGATCTATAAAGGGTAAAGGAAAATGATCCTTGTGCGTGGCCTTGTTTAGATTTCTATAGTCTATGGGCATCCTCCGTCCAGTTTGAGTTCGTTTTGCAATGGAATCACCTTTTTTGTTACTAACAACCGTAACACCTCCCTTCTTTGGCACGACATGCACATGACTGACCCAATTACTATCAAATATCGGGTATATGATTTCTGCTTCTATTAGCTTTTGTACCTCCTTTTTTACTGCATCGGTCAAGATAGGATTTATCCTTCTGTGATGCTCTCTAGAGGTCTTACAATCTCCTTCAAGCATAGTGCGATGCATACATATAGAGGGACTTATTCCTTTTAGGTCCGAAATGTTATACCCCAGTGCTTTAGGATACTTTCTTAGAACATGTAGAATTTTTTCGGTCTCTATCTGTCCCAAGTCAGCGTTGACTATCACTGGTTGTTCTAGTTCGGTGTATAGGAACTCATACCTTAGGTTTTTGGGTAGCGTCTTAAGTTCTACAGAAGGTTTCTTCGGGCATGGTATTGGATCGGGTGTCAGTGCTAGACATTCCCTCAGACAGTCATCTACGTATGGCTCGCGCCAATTATTGTCTTCAAGTATAAGAGGTGTTGGAATCTTTAGTATTTATGTATAATTAGATGGTTCCATCTCCATTTCTTTTACGCATTCGTCGATGATGTCGAGGAAGCAACATGAATCATCTATAGCGGGAGCTTTCAAGAATTGGGCTAGAATAAATTCAGATTTTTCTTCACCAACTTCAAAAGTTAGTTTTCCTTTCTTAGCATCAATGATGGCTCCGGCTTTAGCTAAAAAGGGTCTTCCTAAAATAGTAGGAATGTTAGAATCCTCTTTTATATCCATTACCACAAAATCAGTTGGAATATAGAATTGTCCTATACGAACGGGCACGTTCTCTAGCATACCTATAGGAAATTTAACAGAATGGTCGGCTAGTTGTAGAGACATTTTCGTTGGTCGCAACTCTCCTAAATCGAGCTTCTTACAGGTGGATAAGGGAATTAGACTAACACTGGCTCCTAAATCGCATAGAGCGTTATCTATGACGTACTTTCCGATTACACAGGATATGGAGAACCTACCTGGGTCTTTCAGTTTAGGAGGCATGTTGTTTTGAATTATAGCACTACACTCGGCAATGAGCATAACGGTTTCGTTATCCTCGAGCTTTTTCTTGTTAGACAAGATCTCTTTAAGGAATTTGGCATATGACGACATTTGTGTTATGATTTCTGTGAACCGTATAGTAATATTGAGTTGTTTCAGAAGCTCCATGAACTTCTTAAATTGTCCTTCATTTTTAGGCTTAGCGACCCTTTGAGGATAAGGTATTGGTGGTTTGTATGGTGGCGGAGGCATATAAGGTGTTTCTTTCTCTACGGCCTCTTCGCTTTTGTCTTCATTTTTGTCATTATTCGGTTTTATTACCTTTTTAGCTCCTTTACCAGGATTTCGATACATGGCAGGATTTGAGAGTCTTGGGTCCACAGATCCATCTAGTTCGGTTCTGCTTCGCAGTGTGATAGCATTAGCATGTCCTTTCGGGTTTGGTTGTGGTTGTCCAGGAAATGTTCCTGCAGGAGATGCTACTGTTGCTTGTTGTTGAGCTACTTGAGAGATTTGAGTTTCTAACATTTTGTTATGGGTAGCCATGGCGTCAAGCTTAGTCTCCATTTGCTTTAGTAATTTACTTGTGTGCACATTTTGGTTGGCGAAATCTTTGTTTTGTTGAGTTTGGGTTGCGATGAAGTTTTTTAATAATAGCTCAATGTTTGACTTTCTTGGTGCTTGAGGGACAACGATTTCACCCTTTTGATATCCTGGAGGAACGACAGGGGCTTGGGTTGGAGCAAACAGAGCGTTGTTCTTCTTGTAGGAAAAATTTGGATGATTCCTCCAGCCAGGATTATAGGTGTTTGAGTATGGGTTTCCTTGGGCGTAATTCACTTGGTCGGTAGGAATACCAGCTAATAAATGACATTCAGCGTTACTATGCCCAAGGGTTCCGCACAATTCACAACTTGGTGTCACAGCGGCCACGGTGGCTGCTGGAGCTACAGTCAAACTCTCGATCTTTTCAGTAAGTGCATCCACTTTAGCACTAACACGGTCCAAACTATTAACTTCGTACATTCCGTTCTTCGTAGCAGGCTTCTCTGTCAGAGTTCTCTCACCTCCCCATTGGAAGTGGTTTTGAGCCATATTTTCAATGAGTTGATAAGTGTCTTCATACGGTTTGTCCATCAGAGCACCGCCAGCTGCAACGTTCAGATTCAGCTTTGTGTTGTAAAGAAGACCATTATAGAAAGTATGGATTATCAACCATTGTTCAAGTCCATGGTGCGGACAAAGCCTTAACATGTCCTTGTATCTTTCCCAAGCATCGAAAAGAGATTCGTTGTCTTTCTGCCTAAATCCGTTGATTTGGGCTCTTAGCATAGCAGTTTTGCTTGCCAGAAAATATCAGGCTAAAAAGAATTTCATCAACTCGTCCCACGTAGTGATGGAGTTGGATGGTAGAGACTGGAGCTAAGCTCTAGCTCTATCTCTTAAAGAGAAAGGAAAAAGACGTAGTCATATGGCTTCGTTACTAACACCATTTGCTTTTACGGTATCAACATATTGCACAAACATAGATAAATGAAGGTTCGGGCCATCCGTGGAACTTCTAGAAAATTGGTTATGTTGAACAACTTGTAATAGCGAAGGTTTCACCTCAAAATCGTTTCGATTGATGGTAGGGGCAGCAATGTTGTTATGCGGTCCATCTTGCGATGTGACAACGTAATCTTTAACAAGACAGTTTGGTGGGTTCTCAGCCATGGGTATCTTTAGTTCTGGGTAAGGGATTTTAGGTTCGGGAAGATTATACTTAATTCGGAATTCGTTAATTCGGCGTCTTAAATTAATAAAACGCTCGATGTCGTCAATTGGTTGCTCAAGCTTGTCACCTCGAGAGCGAGTGTTTGGCATACAATCGACGAATTAGAGAAAAAGGAAAAATATTGGTGCCTTAGTCTATACTGCGCAACAATGGAATCATAATATTGACTAAATCTGCCTTCCCCGACAACGGCGCCAAAAACTTGATGCGCTTCGAGCACACTGACGTGTCCGTCGAATAAAGACTACAAGTATACAGTTGTTCACGTAGTTTTAAAAAGGTTGTCGAACCCACAGGAAAGGGATAATCAAAGTAATGCAAACAATAGTTGCAGTGTAAAGCTAAGGCTAAGGATTAATGAATTTTAAACGGGAAGAAAGAATTACTAATCCTAGAGGTTTTAAGAAATAACAATAAAAACGAGTCCAGAATATGGATTCCGAGTACCTAAGGGACTTGTAGAAGTCGGGTGCTAACTACGACTGAGCTTTGTTCCGTAGAAAGTACTAACTTAAAGACTTCGTCTCACACTCTCGTGCTATCGACAAGAACCACACCTTTCAACCACAGGATTTTGCTCCCGCTCGCCCGTTTTAATTGAAAAGCGTATTTTGAAAGTTAATGAAATTCTAAACGATGCCTAAAGCGCTCTTGCTATTTTTAGGATCGATGCCTAGTTTCCACTATCAGTTCATCCCTTACACTCTCGCGTTATCGGTCCGAACTTAGTATATTCCTCACTCTCGTGTCGGAATAATAAGACATGAAAATTAGAAACAAAGACCAAAACTAACATACAATCAATAATTTCGCACCTAAATTTTCTACGGGGTCCTGTCGGTAACGACGGTCCTCATACCCCGAACTCAAATAATTTAGCAAGACATGGTATTTTTCATAGCAAACATGTTAACAGTAATTGGAGTTAAAACTAACATTGCATACATGATTAAAATAAATTCAAATGCAAAAGTAAAAACAAGAAATAATCTGTAGAGTAAAAATACGGAACTGAATTGAAATAAGGCCGACAGGCTTGTTCGTAATCCAAAGGTACAACAACGAAAGAAAAACTACAATAAAAGTGCGACAATTCCTCGATGTGAGTAATTGCCGCTTTGAAACTAAATTTATGCCTAAAAATTTAAACGGAATTTTGACAGAGCTTCCACGCAAATCCCCGGGTGTCTGGAATATGACCAGAGAGTCCTATATATAGAGGAAGTGCTGATCTCAACTGCCCAGGTCGTGGTCTTGAGTGGAGGGAAAAGAAGAGCTGAAATAAGTGCTTAAAAGGGTTGCAGAATTTGAATTCTGCAACTGCGCTGCTATGGTGAACGCCATCAGGCCATGGCCTTGCTTCATTTAATTACGTGGCAGGCTGATGTATGGCGAACGCCATGGCCTTGCTTCATTTAATTACGTGGCAGGCTAATGTATGGCGGACGCCATACAGCCATGGCGAACGCCATGTCAGCAAAAAGGCCAGAATTCATCTTTCTTGCTGCATTTTCCTCTTCTTTCACTCTTTTTCTGTTTCGCTCCCGATTCCGCAACAGATGAAGCTATCAACTGTAAAACACACAAAACAAAGTAAAATGCAAATACAACGCGATAAAAACAGACGAATAATATGCGCATTGAGCCTAAAAATATGATACGATTTCTCGTTATCAAGCACCGTCTAATATATCACAACGGTCATGCGCCCGTAGTGATATATAACAAACTTACAACCGCACACTACTACACAACGGTGAGCCACGCGAGATGGTATCCCTTTTCCAACCGTTGTTGTATATGTTTTCCATAGTAGTGACATGACCTTGACACGAACAAATATTTCCTTCAGTGTTAACAATGCATTTAAATTCATGTCCACTCCATTGGATTCACATTGGAGTGTTGTCAAGCGCACATCATGAGGTATCTCAGTGGTACAACACACCATGTTCTTCTTTTACAATCCATTGATACTGCATCTATTGAATCCATCCGCGCATACAGTGACTCAGACTTGGCCAGTGGAGGTCTACTTCAGGCTTGTGTGTCTATCTTGGTCATAACTTCATTTCATGGAGCTCAAATAAGCAGTCGTTTGTTGCACGCTCGAGTACAAAAGCTAAATATCTAGTGCTTGCACATACCACATTTGAAATTTTTGTGTTGAATCCCTATTAATTGTATTACATATTCAAAATTGGGTGCCAATTCTTCTATGTGACAATGTCAGTGTACTAATGGTTGCACACAATCCAGTATTACAAACAAGGACCAAACACATTGAACTTAATATTTACTTTGTGAGAGAAAGAGTTGCTGCTCATAAACTTTGCATTCAACATGTTTCAGGCACATGTCAGATCTCATATTCCCTCACAAAACCTCTATCTCATACCATCTTTCAAGAATTCAAGTGCAAGCTCAAAGTAGTTCCGATTCACCAACCATGATCATATGTGTGTGTGGGGTGGGGGGGGGGGGGGGTATTGGAGTAGTATTACATAGATGAGTGTATAAGTAAGTATGAGTGATAAAAGGTTGAGAGTTAGTTATGAACTCTAACTAACTTCTCAAGTTGAACAAACTCATGTAATAAACTCTACACTTGCATGGTATATATATATATATATATATATACTCCATGCAAGCTTCATTTATAAACAAGAATGATGAATAAATTTCAATGAAAAACTCAAAATAAGTTCAATCTTAAATAAAAGTAAACATTAAAGAAACTTGTCAGTGCATTTCAATGCATTTTCATCTATTTATATTTTTTAATGTGATTTTTTTTTTAAACTTTTATGAAAAATTTCTTTATAAATTTTTTTACACAAGACTATGTAACATTTAAAAAAATTAAAACAGACGGACCTTTAAGGTCAAAGATAAAAAATACCTATAGGAAGGGAAAAAAAAGAGATTTACTTAGATTTTTTATGCATATACACGTGATATAAAGTCATTGAATGCAGTATATTATTGGGCTCATCCTACTTGTAATTTTAATGATTTGTAAAAAATTTTACCCCATACTCCATCATTTATTCCTCTATTCCTAAATTATATTTTTTTTTACCAAAATATCCTCCTATAAAAAGTATAAAATTTTTTTAATTTAATTATTTCATATGGAATTTAATAAATAAATCTATCTTTAAACGCTACTTAATTAATCTTTTCAACAAACATGGCAAGTATTATATACTTTCCGTAAAAGAATTTATATAAAATAATATTCCTAAATTTTTGTAAAAATTATATAAATTATTTAAATAATTTATATAATTTTTACAAAAATTTAGAAATCAATTTTCTTTATAAAAATATATGGACCAACTTAATAAAATCACTAAAAACATAATTATCGACAGTTTTTTAAATATTACTCTCTCTGTACCAAATTATAAACTACTTTGTCAAACAAATATATTTTAAATTATAAGTTATTTTACAATTTCAATGAAATATGTTTTAAATGAATATTTGGATGCTAATTTACATTTGCACGGGGTTTGAATTTAAATGTATTTTTTAAATATTTATATCATTATTCAAAACTCTAAATTGAATAATCACACTTATCAATTTAATTAATAATCACACTTATCAATTATTTAAATAATTTAAATGTATTTTTTAAATATTTATATCCTTATTCAAAACTCTAAATTGAATTTTGCTAATCTCACAGTTATTCAACCTTATATTTTACATTGATATAAAAAATATATAATGGAAACAATTTGCCAAAGTCATCTTGCTCACTACAACGTCGGTGGTTCATTAATATCATTACAACTGAATTTAATAATATCATTACAATTGTCCTACCTCCATCTTAAATGGTAAGACGTTTTAAAAATGTAATTAATATTATATGAAAAAAATATATTATTTATGATTTTATAATATTATCTTTCATTTATTACATATAAATGAAAAATGAAAAAAAATTATAAAATAATAATAATAAATGATAGATGATAGTATATTAGAAAAAATATTCTAAGCGTTATATTGAAATTGTAAAATAACTTATAATTTAAAATATTTTTTTTACAAAGTAGTTTACAATTTGGGACAAGGAGAGTAATATTTAAAAAACCATCGATAATTATGGTTTTAGTGATTTTAATAAGTTGGTCCATATATTTTTAAAACGAAAATTGATTTCTAAATTTTTGTAAGAATTATATAAATTATTTAAATAATATATATAATTTTTACAAAAATTTAGGAATATTATTTTATATAAATTCTTTTACGGAAAATATATAATACTTGCCATGTTTGTTGAGAAGATTAATTAAGTAGCGTTTAAAGATAAATTTATTTATTAAATTCCATATCAAATAATTAAATTAAGAAAATTTTATACTTTTTATAGGAGGATATTTTGGTAAAAAAAAAAAATAATTTAGGGGTAGAGGAATACATGATGGGGTATGAGGTAAAATTTTCTGATTTGTATATTATGTAATATTTTGGGTTAAATATGTTTGTGGTCCTCATAAATATTTCATACTTTATTTTTAGTTCCTCCAAAATATTTTTTCAAAAATTGTCCGCTAAATTTTCCATCCACACTTTTAGTCTCTCTTACAACATAACGACGATTTTTACAACTTAATGACAAAATTAACAACTGTTTTAATGATAGTTTACTACTTAACTACTGAATTAACGTCACTTTTAACGATGGTTTTAGCAGGAGGGAGCAAAAGTGTAGATACATTTTTTTTTTAATGAAAAAATCATTCTTTGCAGAAATTTTTTGAAAATACTAAAATCGAAATATGAAATATTTAAGAGAACCAAACACATTTAACCCTTATACATTTATTAAAATAAAATATTTTTTTATTAAAATAAAATAATATTTTAAAATGTATTAAACAAGAATAATTTAAATAACCTGCCATAAAATTTAATTTTAAATATCCTATTTCTACTTCAGCGTCCTTAAATGTAAGTGATGAAAACAGTCATATACCAAAATACTTGCAATAACATGACATAGGAAAAGTAATTGAGATGATTTAAATTTTAAGACCCCTTTTATGGTCATGTAAACAATTATTGTGGTCTGGTGATCTGGTCCCTTTTGGCACATGCTATTATCAAAAGGCAGTTGTGGTGGTCCTATAAACAATTACGATTGTGGTTTGATCCACAAGCTACTGACACTTAGTTATTCATTACAAACATGTACATTTTATGTTCACTCATTTCTCTAGTACTGTATATGTTTGCAGCACCATTATTTGCCATTTACATGAAAAAATATCCTTATAATAGACAAGTCAAATCAGAAGAGAAAATTAGAAATAAACTAAGAGTTTATTTGGATGAAAATAATTATTTAAAGAAATTTAAAATGAATTGATCTTAGATTAAAAATATGAAAAATTATTAAAATGGTGTAAATTTATAAAATATTGTATTCAAAATAAATTTAAGAAATTTCAACTGATATTAAAAAATAAATAATTTGAAATTACTCATTCACATTATATAATACGAATATTAATTATTTATTATTAATTTTTAAAATTTTTTAAAATGATCCTCATATTTTATGAAAATTTTAAATTCACCTCTCAAATTTTCAAAAGTTTGCAAATAAATTCCTAATAATTTTCAAATTTTACAAATTAGTTCCTTCAAATTTTGAAAATTATGAATTGGTCCATATTTTAAATTTAACCCAAAATTTTAAAATTTTATAAAAATTACTACAAAAATTTAAAAAAAATCATTTTTTTTCAGAAGGCAATGCAATCAATTAATACTAGCTGCATAAGGGGTTGTGCAACAACCCTTACACAAGATATTACATAGTGATATTAAAACAGGCATAAGGCACTGTGTACCATTCGTAAAAAGAAGGGCAAGACTTAGATTTATCAATTGAAAACCATCTTCAACTGTAATACTTAATTGATTTCAGCAGCTCTATAACCGACTTTAACTTGTTGTCGAAGATGAGACAGTTTCTGCTGTACCAAAGGAACCATGTTGTTGCTGCCCAGACCACCAGCCCCGTCGATTTACCAGATTTACTTTTGATTACCTCCTCAAAATCCAAAAAGGAAGCCAAACAACTGTCTTTTCGGATACTTTTGATTCACATCCAATTTTCTATCCCCTTCCAGACTTCAATAGCGACAGGACTTTCAAAAAACACGTGAATAGACGTTCCATTGAGGTTACCGCACAAGTTTCAACCGACATTACCATCAGATAATGCTATATTCCTCCTCACTAGTTCCTCTTTTGTTGCAAGCCTGCTTCTCAACATTCTCCAAACGAATATATGAACTTTCGTAGGAACTCTCATCTGCCACGATTTCTTCAATCCGCTGGTGCAATCCTCTTCCACCCTATTCATCTCAATGTCTTTCCTTAAGCTGCGATAATAGGAATTAACAATAAAACCCTCTAGGAAGAGAAGCTAAAACACACACCTGGATCCCAACTAAAAACGTCGGCCTTATCTGAATCAGGAAAAACTTCTTCAAGCAAGTCTACCAGATCTGCCAGCTCTCTGCCCATAACTGAGTCTTGGGGAAACGAGCTGAATCCAAGTTTCCAAGACCAGGTCTCGCCACTCCATTCACCATTCTCAGCGACAGACCCACCAGGATGATTTGCGAACAAGAATAAGTTTGGGAAAACTTCTTTCAAAGGAACCTCTAATAACCAACAGTTATGCCAGAAAGCCAACTCCTCCCCTCCCCAACTTGCCCCTGATTTTCTCCACAAAAAAATTCTTCTTAGATGCAGCGTCGTGACCAAGACTCAACATATCCCTCCACCACAACGAATCCCTACACTTCCCTTTCTTCCCGGCGTAACTGTTAATAGCCAACAGCAGATTACTACCGTATCTACATTCTAAGACTCCCTTCCAAACAAAATCTTCCTTAGTAAGAACTCTCCATTTCCACTTAATGAGAAGAGCAATGTTGAAGCTAGCTAGGTCCTTTATTCCCAATCCTCCCTCTTCTTTTGGCAAACATGTTGTCTTCCAGTCCACCAAATGTATCCTCTTTTTAGTGTCACATCCTCCCCAAAGAAACCTACTTTGTATGCTCTGTAACGTTTTTATAACTCCTGAAGGGACCTTATAGAAAGAAAAAGCATAAAGAGGAAGGAAATTGATGACAATATTAATAAGTACAAACCTCCATCCTATTGACAAGAATCTTCCTTTCCAATCAGCAAGCCTGCTCCTAACTTTATCAATGATCTTCTGCCAATGATAGGTTCTCCTATGGCTGTCACCTATCATCAACCCAAGGAAATAACACGACAACTTGAGAATGCCGCAATGCAGAAAGTTAGAAGCAGCAGACAGAAATTCAAGGCTCAAGTTAACTCCTCCAAACCTACTCTTGAGAAAATTGATTTTAAGACCTGTAAGCAACTCGAAACCTCGCAGAACACCCTTTATTGCCCACACATTACTCCACTTAGCCTCACCAAATATCATTGTATCATATGCGAATTGAGACAAGCTAATACTCACCTCTTTCCCCAATCTAAAGCCTTTGAATACGCCTATCGATTCAGCCTTCTTAACCAGAATATTCAACACTTCCATGACTAGAATGAAAAGGAAATGTGACAAAGGGTCCCCTTGCCTTAATTCTTTCCCTACGACGAAGTCCTTAGTAGCACTTCTGTTAACTAACATCGGCATAGTTCTTTTACACACTAAAGCTTGAATCCAAAAAATCTATTTGTTACCAAAGTTCAACTTTACAAGCAGACTAATGAGGAAATCCTACGAGACGCATTCATACGCCCTCTCAAAGTCTATCTTCATCATCAAATAACTCCTTTTACTACGTTTAGCTAAGTCCAGGACTTCATTAGTCGTTAACACTCCGTCGAAAGTGCATCTGCCAGGAATGAACGCAGTTTGCTCTGAAGATACTAGGGAGCTTACCACCTTCTCCAGCCTACTAGAAAGCAGTTTGGAAAGAATTTTCTGAAAACAACTTACTAAGCATATAAGTCTGTAGTTGCCAAGATCTTGAGGATTCTTTGATTTATTTACAAGAGCAATAAATGAGGCTGAAGTTACCTTCGTTAAAACAGGGTTGACAAGAAAATCACGAATGAACCTTATCACATCTTCCTTAACAATCTCCCAGCAAACCTGAAAAAACGACATAGTGAATCCATCAGGGCCTGGGCTTACCCCATTGCACTCCCACACAGCTTCCTTGATTTCTTCAACAGAAAAATCAGCTTTCAACCATATTTTATTTTCATCTGATAAACTCCTCATGTCAAGATCATCTAGCTTAAGGCGAGTACTGTAACCTTCTTTAAAATTTTCCTCAAAATACTTGCAGACTTCAAGTTTTACACCTGCCACATCGTCAATCGTACCTCTAGCAGTTTTTACAAATAATAAGCTATTCCTCCTCCTTCTTCTCCTAACAGTGTGATGAAAGAACTTTGAATTACACTCCCCCTCCTTCAGCCAAATTTCTCTAGCTTTCAACCTCAACAAGTCTTCTTTCATAGAAAGGTTGTTCCACACCGCATCAGCTGCTTTGGATCTCTTACTAACCATCTCATCAAAGTTAGAAAAACCTAATCTACTAACTTCCTCTTCTAAATCATTTAAGTCATCTACCATTTCCCCCACTTTGACATCTATCCATCCATAGACCTCACGACTCCACCATTTGAGACCTTCCTTAAGACTCTCAAGCTTAGATTTGAGCACAAAATCACCTCTACCCCTAACCTCTTTTGAATTCCAGTCTGACTTGACAAAAGGGAGAAACTCTGGATGCTTCAACCAACCATTGTTGAAACGGAAAGGCTTAGGACCCCAGTTCTCGTCGTTAGCCATCAATCACACAGGATACTGGTCAGACACCTCTCTCCTATCAATGATCTGGCCTCTGATCTTCCAATCTTCAACCAGTTTGTCTGACAGCAAGAATCTATCCAGTTTTCTCATTGAATTGCCGGACCTATTGTACCAAGTGAACAAACCTCATTCACACGGAACGTCCACACAATCTAACTCAAATAAGAACCGACTGAACTCCTCTAACTCCTTGCCACCATTCTTTCCTTTCTACTTTGGAGGCCACTGAATTGAAACCACCTCCTATAACCCACTCCTCACTCCCATTCCTCCTTTTGACCCTAAGAAGATCTTTCCATAATATTCTCTTCTTGGAAAGGTGACACGAAGAGTATACATTTACAAAAAACAACTCATTACCTTTCCAAAACGCATTAAGGCCAACAAAACCTTCTCCCCTAAAACTACAAATTAACTCCATGAAACCTTTTCTCTAAAGAATAACCATACCTCCGACACTCCCTACTGATCCTGATTCCGTCCACTCCACTTCCTGATTACCCCACAATGATGAAGCCAAAGAATCATCTATCTTCTCCTTCTTTGTCTCCTGAATGAAGTAAACATCTATACCCTTGGACTGAATTAACTTCGCCACCCTCTTTCTTTTCACCAAACTGCCGCACCCTCTCATATTTAGGGAAAAAATATTCATTAAGTACCTGATGATTTATACACCCTCTTGTCCTTAGCTTCGACATCTCTCCTCTCTAGAGCTCTGATATCCTTCGCCATATCTCCTCTCCTATCTCCTTCCTTAACACCTAGAGCCACCACAATCTCTTTCACTTTATCTGCCACTTTGTTTTCTAGTTCCTCCCAAAACCTCTTGTTCCCTTTCTGGACCTCAGAATCAGTGGCTGAATGACATCTAGAGACAAGATCTTCCCCACCTCCTTTCCACCTATACCAACCCCTAAGTACTTATTGACTTGAACTGGGACATCGTTGAACTCCTCAATTGAGTCTTCAAAATTCTCAGCTGACATGAGGATCCTAGTTACTTTCTTCTTGTGAATCTGAGTCTTTGAAGGGATAACAGTCGCAAGACCAACTGATTCACCTTCTCCCTTACTTTTTTTATTAGTGACAAAAGGGTTGGACTTCTTTACAAAAGATTGGGCCTTAGAGGACCCTTCACCATCTGATACCGTCAAAGTCACTTGGGCCTTTGGATGCACATGGGCCTTTATTTGCCCAACGCCCAAGATGTCCTTCCTGGATGAAAAAGGAGACAAAGTGTCTACACTCCTTTTCTGACCTGAACTGTCCTTAACTTCTCTCTTTGATCCAGCAGCATTGAATTTAGATGTTGACCTCTCGTCGCTTTTCAATGATATTCCCTCGTTATCCTCCTTATTTCTGTTAACGAGGCACTCTGTCCCTACCTTAATGAAATCATGACCTGCTTCTGACAAACTCTCAAAGACAAACTCTCAAAAGACCCGGATGAAACCAAAGTAGCCTTTAAGCTTCCAGCCTTGGGCTTAGGTCTGCTCTGAACAGAGCCTCGATCCTCGCTCCTCACTCCTTCACCTTCTTCGGCATTATCCTCCCCTGAGCTCCACCACCGTGAACAGTCTTTGACTAAAGAATCAAACTACTCCTCCATATTTGAATCCGTTGAATGCATTTTTAATACTCCATCCAAACAAAAAAAAAATAAAAAAAAATAAAATTTAATTGAATTTTTTGAATTACTTAAAATTATAAATGCATTAAAAATTTTCAATTACTTCGTCCAAACATATTTTAAAAGATTTTTCTCCATCTTTCCATTGCTATATACTTTTTTTTTTTACTTATCCATCATTCTTTACGTTAGAGTTTTATTAGTTTTTGGATGGTTTAATGCTAGTTAGACTCACACTCTAAAGTATTACACTTTATTAAATATTGTTAAACATTTTATTTACAAATATAAATATGAATTATATTTGAATGAATATTTAACTTTGTTAACACAATTTCGTAAGATAGTGTAAATAATATCTTCTATATAGAAGTGTTAGAAAATACACTGCATAAATTTTAGCTTATAATTGTATTATATTTAAAAAATGAAAAAATAGCGCAACAACAAAGGAAACTATATTGCAAATAATTATAAAAGTGTTGTCTTAAATGTTTTATTATTTTAGAGAACGATTTATGATTGTCTCTATGTATATCAAAATTGTAGAACGTTGTCTTAGATGTCACAGAAATTTTTTCTCTATTCTTATAGTCAATGCTCGCATAAAAGATATTTAAAAATTATTTCCTATTATATTAGGCAGCGTTTTCTTTTTACATTTTTAGCAACTATTTTGAAGTGTTGTAACAGACAATAAATATTGTAATTAAAGAGAAGAGATTGTATATGAAAATATAATTTTTTAATCTAAACTAAAAAAATTTCTAGATTTATTAAATTTGTATATAAGGTAATTGTTTGTTTTACATTCTTGAGATAAAAATGATGGTGGGAGATGAAAATGATAAGTGAATCTATATTATAAGGATGATGGAAGATGAAGATAATGGATGAATTTAAGTGTTTAGAAATAATAAAGAATGAAGATGATAGCGAATTTGAGTTTTTAGAGATGATGGAAGATAGAGATGATGAATGAACTGATTTTTTATGGATAATGAAAGATAAAGACGACAATTGGAAAAAAAATTAATAGTTTCAAATAACAAAATGATAAAAGGCTATGTAACAAATTTCTCTTCTTTGATATGAACAACATAATATTTTAAATATTATATCAAATTTCTCTTCTTTGATATGATTTTTTTTTAATAATCAATTTACTCATTCAATAAGGAATATTAGGGATATCTCAATCCGATACAAAATCGTTCATCAATAAGTTATACAACTTAAATCATCTAGAAAAAATCCAAGGGATATTTGCTTGACAAGTAATTCTTATTCTTTGCAGAATTCAAGTCCTCCCTACTGAGGAGATTCTCAAATATTTCTTTAAATTTAAATCTTTTTAATATTATGCCAACAATAGTATGACAATTTTTTTGAATTAAAATATAAAATATAAAAAAAATCAATACAAAACGTTTAGTGAATAACATAAAAATATGTTTTTTTGGTAGTATAAAATGTACATACTTTTTTTTGGAAATATAACATATTTTAGATAATTTACCAGCAACTTTTTTTTTTAATAAGCAAGAGATTAACATTGAAAGCGAGAACAATGGGTTCTTGAAACCACTTGCAACAAAACGAGGTAAACCTCGAGGCAAAAGAAAATTACACCCAATTAAACCTTAAGCCAAGTAGTACAAGGGAAATTTGCAAAACTCATAAAAGCTAAAATTGGAGCGAGTAATTTTCCCTACATAAGACCATCTCCACACCAACGCCTTGATATTCCATACCGTATCCAACACATTCCAACTAACATTGTTAAAAATAATAGCGTTACGCAAAGTCCACAAATACCAAATCGTTGCCAACCAAACACAACCTTCTTTCCCTTTCTTCACCCTATTTTGCTTGAAAAAATTATACCAAGATAAAAAGCTTTCTTTAATATCATTAGCCCTCCAATTTTCGAAACCAATCCAAACGGCTATCTCCCTCCACACCAATAAAGAAACACCACATTTCATAAAAAAGTGGTCGATAGAATCTTCCGCCAAAGAGCACAAAACACACTCCAAACCTCTATTCGGAAACACACACCCTCTACAACTAAGAGCTAATTTAGTAGGAAGTCTATTTAAAAAACACCTCCATCCAAAAGCCTTAATCTTATAAGGAACAATAACTTTCCAAATAATAGTAAAAACTTCATCAAATTTATTACTTGGGCCAAGAGGAATACGAAAGTTAGAAATTAAATTAAAGAAAGAACTCACCGAATATTCTTCCGTCACACTCCCCCTCCAAGACACTTTACCCACCTCTCCCACATTAGGCCGAACTTCTTCCAACATGGACTGCAACCTATGCAACTCCGTCGCCGCCTCTCCCACAACCGGCCCAACTACCCCAAAATCTCCCCAAACCCACCTATCCTCGAACCAACCTCCCATACAAGCAACCGAAACACCTTTAAGGTGAGACAAATGGAAAATAATAGGAAAAAGATCCTTAAGACAACAATTCCCAATCCACCAAGAAGACCAAAAAGAGATTAAGTAACCATTACCAATAGAAAAATTGCAATTAGACACAAAACTATCCGAAAAACTTTTCACCGTGCCACATAAGTCCCTCCACCAAAAAGAAACCCTCCTCCCCTCCTTCGAGGAAGATTCGGAATCCATCATCTTCAAATTAATATCTCCATATCTAGCTTTTAAAATACTATACCAAAAAGCATTAGGTTCCGTCAAAATCCTCCATCTCCATTTATTAATTAACGCCATATTAAAGTCATCCACCCTTCTCAAACCCAAACCCCCCTTTTCAAAAGGAAGACACACCTTCTTCCAACACACCCAATGAATTTTCCTCTTATCCTCCCTACTCCCCCAAAGAAAACTACTTTGAATACTAGTAATTTCTTTCACCACCTTCGCCGGGGCTTTATAAAAAGAAAGCATGAAGATAGAAACACTAGAAAGCACCGATTTTAATAAAGTAAGCCTTCCACCAAAACTAAGTAAACGATTGTTCCAACAAGAGAGCCTCAGTTTCAACTTTCCCACCAAGCCCCTCCACATTTCACTTCTATTAGAGTTATAACCAATAGGAATTCCAAGAAAAACAAATTTATTTTCCTCCCTTTTGCAAGAAAGAAAAAAGGAAGCCACTTCCAAAAACCTTGAATTAATATTCACACCTATAAGCTTGCTCTTGTGAAAGTTAATGCCCAACCCGGAAACTAATTCGAAACCTCTCAACACCGCTTTAATGGCCCAAAGATGTTTCCAAGTGCCATCACCAAACATCAAAGTATCATCCGCAAATTGAAGAATATCAACAAAACTCCTACCTCTTATATTGAAACCTTCAAACTCCTCAATTTCCACCGACCTATTAACCATTCCCTTTAAGCCTTCCGCAACTATAACATAAAGAAAAGGAGATAAAGGGTCACCTTGTCTCAAACCTCTCTCCACAATAAATTCCTTCGTAGGACTACCGTTAACCAAGACCGACATCTTGCTCGTAAAAACCAAAGCATCCATCCATTTCAACCAAGTTTCCCCAAACCCCATTTTTCGAAGCATAAAGGTGAGAAAATTCCAACTAACCTTATCATACGCCTTCTCAAAATCTACCTTGAAAAGCAAACAACTTTTACCCTCCTTCTTTGCGAAATCAACCACCTCATTAGCTATCAAAACACCATCAAGAAGTTGTCTTCCTGGCACAAAAGCACTTTGACAACTAGAAATAATCGAGTTCAACACCTTCTTTAACCTTGACGCCAAGAGCTTAGATAAAGCTTTGTAAACACACCCTACAAGACAAATAGGTCTATAATCATCCAAACACAAAGGATTAGAGGATTTTGGAACCAAGGTCAAAAAAGAAGAGATAAAAGATTTAGAGAAAAAAGCTCCGGAGTGAAAGCTTTGAAAACAACCAATAAAATCTTCCTTTATAAAGTGCCAACAATTCTTGATAAAAAGAAAAGAATAACCATCCAGGCCCGGACTTTTAGAACCATCGCAACTCCAAACCGCTCCTTTAATTTCCTCCTCCGAAAAAGGCGCTTCAAGAAAAGCCTTATCCACACTACTAATCCCCTTAAACGGAATGCCTTCTAACACCGGTCTAACAAAATCCGACTCAACATATTTAGAAGCAAAATGTCTCCTCACTTCTTCCTTAACTTCCTCAACTTTGTCAATAACTCCATTTTCCGTTCTAATCGAACCAATGAAATTACGCCTTTTCCTCTCTTTCATTACTCTATGAAAAAACTTACTATTGGCATCACCATCATTAAGCCACTTCAAGCGAGCTTTTTGGATGAGCATATTTTCCTTTATCTTTAAATTCAACCAAAACTTACTACTAGCACTCTTTTTCTTTCTCATCAAAGCTTCTACCTCCAAATCCCCTAAAACAACCTCCTCATCATCTCCTTCATTCAAAACCTTAACACCCTCCTCTAAATTTAAATCAAATTTACCAAAAATAGTAGTATTCCACCACTTAAGGCTCTCTTTTAAGCGCTTCAATTTTTCCTTAAGAACAAAGTCTCTTCTTCCCACCACATGGATCCTCTTCCACTCTTTTTCCACAAAAGGAAGAAACGAAGGATTAGAAAACCATTCATTATTAACCCTAAAAGGTTTCGGACCCCAATCCGCTTTGTCCAACACAAGCCATATTGGGCAATGATCGGATATATCCCTATCCCCAATCAATTGACCCACGGCCCTCCACTCTTCGATGATACCGTTAAAAACCAAGAAACGATCAATTCTACTTTTAGCCTTGCCATCACTACTATACCAACTAAACTTTTTACCCTTACACGGTAAATCCACCAAATTAACATCCAAAATAAACTTCTCAAAAGACCTCCACTCCGAACCACTATTGGAAAAAGTTCTACCTCTTCTTTCATTCGCATTTTTCACCGCGTTAAAATCACCCCCAATCAACCACTCCCCATCCGTAAAAATGGTCCTCAACTCTACCAACCTCTTCCATAAGATCCTCTTCAAAGCAAACGAGCAAGGAGCATAAACATTGATGACATAGTAAAAATTGTCTTTCCATTTAACTTTAATTCCCAAGTAGCCCACCCCTCTAAAGCTACAAATAACATCCACCAAATTAGCTTTTCACAAAATAAGAAAACCTCCCGACATACCATCCGAATTGACAAAAGAATAATCTACATCCTCCATTCGCCAAAAACTTCTCGCAACACCATCCGACATGTCTTGAATCTTCGTTTCTTGTAATAAAAACATATCTGCTTTGCATTTAGAAATTAAGTGAGAAATCCTACTTCTTTTAACTCTACTACAACCCCCTCTAATATTCAACGATCCCACAATCATTTCAACAAAATAATATTCTCCTTCCCATTAACCATTCTAACCTTATCCGCTCTTTCCATCTCATCTAATCTTCTTTGGAAATCACCCAAAGATTCACCCTTCTCCACTCCTAAATTGGAAATTGCCTTCCACAAATTTTCTCCAAGATTAGAATTCTAATTCTCGAAGAGACGTAAGTTACACCTTTTAATACCAGATTCCGCTGAATTATCGCCATGAAAACGAACCCTCTTATTTGAATCCCTACTGTTACAGGTTAAAGACTTTATCCTTCCCTCCTTTGAAAAAAGACTGCCCGAAACTCCTCTTCCTATTCTAGGCACATTTTTCTTCCTGTTCCTTTTAAATAAGCCGTTGAAACTGCCTCCCGGTTCAAAGAAGTGTTTTAGTTTGAGACTTTTCAGCACTTTCCTTTTATTAAAAAAGTGTGTCCTCGTACAAACCAAGGGGTGGTCCCCACTAGTCTCCCCAAGTACCAAAGGAAGGGATAACGTCTGACTAGACGCAGGAAACGTACATGGAACGGTGGACCCCTGCCACGAATTGCCCACTGCGCTGCTATCCACAGAGATATTCTTTTCAGAAGATTTCACAAATAAGGAACCAATTTCTTGGTCAAAAGACAGCCTGTCTATCACCTTTTCCTCTCTCAGAACACTATCCCCATCTACCTTGCTTGTAGAAATAGAAAGACACCTCAAAGCATTGTCCAACGGACCAACCCCTCCCCCCTGTAACGGACCGGGAAACTCCCTGTCTTCTCCAAAACCCACCGGCGAACAAACCTCAACGTCAGAGTCTACCGAACATCCATCATTTTCTTCTTCAAAAGAACCGTTTAAATGACTTCTAAGAACATCAGAGGAGGAAACCGAAACATCTTCAGACTCCATAACTGTATCATAGCTGCTAATAGATTCCTCCATCGCTGAACCTTGGGATTCTTCACGAAGATGGATAATAAAAGAAACCCCATCTATCATTACTTTCCGGGAATTTTTACAAACAAAACCATGAGGGACCTTCAACGAGATTCTCGCAACAGATTTGTTTTGACCATACAAAGTGGCATCATCCACACAAATAAAAGTTCCCATCGTGTCCGCAAAAGTCTTAAAAAATTCGCTACACCAAGCATGGAGAGGAACACCGCTCAAACTCAGCCAGGCCACCCTATCTGAATCCACATCTTTTTCCTTCCATGGCCTTAGAGTGTGGAACCATTTCTTCCAACATACCTCCCCTTCAACGATCAAATTATGGATTTCTCCCTCCTTGATTTCCTCCAACAAACACATGGATAATCCCATCGGGGTAACCTTGATATTATGAAATCCCTCTAATTCCATACCTAACTGCACATTGTAAGAAAAACCAGGATTATGAACGACTTCTACATACGCCTTTCGCAAACTGTTCTTCAACGTTTCCTCAGAAGAAAAAGTAACCATACTATTCTCCTCTCCATTTGCTCTGAACGCCTCCTCACCCAGTCCTGTAACGCCCTTGCCAACAACCTCAGCGAAAGATCTATTGGTTACTCTCCTATCAACCCTTTCTCGAAATAAAGGATCCCCACGCCGTTGCCCCCCTACTTGCTGAAAACGACCATTCCAACCACCTTTTACCTCCCTCTTCTCTCCACCACTATTCCGGTCGAACCTTGGCAGATTTGCGTGAATTTTCCGACCGTCGATTAGAATATTATCAATCCTCAGAGCGAAAATCCTCGCCTCCTCCACCCCTCTAAACCTCGCAAAGCCAAAACATTTTCCTAAACTATTTCTCCTAGGGGAAATCAAAACCTCCGCTATGTCTCCTTCACAGCCAAACAAGTTAAAAAGATCCTCCGAACACATCCAATAGGGAAACTCCGAAATGTAAAACGACACCAGAGGTACGCCTCCGCTAACCACCGTCCCCTTCCCTTTGGGGAACACGTCCCATTTTGGCTTGATCGCACGAAACGAGTTCCTTTTCGCCGGCGTCCACTCCATACCAAGATGGATGAACGAAACAACAAAACTCCCAACACCAACCGGAAAATCCTCGAAACCACCGCGAAGCAGATCCCAGTGTGAAGGTCCCTAATTCGAAAATTAGGAATTTAAACCGAACACACCAAGAAATCCCACGGTAGAAACCAGAAAACCTCCAATCAGTGTACTTGAATCATTCCTGAGATGGGAATGAATGCCGGAAAAAGGAAGAGAGCCTGAAGCGAAAAAATGCGAAGGAAAAAAGCACCAGAAGACGAGACTATTGTTTTTTGTTTTATTCTATTCTTACTTTTGATGATTATAATAAACCTCTTATTGATTTCTTATCTGATTTACCAATTTACCAGCAACTTAATCGTTGATAGAATCATGTTTTTGTCAATAAAATTATATACTAAAATATATTAAAGTTATCCATGACTTAATAATAGATAAATTTGAGTTTTTGCTATAAATTTATACACGAGAATACATTAAAAAAATGAAAAAAATATCTGCAACTTAACGTTGACTCAAATTAAATTGTGTATTAAAGTGGCGAAATTTTTGAAAACTTATTCATGGTGTATTATAAATATTTTTTTAATTTAAAATTTACTCTATTTATAAATAAGAATATTTGTTAAAAATAATAACTCTTAAACAAACTAAAGAATAAAATTGAATTTTATATGTTTTATAAGACTCTTGCGTTAACAGTGAAACTATAATTATAGGAATCCATGTTCTTACAACTATATTTTCACTTACTTAGCTTGAAAAAATAATAACATTAATGGGACAAGACAAACAGTACCTATGGGAGGGAAGACCAAAGAGATTTACTAAGATTTTTTTTAAGCATATACACGTGATATGAAGTCATTGAGTACAATAATAATGCAGTACAATATTCGGCTCATTCCAAAGTGTTTTTTTAAAATGATTTATATAGTATATTATATTTTTATTAAAATAAAATAATTTTTTAAATATATTGAATAAAAATTGAATTAAATATCCTATCATAAACAATCATTTTAAATATTCTATCTTTTTAATAAAAAACATTTATATGATTTGTTTAAAATATACTTAAAATAAAAAATTACTTTGATTAGTCTATGTGTCAGTTTTTTTCTCTCTCATCCATCATTTATTTTAATAATAGAGGAGAGAGAAAAACAAAAACCCCACATGATTTTGACAATAAAAATGACATTCTCATAGTATATATATATATATATATATATATATATATATATATATATATATATATATATATATATATATATGATCAGCTTCAAGTATCTTAACCACAACCAAAAAAAATCTATTCTATCTCAACTACAACCTTCTATATAAAAACCATGGAAAATTCAAGTGATGAAAACACTCTTGTACCAAAATACTTACAACAACATGACATAGACGAAGAATGCAAGGAGTTGTTAGCCACATTGCCATTAGAAAAAGGTTGGCTTGCAACTCACATATATCAATATCAAGGATTTTGGTTTTGTCCAGAGAGGTTCCATTATGTTTTATTTTGTCAAAAGCACTTTCAAGCTTTTGATACTGATATTCTCTTAGCCACTAGTCCTAAATCGGGTACAACTTGGCTCAAAGCATTAATGTTTGCTTTAATAAACCGCAACAAATATCCAATTACTCATAACAACCATCCTTTACACACTATTACCCCTCATGATCTTGTTCCTTTTTGTGATAGAGATTTTGTTTCTGATTTCAAAACAATTTCTCATCCAAGACTCTATTCTTCTCATCTACCTTATGAATTATTGCCAAAATCTTTGAAAGACTCGACTTGCAAGGTGGTGTATCTATGTAGAGATCCTAAAGACATTTTTGTTTCATTGTGGCATTTCAAAACAAGATAAGAGCAAAAAGTAGTGGAACACTTCCATTAGAAGAGGCTTTTGAGAGTTTTTGCAGAGGAGAAAGTCCTTTTGGACCTTTTTGGGAGCATGTATTAGGATATTGGAAGAAAAGTTTAGAAAGTTCAGAGAAGATTATGTTTTTGAAATATGAAGAAATGAAAATGAAACCTAATTTTTATTTAAAAGAGATTGCTAAGTTTATAGAGTGTCCATTCTCCAAAGAAGAAGAATCTAAAGGTATGGTTGATGATATATTAAATTTGTGTAGTTTTGAGAAGTTGAGTAATTTGGAAGTCAACAAGACCGGAAAAACTTTGTATGAAATTGAAAGCAAAGCTTTTTTTCGACTCGGTCAAGTTGGAGATTGGAAAAATCTTCTTACACCAAAGATGATTGAGCACATAAACACAATCACAAAAGAGAAATTTGTTAAACATGGATTGAGTTTTAAAAAAAAAAGAGAAAATCCAATCAAAATTTACAATGTAATGCATTTTGTTTAGTTGATGCCACTTAGTTTTATTCATGTGTTGTGTTATTTTAATTTAGTTATAGTTTTTCGTTGTAACTTTGTGATTGTGTGTTAATTTAAGAGAGACTTTGCACAAGAGATCTTGTACTAGTTTGTTCTCATCAATAAATTTTTACTTATAAAAAAATCTTGCTTTTTATTAAATTTTTACTTTTTATTATATATATATATATATATATATATATATATATATATATATATAACTCTACCAAATTATATTCATATGAGTAAAGGCTTCTCACACCAAATTATATTATTTCATCCAATCATCTTTATATATAAAGCTTCTCCTGTCAATACTTTTTTATAATAAAGAAGACTTAACTTTAAAATTTATCTATTTTTATCATCTACTCTTGGTCTAAATGAAAGAATATAATTTTTTTTATATAAATGACTCATGTATTGAAAAATGACACAAAAAGGAGTTAGTGGACTATATCAAAACTCATTCAAAGGATAAAAATCTTAAAAAAGATAAATCAAACTTATTTTTAAGAGAGTCATTTTCAATATTTAGAGAGATAGAGTAAAAAAATGTGAGAATTAGAGACGAGACCTATATTAGTAAAAATATTTTCACAACTTTTTACTTTTCTTATATATGTGAGTAATAAAAAACGATATATGCATTTAAAGTAGTGTAAAAATCTTGTGTTTCTTAATTGTCAAGGCATTAAAGAGGTTGACTTTACAATTTTAATCACTAAGAGAGAATCAATTTTAATCCAAAAATTATACCAAGATTGATCATTAGCCGCCACTATGGCTCTCATAACTCAACAAAAAATTGCTAAAAAATAGTCCATCCAAGACGAAGGCTTGACAAAAGCTAAGAAAAAATCAGCTAAACTATTCGTGAATTTTCGTCCATCATAATCACACTGGATCTAACTTTGCAAAGGAGAATGTCAAACTACTTACTTGATCAACATAGCACGGCGGGAGTGGATGATGACTTAAATTTGTTACCTGTGAAGTTTTTTTTTTTTAAAAGGCAATAATTCAATCGGATTGAAAACGCGTACAAGGGGTACTCGAACCCTTACAAACGCTGCTTACGATAAACAGTCCATAGGATTAGTAAGCCAAGAGTGCCAATTACAAGAAGAAGAAAAAACACGTTCCTTGCCCAACCAAAACCAGACTGTAGCTTTAATCGAATTCACTAAAGATTCTACCGAGACTCTACCGTTATTGAATAAAACTTCATTCCGGCATAACCATAGGTGTCATGTAGCTGCACTCCATACAAACATCCCCAACAAATTACCTAACTTCTTTCTAAACAAACTCACCGCTTCAGTGAAAATAATGTGACAGTTAACACCAGCAGGAAACATAAATCCCATCCAAGAGCTTAAGGAGTTCCAAACTGATGAAGCCACAGGACAAGTGCAGAAAATGTGGTCCTTGTCCTCTCCACTGCTACTGCCACAAAGAGTGCAACCACGATTTTCAACCTCGAACATCATACCTCTCTTTTCCAACTGGTGCTTGGTTGGTAATCTTCTCAGCATCATTCTCCAAAGAAAACATTGGACCTTTGACGGAACTCCTATTTTCCAAACCTTACGAATAGCCTCCAAAACCGAATCCTGTCCCTCGAAACCAACTTTCGATTTAGATAATGTGTCGTAACAACTCGAAACCGAGTACTGCCCATCCTCAGTCCAGGACCATAAGATCACATCAGCTACATTCTCCGTCGGGACGTACGCCTCCAGCCTCGCAGCGCAATCCTCGAACTTCCTCCTGCTGTCATAAGGCAGGTCTGTTGTACTAGCATGGAAATCCTGCAAACCATCAGCAGTAGAAGAAAAACAGAATGAATTCCAAGGGATCAAAGAGGGATAAAGGTCTTTCAACGAGAAACCATCCAGCCATTTACTAGTCCAGAACGATAAACTCTTTCCGTCACCCAAGCTACAAGATAAGTTATCAACAAACCAATCCATCCCTGTAACACAATCAAAGGAAATGTTAGAAATATCCCTCCACCAGAGGGATCCTTTTTTACCACCAGCAAACCAAGGATCACTGAATGCTGTCAGCGGATTGCACTGCTACATATATCTGAACTTAATTAACTGAGTCCAAGGTTTATCTTTGTTCATTAGCAACCTCCATTTCCACTTGAGCAAAAGAGCCTCATTAAACATAAAGAGGTTTTTCACCCCTAATCCGCCTTCTTCTTTAGGTCTACAAACCAAACTCCATTTGACCCAGTGGATTTTAACTTGAGACAATATTTGAGAGGTGACAATATAAAAAGGAGGGGAATCACTGTTGATCTGAGTCATGTTCCTAGTTAGCAAAATTGCATTGGTTATATTGATCATCTAAAACATGATGACCGAGTAAAATTGAGTAGGTCTGCCTTTAATAGAGAAAACCACAAGTGTTCAAGATAACTTAATTAGTCAACAACATAACGACACTCAAAAAACAAATGAAAGTGGATTCTTCATGGCCTTTATATATACTGCAAATTAAGGCCATTGATCAATCCCTAATTTCAATATGTGATTTGTGGGAAATTTGTTATGCATTAGCGTCTATGCCACCATAGATTATTGATGTAAGTCTTATAGGTCAATAGTTTCATAAGAACTTGATACTTATATCGAATTATTTATTAGTAATAAAAGACATTTCTTTATTATATTTGTTTTACTTAAATAATAAAGTTTCTAGAATAGCTAGTCTGCTTAATGAAATTTGAATTTTGTTCTTCCACAGGAAAGATGTCAGATACAATGTGCAGGACAATGAATATGACAAAATTAATGCAAACAAATAAATTGTGATTAGAGTAAAAAAAGGACACAAGGAATTGTTAACTCAGTTCAGTGCAGAGTTACATTCGTCTAGAGGGCATTAATCAAAGAAAAGAAATTCACTTTTAAAAGTACAAATTCATCTCCCTTTCTCTCAAGCATTGTCCCAAGTGTTTGGACAATTACAATATAGTATGAATTATGAAACAAATTATAACTCAAAACAAACTCTATTCCTCTATATAGGAATGTGTTGAATGCAGAATAGGGCAAGCAACAAAAATATTTATTTTCGGAAGAATTTCCTCCGGGATTTATGTCGTGTCCACAAAGATCGGTTCGAGGGAAAGAATTTCATTCGACAGTCTCTCGCGTTTATAAGTTTGGATTAAAATGGTTTAAAACAAGAAAACAGAAAAGTAAACACTAAAACATAAAAAGAAATTCATTCTTCAGAGACAAGAAACTTATCAGGCGTGCACATAACCGACTCCTCACAAACTTAAACTTACCGACCAGTTATACTCGACCTACAATACTCCTCAATATCACCCAACATCGCTCACAACAAAGGTTATGTCTAACACAAAGTTGAGAAAACAACTGTGTTACCCTCGCCGACACTCTCGCACGCGACTCAAGCCACTGAGGCATTAAGCTTCGACGCCTATTGAAGATTGTTAGCTCTTAAATCTATCTCTAGAATCCAGAAACTAACAGATAATCATCCCTAATCGAAGTTTGCGAGGATTATCTCTAACGCAACTCAAACCCCGCGCATAAAGCAAAAATCAGAGACAATCACCAATAAAGATTTGTAAAGCAAGTTTTATACAACGCTATAGGCGACAAATATACATGAGATCATAGTCAATACATATACAAAACCCAACAAAGAAGAAAAACACAAAGAAGAAGAGAAATGAACCAAACATCTCGCGGTTTGTCAGAGCCGATCGGCGATTAATCCACCCCGGTTCATCCGTATGCAAGCTTCCATGTTGTTTTCTAGCTAATTCTACTAAAAAATGAAGTTTGATGGAGTTAGGATCACAAAACCCCAAAACCATACTAAAAAAATAGTGTGTTTGGCCTTAAATGGTGTTTCTTCCCGCACAGCTTCGCCCGACGGTGTTTTGGGGCGCTCGGCGGAGAAAGACAGCTTATTTTGTAAGTTCCAGTGTTGTTCTGGAGTACCCGGCGCTGGAAGTACCGCCCGGCACTGCTAAGGCGCAGCATGACAGCAAAAATTCAGCACTGTTTTATTCGTAACTTTTGAACCGTAACTCCGTTTTTCCCCCGGTTTGAAGCGCTGGAAAGCTTATTTAATGCTCTATACAACAATGGCAAGACATCCTTGATTGGATACCTGCAAAAATTAAGATAAAATCAATTAAACTCAATGATATTTACACTATACGCAATATATACACTAAAATGTAAAGTAAACGTATTTACAAACAAAGCGGGGTTTATTCGTATGATATTTAACAAAAAGTATCGATAAGTGCAACAAAACTTATATACAAAAATAGGTACAATTTGCACTTATCAAACTCTCCCCAACTTACATAATTGTTTGTCCTCAAACAAAAATCAAACAACTCAAAGAAACAGAGTGAAAACCAAAGAATCACGAATCAACAGGTTTTGAAAATCGGACAAATGAATGGTTCAAATGAAAACGGTACACACAAAGTAAATACTTACCACTAAACTACGACGATAACATAGTCACGAAACAAATGCAGAATACAAAAATCATGCCAAACATTCTAAAACAACACAAGTTCAAACGTGAATCACACCTAGCAAAAATAATCATCGGTAGATGAAAAACACAAAATGAGGGACTTATCACTCACACAACAATCATGCAAACAATAGACTAAATTATGCAACCATCCAAAAATTCACATTGAACATACAAAGGCAAGAATCACAAGGACTTTCAAGGTTGTAGCGTGGTCGGGTAAACAAACAAGGGCAATTTCTAAAGGTAATTGAAACAAAAACTTGCTTAAACCTAAGGGAGTGATCAACTCACAAAGACTCAAACCAAAAATTCCAATCAACTTCTTCCAAAATCCCAAGTGTTACACAAAACACAATACTTATTTAGCACAATTATTTGAACTCTTTTTGTTTCCTTTTTCAAGGATTTTCTGTTTCTTTCTTTTTCTCTTTTTTCTTTTCTTTTCTTTCTCATATTTTTCTCTTTTTTTCTTTTCCTTTTCAACCTCATAGAAACCAACCAATGAGTAAACAACCATTCTCTCCCCAACTTGAATTCAATCACATTATCATGTGAATACTCCCTACTTTCTAAGGCAAGGTAAAAATTCATACAACATCACAAAAAGTTGAGGGTTCAAGTAAAAACAAAATCCATTAAAAAATAAGTGAACTAAATACTCTTAGACAAGCATTAAGTTCAAATAAAACATGGATCAAAAAGCTCAAAGGGGTCACGAATGATCACACGCTCACAAGGTGAATGACTATTTGGCTAGGTAGTTGTGCTCAAAATGAAACAAAATGCCTTGATCCTTTTCATGCTTTCATATAATCAACACAAACAAAAGATTAAGCACAATAAAATCCAGTTAGAATAAGAATGTTGGTACTCCGTGCATATATGAACAATAGAAAGCTACCTCACAAAAAGGTTGGGAACTAAAGTGATTCACATACGAACAAGTATACGAAAGAATGAATGACATAAAAATTGTAAAAAGCCTAAGTATCATGAATATGCTAAAGTCTAGAAAGCGATAAACACATACCTTGGACGCGCACCAAACTTTAAACACTATCATTACCACACATTCGCAAGTTGAAACGATCAGAATTGGACAAACACCAAATTTCCTCAAGCTATTCAAATCAAGTTCATTGACAAACACGAAAACTATTAATATTAACAAACTTAAAAACCGGTAGAAAATTCATTAAACAAGTTGTAAAGTGAAGATTTGAGAACTTACGAAAAATCCGAGTACAACTTGTTTAATGAATGTTCACCACACTACCTAAGCTAAACAACAACAAAAGAAAAGAATACACCATGCTTGTTTTACGTCGTAAGCTCGACGCCTTTACAATGCTTAGCTAGTAACTTCCTTCCTTCATGCCATAGTGATGCCTCACCGCGCAAACCAAAAGCAAGTGTCCTAACCAAACATTTAAATAAACGTTAATATACAAGTATCAGTATAACAAGTGAAAATATACAATATATACGATATCTACAAAACTCAACAACAAAGAAACTATCGCAATACGATTCAATATCAAAACCAATCCCCGGCAACGGCGCCATTTTGTTGAATGCAGAATAGGGCAAGCAGCAAAAATATTTATTTTCGGAAGAATTCCCTCCGGGATTTATGTCGTGTCCATAGAGATCGGTTCGAGGGAAAGAATGTCGTTCGACAGTCTCTCGCGTTTATGAGTTTGGATTAAAATGGTTTAAAACAAGAAAACAGAAAAGTAAACACTAAAACATAAAAAGAAATTCATTCTTCAGAGACAAGAAACTTATCATGCGTGCACATAACCGACTCCTCACAAACTTAAACTTACCGACCAGTTATACTTAACCTACAATACTCCTCAATATCACCCAACATCGCTCACAACAAAGGTTATGTCTAACGCAAAGTTGAGAAAACAATCGTGTTACCCTCGCCGAAACTCTCGCACGCGACTCAAGACATTGAGGCATTAAGCTTCGACGCCTATTAAAGATTGTTAGCTCTTAAATCTATCTCTAGAATCCAGAAACTAACAGATAATCATCCCTAATCGAAGTTTGCAAGGATTATCTCTAACGTAACTCAAACCCCACGCATAAAGCAAAAATCAGAGACAATCACCAATAAAGATTTGTAAAGCAAGTTTTATACAACGCCATGGGCGACAAATATACATGAGATCATAGTCAATACATATACAAAACCCAACAAAGAAGAAATACACAAAGAAGAGAGAAATGAACCAAACATCTCGCGGTTTGTCAGAGCCGATCGATGATCAATCTACCCCGGTTCATCTGTATGCAAGCTTCCATGTTGTTTTCTAGCTAATCCTACTAAAAAATTAAGTTTGATGGAGTTGGGATCACAAAACCCCAAAACCATACTAAAAAAATAGTGTTTTTGGCCTTAAATGGTTTTTCTGCCCGCACAACTTCGCCCAACGGTGTTTTGGGGCGCCCGGCGGCGAAAGGCGGCTTATTTTATAAGTTCCAGTGTTGTTCTGGAGCGCCCGGCGCGGGAAGTACTGCCCCGCGCTGCTAAGGCGCAACATGACAGCAAAAATTCAGCACTGTTTTATTCGTAACTTTTGAACCGTAACTCTGTTTTTCGCCCGATTTGAAGCGCCAGAAAGCTTATTCAATGCTCTATACAACAATGGCAAGACATCCTTGATTGGATATCTGCAAAAATTGAGATAAAATCAATTAAACTCAATGATATTTACTCTATACGCAATATATACACTAAAATGTAAAGTAAACGTATTTACAAACAAAGCGGGGTTTATTCGTATGATATTTAACAAAAAGTATCGATAAGTGCAACAAAACTTATATACAAAAATAGGTACAATTTGGACTTATCAGAATGTCTATCGAATAGAATTTCACAACACAAACTAACAACGTAAACAAAAATACATAGTATAACTCAAAAGACACATTGTTTGTTATCTTAAATATTGTCTCTTTTACATGGAGAGTTCCTCCTTAAATAGCAATGGAATCCAACTGTAAGGTCCATTAGGGTTTGAAATATTTCTTGCGGCTGAAGCAAATCCAAAAAGCGCAAGACATTAATTTTAATTAAGTTGATTTTTAATCTTTGGTTTGGTAAATGTCCATCAATCTAATTTGTTCTTTTTTGATCTTAAAAATTGTTCTTTTGGGAAAACTTTCAATAATCTAAAAAGTGCATAAAAAACAAGAAATAAAGGAAAAAGTTTCATTAGGCCCGAGATTTACTCAACGCATATTAGCTTTTGAGTGAGGTAAAATGCCTCACAATATGTAGAACATCTTACCTCCTAGTTTGAGCTCAAAGAGACAAAATATCTCCACAAAATGTCATGGAATCTCGCTTCACACGTTGCCTATTAAATTAGTGCCAAATAAATGTAACAACAATCTTTCTCTTTAGCAAATTTTTAGGAAAATATTGTAAGAACAAGATTTGGTTCTGCATCTTATCTCTATGTTTTGATGATAACAATGGAGTATTTGTGTGAGAACAATTTTGGTACTCTAACGTTTGTTATTCTGATGGTTTTGACAAATAGGTTCTGACTATGATAAAGATCATGTGTTATGTCACTCTGAAATTCTCAATGGTCGCTTTTGCGTAAAGAAGCAAGATTGCTTCTGATCTACTGTGTGTCAGAAAGACTCTAAGAAGACACTATGTTGCTGCTGTAACGTCTCTTGGATTCTAACATCTGAGTGTGACTTTGATGTTCTACTTCTGAGGCTTGTTTAGCTTCTGAAGTCGTCAAATTTTAAAGACAAGGTTCTGCTTACCGAAGTTCTGAAGACTTAAGGATTCTGAAGACTAAGGGTTATGAAGAAGGAGTGCTGAAGATTCTAAAGACAAGGTTCTGCTAAATAAGTTCTGAAGACTTTGAAGACTCAAGACTCTGAAGACCCAATCATTCATTCTTCTGATCATGCTTCAATCATATTAACTCAGAAGCCTCTGATGAATAGAAGAAGATGAAACGTTTGTGTGGGAAAATAGTACATGGTACAGATCAAAAACGTTCTTTTCCACTACCATTCCACTACCATGATTTGGTGGTACAAAGGACAATTTTAGTGTACGATTTTTACCCCAGCATAACGACATTATTTCAAGTCGCCAGTACTCTTCTGATATTACTGATCTGCCCTTCAACAGATCTTTTTCTGGCTATATATAGACTTGATCATTCAACGAATCAGTAGTGAACAAAAAATGTAACACTCAGTGTGAAAAAGAGAAACATTAAAAACACTGATTCATATGAAGAAGGAACTCAAGAAATGGAGAAATTTATGAGTGAACAGTAAAGCACCACAATACAAAGAAGAAGATTGTTTTTACTGTGTAGATTCTCTCTAAGATAGATTGAGCTAAAAATGTGTTTACTCTGCTTGTGTAGAAGCATCATTATTGTAAATAAATCTTTGTAAACAAACAGTTGTTTGTGTTCCCTAAAGGACCGGGTAGGTCAGAAGCTTTAGGAAGACTAAGACAGTGAGTTTTAGTGTTGTTAGTCACTTGCAGTTGGCTTGTGCATTGTATTTTCAAACAGTGGTTAGATTTCCTTGAAAGACCGATTAGGTTAGAATTCTTGAGAAGTCTAGGACTAGTGTGTCTTAGAGATTAATTCCTTAAGGGACCAGTTTGGTCATAAGCCTTAAGAAGAGACGGTTAGTCTATGTATTGTTAGTCATCAGCAGTTGCTAGTGCAGTTGTAATCAGTTTGGTTATAGTGGATTAAGACCTCGCTTGAGAGAGGCAAAATCACCTTGGCAGGTGGACTGGATTAACTTGATAATTTTTAAGTGAACCAGGATATATCGTGTGTCTTTCTCTATTGTTAGTCTATTTGTGATCTTTATTTGAGTGTCACGAAAAGCTTTCATTTTGAAAAACCCAATTCAAACCCCCCTTTCTTGTGTTTTTCTCACACCTTCAATTGGTATCAGAGCTTCTGTTCTGATTGTGATAAACATTTTATCAGCACTTAACAGTGTTCAGTGCCGATCCAGTATTTGTGTGAGATATCATGGCAGCTCCTGCTAATACCACCACTGAAGAGAAAGATCATTACAGTGCCAAACCACTAGTCTTTGATGGTGAAAAGTTTGACTACTGGAAAGATAGAATTGAAAGTTTCTTTCTTGGTTATGAAGTAGATCTTTGGTATTTTGCAGTCGATGGCTACACTCACCCAGTTGATGCTACAGGTGTTAAAGTGTCTAGAAGCGCTATGACCAACCAACAAAAGAAAGAATCATCACAAGGCAAGAACCATATTGCTAAATGCTATCTCTTATACTGAGTATGAGAAGATAACAAATAGAGAAACTGCCAAATCTATTCTTGACTCTTTAAGAATGACTCATAAAGGAAATGCTCAAGTTAAGGAGACAAAGGCGCTTACCTTAATTTAGAAATATGAGGCATTCAGAATGGAGGATGATGAAACAGTTGAGACTAAGTTTTCAAGGTTTCAAATGCTAGTCGCAAGACTCAAAGTCCTGGACAAAAGTTACTCAACTGCTGATCATGTTAAAAAGATCATCAGAAGCCTTCCCAAGAAATGGAGACCTATGGTAACAACTCTAAAGCTATCCAAGGATCTGAATAGTATAAGTCTTGAAGAACTTGTTAGTTCCTTAAGAAGTCATGAAATAGAGCTGGAAAAAGATGAACCTCAAAAGAAGAGTAAATCTATTGCTCCTAAGTCTAAACCTGAAAAGGCAAAGGCTTATCAAGCTGAGGAAGAATCAGGAGATTCTGATGAAGAATCAGAAGATGAGCTATCGCTAATCTCCAGAAGAATCAAGAAGCTCTAGAAGCACAGGCAAGGAAACTTTAAAGGATCTAGAAGAATCAAAGGCCGCTCTGAGTCATCATTTGAACAGAAAAAGCAGAACTCTGGAAAAGAAGTCATCTGCTATGAGTGTAATAAGCCAGGTCATTACATGAACGAGTGTCCAAAGATCAAGAAAGATAAGAAGCCTAAGAAGAATATCTCCAAAGGGAAGAAAGGTCTAATGGCAACTTGGACGACTCTGATTCTGAAGATGAAGAAGAATCTGATGAAGAACAAGCAAATGTTGCACTTGTAGAAATAATTGACGATGAAGTTTCTGGAGAGCCAGAAGACAAAATGTCATCAGAACCAGAATTAGACTCAGACTCAGACTCAGAGACATCCTTGATGGCGCCACTGAAACACCAGTCATGGTACCTGGATAGTGGATGCTCGTGACACATGACGGGAGAAAGGAAATGTTTCAAGATTTGGAACTTATGTCTGGAAGTATCGTTTATTTCGGAGGAAACCATAAGGGAAAGATCATTGGCTCTGGAACTGTTGTTTGCAAATTTGGAAATCAGTTTTTCAGAACCTAAGAAAAAGGCAGAAGAAATCAAAGATTCAGAAGCTTCTACTTCGTATATTATTGTTACTCCCTCTGATCCTCCACAACAAAAGAAAAGTAGAATTGCAACTTCACACCCTGGAGAATTGATTCTGGAAATAAGGACGCTCCTATCATAACCAGATCAGCCTTCAAAACTGCTAAAGAAACACTTCTGGGTTTGGTGTCTTTGATCGAGCCAACATCTGTTGATGAAGCTTTACTAGACAAAGACTGGATTCTGGCGATGGAAGAAAAACTTAACCAGTTTTCAAAGAACGATGTTTGGGATCTTGTTCAAAAGCCTAAAGGTGTCCACGTTATTGGAACTAAATGAGTATTCAGAAACAAGCTCAATGAGAAGGGTGAGGTTGTCAGAAACAAGGCAAGACAGCTTGCACAAGGTTATAGTCAACAAGAAGGAATAAACTATACAGAAATCTTTGCTCCAGTCGCCAGGCAAAATTCGAGATGAGTCTGATGGGTGAATTGAAGTTCTTTCTGGGAAATCAAATTGAACAAAAATCAGAGGTTACTTACAAAGTAAGTACACCAAAGAACTTCTGAAGAAATTCAACATGATAGAGTGTACACCAGCTAAGACTCCAATGCATCCAACATGTATTCTGGAAAAAGAATAGGTAAGTGGAAAGGTTTGTCAGAAGCTCTATCGTGGTATGATAGGCTCTCTTCTGTACTTAACTGCTTCTAGACCTGATGTTCTTTTTAGTGTTCATTTGTGTGCTAGATTTCAATCAGATCCTAGAAAATCTCATTGACTGCTGTTAAAAGAATTCTAAGGTATCTAAAAGGAACTACTAACCTTGGCCTGATGTATGAGAAAACATCAGAGTACTCTCTTTCTTGTTGTTGTGATGCAGATTACGTAGGAGACAGATTGGAAAGAAAAATCACCTCTGGAAACTGTCAGTTTCTCGGGAAGAATCTGATCTCATGGTAAAGCAAGAGGCAATAAAAAATTGCTCGCTCAACAGTAGAAGTAGAGAACATATCCACGTCTCTATGCAATATGCAGATGTTGTGGATGAAGAACCAGCTAGAAGATTACCAGATACATGAGAGTAACATTCCTATATTTTGTGATAATACTGCTGCTATCTGTTTAAGTAAGAATCCAATCTTACATTTTAGGGCTAAGTGTCATACCCAAAACTTTGACCACCAAGATTTCCCATCATTGTGCAAATCATAACCACAATTTGGATGTACCTTCAGGCCTCATCAATCTCCTCAAGGATTGTTGAGCTTTCACTACAACCAAGAATTAGGGTTTTAAGCCCTCTCAGAGCACTTGGACAAATGATCAATCAAGGAATGACATGATCTTCAACTTGTCTAACCTCTAAAACACCTATAAACGATCAATAGGACTCCCACATCAAGAATCGAGCACAAAGTTGCAACATTCCAAGTGGATTAGGCCTCAAGATCACCAGTGTCACCAAATTAGGGCTTTGGTCGACTGAGGCCTCTAGATGAAAATTTTAATTTAGGCATGAGCCAATGCTTCAAAGCACAACCTAATATACTTCAAGGGACCTCATGGACCCAATCATCAAGTCAATTTAACCTCAGGGGATGCATTTACCAAAAATCAGGAATTAGGGTTTCTTGACCTAATTCACCCCTAAGTTGACTTTTGGGACAAAGCATGAGCCAAGACCTCAAGACATGATTTGCGGGCCTCAAATACACCACATTGATCCATTTACAACAATGGATTGATTCAAGAAGCTTGATTCACAAGTTTCAATTTCATCTGGACCACAGTTAGGGTTTTGAATAAAAAGTCAACTGTACCTTTGACTTTTGACCAAGACATGCTCCCAAACCTTGGGACATGATTCAATACACCCTATAACACCTATGGAATCCATCCATTAGGTTTGGTTTAGGTCAAGGACTTGATTTCACAAAGGATCGCACAGTTTGGATTTCGTCCGATAAAAAGTCAACTGTGCACAAAATCAAGTTTGACTTTTTGGAAATTTTCACAAATATGGTTACCCTAAGTAAAAAATAATGTTAATGCATGGTATTGATCATCATTCATTAAGAAAAATCAAGAAAAGTGAGGTTTCTTTCAAAAGGGGCAACCATAAGAAACCAAAATTTTTCTAAGTTATGGAACAAAAGTGATTTTGGTACCAACTTCCAAGGATCATAACTTGAGATCCAAGCAACCATTTTGGGTGATCCAAAGCTGGATTTGTAGGTCTTGCTACACTCTACAAAAGCTTCAACTACCTCAGACTCCAATTCTTTATGGATTTTGAGTTATGGATTGATCAAAATCAGAAAAACATGAAAATGACTCTTTTTCCAACACTTAGTGAAAATCTGTCAAAGTTACCAGCCTTGAACATCAATGTTTATGAGGATTTTTTAGTTGGATCCAAATAGTTTCAAAAAAACTATGATCACACATGTTTTGTATCATATGAGGTCTTTCTAAAAAGCACAAGAGCCTCCCATAACTCAACATGAGCAGGGAGATATGATCCCCTCAAAATCACTATTTCCAACTGCCTTGTACAAGGCAGATTTTGTGCATTTGCTCGATTTAGAAAATTTGGACAACTCCAAGCCTTGTCATCCATTTGGACACATCTGAGGATAAAACAAAAGGAGAATGATCTGATCCCCAAGCCTCCAAAGTCCAAGAATCTACACTTAGCCATAACAAACCTAAAAAGGCTAAAAAGGTGCCAAGACTCCAATTTTGTTTCCAAGCATTCAATGGATGCACCAAGGTGGCATGGACTGACACATTCCTAATTGAATGAGTCAAGAATCAGCACTGAATCAAAGAACCATAGGTATGTGCCCTAACCTCAATTCAATGGCTATAAGAGACTAAAGATTTCCTTGGATCAACATTGGCCAAAGGCCTGTACCAACTGCCATTCACTATTTCTTACAAAAAAAACTTGCTCTACTATAAATAGAGCTCATTTGTGCTCAGTTTGAGTACACCAAAGCACTACAACTGATGCTTTCCTCAAAATCTCTCTCTCTCTTTAGGCCAAAATGACTTCTTTTGCAAGTCATCTCTGAGTTTTTGAGTTAGAGAGCAATTCCATCATAGCTCATGATCCAAACACATCCAATATATTATATGTAAGCTGTCCAAACACTCACTTGTGACCTGAAACACCCAAATCAGAAAATCCACCTCCAAAAACTCAAAATTAGACTTTTATGCATTTTCCAAGCCATGCCTTGATTCAGTCACTTTCAAAACCAAACAAGGCCTCAAACACACTCCAAATATCATCCTCAAACTGTCCCAATTGGTTTCCCTCATCTGGAACACCATTTGAGAGAGTTGCATTGCCCCTTTTGCAAGAAAGAGCTAAAACTTGTTCCTGAGGATTCCATCTGGTTTTGATCATCCTAAAAGCTTCTAAGGGATCAATCAAGAGTGTCCAAAGCATTGGATTACTTCTGGCACAAGGATCTTGACAGTTATCACAAGAAGCTCCAAGAGGTAAGTGCATCACAACTTGAACTCTTTGAATTATGCATTCCTTTGATGTTCATTGATCATAAACATCTCATATATGTTGTATATGTTGTGTTTGAACCAATTTGCCCTGCTATTGTTGACTATGTGGTGAGATAGCATAAACATGCAAATCTAGGCCTATTTTGAAACCACAATCGGGTTTTAAAATAGGGACACTTTCTGAAAATTCCAAAAGCACCATTGGATTCCTTGTGAAATTCAAGGCCAGATGCACCTAAATTTTGTCAAAATCCATGGAGAAATGAGAAAGTTAGAGGCTTCACGTAAATTGCCAAAACTTGCCTTGCCTTGGCCTTGGCCAGGCCTGAAAACAAGGCACCCCATATATGCACATGGGGTGGTTTTGATACATGGATGTATCACCACCCCAGTGGTAGCATGCATGTGTGTTTGTTGGCAAGGTCATGGGTTCAAATCCCACCCAGACCCTTTTTACAACTCTCTCATTTTTTCTATTTTTTTCAATATTTTCATGTTTTTGTTAATTAATTCAAAAATTAATTTCTCTCTCAATTTTAATTATTTTTTATTGATTCTTTTTTTGAAAATTCACAAAAATATTAATATATTTTATTCCATGAAAATTTCACAAAAATATTATATATTTCATATATTTGATATTTTTGTAAAGAATTATATTTTTATTTGTTTTTAGACATTAAAAATATTTCTTTCTCTTGGTTTTGCAAAATTCAAATGATTTTTAAATCATCCCATGAATGAAACATGATTTTCCAAATATAAGTCCAAGATCACAACCTTTTTTCGCATGTTTGATTATTTTAATTGAATTTTTATTCAATTAAAATACATTTTAAAACCAAAAATTAGGGTTTTGATCATTATCACCCTAACAAATCTTTTTAAACATCTTTGGGCCTCTAATAGAGTGTAAGACCCATCCCCTTTATAAATACAAAATAATTTGGACCTCAGTCATTGTATAAGTCCCGACACGTTTTCAGAAATCACGGCGCAATCGCCATTTCAAAACAAAAATCATCTGGGCCTACCGTCGTGTTGTAAGTCCCATTTCTTTTTCAAACATCTTTGGGCCTCTAATAGAGTGTAATACCCATTCCTTGTACATAGAAAACCTTTTTGGGCCTCAATCATTGTATAAGTCCTGACACGATTTTCAAAATAACGGTGCGATCGTTGATTTTTATCTGGGCCTCTCCTAGAGTTGTAAGCCCTATCACTTGTACAAAAATAAACTTCGGGCTTCTCCTTGAGGTATAAGACCCAACCCTATTTGTAGATACAATAATTTGGGACTCAGTCATTGTATAAGTCCCGATACAATTCTCAAAACAACGATCCGATTACTGTTTTTCATCTGGGACTCTCCTTGAGTATAAGCCCCAATCTTTTCAAAAACAACTTCCCTTTTGATTTAGGTTTAAATCTATAGTTGTTATCAAAACTTTATTTAATTTCTTGAACAACTAACCATACAGCTGTTACAATGGAAGCTTGCTCGCCTGTAAGTTTTTACCGCTTTCTTTATATGCTTATATATATATATATATATATATATATATATAACTGTATTGCTGGAAGCTTGCTCACCTGTAAGTCCTTCTTTCATTCTTTTAAATACTTGTCATATATATATAACTGTATTGCTGGAAGCTTGCTCACCTGTAAGTCCTTCTTTCATATCCTTTTAAATACTTGTCATATATCAACTGTATATATACTTGTATATCTGCTTAGAGTTTTCCCCGACAATTAGGTCTAGAACTAGATAAAGCCAGTGGTCACTCTTTCAACACAGTCAAAACTAGTTCCCCATAGGAATTCCAGATACAGTCTTGCCTTCTCTTGGGCTTAAACAATATGGAACAAAGAGAAAGACATTATTTCCGGTGAAACTTTTCTTAGACTGCCACTATTAGAAAATTGTCAAAGAAATTCATTTCCCCATAGAGGATTAATTCCCGGTGAAACCTCTCTTGAATTTCTTCAAACCCTAGAACTGTTCACTAAAGAAAAGATTATTACCGGTGAAAATTTTCTTGAACTTTTCTTAAGTTTGGACCCACAGGCTTCCTAAAAGCATCCCCGCCTCCTCTTGGGCTTTGTACAAGGACCTTCCGGCTTCTTAGAAGTTCTCATGCCTTCTCTTGGGATTAATACAAGGACCCTGAAGACCTCTTAAAGGTATAGGACAGAACTTAGTCATCCTTTGCTAGAGCAGTCTTTCTAAAGAGTCAAAACCTTGGACAATTTAGGGTTGATTCTCATCCCTTAAAACACCAGCCTCCTCTTGGGCATCATACAAAGACAAACTCTTTCATACCGGTAGACTCGGACAGTCTAATCTCCTCTTGGATCTCAAAGACATTCTCAAGTTCCCTACAAACACAGGAAAAATCTTGGTCATTTAAACCAATCTCCAGTAGAGTTAAAACCCCCATAGGTTCTAAAACTCAATCTTTATCCTAAAATTTCCCCAGCTTGGGTCATAACACTATCCCAAATCCGAACCTCAAGGCATCTGATACCTCAACTCTTCTGTAAACCCCAACAAGAGTTGATTCCCCATCTTGGACCTGCTTCTTGATCTCAATAATCATCATCAAAATCCATCCTCCTCTTAGGCTTTGTATAATGACTTTCCTCAGCAGAGTTAATAGCACTCTCTTGTTGAGACCATCATTCTCTTGTTGAGTTAACCCCTATTTAGCCTCAATCTTGGGCTTTGTACAAGACAAACAAAGTACTCTCTTTTTGAGTCAATCACCTTTCCTCACTCTCTTGTTGAGTAAAATCTTCTTTCTCAAAAGCACTCTCTTCTTGAGTCAGCCACCTTAAAGCACTCTCTTGTTGAGTCGACCTTTTTCAGCCTCCTCTTAGGCTTTATATAATGATTTTCCCCAGCTGAGTTAGCTTCAAAAGTACTCTCTTGTTGAGTCAATTACCTTTTCCACACTATTTTGTTGAGTCAATGGTACAAAACATAAGCATTCTATTGTTGAGTCATTCCTTTAGCCTCACTCTTGGGCTTTGTACAAGACATATATAAACTTTCTCCAATAAAGTCAAAATCTTTATAACCTTCTCTTAAGCTCTGGAAAAATATCTTCCTCAGCAAAGTCAATTCTTCCCAGCCTTCTTTTAGGCTTTGAGAAATAATATCCCTAAGCAGAATTAACCTTCTTTTCAGCCTCATCTTAGGCTTTATGTAACGATTTTACCCAGTTAGGTCAGCCTCAATCTTGGGCTTTGTACAAGACACCTAAAAATCCTCAGCTGAGTCAGTCAACTACATTTCTAGCCTCAATCTTGGGCTTTGTACAAGATAGATAACGATTTCTTTCCCATAGAGTCAGTTTCTTTTCCAGCCTCAATCTTGGGCTTTGTACAAGACACCAAATAAAACACTCTCTTGTTGAGTCAGTCTCATTTCAGCCTCAATCTTGGGCTTTGTACAAGACACCGTATAAATCTCTCCAGCAGAGTCAATCTTCTTTTAGCCTCAATCTTGGGCTTTGTACAAGACAGACAAAATATTCCCCCAGGAAAGTCAACTTTTAGCCTCCTCTTAGGCTTTGTATAATGATATCCCCAAGAGAGTCAGTCTCTTTTTTAGCCTTAATCTTGGGCTTTGTACAAGACAGATAAACACTCTCTTGTTGAGTCAGTCTTTTCTAGCCTCCTCTTAGGCTTTGTATAAGGACTTCCCCAATGGAGTCAATCAATCTCTTATCTTCAACCTTGTGCTTTGATCAAGGAACATAAAAATCAATATCCCCCTCAGAGGAAATAAAAATCTCTCTGCAGGAAGTCATTTCTCAGTGATATCACACATAAAACAGGCATTCAAAACAAACCCTAAATCCCAGATAACTGCTATAAGTGGCATACTTGTTGATTCAAACATCCAAGCTATCACCCATCTCTTATCCTGGCAAACTTCCTCTTTCATCTAATTGCTGTAAGTGGCAAGTCTTTGGATTACTTACATCCATGCCACTGTCCCTCTCTTAGCATGAAAAACTCCTAAGGAAAAATGGCATTGCTCAACATTGAGTTAAAGTTTTCTCCTTCGGGACAAATCCCCTATAAAGGAAATTAAGGCATTGCTGGATTCTCATATCCCAGTTAAAGTAACCCTCCTTTATAAATAGTCACCCAACAGTTGTGATAAACAGACGAGATGTCTCGCTTTAGAGATGACAAGTTCTCTCTCAATCAAACCTTTTAGCTTCAATATTGGGCTTTGAACAAGACACAAATACTCCTTTTAGCTTCAATCTTGGGCTTTGAACAAGACACCAAAACATCATCTCTTTCCTCCCATAGAATAGGAGGAACTATGATTGCTCTAATTTCCCTGTTTCTTTAAACGGGAATACATAGGCATACGATTGTGAAATCTTAGCGAGCATACCAATAAAAAACTCTAGGTTCATTACCTTCGCATACTAATCAAACATTCTAGGTTCAGTACCTCACCAAAATCATTAAAAAATCTCTCTCTCACTCAAAGAAGAAACTTTCCCAACCCACAACGGATAAACAACATCAAGTATAAAAGTAGAACCTATTGCTAACAACCCGTGGATAACCACATATAGGATGGGTAACTGACAACTCCCCATTGTATAACCTGACCCCGAACTCCCCGAATCTCTTAAGCATTTGTTTAGTTAAACACTCGCGTGCAAGGTTAGTTTTAGATAGCTTCCCTTTCCCTTCCAGCTTCACGGGATAAATAAGAAATCAGAAAGTAGCACCCCACTCCTACCATTCCAGTGAGGAGAAACCCATTTGCGATAAGGTGGTCGCGTCACCGACAAAAATTGCACTCTACAGTGAATGGAGACTCTGCTGGGGAGTTATTTTGTCTTTATAGGATTAGGATTATAGTTCCTAAGAGGTCTAGGATGTTAGTTTTAGGAATCATACTATATATATATCGCTTTTCCTACTTGAAATCCGTGTTTAGTTTTCTGCTAATGGGAATGCAAGTGATGTCGCATGTGGAAAGTTTGAGTGATACCTAAGATAGGTGATGGCATAGACGGGCAGTATTACAGGGAGTGAATCCTGAATAAGCTATCCTGGTAGACCATCAAATCAGTGGAGATACCCTTTGCGGATTCAATGCTTAACGACTCCGTTGTGAAGGCAGATTGTCCCAATGTGGTATCCGTGAAACTGAGGATTTAGTAGACAGTAACCATGTGGCCATTTGGTAGTGCGGTGACTATCAGAAATAGTTGACACACGATACTACACTCAATTGAGATTACCCTAGGATGCTACAACTCGCTCGGGTGAACCAGCTTGTTGTTGTTATCCCTAGGGTTTATCACTGTCTACGCTGATTCAGTTCTATGATCTGGTTTATCACTATTTCACATTCCCGGATTATCAACTAGCACCAACACTGGAGGAATACTCTCACCTGACTGATTTACCCATCACTGACCAAGCTCCCTTTTCTGGACTGGAAGAAATTCCAAAAGATCAAACCATTGCAAGAGCAATCTATTTGGACGAGTCAGAAGTCAGGACTCACATGACCACTAAGGAAGGAATCCAAGGTTTACCGGCCAAATTTTTGGTAGAGAAAGCCCTATACTTTGCCAGTGTAGGAAACGTTACTGCTTTCGAAGATATCTTTGTTCTACTCACATACGGGTTGTTCCTTTTTCCCAACATTGATGACTTCGTCGATACCAATGCCATTAAGATATTTCTGATTGGAAACCCCGTACCAACTTTGCTCGCAGATGCTTATCATTCTGTACACTTAAGGATTTTATACAGCGGAGGAATGATCACATGTTGTGTACCCCTGCTATACAAATGATTCACTTCCCATTTACCCAAGTCTGCTGCTTTTTAGGTCATAAGAGTACTCTATGTTGGTCACAGAGAATCATGTCTCTTACCAGCTCTGACATAGATTGGTACAATCGAATCTATGACGGGATAAGGATCATTGACAAATGTGGAAATTTCCCTAATGTACCCCTCATAGGAACTAAAGGAGGAATCAACTATCATCCAGTTTTAATTTGTCGTCAACTCGGATACCCGATGAGGCATATCCCGTGTAATGTTCATCTGGAAGGTCTTTTCTTCAAAGAAGGAGAAAATGACAGGGCACTAAAGACATAAATAGTGCATGCCTGGAAACATGTTCACAGAAAAGGAAGAGAGTCTCTAGGAAAACCGGACTGTGTCTCCGTGGAACCTTATCTCCACTGGGTACAAACTAGAGCCCTCAAGCTGAGGATGCCTTACCCTCGTTAAGAAGTTCTTTCGCTAAAGGAATCTATCCTTTATTTTATGTCTGATGCGGAAAAACTTTAGGCCACTCTCAACAAAGTTCGACGGGAAAAGAAATCTTGGAAGAACAAGTACCGTATTCTCAATGTGGAATGTACCCAAATTTAGCAACTATTAAAAGAAAATGACGCAATGATTAGGATATTAGAGCAACATGTTGTAGAAAATCAAGAAGACCGAAGAAACTTGCTCGCTCCTTTCACTTGGCAAAGGACTGACAACCCGACAACAGCTGAAGAGCCCCGATCAAAGAAAAGGAAAATACCAGAACCATCATCTGAGTTCTCCTCAGAGAGGACTCGGGATCCATATGCCTAGATTTTTCCTTTTACCGCACTTTGTAAAATACTGTATTTCCATTTTCGCAATCTTTCAAATTCAATAAAATGGATGATATTTGCAATCTATTTGTTGAAGTTTATTTTTGATTAAAACAAAAAAATATATATCATTGCATATCATTCATCATTCTCACATAACGCATTCTTCTTACCTTCGAATCTCACGTATGTGTCATGATTCTAGAGTCAAACTGTCTCATTCGTACAATACTAGGGCCAATAGCAAAATAAAATGGATGATCTCGAGGAAGAGAACAAAGAGCTGAGAGAAGAAATCGACGCTCTAAAGGAAGATCTGAAAAAATTTCACTGTGACATGCAATCCCTGGCAACCGCTCAGAGACAATGACAAAGGACTGTGATCTCGGAGATCACATCTACGCCCATAGTGGAGACGTATGATCCTCGATACAACATGCCTAAAGATCGTCCCCGGGGCATGCCTATCAACTTTATCCCTGAAGGATATATTCCGCCGATCACAGAAGACCCAGAAATTGCAGCAGGAACCGCTGGACCTGAAGGTTACAAACTTCGGGAAGGCGAGGATGCAAGAGTCATGACAGCGACTCCTGAAGGTTACAAACTTCAGGACAGGGAAGCACCAAAAGTCACCACTGTAATGACTATACCATAACCCGTGGTACACACTATCCCAGAAGGACAGATTCCACAAATAATCTCAGGTGGAAATGAAGATATGTACGACAAAATGAATGAGTTCAAGGAACAATTCTTGGAGATGCAGAAGGAACTACATGCCATTCCGGCCAGGATCTATTCGGAAAGGACGCTGCAAACCTTTGTTTGGTCCCCAATGTGAAAATCCCACACAAATTCAAGGTGCCTGACTTTGAAAAATACAAGGGCAACTCTTGCCCTCAAAGTCATTTGGTGATGTACGCTCGAAAGATGTCAACTCAAACAGAGAATCAACAGCTACTGATCCATTATTTCCAAGATAGTTTAACCGGTGTCGCGCTCAAATGGTACATGGGTTTAAACCGCACCAAGATCGTCACTTTCAGAGATCTTGGCGCTGCCTTCGTTCAGCAATATAAATATAACCTGGACATGGCACCAGACAGAGATCAACTCAGAGCAATGTCACAGAAGGACAAGGAAAATTTTAAGGAATATGGTCAAAGATGACGTGAAATTTCTGCCCAGATCTGTCCCCCTCTTGAGGAAAAAGAGATGACAAAAATCTTTTTGAAAACCTTAAGCTCATTCTATTACGATCGAATGGTCGCCAGTGCGCCCAGTGACTTCACTGAAATGGTGAACATGGGAGTACGCCTTGAAGAAGCAGTCCAAGAAGGACATCTGGTCAAAGATACAGGACCATCAAGTAGTACCAAAAGATACGGTAGTGCTTTCCCTAAGAAAAAAGAGCAAGATATTGGTAATATCTCTCTCGGAAAGAAAAGGCGAAGGTATCAACCACTAGCAGCAGTAACTCCTACTATCAACCCTGCGCCAGCTCCAACGTGTCAACCTCAGGTTGCTCAGAGCCAACCAAGTCAACAACAGCAAAAGACACAATAGCCTCTTCAGCAGGCTCGTCCACAGTGCAATAACAACAACCGTACAACGCGACCACCAGTTTTTGACCCTATACCGATGTTGTACGCAGAATTATTTCCACTACTACTGGTCAAGGGGCACGTCCAAACCAGGACCCCTCTTAGAATACCGGAAAATCTGCCTTTTTGGTTTAAAGCAGATCAAACTTGCCCTTACTATCAAGGAGGACCAGGGAACAACATTGAAAACTGTCTTAGCTTCAAATCTGATGTACAGAAGCTTGTCAGGAACGGGGTCTTATCCTTCAAGGATACAAATCCAAATGTTCAGACGAACTCGTTGCCTCAACATGAGAAAACTACAGTAAATTTGATAGAGGAAGAATCTAACCACAGCTATCAAATTCACGATGTACTCCTATTAGGAACCAATCTGGTCAAGATGCATTGCAGATAGAGCGGATACGGTCATGTACCATCTCATGATTATCACCAGTGTGATATCTGCTCAAAGAATAATCAAGGATGTTCCGTAGTGCAATCAGCTCTATAAGAACAAATGAATCTTGGATGGATTCAAGATCACAGAATCCGTGAGGTCAATATAACTCACGTAAATCCCAACATTGTTCAGAACCACAACATTCTGATGACGAACGTCAACTTGGTGGCAATGCACTCAAGGCAATGCCAACATCATGATCTGCCACGACACGATTACAATTCCTATCCGATATGCTCAATAAACAATCAGGGATGCTCTTTTGTACAAGAGGCCCTCCAGCGTCAGATGGATCTCGGATGGATCCAATATTACCATGATAGAAGTAGCCATCAAGTCAATATGATCCAAATCTTTAATATTCTCTTGATGAATACCAGTCTGGTAGAATTACACGCTAAGCAAGTCAGGCTCAGTTTTCTGGCTTCGCATGATTATCAAAACTGTAAAGTGTGTTGTGAAGACGACCAAGGATGTGCACTTGTCCAAAGAACACTTCAACACTTGTTGAACCACTAGTGGCTTCTGATCTACCTAGATGGAGACACACAACAAGTCATCATGACTGATGAGAATCCTACTAGGCATCAAAGTCAGGATGTTTGCACGATGGAAACAGATCTAGTGAAGTTGCACTGTATATAAAGCGGGCGTGGTCGGGTGCCACCACACAACTATGAGCGCTGTAGAGTTTGATCAAAAAACAATCAAGGATGCTACCTCGTGCGGTCAGCTCTTCAAAATCAATTGGACCGAAAAGAGATTCGACCATGTTCAAGTTCTTGTTCGATCAACGTAATGCAAGATTATCTTCCTGATCAAAGCAAAGACGCTGTCTTAATCTCTAATTATAAAAGGACCAAAGACGTATGCGCTATAATCCCTCTACTCCATGAATCAAGAGTTCCGCTTAATAGTAGAGAGATTCTCAACCTCAAACCAATTGAGGCCGGCTACTATGGTCAGAAAAATCAAAAGGCTCCTGTAGTTATCTATTTGCCGGGATCAATACCGTACAAATCCGATAAGGCTATCCCTTACAAGTACATTGCAACAACAATCGAGAATGGAAAGGAAACTCCATTACCCTCCATCGTAAACATTACTAACATCAGTCGAGTAACACGGAGCGGTCGGATCTTCAATAGAGGAGTTAGAAAACCCACCAAAGAAAAGGAACCTCAAACAGAAGTTTCCAATCAACCAGCCAGGCAACCCAGTAATCCCGACCTTTCAAAGAACAACGATGAGATGCTAAAGCTCATCCAGAAGAGCGAGTACAACATTGTAGACCAACTTTTGCAAACTCCATCAAGAATTTCTGTGCTATCTCTCTTGCTCAGTTCCGAAGCTCATAGGGAAGCTCTACAGAAAGTCTTAGAGCAATCCTTTATGGAACAAGATGTGACAATAAGACAATTTGACAACATCATCTCCAACATCACTTCCTGCAACAACTTAGGATTCACTGATGAAGAACTGCCAGAAGAAGGCAAAAATCACAACATGGCCATTAATATTACAGTCAACTGCCAGGACGATGCTTTAGCCAGCGTACTGGTAGATACCGGATTAGCTATGAATGTTATGCCAAAATCTACTCTGATGCGACTATCATTTCAAGGATCTCCGATGAGAGGCAGTGAGGTCATCGTCAAAACCTTCGATGGATCCAGAAAAATAGTTATCGGCGAAGTTGATCTTCCCAAAACTATCGGTCCTCACACTTTCCAAGTCACTTTCCAGGCCATGGACATCCGGGCAGCATACAGTTGTTAATTAGGTAGACCTTGGATACACGAAGCTGGGGCAGTCACTTCGACACTTCACCAGAAGCAGAAGTTCGTTAAAAATGACAAACTAGTCACAGTCCGCGGAGAGCAAGCCTTAATCGTGAGCAACTTATCATCGTCATCCTGTGTGGAGCTAGAGGAGGTTGTTGGAACTCAGTTTCAAGCACTTTCGGTGAGCAATGAGAATCAATCAGAAAGAGGGACATCAATTTCCTCATACAAAGACGCTCTCAAAGTGATTGAGAGTGATAACGCAAAAGGATGGGGACAACTTGTCATTCCTGCTGATAACAAGACAAAGAAAGGTCTTGGTTTTTCCTCAACCTGTACCCAGACTGCTACTAACGATGAAAGTTTTCATCCCATTCAGGACTTCTTCCACAGTGGAGGCTTCCTTCACCCAGTGTCTCAAGAAGTACACACCATCAATGAGGGAGACTCCTCCGATACAGATAAAGAGTGGAAGTCCTATCTCAACAAGGACGGTTATATGTCTCAGGGAGAAACGCATATGCCATTTTACTTTCCCACACATAGTCCGAGATATATACCAAGATCAAACGTCAATATGATGTACGGAGATTGGGATCCAGAAGGGTGTCGTGCTCCACCCAACTCATTAGAGGAGGACACTCTGATGAAAGACAACTTCGACTATGACTATTATGACCCAATGAATGACTTGCCTAGCTGGCAGCCGTACCCAGAAGACTTGGGGCAAAAGATTCACCGATACATATCAGCTGAGCATCATTGAAAAGAATACCTGCGTCCCCACCAAATCATGGGATCATTACTCAGGGCATTCAGAAAATATTCAGCACAACAATGAATCTGCAAAGATTGCAGAACAAGAGTTCATCAGCTATGCTTTTCTCGAGGTCAACGTCATCGAGAAGGATGACTTCTCCAGTTCCACGGAAGTATGGTACACCTTAGGACAACCGAGTGGAAAGTACGACTTCTTGGTCAAGTACACGGCTCCTAAAAGCTCTCGTATCAGGCTCGAAGACATCCAGCTAACTGGATGGGGAGATCCGCCAGAGAATGAAAACACTGTATAAGATACACCAGAAGAGTTCATCTACAACAACTCTGCATGGGAGGAAGACTCCAATGATCCTGCTCCGCCAGAAATCAGCTTCATTTCTGAGGATAAACCAAGAAAGAAGGTACCAGACTTTGTGATTCACCGAGGAGTTCTCCGCCAATGGGTTGCTGTCGATGTCCCAAAAGTCGTCCATAAGTCTAAGTAATCGCCATCTTTGTTTTAACCTTTCACCCTACCCAGGTGAAACAGATGTTTTTATAGGGCTCACTTTTCTGTAAATGTCCCTCTTCGCTTAGCCCAAAGCGACAGAGTTTTGTTTTATAGGGATGTAGTTTCAAGAATCGACGAAATCATAAATAAATAACGTCGTTCTGTAATTTCCGCATTTATTGCTGTTTTCACTTTTCGCTTTTCAGAAAATGGTAATCCTAAAACAGCCCAAAAATAAAAACAAGAATTTTTCAGAAAATACACTGCACACACTCTTGCATCCTCTCTATCTCTTCTAAAAGTAAATCATCACGTCATGCAGATTGCTTGTTTTAAACCCCATTGAAACGTACGATCCAATGCCTTCTCCCAACTTTGAATTCCTGGTATTTGAGGCTGAAGAAGAAGAAGACGAAGAAATTCCAGAAGAGATCTCCCGATTACTCAGACAAGAGGAAAGGTACATTGAACCTCACAAAGAGCCGTTGGAAACGGTAAACTTGGGTTCAGAAGAAGAGAGGTAAGAAGTCAAGATTGAGGCACTGCTCAGTCCAACAGTCAAAGAAGACTTGATAAAACTTCTCAAAGTGTTTCCCGATGTATTTGCTTGGTCCTATCAGGACATGCCAGGGTTGGAAACCAGCATCGTGGAACATCATCTACCATTAAGATCAGAATGTCCGCCGGTGAAACAAAGGCTGAGACGGACTCATCCAGCATGGCCATAAAAATCAAAGAGGAAGTACAGAAATAGATTGACGCGAGTTTCCTCGTCACCTCAGAATATCCTCAATGGGTGGCCAACATAGTACCAGTTCCGAAAAAGGACGGAAAAGTCAGAATGTGTGTAGACTACAGGGATCGAACAAAGCCAATCTAAAGGATGACTTTCCCTTACCGCACATAGACATGCTGGTAGACAGTACAACAAAGTTTAAAGTTTTCTCCTTCATAGATGGATTCCCAGGCTATAATCAAATCAAAATGGCGCCGGAAGACATGGGGAAAACTTTGTTCATCACCCCATGGGGCACCTTTTGTTACAAGGTAATGCCGTTCGGTTTGAAGAACGCTGGGGCAACCTATCAAAGGGCCATGACTACTCTGTTTCATGACATGATACACAAAGAAATCGAAGTGTATGTCGATGACATGATTTCCAAATCTAAAATAGAAGTGGAGCATGTGACCCACCTGTCAAAACTATTCGATCGTCTGAGAAAGTACAAACTCCACTTGAATCCTAACAAGTGCACGTTCGGTGTCCGCTCAGGGAAACTTTTAGGGTTCATCGTCATCCAGAAAGAAATTGAGGTTGATCTTGACAAAGTCAAGGTCATTCAAGAAATGCCTTCTCCAAAGACTGAGAAACAAGTCAGAGGATTCCTAGGACATTTGAATTACATTTCCAGATTTATTTTCCTCATGACCGCGACATGCGCGCCACTCTTCAAATTACTCAAAAAGAATCAGGACTGCGTATGGACAAAAGACTGCCAAACCACCTTCGACAGTACCAAAGAGTATCTGTTGAATCCACCTATCCTATCACCTCTAGTGGAAGGAAGACCACTGATCATTTATTTAACAGTCTTGGAGGACTCAATGGGCTGTGTACTTGGTCAACAAGACGAAACAAAAAGAAAAGAGTCTGCCATCTACTATTTGAGCAAGAAATTTACCGACTGTGAAACTCGGTACACTATGCTTGAGAAAACTTGCTGTGCTCTAGCTTAGGCAGATAAACGTCTTCGCCAGTATATGATTTGTCACACTACTTGGTTGATCTCCGAAATGGATCCAATCAAGTACGTCTTTGAAAAACCTGCTCTCACGGGAAGGATCGCCCGTTGGCAGATGTTGTTATTGGAATACGACATTGAGTACCACGCTCAAAAAGCCGTCAAAGGAAGTATTTTAGCTGATCATTTGGCTCATCAACCGATTGATGATCAGGAATCAGTCAGGTTTGACTTCCCAGACGAAGATGTTATGTACTTGAAAATGAAAGATTGTGATGAACTGCTACCCATTGAAGGGCCAGAATCAGGTTCCCAATGGCGACTAATCTTTGACGGAGCTGTCAACATCTATGGAAACGGAATTGGGGCAATCATTGTAACACCTCAGGGTACACACATTCCTTTCACTGCCAGACTGACATTCAAGTGTACAAACAACGAGGCCGAATATGAAGCTTGTATCATGGGTCTCGAAGAAGCAATTGACTTGAGAATTAAGAACTTGGATGTCTATGGAGACTCATCCCTGGTTATCAATCATATCAAAGGAGATTGGAACACATACCAATCAGGACTGATTCCTTTCAAAGACTATGCAAGAGGGTTATTACCATTCTTCAATAGAACCGAGTTTCATCACATCCCTCGTGAAGAAAATCACATGGCTGATGCACTAGCCACTCTCTTTTCCATGATTAGTGTAGGTCAATGGCACAACATACCTAAGATCGACGTAATGCGCCTGGAATGGCCCACTTACATCTTCACGATTGAAGCAATCATAGACGAAAAACCTTGGTATCATGATATCAAATGCTTCCTTCAGAAACAAGAGTACCCACCTGGGGCATTAAGAAAAGCTCAGAAGGCTGGCAGACAACTTCTTCCTGAACGGCGACACACTCTATAAGAGAAACTTTGACATGGTCTTGCCCCAATGCGTAGACAGACCAGAAGCAAACATGCTGATGAAAGAAATTCACGAAAGGTCCATTGGCACTCATGCCAACGGACACACAATGGCGAGAAAAATACTGAGCATAGGATACTATTGGTTGACCATGGAATCTGATTGCTATAAGTATATGAGGAAATGTCATAAGTGTCAGATATACTCAGACAAAATCCATGTACCGCCAACGCATCTCAAAGTTCTTTCTTCCCCATGGCCTTTTTCTATATGGGGAATCGACATGATTGGCATGATCGAACCCAAGGCTTCAAACGGACATCGCTTCATCCTGGTAGCCATTGACTACTTCACCAAGTGGATCGAAGCAACGTCATACACCAATGTAACCCAACAAATCATGGTCCGCTTTATCAAAAACAATATCATTTGTCATTATGGTGTTCCCAGCCAGATCATTACTGATAATGGATCTAACTTGAACAACAAGATGATGAAAGAGTTATGCGCTGAGTTCAAGATCGAACACCATAACTCATCTCCCTACCGGCCTAAGTTGAACGGAGCGGTAGAAGCAGCTAACAAGAATATCAAAAAGATTGTTCAAAAGATGGTTGTAACCTACAAAGACTGGCACGAGATGCTACCCTTTTCTCTTCACGGTTATTGCACGTTCGTCCGCATTTCAATAGAGGCAACCCCTTTTTCTCTAGTATATGGCATGGAGGCAGTGCTTTCCATAGAAGCAGAGATCCCATCAATCTGGGTATTGATGGAAGCTAAGCTAACAGAGGCTGAATGGTGTCAAAGTCGACACGACGAACTGAATCTGATCGAAGAAAAATGAATAACGACTTTTTGCCATGGCCAGTTGTATCAGCAGAGAATGAAGAAAGCATTTGACAAAAAGGTCCGACCCCGTGTCTTCAGAAAAGGAGACATTGTGCTCAAGAAGATACAATCATTCCTCACTGATTCCCGGGGCAAATGGACTTCGAAGTACGATGGCCCCTATGTGGTAAAAAAAAACCTTCTCAGGTGGCGCCTTGAGACTCACAACCCTGGATGGAGAAGAATTTGTCTATCCCACGAATGTTGACGTAGTCAAGAAATACTTTGCCTAAACAAAAAAAAAACGTCTCGTTGGATTGAAAACCCGAAAGGGCGGTCCAGGAAAAAATTAGAGACATAAGCAAAAAATCATCCCGGTGGATTGGAAATCTCAAAGTACAATCTAGGAAAAAGTTAGGGAATAATGGAAAGTAACTACGATCGACAAGGTTAAGTCCCCAGCAGTAATGCCATCCATCAAGAAAACTCCAGTCAAGGTCATCTTCGACAGAAGCTCATGATGTCCAGAATTCAAAGTTGGTAGAAGGACAACGGTTGCTATGTTTCAATATAGCCCTTTTTCCCTAAATTACTATTTTCTAACTTTGTAAATACTCTATGGAATCACGCGCTTGGTTGATTTCCATCCTATCAATAAAATTTGAGCCCTAATGCTTTTGTTTGTAATTCTTATTTGTTTTAGCTTTACAGAATGACATTTTTAACATGATCAACGATTCTTGATATAAAACAAAAATGAATTTACTTGTCAAATTTTTTTTTGCTTTTAAAATAAAGATGGCATTTCCTTTTGACTTTGAATATCAAAAAGAACACCGTTCGCTTCTCCGAAGGTGGTTGAACCTCAAAGTGCAGAATCAAAGTACTCCTTCTAAACCAGTACGCCTGAATGAAGGATCAACTGTGTCAGAGACCATGTTTCATATGAAATCCCCGGCAGAGTTCGTACCTCTTAAGACCGATTGAACAATTCTTTCTCCCCATTGGGACTACCTCGCCTAAGCAAGGTAGGATTGCTATTTTGGACCAGTGATACTTTTCATTCCCCGCAGTGGCTGAGTATCTAGTCGTGTTCATTAGTCTGTATATCGTGTTAGTTTTGTCAGCATAAACATACATACAGCATGCATTATTAATTCACATTCATATTGCATCACTATCACTCTGGTCAGTCTTATCCCTAAGTGATAAAAGTCCTCTTAATCGTGTCGTCAATCCTTTACTTGCTTGGAAATGCAACGTCTGAGCAATTTCTCCCCAGTTTATTTCTGGATTGGAGACGGTCCTCGACCACTTTGATAACTTGAACCTCTAAAAGGCAAGAAGACATTCGACAAACATCGCTCTTTATTATTAAAGATGATGTTCTCGCTTTCCCGTATTAAGGAAAATCCCCAGAGAAAGCCTCGTAACTAAAGACTCTCGACAACACATTCATTTTTCTCACTAGAAAGTCAATGTTAATGAAGTCTTCAGCACCTCAAAATTGGATTACCTCACATGGAATTTCTCCGAGAAGATCTCGAAGAAAAGTATGATGTAATGTCCCCAAGCAGGAAACAGCCTCTTAAGAGACTCGTTTTCCCCAGTAAAGTCAACAAATAGTGTCTTTAACCAAGAAGTTTAAACACCTCTGCAGTTCAGACGAATGGGTTTCCCCAGCATGTCTGACATCAAAACTTTTTCCCATCAAATGGCATCTTCCCAGGAAAATTCGGCGAGAAGTTTGATGAAAACCGCTACATGTAGCGTCCCTTGTCAAGGAAGGAACTGGACGAAATAAAAAAAACTAAGACCAGTTCCGTGGTTGAAAACTAGGATCGAGGGGAAGTTTGTTGACAAAAGAAACTATGACTAGTTCCGTGGCTGAAGACCCGGATCGAGGGGAAGTTTATATTAGAAACTGAGACCAGTTCCATGGCTAAAGACCAGGCAGGATCGAGGGGAAGTTTATTTCAGAAACTAAGACCAGTTCTGTGGTTGAAAACCATGATCGAGGGGAAGTTTGTTAAGAAAACTTAGACCAGTTCCGTGGCTGTAGACCAGGATCGAGGGGAAGTTTTACCCTTTTTTAAGCATCATTGCTTAGCAAAAGGAGATGGATGAGCAAACTAGCATTCATAACCACTGTGAAAATTTCGGGTATTCCGATATTTAATCCTCTTGCACCCCGAATGCCCGAATACCTTCGCCATTCACACCTTCGGATCCAAGAAAATTAAATAGGGGCATCTATCATACCCCAAATTTTGACCACCAAGATTTCCCATCATTGTACAAATCATAACCACAATATGGATGTACCTTTAAGCCTCATCAATTTCCTCAAGGATTGTTGAGCTTTCAATACAACCAAGAATTAGGGTTTCAAGCCCTCTCAGAGCACTTGGACAAAGGATCAATCAAGGAACGACATGATCTTCAACTTTTCTAACCTCTCAAACACCTATAAAGGATCAAGAGGACTCCCACATCAAGAATCGAGCACAAAGTTGCAACATTCCAAGTGGATCAAGCCTCAAGATCGCCAGTGTCACCAAATTAGGGTTTTGGTCGACTGAAGCCTCCAGACGAAAATTTTAATCTAGGCATGAGCCAATGCTTCAAAGCACAACCTATGATACTTCAAAGGACCTCATGGACCCAATCATCAAGTCAATTTAACCTCAGGGGATGCATTTACCAAAAATCAGGAATTAGGGTTTCTTGACCTAATTCACCCCTAAGTTGACTTTTGGGAAAAAGCATGAGCCAAGACCTCAAGACATGATTTGAGGGCCTCAAATACACCACATTGATCCATTTATAACAATGGATTGATCCAAGAAGCTTGATTCACAAGTTTCAATTTCATCTGGACCATAGTTAGGGTTTTGAAGAAAAAGTCAACTGTACCTTTGACTTTTGACCAAGACATGCTCCCAAACCTTGGGACATGATTCAATACACCCTATAACACCTATGGAATTCATCCATTAGGTTTGGTTTTGGTCAAGGACTTGATTTCACAAAGGATCGCACAGTTTGGATTTCGTCCGATAAAAGGCCACTTGTGCACAAAATCAAGTTTGACTTTTTAGAATTTTTCACAAATATGGTTCCCCTAAGTGAAAAATAATGTTAATATATGGTATTGATCATCATTCATTAAGAAAAATCAAGAAAAGTGAGGTTTCTTGCAAAAGGGGCAACCATAAGAAACCAAAATTTTTCTAAGTTATGGAACAAAAGTGATTTTGGTACCAACTTCCAAGGATCATAACTTGAGATCCAAGCAACCATTTTGGGTGATCCAAAGCGAGATTTGTAGGTCTTGCTACACTCTACAAAAGCTTCAACTACCTCAGACTCCAATTCTTTATGGATTTTGAGTTATGGATTGATCAAAATCACAAAAACATGAAAATGACACTTTTTCCAACACTTAGTGAAAATCTGCCTAAGTTACCAGCCTTGAACATCAATGTTCATGAGGATTTTTCAGTTGGATCCAAATAGTTTCAAAACAAACTATGATCACACATGTTTTGTATCATATGAGGGCTTTCTAAAAAGCATAAGAGCCTCCCATAACTCAACTTGAGCAGGGAGATATGATCCCCTCAAAATCACTATTTCCAATTGCCTTGTACAAGGAAGATTTTGTGCATTTGCTCGATTTGGCAAATTTGGACAACTCCAAGCCTTGTAATCCATTTGGACACATCTGAGGATAAAACAAAAGGAGAATGATCTGATCCACAAGCCTCCAAAGTCCAAGAATTTACATTTAGCCATAACAAACCTAAAAAGGCTAAAAATGTGCCAAGACTCCAATTTTGTTTCCAAGCATTCAATGGATGCACCAAGGTGGCATGGACTGACACATTCCTAACTGAATGAGTCAAGAATCAGCACTGAATCAAAGAACCATAAGCCTGTGCCTTAACCTCAAGTCAATGGCTATAGGAAACTAAAGATTCCCTTGGATCAACATTGGCCAAAGGCCTGTACCAGCTGCCATTCACTATTGCTTGCAAAAAAAACTTACTCAACTATAAATAGAGCTCAGTTTAAGTACACCAAAGCACTACAACTGATGCTTTCCTCAAAATCTCTCTCTTTAGGCCAAAATGCATTCTTTTGCAAGTCATCTCTGAGTTTTTGAGTTAGAGAGCAATTCCACCATAGCTCATGATCCAAACACATCCAATATGTTATATCTAAGTTGTCAAAACACTCACTTGTGACTTGAAACACTAAAATCAGAAAATCCACCTCCAAAACCTCAAAATTGGACTTTTCTACATTTTCCAAGCCATGCCTTGATTCAGTCACTTCCAAAACCAAACAAGGCCTCAAACACACTCCAAATATCATCCTCAAACTGTCCCAATTGGTTTGCCTCATCTGGAACACCATTTGAGAAAGTTGCCATATTGGTCACTTTTGCCCCTTTTGCAAGAAAGAGCTAAAACTTGTTCCTAAGGATTCCAGCTGGTTTTGATCATCCTAAAAGCTTCTAAGGGATCAATCAAGAGTGTCCAAAGCATTAGATTACTTCTGGCACAAGGATCTTGACAGTTAGCACAAGAAGCTCCAAGAGGTAAGTGCATCACAACTTGAACGCTTCGAATTATGCATTCCTTTGATGTCGATTGATCTTAAACATCTCATATATGTTGTATATGTTGTGTTTGAACCAATTTTCCCTGCTATTGTTGACTATGTGGTGAGATAGCATAGAACATGCAAATCTAGGCCTATTTTGAAACCACTATCGGGTTTTAAAATAGGGACACTTTCTGAAAATTCCAAAAGCACCATTGGATTCCTTGTGAAATTCTATGTCAGATGCACCTAAATTTTGTCAAAATCCATGGAGAAATGAGAAAGTTAGAGGCTTCACATAAATTGCCAAAACTTGCTTTGCCTTGCCCTTGGCCAAACCTGAAAACAAGCCACCCCATATATGCACATGAGGTAGTTTTGATACACGGATGTATCACCACCCCAGTGGTAGCGCGCATGTGTGTTTGTTGGCAAGGTCATGGGTTCAAATCCCACCCAGACCCTTTTTACTACTCTCTCATTTTTGCTATTTTTTTTTCAATATTTTCATGTTTTTGTTAATTAATTCAAAAATTAATTTCTCTCTCAATTTTAATTATTTTTTATTGATTCTTTTTTTGAAATTCACAAAATATTAAAATATTTTATTCCATAAAAATTTCAGAAAAGTATTATTTATTTCATATATTTGATATTTTTGTAAAGAATTATATTTTTATTTGTTTTTAGACATTAAAAATATTTCTTTCTCTTGGTTTTGCAAAATTCAAATGATTTTTAAATCATCCCATGAATGAAACATGATTTTCCAAATATAAATCCAAGATCACAACCTTTTTTCACATGTTTGATTATTTTAATTCAATTTTTATTCAATTAAAATACATTTTAAAACCAAAAATTAGGGTTTTGATCATTATCACCCTAACAAATCTTTTCAAACATCTTTGAGCCTCTAATAGAGTGTAAGACCCATCTCCTTTGTAAATACAGAATAATTTGGGCATCAGTCATTGTATAAGTCCCGACACGTTTTCAAAAATCACGGCGCGATCGCCATTTCAAAACAAAAATCATCTGGGCCTACCCTCGTGTTGTAAGTCCAATTTGTTTTTCAAACATCTTTAGGCCTCTAATAGAGTGTAAGACCCATTCCTTGTACATAGAAAACCTTTTTGGGCCTCAGTCATTGTATAAGTCCCGACACGATTTTCAAAATAACGGTGTGATCATTGATTTTCATCTGGGCCTCTCCTAGAGTTGTAAGCTCTATCACTTGTACAAAAATAAACTTTGGGTCTCTCCTTGAGTTTTAAGACCAAACCCTCTTTGTAGATACAATAATTTGGGCCTCAGTCATTGTATAAGTCCCGATACAATTTTCAAAACAACGATCTGATTACTGTTTTTCATCTGGGCCTCTCCTTGAGTATAAGCCCCAATCTTTTCAAAAGCAACTTCCCTTTTGATTTAGGTTCAAATCCATAGTTGTTATCAAAACTTTCTTTTATTTTTTGAACAACTAACCATACAGCTGTTACAATGGAAGCTTGCTCTCCTGAAAGTTTTTACCGGCTTTCTTTATATGCTTATATATATATATATATATATATATATATATATATATATATATATATATATATATATATATATATATATATAACTGTATTCCTAGAAGCTTGCTCACCTGTAAGTCCTTCTTCATTCTTTTAAATACTTGCCATATATATATATAACCGTATTGCTGGAAGCTTGCTCACCTGTAAGTCCTTCTTTCATATCCTTTTAAATACTTGTCATATATCAACTGTATATATATTTGTATATCTGCTTAGAGTTTTCCTCGGCAATTAGGTCTAGAACTAGTAAAACCAGTGGTTACTTTTTCAACACAGTAAAAACTAGTTCCCCATAGGAATTCCAGATATAGTCTTGCCTTCTGTTGGGCTTAAACAATATGGAACAAAGAGAAAGGCATTATTCCTGGTGAAACTTTTCTCAGACTACTACTATTAGAAAATTGTCAAAGAAATTCATTTCCCCATAAAGGATTAATTCCCGGTGAAACCTCTCTTGAATTTCTTCAAACCCTAGAACTGTTCACTAAAGAAAAGATTATTCCCGGTGAAACTTTTCTTGAACTTTTCTTAAGTTTGGACCCACAGGCTTCCTAAAAGCATCCCTGCCTCCTCTTGGGCTTTGTACAAGGATCCTCCGGCTTCTTAGAAGTTCTCATGCCTTCTCTTGGGCTTAATACAAGGACCCTGAAGACCTCTTAAAGGTATATGACATAACTTAGTCATCCTTTTCTAGAGCAGTCTTTCTAAAGAGTCAAAACCTTGGACAATTTAGGGTTGATTCTCATCCCTTAAAACACCAGCCTCCTCTTGGGCATCATACAAAGACAAACTCTTTCATACCAGTAGACTCAGACAGTCTAATCTCCTCTTGGATCTCAAAGACATTCTCAAGTTCCCTACAAACACAGGAAAAAGCCTGGTCATTTAACCCAACCTCCAGTAGAGTTAAAACCCCAATAGGTTCTAAAACTCAATCTTTATCCTAAAATTTCCCCAACTAGGGTCATAACACTATCCCAAATCAGAAACTCAAGGCATCTGATACCTCAACTCTTCTGTAAACCCCAACAAGTGTTGATTCCCCATCTTGGACCTATTTCTGGATCTCAATAATCCTCAACAAAATCCAGCCTCCTCTTAGGCTTTATATAATGACTTTCCTCAGCAGATATATAACGTACTCTCTTGTTAAGTCAATTACCTTTTCCACACTCTCTTGTTGAGTCAATGGTACAAAACATAAGCACTCTCTTGTTGAGTCATTCCTTTAGCCTCACTCTTGGGCTTTGTACAAGACATATATAAACTTTCTCCAACAAAATCAAAATCTTCATAACCTTCTTTTAAGCTCTGGATAAATATCTTCCTCGACAATGTCAATTCCTCCCATCCTTATTTTAGGCTTTTAGAAATAATATCCCTAAGCAGAATTAACCTTCTTTTCAGCCTCCTCTTAGGCTTTGTATAATGATTTTACCCAGTAAGGTCAACCTCAATCTTGGGCTTTGTACAAGACACCTAAAAATACTCAGCTGAGTCAGCCAACTACCTTTCTAGCCTCAATCTTGGGCTTTGTACAAGGAAGATAAAGATTTTTTTCCCACAGAGTCAGTTTCTTTTCCAGCCTCAATCTTGGGCTTTGTACAAGACACCAAAAAAACACTCTCTTGTTGAGTCACTCTCATTTCAGCCTCAATCATGGGCTTTGTACAAGACAAACAAAATATTCCCCCAGGAAAGTCAACTTTTAGCCTCCTCTTAGGCTTTATATAATGATATTCCCAAAAGAGTCAGTCTCTTTTTTAGCCTCAATCTTAGGCTTTGTACAAGACAGATAAACATCCTCTTAGGTTTTGTATAAGGACTTCCCTAGATGAGTCAATCAATCTCTTAGCTTCAACCTTGGGCTTTGATCAAGGCACACAAAAATCAATATCCCCCTCAGAGGAAATAAAAATCTCTCTGCAGGAAGTTATTTCTCCGTGATATCACACATTAAAACAGGAATTCAAAACAAACCCTAAATCCCAGATAACTCCTATAAGTGGCATACTTCTTGATTCAAACATCCAAGGTATCGTCCATCTCTTATCCTGGCAAACTTCCTCTTTCATCTAATTGCTGTAAGTGGCAAGCCTCTGGATTACTTACATCCACGCCACTGTCCCTCTCTTAGCATGAAAAACTCCTAAGGAAAAATGGCATTGCTCAACACTGAGTTAAAGTTTTCTCCTTCAGGACAAATCCCCTATAAAGGAAATTATGGCATTGCTGGATTCTCATATCCCAGTTAAAGTAACCCTCCTTTATAAACATTCACCCAACAGTTGTGATAAACAGACGAGATGTCTCCCCTTAGAGATGACAAGTTCTCTCTCAGTTAAACCTTTTAGCTTTAATCTTGGACTTTGAACAAGACACAAATACTTCTTTTAGCTTCAGTCTTGGGCTTTGAATAAGACACCAAAACATCATCTCATTCCTCCCATAGAATAGGAGGAACTACGATTGCTCTGATTTCCCTGTTTCATTAAACAGGAATATGTAGGTATAAAATTGCGAAATCTTAGCGAGCATACCAATAAAAAACTATAGGTCCAGTACCTTCGCATATTGATCAAAAACTCTAGGTTCAGTACCTCACCAAAATCATCAAAAACTCTCTCTCTCATATCTCTCAAAGAAGAAACTTTCCCAACCCACAACTGATAAATACCATCAAGTATAAAAGTAGAACCTATTGCTAACAACCTGTGGATAACCACATATAGGATGGGTAACTGACAACTCCCTATTGTATAACCTGACCCCAAACTCCCCGAATCTCTTAACTGTTTGTTCAGTTAAACACTCGCGTGAAAGGTTAGTTTTAGATAACTTCCCTTTCCCTTCCAGCTTCACGGGATAAATAAGAAATCAGAAAGTAGCACTCCACTCCTACCATTGCAGTGAGGAGAAACCCATTTGCGATAAGGTGGTCGCGTCACCGACAAAAATCGCACGATACACTAAGCACATAGAAATTAAACATCATTATATTAGAGACTATGTTTAGAAGGGAATTTCATGTTTAAAATTTATAGATACAGACCATCAATCGGCTGATGTTTTTACAAAACCCTTGGCTAAAGATAGATTTCTATTTATTCTGAAGCATCTAAAAATGGACTACTGTCCAGAGTAAGATTTCATCATAATCAGATGTGTTTAGTCAGAGTCTGAAGAAATCAGATTTTCATTTAAACCAAATAGCATTTGTTTTTAACCTTAGTCATCAGAGGATGTTTTGTCAGAAGTGTCCCTGATCAGATGGAAACCTTTTGGTCTTCCAGACTCTGAGGATATCAAAACGTGTCCAAAATTAAATCATATCTTCTGTTGAAAAGACACCTCGAACGTTGTGATTTTGTGAGACTAGGTTTCAAGTAATTATTACCTATTACTCCTTAATATCATGTTTAACACATTGGATTTAAAAATTTACTTGATAAGTGTTTAAATCTTTACGTCTTCCCTCCTCAGTAAACATTCATAAAGATGCATGTAAGACAAAAATTTCTTGGAACTTGACTATTGTCTTCCTTTATTCATTGTCAGAATCTGCCTTCTCATTTTTGAGTATACATTTATTCACATTTATTGACTGATTTCATAATATTAATAACGTATACTATTCCATAATCTCTTGGAGACTGATACACTCCTTCATCATTCTTTGTTCTTGTTTGTATCCCGTGTATTGGAAATGATGAATTTCTTGTCTCAAGTCATCCAGTCTTTATTGCTATTTATTACTATCACTCTTTGTTCTCTCTATATACCACTTAATCAGTCATTCGTTTATAAACTTGCTTTTTGCTCCTATCCTTCTTACTTTCAAGATGTCTTCTAAAACCATTAGAGGAGAAATCTCTGATTTGGATCTCTTGAAGGAATACTCTATTGATCTTAATGATCTTGTTGAAAATGGTCATACCAATATTCTCTCAAACATCATCTACCAAGACTGGGACAGATATCTTGGAATTCTCAACGGACCTATCTATCCAGCTCTTGTAAAAGAATTCAGGGCCAATGCTCGCATCCTGGCATATGAATCCGATACTTGTTGCATTCTTTCTACTGTATATGGATTTCCCACCATGATCAACTCCTCAATCATATCTCAAGCTATTGAATGCAAAGAAGATGGTGAATGTGTTGAATACTACAGAGGAAATAACTGGTTTGCTAAACATATTCACATCATCTATCTTCAAGAAGGACCTGCTGGCATTCCCTCTTCTCTCACTCCTGAGGCTAAAATATGGTACCAAATCATGGGAACAAATATTAGACCCAGGGAAAAGGGAACATGACAACTCTCTGCTATGGATAAGCTTTTCATTTTCTTCTTAATCTCCAAGATTAAGATTAATCTACCTCAATCCATATTCAACTTGTTAAAAGAAGACATTCTTTCGTCAAGAGCGGAGTTATCGTTTCAGATTCCTTACAGTAGAGTTATTTCTCACATTCTTCATCTTCAAGGAGTTGTTGCTCACTTAAAACAAATAGGAATAAATGAGAAACTCGATAGTGAATGATGCTCTCCCATGAACTATTCTGAAACCATCATCAGGGAATAAGATAGTTGGTTGGCTTGCGATTCATCACTGTTTGATCTTTTGATTGCTGGTTGCTTGGTCTCTCTTTTCCTCATTGCTAGTTTTGTCTGTTGTCCTTGTTATTGTTTATTTTTTTGTCTTATGATTCTGTTCCTTTAATGCGCTCCGGCATTTTGTTGTTCTATCAATGAAGTACTTTCCTTATTCTCTTTATCTTGTCTTACTGCATTCCATAAAAAGGAAGAAAATGACTAACTTTAACTTATCTAAATTCTTTCAAATCAAAATGATTTAGTTAAAATTTTGATAATGTGTGAAAGATAATGATAACAACTATTTGACTCATTGGGTTTCGTAAATTTCTTGAGAATAGGCTAAAATCTTTACACATTCCCCTATGACTATGCATTCATAAATGATAAGACGTATGTGAGTTAAGTTTTTACTCTCTTCTGTCTTTACTATGTGTTAATTTTCAATTGCCACTTATAAGTATACATTTATTCATAGTTATTGACTTCTGTCAAAACTTAAATAATGTATCCTTATTTGTGACCTTTTGGATATTCTGTTTTAAGATACTGCTACACTCCTTTCCTATTCCTTGATATTCTTTATCTCTTACTCTGCCACTGTGTCCTTGGCATATCTTATGCGTGATACGCTTCTTGACCTATGTCATTTTCTCAGTCAGTCACGTCTCTCATTTCCTACATATATATTTCATTTCTCCTCCCATGTTCTGTAGTGTTTGATCTTACTAGTTCAAAATTACCTTTACTGTCTAAATCTTCTCATCATGTCTCTAATCACTTTCCAAGGAGATGAGAACCTTCTTGAGGTCATATCAAAAGAACAAATCAACGTTCTTCATCTTGGAAACAGAGAAACTGCTAACAGTGTCACCTCAATCATGCACTATCAAGAATGGACAAAACCAGTCTACTTAAATCTTGTAAAATATTTTTGGAAACATGCCTACATTAATTATGAAGATCGTTCAATTTCCTCTCGCATTTTTGATGTCCCCATAAACATCACTCCCTTCACCTTTGCTCTAGCAATTGGCTGTGAGAACATTTGCTTTACTGTTGAACATGTTAAGTCTAGGTATCTTATTTCTGAGGAACTCACATCTCTTCACAACACATCGTCCAAATATGAACCTCTCAATCCTGAAAACCTTCTTCCCATTCCCAAAGCTTGGTTTAAGCTTTTGTTGACAAATTTTCATCCTCGGGAAGAAAACAAAAATGTCTTATTTCATGATGATCGGGTCTTCATCTTTCTCCTAATGGGTCAAATGCGGATAAATCTACCTCATACTGTATTCAATTTTCTGCAAATATCCATTACTGACTCCAGAAATGGCGATTTCATCAAGCCCTACATACCTTTTGGAAGAGTTCTATCTGAAATCTTCTTTAAAGAAGGAATTGTTGAATTTGTTAAGACAGATGGTCTAGAAAATGGTCTGTTGAAGAAAAATTGTGAAGTCTTTGATGGTTAATCTTTAGCATGTCGTATCTTGTGTTTTCTGTCTCATCTCTAGGATGCTCTGTGTTTGATTTATGTTCGAGTCATGCCAATGTATTTCTATCCATTATTAATGAAACTGTTTTTATGAGTACTATGGCCTATTTTAGAAATCTCTTTCTCACATATTTATCATAATATTTCACTGTTTATTGCATTATCTTTTTTATTATGACAAAAAGGGGGAGAAAGTAAAATGATTTTGATAGTACCTATTCTCAGAATCTCGAACTCAAACATTACATAATACTTTTACAACTAACCATTTGTTTGATGTTTCAATTAAGGAACTCTGAAAAAGTTCACTTAGCATTCTAGACAGGTTGAATATAAGGATCCTACTCTCTTAAGATTGAAAATCTTATGGATAAGTTCAACTATGATAATTCATGGTTAAGAAGTTGTACACTCTAAGAATATATGTTTATTCAAATAGATGTTCCAATACTGTTCAGAAGTTGTGAACTTTCTGAAAGTCAAGAAATCTTGTTTGATATCATAGTGTTCAAAAGTTCTAAACCTTCTAAAAGTATGAAATTCATACTCAAGCGTCAGAAGCTGAAATCTCCTTGAAAACAAGTCAAGTCAATTCTCTGATTCAAAGATACTATTTCAGAAGATACGCTCTGCAATGGATGATATTCTGATAAAATCAATCAGGCTCTGAATCTGACAAGATTGGTGAATCTAAGAAAAGATTGACAAAAAAGTAGTCAATTCTAATCAAACTCTGATACTTAAGAAGTTGTGATTCTTCATCAAGATCTGATAAGAAGTTCTGATACGAGATGCGCGACATCATCCAATCAGACTCAAAATCATGTTTTTATTTTTCATCAAAATTCTGATAGTAACCAGGTTCTGAGATAAAGACATAGTGTTCTAGTTAGACTCTGATGAGTTGTTGTAGGGAAGTATTCCTTCTCTATTGTTATGTTCTGAAGAACTCAAATTTTATTTTGTGAGTCTTGGGATCAGGGGGAGACTCTGAACAAGCATGAATGAAATTTTGAGATTAATAGATTCAGGGGGAGCTGAGAGCTTAAACTCTGAATTTGTTGGCTATGGTGATTACCCTGTATAAATTATTCTATCAAAATACATGGTTTTGTCATCATCAAAAAGGGGGAAATTGTAAGAATAAGATTTGGTTCTGCATCTTATCTCTATGTTTTGATGATAACAATGGAGTATTTGTGTGAGAATAATTTTGGTACTCTAACGTTTGTTATTTTGATGGTTTTGACAAACAGGTTCTGACTCTGATAAAGATCATGTGCTATGTCACTCTGAAATTCTCAATGGTCGCTTCTGCATAAAGAAGCAAGATTGCTTCTGATCTACTGTGCGTCAGAAAGACTCTACGAAGACACTATGTTGCTACTGTAACGTCTCTTGGATAATAACCCCTGAGCGTGACTCTGATGTTCTACTTCTGAAGCCTGTTTAGCTTCTGAAGTCGTCAAATTCTGAAGACAAGGTTCTGCTGAACGAAGTTCTGAAGACTCTGAAGACTCTGAAGACTTAAGGATTCTGAAGACTAAGGGTTTTGAAGAAGGAGTGCTGAAGATTTTAAAGACAAGGTTCTACTGAACAAGTTCTGAAGACTCTGAAGACTCAAGACTCTGAAGATCCAATGATTCATTCTTCTGATTATGCTTCAATTATATCAACTCTGAAGCCTCTGATGAATAGAAGAAGATGAAACGTTTGTGTGGGAAAATAGTACATGGTACAGATAAAAAAAGTTCTTTTCCACTACCATTCCACTACCCTGATTTGGTGGTACAAAGGACAATTTCAGTGTACGATTTTTACCCCAGCATAACAACATTATTTCAAGTCGCCAGTACTCTTCTGATATTACTGATCTTCCCTTCAACGGATCTTTTTCTGGCTATATATAGACTTGATCATTCAACGAATCAGTAGTGAAAAAAAATGTAACACTCAGTGTGAAAAAGAGAAATATTAAAAACACGGATTCATATGAAGAAGGAACTCAAGAAATGGAGAAATTTATGAGTGAATAGTAAATCACCACAATACAAAAAAGAAGATTGTTTTTACTGTGTAGATTCGCTCTAAGATAGATTGAGCTAAAAATGTGTTTACTCTGCTTGTGTAGAAGTATCATTATTGTAAACAAATCTTTGTAAACAAACAGTTGTTTGTGTTCCCTAAAGGACCGGGTAGGTCAGAAGCTTTAGGAAGACTAAGACTGTGAGTTTTAGTGTTGTTAGTCACTTGCAGTTGGCTTGTGCATTGTATTTTTAAATAGTGGTTTGATTTCCTTGAGAGACCGATTAGGTCAGAATTCTTGAGAAGTCTAGGACTAGTGTGTCTTAGAGATTAATTCCTTAAGGGACCAGTTTGGTCATAAACCTTAAGAAGAGATGGTTAGTCTGTGTATTGTTAGTCACCAGCAGTTGCTAGTGCAGTTGTAATCAGTTTGGTTATAGTGGATTAAGACCTCGCTTAAGAGAGGCAAAATCACCTTGGCGGGTGGACTGGATTAACTTGATAATTTTCAAGTGAACCAGGATATATCGTGTGTCTCTCTCTATTGTTAGTCTATTTGTGATCTTTGTTTGAGTGTCACGAAAAGCTTTCATTTTGAAAAACCCAATTCAAACCCCCCTTTTCTTGTGTTTTTCTCACACCTTCAAATATATCATGAAAGATGTGCATCGTAATGCTAAGGGAAAACTTCATGACATGATACATATAATACCAGAGAGAAGGTAAAATAACATTTAAGAGGACCTAGGAACCTTGCTTTCATTTTCAGAAATTTGAGCTAATCATCATTAACATTAGTCTATTCTCCTCCTTGTTGCCTTGAAATGGGCAATGGGTTAAAAGAAAAACCATTCAAATAGCCTAGGAAGGTTATAAAATCATAACTAGAAAAACCATTAAAAAATTGGAAAAAACCCATCAAAGGGGTAAACGGAGTCATTATCCCCCCCCCCCCCCATAGATAAATTTAACACATAGAAAAGAAACCCACGTAGAAGTATTAAACACCATAATTATCATAAAAAAAAAATCATTAATCAACAACTTCAATCATCAGATTCACCAGATGAAACATATTCATATTCATCTTCACTTCTACCTGCTCCAGCCTCAATCTCACTATCATCATTCTTCACTTCATTCCCGATATCATTCCCGACAAAACATGACTTTTGGATGTACCAAACATGGGAGGAACCTCGTGTAGGTTTCCTTCTGTAGTTAGATCATAGTTTTGAATCTTAGTAAGAGCAATGTCTTAGACATGATTCCTAGCAAATAGACGATAACTAAATTTCAAGGGGTTAGATTTAACACCAACAATATCATCACTACTTTAAATGTCAGGCTTTCGATTGATCAGAACACTAGAAATAAGGGATGGAAAAGCAATTGGTGACTTCACAACAAAAGACTAATCTTACTTTGAAATTTGTTCAAACACATACTTGCCAAAATCTAAGGATGCCCTAGTTCCTATCTGATATACCAATCTAGCAAGAGAAGGGGTGATACATGAGTTGTGATTCGTGGGAGCCAATTTGGAGACTCTAATTGTGTTAAGAATTGCATACTTCACACTCAAGCTAGTAGTATGGAGCAAACCTTTACTCGGCCAATCTTCATAGAAACTTCTAGTGATATCTTGGTCAATGATTTTAATATGAGGAACCTTGTTAGTAGTAATTAGATTGCTTCTTCCTAGGTACTCATTAATTATGGTAGGAGAAAATCCAATACAACAAAGCAAAAAATGAACCTTTATGTAATCTTTGCTTCCAACTTTGTTGAAGTCGTTGAGGATATTGACAATAAAATCTTTGACAAGGTTAGGACAGAAAGGACTAAGGCTTGACACACTCTTCATGATTTGGGCATCCTCAAGGAGCTCAACAATTTCTTCACATTTCAAAGCTTCTTTTGACAAATTCTTTTCTGGGGCTATCCTCTTGCGATATACATACTTCCATTTAAAAACACTTTCCTCAAATTAGAATGGTACATTGTCCAAGGGACCAACAAGAACATTAGTAGGGATTTACTTTCCACAAATAATTTTCTTATTTTTTAAGTGGGGGTAGCATAATGTCATCCATATTTTTATCCACATCTTCTTCAACAATTTTCCTTTTAGGGGCCACCTTCTTCTTTCCACCTGACTTCTCACTAGTAGCTACAACTTTATTCTCCTACCAATATCTTCCTTCTTTTTGGGTGTCTTCTTAGCTTTGGTATTGGTAGACACCTAGATGGAAGAAGTCTTTTTACTCTTTATAACACATTTCTTCTTGTTAGCCTTCTTTTTGGACTATTTGGTAGACTTTCTACTCATAACACTATCATTAACATGTTCAGTAACAGTATGACCTTCATTGTTTTTATAAACATGATTTTCATCCACATTGACAAATTTACTAACATTCTTATCCATGTTGTCACTTACATTGTTCACATCATTATTCACCTCATAATGCATTGGGGCTATTTTCTCATCCTTCTTTTGAGTTGGAGACCCGGTCTCCAACTTGTTAGACTGGTTGTCTTGAATATCTTGATTGTCATTTTATATTCCAAGGTCAGGTTCTTAGGTTATATGAGCAACATCCTCTTGAATTTCAACTTCTTATATGAGGAATTCTTCTTCAACTTCTTCTGTCACTTCCTTAACATAAATTTATTCACTGTCATCCTTTTCATCAAGATTAGTTTCCATAGATTTCTCTATGCCATCTTGAGGGTTGTTATTACCCATGTTGAAAGCATGTTCCAAAATATTATCTTGACTAACTCTATACTCTTCATCACTTAAGTCTTCACTTTCAACATCTTTCCCATTTAGAATTTCCTCAAGAAAAATATATATTACAAGGACTTCAATAACAAATTATTTTATAGGATTTTCACTTAGATTCTTTTCAATGTTATCTTTCTTATGAGTTTGTCACATGCATGAAGAAGGTCTAAGGTTTGAGTTAGATTTTTCGAGTCAACATCTTGAGTCTTAATATTAGGTTTGGAAAAATCAACAACATTCTCTGACACATTTTCAACAACATTCTTTTAGAGTTTGGTTTTAGAAAATATAGCTTGATCGATGTCTGGAAAGACCATTTGAAGAGGCACAATTTCAAGAGTTTCTTTTGATGGTTTATTTGTAATGTTAAGTTGGTTACTTGGGAAATAATTGACCTTATAAGGTTTGCTTCCATCTTCTTTCCCTTGTCCTATAAGATTATACATTGTTATTGGAAATCTTGTAGTACGATCACCAACCTTCTTCAATTTCTTCTTCCAAACATACTTAGGTGGTTCCACTATGGGAGGACTTCCGGCTGTGCCATCAGCCTAAGACCATTCCCCTTCATTTTAAGACCATGCATGTTTATCACAGGCATGTCTTCCATACTTGGTTTCTAGGATTCCTTAGTTCTTTTCTTTTCTTTGCCTGAGGTAGTGGTTCCTTGACTTGTTCCTACTATGATTGCACAATTTATGAAAGGAAGATGAGAGGATTGGATTAGGGTTAGGGATGAGAATGGAGAGATGTTCTGAGAATATGAATGATTTTTTAAGATACTTGAGGCATGTAACATAAGAATATGACTAAATTTGATTAAAAATCGTTTTAGAAATTCTAATGGGTAAAGCATAAAGTGGAACACATGTCTTGGATATTATGGATATGAGAGGAAATGATACAAAATAATAACTCACATGCCATCTTAACATTAATTGCTAGAGATTCTCAACAACACACAAGCCTAGGTAATTTCTTAATTTTTTGAATTTAGCAGCATCTAGTGCCTTTGGAAATATGTCAACAAGTTGATTTTCTGTTGATACATGATGCAGAGAAATTATTTTTTCTTCAACAAGCTCTCTAATTAAGTGGTGACGAATGTCAATGTGTTTTGTGCGGAGACGTTGGACTGGATTTTTTGAAATATTGATGGAAATCATGTTGTTAGAGTATAATGTGAACTGCTTGACATCGTACTCTTTCAATATATGTTTCATCTGAAATAGTTGAGTGTAATTTCTTTATGATACAACTTACTCATCTTCTTCAATGGATAATCAGACACAATTCTACTTTTTGCTAAACCACGAAATGAGGCTGTTTCCCAAAAAGAAACATCCACAAGAAGTGCTCTTCCTATCTTTAACATTTCCTTCCCAATCAACACCACAATAACCAACTAGAATGGAGTTTGTGTCAAGTGAGTACATAATTCATAGTCACAAGTTCCATTTATATATTTGATAACTCTTTTGACTTGTGTGAGATGACTTACTTTTGACTTTGCTTGATATCATGCACATACTCCTACAGAGAATGTAATGTCAAGAGGACTTGTTGTGAGGTAAAAAAGACTACCAATAAATCTTCTATAGAGACTTTCATCCACATAAACTCCTTGATCATCTTTAGTTAGTTCAATATGGGTTGTAGCATGTGTACGCTTGTGTCTTGCATTTTCAAGACCAAACTTCTCCACAATGTTCTTAGAATACTATATTTGGGACACAAATATATCTTATTTCATTTGTTTTACTTGAAACCCAATAAAATAAGTAAGTTCACCTACCAAACTTATTTCGAATTCTGACTACATTTGTTGCACAAAATGCTCTACCATCTTGTTTCAAATTCCTCCAAACACGATATCATACATGTAAATCTGAGTAATCATCATCTTTCTTTCTCCTTTCTTAACAATCAAAGTATTTTCATTACCACCTACATTGTATCCATTTAAGTGAGGAATTCAGTGAGACATTCATACCAAACCTTTGGAGCTTGTTTTAATCCATAAAGAGCCTTCTTTACCTTATAGCATTGATTTTGTGCACCAGGATCAATAAATCCTTTTGGTTGTTCAATATATACTTCTTCGTTCAAAAATTATTTTAAAAAATAACTTTTAACATCCATTTGATATAACTTAAATTTTACGAGACATGATATTTCCAACAGTAATCTGATGGATTCAAGGCAAGCAATTAGAGCAAAAGTTTCATCAAAATTAATCCCTTCTATTTGTGAGTATGCAAAAGCCACTAGTCGCGCCTTATTTCTCTTCACATTACACAATCTCTTATCATGAATTAAAAAAATAAAAACCTGTTGGAAGAAATAGAAAGTCTTAGAAAGAGACAATATGATCTAATTCAAAATTCTTCCTCATATCATAAACCTTAGACGAATCTATCAAGTGTGATTAATGTGACATTTAATAAACTAAAACTGATGATCTTCAAAACACACTTGATAAATTCATCTAAGGGTCAGACAACTTGAATCTTTTGTTACGAAACCAAAGGGTGTTTTACAATAAGGCTAGTCTTGGTTATGAACCTAAGAACAATAGTAAAAGCTTTAGAAATATTTGTAATGCCCAACCAACATCTAAATGCAAAATCTTAAAATTTAATTACTGTAATAAAGTATATTATATTGTAATTTTATATTTCATAAAAAAGAGTCGTGAGAGCAAAGAATGACATCCTCCTTCATACTTTTATAAAGAGAATTCTAAACATAAAAATAGAAATATATCTACTATTAACATCAAAAGACCCAAAAAGATATGGGTACCAAAGGTAGAAAAGTCAAGTTGTGATGCATATGATCATACCAATAGTTGATCTTCAAGTGAAGAAATAAATATGCTTTATCATTCCTCTCATACGAGGGAATAAATTCATTTAACAAATAACAAGACAGGGTCATTGGATCTTTGAGTCTTGGCATCCCTTAGAAAACAACTTTGGAAGATGACGATAGAGAGAAAGAAAAATATCAAAGAAAAGAGGAAGTTCAAAGTCTAAATAGATAAATCTAAGTTAAAGGAGTCGACTAAAGAAATTTTATCCCAAGAATGGAGGATCTGAAGGTGAGAAAAGTACACAAGAAGGGGGGGGGGGGGGGGGTTGAATTGTGTTTTCCATTTTTTAGTTTGCATATGATCAGAGTTCATAATATAAACTGGTGTTCAGATTCTGGTTAATTCTTAGCAGTGGAATGTTAACAAAAGAAAATAAATAATAGTAGAAGACACAAAGATTTATGCTAGTTCCTCCCCTAACTGAAAGTAGTCTAGTCCCCTGGCTTCACAAGAGATTTTCACTATAATCAAAACATGATTACATTCGCTTATTCATTCTCCATAAGACTTTACACTTGCTCAGACCTAAGGTCCAAGACTTTTGCTCAAGCTCCTAACTCGATACTTCTTGCTCCGATTCCACGAACCCAAGACTTCCTTGCTCAGGTTCTCAGCCTAAGACTTCTACTCCAAGTCCCATGAAACGAGCCTCTCTGCTTGAACCTCCCAGGTCAAGACTTACTGCTCCAATTCCATGTACTAAGTATTCCTGCTCAAGCCCCTTAGGCTCAAGACTTCTGCTCAAGGTTCCATGAAACGAGCCTCCACTTGCACCTCACAGGCTAAGACTTACTGCTCCAAATTTCATGAAAAGAGCTATCCTGCTCAAGCCACATTGGCTCAAAACTTTCTTGCTCAATCAATCTACTTGATTAAAACTTTCACTGCCCAAGCACATAGCAAGAGACTTACGTGGCTCAAGCATCTTGGCTCGAGACTTCCTTTCTTGTATCCCAATGATACAAGACTTCTGCTTAATCAATCCACTTGATTAAGACTTTCACAGCTCAAGCACATAGCAAGAGAATTACGTGGCTCAAGCATCTTGGCTTGAGACTTCCTTGCTTGTATCCTAATGACACAAGACTTTTATCTAAACTGTTGAACAAGCTCAGCAGAATAGAGAACAAGGTGTACATGATACAAGTATCAGAGGTAGGGGAAATCGCCATAGCAAAGACCTAAAGCTCTTAAGATTTATAAGATATTCAATGTGTAAGAAATTTTAAGGCTTTTACAATTACAACCTAGATAAGAAAAATATGAATATACGTTGAGTTAATAATTGCTGATCTTGTTACTCCTTCTTATGGTTGATCCTTGTCAAAGATTCAGTTTGAACCTTCCGCCATATTTATAGCCTTTTCGGAAACTAGTCTTTGAGGAGGTAACATGATTAAGAGTCTTTGTTGTTACTCCATAGTACTAGAGTCGTTGAAGATTGGTACACCAAAAGATCTTAATCCAATGAGTAACATGTTTAAGCTTTGAGTCTTCAAGAGATTATGTACTATTAGAGTCGTTGAGAGTAGATATCCATAAAGCATCTCAGCTTTTCTTGAGCCTTGTAATCTGTAGAGTCTAGCTGACAAACTGATTTGACAATACAACTTGCTTTCTGTAGTACGGACAACTTCAGCATTATCGCCAACTTTGAATGGTACCAGAAGCCGATTTGCATTTACTAAGTGTAGATACAATAATGTTGTTTCTTCTGATACTGAGACCTTTAGCTTCAGAGTCTTCGCCAGACATCACTTAACAAGTGTTCTTCAGATTTTGCCACCAGAAGCTAGCAATGCAGCAAGTCTCAAAGTGTTCTTAATGTAGAACCGATTCTGACACTAATATTTACAAGTATTAGAACCTGCACACATGTTACACACATAAAATAAACCATTGTTCTTTCAATAATTTGTTATCATCGAAACCCAAGTAAAATATGTCATGAACAAATCTTGTTCTAACAATCTCCGCCCTTTTTTATGATGAAAAACAAGTATTTAAAGGACAATGTTGGGTAGTTATAATTTTATTTGCAACATCAAGGTATGAGGCTTGTAAGCTCCCCCCGAGTCTACTAGTCCAAAGTAGAGTTCTGTAGACATCATACTAGGTACTACTCTCAAGAAAAAGTAATTCAACTTTCTTAGTAACATCAGAGTCTGAGGTTTATAAGCTCCCCCTGAGTCAAACAGTTCCAAGGTTGAGGTTTATATGCTACCTCTTAGTTCCATATTTAAGAAAACTAAAAAAAATATTTTAACTTCCTTTGGAAACATCAGAATACGAGGTTTGTAAGCTCCTTCTAAGTCTGATAGGCTAAGACTGAGGTTTGTAAGCTCCTTCTAAGTCTGATAGGCTAAGACTGAGGTTTGTAAGCTCCTCCTTAGTTCTATGTGCAAGAAATTTAAAATGTGTTGCCCGGGCAAGATAACCATAAAATAGAAATATAAATTACAAAATTATAAATGACCAATATGTACAACTGAATAGGTACTCAATGGGTTTAGTTTCTGATTAAATACTTACCATTATTTCTCCCTATTTTGTCACATAAAAAAGAAAATAAAAAGAGAAAAAGAAAAGAATTACAACCATTAATGCATCATAGATCATCATGACAAGATCAGTTTCCAAGGAATTGAAAAACCATCAAGTAACATGGGGTCATTAAGGATTGTATAGTGCATGCTGAATACTTATTGGTTATAACAATTTCAAGAATCAAGCAAATGATTTTATTTAAATGTTTAGATTACCGAGAAGCTATTATAAAAGTAACCAAAATCTAGTTCGTTTTCATCAACATTCACCACAGTTATGGAGTCCTCAGCTGAGAGTCATAAGGCTTATGTAGTAACCGAAATCTCTGAGAGCTTTACAAGACAGAGTATCTAAAACCCTCAGAAGCCAATAGCTTCAGAAGCTTCTGCAACCGGTCATATGCCTTCTTCACTGAATACTTCAGATGAAACCTCGTCAGTAGTACCTCAGAGACCTATAAAAGTTGGTCCATCAGTAGCTGTTTTGAAGACACGAAAGATACCAATGAAAAAGACAAAGAAGAAGAGGCTCAACGAGATATTTCACCGCTTTATCCCAGAAGCAGAAGAGGGGAACATTGGTGCAGATGAGCCAGATTATGATTATGGAAATAGCTTCGGTTATAAGGCGTTGGATGACATAGATAGAGCTTAGTCTGAGATCAAACTAGTTTCTTATGTTTTTATGTAATCCTTTTGAGCTTGATTAATGAAAATAAGTTATTTTGACCAGTAAATATAAAGCAATCATACAAATACCCAATCTACCCAATATATAATCTGATAAACATTAATGAGGTAAAATTGATACCAGAAACAACAGTTAAACGAGTCAAGTATAAAATTCATAGTTGTTAAAGAATCTTTAATAGGTTAGACTGTTAGATGACATTTCTAAGATATATCATTTAAGATATTGATAAGACTTAATCAATATTAAAACAACAGATACTTGGAACAATGTAAGTAACATGTCTATATAAGAACTCATAGCATGCTTACTTTCATAATAACTTAATCCTCAAAACACCAAGATGTACAAACAGAAGCAAATTTGGGTTTCAAAGAGAGATTTCAAAAAGAAAGCCATACTAAATACAACAACACGGGAAAGTGAAAGCAAAGCAGCAGCTGAAGGATCTACTAATAAGCAGATGACTTCAGAAGCTCTCACCTTTTCAACATCCTTTGTGAAGACACACAGAAGAAGAAGATCTTCTGGGTCCAAACGCATAAATCAACTAAGAAATGAGGCTTTGGAATTTTCCAAGGAAGAATGTCAAGATTACTTAGATAATCAGGACATGTCAGATGATCCTAGGGAATACCTTAGGGCCAATCCAACATACTAGAATATATAAATAATTTGGAATCCCTTCCTTCTTATTAATGATAAAAGTTGCAAACATTAAGTTCTTACTCCCATTACCTTTAATTCGTTTGAACAACCAAAAATAAATATAATCAATAGTTAACTGAACAACAACATGAACAAACTTTGAATTAATAATAAGATAACTTAATACAAAGGTTCTAACAATTTCAAGGCATAACTATGCAGAAATCTAACATCAGAATATTTCATAGATAACTTCAAACTTGTCTCTCCAGATTTTAGACAAATCAGCCTCTGAACTTATGATAACTCCTTGCTGAACAAGTAATTCTAAAAAAACTCGTCCAAAAGGAATGAAAAAAATCTTTCCCTTGTGAAAGGAAGAAAGAGTCTTCTTCAAGTAGTCAAACATAACTTGAGGAAGATCAATATGCATGTCTGAATTGAGAAGTAGAAGCATATATTTTTCAATAGGGTCCACAAGGTCTAAATCCTTATCCTTAGGATGAAAGTTTGAATTTAGAATCTGATTCCAAACAACAATATCAGAACAAAGATTTGAGACAACTTATGTATTAGATAGAACTACAAAGACACGCCAAGTAGAAAGATAGTGTTCCCAAACAAGAGCTCCTGGTATTTCTCCAATTTCCACACAATTGATCACATTAGCAATCGCTTTAGAGATTACTTTTATAGAAACACCAGTTACTTTAGAAAGAATAGCACACTCAAAATGCAGCTCAACAATGGAAGCATTAATCCTAATTTTTTTGACAAGATCTGGATAAGTGAAACCACAGAGCATCTCAAAGTGTCCATTCAATCCTTGTTCACACACAATCTTCCATAAGTTAAATCCTAACTTAAGCAACTCATCAAAATCTTCAAACTTTTCATTGATGACTACTGTCGCACCCATAATTTTGACCAGTAATTTACAACCACTACTATTTTGGAATTACATGCTATTAGGGGTGTCATACCCTAATTTTTTACCATAAGATTCCACCTCTTTGTGTATCATCTTGCATAGCATCTCTAGGTCATATAGTCTTTGTGTGCGTGTTTATCATGACTAACCAGTTTGTGCAGGTGTGGTAGGCTCAAGCGTAGAATATCTCAGTCAAGCACTTTAAGATGTGATCGTTGGATTCTGGTTCAAAAGGTTCTTAGGGTGATCTATTGGGTCATTTTCCTCGATATTTCTCAGAAGTTACAATGTATACTCCCCAGGGCGGATTAAGGTTTTCCTTCCATTGGTATTAAGCATGATCATGTGGAGGCTGGTTGTGGTTTTTGTGGCAAAGTTGCATTACAAGTGGAATCCTAACTTTTAAGGTATTTCTCAGGACATAGTTCGAGTTTTATTCACGAAGTTGGATCATTAGTTGTCAAGTGGAGGAGCTTTGGTTTTTTTTGGTAATTTGTGATCAATATGTTTTAACGTGGTAGAGTTTGAATAAAAGTCTCGAATCAAGTTTATACCAAAAGTTATGAAAGTGGAATTCAAGATTTTATCTTCTTTAAAAAAGGGTTAAAATATGATTTTATCATTGAAATTTGAATTTCCAAGTTGCAAACATAATTCATCATGAAAGTTCAAATTTGAGGACTTACCAAGCTCAAGCTAAAACTAAAAAATTCAAGTCCACCACTATTCAAAGATCAAATTCAAGATTCAAAAAAGTTTAAATTGTGAAGAACCACAAGGTTGAATTCCAAAGTAGAAATTCAAGTTCAAATTTAAGCCATCATAAGATTCAAGTGCTTCATGAAGGTTCAAGTTTGAAGATTTACAAATTCAATTCAAAGGTTCTCAATTTAAAGTATTCAAGGATCCATTACAAGTCAAGCTTAATTCCAAGATTCAAAGTTCATTAATTGATTTCAAGATTCACATTGCTCAACATCCATTTCAAAACTACAAGATACATTCCAAATATCAAATTCAATGTTCATGGACCATTACAAAAGTACAAAGCCCAAATCCAATGCTAAAATATACACAACATGTGTGGTATGTACTTTGGGGAACTACAGAAATAATACATGGTTCGTGGGACCTAGCAAGTGTTGTGCAAAAGCTCACAATCAGGCCATATAAAACAAAAGGAAGACATAAGTTACAAGCTTTCATGTGGGATGGAGTTGTCGTGTGCCTTGTTTTGGAATCTCTCAAGTGGAAGCTGTCCTTGAGGGGACTACTGAGTTTCTAAATCCCTCTTCTGCAGCATTTGGAGACGTGCGCATTGATGACTTTATGGGGTGCAATTATGGTCCAAATTCACAAATCTCAGGGACTGTCATAAGAAGAAGCAAATCTTAGTATATTCAATACGATATTGCGGTTTAATTTGAAACAAAAGATTTCTAGCCATTAATTTTCCAAACACAATACGACATGATCAAGAAAAATAGAAATTCATTCATCAAGATCAGACATGTTCAGCTTAAAAAAAAGAGGATTCATTAATTGAAGCACAAATATCTATTTCCAAAAACAGCCCCAAACCTGATCAAAATAAAAAGGGAATTCATCAATCCTTTCCAAAAGGATTCACGACATGCTGAGTAAAGAAATCAGAACAGATTCAAAACATAAAAACCTGGTTTTATTTTCTTTCCCAAAACACACAAGCTTGTCGAACAGAAACAGCAAGGAATCATCCTCATCAATCAACAAATCACAGCTATGATATTTTCTTTCCGAAATCGAAATCGACAAGTAAATCAAATCATGACCAGCATTCAATTCATTTTTACTTCGTAAGATTATAAAAGGAGCAGAATTTCATAGACAGAGAGAGGCACATATACACTGCTGAGAACGACTCGTACACAACATCCACTGAAAAAAAAAACACACAGTTTCGCTCATCTACATCAAGATTCACATCACCACTAATCCAAATTCATCAACAAACTCATAAATACATACATTGATCAGTGAGCCGAATTTTACACCAGAGAAATCAAACACACCAAGTTCACAGAATGGCAGCAGAATTTGCACACTAAAGGGACCTCACAACACACACTCAGGAATTCTGAAAATTCACATACACACAGGGGAAAGTTACACGCAATTTCATCAATAATAACACGTACGAGGAAGAGCACAAAAGATTCAATACCCAAAATTTGTCGCCGAACCGTCACGCCGAAACTCTTCAAAGGTACATCATCTTTTCGATTAAACTCAATTTTATTTGCTGTCTTCGTTTCGAATTGTTGGTCATTCCGATGTCGCATTTCGCTTGGAATTGACGATCGAGAGAGTTCGCGAATGAAAAAAAGCTTTTCCCGTTTCTCCGGTGATGCGTGGCAAAGTCTATTGTCGCTATTGGTGATACACCCACTTGCGATTGGAGGCGAGGATGAGAGTGGCGATGGCGAATCCGTGAGGGAGAGTGGGGTTGGTTGAGACGGAGGTGTGCGATTGAAGGAAAAAGAGTTATTGTGAGAATGGTTGAGACGAATACGCGATCGAGAGAGTGCGATGCGAAGAAGAGGAGTATTGATGTGTAGACGGTGAAGAAGAAGAGGAAAGTGAGAATGAAAGGGTTACTGAACCCTTGTTCCTCTTTTGATTTATTTTTTTTTTTATATTTTTTCTTTTTTATTTTTGAATCGGACGGGCCTTAGAAACATAAGCCCATTGTTTTTTATTTTGTTATTTTTATTCTCATTTTTTTAGTTTGTTTTTATAATTTTATGTTTATTTAACTATTTTGGCTTAATTAGATTTTGAATATTAATTAATTTGATTGGTTCTAATTAGATTTTTAGGTTAGAAATTAATCTCGATTTTGATTAGATATTGTTAGGATTTAAGTAGATTTCTAATTTTAGTGATCATTTTCTGCCCTAAACTTTTAAATAAACTTTTAATTTTTAGTTAATTGCCGATTAACTTTTGTTCATGGTATCGACTAAAGTTTGTTCCTATTTCTAAATCTTGTTTAGACTTTGATTAAGTTTTACATATAATTGATTAGGGTGTATTTTGCAATTAATTCCAGACTAGAATGTTGACCTATCATCTGATTAAAAGTTGCTGGCTCTTGAACCTACACGTTTACCTATAATTCCAAAGGAAAGTACCCCTAACATTGACTGATATGTCATAGGATTTCCTAGAAGTTTTACCTTATCCTAACCTTAGGATCGGAGTCACCGCACTCTGTACATGTGTTTCTACCATGGACATTTTTCTATCCTTTTCAACTTTACTTTAACTTTAGAGTCACCACACTCTATGTAGTGTCTTGCCATAGACGCTATCTCCCCCTTGAACCTTGACCACCGTCAAGAGTTCCTCACCCTCTTTGAGGGGAACTACGAATACTCTGATTCCACTCCTGTCAGGATACGTAGGCACAAGATGCGATGTCTTGGCGAGTATACTTAGAAACTAACCCCTAGGTTTTTCCTTTAACACATACCTTTAGCAAACAAGCAATAGATAACATAAATACTAACAAGAGGTTCCTGTAGAGTACTACAGACGTTTAGGATGCTAATACCTTCCCTAGACGTAACCAACCCCCGAACCTTAGATCTCTTAGGTTTTTCGTTCTTTAAACCTTTCCTTTGGATAAAATAAAGACCGGTGGTGAATTTCAAGAAATGTGATTCAAGTTAATATAATAGCTTGGCATCCGATTCTCACCGCGACAGAAATGGCGACTTCACTGGGGACTTTTCGAGGGTTTCCCTAACTTGTTTATATCTATGTTATTTATTTTCTTGTTTGCCTATATATCTTTATATCTGTATATATACCTGTTATGCTTGGGTTTTCTGTGTGCAGGGTTGCTACTTTGAGTTGTGAGGAGTCCTAGAACCGGACTTGAGTGCAATTATGATAGGAGATGATATGGTCAAGGATACTTTGACGGAGTCGATTCCTGAAAAGTTGAATTGAGAAAATCATCGCTCAGTTTAGGTTCTTTTGAAATTAATGTTGTTTGAACGAGTCCATTTGTGAAAACGACATTAATTTCGACCAAGAACCAGCGAGACTGAGGACCGTAGTACCTTTAACCCCACTTGGCCTTTTAGAATGTAGTGCGGTGACTATGCGGGAGTCTATTTCCAAATAGTTGTCATGCGATACTACACTCGGACGAGATTCTCTTGAGAACATTATTGACTAACCGAGTAATTTGGGAAGTCGATAATATCCGAAAGATGGATTGTAGACTCCGGGAACTTTGTAGAACCCGTTCGGCAGGTACATTTGAAACTATAGTACACACCTTGGGAAGGGTAGACCATGGTTCCATGCTCGCGATCTTCAAACCTAACCCTTGGCTTGTTTACCTGTATATGTGTATATGTGTATACCTGTGTTTATGCATCCATTCATGCATTCATGAATCACCATTCGGTTTCAAGAAACTCAATTGTTCTTTCGCTTGCAAAATCAATAAAAAATCCTGGATTATAAAATGAAACTTTTTCAGTCTTTCCGAAATGTTTGCAACCTACTGTTGAGTTCCTTGAAACCATTGCATCGCATGTCATATCATTTGCATCTTTGCATGCGTCCGTTTGTCCAGCAACTCATTTCCAGCTGTCTCTATCTTCCAGTGTTACCTGTGAGTTGTCGAGCTGATTCCTCCACATAGATATCGGACTAGAGCTAACTACAGACGCATAATGGCAGAGCAAGAAGCACACAATGCTGAGATGCGAATGGAGATCGACGACCTTAAGTCAAGCATGGTAAAGCTCACTGAAATGCTCCAAGTCTTGATTGCTAGAGGAGAGCAACCCCAAAGAACTGTCATCCAAGAAGTTTCAACTGCTGATTCTCAACCTATTCAGGTGCCACCTTCCACTTGGCCAGAGTTTGGTTTACCTCACAACTACTCTCCACCTCTTGCATCTACTAATATGATTGGTCAGACTGTTGGACCAATTTTTCAAGTTCCAGTTTTCTCCGAGCCTAGACCTGTGGTTCATGCTGTTGCCCAGACTACTCGACCTCCTTTTGAAAACCCTCTCTATGAGTACAATGCTACCAATGCTCAGGGTGAAGACCATGAAGATTTTGTTGAATCCGCGATTGTCCGTGAACATTTTCAAACTATAGACAAGAGACTTAAAGTCGTAGAGGGTACTGATTTCTTCAACATTGAAGCAGAAAACATGGGTTTAGTTTCTGACCTTGTTATGCCTGCTAAGTTCAAGGCTATCGATTTTGTGAAGTACAAAGGTGATTCTTGCCCAAGAGCTCATTTGGTCATGTATACTCGAAAGATGACTGCTCATGCCAAGAATCAGAAGTTGCTTATCCATTGTTTTCAAGATAGTCTGAGTGGAGCTTCTCTCAAATGGTATATGAATCTTGAACAGAACAGCATTCACTGTTTCCAGGATCTTATTAATGCCTTCATGAAGCAATACAAGTATAACCTCGACATGGCTCCTGACCGCCGTCAGCTGCAAAACATGTCTCAGAAGGATAAAGAGTCTTTCAAGGAATATGCTCAGCGCTGGAGAGAGTTGGCTTCTCAAGTTGAACCTCCTTTGGCAGAGAAAGAATTAACTGGACTGTTTATGGACACCTTGTCTCCATTCTACTGGGAGAAGATGATTGGTAGTGTTTCCTCCAGCTTCACTGATTTGGTTACCATTGGTCAAAGACTCGAGGAAGGACTTAAGAATGGTAAAGTATCCAAAGCTGCTGAATCTTCTAATGGAGCGAAGAAATCCTATGGGAATTTCCAGAAGAAGAGAGAAGACCATACCAATGCTGTCATATTTGAAACCAGAAGGCCTCGTCCTCGACCACAGTATGCTAACCACCCTGATATTGCTGTTGTTACTCCTGTTGTTGCTGCTCCACGACCAGCTCAAACCCCTCAACGTCCGACTGTTGGACAGAACCAGTACCGTAATAGGAATAATTTTGATCCTATCCCAATGACATACACTGAACTTTATCCTGGGCTGGTTCAGAAAGGTTTGATTACTACAAGGCCTTTGCCTCCTCCTCCAGACCCACTTCCACATGGAGTTAGATCTGATCTCCATTGTGCATTCCATGAAGGTGCCGCAGGCCACGACTTGGAACATTGCTTTGCATTGAAGGCTAGAGTACAAGAGCTGATCAGAATTTGTATTCTCTACTTTCGTGACACCAATCTGAATGTCCAGAACAATCCTTTGCCAGAGCACGCTAAGTGAAGCTTCAGCTGACTTCAGCAGACTTTAGTGTTTCAGACAGGACAGCTCACTCTTGTTTCTGACTAGTCACTAGACTTTTGTTTCTTGTTGGTTGCATTTTCCTTATCTTGTATTAGCTGTTTGATTTCAAATTATGTTTGTACTTTCATAATTAATAAAATGAGCATTGCAACTTTTGCTATTTACATCTTTTATGCTTTTCTTTTCAAAAAAAAAAAAACAAAAAAAAACAAAAAAACAAAAAAACAAAAACAAAAACAAAATTATCTCTTTTCTACTTTCCTTCTGATTATGCTAAGATTGGAGGGAGGATAATGAATACAAAATACTCATAATTGTTGTCGGTATGCTTTCAAATCAAAACTTTGCTGAGGATGTAAGGCATTGTTTCAATTCCCAAACAGTGGAGAAATAAGGAAGATAACCCTTTGTCTACCCCTTTGAGCCTTGAAGTAGGAGTTTATTTTCTTTACAAATAAAAACCCGCAATCTTAACCTGGGGCAGGGTAGTTCTCAGTTGACTTGATTGTGCATTCAAATACAAGAGTTTCATGCAAGACATCTTTCAACAAAAAGGTTGCATTCTCAATTTTTTCTTCGCACGCAACAAGCAAGTGTCGAAGATGTCTCTCAAGTCAAAAGTCGATGATGGTTCGCCGTAATCATTAAGCCAAGCAGTCACTTTCTTTCAAAAAAAATAAAAAATAAAAAATCAAAAAAAAGGAAAGAGCCCACTAAGTCGAAACCTGTGAAGGAGACTTAGGAAAAAAAAATTGGGGCATCCCGCTGACTGTAAGATTCACGAGAAACAGTTCAGGAAAAAGTTAGGGATAATAAAAAGGAGAAATCTTTAAATCCTTACCATGTAATCCTCAATGAAAAAAACAACCAAGAGTTATAAGGAAGTAGTGACTGTCACCTCGAGAATCCCTTGACTTTTGAACCATCAACATCATTATCATCAGCACCATTCCTAACCTATGGGAACCTGAGTGCATAGTCTGAGTTAACTGAGCGTAGGACTGAAGATCATCACGAAGATTGGGTGGGTCCAAATAAATTTTGAGCCTTTATCCTTTGTTTCTTAAACCGTGAACCAGACCACGATACGACCCTCAAAAGACCTAATTGAAGCAAGGTTATTTTGAAAGCATACTACAACGAGGTTGCGTAAACTGACTCCTAAAGATCTTAGCAGATCATTTTTTTGGCATCACGCCTTTTTTCTTTATCTTTCACTTTTAAACGTCTTGAACCACCGTGTTCTGACCAATGACCCTATTGTTTTACCTCTTTCCAAAAATGATTTTGATTTCAAAAGTTGCATGAACTTTACATTTACTATGTTTGTATGAACACTTTTGTTTGCAATCTGGCTTTCGCTTAAGGAATTTTCAAACATTTGAGAAACTTGGTCAGTGATCCAATCAGGGGCAAGTTCTTTCCAGATCCTATTGAGCATCAGTTCAAGATTTGTGTTACAGTGCAAGTCCCTCTCAGAATTGGTTTATACAGAAGACTTTTTCAAGACTCATACTGGGGCAAGTTTTCCAAGAGCACAGTGCAACAGTCATTACCAACATCAATCAAGCTGAAGCAATGATCATTTCATCTACAACATCCAGCTAATCTAGGGGCAATCAACTTGAAGAATCCCCATGCAGCTTTCCATCCTTCCTACAAGGATCAGCAAATTGGTACAGTTTACAAGTGTGATAAAGATTTGTGCTCAGCAGCATCTTAAGTTCCAAAGCAGAATGGCAGTGATCTCCGTGTTGAGGAATCAGTATTCCAGTCTTGTCTTCTCCACAAAAGAGTCCAGCCGTATCTTCGACATCTGTATTGCATTTACATTTGCATTTGATCATATATCATCTACATAATTCATATACATATGCATAGCAACAGTGTCATCCTCATTTGCACTCATTTGCATCCTCCATAGGTCGTATTGTTATCCACGTCTTACCTTGTCGTCTAAGTCCAACTTACTTGGCACCTACCAAACAGATATTGTCGTGTGTATCTAATGCTTTCTTGGGTATCTCCTTGTTCATATTCGTTCAATGCTTTCTTGGACGTTATGATTTCTTTACATCCAATGCCTTCTTGGATTGCGCTTTTGTCTCATTTACGTCTGATGCCTTCTCAGATTTTGAGTCGTACCCATTCATTCAAAGCTATTATTAGATGATTGGTTTTCTTTGCATTCAATGCCATTCTTGAATGTAGTCTCTGTTCACAATCATCTAAAGCCATTATTAGATATCGTGATTACACCTTTTCATTCAAAGCCATTATTGGATGATCGTTTCCTTTGCATTCAATGCCATTCTTGAATGTTATCTTTGTTCACAATCATCTGAAGCCATTATCAGATATTGTGATTGCACCTCTCATTCAAAGCCATTATTGGATGTCTGGTTTCTTTACCTTGTTCACTTTCATCTGAAGCCATTATCAGATATTGTGAGTGTACCTTTCATTCAAAGCCATTATTGGATGACTGGTTTCTCTGTCCAATGCATTCTTGGATCTCTTACCTTGTTCACTTTCATCTAAAGCCATTATTAGATATTGTGAGTTTGCCTTTCATCCAAAGCCATTATTGGATGATAGGTTTCTTTACCATCTGATGTTCTTCCGGATGGGTTCCTCTTTTTGATGTTCTTCCAGATCGAGTTTTTGTTAACAGTCATCTAAAGCCAGTATTAGATATTGTGATTATACCTTTCATTCAAAGCCATTATTAGATGTCTGGTTTCTTTATCTTGTTCACTTTGTCTAAAGCCATTATTAGATATTGTGATTACACCTTTCATTCAAAGCCATTATTGGATGTCTGGTTTCTTTACCATCTGATGTTCTTCCGGATGGGTCCCTCTTTCTGATGTTCTTCCAGATCGAGTCCTTGTTCACTTTCATCTAAAGCCATTATTAGATATTGTGAGTTTACCTTTCATCCAAAGCTATTATTGGATGTTTGGTGCTTTTTTTTCATCCAATGTCATTCTTGGATGATGCTTTCCAGATACTTTGCTTTGTTTCAATTTGTTACTAACTGTAACACCTCTTCCCCTGTGGTACCATCCCCACAGGATCATTGTCTTTGCATTTATCATATCATACGCATTTGTGGCATCTTAGGGCCAAAAATTATGCATGTTTGTATTTAAGTATCTCCTATCTCGTCGAGACGAAGATTCCAATCTCCATATCTCCGGATAGAAGAAACTTAAATAGGGGCATCTGTCATACCCTAATTTTTTACCATAAGATTCCACCTCTTTGTGTATCATCTTGCATAGCATCTCTAGGTCATATAGTCTTTGTGTGCGTGTTTATCATGACTAACCAGTTTGTGCAGGTGTGGTAGGCTCAAGCGTAGATTATCTCAGTCAAGCACTTTAAGATGTGATCGTTGGATTCTGGTTCAAAAGGTTCTTAGGGTTATCTATTGGGTCATTTTCCTCGATATTTCTCAGAAGTTACAATGTATACTCCCCAGGGCGGATTAAGGTTTTCCTTCCATTGGTATTAAGCATGATCATGTGGAGGCTGGTTGTGGTTTTCGTGGCAAAGTTGCATTACAAGTGGTATCCTAACTTTTAAGGTATTTCTCAGGACATAGTTCGAGTTTTATTCACGAAGTTGGATCATTAGTTGTCAAGTGGAGGAGCTTTGGTTTTTTTTGGTAATTTGTGATCAATATGTTTTAACGTGGTAGAGTTTGAATAAAAGTCTCGAATCAAGTTTATACCAAAAGTTATGAAAGTGGAATTCAAGATTTTATGTTCTTTAAAAAAGGGTTAAAATATGATTTTATCATTGAAATTTGAATTTCCAAGTTGCAAACATAATTCATCATGAAAGTTCAAATTTGAGGACTTACCAAGCTCAAGCTAAAACTAAAAAATTCAAGTCCACCACTATTCAAAGATCAAATTCAAGATTCAAGAAAGTTTAAATTGTGAAGAACCACAAGGTTGAATTCCCAAGTACAAATTCAAGTTCAAATTTAAGCCATCATAAGATTCAAGTTCTTCATGAAGGTTCAAGTTTGAAGATTTACAAATTCAATTCAAAGGTTCTCAATTTAAAGTATTCAAGGATCCATTACAAGTCAAGCTTAATTCCAAGATTCAAAGTTCATTAATTGATTTCAAGATTCACATTGCTCAACATCCATTTCAAAACTACAAGATACATTCCAAATATCAAATTCAATGTTCATGGACCATTACAAAAGTACAAAGCCCAAATCCAATGCTAAAATATACACAACATGTGTGGTATGTACTTTGGGGAACTGCAGAAATAATACATGGTTCGTGGGACCTAGCAAGTGCTGTCCAAAAGCTCACAATCAGGCCATATAAAACAAAAGGAAGACATAAGTTACAAGCTTTCATGTGGGATGGAGTTGTCGTGTGCCTTGTTTTGGAATCTCTCAAGTGGAAGCTGTCCTTGAGGGGACTACCGAGTTTCTAAATCCCTCTTCTGCAGCATTTGGAGACATGCGCATTGATGACTTTATGGGGTGCAATTATGGTCCAAATTCACAAATCTCAGGGACTGTCATAAGAAGAAGCAAATCTTAGTATATTCAAAACGATATTGCGGTTTAATTTGAAACAAAAGATTTCTAGCCATTAATTTTCCAAACACAATCCGACATGATCAAGCAAAATAGAAATTCATTCATCAAGATCAGACATGTTCAGCTTAAAAAAAAGAGGATTCATTAATTGAAGCACAAATATCTATTTCCAAAAACAGCCCCAAACCTGATCAAAATAAAAAGGGAATTCATCAATCCTTTCCAAAAGGATTCACGACATGCTGAGTAAAGAATCAGGACATATTCAAAACATAAAAACCTGGTTTTATTTTCTTTCCCAAAACACACAAGCTTGTCGAACAGAAACAGCAAGGAATCATCCTCATCAATCAACAAATCACAGCTATGATATTTTCTTTCCGAAATCGAAATCGACAAGTAAATCAAATCATGACCAACATTCAATTCATTTTTACTTCGTAAGATTATAAAAGGAGCAGAATTTCATAGACAGAGAGAGGCACATATACACAGCTGAGAATGACTCGTACACAACATCCACTGAAAAAGAAACACACAGTTTCGCTCATCCACATCAAGATTCACATCACCACTAATCCAAATTCATCAACAAACTCATAAATACATACATTGATCAGTGAGCCGAATTTTACACTAGAGAAATCAAACACACCAAGTTCACAGAATGGTAGCAGAATTTGCACACTAAAGGGACCTCACAACACACACTCAGGAATTCAGAAAATTCACATACACGCAGGGGAAAGTTACACGCAATTTCATCAATAATAGCACGTACGAGGAAGAGCACAAAAGATTCAATACCCGAAATTTGTCGCCGAACCGTCGCGCCGAAACTCTTCAAAGGTACTTCATCTTTTCGATTAAACTCAATTTTAATTTGCTGTCTTCGTTTTGAATTGTTGGTCATTCCGATGTCGCATTTCACTTGGAATTGATGATCGAGAGAGTTCGCGAATGAAAAAAAGCATTTCCCGTTTCTCCGGTGATGCGTGGCGAAGTCTATTGTCGCTATTGGTGATACACCCAATTGCGATTGGAGGCGAGGATGAGAGTGGCGATGGCGAATCCGTGAGGGAGAGTGGGGTTGGTTGAGACGGAGGTGTGCGATTGAAGGAAAAAGAGTTATTGTGAGAATGGTTGAGACGAATACGCGATCGAGAGAGTGCGATGCGAAGAAGAGGAGTATTGATGTGTAGACGGTGAAGAAGAAGAGGAAAGTGAGAATGAAAGGGTTACTGAACCCTTGTTCCTCTTTTGATTTATTTTTTTTTATATTTTTTCTTTTTTATTTTTGAATCGGACGGGCCTTAGAAACATAAGCCCATTGTTTTTTATTTTGTTATTTTTATTCTCATTTTTTTAGTTTGTTTTTATAATTTTATGTTTATTTAACTATTTTGGCTTAATTAGATTTTGAATATTAATTAATTTGATTGGTTCTAATTAGATTTTTAGGTTATAAATGAATCTCGATTTTGATTAGATATTGTTTGGATTTAAGTAGATTTCTAATTTTAGTGATCATTTTCTGCTCTAAACTTGTAAATAAACTTTTAATTTTTAGTTAATTGCCGATTAACTTTTGTTCATGGTATCGACTAAAGTTTGTTCCTATTTCTAAATCTTGTTTAGACTTTGATTAAGTTTTACATATAATTGATTAGGGTGTATTTTGCAATTAATTCCTGACTAGAATGTTGACCTATCATCTGATTAAAAGTTGCTGGCTCTTGAACCTACACGTTTACCTATAATTCCAAAGGAAAGTACCCCTAAAATTGACTGATATGTCATAGGATTTCCTAGAACCTTTACCTTATCCTAACCTTAGGATCGGAGTCACCGCACTCTGTACATGTGTTTCTACCATGGACATTTTTCTATCCTTTTCAACTTAACTTTAACTTTAGAGTCACCACACTCTATGGAGTGTCTTGCCATAGACGCTATCTCCCCCTTGAACCTTGACCACCGTCAAGAGTTCCTCACCCTCTTTGAGGGGAACTACGAATACTCTGATTCCACTCCTGTCAGGATACGTAGGCACAAGATGCGATGTCTTGGCGAGTATACTTAGAAACTAACCCCTAGGTTTTTCCTTTAACACATACCTTTAGCAAACAAGCAATAGATAACATAAATACTAACAAGAGGTTCCTGTAGAGTACTACAGACGTTTAGGATGCTAATACCTTCCCTAGACGTAACCAACCCCCGAACCTTAGATCTCTTAGGTTTTTCGTTCTTTAAACCTTTCCTTTGGATAAAATAAAGACCGGTGGTGAATTTCAAGAAATGTGATTCAAGTTAATATAATAGCTTGGCATCCGATTCTCACCGCGACAGAAATGGTGACTTCACTGGGGACTTTTCTATGGTTTCCCTAACTTGTTTATATCTATGTTATTTATTTTCTTGTTTGCCTATATATCTTTATATCTGTATATATACCTGTTATGCTTGGGTTTTCTGTGTGCAGGGTTGCTACTTTGAGTTGTGAGGAGTCCTAGACCCGGACTTGAGTGCAATTATGATAGGAGATGATATGGTCAAGGATACTTTGACGGAGTCGATTCCTGAAAAGTTGAATTGAGAAAATCATCGCTCAGTTTAGGTTCTTTTAAAATTAATGTTGTTTGAACGAGTCCATTTGTGAAAACGACATTAATTTCGACCATGAACCAGCGAGACTGAGGACCGTAGTACCTTTAACCCCACTTGGCCTTTTAGAATGTAGTGCGGTGACTATGCGGGAGTCTATTTCCAAATACTTGTCATGCGATACTACACTCGGACGAGATTCTCTTGAGAACATTATTGACTAACCGAGTAATTTGGGAAGTCGATAATATCCGAAAGATGGATTGTAGACTCCGGGAACTTTGTAGAACCCGTTCGGCAGGTACATTTGAAACTATAGTACACACCTTGGGAAGGGTAGACCATGGCTCCATGCTCGCGATCTTCAAACCTAACCCTTGGCTTGTTTACCTGTATATGTGTATATGTGTATACCTGTGTTTATGCATCCATTCATGCATTCATGAATCACCATTCGGTTTCAAGAAACTCAATTGTTCTTTCCCTTGCAAAATCAATAAAAAATTCTGGATTATAAAATGAAACTTTTTCAGTCTTTCCGAAATGTCTGCAACCTACTGTTGAGTTCCTTGAAACCATTGCATCGCATGTCATATCATTTGCATCTTTGCATGCGTCCGTTTGTCCAGCAACTCATTTCCAGCTGTCTCTATCTTCCAGTGTTACCTGTGAGTTGTCGAGCTGATTCCTCCACACAGATATCGGACTAGAGCTAACTACAGACGCATAATGGCAGAGCAAGAAGCACACAATGCTGAGATGCGAATGGAGATTGACGACCTTAAGTCAAGCATGGCAAAGCTCACTGAAATGCTCCAAGTCTTGATTGCTAGAGGAGAGCAACCCCAAAGAACTGTCATCCAAGAAGTTTCAACTGCTGATTCTCAACCTATTCAGGTGCCACCTTCCACTTGGCTAGAGTTTGGTTTACCTCACAACTACTCTCCACCTCTTGCATCTACTAATATGATTGGTCAGACTGTTGGACCAGTTTTTCAAGTTCCAGTTTTCTCCGAGCCTAGACCTGTGGTTCATGCTGTTGCCCAGACTACTCGACCTCCTTTTGAAAACCCTCTCTATGAGTACAATGCTGCCAATGCTCAGGGTGAAGACCATGAAGATTTTGTTGAACCCGCGATTATCCGTGAACTTTTTCAAACTATAGACAAGAGACTTAAAGCCGTAGAGGGTACTGATTTCTTCAACATTGAAGCAGAAAACATGGGTTTAGTTTCTGACCTTGTTATGCCTGCTAAGTTCAAGGCTATCGATTTTGTGAAGTACAAAGGTGATTCTTGCCCAAGAGCTCATTTGGTCATGTATACTCGAAAGATGACTGCTCATGCCAAGAATCAGAAGTTACTTATCCATTGTTTTCAAGATAGTCTGAGTGGAGCTTCTCTCAAATGGTATATGAATCTTGAACAGAAAAGCATTCACTGTTTCCAGGATCTTATTAATGCCTTCATGAAGCAATACAAGTATAACCTCGACATGGCTCCTGACCAGCTCAGCTGCAAAACATGTCTCAGAAGGATAAAGAGTCTTTCAAGGAATATGCTCAGCGCTGGAGAGAGTTGGCTTCTCAAGTTGAACCTCCTTTGGCAGAGAAAGAATTAACTGGACTGTTTATGGACACCTTGTCTCCATTCTACTGGGAGAAGATGATTGGTAGTGTTTCCTCCAGCTTCACTGATTTGGTTACCATTGGTCAAAGACTCGAGGAAGGACTTAAGAATGGTAAAGTATCCAAAGCTGCTGAATCTTCTAATGGAGCGAAGAAATCCTATGGGAATTTCCAGAAGAAGAGAGAAGAACATACCAATGCTGTCATATTTGAAACCAGAAGGCCTCGTCCTCGACCACAGTATGCTAACCACCCTGATATTGCTGTTGTTACTCCTGTTGTTGCTGCTCCACGACCAGCTCAAACCCCTCAACGTCCGACTGTTGGACAGAACCAGTACCGTAATAGGAATAATTTTGATCCTATCCCAATGACATACACTAAACTTTATCCTGGGCTGGTTCAGAAAGGTTTGATTACTACAAGGCCTTTGCCTCCTCCTCCAGATCCACTTCCACGTGGATTTAGATCTGATCTCCATTGTGCATTCCATGAAGGTGCCGCAGGCCACGACTTGGAACATTGCTTTGCATTGAAGGATAGAGTACAAGAGCTGATCAGAATTGGTATTCTTTCCTTTCGTGACACCAATCTGAATGTCCAGAACAATCCTTTGCCAGAGCACGCTAAGTGAAGCTTCAGCTGACTTCAGCAGACTTTAGTGTTTCAGACAGGACAACTCACTCTTGTTTCTGACTAGTCACTAGACTTTTGTTTCTTGTTGGTTGCATTTTCCTTATCTTGTATTAGCTGTTTGCTTTCAAATTATGTTTGTACTTTCATAATTAATAAAATGAGCATTGCAACTTTTGCTATTTACATCTTTTATGCTTTTCTTTTCAAACAAAAAAACAAAAAAACAAAAAAACAAAAAAACAAAAAAACAAAAAAACAAAAAAACAAAAAAACAAAAACAAAAACAAAATTATCTCTTTTCTACTTTCCTTCTGATTATGCTAAGATTGGAGGGAGGATGATGAATACAAAATACTCATAATTGTTGTCGGTATGCTTTCAAATCAAAACTTTGCTGAGGATGTAAGGCATTGTTTCAATTCCCAAACAGTGGAGAAATAAGGAAGATAACCCTTTGTCTACCCCTTTGAGCCTTGAAGTAGGAGTTTATTTTCTTTACAAATAAAAACCCGCAATCTTAACCTGGGGCAGGGTAGTTCTCAGTTGACTTGATTGTGCATTCAAATACAAGAGTTTCATGCAAGACATCTTTCAACAAAAAGGTTGCATTCTCAATTTTTTCTTCGCACGCAACAAGCAAGTGTCGAAGATGTCTCTCAAGTCAAAAGTCGATGATGGTTCGCCGTAATCATTAAGCCAAGCAGTCACTTTCTTTCAAAAAAAAAAAAAGATAAAAAATCAAAAAAAAAGGAAAGAGCCCACTAAGTCGAAACCTGTGAAGGAGACTTAGGCAAAAAAAAATTGGGGCATCCCGCTGACTGTAAGATTCACGAGAAACAGTTCAGCCAAAAGTTAGGGATAATAAAAAGGAGAAATCTTTAAATCCTTACCATGTAATCCTCAATGAAAAAAACAACCAAGAGTTATAAGGAAGTAGTGACTGTCACCTCGAGAATCCCTTGACTTTTGAACCATCAACATCATTATCATCAGCACCATTCCTAACCTATGGGAACCTGAGTGCATAGTCTGAGTTAACTGAGTGTAGGACTGAAGATCATCACGAAGATTGGGTGGGTCCAAATAAATTTTGAGCCTTTATCCTTTGTTTCTTAAACCGTGAACCAGACCACGATACGACCCTCAAAAGACCTAATTGAAGCAAGGTTATTTTGAAAGCATACTACAACGAGGTTGCGTAAACTGACTCCTAAAGATCTTAGCAGATCATTTTTTTGGCATCACGCCTTTTTTCTTTATCTTTCACTTTTAAACATCTTGAACCACCGTGTTCTGACCAATGAACCTATTGTTTTACCTCTTTCCAAAAATGATTTTGATTTCAAAAGTTGCATGAACTTTACATTTACTATGTTGGTATGAACACTTTTGTTTGCAATCTGGCTTTCGCTTAAGGAATTTTCAAACATTTGAGAAACTTGGTCAGTGATCCAATCAGGGGCAAGTTCTTTCCAGATCCTATTGAGCATCAGTTCAAGATTTGTGTTACAGTGCAAGTCCCTCTCAGAATTGGTTTATACAGAAGACTTTTTCAAGACTCATACTGGGGCAAGTTTTCCAAGAGCACAGTGCAACAGTCATTTCCAACATCAATCAAGCTGAAGCAATGATCATTTCATCTACAACATCCAGCTAATCTAGGGGCAATCAACTTGAAGAATCCCCATGCAGCTTTCCATCCTTCCTACAAGGATCAGCAAATTGGTACAGTTTACAAGTGTGATAAATATTTGTGCTCAGCAGCATCTTTAGTTCCAAAGCAGAATGGCAGTGATCTCCGTGTTGAGGAATCAGTATTCCAGTCTTGTCTTCTCCACAAAAGAGTCCAGCCGTGTCTTCGACATCTGCATTGCATTTACATTTGCATTTGATCATATATCATCTGCATAATTCATATACATATGCATAGCAACAGTGTCATCCTCATTTGCACTCATTTGCATCCTCCATAGGTCGTATTGTTATCCACGTCTTACCTTGTCGTCTAAGTCCAACTTACTTGGCACCTACCAAATAGATATTGTCGTGTGTATCTAATGCTTTCTTGGGTATCTCCTTGTTCATATTCATTCAATGCTTTCTTGGACGTTATGATTTCTTTACATCCAATGCCTTCTTGGATTGCGCTTTTGTCTCATTTACGTCTGATGCCTTCTCAGATTTTGAGTCGTACCCTTCATTCAAAGCTATTATTGGATGATTGGTTTTCTTTGCATTCAATGCCATTCTTGAATGTAGTCTTTGTTCACAATCATCTAAAGCCATTATTAGATATCGTGATTACACCTTTTCATTCAAAGCCATTATTGGATGATCATTTCCTTTGCATTCAATGCCATTCTTGAATGTTATCTTTGTTCACAATCATCTGAAGCCATTATCAGATATTGTGATTGCACCTCTCATTCAAAGCCATTATTGGATGTCTGGTTTCTTTACCTTGTTCACTTTCATCTAAAGCCATTATCAGATATTGTGAGTGTACCTTTCATTCAAAGCCATTATTGGATGACTGGTTTCTCTGTCCAATGCATTCTTGGATCTCTTACCTTATTCACTTTCATCTAAAGCCATTATTAGATATTGTGAGTTTGCCTTTCATCCAAAGCCATTATTGGATGATAGGTTTCTTTACCATCTAATGTTCTTCCGGATGGGTTCCTCTTTCCGATGTTCTTCCAGATCGAGTTTTTGTTAACAGTCATCTAAAGCCAGTATTAGATATTGTGATTATACCTTTCATTCAAAGCCATTATTGGATGTCTGGTTTCTTTATCTTGTTCACTTTGTCTAAAGCCATTATTAGATATTGTGATTACACCTTTCATTCAAAGCCATTATTGGATGTCTGGTTTCTTTACCATCTGATGTTCTTCCGGATGGGTCCCTCTTTCTGATGTTCTTCCAGATCGAGTCCTTGTTCACTTTCATCTAAAGCCATTATTAGATATTGTGAGTTTACCTTTCATCCAAAGCTATTATTGGATGTTTGGTGCTTTTTTTTCATCCAATGTCATTCTTGGATGATGCTTTCCAGATACTTTGCTTTGTTTCAATTTGTTACTAACTGTAACACCTCTTCCCTTATGGCACCATCCCCACAGGATCATTGTCTTTGCATTTATCATATCATATCATTTCATATCATACGCATTTGAGGCATCTTAGGGCCAAAAATTGTGCATGTTTGTATTTAGGTATCTCCTATCTCGTCGAGACGAAGATTCCAATCTCCATATCTCCGGATAGAAGAAACTTAAATAGGGGCATCTGTCATACCCTAATTTTTTACCATAATATTCCACCTCTTTGTGTATCATCTTGCATAGCATCTCTAGGTCATATAGTCTTTGTGTGCGTGTTTATCATGACTAACCAGTTTGTGCAGGTGTGGTAGGCTCAAGCGTAGATTATCTCAGTCAAGCACTTTAAGATGTGATCGTTGGATTCTGGTTCAAAAGGTTCTTAGGGTTATCTATTGGGTCATTTTCCTCGATATTTCTCAGAAGTTACAATGTATACTCCCCAGGGCGGATTAAGGTTTTCCTTCCATTGGTATTAAGCATAATCATGTGGAGACTGGTTGTGGTTTTCGTGGCAAAGTTGCATTACAAGTGGTATCCTAACTTTTAAGGTATTTCTCAGGACATAGTTCGAGTTTTATTCACGAAGTTGGATCATTAGTTGTCAAGTGGAGGAGCTTTGGTTTTTTTTGGTAATTTGTGATCAATATGTTTTAACGTGGTAGAGTTTGAATAAAAGTCTCGAATCAAGTTTATACCAAAAGTTATGAAAGTGGAATTCAAGATTTTATGTTCTTTAAAAAAGGGTTAAAATATGATTTTATCATTGAAATTTGAATTTCCAAGTTGCAAACATAATTCATCATGAAAGTTCAAATTTGAGGACTTACCAAGCTCAAGCTAAAACTAAAAAATTCAAGTCCACCACTATTCAAAGATCAAATTCAAGATTCAAGAAAGTTTAAATTGTGAAGAACCACAAGGTTGAATTCCAAAGTACAAATTCAAGTTCAAATTTAAGCCATCAAAAGATTCAAGTTCTTCATGAAGGTTCAAGTTTGAAGATTTACAAATTCTATTCAAAGGTTCTCAATTTAAAGTATTCAAGGATCCATTACAAGTCAAGCTTAATTCCAAGATTCAAAGTTCATTAATTGATTTCAAGATTCACATTGCTCAACATCCATTTCAAAACTACAAGATACATTCCAAATATCAAATTCAATGTTCATGGACCATTACAAAAGTACAAAGCCCAAATCCAATGCTAAAATATACACAACATGTGTGGTATGTACTTTGGGGAACTGCAGAAATAATACATGGTTCGTGGGACCTAGCAAGTGCTGTCCAAAAGCTCACAATCAGGCCATATAAAACAAAAGGAAGACATAAGTTACAAGCTTTCATGTGGGATGGAGTTGTCGTGTGCCTTGTTTTGGAATCTCTCAAGTGGAAGCTGTCCTTGAGGGGACTACTGAGTTTCTAAATCCCTCTTCTGCAGCATTTGGAGACATGCGCATTGATGACTTTATGGGGTGCAATTATGGTCCAAATTCACAAATCTTAGGGACTGTCATAAGAAGAAGCAAATCTTAGTATATTCAATACGATATTGCAGTTTAATTTGAAACAAAAGATTTCTAGCCATTAATTTTCCAAACACAATCCGACATGATCAAGCAAAATAGAAATTCATTCATCAAGATCAGACATGTTCAGCTTAAAAAAAAGAGGATTCATTAATTGAAGCACAAATATCTATTTCCAAAAATAGCCCCAAACCTGATCAAAATAAAAAGGGAATTCATCAATCCTTTCCAAAAGGATTCACGACATGCTGAGTAAAGAAATCAGGACAGATTCAAAACATAAAAACCTGGTTTTATTTTCTTTCCCAAAACACACAAGCTTGTCGAACAGAAACAGCAAGGAATCATCCTCATCAATCAACAAATCACAGCTATGATATTTTCTTTCCGAAATCGAAATCGACAAGTAAATCAAATCATGACCAGCATTCAATTCATTTTTACTTCGTAAGATTATAAAAGGAGCAGAATTTCATAGACAGAGAGAGGCACATATACACAGCTGAGAACGACTCGTACACAACATCCACTGAAAAAAAAACACACAGTTTCGCTCATCCACATCAAGATTCACATCACCACTAATCCAAATTCATTAACAAACTCATAAATACATACATTGATCAGTGAGCCAAATTTTACACCAGAGAAATCAAACACACCAAGTTCACAGAATGGCAGCAGAATTTGCACACTAATGGGACCTCACAACACACACTCAGGAATTCAGAAAATTCACATACACGCAGGGGAAAGTTACACGCAATTTCATCAATAATAACACGTACGAGGAAGAGCACAAAAGATTCAATACCCGAAATTTGTCCCCGAACCGTCGCGCCGAAACTCTTCAAAGGTACACCATCTTTTCGATTAAACTCAATTTTAATTTGCTGTCTTCGTTTCGAATTGTTGGTCATTCCGATGTCGCATTTCGCTTGGAATTGATGATCGAGAGAGTTCGCAAATGAAAAAAAGCATTTCCCGTTTCTCCGGTGATGCGTGGCGAAGTCTATTGTCGCTATTGGTGATACACCCACTTGCGATTAGAGGCGAGGATGAGAGTGGCAATGGCGAATCTGTGAGGGAGAGTGGGGTTGGTTGAGACGGAGGTGTGCGATTGAAGGAAAAGAGTTATTGTGAGAATGGTTGAGACGAATACGCGATCGAGAGAGTGCGATGCGAAGAAGAGGAGTATTGATGTGTAGACGGTGAAGAAGAAGAGGAAAGTGAGAATGAAAGGGTTACTGAACCCTTGTTCCTCTTTTGATTTATTTTTTTTATATTTTATATTTTTTATTTTTGAATCGGACGAGCCTTAGAAACATAAGCCCATTGTTTTTAATTTTGTTATTTTTATTCTCAGTTTTTTAGTGTGTTTTTATAATTTTATGTTTATTTAACTATTTTGGCTTAATTAGATTTTGAATATTAATTAATTTGATTGGTTCTAATTAGATTTTTAGGTTAGAAATTAATCTCGATTTTGATTAGATATTGTTAGGATTTAAGTAGATTTCTAATTTTAGTGATCATTTTCTGCCCTAAACTTTTAAATAAACTTTTAATTTTTAGTTAATTGCTGATTAACTTTTGTTCATGGTATCGACTAAAGTTTGTTCCTATTTCTAAATCTTGTTTAGACTTTGATTAAGTTTTACATATAATTGATTAGGGTGTATTTTGCAATTAATTCCTGACTAGAATTTTGACCTATCATCTGATTAAAAGTTGCTGGCTCTTGAACCTACACGTTTACCTATAATTCCAAAGGAAAGTACCCCTAACATTGACTGATATGTCATAGGATTTCCTAGAACCTTTACCTTATCCTAACCTTAGGATCAGAGTCACCACACTCTGTACATGTGTTCCTACCATGGACATTTTTCTATCCTTTTCAACTTAACTTTAACTTTAGAGTCACCACACTCTATGTAGTGTCTTGCCATAGACGCTATCTCCCCCTGGAACCTTGACCACCGTCAATAGTTCCTCACCCTCTTTGAGGGGAACTACGAATACTCTGATTCCACTCCTGTCAGGATACGTAGGCACAAGATGCGATGTCTTGGCGAGTATACTTAGAAACTAACCCCTAGGTTTTTCCTTTAACACATACCTTTAGCAAACAAGCAATAGATAACATAAATACTAACAAGAGGTTCCTGTAGAGTACTACAGACGTTTAGGATGCTAATACCTTCCCTAGACGTAACCAACCCCCGAACCTTAGATCTCTTAGGTTTTTCGTTCTTTAAACCTTTCCTTTGGATAAAATAAAGACCGGTGGTGAATTTCAAGAAATGTGATTCAAGTTAATATAATAGCTTGACATCCGATTCTCACCGCGACAAGGGGGTGTTGTTTAGATGTGAGAGCCTCTAACACATATCATTCTGGGCCTTTGAGAATGTTAGCACTTTGAGGCCCATCTTAGAATTAATGTGATATAAGGAGTTTTTAATAAAATGTTACTACCTATTTCTTAGGGGTGTAAATTAAGATTATTATTAGATAATTCATTATAATAATTAATCTATTGGATAGTCAGCAAGTAGGGAAGATGGAGTTTATTCGTATTAGGTTATTAAGGATAGTTTGAACATTCTTTTATTTTTTTAAGGATATTATATTAGTATCACATTAGTATTAGGCTTTTATTTTTTAATCTAAATTATAAAGGGTGGATAGATGTTTTTAGGATTGGTTTTTAAATTAAAATGCTTTAGGAAATATATAGGATTATTTTAAAAATTGATCATATTATTAGTAGGGGTTGAAGTTTATCAAGGCATTAGGGACTAATTATATAAATGTCAGATTATTATTATTTATTTAATATTTTAGTTTTTTAGTTTAATTTAACTATTAAGTTTTAGGATAAGTTAAGGGTTATTAGAATTAATTAATTAATTTTTTATTTTAAGGGTTTATTAATAATACTTTTAGATTTATTTAATAAGGTTTAGAAAATTATTTTGGAAGAGGGATCGACTTGTTAATATTATGGCTATTATTAAGGTTTTAATATTTTAATTGTTTCTTAATATTTGTATTATCTTTATTTTTAATATTTATTCACGGTCAAAATTGTTGACCAGAGGGAGGTCTTCATCTTCCCTAACCAAAACCCTAACTGTACGCGCAGAGACTGTGAAAATCGGACCAAACTGGATTTGGGTTTTTAACAAAAAGAATCAATAACATTATTTTCATTTAATTTACAATCAAAATTGTACAAAGTTAAAACCCTAATTCTATGTACAGAGTCTCAGAAAATTAAATCAAATAGGATTCAAACTTTCCTAAAACTAAGTCTAATCTAATTAATTTCTAACCTATATAAACTAAAGGAAAAATTCATAGAAGAAAAAAAGAAACCCTAGGCTAACAGACACCGCAGCTGCACAATCTCCCAACTTCACTAAAGCTCGTACAAAAAAGGACTTTGGGCTCATCATTAGAACCCTAAGACTCCTTGAGCTAAACCTGCAAACAAAAGGAAAGGGATTAGTAATCGAAAATGGAGAAAGAAGGGAAGGAAGGCAGCTTAATAGGTCACGGCAGGGAAAGGTAAAACACTTACCTTTAAAACTTTGTCGTGACTGATTATTGATCCACTGGTGTTGAAAATTATTATTATTGTTGATTCACAGGTTTGGGTTGATTTAGAGTTTTTTTGGGTTTAAAATGGGATTAGGGTTCTTGTTATGAACCCTAGGGTTCATCCTTTAAGGGTTAGGGTTTGGGTAATAGGGTTAGGGTTCATAGGTTGAAGCTTAGGGTTCCTCGCAGAACTTTTAGGGTTCTTGGGGTTCGTAGGTTTGTTGGTTTTGGGGTTAGGGTTCTTAGGGTTCTCCACGAACCCTAAAGAACTTCTAATATCTGTGTTTCTGATTGGGTTAGTGTTCATAGGGTTCATGAGTTGAAGGTTTCTGGGTTGATGTTCATCACCCAGAAGAACATTGGTTGAAGATTCCTGTTAAACTTCAACTGGAAATCTGGGTTTTCCGGTGGTTTGGGAGGGGGATTAGGGTGGTAGAGGGCGGCCAGAGGGAGAAAGTTAGAGAGAGGAGAGAGCGAGATAAGAGAGAGAAATAAGGGATCAAAATGATCCACTTCTGAAGGGCTTGGAGTTTTATACCCCCTCCCTCAGCGCATACGATCCTTCCACGTGGCCACACGATAGTAAGACTCAGACTGATCCCATGGATGCGTGAGCACCGTGTTCCTTGGTTGACTGTACATCTCAGTCGTTCGTAGAGACTACTTTAACTAGGTATGCTAATCGGACACCCCTCGCGAGAGCCAGTATAGTGCCGTTGGATCAATCCAACGCTCCAGAGGGAGTCTGCGCCTTGACTCTCCCCATTGGATCCGTTGACCCTCCACTGGGCTCCGTCTCCAATGGGCCTTTCAAACTTTGCTAAGTACACCCCCAGTCACTGTCCCAAAATAGTTTTAGGTATAAATTACACCCCCTGGGAGTTTTAATTAATTAAATTAAATTAAATCCTTAATTTAATTATTAATTAGAGATTAATGGGATGATTAGGAATAAAAATATGATTTAAGGTTTATTATTAGGGGGAAATAATTAGGGATTTCAATTATTATTTTGGTATTTTTTGGGAATGTTTTGGGGTTTATAAAATAAATAATTAAATAATTTTCTTTTGTTACATAATGGGTTTTAAAAATAGAGAAATTTTTTTGTTTAAAGTAAGTTTTATTTAAATCTGGATTTTATGGAAAATTTTATTTATGGATTGGAAATTATATTGTTTAATTTGAATGTATTTTGGGGATTAAATATTATGTTGGGATTAAATCATATTGTTGGGTTTATTATTGGGTCAGTCTCAACAGGATTTACTGACTTGGTTATCATTGGAGAAAGGATTGAGAACGGTTTAAAGACAGGAAAGATTGGGCGGTCATCCTCCGATCAACATAACAATAAAAGGTATTCCGAAAATCACTCAGAGAAAAACGATGTCGGTGTTGTAGACCCTGAAGGTCCAAATCTGGGAGATAATGCATTACTGGGGCACATTGGGGCAACAGTCAACGCCATGGAAGGGATGGAAGATGAATTCCTTATTAAGAAGGGAGACCTAGCAAACTGGGGCAAACAATGGGAGTCACCTGAGGAGATGGGTTTGTTCGGGCTGGGTTACAAACCGGCTAATGAAGGATTAGAAGACAATTTTCATAGTTTTGGGTTCCAGGATAAGAATCAAGTGGTTGCAATGGAAGAGAAAAAAGGAATGCCTGATTGCGACAATTGGGAAACCGTCGAGATTCCTGAGAGAATTTCTGTTTCGAAGTAATTTAATTTTTTTCTTAAAATAATAATAAGTCCCTTGCTATGCCTAAGGTAAGTGGATAAAAGTTTTGTAGGGCCACCTTTTATTTCAATGGATTATTTCTATCAATAAAATTGCATTTTGTTTTCATTCAAGATCTTTTTCTTTCATTTTCTGTTTGTTCAAAATGGAAATATACCTTCCTTCAATATTTTCATTCCCAACAATTCAAAAAAGGATACTTATAAAAAATCTTCCCCGTGAAAATTTAAAAATGAACCTATTGAAAATGACACTGCTTTAATCTTGAATGACTTGGGATTACCGATTAACCGAGCGGAAGAGGGTGATGAGGACGAGTGTGAGCTTCCCGAAGAGTTAGCCAGACTGTTGGGGCAAGACGACAAGGAAATATAACCTCATCGGGAACCAGTGGATATGATCAATCTGGGAACTGAGGAAGATAGGAAAGAGGTCAAAGTCGGTGCTTCTCCGAATAAGGATATAAAGGAAAGGTTGATCGAGCTATTGCAAGAGTACACGGACGTGTTCGCCTGGTCATACCAGGATATGCCTGGACGTGATACGAACATCGTTGAGCATAAACCACCGCTCAAGACAGAATGCACACCAATCAAGCAAAAGCTGAGGAGGATTAAACCAAACATGATCCTCAGATTAAGGAAGAAGTCAAGAAACAATTTGACTTTTTGTCACAAGGTAATGCCTTTTGGGTTAAAGAATGTAAGAGTAACTTATCAAAGGGCTATGGTAATATGGTGCATAAGGAGAAAGAGGTTCATGTGGATGATATGATTACCAAGTCACAAAAAGAATAAGATCACATAACTAACTTACAAAAGTTGTTGGATCAGTTAAGGAAATTCAAGTTATGACTAAATCCTACAAGGTGTCCTTATGGAATCAGATTCGGAAAATATTAGGGTCCATGGTCAGTCAAAGAGGAATAAAGGACAAAATGAAAGCCATTCAAGGGATGCCAGCTCCAAGGACAAAAAGGAAGTTCGTGGATTTTTGGGGAGATTAAATTATATTACGAGGTTCATCTCACACCTTACAGCTACTTGTGAGCCAATCTTCAAATTACTCAGAAAAGGATCAAATCATTGAATGGAATGAAGATTGTCAAAAGGATTTCGATTGGATCAAGGAATATTTGCAAAAGCCACCTATATTGGTGCCACCAGTCCCAAGGAGACCACTCATAATGTACTTAACAATACTTGAGAATTCAATGGGTTGTAAACTAGGGAAACATGACGTATTAAGGAGAATAGCTAGGTGGCATATGTTATTAACTGAATGTGACATCCAATACGTCACTCTAAAGGCTATTAAAGGAAGTACACTAGCAAATCATCTCATTCATAAACCAGTTGACGGCTATCAAACTCATGCAGATGGACTTCCCGGACAAAGATGCCATGGTTATAAAGGATTGTGAAACTTTGGACTCCTATGAAGGACCTGGACCTGGATCTCGATGGAAACTTATATTTGCATAAGGATATGGGCCTCAAAGAGGGGCTATAAATAGGAGTGAAAACTCATTATTTAGGATCATAAAGGAAGCTAAACTGGATAAGGCAGAATGGGTGCAAACTAGACATGATCAGCTAAACCTCGTATAAGGGAAATGCGTGGCTGCAGGCAATTATATCAACAGGTAATTAAGAGAGTGTTCGACAAGAAAATTCTTCCTCGCCTACTCGAAGAGGGAGACTTGGTGTTTAGGAAAATATTACCCATCCAGAAGGACCACCGCGACAAATGGACCCCACACTATGAAGGGCCATATGTCGTGAAGAGTGCCTCCTCTGGAGGGGCACTAATATTAACAACCATGGATGGAGCGGATTTACCATGACCGGTGAACTCCGATTCGGTCAAAAAATGCTATGCCTAGAAAAAGAGGATAAAAGCCCGCTAATTCGAAAACCCTAAAGGGCGACTTAGGCAAAAATTAGGGCGTCACGGCGGATTGGAAACTCGAAAGAGCAATCCAGACAAAAATTAGGGACTTGAATAAAAAAATGATACCCGACAAGTCGAAAACTCTAAAGGGCGGCTTAGTAAAAAAAAAATGGTATATCATCTCGGTGGACTAAGACTCTAAAAGAATGGTCCAGACAAAAGTTAGGGATATCCAAAAGGAATATGACCGAAAACACTCAACTCACCCCGTAACAGGAATTCAGAAGGGAGCGATCGTTCCAGCCGTCATCTTCAGAAGTGAAGTGTCGTGATCTTAGAGACTTAAGGATATTAGCTGGTGTTACATTTAATAGGGACATAAATAAATTTGTTTTCTTATTGCCATTTTACATCTTTTCTGGATTTATGGTAATATCTCCTTATGGGAATTACCCTCCTTATGTATTATTGCCTATTTTTGGGCCAATTCTCAATAAAATTTGTTTTTCAAATATATTTCTTTGCCTCCTAAATCATTCCGCTTTATTACAAGGTGTCGATTAATTGTGAAATAATGCATTGAAATATCGGGTATAAATAAAAGCTTTGAAAAGGGAAAATGGATTTTACTTCAGTTTTTGGAATCATCAAAGGGATCATATTCTTCCAAAGCAGGATATAGGGTCTATACACTGACATGAATATACGTTACAATCTAACCAACATGAGAGATTCTTTAACGGCATGTTACATATTAAGCAGGAATCAAGGGTATCATGGCTTACTACAATTATAAGAGTCTCGAGGGTCAGGGAGTCAGGACGTTATGTAAATTATTATTTCAGACAAAGACATACATTGCACTACATAAAAGAGGCGTTAGCCCATATAATGCATCATACATAAGTGCACACATACATGCACGCACATAAGCAAACATACATACATGCATAGAGTTCATAATCACCATTAAGGATTTAATTCTTGACTATATCGCGAAAATAACACTTTAGTAAGGGTTTTTTAGGATTATCATCTATCAGTGAGTAGGTCTTCACCTTTCACTTAGGCAACTTATCGTACCCACGGTGGGTGTGCCATCAAACATATCAGGGTTATTATTATGAGTTGTACTAAAGGATTGTCTCAAGAAGGTTTATTAAAAATAAAGGGATTCTATCTGAGGTTTCATCAAGGGATCTTATCAATAGGGTTTTATTGAAAGGAATTTAATCAATTGGAGTTTATCATTGGGTTTTATCAAAAGGGGATTTTCATCAATAGGTTTTATCAAAAGGGGGTTTCTCAAAAAGGAATTCGTCAAGGGGTTCAATCGGATGTTCCGTCGAGGGTTTATTACCAGGGATCTTGTACATAGGGATATTAGGATGTTAGCTTAGTACCTATGAGACTCCGTGGTCAAAATTTGAGTCCTTCTTGTATTTAATCGTCTCCTCTTCAAAAGAGGAAGGCTCATCGACATCATCCTTCTGATTCGAAGACGATTAAATAGGGCCAGCTATCGCACCCTAAATTTTGACCAGTAATTTACAACCACTACTATTTTGGGATTACATGCTATCAGAGGGGTGTTGTTTAGATGTGGGAGTCTCTAACACATATTATTCTAGGCCTTTGAGAATGTTAGCACTTTGAGGCCCATCTTAGAATTAATGTGATATAAGGAGTTTTTAATAAAATGTTACTACCTATTTCTTAGGGGTGTAAATTAAGATTATTATTAGATAATTGATTATAATAATTAATCTATTGGATAGTCGGCAAGTAGGGAAGAGTTTATTCGTATTAGGTTATTAAGGATAGTTTTAGCATTCTTTTATTTTTTTTTAGGATATTATATTAGTATCACATTAGTATTAGGCTTTTATTTTTTAATCTAAATTATAAAGGGTGGATAGATTTTTTTAGGATTGGTTTTTAAATTAAAGTGCTTTAGGAAATATATAGGAATATTTTAAAATTTGATCATATTATTAGTAGGGGTTGAATTTTGTCAAGGCATTAGGGACTAATTATATTAATGTCAGATTATTATTATTTATTTAATATTTTTAGTTTTTTAGTGTAATTTAACTATTAAGTTTTAGGATAAGTTAAGGGTTATTAGAAATAATTAATTAATTTTTTATTTTAAGGGTTTATTAATAATACTTTTAGATTTATTTAATAAGGTTTAGAAAATTATTTTGGAAGAGGGACCGACTGTTAATGTTATGGCTATTATTAAGGTTTTAATATTATAATTGTTTCTTAATATTTGTATTATCTTTATTTTTAATATTTATTCACGGTCAAAATTGTTGACCAGAGGGAGGTCTTCATCTTCCCTAATCAGAACCCTAACTGTACGCGCATAGACTGTGAAAATCAGACCAAACTGGATTTGGATTTTTAACAAAAAGAATCAATAACATTATTTTCATTTAATTTACAATCAAAATTATACAAAGTTAAAACCCTAATTCTAAGTACAGAGTCTCAGAAAATTAAATCAAATTACATAAATCAAATCGGATTCAAACTTTCCTAAAATTAAGTCTAATCTAATTAATTTCTAACCTAATTTTCTAACCTATATAAACTAAAGGAAAAATTCATAGAAGAAAAAAAAAGAAACCCTAGGCTAAGAGACACCGCAGCTGCACAATCTCCTAACTTCACTAATGCTCGTACAAAAAAGGACTTCGGGCTCATCATTAGAACCCTAAGACTCTTTGAGCTAAACCTGCAAACAAAAGGAAAGGGATTAGTAATCGGAAACAGAGAAAGAAGGGAAGGAAAGCAGTTTAATAGGTCACGACAGGGAAAGGTAAAACACTTAGCTTTAAAACTTTGTCGTGACTGATTATTGATCCACTGGTGTTGAAAATTATTATTGTTGTTGATTCACAGGTTTGGGTTGATTTATGGTTTTTCTGGGTTTAAAATGGGGCTAGGGTTCTTGTTATGAACCCTAGGGTTCATCCTTTAAGGGTTAGGGTTCGGGTAATAGGGTCAGGGTTCATGGGTTGAAGCTTAGGGTTCCTCGCAGAACCCTTAGGGTTCTTGGGGTTCGTAGGGTTTGTTGGTTTTGGGGTTAGGGTTCTTAGGGTTCTCCACGTACCCAAAAGAACTTCGAAGATCTGGGTTTCTGATTGGGTTAGTGTTCATATGGTTCATGAGTTGAAGGTTTCTGGGTTGATGTTCATCACCCAGATGAACATTGGTTGAAGATTCCGGTTAAACTTCAACCGGAAATCTGGGTTTTCCGGTGGTTTGGGAGGGGGATTAGGGTGGTAGAGGGCGGCCAGAGGGAGAAAGTTAGAGAGAGGAGAGAGCGAGATAAGAGAGAGAAATAAGGGATCAAAATGATCCACTTCTGAAGGGCTTGGAGTTTTATACCCCCTCCCTCAGCGCATACGATCCTTCCACGTGGCCACACGATAGTAAGACTCAGACTGATCCCATGGATGCGTGAGCACCGTGTTCCTTGGTTGACTGTACATCTCAGTCGTTCGTAGAGACTACTTTACCTAGGTATGCTAATCGGACACCCCTCGCGAGAGCCAGTATAGTGCCGTTGAATCAATCCAACGCTCCAGAGGGAGTCTGCGCCTTGACTCTCCCCATTGGATCCGTTGACCCTCCACTGGGCTCCGTCTCCAATGGGCCTTTCAAACTTTGCTAAGTACACCCCCAGTCACTGTCCCAAAATAGTTTTAGGTATAAATTACACCCCCTGGGAGTTTTAATTAATTAAATTAAATTAAATCCTTAATTTAATTATTAATTAGAGATTAATGGGATGATTAGGAATAAAAATATGATTTAAGGTTTATTATTAGGGGGAAATAATTAGGGATTTCAATTATTATTTTGGTATTTTTTGGGAATGTTTTGGGGTTTATAAAATAAATAATTAAATAATTTTCTTTTGTTACATAATGGGTTTTAAAAATAGAGAAATTTTTTTGTTTAAAGTAAGTTTTATTTAAATCTGGATTTTATGGAAAATTTTATTTATGGATTGGAAATTATATTGTTTAATTTGAATGTATTTTGGGGATTAAATATTATGTTGGGATTAAATCATATTGTTGGGTTTATTATATATTAATATAGGATTAAATTATATTCGTAGGATTATTATACTTTTTAATGTGGGATTAAATTGTATTTTTGAGTTTATCATGTTTTATTTTTAATGTGGGCTTAAATTATATTCTTGGGGTTATTTTAATTAATTTTATAATTTTCAAATTTATGATTTATCATATTATATTTTTAACATATTTGGGGCTTGTCTGATTTATTTAATGATTAGATAATTAGGACTTATTTGAGGATTTTATAAAAAAAAGAATTATTCAATTACGTATTGGATAAAATGGTTTATTTAAAAGGACTTATTCAATTAATGTTATAGTTAATAAAAATGGGATTTAATTAGCTAAGTTTGAGATTAATAAAAATGGGTTTTATCTAACAAAAGGGTTCATGATTAAGGTTTCTATTTAAAAGGGCTATGGAATAAATTTTAACTAATATAAGGGATTATTTGAGTAATGTTATGATTAATAGAATTAGAAAAAGGGGATTCCAGGGATAAAACTCTTAGGTTCCAATAGTGTAAATATAGGCCATGGGATTAGGATTTTGGGGATAAAACTCTTAGGTTCCAAGAGTATAAATAAAGGCCAAGGGATTAGGATTTAAGGGATGGTACTCTTCATCCGAGAGTATAAATAATGGATAGGGATTTAAGGAATAAAACTCTTAGGTTCCAAGAGTGTAAATATAGGCCATGGGATAAGGATTTAAGGGATAAAACTCTTCTTCTGAGAGTATATAATGGATAAGGAAATGAGATAGAACTCTTCATTCGAGAGTATAAATAAGGGATAAGGACATGGGATAGGATTCTTGTAATCCAAGAGCATAAATAAGGGATAAGGATTGTGATAAAGGGTTAGGATTAGGATTCGGATTAGGAATGGGAATGAGAATAGGAATAGGAATAGGGGGTAGGGGAGGTGAACTACGGTTACTCTGATCCTTCAAACTTGAAGGTACGTAGGCATAGGGTTGTAAACCCTAGGGAGTATATTAATAATAAAACTTAGGGTCCCCTCTTTGATTAACTTTTCTTCTTTGTATTATAATAGGTTTTTTTTATAAATATAATAAACAGCCAAACATTCAAATAACAAACAAACATACCCTAAAACATAAGGAGGATCCCATTGAGTACAATGGAAGTGAGGGATGCCTAACATCTTCCTCTCTCTTAACCGACTCCCGAACCTTAGGAATATCTACCCTTAGGATTATGATTTTAGGTTTATCATTTATTTTCCTTAAAAAATATATGATGGCGACTCGATATTTTTGCCGGCCGCGACAGCTGCGACTCTGCTGGGGAAGACTTCCCTAAGGAGAGACCGTCCTAACCTTAGGTTTTAGGGTTCTTGTTTGTTTGTCTTGGTTGTTTGCTGTTTTTGTTTATATATTTTCATGATTATTATATGTTTTATATTTTTTATTATTTATTATATGTCTATTCATGCTTATCATATATTATCATCATGCATTGGATTGGGATATTGTGATGTGTGAAGCTAAAACCCAAGCTTGGAGGATACCCTAAGTTAGGACGTGGAACAGAAATGTTATTGGAGGGATGTAACATCCCGACAATGCATTGATGCCACACTCAGATAGACCCCCCAAAGTTGTCTTCGTGGTAAGGCTTGCCCTTAACATAGATGATGATTTAGGTGTGGTCCAAGATTCTGAGGACCTTTAGAACACCCTATCAACTGATGGAGACCCCCAAGTATTCAACCCTCAAGGGTCGTTACTAGGATCTCCCTAGATGAGACTTATCCCAAAGGTTTACCGTAGGAAGGCTTGATCCTTCTCATGGTAAAACAAGAGTATAGTCCAAATTCTAGGTATATCGTGTAACCAAAAAACAAAAACTGTATATCCTGCATGCGAGGGGATTGGGTAGATAAGACTTAGATCTAAACCATTGTAGGGAGCCCACCTAGTTAAGGTCATGCTTTCATTTCACCTTACCCTAACCAAATAAAAACATTTAATAAAAAAAATGTCCATGTCATCTTGCATTTAAAAAACATTTTTGTATATATGCATTTTTTTTGGGAATTTCAAAATTTTTTGTAGGAACATTGAGAAGATGGGTTCAAACAAAAGGACAACCCTACACATCAAAACACTAAGTACTAATTTGCAAAGTCTCAAAAACCTTTAAGACTTAGTGCCAAAATCTGCTCAAAAGATGTTTATTTGGACTATACTTGGATTTACAAGGAGAGGGAAAAACCTTACAAGGGCATAGGGGCAAAAAAATGTCAAGCCTAAGGACTTAGCTGTACCTGTTGAAGATCTATTATTTCATTACAAGCAGGATAGGGATGTGCAAAGGGCTCAAGAAAGGATACTTGGAGGAGTTTAAAGCTCATTTGAAGAAGGCATTTGGGGCATCTATTTAGTCTACGCATTCTTAAGTTCAGGAGTTTTCATTTTGGATTATTATTTGGGTTATTTCCAAGGAATTATTTTTATTTTTCTAAGTTTGGAAGTCATATTGGATTTGGAATTGGCTAATGGATTTGAATTTTATAAAGTAATTTTTATTCTATGTGTATGGGTTTCATCCTTTGAATATATTCATCTCTAACTACAATAGATTTTGGAATTCCCCCCAAATAAATTTTTAAAAATTATTTAGCATACATCATGCATATTCATACGTCCATGCATAAACATGCATTCAAAAAATAAGGAATAAGGAATAAAGAACAAAAAATCATTTCCTTTTACAAACTTTGTCTCAGAGACATTGAGCATAATAATCTGACTTCCCGACCTCGCACTCGAGCGTACCAAAGGGGAGCTATGGATCAGTTGGAGAAGGATCTGGTCACTCTAAGAGGAGAAATGGATCTTGTTAAGGAGAATGTGGAAGGTATGAAAAGCAAGATTGATCAACTGACACTTGCCGTCCAGAATTTAATAGCCAGAGGAACCGAGTCAAGTCGTCAAAGGAAGGTTCCTAGTCCTACCCCCATGTTGAAGACAATAACCCTCTACTAGGGTTTTTCCATGATCTGGAACATGAGGAGGCCGAAACTGCTAAGCACAAAACTGTTAATAAATCTCTCGAGGGAACCGTCTCTCTACCTGTTTCCAATGGGGCACCTCGTACTACTCACATACCTATTCCACGTGAGAATTACGCAGATTGGAACCTCCAATACGAGGGTAAAAATCCAAGACAAGTGGCCCTCAAAAATAAAGGAACCACTGTTATAGAAAGGAGAGGGATTGACGATAAGTACAAAGCACTTGAGGAAAGGTTAAAGGTCGTGGAAGGATTCAATATCTTTGGAGTGGATGCTTTGGAAATATGTCTGGTGCCCGTTGTGTTCATACCTCCCAAGTTTATGGCTCCTGACTTCGAGAAATACAAAGGTGTCAGTTGTCCTAAGAATCACCTTAGGATGTTTGTTCGAAAAATGGGTGCCCATGCTATTAATAAGAAGCTAATGATGCACACTTTCCAAGACAGCCTTAGTGGAGCATCCTTGGACTGGTACACGCAATTGGAGAGGATTCACTTTAAGATTTGGGAAGACCATGCAAGCGCCTTTCTGAAGCAATACCAATACAACGTGGACATGGCTCCTAACCGCACGCATTTGCAGAACATGTCTCAAAAAGGGAACGAGTCCTTCAAAGAATATGCCCTAAGATGGAGAGAACTAGCTTCCCGTGTGCAACCTCCATTATTGGAAAGTGAACTTGTGGACATGTTTATGGATACCCTACAAGGAATGTACTACAAAAAGATGATTGGGTCAGTCTCAACAGGATTTGCTGACTTAGTTATCATTGGAGAAAGAATTGAGAACTGTTTAAAGACATGAAAGATTGGGCAGTCATCCTCCGATCAATATAACAATAAAAGGTATTCTGGAAATCACTCAGAGAAATATGATGTCGATGTTGTAGACCCCGAAGGTACAAATCTGGGATATAATGCATTACTGGGGCACATTGGGGCAACAGTCAAGGCCATGGAAGGGACGGAAGATGAATTCCTTATTAAGAAGGGAGACCTAACAAATTGGGGCAAACAATGGGAGTCACCTGAGGAGAAGGGTTTGTTCGGGCTGGGTTACAAACGGTCTAATGAAGAATTAGAAGACAACTTTCATAGTTTTGGGTTCCAGGATAAGAATCAAGTGGCTGCAATGGAAGAGAAAAAAGGAATGCCTGATTGCGACAATTGGGAAACCGTCGAGATTCCTGAGAGGATTTCTGTTTCGAAGTAATTTATTTATTTTTCTTAAAATAATAATAAGTCCCTTGCTATGCCTAAGGCAAGTGGATAAAAGCTTTGTAGGGCCACCTTTTATTTCATTGGATTATTTTTATCAATAAAATTGCATTTTGTTTTCAAACAAGATCTTTTTCTTTCATTTTCTGTTTGTTCAAAATGGCAATATACCATCCTTCAATATTTTCATTCCCATCAATTCAAAAAAGGATATAAATAAAAATTCTTCCCCGTGCAAATTTAAAAATGAACCTATTGAAAATGACACTGCTATAATCTCGAATGACTTGGGATTACCGATTACTCAAGCGGAAGAGGGTGATGAGGATGAGTGTGAGCTTCCCGAAGAGTTAGCCAGACTGTTGGGGCAAAAGGACAAGGAAATACAACCTCATCAGGAACCAGTGGATGTGATCAATCTGGGAACTGGGGAAGATAGGAAAAAGGTCAAAGTCGGCGCTTCTCCGAATAAGGATATAAAGGAAAGGTTGATCGAGCTATTGCAAGAGTACACGGATGTGTTCACCTGGTCATACCAGGGTATGCCTGGACGTGATACGAACATCGTTGAGCACAAACCACCGCTCAAGAAAGAATGCACGCCAATCAAGCAAAAGCTGAGGAGGACTGAACCAGACATGATCCTCAGATTAGGGAAGAAGTCAAGAAACAATTTGACTTTTTATCACAAGGTAATGCCTTTTGGGTTAAAGAATGTAGGAGTAACTTATCAAAGGGCTATGGTAATATGGTGCATAAGGAGATAGAGGTTCATGTGGATGATATGATTACCAAGTCACAAAAAGAAGAAGATCACATAACTAACTTACAAAAGTTGTTGGACCAGTTAAGGAAATTCAAGTTACGACTAAATCCTACAAGGTGTACTTACGGAATCAGATCCGGAAATTATTAGGGTCCATGGCCAGTCAAAGAGGAATAAAGGACAAAATGAATGCCATTCAAGGGATGCCAGCTCCAAGGACAAAAAAGGAAGTTCGTGGATTTTTGGGGAGATTAAATTATATTACGAGGTTCATCTCACACCTTACAGCTACTTGTGAGCCAATCTTCAAATTACTCAGAAAAGGATCAAATCATTGAATGGAATGAAGATTGTCAAAAGGATTTCAATTGGATCAAGGAATATTTACAAAAGCCACCTATATTGGTGCCACCAGTCCCAAGGAGACCACTCATAATGTACTTAACAATACTTGAGAATTCAATGGGTTGTAAACTAGGGAAACATGATGTATTAGGGAGAATAGCTAGGTGGCATATGTTATTAACTGAATGTGACATCCAATACGTCACTCCAAAGGCTATTAAAGGAAGTACACTAGCAAATCATCTCATTCATAAACCATTTGACGACTATCAAACTCATGCAGATGGACTTCCCAGACAAAGATGTCATGGTTATAAAGGATTGTGAAACTTCGGACTCCTATGAAGGACCTGGACCTGGATCTCGATGGAAACTTATATTTGCATAAGGATATGGGGCTCAAAGAGGGGCTATCAATCGAAGTGAAAACTCATCATTTAGGATCATAAAGGAAGCTAAACTGGATAAGGCAGAATGGGTGCAAACTAGACTTGATCAGCTAAACCTCGTATAAGGGAAACGCGTGGCTGCAGGCAATTATATCAACAGGGAATTAAGAGAGCGTTCGACAAGTAAATTTGTCCTCGCCTACTCGAAGAGGGAGACTTGGTGTTAAGGAAAATATTACCCATCCATAAGGACCACCACGACAAATGGACCCCACACTATGAAGGGCCATATGTCGTGAAGAGTGCCTCCTCTGGCGGAGCACTAATATTAACAACCATGGATGGAGCGGATTTACCACGACCGGTGAACTCCGATTCGGTCAAAAAATGCTATGCCTAGAAAAAGAGGATAAAAGTCCGCTAAGTTGAAAACCCTAAAGGGCGACTTAGGCAAAAATTAGGGCGTCACGGTGGATTGAAAACTCGAAAGAGCAATCCAGGCAAAAATTATGGACTTGAATAAAAAAATGATACCCGACAAGTCGAAAACTCTAAAGGGCGGCTTAGTCGAAAAAAATGGTATATCATCTTGGTGGACTAAGACTCTAAAAGAGCGGTCCAGGCAAAAGTTAGGGATATCCAAAAGGCATATGACTGAAAACACTCAAGTCACCCTGTAACAGGAATTCAGAAGGGAGCGATCGTTCCAGCCGTCATCTTCATAATCGAAGTGTCGTGATCTTGGAGACTTAAGGATATTAGCTGGTGTTACATTTAATAGGGACATAATTAAATTTGTTTTCTTATTGCCATTTTACATCTTTTCTCGATTTATGGTAATATCTCCTTATGGGAATTACCCTCCTTATGTATTATTGCATATTTTCGGGCCAATTCTCAATAAAATTTGCTTTTCAAATATATTTCTTTGCCTCCTAAATCATTCCGCTTGATTACAAGGTGTCAATTAATTGTGAAATAATGCATTGAAATATCGGGTATAAATAAAAGCTTTGAAAAGGGAAAATGGATTTTACTTCGGTTTTTGGAATCATCAAAGGGATCATATTCTTCCAAAGCAGTATATAGGGTCTATACACACACAGGAATATACATTACAATCTAACCAATATGGGAGATTCTTTAACGACATGTTACATATTAAACAGGAATCAAGGGTATCATGGCTTACTACAATTATCAGAGTCTCAAGGGTCTGGGAGTCAGGACGTTATGAAAAGTATTATTTCAGACAAAGACATACATTGCACTACATAAAAAGAGGCGTTATATTAGGGGTGTAAATTAAGATTATTATTAGATAATTGATTATAATAATTAATCTATTGGATAGTCAGCAAGTAGGGAAGATGGAGTTTATTCGTATTAGGTTATTAAGGATAGTTTGAGCATTCTTTTATTTTTTTTAGGATATTATATTAGTATCACATTAGTATTAGGCTTTTATTTTTTAATCTAAATTATAAAGGGTGGATAGATTTTTTTAGGATTGGTTTTTAAATTAAAATGATTTAGGAAATATATAGGATTATTTTAAAAATTGATCATATTATTAGTAGGGGTTGAATTTTGTCAAGGAATTAGGGACTAATTATATTAATGTCAAATTATTATTATTTATTTAATATTTTAGTTTTTTAGTTTAATTTAACTAGTAGAATACCCGTGCTTCTACACGGGTAAAATTAACTTTTAATTATAGAGATTAACTATTTTGATATATTTGTATAATACTCAAATAAATAGAGAAAGCATAACCAACACCAATAAAATAGAAATTATAAGACAAAATGATTGTATTGTATTCTAAAAAATCAGTTGTAAAGTTGACAACATATAACTAATATTTTAGTTATGATCAAAAGAATTACAATATAATAGATATTATTCTGATAGTAAGTCATGACAAAGAAAAGTTTGTTGTCTAGATTACTATATAATATTATTTAATTTGATAAAATAAAATCTTAATCTTCTGAAAATTAAAAAATAGATTAATTAGTATTTTTAGTGATAATAAACAAATAGAATTGATCAAATATGTCGTAAATACAAAAAATTTCAAACTCACATTATATAAATATAAACTTAACAATATATAATAAAAAATAAGCTTTACAATAAAATTTATTAAAATATTAAAAATATCATTTTATGATACTTATTTAACAATCTTCAATCTATTAACAAAAATTTAGATTATTAAGCTCAGGTTTAAATACTAACTCCATAATTAAAAGAAAAACACTGTTACCAATACCATGTCTCAATAAAAAAATACACGTTTAAAAGACACATTCATATTAAATTATCTAATATGATTTAATAAAAATAAAATAATTAAAAAATATATATTTTGAATTATTCTTAAATTAACAAAAAAAATTCAATGTAAAAGCATTAAATTGTAACAAAATATTGTATTAATTCTTGGGTTAGAAAAAGAGTTAATACAATTCTTGTAATTTAATGCAATATTTTATTGTTACCTTAACAAAATATAATTTAATGCAATATTTTATTGAATACAATATTGGTGAATTTTTATCTATCCACTGTAAAAAAATTGGGTAGAGTTACCCATAGAATAAATTAGACTACATTGAATTGAAAATCTACAAAATGTAAATCATTAAATGAATAATTAAGTATAAGAAAATAATATGGCAGTAGTGTATTGGTTGAAGGTAGACTACCCAACTTTTTGTGATGGATAACGAAGTTGTCCCCTACCATATTTTGTAACCGTTAAGATGATAACCAATGCATCAAAATATGATTTAATGCAATATTTTATTATTAAGGTAATATTGTATTATTTCTATCACTGTTAAGGTAATAACTAATTGTAACAAAATATTGTATTGTATTGATTCTTGTATTAATAACCTAGTATTAGTATTTTTTTAGTAATAATAAACAAATATAATTGATCAAATATGTCGTAAATATAAAAAATTTCAAATTCACATTTATATAAATGTAAACTTAATAATATATAATAAAAACTAATTTTACAATAAAACTATATTAAAATACTAAAAATATTATTTGATTATACTTATTTAACAATCTTCAATCTATTAACAAAAATTTTGACCATCAAAATGATGTTTGAAATTTGAATACTAACTTCATATTAAAAAAAACACATTTATCATGTCTCTATAAAGAAATACACATTTTAAAAACACATTTACATAACTAAATTATTTGATATGGTTTAATAAAAATTAAATCATTAAAAAATATATATTTTGAATTATTTTTAAATTGAAAAAAAATACAATGTAAAAGCATTAAATTGCAACAAAATATTATATTATTTCTTGGGTTAGAAAAATAATTAATACATTTCTTATAATTTAATGCAATATTTTATTGTTACCTTAACAAAATATGATTTAATGCAATATTTTATTGAATACAATATTCTGTATAAATGTTAAGGTAATAACCAATGCAATAAAATATGATTTAATGCAATATTTTATTGTTAAGGTAATATTGTATTATTTAACTGTAATAACCAATTGCAACAAAATATTGTAGTATTAATTCTTGTATTGATAACTTATTATTTTTGTAATTGTATTGATTCATCTGATTTATTTATTTATTTATTTATAAAAATAATAATCAATGCAAAAATGTAGATTTGGTTATTACCTTAACAGTTACAATTCAATTTCTTTAGTATTGATTTTGAATAATTTTAGAATGACAATTTTTCAAGTTTACCACATCAGACACCGAATCAATGAAGTAAAATAAATGATAATATCAATCATGGTTCAGTAAAAAATCACACGTAAAGTGGAAAATGCAAAGTGGAAAATTCTGTAAATTCTGTTTTCACTTGTCCATTCTGTAAGCTATCATTTTCATTGCAAAGTGGAAAATGCTTCACACTATGCAAAACTTTATCAAACATTTCCGATAATTCATCTTCGTCAAAATCACACGTGCGAGTCCAATATGAATCATGAACCCCTGCATGCAGATATATAAATCAATCACTGAAAATTGTGTTTCAAAAATTGTAGAATAGCAGCACTATAGCAAAGAAGAATTTGAATGATCTTCTATTTTTTGCGATTTGTGATTCAGAAAACATGGTCTCCACCATTGCCTAGTAGGACCTAAATATCAACACCAAAGAAAGAACCTAAGAAGAAAATATCTGCAAAATTTAAGCCTGCCTTTTTGCAGGCATCTGTAATCATCATCATATGAGAACCATCAAGTGAGTGAACAAATTTTTGTGGAAATGCGGTTCTCTGCCGTTTGGCTAGGACCTGGAATATTTGAATATAACATGTAGATCAGGAAAAACAAATCAAATTATAGTACCAAAATTTTTTCTCAAAGAGTCAATGAAATTCTTCACATCAAAATGTTTTCAAAATTATTACAAAAAAGAAAATTATAGAACTTTGAAATGAAAAGGATGTTAAATTAGAGGATACTTAAAAATAATCAGTACAAAGTATATTCCTAGGGTCTGCCCAAATTGATGCCTTATGAAGCTCTAGCACAACCTTTGTGAGATTCAACAATCGAGCAATTTTCATCATGTCACATGTCTGAAATATTATACCTCTAAATGAGTATTTAAGCAATTGTCACCGTAATATGACATGATACAAACAAATGAACATTAGAATAGGGAGTACAAACTACATCACACATTTATAGTACTGACTTAACTTTCTAGTACTACAAAAGATGTTGAGATAGACTAATACCACTCCAAACAAATAAACATCATCCTTTTCAATTATTTGTCCACTTTGAGTATATTCAAGAGCAAAATATCTATAAAGCAGAGACATAGGATCAATGCATCAACATTTCTGCCTACAATAATTATTCACTGTCCTTGTCAAAAATACATCAGGGTTGCTAGTTGGCATGAGACTCCTAAAGTGGAATTCAAAGATCCCTCAGTTATATAAAAGTTATTAAAAATATATATCCTTTCAGAAGTTGATAGGAATACCTGTTTGCACCAACCCAAGTAACAAAACCCTTCACTAACCATTCATCTCTGACCTTTCTAAAAAGATCTATTAAAACTTCCTTATTTGCACCCCATTATTTCATAATAATAGGCTTCAACTTGGACCAATACTCCAATATACCCTCAACTGCAAGCCCCCTGCAACCCTGCACAAGAACAATGACATCAGTCAACATATTTTAGAAGCAGATTCAAGGAAATAATAATCATCATAGATTATAAACTTAGTATCAATTTTATGTGGTAATGAATGAGAAAAACTTAGATCCACGACTATTTTACCCACCGAAGACTTCATGATAGAAGGTGTTCTGGTTTTTAGCAACAATCTCACAAGTAAAAGGTTTTCATATCCAAATTTCAATACGGGTCGTACCTGCATTCAATCAGATATTTCTCATTTTAACTCACAATTTTTCTGAGTAGAGTTTCCAAAGATGAGCACAATCTGGGTGAACTAATACGATAAATCTCCCACCACAACAGAGTCTAGGGATTATAAGAAATATAAGAAACAGACTTGACAAAAGATTCTGCACAAGATATGCATGTCTCCTTGAATCAATAGTCGAGTCGCGATAACAGGTAGTGTAAATAAATTAACATCAAGAGAAAATTATACCATATTATTTTATCCATAGCATACACATGTATTGCTTAGCTACTCCAAGCTAAATCCTTCCTTCCATCCACAAAGCTCAATGAATGCAACAATGTCTCTCACTTTCTCAAAGTTATCTATCTTGCATATATCATCAAACTCAAAGTTATTTGTCCATAACTATGTATGTAAAAAGACATCTAAGTTTCATATACTTTAATGATGCTAAAACACGTCTAATCTAAAAAGCAAATGAAATTCACTTTTCTAGCATTGCATCTGTTATTGCATGATTATGTTCCATCGCCAAAAATTCCAGCATTAAAAAAATAGCCACAAAGAATCATCAATTTTCTTTAAGATTAAAATGAGTCTTTGAACTTTTAAATTATAATGAGATTGAAAATAGATTATCTACCTAATGAGATAAGTTTGAAGGGCATGACCTTGGTTATTTCTTCTATAACAGGTTGAACCAAAGCCAATAATGACACCATAAGAATCATAACCAATAAGAAAACTCTTCATCGCCCCAAAATAATGCCCGAGCAACATTATGAGTCAACTGATTGGTTTTCACCATTGCTGGAATTTCAAGCCATTTATGATCCGCACACAGTAAATAAGCTTAGTCAAAACCATGATGAAGTGCAATTGTTCTGCAACTTAAGACACAGAACATTATTTTCTAAAAAGAAAAGATATGGTTATCTCATGGAATCTAAATTTTTTATGTTGAATATAGTTGTGCAAGGGAAAAAGTTCTTGTTGACAAGCAAACCTTATACTCCATGACTCGAGATCTCATTCAAAGTTAGAAGTTGCCACCATAAGCTTAATAATATGTGCTCGTGGAAGCTCAATATCATGTTCCCGTGGAAGCTCAATAGCAGTTGCCACCATATATGAATAAGCCAATAAAGTCAGAGAAAAATCATTACTCTTTTTCCAGGTCACATCCAATAGAAGTATTACTCTTATTTAATGCAATTATTATATTTTTAAGTTGTAATCATCTTAAGAAAAATAAAATTTTTGGACTGAGAAATAATAAATAAATTTAAACAAAGATGACTCATTATATACATCTTGACAAGAAAAACACAACAAATATTAGCCTAACATTAATATAGTACACTTTTTTAAGCTGCAATTCCATATATTCATAGTTATATGAAAATGACATGTCACAAATAGGCTTCATGGCTTTTTTAATAAAGTCTACCTTCTTTTCCAGCTCACTTGAGGGAATTAAAAGTAATCCTAATAATTCAAACATCTAGTGTGGTTCTCCGACTATCACCATGGTTCTAGAACACAGCAGTAGAATACTCTCCAATAGCTGTTAAGTGAGCACAAGTCCAGATATCTTGGGAATATCTAGTGCAAACCTAAGGAGAGAGGCCAAAAAGATGCGGCAGAAGAGTACAAGGATTGTATAGAGCTTAAAATGGATAAAACACAATGGAAGATCATATGTATAGGTGCTTAGGCATCCCAGACATAAAATATATACTTCACACATAGCATTTAGTAAGTCAAACCTGGCGTAAATACTTGTGTCCATGTCTTCTTTTTTACTTAGCAGATGAGGCAACCATTTTCCTTTCATTATATACAATAAATGTATCTAGTTATCTGCTCATGATTATATAAATGTTTTGTCAAGCTCAATCAAATATGAAAGGGAAAGATATATGTTTTGTCAGATGAAACAGGCATATACCTTCCACACCATTATAGCACCTAGATGAATAAGAATTAAAATAATTTTCTGCTATATTTTGAATTGTACATTCTAGTCTGCCACCAAAGACACTGGCAAATCAAAGGAAAAAAAGGGATGAGCAATAAAGACAGTGTTAAAGTTTCAATCAAAGGAAAGGGCGACTTAGAATATCTGTGAAGTATACAGAATAATTAAAGAAACTGTTAATCTACCCTAACCAAACATCACTAAGTAAAGAACAGGATAACAGAGTTCCAATGAAGAAAACCATTAATTTCAGCTTGTGATTGTCATTTAGCAAAAATCAGAAATTCCTACTTGATTGTTATTGTTGTTGTATAAAGTAGCAACTTCTATGATCATACATGCATCCCTACTCTAAAATTCAGAAACAAGTTATTTTAGATAAAGTTTAATTTTTAGTTTATGTCAAACCCTATATTGATGTCATACCAGAAAAGGGATGCATATCAAAAATCAGTGTTAATTCCCTTACTAACTAAAAGAATATCACAGTCATCAATGCCATGTAACCTCCAAGCATGACTCCAGTAGAAAATATTTCTTTCAGTTTCCAGCTATTGGGTAATGGAGTCAGATGCCATGTAACCTCTCTTGAAGTCAGATTCCTGAGTAACCAGATAAGTAGTATATCCACTGCACCAGCAAAACCACAACAAATCCCTCATTAATATATTATCTTGCTATCGATCAATTTCCTATACCACAGGATTTATAGACCAATGGCTTACATATGATCACAAACATACAATAGTGTTACCACAACTAAACACTACGCCAAACAAGGGAAAAGATGGCGCTTTTCTTGGCCTATGACAGCGCTTAAAAGCGCTGTCTAAGCCAACGTTGTCGTAGGTAAAGACATCGCTTTTTTATTTATGAAAAAGCGCTCTCTAAAATTGGACTTTAGACAGCGCTTTTAAAAACGCTGTCTAAAGTATACGTTTAAAATTTAAATTTTTTTTTTTAAACTTTTGAAAGCGCTTTTTCCTTCAAAAGCGCTCTCTAAAGGTGCTTTTAGACCGCGCTTTTCAAAGCGCTGTCTAATGTATACGTATAATGATTTTTTTTATACCTTTAGAGAGCACTTTTTCCTTAAAAGCGCTCTCTAAAGGTGGACTTTAGACAGCGCTTTTTAAAGCGCTGTCTAATGTTTAACCTTAGACAGCGATTTTTTCTCAAAAGCGCTGTCTTTTGTCTACGTATAATTTTGAAGGTTTTTTTTAAAATCCCATTTTAACCATTTTTTTTATGCAGAAACCTGTATAATTCACATTTCCATAAACCTGTATAATTCACATTTCAATAAATTTATCAACAAATTCTATTTCAAAACTAGAATTTACACTTAATGCATAATTCTATAAACTAGAATTTGTACATTTCAATAAACTAGAATTTACATGCAGAATTCGCACAAATTCTATTGTATGGTTTCAAACCTGCATAGAATTTACATTTCAATAAACTAGAATTTACATTCACAAAACTATACATTCAAGAAAGAATTCTTCTTGCAATAAAAAAATTCGCACAATTCCTCCTTAGTATCTTGCAATTGTTTCCTCGTGTAATAAGGACACGCCATATCATCGAAATACTACATAACAAAACAAAATACGCATTAGTTAAGAAATAATGTATAGATGTTTTGTGTTATCAAGTAGCATCACTAATAAGCAATATTGTGAAAATTAATATACCTCCACTTTGACCCATCTAATATTGGTTGCTCTAGCCCGTGCTACTCGTGCGTATCTTCCTGGTTACTAGACACTTGACCTGTAAGAAAGAAAAAAACAAAAATTAAATGACAAATATAACAATCCATGATCCGAATCCATTGAATGATATAAGCTATATTGAATGATATAAGCTATAATTTTACAACTAGTACCTTTTTCACTAACGTCTCTTTCTTTTCTTGTTTGGAGTATGTTCTACCCGTCTCTTAACAACACGGACGGTTGGATTGATCCAAATACCCTCATTATGATCATTTCTAGTATATGATTCATTCCCTATAATATTTTCATCTTGATCATTTCTAGTAAATGACTCAATATCAACATCAACATCAATATCACCTTGATCTCCAAAGTTTTCATCAATTACTTTGTTAGATAAAAGCACTATAGACCATTTTGTACTTGTCGGATCAGTGACATAGACACTTGTTTAGCTTGAGAGGCTAGAATGAAAGGCTCATCTTTGTACCCCACCCTATTAAGATCCACTTGCAAAAATCCTGACTTATCCATTCGTACGCCATTATTATTTTCAACCCACTTGCAACGAAATATAGGAATCTGAAACTTCTCATAATCAAACACCCAAATGCGCTCGATAACCCCAAAATATGACAGATTTGCAAATTTGGGGTTTAAGTCTTTCACACTTGAAATGTGCATTGCTTCAGCTACCACGGTGACACCACTATTTTGCATAGTACTTTTATCATCTTGTTCTTTGGTATAAAATGTGTATCCATTAATTGCGTATGCGCTATAAGAAAACACGACCATACTTGGACCATATGCTAAACATCTCAACCTTTCTGTTATTGAATCGCGTTCTGAATAATACTTTGAATAAATATGATCCTTAAACCAAGGTATGAAACTTTGATTGTGCTCTCGTACTATCCAATTCTCATTTCTATTATGATTTAAACCTCGGAGAACATCCTTGTGCATTTCAACATACGGCTCAACCTCATTCTCATTGTGCAGAACATACAAATGCACTTGATCCCGTTCGACCCTTGATACTGTCACAACTTCATTTCCAATTAACTTTTTTCCTTCTTTTTTTTTGACAATATGAGATTTGGGGAGTCCAATTGATTGTACATTGGACAGATATTCAGTACAAAACTCAATCGCTTCTTCAACAATGTATCGTTCGGCAATACAACCCTCTGGTCGACTTCGGTTTTTCACATACCCTTTTAATATTTTCATATAACGTTCAGCAGGGTACATCCATCTCATATAAGTCGGTCCACACAATTGTGTCTCTTTCACTAGATGAACAACTAGATGAACCATTATGTCAAAAAACGAGGGAGGAAAATACATTTTAAGATCACACAAAGTAATAACTATTTCTTTTTGCAATATTGGTAAGATCGCAGGATCGATCACCTTACTGCAAATTGACTAGAAGAAAAAAACACAATTTAGTTATTGCGCTTCTTACTTTTTCTGGCAGAATAGAATGTATACCTATTGGTAGAAAATGTTCCATTATAACATGGCAGTCATGCGTGTTTAAACTCTTTAACTTGAGGTCTTTCATAGACACAAGTCTTCTAATATCTGAAGAGTATCCTTCTGGAGCTTTAACTTCACTTAGAAACTTACACAATAATTTTTTCTCCTTTCTAGATAGAGTATACGCAGCAGGTGGTAGATATGTTCGTTTTCCTTTCTTCAAGGGTCCTAATTCAGTTCTTATCCCCATATGTACCAAGTCCTTTCTTGCTTTTAGGCCATCCTTAGACTTTCCTGGTATATTGAGTAACGTACCAATAACACTGTCAAATACATTTTTTTCAATATGCATAACATCGAGAAAATGTCTTACATACAACGACTTCCAATATGGCAGTTCAAAAAAAATTGACCTCTTCTTCCACCCACTCTTGACACGTGTATGTGAGATACTTTGAATACTGTGTGGGTTCATTCCACCAGTAGATAATGCCAAGTGAAGGTTTCTTGCTTCTTTTCCAAATTCAGGATAATCATCATCAATTTTCATCCACTGTGGTGAATCTGCTGGATGTCGAAACTTTCCATCAATAATTCTTTCATCTGCATGCCATGTTAAGTGTCTTGAATCGGTCTCACTACGAAACATGCGTCTAAATCTCGGAATTATAGGAAAATACCATAAGACTTTTGCTGGAGACAACTTTTTCTTATATCGAGGGACACCACATTTAGGACACTCATTTAACGATGCATACTCATTTCGAAACAATACGCAATCGTTTGGACAGACATGTATCTTATCATAGCTCATGCCAATAGAGCACAACATCTTTTTGGCCTCATATGTTCGATTGGGAAGAGCATTATCCTCTGGAAGCATATCTTTCATAAGGGCCAATAATCCTGTGAAACTTTTATCCGACCATCCATTGCCCGCCTTTAAGTTGTACAACTTTATTACCGCAGACAATCTTGTAAATTTGGTGCAACCATTATATAACGGTTTCTCTGCATCGCTTACCAACCTCTCAAACATTTTGGGACAATCCTTAAGATCTTCTTCAAGTGCTTCTGCAATCTCTTCGACTCGATCAGAATCGTATGTATCTGTGCCATTGTCGTATGAAGCGTAGATCGTATTATCCCCCGATTCAACATTCTCGTTAATTTTCTCACCATGCAAATTCCAACATGTATAACTTCTATCAATTCCACTCCTCAATAAATGCGATGCCAACTGAACCGCGTCAACCCGACTCCCAAAACAGCAACCCAAGCAAGGACATATCATTCGACTGGGGTCTTTGGCATGCGCAACAGCAAACTTAACGAATTCCGATACCCCATTGTCGTACTCTTTCGACAATCGACTTGAAGACATCCATTTCTTGTCCATAGTTATACTAATTAAACTAAACAAAAACAAAAAGGAAAAATGTTATACCTGTAGGGAAACGATCCGACTTTCACACTTTGAACACAAGTAACCCCTATACACGTATCATAAAATGAAATATCAATAATTGACCAATTATGAGTCATAACTTGATAAGTGGCAACTAACTTATAATTTAAAGTATCAAAAAAATTCTAATTAACTTATAAAGTAGACAATTATAATTTAAAGTATCAAAAAATTCTCTCCTCAATAAGTATAAAGTAGACAATTAACTTATAACAAAAAGTCACAAGTTCTAGAAAATAAAAGAAATGAACTTGGGAAAAAAGGATAGACCAAACACAATCAATTGGAAAAACAGTACAACACAACTAGCGAAATACAATTTCAATCAATACTAGGTTGTTTATACTAATCAACTTTGCCAAATATACAGTAGAAAATATTTAAAAGTAACCTTCCACAAAACTAGGTTGTATCATGAAATATGTTTTCAATAATAGTCATCGTTGTGAAAATACCTTCCACAAAACTAGGTTGTATCATGAATGCATAACACAATGAGCTTATTATAAAAAAAGAGGGACATTTGTAAAAAGAAGGGATTGATACTTTTCCAAATATACATAAAAAATAAAAGCAAAAAATAGGTTCGATTCTGCAATAAAAGAGGGACATCGTGAAAACTTTTTCAGCATTAAAATCAAATCAAAAACAAATTTTGAAAACAGAGAAATGAATAATAAAAGAGTAACAACGTACCTTTCGTTTTCAGAGGATAAGAGAAAAAGAACAACGTTTTCACGAATGAAATACAACAGTGACGGCAACGGTGACGGCAAACGGCAAAGAACGACGGCAATAATGGCATGGAAGAACGACGGCAAGGGTTTAGAGAAACGGTCGAGAGAGAAAATGAATAGAAGTGTCTCTGAAAATGTTTAGAATTGTTTTATATTTTAATTAGTACAGGACTTTAGAGGGCGCTTTTCCTTAGAAAGCGCTTTCTAAAGTGAAAATAATTAAAGTCCTATAAGAGCGCTTTCTGAAAGCGCTTTCTAAGGTGGCCTTTAGACAGCGCTTTTTAAAAGCGCTCTCTAAAGTAATACCTATAGCAGCGCTTTTTGGAAAGCGCTTTCTAAGGTGGTCTAAGGTGGCAGTCTTTTACAACGCTTTTTAAAAGCGCTTTCTAAAGCCTTTCTTTTAAGGCGCTTTTTTTTAGCGAAATTTTTTATTCTTTTTAGCAGCGCTTTTGTATATAAGCGATGTCTTTTAGGTGCCGTCTAAACTTCTTTTTGGCGTAGTAAAAGAGCAAACTACATATTTCAGTACGCTAGCATACCACTGTAATATGTCTTTAAATCAGTATGTTACCACCTTTCTTCATATACCTCCTGAAAATGTCTTTAAATCTGCAATAACATACAACTGTAAATCATCTCCAATAGAAGCAAATGAAAAGAAAGGTTGTCTAAACCTGTCAACAAATCAAAATAGTTAAAATCAAACTACCAAAAATATGTAAACAGTCAATAAATATAACGTTTCAGCGGAAAACACTGACAAACACAAACAACAACAAGAAGACATGAAAACACAAACAAACCAAAGTAACTATCAATGTTCTAAACCCACAAACATGGTAAAACAAAAAAAAGTTAAAAAGAATATGCTAATAATCTGAGTGCAGAAACTTTGGCCATGTCATTTATTAACGGAAATGAGGAAGAAGATGACAATTATATACATAAAAAATAGAAACAACAACATAAAGAAACTGAAAAGAAAGCATACATGGTTCAACCCACTTCGTCGAAACTTTTTGCGATGGACTTTTGTTTCTTTCCCATAGTTTTCGACGAGATCGGAGGGTTCTCCGGTTTGGTTGGTGACGAGATTGAAGAATGAGGAAAGGAAGAAGAAGAGAGAGGAGGGAGGAGTTAGGTCTGAAAAAGGAGAATGGAAAAAATAAGGTGTTGTTGGAGAGAGATGTTGGAGGAAAATAGAGGGTGTTATTACCCGGGTAATAACATGTCCCAAATTTGAAAGAGAATTTCAAAATATTTCTGCCACATAGTAATATGGGTTGCTCTAATTGGATGATGAATTATCATTTAGTCAATTACATAAAAGGGTATGAATTAGTGTAATTGAAATTTTAGTAAAAAGGGTAAGTTAAGGTGTTTAATTGTATCTTTCAATAATAGGTAGGTAGTTGACTATTAAGTTTTAGGATAAGTTAATGGCTATTAAAATTAATTAATTAATTTTTTATTTTAAGGGTTTATTAATAATACTTTTAGATTTATTTAATAAGGTTTAGAAAATTAGTTTGGAAGAGGGACCGGCTGTTAATATTATGGCTATTATTAAGGTTTTAATATTTAATTATTTCTTAATATTTGTATTATCTTTATTTTTAATATTTATTCACAGTCAAAACTGTTGACCAGAGGGAGGTCTTCATCTTCCCTAATCAGAACCCTAACTCTACGCGTAGAGACTGTGAAAATCGGACCAAAGTGGATTTGGGTTTTTAACAAAAAGAATCAATAACATTATTTTCATTTAATTTACAATCAAAATTGTACAAAGTTAAAACCCTAATTCTAAGGACAGAGTCTCAGAAAATTAAATCAAATTACATAAATCAAATATGATTCAAACTTTCTTAAAACTAAGTCTAACCTAATTAATTTCTAACCTAATTTTCTAACCTATATAAACTAAAGGAAAAATTCATAGAAGAAAAAATAAGAAACCCTAGGCTAACAGACACCGCAGCTGCACAATCTCCCAACTTCACTAAAGCTTGTACAAAAAAGGACTTCGGGCTCATCATTAGAACCCTAAGACTCCTTGAGCTAAACCTGCAAACAAAAGAAAATGGATTAGTAATCAGAAACAGATAAAGAAGGGAAGGAAAGCAGCTTAATAGGTCACGGCAGGGAAAGGTAAAACACTTAGCTTTAAAACTTTGTCGTGACTGATTATTGATCCACTGGTGTTGAAAATTATTATTGTTGTTGATTCACGGGTTTGGGTTGATTTAGGGTTTTTCTGGGTTTAAAATGGGGTTAAGGTTCTTGTTATGAACCCTAGGGTTCATCCTTTAAGGGTTAGGGTTTGGGTAATAGGGTTAGGGTTCATGGGTTGAAGCTTAGGGTTCCTCGCAGAACCCTTAGGGTTCTTGGGGTTCGTAGGGTTTGTTGGTTTTGGGGTTAGGGTTCTCCACGAACCCTAAAGAACTTTGAAGATCTGGGTTTCTGATTGGGTTAGTGTTCATAGGGTTCATGAGTTGAAGGTTTCCGGGTTGATGTTCATCACCCAGATGAACATTGGTTGAAGATTCCGGTTAAACTTCAACTGGAAATCTGGGTTTTCCGATGGTTTGGGAGGGGATTAGGGTGGTAGAGGGTGGCCAGAGGGAGAAAGTTAGAGAGAGGAAAGAGCGATCCGAGGGTTAGAGAGAGAGGGAGCGAGATAAGAGAGAGAAAGAAGGGATCAAAATGATCCACTTCTGAAGGGCTTGGAGTTTTATACCCCCTCCCTCAGCGCACACGATCCTCCCACGTGGCCACACGATAGTAAGACTCAGACTGATCCCATGGATGCGTGATCACCATGTTCCTTGGTTGACTGCAGATCTCAGTCGTTCGTAGAGACTACTTTGACTAGGTATGCTAATCGGACGCCCCTCGCGAGAGCCAACATAGCGCCGTTGGATCAATCCAACGCTCTAGAGGGAGTCTGCGCCTTGACTCTCCCCATTGGATCTGTTGACCCTCCACTGGGCTCCGTCTCCAATGGGCCTTTCAAACTTTGCTAAGTACACCCCCAGTCACTGGCCCAAAATAGTTTTAGGTATAAATTACACCCCCTAGGAGTTTTAATTAATTTAATTAAATTAAATCCTTAATTTAATTATTAATTGGAGAATAATGGGATGATTAGGAATAAAAATATGATTTAGGGTTTATTATTAGGGGGAAATAATTAGGGATTTTAATTATTATATGGTATTTTTTGGGAATGTTTTGGGGTTTTAAAATTAAATAATTAAATAATTTTCTTTTGTTACAAAATGGGTTTTAAAAATAGAGAAATTTTTTTGTTTAAAGTAAGTTTTATTTAAATCTGGATTTTATGGAAAAAATTATTTTTGGATTGGAAATTATATTGTTTAATTTGAATGTATTTTGGGGATTAAATATTGGGATTAAATCATATTGTTGAGTTTATTATATTTTAATATGCGATTAAATTATATTCGTGAGATTATTATACTTTTTAATGTGGGATTAAATTGTATTTTTGAGTTTATCGTGTTTTATTTTTTATGTGGGCTTAAATTATATTTTTGGGGTTATTTTAATTAATTTTCTAATTTTCAAATTTAGGATTTATCATATTATATTTTTAACATATTTAAGGCTTGTCTAATTTATTTAATGATTAGATAATTAGGACTTATTTGAGGATTTTATATAAAAAAAAAAGAATTATTCAATTACTTATTGGATAAAATGGTTTATTTAAAAGAACTTATTCAATTAATGTTATAGTTAATAAAAAAAGGGATTTATTTAGCTAAGTTTGAGATTAATATAAAAGGGTTTTATCTAACAAAAGGGTTCATGATTAAGGTTTCTATTTAAAAGGGTTATTAAATAAATTCTAACTAATATAAGGGATTATTTGACTAATGTTATGATTAATAAAATTAGAAAAAGGGGATTCAAGGGATAAAACTCTTAGGTTCCAAGAGTATAAATATAGGCCATGGGATTAGGATTTTGGGGATAAAATTCTTAGGTTCCAAGAGTATAAATAAAGGCCAAGGGATTAGGATTTAAGGGATAGTACTCTTCATCCGAGAGTATAAATAATGGATAGGGATTTTAGGAATAAAACTCTTAGGTTCCAAGAGTATAAATATAGGCCATGGGATAAGGATTTAAGGGATAGAACTCTTTTTCCGAGAGTATAAATAATGGATAGGATTTAAGGGATATCACTCTTCATTCGAGAGTATAAATAATGGATAAGGAAATGGGATAGAACTCTTTATCCAAGAGTATAAATAAGGGATAAGGACATGGGATAGGCTTATTGTAATCCAAGAGCATAAATAAGGGATAAGGATTAGGATAAAGGGTTAGGATTAGGATTAGGATTAGGAATGGGAATGGAAATAGGAATAGGAATAGGGGGTAGGGGAGGTGAACTACGGTTACTTTGATCCTTCAAACTTGAAGGTACTAGGCATAGGGTTGTAAACCCTAGCGAGTATATTAATAATAAAACTTAGGGACCCCTCTTGGATTAACTTTTCTTCTTTGTATTATAATAGGTTTTTTTATAAATATAATAAACAGCCAAACATTCAAATAACAAACAAACATACCCTAAAACATAAGGAGGACCTCATTTAGTACAATGGAAGTGAGGGGTGCCTAACACCTTCCTCTCGCTTAACCGACTCCCGAACCTTAGGAATCTCTACCTTTAGGATTAGGATTTTAGGTTTATCATTTATTTTCCTTAAAAAAAAAATGATGGCGACTCGATATTTTTGTCGGCCGCGACAACTACAAGTTGATTTAAAGAAGAATTGACTAGGAAACTTTTCTCAAGTTTGCCTTAATCAGCACACAACCACATAAAAAATAAAAAGAAAAAGAACTGAACAAGATTCCTAAAAAAATAAGAATCTTTTCAGAAGAAGGAAAAAATGATGTTTCACAAGACAGTGGATAATGGCAATAAGTATCCAAAAGAAAATATTATTACCCAAAGGTTCTTATCCAACAGATTTCTTGAATTGACTAGATGAATTTCACCTTTATGAAAATTTAAGTATTATAAAATTCTTTGAAAAACCTTTTACTTAAACTGCTTTATCAGAAGTAAAGAATCATTTTTTGAATCTCAGAATCTGACAACTTTCAGAAGCCATCATCTATCATAGTCTATTAGAACTAGACTGGGAAAAAGAGATATCTTCTGTCAGTCATAAGTCTCCAAGATTCTATTCAGAACCAACACTTCCTCTTGAAACAAGAGTCATGAGTGATAGACGAATATTGAATTTTTTCCTTTGACAACTAACAAATAGCAGTAATATCACAAAAAGTGAGGAAACTTTTTCCATAAATATGATCATCATATAGCTTAATGAAATATTCATTATAGATAAATACAACAGAGTTTCTTCTTAAAGATTTTTGAAGATCCTTTCAAAGGAGCTTCTCTAGAAATATAACAGAAACTTTGCATTAACATCTACACAAATATCTCATTGAATCAAAAGTTAAGCCAGAAAAGAACAAGCATAATTTTTTTTGTTATTTTCTCGTCACACACGTATCAGTATTTAGACTTGACCATATAGTCTGAACACCGCTTTGAGTGGATTTTAATTCAATGGTTGCTAAACCACATACTCCACTACTCTTACCAAACTCAGTACCTCTAGCACTTGAGTATGGGTTGTGGGCTCTTCTTCCATCAAATGTTGTAAACAACCTTTGATAAATGCCATGGAAGATGCCTCTACTTATTTCTTTGATATCTGCAGCAAATACATTTAAATCATGAAACTCATATTTCTATGAAACCATTCATAAATGTTCAGACAAGCTTTCCTTCACCTTATGCCACATTCTGATAGCAGTACCATGATTCATTCTAGAGTCTCAGTCTAGAATAAACCATAATATGAACAAGATCTTGTTCTTTACATAATCATTAATTTCATTATCTTGAATCAAGACTTTGAGATCTTTGATAAGAAAAGAACTAGATGATGTTAACTATCAGAGAATGGCATAAAACAAATTAAAGCACCATCATCTAATTTCCTGCACAACACAAAGAAAAATTGAAGGTTTCTCATAGACTTGTCCTTTAAAACAAATTCGAAGATGACCCTCAATCAAGGAGCTATGAAGTCTCTTAAGATATCACCTTAAAGAGCAGACTCCTTATTATCAAATATTAAAGCAAGATAGATTTTCCATGATCTCTTTCTCTTCAATACTTGATTTTTATTTCAGGACTCACATGCTTCTTCAGAAGCAGTAATGACTGGCAGAGCCAAATTATTCTTTTATCTGAATCCTGCACTAATGTCATGTTCAAAAGAATATGCAGTGAATATTAACTGACATTAGGTTCTGGTAGTATTTCTCCTTGCTTTTAGATTTGGGAAATCATTTGAAATACAAGTATTTCAGAAGCTTCTGAGATTACTCTTCTATTAACAGATATTACAACCCATCTATATGGTCAAAAAGTACTTTTGACAAGAAATATAAGTTCCTTATCATCAGACACTCCAAAGAACCAAGCTTTAGGAAAGGTGATCTGTTAGATAGCTTTTCATCATATAATTTCATTTCTTTTCTTCGAAGATTTGCAAGACAAACCAACAGACCACAATAAATTCAAGTTGTATAACTTCTTGAATAATTGTGACCTCAGGTTTGAATCTTAACCAATCTTCTCAGAATTTGCTTGAAAGATCAAATGAAGTGTAACTAGACAAGCTTCAAAACTGAATCCCACAAATCAGAGCACAAGGATTCAAAAATAGTCCGAACATCAGACATATCAATGATGTTGACATACTCATAAGTGAGATAAAGCACCTACCAGAATGCAACTACCTCTGAAGGTATTATATAAGCTTCTTCTGAGCTGGTGATAGAGACTTTCAAATAGATTATCTCTACACCATCAACTTCTATAGTAATATCTTTTTCAAGGATATTCTATAGACCTTCAAAACCCCTTTTAGCAAGACCAATGGGTTAAAACTATGTTTTAATTTTCCATCATTTAAATTCAGTGGAATCACCCTTTGAATATGATAGGAAAAGCAGTATGATATTTTTTATGTGGCACTTGATTCCGTCTTGACGGAAAGTCTTTGATAGACATACTTTTCTTATTGGATCATTATATGTGCCACTGTTAAGTGTTAAACATAAACCATGCTCTGATACCAATTGAACATTAGAAAAGTACACAAGAAGGGGGCGTTGATCAGAGTTCAGAATCTACACTGGTGTTCAGATTCTAGTTAATTCTTAGCAGCAGAATGTTAACAGAAGCAAATAAGTAATAGCAGAAGACACAAAGATTTATGTTGGTTCCTCCTCTAACTGAGAGTAGTCCAGTCCCCTTGCTTCATAAGATATTTTCACTATAATCAAAACATGATTACAATCTCTTATGCATTATGTATAAGACTTTACACTTGCTCAGACCCAAGGTCCAAAACTTCTGCTCAAGCTCCTCACTCAAGAATTCTTGCTCAAGTTCCACGAACCCAAGACTTCCTTACTCAAGCTCTCAGCCCAAGACTTCAACCTCCCAGGTCAAGACTTACTGTTGTGATTCCATGTGTTGAGCATTCCTGCTCGAGCCCCTCAAGCTCAAGACTTCTGCTCCAGGTTCCATGAAACGAGCCTCCGCTTGAACCTCCTATGGCAAGACTTACTGCTCCAAATTTCATGAACCGAGCTATCCTTCTCAAGCCACAATGTCTCAAGAATTTCCTACTCAATCAATCTACTTGATTAATATTTTCACTACTTAAGCACATAGCAAGAGACTTAAGTGGCTCAAGCATCTTGGCACGAGACTTCCTTGCTTGTTTCCCAATGATACAAGACTTCTGCTTAATTAATCCACTTGATTAAGACTTTCACAACTCAAACACATAGCAAGAGAGTTACGTGGCTTAAGCATCTTGGCTCGAGACTTCATTGCTTGTATCCAAATGACACAAGACTTTTATCTAAATTTCTTAACAAGGTTAGCATAATAGAGAATAAGGTGTACATGTTACAAGTACCAGAGGAACGGGAAATCACCATAACAAAGACCTAAAATTCTTAATATTTCTAAGATATTCAATGTGTAAGAAATATTAAGGCTTTTACAGTTACAATCTACATCAGAAAAATTTGCATATTCATTGAGTTGATAATTGTTTATCTTGTTACTCCTTCTTCTGGTATATCCTTGTTAAAGATTTAGTTTGAACCTTCAGCCATATTTATAGCCTTTTCAGAAACTAGTCGTTAAGGAGGTAACTTGATCAAGAGTCTTTGTTGTTACTCTATAGTACAAGAGCCATCGAAGATAGATACACCAGAAGATCTTAATCCAATGTGTAACATGTTTAACCTTTGAGTCTTCAAGAGACTCTGTACTATTAGAGTTGTTGAGAGTGGATATACATAAAGCATCTCAACTTTTCATGAGCCTTGAAATTTGTAGACTCTAGCTGACAAACTGATTTGACAATATAACTTGCTTTCTGCAATACGGACAATTTCAGCTTTATCACCAAATCTAAATGGTACTATAAGCAAATTTGCATTCACTAAGTGTAGAGATAATAATGTTTCTTCTTCGGATGCTGAGACCTTCAGCTCCAGAGTCTTCGCCAGACATCACTTAGCTTGTGTTCTTCAGATTCCGCCACCAGAAGCTAGCAATGCAGCAACTCTCAAAGTGTGCATAATGTAGAACAGATTATGACAATAATATTTACAAGTATTAGAACCTGCACACATGTAACACACTTCAAATAAACCATTGTTTTTCAATACTTTGTTATCATCAAAACCCAAGGAAAATATGTCATGAACAAATCTTGTTCTAACAGGATCGTTAAGGACCACTTCATTCAGAATGTTAATGGAGAAAATTTCTAAGGGAATTACATCTTGACACTCGCCTAGCAAGGTATGTAACAATATGGCTTTTGTTTCAAAAAATATTGGCCCTTTGCTATGCAAGAGCATTGGTCTCTTTCTATGCAAGAAAGTTAAATCAATTTGAGAGAAACAACTGTTGGGAACTCATTCCCTAATCTAGTTAAGTTAATGGAACCTTAAGCTTGATTGAAATCTTTGTTTTAAACAAGACTTGTTATGAAATATTATGATCAAAGCATAAATACCAACAAAAAGTATGCTCATGTACATCAACTAGAAGCCATAAGGATGAATCTGGTCTTCTCATATGTTTTTGTAAAATCTTCTAAATGAATGTAAAGAATGCATTTTCAACTGTTACATCCATATAAAAGTGGATGTTGATCATTCTCGTATGTAATTGATGATGCTAATCATGCGAGGTTAAGGTGATAAAAGTGTAATGGATTTATCTGTCCCATGATTGGACCAACTCTCGTATCAAATGATTCATAGAGAAGGGAAATTGATGATGGCTTGTCAGGGGAAGTTTTCTTAAGTTACCTTGAGACTTGAATGTTTGTGGAAAAAATATGTGTCAAACACTAAAAGCCCAACATTATTCTAAAGCCTAGTACATTAAAAAGAGGATATTTAAAACACTCATTAGGTAAAAAATTATCTCTTAGAGAAAAGTGAGCAAAAAGAAGTAGACAACAAAATTCCTTCACAGTTTAGAAAGTTTCAAAGACTTTTGGATTCTACTCAAGAAAGAATCAAGGTGAAGAAATTCTCCAACGCTTACCTACTAGTTGATGTCAAAGTTGAATGTTATCTTTCTTGAGGAGAAATAAGATTTAAGATCATATGCCTTACTCTGGAATACTAGAGTACATATCTATAAGGTAACTCATTCCTTTTACACAGGTTCTATATGCTTTAATTATTTTATGCCTTTTTGGTAACGACAAAGGGGGAGAAGTAAACTCTCATAAGGAGCAAAGTATACTCACCGCTTAATTAAGGGGGAGATTAATCACTCCAAAATACATGTATTTGTTTTTGTTACCACCTCCCCTAAGAGATGCATTGTCATCATAAAAGAGGGGGAGAATGTGGATCTATGTGATTGCAGGTGATGAAGATCTGCATATGAAGTTTTTAGGAGGACAATGCATGTCAATATCTTTCAATCTAAAAGATGATACTATAAACAAAGAAAGTATCTTATTTATCATCAAATTAAGGACTCAAGATCAAAGTGTCTGTAACAACAAAAACTATCTAGCAAAAGTCTTGAAGTTGTTTGGAGAAATGTGTGAAAGCTCGCCAGGTCATGTTTGTCAGTCAGTCTGAGTGAACCGAGTACATCCAAAGTAAGGTAGTAGCTTAAGAGTACTAAGAAAAATCACGCGCACGTGCGCACACACACACACATACACACACACTTTAAAATATTTTTATACATTGAAAATGATTTTCCAAGCTAGAATTAAGTGATTAAAAAGCTATCCAAACAATTTTTAACCATCTAATCAATTGGAAATATGTGCCAATCAATTGGAAAACTTTTTGATCTATCCAATTGATTAGGAAACTTGTAAAATCAATTAGTAATGGATTTATCTCCCCTATTTTTTCCTGGACTATTTTTTATCGATTTTGAAGTCCAGCGGGATGCCCTAACTTTTGCCTAATTCAGTTGTTTCCAATTTTTCGACTTAGCGGGCTTTCTTTTTATTTTTGTTTTGATTATTGTATTTGAAAAAATTGTGTGACATTGGTTTATCTTAATTTTTTGAAAGGGTTGTGACTGTCTCATTTCTTGGTTGGTGAGGGATAACCTTTGTGGTTTCATGTCTTTTGACATCATGATGTGTGAGGAATAGCCACTGCGATTGATCCTTTGAAATTCGAAGGCTCGGTCAAATTAACTAACAACTACCCTGCCCCTAGTTAAATGTGAGGGTTTTTTATATGAAAAGAAAATCCTTCTTCAAAGCTCAAAAGGGTTAACGAGGGGTTATCTTTCTTATATCTCCGGTGTTTGGGAATTTGGAACAATGCCTTACATCGTTAGCAGGGTCTTATTTAAAAGCATACAACCAAAAATTTTGCGTTTTTCACTTCATCCTCCTCCCTCGAAGAGTTTAAGCAAGAAGTTGGTATCGCAATGTAGAGAAACATTTTTATGAGTGAATACGAATGGATTTCTTAAAGAAAAACATACTCATTGTATTACGATTAACATTAAAAAACAAACAAAGTTCTACATGCAAATAATGTTTTAGAAAACGAAAAAGATTACAAATAAAAATGTAGTAAAGAAGCTAATGATTGCCATTGTTGAGGAGGTTTGACTCTGTCCGAACTCATTGCTTCTGAAGATGTTTTTGTAGTCTTGGTATTCACTTGGGTATGAAGGCTTCAATTTACGGGCAGGCCATCTGGGGTGAACACGATTACCCTGGAATCAATGAGGTATTGCACTTTGTGCTTCAAAGCTTTACAATTTTTAATTAAATGGCCAAGTGCCACTGAATGGAACTCATATCTTGCACTCGTATCATAACCTGGTGGCAGCTTTGCGGGATTGATGTCCAAAAGTACGAAGTTTAATCAACTAAAGTTGGAGAAAGCGATGAAGAAACTGAGCTTATGGAATCGAGATTGGATCAAACTTCCTTTCTGGCCTTTTTTATCTCTGTTGGTCCTGCCACGGGAGATGAATTATTTCACATGCTCTGCCCCTTGGATTCAATTGGGGAATAGGAAATGGCTTCTGATGGGGAAGTTCTAGAGCCCAAGGTTGTGGAGGAGATCCATGGAGTAGTCCATAATCTGGAGGAGGCCCCAAAGGACGGGGAGAAGGGACAACTTCTGTTGCAGCAACGGGTATAAGATTACCTTCCTTTCTCAATACTGCCCTCTAAATTTCCATGACCAAGCTCATCTGAGTCTTCAATTAATTGACTTCCTCCCTTAGTAACTTCTGACCCTGGGACATGGCCTGCATGTCTTCCATAAACTAGCCCACATGGGTCCTCATCTGAGTCACATCCTCACGGAGTTGCTCCATAACCAATCTCTGACTATTGCAAGTTACGCAGCGATGAAATTTTGAATTTGCAATTCGCTGAAAAACCAATATCTGAATAAGAAAACCACCTCTGAGCACCCGTCATGAATGCATGTATGCGTTAAAATGCATGAGTGTATGCAAATGCCACGTTCAATTATTTCCAGGGAATATACCTACTTTGATTCATGTCTTAAGCACAAGATGGAACACTAGCAAGACAGACCCATATCATTAATTGGAAATCAGAGAAACAATAATACAATGAGTTCAACAAACAATAATCATTGGCAAAAAAACCCAAGACAAAGGATCCCAATCGACATGTTTGATGGTGATCACAACAATAAAGTTCATAACCCTAAGGTGCATCATCAATCTTTACAAGGGCAAGTCCTCCCCAACCAAGGTGCTTATTGCTCCAGTCTTGAGCTTCCTTGAAGAGCTTCTTAGTTGCATCGTGCTTTGGCCTTTGAATTAATTCTTGGATAAGAACATCCCTCTTGTTGATGATACCTTCCAAGTAACGGTACCGCTGCTCCCAATGATCATTCTCCTCTTGAAGCTTACGAACATCACCCCCTTCATAATGAACTTCAACTCTAGGTCTCTTGACTTCAGCTTGAACCTTGAGCTCTTCAATCTATGCTAAGGATTTGTCCAACTGGAATCGACGTCCAACAAGCTGATGGTCAACTTTATCCTTCTGACAACATTCTTTCTTGAGCTCATACTCTTTGCCTTTTAGTTGCTTATGCAAGTCTTCCATCTGAACCTTGTACTATTCCTCCATCTTTTTACGAGATGTCATAAGATCTTCCCACTATTTATTCAACTTGAAGATCCCCTGATGAGCTTTGTCTAGTTCTTCATTCCTATCCTTAATGATGAGATTATCACTTTTCAAATATGTACCAATTCTTTGTCTCTTTTTGCTTTCTGCCTCAACAGACTTGTCTCTCTCGTTAAGCAACTCTGTTTTCTTCCTGACTTCATATGTCATATCACTATTTTCTTGACTGAATGCATAGAATTTCCTCTTCAGATATTCGTTCTCTTCACGAAGCTCTTGATTTACAACTTTGAGCCTGTTGTATCTCTCCATGGATACATAAATGGGTTGATCAGGAACTTGTGGATACAAGGGAGCTTCCATAGAAAAAGGTAGGTAATAGGTCTAAACCCCCTTCTTCACCCACTCGACATAAGGTGGATAAGCTACACAATCACTTTTACCCAGATATGGTTTCCCTTTCAAATGAATTTTGCGTCAAGCACTCATAATTTCTCTGACAACTCAGGACTTTTAGCCACATTGTAAAACAAAGACTCATCCACCTCCTTATCCTTTGGTCAATCTTTCAGAGCATAATCCAACTGTCTTTTAGAGAGAGAAAGGTTGTAATTAATACCACCTCTCACCCCCATAAAAGGCACATTAGGAAACTCTCCACAACTGAAAATGGTCTCAGCACCAAGCAACCTTTTGTCGTACCAGATAGTATCCTTAGCAGTAAGACCCATTAATCTTTGTGGACACTTCAAGGAATCTTTAGTATCTACAAAAGCACCAGTGCGAGGAAGATGACTCATGAACCACTTGTAGAGAAGTGTAGCACTACAAAGAATAAGCCCACCTCTTTTCTTCTCATTCCTGGTATGTACAGAATGATAAACATCACCAAGAAGGGTAGGTATTAGATTCCTCAAGATGAAGAATCGAATGGCATTTATATCCACAAAATTCGTCACATTAGGAAAGAGGACAATCCCATAAATGCAAAGAGTTAAGATAGCGTTGAGCGCAATCCAACTGCAAGCATCAACAAACACGTTGGCTTCACCCACCAAGAAACTCAGATGAAATCCAGAAAGGCCTCCCTTAACCTTAAGGTTGGCTTCCACCACATCTTTGCTCAAATTAAGTGCAAAAACAATCTGGTGAGACTTAGGAACCTCCATGGAGCTATGAAAATACACTTAGTTCTTGATAGGAATCCCCGAGATGAGAGAATACTCCTCCAAGGTAGGAGCTAACTAGTAGTCTGGGAAAGTGAAACATCTCAGAGAAGGATCTTAGAACTGCAGCAAAGTGTGAATGACTCCTTTCTCAAAAGGTGTAAGTGCGGCGTAAATAATACTCAAGATCTTCACAAACTCATCCTTGAAAAAGTCCATATTGCCTAAAGTAGCCTTAGTAGCCAAGTTATGAAGAGAACTCATATTAAGTGTTAGAAACTTGTAGCTAATGTTGCTTTTTCTACCAATGTCCATCTCTAAAGAAAGCTCAACAACAAGACTCAAAGAAAAGATCCCTGGAAATAGAAGAACATGTATGTTATGATATGATATTATGCTATGAATGCAAAGACATGGGATTAAAGCTTCCACATATTCTAGATAACTGTTGTACCGATAACATGATGAATATAATAGGTTCAAAAGTTTGCCTCCATAAGAAAACCAGGTAGGATGAAGGTTAAGGTTTCCTGCAAAAAAAATCTATTCCCTCTTACTGGTGGATTCTAGTCTTGAACAGAGGTTTCTAAAGGTTCTTAACTTCTCGGGCTCTCAGGTCGAAAAATAATAATGTTATCACAATTACTTGTTTGATATTACTATCCCTCAAGGAGGCCTCCACTGAGATTCCAAAAAGGTCTCCAGAGTCATGAGTTCTCTATGAAAACACCCTGTCTACTGCATAGACATGCAGGATAGAGGCATCCCCAAGAAAACCTCGTCTGGATGTGGGTCTCATATCAACTACATGTAACAGGCGCTACGCAAGTCAAAATGACTATCCACTCTAATCCTGTGTGTATTCTCCATCCTGGGTAGTGGGCTTATAACTGGGTAACAACCTAACCCATTAGCACAACAAAAATCAATAATGTGAATAGTGAAAATAAAATGGCAGGAATGTAATGAATAAGCAAGCAAGACATAAAGATAAACACCCAGAGAAAAGAAAATAAATAAGGGCTAGGACTGACTTGCTTAGATGTCCCCGACAGATTCGCCAGTTGTCGCTGCGCGAAAAATTAAGACAAAGTCGCCATCGAACTTTATTTATCCCAACTGGGAAAGGAAAACATCGAGAAAACCTTAGAAGGTAATGAACATGGTCTCACAACCACATTCGGGTTCGAGAGTCGATTACGCAAGGGAAAGGTGTTAGCACCCCTCACGTCTGTTGTAATCAACGAGATCCACTCTTGTTGTTCTAATCAAAAGGTATGTATATCTAAAGACTTACTTGCTAAGGGAATGCATGAATCACTTAATTGGGAAAAAGAAAAGGTTTTTATTGTTAAGTTTGTCTGAGTTTTGCAACCCAGTGCTTACGTATCCCAGAGGGAATCAGAACTCTGTAGTTCTTATTGAAACTATCTTAATGTTATCATGTCAGAAATAAAGACCTAAAGGGACACTATGTTTTAATTCAATTTAATCGAGCAAAAGACTTAATTAAATTAGACTAAAACCAACCCTCAGGGAGCATGTGAATAAGCATTAAAGCACATGACCATAATTATCAAGCACCAGGCACATCAAGATTAATTCACAAGTATCATGAAAATATTCACAAGAATTCATTAAGGAAACGTTCACAAGTATATCCCAAGGACTAAACAAAATTAATATCAAGAATTAGTTAAAACTAGCATCAAGAGTTAATCACAACTTGCATCAAGGTTTTAGTCCAAAATAACAATCAAAATTTAGTCCAAAATAGTCATTGATCAGTGCATTTTAATGCACATTCTCTTATGTTTGTACTTAGACATTCCTACAGTTTATTTGAGTGTTTTTACTATTTTAATGTGTTTTCGTATTTAAGTTTGTTTCTACCTTTATTTTATTTTTGCAGCTTATTTTTCAACATTAGAATTATTTGATACCTTTCACTGCGCAGGTCATAACATGGGCTACGGGAAGCTAAGACAGAGAACTACAACTTTCATGTTTTACGTAGAAGTTGATTCGGAATGAAAGATGGTCAAATAAGTCGTTGAAGTCAGAACCCGAATTCTGACCTTAGAAAATAATTTGTTTCGGGTCGTTTTATGGGCCTGGTTTATGTTTCCGACCCAGTTTGAGTTAGTGATGGAAAACCTTATTTTGTTTATAAGATTTTCAGCCGTACAACCATTGTTTTACCTTCTTTTCACTATTCACATATTTGCTTTTTGCATTTGTATGAAACTTATGGAGAACTAACTTCTTCGCATTAATCTGCTGTAATCGGTTTCCGCCGACACTTTGAGGTTCTTTTAATTTCCAATAAAATCTATTTCCTTTCAATTCTTCTCTGTGATATCTTGTTTGCTTAATTCGATTTATCTTATGGTTGATTGATTTATTTCGATGATTACGTATTCTTATACTTTAATCGCGTTTGCTTAATTTGTGTATGTTTCTCGTGTTTGCTTAATTCACTGTTACTATATCTCATCTGTTTGCTTAATTCAGAAATTAGGAATATGTATCGTATAATATCAATTGCGCTTGTTTGATTGTTGTTATAATCGAAAAGGGGATAGAGTTCGCTTAAGAATTGGGAATTATTTGGATCGATGATAAGTTGGGAAACTAAAACAGTAGATTAATCGTTTAGCTTATTTTGATAATCACTTTTTTTTTACAATCACTTATTTTTATTATGTTTTCTAAATCAAAACCAAAACCTCCCCATAAACGTTTTATTTAGTTGCTTGAAATAATACAAGAATCCTTGTGATACGACATCCGAGTGTCGCTTCCATTTACTACTTTTTCAAAAATACTCGTTTTTTATCTGTGCGCGACAGTGGATTAAATTGGCGCCGTTGCCGGGGATTCTTGTAGATTTTAACCAATTTTAGGATTTTAGTTTAGAGTTTTGTTAGAGTTTTTTGTTTTTTTTTGTTTTTTGTTGTACTTGTTGATTTTCAGGGTTGCAGTACAGTGTTAAAAATTCCAGCCTGTCAGGTAAGTTTGGAAGCTACAGTTTCGATTTTCTCCGAATTTTTTTCCAGAAAATCAGAAAAAAAAATCAAAGAACATTACTCATTTAGAATACAATTCTAAAAGATTTCGACACTCAAAATCGCAAATTCTGCGTTTTTCTATTTTATTTGATTTATTTTCTATTTTCATATTTTCAAAAAAATATGAAAAAAAATTGTGCGATCTTTATTTGATTTAATTAGATTTTTTGCGTTATTTTTATATTTTTTATATTTTATTTTAATCGCTTTTCTTATTTTCCATTCTTTTTAAATCTGTAGTGATTTTATTTGATTTTGTGTTGAAATTGATAATCATATCATGGCTGATCAAATGACTCTGAGAGAACTGGTTCCACTTTGTGTGAATTATACTTCTTTATGTATTGAATATCCTGCTGTTGTTGTACCTTTCAAATTTAAATCTGGGTTAACATACTTGTTGCCAAGTTTTAATAGTTTTGCAGGTGAGGATCCGAATAAGCATTTGAAGGAATTCCAAGTTGTGTGCTCTGCACCTTCCGAACCTTCACTAGAGGACCTTGTCAAGAAAATGGCTATAAATAATATCAAGTATCAGCAACAAATAGATTCTAATTTTCAGACTTTGGAAATACAGATTGGACAACTTGCCACTTCAATGAATACCATGCAGCAAGCTCAAGGATCAAACCAACATCCCTTGGAAGAGCATTCTGTTTTTCAAATAGAGTTGTCTTCTGAAACTATTGATGATACTTGTACTGATATGTTTGCAGCTGATTTTCCATCATTGTCTGATTTTGATGATGTTTAATCTTGTGATGTATGTACTAACATTAATGTTTGCTCTGTTTGTGCCGAAATAAATACTGCCCTGCATGCTGATGTTTTCCATGTGGATGAGGCTATAGATGAAGTGGTTTATGTGGCTGAGGCTCTTGACATCCCTGTTACCCCGACCATTCCGTCCATTGAACAACCTCTTTCTTTAGATCTCAAACCACTCCCAAAAAATATTAAATATGCCTACTTAGGGAGAAATGAAAAGCTTTCTATTATTATTTCGTCTAACCTTGATTTCGATCAAGAAAGTAAGCTTTTGTAGGTCTTAAAGAGGCATAAAAAGGCGATTGGGTGGACCTTAGCAGACATTCCAGGTATTAGCCCTTCCATGTGCATGCATCAGATTTTTCTTGAAGAATGAGAAAAAACAGTGAGACAGCCTCAAGGTTGGTCTAACTTAGTGAGTTTGGATGCTATTAAAAATGAGATCTACATTGCACCAGAGGACAAAGAGAAGGCCACTTTCACTTGTTCGTTCGACACTTTTACCTATAGAAGGAGGTTCTTTAATCTTGGAATAAAAGGAAAAGACAATAATAAAAATTTCAAGGTCGATGGATGCTAAATAAAAATCCTCCTCACTTTGGAAGAGGAGACTGTAGGAAATCTCTCTTTGGGAAATGATGCTTATGCGATCACCTATCCACCTTGAATACTCGGGTGTGTTCTTTCCTTTCTCTCACTCTTATTTAATAGTTATTTCCTCTCATTGAGGACAATGCATATTTTAAGTGTGGGAGAGGGAACCATTTATTTGTTTTGCTTTCTTTATTTTCTTTGTTTAAAAAAAATAGAAAAAAAATAGCATGCTTTTTCTTTGGTTTTTGAGTTACAAGTATGAGTTTTGTTCTTAGATCTCTTGACTAAAGACTTGTGATGTGATGTGATGTGATTGATTCCTTTTTTAGCATTCTTAGTGTGGTATGTGGGACTAAACTCTGAATTGTAAATCATTTGTGGCAGATCACTAAACCTTGTGAGAATTTGAGCCTAATAATGGATAATGCATAAAAACATCCATTCTTTTTTCTTTCTTGTGTGTTTCACTCATGTTTGTTAATCTCTAGAATTTGAATTGATTCTGTTGAAACTTTTTGTTTACTTGTGCACATTGATATGATAAAGGTAACTTGTTTTTGTTTTATTTTTAGTCACTTAGCCAAAAAGCCAACCCTGAAAAATATTATCCCTTGTTGGAAACCCCTTTGAGCTTGTTCATCTTTTTTTATTTATTTATTTAAAACTCATTACAAGCTGAAAGCGAAAAACAAAATTATCACCCTAATCAAGGGATCGAAAGAGTCTTGTAAGGAGTTTTGTGGGGTTGAATAATACAGTTGTGATGTTTCAAAGGTTGACAGAATATATATATATATATATATATATATATATATATATATATATATATATATATATATATATATATATATAAAGAAACAAAAAAGAGAAAAGAAAGAAGGATGTCAATACATTTTTCTTCTGAAAAAGAAAAAAAAATAAAAGAGGAAAATATGGGAAAGTTGTTGTTTGAAGGTTATTAAAGTGTTTTTAGTTCAACTCCCTAATTCTCCTTCAATTTTCTTTTGACCCTTTGAGTTTTAGCCTAGTACCCCTTAAGATTTATCCTACCCTTACCTTGGCCACGTTACAACCTGAATAAAAGTCCTTTTGATCTTTGTGTGCATGTATTTCAAGTGTAGATTTAGAGTCTTTTCAAACTTATGGTAGTATTAACTTTCATGTTGTGCTTTGAGCGTAAACAGTTAGCCTAAACATTTGAGAGTTGAGTGAATTATATCTTGTGAGGAACCTACTACTTTTGATGTACTCTTCGGTAAGCTGTTTTTGTATTTGTTTTGAATGTCACAAAAGAATTGCTCACTAGAACCATATTCTTGAAGCTTAGACTTAGGAATCTACTTGTCCTTTGTATATTGAATACCTTTGAAAATGTACGCTCTGCTTTGTTTTGTTTTAAATTTTTGAAGTTATCATTTTGCTCGGAGTGCAAAAGTTCAAGTGTGAGGGAATTTGATCAATGCATTTTAATGCACATTCTCTTATGTTTGTACTTAGGCATTCCTACAGTTTATTTGAGTGTTTTTACTATTTTAATGTGTTTTCATATTTAAGTTTGTTTCCACCTTTATTTTATTTTCGCAGCTTATTTTTTAGCATTAACACTTATTTGATACCTTTCACTGCGCAGGTCAGAAATTGGGCTACAGGATGTCGTTCCACGCGTTCTACAGGTCGACGGAAAGCTAAGAGAGAGCTACAACTTTCATGTTTTACGCAGAAGTTGATTCGGAGTGAAATATGGTCAAATAAGTCATTGAAGTCAGAACCCGAATTCTGACCTTAGAAAATAATTTGTTTCGGGTTGTTTTATGGGTCTAGTTTATGTTTCCGACTCAGTTTGAGTTAGTGGTGGAAAACCTTATTTTGTTTATAAGGTTTTCAGCCGTACAACCATTGTTTTACCTTCTTTTCACTATTCACATCTTTGCTTTTTGCTTTTGTACGAAACTTATGGAGAACTAACTTCTTCGCATTAATTTGTTGTAATCGGTTTCTACCGACACTTTAAGGTTCTTTTAATTTCCAATAAAATCTATTTCCTTTCAATTCTTCTCTGTGATATCTTGTTTGCTTAATTCGATTTATCTTAGGGTTGATTGATTTATTTCGATGATTGCATGTTCTTATACTTTAATCACATTTGCTTAATCCGCGTATGTTTCTCGTGTTTGCTTAATTCACGGTTACTATATCTCATTTGTTTGCTTAATTTAGAAATTAGTAATATGTATCGTATAATATCAATTGCTCTTGTTTGATTGTTATTATAATCGAAAAGGGGATAGAATCCGCTTAGGAATTGGGAATTATTTGGATCGATGATAAGTTGGGAAACTAAAACAGCAGATTAATCGTTCAGCTTATTTTGATAATCACTTTTTTTTACAATCACTTATTTTTATTATTTTTTCTAAATCAAAACCAAAACCTCCCTATAAACCTTTTCTTAAGTTTCTTGAAATAATACAAGAATCCTTGCGATACGACATCCGAGTGTTGCTTCCCTTTACTACTTTTTCAAAAATACTCGCTTTTGATTCGTGCGCGACAGATGATCAATCATCAAGATTCAAGAAAATCTCTCCAACATTAATCCAAAAAAATCACGAAAATTAATTTAAAAAAAATCATGAAAATTAATAACGCAATCATGAAAATTAATCAAAACGATCATGAAAAATTAATCATAAAAAATATCCCAAAACAATTATGAAAAATATTTCAAAAACAGGGGAGGTGCAAAAATGAGTCCCATGGATAATGGATAGGAATAGGGCGCAAGCCCTTTGACCATAGGCCCAAATATTTTTCTTCTTGAGTCCACAGGGTGTAAAATGAAATGAGGGTGGTAAAAAAAATAACATCATGTTGGGTTAATGCCTTAGGCCCACCCGAGTTGACATTTGAGAGAGTGTAATAAGAAAGTCTCAAGATGGGATCAACATGGTACACTCTCTCTTATTTTCTTCCCCGCTCTCTCTTTTCTCTCATTCACCTCAGCTCGATATTCTCTCCTCTTGCACACACTCGCTGAATTTGCTATGATCTCCGCCGCGCCATGGCCTCAAGCCGATAGCGGCGGAGATACCATCATGCTATCTCTTCATTAGTCTTCTATCCCTCACAACTAGTTTAACTTGACGTCAACTCAGTTTTGCAACGACCTCGAAATTAACGCATCTTAAGCTACAGAAATGAAATAGGATTGAAACAAAGACTTACAAGGAAATAGAATCAGGTTCAATTCCAAGCTTTCACCTTTAGTGTTAGGATGTTAATTCAAGAACCCTAACAAGGTATGAAAATAACTATAAATCTAGAAAGAGCTTAAAGGTAAACTAAGAAAATAGAGATAAAAGATAACATTGATTTCATTCATTGATCATTATAAGGAATATTACACTTAATATAGAACTCTTAGAGTATCATAACCATACATGTGGCATAATTTTAAAACTCTAAGAACATTCTAGAAATATTAAAATAACAACTGATTTATCAAAATATAAAATAAGCTATTACTATTATAACCCTCTATCATTGTCGTCAGGTTCACTTGAACCTTGTTCTCAAGGTTCTAAATTAAGACCAAAACACATAGTAGATGTAAGAGCTACAAAACATCAATCCAGTCCTTTCGAGATAATTCTGTATTGCAACACATGTCCAATACCAATGGTTCATTTCCATTAGGTGCATTGAAATAGGCCTTGTGCCATTTCAACTGCGGCTGGTTTTGAGAAGCTAATGACTCTCTCACCCAATCAACAGATGATACACCATTCGGAGACACCAAATTCATTGATTCACTATTTAGGCCTACCTGGTATGACCATTTCTTCCCTGTCAAATCTTTTTGTCCGTGGTCGAGACCTTTGAGTAAAACTGGACCGGTGATTCCTGTCTTCTATGATTCAAAATGGATTCCACCATTAGGTAATCCAACAGCTACACTGAGAAGTGTTATTTTATTAGTTCCAGCTCGTAGGTCGATAGGGTTGTCAAACGTGTAACTTCTCTGTTCTCTTGTCCCGAAAGCCGAGCCTAAAAATTTTCCATTGATAAACACATGAACGACATTGCCAGAGGAATGCACACTAATGCTCGGCTTGTTCCTTTCGCGAAGAAATGATTCAGATGAACTTATATCAACACTAGTTATGTACCAAAGATAGTCACTAGTGTCTCTGGTAGCACTTTTCTGATCTACAAGTCCAGAAGCTGTAATTCTGGCACTTTCCGCAAGCGACAATACATCTTCGTCATAAGTCCCCCATGATAACAACTTAGAATTGCTAGGGAACATTTGTATTTGTGAAGGTCGAAACCTCAATCTTGTAGTGTTAAATACATCAGTTCTACAATCAGGGAGGATGCTAATGGACCTAGGAGGCAAGTCATAGTGCCGATTATTGAATGTCACTCTCGCAGCCGAATTCAAATGATAGTTTGGTAGAAAAGCTGCACACGTCGATCCTAAAGAGAATACATGTGTCTGTTCATGTTTTCCTAATGATGTAACAGTAGGATCCGAAGAAACCAAAGCATGTTCACATTGCTTGATAGCTTGATGAAGATCCTTCAAGTGACCATATTTAGATTCCCTTAAAAAATGTATTCGTCAATTGGAGCATCATAGTCATAGCTTGTAGTTATGAAGGTCCTCCAACTGATTGTCCGAAATTAGTTCCTCCATGATACATGTAATAATTAAAAAATGAACCTCCTGCTTGTAAGAAACGAGCAACCGCAAATGCTAAATCCTCAACCGGTCGCTGAGGAACAGGTCCACTGAATTCCGAAAACCAGCCAGTCCAAGACTCAGTCCATAGTTTAGGCTTGTATGGTTTATTGGGAGAGAAGTAATCACAGTAAAAACCATTACAAGTATTTATCACCGGATCTGGAGCATCATCTTCCTTACACATCACCCAAGGGACACCTGTACCTAATACAACAACCATCTTTGCAGCCCAATTTGAGTATGCATGACCAGAAGCTCCGAGTTCTCTTCCTTATGGTCCATACTCATTCTCAATCTGCGAAAGAATAATCGGTCCACATTGAGATTGAAACAACTTCTCATTCTTCATCATCTCAACAATCTTATGAGTAAAACCTTGCATTGCAGCCTTAGAAAGAAGTGGTTGAGGTATGATGAAATTGTTCAAAACAAAAACAGGATCTTCCATAACAATATCTGCATCAGTCAAACAGCCTTCATTCTGCTGATGAACTTGTTTGTCTTCAGAGGTTGGCTGGATTTCACTTCCAGCTGCAGCATCTTTGGCAGCCAGTTTGGGCTCGGAGTTAGACACAAAAGGTGACTTCGATACTGACTTAGCATCTGTAAACACCCTCGGAGAAGAACAAGATCTCTTCTTTGATTATTCACTCTTTGAATCCTTCAACCAACTAGGGGATTTCACTTCACCACCTGCACTTAATCCATGTGATAGGCTTGCTAGTCCTCTCTCCCACCTAAAATCCACCCACTATTTTATCATACCACTACATAATAATTACTGCCCTTTAATTGTTAGTACAAGTCTCATTCATCCTTTTGTCTTTCACCACTCACAATGCATTTCTTTTAAATTCAACCACATTTAATTACACATGCAAGTTTAACTTTCCACACTCATATGCCACGTGAGCAAATTCTTTTTGGGGCAATTTTTGGTTTATCACAAACTTTGAGGATAAAGTTTTATTTGGACCGGATAGTAATGGAAGAGATTATTATTAATTAGATATTTTAATTATTATTTCAATATAATTAATTATTATTATTCTAGAAGTTTCTTAGGTCTTTGTGATTGTGCCACTTGGATGGCTAAGATATGTTTAGAGTAGTATTTAAAGTGTAGTGTTCTATTTGTATTGCAATGAAGAAAATCAAATTAAGTTTATTTTATCTCTTTTATCTTCTAGTTTCTTAGTCTAGATTTAATTATGCATTTTTCTCATAGTTTGTTAGGATTTTGATTTTTACTTCCTAACAATTAGTTTCCGCTTGTGATTTCTCATTTCTTCTTCGTCCGTGCCTGTGTATGTGATGATATTGCTCTGCTTTGAATTGTTGATGTTGCTGCTTTTTCAATTTGTGTTTGCCCTCTTTCGACTCCGTGCCTACGTGTTATTGTTCGTTGTTGTTGCTTTCAACCCGTGCTTGCGTATTGCTGCTATTGATGCTCTCGTTTTGACAGTGTTTTGCCTTGTTTTCTTTCATGCCTTGTTTTATTATAGCTGATGTTGTAACTTGTTTAAGAATTTGTGTATTATATTGTTTCTCTGCTATTCTTTGTTTTGTTTCAATCAATCAAACTGTGATTCAATTTGTGCCTAATTTTGTTGTCATGTGTGAATGAAATCAGCATGTTTTATAGGCTATGTCTCATTAATTCCATGATTGAATGTGAGATTATATTGCTGATTTTGAACTTGAATGCACAAGATTTCTGTCAACTCTTGTTTTGGAAAGGAAATATGAGTATTGAATTGTGATTCAGTGTTTGAAGAAGGTGATTTAACCTTTCCATGTTCATCTTGATTTTGTCATGAATGTTTGATTTCTTCTAATTGATAATTGTGATTATGTACGAGTTGTTTTGGAATGAACTTGTTGTCTCTGATTTTTTCACATATGATGGCTTTTGATGTGGTTGTTGATGCAGATATTCAACTTCTTCCGGGCCGACATGGATTCTTAAGGTGAGATAACAAATTGTCACGGTGGAACATATTACAACAACTGATGATTTTTTCATCTATTACTATAATCATATAACAAAGTACTTGAAGTACTGATCACTATCGTTGATACCAAAGAAACAAGTCGTCCATGAAAAGTATCATCGCTTGAACAACATTTCGTAATCCCCTCTTTAACTTTAATATTACCATAAGTGCGGGGACAATAACAGGATTTTGATAGGCCCGTTTGGGTTCTTCACACGGATAAAATCAGGATCTTCGAATTCAATTATTATACCGTTTCATTAAATGCAACTGACACCAGAATTCTTGTAGCATGGTTTGAATTGTCACGGCTTGGAAGTAGTGTGAGAACAAGGTTTGGTTCTGCAATAATACCTCTGGGTTTTGATGATAATAAATAAGTATGTTTGTATGAACAATTTTGGTATTCTAATGTTTGTTAGTTTTGAGAATTTAACAAACAGGTTCTGCTTCTGATAAATAGCGTGGCTAAGTTATTAGAAGAGAATTGTTCCACTTCTGCGCTACATTTATTCAGCTGAACAGTAGCATTTGCTTCAGAAGACTCTAAAGCTGTATGACTCTGATATGATGTCTAAAGAAAACAAGTTATGAAGATCTGAAGATAGAAGTTCTGATGAACAAGTCCAGATGCTGAAGACTTATGCTTCTTAGAAAAACGGGTTCTGAAGACCAAGTGCAGAAGATTCTGAAGATGTAGCTCTGCAGACTCTGAAGACTTGAAGGTCTTAAGACCCAACTTACATTTTCCCTTCTTCTAACTCATGCTCTCAGAAGCCTCTGAAGTCAGGAAGTTGAGAAGACTAAGCAACGTGGTACAACAGTACAACAGTACAACGAGGACACTTTGCTCTACTCCGGCTAGGGCAGACGCAAATGTACTATTTGTCTCCCATGTTCTTTCAAGTCGCCATAATTCTGAAATGTCAGAAATATCCTTCAATGGTCATATCACATGGATGGCTATATAAAGGCTTGAAGACTTCAAGAATGAGTAGCTAACAAGACTAATCTTCAATGTTCATACGCCTTGTTGTTCATATCATTCTTAAGTCATTTTGTTCTTAAATCTGTTTACATATCAGCTTGTGTAGAAGTAATTTTCTGTAAACACATTGTATTTTCAAACAGTTGTTTAATTTCCTTAAGAGATCGGTTAGGTCATAATTCTTGAGAAGTCTGAGACTAGTGTGTCTTAGAGATTGTTGTTAGTCACTTGCAGTTTGGCTTGTGCATTGTATTTTCAAACATTTTTTTGATTTCCTTAAGAGACCGGTTAGGTCAGAATTCTTGAGAAGTCTAGTCTTAGAGATTGTTGTTAGTCACTTGCAGTTTAGCTTGTGCATTGTATTAATCAGTTTGATTAGTGGATTAAGACCTCGCTTGAGAGAGGCAAAATCACCTTGGCGGGTGGACTAGACTAACTTGAGAGTTGCTCAAGTGAACTAGTATAAACATACGATGTTCTTTCTTTTCAATTTCTCTTGCTTTAATATCAAGAAGTGAATGTTATTTATAAAGGGGATTATTTTTAAAGAATATTTTTTATTTTAAAAAACCCAATTCACCCCCCCCCCCCTCTTGTATTTTTCGCACCTTCAATTGGCATCAGAGCTACGGTTCTGAGAAGGTAAAAAGTTTGAATTTTTATCAAGCACCTAACAGTGTTCAGTACCGATCCAAAGTGTGAAAAACAATGGCTGCTTCTAATGTCACTTCTGATAATAATGAAAGAGACTCATATAGTGCAAAACCTCCTATCTTTGATGGCGAGAAATCTGACTATTGGAAAGACAGAATCGAAAGTTACGTTCTGGGATTTGACTTGGATCTATGAGATCTGGTAGTTGATGGCTACAAATATCCAGTAGACTCTGAAGGCAAAAAGATTTCCAGAATCTCATTTACAGAGGCTCAAAAGAAAACCTACAAGAATCATCACAAAGCAAGAACGATTCTGCTAAATTCTATTTCATATACAGAGTATGAAAAGATTACAGATAGAGAGATTGCAAAGTCTATCTTTGACTCTCTTCAGATGACTCATGAAGGCAACACTCAAGTCAAGGAGACAAAGGCTCTTGCCCTAATCCAGAAGTATGAGGCCTTCAGAATGAAAGACAACGAATCTGTGGAAACTATGTTTTCAAGATTCCATATGCTTGTTCCAGGACTCAGAGTTCTGGACAAAGGTTATTCTACTGCTGATTATGTCAAGAAGATTATCAGGAGTCTGCCTGTAAAATGGAGACCAATGGTAACTGCTTTGAAATTGGCAAAGGATATGAACAACACGAGTCTTGAGGAACTGATTAGTTCTTTAAGAAGTCATAAGATAGACACTACTACGAAAAACCCATTTAGCAACGGTTGGGAATGACATATAATGACGCGGGCGAAGGCGTTGTTATGTAGATTGTTGTTGTAAGTTCGCCGTTTCTACAACGGTCTGGAAACCGTTGTTGTATTCTGGAAGCACATAATATATTGCAACGGTTAGGTATTTCAACCGTTGTAATATATATTAACTATCACAACGGTTATTTGTCTCAACCGTTGTCATATATATTAACTATCACAACGGTTATTTGTCTCAACCGTTGTGGAATGTACCCTTAGTTTATTAAATACAAATGTATATTGCTTGTTTTACCATCCACCTTATTAAATAAATACAACCATTAAAATTGGTAAAAAACTATATAATATGAAAATTAAATTGTTCTTGAAAACCAACTTAAACACACCACTGTTTTTCGAATAGCATCCATTTCATTCCGCACATTTTATGTTCCTTAACATAAAATTTATGGTTCGATGGTCGGTTTCCTTCAATCCATCGATATCTTTTGTTATAGTTTACCTCATCATTGCCAAAAATCACCACGATTTTATCATCATAACAATGATCATGATCTTAACAACCACGGCGATTAGTGACGACGATAAGGTAAACTATAATAAAAGATATTGATGAATTGAAGCAAATGGACCATTGGACCATAAATTTTATGTTAAGGAACATTAAATGTGCTGAATGAAATGGATGCAATTCAGAAAACATTGACATGATAAAGGTTGGTTTTCAAATACATCTTAATTTTCAGATTATAATGTTCTATAGCAATTTAACTGATTGCATTTTCAATAAAAGGATAGTGAAACAAACGATATACATAGTATATAATAAACTAAATTTCATATACAATATCAGAATGAATTCATATATATGTACCTTATCAGAATGAATTCATATATAGGTACCACCATCATCATCACTATGTGAAACAAATCCTAAGAAGTGGGAAGCAATGATGAAAATTAGTTAGTATTAAATTTAACTATATACAATATACATAGTATATATATAATAAACTAATGTTCTATATCAATTTAACTGATTGCATTTTCAATAAAAGGATAGTAAAGCAAACAATGTACATAGTATATAATAAACTAAATTTCATATACAATATAAGAATGAATTCATATATATGTACCTTATCAGAATGAATTCATATATATATGTACCACCATCATCATCACCATGTGAAACAAACCCTAAGAAGTGGGAAGCAATGAAGAAAATTAGTTAGTATTCAAAACAAAACAACCAAAAGTTGAAACAAAACCCTAAGAAGTGGGACTGTACCATTACAATGAAGTTCACCTTGCTTGTGAAGCATTGAAGGCGAATCTGCACAAAATGAGAACAATCAACAAAAACAACATGAAGCAAACGAGATAATGGAAACTATTTAACAAAAAGATTGACGTAGAAGACTACCTTATTTTCCATAAACAATATGTACATTACGCTTGCTACCGCCAGTATCATCACCATGTTCATCTAGTTTTAGATTCTGCAGGAAGAACTACAAGGAGGAAGAAGTTTAAATCAAAAGCTTCATACTTCTTGTATTTCTTCTCGCAGATTCTAAAAAAAGATGAAGTTTGGGTGCTAGCGTTTCGCTGTGAAGGAAACGGCGCGACTGTCAAAAAGGGAAAGTTAATTCCCTTATATAGGTAAATTTTTCACAACGGTTTTCTTAAATAACCGTTATGATAGATTATATATTAATTTAATAATATCACAACGGTTAGTTATAATAACCGTAGCGATACCCCTTATACGTGGTACAAGGTTCGACACCAGGCAACAATATTTTCCTAAAACTACGCCTGGATTTTAAGTGATATTGCTACGGTCATTACTTATAACTGCCGTGATATTATTAACCGTTGCACTTCCCAACATATGAACGGTTTACAAGAAAATATAGTTGCAGAATATGAACGGTTTATAAGTTATCATCATTACAAGCATTAAACTATCAGTCTTTTCATCTTCAACCTCATCTATAAATAGACAATTTTACATATCTAAATAATATATTCTTCGTAACAATGAGTTTAACAAATGAGAATCCTAGAAACCTCAATGAGGAACGTCAGGCGCCAATCCAGGAGGTCGTCCAACCAGCAACTACCAACTTCAGGGATGCCTTAAGGGTAAGAAAGGATAAGAAGAAGAAGAAGAAGCCGGAGAAGAAGAAGATAAAGAAGAAAAGGAGGCCTGTATATTATGATTCCGATGAGGGGAGTGAGGAGAGATGTCTAGATTATGAAGATGCATTTTATGCTATGGGCTCTGACAATGATCTTGATATGTAATATGTTTATCAATGTACTCTCAATGGAATATTAAAATAAAATTATGTCTATATATGTTCATCTCTTACAGTTTTATTTTTAAAGTTATATATATACTCTATTGCACTTAAAAACACTAAAGAATACATTGTTGTGAATCGAAGCGTGATACATGTAGTACAACAGTCTTCTAATACAAGCGTGTTAAAATGTAAAAATATGGAAAAAAAATATAGAGCTGGGAATCAAAGCTTGTTACGCAGCTTGTATTACAACGGTTATGTAATACAACCGTCGTTAAATATGGAGTTATAAATTTTTAATCCTGTTACAATGGTGGGATACGAAACCGTGGTAAACCTGGCGTCGTTAAATAGGGTTTTCGTAGTAGTGAGAACTTCAAGAAGATGAACCTCAGAGAAAGGGTAAGTCTGTTGCTCTGAAGTCTAAGTCTGAAAAAACAAAGGCTTACCAAGCAGAGGAGAACTCAGAAGAATCTAAAGAAGATTCAGACGAAGATGAATTGTCTCTCATATCAAGAAAGATAAATCAGCCGTGGAAACACAGAAAGAGCAAGTTCATAGGGCCAAGAAGAAAAGGTAGACCTGAGTCTACATCTGGTCAAAGGAAAGCTTCTGAAAAAGAAGTTACTTGTTACGAATGCAAGGAGCTGGACATTATAAGAACGAGTGTCCAAAGCTCATGAAAGATGGAAAACCTAAGAAGGTTTTCAAAGCTAAAAAGGGTCTTATGGTAACATGGGATGATTCAGAGTTAGAAGAAGAAGATTCTAATGAAGAACATGCCAAACGTGGCACTCATGGCAAAGACTAGCATGACCGAAACCTTATCAGAGGATGAACTGACCCTTGATGAAGAATCAGACTCTGATGACGACAAAGAGGTACTTTCTTCCTTATCTCGTTCTGAACTTGAAATAGGTTTATCAGAACTTATGAAAAGGTATCAACTTCTTCTAAGTAAACACAAAACTCTGAAAAAGACTTTTGTGGCTGTTTTTGAGAACTCTACTAAGAGCGAGCCAAATATTTCTGATTTAAATGAAAAAAAAATTCTTTAGAAAAATATAATGTTGCTCTAAAAAGTAAAGTCTCAAAACTAGAAGAAGAGATTACTTCTAACATATCTGTTACTGATGAAGTAATCAGATATGATAGAGTTTTTCAGCACTTCCTTGCTAAAAGCATAGATAGAAGCAAGATGGCTTCAATGATCTATGGAGTTAGCAGAAATGGAAGTAGAGGTCTGGGATATTCAGGACCATCAAAACCAATTGATGAGACTCTAATTATCAAACTAAAACCTCTGTCTGAACATTTTGTGCCTGCTGGCACCGAACTAAACAGTTCAGAACTAGAAGGTTCTGATTCTGTTGCACCACAATCACAAACACAGAAGAAAACTTCTAAGCCTAAATATCATGCACAAATTCCACTTGATTATCCTGTTGCACAGAAATCTAAAGGTGTCAGAACCTCTGGAAAGAATAACAAGAAAGGACCCAGAAAATGGGTACCTAAGAGTGAGATAATCTATGTTGCAGACATCCTTGATGGCGCCACTGAAACACCAGTCATGGTACCTGGACAGTGGATGCTCGCGACACATGACGGGAGAAAGGCATATGTTCCAAGATTTGGAACTTAAGTCTGAAGGTGTCGTTGGTTTCGGAGGAAACCAGAAAGGGAAGATCATTGACTCTGGAACTGTTGGTAATGGTAAGTTTCCTTCCATCAATAACGTTCTTTTATTTGAGGGTCTAATGCATAACTTATTGTCAATTAGCCAACTTAGTGACAATGGTTATGATGTTATCTTTAATCAAACGTCCTGTAAGGCTATTAGTCAGAAGGATGGGTCAGTTTTGTTCAATGGTAAGAGGAAAAACAATACTTACAAAATCAGATTATCAGATTTGAAAAATCATAATGTAAAATGTCTTATGTCCGTTAATGAAGAGTAATGGGTCTGGCACAGACGTCTGGGTCATGTTAGCTTGAGAAGAATTTCTTAGCTGAACAAGCTAAGACTTGTCAAGGGCTTGCCCAATCTGAAGTATTCTTCAGATGCTCTTTGTGAAGCATGTCAGAAAGACAAGTTTTCAAAAACTTCCTTTAAAGCTAAAACGATTGTTTCTACCTCTAAACCATTAGAACTTATTCACATTGACTTATTTGGACCAGTGAAAACTGCTTCAGTCAATGGAAAGAAATATGGACTTGTCATCGTTGATGATTACAGTCGTTGGACATGGGTAAAATTCTTAAGACACAAGGATGAGTCACATTCTGTGTTTGCTTCCTTCTGCACCCAAGTGCAAAATGAAAAGGATTGCAAAATTGTCAGAGTCAGAAGTGATCATGGTGGAGAATTTGAAAACAAAGATTTTGAAAAACTTTTTGATTCTTATGGAATATCCCATGATTTCTCTTGTCCTAGAACTCCACAACAGAATGGAATTGTAGAAAGACAGAATAGGACATTACAAGAAATGCCTCACACCATGATCCAAGAAACTGACATGGCTAAGCACTTTTAGGCAGAGGCAGTTAACACTTCATGTTATATTCAAAATAGAATCTCAATAAGACCTATTTTGGGTAAGAATCCTTATGAATTGTGGAAGAATAGAAAGCCCGACATTTCTTATTTTCTTCCTTTTGGATGTGTCTGCTTTATGTTGAACACTAAAGAGAATCTAGGCAAGTTTGATTCCAAAGCACAGAAGTGTCTGATATTAGGATATTCTAAACGCTCAAAAGGCTATAGAGTCTGTAACACAGAATCACGAATTGTGGAAGAATCAATTCATGTCAGATTCGATGATAAGCTTGACTCTGAAAAGTCAAAGCTAGTTGAAAAGTTTGCAGATTTGGAGATCAGTTTTTCAGAACCTAAAGAAAAGACAGAAGAAATCAAAGATTCAGAAGCTCCTACTTCTAATATTATTGTTGCTCCCGCTGATCCTCCACAACAAAAGAAAAGCAGAGTTGCAACTTCACACCCTGAAGAATTGATTCTGGGAAATAAGGACGCTCCTATTAGAACCAGATCGGCCTTCAAACCTTCTGAAGAAACACTTCTGGGTTTGGTGTCTCTGATCGAGCCATTATCTGTTGATGAAGCTCTACTGGACAAAGACTGGATTCTGGCGATGGAAGAAGAACTTAACTAGTTTTCAAAGAACGGTGTTTGGGATCTTGTTCAGAAGCTTAAATGTGTCCACGCTATTGGAACTAAATGAGTATTCAGAAACAAGCTCAATGAAAAGAGTGAGGTTGTCAGAAACAAGGCACGACTGGTTGCATAAGGTTATAGTCATCAAGAAGGAATAAACTATACAGAAACCTTTGCTCCAGTCGCCAGGTTAGAAGCCATACGCTTATTAATTTCCTTTTATGTAAATCATAACATCATCTTATATCAGATGGATGTTAAGAGTGCATTTTTGAATGGTTATATTTCAGAAGAAGTTTATGTCAAACAACCTTCTGGATTTGAAAATTCTGAGAAGTTAGATTTTTTTTTTAAACTTAAAAAATCTCTCTATGGTCTGAAACAAGCTCCCAGAGCTTGGTATGACAGATTGAGTAATTTTCTTTTAGAAAATAACTTCACCAGAGGCAAGGTTGATACCACCCTCTTCTGTAAAATGTTCAAAAATGATATGCTTATAGTTCAGATTTACGTTGATGATATTATTTTTAGTTATGTTAATCCCTCTCTTTGTGAAGAGTTTTCTATGCTAATGAAGGCAGCATTCAAGATGAGTCTGATGGGTGAATTGAAGTTCTTTCTGGGAACTCAAATTGACCAAAAATCAGAGGCTACTTACATTCATCAAAGTAAGTACACCAAAGAACTTCTGAAGAAATTCAACATGATGGATTGTACACCAGCTAAGACTCCAATGCATCCAACATGTATTCTGGAAAAGGAAGAGGTAAGTGGATAGGTTTGTCAGAAGCTCTATTGTGGTATGATAGGCTCTCTTCTGTACTTAACTGCTTCTAGACCTGATATTCTTTTCAGTGTTCACTTGTGTGCTAGATTTCAATCAGATCCTAGAGAATCTTATTTAACTGCTGTTAAAAGAATTCTAAGGTATCTGAAAGGAACTATTAACCTTGGCTTGATGTATGAGAAAACATCAGAGTACTCTCTTTCTGGTTATTGCAATGCAGATTACGCAGGAGATAGATTGGAAAGAAAAAGCACCTCTGGAAACTGTCAGTTTCTCGGGAAGAATCTGACCTCAAGGTGAATCTGATCTCATGGTCAAGCAAGAGGCAATCAACAATTGCTCTCTCAACAGCAGAAGCAGAGTACATATCTGCGTCTCTATACAGTACGCAGATGTTGTGGATGAAGAACCAGCTAGTAGATTATCAGATACATGAGAGTAACATTCCTATCTTTTGTGATAATACTGCTGCTATCTGTTTAAGTAAAAATTCAATCTTACATTTTAGGGCAAAGCACATAGAAATTAAACATCATTTTATTAGAGATTATGTTCAGAATAGAATTTTATGTTTAAAATTAATAGATACAGACCATCAATGGGATGATATTTTATAAAAATCTTTGGTTGAAGATAGATTTCTATTTATTCCGAAGCATCTGAAAATGGACTACTGTCCAGGGTAAGATTTCATCAGAATCAGATGTGCTTAGTCAGAGTCTGAAGAAATCAAATTTTCATTTAAATTAAGAAGCAATTATTTTTAACCTTAGTCATCAGAAGATGCTTTTGTCAGAAGTGTCTCTGATCAGACAGAAACCTTTTGGTTTTCCAGACTCTGAGGATATCAAAACATGTCACTTAATTAAAGGGTGATTAACGCGTGAGCAGTACTTTTCTTGGAATTAGTTAAATCATGATTACGTTCATTTATTAATCCCCATTATTATGTTTAACTCTTCACTCCACCCACACGTTATATACCCACTCACACCACTTCAATCTAATTTTGTCTTAGAAACCCTAAAATCCCTTCAGTTCTCTACAACTCCATCATCTTAATCAATGGAGGAATCATCTCAAACTATCTCCAAAGCTAAGCTACTTGAATAGCAGTGTATTATTCCTGAAGAATGTCCTATCTCTCTTGACACGCCTGTAAATGAACTTCGAGTTCTTAGTGAATCCATGGTTAACTTCACAAACCTCAGGGATAATGGATGTGATCTTACTTGAACACTCAATTCTCAAGGATGGGATGGTTACTTTAACAGATTGCAAGGATCCTCACTTCCAAAATTGGTTAAAGATTTCTGGATTCATGCAATCGCTAGTAGAAATGTCATTGTTTTTACTGTGTTTGGAAGACGAATCATCATCAGAGAAAAGACTATCAGCGACTTAATCTCTCATGATGGAAAGGGACTAAGAATAGTCAATGTTCAACCAAACAAGCAAAGGGAAGCTAAGGTTACAATCGTTATTTTTAAAGAAGGAACTGCTCTAGACTCCAAAAAGGATCCACCATCATCAATCTTAAAAGATACTTTAAGAGTTTGGTTCAAAATCATGTTGGGAACTATGTATCATTGTCCATCCAGTCATTCATCGGATTACATTAATTTATCACATAAATATGTTTTATACTTCCTATTGAAAGGAAAGAAAGTACATCTCTCTTGCATTTTGTTCAACTTTCTGAGAGAATCTATAATTAACTCAAGAACTGGCTCCACCAAGAAGGGAAATCATATCCCTTATGGCAGACTCCTGTCTGATATTTTCATTGAGTCAGGCTTAGTTGAATATTTATTGGTTGCTGGGTTCACTAAGGAACTTGACAAATCTTCTGGACAAACTTTTTGGGCAAAGAACTTAAAGAATATGAAGATTCTTAAGAAGATCACTCATCGACCTGCTATTCCAAACCAGCTTGAACTTACCTTTGTTCGATTTCCAATCCCTGGATTTACACCTTTTTCAAATCACTATAATCCAGAAAAACTAGCAAACTATTTTGCTGGATGTGAAGAGGGGCCATTAGATGCATGGATTGATCTGGAAAATCTACCAGATACTCTCCCTGAAATTGTTCAGAAAAAGGGGAAAGGCAAGAAAAAGAAAAGTGATGATGATGACGGACCATCAGCAAAGAAGATGAAGATGGCATCTACATCTACTTCCTCTGCTCCAGAACAAAGTAAGTCTTTTGAATCGCCCTATGTAACTACATCTGTTTCTATTGACAGAAATTTGTCTTCATCTCTTCCCATCTCATCACCACCACTTACAACTCAACCATTTTTATCCACTAATCCACCAATATTCTCTACTTTTGTCACCACCTCTCCAACACCCATTTCTGAATCTTCTACTGAAATAATCACTACTTCATCTCCATCCTTACAGTTAACTCCACCAATGCTTGAAATTACCTCGTCTCAACTATCTTCCACCATTTTTATCCAACCAACTCTTGTCACATCTGTTCCACCATCTCCAATTATTTAAACCACTGAAGAAATTCTCACTGAACATCCACAAACAACCATCTCACCTTCACCAATTTCAATTACTGCTCCACAACCTATTCCAGAATCAATAATTGATAATCCTGAATCTTCTCTAAACAATGATACCATCATTCTTGATGACTCAGTTGAAGATGATCAACCCTTAACTGAAAATCAAACCTCTAACCTTCCTCTCAACCTAGATGAAGCAATATCTGTTGTTAAGGACAGTGTGGTTACAAGGTTCAAGCACTTTTTGATGAATAAAATTCTAGTGAAGACCCTTCTGATTTGGGTGCTTCATGGGATATGTTCAATCAGTGGATGGCTGAGGAATTTCAGAAGATTCAAGATCTTTCTGTTCAAACAAAGGGTTATTTCGTTCAAGAAGCTGAAAAGAGGTTGCAAGAGAAGAAGGAAGCCGAAGCTAAGCTAGCTGCAGAAAAGGAACTGGCAGAAAGGTTAGCCAAAGAAGAGGCTGAAAGATTAGCTAAGGAGGCTAATGATCAAGCATAAGAAGAAGCTAGAAATGCTAAAGTTGCCAACACTCTGAACCTGCTTCCTCCTTTAAACCTGCTTTTGTGCGTTTGGAACTTGTAATTGACAAAATCAAAGAAGATCATCAAGAAATGAAAGAAGAACAGAAGATCTTCAGAGAAAGCTTTGCTGAGCAAAAGGTTACCAACAACTCTCTTCAGGATATGCTTCAACAGACTCTGACCAAGCTGTCTACAAATCCTTCATCCTCTAGAACTTAGGAACTTAGGCACTTAAGCACTTAGATTTTTTGGCTCTGAACATTAAGATTCTGTTTATTTTGATCTTCTGATCTTTTTTATCTAATGAAATTCAACTTTTTGATTTTTGACAAAAAGGGGGAGAAGTATAATGAACGTGTGATATTTTGATTCTCATAATCAATTTTCTGAAAAACAAGCTGCTTACATTCTAACCAATAAACTTCTGTTTCTGTTAGATTTGTCTTCTTGTTTTTTTTTTCAGGAGATATGGAATCCGAATGGTTTTAGCTCTGATATTTCAAGATCTAGGCTCTGATATTTCAAGATCTCAATTGGTACAATTGACTTCTGGAAACTGAATCAAGACTCTAAAGATCTCAATATATGACCTATTGCAACCAGGGGGAGATCACCCATAAGGTTCACGAGTCAGGATATTTGATCTTCATCCAGTCTGAGATTCAGGGGGAGATTCTCATATGAAGGATAAGTATTCCTTAACCTTCTTATTTCGATTACCTTTTTATGTTATGTACAAAATTGTGTCATCAAAATACATAGTTTTGTCATCATCAAAAAGGGGGAGATTGTGAGAACAAGGTTTGGTTCTGCAATAATACCTCTGAGTTTTGATGATAACAAACAAGTATGTTTGTATGAACAATTTTGGTATTCTAATGTTTGTCATTTTTTAGAATTTAACAAACAAGTTCTGCTTCCGATAAATAGCGTGGCTAAGTTATTAGAAGCAAATTGTTCCAATTCTGCACTACATTTGTTCTGCTGAACAGTAGCATTTACTTCAAAAAACTCTGAAGTTGTATGACTCTGATACAATGTCTAAAGAAAACAAGTTTTGAAGATATGAAGGAAGAAGTTCTGATGAACAAGTCCAGATGCTGAAGACTTATGCTTCTTAGACAAACGGGTTCTGAAGACCAAGTGCTGAAGACTCTGAAGATGTAGCTCTACAGACTCTTAAGACCTGAAACTCTTAAGACCCAAGTTACGTTTTTCCTTCTTCTAACTCATGCTCTCAGAAGCCTTTGAAGTCAGGAAGTTGAGAAGACTAAGCAACATGGTACAATAGTACAACAGTACAATGAGGACACTTTGCTCCACTCTGGCTAGGGCGGACGCAAATGTACTATTTGTCTCCCACGTTCTTTCAAGTCGCCATAATTCTGAAATGTCACAAATATCCTTCAACGGTCATATCACATGCATGGCTATATAAAGGCTTGAAGACTTCAAGAATGAGTAGCTAACAAGATAATCTTCATTGTTCATACGCTATATTGTTCATATCATTCTTAAGTCATTTTGTTCTTAAATCTGTTTACATATCAGCTTGTGTAGAAGCAATTTTCTGTAAACACATTGTATTTTCAAACAGTTGTTTGATTTCCTTAAGAGACCGATTAGGTCAGAATTCTTGAGAAGTCTAGGACTAGTGTGTCTTAGAGATTGTTGTTAGTCACTTGCAGTTTGGCTTGTGCATTGTATTTTCAAACAATTGTTTGATTTCCTTAAGAGACCGGTTAGGTCAGAATTCTTGAGAAGTCTAGGACTAGTGTGTCTTAGAGATTGTTGTTAGTCACTTACAGTTTAGCTTGTGCATTATATTAATCAGTTCGAATAGTGGATTAAGACCTCGCTTGAGAGAGGCAAAATCACCTTGGCGGGTGGACTAGACTAACTTGAGAGTTTCTCAAGTGAACTAGTATAAACATACTGTGTTCTTTCTTTTCAGTTTCTCTTGCTTTAATATCAAGAAGTGAAGGTTATTTATAAAGGGGATTATTTTTAAAGAATAGTTTTTATTTTAAAAAACCCAATTTAAACCCCCCATTTCTTGTGTTTTTCACACCTTTAAGTAGTAGGCTTGAATGCATGATTTTCAACATTTTGGCAAGGCTATTGGAAAAACTTCAATTAACTTGAACATGTTTGGCCTCAAAACTTCATGAAGAGGTCATGGTAAGTTGGATTCAAGGCAAAGCATGGAAGTTTTAGCAAGCTATCAGACAAGAAGGAATTGAAGACCTTGGGCTATAAAGTTAGAGTTTTAAGATTAGGATTAGATTTAAGTTTACTTGTAATGAAACTCTTGAATGATGTAATGTTTCATGGTAAAGTTTGAATCACTTGTATTTTGTACCTTTGAACAAACAATCCTCTTTGATCCTCATTACATGAAAACACTAAATTTAATTTGTAACTTGAATACTTGAATTTTTGGATGGATCATAAATTTGAATCTTGAAAGAATGAACTTGAAGTTTGAAATTTGAATTTGTGTCATGACATTAAGCTAAAGTCTTGAATTTGAACTTTGGAATTTACTTGAGCTTTGTAACATTGACATGAAGAAAAGAAATTGAACATTGAGTTTGAAACAAATATGGAATTTTGGAATTTGAATTGGATTTTTCGAAGAAAAATGGTTTATGGTTTGGAAATGGATTTTTAAAAAATAGATATGGATTTTATTTATTTGGATGTGGATTGAAATGGATTTAAAAATGGATATTGATGTGAAAAAAATGATTTAGTGTTAAATATGGGTTTATGTGGAAGAAATGGTTTATGGTTTAGAAAAAAAAAAAAGAAAAAATGGTTATAAAATGTGGGTTTTGGATGATGGTTCTAAAGGAATAGACATTGAATTAAAAATGATAATTGGTATGGATAATTGTTTTAGTGTTAAATAGATATGAAATGGTTAAGAAAAATGGATAATGAAGAATGGAAAGTGGATATTGGTTGGAATTTGGATTAATTTTGAATATGGGCTTTCGGATTCTTGAATTGTATATTTGATATGGATTTGGAATTTGGATAGTGAAAAATGGTTATGGATATTTGGATGGTAAGAAAATGGTTAGGGAAAATGGATTTTTGGATTTGAAAATGGTGAATGCTAATGAACTTGAACAATCCACTTTGTTACTTGAATCCCAAGAAATCCACTTTAAAACATAAATCAAATTCTAGGGCAAAATAAATGCTTAAGAACTTGATGCCATTTGAACATTCTTGAATCAATGAATCCATTAGCCTTCCACGCCATGCTTGTCTTACGAATCTTAATCTTCAATTTAATCACAAATCAATCACATTCCCTATGACGAGATCTTAATTCATAGTTTGATCAACAAGAAACACCTTGACTTGATGAAATTCCAAGCTATCTTTTAGATGATGATGAACTTAGCATAAGAACCATGCCTTGAGGAATCCTTGGAAATAAGGATACAACTTGTAATACAACTTGCCATGAAACCCTAACCACTCTTCAATTGATGACCATGCTCAACACCAATGAAAAGGGAAACCCTAATTCTCCTTGAGATATGCACTGAGGCTTTTGAGAGATCTTGAAGAAAATGACCTTGATTCTTGATGAACCTTGATAAAAAGATGCTCATGGTGAGGATATTCCAAACCCTAATTCCATAATACATGAAAGAACTAGTTGAATTAATCTTCAATGAGATAGAGACCTCAAACCAATAGAACCCTAGTTTTTCCAGAGAGTCTTGATCCCATGCCTTAAGATCACATGCACATGAATGATTATGAATATATGACCTAGTGGACAAATGCATATGTATGTGGAGCAAAAGCCAATTAGGGTTAGGTAAAGTGAGGGAAAATTTTAGGGTGCAACAACTGCCCCTATTTAATCAACTTAAACCTAAAGGTATGAATAATAACGACTTTCAGACATTCAAGGTTGAGGAAATTGAATACTAAAATAACCGTAAAATTTGCACTCTGGGGATGAAAGAATAGTGTGGTATGGGACTCCCATAAAGGGCAAGGTAGGTTCTAATTATATACCAACCGAGGTTAGATTCTTTAGTACGAAAAGGTACCAGTTGAAGGTGGTTTTAAAAAGAACTATGCCAACCGAAGGTGGACTTAGAGAGATAGACCAACCAAAGATGGATTTAGGGAGATATACCAGCCGAAGGTGGGTTTAATAGAGATGTACCAGTCGAAGGTGTGTTTAATACAGATGTACCAGCCGAAGATGGGTTTAATAGAGATATACCAGTCGAAGGTGGATTTAATGAAGATGTTCCAGCCGAAGGTGGGTTTAATAGAGATGTACCAGCCGAAGGTGGGTTTAATAGAGATGTACCAGCCGAAGGTGGGTTTAATGAAGATGTACCAACCGAAGGTGGGTTTAATAGAGATGTACCAGCCAAAGGTGAGTTTAATAGAGATGTACCAGCAGAAGATGAGTTTAATGAAGATGTACCAGTCAAAGGTTGATCGCTTTTGTACGATATTTGTTTTTGGTAATATAATTCTTTCATTATTCCAAAATAGAAAATAAATAGAAAAGTTAGAAATAAAGGAAAAACAAATAAAATTGAAAAAATAATCTAAAACTTAAAAAAGTGAGATTCAAACCCAATACATTTCTCTTACAATTTCTTACACATACTCTTTTATCAATTGTACCATTTCATTTATTCAAAATAAACTGACACTAAAAAATATATAAATTGTGGATAAAATTTGGAGTTCGACACATGGATATATACATATTTTAATTGATTATAATTATCCAACACATAAATGTTTAGATTATCAAATAATTAAAACATGGAGAAAAAAGATGTTTTTTTTAATAATTTTTTTTTTGGAGTAAATAATAATTTTAATTGTTGATAAGTCAATTATTATAAATAAAGTATTATTTAAAAATCAATATCTTTATTTGAAAGGATTAAAAACTTGAGACTCGTGCTATTCTAAAACAAATTAGTTTTGACATGAAATGTTTAAAGATTTCAAATATAAAAGGCAAATGTGGTCCTATAAACAATTATGTTCACTCATGCCACATGCTATTGCCAAAACTTGGACCAAGATATGTACACAGCATTTTATGTTCACTCATTTCTCTTGTCATTATTATTGTCATGGTAATTTCCATTCTTGGCAGAATTCAAGTCCTCTCTACATAGGACATTCTCAAATACTTCTGTAAATTCTTTTAATTTAAAATCTACTCTGCCTATATATGAGGCTATTATTTATTTAAACAAATTGTTTGTAAAAAAGAAATTAATTTTTTTATATTTTGTAAGAGTGAAAATTAAAAGCTAGGAACATAGAGTACATTTTGATACCTAAATGATTAATGGGATCAAAGAGATTTGCTAAATTTTTTAGACACACGTGATATGAAGTCATTCCAACTTGTATTTTTAAATGAATTTTGTGGTATAATGTATTTTTATTAAAATATTTTTTAAATGTATTAAATAAAAATTGATATAAATAGCTTATCATAAACAATCATTTTAATTATTCAATCTTTTTACTACAATTTTTTAATGATTTATTTAAAATATACTTAAAATTAAAAAAATAATTTGATTAGCTTATCATAAACTAATTTTTTTAAAAAAATATTAGAATTAATATTTAAGTTACTTAATTTTAAATATTTATTTAAATTGTTTTCAATTTATACATATCTTCTTAAACTAATACATAAATATAAATAAATATTGTTATTAGAGATTTAATCCTAGACAATCTATTTATAGTCACATAACTTAACTAATGAATATGAGTTGAGTTATTTCACCAATCCTTAATTTTAATATTTTAATTTATTTATAAATAACATCACTTAAAATTTAAAAGAGAAAATATATAGTGGTTCTTCTGTATATGTTTAAAAGTGTTGAAAAAAAGGTGAGTTAAGTGAAGAAACAAATGTGAGTTTTAAGTCTCATATTGCTTAAAAAGTGGAGGTTAAGCACTTTATAAGTAAGAGGACCCATACACTTATCACCTTAAGGTTTTGAGTGAATATGTGGTGTCTCTCTCACTTGTTTGGGTGAGTCTTTGACCTTTAGGTGAATGTTTGACCTAATGTGAATGCTTCCCCCTCATGATGATCTATCAGTTGTATTAGAGTCTGGTTCGAATAAGGGACTGACTCCTTGTGTCGAAAATCTTCCTGACATGTTGGTCAGACAGCGTGTTTCGTTAAAGTGCCCATGACGAGATAAAGGTGTTTCTCAAGTACAAGCATGTGGATAAAAGAGCTTCCGCTTGAGGGGGAGCAGAGTGGATAAACTCAAACTTGAGGGGTAGATTATTGAGAAACAAGTGTGAGTTATGTGGAGAAACAAGTGTGAGTTCTAAGTCTCACATTGCTTATAATAGTGGAAGTTAAGCACATTACAAGTAAGAGGACTCATACACCTATCACCTGAAGATACAAATGACTCAATTTTTTATCACATTGCTTATTATTCCTTATACGTCGTCTTATTATTCCTCACTTCTCTTAGCGGATAACACGATGCCTAGATCGATGGTTCGTGTAAGTGAGACTTGTTCTGAAGATACAAATGACTCAATTTCAAGGTTCTCAGAAGACTCAAATAGGAAGAGTTCCGGGTCCATTGGAGATGAAGAGATTCTTCAAAGCAATTCTAGAATCAAGAAAAAATTGGCTGATCTACCTACTCGAGTATGGAATTCCATCAAGAGATTGGGAATAGAAGCGGAAGAAGACGATGAGGCGTTTGAGTCCATAATTCGTAATTTGGAAGAAGAAGAAAGAAACTCTAAGAAAGGTAAGAAAGTGTTAGCTAATGTTCCTTTATGAATATTGTTACAAATAATGTGAGAGGATGTGGAAATCTGATCAAGAAACAAAAAATTCGAGAATTGTTGAAGAAATGAGGGGCTGATATAGTTTTCATCCAAGAAACTAAATGCGAATTCATGAATGATGCTATTGTCCATAAAATTTGGGGCAACGAAAACTGTCACTGGTCGGCCTCAAAGTCTGAAGGTATGTCTGGAGGGATTCTCACCATATGGAGGAAAAATGTTCTAGACCCAATTTGTAGTTACAGAGGAAAAGGGTATCTGGGTCTGAAGGCTGATGGAAGAATAAACTGTGTTACTTTTTCAATATATATTCTTCGTGCAATAACAATGATAAAAGAGCACTTTGGAGTCACCTTTTGAGTCTTAAATCCAAGCTAGAAGTAGGTGAGTGGGTAATTGGTGGCGATTTCAACGCAATAAAAAGTTCAAGAGAAAAAAAAAGGTAGTGGCTATTACAACAAAAAACTGATGATAGAATTTGAAGACTTTATTCAAATGTCTGGTTGTATTGATCTGACATCAACTGGACATAAATTCACCTGGTTCAGCCCAGCAGGTGATGCTTGCAGTAGAATTGATCGATTTATAATTTCGATTGGATTATTGAATGGATGGAATGTGGCATGTCAAAAAGTGGGTATGCGTGACATTTTCGATCATAGACATGTTTAGATCTTGGTCTGAAACGTCAACTGGGGTCCCAAACCATTAAGAATACTTCGATAATGGTTCCAACACCCTCAGTTTATGAAGTTCATTAAACAAGTTTGGGAGTCTTTTAACATTCAAGGCAGTCATACATATGTTTTGTCCAAGAAACTTCAGGTGCTCCGCTCAAAACTCAGGTGGTGGAATAGGAACATTTTTGGTTGAATAGATACCAATATTGAGGAGAATACGGAGATCCTAAATAATGCAGAAGAAGAGTTGGCAGAGAATGAGGATACAAGGAATGACCATGTCGTAAAGAGTCGTAAGTACGCAGAAGATGAGTTATGGAAGTTATTAAGGATTAAAGAAAGTCTGCTTCATCAAAAAGCTGGAACCAAATGGATCGAAGATGGAGATCAGAACACTAGTTATTTTCACTCTATTATTAGACACCGTAATCTGATGAATACAATAACTAAGGTAGTAGTAGACGGTAGAGTCGTTGAAGACGTAGCAAAGGTGAAAGAAGCTGTCACTTGTCACTTTGAAAAGAGGTTAAGCTCGACTAACAAACCTTTATTGCGTATGAATTTTGAGTATTTCAAGGTTTTAACTGAGCTGGAAAGAGCCACATTGGAGGAAGATTTTGAGGTAACTGAAATTAGAGATGCAGTCTTCCAGTGTAAGGGCGATAGAAGTCCGGGACCGGACGACTTCAATTTGGAGTTTGTTCAAAAATGTTGGGACATTGTGGGTAATGATTTTACAGGCTATATCAAGGAATTTTTCTCAGAAGCTAAGCTCCCTAAGGTTTTATCCTCTTCCTTTTTGGCCCTTATTCCAAAAAATGAGAATCCCAGAAATATTGATGATTACCGCCCGATTTGCTTAGTCGGCTGTGTGTATAAGGTGGTTGCAAAGCTTCTGGTTGGCAGGTTAAAGCGAGTAATGGACAGTATAATTTCTCCATCTCAAACTGCTTTTGTTGCAGGGAGGAATTTTCTTGATGGAGTATTATCATTGAATGAGGTTGTGGATTATTCAAGAAGAAGCAATCTCAAGAGCCTAATCCTCAAAGTTGATTTCTCAAAGGCTTATGAATGCGTAGAGTGGCCCTACATTCGACAGGTGATAAAGTTCATGGGTTTTGGCAGCAAGTTTATGCGATGGATTGAAGGAACGATTTTCAAAAGCTTTATGTCTGTTCTCGTCAATGGCAGCCCTTCACGAGATTTCCAAGTTTCTCGTGGACTTCGTCAAGGCGATCCTTAATCACCCTATCTCTTTGCCATTGCTGCAGAAGGGTTAGCGACAATGATGGAAAAGAGGGAGGAAGTTGGTATATTCCATGGTATCAAAGTTAATCAGAAGGATACCTTTAATTTTCTTCAATACGCAGACGACACAGTCATAGTTGGAGAAGCCACTTGGAACAACATTTGGGCTATCAAAGTGATCTTGAGAGGGTTTCAACTAATGTCGGGTTTAGAGATCAACTTCAACAATAGCAGCCTTATTGGTTTTGGTGTGGAAGAAACGTTCTTGAAGGCAGCTGAAATATTTCTAGCGTGTAAAATCCAAAAGTGTCCTTTTAAATTTCTCGGTATTCAGATTGGTGGAAACCATAGATTGATTTCATTTTGGAAACCGGTGATAGACAAAGTTCAAGCCAGATTAGCATCTTGGAAGGGAAGACTTTTGTCTATTGGTGGCAGAACTACATTAATAAAATATGTGCTTAGAAACCTCCCAGTTCACTATATGTCGTTCTACCGGATGCCGAGAAAAGTTATTAAAATTCTAACAGCACTTCAAAGGGGACTTTTGTGGAACGGTTCTCCTATAAAAGATGGAATAACATGGAGAAACTGGAACATGGTGTGTAAACCGATTGAGGCTGGGGGCCTGGACATTATGGATATTCAGAGTTTGAATGAAGCTCTATTAGCTAAATGGATCTGGAAATTCACGTGTTCACGATATTTTATCTGGTTTGATATTTTCCATGCTAGATACGGTTCATTTCTACCGTCTTTGGTTCGAGGTGATGTTCAATCAGGTCCTGTTAAATCTTCCTTATGGTGGCGCGACATTTGCTGCCTATCCCGTGAGTTTGGCGAAGACTCTATCTTCAGGAACATGGATTCTATGGTAGCGAATGGCGAAATGACTTCGTTCTGGACCTCAACTTGGTGTGGTAGTGTCTCTTTGGATTCACTTTTTCCCTAATTATATAATTCTGTTACCAATCCTAGGAGTGTCGTGGCTTATAATGGGACCTGAAATGGAGCAAATTGGCACTGGAATGTTGTGTTGCAACAAGACAATGGAAACCAGATCATTATGCAGCAGAAGGAGAGCTTACTGATATTACTGCAGGGAAAGATGTTGCACAGGGACTGCAAGGACAGATTAACGTGGAAATTAAACTCGGGTACTGAGTTTTCTGTACATTCTTCTTTCGAATTTCTGGTCAAAAGAAAATTACCACCTAATAATTTTTTTGCTGATAGTTTGGCAGCGTTCAAACTACTATGGGCTGCTTCATCACCTATTAAAACGGTGGTTTTTGGATGGCGTTTACTTCATGACCGGCTTCCTTCGCGGGAAAATTTAAGCGCACGTGGTATTATTTCTTCCCCTCATGAAAAATTTTGTCCCTTTTGTTTTCAGGTTGAGGAAAAAGTGATGCATCTATTGTTTTATTGGTCAAACTCAATCAATGTTTGGAAGAAAATTCTTGAGTGGATTGGGGTAGCGGTTCCTTTGAATGGCGCGGTGGTGGATCACTTAAGGAGTTGGACATCCTCTTTATGCTCAGTTGGTTTTGCTATAAAAAATGCGATTGGTTTATGGCTTATCATATGTTGGAGTTTGTGGAACGTTAGGAATAAAATTTTGTTTAACGACGAGATTTGGAATGAGGACATCATAGTTCATAAGATTGTGATACTAGCTTGGAGGTGGATTGGTAAAAAATATAATTTTACATGTAATTATTACGATTGGATCAAATCGCCGATAGATTTTTTGTAACGGTGATTCCATAGTAGGATATTTCGTAGTAGGGTTCGGATACCCCTTTGTATTCTTCATTGAATATATTTTGCTTATTAAAAGAAAAATACACCTATCACCTTAAGGAATTGGGTGAATATATGATGTCTCTCTCACTTGTTTAAATGAGTCTTTTACCTTTGGGTGAATGTTTGACCCCAAGACATGTACTATATATATTTTATTGTTTTGTTGCGACTTGGTTATCCATTTTAAACATGTACATTTTATGTTCACTCATTTCTCTAGTACTGTGTATGTTTGCCTCTTTATGATATGCCGCCATGGAATAGTATAAAATAAAATAAAATATATTATAATATTTTTATAAATATAAATATTAATAGAGAAAGAGAGAGGGAGAAAAAGAAAGAGATTATATTTTTAGCAGAATATAAATAGAATATTTTGTATTTAAAATATTTATACTAAGAACAAAAAGTTATTTCATGATATAGTGAAGAAACATGTATGGAAATTAACTTTAACTTAAGAAACAATATTTTTTATGGTTCTGTGATTGAATGTGATGTGTATTTACTTTCAAAAATTTCATTGTGATTATTATATGTTTATAGTAATAATATTCAAATTAGTTTTGACATGTAATGAGATTTCAAATATAAAAGACAAATGTGGTCCTATTGACAATCATGATAGTGGTTCATTCCACATGCTATTGCCAAATATCAAATGGTTCAAGATATGTACACAGCATTTTATGTTCACTCATTTCTCTTGTATGTAAGACATGTACACATGTACATTTTATGTTCACTCATTTCTCTTGTATTTGCCATTAAATCATAATGGAGTAATGGACATATCAAATCAAAAGAGGAAATTAGGAATAAATTAAGAAAATATCTCTTGTTACCTAAATGACTAATGGGATCAAAGAGATTTAGTAAATTTTTTTACACATATACACGTGATATGAAGTCATTGCAGTACAATATTCGACTCATTCCAATTTGTTTGTTTAATTGAATTTTGTAGTATAATGTATTTTTATTAATTTTTTTAAATATATTAAATAAAATTGATTTAAATAGCTTATCATAAAAATTATTTTAATTATTCTATCTTTTTATTACAATTTTTTAATGATTTATTTAAAATATACTTAAATATAAAAATAAATTTGATTGGCTTATAATAAAGTAATTTTCTTTAAAAAATCTTACCTAAATTTTTATACTTCAGTTATACTTAAAATATACTTCAATTTTTTATTTATATAAAACAACACACACACAGATATTTGTTAAAAATTTATTCACACACACAGATATTTGTTAAAAATTTATATAAACTCTTCTAAATTATATGATTTCATCCCATCATATTTCACGAATCGGTTGTGCTGCTCAAGAATCGGTTGTGATGCAAAGTGGAGCAACTAATGAGAAGGTAAGTTGTATGGTGTTAACGGTTAACCATCCTAAGCTCTAAGTCCAAACATTTTTTATTCACGTTTTATGATGTTTTGTTATAACACCACGTTTTTTGATGTTTTCATTTTTTTTTAATTTTCTTCATCTTTTTCGTGTGAAGATGTTGTTTACTCAGTTGTATTTTTTCAGATCCACTTTTTTGGTGTGAAGATGGTGTGAAGATTCAGTTGTATTTTTTCATGAACCGGTGTCGTAAATCAGCCCAGAGTTGAGAGGTTTGCTTCCAAATGTAATGTATGTGCTGTGGTGGATTCAAAGATCTGTCATCCTACTGAATTTGATTTCTACTTATGAAGTCATGCGGGAATTCAGGTATGATAACGATATTGATTTTGCTTCATTAGATAAGATTCGGATTTTTGCAATGTGTAGCGGTATCCAATTTATGTTGTGGTTCGAAATTTTGTAGGGTACAAGTAGACCATCACACTATCATGTCTTTTGGGATGAGAACAATTTCAGCTCAGATGTTGGCAAGGTTGTTGAAATTGCACACTTTTCTCTATTTTTTACTCAGGTTTGTCTAAATTCCAACTTCACTCAAGATTATTCTTAGCCAAATGCAGAAAATACTGAGTGTTACAGTTGGTCCGTTTAAAGTCGTAGCACCCTGCTTTGCGACTTCTAGAGCCAAAACATCGAGTTTCATGAAGGCAGCTGCATATGCTGAAAAGATTAGAGTCGTTACTCACAATGTTATAGCCTCTGTTGAAAAAAACCAGTGTTTCAGCTATGAGGACGACATTTTATGAGATAATGAGGAAGCTTAGGACGGATCCTCTCATACATGCATGTCATATTTTGTGACTTCCAATTCGGTCTTTATTGCGACACGGTAGTATTTGACTGTCACAGATCCACTCATATACATGTCATTGTTTGTCTCGTACTCTCTTTATTTCTAGATGTTTACTACATATCATGAAATTTTATGGCATTACATCTGTTAACTTTTAAATTACAGTTTGAAAGAATTTTGAGCCCTCATTTGTTTGTTGCTTTAGGATAGGAAGTGCGTGACGGTAAAAAAACCGTGTTCTCTCTACAGAATTTCGTGGTATTCATCAGTTTTGTTATGACTAGGGTTTCAGCTTTTCTTTCGCATCATTTTTCAGAGGTCACAGACTACCATTTCACGATTTTGTTATGACTAGGGTTTCAACGCTTGTGTATTCATCAGTTTTGTCATGCTTTAACCTGATAGCAGGCGCCAATATGTTTTCTCTCTGGTTTAGAGAAAAGTGCTTTAATTAGGAGTCTCTGACTCTAGAACTTTCTATTTTCTGTTTGTAAGCTTTTATGCTCAGGCATCTTCATCACTTCTATTTGTGTACTTATGCATTGATATTTTCTGGTTTTGCAGCTCCAGCAAATGGATGATTCGTTTATGCATTGATATTTTCTGAATTAAACTCAAATGCTGAAATTGTAAAGCTTCCTTTTCTATGATTTAATGACACTGAAAATCGAGGTATGATGGTCCGTCAAATCGAGGGACAACAACCGCTGCTTTGAAAATCGAGGTATGCTGGTTTGGTGTATACTTCCAACAAGTAATTAGATAATCTGATTAAGATTAAGTCATGTCCTTCTTATGTGTAATAATTGTGGAATATGTTTCCTGCCGTTAAAATCAGTAATGCTCTTAATTTTGTATACCTGTTAATGAGGCCTTATATTGTGTCATTGTCACCAGTTAAAAATCTTCTTCTGTGTCGAGAAATGTTTCCAAAATGCCTCAGTCATCAGAATACAATGAAATGTTTCTTATTGAAGGCGGAAGAGTTATGGAATTTCCAACTTAGAAGATTTTTTATGGTGGTGGCTCTACAGCAGGAAATTAGTCATATTGGTCAATTGATGAGTTTTTCGGCGTAACTGATTTCAGTCAAAACTATAACTACATGAATGGATCATCAAGGGTATTTTGATAATTTCTGCAATTGTATATGGTAGCAAGGTTATATTCTTTTGCCCACCCTTTAATATTTTTCTTTTTGCCTTAACTTGCTCTCTTTTGCTCTTTACACGTATGCAGCCTAAATGAGTTTGATCTCAATTTTCAAGTATAACCCGGTGATGTATGTTCACAACTTAATTTATGCGTTGCCAAAAGAGATCAATAAAAAAGGTTAGAAATTTCTATAAAATAAAAATCTCATTCATGTTAATAACTTTATATTAATAACTTATAATGCAGAGGAGGAATATTGATATCAGTGGTATTTTTCAGGTTGTGGGGAGTTTAAGTTTTAGCTTGAGTGCAATTCCGAAGTGCAATTATGTTGTCAGTGGGAGTTTGGTTTTTCAAAGCTTGCGAATGTCATGTCCCATCTTATTTGGAGTGTGGGATTTTTTCGCTCTTGTGGCTGCAGATATCAGTGTCCATTTGGTCAGGTCTAATTGATGTACTGAGGTGGACGCAAGCCTGTTATGGGTAGTCTTTGGCTGTGTGTAAATCCATTTGCGAAAAGTTTATGTTTATGTTTCCTAATATGAGATGGTCACTTGCACAATACATCTTTGACTAAGAAAACTGTCAACTAGAACACCTATAGTATCTGCATCTACATCGCAGCCCTTTTCAGCTATCATAACTAAACCAAGTAACGCCTTCTCTACTTCATTGGCAGCATAATACCCTTGGATCAAGATGGACCAAGTTTTGTTATCAGGGATGCAACCACTAGAATCCATCTCCTCTAGCACGTTACATACTTCTTCAACCCTGTTCATCTTACAAATTCCAAAAACCACATGACTGTAGGTGGTGTTATCCGGTTCACAGCCAACATTTCTCATAGTCTTAACAATATTTTATGCTTCGTCAACTTTCCCAACACTTTTCAAACACCGGTGGATTCCATTGTAGATTTCCTTTGTGAGAGTATGTTCTGCATATTCATATTTCTCGGTGCTTATAATGTATCATTTATCAAATTCTTGTATAATCTCTTTTAATCTACTAAAAATGTTTTCTGTATCACCTTCTAGGTAAGCATTAGTATTCAAAAACATTATGTTACAATTTCAACGACATAATTACCAAAACTAAGACTAGAATATGTTTGTTTGTTTGTTTTTTTGTTTGTTAGTTTGTTTATCTCAGGTATAGGTGATACGTTTGGGAACAATCAGCTAATTCGTGTGAAAAACTTGGAGAGTGATGAGTTGGAATTTCTGAATCAAACCGTTAGCAATGGAGTTGCCTCAAATCCCTGAATTCAAGGGATTTTTGTGAACGGGTATGTACGAAGATGAATCAGGGATTGTGAAGTTTGTTTGTAGTGTGATTAGGAATGTGTTTCTAGAAGCATGTGTGGTCCCGTTTTGATTCCAAAAGTTTCACTGTTGTAAAAACATGGTTTGCCCTGTATTTTTCTATAAAATTTTCTGTTGTGTGTGTTATTGATGTATGTATGTGGTCCCATCTCTGATTTTAAGAAAATTCACCGCTGTAACAAATGAATTTCAGCTCTGTAACAATCTAATTCAAGAATTGGTGTATTGTTTTATTTCACTGTAGTGACTTGTGTTTATCATTGCCTTGTGCTCCTTCAACCAATGTATGAATTGATCTTCTATTATGATTTTTATTGCAGTAGATTGAATTTGGAATTGGTTCTGGTTGTGTTACATGTAAGTTGTAAATGCGCCTAAGAGGGGGGGTGAATTAGGTTCTTAAAAATTTCTTTGATCTTTTTACCGGTTCTTGGTTATTTTTCCGTTTTATGATAAGTGCTTGAAAGTAAAGTGCGGAAAGGAAAAATGACACAAGAGAATTATAGTGGTTCCCCTCACAGCCCGAGAGTACTCCACTCCTCCTTCAACACGAAAGAGAATTCACTATAGTTTAGAATTATTGTACAGCCTAATCACACTAATGGTGATGCTTACTATCTAACCTATAGGTAACTAAGTGTATGAAGAACAATCCTCTTCAAAACACTCACTTGTTTCCAACAGTCCTGGACAACAAGGTAAGATAAAAAGTAATCTTGATAAGAAGTAGATGTCTTGAGAATATGATATTATCAATCTTGATGATCGATCTTCTCCTTGAAATAAATATCACTCAAATGAAATATACAAGTGTTCTTAAATAAAATGAGATGAAACAATGATAATGTGTGAAATTTATACAAAGGTTTCTCTCAAAAATATGTTTGAATGAACACTTGAAGAATAACTGAAAGATGAAAAGAATGAGTGGATTTTTTATTAGGAAATTTCTAGGAGGTAAGTTTTAATCTGAAAATGACATGTATTTATATTGATGAAAGCAACCATTCAAAAGTCATGGCAATGGTTAGAAAAATTCTGAATTTAATAAGATAAATGATGTAAGAGATGCCATGAAAAGATATAATGAAAAGGTGCATTCAAACAAAACATTTTTCAATTTTAAATAAAAAACACTGTTTCAGTACGTTGTAAATTGTGGCGGTTGTTTGGTCTGTTACGTCGTTTCAAAACGCCACAATTTACCAAATAATTTTGAAATTTAAAATTTAAAAGACTGGTTCAGAACGGTGTGAATTATGGCGGTTTCTTGTGCTGTTACGACAGTTAAAAACGCCATAATTGACCAAAAACTGAATGTTTAAATAAATTAAATAAAAAACTGAATGTTTAAATAAATTAAATAATTATAAAATTTGTCTAAGTATTTGAACCAATTTTATACAACATCTATTGATTTACCCAAGTCAATATATTATATTTGAAAGTGATTTAACATGGTTCAAAATAAATAAAAACAAATAAATAAATAAAGTAAATAAAGTTTCAAATGTATGATAAAAATATTTTGTTTTTTAAAGCTAGAAATAATTATATATTTTCAACCACATGAACCATGTATGCAAGTGAATTTTGAAGATTATTTTGAGAACTATTTTATCAATATATATTGCATGCTTGAGACACTTTTGAACACTTGTATGCAACCATATTGATAAGTGGGAGTTATACCTTGATTATACTTGAGAATTCTTCAAGACTTGTAAAAATTAAAAACTTTGTGCTAACTTCAATGTCTTGATCCATTCTTTTTGAGCAAGCATAACATCTTGAATGAATAATGATGTCTTCATCAAAACCATTGAGAAGCTTGCCTTCACATTCTCCCCCTTTTTGATGATGACAACCCAATTTTGAAAATTTGCTTTAATCTTGTTTCTCTAATACAAAAAGCTCCCCCTTGATCAATGCTCCCCCTAAATTCATGATTTAGAGTGTCTTTGCTAGCTGCATTTTGTTAGAGAAAAACAAACACAAACACATACATCTTCTCCCCCTTTGTCATTAACAAAAAGGATGGGAAAAGACTTGAAATATATAAAGAAATCTTGAAAAATGAAAAATAATTTTTACCTATGAGTTTTACCTCATGAAAGACTTCATCAAACATTTATCCTTGCCGGAACATGATTTTGAAGTCTTGACTTCATTATATCATATAATGAATAAATATTTGAAGATTTAAATGTCACCTTCATCTAAAATGCCAAGTTCTCGACGAATCTTGAAGAATTGTTCTTTTGCGAGTGGTTTTGTGAAAATGTCCGCTAGTTGATTATGTGTATCTACAAATGTGACTTCAACATGTCCTTTAAGCACATGATCACGTAGAAAATGATGTCGAATGTCTATGTGTTTGGTTCTTGAGTGCATGACGGGATTCTTTGTAATATTAATTGCACTTGTGTTGTCGCATCGAAGTGGTACGCATCCAAGATCGATTCCATAGTCGCTTAATTGTTGCTTTAGCCAAAGATTTTGTGCACAACAACTTCCCGCTGCTATGTACTCTGCTTCGGCTGTACTAAGAGCAACGCATGCTTGTTTCTTACATGACCACGAGACTAGTGCATTTTCGAGGATATGACATGTTCCACTTGTGCTTTTTCTATCTGTTTTACAACCTGCATAATCCGCGTCAGAATAACCAACTAAATTACACATACTACCTTTTGGATACCATAGACCAACGTTCGTCGTTCCCTTGAGATACTTCATGATTCTTTTCACAGCGGTGAGATGTGACTCCTTCGGATTTGCTTGAAAACTAGCACATAAACACACACTAAACATAATGTCAGGACGACTTGCCGTCAAATATAATAAAGAACCAATCATACCTCGATACTTCGTAATATCAATGGAAGCGCCCGATTCATCTTGATCAACATAGGTTCCGGATCCCATTGGTGTTGACATAGCTTTACAACCATCCATATCAAATCTCTTTAATAATTCTTTGCAATACTTTGATTGGTTAATGAAGATTCCTTCCTTTTGTTGCTTGATTTGTAATCCAAGGAAATAATTCATTTTTCCCATCATAGACATTTCAAACTCGCCTTGCATCATTGAAGCAAATTCTTCACATAGTTGATTGTTTGTTGAACCAAAGATAATGTCGTCCACATACACTTGAACAAGTAAGGTATTATTCTTAATCCTCTTAATAAACAAAGTCTTGTCTACCTTGCCTTTTTCAAAACCTTTTTCGCATAAGAAATTACTTAGACGATCATACCATGCCCTTGGTGCTTGTTTTAAACCATAGAGAGCTTTCTTCAACTTGTATACATGTGAAGGATGCTTGAAGTCTTCAAAACCCGGAGGTTGTTTGACATAGACTTCTTCGTTGATATATCCGTTTAGGAAGGCGCTTTTGACGTCCATTTGAAATAACTGAAAATTCATTGAGCAAGCATAAGCAAGTAATAGACGAATAGCTTCTAACCTTGCAACCGGAGCGAATGTTTCTTCAAAGTCAATTCCTTCTTCTTGATTGTACCCTTGAGCCACCAATCTTGCTTTGTTACGAATAATAATTCCATTTTCGTCAAGTTTGTTCTTAAATACCCATCTTGTTCCAATGATGAGTTTGTCATTTGGTTTTGGAACAAGTTCCCAAACTTGATTTCTCTCGAATTGATTCAATTCTTCTTGCATCACACATATCCATTGGTCGTCATTCAAGGCTTCATTAACTTTAGATGGTTCGATTTGAGAAACAAATGCCATATTTAAGCATGCATCCTTTAGATTCAATCTTGTTGCTACACCTTGACTAATGTCTCCGATGACTTTGTCTATTGGATGATCCCTATGTGTTGTTCATTCTTTTGGTAGATCATTGTTGATCGACTTTTGTTGAATCGGTTCATCATGTTGTTCTTCTTGTTTCTCTTCTAGATTTTCAATGAAGTCGTTAGAAGTATCTTCTTTGCGAATTTCTACAAGATCATCATCATTATCACAAACAATAATATCCTCTTTCGAGGGGTTAGATTCATCAAATTTGACATGCATAGATTCTTCTATTGTTAAAGTTCTTTTATTAAAAACTCTAAAAGCTTTACTTGAAAGAGAATAACCAAGAAAAATACCTTCATCGGATTTTTCGTCAAACTTACCAAGGTTGTCTTTGTCGTTGTTTAGGACAAAGCACTTGCACCCGAAAACATGAAAGAAAGAAATATTTGGTTTTCTCCCTTTGAAAAGTTCATAAGGGGTTTTCTTGAGAATAGGCCTAATATTGACACGGTTACTTTCAAAACATGTCGTGCTCACCGCATCCGCCCAAAAATACTTAGGAAGATTTGAATCACTTAGCATTGTCCTTGCAAGTTCCACCAATGATCTATTCTTCCTTTCTACGACACCATTTTGTTGTGGAGTTCTTGGTGCGGAGAAATTGTGTGAGATTCCATGTTCTTCACAAAATTCTTCAAATGAGGCATTTTGGAATTCTCCACCATGGTCGCTTCTAATGGAGGCAATTGTAAGAGACTTCTCATTTTGTATTTGTTTTGCATACTTCTTGAAGGCTTTGAAAGCATCACTTTTCTGCACTAAAAATAATGTCCAAGTATATCTAGAGAAATCATCAACAATAACTAATGCATAGACATTACCTCCGAAGCTTTTTGTTCTCGATGGACCAAAGAGATCCATGTGCAACAATTGTAGTGGCCTAGTTGTGGACACCACATTCTTGGATGTGAAAGTTGATTTGGTTTGCTTTCCTTTTTGGCAAGCGCCACACAACCCATCTTTGGTGAATTTGATCTTCGGCAATCCAATGACTAAGTCATGCTTGATCAACTTATTCAAGTGCTCCATATGAATATGAGCAAACCTCTTATGCCATAACCATGATTCATTGTATTTTGCCAAGAGACACCTAACATTCAAAGACAAGTTATCTAAGGAAATTAAAAATATGTTATTAACTCTTTTACCTTTTAGCATAACTTCATGAGTAACTTTGTTTTCAATCAAACATTCATCTTTAGTGAAGTTGACTTTGAAACCTCGGTCACACAATTGGCTAATGCTAAGGAGACTATGCTTTAGACCTTCCACATATAGGACATCTTCTATAATTGTTGAAGGCGGTGAACCAATGATGCCGACACCAAGGATTCTTCCTTTGTTGTTGTCACCATAAGTAACATATCCTTTGGCCTTAAGCGTTAGATGTGAAAATTTGCTTAGGTCACCCGTCATGTGCCTCGAACATCCACTATCAAGATACCATTGATTTGAATAGGTCTTCAAGCATACCTAAAAAAGAGTTATGTTTTATTAGGTACCCAAATTGCCTTGGGTCCTTCAAAGTTAGTTCCTTTCTTGACCCATACATAATGGCCTTGAGCAACACTAAAGTTTCTAAAATAACATGCATTAGGAGTATGACCTTTAATACCACAATAGAAACAAGTAGGCTTAAAGTTGCTTTTATATCTAGGGGGATAAGATTTCTTCTTATTATAAGACTTCTTCTTATTATTTCTTTTCCTTTTGTTATATTGTTGGACCATTTTAGGCTTGTCACTTTTCTCTAAAGGAATTTGTTCTTTAGCTTTTACAAAAATGGTCTTGTTAGAAGTTTGTTTAGAGAATCTTGAGTAACCTAGACCACTTTTATCATTTGAGTATCTTTGACTACTAAGAACATGTTCCAATCCAATTTGTCCTTTCTCATATCTTTCTAGGACTCTTTTCATTTGAACTATTTGAAAAGCAAGTGACTCACATTTAGTGCATGCAAAATTCTTGATTAATTCTTTTTTTTTCATCTTTGAACTTATTTTCCATTTTCTCAATATTTTCTTCCAAGATTGATATTTGTTTCTTTTGAGATGAGATGGTTTTATATAGAATTTTGCATTCACTTAAAAGTTCATCAATTGCTCCTTGAGCATCATTATCATAAATTGAAAAGTTACTACTAACCTCATCGTCTTCATCGTCGGAATGATGTGATGCCATCAATGCTAGATTTGCGCTTTGATCACTATCGGAGTCCGATGAAGAACTTATTTCATTGTCATCCCAAGCAATGTAGGCTTTCTTTTTGTAATCCTTCTTTCCTTTGTTGTCACGATTCTTTGCGAGTTTGGGACATTCCGGTTTGATGTGGCCTTGCTTTCCACATTCATAGCATATAATGTCTCCATTGGATGTTGATGCTTCTTTTTCTTTGTTCTTTGAGGACTTCTTTCTTCTTGTGAAACTAGAGTTTCCAATATTATTTTTTGCACTGAAGTATTTTCCTAGTCTTTTTACAAGGAGCATAAATTTTTCATCCTCTTCGGGATTGTCTTCTTTCTTCACAACTTTAGATTCAACTTTTAAGGCAATGCTCTTGGATTTCTTTTCTTGGTTCTCACGTTTCTCCAATAGTCCAAGTTCCATCTCATATTCTTGAAGCTTTCCGAATAGAGTAGCGGATGCAATCGTTGATAAACTTTTCTTCTCGGAAATCGCCGTCACTTTGGGTTGCCACTCTCTTGTTAAAGACCTAAGCACTTTAAGATTAAGTTCATCATTTGTTAGTGTCTTACCAAGTGCATTCAAGTGATTTGACAAATGCACGAATCTTTTCTGCAAGTCGAGGATTGATTCTCCTGGTTGCATTCTGAATAACTCGTACTCTTGACTTAAAGTATTCAATCTGGATCTTTTGACTTCGGCGGTTCCTTCGTGAGTTTCTACAAGAGTGTCCCATATTTGTTTGCCCGTTGTACATGTTGAGACGCGGAAGAATTCATCCATTCCAAGTGCACTTTGTAAAATATTTATTGCCTTTTTGTCATAGAGAACCTTTTTCTTATCATCCTCATCCCATGATACTTGTGGTTTTGGCGTACCAACTCCGTTGAAAACCGTTGTAGGAATAAAAGGACCATTTTGAACAACCTCCCATATATCACTTCCTTGTGCTTCTAAATGTGCCTTCATACAGATTTTCCAAAAGTCGAAGTATTGGCCAGAAATCAAAGGAGGCTTGTTGCTACTACCACCGTCTTTGAATATAAGATCATTGTTTGCGGAAGTCATCTGAATCGAATAGGAACAGGTTACCTATCACCTGCCCTGATGCCAATTGTAAGTTGTAAATGCGCCTAAGAGGGGGGTGAATTAGGTTCTTAAAAATTTCTTTGATCTTTTTACCGGTTCTTGGTTATTTTTCCGTTTTATGATAAGTGCTTGAAAGTAAAGTGCGGGAAGGAAAAATGACATAAGAGAATTATAGTGGTTCCCCTCACAGCCCGAGAGTACTCCACTCCTCATTCAACACGAAAGAGAATTCACTATAGTTTAGAATTATTGTACAGCCTAATCACACCAATGGTGATGCTTACTATCTAACCTATAGGTAACTAAGTGTATGAAGAACAATCCTCTTCAAAACACTCACTTGTTTCCAACAGTCCTGGACAACAAGGTAATACAAAAAGTAATCTTGATAAGAAGTATATGTCTTGAGAATATGATATTATCAATCTTGATGATCGATCTTCTCCTTGAAATAAATATCACTCAAATGAAATATACAAGTGTTCTTGAATAAAATGAGATGAAACAATGATAATGTGTGAAATTTATGCAAAGGTTTCTCTCAAAAATATGTTTGAATGAACACTTGAAGAATAACTGAAAGATGAAAATAATGAGTGGATTTTTTATTATGAAATTTCTAGGAGGTAAGTTTTAATCTGAAAATGACATGTATTTATATTGATGAAAGCAACCATTCAAAAGTCATGGCAATGGTTAGAAAAATTCTGAATTTAATAAGATAAATGATGTAAGAGATGCCATGAAAAGATATAATGAAAATGTGCATTCAAACAAAACATTATTCAATTTTAAATAAAAAACACTGTTTCAGTACGTTGTAAATTGTGGCGGTTGTTTGGTCTGTTACGTCGTTTCAAAACCCCACAATTTACCAAATAATTTTGAAATTTAAAATTTAAAATACTTGTTCAGAACGGTGTGAATTATGGCGGTTTCTGGTGCTGTTACGACAGTTAAAAACGCCATAATTGACCAAAAACTGAATGTTTAAATAAATTAAATAATTAAAAAAAGGCTTAAATAGTGTTTTCGTCCCTGTAAGTTGGCGAGTTTTTGATTTTGGTCCCTGAATCTTTTTTTTTTCGGTCCAAGTCCTTAACATTTGATTTCTTTTTGCGATTAGTCCCTGACGTTAAACTTCCGTTACAAAAATGATGATGTGGCTAACGTCGCTGACGTGCCAAGTGTTTTTTATCATTTTTCATTTATTTTAATCCCCAATAATTCCACATAAGCTGTTTTGATTTTGGTCCCTATTGTTTAAGAAGGCAAAAATGGAAATTTTGGTCCCAAGAGGACTAGAACCCATGACCTTTGCTTCAACAACATGCTTCTTATCCACTAGACCATTTATCTCACTTGTGGTTTTATTTGCAACAAATTTATATATTACATAAATCCAATATTTACTATTTAATACTTAGTATAAATTATTTAATATAATTAGTATAAATTATTTAATATAGTTAATATAAATTATTTAATATATTTAGTATAAATTATTTAATATAGTTAATATAAATTATTTAATACAGTTAGTATAAATTATTTTATATAATTTAATATTTAATACTTATTAATATAAATATAAATTATTTTATAAATTAGTATAAATAATTAGTTTATTAAATATTTCATTAATTTAATATTCCAAATATTTAATATTTCAATTATTAATTAATATAATAATTTATTATTTAGTATCATAATTATTTACTATTAACTAATAATACAATATTATTAACTAATAATTATTTATTATTTATTATCATAATTATTTATTATTTATTATCATAACTAATAATTATTTATTATTTAAATAACTAAATAATTTTAATATTAATAAACATAATTATTTAATATCTCATTTATTTAATTTATTGTAATTAATATTATAATTATTTAATAAATTAAACTATTATTAATAATTTACTGTAATTATTTATGTAATTAAACTAAATAAATTTATTGTAATTATTTAGTAAATTAAACTATTAAATAACTAAATAATTTACTGTAACTAATAAATTAATTACATAAATTATTAAATTAAACTAAATAAGTTTGCTGTAATTATTTAGTAAATTAAACTATTAAATAACTAAATAATTTACTGTAACTAATAAATTAATTACATAAATTAATTACATAAATTAATTACATAAATAATTAGAGTATTAATTAATTACAGTAAATTATTAATAATAGTTTAATTTATTAGATAATTATAATATTAATTACAGTAAATTAAATAAATGAGATATTAAATAATTATGATTATTAATATTAAAATTATTTAGTTATTTAAATAATAAATAATTATTAGTTACGATAATAAATAATAAATTATAACGATAATAAATAATAAATAATTATTAGTAAATAATATTGTATTATTAGTTAATAGTAAATAATTATGATACTAAATAATAAATAATTATGATAATTAATAATTGAAATATTAAATATTTGGAATATTAAATTAATGAAATATTTAATAAACTAATTATTTATACTAATTTATAAAATAATTTATATTTATATTAATAAGTATTAAATATTAAATTATATAAAATAATTTATACTAACTGTTTTAAATAGTTTGTATTAACTATATTAAATAATTTATACTAATTATATTAAATAATTTATATTAACTATATTAAATAAATTATACTAATTATATTAAATAATTTATACTAAGTATTAAATAGTAAATATTGGATTTATGTAATATATAAATTTGTTGCAAATAAAAACACAAGTGAGATAAATGGTCTAGTGGATAAGAAGCATGTTGTTGAAGCAAAGGTCATGGGTTCTAGTCCTCTTGGGATCAAAATTTCGATTTTTGCCTTCTTAAACAATAGGGACCAAAATCAAAACAGCTTATGTGGAATTATTGGGGATTAAAATAAATGAAAAATGATAAAAAAAACACTTGCCACGTCAGCGACGTTAGCCACATCATCATTTTTGTAACGGAAGTTTAACGTCAGGGACTAATCGCAAAAAGAAATCAAATGTTAAGGACTTGGACCGAAAAAAAAAAGATTCAGGGACCAAAACCAAAAACTCGCCAACTTACAGGGACGAAAATACTATTTAAGCCTTAAAAAAAATTTCTAAGTATTTGAACCAATTTTATACAACATCTATTGATTTACCCAAGTCAATAGATTATATTTGAAAGTGATTTAACATGGTTCAAAATTAAAAAAAACAAATAAATAAATAAAGTAAATAAAGTTTCAAATGTATGATAAAAATATTTTGTTTTTTAAAGCTAGAAATAATTATATATTTTCAACCACATGAACCATGTATGCAAGTGAATTTTGAAGATTATTTTGAGAACTATTTTATCAATATATATTGCATGCTTGAGACACTTTTGAACACTTGTATGCAACCATATTGATAAGTGAGAGTTATACCTTGATTATACTTGAGAATTCTTCAAGACTTGTAAAAATTAAAAACTTTGTGCTAACTTCAATGTCTTGATCCATTCTTTTTGAGCAAGCATAACATCTTGAATGAATAATGTTGTCTTCATCAAAACCATTGAGAAGCTTGCCTTCACATTACATGGTTCATATCATGAATTACTTAAAATGCCAAATTTGGAAATCATAAATTTTGAACGTCAATATCTTAATGTTTCTTGATTTGTTTGGCAGATTTTGACAAGGTTATGGAGAGAAAACAACATCCAAGAAGTATTTTTTGGGGCATGAGGAAAGGAAGCATGGCTTACCAAAACTACGTCAACTGGTGTATCTTTTGATGGTTGTTTATGTTCATTACATTTTCATTGTACGTAAAAAATATACTCCCTCACATAGACTCTGCAGTATGTCAATCTTTTCACGATAAGTACTAGCTACATCATTTTGACGGGTTCAACTTTGAAGGTAACATCATTTTCTAGATGATGGCCATCTTGGTCACTACATGGACTAGATGTTGTTGTTGTTCATGTTGTAGTGAGGGACTTCTTTATCATGCTGGTAAGATTCGGTAGACTTAAACGATATATTTTTGATATCATGCTGGTAACATCTATGTTCTATATTTTCTCAAAACTAATAAATTTTTTATACATTTGAAGGATAAGGTAATAAATTGGTTGATTTTGATACTTTTGATTCATTTTTTGTATTTATTTTTTTTAACCATTTGGAAGACAAGGCAAGACACAACACCTCTTCAAAAATTTATGGCAACATCACTGACTTTACTACATGAAATCTCTAAACTTGTCAAGCTTCCAAGTTCTGGAATCAAATTAAATCAAATAGATGTATAATTAGTTACTGAACTATGTGTCTAATAAGATGACAATGATTTCTTTTATAAACACAAAGATATATTGACAATTATATATTGTGTCTTATGTAGAAGTTATGCACAGTAAAATTGTGCATTTATATTGTGTCTTATACATATGATTTAACTTATTATATTGAATCTATCCAAATACATATACTCAGCATTATTAAAAGTTGCAAATGAGAGCAAATCAATTGTTATTGTTGTTGAAAATGAGCTTATCTTGTTATGGTAGGAGAACATTTATTTACCTCTGTATATAATCTTAATAAATGGTAAAGCTTATCTTGTGTGTACGTCAAATTTGATACTCTGGATGACTATGTTAGTTTAGTCCAATACATTAGCATAGCATGACTATCTTTTTACTTATTTCTTCTAATGTAACTATCTTAGCTTATACTAGGTAACTATGATAAAAATTTATTTAGTTTAGTCTAATACAATATCATTAATGTCTTTATAGTTATTTCTTCTTATGCAAAACGGATTTGGCTTTTAAGGGATGATACTCAAAAGTATACTACTTTTTGAGATTTGTTCAAAAAGTTTAAACAAAGGTAAATCCATGTAATCCTGAATGCAAGTTATTGAATGTACTATATAGACAATAGACAATAGCATTGACAATTTTAAATGTATTTTACACCTAAGATGCACATACATATATTTTAAAGGGCTATGCACATACAATGGATTATAATATTAGCTCAAAAAAATGATAATCCTAATATGATACTAGCACTACCAACTCGAATTTTGATAATAGCTATTGATCTAAATTCCTATATCATCCTTTTTATTTTGACTGAAACTTATGCATTAAAATTAAAAGTGTACAATTTCAATGTGTTTTAGACATGTTCGTGCTAACACAGTACAATGGCTTATTGAGTTTTCTGAACTTTGGTGCTATGTAAATTTGCTTCAATGCTGATGATGTTGCAGATTTGCTCAATTGCTTTAATTCTTATATGATATGATATTATTTTGTATCATATGATATGAACTTTGGTGATATGATAGTATTTTGTAAATTTGCTTCAATGCTGATGATGTTGCAGATCTTATTTTGTATGATGAGATATTATTATGTAGATGTAATATTCAATGACTCATAAATATTAAATTCTATATTTATACGTAAAAAAGGAGGTCATTTTGGATTTGAAAAATTATTGTTTCTGTTAAAGTTTTATATTTAAAGATGACAATTAACTTTTAAAAATGCATTACGCTCAAGATTTGCTTTAAATCACAAGAACACCCTAACTATGCTAAGTTATCAAAGCTATTTTTTTTCTCACTTTTATTACATATTTATTACACTTGATTGGAAATTATCACCTTTAATATAAGATAAAACTATGATAACTATCTTAACTGCTCACCTCTATATTGAAAATTTTGAAAACAAATATAAACAAAATTTATTTTTTTTAATTGACTTTCATGTTTAATATGCAAATTTAAATGCTGTAAAATTTAATAAATCAAATTTAAATTTATTTCTAATTGTTTTTATATAATAGTTAGATAATTTTTTATTTTAAAAATGTGATTGAAATAGTTAATAAAAGCGTACGGGTTACAGTCTGTTAGATTCGGTCAAATAACAAATGTATATATTGTTTTTAATGATGTGATACAGAAGACAATTAGTTACATTCCATTTTTTTCACTGTTATATAAAAAGATTTATAAAATAATACAGGAAACAATATTGGTCTCAAATAGATAATTTAAGATATAAATGACGCACGGGTCTTCTACTAGTTTTGTATTTAAAATATTTATACTAAGAACAAAAAGTTATTTCATGATATAGTGAAGAAACATGTATGGAAATTAACTTTAACTTGAGAAACAATATTTTTTATGGTTCTGTGATTGAATGTGATGTGTATTTACTTTCAAAAATTTCATTGCGATTATTATATGTTTATAGTAATAATATTCAAATTAGTTTTGACATGTAATGAGATTTCAAATATAAAAGACAAATGTGGTCCTATTGACAATTATGATAGTGGTCCATTCCACATGCTATTGCCAAATATCAAATGGTTCAAGATATGTACACAGCATTTTATGTTCACTCATTTCTCTTGTATTTAAGACATGTACACATGTACATTTTATGTTCACTCATTTCTCTTGTATTTGCCATTAAATCATAATGGAGTAATGGACATATCAAATCAAAAGAGGAAATTAGGAATAAATTAAGAAAATATCTCTTGTTACCTATATGACTAATGGGATCAAAGAGATTTAGTAAATTTTTTTACACATATACACGTGATATGAAGTCATTGCAGTACAATATTCGACTCATTCCAATTTGTTTGTTTAATTGAATTTTGTAGTATAATGTATTTTTATTAAATTTTTTTAAATATATTAAATAAAATTGATTTAAATAGTTTATCATAAAAATTATTTTAATTATTCTATCTTTTTATTACAATTTTTTAATGATTTATTTAAAATATACTTAAATATAAAAATAAATTTGATTGGCTTATAATAAAGTTTTTTTTTTTTGGGTTAATTGCATGTTACCCCCTGTAATGTTAGCGAATTTTGTTTTTCCCCCTCCCTGACTTTTGGCAACGGGTTTTTCAAGCAAACCGTTGCTAAAATCTGCCTTTGGCAACAGTGGGGGGTACGCTGATATGGCAGGGGGGTAAAATACAATTAACCCTTTTTTTTTTAAATCTTACCTAAATTTTTATACTTCAATTATAGTTAAAATATACTTCAATTTTTTATTTATATAAAACAACACACACAGAGATATTTGTTAAAAATTTATATAAACTCTTCTAAATTATATGATTTCATCCCATCATATTTCACGAATCGGTTGTGCTGCTCAAGAATCGGTTGTGATGCAAAGTGGAGCAACTGATGAGAAGGTAAGTTGTATGGTGTTAACAGTTAACCGTCCTAAACTTTAAGTCCAAACATTTCTGATTCACGTTTTATGATGTTTTGTTATAACACCACGTTTTTTGATGTTTTCATTTTTTTTTAAATTTTTTTCATCTTTTTGGTGTGAAGATGTTGTTTACTCAGTTATATTTTTTCATATCCACTTTTTTAGTGTGAAGATGGTGTGAAGATTCAGTTGTATTTTTTCATGAACCGGTGTCGTAAATCAGCCCAGAGTTGAGAGGTTTGCTTCCAAATGTAATGTATGTGCTGTGGTGGATTCAAAGATCTGTCATCCTACGGAATTTGATTTCTACTTATGAAGTCATGCGGGAATTCAGGTATGATAACGATATTGATTTTGCTTCATTAGATAAGATTCAGATTTTTGCAATGTGTAGAGGTATCCAATTTATGTTGTGGTTCAAAATTTTGTAGGGTACAAGTAGACCATCACAATATCATGTCTTCTGGGATGAGAACAATTTCAGCACAGATGTTAGCAAGGCTGTTGAAATTGCACACTTTTCTCTATTTTTTACTCAGGTTTGTCTAAATTCCAACTTCACTCAAGATTATTCTTAGCCAAATGCAGAAAATACTGAGTGTTACAGTTGGTTCATTTAAAGTCGTGGTACCCTGCTTTGCGACTTCTAGGGCCAAAACATCGAGTTTTATGAAGGCAGCTACATATGCTGAAAAGATTAGAGTCGTTACTCACAATGTTATAGCCTCTGTTGAAAAAAACCAGTGTTTCAGCTATAAGGACGACATTCTATGAGATAATGAGGAAGCTTAGGACGGATCCTCTCATACATGCATGTCATATTTTGTGACTTCCAATTCGGTCTTTATTGCGACACGGTAGTATTTGACTTTCACAGATCCACTCATATACATGTCATTGTTTGTCTCGTACTCTCTTTATTTCTAGATGTTTACTACATATCATGAAATTTTATGGCATTACATCTGTTAACTTTTAAATTACAGTTTGAAAGAATTTTGAGCCCTCATTTGTTTGTTGCTTTAGGATAGGAAGTGCGTGACGGTAAAAAAACCGTGTTCTCTCTACAGAATTTCGTGGTATTCATCAGTTTTGTTATGACTAGGGTTTCAGCTTTTCTTTCGCATCATTTTTCAGAGGTCACAGACTACCATTTCACGATTTTGTTATGACTAGGGTTTCAACGCTTGTGTATTCATCAGTTTTGTCATGCTTTAACCTGATAGCAGGCGCCAATATGTTTTCTCTCTGGTTTAGAGGATAGTGCTTTAATTAGGAGTCTCTGACTCTAGAACTTTCTATTTTCTGTTTGTAAGCTTTTATGCTCAGGCATCTTCATCACTTCTATTTGTGTACTTATGCATTGATATTTTCTGGTTTTGCAGCTCCAGCAAATGGATGATTCGTTTATGCATTGATATTTTCTGAATTAAACTCAAATGCTGAAATTGTAAAGCTTCCTTTTCTATGATTTAATGACACTGAAAATCGAGGTATGATGGTCCGTCAAATCGAGGGACAACAACCGCTGCTTTGAAAATCGAGGTATGCTGGTTTGGTGTATACTTCCAACAAGTAATTAGATAATCTGATTAAGATTAAGTCATGTCCTTCTTATGTGTAATAATTGTGGAATATGTTTTCTGCCGTTAAAATCAGTAATGCTCTTAATTTTGTATACCTGTTAATGAGGCCTTATATTGTGTCATTGTCACCAGTTAAAAATCTTCTTCTGTGTCGAGAAATGTTTCCAAAATGCCTCAGTCATCAGAATACAATGAAATGTTTCTTATTGAAGGCGGAAGAGTTATGGAATTTCCAACTTAGAAGATTTTTTATGGTGGTGGCTCTACAGCAGGAAATTAGTCATATTGGTCAATTGATGAGTTTTTCGGCGTAACTGATTTCAGTCAAAACTATAACTACATGAATGGATCATCAAGGGTATTTTGATAATTTCTGCAATTGTATATGGTAGCAAGGTTATATTCTTTTGCCCACCCTTTAATATTTTTCTTTTTGCCTTAACTTGCTCTCTTTTGCTCTTTACACGTATGCAGCCTAAATGAGTTTGATCTCAATTTTCAAGTATAACCCGGTGATGTATGTTCACAACTTAATTTATGCGTTGCCAAAAGAGATCAATAAAAAAGGTTAGAAATTTCTATAAAATAAAAATCTCATTCATGTTAATAACTTTATATTAATAACTTATAATGCAGAGGAGGAATATTGATATCAGTGGTATTTTTCAGGTTGTGGGGAGTTTAAGTTTTAGCTTGAGTGCAATTCCGAAGTGCAATTATGTTGTCAGTGGGAGTTTGGTTTTTCAAAGCTTGCGAATGTCATGTCCCATCTTATTTGGAGTGTGGGATTTTTTCGCTCTTGTGGCTGCAGATATCAGTGTCCATTTGGTCAGGTCTAATTGATGTACTGAGGTGGACGCAAGCCTGTTATGGGTAGTCTTTGGCTGTGTGTAAATCCATTTGCGAAAAGTTTATGTTTATGTTTCCTAATATGAGATGGTCACTTGCACAATACATCTTTGACTAAGAAAACTGTCAACTAGAACACCTATAGTATCTGCATCTGCATCGCAGCCCTTTTCAGCTATCATAACTAAACCAAGTAACGCCTTCTCTACTTCATTGGCAGCATAATACCCTTGGATCAAGATGGACCAAGTTTTGTTATCAGGGATGCAACCACTAGAATCCATCTCCTCTAGCACGTTACATACTTCTTCAACCCTGTTCATCTTACAAATTCCAAAAACCACATGACTGTAGGTGGTGTTATCCGGTTCACAGCCAACATTTCTCATAGTCTTAACAATATTTTATGCTTCGTCAACTTTCCCAACACTTTTCAAACACCGGTGGATTCCATTGTAGATTTCCTTTGTGAGAGTATGTTCTGCATATTCATATTTCTCGGTGCTTATAATGTATCATTTATCAAATTCTTGTATAATCTCTTTTAATCTACTAAAAATGTTTTCTGTATCACCTTCTAGGTAAGCATTAGTATTCAAAAACATTATGTTACAATTTCAACGACATAATTACCAAAACTAAGACTAGAATATGTTTGTTTGTTTGTTTTTTTGTTTGTTAGTTTGTTTATCTCAGGTATAGGTGATACGTTTGGGAACAATCAGCTAATTCGTGTGAAAAACTTGGAGAGTGATGAGTTGGAATTTCTGAATCAAACCGTTAGCAATGGAGTTGCCTCAAATCCCTGAATTCAAGGGATTTTTGTGAACGGGTATGTACGAAGATGAATCAGGGATTGTGAAGTTTGTTTGTAGTGTGATTAGGAATGTGTTTCTAGAAGCATGTGTGGTCCCGTTTTGATTCCAAAAGTTTCACTGTTGTAAAAACATGGTTTGCCCTGTATTTTTCTATAAAATTTTCTGTTGTGTGTGTTATTGATGTATGTATGTGGTCCCATCTCTGATTTTAAGAAAATTCACCGCTGTAACAAATGAATTTACAGCTCTGTAACAATCTAATTCAAGAATTGGTGTATTGTTTTATTTCACTGTAGTGACTTGTGTTTATCATTGCCTTGTGCTCCTTCAACCAATGTATGAATTGATCTTCTATTATGATTTTTATTGCAGTAGATTGAATTTGGAATTGGTTCTGGTTGTGTTACATGTAAGTTGTAAATGCGCCTAAGAGGGGGGGTGAATTAGGTTCTTAAAAATTTCTTTGATCTTTTTACCGGTTCTTGGTTATTTTTCCGTTTTATGATAAGTGCTTGAAAGTAAAGTGCGGAAAGGAAAAATGACACAAGAGAATTATAGTGGTTCCCCTCACAGCCCGAGAGTACTCCACTCCTCCTTCAACACGAAAGAGAATTCACTATAGTTTAGAATTATTGTACAGCCTAATCACACCAATGGTGATGCTTACTATCTAACCTATAGGTAACTAAGTGTATGAAGAACAATCCTCTTCAAAACACTCACTTGTTTCCAACAGTCCTGGACAACAAGGTAAGATAAAAAGTAATCTTGATAAGAAGTAGATGTCTTGAGAATATGATATTATCAATCTTGATGATCGATCTTCTCCTTGAAATAAATATCACTCAAATGAAATATACAAGTGTTCTTGAATAAAATGAGATGAAACAATGATAATGTGTGAAATTTATACAAAGGTTTCTCTCAAAAATATGTTTGAATGAACACTTGAAGAATAACTGAAAGATGAAAAGAATGAGTGGATTTTTTATTAGGAAATTTCTAGGAGGTAAGTTTTAATCTGAAAATGACATGTATTTATATTGATGAAAGCAACCATTCAAAAGTCATGGCAATGGTTAGAAAAATTCTGAATTTAATAAGATAAATGATGTAAGAGATGCCATGAAAAGATATAATGAAAAGGTGCATTCAAACAAAACATTTTTCAATTTTAAATAAAAAACACTGTTTCAGTACGTTGTAAATTGTGGCGGTTGTTTGGTCTGTTACGTCGTTTCAAAACACCACAATTTACCAAATAATTTTGAAATTTAAAATTTAAAAGACTGGTTCAGAACGGTGTGAATTATGGCGGTTTCTTGTGCTGTTACGACAGTTAAAAACGCCATAATTGACCAAAAACTGAATGTTTAAATAAATTAAATAAAAAACTGAATGTTTAAATAAATTAAATAATTATAAAATTTGTCTAAGTATTTGAACCAATTTTATACAACATCTATTGATTTACCCAAGTCAATATATTATATTTGAAAGTGATTTAACATGGTTCAAAATAAATAAAAACAAATAAATAAATAAAGTAAATAAAGTTTCAAATGTATGATAAAAATATTTTGTTTTTTAAAGCTAGAAATAATTATATATTTTCAACCACATGAACCATGTATGCAAGTGAATTTTGAAGATTATTTTGAGAACTATTTTATCAATATATATTGCATGCTTGAGACACTTTTGAACACTTGTATGCAACCATATTGATAAGTGGGAGTTATACCTTGATTATACTTGAGAATTCTTCAAGACTTGTAAAAATTAAAAACTTTGTGCTAACTTCAATGTCTTGATCCATTCTTTTTGAGCAAGCATAACATCTTGAATGAATAATGATGTCTTCATCAAAACCATTGAGAAGCTTGCCTTCACATTCTCCCCCTTTTTGATGATGACAACCCAATTTTGAAAATTTGCTTTAATCTTGTTTCTCTAATACAAAAAGCTCCCCCTTGATCAATGCTCCCCCTAAATTCATGATTTAGAGTGTCTTTGCTAGCTGCATTTTGTTAGAGAAAAACAAACACAAACACATACATCTTCTCCCCCTTTGTCATTAGCAAAAAGGATGGGAAAAGACTTGAAATATATAAAGAAATCTTGAAAAATGAAAAATAATTTTTACCTATGAGTTTTACCTCATGAAAGACTTCATCAAACATTTATCCTTGCCGGAACATGATTTTGAAGTCTTGACTTCATTATATCATATAATGAATAAATATTTGAAGATTTAAATGTCACCTTCATCTAAAATGCCAAGTTCTCGACGAATCTTGAAGAATTGTTCTTTTGCGAGTGGTTTTGTGAAAATGTCCGCTAGTTGATTATGTGTATCTACAAATGTGACTTCAACATGTCCTTTAAGCACATGATCACGTAGAAAATGATGTCGAATGTCTATGTGTTTGGTTCTTGAGTGCATGACGGGATTCTTTGTAATATTAATTGCACTTGTGTTGTCGCATCGAAGTGGTACGCATCCAAGATCGATTCCATAGTCGCTTAATTGTTGCTTTAGCCAAAGATTTTGTGCACAACAACTTCCCGCTGCTATGTACTCTGCTTCGGCTGTACTAAGAGCAACGCATGCTTGTTTCTTACATGACCACGAGACTAGTGCATTTCCGAGGATATGACATGTTCCACTTGTGCTTTTTCTATCTGTTTTACAACCTGCATAATCCGCGTCAGAATAACCAACTAAATTACACATACTACCTTTTGGATACCATAGACCAACGTTCGTCGTTCCCTTGAGATACTTCATGATTCTTTTCACAGCGGTGAGATGTGACTCCTTCGGATTTGCTTGAAAACTAGCACATAAACACACACTAAACATAATGTCAGGACGGCTTGCCGTCAAATATAATAAAGAACCAATCATACCTCGATACTTCGTAATATCAATGGAAGCGCCCGATTCATCTTGATCAACATAGGTTCCGGATCCCATTGGTGTTGACATAGCTTTACAACCATCCATATCAAATCTCTTTAATAATTCTTTGCAATACTTTGATTGGTTAATGAAGATTCCTTCCTTTTGTTGCTTGATTTGTAATCCAAGGAAATAATTCATTTTTCCCATCATAGACATTTCAAACTCGCCTTGCATCATTGAAGCAAATTCTTCACATAGTTGATTGTTTGTTGAACCAAAGATAATGTCGTCCACGTACACTTGAACAAGTAAGGTATTATTCTTAATCCTCTTAATAAACAAAGTCTTGTCTACCTTGCCTTTTTCAAAACCTTTTTCGCATAAGAAATTACTTAGACGATCATACCATGCCCTTGGTGCTTGTTTTAAACCATAGAGAGCTTTCTTCAACTTGTATACATGTGAAGGATGCTTGAAGTCTTCAAAACCCGGAGGTTGTTTGACATAGACTTCTTCGTTGATATATCCGTTTAGGAAGGCGCTTTTGACGTCCATTTGAAATAACTGAAAATTCATTGAGCAAGCATAAGCAAGTAATAGACGAATAGCTTCTAACCTTGCAACCGGAGCGAATGTTTCTTCAAAGTCAATTCCTTCTTCTTGATTGTACCCATGAGCCACCAATCTTGCTTTGTTACGAATAATAATTCCATTTTCGTCAAGTTTGTTCTTAAATACCCATCTTGTTCCAATGATGAGTTTGTCATTTGGTTTTGGAACAAGTTCCCAAACTTGATTTCTCTCGAATTGATTCAATTCTTCTTGCATCGCACATATCCATTGGTCGTCATTCAAGGCTTCATTAACTTTAGATGGTTCGATTTGAGAAACAAATGCCATATTTAAGCATGCATCCTTTAGATTCAATCTTGTTGCTACACCTTGACTAATGTCTCCGATGACTTTGTCTATTGGATGATCCCTATGTGTTGTTCATTCTTTTGGTAGATCATTGTTGATCGACTTTTGTTGAATCGGTTCATCATGTTGTTCTTCTTGTTTCTCTTCTAGATTTTCAATGAAGTCTTTAGAAGTATCTTCTTTGCGAATTTCTACAAGATCATCATCATTATCACAAACAATAATATCCTCTTTCGAGGGGTTAGATTCATCAAATTTGACATGCATAGATTTTTCTATTGTTAAAGTTCTTTTATTAAAAACTCTAAAAGCTTTACTTGAAAGAGAATAACCAAGAAAAATACCTTCATCGGATTTTTCGTCAAACTTACCAAGGTTGTCTTTGTCGTTGTTTAGGACAAAGCACTTGCACCCGAAAACATGAAAGAAAGAAATATTTGGTTTTCTCCCTTTGAAAAGTTCATAAGGGGTTTTCTTGAGAATAGGCCTAATATTGACACGGTTACTTTCAAAACATGCCGTGCTCACCGCATCCGCCCAAAAATACTTAGGAAGATTTGAATCACTTAGCATTGTCCTTGCAAGTTCCACCAATGATCTATTCTTCCTTTCTACGACACCATTTTGTTGTGGAGTTCTTGGTGCGGAGAAATTGTGTGAGATTCCATGTTCTTCACAAAATTCTTCAAATGAGGCATTTTGGAATTCTCCACCATGGTCGCTTCTAATGGAGGCAATTGTAAGAGACTTCTCATTTTGTATTTGTTTTGCATACTTCTTGAAGGCTTTGAAAGCATCACTTTTCTGCACTAAAAATAATGTCCAAGTATATCTAGAGAAATCATCAACAATAACTAATGCATAGACATTACCTCCGAAGCTTTTTGTTCTCGATGGACCAAAGAGATCCATGTGCAACAATTGTAGTGGCCTAGTTGTGGACACCACATTCTTGGATGTGAAAGTTGATTTGGTTTGCTTTCCTTTTTGGCAAGCGCCACACAACCCATCTTTGGTGAATTTGATCTTCGGCAATCCAATGACTAAGTCATGCTTGATCAACTTATTCAAGTGCTCCATATGAATATGAGCAAACCTCTTATGCCATAACCATGATTCATTGTATTTTGCCAAGAGACACCTAACATTCAAAGACAAGTTATCTAAGGAAATTAAAAATATGTTATTAACTCTTTTACCTTTTAGCATAACTTCATGAGTAACTTTGTTTTCAATCAAACATTCATCTTTAGTGAAGTTGACTTTGAAACCTCGGTCACACAATTGGCTAATGCTAAGGAGACTATGCTTTAGACCTTCCACATATAGGACATCTTCTATAATTGTTGAAGGCGGTGAACCAATGATGCCGACACCAAGGATTCTTCCTTTGTTGTTGTCACCATAAGTAACATATCCTTTGGCCTTAAGCGTTAGATGTGAAAATTTGCTTAGGTCACCCGTCATGTGCCTCGAACATCCACTATCAAGATACCATTGATTTGAATAGGTCTTCAAGCATACCTAAAAAAGAGTTATGTTTTATTAGGTACCCAAATTGCCTTGGGTCCTTCAAAGTTAGTTCCTTTCTTGACCCATACATAATGGCCTTGAGCAACACTAAAGTTTCTAAAATAACATGCATTAGGAGTATGACCTTTAATACCACAATAGAAACAAGTAGGCTTAAAGTTGCTTTTATATCTAGGGGGATAAGATTTCTTCTTATTATAAGACTTCTTCTTATTATTTCTTTTCCTTTTGTTATATTGTTGAACCATTTTAGGCTTGTCACTTTTCTCTAAAGGAATTTGTTCTTTAGCTTTTACAAAAATGGTCTTGTTAGAAGTTTGTTTAGAGAATCTTGAGTAACCTAGACCACTTTTATCATTTGAGTATCTTTGACTACTAAGAACATGTTCCAATCCAATTTGTCCTTTCTCATATCTTTCTAGGACTCTTTTCATTTGAACTATTTGAAAAGCAAGTGACTCACATTTAGTGCATGCAAAATTCTTGATTAATTCTTTTTTTTTCATCTTTGAACTTATTTTCCATTTTCTCAATATTTTCTTCCAAGATTGATATTTGTTTCTTTTGAGATGAGATGGTTTTATATAGAATTTTGCATTCACTTAAAAGTTCATCAATTGCTCCTTGAGCATCATTATCATAAATTGAAAAGTTACTACTAACCTCATCGTCTTCATCGTCGGAATGATGTGATGCCATCAATGCTAGATTTGCGCTTTGATCACTATCGGAGTCCGATGAAGAACTTATTTCATTGTCATCCCAAGCAATGTAGGCTTTCTTTTTGTAATCCTTCTTTCCTTTGTTGTCACGATTCTTTGCGAGTTTGGGACATTCCGGTTTGATGTGGCCTTGCTTTCCACATTCATAGCATATAATGTCTCCATTGGATGTTGATGCTTCTTTTTCTTTGTTCTTTGAGGACTTCTTTCTTCTTGTGAAACTAGAGTTTCCAATATTATTTTTTGCACTGAAGTATTTTCCTAGTCTTTTTACAAGGAGCATAAATTTTTCGTCCTCTTCGGGATTGTCTTCTTTCTTCACAACTTTAGATTCAACTTTTAAGGCAATGCTCTTGGATTTCTTTTCTTGGTTCTCACGTTTCTCCAATAGTCCAAGTTCCATCTCATATTCTTGAAGCTTTCCGAATAGAGTAGCGGATGCAATCGTTGATAAACTTTTCTTCTCGGAAATCGCCGTCACTTTGGGTTGCCACTCTCTTGTTAAAGACCTAAGCACTTTAAGATTAAGTTCATCATTTGTTAGTGTCTTACCAAGTGCATTCAAGTGATTTGACAAATGCACGAATCTTTTCTGCAAGTCGAGGATTGATTCTCCTGGTTGCATTCTGAATAACTCGTACTCTTGACTTAAAGTATTCAATCTGGATCTTTTGACTTCGGCGGTTCCTTCGTGAGTTTCTACAAGAGTGTCCCATATTTGTTTGGCCGTTGTACATGTTGAGAAGCGGAAGAATTCATCCATTCCAAGTGCACTTTGTAAAATATTTATTGCCTTTTTGTCATAGAGAACCTTTTTCTTATCATCCTCATCCCATGATACTTGTGGTTTTGGCGTACCAACTCCGTTGAAAACCGTTGTAGGAATAAAAGGACCATTTTGAACAGCCTCCCATATATCACTTCCTTGTGCTTCTAAATGTGCCTTCATACAGATTTTCCAAAAGTCGAAGTATTGGCCAGAAAACAAAGGAGGCTTGTTGCTACTACCACCGTCTTTGAATATAAGATCATTGTTTGCGGAAGTCATCTGAATCGAATAGGAACAGGTTACCTATCACCTGCTCTGATGCCAATTGTAAGTTGTAAATGCGCCTAAGAGGGGGGTGAATTAGGTTCTTAAAAATTTCTTTGATCTTTTTACCGGTTCTTGGTTATTTTTACGTTTTATGATAAGTGCTTGAAAGTAAAGTGCGGAAAGGAAAAATGACATAAGAGAATTATAGTGGTTCCCCTCACAGCCCGAGAGTACTCCACTCCTCATTCAACACGAAAGAGAATTCACTATAGTTTAGAATTATTGTACAGCCTAATCACACCAATGGTGATGCTTACTATCTAACCTATAGGTAACTAAGTGTATGAAGAACAATCCTCTTCAAAACACTCACTTGTTTCCAACAGTCCTGGACAACAAGGTAATACAAAAAGTAATCTTGATAAGAAGTATATGTCTTGAGAATATGATATTATCAATCTTGATGATCGATCTTCTCCTTGAAATAAATATCACTCAAATGAAATATACAAGTGTTCTTGAATAAAATGAGATGAAACAATGATAATGTGTGAAATTTATGCAAAGGTTTCTCTCAAAAATATGTTTGAATGAACACTTGAAGAATAACTGAAAGATGAAAATAATGAGTGGATTTTTTATTATGAAATTTCTAGGAGGTAAGTTTTAATCTGAAAATGACATGTATTTATATTGATGAAAGCAACCATTCAAAAGTCATGGCAATGGTTAGAAAAATTCTGAATTTAATAAGATAAATGATGTAAGAGATGCCATGAAAAGATATAATGAAAATGTGCATTCAAACAAAACATTATTCAATTTTAAATAAAAAACACTGTTTCAGTACGTTGTAAATTGTGGCGGTTGTTTGGTCTGTTACGTCGTTTCAAAACCCCACAATTTACCAAATAATTTTGAAATTTAAAATTTAAAATACTTGTTCAGAACGGTGTGAATTATGGCGGTTTCTGGTGCTGTTACGACAGTTAAAAACGCCATAATTGACCAAAAACTGAATGTTTAAATAAATTAAATAATTAAAAAAATTTTCTAAGTATTTGAACCAATTTTATACAACATCTATTGATTTACCCAAGTCAATAGATTATATTTGAAAGTGATTTAACATGGTTCAAAATTAAAAAAAACAAATAAATAAATAAAGTAAATAAAGTTTCAAATGTATGATAAAAATATTTTGTTTTTTAAAGCTAGAAATAATTATATATTTTCAACCACATGAACCATGTATGCAAGTGAATTTTGAAGATTATTTTGAGAACTATTTTATCAATATATATTGCATGCTTGAGACACTTTTGAACACTTGTATGCAACCATATTGATAAGTGAGAGTTATACCTTGATTATACTTGAGAATTCTTCAAGACTTGTAAAAATTAAAAACTTTGTGCTAACTTCAATGTCTTGATCCATTCTTTTTGAGCAAGCATAACATCTTGAATGAATAATGTTGTCTTCATCAAAACCATTGAGAAGCTTGCCTTCACATTACATGGTTCATATCATGAATTACTTAAAATGCCAAATTTGGAAATCATAAATTTTGAACGTCAATATCTTAATGTTTCTTGATTTGTTTGGCAGATTTTGACAAGGTTATGGAGAGAAAACAACATCCAAGAAGTCTTTTTTGGGGCATGAGGAAAGGAAGCATGGCTTACCAAAACTACGTCAACTGGTGTATCTTTTGATGGTTGTTTATGTTCATTACATTTTCATTGTAGGTAAAAAATATACTCCCTCACATAGACTCTGCAGTATGTCAATCTTTTCACGATAAGTACTAGCTACATCATTTTGACAGGTTCAACTTTGAAGGTAACATCATTTTCTAGATGATGGCCATCTTGGTCACTACATGGACTAGATGTTGTTGTTGTTCATGTTGTAGTGAGGGACTTCTTTATCATGCTGGTAAGATTCGGTAGACTTAAACGATATATTTTTGATATCATGCTGGTAACATCTATGTTCTATATTTTCTCAAAACTAATAAATTTTTTATACATTTGAAGGATAAGGTAATAAATTGGTTGATTTTGATACTTTTGATTCATTTTTTGTATTTATATTTTTTAACCATTTGGAAGACAAGGCAAGACACAACACCTCTTCAAAAATTTATGGCAACATCACTGACTTTACTACATGAAATCTCTAAACTTGTCAAGCTTCCAAGTTCTGGAATCAAATTAAATCAAATAGATGTATAATTAGTTACTGAACTATGTGTCTAATAAGATGACAATGATTTCTTTTATAAACACAAAGATATATTGACAATTATATATTGTGTCTTATGTAGAAGTTATGCACAGTAAAATTGTGCATTTATATTGTGTCTTATACATATGATTTAACTTATTATATTGAATCTATCCAAATACATATACTCAGCATTATTAAAAGTTGCAAATGAGAGCAAATCAATTGTTATTGTTGTTGAAAATGAGCTTATCTTGTTATGGTAGGAGAACATTTATTTACCTCTGTATATAATCTTAATAAATGGTAAAGCTTATCTTGTGTGTACGTCAAATTTGATACTCTGGATGACTATATTAGTTTAGTCCAATACATTAGCATAGCATGACTATCTTTTTACTTATTTCTTCTAATGTAACTATCTTAGCTTATACTAGGTAACTATGATAAAAATTTATTTAGTTTAGTCTAATACAATATCATTAATGTCTTTATAGTTATTTCTTCTTATGCAAAACGGATTTGGCTTTTAAGGGATGATACTCAAAAGTATACTACTTTTTGAGATTTGTTCAAAAAGTTTAAACAAAGGTAAATCCATGTAATCCTGAATGCAAGTTATTGAATGTACTATATAGACAATAGACAATAGCATTGACAATTTTAAATGTATTTTACACCTAAGATGCACATACATATATTTTAAAGGGCTATGCACATACAATGGATTATAATATTAGCTCAAAAAAATGATAATCCTAATATGATACTAGCACTACCAACTCGAATTTTGATAATAGCTATTGATCTAAATTCCTATATCATCCTTTTTATTTTGACTGAAACTTATGCATTAAAATTAAAAGTGTACAATTTCAATGTGTTTTAGACATGTTCGTGCTAACACAGTACAATGGCTTATTGAGTTTTCTGAACTTTGGTGCTATGTAAATTTGCTTCAATGCTGATGATGTTGCAGATTTGCTCAATTGCTTTAATTCTTATATGATATGATATTATTTTGTATCATATGATATGAACTTTGGTGATATGATAGTATTTTGTAAATTTGCTTCAATGCTGATGATGTTGCAGATCTTATTTTGTATGATGAGATATTATTATGTAGATGTAATATTCAATGACTCATAAATATTAAATTCTATATTTATACGTAAAAAAGGAGGTCATTTTGGATTTGAAAAATTATTGTTTCTGTTAAAGTTTTATATTTAAAGATGACAATTAACTTTTAAAAATGCATTACGCTCAAGATTTGCTTTAAATCACAAGAACACCCTAACTATGCTAAGTTATCAAAGCTATTTTTTTTCTCACTTTTATTACATATTTATTACACTTGATTGGAAATTATCACCTTTAATATAAGATAAAACTATGATAACTATCTTAACTGCTCACCTCTATATTGAAAATTTTGAAAACAAATATAAACAAAATTTATTTTTTTTAATTGACTTTCATGTTTAATATGCAAATTTAAATGCTGTAAAATTTAATAAATCAAATTTAAATTTATTTCTAATTGTTTTTATATAATAGTTAGATAATTTTTTATTTTAAAAATGTGATTGAAATAGTTAATAAAACCGTACGGATTACAGTCTGTTAGATTCGGTCAAATAACAAATGTATATATTGTTTTTAATGATGTGATACAGAAGACAATTAGTTACATTCCATTTTTTTCACTGTTATATAAAAAGATTTATAAAATAATACAGGAAACAATATTGGTCTCAAATAGATAATTTAAGATATAAATGACGCACGGGTCTTCTACTAGTTTTGTATTTAAAATATTTATACTAAGAACAAAAAGTTATTTCATGATATAGTGAAGAAACATGTATGGAAATTAACTTTAACTTGAGAAACAATATTTTTTATGGTTCTGTGATTGAATGTGATGTGTATTTACTTTCAAAAATTTCATTGCGATTATTATATGTTTATAGTAATAATATTCAAATTAGTTTTGACATGTAATGAGATTTCAAATATAAAAGACAAATGTGGTCCTATTGACAATTATGATAGTGGTCCATTCCACATGATATTGCCAAATATCAAATGGTTCAAGATATGTACACAGCATTTTATGTTCACTCATTTCTCTTGTATTTAAGACATGTACACATGTACATTTTATGTTCACTCATTTCTCTTGTATTTGCCATTAAATCATAATGGAGTAATGGACATATCAAATCAAAAGAGGAAATTAGGAATAAATTAAGAAAATATCTCTTGTTACCTATATGACTAATGGGATCAAAGAGATTTAGTAAATGTTTTTACACATATACACGTGATATGAAGTCATTGCAGTACAATATTCGACTCATTCCAATTTGTTTGTTTAATTGAATTTTGTAGTATAATGTATTTTTATTAATTTTTTTTAAATATATTAAATAAAATTGATTTAAATAGTTTATCATAAAAATTATTTTAATTATTCTATCTTTTTATTACAATTTTTTAATGATTTATTTAAAATATACTTAAATATAAAAATAAATTTGATTGCCTTATAATAAAGTTTTTTTTTTTTTGGTTAATTGCATGTTACCCCCTGTAATGTTAGCGAATTTTGTTTTTCCCCCTCCCTGACTTTTGGCAACGGTTTTTTCAAGCAAACCGTTGCTAAAATCTGCCTTTGGCAACGGTGGGGGGTACGCTGATATGGCAGGGGGGTAAAATACAATTAACCCTTTTTTTTTTAAATCTTACCTAAATTTTTATACTTCAATTATAGTTAAAATATACTTCAATTTTTTATTTATATAAAACAACACACAGAGATATTTGTTAAAAATTTATATAAACTCTTCTAAATTATATGATTTCATCCCATCATATTTCACGAATCGGTTGTGCTGCTCAAGAATCGGTTGTGATGCAAAGTGGAGCAACTGATGAGAAGGTAAGTTGTATGGTGTTAACGGTTAACCGTCCTAAACTTTAAGTCCAAACATTTCTGATTCACGTTTTATGATGTTTTGTTATAACACCACGTTTTTTGATGTTTTCATTTTTTTTTTAATTTTTTTCATCTTTTTGGTGTGAAGATGTTGTTTACTCAGTTATATTTTTTCATATCCACTTTTTTAGTGTGAAGATGGTGTGAAGATTCAGTTGTATTTTTTCATGAACCGGTGTCGTAAATCAGCCCAGAGTTGAGAGGTTTGCTTCCAAATGTAATGTATGTGCTGTGGTGGATTCAAAGATCTGTCATCCTACGGAATTTGATTTCTACTTATGAAGTCATGCGGGAATTCAGGTATGATAACGATATTGATTTTGCTTCATTAGATAAGATTCGGATTTTTGCAATGTGTAGAGGTATCCAATTTATGTTGTGGTTCAAAATTTTGTAGGGTACAAGTAGACCATCACAATATCATGTCTTCTGGGATGAGAACAATTTCAGCACAGATGTTAGCAAGGCTGTTGAAATTGCACACTTTTCTCTATTTTTTACTCAGGTTTGTCTAAATTCCAACTTCACTCAAGATTATTCTTAGCCAAATGCAGAAAATACTGAGTGTTACAGTTGGTTCATTTAAAGTCGTGGTACCCTGCTTTGCGACTTCTAGGGCCAAAACATCGAGTTTCATGAAGGCAGCTACATATGCTGAAAAGATTAGAGTCGTTACTCACAATGTTATAGCCTCTGTTGAAAAAAACCAGTGTTTCAGCTATAAGAACGACATTCTATGAGATAATGAGGAAGCTTAGGACGAATCCTCTCATACATGCATGTCATAGTTTGTGACTTCCAATTCGGTCTTTATTGCGACACGGTAGTATTTGACTTTCACAGATCCACTCATATATGTAATTGTTTGTCTCTTACTCTCTTTATTTCTAGATGTTTACTGCATATCATGAAATTTTATGGCATTACATCTGTTAACTTTTAAATATCAGTTTGAAAGAATTTTGAGCCCTCATTTATTTGTTGCTTCATGATAGGAAGTGCGTGACGGTAAAAAAACCGTGTTCTCTCTCCAGAATTTTGTGGTATTCATCAGTTTTGTTATGACTAGGGTTTTAGCTTTTCTTTCGCATCAATTTTCAGAGGTCACAGACTACCATTTCACGATTTTGTTATGACTAGGGTTTCAACGCTTGTGTATTCATCAGTTTTGTTATGCTTTAACCTGATAGCAGGCGCCAATAAGTTTTCTCTCTGGTTTAGAGGATAGTGCTTTCATTAGGAGTCTCTGACTCTAGAACTTTCTATTTTCTGTTTGTAAGCTTTTATGCTCAGGCATCTTCATCACTTCTATTTGTGTACTTATGCATTGATATTTTCTGGTTTTGCAGCTCCAGCAAATGGATGATTCGTTTATGCATTGATATTTTCTGAATTAAACTCAAATGCTGAAATTGTAAAGCTTCCTTTTCTATGATTTAATGACACTGAAAATCGAGGTATGATGGTCCGTCAAATCGAGGGACAACAACCGCTGCTTTGAAAATCGAGGTATGCTGGTTTGGTGTATACTTCCAACAAGTAATTAGATAATCTGATTAAGATTAAGTCATGTCCTTCTTATGTGTAATAATTGTGGAATATGTTTCCTGCCGTTAAAATCAGTAATGCACTTAATTTTGTATACCTGTTAATGAGGCCTTATATTTTGTCATTGTCACCAGTTAAAAATCTTCTTCTGTGTCGAGAAATGTTTCCAAAATGCCTCAGTCATCAGAATACAATGAAATGTTTCTTATTGAAGGTGGAAGAGTTATGGAATTTCCAACTTAGAAGATTTTTTGTGGTGGTGGCTCTCCAGCAAGAAATTAGTCATGTTGGTCAATTGATGAATTTTTCGGCGTAACTGATTTCAGTCAAAACTATAACTACATGAATGGATCATCAAGGGTATTTTGATAATTTCTGCAATTCTATATGGTAGCAAGGTTATATTCTTTTGCCCACCCTTTAATATTTTTCTTTTTGCCTTAACTTGCTCTCTTTTGCTCTTTACACGTATGCAGCCTAAATGAGTTTGATCTCAATTTTCAGGTATGACCCGGTGATGTATGTTCACAACTTAATTTATGCGTTGCCAAAAGAGATCAATAAAAAAGGTTAGAAATTTCTATAAAATAAAAATCTCATTCATGTTAATAACTTTATATTAATAACTTATAATGCAGAGGAGGAATATTGATATCAGTGGTATTTTTCAGGTTGTGGGGAGTTTAAGTTTTAGCTTGAGTGCAATTCTGAAGTGCAATTATGTTGTCAGTGGGAGTTTGGTTTTTCAAAGCTTGCGAATGTCATGTCCCATCTTATTTGGAGTGTGGGATTTTTTCGCTCTTGTGGCTGCAGATATCAGTGTCAATTTGGCCAGGTCTAATTGATGTACTGAGGTGGAGGCAAGCCTGTTATGGGTAGTCTTTGGCTGTGTGTAAATCCATTTGCGACAAGTTTATGTTTATGTTTCCTAATATGAGATGGTCACTTGCACAATACATCTTTGACTAAGAAAACTGTCAACTAGAACACCTATAGTATCTGCATCTGCATCGCAGCCCTTTTCAGCGACCATAACTAAACAAAGTAACGCCTTCTCTACTTCAATGGCAGTATAATGCCCTTGGATCAAGATGGACCAAGTTTTGTTATCAGGGATGCAACCACTAGAATCCATCTCCTCCAGCACGTTACATGCTTCTTCAACCCTGTTCATCTTACAAATTCCAAAAACCACTTGACTGTAGGTGGTGTTATCTGGTTCACAGCCAACATTTCTCATAGTCTTAACAGTATTTTCTGCTTCGTCAACTTTCCCAGCACTTTTCAAACACCGGTGGATTCCATTGTAGATTTCCTTTATGAGAGTATGTTCTGCAGATTCATATTTCTCGGTGCTTATAATGTATCATTTATCAAATTCTTGTATAATCTCTTTTAATCTACTAAAAATGTTTTCTGTATAACCTTCTAGGTAAGCATTAGTATTCAAAAACATTATGTTACAATTTCAACGACATAATTACCAAAACTAAGACTAGAATATGTTTGTTTGTTTGTTTGTTTGTTTGTTAGTTTGTTTATCTCAGGTATAGATGATACGTTTGGGAACAATCAGCTAATTCGTGTGAAAAACTTGGAGAGTGATGAGTTGGAATTTCTGAATAAAACCGTTAGCAATGGAGTTGCCTCAAATCCCTGAATTCAAGGGACTTTTGTGAACGGGTATGTACGAAGATGAATCAGGGATTGTGAAGTTTGTCTGTAGTGTGATTAGGAATGTGTTTCTAGAAGCATGTGTGGTCCCGTTTTGATTCCAAAAGTTTCACTGTTGTAAAAACTTGGTTTGCCCTGTATTTTTCTATAAAATTTTCTGTTGTGTGTGTTATTGATGTATGTATGTGGTCCCATCTCTGATTTTAAGGAAATTCACTACTGTAACAAATGAATTTACAGCTCTGTAACAATCTAATTCAAGAATTGGTGTATTGTTTTATTTCACTGCAGTGACTTGTGTTTATCATTGCCTTGTGCTCCTTCAACCAATGTATGAATTGATCTTCTATTATGATTTTAATTGCTGTAGATTGAATTTGGAATTGGTTCTGGTTGTGTTACATGGTTCTTATCATGAATTACTTAAAATGCCAAATTTGGAAATCATAAATTTTGAACGTCAATATCTTAATGTTTCTTGATTTGTTTGGCAGATTTTGACAAGGTTATGGAGAGAAAACAACATCCAAGAAGTATTTTTTGGGGCATGAGGAAAGGAAGCATGGCTTACCAAAACTACGTCAACTGGTGTATCTTTTGATGGTTGTTTATGTTCATTACATTTTCATAGTAGGTAAAAAATATACTCCCTCACATGGACTCTGCAGTATGTCAATATTTTCACGATAAGTACTAGCTACATCATTTTGACGGGGTCAACTTTGAAGGTAACATCATTTTCTAGATGATGGCCATCTTGCTCACTACATGGACTAGATGTTGTTGTTCATGTTGTAGTGAGGGACTTCTTTATCATGCCGGTAACATCTATGTTCTATATTTTCTCAAAACTAATAAATTGTTTATACATTTGAAGGAAAAGGTGATAAGGTAATAAATTGGTTGATTTTGATACTTTTGATTCATTTTTTGTATTTATATTTTTTAACCATTTGGAAGAAAAGGCAAGACACAATACCTCTTCAAAAATTTATGGCAACATCACTGACTTTACTACATGAAATCTCTAAACTTGTCAAGCTTCCAAGTTCTGGAATCAGATTGAATCAAATAGATGTATAATTAGTTACTGAACTATGTGTCTAATAAGATGACAATGATTTCTTTTATAAACACAAAGATACATTGACAATTATATATTGTGTCTTATGTAGAAGTTATGCACAGTAAAATTGTGCATTTATATTGTGTCTTATATATATAATTTAACTTATTATATTGAATCTATCCAGATACATATCCTCAACATTATTAAAAGTTGAAAATGAGAGCAAATCAATTGTTATTGTTGTTGAAAATGGGCATCTTTAAGGAATAAAGAAGAATTGAAAGCAACTTGTTATGGTAGGAGAACATTTATTTACCTCTGTATATAATCTTAATAAATGGTAAAGCTTATCTTGTGTGTACGTCAAATTTGATACTCTGGATGACTATGTTGGTTTAGTCCAATACATTAGCATAGCATGACTATCTTTTTACTTATTTCTTCTAATGTAACTATCTTAGCTTATACTAGGTAACTATGATAAATATTTATTTAGTTTAGTCCAATACAATAGCATTAATGTCTTTATAGTTATTTCTTCTTATGCAAAATGGATTTGGCTTTTGAGGGATGATGCTCAAAAGTATACTACTTTTTTAGATTTGTTCAAAAAGTTTAAACAAAGGTAAATCCATGTAATCCTGAATGCAAGTTATTGAATGTACTATATAGACAATAGACAATAGCATTGACAATTTTAAATGTATTTTACACCTAAGATGCACATACATATATTTTAAAGGGCTATGCACATACAATGGATTATAATATTAGCTCAAAAAAATGATAATCCTAATATGATACTAGCACTACCAACTCGAATTTTGATAATAGCTATTGATCTAAATTCGTATATCATCCTTTTTATTTTGACTGAAACTTATGCATTAAAATTAAAAGTGTACAATTTCAATGTGTTTTAGACATGTTCGTGCTAACACAGTACAATGGCTTATTGAGTTTTCTGAACTTTGGTGCTATGTAAATTTGCTTCAATGCTGATGATGTTGCAGATTTGCTCAATTGCTTTAATTCTTATATGATATGATATTATTTTGTATCATATGATATGAACTTTGGTGATATGATATTATTTTGTAAATTTGCTTCAATGCTGATGATGTTGCAGATCTTATTTTGTATGATTAGATATTATTATGTATGATGTAATATTCAATGACTCATAAATATTAAATTCTATATTTATACGTAAAAAAGGAGGTCATTTTGGATTTGAGAAATTATTGTTTCTGTTAAAGTTTTATATTTAAAGATGACAACAAACTTTTAAAAATGCATTATGCTTAAGATTTGCTTTAAATCACAAGAACATCCTAACTATGCTAAGTTATCAAAGCTATTTTTTGTTCTCACTTTTATTACAGATTTATTACACTTGATTGGAAATTATCACCTTTAATATAAGATAAAATTATGATAACTATCTTAACTGCTCACCTCTATATTGAAAATTGTGAAAACAAATATAAACAAAAAAAAAAATTTTAATTGACTTTCATGTTTAATATATACAAATTTAAATGCTGTAAAATTTAATAAATCAAATTTAAATTTATTTCTAATTATTTTTATATAATATTTAGATAATTTTTTATTTTAAAAATGTGATTGAAATAGTTAATAAAACCGTACGGGTTACAACCCATTAGATTCGGTCAAATAACAAACGTATATATTGTTAGCTTATTGAAAGAAAAAAAACGTATATATTGTTTGTAATGATGTGATACAGAACACAATTAGTTATGTTCCATTTTTTCCACTGTTATATAAAAAGATTTATAAAGTAATACAGGAAACAATATTGGTATCAAATAGATAATTTAAGATATAAATGATTTTACCCGTGCAGACGCACGAGTCTTCTACTAGTTTTGTATTTAAAATATTTATACTAACATCAAAAAGTTATTTCATGATATAGTGAAGAAACATGTATGGAAATTAACTTTAACTTAAGAAACAATATTTTTTATGGTTCTGTGATTGAATGTGATGTGTATTTACTTTCAAAAATTTCATTGCGATTATTATATGTTTATAGTAATAATATTCAAATTAGTTTTGACATGTAATGAGATTTCAAATATAAAAGACAAATGTGGTCCTATTGACAATTATGATAGTGGTCCATTCCACATGCTATTGCCAAATATCAAATGGTTCAAGATATGTACACAGCATTTTATGTTCACTCATTTCTCTTGTATTTGCCATTAAATCATAATGGAGTAATGGACATATCAAATCAAAAGAGGAAATTAGGAATAAATTAAGAAAATATCTCTTGTTACCTATATGACTAATGGGATCAAAGAGATTTAGTAAATTTTTTTACACATATACACGTGATATGAAGTCATTGCAGTACAATATTCGACTCATTCCAATTTGTTTGTTTAATTGAATTTTGTAGTATAATGTATTTTTATTAATTTTTTTTAAATATATTAAATAAAATTGATTTAAATAGTTTATCATAAAAATTATTTTAATTATTCTATCTTTTTATTACATTTTTTTAATGATTTATTTAAAATATACTTAAATATAAAAATAAATTTGATTGGCTTATAATAAAGTTTTTTTTTTTTTTAAAACTTACCTAAATTTTTATACTTCAATTATACTTAAAATATACTTCAATTTTTTATTTATATAAAACAACACACACAGAGATATTTGTTAAAAATTTATTCACACAGTTATTTGTTAAAAATTTATATAAACTCTTCTAAATTATATGATTTCATGTCATATATATATATATATATATATATATATATATATATATATATATATGGGTTACGCTAATGCACACCCATGTAGGTGTGCATTAGCAATATACACCTTAGTGTATTTTTGTGTGGGGTCCATCAATTTTAGGTGAAACTCACATTAGAAAGATGAAGAAAGAAAAATAGAAAGAAAATAGATGTAGTGTATTTTTTGGTGGGGCCCACCAATTTTGGGTGTATGTTAGCATTTCTATATATATATATATAGGGGGCATATCAAGTGAGAGTGATTTTAAAATGAGAGATGAGAGGAATAAACAACAGCCATTAGATCAGATTATCAAGAGAGAGAAATTAATAGTCATATTAATGAATAAGTTTAATCAGTATTGTTTGATTGATCTAATGGTTGTTATTTATTCCTCTCATCTCTCATTTTAAAATCACTCTCACTTGATATGCTCACTATATATATATATATATATATATATATATATATATATATATATATATATATATATATATATATATATATATATATATATATATATATATATATATATATATATATATATATATATATATATATATAATATTTTATATTTTATATTTGTTGAAATTTATATTTCCCATCATTTTTCTAAGTAAAGCTTCTCACATCAATTATTTTGTATAGTAAATAAGATTTATCTTTAAAATTTATCTATTTTTTCATTTATTCTCGATGCTTTAAATTAAACAATATAAAGTTTATTTTATAAAAGACTTATATATTGAAAAAACAGATATCATAAAAAGGAGTTAGCGGACAATATTAAAATTCACTTAAAAGATTATAAATCTTATAAAAGAAATTAAGCTTATTTTTGACAATGTCATTTTAATATTCAAAAGGATAAAGTCAAATAATGCAAGAGAAATAGAGGCGAACCATACATTAGTAAAAATCATATCCACAATTTTTACTTTTCTTATATATGTCAAATGACTTAGATGCAATTAAAATAGTGCAAGATTCCCATGTGTTTATAAACTCCTGACTCCTGAGGCACTAAATTGACTTTAAAAAGTTGTCCACCAAGACAGAATCAATTTCAATCCAAAACTTATAGAAATATTGATCATTTTTTACCTATATTGCTCTTATAACTTGACATAACTTTGCAAAAAAAACTAATTCATCCAAAGAGAAGCTCAACCAACGCTAAAAAAAATACCTAAGCATTACACAAAGTTACACACGATATTATGTAATATGCAATGAATGTTGATGCAATGCATTTTATACTCTACTCCATATGCATGTGGTACCAGTCACTAAACCTGTGGCTTATTCTAGAAGGACATGTGGGTTATCTTACTTACCAAATTATTCTTTCTGAGTTATATAGTTTAGGAGGACATGTGAGTTACGTTCCGTACTACAACACTCTCTAGACGTACGTAGAATCTCAAATGTCTATGAGAATATCCGAGCTACGTACGTACTATAACACTCTCGCTAAACTCTAAACTGGGAGGACATGCAAGCTACATATACTACAACACTCTCTCTAGACGTCTGTATACTCTCAACTGTCCAAGAGTACATGTGAGCTACGTCTCTACAATGACACTCTTTTTAGATGTAAACCTACTCCCACTATGGTATGATGCATGATGAACAGACATACGTGAATTCCTCCAAAATCTCCTTCCTCTTTTGTAAAACATTTGCCTTGATTACCACATTAGGGTTTTCACAATGTTTTACCACACATTCACTTTGATTGCCACATTACAGTTTCACAATGGTTTTATCAAACTTTCAACTCAGTTGCCACATTAGGGCTTCACAACGATTTTACCAATCATTGGTCACATGTCCTAAGGTTTACCTCACATTCATTTATTGATAGTAGTATTACACGCGCGCGCACACACACACACACACACACACATATATATATATATATATATATATATATTATATATATACCTTACCACAAGATAGGTCTTAGTACTAGCTTTCTAATGCATCAAACCATATCTCAATTGGAGTTTCTAAACGCAAGATACGACTTTTTCAATAACTCCAAAACATGTAATCAATTACACATTTGGTGTAATCGATTACGAAGTTGTTTTGTTTAGGTTTTTACATCTCCTGAAGGGGTGGTAATCGATTACACCACTTTTTACAACTGCTAAAACAATTAGTACAGCTACTGAAGGGGTGGCAATTGATTACACCCTGGATGTAGTTAATTAGACTGTATAAATTTTCACGTTTCACAGTAGTAATCACAAATAAACTCAATTCAAGCTCAAGAAATTGTCCTAATAGGAGTTTATAAAACATAATACATTATGGCATAAAATAACCATCAATTAAACACAATCCATTCATCATAACACATACTCATCAAATCAAAATATGATATAAACATTCATACAAGTAAATTAGGGGAAAACACATAAATATATTCAAATAACCTAACTCATTAATGATATGAGCGAGATTCATAACCTATGGTTTATGAATAATCATCTCATGGAGTAATTCCAATAATTAGAATGGATTCAGAATTATAGGGAAACTCCGCTACCCTAAATGCTAAAGTACCAATGTTCTAGAATAATATCCTCTTACCTTTTTTGTTGAAGAAATTCCTCTGCGAAGCTCTCAACAATGGCGACAACCCTCATTTGCACAATCTCTACGGTTATCTTTTTGGTGATTTGAGATTTCTCTCTTAGATTTTAGGAGAAGAAAAGTTTCTTTAGAGAAGAAGAGAGTGACTAGGATTTTTCTTTTTCTTCAGAGAAATACATGTTTCTCTTTTTATTTTCCGCTTTTCCCAATTTCTCTCATTTTTCACTATTTCTCTCTTTTCTCTCCTTTTCCCTTTTTCTTTTCTCTATTTCTCATTCTTCTTTATTTCTCCCCCTCTTCTCTATTTCTCTTTTTTTTTTCTAAATTATAAATAAATTCCAAATAATAATAATAATAATAATATAAAGAATGAAATCATAAAAATACAATAAAATTGAAATAATAATAGTAACAATATTTTAGGTGTTTTTGGGGTGTTACACATAACACGAAGGACAGGTTAACGATGAATTTAAAAGTTTTTTTTTTATAATTGAGAAATATGACATAGAAGCTTCGGTGGTTAGCTTAGACTTGTTACCTGCCAAGTTAACTCGAGCCAATACCTAAGAGATGAAAATATAAAAATTAGTGAAATGATTGTTGAAGTAATACTTGTTCCTAACTGACCAAATCACAAGTATTATATTGATCATGGAAGACTTGATGACCAAGGAACATTAAGCAGCCATACCTTTATTACTGGAAAAACAAAAGTATTCAAGATAATATAATTGCAAGTTTGTGTTAATTTTGGCATTGAGCAAATGCCAAATGTTAACAGCATAAGGGAATTTAATACACAAGTGAAAAGTGGATTCTTCATGGCCTTTACACATACTACAGATTTAGGCCATTGACCAATCCCTTAATTTCAGCATGTTATTTGTGGGAACATTATTGTGCATTAGCCTCTATATCACTAGAGATTTCAAATAAGGTATGTCCAAGGACCAAATTTATTTATCCTAATTAAGCTTAAGAGAAGAATGAGATTTGAAGGTATAAGATTATCTAAGAGTTAAGTCACCTGAACAGAAATTTCTCCAAAAGTTTTGCTCATTGATATAGACAATTGTAAAGTTTATTTGAGGACCTCGTGCATTATGAAATGAAAGAGAATGATCCACTCAAAAGGAAAATGGCACTGATTTAAAATAATAAAATATTCCACATTAGAATTTAGGAAAATTGAATGGCCTTCTAAATTAATAAGATTAGTTTTTTGCAAAAGAGGTGCCTTACACCCATAATATCTCTATAAATTGATTGAACATCCATCAATATACAACCATTTGGTTTTGCTAATCAAAATCCAGAATTCAGCTGGCTTCATGCTACACTAGAGATATGAAAAAATGTTACGGTTCATGGTGCCAGCCTTTCTTCAGACTTTATTTTCAGAAAGCTTGGACCAAGGATATTCAATTTTCATCAAATCACATACCATATTCAAAATAGAGACCTTATTTTAGCACACAAGATATCTCACACCTAAACTTAGAATTAGCCAAAGCAATGGGCCATAACATGCCCATGGAGTTTGCATCTTCAGTCTTAACACAACAACAAAATCCCAAATAGCTGCTAAAACCCAATCGCTGAAACACAATCCCAAATCGCTGAACTCAATTGCTCGTTGAACTTAATTGATGGCTGAACCCCTAGTCTCCTTCCCTAAACTTAATCTCTCGTGATTTCTTCTCACGAGCCATCAATCATTCAATCGCTCAACCCTTCTTCTCCAAATTTCTTGTCATAACTAGCTTTACAAGAGGTATGGGAGAACCCCATTTCTCTACAATTATTTTATAGGTTTAAGCTATTATTTTGAGTGTTTGGTTGCAAGTTCCATGATTTCGTTCGATACAAATTTAGAATGTTTGGATTTTTATCAATAAGTAAGAGTATAATTCGCTCAATTGTTGTTGAATGTTTAAGTTTAAGCTCTATATTTTTTTCATATGATTGTTGTAAGAGTATGTATGATTTGGATTTTTAAACATATGGATTTTTGGTTTCGTGTTGAAACCTATAATCTGTGTTGCTTATATGTTTATTGCGTATAATCTGTGTTACAATTTCCAAGTTGTGTTAGATTTGTTAAGGAATAAATGCATGTGAGGTTATTTTTTTGTTGAAGTGCCGATGATACAATTTGGGTTGAGTTTAGGATATAGAGCATAATCAATAGTGTGAGAGTGAGACTAATATTTGAGTTTGTTGTTTTTGCTTTGTATGAGGTAGAATAACCTCAAAGTATCAGGTCCCAATTGGATAGGAGGTCATATCTCATTCCATAACGATTCAAAATCCAACATTAGGATTGGATTGTGAAAGTTGTTATTGTCACTACTGCATATTTGATCTATTATATAACATATTTAATATCGTTTACACATAAACTTCTTCAACTTCAAACATTCCAAGCTCTCGGTGCTTGCTTGAATTCGTACAATGCCTTCTTCAACTTCAAGACTTTTTCTTCTTGGCCTTTTACTTCATAGCCCCGTGGTTGCTTGATATAAACTTCTTCTTTGAGAAAACCATTCAAGAAGGCCGACTTCACATCCATTTGATAGATCTTCCATTCATTTGGGGGTGTCAAAGAAATGATCAGTTTAATAGTTTCAAGACAAGCAATTGGGAAAAATACCTCATCATAGTCAATTACTTATCTTTGAATATAGCCTTTTGCCACCAATCTTGATTTGTATCTCTCCACGTCTCCTTTTGCATTCTTCTTCGCCTTGTACACCCATCTTACTCCGATTGCTTTGTGTCCTCATGGAAGTGTAATACCCCGTAAATTATTTCACTCTGGATAATATTATTATGATCAACTGGGTTCCGGTTTACTCTGAGAATTTGTTGGATAAAGTAATTAGAGTAAACTGATGAGCTCAGAGCAGATCAAATTAATATTATCTGACACTGCGGTTTTAACTTTTGGCGTTATAGAGACTTTTTGGATATTTAGTAGTGTTACTAACTAACGACATTTCTCTATATCATCTCATTTTCTTTTTCCTCTTCATTTGGAACAAAAGATAGAAAATAGTAAGAAAGAGAAAGTAGAGAGAGGAAGAGGAAAGGAAAGAAAAGAAGAAAAGTTCAAGAGCTCAAGATCAACAACCATCGTCATTGCATCTCAGCTTCTTCCAGGTGGGTTCTAGATAGAGACTTTAGAGTATAATTTCTTGAGGTTTTAGAGTTAGGTTGGATTTTGGAAAAAATGGGGTTTTGTGCAAAATCAAAGAATCTAACGGTTGAAGTGCGTTATAAATTGCTTGGTATGATCAAAATATGTGTAGAATCATCTATTGGTAATTGTTATGAAGTTTGGATTGGTTTGATTTGGTTGAAAATCTTAGGGTTTTGTGTAGAAACTATGTGTTAATGTGGAAATCATGTTTGATGAAGTTTGTTGGTTAAACCATGTTAGGACCATGATAATATACCTCTATTGGTTGTTTGGGTATGGTATTGAGGATGAAATTGTAGGTTGGAAGTTGCTGTCAAAGGGTTTATTTTTCTGCATAACGCAGAGCGCGCTTAGCGCGGTCTGGAGATTTTTCACCCTTTCCAGGCAGCAAGGAGCGCGCTTAGCGCGGGAGGGACCCGCTTAGCGCGACCTGGAACAAAAGTAAAAATATTTTCAAAAACTCATATCTTTTGACTCGGGTGTCCGATTTAAGTGTTCCTTATATCAATCTGAAGCTCTGAAAATACTCCATTTAATGGAAGTGAAAATACTAGTGTTGTGGCCGATTAAATAAATCAGAGGAAACCGGAATTGGTGTAACTTTGTGGTATGTTGAATTATGTGATTTCATTATATGATTGACTTGTGTTTACCTATTTTCTCTTGTTGTTAAGCATATTTGAGAGTGTATGCATGTTAAAATGTGAAATAGGTAGAGTGAGAAATATTATCATTTGAATTAGGTTGGAACCTAGTAACGGCTAGGAAAGTATTGAATAACATAACGACGACACTCATGCATTAGAGGCCGAGGCGTGCGTCTATTACCGAACGGTATGGAAATAACTACACTAGTATGGATCATGTATTATTGTGCTTATTTGGAAAAGACAAAGAGGTCTTAAGGCAAATGTGGCCTTGTGATTGTCGAATACAATCATGTTGTGTTTGTGATCACGTAATCGTAACCGTTTATTTTGGGTGCAGTTTCACGGGTCTCGAGCTCCTCTGAAACGTATGCACAATTACTTGACAGGTTTGATTCCTGTGTGTAGTATGAATGGAACCCAAGGGTAGAGACTTGTGATGGTTAACAGGCCATGTGAAGTGACGGTTCACGGCTAACAGACCGTTGTTCCCGAATCCATTTCGTACGTCAAGTAAATGACAATGATCCATGACTCGGGTCGACTTCTAGACGTAGAAGAGGACGGGAAAAGGGGATGCCTTGGTAAGGTTATCGATTAGTGATATTGTGAGTTAACAAGACTCACGAACATGGATCCTTATAGTGTGTGTGAGTACTCAAAGTCACTTCCCTTCCCCTTTTGACTTGAGTTAGGTGTGATAGAACCTTGTAAAGCTGAGAGGACCTACAAGATAGGGAACTCACTGAGATTTGATGTATCTCACCCCACGTTGTTGATTATTTTATAGGTACTACAAGTTCGGCGAAGGGTAAGGATAAATTTGTTTGACTTTCCTTACTATCTTATCTTTTTGGGATGCCAAGACTTCTGTTGTGAAGAATATTTTTGAGATCATTATTTGATCTAGTTCTTAGTGTTGGAACATCTTGTATATATAATGCCATAGTCTTTTTGGTATTAGGATTTTGAGCATGTATATGTATAATGTGTTAACTAGGAGCTTATTGTATTTCAGTACCAAAACGTGAATTCATATATGATATGGATGATTTAATGCATTATATTATATATGGGTGTTACAGTTGGTATCAGAGCAGGTCGTATCCTCGACCTAGCCATGAAATAGGATAAGCATTTCTTTCCGTTTCATATGCGTGGTGTCGTCATTGGTCCTGCGTGTTATACTTATGGTATTGAGCCTGATCAACTTAATCCTATCTGTATGACATCCAGGAACATGGCGGACGGGCGCAGAAACAATCGTGGTAGACCCAGAACCACTCCGGCAGGAACAAATCCACCAGGTGATGATGGGAATGTCCCTTTGTATCAATTCATGCAACAGATGCAGCAACAACAGAATCAGTTTATGCAACAAATGGTACAGAAAATAGCTGGGGGTCTACATCCTCCAGTGGTTGTTCCAGAAGCTACAGGTGGAAGCTTTAGGGATTTCATCCATATGAATCCTCCGGAATTTCAGGGAGGGTTAGATCCGGTAAAGGCTCACGAGTGGATAACCGGCATGGAAATGATCTTCCTAATAGTCCAGTGCAGTGAGGAAAATAAGGTGGTTTACGTTTCTCACTTGTTGAAGGGTCCTTCCATGAGGTGGTGGGAAAATGCCTCAGCCTTGATGACCATTCAAGAGGTACCCAAGGTCTGGGAGCGGTTCAAGATTAATTTTATGGAGAAATATTTCCCAAGTTCCTTAAGGTCTCAGAAGGAATTCGAGTTTCAATAGTTGAAATAGGGTAACTTGACTGTGGCTGCTTATGCGGAAAGGTTTGAGGTTATGGCTGCTTATTCTAGGTAGGCCATGTATGCTCGGGACGAGAGGTGGAAGATTGGTCAGTTTCTTTTTGGTTTGATGGCTGAAATTTCACATAGTGTGTCTCAGAGGGAGTTCACTAGCTATGCCGAATTGTTAAGGCAGTGCTACGTGGCAGAACACAGTTTGAAGAAGGTGCAAGCGGAAGGAGAATTGAGTAGGTTGAATCAGGGTGATCGAGGGAGATCAAATCAACAATTTAGAACGAGACAATAAGCTTTTAAAGGGAAGCAAGTTCAGAGTTCTAGGACCAGTGCACCTCCTGTGTGCCGTTCTTGTGGTAAAGTGCATTCTGGTAGATGCAGTGTTGAAAGAATGAGATGTTATCAGTGTCAGAAAGTGGGACACATAGCGAGGGATTATCCTAAAAATAGAAACCAAATGCAAGAAAGGAATATCGGTCGGGTGTATACCTTGGATGCAAGGAAAGCAAAGGGTGACAACTCTTTGATTGCTGGTACGTGTTTCGTTAACGGTAAACCTTGCTTTGTATTATTTGATTGTGGAGCCACCCACTCTTTTGTATCGATGCAATGCGTGAAGCGACTTGGGTTGCAAACTGTTTCGTTGTCTCCACTCATGGTGGTTACTAATGAAATGGATGAGATAGTGGAAACACCTCTAATGTGTGAAAATTGTGTTTTTTCCGTGAATGATAGAGTTTTCAAATTGACCTTATCTGTTTACCGCTTAAGAAAATTGATGTCGTTTTGGGGATGGATTGGCTTTCTGCTAATTCAGTGTTTATTGGGTGTGAGGAAAAGCTAATCATCATTCCATCAGTTGAGGATACCCCGAAGGATGTATTAACAACTATTTTAGAAGGTACGGTGAGAATGATAAATTTCTTGTTTGAAAATGAGAAATCTGTTTTACTGGTTCTTACTAAGAAGGGGAGTAGTGACCAGCAAGTGCTGAGTATTCTTGTAGTATGTGAGTTTCCTAAAGTTTTTCCCGAGGACATTACTTCTCTTCCTCCGGAGAGAGAGGTTGAATTCTCTATTGACCTGGTACCGAGAACGGCTCCTATATTCGTTTCCCTGTATCGGATGGCACCGCTTGAATTAAGAGAATTAAAAGACCAATTGGAGGACTTAATGGCTATGCATTTTGTTATACCTGGTGTTTCACCATGGGGAGCTCCAGTGTTATTGGTAAAGAAGAAAGATGGTGGAATGCGTTTGTGCATTGATTATCGTAAGTTGAATAAAGTCACCATTAAGAACAAGTACCCCTTACCCAGGATAGACGACCTGTTGGATCAATTGAAAGGAGCCTGTGTGTTCTCGAAGATTGATTTACGGTCGGCTTATCATCAGATTTGAGTGAAGAGTTCTGATGTGCCTAAGACTGCATTTAGAATTCGTTACGGCCATTACGAATTCTTAGTGATGCCTTTCGGTGTGACTAATGCTCCAGCTATTTTTATGGATTATATGAACCGTATATTTCAAGCTTACTTTGACCAATTCTTCGTGATCTTTATTGACGACATTCTTATTTATTCTCGTACTCCACAAGAGCACGGAGAACATCTGAGAATTTTCTTATCGGTATTGCAAGAGAAACAACTTTTTGCAAAGTTAAGTAAGTGTGAATTTTGGATGTCGAGAGTTAATTTTCTTGGACATGTTATATCTCAAGGTGGTGTGGCAGTGGATCCGTCGAAGGTAGAAGCAGTGATTAATTGGGAGAGACCGAGGAATGCTTCAGAGGTTAGAAGTTTCTTGGGATTGGCGGGTTTCTATAGAAGGTTCATCAAGGGTTTTTCTCAATTGGCTTTACCAATGACAAAGCTTACTCGGAAAGATTGTGCTTATGAGTGAGATTCGGGTTGTGAGCAAAGCTTCATGAAATTGAAGGAAAGTTTGACGACGGCTCCTGTGTTAATCATTCCTGATCCTAACAACTCTTACGAAGTATTCTGCGATGCTTCTAAGATGGGATTAGAAGGTGTTCTGATGCAAGGCGGTCAAGTTGTAGCTTATGCTTCTCTGCAATTGAAAGTTCATGAGAAGAATTATCCAACTGATGATTTGGAACTAGTAGCGGTTGTATTTGCACTGAAGGTGTGGCGTCATTATTTTTATGGTGTACGTTTTGAAATGTTCAGTGATCATAAAAGTTTGAAGTATTTATTTGACCAAAAGGAGTTGAATATGCGACAAGGAAGGTGGATGGAGTACTTAAAGTATTATGACTTAGAATTAAAGTATCATCCGGGAAAAGCAAATAAAGTGGCAGATGCTTTGAGTCGAAAGATAGTTCATGGGGCCAAATTGCTGATATTGGAATATACCTTATTTGAAAAGTTTAGGGATCTAAACCTTCAATTTGTTTGGACTCCTAACGGTGTGATTATGGGAAATTTGAATATCAATTCTACTCTTAGGGAGGAAATCCAACAAGGACAATGATTGGATGAGAAGTTACAAGAGGTGTTAGTACAACCAGGTTTCGTGCGGGCTACCGACGGACTTATTTTGTTTAACCAAAGGATTTGTGTACCGGATGACACGGTGTTGAAAAGAAAGATTTTAGATGAAGCTCATAAATGTACTTTTACGATACACCCTGGTTCTTCGAAGATGTATCAGGACTTGAAGAAGGATTATTGGTGGTCCTTGAAAAATGATATTGCGGTGTATGTGTCAGAATGTACAGTGTGCCAACAGGTGAAGATTGAACACCAAAGACCGGGCGGTCTATTGCAACCTTTAGAGATTCTAGTTTGGAAGTGGAATAGTATTTCTATGGACTTTGCAGTAGGTTTACCCCGTACACAATGTGGTTATGATTCTGTTTGGGTGATTGTGGATCGACTAACGAAATCTGCGCATTTCTTAGCCGTGAAGACTACTTACAAGGCAAGTCATCTTGTAAGGTTGTTTATTGCTGAAATTGTGAAATTGCTTGGTGTTCCCTCTAGCATTGTGTCCGATAGAGATCCAAAGTTTACTTCAAGGTTTTGGAAGGTTTTTCAACAAGCTATGGGTACCAGATTGCGTTTGAGCACGTCAAATCATCCTCAGACGGATGGTCAGACTGGGCAAACAATACAAACGATGGAGGACATGTTGAGAGCTTGTGTGCTAGAAAGTAGAGGAAATTGGAAGGAACTTTTACCGTTGATTGAGTTTTCGTATAACAACAGTTACCATGCGAGCATTGGTATGGCTCCTTACGAAGCATTGTATGGGAGAAAATGTAGAACACCTTTGTGTTAGGCAAAAGTTGGTGAAGGTAGAATTTTGGGACCCGAAATTATTCATGAGACTATGGAAAAGATTTGAATGATCCGTGAGAAAGTTAAACAAACACAAGATCGTCAGAAAAGTTATGCGGACAACCGTAGGAGACCTTTAGAATTTGGGGAAGGTGACCATGTGTTTTTGAAAGTTACTCCGAGATTGAGGTTGAAAGGATCATTTAAGTCACGCAAGTTAAGTCCGAGATACGTGGGACCGTATCAGATCTTAGAAAGGATTGGTGAAGTTTCTTACAGATTAGCCTTACCACCCTCTCTTTTAGAGATGCATGACGTCTTTCATGTGTCTCAGCTTCAGAAGTTTGTTCCATATCCTCTTCAGCCAATTCTACCTGATACGATCGAGATAGAAGCAGATTTGACGTTTGAGCCTCGACCGAGTCGTATCACAGGAAGAGAAACTAAGGAATTAAGGAACAAAGACATTCCTCTTGTTAAGGTTCAGTGGGATGAGACGCATCCGGGTGATGCAACTTGGGAACTAGAATCCGAGATGCGAGAAGTTTATCCCCATCTTTTCAGGTAATTGTTTTAAATTCGTGGGCGAATTTCTATTTAAGGGGGGAGGATGTAATACTCCGTAAATTATTTCACTCTGGATAACATTATTATGATCAACTAGGTTCCGGTTTACTCTGAGAATTTGTTGGATAAAATAATTTGAGTAAACTGATGAGCTCAGAGCAGATCAAATTAATATTATCTGACACTGAGGTTTTAACTTTTGGCGTTATAGAGACTTTTTGGACATTTAGTAGTGTTACTAACTAACGACATTTCTCTATATCATCTCATTTTCCTTTTCCTCTTCATTTGGAACAAAAGATAGAAAATAGTAAGAAAAGGAAAGTAGAGAGAAGGAAGAGGAAAGGAAAGAAAAGAAGAAAAGTTCAAGAGCTCAAGATCAACAACCATCATCAACTCTTCATCATTTCATCTCAGCTTCTTCATCATCATCTTCTAATCCAGGTGAATTCTAGATAGACACTTTAAAGTATAATTTCTTGAGGTTTTAGAGTTAGGTTGGATTTTGGGAAAAATGGATTTTTTGCAAAATCAAAGAATCTAACGGTTGAAGTGTGTTATAAATTACTTGGTATAATCAAAATATGTGTAGAATCATCTATTGGTAATTGTTATGAAGTTTGGATTGGTTTGATTTGGTTGAAAATCTTAGGGTTTTGTGTAGAAACTATGTGTTAATGTGGAAATCATGTTTGATGAAGTTTGTTGGTTAAACCATGTTAGGACCATGATAATATATCTCTATTGGTTGTTTGGGTATGGTATTGAGGATGAAATTGTAGGTTGGAAGTTGCTGTCAAAGGGTTTATTTTTCTGCATAACGCAGAGCGCGCTTAGCGCGGTATGCCCGCTTAGTGCGGTCTGGAGACTTTTCACCCTTTCCAGGCAGCAAGGAGCGTGCTTAGCACGGGAGGGACCCGCTTAGCGTGACCTGGAACAAAAGTAAAAATATTTTCAAAAACTCATATCTTTTGACTCAGGTGTCCGATTTAAGTGTTCCTTATATCGATGTGAAGCTCTGAAAATACTCCATTTAATGGAAGTAAAAATACTAGTTTTGTGGCTGATTAAATAAATCGGAGGGAACCGGAATCAGTGTAACTTTGTGGTATGTTGAATTATGTGATTTCATTATATGATTGACTTGTGTTTACCTATTTTCTCTTGTTGTTAAGCATGTTTGAGAGTGTATGCATGTTAAAATGTGAAATAGGTAGAGTGAGGAATATTATCATTTGAATTAGGTTAGAACCTAGTAACGGCTAGGAAAGTATTGAATAAGATAACGACGACACTCGTGCATGAGAGGCCGAGACGTGCGTCTATTACCGAACGGTATGGAAATAACTACACTAGTATGGATCATGTATTATTGTGCTTATTTGGAAAAGACAAAAAGGTCTTAAGGCGAACGTGGCCTTGTGATTGTCGAATACAATCGTGTTGTGTTTGTGATCACGTAATCGTAACCGTTTATTTTGGGTGCAGTTTCATGGGTCTCGAGCTCCTCTGAAACGTACGCACAATTACTTGGCAGGTTTGATTCCCGTGTGTAGTACGATTAGAACCCAAGGGTAGAGACTTGTGATGGTTAACAGGCCATGTCAAGTGACGGTTCACGGCTAACAGGCTGTTGTTCCCGAATCTATTTCGTATGTCAAGTAAATGACAAGGATCTATGACTCGGGTCGACTTTTAGACGTAGAAGAGGACGGGAAAAAGGGATGCCATGGTAAGTTTATCGATTAGTGATATTGTGAGTTAACAAGACTCACGAACATGGATCCATATAGTGTGTGTGAGTACTCAAAGTCACTTCCCTTCCCCTTTTGACTTGAGTTATGTGTGATAGAACCTTGTAAAGCCGAGAGGACCTACAAGATAGGGAACTCACTGAGATTTGATGTATCTCACCCCAGGTTGTTGATTATTTTACAGGTACTACAGGTTCGGCGAAGGGTAAGGATAAAGTTGTTTGACTTTCCTTACTATCTTAGCTTTTTGGGATGGCAAGACTTTCGTTGTGAAGAATATTTTTGAGATCATTATTTGATCTAGTTCTTAGTGTTGGAACATCTTGTATTTATAATGCCATAGTCTTTTTGGTATTAGGATTTTGGGCATGTATATGTATAATGTGTTAACTAGGGTCTTATTGTATTTCAGTACCAAAATGTGAATTCATGTATGATATGGATGACTTGATGCATTATATTATATATGGGTGTTACAGGAAGTATAGTAAGTTTCCACGTATCATTTTTCGTGATTAACATGATTTCTTTATCCATGGCGTCTCTCTACTTTACGTTCTCAACAGTTTCATGATAGCTTAGAGGCTCGCAATCACCAAAAAGACAAAAGAGGTTAATGTCATATTGGTTCTAGGTTACCTCATAAAGCTCTTCAATAATTCTTAGTCGTGGTGTCCTCTCACTTGAGCTTGTTTCATCCAACCTTGGTGTCGATGAGGCAGATGGTGTAATATGTTCTTCTACCATTGGTTGTTCCATTTCGTCTTCTTCTGCAAAGTGAGGAAGAAAATCGTACCTATCTTCTTGAGCACTCCAATCCCAACAATCTTCTTCTTCGAACTCCACGTCACGACTTATGACGATCTTTTCACTATTTGAATTATATAGTTTGTACCCTTTGGAGCTTAAGTCGTAACCCACAAATATGTACTTTTCACTTTTATCATCGAGCTTTGTTCTCTATTCATCAAGAACATGGGTATAGGCAATGCTTTCAAACACTTTGAGGTGAGAGATCCCATGCTTCCTTACACTCTATACTTTTTGTGGTGTCTTCTCATGCACACTTCTTGTTGGGAACAGTTTGTCAGGTAAATCACACATGCCACTACTTTGGCCCAAAACTCTTCCGACATCTTCTTGCTCTCAAGCATGCTTCGCAACATGTTATGTATGGTCCAATTATTTCTCTCCGATACTCCATTTTGTTGTGGAGATCTTGGCATTGTTAGTGGGCGGCGGATTGCATGATCTTCATAATATTTGTGGAACTCATTTGAAGTGAACTTTCCTCCTCGGTCAGATCTCATGACCTTAATGGAAATACCACTTTCTTTCTCCACAAGGGCTTTGAAATTCTTAAAGTTTTCAAACACTTACGACTTCTTCTTCAAGAAATAAACCCATGTTTTTCTGAAATAATCATCAATAAAGAAGAGAAAGTAATTACTCTTACCAAAAGAGTTTGGATTGATTGGTCCACAGACATCGGTGTGTATGAGCTCTAGCGGTTTTGTCGCTCTTAATGTTAATTCCTTTGGAAAGCTTTTCCAGAATTGCTTCACAATTAGACATCCTTCGCAGAGTTAGTCTGAATGGCAAGCCACTCACCATCTTCTTCTTTGACAAACGTTCTAGAATGTCAAAGTTGTGGTGTCTGAATCGTAGATGCCATAGCCCCGAAGAGTCTGTATAGCAAGCCTTGAGACAATTTGCCACATCATTTTGAATGTTCAAGAGGAACATCCTATTCTTTGACATAGGCAACTTAGCAATCAAGTTATGACCATATTCTCTTAAAAAAATACTATGTTCTTTCAAGTGGATGTCATAGACTTTCTCTAATAATTTTCCCAAGATCAAAATATTATTCTTCATGTTAGGAATATTGTAAACATTGGATATGAATTGATGACTCCCATTCTTCAAGCATATGAGAATTTCACATTTGCCTTTGACCGGTATCTTTGAGTCATCTCCAAATGAGACATTGCCAGTTGTTGCTTTATTGATCTTTACGAACATGCTTCGATCGCTGCAGATATGGTTGCTTGCGTCGGTGTTGAGGTACCACTTGTTTCTTTTCTCTTCAACTTGGTTTTGGCACGCGAGCAACAAATTTTGTTGTGGAGACATCATCAAGGGTTGTTGTATTTGAAGCATTGGGTAGGCATGTGGCTGGCATGGCGAAGGGTTGCCCTCTCTCTTAAATGGTACTTGTCCCTCTTAAGTCCCTCCATAGTTTCTTGGGACATGTGGCAAGTTCGTTTGTGAGTATCAGGAAGTCGGCTAGCTAGATATTTGGAGAAAAGTCTAAAGTGGAAAAGGTATGCAAATGTATGTGTATGTGTGCAAATGCATGGTTATGCAAAAATATTTTTTTTAGAGATGCTAAAAGTTTTTTTTCATGGAGATACTATGTACATGAGGATTTAGGATAATATAGACATAAGAAAACCCATAAGGATTAGGGATTGTGACAGACAAAAGGAAACCCTTACGGGTTCAGGGATTGTGATAGACAAAAGGAAACCCTTACAGGTTTAAGGATTGTGACGACACAAGGAAACCCCTACGTGTTTAGGCTAGTGATGGATATAGAACCCACATATGGGTTGAAGGATAATGTCTAATATAAGGACACTTTGTTTAAGAAGTCTCCTTATCGATAGGGATAATGATCGGCATGGGAAACCCAAATGAGTTTAAAATAGGTAAGGTAATATGCAAGCATGACCTAACTAAGGTATTCTTATTATGACGAGTTAGTTTTAGGTTTAGACTACCCAATCCTCTCATAGGATAAGCTCTAGGATTTTATTTGGTTATCTTTAGAACAAACCCAAGGTTATGGATCCTAGGTGAAACTTCATCATAATAGGGCATAACCCTCCCATGATAAAATTTCAACAAGGTCTCCCTTAGGGAGGCTTCGTATAAAGAAAGTCTTGCCATCATCATTTATTTGTTCAACAAATTCAACAGGGTTTCAACAATTTTATGAGTTAGTATTTGATTTTAAAAACCATGGTTAATATGATTATGCATTGTGTCGTGACTGGAAAATTTGAGAGTCACCATCATCCTTTATTTTTTTCCTAAGGAACAGGGAAATAATGATAAAACCTAAGGTTAAAGGTAAGACTTAGGGTTCAGGAGTCGATTAAGTGAGGGGAAGGTGTTAGGCACCCCTCACCTTCATTGTACTCAATGAGATCCTTCTCTAATTCTAGGGTTATTGGGTTTTCCTAAGGATGTATGCTTATAAGTTTATTATTTGCTTGATACTTATTTATTTACGAAGAATTAAATTATTATTGTTAGAAAGTGTTTTAATTTAATAAAGGGAAAATATTTTATTTCCAAAGTAAGATTTAATTACTAAGGGGAACAAAAAAAGATTTTTTATTATTGTACTTGCTAGAGTGTTACAACTTTGTGCTTACGTACTCTCAAGCATTATGAGGGATCAGAGTATTGTCGTTCGTCTAGAAAATATTTGTTTGTTTGTTGATTTTAGATTATTGAAAAGTTCTCAACGCATCAGGGACGGAGAAATGTTTGATTTGAAAAAGTATCTTAATGCACAAGGGCAGAGACCAAAATGTTTGAATTTGTTTAGATAGATTTTACTTGATTATGTTGATTGCAAAAATATTATGATTAGTTTTGATTTAGAAAAATATTTTAAATAATATATGTATATATAATTATTTAGTAAAATCAGAAAATTTATTAATGTTATATTTTTTAATATTTTTTATTTAATTATTTAACCCTAATTATTGAGTATTCTAACTAGTTTAATTAACCTTAATTACTATCTTAATATTAGTCCAAATATTAATCATAAAATTATCCTAATAAAAAACCATAATATAATTTTTGATTAAATGTTTTTGGTATTTTTTATTCTTCAATGTAATCCAAAAATAGCTATCCTAAAATGTCTAATAAAACTAAATTCTAATTATAAAAAAAAATATTTTTTTTTTATATTTTTGTTTTTTTATTATTTTTTTTATTTCAATAGGTATTGAGGATTAAATACAATGGGTGGTTTGGGAGTTTTCAGGGATATGACTTGAGTATTCTTCGAATTTTAAAAAGGGTATGGTTTTGAAAAAAACAGGTTGTGATTCTTTGATTTTAAAATTTGAAACAGGTATTGTTTGGAGAATAATAGATATATTTGGATTATTATAAGTTATGATATTTTCTTTTGATATTAGTAAAGAAGGGATTTGTGATATTAGCTTTAAAAGCGATCCGTGATATTAGTAAAAAATGATTTGCTTAAAAAATTGACTTTCTGACATTTGTTCGAAAAATTGTTTTAAAAAGTTACGTTAGAAAAATTGAATTAAAAGCTGATTAAAAGATAATTGATTTCTTGATATTAGTTTAAAACAATGATTTTAAAAATTAGTTGAAGAATTGTTTTTGTTTTTAATTAAAAAATTGATATAGTTTTTGCTTGAATTTGTTTAGAAAATGATCATGTTTTTTCTTTCTTTCTTGAAACGAGTTATTACCCAGTACTAACATATAATCAGAAACACACAAGCATCATAGATTAAGACAACAACAACAAAAGAGATAAATATGAGCAGAGAACCAACCTATAGAGAGGATGATTTTTCTGGTTCGAGCACAACTACAATTTCTCTCGGCTCTTTTCTCTTTCTTTTCGCTTTCTGCCTCGATGCTTACTGGAATTGGGATTCTAGGGATGACTGAAGCTTAGGGTTTAAGTGTTGTCGTTCTTCGATCGATGTGAAGAACAACAACTTTCAGGATGGTGATTTTTGTAACCTGTGGTCTGTGGATGATAAAATTGGTATAGAAAGTAAGGTTATTTATAAGTGAAGGTTAGGTCAAGAAAATAATTGTGATTGGTGAATTTGGAATTTGATTGGAACTTGGGGACCAAATTTGTACAAATTAAGAAGTATCCATGGACTTATATCTTTGTGATTGATTCGATAATGAAAAATTTTTAACATATTAGGAAGTATCCATGGACTTATATCTTTGTGATTGATTCGATGATCAAAGGTTTAAAATTAAAAAATAAAAATTTAAAAATGCCTATAAATAAAAAAACAAAAAATAATATTTAAATACTAAAAAGTAAGTCAATATTTTACTTTTTGACCCTTTTTCAATAAAAATAAAAAAAAATATTTATAAATACAAAAAAGAAGTGCAATGGGATTTATTTATACAAATATTAGGCTAACTAAAAATTAATAAGATTTAATTAAATCAAAGTATAAAATATATAAAAAAATAATCAAAAATAAAAACAACTATATTTTTTTTTAATAAAAGATCAATATATTGCAAAAAAAAATAAATCAATACAAAAAGGGAACAAGTTAGCCTCAAGAGCTATCTAAATCTAAAGAATTGTAAGCCTAACTTATTATTTAAAAAATTCTTCCGAATTCCTAAACGAATGGAATCAAATAAGGTAATCGAAGAAATACCAAACACAATATTCGCCAAAACATCGGCACAAGGATTACATTCACGAAAGATAGGGGAAATAATGAGAGAAACTACAATGATCAATACAAAATTTCCAACGACAATTAAAATACCAAGGAACCAAATTAAGGTTGGAGAAAGCTTTGGCGACTAAGGAGAAGTCGGTTTCGGTCCAAAGCTTAGACAAACCTTTAGAGATAGCAATCTCGGTTAGGGGTGGCAAAACGGGCCGTGGCCCGCCGGGCAGGCCCGCGCACCCGCCAAAAAATGACGGGTTGGGCTGGGATTTTGGTCCCGCCGCCCACCAAAGTCCGTCCCGCCAAAACCCGCCACCCGCCAAAGCCCGCCCCGCCAAAACCCGCCAAAGCCCGCCGCACCTATTCGTTCAACTTGTCCCACCTTAAATCCGCCATTTTTTAGTTAATTCTAGTAATTCCAATTCTTGATAGTTTTATTTTGTACATTTATTTGATAATATATGCAATACTTTTTAAAGTAAAATTTGTTAAAAAGATGCTTTATAAAATTTATTCTAAAAAATAAATGAAAAATCTATTTGATATGTAAAAACAGACCTATTAATCTATTAAAAAAATAAAAAATAAATAAATAAAAAAGTTGGCGGGCAAGCCCGCCACCCGCCAACCCGCCACCTTGGCCAGGCGAGCTAGATTTTTACGCCTGTTTCCATTAGGCGGGCTTGCCCGCCCTGCCTTTTTTTTGGCGGGCATAAGGCGGGGCGGGCCGTTTTGCCACCCCTAATCTCGGTGACCTTGGCGACGACACCAAATTCTGCATGAAGAGAGGACTCACAAGAAAGAGGTTCCACAAGATTTGTGACTATTTTTTATTAATCACATTGATTATCTCCTATAAATAGAAAAAAATACAATAATTAAAAGTCTTTCAAAATCTTTATGTATCCTTTTTTTTTTGTATTTTAAATAAAAATCAAACGAAGTTAAATTACTATCCTAAACTGAAACAAAAATTTTTCAAATATTTTTTATTTTATGATTTTTGGCTATTTGTTGAATAAAAAGTGAAAAAATGTGAAAATTGATTATTTTTAAAAATGTATAATTTACCAATATAAAAATTTATTAAAAAATGAAAAATACTTTTTTTAGTTTATACAAAAATTAATAATAATAAATGAAAAATGCAATTTTTGTAGTTTTTATTTAGTTTTGATAATAAATAGAAAAGTTAGAAATAAATGAAAAACATATAAAAGTGAAAAATAATCTAAAAGTGAAAAATGTGAGATTCAAATTTTTCCTTACAACTCTTTACACATGCTATTCTACCAATTGTGTTATTTCATTTATTTAAAATAAAGTGTCATTAAAAAACATATAAAGGATGAACAAAATTTGAAATACAACACATAAATATATACATATTTTAATTGATTATAATTATACACCACATAAATGTTTAGATTATCTAATAATTAAAACATGGAGGATAAAAATGTTTTTTTTTAATTATTGATAAGTCAATTATTATAAGTAAAGTATTATTTAAAAATCAATATCTTTATTTGAAAGGATTAAAAACTTGAGACCCATGGTATTCTAAAACAAATTAGTTTTGACGTGTAATGTTTAATGATTTCAAATATAAAAGACACAGGTCCTATTAACAATTATGATAGTAGTCCATTCCACATTCTATTGTCAAATATCAAATCATTCCACACAGCATTTTATGTTCACTTATTTCTCTTGTGTTTAAGACATGTACACATGCATGTACATTTTATGTTCACTCATTTTTCTTGTATTTAAATATTTGTGGAGTTTTGGATCTTGAGAGTGTGCTTCTCTTAAAGTTTTAGATTAGAATTCTATTAAGTGCTATTAATCTTTGTGTGGGGCAGTCCATATGAAATTTTGCTCTGACTTTAAACGGAGCTTTCACTAATAGACAGTGAAATTGATCCATCTTAAATTAGTCGATTGCAAGACCGAATACAAAGATTTAAAAAAAAAACATGCACACATAGAGTACATTTTGCCAACTAAATGGCTAATGGGATCAAAGAGATTTACTTGTATTTAAATTAAGAAAATACACGTGATATGAAGTCATTGAGTGCAGTACAATATTCGACTCATCCAAATTTGTTTGCTTAATTGAATTTTGTAGTATAATGTATTTTTATTAAAAATAAATGAAATATATTAAATAAAAATTGATTTAAATAACTTATCATTAACAATCATTTTATTTATTCTATCTTTTTACTACAAATTTTTTTATGATTTATTTAAAATATACTTAAATAAAAAATTAATTTGATTAGCTTATCATAAAGTAACTTTCTTTTAAAAAATATTATAATTAATATTTAAGTTATTGAATTTCCATTTTATTTAAATTTTTTTCAATTTATATCAAAAACTTGTTACACTTATACATAAATATAAAGAAATATTGTCATTATTAGAGATTTAGTGTTAGACAATCTGTTTATATTCATTTAACTCAATTAATACATATCAGCTGAATTATTCCACCAATCTCAATTAATATATATAAAACGAACTTCAAGGATCTTAACCATAACCAACCAAAAAATCTATTCTATCTCAACTCCAGCCTCCCATATGAACACCATGGAAAATTCAAACGATGAAAACACTCTTGTACCAGAATTCTTACAACAAGATGACATAGGCCAAGAATGCAAGGAGTTATTACCCACATTGCCATTAGAAAAAGGTATGATTGCAACTCACTTATATCAATATCAAGGATTTTGGTTTTCTCCAAAGATTCTCCAAGGTGTTTTATCTTGTCAAAAACACTTTCAAGCCCATGATACTGATATCCTCTTAGTCACTTGTGCCAAATCAGGTACAACTTGGCTAAAAGCATTGATGTTTGCTTTAATAAACCGCAACAAATATCCAAATATTCATAGCGATCATCCTTTGCTCACTAAAAATCCTCATGATCTTGTTCCCTTTTGGGAGGTTGGCCTTTACTACCATAAAGATTTAGTTCCTGATCTCCAAACAATACCTCCCCCGAGATTGTTCTCGACCCATCTATCTTATGAATTATTTCCAAAATCTGTGAAAGACTCAAGTTGCAAGGTGGTCTATCTATGTAGAGATCCTAAAGATAATTTTGTTTCATTGTGGCATTTCTCAAACCAGATAAGACCAAAAAGTATGGGAACACTTCCATTAGAAGATGCTTTTGAGAGTTTTTGTAGAGGAGTAACTCCTTTTGGACCTTTTTGGGAGCATGTATTAGGATATTGGAAGAAAAGCTTGGAAAGTCCAAAGAAGGTTATGTTTTTGAAATATGAAGAACTAAAAATGAGACCTAATTTTTATTTAAAAGAGATTGCTAAGTTTTTGGAGTGTCCATTCTCCAAACAAGAAGAATCTAAAGGCATGGATGATGATATATTAAATTTGTGTAGTTTTGAGAAGTTGAGTAACTTGGAAGTCAACAAAATTGAAAAAAATTCTTTTGAAGTTGAAAACAAAACTTATTTCCGTCTTGGCCAAGTTGGAGATTGGAAAAATCTTCTTACAACAGAAATGATTGAGCAAATAAACACTATTACGGAAAAGAAATTTGCTAAACATGGTTTGAAGTTTTAGAATATGAGATATTTCAATTAATATTTATGTTGTAATGTGTTTTATTTTGTTGATGCCACTTTAATTTTGTTTGTGTTGTATTACTTTAATTTTGTTCTAGTTTTTCTTTGTAACTATGTGTTAATTTAGGAGATGCTTTGCACAAGAGATCTTGTGCTAGTCTAGTTCGCTTGCATCAATAAAATTTCACTAATAAAAAAATTTCACATTCTTTTTTAAATTTTAATATTTTAATTCTTTAATATATATATATATATTAGAGTTTATATAAGTTTTAACAAATATCAAAAAATAACGTCACACACACACACATATCTGCTCAATGGTTTTTAGCTCTAACACGATATACCTATCATTATCTACTGTGACAATGCTTCAGGTTTGCACATTACTGCCAACCCATTATTTCATGAAAGAGCAAAACATATCAAGATAGATTTTCACGTGGTTAGAGACAAAGTTCTAGCAGACGCAATTCCCTTATTGCCTATCATTTTAAAGGAACAGGTTGCTGATATACTCACAAAATCTCTACATTTTGCACTATTCTACAACTTACAAAGCAAGCTAAGAATCATTGATATTCATTCTAGCTTGAGGGGGTTGTTGAATGTAAAGAAATTTAGTTAGTTCATGTAACTAACTCCAATTGTTTTTGTTTTGACAGTTGAAAACAATTGGAATACATAACTAGCTAGTTATTTATTATATAAGCAATTATGTGTTGAGTTGTAATTCATTGTGTCGAAGCAGTGTAACTCGACAGAAACAAGGAGTAGTCGAATTGTTATAATGTGTGTGTGTCGAGCTGTAATAGTGTGTCGAAGTGTCGAAGCAGGTTGTTTCACACAGGATTTCGACTTAGGCATATTTTAATAATGTTAGCTATTTCGACTTAGGCTTTTATAGTTTTGCGCTTTGCCTTCGGGTGCAAGCTAACTTAAATCTATAAATAGGGAGAAACCCTTATTTTTTTGTAATAACTCAGAATTGAGATCTTGAATTCACAGTTTGCAGTTGCAAGTGAAATAACAGAATTTCCACAGTTTGTGGGCAGAGAGTTCTTTACAGAAAATTGTTCATCTTCTTCTCCAACGTTTTTTTTCTTTTTTTTCTTTCTCAACCTTTTTCTTTTCATTGCCATTGTGTTATTGTTAACAATCTTGAGATCAAGATTATATAGGAGAATTCTCCATACGTTGGGCTGAACTTCCAACATCTGGTATCTAGAGCTCCGGTTGCGATTCAAGGAAGAAAACTGTGATGGCGATGAATCATCCAAACGGGCACTTTCCGGCGAGCCTTCTGATTCTCAAGAAAGACAATTATGAGAATTAGTGCAAGAAGATTAAGGTGGTTTTCTGTTATCAAGATCTTTGGGATCTTGTGAAGGAAGGAGTAGCGCCGCTTGCAGAAGACGCGACGGATCAAGAAAAGGTTGCACACAAAGAATTGAAGAAGAAATATTATAAAGCTCTCTTTATAATCCATCAATGTGTTGATACAGATAATTTTGAAAAGGTTAATGATGTAGAATCTGTTAGAGCAAGAGTTGCCTCTGCAAGTCGTCTCTATGTTTTGATGATAATAATGTGTATTTGTGAAAGAACTATTTTATGTTCTAACGTGTGTTGTGTGCATATCATAATCATAGAAGATATCAGATCCAACAAGCACCAGCCAGATGAGCGTAATTGATTATATGCGAAGTTACTATGTGTGACACAAGTCGTAAGAAGCAAGTATGCTTCTGTATCTGATCATAATTAGTCAGATCCAAGGATGCCGATATTGCTGATGCAATGCTCTTGTGGATGCTCTCTGAAAGTTGTTGTGATTCTGAAGATAGTGAAGCTTCTGAAAAAGATAATCTTATGGAAAACCGAAGTGCTGAAGATTCTCATGACTTGAAGTTCTGAAGGCTGAAGGCTCTGAAGACTGAAGTGCTCTGAAGATTAGGGTTAAAAAGGTCAAGTACTGAAGTTCTGAAGACATATTCCTAATGGACAAGTTCTTAAGATTCTGAAGACTTGAAGCAGTGAAGATAACTTGTTTCAAGACAAGTGCTGAAGTTGTGAAGACAGATTCCTAATGGACAAGTTTTGAAGACGGAAGACTTGAAAGATCTGAAGACCCAGTTACAAAGTCTCTACTCATGCTTCAATTAATTACCATCAGAAGCCTCTGAAGATTTGAAGACAAATGTTACCGTTAGCAATGACTGTACACCGCTCTAAATGACCTATCCCATCACTTCTTCTACAGTAAAAAGAAGATATGGCAGTACTACTTTAATCATTGCGTAATGACTCTTTTCAAACTGCCAAAAGCTCTTCAATGACTATATTTTACTAGGCTATTTAAAGGAAAGAAGTATGCACTTCTGAAGGTGTCGATGTGATGATAGTCACAATGATCAGTTATCGTTGTTAAACTAAACATTCAAAACTATCACCATTAACACACGACCATTGTTGTTGAAGCTCAAAGATCATCATTCAACACAACAACAATCAATTAGAACAGAAGTTGTTGATGAAGAAGACAACATTGCAAATCAGTCAAGTCATCAACTACCTTATCGTCTGAGCTACATTGAAGATCTGAAGCAAGGAGTTGTTGCTCGAAGCTTGATCAACAAAGAAGACGAAGAAGAAGAAGATCTAAAAGATGTCATCAACTGTCAAATTAACATACATCTTTGTAGTATCTTAAGAAAGCAAGGAGATGTTGCTCATATCTTGCTTGAACACTTGTGTGTTCTTATATACTTAAAGTTAAGAGTTATCTGCTTGTTAAGAAGCATCTTTGTAATCTCCTGTTTAACTAATTCTATGTGAATTAGGATTCCTCAAGTGATCAGTGTGATCGGAGACTTGAGAAGAGAATGGCGAGATATCATTGTGGAAAATCCTGGAAGAATGGTCAGTAAATGTTATATTCGTTAAGTCGAATCCCTGAATGTTTAGCTGTGAAATCCTGATAGTAGATCTTGCGAGATTGGAACCTATTAGGTCAATGTTTGTTATATTCATTAAGTTGAATCCCTGAACGGTTCATTGTGGGTTAGTCACAGCTGCGGTTGTGCAGGATGTTAGTCACCGGCTGTTGCCCGTGCATCTGTAATCAGATTTGATTATAGTGGATTAAGTCCTTGTGTTCAAGGTGAAATCACCCGAGGAGGGTGGACTAGACTAGCTTGGGAATGGGTCAAGTGAACCAGGATATATCGTGTGTTCTTTACTCTTGCTTATGCTTTGATTTATTGTTTATGTCTCTCTACCAATTATTAGAACCTTACATAAACAAATCCGAACCTTGCAACTTAACTCTGATAAGCTTTCGCACTGCAAGTTCTGAATCATGCATATCTTATTCAGACTCTTGTTGTTACTTATGCTTTATGAATTGCAAGATCTGAACGATGTATCTTGAGTCAGAGTCTCTCAACAAACTCTGATATTCTCTTAGCGCTTTAACGATAAAAGACGAAAAGTTTTTAAGAAGTGAAAATATAATTCAAACCCCCCTTTCTTGTGTCTTTCTCGCACCTTCAATTGGTATCAGAGCCTGGTTCTGTTATTGATGGATATCAAACACTTAACAGTGTCAGAAAAAGATTCAGCTATGGTGCGTAGAAATACTCTGGGTGAGATTTCAATCCACGTACAATTTCTGTAACAGTTCAAAAGATGACTGTGTACAAAATTGTAATCAATCGGATTACTTGAGCAAGTAATTGATTCTGGAAGTTTCGCAGTGTCTACAACTGAATCTTCCTCACTAAAGCTTTGAAGAAGATTGAAGAATCAGCTGACAGGATAGATTCAGCAGATAAGTAGTAGTATCTGTTGAATGCTTATCTTAGAAGATACGTCTGGATAAACAACGTACTTGCACAAGGATGAATCATCAGAAAACAAGAAATCTTGTTTGATGAAGAATTAATTCTTTGTGAGCATTTTGAGATGTTTTCAAGAAACTGATTAGGCCCACCCTTGACTTTCTCGTTTAAATCTCGTTAAGAACTTCTTCATGTAAAGAAGAAAGATTGTTGTTCTATGATTTTGAACTTCAGAATGGAGTCTGCAGAAGAAGTCAGAAAACTGAAGAATTCAAACTCTTAGAAATGACTCAACGTCTGAATCTCAACTGATCAAGAAGTTAAAAGATTCATTGAAAAAAAACTGAATATTGTTTTCATGAAAAGCTTTGCAGAAAACTGAAAGAATATTCAGGAAGAAGAAATCAAATGACTCGTCAAGAATTTATTTAAGAATGAATTCTAAGTCTTGATTGAATTAAATCAGATGATTGAGTTCTGTTAACTTGAGATTATATCTCAAGTGAATCAAATGTGATTGGTCAGATCACTATCTGATATTTCTATCAGAACTTCATAAATTCGAAATCAGAAGATGTTCAACTAGTTGCAATCACTGAAGTCATCTACTTGAAGTCAAAAGGATTTAAGTCGCTGATGTCCTTCTGAATGAAGAAATCAGTTGACATTCTTTTCAAAAATAGTTGTGCTGATTAATCCTTCAACGGACTAATTCTATAACAAGTTAGATCAGCATTGCAAGATCAAGGAGTGTCATGCAAACTATGTTTCGTATTGCACACATGGTTGATGATACTTGTTTCTGAACATGATCTGCATCTGTTCGAAGAAGCAAACTCAGAAGATGTTATGAGATAACACTCAATTCTCTAAGCACATAACCTCTCAATGGTTTATGTTCAAGCTGAGAAATTAATGACCTTCTGAAAACTAGCAAACTTGATGGAAGTTTATCATTCTGACAATTAAGTTCAGAATCTCTGATTAGTTGCTCACAGAAGTCAGATAAATAGCTCTGAACAGAAAAAGAAAGGATCATCTGAAATATGATTCGTGAAATCAGAATGTAGGAGATATCTACTTCAAAAATTCTAAAGAATGCGGGATTCAGCAAGTATCCGATAGCTCACTCTAAAGGAGGTTGAAGCTGAAAAATGATTATCAGAAGCTCAGAGCCAGAATGAAATGAACTCAGACAATCAGTAAGATCTCAGTATTTTAAAGGTAAGATTTTCTCTCCATCTATGTGTCATACCCCAAATTTTGACCACTAAGATTTCCCATCATTGTGAAAATCATCATCACAATATAGGGGAACCATCATACTTCATCAGTCTCCCCAAAGATGGGTGAGCATTCACTACAATCAAAATTAGGGTTTTAAGCCCTCTCTGAGTGCTTAGACAAAGGATCAATCAAGGAATGACATGATCTTCAACTTGTCTAACCTCTCAAACATCCACAATGGATCAAAAGGACTCCCACTTCAAGGATTAAGCACAAGGCTGCTCCCTTCTAGGTGGATTAAGTCTCAAGATCGACAGTGTCACCAAATTAGGGTTTTGGTCGACCAGGGCCTCCAGATGGAAATTTTTCATCTGGGCACAAGCCAATGATCCAAAACCTAACCTAATATACTCCATGGAACCTCATGGACCCAATCATCAAGTCAATTTTGCCTCAGGGGATGCATTCATCAAAAATCAGGAATTAGGGTTTCTTGACCTAATTCACCCCTGAGTAGACTTTTAGGGAAAATCATGAGCCAAGACCTCAAGAGAGGGTTTGAGGGTCTCTAATGCACTATATTGATCCATTTGGAACAATGGATTAATCCAAGAAGCTTGAGCAACAAGTCTTAATTTCATCTGTACCACAGTTAGGGTTTTAAGGAAAAAGTCAACTGTAACTTTGACTTTTGACCAAGACATGCTCCCAAGCCCTATGACATGCATCAATATACCCTATGACACTCATGGAACATGTCCATCAAGTTTGATTTAGGTCAAGGACATGATTTCATGAAGAATTGCACAGTTTGGAATTCATCTGATAAAAAGTCAACTGTGCACAAAAGTCAACTTTGACTTTTTGAGATTTTTCACCAAAATGGATTTTTAACCCTAAAATGATGTTAATGTATGATTTGAATCATCATTCATCAAGAAAAATCAAGAAAAGTTGGGTAACTTGTAAAAGGGGTAACCATAAAAAACTTAGAAAATTTTCTAAGTTAAAAATAAAGTGGCTAGGGTACCAACTTTGGAGGGTCATAACTCCTAAACCACAAGGCCATTTTTTCCCATCCAAAGCTTGATTTGTAGATCTCATTGCCCTCTACAAAAACTTCAACTAGACCTAACTCCAATTCATTGTGGGTTTTGAGCTATGAGTGAGCCAAAATGGTTGAAAATATGAAAGTACACCATTTTCCAACACTTAGAAAAAATTTTGTCCAAGACAGATTTTGTTGAAACACCAAAACTTGTGAGATATTTTCACATAGATGCAAGCTGAATCAAATCCAAAGTTAAACATCAATGTTGTTGCATATGTTGCCAAGAATTCAAATAGCCTAACAGCATGAATTGATTCAACTTGAGCCAAGAGAAATCCATGCCCAAAGTCATGCTGCTGCAAGCTGTTTTGGAAAAATCAGTTTGCATGTTTGCTTGCCACACACGATTTTGAACCAAAAGCTGAGGATCAGCATGCCACATGTATTCAAACCAATCACATTGCATCTAATCCAACTGATAAATCTGAGTCAAAAAGCCAAGGAATCTTCCAACTTGAAATTCATCCACTTTGGCACATTTTGCCTTGAATTCAAAGTGCATTAATGTGGAATAGTGCATTGTCAAGGTAGCTACCCTACTCAGTCAAATTCTCTGATTAAACAACAATAAAAACATCTGAGGAATGTGATATTGGTCAAGGCATAGCCCTGCTCTTGGGAATGGCTAGCTTGCCTTGCTTGAGAAGAAATCCTCCAAGCCAATCCATGCAAATGTGATCTGATCCAGCAGCCATTCACTATTCCTCCAAAACAAAAGTTGATCACCTATAAATAGAGGTCCCAATGGATCATTCAACTCACACCAAAGCCAGTTACAGCACTGCTTTCTCTCATTCTTCCTTAAACCTCAAGTTTTTTGGCTTATTGAGTAACCACTATCGGGTTTTGAGTTGCAGCCTTAGGCAATCAATTCCAATTGCTCAAACACATCACATATGATGTATTTGAGGTGTCCAAACACTTAAACACTGACTGTAACACCTCAGGCTCAAAATCACCCTTCAACTAAGCCATTATGCCTCAATTATGCAGGTGGAGGTCTCCAGCTTGATCCAAAGAGTTTCAAAGTGTTCCAGAGCTTGTAACACACTCCATAACATCCATTGAAACTGTAGGGATCATTAATTCACGACTGGAACAAAGTTTATGCAGAGTTCCATTTCAGCTTGCATCAAGGTAAGCCTCAAAACTCAAACTCCGTGATCCATGCATATTTCCTCGCATGATAGTTTTGCCAATTGCTTGCCATCATATGCTGATTGTTTTCCCTCAGAAAATTTGATCATTGCACTCATAATCATGCCTACTCGATTGCTTTTGCAAAATTAGGGTTCATACGGCCACAATGATATAATTTGTTATACACTGAAAATGAATAAAATTGGGTATTGCCATCTTCTTCCTTGTGAAAAAACGCATGAGTTTGGTGTTTGAATGATGTCCAATGGTTGAGAGATGAGTGAGATATGGTGCTTCATGCACGAGCTCGAGGAAGAAGATGGCCATGGCGCCATTCTTCAGGTTTTCCAACTAAGTTTGATATATATTTTTCACTTGCCATGTTATATTTGAATTGGCATTGCGCCCCAGCGGTTCATCAGCTGGTTTTGTGTGTATTGGCAAGCGAGAGGTCTGGGGTTCGAATCCCCCTCGCCCCGGACTTCTTTTTATCACTTGTTTATTTTATTTTTTTTCATATTATTATTTTTAATGATTTGAAAAATTAATAACTCCTTCAATTTTTATCATTTTTTATTGGTTCTTTTTGCAATAATTCACAAAAATGTTGAAATATTTTATTCCACCAAAAAATTAGATTTATATTATTTATTTAATATAATTAGTATTTTGTGAATAAATTCATTTTTAATTGTTTTTAAACATTCTAAAAGTGAATATTTACTTTGAAAATCAAAACCTAATGAGTTTAAATATTCCTTGTGATTATCCCTCATTTTTTTCAAACCTTAACCAAAATCATAAATGGATTATTCAAATTTATTTTGTATTTTGTTTGATTTTCTTTAAGTATTTACTTTTAAAGATTAAAATTAGGGCTTTTGATTAATTCAACTTTCAAAATTGATTTTCAAATACACTTGGGCCTCTATTAGAGTGTAAGACCCAACACCCTTGTACAGAAAACATGTTGGGCCTCATTCGTTGTATAAGTCCCTCTGTACATTTTCAAATAAACGGCACGATCGTCGCCTTTTCAAAATAACCCTGGGCCTACCCTCGAGTAGTAAGACCCATTTCTTTTCTTAAAACTCACTTGGGCCTCTAATAGAGTGTAAGACCCAACCCCCTTTTAACCAAATCACTTTGGGCCTCAAATATTGTATAAGCCCCTTTGCGTTAAAATAAAATCTCGGCACGATCGCCATTTCAAACGACAAATCATCTGGGCCTACCCTCGAGTAGTAAGACCCATCTCTTTTTCTTTAAACTTTTTTTGGGCCTCTATTAGAGTGTAAGACCCAACACCCTTGTACAAAAAACATTTTGGGCCTCAGTCACTTGTATAAGTCCCTCTGTACAAATTCAAACAGTACGCTCACTAATAAAACCCTGGGCCTCTCCTTGAGCTGTAAGCCCCAAATCTCTCCTTTTCAAAGCACTTTCTCCTTTGATTTTGAATATATTGTTGTTTTCAATCTTTCCTTGTTGAACAACTAACCAAACAGCATGGAAGCTCTACAACCGAGTAAGTGGTTATTGCTTTCATTTACCGCTTTCATATACATATAACTGTATTATGGGGCTGTTTCACTGTAAGTCTTCTTTCATAAACTCATATCAACTGTGTAATAATAGTATAGATATTTAGAGTTTCCCCGGCAACTACGTCTAGCATTAAGCCCGTTGATCACTCTTAGAAATAGTCTAAATTAGATCCCCATAGGATTACTAGACACAGTCTTCCCTCCTCTTGGGGTTAAACAATATGGAGATATGAAAGGCAGCATTCTCTGTGAACCCCTTCATAGACTGTCACTCATAGAAGTTGTCAAGAAACTCTATTCCCCATAGATGATCTTTTCTCCGTGAATGGCATCTCTTGAGTTTCTTCCAAATTCTTGGACTTTCCTGGCTTGATCTATTCTCGGTGAATGGCATGTCTTGAACTTCTCGGGGTTTGGGGACCCACAGGTGTTGCACCCCAAAATTTGCCCTCCTTACTTTAGGGCTAACTGGCTTATGTTTCATTTCATTTTTGCATTATCATGTATGTATATCATTAGCATGGGGTCATGGTAAAGTCCTATCTGATCTACTATCTCATCAAGAGTTCACAGGTTGCAAGGGATCTCAAGTGGAATCACTCTCCTAACCAGTGCATGAATTAGGGTTTTGAAATTCCTGGGTTTATTGTTCCAATGGGAAGGCTCCTTGGGTTTTTATCATCACCAAATGACATATCTTATCTTTGTTGGAGAGGATACACATCATATTCAGAGGAATTTGGATTTGGAGACTGTGTTATTTCCTCCTAGGCTGAGGGTACCACAACTAGGGTTTGCTATAAAGTCAGTTTATTTCTGATTTTTTGGGCAAGACTTGATTCCATGGTATTCCTTGGGTCCCTAAATACCTAGGGGTGGAAGATTGTCCATCAGCTTGGTTCAGGAGAAGTTCAATTAGCCAATGTATGGAAAATCAGTTGAATTTGGGGAAAAGTCAACAGTGAAAGGAGAAAAAGTCAACTGCGAAATTTTGAGGTTCTCTTCAGGGATTTTAAGGTCTCACCCCCTCATATGGTCTCCAGGGGTCAAGTTTCATACATATTTGTCAGGAATCAGGAGTTGGTGCAAAGTTTCCAAATTTGGAAAGTGGCCTATAATGAAAAGTTTCCATTTTTGGCAAGTTTCTACACTTCATTCAACTTAACTTTACACCATCAAATAATCTTCAGATTATTTTTTCTCCAACATGAAAGTTGAAGATCTTTTTCTCCTCTTTCCAACAAGTACTAGTGGGTCTCCATATCATTTGTGAAACTCCAGTTATGATCAAAAGAAGGCAAAGTGGTTTTTAGGGTTTCTCATGATGCCATTTTCACAACTTTGGGCATAGTGACCTATAATCAATTCCATTGCTTCATGCCACATTCCAATATTAAAAGACATTCCTTGAGGATTATTTTGGGCCCAAGAATGAAGTAATTCCATGGTTTATTTTTCACCTATTTTCCATTATTCAAATTTCCCAAAATGTCTAAAACTCATGAATCATTTGTTCTCAAGGCCCAAGTTAAATGTGGTGTGATTAGCAATTCAGATGCAAGTGATCCATTATGAATTTAAGTGCATGGAAGGGGTGTATTTTTCACTTATTCAACATTATGCAAAATTCCAAAATAATTCAAAAATCATTAAACAATGGATTACCCAAGCCCAATTCATATTCAGAGGCAAACCCTAGTCTTTATAAACTCATCCATGCATTGGTTAGGGGTCATTCACGTGCATTTGGAGGAGAACCACAATTTGGAACCCTAAAGTTATCTTTCCTTGGATCTCACGAATTACAAGGTATTTCTTCAAAATTCTTCCACAAAGCTTCTCCTGGTGATCTCTAGAGTGAAACCCAACCACCATTCGCATCTAAAATTAAGGATCAGGAGTTCATAGCTTCAGGTTGGTCACTTTTTTCATGATCATAAAACTCCACTTTTAAATATGCATAATGATATGTGATGATTGGTGATGATTCTGATGCGTTTGTTTTTTATATTGGACATGTATATTGATCATACTTTGAGTTTGAAATTTTTGAACCATGACTTTTTTCCTTCGACTTGCCATGTACGTTGATTTTTGGTGGAAAATAATTTGATATTTGGCATCCTCACGAAAATCCGGTCAGGTAGGTATACTCATATGCAATTTCTGGGTTTTTTAGGGGTTGTGGTCACCGGAGAAGACGACCGGAGCTAGGGCTCCGGCGTCTGGTTCTCCCTCCGGCCAGTTTAGGGTTTTGGGTGGGGGAGACGCAATCCTCACCGTCAATGGTTTGATCGCACGGCCCAGGCGTTGCCACATGTTTTTGTTTTTATTTTTTTTCTGAATTTTAATTACTAATCAGATGGACATTCACCCACAACAGTTACGGTGCACATCCAATCATTTTGTTTGGTTTTGATTAATTTTATTTCAGTTGACCACGCCAGGATCGTTCGATGAATCGTACGGCTACTAACATGCCAGCAATTTAAAATAACCACGCGCCTTGCACATGGCATGCGCACGATGTTCTCTTTTTTATTTCTGTTTTTTTCTGATCAATTAGTGAGCTGGGTTGCTGTTCGCACCCCCCCCCCCCCACCCTTCAGCCCACTCCAATTTTCACTTAATTTCTTTACTAACGCACCCCCCCATGTTGTATTTCATATTTTATTCTATTTCAATTATTATTTCATATTTTAATTTTAAAAATACCTAATTGCATTTAAAAAATCCTAAAAATCTCATGCATCATTTTCATCATTTTAATAAAATTTTACAAATTTTATTTTTTATTTTTATTTTTTATTTTTATCATCCAAATTAATTATTTTATTAATTTCCTCTTTGCATTACACATCTCATGCATACATAATTTGTTTATTTTATTTCTCCTTATCTAAAAAGTATTTTTAATCCGTTCTTTTTGCATTTGTTCACTAACATCCTAATTTGCATAAAAATATTTTCCCTTCATTTTTAAATTTATTTCATATTGCATTTAGGTCCTTCCCTTTGGCCCACTGAGCCCTAATTCCCATCTGAACTCTGCCTAATTATTTGAATGACTAATATCGTGATTTTTTGCAGGGATTTTTGATATGTTGTTTGTCTGTGGTTGAGAAACCTTAATGTTTAATTTGGGAATTTTAGGAGCCATTTTCTAATTATCTGATTTGTTTTCACTGGAGATTTTCTTGCAGGCGCATCTTTGACCTTGTATGATTATCTGTTTGAAAAGGCACTTGTGCCCTTTGCTTTGGGGCTGTTTCTTTGTTTCTTTGATTCATGTTTGGATGATTATCAATATTGTTTACCATTGTTTGATTTTCATTCACCTCATTTCTCTTACTTATGTCTATTCTGTACTAATCTTTCATGCAGGGACTTAGGTAAGTTCTTTAAGGGTATGGATAAATATCCATGGTCACTCTTACTCTTTTCTTCTCTCATCTTCGTCCTTTAGGGTTTAGGGTTCATAGTCTCCTTTAGAGTTACCCTTGTGTCTTCTCTCTTCTCATCTCAAATTTCTTTAAAACACTTAATAAGAATAAGGTGTATTGCGCACGAGCCTTAAGTATGGGGAATGAGAAATGAGGGGCTTCCTCTCATCTTTCTAGAGTGCTTAGCGAGCGTCCTGTCTTGGGACGATGCGTTAAGTATTCGCCCCTGTGCCCTAGACTTTGGTGCAATGCAACTTAGGAACTAATTTAAGTCACTTCTGTCCTAAAAGATACAAACCAACTTCAAACCTTTTTGTCCTTCGGGATCTTCAAACTAAAGGCTATTTCAAAAAGGGCACGTTAGCTTCCGTCTGAGTCGCAAACAGGCATCGACCCTAACTGCCGGACGCGAACTTAACGTCGCTCATAAAAAACACAAAAAGAACTTGGTCCGAACTACGTTGACTCTGAATTCCCCATTGCACAAAGGGGGTACGTAGGCCTAGGTCGTCGACGTCCTACCGAGTCGGTCTGTGTCTTTCCCTCCCCATTTTAGTACAGCCCTAGATGATAGTATAACTTACCCTTAGATTAGACAACAAGCGTGCATCACATCGAGTACGATGGACGCGTGGGGTGCTAGCACCTTCCCTCGCGTAACCGACTCCCGAACCCAGGCTATGGTTGCGATGACCATTCCTTTCCCTCTTCTTTAGGTTTATGCGGTGTTCCCTTTCCCTCTCTTGGGATAAATTTACACGGCTGGCGACTCTGTTTTTCCGCGCCACTCACGCGTTTGTACCTGGATGAAAATCCTGGGAGCGACAGCTGGCGACTCTGCTGGGGACTCTGGTTGACCTATGCTGGTCCATCCCTAAGCGAGTCAATCCTAGCTCTTGCTTGTCTTTGTTCTCTTTGGGTGCTTTGTTTTTGTTTTGCTTTACGTGTTGTATTTTATTTTTATTTTTACCGCATTTTCTGCATTTCATTTTTTATTACTGTCATGCTGCTGTGTTGTGTTGGCTGTGTTTGTTTTGCAGGTTGGGTGGGTCTGAGAGATAAGCCCAATACCAAGGCTTGAGAATACCCTAGGACTAGAGTGGAAAGTAGTGGGACCTACGTGCCCGCTTGGTACGTTTGTGTGTTCACGAAATTCACAACCAGACGAGGCTATCTTGGGATGCATTCTAACGTGTGTGTCTTGCGCATGTTGGGGTGTTGATCTAGAGAGCTGTCGACTCTGGTGACCGATCATTGAGGACCTTAGGGGAAACATCCCTCTTTAGTGGTGACAGTGGCTGACCCATTCGCACCCGAGGGCCCGCTTTGGAACTCGCATAGGATAGCCCCTACGTTTTGAAGAGAATCAGTGAAGGCACTCCTCGATTGACTTTAGTACTGTACCCCGAGGGATGAATGTGCTATTGTTTCTCGACCTCAGTGTCAAAGCTGAGGACCTTCTGCTTTGGAGAATCAGTTGAGGCCTCCTCGATTGATGATGATGCCAAACCAGAAATGGTGAACGTATCATCATTTCTCGACCTGAGAGCCTGGGATACTGAACATCCTAGTACCCACACGTGAGAAGAGATGGGCGTTTATAGGTTTGCAGGTAACCTTGACCTTCAACATACCCGATTTTCTGATCAGCAGGTTTATCAGTGTGGTACTATGGTTATTCTGGTATTCTGGGTATTTGAGCAGATCTTTGAGATGGTTCAGTTTGTTCAGTGCAGCAGTTGTCCAGTCTATGTGGCATCCTTGATCCCATGTGTGCATTTGCATCATCATTTTGCATCCCAACATGTTTATTCGTTTGTAGGGTTGCATCCTAACTTTGATTATAGTTTTTGAAATTAAACTGGAATCAAGGGGTGGATCGCCCTGCGAATTTTTAAACATGTTCATTTGCATTCGCATATCCATAATCATTTTGCATAACAGGTGTTTATCTCTGGCGTTCTTACTTGGTTCTCTTCCACCGCACCAGATTGCAGATCAACACATTCACCGGTATCCTACCAGACAGAATCAGAAAAGACCCATGGATCAGCTACAAAATGAGATGACTGAGATGCGGACTCGCATGAACCAATTCATGGATTTGATGCAAGGGGTTGCGCAAGGCCAAGAGCAGTTAAGAACTGTTGTCCAACCACTAATTGCAAGGATTGATAACGAAGTTGTCCTTCAGGGAGGAGTCCATACTGGTGTTACTGGTACTAGTGTGCAGAATGGCCCTCCGGGCGGAGGTATCCCTGTTTCTGGTGTTGTGATTCCTCCGGGCGGAGGAGAAAGTATTGTGGTTCCCCCTGCAGCGGGAGGAGGTAATGGCGCTGGCACAGTTCATGGCCGTCAGTATGATGATGTTCAAGATGATGCATTTTCTCTGCCAGGTGGGGATGCTGGTCCCCAGATTGACAATGATCAGAGGATCAGGTTGATTGAGGAACAACTAAGGGGTGTTGTGAATCAGGATGTTTTGGGTATGGATCTAGAGGATTTGGGGCTGGTTCCAGGCGTTGTTATCCCACACAAGTTCCAGATCCCTACTTTTGAGAAGTATAATGGTATGACTTGTCCGAGGACCCACGTGAGGGCATACGCAAGCAAAATGGTTGCGCATGCAAAGAATGAAAAGCTGATGATGCACTGCTTCCAGGATAGCCTATCTGGGGCATCCCTGGAGTGGTACATGCAACTGGAAAGGAAGGATGTGCGTAGTTGGAGGGATCTGGCAGGGGCATTCATTAGACACTATCAATATAACACTGACATGGCTCCTAACAGAACACAGCTGCAGAACTTATCATAGAAGGACAATGAGAGTTTCAAAGAGTATGCCCAGAGGTGGCGTGAACTGGCAGCTAGGGTCAGCCTCCCATGTTGGAACGTGAAATGATAACTATGTTTATGGCCACCTTGCAGGGTCATTACTATGAAAAGCTGGTACCGTGTATGACTGGAAAGTTTGCTGATCTCATCTTAGTAGGAGAAATGGTCGAAAGCGGTATCAAAATGGGAAAGATTCAAGTTACTCCCGGTTATTCCGAAACTACGAAGAAACGTTACAGGGGAGAAGAAGGAGAGACCAATGTCGTTCAGTACCAGCAGCCTTATGCTCCTCAACAACAGAAGTATCGGCGTCAGAATCAGCATAGGCCTTGCAATAACTTGGAAAGAAGGAATGCTCCTCTTCATCTAGTTCCCATGTCGTACAGTCAACTCTTGCCACACCTGGTTCAAAATTCATTGGTGGAGCCCAAGACTTTGAAGCCTGTTCCAGAACCATACCCTCCGGGGTACAATCCCCATGTGCAATGCGGATATCATGGAGGATCTATGGGACACTCAACCGAAGATTGCAAAGCCTTCCAAGCCAAAGTGCAACAATTGATTGACAAAGGGTACATATCATTTCCAGAAGGAGACTTGGTTGTGCATGTCGACCTCTCATCTGCTTGAAGACTTCAAAGGACATCATCAGAAGAAACCAGTCCAGACGGAGTCAAGTCTCCTCAATGGCAATCATCAGCTTCCTTTACTGCATTTTCATATGTAGCTTTCATTTGTTTGTTCAAACAGTGTTTGCATGTAAAAATGTGTTTGTGTTTTGAATGTTGGTTTTAATACAATAAACGTGTTGTTCCTGAAGTATGTTACTTTTATGCACTCATATCATGTTTATATGCATTGCAATACCAACTTTCTTGCTTAAACTCTTTGAGGGAGGATGACGAAGTAAGAACGCAAACTTCTGATGGTATGCTTTTGGATAAAACCCTGTTAAGGATGTACAGGCATTGTTTCAAACCCCTAAACACTGGAGATATAAGGGAGATAGACCCTCGTTAACCCCTTTGAGCCTTGAAGTAGGAGCTTCTTTCGTACAAAAAACCCTCATACTTAACCCAGGGGCAGGGTAGGCGTCAGTTAGTTTGACCGAACGTTCAAATTTTGAGAAGAGTATGCGTCTGAGGATCCATTACCTTCTTCCCACCAACAAGAGATGCGAAACCACGGTGGTCATCCATCAACAACTAAGGAGTGAGGCAGTCACAACCTTTTCAAACAAGTAAGATAACTAGTGTCACACGCTTTGTTCAAAAGAGGGATATAAAAAGAAAGAAAAGAAAAAAGCCCGCTAAGTCGAAGCGACCTAGGCAAAATTTAGGGTATCCCGCTGGATTTAAAAATCGAAAAAAAACTCAAAAGAGTCAGTCCAGGCAAAAATTAGGGATCAAAAAGCAAAAGAAAGAAAAAGCTAAAAGGATTACAAGAACAAATTCATGTGGCACTGGACACAAAAGATAAAAAGGGGTGACTGTTACTCCAAAACCTCCTTAGGTGTCAAACCATCAGTTGCACGGGTTCCTCAAAGATCATGAACCGTTTGAGAAGTGAGCGTTTGCGTCAAATTAGCTGAACATAGGACTGGAGAACATCACGAAGAGTGGGTGGGCACCGATAAATTTTGAGCCATAAATCCTTTTTTCTGAAACCGTGAACCAGACCACGTTACAACCTTTAAAAGCCCTAATTGAAACAGGGTTTATTCCGAAAGCGTACTTCAACAGGATAGCGTTCCTGACTCCTATGAGTTGTGCTAATAAGATTTTTGTTGGTATTACATGTGCGTATTGTTTTCCATTCAAAAATAAATGTCGCATCCCGGCTAGTGTTCGTTCATAAGGCTTGGCGACACATTTTCAATAAAACTTCGGGCTAACACGAGTGTTGCATTAGAATTGTCATTCTCATAATATGCATTTTCTGCTTGCATGTGTTTGACATCAAAGAAGCTTACATGATGAACATCAGTTGAGAAGCTCGATCACGCCAAGTGGAGATGGTGAAAACTATGAAGGACAGTCATGTCAAGGGGTATGTGGCCAAGAGACTGTGCGCAACCCGGAGGTTCCCGATAAATGGTGATAAGATGCAGCCAATCTGGAGCAGTCACGTTGAAAACTCTCCCTAAAGCAGCCGGACAGGGGCAATCAGGTGGATTTGACAAATCTCTGTAAGATCAGTCAAGGGCAAAGTTTCTTCAAGACTTGGGGTAGGCCACCTCTGGAGCGTAAGAAGTTGTCCACTCCCGAAGACGGTTAATTGAAAGCACCTCTTTAAAGTTCAGAATACTGGGGCAGGGTATTTTCAAGCCATTACGAGTCCTCTCGAGGCAAATTCCTTCAAAGATCACGCAGTCCGGGGCAATTAAGTCGAGATCCGATAAATCTATCTAAGAGTTTGAAGACCCTGGGGCGGTGTGAATGCCCGATTTTCTATAAAATCCTCTTGAGATGATTTCTTCCTTTAGACCTGGTGGTCTGGGGCAAATGGAGAGTTCAAAGGGTCGATTATGAACATAGAGACGGTTCAGTTTACCATATGTCTGCGGGGTAACAAATTTGTTTTCCCCAGTAGAGCTACTCCCCTCAATATTGAAACTTCATTCTCCTCAGCAGGTTGTTGTTTCTCCAGCAAGGGACTTACAGAACATCTTCTTGGGACAAAGGAGTTATCTTCCCCACAGAGTCTGAACACTTATTTTCCTCAGCCAGTCAAGAAATGTTTTTCTCAGCGGCAACGGTGCGATCTAATCCCCAACAGATGAGTAAGCTTGATGTTATCCGCTAGCAGGGTGGATGTCAGCATCTACAGTTCCCCCAAGCAAAGTTTGGTGGTAATCCTCGCAGCAGTTTGTTCAACGGTGGTTGACATCCCCAGCAGGTTTTAAATCCAAGAGACATTTGGCACTCTTCTGATTCAGGTCGTGGCCTCCTTTTTCAAAGAGTTATGTATAATCCCCACTAGAGCGGATGTTCTTTAGGGATTTCATCCCCCAGCAGAAGTAATTGATCCGAAGAGTCGATCAGTATGACCCTTCTCAGCAGAGTTCCTAGATTCAGAGGACAATTTATTTTTATCATCCCCAGCTGAATTAGACTTTTCTCCCCGGCATTTATTTTGCTGGAGGGACCCTTTTTGCATGTCATAAGCATTTGCATTGCATCCTCAAACGCGTAGCATTTCCACTTCGTGTGGAGCATTACAGCAAAATTCAAACATTAGCATTCGAAGCATAAGCCAGGTTTGATACTTTCTTTGCCAGTTCTCTTTCTCAGCAGAGATGGCGTAACTCAGGAGATTTTGAAGGGACGCGTTCCTCAAACTTGCGCTCCCCAACAGAGTCTTTTATTTAGATTTCTCCTTTCCCCAGCGGAGTCGTCTTATCTGTAGATTGTGAGTCCGTTAGGAATTTGCCTTTGTTTGGCCTTTCTCTCTCGTGAAACCCAGTTCTCGTCTGGTAGTCAGTTCTCGTCTGACTTATTTGGTAAAACCCAGTTCTCGTCTGGTAGTCAGTTCTCGTCTGACTTATTTGGTAAAACCCAGTTCTCGCCTGGTAGTCAGTTCCCGTCTGACTTATTTGGTAAAATCCAGTTCTCGGCTGGTAGTCAGTTCTCGTCTGACTTATTTCGCGAAACCCAGTTTCTCTTTATCAGCAGAGATAGCGATCTTCTGGATAGTTCTTCTTCAGTTTCCCTTTATCAGCAGGGATGGCATTTATTTTGCTAAATCTCTTTATCAGCAGAGATGGTAATCTATGGAAGATTCTCTTTCGTCAGTTTCCCTTTATCAGCAGGGATGGCATTTGTTTTGTCAATTCCCTTTATCAGCAGGGAAGGCATTTATTTTGTCAATTCCCTTTATCAGCAGGGAAGGCATTGGTATTGCTAGTTTTCTCTTTGTCAGCAGAGATAGCAATCTTTCAGATATTTCTCTCATCAATTCCCTTTATCAGTAGGGACGACATTCATCTTGCTAGTATCTCTTTATCAGCAGAGATAGCAACCTTTTGAAGATTTACTTCGTCAGTTGGGGGAGTTTGTCTCGTTTTATGCCCAGCATAGCAGCATTTATGACTAATTCTTCAGTGAAGGATTGCAAATTTCTGGGTTCTTTGGTATTCAATCTCTGTGCATCCTGATTGTCTGAAAGCCGTCGCTATCATACCCTCCGGACCAAGTTGATTGAATAGGAGCAGCTGTTGCACCCCAAAATTTGCCCTCCTTACTTTAGGGCTAACTGGCTTATGTTTCATTTCATTTTTGCATTATCATGTATGTATATCATTAGCATGGGGTCATGGTAAAGTCCTATCTGATCTACTGTCTCATCAAGAGTTCACAGGTTGCAAGGGATCTCAAGTGGAATCACTCTCCTAACCAGTGCATGAATTAGGGTTTTGAAATTCTTGGGTTTATTGTTCCAATGGGCAGGCTCCTTGGGTTTTTATCATCACCAAATGACATATCTTATCTTTGTTGGAGAGGATACACATCATATTCAGAGGAATTTGGATTTGGAGACTGTGTTATTTCCTCCTAGGCTGAGGGTACCACAACTAGGGTTTGCTATAAAGTCAGTTTATTTCTGATTTTTTGGGCAAGACTTGATTCCATGGTATTCCTTGGGTCCCTAAATACCTAGGGGTGGAAGATTGTCCATCAGCTTGGTTCAGGAGAAGTTCAATTAGCCAATGTATGGAAAATCAGTTGAATTTGGGGAAAAGTCAACAGTGAAAGGAGAAAAAGTCAACTGTGAAATTTTGAGGTTCTCTTCGGGGATTTTAAGGTCTCACCCCCTCATATGGTCTCCAGGGGTCAAGTTTCATACATATTTGTCAGGAATCAGGAGTTGGTGCAAAGTTTCCAAATTTGGAAAGTGGCCTATAATGAAAAGTTTCCATTTTTGGCAAGTTTCTACACTTCATTCAACTTAACTTTACACCATCAAAGAGGCTTCAGATGAATTTTTCTCCAACATGAAAGTTGAAGATCTTTTTCTCCTCTTTCCAACAAGTACTAGTGGGTCTCCATATCATTTGTGAAACTCCAGTTATGATCAAAAGAAGGCAAAGTGGTTTTTAGGGTTTCTCATGATGCCATTTTCACAACTTTGGGCATAGTGACCTATAATCAATTCCATTGCTTCATGCCACATTCCAATATTAAAAGACATTCCTTGAGGATTATTTTAGGCCCAAGAATGAAGTAATTCCATGGTTTATTTTTCACCTATTTTCCATTATTCAAATTTCCCAAAATGTCTAAAACTCATGAATCATTTGTTCTCAAGGCCCAAGTTAAATGTGGTGTGATTAGCAATTCAGATGCAAGTGATCCATTATGAATTTAAGTGCATGGAAGGGGTGTATTTTTCACTTATTCAACATTATGCAAAATTCCAAAATAATTCAAAAATCATTAAACAATGGATTACCCAAGCCCAATTCATATTCAGAGGCAAACCCTAGTCTTTATAAACTCATCCATGCATTGGTTAGGGGTCATTCACGTGCATTTGGAGGAGAACCACAATTTGGAACCCTAAAGTTATCTTTCCTTGGATCTCACGAATTACAAGGTATTTCTTCAAAATTCTTCCACAAAGCTTCTCCTGGTGATCTCTAGAGTGAAACCCAACCACCATTCGCATCTAAAAGTAAGGATCAGGAGTGCATAGCTTCAGGTTGGTCACTTTTTTCATGATCATAAAACTCCACTTTTAAATATGCATAATGATATGTGATGATTGGTGATGATTCTGATGCGTTTGTTTTTGATATTGGACATGTATATTGATCATACTTTGAGTTTGAAATTTTTGAACCATGACTTTTTTCCTTCGACTTGCCATGTACGTTGATTTTTGGTGGAAAATAATTTGATATTTGGCATCCTCACGAAAATCCAGTCAGGTAGGTATACTCATATGCAATTTCTGGGTTTTTTAGGGGTTGTGGTCACCGGAGAAGACGACCGGAGCTAGGGCTCCGGCGTCTGGTTCTCCCTCCGGCCAGTTTAGGGTTTTGGGTGGGGGAGACGCAATCCTCACCGTCAATGGTTTGATCGCACGGCCCAGGCGTTGCCACATGTTTTTGTTTTTATTTTTTTTTTTTGAATTTTAATTACTAATCAGATGGACATTCACCCACAGCAGTTACGGCGCACATCCAATCATTTTGTTTGGTTTTGATTAATTTTATTTCAGTTGACCACGCCAGGATCGTTCGATGAATCGTACGGCTACTAACATGCCAGCAATTTAAAATAACCACGCGCCTTGCACATGGCATGCGCACGGTGTTCTCTTTTTTATTTCTGTTTTTTTCTGATCAATTAGTGGGCTGGGTTGCTGTTCACACCCCCCCACCCTTCAGCCCACTCCAATTTTCACTTAATTTCTTTACTAACGCAACCCCCCCCCCCCCCCCCCCCCCCCCCCCCCCCCCACGTTGTATTTCATATTTTATTCTATTTCAATTATTATTTCATATTTTAATTTTAAAAATACCTAATTACATTTAAAAAATCCTAAAAACTCATGCATCATTTTCATCATTTTAATAAAATTTTAAAAATTTTATTTTTTATTTTTATCATCCAAATTAATTATTTTATTAATTTCCTCTTTGCATTACACATCTCATGCATACATAATTTGTTTATTTTATTTCTCCTCATCTAAAAAGTATTTTTAATCCGTTCTTTTTGCATTTGTTCACTAACATCCTAAATTGCATAAAAATATTTTCCCTTCATTTTTAAATTTATTTCATATTGCATTTAGGTCCTTCCCTTTGGCCCACTGAGCCCTAATTCTAATCTGAACTTTGCCTAATTATTTGAATGACTAATATCGTGATTTTTTGCAGGGATTTTTGATATGTTGTTTGCCTCTGGTTGAGAAACCTTAATGTTTAATTTGGGAATTTTAGGAGTCATTTTCTAATTATCTGATTTGTTTTCACTGGAGATTTTCTTGCAGTCGCATCTTTGACCTTGTATGATTATCTGTTTGAAAAGGCACTTGTGCCCTTTGCTTTAGGGTTGTTTCTTTGTTTCTTTGATTCATGTTTGGATGATTATCATTATTGTTTGCCATTGTTTGATTTTCATTCACCTCATTTCTCTTACTTATGTCTATTCTGTACTAATCTTTCATGTAGGGACTAAGGTAAATTCTTTAAGGGTATGGATAAATATCCATGGTCACTCTTACTCTTTTCTTCTCTCATCTTCGTCCTTTAGGGTTTAGGTTGAACCTCACTAACCGTAGGTCACCCATGCATGATGACTTTAGGGTTCATAGTCTCCTTTAGAGTTACCCTTGTGTCTTCTCTCTTCTCATCTCAAATTTCTTTAAAACACTTAATAAGAATAAGGTGTATTGCGCACGAGCCTTAAGTATGGGGAATGAGAAATGAGGGGCTTCCTCTCATCTTTCTAGAGTGCTTAGCGAGCATCCTGTCTTGGGATGATGCGTTAGGTATTCGCCCCTATGCCCTAGACTTTGGTGCAATGCAACTTAGGAACTAATTTAAGTCACTTTTGTCCTAAAAGATACAAACCAACTTCAAACCTTTTTGTCCTTCGGGATCTTCAAACTAAAGGCTATTTCAAAAAGGGCACGTTAGCTTCCATCTGAGTCGTAAACAGGCATCGACCCTAACTGCCGGACGCGAACTTAACGTCGCTCATAAAAAACACAAAAAGAACTTGGTCCGAACTACGTTGACTCTGAATTCCCCATTGCACAAAGGGGGTACGTAGGCCTAGGACGTCGATGTCCTACCGAGTCGGTCTTTGTCTTTCCCTCCCCATTTTAGTACAGCCCTAGATGATAGTATAACTTACCCTTAGATTAGACAACAAGCGTGCATCACATCGAGTACGATGGACGCGTGGGGTGCTAGCACCTTCCCCTCGCGTAACCGACTCCCGAACCCAGGCTATGGTTACGATGACCATTCCTTTCCCTCTTCTTCAGGTTTATGCGGTGTTCCCTTTCCCTCTCTTGGGATAAATTTACACGGCTGGCGACTCTGTTTTTCCGCGCCACTCTCGCGTTTGTACCTGGATGAAAATCCTCGGAGCGACAACAGGCTTCTTAAAAGCACTTGTCAAGAAGCTCTACTCCCCAGAGATGATCTTTTCTCCGTGAATGGTATCTCTTGAGTTTCTTCCAAATTCTCGAACTTTCCTGACTTGTTCTATTCCTTGTGGGTAGCTTTCCTTGAATTTTTTGGGGTTTGGGGACCCATCGGCTTCTTAAAAGCAATCGGCCTCCTCTAGGGCATCGTACAAGGACCCACGGGCTTCCTAAAAGCAACCCCGACTCCTCTTGGGCTTAGTACAAGGACCCGCCGACTTCTTAGAAGTATTCACAGCCTCCTCTTAGGCTTTGTATAATGATCTCTTCCTCCGGGAATGATAGCCTCCTCTTGGGCTTCGTACAAGGACCTCTCAGCTTCTTAAAAGCTTTCAGCCTCCTCTTGGGCTTCGTACAAATTGTCCCGACGGCCTCCTAGAGGTATAGGAACAGAACTTAGTCATCTGCATAGAACAGTCCTTTCAAGGAGTCTACTACTGTTTCTCAAAGCATAGTACAAAAGATGAAACTCTAGACTTGGACAGTCTAATCTCCTTGAGTCTCAAAGACATTCTCAAGCACCCTTCAAAAATAGGAAGAAAACCCGTAGACTCAGACAATCTCAATACCCTTCGGATTTCCCGCTTCCTTAAAGAACAGGAATAACCCAAATCCTTGAATCAAATCCATGAGTACAGTGTTGCTCATATAAGAACTGATTTTCTCTTTAAAATCAGTATACTGGACCTGTCACTTAACTTAAACAACATTTAGCCTCTTTCTCGGGCTTTGTACGAGACACATAAGAGACTCCCTCATTGAGTCAATTACCCCTTTCGCCTCCATCTCGGGCTTTATACGAGATACAAAAGGGTTCTTATTGAGCCAAACAAACAACAGCCTCCATCTCGGGCTTCGTACGAGATACAAAAAAACTCTCTTGTTGAGTCAATTAGCCTTCATCTCGGGCTTTATACGAGATACCAAAAGACTTCATCGTCGAGTCAAAACTTTTTAGCCTCTCTCTCGGGCTTTGTACGAGACACATACTAGCCTCCTCTTAGGCTTTGTATAAGAAAACCACTGGTTGCCCCAAATCAACCTTTTAGCATCAAAGTTGTGTCTCGTTCACAGTATACAAACATCAACAACTCCTTCCCTTTCATCTAATCGCTGTAAGCGGCAAGCCTCTGGATCATCTACATCCATGCCACTGTCCCTCTTTTAGCATGAGAAATTCCTAAGGAAAGATGGCATTGCTCTAAACTGAGTTAAAGTCTTCTCCTTCAGATTAAAATCCCCTATAAAAGAAATTATGGCATTGTCGGATTCACAAATCCCGGTTAAAGTAATTCTCCTTTATAAACAGTCGTAACCGACAAACCCCTCTTTAGAGATGACAAATTCTCTCTAAAGTCAACACCTTTTAGCTTCACATCTTGGGCTTTGAACAAGATACAAATAGACCTTTCAGCTTCACATCTTGGGCTTTGAACAAGATATAAATCACCTTTCGCTTCATGTCTTGGGCTTTGAACAAGACACCAAAACAACAAATTTCTCCCATAGAATAGGAGGAACTACGAACGCTCTGATTTCCCTGTTTCGGTAAACGGGAATACGTAGGCATAAGATTGAAAGAAAAATCTTAGCGAGCACACTAAATAAAAACCCAAAATCCCATACTCTCATGTATCTATCAAAAGCATCAGTCCTAACATCCTAATCCTCGTTCCCCGCCAGAAAATCCAAGAAAGAGAGAAAACCGTATTGGCGAAAATACAAATAACCAGTACAAAGGCCCCCCCACATTGATAGCATTCGTAACCTAACAGACCGCTGTTTAAACTCAGTATGCAAAGCAGGGTTAATTGGAGACATCTATTTCCCTTCCTTCATCAGCTTTAATAGGATAAAAATGAATCGACCTGTAGTAAACTCAACCGCAGAGAGCGACCAGCGCTTAAGAACCGCGTCCAAAATCGCTCGCTACAGAAAAATGGCGCCCACCGTGGGGCGAGTCTCTGTTTTTCTTATTCCTTTTCACCTCTTGTGTGAATACCACAGATTGGGGCTTCCGCCCGGGGAACCCAATTTCTGTCAGGAACTTAGGATTCATAGCTTTAAAGGTCTAGGATGATTAGGACAAATATATATACTGCTTTTCCTAATTGCTATACGTGTTTATTTTTCTGCTAATGGGAATGCGTGTGATGCCGCATGTGGAAAGATTGAGTATACACTTAAGATAAGTGATGGCGACGAGGTCGACCATCAACCTCAGTGGAGGCTGACCAATGCAACCCATTCTCTAACCTAGACAATGGGCCGATTGTTAAGTCTGAGAAGCTGAGGAGCCAAACCCTTTCGTAGTGCGGAAACTATCGGGAATAGTTGTTACGCGATACTACCCTCATTTGAGGCTGGTGATCTATTCTCGGTGAATGGCACTTACTCTAAGATTGCTCTACAACTCGCTGGCGATCCGCTTGTTGTTTTGCTTTCCTGGGAGGAGCTGATGATAATGAGTACAGGTACAAAAATCACCTTAGTATAAACCTTTGGGGATGGGTAGAGCCTTGACTTCATGACAACGACCCTTTGACCCCATGTTTTTTCTATGTTTTTGTGTGCTGCATTCATGCATTCATTTAAAAAACATTAAAACATTCAAAAAATTCTTCTCTTCTAGTCTCTCTGTTTTTCAAATTAAACTAAGACTGTGATTGCAAATATCACAGAAAAGGATTGTGCTAATGGATTTCGGTAGAAGGAGAACCCATAGGTATACCTTCAAGGTTCCAAAACTAGAGGATTTGAGAAGGTTAGCAAGGATGATCACTAACCCTGAGGCTTTCAGAGCCAAGCACGGAGGTATGCTACCACTGTTAAGAGTCCATGTGATTGAGTGAATCATGGATGCGCTCATTCAGTTTTATGATCCAGTTTATCACTGTTTCACATTCCCGGATTACCAGCTCGCACCAACGCTGGAGGAGTATTCTCATCTGATTGATTTACATATCACTGATCGAGATCCATTTTCTGGACTGGAAGAAATTCCAAAGAATCAGATCATTGCAAGAGCAATTCATTTGGACGAGTCTGAGGTCAGGACTCACCTAACCACTAAGGGTGGCATCCAAGGTTTGCCAGCCCAGTTCTTGACAAAGAAAGCCCTGTATTTTGCCAGTATAGGAAACGTGACTGCTTTTGAAAGCGTCTTTGTCTTGCTCGCCTACAGGTTATTTTTGTTTCCCAACATTAATAATTTCGTCGATATCAACTCCATTAAGGTTTTTCTCATTGGAAACCCTGTGCCGACTTTGCTCGCAGATGCATATCATTCTGTACACTTAGGAAATTTGTACAGCGGAGGGGAGATCACATGTTGTGTACCTCTGCTTTACAAATGGTTTATCTCTCACTTCCCAAAGTCTGCTGCTTTTTGGGATTGCAAGAGTGTCTTACGTTGGTCGTAGAAGATCATGTCTCTTACCAACCCTGATATAGATTGGTGTAATAGGATCTTTGAGGGAATTAGAATCATTGATTGTTGTGGAAACTTCCCCAACGTACCCCTCATAGGAACTAAGGGAGGAATCAACTAACATCCAGTTCTTGTTCATCGTCAATTTGGATACCCGATGAGACACGTCCCACGGGGTGTTCATCTGGAAGGTCTTTTCTTCAAGGAAGGAGAAAATGACAGAGCACTAAAGATGGAAATAGTGCACGCTTGGGAGCATGTTCATAAGAAAGGACGAGAGTCTCTGGGAAAACCGGACTGTGTCTCGGTGGATCCTTATCTCCACTGGGTACAAACCAGAGCTCTCAAGCTAAAAATGCCTTATCCTCGTTACGGAATTCTTCCGCCGAGGGAATCTGTCGTGTACTTCATAACGGAAACTGAAAAGCTTCAGGTTACTCTCAACAAAGTTCAAAAGGAGAGAAGGTCTTGGAAGAACAAGTACCGCACCCTCGATGTGGAGTGCATCAAAATACAGCAATTACTGAAAGATAAGGATGCTCTGATTGAAATTTTGGAGCAACATGCTGTGGATAATCAGGATAACCAAAGGAATTTGCTCGCTCCTTTCACTTGGCAAAGGAATGACAACCCGACAACGGCCCAAGAGCCCCGGTCAAAGAAAAGGAAGATACCGGAATCAGCACCCGATTTCTCTTCAGAGAGGACTCGGGACCCATTAGTTTAGGTTTCTGTTTCTGCACCTTGTAATCTACTGTATTTCCATTTCTGTAATCCTTTGAATTCAATAAAAAGGGGTTTCCCCACTGTTTGAAATTTGCAATCTAATTGTCGAAGTTTATTTTGATTAAAACAAAAAACAATTAATATAATCATTGCATTCATCATTCTCACATCGCGAATTCTTCTTACCTACGAATCTCACGTTTGTGTCTCGGTTCTAGAGTCAAACTGTCTCATTCGTATAATACTCGGGCCAATCGTCAGAAAAAGATGGATGATCTTGAGGAAGAAAACAGAGAGTTGAAAGAAGAGATCGACGCTCTGAGAGAGGATATGAGGAAGCTTTGTAACGACATACAAGCCATGGCAGAAGCTCAGCTACAAAGAACTGTGATCTCAGAGGTCACCTCAACGCCCATAGTGGAGAAGTATGATCCTAGGTATCAAATACAGAAAGATCGTCCTTGGGGCATGCCTGTTAACTATATCCCGGAAGGATATGTTCCGCCGATCACTGAAGATCAGGGAATCACAACAGAAGCCGCTGGGCCTGAAGGTTACAAACTTCGGGAAAGCGACGATGCCAGGGGCATACTAAAGACTCCTGAAGGTTACAAACTTCAGGAGACGCCAAGACTCACTACCGTAGTCACGGTACCACCCCCTATGGTGCACACTGTCCCGGAAGGACAGATTCCACAGACACCTTCTGGTAAGAAGGAAACTATGTTTGACAAAATGGAGGAATTCCAGGAGCATTTCTTGGAAATGCAGAAGGAACTGCAAGCCATTCGCGGTCAGGATTTATTTGGAAAGGACGCCGCAGACCTCTGCTTGGTCCCTAATGTGAAAGTCCCGCACAAATTTCAAGTGTCCGACTTTGAAAAGTACAAGGGTAACTCTTGCCCTCAAAGCCATCTGGTGATGTACGCTCGGCGGATGTCAGCTCAGACGGAGAATCAGGACCTACTGATTCACTACTTTCAGGATAGTTTAACCGGTGCCTCATTAAAATGGTACATGGGTTTAAACCGTGCCACGATCAGCACATTCGGAGATCTTGGCACTGTCTTCGTCCAACAATACAAATACAATTTGGACATGGCACCCGACAGAGATCAACTCAGATCGATGTTGCAAAAGGACAAGGAAACCTTTAAGGAGTATGTTCAAAGGTGGCGTGAAATCGCCGCTCAAATTTGTCCACCTCTGGAGGAAAAAGAGATGACAAAGATCTTCTTAAAGACCTTAAGCTCATTTTACTATGACCGAATGGTTGCCAGTGCGCCCAGTGATTTCACCGAAATGGTCGGCATGGGCGTACGTCTTGAGGAAGCCGTCCGAGAATGACGTTTGGTAAAAGACACTGGATCGACGAGCGGCACTAAAAAATACGATAGTGCTCTCCCTAAGAAAAAAGAGCAATATATTGGGAATATCTCTCTCGGAAAGCAAAGGCGGCGTTATCAGCCGGTAGCAACTGTGACTCCTACTATGAGCCTTGCGTCTATTCCTACGTATCAACCTCAGGTTGCACAGAGCCAACCTGATCAGCAAAGGACACAACAACCTCTTCAGCAGGCTCGTCCTCCATACAATAACAACCGTACAACACGGCCACCAGGATTTGATCCTATACCCGTGTTGTACGCAGAGCTGTTTCCATTACTACTGACTAAGGGGCACATTCAGACTAAATCTCCTTTTACAGTACCGGAAAATCTGCCTTTTTGGTTTAAGGTGGATCAAACATGCCCTTATCATCAAGGAGGATCAGGGCATAATATAGAAAATTATATCAATTTCAAGTCCGACGTGCAAAAACTTGTTAGGAGCGGGGTCTTATCCTTCAAGGATACAAATCCTAATGTTCTCACGAACCCGCTGCCTCAACATGAGAAAGTTGCAGTCAACCTAATTGAGAAAGAATTTAACAATGTCTGTCAAATTCACGATGTACTCTTATTGAGGACAAATCTGGTCAAGATGCATTGTAGATAGAGTGGATATGGCCATGTGCCACCGCATAATTATCACCAGTGTGATATCTGCTCTAAAAACAATCACGGATGTTCGGTGGTGCAATCAGCTCTACAGGAACAGATGGATCTCGGGTGGATCCAAGAGCACCGAGTTCGTGGAGTTAACATGGTTTACACGTGTTAGTTCTTTAATTTTGAGGGTTGGCATTAATTTTGTAAAACAAATAATAATAGTAATGTAAAATAGGATGAATAAACTTGCTAAGATCATCATGAAAGAACAGGTACAGCAAGATGTCCTATTAAAGAGACTTAACATGTTGTGTTGAAGTTATTCAACAACTGGAACAACATGTCCTATCGAGATGTCCCATGCAGGTCCATTTGACATCGCACCAGAACTGAAGTGGTTTGTTAATTCTGTTAGGTTTTAACTAATGCAGAATATTCTGGAACATTATGCAATCATGAGGCGCTGAATTTTAGGTCTGAAGATTCAAGATAGAGATAAAATATTGAAGAATCGAGACTTTCTAAATATGGAGATATTTTAGGAAGTTAGTGATTTGAAGACTTGATTTGTAGCAGAAGTTTCTGGTGATTTGTAACAACTGCTGAAGCTGTGATTGAAGGCCCAAATCCAGTTGGGAATAGGTTATAAATAGATGTTTTGTAACCTAATTGGAAAAACGAACCAAAGATGTAAAGTTCTATCATTAGGGTTGGTTCCTGTACCACTCGACCTGTGAGTTGGACAGTTTGTAAGTGTGATCCTCGAAACTGTTAAGTAAGAGGAGTATTGTTCTTGGAGGAAGCTTTTAAGTAACTCTAAGTTGTGTGTTGGAAGGGTGTCTTCCGTGCTGAATTGTTGTGTAGGTAAAGAGCCGTTGATGCAGTGGCGGATTGTCAACTGCTAGACATCATTGCGATGATTGGGAGTGAGAAGGGTTTCTCATATCTAGAGAGGATCTAGGTAGAAGGGTCATTGGGTAGTGATTAAGTGATAAGTTGTAAACGGGTTGTTTAGCTTTGAATTGATACTACTAATAGTGGACTTCATCCCTGGTTTGGTAGCCCCCAGATGTAGGATAGTTAGATGCGAACTGGGTTAACAATTCTGTGTGTCTTGATCTTATTTCTTTTCAGTACCTTGTTTATTGGATTATACCTTGCCATTTATGATCATGTCAGACCAGATGTCGAACGGCATATTCTAGGACATCTGAATTCTGCACTTGCACCAGAATTTCAATTGGTATCAGAGCAGGTCATTATGTTCTGTATCTGGATGAGATCCCAGGGAAGATAATTTCTGGTTCATGGGCAAGGTAGAAGCTTTCTACTGAAAAGATGTTTGAACTTGGAGTAGTTCATATAGTTGTGAGAATGGTCCCTAGAAGTGGAGGATGGACTGTTCGTGACAGGCAGTGGCATGCGCTGTTGGAGCTTTTGGCTGAATAGCTGCTGTGTTGTGATTATGTCAGGTGTCACCTGATTCATGATGTTAGGGTTGATATATGACACCTGAGGGCCTTGAGGAGTTTGTATCTTGATCCGCTGCGAATCTATCTGAAAACTCCTAAGGTTGTAACTGAGAAGGTTGTTCCTCTCTGAATGTATATCCTATGGTGATGGGATTTATGCAAGACTGCTTCAACTTACAGTGTCAACGATACTTGAAGATTATTGTTCAAGTCCACTTATAAAGGCATTGATAAGTGAAGGTGTGAGGAAGAGAAGTAATTTACTTTTGCTTCTACTCCTAAGAGGACTAATCTCCAGTCCTTGATATCTTGTTGTGTTCCTTGGAATGATGTCCTATCTTGTGTTAGAACATCACGTCAGAATTATGCAGAATTCTGATGTCTATAGGAATGGCATAGCAGTTGCTCTGGGTGCTAAACTAATGTGGCTTGATCACATGAGTTTAGAACCTACTCCTGATCTGGAAGAGGAGGCATCTGGGTGGTATGTCTAAGAAGTTTCTGGCCTTGAAACTTATCTTAGATGTGTAAGTTGATCAAGGTGTGATCAACATGTTATTTACTCCTGAGGTCAGTTTATTTCTGGTCCTTGCTGCAGGAGTGGAGAACCTGAGATTCAAGAAGTATTATCTCTAGCAGACTTCTTGAACATGAAGGCCAAAGATCAAGGTCATGTTCTTTTTGGAGGCATGTTCTGAATGATCTTGTGAAGCTAGATTTGTATTGACTGCGTGCACTTAAGGATCTAATCACAGTCTGTGCTGCTATTAAAGGGAAGAATGTTTTGGAAGTCCTTGAAGACATGTCTCAAGCTGTCTGGATTATGAGAGTTGGATGAAAGATTACTACTCTCACGCTTCTGTGATGAGATGGCTGGTCCCAAGGCTTAAAAAGGGATGTTTGGAGATTCTGGTTGTGAAATGGGGTGTTTTTCTTTCTTTTCATGATGTCAAGACTGATGTCTTAACATTTGTTGACTGAACAAAATGCTGTGGTGTGCGTCTCCAGAGATCACATATGGACTGGTGTAAGAATTAAGCAGTTGGTGAGTGTGTTCAGCAGGTGTGTTGAACAGAGAGTGTTCTCTTGAAGACATGAAGATGAGTCTCATGTTCTCCATTTATTTATTGTATTTGTCTTGCAAAGGAAAGTTGTTCAGTTCGAGATCATGTGAGTATTGGTACAAGTGATGATTGTGTTCAACTTATGAGTTGAACAAAGAGTGAGCTCTTGAAAACATGAAGATGCATCTTATGTTTTCCATTCTTCAAGGTACTAAGAAGCACATGATAGGAGAAGTATGTTACAATTGTATGTAGCTGGACGTGTGATGTTAAGAGGGAGATTGATAATTCTGTTGCTTTTGGGATTAAGTGTGCTGATGAATGTGTTTGTGATATGACCTGGGAGCTTGATCAGCTACTGATGTTTGATCCTCGTGTGCCAAAGCTTTACTATAGATGATATCCTCAGAAGAGCTCTGTAAAGATGTGTGACTGAGATTGATGTTGGAACATCAATTCAGGTGGTTGCTTGTTCAGCCAAGGCTGTTTTGCACAGAAAGAAGTCCAAGATCAAGTCACTGATCCAAGTTAAAGTAACTTGTGAATATGTGTCATGAATCAGAAGTTGTCAGACGTATGCAGAAGATGACCTTATAGTAGATACTTTGACGGGAGACTTAGTATTTGTCTATTATTGATGTTATGCATAAGGGTAAATACTTGGACGGGAGACTAAGTATTTGTCCAGAGAATTATGCAAGTCTGTAGTCTGGATATTATGGTTCAGGAATTTACTCTTTCTGAGTGTTTGTGGTTGATGACAACCTGAGGTAGCCTTATCAGCTGACTGTATGAGAAGGTGTGATCTTCTATCCAATGCTGATGTCCTACATAATGTTACAACATCATTGTTCCTTGTGTATCCTGGATAAAGGTCTGGGACTGTACTTGTGGAGTTGGAAGAAGCAGCATTATTGTCTGAAGTGGCAGTTCTGGCATAATGTGGATTAGAATGGGCAGATTCTGATCTTGATGATAAGTAGTTTGTTCTGGAAATACATGACTACTTTCATAATGAAGACTTCATTAGGAGCTTGTGAATGTAAGGACAGAAGGGTGTTGTCAGTGGTAAAGGTGGTGGCAGTCCTTATCTTGAGTTGGAAGTAATCTAAAGACATTTGGTATGGAATATGTGAGAAATTCCAAATCAGGTGGGCTTTTATATTGGATTTGGAAGACCATGTTTAAACATGATGAGATTATGCTCAAAATTTCAAGAAGAGGCAGTTCTCCATGTTGAAAATGTGGTAACATCATTGTGCTATCATTGGTTGGGAAGCTAAGGCTGATGTCTATGGACTATTTCCTCAAGGGTGCAGAAGTGTCGCTTTTAGGAGAATTCATTTTTCTCTCTGATGAAGGAATCTAGAAGTGTCTGTGTGTTGACTGATGGATTGAGGGGGAGTGTACTAGCTTGAACAGCTGGTTCTTATCTCGAGGAGGAGTTTCACATTGAGCATTTTTTTTATGATAAGATATCAGAACATGGTACAGGACATGTTTTGCTTGAGTTAAACAAGGAATTACTTTGGACGGTGGTGACGGGATAAGGTGAAACACGTGGCTTCGACTGTGCATGGATCTGTTTTGGCACAATTTATGGTAAAAATCAGTTAGGAAACCATAAAAATGGTCAAGACAGTTTTGGACGGAAGACATTGAATTTGGATGGAGTTTCTTTTTCCTAAAATAGCGTTTCTTTGACTGAGAACCTTGACATATTCAAAGCTCATAAATTCCAAAGTAACCGGTCAGCTATTTATAAGGGTTGTTCTCTTCTCCTTCAGCCAAGTGAGTGTTCTTGTTTCTTAAATCTTATGGCGTTTGTTTGTATTTGGGTGAGCACGTCTTGGGTCTGGTTCTATGAGGGCTCTCTTTGCCAATTTTTGGCTAAAAAGGGGGAGAAAGGGTCTGTTAAATGGGGAGCGCAGATGCTGTGTCTGGAGTGTGCAATTCCAAATGTGTTTCAGAATGGTCAAAAAGGGAAGTTGGTATTGAGTGTTGAGTCCTTGTGACTTGTGTCCTGAGTTATGAACACAGTTGTGATTTGTGTTCTGAGTTACCTGGGTTGATAGATCGATACTTCTTAAGTTTCATCTTATGCCACAGGTCGACTAGGGGCGTCTGATCAATTAAGGTGTGCTGAAATCTCTCATGCCACCATTGGTCTTCGATGTCTAGACAGACATTTCTTTTCTGGAGGAGTCTTCTTCAAGTGTTCGAAGTTTGTGTTGAAAGGAAAAAGAAATGTGTTGTATTAAGGGGGAGTAAGATATCTTCTTCCTCATGTGCACCAAATAACTTCGGGACTTTCTACTTCTTAAGTCCTGCTGTGTTGCCTGAAGGTGTTGTGCTGAAAAAGTTGTTAAACATGATGTTCTAACATCATTCAAGTTGTTCAAGAAGATGATTATCCATGGTTGTTTTACACTGTAGCTACTGATGGCTACTGACAATAGTGTAGGGTTGTAATCTGAGTTGTAATGTTTATGTATTTGTTTTAGCCAAAATTTGCCAAAGGGGGAGAATGTTAGTTCTTTAATTTTGAGGGTTGGCATTAATTTTGTAAAACAAATAATAATAGTAATGTAAAATATGATGAATAAACTTGCTAAGATCATCATGAAAGAACAAGTACAGCAAGATGTCCTATTAAAGAGACTTAACATGTTGTGTTGAAGTTATTCAACAACTGGAACAACATGTCCTATCGAGATGTCCCATGCAGGTCCATTCGACATCGCGCCAGAACTGAAGTGGTTTGTTAATTCTGTTAGGTTTTAACTAATGCAGAATATTCTGGAACATTATGCAATCATGAGGCGCTGAATTTTAGGTCTGAAGATTCAAGATAGAGAGAAAATATTGAAGAATCGAGACTTTCTAAATATGGAGATATTTTAGGAAGTTAGTGATTTGAAGACCTGATTTGTAGCAGAAGTTTCTGCTGATTTGTAACAGCTGCTGAAGTTGTGATTGAAGGCCCAAATCCAGTTGGGAATAGGTTATAAATAGATGTTTTGTAACCTAATTGGAAAAACGAACCAAAGATGTAAAGTTCTATCATTAGGGTTGGTTCCTGTACCACTCGACCTGTGAGTTGGACAGTTTGTAAGTGTGATCCTCGAAATTGTTAAGTAAGAGGAGTATTGTTCTTGGAGGAAGCTTTTAAGTAACTCTAAGTTGTGTGTTGGAAGGGTGTCTTCCGTGCTGAATTGTTGTGTAGGTAAAGAGCCGTTGATGCAGTGGCGGATTGTCAACTGCTAGACATCATTGCGATGATTGGGAGTGAGAAGGGTTTCTCATATCTAGAGAGGATCTAGGTAGAAGGGTCATTGGGTAGTGATTAAGTGATAAGTTGTAAACGGGTTGTTTAGCTTTGAATTGATACTACTAATAGTGGACTTCATCCCTGGCTTGGTAGCCCCCAGATGTAGGATAGTTAGATCCGAACTGGGTTAACAATTCTGTGTGTCTTGCTCTTATTTCTTTTCAGTACCATGTTTATTGGATTATACCTTGCCATTTATGATCATGTCAGACCAGATGTCGAACGACATATTCTAGGACATCTGAATTCTGCACATGCACCAGAATTTCAACACGAATTCTAACGTCATTCAAAACCACGACATCCGTGCGATGAATGTCAAATTGGTGGCGATGCACTCAAAGCAAAGCCAGTATCATAATCTGCCACGACACGATTACAGTTCCTATCTGATTTGCTCGGTAAACAAACAGGGATGCTCTTTCATACAGGAGGCCCTCCAGCGTCAGATGGATCTTGAATGGATCCAAGACTACCATGATAGGAATTCCTATCAGATCAATATGGTTCAGATCTTTGATATTCGCGTGATGAATACCAACCTGGTAGAGTTACATGCTGAGCAGGTCCGACTCGGATTTCTGATATCACATGACTATCAAAGTTGTAAAGCGGGTTGCAAAAATGATCGAGGTTGTACCCTTGTCCAGGAGGCACTTTAGCACTTGTTAAATCACTGGTGGATGCCAATTTATATGGATGAAGATACTCAGCAAATTAGTATCAGTAACAGGAATCCTACTCGGCGTCAGAGTCAGGATGTCCGATCTGTGGAAGCTAACCTAGTGACGTTACATTGTATTCAAAGTGGGCGTGGCCAGGTGCCACTACACAATTATGACCGTTGTAGTGTCTGTTCGGAAAGTAACCAAGGGTGTTACTTTGTGAGAGCAGCTCTTCAGGGTCAGGTGGACCGTGGAGAGATTCGTCCATATCCGGGTTCTATACCCATCAACTGGACGCCGAACTACCTTGCCGAGCAAGTTGAGGACGTTGTCACAATCTCTGGTCATCACAGGACCAGGGATGTTTTTGCCATTATCCCTCTGCTTGACGAATCTAGAGCTCCCAACCGGGAACGGATCGAGATTAATTATGATGGTCAGAAAAATTAGAAGGTTCCCATAGTCATCTATCTACCGGGACCATTACCATATGAATCAGCTAAGGCAATCCCTTACAAATACGGTGCAACGACAATTGAAAATGGAAAGGAAATTCCATTACCCTCCGTTGTGAATATTGCAGACATCAGTCGTGTAACACGGAGCGGTCGAATCTTCAACTGAGGGGTTGGAGAACCTAACAAGGAAAAGTAACTTCAGACAGAAGCTCTCGATCCATCAGTCGGTCAATCCAGTAATCCCGACCTTTCGAAAAATAATGATGAGGTGCTGAAGGTCATCCAAAGGAGTGAATATAACATTGTTGATCAGTTGTTACAGAGTCCTTCAAAGATCTCGGTATTATCGCTGTTACTCAGTTCAGAAGCCCACAAGGAGGCTCTACAGAAAGTCTTGGAGCAAGCCTTTGTGGAACAGGATGTAACAATCAGACAGTTTAATAGCATTGTCTCTAACATCACTTCCTGCAATAATTTGGGATTTAGTGATGAGGAATTACCTGAAGAGGGTCGCCGTCATAACATGGCGCTCAACATTACAGTTAACTGCCAGGACGATGCTTTAGCCAGCGTACTGGTAGATACAGGGTCAGCCCTGAATGTTATGCCGAAGTCCACTTTTATGCAATTATCATTCAAAGGCCCTCCGATGAGAATCTGCGAGGTCGTCGTCAAAGCGTTCGACAGATCCAGAAAAACAGTTATCGGCGAAGTTGATCTTCCCATAACTATTGGTCCTCACACTTTCCAAGTCACTTTCCAGGTCATGGACATCCGGGCAACGTACAATTGTTTATTAGGAAGACCTTGGATACATCAGGCTGGAGCGGTTACTTCAACCCTCCACCAAAAGCTAAAGTTCGTCAAGAACGATCAACTTGTCACGGTTTGTGGGGAACAAGCCTTACTTGTAAGCAACTTGTCATCGTCTACTGATATAGAACCCGAGGAGGTTATTGGAACTCAGTTCCAAACACTGTCGGTGAGCAAGAACAATCAGTTCAAAGGAGGAACCTCGATTTCCTCATACAACGATGCTATCAAAGCGGTCGAGAGTACCGATACAACAGGATGGGGACAGCTTGTTACTCCTACTGGCAATACAACAAAGAAGGGTCTTGGTTTTTCTGCAACCTGTACCCAGACAGCTGCCAATGATGAAAGTCTTCATCCCCTTCGAAACTTCTTCCACAGTGGAGGTTTCCTTCACCCAGTGTCTCAAATAGTCCATGCTATCAATGAGGCGTGTCCCTCCGACACAGATGAAGAATGGAAGTTCTATCTTAATGAGGATGGTTATATGTCTCAGGAAGAGGTGCCTATACCATTTTGCTTTCCTACACAGAGTCCGAGATTTATACCAAGGTCAGACATCGAAATGATATATGGAGATTGTGATCCGGAAGGATGCAGTGCTCCGCCAAATTCATTAGAGAAAGACACTCTGATGAAAGATAACTTTGACCACAATTACTATGGCCCAATGGATGGTCTGCCAATGTGGCAACCTTACCCAGGAAACTTGGGGCAAGAGAGTCAGCCGAACAATGAAAATCAGCTGACCATCATTGAACAGAATACCTGTGTCCCCACCATGTCATGGGATCAACACTCAGGTCATTCAGAAACTACTCAACATGAAGATGAATTTGCAACGTTTGCAGGACTTGAATTCATCAACTATGCTTTTCCTGAGGTTAATGTCATCGAGAGAGATGACTCCTCTAGTTCCAAAGAAGTTTGGGACACTCTGGGGCAACCGAGTAGAAAATTCGACTATATGGTAAAGTACACCGCTCCCGAAAGCTCTCGTATCAGGCTCGAAGATATCCAGCCTAATGGATGGGGAGATATAGCTGAGAGCGCAAATGCTATGCAAAATGCAACAGAGGAATTCTCCTACGACAATTCTGCCTGGGAGACAGATTCCAATGATCCCGCTCCACCAGAAATCAGCGTCATTTCTGAAAACAAATCAAGGAAGGTGCCAGACTTTGTGATTCACCGAGGAATTCGCCGCCAATGGGTTGCAGTCGAGGTTCCGAGGATCCTTCATCAGTCAAAGTAATTGCCATCTGTAACCTTTCACCCTGCCCAGGTGAAATGGATGTTTTGATAGGGCTCGCTTTCTGTAAATTTTCCTTCTTCGCTTCGTCCAAAGCGATAGAGTTTTGTTTTATAGGGCTGTAGTTTCAAGATTCGACTTGTTCATTAATAAAATAACGTCGTTCTGTAATTTCCGCATTAATTGTTGTTTTCTCTTTTTGCTTTTTCAGAAAATGGTAATCCTAAAAAATAATTCAATAACAAAAACAAGCAGTAATAAGAATAAAAACACTGCACACACTTGCATTTTCTCTATCTCTTCTAAACACGAATCATCACGTCATGCAGATTGCTTGTTTTAAACCCCGTTGAAACATACGATCCGATGCCTTCTCCCAACTTTGAGTTCCCGGTATTCGAGGCTGAAGAAGAAAATGACAACGAAATTCCAGAAGAGATCTCCCGACTACTTAGACAAGAGGAAAGGTCCATTGAACCTCACAAAGAACCATTGGAAACGGTAAATTTGGGTTTAGAACAAGAGAGAAAAGAAATCAGGATTGGGGCACTGCTTGGTCCAAATACCAGAGAGAGTTTGATAAAGCTTCTCAAAGAATTCCCCAATGTATTCGCTTGGTCCTATCAGGATATGCCAGGGTTGGATACCAGCATCGTGGAACATCACTTACCATTGAGATCGGAATGTCCGCCAGTAAAGCAAAGGTTGAGACGTACTCATCCGGACATGGCCATCAAAATCAAAGAGGAGGTGCAGAAACAGATTGACACGGGTTTCCTCGCTACGTCTGAATATCCTCAATGGTTAGCCAACATCGTACCCGTTCCTAAAAAGGACGGAAAAGTCAGAATGTTTGTCGACTACCGAGATCTGAACAAGGCTAGTCCAAAGGACGACTTTCCTTTACCACACATTGACATGTTGGTAGACAGTACAGCAAAGTTCAAAGTCTTCTCCTTCATGGATGGATTCTCGAGCTATAACCAGATCAAAATGGCGCTGAAAGACATGGAGAAAACTTCGTTCATTACCCCATGGGGCACCTTTTGTTACAAGGTAATGCCGTTCGGTTTGAAGAACGCCGGGGCAACCTATCAAAGGGCCATGACAACTCTTTTTCATGACATGATACACAAAGAAATTGAGGTATATGTCGATGATATGATTGCAAAATCTAAGACAGAAGAGGAGCATGTGACCCACTTGTCAAAACTATTTGAGCGTTTGCGAAAGTACAAACTCCGCTTGAATCCCAACAAGTGCACCTTCGGTGTCCGTTCAGGGAAATTACTAGGGTTCATCGTCATCCAGAAAGGAATTGAGGTTGATCCTGACAAGGTCAAGGCCATTCAAGAAATGCCTTCTTCGAAAACTGAAAAACAAGTCAGAGGATTCTTGGGACGTTTGAACTATATCTCCAGATTCATATTCCTTATGACCGCGACTTGTGCACCAATCTTCAAATTACTGAAAAAGAACCAGGACTGCATTTGGACAGAGGACTGCCAAACCGCCTTCAACAGTATCAAGGGATACCTATTGAACCCACCGATTCTATCACCTCTAGTGGAAGGAAGGCCACTGATCATTTACCTCACAGTCCTGGAGGACTCAATGGGATGTGTACTTGGCCAACAAGATGAAACTAAACGGAAAGAGTCTGCCATTTACTATTTGAGCAAGAAATTCACCGACTGCGAAACTCGGTACACGATGCTTGAGAAAACTTGTTGCGCTTTGGCTTGGGCAGCCAAACGTCTTCGCCAATACATGATTTGTCATACTACTTGGTTAATCTCCGAAATGGATCCAATCAAGTATGTCTTCAAAAAGCCTGCTCTCACGGGAAGAATTACCCGTTGGCAGATGCTGTTATCAGAATATGACATAGAGTACCACACTCAGAAAGCCGTTAAAGGGAGTATTTTAGCCGATCATTTGGCTCATCAACCGATTGACGATCAAGAACCAATCGGGTTTGACTTCCCAGACGAAGATGTCATGTATCTAAAAATGAAAGATTGCGATGAACCGTTACCCAGTGAAGGGCCAGAACCAGGTTCCCAATGGGGACTAATCTTTGATGGAGCAGTTAATCATTATGGAAACGAAATTGGGGCAATCATTGTTACCCCTCAGGGTACCCACATTCCTTTCACCGCTCGACTTACGTTCAAATGTACGAACAATGAGGCCGAATACGAAGCTTGTATTATGGGTCTCGAAGAAGCAATTGATTTAAGGATCAAAAACTTGGACGTATACGGCGATTCAGGCTTGGTTATCAATCAGATAAAAGGAGATTGGAACACATACCAATCAAGATTGATTCCTTACAAAGACTACGCAAGAAGGTTGCTACCTTTCTTCAACAGAGTTGAGTTTCATCACATCCCTCGTGAGGAGAATCACATGGCTGATGCATTAGCCACTCTCTCTTCCATGATTAGTGTAGGTCAATGGAATAACCTACCTAAGATCGACATAATGCGCCTTGAACGGCCCACTTACATCTTCACGATTGAAGCAGTCATAAATGACAAACCTTGGTATCACGATATCAAATGCTTCCTTCAGAAACAACAGTACCCATCGGGGCACTCAGAAAAGATAGAAAAACCCTCAGAAGATTGGCTGGAAACTTCTTCCTGAGCGGTGACACTCTCTATAAGAGAAATTTTGACATGGTCTTGCTCCGATGCGTCGACAGACCAGAAGCAGACTGCTTATGAAAGAAATTCATGAAGGATCCTTTGGCACTCATGCCAATGGACACGCAATGGCGAGAAAAATTCTCAGAGTCGGGTACTATTGGTTGACAATGGAATCCGACTGCTACAAGTACATGAGGAGGTGTCACAAGTGTCAGATATACTCCGACAAAATTCATGTACCGCCAACGCATCTCAAAGTTCTCTCTTCCCCATGGCCAATTTCCATATGGGGAATCGACATGATTGGCATGATTGAGCCCAAGGCTTCAAACGGACATCGGTTCATCCTAGTAGCCATTGACTACTTCACCAAGTGAGTCGAACCAGCATCATACGCTAATGTAACCTGACAAGTGGTGGTCCGATTTATCAAAAACAATATCATCTGTCGTTATGGTGTTCCAAGCCAGATCATTACTGATAATGGATCTAACTTGAACAACAAGATGATGAAGGAGTTGTGCGCTGTGTTCAATCTAACTTGAACAACAAGATGATGAAGGAGTTGTGCGCTGAGTTCAAGATTGAACACCATAACTCATCTCCCTACCGACCCAAGATGAACGGCGCGGTAGAAGCGGCTCACAAGAACATCAAGAAGATCGTTCAAAAGATGGTTGTAACCTACAAAGATTGGCACGAGATGCTACCCTTTGCTCTTCACGGTTATCGCACATCTGTCCGCACTTCAACAGGGGCAACCCCTTTCTCTCTAGTGTATGGCATGGAAGCAGTGCTCCCCATAGAAGTAGAGATCCCATCAATCTGAGTACTGATGGAAGCTAAGCTCACCGAAGCTGAATGGTGTCAAAGCCGACACGACGAATTAAACCTGATCGAAGAGAAGCGAATCACGGCACTATGCCATGGTCGGCTGTATTAACAGAGAATAAAGAAGGCATTCGACAAAAAGGTCTGACCTCGTGTCTTTAGGAAAGGAGACCTCGTGCTCAAGAGGATACAATCATTTCTCACTGATTCTCGGGGCAAGTGGACTCCAAATTATGATGGCCCCTATGTGGTCACAAAAGCTTTCTCAGGCGACGCCTTGAGACTTGCAACCATGGACGGAGAGGAATTTGCCTACCCCACGAATGTTGATGTAGTCAAGAAATACTTCGCCTAAACTAAAAAAAAAACACGTCTCAGGCAAAAGTTAGAGACAAAATAAATAAAAAAATCATCCCGATGGATTGGAAACATCACAGTACAATTCAGGCAAAAATTAGGGATAACGGCAAGTAACTATGTTCAACAAAGGCAAGTCCCTCAGCAGCAGTTACATCATCCGTCGAAAAACTCCAGTCAAGGTCATCTTCGACAGAAGCTCAGGATACCCCGAATTCAAAGTTGGTAGAAGGATAGTGGTCGTTATGTTTCAACGTAGCCCTTTTCGCTGTAAATTACCATTTTCTAACTTTGTAATTACTCTTTGGAATCACGCGCTTCGATGATCTCCATCTTATCAATAAAATTTGAGCCCTTGTGCTTTTGTTTGTAATTCTTATTTGTTTTAGCGTTACAGAACGACGCTGTTAACATGATTAACGATTCTTGAAATAAAACAAAAATGAATTTACTTGTTAAAACTTTTTCTGCTTTTAAATTAAATACGACAATTTCTTTTGAATGTTGAACATCAGAAGAACATTGGTCGCTTCTCCAGAAGTAATCGAACCTCAAAGTGCAGAATCAAAGTACTCCTTCTAACCCAGTACGCCTGAATGAAGGGATCGACTATGTCAGAGACCTTGTTTCGTCTGACACGCTTCGGCCGAGTTTTCATCTCCTAAGCCCGACCAACATAGCTCCCAACAGGGACTATCTCTCCTAAGCAAGGTAGAATTGCTATTCTGAACCAGCGGTACTTCTTTGCCCCGCAATGGCCGAGTATCCAGTCGTGTTCATCTTTTAGTTTGTATGTTGCGTCAGTTTTGTCAGCATATACATACATACATCATGCATTATTGATTTGCATTCACATTTCATAATGCATCACTATCACTCTAGTCGGTCTTGTCCCCTAGTGATAAAAGTTCTCTCAATCGAGTTGTCAGCCCTTTCCTCGTCAGGAAGTGTTATGTCTGAACATTCTCTCTCCTCCAGTTTTATTTCTGGATTGAAGTTGGGTCCTCGACCACTTTGATAACTTGAACCTCTGAAAGACCAGAGAGCCCTCAGTTAACATCACTCTTCGCCGTTGAAGATGATATCCTTGTTTTTCCGGACTAAAGAAAATCCCGAGAGAAAGCCTCCTAAATCGGAGATTCGGCAGTACGGCAGTTTTTCTCCGAAAAACCCACTGATGAAATGGTCATCGGCACCTCAAAATTGGATCACATCATATGGCATTTCTCCGAGAAGATCTCCGAGAAAAGTATTATGTGAAGACCCCAAGCAAATGCAGTCTCTCAAGGGACTCGCATTCCCCGAGTAGAGTCAACAAATGGCATCTCCAACAGAGAAGTTTGTACACCTCTACAACTCAGACGACTGGGTTCCCCAGCAAGTCTGACATCGAAACTTTTTCCACTCAAATGGCATCTCCCCAGGAAAATTCGGCGAGAAGTTTGAGGGAACGCCGCTACGAATAACGTCCCTTGTCAGTAAAGTTTATTGACGAAAGAAACTAAGACCAGTTCCTGTGTAGGAAACCAGGATCGAGGGGAAGTTTACATCATAAACTAAGACCAGTTCCTTGGTAGGAAACTAGGATCGAGGGGAAGTTTACATCAGAAACTAATACCAGTTCCTTGGTAGGAAACCAGGATCGAGGGGAAGTTTATTTTAGAAACTGAGACCAGTTCCTTGGCTGAAGACCAGGATCGAGGGGAAGTTTACCTTTTCTAAGCATCATTGCTTAGCTAAAGAAGATGAATGCGTAAGCTACCATTCATAACCACCATCAAAATTTCGGGTATTCCGATATTTAATCCTCTTGCACCCTGAATGCCCGAATACCTTCGTCATTCACACCTTAGTGTCCAAGAAGATTAAATAGGGGCATCTGTCATACCCCAAATTTTGACCACTAAGATTTCCCATCATTGTGAAAATCATCATCACAATATGGAGGAACCATCATACTTCATCAGTCTCCCCAAAGATGGGTGAGCATTCACTACAATCAAAATTAGGGTTTCAAGCCCTCTCTGAGTGCTTAGACAAAGGATCAATCAAGGAATGACATGATCTTCAACTTTTCTAACCTCTCAAACATCCACAATGGATCAAAAGGACTCCCACTTCAAGGATTAAGCACAAGGCTGCTCCCTTCTAGGTGGATTAAGTCTCAAGATCGACAGTGTCACCAAATTAGGGTTTTGGTCGACCAGGGCCTCCAGATGGAAAATTTTCATCTGGGCACAAGCCAATGATCCAAAACCTAACCTAATATACTCCATGGAACCTCATGGACCCAGTCATCAAGTCAATTTTGCCTCAGGGGATGCATTCATCAAAAATCAGGAATTAGGGTTTCTTGACCTAATTCACCCCTGAGTAGACTTTTAGGGCAAATCATGAGCCAAGACCTCAAGAGAGGGTTTGATGGTCTCTAATGCACTATATTGATCCATTTGGAACAATGGATTAATCCAAGAAGCTTGAGCAACAAGTCTCAATTTCATCTGCACCACAGTTAGGGTTTTAAGGAAAAAGTCAACTATAACTTTGACTTTTGACCAAGACATGCTCCCAAGCCCTATGACATGCATCAATATACCCTATGACACTCATGGAACATGTCCATCAAGTTTAATTTAGGTCAAGGACATGATTTCATGAAGAATTGCACAGTTTGGAATTCATCTGATAAAAAGTCAACTGTGCACAAAAGTCAACTTTGACTTTTTGAGATTTTTCACCAAAATGGATTTTTAACCCTAAAATGATGTTAATGTATGATTTGAATCATCATTCATCAAGAAAAATCAAGAAAATTTGGGTAACTTGTAAAAGGGGTAACCATAAAAAACTTAGAAAATTTTCTAAGTTAAAAATAAAGTGGCTAGGGTACCAACTTTGGAGGGTCATAACTCCTAAACCACAAGGCCCATTTTTCCCATCCAAAGCTTGATTTGTAGATCTCATTGCCCTCTACAAAAACTTCAACTAGACCTAACTCCAATTCATTGTGGATTTTGAGCTATGAGTGAGCCAAAATGGCTGAAAATATGAAAGTACACCATTTTCCAACACTTAGAAAACAATTCTGTCCAAGACAGATTTTGTTGAAACACCAAAACTTGTGAGATATTTTCACATAGATGCAAGCTGAATCAAATCCAAAGTTAAACATCAATGTTGTTGCATATGTTGCCAAGAATTCAAAGAGCCTAACAACATGAATTGATTCAACTTGAGCCAAGAGAAATCCATGCCCAAAGTCATGCTGCTGCAAGCTATTTTGGAAAAATCAGTTTGCATGTTTGCTTGCCACACACGATTTTGAACCAAAAACTAAGGATCAGCATGCCACATGTATTCAAACCAATCACATTGCATCTAATCCAACTGATAAATCTGAGTCAAAAAGCCAAGGAATCTTCCAACTTGAAATTCATCCACTTTGGCACATTTTGCCTTGAATTCAAAGTGCATTAATGTGGAATAGTGCATTGTCAAGGTAGCTACCCTACTTAGTCAAATTCTCTGATTAAACAACAATAAAAACATCTGAGGAATGTGATTTTGGTCAAGGCATAGCCCTGCTCTTGGGAATGGCTAGCTTGCCTTGCTTGAGAAGAAATCCTCCAAGCCAATCCATGCAAATGTGATCTGATCCAGCAGCCATTCACTATTCCTCCAAAACAAAAGTTGATCACCTATAAATAGAGGTCCCAATGGATCATTCAACTCACACCAAAGCCAGTTACAACACTGCTTTCTCTCATTCTTCCTTAAACCTCAAGTTTTTTGGCTTATTGAGTAACCACTATCGGGTTTTGAGTTGCAGCCTTAGGCAATCAATTCCAATTAATCAAACACATCACATATGATGTATTGGAGGTGTCCAAACACTTAAACACTGACTGTAACACCTCAGGCTCAAAATCACCCTTCAACCAAGCCATTATGCCTCAATTATGCAGGTGGAGGTCTCCAGCTTGATCCAAAGAGTTTCAAAGTGTTCCAGAGCTTGTAACACACTCCATAACATCCATTGAAGTTGTAGGGATCATTAATTCACGACTGGAACAAAGTTTGTGCAGAGTTCCATTTCAGCTTGCATCAAGGTAAGCCTCAAAACTCAAACTCCATGATCCATGCATATTTCCTCGCATGATATTTTTGCCAATTGCTTGCCATCATATGCTGATTGTTTTCCCTCAGAAAATTTGATCATTGCACTCATAATCATGCCTACTCGATTTCTTTTGCAAAATTAGGGTTCATACGGCCACAATGATATAATTTGTTATACACTGAAAATGAATAAAATTGGGTATTGCCATCTTCTTCCTTGTGAAAAAACGCATGAGTTTGGTGTTTGAATGATGTCCAATGGTTGAGAGATGAGTGAGATATGGTGCTTCATGCACGAGCTCGAGGAAGAAGATGGCCATGGCGCCATTCTTCAGGTTTTCCAACTAAGTTTGATATATATTTTTCACTTGCCATGTTATATTTGAATTGGCATTGCGCCCCAGCGGTTCATCAGCTGGTTTTGTGTGTATTGGCAAACGAGAGGTCTGGGGTTCGAATCCCCCTCTCCCCGGACTTCTTTTTATCACTTGTTTATTTTATTTTTTTTCATATTATTATTTTTAATGATTTGAAAAATTAATAACTCCTTCAATTTTTATCATTTTTTATTGGTTCTTTTTGCAATAATTCACAAAAATGTTGAAATATTTTATTCCACCAAAAAATTAAATTTATATTATTTATTTAATATAATTAGTATTTTGTGAATAAATTCATTTTTAATTGTTTTTAAACATTCTAAAAGTGAATATTTACTTTGAAAATCAAAACCTAATGAGTTTAAATATTCCTTGTCAGTATCCTTCATTTTTTTCAAACCTTAAACAAAATCATAAATGGATTATTCAAATTTATTTTGTATTTCGTTTGATTTTCTTTAAGTATTTACTTTTAAAGATTAAAATTAGGGTTTTTGATTAATTCAACTTTCAAAATTGATTTTCAAATACACTTGGGCCTCTATTAGAGTGTAAGACCCAACACCTTTGTACAGAAAACATGTTGGGCCTCATTCGTTGTATAAGTCCCTCTGTACATTTTCAAATAAACGGCACGATCGTCGCCTTTTCAAAATAACCCTGGGCCTACCCTCGAGTAGTAAGACCCATTTCTTTTCTTAAAACTCACTTGGGCCTCTAATAAAGTGTAAGACCCAACCCCCTTTTAACCAAATCACTTTGGGCCTCAAATATTGTATAAGCCCCTTTGCGTTAAAATAAAATCTCGGCACGATCGCCATTTCAAACGACAAATCATCTGGGCCTACCCTCGAGTAGTAAGACCCATCTCTTTTTCTTTAAACTTTTTTTGGGCCTCTATTAGAGTGTAAGACCCAACACCCTTGTACAAAAAACATTTTGGGCCTCAGTCACTTGTATAAGTCCCTCTGTACAAATCCAAACAGTGCGCTCACTGATAAAACCCTGGGCCTCTCCTTGAGCTGTAAGCCCCAAATCTCTCCTTTTAAAAGCACTTTCTCCTTTGATTTTGAATATATTGTTGTTTTCAATCTTTCCTTGTTGAACAACTAACCAAACTGCATGGAAGCTCTACAACCGAGTAAGTGGTTATTGCTTTCATTTACCGCTTTCATATACATATAACTGTATTATGGGGCTGTTTCACTGTAAGTCTTCTTTCATAAACTCATATCAACTGTGTAATAATAGTATGGATATTTAGAGTTTCCCCGGCAACTACGTCTAGCATTAAGCCCGTTGATCACTCTTAGAAATATTCTAAACTAGATCCCCATAGGATTACCAGACACAGTCTTCCCTCCTCTTGGGGTTAAACAATATGGAGATATGAAAGGCAGCATTCTCTGTGAACCCTTTCATAGACTGTCACTCATAGAAGTTGTCAAGAAACTCTATTCCCCAGAGATGATCTTTTCTCCGTGAATGGCCTCTCTTGAGTTTCTTCCAAATTCTCGGACTTTCCTGGCTTGATCTATTCTCGGTGAATGGCATGTCTTGAACTTCTCGGAGTTTGGGGACCCACAGGCTTCTTAAAAGCACTTGTCAAGAAGCTCTACTCCCCAGAGATGATCTTTTCTCCGTGAATGGCATCTCTTGAGTTTCTTCCAAATTCTCAAACTTTCCTGACTTGATCTATTCCTTTTGGGTAGCTTGCCTTGAATTTTTCGGGGTTTGGGGACCCATCGGCTTCTTAAAAGCAATCGGCCTCCTCTTGGGCATCGTACAAGGACCCACGGGCTTCCTAAAAGCAACCCCGCCTCCTCTTGGGCTTAGTACAAGGACCCGCCGGCTTCTTAGAAGTATTCACAGCCTCTTCTTAGGCTTCGTATAATGATCTCTTCCTCCGGGAATGATAGCCTCCTCTTGGGCTTCGTACAAGGACCTCTCGGCTTCTTAAAAGCTTCCAGCCTCCTCTTGGGCTTCGTACAAATTGTCCTGACGGCCTCCTAGAGGTATAGGAACAGAACTTAGTCATCTGCATAGAACAGTCCTTTCAAGGAGTCTACTACTGTTTCTCAAAGCATAGTACAAAAGATGAAACTCTAGACTTGGACAGTCTAATCTCCTTAAGTCTCAAAGACATTCTCAAGCACCCTTCAAAAATAGGAAGAAAACCCGTAGACTCGGACAGTCTCAATACCCTTTGAATTTCCAGCTTCCTTAAAGAACAGGAATAACCCGGATCCTTGAATCAAATCCATGAGTACAATGTTGCTCATATAAGAACTGATTTTCTATTTAAAATCAGTATACTGGACCTGTCACTTTACTGAAACCACATTTAGCCTCTCTCTCGGGCTTTGTACGAGACACATAAGAGACTCCCTCGTTGAGTCAATTACCCATTTCGCCTCCATCTCGGGCTTTATACGAGATACAAAAGGGTTCTTATTGAGCCAAACAAATAATAGCCTCCATCTCGGGCTTCGTACGAGATACAAAAAAACTCTCTTGTTGAGTCAATTAGCCTTCATCTCGGGCTTTATACGAGATACCGAAAGACTTCATCGTCGAGTCAAAACTTTTTAGCCTTTCTCTCGGGCTTTGTACGAGACACATACTAGCCTCCTCTTAGGCTTTGTATAAGAAAACCACTGGTTGACCCAAATCAACCTTTTAGCATCAAAGTTGTGCCTCGTTCACAGTATACAAACATCAACAACTCCTTCTCTTTCATCTAATCGCTGTAAGCGGCAAGCCTCTGGATCATCTACATCCATGCCACTGTCCCTCTTTTAGCATGAGAAATTCCTAAGGAAAGATGGCATTGCTCTAAACTGAGTTAAAGTCTTCTCCTTCAGGTTAAAATCCCCTATAAAGGAAATTGGCATTGCCGGATTCACAAATCCCAGTTAAAGTAATTCTCCTTTATAAACAGTCGTAACCGACAAACCCCTCTTTAGAGATGACAAATTCTCTCTAAAGTCAACACCTTTTAGCTTCACATCTTGGGCTTTGAACAAGATACAAATAGACCTTTCAGCTTCACATCTTGGGCTTTGAACAAGATATAAATCACCTTTCGCTTCATGTCTTGGGCTTTGAACAAGACACCAAAACAACAATTTCCTCCCATAGAATAGGAGGAACTACGAACGCTCTGATTTCCCTGTTTCGGTAAACGGGAATACGTAGGCATAAGATTGAAAGAAAAATCTTAGCGAGCACACTAAACAAAAACCCAAAATCCCATACTCTCATGTATCTATCAAAAGCATCAGTCCTAACATCCTAATCCTCGTTCCCCGCCAGAAAATCCAAGAAAGAGAGAAAACCGTATTGGCGAAAATACAAATAACCAGTACAAAGGCCCCCCCCCCCCACATTGATAGCATTCGTAACCTAACAGACCGCTGTTTAAACTCAGTATGCAAAGCAGGGTTAATTGGAGACATCTATTTCCCTTCCTTCATCAGCTTTAATAGGATAAAAAATGAATCGACCTGTAGTAAACTCAACCGCAGAGAGCGACCAGCGCTTAAGAACCGCGTCCAAAATCGCTCGCTACACTATGACTTATTAAAATTCATGACAAATATACTTAAACAAATCACTCTCTTGGAGTCTATCCATATATTTTAGCTAGTCTTAGAAATGATGATATTAAATTATCTCACTCAATTTCTCTTGAGTCATCTCATATAGAAAAACTTATTCCCAACATCCTTACCTTGCTCTTTACCTAGGAATATCTCAGCCGTTCAAATCTCCTTGAACTACGCATATTGAATGACATCTGTTCGTATGATTAAGTACAAAATTATAAATCGTGCTACCTTGTCCATAATAGCCTGTCACCTCCCTATAGCTACTAACCAGGCGTGATCATGTGCTGACGTGTAAGGATTCGTTTTAGGGTTGGAAATAGTAAAAATCTTTAAGCTTGCCTCTATGGTTGTGACTCATTAAAAATATAAAATTACAATTCTTGAAACTAGGGATTGTGTCTCTTCGTTAATATCTTTAAATGCAACTCATTCAAATACATTTATTGAAAATACTTAACTCCTGCCAAGAATTAACTAAAAAGAATCGTATGCATAATTTCTTGGTCTTCCCCAGGCTAACAGACGGTTATACTGTGTGACTGTCCTCATCTCTTAGACTATCCCTATCTTCTCTAGAGTCTAGGTAATCATGATCCAATCTTTTTGAGTCACTCTCAGTTATTGACCCATTCAATTCAGCCTCTTCCCTTGTCTATTTAGAGTCTTACCACAACTCTAAAAATCCTTCATTATTTCTTGTCCTTAGTCATCTTAAGAACTCTAAAACACCTTCGAAAATGACTCCAAGAACCTTTCACGACAACGATGATCTCTTAGAAGTCATCAATGAAAAACGACCAAATCCAGCAAACACTAGTCGAAACTTTTATCTTGGGATTCATTTTCAAAATTGGAACGGATACCTATCTGTGTTAAGAGGCTCAATTTATCTAAACATTTTAAAATCCTTTTGGATCAATGCCTCTGTTAGCAGTAATGGTCTGACCATCTCTTCAAACATCTATGGTATTCCAGTTACCTTCAACACTACAAACATTGCTGAAGCCATTGACTGTCCCCAAGGGGGTGTAACAACCAACCACGCATCCATTCGATGCACCGCCAAAGCTGAAATGCATTATATGTTTGATAAAGGCTCTGCTTTTGAACCAACGAATCTTGAAAGACTTCTGCTTACTGCAAAAGGATGGTTCAAGTTTATCTTAACAAACATTATACCTCGCAATACAAACAAAGATTTTCCGTATCATGATGATAAGCTTCTCATCATGTGTCTTCTTAGGTTAATTCCTATAGATTTGTCCCAAGTAATCTTTGACCATCTTAAAGAGTTAATCCTTCTGTCAAGAACCATGAACATATCGTTCATCCCTTATGGAAGAGTGCTATCTGAAGTCCTCTTTAGAGCTGGTATCGTGCAAACAATTTGCAGAGTTAGAGGCGGTCCAGACACTGTTCTTGATAGAAAATTTTGTGAAACCTTCGACAGCTGATGGTTCTCATAAAATTAGATGATTGATTAGAATTAGGCTAAGTTATTAACTTGTAATGGTTTATTAAGTACATGCATCAGTATTGTTCATACCGTGTATTTAATTAATGAAGTATGTGTTGTCTTCTGTTCCACTTTTGAACTATCCTTCTTTCACACTTTCAATTCTTATGCTTAACTTTATGTTTGCGCACTTATTTATGTAAAATAAAACTTTTTTTGTTTGGGAAATATATCCTTTTGTTTCACTCCTAGTTAATATTTGCAAAAGCCACTCTTACACATACATTTATTGCGAATCTCTGACTCCCATCAAAGAATTAATTAGAAAATTCTATGCGTGATCTTTTGGTTTTCCCAAGATTGAGTGACTGTTAGACTTAGTGCTCATATCCATTCCGCACCCTATATAGTCCAACGCCTAGGAATTAATGAACCTGTCATTTGGAGTCACAAGCATTTATTAACTCTCTCTATTTGTCGCCTATTTAAGGCACCTTGATCACTTCTCCATTCATCCTTCCAGCTCATCTTAGTCAGTCTTTCTCTCATACCCTCTCTCCTTCAGAATGTCTAACTCACATCCAAAAGATGCTAAGGGTGAATTCTCTGAGTTAAAAGTTCTAAATGAACTTACTTTTAACTCCAATTCTCTCAAAGAACTTGGTATGCTAAGAACTTCGTCCGAGTTACGATGTCAGAAATGGGAAGGCTATCTTAACATGCTTCCAAGTCTTATCTACATTGACCTAGTCAAAGAATTCTGGGTGAATGCTGGTGTTTTTTTCAAACGTGTATAACCAACACATTATTCAGTCAGTCATCTCTGGAATCCCTGTAATGATTAGTCCCTCTGTCATTGCACCAGCCATCAAGTGTGATGAAAGCGGTGACACCACTGAAGATTACAAGGAAAGAAATATCTTCAATGACCTCATTCACAGAATTCATCATGGAAATGGTCCCTCCAACTGTGCCTCCACACTCACTCCCTCAGCTAAAGTATGGCACAAAATCATGGAAATAAACTTACGACCTAGAGAAATGGGAGCAAAATTTCTAACTCACTCAGATCGACTATTTGTTTTACTTCTAGTCTGCAGAAGAAAGATAAACCTTCCACAAACCATGGTCAACTACTTAAAAGAACAAATCCTCTTATCTAAAGATAAGTCTTCCTTCAGTATCCCCTATGGAAGGGTTATATCTCGTGTTCTAGAGATTCAAGATGTGATCACTAGGCTAGAACACATAGGAGCAACTGTAGAATGTTCACCTCTGAACTTTGCGGAACTCCCTGGGAATCCCTGAGGGATCATAGAATGGGGTTATGAGTGTCTGTTTTATTAAATATAATGCTCTCTGTTTTGTTGTGTCATTTCTTGCACTATGTATCCTCTTCAAGCTATTGAATGAAATATCTTTTGAATCTATTTTTATGTTAGATTGTTCATTATCATATCGATCATGTTCTAAATGCTTATATGCTCCAACTTTCTGATGATGACAAAAAGGGGGAGAAATAGAAATATGATTTTGATTTTGATAGATGATTTTGATAGAATGCGGCAATATGATTTTGATTTTGATAGATGATTTTGATAGAATGCGGCAAAACTCAAACAAGTAAATCAATGATAATGCGTTTACCACTAACGTTTGTTTGATGTTAACCGAGGAACTCTGAACAAGTTCACTAGGCATTCTCAGAACAGGTTAAGAAAGAAGAACTTTGTTAAAAGTTCTTATGAACTGTTTGTTCATATGATCGAAGTTGTACACTTCGTGAATATGTGTTCAGAATCAGATTTACCTAGTACTGTTCAAAAGTTGAGAACTTTCTGAAAGTCAAAGTTATCGTGATTCCTGTATTCACTTGGTTCAGAAGCTGTAAGCTGTATGAGAATATGATATTCAGAACATAAGAATCAGAAAAAGGAAAAGCTCTGAAAGTAGTTCAGACAAAGTCTACATCTCAAGAGGCTCTTCAGAAGAACTAAGCAAATCAGAAGTCAAAGACTGTCTGAAGATCGGGATTGAAGATCCAAGAAGAAGAAGTTCTGATTTTCACCAAGAATCCAATTGAGAAGAAAATGATTTTGTATCAGACTAAATCTACATTTTGTAATCAGATTCAGTATTTAAAGATTGGTATCAGACTCAGTCTGTCGTGATATCAATCAGAGCTAAGTTGTGAAATGTTTTCAAAGACCTTCATTGGTATTAAATTCAGCACATTACGAAAAAAAACCTTGCAACTGGTATCAGACTAAGAATCAAGATCACATTGGTATCAAATTCAGAATCAAGTGTTGATTGATCACTAAATTATCCTTATATTGGTATCAGATCAAGAATCAAGCTTTGATGAACCACTGAGTTGTGACAATAACAAGGTTCTGAGATAAAGGCCTGTGTTCAAAGTCAAACTCTGAAAAGTCATGATCTTATTGGAGATTTAAAATTAATGTATCTAAATTATGATTCTGAAGATCCCAATATCTGACGTATGGAAACTAAGGGGAGACTACCCAGAAGATTCAAATGTTAAAATCTACAATCTTCATCAAGTCTGAAACTCAGGGGGAGCTTCTTAAGACAGTGTTTGTCTCTGATAAATAGCGTGGCTATGTTATTAGATAAGAACTGCTATTTCTCAGTGCTAAAAATGAATCTACTGAAAAGTAGAAAATGCTTCAGACGTCTCTGAAGATTATGAGCTCTGATACGACGTACAAAGGAACTAAGTTCTAAAGATCTGAAGACGAAAGTTCTAATGAACTAGTCCAGATGCTGAAGACTTTTTGTCTCCTTAAAAGACAAGATAGAGAGGTATTCCTTTTTCTATTCTATGTCTGGCAACTCAAATTGTTATTTTATGAGTCTTTGGATCATTTGAGATTCTAGATGATCACAGATAAAATTTTGACGTTAACACATTCCGGGGGAGCTGTTGTTCCGGACTCTGAATATGTTTGTTTGGTGATTACCTTGTATAAAATGTTCAATGAAACTACTTGGTTTTGTCATCATCAAAAAAGGGGAGATTTTCAGAGCAAGAGTTGTCTCCGCAAGTCGTCTTTATGTTTTGATGATAACAATGCGTATTTGTGAAAGAACTATTTTATGTTCTAACGTGTGTTGTGTGCAGATCATAATCATAGAAGATATCAGATCCAACAAGCACCAGCCAGATGAGCGTAATTGATTATATGTGAAGTTACTATGTGCAACACAAGTCGCAAGAAACAAGTATGCTTCTGTATCTGATCATAATCAGTCAGATCCAAGGATGCTGATATTGCTGATGCAATGCTCTTGTGGATGCTCTCTGAAAGTGGTTGTGATTCTGAAGATAGCGAAGCTTCTGAAAAAGATAATCTTGTGGAAAACCGAAGTGCTGAAGATTCTCATGACTTGAAGTTCTAAAGGCTGAAGGCTCTGAAGACCAAGTGCAGAAAGATTCTGAAGACTGAAGTGCTCTGAAGATTAAGGTTAAAAAGGTCAAGTATTGAAGTTCTGAAGACAGATTCCTAATGGACAAGTTCTGAAGATTCTGAAGACTTGAAGCAGTGAAGATAACGGGTTTCAAGACAAGTGCTGAAGTTGTGAAGACAGATTCCTAATGGACAAGTTCTGAAGACGGAAGACTTGAAAGATCTGAAGACCCAGTTACAAAGTCTCTACTCATGCTTCAATTAATTACCATCAGAAGCCTCTGAAGATTTGAAGACAAATATTACCGTTAGCAATGACTGTACACCACTCTAAATGACATATCCCATCACTTCTTCTACAGTAAAAAGAAGATATGGCAGTACTACTTTAATCATTGCATAACGACTCTTTTCAAACGGCCAAAAGTTCTTCAACGGCTATATTTTACTTGGCTATTTAAAGGAAAGAAGTATGCGCTTCTGAAGGTGTCGATGTGATGATAGTCACAATGATCAGTTATCATTGTTAAACTAAACATTCAAAACTATCACCATTAACACAAGACCATTGTTGTTGAAGCTCAAAGATCATCATTCAACACAACAACAATCAATTGGAACAGAAGATGTTAATGAAGAAGATAACATTGCAAATCAGTCAAGTCATCAACTACCTTCTCGTCTGAGCTACATTGAAGATCTGAAGCAAGGAGTTGTTGCTCGAAGCTCGATCAACAAAGAAGACAAAGAAGAAGAAGATCTATAAGATGTCATCAACTGTCAAATTAACATACATCTTTGTAGTATCTTAAGAAAGCAAGGAGTTGTTGCTCATATCTTGCTTGAACACTTGTGTGTTCTTATGTACTTAAAGTTAGGAGTTATCTGCTTGTTAAGAAGCATCTTTGTAATCTCCTGTTTAACTAATTCTATGTGAATTAGGATTCCTCAAGTGATCAGTGTGATCGGAGACTTGAGAAGACAATGGCGAGATTTCATTGTGGAAAATCCTAGAAGAATGATCAGTAAACGTTATATTCGTTAAGTCGAATCCCTGAACGTTTAGCTGTGAAATCCTGATAGTAGATCTTGTAAGATTAGAACCTATTAGGTCAATGTTCGTTATATTCATTAAGTTGAATCCCTGAACGATTCATTGGGGGTTAGTCACAAGTCCGGTTGGGCAGGATGTTAGTCACCGGCTGTTGCCCGTGCATCTGTAATCAGATTGGATTATAGTGGATTAAGTCCTTGTGTTCAAGGCGAAATCACCTGAGGAGGGTGGACTGGACTAGCTTGGGAATGGCTCAAGTGAACCAGGATATATCGTGTGTTCTTTACTCTTGCTTATGCTTTGATTTATTGTTTATGTCTCTCTACCAATTATCATAACCTTACATAAACAAGTCAGAACCTTGCAACTTAACTCTGATAAGCTTCTGCACTGCAAGTTCTGAATCATGCATATCTTATTCAGACTCTTGTTGTTACTTATGCTTTATGCATTGCAAGATCTGAACGATGTATCTTGAGTCAGAGTCTCTCAACAAACTCTGATATTCTCTTAGCGCTTTAACGATAAAAGATGAAAAGTTTTTAAGAAGTGAAAACACAATTCAAACCCCCTTTCTTGTGTCTTTCTCGCACCTTCAGAATCAACAAAAGAAGCTTGGGAGATTCTTGAAAAATCGCTTAGAGGTGCAGATAAGGTGAAAGAGGTGAGGTTACAAACTCACAAAAGGACTTATGAATTGCTTCAGATGGAAGACAATGAAAGTATAACAGATTTCTTCACCGGAGTTAGAAAGTTGGTGAATCAAATCAAGGTATGTGGAAAAGTGCTGACATCAAGATCAGTTATGTCAAAGATCTTGAGGTAATTGGCTCTAAAGTTCGACCACGTGGTAGTAGCCATAGAAGAGTCGAAAGACTTGTCAGTATTGACGAAGGAAGAGCTTTAAGGGACGCTTGAGTCTCATGAACAAAGGATGGCTGAAAGAGCTGCAGGAAAGTTGAAGAGTGATATGGATTTGCAGGCGCAGTCAGAAAAAGAAAGGAAAGACAAAGGAAAATGGAATGGAAACAAAGGTAGAGGAGGCTACACCAATTCGACTAGTCGAAATCAGTAGGAAGGAAACTGGTCAAATCAGAGAAAACCCTGGAATAAAGGAAAACCAAGAGGTGGTGCTGCAGGTAGAGGAAGATGTGGTGGTCGAAAGCTTGATAAAAGTCACATCCAGTGTTTCAATTGTTAGAAGTATGGTCACTATTTTATTGATTGTCCAGAAAAGAAAAAGAATCAATAAACTGATGCAAAGCTGGCGAAACATGAAGAAGAAGAGATATTGCTAATGGTCACAACAAGAGATGAAGAGAGATTCCAAGATCAGTGGTACTTGGACTCAGGATGCTCATCACACATGACTGGAAGGAAAGATTGGTTTGTCAATATGAAGCCCTCATCGAAGAAAACGGTGAAGTTTGCAAATGACAACACTCTAGCAGCTGAAGGTGTTGGTGATGTTCTGATAATGAGGAAAGATGGTAAGAGGTCAATAATTTCCAATGTGTTGTACATACCAGACATGAAGAGTAATTTGCTTAGTATAGGGCAGGTGGTCGAAAAGAACTTCAAGGTGTCATTCGAAGATAGGATGATGAGAGTTCTCGACTCAAGTGGTAAGTTAATCTTGAAGGCTTCAATGTCTCAAAATAGGACCTTCAAGATTGAACTCAACGTGATGGAGCACAAGTGCCTAGCAACTGCAGCCAGCACAAATGAGTGGTTATGGCATTTTTGACTAGGCCATCTCAACTTCAATGACATCAGAGAGCTAAAGAGAAGAAATATGGCTTTAGGATTACCTGAAATTGACATTCCAAGTGAAGTCTGTGAAGAGTGTGTTCAGTCGAAACAACACAAGAATAGCTTTAGCAAGGATGCAAGAAGGAAGTCGAAGGCAATTCTGGAAGTCATATACTCTGATATATGCAGTCCTATCCAGGTGAATTTGATTGGAGGTAACAGATACTTTGTCACATTCATAGATGATTACAGTCGAAAGCCGTGGACTTACCTCATCAAGAAGAAAAGTGATATGATCGAGGTGTTTGCTTAATTCAAATCTATGGTCGAAAGACAGAGTGGTCGAAAGCTGAAAAATTCTGAGGACTAATGGTGGTGGAGAGTACGTGTCGAAAGAGTTTGATGCATTACGTGAAAAAGAAGGGATTGTGCATAAGGTGGTGCCACCCTACACTCCACAACAAAATGGAATTGCAGAAAGAAAAAACAGAACCATCATGTACATGGTGAGAAGTATGTTGAGTGGAAAGCATCTACCCAAAGAATTATAGGGAGAAGCGGTTTCGACAACAACATACATATTAAATAGATGTCTGACGAAGAAGCTTGAAGGAATCACACCAGAAGAATGTTTGTCTGGTGTCAAGCCTAGCCTCAGTCACTTGAAGGTGTTTGGATCTATAGCACATAGACATGTGCCAGATCAGTTGAGAAGGAAGCTTGATAACAAGTCAAATCAAATGATCTTGATAGGATATCATTCGACTGGAGGTAACAAGTTGTTCGACCCAGTGAATAAGCAGGTAGTGATCAGCAGGGACGTGATCATAGATGAGCTTAAAGAATGGGTTTGGACTAAGAATTTCAAGAAGGATTCAGTGAGAATCTCTTGTGAAAAACCAGCCACTGAAGTCGAAAGAGAAGTTCGATAGGAATAAGTCAGAGATGAAGCAGGCCCAAGCAGACCTCGATGAACAAGACACATGCCTGCAAGGTTGCAAGAATGTGCGATTACATCAGATGATGTGGTCGATGAAGAGGGTGAGCTGGTACATTATGCTTTCTACGCAGATGTCGAACCAGTCAATACAGCTGAGCCATTGAAAGATTCAAAGTGGGTGAAAGCAATGAATAAGGAGTTAGAATCCATTGAAGTCAAAAACACCTGGTCACTTGTCGAATTGCCTCAAGGCAAAAAGGAAATTGATGTGAAGTGGGTTTACAAGGTGAAGGTGAAACCTAAAGGAGAAGTAACTCGACACAAGGCGAGACTTGTGGCGAAAAGATTTCTTCAGAAGGAAGGAATCGACTTCGACGAAGTGTTTGCACCTGTTGCTAGGATCGAAACAATCAGGTTGGTTGTTGGTCTAGCAAATATGAACAATCGACACACATGTCAGATGGACATGAAATGTTCATTCCTTAATGGTCCTTTAGACGAAGAAGTTTATGTCGCACAACCAGCTGGGTATGTGAAACGAGGCAAAGAAAGAATGGTGTACAGGCTGCATAAAGCCCTATATGGACTTAAGCAAACTCTAAGAGCTTGGAATAAGAAAATCAATAGCTTCTTAAGGGAGAAGGAATTTGTGAAGTGTACGACTGAGCATGGAGTGTATGTAAGAAGAAGCAATAGTGAATTGCTTATACTATGTCTCTATGTCGATGACCTATAGATAACAGGAAGTTGCAAGAAGGAGATCAAAGATTTCAAACATGGCCTAAGTGAGGAGTTTGAAATGTCAGACTTGGGAAATCTCGTATTTCCTTGGCATTGAATTCTACAAGAATGGTAGAGGTTTGATGATGCACCAAAGAAGATATGCAGGCGAAATACTCAAGAGATTTGAGATGCAAGATTGCAACCCAACTTCGACTTCATCTGAGACCAGATTGCAACTGTCGAAGCAGTCAGATGAAGATGATGTCGACCCAACCCAATACAGAAGACTTATTGGGTCACTTAGATACCTTTGTCACGCAAGGCCTGACTTAGCATACAGTGTGGGTATGGTAAGTAGATTCATGCAGAAGTCAAAGGTATCACACCTAGCAGCAACAAAGAGGATACTGAGGTATCTGAAAGGAACTCTCGACTATAACATTTTGTTTCCTGCAGCTGATGAAGGAAAAGAATGCAAGCTTGTGGGATACACTTACTCAAGTTAGTGTAGTGATGCTGATTATCAAAAATCCACAACTGGCTATGTGTTTATGTTAGGTGGTGCACTAGTTGCTTGGACTTCGAGAAAGGAGCCAGTAGTGGCATTGTCATCATGCGAAGCAGAGTACATAGCTGCTTCTCTCTGTGCATGTCAAGCAACATGGATGGTGAACCTGGTCGAAGAGATTACATGGAAGAGTCATGGATGACAATGGACGATAAAGATTCTTGAGCATTGATAAACATTAAATGGACGACAAAGATTTGTTTAAGGGCGTTAAGTATAATAAAAAAAATGCTTAACTATCCCCTCGGTCACGAAGAAAACCGATGTGAATAAGCTATTTTTTAACAATTACATTATTTACATAAAATATTAAAAATACATTATAAAATCTATTTCCCAATGAGAATTTTTATTTTCCATGTCCAAGTCCCATGCAAGATGCTACAGATCTGTTTCCCAATGAGAATTTTTATTTTCCATGTCCAGGTCCCATGTAAGATGCTAGAGATCTGTTTCCCAATGAGAATTTTTATTTTCTACACTTGCAATCCATCCCAGAGATCTGTATTTGCAACTCATGATCAAATGGACGGTGGTGAATATTTCCTCTCTTTGGGGCGACTACATATAAGTTAATCTTAGGGTAAAATTTGTTTAACGATTGTTTTTTATAGTAAAATATGATTATTAAGCACCTCAGTTTTAATATAAAACCGAGGTTTATTATCTTATCGTTTTAACTATCACCTCGGTGATGACGAAAACCAAGGTGAATAATATTTTTTTTAATTACATTGTTTAATATTAAAATAAATTGTTTACAACAAATCTTCGTTGATATCCAGATTTAGTTGCATTCCCTTCTTTGTTCAAAGGTTAAGCCCCCTTCCTTGTTGGTTAAGCTTCATTCTTTGTGTAACTTGAAGCAAGAATGATTTTCTACACTTGCAATCTATCAACTGAGTACTCTTCAAAGGTTGAGCTCCCTTTTTTAATTAAGGGTTATTCCAAAAATACAACAACGACAAAATCAACACCATTATGCTTGGATGGATTTCAAGGGCGAAAAAAATGTTTTGTTCAAGATAGAAGAACATTGAAGATTTTTTCTGTCTTGCAATCCATCCCAAAGAATGATGCTTGCGAGTTTGGGGTGACTTCATATTAGTAAGGATTAGGGTTAAATACGTTTAACGAGTGCTTTTATAGTAAAATATTATTATTTTATGTCTCGGTTAAATAGAAAATGGAAGGGTTATAACATTTTTTTTACACTTATAAACTGATAAAATCATAAACTGCGATAGCTGGGAATTAAAGCTTGTATTGAGTTGTTTTTCACCTCGGTGTTATGAAAAATCAAGGGAATTTATGGTTTTTTATTTTTTAAATAATAAAAAATAGCGCGCCTAGGCTTTATACCTCGGTTTTCTATTGTTCGAGGTGAAAGCTTTGTCATGAAAAACGTTATTTCTTGTAGTGTTATTTTTTATGATAATTGGAGGAATGCTATCAATGTTGAGTTAACTGCTTTGATGAAAACAAAAACATAGGATCTTGTTCACTTACCTCCCCATAAGAAATCCATTGAATACAAGTGGGTATTCAAGTTGAAGATGCATGTTAATGGTATTGTTGAGAGATATAAGGCAAAACTGGTTGCAAAAGGATTCACACAAACTAAAGGCCTTGATTATATGGATACCTTCAGTCATGTGGTAAAAATAGCAACCATAAGAGTGCTTTTAGCCATAGTTGCAATTCATAAGTTGCCTCTCTTTCAACTTGATGTCAACACAACCTTTTTGCATGATCTCAATGCCGAAGTTTATATGAAATCCCCACCTGGCTTAGCATTATATTATTCTGATCTTGTGCGTAAATTGCAGAAGCCCCTCTATGGTTTGAAATAGATAAGCAGGGAATAGAATAACAAACTCACTGACACACTTACATCATCAGGATACCATCAATCCAAAGATGACTACTCCATATTCACCAAGAAATCACACAAAGGATTCGCAGATGTCCTTGTCTATGCTGATGATTTGGTATTAATTGGCACTAATCTTGATGAAATCACCTACATTAAAACTCTCTTAGATAACAAGTTCAACATCAAAGACTTAGGAGTATTGAAATGCTTCTTGGGATTTGAAGTTGCTAGAACTTGTGATGGAATTTCGCTTTGCCAAAGGAAGTATGCTCTTGATTTTATTCATGATGCAAGGTTAATTGGAGCCAAAACTTGTAATACACCAATGCAACCACACTTATAATGGCACAAAACCTATGGCCAACCCTTGTCAGAACCTACAATGTATAGGCGTCTAATTGGGAGATTGTTGTATCTCACTCATTCAAGACTTAAAATTACTTATGCAGTAAGCAAGTCGAGCCAATTCATTGATTCCCCTACTGACAAGCATATGTTGGTAGGTCTACATGTGCTTTGATTTCTCAAAAACCATCCAGGCCAAGGGTTGTTTTTCAGTTCATCATCCACACTATGTCTCAAAGGATTTTCAGATTCTAACTGGGGAACTTGCCGTGATACTCAGAGATTCATATCAGGCATCTGTTTCTTCCTAGACAAATCTCTTGTCAGCTGGAAAAGTAAGAAGTAAAACGTTGTGTCCAGATCCTCATTTAAGGCAGAATATCGAGCATTGAACCAAGCAACATGTGAAGGTCAATGGCTTTTATATCTGCTCAATGATTTTCAGCTCTAACACGATATGCCTATCATTATCTACTGTGACAATGCTTCAACTTTGCACATTACTGCCAACCCAGTATTTCATGAAAGAACAAAACTTATCGAGATGGATTTCCACGTGGTTAGAGAAAAAGTTCTAGCAGGCGCACTTCACTTAATGCTTGTCACTTCAAAGGAGCAGGTTGCTGATATACTCAAAAAATCTCTACATTCTGGACCATTCTATAACTTACAAAGCAAGTTAGGACTGATTGATATTCATTCTAGCTTGAGGGGGTTGTTGAATGTAAAGAGAAAGAAAGTTAGTTAGTTCATGTAACTAACTCCAACTGTTTCTGTTTTGACAGTTGGAAACAATTGGAATTCATCCCAAGCTAGTTACTTGTTATATAAGCAATTATATACTCTTGTTATAGCTAGTTTTGTGAGTAATGAATAAAGCATTTTTCATCTTCTTCCTTCTTCCATGACCATGGATCATGCTTAGCTCAAGCTTTAACAAAAAATTTTAATTCACCTTTATAAGGATTTATTTTTTCTGATTTAACAACTATTAAATTCACTTTTATAAAACCGTCTTTATTTTTGCAATTAACAGTTCACCAAGATCAATTATGTTATTTACGTGATAACTCAACCTTATACCAGCGAAAGCACGGTGAAAGAAGTTCAATTTTCTGCTAATCTTAGTCCTAAAAGTAAATTTGCTCATTATCTAAGAATTGGGACTTAGTATCCGCTTGTAATTTGTTTTAACCATTTCTTAACACACCACCCATGTTTCTTATACACCACGTGAAATTTCATTTTTGCCCCCCAGTTCCGGATGTGCACATCCGGACGCACCGTTTTTTTTAAAAATGTTGCCTTGTTCAGGATGTGCAAATCCGAAATGACAAGTTACGCGTATTCCGGATGTGCACATCCGGAAAAATGACCGAAACTTAAAAGGTATATTAATTTTAAGAAATAATAATATGTATTTTAACAGAAGGTTAGAAGAACGAATATGACAGACATCCTTTAATGATAACTTCAAAATATTTATCAAAACGCATGATGGTCACTTGTTCCGTATCCAAAAGCTTTCTAGTAGTTCTAACCCATATTTAAACAAAATAACGGTCATCCACCTATGGTGACAAACATGACCTCTGTAACCATAAGTTATATATATATATCCTAAAACGGCACTATGAATATCCGAACTCTCAAATCTATCCTTGAAGATTGTAGGACAAATCAAGATCAACAGTAAAACATTACTTCTTTGACATTATCCAAGATAAATGGCAGCAGAGTCGACACAAAGTTGGTGGTACTCCTATTACCACTTGCAGAACCAGAATCAGAATTTTCGACTTCACTTATGTAGTATCGAAGGTGGTGTCTAATTGATACATGTTGATGTATATGTATATATTATAACTTGTTTTAATTTTATAGTTGATTTATTTTGCATTGTTAATTTCTGCTTATCAGAGATGGAGTAAGTGAGGGTCAGTTCAGTCAGGTTTTGCTTTATGAGATGGATGCAATTCGGAAGGTATGACATAGCTAACTTTAACATTTTAGTTGTTATCATAGTGGCTAAAACCGGGGAACACTTGCTAGCTTTCCGCGCTCGATACTACATAAGTGAAGTCGAAAATTCTGATTCTGGTTCTACAAGTGTTAATATGAGTACCACCAACTTTTTGTCGACTCTGCTGTCATTTATCTTGAATAACGTCAATGAAGTAATGTTTTACTGTTGATCTTCATTTGTCCTACAATCTTCGAACCTGGAAAATATAATCCTTTTAGGCTTAAACCCAGTTTATTTATAGAAAGCCACACGCCACTCCCTGAAAACCAAAATGGTAAATAATAATGAATTATTTATGCATTCAAACACTTTTCTTGTATCGTGTAAGTTAGTAACTACTCTTATTCTTAACCTTTCTTCTCCACAAAGCTCAGTCTTTTCGGTGCTCTGTGCCCTTACAGGTAAATAATAATGCGTTTTTTTATGCATACAAACTTGTTTTTTATTCATCAACATTTCACTCTGTAATGCATGTTTACTCATTGACATTGACTGAAGATTAATGGCTACACCGAAACACCACATTGAAGAGATACGAAGAACAAAGTTTTCTATTGAAGAGATACGAAGAACAAAGTTTTCTATTGGAGAGATACGAAGAACAAAGTTTTCCATGGGCGGGAAACCTAATCCCTCGACTCAAGATCTTCATCATGCTGTCAAGACCTCCTCCCTCCCCTTATTCGAATGTATATTAACTTGCGATGATATATTAACGTATGCGACCAATCGACAAAACCGATTTTTAAAAAAAAATTATGCTATTTTTCGGATCTGCAGATCAGGAATTTTAAAAAATAAAGTTATACTATGTTTCCGGATGTGCACATCCAGAACACATCAGCGTTTTTTAAAAAAACGTTGCGTCCGTATGTGCACATCCGGAATCAGAAGGCAAAAACGAAATTTCACGTGGTGTATAAAAAACTTGGGTGGTGTATTAAGAAATGGTCTTTGTTTTTGTATATCAGCTGATTCTATTGAGTTCTTTCAATTCATCTAGTTTACTTGTTTGTGACATCCAAAAAAACAAACTATAAAGTGAGGGTTTGGATCCTCTAACTTTCAACTCTCTACCTTCCTCTAACTTTCTCTCTATCTCTCTCATAGTTTACTTTCTCTCACATCTTTTTCCCTCCAAATAAATATTATCTTTTCCTTTGTCTTATTTCAATTTTTGCCTAAAGTCACTCTACCTTTCCCGCCCAAAAGGTAGAGGATCCTTACCCATAAAGTGATGAACTTATATTCTATATATTATGAAGTAATAAAGTGTATCCATTTCGCCAATCACGGTTAACTTCTGTTCATTAACACCTGTCTTGATTGAAATAACTCTTGTTATCAAAGTACCAACAATTATACCGATTCATCCTTAAATGAAATTAAATCTGCAACCGCTTCTATTGATATCTTATTTGTTTTTTCATTTGTCATAGTAAGAACCTTTAACATCGCGTATTGCAATGCCCGTTTGAGCTACAACCTTTATGATGTCGTTTTCGAATGTTGTTTCTTGGAAACCTTATGCTTAGAACATGGTATAAATAAAACTAGTAACTAACGCGTACGCTCGCACGGGCCTGTCTGATCGAAGATTTTATGTTATGAACGTGTAATTGTTAATCAAATTGAAAAGAAAAATGATAAAATTAAAAAAATAGATATGGTTGAAATTTAAAATTTGTATTGGTAAGTATAAGAAAATGTTGTGTCCGTTTATAACATGTAGTATTTTTTCGTATATAAAAAAGTTTGAATCAAAATTAAAGTTGTCCCCGTTTATAACAATAGTATTTTTTTTATATAAAAATATTTGAATCAAAATTATAGTTGTTCCCGTTTATAACAATAGTATTTTATCTTATATAAAAAAATTTGAATCAAAAGTAAAGTTGTGCCCGTTTAAAACAATACTATTTTTTTCGTATATAACAAAACTTGAATCAAAATTAAAGTTGTGCCCGTTTATAACAATAGTATTTTTTTCGTAAATCAAAAAATTTTAATCAAAATTAAACTTGTGTCCGTTTATAACAATAGTATTTTTTTGCATATAAAAATATTTGAATCAAAATTATTGTTGTCCCCGTTTATAACAGTAGTATTTTATCTTATATAAAAAAAATTTGAATCAAAATTAAAGTTGTGCCCGTTTAAAACAATAGTATTTTTTGTATATAAAAAAATTTGAATCAAATTTTGAAGTTGTGCCCGTTTATAACAATAGTATTTTTTTCGTATATAACAAAATTTTATTTAACAATGTATTTCAATTTGATAGAATATTACTGGTTCTTTTGTTCAAAACTTGGAAACCATATGCTCTTGATAGAAGATATAAGGCCAGTTTGTTTTAGCATTAAAAAATGGATTTTTTCTTTGTATTTATGAAAAGTGATTATACAAAAATATTTTTTAAAATATTACAAGTTTTTATTTTATTTTATTTTATAAATTAAAAAAATAATTTTGACATTCTATAACATAAACTAGTTGGAAACCCGTGCGGACGCACGGGTTCCGATATGGACCGCGGATACGTCATAAGTTATGTTATGAAATATAAAAAAATTTGAAAATATAAAAATTTTGTTGTAAATTTATAAAAAATTAAAATCATACACCCAATTAAAAAACAATTGTCATAAAAAAGTTTAAAAAATAAAGTTATTTCATATAGAGTAATATTTATAATAACGGGTGTAGATGATATTAAAAGAGACAAAATAAAAATAGAAAAGATTAGAAAAAAAGTAATTGAGATTAAAAGTATATAAATTTTCTTAAGATTCGATTTCCGTGGGGATCCGTGGGGATAGGGATGGGAAAAATATTCCCCGTGGCGGAGATTGGAGACGGGGATGGAGAATAATATTGGGGTGGGGTGGGGCGGGGAGCAGAGAAGCATCCTCCGAACATTTCATGACCCGTTGACATCCCTAGTTTGGATTCATACGTTATTTTAAACATATTTACTTTTATTTTCTTTAATTGTAAAAAAAAATGTAATATCCTGTTCATTCACAAGGATTTTGGCCTGGTTACCCGTGCGTTCACGCGGTACTGATGTATTACCCGTGCGTTAACACAAATATTGGTCTGGTTACCCGTGCGTTAACACAAATTTTGGTCTGGTTACCCATGCGTTCACACAGTACTGATGTATTACATGTACGTTCACACAAATTTTGGTCTGGTTACCTGTGCGTTCACGCGGTACTGATGTATTACCCGTGCGTTCGCACGGCTCCCGGTTTGTTACGCGCACTTGTTAAAAAATGTGCATGATATAATTGATAAATTATAAATAAAAAAAAATATAATAACTAAAATATTCAGGAAGAAAAACTAACAAAACAAAATTATAAATTAGTGGTGAAATGTTAGTCAAAAATAAATAAAGTTATCCAAATCATTGATTAAATATTCAATAATTTGATCAATAACTTCATGTTCCCATTAATATTCAATAATTTGATCAGTAACTTCATGTTCTCGTTAATATTCAATATTTTGATCAGTAACTTCATATTTTCGTTAATTTTCAATATTTTGATCAGTAACTTCATGTTCCTGTTAATTTACAATATTTTGATTAGTAACTTCATGTTTCCGTTAATATTCAAAATTTTGATCAGTAATTTCATGTTTCCATTAATATTCAATATTTGCTCAGTAACTTCATGTTCCCGTTAATATTCAATATTTTGCTTTGTAACTTCATGTTCCCGTTAATATTCAATATTTTGATCAATAACTTCATATTCCTGTTAATATTTAATATTTTGATCAGTAACTTTATGTTCCCGTTAATATTCAATATTTTGATCGGGACCTCATGTTCCCGTTAATATTCAATATATTGATCAGTAACTTCATATTCCCGTTAATATTCAATATATGGATCGGTAACTTCATGATCCCATTTAGAACAATAATATTTGTTTCCATGTATATAAATAATTTAATCAACAATGTATTTTTTTCCCGTATATATAAATAATTTAATCAAAAATATATTTTTTCTCGTATATAAATATTGTTTTTGTTTTGACATAACATAAATAATTTAAAAATATTACATTTTCTCCCGTGTTACGTTTAAGTATATATTTTTAAATTATATAGATAAATATATATTGATCAAAATATATAAAATTTAAAAATATAAGTAAATTTATAGTAAATATTGTATAAAATAAAAATATATAATATTATTATAAGAAATAATGAAATTTTTTTAAAGAGTAGAAAAATACGAACATTTAATATTGTTTGGATAATATTTGAATCAACAATGTATTTTTTCCGCATATTAATATTATTTTTGTTTTAAAATATTTATAAAACATTTAAATCAATAATAATGTTGTTCTCATTTATAAAACTTACTTGCAAGAACTAATTAGCTTAACTTTTGCAAATGAACTTATAATATCTAGATGTTGATTATTAGAGAAAATATACATATGTAACAAATAAAATGTGTTTGAGATACACTTCTACTTGGACGTGAGACTGTAAATATAATGTTTACATATTATTAAATATATGTTCGAAAGAAAAGAAATTCAATATTATACTATAAACAAAAATTTTACATAGATAGACAATAAGTAAAAAATATACTCTGAACAATGAGTAGGCCAAAATCTAAACTAAAAACACATGCCCGACATCAACAAATGCTTGCATTGAGTTTGAGCGCCTACAATGGATAATGAGTAGGCCAACTCTTGCAGATTTTATTCTCTTTAGTCTTGTTCTTTTATGCAGGACTTGGAAAACTGCAACAGACACAATCATGGTGGATTATGAAGGAAATAAATGAATTCAATCAGACACAATCATAATAAAGGAAACAAACTACACAATGGAGCATTAAGATAGATGAATGAGAATCAATTTTATATTTATGCAAATAAATATTTATTCAATTCAATTAAAGAGAAAACAACAAAAATGAGTTGAAATAATAAAAATAACAATAATAATAAAGCTTCAAAATACATCATGCTTAATTGTAGATCATTATTCTAAGATTGATTGTAACTTTTTCTAAGAGAGTAATAAGATTGTGATCTTCTTTGATATTTGAAATAAGAGAGAAATTTCTAATTGGCTACACCAGCACAACACAAAATAACACAATTAGTATAACACAATTAGTACAAAATTTCCAATTTATAGGAATCAATTAGTACAAAACTCCCAATTCCCAATTCGTTACACCAGCATAACACAATTAGTACAGGTTCTAGTTTTTAAATAATACTGCTCATAAGAAATAAGTTGCTGCAATTATTAAAAAACTCATCTCTCTCTGAATTGAAGTATTAAAAAAATCCATTACCTTATACTTTTTCCTGTAAATATCTGCTACTACTGATGCATAAGTATGACATTGTGAGTAATAATGTAAGGTTCAGTAGCAGAGTTCCTTGCCCTGCAAAACAGGTGAAAGATAATAGAGCATCGTCAAGACGCTTGTAAACCGACATCATATCCTTATATAGCAAATGTATGTGGCTCATTAAATGTAATCCAGTGCTTCACACTGTCCCCAAATTTCTAAAAACACGTCTCAGCAAAAGTTGCAAAGTTATTTCTGTAATGCAAATAAATCATAAAAATGTTCATCTTTGCATATCTAAAATCATAACAAAATACTTTCAAATCATGTTTAAAGTAAGACTAACTAATCACAAGGACAATATAAGACCAAAATCAGTATTGCAACTCCATGCCATAAGTACTGCATGTTATCATTAGGTAATTGTGGAGCTCAACTTGCAGAAAGTATCATCGATCAGTCCGGTAACATTAACCAAACAATCATTTCACAACAAACACAATTGCATCCAGCTCTACCTCCCTTTCTTAAAGTTTTTGCTCATAAGATTTTGCTACTATAACGACGTTATTGAATTTCGTCCAATAAAAACCAGCACAAGTGCAACAAATAACTCACAGTAGTATAAGTTTCACTAAACATACTCAGTAAAAGAATTTCACATATATATGATTATGAACCGCAAAATGAAAACGATATTAACTTATCTCGGTCAATGCCAGGAATATCTGGTGAAATGAGAGCCATCAAACCCATGCGATACATATGATCTACTATAGATTCAGGCTGATGTACGTCTTTCCGCAACCATCTTACTCGTTTTGATGTCTGTTCCATTTCACATTCATACCAAATAAGTCAACAAAAAGTTAACTAACAGAGAAGAAATTGAGAGGAGAACAATATGTTCCTAAATCCATAAAACACATTAAACCAACATAAATGATTATTTAAGAACAACTAAAAAGTATTATCGAACCTAGATAAAGCAGTACCTCCAGGAATAGTTGAACTCAAAGCTCCAAGAACAGTACCTCCAGGAAAGACACGTAGATTAGAAAATTTGAAGTCAAAGCTCCAAATGAATTCAATTTTTGTATGATTGTTACCTGCAACACATCTTTGAATTAAGTCCAATCTAACAACTCTTGAATATGTACAGTTGCCTCCCGGAAGTAAGTTCTTGAATCAGTCAACAATTTCTGCCAATTAAATCCAAAACAGATTTTGCTAAAACAAAAATATTCATCGAAGATTCACATAGCAGCATCAATTATAACCAATTTCTTCATTGTCATACTACCTAAAAATAATCATAACAATTAATTCAGCATACCTTCGTTGGACTTCGCGTTGGAGTTTGTCGATATTGCGCCGTCTATGTCATAAACAACAAAAAAGAGGTTCATCAACGAAAAAATAGCCCATAACAATAACCCAAAGTTCAATACCTAAACAGATCAAATACAATAGATTAAGTTAATAACAAAACCTAAATTGAAAAAGTCATATAGAAACCTTTTCGAATCCGACCAGCAAGACACTCGTCATCGGAAACCCGTTTTTACCACAACCACACTCATCGCCGGAAACCTATTGCCGCCACCACAGATCTGAATCTTAAAAATACTTACATGAAAAGGGAAGAAACCCTAAAATATAATTCCACAGTAAGAAACCCTATCATCTACACATATAAATAAAACTTGTAAAATACCTGCACATATAAACAACATCACAAGAAAAAGTTAAAACCGAACCTCTTTCAGAATAGTAATCGTCGTCCAATGCAACCAACACCGACAAATCATCCATAACCTAAAGTTGAGATTTTTAGTATCAAAATGAAGACAAAATTAAACAAAAAATTGACAAAGAGTATTAACATTACAGATTGGAAGAGTTAATTGTTGTCGATGACCTCAACATCACTAACACCATAAAATATAGAGCAAAACAAACAGAAAAATAAACTTCAAACCACAAATCTCATACGAAAACATAAAAAAAAGCAACCTTGAAACAACGTTGAAGACATACAAAGAAAAAGGAAGTAAAACGAAACAAACAAATACAATAAGTCTCGCGATGTTGATACGATGGAAAAATGGAAGCTGATAGTAGATGAAGTTTGAGAGTATAAGCTGAAAGTAGTTGTTGAAGAATGGTAAGATGAGAGTAGATGAGAGGGCGAAGGATTAGGGTTTATAAGAGGAAACAGAGAAAAATGGTGAGAGAAGAAGAAGAAGGGAGAGAGAGAGAGAAGAAGAAGAAAAAAAGAAAGGAAAAAGAGAAAGGAGAAGAAGAAGAGGTTACGAAAATTGGATTAGGATTTGAAATGAGTCAACATTGGAAAAAGAGTGGTCTTAGAAAGATGACATGTGTCCAGAAAGATAAAAAGGTAATTTAGGTGGTACCAAATTTTCTTATATGGTATATATACATTAATGAAGATCAAAACATAGTAAAAATCACAATTTTTTAAAAAGTTGTATTTCAAAAATGATTTTTTATGAAAATCTATTTGAAATAGCTTCAAAATTAAGTGATTTTTTGAAATTTTGATATTCAAAAAAAGTTTCGATAAAATGATGAAATATCCAAAATAACATTTTAAGAATAACTATTCAAACCAAATTTTCATTTGAAGCTTTTATGAAAAATTTCTTTGTAAAATTTTTTTCCACAAAAATATGTTGCACTATAAAAATCATTTTTAAAAAAACTAAAACAAACGGGCCCATAGTTCAATTAAGCTTGGTTATGTGGGATCAAACCCCACAGGCTGATGTTCTAGGTTGTTCCCAAAGAGTAGGAGGAAAATATAACTTAAGACTTGTTTGTTTTAATTTTTCAAAAATAGAATTTTTTATATTTTTAAAATGAATCAAAGAGATTTTTAAAACAAACATGTCCTAAAACAAATCAAAGGGATTTTTATTATATTATAAAAAATCTCCACCCGTTTCTTTTTTTTTTTTAAGGTTCTAGATTTCACAGGGTTATAATGTTAATGGAGAGAATCCATTCTCCTTAGCATGACTATAAGCTTTGTGCATTCAAATAAGTTTAGCTGATTATTGTTATAAGATATAATAATTGATAAACTTAGATTACAAGAAAAAAGATTTGTTTCCTAAAAAATAGTAGCTCTTAAATGATGAAAATACAACTTCCAACGTAACATCAATTGTTGTTTACGGCTACTATTATATAAGTAGTTGATGATGTGTTGGATTCTTTCATTAGAAACTAATAACTGTCTACACACAGGATGTGTTTTTCTACATTTTATCGTATTGAAGCACATCTGTTTTAAAAACATATTTAAAAACTAACACAATAGACACATATTAACTGTGCACCATAGATGTGTCAAAAAATACTGAGCATGATGGCTAGTACTACGAAGCCGAAATAGACCTTTTCCATAAATGCAATCATGGTGCTTAATGTATAATGATAAAACCGTATATAAATTTAAAAATAATAACAAAAAACTTAGGAAGATGGACACATAATCAGACAAAGACATTAATGCTCATACACATTACCGCATCACACAAACATAATGATGATGTTAGTATATTCCTTTTTTTAGCAGAATTTTTTTCATCACAACACTTTTGAAGGCCACCTATCTGCTGTGATTGTTTATTGCAATGAGAAGAAGGCCGACTAATTGAGGTGGTCCTATGTACTACCGTTGATGAAGATAGCACCTCAGGAACATGATTTTTTGTTGTTGCCGGTGATTTTCTTTGACTCTTTCTTTGAAAAGAGTCAACAATCTCAGAAGCTGTCATACAGTTTAGAAATAATCTTCAATAATTACATTGGAAAAATATTAAAATGTAAAAAAGTGTACTTATAAATGTCCTGACCAGCAAATTTGTTCTCAGAAGTCTTTGCATGTACCATAATTCTTGTCACCACAAGCATTTCAGAGAAGACACATAGAATATTATTTTAGTTTAGAAAACTCTAATGTCAAACACAATATCTTAATAGAGATTGCACATTATAAATACAACTTCATCTACTACTTTTCAATCCAGTGACCTATACATGTTAATAAGGGCAAGGTATTGCAACTAACAACTTTCAACATGAAAAGTAGTCAAATGCTACTACATTGTGTTCCAAAAATGTTATAAATATAGAGAACTTAATGTTAGCAAGACAAACACTGTTTTAACAAAAATAATTAGAGGGTTGTAAGAAGGAAAGAGAGAAATAAGGAATAATCAAATAGCACAAAGGTGGAGAAACACTTAAGCAGTTTGTGATTTAGAATATATATATATATATATATATATATATATATATATATATATATAATTTAACAGGCATAAACCATAAAATTTGTGGTTTGTACGAAAAATTATGACTAAAATTTACTCGTCATAGAGGATAATAAAGAAAACAAACAACTTTAAGCATCTACGACTTAAAGTAGCAAAACACTAAAATTCACATTCAAAAGATGGCTAAAAAAGCAAGAAAAGTTTTGAGGGGCTCTGTGTCCAGCCATGAACATAAGCAACATTGGCCACTATAGTAGTCGCCACAACAAATTATTCCAATACAGACTTCCAACAGTTGACAATGGACATAATGACACACAATAGACAAAACAGCCACAAAGAATGAAATCCAAGGTTGTAAAAAATGTTGTAATAATCTATAATGCGTGGAAAATAATAAGAAACCAGAACAAATTGATACAACAAAGTATTAAAAACTAACTTGTTGCTTCATGGAAAATATCGTAAGCCCTGTTGATCTCCAGAAGTGTCAAATTATGGGTAATGTGCCCATCACCTCATTCATGCACTGCAGGCACACATAATGTTGGATTATGAAGAGTGTGTCAAAGAACATAAACACCTGCAACAATGTTATGAGAAATCATTTTCATGAATAATAACTTTAAAATCATGTCACTTGAAATCTCCGTCTTAAGTTTTTGCAAACACTATGTTGATTAGTCATAGTTCAAAGCCGATCATACTTGAAACTATAAATTCAATCAAAAAGATAAATTTGTAATGGATTTATATAACTTACTTTGATCAATGGATTGTATATCCATTTACAATAATCAAACTTCCGTAACCAATAATGCGTCAAAAGTAGTTATAAAAAGAGATAACATACGTGAAGATTGAGATAAGCCAGTGATGATTGTGTAATACCACAAAGAACCACACAACTTCTACTATCCATGCAACTATGACTATAGCCCAAGCGATTTTAGATACTTCTTGGCTTCCACACTGCATATAAATAATAAATTTTTTGCTACTTTTAGGATGATATATAATGAGTTCATGATGACAAGAAGAATAAGGAAAAGTTGCACTAACATCATAGGTTGCAATTTGGAATAATGAAACTATTAGTAGAACAATATGGATTGACAAAGCAACATCATTTTCTGCCACTGGTATCATCTGCAAAATATTATTAAGAAAAAATGGTCAAGTTGTGAAATGCAGACAAAAAATAAAATGTGAAAAATTTAAAGGTTAAATTTAAGCTATTGATGACGGAAAATCGCGCTTCTTTGAGTTTAAACCACACAATAGATTAAATATGGTAATGAATTACTTTATTTTTTCATTCCATCTTATTTTCTCAATTTTTTGGTGTTGTTGTAAAGTTGGCAGAAACAACTTTGGTTGTCAAGTACATTGTTTTTATATTGTTTGAATATTACTACTGGTAGCACGGTACTTACACAATGCTCTTCACTTGTGTAAGGTTCCGGCTAATTCATGCTCTTCACAAGTTGATGGTAGGGCTTCAAACATCAGAGAGCCTCCCGCATTTGTGGCATGTGTCTCCACGTCAGCATTTGTGGCATTACTCTTTCTGCATCTTCGATCCTGAAAAGCCAGTTACTTCATTTGAATAAAAAAATAAGTTTCAAGCACAGTTGCAACTTGCAAAAGTTGACTTGTATGAATGACTTTAAAGTAGATATTCCAATTACAACTGCTACCAAATGTTGGAAACTCGCAATTTCATATGTGGATCAAAAGTTAAACCTCTTTAGGTATGGGATGTTCTTCGGATTCAATCATGCGGAGGACTTGACTCATATTTGGTCTTTTTTAGGAATCTGGATCAACACACCTCAAAGTAGTCAAAGGGGCTCTTTTAAGGGAACTTGTTGATGGTCTCCTTTCTATGTTTGGGTTCACTACCTCATCTGCATGCCTATTACCGACCATCATCTTGAGCCAATCGAAGTTTATCTACAACAATCACCCAAATTATAGTTAGGAGAGGCTGAAAAAATCTGAACCATATGAAATAGAATTCTACGGAAATAACTAAAGTTGCAAAGCACTTCGGAGAAATTTCTAATGAATCCTATTCTCCGCATTCAAATTTCAATAAATGTATTAGTGAAGAAAATGAAAGTTTGTTAAATAACTCTCGTAAAAATGAAATATACATAACAACATGTGCGTCAAAGTTGCAAATAATTTGTTTACAGGTTAATTATGACACACCTCGGCTGGTGAACGACTATAATCTAATAGATCTCTTCCAGTAATTGCTTCAAGGAGCAATACACAAAATCTATAAACTCAGCACTGAACCGGAAGTTCCCTGTAATACAAACCAAAATTGAAACCCCAAATAGAGTGTTAGATGACATGATATTTGAATTCTCAAATTAACTACAATCAGAAATCAACAATTTTTTTATAAGGGGAAACATTGATATCATTACATAATTAAATAATATTCAACAGTAGTGTAACATGTGGTTGGATTCCTAGAAATGAAAGGGGGAAGAATAACTATGCAAAATCCCTTTCCATCTTTAAAAACATGATACATTATATTGTGTTGGTTATCCAAGAATAGTTAGTAAAATCCATAAAAGCAGGGCCTAAGAATAGTTAAATCCCTTTCTATCTTTTAATGATGATATCAAACTATTTTGACAGCTACGATCTCAGAGTTATACATATCCGATACTGAAAAAGCATAAATAAAATCCAGCAAAATCATAACCAGCATATACATAAAACAATACATATAAATAATATAGGAATAAATAAACAAATGAAAAAGTTCTTTACCAATAATTTTTTTTCCAAATTAACTGCTTCCGATGTTGCGACCAATCTTCAACTTGCTACCAAAAATGCACCCCATCTTGAACAACCTGACATACCTTTTCTGATAAGAAAGAAGAATGAATGTTGTTAACGACAATGAACGGAAAAGAGAAAAAATAGGGTTTTGTGAAGATAAAGATAAAGAGAGAAAAACACAGAAATTGAAATCGGATCCACAAACCTAAAAGCAGATCTGCATCTTTTTTGCTTTAAATCGAACTCACAATGCAAAAGCAGATCTCCAGCTTTTTGTTCGCTTGAAATCGAAACAACAATTCGTAAACAGATTTATGGCTTAAACTCATATATGGTTCTTCTTCGCTTTGTGAATCGATGTCGTAGATCATCAATTGCTTTTATTTGATTTCAATAAGAAAAAGAGGGAGAAGCAAGAAGAAGAGGAAGAAGGGAGAAGAAGAAGAAAAAGGAAGCAGACCCGAGAGAGAGAGAGAGAGAGAGAGAGAGAAAGAAAGAAAGAAAGAACCATAAGAAAAAGTCTGAAGAAAATAGTAGAAACATTGAGAAAAGAGAAAAAGCAAAAAATGTATGGAAAGATTTAGTTAGAAAAACCATTTAAAATGCTGGAAAGAGAAACCAAATAGTAACATGGCTAACTATGTTAGTTTGGTTGAAAAATAATAATATTTGGACTAAAATTACCCTAATTTTGATGAGGTGTAAGAATTTAAGAGAAGGGCAAAAAAGTGTTTTCCACAACATGTTATTTTCTTATATTATAGATTAAAATAGGTGAATCTAGGTCCTTTGATACTTTCTATATGTGATTATTTGAACTTGGATGTGTCCCTGCATGAACTATGAAGGTTCATATATGCATAAACAAGACCATGGAATATTCTTTATAACCAACTCATGTCTAGCTCTTAATCTTTTTTCTGTATCTAACCATATGTATCAAGGTAGTCAAGCACGGGATATAGATGCATGAACTGTGAAAGATCGTAAAACTAGGAACGTAGCACGACACTTAAGAACTTAACGAATGACAAAACGATAATTTAACATATATATATATATATATATATATATATATATATATATATATATATATATATATATATATATATATACAAAATATGAAAATTATAATACATGGACAAAATAACCTATAAATCACAAAATTCAACAAATTTAATTAATAATTCAATCATCCTTCAATAACTTAACAAACTCAAAAAAGTCTTTGTTCAAAATAAGTAACTCAAAATACATAAATCTAACAAACAAGTATAATCATGTAAGATATTATGTATTCTCATATAATGATAGTCATACAAAAGGTAGTTTCAGCACGTAAGATCGTAAGATCTTAAGACCCACCATTTAATCTTAACCACAAAGTACATGAAAAAAGTTTTTCTCATATCGTACCACTATAAGGTAAATTTAACACATAAGATCTTAAGACCCAACACTCAATCTTGACTACACTTATGTGTATTGCGGATTGGAATTTCATGTTTATTCTAGTGATTCAATACCATGGATAATTTTGTGTCATTGATTGATTTGACTTGTGTTGACTTATCACTTATCAGTATCTAAACACAGAATGTTGGCGTCTAAAGTTGTTGAAATACTCAATGCAAGTAAGAAGTTTTAAATTAGATGAAAATATATATTTTAAGAAATATGTTGTAATGCTTAATATGTGTGCATAAATAATGATGACTTAAAGACATCATAGTTCAGATACCGATAAGAAGTTTCAAAATATGCTTAGGTTATATTTTAAGAAAGATTATTATTGCATGTAAGATTTGTATGATATTTCAAATTTTAACCAAATGAAAAAGGAAGATATGGGATTGAAAGAGTATACATACTACAAAAATATACCCCAACTAGAAATCTGAAGATTAAGTATTACCTGTCTCTTTGATGAAGTGGCATGGTTGTATTTTGATGGGAGATTAAAATTGGTCAAATGTTATGGTTCCACAAAGTTGTGAGATAAAAAATGCATGTAATATCTATAAATTGGTTTGTGTTAGTATATAGTTACTTCATTTTAGTATTTTGTTGTGTTATATATTTAAGATATTTAGATTATATATGTATGAATACTTTATTAATGCTATAATATAAGTGTATTGTTTCTTACAGCACCTTATCTTTTCTATTTTTAGGAATTTTGGTAAAATCACTTCAATATTCTGACCTTTATTTTTTGTCAAAAATTGTAGTACGTGACTTCTTACAAATTCGTAAGTTGTTAATTCCGTATCATGTTTGTGTTTGAAAAGTTATAACAAAAAAACTAAAAAATTACCTTAAAACTTAGAAGAAATTCTCAATTTTCGTGCGTAATCAATTGTCAGCGATAATCAATTTATAGCATGTTAGACACACACATAACAATTGCGACCCAAAGTTTTTTTAGGAGAAGTTCTAACTCCGCCTTTTAAAACATTGCCTTTAAAATTATTGGATTTCATGAAAATTGTGAATAGAAATTTGGCAATTTATTAACTATTAATCATTAATAAACCCCTTTAAAAAAATTAATAATTTGTTATTGTTTGTAGTTGTGAGTTATCCATATTATAAGGAAAAAACTATAATGTAAAACCAATTTATTTTTTCTCATCCAAATTCTTCCTTGAGCGAAAAAAGTACAAGTCATAACACAAAAAAATACACTATACTCAAGATACTATTTTTATTTCTTTTAGAAGTTATGGATCAAAAATGGATGTTTGTCAATCAAACCTCAAAAGAATATGAAGATGGAGTGACAAAGTTAGTTAAACTAGTTGTTGTTCATGCAGAAGACACTAGTAAAATCATATGTCCTTGCTTAGAATGTTGTTATGACGTTGTTAGTACAGATAATTTAAGAGGCACATCAACTCTTTTTGAAAATGATAAATAAGAGTTTGTTCGAGCCGAAAAATTTGATAACGTAATTGAAGAATATCTTTGTGACTGTCTAGGAATGTTCGAGTCGAAGAATTTGAGAATGTAATTGAAGAAGATCTTCACAAGATTGTCCACGATCTTAAAATTTTATAACTTAAAAGCGGAAATGGATGGTCTGATAAGAGTTTCACATATTTGTTAACTCTGTTAAAATATATTTTGCTTGAGAATAATGTCCTCCCAAGTTGAACTTACGAGGTTAAAAAAAATTATGTTTTATTGCCATTAGTTACAAAAAGATACACGTTTGTCCAAATAATTGAATTTTATTTCGAAATGAGTATACATCATTGGATATGTGTCCTAAAATGCAGTGCTCCACGATATAAGAAAAAAATACCGCTCCAGCCAAAGTGTTATGGTATTTTCCAATAATCCTAAGATATAAGTTAAAGTGTCAAAGTCCGAATAATGACATATAGTAGAGGTCATTGATGTAATTTTTTTTTGCAGTGTCCTTGTCAAACTAACAGTATTGACTATGAATATTTTGTCATGCGATTTATAAAGGAGGTCGTCATGAAAAATCAAAATAAAATTTCTTTGAATGTAACTGATTTTAATATTAACTATTATTATTATTATTATTATTATTATTAAACTGTAGCCATATGCATATGAAATAAAATGTAATTCAATTCTAACTCAAATTTGTGTTGTTTTTATATTTGAAGTACTTTTCTACACACAAATGTATTACATACTCTGAAAAATAATTTAGTTGAAGTCAAAGGGGATTGGTGTAACACCCTTCTACCCCAAAGAATATTCACAATAATTATAAGCAAATTATTTTAGAGTACATCACCCAAGGGAGCCACATTTCGTCATAAAACGTCAAGGTAACAAATTTGCTCCGTAACACGGGTTATATCATCAATAAATTCAATTAATAACATGCAGCAGGAAAAAATCAAAACTCAATACAATTATAATTCCAAAAACGTCTTAAAACCAAACTCATAACATCATAAATATCAACAAGTAAAGAACATAATCGTTCGACTCAAACGTCTCGACCCGATGTTACATATCAGAGCAAGACCCTCTAATCGACGGAAAACAACCAAAAACACTTAAGAGCTAAGTCTTCGTGTACCAAGAGTGCTAATCCTGATCACCTGCACGTTACCCACGTGGAGGCAACATTCAAACAGGTAGGGTGAGAAATCACAAGTCATTATATAAGATAAAGGGCAAAAGATATAGTAGTTGCGCATATCATCATTAATTCATTCACAATATCACCATAATACCAAAATCACAATCATCAAAAAACACACCAGTCAATTCGCAGCATCATCAACACGTCAACTACTCGATGATTATACAATGTCTCATAAAATGGAATGCAACAACATAGACTCATGCATGTGGTACCAATTCGTCATATAGATGGACACTAGACCATCACCTTCCAAAGATCCCCACCAATAGGATCGATTCTACACAAGAACCTGAGCACATCACAAAACACTTCAATCCACACAATGGGATTGAAGCCACCACTGGACCGGAGTCCCAAATATGCCATGAATGCATGTTGCAAACGTCATAATAAACATCGTCATAGAATCGTCAAAATTGCATCATCATTCATGAGTACTCCACAAGAAATCATAATATATCATTCATCACATTCGTCATTATTTCATCACAATACGTCACAATTCATCATGTTTTAATCTTCACAATGCAAATCCCTTATTTTATCCCGTTGGTGTCGTTACTAGTTTCCCCTAGGTCCAATTACACCATCATAGTCTTACAGTTCGAGAGAAACTGCATCGCACGCGAAATCCGGAAAGAAATCGCAAAAATGGATAATTTTTGCAACAACTCTACCCATACGCGTATGCCATGCCCCATACGCGTATGGCCCTCTTCCCTCGCCCCCTGACCTGTGTATCATACGCATAGGGCCATCTGCCTAGGCCTTCTATACGTGTATCACCATCCGCATTACGCGTATGACCAAAAAGGGTCTTCCTCTCCAAACTCCCTTCAAACTTCCCATACGCATAATGGCTAGCCCATACGCGTATGCCCCCTTCCTCAAGATTCCCATACACGTAATGCCCATCCATACGCGTATGGCCACTCACTACAACAAAAGTAAGTTATAACATCGCACCTTAGACAGCGCTTTAATACAAAAGCGCTGCTATAAGTTAAAAACAAGGAAACTAGTCATTTAAAAAAAGAAAAGCGCAAAAAAATATAAGACCTTAGACAGCGCTTTGGTCAAAAGCGCTTTATAAGGTCTTATAAATTTTAAAAATAAATTTAATGGAAAATATTAGACAGCGCTTTATTTAAAAGCGCTTTCTAAGGTCTTATAAATTTAAAAAAAATATAAGACCTTAGACAGCGCTTCGGTAAAAAGCGCTTTCTAAAGTTTTATTAATTTTTAAAAAAAAATTAAAGAAAAATATTAGACAGCGCTTCCCTTTAAAGCGCTTTCTAAGGTCTTAAAAATTTAAAAAAAAAAAAAAATCAAAAGCGCTGTCTAAGGCCAACCTTAGACAGCGCTTTTAAAAGCGCTTTCTAAGGTTGGCCTTAGACAGCGCTTTTATGAAAAGCGCTGTCTAAGGTCTAATTAAATTAAAATATATGAATAGTCAGTATTCATTTTCATATTTTCGCTCTTTCTTCTCCCCTTGCGAACTGAGCTCAAAACCCTTGCGAACTGAGCTCAAAAGCCTTGCGAACTCAAACCTTCACCGTCAACCGTCCTCCACCGTGCCGTCGTTCGTTGTTGCCGTCGTTGCATTGTCGTCCGTCCGTTGCCGTCGTTGTATTGTCGTCCGTTGCGAACTCATTGCCGTCGTTCGTTTCTGCTCTTTGTAACTGATACATTTCGTTCTTGCATTGCCGTTGTTACCGTCGTTAAAGGTACGTCGTTGTTGTGAAGAATAGGGTTTTGTTGCTTTACATTGTTGTTGTAGGGTTTTGTTGCTTTACAATGTTGTAGTGAATGAGTATGTTTGATGAGTTTTGTTAATGAAGTTTTGTTGCTTTACACTATTTCTTTACAACGATTTCAACACAACTTTTCTTTCTACTCCATATTCTGTTGCTTCAATTTCACGTCCACTATTCCGTACGGATAACATGAAATGAAGAAGAAAACCAATAGTTTCTTTGCTCAAAATATAAAGTATGTGAATATATTATTCACATGAAGCTCTGATTACTGGTATCGCCTACACTGTTATCATAAAAAAAAATAAAACTTTAGGATTTTGATAAAAACCATTTAACTATATTTCATTTACAATTTTGCTTTTAAATCAATGTATCATTTATGCAATATATGCTCATAAATTGGTAATACCTCTTGCGCTTGGTTTTGGAGTTACTAGAGGATGGAGAGTTAGCATGCCAATTCCTTTTCCTTTGATTGATGAACTAATTATTTATCTGCTTTAATTGCAAGCCTGTTTCCTGAACCAGTCTAGCTTTGTCTTCCTCCTATATATACAAAACAACACAAAGCATGAGAAGAGGCAGCATAGAGATATATCATATATGTATGGATATTAACATTGATGAGAGCATACAGTAGGATAGGGCCATTTTGGTTTGACTTTGATTTGACTGTGGTCTGATTTCTCTATAAAGACTTTAATGATGTACTTTAGGATCATATATTAAACAATATTATTTACTCGTTTTGAAACTGATGATGCTAGCGGTATGTAAACTCTCTTTCTTCTTTAGGAGGATTATTTATATATTCTTCTTTGTCATTAAAACATAAGAAATTCAACCAGTTACATATCAAACACTATCAAACTTGTTCATTTCTTGATTAATATGGTTGAATTAATGTTATTTTGTTGACCTTAATAAGTAGGAAAACCATGGATAAAAAATGGATGGATGCCGATCGATTGTCCAAAGAGTACGAGAATGGGGTATTGGATTTCGTTAAGTTTGTTGTTCAACACGCTGACGCTGAAGAGCTCAATCGAATAAAATGTCCTTGCTTGGGTTGTTGTTATGTGGGTAGGGTTGACGCAGATGGATTGAAATCGCATTTACTGATGAATGGAATTGATCGAAGTTATAAGTGTTGGATACATCATGGTGAGAAAATTAACGAGAATGTTGACCCGACGGGGAAAAGTAATACGACCTATGCTTCAGATGACAAAGACACGGAAACATACGATTGTGATCGAGTCGAAGAGATTGCAGAAGCAGTTGTAGAAGATCTTCATGATTGTCCCGAAATGTTTGAGAGGTTGGTAAGCGATGCAGAGAAACCGCTCTATCAAGGTTGCACTAAATTCACAAGACTGTCTGCGGTATTGAAGTTGTACAACTTAAAGGCGGGTAATGGATGGTCGGATAAAAGTTTCACAGAGTTGTTGGCCCTTTTGAGAGAAATGCTACCGGAGGATAATGTTCTTCCCAATCGAACCTATGAGGCCAAAAAAATGTTGTGCTCTATTGGCATGAGCTATGATAAGATACATGCTTATCCAAACGATTGCGTTTTGTTTCGAAACGAATATGCATCATTAACTGAGTGCCCTAAATGCGGTTTGTCTCGATATAAGAAAAAATTGTCTCCAGCCAAGGTCTTATGGTATTTTCCTATAATACCGATATTTAGGCGCATGTTTCGTAGTGAAACCGATGCAAGACACCTGACTTGGCATGCAGATGAAAGAATTATTGATGGAAAGTTGCGACATCCGGCTGATTCACCACAGTGGTCGAAAATTGATAATGATTATCCTGACTTTGGAGAAGAATCAAGAAACCTTCGCTTGGCATTATCTACTGATGGAATGAACCCGCATGGTCTTCAAAGTATCTCACATACCACATGGCCTGTGATTCTTATGATTTATAACCTACCTCCATCGCTATGCATGAAGCGTAAGTACATGATGTTATCTATGTTAATCTCTGGGCCTAAACAACCAGGGAATGACATAGACGTATACTTGACACCTTTGATCGAAGATTTAAAGATATTGTGGGAGAACGGTGGGGAGGTTTATGATGGATATAGGAAAGAAAGTTTCAATTTGAGGGCGATGTTGTTTGGCACAATTAATGATTTTCCAGCTTACGGGAATCTATCAGGGTACAGCATAAAAGGTGAAAGAGCGTGTCCTATTTGTGAAGATAAAACAGTTTCGAAGCGATTGGAGTTTGGTCATAAGAATGTCTTTCTCGGTCATCGTAGATTCTTAAATGCCAAACATCACTACCGTGGGTGGAGACAAGAATTCAATGGAGACACCGAACAAGGTAGAGCTCCACCTATGTTGTCAGGTGACCAAGTTTTTAAAAAGGTGAAAGATATGCGTACTGAGTTTGGCAAACCTTTTGCACATAAGGTTGTCAAAGGTGGGTGGAAAAAGAGGTCGATATTTTTTGAATTGCCATATTGGAAGTCTTTGTATATGAGACATTTTCTCGATGTTATGCATATTGAGAAAAATGTATTTGAAAGTGTTATTGGTACGTTACTCAATATAAAAGGAAAGACTAAGGATGGCCTTAAAGCAAGAAAAGACTTGGTAGCGATGGGGATTAGAACTGAATTAGCACCCGTGAAGAAAGGAAGACGAACATATCTACCACATGTTGCTTTTACTCTGTCTAGAAAGGAGAAGAAAATATTGTGTAAGTTTCTGAGTGGAGTTAAAGTTCCAGAAGGATACTCTTCAGATGTCAGAAGACTTGTGTCTATGAAAGACCTCACGTTGAAGAGTTTAAAGACACACGACTGCCATGTTATAATGGAACACTTTCTACCAATAGGTATACGTTCTATTTTGCCAGTGAAAGTAAGAAGCGCCATAACTAATTTGTGTTTTTTCTTTAGGTCAATTTGTAGTAAGGTAATCGATCCCGATATCTTACCAACACTACAAAAAGAGATAGTTATTACCTTGTGTGAGCTTGAAATGTATTTTCCTCCCTCTTTTTTTGACATAATGGTACATCTAGTTGTTCATCTTGTGAAAGAGACACAGTTGTGTGGACCAGCTTATATGAGATGGATGTACCCTGCTGAACGTTATATGAAAATATTAAAAGGGTACGTGAAAAGCCGAAGTCGACCAGAGGGGTGTATTGTTGAACGATACATTGTTGAAGAAGCGGTTAAGTTTTGTACTGAATATTTGTCCAATGTTCAGTCGATTGGACTCCCCAAAGCTCATATTTTTGAAAAAAAGGATGGTAAAAAATTAATTGGAAATAAAATTGTGACAGTGTCAAGGGATGAACGGGATCAAGTGCATTTGTATGTTCTGCACAATGATAATGAGGTTGAGCCATATGTTGAGATGCACAAGGATGTACTCCGAAGGTTAAATCAGAACAGAAATGAAAATTGGATAGTACGAGAGCACAATCAAAGTTTCATACAATGGTTAAAGGATCATATTTATTTGAAGCGCTCTTCAGATCCTGCTTCAGTAACAGAAAGGTTGAGATGTTTGGCATATGGTCCAAGTTTGCATGTGTATTCTCATAGCGCATACGCAATTAATGGATACACATTTTATACCAAAGAACAAGACGATAAAAGTACTATGCAAAATAGTGGTGTCACCGTCCTAGCTGAAGCAATGCACATATCAAGTATGAAGGACTTAAACCCCAAATATGCAAATCTGTCATATTTTGGAGTTATTGAGCACATTTGGGTGCTTGATTACGAGAAGTTTCAGATTCCAATCTTTGGTTGCAAGTGGGTAAATAGTAGTGGCATACGAATGGATAAGTCTGGATTTTTGCAAGTGGATCTTAATAGGGTGGGGTACAAAGATGAGCCTTTTATTCTAGCATCTCAAGCTAGACAAGTGTTCTATGTCACTGACCCGACGAGTACGATATGGTCTATAGTGCTTCTATCTAACAAAGTGGTTGATGATAGCGGTGTAGATCAATGTGATATTGATGTTGAGAATGAGTCATGCATTAGACAAAATGAGTTGAATAGAAATGATCAAGATGAGGATCTTATAGCGGATGAGTCATATATCAGAAATGACCATAACGAGGGAATTTGGATCCATTCATCCGTCCGCATTGCTAAGAAACAAGTAATTCATATTCCAACCAAGAAAAGAAAGAGATGTTAGTGAAAGAGGTAAAAATTGTTATATACTTGATTTCTTTATTATATTTCTACTCAACTTATGAGTTATTTTAATATTAACACATATCTCTCATGTCTAATGAAATAGTTAAAACTAAATCAAACTATGTTATATTATTATGTAGTACTTTGAAGAATGCAAGTGTGCTCATTACTCAATTTCTCAATTGGATGAAATTAAAGAGGATTGGTGTCAATACATTATGGAGATCGGAATTTTACAAGGTATAATATTGTACTCTTACTTTAATTGATGAGAATTTAAATATGTGTAACTTTGTTTATGTATTCTTTTAATTGAATTACAATCTTTGTGTTTTCAGGACCTATAATGTAGATTTGAAGCAATGCTTTGGTTGGATGCAAAAGTACTAGTATAAGTAATATGTGCATTTGTAGAAAAAATGTAATGATTTGTAATTATAAATAGGTGTATATATAATTTTGGTTTGTAATTTTAAATATATATATTGGTTTGAATTGCCAATTGTTTTGGATATATAATTTTGGTGTAAATTGGTACATTTAAATAGGATAAATTGGATTGATTTGAATCTCCAAATTGTGGTATTTTTCTGAAAAAAATTGCTGGTTGAAAAACAGGTCAAATTCTGGTTGAAAAAACCTGGTAAAAATTGTGGTTTAAAAAAATTTATATAAAATTTTTCGTATACCTTAGACAGCGCTTTTGGTGAAAGCGCTGTCTAAGGTGGGGATTAGAAAGCGCTTTTGACAAAAGCGCTGTCTAAGGTAGACCTTAGAAAGCGCTTTTACCAAAAGCGCTGTCTAAGGTATACCTAAAAAAGTTCAAAAAGGTTGACCTTAGACAGCGCTTTTGGAGAAAGCGCTGTCTAAGGTATACCAAAAAAATGTCAAAAAAGGTAAAGCTTAGAAAGCACTTTTCCCAAAAGCGCTGTCTAAGGTATACCTTATAATGTCAAAAAGCGCTGTCTAAAGGTACCATAGACAGCGCTTTTCATTAAATATACCCCCCTTTAGACAGCGCTTTTGGTATTACCCAAAGCGCTGTCTAAACCTATAGCAGCGCAGGTTTAGACAGCGCTTAAAAGCGCTGTCTAAGGGCAAAAAAAGCGTTGTCTAAGGTCTTATCTATTATAGTGACTTTCCCCTTACGCGTACCTTACGCGTACGAGCAGAGGGTCGTGTTGGCTCTGGGGACGGGTGTGTACCGTACGCGTAATACCCTGGGAAGTCCCCCTCATACGCGTAAGACCCCGTCCCTTACGCATATGGCCAGACGCACCTCCAAAACTCAGATTTCGCATCTGTACGAAATTCTCCCCATTGCGGCACCTGCAATTTTCCAAAACTACTCTCGGTTCATCACAGATTCCAAGTTCTAATCTACTTCATTGTTCTGATCAATTTCTATCATTAGGAACTAAATTCGTTAACCCTAAACCCACAAATCTCAGATCTGGTTTTTATGTTCATCACAGTCCAACATTCATTCATACGAATTTCACAACAATGACAGCATTCAACACAAAATTCACAGAAGACATCATATACACATGGATTCACAAAGATTCATCATACAATTCATCATAATTTCATCAATTTACACATAGCACACAGAAATTACGTCTACCTTAAACCCGCATCAAATATAATAACCCGGATTAACCCCCCATACCTTGAATTCTTAGCAATTCGACTTCTTCTTAGCATTCTCTGGATAATTCCCTCGGTTCTCTGTGCCCTGGCTCTCTTTTTCTCGGTTCTTTCAGCTTTTCACGATCGTAAGAATGAACTCCCCAAATTCCCACTCTTTTTTTTTTGTCATTCTTACCCCTTGGACCCCAATTATGGCTTCCCTATCCTACCCTCACTTATTCCACCTAATATTACCATCTTACCCTTATGGTTCCTCTCCTTTTTATTTTAGATAATAATAATAATAATAATCTAAATAATATAATTCAATTATTCTATTATTATTACTAATAAAATAATTCTAATTAATCACTTAATTTTTAAAATGTCCTTATTATTCCCTTAACTCAATAATACCCCACAACACGGCACAATTCACTATGTGTCACAATATTTCGTTAAAATTCACCGAAAACACCAAATAATCATAATAAATCAATTAAATAATATTATAATTATTTTGGGATGTTACAACTCTCCCCCACTTAAAGAATTTTCGTCCTCGAAAATTACCTGAAGAAAACAGAGTCGGATACGACTCCCTCATCTGATCTTCACGTTTCCAAGTCCAACTTTCACCATCTGGTCCGCCCCATAACACCTTCACCAAAGATATGTCTTTACCCCACAATTGTTTCATTTCTCGTCTATCAATCCGCACAGATAATGCTTCAAAAGTCAGGTTATCTCTCACTTGTACATCATCCATCGGGATCACATGCGACGGACCTGGAATGTATCTCCTCAACTGAGACACATGAAACACATCATGTAAATTCGCAAGCAACGGCGGTAAAGCAATCTGATAAGCTACTTCTCCTATCCTCTACAAAATCTAATACGGCCCAATAAAATGTGGAGTGAGCTTCCTAGACTTCAAAGCTCGACCCACACCAGTCACCGGCATAACCCTAAAACACACGTGATCTCCCTCTTGGAATTCAAGTGCCTTCCTTCTCTTATCGTGGTAACTCTTTTGATGACTCTGCGAATCTCTCATCCTTTCTTAGATCATCTTAATCTTCTCAGTCGTCTCCTGCACAATCTCAGGTCCGAGTACAAAACTCTCTCCTGATTCATACCAACACAATGGAGTTCTACACCTCCTTCCATACAACGCCTCATACGGCGCCATCCCAATACTAGCATGAAAATTGTTGTTGTATTGAACTCAATCAATGACAAATGGCTATCCCAAGATCCCTCTTGATCCAACACATAAGCCCTCAGTAGATCCTCCTAGGACTGGATAGTTCTCTCTGTCTGACCATCCGTCTGTGGATGATATGCAGAACTCATCCTCAACTTAGTACCCAAAGCATCTTGTAAACTATTCCAGAACCTCAACGTAAATCTCGGGTCTCTATCCGACACAATACTCCAAGGTATCCCGTGCAACTTCACAATTTCCTCGATGTACATCTCAGCTAGCTTCTGCATAGAATGATTAATCTTCATCGGTAAGAAATGAGCCGATTTAGTTAATCTATCCACAATCACCCAAATCGAATCATTCCCCTTTGCAGTTTTTGGCAATCCCGACACAAAATCCATGGAAATACTATCCCATTTCCACCCTGGAATATTCAGCGGTTGCATCATACCTAAAGGCTTCTGGTGTTCAATCTTTGACTTCTGACAAGTCAAACACGCATAAACAAACTCTGCAATATCCTTCTTCATCCCCGATCACCAAAACAATTTCTGCAAATCCTGGTACATCTTCGTAGCACCGGGATGGATACTCAATCTACTTCGATGTCCTTCCTCAAGAATACTCTTCTTAATTTCTGGAACATCTGGGACACACACTCTATCTCTGAACCTCATCACACCATTTCCATCAATTCGGAATTCACCTCCGTTACCACGGTTAATCAAGGTCAACTGATCAACCAACTTCAAGTCAGATTACTAACCTACTCTGATTTCTTCCAAAACACCACTAGTCAGTTTCAACATACCCAACTTCACACTATCAGGAGTCTCTTCACATATTAAACTCAGGTCTCGCAATTGCTCGATTAATTCCAACTCCCTCACCATAAGCATCGACATATGCAATGACTTCCTACTCAATGCATCAGCAACTACATTTGCCTTACCAAGATGGTAATTCAAGTCAAAGTCATAATCCTTCAATAATTCCAACCACCTTCTCTGCCTCATATTTAACTCTTTCTGGTCAAATAAGTATTTCAAACTCTTATGATCGTTGAACACTTCAAATTTAGAGCCAAAAAGATAATGTCTCCAAATTTTTAACACAAACACCACAGCTGCCAACTCCAAGTCATGGGTAGGATAATTCATTTCATGAACCCTCAATTGCCTCGAAGCATAAGCAGCAACTTGACCATTCTGCATCAATACCCCGCCAAGACCCATCTTCGACGCATTACAATATACCACAAAAGATTCATTTAGATTAGGAAAAATCAACACTAGAGCGGTCGTCAATCTCTTCTTCAATTCCACAAAACTCTCTTCACACGCAACATCCCACACATACGCTTGACCCTTTCGAGTCAACTGAGTCAAAGGTTATGCCAATTTAGAAAAACCTTCGATAAACTTGCGGTAATAACCTGGCAACCCAAGAAAACTTCGTATCTCAGTAGCAGACTTCGGAGTCTCCCACTGTAGTACAATATTAATCTTAGAAGGATCCACAACAATCCCACCACTTGAAATCACATGGCCAAGAAAACTCACTTCTTTCAACCAGAACTCGCACTTCGACAATTTGGTATACAACTTCTTCTCTTTCAGCACTTGCAACACAATTCTCAAATTCTCAGCATGCTCTTCTTCAAATTTAGAGTATATCAGAATATCATCAATGAAAACCACAACAAACTTATCCAAATACTCATGAAAAATACGATTCATATACTCCATGAACACACCTGGTGCATTGAACACACCAAACGGCATCACAGTGTATTCATAGTGACCATACCTCGTCTAGAAAGCTGTCTTCAGAATATCATCAGCCTTAACACGAATCTGATGATAACCCGACCTCAAATGAATTTTGCTAAATACACAAGCGCCTACCAACTGATCCATCAAATCGTCAATTCTCAGAAGTGGATATTTATACTTGATAGTCACTTTATTCAGTTGCCTGCGATTAACACACAACCTCATACTACCATTTTTCTTCTTAACTAACAACACAGGAGCACCCCACGGAGAAACACTCAGTCGGATAAACCTCTTCTCAAGCAATTCTTCCAACTGTTTCTTCAATTTACTTAACTCAGAAGCGGACATCTGGTAAGGAGCCATTGACACTGGACTCGTACCTGGTATCAAGTCCACTGCAAACTCTACTTCAGGCTCTGGAGGCAAATCACTTGTTTCATCTGGAAACACTTCTGGAAATTCACAGACAACAGGTAATTCGACACTCACAACTTCACGATCAACTTGCAACGATGCAAACAATGCAAACATCAAGGCTTCGTCTTGTAAAAGCTCGTCTACTTGCTTAACGAACAAGAATATCAACTCCCCATTATCCCTAAACTCAGGAAACTCCACAGTCTTATTATAATAATTGATATGAACATAGTTAAACTCCAACCAGTTCATTCCAAGGATTACATCGATTTGGTGTAAAGGTAAACACACCAAATCCATCACAAAACTCTTCCCAAATATCGTCAAAGGACATCTCGAACACGCAAAAATAGTAGTAACAGATCCATTTGCAGGAGTTTCTATTAACATACTATCATTCATATCAGATAATTTCAAACTCAGTCTAGTAGCACATTCAAACGAAATAAACGAATGAGAAGCACCAGTATCAATAATAGCGACCAACTCAACATTATTAATAAAGAAAGTACCTCAAATCAAGTTATCCTTCTTGGGAACTTCTGAACCACTCAAAGTAAACACTCTGCCATTGGTCTGAGCAACAGTAGCAGTCTTCTTTGGTTTCTAACACTGGGTACTGATGTGACCCTCCTCACCACAATTGAAACAAGTTGGACCTTCATATTTGCAATCAGTAGCTCTATGGCCTTTCTTATCACATATGTAACACCTCAACACATTATTGGTGCAAACCTCAACACGGTGGCCTTGCTCGCCACACTTGTAACACTTAACAGAAGTGGGAGTTGCTCCCTCACTTGTCTTCTTCGCATCTGAAGCCTTCTGCTTCCCTTTGTCAGCTAGAGTCACATAAGGCTTTCCTCTAAACTTCCATTTCTCTTTCTTCTCACTAAGATGCTTGTAGTGGGTAGATCGAGCTCGGCTATCCTCATCATAGATCCTACTCTTATCCACCAACTCAGCATACCTGCGAATTTGTTGGTGCCCAATACCCTTCTTGATTTCTGGCCTCAGCCCATTCTCGAACTTGAGACACTTAGGAATCTCAGCATTAGCACGGTTGTAGTGAGGACAGAACTTCACCAGCGCCTCAAACTTTGCAGCAAATTCAGCCACAGTCATGTTTCCTTGTTTCAATTAAAGGAATTCCACCCCTTTCTTGCCGCAGACATCTTCTAGAAAGTACTTCCCCAAAAATTCTCGCTTGAACACAACCCAAGTTATTTCAGTACCAACATCCTCCAATCTCTGATGGGTGTTATCCCACCATCCCTCGGCTTCTTCTGACAACATGTGAGTATCGAACAGAACTTGTTGAGCTTCAGTACACCCCATTACTCAAAAGATCTTCTTAATCACCTTGAGCCACTTTTGTGTACTCTCTGGATCATGAGTGCCCACAAAAGTTGGCGGGTTGTTCTTTTGGAACTTCCTCAAGGCACGAAACTCATTAGGAGCTCCATCATTCTCATTGTTCTGAGCCATCAACTGAGCAAGTGATTCCAACGCATCCGCGATAGCACGATCGTTTCCTCCAGCCATCCTACACACCACCAACAACGTTAGAAGAAACAACCCATCGATAGTGTACACACACTCATCGATTGACAGGGGACTGACATCATACAAAACCTAGCCGGACAGACTGACCTGCTCTGATACCACTAATGTAACACCCTTCTGCCCCAAAGAATATTCACAATAATTATAAGCAAATTATTTCAGAGTACATCAATAAATTCGCATTTCGTCATATAACGTCAAGGTAACAAATTTGCTCCGTAACACAGGTTATATCATCAATAAATTCAATTAATAATATGCAGCGGAAAAAAAATCAAAACTCAATACAATTATAATTCCAAAAACGTCTTAAAACCAAACTCATAGCATCATAAATGTCAACAAGTAAAGAACATAATCGTTCGACTCAAACGTCCCGACCCGATGTTACATATCAGAGCAAGACCTCTAATCGGCGAAAAACAACCAAAAACACTTCAGAGCTAAGTCTTCATGTACCAAGAGCGCTAAACCTGATCATCTATATGTTACCCACGTGGAGGCAACATTCAAATAGGTAGGGTGAGAAATCACAAGTCATTATATAAGATAAAGGGCAAAAGATATAGTAGTCGCGCATATCATCATTAATCCATTCACAATATCATCATAATACCAAAATCACAATCATCACAAACACACCAGTCAATTTGTAACATCATCAATACGTCAATTACTCGATGATTATGCAATGTCACATAAAAAGGAATGCATCAACATAAACTCATGCATGTGGTACCAATTCTTCATATTGATGGACACTAGACCATCCCCCTCCAAAGATCCCGACCAAAAGGATCGATTCTACACAAGAACCGGAGCACATCACAAAACACTTCAATCCACACAATGGGATTGAAGCCACCACTAGACCGGAGTCCCAAATATGCCATGAATGCATGATGCAAACGTCATAATAAACATCGTCATAGAATCGTCAAAATTGCGTCATCATTCATGAGTACTCCACAACAAATCATAATATATCATTCATCACATTAGTCATTATTTCATCACAATACGTCACAATTCGTCATGTTTTAATCTTCACAACGCAAATCCCTTATTTTATCCCGTTGGTGTTGTTACTAGTTTCCCCTAGGTCCAATTACACCATCATAGTCTTACAGTTCGAGAGAAACTGCATCGCACGCAAAATCAGGACAGAAATCGCAAAAATGGATCATTTTGGCAACAACTCTGCCCATGCGCGTATGGACATGCCCCATACGCGTATGGCCATCTTCCCTCGCCCTTGGCCTGCGTATCATACGCGCAGGGCCATCTGCCCAGGCCTTCCATACGCATATTACCATGCGCATTACGCGTATGACCAGAGAGGCTCTTCCTCTCCAAACTCCCTTCAAACTTCCCATATGCGTAATGGTTAGCCCATACGCGTATGCCCCCTTCCTCAAGATTCTCATACGCATAATGGCCCTCCATATGCGTATGGCCACTTTCCCCTTATGCGTACGAGCAGAGGGTCGTGCTGGCTATGGGGACGGGTGCGTACCGTACGCGTAATACCCTGGGAAGTCCCCCTCATACGCGTAAGACCCCATACCTTACGTGTATGGCTAGACGGACCTTCAAAACTCACATTTCGCATCTGTACGAAATTCTCCCCATTGCAGCATCTTCAATCTTCCAAAACAGATCCAAAACTACTCTCGAATCATCACAGATTCCAAGTTCTAATCTACTTCATTGTTCTCATTAATTTCTATCATTAGGAACTAAATTTGTTAACCCTAAACCCACAAATCTCAGATCTGGTTTTTATGTTCAACACAGTCTAGCATTCATTCATACGAATTTCATAATAATGACAACATTCAACACAAAATTCACAGAAGACATCATATACACACAGATTCACCAAGATTCATCATACAACTCATCATAATTTCATCAATTTACACATAGCACACAAAACTTACGTCTACCTTAAACCCGCATCAAATATAATAACCCGGATTAACCCCCATACCTTGAATTCTTAGTATTCGACTTCTTCTTAGCATTCTCCGTATAATTCCCTCGGTTCTCTGTGCCCTAGCTCTCTTTTCTCGGTTCTTTAAGCTTTTCACGATCGCGAGAATGAACTCCCCAAATTCCCACTCGTCTTTTTTGTCATTCTTACCCCCTTGGACCCTAATTATGGCTTCCCTATCTTACCCTCACTTATTTCACCTAATACTACCATCTTACCCTTATGGTTCATCTCCTTTTTATTTTAAATAACAATAATAATAATAATCTAAATAATATAATTCAATTATTCTATTATTATTACTAATAAAATAATTCTAATTAATCACTTAATTTCTAAAATGCCCTCATTATTCCCTTAACTCAATAATACCCCACAACACGACACAATTCACTATGCGTCACAATATTTCGTCAAAATTCACCGAAAACACCGAATAATCATAATAAATCAATTAAATAATATTATAATTATTTTGGGGTGTTACAATTGGAATTCCTATATGCTAGATGATGCTATTCGTGAATTTCATTTGCCTTCTTCTTTAACTTTTTTTAATTTTGTTTGAGCTTCCAAACCAATACAAATAGCAATGGCACATGTTTATTAGTAAGAGACTTTGTTAGTTAACATGACTTAGATATTTATAAAAGCTACATTTTATGTGTGGGTTTGGGTATACTTGAATTCTTAATCATATAGGTTTTGGTTCTTTTTCTTTAGTTTGGTGTGTTTAATAATGAGTTTTTCATTATGTGTACTAGAATGTGATGCTTGTGTTGGTGGTTTTTGACATTTAAGAGTTTTTCATAGCAATCATACCTACAACATCTTGTGTAATGGTAGGTTTGTTATATAATACATAATTGATTTTTTCTTTCATGCCACAGGAAAACAAGTGGGAAAACATTTCATGCCCTCGACGTTGGATAACTTCTGAGCTCCTCTGGCTGGGTGTTTTTTGGTGGTTCTACGCATGCTTTTGTTATGTGAAAACCTTGCATTTATGTTGTTATATACTTATTTTAATTTGGTTGTAATGTCTTCTTATTTTATATATATATATATATGTATAAAATTAATTTGTGACTAAAGAATATTTTTTATTGATACAAATTAAGTTTTTTACTTCTATGATATATTGTTGATATTTGTGTTTTTAGAAGAACATTTGTTTTAGTTTTTTTTAGCTTTAAGTATATAGAATCACTCAAAAATATCTTATGATGGATGAAGACTGAAAGGTGGACCTGTGGGAAATAATGGAGATATGTGGTAATGATGGTCCACATGAAATGGAAGGATAATAGGGTGAAAGACTCCCTGGGGATAACAATCCTGCTCGAGAAATTCACCGGGGAATATTTAAAAGTGAATTTATCAATTGGTTAGAGATGACATGTAGATACTTTCGAATATATCTGAGAGTTCTGGAGATTTCTAATAAGAAATTCACCCAATCAAAGATTTTGGAGATTCCTAACAAGGAAACATCTAACACAAGGTTCTAGAGTTTTTTAACAAGAAAATCATCCAATCAAACTATGGAGATCCCTAATAAGGAATTCATCCAAGACAAAAATATTCGAGTTCTCTAACAAGAAAATCATTCAATCTTCTAGGAATTCCTTAAAAGCGAAGAGTCGTACAAACGAATTTCTAGGAAACATCAGGACAAAAAGAGTAAATAGACATAAATCTCTATATGTGTCTAACAAAGTTGGACTTTGACCATAGGCATCTATAACAACTGGCTTCTGACGGATGGTGCCAGTAACAACTGGACTTTAAAGTGGATGCTGGTAGCAACACGACTTTGAAATTGATGCTAGTGACAACTGGACTTTAACGATGCTAATGACAATTGGACTTTTAAAAATGATGTCGATAAATACCAAAATTTGGTTTTGATGCCAGTGACAACTGGACTTTGGGTACCAATGACAATTGGACTTTGGCTCAAGGGATAAATCACAACAAGACCTGGGTTAATGCAACTAAGCATGAAGTACACTTTGGGCTATGCATGATTTTGAAATTTTCTTTTATGCATGAAATATGAAGGATCATTGCATGCAAATGCTGATGCATATGAAATGAAATAACATGAAAAGTGGCTTAGCGAGATGCCTTTATTAGTGAATGGAAATGCAAGGTGGACTCATTAGGGATAGACAAGATCAACTATTCTAATCGCTTAAGTTGGTGGGATGATCGACCAGTGATATATGTTCTTTGAAAAAAATATTCTAAAGAAGTTCCACCGGGGAATCTACTGCCGAGGTTCTCTGTGGAAGGTTCAAAAGAAACTCACTAGGGAGACTACTGCCGAGACTTGTTGGGAGATACTTGTTGTTGAGGTATCGTTGAGAAAATACCTTCTGTCGAGGTTTAAACTGGAAAATCTTCCGCTGGGATAAATTAGGGAATCCACTATCGAGGTTTTGTGGGGAAATACCTTCTACCGAGGTTTAACTGGAAAATCTTCTACCAATATTAAACAGTGAATCTACTGCCGAGATTCTGAGGCACACCTTCTTCCGAGGTTTATTGGGGAATCTTCTTCCAAGATTAACTAGGGAATCTGCTGTCGAGATTCAATGATGAAAATACCTTCTGTCGAGGTTTAACTGGTAAATCATCTATTGATATTAACCATGGAATCTACTGTCAAGATTCTGTTGGGGAAACACCTTCTTCCAAGGTTTACTGGGAAGTCTTCTGTCGAGATTAACCAGGGAATCTACTACCGAGATTCTGCCAAAAAACGTAGAGTAGATGACCGAAGATAATAATGATCGTCTTCAGATGCGTATGAAGTATGGTTCGTGTTATGCTTATGATTGAATATGTTTTGTACATTTTGATTGATGCATGAAATGCTATGGATACTCGGTTAGTGTTTCATACTTGTGGGTATAATACACATGCAATAATGCATGGAATGTAACGGTCGATCAATGCATGTATGTGTGCCAATCGAGATTGGACTTTTGATACGTGCCAATGAATATTGGACTTTTGATTTTTTTTTTTATGTTCGTTTTGCAAGGCTTCATGATATGGGAATATGTCATATGAGTATGATGTTATGCATGGAATGATTCTATATTGAAGCGACATGACTAATGCATGAAAATGGTTTATACAATGAGTTAAGGGTTTCCAAATTCCCCTATGGTGGGTAATGGATGAATGGATTCTTTTGTAGCAAGGTTTTTTGTCAAAAGGTTAGAAGATTTTGTGTTATCATGATTTCTCGATACTTGTTTCGAACTTGATGATTTCTTATGCATTGTAGGATTTTTGCTTGAGCAGTTTGTATTTATGGAGAGGACTTGCCCCTCTGTAAGTCATCTTGCCCCAATTTGTTAGGTCTTTGAAGAGATTCGCCTCAATACGAGTTTTGGAGGTAGCTTGTCATCGCTGATATTGAGATGGCTTGCCACAATGTTTTAATCTTGCAACGGTCTGCCCCTTATTAACCAATTATTAGAATGGTTTACCTTTGATTGACCGACCATTGGAGAGTTGTCTTCACTGTGCTCTTGAGGTGGCATGCTCCAGTGTTCGAATCTTGCAGTAGGTTGTCCTTGATTAACCGACTATTAGAGTGGTTTGTCCCTGATGGGATTACCTTCATATGATCATATTCCTCAACCGACTGCATATTATTGGAATTTCCCTAATGCCAAGTACCTACTTGCAGATAAAATTTTTCCTTCAAAATGGTAATTTTAATGCAATGTTCTCTCTAGGAGTTATCGACGAGATTTGGACCAATTGAGACCATGATTGACTACATGTCATTGGGTTTGAGAGTCGGTTATGTGAGGGGAAGGTATTAGCACCCATCATATCCATTTTACTCAACAGGAAACTCCTAAACTTTTTTATTCTTGCGCTCACCAAGGTTACAAAACCTCGTGCCTACGTATTCTCATAGTTCAATGAGTAAATAAGAGCATCGTAGTTCGTAAGGAAATGCTTGTGTGTTGGTTGCTTTTAGAGAATAGTGTTAAATTACGTTTTAGCGATTAAATGTATGATTGTATGCTTGCACGATGGAGGCTTAGGCATTGTTTGTATTCGTGTTTAAACGGACCTAACTATTATTTCATGAAAATGATTTGAATTGAGTGTGCAAGGGCACAAAAGAAAGTTTGATGTGTTTGAGTTTATTTTAGATTGTATGGAATTTGTGTAATTGATCGATGCGACGGGCGTCGATCAATCAAATACTCGGGGACATGGTGGATGTGCATCCACCTATCCATTTATTTGCAAAAATGTTGAGTTAAATTGATTTAGAAAAAGAGTTTTGATTTATATGGACATGTTGATGATGAAGAGTTTTCTATTTTTTTTTAATAAAACTAGTAACAAACCCGTGCCTACGCACAGGATACGTTCTTGGGTGGAATATGGTTTTGCACGCGCATTTGTTTGCAGACTGTCACAAAAATTAAAAGTTGAAAATAGAAAAAACTTAAGAATAATAGTAATTTAAGTTTAAATAGTAATGCATGTAGAAGATAAAAGGTAAACAACAATATCAATAATAATATGCTTAAAAAAATTATTGAAACTTGTATTAGATAAATTAATTATTTAATTTTTTTAACAAATAAGACAATTATACTATAAAAAAAAAACTACAATGGTCGATAAATTTCTATTATTCAATATTTGGATCAGTAGTAAAGTTGATCTCGTTTATAACAACATTAGTTGTTTTCCTATATAAAAATATTTTAATTAACAATGTATTTTGGTCTCGTATATAAATATTATTTTTGTTTTTACATTATTTATAAATATATTTGATTCAATAATGAAGTTGTTCTTGTGTATACAAATATTTGAATCAAAATATTATTTTTTTTTTTACAATATTTATAAAAAAAATTGAATCAATAGTAAAGTTGTTTTCGTTTATAACAATAGTATTTTTCCCCTATATAAAAATATTTTAATCAACCATGTATTTTTTCCAGTATATAAATATTAGTTTTTTTTACACTATTTATAAAAATAATTGAATCAATAGTAAAGTCGTTCCCGTATATACAAATATTTTAATGAAGATATTTTTTGTTTTGATAATATTTATAAAAATATTTGAACCAATAGTAAAGTTATTCTCGTATATAAAAATATTTGAATCATCAATAAAATTTTTTTCTCGTATATAAATATTAAATTTTTTTTGAAAATATTTATAAATTTTTTGAATAAATAATAAAGTTCTTCTCGTTTATAACAATAATTAGATCTGTAATTTCACTTTTCCTCTTCCAAATAATTTCCACTGTACGAGAAGACAACATTTATTAAAATTTTATTGAAATAAAAATATTAAAATAAAAACAAAACTTAGTAATAATAGTAACAAAAATAAAAATTAATTTATTAAAAGTTAATTTATAAACATATATTTTCATATCTCTATTGCTTAATGTTTCCTACGTACATAACATATACTATCATATCTCTATTGCTTAATGTTTACTACGTACATAAATAAAAAAATATTACAATAAAAATATCAAAACACATCATACTTTTAGAAATTGCACTTCATTTTAAAACTAAAAATTGTAGAGTGTGAAGTTTCAATTTAAGACGACATACATGGAAATAATAATACTTGTATCACACAATTTTCTGAACTAATGTGGCAGCTAGAGATTACTATGATGCATTGGCAATTTGTCATCTTCCCCATAACTGGTTAATTACTTTGAGTTAGAATTTCAATGAAGTTCTATTTTTGGTTTATTATGATTTTATATTACATGGTGTTGATGTTATGCAAAAGTGTTAGGATATTGATGAGTGCTTCAATAATAGGATTCATGTTATTGTTAGCCTTATAATGTAGAAGTTTCAAATATTAAGACAAAGAAATAAGTGCTAATTTTGAATAACAATACCATAGTTCAAACATTAAGTCCAAGATATTTAACCCACTACTATTTGTCTATTAAAAATAAAATCTCATTTACATAAGCAAGTTAATATGTCTTTTACAACAATATTTTAGTCTGCTGCAACAGTGACAATTAAGCCCTCCATCAAAATTATGCATCCAAAAGAGAAATGCTCAAATACAGTCATGACAACCAAAAGAAAAGTTTAGCATTGTTGAAATCAGCATGACATATATCAAAAGAAAAGTCCTGCCAACATAACATAAGTATATATCAAATAGATTTGCAGGAGCTAAACCATGAACAATTTAACTGTGGTGATGATTATACTGACTTATGAGGTCTACCCTCCGTATTCACATTTGTTATTTCATTATCTGCAGATCCACTCATAATCTTTATCTATACCCCCGCCTTCCAATCAATATCAACCCAATTATCTAGGAATCATACCAGCTATGATGCTCCTCATTGTTTCAATATGTAAAAACTGCATCAGTCACAAACTTTAAGACTCCCCAAATGATATGATTCTTAACTTGTGAGAAGAAACTTCGCCAAGTGCCGACAAACTCGGCCCGGTGAAATTTCATACGATTTACGACTAATCTTTGCCCTTCATATGTAACACACATACCACCTGTATGAAGAAAGACACGAGTTTCCTGAAGTTGGCATGATCGCAACATAAGCAATAAAAGAACTATTAACAGATGAGAGCAGGTAACTACTCCTTCGAACGGTACAAAAGTAATATAACAGCCTAACGAATTTTGAGGTTGTGAAATTACATTATCTATTGTGACTTAAAAACCTTTTTTTTCTTAAATAGATGATTGACCAACTGTTACTCTTGGAAGCTTCATCTTACTGCTCAGTATAGTCAAATGAACCTTTCTAATCTTTAACTCATGAACCAAATTCTTTAACTCAATCCAGCTAGAACAATAAACACAAAAATGCGAAAAGATATGCGAAAAGAAATATTTGTAACTGTGAACATTTTATGTAAAGCTTTTTGCCATTGAAAATGCGGCGAGGGTGAACACAGTGCTCAAAACAACCCTTCAAAAAAAACATTCAGAATTTTAAGGTATTATATAAGACATATATAACTACAGTGCATAATATCAATTTTTGGAAATTTTGAAGCTTCAAATTTAAAGCTTGGAAATTTTCATTAAGTTACAACAACCAGCTTACTGTTATAACATGGAGAAAGGAACACATGGTGAAGAAAAATGTACCTGATGAACAGTGTGGGATCTCCGATCATGATAGTTTCGCTCCTTGGTCGAATATCAGGAGGAATGTCCATGGTATCAAATAATTAACATCAGAATCTAGTCAATTTAGTCGAACTATACAAACTATGAACAACCATTAGATCTAATGCATAAATGACAAACATTAAATCAAAGAAATTATCATTCAAAAATATGAAGTCATTATCATTCAAAGTGCATGTTTCACAAGTGCAAGTTTCATATTGAAGACAACTAAAACTCCTGCATATTGAAGACAACAAAGACACTTTTATTTTTTAATAATCAAATCTAAATGCCCTAGCTGACATAAAGTTACTCCAACTATACGGTTCTTCGTCATCATCATCTGAATCAAACATAGTTGTCCTCCTTATCCTTCTTCTTAATCTCCTTATTCTCCTCCTGGTTCGTCTTCTTTGCACAACCACCGCCAGTTGGGATTGGACAACTTCTTTGACCTGGACAGCTTGTTGGACCTCTACAGCCTCTTGGACCTAGACAGCTTGTTGGATCTCTACAGCTTCTTTGACCTGGACAGGTTGTTGGACCTCTAGAGTTTGTTGGACCTAGACAACATTGTCGGAACTCATTTTGATTATTCCTTTTCAATAATGCTGCTTGTGTGATGGTAAGAAAAGGAATACCGTTTTAATAATGGTGCTTTTGATTCTTCTTCTTCTCTCTACTTTGAAAATCTAAAAGTTTTTGTTAAAAGTCATTATTGTTTCTTTAATTCAAATACCATTGTTGGTTATTGAATAGTGATAGGCAAGTTTATCATTCATTTTTGAATATGTTGTTATTTAAGACGGGGCATTGGAAATCAAAACATGAAATAAAGTCATAATGGGCCCAAAATTGATTTACATAAGAAGTGGTTATGTGTGTTTAAGGAAAATTGAAGTAAAAGAGAGTAAAAAAGCTACAGAAGAGAAGAAAAAAAGAAGGGTGAAGGTAGCTACTTCCGAGTCAAAAATGTCGCACATATCAGTTCTAGTTCGGACTCGCCGGAAATCCCAAATATGGAATGCACGTGGGAATTACGCATACGATCTGCTAAGGTGGCAATGTAGCTTATGATGTATTTGTTATGAACATTTAGCATTGGGTTTATCCATGTACTGATACGTTGTTTTTGTTTCTAAACACCATGATGTTGGTGTAAATTATTGTACAGTTGAGATTGTTAGGCTGGGTTTTCAGTTCAAGCATACTATACAACTGTTAATGTGTTTAAGCATATTATATTTGAACTGTGCATTTGTTATGTTTACTTATAAAAGTTTAAGTGATACAGTATATTTTGGAGCATGGGTGTTCGGTTTGAAGATGGTATCATAGTGTAATAATATTAATGGTTGAATTCGTTTGTATAGTTGGTTATTAAAAGTCAACCAAGTTGCAATGAAATAAATAAGGTATTAATATGCTATACAAAATAGTACTTTATACAGAACAAAGTACTAAAACAGGAACATATCTGCATTCAGATGTACTATATAAAACAATATAATATTATCTTGCAGAAAGTTGATGTACCATAGAAACAATATAATATAAGCTTATATAAAGTTGCTTCTTACGGTACCGTGTTCGTAAACCCATGCTCTCTGTCTTCTAAAAACTTGGCTAAAACAGTATTAAACAAAGAGATATAAAGTATATCATTTGTGGCTAATGAATGTGACAAGACATTGCCTTCTAATATCAAAAGCTATGGGACAACTGTCTAATATACAACAGCTTTATACTTTCAACAAAGTTTATAGGGCTTTTCTATACATTTCCGTAATGTATAAAAGTTAAGTATTTTTTTTTTTAATTTGTATCCAGTTGTAAGGTCAAGTCTAATAGGAAGCATTAAATGCATTACTAGAGTATGAGCCACATGTCAAGTCTATTTTGTTATTTTTAATGAAACTAGTAAAAAACCCGTGCGGACGCACGGGTTATTGTTGTTTGGTTTAAAATGAAGTAATATAAAAACATTAAAAAGTAAATAATAATAAATATTAATTAGGTAGAAATTAAATTAACAATGAAAAGAGTAATTAAGAAAAAAATAAAATAATTAAAAAAGAATAAAAAGTAATATCGTTATATAAGGAGAAAAAGAGAAGTTGTAAAAGAAATAAAAATAAATAAAAAACAAATGGGGCCACGTGATGAAATGTTTGGGTATAAGATGCGGACAAAGACACTAAAAAGGGTTCAATGTAGTGTTGTATCTTTTTGTTAGGGTTTAGTTCAGAGTTGGAAACAAAAGGATCGTCCAAGCCGTCGAAGAAAGCAAGGGTTCACATTTGGAAGTTTAGGAATGGCAAAAACAAATAGGTATTGTTATGGTAGTGACCCGTGAGGATTTGAATAAGCATTTGTACTATACAATTGTACTGAAATGCATATGAAAACTAATGAGCCACGAAAGTCCATGTATTCAACGTAGAAAGTCACCAATATTATAAATTCAATATGTCTAATAACTATAAATATTTATAAATATCATTAATAATTATAAATATTTATAAATATTTGGTTTATTAAAAAAATGTATTGTGGTGATAGTGACCCGTGAAAATAGTGAGTATCAGTGATAAGTAGTTTTATAATGTTGTTTTATAAATAAAAAATATTAATTATTTTTAACAATTTATTTTTGGAAAATACAAAAAATAATATGACCCGTGCGTTCGCACGGGTCATCGTTGTTATGTTTAAGGTGGTTAATTAAAAATAAAAATATGTATAAAGAATAAATTGGACATAAGTCAGAACAAATAAATTATGAAAGAGATTTAATTTGAATAGGAAATTGATTAGAGAAAAACCAGTTGCTATTAGTATATATTTAAATGGATATGTATATTTGAAAAGAAATACTTAAAAACGAATAGGTATTGTTATGGTAGTGACCCGTGAGAATTTGAATATGTCTTTTAGAATATTGAAATTTTTTACAAATACACGGGTAACAGTATTTATATGTTAAATCATTTATACTGTATTTTTATAATATAATACTTTATAAGTGCACTTTTATGGTTTGCTGTTTATTGTGGTATTTAATTTTTAAATTAAATTAAAATTTATATTTTATTTTACTGAAGCTTATCACATATTTTTCAATACACTAACTCAATTTGACTTAACTAATCACAATTGATAAGTTTTGTAATGAACAAATCACACATCTATATGAATCTTCGACTAAAAAAGAGAAAGACATTATATGAATGATAACTATATAAATGTATATTTCTTTCAAAGTCTTCTGTTCTCTTAGTATTTTACTTACTACAATCACAAATCCGAATGATTCTTTCGTTCGAACAATTAGGGTTGTATGAAATTTGCTTAAGAATCGAAATGGCTTAGTACAACACAGTATTTTCAACACCGTGATTGTATGCATTAAAGCATCAGGCAACCATTAGTAATTAATATACAAAGCAGAAATAACCTATGTTTTATATGTTACTATTTTAAATTGTCAGCTACCAAATTTTCAAATGGTTGTACATTACTTAAATTTGCTAACTAATATGAAAAACAACATTTCAATATTTGTTATATAATAGTTAATGATCATTTAACATCTAAGGTAACATGAATTAGGTTGTAGAAGTTTTGTTAAATTGATGTTATAGTACATTATTTCCTGCATAGGAATCGTGTAATAGATTATGGTAACATCACTTAATTGAATAGACATTTTCAAAATCTGTTATGTCATGGATATTTTGCACACAGTATAAATGAATTTGCTTAATGCAATAGCTTTTGTGTAGGAAATGGACATACATATCAGAAAGCAAACATGTACTTTTAGATACCAAGTATCAAATTTGAATGAACACATTTTTGAATCACTTGCTATTTTTGCACGTACATGAACACATTTAGTTTCTTAAAATGCAATCACCTGCACGTTTAGATGGCATTAGAATGAATCCAAATTCAAGATAAGATTCATGTCCATCCAAATAGACACACATTACAGATTTGTACTGTTTGGATTCAATTTAGTATTCACTCACTTACTGTCATAGATTATATGACTCACACGTCAATGTTATTGTTGGTAATATTTACACTCAAATCTTTGTTGTATTCATTAGCTCGTTTCTATTTTGGTGTAGGCACACTATGCTTTGAAAGTTGTCTGGTTGCATTTTCCTGTGACTTATGCAAGTTTAAACCGACATTCGAGTGAGAGAAATAACTGCTCCGCCAATGCTAATAATCACCGGATCAGAATCCAATAACATATAACCTCCTAACAGAATGAAACAGGTCTAAACTGTCCTAAAACAACATGAGTTGTAGTAGAAGTAGCCCTGCATCAGAAAGAAAACTATCTGTTAAAAACAGCGCATCACTATTTTCTATTATTAAAACATGAAAGCGGAAAGAACTTTCACCCCAATCCCAATTCACCTGAACACTGTACGAGAAAGGAATTGATTTAGAAGGAGGAGACACCGAAAGCATCGATATTATTTTGAAAATTGCAAGTAGAACCCATGTGGTGACGTAGTGAATAAATGTGAGGAAAATTCGAAAGTTAAAACCAACTCTTCCCATCACCTGTCAACAACAACTCTTCCGGTAGTATAGGTTGTCCTCAATTTCATCTATAGCAACAATAATTGTAGAGGTTGAATCCGGGCCTGGATTTCTGTCTCGGTATTCAATAACCACAATTAATCTTTCTGACATGAGAATCTTAAGCAAATATACCAAAGAGAAATGGATATGCTTACATCAGCGTATGAGAAACCAACTTATTTAAATCCATGCTCTGCTTCCTAAAAAATGAAATCAGGTTTGAAAAATAATCCGTGTGAGGTGCGCTGTATATGTATCTATTTACAGAGTCATCTCCAACTGAAAATTGTAAAGCATTTATCCATTAGAAAATTTAACTTTTCTCGTCATAAAAATTGAGTTCATGGAGGAAATGAGAAAGATGGAAAAAATTACAAAAGAGGACCTATGTGAAACAAAAAATTCTCACCGTGATAAACATTAAGGGTCACAGCTCGTACTGCAGTGCGGACCATGTTCTCCTCATTAAAGGCAAAGTGTATGGCCTCAACATACAATGGAAATGAAACTACTTCGTCCTACATGCATAGAAAGATGCATTAAATACATTTGGACATCTAAAAAACAAAGCATAATTATCTCCTCCTCAGCCAAAAGACAATAGGTCAACTATATTTAAAAAACTTGCTGGACACAAAAAGTTAACTACATGTTTAAAGAAAATCAATGATCTCACAAGATTTTACTGAAACAAGCTAACAATATTCCAACTTACAGCAGGTTTCTGTTTCCACTTCATCGACTAAGAAAATATATATATTTTTTTAAATAAAGAAGTTCTCATTGCATCTTAATCTTTCACTTACTGCTCCTTTCCTTTCATATGTTTTCCTTACGATCAAATTTCATTAAATGTATGTTCAAAGAATAAAAACCAGCATCATTTATCTATTTTGTAAAGTTAAGAGCCTATAGAGCTGATACAAAAATGTCATCATTCAGGCAATCAAACCAATAGGGAAACATGGCCAATAATTAATATTAGAATATACCAAAACAAAAAAGTTTCAGTAATAAATAACAATTTTCATAGAATTCAGCGACTCTGTATAAAGCATGCTAAGCAAATGCAGTAATATATACTAAGCAAATCCAATCAAATTTCAATCCTAATATGCTTGAGAAAATGTGGTAAAAAATGATGGTAAAATAAAGTTGAAAAACAATAGTATCATTGTGTGACTCCACCTCTTTTGACGCTCTAAATTCTTCAAGCTTGTCACTTACGGTCACCTCGATCAATTTCAAGGATTGCCTGCCATAGTTTGAAAATTCATGTAAGCATGGTGGACTTGCTTGTGATTAGTAGAGCTCACTTGAATTTTACTCAATAATAAAGTGTTGGAATATCATGTTAGAGAATATAATAATAGGATACTTACAAATTTTTATCCTTTTTTACAATATTCTCCACAATCAATTATCCAGATGCTCCATAAATATCATGCATCTGCACATTGAACCAATATACTGCATTATTAACTGACACCTCAGATCTTGCCGCACAATTTAGCCGATTCAAAAGAAAAATATAATATAATAATTTAGAGAAAAGAGAGTAAATGCCCTCATCTGAAAACTATCTAGAGAAACAACATTCAAATGAAAAACTTATTTTCCAGCCAAACAAGATATTGCACAACGGCCACACCGTCATGAATATGCGCCTTTCTTAACCCATCTAAATCCACTGGGTTCTACAAGTAATAAAGTAATTAACAGTAAGCGAAATTGTATGTGATAAATACACATTAAAATTAAAAAGGAGCATAAGCATAGAACCTTTAAAGCTTTTGGAAGTGCCAAAGGTGATTGTTGCAAGAGAACTGTATCAGGGATCAATTTTGAATAGAGAGCATAACAGCATGAAGCTGGATCAACCCATATGAGGTTGTTACTCTCTAACATGTGAGATTGTAGACGCATGTGATTCTAAATATTAAACCACAATATAAAGATTAATACAATGAGAAAACACAAACACAGTAGATGGAATTGGATAATTGATCACATTGATTATTCACCTTCATCCGAAATCCGCGACTTGCTACAATACTTCCATCTGATGAAATATCGATCATGGCACTTCACAAGTTGCCGCCATAGGCACAAAATCTATCATGTTCACACCATTTCACTATGGCTACAAGAAATCAAAGGTAATAATCTGCTTATCGAATCAATTTCAAACATAAGCACAACCAAGCAATCAAAGGTAATAATCAGCTAATGGATTCAATTTCAAACATAAGTATGACCAAGCAATCAAAGGTATAATCTGCTAACAGAATCAATTTCTAGCTTCAGAATTAACATATAATCAATTATGATATTTATTAAAAGTGGCTGTCAAAAGACAAATAGCTTCAGAATTTCAACGGCTTCGAGCCCATTAGCAATTATGACATTGTCCACGAGTCCATTAGCTTCAGAATTGACATTGTATACTGCTCAGTGTAGAGCACTAATTGATCAAAACAGTGTACCAATATCAGAAGTTAGGGAATACAAGAGTAGGACAGAAAATGGCAGCAATTTTTCTTACTTGCGTGAAAGCGAGTGTCGGCTTGAGGTTGTAAGGCTGGAGCAATTGTTGGAAAGTGTTTGTAGAGACGGGGCAGGACTGTTTTTATCAAATGTAGAAGCTGAAGTCAAATGTATAGTTTTCCACTGAAAATTGATTGAACTGGAAACTGCAATTACTTCATTCAAACAATCAAATAATTAACTGATAAGGCTGCAGGACCAATGTAATGAGCTTACCAGGAGGCTTTCTGAACAGGTTCTTAAGACAAAGGAGTTCAACAATTTGTCTATTCATTTGAAGGAACTGAAAGACAAAGCTGAAACTGAATGTCTTAATGCCCGTGACAGAAGACGAAATGATGGACCACCGGCTGCTATGCAGGAGTCATTGAGAATTGCATTTACCAAAGAACAATATTAAACTAAGTTGCAAGAACTGAAACAGCATCTGTCAGTGTCAAAAAAAATAGTGAGGAAATGTTGTGGAAACTACAACATGCAAGTGAAGAAACTGAGAATTATATTTGAACTGTTAATGTGTTTAAGCATATTATATTTGAACTGTGCATTTGTTATGTTTACTTATAAAAGTTTAAGTGATACAGTATATTTTGGAGCATGGGTGTTCGGTTTGAAGATGGTATCATAGTGTAATAATATTAATGGTTGAATTCGTTTGTATAGTTGGTTATTAAAAGTCAACCAAGTTGCAATGAAATAAATAAGGTATTAATATGCTATACAAAATAGTACTTTATACAGAACAAAGTACTAAAACAGGAACATATCTGCATTCAGATGTACTATATAAAACAATATAATATTATCTTGCAGAAAGTTGATGTACCATAGAAACAATATAATATAAGCTTATATAAAGTTGCTTCTTACGGTACCGTGTTAAACCCATGCTCTCTGTCTTCTAAAAACTTGGCTAAAACAGTATTAAACAAAGAGATATAAAGTATATCATTTGTGGCTAATGAATGTGACAAGACATTGCCTTCTAATATCAAAAGCTATGGGACAACTGTCTAATATACAACAGCTTTATACTTTCAACAAAGTTTATAGGGCTTTTCTATACATTTTCGTAATGTATAAAAGTTAAGTATTTTTTTTTTTTAATTTGTATCCAGTTGTAAGGTCAAGTCTAATAGGAAGCATTAAATGCATTACTAGAGTATGAGCCACATGTCAAGTCTATTTTGTTATTTTTAATGAAATAGATGGAAATGAATTATTTATTGGCATCTTTAAGTAACTTAAAGGGGCATCTTTTTGTATTTTTAAACTACAAAACCTAATGAAATAATGGAAGATACTTTCTTAACTTTTTTGTATTTGTAATCAAATTCCTAAGATAAATTATTTTTTTTTATTATAATCTAAAATAAAATATAAAAAACCTAAATTAATTAATTACGTCTATAAAATTTGAGATTTTTGTTGTTTTTAATATTTTTTGAATGATAAAATGAAATTAAAAAAACAAAAATAAGTGAAAGAGAAATAAATAAAGAAGTAAAATAAATAAAAAGTTTAAGTCATTCTTTTTTAATCTGATTTTCTTTTATTTTTGAAACAACTTTAAAAACTAACAAATTGTCAGAGGTTCCAAAATATCAAGGATTAAAAAGATGTCTAACTTATTAATTTTATTTCTTAACTTTGAAACAATAAAATATTCTAAAATCACAACTAACAAAAAAAAGAGAAAAAACTATTTAATTAAAATCCTATTTTATTAAATTTAATATGACAATTAAGCACTAACTGAAAAAAAAGGGTAAATCAAAAGTCTTAAAGCGTTAAAAAAAAGGAAGCATAATATCTAATTTCTTTAACACGCCTATCATGTTTGTAAAACCACCTATTTGAAACCAAATTGATAATAATAATAATAATAATAATAATAATAATATAGATAACTTTAACATGCGCCCTTGAAATACATTTTAAAAAATCTACAAATAAAAAATTTGTATTGAAAACAGAGAAAATGGGTGATGCATTGGCAGTATAAAATTTTTTATACTGTCAATCAATCACAACCATGAATCTCGCAAAGTTATACTGTAATTTTAAAAAATTTTAAATAACATGACAAAATGATATAAAATTATTTTACACTGTCAATGCATATCAATTAAACCCTTGAAAAAAACAATAAAATCATAATTAAAAATTCATATTACATTTAACACACAATTTCTAAAAAAATTTTACTATATTTATCTCTTAAATAATATTAAGATTATCTTAATAATATAATAACTAATTATAAGGCTAATTGGGTATCTCAAAGCCCTAAGGGTATGTTTGAATTGGTGGTATAGGATGGAATGGAATGGAGCGGTAATTAATGTGGGTATGTTTGGATTGGTGGTATAGGACGGAATGGAATGGAGCGGTAACTAATGTGATTCTATTATTCGAATTTTAAAATAATGGATGTATGTGATGGAATGAAATTTTTTTAATAAAATAACCAAACAATAGAATGGAATCTATATTCCGTTCCGCTCCACTTCATTCCGCTATAATGGATGTATGTGACGACTTAGAATTTTTGGTGATTGTAGCGTGAGTAATGGCTTTGCGACGACGATGACGGTGATTGTGGTGGTGTACGATGGTCGCGCGGTTGTGCGGGTTTGACTCGCGATGGGAAGTAATTGAAGATGATGTTTTCCTGCGAGGTATCGTCTTCTCCTTCCTTACTCTTCCTTATTTATCTTTGATTTCTCTGATGTGTCTGTTTAGAACTGAATTAGCCACCATACAAATCTTTCAATTATAAATTTGTCAAATTCCTCAATCATCTCAATAAAATCCATCTGATTACTCATACTGCTACCCCAATATCATTAATTTACATGTGATTAATTCAGTTGCTCGCTAATAGCATAAGACTTGCATCTTGTAGCTACTAATCCATGCCAAGAAAACGTATGTGAAAAATAATTTCTAACAAGAGGTTAAAGGAGATACACTTACGGTATAAAAAAACATAATAAAAACATAATATTTTGCTATATCATATAATTTTTTTAAAAATTACAGTCTGACTTGAGGAGATTCATGGTCGTGATTTGTTGATAGTGTAAATTTTTTTTATATTGTCAGTGCATCACAAATAAAAATAGTACATACATAAATAAAGTCAATCACTGATATACAACTCAAATGACTCCATAAGTTAAAAAAGAAAAAAACAAACAATTTCTCGTATAAGTGTGGCTCAGTCTAGAAAAAAAGTAGTAAAATGTTTACAGTTTGATTATTATGGTGAAGGTGTGTGTATATCGTGTATGAGTATATGTGTGTGAGAGGAGGTAAAGAGTGGGTGTTTTTACATGTATGAGAGGGATGAGTATTGGTAGTGATTGTTTTGTATAAATGTGTTTGTGCGGGAAATCTTAGTCTCACGTGTGAGTGGGAGGGATTGTTTGCTAGAATTGGGTATCTCTAATGTGTGAAGATGTCTTCTTTTTTATATAAAAAAATTAGTTTAAGAAAAATGAATAAAATCCAATCAAATCAAAGGATAGAATAAAAAATAATCAAAATCAAAAAACAAAATTATTTGATTTTGATTTGTGACTACTCTTGGCCAATCACATTGATTCTCTTCTTAAATAGAAAATATCACATTGATTCTCTCATAAATATAGAACAATCACTAAAAATGCAAAAATGATTAAGAATCTTTTTGTATTTTTTTGTATTTTATGATTTTTTTTTTTTACTATTTCAGCATAAAAACAATAAAAGGTTAAAAATAATAATTATTTTTAAAAATTACCTACTAAAAAAATGAAAAATAAATTAAAAAACCCAAATAATCACCATTTTAACCTTTTTTTTTTTACATTTTTTTCATAAAATAAAAAAAATACAAAAAAAAATGGTATAGTAGGATTCGAACCTGTAACCTTGCACTCGTAAGTCCTTGAACACTCTCTTCATTACCAAATTGACTAATTCACATATTCGAAAAAATGCAACAGAAATCAATTTGATAATAAAAGCGCGAACTAAATTTGGGGTATGCCAACAAACATTTCCATGTTTATCATTACATTGGATAAATTAGAGAGAACAAGCTTCAATTGGGACAAAAAAGCTTACACTATTTAACGCAAATACAGAGTATTATCTATGAAATCTTTCTATAACAGTTAATGTACTAGAGCTTATCTCAAATTTACAGGAATGTATTTCTTATGATATGTCTTTGCATCTTACATAGACACATCACTTGTGCTTGTTAATTCCACGCATTAACTCTATTGTGTTTACCAATGTAAGTCTTTCTTCAGTGTGTGTTTTCGAGTTCAAACTCTTTTTGAACACTGGGTTTGTTGATAGAGCTGAATATTCTCATCTGAAGCATGATATGCAAGAAGTAGATAACTGCTTCATTGTATCATCCATGCAAACCTCATGAGCAATGCTGAATAAACACACATTACTGTAAAAATTAAAAAAAAAAAAGGTGATGAAATAATTAATCCATAGACCAATATGCTAAGAAGAAATTCAGCATTTCTAAGAGGTTTATTGATGTCAGCCAAACTCTTTCAATGTAAAAAAAAAGTTTGCCATATTATCTTAAAGAGTTTGTTAACTACAAATCAGATGATCATACGATTGAAACTCACAACTAGAGCTAATCCCTAGTTGGCAACAAGTTCCCAAAAGTGAGATGTTTTAGGACCAATTGGACTATTCCAAAATGCTTTGAAAACAATCATATGATACCACTTCTACTACAGATTATCATTACTGAATTGTATGATTTCAACAAAGTAAAAGATCTCATATCACAAACTCCCTGGTATGTAAAATCGAATATTTTGTACAAAACAAAAAATAATACGACTGCACAAATTCACACAACAAAAAACTAATATGCTATTGCACTCATAAATAAGGGTGAAAAAACATTTAATCTAAAAAAGTTAAAGTCTTACATAGTCCACTAAACAAGTCCTTCCTTTCAATCCACTGTTGGTTATCAAATTATTTAATCTAAAAAAGTAAAACAACAACAACAATCAAACATTATTCCATAAAGTGGGATAAACTACATGAATTAACTTTGTTTTGTTTACCCATGCATGCCCTTCTTCAGTGTGTGTTTTCGAGTTCAAACACTTTGAGTAAATTGTTTGCAGCCATTACTTAACTGCGGGATATTTGAAGAATAAATCATCAAAATAATTCACAATAATACACAACTAAAATATGAATAATATCAAAATATAAATTACTCTTTATGCAACTGAAAAACTAACAATTTAAATGAAAACCTAAAGATTCAATTGAATTAAGATTATTTCACTATCCACCAATTCAATGTCAATGCAATTTTCAGAACTTATGAATTTCATTAAATATAAACTCTAATCCCCAATTCCATAATTTCCGCATAAGAATTGAATCAACTTCAACTTAAAATACAAACCACAATCCCCAAATTGCAGACCAACATGAACTTAAAATATAAATCCTAATCACCAAATGGATTGTTTCTGGGATAAGAATTCAAATCAACTTCAACTAAAAACACAAACCTAATACCTAATTCAATAATGAAAAGGGTTAAATATACAAAACCCCCCTGCAATGTTAGCGAATTCTCATTTTAGCCTCTGTAAAATTTATTTTTTTAAACACCCCCTCTTAATATCCAGATTCCCTCACTTAGCCCCCTGGCTGCCACATGGCAACAAAGATTCCTTTCTCTTTGCTTGCGTGGCAGCCAGGTGGCATTTTTAATATTATTATTTTTTTTTTTTTTTTTTTTTTAATGTTTTTTTTTTTAATTTTTTTTTATTTTGTTTTATTTTTTGTTTTATTTGTTTTATTTGTTTTTATTATAATTTTTATAATTTTTTTTCTTTTTTTTTTATTTCTTTTTCGCCTTGCAACCGATGTAAAAACATACATTTTAAGAAATATAGCATACATTTTACATCGGGCCAGAAAGGAAACCGATGTAAAAAAAAAACATTTTACATCGGGCCCGAAAGGCAACCGATGTAAAAACATACATTTTACATCGGGCCAGAAAGGCAACCGATGTAAAAACATACATTTTACATCGGACTTAATAGTCAACCGATGTAGTAGATGTATTTCACATCAGACTTAATAGTCAACCGATGTAGTAGATGTATTTTTCACATCGGACTATGGCCCGATGTAAAATGTCTTTGATTTACTACATCGCTTGGCTTTACATCGGACCCAGAACCGATGTAAAATGTGTTTTTCGCCCGATGTAAAAAGTCTTTTCTGCACTAGTGTAATTTTTAAAATAAAAGTTTGTTTAAAATAGAATTAAAAATAAAAATTAGGTCCAAAAACGAAAAATTAAAAAAATAAAAAAATAAAAAATATATAAATAAAAACGAAAAAGAAATAAAAAAAAAGAAAAAAAAATTATAAAAATTATAATAAAAACAAATAAAACAAATAAAACAAAATAAAACAAAAAAATTAAAAAAAAATTAAAAAAAATAAAAAAAATTTAAAAAAATTTAAAAAAAATTAAAAAAATTAAAAAAAAAAGTAAAAAAAAATATAAAAAATATAAAAAATATAAAAAAAATATAAAAAAAAAAATCAAAAAAATAAAAATAAATAAAATAAATAAAATAATAATAATAAAATAATATTAAAAATGCCACGTGGCTGCCACGCAAGCAAATAGAAAGGAATCTTTGCTGCCATGTGGCAGCCAGGGGCCTAAGTGAGGGAATCTAAATAAGATGAAGGGGTTTTTAAAAAAAAAACTTTACCAGGGGCTAAAATGAGAAATCGCTACATTGCAGGGGGGTATTGTATATTTAACCCTAATGAAAATTTTGCCTCATACTCCTACCGTTATCTCTTTACCCTTTACATTTGTTAAAATATTCCAATTCTACCCTTTTCATGTATCAAATAATTTTATTATTTTATATTTATCATTTCACACCCCTACCAAAGTGGAAAATTTTACCTCATACCCCTACCATTATCCCTCTACCCCTACATTTTTTTAAAATATTTCAATTCTACTTTTTTCACTTATCAAATAATTTTATTATTTAATATTTATCATTTCACACTCTTACCAAAGTGTATCGAATAACTTTGTCCAAAGTTTTCCTGTACGTAATTTTTCTTCACAGGATAACTTGCAATCAAGTTTTTCGATATGTATTTTTTCTTCACCAAATAACTTGCAATCAAGTTTTTCGATATGTAATTTTTCTTCATCGGATAACTTGCAATCAAGTTTTTCGATATATATTTTTCTTCATCAAATAACTTGCAATAAAGTTTTCCAATATGTAATTTTTATTTATCGAATAACTAGCAATCAGGTTTTCCGTTATGTAATTTTTCTTCATCGAATAACTTGAGTTTAGGTAACAATGAAAAACTTTGGCCTAAAGTAAATAAAACGGTGGTCTATTCTAATAAACATTGTTTTTGCTACTTATGAAAAATGATATATCTCACACATAAAAAACCGTTGCCTAGTTTTTTAGGCAACGATTCTATTTGTTTTAGGCCACGGTTTTTCTTGTTTTTCAACTTATGAAAAATTGTATATCCCACGCATGAAAAATCGTTGCCTAGTACTTTAGGCAACGGTTTTATATACCCTAGGCCACTGTTTTTTCTTTTTGCCTAAACTCAAGTTATTCTATGAAGAAAAATTACAAACCGGAAAATTTGATTGCAAATTATCCTGTGAATAAACATTACATACTGGAAAACTTGATGCAAGTTATTTGATGAAGAAAAAATACATACAAGAAAACTTGATTGTAAGTTATTTAGGGAAGAAAAATTACATATCTGAAAACTTAATTGCAAGTTATTTGGTGAAGAAAAATTACATACCGGAAAACTTAATTGTAAGTTATTTAGTGAAGAAAAAATACATACCGAAAAACTTGATTCCAAGTTATTTGGTGAAGAAAAAATGCATATCGAAAAATAATAAATATTAAATAATAAAATTATTTGATAAGTGAAAAGGATAGAATTGGAATATTTAAAAAATGTAGGGTAGAGAGATAATGGTAGGGGTATGAGGTAAATTTTTCTTCAATAATTTATGTATAATAACTTAAATCAACTAGATTTTGAAAAAATATAACGATTGAGATAGATACAAACAACTACCTATGAAAGAAGACGACGACATTCCACTGTGAATCTAGGTGAGGGAATAACACAACGAATATGAAATTTTTTTGATACCCTTGAATGACCAACATAACCAATACGGAGTAGATGAACTTTACCTCTTAAAGCTATATATTAAACATGAAACATATACGAAATTGGGTGAGTGAAGAGGACGAATAAGATGAATAATATATAGTTAATAACATTGAAGGATGAATTGAATCAAATAGGAATTCAGTCAGCACCATTGAAGGAAGATGAATCATCATCAGAAGAAGAAGATGACTGGTTTTCAAAATTCCATTTTATCTTTTGAAATATGGTTTTGAGATTTAGGGATTTCAATTGATAATTGATTTCGTAAAATAAAAATTTTTTTTACTTTAATATTAATTTTATGGAGGACTGATATGCAATAAATTAAAATTTCATATAAAATGATCATCTGACAGCTAGAGTTTATAGTAGTGTATTTTAATTTGGCCTGAAGTATTGACTAGACCAAAAAAAAATTATTTCAACAACTTCATCACAGAAGCACTCTATAGTAATTGATATTAATTGATATTAAAAGAACATTTATAGTATTTCAAAAACATATTTAGAAAGTTCATTTTATTTTAGTTTTATTTATTGAATGGTATAATATTTAGAGATATACTTTTATTGGATATAGCCAGATTACTGATCCGAACCAGGTGTAGTAAGGTTATCAATGAGATGTTTAATGTGGATATTAATGGCTATTCATTCAGGATTGGCGTTAAGGAAGAGGTGCAGACGTCCTTGGACTCCTTCTTTCTCAGTGGTAAACAGAGGAACAAAGGCGTTGTTACTAGTGAAGAGGATTACTCGTCGGAGTCTTCTCCGGGAGAGGAAGAGAATGGTGGTCCGTTGACTATGGATTTCGAAGAATAAGTGGGCAATGATGTCGAGGTTTCAGTTGATGGGGACCTGTTAAAAGATTGTAGTGAAAAGGTTGAAGAGACCTTTTGCTCATGTCAGAAGGAAAAGGCTAAGACTCATTCTCGTCCTTTAGAACCTAGGCAGAATAGCTTTGATGGTGATTTTTCCACTGCCCTAGGACCTGATCAGGCTAAGTCATATTCTCGGGTTCCTTTGTCTGCACAGGCTACCTGTCAACAGGGTAATAGTGTGTTTAGCGAAGGAAATGACTTATTAGTTCCGTCTACCCATGTGGAAAATCAGCGGGTTTTTGAAGGTGGGCCCAGGTTTCAAAGGAATGGACAAATTGAAAAGTGTAAAGGCCCATTAACCTTCGATGGGGCTTGCAAGAGAGCAGGGAAGAAAAGGTCCAAGCCTATCAAACCAAAGCCCAAAATCATTAGCAATCAGGATTGTGGTTTGGATTTTGGGCCGTCTTACATTGCGTGTCTAAATAGTAGAGGGGGGGACTTCAGAATCTATCTCAACTAAGTCTTTCGGTTCAGGCTTCAACAAGGTGTTGTATCCTAAAGGTTTGGTGGCTCGTGCACACTCTCTTACGGACTCTGAGATTCAATGCTGCAATAGGAGATTCATCAGCAGAGAAGAATCAAAGAAGGATGAGGCTTGGAATACAATCACAAGTTTGGGTTTGGTCAGTAAACATAAGAAGGAAGATATGGTTAAAAAGTTGGAATCTTTGGAGAAAAGAGATAAGGCTGGATTGGTTTCTAAGAAGGTGGTTTTAAGCTTGTTCCCGTGAATATTGTAACCTTCAATATACGTGGGGGAGGGTTTCGGACCAAAAGGAAGAGAACTAGCTTTATCATCCAAACGGGCCAGGCTGATATTTGTTTTCTTCAGGAAACAAAGTTGGTTAGTTTTGATGATAGTCTAGCCAAGGAGTTTTGGGGTAACGACGGTGTTGAATGGACGGCGTGTCACTCTTCTGGTGCTTCAGGAGGATTGGCAATTTTGTGGAAGAAGGATTCCTTGTTATTGAATTATAGTTTCAGAGGTAAGGGTTTTGTTGGCATTAACGCTGTTTGGAAGGGCAATACTTACAACTTTGTCAATATCTATGCCCCTTGTAACACTTTGCTTAGGAGAACATTGTGGAACGATCTTATGGTGCTTATTCAGAACAGAAGTGAGGAGTTGTGGTGTCTTGGCGGAGACTTTAACGCGGTTCGTAGCAGGGAGGAAAGGAAAGGGGTTTCGAGGTATGTTTCTTCCATTGACATGGTAGATTTCGCTAACTTCATTGATGTGGTGGGGTTGGTGGATTTGCCTTGCACAGGTGGCTCATATACTTGGTATAACGGCAGTGGTACGGCTATGAGTCGTCTTGACAGATTTCTTCTGTCTGAGGCGTTGATCGAAGATTGGAAATTGATGGATCAAAGAATTGGCCAACGTGACATATCGGATCACTGCCCTCTTTGGTTGAGGTCTAATCTCTCTAACTGGGGTCCGAAACCTTTTAGGTTTCTTAATGTCTGGTTTAATCATGGTGATTGCATCAGATTCATCAGTACTAAATGGGGAAAGCTAGCAGTCCAGGGCAGAGGTGATTACAACTTATGCGAAAAACTGAAGAGAATGAAAATTCTTTTGAAAAAGTGGAACAAGGAAGTTTTTGGCTGGATAGATCTTCGGATTCAAAATAAGGTGGATCAGCTCAATTGTATGGACAATTTGATGGTGGATAATCATGGCGAAGCCGATGCTAATCTAACTGAGGAAAGGGTCAGAGCTTACGGAGACGTTTGGAGGAATCTTGAGTTTAAAGAGGCTTTGCTTAGGCAAAAGTCGAGGCAATTGTGGCTCAAAGAAGGGGATCTTAATACTCATTTCTTTCACCAATCCATCAAAGTTAGACAGCGAAGGAATTCTATCCCTTGTTTGTTTAGAGACGGAGTTCTAGTTGAAGATGTGGAAGCCATCAAGTCCTTGATACATGAGCATTTCTCTAACTTTTTCTCTGAACCAGACCATGACAGACTAGTCCCTGCTGGGTTGACCTTTAACTCTCTGAATGAGATTGACAGGGAGGGTTTAGAGGTGCCTTTTTCTGAAGAGGAAGTTAAATCTGGGGTTTGGTCTTGCGATGGTAACAAGAGTGCGGGTCCTGATGGCTTCACGATTGAATTCTTTAAGAAAGGTTGGGAGGTTGTGAAGAAGGATGTGTTCAGTTTCGTCAATGACTTCCATAGGAATGCTAAGTTGATTAAAGCCTGCACTGCTTCCTTTTTGGTCTTAATTCCAAAGGTTGTTAATCCTCAATCTCTGGCGGATTTTAGACCAATATGCCTGGTGAATAGCTTGTACAAAATTCTTGCTAAACTGTTGGCCAGTCGTCTTAAGAAGGTGATGGATAAGTTAATCTCTACCAAGCAATCTGCCTTCATAGCTGGGCGTAACATCTCAGATGGAATTTTGTTGGCAAATGAAGTTCTTGATATGGCTAAGCGTGACAAAAGGACTTGTTTACTGTTGAAGGTGGATTATGAGAAGGCATATGACACTCTTAGCTAGAATTACCTTCGTTTTATGATGACGTCTATGGGCTTTGGTGAGCGGTGGCTTAGGTGGATGGAGTGCTGTATTTTCAAAAGTTCAATGTCTGTCTTGGTCAATGGAGGGATTACCAAAGACTTTGCTGTTTGCAGGGGGCTCAGGCAAGGGGACTCGTTGTCGCCTTTCCGTTCCTTTTAGCCATGGAAGGGTTAATGAACTTAGCTCACAAAGCAGTGGAGTTGCAGATCTATCGTGGTTTTCATTTCTCTGAAGATGGTTCGGTGGACGTCCTCCAATTCCCTGATGACACTATCTTAATCGGGGATGGCAATTCTGATAATCTCCGGTCGATGAAAGCAATCTTGAGAGGCTTCGAGTTGATGTCGGGACTCAGAGTGAATTTTAACAAAAGCAAGATGTATGGTGTGAACATTGATGCTCAATATCTTGAGTGCGCTTCTTATTACCTAGGGTTCTCCATTGACAGGCTGCCATTTAAATTTTTGGGGGTGTACATAGGCAACAGTCCTAGGAAGAAAGCAATCTGGGAAGGTATTTTAGATAATATGCGTAACAAACTTGCAGGTTGGAAAGGGAGACACCTCTCTTTCACGGGAAGAGTGGTTTTGATTAACTCTGTTCTCAATTCTTTACCAACTTATACCCTTTCCTTTTATAAAGCACCGGCAGCGGTTATTAAGGAATTTAGAAGTATTCAAAGCAGATTTTTGTGGAAAGGCACAGATGGGAAAAGGCCAATATATTGGGCTAGTTGGAGTGATATTTGCAAACCGAAAGACAAGGGTGGTCTCGGCATTAAAGATGTGGAATTGTTCAACAAATGTCTGTTACTCAAATGAAAATGGAGGATTCTTAACGACAGGAATGCAATATGGCAAAAGCTTCTTAGAGTTCGTTATGGAGAGGTGGACGTTAAGATTACGGTTGGAGGAGCAGAGATGGTTTCGAAAAGGGACTCTATTTGGTGGAGAGACTTGGTTCTTATTGAGCTTTCTGCTCACACTAACATGGCTTTTTCTAACCTTTACAGTTGCAGGATTGGAAATGGTTCATCCATTTCTCTTTGGTACTCGAAGTGGGCGGCAGATCAATCCTTGAAGGACGCTTTTCCTGAGTTATATGAAGGAGCTGGTTCGCAGAATTGGTTGGTTAAGGATGCAGGAGTTACGATTGATGGTCAATGGTGCTGGAAATTTCGAGACATCTTTAGTGGTTGGGACGAATTGGAGGACTTGACCAAACATGATATTATGGAAGTATTTTCAGGTCACGAACCGCAACAGGGAGCAAAAGATGTTGATCGTACCTGGATCAGACAATTACAGATGGCCAACGACGTCCGTTGAGCTTCGGCTCCGGTGAGGTTGAAGTACGGCGGGGGGGTGTACCTGCAAGGTACTCCGACGCTCAAGTTAGGGAGTGCACAGAGTAACAGCAAATACAAAGAGTGAAAAAGTGACTTAACCTGACCCTCTCAAGTGAGAGAGTATTTATAAAGAGCCCCCAGCGCGGGGCCAACGGTTACTTGCGTTGGGCTGGATTGTCAGGCCCAATCCAAGTAACTGCCAGGGCTTACGTGGCGTAGTGAAGACCAGCACGTGGTCTTCGCCCTGGGGTAACCGTTCCTAGATTACCGGGATTAGGGCAGACCGAATCCTGCGGAAGTGGGAGGTTACTTGGAACGTGTCCACGTGGTACGGACCGTTAGGCACTCCTCGCGGGGGAGGAGTCTTCTGTGTCGAGGACCAACAAGCCGTACGACGGGCATGTCCTCGCGGGGAGGGACCATGTCTGCCGAGGAGTGGTATGTGGCATTCTCGCGGGGAGAAGCTGGTATGTCGAGGAGGTTCCTCTCCGCAGGGATGCGAGGTCCTCCTGGCCTGTTGACCTGGATGCCCGACACTGCACAGTGCTCGGGGGACGTTGGGCTCCTTGCAGCAGTTAAGGGCCCCGCGGAGAGGTCTTAGTGGGCCTCCCCATGCTATATGGGTTGGGCCTGCTCGACTGTTGGGCAGCCTCGGCCCAGTCCAGAACAGGAGCCCCCCAAGTCGTTGCTCTGAGGTGGCAGAGTGATGACTTAAGGGTTATTATATGTCGAGGATACGCTAAGAGATGGAACCGAGGAGGTCGATATCCTATGCGAAATTCATTCGGCCGGGTGAGTGTCGGGAGTCGGACAGATGTGTCCGGTTGTATGGTCGGGGAGATGAAGGGCTTCGGATTCAAAGCGCTGGGGAAACCGAAACGATACGCGTGGGGAGACGGGTGATTGCATGCGTGCCACGTGTCACCTGCCATCATTACCTAGGGGGGCTAGGGCGGCTGGCTAGGGTAGCGCACTTGAGTGCCCTACGCCCCTCGGGTCTCGCGAGAATTGCCTATAAAAGCCGCTCCCCTCGCTCATTCTTCACTTTTCCGCTTCTCTCTCAAGAAACTTTCTCCCTCTCTCTCTAACCTCGTCCGTCGTAGCTCGCCCTCGTCAATCGCCGGGCACCCTCTGCCGGAAGCATTTCCTCCGCTAGGACCGCCGTTCGCCGCCGTACCAGAGCCGGAAACCTCCGTGCCGGAACCCTACACCGCCGCTTACCAGGTATTTGCTTCAAACCGGACCTTTATTTTGCGTTTTTCTTCAATTTTAACTAGTGTAGGACGTTTCCTTGGTGGGTTGATGATATTCCCATGAGAAATGAAGGGATTCCTGGCGAATACGGCGGGAATCTTTAGTTGTGGAGGGAGAGAGTGCGAAGAGCTTTGCTCACTTTTGATGAATATCTCGGGGATCAGGAACGAACACGTCGGGGACCTGTTGAATGTCTCGGGGTCCTTAATAATCAGAATATTTGTTAGTGCCGCGGGGACACGGGGAAGAACCTTCCGGGGAGACGATGAGTTCCCCGGTGGGCAAGTTGATCCTCGGCCGATCGCGTCGGGGAGTTTAGAAAGCCTTGCCCCTTCCTCGCCCGTTCGCTTGAACAGCGGTGGAGGGGTGAATTTGATACGACCAATCGAATTCACCGTTTCCTTCTGCTTTTCAGGTAAATGGACAATTTGGCTGCGGAGGTGGCCGTAGGATATTTCGAGGAAAACGACAACGACCAGCCCGAGTCCCCCATGGCTCACATGGCCTTTCCGCAAGAGAGGCCGCTCGAAGATTGGGTCTGTAACGAAGCCCTGGAGATGTCGTCCATCTTCGTGTACCCCGATGTGGACGATGCTTTTTGCACCGTCGAGCACCGACTAATCGGAAGTGGCCAATCCTGGAAGGTTTTTCGTCCCGAGGAGCATCACCGGATATGCTCCCCTTACCGGGGAATGCGAGTCCCCTTATACGAGTTTATGTTCGAGAAGGCGGGGTGGAGGCTGCCTTTCACGGATTTACAGGAAGGGATCTTTGACTGGTTGAAGTTGGCCCCTTCGTAGATTCATCCGAACTCGCTGGCCTTCATCCGGGCTTTCGAGCTCGTATGCAAATATTTGGAGATCGTGCCAACCGTTCGCCTTTTCTTCCGCATATTCCACCTCCAACGGTCGTTGGTCGGAGGCCGACACGGCTGGGTGTCCTTCAAGCAGAGCAAGGCGTTGTTCCACACTTACTTGGATTCCATCCGGGATTTCAAGTTCCGTTATTTCTATGTGAAGCCGGTCACCCTCGAGGCGGTATATTCATTGTACCGGAAAGTCACCCGCGAGGTCGACGGCCGTTCCGAGGAGGTGCTGGTGCCGAAGTTTCCTCTGTACTGGACGGAGGAACACTTTAAGAAGGGAGTTGACAAGTATAAAACGAAACCCGTTCAGATGGAGGCCTACGAGCGGGAAGCCTACGATAAAATTGTAGCTTTCGTCGACAGCTTTTCAGAGGCTCGACATGAGACGCTGGACGGCCAGCCTATAACAGGTGCAGATGGGCAGGTGAAGAAAGAACGTCGCCTGATAAACACCCGCGTTCTGCTCGAGACCTTCTCCGACGAGGAGGCCATCGAATTGTTAGGTGGTGAAACGCCCTGGTTTTATTTCTTCCTCGTATCTGTGTTTCTCGCTTTACTAATCGCTTTCTTTTGCAGGAACAATGGCCGGAGCCGAGGAGAGGTTGAAGAAACTGAAAGCGAAGAGGGCCCGGGAAGCGCAGGCCCGGGAAGAAGCGTCGCGCTCCAAAGATCAGGAAGTTGCTCCCTCCGGGGCCCCGCACGAGGGTGTTTCCACGGCCGCTGCCCTCGACGGATCCACTCTGTCCCAGCCTGCTGCCTCTGTATCGGGGATCAAGGGTGACCGCACAACTCCCGCGGGAAGCCAATCCCCGGCTACCCAAGGGACTCCGAAGAGGCAGCGCGTTGCGGAGGTCGTCGACCTGGGTGGTGAAGATAGTCCCCCGGTTCCTTCCGGCTTTGACCTTCCCCCCTGCCATCAAAAACCTCACTTCTTCTCCGAGGTCACTTATCCTCGCTCCCTTCCCTCCGAGATCCAAACCGTGCTGGGGACCGCACCTGAAGTGAGGAGGAAGATGCTTTTTGAGGACCTGTCGGCCGTCATGCGTATCTGCTCGACTGCCCTCATTCTAAATGACGAGACCCGCCCTGCTGCTGAACTGGCCCGCCTGCAGGAGGCACTGGATACCTTGGGCGCTGAGATGCTCGGCATGCGCAAGGAGCTAAAAGAGTGTCGAGATCTGAACAAAGAGCAAGGCAAGCAGCAGCAATTGGTTGAGGCCAAGCTTAAGGATGCCGAGGAGACAAAGAAGAGCCACCTTGCCCGAATCGCTGAGCTGGAATTGGAGGAGAAGCGGCTTAAGGTAAGAATTGCCGAGCTGGAAGATGCGGTGCGGCCAGCCGAAGGGGAGACTGAGGAGGACAAACTCCTGACCACTCGTGCGGCGTTTGTGGCGCAGCTCCGGAAGCTTGAGCAGGATCTCCGAGTGTCCGAGGATGATTCTATCGAAACCGCGGGTATAGGTTTCCGCAGTGCCGTGGCGCAGCTTCGGGTTCTCAACCCCGACCTTGTCGTCGAAGGGATCGACCCCGACGCCGAGGTGGTGGATGGCCAGATCGTGTATCCTCTGCGGGAGAACGACATTCATGCGCACGAGGAGCCCGACGGGACCGCAGCTGAGTAGGTTTTTATCTTTGTTTTGGTCGGCCTGCGAGCCGTTTTGTTTCGCCCGGCTTGTGGGCTTAGCTGATGTACTTTTTGCACAATGGTTATTTTCGCCCGGCCTGTGGGCTTATATTTGTAACTTTTTGGACCAAGTGTTTTGCCCGCTATTCGTACTTTATAATGTCTGTTAATTTTTTGTGTGTGACGTGGTGTTTGTTATACTTTATTGTTTTATACTTTACTTTTGCCCGAGTAATTAGGCTTCGGGGTTTGCTCGACCTTGATCGTCCCTGACCGCGTGGAGAGCTGGTCGGGCGGCCGGAGGAGTACTCCGACCTTCAACGAGGCTAAGAGCTCGGTCGAGGTCCTAGTCTCGTGGCATGAACTTCCCATCGCGAGCTGGGTGTTATGCTCGGTTGGCACGACGACGGTGGGCCTCGATCGAGGTATCCCCGCCGGATCAAATGTCCTCGCGCACACACAACGCGGTCTCTGATCATCGTGTTCTTATAGGGGTGTCGCGCTTGTACCCCAGCGCGTCCCCGTATCGCGGTGCTAGTCATCCGCGGGCAGTGTTTAACTGTAATATTGTTTTAGCTTTTCAGCGTTCCATGGTCGAGCAAGTTCTTCCCCGTGCAGATTTTCGAGGAAAAAGGCTCCTGTCCCCGTTTTCGCGCGGACGCGGTACGGGCCCTCCCAGTTCGCGGCGAGTTTGCCTTCTCGCGAGTCTTTCTGGTTCCTTCGTAGGACGAGGGTGCCCACCTGAAAATCACGTTTAATGACCCTGTCATTATAACGCAGTGTTATTTTTTGTTTAAGTGACGCCTCTCGGAGGGAAGCGCCCGAGCGTGTTTCCTCCACGAAGTCGAGTTCTTCCCTCAAGGCTTCATCGTTCGTGTTCCCGTCGAGGGGGGCTTCCGTCCTCCTCGAGGGTTCTCTGATCTCCACGGGGATCACTGCCTCCGTTCCATAAGTCAAACGGAAGGGGGTCTCCCCGGTCGTGGAGTGTGGGGTTGTTCGGTAGGCCCAGAGAACGTTGTGTAGCTCTTCGACCCACCGTTGTTTGGCGTCGCCCAGTCGTCTTCTTAATCCTCGAAGGATCACTCTGTTCGCGGCCTCAGCCTGCCCGTTCGTTTGAGGGTGCTCGACCGACGTGAAGTGCTGCTTCGTGCCTAGTTTTGTGACGAAGTCTTGGAAGTTCCTGTCGGTGAACTGGGTTCCGTTGTCTGTGACGATGGCTTGAGGCACTCTGAACCGGGCGAGGATATTTCTTTTGTAGAAACGAAGTATGTTGAAAGCAGTGATTTTGGCCAATGCTTCTGCTTCAATCCACTTTGTGAAGTAATCTACCCCGACGATGAGGTATTTGTTTTGATACGACCCCTGGACGAAAGGCCCGAGGATATCCATCCCCCACCATGCGAACGGCCACGGGGAGGATAGCGTCGTGAGTTCGCTAGGGGGAGCGAGGTGCATGTCCCCGTGCCGCTGGCATTTATCGCACTTCTTGACGTGCTCCTTGGCGTCTTGTTGCATGGTCGGCCAGTAATATCCTGCCCGGAGTGCTTTCCGAGCTAGCGATCGTCCGCCTAGGTGCTGCGCATTGATTCCCTCGTGGATCTCCTGGAGTATGCCGGGGACCTTGGTATCTTCGATACATCTGAGGAGGGGAATAGAGAATCCTCGCCGGTATAGCTTATCCTCGACTATAGTGTACGAGCATGCCCGTCTCTTGACCATTCTAGCTTCTGTGGGGTCTTCGGGCAGTTTGCCCGTCGTGAGGTATTCGTATACCGGGGTCATCCAGCAGCCGCTGTCCCCGATGGCGTTGATATTCGAAACCATACCAGGTTTACCGACGCTCGGGTGGGAAAGGACCTCTTGTATGACGGACTTGTTTCCGCCTTTCTTTTTCGTGCTTGCTAATTTCGACAGGACGTCTGCCCGGGCATTATGCTCCCGGGGAATGTGAGTCACTTCTGCTGAGGTGAACTTCTTCATCTTCTCCTTTACCAAGGCCAAGTATTCTATGAGACTGTCGTTCTTGGCTTGGTACTCTCCTCGGACTTGCGAGGCTACGAGCTGGGAATCGGTGAACAGCTTGACCTCCTTGGCGCCAAGGTCCTCAGCCAGCCTGAGTCCCGCAAGGAGGGCCTCGTATTCGGCTTGGTTATTCGAAGTCGGGAAAGCCAGTTCGAGGGACACCTCGATGAGGATGCCTTCCTCGTTTTCGAGGATGATTCCCGCTCCGCTTCCTTTCGGGCTGGATGCTCCGTCGACATATATTGTCCATTTCTGCGACCCGTTGGCTGAGGGTTCTGGGACGGTCATCTCCGCTACGAAGTCGGCCAGTACTTGTGCCTTCAAGGCTTTCCTCCCTTCATATTGGATGTCGAATTCGGCCAGCTCGAGCGACCACCTGAGCATCCTCCCCGCCATATCTGGTCATCCGAGGAGTTGCCTGATCGGCTGGTTGGTCCTCACGACGACGGTATGGGCAAGGAAGTAGTGGCGGAGTCTTCTGGCCGCGGTGATGAGGCCCAGTGTGACTTTCTCGATCTGTTGGTACCGGAGCTCGGGGCCTTGGAGGGCTTTGCTCGTGAAGTAAACTGGCTTCTGTCCGTCTGGTGTTTCCCGAATGAGGACGGCGCTGACCGCTTCGCTCGTGATCGCAAGATACAAGAAGAGTGTTTCCCCGTTCTCGGGTCGCGAGAGGACCGGTGGTTGCGATAGGACTTGCTTCAAATGTGCGAGCGCTTGTTCGCATTCCTCGCTCCACTCAAACTCTGCTTTTTGCCGGAGGAGTTTGAAAAAGGGGAGTGCGTACTGTGCGGATTTGGCGACGAAACGGGAAAGGGCGGTGAGCATTCCGTTCAATGATTGTATTGACTTCTTCGAGCCCGGAGTAGGGAGCTCGGAAAAGGCTCTGCACTTGTCGGGGTTTGCCTCGATTCCTCGTTCCGTGAGGTAAAATCCGAGGAACTTTCCTGCCCGGACACCGAAGGTGCATTTGTCGGGATTAAACCTCATACGGCATCTTCTCGCCGTATCGAACACCTTCTTGAGGTGCGCGGCGTGGTCGACCTCTTCTGCGGACTTGACGATCATGTCGTCCATGTAGACTTCGAGCATGTCTCCTATTTCAGTTCGAAAGACCTTGTTCATCATCCGCTGGTAGGTCGCACCGGCATTCTTCAGACCGAAAGGCATTACATTGTAGTAGTAGTTGCCCGACGCGGTCATGAAGGCCGTGTGTTGCTTGTCGACCTTGTCCATGGGAATTTGGTTGTATCCTGAATAGGCGTCCATGAAAGACAGTAGTTTGTAACCTGCAGAATTGTCGACCAGTTGGTCGATGTTAGGCAAGGGGTAACAGTCTTTCGGGCAAGCCCGGTTAAGATCAGTATAATCAACGCACATTCTCCATTTTCCATTATTTTTCTTAACAAGTACAACGTTGGACAGCCATGTCGTGTATTTGGCTTCCGAAATAAAATTTGCCTCTAGGAGGTCTTTTATAGCTTTCTCAGCAGCCTCCGCTTTCTCGGGAGACTGCTTGCGCCTACGCTGTGCTACGGCCCTAGCGGCCGGATCTACTGCGAGCTGATGGCAAGCTACCTCGGGGTCGAGGCCAGGCATCTCGGATGCACTCCACGCGAAGAGGTCAGCGTTCTCCCTCAGACATGCTTTAAGCTGCTCTTTGGCTAGGTCGGGGATACTGGTGCCGATCTTCACGTTGCGATCTGGACTGCTCCCGACGGCCACAAGCTCGAACTCTCCATCTGGGATGGGGCATATTGGGTGGAGAGGTTGCCCGTTGTTTTCCGCCCGGTGGTCGTGGTCTTCGATTCTGTCTTCATTGGGCTCGCCGGGGAACCTGCTGTCGAGGTCGACCGCGTTGACGCGCGGGAGAGGTATATGTCCGACGTCTTGGGGTGGTTTGGCCACGGCCTTAGGTTTGGGACCAATGGAACTTAGGCCCTTGACGGCGGCATCGAAGCATCTCCTAGCCGCGTCAATGTCCCCGTGCATCGTCACTACCCGTCCTCTCCTCGTGTAGTACTTCATTTTGAGATGGACCGTTGACAGGACCGCCGTGAGTTCAGCAAGGGTGGTCCTTCCGAGGATGCAGTTGTAGAGGGATGGGCATTCCACCACCAGGAAACGCATCTTTACCTGTCGGGCCGTGTCTTCGGCCCCGAACGTAACCATCAGCTCCACGTAACCCCATGGTCTGGTGGTGGATCCATTGAACCCCTGTAGGTCGGACCCGACGTATGGGGTCAAATGCCTCTCGTCCAGCTGAAGGGTTCCGAACAGATGAGAATACATGATGTCGACCGAGCTCCCCTGGTCGACTAGGATTCTTCGGACGTCAAAGTTCGCCATTTGGGCCCTGACCAGGAGGGGAATAGCGGCGTTTGGTGCTCCCCCGGGCAGTTCTTCGAGGTAGAAGGTGATGGGGTTGGAGTTTCCGCGCACTTTCTCGAGGGTGGTCGCCTTTGACGATGTCGCGGATTCCAGTTCGTCAAACTTTCGTTTGATCGACCCTACCGATATTTTCCCGGGGTCTCCTCTGGAGATGACCATTGCTTTGGGGAAGCCTTCCCAGGTACTACGGGTCGTGACGGGGCCTTCGTCGGGGAAGGTCGCCCACATGTTGCGGATTGCCTCTTCGCCCTCGATGATTGGGGGGACGAAGAAGTCCTCGGGCCGAGTGACGCTGAGGGCGACCTGAAGCTGGCTGTCGGCGGGAGGAGGTGTTGTCTCCTCGACGTTCTGCGATTCCTTCGAGCTGGTACGAGGAGGACCATTCTGCTGGGCATATTTCTTCAAGTGCCCTTCTTTGATGAGAATCTCAATGGCATCCTTGAGGTGGATGCAATCCTCGGTGACATGCCCGTGGCTTCTGTGGAACCTGCAGTACTTAGATTTGTCAACGTTTGGTTTGGGAGCCGCAGGCTTCGGGAAGCGAACTCCTCCTTTCACAAACTCGAAATTCTGGCAGTCCGAGAGGATCCGAGACCGGGTAGTGTTTAGCGGCGTGTACTCCGTGAATCGGCCAGCTGGCCCGCGCTGTTCCCGGGGATCTCGATTGCGGTTTTCTTTCTTCTTTTCTCCTCCCCGTCGGGGAGAAGCGTCATCGTCTTTGTGGCCGCGGGGGCCTTCTCTGCGTCTTGTCTCAAGAGCGATCTGGGCTGCTTCCGTCTCTTCGAGTTCGATGTACTTCTGGGCTCGCGCGAGAAGGTCTTCGAGACGCCTGGGTCTTCGGAGGCCGATGGATTTGGCAAAGTCCGACCCGGCGCGTAGTCCGTGAATAATTAAGTATTTCTTCATGTCGTCGGTCGTGTGGACCTCGACGGCTTCCTTGTTAAACCTCTCAATGTAATTTCGGAGGGATTCGTTCCTTCCTTGGAAGATTTTCTCTAGGGCAGCCTCTGTCTTGGGGTGTCGACGAGATGCGGTGAAGTGTTTGGTGAAGCGTTGCTTCAGCTGCTTCCACGACGTGATCGAACCAGGTTCCAGGCCCTTGTACCACGTCATGGCTCCCTTCCGTAAGGTAGTGGGGAACAGCCGGCACCTGACGGCTCCACTGACGTTTCGAAAGTCGAGCATCGCTTCGAAATTCTCCACGTGATCCTCGGGGTCGGTCAGCCCGTCATAGGTCCCCAAGTGTGGAGGTTTCTCCATGCCTGGAGGGATCGGGGCGTCCATGATTTCCCACGACAAGGGGGTCCTTTGGTCCTCGTCGTCGCTATCAGCCGGGGATCTCGAAGGTGATCGATGGTGCCGTGGAGGAGAGTTCCTCGACCGGTTCTTTGGTCTCTCTTCGGTCTGCTTGGACTTCTTGGAGGTGGCGGAGGCCCTGGGTTCCTTCCGGGGAGGGGAACGAGGGCGTTTCTGGGTGACTACCGGCTGGGGGCGCTCGAGACGCGGTCGACGACCATGGCGTACGGGCGACGGTGTCCGGGAATCTTCGGAAGGGGTCCTTCGCGGGGAAGGAGATAGGCGAGGTGACTGGGGGCGACGATGTCTTCGCGGGGAAGATCGTCGTGCACGTCCATGCTCCAAGGCTTCAATTCTGGTGTTCTGTTGCGCGATCAGCTGGTTGGTCTGGTTGATCAATGCAAATAGGGCCACGGTACTTGGGTCCGCGTTGGGCGGCGGAGCCACTGGCTGGAGAGGGGTTTGCTGGTCGTCCGTGCGGACGACGTTGATAGTCGCATCCTGTGAGTCCGGGGAGGCGGTCCGCCCGTCCCGGATGTCGCCTTCGTCGCCATGGAGAATGACGGCGTCCTCACGGTGATTCCCGTTCTCCAGTTGCGCGAGCACGGTGTCCAGAGCCTGGTTGACGGTCGGATTGGCCATGTTGGTGATGAATAGAGGAAGCTTTGGTTTATCGAGGAGAAAACGGGGAAGCTTATAAAATTCCCACAGACGGCGCCACTGATCGTACCTGGATCAGACAATTACAGATGGCCAACGACGTCCGTTGAGCTTCGGCTCCGGTGAGGTTGAAGTACGGCGGGGGGTGTACCTGCAAGGTACTCCGACGCTCAAGTTAGGGAGTGCACAGAGTAACAGCAAATACAAAGAGTGAAAAAGTGACTTAACCTGACCCTCTCAAGTGAGAGAGTATTTATAAAGAGCCCCCAGTGCGGGGCCAACGGTTACTTGCGTTGGGCTGGATTGTCAGGCCCAATCCAAGTAACTGCCAGGGCTTACGTGGCGTAGTGAAGACCAGCACGTGGTCTTCGCCCTGGGGTAACCGTTCCTAGATTTCCGGGATTAGGGCAGACCGAATCCTGCGGAAGTGGGAGGTTACTTGGAACGTGTCCACGTGGTACGGACCGTTAGGCACTCCTCGCGGGGGAGGAGTCTTCTATGTCGAGGACCAACAAGCCGTACGATGGGCATGTCCTCGCGGGGAGGGACCATGTCTGCCGAGGAGTGGTATGTGGCATTCTCGCGGGGAGAAGCTGGTATGTCGAGGAGGTTCCTCTCCGCAGGGATGCGAGGTCCTCCTGGCCTGTTGACCTGGATGCCCGACACTGCACAGTGCTCGGGGGACGTTGGGCTCCTTGCAGCAGTCAAGGGCCCCGCGGAGAGGTCTTAGTGGGCCTCCCCATGCTATATGGGTTGGGCCTGCTCGACTGTTGGGCAACCTCGGCCCAGTCCAGAACAGATGTTTTTACTTGGAAGTTGAATGATGATGGCATGTTTTCTATTAAGTCTTGTTATTCGGCGTTGATGGACGGTATCGATTCCTCGTGGACTTCTTCTACCAGAGACGCACATAATTTTCTGTGGAAGCTGGTCGTGCCTTCTAAAGTATTGTTCTTCGGGTGGAAGTTGATAATTAATAGGCTGCCGCAACAGGGGGATTCTGAACTTGGCGACTGATGCAGCCTGTGGTTTGTGTTCTATAGTCGATGAATCCTTGCCTCATCTTTTCTTCAGATGTCAAAAAAGTTTCAGTCTGTGGATGAATATCGCGAAATGGTTAGGAACTGAGATCAATTTGGAGGTGCAGGACTTAATGGCTTTTCCTTGGAGATTTCATCTGCTCAGTAAGATCATCGACAGATATACGGTGGGAATTATTTGGCTGGCTACGGTGTGGAGCATTTGGCTTATCCGTAATGACATTGTCTTTAACGAAGCTGTTTTTAGTTTTGATAATTGTTTGTCTGTGATCATTTTTAGATCCTGGTAGGGGTGGGAATAGGCCAGGCCAACTAACAGGGGCCTACGACCTAGCCTACATAGGCTCAGGCCAGGCCAGGCTTTTTTTTAAATAGAAAAGACCTAGGCTTTTTTATAAGCCTGTTTAGCTAAAGAGGCTAGGCCGCAGGCCGTAAGAAAAGCCTTTCAAGCCTATTAGGCTGGCCTATTTAAGAAAAAATCAATAAATTAATTATTATTATATTTATTTTGTACTTTGAACTAAAATACGAAAATAAAACTTAGTTATCTTGAAGAACTTATGAAAATAAGTTGAAAAAACATTATAAACAATGTCATAAGTTGTTGTCATAAGTTTTTCTCATTAGTTATCTTCAACAAATAGTATCACCAAACTTATGCTAATAAGAAAACTTGAACGAGACAATGAAAACAAACATTTAATCTCATTAATCTTTTAACTTGTTAGTCTATTTAACATTAGTTGAATTTCTTATTTACAGATGTTCAAATAAAATAGGCTTTTAAATAGGCTAGTAGGCTAATCAGGCCTTCGGAAAAGCCAGACTTAGGCCTAAAAATAAGCCTATGATAGGCTACAGGCCAAGCTTAGGCTTTGAATTTTTTTGTAGGCCAGGCTCAGGCTTGGCAAAGCCTAGCTCGGCCTAGCCTATTCCCACCCCTAGATCCTGGGCCTGGTTGGGATTAAAGTGTAAACGGCCCGGTTGTATAAAATTTGGTGACTGGCACACTAATCCTATTCGGGCTGGTAGGATTTAGTTGTTGTTTTCTCTGTATTTAGAGTATCTCTCCTACTCTTATAATACAATTGCTCATTAAAAAAAAAAAAAAAAACCTTGCCCTTTAAAGTATGTCTTAACTTTTAAGTTAGTGGAAGTCTCTCTTCATAAATTTTTTCCATTGATACATACTTTATATTATGATTATCTCTTGAAATGAAGTTTTCGAGTTTATTATTGTTATAATTATTTTTATATTTTTATATAATAATTATCTGTAGAAATAAAGTTTTTTAGATTATTATTGTCATAATCATTTTTGTAACATCTGTGGAAATATGTAATTTAAAAGTTTTATTGTCTCACTAAAATTTTTGGTTGGACCAATTAGAAATGCACATTTTTTTAGAGATCATAGCGTTTGACATTTTTATGACACTCATTTATATTGATTTATGTAATAAATTTTAATGATATTTTAATTACCGTGATTTAGTCACATTATACATCAATTATGATAATAACAAAGATCTCATTATTGACGTACGAAACTAAAATAAAAAATAACAGTCTCTGATTTTACTCAAATTCAATTTTAAAATTGATTTAATTCATAAAAGCATAAAATCCAACAATTTTATGAGTTAGTATTTGACTTTAAAAACCATGGTTTTTTTTAATAAGGAAAAAAAAAACATGGTTAATATGACTATGCATTGATATATACTTATTTTAATTTATTATAATTATACAACACATAAAAGCTTAGATCTTCAAATAATTAAAACATGGAGAATAAAAATGTTTTTTTTTTAACATTGATAAATCAATTATTATAAATAAATTATTATTTAAAAATCAATATCTTTATTTGAAAGGATTAAAATTTGAGACCCATGCTATTCTAAAACAAAATAGTTTTGACATGTAATGTTTAAAGATTTCAACTATAAAAGGCAAATGTGGGCCTATAAACAATTATGATAGTGGTCCGTTCCACAGGCTATTGCCAAATATTAAATGGTCCACACAGCATTTTATGTTCATTCATTTCTCTTGTATTTAAGACATGTACATTTTATGTTCACTCATTTTCTTGTCATTATTATTGTCATGGGTGATTTCCATTCTTGGCAGTGTTAAAATGTAATTCAATACTTTTGGGCTTGGTGTAGATATTAGGCTTAGTGTAAATAGTCCATTACATATAAACTGTCATTTTCTGATTGTTGAATGTGATATTCATTTTTTGCAAAGTGAAATATACAAGTTTCTGTCTTGCTGCAAATTACTCTCTCTCTCTCTTCTATTCGTGTACATTGTTTTTCCTCTTGTTGCTTCACCACTGATATTTCAATAAAACCTAACAACTGGTATCCAGAGCTCGGTTCCGATCAAGCGAGCATAGCAATTCACAATGGTACAAACTGGTACGACGTTTACAACAAATCTTCCCGTCCTCATCGGAAAGAATTGGGATCGTTGGAGAGTGCAGATGAAGGCGATAATGGGGTATCAAGAAGTCACAGAAATTGTGGAAGAGGGTTACCCAGAACTTCCTGCAAATCCCACAGACGCACAGAAGACGCTTTACAAAGAAAACAAGAAGAAAGATTGTAAAGCGACGTTCTTGATCCATCAATGTGTTGATAAAGCATATTTTGAGAAGATTGCAGGAGCTTCAACTTTGCGAGAGGCATGGGAGATCTTGGTAAAGTGTAATGAAGGTGCGGAAAAGCTGAAGAAAGTGAAATTACAGACATTGAGACGTCAATATGAATTAATGCAAATGGAAGAGAACGAGAAGATATCAGAATTCTTCAATAGGATCACTACTCACAGAAACTTGATGAAGAATTGTGGAGAAACGCTTGAAGATAAGACAATTGTTGAAAAGATCCTACGAATCCTAACCCCCAAATTCGATCACCTCGTGGTGGTAATAGAGGAATCAAAGAAAATATAAGAAATGAAGGTTGAAGAACTGCAAGGTGCCCTTGAAGCACACGAGCAAAGAATCACTGAACGGAGCACAGAGAAAGTCAGTGAGAATCAAGCCTTACAAGCCCACATTCCAAGAAGAGGTGGCTCCAATGGCAAATTGGGATCGAAAGGTAGGGGTCGTGGAAGAGAAAGCAAAAGCACAAATTGGAGAAATTCCCAGAGCCAAGAACAAGAGAAGACTGAGCAAGATCAATCCGGCGGTTCAAATCGAAGAGGGGGATCAACAAATTGGTAGAAAGAGACTCAAATGTTTTAACTGCAATCGAATTGGACACTTTTCATCTGAGTGTACTGCATCATCAAGTCAACAAGAACATCAAGCCCACATAGCCAAAGAAGAAGCAAGTGCTGAAGATCAACCAGTCATGCTAATGATGTTAACCAATCCAGAGCTGCAGAACAATGAAGTTTGGTATATAGACTCTGGATGCTCCAATCATATGACAGGGCATCGAAATTGGCTAATCAACTTTGATCCAGAGAAGAAGAGTATGGTAAAGTTTGCAGACAACAGATCCACTCAAGCTGAAGGAACTAGTGATGTCACTATAAAGAGAGAAGATGGAAAGCAAGTGGTAATCACAAATGTGCTGTATGTACCTGGCATGACCACGAATCTGATAAGCTTAGGTCAGCTATTGGAGAAAGGTTTCTCAACAAATTCTGACAAAGGCTTCTTAAGGATCATTGATGAAGATGGAAACATGGTGATGAAAGCACCCTTGGCCAAGAACATAACCTTCAAGGTAAGTCTAAACACCATGGACACACAATGTTTCTCTGCTGATATTTTAAATGATGAATCATGGTTGTGGCACCTTAGATTAGGTCATCTGAACTTTAGGGACATAAAACAATTAGGGTCAAAAGGAATGGTGGCAGGACTGCCCCTAATTGAGATTCCAAATAAAATCTGTGAGAAATGCTTGATTAGCAAACAATCTAGAAACTCATTTAGTAATCACATCAACTCTAGAGCTAGTGAGATACTAAATGTTGTTTACTCTGATGTTTGTGGTCCCTTTGATACACCAACACTGGGAGGAAATAGATACTTTGTATCTTTTGTTGATGACTTGAGCAGGAAAATTTGGATATACTTAATCAAGGCCAAGAGTGATGTGTACAAGATATTCCAAGAGTTCAAGGCTCTTGTGGAAAAGCAGTCAGGGAAGAAAATCAAAGTACTGAGAACAGATGGTGGTGGAGAGTTCACATCAGGAGAATTTGAAGACTTCTGCAGAAAACAGGGCATAATTCATGAAGTGACTGCACCTTACACACCACAACACAATGGCACTGCAGATAGAAGAAACAGAACAATTCTAAATATGGTGAGAAGCATGATTAAAGAGAAAGGTCTTCCTCACAACTTCTGGGGTGAAGCTGCTATGACTGCAGTATATGTGTTGAATAGATGCCCAACCAAAAGGCTTGGCTCAATGGTTCCTGAAGAAGCATGGTCAGGAAACAAGCCTTCAGTCAAACACTTCAAAATATTTGGCTCTCTATGTTACAGACATGTACCAGACCAAAGGAGGAAGAAACTAGATGATAAGAGTGAAAAAATGATCTTTGTAGGATACAACTCAACTGGCTCATACAAGCTATACAACCCAGAGAAGCAACAAGTAATATTTAGCAGAGATGTTTTGTTTGATGAAGCAGGATCATGGAAAGACACTCAACCAAAAGACAATGCTAGCTCCAACATTTAACTTGAGTGAGAAGATGGAGAACCAATTGAGAACATACAACCTAAAGCAGCAGAAATTGAAGAGCAAATAGTCACAGGCAGGCCTACAAGAACAAGACATCCTCTAGTCCACTTGAATGACTATGAAGTATATTTTGTTGGTCATATGACAGAAGAAGAAAACCTGATGCAGCACATGGCTCTCATGGCAGATGTAGAACCTATTACATTTGAGGAAGCTGTTACTAATGAAGTATGGAGAGTAGCTATAGAAGATGAATTAAGGAGCATTGAGAAGAATGACACTTGGGAAATGGTGAGCCTACCCCAAGATAAAAAGGTTGTTGCTGTCAAGTGGGTATACAAGAACAAACTCAAGCCAGATGGATCCATAGCCAAGCACGAAGCCAGACTTGTGGCAAAGGGGTTCATGCAACAAGATGGCTTGGATTATGATGAGGTGTTTGCACCTGTAGCAAGAATGGAGACTGTGAGATTAATTGTCTCAATAGCCAGCTGGAAAAACTGGAAATTGTGGCAATTAGATGTCAAGTCTGCCTTTTTGATGGGCCATTGGATGAAGAAGTATTTGTGGTGCAACCTCCTAGCTTCAAATGTAAAGTTGAAGAGCAAAAGGTGTTGAGGTTGAAGAAGGCCCTCTATGGTCTAAAACAGGCACCAAGGGCATGGAATAAAAGAATAGACTCATACCTTAATAGCCTTGGTTTTCAAAAATGCTCAGTAGAACATGGTATGTATGTTTAGACCTTGGAGGAATGTGGCTTACTAATGTTATGTCTGTATGTTGATGACTTAGTCAACACTGGAAGCAATCCAAGGGCTATAGAAGAAATCAAAGGAAAGCTCAAAGGAGAATTTGAAATGACTGATTTAGGCAGATTGTCCTATTTTCTGGGATTTGAGTTCCTATACTCAGAAAATGGCATCACTATGAATCAGAGAAAGTATGTGATGGAGGTACTGAAAAGGTTCAACATGATGGGAAGCAAATCGGTAGAGACTCCTGCTGAAGTAAATGTAAAGTTGACAAAAAAATGAAGATGAACGACATGTAGATGGCACATTATTCAGACAAATGGTGGGCAGTCTAAGATACATATGTCATAGCAGACCTGAGATAACTTTCAGTGTGGGATTGATCAGCAGGGTTATGAGTGATCCTAGGCACTCACATATGAAGGCTGCCAAGAGGATAATGAGATACTTGAGGGGAACCTTGAATCAGGGCATCTTGTTCTCATGTCACAACATAAGAGATAACAGGTTACACCTTGTAGCCTACTCTGATTCTGACTGATGTGGTGATATAGATGACAGGAGAAGCATCATGGGACAAGTATTTTTGCTTACAGGTTCCCCCATATCTTGGAGTTCCAAGAAACAGAATGTAGTAGCTCTGTCAACATGTCAAGCAGAGTATATAGCAACTTGCTCAGCTGTTTGTCAGGCTTTGTGGTTAACTGCACTACTCAAAGAACTGAGGATTTGGAATGAAGAAGCAGTGGAGCTGTTGATAGATAACAAATCAGCAATAGATTTGGCCAAGAATCCTGTATCACACGGCAGGAGCAAACATATTGACACAAAATTTCACTTCCTCGGAGACCAAGTTGGTAAGGGAAGAATCAAGCTCAGACATTGCAAGACTGAACTACAAATAGCAGACATTTTGACCAAGCCACTGAACAGTGAAAGATTCAAGAAATTGAGAAGAATGTTGAATGTTGTCTTAATGTAATAGTTTTGAATTAAGGGGGGATGTTAAAATGTAATTCAATACTTTTGGGCTTGTTGTAGATATTGGGCTTAGTGTAAATAGTCCATTACATATAAACTGTCATTTTCTTATTGTTGAATGTGATATTCATTTTTTGCAAAGTGAAATATACAAGTTTCAGTCTTGCTGCAAATTACTCTATCTCTTCTATTCGTGTACATTGTTTTTCCTCTTGTTGCTTCACCACTGATATTTCAATAAAACCTAACAGGCAGAATTCAAGTCCTCTCTACATAAAAGATTCTTAAATACTTCTGTAAATTCTTTTAATTTAAAATACACTCTGCCTATATATGGGATTATTATTTATTTAAACAAATTGCTTGTAAAAATAATAATTTTTTTTATATTTTGTAAGAGTGAAAATGTAAATCTAGGAACATAGAGTACATTTTGATACCTAAATGATTAATGGGATCAAAGAAATTTACTAAATTTTTAGATATATACACGTGATATGAAGTTATTGAGTGCAGTACAATATTTGACTCATTCCAACTTGTTTTTTTTTAAATGAATTTTGTAGAATAATGTATTTTTATTAAAATATTTTTAAATGTATTAAATAAAAATTGATTTAAAAAGCTTATCATACAATCATTTTAATTATTCAATCTTTTTACTACAATTTTGACTTTTCTAATAGATTGGAGCATTTTCTCAATCGACCTGATGAATTCAAAATTGAGCCAAAAGCGAATGGGACATCGCCTTCATAATGTGCAACGAATAAATATCGCTTCCTTCATGTTTTTAAGTTATACTCCCTTCGTCCCAAATTATAAGACGTTTTGGGTTTTTCACACAAATTAAGAAACTTAATTATTATTTTATGAGAAAGACAAATTATGTATAATTTTACTGTAATGCCCCCTCATAATTATATAGGAGAGAGAAATTAAAAAAGTTGAAAGAATAAATAATAATAAATATTTAAGGGTATATTGGAGAAGATGTCATTTATATTGCATTGGGAATGTAAAGTGACTTATAATTTGAGACAGTTTTTTTTTACAAAGTGACTTATAATTTGAGACAGAGGTAGTAATTAATTGTATTTCAAGCTTCCAATAGGTTGTAAAAACTTGCAAATCGATTAGAAAGTGATTAAATGCATTTATTGAAAATTCCTATTTGAGCTAACCTCTGGCCTAAAAATAGAGGTCCCTTTTCTCATTTCATTTCATTTAGAATCGTGTTTTTACACTTTCAACTCTCTCTCTCTCTCTCTCTCTCTCTCTCTCTCTCTCTCAACTTTATTTTAAATTTCTCTCACTAATTTTTTAATTTAAGTACCTTTTTAAAAGTCCATTTTTGAGTGAGGACATTATTATAATTCTGGAAATAGTAGAATTGTAAATTCACCAAGAGAATATTTTGTATACACCTTGGTTGAATACTATTCAATTATGGATTTATTCTAGTCAGAAGCTAAACCCTTTAAAAGCTTTGAGTTGAGATCGTGTGATTAAGTTTCAACTTAGGTTCGAGATTAACCCTTTATAAAATCTTATAGGTTCTTGGTCAACCCGATATTAAAACCAAGATTAGTTTCGAAAGTTCATTCCATATAAAAGATTTCATCAAATTCAAGCTCAGCCCATGTAAAAGCTTGGAAGGTTCGAGATCAGCTTGGTATAAAATCGGACAGGTTCACGAACTTAGCCTGCGTAAAAGCTTACAAAATATATGGAAAGAAAACTAACCGTTTCAATCTACCATTTATGGAAAAGAAGACTAATTGTTCCAATTCACCAAGAGAAGACGCACAAGCTAAAATATTGTCTTGTATTATCTAGTTGGAGGTCAACCACCATTTCCTTGAAAATTCTCAAGATTAATTCTTGGGGACATGACTTAGTCGTTTTGTGACTGAACCTGTATAATTTTTGGTGTTCCTCTATTTCCATCAAACTCTTTACTTTCCACAATTTATTTTTCTCTATTTTATTTTCCATCGATAAGTTTTTCAAAAATATTTTTAAACTCTTATTTTATTTTGTAAAGATTTTCAAAACCACGTTTTTCCAAACCACACAATTCACCCTCCTCTTATGTTTGAAGTCTCAACAAGTCCAACAAAATTTGTAGTAGTAACATGCTCTGATTGTACAATAAACTTCACATCATATTACCATCATAGGATTTTAAGGTTTTGAGTTTAATCCAAGTAGTGTTAATGATCTTGAAAACGCTATTTTATGTTTTAAACATGGTGTTAAACTTGATTCACCATGAGAATATCTAAGGGAAATGACTTGTCATGCTTATTAGTAGTTGCATCCAGTCACAGTACACTATACCTCCAAAACCCAAATGGATTCCTTATAAATTTCTTATAATTAGTAGTCATTGTTATTTCTTCCATAAGTTAAGAGATACTTCGAGCGAGGAAAAACAGTTTACGCTCACAAATTAGAGATCCGAAAATATGAATATCATAAGTATAAGTACGTTTGACTTCGAGTTTTATATGTATAATAGGTATTCTAACATAGATAATAAATGTTAGTATTTATATCACTTGGTTGCATGTAGTAATTTCAACAAAAGGAGAAGTTTTTCCAACTTAACGGTGAAAGTTGGAGACCATATTATCCCAGAAGTCACATGATTTAAATATCTTGGATCTTTAGTACAGAAAATAGGGAAATAAAAGGGAATGTAAACAATTAAACTCAAGTTAGGTGGCTGAAATGGAGGAAAAACTTAAGGGTTTTATATGACACAAAAGTATCGCTATAGATAAAAGGAAAACGTTAAAGAACATTGATAAGACAAACGATGTTGTACGAGAAAGAATATTGAGCACGTAAAAATCAATACAAGTATAAAGTAACTTCAGAATATAATATATATATATATATATATATATATATATATATATATATATATATATATATATATATATATATATATATATATATATATATATATATATATATATATATACACATAAGGACGTTGTGTTGAATGTGTGGTGTGACTATACAAGAAAAGATTATAAATGAAAAATATTAGAGAGTGTATTGGGGTAGCATTTATTGTAGAAAATATGGTGAAAAATAAACTTAGGTGATTTGAACATGTAGAGAGAAGACCTGTAAACTTTATTATATAGAGAGTAGATCATATGGAGAGATTTCAAATAAATAGAGGTAGAGGGAACTATAAGAAAAACTATAAAGAAAGATCTTGAGATTAACGAATTGGATAGAAACATAATATTGGATATAACATTAAAACAAAATTTGATTGATATAATTGACTCTATTTAGTGGAATAAAAATTGATGGTTGTTATTATAGATGCATATAGGGAATTATTATAGATTCACTATATTTTAATTTTTTTTATTGAATAGTTTGTACAATTCAAGAAATTTAGAGAGAGAATGGGTCTCCCTTCTCTCTATGCCTCCTTGTTTGTATAGGGGATATCTCAAATGACGAAGGTGGCTGGACAAGAATATCGAAATGCAGTAAGTCTCAGAATACCAAATGGGATACGAAGATCAACAAGGAGTTTAAGGAAGGCAGAGGGGAAGAGGAGGGTGTCATTGTCTTCATTACTGAGTTCCCCGAGTCTATGAGGGCAAAGGACCTTTTCAATCATTTTGAAGAGTTCGAGGTGATTGACGAGGTCGTTATTCCGGTGAAAAGGGATAAGTATGGAAGAAAATATGGGTTTGTTCGATTTTTTGGCATTGAAGACGTGAGAAGACTGGTCTTGAGGTTGGATAATTTATGGTTAGGTGAAAAAAAGTTGCATGCTAATCTCCCCAGATTCCAAAGGGCTAGCTGTTAAGGCAGCGTTCCCTGAGGATTATGGCAAAGGTAAAGGAAAATATCATGATGGTCAAGAGCACAATCAAAAAAAGGGAGGGCCAACAGAGCCTAGGTTTTTCCATGGAAACAGGTATGCTGAGAGGGGGAAGACGTTTCCTGAAGCAGTTAGGCCTAGAACGGATTCTACTTCTATGCAGGCTAAGACGTTAGAGTTTGAGGTAGAGGATTTGACGATGAAGAGGTTCTAAAAGGCGTACGTGGGGAAGGTATTGAATCCGGGGGCAACTTACAACATTCAAATGATGCTCCATGCTGAAGGATATTTTGCTCTGACGGTTACTCCTTTTGGAGCCAACCTGTGTCTGCTCGAAGAAGATGAAAAAGGAGAGTTGAAAGCGTTAGTCGAGGGAGCAGCAGGGTGGCTGAGTCAGTGGTTTTCTGAAGTTAGGAAATGGAGAATGAAAGATGTTGATATGGAAAGATTAACGTGTATGGAATCCCCAGCTTTGCGTGGAGCATTTATTTCTTCGAGTTTATTTCGTCTACTATTGGCAAATACATTTGCTGTGAAGACTCAACCTCAGATCTCTCAAAAATAGACGTAGCTAGTCTTATGGTGAGGACCTCCTGTGGGTCGTTAATCAACGAAGTTCTAAGGGTTAAAATCAATGGCATTGTTTTTAGGATACGAATGGTTGAGGAATCGCTTGGACCGTCCTCTAAAGTCGTCAAACATCCTTTAGATGGTGGTTTGGAGACGGATAGTGAAGAAAGCAATGATAGCTCCTCGTGGAGAGCTTTTTTGAGTAACGATGATGACCAGGAGTTGTTCGAGGACGATGGGACCCAAGAACCTGGCATTGCGCCGAACATTAAAGAAGATTTGCTCCAAAAGGTAATTTCTATCCCATTAAGGAAGGAGTGTGAACAGATGAACCTTAGTATAGGTTTGGAAGGTATAAGTGGTAGCCCTGCTATGTCTACAGCAGCTTTAGCTAAAGATGTAGCAGGTTCTGACTTTGTTGATAAAGGTGGGACCCCCTCTTTTTTAAGTGAATACAGTAAGGGTCATAAAGGTACATAAGACTTGGAATTGGGTCAAAAATCAGGTTTGGTTTTTGATGAGGTTATTAAAGATCATAAGGCCCAAAATCTTGGAGTGGGCTTGCGGGGGAAGAGAGGTAAAGCCAGCTTAGATGATTATCTTCAGCATAGAAACTCTAGTGCTCAAGACGATTCTTTGGACAATATTGACTCATTTGTAGCTTGTTCCCATCTTCCGAAAGTTGCTTTTATGGAGGAACCAGGTACCAATATTCTACCTCATCCTTTATCATCAATAGCTGGTAGATGTTCTAGCTTGTCTGAATCCAGTAGAAAAAGTAGCACATCTTTACATAGTGTAAAGAAGAAGAAGGAAGTGAAGAATGTAAATCCGGAGGAATCAGAGGCTAGATGCCATTCGGTAACTGACTCTGAGGTGTTCCAGGGTAACAAGAGATTTTGGACGAAATTGGAGTCTAAGGTGGCAGTAAAAATTAGGGAAATGATTACGAACCTTGGTGTCAAATGGGGAGGCGTAGATTCAGTTCTTGAGGAAGAAATCAGGTGTTTGGAAACTAGAGATAAAGATGTAGTGGCTAAGAAGGTGCTCCCAGACAATATTGCTCAATGAATATTCTGTCTCTTAACCTAAGAGGGGGTGGTTGTGAGATTAAAAGAAAGAAGGTGGTTTACTTAATTCAATCTAAGAAGATGGACATGTGCTTCATTCTAGAGTCGAAGCTTGCAGTGATAGATCATTCTATAGCGTCGTCTCTTTGGAGTGACTCTGAAGTGGAGTGGACGGAGTCGGGTGCTTTGGGAGCTTCGGGGGGGATCGTTATTATTTGGAGAAAGGGTCTGTTGAATCTGTTGTTCAACTTCAGGGGATTGGGTTTTGTGGGTATGTGTTCTAATTGGAAAGGTAATGACATTTATTTTGTCAATGTATATTCTCCTTGCAAGCTTGCTCTTAAGAGGAAATTTTGGAGTGAATTGCTTTTAACGAAGGATCGTTTTTCTGGTAATCATTGGCTGGTGGGAGGAGACTTTAATGTTGTCTCGAGGGAGAACGAGAGGAAGGGTTTGTCAGTAGGATGTAGAAGATCTGAAGTACAGAGCTTTAGTAGTTTCATTGATGACCTGGGTTGTGTTGACATTCCGTGTGTTGGAGGGATCTTTACTTGGTTCAATGGGAGGGGCACAACTATGAGTAGACTGGATTATTTTCTAGCTTCAGGTGACTTGGTGGAGGATTGGGGAATTGTTGGTCATACTATTTGCATGAGATAAATATCGGACCATTGCCTAATCTGGTTGAACACGAACTGTGCTAATTAGGGCCCGAAACCCTTTAGATTCAACAATGGCTGGATTAAACACCATCTCTTTTTAGACTTCGTTTTGAAAGAATGGAGTTCTTGGAAAATTTCCGGTAGAGGTGATTTTGTTCTGAAGGAAAAGTTGTTACTTCTTAAGAAATCCTTACGGAAGTCGAGTGTAGAAGTGTTTGGTTGGATTGACCTTAAAGTTGATAATTAGGTTTCGTTGCTTCATGATCTTGATATGCTTGTCAGTTCGAACAATGTTAATGGGCAGGATTTTCTTGAACTGCAGTCTAATAGAGTCAAGGCTGCAGAGGAGATTTGGAACAATTTAAGCCTCAAAGAGAATCTATTGAGGCAAAAATCCAGGTTGTTGTGGAATAAAGAAGGTGACCTTAATACCAGTTTTTTCCATAGGATGATGAAGGGGAGGCATAGGAGAAATTATATCTCCTCTATTCTCACGTCGGACGGTAGGAAGAAGGAGGTACATGATATCAAACAAGCAGTTTTCGAACATTTTCAGTAGAACTTTTCTGAAACGAAGAAGGATAGGCATGTGCTTGACGATTTGATTTTTGCTACATTGTTTAATACGGAGAAAAGAGCCCTAGAAGCAGATTTCTCTTATAGTGAAGTTAAGGCTGCGGTATGGGATTATAACGGTAGTAAAAGTCCGGGCCCATATAGAGTCTCCTTCCTATTTTTGCAGGAATGTTGGGAATTGGTTAAAGTTGACATTATGAAGATGGTTAGAGATTTTGTTTCTAATCCTACTCTAACTAAAGCAGCTACCGCTTCTTTCTTGACTTTGGTTCCCAAGGTCCAGAATCCTCAGTCTTTGAATCATTATAGACCTATTTGCTTGGTGGGATGTGTGCAAAAAATTATTTCTAAACTGATGGCGTCTCGTTTGAAGAAGTTTATAGGATCGATCATTTCTGCAGAACAATCCGCGTTTCTGTCTGGTAGAAGCATTGGGGACGGGGTCCTTATAGTGAACGAAATTCTTGATCTAGCTAAAAGAGAGAAGAGAGACTGTATGGCATTCAAAGTAGATTTCGAAAGAGCGTATGATTGCATTTCGTGGAATTATTTGAGGTTACAATTTATTTTTTAAATAATGGACTTAAGTGACACACGCTAAATGTACTCTACAAAATGGAAAAAATGTAGTTGTAGGGAATCGAAGCTTGTTACATTTCATTTATTACTACGGTTGTTCATCTTAACCATTGTAAAATAATTTACAATTTATTTTTTAAATAATGGACTTAATTGACACACGCTAAATGTACTCTAAAAAATGGAAAAAATGTAGTTGCAGGGAATCGAAGCTTGATACATTTTATTTATTACTACGGTGGTTTCATTCAACCGTCGTTAAATGACTCAGCTTTTAAATGGGCGCAAAATTTTTAACCTATTACAACAGCATAAAAGGATGTGTTGTAAGCCTGGCGTTGTTGTTTTAGCGTTTTGTAGTAGTGCTCTTTTCTAAGATGAATTTTGGAGTGAAGTGGTCTAGATGAATGGAGGCTTTAGTGTTTAATGGATCTTGTTCAGTTTTGGTTAACGGGAGTGCTACGAAAGATTTTAAAGTCTCAAGAGGGTTACGACAAGGCGATCATCTATCTCCTTTCCTTTTCTTGCTAGTAATGGAGGGTTTGACTCAACTTATGAAGAAGGCGGTCGAGTTGGATCTCTACCACGGTTTCAAGGTTAGCTCGGACTTGTGTTTTAGCATAGTCCAATTTGCGGATGATACAATGTTTTTGGGAGATTGTAGCTGGGAACATTTGTGGAGTATTAAGGGTATCTTGAGGGGGTTCGAACTTCTTTCTCGCCTGAAGGTAAACTTCTTCAAAAGTTGTATGTCGAGAGTTAACTTGTCAGCTGGTTTTAATCAAGCAGCAGTGGATTTTCTATGTTGTAGAACTGGTAATCTTCCTTTCAAATTTCTAGGTATTATTGTAGGAGAAAGCCCAAGGAAGTATTCTTCTTGGACTCATGCCATTTGTAATATTAGGAATCGTTTGGCTGTTTGGAAAGGGAAGAACCTTTCAGTTGGGGGAAGGGTCGTAATGATTAATTCAATCCTTAACGCTCTTCCCATTTATTCCTTGTCTTTCTACAAAGCTCCTCTTAAGGTTTTGAAGGAAATTGTAAGAATACAGAGTAATTTTCTTTGGGGGTGGATCAGAAAGTATTAGGAAAATTCATTAGATTAAGTGGAGTAATGTGTGCAAACTAAAGGAAGACGGTGAGTTGGGAGTGAAGAATCTTTTTTTATTTAATAAGGCCCTTCTTTTCAAGTGGATATTGAGGCTTTTAACAGATAACGGTGAATTGTGGAAATGATTAATTAAGTGTAGATATGCGCGGGCCGGTACTGCATTGTCGGTTTTATGTAACTCCGGGTGTGGTACAGGTGCTAGAAAAAGGTCTATATGGTGGAAAGACCTTTCTCTTATTTCAATTGATAACTTTTCTCAGTCGGACTGGTTTGTAGAAAATCTGTCTTATGATTTAGGTGATGGAAAGAGCCTTTCCTTTTGGTTAAGCAAGTGGTTGAAAGGCAGCTATGTCAAAGAACTTTATCCTGTCTTATACCCTTTGAGTACTAAACCTTATCTGTCTGTTGCAGAAGGCATAGCCAGGGTGAATGGAAACTTGACTTGGGTGAATAGCTTGACTGCTATTGAAGAAGACTCTAGTAGGAGTAGGGAAATGCAGGTCTTCCAAAGTATGATCGATGCTTTTTTGGTTCAAAGTCAGAATTCGGATGTTTTATTGTCGGCTGGCACAAACGATGATCAGTATACTGTTTCGTCTGGTTGCGAAGGGCTTGTGCAGGCTGTAGTAGTTGAAGAGAGTGGCCAGGTGGATCTGGAGGTGGTGAGATCCGTATGGAAGTTAGGCATCCCATCTAGAATTCAAATCTTCCTTTGGCGGATGCTTCAGTATAGGCTACCTACGAAGTATCAGCTGAGTAAAAGAGGTTTAATTCTTGAAGGTGAGAAGTCCATGTGCATTTTCTGCAGAATTAATGTGGAAACGGCTGACCATCTTTTCTATAGTTGTCTATTTGTAGTTTTAGTGTGGAACTTTATTCTCTCTTAACTTGGTATAAGTATTGTTATTGGAACTAGCTTCTCTACTGCCTTATCTACTGCTTTTGCGTTTTTCAAGCGGCGGTGCGGTAACCATAACGGTATGTTCATTTGGGTGGCAACTGTTTGGCATATCTGGTTGTGTCGTAATGTTGTTCTATTCAATAATGGTAGAATTTCAATTGAAGATGTAGTTAACTCTGTGAAAATTTCAGCATGGCTTTGGTTGGGTAAGATTGTTAAGGTTTCTTCTGCTAGTAATTGGAATGTTTGGTTAACTAACCCATTGGGCTGTTTACCTTGAACATGTTGTTGTATGGGATTGAGTAACCCTTGTACTCGTTTCCTAGTATTGTTCTATTGCTTTTTACAAAAAAAAAATGTTTATTGAAATAATAGTTTCAAATTGTATTCAAATTCAATTTTACAAGTGATTTAATTCAAAATTTATAGCTAAAAGTATAAAATCCAACAATTTTATGAGTTAATATTTGATTTTAAAACAATGGTTAATATGACTATGCATTGATACAATGTCGTCTCAAGTTTTTGGAGGTCCTGTGTAGGTTAGTCACAATTTAACAAGGGTAAAACAAACAGAGACCATATTTAACCAGGATTTCACCTGAAAATTATTTCATGAGATCCTATTTAACTATAGTTTATCCCTAACAAATTTGAGGCCATATGCGGTAGTCCGCCTTGCACGCCCTCAAAGACGCCCCTGCATTGATATATACATATTTTAATTAATTACAATTATACAACACTCACAAAAATGCTTAGATCTTCAAATAATTAAAACATGGAGAATAAAAATGTTTTTTTTTAATCACTGATAAATCAATTATTATAACTAAATTATTATTTAAAAATCAACATCTTTATTTGAAAGGATTAAAATTTGAGACCCATGCTATTCTAAAACAAATTAGTTTTGACATGTAATGTTTAAAGATTTCAAATATAAAAGACACATGTGGTCCTATAAACAATTATGATAGTGGTCCATTACACTTGCTATTGGCAAATATTAAATGGTCCAAGATATGTACACAGCATTTTTATGTTCACTCATTTCTCTCGTATTTTAGACATGTACACATGTACATTTTATGTTCACTCATTTTTCTTGCATTTAAAAAAAACACACACATATATATATATATATATATATATATATATATATATATATATAGAACATATCAAATGAAAGTGATTTTAAAATGAGAGATGAGAGAAACAAACAACAAGTGTTAGATCAAGTTAATAAGAGAAATGAAATGCACGTTAATAAAAGAGAGAATTTAATAGCCACATTAATGAATATGTTTAATCATAATTTTTTACTGATCTAACGGTTGTTGTTTGTTCCTCTCATCTCGCATTTTAAAATCCCTCTCACTTGATATGCCTTATATATATATATATATATATATATATATATATTTCATATCTTATGAGAATGACATTTTTATATAAAAACATGAGAATGAATCTGAATCATTAGATTTTAAAATAAATGGTGGAGATTATGTGTGATTTTTATTTTTCTCTCTCCTCCATTATTAAAATAAATGATGGAGGAGAGAGAAAAAAAACTGACACATAATCTCCACCATTTATTTTAAAATCTAATGGTTCAAATCCATTCTCATGTTCTTACTTAAAAATGACATTCTCATATGATACGTTATATATATATATATATATATATATATATAACCTACTTCAAGGATTTTATCCATAACCAATCAAAAAACTTATTCTATCTCAACTCCAACCTCCTGTATGAACACCATGGAAAATTCAAATGATGAAAACACTCTTGTACCAGAATTCTTACAACAAGATGACATAGGCCAAGAATGCAAGGAGTTATTACCCACATTGCCATTAGCAAAAGGTTGGATTGAAAGTGACTTATATCAATATCAAGGATTTTGGTTTTTCCCAAAGGTTCTCCATGGTGTTTTATCTTGTCAAAAACACTTTCAAGCCCTTGATACTGATATCCTCTTAGTCACTTTTCCCAAATCAGGTACAACTTGGCTCAAAGCATTAATGTTTGCTTTGATAAACCGCAACAAATATTCAACTATTCATAGTAATCATCCTTTGCTCACTAAAAATCCTCACGATCTTGTTCCCTTTTGGGAGGTTGGCCTTTACTACGACAAAGATTTAGTTCCTGATCTCCAAACAATATATCCTCCAAGACTTTTCTCGACTCATCTATCTTATGAATCATTGCCAAAATCTGTGAAAGACTCAAGTTGCAAGGTGGTATATCTATGTAGAGATCCTAAAGACAATTTTGTTTCATTGTGGCATTTCGCAAACAAGAATAGACCAAGAAGTAGGGAAACAGTTCCGTTAGAAGATGCTTTTGAGAGTTTTTGTAGTGGAGTATCTCCTTTTGGACCTTTTTGGGAGCATGTATTAGGATATTGGAAGAAAAGTTTGGAATGTCCAAAGAAGGTTATGTTTTTGCAATATGAGGAAATGAAAATGAGGCCTAATTTTTATTTAAAAGAGATTGCTAAGTTTTTGGAGTGTCCATTCTCCAAACAAGAAGAATCTAAAGGCGTGGATGATGATATATTAAATTTGTGTAGTTTTGAGAAGTTGAGTAACTTGGAAGTCAACAAAATTGAAAAAAATTCTTTTAAAGTTGAAAACAAAAGTTTTTTCCGTCTTGGCCAAGTTGGAGATTGGAAAAGTCTTCTTACAACAGAAATGATTGAGCAAATAAACACTATTACGGAAAAGAAATTTGCTAAACATGGGTTGAAGTTTTAGAATATGAGATGTTTCAATTAATATTTATGTTGTAATATGTTTTATTTTGTTGATGCCACTTTAGTTTTGTTTGTGTTGTGTTACTTTGATTTTATTCTATTTTTTCTTTGTAATTGTGGTAAATTAGGAGATGCTTTGCACAAGATCCTGTGCTAGTCTAGTCCGCTTCTATCAATAAAATTTTATTTATAAAAATATTTCACATTTTATTAAATTTTTATTTTTTTATTATTTAATAAATGTAGAAACATATAATATATATATATATATATATATATATATATATATATATATATATATATATATATATATATATATATATATATATATATAATTTCATATTTGTTAAAATTTATATAAACTCTACTAAACTATATGATTTCATCCCATCATCTTTCTAAATAAAGCGTCTCACATCAATTATTTTCTACAGTAAATAAGATTTATCTTTAAAATTTATCTATTTTAGGATCATTTATTCTCGATGCTCTAAATTATAGAATATAAATTTTATTTTATAAAAGGCTCATATATTGAAAAAGCAGATAGTATAAAAAAGAGTTAGCGGATTATATCAAAATTCACTCAAAAGATTATAATCTTATAAAAAAATTTATGCCTATTTTTGACAATGTCATTTTAATATTCAAAAGGATAGGAGGCAAAAAGTGCAAGAGAAATAGAGGCGAATCCTATATTAGTAAAAATCATATGCACACTTTCCTTATATATGTTAAATAGCCTATATGCAATTAAAATAGTGCAAGATTCCCATGTGTTTCTTTGATGTGGAGGCACTAAATTCATTTTAAAAAATTGACCATCAAGAGAGAATCAATTTCAATCAAAAACTAGTATAATAGCCGTTTGCACATATTCTCGTCGGTGATGCATATTGGTGATGCGTATTTGTTGTTAGAATAAATTTTTATAAAAAAAATCTAATTAAATTAAGATATACGTTAGGTTTAAATATTTATAAATTAATTAATTAAAAAAAGAATGTTTGTGTAATTAATTAATTTAGTTTTATTGATATAAATAATTGGTATTAATAAAATAAGTTTGTGAATGAAAAGAATTCAAAAAAATGAAGTTTAATAAAAATAAAATATACTACAACATAGGACTTAATGTGAATAAAACATTTGTATTGGTTAGTATAAGAATTTGTTGTGTATTTTAAAAGAAAGAAATAAATTGTTGTTAGATATAAAGTCAAGTAATGTAATGATGATATAAAATAATAATTAAAAAAATAATTTAATTGTTAGAACAAAAACAAATGAAAGTAAAGTAAGGTTTAAATTACCAATAGTTAGTTGGTCCAGTGGTGATTGGTGTTGGACTTGGTAGGGAGAACCGCGGTTCAATCCCTTGCAACTATGATCGGAAGGGGGTTGGATATACAATGATTTAGTTTTATAAATATCATAATTGTATAAATAAGCACAGATTTACTTTTAAAATGTAATAAAAATGTAAATAAGAAAAACAAAATTGTATTACCAAAATAATTTATTATATTAAAAAAAAGACGCATTTTTAAAATAAAAACAATTTTTTTTTACCAATATTATTTTACATCACTAATATATATTTCAATTTTTCATGTATTATGTTTAAAAAAAATGTATTTTAAATTAAAAGTAATTTCAAATATATGCAATGATTTAGTTTTATAAATATCAACTAGTAACATAGTATTTGAAAATATTATTTTAATTGTATAAATAAATATTTGTAACATAAATAAATACATTTTATGTAAGTATTATTACAACTATCTATTTCGTAGGATATCCATATCAGTACTCGTGTATTCGTCCGGGTATTGGTGTGGTAAGCACGCTTTTGTTTTTAAAATATAATAAAAATGTAAATAAGAAAGACAAAATTGTTTTACCAAAATAGTTTATTATTTTTAAAAGAAAGACATATTTTTAAAATAAAAACAAAATTGTTTTATCAAAATTGTTTTACATCAATAATATATATTTCAATTTTTCATATATTATATTTAAAAAATTGTATCTTAAATTAAAAATAATTTCAAATATATGCAATCATTTAGTTTTATAAATAACAACTAATAACATAGTATTTAAAAATATTTTTTTAATTATATAAATAAATATTAGTAACAGAAATAAATAAAATATTTAAATCAATAGTAACGTTGTTCTCGTTATTATTTAACATTTAAATCAATAGCTTAATATTAGTAACATTTGTATGTACGTACCCGTGTGTTCGCATAGGTACTGGTGTGATATGCACGTTTTTGTTTTTAAAATGTAATAAAAATATAAATAAGAAAAACAAAATTGTTTTACCAAAATACTTTATTATTTAAAAAAACATATTTTTAAAATAAAAACAAAATTGTTTTCATTTAAATTAGTAAATATAAAAAAATATAATTTATATTAAAAAATTATAGAATCAATATCCGCAGGCACCGGTTGATGACGCATATTTGTTTTAAAAAAATAAAAAATAAAAAAAAGACAAATTTATTTTACCAAAAAAAAAATTATTATTAAAAAAACATATTTTTATTTATATTTTGAGCATAAATATAATTTTTCCATATATTCAAAGAAATTAATTGAAATATTCTTGACATTGTATAGTAATTAATCTCATATACAAATATTTGGATCAACCGTATATTTTCCGGTATGTAAATATTAATTTTGTTTTGATTTTTTTTATAAAAATATTTATGCAATGATTTAGTTTTGTAAATATCAAATAATAACATAGTATTTGTAAATATTATTTTAATTTTATAAATAAATATTAGTAACATAAATAAATACATTTTGCTTGTATTTGGATTTATACCTTATTTTAAATATATTTATCTATTTTCTTTAATTGTACCATAATTGTAATAATTCGTGGGAACGCACGGGCATTCGCACGCGTACTGATGAATTATGCACAATTGTTTTCAAAATGAAATAAAAATGAATTTTGTTTTGACATTAATTATAAAAATATTTTGATGACTAAAAAACTTGTTCTAAATTATAAAAGGATTTGAATCATCAATACACTTTTTCATATATAAAAATAAAGTGCCATCTAAAATATTCAAATTTTTCCCGTGTATTAAAATCTTTGTCTCATATCCTCTATTATATCATTAAAATCTTTTTCATATATAGTTGTTTCCTATGACCTTTTCTATGTCCTTGAGACCCACAATTTATTATTTAAAATATATTTAGTCTTTCATATTTATAAGCATGATATATTGACAGACGAGAGATTGTAGCAATATTGACGCAGACTTGCTATTGTCATGTCATGGTTGTAACTTAGAAAAAATGACTATTACAATGAATTTTTCAATATTAAAAGATATCAACTTTCTGTTAAAAAATAATGAATATTATAAAGTAAATGTTAAAATAATCATGAATATGTTGAATAAATTTAATAATAATTTAAATCTCGATAAAAAAATGTATTGTAATTTATTTCTTTTGGCCATATCCCCTATCTTGCGGAGTTACCGCCCGCAAAAAAAATCAAAATATCTGTTAATTGTAATTATTCTAGATATTTATATTAAAAATTGATGATTAATAAAAATATAAATAATTGATATATACTTTTTTATTAAAAATATTTTTTTTATTTTATATAATAACAAATTTTAATATACTATTTTAAATTTTCCAGTTTCAGAAATATGTTTACATTTTTCGTGCTTAAATTAACTTATATCTTAAAAGTCACTTTTTTTTAAATTAATGACATTAATGTACTTGTAAATTTGTATTTAATTAATATACTTATTTCATAGAACTTTCTAGTTGATTATGAATATAATTATTATAGAAATGTCAATAAATTGTTTCTTAATATTCTTCTCTTATCATTTAAACAAAAATAAGCATTTTATAAAAAAAAAAAATTATAATTATGTTTTTTTTAAAGAAAATTTGCGTTTTTAATAGGACTTGATTTTATTTTTGTTTTTGTTTTTGAATTTTATTTGTTGTTGTTAGACAAAAGTGAGCTTTTGATTTGAATGATTTTTATTTAGAAGTTGATGGTGTTCCAAATATGAATTTATTATTTTAAGTTGCAAATTTTAAAATTAATTTTGTTGAGTGATTTAAGGGTTATAAATCTTGTAATTGATCTTAAAAAATTAAATAGAGATTGAATTTTTAAAAATAATATTTTCTTGAATAATTAATGACATTTACTTGAATAATTAATGACATTTATATATTTTTAGAAAAATAACACAACAAAAATGGAAAATTTAATTAATTTAAAATATTATAAATATATTAATATTAATCTGTTTTGTATCGATCATGAATGAGTTAATTAATACTATCAAATTCAATAAATATTATAAAATAAACTATTTGACTTGAAAAATTAAATTAATTTTTTTAATTATAATTTTTAAATCTAGAATAAAATATTATAAAATGGAAGTATTTTTTTTTTTAATTTTCTTTTATCGTGGAGAAGAAGCAAATTATATATTTCAATTAATAATGATTATTTAATATACTCTTTAATATTTTCATTAAAACTCTCTATTATAATTCCACTCAATCAATTGAAACTACAATTTAAAGTTGTACACCCTCTCATTTATTTATATGGCACGAAAGTGAATTGGTCTTAGTTTTGTTACTCTCATAAAAAATTCTAAGTAATTGAGACATTTAAATTGTTTATTGTACCATCATATAATTTATTTATCTAAAAACAAATATATTGAGTATCATTAATTTATTTAAATAAAAAAAAACATCTCAAAAGAATATTTTAAAATAAGTATAATAAAAAAATGCTATAAGTTTCTTTGGCATTTCAAAGTTGAATTGGAAGTGTCAAATACTACCACTCATCCTGTTTGCCTATCACATCATTTTTTTTTTTTTTAATCTTGGTATTCGGCCTTGCGACTGTTTAATTTAAAAGGGATCAATCTCATCGTCCACTAGCGGGGGCTCATTTAAAGCTGGAGCAAAGCTCCGTATGTACTAGCCCACACAAGGATTTATTGCACCTAATAGAATTCAAACCTGAGACCTTGAAAGGAACACACTCTCAAGACGCAAGTCTCCACCACTAGACCAATCCTTGAGGGTTTGTCTACAGGGGTGTGCAAAAAAACTGGTTTACAAGAACCAAATTTAAAAATATGGTGCACCAATTTCAAAAATCCATATTATTTGGTTTAAAAATTAGTCTAAATTCATTTTATTAAAACCATAAAAAACCAATGTCCATTTTTTAAAACCAATACATAAATGATTAGTCCACTTTTTAAATATAATTTACTCTTTGTCTTGTTTTTGTTTCATAGTTATAAATGACAATTAAGGTAATATATATATATATATATATTAAATGAACTTTGTGTTCTCATAGTTTCATAATGATGCATTTAGGACCTGTTTGAATTAGATTTCAAAAATTGTATTTTAGTTTTTAAAATTTTAAAAATAGAAAACTTGTTTGGGTCTACTATTTTACAAAACTCTTTCTAAAAACGGATTTTAGAATCATTGTTTTTAATATAAAAAAAGTAGAACTGATAATACATGTTTTCGTCTTCTACTTTTCAATTTTGAACTAAAATTCAGAACGAAAACACACGAAAAAGTGGCTCTTTTCATTAATAGTAATCTTGTAATTTTTTGCAACTCATTTATAAAAAGTCAAATTATTATTATACTAAAACACGTAGATGATATTAGTTATCACTTCAAATAATTTAAATTTAAGTTTTAAATATTTGATAAATTAAAGTATCATTCAACTTATTTATTAAATAATAATAAATAACATTAATCAATTTACTGCCAATTAATTTCATTTAATTAGTCAAAACAAGATTAAGTGAAATTTGATTTTAAAACTGGTCCAAACAAAAACTGGTTTTTTTGGTGCAAATCGGTTATAACCAAACTGATCCAAACATAAACCGGTTTTAGAAAAATAAACCAGTTTTATCAAAGTGATTTTAAAAACCAAACTGATACATATATGTGGTTCAATTTGATTTGGTTTTAGAACCATGCACACTCCTATTTGCCTATCACATCATAATAGACATCACTTTTCTGTCTTATAATGCGGTATGCATCATGATAAACCTAGAAATAAAAAATTACTGACTCATAGCTAGCTCATCAAATCACAATAAAGCATGATGTGGAATATTAAAAATTGAATATTTAAAAATTTATATAAAATTACATAAATTCTTTTATTAATTTAGATAAAATTTTATTTAACTCTAAATTTATCCTCCTTTTTAAAAGATGGATTAAACATCAGTGATGTAATATCAAATTCCTTAAAATACTCTCAAAATCTCTAATTCATTGTATTTTGATATGAAAGAACATGATTACTCCTATGTCTCAGATATTTGTAAAAGAAATAATAAATTTGTGTCTATAATTTTTTGGGTATACATAAATACTTTACTTAACATTATATATTTTTTCTGTATATAAAATTATTTTTGTTTTGATATTATTTATAAAAATATTTGAATCAATAGTAAATTTATTTTTGTATATAAATTTTAATTAAAAAATATTTTTGTAGAGATCTAGTCAAATCTATTTTTTTTTTTTAAATAATCAAATACATTAAAATCAATTATAAATTTTTTAAATTACTTTTCATTTTTTAAAATAAAAATTGCATACACCTTTATCAAAATTTCAATATATATATATATATATATATATATATATATATATATATATATATATATATATATATATATAGGATTTAATGGTAGTGCACTGTTAGTGTAAGACAGTTTTGCACATACAACCAATTAAAACTTTTATATTTGCCATGTCATTTCAGTATTTTAAAAATAAAATTGGGATTTATTCTGATCCATGTCTCTCATTGGTTGACAGTGTAAAATTATTTACACTGTCAGTGTATTTTCTTTTTTCTCATATATATATATATATTAATCATTCATTATTATATATTAATTATTTCATGGTCATAGTTAAATTCTTTCTTTTTTTTTAGATTTGGTTTTGTTTTTTAGAAATGATACAAAAAAAAATATTTGAATAAAACTTATTTTATGAAAATTATTCATTTTTTTTTTGTTTTAGTATTTTTATAAATTAAAGAATATTAGAACACAAGCATATTTTGAAAATTATGAAAACTCTAATGGATAAAGTATTTGTGTAAGATATGAGGACATTAACCGGAACAATTTTTTTTTTTTGAAAAGCAATTGATTCAAATAGAATACAAGGGGTATTCACCCAAACAAACCAGAAGAAATTCCCCACCAACACAACCTAAGCTCAACCAACAAAAGGGTTAAGGTTGAAAGGTAAAAAGTTAGTGTTGGGTTGAAGAATATCACCCAAATATAACCACTTCCAAACTAGAAGTTTAATATCCCAAACAATCACTGATATGGAAAATAAATCATTCTTAAAAATAATAGGATTCCTAACTAACCATAAACTCCAAACAGCCGCAACCCAAATCGTTCTCATCCTCAATCTTTCCGCCTTGCATAAGTTATCCCCGCTCCAATTAACAAAAAAATTCCAAGGGCAGCCAGCAAACAAAGAAGGGCTGCCACACCAATCAGAAATTCTTTTCCAAACTTCAACCGCAAAATGACAAGAGAAGAAGAGATGATTAAAATTTTCCTCAAAGTCGTTGCAAAAGACACACCTTACATCGGAAGAGATCACCCCGCGTTTAGTCAAAAGATCCTTCGTTGCCAATTTTTTCCATAAAAACCTCCACCCGAAATATTTGATTCTAGTCGGAATCTTCAAATTCCACAACAAGTCGAAAGCTCTACACTGCTCCTGATGAACCAACAATTTTTCCCTATTCTCCGTTAATTTACTATAAACATCACGAACTGCAAAATCCAGTTTGTTCCCAAGATTCCAACAAACAGCATCAGTCGCCGGTTGCGACGGAACTATACCTTCCAAAGCTTTCCGCAGATTCTGGATGTCTTCCACCAAGCCAATGTCAAGAGAATATTGCACACCAAAATTACCCCATAACCAAGCACCATTGATAAACACTCCCATACCAGAAACAGAACTAAATTTCAACGAACTCGCTTGGAACGAAAGCCTGAACAACTCCTTAAGAGGGACCGGCCCCACCCAATTGGCCAACCAGAAAGGAATAGAGTTCCCTGCGCCAAGCTTATGCGACACTGCACCTGCAAAACTAAAAACACTGTTAGAAAAACCAGCCCCATTCCTCAGAACATCCCTCCACCAGTAAGAAGCCAAACCACTCCGGTTTTCGCCTTCGTGTAACACAAGGTGTACGACATTCCCGTACCTACTCTTCAACACATCCTTCCATAATGCTTCCTTGTTTTCCAATAGTTTCCACTTCCATTTAGATAGAAGCACCGTATTAAAATTGGATAAATTAAGCACACCAAGGACACCCTCAGATTTAGGACTACACACCACCTCCCACCTAATCCAATGAATCTTCGATTTCTCGTCACCTCCTCCCCAAAGAAACCGATTACGAATCGAATCGATCCTTTTTATAACAGCAATAGGCACTTTATAAAAAGAAAACCAGAAAATAGGGATGCTCGAAAGAACCGAATTTAACAAAGTAACTCTCCCCGCCATCGAAAGGAATCTCCGCTTCCACGAAGACAACTTCCTGTCAAATTTATCAATAAAAAAATTCCACGATCCAGTCCTCTTGGGATTACAACCAATCTGGATCCCCGGGAAATGGAAGCAAGCTTTCTCAATTTTACAAGATAAGAAATTAGCAGCAGCCGCTAAAAAGTGGGGGCTGACGTTAATTCCAATTATCCGACTTTTCAGAAAATTAACCTTAAGGCCTGATATAAGTTCAAAAACCCTCAAAACAGATTTAATACACCACAGGTTTTGCCAATTACCTTCTCTGATAATAAGAGTGTCATCCGCAAATTGGATTAACTCTACCGACAAATTCTCATCAAAACGAAAACCTCTGAAAAGTCCAACAACAGTAGCCTTCTTCATCATTTGGGCTAAACCTTCCATCACTAGCACAAAAAGAAAGGGGGAAAGAGGATCCCCTTGACGCATACCACGTTCTACTTTAAAATCCTTCGTCGGGCTCCCGTTCACCAAAACTGACATATTACAACTAAAAATACACGCCTCCATCCACTTCCTCCATCTACTCCCAAACCCCATAGTTACCAACAGCGAACGCAAGTAATTCCAATTGACGTAGTCATAAGCTTTTTCAAGGTCGACCTTGAAGAGCAGACAATCTCTATTATCTCTAGTAGCCAAATCAACAATCTCATTAGCTATGACAACCCCTTCCAACATTTGTCTACCCGGAATGAACGCAGATTGACAATGCGAAACAAGCCCACCAATCACCTTCTTAAGCCGCGTAGCCAACAATTTCAACAGAATCTTATAGATGCAACCAACCAAACAGATGGGTCTATAATCCCCCAGGTTGATTGGATTCTCCACCTTAGGAATAAGAGAAATAAAAGTCGAGTTAAAAGCTTTGGGAAGGTATGCCCGATTGTAAAAATCCCTCAAAAAGTTAGAGATGTCCTCCTTGAGAATCGACCAACAATTTTTTATAAACACAAAATTGAACCCATCCGGACCCGGACTTTTATCACCACCACAACTCCACACCGTTTCTTTAATTTCAACATCCGAAAAAGGCTCCTCCAGAGAATCAGCATCTGCCGAAGACAGAACTCTGAAAACATTCTCCTCAAAGACCGGTCTAATGAACTCCGACTCAGAATACTTGGCTAAAAAGAAACTCCTAACCTCCTCCTTAATAGTATCAACAGAGGCAGCTCCTCCCAAATTCGAAGCCAACGAACCAATGAAATTCCTTTTCATCCTTCCCTTTATAGAATTATGAAAAAACCTGGAGTTGACATCCCCCTCAGCAAACCACTTCTTCCTAGCTTTTTGACTCAGCAAGGAATCCTTAATTCTCAAATTACTCCACATTTGACGGCAAGCATCCGCTCTCCGCTCTACTAACGCCTCCACTTCATTCATACTGCAATCCTGTAATTTAAGGTCCAGGATGTTCATTTCTTCCATATCCTCTTCCGCCTTTAGCTTGTACCAACCAAACACCCTTTTACTCCACTCTCTAATCTTTCCTTTCAACATTCTGAATTTCTCCTTAAGTACATAATCACTCCTACCCTTGATCTTGATATTACTCCATTCCTCTTCAACAAACTTTCTAAACACAGGATTCTCAAACCAAGCATCAACGTATTTGAAAGGTTTGCTACCCCAATTGACGATTTTAAGCTGTAACCAAACCGGACAATGGTCTGACACATCCCTTTTACCCACCTTTTGGTCAACGATACCCCACTTCCTAATCACCTTATCGTCCACCAAGAATCTATCCAGCCTGCTCATCGCACGACCCTCTCCGCTGAACCACATAAACCTATTGCCAGAAATAGGAAGATCCACAAGACCAGTCTCCAAAATAAACTCTTTAAAGCCTCTCACTTCAGCTGGTATGCCTGAAGCATTCGACCCCTTCCTTTCAGAACTGTGAGCCACCGCATTAAAGTCTCCTCCCAAAATCCAATAACCGTCCTCAAAATTGGCTTTTAAGGATAAAAGTTTGCTCCACAGTTTCCTTTTAGATCTTAAGTCACAAGCAGAATAAATATTGAATAGATAAAAAACTTCACCTTCCCAAGTAACCTTACTGCCCAAGAAACCCTCTCCTATGAAAGAACAAACAGGTTGAACTGTCCTCTCGTTCCACATAATAATTATCCCTCCAGATTGACCCCTAGCTTTACTATAGGACCAACCAACCTCACAATTGTTCCACATACTGTTAACAAGCGCAGAATCAACCTCAAGAACTTTGGATTCCTGAATGAAAAAAACATCAGCCAAACCTGCGGTAATCGTCTTACAAATCCTTTTTCTTTTGGTGAGATTCCCACTCCCTCTAATGTTGTAAGAACCAATAATCATTGGTCAAGATTAGAACTCACCTTCTTGCAAATAAAGCTTACCTTGTCTTGCTTCTCCAATTCATTCAATAAATCCGGGAAAACCATAGAACCTTCGTTTGCCACCACTCCCAACTTTGAGGCCACCTCCCAGATCTTACTACCCACTTCTGTTTCTTGTTGTTCCCAAAACCTTTGATTGCAGAATCTAACATCCGAATCAGATGTACTATCACAACATAAAACCGCTCCAGCAGACATCATCCTTGAATCCTTTGAGTTGCAATCTGACCCTCCAGGCTTCAGAACAGGCGCCACAACTTCGTTCCTAATCAGAGGAGCAAAAAAGGAGTTTTGGGAAAAGTTTTCAATTGGGTCCTCCTGTTCATTAGGCCCAAATGAATTAACCGACCCACAAGCCCTTTTCACCTTTTTCTTTTTAAATCTAGCTTTAAATTTAGATTTATCCACCTGTCCTAACACCTCTGTCAATTTCTTAAATTTAACTTTTTTTGAAACAGCTTTGTTGTCTTCTAGTAAAGACTTTCCTTCCTTAAACTCCAAAGTATTGCCCACCTGAGATAAAGAATTCGCAGCAGATGAAATGTCAACATCCACCCTTACCTCCGACCCTAACACCACCTTTTTTGCAGCTTTTACTACTTCCAAAGCAACATCAAAACCAACTCTGTTGAAAGTAGAGTCAGCTACACCGATAATAGGCATAGCTCCGTCCCTAGGTGTAGGTTCTGCCTGATCTCCTCCCCTAGGAAACCTCTATTCTTCCCCACTAGTGAAAGCCGACCGGATAACATCATTATCCTCCAAGTTACTACCCAGTGGATTAACTTCATCCTTCTCCATGTCCACTATATCGCCTCCGCAGTTACTCCACCCAGCTTCAGAATCTGACGAAGAAACCACATTGACATTCTTCTTGTCTCCAGAAAACCCCGTAATACGCAAAGGTCCATGGATGTCTTCCGTCATTTTGATCCAGAAAGTTTCCTTGTTGATCTGCACCTTGAATGTTTCGTTCAACACCATAGCGCAGTTAGTTCTAACCATTATCCGAGCAACATCCATACATGTTCCCTTCGACGTATTATCGTCTACACACATAAATTTACCCACAGTCCTTGCCAATAATTAGAAAAACTCAAAGTTCCAAGCTTGACAAGGAATCCCAAAGCACCGAAGCCAAGCGACTCTCTCATTATCCACCTCCTCTTCACTCCATTTCTTGATCACAGAAAACCACTGCTTCCACCATGTCTCCCCCTCCCTAATCAGGTCTCTAATTTCACCCTCTTCGCTTTCCTCTAATAAACATAAGTTAGCTCCAAGGGGAGTAACTCTGATAGAGAAATAGCCTTCTATTTCAAAGCTGGATTGAATGTTATACGACATCCCCGGATTGATCACCACCCCTATATAGGCCTTCTTGAACCGCACCATATCAGAATCTTTCGGAAAGAAAGAAAGATGGGTTGCAGGTTTCCGATTCCAAAGATTTTCCTTGTTCCCTTTGTTCAAGACCGCTGCAGCATACGATTTCTCCCCTACTATTCCTCTATCAAATCCTTCAGCATCCCCATTTGTAAAACCCTTAAAACTCCTACCTTCACCAGCATAACCCATAAATCTTCTACCTTCACCCCTGTTAAACACCATCGGATTCTTGAACTCTCCCCCAGAAACACCGTCTTTGCCCTTACCTTGCTTTCTCGAGTATCTTTGAACGTTTGCATGAATCTTGACTTTATCAATGAAGATATTGTCAAGTTTGACCCCCAGCACTCTTCCATCTTCCACATTGCTAAACTTCGCAAAACCAAACCTCTTCCCTAACTTGTTCCTTTTTGGTGGAAAGACAACTTCACAAACCGAACCATAATCACCAAATAGCTTGAACATCTCCTCTGCATTGATCCTCTCCGGCACTTCCGAAAAATAAAACGTTACACCCCCACTCCCTTCACCGACTCTACTTCCTCCAACGGGAAAGACATCCCATCTTTCCTTCAAGAATCTAAACCCCTTCTTCCTAGGGTTTTGCCACATTGCTCCCTTTGAACTTGTTTTTATCTTTCCTTTCATGTAAAAACTAGAAATCTCATTTCTCAATGTACATACATAACCCATAAAATTAACCAACAATTTTTTTCTAACTATTTTTTTTAGATCTTAAAGTTAGTTTGAAAATAGATAATATTATTGTGTTGAAATTTTATAATGAGTTGATAAAAAAAGAATAAAAATATATTTGAAATACCATCATTTTCTATACATCAATAACACATTAATTATTTACAAAGACAATAAATATTCTATCTTTAATAAAAAAAATTAAATATAGTATAAAAGAGCATATTATTAAATAAAAAATAAGAAAAAAAGAATATGGAATATGGAATATTTTAATTTTATTTATTTACTTAATTGTATTATTATGATTCAAGTTGGCAAAAAGACACTATTTGCATGTACCTGCAAACAATCAATGTTCAGATAAAAATAGTTGAAGATAAGAAGAAGAAAAATAAAGAAAAAATGATAGATAGAATCAAATATAAAATGCTCGGTAAAATAATTTTTAGAAAAATATCCGTCCATTTGATTTATTTTTCAAATTTGGCATTTAGTGCAAGTTCACATATTCGATTTATTAGATGATAAATTATAAACTTATATATGAATATTTATTAAAAATTTGTAATAAAATAGAATATTTAAGTTAAAGAGTAAATCACATTTATTATAATTTTAAATAATAATAAAATATTTAAGTTTAAAAAAATATATTGGAAAAGGTAGATGGCAGGGAGGGAAAAAGGGAGAGGAAGGGGCGGGGGAGACCCCCTCGATTCTTGGGGCCACCGTCGCCAGAGATTCCACCGGAATAACCGTAAAATGTACCGGAAGTACCGTCAGGGCACTCAGAGCTATCAGAACATGAAGTTTCTAGTATGCTAGAGAGTAATCAAGAAGAAGAGATTCCCAAAGTTATGAAGCACGATGAAAATGGTGAAACCCTAGATCAAGCATCAACCGTGGTGGAGCCAAGAAAACTTTGGGTAGATGTTATCAGCAACAACCGCAAGGCTTCCAATGGTATGAATCTTGATTTTTATTGCTCCTAAGATTGTTAATGGCGAAGTTGTAGTAGAAATTGAAGAATCGGATATTGAATCTGAAGTGAAATACTGGGAGAGTGCTTTAATCATTTATGTTTTAGGGGGAGAACTTAGAATGAATATGGTGAAACAGTTCATGATGAAGAATTGGAACACAGTTCAACTACCTGAATTACGCTATCATGATGATGGTTATTTCCTTATGAGATTCAAATCCTTTAGGGAGAAGGAAGAAATACTTATGAATGGTCCCATACACAATTAGGAACATGCCGATGTTGTTGAGAGATTGGAAACCAAATTTTAACATAAAGAATGATATGCTAAGAACCATTCCTCTATGGGTGAAGTTGCCTCAATTGCCGTTGGAATCATGGGGAGCTAGAAGCTTGAACAAGATAAGAAGTGCTATAGGGACACCAGTTGTGACTGATGAATATACTGCTCAGAAATTGAGAGTATCTTATGCGAGAATGTTAATAGAAGTGGATGCTACACAGCAGGTTCTTAAGGAGATCTGTATCAGAAATCATGATGGGAAGTTAGTTAAGCAAAGTATAGAATATGAGTGGCTGCCTAAATTCTGTGGAAGGTGTCAAAAATTTGGGCATAACTGTGCAGTGCAGAAGAATAGCCAGCAATGGAGACCTAAACACAAAGTGGAGGCTCAGAAGGAACAACATAAAGAAGTTGCAGTCCAAGAGGATAAGCCTTAAATTAGTGTCATTGAGGAAAAGAGCAAAAGCAAGAATGAAGAGGTTGGCTCCCAGGATAGTGGTAGTAGCAACAAGGAAGAGGAGACCTTGTAAAAAACACCGAGGGGCAAAAGCCCTGATAGGGGAAGGATGCACTTAAGTCAGCTTGAGACATCTAATATCAATTGTAGCAATGGTTTTGTGGCTTTAGAGGAATTGATAGATCCTCTAGGGCATAATACCATTGTTTTATGATTGTATCCTGGAATGTAAGGGGGCTAAATAAGGGTGGTAAATTTAGAGAGATTAGCTCCCATCTCTTAAATTTACATCCAGATATTTGCATTCTTATTGAAACTAGGGTGAAGCAAGCTAGATCTAGTCTTATCAGAAGCAAAATCAACCTCCATGATAAGTATGTGGACAATTATAGTCAGCATGATAATGGGAGGATTTGGGTTAGTTGGAACTCTAGGGCTGTTGATATTTGTGTTGACAGTTGCTCTAGCCAATTTATTCATTGTAAAGTCTGTGATACTGCAAGAAAGATTCAGTTTAGGATGATTGTGGTGTATGCTATGAATACTTTGGACCAGAGGAAGCAACTTTGGAATGACATTGCCTTATTGCCTATCAATAATAGTGAGCCTTGGTGTATCATTGGAGATTTTAACAATGTGCTGAGGAGTAAAGATAGAGTTGGCGGCAGAATGGTGCTAGAGAATGAATTCAAATATTTACAAAGGTTGATGGATTCTTGCAATTTGGCTGAGATGGATAACAGTGGAGACTACTACACTTGACATAATAAGCACATCTTGGATCCTATCTATTCTAGGATTGATAGAGTCCTTGGGAATATTGCTTGGTTTCAAAATATGGATTTTCATTTGAAGTATTTGCCTCTTAATGTCTCAGATCATGCTATCTTGCAGCTGTGTAACATGAATCATAACAGACCCTAGAAAAGCAGTTTTAAGTTCATTAATTGTTCTACTGAGATGGAGGGTTTTTAGGAGGCAGTAACTAGAAGTTGGGCTGAACCTATTATAGGCTCTCCCCCTTATGTCCTTTAGGAGAAGGTTAAAAGACTGAAACCTGTTATTAGGAAGTTGAGTAAGCTCTTAAATGATGTTAAGAGAAATATCCTAGCCACTAGAGAGGAGCTTGAGAAGTGGCAGACTGAGCAAACCAAAGACCTTATGAACTCTACCATTATCCAGAAGGTGAGGGAGAAAACTGAGGAGATCCTCAGGTGGCAGAAGTTAGACGAAAAGATTCTCCATCAAAAATCTAAAGTGGATTGGATTAGGCTTGGAGATGGGAATAACCATTATTTCCATGCTACTTTGAAAGCCAAATGCAACTCTAAGAGCATGATGCACTTATGCAGGGCTGATGGGGTTATGATTCACACTCACAAGGAAATTGAAGAGGAGGTCTTAACCTATTATGAGAATCTTGTGGGAAAAGAAGATAGAGGGCTGCAGAAAGTGGATCTAAGAGTTATAAGGAAAGGTGCTTCTCTAAGTTATGATCAAAGGCAAACCCTTATTGCTCTTTGTTGTACCCTAAATTTTTACCCTTAGATGTCATCCAGCTCTTGTGCATCTTAGGTTAAGCATCTTTGCTCTGTTTGAGCTAACCCATATCTTGTAGTTTGTTTCTTTGTGTTCAAATTAGGTTTACATATCACCATGAAGCTCCACAATTTGTGTTGAAGCAAGTCAAGTCAACAAAAGACCTCCAGGGCAAGAACTTTGGAATTAGGGTTTTGCTCTGAAGAAATCACTGAGAATTTGGCTCTATCAAGTAAAGATTTGTGTGGTTCACCTACCAATTAAGGTCACTTACATCCAAGATACATCATTCAACAGGAATACAAGATCTATTGGTCCTCAGCAAGGGAAGTTTGAGCCTCAGCCTCTCCGTGCCTCCAAATTAGGGTTTCTGTGACACTAATCAGTCAATGGCTTTGATTTTCACCAAGATGAACTCCCAAACCCTAATTCATGATTCTATTGGTTTATCAACATCCTCAAGAGTCTATTAAGACCTTTAGATGAGAAAGAAGAAGCAAATTTACAAGATCTAACCTCAGTGCATTCACAGTCAAAATTAGGGTTTGACTGAGACTCTAATCCTTGGGATTTTTGGTTCAAATGAAGTGTCAATGGTTCTAATCATCATAGAATGTCTCATTAAGTATACAAAGCATCCATATCAAGTTTCATGAGGTTTCTTGCAAGAGAAGTAGGGTTTTGACCAAGAAAGGTGTCATTTGTGAGATTTTCCCTCTAATAGCATAATTTGAAATGACCATAACTCCTAAACCACACACCCAATTGGAGTTGCTCAAAGCTCATTGGAAAGCTCTTTTCAAGACCTTCAATTTGTTCCATATGACTTTTTGTCCAAAAATGCTTGGTTTTTGAGTTATGAGGCTTGCAAGATATTTTGACCAAACAGAAAATTTTCAGCACTTTTCATCTCTCTTTTTCTTAACTTTGACACCATTTTTCACCCATTTCCATTTGGATTCAAGACTTGGGCCCCAAATGAAAGTTGTAGAGCATGATGAGAGCTTTCCAACCATATGTGGAACACTTCATTTGAGTGAACCATTCTCAAGTTATGAGGTTCCAAAGATAGGCACTTCAAGTTGTCAAATTGCTATAACTTAGAATTTCTCTAAGTTCTTTTTGGCAGTTTTGGGCACACGACTTTATGGATGATTTTCTCACAATTCAAGAGCTTATTTAAATTATATTTCCAAAGAGAAGTTGTTGTATGAAATTTCTATTTTCTAAAGCACCAAAAAGCATGAAATTTGGATCACAAAATCAAGAGATATCATGTGTGGAACAAGGCTACTCGAAACTGAATTGCACCAAGTTACCTCAGTTTTGAATTTGAATTTTTATCCCCTCTCTCCAAGTACAATCTGCAGACCCTCATCACATCATTTCCAACCTTTCACTTTGCCACCAAACACACCAAAAGCATGCTGCCAAAGTACACTCCCTTTGTACTCTCAAGTTGACATTTACAAGCATATGCCAAGAGCACCTCGTGTACATGAGAAATCCACCAGATACAAGCCAAAACACCCTACATTTCTCTGACCTAGTTGTAAAAGAAAGAAGTTCACTTGGCTCCATGAGATTGTGTTCAGAACAGCCATAATCTTTCCATGACTTTCTCCTCAAAAAGAAACTCGTGGTCCATTGGTTCTTCACTCATTGTCCAGCAAACCCCCTCTATAAAAGGCACCTTTCTCTCATTTATTTTTCATCAACAATCAACACACAAACAACTCAGAAAAACTTGGTGTTTTGGAGAGCTTGAGTGGCTGCAAGGAAGGAGGTTATCACTACTTGCTTGGATACCAGGTTAAACCTCTTAACTTACTATTATGTGCCTATCTTGTTTAGCTTCTTATTCTAAGTTACACAGTTGATGCTTAGTTCATAGATTGTATGTTGTTCGTGATGCTTGTGTGATTCATGTTGTTGTTAAGCCTCTGTTAGTATTGTTTTAGAGGTTTCATGGCTGCCATAATGCATGACTAAGGTGCTTCCATGATAAAACACGTGTTGATATATGTTGAAATAAATGTTCACTTAAGGATAAGGTTTCCTCTAAATCATTTGAATGCTGAATGATCTCCTTTGAATATGTGCCCTTTGTTAACCTCATAACAAGGATATGCTGCTAAGTTTTTTTGTTTTGCTCTTTGCATGAATGAATATGGCTGAGTTATAAATATAGTTGAGATTCTATGAGTCTTTTAGATAAATTATTGATCATGTGCTGACGGTTTTGATGTTGTTTTCAACTTCTCTTAAACTTGGACTTTGTGTTGTGAATATCTTGTTTGAAACTCTTTAAGTTGAGATTTCATGAGAGTTTTTGGCTGACAGTACCATGTTGGATTGTTGATTGTATGAGGGGTTCTAAGTTGGTATTTATGTTGAACCAGATGGTGATTTCTCATCTTTCTCTTAACTGCGTTTTCAATCTTGAACCTGTGTTTTGCTTGGCTTTCTGCTCATATCTTGGTTGATAACTTTGTTAGCTAGTATCACTATCGTGTTCTATGCATGAAATGCTTCAATTTGATATGTCATTTTATGATATTTGGTCATGTTTTGAGGCTGTAGTATGAGATGGAAGTTTTATGTTTGTTTTGAGTTATCAAAGTGAAAACACGATAGTGTTTGTTGCTGCATATTTCTCTTTCCCATGAGTGCGTTTTGATTGGCTGTTCATGTGTGTTTGTCGTGTAGCATGTTAAAAAGGGACGTGACTAATTGATACCTTGTTGTTATACACTCAGTATGTTACGCGCGCGTGTTTCTTCATTTATTCCATTTCATGATTATGTTTTGGCTTATAATGTTTTTTAGGCGTATGTTTACCGGATGTACACGCCGTCCCAATGGTCACACACATGCACTTGCAATCGCCTTTCACTTACCAGACCTGGGTTCGATCCATGGATCAACCCTTTTGTTTTTTCATATTCGCCACTCTTTTCCTCATTTGGGTGCTGGGCCCTATTGCTAGCGCCACCCCCCTTTTCAGCCCAATTTTCATCCCTTTGTTTTTTCTTAACTAGCCCATTTACTTCTGCACCCCATGCATTTTTTCTTTTTTAATTTGTATTAATTCAAATATTTTTATTTTCATCTCAAATCTTTTTTTTATTTTATTTAAAATATTTTCTTTATTTCAAAAACTCCAAAATATTTTATCTTTATTTTTAATTAGCAATTTGTTCTAATTGTTAATTGTTGTTCTAATTTTAATTTTAATTATCAATTTGTATTCTAATTTTAAATTTTAATCGTCAATATGTATGTTAATTTTTAATTGTTGATTGTTAATTTTTAATTGTTAATTGTTAATTTTAATTGTTAATTGTTGATTGTTAATTTTAATGGTATCGTTAATTAATTGCTAATTGATTATCACCTTTGGATTAATTGTTAACATTTATTTATGAGCATCTTTTATTGATCTTATGAGTGTTATTCACTAATGTCTGTTTAAATCTTGAACTAATTCATCCATGTTTGATTTATCACATGTTTGACTTTAAGGTGAATTTTATCCTTCTTTAAATATCATCCTTAATACCATGCTCTTTATCTTGTGAGTGTTCTTTATGTTTGTCTTCCTTAAGATTGAAACATATTGACATGTTTCTATGATGATCATGTCCATCTTATCCATACTTTATCATGAAGCATCTTGTCATCCTTATGCTTGTGTTGCTTTCATCTCATCATGTTTTATCTTTTATGATGTCTTTATCTATTGTTATTATTCTAGAACAACTGTCTTTTCCCCCTATTCCAAAGGAAGGTGAACTTTGTTGACTCTTAAAGTCATAGCCCCCACCTTAACTTAAGTAACCTCTTAGGAGAAACTTTTTTTCTTGGCCTCATCAGAGCCATGAAATTATAACTAGCCTTAGGAGAGAGTTCCTAAACTCTTAGTGATATTCATCCTAATGAAGTATCACTTTCCCTACTGATTAAAACATAACATAGGTCTATTTCAACTAGATCTAGAGAGTTCTTAAACTCTACAATGAGCTTGTACTCATTTCCCCTCTGAATATTGATCACAGTCAATCATTCAGTAGAAGCAGAACTACGCATACTCTGATTCTATTCCCGAGGATACGTAGGCGCAAAGTGCGATGCTTTGTCGAGTATACTTAGATACTAACCCCTAGGGTTTCAACCTTTAGCATAGAACCTTAGCAAACATAAGATAACATTGGCAAGAGGTTCCCGTAGAGTACTACGGACGTTTAGGGTGCTAATACCTTCCCTAGGCGTAACCAACCCCCGAACCTTAGATCTCCCCCTTTTAGGTTTTTCTAACGATCTTGAACCTTTCCTTTGGATAAATCAAAGTCGGTTGTAAAAGAAATATGATGCAAGCTAATTAATAGCTTGTTATCCGATTTTCACCGCAACACTCTTGTCACAGAAAAAGAGATACATACTGCCCTCCATGACATTGGGGATTCCAAGGCCCCTGGTGTGGATGGATATAGTGCTAAATTCTTTAAACATTGCTGGAATATTGTGAAGATTGATCTGATCAATACTATATGCTACTGGATGAGGACTAACACTATGTTTAAAGCCTTCAATAGCACAATTGTCACCTTGATCCCAAAAAAGGATGAAGCTCAGCATCTGAAGGATTACAGGCCTATTGCTTGTTGTTCTATTGTGTATAAGGTCTATTCTAAAGTCCTAACTGCTAGACTTGCTGGTGTTATTGGGAGTATAGTTAGCAAGAACAAGCAGCCTTCATTCCAGGTCAGCAGATTCACAACCACATTTTGCCAGCTTATGAGCTTCTTAAAGGTTATTCTAGGAAATCTGGCACTCCCAGATGCCTTATGCAGCTGGATCTGCAGAAAGCATATGATATGCTTAATTGGATGACTCTTGAAACTATTATGCTTGAGTTAGGTATGCCTGAGCAATTTTCCAATTGGATTATGAATGGTGTCACCTCAGTCTCTTTTAGGTACAACATCAATGGTGAGAACTCTAGGTTGTTGCAGGCTAAGAGGGGCATAAGACAGGGTGACCATATCTCTCCCTTTTTGTTTGTCATGGTTATGGAGTACTTGAGTAGGTTATTGGCCCAGATGCAAGAGAATTTGAATTTCAATTACAATTTAAAATGTGAGAAAATGGAGCTAACTCACGTTACTTTTGGAGATAACATACTCCTGTTTTGCAGTGGAGATAAGGGGTCTGTGAACCTTATGAACATAACTATGAAGCAGTTTTCTACATCAACTGGATTGGTGGTTAATCCAGCTAAGTGCCATGCCTATTTTGGAGCTGTTGAGGAGGGTGAGACGAATCACATCTATAGGATGACAGGTTTCATTGAAGGTGCCCTTCCCTTTAGATATCTTGGTGTTCCTCTGACAAGTAAGAAGTTGTCAGTGAATCATTACCTTCCTCTGATTGAGAGAATTTTGCATAGGATAAACCATTGGAGTGCCAAACTTCTTAGTTATGCTGGCAGGGTTCAGTTGGTGAATGCAGTGAGTTTTGCCATAGCCAATTATTGGCTTCAATGCTTTCCAATACCAAAAACTGTCATTGATAAGATTCATGTTGCTTGTAGAACTTTTATTTGGTCGTGTGGAACTTCTGTCAGCAGGAAAAGTCATGTTGCTTGGAAGAGGGTTTGTAGACCTAGAACTAAAGGTGGCCTGAATATTCTGGACCTGGATATTTGGAACAAGGTTACCCTATTGAAGCTGCTTTGGAACCTCTGTAAGAAGAGGGATTGCCTGTGGGTGAAATGGCTCCATATGTACTTTATAAAAGGGAGAGATGTGATGGCTCTGGACGAAGATAGCAATGCTTCATGGATTGTAAAAGGCATCCTGAGGATGAGACAGCTTATCCCTAATATCCAAATCTACTGGAACCAAAGCTTATTAAAGACTAAATTTAGAATGAGCAAATGTTATTCTGAGTTGTTGAAATAGGAACCTTGTGTGAGCTGGCATGATGTGGTTGTTAGGAACCATGCTCGACCAAGAGCTGTTATTTGTTTATGGTTGGCTTGTCAGAGGAAGATGGCTACTAAAGACAGATTGGCCAAATGGGGAATCATATATGATAGAACTTGTTGCTTCTGTCAAGATTTGGAAACCATTGATCATCTACTCTTTGATTGTGGTGTCATGAATACCATTTGGAGAGGAGTGCTCAGTTGGCTGCAAGTGCAACATAATCCTATGCAATGAGAGGATGAGCTGAAGTGGATTAGCAGATATTGTAAAGGCAAGGGAAGTAAGGTTGGCATAATGAAGATGGTTGTGGCTGAAATGATCTTTCACTGCTGGAATTTCAGAAATACCATGTGTTTCAAGAGGAATCATAGTGTTGATAAGAATAGTGTTGTAAATAATATCATAGAAATTGTTATTCAAAGGGGATGCCATATTAGAAAGTATAGAAAACATATAGCATTACTCATGATGTATTAGGTGTGGGTGGGGTGTTTCTTTTAGCTCACCTTTGTATTATTCGCTTTTGAATTAATTCATTTTTATTGATTCAAAAAAATAAATAAAAAAATAAATAAAATATCAAATTGATATAAAAATATCAATTATTTTTAAGATATATTAGAAAAAGTTTAACTCTATTCTTAAGCCTATCATAACTAAACTAATTAATTGTTCAAATTGTGGGTCTCAATGCATTTTAGCATTTATAGGTCTATCATTGAAGTATCTCTATAAAAAGATATTGAGTATCTCTATGAAAAGATATAATGAAGAAATATATGTATATTTTTTAATTTAACCTGTAACAATGATAGTATAGAAAGTCAACAAATTAAAATTAACCAACAATTTTTTTCTAACTATTTTTTTAGATCTTAAAGTTAGTTTGAAAATAGATAGTATTTTTGTGTTGAAATTTTATAATAAGTTGATAAAAAATGAATAAAAAATATATTTATCGCATGTAATATTTTGTTTAGTTGTCTTATATGGCATATGTTTTGTTTTAATGTTGTAATTGTTCAACTCTAAACTTCCTTATGCCTAATATGTTAATGTAAATATTTTTGGTTACCAAATTATGAAACTTTACAAAATTTTATTTCTAAACATTAAAATTAAGAAATGATTACATATCTTCATATCATTTTCAATCACAATTTTTATTATTAAAAAATTCATAACCTACTATTACATGACATGATAAGATAATGTGTAGTTTACCTATTACTTTATCAAACATGTTACATCATATGCTTTAAGTTATTTGGAGAGAAATATATGCTTTATGTTATTTGGAGAGAAATTTTTAGGATGGATAAAATCTTTGTTGGTTCATACTAATTGTAAATAAATTGAGATTGTCACGACTTCCTTTTTTTTTTTAATTCATTACCTATTCTTTTTTATTACATTTTCAAATGTTATGTCTACTGTAATATATACTATTCAAATTCTAACAACTCTACTAATCCTAATCCTAACACACTATATAGCATGCTATTATACACTATATAATATGCTATTCAAGTCAATTACATTAAGCACCCTCAATGCATCCTGAGAATTTGTTTTTTTTTTCATATTGTTATATGAAAATGCAGTTGTCAGCCGTGAGCTTCTTCAAAGTAATGGTCTCGCAGCTTTGGCATGGAAGGCAAGTTCGCTACACGTTTGAAATGTTACAGATAATGATTTCAAAATAATCACTTTGCAATGATATGAATATACTACAGAAAAGGATATATTATCCGTCAAAACAATCACCTTGTTCTGCTTGTATTTGTCACGAACAACTTTCAAGGATGATGCCCTTCTTGACATGTACAAATCATGTAGAATGGTAACACATTCTCCCAAAACATAACTCATATGCAAGCTAATTGATATAGTCCAGCTTTGTTGGTTAATTATTTAGAAACTAATATAGTAATTCCAACTCTAACTGTAAGAATCAATATTCTAGAACTGTGAAAATATAAAGACGATATTGTAAGTATCAATATTATTGTAAGAAATATAATTCGGAGACGATATTGTAAGAATCAATATTCCAGAAGTGTAAAAATATAAAGACGATATGTCTGTGACAGCGTTTGCTTCCATTATGGCTACACAAATTTCATCATACCCAGTACTTTTGTTCTTTACCCAAATTACATGCCATCCAAGTGCCTCAAAATGTTGATCAACATTCTTAGTGAATGCAATTTTAGTGTCAGCTACTCTAATCGTAGCTACACCATGTGGAATGGACTACAACAGTGATTTATTAAGCAAAAAATGACACATCCAAGCTATGAAGATGACATATCCATTCAAATTCATAGAAAAAAATGACAACCTTATTACTGTTAATTGCAACATATGACATATAATGCATAAAGAATTTATTAATCAAATAACAATAAAAAAGAAATATTTATTTAATCAAATTAATCATCCAAATTTATAAAATTAGACACATTTAAAAAAAACTTTTCAACATATTCAAAAAAATAGGAATGATCATTGGTAAGAAATGACAAATATACCTCCCTATGTGTTATTTTTTCCCCATTATCAAGTTTCCCTCTTGAAGAAACATTATTTCTTGTCACAACACAATCTTCAGAAACAACAGCAGCATCAGATGAGAACCCAATTCTAGGTCCACACCAAACATCCTGAAAAGGAACATCATCAACAACAACAACACCATGACTTGTTTTGTTGTTGTTAATGATAATGTTATTGATCCTTCTATTCTTCTTTTTTCTGTTCTTTTGCCAATCTGCAGAGGATCGAATCACGTCGGTACAAACACCTGTTGCAATACACCGGCAGTGCAACCGAATCCAAGTTATAAAACGTACAACCTGTATACACACACACACCATGAATATTAGGGACATTAAGTTTCAGTACTTGAAATTTATCAATTTACCACTGCCTCGCAATTTCTCAATAACAACACATGTTAAGTATTAGGAGATAAGATAACGATAAGTTACGAAGAAAATGTCGAAAAGAAATTACTTAGCTCAAAATATTATGATTAAGAAAAAAAGAGAAATGTTAATAATAATGAATATGTTGCAAGAAGCAACTATAAATACTAACCCTTTCAATGGTTTCACATCCTCCCATGTCTGAGGTTTAACTTCCAAATTAAGTGCAAGAACTATTACCTTTGCAACCTTTTAACAAATCTGCACATATAAACAACATCAGACATTAACGACAACAAATTTTCCAAGTAACACCAAAAAAAATTCTTGATGGAAAGTCTCTAAATCCATCAAATCTCAAACATATTAACAGAGCAAATAAAAAAGGTTGAATCTGATCCCATTTGAGAATAATCACCACCGACCAATAGGTTCGGTGAATAGATATAACCTGGTATATGTAATCTGATATTACATTAATTTATATACACATTTTATACACATTGTATAGACATTGTTAACACAAATTCCAGCATCATATATATAACCTGATATTCCATTAATTTCTCAGCATGCTCTCTTTCCTCTTCACTTGATTCCTTAAAAAAACCTTTTATACTAAAGAAGAGGTTTAGTAAAACATAAAAATTCAAACTGATATATGATGTCAAATTGGATCCATACCTCAAGTCCCTTTTGAAACACTAACACCCGTAGAACACATTAACCATTACGAATTCGACCACCGCCATCCTCGCCGCCGGAAACGCGTTGCCTCCATCGTTCAAACTTGCAAAACATGAAAGTTTTTATTTCCATGTACCATTTCGACAAAAACGTTAAACCCAAAACCACCCCAAATATTTTGAGTTACTTAAAGCTATTTATTGACAGATCCACAAAGATGACAGATCCACCCAAATCATACAGATCCATTAACCTATCAAATGCTATAGCAGTGAAAGTCGGCAAAGTTAGGAGATTTGTTTTATACCTGACTCGGCTTTTAGATATGTTATTTGAAAGCATTCTTAGCCCCAAATGAAGCACAAAATTGTGTAATAGAAACTGAAACGAAAACAAAATTGAGACAAAAATGAAATCTATAAAAAATATCAAAACTATTTAAGAGAAGAACCATTTAGTACGGTTGTCGCAGTGAGAATCAGATATCAAGCTATTAGTTAACTTGAATCACAAATCATAATTCACCACCGGACTTTGATTTATCCAAAGGAAAGGGTAAAGATCGAAAACCCTAATTGCAATGTAAAAATAATGCAAGAGGTCTAAAGGTTCAGGGGTTGGTTATACCTAGGAAAGGTGTCAGCATCCTAAGTATTTGTAGTACTCTACAAGAACCTCTTGTTTTAATGTGTTATTTTTTTATTTGTCTGCTAAAGGGTGAAAAAGTAAAAAGGAGACCTAAGATGTTATTTCTAAGTATGCTCGCCAAGACATCGCATCTCGTGCCTACGTATCATGATGGGAATGAAATCAGAGAATTCGTAGTTCCCCTCAATGAGGGTGAGGAACTCTTGACTATGGTCAAGGTTCCAAGGGGGAGGTAAGCGTCTGTAGCAAAACACCTACTTAGAGTTAAGAAACTCTAAACCTAAGGCTAGGTTAAAAGGGAGGTAAGTGTCCAAGGCAGGACACCTACATAGAGTTAAGAAACTTTAAACCTAAGGCTAGGTAAAACGGTAAGGAAGTGTCCATGGAGAGACACCTACATAGAGTGCAGTGACTCCAAACCTAACGTTAGGTTAAAGGGTAAAGAAAATGTCCATGGTCGGACACGCATACAGAGTACGGTGACTCTAATCCTAAGGCTAGGATGAAACAGGAAGGACCTAAAGTTAAGCTAAGCTGTGACATGACAGTCAACAAGTATGATCCCTTTCCTTTGGAATGAGGATAGACAACCAACAATAACATGAGACCAAAATAGAACTATATCAAACAAGTAATTATCATTTTTATCAACACTAGTCAAGTTTACAATTAGCATCTAATTAAGAGAAATTAAAAATAGATTCAAATTTTAATAAGGAAACTCATCAAGAAACACTCACACGTATCACCCAAAATTTTAACGAACTTCATCAAAGTCTGAACAAAATTTTAATCCCAATTAGGAACAAAAATAAAAAATTTAACAAAAATTAGCAAAAATTAATTAAAAGCCAGTTCAAATTTAAATCCTAATAATATTAAATTTAAGATTAACTTCTAATCTAAAAATCTAATTGAAATCATTCAAAATCTAATTAAGACAAAATATTTAATTGAAATTCAAAATTATAATTAAAGAAAATACAAAGAAATAACATAAATAAATAATAAAGTGAAAAAAAATAAAAATAAAATAAAAAACATATATGGGTCGGTGGGACTAAGCCCACACGGACCCTATCAACAACAACAATACACCAAAAGAATGAAAAAAAAAATTAGGTTGAAAAACTCAGTTCAGCTCTCTCTTTCTCAAACGCCTTTCCCTCATTCTCTTTCTCTTTCGTGTCTCGCCGGAACAACCTCGTCTTCCTTCCACACCCCGCCGACCTACATTGTAAAGTCCACCGAGCCATGACCTTCTGGCCAGCGACGGTGCACATCACTCGTGGCGCACCTTCAATCGTGGATTTTTTGAGCAAAAGTTCAAAAAAGAATTTCCCTAATTCTAATCAGACTAAAGAATTACGTCACGGCAGTGGAATTAAAATGAAATTCACAACAATTTAGGCAATAGAAAACACTTACCTCTGAAAATTTGCGACACGACAGCTTCGACAACAACGACGGTTCCGACGATATGCCTCCTCTCTTCTTCTTCTACTCCAATGTTACTATGTATGAAACTGATGTTCTTTTGCGTTTGTAATGCGTGTATGCGATGACCTCTTGTGTATGAACGACGATTACGAAATCGTGTTCGTCTTTGCTATGTGTAGTATGGTGTATGAATTCCGCGATTTTTCACTGATGTTCTGCCCTCTTTTTTGTGTGTGTGAGAACTAAGGTGTGAATTTGTGATGATATTTTGTGTATGTCAAAGCGTGTGTATGAGAGTTGTAGGGAATTTTTGTGATTATCTCTGTGTATGTGAGAACTCTCTGAAATCGTGTGAATACTGATCTGCTTCTCCTTTTGTGATGTCTGTTTGTGCTACTATACAGACAAATATGAATTGATTATGATTTGAATGTGACGATTCACTTGTCAGTTTCGGTTTTGGAAAAGAGATATCAGCTGTGATTTCTTGCTATTTTGTAATCTCGTGATTAATAAAAATGATTTTTTGCGCCGTAACCGTTTTGGTTGTTCGAGATTTTCATGATGTATGTGATTATATGCTTCCATATTCACCCGATTTTGTTTGGAGCATGTTTTGAGACCTGTGATTAATGATGATTTTATTCCTTTTTCAGATTGAATCACGTTCAGCCGTTCAGGAGGTGAAAGCATAAGCTATTACGAAGTGAGTCCAAATTCCATTGGAATATTTGAAATTGAAAGAACCTTATTCTTTCTATCAGCTCCATTTTCATTTTTCAGAAAATTAATGACATGTTTAAGAGCAGTAAAATGCCTCACAAGCCTATATGTAAAGAGTGTTGAACTCATGTCCTTTTGCTTGCATGAAAGTCTCTTTACCACTACGCTACTTGTTTCTTTTACATTAATGTTTGCATCAAATAGTTTTAGTTTACTTTCAGTTTACTATTTAATTTAATTTTTAACTTACTTATAATATAAGTCAAATACTTATTTTAATTTAACATACTTATGGTATGCATCAAATATTTATAGTTATTAAAATATTTATTTTAACATACTTATATTAAAATATTTATATTATACATAATTAATGTTAACTAAAATATTAATTTTACCATCATTATATTAATATTAATGTTAATAATTTAATTAAAATATTAATTTTAATTAAAATAGTCATTTTTAATATTAGAAATTAATTAAAAACTGAAAATAAAAATATTTTTAATTAAAATAGCAGTTTTTAATATTAGTGATTAATAATAAATTGAAAATAAAAATATTTTAATTAAAATAGTCATTTTTAATATTAGTGATTAATAATAAACTGAAACTAAAAATATTTTTAATTAAAATAGCAGTTTTTAATATTAGTGATTAATAATAAACTGAAAATAAAAATATTTTTAATTAAAATAGCAGTTTTTAATATTAGTGATTAATAATAAACTGAAAATAAAAATATTTTTAATTAAAATAGCAGTTTTTAATATTAGTGATTAATAATAAACTGAAAAATAAAAATATTTTTAATTAAAATAGCAGTTTTTAATATTAGTGATTAATAATAAACTGAAAATAAAAATATTTTTAATTAAAATAGCAGTTTTTAATATTAGTGATTAATAATAAACTAAAAATAAAAATATTTTTAATTAAAATAGCAGTTTTTAATATTAGTGATTAATAATAAACTGAAAATAAAAATATTTTTAATTAAAATAGGAGTTTTAATATTAGTAATTAATAATAAATTGAAAATAAAAATATATACGTAAATTAAAATTAAATAATTATCTTAACATTAAATATATACGTAAAGTGAAAATAAAAATATATACGTAAATGAAATAGTTATTTCATTTTATTTCATCAAAATACGTTAATATTAGCTTATTATAATTTAATTAAAATGTTAATATTAATCTAAGTTAGTTTTTTATTAATATTAATTTAGTTAAAACATTAAAAAATAGTTTAGTTTAATTTGGTTTATATTGATATTAATTTATTTCAAATGTTAATATTAATTTAGTTCAGTTTATTAAAACATTAATATTAATTTATAAATAAAATATAAAAATAAAATATAATTTATTAAAATGTTTAAAATGTTGTAATTAAATAAATTTTAGATTAGTTTATATTAAATATTAAATATTAAATAAATAAACAAATCATAAATATTTTAACATGCATCTAAATTTAATTTAGTTTAGTTTATATTATACAAAACATAATCAATAAAAGCATAGTAGCCTAGTGGTAAAGGGCCTTTCATGCAAGCCAAAGGACATGGGTTCAACACTCCTTGGAAGTAAAATTTTTAATTTTTGAAATTTAACAATTTAAACCACAACAATAAAATAATAATAAATAAGTCACGCGTGTAATTAAAATAAAAAGATAAAATATATAAAAAGCCAACAAAGCAGCCATATCACATTAAAATAATAAAAATTAAATAAAAAAGCCAACAAAGCAGCGTCAGGATCCAAAATGAAACTATTTTCAAATTACAGCAGCGTCAGAGTCCAAAATGAAAGAATTTTCAAATGGCAGGGATGAAATCTGTGTTTTTTTTTTACAGAGTCATTTTTCGAATTCGCCCCAAATGGCAGGGTCTAAAATGTGTATTAACCCTAAATTTTATGCTTGATGTTGTAATGAATCCTTGTACATTTTTGAATTGAGAACCTTTGAATTTTGTAGTATCTTGAATTGTTCTACACACACATTTTTTTGAAAAGAATCCTTGAATACTTTGAATGATGACTTGCATGTGAACTTTGAATACTTTGAATAATCACACAAAAACCTTTGCATTTTTACGACCGCGAAGTCTTTGCGAGCAAACTAGCAATAAACCTTTAGCTCTTTCCCCATAGACATTTCCTAACAATAGCAAACAAACAAATAACATAACACAAATACAACAAGAGGTTTCTATAGAGTACTATAGATACTTAGGGTGCTAATACCTTCTCTTAGTATAACCAACCCCCGAACCTTAGATCTCTTTGCATTATTGTTACATTGCTCAAATAGAATTTTATTTGATCTTTTCACTTTTCTTTGGCTAAATTAAAGTTCGGTGGTGAACATTCAATGTTTTGTGATTCAAGTTAATACAATAGCTTGATATCCGATTCTCACCGCAACATATGGTCAAATCTGAATACTCGTATGAGTCTAACCGAGAAAATAACAAAAAAAAGGTATGACTGTTCTTTTCTACCTTATTACTTGAATCAATGACATATTTGTGTATATGTAAATACAAAGTTTCTGTTAGATTTCTAGAGAAGTTATTTTGATAAAACAATATTCAGAGATCTTTAAGAAGAAACGATGTTGTATTTGTCTATACTGAATATATCATTAGCTAGATGATGTTCATATTTATGGAAACAGTTTCCTCACTTTTTGTGATGATATTGATGTTTGTTATCTATCAAAGAAACCAATTCAATATTCTTTAATCACTCATGACTCTTGTTTCAAGAGAAAATGTTTGGTTCTGAATAGAATCTTGAAGACTAATGAGTGACAGAAGATGTCTCTCTCTAAGTCTAGATCTACTAGACTCTGATGGATGATAGCTTCTGAAAATTGTCAAACTCTGAGATTCAAAAAAGGATTCTTTACTTCTGATAAAGCATTTTAAGTAAAAGGTTTTTCAAAAAATTTTATATTACTCAAATATTCATAAAGGTGAAAATCATCCCGTGGATTCAGGAAATCTGCTGGATAAGAACCTTTAGGTAATGATGTCTTTCTTTTTATATATTATTATCTTTATCCCCTATCTTGTGAAACATCATTTTGTGTTCTTTTTCTGACAACATTCTTATTTTTTTACAGTATTGTTCAGTTCTTTTCTTTTTATTTTCTTTGGTTGTGTGCTGATCAAACCAAACCTGAGATGAATTCTCTAGTCAATTCTCCTTTGAATTAACTAGTTGTCATCAATGAAAAGTTTATGGATTTTGATAAGTTGCTTAAGCTAGGTTTTAACTACTGGAAGACTGTGTGTGAACAAAGTTGGAATGAATACTTTGAGATGCTTTGTGGTTTCAATTATCCAAGTCTTGTCAAAGAGTTTTGGATTAATGCATCCATTGTTGAGCTGAATTATGAGTGTGCTATTCTTTCTAAAGTGCCTGGTGTTTCTATAACAGTAACCTCTAAATCGATTGCTAATGTGATCAATTGTGAGGAGATTTGAGAAATCTCAAGAACTCTTGTTTGGGAACACTATCTTCCTAATTGTTGTATCTTTGTAGATTCATCTAACATGTCTCTGGTCTCAAATCTTTGTCCTGATGCAATTGTTTGGAATCAGATTCTGAACTCAAACTTGCTTCTTAAGAATAAGGATCTAGACCTTGTAAACCCTATTGAAAAGGATTTGCTACTACTTCTCAATCCAGACTTGCAGATTGATCTTCCTCAAGTTATGTTTGACTATTTGAAGTGGATTCTTTCTTCCTTTCACGAGGGAAAGACTTTCTTCATTCCTTATGGACGAGTTCTTTCAGAACTACTGGTCCAGCATAGAGTTATCATAAGTTCAGAGGCTGATTCTTCTAAAATCTGGAGAGACAAGTTTGAAGTTATCTTTGAGAGTTTCTGATGTTAGACTTCTACAAATTTATGTCTTGTAATTGTTAAGACTTTTTGTATTAAGAAATCTTAGTGTTAATCCAAGTTTGTTCATGCTTTTGTGCATCTTAACTGTTATAATATTCATTTATATTGTTGTTCAAAAGGATAAATCAAATAGGATTAAAAACTCTAAATATGCAACATTCTCATTAACTGGAAACTCTTACAAATTGTTAAGACTTTCTAGGAATTCAAATTTTCCCTAAGGTATTCCCTAGGATCATATGACATATCTAGATTATCTAAATGATCTTGCCATTCTTCCTTTGTAAACTCTACAACTTCTTTTCTCAGTTGATTTCTATGTTTTGACCTGGAAGTTCTTCTTCTGTGTGTCTCAACGAAGGTTGATAAAGATGTGTGTGCTTCTGAAGCCATCTGCTTACTAGTAGATCCTTCAATTGTTGCATCACTCTTGTTTGCTTGAGTTGCTGCATTTAGCATGGCTATCTTTCTGAAATCTCTCTTTGAAACCAAAATTTGCTTTTGCTTATACATTTTGGTGTTCAGAAGATTAAGTGGTTATGAAAGCCAGTCTGCTAAGGGGTTTTTATAGAGTCTTTACATTCATTACCTTGAGTATCCATTATTTTATTATTGATTAAGTCAGATTAATTTTAAGGGTTAAATAGTGTTTACCCCCTGCCATATAGGCGTGTTTTGGTTTACCCCCCCTTAAGAATTTTTTTTTTATTCCCCCCTCAACTTTCCCAGATTCCATTTTCAAAGACCCTGATACACCCATGGGTCAAAGATTCTGCTGACTAGGCACGTTGACCTTGCTGACTGGGCCTTTTTTGACTGCCACGTGTGATTCATAATTAGGTTAAAGTAGCACCATCTTCTTCTTCTTCTTCATACGTGACAACACCATCTTCTTCTTCTTCTTCTTCTTCTTCGTTCCTGAAAGTTGCTCTTCTTCTTCTTCTTCGTTGTTCATCTGGAAAAACCCTAAACCTAAATGGATAGAAGTCAAAGCGTTGATAGCAGCAATTCTTGTGAAAATCCAACCGGTCCTTTGTGTGGTTGTCGTCGTCCGATGAAGATGTTGGTGGCGAAGACCATACAAAACCGCAATAGGAGGTTTTGGAAGTGTCGAAACACAGGGGTGAGTGGAATTCCTCGAAACACTGTTTGTTCTCCTTTTTGGATAATGCTTCATTAATGTTGTTGGTTTTTGCAGATGGGTGGTAGCTGCGAGCTTTTAATTTAGGATGATGAAATAGACAACTCCATGAATGGCTTGTCAAATAATGGTAGCTGTTGCAAAAACTGTGATGTGGTACATTTGAAGTTGGAAATGACTGCAAATAAGCTTCAAAAAGCCAAGTTGAAGATAGTTGTTTTGAAGAGGAAAAATAGCCAACTGAAATTGGCCATTTGGGTGTCTTTGATTATGTTTGCAGTAGTTTACAAGGCCATGTATTTGTAGTTGTCCTGTATTGGTCTGATTTTATGTTATTGTACTGTCATTAGTATGTGCTATAGGATTTTAGTTGTTTGAATCAGTGTATGAATTGGTTGCAGTCATGTACTAAGAAGTTTATGTAATGAATTCTTGAGTTAAATTAGTAAAGCTTCATTTTTAAAGTCATTCAACACAATGTGTACAAATTGTTTTCTCAAAACATTGGATTTCATGTCTTTCAAAATAGGCCATAACAAAATGGCATTGTCAATACAAAAAGGCATTAGCCATAACAAAATAATGTTGTCATTACATAAAGGCCATAACAAAGTGGCATTGTCATAACTTAAAGGTTCCAAGATAACTAATAACTAAGTCATAGATTGCAACCATCAAAACAGCCCTGCAACTATTTCCTCATTTTCTTCTTGGCTCTAGAAGAACCACCTTCTTCTTGTGTTAAAACCCCTCCCTCTTGTTCTGGTACACAGATAGGCTGGTTAGAATTTGAACCAGGTCCTATGATTGGTTTTTGAAACCACTTCAGCTTGATTCTTTCACTTGACCTCTTCTTGATTGACATGAAATCCTTCCCCTTCTTCTTAACTTTACCCTTGGCAGCAGGTGCATTTCCTTGAATCACCTCACTTTGACTTGCAGCAGGTGGCTGTGTCTGAGTTGCATCAGGTATGCTTGAAATAAGCTCATCATAAATGTCACCAAAATAGTCACCTGGTTGATCTGCAACACCTGCATCTGTTTCATTTTCTGGTACAGTGGGAGCATCATTTTGCTCTGTTGCAGCATTAGATGCCTTGACCTTTTTCTGCAAAACAAGACATATACCATATCAGACATCATATACCAAGACATATACCATATCAGACAGCATGACATACCTTTCTTTTCATCCCTTTTGGGTCTTGTGTTGGGCTCTTACATGTTTGAACATTATGACCAAACTTGTCACACCTTATACACCTGTAGGACACACCAGGCAACCTCCTTCTAGAACCATCTTCACCACTCACTCTAATCCTCAACTTGTTAGGCCTACCTGGTCCTTTCTTGTATTTAGGTGGTAACAGTTCCTCATCCTGAACTTCTGGCCACATTTCCTGGCCATTAATTGGACTGACAGCAAAACCATAACACATTGCATACTTCACTATCATCTAGTCTTTCCACTGCCTCTTCATCACAAACCTCCAGTTCGACAATCTCATTGACACACCTAGGAGACCTTACTGAGTCGCTTATATCAACTACATCATGCTCAACAAACATTTCCCCTTCTACTTGGGTTGCACAAGCATATGCTGCAAAATCGTAGCAGTCATCATCATTCTTAAGCTGGAAAAAGTTTTCATCAATTTCAATAATCTTTGTCCATGTTCTATAACTCCCTAAAACATAACCCCACCCGGTCACCAACCTATGAACACAATCCATTCTCCATTTATCAAATTTTAACCCAGACACTAATGTGGATACACCTCCCCTATAAATGGTATCCCCATCACTTAACTTTACAAATTCACCTCCATGGTGAAATACGGCTTTGAAAACTTGCATGTTATGAAAATCAAAACAAACGAACTAAATAACCTAACAAAACCATAAGATATCAGAAAAGACATTGGAAGGTTTGAAAAAATACGAACCTTGTCAGCTTGAGCATGAGAAACACCATCGCCTTCCTTGTGCTTCTCAGGTTCCACACATTGGTTGACGACGGTGGCTTCAGTCGGTTTACGGCTTTTCTTTGATTGCTTCCCTTGTTTCCGTTGCTTACGGCTCTTCTTCTTCATCGGCTCTTCGTCTTCCTTCCTTCCTAATTCTGGTTCTGAATAAACCCTAATTATTCTAGGGGGTAGAAGCAGAAATTATTTTTGAAAAGTCTTTTCATATTAATATAATTTACTTATCACACGTGGCAGTCAACCAAGTGCCCAGTCAGCAGAATCTTTGACCCATGGGTGTATCAGGGTCTTTGTAAATGGAATCTGGGAAAGTTAAGGGGGGAATAAAAAAAAATTCTTAGGGGGGGGGGGGGGGGGGGGTAAACCAAAACACGCCTATATGGCAGGGGGTAAACACTATTTAACCCTAATTTTAAATATTGACTCTTGGAAATGATGTCTAGTATTCTGGCCTATTAAGATTCTTTTAACAACTATAAATTTAATTGTTAACATGTTAAAATGTTTGTTCTGTTCATTACTTCATTAATGTTCATATCAGAAAAAATCTAAAGGATAAATGAAGTGTTTTGTACAATTGCATAATATATACTGGTCAAAATAACTTTTCATTAATAAAGCATAGAGGATTACAAAAACATAAGGAACTTGTTTGAACTTAACATAAATCCCTATCTAAGTAATACATTGCCTTTTAGGAGAAGCATTTGCCATAATCAACATCAGATTCATCTTCATTTATCTCCTCCTCTTCTACCTCTAGGATAACAGGATGGTAAAACATCTTGTTGAGCCTCTTCCTCTTTGTATTCTTCATGGACTTCTTCCTTGGCTTCATCACAGCTACCGAAGGACCTGCTTCTGTAGGTTTTTGAGGTACTACTGACGAAACCTCGTTTGAAGTGTTCAGGGTAGAGGGTATAGACACAGTAGCAGAAGCTTCAGAAGCTGCTGGCTTCTGAAGATTTTGGATATTCAAGCTTGTAGAGCTCTCTGTGACTTTTGTCACAACACAGATTTTGTTGCTCTCAGCTGATGACTCCGTAACGGATTGGTGGATGTTGATGAAAATGAACTAGGTTTTGGTTGCTTTTATAATGGCTTCTGGGTAACCTAAATGACTGAATAAAATCCTTTGTTTTATTCTTGAAACTGTTACGACCAATAAATATTTAACATGCATTTAACAAACCTTAATGACCCCTGTTACTTGATTGCTTTCCCTTTCTTGGAAACTGATCTTGTAATGATGGCCTGTTATGCATTTATGCCTGTAATTCTTTTCTTTTTTTCTCTTTTTATTCTTTTTGATGTGACAAAAGGAGGAGAAAAGGTAGTAAGTATTTAATTAGAAAGTGAACCCATTCAGTTTGTACATAATGGTCATTTATAATTTTTGTACATAATGGTTATTTAATTTTTGTACATAATGGTTATTTTGCCCGGGCGACACATTTTAACTTTCTTGTACATATAACTAAGGAGGAGCTTACAAACCTCAACCTTAGACTATCAAACTCGGAAGGAGCTTACGAACCTCGTATTCTGATGTTGCCAAAGGAAGTTAAAATATTGTGTTTAGTTTTCTTAAGTATAGATCTAAGGGGGAGTGTATATACCTCAACTTTGGACTATTTGACTCGGGGGGAGCTTACAAACCTCAGACTCTGATGTTACTAGGAAAATTAAAATACTTTTTCTTGAAATTATTACTTAGGGTAGGTTTACAGAACTCAACTTTGGACTATTAGACTCAGGGGGAGCTTACAAACCTCATACTATGATGTTGCAAAGAAAATTATAACTTCCCAACGTTGTCTTTTAAATACTTATGTTTGTCATCATCAAAAAGGGGGAGATTGTTAGAACAAGATTTGTTCGTGACATATATTCCTTGGGTTTTGATGATAACTGTTGCGGCGAGAATCGGATATCAAGCTATTAATTAACTTGAATCACACATCTTTGAAGTTCACCACCGAGCTTTGATTTATCCAAAGGAAAGGGTAAAGATCGAAAAACTCTAAAAAGAGATCTAAGGTTCGGGGGTTGGTTATACAAAGGGAAGGTATTAGCACCCTAAGTATCTGTAGTACTCTACAGGAACCTCTTGTAAGTATTTGTGTTATGATAAAGTTGCTTGCTAAGGGAAATGTGCTAAGGTAAAGACCTAGGGATATATACACTAAGTATGCTCGCCAAGACATCGCATATCGTGCCTACGTATCCTGACGGGAATGGAATCAGAGCATCCGTAGTTCCCCTCAATGGGGTGAGGAACCCTTGACTACAGTCAAGGTTCCAAGGGAAAGTAGGGTCGGAAGGCAAGACACCTACGTGGAGTGCAGCGACTCCAAAGGTTTAAGTTAAAACAGGGAAGAAGTGTTCACGGGAAAATAGGGTCTGACAACAAGACACCTACGTGGAGTGCGGCGACTCCAAGCCTAAGGCTAGGTTAAGAGGGTAATGAGCTATCTATGACCTTGCGGTCAATAGAGAGACTTTCCTTTGGAAGAGGAAGATATAAACTTGTAAACAAGAGTTAAGGGATTGAAAGTAAATGAACAAAATGAGTACAGCAAAGATAATATTTTCAAGCTCTCGAAATCAGATACATGTTAAGCTATGAAAATTAGCAACAGAAATCAATACAATAGAAGTGATTTTTTTCAAGTCGAGGAACAACAAACAAATATTTACATGCCAACCGAAAATTTCTAAAAAAGTTATAGAAACTGGTCGGTGATTTTTCATAAAAAGAGTCCGAGAATTAAACATGAAGTTAAATGTATATTTTTGTTATTTTGAATTTTTTAGAAAGGAAATGAATAAAATGAAAATGGGAAAAAAGAATTAAGTTATGCATATTTTTTTGTTTTTTTAGTTTTCAGAAAGAAAATAAAACAAATACGAGAAATACGAGAAGTGAAATCAAAGAAATGAAAAAACTAAATTCTATTGTGGCAGGGTGGCAGTCGCCACCCAAAATGCCTTGCCGATGCGCCACACTTGTGGCTAGTGCCACATTGTGGCAGGCGCCACACTAAAGGGAAGTGGCAGGCGCCACCTTGTTCATGAAAATCCCTTTATTAAATGGTGGCAGGCGCCACCTCTGTATCCCTTTTTTTATTTTTATTTCATTTCATTAAATTACAACCTATATAAAAATGGAATCACAACAATATCAAACATGACATTTTAATCAAGAAAAGAGTATTAACAAAAATATAATACTAACATGAAGCAAATGATTGTGAAATTATGAAAACAAAATGAAACGAAAATGGAACGGAGGTGTGAATATTACCTAGTGGAGACGGTCCAGTTCCTCTTCACAGGTATGTTTTATGAAAAACGAACTCCTTTTTCCTCAAAGTGCCACAGCAAGGTTGGACAGTGGAAAACTCGAACCGAAAAACTTTCGTAACAATATTTCGAATAACAGTAACTGGGGGAGATAAATATATAGAGTATTCACTATTTTCTTGGGGTGAATTTGGTGTAAAATTTTTTGGAGATGGAAGTCCTATTTATAGGAAAAAGTGAGGAGCTTGAATTGTCGGTTTTATCCTGTTTTTCAAATCTCCGTGCAAGCTGGTTTGAAAAGTCTTCAGCTGATCAGAAATAGGTTCAGAGGATAGGTTGACTGAGGAGACGTGTAGCCATACTTTTCTGAAAAGCTTCTCCTTTTTCATGATGAAATGAAACCACTTGCCTTTGCATTAGTTTATTCATATTTTTCTTATTTTTGAAATGCAGAAGTCATGGCAGGCGCCATGCTTCTTTTGTGGCAGGTGCCACCATTTATTTACATGGCAGGTGCCACCTTAATGGTGGTGGGTGCCATGTATCCTTTTTCTTTTTTTTCTTCTTTTTCTTTTCTTTTTCTTTCTTTTTCTTTTTCTTTCTTTTTCTTTTCTTCTTTTTTTTTTCTTTTCTTTTCTTTCTCTTTTTTTTTTCTTTTCAAATAAAATCCATAAAATGCCTTATGATTTCTCGACACACATGAACTTGATTTACTGCACCTGTCTTCTTTCTTGTGTCAATCCTGATTTTCACAAAAGAAACAAACTAACAAGATATTGTGGTTAGTTAACAATGCAAAGGCGAATGAACCCTAAATGTAAGTGCAAAATGTTATGACATCTAAGGGGTAAAATTTGGGGTATAACAGTTGCCCTTATTTAAATAACTTTACCGGATGACACGAGGAACGGGAGTTCTCGGGACATCAAGGTGAAAGGTATTTAAATATAGCAAACCGAAAATTTTGCCCTTAGATGGAATGCAGATGCTAAGGACAAACAAGAGACATGCAAATGCTGACATGCCATGAACTTCTAGTATGATGATGTGATGCCATGATAGTGCAAAGATGCAGATAAACAAAACACCAAAGATAAAGAGCTACAGGTGAGCTTTACTGGGTATAGGGTGGAGGTTAATATCTATAAGGAAGATTTACTAGGGATACATGTTGACTAACAAAAGACTCACTAAGGAGACTCTGAGGAAACATCGGGGATAGATAAATAAAATTGAGGGGAAACCTCACAGGTTCTCACTAGGGATAGAAGCCAGAAAGGTGTTCTCCACTGGGGAAAGATCCAGGGAGGTGGACGACAGGTATATAGGTGACAGGAGGACACTGGGGAAATAAAAGACACTCTTACTGGGCATGAAACCAGAAAGAATACATGATCTCCACTGGGGATCAGCCTGAAATAAGAGGATGGACATCAATAAAAGACTTTCTGGGATTTTCTTATACTGAAGAGTTCAAACGGGATCTTCAAGAAAAGCCAGAAAAGACAGAAAAAGGCACATACGAAAAAACATCAGATGGCAAAAGAAACCAGACATCCAATAATGGCTTTGAATGAAAGGTACAAATCATAATATCTGAGAAGGCATCAGATGAAAGTGACCAAACAGGGATCCAAGACAGCATTGGATACAAAGACAATAATCATCCAATAATGGCTTTGAGTGAAAGGCAAACTCACAATATCTGAGAAGGCATCAGATGAAAGTGAACAAACAAGGGTAATCCAACAAGGCAATGGGTAAAAAGAAACCAGTCATCCAATAATGGCTTTGAATGAAAGGTACACATCACAATATCTAATAATGGCTTTAGATAAAGGTGAATAAAGCAGGGATCCAAGAAGGCATTGGACGCAAAGAAACCAGTCATCCAGTAATGGCATTGAATGAAAGGTACAAATCATAATATCGGAGAAGGCATCAGATAAACGTGAGAAAGGTAGAGATCCAAGAAAGCATTGGATAAAAGGACACCAAACATTCAATAATGGCTTTGAATGAAAGGTAAACTCAAACTATCTGAGAAGGCATCAGACGTAAATGAGACAAAAGGTGAAGTCCAAGAAGGCATTGGATAAACTACAACGTCCAAGAAAGCATTGAACGAAAATGAACAAGGAGATACCCAATAATGCATCACAATATCCAAGAAAGCATTGGATGAATGTGAACAAAAGTGAAATCTAAGAACACATTGGATAAAGGAATCATCATATCCAAGACAACATTGAATGACTGTGAACTTTCAGGAATGGTACTGAAAGTAAAGGCAAATCTCTATATTCAGGAATGGCACTGAATGATAGGGAGAAAGACATCCAATAATGGCTTTGAATGTAAAGGAGAAAACTCATCCAGGAATGGCACTGAACGAACAGATAAGACTTTCAGGAATGGCACTGAAAGGTATCCAAGCAAAATTGATGGGGATTACAAAAGATAGGCAAAACTTCCAGGAATAGCACTGGGAGAAACAAGAGGAATAAGATATCCAGGAATGGCACTGGAGATCGCAAGAGACGGACATCCAAGAATGGCACTAGAGTGAGAGAATATAAAGACCCAGTAATAGCACTGAAATAAGAGGAAACATCCCATAATAGGAATAGATGCTCAAGGAAACGACAACATTCAGGAATGGCACTGAATGACAGGACGGATAACATTTTAGTAATTAGACTTTGGCCACAAGGTAAGACATGGATAACGACACGACCTCAGGAGAAATGCAAATGAAGATGAAACACTCATGATATGCATATGTATATGAATTATTCCATGTGAATGCGGATGTTGACGACTCAGCTCGACTCTTTTGGTGAGAAGACAAGACTGGAAGACTAATTCCTCAACACGGAGATCACTGTCATTCTGCTTAGGGATTAGAGGTACTAGTGAACACATCTCTGCCACACTGGTAAACTGCATCAAGTGATGATCCTTGTAAGAAAGCTGGAAAGTTGCATGGGGATTCCTCAAATAAACTGTCCCAAATTAGCTGTCTTGTTGTAGATGAGCTGATAATTGCTTCAGTTTGTTCGATTCTGAAATGACTGTTTTGCTATGTACTTTGGAAAGGTTGCCTCAGTCTGAGTCTTGAAAAGTTTGGATAAACCAATTCTGAGAAGGACTTGCCCCTGAATAGCAACCCTTTAACTGATTCTTCAACAGGATTTGGAAAGAACTTGCCCCTGATAGGATCACTTGACCAAGTTTCTCAACTGTTTGAAAATTCCTTGAGAGGAAAGCCAATTTGCAAACAAAAGTATTTGTACAAACATGGTAATTTTAAAGTTCATGCAACCTTGGAAATCAAATTCATTTTTGGAAGATGCAAAACAAAATGAGTCACTGGTCTGAACACGGCGGTTCAAGACATTTAAAAAGTGAAAGGTATGATGCTAAAACAGAGGATCTACAAAGATCTTTGGGAGTCAGTTTATGCAACCTTGATGTAGTATGCTTTCAAAAAAACCTTACCTCAATTAGGTCTTTTAAGTGTTGTAACGTGGCTTGGTTCACGGTTTATGAAACGAAGGATAAAGGCTCAAAGTTTATTTGTCCCTACCCAATCTTCGTGATGAACTCTAATCCTATGCTCAGTTAACTTAAGTTATACACTCAGGTTCCTCTAGGTTGGAAATTGTACTGATGATATTTGATGATGATTCGGACACCTTTGTAGTCATTACTCCCTTGCAGAATTTGGTTATTCTTTATTGCTGAGGTTTTGAGACCTCTTCTTGTCTTTGTTGAGGTTTTTGAGACCTCTTTTTCTTGATTTTTATACAAGCCTTTTTGTATAAGGCAAAGTTCTGGGCTTCCCATCTTTCTTGGCTTTTGCCTTGAAAGGGACCCGACTCATTCTTTGATTAAGGATTTCTCAATGATCTTTCCTTATTTATTGCACGGAGGGACAACTTGCACAACATTTACTCATTTGATTTGAGAGAGCTGACTGGTGTATTGCATAAAGCGCTTGCATTAGAATGCATAACCAAGTTAAACTGAGAACTACCCTGCCCCAAGGTTGAGATTTAAGGGTTTTTTGTGTAAGGAAAGAAAACTCCTACTTCTAGGCTCGAAGGGTTAACGAGGGATTATCTTCCTTGTTTCTCCGGTGTTTGGGAATTGAAACAATGCCCAACATCCTCGGCAAGGTTTAATCGAAAGCATACCACAGCAATTATGGACATAATGTTTTCATCATCCTCCCTCCAATCTTTGCATAATCAAAAGGTAAGTGGAAAAGAGATAAAATATTTTGCAAAAGAAAGCATAAAGATGTAAATAGTAGACAAAATGAATTGAATCAAAAGTTGCAATGCTCATTTCATTAATCATGAAAGTACAAACTTAGTTGAAAGCAAACAGCTATTACAAATAAGAAAAATGCAAACAACAAGAAACAAGGTCTAGTGACTAGAGCTATCCTGTCTTTAAGAAGTAACCGAGCTGAGCTGAAGTCGAATAAAGCTTCACTTGACGTGCCCTGGCAGAGGGTTTCTTTGGAAATTTGGATTGTACTTAAAGGAGAGGATTTTGTTTCTCATTAGCTCGTGTACTTTAGCCTTCAATGTAAAGCAACCTTCCAAATTATGGCCTGCACCAGCTTGATGGTATTCAAAATGAAGATCAGCCCTATAGCCAGCTGGAAGAGGATTTGGAGGAGGAGGCAAAGGCCTTGTGGTAATTAAACCTTGTTGAACCATATCAGAATAAAGCTCGGTGTACGTCATGGGAATAGGATCAAATTGATTCCTATTATGGTACTGGTTTTGTCCTGTAGTCGGACATTGAGGAGCTTGAACTGGTCGTGGAGTAGTAACCACGGGAGTAACAGCAGCAACAGTAGGGTGAATAGCAAATTGAGGTTGGGGACGAGGCCTTCTCACTTCAACCATTACAACATTAGTCTGGTCTTCCCTTTTCCTCTGAAAGTTCCCATAGGATTTCTTCACAGCATTGGAAGATTCAGCAGCTTTGGATACTTTTCCCTTCTTAAGAGCTTCCTCGAGTCTCTGACCGATAGTAACCAAATCAGTGAAGTTGGAGGAAACACTTCCATTCATCTTCTCCCAATAGAATGGGGACAGGGTGTCCATGAACATTCCAGTCAATTCCTTCTCGGCCAAAGGAGGTTCAATTTGGAAAGCCAACTCTCTCCAGCGCTGAGCATACTCCTTAAAAGATTCCTTCTCATGCTGAGTCATGTTTTGAAGCTGGCGCAATCAGAGGCCATGTCAAGGTTATACTTATACTGCTTCATGAAGGCATTTACAAGATCTTGGAAGCAATGAATAGAGTTTTGTTCGAGACCCATATACCATTTGAGTGATGCTCCACTCAAGCTATCCTGAAAATAGTGGATAATCTGATTGTTATTATAAGCAGTCATCTTGCGAAGATACATGACCAAATGAGCCCTTGGACAAGAGTGGCCTTTGTACTTCACAAATTCTGGAGTTTTGAACTTAGCAGGCATAACAAGATCAGACACTAAGCACATGTTGTCTGCATCCACATTAAAGAAGTCATTACCCTCAACGGCTTTAAGCCTTTTGTCCATGATCTGAAACTGTTCTCTGACAACTTCAGGTTCAACAAAGTCTTCAGGCTCTTTACCCTGAGCACTGGCAACATTGTACTCAAAGAGGGGATTCTCAAAAGAAGCTCGAACCGTATGTGGAACAGCATGGACCATAGGTCTGGGCTCGGTGAAAACAGGAGTTTGAAAAACAGGCATAGTAGTCTAACCAACCATAGCAGTAGATGCAATTGGTGGAGAGTAGTTGAGAGGTAAACCAAACTCTGGCCAAGTTGAAGGTGGCATCTGAACAGGTGGAGGATCAGCGCTTGAAACTTCCTGGCTGACTGTCCTTTGGGGTTGCTCTCCCCTAGCAATCAAGACTTGAATCATCTCAGTGAGTTTGGTCACACTTAATGTCGTCGATTTCCATTTGGATTTCAACATTGTGTGACTCTTGCTCTGATATCTTGCATCTGTAATTAGCTTTAGTCTGGTATCAGTGTCGAGGAATCAGCTTGACGACTCACGGGTGACACTAGTAGATAGAGACAGCTGGAGATGAGTAACTGGACAAACAAATGCATGCAATAAATCATGCAAAGATGCAAATGATATGCAATGTAATGCAAAACAGGATGCATGCAACAGGATCAAGGGTTCAAGATCACAGCATGGAGTCTGGGTAAAGAACCAACCACAGGGTGTGTACTAGAATTCTTGTATCTGTAAAATAGGGTTCTAAGAAGTTCCCAGAGTCGACAACCCATCTTTCGGATATTATCGATTTCCCAAATGACTCGGTAGTCAATAATATTCTCAAGAGAGTCTCGTCTGAGTGTAGTATCGCGTAGCAACCAATTCGGGAATATACTCCCTCATAGTCCTCGCACTACATCCTAAAAAGAAAAGTGGGGTTAGAGGTAACTACGGTTCTCAGTATCGACGACACCTATGTCGAGAGTAGTGACGTTTTCACGAATAGACTCGTTCAACATGACTAAACTCTCAAGAGGGCCTAAACTGAGCGATGGTGTCTTAAGTAAACTTTTCCGGGAATCGACTCCCTCAAAGCCTCCTTGAATATACCATCGTCCTATCATAAGTGTACTCTTAAGTCCGGGTACAGGACTTATCCTCACCATAAAAAAGTAACCAACCTGCATACAGAAAACCCAAGTGCAACAAGTATATATATACAGATATACAAAATATACAAGTGTACAAGCAAGCAAACATATAAATAACACAAAGACAAACAAGGTGGGCTTAACCCTCTTAGGGTGAGTGATCCCCAGTGAAGTCGCCATTTTCTGTTGCGGTGAGAATCGGATATCAAGCTATTAATTAACTTGAATCACACATCTTTGAAATTCACCACCGAGCTTTGATTTATCCAAAGGAAAGGGTAAAGATCGAAAAACCCTAAAAAGATATCTAAGTTTCGGGGGTTGGTTATACAAAGGAAAGGTATTAGCACCCTAAGTATCTGTAGTACTCTACAGGAACCTCTTGTAAGTATTTGTGTTATGATAAAGTTGCTTGCTAAGGCAAATGTGCTAAGGTAAAGACGTAGGGGTATATACACTAAGTATGCTCGCCAAGACATCGCATCTCGTGCCTACGTATCTTGATGGGAATGGAATCAGAGAATCTGTAGTTCCCCTCAATGGGGTGAGGAACCCTTGACCACAAGGTTCCAAGGGAAAGTAGGGTCTGAAGGCAAGACACCTACGTGGAGTGCGGCGACTCCAAAGGTTTAAGTTAAAACAGGGAAGAAGTGTTCACGGGAAAGTAGGGTCTGGCAGCAAGACACCTACGTGGAGTGAGGCGACTCCAAACCTAAGGCTAGGTTAAGAGGGTAATGAGCTATCTATGACCTTGCGGTCAATAGAGAGACTTTACTTTGGAAGAGGAAGATATAAACTTGTAAACAGGAGTTAAGGGATCGAAAGTAAATGAACAAAATGAGTACAGCAAAGATAATATTTTCAAGGTCTCGAAATCAGATACATGTTAAGCTATGAAAATTAGCAACAGAAATCAATACAACAGAAGTGATTTTTTTTCAAGTCGAGGAACAACAAACAAATATTTACATGCCAACTGAAAAGTTCTAAAAAACTTTCAGAAACCGGTCGGTGATTTTTCATAAAAAGAGTCCGAGAATTAAACATGAAGTTAAATGTATATTTTTGTTATTTTGAATTTTTTAGAAAGGAAATTAATAAAATGAAAATGGGAAAAAAGAATTAAGTTATGCACATTTTTTTGTTTTTTTAGTTTTCAGAAAGAAAATAAAACAAATACGAGAAATACGAGAAGTGAAATCAAAGAAATGAAAAAACTAAATTCTATTGTGGCAGGGTGGCAGTCGCCACCCAAAATGCCTTGCCAAATGCATGGCAAGCGCCACACTTGTGGCTAGTGCCACATTGTAGCAGGCACCACACTAAAGGGAAGTGGCAGGCACCACCTTGTTCATGGAAATCCCTTTATTAAATGGTGGCAGGCGCCACCTTAAGTGACGGTGGCAGGTGCCACCTCTGTATCCCTTTTTTTATTTTTATTTCATTTCATTAAATTACAACCTATATAAAAATGGAATCACAACAATATCAAACATGACATTTTAATCAAGAAAAGAGTATTAACAAAAATATAATATTAACATGAAGCAGATGATTGTGAAATTATGAAAATAAAATGAAACGAAAATGGAACGGAGGTGTGAAAATTACCTAGTGGAGACGGTCCACTTCCTCTTCACAGGTATGTATTTTAAAAAACGAACTCATTTTTCCTCAAAGTGCCACAACAAGGTTGGACGGTGGAAAACTCGAACCGAAAAACTTTCGTAACAATATTCCGAATAACAGTAACTGGGGGAGATAAATATAGAGAGTATTCACTATTTTCTTGGGGTGAATCTTGTGTTAAAATTTCTGAAGATGGAAGTCCTATTTATAGGAGAAAGTGAGGAGCTTGAATTGCCGGTTTTACCCTTTTTTTTCAAATCTCCGTGCAAGCTGGTGTGAAAAGTCTTAAGCTGATCAGAAATAGGTTCAGAGGATAGGTTGGCTGAGGAGACGTGTAGCCATACTTTTCTGAAAAGCTTCTCCTTTTTCATGATGAAATGAAACCACTTGCCTTTGCATTAGTTTATTCATATTTTTTCTTATTTTTGAAATGCAAAAGTCATGGCAGGCGCCATACTTCTTTTGTGGCAGGTGCCACCATTTATTTACATGGCAGGCGCCACCTTAATGGTGGTGGGTGCCATGTATCCTTTTTCTTTTTTTTTTCTTTTTCTTTTCTTTTTCTTTCTTTTTCTTTTCTTCTTTATTTTCTTTTCTTTTCTTTCTCTTTTTTTTCTTTTCAAATAAAATCCATTAAATGCCTTGTGATTTCTCGACACACATGAACTTGATTTATTGGACTTGTCTTCTTTCTTGTGTCAATCCTGATTTTCACACAAGAAATAAACTAGCAAGATATTGTGGTTAGTTAACAATGCAAAGACGGATGAACCCTAAATGTAAGTGCAAAATGTTATGACATTTAAGGGGTAAAATTTGGGGTATAACAATAACAAAGTATTAAAAGAACAATATTTATATTTGATGTGTGTTTCATGTATGCAGGCTCTAATACTTGTACATATATAGTCAGAATCTGATATACAAAGGCACACATGAGAAAAGCTGAATTACTAGCTTCTGGTGGTACATAATCTGAAGAACACTCCCTAAATGATGTCTGGCATAGACTCTGAAGCTGAAAATATCACCATTAGAAGAAGAAACATAATTGTCTCTACACTTGGTGAATGTAAATTGGCTTTTGGTGATCATTCAGAGTTAGTGATAAAGCTAAAGCTATTCGTACTGTAGAAAGCAAGCTGCATTGTCAAATCAATTTGTCAGCTAGAGTCTTAGTTCACAAGGCTCAAGAAAAATTAGCATGCTTTACAGATATCTACTCTCAATGACTCAGTAGTATAGGATCTCTTTGAAGACTCAATGATTAAATACGTTACACAATGGATCAAGATCTTTTGGTGTATCTATCTTCAATACCTCTTGTACTATAGAGAAAGCAAAGAAATTTGATCAAGTTATCTCTCCAATGGCCAGTCTTCTGCAAATGCTATATAAGTAGCTGAAGTTTCAAACTGAATCTTCAATAAGGATCAACCTGATGGAGGAGTAACAAGATCAGTAATTATCAACACAATTGGTTATGCAGAATTTTTGTTGTAGGTTGTAATTGTAAAAGCCTTAAGATTTCTTAAACATTGAATATTTTAGAAATCTTAAGAGCTTTAGGTATTTGTTATGGTGATTTCCACGTACCTCTGATATTTGTATCAAGTACAGCTTGTTCTCTACTCTGCTGATCATATTGTTTAACAGTTTAGATCAAAGTCTCTCGCCAAGATGCTTGAGCCATGTAAGTCCCCTGCTATGTGCTAGAGCATTGAAAGTATTAATCAAGTGGATTTATTTAGCAACCAAGTCTCTCGCCAAGATGCTTGAACCATGTAAGTCTCCTGCTATGTGTTAGAGCAATGAAAGACTTAATCAAGTGGATTGATTGAGCATAAGTCTTGGGTTTGTGGAACCTAAGCAAGGAAGTCTCAGATCGAGGGTTTGAGCAGAAGTCTTGAGCCTGAGGGGCTTGATCAGGAAAGTCTTAGGTTGCGGTCTAAGAAGGAAGTATTGAACCTGAGGGGTTTAAGAAGGAAGTCTTGGGCTAGAGGGGCTTGAGTAGGAAGTCTCGGGTCTGAGGGACCTGAGCAAGAAATTCTTAGGTTGAGGGTCTAAGCAAGGAAGTCTTGAGTCTTTAGGACTTGAGCAAGGAAGTCTTGAGCCTCAGGGGTTTAAGCAAGAAGTCTCTAACTTAGGGTATGAGCATTGTAAAAGACTTATGCAGAATACATAAGCGATTGTAATCATGATTTGATTGTAGTGAAAATATCTTATGAAGCAAGGGGACTGGATTACTCTCATTTGGGAGGAACTAGTATAAATCTTTGTGTCTTCTGCTAACATTACACTACTAAGTATAACTAGAATCTGAACACCATTTTAGATTCAGAACTCTGATCAGACGTAAATTAAGAAAACGCAAAACACAATTCAACCCCCTTTCTTGTGTACTTTTTCTCACCTTTAGTTTACATTTACTCTTATTTAGACATTATCAAACATACGCTCTATAAACCCATTCTACATAGTTGAATTGGGAAGTGGGCTTTAACCTTAACGGAATATTCTCTAACATATGCGCCTCTAAAGGCCATAAAAGGGAAAATCATGGCTGACTTTATAGTCGATCATGCAGTTGTCGAAACAATGTAGAACTACGTAGGCTTGAAACCTTGGGACTTGTACTTCGACGGTTCAAGTCATAGATAAGGAACTGGGGTTGGAGTCTCGATAGTTTCACCCAAAGAAATCCCAACCAAGTTCAAGTTTAGAATCAAGGACCATTGTTCTAACAATGAATTTGAATACAAAGCATTGATAGTTGGCCTTGAGATTATACTCAACTCAAGGGAAAAAGAGTTGTAATCAGAGGTGACTCAGAGTTGGTGTTAAAACAGTTGACCAAAGAGTACAAGTGTATCATGTAACACCCTATTTTTCTCGCGGATAAATATAAAATAAAATTAGAGTATTCACACAATCAAATAGGATGTTACACATTCTCTTTTTAAAACATACATGCCTTTTAACACTTTATAAAATAAAAACAACAATCAACACCTTCACTTTGGGTGTCATCACATGCTCACCATCACTTAGGGTATCATTACAACGAAAATTCTCATAATAAAGCATGCATTAACTAAATCATTTAAACTTCAAATGAACTTTATGGCATATTCAAACTCATAAATGAAATCTACTCAAAACATAGAAATATCATACATCATAGTATACATCAACTCTCTAACATAAGATTAGACACACTTGCAACGTTTCCTAGTGTTACATATCAGAACACGTAAACTAACGCAAAAATAAAAATGAAGAAAGAGTCGCATGCCTTCCTCTAACTCTATAGCAGCTACTCAGTTACCTACTTATTTGTACTCCAAAGAGGAGCACATAGCACATCAACAACAAAGGGGTGAGAAGTCACAAACAATAATAACAGCCATATATTGTAAGGCAGGATATCAAACACAATATGTTCTACACAATCTCATTCACAGTATATCACAATACATTCTCACACCCATACCCATCAACCAATCACAACTCAATAATACGCATATAACTCATTATGCAATGTAACTCGACTAATGCAACTCTATTCATATGCATGTGGTACCAACTCAACATTTGGTTCTCTCTGGAAACCGGGTTCCAATCTCTGTGAACCCATGAGCCCCCTTTCTAAGCTTGGGACAAGACATTAGTCCCCTCTCTTAACTAATAGACATGCCTCTTGACACAACTCTTATGATGCATGATCATATCATCAAACTAATGCGTTACGAGCCCTCTCTAATCCTAACATAAATGCATTGACAACTAAAGTAATCCCCTCCCTGGATTACCACACCACAATAATTCACATATGCACAACATCATATAATTCAGTGTAACTCGAGTATTACAATCAATCTCCTCAATTAAATCATTACTCATACATGCAACAACATAATAGTCATAAATATTATCTCAAAACATTTCGAACACTCATAAAACACATTCATCAAGTAGTTTCATGAGGTAGATTTGCGTGTTAGCTTCCCAACCTTTCTAATGGCGTCTCATTTGGACTTATGGAAGGGAATTCATGGCCAAAATCGTCGGACACTGCAACAAAAGACAAATAAACATTCTTCCAGTTTAGAGTCAATATATAACATCTATGTAGCGGCTCCTAGTATGTATGTAGCGGCTCATGTTGTGAATTTTTTTTGAAAAATTCCAATTCTGATGGTTTGGAGTCGACTCCAAGCACGTATGAGTCGACTCCAACTACTGTTTTTGCCTAAAAACAATTTTTTTTTACATATTTTGAAAGTCTTTTATTGTTACAAAACCATCCAAACACTTCCTAACATAAAAATAACTTATTTCAAACACTTATTTTCTCAGATTAAAACCTCACTCTTATTAAGTCCTAATTCTACCAATTAACATACCAATTCATCAAATCACATCACTAAAACCTTCATTATTACAATAATAGTGGAAAACACACATATATACATAGTTCATAATTTCAAACATTAATTCATATGAAATTCACATCAAGATAATCAGGAGAATATCACTCCTCAAGAAAACACACAGAAATTATCAGAATCATCATCCCTATTGGGGGTGAAGGACTCCTCTACCCTACCCCTCATGCATAAGCCCTTATTGAAGGTTATTCTCCTCCTTACCTTGGATTTTTCCAGAAATTACGTATGAAAACTCTCACAACTCCTTACTAATGTTTTTATTAGTAACCTAATCCCTCAATTAGAGACTTCTAACATTACCCTCACTTATTCCCCTATTCACCAAAATGCCTTATCATCTCTAATTTTATTTTAATAAACATACTACTCATACTCCGTATTTTCTATTATTCTATTTTCTCATTTTAATTAAATAATTCAATTAAAATACTATCATTTAATTATTAAAAAGGGATTCTAATAACTCTAGCTCACCTCTACCAATCTAATCACTCTCTAAATTCCCCCTCAAAGTCACACACTCCTGACACCCATATTAATTCAATTATCACACATAATAATTAAATTAAATCATAATAATTCAAATAATTCTATAAATCAATAATTGGGGTGTTACATATCAAGGACAACTTAGTATCATATTTCATCTTGGCTCGATCTTTGTTGAAAAAGTTTGACTCGATCGAAGTCAGATACGTACCCTTATTGAAAAACCAAGAAGCAAATGACTTGACTCAAATTGCTCCTAGATACAAAGTTCCCAACGAGAAACTAGAGGGGCTAATTAAGGTCAGAGGGAAATTTGTCCTGACTAACATCCCTTTGTCGAAGAAACTAATGCCCAAACTTATAAAGGTCGAAGGGTTGAGGGCAATGAAGTACGTGAAAGCCAAGGAATATGATGTTTTAGCCATCAACAACATGTCAAATGATGACTGACATAGACCGATCATAGAGTATTTAGAAAACCCCACGGGGAAAATGAATCAAAAAGTCAAATATTAGGCACTAAGTTACACCATCATGGGTAATGAATTATTCAAGAAGACCCCGGAAGGAATCCTTTTAAAATGTCGTAGTGAAAATGAGGCATATTTGGTAGTTTTCAACGTCCACAATGGGTCTTGTGGTGCACATCAGGCAAGCCACAAAATGAAATGACTTCTATTTTGACAAGGAATCTATTGGCCAACCAAGTTGAAGAATTGCATAGAGTTCGCCAAAGGATGTCAGGAATGTCAAAAGCATGCTCCAATCTAACACGTCCCTGCTAGCGAGTTGCATTCAGTGGTGAAACCATGGCCTTTCAGGGGATGTTTGTTAGACCTGGTTAGTGAGATTCGACTGTCATCTTTTGAAGGTCATGAATACATATTAGTGGGTATTGATTACTTTACCAAATGGGTCAAAGCGATCCTATTAGCAAAGGTTGACTAGGAGGCAGTAATAAGTTTTATCCAGAATCATTTCATTTACAGGTTTGGACTACCTTAGACTCTAACCACTGACCAAGGCTTTGCCTTTACTGAGCCATAGATGGTCGAATTTTCCTTAGAAGTGGGGATCAAACTCCTCACATATATACCTTACTATGCTCAGGAGAATGGACAGGTCGAAGTGGCCAACAAAATAATAATTGGTTTGATCAAAAAGTTTGTGGGCCAAAAACCTAAGAATTATTACAAGAAATTAGATCAAGCATTATGGGCTTGTCGGACGTCTCCCAAGGAAGCATCAAATGCAAATCCCTTTCGACTAACGTCTAGGCACGATGATGTGTTGCCTGCTGAGATTTACTTGCAGTCAACAAGAATTCAGAGAAAAAATGAGATACCTTCAGAAAATTTATGGGATATGATGTTGGGTGAGTCAGTCAATTTGGACGACGAAAGGTTGGTGGCGTTGTACATGCTCATAAGGCAAAAGGAAAGGGTGGCCAAAACATACAACAAGAAAGTGAAGCATAAGGCTTTCTTGGTTAATGACTTATTCAGGAAAGTCATGTTTCATATGGATAAAAAAGATAGAGTCCTAAGAAAATGGTCACCCAACTAGGAAAGTCCCTTTTGAATCATCTAAGTATTTTCAAACAATGCTTATGATATCAAAGAAATTAACCCAGAGCGTCAAACCCTAAGAATAAATAGGAAGTAGTTGAAATGGTACAAATATATGTTACATGAGATTCGAATAACAAATAATGAAATTAACATAATCTAAAGCCAACATAGTATTCATAAAAAGGGATGGAAAAATGGAAAAATTTCATTACATCAAAAGTCAAGAACATTACATAGAAATTCATACAAAATGAATAAAAATAAATGGCATAAACAAAAGTATTCTTGACGTTCTCGAGGCATGCTTTCAGGAGGAGGATTTTATCATCGATCCTAGAATCCTATAACTTAAAATCCTCGATCTCTTGGTTGAGTTGAATGGCAGCTTCCACATGTTGGATATCAACATGGACCTCTCAATCAATTTGGGCTTTAGTCGAGGCTAATACTGAAGTTTCCAGCTCTGTTTCTTTCTTCTTAAGGTCTTCAACTTGCTTTGTCAGTTGAGCAATATGTACTTTATATACACTAATCTTCCTTTTATAGACTGACAGTTGGTCTTGATCCTTTTGAACATTTTTCCTCTAGAGCATCCACCTTTTGTTGCGACGATGCACTAAGGTCCCATTCTTTGGCCGACTTATCATCTTTTTGGCAGAGACTATCTACAAAATGTCTCTTCTCTGCAATGGAGTGACAAACTTGGTCGAATAGTGGTTCAAAGCCCAACATAAAGGGAATTGCAGACTCAGGTAATTTTTTACCACCGAGTTTCTTCAGTAGTTTTCTGATGTCAGACTTTGTGGAAGGATCTTGTTCAATGACTTGAAAAAGGTCACTCTAAGGGTATAAGCTTTCAGTTGTTCTACTAATAAGCGCATGGAGTCCTCATTGAGGTTGTTGTCAGCAATACAGGAGCTTGATGAGTTATTGACAACACTCATGCAACGACTCTTGACCAACCTTCTCAAAGCTTCAACAGGGTTTTGTGCTTTAACGGCAATGATATCTTTTCGACTAAGAGAGGTGTTAGACAAAGAGTTTCTCATGGACGAATGAGTGATGGATTATGCCCCAAATGACTTGGTCTCACCAAGTTATAATTTAGCACCTAGAGCATCCGCTGCATTTCTAGCTTCTTCCTTCTAATCAGGTATGACCTCCTCGAGGGTTTAATCATTTTTTGAGAGAGAGACATATGAGTCCCCAAAGTCTTCAGAGTCCTCAGAGACAAAATTTGTCTCCTCCTTTCATAAACAGTTGGACCTCTAGGCGAATCTTCATTATCCTCAGATTTGTCAAAGTCTTGATCTTCTTAAGGAGGCGGTACAGGGCTGTTATCTTGTGCAGATTCGATTATGTGATCACCAACTTCGCTTGCGACATCATTTTTCTCGTACTTCTTAGCCTCAAGGTCATTGTCTCCAGTCATAATCAGATGCACTGATGAACTGGGAGGCATCGTCTAGTCGAAACTAGAGAGGGTAGAGGTTTTTGGATCCTTGTCAAACATCGGACCCTTTGAAACAAGAAAGAAATTTTCTAAGTCAAGATAGTTGAAAGGTTAGTATAAATATTCCTTAAGGAGTCCTATACATACCATGGTTCGAGCAACGAAATCGTCAGAAGCTTTTTTCTCTGAGACAACATTCCCCAGTTGTGTAGGAAAAATGTTGGGCTGAACTTAGACGCTCCCTCCTCTTGTTGGAACAATGCCCTTATCTTTAGGTTTTGGTTGAGAGATAGTGCCAAAACTTGAAGGGAATGCCTTTTAGATCTTTTTCTTCTTCTTCTTCTTAATCGTTTGAGGTTCAGAAGCGACAGCAGAAGAAGGTTTGGGCGTAGGAACTTCTTGTGGGAGAGGTTTTAATGAAGACTTGACATCGTCACCTTCCTCCATTATTTGAGTTTCCTGGAAGAATGAGGGAAACAAGTGAAGACCATGTTGGATAAGCAATAATTAAAGTGAAAACATGGAGATGAAGTCTCGAACTTGAGTTTTCTTTTGTGTGTCAGTAAGCGCTTATTTCTTGGTTTTCTTCGATGGAGGATGAGTAGCTCCAGTAGATGCACGCTTCTAACATTGGGAGATAAAAGTGTAAGTCAAGTGAGCATGTATAAGCTTCGATAGTATAGATGAGAAAATGTCAAGCATAATTGTGTTACTACTTCTTCTTTGACAGTGGTGCCTATCTCTTACTTTGCGTTCCCTTAGCGAGCAGCAGTAGTCGAACTAGTCTCATTATTTTGACCCTATAAAAAAGAGGAAAAAAATATAAACATGAGATTGCTTGTTGTCATTCATAGAGGTAAGGAGAGGGGTTGATATTATCTATGACATTGGACCAGCTTGGCCGCTGAGTGGCATCCTTAGTGTTTTTCTTGATGGGGAGAGCTGCAAAGAAAAATAACACAGGTAATTTAAAAATACACAAAGGGAAGGAGAGTATAATCCAATGAGCTTTGATTCCAGGTCATCAATAATGTCGCATAGGACTTCGACATGATTGATGTCGACATGAAGGTGTCCCTGATAGCTATGTATGTCAAACTTGGTCGGAACCATTCTATGTGTAGGTTTTTTTATATGAGTTTTTCAATTCATTCAAAGAACTTCCATAAACGAACCATCTTGGAAATGGAGGTGAAAATTCCAGAGCCATTTCACATGAAGGTAAGGGTGAAAATTTGGCTTGTAGAAAAATAAAGCAAAAAAAATACCTATCCTCGACATAGGAAGGAATATTTAGCTAAGGTAGTTTTCCAAGAATTTTTTCTTTTAAAGTGGTCGGTGCCTCTGAGATGGTTTGATGAAGGTTGTGAGTTTCTTTAATGTGTGTGCTCGTACTTTTTTTAAATTTTGTCTACAAGGAAAGGAAACTTGTAGTTAGATGAGTCACCTTGGTCATCACATCAACAAACTTGTCAGCTTGGTTATCTTTCCACCAGGTGTTGAATTCCTGGGTGCATTAGAAAGATCTCTAGAATTTGAAAGGGGTAATATTTTTAGTCTGCTCAGCCAAAAGTTCAAGGTACGTCTCCTCAGTCATTCCGATGCACTCATGCATAAATATTTCTTGCGTTGGAAATAAGAGTTGGGTTTGAATTGACAATGGCCTAACTGTCGAGCCACAAGATTGGGTTGATACCTTACAAAACCTTCTTGAGTATTCTTAGAGGAAATCCTATTGGAAAGCAACTTTGGTGTGAGAAAGACTTTCCAAATTTTTATGGATTCAGCTTGATGGGCGGGGTCACGTGCCAGAAATTCCCTCTTGAACCGTGCAGGTCCATAATGCCTATCGGTAAAAAGGGCTATAGATGCAGCGAAGTTGTATCTTTTGGCAAACATCATATAGTACTCTGTGAAGCTTTTTGGTGTCGAAAGTCCTTTATCAGCAGGTATAAGTAGGGTTAGTCGACCCCTTTCAATAGGCCAGTCCTTAGTTTCTCTAGTAGGGTGGTCAGTTTTATTAGTCATCAAGGATGGCTCAAAAGTAGCATTCAGCCAAAGTTGAAGAAGCTAGAAGGGGCCTCCCATCAGAAGTGTGCCCTAAGGATTTTTGGCCGAGCTAAATTTTTTCATGGCACTTGATGCTAAGCACGAAGCCTTATAAAGTGAAGCCAAAATCAATTAGTTAAGACTGACATTTCTTCCAGCATGAAGTTGATTGGCAGAGTGAGAAAGGATTTTGCCACTTGTAGAGAGCTCGAACAAAAAATAAAATGTGATAGCCATAAAGACAAAAATGCCACATGCTTTTCTTCGGAGACTTCAGTGGTGGCTTCATCGAAGTTATTAGCAATGAAGTTTGTGAAGCTAGCCCGTTTCAAATTAAACCCAATATTGTCGTCCATGTCGACAAAAGGGTCAAACACTTTGCCTGTTGGTCGAAGACCAGTGATGGAGTGTTGATATAAATTTGGTTCATATCATGTATCCTCTAAAGTTTTTATGATAACAAAGTATTTGAAAAACTATTAGGATTTCTAACTATCTGGTTCTTATTACCGAATTATATTTACTTGATGAAACTGGTTATGACACATAAGAAGCTATGATCCGGTTCTAATTTTGTACTATGTAAGAGAGTCTGATCAAAAAGTTATTGTTAGTACATTTCAGAATCAGAAGTGTGCTTTACCTGCCTCTGAAATTGAGTAATGTCAACTCAAGCTCTGTAATCACGAGACTCGAGAATTTTTCACATTATCTTCACAAGATTGTGTTGTACTTGTTTCATATAAGAGTTCTCTGGACAAAGGCCTTGCTCAATGGATAATTCTTTGTCTACGAGTTCCAACATATGCCTTATTGGAAAAAATATGTACTAAAAGATTTGATCTGATTATAGTCGTCGAGGATGCTTCAACGACTCTATTTCTTTAGCTATAAAAGGAGCAGAAGAATTGAAGATCACCTAAGAGAATAACGCTGAAACTACAACTGAAATATACACACACTTCATTCATATCAGCTCAAGAGAAGCTAATATGTTAAGAGTTCTTATTCTTGTATAGATTAATAATCCTTAGTGTTAAAGTGTGTTGTATTATATTTGAAAACCTCTAATGGTTAATCAAGTGTTATTGTAAGCTATTCATTTTCTAAATAATCATTTTAGATAAATGTTTATTGCCTTGGGCTTGAGCATTGAAGTATTATATTCAAGGAATCTAAGCAGGAAGTCTTGGACCGTAGGTCTAAGCAGGAAGTATTGTACTCGAGGGTATAAGCAAGAAAGCCTTGAACCAGAAGGGTTTAAACAGGAAAGTCTTAGGATCTGAGAATCTAAGCAGGAAAGTCTTGATCAGGTACTGATTAAGGAAGGAAGTCTTAGGTTGTATGTCTGAGCAGGAGAAAGTCTTATACTTGAAGGTATAAGCAGTTGTAATATGTTTGATTATAGTGGAAATCTCTTATGCTCCAAGGAGACTGGACTACTCTCAGTTGGAGAAGAACCAGTATAATTGTTGTGTGTTCTTTACCATTTTTATTTACTTATGTTACATTTTCCCCTGCACTTGTTATCAGTTTCTGAACTTCTGTTTAGAATTTTAACTCTGGTTCACAAGTTGAAACGATTTGGCAAACACAATTCAACCCCCCTTCTTGTGTATTTTCTCACCTTCAGATGGCATTAGAGAAAGGTCTATACGTAACACTTAATAGTGGTATAGTTTAAGATCCAATGAGAAAAGTATGACTACTGAGGATCCTACTACCTCAGGAAGAGGATTTCCTGTGATTACAATAGTTCTGAAAGGAATCATTACTCTGCTAAACCTCATGTATTCAGTAGTGATTCCACTGAGTTTGAATGGTGGAAAATCAAGATGTACACGTATATCATTGGACTCAATGATGAGTTACGGGATATACTTGAAGATGGCATTGAGATCAATGTTGACAGTGTTGGTATGGTATCTGACAAAAAAACTTTGACTCCAGCTCAAAAGAAAATCTATAGAAAACATCATAGAGTCAGAGGTATTCTGGTCGATGCTCTACCACGTGCTGAGTATTTGAAAATCATTAATAAGTCTTCTACAAAGACTATCTTTGAATATTTGTGCTCTACCTATGAAGGGAATCAGCAAGTTAGAGAAGCAAAAGCTAACTTGTTGGTATAAAAATATGAGTTGGTTAAAATGAAGGATGATGAGGATATTGAAACCATGTTCTCTAGGTTTCAGATTCTTGTATATGGCCTTTAAGTGCTAAACAAGAGTTACTCTACATCAGATCATGTCAAAAATATTATGAGAAGTCTCCCATTAAAGTCTAGACCTAGAGTAACAACTATTTAGGAAGCTAAAGACCTGAATATGCTATCTATTGAAAGTCTAATCAGCAATCTTCAGAGCCATAAGATGGAACTAAATTGATATGTATCTTCAAAGAAACTCAAATCTCTTGCCCTGAGAACTGCTTCTAAAAAATCAGGTGAAAAGTCCAAAAAACATTTAAAGATCAGTAAACCTGATGAAACTTCTGAAGAAGATTCTGATGGTAGATCTGATGATGATGATGTGGCTTGCTTCATTAGAGGATTTCGGTAAATGGTCAGAAGAAACAGAAGATTTACGAAAAGAAATAGGAGATCTAAATTCAAAGAGAAAGATGAAGACAAGATTTACTACAACTGCAACAAACCTGGCCACTTCAGAAATGATTGTTCTGATCTTCAAAAAGATAATCAAAAGAAAGGAAGTCATTGGAAGGATAACTTCAGGAAAAAATTTAAGAAGAACTTCATGCCAACATGGGAAGAGCTAGATGATGAAGATTCAGAGAAGGAAGATGAAGCTAATCTGGCATTGATGGATCACACATCTGAAGAAGTACTTCCACCTGAAATAGAGTCTGAAGACGAAGATGAGGTATACTTTTATTCTGACTTTATTATATGCATGAATGATCTCATGAATCGTTGCAAAGATCAAAATTGTCGCGTCAAAATTTTAAAAAGAGATAATTTCATTTTGAAAGAAGAATTAAAATAAGCTAGCATATCTCAAAATGAATGTTCTACTTTAGGAAAACATGATCTAGCATTTCATAAATTCATCACATCTGGCATTGAGAGAACTAAACTTGCATCTATGATTTATGGAATTGGCAAAAACAATAGAGAAGGTTTAGGTTACAATGAAAACTATTCTAGATCTTATATGTCATTGTATAAAGTGTCCTCAGATCCTTGTTCCTCTAGCTTTACTCAGACAGTGTTAAGCAACTATTTTGTTCCTACTGCTGATTATGAAAAGGTTATTAATCTAACAAAACCTATTGATCAGAAGTTAAAAGGTATTGTAATATCAGAACCTAAGAGTTTAAAATGGTGTTGAAGCCTCTGTTCCACCTAAGAGACCATTTAAATATAAAGCATTTCATCCAGAAGGGCAAATCATTTGGAATAAAGACAAGCTATTGAGAATCATATATGCTTTCAGGAATGATCAATCAATGCTTGGACTTATTTCATTGATAGAGCCTACTTCTATTGAGGATGCCTTATCAAATGATGGGTGGATCGTGGCTATGGAAGATGAACTAAATCAGTTTCAAAGAAATGATGTGTGGGATCTTGTTCCAAGACGGTATATGAAAAAAATTATTGGAACCAAGTGGGTCTTTCGTAACAAACCATCCATACTTCGTCTACATGCTTAAGAAATCGCTCTATGGACTCAAACAAGCTTCAAGAGCATGGTATGAGAGACTGAGTAATTTTCTGCATGAGATGGTTTCTCTAAAGGCAAGGTTAACACTACACTATTTAGGAAAACTCTAGAAGAAAAAATATTGATTGTTCAAATTTATGTTGATGGTATAATTTTTCGCCCACTAATGCATCTCTTTGTCAAGAATTTTCAAAGATTATGCAGGCTGAATTTGAGATGAGCATGATGGGTGAATTAAAGTACTTTCTTGGAATTCAAATTAACCAGAAGAAGGAAGGTATATACATTCATCAGTCAAAGTACACAAGAGAGCTCTTGAATAAGTTCAATCTTGGTGAATGCAAAGTCATATCAACTCCTATTCATCCTACCTGCAACCTGAATGGTGAAGAATGTAGTACTAAAGTGAATCCAACTAAATATTGATGTATTATAGGTTCCTTACTATATCTCACTGTTTCCATACCAGATTTATCCAGTGTATGTTTGTATGCAATATTCCAATCATATCCTAGAGAAACTCATTTAACAGTTGTTACGAGGATCTTTAAATATTTGAAAGGAACTATCAATCTTGGACTTCTTTATAAGAAATCCTCAGATTATAAGCTAGTTGGTGTCATACCCCAAATTTTGACCACAAGATTTCCCATTATTGTGAAGATCATTACCACAATATGGATGTACCTTCATGCCAATTCAATCTCCTCAAGGATTGTTGAGCATTCACTACAATCAAGAATTAGGGTTTTGAGCCCTCTCAAAGCACTTACACAAAGGATCAATCAACAATTGACATGATCTTTAACTTGTATAACCTCTCAAACACCAATAAAGGATTAAGAGGTCTCCCATATCAAGAATCAAGCACAAGGATGCAACATTCCAAGTGGACCAAGTCTCAAGATCGCCAGTGTCACCAAATTAGGGTTTTGGTTGACCAGGGCCTCTAGATGAAAATTTTTCTCTAGGTATGAGCAAATACTTCAAAACATGATCCAAAATGCTCAAAGTAACCTTATGAGTCCCATCATCAAGTCAAAATGGCCTCAGAGGAAGCATTCATAAAAAATCAGGAATTAGGGTTCCTTGACCTAATTCACCCCTAAGTTGACTTTTAAGGCAAGACATGCATCAAGACCTCAAGACATGATTTGAGGACCTCAAATACACCACATTGATCGACTTATAACAATGGATTGATCCAAGAAGCTTGATTCACAAGTTTCAAATTCATCTGGACCACAATTAGGGTTTTGAAGAAAAAGTCAATTATACCTTTGACTTTGGACCAAGACATGTTCCCAAACCTTGGGAAATGATTCAATACACCCTAAAACACCTATGGAATCCATCCATTAGGTTTGAATTAGGTCAAGAACTTGATTGCATAGAAGATCACATAATTTGGAATTCATCTGACTAAAAGTCAATTGTGCCCAAAATCAAGTTTGACTTTTTGAAATTTTTCACAAATGTGGTTCCCCTAAGTCAAAAACAATGTTAATGTATGGTTTTGATCATCATCCATCAAGAAAAATCAAGAAAAATAGGGTTACTTGCAAAAGGGGCAACCTTAAGAAACTTAAAATTTTCTAAGTTATGGAACAAAATGGATTTGGTGTCAACTTTGCAAGGGCATAACTCCCAAACCCCAAGGCCTTTTTCTTCCATCCAAAGCTCAAATGAAAGTTCACATGACATACTTCAAAAGTGTCAACTACAAAAGATTCCAAATCCTCTTAGTGAAATCACAAAATCTGGATACAAAAACATGAAAATGACCACTTTGCAAGGTTATGGATTGATCAAAATCACAAAAACATGAAAATGACCACTTTTTCCAACACTTAGTGAAATTTTGGACATAATCTGTCTTGAATTTTCACCAACTTTGAGGCTATTTTCCACCTTGATCCAAGCTGAACCAAGTCCATTGATGGACATCAAAGTTAAAGTATGACATGAGAGCTTTCCAACAAGTACCAGATCATCTCCAAATTCAACTTGAGTAGGGAGTTATGAGCATAGAAACATGACACCTCCAAGACTGGTTTTTGCAAGACAGTCTTGCACTTACCCCACGATTTTGTCATTTCCATGACTTGGTAAGCCTTGTCACCATACAAGACAAGTTTCTAAAGTGCAATGAACATGATCTCTGCAGAGCTACAACACCATAGAGCCTTGCAAGTCCAAAACCTCATCATTTGGCATGTGAAATTCAAAGTTCAAATCCAAAACTTTCAAATTTGTCATGAGGCATTGAATGGATGTATAGAGCGGGCATGTATCAGTCCACAACATTGCAAATGAGTCAAGATAAACTCAAGCATCAGAAGACCATAGGCCTGCAAGATTGACCCAAGTCAAAGGCTATAGGAGACTTGAGATTCCTTTTGAAAACCAATGGACAATGGACTGTACCAGCCACCATTCACTATTGCTGCTAAAACAAACTTGACACACTATAAATAGAGGTCATTTGTGATCAGTTTGAGTACACCAAAGCACCATAATACATGCTTTCCTCAAAATCACTCTCAAAAAACTAGATTTTGCTTCTCATTTAAGCAACATTCGAATTTTCCATTTGAGAGCAATTCTATCAAAACCAATCATGCCAACACCTCACATACATCATATATGAGTGATCCATGACCTTAAAACTCATCTGGAACACCTGAATCACATAGTCACCCCCATTTGCTCAAGCTTTTTGGCCTGTTTGTAGTTGAGGTGCCACAACAAGTTCTAAGTTGATTCAATCCATTCCAAGCCTTCAAACATATTACTTGAGGTCCATTGAAGCTGTCCAGATCATTACACAACATCTGTAACACCTCCAATATAGAATTCGATCACCAGCTGCAAGAGGTAAGCCTGACACTCTTAAACTCTATGATTCATGCATCATATATATGTTTTCAAGTTACAAACATGTTTCTGCACATATATAGAGTGTTTCCCCTCAATCAATTGCTATGTATGAATCGTATATAGGATTTCATGATGTTCTTACAAAAATTAGGGTTCTTGAGTTCATCTTCTGATTTCTCACTCCACACTTAATATAAATGCAATTAATTTATATGGTTGTAATCCTTGTTCAAAAACGAGCAAGTTTAATGTTTACAAAATTCATTTTCATTGAGTAATCAGAGAGATATGAGAGGTTTTGCAAATCTGGAAAACCAGAGCTCGCGCGAAGAAGATGACTTGTTCTTGGCGCCTTTTTCAAAATTTTCAAATTTTCAAAATTTTCTTTTATTTTATTAATTGATTCAATAATTAATTTCTCTCTGAATTTTAATGTTTTTGAATTGATTCTTTTTTTCAAAATTCACAAAAATGTTAAAATATTTTATTCTACAAAAATTTCACAAAAATATTACTTATTTTATATATTTAATATTTTTGTAAAGAATTTATTTTTATTTGTTTTTAAGCATTTAAAAATATTTCTTTCTCGTGATTTTTCAAATTCAAATGATTTTCAAATCATTCTATGGATAAAACATAATTTTTTAAACATTAACCCAAGATCACAACTTGTTTTTTATACATGTTTGATAATTTTGATAATTTTAATTAATTTTTATTCAAATTAAAATGCATTTTGAAATCAAATTAGGGTTTTGATTGTTTTCACCCTCACAAACATTTTTCAAGACACTTTTTGGGCCTCTTGATATAGTGTAACTCTCATCCCTTTGTACAGAAACCATTTTTGGGCCTCAGTCATTGTATAAGTCCCGATACGATTTTAAAATCTCGACGCGATCGTCATTTTCAAACAATTTTCATCTGGGCTTCCCCCTTGTGTTGTAAGTCCCATTGTTTTCTCTTTTTAAAACACTTTAAGGCCTCTAATAGAGTGTAAGACCCAACCCCCTTTGTACATAAATAATTTGGGCCTCAGTCATTGTATAAGTCCCGATACAATTTTCAAAATAAACGGTGCAATCGCTATTTTTCATCTGGGCATCTTCTTGAGTTATAAGCCCCATCTCTTGTATAAAAATAAACTTATGGTCTTCTAATAGAGTGTAAGACCCATCCTTTTTGTAAATACAATAATTTGGGCCTCAGTCATTGTATAAGTCCCTCTGTGGTTTTCAAAACTACGACGCGATCGTCGCCTTTTCAAAAGAGATTATCTGGGCCTCTCCTTAAGTATAAGCCCCAAACTTCCTTTTTAAAGAAATTTATTTCTAACTCAAACTCAAAGTTTTATCAAAATTTTCTTCAATTTCTTGAATAACTAACCATACAGCTGTAGTTACTATGCTTGGGCTTGCACAACTGTAAGTTCCACTATCTCTTCAATACATACTTGTTTATATATTGCATCTGTATATGTATGTTGTATATACTTGCTTAGAGTTTTCCCCAGCAGTTAGGTCTAGGTCTAGGTCAAACCAGTGGTTCCTCTTTCAACACAGTCAAAACTAGTTCCCCATAGGAAATTCCAGATACAGTCTTGTCTCCTCTTGGGCTTATACAATATGGAACAGAGAAAGACTTTATTCCCGGTGAAACTTTTCTCAAGACTGTCATAACTTAGAAATATTTGTACAAGAAATTCATTTTCCCAAAGAGGATTAATTCCCGGTGAAACCTCTTTTGAATTTCTTCAAACCCTAAAAATTGTTCTGCAAGGAAATGACTTATTCCCCGTGAAACCTTTCTTGAACTTTTCTCAGGTTTGGACCCACATGCTTCCTAAATGCATTCCCAGTATCCTCTTGGCCTTAGTACAAGGACCCTCAGGCTTCGTAAAAGTTCTCAGCCTCCTTTTGGTCTTAGTACAAGGACCGTAAGACCTCCTACAAGTATAGGACAGAACTTAGTCATCTCTATTACTCCAATCCTCAGAAGAGTCAGAGTTCCAAAACATCAAACTATTCTAGGAATGTTTCTCATCCCTTAAGACCAACAGTCTCAGCCTCCTCTTGGGCATCATACAAAGATAATTCTCCAACTAAGAGTCAACCTCTTCATACCAGTGAACTTGGAAAGTCTCATCTCCTCTTGGATCTCACAGAGACCCTCTAATTTCCTAAAGACACATGAAAAACCCTGATCATTTCATCAACATACCAATCTCCAGCATAGTTAAAACCTCCATAGGTTTTCAAACTCAATCTTTAAGCTTTCATTTTAAGAAATTCCCCGGCCAGGGATAAATTACCACCAACAAATTCTCAGAAGAATCAGAGCCTCATGGTCTCTGATATTTCAACTCTCCTTCAAATCCCAAGAAAGAGTAAAACCTTTGGATTCCCCACCACATACAATTTGGACTTGCTCTTGGATTTCAATAATCCTCAGCACAATCCAACCTCCTCTTAGGCTTCATATAAGAAATTCCCCCACCAGCCTCCTCTTAGGCTTTGTATAATGATTTTCCTCAGCAAAGTTAGCCTCAATCTTGGGCTTTGTACAAGACAGACAAAATACTCTCCAGTTGAGTCAATTTCTTTTCAGCCTCAATCTTGGGCTTTGTACAAGACAGATAAAACCTCCCCAGTGGAGCCAATCTCTTTTTAGCCTCAATCTTGGGCTTTGTACAAGACAGATATAAGACTCCCCTAGTTAAGTCAACCTTTAGCTTTAATCTTGGGCTTTGCACAAGACATAAACAACCTTTTAGCTTCAACCTTGGGGTTTGATCAAGGCACACAAAATCAACATTTCCTCAGAGAATATCAAGAGTTCTCTCTGTAGGAATACATTTCTCTGTACATCACACATTAAAACAGACAATAAAAAAACCCTAATCCCAGATAACTGCTGTAAGTGGCACACTTGTTGATTCAAAAATCCAAGTTGCGGTCCTTCTCTTATCCTGGTCAAAAATCATCTTTCATCTAATTGTTGTAAGTGGCAAGCCTCTGGATTATTTACATCCCAGCCAATGTCTCTCTCTTAGCATGGAAGACTCCTAAGGAAAAATGGCATTGCTCTACACTGAGTTAAAGTTTCTTCCTTCAAGACAATTCCCTTATAAAGGAAAACTATGGCATTGTTGGATTCCATACATTCTAGTTAAAGTAATTCCCCTTTATAATCAGTTACCCAACATTTTGTGATGAACAGATGAGACATCTCCCTTTAGAGATGACAAATTCTCTCTCAGTCAAACCTTTAGCTTCAATCTTGGGCTTTGAACAAGACACAAATAACCTTTAGCTTCAATCTTGGGATTTAAACAAGACACCAAATATCTTTCCCTCCCATAGAATAGGAGGAACTACGATTGCTCTGATTTCCCGAGTATATTTACGGGAATACGTAGGCATAAGATTGCGAAATCTTAGCGAGCACACAAATCAAAAACTTTAGGTCCAGTACCTTCCCAAAAACAACGAAAAACCCGGAAACAACAAAAAATCTCTCTCAACACTCCCAAAGGAGAAACTTTCCCAACCCATGATAGATAAACGCCAGAAAGTATTTAAACATGCCATAAAAGGTATATGGATAACCATATATACACTGGGTGATTGACAATTTCCCTTTGTATAACCTGACCCCGAACCCCCAATCTCTTAGCATTTGTTAAATAAAACATTTGCATGCAAAGTTAGTTTTAGATAGCTTCCCTTTCCTTTCTAGCTTCATAGGATAAATAAAAAGTCAGAAAGTAGCATCTAATTCTAACCATTGCGGTAAGGTGGTCGCGTCACCGACAAAAATCGCACGCTACATAAAAATGGAGACTCTGCTGGGGATGTCAGGTGGGATTAGAGTTCCTATGAGGTCTAGGCTTTGTTTGGCATTTTCTATACTTTCTTCTCTCTCTCTCTCTCTCTCTCTCTATATATATATATATATATCATTTACGGTTATACTACTTGATGCCCGTGTTTAATTTTCTGTTAACTGGAAATGCGATTAATACGCACGTGGAAAGTTTAAGAGAACATTAAGATAAGTGATGGCATATCCGGGAAACGCTTATAGGGAGTGAACCCCGACCAAGCTAACTTGGCAGTCCATCGAATCAGGCGAGGTACCCGTGTGGAAATACTGATGTTGAACAACCGATTGTCGTGAAAGTATCGTTTATCCCAGAGCGGTATCCGTGACCCTGAGGATTTAGTAGCAATTTAACCATATGGCCATTTGGTAGTGCGTGACTATCGGGAATAGTTGATACGCGATACTACACTCAAAAGAGATTCATCCTAGGATATTACAGCTCGCTCGAGCGAATCAGCTTGTTGTTGATATCCCTAGGAGGGGTCAATGACTTTGGGAACCTTCTAGAACCCGTTCTACAAGTACAAAAATTGACCAAAATAGTACAACTTTTGGGGATGGGTAGAGCCATGACTCCATGCTCGTGACGTTGAGCCCCTAAACCCATGTTTTCAAATGTTTTTGTTTGCTGCATTCATGCATTCATTAAAAAACTCTTTTCAAACAAGAAAAAAAAATCTTTTTCAAAAGAACTAAAACAATAATTGCAAATATCATAGGTTGCGTTATGGATTTCGGAAGAAGAAAAACGCACAAGTACACCTTCAAGACTCCGAAACTAGAAGACTTAAGGAAATTGGGAAGGATGATTACCGATCCCGTGGCTTTCAGATCTAAGCACGGAGGGCTATTATCTCTGTTAAGGGTCAACGTGGTTAAAGGGATCCTATCTGCGCTAGTACAGTTCTATGATCCGGTTTACCATAACTTCACTTTCCCGGATTACCAACTTGCACCAACACTGGAAGAGTACGCCCACCTGATTGATTTACCCATCACTAATCAAGCTCTATTTTCCGGACTGGAAGAAATTCCAAAAGAACAAACCATTGCAAGAGCAATCTCTTTGGATGAGCCGGAAGTTAGGACTCACATAACCACTAATGGAGGAATCCAGGGTTTATCGGCTAAATTCCTGATGGAGAAAGCTCTATACTTTGCTAGTGTAGGAAACATAACTGCCTTCGAAGACGTCTTTGTTCTGCTCATATATAGGTTATTCCTCTTTCCCAACATTGACAACTTCGTCGATACCAATGTTGTTAAGATATTCTTAATAGGAAACCCCGTACCAACCTTGCTCGTAAATGCTTATCATTCTGTACATTTAAGGAACTTGTATAGTGGAGGGATGATCGCATGCTGTGTACCATTGCTCTACAAATGGTTCATTTCCTATTTGCCCAAGCCTGCTGCTTTTTGGGATCACAAGAGTACTCTACGTTGGTCATAGAGGATTATGTCTCTTACCAATTCTGACATAGATTGATACAATCAGATTTACGAAGGGATATAGATCATCGACAGATGTGGATATTTCCCCAATGTACCCCTCATTGGTACTAAAGGAGGAATCAACTATCATCCAATTTTAGCCCGCCATCAACTCGGGTACCCAATGAAAAATATCCCACATAATGTTCATCTGGAAGGTCTTTTCTTCAAGGAAGGGGAAAATGACAGCGCACTGAAGATAGAAATAGTGCATGCTTGGCAACATATTCACAGGAAAGGAAGAGAGTCTCTGGGAAGACCAAACTGTACCTCCATGGAGCCTTATCTCCACTGGGTGCAAACAAGAGCCCTCAAGCTGAGGATGCCTTACCCTCGCCAAGAAGTTTTTCCATTAAAGGAATCTGTCCTTTATTTCAACGTGAGAAGAACTCTTGGAAGAACAAATACCAGATCCTTAATTTGGAATGTACCAAGATTCAGGAACTGCTAAAGGAAAAGGATGATTTGATTGAGATATTAGAGCAGTATGCTATAGAAAGTCAGGAAGACCGAAGAAATTTACTCACTCCTTTCACTTGGCAAAGGATCGTTGACCCGACAACGGCTGAAGAGACCCGATCAAAGAAAAGGAAAATACAGGAACCAATATCTGAGCTCTCTTCAGAGAGGACTCAGGATCCATGAGCTTAGACATTCTCCTTACAGCACTTTGTAAAATATTGTACTTTTCCTTGTAAAAAAAACTGCAATCTTTCGAATTCAATAAAAGGGGTCTTCCCACACTGTGTGATATTTGCAATCTATTTGTTGAAGTTTCTTTTTGAAAAAAAAACTAAAAAATATGTCATTGCATATCATTCATCATTCTCACATAACGCATTTGTATCTTTGAGTCTCACGTATGTGTCACAATCCTATAGTCAAATTGTCTCACTCATACAATACTTGGGCCAATCGACAAAAGAAAATGGACGATCTCGAGGAAGAGAACAAAAAGCTGAGAGAAGAAATCGGCGCTCTAAAGGAAAGTTTGGAAAAACTTCACAGCAACATGCAATCTCTGGCAACAGCTCAGGAGCAGCAACATCAAAGGACTGTGATCTCAGAGATTACATCTAAGCCCATATTGGAGGCACATGATAATCATCCTCGGTACAACATGCCTAATGGTCACCCCTGGGGTATGCCTTTCAACTTTATACCTGAAAGATATATCCCACCGGTCACTGAAGACCCAGAAGTCGTAGCAGGACTCGATGGACCTGAAGGTTACATACTTCGGGAAAATGAAGATGCAAGGGTTATGACAGTAACTCCTAAAGGTTACAAACTTTAGGGCACTGAAGCGCCAAGGGTCACCGCTATAATGTCTATACCAAAACCAGTGGTACACACTGTCCCGAAAGGACAGATTCCGCAAGTAATTTCTGGTGGAAACGAAGACGTGTACGAGAAAGGATGAATGAGTTCCAGGAACAATTCTTGGAAATGCAGAAGGAACTGCATGCCATTCGTGGTCAAGACTTATTCGGAAAGGACGCTGCCGACCTCTGTTTGGTCCCTAATGTAAAGATACCGCACAAATTCAAGGTGTCTGGCTTTGAAAAATACAAAGGCAACTCTTGCCCTCAAAGTCATTTGGTGATGTACGCTCGAAAAATGTCTACCCAGATAGAAAATCAACAGCTACTGATCCATTACTTCCAAGACAGTTTAACCGGTGCCGCACTCAAATGGTACATGGGTTTAAACTACACCAAGATCAATACTTTCAGGGATCTCAGGGCAGCCTTTGTTCAGCAGTATAAATACAACTTGGACATGGCACCAGATAGGGATTAGCTCAGGGAAATGTCACAAAAGGATAAGGAAACCTTCAAAGAATATGCTCAGAGATGGCGTGAAATTGCCGCCCAAAATTGTCCCCCTCTCGAGGAAAAGGAAATGACAAAGATCTTCCTGAAAACGTTGAGCTCGTTTTATTATGACCGAATGGTTGCGAGTGCGCCCAGTGACTTCACTGAAATGGTGAACATGGGAGTACGCCTTGAAGAAGCAGTCCGAGAAGGACGATTGGTCAAAGATGCAGAACCATCTAGCAGTACCAAGAGATACGGTAGTGCTTTCCAAAAGAAAAAAAAGCAAGATATCAGTAATATCTCTCTGGGAAAGCAAAGCCGAAGGTATCAACCGATGGCAGCAATAACTCCCGCTATCAACCCAGCACCAGCTCCGACTTATCAACCTCAGGTTGCTCAGAGCCAACCAAATCAACAACAGTATCAACAAAGGCCGCAACAGCCTTTTCAGCAGGCTCGCCCGCAATACAATAATAACAATCGTACTACACGACCATCAGGGTTTGACCTGTGAGGGGGAGGTTCTCTCTACACTTATTTTAATGATGTCAAAACTATCATGCTTAGCATATATATAGAATGCACATGAAGAATATCATATACAATTCAAATTAGATGTTCTAAATATGTTTGATCATTCTGGCAATGTTCTAGATGCATTAGGTATGGGTGAAAACCTTTAGGAAAGTCAAAATGATGGTTTTTACATGTTTTAAGGGTGTGAGTCGACTCACAGCCCTATTCTGGTCGACCCAGATAACTTGAAATTGTGTGTGTCAGGAGTTGGGATGCTCGCGTCGACCCTCCGGTAGACTCATACATCCTACATTTGTGACTGTCAAAAACTGGGAGCGATGCGTCGATGCATGCCCTATTTAGGTCGACGCAAAGTCTGTTTTTCTGCGCAGATTTGCTGTCTGCCTTGCTCAGGTCGACCCCATCTTCTACATAGGTCGACCGTTCGCTGTTTTGCACCAATTTTATGCTGTGTTATTCACTTTAAAATTCTGTTATTCCTGTTATGTTTCCTAGGATAGTATATATATCATTTTGGCTCATTTTTTACACAGAACAAGAAACGTGAAAATTTACATTGATCTTTCTCTTCATCTTCATTTTCAACCTTACATTCTCTAACATCTACACATAACCATTTTTGTTAGTGTTGTGTATTTTTGAAGTGATAACGTTCAGGCCTAGGTGTGTGGATCCTTCGTGCTGGGTTGAGAATCAATGGGTGTTTCTTGAATAAAACCCTAGGTTTTGTCCTCCAAGAATCAAGGAGATTTTGGGAGTTTTTGCACAAACCGTTTCGTTCTACAGAGATTCAGCCGTGCGAAGGTAACCGAAGAACAAAGTATTTAATCGGTTTAGTAGCTACAGTCGGAGGATCATAGAAGAAAGGTTTGGGGATCAAATTGCGGAAGATCGAAATCGACCGAGTGAAGGTAACTGAAGAACGATGGTTTCTTGTAGTTTAGTAGCGGGAGACGGTGATTTGTTCAACCAAATTCGAGGTACTTGATTCATCTTGAATCAAGGGAAGAGAAGACTCTGCATCAGCAATCAAAGACGTTTGAGTGTTTGGATGTTCATTGTTTTTCTCTTGTATAAACTCAATTGCAACGGTAATATATATATCTCAATTCCATTTGTGGAATTGGGGGTAGAGGTACCCATAGCGAGGACGATTGGGGAACTGCCTAATCAAATTGTGTTTGTCCTCTCTTTCCCTTAACTCTTTTGCATTTTGGTATTATTCGAATTTGTGAAGTTTCAATTTATCGAAATTCCTGAGATAGTGTAATCTTGAGCTGATAAATTGTTTTGTCAAATTGATACAATTCCTTGAATTGTATCTAGGACCAGCTTAACATTACATTCCTTGAAATTCTGCACTTTGTGTGTTTATGCACACCAAGTGTTTGATAATTTGTTTCAAAGCAAAATCGAACGCATTTGCGCTAAATTGTTTGTCGACTTATCTCGTTGGATTGGATTAACATCAAGCATATAAAAACATTGTTGATTGTGGTTAAATTGTGTTAATCAATCTGAATTTTTCTCATATGTAATTCATTCCTAATATTGTCGTGCATATCCGATCCTTTTAGTAGAGGTTCGTTGTAGACGTGTGATTCAGTGGTTGCTTCCGCGAGATTAGTTTAAAACCAATTTTTGGTAACCATTTGCGTGTATAAAATTTTGGGATCTATTCAACCCCCCTTCTAGATCCTAGCCATCGTCTAACAAGTCGTATCACAAGCTCCAGTAATTTGGTGCTTCGGTAAAACTTCTTGGATCATGGCGAACGAACCTAAAGGGGCTTATAATAGAGCTCCAGTTTTTACAGGTGAGAATTACAACTACTGGAAGGATTGTATGCGTGATCAGTGGTTTTCACTCGTATGTTTTTGGGTCTTTTTGTGTCTATTTCAGTTGTGTTTCGTTTGCATTTGAATTCATGTGGTTATTTTTACTTAGTGTTTATGTTCTTATTTAAGTTAGTCTAAGTTTCAATGTTATTTCTTTCATAGACCTTTTATGCTTTGATTTGGTAGTATTTTCTGTGCTTTTCAGGTATACATGAGTAGCCAATGATCAGACGTACGCGCGATGAAGTTTCGGAGCTTAAAGATGACTTTTTAGCAGCATCACAGAAGCCTGACACGGGTGTCCGTGTCACAGGACACGGCCGCCCGTGTCACAGGACACGGCCCGTGTCAGGGCCCCTGAAGAGGAACACACGGGACAACAATAAAGCATGCCTGACACAGCCGCCCGTGTCATGGGACACGGCCCGTGTCAGGACTCCTGAAGAAGAAGCACGGGGGCAGCAAGAAAGCATGCCTGACACGGCCGCCCGTGTCATGGGACACGGCCCGTGTCAGGAGGCCTGGAGACCAAAAATTTGTGATTTTTCCTGCTTTGCTAAAACACTTATCTGAGGGGTATTTTGGGTATTTCCTGGAATGTAATGACAGATCAAAGTTATTTAAGTTAGGTCTAGAAGAGTGAAAAAACATCGATGGTTTTACGAACAATTGTACGAGAAAAGTTCATGCTGGGGAGAAATCTGGGAGAACGGAGATCATCGATTCACGGAAGCAATTGAGATCAAAGTAATCCTACACTCTTTGTAATGTCTTTCTTGTATCTTTCCCTTGTTTTTGTTTTAATTATGAACATGAGAGGCTAAACCCCCCAATGCTAGGGGGTGTCCGTGATTTCCTTATGTAATGACAATTGAATCTTTTTAGTAGTAATTGTACTGTTTATTTTATTAATCTTGTTATACGATTTTCTTCATACAAATCTTTATTGGAAAATTGGATTTGATTTATGGTTGAATTTAGGTTGGAAAACCATTTTAATGCTTTCGTATAACAATATCATATTCGATATCGCCGAGGAATTGGGATATCGTATTTTAACCGTATTACTTTTGTTAAACAAAAAAGCTTGGGATTCTCTATATACCACCAAGGAATTGGGGTATAGAGAGAATACCAAAGGGTTTTCTCTAAAGGAATTTTGGAAAACTAATCTAAAGAGGCGGTGATAATAAAATTTACAGTATTATTGCGCACATAGGAAAAATTGTTATTATAAGGGATTTCATACACCTCTCCTAGCATTATTTTCATAATCGTCTAAAACCTTAATTATATTTACATTTCTTTTCGTTGTTAAAATTACTACTCATCAACTCTTACCAAGGAAACTTTTGTTTAATTGAAAATACATTTGGCATTATAAATTCTGACAGTCCTCAAGAGATCGACTTCGGGGAAAACCCCTTTTATTACTACACTGATAAATAGTGCACTTGCTATTTACCGGTCAAGTTTTTGGCGCCGTTACCGGGGACTGCCAAATTCATAGTGTGTAATTTATTTCAATTGAAATTTTGTCACTCTGTGACCAATTTTTTATTTTATTTTCTTGTTAATTGTTATTTTTATTCGTTCTAATAATTTTCTAACCATTATATGCGAGGCAATCCCTCAACAGAATTTTCTCTTGACACAGAACCCGAAAGATTATTGCACGCCAGACGTCGGCAAGCTAAGCTAGAAAGGCTGGCAGCATCGAGTTCAAAACCAATTATCCCTGAGCTCGAGAAAGAAGAGTCAGTTTCAGACCACTCTCAGCACACAGATTCCGGTACAGACTCCGAGTCGGAAACTAGTATCATGGCGGCAGATCCACCTGCCGAAAAACTTCTCGGTGATTATGGTCGAGCAAACGCTCCAGCAGTACGGTTGACAATCATTAATCAACCAGTTACTGTTGCACAGTTCCAGCTGCACCCATCTACCATCCGACAGCTTCAGAGTAGGCCGTTTTCAGGAAGAATCAATGAAGATGCCATCAAGCATTTGCAAAGGTTCCTTACCATGAGCACGTCCTTGAAAATTAAGGGACACTCTGAAGAGGCAAAGAAGTTGGTGATGTTCCCGTTTACTTTATCCGAGGACGCCGAAGAGTGGTTTTATTCCTTACCCGCTGGGAGTATCACTACTTGGCAAGAGATGGAGACTACATTTCTGAACAAGTATTTTCCTGCATCTGTATACATTCGGAAAAGATATGACATTGTTAATTTCAAGCAGAAAGAAGGAGAATCACTTGGAGATGCTTACAAGAGATTTAAGAGGTGTTTGGTTGCATGTCCCACTCATAATATGGATGCAACCGAACAAATGCAGAATTTTGTGAATGGGTTAAAGATGAAGACAAAGCAACTTATTGATACAGCTGCTGGTGGCTCTACAAACTTTTCAATAGCCACTGGCGTTAAAAAGATAATTGAAGCAATAGCAGCAAATGAGCACCTTGAGTTATATGATCGCAGTGTTAGTCAACCTGAGAAGATAATTGATTTGAAGCTAACAGAATAGGTAGTAAAAATGGAGGATCAAATTACGGCCGAGGTTGAGAGAAGGTTAAAGAAAATGAGTCTTGAAACACAAACCGTAGCACAGGTTCAACCGGTTCAAGCGGTAAAGTGTGAGATTTGTAGTGGACCTCATTCTACTGCACATTGTGTTGCAACTCCGTAACAAATTGAAGAGATAAAATTCTTGAAGCAGAATGATCCCTACGCTCAAACTTATAATCTAGGGTGGAAGAATCATCCTAACTTCTCCTGGAAAGATCAAAATCAGCAACAATATCCACAGCAGCAGCAAGCTCCCCAAAAAGCACAATGGGAGATTGCCATTGAGAAGATGGCAGCTCATAACCTGCAATTTCAGAAAGAGACCCGGAATAGCTATAGGAATACCACAACCTCCATAAAAAATCTTGAAGTTCAGATGAGCCAGATAGCTCAATAACTAGCACATTCCCAAACACCAGGTGCCTTACCGAGTGCAACAGTGACAAACCCCAAAGATAACCAGAATGTGAATGCCATCATGGCTGGAAGTGGTGAGTCAAGTGAGAATTACGGGGAGAAAAGAAAAGAAGCGGTCAAACCTCAGATCAAGTTACCGTACCCCTCAAGAGTGACAAAGAAGGAGACACAAGAGAAGGACTTTGAGAAGTTTGTCGCATTGTTCAAAAAGTTGGAGGTTCATATGCCATTCTTTGAGGCACTAGAGCAAATGTCAGTGTATCCGAAATGCATGAAAGAGATGATCACTAAAAAGAAACCTATGGAGGAAGAGCTGAAAAATGTAAATGAGAAGTGTAGTGAAGTACTCCAAAATAGGAGAATCCCTGCCAAGCAGAAGGATCCTGGATCTGTGGCAATACCGTGCATGATAAAAGACAGAAATTTCAAAAAAGTTCTGATTGATTCAGGTACTAGTGTTAGTCTCATGCCATTGTCCATTTATAAAAAGTTGGGAATTGGAAGAGTGAGCGATACATGAACGAATTTAAAATTTGCAAACCACACAACTGAGAAATATTATGGGGTAGCTGAGGATGTGTTAGTGACGATCGGTGAATTGGTTTTTCCAGTTGACTTTGAGATCATGGATATTCCAGAAGATGAAGACACCCCAGTCATCCTCGGTAGACCTTTCCTGCTCACTAGTCGGTGCAATCTAGATATTGACAAAGGCACGGTGACTTTTAAATCTTTTGATGAGGAAATCACTTTGAATGTTCTGGATATCAAGAGGTAAAGTGAAGGTAAGGGTAAGCAAGCTTCAATTAGAATGATCGGAATGGTGGAAAGAAGCAGAAGTGCAAGATCACCTCCCGAAAAAGTCTCGGGCATAATCTCCAAGAATGCAGAGTCTTGGTCATCTATTGCACAAGGCAACAATACGCCAAGGTTCACTCGTGAAATCAAGAAAAGAAAGAAAAAGAAACTTCGAAGTAAGGATATGGAAGTGGGTGTTAACTTGAGGCAACAAGTAGCTCGTATCTCCCCATCAGGTCAGTTCTTGGTAACGGAAAGGTCACGCAACAAGATGGGGAAGCTGAAGTATCCCCCATAACTATGGGGAGTGGACCGTCGAGCCATGCGACGTTAAACGAAGCGCTACGTAGGAGGAAACCCACGCTTTTCTGATTAATTTCTTTCTTGTTGCTGTTTGTTTTGTTTTGGTTGCAGGAAATAATCTGGATCCTACATGTGCAAACGATGATGTAGCAGTGGTGTTGCATTACTGTCAGCATCCTGAGAAGGATCTCTGTGAGTGACCTCTCTCGCTCTTGTTCTAACACATTGGGGCCAATGTGTAGTTCAAGTGTGGGGGAGGATTTACTGTTTTTAGTTTTTCCCTTTTGTACGGGTCATGTATGTTTTGTGTGTTGAAAACCATTCTAAATTCTCCCTGAATTTGAACCGTTAAAAATTTTTATTGTGAAAACTGTGGTTTTGAGGTGGTCAAGAAAGTATATAGAGTTTGAGGGAAGAGGAGTTAGAATTAGGGACATTGGGAAAGTTTGAAAACTTAGGAATGACCCGAACACCCTAGATTCCCTGGAGTAAGGAAACGAGTCTAACATGTAGATTTGTGCCATAGTGCTTGGATTTGAGAAGTATTCCCCGATTAGTTCATAATGATAGTCCGGCATGACTAAAAAGAATTGCATGTATAGGGTTGATTGAGAGAATGACCTAAGGCACCAAAAAAATGAATAATGGCGATAAAGATAACTTGTCCTTCTAAGTTGGGTAACCCTCACCCGGTTACTTAGCCTAACGGCGGTTGAGTCTCAATTGTCGTCCCAAAGTGGACTAATAAACGCCAATGAGCGAGAAAAAGAGATAATGGTGCCTAGAAAAACTTTCGATCAATTTTGTACATGTGAGGGAAAACGAAAAAAATGCCTTAATCTGATTATCCGATTGAAAGGGGTAGAGAATCGAAGAAAAGACTTAAGCCCAAAGCATAGTTGGAGAGGTAACCGAAAGGGGGATTTGGGTCCGTGGTTTTACTGCGGTATGTGTTTGTGTAATACCTTTGTTAACAGACGAGTACCAAGAGAACTAGTTTTAGCCGATCGGACCAAAGACTCACGTATGAGTATCGACACACCTTACCTTCACAAGTCTTTCATTTGATATGTACTGTTTGATCTGAAAAATATTTATGCAAGCTTGTTGCTTGAGGTCAAGCAACGGTTTAAGTTTGGGGGAATTTGATCAGTGGTTTTCACTCGTATGTTTTTGGGTCTTTTGTGTCTATTTCAGTTGTGTTTCGTTTGCATTTGAATTCATGTGGTTATTTTTACTTAGTGTTTATGTTCTTATTTAAGTTAGTCTAAGTTTCAATGTTATTTCTTTCATAGACCTTTTATGCTTGGATTTGGTAGTATTTTCTGTGCTTTTCAGGTATACATGAGTAGCCAATGATCGGATGTACGCGCGATGAAGTTTCGGAGCTTAAAGATGACTTTTTTGCAGCATCACAGAAGCCTGACACGGGTGCCCGTGTCACAGGACACGGCCCGTGTCAGGGCCCCTGAAGAGGAACACACGAGACAGCAATAAAGCATGTCTGACACGGCCGCCCGTGTCATGGGACACGGCCCGTGTCAGGACTCCTGAAGAAGAAGCACGGGGGCAGCAAGAAAGCATGCCTGACATGGCCGCCCGTGTCATGGGACACGGCCCGTGTCAGGAGGCCTGGAGACCAAAAATTTTTTATTTTTCCTGTTTTGCTAAAATACTTATCTGAGGGGTATTTTGGGTATTTCCTGGAATGTAATGACAGATCAAAGTTATTTAAGTTAGGTCTAGAAGAGTGAAAAAACATTGGGGGTTTTACGAACAATTGTACGAGAAAAGTTCATGCCGGGGAGAAATCTGGGAGAACGGAGATCATCGATTCGCGGAAGCAATTGATATCAAAGTAATCCTACACTCTTTGTAATATCTTTCTTGTATCTTTCCCTTGTTTTTGTTTTAATTATGAACATGAGAGGCTAAACCCCCCAATGCTAGGGGGGTGTCCGTGATTTCCTTATGTAATGACAATTGAATCTTTTTAGTAGTAATTGTACTGTTTATTTTATTAATCTTGTTATACGATTTTCTTCATACAAATCTTTATTGGAAAATTGGATTTGATTTATGGTTGAATTTAGGTTGGAAAACCATTTTAACGCTTTCGTATAACAATATCATATTCGATATCGCCGAGGAATTGGGATATCGTATTTTAACCGTATTGCTTTTGTTAAACAAAAAAGCTTGGGATTCTCTATATACCACCAAGGAATTGGGGTATAGAGAGAATACCAAAGGGTTTTCTCTAAAGGAATTTTGGAAAACTAATCTAAAAGGCGGTGATAATAAAATTTACAGTATTATTGCACACATAGGAAAAATTGTTATTATAAGGGATTTCATACACCTCTCCTAGCATTATTTTCATAATCGTCTAAAACCTTAATTATATTTACATTTCTTTCCGTTGTTAAAATTACTACTCATCAACTCTTACCAAGGAAACTTTTGTTTAATTGAAAATACATTTGTCATTATAAATTCTGACAGTCCTCAAGAGATCGACTTCGGGGAAAACCCCTTTTATTACTACACTGATAAATAGTGCACTTGCTATTTACCGGTCAATGCGCGTCCATATAAATTCCATGGATCGGAAGGTTTAGAATGTTATTTTAAACGGACCTATGGAAATTACTATGACAAACGGACCTATGGAAATTACTATGACAAATACGGAAGGCGTTGTCGTTCACAAACCCGAAGCTCAATGGAATGAGGAGGACGAGAAAAAGTACAACTATGATTGGAAGGCTCGTAATATTTTGATCTCCTCATTGGGAGTTGACGAATATTATCGAGTCTCTCATTGTGAAACGGCCAAAGCCATGTGGGATGCTTTACAAGTAGCCCACGAAGGCACTAATGATGTTAAAATGGCCCGTATTAACACACTAACACAAGAGTTCGATCTTTTTTACATGAAGCAAGGGGAAACCATTGCGGATATGCAAAAACGATTTACTCACATCATCAACAAATTTCATGTACTTGGTAAACCAATTCCAAACGAGGTTGCTACTAATAAAATGTTAAGGTGTCTTAACAGGGAGTGGCAACCGAAGGTCACCGCGATCAAGGAGGCCAATAATCTAGCTACACTAGACCTCACAACACTATTTGGTAAACTCGATGAGCATGAGCAAGTGCTCATTAGCTTGGATAAACATGAGAAGAGTATGAAGAAAGAGAAAACAAAAGATTTGGAGAAGAAGTCGATTCCTCTTAAGGCTTCTTGTTCAAAGTCCACATATCAAGAGCAAAGTGATGATGAAACCAATAATGACGAAGATGATGAATCCGGTGATGACATGGGCCTATTTGTGAAAAGATACAATAGATACGTTCGGAAGAATGATATTTAACACCCGGATAAAAATCTAGTCAAATTTCGGAGGCAATCTAGAAATGAAGGTAATAAGAATGGCAAGGTTAAAGGGACGTGTTACAACTGTGGAAAATCCGGGCACTACAAGCCGAATTGTCTATCACTTAAGAAGGACAAGGATAAGGATAAGGACAAAACTCATCAACACAAAAATTCCAACAAATTTCGACGAGCATACATCGCTTGGGAGAGCGATAGTGAGTCGGAAAATGAGGACAACTCAAGTGACGAAAGTGAATCCGTTAATCTATGTCTTATGGCACGTCACAACAAAAAGAAAGAGGTAAAGCACTCTAAATATGACCATTCTAATACTATGTCTCATTTAGAACTGCAAAAAGCTTTTGATATGTTGCACTACGAGGCTAAGGAAGCATTTCAACGCTTAGCCTCGAATAAAAAGAACTTGCATATTTGGAGAAAAAGGTTTCCGATTCTGAACAAGAATTGGAAGCTCTTAAAAACTCCACTGTGGACACATCAAAAGCTAAGGTTGAAGAGGACCCTACCTCTTGGTTCAATTGGGGCTGTGACACTTGTCACATTTGGCAAAAAGAGGTGAGAACCCTCAAGGCCAAATTGGACAAGGCTCTTAAGCCAAAAGTTACGTTTGCTATTGATCGATTACATTTTCGAGAAAGTATGAATAATTCGTATCAAAAGTATACGTATGTGATTCGAGATAGTGATAGAAAAGGTAAATTCCAAATGAACCGTGATTGCCTATATTGTTGTAAGCTTGGTCATACTATTGCTAAATGTCGTTTTAGAAGATTTCTTGTTCCAAAAGGCATCTATCAATAGTTGCCCAAGTGCGGTCTTGGTTTCACTCACCGTAAATGACCCAATGAGAATTGGGTACCTACTCTCCCTTAATTTTTTTGTAGGTACAAAGTCTTGAGACCACCGAAAGAAGATGGGTTATGGATAGTGGTTGCTCGAGACATATGACCGGAGACATATCTCTTTTCATCGACTTTGTGGCGAAGAAAAAGGGGTTTATCACCTACGGAGTTAACAACAAGGGACAGATTCTCGGAAAAGGTAGTGTAGGTAACCCCTCATCTACTACTATCTCTGATGTACTTCTTGTGGAAGGCCTTAGACACAACCTTTTAAGCATTAGTCAACTATGCGACAAAAATTATAAAGTATCATTTTCGAAAGATTGTTGCATAATTGAAGACGGTGACAAAAAGGATGTGTTTAAGGGCTTGAGGGTGAATAACGTCTATATACTAGACTTAAATGAAGTATCATTGAATGGCGACAAGTGTCTAGTCACTATCAATGAGGATTCATGGTTATGGCATAGACGGTTGGCGCACATCAATTTTGATTTGCTTAACAAAATAGTCTCTAAATACCTAGTCATCGGTTTGCCCAAAATCAAATTCACAAAGGATCACCTTTGTGATGCATGTCAAATGGGGAAGCAAACAAGGATCTCTTTTAAATCCAAAAACATTGTTTCAACTATGAGACCCCTTGAGCTCCTCCATATGGACCTCTTTGGACCATCTAGGGTTAAAAGCCTAGGTGGTAACTATTATGGTTTTGTAATAGTCGATGACTTTTCTAGGTTTTACTGGATTATTTTCTTAGCAAACAAGAGTAATACCTTTTCGGCCTTTGAAAGATTTGCTAAGTTATCTCAAAACAAGTTAAACATGAACATTGTGTCAATTAGAAGTGACCATGGGGTGAGTTTGAAAATCATTTGTTTGAGGCATTTTGTGAATCCAATGGAATTGATCATAATTTTTCCGCACCACGTACCCCTCAACAAAATGGGGTGGTGGAACGTACAAATAGAGTTTTGGAGGAACTTGGAAGGACTATGATCAATGAAAGTGGACTTCCAAAATACTTTTGGGCCTACGCCATAAGTACGGCTTGTTACGTTTTAAATAGGGTGATCATCCATCCTATTCTAAACAAGACACCATATGAGCTTTTAAAAGGGCGTAAGCCAAATATCTCTCACCTTCATGTATTTGGTTGCAAATGCTTCGTGTTAAATAATGGAAAAGAAACACTTGGTAAGTTTGATGCCAAGGCCGACGAGGGTATTTTTCTTGGATACTCTCAGTCAAGTAAAGCATATAGAATTTATAACAAGAGGTTACGTGTGGTTGAAGAGTCAGTTCATGTTACTTTTGATGAGTCTTATCCGATAAATGTCGGAGAAGGTAGTTCTTTTCATGGTGCAGGTGTACCTTCTCAAGACATACTCAAGGACATTGATAAGGGAACTGATCAGCCTGAAGCAGTGCGTATTGAGGAGGAAAAGGATCACCAACCATTGAAGAGTGAGGAGGATCATCATTCTGATAAAGATGAACTTCCTCCAGCTTGGAAGTCTTCTAAAGACCATCCAATTGACAACATTCTCGGTGATATCTCTAAGGGAGTAACCACTCGCTCTAAACTTAGTAACTTTTGCTATTACTCCGCTTTTGTATCACAAGTAGAACCTAAAAACGCAAAGGAGGCGTTACTCGATAAGCATTGGTTTTTATCAATGCAAGATGAACTAAATCAATTCAGGAGAAATGAGGTTTGGGACCTTGTCCCTCCTCCGTGAGGTCATCGAGTAATCGGCACCCGATGGGTGTTTAGGAATAAACTTGATGAAAATGGAGTAATAACACGTAACAAAGCGCGGCTTGTAGCGCAAGGCTATAACCAAGAGGAAGGAATCGACTATGAGAAAACTTATGCGCCGGTTGCCCGACTCGAGGCTATACGACTTTTACTTGCTTATGCTTGCACTAAGAACTTCAAATTATTTCAAATGGATGTTAAAAGTGCTTTCCTTAATGGATATATAAATGAAGAGGTTTATGTTGCCCAACCTCCGGGTTTTGGGTCCCATGAATATCCCGATCATGTTTATAAACTTAAACGTGCTTTGTACGAACTCAAACAAGCCCCTAGGGCTTGGTATGAACGTCTAAGCAAATTTTTACTTGATCAAGGGTATTCAAGAGGGAAGGTTGACACAACCCTCTTTATTAAACATCAAGGAAAATATTTTATCTTGGTACAAATTTATGTTGATGATATTATCTTTGGGTCTACTAACATGACCTTGGTCAAGGAGTTTTCTAGTTTGATGCAGGGGGAGTTTGAAATGAGCATGATGGGGGAGCTTAACTATTTCCTTAGATTGCAAATCAAACAACTCGAATAGGGCACATTCGTGAGTCAAACGAAATATTGTCTTGAGCTTCTTAAACGTTTCGACATGCTAAACTGCAAAGCAATAGATACTCCAATGCCTACTAGTGCGAGTCTTGATCGTGACGAAAATGGTAAGGATGTAGAGGTAAAAAGGTATAGAGGTATGATTGGATCGCTTCTTTATCTTACCGTATCACGTCCCGATATTATGTTCAGTGTAAGCATGTGTGCGAGGTATCAAGCATGTCCCATGGAATCTCACTTAAAAGTTGTTAAACGCATAGTTTGATACCTTTCTGGTACTCCAAAGTATGGATTGTGGTATTCCAAAGGTAGTGTTTGTTCCTTAGTTGGCTATTCCGATTCCGATTTTGCTGGGTGCAAATTGGATAGGAAAAGTACTAGTGGCACCTGTCACTTTTTCGCCAATTCCTTGGTGAGTTGGCATAGCAAGAAACAAGTTTCCGTTTCTTTGTCAACAGCTGAGGCAGAATACGTTGCCGCTGGTAGTTGTTGTGCACAAGTCTTATGGCTTAAACAACAATTGCTTGATTTCAATTTAAAACTTGAGCATATTCCCATTTTGTGCGATAACACTAGTGCTATTAACCTAACTAAGAACCCCGTATTGCATTCACGCACCAAGCATATCGAAATACGTCATCATTTCCTTAGGGATCATGTAGAGAAAGGTGATGTGGTCTTTGAGCATGTTGACACTAAAAATCAACTTGTTGACATTTTTACAAAACCACTAGCTACAGAGCCTTTCTTTCACATCCGTAGGGAACTTGGTGTTCTCGACATCTCGGATCGTGTTTGATATTTCCCTAAGATAGTTGCTTTTCACACACACACACACACACACACACACACACACACACACATATATATATATATATATATATATATATATATATATATATATATATATATATATATATATATATATATATATATATATATATATATATATATATATGCTTGTTTACGTCTTTGACTAACAATGCAAAGAATCATTGAGCTATATGTGAAGGCTCTCACCGTCTATCATGATCGAGGTAATATCGTTCCACTTTAAAATTTTCTTTGAGTAAATGTACCATGTTGAGTGATAAAATGGATGTTTATTGCGCATATTAAGCATACTCTATCCATTTAAATGTTTGTTGTTTGTGTGTGCTTCGTATTTATTCAAAACTATTGCTTAAATGACACAATTATATGATTTTTGCAAAATTTTGCTGTTTAAGTCGACTCAATCATACCTCCGGTCGACTCTCACTTAGTGCTTTGTTTATGACTAGAGGTTGGGATGCTCAGGTCGACTCAAAGCTTTATCTTTCTAAATTATTGAAAATGTTACAGTGTGCGTCGACGCACACAGACCAAGCGGTCGACCGCTCACTGACAGATTTCGAAAAGTCCCTTGGGTTTTATGTGTTTTGACCCATTTAAGTGATTTGTATGCTTTTTATGATTCTTTTATGTGGCATTAACATAGTATGTGCATTGTATCAAGTCATTACATAGTTTCTCTCTTCTCCTCCTCTTCCCTAAAACCTCTCTAACCAAACCCTAACTCCACCACCTCCTCATGCTTACCAGTTTCGCCGAAGAGGCCACTCATTTAGGGGGAGGAGGCCTTGAGGACCTTTATTGCATCTTTCATCATATCTATTAGTACTTTGTTTCTTGCATTGTTTTTTGTTTATGACTCTACTGTGTTTCTTTTCGCTATGTTTGCTTCATTTTCGTGATTTTGTACTGCTACTTTCTGGCCTCTCTATGTCATAACAATGCATTGTTATAAAGGTTGTGTTTCTTAAGCATTCTAGTTTGGTTATGAGTATTATGGTTCTATTTATCTTTCGCTCTGTTCATTAACTTGCATTTTATGTGAATGTGCGTTAATGGTTACGCGTTGCAATTGTGTAAAATATGCGGCTTTCAATCTTCTATTCTTGATATGTTTATCTTCCTCTCTTTTTGATGTTGTCAAAGGGGGAGAAGACACTGGAAATAACAGGTATTGACAATGATCAAACAACAATGAATGCATAAAGTCAGGGGGAGGACGATACCTCAGTTTGACCTTTTTACCATTATTTCGCCATCATAAAAAAGGGGGAGTATGTGAGGGAAAGTTCTCTCTACACTTGATTTTAATGACGTCAAAACTATTATGCTTAGCATATATATAGAATGCACATGAAGAATATCATATACAATGCAAATTAGGTGTTCTAAATATGTTTGATCATGTTGGCAATGTTCTAGATGCATTAGGTATGGGTGAAAACCTTTAGGAAAGTCAAAATGATGGTTTTTGCATGTTTTAAGGGTGTGAGTCGACTCACAACCCTGTTCTAGTCGACCCAGATAACTTGAAATTGTGTGTGTCAGTAGATGGGATGCTCGCGTCGACCCTTCGGTCGACTCATACATCCTGCATTTGTGACTGTCAAAAACTGGGAGCGATGCGTCGACGCATGCCCTGTTTAGGTCGACGCAAAGTCTGTTTTTCTGCGCAGATTTACTGCCTGCCTTGCTCAGGTCGACCCCATCTTCTGCATAGGTCGTCCGTTCGCTGTTTTGCACCAATTTTATGTTGTGTTATTCACTCTAAAATTCTGTTATTCCTGTTATGTTTCCTAGGATAGTATATATATCATTTTGGCTCATTTTTTACACAGAACAAGAAACGTGAAAATTTACATTGATCTTTCTCTTCATCTTCATCTTCAACCTTACATTCTCTAACATCTACACATAACCATTTTGTTAGTGTTATGTATTTTTGAAGTGATAACGTTCAGGCCTAGGTGTGTGGATCCTTCGTGTTGGGTTGAGAATCAATGGGTGTTTCTTGAATAAAACCCTAGGTTTTGTCCTCCAAGAATCAAGGAGATTTTGGGGGTTTTTGCACAAACCGTTTCGTTCTACAGAGATTCAGCCGTGCAAAGGTAACCGAAGAACAGAGTATTCAATCGGTTTAGTAGATACAGTCGGAGGATCGTAGAAGAAAGGTTTGGGGATCAAATTGCGGAAAATCGAAATCGACCGAGTGAAGGTAACTGTAGAACAGTGGTTTCTTGCAGTTTAGCAGCGTGATACGGTGATTTGTTCAACCGAATTCGAGGTACTTGATTCATCTTGAATCAAGGGAAGAGAAGACTCTGCATCAACAATCAAAGACGTTTGAGAGTTTGGATGTTCATTGTTTTTCTCTTGTATAAACTCAATTGCAACGGTAATATATATATATATCTCAATCCCATTTATGGAATTGGGGGCAGAGGTGCCCATAGCGAGGACGATTGGGGAACTGCCTAATCAAATCGTGTTTGTCCTCTCTTCCCCTTAACTCTTTTACATTTAGGTATTATTCGAATTTGTGAAGTTTCAATTTATCGAAATTTCTGAGATAGTGTAATCTTGAGCTGATAAATTATTTTTTCAAATTGATACAATTCCTTGAATTGTATCTAGGATCAGCTTAACATTACATTCCTTGAAATTATGTACTTTGTGTGTTTACGCACACCAAGTGTTTGATAATTTATTTCAAAGCAAAATCGAACGCATTTGCGCTAAATTGTTTGTCGACTTATCTCGTTGGATTAGATTAACATCAAGCATATAAATACATTGTTGATTGCGTTTAAATTGTGTTAATCAATCTGAATTTTTCTCATTTGTAATTCATTCCTAATATTGTCGTGCATATCCGGTCCTTTTAGTAGAGGTTCGTTGTAGACGTGTGATTTAGTGGTTGCTTCCACGAGATTATTTTAAAACCAATTTTTGGTAACCATTTGCATGTATAAAATTGTGGGATCTATTCAAACCACCTTCTAGATCCTAGCCATCGTCTAACATGACCCCATACCGATGTTGTACACGAAGTTATTTCCACTTCTACTGGCCAAGGGGCGCGTTCAAACCAAGACTCCTCTTGCAGTACCATAAAATCCACCTTTTTGGTTCAAAGCAGATCAAATTTGTCCTTACCGTAAAGGAGGATCGGGACACAACATTGAGAATTATCTCAGTTTCAAGTCTGATGTGCAGAAACTTGTCACGAACGAGACTTTATCTTTCAAGGATACAAATCCCAATGTTCAGACGAACCCATTACCTCATCATGAAAAGACTGCAGTGAATCTAATAGAAGAGGAATCTATCAGCAGTTATCAAATTCACAATGTACTCTTACTAAGAGCCAACCTGGTAAAGATGTGTTGCAAACAGAGCGGGTACGACCATGTGCCATCTCACAACTATCATCAGTGTGATATCTACTCCAAGGACAATCAGGGATGTACCATAGTACAAGCATCTCTGCAAGAACAAATGGATCTGGGCTGGATTTAGGATCACAAAATTCGGGAAGTAAACATGGCCCATGCGCATCCTAATATTGTTCAGAACCACGACATCTGTGCAATGAACGTCAATTTAGTGGTGATGCATTCGAGACAAAGTCATCATTATAATCTGCCATGGCACGATTACAGCACTTGTCCAATCTGCTCAACTGACGATCAGGGATGCTCTTTTGTACAAGAGGCTCTCCAACATCAAATGGATCTCGGATGGATCTAAGATTACCTTGAAAGGAATGACCATCAAGTCAGTATGGTTCAAATATTTGACATAAGCTTGATGAACACCAGACTGGTAGAATTACATACTAAGCAGGTCAGACTCGGTTTTTTGGCTTCACATAATTATCTAGACTATAAAGAATGCTGCGAAGACGACCAAGGGTGTGCACTTGTGCAAAGAACCCTTCAACATCTGTTGGACCACTGGTGGCTTCCGATCTACTTGGATGAAGACACACAATAAATTAGCATAACTGATAGAAATCTTGGTAGACATCAAAGTCGTGATATTCGCTCAATAGAAACAGATTTAGTGAAGATGCATTGCATACAAAGTGGGTATGGTCGGGTACCACCGCACAATTATGAGCGCTGTAGAGTATGCTTGGAAAATAATTAAGTATGTTATCTAGTGTGAGCAGCTCTCCAGAATCAGTTGGATCAGAAGGAGATTCGACCATGTTCGAGTTCTGTGTCGATCAACATGATACAAGATTACCTCCCTGGTCAGAACAAAAACGCTGTAGTAATCTCCGATCATAGAATAACCAAGGACGTTTGCGCCATAATTCCTCTACTCAGTGAATCAAAGATCCCTCTTGATGGTAGAAAAGTTCCCAACTAGGAACTGATTGAGGTTGCCTATGACGGCCAGAAAAACCAAAAAGCTCCTGTGGTTATCTACTTGCCAGGTCCAATATCGTACAAATGAGAAAAGGTTATCCCATACAAGTATGGTGCAACGACCATAGAAAATGGAAAAGAAACTCCATTACCCTCCGTAGTGAACATTGCCGACATCAGTCGAGTTACCCAGAGTGGTCGGATCTTCAACGGATGAGTTGGAGAACCTACCAAAGAAAAGGAACCTCAAACAGAAATTCCTAATCAACAAGTCAGTCAATCCAGTAATCCAGAACCTGTGTAGAACAACGATGAGATGCTAAAGCTCATCCAGAAAATCGAGTACAACATTGTGGATCAATTATTGCAAACTCCGTCTCGAATCTTTGTACTATCTCCCCTGCTTAGCTCAGAAGCTCACAGGGAAGCTCTACAGAAGGTCTTGGAACAAGCCTTTATGGAACAAGATGTGACGGTAGGGCAATTTGACAGCATCATATCCAACATCACTTCCTGCAATAACTTAGGATTCAATGATGAAGAACTACCGAAAAAAGGCAAGAATCATAATATGACACTCAACATTACAGTCAACTGCCTAGACGATGCTTTAGCCAGCGTACTGGTAGACACAGGATCATCTTAGAATGTTATGCCAAAATCAACTTTGGTACGACTATCATTTCAAGGAGCTCCGATGAGAGACAGTGAGATCATCATCAAAGCCTTTGACGGATCTAGAAAAAAATTTATCGGCGAAGTCGATCTTCCCATAACCATTTGTCCTCACACTTTCCAAGTCACTTTCCAGGTCATGGACATCCGGGTAGCCTACAACTGTTTATTAGGAAGACCTTGGATACACGAAGCTGGGGCAGTCACTTCGAAACTTCACCAGAAGCTGAAGTTCATCAAGAATGACAAATTAGTCATAGTATATGGAGAGAAAGCCTTAATCGTGAGCAACTTATCATCATTCTCCTATGTAGAACCAGTGGAGGTTGTTGGAACCCAGTTCCAAGCACTCTCAGTGAGCAATGAGAATCAACCACAAAGAGGGACGTCGATTTCCTCATACAAGGACGCTCTCAAAGTGATCGGGAGTAATGACATAAAAGGATGGGGACAGATAGTAACTCCTACTGATAATAAAACAAGAAAAGGTTTTGGTTTCTTTCCGACTTGTACCCAGACTACAAAGAAGGACAAAATTTTTCGTCCCATTCAGGATTTCTTCCACAGTGGAGGCTTCCTCCACCCAATATCTCAAGAAGAATACACCATCGACGAAAACGACTCCTCCGATGTGGATGAAGAGTGGAAATCTTGCCTTAACCATGACAGTTATATGTCTCAGGAAGAACCACGCATGCCATTCTGTTTTCCAAAATAGAGCCCGAGATATATACCAAGATCAGACGTCAGGATGATCTATGGAGATTGTGATTTTGAAGGATGTCGTGCTCCACCCAATTCATTAGAGGAAGATAATCTAATTAAAGGAAACCTTGACCACGATTATTATGATCCCATAGATGATTTGCCTATCTGGAAGCCGTACACGGAAGACTTGGGGCAAAAGAGTCATCCGGACGATGCCTATTAGCTGAGTAATATTGAAAAGAATACCCATGTCCCCACAGAGTCATGGAATCATTACTCAAGAAATTCTGAAGATGTCCAGCACCATGGTGATGAATTCGCAAAGATTGCAGGACAATAATTCATTAACTATGCATTTCCCGAGGTCAACGTCATTGAGGAAGATGACTCATCCATTCCCAAAGAAATATGGGACACCTTGGGATAGCCGAGCGGCAAGTATGACTTCCTGGTCAAATACACTGCTCCAGAAAGCTCTCGTATCAGGCTTGAGGAGATCCAGCTAACTAGATGGGAAGATTCCCTTAAGAGTGAAAACACCATGGAAAATACAGCAGAAGAATTCGTTTATGACAACTCTGCATGGGAAGAAGACTCCAATGATCCTACTCCGCCAGAAATCAGTGTCATTTCTGAAGGCAAACCAAGAAAGAAAGTACCAGACTTTGTGATTCACATGGGAGTTCGTCGCCACTGGGTTGCAGTCGATGTCCCGAAAGTCGTCCATAAGTCCAAGTAATTACCATCTTTGTTTTCACCTTTCAATTTGCCCGGGTGAAATGGATGTTTTATAGGGCTCACTTTTCTGTAAATGTCCCTCTTCGCTCCGCCTAAAGCGGTAGAGTTTTGTTTTATAGGGTTGTGTTTCAAGAATCGACAAATCATGAATAAATAATGTCATTCTGAATTCCCGCATTTATTGTTGTTTTTCACTTTTCAGTTTTTAGAAAATGGTAATCTTAAAACAACCCAAAATAAAAACAAGTATTTTTCAGAAAATACACTGCACACACTCTTACATTCTCTCTGTCTTTGCTAAAAAAATGAATCATCAGGTCATGCAGATTGCTTGTTTTAAACCCCATTGATCCATACGATCCAATGCCTTCTCCCAACTTTGAATTCCTAGTATTTGAGGCTGAAGAAGAAGTGGACGAAGAAATTCTATAAGAGATCTCCCGACTACTCAGATAAGAGGAAAGGTCTATTGAACCTCACAAAGAGCCGTTGGAAACGGTCAATTTAGGTTCAGACGAAGAAAATAAAGAAGTTAAGATAGGGGCACTGCTCAGCTCAACTGTCAGAGAAGACTTGATAAAACTTCTCAAAGAGTTTCAGATGTATTTGCATGGTCCTATCAGGACATGCTAGGTGTCGTACCTCGAAAAATACGATCCTCGCGATGGACGCGGAAAAAACTGTTCGAAACAGAGTCGCCACCGAACTTTATTCATCCCAAAAGAGGGAAAGGAAAATATTGAGAAAACCTTTAAAGGGAGATAAGAACTTGGTCGTCGCAACCAAATTACGGGTTCGGGAGTCGGTTACGCAAGAGGGAAGGTATTAGCACCCTCTACGTCTGTTGTACTCAACGGGAACCTCTTGAATCAATTCGTGAGCTAGGTTTGTTTGTTATCTTCTAAGGTAAAAGGATTTATTTTTAAGGGGGAAATGGGGTGGTTTTTTATTAGTGTGCTCGGCAAGGATTGAGATCCTCGGGCCTACGTATTCCCTCGTGCAATGGGAAAGTCAGAGCATTCGTAGTTCGGGGTACTACGGTTATTGATTCGTGTTTTTTAGACGAACGAGAGTTTAATTCGCATTCTAACTGCTAAACATTGGCTTGCCGGCTCGTCATGGGAGGCTGAAGCACTAGTTCATATGCGCGAGAGAATGGACTAAACAATGTTCTTTTTGTGAAAAGTTGTTTGATTTGGATTAAGTATGTTAAGATTTGATTGAGAAAAAAAGAGTTCAATTTGGACGTGCTTTAGGGTATCGGTCGCACGGAGGCGAGGAACGAATAATTTTGATCGTATTGGATGTTTTTAGAAGTGACAATTGTTCACACACGAGTAAGAAAACTCGCACCCAAATAATTAAGGAGAAAGACCAAAGACTTGATCCCCCTCACTTCACCTTTGGTAAAAATGTTTAAGTAGAGATTAAGTGTTTTGATGATTTGATTCGGAAAGGTTTGAATGTTTATCGAGTTCGTGTGTTTTAAAGGCGTCAAGTGTCCACACACGAGTAAGAGAACTCGCACCTAAACAATTGACAGGTTAAGGCTTAAGTTTTGTTAGAGGTACCAATTGTTCGCACACGAGTAAGTGAACTCGCACCCAAACAATTGAAGAGAATTGCTCACACACGAGTAAGAGAACTCGCACACAAGCAATCGACGAATTAAGGTTTATGTTTTGGAGGCGTCAATTGTCTACACACGAGTAAGAAAACTTGCACCCAAACAATTGAAGAGAAAAACCAAAGACTTGATCCCCTTCCTTTTCATCTTTTAATAAATTGTGTTTGAATATATGATTAGGTGTATTAAAGAATTTGATTAAGAAAAGAGGATTTGATTTAAAAGAAGAAAAAGAGGTGTCGATTGTTCACACACGAGTAAGTGAACTCGCACCCAAACAATCGAAGAGAGATCAAAGACTTGAACCCCCATTTTTCACCTTAAAGAGTTACGATAATTGTTAGTTGTTTTTGAACTTTGATTATGAAAATCCGCTTGACGTTGGATCAAGGGTTTGTTGCAAAAAGAGAATTTGATTTGATGAGACTAAGGTTTGGATGTTGATTTTGAAAGTGGCTCGACGACGAATCGAGAGTTTTGTGTGAAAATGGCTCGACGACGAATCGAGGGTCTGGTTTGGAAAAGAGGTTTGTTCGAAAATGGCTCGACGATGAATCGAGTATTAGTTTGAAAATGGGTTGCCTATGCTAGTCCCTAGGGGTGCTCCTAGTAAACAAACCACAATCAAAGCAATAGTAAATGCGTACATCGGAATGGGGGAAGGATACATGTAAATTACAAGTGTTGACAGAAATAAATGGTCTCATTGTAAGGTAGCCCAAGAGGAAACCGTGTGTGTGCGAGGTGTCCTAAACTACGCCTTGTGCCAACGTCGAGCAAGTGATTGATCAAAATCAACAGTCCATTAACATGATTGTTTTTAGGGTCTTGATAATTTATTAATTGTTTTCGATTAGAGGTGAGTAAATGAAATGAAATGAATATGGATACAATATGATAATATGTACAACAATATAATAATATAATCGACAAGATATAATATTGACATAAGAAAATAAAATTGGTCTCGTCTTAATCGCGATTAATTCGATAAGTTGATAATCGGACTTTCGACTTTTATTGACCCAAAATTGAATAAAAGAATATGCGAAATGAAAATTAAATAGAAATTAGAAATTAAATCGAAAATATGAATAAAGGCATAAAGGTCTCACCTTTATCGAGATTTAATCGAGAATTCGATAAATCGATCGATATTTGGTTTTCATCGGCCTAAAATAAATGTAAATGAACCAAAAAAAATGATAGAAACAAAATAAAATTGAAAATGGCATGAAAAATAGTAAAGGTCTCACCTTTATCGAAATTAAGTCGAGAAATCGACAAATCGTCGATGTTTGGTTTTCATTGACCCAATAAATGAATAAGAATAATATTATGAACAATAAATCGAAAATAAATATAAATAAATTGTAGGCCTCAAATAAATCAAAACTTAATTGATTTGATTAAGTTATGAAGTGCATTATGTCATTGGCCCCTAAAATGAAATCGGAAAAAAAAAATAAAATCAAAATGGAGTGAAAAAAAAAATGAAAATAAATAGTCACAAACCAATTATATCATAATGAAATAAATATTAAAAATTTTACGAAGAAAAAGAAAAGAGAGAGGGATGTAGATCTGAGTATATGTGTAAATAGCAAAATCAAGTGGGCTCATGAGCCCATCATCCTCCAAAAATACGGTTGGGTTTAAAAGCAACAAGGGTGGTATAAGGTAAAATCAGTATGGGTTTCTCTAAGCCCAAATGCAACAACATGGTTATCAGAATCATCCTCATCAAAAAATAAAAGTTACCGAAACCCAAACAAATGAAAACTCATGGTCTATCTCAAAAATTAAAAAAAGAAAACTCAACTCACAACTCTCTTGAAAACAGAACAACACAGTGAAGCTTGTAGAAACAAAAGCTCATTGCAAGCGGCCGTGAAAAAGCAGGTTCAACGTTTATAAAAAACAAACTATGGGTGAAAGAACAAGGTCAGCGGTGAATGAATCGCGTACAAACCAAAGCAAGGTAACATCAAAATCAACCTCTCTACAATTCTTCTTCCATCTCGATCTTTCTGATTCAGTTATATTTTGACGATTTGGGTTTGTTTCGTTGTGTTCTCTTCTTCATCTCAGATTCTGTATCTCTGGTTTGCGGTTTGATGGAGGTTCGATTGGTGAGGAAGGGTTTTCGTGGGTTTTATTTCTGAATGGATTTGTGGGTTTCGGAATAGTGAAAAATGGTGGTTGATTTATGGGCTGAGAAGGTTTGTTTTGCTGCGATGGAATGGAGTTTGGGGTGAGTTGAAGAAGGTTAAGGTTTAGGAATTATTTGAAGGTTGGGTGAGGTTGAATAGGGATGGAGGTTGAGGTGAAAGAGAAAAGGAGGTGGTTTCGGAAATTGAAGGTTGTTTGTGGATTATGGAGGGTGATGGAGGTAGTGGGAGCAAGGAGTCCTGTTGTTGAAATGAGGAAAAAGGTGAAACATGAATGGAGTGATGATAATAAGCAGTGGTTTACAGAGGATGAAAAATTGAAGGAGAAAGAGGAGGTTTAGGAACCGGGTAACGTTGGTTATTCTGGGTGGCGGCTAGGTCTCCCCCCAAAATAAAGAGAAAGGATGTTTATTTATAGGTGGGGTTGAAGGGTATTGTAGGAAGATTGAGAAGAATTTGTTGCTATGGATGTACGGATTCGAATTTGTGAGTAACGGTCTTGATTCCTTTGGCTTTGTTTTCATTTTATTCTGCAAGTTTTTTTTTGTGCATAATCATTTGTTTTTGCAATTATCACTCTCGTCACAGGTTGTGCGTGAGAATACTCATTGTGGGGTCAGGGTATATTCTGCAGGTACAGGCTGGAAGCTCCAGCCTTGTAGGGGTCGTACAAGCTTAATATGGAGTACCGTCCACCAGTTTTGCTGGCAAGTGTGCACGCTGCCTCTTGTTGAGTAACTTCTTCTGTACAACAAAATCAGGAGGGCTTCAAGGGGACCGAATTCCCGCAATCGTAGAATTGTGTATTCGAGCAGATGTCCACCCTGAAGGATTACTGCCTCTGTCTCAAGTTTCTAACAAGTGCTCCAACTGTTATTAACAGCCAAGGCAACATGATGATGATGTGCTTTATGTTTCTCCTGCATATAAGGAATTTGGGGACTTTTTTTCAACGGCATCGCAAGAGCAACTTCAACATTCAAGGTCCTGAGGTCAAATTCTCACATTGCCGGCGAAAGAGCTGCTCCGATATGTCCAAATTCGTTCCATTTTCTTCCAATTGAAGCTGCCATCGTGTAGAGTTTGGATTGAGGAATATACTCCCTCAAGAGAGAGGCTTCAATCCCTCATGAATTGCGCTAAACGTTGATTTGGGTAGTTAGGTTTCTTGTGGTTTCGAAAAGTTTTGTCGTATGCATCTGTGGATGGATGCTGTTATCCTTTCTCTACATGTTTTTTTTTGCCACCTGAATTGCAGGTTATTGATTCTGGATATGTAAAGCAAAGGCAGCACAATCCATCTAGTAGGATGTAGTCTCTTGAGGTTGTCCAAAGTGCAAGCTAATCAGCGGGCAGGCAGAGCTGGACGAACACGACCAGGGAAATGCTACTGCCTATATCCTTCCCAACTCTACCATGATGAGTTTCTTAGATGTTACAGTTCTTGAAATTCAGAGATATTCTCTTGCCGGAAGCATTCTTTACTTGAAGTCGTTGGACCGACCTGATATTGACATTCTCAAATTTGATTTTCTTGATTCTCCTTCATCTGAGTCCTTACAAGATGCCTTGAAGCAATCATATCTGATTGATGCTATTATTGAAAATGGTGCAATTACAAGTATTGGACGAAAAATGGCTGAGCTTCCATTAGAACCATCCCTGTCACGAACTTTAATGGAAGCAAACAATTACGGCGGCATAACCGAGGCTTTGACCATTGCTGCCATGTTATCCACTGAACTACATTGCTGCCAGGGCGAAGCAAGACTGAGAAAAAGAAGTAATGACCATTATCTAACCTTCCTGATGGCTTTGATATTTGAAGATAACAAAAAAGGATATTGTAATTGTTGTTTGGCAATATGGGATCCTTTGAGGTTTGTTGTGTGCATCATCAATCATGGTATTTTGCAGCTTCTTTTTTTTTTGACAAATTTGTGTAACGGTTGATGCCTTGCTTCTACTTGGTGAATTGTTGTATGCTTCATGCGTGTTGTGAGTTAATGACTTGGTGGCTGGAAATCATTATGTAGTGGGTGGACCTTATGGATCAAGTGGCAAATTGTGTTGTCTTTTGTAATGAGATTTTTTGACAATTTTGTGACATGGGCTTTTTGTATAACAATATGGGCTATGTATATTTTTTTGGAATTTCGTGATGGATAATGAAAACTAGTAGGAAAAGAAAGAAATGGTTAAATTGGATATTGACAATGGATTATGAATGGATTTTTTTTATAATTGGCTTTGGATAAATATGGAAATGGATTAGAAAGTGGTTTAATTGAAATAAAATGAATTTAAAAATGAATTTGAAAATTGGTCTAAAGTGAAATGGATATCTAATTGGATGAATGATAGAAGATGGTTAAAAACTAGATATGACAGATAAACAAAAGAGGGATGAAATTTAAGACAACCTATTTTTTTGGATTTTCTAAATATGGTCAACGGTTAGATGTACAGATGAAGGCTATGCACAGGTAGGACAAATTTGGGGTATGACAGATGCCCCTATCTAATTGGCTTGAGCCCGAAAGAGTGAACGACTGCATGGCGTTCATTTTAAGGGTAGAAGTCAATTAGATATAAGAAGACCCCAAAAATTTGTCTGACGAAAGGTAAAAGTGTATGTAGAGTAAGGGCTGACAGAATGAAGTAGCGGGGTTCGAACTGAACAAAATAACTTGAGATCCTTTGGGTGATCAAAGCAGTCCCTTATCCATATAAGGTCCTCCGATGATACCAAAGTTGTATCTCTGAAGGCAGACGATTCTCTGGGTCGTCGAAGCAGTCCCTTATCCATTAAGGTTCTCCGATGATACCAAAGCAGTATCTCTGAAGGCAGACGATTCTCTGGGTCGTCGAAGCAGTCCCTTATCCATTAAGGTTCCTCGATGATACCAAAGTAGTATCTCTGAAGGCAGACGATTCTCTAGGTTGTCGAAGCAGTCCCTTATCCATTAAGGTTCCTCGATGATACCAAAGCAGTATCTCCGCGGTAAATTTGCCGGAGAATAGTTGAGCAAGATTCCTGTCGGAGGAAATGTGCTAGCTCTGCAGGGGAAAGTTCACAAGAAACTTTCTAAGATATCCTCTGCTTGGGGAGTAATAACAACAGCTGTTGGGGATTGTCATTATCAACTGAATGGTTGAAGAATGACTTGTTGGGGAATAGAATTCCTTGAGTACGTGCGGGGTATCTACTTCTCTTTAGAGGAATACTGCCGACTTTGATGGAGGACTGGCCAAGATGCTTGTGAACTGAGCCTGGATCCTGTTATGCTATGATGCTGGGGATGGATATGCCATGCACTACATGATGCACTGAAACATATGCTAAAATGCAACTGCTATGGAATCTAATGCACAAACGAATGCACAAGACTAATATGCTAATGCCAGATATGATTATGATTCTAGCATGCCATGCATATGATAATGCAAATAATCGGGTGCGCTGGGGATAAGTTTCCTTGTTGAGGGTATCACCAGGGGTTGGATTTGGTAGTTGCCAAGTAAAATTGGACCTTGTTTATGAGGATGTCAACGACGGTGGACTTTTAATGGTTGCTAATGAAGACTGGACTTTAAAGGGTAAATTTGAAGGTGCCAACGAGTGTGGATTTTTGAGTAGTTGCCAATAAAGGATTGGACTTTGGGTTTAACTCCCAGACTAAGACTGGATTGGAGGATAGATTACCAGACGAGAACTGGTGAGAAAAGGATATTCGTCAGACGAGAACTGGACTTTAAGAGATTTGCCAGACGGGAACTGGGCCTTAAAAATGTTTGCCAGACGAGAACTGGACCTTAAGAGATTTGCCATACGGGAACTGGGCCTTAAAAATGTTTGCCAGACGAGAACTGGGCCTTGGATTGGTTTGCCAGACGAGAACTGGACCTTAAGAGATTTTCCAGATGGGAACTGGGCCTTAAAAATGTTTTCCAGACGAGAACTGGGCCTTGGATTGGTTTGCCAGACGAGAACTGGACCTTAAGAGATTTGCCAGACGGGAACTGGGCCTTAAAGTGATTTGGAGGTGCCAACGAGTGTGGTCTTTTGGATTGCCAAGCTAAGTTGGACTTGGGGATATGTGCCAAATGAAATTGGACTTTGGGTTGCCAAGCTAAGTTGGACTTTTGGGTTGCCAAGCTAAGTTGGACTTGGGGATATGTGCCAAATGAAATTGGACTTTGGGTTGCCAAGCTAAGTTGGACTTTTGGGTTGCCAAGCTAAGTTGGACTTTGGTGCCAAGTCTAACGATACCAGGCTTTGAGATGTCGAATCTTGTTGGAAGGTTAAGCTTGAGGTATAATGCACATGTCTATGCAATGAGCGAAGCGACATGACCAATGCATATGAGTGATTTATGCAAGGATATGAAAGTTCCAAAGATGCCCCAGGAAAGGATAAGGGATGGATAGGTTCCTATGCAGCAAGGCTTCTTGTCAGAAGGAAGGTAAAAGGTTATCTCTTTGGGGTGATAGCATGATTCCCCGACACTCGTCTTGAACTCGAAGGTCACTTGACGATGTTCGTTTGAGCAGATTGAAAGCAATAGAGGGATTTGCCCCTGTGTAGCTCATCTTGCCCCAGTCTGGGCCTATGAAGAATTTTCCTTGACAGGAGATTGGAAGCAATTGTACCATGAGATGATCTCGAGATGGCTTGCCCCAGAATTCTAAGTCGTGAAAGGATTCATCTTTAAAAGGAAGTTGGAAGTGGATGTACCATGAGATGAACTCGAGATGGCTTGCCCCAGAATTCCAAGTCATGAAAGGATTCTTCCTTCATTGAACGACTCTTGAAGTATTTGGCTTCATAGTACCCCTGAGGTAGCTTGCCCTAGAATGAGCGTTGAAGCGACTTGACTTGTGTTGATTAAACATTGGATGGGTTTTCCTTCAATCAAAATAACCTCTGGGTGGCCTGCCCCTGGTTGGCAGAGTCTTGAGATGATTCACCATGATCAACCTGTTCTTGAATGATTTACCCCATAATCAACTAATGCTTCGGGGACTTGCTTTATACTGACTGATTCCATAATCATTGGATGTCAATGCCCCTGCTCCATAGGGTTATGAGGTGTTTGTCAATTCCAGCCAACATTGTTGAATGACTCAACCTTCTTTGATTGCTCCTTGTTGGATTTTCCTTGATGTCAAACATTGACTTGCAGTTAAAATTGTTCATTAACAAATGGTAATTCTAATGCGATGTTCATGCAATTTGAATATCAGTCATTATTAGAATGATGTGATAGTGTGTGACGGATGGACCATTAGTCCAAACGTGGTGCTGATTTAGCTGGTGTGAAAGATATAGCAAGAATATGACACCAAAACAAGTGATTAGCAAATTTGTAGGAGTCAGTTTACGCAACCTTGCTGTAGTATGCTTTCAGAATAAACCCCACCTCAATTAGGTCTTTTAAGGGTTATAACGTGGTCTGGTTCACGGTTATAGAAACAAAGGATATAAGGCTCAAAGTGTGTTTTGTACCCACCCTTTCTTCGTGATGCTCTCCAGTCTTACGTTCAGTTGACTCTGCACATGTTTGTCCTCTAAAAGGGGTGACGGTGTAAGCGATGAATGATTCAAGGTTTGCTCGAAATGGCAGTCACCTTATTTTGTTTTGATGGGTGTCAGTGACCCTTTGATTTTGATAAGGTGGCCAGTGGATCTTATTTTGTTTTTTGTTGAGGATTCGAGGACTCTTTTGGTATTGTTTGATCCCTATCTTTTGCATGGACTGACTTTGCTTTTCGAGTCCATCAGGGTTGCCTTGATTTTTGCCTAAGTCTCCTTTGAGGTGCTCGACTTAGCAGGCTTTTGTTTTTTTTATTTTTTATTTTGTCAGAAGATTGTGACTGCCAAGTCATGGGTAATTGATGAACAACCATCATGTTTTTGGATTTTGCTTTTATGAACTGAGTGCGTAATCAGGTTAACTGAACACTACCCTGCCCCAGGTTGAGTGTAAGGGTTTAAATATCCGAAGGAAACTACTACTTCTAGGCTCGAAGTGGTTAACTAGGGACTAACTCCTTATATCTCCAGTGTTTGGGAATTTGAAACAATGCCTGTACATCCTTGGCAGGATTCTATCCGAAAGCATACCATCAGTAATTATGGGTATCTCGTTTTTGTCATCCTCCCTTCAATCTTTGCTAAACCAAAGTTTGATAAAAAGAGTGGTCAAAAAGTATATGGAAGAATTTTGTTGTTTTTGTTTTTTTGTATTATTTTTTTTATATATATAAGTAAAGGAAAATGAGCGAATGCGACATGATTAATTCAGAAAATGCACGATCACATCATTAATATTACCATTCAAAGCAACAATATTCAAAAACAAGTAGCGTTTAACAAAACGAAATTACAAATGCAAATGATAAATGCCCAATGGTTGCCAGTATCTGAGGAAGTCTTCTTGTCTGAACCACTGCCTTTAGGGGATGCCTCTTGAAGTCTTGGAATTTATTTGGGCGAGAAGCTGACGTGCACAATCAGGTCTCCTTCTTGGAAGGATATGTACTTCTTGTCAATCAACTGTTGCACCTTGGCTTGAAAAGCTCTGCAATCTTCAGTCGAATTCCCCATTGATCCAGTATGATATCCACAATGTGCATTGGGGTCATATCCAGGCGGGTATGGTTCTGGCAATGGCTTGATAGCTTTGGGCTCTACCAGTGAGTTTCAGACCAGATGCGACAAGAGTTGACTGTACGACATAGGAACTAGGTGGAGATGAGCAGTCCTTCTTTCCAAGTTGTTTCGAGGCCTATGCTGATTCTGACGATGATTCTGATATCCTTGACCACGATCTCGTTGATTTGTACAAGGAGAAGTCATGGGTTTCTGGTATGACGCCCTAGGATTGACAGGTCGCCCATAAGGATGATATGGCACCGACAATGATAACTGCCGAGAAGCTGAAGGGCCATAAAGTCTTGCTGGTGTACCCTGAGAATACTCAACATTTGCTATGACTGCGTCAATTTTATTATCCTCTTCCTCTTGGGGATTGCTGAAGGATTCAGTCTCACTAGCTTGATTGCTCGAGATGTCTTGGACTTGTTTAGCTTTGAGGTAACTCTCGATGCGTTCTCCTACTATTATGAGGTCAGAGAAGCTCGAGAAGGAACTGTCAGTCATTCTTTCCAGATAGGTGGCATGCAAACTGTTCAAGAACATTTCAATCACTTCTTTATCCAGGAGTGGTGGTTGTACCCTGGCTGCGAACTCTCTCCACCGTTGTGCATAGGTCTTAATGGATTCACCGCTCTTCTGAGATAGGCTTTGCAACTGCGTTCGACTGGGAGCCATGTCCAAATTGTACTCATATTGCTTTAGGAAAGCATTGGATAAGTCTTTCCATGATTGGATACAGCTTCTTTCTAAATCCATGTACCAATTCAGAGATGCACCACTTAAACTGTCTTGAAAGCGCTAAATCATCAACTTGTCATCGCAGACATGAGGAGTCATCTTTCGGCAGAACATCACCAAATGACGCTTTGGGCAACTGAGACCAGCGTACTTCTCGAACTTGGGTACTTCGAACTTCGGAGGAATTACCAAGTCTGGCACTAGGCACATATCAACAGCATCAAGCCCAGAAGTATTGCGCGCCTTCATAGCTTGAACTTTCTCTTCAAGGGCACAAAACCTTTTCTCCATGGAATCAGACATCGACATCATCTGAGACTGAGCAAGGATGTTTACTTGTGGAGGATGATCACCAGGTAGACGATCATACAATGGGTTAGTCGTCACAGCAAAACCTGATGAGGGGGTAAAATCCTCCATCCCAACATGTTGAAAGCTTTCCTCTGACATAGCTATTACAACTTTCAAATTGTCTATGCTCCTCTTGTATCCGCTTGAACTTGCTTTAAATGCTTTGCGGCTACCACAGGTTCAGTATGAGCGTCGGGAAATCAGCTGGCAGGAAATGGACAGAGGATTAGATGAGTTTTGGTTGGAAGGGTATGCCATGCAAACGAGATGCAAATGCAATAATATGTAAACAAATGCAATGCAGGCAGATCTAGGATCAAAACAACATCTGATTATGAGGAAGGAGTTATAAACAGGATATCTCTAATCACAGGACCCCCCACAGGTAGGCTCTAAACGGGTAGGTGCCTAGAGTTGTGGATATCTTTCAAAGACATTATAGCCATGATGAAGGAACATCAGACGATAATATCCTTGAAAGGATCTCGTCTAGGTGAGGTCTTCGTTTCTTCCCCACGAGAAAGACTCCTCGGAGGCGCCCACTACACAACATCGACACACGGGTTCTAAGTAGGGTTCTCAAAATCCTAGATCGAGGTTGAAAATATTACTGTCAGGAAGTAATACATTCGAGGGATCTCATCTGATTGTGGCGTTCGCATTAACTCACATAGAATTAACACTACCAACCACCATGGGTAAATTAGGTTAATGGTCCTTGGGATCAACGATTCAGGCTAAAAAACATTATCATCGTGACGAAGTAACGTCGAAACGATAACATTTCCAAGGGAATCTACTCCAAGCGGGGTCTTTGCTTTGGCTCACGCGGAAGGGACCACGCAAGCCTCCACTACACAACCACCATCCTAATCCTAGGGTTATGCTTGGACTCGGGTGTAGAGCCATCTCGCAGAGCACCAATGATCAGAGAATTCCCACAGTGTCACATAATAACAAGATATAATAAAGATAATCAAGATAATAGATAATAATTAAGCAAGAAAGCAAACAAACAAGAGAATATAAGCAAACAAGCGGATCTAACACTCACGAATCGAGTCAAGTTAGGCCTGACTCTCTCTAGCATAGGGCAATGCAAGTATCCCCAGCAGAGTCGCCATCTGTCGTACCTCGAAAAATACGATCCTCGCGATGGACGCGGAAAAAATTGTTCGAAATAGAGTCGCCACCGAACTTTATTCATCCCAAAAGAGGGAAAGGAAAATATCGAGAAAACCTTTAAAGGGAGATAAGAACTTGGTCGTCGCAACCAAATTACGGGTTCGGGAGTCGGTTACGCAAGAGGGAAGGTATTAGCACCCTCTACGTCCGTTGTACTCAACGGGAACCTCTTGAATCAATTCGTGAGCTAGGTTTATTTGTTATCTTCTAAGGTAAAAGGATTTATTTTTAAGGGGGAAATGGGGTGGTTTTTTATTAGTGTGCTCGGCAAGGATTGAGATCCTCGGGCCTACGTATTCCCTCGTGCAATGGGAAAGTCAGAGCATTCGTAGTTTGGGGTACTACGATTGTTGATTCGTGTTTTTTAGACGAACGAGAGTTTAATTCGCATTCTAACTGCTAAACGTTGGCTTGTCGGCTCGTCATAGGAGGCTGGAGCACTAGTTCATATGCGCGAGAGAATGGACTAAACAATGTTCTTTTTGTGAAAAGTTGTTTGATTTGGATTAAGTATGTTAAGATTTGATTGAGAAAAAAAGAGTTGAATTTGGACGTGCTTTAGGGTATCGGTCGCACGGAGGCGAGGAACGGATAATTTTGATCGTATTGGATGTTTTTAGAAGTGACAATTGTTCACACACGAGTAAGAAAACTCGCACCCAAATAATTGAGGAGAAAGACCAAAGACTTGATCCCCCTCACTTCACCTTTGGTAAAAATGTTTAAGTATAGATTAAGTGTTTTGATGATTTGATTCGGAAAGGTTTGAATGTTTATCGAGTTCGTGTGTTTTAAAGGCGTCAAGTGTCCACACACGAGTAAGAGAACTCGCACCTAAACAATTGACAGGTTAAGGCTTAAGTTTTGTTAGAGGTACCAATTGTTCGCACACGAGTAAGTGAACTCGCACCCAAACAATTGAAGAGAATTGCTCACACACGAGTAAGAGAACTCGCACACAAGCAATCGACGAATTAAGGTTTATGTTTTGGAGGCGTCAATCGTCTACACACGAGTAAGAAAACTCGCACCCAAACAATTGAAGAGAAAGACCAAAGACTTAATCCCCCTCCTTTTCACCTTTTAATAAATTGTGTTTGAATATATGATTAGGTGTATTAAAGCATTTGATTAAGAAAAGAGGATTTGATTTAAAAGAAGAAAAAGAGGCGTCGATTGTTCACACACGAGTAAGTGAACTCGCACCCAAACAATCGAAGAGAGATCAAAGACTTGAACCCCCATTTTTCACCTTAAAGAGTTACGATAATTGTTAGTTGTTTTTGAACTTTGATTATGAAAATCCGCTTGACGTTGGATCAAGGGTTTGTTGCAAAAAGAGAATTTGATTTGATGAGACTAAGGTTTGGATGTTGATTTTGAAAGTGGCTCGACGACGAATCGAGAGTTTTGTGTGAAAATGGCTCGACGACGAATCGAGGGTCTGGTTTGGAAAAGAGGTTTGTTCGAAAATGGCTCGACGACGAATCGAGTATTAGTTTGAAAATGGGTTGCCTATGCTAGTCCCTAGGGGTGCTCCTAGTAAACAAACCACAATCAAAGCAATAGTAAATGTGTACATCGGAATGGGGGAGGGATACATGTAAATTACAAGTGTTGACAGAAATAAATGGTCTCATTGTAAGGTAGCCCAAGAGGAAGCTGTGTGTGTACGAGGTGTCCTAAACTATGCCTTGTGCCAACGTCGAGCAAGTGATTGATCAAAATCAACAGTCCATTAACATGATTGTTTTTAGGGTCTTGATAATTTATTAATTGTTTTCGATTAGAGGTGAGTAAATGAAATGAAATGAATATGGATACAATATGATAATATGTATAACAATATAATAATATAATCGACAAGATATAATATTGACATAAGAAAATAAAATTGGTCTCGTCTTAATCGCGATTAATTCGATAAGTTGATAATCGGACTTTCGACTTTCATTGACCCAAAATTGAATAAAAGAATATGCGAAATGAAAATTAAATATAAATTAGAAATTAAATCGGAAATATGAATAAAGGCATAAAGGTCTCACCTTTATCGAGATTTAATCGAGAAATCGATAAATCGATCGATATTTGGTTTTCATCGGCCTAAAATAAATGTAAATGAACCAAAAAAAATGATAGAAACAAAATAAAATTGAAAATGACATGAAAAATAGTAAAGGTCTCACCTTTATCGAGATTAAGTCGAGAAATCGACAAATCATCGATGTTTGGTTTTCATTGACCCAATAAATGAATAAGAATAATATTATGAACAATAAATCGAAAATAAATATAAATAAATTGTAGGCCTCAAATAAATCAAAACTTAATTGATTTGATTAAGTTATGAAGTGCATTATGTCATTGGCCCCTAAAATGAAATCGGAAAAAAAAAACAAAATCAAAATGGAGTGAAAAAAAAATGAAAATAAATAGTCACAAACCAATTATATCATAATGAAATAAATATTAAAAATTTTACGAAGAAAAAGAAAAGAGAGAGGGATGTAGATCTGAGTATATGTGTAAATAGCAAAATCAAGTGGGCTCATGAGCCCATCATCCTCCAAAAATACGGTTGGGTTTAAAAGCAACAAGGGCGGTATAAGGTAAAATCAGTATGGGTTTCTCTAAGCCCAAATGCAACAACATGGTTATCAGAATCATCCTCATCAAAAAATAAAAGTTACCGAAACCCAAACAAATGAAAACGCATGGTCTATCTCAAAAATTAAAAAAAGAAAACTCAACACACAACTCTCTTGAAAACAGAACAACACAATGAAGCTTGTAGAAACAAAAGCTCATTGCAAGCGGCCGTGAAAAAGCAGGTTCAACGTTTATAAAAAACAAACTATGGGTGAAAGAACAAGGTCAGCGGTGAATGAATCGCGTTCAAACCAAAGCAAGGTAACATCAAAATCAACCTCTCTACAATTCTTCTTCCATCTCGATCTTTCTGATTCAGTTATATTTTGATGATTTGGGTTTATTTCGTTGTGTTCTCTTCTTCATCTCAGATTCTGTATCTCTGGTTTGCGGTTTGATGGAGGTTCGATTGGTGAGGAAGGGTTTTCGTGGGTTTTATTTCTGAATGGATTTGTGGGTTTCGGAATAGTGAAAAATGGTGGTTGATTTATGGGCTGAGAAGGTTTGTTTTGCTGCGATGGAATGGAGTTTGGGGTGAGTTGAAGAAGGTTACGGTTTAGGAATTATTTGAAGGTTGGGTGAGGTTGAATAGGGATGGAGGTTGAGGTGAAAGAGAAAAGGAGGTGGTTTCGGAAATTGAAGGTTGTTTGTGGATTATGGAGGGTGATGGAGGTAGTGGGAGCAAGTAGTCGTGTTGTTGAAAGGAGGAAAAACGTGAAACGGGAATGGAGTGATGATAATAAGCAGTGGTTTACAGAAGATGAAAAATTGAAGGAGAAAGAGGAGGTTTAGGAACCGGGTAACGTTGGTTATTCTAGGTGGCGGCTAGGTCTCCCCCCAAAATGAAGAGAAAGGATGTTTATTTATAGGTGGGGTTGAAGGGTATTGTAGGAAGATTGAGAAGAATTTGTTGCTATGGATGTACGAATTCGGATTTATGAGTAACGGTCTTGATTCCTTTGGCTTTGTTTTCATTTTATTCTGCAAGTTTTTTTTTTGTGCTGAATCATTTGTTTTTGCAATTATCACTCTCGTCACAGGTTGTGCGTGAGAATACTCATTGTGGGGTCAGGGTATATTCTGCAGGTACAGGCTGGAAACTCCAGCCTTGTAGGGGTCATACAAGCTTAATATGGAGTACCGTCCACCAGTTTTGCTGGCAAGTGTGCACGCTGCCTCTTGTTGAGTAACTTCTTCTGTACAACAAAATCAGGAGGGCTTCAAGGGGACCGAATTCCCGCAATCGTAGAATTGTGTATTCGAGCAGATGTCCACCCTGAAGGATTACTGCCTCTGTCTCAAGTTTCTAACAAGTGCTCCAACTGTTATTAACAGCCAAGGCAACATGATGATGATGTGCTTTATGTTTCTTCTGCATATAAGGAATTTGGGGACTTTTTTTCAATGGCATTGCAAGAGCAACTTCAACATTCAAGGTCCTGAGGTCAAATTCTCACATTGCCGGCGAAAGAGTTGCTCCGGTATGTCCAAATTCGTTCCATTTTCTTCCAATTGAAGCTGCCATCGTGTAGAGTTTGGATTGAGGAATATACTCCCTCAAGAGAGAGGCTTCAATCCCTCATGAATTGCGCTAAACGTTGATTTGGATAGTTAGGTTTCTTGTGGTTTCGAAAAGTTTTGTCGTATGCGTCTGTGGATGGATGTTGTTATCCTTTCTCTACATGTTTTTTTTTGCCACCTGAATTGCAGGTTATTGATTCTGGATATGTAAAGCAAAGGCAGCACAATCCATCTAGTAGGATGTAGTCTCTTGAGGTTGTCCAAAGTGCAAGCTAATCAGCGGGCAGGCAGAGCTGGACGAACACAACCAGGGAAATGCTACTGCCTATATCCTTCCCAACTCTACCATGATGAGTTTCTTAGACGTTACAGTTCCTGAAATTCAGAGATATTCTCTTGCCGGAAGCATTCTTTACTTGAATTCGTTGGACCGACCTGATATTGACATTCTCAAATTTGATTTTCTTGATTCTCCTTCATCTGAGTCCTTACAAGATGCCTTGAAGCAATCATATCTGATTGATGCTATTGTTGAAAATGGTGCAATTACAAGTATTGGATGAAAAATGGCTGAGCTTCCATTAGAACCATCCCTGTCACGAACTTTAATGGAAGCAAACAATTACGGCGACATAACTGAGGCTTTGACCATTGCTGCCATGTTATCCACTGAACTACATTGCTGCCAGGGCGAAGCAAGACTGAGAAAAAGAAGTAATGACCATTATCTAACCTTCCTGATGGCTTTGATATTTGAAGATAACAAAAAAGGATATTGTAATTGTTGTTTGGCAATATGGGATCCTTTGAGGTTTGTTGTGTGCATCATCAATCATAGTATTTTGCAGCTTCTTTTTTTTGACAAATTTGTGTAACGGTTGATGCCTTGCTTCTACTTGGTGAGTTGTTGTATGCTTCATGCGTGTTGTGAGTTAATGACTTGGTGGCTGGAAATCATTATGTAGTGGGTGGACCTTATGGATCAAGTGGCAAATTATGTTGTCTTTTGTAATGAGATTTTTTGACAATTTTGTGACATGGGCTTTTTGTATAACAATATGGGCTATGTATATTTTTTTGGAATTTCGTGATGGATAATGAAAACTAGTAGGAAAAGAAAGAAATGGTTAAATTGGATATTGACAATGGATTATGAATGGATTTTTTTTATAATTGGCTTTGGATAAATATGGAAATGGATTAGAAAGTGGTTTAATTGAAATAAAATGAATTTAAAAATGAATTTGAAAATTGATCTAAAGTGAAATGGATATCTAATTGGATGAATGATAGAAGATGGTTAAAAACTAGATATGACTGATAAACAAAAGAGGGATGAAATTTAAGACAACCTATTTTTTTGGGTTTTCTAAATATGGTCAACGGTTGGATGTACAGATGAAGGCTATGCACAGGTAGGACAAATTTGGGGTATGACACCAGGGTTGGATACCAGCATTGTGGAACACCACTTACCACTAAAAGGAGAATGTCTTCCAGTAAAACAAAGACTGAGAATGACTCATCCGGAGATGGCCATTAAAATTAAGGAGGAAGTGTAGAAGCATATCGATGCAGGCTTCCTCGCCACCTCAGAATATCCTCAATGGTTAGCTAACATAGTGCCAGGTCCAAAAAAGGATGGAAAAGTCAGAATGTGTGTAGACTACAAGGATCTGAACAAAGCAAGTCCAAAGGACGACTTCCCCTTGCCACACATTAACATGCTGGTAGACAGTGCAACAAAGTTCAAAGTCTTCTCCTTCATGGATAGATTCTCGGGCTATAATCAAATAAAAACGGCGTCGGAAGATATGGAGAAAACTTCATTCATCACCCCATGGTGCACCTTTTGTTACAAGGTAATGCAGTTTGGTCTGAAGAACGTCGGGGCAACCGATCAAAGGGCCATGACGACTCTGTTTCACAACATGATGCTGAAGATGACTGGTTTATACCTGAGTAAATAGCACACTCAAAGATACAACATAGTCGCCACCGAACTTTATTTAGTCCCAAAGGACAGGGGAAATATCGATAAAACCCAAGGGGAAGAGAAACGGGAATAGGGGTCGGTTATGCGAAAGGAAGGTACTAGCACCTTACGCATCAGTCATACTCGACGAGAACCATTTCGTTTACTTCTAGGCTTGGATGGGTTATCTATCTAAAGGCTTCTAGCTAAAAGAAAAGAGAGAGAGGAGAAGAGAAAAGAGAGAAAGAAAGAAAAAAAGTGCTCGCGGAGGATTAGGGCCCTCGTGCCTATGTACCCTCATAGTGCAATGAGGAAATCAGAGCGCCGTAGTTTATGGAACCAGGGATGAAAAGAGGAATGGAAGAAGGCGGAAGGGTGCTCGCTAAGATCATCGCGATCTCGTGCCTACGTATCATACATTCGAATGAATGCAGAACCAGAGCTTTCGTAGTTCGGGGAACTGAGACGGAAAAAAGGAAAAGGAAAGGAAAACGGTGTCAAAACCAGAAGCAAAAGAGATACGGAAATTCCGTTGGGGATTCCCAAGAAAAGGGTGTCAAAACCAATAAAGGAGTGCAAAGGAAAGACAGTAACTACGCTGAGGATAATGTGCAAGAGTGGTGTCGAAACCAAGAAGATGAAGGAGTAAAAGGAATAAAGAGACTCCACAGGGGAGTAAGAAAACAAAGTGACTGTGCTGGGGACCAGAGGGTAGTGACCTTACTGGGGATCAAAAGGATAAGGTTCGGTATATTAACTGACTGGCAGTGGTTAACCGAAGAAAAAGAGATTAAGGCTTTGGTGGGGAAAAAGGAGATGGTGTCAACAGACAGGCTGTGATGAACCAAAAGGGAAGAAAGAGTACTGAACCAAAATGAGGTGTTTGACTCAAGGGGGATTTCGGTATATTAACCGATAAATAGTGGTTAACCAATAGAAACAAAGATTGCAACTCTGCGGGGATAAAGGTTTTAACAGATAAACTGTGATCAACCAAAAGAACGGGTGTAGAACCAAGCGAAGGTTGTGACCTAAAGGATGTTGGTACTGACTGAACACACAGTATTTGACCAACAGAAAGGTATTGAACCAAAAAAGGTTGCTAATCGTTGGGGATTTGTTTTTAACAGAAAGAATGTGATCAACCAAAAGAAATGAGTGATTAACCAAAAGAAGGTGATTAACTCAAAAGGGGTTCTGTGTTTTAACAGACAGGCTAGGGTTAACTGAAAAAATGGGTGATTAACCAAGAGAAGGTGATTAACCCAAGAGGAACTCAGTGTGTTAACAGATGGACTGTGGTTAACTGAGGAGACGTACAAATTGGTGTTTTAACCGGCAAGAAGTGGTTAACCAAACAAAGGGAGAAGAACCAAGAGTAGGTTGCGAACTCCTGGGGATTCGGTTTGAATAGAAAAAACTGTGATTAACCGAAGAAAAGGAAATGAAACTCTTCAGGGGAATCAAAAGCAATGATTGACCACAAGAAAAGGAGTAGAGTATTGAAACAAAAAGTGTTTGCTAACCCAAGAACAGTGATCTTAACCAAGAATGTGGTGATTGACCAAAAGAGAGGTAGAAAGAGGCAAGAGAGCCAAGAGTGATCAAGGATCGACTCGACTAGGGAAGGTGATACGCTACCGCCTGGAGATAGAGGTGATTAAGCCAGACACAGGGTCATTCGTCCCCTACCTGAAGTAGTCAGAATGAGAGTAGGAATTCTCCATTCTCATTCCTTCTCTAACACCTAGGGTGTAGTGCAGAAGTTGAAACAAACAGCGTAACAGCTCCAAGTTGTACAGTGCTCCAGTGTCGCGCGGAACTCTAACTCTACAGGGAAGAGAGAAGGAAGCTCTAAAGAAAGCCTAAAGAGGAACGCCAAAGGGAAGATCAATAATCGTAACGGAGTTTCGATTAATTAATCAAATGGGAGGAATATGCTAATAATTTTCCAAAATGAATTGAAAAATTATTAAAGCCAGGGGTGCATTATTGATTATACAAGATTAAGCTTATCCATGAAGAATACACTTAATGAAAGAGAGTGTAAAATAGTGCCAAATGACAATCAAAATGCAACACAAAATCAAGTTATTATGTGAGCAAAGTTGTGCAAGAATGATCATGTTCATGCAATGTTAAGAATGTGCGCAATCTTGAAATCGAAAGAATCGAGCAATGAAAAATTCACAATCATGCTTTAAACTGAAGTGAAACAAGACCTAAAACATCCATAAAAATAAATCATATCAATCCATGGGAGTTGGAGGAAGAAAGCATGGCAAATGAGCTTGAAAAACACCAAAAAATGGCACTCTGTTACAGTGGTAATCGGTTACTCTAAAGTGAGTAACTGATTACTTGCTTGAAAACAGCAAATCTTGGGAAAATTGTGAAGGGTAACCGGTTATCCTATATTGAGTAACCGGTTACTCAGTTGAAAAAAGCAGCGCTGGTGCAAAATTTGTGAAGAGTAACCGGTTATCCTATATCAAGTAACCGGTTACCACTGTAACAGTGGCAAAATAGCTTTTGAAAAAGCACTTAAAGCATCCAAATCGCTCGTTCAAATTACCACATGCCAGGGTATGAATTTATGCACGAAAATCAAGCTTAAAAACAACAAGTAAACAGTGATGGAATCAATTAACACATCAAGATCATGGATTAAGAAATGACATAATTAATTCACATACAAAAAGCATCGAAACTACATCGCGAATGATACGAAAACGTTCGAAACAGTAAAATGAATGAGATCTACCAACCTACAAGCCGGAGATTTGGCTTGGTGATTATTGCAATGGAATCTTGATGAAGATAATCAAAGAAAACTAGAGGAATATTCAATTGTAGTCGAATCGTACCGAAACCGAGCAAATTGCAACGTAACTCCGAAATACGAATTCGAACCGTAGAATCTTGAAGCAAACACTTGAGATGAATCCAAAAGCTAATAAAACTCCAAGAAATCAAGTATAATTGCAAGATGATGAAGGTTAAGCTCAAGAAATAATCACTTCCAATGTAGAAGTGATTAATCTTCAATGGTGAAGAGCTATGGTGAGGTTTGGGAAGAAAATTGAGATGAAGATGAAGAAGTTGCAGAAAAATTCAGAGAGAATGTGAGAGAATTGAGTGTGAAATGTGAGAAATGGTTAAGGGTCCTTAAAAAATGATTGAAGGTTTATTTATATAGAGTTTTGGTTTGGAGTGTGAGAGGTTTGGACTTAGCTTTGGATCTAGGTTTGGGTGGTTTGGAATTAGGCTAGGAGTTAGTTACACTTGACTCACCGAGTCAAGCGATTAACTCGGTTAGTTAGGAAGTTAACTCGGTAGCAATCCCAGTGTAAGCCTCACATCCAAGGGTTCACAATTTATGAAAATGAGGTGTATGGTGGTCTTGAATGGAAAGGGTACATTGTAGTAAATGCTCATGAATCACTTGAAGAGTCTAGAATATTCCACCTGCTGCTAGAACAATGTAGAATCAAAGACCAAAGAGTGTGCATAATTGCTGTCCCAAAAATGCAGCAAAAATTGCAAATTTGTACTGAGTAACCGGTTACCCTATATTGAGTAACCGATTACTCTAGGCAAAATTTGTCCAGATTGCTTAGGAACAAGTGTTGAATCCTCGGTTTCGATTTTCCACCTCTTGTTTTGATAAGTAGGCATGGAAACCTTTATTTTGTGCTTGTTTTGAGGATGTGATGACCTTGTGAAGATGTGATTAATCGAGCTTGAAAAACCTGAAACTTTAGCAACAAGAAAACACAGAGAAAAAGTGTGAATGTGTATGTCAATGATGCGAATGCAAATGCTTATGCAAAAGCAAAAGGGGGAGGTCAAATTTCGGGTTACGACATCTGCCCCTATTTAATCCTCTTGGACCTGAATGTACGAATTGCGTTAGATTTTCGATGATTCGAGGTAAAAGGGGATTAAATAAAAGAGTAGCTCGAAAATTTGGCCGACGGCGACAAAAGAAAGAGTTGCAAGTGTAAAGAGTGTTTGAAGTTTTGGCTGAGTATCTGCTGGGGAGATGAATCAGGCCAAAAGAAAGGGAGTATGCTTGATGCATATGTCGTGTATGTGTTCTACATGATGCTTGGTATCATGCAATGCAAAGGTGTGGGCCGATGTATTGCGCGGTGCGTTAGGCAGAGATTGTAGCAAAATGAACTCGACATCCTCGGTTAGGGAGAGAACCCACAGATGAAGACAGATTCTGCTAAGGAAAGGCCCCTGAATGGTGACATCTCTGTTGGGGAAGAAACTGAGAATTCTCAAGCTTCTAGACTACCACCACTGCTATTGCCGGGGATAAGAGAGTCAAGTTAATATTTTCATTATGACTGACTCTACCAGGGGAATGAACCCAGAAAACTACCACTGACTATGCTGCAAGGAATTCCCAAAGTCTGGAGGATCTTCTCTACTTGGGGAAGACAAGGAACCAAATTGTACCGCTGCTGGTGCGTGACAGTTTTGACATTCTGGAAATGATGCACGACCCGTGCTGGGGAAAAGAACAAATCGTCTCCTCTCAGGGTACATCGTGACAACTTTACTGGGAACCTCATGGATCTGTCGGGGAAATGGAATATAATCAATCTTTCCGGAGAACCATAATGGCGCTTGCTGGAGAAATAATGGCTCTGCTGTGGAAACAACAACTTCTTCAAAGAACCATCACGGTGTTGGTTGGGCGTTGGGCTTGCCAATGGATATTACCGATTATCCTGCATGAGTTGCCAATAACATATGCAATGCATAATGATTTCTCCCATTGGTATAGCCTTTTATTATTCTCAACGCTTTATAGTATTATGTGATTATAACTAATCGTTTAGTTTGCAAACAAAATACTGGAAATAAAACAATTGAGAAAACAAATGATGTATTTTATTGAGATGTGAAACATGTACATAGGATGTGTACAAGGATGCAAAAGTCCTTGATGAGGAAATCTGCAATAAAATTGAAAACAATGTAAATGGCAAAGGGAAATCATGCTTTGCATTAATTACAACATTAGCTACCATCCACTATAAGTCTAGGTTTCAGCGCCTTGCACCAGTTGATGATGATTTGATTGCTCTGTTACCGTCTGAGGTCCAGCTATGATGAAGAGAGGCTCAAGTGTTCACAGTCAAACGCCTTTGTCCCTAATTTTTTCCTGGACATTTTTCTATTTTTTTTCCTCCACCGGGATACCCATTTTTGTCTAAATCGCCCTTTCGGGTTTTCAACTTAGCGGGCTATTATTGTTTTTTTTCATTGTCCCTAACTTTTGCATGGACATTTCTTTTTTTGGTCCATCGGGAAGCCCATTTTTGCCTAGATTGTCCTTGTGGATGTCAATCTAGAGGGCTCTTAATCCATTTTTTTTCAAGCATAATATTTTTTGACTGCATCGGAGTTCACGGGCGATGACAACTCCTCCCCTTCCATGGTGGTGAGGATCAGGGCTCTGCCTGAGAAAGCCTTCTTGACAACAAAAGGTACATCATAATTGGGAGTCCACTTGCCACGTGGATCCGAGTGAACAGGTGAATATCTCTTGAGCACGAGTTCGCCTTCATGGAACGCTCGAGAGGGAGAACTTTCTTGTCAAAAGCTCGCTTGAGGCGTCTCTGATACAATTAACCATGAAAAACGGCTATAAGATGTTTCTCTTCGATGAGATTCAGCTGGTCATATATGGATTGAACCCATTCAGCTTCATCAAGACCTGCTTCCATAATGACTCTAAGCGAAGGAATCTCGACTTCAATGGGTAGAACAACCTCCATACCATACACAAGCGAATACGGAGTTGCCCCAGTAGAAGTGCATACTGAAGTTCTGTAGCCATGTAGTGCAAAGGGAAGCATTTCATGCCAATCCTTGTATGTATTGACCATTTTATGGATAATCCTCTTGATGTTTTTGTTTGCTGCTTCGATGATACCGTTCATATTAGGCCGATATGGTGAAGAGTTGTGGTGCTCGATCTTGAATTCTTGACACAACCCCTTCATCATCTTGTTACTCAAGTTTCTTGCATTGTCAGTGATAATGTTGCTAGGAATGCCATAACGACAGATTATCTCTTTCTTGATAAATCTGGCAACCACCTGGCGTGTAACATTTACGTAAGAAGCAGCTTCAACCTATTTGGTAAAGTAATAGATAGCGACTAGAATGAATCGGTGACCGTTGGAAGCCTTCGGCTCGATCATCCCAATTAATATCTATACCCCACATAGAGAATGGCCAAGGTGAAGTCAAAACATTCAATGGAGTTGGAGGCACATGGATCTTGTCTCCATAAATTTAGCACTTGTGACATCTTTTGGCAAAGTTGTAACAATCTACCTTCATTGTTGTCCAATAATACCCAGCTCGAAGGATCTTCTTGGCCATAGTAGGACCTTTAGCATGTACACCCTCGCAACCCTCATGTATGGACCTTATGATCATGTTTGCTTCGTGTCTATCCACGCATCTGAGCAACACAGAATCATAATTTCTCTTGTATAATACACCACCACTTAAGAAGAACTTGGGGCAAAGCCGCCTAAGAGCTTTCTTGTCAGTGATAGTAATACCCTCGGGATATTCTTGCTTTTCGAAATATCTCTTGATATCGTAGAACCAAGGCTTGTCATCAGACTCATCCTCGATTGCTAAATAGTGTGCTAGTTCGTTCAAAAGATCAATGTGGATAGAAGGAGCTTCATTCTTCCACTTGACCTTGAACATGGATGCTAGAGTGGCAAGAGCATCAGCTAGTTGACTTTCCTCTCTGGGGATATGATGAAAAGAGACTCATCAAAGTAAGGAATCAATTTTGCTATGTGTTTTTGGTACGGAACTAGCTTGGAATCCCGAGTTTCGAAGTTCCCTCTGACTTGGCCAATAACCAAAGCAGAATCTCCATAGACCTCAAGAATCTTGATTCTCATGTCAATTGCCGGTTCAATACCGCAGATACATGCTTTGTATTCAGCCATATTATTGGTGCATGCAAAGCATAATCTGGCAGTGAAGGGAAGGTGAAAACCTGTTGGAGAGATGAGGATAGCACCGATTGCACAATCTTTAGAGTTGGAGGCACCGTCGAACACGAGCGTCCATCGCGCCCCTGGTTCGGGTCCTATGTCAGGGTCTGGGGTCTCGTAATCTCTGATAAACAGAACATCCTCATCGGGAAAGTCAAACTTAATTTGTTGATAAGCCTCCACAGGTTGATGAGCAAGGTAGTCAGACAAGACGCTCCCTTTTATTGCTTTCTGGGTAACATGTTGGGTATCATACTTAGTTAACAACATCTGCCACTGAGCAATCCTTCTAGAGACAGCAGGCTTTTCAAAAATGTACTTTATTGGATCCATTTTGGACATCAATAAAGTAGTATGGAAAATCATGTATTGTCTTAGGCGTCGAGCGGCCCAGACCAGAGCACAACAAGTTTTTTCCAAGAGTGAGTATCTGGTCTCACAATCAGTGAACTTCTTGCTCATATAGTAAATTGCATGTTCTTTTCTGCCAGTGTCGTCATGTTGACCTAATACACATCCCATTGATTCATCGAGAACAGTGAGATACATGATTAAAGGCCTACTAGGAACCAGCGATACTAAGATCGGCGGTTCTTGCAAATATTGTGTCAAATGCTTCTTGACAATCATTGTTCCATTCGACCAATTGATTTTTTCTTAGTAATTTGAACATCGGTTCACAAGTAGCCGCCAAGTGAGAAATGAACCTTGAGATGTAATTAAGTCTGCCCAGAAAACCACAGACTTCTTTTTCTGTTTTGGGAGGCGGCATGTTCTGAATTGCTTGAACCTTGTTAGGATCAACTTCAATGCCCTTCTGACTCACAATAAAGCCCAATAGTTTACCAGATCGAACTCTGAAGGTACACTTCGCAGGATTCAACTGCAGTCTAAACTTCCAGAGTCTCTCAAACAGTTTCTTCAGATGAACCAGGTGATCATCTTCTGTTTTAGACTTGACAATCATATCGTCCACGTAAACCTTAATCTCTTTATGGATCATATCATGAAAGAGGGTTGTCATGGCACGTTGGTATGTTGCCCCTGCATTCTTCAAACCGAATGGCATGACTTTGTAACAATATATACCCCACGGTGTGATGAAAGTAGTCTTTTCCATGTCAGCTAGGGACATTTTGATCTGATTATATCCTGAGAAATTGTCCATGAAGGAAAAGACAGAGAACAGTGTTGTGTTATCCACCAAGACATCAATATGAGGCAGAGGAAAATCATCTTTCGGGCTTGCCTTGTTGAGATCTCGATAATCCACGAACATTCTGACTTTCCCGTCTTTCTTTGGAACTGGGACGATGTTGGTAATCCATTCAGGATATTCAGAAGTGGCTAGGAATCCAGCGTCAAGCTGCTTTTTTACCTCTTCTCTGATTTTGAGTGTCATGTCGGGTCTAGTCTTCCTGAGTTTCTGCTTGACAGAAGGACATCCGGGATTGAGTGGCAAGTGAGGTTCAACGATGTTGGTATTCAACCCAGGCATATCTTGATAGGACCAGGCGAAGATATCAACATACTCTTTGAATAACCTGACCAACTCAGAGTGTACATGCTTTGTGAGGGACGCGCCAACCTTGACTTCTCTTCTGACCTCATCAGCACCAAGATTGACAACTTCCACTGGCTCTTTGTGTGGCTGAATCTTTTTATGCTCGTGCTCAAGAAGCCTTGCTAGTTTAGCTGGTAATTCACAATCTTCCTCACCATTTTCTTCGGCTTGGTTAATTGGAATCCTAGAATTACAATGGATGTTTGCCATGTTATTATCAATGCATTTATTTGTTCTGCATGTTTATGAATATGTTTAGAATGAGCTATTTTGAAAAGTGAAAAATAAAAGAAACTTTTGCCATTTGTTTGTGAAAAAGTAAAATAAACGAAAGAAAATAGAGCATGATTTTGAATGCAAAAACTTTTATTTATTGACCATATAATATTGTAAAAGCGTGAGGCCCTTTACAAGCTATCCACTCATCGCGGGCGAGGACGAGGGGATGAGAAATCAAAATGCATTACATGTTTGTTGGAAAAACCACAGGAATCACGGTAGATGTCCAATTGTTGAGCTTGAAACCCGACGGACACTTGCGCACAAAGCTTGAAATCTGGGCGCTAGAACCAGCTTCATCAATGGCTGCCATGATGTCACCCTTTTGAAAACCCGTGCTACTGAATTTGATCAAGTTGCATTGCTTCTGACCATGCGTGTTAGATTGTCGACCAGGATGATAACCCAATCCTAAACGATTATGCTTTTTAACCACATCAATCACATGCCCCCAGCCTGGCAAGGCACCTTTCTCGATGGTCTCCTTAGCACTCTTGGCAGATGTTAAGGTCACTTGCGGTGATCTACTTTAACTAGATGAAGCAGAGCTGACATCTTCGAAATCAAGACACTGCAACGACACCTCAGCTATGCCTTCTTCGGTATCGACGTATCGAAAAGATGATAACTCGCTTAAAATCAGATCGTCTTCACCACAGACGATGACCAACTGATCGTCGAACATGAACTTCAATTTCTGATGTAAAGTGGAAGTAACTGCCCTGCGGCGTGAATCCACGGGTGACCCAATAGGAAACTGTACGCAGGATTGATGTCCATCACTTGGAAAGTAATGGTGAACAAATGTGGTCCAACCTTGATGGGTAGATCCACTTCTCCAATGACTTGCCTTCGAGAACCGTCAAAGGCTCTGACAACTAAGGCGCTTGGTCTCATCTCGCTCTCTTCTACCAGTAGTTTACTCAATGTGCCCTTAGGCCTCACATTGAGGGAATAGCCGATATCCACTAGGACACGAGATAACAAGATGTCAGTGCAACTTACGGATATGTGCAGTGCTTTGTTGTGGGCATCTCCTTTAAGAAGTGAGCAGTTCAAGATTGTTTACCTCGTAAGCGTCTCTGAAATTCTGGTTTGGACTTCATCTTCCTTGTTTCAATCACGACCACGCTCCGAAGGTATGCTCTTCGCATATCTCCCTTATTTCTCCTCTGATTTCGTCACTAGTTCATAGGATTCACATTGAGAAGCCATAGCCCTAATACTTGAGACTGGATTAGCGCATATTCATCGTTTAATTTAGGTTGTGAGACTTAGGGTTCATAGGCTCTGTGGCAACGATTCAGAGAGTTGTTTGAGAATTAGTGTAAGGTGGTGAGAGATTATGAAAGAGATGAGGGATGCGAGCACTTTGATGTATATAAGAGATCGTTTGGATTAACGCCGCCGCCGGAGGCGATTCCCGACGCGGCGGTCTTGATTTCTGGCGTAGTGAATTAGAATAGAGTATAATGAGACGTGGTATGGACCTGATCATGTGAGACTTCCTCTTTTCTTTTCCCCCCTCATACTCTTTGGGCTTCTAAGCCCGTATAATTTGATATTTACACCCCTATCACACATATACACCACCTGGCTATAGGGGCCTTTGATTTCTTGGGCTTCTGAACCCAAATAGTGCTCTTGGCACCACAAATTCTGTTCACAGCACCCCCCTCTGTTAGGATTTAAATTATTTATTTTTTTGTGCTATATTTGGTTGATTTTTTTGTTCCATATTTGTTGAATATTCTTTTGTGGAAATCTTGCTATGTTGAATTTTTGTGATAATAGTTTATGAGAATTTCATGATATAGTTTTTAGAATTTCACAAGTGTTTTGGAAGAATTTTTGTGAGGTGTTCTTATTGAATTTTGAACTATCTTGTTGAATTTTTGGACTATTTTGTAGAATTTCATACTATTTTCTTGGTGAATTTTTGTGATACCTTGTTGAATTTAATATCACTATTTTGTTAAAAAAAATTACAACACTTTGAAGAATTTTGTGAAATTAGTTTGATGGATTTTAAGTCATAATGCTTGTTGAACTTTGGTGATATGGTTTGATTGATTCTTATACTTCATTTTGATTCATCTTTTACAATTCATGCATTCATTCATCATTTCACATACTAATCATTCTAGTTTGTTTTGTGAGGTACCACTTGAGGAATTTACCATTCAGACATTTGGATCTTGGTGATTAACTTTGGTTGTTTCTTGGATTGCCTTGACTAATTTTTGAGTTATTTTTGGTAGTGATCCATACTTGAGTTGCTAAGTTGTTTGAAGGTAGGAAGTGCTGTTATATACACAACTGTTGTGCACAAGGTGAGCTATTAAATGTTGCAATTATGTCCAGATTTCTTATACCTCTCCAGTTCTGAAAACAGAGGCTGTTAAAAGTTGTTCTAGTTTGTCGCTGGATTTTATCGTCGTGCAGGTGCAGGAGCGTTGTTGTTGCTGCTGTTTTTTGGTTTATTTTCTTATTTTTTGTTTTCTTTTTAGATGATCGGAGTGTCACTCAACTTCCTTATAGTTGAGATCACGACACCGTTTTCATCTTGTGGTTGACGAAGAGTCACTCAACTTCCTCATAGTTGAGATCACGACATCGTCCGTTTCTGTTACATTTTCTTTTAGTCGAGGATGAGGAGTCACTCAGTTTTGTTTCTTATCTGAGATCACGACATCGTTCATTTTATGATTGATTCGTATAATGTTTACCTTTGTTTGTTCACATGATCCCTTAGGATTCCTAGCTCGGCTTAATTTCCGATTAAGCTTAAGGTAGGAGAGACATTAGGCTTTCAATCCTTTGTATGTTAACAATTAGGATAGTCCCTTTCGAAACCTTAACTTTAGGTTACTAATCCAAGCATGATAACATAGGTAGAGATTCCCTTCCTAACTTCAACTATATGATCTATCATTGCATGACAACTTATAGGGTGAAGTTTCCCTTAGAGTTTTCTTTCCACCTTTGAGTTTCTCTTCTCTCTCCCTAAAAGAAAAGCAAAAACACTTAATAAGTATTGTATGTGGAGTGCCCCACGAGCCTTAAGTACATGGGAAGTGATAAGCGGGAGTCCCTCATTACATTATCTAGGGTGTTTTGCATACGTCCCGTCTTAGGTCGATTTGCAACGCATTCGATCCTATGTCATACTCTTTAGAACGATACATATCACAAACAAAATAAATCAAAACACTTTCTTCTACAAGACATAAACAAATCAACCGTATTTCCTTCGGGATTCTTTTCTCATCTCATTCACTCGAATCGTAAGGATACGCTATTTCCGTTCTACCGCAAACAGGTAAACGCGTAAGTCTCCACGCAACGAGCGGCAACACCTAAACTTCTAGAATGCGAACGTCAACGTCATCCACCTAAAAAACACCAAACAATAATGACATTGTAGGTCGAACTATGACTGCTCTGATTTCTTCTCTCTCGTCCGACTGAGGATACGTAGGCACAAGACGACGATGTCTTGGGGAGCAACCTTCCCCCACAAACCCTTAGTCCTCCGAACTACGTTGACTCTGACTTTCCCATTCCCGAGGGAATACGTAGGCCTAGAACGATGATGTCCTACCAAGTCACCTTTTCTTTTCGTCCCCCGTTCCCTTTCCGTTTAGCAGTTGAGCTTCAGATACCTACACCCTTTAATTAGAACAACAAGCGTGGATCCCATCGAGTACGATGGCCACGAGGGGTTGCTAATACCTTTCTCCCGCGTAACCGACTCTCAAACCCATACTATTGTTGTGATGACTATGTCTTCTCCCTTTTTGAGGTTTTCTTCGTTCATTTCCTTTCCTTTCGTCGGGATAAATAACGTTCGGCGGCGACTCTTCTGTCTTTTTCGCCGGTTGATTTTCGTAGTTGCGACACTCCTAGCTTGAAATAACATGACAAACTAAATAAGTTTTATGGAAATTTGAATATTTTGATCATGGCTCCTTTATCACAACTCCAAGTGTGCCTTAAGGTAATTCCCATTTGAACACCATCCAAATTTACACGTGGATTTTGATCATACATTAATTATGCCAGGATCCTCTTGAGACATGACTTGCTCATGACTTAAAATCTCCCGTTAACCTTGAAAACCAATTCAAACATGAACTAAAAATGAATCACCCTTTTTCTTGCAGCATGAAGGACCTAAAAATTGATTAGGAAGTATTTTTTGAGTTTTTAGAATATATGATATAAAACATAAATCGATAAAAATAATAATAAGCAAATAATAAGGGAAATAAGAGAAATAATAAAATAAATAAATAAATAAATAAACCAAAAGAAAAATAGGCCAGGATAGAAACGGTAAAAAAAGGTGTACTAAATAAATTTCTTCAAGCCCATTACTAGGAGGCCCACGCAGAGGGGGTGGGGAGTCCAAGGACTCCGTTCAACTGGGTGACCGTTGAAAAAAGTTGGAGCATTGGATAAGTATAGAGTTAACATCTGACTCTGAATCAAGGGTGGATGATTCATGCACATGCTAGGGATTAGGGAGTATACGTGCGCAAGATCATGATGAGAATCACACTCCAGTGACAAGTGTCATCGTGGGGGACACTTGTCACCCTACATCACCGGTCAGCAAACACACCAGCAACGAGGACTAAAACTAGGAAAATGGGGAAACCCTGATCATTCATACACTCTCACTCTCTCTCTCTCTCTCCATCAAGTTCCTCTCTATCAACGCATTCTCTCTGAAATCTAAAAGACTCGCTGGAAACCTAACATGGCCGGAGAAGACAGTGGCCAATAGTGGTCGCCGCCGTCTTCTCCGGCACTCACACCGAAAATATTTCTAAACCAACCCTATTTATATTTTCCTCCTCTATCCAAATCTGAGACCAAAAACCTCAACAACCTAACCAAATCTTCAAATCAGACTTGTTCCCAACCAAAACCCTAATGTGGAATCAAGCAAAAATGTGAGAAAATCAATACGAAGCAAAGAACGACATAAAAATCAACAACACAAACATACAATGATTCAAGTTAGATGAGGAGGAATATGAGCTCTACCTCTTAAAGAAAGGTTTTTTGAAATGCTTCAGGTGTTGGCTTCTCTTTTCCTTCTTCTATTCTCCCTTCTACTTTGTTTTTATTTGTTGTTCTACTCTGAAAAAGGGTTTTAGCTCATACGCACATAGAATTTCAATGTGAAATTCTATGTGCATTAGGAATGTTTTTGAGCTTTTAGTGAATAGGGTTTGTGGTTTTTCTTGCACACCCGTTAGCAATATTCTAAAAATCTAGCCCTCTTGAATGAATAGTAACCTTTGTTTTTTATATGGTGGATTCTATGAGGTAGGTACGTGTGAAATAGGTTAAAATTTCGGTGGAATACTCTCTGAAATGTGTGATTATGTTGCAACAAAATCAGGTGAGGAATTCCCACTCACCTTTGTGTGGGGACCTCTGATTTTGACAATCTTGAAATTTTTCTGCAGTGCCCTTAAGAATGCTTCTAGAATGTGGTCCTTGGTGAGTTTTTACTACTGTAAATACATGACTTTACACAATGACTTTGTTACTTCTTCATGGTCTTGCTTTTTGTACTTTTTCCTACAAATTGTGCCTTGCTTGCTTATATTAATTTTATGGACTTGTTTTAGGTACTGACCTGCACATTTTCTCGTTGAAATCTTGTGTACTAATATCATAAACCCTTCACATTTGTTTTGAGTTCCTATGGCTGCTAGTGTACACATTAGGAAGACTGATAGTTGGATCTACTACTACCAAAAAATTAGGGTTTACTCAGGAGACAAACACAAAACAAAATAAAGGGAAAGTAAAATTTTGTCATTAATTTTTCTGCCCTAGAATAAGAGACAACTAGCTCTTAAATACTAGGGACTAAGAACAAAGCAAACACTGGGCCAAACCCACTTGAAGGAATACTAAAAAAAGCACAAGTCAGAAAAAAACAAAATTATTACATAACATAGTCATTTTGCCAAAAAGGCTTCTTAACCATTCTATTGGGCCTGGTAAGCTTCCTATCACTACTATCCAGCCCAGATAAAACCTTGTCCTCAAGGTTAGAGGAGGATGTTGCAAAGTCCGGCCCAGGAGGGGCAGTGGTGGCATTTGAAATTGTATCCAGCTGTAAATTTGAAGTAGTGTTGTGTGGGTTGATGGGAAGATGACGTGTGAAATGAGGAGAAAAAGGATTTAGCCGTTGAGGAAAATCTGCATGCAGAGGGAAATCGGGACACGTGTGCGGTTGTGAAGGGGAGATTGGAATAGTTTGGAGATCGGAAGGTGGGGAATCCGCTAGAACATTGGGGGAAGGGATAAGGTTAAGTGGAATAGGTGGGGTAGGTTGCCTATAGACTGAGTGGGGGGTATTGTTGGGGAACTGTGTTGAATCTTGGAAAGGGGAAAAGTCTGGAGCATCACATGAAGGCTTTTGGGAAGTTGGGGAAATAAAAGTGTGTGGCCCCTTTGATGAAGAGAATCTGGAGCTGTCCAACGGTGAGGATTTAGCAGAATTAAAAACATGGGAATCCAGCGGTTCTGATGGAATGGTGGAAATAGGCAGTTGTTTGGTGAAATAAATAGCCTCTCTTTGTTTCCCATTCTCATTTTCACTTTCCAAAGTCGTTTTTGCAACCAGATTCTCTCTCTCTTGTTGCACTTGTTTTTTTAAAGTACTATCTTGTTTCTCTTGAAAGTCTTTGAGTTGAGTTTGTGAGTCAGTCAAGTCTTGAGCTTCCAAACGTTCGGAGGTGGTTGATGTATCTTTATGCAAAGTGTCTGGGAGGTTTGTGAGTTCAATTGGAGGATCTTGTCCATGAAACACCCTTAGCTGAGAAACGTGGAACACCGGGTGAATCCGTGAAGATGGTGGTAGCTGTAGTTCATATGCAACCTGTCCGATGCGGCGTATTATGATGAACGGTCCAAAAAAACGCTTTGAAAGTTTTTGAGAAGTTCTTCGTTGGACCGAACTTTGGCGGTAAGGTTGGAGACGGAGCAAGACAAGGTCACCTTCTTTAAAGGTACAATCTTTTCGCTTTTTGTTCGCTTGTTCCTTCATTAATGTTTGGCTTTTTTTAAGGTTCTGTTTTAACCGTTCAAGAACAATTTGTCTGTCTTGTAGGGTTGTGTCTACAGAGGGTAAAGTTAAAAAACCTTCGACGTAGTCTTTAAGCGTTGGTGGTTGACGACCGTAGAGAGCCTCAAATGGTGTCATTTGAACGGATGAATGGAAAGTTGAGTTGTGTGAATATTCGGCCAAATGAAGATAGTTAAACCACTGCCTGGGATTGTCGCTTGTAAAGCATCGAAGGTAAGTTTCTAAGCTTCTGTTTGCTACTTCAGTTTGTCCATCTGTCTCAGGATGATAAGCGGTGCTATATTTCAGGGTCGTGCCTTGTACACGAAATAACTCCTTCCAGAAAGCGCTTAAGAATATGGGGTCGCGATCAGAAACAATTGACTTTGGTATCCCATGGAGTCTGCGGATCTCGACAGAAAAATGCATAGCTAAGTCCTTAGCCGAAAAGCTAGTAGGTAAAGCAACAAAATGGACAAACTTTGACAACCTATCACAGATCACCCAAATAACGGTGTGGCCACAAGATTTGGGTAAATGGGTAATGAAGTCCATTGATAAGTCTTCCCAAACTTGTTTAGGAATCTCCAAAGGTTGGATTAACCCTTGTTTCTTTGTTCGCAGGTACTTATTTGTCTGACAAAAAGAGCAATATTGGATAAGTTTCTTGATATCTGTGTACATCCCAGGCCAGAGGAAGGTAGTTGCAATTCTTGAGAGGGTTGGTTTCAGACCAGAGTGCCCGGCCGATGGAGTCTCATGAAACTCTTTGAAAACCGTATCACAGAACTTCAGATCGTCAGGTACAAAAATTTTGTCTTTGTAATATAGCACTCCATTTCTGAAATTGTAGTTGAGTTGCAACTTGATGTCTTGTTGCGATTTGGTGATGAGATTCTGACCCTTTGTTTTTTTTTTGTAATACTGCTTGAGCTCTGTGAGGAATGTTGGAACAGCAGAGGAAATGGTGAGCATCAGGGAGTCTTCATCACAATGTTTTCGACTCAGAGCGTCCGCGGCTTTATTCGTTTTCCCAGGTTTGTAGAATATCTCGAAACTGAAACCTTGTAACTTTGCTGCCCATTTTTGTTGTTCGGGCGTTTGAATTGTTTGGACCAATAAGTTTCTGAGACTCTTCTGATTTGTGAAAATATGAAAATGTTGTCCAATTAGGTACTGGCGCCATTTCTTGACAGCCTCAGTTATGGCGTACATTTCCCGAACTTAAACGGAAGATGCTTGAAGTCGAGGACACATCTTTTTGTTGAAGAAGGCTAAAGGGTGACCCTCTTGGGAGAGGACAACTCCAATTGCAACAACAGAGGCATCAGTTTCAACGACGAAGGTTTTGTTGAAGTTTGGAAGAACCAGCACAGGAGTTTCCGTCATTTTATTTTTTAAACTTGTACAAGCAGCATCAGCCTCTGCATTCCATGTAAACTTTGTAAAATGTAATAGATCGGTGAGCGGAGTGGCGAGTGTGGCGTAGTGGAGGACAAATCGCCTATAAAAACTAGTGAGGCCCAAAAGTCCCCTGAGCATCGTGAGTGAGCGTGGCTTAGGCCAATCTAACACTAACTGAATTTTTGCTGGATCAGGGGTAACTCCACAAGATGAAATAACATGACCTAGATAATCAATCTTAGGGACTGCAAAAACACACTTAGAAAGTTTCGCAACATATTTATTTGAGGCCAGTAAGTCCAAAATCAAAGTCAAATGAAGCAAATGATCTGAGTAAGAATTGCTATAAATTAAAATATCATAAAAAAAAACGAGAACAAACCGTCGTAGGTAAGGACGTAAAAGATCATTCATTGCCGATTGAAACGTACTATGAGCATTAGTTAAACCAAAAGGCATAACCAAAAACTCGTAGTGCTCATCAAAGGTTCTGAATGCAGTTTTGTGAGTGTCTTCCGGTATGACCCTAATTTGGTGGTAGCCCGACCTTAAGTCGATCTTTGAAAACAACGTAGCAGAACCTAACTCATCAAAAAGTTCATCTATTGTAGGTATAGGGAAACAATCGCGAATTATAACCGCATTTAATGCGCGATAGTCCACACAAAATCGCCAAGACCCATCTTTTTTCCGAACAAGTAGGACTGGGGAGGAGAAAGGGCTTGTGCTGGGTTTAATTATCCCCTCTGAAAGCATTTCATGAATGATTTTAGTCATTGCTTCTTTTTGGGAATGGGGATATCTATAAGGTTTGACATTGATTGGTGGAGTATTTGGATTAAGTGGTATTTGGTGATCGTGTGGACGAGATGGAGGTAAGCCATGGGGTGGTTGAAAAATAGTTGGGTATGAGTTAATTGTGGCAGATATTTCGGGTGTGTTGGAATTTGGGGTTGAGGTTTGGAGTTGAGGTGTGGATACATTGGGTTGGCCAGGGGTGGGTTCATATAACAGAAGGTGCATGGATGCAATTGAGTCGGTGTGTAAGAGATGACGAATTTGGTTAAGGGTGGATGGGGTTGGGGTGTGGTTAGGATCACCAACAATAGTGACATTTTTGCTCTCGTATGTGAATGAGATCTTTGGAATAGAGAAATCTGCCACGAGGGGACCTAGGGTACGCAACCATTCCATTCCCAACATAACATCTGCTCCTTCGATTGGAATTAAATAAAATGGATTGAAGAATAAGTGTGTTTGGAGAGTTATTGGCACATGGGGGCAGAAACCTGAACAATGAAGTTTAGAGCCATTGCCCACCATAACTGAAAAGTTTGGGATATCTTTGCAAGGGATTTGAAGATGTTGGGCAATGCGTGGTTGAAGGATGTTGTGGGTGTTGCCAATATCTATAAGTCCGGTCACTGAGAGGCCGTTGAGGATACCTTTGAATTTCAAGGTTTTTGGAGAGAATTCCCCACTTACAGCTTGCGGAGAAAGTTGAAAGTAAGTGTCAGCCGAGTCTTGTGGTATAGACTCATTCACTACCTCATCAGAAGTTTCTAAAAGGTCTAGCTGAATAGTTGCAGCTGAGTCATCATCCACCATAAGTAGGAGGAACTTTCTAGTTGTACATTTATGGCCTGGAATAAATTTTGTATCGCAGTTGAAACATAAACCTTGTGCGCGACGCTCAGCTTGTTGCGCTGGAGTAATGCGTCTAATAGGTAAACGGGCATGGAGAGTTGAGGTTGTTTGTGTGGGGGAAGGGTTGGGTGTAATAGGGATGTGAGGAGGAAGTGCTGCTGGTTTTGAAGTGATATAATGGGAGGGAGTGGTGTGATGCGCTGAATATGTGGTTTTAAATTTAGGTTTTGAGTCTTTTAATTTGGCTTCAATGATTTTAGCCAGGCCCACAGCGTGTGAAATTGATTGAGTTCGTTGGACTGCTAATTCATTTCGAATTTCTGGAATTAATCCAGAAATAAAACAATTAAGAATCGCATCTGGTGGTAATCCGATAACCCTGTTGCCAAGCTTTTCAAAATTCGTTTGGTATTCCGTTACTGTTCCATGTTGTCTCAGTTTAAAAAGCTGAGCTTGATGATTTTCATAAGTTGAAGGACCAAATCTCAACTCTAAAGCTCTAGCAAAAGACTGCCAATCTGATAATTCATTACTTTGAAACATCCATTTATACCAACCAAGAGCATCTCCTTTCATATAAAAAGCAGCCAACGACAAACGGTTTTCATAAGCAATGTTGTAAAAAGCAAAAAATTGTTCCGCTTGAAACAACCATTCCAACACATCGTTGCCATAAAAAATGCAGAGTTCAATTTTTGGTTGTCTGAAATTTAGGTTTTGCATTATGTTATGTAAGGGTAAGGGGGGTTTTGATTGAGAGGGGTTGAATATGGGAAAGGTGGGTAAAGAGGGGGTTGGGATGTGGTGTTGTATTGTTGCAAAAATGAATAAGATGGCTGTGTGTAATGTGGTAGGAATGGGGTTGTGAAATTTTGAGAGAAGGGTAGAAATGCAGAATTTGCAGAGTGTAAAGATAGTGAAGGTCTAGTAAAAGTTGGAGGTGGTGGTGGTGGTGGTGGTGTATAAAGTTGAGTAGAACTTAGGGTTGAGTTGATTTGTGAAAAAGAAGTTGTTAAAGGAATAAAGGAGTTACCTATGATAGATCTGGCAGTGGAAGTAGGGGTAGATCTAGGTGTTGATGTTGGGGTAGATCTGGGTATTGCAGCAGCAACATTCATTGCTGCAAATTGCTGAGTTATGAGTGCTGTAAGTGCTGCGAAATTACTGTTCATTGCTGTCTCCAAGTTGCTGTGGTTGGTGTTGATTTGACCCAGCTGCAAAGCAACAACTTGGTTGTTAGCTTCCATGGTGGATTCAAGGTTTTCATGAGTAGTGATGAGGTCTTCAATGCGTTGATTTATGGCTTGGAGAGTATCATCAATGCCTTTAGGTGTGGGAAATACAGGTTTGGGAGGCATTGAGAATGAAGATGAAAGCACCAAATGATAGTTGGATCTACTACTACCAAGAAATTAGGGTTTACTCAGGAGACAAACACAAAACAAAATAAAGGGAAAGTAAAATTTTGTCATTAATTTTTCTGCCCTAGAATAAGAGACAACTACTCTTAAATACTAGGGATTAAGAACAAAGCAAACACTGGGCCAAGCCCACTTGAAGGAATACTAAAAAAAGCACAAGTCAGAAAAAAAAAAAACAGAATTATTACATAACATAGTCATTTTGCCAAAAAGGCTTCTTAACCATTCTATTGGGCCTGGTAAGCTTCCTATCAAAGACTTTGGCCTTGTATTTAATCGTCCATGAACTTGTTAGGAAGTACTTATTTTCCACTTTCATGTATTGCTTGTATCGAGTGTTATTTAGTAATATGAGTTCTTTATCTTTGCCTTTGGTTAACTCTTGTTGCTTCTCCTTTTCATGTACACAATGCCCGCGACTTTCTTGGCATGAGGGTAAAGGATGCTTTGAAGTGTTTTGGTGAAGCATTAAAATTCTTGGTGAGGTACAAGGATGGAGAGGCTGTTGCATTATAAACTTGATGATGTCTTGATGAAGAGCTTGGGTGAAAAAAGAAAGATTATGGCTGCTTTGGAACAAGGGAGATTGGTATACTTGAATGAGCATAGGCCATGCTCTTGTTATTTTCCTTCGCACTGTTATGGTTTTGTAACTTTGGTCTAGGACTTGTTTAATCATGTAATTTTACACTCTCTTGGCATTATTTGCAATGTGAATTCAATAGTGATGATGATAACTATGAATCCCAGCTTGTTCCAAAATGTGACTCCAAGCTTCGTGGTATATCCTTCTTCAAAACTTTGTGCTTCATGAAATTTATATGTAATAAAGACAATAAATTTCAAGTGCCTAGTCTCAATTTGATCATGTAGCCTTTTAATTTTCTTTGCAACAAACTCTTGAATTTTTTTTTATGACTTTGAATATTGCATGACGTCTCTTTGAACAAACCTTGGCCTTTAGTCCTAACTTGTGGATTGTATGCTTGAAACTGAGTTAGGAACCTTGTATTGGAACTCTCTTGCTGCCCTTAGAACACGAAGACAGCTTTGCCAATAAATTAATCACATAGCTTGAGCAATTCTTGATCATGGTTGAAAACAAAGACTCCTAATCATAGCATCGGTTAAATATGGCTTGAAAAGGCATTATGAATGAATGCTCCTAGCTTGAAATAACTTGACAAAATAAATAAGGTTTGCGAAAATTTGAATATTTTGATCATGGCTCCCCTGTCACAACTTCAAGTGTGCCTTAAGATAATTCCCATTTGAACACCATCCAAATTTGCACGTGGATTTTGATCATACATTGATTATGATAGGAGCCTCTTGAGACATGACTTGCTCATGACTTAAAATCCCCCATTAACCTTGAAAACTAATTCAAACACGACCTAAAGATGAATCACCATTTCCTTACAACATGAAGGGTCATTCCTTAGCTTGTTTAAACATATAGCTTTAGTGTCAATCTTGGAATATGGCTAAAAAACATCTTGAAATATGATTATAACTTGAAACTTGAAATAGTCTTAAGCATGGCTTAAGGAAATAAATTCTAATCATTGCACTTGATCACCTAGAATCATCTTGGACCATAACCTAAAATTAGTTTGAAGCCAATTGATTCTATCTTGACTGATTAATCATAAAATAAGCGCCCAATCCTCCTTTATCTCTTCTTTGAAACCAAATCACTCCAACAAGAGCTAGCAAACACCACAACCACATACAAGACCCACATGACCTAATTCCTAGAGAATCATGGGCAAAGGCCAAATGATTATCCAGAATAAAACCATGGAGCAACACAAAACTAAGTACAAGAAAATAAATAAGGTAGGACAAATTTGGGGTATGACAGATGCCCCTATCTAGTTGCCTTGAACCCGAGGAAATGAGCTGCTGTATGGAGTTCATTTTTAGGGTAGAAGTCAATTAGATACAAGAAAACCCCAAAATTTGTCTATCATAAAGTAAAATACAAAGCAAGGGCCAGAAACAGGATGCAAAATCTGAACAAAAACAACTGAGATTCTTCGAATTGCCAAAGCAGTATCTTAATACAAGAAGATGAATTCTCCAAGTCGCATGAAGCAATACCTTATGACTTAAGGCTCTTCGAGGACATTTAGAACAACTTTAACAAAGAAATGAGATTCTCCGCATCGCATGAAGCAGTACCTTATATGTTAAGGCTCTTCAGGGACGTTCAGAGCAGTATCTCTGCAAAGGGGAAAGTGAGATTTTCTAAACTAGTGAAGCAGTATCTTATTGATCAAGATATTCCAACTAGGGGATGATCTCTTAATCTAAGACTCTTCAAGGGTGCTAGAACAATATCTCAACAAAAGGTATAAGACTCTCTGGGTCGTGCGAAGCAGTTGACGGCGGTCAGGTGCCATGTCCAGATTGTACTTATATTGTTTTAAGAAAGCACCAGCCAAGTCCTTCCAGCTTTGGATACGGTTCTTCTCAAGTCTCATATACCATTTCAGTGAAGCCCCACTCAAGTTGTCTTAGAACTAATGAATAAGCAATTTGTCGGTGTTGGTATAGGCAGCCATCTTACGATAGCGCATCACCAAGTGGCTTCTGGGACATGTGTGCCCCTTGTATTTCTTAAAATCAGGAGTTTTAAATTTTGCAGGCATAACCATGTCTGAGACTAAGCACATGTCCATTGTGGCAGCACCAAAGACATCATTTCCTTCCACGACTCTTATCCTTTTTCCAGAGTTTGCCATTTCTCTCTGACTTCTTCAATGTATCCAGGCTCTCCCTGACTTTCGGATTGTGGACCAGCAGCATGGTACACGAAAGGAGGATTCTCAGGAATAACTTGAGCAACAGAATGCACAACAGACTGAGGTTCAATGAACAATAGAGCCGAAGATACTGGCAGTACAGACGAGATAACCATTGGAGTAGTTGCAAAGGGTGACGAGTAATTCAGAGGTAACCCAAATTCTGGCCAAGTAGAAGCTGGTTGCTGGATCAGTGGAGGGTTAACAGCGGAAGTTGAGATTTCAGAGATCACGGTCCTCTAAGGTGGTTCACCTCTAGCAATCAGAACTTGCATCATTTCTGTGAGCTTAGTCATACTGGCCTTCAACTCATCAATTTCCATTATGACTTCGGCATTGTGTTGTTCTTGATTTTCCATTCTCAATCTGACGACAACTCTAGTTTCGTAGTTGTGTCGAGGAAACAGCTTAACAGTGAACATATAACTGGAGAAGGAGACAGTTGAATTGAGTTTCTTTGGCAACTTGGATAAATGCAGATGTTTGCTCATGGATGCAAGAGTGCATGGATGCAACAACCACAAACAAGATCACTCAAAGCACACAGGTTCAAAGGTCCGAGTCACGAGCATGGAGTCAAGGTTAAAAACCAATCCCCATTGGTGTGTACTAAGGTTATCAACATATATAGAACAAGGTTCTAAAAAGTTCCCAGAGTCTTCAATCCTCTTTCGAATGTTACTAGCATGTCGAATCGGTAATATTCTCAAGAAAACCTCGTCTGAGTGTAGTATCGCGCATCAACTATTTCAGGTTCACACCTTCATAGCCACCGCATTACGTCCTAATAGGCTAAGTGGGGTAAAGGAATACTAAAGTCCTCAGTGTCATGGGCCTGAGGTCGGAAAAAGTAATGTTTTTCGCGATTACTCGCTAAACATCAGTAATTTCGAGGAAGCCTCGACTGAATGGATGGATTCTCAATTCAGATTGTTTGGTATTACTCCCTAGGAGCATCCTTGACTATACCATCCTCTTATCATAAGAGCTCTTAGATCCGGGTATAAGATCTATCTCATCTCTCAAGGTCACCCAAGCAGAACAACCAATAATAGTAAAATCAAACAGATAAAGCGTAAACAAATCAAAGTAGGCCGAACCCACTAAGAACCAGAGTCCCCAGCAGAGTCACCACTTTTCTGTAGCGGCAAAAATTGTGAGTGTAAGCTATTGATTAACTTAACTCAAAAAGCAAGAGTCGCCACCGCACTTTTATTTTATCCAAAAGGAAGGGAAAAAGAGCGAACAAAACCTAGCAAGTTCTAAACAAGAACAAGCAAACAGAGACTGGGTAAGGGGGTTGGTTACGCTAAGGGAAGGTGTTAGCACCCAAAACGTCTATAGTACTCTATAAGAACCCTTTGAAATATCTACGTTTTTTAGTTTGAAAAGAGATTGAGGAGATGAGAAGATAAATATTTTTTTAGATTTTTGTGTTTGGAGAGACTTGTCGTCTCATGCCTACGTACCCACAAAGTGCAATATAGGATCAAAACCTCGTAGTTCGTGGTACAAATAACAAAATAGGTTTGTTATGGTTGTTTTTACATGAAAAGACAATTCGTCATTTCCAAGCGAATAATTCTGCTTAAAGAAATGAATCATGTCTAAACTTATGAAAAAAGTTTTAAAAGAAAAAATGCATAAGGCACGAAAAGAGTTTGATGAGTTTGGTGTTTTTTAAGGTCCTTTGAAAAAGGTGTCAATATGCTTATGTAGTTTAGAATTTATTAAGAAATGAAAAGAAAAGAGTAAAATCACTTGACAAAGTCAAGGTTTGATTATGAAAGAGGCGAGAGTTTGAAAACATTAAGGTTTTGAAAAAGAGATGAGATTTTGAAAATTAAAGAAGGGGTGGAGAAGAAGAGGGTATCCTAAAGCATAAAGTAAAAGCTAAGGATAAGAAAGATCTAACCAGACAAGCAAGCTCCATAGTCTTCAAACCATAATTCCGAAGCAAAGGGAAAAGGTCATAGTTCTAAGTCCAAGGATCCAAGAATAGCATTGAAGTCCAAGGTCTAGGTTCAAAATTCCATGTATAATGCAAAGGATAGTAGCCATAGTCCAAGATTAAGAGCATAAGTTTTTTAGAGGTTTTGGCCTTTCTTAATGTTTTTGGTCCAAGTGGACAAAGAGAAAAAGGCATAAGCATAAACAAATGGTCCAAGTGGACAAAGTGAAAATGACGGAAACGTAAACATGATATGATATAATGAGCAATGAGCAATAAAAATAAAGAGGGATAGGGAGCAAGAAGGAATCATAAAAGTATAGTAATAGTAATGTAGTAGTATATACATAATAGTAGCACAAAGGCCACAGTGCCATAAGCCTTCAAAAGTAACACTGATTATTCTGTTTCGCGTCTTGAACTATAATGATTAAAAAATGTATTTAGGTCAAGGTTAATGAAGACTTGTTAGAAGATTGATAGAATCAAAGCCTCTACATAACAAGCTTCAAAGATTTTGAACCTAATACAAAAGATTAACCATCCTTGGGCTTACACAACCAAAAGGTTTGGACCACAAAAGATCAAGTTCCAATTAAGAGGGAGGGAAAAATGTAGCGCTATGTTAAGCAATCGCCAAGTGACTTATATAGAAGTCACCCTACTCGAGGCCGGTCAATAACGATGTTAGTGCTAATGCATGCTAGAGAAGTGATATGTAGATCACTCTCCGAAATCAATACCGCACGAAAAGAAAATAGGTAGTGATCTAGCCTTGATCAAGAATTCAACAAAGAAATTCTAAGATCCATAAGACTTTCATCGATCCAAATAAAAAGAAATAGAGGGAGAGGTGAAAAGAAAAACCAAATGAATTACACTTTCAAGATCCTTTCATCTTCAAGTTCAATCACCTTTAATTGATAGGTTTAAGTGTGAAAACATTTCACTAATTCAAAGCACCTCAAATGAATTCAAAAATTCATTTAAAGATAGATTTGAACAAATGAATATTTAATTACTTTAACTATGCCCAAAGTCCATTGAAACTGAAGAGAAATTAATCTCAACAATGCACTTCAAGGCCAAAACAACAAAAAAGGGGAAGAAAAGGAGGAAAAACCAAAACAGTCCCAAAAACAAGCAAAAATCACATTCTGGGCATTGGTTAACCGGTTAACCAAAATGAACTGCATTTGGTTAACCGGTTAACACTGGCAAGACAGCAACAAAATTTTGAAAAAATTCAGCATTCATGATCCAATCATTTCTTCAAATACCTCATGGTCATGGATGCAAATTAACACGAAAATTCAAGTAAAACAACATCAAATAACACCAATGGATCACAATTTGCAAGATCCAAAGATCAAGTAACAAGAATTATTAAAGGATCACATTATGAAAGATGAATCAAGAACAACAATGGTGGAAAATGAGATTACCACTCCAAATTTGAAAATTGCTTCCAATTACTCCAAGATCCAAACTTCAAAGGCTTGATCTACAAGAATTTATGAAGAAAACAAGTTTGGATGAAGGTTTAGCTTAAAGTTGAACAAGATTCAATGTGAAAAAATGTTAACTTTCAAAAGAAGAAAAATGAGCTTTGAGTGAATTTTGTGGTTGGGGAGAGAATTTGCAAGAGGTTTCTTGGCTATCAAAAGCTTGAAGAATGAATGAAATGAGGCCTCTATTTATAGGATTTAGGTTTGGAAATTTTGGTGGCTTAGAGTTTGGTTTGGAACCAAAATTAGGCTTGGAATTTGAATTTGGAGGCAAAATCAAGATCAAGTGGTGATTAGTGAAGGTGTATGGTGGGAATTGATCGGTCACCATTTCTATGAGGTTTCATTCATTTATTCGGCATAAATTCAAGAAATCGGTAACACTCTGTTGGTTTCTTTTATTGTTTTTGAATTAATTCCACCGTTTTCAGTTTCGTTATAACATATCATGATTTAGAGTTTTATGTCGATTTAGTGGCATTTTACGTGTTTGTTGGGTAATTTCTATGGTTTCAGGTCCAGATACAAATCCCAAAGGATATGTGCGAAGAAAATGAAGGTTCTGGAGATTGGAAGAAGATGTTTGAAGGATAACAGGGCGCTGACACGACCACCCGTGTCACCTGACACGGGCCGTGTCAGGCTAGGACCAAGAAAATGGAAGATTTGAGGACACCAGGGAGCTGACACAGCCCCCCGTGTCAGCTGACACGGCCCGTGTCAGCAAGCCTGAGACAAATGGATTTTATGCAGTGAGGCAGGGGGCCAGCACGGCCGCCCGTGTCAGCTGACATGACCCGTGTTGGCCAAGGCGCTACATCTTCTATTTTTGTGGATTTTTGTGCTAAGTGATTCCGGAGGGTATTTTGGGTATTTCCTAGTGCTATTATGTGATCTGTGACTATTTAGGCTACTGTTTGGGGAAGAAAAAAACACTTTTGGAATACGGAAGAATATTACGATCAAAATTTGAGCTTTCAAGGGATTCGGAGAACAGAGATTTTCATGAGCACTCGCGATTGAAGATCAAAGCCATCCATTTATCTTGTAATGTCTAATTTATCTGTTGTAACCTCTTTGAATATTATGAGCGGCTAAACCCCCCAATGTTAGGGGGTGTCCTTGAATTGCTATTGTATTGACTTTTTTTTTTCCTTTATTCTATGAGTTAAGTGCTTTTTATTAATCTATTTTATTGTGCAAAGTTCTCAAGGCTTTTTCTATCTGACCAATGGAATTTAATTTATGGTTAAGGTTTAGGTCGGACAACCTCTGGTTTACCTATCACTACCCAATGAAAACTTTATCTAAGAACTCCATCCTAGATAAGAGAAACCCATCTCACTCCCTAAATCAAAACCTGTGATTATCTAACAGTTATAGTTACAATAACTGTATCATCCTACTTGAAGGACACCCCTTTCAATACAAAGTTTAGTCAAGCATTCTTGACTAACAAGTTAACTTAGACTTGCTTAAAAGCTTCATCCAAGGACAATACATGATTCATTACCTACGGGTTTCTGAACCTCTACAAGTACCTATGTCTTCCTCAATGTATCAAATCGATACAAAGGGAGACTTACAAGAGAACCCTACGACTCTCAAACCCTAAACTATACTTTACAAACTAGGATTCCTAAGTCTATGTCGTTCTCTCTCTCTTTTCTACCCTAGGACTAGGTCTTCTTTTATAGCCTTCTGCTGCGCCGGGCTTTAAATATTTTGTTTATTTCTTCCTTGATCCATGTTCTGATTGCTCCTTAATTCTTGGAACTGATCTGCAAATATCCTACTGTTAGTAACAGACACGATGTCCTAACATCGTGTTGGGACATCTTATCCAACATGTCTTCTTTGATCAGAATTCTCCTTGTTGGAGCATCTTGTATAGCATCCTGTTTTACCAAAATTTGCTCAAATCTTTAGAGCCTTTACCATTGATCTTAATCAAGATCAAGTGATCCAAGACATCCAAGCCGATCTTCCGGTTACCGCTACTTCTTTGACATAACCCATTTCTTAAAAGGTTTCACTCGGCTGAATCCCCGTTGCGAAATATTTTCCTAAGCCTTTCAATTGATCCTCCGACTATCGTTACTTCTTTGATAGAACTCCCGTTCTTCAAATATTTTCAAGTTGCAAAGACTTGTGCAAAAATAACCCCAAATCAACCTTGATCTTGGAGGAAAAACCCCAACTGGTTTTATCAAAGAAACCCCCAAAGAATACTCAACCCAATTTGATTACAACAATCCTAAATTGGACCTTATAGATCGAACCTTGATGACACTCAACAAAAATGATTATGTGTAGTTGTTGAGTGTATGCAAAGAAAGGTTGAAGATGATGAGAAAATTCTATGCATGTTCTTGGTTTCAATTTTGAGAAATGATGCATGAATGCATATTTATATGCATGTGTGTATGTAAAAGAAATAACAAACAAAATATATTTTTAGCAAAAATTACAAGTTTTGAAAAGCTTGAGTCAATACATGTATTGACTCCAAACAAGATGTATTGACTCCAAATTCGTATGAGTCAATACATAGAGCCTGGGAGCCGCTACATAGACTCTATGTATCAATTCAAATGAGGTAGAACTAGTTGTTTTCAAAAACACTTTAGCATGAGCCATTACATAACACGAATGAGCCGTTACATACGTAGTATGTATTGACTCAAGCCTCATATGTATCAATACAAGTGTGGCAGAACTAGTTATTTACAAACACACTTCAACGTGAGCCACTACATAACACGGATGAGCCGCTACATACACAGTATGTATTGACTCAAGCCTCCTATTTAGCTCTACATAGTAGGCGGAAATTTTGTTTTAAAAATTCTACAATATGTATTAACTCATATACTTGTTTTTCATGAAAAATCATAGTTTTACTTGAAATGGCTTATCTAATATGATTTTGAATGTCCTATTATGATGATATACATCTAGACATAGACAATAAGATAAAATATACACAAAATACTAAGTGTCCTAGTTTTGACATCGCTCAAAATATATCCAAGAGGATAATGCACTCATAGAGTTTTGTAAAAAGAAACGTTTGAAAGCTTCGTGAGAAAATGAAGAAAGTTGGAAGAAAATGTTAGAAGAAGAAGAGGAAAATGTTTATAGTTTTAGAGAAAAGAAACGGTTCAATTTTAATTTTTTTTGAAAAGAAATTAAAAAAGAACTTTTGACAAGTGTACCACTAAAACGAGATGAACTGGGAAGTTGAATCTCCAGCATGGCCTACGCTCCCATAGGATCTCTTGCCTACAATCTTATTGCACTGTTCCAGCTCATCAACTGGCATATAAAACAGCAATAATTAAAGCAAGTTAAAAGTAGTGTAAATGCAATTTATGGCATATACAACATCTGGACCAGCAAGAAGTTAACAGATTATGTTTTAGCACTACAAATTATATAGAAGAGGAACAACAGCAATGAATATTGATAGATACATAAATTGATTTTTAAGTAGAAAAGACTCAAATCTGTTGCAACTGCAAGTTAATTGGCTAATAAAACTAAGCAGATGGGCTTTTTTGTTATAGAACAAATACTCTTCAGCAGTCATTGAACTCAAATATCTTAAAAATTGATTTCAGAAGAGGAAGAGGAACCTTGACATCAATTATGATTTATTTCAGAATCATAACAGGAAACTTTGGATTCAATTATGATGAACATGAATTCCAATGGATATTAATGGGAAAGTATTTTTCACCTTTGTTAATCTCTTCAGAATTAGGGGAAATATGTTGTGAGCCAGTCCAATGTATGAATTCTTCTGTTGACAGATACAACAGGTTAAATTTATGCACAAAAACAGAAATTCTGAACAATTACTTTTTTGGCTATACCATGCAACAAAACAAAAAATAGATAGTTATCATTAAATTTGCCATAAAAACAATGGAAGAAAAGGAGAATGAAACTGCAAACAGGAAAGCAAAGATAAAAGTCAAGGGAATATGGAAATGATCTACATTCTAAATAATTGAAAGTTATGAATATACACGAAGACAATCAAGACAAGAATAAAGTGACCAGTAATAACTTACTCTCTCTGCATCCCATACTCTTACAGATTTATGAAAGGATGATGTCGCAAATATAGTTGAAGCTGGTCTAAACCGAACATCTGTGATGAGAAGTGAAAGTGTTTCTTCAGTAGCATATTTATTAAAAGTGTCCATCTTCCAAATAAAAACCTATAATCACAAACTGCAATTTGTTCGGAACATATTAAAGAAGTTCACAAAACATAAAAAACCATAAAAATGGAGGCCTGCATCAGAAGATCACTCCAGCTATACATGTAACATGAGAGAACTCATCATACCAACACCGGTCTTCAAGTAAACTCATCATATTATAATGAACATAGGGTCTCCAAGACTATGGTACAAGGATGATTGCAAGGTTATCCGTCTGAATACAAATATCAAAGACATTCAAAGCGAACGACATAAATCAACATGTGAGACAAACTGTACGGTACAAAAATGTTTTCTTCTTAATTAAGTATGCTAGTACTTGTAGGAAAGTGCCATTATCTCACCATAATCTTTGAATCTTTCATCAAACACTTTCGAAATAGTATCCAAAATGTGCAATTTAACACCTAACAACAGCACCCAAATAGTCGTCTGAATACATATATCAAAGACACTCAAAGTGAACGACAATCAAATCAACACGTGAGACAAACTGAGTTAAAACAAAAATTGTGTTTAATATAAGCCGATAGAAATTAACCTCAAGCTCAAATTCAGACTCCAACTTAAAAATAAAAGTGAAAGTCCACTTCAGATTCCAAGAGAAAATAACAAAATGTGACAAATAGAACCGAACTTAAAAATAAGAAATAAAAACAAGAAATAAAATCATAAACAAACTCACATCTTAAAACTTTGGAGATGGGTTTGGATTTAGGGAACTCCATTTTCCATGTCCCAACAGATCTCAGACTCTCTTTGTTCAACAGTTTTCTCTCTTCCTTTCTCTTTATATTCATTATCATTCCATAGATCTGCAAGCATGTGACAAACTAACAACATCATCCTCAATGAACTTCACAAAATCAAACAAACAACAACAAACCAGAAATGATAAAATGGAGAAGACAAAATCTAAATTAAAGTATAACAAAGTAAAATAAAATTTCAATATGATAAATGAACAGCAAGACACAAAATAAACAGCAACAAATCAACCATGAATGAGAAGTAAAGTTGAAAAATGATGTTAAATATAAACAAAACCATCAATAAACCATCATGAATTAGAAGCAGATATAAACAAAAACTTTAAAGAGATAAAAAAAAACTGACTAAAAAAACATGTTATATAAATTAGTGAGATGGAGAAAGGAAGAATGGGTGTGGCGGAGGATTTAGGGTTCGTGGAGGAAAAAGAGAAAACGGAGAAAGGGGGTGGCGGTGGTAGATTTAGGGTTTGAGGAAAACATTGAAGACGGAGAGAGAGAGAAAACTGGAGAAAGAGTGAGAGAAAACATAGAAAGATGGTGCCTTTACCAACTGAACACGTGGCTTCGTGTAAGGAAAAGCAAGTAATGTGTTTTGTGGAATTTGTTAGTTACATAAATATCCTTGGAGTAGTGTAAATGTTTTTAGGGGAAACAACAATTTAGAGAGTTTGATCAACTTATAAATAATGGGTAGATAGTTGACGAGGATGAACACAATTATCTTGGAACCACTCAAATAATCAATAGATAATAAGATAATATCAATTCAACGGTTAAACCGGCTAAAGATATCGGTTTGGTTAAATATTTCAAAACATTCTTACCGAGTTGTAGTAGTAATTGTTAATTTTGGGAAAAATCCGAAAAGTAATTCCGGGTCAGAATCTAAAGCAAGACATCAAACATCATAGGTTTATGAAGGGTTTTACGTTCATGGCGGCTACTGCTACTCACCACTAACCCTTCCATACCCAGATCTTCCAAAACCTCCAATTTTCTCGCCAAAATCAATTCTTTTTCTCATGTCACACTCACTTTTCTCAAACTGAATTCTCCATTCCTCGGTTTCATCACTAACAAAATGTTGGCCAAATTAGCCAAACGCGCTTCCTCTAAAAAGTTCCGCTTATTCTCACAATCCATCTCAATTTCACGTTCTTCTACCTCACACAGATTTTCCCACCATAACAATTTTCCCGAGAAAATCTCGCCCCATAGGAACCCGTTTTTGTGTTTTAGTCAAGTTGGTATTTTTACTTCAGAAAACAAACTGGGTCGATCTGAATTTACGTTTTCTGAACACCCTTTTAGTTTTTCTTCAATTTCATTGAATCACATTAGAAGCTACGGTAGTGTTGCTGAAGCTATTGAATCGACTGATACAGAAGATGATTGTTCAGGTCCATGTTCAGGTTCAGAAGAAGTTCAGGAATTGTTAGAACAAATGGTGAAGGAAGAGAAAGAAGAGAAGAAAAAGCCTCTAGAGATGAAAAAGAACAAGAACAATAGTTACAAGTATAAGATGCTTAGGAGGAGACAGGTGAAGATTGAGACTGAGGCATGGGAGGAAGCGGCGAGAGAGTATCAGGAGTTGTTGGAAGACATGCGCGAACAGAAGCTTTCGCCGAATTTGCCTTACATGAAGTCGTTGTTTCTCGGTTGGTTTGAGCCTTTGAAAAATGCGATTGTGGCGGATCAAGAGCTCTGTAAAGATAGTAAAACTAGGTTGAGTCATTCGCCTTTTTTCAATGAGTTGCCTGCTGATATGATGGCTGTTATCACTATGCATAAGTTGATGGGGCTGTTGATGACTAATAGTAATGGGGTTGGTAGTGCTAGAGTTATTCAAGCTGCTTGTCAAATAGGGGAAGCCATTGAACATGAGGTATAGTTTTATGGTTTTGTGTATAATAAGATGTGAGATGTGAATGTGAATTGAATTGGAATTCATCATAGTAATCAGGATTCAAAATGAGATTTATATTCTAATCCTAAATAGATACACTAGAGATTCGTAACTATTAGGTTTAGGGTATGTTTGGTTTAGATTTTGGAAGAGGCAAGGTGTGTTTGGATTGGCGGTGAACAAAATTGATTATAGTGGAATTGAGTTTGGTAGAATTGATTATAGTGGAATTGAGTTTGGTAGAATTGATTTTAACAGAATTATATTTAGCATAATTAATTTATGTTTGGATACATTTATATAAAAGTAAGTTAAATAATAAATTTCAGTGTAAAAATCACCCCAAATCAATTCTGGAGGTAGAAGCTACAAATTCTAGCTTCAAGTAGAATCAATTTTTGAGGTAGAATCAATTCTACTTTTGATAAACAAACACCTCAAAATAACCCATAATCAATTCTACACCTCTAGAATTGATTCTGAGTCTTCCAAAAGCCAATCCAAACTTGCTAAAAATCAGTTCTAGAGGTATAGAATTGATTTTGAAATGTTTTTGAGGTGTTTGGTTCTTCTAAAGTAGAATTGATTCTGCCTCCAGTCCATAATTGATTTTACTTGAAGCTACAATTTGTAAGTTTTGCGTTAAAACGTGATTTTTACATTGAAATTTAGTGTTCAATTCAATTTTGCATAAAGTAATTCAAGTATAAATCACTTTACATTCAACTCACTTTTAACCAGAATCAATTTTATAGAATCAATTCACTCAAAATCAATTTTTTTCACCGCAGAACCAAACATATGTTGAATGAGTTGCTTGAACTCAATTATGCACCTTCTGTTCTATGCTTTTGTATTCAATATAATAGTTTTATGCTTTAGTGTTCTATGCTTATAAGACTTTGATTGAATTGATTTTAGTTAAAAGTTAAATGTGTGCGAGCTCTAGGTAAAAATAAAATGATTTAAGTTTGGATACATTCACGTGAAAATGATTTGAACAATAAATTTGAGTCTAAAAATCATGTTTGGAAACAAAAGGTACTAATCCCTGTTTCAGGTTAGAATCAATTTTAGATGTAAAATCAATTCTAATAGACAACCCTCAAACACAGCAAAATCAATTTAAATCTCTAGAATCATTTTTGGCCCTCCCTAAAGTGAATCCAACACATGCAATATCATCTTTGTAGGCAAAAGGGGCAAATCCTAGTTTCAATTTAGAATCAATTTTAGAAGGAAAATCAATTCTGATAGACAACCCTCAAACATACCAAAATCAATTTAAGTCTTTAGAATCACTTAAGGGTAGTCCAAACATGCAAGATTGGTAGTAAAAAGGGTAATTACTGCTCACATGAATGGATCAACTCTAAATCCCTTTCTTCTGATTGAAACAAATGATATACCATCTAATTAAAATGGTTTATATGGATCTTACTGGTAATCTAGTATCGTCAATTTGAATTTATGTTTAGTAATAATGTGATTAATTCCAGGTTTTTTATTGTTCAAGTCTGATATTAGCGTAATAGCACAATATTCAAGTGTTTATTAACTTAAACTCTACTCTCAAATGTGGATTAGGGTAGGATATACCGATTTATGGAAAAGTCAAAAGCGAAGAAAACAGCCACTGACAAGTCTGATAGTGAATCTGTTTCCACACCTGTAAAAAGTGACAACCTAACCGCGGAAGAAAAAGAAAAACTTGATAAAGAGGAGAAAAGAATTAGGAAAAAAGTTGCTAGTTTAATAAAAAAGCAGAAGAAGCAACAAGCATTGGGGATAGTTCGGGGAAGAGATCAAGCGAAACCTTGGGGACAGGAAGCTCAAGTAAAGGTTTGTAATTACTAATATTTGTTTGTATTGTACTTGTACCTGTATGAACAAGGAAGGTTCATTCTTTTCGTGTTACAATATAGTTCCTGCATATTCCAGGTTGGCTCTCGTTTGATACAACTGTTAATAGAAACAGCCTACTTACAACCACCTGCCAATCAATTCGGAGATGGCGGTCCTCCAGATATTTACCCCGCATTTAAGCATACTCTCAAGACGATTTCTGGTGATTCTAGGTGAGATTGATAGTACACTTTCACAATCATATCTGTACATTTAATTTTTTTTTCCTTTATCGAATAATAATGAACATTCTTTACTTGTTTAGCAATGGAAGTAGGAGATACGGCGTTATTGAATGTGACCCTATGATACAGAAGGGCCTTGAAAAGACTGTAAGTGACCTACCTATTATTCTCAAAGAATTGTTTGTACTTAAATTCATGTTCACATTTCTTTTAGAATGTTATTAGACAAATTTTATGGCTTTATACTTCCAAGTTTTGGTTGTTATTATTGTTCTCTATAGAGTGTTATCAATTGTAGATTGCTGAAAATAGCATTTTGTTCAAATTCCATTACACAAGATTGCTACAGTGCTTCTATAGCCGTTATTTGACGATTTTTGTATTGAATAGCGTATTGCCGAACAGAGCGCTAGACATTGTCTAACAACATTGCTATACATTAAGCAAAATTTTTGCGTTCTTGTGCCTATAGTCATGAAACTGATGTTAACGTCAAAATGGGTTTACCTTAACAGGCCAGGCACATGGTTATCCCCTACATGCCAATGTTGGTTCCACCGAATCACTGGACAGGGTATGGCACATATTTAAATATTTTCCTATTCAATTTATTTTAAAACTTGAATTTTTTCTCTGTTAGCTATGTTCTGTTGACTTGTATAGTGCTTGAAAGTTTGATAGCAATCTTTGAATCATAAATATTGCAACAATATTGTAGGTATGACAAAGGAGCATACTTATTTTTACCATCATACGTAATGAGAATACACGGAGCAAAGCAGCAACGTGAAGCTGTAAAAAGGGCTCCCAAGAATCAACTTGACCCTATTTTTGAGGTTGGATTTTTTTAATGTTTGTGCATTTGTATCTCAGTTCAATGTCCCAAGTTATACTTCTTGAAATTAATTCTGGAATTGTTATGCTTAGGCACTTAACACTCTCGGTGATACCAAATGGAGGGTAAACAAAAGTGTACTCGGCGTGATAGATCAAATATGGGCTAACGGAGGCCGTCTGGCTGACTTGGTGGATCGCGATGATGTGAGTACCAAACAGCTTGTTGCTAAGTTATTTATTGAATTTCCACCTTCCCTCAAAACTTAGCCTATTCTCATGAAAGAAGTGATCTTCAACTAAAGTAGCTTCCCTAAGTTTTGAGATCTCATACACTGAACTTTTGAAAAAAATGTTTCATGCTTTTTATCTAGGTCATGTCCAAATTTAGCTCTATTTTCTTTTTGCCCCTTTCCGTTCATTTAATGTCTCTTCATTTCCAATTGCGTTTTGAATGACTGTCCTTTTTCGTTTAAAGCTTTCCCTCCCAGAGGAACCAGACACAGAAGATGAAGCAGAGATCCGAAAATGGAAGTGGAAAGTTAAAGCTGTCAAAAAGGATAATAATGAGAGACATTCGCAGCGATGTGATATAGAACTTAAACTTGCTGTAAGAACCCTTCTAATTCTAAATAGACAGAGTTATATCAAACGGTAAACGAAAGAGGTTCCATATATTATTTTTGCATTTGGATTTTTTTGCTGTAGGTTGCACGAAAGATGAAAGAAGAAGAAGGCTTCTACTATCCTCACAATCTTGATTTCCGAGGGCGAGCTTATCCAATGCACCCATATTTGAACCATCTTGGTTCTGATCTATGTCGAGGCATACTTGAGTTTGCAGAGGGACGCCCTCTGGGGAAGTCAGGCTTACAATGGTTGAAAATACATCTGGCGAATTTGTATGCTGGTGGCGTGGACAAGTTAAGTTATGATGGTCGAATAGCATTTACTGAGGGCCACCTGGATGATATTTTCGATTCTGCAGACAGACCTCTTGAAGGAAAGCGGTGGTGGTTGCAAGCAGAGGATCCTTTTCAGTGCTTGGCAGCATGTATCAATCTTTCTGAAGCATTGAGAAGCCCTACTCCCGAGTGTACCCTTTCGCATATGCCTGTACACCAGGTACTTCTTGCTGTGATTTTAAACATAGTTGTTTGGGAATACACATCATTTTTAATTGAAATTTTTCATCTAGATGGCATAACAATTAAATCATTTTTTGCAGCACTAGAGGTGTTAGCAAAAGGGTGAAAGCCTTTTACTTTGAAATTTGAATTATATCTGGATGAAACATGTGCTTCATTTCTTTTTAATCCCTTTTAATTTACTAAGTAACTAACCTGACTAATCACAACTATCTTAACTCCCCTTTATTATCTAACTCGAGGTTTCATATAATCTAGGAATATGTAATTAAACCAAGCTGAGACGAACATTAGCTGGTTTTTGCCTGGCTTATATATTGTGACAAGCCGATATAAAATTTTAATGGAAATGAAATGCCTGGTCATAAGCTAGGTTTCAGGTATCTAAGGTGTTATTGATTGCAGAACTCAACAAAGTTTGTATTATTATATACTTGATCGTATCACAAAATAGTATTGTTCTGTTTTTTTCTAGTCATTTCCCATGACACGTGTTTGATGAAGTTGAAACTTGAAGGCATCGAGCACGACCCATGCTTTAGTATTTCTTCCTCATTTTTAATTTTTCTTTTTCATATTTACTAGGATGGTTCATGCAATGGATTACAACACTACGCAGCACTTGGTAGGGACAAGGTAATATTTCTCTATTATATAGTTCATGCAATTTCGACCTTAAAAAGTTGTATTCTTATTCTCTATCTCTATTCTGCGTTATCATAATTTGCTGCAATTTTTTCTGATTAAAGTTGGGAGCTGCTGCAGTCAATCTTGTTGGTGGAGACCAGCCTGCTGATGTTTACTCAGGAATTGCAGCCAGGTAGTTATCATGGTGCAAGTCGACGCCTGTTTTATTCTATGGCAGGAGATTATAAATTGTTAATCAAATGAATAAAGTCTAATTAGTACAATATACACTAATCATGTATATTCCAAAAACTTTTTAAAAATAGATGTTTGCACTTTGTATTTATCTTATCACAATACTGTTTTGATGTCGTTAAATTTGGTATTGTGATGCAGAGTACTTGAAATCATGAAAACGGATGCACTGAAAGATCCCAAAACTTTTCCTCACGCATTGCATGCTAGGCGATTGATCAGCCAGGTTACTTTCACTTCCTAGTTTCAAAACATTAATTCTTTAATTTATGTTTTCCTGTGGAATACTTGACGAAATAAACCTCGAGACTTTTTAGAGCTATAGTAAATAATCTTGTTCATGAATTATTCATAACTGGCAACATTAGGTGGACCGAAAGTTGGTGAAGCAGACAGTGATGACATCGGTGTATGGAGTGACTTATATTGGGGCCCGAGACCAGATTAAGAGAAGGCTTAAGGAACGTTGTGCGATTGAGGATGATTCAGAGCTGTTTGCTGCTGCCTGCTACGCTGCAAAAGTAAGGGAATTGGATATGTCGAGTTGAATATGGACATTTCTAAATATTTTATTATTTTACTTATTATTCACTTGTTTATAGACCACTCTCACCGCCTTAGAAGAGATGTTTGAGGCTGCAAGAAGTATTATGAATTGGCTAGGTGAATGTGCGAAGGTACGAATAATTTTCTGCTCGACAACATTACAAAAGAGATGTTTAGATGTTGAACATGTTCTAACCTGTTGAAAATGGAATAGGTGATAGCTTGCACGAACCAAGCAGTGCGATGGGTTACTCCCCTTGGGCTTCCTGTAGTACAGCCTTACCGAGAAATAGGAAGACATCTGGTAATTGTCGTAACAGTAGCCGGAGTTTTTCCTTTCCTTTCTTTTTGAATTTCTACAAGGCAAATAATCAATACGCGGTTTGCAAAATCATTAACAACACTAATATGAAAAATTGGATTTGGTGCAGATCAAGACATCGCTTCAGGTGTTGACATTACAACGGGAGACGGACAAGGTAACTATTGATTGATCAAAATCGACTGATCTTGTTTTAACTGGCTGTGTTTCATTTCATCTTCCAATTTTAGTTTAAACTAAAGAGCAATTTCATACATTTGTTACAGGTCATGGTAAAAAGGCAGAGAACAGCTTTCCCTCCAAATTTTGTTCACTCTCTTGATGGTTCTCATATGATGATGACAGCCGTAGCTTGTAAGCAAGCAGGGATGAACTTTGCAGGTGCGTGCTGATTTATACAAAACACATTCATCATGCACGGAATTTGTGTTCTTTGTTAGTATTTGGAATTCAAAGTTTGTGAATCAATGTTTAATTGCAGGGGTTCATGACTCTTATTGGACACATGCGTGCGATGTTGATGAAATGAACAGGATACTCAGGGAAAAGTTTGTTGAACTCTACGACGCTCCGATCTTAGAAAATGTAAAGTATCTTCATTTAGACAATTCTATAAGATTTTGGATTTATGTTGACTGTTTATGAAAGTTACTTGTTGAATCCTAATGCAGTTGTTGGAGAATTTTGAAAAGACCTTTCCAACATTGAAGTTTCCTCCTTTACCGGAACGAGGAGACTTCGAACTTCAAGAAGTCTTGAAGTCTCCCTATTTCTTTAACTAGACTACACAAAAATCTCATGTTGCATAATCCAATGTAATCAAGTTTGTAAGATATCTATCTACCTTTGCATGGAATTGCAAAATCTCCAAGAACAAACATTGCGATAAAAATTAGAGTTCAAAGCAAGATTTCTTGGCTGGAACTGCAATTTCTTTCCAAAAACACTCAAAGATATGAGAAGAAATCTTGTGATTGAAAAGATAGAGGGCCATGCATATTCACTCTACAAGTTGGTTTTGAGTTTTGATTGGATCAGTTGCAAAGTAAGAAGATTCAGCATATATACAGAAGCCAATCTGTTTTTATCCATGGTTGGTGCAACACATACTAATAAAAAAGATGGAAGCACTGGTGGTATCTATATAAGGTGATTTTCTCAGATTAGTGGACACTAGCTTTTAAAAAAAGCAGCCAAAATTGGGTTTTGCTTTTTGTATACATTGTATTTTATTTCATTCTTTTTGGTTTTCTCGAGGGAAATGGAAGCATTTGTAGCATTTTTTTGTCATGGTTAGTGTAATAGTTGTTCTCAAACTTGTTCTATTATTTGAAATTACATATATTTAATGTAAATAATATCAATAAAAACGTTATTACATGAAGTTTTCATATTATGCGATGTCTATTTGTTTCATTAAAACTATTGCTGGATCTTCATAGGCCAAGCAAAGTGTCTGTCTAAATTTGATATACTTTGGTGTTTTCTGAACAAAGCTTCAGCGTTGCTGTATATAGCCACGACATTCGAGAACACCGCCAGAATAATCATGACGATGGATAAAATCTTGTCCTTCTTACTTGCAATGCTGTGCGGATCCCTGAAACAGAAGAATCAAAGGTTAGAAGAGAAAAGAAACATATAAGATCTGTACTAACATTTCGATAAATTAGGAAAACACACCTCAGAGCGATTGCGGACGGAAAAATAAACCCAAGGCAAACAGTAGCAGTTGCACCCGTGAACTGGAAAACATCCCAAATGCTCGGTACAAAATTCGCAGCCACATAGAGCAAAGAAATAAGTCCGGTAGTGATCAATGAAAATCTACAATTATCCAATTCCAGTGACTCTGCTGAAGGAAAGACAAGATCGTCCAAATTGAACCGAAGCGAAAAGAAGATAACTGGGAAAACAAGCATGAGATGCAGAGCGTAGCTGATTCGAACAATGTCGTTGAGCACATGGCTATAAGGGACGCCGAGATCAGTATCAAAGTTGGCTAGTACATCATCGAGAGTCGACTCGCCGAATAGTAGAAATCCAAATAAAGCTGTGAGAATGTATATACTCGAACATAGAACCAGTGATGCAGATATAACTGGCTGTATAGATGAAGAGTCTCCTAGTTCATTGTCTATTGTATGCACTGCAAAGAACAATACTTCAGTGAAAATTATATATTTTGTTAAAATTTCATAAAACTATTGTTCATTATATCAAATATCATAGTAGGGTTCGCGTTCGTTGAGATCGATTACCATTGTAATGACAAACAAATGCTGTCACAAGAACCGGAGCGGCCGTGAAGAGATTCCAAATAGATGACATATCAGTAACATTAGGAAGCAACCTAGGACTTTCTATACTTCCATTGAACAATTTAAAAACTGTGATTCCCGCAGTTATGACTAGAAAAACAATTGCCAGAACCACTGCTAAACCAGAAGTATATTTCAATGAATCTGCAAGCATAAAAATGAAATAGAAAAACTAAACGGTTATTCACAATAATATTACAGTTACTCATAAAATCATGTAGCATACTTGTCAAATTCCACCTATTCTTTTGAAGAATCCTAATGGCGCAAATACAACAAGGGTTGTCACAAAAAGAACAAAAGTCCGCCCGGTCGACCAGTGTTCGCCAAACCATCCTTCGAGTACGCCAAAATGATGAGTTCCAGATGAAGATGTTCCAGACAGTACATCACCTGCAAATCAAGTGTAGTACTCACAACTCTGAAAAAGGTGTGTCTGTGCCAGTGTTAGTGTCCTGTGCCAGTGTTAGTGTCCGAAACTGATATTGACACTTGTGATTATAAACTTTGAAATCACACACATTAAATCCATATAATATATAAAGTTACAAACTTTGATAGACAAAAGATGATACTCCCTCCGTTCCTTTATAACTGTCACTTTTAGAATAATTTCTTGTTTCTTTTTAATTGTCGTTTTCAAAATTCAAGGTAGTAATGATTATAGATTTGTCAAAATTACCCCTAACTATTTATTATGGAGAGAGAAAAATGTATACTAAAATAATTAAAAATTAGGGATATTATAAGCAAAAGAAAAGTCATAGTCTAAAAAGTAATAACAATTATTGAATTTTTTGGTATGCGTAAAAAGTCTAAAAATGACAATTAAAAAGGAACTGAGGGAGTATAAATCTAAAATTGAGTTACCAATAATGATGGTGTAGACAACAAGGATACCAAAGTTGTTTAAAAGAACAGCAATCTGAAAAATCAATCTTCCAGCACTTCCAAAAGCACCCCCCATAACATCACCATAAGACTGAGCCTTAGCAACTCTACTAAACCTCATGAGAATTTCCAAAGAGGTATGAGCAAGAAACGCAAGAAAGATGATAGAAACAATACCAATTGTTAGACCCAAAACTTTCATGGCTGCTGGTAAAGCCATGATTCCAGCACCAATTATGGTGGTTGACAAATTGAATACAGAACCAGTAAATGAAGCTGGTGATGATTCATTGTTGTTGGAATTGGACTTGGATCCATTTTCTTCATGTTGAATTTCAACTTCACTTTGAAGTAATGGAGATTCATCTATAAGATTTTCTTTTTTTCCTGTGGGATTGTTGTGTTTTTCCATACCGATGCTTCTGCTGATGTTTTACAACTGTCAATGATTTTAATGTTTTTCTCTCTCTCTCTCTCTCCCTCTCTCTCTCTCTCTCTTACTTGTCATCTTATGATATATATCCACATGATAATACAAATAAATAAAAAAGAAATTATTATATGAGATTTAAATTTAATGTTTTTAGATTATTAAATCAAACTCTTACTGTTGTTTTATTAAAAAATTGTTAAAGTTTTGTATAATAAAAGGAATGTTGATACTAATTTAGACATGAAAATATAAGAATATAATTAATATTATACTTCATATAAATATAAATGACACTTATTATAGAATATATAATAAGAAGTTTGGATACTTAATCACTTAAATAGTTTGGATGTCCAGTTTTTTTTTTTAATAAAATATTTAGTCTCGATGAAAAAATTAAATTAGAAAGATTTAGTGCATGTTGATTCAAAAATTAATTTTGAATGGATTGACTATGTAAAATTGATTATGATTAAAATTAAGTTGTAGATGAAATGATTTATATTTAGATAAAAATGAGTTATATTATAATTTGAACTCATTAAATATTAATGGTTTTGTTTCATTAGCTCTCATCTCGTAGATGGGACAAAAATAATTAAAAAGAAGTTGGACGAGGTCAATCACTCGACAGTCGTAGGAGCGAACTCGGCATGCTCCCTTATATGATAGATGATGATTCACAAAAACATGTTTCAATAACATAATTCTTAAACCATCTCCCATGGAGTTTTCTCTTTGTTCGCCAGTTGGACAAGAAAAAGTTAATATCACTGTTGTGTCATGTGGAGATGGTTGCACTGTAATGCAACAATAACATTTAATATTAAAATAATATAATAGTTTTTCAGTTGTTTCTCTTTCTTCTAAATGTTTAGTTCGAATATAAATAACACAATATCAAATATAAATTTTACCGTTAGAAATTCTAGTCGTTGAGCAACGGTTCTTTTTTATTTATTTTTAATTTTAATAATTTATTTGGTTATAACTAAAAGTAAATGATAATCAAATTTTATCTCATAAATTTATTTTTCGCACAATTTTATCATTTTATTCATAATATTTTAAATTTGACTAATAATATACACGGATGCCCAATTCCGTAGAAGGTTCAGAATGCATAGGCATGTGTTTCTTCGAATTGTAGAAACCCTTGGAAATCACGACGAATATTTCCAAATTAGGGTCGATGCAACTGTTAAAATGGGTCTTTCACCATTGCAGAAGTGCACTTCCACTATTCGTATGTTGGCATATGGATCTTCCGCTGACATTGTAGACGAATATGTTTGAATTGGTGAAAACACTGTAGTTGAGTGCTTAAAGAGATTCGTAAGGGGCGTGAATGAGGTATTTGGGCCGAGTATTTAAGAAGGCCTAATAACAATGATGTTGAACATCTTTTACAAATGGGGGAGTCACGTGGATTTCCAGGAATGTTAGGTTCCATTGATTATATGCATTGGGAATGGAAGAATTGTCCTGTTGCCTGGAAATGACAGTTTTGTCGAGGTGATCATGGTAAACCCACGATCATGCTTGAAGCAGTGACATCACAAGACTTATGGATTTGACATGCAATTTTTGGTATTGCAGGCTCAAACAATGACATTAAGTGTTTAACGATATTTTGGAAGGACATGCTGCTCCTGTACAATATACAATCAATGAGACTCCATATAATATGGGGTATTATTTAGCGGATGATATATATCCTGAGTGGGCTACATTTGTTAAGACCATCTCAATGCCGCAAGGAGAAAAGATAAAACTATTTGCACAATACCAAGAATCAGCTAGAAAGGATGTGGAACAGGCATTTGGAGTGCTTCAATCTCGATTTGCAATTATACGTGGCCCAATGCGTGCTTGGCACATGGAAACCCTCAAGCATACCATATATGCTTGCATCATATTGCACAACATGATTGTTGAAGACGAACGACACACATACGGAGGTGATTTTGATTACTCTTATGATAATGTAGATGACAACAACTCAACGACTGAAACATTTAACGGTCCTCATCCGAATCTTGCAACAAGACTACAAAGAAGAGCAAGTCTTCGTGAAAAACACGTTCGTCGCCAACTTCAAGGAGATCTAGTCGAGCATATTTGGGAACATTTTGGACATGAAGATGATGAAATTTAAATGATGAATTATGTGATGTTATTTATTTTATTATTTTTAATTTTATGTCATGTATTTGAGATTAATTTTAAATATTATTTTAAATTTTATGTTTCATTTTAATTTTATTTATTTTTATTAATTATAATTTAAATAATTTAAATGATTATTTTAAATAAAATAAAATTTAATATGAATAATATATTAATATATTAAATAAAGTGGTGGGACTCAATATAGATTCTTTAGAGTTGCACAATTGGAGTGAAAATTAAATGAGTTGCTTGAAGATGGTGTGTCTTGATGGGTCCCACAAAGAAGCCAAAAATGGGTTGCACCATTGGAGATGCTCTTATCATTACTGAATAGTCACAAATCTCAATAACATGATTCTTATCATAACTGAATAGTCACAAGTCTCGCTAATTGACTAACAACGTCTCATATATTAAAGGGATAAGTCATTCAACATGCTCTTATACGGGTCATAATTAGGATGCATGTAGTCGAGATTATAAACAAAAGGACCGACACCTTTTAGAGAGGGATTGCAACAAAAAATAGCTAACTCAAGTGTTAGGTCATAGTATCGTTTATTCATATATAAGAAATTTAAAGACCCCTGTTTAACTTAGGATCATCTATATTCTACTCGCCGTAAATATAATTATTACAATAAGTATTATATATATATATAAAAGAAACATATCATATAAAAATGTTATTTTTAGCCCGAAAGGCACTTCGGGCAGGGTATTACTGACCCACCATGCAACAGGACGCCAAAGAGCACGTCAGGAAGTGCGGCAGGTGCCAGCGGCACGGGGACATGCACCTCGCTCCCCCTAACGAGCTCAAAACACTGTCATGCCCGTGGCCGTTTGCGTGGTGGGGAATGGATATCCTCGGGCCCTTCGTCGTGGGGTCATACCAAAACAAATACCTCATCGTCGGCGTAGATTATTTCACGAAGTGGATCGAGGCGGAAGCCCTGGCCAAAATCACAACCTTCAACATACTCCGCTTCTACAAAAGGAACACCCTCGACCGGTTCGGCGTGCCCCAAGCGATCGTCACCGACAACGGGACACAGTTCACCAATAAGAACTTCCAAGACTTCGTCACCAAACTGGGCACGAAGCAGTACTTCACGTCGGTCGAGCATCCTCAAACGAACGGGCAGGCCGAGGCAGCGAACCGAGTGATCCTCCGAGGATTGAAACGTCGATTAGGAGATGCCAAACAACGGTGGGTCGAGGAACTACACAGCGTCCTCTGGGCCTACCGAACAACCCCACATTCCACGACCGGGGAGACTCTTTTTCGTCTGACCTACGGAACAGAAGTGGTGATGCGCTCCTCAGCGCCCGGTATCTTGCCTGCAAAGAAAATAAATGTGTCAGTAAATCGGAAACCAGGACGCAAAGAAGAAGCAAGTCGAAGAGGATTTCACCACCTAACAGCTCGATGGCATCCTCATCGGAGAACGTCTCGAGCAGCGCCTTCGTAATGATTAGTCGGCGCCTCGTTAGGATCTGCCCGTCGTCACCCAAATACAAACTCCCCATCCGGCGTCACATACTTGGCTTTGTTGAATCCGTTGATGAAGGCGACTATTTTCTCATGCGCCAGACGGCGCCCCTCGCAAAGTCGGCTAGGGCTGACAATGTAGCTGTCCGTCCCCCTTTTGAAATGTTCTTCCGTCCAGAACAAGGGGAATTTCGGTTCGAGGACCTCCTCCTTCTGCCCGTCCACTTCGCGGAAAACCCGACGATACACCGAATTCACAGCCTCAAGCATGACCGGCCTCACGATGTAATACCGATATTTAAAGTCTCAAACAGAGTCCAGGTAGGTGTGGAAGAGGCTGCTCACTTGTTTAAAAGACACCCAGCCGCGTCTGCCGTCGAAGACCTGTCGTTGGAGGTGGAAGATACGAAAGAAAAGAGGCACGGTTGCCCCGATCTGGAGATATTTACAAACGAGCTCGAAGGCTCGGATAAAAGCAAGGGAGTTAGGATGGAGCTGCGAGGGCGCCAGGCGCAGCCAAACGAACACCGCTTGTTGGAAATCCGTAAAGGGCAAACGCCACCCCGCCTCGTCAAACATGAATTCATAAAAGGGGAACCTCATCCCTCGATATGTCGAACAGATGCGATGGTGTGCCAGAGGCCGGAACACCTTCCACGTCTCCGGGGAGCCCACCAGCCGGTGCTCGACTATATAAAATATATCATCTTCGTCCCCGTTGACGAACTAGGAAGCCATGTTTAGAGGCTCGTCGCTAACCCACTCCGCGAGGGGACGTTCCTCGACGCTGGTGATCGGCGCCATCGAAGAGTCGGGCTGGGCGTCGACGTTTAACGATCCCACGACTACAGACACGAACAAAGCTTCCATGTACCTGAAAAGCATAAGGAAACGGTGAATTCGATGATCCATATCAAATTCACCCCTCCACCGCTATTCAAGTGAAAGGGCGAAGAAGGAGCGTCGGGATCCCGAGACTGTCGTACTTGCCCATGTCCCCGTGACAACCGACAAACGTCCCCGTGACCATCCTCAGGTCACCGGTATACCGCTTTGGGAGGGATCCCCCCCACAGAGGAGATATTGGCGAGGACCCCGAGAGTTTCTTCTCGTGTCCTCGGGACCTTCTTCTTGTCCCCAGGGTATTCATACCTTCTCCCCACAAGATTCAACAAAGAAACTAAGAAATCCGCTGTGTTCGCCGGAGATTTCGTGATTTCCATGAGAACTTCATCAGTTCACCATAAAACCACCATATAAATGCAAATAAAAAGGAGAAAAAAGAGAAAAACTTACTTGGAATACACTTCCGGTAGGGTTCCGGCGCAGCAGTCAGTGGCGGCGAACGTTGGCGAAATAGAGAAGGAAGAAATAGAGAGTCTGAGCAAAAAGGGATTGAAAGTGTAAATGAAACAGGATGACCCCTATTTATAAGGGCCTCACGAGACTCGAGGATTTCCTAGCCAATCGATTACGCTACCCTAGCGTAGCCGCCCTAGGCAATGATAAGGTGTGACACGTGGCACACGCTTCCCCATGCACGTCTTTTCATTCCCCAAAATGCGTCCTTCCCTTCGCCTCGCTTCAGACTTCTTGTATCCCCGCGACGTCTCCCAGCCTCGGCCAGTCTAGCGCGAGCAGGTCGATTTATTTCTGCCCGGTTGACCAACCGCTCCTCGTTTAGAATCCCTTCCCCGACGGGATACGTCCTTGACATAGTACTGACCCTTAAGTCATTACTCTGACACCTCAGAGCAACGACTTGGGGGGCTCCTGTTCTGGACTGGGCCAGCGCCTGCCCTACTGTCGGGCAAGCCCAAACCCAATGACCAGCGAAGGCCCAACGAGGCCCAAAGTCGCCTCCGTGTCGGGCACGTACCAATCCCCTTGGACGTCGAACACGCGGGGTAAAGACTGTCGAGCAGAGGCATATAGCCCGTAGACGCACCTCTTCTCGACACCCACGCGCTCCTCCCCGCGAGGACACGTTCTCTTGTAACTTCCCACTCCCGAAGGAATCGGTCTGCCCTACTTCCGGAGATTTAGGGACCGTTACACCAGGGCGAAGACCACGTGCTGGTCTTCACTACGCCACGTAAGCCCTGGCAGTTACTTGGATTGGGCCTTGCGATCCAGCCCAGTGCAAGTAACCGTTGGCCCCGCGCTGGGGGCTCTCTATAAATACCCTCTCACTTGAGAGGGTCAGGTTACATTACATTCTAAACTCACATCTGCTTTTCTGTACTTGCTTACTCCCTTTTTCTTACTTGAGCGTCGGAGTACCTTGCAGGTACACCCCCCCGCCGTCTCTCACCATCACCGGAGCTGAAGGTTTCAAGACGCTGTTGACCACCATCTAACTGTCTGATCCAGGTACGATCAATTAGATTTTAAAATAAATGGTGGAGATTATGTGTCAGTCTTTTCTCTCTCTCCTACATCATTTATTTTAATAATGGAGGAGAGAGAAAAACAAAAACCACACATAATCTCCACAATTTATTCTCATGTTCTTATATAAAAATGACATTCTAATAGGATAAATATTCATAAAAGAAACGTGTGTGTGTGTGTGTGTGTGTGTGTGTGTGTGTCTATATATATATATATATATATATATATATATATATATATATATATATATATATATATATGTGTGTGTGTGTGTGTGTGTGTTAAGTATGATTAGTTAATAATAATAATAATAATAATAATAATAATAATAGTTTTTAAAAGGCGATAAGTATTTTCCTATATTATCCTTGCCAATAATTTGTATCTAAAGAATATCAATTGCTCTTGTGTTGTATAAATATCTTATTAGTTAAGTAACCGCTATAAAATTTATATGTAATATGTTTAGACTTGGTGATTAAATGTGATTAAATGCTGTGTTGTTACTTAAATAAATCTCTTAGTCAACATATAAAAGTAATTATTTAATTAGCCTGCCACAATGGTTCATTCATTCAAAACATAAATAAGAAATCCTTAACCAAGCGGCTGTGCTCCAATGGCAAAGGAGCCCCGTCCAAGGACGTACTCGGAGAATACCGTGTTCGATTTCCAGATATGGAACAACATATTTGATCAGTGCGCATGTCTCTCCGCACGAGCTCTAGATTACTAAGGCCTCTTTCTCTTAGGAACCAGAGTGCGATAAGAAAAAAAAAAATTCTTCTCTGTTGTTTCCACTTTAGCGGGTGTAAGGACAGAGATAGAGATTCCACTGATATTTTCTTTGTTAATCTATCAGTTATTATAACGAGTTTTAATATTTTAATTAGTTAATTTATTTATATATTTTAATTACTAACTACTATCGTAGTAACATTATAATATTCAAATAGTGTTATTTATTTTAGGATGTTTTCAATAAATTTTAAAATCAAACAAATATAAATGAGGGTATAATCTAATTAGCATTTGAACTGATATATTTTTGAAGATTAAATTACTACTTGGAATTAGAGTTGTCATAAGTTAGTTGAGAGTACATATGGATTGTATTTAGGAATGTGTGAGTCCATTGTCATGTGTATGGGCGCACGAGGTTGACTAGCTACCTGAATCCTGACATCGATTATTATTGCACACTTGACAAGATAATGAGATCTTGTTTTTTTTAGGGATGACCGATTTATAACACTTGGACTCCACGTGAAGTCAGGTGGCGTTGATATTGATAAATGGGAGAACGTTGGTGACATGTGGTCTCATGACTTCTAATCTCGATAATGGGAGGATGTGTGTGACATCGTTTAGTGGCTTGAGTCATCTTATAATTTTGAAATACATCATAATAGATATACCCTAGTTTGGAAATAAAATTTTGAAGATAGCACGCTTGATTGGTCAATTGTGCTTAACATATATAATTTTATTTTACACCTCATTTCAGTTTTCTATACTTGTATGCAAATCTTAACCCTGTGTTCTCTATGTTAGTATTTGTGGTACAATCTTATAGATGGCATGCCGCTTTTTGACCCATATCAGGATAGCATAGAGTCAAAGATTATAGAGCATATTGAGATTTAGTTCCATGAAGGCGATGAGGACGGAGGTTGATGCTACTACTAATACTCTGAGATTCACTGACCTAGTGACTTACACATATCGAAGTCCTAGAATGTATGACGCTTTCTTTACCCCTCCCATTCATATTACTCATAGATTGCCATTCCACCTTATTTGAAATAGCCTCGCTATTTCCATGAACCCACATCACATAATGAAATTCTGGCACGCAGATACCAGATGTCGAGACAGATGTCACAACTTCTGGGATCAAGACAGTTTTGATCACACAAGTAAAAATGCAGAAACTTAAATGACAGGAGGATAAATAACACCAGTAATTGTTAACCAGTTCGGTGCAACGTCACCTACATCTGGGGGCTACCAAGCTAGAAAGGAAATTCACTATGATAGTATTAGTTCAAAGCTAAACTCCCCAGTTTACAACTTCTCACCTAATCACTACCTTGTGCAACTTCTACCTAGACACCCTCTAGATATGAGATCCTCCTCTCACTTCCTAATCAGTCACAATCCTAGTGACAATACCTCAAGAAATCAAAAAGAAGAAGAACACTCTTTCAACTACAATACTTAGTTTTGCTTAAAAGCTTCAACTAAGAACAATACACTCTTGCTTAAAAGCTTTAGAGTGGACAATTAACAATGACTAATTCGTCTACCTCAATGCATCAGAAGATACATGAGTGATATACAATTAACACGCACTAAACCCTAAAGACCTACCAAAACACGACTAATCCTCATGCTTCAAACTTCACGTGATGTCCAACTTTCAATAGGGTTAGGTCATCTCTTTAAATAGGCTCCTGTCTAGTTGGGATTGGGCTCTTGAAGCGCAAAACCATCAGGAACCAGCTTTAAATCATAAGCATAATCTCCTTCACAATAATAGGAACAAAATAAAAAGTTTTCTAGAAAGGCTCAAGGATCCTTTAAAAAAACAACAAATCTATCACAACAGAAATTCCCACAATATCCTCCCTTAGATAACGTAAATGTGTGAATTAAAACACACTAAAAAATCACACTAAAAATACCAAACCGTTCATGCTCTAACTTTCTGGTATAACATGTCCTGGCACATGTCACAACATCATGCTGAACATGATGTCGGACTGTCATGGCAGAATATCTGGTTTAACATCTAGCTAGCAGCATGTTTGACCAAAATATTGCTAATCCAAAAGCCACAAAACTTACAATCTCTCCCTTTGGAAAATTTTGGCTAAAATAATCTTAGCACACATCAGAGGCATACACAACGGAATCAAAACAAACACAGACAACAAACAACACAAACCCAAACACAATGTTGTCAAAACAATAGAGCACACCTGACAACACAATGTCAAGACATCTAGTCTGACATCACAAATTAATCAGAACAACGCAAGCTACATGAGAACATGTAAGATTTGTATAAACTGCAGATTTGCAGCAACATATCAGACATGTACAAAGCTTCCCCTGTCATACATAACCAGTACTCCCCCTGAAGGGGAAAACCAAAATCACAAGAAAAAATGCACATGAACTCTTGCAAGTTCTTACAATAGAACCAAACTTAAAAAAAAACACCAAACACAAGTACACTCCCCCTGAACATCACAACCTACTGCAGAGAAAATGCATTCTCCCAGACGCATGAAATGATGTCAGAACATATAGAATGACATCCTAGCACCACCAACACAAGTGTAACACCCCCTTTCTATACCCCCAAATAATCACGTAATCATTTAGGCACATATTAAAATTTCGCTAGAGTATAATTATAACCATGATATAAAAGAGGTATGTCACATTACACATAATTTAAAATATACAACACCTGCTCAACCATTGATATACAACAGTGGGGTAACTTTGCAACAGAGGAACTTTGTTCTTACACCCACACCTCAATATTTAGAATAAAAGCGGAAAATCCAAACATTGAAATACATCAAATATATATACATCATCGAGTAATCCAACAACATAATCCATGTTTACATAAACATTCATCAACAAGATACATGTACAAATGTATCACAAAAGAATCATATACATCCTAGCTACCCGGTGCTACATATCAGAGCCAACCGACCAAAAGAATGAAGACATGCTTCACAAAAAGACCACCAGCATATCCTACTCTGCAATGCCTCATAGAGCATCATAAAATAGCAGAAGGGTGAGAAATATTATCATAATAACAATGCATCAAATTATATATATATATATTAGCATAAAAATACACATACTCCACATTCTCACCACAATTCATCAAAACTCACCCATATACGTCACAATGTATATATATACACAACCAACCATATTCATCATGCATACTTTCACAATTCCCAATCATTCCACATAAACATACACAATTATGTTTATTCATCAATGCATCATTATAAAGATGATAAATGCAAATCATAGAGACCGAATCACGACTCTATGCAAATGCAATGCGGTACCGACTCAATCATCTCAAGTTCACTCAGGAACTTCTGCTGGAACCATCACTCGTTACCAATGTAACTCCCCGCCGGGCCTACGATGTTCACCCATTGCTCACACCCCACACGCGGGCACACAATGTTTATGGATCACTCACACCCCACACGGGCACACGACCCGATCGCTCACACCCCACACGTGGGCACACGATCCGATTGCTCACACCTCACCTAGGCACACAATCCGATTACTCACACCTCACCTAGGCACACAATCGTCTATAATCATCACTTACACCCCACATGGGCACACGACGTTATAACGGATTCTCATTAGAATCACTCAACACAAGAACGTACTTCATTATGCTTCACATGCAAAATGACTCAAGACATTCTTGAAATGTATACATATTCACAATATATTCATGCATTCATCTCATACTATCACATACAATCTATATACATTCACACCGATGCACTATTGTATGATTCACATCCAAACACACATTCAAAACGGTAAAAGTCGCTAAATAACACTATTCCCGACTTTCTGGCATAATGAAATCGGCTAACAACTTCCAAATCATCATAATTAGAAAGAACATTCCATAAGCTTTCTAATGCATCAAACCACGCCTCAAACCGAACCACAGATAAAAAATTATGCAGAAAACAAAATTACACAAACAGCACTGTTCGCTGGGCGAACCCTCTCGCAAGCATTCGCTAGCACCCTCGCTAGGCGAATGTTCCAGCGAACCAACTACTAGCTAAAAACAGACACAAAGTTTGCTAGGCGAACCCCTTGGCGAACCAAGGCAGCAACCACCAACATCAAAAACACCCAAACTTCGCTAGGCGAACCCCCTAGCGAACATTCGCTCACACCTTCGCTAGGCGAATACCCACAGCGAACCTTCGCTACCCTTCGCTGAATGGTTCACTAGGCGAACCTGCGAAAACTCAGAATCTTTCAGCGCTGTTGAAAACCCAAAATCCATATTTTTCAATCCAAGACATTTCCAAAACCACATCTATCAATCAGAACTCAATCCAATCATGGCAACAAGCATTCTACCACATTTATGTCGATTTCCAACCGCGAAAACATCGATTTCTCAACATCGACCTAGAATGGAAAACTATGAAAACACAACAAACAATCCAATACACACATACATAATCATACATAATGATATACATTGATAAGATAATAAGATTTCACACCCTTACCCGGATTCCAAGCTTGCTAGATGATTGTTCTTGATGATTTTCTAGGTTTTCCTCTTCTCTTCTCTTCCTCCTCTTTCTTTCTCTCCTTTTTCTCTCTATTTTCCTTTTCTTTCTATTTCTCCTTACTATTTCTTCTCTTATCTCTTTTTCTTTCTTTTCTATTTCTTTTCTCATTTTCTACACAAATCCAATTAATTCATTTTCTCACATAATTCTACACTTAATCACTTTTCTACCAATTTTACTAAATTTCTAACTCATTATTAATTGAGAAATGTCTAAAATACCCTCCATTCCAATTTCCCCGAAAACTCTCAAAACGATAAAATATCAAAACATGTCAACATAACATATTAACACACCAATTTCACAAATAAAATAATTTATCACTCAATTAAAATAAAAGACTCAACAAAATGGAAATAATCAAAATCTGGGCGTTACAACAAGCCTCTATGAAACACAAAAGACATCATAATACTGGAATGATCATGTCTATGAGTCACACTCTGAGACTTTCTCCCTCTCACAGTATCAACATTATCATCACCACTACTACTCCCCGTTTTTAGCCACAAATTTGACAACAATGCTCTTCTTTTCCTTGTATCCTGCATGATTAAGACTAATTGCTATAATTCTTCAACAATGCAAATTACGAGTTCTCCTCTTAGTTTTTCAAATTGGTTTGCATCCAAAGCTTTAGTGAAAATATCAGCCAGTTACTTCTTAGTGGCTACATGCTCAAGACTGACCACTTTTTCTTTAACAAGATCTCTGATAAAGTGATGACGGATGTCAATATGCTTTGTTCAACTATGTTGAACATGATTCTTAGATATGTTGATAGCACTCAAGTTGTCACAGTACAATGTCATGGCATCTTGCTTGATATTGTACTCCTTCAAGATCAGCTTCATCCAAAGTAGCTGAGAGCAGCTGCTTCCTGCTACAATATACTCAACCTCAGCAGTGGATACATACACACAATTTTTATTTTTACTGAACTAAGAAATAAGGTTGTTTCCCAAGAAGAAACTTCCACCAGATGTGCTTTTTGTATCATCAACACTACTTGCACAATCAACATCGCAATATCCAACCAACATGGCATCATAACCATGTGATTACAACATTCCTTAGTCACAAGTACCGTTCATATACTTTAAAATCCTCTTTACTTGATTGATGTGACTCACTTTGGGATCAGCTTAATATCTAGCACAAACTCTAACAACAAATGTGATATCAGATCTACTAGCAGTCAGATATAGTAGACTTCCTATCATGCTCCTGTAAAGACTTTGATCCACACTAATCCCATTTTCATCTTCAGAAAGCTTCAAATGAGTAGGTGCAGAAGTCCTTTTATGACTGACCTTTTCCATGCCAAAATTCTTTACTATGTTCTTGGCATATTTGCTTTGGGATATGAAAATAGAATCCTTCATTTGTCTAACTTGAAGTCCAAGAAAATAAGTCAATTCACCTACTAAACTCATCTCAAATTCAGACTGCATCTGTTTGACAAAATGGTAGACCATCTGGTTGGACATTCCACCAAAGGCAATGTCATCAACATATATTAGAGCAATCATGAGCTTGCCATCCATTTCCTTAACAAACAAAGTCTTGTCTATTCCTCCTTTTCTGTACCCATTTCTGACCAGGAATTTTGTCAATCTTTCATACCAAGCCCTAGGGGCTTGTTTTAAACCATAAAGAGCCTTCTTTAGTTTATACACATGATTTGGAAAATTGGAATCCACAAATCCTTTTGGCTGTTCAACATAAAATTCCTCTTGTAAGAGCCTATTCAAGAAGACATTTTTACATCCATCTGATACAGTTTAAATCTCAGCAAACATGCCACCCCTAGTAAGAGTCTTATAGATTCAAGACCAGCAACTGGTGCAAAGGTCTCATCAAAGTCAACACCTTTTATTTGAGTGTACCCTTGAGCCACAAGTCAGGCCTTGTTCTTGGTAACCACTCCATTTTAATTAGACTTATTCTTATATACCCACCTTGTGCCAATGACATTGGTTCCCTCAGATCTAGGAACTAAATGCCAAACTTCATACCTTTGAACTACTCCAATTCTTCTTGCATGACATTGATCCAGAATTCATTAGTTAAAGCTTCTTTCACATTTTTAGATTCAATTTTTGAAACAAAACAAGCATTGGATATCACTTCCCTTGACATTGTAATAACCCCTTCATTAGGATTTCCTATTATGAGCTCTTTGAGATGATCCTTTTGAATTCTGATAGAGGGCCCTTTACTTGTCTGATTGTCATCATCTTCCACAATGACAGGATCATTGTTGATGTTATTGACAACATCATTTTCTTCTGTGACAATCATCTGAGGTGATGTTTCAACATCTTCTTCAACATATGTATGCTTCTCTAGAGTTGAGTCATCTATCACCACATTAATAGACTTCATCATTGTCTTAATTCTTGTGTTGAATACTCTATAGGTTATGCTGTTTATGGAATAGCCTAGGAAAATCCCTTGATCACTTTTAGGATCCATTTTCCTTCTTTGTTCACGATCAGCCAGAATATAACACTTGCTTCCAAAAACATGGAAGTACTTGACAATAGGTTTTCTTCCCTTCCATAATTCATAGAGAGTGGTTGAAGTACCAGTTTTCAAGGTAACTCGATTATGAATATAACATGAAATATTCATTGCTTCAGCTAAAAAATGATATGGTAGGTGCTTAGCATGAAGCATGACCCTAGCAGATTCTTGAAGAGTTCTATTCTTTCTCTCAACTACCCCATTCTGCTGAGGAGTTACGAGAGATGAAAACTCACGACTGATGCCTTCAGAAGAGCAAAAATAAGCAAACTTTCTATTTTCAAATTCCTTTCTATGATCGCTTCTAATTATGACAATTTTGCTTTCTTTCTCTCTTTGAAGCTTTTGGCGTAATCCCTCAAAGACTTCAAAGACATCTAATTTTTCTCTGATGAAATGCACCAGGTGAATCTTGAGAAATCATCAACAACAACATAAGCGTACTTTTTTCCACCAAGGCTCACAACTTACATGTGACCCATTAAATCCATGTGAAGAAGTTCCAAGACTCTTGAAGTGGTCTGATGTTGAACCTTGGGATGAGACATCTTGGTTTGCTTTCCAATTTGGCACTCACCATAAAATTTTCCTTCCTCTATCTTGAGCTTGGGAATTCCTCTTATTGCTTCTACTGATACAATTTTCTTCATTCCTTTTAGATACAAATGACCAAGTTCCTGGTGCCATAGTTGAACTTCATCTTCTTTAGATAGTAGGCATGTAGGAGAATTCTTTGTGGAATGAGGTGTCCACAAGTAACAGTTGTCTTTAGATCTGACTCCTCTCATCAGAACTTCATCCTTCTCATTAGTGACCATACATTCAGACATAGTGAAGTTGACTTTCAATCCTTGATCACACAACTGACTTATGCTTATCAAGTTGGCAGTCAATCCTTTTACAAGCAACACATTTTCAAGACTAGGAGATCATGCACAAGCTAGTTTTCCGATTCCTTGAATTTCTCCTTTTGCACCACCCCCAAAAGTGACATAACTAGTAGAGTGTGACCGAATGTTGACCAGAAAGTTCTCTATACCAGTTATGTGTCTAGAACACCCACTATCAAAATACCAGTCTTCTTTGGAAGAAGCTTTGAGAGAAGTATGGGCAATAAGGGATGTTAGACGATGGCTTGGATCTAGAAGGGGGGGTTGAATAAATCCCACAATTTATTACACGCTTATGGTGTTCCAAAAATTTGGTTTTAAAAATTTTATGCGGAAGCAACCACTGAATTAATTCGTCTACAACGAACCACTACTAGAAAAATCGGATATGCGTAAAGCCACTAAGAATGATGTGGAGGAGGAGAAAAATAAAATTGAATCAACGATACACAATGTAATCAACTCAAATATATGAACTTGATATTATCAAATCACCAACGAGTGAATACAACAAACTTAATTCACAAAGCGCTTTAGAAACTTGGGCTTAATCAATTTATCAAACACTTGGCGTGCGAGGCACTCCAAGTGTAAATTTCAAAGCAATGTAAGTGTAGAGCTAATCTAAATACAATCCAAAGGATTGTAGTGTTTTTACAAATCAATTATTCAGCTCCATATTACACTACACCAGAAATTTTCCAATCAATTGATAATTCACAAGTTTAATCAAGATCAAAAATGTAAAAGGATATGTATATATTACCGTTGTAAATTGTTTATACAAGAGAAAACAGAAACACCAAACCCTCAAACCAATCTTTGATATCGATGCAAAGTCTTCTCTCCCCTTGATTCAAGATGAATCAAGTGCCTCGAATTTGGTCGAACAAATCACTGTCTCACGCTACTCGATTGCAAGAACCCGCAGCTCTTCAATCCCCTTCACTTGGTCGATTTCGATCTTCCACAATTCGATCCCAAATCTTTCTCCTACATCCTCCGATTGTTGCTACTAGATTGACCGAACACTCCGTTCTTCAATCACCTTCGCACGGCTCAATCCTTGTAGAGAAATGATTTGTCCAAAAACCCCTAAAATCACCAAGATTCTTGGAGGACAAAACCCTAGGGTTTTATTCAAGAAAAACCCACTGATTCTCAACCCAACACGAAGGATACAACATACCTAAGTCTGGACGTTATCACTTCACAAAATGCACAACACTAACAAAAATGGTTATGTGTAGTTGTTAGAGAATGCAAGGTTGAAGATGAAGATGAAGAGAAAAATCAGTTCCTATTTCACTTTTCTTGTTTTTTTTTTTTTGTAAAAAGGAGCCAAAAACAATATATATACAATGCTAGAACCAAGTAACAAGAATAACAAACATTTGAAATCAAAACACATCAGAAAAATAGTGCACAACAAGCGAACAATCGACCTATACAGATGGGGGGTCGACCTGAGCGAACCCATCAACAAAACTACGCAGAAAAATTATGTTTGCATCGACCGGAACAGGACATGCGTCGACGCAAACCTCCCAGTTTTTGATAATCAGAAATGAAATCAGTATGAGTTGACCGGAGGGTCGACGCGAGCCCTCCAGCTGCTAATTCTGAGAAATACAACATCTTTGAGTCGACCAGAACAGTGTTGTGAGTCGACTCAAACCCTTGAAACTTGCAAAACTCAATATTTTGACATTTCTAAAGGTTCCTAACAACACCTAATGCACATACAACATTATCAACTTGATCAAACACATTTAAAAACACATATTATGCACTTCTATATGAACCTACATGTTTATTCTATATATGCTTGACATAATATACCATTCCACACATAAACATTTTGACATCATTAAAACCGAGTATAGAGACAACTTGCCCTCACATACTCCCCCTTTTTGATGATGGCAAAATAGTAGCAAAAAGTCACGCTTGGAGTATCATAATCCCCCTAACTTCATGCATCCGTTGATGTTTGATCAATCTCATTAGCTGTTATTGCTTGCGGTTTCTTCTCCCCCTTTGACAACATAAAAAAGAAAGAAAGAAATAATAGGTCAAAGATACAATATCGAATTTGGCATTTTTACAGAATTTGCAACACGTAACCATTAACACGCATTCACATAAAATGATTGTTAATGAAAAACATAGTAAGATAAATAGAATCATGACAATAAAAATAACAAGCCAAAATGCTCAATAAACACATAATATGGTGCAGTACATTGTCCCGTCGTAGGAAAGCTTAACAAGCAAAAAGTACAAAATCAATAGTCATTAAGATGAAATGCGAAAAAAAAAGCATAGATGATATGAGATGCAGCAGAAAATCCTCAAGGCCTCCTCCCCCTAAAGTGATGGCCTTTTTCGTGAAAATGATGATCATGAGGTGGTGGTGGAGGTTGTGTGTCCAAGTGCTCAGTCAATTCCAACACAGCTCGGTTCAGAATGTTGAAACTAGTTGTAAGGGCACAGTTTTGGCTAGCAGTTGTCTAAGCCATGGTGTTGAGCCTTCCCATTACATTGTTGGCAAAAGATTCGAAGTTGTTGGCTTGAGCGTAAAGCTCATTGTGTAGTGTCGTGAAGCGTTCATCTTGAGCTGTGGCAAATTGCTGCTGTCGGAGCTGCATGTTCCTCATAAGCTCAATAAGTTCCTCATTATTTTGTTGAGGACGCGGAGGTGATAGAGGTACAAAGTAGGAGTCTTGGTGATCCCAACTATGAGTCGATGGCATATAATTAGGACCAAGAGAGGTCCAACCGGTATGTTGCCATTGACCCTAGCCTTGGTCTTCCTCAGATTCCAAGGTAGATGATTGAGGCATCCAAGCACTGTTATCTTGATCATCAACACCTGTATCCATCAGATTTTCTTCTTCTTCTTCACGTTGTTCTTCTTCTTCGTCTTCTGCTTCATCACTCTCATAAGATTCCTGCAAAAGTGAGATGGTTGATTTCACAATATACCGATACCTTTTCTCTTGAACATCCAGGACATGCCCCATCATGGTCATCCTCTTCTGACTAAATTCTTGGTCGGTGGTGAGGGATTTGTACGAAAGACCAGGAACACGGATTTCTGCATGGTTGAGCACAGTTTGGATGAAGGAGGCGTAAGACAACGCGTTCCCTCTACCGGAATCACGCAGAGTGAACATCCTGCTTGCAAAATAATAAGGCCAACTGATTTTGATTTTGTTTTTTAGAGTATACATCAAGTGAGTCTTAGCCTGATCAACCCTAGAATATCCGCCTTTCTCGGGTCAAAGGATATGTGATACAATCCACTGCAGGATCCTGTCAATGGGATTCAAACGCCCGGTTGTCACCAATTTCGGAAACAGATCACTATTCATAATTTGTTCTGAATACGGTTTCTTCAGCATAGAGTTCAAAGCACTCTTAAAGTTATAACCCTCAACAGTCTGCGTATCAGTTGCATGTTGTGAAGGATTATCATTGAGCACAGGCATACTAAACAAATCTCTCCAAGTAGAATCTTTTATCGCAACAACTTTATTCCCTATCTTACAGTTAAACTCATACCCTAAAAACTTACCCATCAAACCAGTTTAGAAAATGCGAACTAAGTCCTCATTGTATTTAGTATCACATTCTAATTTTTTTTTGAAGTTTTGAAAGTCCAACAGAGCAATGACTTCCTCTATATGCATTCTTTCAGCCGTACGACGGTAGTAAGCAAATTGCTTAACAATAAAGCGTTTGCTAAAATTGTTCTCATATAGAGTAGTGAATTCATCTGGTACAAGAGATAAAACTGTTACCGGTAAACTAAGAGGAGGTTGAGATGGACCAGCTTGAGATGATGGGTCCCTTGTGATTCTTTTGCGAGTGATCCTTCGAGAAGCCATTGAGATAGATGCTTGAGAGGGATGAATAGTGACTGATTTGTATCAATTTGATGAGAAACCCAAATGTGGTTGTTGAGAGATTTAGGGTTAGGGTTTTTTATGGAGATTTAGGGAAGAGAAGAAGATGAGGAGAATGGAGACTTGATGTAATGAACACAATGTGATAACGACAATTAAGAGAATCATAAAATGCATAAACCCAAAAAATGGGTCAAAGTACTTTGAAAGACAATCATCAAACCCAAGAAAATTTTCAGGATACGTCAGTGACGCGTCGACCATTGGTCTGTGTGTGTCGACGCATACTGTTGTGTTTTCAACAATTACAAATATTAATGCTTTGAGTCGACCAAAGGGTCGACATGAGCTTTCCAGTCTCTACAACATGAACAATTAGCATTTTGGTGAGTCGACCAGAGTCCTGTTTAGGTCGACTCAACCAGTGAAACAATGTAAAAAGCATATTTATGTATCATTTATGCAACAATTTTGGATAAATAAAAAGCCAACACAAATATCAAACATTTAAATGGATAAAACATGCTTAATTGTGCAACAAACATCAGTTTCAACACTCAACATGGTACATTCACTAAAAAAAACTTGTTAAGAGGAACGATATTACATTAGTCACGATTGACGATGAATGCCCTCACATATAGCTCAATAATTCTTTATATTGTTAGTCAAAGACATAAACAAGCACATATATATAGAGAGCCAGTATATTTATGAATTCTCAAGCACGATCCGAGATGTCGAGAATGCCTAGTTCCCTACAGATGTGAAGGAAAGGCTCTGTAGCGAGCAATTTTGTAAAAATGTCAGCAAGTTGATTTTTAGTGTCAACATGCTCGAAGACCACATCACCTTTCTCTACATGATCCCTAAGGAAGTGATGACGTATTTCGATATGCTTGGTGCGTGAATGCAATACGGGGTTCTTGGTTAGATTAATGGCACCTGTGTTATCACATAAAATAAGAATACACTCAAGTTTTAAATTGAAGTCGAGCAATTGTTGCTTAACCCATAGGACTTGAGCACAACAACTACCGGCTGCAACCTATTCCTCCATGGCTGTTGACAAAGCAACGAAAACTTGCTTTTTGCTATGCCAACTCACTAAGGAATTTGAGAAGAAATGACATATGCCACTAGTGCTTTTCCTATCCGATTTGCACCCGGCAAAGTCAGAATCGAAATAGCCAACCAAGGAACAATCACTACCCTTGGAATACTAAAGCCCATACTTTGGAGTACCGGAGAGGTATCTAAGTATGCGCTTAATGGCTTTCAAATGAGATTCCTTGGGACATGATTGATACCTCGCACATATGCAAACACTAAACATAATGTCGGGTCGAGATGCGGTAAGATAGAGGAGAAAACCTATCATACCTCTATACTTCTTTAACTCTACATCCTTACCATTCTCGTCACGATCAAGGTTAGCACAAGTAGGCATCGGAGTATCAATTGCCTTGCAGTTTACCATGTCAAAACGTTTGAGAAGCTCAAGACAATATTTCGTCTAACTCACAAATGTGCCCTCTTCGAGTTGTTTGATTTGCAATCCGAGGAAATAGTTAAGCTCCCCCATCATGCTCATCTCAAACTCACCCTGCATTAAGCTAGAAAACTCCTTGACCAAGGTCATGTTAGTAGACCCGAAAATTATATCATCAACATAAATTTGTACCAAAATTAAATGTTTTCCTTGACGTTTAATAAAGAGGGTTGTGTCAACCTTGCCTCTTGAATACCCTTGATCAAGTAGAAATTTGCTAAGACGATCATACCAAGCCCTAGAGGCTTGTTTAAGTCCGTAAAAAACAAGTTTATGTTTGTAAACATGATTGAGATATTCATGGGATTCAAAACCCGGAGGTTGGGCTACATAAACCTCTTCATTTATGTATCCGTTAAGGAAGGCACTTTTCACATCCATTTGAAATAATTTAAAATATTTAGTGCAAGCGTAAGCAAGTAAAAGGCATATAGCCTCGAGTCGGGCAACAGGCGCATAAGTTTCCTCATAGTCTATGCCTTCCTCTTGGTTATACCCTTGCGCAACTAAGTGCGCTTTATTTCTAGTTATGACTTCATTTTTGTCTAGCTTGTTCCTAAACACCCATCGGGTGCCGATTACTCGATGGCCTCACGGAGGGGGGACAAGGTCCCAAACCTCATTTCTCCTGAATTGATTTAATTCTTCTTGCATTGATAAAAACCAATGCCCATCGAGTAAGGCCTCTTTAGAGTTTTTAGGCTCAACTTACGAAACAAAAGCGGAGAAATAACAGAAGTTACTTAGCTTGGAACGAGTTGTTACTCCCTTAGAGATGTCACCGAGAATATTGTCGATGGGATGGTCTTTGGAAGACTTCCAAGCTGGAGGAAGGTCATCTTTATTAGACGGATGATCCTTGAAATTCTGGTATCAGACGTGTGATATTAAGGTGCGATGTCACAACAACACACTCTGCAAATGGACAGCAATAACAGAAGCAAATCAACACACATAATTGTTCACCCAGTTCGGTCTAACTACCTACGTCTGGGGGCTACCAAGCCAGGGATGAAATTCACTACTTGTAGAATTAATTTACAGCCTCAACAACCCAGTTGACAATCTCCTAAACTTAATTCCTACTAGTGACTTTCTACCTAAGAAACCACTTAGATATGAGAACACTACTCAATCCCTAAAACACTTCAGTGAGATAATTCTAAGATCACACACTTTGAATATCCCTATTTGATTCTGCTTCACAGCTTTGATCAAGAATAACTCAAAACAATAATACCGATTCACACTAGAATGGTTTACAAATCATACACGAAGACACAAACGACAATCAATCTTTAGCTCTCTTTCTTCGTCACCTTTTCTTTAGCACTGGTGCGCTTTATATAGCTCCTTGAATTGGACTTGGACCTGCTACAATATCTGACCTGATTTGTTATTTAAAACTGAATATTTAAAACAGATTTTCTCCTAAAATCTTTTTAAATATTCAACCTTTTAAATCTCCTACAAATCTGTACCAGATCTCCTATGCAGCAGAAAATATCTATCCCAAGATATTCGCAACCAATGAGACAGCTTGCTCTCTACAATTCCAGCTAACACGCAAACCCTAACAACATCACAACCTGATGTTATTAATTCTGCAGATCTAATATCACAACATCGCCATGTGACATCAGACATCCAACTTCAGCAATTTAAATACTTAACACAGCCCAGTGTTAAGACTCAATGTTGCAACATCACCACCTTGACATCAACATTGAACATACTTTGTTTTACCAAAATTCCAGCCAATCCAAGAACTAACAATCTCCCCCTTTGGCTAATTTTGGCTAAAACAAACTCTACACTCTACACCTTCAGAGACCTTAGCAGCGAAAAAACTTCAATGATTTTGAAACTCCAAGCAGCATCAGCAAAATAACTACAATCTTCAACCAGAGCTGCACATATTTCAACATTAGCAACATCTTCAATTCACTTCAGCATCCAGCAACAGTATCTTCAACAACAATTTTCAACAATGTTGCTCCCCCTCAATCATGAACCAGCAAAGCCAGCTGATCATGCATTTCAGTAATTACTCATTACTCCCCCTTAATTTCTGCACTCCTGCATCACATCACTTTAGCATCATTTTGATGCTCTTGACTGTCTTGGCTATTTCTCCCACTTTTTAGCCACAATTTGACAACCTTCATCTGGCAGTTGACTAAATATTTTCAAAAATAACTCCAACTGCTCACAACCCTTTCTAGTACATTTAGTCTTCATAAATGCAGATTCCCAATTTGCTTCTTAACCTTTCAAATTGGTTTGCATCTAAGGCTTTAGTGAATATATCAGCCAGCTGTTTATCTGTGGCTACATGCTCCAAAGTAACAATTTTGTCTTCAACCAATTCCCTTATGAAGTGATGCCTTATGTCTATGTGCTTTGTCCTACTATGCTGTATAGGATTTTTAGATATATTAATGGCACTCAAATTATCACAGTATAGTGTCATAACATCTTGTTTGACATTGTATTCACTCAACATCTGCTTCATCCAAACCAGCTGAGAGCAACTACTTCCTGCTGCTATATACTCAGCTTCAGCAGTTGAGAGAGATCTGAACCAGGAAATCAGATTATTCCCTAGAAAGAAACAGCCTCCTGAAGTGCTTTTCCTATCATCTGCACTTCCAGCCCAATCAGCATCACAATATCCTCTTAATTCAGTCCCAGAATCATGACTGTATAGCATCCCATAGTCACTTGTGCCATTCACATATTTCATAATCCTCTTCACTTGATTCAAGTGACTCACCTTAGGATCAGATTGATATCTGGCACACACTCCAACAGCAAAGGAAATGTCAGGTCTGCTTGCTGTGAGATACACTAGACTCCCAATCATACTTCTGTACAAGCTTTGGTCCACACTCACTCCATTTTCATCCTTGGATAGCTTCAAATGGGTAGGAGCAGGTGTCCTTTTGTGATTGGCATTATCCAGGCCAAATTTCTTTACTATGCTCTTAGCATATTTGCTCTGAGAAATAAATATGGAATCCTCCATTTGTCTGACTTGTAGTCCAAGAAAGTAGCTAAGTTCTCCAACCAAACTCATTTCAAATTTAGATTACATTTGTTGAACAAACTGTTTCACCATAGCATCTGACATTCCCCCAAACACAATGTCATCCACAACTACATAAGCATATTTCTTTCCACCTAGACTTTCCACTTGCATAGGTCCCATCAAGTCCATATGAAGAAGTTCCAATACCTTGGAGGTGATGTCATATTGAAGCTTCGGATGAGACATCTTTGTCTGCTTTCCTTTTTGACAGTCTCAACACATCTTTCCTTCCTCAATACTAAGTTTGGGAATCCCTCTGACTGCTTCTGAGGAGATAATTCTCTTCATTCCCTTTAGGTGAAGATGTCCCAACTTCTGATGCCAGATTTTGACATCATCTTCTTTAGCCAGCACACACGTGGAAGAATTTGAGTTTTGAGGCACCCAAAGATAACAATTGTCCTTAGATCTAGCTCCTTTCGTAATGACTTCTCCTTTATCATCTTTGACCATACATTCGGACTTTGTGAAGTCTACTTTGAATCCTTGATCACAAAGTTGAATAATACTAATCAAATTTGCTGTTAGTCCTTTAACAAGAAGAACATTCTCCAGTCTGGGAGCACTAGCACAGTTTAGTTTACCAATCCCCTTTATCTCTCCTTTGATCCCATCACCAAATGTAACATAGCCAGAAGACTGAAGTTTCACATCTACAAGCAGATTCTTTACTCCAGTCATGTGTCTTGAACACCCACTGTCAAAATACCAGTCTTTTTTGGTAGAAACCCTTAAGGAAGTATGAGCTATCAAGCTGGTAACTTTAGGAACCCATTGCTTCACCACCTTAGGCCTGACCTTTTTCTGTCTGGGTTGAGGTACAAAATTTGGATAACCGCAAAGTTTGAAGCACGAGGACTGCATATGTCCAATCCTGCCACAATAGAAGCATCTGACTCTGTCGTCTCTAAAGTGGTTAAATCTTCCTCCACTTTGATGATAATACTGTGGCTGTCACCCATAATATTGTCTCCTTATTCCATAGTTGGATTGTCTTCTTCTGTACTGAGGATATTATCTCTTAGGCTGTCTCCTATGGTGATGAGGCTTCCTTCTTCCATAGTAATGAGGCACAACATTGTTGAATTCATTTCCATGCCAGTTACCCTGATGATGAAACCTGTTCTGATTGGACCCAACAACCTCCATGCTCTTGTGATATTGGGGAGGCATATACTGACTGACTCCTTGGGGCTGCATCTTCCTCTGATGGAAATTATTCTTCTTCTCAACATTCTGGGGCTAAACAACTTTCTTTGGTGTAGGACCCTGTCTCTTAGGTTGATGTTGAGACAATGGTTGAGACATCTCTTTCTTTGTTCCTGAAGTGCTTGCCACATATCCTATACCTGATTTATCACCAACAGCTTTCCTGTCTGAAGAATCTTATCAAGAGTAGCTGTACCACTGTTCATCATCCTAACGGATTTTGTCATCTGATCCAGTTGAGACTTAACTAGTACAACTTCATTTTCCAGATCAGCTTTTTCATTTTCAAGCTGAGCAATCTGTTGCTTATGACACTTGTTTTCTTGACAAATCTCAGCACTCCTTAAACACAGCTCTTGATAAGTAGATGCTAACTCCTCATAAGTTATTTCTGCATCACTATCATCATCAGACACAACAGTTCCCGTTAAGGCTCTAACATGCCTTGCTGACTCACCTTCACTTTCACTATCAGATTCAGACCAGGAAACTGACATGCCCTTCTTCTGCTTCTTCAAGAATATGGGACATTCTTTCTTGACATGTCCATACCCTTCACATTCAAAGCACTAAACACCTTTATCCTGGGCAGTCTTCTCTTCATCTTTCTCTTTTGGCTTTCTGATGTCAGAAGAGATGTTCTTGACACTAGGCTTGTAGTTATTGTTCCACCTTTTTAACACTTTGTTGAACTGCCTTCCCAACATAGCAATGGCTTGAGACAAATCTTCCTGAGAATCATCATCTTTGACTTCCTTAGCTTCTGTAGGAGTTGAGACCAAAACAATACCCTTGGGCTTCTTTTCTGGTTCTTCTTCATTCAAACCAAGCTCAAAAGTTTGAAGAGATCCAATGAGCTCATCAACTCTCATCTTGCTGATGTCTTGAGCTTCTTCAATAGTAGTCACCTTCATCTTGTACCTCTTAGTAAGGGACCTAAGAATCTTCCTTACAAGCTTTTCTTCTGACATTTTCTCTCCAAGAGCACTAGATGCATTGGCCAGCTCAAGAACACTCATGTGGAAGTCATGAATAGTCTCATCTTCCTTCTTATTCAGACTTTCAAACTTTGATGTTAGAAGCTGAAGTCTAGACATCTTCACTCTAGATGTTCCTTCATGTGTAGCCTTCAAAATATCCCACGCTTCCTTAGCAACTTCACAGGTATTGATTAACCTGAAGATTTTCTTATCCACTCCATTGAAAATTGCAATTAGAGCTTTGGAATTTCCAAGGGCAAGCTCATCTTCTTCCTTGGTCCATTCTTCTTCAGGCTTTGGCTTTGAGGTGCCTTCTTTATCTTTGCCAGCATCATCTTTCTCACACACAACAGGTGCTTTCCAATCTTTAATAATAGCCTTCCAAGCCCTGCTGTCCAAGGATTTTAAGAAGGTGGTCATCCTTGGCTTCCAATAGTCATAATTGGATCCATCCAAAATAGGGGGTCTGTTGACAAATCCTCCAACTTCTTTGTCCATCTTTACACCAGAAAGTAACTTTCCTAGATCTCACCCAGAGACAGACAGGATGCCTGCTCTGATACCAATTGAAATTCTGGTATCAGACGTGTGATGTTAAAGTGCGATGTCACAACAACACACTCTGCAAATGGACAGTAATAACAGAAGCAAATCAACACACAGAATTGTTCACCCAGTTCGGTCTAACTACCTACGTCTGGGGGCTACCAAGCCAGGGATGAAATCACTACTTGTAGAATTAATTTACAGACTCAACAACCCAGTTGACAATCTCCTAAACTTAGTTCCTACTAGTGACTTTCTACCTAAGAAACCACTTAGATATGAGAACACTACTCAATCCCTAAAACACTTCAGTGAGATAATTCTAAGATCACACACTTTGAATATCCCTACTTGATTCTACTTCACAGCTTTGATCAAGAACAACTCAAAACAATAATATCGATTCACACTAGAATGGTTTATAAATCATACACGAAGACACAAACAACAATCAGTCTTTAGCTCTCTTTCTTCGTCACCTTTTCTTTAGCACTGGTGCACTTTATATAGCTCCTTGAATTGGACTTGGACCTGCTACAATATCTGACCTGATTTGTTATTTAAAACTGAATATTTAAAATAGATTTTCTCCTAAAATCTTTTTAAATCTTCAACCTTTTAAATCTCCTACAAATCTGCACCAGATCTCCTATGCAGCAGAAAATATCTATCCCAAGATATTCGCAACCAATGAGACAACTTGCTCTCCACAATTCCAGCTAATACGCAAACCCTAACAACATCACAACCTGATGTTATTAATTCTACAGATCTAATGTCACAACATCGCCATGTGACATCAGACATCCAACTTTAGTAATTTAAATACTTAACATAACCCAGTGTTAAGACTCAATGTTGCAACATCACCACCTTGACATCAACATTGAACATACTTTGTTTTACCAAAATTCCAGCCAATCCAAGAACTAACAATCCTCCTCACTCTTCATAGGTTGGTGATCTTTTTCCTCCTTAACATGTACTACTTCAGGTTGATCAATCCCTTTATCAGTGTCCTTGAGTATGTCTTCTGAAGATACACCTGTACCATGAAAATAACTACCTTTTTCGACATTTTTCGGATAAGACTCATCAAAAGTAACGTGTACCGACTCCTCAACAATAAGTAACCTCTTATTGTAAACCTTATATGCCTTACTTGACTGAGAGTATCCAAGAAAGATACCTTCGTCGGCCTTAGCATCAAACTTACCAAGTGTCTCTTTACCATAATTTAACACGAAACACTTACAACAAAAAACGTGAAGGTGAGATATATTGGGCTTTCTCCCTTTTAAAAGCTCATACGGCGTCTTGTTTAGAATAGGACGGATAAGCACCCTGTTCAAAACATAACAAGCCGTACTTATGGCATCGGCCCAAAAGTATTTTGGAAGGCCACTCTCATTGATCATAGTTCTTCCTAATTCTTCCAAAATTCTATTTTTACGTTCCACAACCCCGTTTTGTTAAGGGGTACATGGTGCGGAAAAATTATGATCAATCCCACGGCTTTCGTAAAATGCTTCAAAAAGATGATTTTCAAACTCACCTCCGTGATCACTTCTAATTGATACAATGTTTGTGTTCAATTTGTTTTGGGATAACTTGGCAAAATTTTCAAAAGCCAAAAAAGTATCGCTCTTGCTTGCTAAGAAGATAGTCCAGCAAAACCTAGAAAAGTCATCGACAATCACAAAACCATAATAGTTACCACCTCGGTTTTTAATCTTAGATGGTCCAAAGAGGTCCATATGGAGGAGCTCAAGGGGTCTCGTGGTTGAAACAATGTTTTTAGACTTAAACGAGATCCTTGTTTGCTTCCCCATTTGACACGCATCACATAAGTGATCCTTTGTGAATTTTATTTTGGGTAAGCCGATTACTAGGTCTTTAGAATCTATCTTATTAAGTAAATCAAAATTGACATGCGCCAATCGTCTATGTCATAGCCATGAATCTTCATTCATAGTGACTAGACACTTGTTGCTACTCAACGACACCTCATTCAAATATAGCATATAGACGTTATTGACCCTCAAGCCTTTAAACACATCATTTTTATCACTAGTTTCAATTATGCAACAATCCTTTGAAAAAGATACTTTATAGTCCTTGTCACATAATTGACTAATACTTAAAAGGTTATGTTTAAGGCCTTCAACAAGAAGCACATATGAGATAGTAGTAGATGAGGGATTACCTACACTACCTTTGCCGAGTATTGACCCTTTATTGTTGTCTCCGTAGGTAACTAACCCCTTTTTCTTTGCCACAAAGTCGATGAAAAGAGATATGTCTCCTGTCATATGTCTTGAGCAGCCACTATCAAGAACCCGTCTTCTTTCCATGGTCTCAAGACTTTGTACCTACACAATCAATCAAGGGAAATAGGTACCCAATTCTTATTGGGTCCTTGGTTGTGAGTGAAACCAGGATTGCATTTGGACAACCATTGATAAATGCCTTTTGGAACAAGAAATCTTCTAAAACGACATTTAGCAATGGTATGACCCCTCTTGCATATAGGCAATTGCAGTTCACTTGAGATTTACCTTTTCTATCTCTATCTCGAATCACATACGTATACCTTTGATACAAATTATTCATACTTTCTCGATAGTGTGATCGATCAATAGCAAAAGTAACTTTAGGCTTTAGAGCCTTGTCTAATTTGGCCTTAAGGGTTCCCACCTTTTTTTTGCCAAATATGACAAGTATCATAACCCCAATTGAACCAAGGAGACTTGTCCTCTTCAATCTCAGCTTTTGATGTATCCACCATAGAGTTTTTAAGAGCTTCTAATTCCTTTTCGGAATCGGAAATCTTTTTCTCCAAATATGAAAAAATCTTTTTGTTCGAGGCTAAGCGTTGAAAAGCTTCCTTAGCCTCATGGTGTAACATATCAAAAGCTTTTTGTAATTCTAAATGAGACATATTATTATAGTGATCGTATTTAGAGTGTTTTACCTCTTTCTTCTTATTTCGATGTGCCATAAGACAAAGATTGATGAATTCACTTTTGTCACTTGAGCTGTCATCTTTTTCCGACTCGGTATCGCTCTCCCAAGCAATGTATGCTCGTCTAGATTTATTTGACCTTTTGTGTTGACGACTCTTATCCTTATCATTGTCTTTCTTGAGTGATGGACAATTCGGCTTGTAATGCCCAGATTTTCCATAATTGAAACAAGACCCTCTCGACTTGCCACTCTTGTTGCCTTCATTTCGTGACTGCCTTCTAAATTTGACAAGATTTTTATCTGAGTGCTGAATTTCATTCTTTCGAATGTACCTATTATATCTTTTCACAAACAGCCCCATATCATCACTCGAGTCATCATCTTCATCATTGTTGGTTTCATTTTCACTTTGCTCTTGAGATGTGGACTTTGAACAAGAAGCCTTAAGAGCTATCGACTTCTTTTTCGTTTCCTTTGTTTTCTCTTTCTTCACACTCTTCTCATGTTTTTCCAAGTTGATGAGCACTTGCTCATGTTCATCGAGTTTGCCAAATAATGTCGTGAGGTCTAGAGTAGTTAGATCGTTGGCCTCCTTGATCGCGGTGACCTTAGGTTGCCACTCCCTGTTAAGACACCTCAAAATTTTATTAGTAGCAACCTCGTTGGGAATTGGTTTACCAAGTATATTTGATTTGTTGATTATATGAGAGAATCTCTTTTGCATGTCGACAATGGTTTCCCCTTGCTTCATGTAAAAGAGATCGAACTCTTGTGTTAACGTGTTGATTCGGGCCAATTTCACATCATTAGTGCCCTCGTGGGTTACTTGTAAAGCATCCCACATGTCTTTGGCCGTTGTACAGTGAGAGACTCTATAATATTCGTCAACTCCCAAAGAGGAGATCAGAATATTTCTAGTATTCCAGTCATAGCTGTACTTTTTCTTATCCTCATCATTCCATTGTGCTTCCGGCTTGGGCACAACATTATTTTCATCGGTCATGGTTATTTCCATAGGACCGTTTAAAATAACATTCCAAATATTCTGGTCAATGGAATTTATATGCACGCGCATACAATCTTTCTAGTAGCTATAATTCTCGCCTGTAAAAGCTGGAGCTATATTATAAGCCCCTTTAGGTTCGTTCGCCATTTTCTAAGAAATTATCTTGAAGCACCAGATAAACCGGAGCTCGTGATACCACTTGTTAGACGATGGCTTGGATCTAGAAGCGGGTTGAATAGATCCCATAATTTATTACACGCTTATGGTGTTCCAAAAAAATTGTGTTTTAAAAATTTAATGCAGAAGCAACCACTGAAATCAATTCGTCTACAACGAACCACTACTAGAAAAATTGGATATGCGTAAAGCCACTAAGAATGATGTGGCGGAGGAGCAAAATAAAATTGAATCAATGATACACAATGTAATCAACTCAAATATATGAACTTGATATTATCCAATCACCAAAGGGTGAATACAACAAACTAAATTCACAAAGCGCTTTAGAAAATTGTGCTTAATCAATTTATCAAACACTTGGCGTGTGAGGCACTCTAAGTGTAAATTTGAAAGCAATGTAAGTGTAGAGCTAATCTAAATACAATCCAAAGGATCGTAGTGTTTTTACAAATCAATTATTCAGCTCTATACTACACTACACCAGAAATTTTCCAATCAATTGATAATTCACAAGTTTAATCAAGATAAAAAATGTAAAAGGATAGGGAAAGAGAGAACAAACACAATTTGTTTAGGCAGTTCCCCTTTCGTCCTCGCTAAGAGTACCTCTGCCCCCAATTCTTAAAATGGAATTGAGATATGTATATATTACCATTGCAAATTATTTATACAAGAGAAAAAAGACACACCAAACCCTCAAACCAATCTTTGATGTCGATGCAAAGTCTTCTCTCCCCTTGATTCAATATGAATCAAGTGCCTTGAATTTGGTCGAACAAATCACTGTCTCACGCTACTCGATTGCAAGAACCCGCAGCTCTTCAATCCCCTTCACTCAGTCGATTTTGATCTTCCACAATTCGATCCCAAATCTTTATCCTACGATCTTCCGATTGTTGCTACTAGATTGACCGAACACTCCGTTCTTCAATCACCTTTGCACGGCTGAATCCTTGTAGAGAAATGATTTGTACAAAAACCCCCAAAATCACCAAGATTCTTGGAGGACAAAACCCTAGGGTTTTATTCAAGAAAAACCCACTGATTCTCAACCTAACACGAAGGATACAACACACCTAAGTCTGGACGTTATCACTTCAAAAAATGCACAACACTAACAAAAATGGTTATGTGTAGTTGTTAGAGAATGCAAGGTTGAAGATGAAGATGAAGAGAAAAATCAGTGCCTATTTCACTTTTCTTGTTTTTTTTTAAAAAAGAGCCAAAATAATATATATATAATGCTAGAACCAAGTAACAAGAATAACAAACATTTGAAATCAAAACACATCAGAAAAATAGTGCACAACGAGCGAACGGTCGACCTATACAGATGGGGGGGTCGACCTGAGCGAACCCGTCAACAAAACTACACAGAAAAATCATGTTTGCATCGACCAGAACAAGACATGCGTCGACACAAACCTCCCAGTTTTTGATAATCAGAAATGCAATCAGTATGAGTCAACGGAAGGGTCGACGCGAGCCCTCTAGCTACTAATTCTGAGAAATACAACATCTTTGAGTCGACCAGAACTGTGTTGTGAGTCAACTCAAACCCTTAAAACTTTTAAAACTCAATATTTTGACATTTCTAAAGGTTCCTAACAACACCTAATGCACATACAACATTATCAACTTGATCAAACACATTTAAAAACACATATTATGCACTTCTATATAAACCTACATGTGTATTCTATATATGCTTGACATGATATACCATTCTACACATAAACATTTTGACATCATTAAAACCGAGTATAGAGACAACTTGCCCTCACAAGGGATTTGATAGTTTCTTTGGGAACCCACTTCTTTGTACTCTTCAACGCTTCATGACTAACCTTGGGCTGAACACACAACTTAGGATATCTATGCAGTCTCAAATAGAAAGGTTTGATATGGCAAAACCTACCACATTAATGACATCTCAACTGCTGGGTCTTGCTTCCCTTTTTACTAAACTGATACCTGCCTTGATGTTGAGACAATTATTTTGAAATCCTTGGCTCTTTCACCCTCCTATTTGAAACAGGTTTTGTAACCTTAGGGTATACTTTCAGAATTTGATTATTAAACCATATGCCTCTTAAGTCACCAACCCTGTGTCCAACTTGAAGAATTTCGTCTAACATGTTAGAACCATTATTCAACATTCTTATAGACTTGGTCATATTTTCAAGCTTGGAGGTCAGCATGGTCACCTCATCCTACAGATTGTAGATATTGGACACACACTCTTCCTTCTCATACTGAAGTTGAGCAATAATTTCCTGCTGTTTCTCACTCTTAATGCACAAATATTTGTAGGAAACAACTAGTTAAGCATAAAAAGTCTCTTCATCACTGAACTCTACATCAAATGCCTAGCTTACAGTTAAAGCAGTTACACGTTTTGCTGTTTCATCATCACTTTCACTTTCCTCTTCAGGCCACAAAGATGCCAATCCCTTAGATTGTTTCTTCAGATAAGTAGGACATTCTGCTTTAATGTGTCCAAACCCTTAGCATTCATGAAATTTAACCCCTCTATTCTGATTGGTCCTTTCTTTAGTTCTTGCTCTTCCTTGAGAGTTATAGTTCCCGCTGGAGTCAAAACTGATGTTCTGGACATTAGGTCTTGACTTCCTCTCCATTTTCTCCAGCATATTATTAAACTGTCTTCCTAGTAACGCAATGGCATTGCCTATCCCTTCATTAGTGTCAAGTTCACTTTCTTCCTCTTCATCTCCTGAATTGGAAACAAAAGCAATGCTTTTGTTCTTCTTCCCAGTTCTGTCATTTATGGCCATTTCAAAGGTTTGAAGTGACCCAACTAGCTCATCAACTCTCACACTGCTGATGTTTTGGGCTTCTTCAATGGTTGTGACCTTCATGTCAAATTTCTTATGGAGAGACCTAAGAATCTTCCTAACCAGCTTTTCTTTTGATATCTTTTCTCCCAAGGCACTAAAGGCATTAGCTATTTCAATAACATTCATGTGAAAGTCATGAATACTTTCATCTTCTCTCATCTTTAGATTTTCAAATTTGGTAGTGAGAACTAAAGTCTAGACATCTTTACCTTGGATGTTCCTTCATGAGTTGTCTTGAGAATTTCCTAAGCATCCTTAGCCACAGTACAAGGGTTGATTAACCTAAACATATTCTTGTCAACTCCATTGAATAAAGCATTCAAGGTTTTGGAGTTTCCAAGATCAGTCTCATCTTCCTCCTTGGTCCAATCCTCTTCTGGCTTCAACGTCTCCTTTCCATCTTTATCTTTAACCACAGGATGCTCTCAACGCTTAATGATAGCCTTCCAAGTTTTACTATCCATAGATTTTAAGAAAGCCACCATACGTGCATTCCAATAGTCATAGTTAGTGCCATCTAAGATAAGTGGTTTATTTATATTTCCTCCTCCTTCCTTGTCTATAGTACCAGAATACAAACTCCCTGGAGCTCACCCAAAAACAAAACAGCGTGACCTGCTCTGATGCCAATTGAAATTCTGGCACGCAGATACCAGATGTCGAGACAGATGTCACAACTTCTAGGATCAAGATAATTTTGATCACATAAGTAAAAATGCAGAAACTTAAATGACAGAAGGATAAATAACACCAGTAATTGTTAACCCAATTCGATGCAATGTCACCTACATTTGGGGGCTACCAAGCTAGGAAGAAAATCCACTATGATAGTATTAGTTCAAAGAAAAACTCCATTGTTTACAACATCTCGCATAACCACTACCTTGTGAAACTTCTACCTAGACACCCTCTAGATATGAGATCCCCATATCACTTCCTAATCAGTCACAATCCCAATGACAATACCTCAAGAAACCAAAAAGAAGAAAAACACTCTTCCAACTACAATACTTAGTTTTGCTTAAAAGCTTCTACTAAGAACAATACCGTCTTGCTTAAAAGCTTTAGAGTGGACAATTAATAATGAACAATCAGTATACCTCAATGCATCAGAAGATACATGAGTGACATATAACTAACACGCACTAAACCCTAAAGACCTACCAAAATACGGTTAATCCTTATGCTTCAAACTTCAGGTGATGTCCAACTTTCAATAGGGTTAGGTCTTCTCTTTAAATAGCCTTCTGTCCACTTGGGCTTGGGCTCTTGGAGCGCAAAACCACCAGGAATCAGCTTTAAATTATAAGCATAATCTCCTGCACAATAATAGGAACAAAATACAAAATTTCCTAAAATGGCTCAATGATCTTTTTTAAGAAAAACTAACAAATATTTCACATCAGAAGTTCCCACAATATCCTCCCTTGGATAATGCAAATGTGTGAATTAAAACACACTAAAAAATCACACTAAAAATACTAAACTAGTTTTGCCCTAACTTTCTAGTATAACATGTCCTGACACATGTCACAACATCATGCTGAAAATGATGTCAGACTATCATGGTAGAACATCTGGTTTAACATCTAGCTAGCAGTATGTTTTACTAAAATGTGTAGGTGGAAATGCTCGCACTTATCGTCATCTATTTGTCCAGGTTGAGGTCGTAGAAATGGAATACGAAAAGTGTCAAAGGATCAACCAACCTAGACTTAGGACTCTTTTTTTCATCTTGTCACCCATCAGATCCATATATGTTTGTTCCGATAGAGGTAGAATGCTTACTCTTTTGAAAATGGGAGCATTTTATTTGTACAATCAGTATAGTGTTCGTCTTTTTGTTTAGCTGAACGCCGTCATCTTTTATGAGTACTTTTGGTTTAGATTTGTAATTTTTAGTTTTATTTATTTCTACGTGGAAGTGCCACTGTTAACCATAATATGGCTATGTACGAAAGTTCTATGAATATATATGAAGTATATTTTCTTTTATGTTACTTATTTGTTTTAAAGTTTTCTACATTTTCTTACTACGAAAAAATTAGATTCAATTAATTATAATTCCACTAATGGGACATAGGTTGTAACTGGGTTGCCTAATACGCCGAGAGGACGTGATTCCATTTGGGTAGTAGTGAATAAACTGACGAAGTCGGCACATTTCATTCCGATTAATATCAGTTTTCCTTTACAGAAGCTGGCAGAAATTTATATTAAGGTGATTGTGAAGTTGCATGGAGTCCCGTTCAGTATTGTGTCAGATAGAGATCCAAGGTTCACTTCCAGGTTTTGGGAGAGTTTGCAGGAAGCTTTGGGATCGAAACTGAGGTTGAGTTCGGCCTATCATCCGTAGATGGATGGACAGACAGAAAGGACTATACAATCTTTGTAAGATTTGTTAAGGGCTTATGTACTTGAACAAGGTGGTGCTTGGGATAGCCATTTTCCGCTGAATGAGTTCACTTATAATAACAGTTATCATTCCGTATTGGAATGATGCCTTTTGAAGCATTGTATGGTCGGAGGTGTCAGACGCCTTTGTGTTGGTATGAATCTGGTGAGAGTGTAGTACTTGGACCTGAGATTGTTCAGCAGACTACCGAAAAGATGAAGCTGATTTGGGAGAAGATGAAAGCTTCGCAGAGCAAGCAGAAAAGTTACCATGATAAGAGGAGGAAAGATATTTAGTTCCAAGAAGGAGACCATGTGTTTTTGAGAGTCACCCTGGTGACCGGCGTTGGACGTGCGTTGAAGTCGAGGAAGCTTACTCCTAAGTTTATTGGTCCGTATCATATTTCTGCAAGAGTTGGACCTGTTGCCTACAGAGTAGCATTGCCACCCAATTTGTCGCATTTGCACGATGTGTTCCACGTGTCACAGCTTCGGAAGTATGTTCCAAATCCGTCACATGTGATCCCGATGGATGATGTGGAAGTAAGGGATAACCTTACGGTGGAGGCCTTACCAATACAGATTGAAGACCGCGAGGTAAAGTAGTTGAGAGGTAAAGAGATCACCCTTGTGAAGGTAATGTGGGGAGGTGCTTCCAGAGGGAATATGACTTGGGAATTAGAGAGCAGGAGGTGAGAGTCGTATCCAGAGTTATTCGTATGAGGTAAATTTTCGAGGACAAAAATATTCTAAGTAGGGGAGAGTTGTAACACTCCAATTTATTTTAATTATTTTTCGTAATTAAAATTATATGATGTTGCGTATATGTGTATGACTATGTGTGTTTTGGTTGCCCTTAGTATGAGGTAGTGATCTTAGAATTATAGAGAATAAGGTATCAGAGGGTGTAGGACCAATTATGTAGAGATATGTGGTGTGGTTAGTAAGTAATTATTAATTTAAATAATTTAGTTGGAATTATTTGGATTTAAAATAATTAGTTTAATTATTTTATTTATTTAAAATTGGATAATATGAGTGGAGAGATGATAAGGGCAAGGTGGTCCATTCATGAAGATTAGTAAGGGTAAAGAAGGGAAAACATATTAGGGGTCTAAGGGTTATAGTAGGAAAAAGAAGAAATTGGAAAAGGGGAGAATCATTTTTTGCCGATCGATCGTATTCTGAAGAAAAGAGGAAAAGGGAATGGGAAGCAGAGCTAGGGCTTAGAGAGTATCTGAAGAATCTTCATCTAAGGTAAGGGTGGGGTTCTTTAATCTCTTAAGGGTTGTATAATGTATGTGTTAGGTCTTTGATTGGCTACATTTTGGCTAAAACAAGTTTACAGAAAGATGTTGGTTTACAACAAGATGTTGGGTATTACTGTCATGATAAATGTCATAACATCTTGGTCTGGTACAACAGGTGCTGCTGTTATATGTTTCAGACAGATGTCGAATGAGATGTTATGACATCTTTGTCTGCTACAGCAGGTCCTGCTGTTGTATATCTCTTGACGGATTTGATTTGATTTGATATACCTCATCATTATATGCAGGTCAAGGAGATTAGGAACAAAGTGCATATTTGATTGGATTTCATAAAAAAGGATCTTGGAGACTTTTTAGGAAACTATTTGGAGATTTGTTCCTATCTTTGTGGAGAAGATCTTGCAGCTGAATTAAAATGTGAAGATTGGATTTGATTGAAGAGTCCAAGCCCATACTGCAAGAGTCTATAAATAAGGACTTGCTAAACCTAAAATAGTAAGCACACACAACAATAAGCCGTTGGTGCAACATAAGGGTTCAAGGTTTTGAGAGTCTCTTGTGTAGTTAGTAAGTCACCCATGTATCTTTTGATACTATGTGGTCGACATAGGCTGTTGTAAATTGTTCTCACTCGAAGCTTTGAAGCAAGAGTTGAGTATTGTTCTTGTTTAAAGCTTTTAAGCAAAACCGTGTATTGTTGTTAGTCAAGAGTCTTGGCTGAATCTTGTATTGGAAGGGGTGTCTTTCAATAGGGTAGATACAGTTATGGTGTAGTAACTGTTATATAATCACAGGTTGTGATTTAGGAAGTGAGAGGGGGTTCTCTTATCATTTAGATGTGACTTCTAATGATAAAGTCTTCATTGGGTAGTGATAGGTTAACGTGGGTGCTTTGTGAAAACCTGAGGTTGTTTGCATAAAACTATACTACTGATAGTGATTACTTCTTCCTGGATTGGTATTCCCCAGATGTAGGTGAGTTGCACCGAACTGGGTCATCATGTTCTGTGTTGTTTATCATTCTGCTATTTTTAGTCCAGTCTTGATTAACATGTTGGATCAGATGTCGTGACATCTGCATGTGTGCAGTTCTGATATTCAAGGTCTGCTGTTGCGTCTCCTAGTTTAAATGATTGTGTAGCACAATGTCTTGACATGTGTTAGGACATCTGCTGTCTGCATAGGCCAGGATTTCAATTGGTATCAGAGCAGGCATCCTGTCTGGTTCTAGATGAGATCTTTGGGAACTACTTTCTGGCATTTAAACAAGGAGGAGTTTTGAAGACCAGATCAATCAACTCAGACATACTCAAGAGTATTAATGGATGAGATGGATGTTCTGGATTGAAGGGAGCAACCCCGAGATTGTTCATATTGCTGAGGAGATTCTACAACAACTATAGGAGAAATGGATAGTTCTCTTGTTGGTGTGTCTTATAGGATGTTATGACATCTTATTAGGGCAAGCAAGATCTGTTCCTTGGTGGTTCCGCTGCATGTGTTTCTGATGGAAGAGCTCTAGAATTATGGGATTCTGGAGTTGTTACTGAAGACAGTTGGTGGAAGGCCTCAATCGTCGGCCTCTATATTTGAAGATATCTGCATTTTTTTATTCCAAAGTCGGGAGCAATGGAGGAAATGGAGTTGTGGTTAGATATCTGGTATGGTGACTTGGTACTTAGAAGCTTGGTTTCTTAGTGCAGTTTGGAGTCAGTTGAAGAGGAGAGGAGTTGAGTGAAAGTTTATCAGGTTCTTGCTCTAGGAGTTTGATAAATGTTTGGTCGGCTAGGTTATCAAAGATACTTGAGAATTCTCTCAAGTCCACTCATAAAGACATCTATGTCATGTATCTGGAGTCTTCTAGTTACTCTTCTGACTAGAAGGTTGTAGCACGATTTTTGTGGTCCTGAGTCACGATCGCTTGGGCACTACAGTTCAATTCATTTTTTATCCTATTAAGCTGATTAGGGAAGGGAAATAGATGTATCCAATTAACCCTGCTTGCATACTGAGTTTGAACAGCGGTCTGTTAGGTTACAGATGCGATTAAGATGTGGGTCCCTCTTCAGTTTATTTTTTTAAGCTCAGAATGTCTGGATCATTTGCGAGGTTTTTGGTAAGATGTTAGGACTTGGTGCTTTTGGGTTGATATATGGAGGTACTGGATTTGGGTCTTTGATTCGTATGCTCGCTAATATTTTTTGTAATCTTATGCCTATGTATTCCCGTTTAACGAAACAGGGAAATTAGAGCGATCGTAGTTCCTCCTATTCTATGGGAGGAAAAAGGTTGTTTTGGTGTCTTATTCAAAGCCCAAGGCATGAAGCAAAAGGTGATTTGTATCTTGTTCAAAGCCTAAGATGTGAAGCTAAAGGGTTAGATAGAGTTTGTCATCTCTAAAGAGGAGTGGATGATGTTTGTATGCTGTGAGTAAGGCACAAATTTCGATGCTAAAAGGTTGATTGACTCAACCGGGGTTTTCTTTATACAAAGCCTAAGAGGAGGATATTGACCCAACAAGAGGGTGTTTATTACTTGTCTCGTACGAAGCCCGAGATAGAGGCTAAAAAGGTTGACTCAACAAGAGAGTACTAACAAGTGACTGACTCAACAAGAGAGTGCTTTTATATGTCTTGTACGAATCCCAAGACGGAAGCTAAAAATGGTTGACTCAACAAGAGAGTCTTGAACAGGTGATTGACTCAACAAGAGGGTCTGAAAGTTGTTTGACTCAACAAGAGAGTCTTTTATACTCAACAAGAGAGTGATTTGTGGTCTCGTACGAAGCCCGAGATAGAGGCTAAAAAGAGATTGACTCAACAAGAGAGTATTTTATACTCAACAAGAGAGTGTTTATGTGTCTTGTACAAAGCCCAAGACGGAGGCTAAAAGTGGTTGAATCAACAAGAGAGTCTTTTATACTCAACAAGAGAGTGTTTTTCTATCTCGTACGAAGCCCGAGATGGAGGCTAAAAGGAGGTTGACTCAACAAGAGAGCCTTTTTATACTCGACAAGAGAGTGTTTTTATATGTCTTGTACAAAGCCCAAGACGGAGGCTAAAAGGTGTTTGACTCAACAAGAGAGTCTGAAAAGGTTAGCTCCGCTGGGGAGAATCATTTGTACAAAGCCCAAGAGGAGGTTGTATTACCGCTGTGGATTCTGGAGATCCTGAAGCGGGTCCAAGTGTGGGGAACTCTCATGAGAGAGACCGAGGTTTCTTCCTATGTTTGAAAGGAACTTGAGAATGTCTTTGAGACTCAAAGGTCTTAGACTGTCCAAGTCTAGAGTTTAATCTTTTGTACAATGCCCAAGAGGAGGCACGTGCATTAAGGGATGAGTATCAACCCTACAATGGCCAGAGTTTTGACACTGGAAGGACTGCTCTAGTGAAGGATGACTAAGTTCTGTCTTATACCTTTAAGAGGTCATCAGGGTCCTTGTATTAAGCCCAAGAGAAGGCATGAGAACTTCTAAGAAGCCGAAGGGTCCTTGTACAATGCCCAAGAGGAGGCGGGGATGCTTTTAGGAAGCCTGTGGCTCCCCAAACAACGAGAAGTTCAAGACATGCTATTCACTGAGAATAGATCAAGCCAAGAAAGTCTGAAAATTTGGAAGAAACACAAGAGATGCCATTCATGGAGCAAAGATCATCTCTGGGGAGTTAGAGTTTCTTTGACAATGTCTAAGGGTGACAGTCTGAGAAAGGGTTCACCGAGAATGCTGCCTTTCACGTCTCTATATTATTTAACCCTAAGAGGAGGGAAGACTGTATCAGGAAATCCTATGGGGATCTAGTTTTATTTGTATTTAAGAGTGACCAATAGGGCTTTACCTAGTGCTATACGTAGTTGTCGGGGAAAACTCTAAATAACTATACTAGTATTACACAATGGATATGTGACAAGTATATAAAGGTTTGTGAAAGAAGACTTACAGTGAAACAACCCCACAATAAAGTTATATATATATGAAAGCGGTAAATGAAAGCGGATAAACACTTACTCGTTGTAGAGCTTCCATGTTGTTTGGTTAGTTGTTCAACAAAGAAAGTTTTGATAACAACATATATTTGAATTCAAAATCAAAGGAGAAAGTGCTTTGAAAAGATGGTTGGGGCTTACAGCTCGAGGAGAGGTCAAAGTTTTAACGATGATTGCACTGTCGTTTTGAAAAATGTACCGAGGGACTTATACAATATGTGACGCCCAAAAGGTTTTGGTCTAAAAAAGGGATAGGTCTTACACTCTATTAGAGGCCCACTAAGTGGTTTTTGTACAAGTGGTGGGGCTTACAGCTCAAGGAGAGACCCATTAAGTTGTTTGAAAAATGGCGACCGCGCCAAGATTTTTGAAAATGTGTTGGGACTTATACAATGACTGAGGCCCAAACTATTTTGGTTTCAAAGCGGGATTGGGTCTTACGCTCTATTAGAGGCCCAAAGATTATTTTGAAAAGAAAAATGGGACTTACAACGCAAGGATAGGCCCAATTGTTTTGTTGAGAAGGCGACGATCACGCCGTTCACTTAAAATTGTTTAGAGGGACTTATACAATAAGTGAGGCACACAATTGGTTTATTTACAAAAGGATTGGACTTACACTTTATTAGAGGCCCACTAAGTTTGAAACAAGATTTGTGAGGGTGAAAATCAAAGAAGCCCTAATTTTGTTTTTCTTTAAAAGTAAATATTTATAGAAAATCAATAAAATGATAAAAATACCAAATATATTTGAATAAACCACTTGTGATTTTTGTTTAAGGTTTGAAAAATGAGGTTTTAATCACAAGATGATTTAGAACTCATTTGGTTTTGATTTTCAAAATAAATATTCACTTTTAAATGTTTAAAAACAATTAAAAATGAATTTATTCATAAAAATACCAACTATATTAAATAAATAATATAACTTTGATTTTTTTGTGGAATAAAATATTTCAATATTTTTTTTATTTTTTGCAAAAAGAACCAATAAAAAATAATTAAAATTGAGGAAGTTATTAATTTTTCAAATCATTAAGAAATAATATGAAAAATAGTAAAAAGTGGAAAAAATAGTAAAAAGAGGGTCTGGGGCGAGGGGGATTCGAACCCCATACCTCTTGTGTACAACATGCACGCTTTACCACCGGGGTGGTGATACATCCGTGTATTGAAACAAAACCACAAATATACAAGCCTTGCCTTGTTTTTGGCCTGGCCAAGGGCAAGGCAAGGCAAGATTTTGGTTAGAAACGTGAAGGCCATAACTTTCTCATTTCTCCATGGATGGAGGCAAAATTTATATGTATCTGGCCTTGAATTTCCTAAGTAATCCAATGGTGGCGGTGGTTTTTCCAGAAAATGAATCCTCCTTAAAACCCGATAATGGTTTTGAAAAAGGCCATGGTTTGCATTTTCTGTGTTACCTCTTGGTACATGTATGAATTACATGATAAATTGGTGCAAACACAACATATATAACATGTATAAGAGATGCATGATCAGTGGACTTCAAAGCAAGGCATATTTCAGAGAGTTCAAGTTGTGATGCTTACCTCTTTTTGGAGCTTTTGGGCTATCTACCAAGTGCTTTATTCCAGAAATGTTTTGATGCTTTGGACACCCTCAAATGATCCCTTAGAAGCTTTTAGAGTGGTTGGAACCAGCTGGAAACCTCAGGAATGGAAATTGGCCCTTTCTTGCAAAAGGGGCAAAAATGGCCAAAATAGCAACTCTCTCAAATGATGTTCCAGATGTGTGGAACCATTTGGGACAGTTCAAGGATGATATTTGGAGTGTGTTTGAGGTTTTATCTAGTTTGGAAAGTGACTAAATCAAGACATGGCTTACAAAATGCACAAAAGTCCAATTTTGAGGTTTTGAGAGGGGACTTTGAGATTTTGGTGTTACAGATCACTTGTTAGAGTTTGGACAGCTTGGATATGACATATTGGATGTGTTTGGATCATGAGCTGTGATGAAATTGCTCTCTAACTCAAAAACTCATAGTTACCTTGCTAAAGAAGGCAGTTTTGCCTAGAGAAAGAGATTTTGAGGAAAACAAGTGTTGTATAGCTTTGGTGTACTCAAACTGAGCACAAATGAGCTCTATATATAGTAGAGCAAGTTTGTTTTGGCTGCAATAGTGAATGGCAACTGCTGCAGAGGTTTGGCCAATGTTAATCAATGGGAATCCAAGTCTCCTCTAGCCATTGACTAGAGGTTAGAGCACAGGCTATTGGTTCCCTAGTTCTTGGATAAGTCTTGACTGAATTCAGTTGGGAAAGGCTCAGTCCATACAACCTTGGTGCATCCATTAAATGCTCCAAACCAAAATTGGAGTCTTGTTCCCTCTTTAGGCATTTCTAGGTTTGACATGCTACTTTTGGTTCCAAAGACTTGGGAGGCTGATGGATCAGTGTTTGTCCCTACTTGGTCCCCCCTTGAGGTGTTCAGATGGATAGATTTGCTTACCTTTTGCAAAATTTAATCAAATCGAGTAAAATCCCCAAACCTGCCTTGCCATGACAGTTTGCAGCAAGGCATATTGGCATGGTCATATCTCATGGCTTAAGTGGAATTTCATGGAGTTCTTGGCCATTTTGGAAAGCCCTCATATGATACAACATGTGTGTGATCATAGTTGGTCTTGATACTTTTTGGATCCAAGTGAAAAATCCCCCATACTTTTGGGAAAAAAGCCAGACAGATTCTGACTTAGTGAAAATTTCACTTAAGTGTTGGAAAAAGTGGCATTTCATGTTTTCAGCCATTTTGATCATTCCATAACTCAAAATCCATGATGAATTGGAATGAGGTGTAGTTAAAGCTTTTGTAGAGGGCCATGATAGCTACAAATCCAGCTTTGAATGGAGAAAAATGGCCTTGTGGTTTAGGAGATATGATCCTCCAAAGTTGGTACCCTAGCCATTTTGTTCCATAAATTAGAAAATTTCTAAGTTTTTTATGGTTACCCCTTTTACAAGTTATCCCACTTTTCTTGATTTTTCTTGATGAATGATGATTCCAATCACATATAAACATTGTTTTAGGGTCAAGGAACCATAATTGTGAAAAATCTCAAAAAGTCAAAGTTGATTTTTGTGCACAGTTGACTTTTTGTCAAATGAATTCCATAGGTTTTATTAGGTGTATTGAATCATGTCCCAAGGTTTGGGAGCAGGCCTGGGTCAAAAGTCAAAGATACAATTGACTTTTCCTGCGAAACCCTAATTGTGGTTCTGATGAATTTGAAACTTGTTGATCAAGTTTCTTGGATCAATCCGTTGTTGTAAATGGATCAATGTGGCTTATTAGAGACCCTCAAATCATGTCTTGAGGTATTGGCTCATGTTTTGTCCCAAAAGTCAACTTAGGGGTGAATTAGGTCAAGAAACCCTAATTCCTGATTTGTGGTAAATGCATCCCCTGAGGTAAAATTGACTTGATGATTGGGTCTATGAGGTACCTTGGAGTATCTTAAGTTGTGATTTGAAGCATTGGCTCATGCCCAGAGGAAAATTTCCCTCTGGAGACCCTGGTCGACCAAGACCCTAATTTGGTGACACTGGCGATCTTGAGGCTTGATCCACTCAGAATGTTGCAACCTTATGCTTGATTCTTAAGGTGGGAGTCCTCCTGATCCATTATGGATGTTTGAGAGGTTTAGAAAAGTTGAAGATCATGTCATTTCTTGATTGGTCCTTTGTCTAAGAGCTCTGAGAGGGCTTGAAACCCTAAGTTTGATTGTAGTGGATGGTCACCCATTTTTGGGGAGACTAATGAGGTATAATGGTCCATCCATATTGTGATGATGATTTGCATAATGATGGGGAATCTTAGTGGTAAAATTTTGGGGTATGACAGATGCCCCTATTTAATCTTCTTGGACCCGAAGGTGTGAATGGCGAGGTATTCATGCATTCGGGGTGCAAGAGGATTAAATATCAGAATACCCGAAATTTTGATGGTGGTTATGAATGGTAGTTTGCTCATCCATCTTCTTTTGCTAAGCAATGATGCTTTGAAAAGGTAAAAACTTCCCCTCGATCCTGGTTTTCAGCCACATAACTGATCTGAGTTTCTGGTGTAAACTTCATCTCGATCCAGGTTTCCTACCAAGGAACTGGTCTCAGTTTCTAAAATAAACTTCCCCTCGATCCTGGTTTCCTACCAAGGATCTGGTCTCAGTTTCTGAAATGAACTTCCCCTCGATCCTGATTTCCTACCAAGGATCTGGTCTCAGTTCCTGAAATGAACTTCCCCTCGATCCTGGTTTCCTACCAAGGATCTGGTCTCAGTTTCTTTTGTCAATAAACTTTCTTGACAAGGGACGCTATTCGTAGTGGTTTTCCTCAAACTTCTCACCAAATTTTCCTGGTAAGATGCCATTTGATGGAAAAAGATTTGATGTCAGAGTTACTGGGGAACCCAGTCGTCTGAGTTGTAGAGGTGTGCAAACTTCTCTGTTGGAGATGCCATTTGTTGACTCTACTGGGGGAAAACAAATCTCTTGAGAGACTGCTTTTGCTTGGGGTATTACATCATACTTTTCTAGGGATCTCCTCGGAGAAATGCCATACAACGTACCCTAATTTCGAGGTGCTGATGACTTCATTAACATTGATTTTCTGGAGAGAAGAACCACTGTGTTGCTGAGAGTCTTTAGTTGCGAGGCTCTCTCTGGGATTTTCCTTAATCCAGGAAAGCAAAAATATTATATTCAATGGAGAAGAGTGACGTTTGTCGAGAGTTTTCTTGTTTTTCAGAGGTTCAAGTTATCAAAGTGGTTAAGGGCCTTCTCCATCCCAGAAATAAAATGGAGGATAGATCACTCAGATGAGGCATTTTCTGACGAGAAAATAACTGACAACTCGATTGAGAGGACTTTTATCACTAGGGGATTAGACCGACCGGAGTGATAGTGATGCAATATGAACATGAATGTAAATCAATAATGCATGATGTATGTATGTTTAGGCTGACAAAACTGACACAACATACAGACTAATGGATGAACGCGACTGGATACTTGGCCACTGCAGGGGATGAAAAGTACCATTTGGTCCAAAATAGCAATTCTGCCTTGCTTAGGAGAGATAGTCCTTATGGGGAACAACCGTTGGTCGGGCTTAGGAGATAAGAACTCTGCCGGGGGTGTCAGATGAAACATGGTCTCTGACATAGTTGATCCTTCATTCAGGTGCACTGGTTTAGAAGGAGTACTTTGATTATGTACTTTAAGGTTCAAACACCTTTGGAGAAGTGATCGATGTTCTTTTGACGTTCAACAGTAAAAAGAATTGCCATCTTTACTTTAAAAGCAGAAAAAGTTTTAATAAGTAAATTCATTTTTGTTTTATTTCAAGAATCGTTGATCATATTAAAATGTCGTTCTATAAAGCTAAAACAAATAAAAATTATCAACAAAGCACCAGGGCTTAAATTTTATTGATAGGATGGAAATCAGCCAAGCGCGTGATTCCATGGAGTATTTACAAAGTTAGAAAATGGCAATTTTAAGGGAAAAGGGCTACATTGAAACATAACGACCGTTATCCTTCTACCAACTTTGAATTCTGGACATCCCGAGCTTCTGTCGAAGATGACCTTGATTGGAGTTTTCTGGATGGATGGCATGACTGCTGCTGTGGGATTTTCCCCCTATTGAACATAGTTACTTGCCATTATCCCTAACTTTTTCCTGGATTGTACTTTGAGATTTCCAATCCACCGGGATGATTTTTGATTATGTCTCTAATTTTTGCCTGGATCGCCCTTTCGGGTTTTCAATCCACCGATACTTTTTTTTTTAGTTTAGGCGAAGTATTTCTTGACTACATCAACATTCGTGGGGTAGGAAAATTCCTCTCCGTCCATGGTTGCAAGTCTCAAGGCGTCGCCTGAGAAAGCTTTTTTGACCACGTAGGGGCCGTCATAATTCGGAGTCCATTTGCCTTGAGAGTCAGTGAGAAATGATTGTATCTTCTTGAGCACAAGGTCTCTTTTCTTAAAGACGCGAGGTCAGACCTTTTTGTCAAATGCCTTCTTCATTCTCTGTTGATACAACTGACCATGGTGTAGTGCCGTTATTCGCTTTTCCTCGATCAGATTCAGTTCTTCGTGTCGACTTTGACACCATTCAGCTTCTGTTAGCTTAGCTTCCTTTAATACCCGGATTGATGGGATCTCTACTTCTATGGGGAGCACTGTCATGCCATATACTAGAGAGAAAGGGATTACCCCTGTTGAAGTGCGGACAGATGTACGATAACCGTGAAGAGAAAAGGGTAGCATCTCGTGCCAATACTTGTAGGTTACAACCATCTTTTGAACAATCTTCTTGATGTTCTTGTTAGCCGCTTCTACCGTTCCATTCATCTTAGGTCGGTAGGGAGATGAGTTACGGTGCTCGATCTTGAACTCTGCACACAACTCTTTCATCATCTTGTTATTTAAGTTGGATCCATTATCAATAATGATCTGGCTTTGAACACCATAACGATAGATGATATTGTTTTTGATAAAGCGGACCACCACTTGTCGGGTTACATTGGCATATGACGCTGCTTCGACCCACTTGGTGAAGTAATTAATGGCTACCAGGATGAACCGATGTCAGTTTAAAGCCTTGGGTTTGATCATGCCAATCATGTCGATTCCCCATATGGAAAAAGGCCATGGGGAAGATAGAACTTTGAGATGCGTTGGCGGTACATGGATCTTGTCAGCGTATATTTGACACTTGTGACATCTCCTCATGTACTTGTAGCAATCGGATTCCATTGTCAGCCAATAGTACCCTGATCTTAGAATTTTTCTCGCTATTGTGTGTCCATTGGCATGAGTGCCAAAGGATCCTTCGTGAATCTCTTTTATCATCATGTCTGCTTCGGGTCTGTCTACGCATCGAAGGAAGACCATGTCGAAGTTTCTCTTATAGAGTGTATCACCGCTCAGAAAGAAGCTGCCTGCCAGCCTTCTGAGGGTTTTTCTATCTTTCCTGGATGCCCCAGGTGGGTACTCTTATTTCTGAAGGAAGCATTTGATATCGTGATACCAAGGTTTGTCGTCTATGACTGCCTCATTGTGAAGATGTAAGCGGGCCTTTCTAGGCGCATTATGTCGATCTTAGGTAAGTCGTTCCATTGGCCTACACTAATCATGGAAGAGAGGGTGGCTAATGCATCAGCCATGTGATTCTCTTAACGAGGGATGTGACGAAACTCGATTCTGTTGAAGAAAGGTAACAACCTTCTTGCATAGTGTTTGTAAGAAATCAGTCTTGATTGGTATGTGTTCCAATCTCCTTTCATCTGATTGATAACCAGGGTTGAGTCGCCATATACGTCCAAGTTCTTGATCCTTAAGTCGATCGATTCTTCGAGACCCATGATACAAGCTTCGTATTCGGCCTCGTTATTTGTGCACTTGAACATAAGTCTAGCGGTGAAAGGAATGTGGGTACCCTGGAGTGTTATGATGATTGCCCTAATTCCGTTTCCATAATGATTGACAACTCCGTCAAAGATTAGTCCCCATTGGGAACCTGGTTCTGACCCTTCACTGGGTAGCGGTTCATCGCAGTCTTTCATTTTTAAATACATGACATCTTCGTCTGGGAAGTCAAACCCAACTGATTCTTGATCGTTAATCGGTTGATGAGCTAAATGATCAGCTAAAACACTTCCTTTAACGACATTCTGAGCGTGGTATTCTATGTCATATTCTGATATCAACATCTGCCAGCGGGCAATTCTTCCCGTGAGAGCAGGCTTTTCAAAGACATACTTTATTGGATCCATTTCTGAGATTAACCAAGTAGTGTGACAAATCATGTACTGGCGTAGACGTTTGGCTGCCCAAGCCAAAGCATAACAAGTTTTCTCGAGCATAGTGTACCGAGTCTCACAGTCGGTGAATTTCTTGCTCAAATAGTAAATGGCAGACTCTTTCCTTTTTGTTTCGTCTTGTTGGCCAAGTACACAAACCATCGAGTCTTCCAAGACTGTTTGGTAGATGATCAGTGGTCTTCCTTCCACTGGAGGTGATAGAATTGGTGGGTTCAACAGGTATTCCTTGATATTGTCGAAGGCGGTTTGGCAGTCCTCTGTCCAAACACAGTCCTGATTCTTTTTGAGTAATTTTAAGATCGGCGCACATGTCGCGGTCATGAGGAATATGAATCTGGAGATGTAGTTCAAACGTCCTAGGAATCCCCTAACTTGTTTTTCAGTTTGCGGAGAAGACATTTCTTGAATGGCCTTGACCTTGTCAGGATCAACCTCAATTCTTTTCTGGCTGACGATGAATCCCAAAAGTTTCCCTGAACGGACACCGAAGGTGCATTTGTTGGGATTCAAATGGAGTTTGTACTTTCTCAGCCGCTCGAATAGTTTTGATAGGTGGGTCACATGCTCCTCCTCTGTTCTAGATTTGGCAATCATGTCATCGACATATACCTCGATTTCCTTGTGTATCATGTCATGGAACAGAGTAGTCATGGCCCTTTGATAGGTTGCCCCGGCGTTCTTCAAACCGAACGACATTACCTTGTAACAAAAAGTCCCCCATGGGGTGATGAAGGAAGTCTTCTCCATGTCTTTCGGCACCATTTTTATTTGATTATAGCCCGAGAATCCATCCATGAAGGAGAAGACTTTGAACTTTGTTGTACTGTCAACCAGGATATCAATGTGTGGTAAAGGAAAGTCATCCTTTGGACTAGCCTTGTTTAGATTCCTGTAATCCACACACATTCTGACCTTCCCGTCCTTTTTCGGAACTGGTACGATGTTGGCTAACCATTGAGGATATTCTGATGTGGCGAGGAAACCTGCGTCAATCTGTTTCTGCACTTCCTCTTTGATTTTTATGGCTATGTCTGGATGAGTCCGTCTCAACCTATGCTTTACCAGAGGACATTCTGATTTCAACGGTAGATGATGTTCCACGATGCCGGTATCCAACCGTGGCATGTCCTGATAGGACCAAGCGAATACATCGGGAAACTCTTTGAGAAGATTTGTCAAACTTTCTTTGACAGTTGAACTGAGCAGTGCCCCAATCCTGACTTCCTTTCCTTCTTCCTCTGAACCTAAGTTGACCGTTTCCAACGGCTCATTATGAGGTTTAATGGACCTTTCCTCTTGTCTGAGTAATCGGGAGATCTCTTCCAGAATTTTGTCGTCATCTCCTTCTTCAGCCCTAAATACCGGGAATTCAAAGTTGAGAGAAGGCATCGAATCGCGTGTTTCAACGGGGTTTAAGACAAGCAATCTGCATGACGTGATGATTCGTGTTTAGAAGAGATAGATAAAATGCAAGAGTGTGTGCAATGTATTTTTTTTACTGTTTGTTTTTATTATTTGAATTATTTTTTAGGATTACCATTTTCTGAAAAACGAAAAGAGAAAAAAACAATTAATGCGGAAATTACAGAACGACGTTTATTTATTTATGATTTTGTCGATTCTTGAAACTACAGCCCTATAAAACAAAACTCTGTCGCTCTGGGCGAAGCGAAGAGGGATATTTACAGAAAGCGAGCCCTATCAAAACATCCGTTTCACCTGGGCAGGGTGAAAAGTTAACATAAAGACGACAATTACTTAGACTTATAAACCATCTTCGGAACATCGACAACAACCCATTGGCGGCGAACTCCTCGGTGAATCACAAAGTTTGGTACCTTCCTTGATTTGTCTTCAGAAATAACGCTGATTTCTGGTGGAGCAGGATCATTGGAATCTGTCTCCCAGGTAGAGTTGTCGTAGGAGGATTCCTCAGTTGTATTTTGCATAGTATTTGTGCTCTCAGGTGGATCTCCCCACCCAGTTGGCTGAATGTCTTCGAGCCTGATGCGCGAGCTTTCAGGAGTGGTGTATTTGACCATGAATTCGTATTTTCCACTCGGTTGTCCCAAGGTGTCCCATACTTCTTTGGGACTGGAGGAGTCATCTCTCTCGATGACGTTGACCTCGGGAAAGGCATAGTTGATGAACTCTAGTCCTGCAAATTTTGCAAATTCATCGTCGTGCTGGATATTTTCTAAATGACCTGAGTGTTAATCCCATGACATGGTGGGGACGTAGGTATTCTTTTCTATGATGCTCAACTGATATGCATCATTTGGCTGATTTTCTTGCCCCGAGTCTCCTGGGTATGGCTGCCAGATAGGCAGGCCATTCATCGGGCCATAATAGTCGTGGTCAAAGTTATCTTTCATCAGAGTGTCTTCCTCTAATGAGTTTGGCGGAGCATGACATCCTTCTAGATTACAATCTCCGTATATCTTTTCGACGTCTGACCTTGGTATAAATCTCGAACTCTGTGCGGGATAGCAAAATGGCATAGGCACCTCTTCCTGAGACATATAACCGTCCTCGTTAAGATAGGACTTCCATTCTTCATCTGTATCAGAGGAGTCTCCCTCATTGATAGTATGTACTTCTTAAGACACTGGGTGAAGGAAACCTCCATTATGGAAGAAGTTATGAACAAGATGAAGACTTTCACCGTTAGTGGCAATCTGGGTACAGGTTGAGGAAAAGCAAAGACCTTTATTTGTCTTGTTATCCGTAGGAATGACAAGCTGTCCTCATCCTTTTGCATTGTTACTCTCGATTACTTTGAGAGCATCTTTGTATGAGGAAATCGATGTTCCTTTTTCTGATTGTTTCTCATTGCCCACCGAAAGTGTCTGGAACTGAGTTCCAACAACCTCTTCTGGTTCTGCACAAGTGGATAATGAAAGGTTACTCACGATCAGGGCTTGTTCTCCACAGACCGTGACGAGTTGGTCATTCTTGACAAACTTTAGCTTCTGGTGAAGTGTCGAAGTTACTACCCCAGCCTGGTGTATCCATGGTCTTCCTAATAAGCAACTGTATGTTGCCCGGATGTCCATGACCTAGAAAGTGACTAGGAAAGTGTGAGGACCGATAGTTATGGGAAGGTCGACTTCGCCAATAACTATTTTCCTGGATCCGTCAAATACTTTGACGACGACCTCACTGCCTCTCATCGAAGGTCCTTTGAATAATAGTTGCATCAGAGTGGAATTCAGCATGACGTTGAGAGCCGATCCGGTGTCTACCAATACGCTGGCTAAGGCATCGTCCTGGCAGTTGACTGTGATAGTGAGTGCCATGTTGTGACTTTGCCCTTCTTCCAGCAGTCTTTCATCACTAAATCCCAAGTTGTTGCAGGAAGTGATGTTAGAGATGATGCTATCGAACTGTTGTATTGACACATCCTGTTCCGCAAAGGCTTGTTCTAAGACTTTCTGTAGAGCCTCTCTGTGGGCTTCAGAACTGAGTAAAAGAGATAACACAGAGATCTTTGAAGGAGTTTGTAAAAGTTGATCAACAATGTTGTATTCACTCCTTTGGATGAGCTTCAGCATCTCATCATCGTTTGTTGAAAGGTCGGGATCACTGGATTGACCGACTGGTGGATTAGGAACTTATGTTTGAGGTTCTTTTTCTATGTTGGGTTCTCCAACTCCTCTGTTGAAGACTCGGCCACTCCGTGTTACTCGACTGATGTCTACAATATTCATGACAGAGGGTAATGGAATTTCCTTTCCATTCTCGATTGTTGTTGCACCGTATTTGTAAGGGATCATCTTAGCTGATTCATACGGTAGCGGTCCTGGTAGATAGATAACTACAGGAGCCTTCTGATTCTTCTGACTATCGTAGGTAACTTCAATCAGTTCCTGGTTAAGAACCTTTGATTCGTCAAGTAAAGGGATGATGGTATAAACATCCTTGGTTCTTTCGCGATCAGAGATTACAACAACATCCCTAATTTGATCAGCGAAATAGTCTGGCGTCCAGTTGATAGACCCCGAAACTGAATATTGTTGAATCTCTTTGCGATCCAGCTGACTCTGAAGGGCTGCTCGCATGAGGTAACATCCTTGATTATTTTCTGAGCAGACTCTACAGGCTCGTAGTTATGTGATGGCACCTGGCCACGTCCGCTTTAAATGTAGTGTAACTTCACTAGATCTGTTTTCGTTGATCGAACATCCTAACTTTGATGCCGAGTAGGGTTCCCATTAACCACACTGATTTGCTGCGTGTCTTCATCCATATAAATTGGAAGACACCAGTGGTTTAACAAGTGTTGTAAAGTTCTCTGAACGAGAGCATATCCTTGGTTACTCTCACGACATACTGTACATCTCAGATAATCATGTGAAGTGAGAAAACCGAGTTGGACTTGCTTGGCGTGTAACTCCACCAAGCTGGTATTCATCAAACGAATATCAAAGATTTGAACCATGTTAATCTGATAAGGGTTTTTATCATGGTAGTCCTGGATCCACCCAAGATCCATCTGACGCTGGAGGGCCTCTTGTACAAAAGAGCATCCCTGTTTATTTACCGAGCAAGTCAGACAGGAATTGTAATCATGTTGTGGCAGATTATGATACTGGCTTTGCCTTGAGTGCATTGCCACCAAGCTGACATTCATCGCACAGATGTCGTGGTTCTGAATGACGTTGGAATTCATATAAGTCATGTTAACTCCACGAACTCGGTGTTCTTGGATCCATCCGAGATCCAATTGTTCCTGCAGAGCTGATTGCACCACAGAACATCCTTGATTGTTTTTAGAGCAGATATCACACTGGTGATAATTATGAGGTGGCACATGGCCGTACCCACTCTGTCTACAATGCATCTTGACCAAGTTGGCCCTTAAAAAGAGTACATCATGAATTTGATAGCTGTTATTTGACTCTCCCTCTATCAAATTTACCGCAACTTTCTTGTGTTGAGGCAGCGGGTTTGTGATAATATTTGGTTTTGTATCCTTGAAGGATAAGACCCCACTCCTAACAAGCTTTTGCACATCGGATTTGAAACTGAGGCAGTTTTCTATGTTATGCCCTGGTCCTCCTTGATGGTAAGGGCAAGTTTGACCCGCTTTAAACCAAAAAGGCGGATTTTCTAGTATTGTAAGAGAAGCCCTAGTTTGGACGTGTCCCTTGACCAGTAATAATTGTTAATTCTTGGATTGGCTGGAATTTTGGTAAAACAAAGTATATTCAATGTTGATGTCAAGGTTCTGATGTTCCAACATTGAGTCTTAACACTGGACTGTGTTAAGTATTTAAAGTGCTGAAGTTGGATGTCTGATGTCACATGGCGATGTTGTGACATCAGATCTGTAGAATTAACAACAACAGGCTGTGATGTTGTTAGGGTTTGCGTGTTAGCTGGAATTGTGGAGAGCAAGCTGTCTCATTGGATGCGAATATCTTGGGATAGATATTTTCTACTGCATAGGAGATCTGGTGCAGATTTGTAGGAGATTTAAAAGGTTGAAGATTTGAAAAGATTTTAGGAGAAAATCTATTTTGAATATTCAGTTTTAAATAACAAACCAAGTCAGATATTGTAGCAAGTCCAAGCCCAATTCAGGTTGCTATTTAAAGCGCACAAGACCAAAGGGAAAGTTACAAAAAATACAAAGAGAAGATCAAGAGCAGAGGCTGAGTGTCTTGAGTATTTTGTAAAGAGTTTTTTCTACAGAATTCTAGGTTGAATTGATGTGTCATTTTCTGTCCTCTCTTAGAAGCTGTGAAGCAATAGAGAGTTATTACTTGATCAAAGCTGTGAAGTAAGATCAAGGTTACTCAAAGAGGTTGTTCCTTGAGTATTGTTTTAGGGATTGAGTAGTGTTCTCATATCTAAGTGGGTTCTTAGGTAGAAAGTCACTAGTAGGAATTAAGTTTAGGAGATTGTCAACTGGGTTGTTGAGTCTGTAAATTAATTCTACAAGTAGTGAATTTCATCCCTGGCTTGGTAGCCCCCAGACGTAGGTAGTTAGACCGAACTGGGTGAACAATTCTTTGAGTTATTTTCCTGTTTATTCTGTCCATTGTGCATAGTGTGTTGTTGTGACATCACTCCTTAACATCACACGTATGATACCAGAATTTCAATTGGTATCAGAGCAGGCATCCTGTCTGTCTCTGGGTGAGATCTAGGGAAGTTACTTTCTGGTGTAAAGACGGACAAAGAAGTTGGAGGATTCGTCAACAGACCCCCTATTTTGGATGGATCCAATTATGACTGTTGAAAGCCAAGGATGACCACTTTCTTAAAATCCTTGGACAACAGGGCTTAGAAGGCTGTTATTAAAGAGTGGAAAGCACCTGTTGTGTGTGAAAAAGATGATGCTGGCAAAGATAAAGAAGGAACCTCAAAGCCAAAGCCTGAAGAAGAATGGACCAAGGAAGAAGATGAGCTTGCCCTTGGAAATTCCAAAGCTCTAAATGCAATTTTCAATTGAGTGGATAAGAATATCTTCAGGTTAATCAATACCTGTGAGGTTGCTAAGGAAGCGTGGGATATTTTGAAGGCTACACATGAAGGAACTTCTAGAGTGAAGATGTCTAGACTTCAGCTTCTAACATCAAAGTTTGAAAGTCTGAAGATGAAGGAAGATGAGACTATTCATGACTTTCACATGAATGTTCTGGAGTTGGCTAATGCATCCAGTGCTCTTGGTGAAAAAATGTCAGATGAAAAGCTTGTAAGGAAGATCCTTAGGTCCCTTCCTAAGAATTATAAGATGAAGGTAACTGCCATTGAAGAATCACAAGCCATCAGCAAGATGAGAGTTGATGAGCTCATTGGATCTCTTCAAACTTTTGAGCTTGGGTTGAATGAGGAAGAACCAGAAAAGAAGCCAAAGAGTATAGCCTTGGTGTCAAATGATCAAGAAGAAAAAGGAAAGAGTTATGGGACCCAGGAGGATCTATCTCAGGCCATAGTTATGTTGGGAAGACAGTTCAACCAAGTGTTCAAGAGAATGAATAATAACTCCAGGCCTAATGTCAAGAACATATCCTCTGACATCAGCTAGTCAAAAGAGAAGGATGAAGAGAAAACTGCCCAAGATAAAGGAGTTCAGTGCTTTGAGTGTGAAGGGTATGGACATGTTAAGAAGGAGTGTCCCACCTTTTTGAAAAAGCAGAAGAAGGGCATGACAGTTTCCTGGTCTGATTCTGAAAGTGAAAGTGAAGGTGAGTCAGCTAAGCATGTTAGAGCTTTAACAGGAACTGTTGTTTCTGATGATGACTCTAGTGATGGAGAAATAACGTATGAGGAGTTAGCATCTACTTATCAAGAGCTATGTTTAAAAAGTGCTGAGATTTATCAAGAAAACAAGTGCCACAAGCAACAGATTGCTCAGCTTGAGAATGAAAAAGCTGATCTGGAAAATGAAGTTGTACTAGTTAAAGCTCACCTTGATCAAATGACCAAGTCTGTTAGGATGCTGAGCTGTGGTACAGACACTCTTGATAAGATCCTTCAGACAGAAAAGGTTGTTGGTGATAAATCAGGTATAGGATTTGTGGCTGAGAAAAAGATTTCTGCTGAAGCAAGCACTTCAGGAGCAAAGGAGGAGGTATCCCAACCAATGTCTCAAAAAAAGAGACAGGACCCTACGCCTAAGAAGGTCGTTCAGCCTCAGAATATTGAGAAGAAGAATGGTCCTCATCAAAGGAAGATGCAGCCCCAAGGAGCTAGTCAGTATATGCCTCCTCAATATCACCAGAGCATGCAAGCTGCCATGTTCAAAAAGAACGTGTCTCATCAGATGTCTCAACATCAGGGAAACTGCTATGGATATGGATGTGGATACAACAATGCTGTGCCTCATTACTATGGAAGAAGGAAGCCTCATCACCATAGGAGACAACCTAGAAGACAACATCCTCAGTTCAGGAGACAATCTACATATGGTAAAAGACAACATCACCATAGAAGACATGCCAACTCTGGAAGAAGGAGACAACATTATGGGTGGACACCACAGCAATATCGTTATCATAATGGTAGAAGATATAACCAATTCCGAGATGACAGAGTTTGATGCTTCTATTGTCGAAGGTTTGGACATATGCAGTACTCTTGTTTTATACTGTATGGTTATCCACAATCTGCCCCTCAAAGAAAACTATAGGAGGTCAGGCCCAAAGTTGTTAAACAATGGGTTCCTAAGGAGAAGGTGAAATGTCTTTTAGCCCACACTTCAGATAGACAGGTTGATAACGATACATGGTACTTTGACAGTGGATGCTCAAAGCACATGACTGGATCCACAGCTAAATTGGAAGATACTATTGCTTGCTCTTCAAATGATGTAATATTTGGAAATGGAGATACTAGAAAGGCTACAGGAGTTGGGAGAGTAAAGTGTGGTGGTGGACCTGAACTTGACAATGTTCTGTTTGTCAATGGTTTAAATGCTAATTTGATCAGCATAAGCCAATTGTGTGATGAAGGTTACAAAGTTAACTACACCAAAGATGAGTGTGTGGTATCTGATGAGCATAATCAGGTTGTAATAAAGGGTATAAGATCCAAAGATAACAGCTATCAATGGATACTAAAAGAGGTCAGCTTAGATGGTAATGTTATGATTGATGTTGTAACATCAGATGGTAATATCATGCATGAAAGAATACTGAAAGGGCAATCAGAATTAATGAATTCTGATATAAATCCTTTTAAATTTGTAAAAGGAAAGTTTGTATGGAGGGAGAAAGTCATTGATACTCAAAATCAAGTTCCTTGCCTTAGACCATCATCTCCTAGTGTTACAACTTCACGCTTCTTCAAAGCCCTGTTTTCACAACAGTTCATCTTCTTCGCCTTCAAGAATCAACCCTCAATAAATCTCGCCTACCTCAAAGGATTCATGGCTTCTCCGTCCAAGATATATGCGTTTCAAAGTTCTACAAAAGGAATAGATAGTGTTTCCACTGACGAAGGTTCAGCATCCGATCCTATGAACATTGAGCCCATCTCAATGATTCTTCCTGAATCAGGTACTCTGAGACCCACTAAACTAACACCTAAGAGACCTGCCACTGTCTTTAAGAACCCTGAAACAAAGAGGGTTGTTACTAGTGTGTTATTTGGCGACAAATCTGTGCCAAAATCATCGACTTCTCAGTCTATTGAGGAGACGTTTGATGTAGACGAAAGGATGGGTAATCTTGCCTCAAAAATTCTAGACAAAGGTATCCCTGTTAAAGGAATTTCTGTTCCTCTGAATCAGATGCCAGCTGAGAAAGATAACATGCAAGGAGGTAAGTCAAGTCTTCAACAACTTGCTATAACAGCTATTGAAGATGCTGATCAGAGTGAAGACATGCATGAAGAGACAAATGTTGAGGAGAATGTTAGAACATCTACTGAACCCACTTCTGTTGATAATGCTGATGTGATCAATGTAGATGATCTATCAGATGATGAGGTGATAGCAAGAGCTGTCCCAAGTATTGCAAAGAGATTAAAATCTAGGAAGGGAAAGAAGGTTGAACCCTCTCCTAAGAAATCAACTGCTGATAACAAGAAGAAGACTACAAAGGCTGAACTGATTGAAGAATGGAAGACCATGTGCAAAGACCTTGATACAGTCATCAGTACCAGTGTGGTTAGAAAAGAGAGACTTGAAAACCTGATCCAGCAGTTAGAACAAGACAATGGTGATTAGGTACCTGAAGAAAATAATGAGAACAATGTTGCCAGCTCAGAGGAAGATGAAGAGGATACTGGAGTTGGATCTAGTTCAAATGAAGACTAGCTTATTTGCATTTGCTTGGGTTTATGTTTCTGCAATGTTGTTTTTGGTTCAGCACTTAATGTGCTTGTTATGTAATTTGAATTTTGTGCTGTTATATGCACTTTTTATGTTTTTTTTCATTCTATGATTTATTTTGCCTGGTTGCTAACTGTGAGGCTAACAATGAGAGTTAGGGTGTACTAACTATAGTTAATAGGGCTTCTGATTGAAGCTTGTCTAATTGTGGCTAAAAAGGGGGAGAAGGAGCCAAAGTAGCCAAAGTACAATTGTCAAATGCTGTCAAAGGAATATGTTAGCTAAAGAACAATAGGGCAGAAATTAAGGGGGAGTAATGAGTAATTACTCAACTGCTTGATTAGCTATTTTGTTGCTGGTTCATGATTGAGGGGGAGCAATATTGTTGGAGTGCTCATTGCTGCTAATAATGAAATATGTGCAGTTGTTTGAATGTTTGAAGAATGTAGATGGTGAACTTAGTGATAAAGCATGTAGCTGGTGAACTTGGTGATACAGCAGATGCAGCAGAGTTTTTGTGAAGCAAAGTCCATAATGAAGATTTTATGATACTGAAATTTTGATGATGCTACTGGTGGATGCTGAAGTGAATTGAAGTTGCTACTAAAGTTGAAATATGTGCAACTCTGGTTGAAGAGTGTAGCTGAGGATGCTGATTGGAGTTTCACAATCATTGACTGAAGATTTTCCGCTGCTGAAGTCTCTGAAGGTGCAGAGTACAGAGTTTGTTTTAGCCAAAATTAGCCAAAGGGGGAAATTGTTAGTTCTTGGATTGGCTGGAATTTTGGTAAAACAAAGTATATTCAATGTTGATGTCAAGGTTCTGATGTTGCAACATTGAGTCTTAACACTGGGCTGTGTTAAGTATTTAAAGTGCTGAAGTTGGATGTCTGATGTCACATGGCGATGTTATGACATCAGATCTGCAGAATTAACAACAGCAGGCTCTTATGTTGTTAGGGTTTGCGTGTTAGCTGGAATTGTGGAGAGCTAGCTGTCTCATTGGATGCGAATATCTTGGGATAGATATTTTCTGCTGCATAGGAGACCTGGTGTAGATTTGTAGGAGATTTAAAAGGTTGAAGATTTGAAAAGATTTTAGGAGAAAATCTGTTTTGAATATTCAGTTTTAAATAACAAATCAAGTTAGATATTGTAGCAAGTCCAAGCCCAATTCAGGATGCTATTTAAAGCGCACAAGACCAAAGGTTACTCAAGAGAAGATCAAGAGCAGAGGCTGAGTATCTTGAGTATTTTGTAACGAGTTTTTTCTACAGAATTCTAGGTTGAATTGCTGTGTCATTTTCTGTCCTCTCTTAGAAGTTGTGAAGCAATAGAGAGTTATTACTTGATCAAAGCTGTGAAGTAAGATCAAGGTTACTCAAAGAGGTTGTTCCTTGAGTATTGTTTTAGGGATTGAGTAGTGTTCTCATATCTAAGTGGGTTCTTAGGTAGAAAGTCACTAGTAGGAGTTAAGTTTAGGAGATTGTCAACTGGGTTGTTGAGTCTGTAAATTAATTCTTCAAGTAGTGAATTTCATCCCTGGCTTGGTAGCCCCCAGACGTAAGTAGTTAGACTGAACTGGGTGAACAATTCTTTGAGTTATTTTGCTGTTTATTCTGTCCATTGTGCAGAGTGTGTTATTGTGACATCACTCCTTAACATCACACGTCTGATACCAGAATTTCAATAATGGAAACAATTCTGCGTACAACATTGGTATAGGGCAAACCCTGGTTATTGCATTGTGCGGTTGTTATTGTACTGAGGATGAGCCTGCTGAAGAGGCGGTTGTGTCCTTTACTGATATTGCTGTTGATTCGGTTGGCTTTGCGCAACTTGAGGTTGATACGTTGGCACATGCGCAGGATTGATAGCAGGAGTTACAGCTGCTACTGGTTGGTATCGTCGCCTTTGCTTTCTGAGAGAGATATTCCCGATATCCTGCTATTTTTTCTTAGGGAGAGCACTATCGTATCTTTATGTACTGCTTGATGATCCAGCGTCTTTAACTAAACGTCCTTCCCGGACCGCTTCCTCAAGATGAACTCCCATGCCCACCATCTCGGTGAAGTCGCTGGGCGCACTGGCGACCATTCTGTCGTCGTAAAATGAGCTTAAGGTTTTTAAGAAGATCTTTGTCATCTCTTTTTCTTCAAGAGGTGGAAAAATCTGAGCAGAAATTTCGCGTCATCTCTGAGCGCACTCCTTAAAGGTTTCCTTGTCCTTCTGCGACATCGATCTAAGTTGATCTCTGTCTGGTGTCATGTCCAAATTGTATTTATATTATTGAACGAAGGCAACGCCAAGATCTCTGAAAGTAGCAATCTTAGTGCGGTTTAAACCCATGTACCATTTGAGTGCGGCACCGGTTAAACTATCTTGAAAGTAGTGGATCAGTAGCCCCTGGCATCTTCGTTTTCCCGAAGTTTGTAACCTTCAGGCCTAGCGGCTCCTGCTGAAGTTTCCGGATCTTCAGTGATCGGCGGAATATATCCTTCCGGGATATAGTTATTAGGCATGTCCCAGGGATGATCTTTCGGCATTTTGTACCTAGGATCATACTTTTCCACTATGGGCATTGATGTGATCTCTGAGATCACAGTCCTTTGTTGATGTATCTGAGCTTCTGTTAGAGCTTGCATGTCGTTATGAAGCTTTCTCAGATCCTCTTTCAGAGTGTCGATCTCTTCCCTCAACTCTCTGTTCTCTTCCTCGAGATCATCCATCTTTTTCTGATGATTGGCCTATGTATTGTACGAATGAGACAGTTTGACTCTAGAATCGAGACACAAACGTGAGATTCGTAGGTAAGAAGAATGCGTTATGCGAGAATGATGAATGATATGTAATGATTATATTAACTGTATATATTTTTGTTTAATCAAAATAAACTTCGACAATTGGATTGTAAATATCAAACAGTGGGGAAACCCCGTTTTATTGAATTCAAAGGATTGCGGAAATGGAAATACAGTAATTTACATAGTGTTGCGAAAGGAAATCTAAGCTAATGGATCCTGAGTCCTCTCTGAGGAGAGCTCAGGTGCTGGTTCTGGTACTTTTCTTTTCTTTGACCGGGGCTCTTCGGCCGTTGTCGGGTTGTCATTCCTTTGCCAAGCGAAAGGAGCGAGCAAATTCCTTTGGTCATCCTGATTCTCCATAGCATGTTGCTCTAAAATCTCAATCAGAGCATCTTTTTCTTTTAATAGTTGCTATATTTTCTTGCACTCTACATTGAGAATACGGTACTTGTTCCTCCAAGACCTCTTCTCCTGCTGAACTTTACTGAGAGTAACCTGAAGCTTTTCCGTCTCAGACATAAAATAAAGGGCAGAGTCCCTTAATGGAAGAACTTCTTGATGAGGGTAAGGCATCCTCAGCTTGAGAGCTCTAGTTTGTACCCAGTGGAGATAAGGCTCCACCGAGACACAATCTGGTTTTCCTAGAGAACCTCTTCTTTTCCTATGAACGTGTTTCCAGGCATGCACTATTTCTGTCTTTAGTGCCCTGTCATTTTCTCCTTCCTTGAAGAAAAGACCTTCCAGATGAGCATTACGCGGGATATGCCTCATCGGGTATCCAAATTGACGACGAACTAAAACTAGATGATAATTGATTCCTCCCTTAGTTCCTATGAGGGGTATATTTGGGAAATTTCCACAATGGTTGATGATTCTGATCCTGTCATAGATTCGATTGTACCAATCGATGTCAGAGTTGGTAAGAGACATGATTCTCTGCGGCCAATGTAAAGTATTATTTTGATCCCAAAATGCAGCAGACTTTGGCAAATGGGAAGTGAACCATTTGTAAAGCAAGGGTACACAGCATGTGATCATTCCTCCATTATACAAATTCCTTAAGTGTACAGAATGATAATCATCTGCGAGCAAAGTCGGTACAGGGTTTCCAATCAGAAAAATCTTAATGGCGTTGATATCTACAAAGTTATCGATGTTGGGAAACAAAAATAACCCGCAAGTGAGCAAAACAAAGATGCTCTCAAAAGTGGCCACGTTCCCTATACTAGCAAAGTATAGAGCTTTCTTTGTTAAGAACTAGGCTGGCAAACCCTGAATTCCACCCTTAGTGGTTATGTGAGTCCTGACCTCTGACTCATCCAAATAAATTGCTCTTGCAATGGTCTGATTCTTTGGAATTTCTTCTAGTCTAGAAAAGGGGGTCTGGTCAGTAACATGTAGATCAGTCAGGTGAGAGTACTCCTCCAGCGTTGGTGCTAGTTGATAATCTGGGAATGTGAAACAGTGATAGATCGGATGGTAAAATTGGATTAGTGTGGACAGGATTCCTTCAATTACATGGACCCTTAACAAGGACATCAATCCTTCGTACTTGGCTCTAAAAGCCTCGTGATTGGTTATCATTCTCGCCATACCTCTTAAATCCTCTAGTTTTGGAACCTTGAAGGTGTACTTATGAGTTTTCCTTCTACCGAAATCCATTAGCGCAATCTCCTTTCTCTGACATTTGTAATCATTGTCTTAGTTTAATTTGAAAAAGGGAGACTAGAAGAGAATATTTTTCTTTGTTTTAATGTTTTTTTAAATGAATGTATGAATGCAGCACACAAAAACATAGAAAAAACATGGGGTCAAAGGGTCGGTGTTATGAAGTCAAGGCTCTACCCATCCCCAAAGGTTTATAACAATAGCAAGCGGATCACCACCGAGCTGATGCATCTTAGAGTGACTCAGATGAGGGTAGTATCCCGTGACAACTATTTCCGATAGCTTCCGCACTACAAAATGGTTTCAGCCTACTAAAAACCCCAGCTTCTCAGATAACCCAGTCGACCACACTACTTTCAACAACCAAAGTCGTATAGGCAATGTATCTACAAAGGGAGTCTCCACTGAGTTTGATGGTCGACCGGGGACTCTTAACTGGGATTCACTCCCCACAAGATTACCCGTATTGCCATCACCTATCTTAGGTGTATACTCAATCTTTCCACATGCAACATCACACACATTCCAATTAGCAGAAAAATAAACACAGATATCAATTAGGAAAAGCAGTATATATATTTGTCTTAATCATCCTAGACCTCTAATCTTATGACCCTATCCAGACAATGACTCCCCAGCAGAGTCACCATTTCTGTGACACCTTGAGAACTCAGGGTTTTCTACCTAAGATTGTGAACTTAAGGTTTCTACCGAAGATTGTAAGAAAGAGAACCGGGCCCCACGGTGGGCGCCATTTTTCTATAGCGCAAATTTTGTGGTCCTGAGTCACGATTGCTTGGGTACTACAGTTCGATTCATTTTTTATCCTATTGAGCTGATTAAGGAAGGGAAATAGATGTCTCCAATTAACCCTGCTTGCATACTGAGTTTGAACAGTGGTCTATTAGGTTACAGATGCGATTAAGATGTGGGTCCTTCTTCGGTTTATTTTTTTAAGCTCAGAATGTCTGGATCATTTGCGAGGTTTTTTGTAAGATGTTAGGACTTGGTGCTTTTGGGTTGATATATGGGGGTACTGGATTTGGGTCTTTGATTAGTATGCTCGCAAAGATTTTTTGTAATCTTATGCCTACTTATTTCCGTTTAATGAAACAGGGAAATCAGAGCGATCGTAGATCCTCCTATTCTATGGGAGGAAAAAGGTTGTTTTGGTGTCTTGTTCAAAGCCCAAGACATGAAGCTAAAGGTGATTTGTATCTTGTTCAAAGCCCAAGATGTGAAGCTAAAGGGTTAGAGAGAGTTTGTCATCTCTAAAGAGGATTGGTTGATGTTTGCATGCTGTGAACAAGGCACATATTTTGATGCTAAAAGGTTGATTGACTCAACCGGGGTTTTCTTTATACAAAGCCTAAGAGGAGGCTATTGACCCAACAAGAAGGTGCTTATTATTTGTTTCGTACGAAGCTCGAGATAGAGGCTAAAAAGGTTGACTCAACAAGAGAGTACTAACAAGTGACTGACTCAACAAGAGAGTGCTTTTATATGTCTTGTATGAAGCCCAAGACGGAAGCTAAAAAGGGTTGACTCAACAAGAGAGTCTTGAACAGGTGATTGACTCAACAAGAGGGTTTGAAAGTTGTTTAACTCAACGAGAGAGTCTTTTATACTCAACAAGAGCGTGATTTGTGGTCTCGTATGAAGCCCGAGATAGAGGCTAAAAAGACATTGACTCAACAAGAAAGTCTTTTATACTCAACAAGAGAGTGTTTATGTGTCTTGTACAAAGCCCAAGGCGGAGGCTAAAAGTGGTTGAATCAACAAGAGAGTCTTTTATACTCAACAAGAGAGTGTTTTTCTATCTCGTACGAAGCCTGAGATGGAGGCTAAAAGGAGGTTGACTAAACAAGAGAGCCTTTTTATACTCAACAAGAGAGTGTTTTTATATGTCTTGTACAAAGCCCAAGACGGAGGCTAAAAGGTGTTTGAATTAACAAGAGAGTCTGAAAAGGTTAGCTCCACTAGGGAGAATCATTTGTACAAACCCCAAGAGGAGGTTGTCTTACCGCTGTGGATTCTGGAGATCCTGAAGCGGGTCCAAGTGTGGGGAACTCTCATGAGAGAGACCGAGGTTTTTTCCTATGTTTGAAAGGAACTTGAGAATGTCTTTGAGACTCGAGGGTCTTAGACTGTCCAAGTCTAGAGTTTTATCTTTTGTACAATGCCCAAGAGGAGGCACGTGCATTAAGGGATGGGTATCAACCCTACAATGGCCAGAGTTTTGACACTGGAAGGACTGCTCTAGCGAAGAATGACTAAGTTCTGTCTTATACCTTTAAGAGCTCGTCAAGGTCCTTGTATTAAGCCCAAGAGAAGGCATGAGAACTTCTAAGAAGACGAAGGGTCCTTGTACAATGCCCAAGAGGAGGCGGGGATGCTTTCAGGAAGCCTGTGGGTCCCCAAACCCCGAGAAGTTCAAGACATGCTATTCACCGAGAATAGATCAAGCTAGGAAAGTCCTAGAATTTGGAAGAAACTCAAGAGATGCCATTCATGGAGAAAAGATCATCTCTGGGGAGTTAGTGTTTCTTTGACAAGGTCTAAGGGTGACAGTCTGAGAAAGGGTTCACCGAGAATGCTGCCTTTCACGTCTCCATATTGTTGAACCCCAAGAGGAGGGAAGACTGTATCTGGAAATCCTATGGGGATCTAGTTTTGTTTGTATTTAAGAGTGACCAACAGGGCTTTACCTAGTGCTAGACGTAGTTGCCGGGGAAAACTCTAAATAACTATACTAGTATTACACAGTGGATATGTGATAAGTATATAAAGGTTTGTGAAAGAAGACTTACAGTGAAACAACCCCACAATACAGTTATATATATATGGAAGCGGTAAATGAAAGCGGATAAACACTTACCCGTTGTAGAGCTTCCATGCTGTTTGGTTAGTTGTTCAACAAAGAAAGTTTTGATAACAACATATACTTGAATTCAAAATCAAAGGAGAAAGTGCTTTGAAAATATGGATGGGGCTTACAGCTCAAGGAGAGGCCCAAGTTTTAACGATGATTGCACCGTCGTTTTGAAAACTGTACCGAGGGACTTATACAATATGTGAGGCCCAAAAGGTTTTGGTTTAAAAAAGGGATGGGTATTACACTCTATTAGAGGCCCACTAAGTGGTTTTTGTACAAGTGGTGGGGCTTACAGATCAAGGAGAGACCCATTAAGTTGTTTGAAAAATGGCGTTCGCGCCAAGATTTTTAAAAATGTGTTGGGACTTATACAATGACTGAGGCCTAAACTATTTTGGTTTCAAAGCGGGATTGGGTCTTACACTCTATTAGAGGCCCAAAGATTATTTTGAAAAGAAAAATGGGACTTACAACACAAGGGTAGGCCCAATTGTTTTGTTGAGAAGGTGACGATCGCGCCGTTCACTTGAAATTGTTCAGAGGGACTTATACAATAAGTGAGGCCCACAATTGGTTTATTTACAAAAGGATTGAGACTTACACTCTATTAGAGGCCCACTAAGTTTGAAACAAGATTTGTGAGGGCGAAAATCAAAGAAACCCTAATTTTGTTTTTCTTTAAAAGTAAATATTTAAAGAAAATCAATAAAATGATAAAAATACCAAATAGATTTGAATAAACCACTTGTGATTTTTGTTTAAGGTTTGAAAAATGAGGTTTTAATCACAAGATGATTTAGAACTCACTTGGTTTTGATTTTTAAAATAAATATTCACTTTTAAATGTTTAAAAATAATTAAAAATAAATTTATTCACAAAAATACCAACTATATTAAATAAATAATATAACTTTGATTTTTGTGTGGAATAAAATATTTTAATATTTTTGTGATTTTTTGCAAAAAGAACCAATAAAAAATAATTAAAATTGAGGAAGTTATTCATTTTTCAAATCATTAAGAAATAATATGAAAAATAGTAAAAAGTGGAAAAAAAATAGCAAAAAGAGGTTCTGGGGCTAGGGGGATTCGAACCCCAGATCTCTTGTGTACAACATGCGCGCCTTACCACTGGGGTGGTGATACATCCGTGTATTGAAACACAACCACAAATATACAAGGCTTGCCTTGTTTTTGGCCTGGCCCAGGGCAAGGCAAGGCAAGATTTTGGCTAGAAACGTGAAGGCCATAACTTTCTCATTTCTCCATGGATGGAGGCAAAATTTATATGTATCTGGCCTAGAATTTCCTAAGGAATCCAATGGTGGTGGTGGTTTTTTTCCAGAAAATAAATCCTCCTAAGAACCCGATAGTGGTTTTGAAATAGGCCATGGTTTGCATTTTCTGTGCTACCTCTTGGTACAGTTATGAATTACATGATAAATTGGTGCAAACACAACACATATAACATGTATAAGAGATGCATGATCAGTGGACTTCAAAGCAAGGCATATTTCAGAGAGTTCAAGTTGTGATGCTTACCTCTTTTTGGAGCTTTTGGGCTATCTACCTAGTGCTTTGTTCCAGAAATGTTTTGATGCTTTGGACACCCTCAAATGATCCCTTAGAAGCTTTTAGAGTGGTTGGAACCAGCTGGAAACCTCAGGAATGGAAATTGGCCCTTTCTTGCAAAAGGGGCAAAAATGGCCAAAATAGCAACTCTCTCAAATGATGTTCCAGATGTGTGGAACCATTTGGGACATTTCAAGGATTATATTTTGAGTGTGTTTGAGGTTTTATCTGGTTTGGAAAGTGACTGAATCAAGACATGGCTTGAAAAATGCACAAAAGTCCAATTTTGAGGTTTTGAGAGGGGACTTTGGGATTTTGGTGTTACAGGTCACTTGTGAGAGTTTGGACAGCTTGGATATGACATATTAGATGTGTTTGGATCATGAGTTGTGATGAAATTGCTCTCTAACTGAAAAACTCAGAGTTACCTTGCTAAAGAAAGCATTTTTACCTAGAGAAAGAGATTTTGAGGAAAGCAAGTGTTGTAGTGCTTTGGTGTACTCAAACTGAGCACAAATGAGCTATATTTATATTAGAGCAAGTTTGTTTTGGCTGCAATAGTGAATGAAAACTGCTGCAGATGTTTGGCCAATGTTGATCAATGGGAATCCAAGTCTCCTCTAGCCATTGACTAGAGGTTAGAGCACAGGCTGCTGGTTCCCTAGTTCTTGGATAAGTCTTGACTGAATTCAGTTGGGAAAGGCTCAGTCTATGCCACCTTGGTGCATCCATTAAATGCTCCAAACCAAAATTTGAGTCTTGTCCCCTCTTTAGGCATTTCTAGGTTTGACATGCTACTTTTGGTTCCAAAGACTTGGGAGGCTGATGGATCAGTGTTTGTCCCTCCTTGCCCCCCCTTGAGGTGTTCAGATGGATAAATTTGCTTGCCCTTTGCAAAATTTGAGCAAATCGAGCAAAATCCCCAAATCTGCCTTGCCATGACAGTTTGCAGCAAGGCATATTGGCATGGTCCTATCTCATGGCTTAAGTGGAGTTTCATGGAGTTCTTGGCCATTTTGGAAAGCCCTCATATGATACAACATGTGTGTGATCATAGTTGGTCTTGATACTTTTTGGAGCCAAGTGAAAAATGCCCCTACTTTTGGGAAAAAGCAAGACAGATTCTGACTTAGTGAAAATTTCACTAAGTGTTGGAAAAAGTGGCATTTCATGTTTTCAACCATTTTGATCATTCCATAACTCAAAATCCATGATGAATTGGAATGAGGTGTAGTTGAAGCTTTTGTAGAGGGCCATGAGAGCTACAAATCCAGCTTTGAATGGGGAAAAATGGCTTTGTGGTTTAGGAGATATGATCCTCCAAAGTTGGTACCCTAGCCACTTTGTTCCATAACTTAGAAAATTTCTAAGTTTTTTATGGTTACCCCTTTTACAAGTTATCCCACTTTTCTTGATTTTTCTTGATAAATGATAATTCCAATCACATATTAACATTGTTTTAGGGTCAAGGAACCATAATTGTGAAAAATCTCAAAAAGTCAAAGTTAACTTTTGTGCACAGTTGACTTTTTGTCAGAGGAATTCTAAACTGCGCGATCCTCTATGAAATCAAGTCTTTGACCGAAATCAAACTTGATGGACATGTTCCAAAGGTGTTATAGGGTGTATATAATCATGTCCCAAGGTTTGGGAGCATGCCTGGGTCAAAAGTCAAAGATACAATTGAGTTTTCTCGCGAAATCCTAATTGTGGTTCTGATGAATTTGAAACTTGTTGATCAAGCTTCTTGGATCAATCCATTGTTGTAAATGGATCAATATGGTTTATTAGAGACCCTCAAATCATGTCTTGAGGTATTGGCTCATGTTTTGTCCCAAAAGTCAACTTAGGGGTGAATTAGGTCAAGAAACCCTAATTCCTGATTTGTGGTAAATGCATCCCCTGAGGTAAAATTAACTTGATGATTGGTTCTATGAGGTTCCTTGGAGGATCTTAAGTTGTGATTTGAAGCATTGGCTCATTCCTAGAGGAAAATTTCCCTCTGGAGACCTTGGTCGAACAAAACCCTAATTTGGTGACACTGGCGATCTTGAGGCTTGATCCACTCAGAATGTTGCAACCTTGTGCTTGATTCTTGAGGTGGGAGTCCTCCTGATCCATTGTGGATGTTTGAGAGATTTAGACAAGTTGAAGATCATGTCATTTCTTGATTGGTCCTTTGTCTAAGAGCTCTGAGAGGGCTTAAAACCCTAAGTTTGATTGTAGTGGATGCTCACCCATTTTTGGGGAGACTAATGAGGTATAATGGTCCATCCATATTGTGATGATGATTTGCACAATGATGGGGAATCTTAGTGGTCAAAATTTGGGGTATGACAAATGTGTTTCTTTAAAACACAATCTGAAGAAGGTGGAGGTGATTTATTTTCATCATCCAAAAACATCAAGGAAGGATTCATCTCTCTTGACCCTAAGAGTGAATCCAATCTGATTGAAGATTTGTTGAGGTAAATAAGACTTGTTTAGAGAAAGTCTTAGTTACTTGAGTCAAGGGTGGCAGCCTTGGTATCTCAACATTGTCATTGAAGAAGATACTTGCAAAAAGATTGAATACTTTATAAGTGTTCATGACATGATCTGGTGGAGCTTAGCTACAGCAGTGAAGAAGGGTTAGTGTACAAGGATTTAAGATCAATTTCTATTTGTGGAATCCACAAGTATTTAATTGATTATCCTTGAAAGTCAAGATTGAAGATGTTCTGTCAGATGTTCTTTTCATCAGAGGCTTGGAGAATCATAGGAGGGGTTCTACATTCGCTCAAAAGTCTCCTAGGTGTTGACCTGGAATTATTGGCTTAGCATCTGTTCCTGGAAAGTATTGTCAATGACTTGTCCAGATGGTGATGCTGTTAAAGATAAAGATGGAAGAATATGAAGACATCATAATCTTGCTGGTTACAACTTGGATCAGTTTATTTCTGATCCAGGTACTTTGGAGCATAGTGTTTGCTCTGTTTGTGAAGGTCAAGGATAAGTGGCAATTATCTCTGGCTTTATACTGACGGCTCTACTAAGGGAAGTGGTATTCTTTGGTATTGCTATGGGGTAGTCTTGGACTACTTATTTTCTAAAGATTTAGCTGTGGCAGGTTTGAAGTCTTTGGAGTTTCAAAGCAGGATGAAGGTTGTCTACTTAAACTTGGTTGTTGAATCAAGTCTATGAGAGCATGGAAATATGTTTCTGCAAAGGGAGGAGGTTCTTCTAAGTGGCAGAAGGAGGAGCTGAATTCAACAGTTGGATGTCATGATGTTCTAACATCTAGCTTAACATCAAAAGTCTCAGCTGTTGATGTGGCACATCAGCTTAAGATAAGGTGATCTACAGGAGAATGGAAGTTATGGATGCTTAAAAAAGGTCTATCTCATGCAGTTTGCGGGAGCTGTGGATGGGAAGATGTTACATGACTAAGAGGCTTGGTGGATCCAAGATGTCTTGCTATAGGGCAAGTAGTTCGTGTGGCTTGAAGATCTGGTTTCATTAGTAGATCAGGGTATCTTGTGGGAATTCTGAAGATGAGTGAGGTCAATTAAAAGGTGAAATTTGATTGGTTTCACAATGTGCATTCAAGCAGGATGCTTGAAATTGATTGCTCTTTTGTAGAAGAGTAGTTAGTTGAAATTGTAAGGAGGTTCTAGTTCTCTGGGAGCTTTTGGCAGAAGTTCTGGGTTGAGAATGGAAGCATACCTTCTTTTGGTGGATGAGAGTTTATTTCTCTCTAGGTTTCTGAAGTTATCTTTGTTCAAGCTGGTGGCGCAGTGTTGTGTGAAGATCTTCAGTTTGGATTACTATGCTGATAGTAAGTCTAGTGGTGGAAGCATATCAAGAACCATGGTGTGTAGTGTCTATGATATGTGAAAGATGTCCTAACTGATGTTAGAACATTTTCTGGGTTGGTTATCCTTGGATTAGGATGCTAAGTTCTGAGTGTAGAACTTGACACTCACATCTTGTCTAAGAAGTATTTATCTTGTCATACGGGAGAATGATGGTAAAGGATTGTCTTGGAAGTCTGATGTGAATGAGACATGCTAGAAGTGGTTCAGTTTGGTGCTTGTGGAGCAAATGGCCTGAAGATTTCTGGAGCATGTGTTTAATGTCCTTCAAGTATGAAGAACATTTGGGTGAGCTAGCAAACTAAGGGGCCCTGTGCGTCTCTTTGAGGAATGTAAAGCATTCTGATTCAATTGGGTTGTATCTCAGGGAACAGGGAGATTCATACATAAGAATTCAGAAGGAGTTCGTGTGGTGTAAGGATAGTTTCTGGACGAGAGGGATCAATGGAGCTTTGATCTCAATCCAAGAGTTTGTTAGTTACGGTACAAAGGATGCGTTCCTGGTACTTTCTCTGCATGATCATGAAGATATCATGGGATATCATGTAGTGGTTCTGGGTGGTTCTTGTTGAAGAAGCATCTATTGAGAAAGATAGGGGGATAACTTTTATCTGATCTTTTCACTGGTGTGGTACATGGGTTGCTGGACGGTCAAGCATAAGGTGAATGTGTTCAGCAGGTATGTTGAACAGAGGGTGCGCTCTTGAAGACATGAAGATGCGTCTTATGTTTTCCATTCATTTTGGGTGTTCTTCTTGCAATGGAGCACTGGTTATCTATGACAGAGGGAGTACTGTAACCTGTCAGATTGTACAAGCTTCTGTGTTGGATGTATTCTACTATTGACTTGCTTTTGGATTGATTGCCTGTAAATGCATAGTTGCTTGGTTTGGCATATTATGGCTAAAAAGGGGGAGAAGTAAGTAGTAGCTGGATGTGTTATCAAAAGGTTGTTTTAGCCAAAATTTTCCAAAGGGGGAGATTGTTAGTTCTTTGACTGGCTACATTTTGGCTAAAACAAGTTTACAGAAAGATGTTGGTTTACAGCAAGATGTTGGGTATTACTGTCATGACAGATGTCATAACATCTTGGTATGGTACAACAGGTGCTGCTGTTATGTGTTTCAGACAGATGTCGAATGAGATGTCGTGACATCTTTGTTTGGTACAGCAGGTGCTGCTGTTATATATCTCTTGACAAATTTGATTTAATTTGATATACCTCATCATTATATGTAGGTCAAGGAGATTAGGAAAAAAGTGCATATTTGATTGGATTTCATAAAAAGGATCTTGGAGACTTTTTAGGAAACTATTTGGAGATTTGTTCATATTTTTGTGGAGAAGATCTTGCAGCTGAATTAAAATGTGAAGATTGGATCTGATTGAAGAGTCCAAGCCCATACTGCAAGAGTCTATAAATAAGGACTTTCTAAACCTAAAATAGTAAGCACACACAACAACAAGCCGTCGGTGCAACATAAGGGTTCAGGGTTTTGAGAGTCTCTTGTGTAGTTTGTAAGTCACCCATGTATATTTTGATACTATGTGGTTGACATAGGCTGTTGTAAATTGTTCTCACTCAAAAATTTGAAGCCAAAGTTAAGTATTGTTCTTGGTTGAAGCTTTTAAGCAAAATTGAGTATTATTATTAGTCAAGAGTCTTGGCTAAATCTTGTATTGGAAGGGGTGTCTTTCAATAGGGTAGATACAGTTATGGTGTAGTAACTGTTAGATAATCATAGGTTGTGATTTAGGAAGTGAGAGGGGGTTCTCTTATCATTTAGATGTGACTTCTAATGATAAAGTCTTCATTTGGTAGTGATAAGTTAGCGTGGGTGCTTTCTGCAAACTTGAGGTTGTTTGCATAAAACTATACTACTGATAGTGATTACTTCTTCCTGGATTGGTATCCCCCAGATGTAGGTGAGTTGCACCGAACTGGGTCATCATATTCTGTGTTGTTTATCATTCTGCTATTTTTAGTTCAGTATTGATTAACATGTTAGATCAGGTGTCGTGACATCTGTATGTGTGCAGTTCAAATATTCAAGGTATATGTCTGTTGTTGCGTCTCCTAGTTTAAATGATTGTGTAGCACAATGTCTTGACATGTGTTAGGACATCTGCTATCTGCATAGGCCAGAATTTCAGTATGTATGAGGGTAGGTAAACCTTTAGCATCATCCTTATGTGTTGTTTGTGTCAATTTGAATTGGGATTGTCGCGTGTCGGAGGTTTTTATAAGAGAATAAAATACATGAACTAACCGATTGAAATGTGAATTATATGTTTCTAATTGGTTGTGTGATAATCTGTGAATTGATGTGCAATTTTCGGACTGATTGTGAGCAAAATCATAGAAGAATTGGGGTCTGACTCGTACAGAATCGCTATCGCATGATTGCTGATTCGCACAGTTTTGCTGGGCGAATGGTGGGTTTCGCCGAGCTTTCTAAAACTTTAAAAATTTGTATCTTTTGATCCGTATGTCCGTTTCAGTCGCCGTTTGAAGTGTTGGAAAGCTGGTTTCACATAATTTTTATAAAAAATCAATTTCAATACTAGAATTCCAACCCTTTGACGCGTTAATTGGGTTTTGTGTATGTTGTTATGTGTTGTAAGTTGAAATGATGAATTCGGTGGTGTGTATGCGTGTATGGTTGTGGATTGCTGTTGTTGTATGTGTGACAGGTATGGGCTACATGTTGAATAGTTATAGTATGATGTATTGATGCATTGATAGTCATATGCATTTAGTTGTCATTGTATGTTGTCGTTCATGTTGCATAAGTTGTCCGATAAGTCGTGTGCCCATGTAGGGTGTGAGCGTCTTATCGGGATTCTCTGATAAGGAATCATGTTGTTGTTGTTGTTGTTGAGGTGATCGTGTACCTATGTGGGGTGTGAGCGATCACGGATGTCGTGTGCCCATGTGGGGTGTGAGCGACTGTTATGGAAATTTCGACGGGAATTATGATCATGAAACAGGATCAAATTGGTACCACATGCATGGAGTCAAGTCGTGGATCTTATTGCATTGCATCATGTTGTGTGGATTGTCTGCTTGTGTGGAAAATACTATTTGTGCTGATTTTGTAGTGATAGGGTGGATTGTGTAATGTTTTATGCTTTCATATTTATATTATGCATTTCTTATGTTGATTGAGAATCTCACCCCTTCTGTTTGAATGTTACCTCTACGTGGGTAACGTGCAGATAAGCAGGATTAGTGCGGAGTTAAAGTTAGTGAAGATAGAGTATTCTCTTTTATTTCGTTGAGTTACGTCTGCTCTGATTGTATGTTTTATTTTACTCTGATATTTTATCATTAATTATCGCGGGGGATTAGGGTGTTACATAGTGGTATCAGAGCTTGGTCGGTCTGTCCGGCCTAGTTGTCGAGTCGTTGTCGTGTGACAGTTGATTATTATTGATGTCATTTCCCTAACCATTGTGTTCTATGATTGACGTGTAACAGATTTAGAATGGCTGGAATGAAGGATGCTGCAATTGCTGCTGCTTTGCAAGCTGTTGCTCAGGCGGTACAGAACCCGCCTTATGCTAGTGAGAATGACGAGTTTCGGAAGAACATACCGCCTACCTTCAAGGGAAGATATGATCCGGATGGAGCGCAGGCTTGGCTCAAGGAGATCTAGAGAATCTTCTGGGTTATGGAATGTCCTGAAGCACAGAAGGTGCGGTTAGGTACTCACATGCTGGCTGAGGAGGCTGATGATTGGTGGGTTAGCACTCGTCAACAGTTGGAAGCAACAGAGAGGCAATCACTTGGGCTGTGTTCAGTAGGGAGTTCTTGAGGAAATATTTTCCTAAAGATGTCTGAGGAAAGAAAGAGATCGAGTTTTTGGAATTGAAGTAGGGTAACATGACGGTTACAGAGTATGCTGCCAAATTCTCAGATCTGGCTAAGTTTTACCCTCACTACAGTGCGGCAACTGCTGAATTTTCAAAGTGTGTCAAGTTTGAGAATAGATTGAGGCATGAGATCAAACAGGAAATTGGTTATCAGCGGATCAGAAGGTTTCCAGATTTAGTGGATTGCTGTAGGATCTTTGAAGAAGATAGCAAGGCTCAATCGGCTCACTATAAAGGGTTGGCCGAGAGGAGAGTAAAACAACAGGTGAACCGTGGGAAGCCTTATGCAGCTCCCGGCTGAAAAAGGTAAACAGAAGCACGCTGATGGCAAGAAGCCGAGTGGGGGAGGTGCCCCTACTCCTCTTAAGTGTTACAGGTGTGGTGAGTTAGGTCATTGTGTCAGTGAGTGCACGAGCGATGTGAAGAAATGCTTCAAGTATGGACAGACTGGGCATTTGATTGCTGATTGGAGAGCTAATGTGGTAACTTGTTACAACTGTGGAGAAGAGGGTCATATTAGTACTCGTTGCCAGAAACCAAAGCAAGCTGCAACTGGAGGAAAGGTGTTCGCTTTGACAGGGACTCAGACTTCCAGTGATGACAAACTGATCAGAGGTACATGTTATATTAATAACACGCCTTTGATTGCTATTATTGATACTGATGCTACTCACTCTTTTATTACTGCTGACTGTGTGAGAAGGCTAGGCCTTGTCGTTTCTCCTATGAAGGGAGAAATGGTTGTCAAAACTCGTGCGAAGGGATCGGTGACCACTTCTTTAGTCTGTTTGAATTTTCCACTATCGATCTTTGATAAGGACTTCAGTGTGGATCTGATTTGCTTACCGTTGGGAGGTCTCGACGTGATCTTGGGTATGAACTGGTTGGAGTTTAATCATGTTCATATTAACTATTTTAACAAGTCGGTGCGATTTCTTGCTCCTGAGAAAGAAGAAGAAGATAGTTTTCTATCTGCTAGAGAGTTGAGAGATCTCTTAGAGGAAGAAGCTCAGGTGCTTGCATTGTTTGCATCTTTATCAATGGAGAGTGAGTCGGTGATTAATGAATTGCGAGTAGTACGTGAATTTCCTGAAGTGTTTCCGGATGATATTGCTGATGTACCACCAGGGAGAGAAGTGGAGTTCACTATTGATCTTGTCCCTGGTACTAGACCTATTTCTATGGCACCTTACAGGATGTCGGCATCAGAATTGACAGAACTGAAGAAGCAACTGGAAGAGTTATTAGAAAAGAAATTTGCGAGGCCAAGTGTATCGCCTTGGGGAGCTCCGGTGTTGCTAGTGAAGAAAAAGGATGGCAGTATGAGGTTGTGTATCGATTACATACATCTAAATAAAGTGACGTTTAAGAACAAGTATCCGCTTCTAAGAATAGATGACTTGATGGATCAGTTAGTCGGTGCCCGTGTGTTTAGCAAGATTGACTTGAGGTCAGGTTATCATCAGATACGGGTAAAGGACGAAGATGTTCAGAAGACGGCCTTCAGAACCCGATATGGACTTTATGAGTATGTGGTGATGCCGTTCGGAGTTACTAATGCACCTGGTGTATTGATGAAGTATATGAATCGTATTTTTCATGCTTACTTGGATCAATTTGTGGTTGTCTTTATTGACAATATTCTAATCTATTCTAAGTCAGAAGAGGAACACGCTGAACATTTGCGGATTATGCTGCAAATGTTGAAAGAGAAGAAACTCTATGCTAAGTTGTCTAAATGCGAATTCTGGTTGAGAGAGGTAAGTTTTCTTGGGCATGTTATTTCAAGTGATGATATTATTGTGGATCCATCCAAAGCAGATGCAGTTCTACAATGGGAGGCTCCGAAGTCTGTAACTGAGATTAGAAGCTTTTTGGGCTTGGCTGGTTATTATCGAAGGTTTATTGAAGGCTTTTCGAAGTTGGCACTTCCGTTGACTCAGTTGACGTGTAAGGGTTCGTGTTGGATGTTCATTGTGAGAAGAGTTTTATCGAGCTGAAGAAGAGATTGACTACAACTCCAGTTTTGATTCTACCCGAACCAAATGAACCATTTGTGGTGTATTACGACGCTTTTTTGATGGGTTTAGGAGGTGTGTTAATGCAGGATGGTAAGGTTGTGGCTTATGCTTCACGACAGTTAAGGGTCCATGAGAGGAATTATCCAACTCATGATTTGGAATTAGCTGCAGTGGTATTCGTATTGAAGATTTGGAGGCACTATCTTTATGGTTCCAGATTTGAAGTGTATAATGACCATAAGAGCTTGAGGTATCTGTTTGATCAGAGGGAGTTGAATATGAGACAAAGAAGGTGGTTGGAGTTCTAAAAGGATTATGATTTTGGCTTGAATTATCATCCTGGTAAAGCTAATGTCGTGGCTGATGCTTTGAGTCAGAAGACATTGCATATGTCTGCTATGATGGTTAAAGAGTTAGAATTGATTGAACAGTTCAGAGATATGAGTTTGGTTTGCAAGCAGACACCGTATAGTGTGATGTTGGGTATGCTGAAGATCAACAATGAATTTCTTAATAGTATCAGAGAAGGTCAGAAGTTGGATTTGAAACTAGTGGATTTGATGATTGGAAATGACTAGGCAGAAGGTAATGAGTTCAGAATGGATGAACAAGGCGTGTTGAGATTCCGTGATAGGATTTGTATTTCTGATGATCTTGAGTTGAAAAGGATGATTCTAGAAGAGAGTCACAGGAATAGTTTGAGTATCCATCAGAGAGCTACGAAGATGTATCAAGACTTGAAGAAGATATTTTGGTGGCCTGGATTGAAACATGATGTGGCTAAGTTTGTGTACGCTTGTTTGACTTGTCAGAAGTCGAAGGTGGAACATCAGAAACCTGCTGGTTTGATGCACCCGTTAGATATTCCAGAGTGGAAGTGGGACAATATTTCTATGGACTTTGTGACTGGGTTGCCTAATACGCCGAGAGGACATGATTCCATCTGGGTAGTAGTAGATAAACTGAAAAAGTCGACACATTTCATTCCGATTAATATCAGATTTCCTTTACAAAAGCTGGCAAAAGTTTATATTAAGGTGATTGTGAAGTTGCATGGAGTCCCGTTGAGTATTGTGTCAGATAGAGATCCAAGGTTCACTTCCAGGTTTTTGGAGAGTTTGCAGGAAGCTTTGGGATCGAAACTGAGGTTGAGTTCAGCCTATCATCCGCAGACGGATGGACAGACAGAAAGGACTATACAATCTTTGGAGGATTTGTTGATGACTTGTGTGCTTGAACAAGGAAGTGTTTGGGATAGCCATTTTCTGCTGATTGAGTTCACTTATAATAAAAGTTATCATTCCAGTATTGGAATGGCGCCTTTTGAAGCATTGTATGGTTGGAGGTGTCAGACGCCTTTGTGTTGGCATGAATTTGGTGAGAGTGTAGTACTTGGACCTGAGATTGTTCAGTAGACTACCGAAAAGGTGAAGCTGATTAGGGAGAAGATGAAAGCTATGCAGAGCAGGTAGAAGAGTTACCATGATAAGAGGAGGAAAGATCTTGAGTTCCAAGAAGGAGACCATGTGTTTTTGAGAGTCACCCCGGTGACCGGCGTTGGATGTGCGTTGAAGTCGATGAAGCTTACTCCTCGGTTTATTGGTCCGTATCAGATTTCTGCAAGAGTTGGACCTGTTGCCTACAGAGTGGCGTTGCCACCTAATTTGTCAAATTTGCACGATGTGTTCCATGTGTCACATCTTCGGAAGTATGTTACGGATCCGTCGCATGTGATCCCGATGGATGATGTGGAAGTAAGGGATAACCTTACGGTGGAGGCCTTATCAATACAGATTGAAGACCGCGAGGTAAAGTAGTTGAGAGGTAAAAAGATCACCCTTGTGAAGGTAGTGTGGGGAGGCGCTGTCAGAGGGAATATGACTTGGAAATTAGAGAGCATGATGCGAGAGTCGTATCCAGAGATATTCGTATGAGGTAAATTTTCGAGGACGAAAATATTCTAAGTGGGGGAGAGTTGTAACACCCCAATTTATTTTAATTATTTTTCGTAATTAAAATTATATGATATTGTGTATATGTGTATGACTATGTGTGTTTTGGTTGAGGTTGGGTTGCCCTTAATATGGGGTAGTTAGAATTATAGAGAGTAAGGTATCGGAGGGTGTGGGACCAATTATGTAGAGATATGTGGTGTGGTTAGTAAGTAATTATTAATTTAAATAATTTAGTTGGAATTAATTGGATTTAAAATAATTAGTTTAATTATTTTATTTATTTAAAATTGGATAATATGAGTGGAGAGATGATAAGGGCAAGGTGTTCCATTCATGAGGATTAGTAAGGGTAAAGAAGGGAAAACATATTAGGGGTCTAAGGGTTATAGTAGGAAAAAGAAGAAATTGGAAAAGGGGAGAATCATTTTGTGATCGATCGTATTATGAAGAAAATAGGAAAAGGGAAAGGGAAGCAGAGCTAGGGCTTAGAGAGCATATGAAGAATCTTCATCTAAGGGAAGGGTGGGGTTCTTTAATCTCTTAAGGGTTGTATAATGTATGTATGAGGGTAGGTAAACCTTTAGCATTATCCCTATGTGTTGTTTGTGTCGATTTGAATTGGGATTGCCACGTGTCGGAGGTTTTGATAAGAGAATAAAATGCATGAACTAACCGATTGAAATATGAATTATATATTTCTAATTGGTTTTGTGATAATCTGTGAATTGATGTGCAATTTTCGGTCTGATTATGAGCGAAACGGTAGAAGACTTAGGGTCTGACTCGTGCAGAATTACAATCGCAGGATTGTTGATTCGTACAGTTTTACCGGGCGAATGGTGGGTTTTGCCGGGCAAATATTAATTCACTGGTTGGTCGCCAGGCGAACTGAGGGGCGAGTGAGAAGATGAAAATAGGGGTTGCTGGAATTTGTATGGGGGAAAGAAATTCACTTCTGCTCCGTCGGGCGAGCATGAGGCGAAGAGGGAATTCGTCGGGCGAAAGAGGAGTTCGCCGGGCGAACGGTATTTCACTGATGCCTCGCTAGGCGAGCATCAAGCGAGCAGACCTGAGACAAACTAAACTTTCTAAAACTTTAAAAATTCGTATCTTTTGATCCGTAAGTCCGTTTCAGTCACTGTTCGAAGCGTTGGAAAGTTGATTTCATATACTTTTTATAAAAAATAAATTTCAATACCAGAATTCTAACCCTTTGATGTGTTAATTGGGTTTTGTGTATGTTGTTATGTGTTGTAAGTTGAAATGATGAATTCGGTGGTGTGTATGCATGTATGGTTATGGATTGCTGTTGTTGCATGTGTGACAGAAATGGGCTGCGTGTTGAATAGTTGTAGTATGATGTATTGCCGCATTGATAGTCATATGCATTTAGTTGTTGTTGTATGTTGTCTTTGTATGTATGCCATGTTGCATAAGTTGTGCGATAAGCCGTGTGCCCATGTGGGGTGTGAGCGTCTTATCGGGATTCTCTGATAAGGAATCGTGTTGTTGTTGTTGTTGAGGTGATCGTGTGCCCATGTGGGGTGTGAGCGATCATGGATGTCGTGTGCCCATGTGGGGTGTAAGCGACTGTTTTGGAAATTCCGACAGGAATTATGATCATGAAACAGGGATTGAATTGGTACCACATGCATGGAGTCAAGTCGTGGATCTCATTGCATTGCATCGTGTTGTGTGGATTGTCTGCTTGTGTGGAAAATGCTATTTGTGCTGATGTTGTAGCGATAAGGTGGATTGTGTAATGTTTTATGCTTTCATATTTATATTATGCATTTCTTATGTTGATTGAGAATCTCACCCTTTCTGTTTGAATGTTACCTCTACGTGGGTAACGTGCAGATAAGCAGGATTAGTACGGAGTTGAAGTTAGTGAAGATAGCGTTTCTCTTTTATTTCGCTGAGTCGCGTCTGCTATAATTGTATGTTTTATTTTACTCTGATATTTTATCATTAATTGTCGCGGGGGATTAGGGTGTTACAGTAAACCTGGAAAAACAGACGATGGTAAGAACGAGCATTCCGACCTTACACGTCTTCTGTATAGGTTCTACGACGCGGGTTCATGGAAATGACAACGACTATCTCAAATACGGTGGAATCTTAACCTCTAAAAAATTTGAGCGGTTGCGGTAAAGAAAGCCTCATATATTCCAGGATTTTGATATGTGTAAGTCACTAGTCCATTGAATGTCACAATATTAGTAGAAACATCGATCCTCCGTCCTTCTACGTCCTCATCGCGTTCATGGTACTCAAAAATCTCAAGGTTACTCCATAAACTTAGACCCTCATATTCTTATATGAATCAGAAAGTGATCTGTCTTAAAATAAGACAACCTATGTCCCATTGGTGGAATTCTAATTAACCGAATTTAAATTATGTAGTAAGAAAATGTAAATAAATTTTTTATAACCAAGAAGTAACATAAAAATAAACATTCTTAATATATATTCACATAACTTTTGTACATAGTTGTGGCACCGTCACGCCAAAAGGAACCAAACTAAAGATCCGAAGATAACCCAAAGGTACCAAAAAAAAAAGATGACGATGAGCGACTAAACCCAAAAATGGACATCATACTGGCTTTACAAACAAAATGCTCTCGTGTCCAAAAAAGTCTCCAATCCACCTCCATCAGGGCGAATGTCTAGGGATCAAATAGGTGATAAGATGAAGTTACTGAACCCTCAATCGAGGTCGGCTGATCCCTTGACACATGTCGTGTTCCATGTCTACGGCCTCTCCCACGGTAAACCTGGCCAAACAGACGACGATAGGCACGAGCATTACCATCTACCCATCTTCTGCCCAGGTTCTGTGGGTCGAGCTCATGGAAACGACGACGGCTCTCCCAAATATGGTGGAATGGTAACCTCTGAGTAATCTAGACAGGACCGGTGGATAAATCGTCATACATCCCCGGACTTCTATATATATAAGTCACTAAGCCGGTGAATGTCAAAGTATCAGTAACAGCATTTATTCTCCATCCTTCAACATCCTCGTCGCCCTCATGGTACCTTATCTCAAGGGTGCTCCATAAGCGTTGACCCTGAGCTATGCTGATATGGGTCGGAAAGTGTCATGCCATCTGTAAAGTTGTACCACGAATACAAAACATAGAGAATATAGGGCTAAGATTTTCTTACAAGTATAGAAAATTGGGATTGAGTTTAAAATAAAAATATATATGTCAAACACAAATAATCAATCAAGCGTGCTATCTCCAACTACTTACTTCTAAACGAGGGTCTAGCTATCCTAATGCATATCTAAATTATATGCTGATTTAGGCCACTAAATACTGTCAAGGACATCCTCCCAATTACCGAGATCAGATGTCACGAGACCACAAACCACCTACGTTCTCCCATTTACCAAAAGCCACGCCACCTGACTTCACATGGAGTCTAAGTGTTATAAGTCGATCGTTCCTAAAAAAACAGGTCAAGATCTCCTTATCTTTCCAAGTGCACAGTAATAATCCTGGTCAGGGTTCAGGCGGCTGAACAACCTCGTGCTCCCATACACACGGCGGTGGACTTGCACTTTCCTAAATGCAAATCTATATGAACTCCCATTCAGATCCTTAAAACTTCCTTAGTAGTAATTTAATCTTCAAGAATACCTTATTTTAATTCTCACCTCACACAACCTTACAGTAAGTTCAGCTTGTACAATAAATAATGTAAGGTTGACTTCCCAGAAAAGAGAGGCAACTGTAAAGGACATAGTCTACCAAGTCTTTCTTTAGCCAGAACCCAACCGAATACAACTATTCAATGTACTACATTTCCCTTCTATGAATGGGAATCCTACACATACCAGCTCACGATGTTGTCGTTCTTCACCTTAAAGAAGAATAAATAATTTTCTAAGTCTAGAAATCACAATCATTCAAATATTAGGAAATAAACATTTAGGCAATTAGTCAAATAATGCAAGCACAATACAAATTTCGTTTATCCTAGTTTACTCCTATAATAAATAATTAAGGCCGACGTAACCTTGTTTAGTGATCCATGAAAATCACTATCCGAGAATATGCTCTCCTTATTTATTTATCTCTAGTAGGGTTTAGGTCACCACTACACATATGTATTCAGCTATTTTACGCTAACAGTCCCAACTTGTACGGAATCTTGCCCCCACCTATTGTCGTTAAAGTTGTTTCGTACATTTCCCTGGGCGTTGTTTTTAAACCTTGAAAAGAACCGGTAATAAAAAAATACCACTGAAATCTCACTATATTGTTTTATACCAAACCAACCTTAAATACCTTATCACTTGTTGTGAATATATGAATGTAAAATAACGGGTTATTAATCCCCTATTTATACTACTTCAAAATATAAAAAAAATATATAAATGTTGCTGTAACTAAACGTTCATAAGCCACCACGTTAGGTATTACTCATCAAATTAAATGTATGAGGTGTTAAATTTTTACAAAAGCTAAAGCATGAGTATTATCATAAGCATGCGGTGTTAGAAAGATTTACTACAAAAATTACATGTGTAATATCCATCATGTTCTACATGAGTATACTTCTTTTATTTACTAAAGATCATGCATTAATATGATAGGATTTGGTTTGAATACATCTCACGTGTATCTATATATGGACATAAGGGTTTGTTTTGTATATTAGTAATACTAATAAAAATAGTAACAATAGTGACAATAGTAAAAATAGTAATAATAATAATAATAATAAAAATATTAATAGTGATAATAAAATATTTGTTTGATCGAATAGTTGAGTTTATAAAAATTGAGGATGTTACAATACCTCTCCCCTTAAAAGAAATTTCGTCCTCGAAATTTAACGTACCTAAAAATAAATAAGGATATTGTTGTCGCATCTCTACTTCCCTTTCCCAAGTTGAGTCGCCCGTTGCTTCGTCCCACATAACTCGAACCAACGATATCTCTTTCCCTCGAAGTACCTTCACTCTGTGGTCCACAATCCTAACTGGTAAAGCTTCATATTCTAAGTTATGCTTGAGTTCTAATGTTTCATATTCGATAATGTGGGATGGGTCTGGATAATATCTCCTCAACTGAGAAATATGAAACACGTCATGAAGATTAGATAGATGAGGTGGTAAAGCAATACGGTATGCTACTGGTCCAACTCGGTTTAGAATCTGGAAAGGCTCGATAAACCTTTGAATCAACTTTCTGGTCTTGATTGCTCGTCCAACTCCTGTCCTAGGAGTAACTCTTATGAACACATGATCATCTTTTTCAAATTCCAAAGGTCTTATTCTTTTATCACTATAACTCTTTTGTCTATCTTGTGCAGCCTTCATCTTATCTCTGATAATTTTAACCTGATTTGTTGTTTGTACTACAAATTCCGACCCAAGAATCTTATTTTCTCCAATTTCGTACCAACACAAGGGTGTGCGACATTTCCTTCCATATAATGCTTCATAGGGTGCCATGCCTATACTTGAATGGAAACTGTTATTGTAAGTAAAATTAATTAAAGGTAGAAACTCGTCCCAACTTCCTTTATGTTCCAGAACTCAAGCTCTTAGCAAATCTTCTAATGATTGAATTGCCCGTTCTGATTGACCATCTGTTTGTGAATGATAAGTTGAACTCAGTCTTAACTTAGTTCCCATCTCCTGATGTAGTTGCTTCCAAAACTTTGACATAAATCGAGGATCTCGATCACTCACTATACTTGATGGAATTCCATGCAGCCTCACAATATCTCTGACATAAATTTGTGCCAACTTCTCAAAGCTATAAGTCTGACCAATAGGAATGAAATGAGCTGACTTTGTCAATCGATCAATTACAACCCATATTGCATCAAACTTTTTCTGAGTTTTTGGTAACCCAACTATAAAATCCATAGCAATTCCATCCCACTTCCATTCTGGAATATCTAATGATTGTAATAACCCAGTTGGTTTCTGATGTTCAATCTTTGCTTTTTGACACACCAGACATGACTGAACATACTTTGCTATTTCCTTCTTCATTCCAAACCACCAAAACATTTTTCTTAAATCTTGATACATCTTGGTGGATCCTGGATGAAAACTTAACTTACTATTGTGACCTTCTTCAAGTATTAATCTCCGAATTTCCTTGTTTTGGGGTACACAAAGTTTTTCTCTAAATCTCAGTATTTCATCACCACCTGTATGAAAGTCTCCACCCTGACCTTTTTCTATCATTTTCTTTATATTCATCAAATGTTCATCCGCCTTTTTTCCTTCTTTAATCATATTCAAATATTCACTAGCTACTGCGGTAATACCCAAGAACATCCTTCCTTGAACAAATTCTGCACCCAAATTCAAACCTACAAATTGTTGAATCAAATCTTCTTCCTTTAGCATCATTGCTGACACATGGAGTATTTTTCTGCTCAAGGCATCTGCTACAAAATTGGCTTTTCCTGGATGGTAGTGCAATTCAAAGTCATAGTCCTTCAAGAATTCCATCCAACGTCTTTGTCGCGTGTTTAGATCCTTTTGATCAAACAAATACTTCAAACTTTTGTGATCACTCAATACTCTGAACTTTGATCCATATAAGTAATGCCTCTAAATCTTCAAGGCGAAAACAATTGCTGCTAGCTCTAGGTCATGAGTAGGGTAATTTCTCCCATGTGTTTTTAACTGTCTCGAAGAATAATCTATCACCTTGCGTTCTTGCATCAACACACAACCCAGTCCTTGGTATGATGCATCACAATACACCTCAAATTGTCCTAATGGATCTGGTAGGATAAGAATTGGAGATGAAGTTAATCTTTCTTGTAACTTTTGAAAACTTTCCTCGCACTCCTTTATCCATCTGAAGCTTTCACTTTTCCTCGTCAACTGAGTCATAGGTAAAACGATCTTTGAAAATCCTTCGATGAACCTTCGATAATATCCAGCTAGTCCAAGAAAACTTCGAACCTCGCCAACATTCTTAGGACTTTCCCACTTCGTTACAGCTTCAACTTTACTTGGGTCAACTGCTATACCTTCCGCACTGATTACATGACCCAGAAATTGCACCTTCTTCAACCAAAACTCACATTTTGAAAATTTCACAAACAACTGTCGATCCTTCAATATTGCAATACAATCCTCATATGCTTTTCATGCTCTGCCTCATTCTTGGAGAAAATCAAAATATCATCGATGAAAACTACAACAAATTGATCTAAATATGGCCTAAAGATCCTATTCATGTACTCCATGAATACAACTGGAGCATTAGTCAAACCAAATGGCATAACTAAGTACTCATAATGTCCATATCGGGATCTAAAAGCTGTCTTTGGAATATCATCCTCCTTCACCCTAATCTGGTGATATCCTGACTTCAAGTCAATCTTTGAGAATATTTATGCTCCCTTCAACTGATCCATCAAGTCATCAATTCTAGGAAATGGATACTTATTCTTTATGGTAGCTTTGTTAAGCTGTCTATAATCCACACAAAGTCTAGACGAACCATCTTTCTTCTTTACAAATAAGATAGGAGCTCTCCATGGCGATACACTTGGTTTAATAAACTCCTTCCCTAACATGTCGTCTAATTGCTTCTTCAACTATGCCAATTCTGATGGTGACATTCAATAAGGAGAAATAGAAATAGGTCCAGTGCCTGGAACCAAATCTATAGCAAATTCTAATCTCTTTAACTGGTGGTAACCCTGTAACGTCTTCTGGAAACACTTCCGAAAATTCACACACCACTGGGATGTTTTCCACACTTGGGGTTACTTCCGCTGACATAGATAACAACATCATAAATTTCAGAGTGAGAGCTTCAACCTTCCAACTTCTCCAATATCTTCTTCAAAAACTAAAGTTTTCTTATTACAATTCAAGGTTACATTATTGGATGATAACCAATCCATCCCTAAGATAATGTCTAGATCATGAAGTGGGAGTACTACAAGGTTTGCTAGAAACTTCTTATTTTCAATTGTTATTTGACAACCTACGCAGACTGAACGAGCTACCATATTTTCTCCTGATGGTTTAGAAATGATTAAATTTTTATCTAAATCAACAGTTCTTAATTTCAAGAACTCGACGCAAGTTGTAGAAATAAAAGAATTTGTAGCTCCTGAATCAAACAACACTGCTACCAACGTATCTTCAATCAAACACATACCTTGAATTAAATCAATGGATCCAAGGGCTTCAAAACCTCTAATAGTAAACACGCTCCCATTGGTTGAGTTGTTGTTCGGATTCTGGAGTTTTTGACCTGCACCTGTTCCACCACTCGTTCCTCCTTTAGCCTCCTTGTTTCTTTGGTTGTTCCCTTGGCCTCCTTGTTGTTTTTTCCATTGAGGGCAATCCCTAAGGAAGTGACCCTTTTGACCACAACGAAAACAAGTTCCCGGTTGTCTCTGAGGACACTCCTTGTTGAGATGTGCTCCCCCACAAGTGAAACATTTCAGCTCTGATCTTCTGGAAGCATTATTCTGATACGATGTTATTCTTTGGTGCACCTTTCCTCCTTGTTGAGGCCTACCTCCTTGACCTCGATCAAGTTTCACTTTATTGTTGTTGTTTCGGATCGGTTCTCCTGATCCATATTGATTCTTATGATTATCAATACCTTTAATCTCCAAGCAACGTTCTGTTAGCTCATTGAAACTTATGATATATAGAGGTAAGACAACCCTCTGTATATCGTACCCCAACCCATCGGTATTTTTCACACATCCATTCCTCACTTGGATGCAACCTATAAAATTCTGAATATTTGAAAAGTGATTCAAACTTTCAGGTATACTCTCCAATAGACCATGATCCTTGACGCAGGTTGCTAAATTCTCTTTCTTTATTCTTCCTTGCTAATTTGGGAAAATACTTTCCAAGAAACACTTCCTTGAATAGATTCCAAGTGATCTCTCTTCCTTCTTCCTCTAAAAGTCGATGCTTTCCTCTCTACCAAGCCTCAGCGCCTCCAGTTAGCATGAACGTCCCATAACCAACTCTTCTATTCTCTCTACAATGGGTGAAAGCAAAAATCTTCTCTATTTCTTACAACCATTTCTCTGCACCCTCTGGATTACACTCACCGCCAAACTGTGGTGGTTTTCCTTTCAGAAAGGAGTTTAACCCTACATCTTCATGCACATTATCCCTCTGTTGTTGCTGAAAAAGTTGTTGATCTCTAGTAAGCCGCGGGATTTGACTATTTTGTTGTGTTTGAACCAACACTGCTGCAGCATGCTCATTGATCTCCCTGGTGTCAGTTTGGGTGTTTGTCCCTGTATGAGAATGATTTTCCTGTCCTACAAGGATGGTATCTCCTCCTTTAAGAGTCGCTTCACCGAAACCTCTATTGGTCATAGTAACCCTACAAGTGCCCCTACCGGCGCCTCTATCGGTGCCTCTACTAGTGCCCCTACCACGTTTCGTATTACGGGTGTTTCGAACCATAACTTCCTAAAAAAGGAAAAGTTAATTGGTTCAATCATTCATAAGATATAAAGAATATATATATATATACATTATATATATATATATATATATATATATATATATATATATATATATATATATATATATATATATATATATATCTTATGAATGAATCTTAATCGATAAGAAACTTGGTCTTTTGATTTGAAGACTTAACTCCATTTTAACCTATTTAAGAACTCGCGATAATGGGAAGTTAATCCTACGAAAACAATGTTATCATCCGATGTGGAATCAAACATGACACATCAAGTATACCTTTTCTTCTTATTGGTCCGAACTGAATTGACCAACTCTGATACCATAAAATGAGACAACCTATGTCCCATTAGTGGAATTCTAATTAACCAAATTTATATTATGTAGTAAGAAAATGTAAATAAAATTTTCATAACCAAGAAGTAACATAAAAACAAACATTCTTCATATATATTCACATAACTTTTGTACATAGTTGTGGCACTGCCACGCCAAAAGGAACCAAATTAAAGATCCGAAGATAACTCAAGGGTACCAAAAAAAAGATGACGACGAACGACTGAACTCAAAAATAGACATCATACTGGCTGTACGAACAAAATGCTCTCATGTCCAAAATAGTCGCCAATCCACCTCCATCAAGGCGAACGTCTAGGGATCAGATGGGTGATAAGATGAAGTTAGTGAACCCTCATCCGAGGTCGACTGATCCCTTGATACATGTCGTGTTCCATGTCTACGGCCTCTCCCATGGTAAACGTGACTAAACAGACGATGATAGGCACGATCATTACCACCTACCCATCTTCTGCCCAGGTTCTGTGGGTGGAGCTCATGAAAACGACGATGACTCTCCCAAATACGGTGGAATGGTAACCTCTGAGTAATATGGACAAGAGCGGTGAATAAAGTGTCATACATCTCCGAACTTCTATATATATATATAAGTCACTAAGCCGGTGAATGTCAAAGTATCAGTAGCAACATTTATTCTCCATCCTTCAGCATCCTCGTCGCCCTCATGGTACCGTATCTCAAGGGTGCTCCATCAGCGTTGACCCTGAAATATGTTGATATGGGTCAGAAAATGTTCTGCCATCTGTAAAGTTGTACCACGAATATAAAACAGAGAGAATATAAGGCTAAGCTTTTCGTACAAGTATAGAAAATTGGGATTGAGTGTAAAATAGAAATATATATATGTCAAACACAAATAATCAATCAAGTGTGGTATCTCCAACTGTTTACTTCTAAACCAAGGTCTAGCTATCCTAATGCATTTCTGAATTATATGCTGATTTAGGCCACTAAATAATGTCAAGGACATCCTCCCAATTACCGAGATCAGATGTCACGAGACCACATGCCACCATCGTTCTCCCATTTACCAAGAGCCACGCCACCTGACTTCACATGGAGTCTAAGTGTTATAAGTCGATTGCCCCTAAGAAAATAGGCCAAGATCTCCTTATCTTGCGTGCACAGTAATAATCCTCGTCAGGGTTCAGGCGGCTGATCAACCTCGTGCGCCCATACACACAGCGATGGACTTACACTTTCCTAAATGCAAATCTATATGAACTCCCATTCAGATCCTGCAAACTTCCTTAGTAGTAATTTAATCTTCAAAAATACCTTATTTTAATTCTCACCTCACACAACCTTACAATAAGTTCAGCTTGTACAATAAATAGTGTATGATTGACTTCCCAGGAAAGAGAGGCAACTGTAAAGGACATAGTCTACCAAGTATTTCCTTAGCCAGAACCCAACCGAATATAGCTATTCAATGTACTACACGTTTCTTCTGTGAATGAGGATCCTACACTTAATATCTCACGATGTTGTTGTTATTCACCTTAAAGAAGAATAAATCATTTTCTAAGTCTAGCAATCACAATCATTCAAATATTAGAAAATAAACATTTAGGCAATTAGTCAAATAAATCAAGCACAATACAAATTTCATTTATCATAGTTTACTCTTATGAATGATTGACCCATATGAGTAAACTATTTTCATGGATCACTAAACGAGGTTACGCCGGTCTTAATTATTTATCATAGGAGTAAACTATGATAAATGAAATTTTTATTGTGCTTGCATTATTTGACTAATTGCCTAAATTTTTATTTCCTAATATTTGAATGATTGTGATTGCTAGACTTAGAAAATGATTTATTCTTCTTTAAAGTGAAGAACGACAACATCGTGAGCTATTAAGTGTAAGATCCCCATTCACAGAAGGAAAGTGTAGTACATTGAATTGCTGTATTCGGTTGGGTTCTGGCTAAGGAAAGACTTGGTAGACTATGTCCTTTACAATTGTCTCTCTTTTCTGGGAAGTCAACCATACATTATTTATTATACAAGCTGAACTTATTGTAAGGTTGTGTGAGGTGAGAATTAAAATAAAGTATTCTTGAAGATTAAATTACTACTAAGGAAGTTTTTAGGATCTGAATGGGAGTTCATATAGATTTGCATTTAGGAAAGTGTAAGTCCACCACCGTGTGTATGGGCTCACGAGGTTGATCAGTCGCGTGAATCCTGACGAGGATTATTACTGTGCACTTGGCAAGATAAAGAGATCTTGGCCTATTTTCTTAAGGGCGATTGACTTATAACACTTAGACTCTATGTGAAGTCAGGTGGCGTGGCTCTTGATAAATGGGAGAACGTTGGTGGCACATGGTCTCGTGACATCTGATCCCGGTAATTAAGAGGATGTCCTTGACAATGTTTAGTGGCCTAAATTAGCATATAATTTAAAAATGCATTTGGATAGCTAGACACTGGTTTAGAAGTAAACAGTTTGAGATATCACGCTTGAGTGATTATCTGTGTTTGACATATATATTTCAATTTTAGACTCAATCTCAATTTTGTATACTTGTACGAAAATCACAGCCTTATATTCTCTATATTTTGTATTCGTGGTACAACTATACAGATGGCAAGACACTTTTCGACCCATATCAGCATAGCTCAGGGTCAACGCTTATGGAGCACCCTTAAGATACGGTACCATGAGGGCGACAAAGACGCTGAAGGATGGAAAAAAATGCAGCTATTGATACTTTGACATTCACCAGCTTAGTGTGTGTGTGTATATATATATATATATATATATATATATATATATATATATATATATATATATATATATATATATATATATAAGTTCGGGGATGTATGACGCTTTATTCACCGCTCCTGTCCAGATTATTCAGAGGTTACCATTTCACCGTATTTGGGAGAGCCATCGTCGTTTTCATGAGCTCGACCCACAAAACCTAGGTAAAAGACGGATAGGTGGTAATGCTCGTGCCTATCGTCGTCTGATTGGCCAAGTTTACTGTGGAAGAGGCCGTAGACATAAAACACGACATGTGTCAAGGGATCAGCCGACCTTGGTTGAGGGTTCAGTAACTTCATCTTATCACTTATTTGATCCCTAGACATTCTTCCGGATGGAGGTGGATTGGTGACTATTTTAGACATGAGAGCATTTTGTTTGTACAGTCTGTATGATGTCTATTTTTGGGTTCAGTCGCTCGTCGTCATCTTTTTTTGGATACCCTTCCATTATCTTCGGATCTTTAGTTTGGTTTCTTTTGGCGTGGCGGTGCCACAACTATGTACAAAAGTTATGTGAATATATATGAAGAATGTTTGTTTTTATGTTACTTCTTAGTTATAAAAATTTTATTTACATTTTCTTACTACATAATTTAAATTCGATTAATTAGAATTCCACCAATGAGATATAGGTTGTCTCTTTTTAATAAATCAAACGTGCCATCCTCAAATGTTTATTTTCAAATTAGGGTCTATCGATTCTATTGCATTTTAAAATTATATACTAACTCAAGCCAATAAATGCTTTCACAGACATCCTTTCAATTACTCAGATCAGATGACATGAGATCACATTTTCCCATTTATCAAAAGCAACACCACCTAATTTTACGTGGAGTCCAAGTGTTATAAATCAATTTCACCCCAAAAAAAACATGCAAAGATCTCATTATCTTACCAAATGCCTAAAAATAATCCTCGTTAGGATTCTAACAGGTGGTCAACCTCGTACGCCCATACACAAGACAATGGACTTACACATTCCTAAATGCAATCTATATGCACTCTCAACCAAATTATGACAACTCTAATCCTAAGTAGTAATTTAATCTTAGGTTGAGTGCTAATTACCATACAAAATCTCAAAGCGTCTTTATCATTCTTTACACTCATAAACTTTACATTTACACAATAGATTCATTTCGTATAATGTATAGCGTATGGATGACTTCTCAGAAAAAAGAGACAGACCGTAAATGTATGACTTCCCATAAAAGAGAGACAGACCGTAAAAGATATAATCAATCAAATCTTTCCTTCCCAACTGAGTACAACTATTCAATATATCCAACTTCTCTCTTGTGATTGAAGATCTAACACTTAATATCTAACAACATCTCAAAGCGTCTTTATCATTTTTTACTCTCACAAACTTTACATTTACACAGTAGATTCATTTCATATAATGAATAATGTGTGAATGACTTCCTAGAAAAAAGAGACAGACCGTAAAAGATATAATTGATCAAATCTTTCTTTTCCAATTGAATACAACTACTCAATGTATCCAACTTTTCTCCTTTATTAAAGATTTTATACTTAATATTTAAAAATATTGTTGTTTCTCACTTCAAAAAATAATAAATTATTATCTTAATCTAACAATTAAAATAATTCAAATATCAATGAATAAATATTTAAATAATTAATAAAATAATACAAATTAATACAACCTCCTTTATTGAAGATTTTATACTTATTATCTAAAGATGGTGTTGTTTCTCACCTCAAAACACCTCAAAAAAGAATAAATTATTATCTTAATCAATTAAAATCATGTATCAATGAATAAATATTTAAACAATTAATCTCAATGTATCCAACTTTTCTCCTTTAATGAAGATTTTATACTTAATATCTAAAGATGTTTGTTTCTCACCTCAAAAAATAATAAATTATTATCTTAATCTAATAATTAAAATAATTCAAGTATCAATGAATAAACATTTAAATAATTAATAAAATAATACAAGTATAATACAACCTTAACTAGTAATAGACTATTTCTATGATGAGTAATTAAAATCGACGTAATCTTATTTCGTGATTTATAAAAATTATCATATGAGAATAGACACTCCTTATTTTTTTATCAAAAAAAGAAATATGAATCTTTAATAATGTTTAGATTATCATTACACATATACATTAAGCTATTTTACACTAACTGCTACAACATGTATGAAATCTTATCCCATTTTTTATTATTGAAATAATGACTGACCTATAACGAAGAAACTACCACCGAAATTTCGCTTTGTTCTTACAGGCAAAGTGGAAGAGAAGAATTTCATGTTTGGAATGAATGAACCATTGAGTAGGCTGCTATTTATACTAATGGTTAGAATTAAATAATAATTTTTATATGATGACTAAGAGATTTATTTAAGTGACAACACAACGTTAATACTGTTCTAATTCATGTGTTGGCAACATAAGAATGTGCGAGACTGCTACAATTATTTGCTGATATTTTTAGAATTAAGTAGTACATGTTATAAATTAGGAGTATTCATAATTTATGAACTGCGTTAAACTGAATCACGTTTATGATGTTAGTTTAATTTATAATAACCACTTTAATAAAAAATCAGTTTATATTAAAATGATTCAATTCAAGTTAAAATTAATTTATATTTATAAATTAGTTTATAATCAATTTACAAATTTAAACTAATTATATATTTTAAACTCTTTCAAAACCAAATTTTGTTATTTTATAAAAATTTATATTTTTTCATATTAAATTTTTTTTCAAATATTTATTTAAAAAAAATTATATTTTATAAAATTTCTTTGAAAAAAATTATTTTTTATTTCAAAAAAAAGATATTTTTATTTTTTTTTTATTTTCAGATTTTGTAATTGTGGAAAAAATATTTTTTCATATTTTTGAAAAAAACTCGTTTTCAAAATTCCAAAAGAAAAATTATTTTTTTTTGTATTTTTAAAAAAACTCAATTTTTTTATATTTAAAAAAAAACTCAATTTTTTTATATTTTCGAAAAAACTCTACTTTTTCATATTTTCGAAAAAACTCGATTTTTTCATATTTTTGAAAAAACTCGATTTTTTCATATTTTCGAAAGAACTCGACTTTTTAATATTATCAAAAACACACGATTTTTTCATATTTCCGAAAAAACTTGATTTTTTTCATATTTTCAAAAAAAACTCGACTTTTTCATATTTTTGAAAAACCTTGATTTTTTTCATATTTTTGAAAAAATTTGACTTTTTCATATTTTTGAAAAAAATTCGATTTTTTCATATTTCCGAAGGAACTCGATTTTTTTTTCATATTTTCGAATTTGATGTTCATCTATGATAATTTGAAATACATATTTAGTCAAGGTGTCGAACTTGGATCCCTATATCTATATCTAAGCCAAAAACACAGTCTGACCCTATCAAATGTAGCAATGGTAACTCTCTCACCTACTTCTGATATAAAATTACAAATACATTTTGTGATTAAAAAAGTATTTAATTTCCTTTTTTATTTTGATTATATTGCAGAATTAAATTCACATTGCCTTAGCATAATCACATGGAAGCGTGCTCAATGTCTTTCAAGACAATCAAATTTCATGTGCAATGTTAAAAACATTGAGTTGTATAATTTGAAGATTAATAGACATTGTCGTTAGTTGCAGCAAAAATACGGCATTAGATGTTTAGGTTTTTTAAACCTGTGAGTCGACATCATTTTGTTGTAGTAACCGTTACTGTAGATTCATTCAAAATGGAAGGTAACAATAATATTTGGACATCAGTAAGTTAATGAAATTGCATTACATATTCACTTGAAATTGAAGATTAAAGTCGAGTTTTTTCAAAAATATGAAAAAATCGAGTTTTTTCGAAAATATGAAAATGTAGAGTTTCTTTTGAAAATATGAAAAAATCGAGTTTTTTCGAAATTATGAAAAAGTCCAATTTTTTCGGAAATATGAAAAAATCGAGTTTTTTTAAGAAATATGAAAAAGATGTGTTTTTTCGAAAATATGAAAAATTCGAGTTTTTTTCAGGAATATGAAAAAGTCTTGTTTTTTAAGAAATATGAAAAAGTCGAATTTTTTCGAAAATATAAAAAAGTCGAGTTTTTTAAAAAATATTAAAAAGTAGAGTTTTTTTGAAAATATGAAAAGACGAGTTTTTGTATTTTTGAGAAAACTCGATTTTTTGTCTTTCCGAAAAAAATTCGATTTTTTTCGTATTTTAAAAAAAAAAAATCGATTATCGTATTTCCGAAAAAGTCGATTTTTCGTATTTCTGAAAAAATCGGTTTTTCGGACAAAATCGATATTAGTTTTTTTTATTTAAAAATATTTTTTCTAAATATTTTTTTTATTTTCAATTTTTTTTACTCTCAATTAATTTTTTATTTTTTTAAATTATAAATTAATTAATTTATATAATAAACCAGTTTATAAAAGAAAATTGGTTCTAAATCGGTTTTAAACTGAATTTGAATTGTTTTAATTAAATGGTTCAGTTCATTACCTATTTAAATGGTTCAGTTTTTTTAATAGTGCAATGCAGTTCAAGTATACAATTCAGTTAACTATATTTTTGAACACCCCTATTATAAACAAGTAGGGGTGGACAGAAACCGCTAATCCGGTCCAAGCCACCCGAAACCGAAAAAAAAGAAGGGAAATGGGTAGTTTGAAACTGTTAAACGGGCTAACGGGTGCAAAAGCCGATTTAGTGGGGGTTGTAATGGGCGGGCCAGATAAGAATGAGTTGACCACGGGTACCCGGACCCGCCCATACCCAATAGCTGCTTGATGAATCGTTTCTCTAAGCACCTAGCCAATACCCTGATGTTCATTCATTTCATTACTTCGCTACTTCGCACCCAACAGAACCAAACCCTAACATTTCAAAAATGGAAGCAGATGACAAAAGATTGCTCGAGAGGGAGCGAGCACATTCTAAATTGAATAGATTTTCGAGATCAAGAAATTGCAGGTGGAAGAGGTCGACAAATTCCATGATTTTTCCGACGACAACAATAACAACAACCACTGCGATCTTACGTAATTTCCCCTCTTTCACTTCGTTCTTTGTTTCCATTTTATTTGGCTATCACTGGTTTCCATTTTCACGATTAGACCAATTTGAGTTTTCCATTTTTGTTATGTGGTACTGACAGTCTTTTGTTCATACTGTTTGAATGCAATAATATTGGCTATTGTAGTGAAGGTGTCGTCCCTGGTGAAATCACTTACAACACTTGTATAGCATCCTTACATACATATCTGGGTGGTAGGTATCGATTGTTTGACTTGGTTGTTAAGAAATGTGGTTGGGCCTAACTCAACCCTACAAAACCGGTTGGTAGAGTGAGGATTGCCCCAACTTATAAAAACATGTTCATGCCATATATTGTCCGATGTGAGACTCTTAACACACCCCCTCACGCCCAGGACTGGACATCTGGAGCGTGGAAATAAATGGTAGGTGGCCCAATAGCGGAAACCATAGAAGGTGGCCCACTGGATCTTAAACGATGCTCTTGATACCATGTTAAGAAATGTGGTTGGGCCTAACTCAACCCTACAAAACCGATTGGTAGAGTGAAGATTGCCCTCACTTATAAACACATGTTCTTGTCATATATTGTCCGATGTGGAACTCTTAACATTGGTTCTATATGTTTTTCCATATAATATATATGGCTTCCAATTGGGTGTACTATTATTTCAAGTACCGTTTGGGACTCTAATTGCCAATGTATCAGGCTGCTTGTGTTATGGCTGCACTTTCTACTAGAAAGAATGCAGTAAGTTTCTTTGTCATAATTTATTTTCTAGTCCTCCTTGCTTGAATTTCTTTGTTTAATCTATAATCGAACAATTAGTCAAAGTTTTACATTAATCAAACTATGATCAGATGAATTTCAGGTATCCTAAAGATGCGGAGAAACATATTTTTATTCTTTATTGTTGGTTGATTAGGTATCTAATTGGTTTATAAATATTGTTCTGCTATGGAAACCTTTGATTAGGGAAATGTATGCTGAAATCAATAGAAAAAAAGCTTGTAAAAATGAAAGATAAAATGAGAGCAGTGAAAGAAGCAGGATAAACATACACAACCAATTGTTAAATATCAATTAAAGGTGTAGAAAGTAACATGTGTAGCAGTAACTATTATGTTTAATTTAGAATCATGTAAGAAGCATAACAGATTCTTAAACATAAACACTTATGCTTTTATTTTGATCATAATTGTGATGTTCTCTAGTGTAGTCTGAAAAATGAGAGTTTATTTGGGATTACTAGGCTTCCCTACATGCATCCTCTATTTCATGAAAGGTGAGATACAAATCTTTGAATCTTAATATGGTATTACTAGATTTAGATTTAATTTGTCATCTAATCTTAAATTTAAAAGTTTCTAAATTTCTGTATATTTTTATTCTGTCACATGATTTTCAGTACTGCATTATTATGTTGAATTCAGGACCCTAATTTCTATACATAAAGTCATAGAAGCCTCAACCATTGATTATGCATGAACACTTGAAAATGGATGAGATGAGAGGAAATATTACAAGTCTGATAATGTTATTGATGTAATGTTTAATTGCTTTCTATTTATATTATTTGTATAACTCATGTAATGTATTTAAATTTGGCATGAATCAAAAGTTATTACCGTAACATTAATAGTAGTTAAAATTTAATTATGATTTATTTTAAATTTTCCAAGTGTATGGGTCTAGTTTAAATTTTTAGAGTGATATGATATAGAATACCAAACAGGAAAAAATGTAATTGGGCCTACATTGAGATGAGTACAATAACCCGGTCAAATTGTTCGTTTTAACCCGCAACTCGTCTAGACCCAACCCGTCGAAACCGACTTGAAAATTGAGCGAAAATAAGCCTTGTACAGTCAACCGCGGTTTGGGATGTGTAACACTTTTGGGCCTGAAGCCGCCCAACCCAATCCGTTGTCCACCCCTATAAACAAGAAAGGTGGTTGCTTAACTAATTAAGATATTTAATGGTACAATCCACTCTTCGATCTTTTGTGGAATCCATTAAATCATGTCAGTTTGAAGTAATTCATTTAATTTTTCATTCTAATATGTAATACTAAACAATATATATTAGGTCCTACAACTTAATCTCATATATTAATATTTAATTAATATAAATTTTATTTTAATTTAAAATAATAATTTAAATTATTTAGACTAATATTAATATAAAATAAACAAAAATGGATTAAACTTAAAATTTAAAATTGAAAATGAAGGTTAGTGAGATGAAATTGTAAGAAAAAAATTGAAAATTTAAGAATAAAGTGATGAAATTGTGAGAGAGAAATTGAAATTATGTTGTGTGTAAAAATTTTGAATTAGTCATATTTATAAATAAATTAATTGTAAAAAAATAATAAAAGAAAAAAGCAAAGGTTGAGTTTCAAACGGTAACATGTTTTAATATTTTTTATTCCAATGCAACGTTGCATTATGAAGCTACGATGCACCAACTGACAGTTGATAACGATAACATTTATTTGGAAACATGCGTACAGGTGGCGAACTCAACTAACCATCCTCCCGTTGAAGATGGTCTAAAAGTAATTGATATTCTTTAGAAACAAATTATTGGCAAAAATATTATGAGAAAATACTTATCTTTTTTTAAATGTTATTATTATTATTATTATTATTATTATTATTATTATTATTATTATTATTATTATTATTATTATTAATATTATTATTATTATTATTATTATTATAAATTAATCATAATTGTTTTGTTCTGTGAAATTAGAAATGGAGAAGATTGGAGAAGTTACGATGGACGAATCTTTGTAAGCAATTTAATGATGCTACTTTTTTGACTGAAGGTTGCGATCGTGATTCATCTTTAATCGGAGACGTTGATCTCGAACTGATGTTGCTAATCTCCGATACGGTGGACCAAAGAGGGTGCCAACATGGTTATCACTCCAACACTCAAGTCAGTTTAGGGTTCAAAATAATCATAGTAAGAATGGAGATTAGAAATTGTGTACCTGAAACCCTCTTGTAACGGTATTTATACATTGGGCTCAATGGAGCGGACAAGATGAGTGAACCTTTTCTTATTAGGCCTTTGGCAGACCCAGAACAGTTGTCCTTAAGGCTCGTTGGACACTCTAGATGTCGGGGGAGTCTTTTAGTGGTCGTGGTCGGCCTTCAGAATGGTTGTCCATGCGTAGACGGACATGCATTGCTTTGGTTTTGCCAAAAGTGATAGAGAATATGAGTATTTAATGCAGTCCCATCATTGAAACGTTTCTCCATTTTTCTCTTGACGTGTGACCTGAAGAGGTAGAGAGTGGCACAAAGCTTCTTACTATGCATTTGCGCTTGATTGCGTTTTCAAGGTGAAATCTGGCTGTTGGTTTACATTGCCTCTTACTTTTAATTTGATACATCCGATTGCCTTTGCATATATAAGGGGAGAGGAAATTTGGAAGAGTTTTTGCAATCAATTACAAATTCCCTTATTTTCTTTGATTTTTTCCCTTTTCTCTAAGAGCGTTTTTCCTAGAGTAACCACTATCACACATTCAAATCTTCAACCTTTAGTCTTCTCCTTCGTTTTACTGCTTTTGACCCTACACTTCAAGGTGCTTTCTTCCAACTCAAAGTTTTTTCTTCAAGAATTTACCATCTCTTTGTTAACATGAGTGATAACCCTATTAACATAGAGAGTGATTCAGAAGGTAGCACTTCTTCCTCTTCGTAAAAGGGAAATACCTGAATTGCATCCCCTTTCTTTTGTCAGTGGGGATTTTAAATCAGAGATCATATATCTGATTGATGATTCTAAAATGGAAGGAGTGTCTAGAGGACTTCTTTTTTGAAAGAGATTTTTCTAGTGATTTTTCAGAAGCTCTATTTTCAGGGAAGATCAGTGGGGGTTTGTTTACCGTCGAAATTGGTAAACAAGCACTAGTCTTCCAAATTCTTATGATTTTGGTTACTCGCAAGATCGACTAGATTGATCCTAGGACATGTGCTTTTACTTACTTCAAATTATATTACTTATGAACATTTCGACAATGTTCTTTTTATTTGGTAAAGGTAATGCTACAATTCGTAAAGGAATGCAGAAATGTAAATTACAATTTAAATGACTTCAAAGTAAATTTACAGGAAATGTAAATGATAAAATCTTAAATGATTTGCTAAAAAGTGTAAATATGGTGATCACACTTACATTGCACTCAGAAAACTCGTTTCTCAACACACACAAATACTTTGAGTAATATTTGAGTTTTTTGTACCAGATTGAACACACGAAACCTAATCACTAAGATTTATATTTATAATGAATCGAAAATAATGGTAATCAAACGGTCTCTTTTCCAGAAGATGCCACGTTTTCGATTGCATGCACTTTGCCATCTATAACTTTCCACGTGTCTTCTCAAGAAATGGATAAGGCCAAAAAACAATTATTAGCCTTATTTTGAATCACGCTTGTCGATCGCAACCCCCAGTGAACGTAGTCGAACTTATGTCTGAACCCAAAATATTTCTAAGTCCTAAACCAAAATCTTCCTCTATGCAAAGAGTCTTCTTCGACTATGTTCTCACCAACTTTCGTCGAAATCAACATATCCTTTTTTTAGAATATCTCTTTATGCTCTACTGGCTTAAAATATTCATGTGCATCGGAATCCTAGCCAACAGGGTGAGGATCATATCGAGAAATAGATGACTCCCATGTCTTGACTGAGGCAAAAATAAAAGTTTCTTAGAAAAGGAGGGAACATGTCAGTGACTTTGTCTGGCTATATCGGGGGATGAATGGTTGAGACCCTAGTGATTCTAAAATTGCACGTCATTTAGAGTACCAGGGAAAGTATAATGTTGTGTCATAGATCACAACCGGTGATCAATTTTAAAGCTGATGATCTTGCCCAAGAGGGGATTCAGTTAGTTGAGCTAAATAATACCAATAAATATCATTGGGTGGCCGTTGAAATGATAAGGACTCTTTCAACTTTGAAAATTGTTGCGGTTGTAACCGATGTTAATATTATGGTCGGTAACCCATCAGATTGGTCGGTTCTTACAGTAGACTCGACATAGAGGATATGCAACACTTTTTGTTGGACACGTGACCTTAAACACAAGAGGCGGGGGATGGGGTGAGTGTTGGTTTTTGAATTTCGTGATTAATTTTATCCTTTTCTAGGTTTAGATCATTTTAGTAGTTTCTTAAGAGCAAATTACAGCGGAATAACAACATATAATAGAAATTTAAAGAGAGTAAAGGTTATAGAGATTGCACCAGAGAGTTATCTAGGTTTGCCCGAACATTGGCCTAGTCATGTCCCAAGAGGTCTTGAGATTTTGATTATAAACTTTTGAGCTTTTATAAGTTATGCCCACGAACCTTAATACAAGCCGATCTTGAGATTTTTACAGGCCTATCCCCAACCAAATATAGCTTTTACCCCAGGCTAAGGTAACAAACCTTCTTAGAAATTTTCAGGCTGATCTCAATAACCAAAAACATAACTTTTTTCAACAAAGCTCAATAAACCACAATTGAGATTTTAAGATTGGTTTATCTCACGAGCTAAACTCAATCCTCTCAGGAGTATAACACTCTTATGAATTAAAAAAAATAACATGACCACTTATAAAATTATTCCTCACAATCAAAACTTCACTTACAATCACTAAGGCAATATCAAGTGAAAAAATATTTTAGAGAGAGAGAGAGAGAGAGAGAGAGAGAGAGAGAGAGAGAGAGAGAGAGAGAGATAGAGGGAGAATTTAGAGAGATAAATTTCAAAGAAAATGTAAAACATTGAAAAATGGTGTTAGATGAAGTGGATGCGAGCCTCCTTTATATAGGAGTTAGAAAATCCAAAAACAAAAATAATCCATGGGTTGGATTAATGAGACAATCAATTGACACAAAGCTCCAATCGATTAGCTAGCTCATTTTTAATTAATTAGGAATCCCTAAAAGTAAATATTGGATATAAAGCCATTGTAAGTCATTAATATGTTGTCATTAGTTCTTGATTAATCGATTAGCCATTCTCCAATCGATTGACACTCCTCTAATCAATTGGCTGGCTCAGAAACATTTTCCCAATACATTGGCACTGCTTACGAATCAATTTGTTAGTTCAAAAATAGTTTATAAAATATTTGGACAACTTTTTAATCACTTGGCTTGGGTTAGAAAATGATTTTTACGACAAACATTTGAAAAGATATTTTTAGGCGTGTTTGTGAGTTGCCTTAGTACTTCTAAGTTATTCCCTTACTTTTAGAATACTCGGGTCACTCAGATAGACTGACATGCATGACCTAGTGAGCTTTCACATGACTTCAAGAGATTTATGAAGAATGAGAACAAGCAAAAGGAAGAGCAAGAAAAAGATGAAGAAAAAACACCATTCATTCCAGCATGCCACAACTGTGGAAAGAAAGGGCATATCAAACCATATTGTCCCCTATTCAAGAAAACAAATAAAAAGTTCAAAAAAACTCAGAAAAAGAAGAAAAATTATGTCGCATGGGAGGATAACAATATGTAATCTTTTGACAATGAAGAAGAAAAGGCCAATGTCTGTCTAATAGCAAAACATAAGGATAGTGAGAAATACTTTACAGTCTCAAACATTAAATGGTATATTGATAGTGGTAGTTCAAATCATATGACAGGTTTCGAAACCTTATTCTCTAACCTATTTCTCAAAGAGGGAGGGTTTATCTTCTATGGGGATAATAATAATAATAAGGAAATATTCTAGGTTTTGGAACCATTGGTAAGTTCCCAAATCCAACGATTGGGGAATTTCTCTTGGTAAAATGACTTAAGCATAGTTTACTCAATATAAGTCAGCTATGTGACAAATGTAACAATGTAACATTTGACTCTTCTGGCTGCAGAGTCATATAATCAAAATCAAATGAAACTTTAATTACAAGCTCAAGAAGGGGAAATACATAGACAATAAATTTAAATAAGACTCCTTCAAGTGATGTATGTCTTCTAAGTAACGAGGATGAATCTTGACTATGGAATAGGAGAATATCTCACATCCAAAGGATCACTTGACCAAATTGGTCCGTAAGGATCTCATACACACAAAAAGGGAAGCAAGTGAGAGACTCTTTTAAACCTAAAAATATAGTTTCTACTGATATGCCCTTGAAAGTGCTTCACATGGACCTTTTTGGACCATCTAGAACCATAAGTCTAGGTGGAAACGTCTACGCCCTTTTAGTCATGGATGACTACTCTCGTTATACCTAGACATTAGTCTTATCTATAAAAAATACGTATTTGCTGCCTTTTGAAAACTAGCCAAGGTTATCCAAAATGAAAAAGGAGTAAGCATTGCATCCATAAGAAGTGACAATGGCGGAGAATTCCAAAATGAGGAATTCGAAATTTTTGTAATGAGAATGGTATGCGGCATACCTTTTTCACTCCACAAACTCCCCAACAAACCGGGTTAGTAGAGAGAAAAAATAGATCTCTAGTTGAGCTTGCAAGGAAGATTCTCAATGAAACCAATCTTCCTAAATATTTTTGGGTAGATGCTGTAAACACAGTTTGTCATGTTATGAATCATGTCTTGATAAGACCAATTCTAAAGTAGATGCCCTATGAACTTTACAAAGGAAGGAAACCGAATATCTCTCACCTTCACGTCTTTGGTTGCAAATGCTTTATCCTTAACAACGGGAAATATAATCTTGGAAAATTCGACGCAAAATTTGATGAAGGCATATTCATAGGATATTCCACTTCGAGAAATCCCTTGGAATCTATAACATAAAAACTAAGATAATTGAATAATCAAGTCATGTTACCTTTGATGAATCTAACCTCAAACCTTTAGAAGTATAAGTTACTGATTGTGCATGTATCTTGGAAAAGACAAATCCAGAGGATGATAAGAACAAGATCAAGAACAAAATGAAAGTCAAGTCATAGCGGAAGAACCCTTTCATGATCAAATCCCAGACCCATGCAAGAACATCTAAATCTCCCAAAGGAATGGAGATTAAGAAAATACCAATCTATCCAAAATGTTATTGGAGATATACTCAAGGGAGTGACCACTCGACGGTATCTCAACAAGGTATGTAACTTTGTGGCTTTTGTTTCACAAATTAAGCCAATAGGAATCGACGAAGCTATTTTAATACCCCGTATTATCTAACGGCTCAATTGGAGATCAGATGAGCATCTATGTGCTCCATCCTTGGTAAATTGGATTAATGGAATCCTCTAAGTACTTTAATTATTATCAATTGGGACCAATAGAGCAATTAATGAACTCTGAAGAGATCAATTTATTATTAGTTCAAGAGAGACTTTTATGATAACTCTAATAATTGATCAATTGGTTGAGATGACAAAATATCAATTGGAGATATTTTACTCTATTGGATTATATTATATAGTAATAGTATTATATATATATATATATATATATATATATATATATATATATATATATATATATATATATATATATATGTTAAGAAAAGGAAAAAGATAGAAAAAGGAGAAGAAGAGGAAATGGAAAGAGAGAAGAGAAAGAAGAGAAAGTGGAGAAAGATGAAGAAGAGGAACGCATGGATCATCATCACCTTTTTCAAACCCCTCTTCGTTTATCAGGTGGGTTCTAGATAGAAACTTAAGTTCTAGAGTTAGAGATGATTTTAGCTTAAATTAGGGTTTATGAGAAATTGCTTAAATCGCTAATCGATGAAATTTAACGGTTGAAATGTGTTATAAACTGTGTAGTATAATCATTAGCCATGTATGATCATCTGTTAATGCATGTTTGTCGATTGGTTGAAGTTTTGAATGGGATTTTGGTCCCAAAGCTCTGTTTTCACGCTGTTGGAAAACCCAGTTTTCGCAGGTTTGCACTGCGAGTCCCCTAGCGAAGGGGGAAAGCGAGCATTCGCTGGCTATTCGCAAGGCGAAGGTGAGGGCAAACGTTCGCCAGAGGTTCGCACTGCGAACTTTACCTCGTTTCAGTTCTGCCTTGGTTCGCCAGACGTTTGCACTGTGAATGGGGCAGCGAACCCAGTGTGGTTTAGGCATTCGCTGGAAGCTTCGCACTGCGAATGAGAAAGCGAGCATTCGCTGGCTGCTTCGCATTGCGAACATAGCAGATCCTCCAACTTGTGTCATTCATAACTTTTGATCCGTAACTCGGATCGGGACGTTCTTGGTGTCATTAGAAAGCTATGACGACCCTCTATCTGATAATCTTGGGTATGATGTGGGATATTTCATTTAGTGGAAAATGAAGGAAATTAATGTTTTGTAAAATGTTGGAATTGATATCTTTTGAATCGTGAGTCCGATCGAGGCATATTTATAGCCGATGTGAAGCTGTGGAAATATCCTACAGGATAAGAGTGGGAAGTATTGATTTTGGTACCTGATTAAATGAATCGGAGGGAACCCGAAAGGGGTGTTTTATGTGTTTACTTGTAATATTTATATAATACCATGTCTATCTAATTGTTATTAAAATGAATTAGGAAGAGTGAGATACCTTACCCCAAACAAAAATGGTATGATTCTAGATTGTGAATAAATTAATAGATAACCTAGTCGGCGATGCTCGGGCACTTGGTGTATAAAGGTGCATCCGTGACGAGTATTGGTCTAGGAGGGAGTGAGACACTAGTATGGAACATGTGGGAACTATTGTGACTATGAGAAAAGGCAAGAGAGGCCTTAAGGCTAATATGGCCTTGTGATTGTCAAATACAATCGCATTGTGTATATGATCACGTAATCGTAACCAATTTTTTTTGAGTTGCCCTTGAGAGGCCTTCATGAGTCTCGAGCTCCTCTGAAGTGCAGGCATGATTACTTGGCAGGTTTGATTCCCGTGTGTAGTACGAATGGAGCCTATGCTATGGGTAGAGACTTGTGATGGTTAACAGGCCATGAGAAGTGACGGTTCACGGTTAACAGGCCGGTGTTCCCGAATCCATTTCATATGCCAAGTAACTACAAGGATCCATGACTTGGGTTGACTTCTAGACGTAGAAGCGGATGGGAAAAGGGGATGCCTTGGTACAGGTTATTGATTAGTGATAGATTCTTGAGTTAACAGGCTCAAGACATATTTTTATGAGTTAACAGACTCATGACATGTTTCCATATAGTGTGAGATTATGAACTCAAAGTCATTTTCCCTTCCCCTTGACTTGAGTTAGGATTCATAGAACCTTGTAAAGTCGAGAGGACCTATAAGATAGGGAACTCACTGAGATTTGATGTATCTCACCCCACTATAGTTGCTTTATTTCAGGTGCAGGTTTGGTTACAAGTGGAGTGACGCTCGAATGTTTCAAGAGAAGCTTAGTTAAGCTTATTTCCGTTGTGTATTCTTTTGTTGTATACAATTGAGGATATTGTATATCATTCTTAGTTTTATTATTATTTTTGGCTAGTTTCCATGACTTGTGCCATGTGTTGTATTTATGTTTTAGAAATGGACAAGTATGTGAACTATGCCATTAGGCACTTTTGATGTGTCAGTACCAAATAAAATGCTTGTATGGTATTATTCTAGATATATATTATACAGGGCATTACAACTATAGTCGACGAACATTAATCTCTTTCCATGCAAGAATAATTAAATCAATTTGACCGAAACAATGTTTGGGAACTCGTTCCCAAAGCTTAAGCTAATATAGTAATTTGTACCCGATGGGTATTTCGCAACAAATTGGACGAAGGTAGAAATGCTTTAAGAAATAACGCCAGACTTATTTCGAATGGATAAAATCAACATGAAGGAATAAATTTTGATGAAACATATTCTCTTATAGATGGATTAGAAGCAATAAGGATGTTGTTGGCTTTCTCTTGTGTCATGAACTTCAAACTATTTCAAATGGATGTAAAAAGAAAATTTCTAAATGGTTGCATCCAAGAGGAGGTGTTTGTTGACCAACCTCCAGGTTTTAACAACCCAACTTTTCCAGACCATGTTTTCAAGCTTAAAAAGGCACTATATGGCCTGAAACAAATTTCTAGAGCATGGTATGGTTGCCTAAGTAAATTCTTGCTTGAAAAAAACTTCCAAAGATGACTAGTTGATAAAACCTTTTTTATCAAGAAAAAAATGATATTTTATTAATTCAAATTCATATCGACGATATAATCTTCGGTGCTACTAATGAATCCTTATGCAAGGAATTTTCTAAGAATACGCATAATGAATTTGAAATGTCAATGATGGGAGAGCTAAAGTACTTTCTAGTACTTTAAATCCATCAATGGAACATTCATAAATCAAACTAAATATTGCAAAGAGTTTCTGAAAATATTTGATATGGAAAAGTCCTAAGTAATAGAAACACCAATGCCAACCTCATGCAACCTCGACAAAGACGAATGTGGAAAATCAGTTGAAGAAAGCAAGCATCTCGGTATGATAGCCTCTCTTCTCTATCTAACTCCCATTGTGATATAATTTTTGATATATGTATGTGTGCATGGTTTCAATAATCCCCAAAAGAATCACATCTCAGTGCAGTCAAACGCATTGTGAGATGTCTCTCTGAAACATAACAAATGGGTTTATGGGAGATGATTGTGACTTAGTTTTGTTGGAGTAAGCCCTAATAGCCAATCAGTATTGGTTGTATATGCTTTTGTATCATGACCTTGATATATATTGTTTGTTAACATACACACACACACACACACACACACACACACACACAAACACACACACACACACACATACACACACACACATACGCGCGCACACACACACAGATATATATATATATATATATATATATATAGAGAGAGAGAGAGAGAGAGAGAGAGAGAGAGAGAGAGAGAGGACATGTCATATGAGAATGTCATTTTTTTGTGAGAACATGAGAATGAATCCGAACCATTAGATTTTAAAATAAATGGTGGAGATTATTTGTAGTTTTTGTTTTTCTCTCTCCATGATTAATAAAATAAATTATGGAGGAGAGAGAAAAAAAACACATAATCTCCACCATTTATTTTAAAATCTAATGGTTCAGATTCATTCTCATGTTCTCACATAAAAATGACATTCTCATATGACACGTTCCCTATATATATATATATATATATATATATATATATATATATATATATATATATATATATATATATATATATATATATATATATATATATATATATATATATATATATAACACATTGTACTTATTGTATTGCTTATATATGACATTATAGAGTCCTTAGAATAATTAGTCTATTTAATGATACATTAAGTATGACTTAATTGTGAGACTTCATTAAACATAAAGACATTATTCTTGAAGTATCCATAATCAAGCATTACTGTCAAAATAGGACAACAGTAATGCATAAAGACTATTATGTGAGTAAAATGAAGACTGTAACTCACAAGTCATGGATATGAGATATCAAGTATTCACGTAGGTATAAATATTAGGAGTAATATTTTTGCTGGATTGACCCACCATGAGAATACTGCATAGTTTTTTACGTAAGTGCCATAAGTTATTCTCATAGTAATTGTGATGTATACCACCATTCGACCTGAAACCATATGGACCCTAGATGTGGATTCGAGTACTTTATTGTCAATCAAACATTGTCTGTAACTGGATAACTATAAAGATGGTTTATGGATACTTTACAAATCATGCTGAGGGACATGAGTGACCTAGATGAGATTTGCCCCTCCTACATATACGGGAGTAATATCTGTGGGCCTCTTGAGAGAGTATGACCTTAAAATGCATGGACGTGCTCAAATAAGTCGATATAAGATATTGAGCTTATTTGTTGTTATCAAGTATACTCAGCGATCAAGGAATAAAATATTGGACTATACAAGGGTGACACATTATATGCCTTGTGTTCAATATATATAAGGGCAAAATGGTAATTGTACATATAATTATTTTCACATAAAGGTTATGTCAGATCACATGACATTCTCGTCACTTGGGTAGCAATGATGTATGTGTTGCTAGATACCGCTCACTGTTTTTAATATTAAATAGGTAATTTAATATTATTGCCATCGTTACGAGAACCTATAGGGTCACACACATTGAGTATTGATAGTGGAATTTAGGATTAAAATAAATAAGATTTAATTTAATTATGTGTTAATAGTATTTAAATTGTTTAATACATGAGCACATATATAATTTATTTGATTAAATATGATTTAATTAAATAAAAGAGAACTGACAGTTGATTAAATTAAATATGGATTAATTTAATTAATATTTAATTTTATTTAATTAAAAAGGTTTAGTTAAATATAAATAATATCTATTTAATTAAAATAGTTTTAATTAAATAAGATTGAGCTTATTTTGGAAAAGTCCAAAATAAGACAACTAGGGTTTTAGTAGCTCTCTATAAATAGAGAAGCTTTTTCCCCTACCAATCCTAATTGTCAATTTTCTTAGAACAAGAGACGGCTAACACCGCGTTCCACTTTGTACTCGTGTGGACTTCGTAGAGACGATGACATTTTCCACGTTCGTGATCAAAGCTAAAGCACGCTTCAAGAGGTAATTCAGAATCCATATATTGTGTTTCATTTGTGATTAATGGTTCAATCAAGATCCGTTCATCGGGATTGTTCCGCTAAGAGGATCAAATTTTTTAAAAACCCCTCTTAAATCCCAATAGTGGTATCAGAGTATCGATTTTGATTAAATCTTTAAATTCAAATTTGATTTACGAAAATAATGATTATATGTTGATATAATCATTTTGTATGATCAAATATATTTAATGATATAATTGAATTTGATTAAATTATTGTTGATGTTTTATATTGTTATTTGTTGTTCATTACGAGAGAGTCTCGAACAATTTTCAGTGATATATTTTTAAATTGTGAGTCATAGTAACACATTAGCATGATTTTGAAATCGTAATCATATTCGTAGCATCAACGTTACAACTTGATATACCAAAAGCATTTTTACCATTCTAGTTCTATGGTGGTACTTATATAATTTTTCTATGTGTATGAAGGGGTTTCAAATAGTTGTTATACATATGCTTACGTGAATAGCAAAATTGTTGGTACAGGGATGTTATATTTTATAATAATAATAATAATAATAATATTAATATTAACAATATTAATAATAATAGTTTTTATAATTATAAATAATAATAAAATAATAAATTGTTTATTATTTAATATTAAGTATTGATCAGAAAGGAGTTTCTGAGTTGGTACAAAATTTAAAAATTATTCTCATGCAAGAGAAAAATTGTATGTTATCAAGCAACCAATTCCTAACAACCGAATATAACTAGATTCAAAGAACGACACTTATGAGAAGGATCAATTCAAATATCTGGATAAAACATATCTCATAGTTGTAGTCACCACGGAGAATGATATGTTCATTAACCTCAATAATTTTCTTTTTAATAAAAAATACAGGATGTGATAAATGTAAAACTTTTAAAGGTCTTTTCTATACAAGTTAGGAATCCAGATGGATCTAAAATAGTTTTGAAATTTAAAATTTGGATTTCCTTGTAGACCAAATAGTTGGTCACAAGTTTTATTTAAGATTGTCTCGAATAGTTAGATTAAACTCATTATGAAGGTATTTTAAATATATCTACCACATCTTGTTGAAAAGAAAAAAAAAGTAGTTTGTGATTCTAAATAGATGAATTATAAAAGGAATGTGATTCATTTTACATTCCTTTGAATTTTAGCAGAAAAACAAAGTCCTAAAGGAAGACAGTGCTTTCATGTGTTGAAAGAAGAAAACTATTAATGGTTATCAAAAGAGTCAAAGTAGTTGAAAGACGTAAGACTTTTTCTTCATACAATTAGTTATAGAAAGTCAAATTATCTACTTCTACATAATGGATATCTGATATTATATATATCGATCTCTCATTTATAAGAATGTGAAGAGTCTTTAAAGAAGTTGGATATTAATTATAATTTGAGTTATCTTACGTATAGAATGGAACAACGAATTTTCATTGACTATAAGAGCTTATGGTTAGACTTAGATTAAAGCTTGGAATGAAGTCAAATAATTGTAATTGAGTTTCATTTTGTAAAACATTAATTCTAACTCTTGTATTGACAAGATAAGGAGTGCATGTTTTAATAATGGACAAATGTTGTTATGATTTTCCAAAATAGCGGTTTCAATACTAAATCAAGTAGTGGATTTGAGTTCTGCGATCTTGATAAGCTCATCTATAACAAATCTAGGATAGATAAAATAAGATTTAAACCTTTTTAATATCTATGACATTAATGTTTAGTCTGAGAGATGCATTTTCAAAGTCTATGAGTGACCCACCATGAGAATACTGCATAGTTTTTTACGTAAGTGTCATAAGTTATTCTCATAGTAATTGTGATGTATACCACCATTCGACCTGAAACCATATGGACCCTAGATGTGGATTCGAGTACTTTATTGCCAATCAAACGTTGTCCGTAACAGGATAACCATAAAGATGGTTTATAGATACTTTACAAATCATGCTGAGGGACATGAGTGACCTAGATGAGATTTGCCCTTCCTACATATACGGGAGTAATATCTGTGGGCCTCTTGATAGAGTATGACAATAAAATGCATGGACGTGCTCAAATAAGTCGATATGAGATATTGAGCTTATTTGTTGTTATCAAGTATACTCAGCGATCAAGGAATAAAATTTTGGACTATACAAGGATGACAAATTCTATGCCTTGTGTTCAATATATAAGGGCAAAATGGTAATTGTACATATAATTATTATCACATAAAGGTTATGTCAGATCACATGACATTCTCGTCACTTGGGTAGCAATGATGTATGTGTTGCTAGATACCGCTCACTGTTTTTAATATAAAATAGGTAATTTAATATTATTGCCAACGTTACGAGAACCTATAGGGTCACACACATTGAGTATTGATAGTGGAATTGAGGATTAAATGAATGAAGATTTAATTTAATTATGTGTTAATAGTATTTAAATTGTTTAATACATTAGCACATATATAATTTATTTGATTAAATATGATTTAATTAAATAAAAGAGAACTGACGGTTGATTAAATTAAATATGAATTAATTTAATTAATATTTAATTTTATTTAATTAAAAAGGTTTAATTAAATATAAATAATATCTATTTAATTAAAATAGTTTTAATTAAATAAGATTGAGCTTATTTCGGAAAAGTCCAAAATAAGACCACTAGGGTTTTAGTAGCTCTCTATAAATAGATGAGCTATTTCCCCTGCCAATCCTAATTGTCAATTTTCATAGAACAAGAGACGGCTAGCACCGCATTCCACTTTGTGCTCGTGTGGACTTCGTAGAGACGATGACATTTTCCACGTTCGTGATCAAAGCTAAAGCACGCTTCAAGAGGTAATTCAGAATCCTTATATTGTGTTTCATTTGTGATTAATGGTTTAATACAGATCCGTTCATCGGGATTGTTCCGCTAAGAGGATCAAATTTTTTAAAAATCCCTCTTAAATCCCAATAATGTTATCAGAGTATCGATTTCGATTAAATCATTAAATTCAAATTTGATTTATGAAAGTAATGATTATATGTTGATATAATCATTTTGTATGATCAAATATATTTAATGATATAATTGAATTTGATTAAATTATTGTTGATGTTTTATATTGTTATTTGTTGTTCATTACGAGAGAGTCTCGTACAATTTTCAGTGATATATTTTTAAGTTGTGAGTCATAGTAACGCATTAGCATGATTTTGAAATCACAATCATATTCGTCGCATCAACGTTACAACTTGATAAGCCAAAAGCATTTTTACCATTCTACTTCTATGGTGGTTCTTATATAATTTTTCTATGTGTATGAAGGGGATTCAAATAGTTGTTATACATATGCTTACGTGAATAGCAAAATTGTTGTTACAGGGATGTTATATTTTATAATAATAATAAAAATAATATTAATATTAACAATATTAATAATAATAGTTTTTATTATTATAAATAATAATAAAATAATAAATTGTTTATTATTTAATATTAAATATTGATCAGAAAGGAGTTTCTGAGTTGGTACAAAAATTGAAAATTATTCTCAAGCAAGAGAAAAATTGTATGTTATCTAGCAACCAATTCCTAACAGCCGAATATAACTAGATTCAAAGAAAGACACTTATGAGAAGGATCAAGTCAAATATCTTGATAAAACATATCTCATAGTTGTAGTCACCACGGAGAATGATATGTTCATTAACCTCAATAATTTTCTATTTAATAAAAAATACAGGATGTGAGAAATGTAAAACTTTCAAAGGTCTTTTCTATACAAGTTAGGAATCCAGATGGATCTAAAATAGTTTTGAAATTTAAAATTTGGATTTCCTTATAGACCAAATAGTTGGTCACAAGTTTTATTTAAGATTGTCTCGAATAGTTAGATTAAACTCATTATGAATGTATTTTAAATATATCTACCACATCTTGTTGAAAAGAAAAAACAAAAGTAGTTTGTGATTCTAAATAGATGAATTATAAAAGGAATGCGATTCATTTTACATTCCTTTGAAATTTAGCAGAAAAACACAGTCCTAAAGGAAGACAGTGATTTCATGTGTTGAAAGAAGAAAACTGTTTATGGTTATCAAAAGAGTCAAAGTAGTTGAAAGACGTAAGACTTTTTCTTCATACAATTAGTTATAGAAAGTCAAATTATCTACTTCTACATAATGGGTATGTGATATTATATATATATATTGATCTCACCTTTATAAGAATGTGAAGAGTCTTTAAAGAAGTTGGATATTAATTAAAATTTGAGTTATCTTACGTGTAGAATGGAACAACGAATTTTCATTGACTATAAGAGCTTATGGTTAGACTTAGATTAAAGCTTGGAATGAAGTCAAATAATTGTAATTGAGTTTCATTTTGTAAAACTAATTCTAAATCTTTTATTGACAAGATAAGGAGTGCATGTTTTAATAATGGACAAATGTTGTTATGATTATCCAAAATAGTGGTTTCAATACTAATTCAAGTAGTGGATTTGAGTTCTGCGATCTTGATAAGCTTATCTATAACAAATGTAGGATAGATAAAATAAGATTTGAACCTCTTTAATATCTATGACATTAATGTTTAGTCTGAGAGATGCATTTTCAAAGTCTATGAGTGACCCACCATGAGAATACTGCATAGTTTTTTACGTAAGTGTCATAAGTTATTCTCATAGTAATTGTGATGTATACCACCATTCGACTTGAAACCATATGGACCCTAGATGTGGATTCGAGTACTTTATTGCCAATCAAACGTTTTCCATAACAGGATAAACATAAAGATGGTTTATGGATACTTTACAAATCATGCAGAGGGACATGAGTGACCTAGATGAGATTTGCCCCTCCTACATATACGGGAGTAATATCTGTGGGCCTCTTGATAGAGTATGACCTTAAAATGTATGGACGTGCTCAAATAAGTCGATAAGAGATATTGAGCTTATTTGTTGTTATCAAGTATACTCAGCGATCAAAGAATAATATATTGGACTATACAAGGGTGACACATTCTATGCCTTGTGTTCAATACATATAAGGGAAAAATGGTAATTGTACATATAATTATTATCACATAAAGGTTATGTCAGATCACATGACATTCTCGTCACTTAGGTAGCAAAGATGTATGTGTTGCAAGATACTGCTCACTGTTTTTAATATTAAATAGGTAATTTAATATTATTGCCAACGTTACGAGAACCTATAGGGTCACACACATTGAGTATTGATAGTAGAATTAAGGATTAAATTAAATAAAATTTTATTTAATTATGAGTTAATAGTATTTAAATTGTTTAATACATTAGCACATATATAATTTATTTGATTAAATATTATTTAATTAAATAAAAGAGAATTGACAGTTGATTAAATTAAATATGAATTAATTTAATTAATATTTAATTTTATTTAATTAAAAAGGTTTAATTAAATATAAATAATATCTATTAAATTTAAAATAGTTTTAATTAAATAAGATTGGGCTTATTTTGGAAAAGTCCAAAATAAGACCACTAGGGTTTTAGTAGCTCTCTATAAATAGAGGAGCTATTTCCCCTGCTAATTCTAATTGTCAATTTTCTTAGAAAAAGAGACGGCTAGCACCGCGTTCCACTTTGTACTCGTGTAGACTTCGTAGAGACGATGACATTTTCCACGTTCGTGATCAAAGCTAAAGCACACTTCAAGAGGTAATTCAGAATCCTTATATTGTGTTTAATTTGTGATTAATGGTTCAACCAAGATCCGTTCATCGGGATTGTTCCGCTAAGAGGATCAAATTTTTTAAAAACCCCTCTTAAATCCCAATAGTGGTATCAGAGTATCGATTTCGATTAAATCATTAAATTCAAATTTGATTTATGAAAATAATGATTATATGTTGATATAATCATTTTGTATGATCAAATATATTTAATGATATAATTGAATTTGATTAAATTATTGTTGATGTTTTATATTGTTATTTGTTGTTCATTACGAGAGAGTCTCGTACAATTTTCAGTGATATATTTTTAAATGGTGAGTCATAGTAACACATTAGCATGATTTTGAAATTATAATCATATTCGTAGCATCACCGTTACAACTTGATATACCAAAAGCATTTTTACCATTCTAGTTCTATGGTGGTACTTATATAATTTTTCTATGTGTATGAAGGGGTTTCAAATAGTTGTTATACATATGCTTACGTGAATAGCAAAATTGTTGCTACAGGGATGTTATATTTTATAATAATAATACTAGTTTTTATTATTATAAATAATAATAAAATAATAAAATGTTTATTATTTAATATTAAATATTGATCAGAAAGGAGTTTCTGAGTTGGTACAAAAATTGAAAATTATTCTCAAGCAAGAGAAAAATTGTATGTTATCAAGCAACCAATTCCTAACAACCGAATATAACTAGATTCGAAGGCCGACACTTATGAGAAGGATCAAGTCAAATATCTAGATAAAACATATCTCATAGTTGTAGTCACCACGGAGAATGATATGTTCATTAACCTCAATAATTTTCTTTTTAATAAAAAATACAAGATGTGAGAAATATAAAACTTTCAAAGGTCTTTTCTATACAAGTTAGAAATCCAGATGGATCTAAAATAGTTTTGAAATTTAAAATTTGGATTTCCTTATAGACCAAATAGTTGGTCACAAGTTTTATTTAAGATTGTCTCGAATAGTTAGATTAAACTTATTATGAATGTATTTTAAATATATCTACCACATCTTGTTGAAAAGAAAAAAAAAGTAGTTTGTGATTCTAAATAGATGAATTATAAAAGGAATGCGATTATTTTACATTCCTTTGAATTTTAGCTGAAAAACACAGTCCTAAAGGAAGACAGTGATTTCATGTGTTGAAAGAAGAAAACTGTTTATGGTTATCAAAAGAGTCAAAGTAGTTGAAAGACGTAAGACTTTTTCTTCATACATTTAGTTATAGAAAGTCAAATTATCTACTTCTACATAATGGGTATGTGATATTATATATATTGATCTCACATTTATAAGAATGTGAAGAGTCTTTAAAGAAGTTGGATATTAATTATAATTTGAGTTATCTTACGTGTAGAATGGAATAACGAATTTTCATTGACTATAAGAGCTTATGGTTAGACTTAGATTAAAGCTTGGAATGAAGTCAAATAATTGTAATTGAGTTTCATTTCGTAAAACATTAATTCTAAATCTTGTATTGACAAGATAAGGAGTGCATGTTTTAATAATGGACAAATGTTGTTATGATTATCCAAAATAGTGGTTTCAATACTAAATCAAGTAGTGGATTTGAGTTCTGCGATCTTGATAAGCTCATCTATAACAAATTTAGGATAGATAAAATAAGATTTGAACCTTTTTAATATCTATGACATTAATGTTTAGTCTGAGAGATGCATTTTCATAGTCTATGAGTGACCCACCATGAGAATACTGCATAGTTTTTTACGTAAGTGTCATAAGTTATTCTCATAGTAATTGTGATGTATACCACCATTCGACCTGAAACCATATGGACCACAGATGTGGATTCGAGTACTTTATTGCTAATCAAACATTGTCCATAACAGGATAACCATAAAGATGGTTTATGGGTACTTTACAAATCATGCTGAGGGACATGAGTGACCTAGATGAGATTTGCCCCTCCTACATATACGGGAGTAATATCTGTGGGCCTCTTGATAGAGTATGACCTTAAAATGTATGGACGTGCTCAAATAAGTCGATATGAGATATTGAGCTTATTTGTTGTTATCAAGTATACTCAGCGATCAAAGAATAATATATTGGACTATACAAGGGTGACACATTCTATGCCTTGTGTTCAATATATATAAGGGCAAAATGGTAATTATACATATAATTATTATCACATAAAGGTTATGTCAGATCACATGACATTCTCGTCACTTAGGTAGCAATGATGTATGTGTTGCTCGATACTGCTCACTGTTTTTAATATTAAATAGGTAATTTAATCTTATTTCCAACGTTACGAGAACCTATAGGGTCACACACATTGAGTATTGATAGTAGAATTGAGGATTAAATTAAATAAGATTTAATTTAATTATGTGTTAATAGTACTTAAATTGTTTAATACATTAGCACATATATAATTTATTTGATTAAATATGATTTAATTAAATAAAAGAGAATTGACAGTTGATTAAATTAAATATGAATTAATTTAATTAATATTTAATTTTATTTAATTAAAAAGGTTTAATTAAATATAAATAATATCTATTTAATTAAAATAGTTTTAATTAAATAAGATTGGGCTTATTTTGGAAAAGTCCAAAATAAGACCACTAGGGTTTTAGTAGCTCTCTATAAATAGAGGAGCTATTTCCCCTGCTAATTCTAATTGTCAATTTTCTTAGAACAAGAGACGACTAGCATCGCGTTCCACTTTGTACTCGTGTGGACTTCGTAGAGACGATGACATTTTCCACGTTCGTGATCAAAGCTAAAGCACACTTCAAGAGGTAATTCAGAATCCTTATATTGTGTTTCATTTGTGATTAATGGTTCAACCAAGATCCGTTCATTGGGATTGTTCCGCTAAGAGGATCAAATTTTTTAAAAACCCCTCTTAAATCCCAATAGTGGTATCAGAGTATCGATTTCGATTAAATCATTAAATTCAAATTTGATTTATGAAAATAATGATTATATGTTGATATAATCATTTTGTATGATCAAATATATTTAATGATATAATTGAATTTGAATAAATTATTGTTGATGTTTTATATTGTTATTTGTTGTTCATTACGAGAGAGTCTCGTACAATTTTCAGTGATATATTTTTAAATTGTGAGTCATAGTAACAAATTAGCATGATTTTGAAATCGTAATCATATTCGTAGCATCAACGTTACAACTTGATATACCAAAAGCATTTTTACCATTCTAGTTCTATGGTGGTACTTATATAATTTTTCTATGTGTATGAAGGGGTTTCAAATAGTTGTTATGCATATGCTTACGTGAATAGCAAAATTGTTGTTACAGGGATGTTATATTTTATAATAATAATAATAATATTAATATTATCAATATTAATAATAATAGTTTTTATTATTATAAATAATAATAAAATAATAAATTATTTATTATTTAATATTAAATATTGATCAGAAAGGAGTTTCTGAGTTGGTACAAAAATTAAAAATTATTCTCATGCAAGAGAAAAATTGTATGTTATCAAGCAACCAATTCCTAACAACTGAATATAACTAGATTCAAAGAACGACACTTATGAGAAGGATCAATTCAAATATCTGGATAAAACATATCTCATAGTTGTAGTCACCACGGAGAATGATATGTTCATTAACCTCAATAATTTTCTTTTTAATAAAAAATACAGGATGTGAGAAATGTAAAACTTTCAAAGGTGTTTTCTATACAAGTTAGGAATCCAGATGGATCTAAAATAGTTTTGAAATTTAAAATTTGGATTTCCTTATAGACCAAATAGTTGGTCACAAGTTTTATTTAAGATTGTCTCGAATAGTTAGATTAAACTTATTATGAATGTATTTTAAATATATCTACCACATCTTGTTGAAAAGAAAAAAAAAAGTAGTTTGTGATTCTAAATAGATGAATTATAAAAGGAATGCGATTCATTTTACCTTCCTTTGAATTTTAGCTGAAAAACACAGTCCTAAAGGAAGACAGTGATTTCATGTGTTGAAAGAAGAAAACTGTTTATGGTTATCAAAAGAGTCAAAGTAGTTGAAAGACGTAAGACTTTTTCTTCATACATTTAGTTATCGAAAGTCAAATTATCTACTTCTACATAATGGGTATGTGATATTATATATATTGATCTCACATTTATAAGAATGTGAAGAGTCTTTAAAGAAGTTGGATATTAATTATAATTTGAGTTATCTTACGTGTAGAATGGAATAACGAATTTTCATTGACTATAAGAGCTTATGGTTAGACTTAGATTAAAGCTTGGAATAAAGTCAAATAATTGTAATTGAGTTTCATTTCGTAAAACATTAATTCTAAATCTTGTATTGACAAGATAAGGAGTGCATGTTTTAATAATGGACAAATGTTGTTATGATTATCCAAAATAGTGGTTTCAATACTAAATCAAGTAGTGGATTTGAGTTCTGCGATCTTGATAAGCTCATCTATAACAAATTTAGGATAGATAAAATAAGATTTGAACCTTTTTAATATCTATGACATTAATGTTTAGTCTGAGAGATGCATTTTCATAGTCTATGAGTGACCCACCATGAGAATACTGCATAGTTTTTTACGTAAGTGTCATAAGTTATTCTCATAGTAATTGTGATGTATACCACCATTCGACCTGAAACCATATGGACCACAGATGTGGATTCGAGTACTTTATTGCTAATCAAACATTGTCCATAACAGGATAACCATAAAGATGGTTTATGGATACTTTACAAATCATGCTGAGGGACATGAGTGACCTAGATGAGATTTGCCCCTCCTACATATACGGGAGTAATATCTGTGGGCCTCTTGATAGAGTATGACCTTAAAATGTATGGACGTGCTCAAATAAGTCGATATGAGATATTGAGCTTATTTGTTGTTATCAAGTATACTCAGCGATCAAAGAATAATATATTGGACTATACAAGGGTGACACATTCTATGCCTTGTGTTCAATATATATAAGGGCAAAATGGTAATTATACATATAATTATTATCACATAAATCACATGACATTCTCGTCACTTAGGTAGCAATGATGTATGTGTTGCTCGATACTGCTCACTGTTTTTAATATTAAATAGGTAATTTAATATTATTTCCAACGTTACGAGAACCTATAGGGTCACACACATTGAGTATTGATAGTAGAATTGAGGATTAAATTAAATAAGATTTAATTTAATTATGTGTTAATAGTATTTAAATTGTTTAATACATTAGCACATATATAATTTATTTGATTAAATATGATTTAATTAAATAAAAGAGAATTGACAGTTGATTAAATTAAATATGAATTAATTTAATTAATATTTAATTTTATTTAATTAAAAAGGTTTAATTAAATATAAATAATATCTATTTAATTAAAATAGTTTTAATTAAATAAGATTGGGCTTATTTTGGAAAAGTCCAAAATAAGACCACTAGGGTTTTAGTAGCTCTCTATAAATAGAGGAGCTATTTCCCCTGCTAATTCTAATTGTCAATTTTCTTAGAACAAGAGACGACTAGCATCGCGTTCCACTTTGTACTCGTGTGGACTTCGTAGAGACGATGACATTTTCCACGTTCGTGATCAAAGCTAAAGCACACTTCAAGAGGTAATTCAGAATCCTTATATTGTGTTTCATTTGTGATTAATGGTTCAACCAAGATCCGTTCATCGGGATTGTTCCGCTAAGAGGATCAAATTTTTTAAAAACCCCTCTTAAATCCCAATAGTGGTATCAGAGTATCGATTTCGATTAAATCATTAAATTCAAATTTGATTTATGAAAATAATGATTATATGTTGATATAATCATTTTGTATGATCAAATATATTTAATGATATAATTGAATTTGAATAAATTATTGTTGATGTTTTATATTGTTATTTGTTGTTCATTACGAGAGAGTCTCGTACAATTTTCAGTGATATATTTTTAAATTGTGAGTCATAGTAACACATTAGCATGATTTTGAAATCGTAATCATATTCGTAGCATCAACGTTACAACTTGATATACCAAAAGCATTTTTACCATTCTAGTTCTATGGTGGTACTTATATAATTTTTCTATGTGTATGAAGGGGTTTCAAATAGTTGTTATGCATATGCTTACGTGAATAGCAAAATTGTTGTTACAGGGATGTTATATTTTATAATAATAATAATAATATTAATATTATCAATATTAATAATAATAGTTTTTATTATAATAAATAATAATAAAATAATAAATTGTTTATTATTTAATATTAAATATTGATCAGAAAGGAGTTTCTGAGTTGGTACAAAAATTAAAAATTATTCTCATGCAAGAGAAAAATTGTATGTTATCAAGCAACCAATTCCTAACAACCGAATATAACTAGATTCAAAGAACGACACTTATGAGAAGGATCAATTCAAATATCTGGATAAAACATATCTCATAGTTGTAGTCACCACGGAGAATGATATGTTCATTAACCTCAATAATTTTCTTTTTAATAAAAAATACAGGATGTGAGAAATGTAAAACTTTCAAAGGTCTTTTCTATACAAGTTAGGAATCCAGATGGATCTAAAATAGTTTTGAAATTTAAAATTTGGATTTCCTTATAGACCAAATGGTTGGTCACAAGTTTTATTTAAGATTGTCTCGAATAGTTAGATTAAACTCATTATGAATGTATTTTAAATATATCTACCACATCTTGTTGAAAAGAAAAAACAAAAGTAGTTTGTGATTCTAAATAGATGAATTATAAAAGGAATGCGATTCATTTTACATTCCTTTGAAATTTAGCAGAAAAACACAGTCCTAAAGGAAGACAGTGATTTCATGTGTTGAAAGAAGAAAACTGTTTATGGTTATCAAAAGAGTCAAAGTAGTTGAAAGACGTAAGACTTTTTCTTCATACAATTAGTTATAGAAAGTCAAATTATCTACTTCTACATAATGGGTATGTGATATTATATATATATTGATCTCACCTTTATAAGAATGTGAAGAGTCTTTAAAGAAGTTGGATATTAATTAAAATTTGAGTTATCTTACGTGTAGAATGGAACAACGAATTTTCATTGACTATAAGAGCTTATGGTTAGACTTAGATTAAAGCTTGGAATGAAGTCAAATAATTGTAATTGAGTTTCATTTTCTAAAACTAATTCTAAATCTTGTATTGACAAGATAAGGAGTGCATGTTTTAATAATTGACAAATGTTGTTATGATTATCCAAAATAGTAGTGGATTTGAGTTCTGCGATCTTGATAAGCTCATCTATAACAAATGTAGGATAGATAAAATAAGATTTGAACCTTTTTAATATCTATGACATTAATGTTTAGTCTGAGAGATGCATTTTCAAAGTCTATGAGTGACCCACCATGAGAATACTGCATAGTTTTTTACGTAAGTGTCATAAGTTATTCTCATAGTAATTGTGATGTATACCACCATTCGACTTGAACCATATGGACCCTAGATGTGGATTCGAGTACTTTATTGCCAATCAAACGTTTTCCATAACAGGATAAACATAAAGATGGTTTATGGATACTTTACAAATCATGCAGAGGGACATGAGTGACCTAGATGAGATTTGCCCCTCCTACATATACGTGAGTAATATTTGTGGGCCTCTTGGTAGAGTATGACCTTAAAATGTATGGACGTGCTCAAATAAGTCGATAAGAAATATTGAGCTTATTTGTTGTTATCAAGTATACTCAGCGATCAAAGAATAATATATTGGACTATACAAGGGTGACACATTCTATGCCTTGTGTTCAATACATATAAGGGAAAAATGGTAATTGTACATATAATTATTATCACATAAAGGTTATGTCAGATCACATGACATTCTCGTCACTTAGGTAGCAATGATGTATGTGTTGCAAGATATTGCTCACTGTTTTTAATATTAAGTAGGTAATTTAATATTATTGCCAACGTTACGAGAACCTATAGGGTCACACACATTGAGTATTGATAGTAGAATTAAGGATTAAATTAAATAAAATTTAATTTAATTATGAGTTAATAGTATTTAAATTGTTTAATACATTAGCACATATATAATTTATTTGATTAAATATTATTTAATTAAATAAAAGAGAATTGACAGTTGATTAAATTAAATATGAATTAATTTAATTAATATTTAATTTTATTTAGTTAAAAAGGTTTAATTAAATATAAATAATATCTATTTAATTAAAATAGTTTTAATTAAATAAGATTGGGCTTATTTTGGAAAAGTCCAAAATAAGACCACTAGGGTTTTAGTAGCTCTCTATAAATAGAGGAGCTATTTCCCCTGCTAATTCTAATTGTCAATTTTCTTAGAAAAAGAGACGACTAGCACCGCGTTCCACTTTGTACTCGTGTAGACTTCGTAGAGACGATGACATTTTCCACGTTCGTGATCAAAGCTAAAGCACACTTCAAGAGGTAATTCAGAATCCTTATATTGTGTTTAATTTGTGATTAATGGTTCAACCAAGATCCGTTCATCGGGATTGTTCCGCTAAGAGGATCAAATTTTTTAAAAACCCCTCTTAAATCCCAATAGTGGTATCAGAGTATCGATTTCGATTAAATCATTAAATTCAAATTTGATTTATGAAAATAATGATTATATGTTGATATAATCATTTTGTATGATCAAATATATTTAATGATATAATTGAATTTGATTAAATTATTGTTGATGTTTTATATTGTTATTTGTTGTTCATTACGAGAGAGTCTCGTACAATTTTCAGTGATATATTTTTAAATGGTGAGTCATAGTAACACATTAGCATGATTTTGAAATTATAATCATATTCGTAGCATCACAGTTACAACTTGATATACCAAAAGCATTTTTCCCATTCTAGTTCTATGGTGGTACTTATATAATTTTTCTATGTGTATGAAGGGGTTTCAAATAGTTGTTATACATATGCTTACGTGAATAGCAAAATTGTTGTTACAGGGATGTTATATTTTATAATAATAATAATAATATTAATATTAACAATATTAATAATACTAGTTTTTATTATTATAAATAACAATAAAATAATAAAATGTTTATTATTTAATATTAAATATTGATCAGAAAGGAGTTTCTGAGTTGGTACAAAAATTGAAAATTATTCTCAAGCAAGAGAAAAATTGTATGTTATCAAGCAACCAATTCCTAACAACCGAATATAACTAGATTCGAAGGCCGACACTTATGAGAAGGATCAAGTCAAATATCTAGATAAAACATATCTCATAGTTGTAGTCACCACGGAGAATGATATGTTCATTAACCTCAATAATTTTCTTTTTAATAAAAAATACAAGATGTGAGAAATATAAAGCTTTCAAAGGTCTTTTCTATACAAGTTAGAAATCCAGATGGATCTAAAATAGTTTTGAAATTTAAAATTTGGATTTTCTTATAGACCAAATAGTTGGTCACAAGTTTTATTTAAGATTGTCTCGAATAGTTAGATTAAACTTATTATGAATGTATTTTAAATATATCTACCACATCTTGTTGAAAAGAAAAAAAAAAGTAGTTTGTGATTCTAAATAGATGAATTATAAAAGGAATGCGATTATTTTACATTCCTTTGAATTTTAGCTGAAAAACACAGTCCTAAAGGAAGACAGTGATTTCATGTGTTGAAAGAAGAAAACTGTTTATGGTTATCAAAAGAGTCAAAGTAGTTGAAAGACGTAAGACTTTTTCTTCATACATTTAGTTATAGAAAGTCAAATTATCTACTTCTACATAATGGGTATGTGATATTATATATATTGATCTCACATTTATAAGAATGTGAAGAGTCTTTAAAGAAGTTGGATATTAATTATAATTTGAGTTATCTTACGTGTAGAATGGAATAACGAATTTTCATTGACTATAAGAGCTTATGGTTAGACTTAGATTAAAGCTTGGAATGAAGTCAAATAATTGTAATTGAGTTTCATTTCGTAAAACATTAATTCTAAATCTTGTATTGACAAGATAAGGAGTGCATGTTTTAATAATGGACAAATGTTGTTATGATTATCCAAAATAGTGGTTTCAATACTAAATCAAGTAGTGGATTTGAGTTCTGCGATCTTGATAAGCTCATCTATAACAAATTTAGGATAGATAAAATAAGATTTGAACCTTTTTAATATCTATGACATTAATGTTTAGTCTGAGAGATGCATTTTCATAGTCTATGAGTGACCCACCATGAGAATACTGCATAGTTTTTTACGTAAGTGTCATAAGTTATTCTCATAGTAATTGTGATGTATACCACCATTCGACCTGAAACCATATGGACCACAGATGTGGATTCGAGTACTTTATTGCTAATCAAACATTGTCCATAACAGGATAACCATAAAGATGGTTTATGGATACTTTACAAATCATGCTGAGGGACATGAGTGACCTAGATGAGATTTGCCCCTCCTACATATACGGGAGTAATATCTGTGGGCCTCTTGATAGAGTATGACCTTAAAATGTATGGACGTGCTCAAATAAGTCGATATGAGATATTGAGCTTATTTGTTGTTATCAAGTATACTCAGCGATCAAAGAATAATATATTGGACTATACAAGGGTGACACATTCTATGCCTTGTGTTCAATATATATAAGGGCAAAATGGTAATTATACATATAATTATTATCACATAAATCACATGACATTCTCGTCACTTAGGTAGCAATGATGTATGTGTTGCCGATACTGCTCACTGTTTTTAATATTAAATAGGTAATTTAATATTATTTCCAACGTTACGAGAACCTATAGGGTCACACACATTGAGTATTGATAGTAGAATTGAGGATTAAATTAAATAAGATTTAATTTAATTATGTGTTAATAGTACTTAAATTGTTTAATACATTAGCACATATATAATTTATTTGATTAAATATGATTTAATTAAATAAAAGAGAATTGACAGTTGATTAAATTAAATATGAATTAATTTAATTAATATTTAATTTTATTTAATTAAAAAGGTTTAATTAAATATAAATAATATCTATTTAATTAAAATAGTTTTAATTAAATAAGATTGGGCTTATTTTGGAAAAGTCCAAAATAAGACCACTAGGGTTTTAGTAGCTCTCTATAAATAGAGGTGCTATTTCCCCTGCTAATTCTAATTGTCAATTTTCTTAGAACAAGAGACGACTAGCATCGCGTTCCACTTTGTACTCGTGTGGACTTCGTAGAGACGATGACATTTTCCACGTTCGTGATCAAAGCTAAAGCACACTTCAAGAGGTAATTCAGAATCCTTATATTGTGTTTCATTTGTGATTAATGGTTCAACCAAGATCCGTTCATCGGGATTGTTCCGCTAAGAGGATCAAATTTTTTAAAAACCCCTCTTAAATCCCAATAGTGGTATCAGAGTATCGATTTCGATTAAATCATTAAATTCAAATTTGATTTATGAAAATAATGATTATATGTTGATATAATCATTTTGTATGATCAAATATATTTAATGATATAATTGAATTTGAATAAATTATTGTTGATGTTTTATATTGTTATTTGTTGTTCATTACGAGAGAGTCTCGTACAATTTTCAGTGATATATTTTTAAATTGTGAGTCATAGTAACACATTAGCATGATTTTGAAATCGTAATCATATTCGTAGCATCAACGTTACAACTTGATATACCAAAAGCATTTTTACCATTCTAGTTCTATGGTGGTACTTATATAATTTTTCTATGTGTATGAAGGGGTTTCAAATAGTTGTTATGCATATGCTTACGTGAATAGCAAAATTGTTGTTACAGGGATGTTATATTTTATAATAATAATAATAATATTAATATTATCAATATTAATAATAATAGTTTTTATTATTATAAATAATAATAAAATAATAAATTGTTTATTATTTAATATTAAATATTGATCAGAAAGGAGTTTCTGAGTTGGTACAAAAATTAAAAATTATTCTCATGCAAGAGAAAAATTGTATGTTATCAAGCAACCAATTCCTAACAACCGAATATAACTAGATTCAAAGAACGACACTTATGAGAAGGATCAATTCAAATATCTGGATAAAACATATCTCATAGTTGTAGTCACCACGGAGAATGATATGTTCATTAACCTCAATAATTTTCTTTTTAATAAAAAATACAGGATGTGAGAAATGTAAAACTTTCAAAGGTCTTTTCTATACAAGTTAGGAATCCAGATGGATCTAAAATAGTTTTGAAATTTAAAATTTGGATTTCCTTATAGACCAAATGGTTGGTCACAAGTTTTATTTAAGATTGTCTCGAATAGTTAGATTAAACTCATTATGAATGTATTTTAAATATATCTACCACATCTTGTTGAAAAGAAAAAACAAAAGTAGTTTGTGATTCTAAATAGATGAATTATAAAAGGAATGCGATTCATTTTACATTCCTTTGAAATTTAGCAGAAAAACACAGTCCTAAAGGAAGACAGTGATTTCATGTGTTGAAAGAAGAAAACTGTTTATGGTTATCAAAAGAGTCAAAGTAGTTGAAAGACGTAAGACTTTTTCTTCATACAATTAGTTATAGAAAGTCAAATTATCTACTTCTACATAATGGGTATGTGATATTATATATATATTGATCTCACCTTTATAAGAATGTGAAGAGTCTTTAAAGAAGTTGGATATTAATTAAAATTTGAGTTATCTTACGTGTAGAATGGAACAACGAATTTTCATTGACTATAAGAGCTTATGGTTAGACTTAGATTAAAGCTTGGAATGAAGTCAAATAATTGTAATTGAGTTTCATTTTGTAAAACTAATTCTAAATCTTGTAATGACAAGATAAGGAGTGCATGTTTTAATAATTGACAAATGTTGTTATGATTATCCAAAATAGTAGTGGATTTGAGTTCTGCGATCTTGATAAGCTCATCTATAACAAATGTAGGATAGATAAAATAAGATTTGAACCTTTTTAATATCTATGACATTAATGTTTAGTCTGAGAGATGCATTTTCAAAGTCTATGAGTGACCCACCATGAGAATACTGCATAGTTTTTTACGTAAGTGTCATAAGTTATTCTCATAGTAATTGTGATGTATACCACCATTCGACTTGAACCATATGGACCCTAGATGTGGATTCGAGTACTTTATTGCCAATCAAACGTTTTCCATAACAGGATAAACATAAAGATGGTTTATGGATACTTTACAAATCATGCTGAGGGACATGAGTGACCTAGATGAGATTTGCCCCTCCTACATATACGGGAGTAATATTTGGGGGCCTCTTGATAGAGTATGACCTTAAAATGTATGGACGTGCTCAAATAAGTCGATAAGAGATATTGAGCTTATTTGTTGTTATCAAGTATACTCAGCGATCAAAGAATAATATATTGGACTATACAAGGGTGACACATTCTATGCCTTGTGTTCAATACATATAAGGGAAAAATGGTAATTGTACATATAATTATTATCACATAAAGGTTATGTCAGATCACATGACATTCTCGTCACTTAGGTAGCAATGATGTATGTGTTGCAAGATACTGCTCACTGTTTTTAATATTAAGTAGGTAATTTAATATTATTGCCAACGTTACGAGAACCTATAGGGTCACACACATTGAGTATTGATAGTAGAATTAAGGATTAAATTAAATAAAATTTAATTTAATTATGAGTTAATAGTATTTAAATTGTTTAATACATTAGCACATATATAATTTATTTGATTAAATATTATTTAATTAAATAAAAGAGAATTGACAGTTGATTAAATTAAATATGAATTAATTTAATTAATATTTAATTTTATTTAATTAAAAAGGTTTAATTAAATATAAATAATATCTATTTAATTAAAATAGTTTTAATTAAATAAGATTGGGCTTATTTTGGAAAAGTCCAAAATAAGACCACTAGGGTTTTAGTAGCTCTCTATAAATAGAGGAGCTATTTCCCCTGCTAATTCTAATTGTCAATTTTCTTAGAAAAAGAGACGGCTAGCACCGCGTTCCACTTTGTACTCGTGTAGACTTCGTAGAGACGATGACATTTTCCACGTTCGTGATCAAAGCTAAAGCACACTTCAAGAGGTAATTCAGAATCCTTATATTGTGTTTAATTTGTGATTAATGGTTCAACCAAGATCCGTTCCTCGGGATTGTTCCGCTAAGAGGATCAAATTTTTTAAAAACCCCTCTTAAATCCCAATAGTGGTATCAGAGTATCGATTTCGATTAAATCATTAAATTCAAATTTGATTTATGAAAATAATGATTATATGTTGATATAATCATTTTGTATGATCAAATATATTTAATGATATAATTGAATTTGATTAAATTATTGTTGATGTTTTATATTGTTATTTGTTGTTCATTACGAGAGAGTCTCGTACAATTTTCAGTGATATATTTTTAAATGGTGAGTCATAGTAACACATTAGCATGATTTTGAAATTATAATCATATTCGTAGCATCACCGTTACAACTTGATATACCAAAAGCATTTTTACCATTCTAGTTCTATGGTGGTACTTATATAATTTTTCTATGTGTATGAAGGGGTTTCAAATAGTTGTTATACATATGCTTACGTGAATAGCAAAATTGTTGTTACAGGGATGTTATATTTTATAATAATAATAATAATATTAATATTAACAATATTAATAATACTAGTTTTTATTATTATAAATAATAATAAAATAATAAATTGTTTATTATTTAATATTAAATATTGATCAGAAAGGAGTTTCTGAGTTGGTACAAAAATTAAAAATTATTCTCATGCAAGAGAAAAATTGTATGTTATCAAGCAACCAATTCCTAACAACCGAATATAACTAGATTCAAAGAACGACACTTATGAGAAGGATCAATTCAAATATCTGGATAAAACATATCTCATAGTTGTAGTCACCACGGAGAATGATATGTTCATTAACCTCAATAATTTTCTTTTTAATAAAAAATACAGGATGTTAGAAATGTAAAACTTTCAAAGGTCTTTTCTATACAAGTTAGGAATCCAGATGGATCTAAAATAGTTTTGAAATTTAAAATTTGGATTTCCTTATAGACCAAATAGTTGGTCACAAGTTTTATTTAAGATTGTCTCGAATAGTTAGATTAAACTCATTATGAATGTATTTTAAATATATCTACCACATCTTGTTGAAAAGAAAAAACAAAAGTAGTTTGTGATTCTAAATAGATGAATTATAAAAGGAATGCAATTCATTTTACATTCCTTTGAAATTTAGCAGAAAAACACAGTCCTAAAGGAAGACAGTGATTTCATGTGTTGAAAGAAGAAAACTGTTTATGGTTATCAAAAGAGTCAAAGTAGTTGAAAGACGTAAGACTTTTTCTTCATACATTTAGTTATAGAAAGTCAAATTATCTACTTCTACATAATGGGTATGTGATATTATATATATTGATCTCACATTTATAAGAATGTGAAGAGTCTTTAAAGAAGTTGGATATTAATTATAATTTGAGTTATCTTACGTGTAGAATGGAATAACGAATTTTCATTGACTATAAGAGCTTATGGTTAGACTTAGATTAAAGCTTGGAATGAAGTCAAATAATTGTAATTGAGTTTCATTTCGTAAAACATTAATTCTAAATCTTGTATTGACAAGATAAGGAGTGCATGTTTTAATAATGGACAAATGTTGTTATGATTATCCAAAATAGTGGTTTCAATACTAAATCAAGTAGTGGATTTGAGTTCTGCGATCTTGATAAGCTCATCTATAACAAATTTAGGATAGATAAAATAAGATTTGAACCTTTTTAATATCTATGACATTAATGTTTAGTCTGAGAGATGCATTTTCATAGTCTATGAGTGACCCACCATGAGAATACTGCATAGTTTTTTACGTAAGTGTCATAAGTTATTCTCATAGTAATTGTGATGTATACCACCATTCGACCTGAAACCATATGGACCACAGATGTGGATTCGAGTACTTTATTGCTAATCAAACATTGTCCATAACAGGATAACCATAAAGATGGTTTATGGATACTTTACAAATCATGCTGAGGGACATGAGTGACCTAGATGAGATTTGCCCCTCCTACATATACGGGAGTAATATCTGTGGGCCTCTTGATAGAGTATGACCTTAAAATGTACGGACGTGCTCAAATAAGTCGATATGAGATATTGAGCTTATTTGTTGTTATCAAGTATACTCAGCGATCAAACAATAATATATTGGACTATACAAGGGTGACACATTCTATGCCTTGTGTTCAATATATATAAGGGCAAAATGGTAATTATACATATAATTATTATCACATAAAGGTTATGTCAGATCACATGACATTCTCGTCACTTAGGTAGCAATGATGTATGTGTTGCTCGATACTGCTCACTGTTTTTAATATTAAATAGGTAATTTAATATTAGTTCCAACGTTACGAGAACCTATAGGGTCACACACATTGAGTATTGATAGTAGAATTGAGGATTAAATTAAATAAGATTTAATTTAATTATGTGTTAATTGTATTTAAATTGTTTAATACATTAGCACATATATAATTTATTTGATTAAATATGATTTAATTAAATAAAAGAGAATTGACAGTTGATTAAATTAAATATGAATTAATTTAATTAATATTTAATTTTATTTAATTAAAAAGGTTTAATTAAATATAAATAATATCTATTTAATTAAAATAGTTTTAATTAAATAAGATTGGGCTTATTTTGGAAAAGTCCAAAATAAGACCACTAGGGTTTTAGTAGCTCTCTATAAATAGAGGAGCTATTTCCCCTGCTAATTCTAATTGTCAATTTTCTTAGAACAAGAGACGACTAGCATCGCGTTCCACTTTGTACTCGTGTGGACTTCGTAGAGACGATGACATTTTCCACGTTCGTGATCAAAGCTAAAGCACACTTCAAGAGGTAATTCAGAATCCTTATATTGTGTTTCATTTGTGATTAATGGTTCAACCAAGATCCGTTCATCGGGATTGTTCCGCTAAGGGGATCAAATTTTTTAAAAACCCCTCTTAAATCCCAATAGTGGTATCAGAGTATCGATTTCGATTAAATCATTAAATTCAAATTTGATTTATGAAAATAATGATTATATGTTGATATAATCATTTTGTATGATCAAATATATTTAATGATATAATTGAATTTGAATAAATTATTGTTGATGTTTTATATAGTTATTTGTTGTCCATTACGAGAGAGTCTCGTACAATTTTCAGTGATATATTTTTAAATTGTGAGTCATAGTAACACATTAGCATGATTTTGAAATCGTAATCATATTCGTAGCATCAACGTTACAACTTGATATACCAAAAGCATTTTTACCATTCTAGTTCTATGGTGGTACTTATATAATTTTTCTATGTGTATGAAGGGGTTTCTAATAGTTGTTATGCATATGCTTACGTGAATAGCAAAATTGTTGTTACAGGGATGTTATATTTTATAATAATAATAATAAAATTAATATTATCAATATTAATAATAATAGTTTTTATTATTATAAATAATAATAAAATAATAAATTGTTTATTATTTAATATTAAATATTGATCAGAAAGGAGTTTCTGAGTTGGTACAAAAATTAAAAATTATTCTCATGCAAGAGAAAAATTGTATGTTATCAAGCAACCAATTCCTAACAACCGAATATAACTAGATTCAAAGAACGACACTTATGAGAAGGATCAATTCAAATATCTGGATAAAACATATCTCATAGTTGTAGTCACCACGGAGAATGATATGTTCATTAACCTCAATAATTTTCTTTTTAATAAAAAATACAGGATGTGAGAAATGTACAACTTTCAAAGGTCTTTTCTATACAAGTTAGGAATCCAGATGGATCTAAAATAGTTTTGAAATTTAAAATTTGGATTTCCTTATAGACCAAATAGTTGGTCACAAGTTTTATTTAAGATTGTCTCGAATAGTTAGATTAAACTCATTATGAATGTATTTTAAATATATCTACCACATCTTGTTGAAAAGAAAAAACAAAAGTAGTTTGTGATTCTAAATAGATGAATTATAAAAGGAATGCAATTCATTTTACATTCCTTTGAAATTTAGCAGAAAAACATAGTCCTAAAGGAAGACAGTGATTTCATGTGTTGAAAGAAGAAAACTGTTTATGGTTATCAAAAGAGTCAAAGTAGTTGAAAGACGTAAGACTTTTTCTTCATACAATTTGTTATAGAAAGTCAAATTATCTACTTCTACATAATGGGTATGTGATATTATATATATATTGATCTCACCTTTATAAGAATGTGAAGAGTCTTTAAAGAAGTTGGATATTAATTAAAATTTGAGTTATCTTACGTGTAGAATGGAACAACGAATTTTCATTGACTATAAGAGCTTATGGTTAGACTTAGATTAAAGCTTGGAATGAAGTCAAATAATTGTAATTGAGTTTCATTTTGTAAAACTAATTCTAAATCTTGTATTGACAAGATAAGGAGTGCGTGTTTTAATAATGGACAAATGTTGTTATGATTATCCAAAATAGTGGTTTCAATACTAATTCAAGTAGTGGATTTGAGTTCTGCCATCTTGATAAGCTCATCTATAACGAATGTAGGATAGATAAAATAAGATTTGAACCTTTTTAATATCTATGACATTAATGTTTAGTCTGAGAGATGCATTTTCAAAGTCTATGAGTGACCCACCATGAGAATACTGCATAGTTTTTTACGTAAGTGTCATAAGTTATTCTCATAGTAATTGTGATGTATACCACCATTCGACTTGAAACCATATGGACCCTAGATGTGGATTCGAGTACTTTATTGCCAATCAAACGTTTTCCATAACAGGATAAACATAAAGATGGTTTATGGATACTTTACAAATCATGCAGAGGGACATGAGTGACCTAGATGAGATTTGCCCCTCCTACATATACGGGAGTAATATTTGTGGGCCTCTTGATAGAGTATGACCTTAAAATGTATGGACGTGCTCAAATAAGTCGATAAGAGATATTGAGCTTATTTGTTGTTATCAAGTATACTTAGCGATCAAAGAATAATATATTGGACTATACAAGGGTGACACATTCTATGCCTTGTGTTCAATACATATAAGGGAAAAATGGTAATTGTACATATAATTATTATCACATAAAGGTTATGTCAGATCACATGACATTCTCGTCACTTAGGTAGCAATGATGTATGTGTTGCAAGATACTGCTCACTGTTTTTAATATTAAATAGGTAATTTAATATTATTGCCAACGTTACGAGAACCTATAGGGTCACACACATTGAGTATTGATAGTAGAATTAAGGATTAAATTAAATAAAATTTAATTTAATTATGAGTTAATAGTATTTAAATTGTTTAATACATTAGCACATATATAATTTATTTGATTAAATATTATTTAATTAAATAAAAGAGAATTGACAGTTGATTAAATTAAATATGAATTAATTTAATTAATATTTAATTTTATTTAATTAAAAAGGTTTAATTAAATATAAATAATATCTATTTAATTAAAATAGTTTTAATTAAATAAGATTGGGCTTATTTTGGAAAAGTCCAAAATAAGACCACTAGGGTTTTAGTAGCTCTCTATAAATAGAGGAGCTATTTCCCCTGCTAATTCTAATTGTCAATTTTCTTAGAAAAAGAGACGGCTAGCACCGCGTTCCACTTTGTACTCGTGTAGACTTCGTAGAGACGATGACATTTTCCACGTTCGTGATCAAAGCTAAAGCACACTTCAAGAGGTAATTCAGAATCCTTATATTGTGTTTAATTTGTGATTAATGGTTCAACCAAGATCCGTTCATCGGGATTGTTCCGCTAAGAGGATCAAATTTTTTAAAAACCCCTCTTAAATCCCAATAGTGGTATCAGAGTATCGATTTCGATTAAATCATTAAATTCAAATTTGATTTATGAAAATAATGATTATATGTTGATATAATCATTTTGTATGATCAAATATATTTAATGATATAATTGAATTTGATTAAATTATTGTTGATGTTTTATATTGTTATTTGTTGTTCATTACGAGAGAGTCTCGTATAATTTTCAGTGATATATTTTTAAATGGTGAGTCATAGTAACACATTAGCATGATTTTGAAATTATAATCATATTCGTAGCATCACCGTTACAACTTGATATACCAAAAGCATTTTTACCATTCTAGTTCTATGGTGGTACTTATATAATTTTTCTATGTGTATGAAGGGGTTTCAAATAGTTGTTATACATATGCTTACGTGAATAGCAAAATTGTTGTTACAGGGATGTTATATTTTATAATAATAATAATAATATTAATATTAACAATATTAATAATACTAGTTTTTATTATTATAAATAACAATAAAATAATAAAATGTTTATTATTTAATATTAAATATTGATCAGAAAGGAGTTTCTGAGTTGGTACAAAAATTGAAAATTATTCTCAAGCAAGAGAAAAATTGTATGTTATCAAGCAACCAATTCCTAACAACCGAATATAACTAGATTCGAAGGCCGACACTTATGAGAAGGATCAAGTCAAATATCTAGATAAAACATATCTCATAGTTGTAGTCACCACGGAGAATGATATGTTCATTAACCTCAATAATTTTCTTTTTAATAAAAAATACAAGATGTGAGAAATATAAAGCTTTCAAAGGTCTTTTCTATACAAGTTAGAAATCCAGATGGATCTAAAATAGTTTTGAAATTTAAAATTTGGATTTTCTTATAGACCAAATAGTTGGTCACAAGTTTTATTTAAGATTGTCTCGAATAGTTAGATTAAACTTATTATGAATGTATTTTAAATATATCTACCACATCTTGTTGAAAAGAAAAAAAAAAGTAGTTTGTGATTCTAAATAGATGAATTATAAAAGGAATGCGATTATTTTACATTCCTTTGAATTTTAGCTGAAAAACACAGTCCTAAAGGAAGACAGTGATTTCATGTGTTGAAAGAAGAAAACTGTTTATGGTTATCAAAAGAGTCAAAGTAGTTGAAAGACGTAAGACTTTTTCTTCATACATTTAGTTATAGAAAGTCAAATTATCTACTTCTACATAATGGGTATGTGATATTATATATATTGATCTCACATTTATAAGAATGTGAAGAGTCTTTAAAGAAATTGGATATTAATTATAATTTGAGTTATCTTACGTGTAGAATGGAATAACGAATTTTCATTGACTATAAGAGCTTATGGTTAGACTTAGATTAAAGCTTGGAATGAAGTCAAATAATTGTAATTGAGTTTCATTTCGTAAAACATTAATTCTAAATCTTGTATTGACAAGATAAGGAGTGCATGTTTTAATAATGGACAAATGTTGTTATGATTATCCAAAATAGTGGTTTCAATACTAAATCAAGTAGTGGATTTGAGTTCTGCGATCTTGATAAGCTCATCTATAACAAATTTAGGATAGATAAAATAAGATTTGAACCTTTTTAATATCTATGACATTAATGTTTAGTCTGAGAGATGCATTTTCATAGTCTATGAGTGACCCACCATGAGAATACTGCATAGTTTTTTACGTAAGTGTCATAAGTTATTCTCATAGTAATTGTGATGTATACCACCATTCGACCTGAAACCATATGGACCACAGATGTGGATTCGAGTACTTTATTGCTAATCAAACATTGTCCATAACAGGATAACCATAAAGATGGTTTATGGATACTTTACAAATCATGCTGAGGGACATGAGTGACCTAGATGAGATTTGCCCCTCCTACATATACGGGAGTAATATCTGTGGGCCTCTTGATAGAGTATGACCTTAAAATGTATGGACGTGCTCAAATAAGTCGATATGAGATATTGAGCTTATTTGTTGTTATCAAGTATACTCAGCGATCAAAGAATAATATATTGGACTATACAAGGGTGACACATTCTATGCCTTGTGTTCAATATATATAAGGGCAAAATGGTAATTATACATATAATTATTATCACATAAAGGTTATGTCAGATCACATGACATTCTCGTCACTTAGGTAGCAATGATGTATGTGTTGCTCGATACTGCTCACTGTTTTTAATATTAAATAGGTAATTTAATATTATTTCCAACGTTACGAGAACCTATAGGGTCACACACATTGAGTATTGATAGTAGAATTGAGGATTAAATTAAATAAGATTTAATTTAATTATGTGTTAATAGTACTTAAATTGTTTAATACATTAGCACATATATAATTTATTTGATTAAATATGATTTAATTAAATAAAAGAGAATTGACAGTTGATTAAATTAAATATGAATTAATTTAATTAATATTTAATTTTATTTAATTAAAAAGGTTTAATTAAATATAAATAATATCTATTTAATTAAAATAGTTTTAATTAAATAAGATTGGGCTTATTTTGGAAAAGTCCAAAATAAGACCACTACGGTTTTAGTAGCTCTCTATAAATAGAGGAGCTATTTCCCCTGCTAATTCTAATTGTCAATTTTCTTAGAACAAGAGACGACTAGCATCGCGTTCCACTTTGTACTCGTGTGGACTTCGTAGAGACGATGACATTTTCCACGTTCGTGATCAAAGCTAAAGCACACTTCAAGAGGTAATTCAGAATCCTTATATTGTGTTTCATTTGTGATTAATGGTTCAACCAAGATCCGTTCATTGGGATTGTTCCGCTAAGAGGATCAAATTTTTTAAAAACCCCTCTTAAATCCCAATAGTGGTATCAGAGTATCGATTTCGATTAAATCATTAAATTCAAATTTGATTTATGAAAATAATGATTATATGTTGATATAATCATTTTGTATGATCAAATATATTTAATGATATAATTGAATTTGAATAAATTATTGTTGATGTTTTATATTGTTATTTGTTGTTCATTACGAGAGAGTCTCGTACAATTTTCAGTGATATATTTTTAAATTGTGAGTCATAGTAACACATTAGCATGATTTTGAAATCGTAATCATATTCGTAGCATCAACGTTACAACTTGATATACCAAAAGCATTTTTACCATTCTAGTTCTATGGTGGTACTTATATAATTTTTCTATGTGTATGAAGGGGTTTCAAATAGTTGTTATGCATATGCTTACGTGAATAGCAAAATTGTTGTTACAGGGATGTTATATTTTATAATAATAATAATAATATTAATATTATCAATATTAATAATAATAGTTTTTATTATTATAAATAATAATAAAATAATAAAATATTTATTATTTAATATTAAATATTGATCAGAAAGGAGTTTCTGAGTTGGTACAAAAATTAAAAATTATTCTCATGCAAGAGAAAAATTGTATGTTATCAAGCAACCAATTCCTAACAACTGAATATAACTAGATTCAAAGAACGACACTTATGAGAAGGATCAATTCAAATATCTGGATAAAACATATCTCATAGTTGTAGTCACCACGGAGAATGATATGTTCATTAACCTCAATAATTTTCTTTTTAATAAAAAATACAGGATGTGAGAAATGTAAAACTTTCAAAGGTCTTTTCTATACAAGTTAGGAATCCAGATGGATCTAAAATAGTTTTGAAATTTAAAATTTGGATTTCCTTGTAGACCAAATAGTTGGTCACAAGTTTTATTTAAGATTGTCTCGAATAGTTAGATTAAACTTATTATGAATGTATTTTAAATATATCTACCACATCTTGTTGAAAAGAAAAAAAAAGTAGTTTGTGATTTTAAATAGATGAATTATAAAAGGAATGCGATTCATTTTACATTCCTTTGAATTTTAGCTGAAAAACATAGTCCTAAAGGAAGACAGTGATTTCATGTGTTGAAAGAAGAAAACTGTTTATGGTTATCAAAAGAGTCAAAGTAGTTGAAAGACGTAAGACTTTTTCTTCATACATTTAGTTATAGAAAGTCAAATTATCTACTTCTACATAATGGGTATGTGATATTATATATATTGATCTCACATTTATAAGAATGTGAAGAGTCTTTAAAGAAGTTGGATATTAATTATAATTTGAGTTATCTTACGTGTAGAATGGAATAACGAATTTTCATTGACTATAAGAGCTTATGGTTAGACTTAGATTAAAGCTTTGAATGAAGTCAAATAATTGTAATTGAGTTTCATTTCGTAAAACATTAATTCTAAATCTTGTACTCCCTCCGTTCCATATTATAAGTAAATTTTACTTTTTAGATACATCAAAGAATTAATGTATCTGGTCTATATATAGACCAGATACATTAATTATTCAATGTATCTAAAAAGTAAAATTTGCTTATAATATGAAACGGAGGGAGTATTGACAAGATAAGGAGTGCATGTTTTAATAATGGACAAATGTTTTTATGATTATCCAAAATAGTGGTTTGAATACTAAATCAAGTAGTGGATTTGAGTTCTGCGATCTTGATAAGCTCATCTATAACAAATGTAGGATAGATAAAATAAGATTTGAACCTTTTTAATATCTATGGCATTAATGTTTAGTCTAAGAGATGCATTTTCATAGTCTATGAGAATAGATTGTTGGATCCATTTGGTTTTATAACATTTGATAAATGCAAGTCTTAATTTTGGAAGATATATCTAATGTCTCAAATCATCGACTAAAGTGAAAGGACATATGATATATCTTGATTATATACATGTGTGATGTATATGGATCTCTAAACATATTTGCTTGATGAATTTTGTTTCTCTTACTTCATTTATATTACTGACAAACTCAGTAATTATGGATTTGTGTATGTGACACGAGTTAGAATTCTTTTGAGAAAAGTTCAAGAATGAAGTAGAAGGAAACAACTAAAAAAGGTATTAAGACCATACAAATTATTCGTTGTGGTAAATACTTATATAAAGAATATAATGACCATTTAAATCGTATCATGTTTAACATTGTTTGATCTAATATAGTTCAATTATATCTTTGTGACTCTTATTTATAAATTATTTTACATGAAATTATCCTATCCATAACCAATTCCATTTAAAGTAGTCGTAGAGACATCATATATGATATGGAGGCAAGAGTACCCAGTTTGTCTTTATGATTATTTGGGTTGGAAGGTTTATTAAATAAACTTTATCGCAATCTAGATGAAGACGTATTTATGGATGTATCCTAATGAAAATTGGGGACACATATTTTATAACACTTTATAGAAGAAAATTATTTTGTCAATAGAACTGAAGTCTTTCTTCAGAGACGTTATGTATTTAAAGGAACAAGTGAGAGTGATAAAGAACTTGAATAAATTCAAGGACCGAAAAATACATATATTTATGAGAATGGAATATAAACTAATTCAACAAGGGAGTTGTTGTTGGACCATTGATTCATGTAGCACAAGATCTAGAGAAGATCATAAATGATCTTGATTCTAAAAGAGGTATAAATTGTTTAAATTCAATTATGGATGATAGCAAGCTTCTTGGAGTTGAATCCTTTTATTAATGAAGTTTTATGAAAACTTAGATTAATAAATGTCACATTTAAATCTTGAGCACATAAAAGGTTAGTGGGAGTATTTGCATTAATCTAGTATAGTATGTAGGCGTCATACTAATAATCAAAACAAATTACCTACAACACCAATGTAGGACATGGTTAAGGGAATGATTTTAATGAAGTGTTTAGGCGAGGTTTCCTAAAAGGTTTGAAATCAGAATCTATAGAGGTAGATGGTTGATGAATCTCAATCCTAGCACAAGTACATATTCTGATGTAGTTTTGAGACACCTAATATGCATAATATCACATTAAGATTATTGCATGTGTGGAATGATGTTTTGTCTAATAGACAATGTCTTGCCTCATTAGATGTGAAAAAGGACACCATGATATGTATTACACTAGGTACACTGTATGCTATGAACATAAATAATAAGTACCAAAATGATTGAAATATTCATCACTAGATCACTATCAAGAAGGTCTGTGGATATCTTAAAAGGACCCGGTGTTCCTTTTCTTGAGAGTAGATGGAATAATCATTGTAAAGGAGTTTGTTGCAAAATCCTTGTAAAAGGGATATCTCAAGTAAAGAGGACCCACTTGTAAAGTCTTCGACATAACTTCTTTGACAGACTTCGAGGGGAAGGCCATTTGTAACTGCAAAAGGGTCGAAGAGCCACCAAGAACGGATAAGCTTCTCAAAATAGGCTGCCACTTATCGTTGTGGTATGAACTTCAAGAAGATGTCACAACACTGCTAGAGAAGAGTGGAGTTGTTGAAAATTCACTGATGGATGAAATAAACATCCACTTCACTGAGGAATATGAAGCTAAGGAGATTCATAGGAAATTCTCAAAGGCACCGACTAAGGGGTTTTGCGCCAAATTCGTCACAAATGCTTGAAATGGATATTCAACGAGGAGTTGTCATAACTACTTGAAGTAGATACTCACGGGCAATCATCCAAATATGCCAGAGTTACCAGTGGTAAAGACCCATTGGGAGTATACGTAAGGTAGGTTGCAGGAACACACTTGCTTAAGAGAACACTTAGTTCTACATTGAAAAACTGCATGAATAACCACACACTAAGCTTCAATTCTGAAATGCCCCACATCACATGGTTTATGAGAGGAAGTCATCTCAAGAGGATTTTACAGAAAACAGGCCATAACAATGCCTTAGTGTCTTCAAACTCTTGGAGAGATTCATCGAATCTCGACGTAACTGCCTCAGATCGATTGTAGTCTGTGCAACAGAGTCTTCAGATTCATCCTTTAATGATAGTCAGACTGCGAGAGCGTCAATTGGGAAGTAACTCAACGAGGAAATCAGTGACGAGTGGACTTTGCATACCAATAACAATTGGATTTTGATAAACAACGCCAGTAACAAATGGAAGAAGGCTTGCCTCTACTTAGCAGAGTTTCCGTGCAAAGGTGCCTCACACGTTTTATGAGAAGAAAGCATATCAAGAGGATTTTACAGAAAGCAGGCCATAACAATGCCTCAACGTATTCAAACTCTTGGAGAGATTCATCGAATCTCGACGTAACTGCCCCAGATTGTCTGTAATATTGCATAATAGAGTCCTCGAACTTGTTCTTCAGACTGTGGAGTAATAGTTGTGGAACAGACTTGCCTTTGTTAGCTGGTCTTTGGAATTCTAGCCTTGCAAAGAGTTGGGAAGCAACTTGCTATAAGATGACCTTAATATTCTAAACTTTGAAGAGTTATGCCCCTGATTCAATAACTCCTGGAATGGTTGATCAACAAATTCTCCAAATTGGATACCCCAGGCTGAGTTTCCTTTGCCCAATCAAAACCTCTAGTTGGATACACTTGTGAAGAAGTTGCCCTAGACTAATTGACCTTTAGAGATTTGTCTAATGTCGACTTGATTTTTTCTAATTAACTGGTCTTCAAGAGATTCGTCGAATCTCGACCTAACTGCTTTTGATTAACTGGTCTTCGAGAGATTCGTCGACTCTACCTGATTGCCTTTGATTATCTGAATCTTTGAGTGGCTTGCTTCTCTACTTAATGGATTTTTTGTAACGCCCCGATTTTGATTATTCCATTATTCTTGAGTCTTTTGTTTTAATTGGGTGATAAATTATTTTATTTGTTAAATTGGTGTGTTAAATGTTATTTTACCGTTTTTGAGAGTTTTCGGGGAAATTAGAATGGAGGGTATTTTAGACTTTTCTCAATTAATCATAAGTTAGAAATTTTGTGGAGTTAGAATTTTGTGAGAAAAAATGAATTAATTGATTTAGTGGAAAATGAGAGAAAAGAAATAGAAAAGAAAGAAAATAGATAGAAAAGAGAAAGAAAAGAGAAATAGAGAGAAAAAGGAGAGAAAGAAAGAAGAGGAAGAGAAAAGAAGAGGAAAAGAGGAAAACCAAGAAAATCAACCTCTAGGAATCGATTTAATCGGGTAAGGGTGTGAAACATTGTTATCTTATCAATGTATAGTATTATGTATGATTGTGTATGTGTGTATTGGATTGGTTGTGGTGTTTTCATAGTTTTCCATTTTAGGTCGATAATGAGAAATCGATGTTTTCGCGGTTGGAAATCGACGAAAATGTGGTAGAATGCTTGTTGCCATGATTAAATTGAGTTCTGATGGATGTATGTTGTTTTGAAAATGTTTTGGGTTGAAAAATAGGGTTTTTGGGTTTTCAACAGCGCTGAAGGATTCTGAGTTTTCGTAGGTTCGCCTAGCGAACCAATCAGCGAAGGGTAGCGAAGGTTCGCTACGGGTATTCGCCTAGCGAAGGCATGAGCGAAGGTTCGCTAGAGTGTTCGCCTAGCGAACTTTGGGTGTTTTTGGCTCTATTTGGTTCTGACTTGGTTCGCCAAGTGCTCGCCTAGCGAACTTTGTGTCTGTTTTTAGCTAACAGTTGGTTCGCTGGAACATTCGCCTAGCGAAGGAGCTAGCGAATGCTCGCGAGGGATGTTCGCCTAGCGAAGGATCTAGCGAATGCTCGCGAGGGAGGTTCGCCCAGCGAACAATGCTGTTCGTATAATTTTGTTTTCTGCACAACTTTTGATCTGTGGTTCGGTTTTAGGCGTGGTTTGATGCGTTAGAAAGCTTATGAAATGTTCTTTCTTAATATGATGAATTGGAAATTATTAGCCGATTAAATAAGTCAGAAAAGTCAGAAATAGTGCTATTTAGCGACTTTTACCGTTTTGACGGTGTGTTTGAATGTGAATCGTACAATAGTGCATTGACGTGAATGTATGTAGATTGTATGTGATTGTATGAGATGAATGCATGTATATATTGTGAATATGTATGCATTTCAAGAATGTCTTGAGTCATTATCATGAGTAGCATAATGATGTGCATTCTTGTGCTGAGGGATTCTAATGAGAATCCGCTATAACATCGTGAGCTTCTCTCGGTGGAGGTGTGAGCGATGGTTATAGACGATCATGAGCCTCTCTTGGTGGAGGTGTGAGCGATCGGGTCGTGAGCCTTTCTTGGTGGAGGTGTGAGCGATCCAGAAACATCGTGAGCCTCTCTTGGTGGAGGTGTGAGCGGTGGGTGAACATCGTAGGCCCGACGGGGAGTTACTTTGGTAACGAGCGATGGTTCCAGCAGAAGTTCCTGAGTGAACTTGAGATGATTGAGTCGGTACCGCATTGCATTTGCATAGAGTCGTGAGTCGGTCTCTATGATTTGCATTTCTCATCTTTAAAAGATGCATTGGTGAATAAACAGTTGTGTATGTTTATGTGGAATGATAAGAATTGTGAAAGTATGCCTGATGTGTATGCTTGGTTTTATATATATATGGATACATTGCGATGTATATGAGTGACTTGTGATGAATTGTGGTGAGAAGGTGAATTATGTGTAATTTTATGCTATTATATATAATTATATGCATTGTTATTATGATAATATTTCTCACCCTTCTGCTGTTTTATGATGCTCTATGAGGCATTGCAGAGTAGGTATGCTGGTGGTCTTTTTGTGAAGCGTGTCTTCATTCTTTTGGTCGGTTGGCTCTGATATGTAGCACCGGGTAGCTAGGATGTATATTATTCTTTTGTGATACATTTGTACATGTATCTTGTGGATGAATGTTTAAGTAAATATGAATTATGTTGATGGATGATAACCGATGACGCATGTATATATAAGTATATATGTTTGATGTTATTCAATGTTTAGATTTTCCACTTTTATTCTAAATATTGACATGTGGGTGTAAGGACTAAGTTACCCCACTGTTGCATATCAATAGTTGAGCAGGTGTTGTATGGTTTAATTTAACGTATGATGTGACATGCCTCTTTTATACTATGTTTTAATCGTACTCTGGCGAATTGATTTAATATGTGCCTAAATGATTATTTGGGGGTATAGAAAGGGGGTGTTACATTAAGTGGTATCAGAGCCAGAGTTGAGTCAGTTGTGTCTATCTTGTTGTTGTGTTGGTTGAACTGTTGTTTAACCTTGTTGTAATTTTTGGGAATGATCAGAATATGGCTGGTAGAAATGATAATGCGATGGCTGCTGCTTTGGAAGCAATGGCTAGGGAGGTGCAAGGTGTGCCGAATGTGAATGCTAATGATGAGTTCAGGAAGAATCAACCGCCGGTTTTCAAAGGAAGATTTGATCCCGAGGGAGTTCAACTTTGGTTGAAAGAGATTGAAAGGATCTTCAGAGTCATGGACTGTGCGGAAGAGAATAAGGTGAGGCTTGGGTCTCACATGTTGAAGGAAGAAGTCGACGATTGGTGGGTCGGTATGCGTGAAGTTCTTGAGGTGGATGATGAAGAAGTAACTTGGGATTTATTCTGTACTGAATTCTTGAGGAAGTATTACCCTGAGAGTGTGAAGGGAAAGAAGGAGATGAAGTTTCTTGAACTAAAACAAGGTAGTATGTCGGTGGTGGACTATACTGCTAAGTTTGTGGAGTTGGTTCAATTCCATCCTCATTATGCTGCGATTACTGCTGAGTTCTCAAATTGTATTAAATATAAGAATGGTTTACGTCCTGAGATTAAACAAGCTGTGGGGTATCAAAGGATAAGAAGATTTTCGGATTTGACGGAATGTTGTAGAATCTTCGAGGAAGATAGCAAGGCTCGTTCTACACATTATAAAAGTTTGAATGAGAGGAAGGGAAAGCAACAAGCTAGAAGTGGACCTTATGTGACACCCGCTGATAAGGGCAAGCATAGGGGAAACTTCGAGAGGAGATCTGGAGGAGGAGGTTCTGGTCCCATTAAGTGCTACAAGTGTGGTGAAATGGGTCATAAATCATTTGAGTGTGGGAAGACAGTGGCGAAATGTTCTAACTGTGGAGGCCTTGGGCATGCTACTACAGATTGTAGAAGGAATGTGGCGAAGTGCTATAACTGTGGGGAAATTGGTCACATTAGCCCAAAGTGTCCGAATCCGAAGAAAGCTCCATCCGGTGGGAAGGTATTTTCTCTGGCAGGAACTCAGACTTCGAGTGCAGATCGTCTGATTCGAGGTACTTGCTTTATTAATAGTACACCTTTAGTTGCCATTATTGATACTGGAGTGACTCATTCGTTTATTTCGTCTGAGTGCGCGAAGCATTTAAATCTTGTGTTGTCTCTGATGGATGGTAAGATGGTTATTGATACTCCAGCAATGGGGTCAGTGACTACGTCGTTGGTTTGTTTGATGTGTCCTTTGACCATTTATGGTAAAGACTTCGAAATGGATCTAGTGTGTTTGCCGTTGGAAGGATTGGATGTGGTCTTGGGTATGAATTGGTTGCAATTTAACCGAGTTCATATAGATTGCTATCACAAGTTAGTAAGGTTTCCTTCTTTGGAAGATGATGAATTTGAGAGTTTCCTATCCGCTAAAGAGTTGAAGAAACTTTTAGCGGACGAAGCTCAATTGTTTGGTTTGTTTGCATCGTTGTCGGTGGAGAGTCAAGTTGAGCTTGATGTGTTCCCAGTGGTGTGTGAATTTCCAGAAGTGTTTCCGGAAGATATTACGATGTACCGCCGGAAAGAGAAGTTGAATTTTCAGTTGATCTAGTTCTGGGTACTAGACCGATTTCGATGGCACCGTATCGTATGTCGGCATCGGAATTGGTAGAATTGAAAAAGCAATTGAATGACTTGTTGGACAAGAAATTTGTAAGACCAAGTGTTTCTCCTTGGGGTGCTCCGGTATTGTTGGTAAAGAAGAAGGACGGGAGTATGCGGTTATGCATTGATTATCGACAGTTGAACAAAGTGACAAATAAGAACAAGTATCCGCTTCCAAGGATCGATGATTTCATGGACCAATTGGTTGGTGCGAATGTTTTTAGCAAGATTGATTTGAGATCAGGATACCACCAGATTCGTGTGAAAGGAGAAGATATTCAAAAGACGGCATTTAGGACACGGTATGGTCATTACGAATATTCTGTGATGCCATTCGGGGTTTCTAACGCGCCGGGTGTGTTTATGGAATACATGAATCGTATTTTTCATGAACAGTTGGATCGTTTTGTGGTTGTGTTCATCGATGATATTTTGATTTACTCTAAGTCTCAAGAGGAGCATGAAGAGCATTTGAGGATTGTGTTACAAATTTTGAAAGAGAAACAATTGTATGCTAAGTTGTCGAAATGTGAATTTTGGTTGTCGGAAGTAAGCTTCCTTGGACATGTTATTTCCGGTAGTGGTATTAGTGTTGATCCATCCAAGATAGATGCGGTGATACAATGGGAGGTTCCTAGGTCGGTTACGGAGATTCGAAGCTTTTTAGGCTTGGCGGGTTATTATCGGAGGTTTATTGAGGGATTTTCGAAGTTGGCACTTCCGTTAACGTAATTGACTTGTAAAGGAAAGGCTTTCATTTGGGATATTCATTGTGAAGAGAGTTTCGATGAGCTAAAAAGAAGGTTGACAACGGCTCCGATCTTGATTTTGCCTAATCCTAATGAACCATTTGTAGTGTATTGTGATGCTTCATTGGTGGGTTTAGGTGGTGTTTTGATGCAAGATGGAAAAGTTGTGGCATATGCTTCTAGACAATTGAGAGTGCATGAAAAGAATTATCCTACACATGACTTGGAGTTAGCGGCCGTGGTGTTTGTTTTGAAAATATGGAGGCATTACCTTTATGGTGCAAGATTTGAAGTTTTTAGTGATCACAAAAGCTTAAAATATTTATTTGATCAAAAAGAATTGAACATGAGACAAAGAAGGTGGTTAGAGCTTTTGAAGGATTATGATTTTGGTTTGAACTACCATACGGGTAAGGCAAACGTGGTGGCCGATGCTTTGAGTCGGAAATCGTTACATATGTCCGCATTAATGATGAGAGAATGGGAACTTTTGGAGGATTTTAGAGACTTGAGTTTGGTTTGCGAAATGACGCCGCGAAGTGTGCGACTTGGTATGCTACATGTTTCGAATGATTTTCTTGCAACGGTTAGTGAAAAGCAAAAGTTGGATTTGAAGTTTTTTGATTTGATGATGAATGAGAATGATGATTTTAAGGTTGATAATTTTGGAGTTTTGAGATTCCGTGGTCGTATTTGTATTCCCGACGATGTGGAGTTGAAAAAGATGATTTTGGAGGAAGGACACCGAAGTAATTTAAGTATTCATCCGGGTGCGAATAAGATGTATCAAGATTTGAAGAAGATCTTTTGGTGGTCCGGTTTAAAGAGAGATGTTGCTCAATTTGTGTATGCGTGCTTAACTTGTCAAAAGTCTAAGGTGGAACATCAAAAGCCTAGTGGATTGATGCAACCGTTGGATATTCCGGAATGGAAATGGGATAGTATATCGATGGATTTCGTTACGGGATTGCCGAATACGCAAAGAGGTCATAATGCTATTTGGGTAATTGTTGATAGGCTTACTAAATCTGCTCACTTTATTCCAATTGATATTAGTTATCCTTTGGAGAAGTTAGCCGAGATTTATGTTCTTGTGGTTGTGAAGTTACATGGAGTTCCTAAGAGTATTGTATCGGATCGAGATCCGAGATTTACATCGAGATTTTGGGTGAGTTTACAAGAAGCTTTGGGTTCTAAGCTAAGATTGAGTTCGGCTTATCATCCGCAAACGGACGGTCAAACCGAAAGGACGATTCAATCATTGGAGGATTTATTGCGTGCTTGTGTACTCGAGCAAGGTGGTGCTTGGGATGGTTATTTGGCGTTGATTGAATTCACTTACAATAATAGTTTTCATTCGAGTATAAGTATGGCACCATTTGAGGCTTTGTATGGTCGGAGATGTCGAACACCTTTGTGTTGGCATGAAACCGGCGAGAGGACGATAGTTGGACCGGAAATGGTACAACAAACGACGGAGAAAGTGAAGTTTATTCGGGAGAAGATGAAAGCTTCTCAAAGTAGACCGAAGAGCTATCATGACAAGAGAAGGAAAGATCTTGAATTTCAAGAAGGCGACCATGTGTTTTTGAGAGTTACACCGGTTACGGGTGTGGGTCGTGCTTTGAAGTCGAAGAAGTTGACTTCTCGTTTTATTGGTCCGTATCAGATTACTTCACGAGTTGGTGTTGTGGCTTACCGTGTGGCGTTGCCTCCGAACCTTTCGAATTTGCATGACATATTCCATGTTTCGCAACTTCGGAAATATGTTCCGGATCTGTCACATGTTATTCCTATGGACGAGGTAGAAGTGAGAGATAACCTTACGTTGGAAGCTTTACCGGTTAGGATTTTGGACCGTGAAGTTAAGAAACTAAGAGGTAAGGATATTGCGCTTGTGAAAGTAGCGTGGGGAGACGCTGCGGAAGGCAATATGACTTGGGAAATAGAAAGTGGGATGCGAGAGTCGTATCCGGAGTTGTTTGAATCAGGTATTATTTTCGAGAACGAAAATTTCTAAAGTGGGGGAGAGTTGTAACGCCCCGATTTTGATTATTCCATTATTCTTGAGTCTTTTGTTTTAATTGGGTGATAAATTATTTTATTTGTTAAATTGGTGTGTTAAATGTTATTTTACTATTTTTGAGAGTTTTCGGGGAAATTAGAATGGAGGGTATTTTAGACTTTTCTCAATTAATCATAAGTTAGAAATTTTGTGGAGTTAGAATTTTGTGAGAAAAAAAGAATTAATTGATTTAGTGGAAAATGAGAGAAAAGAAATAGAAAAGAAAGAAAATAGATAGAAAAGAGAAAGAAAAGAGAAATAGAGAGAAAAAGGAGAGAAAGAAAGAAGAGGAAGAGAAAAGAAGAGGAAAAGAGGAAAACCAAGAAAATCAACCTCTAGGAATCGATTTAATCGGGTAAGGGTGTGAAACATTGTTATCTTATCAATGTATAGTATTATGTATGATTGTGTATGTGTGTATTGGATTGGTTGTGGTGTTTTCATAGTTTTCCATTTTAGGTCGATAATGAGAAATCGATGTTTTCGCGGTTGGAAATCGACGAAAATGTGGTAGAATGCTTGTTGCCATGATTAGATTGAGTTCTGATGGATGTATGTTGTTTTGAAAATGTTTTGGGTTGAAAAATAGGGTTTTTGGGTTTTCAACAGCGCTGAAGGATTCTGAGTTTTCGTAGGTTCGCCTAGCGAACCAATCAGCGAAGGGTAGCGAAGGTTCGCTACGGGTATTCGCCTAGTGAAGGCATGAGCGAAGGTTCGCTAGAGTGTTCGCCTAGCGAACTTTGGGTGTTTTTGGCTCTGTTTGGTTCTGACTTGGTTCGCCAAGTGCTCACCTAGCGAACTTTGTGTCTGTTTTTAGCTAACAGTTGGTTCGCTGGAACATTCGCCTAGCGAAGGAGCTAGCGAATGCTCGCGAGGGATGTTCGCCTAGCGAAGGAGCTAGCGAATGCTCGCGAGGGAGGTTCGCCCAGCGAACAGTGTTGTTCGTATAATTTTGTTTTCTGCACAACTTTTGATCTGTGGTTCGGTTTTAGGCGTGGTTTGATGCGTTAGAAAGCTTATGGAATGTTCTTTCTTAATATGATGAATTGGAAATTATTAGCCGATTAAATAAGTCGGAAAAGTCAGAAATAGTGCTATTTAGCGACTTTTACCGTTTTGACGGTGTGTTTGAATGTGAATCGTACAATAGTGCATTGACGTGAATGTATGTAGATTGTATGTGATTGTATGAGATGAATGCATGTATATATTGTGAATATGTATGCATTTCAAGAATGTCTTGAGTCATTATCATGAGTAGCATAATGATGTGCATTCTTGTGCTGAGGGATTCTAATGAGAATCCGCTATAACATCGTGAGCCTCTCTCGGTGGAGGTGTGAGCGACGGTTATAGACGATCGTGAGCCTCTCTTGGTGGAGGTGTGAGCGATCGGGTCGTGAGCCTTTCTTGGTGGAGGTGTGAGCGATCCAGAAACATCGTGAGCCTCTCTTGGTGGAGGTGTGAGCGGTGGGTGAACATCGTAGGCCCGACGGGGAGTTACTTTGGTAACGAGCGATGGTTCCAGCAGAAGTTCCTGAGTGAACTTGAGATGATTGAGTCGGTACCCGCATTGCATTTGCATAGAGTCGTGAGTCGGTCTCTATGATTTGCATTTCTCATCTTTAAAAGATGCATTGGTGAATAAACAGTTGTGTATGTTTATGTGGAATGATAAGAATTGTGAAAGTATGCCTGATGTGTATGCTTGGTTTTATATATATATGGATACATTGCGATGTATATGAGTGACTTGTGATGAATTGTGGTGAGAAGGTGAATTATGTGTAATTTTATGCTATTATATATAATTATATGCATTGTTATTATGATAATATTTCTCACCCTTCTGCTGTTTTATGATGCTCTATGAGGCATTGCAGAGTAGGTATGCTGGTGGTCTTTTTGTGAAGCGTGTCTTCATTCTTTTGATCGGTTGGCTCTGATATGTAGCACCGGGTAGCTAGGATGTATATTATTCTTTTGTGATACATTTGTACATGTATCTTGTGGATGAATGTTTAAGTAAATATGAATTATGTTGATGGATGATAACCGATGACGCATGTATATATAAGTATATATGTTTGATGTTATTCAATGTTTAGATTTTCCACTTTTATTCTAAATATTGACATGTGGGTGTAAGGACTAAGTTACCCCACTGTTGCATATCAATAGTTGAGCAGGTGTTGTATGGTTTAATTTAACGTATGATGTGACATGCCTCTTTTATACTATGTTTTAATCGTACTCTGGCGAATTGATTTAATATGTGCCTAAATGATTATTTGGGGGTATAGAAAGGGGGTGTTACAGTTTTCAGGAGTTTTGTATCTTAGTTCGATCAAACCTTTCATTGCAGAGACCTCCTTAATAGTTTCCACATTTTCTCTGAGTTTCTCATGACGTTCACTCCCATCTTCTGGCGTGTCAGGAACATCTTATGCTGGTTGATGCTCTTTGAAATATAGTTACACGCGGGAATGCGTAATAGCTGGTGTAAAAGTTGGAATCATGTGAGGAGCTTCAGTAACCAAAGGAACAACTTGTTGTACTTGTTGAACAAATGGAATTACAGCAGCTGCATGTACGAAACCAGGTGGCAAGCCATATGGAGGTACACTCGCAGTAGTGACAAAAGTAGGTTGAGTATCCACGACTGTATTGGTAATCTCAGAAACAATAGTGGTTTAGGTATCCATCTTTGTACGTATGATATTCAGTATCTCTATGATTTATCCTACATTCCCGCGTAGGTCCTCTAACTCATTACTGACGCGATCAAGCTCTTGATTTTGTGCTGCCATTCTTCTTTGAGCTTGAGCTCTAGTATTGTATCGATATAGAGGATTAAGGGTGATAAAAATAAGGATGATACAACAGAAATAAGCAAAAGAAAAGAAAACGCACATGTAAATGATATGAAATACAGATGCGAGAATGATGCAAAATCAAGGAACTCAAAATTGTATATGCAGTCATTGTAGATATTGTGAAATAAAAACATTTTATTAATCCATTGGAAAATTTTCAAAAAGGCCAGTACACCTCCAAAGTTTAATACTATAAGCAACAGAATACGAAAGGAACTAGGAATCTAATCCACTAGATGATGATCCTTCTCTTTCACGGAGTTCTTTCGTCAGCTTGCCGATCTGCTCTTGCATCCTTACTTTATCACAGGTAAGCTTCTCTATTTCCGCCTTCAACTTCAAAACTTCACTTGAGTTAGTCACAGGATGCTTGGGACGAGGGTAGAGCATTCTTAAGGTGAGAGCCTTTTCACGTGCCCATATCAGGCAAGCTTCGGTGACTGTACAATCAGGGTTTGTTGTCACGGTCATTCTTTACCTATTTATGCGACGCCACGCATATGCAATTCTTGCTCTCAATTCAGGTTTTTCTCCTTCATAGAGGAAAAGTCTGGTCAGATTGTCCGGATTAGGTACTTCATCCATTGGATGACCGAGTTGACGATGAGCGAGCACAGGGTTGTAACTGATGCATCCCTTTGTGCCAAGAAGAGGCACATTGGGAAAGTTCCCACAACTATGAATCATGATAATTCCTCCGTACATCGGATCGTGCCATTCAATGTCCGAGTGAGTGAGAGCCATGAGTTTCACGGGCCATACTGAACCGTATTTCACATCCCAAAAAGCTGTAGACCTCGGTAGGTGCGAAATAAACCACCTATAGCAGATAGCAGTGCATCATGTAATCCATCCTTCTCCTTGCAGAACCTTCGAGTGGATGGCATAGTAGGCGTCAACCAACAGTGTAGGGACTGTATTTTTGAGCATGAAGATCTTGATTACGTTGATGTCGACAAAATCCTCAATGTTGGGAAATAGGAACAAACCATAAGCTAGCAATGCAAAAATGTTCTCAAAAACCTCGTTATTCCCCACATTAGCAAAATGTTGAGCCTTCTCAAACAAGAACTGAGCAGGAAAACCAGCAATTCCTTCTTTGACTGTCATGTAATCTCAGATATCAGAAAGCCTTATGCAGGATGCTCTTGCGATATCTTCCTCGGTGGGTCTCCCTTCTGCGTCGAAGAATGGAGGCAGGTTGTTGACAGAGATGCCCATCAGAGCGGAATACTCCTCCAAGGTAGGCATCGACTAGAAATCAGGGAAGACAAAGCAGTGGTAAATCGGGTCGTAGAGTTGAACAAGCGTCTCTAACAGACCAACAACCACTCAAATTTGCAACAGCGGGAGGATCCTTCCATACTTCTTGGTGAAAGCCTCTGGATCTTTGATTTGATCTCCTAGTTCCCTTAACTGTTCAACATCAGGAACCTTGAAGGTGTATGACAAAACTCCTTTCTTTTCGTAATCCATCTTAAGATGCCTGTAAAACAACTTTTAAGTTCCTTGAAGGGGTTAGAATGAAAATGCAATGATGCGATGCAAATAATTTCATGGAACTCAGCTATTTATAATCATCAAGGAATATCAAAAGGTTCTTTTATTAATCATAAAAAGTCGGTTACAACCATTAGTACTCGGAATACAAAAGACGAATTTATTAATAATAAAACTGATTATAATGCGCCAGTACGCCTTACAAGAGACAAAACTCAAAGCTAAATAAAAGCTAATAAAGAAAGATCTAAGTAGACTCTTCCAACTGTCTTCTCTTGAGTCTCTTGATTTCTTCTTCCATATGGACTTTTTCCAAGATTAGTTTGTCAACAATCAACGACTAAGGACTAGAGTAGGACCAATCTTCTTGTGCTTTCCTTTTCTTACAAGAAGTAGCTTCTTCATTCTTCATCTGGTGTTGTCGTTGGAGTTCTACATTCTTCTCCATGACCACTTGGTACTTATGCTTCCAAGCGTCTCCTACTTGTTGAGCTTTGTTCAAAGCAATCTTTAACTCTTCTGCTTCAGATGCGAAGATGAAGATAGGTTCTTCTTTTAAGACCATAGGTTCTTGTCGGGAATAGGGCATCTTCAACTCAATGGCTCTCTTGTGGACCTATTGGAGATAAGGCTCTAAAGAGACACAATTAGGATTTCCTATGTCTTTCTTCCCTTTCTTATGATGATGTTTCCAATCACTCAAAACCCTTTTTCTTAGTTCTTTGCTCAGTTTCTCTTCTTTGAAGAAAATACCTTCCACATGAACACTGATAGGTTTGTCCTTCAAAGGATATCCCAACTGTCGGTGAGCTAGAACAGGGTTATAGCTAATCCCTCATTGGGTGCCAAGAAGAGGCACATTCCAAAAATTTTCGCAACTGTCGATAATCATCACCGCATCGTAGACACGATTGTACCAGTCAATGTCAGAGTGGGTGAGAGCCATGATTTTCTGTGACCACCACCCTTTCTTAGGATCCCAAAAGGCGTGGGCTTTGGGCAAGTGCGAAATAAACCACTTGTACAGCAAAGGAACACAACAGGTGACCATTCCTCCTTTGTGAGAATTCCTTGAATGAACAGAATAATATGCTTCAGCCAGCAAGGTAGGTACTGGGTTCTTCTTCAGAAATTTTTTGATGGCATTGAGGTCCACATAATCTTCAAAGCTCAGGAATAAGAAGATACCATAGATAAGTAGGGCGAAAATAGCTTCGAACGCATCCATGCTTAAATGATCAGCATAATACCGAGCTTTTCCAACTAAAAACTCCGCAGTCAGTCCAAAAATTCCCCCTTTTTGTGGTCATATTAGCTCGAATGTCAACCAAATCCAAGTATGTAGCCTTAGCAATGTCTTTCTCCTCGGGATCCTTTTCGAAGATAGGAAAAGGAGACTTGTCTTGAATAGGTAAATCGATTAGCTGAGAATACTCTTCAAGAGTAGGTACAAGCTGATAGTCCGGAAAGGTGCAACAATGATAAACTGGGTCATAGAACTGAAGTAGAGTAGAAAGAAGTCCCTTATCAATCTTCACATTCGATAAGGACAACGACTTCCCATATCTACTCTTGAACCCTTCTTTATCTGTCACCAAGGTTCCCAATCTCCTTAGATCCTCCAGGTTATGACTCTTGTAAGTGTACTTCATTGTTTTATTTCTTCCGTTGTCCATGATATCCCTACGATGTTTACAAACAAAGCTAAGTTCCATGAAACCTTATGAAATGATGCTGATGAATGCATGTAAGCAAACACAGATAAACACAAATATCACGTATACACATGTGTAAACAAACAACAGACAAAGAGTCCTAGGTTTGAGGAACACAGCCAAGGAGCCAAGGTCTACCCATCCCAAAAGGTATGTACTAGGGTTTATGATCTGCCGAGTAGGGTTCTAAAAAGTTCCCAGAGTCAACAACCCATCTTTCGGATATTATCGATTTCCCAAATGACTTGGTAGTCAATAATATTCTCAAGAGAATCTCGTCTGAGTGTAGTATTGCGTATAAACTATTTTGGGACTACTCCCTCATAGTTATCGCACTACGCCCTAAGAAGGCTAAGTGTGGTTAAAGGTAACTACGATTCTCAGTCTCACGGGCTCCTAAGGCGTGTATGGTTTTTGATCGTGTCTGTCCTTATAAAAGCTTCAAAATTATTTTTTCAATTCCACTTAAGACTTTGTCAAATACTATTTTGGAAACCAATGTTAACAGTTGATCATGGTTTCCATTTTCAAAAGAACATGTTTGGACCATTTTGGAAAGAATTTGAAATTGTTTGAAACATGTTTGAGAACTGTCTGATATCATTGATGACTATGGTCTAATTTTGCCTTGCTGTAACCTGAAAATATGTTATGCATATTATGATGTTTCCTTATTTGTATCCAACATGTTTGATATGCTTTGACTATATTTGATGGCGATGATTTTTGCAGCAAGCTCGAAGTTGGTTCGTGTGAAGGCTTATTATCGCGATTGTTTTGGATAAAGCTATTATCTAAGGATCGAGATTAGAGAGATTGATTTCGTTTGACTTGGTTCCAGAATTCTCAGCTTTCCTCTTTGGTAGCCAAACAATTATAAGGAAGTTGGATGTTGGTTGTAGACTTCAACCTGGTTGATTGCGATGCTCCTTCTTGCTGAAACTGCCTGAGGCATGTAAATCTTGTGCTCTGTATGCTTTGAACTTCTTTATACTTTTTTGTAATGAAATTAATTTGAGCTTCTTTCAACCTGTGTTTTAATTTTGTACGACTCCTGTTTCGTGAAACAATCATGGTTTAGTGAATTTTCATTTTTTATATGATAGGTTTCATACGTGGAATGTTTTGGAAGTGCATTGGTGATTACTCTATCCGTAACATCCTTGTTTCTTGTTTTGTTTCATTATTCCAACTTGCCGTTTCTGTTTACTACAATATGCAATTTCTGACTCAGTCTCCCTATTGCAGAGAACACTAATATATTAAGCTCTTGCCTTTTCTTAGTGCTAACTCCGTCAGCGCGAAAAACAAGTCGTTAATGTTGCTGATGAGGTCTTGAATTAAGCCTTGGAGATGCACCCTCCAAGTGGAAGACTTTCTTGCATTAGTAGGATTTGGTACTCCAAGGTAATCACACAAAAAGGCTCCGTTTGCCATTATAAAGTATTTTGATCTATAATTTTGGTGTCTTCAAATTCAAGATTTACTTTATCCCAAGCTGGTTCATGTCTAACTGTAGTGATTTGTGAAAGAAGACCAAAGAAATCCGGTTTTACTTTATTTGAGTCTAGAGCGGATGTCCCAATGAAGAAATGATTTTTCTGCTTTGTTAAATTTTCTGTCTCCTCAACAGAAACTTTTTGAATAGAACATAGATCCCATATTTGTTTCCAACAATCATGACGACCATGCTTTTGTATGCCAGTATTAGAGTCGATTTTGGCATAACATTCAAAGCTGATCCTGTGTCTACCAGTACGCTGGCTAGAGCATCGTCCTGGCAGTTGACTATAATGTTAAGTGCCATATTGTGATTTTTTCCTTCTTCCAGCAGTTCTTCATCACTGAATCCTAAATTGTTGTAAGAAGTGATGTTGGAAATGATACCGTCAAACTGCTTTATCGTCACATCTTGTTCTACGAAAGCTTGCTCCAACACTTTCTGTAGAGCTTCCCTGTGAGCTTCGAAACTGAGCAAGAGAGATAGCACAAAGATTCTCGAAGGAGTTTGTAACAGTTGGCCTACAATGTTGTACTCGCTTTTCTGGATGAGCTTCAGCATCTCATCGCTATTTTTTACCAGTTCTAGATTACTAGATTGATCGAATGGTTGATTAGGAACTTCTGTTTAAGATTCCTTTTCTTTGGCGGGCTCTCCAACTCCTCTGTTGAAGATCCGGCCACTCCGTGTTACTCGAGTGATGTCGGCAATGTTTACGATGGAGGGTAATGGAGTTTCCTTTCCATTTTTGATGGTTGTTGAACCGTACTTGTAAGGGATATTCTTATTTGAATTGTACGGTATTGGACCTGGAAAGTCGATAACCACGGGAGCTTTCTAATTTCCCTGGCCGTTATAGGAAGCCTCAATTGGTTCTAGGTTAAGGATTCTTCTACTGTCAATAGGGACTTTTGACTCATTGAGCAGAGGGATTATGGAACAAATGTTTTTAATCCTCCCATAATCAGAGATTATGACAATATCTTTACTTTGATCAGGGAGATAGCCTGGCATCACGTTGATCGACCCAAAATTTAAACATGGTTGAATCTCTTTTTGGTCCAACTGATTTTGAAGTGCCGCTCGTACGAGATAGCATCCTTGGTTATTCTCTGAACAAACTCTACAGCGCTCATAGTTGTGGGGTATCACTCGGCCACGCCCGCTTTGTATGCAATGCAACTTTACTAGATCTGTTTCCATCGAGCGGACATCCTGACTTTGATGCCTATCAGGATTTCCATCAGTCAAGCTAACCTATTGTGTAGCTTCATCCAAGTAGATTGGAAGCCACCAGTGGTCCAACAAGTGTTGAAGTGTTCTTTGGACAAGTGCACACCCTTGGTCGTCCTCACAACATTGTTCATAGTCTAGATAATCTTGTGAAGCCAGAAAGCCAAGCCTGACTTGCTTAGCGTGTAATTCTACCAGACTGGTATTCATCAAGCGTATGTTAAAGATCTGAACCATATTGACTTGATGATTATTTCTCTCATGGTAGTCTTGGATCCATCCAAGATCCATCTAACGTTGGAGGGCCTCTTGTACAAAAGAGCATCCTTGATTGCTTGTCGAGAAGATCGGACAGGCATTGTAATCGTGCCATGGCAGATTATGATATTGGCTTTGCCTCAAATGCATCGCCACCAAATTGACGTTCATCGCAAGAATGTTATGATTCTGAAAAATTTTGGGACGTGCATGGGCCATGTTTACTTCACGAATTCGGTGATCTTGAATCCATCTGAGATCCATTTGTTCTTGTAGAGCTGATTGCACTACGGAACACCCCTGGTTATTCTTTGAGCAGATATCACACTGGTGATAATTGTGAGGTGGTATATGACCGTACTTGCTCTGTCTACAATGCATCCTGACCAGATTGGTTCCTAATAGGAGTACATCGTGAATTTGATAACTGCGACTAAATTCTTCCTCTATTAAATTTACTGTAGTCTTCTCATGTTAAGGCAACAGGTTCGTCTGAACATTTGGAGTAGTATCTCTGAAAGATAGGACCCCGTTCCTGACAAGTTTCTATACATCAGACTTGAAACTGATACAGTTCTCAATGTTGTGCCCCGATCCTCCTTGATGGCAAGGGAAAATTTGATCCGCTTTGAACCAAAAAGGCAGATTTTCCAGTACTGTAAGAGGAGACCTGGTTTGGACGTGCCCCTTGACCAGTAGAAGTGGAAATAGTTCTGTGTACAACATTGGTATAGGGCCAAACCCTGATGGTCATGTCGTACGATTGTTATTGTTGTACTATGGACGAGCCTGTTGAAGAGGCTGTTGTGTCCTTTGCTGTTGTTGATTTGGTTGGCTCTGAGCAACCCGAGGTTGATAAGTTAGAACTGGCGCAGGGTGGATAACGGGAGTTATCGCCACTACTGGTTGATACCTTCGCCTTTGCTTTCCAAGAGAGATATTACCAATATCTTGCTCTTTTTTCTTTGGGAAAACACTACCATATTTTTTGACACTGCTAGATGGCTCTGCGTTTTTGACCAATCGTCCTTCTTGAACTTCTTCTTCAAGGCGTACTCCCATGTTCACCATTTCAGTGAAGTCACTGGGCGCACTGGCAACCATTCGGTCGTAATAGAATGAGCTTAATATTTTCAAAAAGATCTTGGTCATCTCCTTTTCCTCAAGAGGGGGACAGATCTGTGTGGCAATTTCTCGCCATATCTGAGCATATTCTTTAAAAGTTTCTTTGTCTTTATGCGACATTGCTCTGAGTTAGTCCCTATCTGGTGCCATGTCCAAATTGTATTTATACTGCTGAACGAAAACAACGCCGAGATCTCTGAAAGTACTGATCTTGGTGCAGTTAAACCCATGTACCATTTGAGTGCGGCACCGGTTAAACTGTCTTGGAAGTAATGGATCAGTAGCTGTTGATTTTCTGTCTGGTTTGACATCTTTCGAGCATACATCACCAAATGACTTTGAGGGCAAGAGTTGCCTTTGTAATTTTCAAAGTCAGGCACCTTGAATTTGTGCAGGATTTTTACATTAGGGACCAAACAGAGGTCGGCAACGTCCTTTTCGAATAAGTCTTAACCACGAATGGCATGCAGTTCCTTCTGCATTTCCAGGAATTGTTCCTGGAATTCATTCATTCTTTCGTACATGTCTTCGTTTCCACCAGGAATGGCTTACGGAATCTGTCCTTCCAGGACAGTATGTACCACTGGTTGTGGTATAGACATTACAGCGGTGATTGTTGGAGCTTCAGTGCCCTGAAGTTTGTAACCTTCAGGTGTTGCCGTTGTAAACCTTGCATCTTCATTTTCCTGAAGTTTGTAACCTTCAGGCCCAATGGTTCCTGCTGCAGTTTCTTAGTCTTCAGTGACCGGCGGGATGTATCTTTCAGGGACAAAGTTGAGAGGCATGCCCCAGGGGCGCCCATTAGGCATATTGTACCGAGGATGATTCTCGTGTGTCTCCACAATGGGCATAGATGTGATCTCTGAGATCATAGTCCTTTGATGTTGCCTCTAAGCTTAGGGGTGGCAAACGGGCATGTCCGCCCTGTTTAGGCCACCCCACAAATGCCCGCAAAAAAATGGGGCAGGGCGGTCATAGTTGAGGATGCGGGCCTAAAACCTAGGTCCACCCCGCAAAAAAGTGAGGGCGGGGTGGGGAAAGCTCGCGGGCACTACACCTTTTAAGCCTAAAAACGCAAAATTTTATGTAAATGATGGTGCCCACAAAAGCCCGTGAAGAAAACGGGGCAGGGCGGGGCAGACACATTAGAGGGTGAGGGCATAAACTCTTGGTCCAGCCCGCACTAAAGTGCGGGTAAAACGGGCTTACCTAACGGGCCGGGCCCATTTTGCCACCCCTATTTGAGCTGCTTCCATGGATTACATGTCATTTTTAAGTTTTTCCAAACTTTCCTTTAGAGCGCCGACTTCTTCTCTCAGCTCTCTGTTCTCTTCTTCGAGATCATCCATTTTCTTTTGTCGATTGGCCCGAGTATTGTATGAGTGAGACAGTTTGACTCTAGAATCGCGACACACACGTGAGACTTGAGGATAAGAATAATGCGTTATGTGAGAATGATGAATGAAATGCAATGATATATATTTTTTGTTTTAATAAAAAAGAAACTTCAACAAATAGATTGCGAATATCATACAGTAAAGGGTGGAGACCCAGTTTTATTGAACTTGAAAGATTGCAGTATGTTATAAAGAAAAGTACAGTATTTTACAAAGTGCTCTAAGGAAATGGCTAAGCTTATGGATCCTGAGTCCTCTCTGAAGAGAGCTCAGATGCTGGTTCTGGTACTTTCCTTTTCTTTGATCGGGGCTCTTTAGCCGTTGTCGGGTTGTCAGTCCTTTGCCAAGTGAAAGGATCAAGCAAATTTCTTTGGTCCTCCTGACTTTCTACAACATGCCACTCTAATATCTTAATTAGAGCATCCATTTCTATTAACAGTTCCTGAATCTTGGTACACTCCATATTAAGGATTCGATACTTGTTTTTCCAAGAGCTCTTCTCACGTTGAACTTTGTTAAGAGCTACCTGGAATTTTTCCGTATCAGACATGAAATAAACGACAGATTCCTTTAATGAAAAAACTTCTTGGGGAGGGTAAGTCATCCTCAGCTTGAGGGCTCTAGTTTGCACCCAGTGGAGATAAGGCTCCATGGAGATATAGTTTGGCTTCCTAGAGACTCTATTCCTTTCCAGTGAACATGTTGCCAGGCGTGCACTATTTCTTTCTTTAGTGCTCTGTCATTTTACCCTTCCTTGAAGAAAAGACCTTCCAGATGAACATTATGCAGGATATTCTTCATCGGGTATCCGAGTTGACGGCGAACTAAAATTGGATGATAGTTGATTCCTCCTTTAGTTCCTATGAGGGGTACGTTAGGGAAATTTCCACATCTGTCAATGATCCCTATCCCCTCATAAATCCTATTATACCAATCTATGTCAGAGTTGGTAAGAGACATAATCCTTTGTGACCAACGTAGAGTACTCTTGTGATCCCAAAATGTAGCAGACTTGGGTAAATGGGAAATGAACCATTTGTAAAGTAAAGGTACAGAACATGTGATCATTCCTCCATTGTACAAATTCCTTAAGTGTACAGAATGATAAGCATCTGCGAGCAGAGTCGGTACGAGGTTTCCAATCAAAAATATCTTAACAGCGTTGGTGTCAATGAAGTTGTCAATGTTGGGAAAGAGGAAAAGCCCATATGTGAGGAGTAAAAAGATATCTTCAAAAGCAGTTATGTTTCCTATACTAGCAAAGTACAGAGCTTTCTCTATCAGGAATTTAGCTGGTAAACTCTGGATTCCTTCTTTAGTGGTCATGTGAGTCCAAACTTCTGACTCACCCAAAGAGATTGCTCTTGCAATGGCCTGATCCTTTGAAATTTCTTCTAGTCCAGAAAATGGAACTTGATCAGTGATAGGTAAATCAATCAGATTAGAGAGTACTCTTCTAACGTTGGTGCCAGTTGATAGTTCGGGAATGTGAAGCAGTGATAAACCGGATCGTAGAACTGAATTAGCGTAGATAGGATTCCTTCATCTACGTGGACCCTTAACAGAGACAGCAGTCCTCCATGCTTAGCTCTGAAAGCATCAGGGTTGGTAATCATCGTTACCAACGTCCTTAAATTCTCTAGTTTTGGAGCCTTGAAAGTGTACTTGTGCGTCTTTCTTCTACCGAAATCCATAACACAATCTTTCTGATATTTGAAATTATTGTTTTAGTTTATTTTGAGAAAAAGAAGAGAAGATTTTTCTTTGTTTAAGAGTTTTTTAAATGAATGCATGAATGCAACACACAAAAACATTGAAAAAAAATGGGTTCAAGGGTTTAACATCACGAGCATGGAGTCATGGCTCTACCCATCCCCAAAGGTTATATTCTGGTCAATTTTTGTACCTGTAGAACGGATCCTAAGGTTCCTAAAATCATTGACCCCCCTAGAGATATCAATAGTAAGCTGGTTCACCCGAGCGAGCTGTAGCATCCTAGGGTAATCTCATTTGAGTGTAGTATCACGTATCAACTATTTCGGATAGTCACCGCACTACCAAATGTCATAGAGTTAATGTCTACTAAATCCTCAGGGTCACGGGTGCCACACTGGGAAAACTTTGCTTTCACAACCATGGGTCGTTCAACAGTCTAAATCCACACGGGCCCTCGCCTGATTTGGTGGTCTACCAGGAACGCTTATTTAGGATTCACTCCCTATAAGTCAACCCGTCTATGCCACCCCTTATCTTAGGGTTCTCTCAAACTTTCCACATGCGTATCAATCGCATTCCCTTTCACATAAAAATAAACACGAATATCAAGTAGGAATATCAGTAAATATATATAGATATATAGTATATAGTTTGATTGCTAACAACCATACATCTTAGGAATTCTAATCTTATAAAATCTCCTCAGCAGAGTCGCCATTTTTCTGTAGCGTGCGATTTTTGTTGGTGACGCAACCACGTTATCACCATGGTTGGAATTGGGTGCTACTTTCTGATTTCTTATTTATCCTATAAAGTTGGAAAGGAAAGGGAAGCTATCTAAAACCAACCTTGCACATAAATGTTTTCTTTAACAAATGCTTAAGATATTGGGGAGTTCGGGGTCAGGTTATACAATGGGGAGTTGTTAATTACCCATCCTATATATGGCTATCCATAGATCGCTAGCAATTCTACTGTTTTCTATTTACTGGTGTTTGTCTGTTATGGGTTGGGAAAGTTTCTCCTTTGGGAGTGTTTGAGAGAGAGAGTTTTTGTTGATGTTGGTTTTTTCTGATGTTTTGGTAAGGTACTGGACCTAAGGTTTTTGATTAGTGTGCTCACTAAGATTTCGCAATCTTATGCCAACGTATTCCCGTAATGATAACAGGGAAATCATAACAATCGTAGTTCCTCCACTTCTATGGGAGGAAAATGATGTTTGATGTCTTGTTCAAAGCCCAATATTGAAGCTAAAAGGTTAGTTGTGTCTTGTTCAAAGCCCAAGATTGAAGCTAAAGGTTTGACTGAGAGAGAATTTGTCATCTCTAAGGGAGATATCTAATCTGTTTATCACAACTGTTGGGTGACTGATTATAGAGGAGAATTACTTTAACTGGGATATGTAGAATCCAGCAATGCCATAATTTCCTCTATGAGGGATTTGTCCTGAAGGAGGAAACTTTAACTCAGTTGTTGAGCAATGCCATTTTTCCTTAGGAATCTTTCACGCTAAGAGAGGGACATTGGCTTGGATGTAGATAATCCAGAGGCTTGCCACTTACAGTAATTAGATGAAAGAGGGGATTTACCAGGATAAGAGATGGACTACAGCTTGGATTTTTGAATCAATAAGTGTGCCACTTACAACAGTTATCTGGGATTAAGGTTTGTTTGATTATCTGTTTTGATGTGTGATATACAGAGAAGTATCTTCCTACAGAGAGTTTTTTGATTTCCTCTGAGGGGATGTTGATTTTGTGTGCCTTGATCAAAGCCTAAGGTTGAAGCTAAAAGGTTGACTCTACTAGGGAGTTTTATATCTGTTTTGTACAAAGCCCAAGATTGAGGCTGAAAAGATACTGACTCTTTTGGGGAGATCATTATACAAAGCCTAAGAGGAGGCTAAAAGTTGACTTTTCTGGGGAAATATTTTGTCTGTGTTGTACAAAGCCCAAGATTGAGGCTAAAATAGGGTTTTTGACTCCACTGGGGAATATTTGTATATGTCTTGAACAAAGCCCAAGATTGAGGCTAAAATGGGAAACTGACTCTACTGGTGAGAGGTTTTATCTATCTTGTACAAAGCCCAAGATTGAGGCTAGAAGAAGATTGAATCTGCTAGAGAGTATGATTTGTCTTCTACAAAGCCCAAGATTGAGGCTGAAAAAGGATTTTACTGACTCAGCTGAGGATATTTATAGGTGTCTTGTACAAAGCCCAAGATTGAGGCTGAAAAAGGATTTTACTGACTCAGCTGAGGATATTTATAGGTGTCTTGTACAAAGCCCAAGATTGAGGCTAAAGAAGGGCTGAGGGAAAATCATTATACAAAGCCTAAGAGGAGGCTGGTTGGGGAATTTCTTATATAAAGCCTAAGAGGAGGCTAACTTCTGCTAAGGATTATTAAGATCCAAAGACAAGTCCAAATTGGGGAATCAACTCTTGCTGAGGATTACATAAGAGTTGAAATATCAGATGCCTTGAGGTTCTGATAGAGGGTTTATTGATAGCATTTTAACCCTAGCTGGGGAAAATTAAAGTGAGAGTTTAAAGATTGAGTTTTAAAACCTATGGAGGTTTTAACTCTGCTAATGATTGATGGAATGATCAGGGTTTTTCCTTTTTCCTTGAGGAGATGAGACTGTCCAAGTCTACTAGTAAGAAAGGGTTTATCTTTGTATGAAGCCCAAGAGGAGGCTGATGTTTTAAGGGATGAGAATTAACCCTAAATCGTCTGAGGTTTTGACTCTTTGGAAAGACTGCTCTAACAAAGGATGACTAAGTTTTGTCCTATATCTGTAAGAGGTCTCTGGGTCCTTGGACTAAGCCCAAGAGGAGGCATGAGAACTTTTAAGAAGCCTGAGGGTCCTTGTACAAAGCCCAAGAGGAGGCTGAGGATGCTTTTAGGAAGCCTGTGGGTCCAAACCTAAGAAAAGTTCAAGAAAGGTTTCACCGGGAATAATCCTTTCTTTAGTGAACAGTTCTAGGGTTTGAAGAAATTCAAGAGAGGTTTCACCGGGAATTAATCCTCTATGGGGAAAAGAATTTCTTAGACAAATTTCTAGCAGTGACAGTCTTGAGAAAAGTTTCACCGAGAATAATTCCTTTCTCTGTTCCATATTGTATAAGCTTAAGAGGAGGCAAGACTGTATCTGGAAATTCCTATGGGGAACTAGTTTTGACTATGTTGAAAGAGTGACCACTGTTTTGATCTAATTCTAGATCTAATTGTCGGGGAAAACTCTAAGCAGATAATATACAGGCATATATATACAGATGAAATATATACAAGTATGTAAAAGAGTGTGAAGGACTTAGAGGTGAGCATGCTTCCAGCAATAATAAACAAGTATATATATATATATATATATATATATATATATATATATATATATATATATATATATACATACACATATACAAGTATGTAAAAGAAAGTTGTTTTAAAACTTACAGGTAAGCAAGCTTCCATTTTAACAGCTGTATGGTTAGTTGTTCAAGAAATTAAAGAAAGTTTTGATAACAACTATGAATTTGAATCTAAATCAAAGGGAAAGTTGTTTTAAAGGGAAGATTGGGGTTTATACTCAAGGAGAGGCCCGGATGAAAAATAATAATCGTATCGTTGATCTGAAAATTGTATCGGGACTTATACAATGACGGAGGCCCAAATTATTGTATTTACAAAGAGGTTGGGTCTTACACTCTATTAGAGTCCCAAAGTTTATTTTTGTATAAAAGATTGGGCTTACAACTCAAGGAAAGGCCCAATGAAAGAAAGTGATCGCACCGTGTCATACCCCAAAATTTGACCACCAAGATTTCCCATCATTGTGCAAATTTTTACCACAATATGGATGTACCTTCATGCGTCATCAATATCCTCAAATATGGTGGAGAATTCACTGCAATCAAGAATTAGGGTTTTAAGCCCTCTTTGAACACTTAGACAAAGGATCAATCAAGGAATGACATGATGTTTAACTTGTCTAACCTCTTAAAACATCCACAAAGGATCAAGAGGAATCCCACATCAAGAATCAAGCACAAAAGTTCCCACATTCCAAGTGGTTTGAGCCTCGAAACACTCGATGTCGCCGAATTAGGGTTTTGGACGACCGAGACCTCCAAAGTGAGATTTTCACAAGAGGATGAGCCAAGACTCCAACATGTGACTCAATATGCTCAAAATAACCCTAGGAATCCATTTACAAAGGTGAATGACCCTCAGAGAATGCATTCCTCAAAAGTCGGGAATTAGGGTTTTACGCGCCGAACCGCTCTAGAGCCAAAAGTCAAAACATGAATTTTTTTGGCAAAAATGATCCTTATGATTCATATTTTCATAAAATGTGACTTATAATATCATTTGAACAAGAATTGGTTAAGAAATCATGATAACTTGTAAAAGGGGTAACCTTGAAAAATTGAAATTTTTTCTAAGTTATTAAGTTTGAATGATTTTTGTACCAACTTCCATGGACCATAACTTGTGATCCAAGCAACCATTTTGGGTGATCCAAAGCCTGATTTATAGATCTTTCTACACTCTACAAAATCTTAAACTACCTCAAACTCTAATTCTTCATTATGGAGTGATCAAAATGACAAAAATGAAGAAAATGACACTTTTTCAACACTTAGTGAAAATCTGCCTAAGTTATCAACTTTGAACACCAATGTTCATGAGGATTTTTCAATGGGATCCAAATAGTTTCAAGACAAACTATGATCGCACATGAATTGTATCATATGAGGGCTCTTTAAAAAGTATAAGAGCCTCCAATAACTCAACCTGAGCAGGGATATATGATCCCCTCAAAATCACCATTTCCAACTGTCTTGTACAAGGTAGAATTTGGTATTTTGCTCGATCTGGCAAATTTGGACAACTCCAAGCCTTGTCATCTATTTGGACACATCAGAGGATGAAATCAAAGGGGGAATGATCTGATCCCCAAGCCTCCCAAGTCCAAGAATCTACATATAGCCATAACAAACCTAAAAAGGCTAAAAAGTGCCAAGACTCCAAATTTGTTTCAATGCATTCAATGGATACATCAAGGTGGCATGAACTGAGGCAAACTTAACTGAATGAGTCATGCCTTATCTCTGAAACAAAAGACCATAGGCCTGTGCTTTAACCTCAAGGTAATGGCTAGAGGAGACTTGAGATTCCATTTGATCCACATTGGCCACATACCTGCTGCAGTTGCCACACACTATTGCTGCCAAAACAAACTTGACACACTATAAATAGAGCTCATTTGTGATCAGTTTGAGTACACCAAAGCACCCAAACTGATTCTTTCCTCAAAATCTCATCTTCACTCCAATTTTGCCTTCTAACTCAAGTCATTATCAGATTTTGAGATTGAGAGTGATTCCAACCAAACCAATCACACACACACACACACACACACACACACCTCATAAACATCATGTATGAGTGCTCCATAACACAAAATCATATCTGGAACATCAAATTCCCAAAATACCAGCCAATTGCTCAAGTTCTTGACAGAGTTGCAGTTGAGGTACCACAACCAGTTCCAGCTCATTCCAATCCACTCCAAGCATTCAAACACATTCCTTGGCACCTAAGGAAGATGTCCAGATCATTGGAACCTAGCTGCAACACCTCCATCATCAAACTCGATCACCAGCTGCAAGAGGTAGGCCTGAACCCTTCAAACTCTATGATCCATGCATCATGAATGAATTTTTGAGTTACCATCTTATTTATGCATGTTTGTAGAGTAATAGCCCTCAATAAATTGCCATGAATCCATAGTGTATGGAATTTCATTGTGTTCATGCTGAAATTAGGGTTCTTGAGGTTTTCAGTTGATTTCTTCCTCCATACTTAATATAAATGCAATTAATCTATATGGTTGTGATACTTGTTCAAAAACGAACAAGATTGGTACTTGAATCGTGCAAAACCATTGAGAAATCATGGAGAAAAGTGACAAAACATAAATCTGCAGAAACAGGGTACGCGCGTGTTCTTCCTTGACCGTTGGCGCCCTTTTTCTAATTTTAAAATAATTGAATTTTTGTTATTTGGTTAATTGATTCAAAAGTTAATTTCTCTCTGAATATTTGTGTTTTTGATTTGATTATTTTTTCTCAAAATTCACAAAAATGTTTAAATATTTTATTTTACAAAAAAAATCCAATTTATATTATTTTTTTAATATAGGTAGATTTTTTGTAATTAATTTCATTTTATTTGTTTTTAAACATTTTTAAATGAAATTCCCACTTTGATCTTTCAAAACCAATTGAATTTCAAACTTTCATGTGATTAAACATGATTTTTCAAAATATTTTTCAAAGTGTACAACTTGTTTTTGAATATATTTGGTATTTTATATCATATTTTTCATTTAATTTTTTGAATATATTTGGTATTTTATATCATATTTTTCATTTAATTTCCTTTGAAAAATGACATTTTAATTTAAAATTAGGGGTTCCTCTCGATTTTAAATTTTTAAACACTTTTGGGCCTCTAATAGAGTGTAAGACCCATCCCTTGTAAATAAAAACCTTTTTGGGCCTCAGTCATTGTATAAGTCCCACTGTGTTTTTAAAAACATCGGCGCGATCGCCGTTTTCAAAAAAAATCATCTGGGCCTACCCTTGTGTTGTAAGTCCCATTTATTTCCTTTTTAAAACACTTATGGGCCTCTAATAGAGTGTAAGACCCAATCCTCTTTTGTACATAAATAAATTTGGGCCTCAGTCATTGTATAAGCCCCAGTACAATTCTCAAAACAACGGTGCGATCACTGTTATTTCTGGGCCTCTCCTTGAGTTGTAAGCCCCATCTCATGTACCAAAATAAACTTTTTTTGGGTCTCCTTAAGTTGTAAGACTCAACCCTCTTTGTAAATAAACCTTTTTGGGCCTCAGTCATTGTATAAGTCCCGATACAATTTTTAGATCAACGGTACGATTACTGTTTTTCATCAGGGCCTCTCCTTGAGTATAAGCCCCAATCATCTTTTCAAAACAATTTTTTCCTTTTGATTTAGGTTCAAACTCATAGTTGTTATCAAAACTTTCTTTAATTTCTTTAAACAACTTTCTTTTACATACTTGCACACACACACACACACACACACACACACACACACACACATATATATATATATATATATATATATATATATATATATATATATTTGTTTGTGCTGGAAGCTTGCTCACCTGTAAGTCCTCCTACCCTCTTTTTTACATTTAGTATATATTTCATCTGTATATATGCATGTATATCATCTGCTTAGAGTTTTCCCCGACAATTAGGTCTAGAAGTAGATAGAGCCGGTGGTCACTCTTTCAACAGTCAAAACTAGTTCCCCATAGGAATTCCAGATACAGTCTAGCCCCCTCTTAGGCTTATACAATATGAAACAAAGAGAAAGGCATTATTCTCGGTGAAACTTTTCTCAGACTGTCACTATTAGAAATTGTCAAAGAAGTTCATTTCCCCAGAGAGGATTAATTCCTGGTGAAACCTCTCTTGAATTTCTTCAAACCCTAGAACTGTTCACTAAAGAAAAGATTATTCTCGGTGAAACTTTTCTTGAACTTTTCTTAAGTTTGGACCCACAGGCTTCCTAAATGCATCCCCGCCTCCTCTTGGGCTTTGTACAAGGACCCTCCGGCTTCTTAGAAGTTCTCATGCCTTCTCTTGGGCTTAATACAAGGACCATGAAGACCTCTTAAAGGTATAAGACAGAACTTAGTCATCCTTTGTTAGAGCAGTCTTTCCAAAGAGTCAAAACCTTCGACAATTTAGGGTTGATTCTCATCCCTTAAAGCACCAGCCTCCTCTTGGGCATCATACAAAGATAAACTCTTTCATACCAGTAGACTTGGACAGTCTAATATCCTCTTGGATCTCAAAGACATTCTCAAGTTCCCTACAAATACACGAGAAACCCTGGTCATTCGATCAATCTCCAGTATAGTTTAAAACCCTCACAGGATCTAAAACTCAATCTTTATTCTAAATTCCCCCAGCTAGGGTCATCTCATCATCAATACCATACTAGCCTATCAGAACCTCAAGGCATGTGATACCTCAACTCTTCTGTAAACCCTCAACAAGAGTTGATTCCCCGACTTGGACCTGCTTCTGGATCTCAATAATTCTCAGCAGAAGCCAGCCTCCTCTTAGGCTTTGTATAATGATTTTCCTCAGCAGATCTAGCTTCAGCAACACTCTCTTGTTGAGTAAATCTTCTTTCTCAAAAGCACTCTCTTGTTGAGTCAATCACCATAAGGCATTCTCTTGTTGATTTGACCTTTTTCAGCATCCTCTTAGGCTTTGTATAATGATTTTCCCCCAGCTTTTTTAGCCTCAATATTGGGCTTTGTGCAAGACACCACAAACACTCTCTTGTTGAGTCATTCATTCTTTTTAGCCTCAATCTTGGGCTTTGTACAAGACATATATAAAATTTCTCCAGAAAAGTCAAAATCTTCATAAACCTCCTCTTAAACTCTGGATAAATATCTTCCTAGCGGAGTCAATTCCTCCCAGGCTTTGGGAGTTAATCTCCTTAAGCAGAGTTAATTCTCTTTTTCAGCCTCCTCTTAGGCTTTGTATAATGGTCTTTCTCAGTAGAGTTAGCCTTAATGTTGGGCTTTGTACAAAAAAAATCATTCTCTCCAGCTGAGTTAATCCCATTGTAGCCGTAATCTTGGGCTTTGTACAAGACAGATAAAACCTCTCACTAGTAGAGTCAGTTTCTTTTTTAGCCTCAATCTTGGGCTTTGTACAAGACACCATATAAAATCTCCCTAAACACTCTCTTGTTGAGTCACTCTCATTTTAGCCTCAATCTTAGGCTTTGTACAAGACAAACAAAATATTTCCCCAGAAAAGTCAACCTTTAGCCTCCTCTTAGGCTTTGTATAATGATATCCTCAAAAGAGTCGACTCTCTTTCAGCCTCAATCTTGGGCTTTGTACAAGACAGATAAACACTCTCTTGTTGAGCCAGTCTTTTCTAGCCTCCTCTTAGGTTTTGTATAAGGACTTCCCCAGTGGAGTCAATCAATCTCTTAACTTCAACCTTGGGCTTTGATCAAGGCATATACACAAACTAACATCCCCTCAGAGGAAATAAAAAACCTCCCTGTAGGAAGATATTTCTCTGTATATCACATAGAAAATCAAACAAATCTTAATCCCAGATAACTGCTGTAACTGGCACACTTGGTGATTCAAAAAATCCAAGTTGTCGTCCATCTTTTATCCTGGTAAAATTCCTCTCTCATCTAATTGCTGTAAGTGGCAAGGCTCTGGATTATTTACATCCACACCATTGTCCCTCTCTTAACATGAAAGATTCCTAAGGAAAAATGGTATGGCTTAACACTAATTTAAAGTTTTCTCCTTCAGGACAAATCCCCTATGAAGGAAATTATGGCATTGCTGGATTCACATATCCCAGTTAAAGTAATTCTCCTTTATAATCAGTCACCTAACAGTTGTGATAAACAGATGAGATATCTCCCTTTAGTGATGACAAATTCTCTCTCAGTCAAACCTTTAGCTTCAATCTTGGGCTTTGAACAAGACACAAATACTCCTTTAGCTTCAATCTTGGGCTTTGAACAAGACACCAGACATCTTTTTCCTCCCATAGAATAGGAGGAACTATGATTACTCTGATTTCCCTATTTATCTTTAACGGGAATACGTAGCCATAAGATTGCAAAATCTTACCGAGCACACAATCAAAAACTCTAGGTCCAGTATCTTCACACATTCACCAAAAGCATCGGAAAACCCAAAAAACAACAAAAATACTCTCTCTCACAGACATCCCTCAAAGAAGAAACTTTCCCATTTTACAGATAAACACCATCAAGTACAAAGCAGAACCTAATGCTAATCAACCTGTGGATAACCACATATAGGATGGGTAATTGACAACTCCCCATCGTATAACCTGACCCCGAACTTCCCAATCTCTTTAAGCATTTGTTCAGTTAAACATCTGAATGCAAGGCTAGTTTTAGATAGCTTCCCTTTCCCTTCCAGCTCACGGGATAAATAAGAAATTAGAAACCCATGTCAATAAGGTGGTCGCGTCACCGACAAAAATCGCACGCTACAGGAAAATGGCGACTCTGCTGGGGACGCCAAATTAAGACTAGAATTCCTAAGAGGTCTAGGATGTTAGTTTTAGGAATTATAATATAAATATATATATACTTCTTTTCCTACTTGATATCCGTGTTTATATTTCTGTCAATGGGAATGCGAGTTGAGAGAAACCTAAGATAAGGGGTGGCATAGACAGGGGGTCTTATAGGGAGTGAATCCCGAATAAGCGAACCTGGTAGACCACCAAATTAGGCGAGGGCCCGTAGGATTCAGCCTGCTGATCACGATCGTTGTTGAAAGCAGAGTTTTCCTAATGTGGCACCTGTGAACCTGAGGATTTAGTAGGCATTAACTTTATGACCACTTGGTAGTGCGGTGACTATTGGAAATAGTTGATACGTGATACTACACTCAAATGAGATTACCCTAGGATGCTACAGGTCACTTGGGTGAACCAGCTTGCTGTTTTTATCTCTAGGGGGGTCAGTGATTTTGGGAACCTTAGGAATCCGTTCTACATGTACAAAAATTGACCAGAATACAACCTTTGGGGATGGGTAGAGCCATGACTCCATGCTTGTGACGGTGAACCCTTGAACCCATGTTTTTTCAATATTTTTGTGTGATGCATTCATGCATTCATTTTAAAAAAACTATTAAACAAAAAAATCTTCTTTTCTCCTCTTTTTTTTTTCAAATTAAACTGAAACAATGATTGCAAATATCAGAGAGAAAGATTGCATTATGGATTTCGGTAGAAGGAAGAGGCACAAGTACACCTTCAAGGCTCTAAAACTAGAGGATTTAAGGGGGTTAGTAAGGATGATCACCAACCCTGATGTTTTCAGAGCTAAGTACAGAGGGCTGTTATCTCTGTTACGGGTCCATGTAGTTGAAGGAATCCTGTTTACGCTGATACAGTTCTACGATCCGGTTTATCACTACTTCACGTTCCTGGATTACCAAATGGCACCAACACTAGAAGAGTACTCATTTGACTGATCTACCTATCACTGATCAAACTCCTTTTTCTGGACTGGAAGAAATTTCAAAGAATCGGGTCATCGCAAGAGCCATTTGTTTGGGCGAGTCAGAAGTCAGGACTCACATGACCACCAAAGGAGGAATCCAAGGTTTACCATCCAAGTTTTTGGTGGAGAAAGCCCTGTACTTCGCCAGTATAGGGAACATTATTGCTTTCGAGGATATCTTTGTCCTACTCACATACTGGTTGTTACTTTTCCCAACATAGACAACTTTGTTGATACCAACGCTGTTAAGATATTTTTAATTGGAAACCCCGTACCAACTCTGCTCGCAGATGCTTATCATTTTGTGCACTTAAGGAATCTGGAAAGCAGAGGAATGATCACATTCTGTGTACCCTTACTTTACAAATGGTTCATTTCCCATTTACCCAAGTCTACTACTTTTTGGGATCACAAGAGTACTCTATGTTGGTCACAAAGAATCATGTCTCCTACCAACTCTGACATAGATTAGTATGATAGGATCTATGGGGGAATAGAGATCATTGATAGTTGTGGAAATTTCCCTAATGTACCCCTCATAGGAACTAAAGGAGGAATCAACTATCATCCAATTTTAGTTTACCGTCAACTCGGATACCCGATGAGGCATATCCCGCATAATGCTCATCTGGAAGGTCTTTTCTTCAAGGAAGGGGAAAATGACAGGGCACTAAAGAAGGAAATAGTGCATGCCTGGCAGCATGTTCACAAGAAAGGAAGAGAGTCTCTAGGAAGACCAAGCTGTACCTCCGTGGAACCTTATCTCCACTGGGTGCAAACTAGAACTCTCAAGTTGAGGATGCCTTACCCTCGTCAAGAAGTTTTTCCGTTAAAGGAATTTGTGCTTTATTTCATGTCTGACACAGAAACACTCCAGGTAGCTCTTAACAAAGTTCAACGGGAGAAAAACTCTTGGAAAAACAAGTACCGTATCCTCAATGTGGAGTGTACCAAAATTTAGGAACTGTTAAAAGAAAAGGATGCTCTAATTGAGATTCTAGAACAACATGCTATCGAAGATCAAAGGAACTTGCTCACTCATTTCACTTGGCAAATGACTGACAACCCGACAACGGATAAAGAACCTCGATCAAAGAAAAGGAAAATACCAGAACCAACATCTGAGTTCTCTTCAAAGAGGACTCAGGAGCCATGAGCTTAGACATTTTCCTTACATCACTTTATAAAATCTTGTACTTTTCTTTGTAACATACTGCAATCTTTCTGTAATACCCCAAATTTTGACCACTTAGATTTCCCATCATTGTGAAAATCATCACCACAATATGGATGAACCATCATGCTTCATTAGCCTCCCCAAAGATGGGTGAGCATCCACTACAATCAAAATTAGGGTTTCAAGCCCTCTCTGAGTGCTTAGAAAAAGGATCAATCAAGAAATGACATGATCTTCAACTTGTCTAATCTCTCAAACATCCATAATGGATCAAAAAGGACTCCCACTTCAAGGATTAAGTACAAGGCTGCTCCCTTCTAGGTGGATCAAGTCTCAAGATCGACAGTGTCACCAAATTAGGGTTTTGGTCGACCAGGGTCTCCAGATGGAAATTTTCATCTGGGCACAAGGCAATGATCCAAAACATGACCTAATATACTTCATGGAACCTCATGAACCCATGCATCAAGTCAATTTTGCCTCAGGGGATGCATTCATCAAAAATCAGGAATTAGGGTTTCTTGACCTAATTCACCCCTAAGTTGACTTTTGGGACAAACCATGAGCCAAGACCTCAAGAGATGATTTGAGGGTCTCTAATACACCATATTGATCCATTTGGAATAATGGATTGATCCAAGAAGCTTGAGCAACAAGTCTCATTTTCATCTGCACCACAATTAGGGTTTTAAGGGAAAAGTCAACTGTAAATTTGACTTTTGACCAAGACATGCTCCCAAACCCTAATACATGATTGAATATACCCTATGACACCCATGGAACATGTCCATCAAGTTTGATTTAGGTCAAGGACATGATTTCCTGAAGAATTGCACAGTTTGGAATTCATCTGATAAAAAGTCAACTGTGCACAAAAGTCAACTTTGACTTTTTGAGATTTTTCAGCAAAATGGATTTTTAACCCTAAAATGATGTTAATGTATGATTTGAATCATCATTCATCAAGAAAAATCAAGAAAAGTGAGATAACTTGTAAAAGGGGTAACCATAAAACTTAGAAATTTTTCTAAGTTAAAAATAAAGTGGCAAAGGTACCAACTTTGGAGGACCATAACTCCTAAACCACAAGGCCATTTTTTCTCATCCAAAGATGGATTTGTAGCCCTCATTATCACCTACAAAAACTTCAACTACAAGTCATTCCAATTCATTAAGGATTTTGAGTTATGGAGTGATCAAAGTGGCTGAAAAGTGAAAAAGTCACTTTTTCCACAACTTAATGAAAATTTCACTAAGTCAGATTTTGCCTCACTTTTTGCCAAATGTAGGGGGATTTTTCACTTGGAATCAAAAGAGATCAAAACCAAACTTGTTCAAACAGTTGTTGTATCATGTAAGAGCTTTCCTAAATGGCCAAGAACATTGCCAAATTCAACCTACATCATGAGATACAACATTGGCAAGTTGCCTTGCTGAAATCTGTCAAGGCAAGGCAGAATTTACAACTTTGGTCGATTTGCCAAAATCAGCCAAATTCAATTGCTCCAATCCACTTGGACACCTCAGAGGATTGAATCTAAAGGGGACAATCACTGAGCCAAGCCTCCAAAGTCCATGGAACAAGAAATAGCATGTTGAACCTAGAATGGCCAAAATAGGGACAAGACTTCAAATTTGGAATGAGGCATTCAATGGAACCATCAAGGTGGCATGGACTGAGCCATTCTCATCTGAAATCAGTCAAGACTTATCCAAGACCAAGGGGACCAAAGCTCTGTGCCCTAACCTCTAGTCAATGGCTAGAGGAGACTTGGATTCTCATTGGACAACATTGGCCAAACCTACTTACCAGCTGCCATGCACTATTCCTTGCAAAACAAACTTGCTCTACTATAAATAGAGCTCAATTGTGGTCAGTTTAAGTACACCAAAGCCATCTAACAGATGCTTTCCTCAAAATCTCTTTCTCTTGGCAAAAATGCCTTTCTTAGCAAGGTAGCTATCGGGTTTTGAGTTTGAGAGCAATTCTGCACAAACCAATCACTCACACACCTCACATACATCACATATGAGCTGATCAAACACTCACATAACTTCTGAAACATCAATTTCATGAAATCACCAGCTGGTTGCTCAAATTTTCAAACAAGGTACAGCAGAGGTACCACAAAATGATCCAGCCAATTTCAATCAAGTCCAACCATCCAAACACAATCCATAGGGTGTAGGGAAGCTGTCCAGATCATCACCACTCATCTGTAACACCTCCAAATCAAAAATCACTCTGAACTTGCTGTCACGGCTTGGAGGTAAGCACATACTTGGTCATCTCTCAATCTATGCATATTTCCTCGCACAATAATTTGGCCATATGTTCATAATCATGCATGGAATGTTTTCCCTCAATTAATTGCATTGTTTGAATCGTGTATCAAAAATCCTAGCCTTCATGCAGAAATTAGGGTTCTTGAGGTTTCTTCGCGATTTCTTGTTGTATGTTTAATTTAAATGAAATTAAAGTACATAGACATGATCGTGAGGTTGAGACGAGCATAATGATATGTGGATTGCATGATATGATTACGTATTCATGGAGATTGGATAGAAAACGCAAATCTGAGAAACCAAGAACACGCGCGTGTTCTTCAGCTTGTTCTTGGCGCCATTTTTGAATAATTCAAATATTTGAATTTTGTGATTTTGTTTAATTGATTCAAAAATTAATTTCTCTCTGAGTTTTAATGATTTTGAGTTGATTCTTTTTTTAATAATTCACAAAAATGTTAAAATATTTTATTTTATCAAAAAAATCCCAAAAATATTATTTATTTCATATAATTGATATTTTTGCAAAGAATTACTATTTTAATTGTTTTTGGCATTTTAAATATTTTTTCTACATTGATTTTGCAACTTTTAATGCTTTCTAATTATTTTGTAGGTCAATACTTAATTTTTGAAGCATTAATCCAAGATCACAATTTGTTTTCCATGTGTTAAACAATTTTTGATCATTTTAATTGAATTTTTATTCAATTAAATACATTTTGAAAACAAATTAGGGTTTTGGATTAATTCAACCCTCATAAATCATTTTCAAAACACTTTGGGCCTCTATTAGAGTGTAAGACCCAATCCTTTTTTTGACCAAATCATCTTTGGGCCTCACTTATTGTATAAGTCCCGATACCGTAAAAAAAAAAAACAAACGGCGCGATCGTCGCCTTTTCAAAAATCATCTGGGCCTACCCTCGAGTAGTAAGACCCATTTCTCTTTTCTTCAAAATTCTTTGGGCCTCTTGAGAGAGTGTAAGACCCATCCCCCCTTGTACAAAAATTTTTTGGGCCTCACTCATTGTATAAGTCCCTCTGTACAAGTAAACGGCGCGATCGTCGCCCGTTTAAAAAATAAAAACCATCTGGGCCTACCCTCGAGTAGTAAGACCCATTTCTCTTTTCTTTAAACCTTTTTGGGCCTCTTGAGAGAGTGTAAGACCCATCCCTTTGTACAGAAAACCATTTTGGGCCCCAGTCACTTGTATAAGTCCCTCTGTACAAATTCAAAACAACAGTGCGCTCACTGATAAAACCCTGGGCCTCTCCTTGAGCTGTAAGCCCCAGATCTTTCTTTTCAAAGCACTTTCTCCTTTGATTTTGAATATACTGTTGTTTTCAATCTTTCTTTGTTGAACAACTAACCAAACAGCATGGAAGCACTACAACCGAGTAAGTGGTTATCGCTTTTATTTACTGCTTTCATATTATAAACTGTATTGTGGGGCTGCTCACTGTAAGTCTCCTTTCATAAACTCATATCTACTGTGTAATAATAGTATAGATATTTCGAGTTTCCCCGGCAACTACGTCTAGAACTAGGTGACGCCGTTTCATTTATTCGTAGAAATAGATGCCTAGATCCCCAATAGGAGCACCAGATACAGTCTTCTCTTCGGCTGTCCTCCTTAGGAATCGTCAAGAAGCTCTACTCCCCAAGATGAATGTATTCTCCGTGAATGGCATCTTTGAGTTTCTTCCCAATTCTCAAACTTTCTTGACTTGATCTATTCCTTGTGGATAGTTTGCCTTGAATGTCTCGGGGTTTGGGTACCCACTACGGTCATAATCTTGGACCTTAACTAAGGAACCCTCTTTAAAAGTTAAAAGTCGCTGGATAGTAAACCTCGCACGTTTACCAGTGGTTTTCATCTTTAAAAGAGTTATCTCTCCTAATGGAAAGGAGATGATAGACCCACGGGCTTCTTAAAAGCATCAGCCTCCTCTTGGGCATTATTCAAGGACACTACGGCTTCTTAGAAGTATTCACAGCCTCCTCTTAGGCTTCGTATAATGATCTCTTCCTCCGGGAATGATAACCTCCTCTTGGGCTTCGTACAAGGACCCGTCGGCTTCTTAAAAGTTTCCAGCCTCCTCTTGGGCTTCGTACAAATTGTCCCGACTACCTCCTAGAGGTACAGGAACATAACCTAGTCATCCTCATAGAACAATCCTTTCATAGAGTCTACTACTGTTTCTCGAAGCATAGTACAAAAGATAAAACTCTAGACACGGACAGTCTAACTTCCTTGAGTCTCAAAGACATTCTCAAGCACCCTTCGTTAAATAGGAAGGAAACCCGCAGACTCAGATAGTCTCGATACCCTTTGGATTTCCCGTTTCCTCAAAGAGAAGGAAATATCCCTGATCCTCAAATTAAATCCCTGAGTACAGTGTTGCTCATATAAGAACTGATTTTCTCTTTTAAATCAGTATATTGGATCTGTCACTCAACTGAAACAGTTACAATAGCCTCCATCTCGGGCTTCGTACGAGATACCAAAATTCTCCCCAGTGGGGTCAAAACAACCCTTTCGCCTCTCTCTCGAGCTTTGTACGAGATACAAAAACACTCTCTTACTGAGTATAAAAGATTCTCCAACTGAGTCAACTCTTTGCTAGCCTCCTCTTAGGCTTTGTATAATGATATGCCCCACTGGGTCAAAAACTTTTAGCCTCTCTCTCTCGGGCTTTGTACGAGACACAAAATAGCCTTCTCTTAGGATTTGTGTAATGATTTTCCTAGCGGAAATTAGCCTCCTCTTAGGCTTTGTATAAGAAAACCACTGGTTGATCCAATCGACCTTTTAGCATCAAAGTTGTGCCTTGTTCACAGTACAAAAACATCAACAACTCCTTTCCTTTCATCTAATCGCTGTAAGCGGCAAGCCTCTGGATCATCTACATCCATGCCACTGTCCCTCTTTTAGCATGAGAAATTCCTAAGGAAAGATGGCATTGCTCTACACTGAGTTAAAGTCTTCTCCTTCAGGTTAAAACCCTTTCTTCGGAAATTATGGCATTGCTCGGATCCGCGTATCCCAGTTAAAGTAATTCTCCTTCTCCCCTCTTTAGAGATGACAAATTCTCTCTAAAGCCGAGGTCTTTTAGCTTCACGTCTTGGGCTTTGAACAAGACACAAATAGACCTTTCAGCTTCACATCTTGGGCTTTGAACAAGATACAAACCACCTTTCGCTTCACGTCTTGGGCTTTAAACAAGACACCAAAAACACCCATTTCCTCCCATAGAATAGGAGGAACTACGAACGCTCTGATTTCCCTGTTTCGGTAAACGGGAATACGTAGGCATAAGATCGAAAGAAAAGATCTTAGCGAGCGCAATCAACAAAAAACCCAAATCCCATATCTTCGTCAATCAAAAGCAGTAATTCAAAAGCACCAATCCTAACATCCTAATCCTTATTCCCCGCCAGAAACCTTCTGCCCAGGTAAAAAGAAAGAGAACAGTATTGGCGAAAATACAAATAACCAGTACAAAGGCCCCCCACATTGATAGCATCCGTAACCTAACAGACCGCTGTTTAAACTCAGTATGCAAAGCAGGGTTAATTGGAGACATCTATTTCCCTTCCTTATTCAGCTCACAATAGGATAAAAAATGAATCGACCTGTAGTTTTAAGCTCAACCGCAGAGAGCGACCAACGCTTAAGAACCGCGTCCAAAATCGCTCGCTACAGAAAAGTGGCGCCCACCGTGGGGCCGATCTCATTTTTCTTTAGGGCATCATCCTCATTTTCCACGGAAAATGGCAACTCTACCGAAGAGAAAGATTGACCTATGTTGGTCCATCTCTTAGGCAGAGAACCACAGATTGGGGCTTCCGCCGGGGAACCCATTTCTGTCAGGAACTTAGGATTCTTAGCTTTATAAGTCTAGGATGATTAGGACAAATATATATACTGCTTTTCCTAATTGCTATACGTGTTTATTTTTCTGCTAATGGGAATGCGTGTGATGCCGCATGTGGTGAGATTGAGTATACACTTAAGAAAAGCCAACCCTTTTCGTAGTGCGGAAGCTTTCGGAAATAGCTGTTACGCGATACTACCATCATTTGAGGCTGGTGATCTATTCTCGGTGAATGGCACTTACTCTAAGATTGCACACAACTCGCTGGCGATCCGCTTGTTGTTTTGCTTTCCTGGGAGGAGCTGATGATAATGAGTACAGGTACAAAAATCACCCTAGTATAAACCTTTGGGGATGGGTAGAGCCTTGACTTCATGAAAACGACCCTTTGACCCCATGTTTTTTCTATGTTTTTGTGTGCTGCATTCATGCATTTATTTAATAAAACATTAAAACATTCAAAAAATTTCTCTTCTAGTCTCTCTGTTTTTTAAATTAAACTAAGACTGTGATTGCAAATATCAGAGAAAAAGATTGCATTAATGGATTTCGGTAGAAGGAGAACTCACCAGTATACCTTCAAGGTTCCAAAACTAGGGGATTTGAGAAAGTTAGCGAGGATGATCATTAACCCAGAGGCTTTCAGAGCCAAGCACGGTGGTTTGCTACCACTGTTAAGAGTCTATGTGATTAAGGGGATCATGGACGCGCTCATTCAATTCTACAATCCGGTTTATCACTGTTTTACATTCCCGGATTACCAGCTATCACCAACGCTAGAGGAGTATTCTCATCTGGCTGATTTACATATCACTGATCGAGCTCCATTTTCTGGACTGGAAGAAATTCCAAAGAATCAGACTATTGCAAGAGCAATTCATTTGGACGAGTCTGAGGTCAAGACTCACATGACCACTAAGGGTGGCATCCAAGGTTTGCCAGCCCAGTTCTTGACAAAAAAAGCTCTGTACTTCGCTAGTATAGGGAACATGACTGCTTTTGAAAGCATCTTTGTCTTGCTCACCTACGGATTATTTTTGTTTCCCAACATTAATAACTTCGTCGATATCAACGCTATTAAGGTTTTTCTCATTGGAAACCCTGTGCCGACTTTGCTCGCAGATGCGTATCATTTTGTACACTTAGGAAATTTATACAGCGGAGGGGAGATCACATGCTGTGTACCTTTGCTCTACAAATGGTTTATCTCTCACTTGCCCAAGTCTGCCGCTTTTTGGGATTGCAAGAGTGTCTTACGTTGGTCGCAGAAGATCATGTCTCTCACCAACTCTGATATAGATTGGTGTAATAGGATTTATGAGGGAATTAGAATCATTGACCGTTGTGGAAACTTCCCCAGCGTACCCCTCATAGGAACTAAAGGAGGAATCAACTATCATCCGATATTAGTTCTTCGTCAATTTGGATACCCGATGAGACACATCCCACTGGGTGTTCATCTGGAAGGTCTTTTCTTCAAAGAAGGAGAAAGTGACAGAGCACTAAAGATGGAAATAGTACAAGCTTGACTGTGTCTCGGTGGAGCCTTATCTCCATTGGGTACAAACTAGAGCTCTCAAGCTAAAGATGCCTTATCCTCGTTACGGAATTCTTCCGCCGAGGGAAATTGTCATGTACTTCATGACGGAAACTGAAAGGCTTCAGGTTACTCTCAACAAAGTTCAAAAGGAAAGAAGATCTTGGAAGAACAAGTACCGCACCCTCGACGTAGAGTGTTTCCAAATACAGCAATTACTGAAAGAGAAAGATGCTCTGATTGAAATTTTGGAGCAGCATGCTGTAGAGAATCAAGATGACCAAAGGAATTTTCTCGCTCCTTTCACCTGGCAAAGGAATGACAACCCGACAACGGCCCAAGCGCCCCGGTCAAAGAAGAGGACTCGGGACCCATTAGTTTAGGTTTCTGTTTCTGCACTTTGTAATCTACTGTATTTCCATTTCTGTAATCCTTTGGAATTCAATAAAAAGGGGTTTCCCCACTGTTTGATATTTGCAATCTAATTGTCGAAGTTTATTTTAATTAAACCTAGAAACAATTAATATAATCATTGCATTCATCATTCTCACATCGCGTATTCTCCTTACCTACGAATCTCACGTTTGTGTCTCGATTCTAGAGTCAAACTGTCTCATTCGTATAATACTCGGGCCAATCGTCAGAAAAAGATGAATGATCTTGAGGAAGAAAACAGAGAGTTGAAAGAAGAGATCGACGCTCTAAGAGAGGATATGAGAAAGCTTCGTAGTGACATGCAAGCCATGGCAGAAGCTCAGCTACAAAGAACTGTGATCTCAGAGATCACCACAACGCCCATCATAGAAAAGTATGATCCTAGGTATCAGATGCCGAAAGATCGTCCTTGGGGCATGCCTGTTAACTATATCCCGGAAGGATATGTTCCGCCGATCACTGAAGATCAGGGAATCGCAACAGAAGCCGCTGGGCCTGAAGGTTACAAACTTCGGGAAACCGAAGATGCCAGGGGCATACTGAAGACTCCTGAAGGTTACAAACTTCGGGAGGCGCCAAGACTTACTGCCGTAGTCACGGTACCACCCCCTGTGGTGCACACTGTCCCGGAAGGACAGATTCCACAGACACCTTCTGATAAGAAGGAAACTATGTTTGACAGAATGGATGAATTCCAGGAGCAGTTCTTGGAAATGCAGAAAGAACTGCAAGCCATTCGCGGTCAGGATCTATTTGGAAAGGACGCCGCAGACCTCTGCTTGGTCCCAAATGTGAAAGTCCCGCACAAGTTCCAAGTGCTCGACTTTGAAAAATACAAGGGTAACTCTTGCCCTCAGAGCCATCTGGTGATGTACGCTCGGCGGATGTCAGCCCAGACGGAGAATCAGGACCTGCTGATTCACTACTTCCAGGATAGTTTAACCGGTGCCGCACTTAAATGGTACATGGGTTTAAACCGTACTACGATCAGTACATTCAGAGATCTTGGCACTGCCTTCGTCCAACAATACAAGTACAATTTGGACATGGCACCCGACAGAGATCAACTCAGATCAATTTCACAAAAGGAAAAGGAAACCTTTAAGGAGTATGCTCAAAGGTGGCGTGAAATTGCCGCTCAAATTTGTCCACCTCTTGAGGAAAAAGAGATGACAAAAATCTTCTTAAAGACCTTAAGCTCATTTTACTATGACCGAATGGTTTCCAGTGCGCCCAGTGATTTCACCGAAATGGTCGGCATAGGTGTACGTCTTGAGGAAGCCGTCCGAGAAGGACGTTTGGTAAAAGACACTGGATCAACGAGCGGTACTAAAAAATACGGTAGTGCTCTCCCTAAGAAAAAAGAGCAAGATATTGGGAATATCTCTCTCAGAAAGCAAAGGCATCGTTATCAGCCAGTAGCGGCTGTTACTCCTGCTATCGGCCCCGCGCCTGTTCCTATGTATCAACCTCAGATTGTGCAGAGCCAACCTGACCAACAAAGGACACAACAGCCTCTTCTGTAGGCTCGTCCTCCATATAACAACAACCGTACAACACGGCCACCAGGATTTGATCCTATACCTGTAACGTACGCAGAGCTGTTTCCGTTACTGCTAGCCAAGGGGCACATCCAGACTAAGTCTCCCCTTTCAGTTCCGAAAAATCCGCCTTTCTGGTTTAAGGTGGATCAAACATGCCCTTATCATCAAGGAGGTTCAGGGCATAACATTGAGACTTATCTCAATTTCAAATCCGACGTGCAAAAGCTTGTTAGGAGGTTCAGGGCATAACATTGAGACTTGTCCCAATGTTCTCACGAACCCGCTGCCTCAACACGAGAAAGCTGCAGTCAATCTGATTGAGAAAGAGACTAACAATGTCTATCAAATTCATGATGTACTCTTGTTAAAGACCAATCTGGTCAAGATGCATTGTAGACAGAGTGGATATGGCCATGTGCAACCTCATAATTATCACCAGTGTGATATCTGCTCTAAAGACAATCAAGGATGTTCTGTAGTGCAAGCAGCTCTATAGGAACAAATGGATCTTAGATGGATCCAGGAGCACCGAGTTCGTGGAGTTAACATGGTCTCTACGAATTCTAACGTCATTCAAAACCACGACATCCGTGTGATGAATGTCAACTTGGTGGCGATGCACTCAAGGCAAAGCCAGTATCATAATCTGCCGCGGCACGATTACAGTTCCTGTCTGATTTGCTCGGTAAACAAACAGGGATGCTCTTTCATACAAGAGGCCCTCCAGCGTCAGATGGATCTTGGATGGATCCAAGACTACCATGATAGGAACTCCTATCAAATCAACATGGTTCAGATCTTTGACATTCGCGTGATGAATACCAATCTGGTAGAGTTACATGCTGAGCAGGTCCGACTCGGATTCTTAATATCACACGATTATCAAAACTGTAAAGCAGGTTGCGAAAACGATCGAGGTTGTACCCTTGTCCAGGAGGCACTTCAGCACTTGTTAAATCACTGGTGGATGCCAATCTATATGGACGAAGATACTCAACAAATTAGTATCAATAACAGGAATCCTACTCGTCGTCAAAGTCAGGATGTCCGATCAATGGAAGGTAACCTAGTGAGGTTACATTGTATTCAAAGTGGGCGTGGCCAGGTGCCACCACACAACTATGACAGTTGTAGCGTCTGTTCGGAAAGTAACCAAGGGTGTTACCTTGTGAGAGCAGCTCTTCAGGGTCAGATCGATCATGGAGAAATTCATCCATATCCAGGTTCAGGACCCATCATTTGGTCGTCGAACTACCTTGCCGAGCAAGTTGAGGATGTTGTCACGATCTCTGGTCATCACCAGATCAGGGATGTTTTTGCCATCATCCCTCTACTTGACGAATCTAGAGTTCCCAACTGGGAACGGATCAAGGTTACTTATGATGGTCAAAAAAATCAGAAGGTTCCCATAGTCATCAATCTACCGGGACCATTACCGTATGAATCAGCTAAGGCGATCCCTTACAAATACGGTGCAACAATAATCGAGAATGGAAAGGAAATTCCATTACCCTCCGTCGTGAATATTGCAGACGTCAGTCGTGTAACACGGAGCGGTCGAATCTTCAACCGAGGGGTTGGAGAATCCAACAAAGAAAAGGAACTTCAGGCAGAAATTCCTGATCCGCCAGTCAGTCAATCTGGTAATCCCGACTTTTCAAAAGACAAAGATGAGATGCTAAAGCTCATCCAAAGGAGTGAATATAACATCGTTGATCAACTGTTACAGACTCCTTCAAAGATCTCAGTATTATCACTGTTACTCAGTTCAGAAGCACACAGAGAGGCTCTACAGAAAGTCTTGGAGCAAGCCTTTGTGGAACAGGATGTAACAATCAGACAATTCGATAGCATTGTCTCTAACATCACTTCCTGTAATAATTTGGGATTTAGTGATGAGGAATTACCTGAAGAGGGTCGTTGTCATAACATGGCGCTCAACATTACAGTTAACTGCCAGGGCGATGCTTAAGCCAACGTACTGGTAGACACAGGGTCAGCCCTGAATGTTATGCCGAAGTACACTTTGACACAATTATCATTCAAGGGCCCTCCGATGAGAGTCAGCGAGGTCATCGTCAAAGCATTCGACGGATCCAGAAAAACAGTTATCGGCGATGTGGATCTTCCCATAACTATTGGTCCTCACACTTTCCAAATCACTTTCCAGGTCATGGACATCCGGGCAACATACAGTTGTTTATTAGGAAGACCTTGGATACATCAGACTGGAGCGGTCACTTCGACCCTCCACCAAAAGCTAAAGTTCGTCAAGAACGATCAACTTGTCACGGGTTATGGGGAACAAGCCTTGCTTGTAAGCAACCTATCATCATCTACTTGTGTGGAACTCGAGGAGGTTATTGGAACTCAGTTCCAAGCACTATCAGTGAGCAAGGACAGTCAGTTCAGAGGAGGAACCTCGATTTCCTCATACAAAGATGCTATCAAAGCGGTTGAGAGTACCGATACGACATGATGGGGACGGCTTGTCATTCCTATTGACAATAAAACAAAGAAGGGTCTTGGTTTTTCTGCAACCTGTACCCAGACAACCGCCAATGATGAAAGTCTTCATCCCCTTCAAAACTTCTTCCACAGTGGAGGTTTTCTTCACCCAGTGTCTCAGACAGTTCATGCTATCAATGAGGAAGATCCCTCTGACACAGATGAAGAATGGAAGTCCTACCTTAACAAGGACGGCTATATGTCTCAGGAAGAGGTGCCTATGCCTTTTTGGTTTCCTACAGAAAGTCCGAGATTTATACCAAGATCAGATGTCGAAATGATCTACGGAGATTGTGATCCGGAAGGATGCCGTGCTCCGCCAAATTCATTATAGGAGGACACTCTGATGAAAGAAAACTTTGATCACAATTACTATGGCCCGATGGATGGTCTGCCAATGTGGCAGCCTTACCCAGGAAACTGGGGGCAAGAAAATCAGCCGAGTAATGAAACTCAGCTGAGCATCATTGAACAGAATACCTGTGTCCCCACCATGTCATGGGATCAACACTCAGGTCATTCGGAAACTACTCAACATGAAGATGAATTCGCAACGTTTGCAGGACTAGAATTCTTCAACTATGCTTTTCCTGAGGTCAACGTCATCGAGAGGGATGACTTCTCCAGTTCCATAGAAGTTTGGGACACCCTGGGACAACGAAGTGGAAAGTACGACTTCATGGTCAAGTACACCGCTCCCGAAAGCTCTCGTATCAGGCTCGAAGACATCCAGCCAACTAGATGGGGAGATACAGCTGAGAGCACAAATGCTATGCAAAATGCAACAGGGGAATCCTCCTACGACAATTCTTCTTGGGAGACAGATTCCAATGATCCTGCTCCACCAGAAATCAGCGTCATTTCTGAAGACAAATCAAGGAAGGTGCCAGACTTTGTGATTCACCGAGGAGTTCGCCGCCAATGGGTTGCCGTCAAGGTTCCGAAGGACGTTCATCAGTCAAAGTAATTGCCATCTTTAACCTTTCACCCTGCCCAGGTGAAACAGATGTTTTGATAGGGCTCGCTTTCTGTAAATTTCCCTCTTCGCTTTGCCCAAAGCGACAGAGTTTTGTTTTATAGGGTTGTAGTTTCAAGATTCGACTTGTTCATTAATAAAATAACGTCGTTCTGTAATTTCCGGATTAATTGCTGTTTTCTCTTTTCACTTTTTCAGAAAATGGTAATCCTAAAAAACAATTCAATCATAAAAACAAGCAGTAAAATCAAAACACTGCACACACTTGCATTTTCTCTATCTCTTCTAAACACGAATCATCACGTCATGCAGATTGCTTGTTTTATACCCCGTTGAAACATACGATCCGATGCCTTCTTCCAACTTTGAGTTCCCGGTATTCGAGGCTGAAGAAGAAAATAACAACGAAATTCCAGAAGAGATCTCCCGACTACTCAGACAAGAGGAAAGGTCCATTGAACCTCACAAAGAACCGTTGGAAACGGTAAACTTGGGTTCAGAAAAAGAGAGAAAAGAAATCAGGATCGGAGCATTGCTCAGTCCAACTGCCAGAGAGGGTTTGATAAAGCTTCTCAAAGGATTCCCTGATGTGTTCGCTTGGTCCTATCAGGATATGCCAGGGTTGGATACCAGCATCGTGGAACATCACTTACCGGTGAGATCGGAATGTCCGCCAGTAAAGCAAAGGTTAAGATGCACTCACCCGGACATGGCCATCAAAATCAAAGAGGAGGTACAGAAATAGATCGACGCGGGTTTCCTCTCTACATCTGAATATCCTCAATGGTTAGCCAACATCGTACCCGTTCCCAAAAAGGACAGAAGGGTCAGAATGTGTGTTGATTACAGAGATCTGAACAAGGCAAGTCCAAAGGACGACTTTCCTTTACCACACATTGACATGCTGGTTGACAGCACAACAAAGTTCAAAGTATTTTCCTTCATGGATGGATTCTCGGGCTATAACCAGATCAAAATGGCGCCGAAAGACATGGAGAAAACTTCGTTCATTACCCCATGGGGTACCTTTTGTTACAAGGTAATGCCGTTCGGTTTGAAGAACGTCGGGGCAACCTATCAAAGGGCCATGACTACTCTGTTTCATAACATGATACACAAAGAAATCGAGGTATATGTCGATGATTTGATTGCAAAATCAAGAACAGAGGATGAGCACGTTGAACATCTGTTAAAATTGTTCGAACGTCTAAGAAAATTCAAGCTCCGCTTGAATCCCAACAAGTGCACCTTCGGTGTCCGTTTAGGGAAACTACTAGGGTTCATCCTCAGCCAGAAAGGGATTGAGGTTGATCCTGACAAGGTCAAGGCCATTCAAGAAATGCCTTCTCCGAAAACTGAAAAACAAGTCAGAGGATTCCTGGGACGTTTGAACTACATCTCCAGATTCATATTCCTTATGACCGCGACTTGTGCGCCGATTTTCAAATTACTCAAAAAGAACCAGGATTGCGTTTGGTCAGAAGACTGCCAAACCGCCTTCGACAGTATCAAGGAATACCTGTTGAATCCTCCGATTCTATCACCTCCAGTGGAAGGAAGACCACTAATCATTTACCTCACAGTCCTAGAGGACTCAATGGGATGTGTACTTGGCCAACAAGACGAAACTAAAAGGAAAGAGTCTGCCATTCACTATCTAAGCAAGAAATTCACCGACTGTGAAACTCGGTACACGATGCTCGAGAAAACTTGTTGCGCTTTGGCTTGGGCAGCCAAACGTCTTCGCCAGTACATGATTCGTCATACTACTTGGTTGGTCTTCGAAATGGATCCAATCAAGTACGTTTTCGAAAAACCTGCTCTCACGGGAAGGATTGCCCGTTGGCAGATGTTACTATCAGAATATGACATAGAGTACCACGCTCAGAAAGCTGTTAAGGGAAGTATTTTAGCCGATCATTTGGCTCATCAACCGATTGACAATCAAGAATCAATCGGGTTTGACTTCCCAGACGAAGATGTCATCTATCTAAAAATGAAAGATTGCGATGAACCGCTACCCAGTGAAGGGCCAGAACCAGGTTCCCAGTGGGGACTCATCTTTGACGGAGCAGTTAATCATTATGGAAACGGAATTGGGGCAATCATTGTTACCCCTCAGGGTTCCCACATTCCTTTCACTGCCAGACTTACGTTCAAATGTACGAACAACGAGGCCGAATACGAAGCATGTATTATGGGTCTCGAAGAAGAGATTGATTTAAGGATCAAAAACTTGGACGTATAGGGCGATTAAGCCCTGGTTATCAATCAGATAAAAGGAGATTGGAACACATACAAATCAGGATTGATTCCTTACAAAGACTATGCAAGAAGGTTGTTACCTTTCTTCAACAGAGTCGACTTTCATCACATCCCTCGTGATGAGAATCACATGGCTGATGCATTAGCCACTCTCTCTTCCATGATTAGTGTAGGTCGATGGAATGACATACCTAAGATCGACATAATGCGCCTTGAACGGCCCGCTTACATCTTCGCGATTGAAGCGGTCATAGACGACAGACCTTGGTATCACGATATCAAATGCTTCCTTCAGAAACAAGAGTACCCATCTGGGGCACTCAGAAAAGACAGGAAAACCCTCAGAAGATTGGCTGGAAACTTCTTCCTGGGCGGTGACACTCTTTATAAGAGAAATTTTGACATGGTCTTGCTCCGATGCATCGACAGACCAGAAGCAGACGTGCTCATGAAAGAAATTCATGAAGGATCCTTTGGCACTCATGCCAACGGACACACAATGGCGAGAAAAATTCTCAGGGCCGGGTATTATTGGTTGACCATGGAATCCGACTGCTACAAGTACATGAGGAGGTGTCACAAGTGTCAGATATACTCCGACAAAATTCATGTACCGCCATCACATCTCAAAGTTCTTTCTTCCCCGTGGCCATTTTCCATATGGGGAATCGACATGATTGGCATGATTGAGCCCAAGGCTTCAAACGGACATCGGTTCATCCTGGTAGCCATTGATTATTTCACCAAGTGGGTCGAAGCAGCGTCATTCGCCAATGTAACCCGACAAGTGGTGGTCCGATTTATCAAAAACAATATCATCTGCCGTTATGGTGTTCCAAGCGAGATCATTACTGATAATGGATCTAACTTGAACAATAAGATGATGAAAGAGTTGTGTGCAGAGTTCAAGATCGAACACCATAACTCATCTCCCTACCGACCCAAGATGAACGGAGCAGTAGAAGCGGCTTACAAGAACATCAAGAAGATCGTTCAAAAAATGGTTGTAACCTATAAAGATTGGCATGAGATGCTACCCTTTGCTCTTCATGGTTATCGCACAGGGGCTACCCCTTTCTCTCTAGTATATGGCATGGAGGCAGTGCTTCCCATAGAAGTAGAGATCCCATCAATCCGGGTATTAATGGAAGCTAAGCTCACCGAGGCTGAATGGTGTCAAAATCGACACGATGAACTGAACCTGATCGAAGAAAAGCGAATCACGGCACTATGCCACGGTCAGTTGTATCAACAGAGAATGAAGAGGGCGTTCGACAAAAAGGTTCGGCCTCGTGTCTTCAGAAAAGGAGACCTCGTGCTCAAGAGGATACAATCATTTCTCACTGACTCTCGGGGCAAATGGACCCCAAATTATGATGGCCCTTATGTGGTCACGAAAGCTTTCTCAGGTGGCGCCTTGAGACTTGTAACCATGGACGGAGAGGAATTTGCCTACCCCACGAATGTTGATGTAGTCAAGAAATACTTCGCCTAAACTAAAAAAAAAAAAAAACGTCTTGGTGGATTGAAAACCCGAAAGGGAGGTCCAGGCAAAAGTTAGAGACATGAAAAAAAAAAGAATCATCCCGATGGATTGGAAATCTCATAGTACAATCCAGGCAAAAGCTAGGGATAATGGCAAGTAACTATGTTCAACAGAGGCAAGTCCCTCAGCAGCAGTTGCATCACCTATCGGAGGAAATCTCCAGTCAAAGGTCATCTTCGACAGAAGCTCAGGATGCCCCGAATTCAAAGTTGGTAGAAGGATAGTGGTCGTTATGTTTCAACGTAGCCCTTTTCCCTGTAAATTACCGTTTTCTAACTTTGTATATACTCTTTGGAATCACGCGTTTGGCTGATCTCCATCTTATCAATAAAATTTGAGCCCTTGTGCTTTTGTTTGTAATTCTTGCTTGTTTTAGCTTTACAGAACGACGTTGTTTAAACTTAATCAGCGATTCTTGAAATAAAACAAAAATGAATTTACTTGTTAAAACTTTTTCTGCTTTTAAAATAAAGATGGCAATTTCTTTTGACTGTTGAACATCAGAAGAACATCGATTGCTTCTCTCGAAGTAAGCGAATTTCAAAGTGCAGAATCAAAGTACTCCTTCTAAGCCAGTATGCCTGAATGAAGGGATCAAGTGTGTCAGAGACCTTGTTTCGTCTGACATCCTCGGCCGAGTTCTCGTCTCCTAAGCCCAATCAACATAGCTCCCAACGGGACTATCTCTCCTAAGCAAGGTGGAATTGCTATTTTGAATCAACGGTACTTCTTCGCCCCGCGATGGCCGAGTATCCAATTGTGTTCATCCATTAGTCTGTATGTCGCGTCTGTTTTGTCAGCATATACATACATACTTCATGCATTTTATTTGCGTTCGCATTTCGTATTGCATCACTATCACTTGAGTCGGTCTTGTCCCCTAGTGATAAACAGTTTTCTCAATCGAGTTTGTCAGTTCTTTCCTCGTCAGGAAGTGTTGCGTCTGCACAATCTCGCCACCAGTGTATCTTTAGATCAGAGTCGGCACTTGGCCACTTTGATAACTTGAACCTCTGAAAAGCCAGAGAAAACTCTCAATAAACATCACTCTTCGCCATTGAAGATGATATCCTTGCTTTCCCGGATTAAGGAAAATCCACAGAGAAAGCCTCGTGATCAGAGATTCAGCAGCATGCCAGTTTTGCTCCGAAAGGACCGCTGATGAAAAGGTCATCGGCCCCACAAAATTGGACCCCATCATATGGCGTTTCTCCGAGAAGATCCCGAGAAAAGTATGATGAAAGATCCCAAATGAAAACAGTCTCTCAAGAGAATCGTTTTCCCCAGTAGAGGCAACAAATGGCGTCTCCAACAGAGAAGTTTGTACAACTCTACAACTCAGACGACTGGGTTCCCCAGCAAGTCTGACATCAAAACTTTTTCCACTCAAATGGCATCTCCCCAGGAAAATTCGGCGAGAAGTTTGAGGAAAGCCGCTATGAATAGCGTCCCTTGTCAAGAAAGTTTATTGACAAAAGAAACTAAGACCAGTTCTTGGTAGGAAACCAGGATCGAGGGGAAGTTTAAATCAGAAACTAAGACCAGTTCCTTGGTAGGAAACCAGGATCGAGGGGAAGTTTGTTTCCACAACTGAGACCAGTTCCTTGGTAGGAAACCAGGATCGAGGGGAAGTTTATTCCAAAAGAGACTGAGACCAGTTCCTTGGTAGGAAACCAGGATCGAGGGGAAGTTTACCTTTTCTAAGCATCTTCGCTTAGCTAAAGAAGATGAATGCGTAAGCTACCATTCATAACCACCATTAAAATTTAGGGTATTCCGATATTTAATCCTCTTGCACCCCGAATGCCCGAATCCCTTCGTCATTCACACCTTCGGGTCCAAGAAGATTAAATAGGGGCATCTGTAATACCCCAAATTTTGACCACTTAGATTTCCCATCATTGTGAAAATCATCATCACAATATGGATGAACCATCATGCTTCATTAGCCTCCCCAAAGATGGGTGAGCATCTACTACAATCAAAATTAGGGTTTCAAGCCCTCTCTGAGTGCTTAGACAAAGGATCAATCACGAAATGACATGATATTCAACTTGTCTAATCTCTCAAACATCCACAATGGATCAAAAAGGACTCCCACTTCAAGGATTAAGCACAAGGCTGCTCCCTTCTAGGTGGATCAAGTCTCAAGATCGACAGTGTCACCAAATTAGGGTTTTGGTCGACCAGGGTCTCCAGATGGAAATTTTCATCTGGGCACAAGGCAATGATCCAAAACATGACCTAATATACTTCATGGAACCTCATGAACCCATGCATCAAGTCAATTTTGCCTCAGGGGATGCATTCATCAAAAATCAGGAATTAGGGTTTCTTGACCTAATTCACCCATAAGTTGACTTTTGGGATAAACCATGAGCCAAGACCTCAAGAGATGATTTGAGGGTCTCTAATACACCATATTTATCCATTTGGAACAATGGATTGATCCAAGAAGCTTGAGCAACAAGTCTCATTTTCATCTGCACCACAATTAGGGTTTTAAGGGAAAAGTCAACTGTAACTTTGACTTTTGACCAAGACATGCTCCCAAACCCTAATACATGATTGAATATACCCTATGACACCCATGGAACATGTCCATCAAGTTTGATTTAGGTCAAGGACATGATTTCCTGAAGAATTGCACAGTTTGGAATTCATCTGATAAAAAGTCAACTATGCACAAAAGTCAACTTTGACTTTTTGAGATTTTTCACCAAAATGGATTTTTAACCCTAAAATGATGTTAATGTATGATTTGAATCATCATTCATCAAGAAAAATCAAGAAAAGTGAGATAACTTGTAAAAGGGGTAACCATAAAACTTAGAAATTTTTCTAAGTTAAAAATAAAGTGGCAAAGGTACCAACTTTGGAGGACCATAACTCCTAAACCACAAGGCCATTTTTTCTCATCCAAAGATGGATTTGTAGCCCTCATTATCACCTACAAAAACTTCAACTACAATTCATTCCAATTCATTAAGGATTTTGAGTTATGGAGTGATCAAAGTGGCTGAAAAGTGAAAAAGTCACTTTTTCCAACACTTAGTGAAATTTTCACTAAGTCAAATTTTGCCTCACTTTTTGCCAAATGTAGGGGGATTTTTCACTTGGAATCAAAAGAGATCAAAACCAAACTTGTTCAAACAGTTGTTGTATCATGTAAGAGCTTTCCAAAATGGCCAAGAACATTGCCAAATTCAACCTACATCATGAGATACAACATTGGCAAGTTGCCTTGCTGAAATCTATCAAGGCAAGGCAGAATTTGCAACTTTGGTCGATTTGCCAAAATCAGCCAAATTCAATTGCTCCAATCCACTTGGACACCTCAGAGGATTGAATCTAAAGGGGACAATCACTGAGCCAAGCCTCCAAAGTCCATGGAACAAGAAATAGCATGTTGAACCTAGAATGGCCAAAATAGGGACAAGACTTCAAATTTGGAATGAGGCATTCAATGGAACCATCAAGGTGGCATGGACTGAGCCATTCTCATCTGAAATCAGTCAAGACTTATCCAAGACCAAGGGGACCAAAGCTCTGTGCCCTAACCTCTAGTCAATGGCTAGAGGAGACTTGGATTCTCATTGGACAACATTGGCCAAACCTACTTACCAGCTGCCATGCACTATTCCTTGCAAAACAAACTTGCTCTACTATAAATAGAGCTCAATTATGGTCAGTTTAAGTACACCAAAGCCATCTAACAGATGCTTTCCTCAAAATCTCTTTCTCTTGGCAAAAATGCCTTTCTTAGCAAGGTAGCTATCGGGTTTTGAGTTTGAGAGCAATTCTGCACAAACCAATCACTCACACACCTCACATACATCACATATGAGCTGATCAAACACTCACATAACTTCTGAAACATCAATTTCATGAAATCACCAGCTGGTTGCTCAAATTTTCAAACAAGGTGCAGCTGAGGTACCACAAAATGATCCAGCCAATTTCAATCAAGTCCAACCATCCAAACACAATCCATAGGGTGTAGGGAAGTTGTCCAGATCATCACCACTCATCTGTAACACCTCGAAATCAAAAATCACTCTGAACTTGCTGTCACGGCTTGGAGGTAAGCACATACTTGGTCATCTCTCAATCTATGCATATTTCCTCGCACAATAATTTGGCCATATGTTCATAATCATGCATGGAATGTTTTCCCTCAATTAATTGCATTGTTTGAATCGTGTATCAAAAATCCTAGCCTTCATGCAGAAATTAGGGTTCTTGAGGTTTCTTCGTGATTTCTTGTTGTATGTTTAATTTAAATGAAATTAAAGTACATAGACATGATCGTGAGGTTGAGACGAGCATAATGATATGTGGATTGCATGATATGATTACGTATTCATGGAGATTGGATAGAAAACGCAAATCTGAGAAACCAAGAACACGTGCGTGTTCTTCAGCTTGTTCTTGGCGCCATTTTTGAATAATTCAAATATTTGAATTTTGTGATTTTGTTTAATTGATTCAAAAATTAATTTCTCTCTGAGTTTTAATGATTTTGAGTTGATTCTTTTTTTAATAATTCACAAAAATGTTAAAATATTTTATTTTATCAAAAAATCCCAAAAATATTATTTATTTCATATAGTTGATATTTTTGCAAAGAATTAATATTTTAATTGTTTTTGGCATTTTAAATATTTTTTCTACATTGATTTTGCAACTTTTAATGCTTTCTAATTATTTTGTAGGTCAATACTTAATTTTTGAAGCATTAATCCAAGATCACAATTTGTTTTCCATGTGTTAAACAATTTTTGATCATTTTAATTGAATTTTTATTCAATTAAATACATTTTGAAAACAAATTAGGGTTTTGGATTAATTCAACCCTCATAAATCATTTTCAAAACACTTTGGGCCTCTATTAGAGTGTAAGACCCAATCCTTTTTTTGACCAAATCATCTTTGGGCCTCACTTATTGTATAAGTCCCGATACCGTAAAAAAAAACAAACGGCGCGATCGTCGCCTTTTCAAAAATCATCTGGGCCTACCCTCGAGTAGTAAGACCCATTTCTCTTTTCTTCAAAACTCTTTGGGCCTCTTGAGAGAGTGTAAGACCCATCCCCCCTTGTACAAAAACTTTTTGGGCCTCACTCATTGTATAAGTCCCTCTGTACAAGTAAACGGCGCGATCGTCGCCCGTTTAAAAAATAAAAACCATCTGGACCTACCCTCGAGTAGTAAGACCCATTTATCTTTTCTTTAAACCTTTTTGGGCCTCTTGAGAGAGTGTAAGACCCATCCCTTTGTACAAAAAACCATTTTGGGCCCCAGTCACTTGTATAAGTCCCTCTGTACAAATTCAAAACAACAGTGCGCTCACTGATAAAACCCTGGGCCTCTCCTTGAGCTGTAAGCCCCAGATCTTTCTTTTTCAAAGCACTTTCTCCTTTGATTTTGAATATACTGTTGTTTTCAATCTTTCTTTGTTGAACAACTAACCAAACAGCATGGAAGCACTACAACCGAGTAAGTGGTTATCGCTTTCATTTACTGCTTTCATATTATAAACTGTATTGTGGGGCTGCTCACTGTAAGTCTCCTTTCATAAACTCATATCTACTGTGTAATAATAGTATAGATATTTCGAGTTTCCCCGGCAACTACGTCTAGAACTAGGTGACGCCGTTTCATTTATTCGTAGAAATAGACGCCTAGATCCCCAATAGGAGCACCAGATACAGTCTTCTCTTCGGCTGTCCTCCTTAGGAATTGTCAAGAAGCTCTACTCCCCAAGATGAATGTATTCTCCGTGAATGGCATCTTTGAGTTTCTTCCCAATTCTCGAACTTTCCTGACTTGATCTATTCCTTGTGGATAGCTTGCCTTGAATGTCTCGGGGTTTGGGTACCCACTACGGTCATAATCTTGGATCTTAACTAAGGAACCCTCTTTAAAAGTTAAAAGTCGCTGGATAGTAAACCTCGCACGTTTACCAGTGGTTTTCATCTTTAAAAGAGTTATCTCTCCTAATGGAAAGGAGATGATAGACCCACGGGCTTCTTAAAAGCATTGGCCTCCTCTTGGGCATTATTCAAGGACACTACGGCTTCTTAGAAGTATTCACAGCCTCCTCTTAGGCTTCGTATAATGATCTCTTCCTCCGGGAATGATAGCCTCCTCTTGGGCTTCGTACAAGGACCCGTCGGCTTCTTAAAAGTTTCCAGCCTCCTCTTGGGCTTCGTACAAATTGTCCCGACTACCTCCTAGAGGTACAGGAACAGAACCTAGTCATCCTCATAGAACAGTCCTTTCATAGAGTCTACTACTGTTTCTCGAAGCATAGTACAAAAGATAAAACTCTTGACACGGACAGTCTAACTTCCTTGAGTCTCAAAGACATTCTCAAGCACCTTTCGTTAAATAGGAAGGAAACCCGCAGACTCAGATAGTCTCGATACCCTTTGGATTTCCCATTTCCTCAAAGAGAAGGAAATATCCCTGATCCTCAAATTAAATCCCTGAGTACAGTGTTGCTCATATAAGAACTAATTTTCTCTTTTAAATCAGTATATTGGATCTGTCACTCAACTGAAATAGTTACAATAGCCTCCATCTCGGGCTTCGTACGAGATACCAAAATTCTCCCCAGTGGAGTCAAAACAACCTTTTCGCCTCTCTCTCGGGCTTTGTACGAGATACAAAAACACTCTCTTACTGAGTATAAAAGATTCTCCAACTGAGTCAACTCTTTGCTAGCCTCCTCTTAGGCTTTATATAACGATATGCCCCACTGGGTCAAAAACTTTTAGCCTCTCTCTCGGGCTTTGTACGAGACACAAAATAGCCTCCTCTTAGGCTTTGTGTAATGATTTTCCTAGCGGAAATTAGCCTCCTCTTAGGCTTTGTATAAGAAAACCACTGGTTGATCCAATCGACCTTTTAGCATCAAAGTTGTGCCTTGTTCACAGTACACAAACATCAACAACTCCTTTCCTTTCATCTAATCGCTGTAAGCGGCAAGCCTCTGGATCATCTACATCCATGCCACTGTCCCTCTTTTAGCATGAGAAATTCCTAAGGAAAGATGGCATTGCTCTACACTGAGTTAAAGTCTTCTCCTTCAGGTTAAAACCCTTTCTTTGGAAATTATGGCATTGCTCGGATCCGCGTATCCCAGTTAAAGTAATTCTCCTTCTCCCCTCTTTAGAGATGACAAATTCTCTCTAAAGCCGAGGTCTTTTCACGTCTTGGGCTTTGAACAAGACACAAATAGACCTTTCAGCTTCACATCTTGGGCTTTGAACAAGATACAAACCACCTTTCGCTTCACGTCTTGGGCTTTAAACAAGACACCAAAAACACCCATTTCCTCCCATAGAATAGGAGGAACTACGAACGCTCTGATTTCCCTGTTTCGGTAAACGGGAATACGTAGGCATAAGATCGAAAGAAAAGATCTTAGCGAGCGCAATCAACAAAAAACCCAAATCCCATATCTTCGTCAATCAAAAGCAGTAATTCAAAAGCACCAGTCCTAACATCCTAATCCTTATTCCCCGCCAGAAACCTTCTGCCCAGGTAAAAAGAAAGAGAACAGTATTGGCGAAAATACAAATAACCAGTACAAAGGCCCCCCACATTGATAGCATCCGTAACCTAACAGACCGCTGTTTAAACTCAGTATGCAAAGCAGGGTTAATTGGAGGCATCTATTTCCCTTCCTCATTAAGCTCACAATAGGATAAAAAATGAATCGACCTGTAGTTTTAAGCTCAACCGCAGAGAGCGACCAGCGCTTAAGAACCGCGTCCAAAATCGCTCGCTACACTTTCAAATTAAATAAAAGGGGTCTCCCCACTGTATGATATTTCCAATCTATTTGTTGAAGTTTCTTTTTGACTAAAGCAAAAAAAAAACAAAAAAATAATAATATGTCATTGCATATCATCCATCATTCTCACATAACGCGTTCGTCTTATCTTCGAGTCTCACGTATGTGTCACGATTCTAGAGTCAAACTGTCTCATTCGTACAATACTCGGGCCAATCGACAAAAGAAAATAGATGATCTCAAGGAAGAGAACAGAGAGCTGAGAGAAGAAGTCGATGCTCTAAAGGAAAGTTTGGAAAAGCATCACAATGACATGCAATCCCTGGCAGCAGCTCAGAGGCAACAACAAAGGAATGGGATCTCAGATGTCACATCTACGCCCGTAGTGGAGACATATGATCCTCGGTACAACATGCCTAAAGGTCGTCCCTGGGGCATGCCTATAAACTTTGTCCCTGAAGGATACATCCTGCTGGTCACTGAAGACCCAGAAACTGTAGCAGGAACCGCTGGGCCTGAAGGTTACAAACTTCGGGAAAGCGAAGACGTAAGAGTTATGACACAGACTCCTGAAGGTTACAAACTTCAGGGAAGGGAAGTGCCAAGAATCACCGCTGTAATGTCTATACCACAACCAATGGTACACACTCTCCCGGAAGGACAGATTCCACAAGTAATTTCTGGTGGAAACGAAGACATGTACGAAAGAATCAATGAGTTCCAGGAGAAATTCCTGGAAATGCAGAAGGAACTGCATGCCTTTCGCGGTCAGGATTTATTCGGAAAGGACGGTGCAGACCTTTGTCTGGTCCCTAATGTGAAAATCTTGCACAAATTATGTTATTTCTTTGTTTTTGTGGTTGGCATTTATTTTGCTAAAACTATTCTAGCAGCAAGATGTTGAATAAAGATGTTCTAATTTTCTGCATTCAACATGTCGAATAAAGATGTCCCATACTGGCTCATAGGACATCACGTCTAATTTTGGTTTAAAAGGAAGATTTTGTTGCTGTTAATTGTTACTGAATATTATGTGAATATTTGGTTATCCTATGTGGCATCCAAAGTATTTTTGGGTTGGGTTTTTATGTGTTGTTTTTCGGATTTTCAGTATTTTCTAACTATGGAGACATATTAGGAAACTTTAGATTGAAGACCTATTTTGTTGGAGTTTTTATTGCAGATTTGTGAGCAGTCTCCTTGCTGCGTTTGTGAAGCCCAATCCAGTCCTGATTTAATGCTATATATTGGCTGGTGTGAACCTAGTTTAGGTGTGGAACTTACGTGTGTTTTTGTTAGGGTTTTCGAGTGTTATTTGTGAGCCTAACTGGTATCATTCTGATAACAGTATAAGGACTGGTTTTTGTATTATAAGTTCTATCAGTTACTCATAAGCTTTTAAGCATTGAGTTTCTTGTGTGTCAATTCTCATAAGCTTTGAAGTATTGAGAATTGTGTGTTTTGAAAGTCTGGCTTTCGTTCTATTACTTGTGTTAAAAGGAACCAGTCACGGGTTGTGATTGTAGAGGGATTTGAGGAGGGCCTCATACCTAGGTGAGTCTTAGGTAGAAGTCATAGGAAGGGTAGTGATTAAGTGAGCAAATTATAATCGGGCGTGGTTGATGTGTGATCTGTGAATTGATACTATCGTATATTGATTTTGTCCATGGCTTGGTAGCCCCCAGAGTAGGATTGTTGATCCAAACTGGGTAAACATATCACCGTGTTCTTTACTTTCTGCACTGTTATTATTATTGTTATCTTGTTCATTGTGTTGGATATCCGTGTCTCAACATCTGTGTAGGACATTTGATATCTGTGCCAGAATTTCAATTGGCATCAGAGCTTGCACCCTTGGTTGGTTCTGGGTGAGATTCAGGGAAGGTACTTTCTGGTACAATGGACAAGGATGGAGGATTTTTGAACAAACCACCTCTGCTTAATGGTTCCTACTATGACTATTAGAAACCAAGGATGATAGCATTCATCAAATCCATGGATGATCAAGCATGGAAAGCTGTTATCAAAGGATGGGAACCCCCAAAGGTTAAAGATGGAAAAGGTAATCCTACTGATGTGGTGAAGGAAGAGGAAGACTGGGATGATGCAGACTACAAAGGGTCCTTGGGAAATTCCAAAGCCATGAATGCACTGTTTAATGGTGTTAATAAGAATATCTTCAGGTTAATTAAACATTGCACCATTGCAAAAGAGGCGTGGGAGGTCTTGAAGGTTGCTCATGAAGGGACTTCAAAGGTGAAGATGCTAAAACTTCAGCTTTTCACTACCAAGTTTGAGAGTTTGAAGATGAAGGAAGATGAGAGCATTCATGATTTTCACATGAACATTATTGAGATAACTAATGCTTCAAGTGCCCTAGGTGAAAAGATGTCTGATAGCAAACTGGTCAGAAAAATCCTCAGATCTCTACCTAAGAGATGTGACATGAAAGTGACTGCTATAGAGGAAGCTCAGGACATAGACAAGATGAAAGTGGATGAACTTGCGGGATCACTTCAAACATTTAAATTGGGGTTCAGTGAAAAATCTGAAAAGAAAAAGAGTATAGCGTTTGTGTCAAATGCTAGTGATTCAGACGATGAAGGTAACCTGGTTAGAGATGAAGGGGTATCTAAAGATCTGGTATTGCTTGGAAAATAATTTAACAAAGTGTTGAAAAGGATGGACTGGAAGTCAAGAGCAAATTTTCAGAACAAGTCACTCGACATCAGTAAAAATCAGGATGGAGGCAGAAGGTCCAGAACTGAAGAAGACTCCAACCAAGGGAAGAGAGTTTAGTGTTTTGAATGTGGGGATTTTGACACATAAAAACTGAGTGTCCCACGTATCTCAAAAGGCAGAAGAAGGGCTTATCTGTGTCTTGGTCAGAAGGAGAGTCTGAGAGTGATATTGAAGAAGAATCAGCAAAATTGGTGGCAGCCTTGACCGGAATATGTAAGTCTGATGGAGAAATAACTTGTGAGTCTGATTATGACAAAGAATCTTATATTGGAGAACTCACTAAGCAGGAAGTCTTCACCGGGTTCTCAGAGTTGTGTATCAAGAATGAAGAGAGGTGCCAGATAATATTAGAACAGAAGGTTCTGATAGCTCAACTAGAAGCTGAGAAGGAAGAACATCTATCAATCATTGCTGATCTTAAAGAGGAGGTTGTATGGCACAAGTCAAAACTTGACAATATGACCAAATCTATAAGGATGCTGAACAATGGTTCCACGGAGCTGGATGAGATTCTTCAGACTGGGAAAAATGCTGGAAATGTACAAGGTCTTGGTTTTATTAATCAAGCAGAGATCTATAAGAAGTTTGTGTTAAAGTTTATTCCTCAGAAAATAAGGCAAGAGGAGGAGATGTCAAATCGCATGGTTCAACATCAGATGAAACATCAGAAAATAGTATGTAGTGCAAAGTATAAACCATGGAGATGCCATTACTGTGGAAAATTGGTCACTTAAAGTCCTTTTGCTACAATTTGCATGGTTATCCCAAAACTGCTCATCAACAAAATAAAGGACGGAATTGGGCTGAAGTAAAGAAAAGATGGACTCCTAAAAATATGATGGCTGGTTTCATAGCACATACCTCTCTCAGAGCATCTGCAAGGGAAGATTAGTACTTTGACAGTGGTTGTTCAAGACACATGACTGGTGTGAAGAAATTCTTGTCAGATATCAAGCCTCACTCTACCAATTATGTCACTTTTGGGGATGGATCAAAAGGTGAAATAAAAGGTGTTGGAAAGCTTGACTACACAGGACAACCAAATCTGGATCGTGTTCTATTTGTCAAAGGGCTGAATGCAAATTTGATCAGTATAAGCCAACTGTGTGATCTAGGACTCAAAGTAAATTTCACAAAATCTGAATGTTTAGTAACCAATGAGGAAGATGAACTTGTAATAAAGGGAACCAGGTCTAAGGATAACTGCTATCTGGGGAATCCTCAAGAATCGGAAAGTTTGTCTACCTGTTTGATGTCAAAGGAAGATGAAACCAAACTGTGGCATCAGAAATTGGGTCACTTACATTTGAAAAGGATGAAGAAAGTTATGTCAAGTGAGGCTGTTAGAGGTATTCCCAAGCTAAAGATTGATGAGGATAGAATATGTGGTGAATGTCAAGTTGGGAAGCAAACAAGGGTGTCACACAAAAGCCTTCAACATCTCACCACAACTTCTAGAGTTCTGGAACTGCTTCACATGGACTTAATGGGACCTATGCAGGTTGAAAGTCTTGGTGGGAAGAAGTATGTATATGTTGTCGTTGATGATTACTCCAGATTCACCTGGATAAGCTTTATCAGAGAAAAGTCTGAAGTATTTGCAGCCTTCAAAGAGTTGTGTCAAAGGATTCAATGGGAAAAGGATTGTGGTGTTTTTCGAATCAGAAGTGACCATGGGAAAGAATTCAAAAATAGCAGGTTTGAAGAGTTTTGTTTATCTGAAGGAATCACTCATGAATTCTCATCACCAATCACTCCTCAGCAGAATGGTGTGGTGGAACGCAAGAATAGGACTATACAAGAGTGTTCAAGGGTCATGATTCATGCCAAAAAGCTTCCATATCATTTTTGGGCTGAAGCCATGAATACCGCTTGCTATATACACAATAGGGTGACTATCAGATCAGGTACTTCTGTTACTCTTTATGAGCTATGGAAAGGTAGAAGGCCTAATGTGAAGTATTTCCATGTTTTTGGGAGTAAGTGCTATATCTTGGCGGATCGTGAGCAGAGGCGAAAGATGGATCCTAAGAGTGAGCAAGGGATATTTTTGGGATACTCTACAAACAGTAAATCATATAGGGTATTTAATTCCAGAACTAAGGTGATGATGGAATCCATAAATGTGGTGGTTAATGACTCTGGCAAAGACGAAGATGTCCCAGATGATGTTGGAGCATGTTTTCCCATGAACAATGAAATCTCACAAGACAATGAGTCCGTAGAAGATAATGCTCAAGAGACCGACACTAGACTTGAGAATGAAGAGGTAGAGGATGCTAACAGGGGACCCTCTATAAGGATTCAGAAGGATCACCCTAAGGAGTTGATTATTGGAAATCTGGATGAAGGTGTAAGAACCAGAACGAGGGGGGCTGTGTCAAATGCATGTTTTGTTTCAAAGCTTGAACCAAAGAATGTTAAAGAGGCATTGACATATGAGTTCTAGATAAGTGCTATGCAGGATGAGCTTTGTCAATTCAAGAGGAATGAAGTCTGGGAACTGGTACCACGACCAGCAGGAACAAATGTGATTGGAACAAAGTGGGTATATAAGAATAAGTCTGATGAACAAGGAGTTGTTACCAGAAACAAAGCCAGATTAGTTACTCAAGGATACACACAGATTGAAGGAGTAGATTTCGATGAAACATTTTCTCCCATGGCTCGATTGGAATCCATCAGATTGTTGCTAGGAGTGGCATGTTTTTTTAATTTCAAATTGTTTCAAATGGATGTCAAGAGTGCCTTTCTGAATGGCTATCTTAATGAGGAAGTTTATGTTGAGCAGCCTAAACGGTTTGTGGTCCAAATTTTCCTGATCATGTCTTCAAGCTAAAGAAGGCTTTGAATGGCTTGAAACAAGCTCCACAAGCTTGGTATGAAAGGCTGACTTAGTTCTTAGTCAAACATGGATACAGGAAAGGTTGTATTGGTAAAACACTTTTTGTCAAGGAGAAGGATGGGAAACTAATGATTGCTCAGATTTATGTAGATGATATTGTGTTTGGTGGGATGTCGGATGAAATGGTCCAACATTTTGTCAACCAAATGCAGTTTGAATTTGAAATGAGCTTGGTAGGTGAATTGACTTACTTCCTTGGATTGCAAGTCAAGCAGATGGAAGATTCCATTTTTATTTGTCAGAGCAAATATGCGAGGAATATTGTGAAGAAGTTTGGATTGGATAATGCCAAGCATAAGAGAACTCCTGCTCCTACTCAATTGAAGTTATCCAAAGATGAAAAGGGAGTGAATGTTGAACAAAGTTTATACAGAAGCATGATTGGCAGTCTGGTGTATCTCACAGCAAGTAGGCCAGACATAACCTTTGCTGTTGGTGTATGTGCAAGATACCAAGCAGAACCCAAGGTCAGTCACATCAATCAAGTTAAGAGAATTCTTAAGTATGTGAGTGGTACATGTGATTATGGGTTGTTGTACTCCCATGACTCATGTTCCATTTTAGTAGGATACTGTGATGCTGATTGGGCTGGAAGTGCTGATGATAGGAAGAGTACCTCTGGAGGTTGTTTCTTTTTGGGAAATAATCTTATTTCATGGTTTAGTAAGAAGCAAAACTCTGTATCTCTTTCTACTGCTGAAGCTGAGTACATAGCAGCTGGAAGTAGTTGTGCTCAACTGGTGTGGATGAAGCAAATGTTATCTGAGTATAATGTCACACAAGATGTCATGACATTATTTTGTGACAACCTGAGTGCTATTAATATTTCTAAAAATCCTATTCAACATAGCAGGACTAAGCACATTGATATCAGGCATCACTTCATCAGAGAACTTGTAAAGGACAAAGTCATAACTCTTTAGCATGTTAGCACAGAAAATCAGCTTGCTGACATATTTACCAAGGCTCTGGATGCAGTTCAGTTTGAGAATTAGAGGAGTAAACTTGGGGTTTGTATTCATGAAGAACTATAGAAATTAATGTTCTTTCTGGCTGCCAGACTAAAAAGAATAAAGGTAACTCTGGTAGTGCAGCTTGTGCAGGTGTTTATGAAGGGAAAGATGCTGAAGTTTGTGCATGACATTTGGTCATGTGATGTGGTGTGCATCTACTCTCTGATGCTGTTTATTCTGGTTTATGACTTGACCATTTCTCAAAAATTAATAACTGTTCTACTTGCCTTTGTCATATTTCTGGCTAAAAAGGGGGAGTAGTGTGCTTGTGCGTGCGTGCTTATACATGTGCTGGTACTGCAGCTGAGGGGGAGAATATTGAATGTTGTTGTGTTGTTGCAGTTGAGGGTAGTGTGCTTGTGCGTGCGTGCTTGTGCGTGTGCTGGTACTGCATCTGAGGGGGAGAATATTGAATGTTGTTGTGTTGCTGCAGTTGAGGGGGAGTTTTCTATTTGTGAATTTTTGCTGCTATGCTTTTGTTGGTGTTATGGTGTGGTTTTCACTGCTGTCTCTGATATTATTGTTTCGGTGTGTAGTTTTAGCCAAAATAAGCCAAGGGGGAGATTGTTATTTCTTTGTTTTTGTGGTTGGCATTTATTTTGCTAAAACTATTCTAGCAGCAAGATGTTGGATAAAGATGTTCTAATTTTCTGCATTCAACATGTCAAATAAAGATGTCCCATACTGGCTCATAGGACATCACGCCTGATTTTGGTTTAAAAGGAAGATTCTGTTGCTGTTAATTGTTACTGAATATTCTGTGAATATTTGGTTATCCTATGTGGCATCCAAATTATTTTTGGGTTGGGTTTTTTGTGTTGGTTTTCGGATTTTCAGCATTTTCTAACTATGGAGACATATTAGGAAACTTTAGATTGAAGACCTATTTTGTTGGAGTTTTTATTGCAGATTTGAGAGCAGTCTCCTTGCTGCATTTGTGAAGCCCAATCCAGTCCAGATTTAATGCTATATATTGGCTGGTGTAAACCTAGTTTAGGTGTGGAACTTACGTGTGTTTTTGTTAGGGTTTTCGAGTGTTATTTGTGAGCCTAACTGGTATAATTCTGATAACAGTATAAGGACTGGTTTTTATGTTGTAAGTTCTATCAGTTACTCATAAGCTTTTAAGCATTGAGTTTCTTGTGTGTCAATTCTCATAAGCTTTGAAGTATTGAGAATTGTGTGTTTTGAAAGTGTGGGTTTCGTTCTATTACTTGTGTTGAAAGGAACCAGTCACGGGTTGTGATTGTAAAGGGATTTGAGGAGGGACTCATACCTAGGTGAGTCTTAGGTAGAAGTCATAGGAAGGGTAGTGATTAAGTGAGCAGATTATAACCGGGTGTGGTTGTTGTATGATCTGTGAATTGATACTATCGTATATTGATTTCGTCCCTGGCTTGGTAGCCCCCAGAGTAGGATTGTTGATCCGAACTAGGTAAACATATCACTGTGTTCTTTACTTTCTACACTGTTATTATTATTGTTATCTTGTTCATTGTGTTGGATATTCGTGTCTCAACATCTGTGTAGGACATCTGATATCTGTGCCAGAATTTCAAATTCAAGGTGCCTGACTTTGAAAAATACAAGGGCAACTCTTGCCCTAAAAGTCATTTGGTGATGTATTCTCGAAAGATGTCAACTCAGACAGAGAATCAACAGCTACTGATCCATTACTTCCAAGACAGTTTAACCGGTGCTGCACTCAGATGGTACATGGGTTTAAACTGCACCAAGATCAACACTTTCAGAGATCTTGCGTAGCCTTCATCCAGCAGTATAAGTGTAACATGTACATGGCACCAGACAGAGATCAACTCAGAGAAATGTAGCAAAAAGACAAAGAAACTTTCAAGGAATATGCTCAGAGATGGCGAGAAATTGCCGCCCAGATCTGTCCCCCTCTTGAGGAAAAAGAGATGACCAAGATCTTTTTGAAAACCTTAAGCTCATTCTATTACGACCGAATAATTGCTAGTGAGCCCAGTGACTTCACTGAAATGGTGAACATGGGGGTACGTCTTGAAGAAGCAGTCCGAGAAGGACGATTGGTCAAAGATGCAGAGCCATCAAGCAGTACCAAAAGATACGGAAGTGTTTTCCCAAAGAAAAAAGAGAAAGATATTGGAAATATCTCTCTCGAAAAGCAAAGGCGAAGGTATCAACCAGTAGCAGTGGTAACTCTCGCTATCAACCCAACATCGGTTCTGACTTATCAACCTCAGGTTGCTCAGAGCCAACCAAATCAACAACAGTATCAACAAAGGACTCAACAGCCTCTTCAGCAGGCTGGTCCTCAGTACAACAATAATAATCGTACTACACGACCACCAGGGTTTGACCCTATACCAATGTTGTACACATAACTATTTCCACTTCTACTGGCTAAGGGGCACATCCAAACCAGGTCTCCTCTTACAGTACAGGAAAATCATCCTTTTTGGTTCAAAGTAGATCAAACTTGCCGTTACCATCAAGGAGGATCGAGGCACAACATTGAGAACTATCTCAGCTTCAAGTCCGATGTGCAGAAGCTTGTTAGGAATGGGGTTCTATCTTTTAAAGATACTAATCTAAATGTTCAGACGAACCAGTTGTCCCAACATGAGAAGACTGTAGTAAATTTAATAGAGGAAGAATTTAGCCGCAGTTATCAAATTCATAATGTACTCCTATTAGGAACCTATCTGATCAGGATGCATTGTAGACAAAGCAGGTACGGTCATGTACCACCTCATAATTATCACCAATGTGATATCTGCTTAAAGAATAACCAGGGGTGTTTCATAGTGCAATCAGCTCAACAAGAACAGATGGATATAGGTTGGATCCAGGACCACCGAATTCGGGAAGTCAACATGGCCCATGTACATCCCAACATTGTTCAGAACCATGACATCCATACAATGAATATCAACTTAGTGGCAATGCATTCGAGGCAAAGTCAATATCATAATCTGCCACGACACGATTACAATACCCGTTCGATCTGCTCAATAAGTAATCAGGGATGCTCTTTTGTACAAGAGGCCCTCCAGCGTCAGATGGATCTTGGATGGATCAAGGACTATCAGGAGAGAAATAACCATCAAGTCAATATGGTTCAGATCTTTGATATTTGCTTGATGAATACCAGTCTGGTAGAACTACATGCTAAGCAAGTCAGGCTCGGTTTTTTGGCTTCACATAATTATCTGGACTGTGAACAATGTCGTGAAGACGACCAAGGATGTACACTTGTCCAAAGAACACTTCAACACTTGTTGGGCCACTGGTGGCTTCCAATCTACTTGGATGAAGCTACACAACAAATCAGTATGACTGACGGGAATCCTAGTAGACATCAAAGTCAGGATGTCTGCTCGATCGAAACTGATATAGTAAAGTTGCACTGCATACAAAGCGGACGTGGCCAGGTGCCACCACATAATTATGAGCACCGTAGAGTTTGGTCAGAGAATAACCAAGGATGTTATCTTGTACGAGCGGCTCTTCAAAATTAGTTGGACCGGAAAGAGATTCGACCATGTTCAAGTTTTGGTTCGATCAACATGACACTCGACTATCTTCCTGATCAAAGCAAAGATGTTGTCTTAATCTCTAATCATGTAATGGCCAAAGATGTATGCGCCATAATCCCTCTACTCCATGAATCAAGAATCCCTCTTGATAGTAGAAAGATTCTCAACCTCGAACCAATTGAGGCCGCCTACGATGGTCAAAAAAATCAAAAAGCTCATGTGGTTATCTATCTGCCGGGACCAATACCGTACAAATCCAATAAGGCAATCCCTTACAAGTACGGTGCCACAACAATTGAAAATGGAAAGCAAACTCAAGTACCCTCCATCGTAAACATTGCCGACATCAGTCGAGTCACACGGAGCAGCTAGATCTTCAACAGAGGAGTTGGAGAACCCACCAAAGAAAAGGAACCTCAAGCAGAAGTTCCTAATCAACCAGTCGGGCAATCCAGTAATCCCGACCTTTCGAAGAACAACGATGAGATGTTGAAGCTCATCCAGAAAAGCGAGTACAATATTATAGACCAACTGTTGCAGACTCCATCAAGAATATCTGTGTTATCTCTCTTACTCAGTTCCGAAGCTCACAGGGAAGCTTTGCAGAAAGTCTTAGAGCAATCTTTCGTAGAACAAGATGTGACGATAAGACAATTTGACAGCATCATTTCCAACATCACTTCCTACAATAATTTAGGGTTCAGTGATGAAGAACTGCCAGAAGAAGGAAAAAATCACAACATGGCACTTAACATTATAGTCAATTGCCAGGACGATGCTTTAGCCAGCATACTGGTAGACACAGGATCAACTCTGAATGTTATGCCAAAATTAACTCTGATACGACTATCATTTCAAGGATCCCTGATGAGTGGCAGCGAGGTCATCGTCAAAGCCTTTGACGAATCCAGAAAAAAAGTTATCGGCAAAGTCGACCTTCCCATAACTATCGGTCCTCACACTTTCCAAGTCACTTTCCAGGTCATGGACATCCGGGCGGCATATAGCTGTTTATTAGGAAGACCTTGGATACACGAAGCTGGGGTAGTCACTTCGACACTTCACCAGAAGCTGAAGTTCGTCAAGAATGACAAGCTAGTCACAGTATGTGGAGATCAGGCCTTAATCGTGAGAAACTTATCATCATTCTCCTGTGTGGAACCCGAGGAGGTCATTGGAACTCAGTTCCAAGCACTCTCGGTGAGCAATGAGAATCAATCAGAAAGAGGGACGTCGATTTCCTCCTATAAAGATGCCCTCAAAGCAATCAAGAGTAACGACGCAAAAGGATGGGGACATCTTGTCATTCCTACTAATAACAAGACAAAGAAAGGTCTTGGTTTTTCTTCAGCCTGTACCCAGACTACTAAAGATGAAAGTTTTCATCCCATTCAGGACTTCTTCCACAGTGGAGGCTTCCTCCACCCAGTGTCTCAAGAAGTACACACCATCAATAAGGGTGACTCCTCCGATACACATGAAGAGTGGAAGTCCTATGTCAACGAGGACGATTATGTGTCTTAGGAAGAAACACATATGCCATTTTGCTTTCCCACGCAGAGCCCGAGATATATACCAAGATCAAACGTCAAGATGATATACGGAGATTGTGATCCTGAGGGATGCCGTGCCCCACCAAACTCATTAGAAGACGATCCGATGAAAGACAACTTCGATCATGACTATTTTGATCCCTTGGATGACTTGCCTATCTGGCATCCGTACCCAAAAGAGTTGGGACAAAAGAGTTAGCCCAACAATGCATATCAGCTGAGAAATATTGAAAAGAATACCTGCGTCCCCACTAAGTCATGGGATCATTACTCAGGACATTCCAAAGATATCCAGCACAACGATGAATCTGCAAAGATTGCAGGACAAAAGTTCACCAACTATGCTTTTCCTGAGGTCAACGTCATTGAGAAGGACAAATCCCCCATTCCCACAAAAATATGGGATACCTTAGGACATCTGAGTGGTAAATACGACTTCTTGGTCAAATACACTGTTCCTGAAAGCTCTCGTATCAGGCTCGAAGACTTCCAACCAACTGGATGGAAAGATCTGCCTGAGAATGAAAACACTGTGCAAGATACAATAGAAGAGTTCATCTATGACAACTCTGCTTGGGAGGAAGACTCCAATGATCCTGCTCCGCCAGAAATCAGCATCATTTCTGAGGACAAACCAAGAAAGAAGGTACCAGACTTTGTGATTCACTGAGGAGTTCGTCGCAATGGGTTGCTGTCAATGTCCCGAAAGTCATCCATAAGTCTAAGTAATTGCCATCTTTGTTTTAACCTTTCATCTTGCCCGGGTGAAACAGATGTTTTTATAGGGCTCACCTTTCTGTAAATGTCCCTCTTCGCTTCACCCAAAGCGACAAAGTTTTATTTTATAGGGCTGTAGTTTCAAGAATCGACAAAATCATAAATAAAATAACGTCATTCTTTAATTTTTACATTTATTGTTGTTTTCACTTTTTGCTTTTTCAGAAAATGGCAATCCTAAAAACAACTAAAAAATGAAAAACAAGCATTTTTCAGAAAATACACTGCACACACTCTTGCATTTCTCTCTATCTCTTCTAAAAAACAAATCATCACATCATGCAGATTGCTTGTTTTGAACCCCATTAAAACATGCGATCCAATGCCTTCTCCCAACTTTGAATTCCCGGTGTTTGAGGCTGAAGATGAGGAAGACGAAGAAATTCCAGAAGAGATTTCCCGATTGCTCAGACAAGAGGAAAGGTCCATTGAATCTCACAAAGAGCCATTGGAAACAGTCAACTTGGGTTCAGAAGGAGAGAGGAAAGAAGTCAAGATTGGGGCACTGCTCAGTCCAACTGTCAGAGAAGACTTGATAAAACTTCTCAAAGAGTTTCCAGATGTATTCGCTTGGTCCTATCAGGACATGCCAGGGTTGTATACCAGCATCGTGGAATATCATCTACCGTTGAAATTAGAATGTTCGCCGGTAAAACAGAGACTGAGATGGACTCATCCAGACATGGCCATCAAAATCAAAGAGAAAGTGCAGAAACAGATTGACGCGGGTTTCCTCGCCACCTCAGAATATCCTCAATGGTTAGGCAAGATAGTGCCAGTTCCGAAAAAGGACGGAAAAGTCTGAATGTGTGTAAACTATAGGGATCTAAACAAAGCAAGTCCGAAGGATGACTTTCCCTTACCGCACATCGACATGCTGATAGACAGTACAACAAAGTTCAAAGTCTTCTCCTTCATGGATGGATTCTCGGGCTATAGTCAAATCAAAATGGCGCCTAAAGACATGGAGAAAACTTCATTCATTACCCCATGAGGCACCTTTTGTTACAAGGTAATGCCATTCGGTTTGAAGAATCTTGGGGCAACCTATCAAAGGGTCATGACTACTCTGTTTCACGACATGATGCACAAAGAAATCGAAGTATATGTCGATGATATGATTACCAAATCTAAAACAGAAGAGGAGCATGTGACCCACTTGTCAAAACTATTCGAGCGTTTGAGAAAATACAAACTCCGCTTGAATCCTAACAAGTGCACATTTGGTGTCCGCTCGGGAAAACTTTTAGGATTCATCGTCAGCCAAAAAGGAATTGAGGTTAATCTTGACAAGGTCAAGGCCATTCAAGATATGCCTTCTCCAAATACTGAAAAACAAGTCCGAGGATTCCTAGGACGTTTGAATTACATTTCCATATTTATATTCCTTATGGCAGTGACGTGCGCGCCAATCTTCAAATTACTCAAAAAGAATCAAGACTGCGTATGGACAAAAGACTGCCAAAAAGCATTCGACAATATCAAGGAATATTTGTTGAATCCGCCTATCCTGTCACCTCCAGTGGAAGGAAGACCACTGATCATCTACCTAACAGTCTTGGAAGACTCAATGGGTTGTGTACTTGGCCAACAAGACGAAACAAAAAGAAAGGAGTCTGCCATCTACTATCTGAGCAAGAATTTTACCGACGGTGAAATTCGGTATACTATGCTTGAGAAAACTTGTTGTGCTCTGGCTTGGGCAGGAAAACGTCTTAACCAGTATATGATTCGTCACACTACTTGGTTAATCTCCAAAATGGATCCGATCAAGTACGTCTTTGAAAAACCTGCTCTCACGGGAAGGATAGCCCGTTGGCAGATGTTGTTATCAGAATACGACATCGAGTACCATGCTCAGAAAGGTGTCAAAGGAATTATTTTAGCCGATCATTTGGCTCATCAACCGATTGACGACCAGGAATCAGTCGGATTTGACTTCCCAGATGAAGATGTCATGTACTTGAAAATGAAAGATTGCGATGAACCGCTACCCAATGATGGGCCAGAACCAGGTTCCCAATGGGGACTAATTTTTGACGGAGCTGTCAACATTTACGGAAATGGAATTGGGGCAATCATCATAACACCTCAGGGTACCCACATTCCTTTCACCGCTTGATTGACATTCAAGTGCACAAACAACGAGGCCGAATACGAAGCTTGTATCATGGGTCTCGAAGAAGCGATTGACTTAAGGATCAAGAACTTGGATGTGTATGGAGACTCAGCCTTGGTTATCAATCAAATTAAAGGAGATTGGAACACGTACCAATCAGGACTGATTCCTTACAAAGACTACATGAGAAGGTTGTTACCATTCTTCAACAGAATCGAGTTTCATCATATCCCTCGTGAAGAGAATCACATGGCTGATGCATTAGCCACTCTCTCCTCCATGATTAGTGTAGGTCAATGGAACGACACACCTAAGATTGACATAATGCACCTAGAACGGCTCGCCTACATCTTCACGATCGAAGCAGTCATAAACGACAAACCTTGGTATCATGATATCAAATTCTTTCTTCAGAAACAAGGGTACTCACCTGGGGCATCAAGAAAAGACAGGAAAACCATCAGAAGACTGGCTGACAGCTTCTTCTTGAGAGGTGATACACTCTATAAGAGAAATTTTGACATGGTCTTGCTCCGATACATAGACAGACCAGAAGCAAACATGCTGATAAAATAAATTCATGAAGGATCCTTTGGCACTCATGCCAACGGACACACAGTGGCGAGAAAAATTCTAAGAGCAGGATACTATTGGTTGATTATGGAATCTGATTGCTACAAGTACATGACGAGGTGTCACAAGTGTCAAATATACGCTGACAAAATCCATGTACCTCCAACGCATCTCAAAGTTCTCTCTTCCCCATGGCCTTTTTCCATATGGTAAATCGACATGATTGGCATGATCGAACCCAAAGCTTTAAATGGACATCGGTTCATTCTGGTAGCCATTGACTACTTCACCAAGTGGGTCGAAGCAGTGTCATACACCAATGTAACCCGACAAGTTGTGGTCCGCTTTATAAAAAATAATCTCATATGCCATTATAGTGTTCCAACCCAGATCATTACTGATAATGGATCTAACTTGAACAACAAGATGATGAAAGAGTTGTGCGCTGAGTTCAAAATTGAAATCCATAACTCATCTCCCTACCGACCTAAGATGAACAGAGCAGTAGAAGCGGCTAACAAGAACATCAAGAAGATCGTTCAAAAGATGGTTGTAACCTACAAAGACTGGCACGAGATGTTGCCCTTTGCTCTTCACGGTTATTGCACATTTGTCCGCACTTCAACAGGGGCAACCCCTTTCTCTCTAGTATATGGCATGAAGGCAGTGCTCCCCATAGAATTAGAAATCCCATCAATCCGGGTATTGATGAAGACGAACTGAATCTGATCGAAGAAAAGCGAATAACGGCTCTATGCCATGGTAAGTTATACCAACAAAGAATGAAGAAGGCATTCGACAAAAAGGTCTGACCCCACATCTTCAGAAAAGGAGACATTGTGCTCAAGAAGATACAATCATTCCTCACTGATTCTCGGGGCAAATGGACTCCGAACTGTGACGGCCCCTATGTGGTCAAGAAAACCTTCTCAGGCGGCACCTTGAGACTCACAACCATGGATGAAGAGGAATTTTCCGGCCCCACGAATGTTGACGTAGTCAATAAATACTTCTCCTAAATAAAAAAAATGTCTCGGTGGATTGAAAACCCGAAAGGGCGGTCCGGGCAAAAATTAGAGACATAAGAAAAAAAAATCTCGATGGATTTGAAATCTCAAAGTACAACCCAGGAAAAAGTTAGGGATTAATGATAAGTAACTACGTCTGATTAGTTCAACTCCTCAGCAGTCATGCCATCCATCAAGAAAACTTCAGTCAAGGTCATCTTCGACAGAAGCTCAAGATGTCTAGAATTCAAAGTTGGTAAAAGGATAACAGTCGTTATGTTTCAATGTAGCCCTTTTCCCTTAAATTACCATTTTCTAAACTTTGTAATACTCTATGGGATCACACGCTTGGATGATTTCCATTCTATCAATAAAATTTGAGCCCTAGTGCTTTTTTTTTTGCAATTCTCATTTGTTTTAGCTTTACATAATGACATTTTTAACATGATAAACGATTCTTGAAACGAAACAAAAATGAATTTAATTGTCAAAATTTTGCTGCTTTTAAAATAAAGATGACAATTCTTTTGACTGTTGAACATCGAAAGAACATCGACTGCTTCTTCGGAGGTGATTGAACCTCAAAGTGCAGAATCAAAGTACTCCTTCTAAACCAGTGCACCTGAATGAAGGATCAACGGTTTCAGATGTGATTTTCCCATCTGATATCCACAGCAGAGTACGTATCTCTTAAGACCGATTGAACAATTCTTTCTCCCCACAGGGACCGTCTCTCCTAAGCAAGGCAGGATTGCTATCTTGGAACATTGATACTTTTTGTCCCCCGCCATGGCCGAGTATCCAGTTGTGTTCGTCTATTAGTCTATATACCGCATCAATTTTGTCAGCATAAACATACATACATCATGCATTATTGATTCACATTCATACTAATATTACATCACTATCACTCTAGTCGGTCTTGTTCCAAAGTGATAAAAGTCTTCTCAATCGAGTTGTCAGTCCTTTCCTCGTTAGGAAATGCAGCGTCTGAGCAATTTCTCCCCAGTTTGGAGCCGGTCCTCGACCACTTTGATAACTTGAACCTCAGAAAGGAAAGAAAAAATTCAACAAACATCACTCTTCACCCTTGAAGATGATGTTCTCACTTTCCCGGATTAAGGAAAATCCTCAGAGGAAGTGTAGCGAGCGATTTTGGACGTGGTTCTTAAGCACTATCGCTCTGGGGTACCACAGGTCGATTCATTTTTTATCCTATTGAAGCTGATGAAGGAAGGGAAATTGATGTCTCCAATTAACCCTGCTTGCATACTGAGTTTAAACAGATGATTATTGGTTTACAAATGGGGTTTAGATTGTGGGTCTCTCTGCTTATTTTGCTAAGAATGAAATGACGGGACTATTTGTGAGGATGTCAGGACTGATGCTTTTCGATTGATGTATGAAGGTACGAGATTTTGGGTTTTTGATTAGTGTGCTCGCTAAGATTCTTTTGCAATCTTATGCCTACGTATTCCCGTTTAACAAAATAGGGAAATCAGAGCGGTCATAGTTCCTCTTATTCTATGGGAGGAAAAAGGTTATTTTGGTGTCTTATTCAAAGCCCAAGACGTGAAGCTAAAGGTGGTTTGTATCTTGTTCAAAGCCCAAGATGTGAAACTGGAGGGTCTATTTGTACCTTATTCGAAGCCCAAGATATGAAGCTAAAGGGTTTTGACTTTAGAGATAATTTGTCATCTCTAAAGGGGGTCTGTTTGTCACAACTGTTGGGTGGCTGATTATAAAGGAGATTTACTTTAACTGGGACATGTGAATCTAGTAATGCCATAATTTCCTTTATATGGGATTTTTAACCTGAAGGAGAAGACTTTAACTCAGTGTAGAGCAATGCCATCTTTCCTAAGGAATTTCTCATGCTAAAAGAGGGACAGTGGCGTGGATGTAAATAATCCAGAGGCTTGCCGCTTACAGCAATTAGATGGGGGAAAAAGGAGTTGTTGTGTTTGTATACTATGAGCAAGGAACAAATTTTGATGCTAAAAGGTTGATTGACTCAACCGGAGTTTCCTTATACAAAGCCTAAGAGGATGTTGTTGACCCAACAAGAGGGTGTTTTTATGTGTCTCGCACGAAGCCCGAGAGAGAGGCTAAAAGGGTTGACTGTGCTTTTGTATGTGTCTTGTACAAAGCCCAAGACGGAGGCTAAAGGTGTTTGACACAACAAGAGAGTCTTTGTACCTCGTACGAAGCCCGAGATGAAGGCTGAAAAATGTTTGAATCAACAAGAGAGTCTTTTATACTCAACAAGAGAGTGTTTTTATATCTCGTACGAAGACCGAGATGGAGGCTAAAAGTGCTTGACTCAACAAGAGAGTCTTTTATACTCAACAAGAGAGTGTGAATAGGTTAGCTCCGTTGGGGAGAATTATTGTACAAAGCCCAAGAGGAGGCTATTGTAACTGTTTCAGTTTAGTGACAGGTCCAGTATATTGGATAAAGAGAAAACCAGTTCTTATAAAGGGACTGATTAAAAGTATTGTTGTGCTTTGGGATTCATCAGAGGATCAAGGTTATTTCCTGTTCTTTAAGGAAATGGGAAATCCAAAGGGTATTGAGACTGTCCAAGTCTACTGGTGTTTTGGAGAAATCGATTCTCGGATAGTGAATGTGTAGCGAGCGATTTTGGACGTGGTTCTTAAGCACTTCCACTCTGGGTTACTACAGGTCGATTCATTTTTTGTCCTATTGAAGCTTATGAAGGAAGGGAAATAGATGTCTCCAACTAACCCTGCTTTGCAAACTGAGGTCAAACAGTCAAAACTGTTGGTTTACAGATGCGATCAATGTGGGGGGCCTCTCTTAGGTTATTTTGGCTGAATTTAGACTTTTTGTGGGGAATACAGACTCAGATATTTTGGTGGATATGTGAGGATTTGTGACCTGAGGTTTTTTGATGTGGTGTGCTCGCTAAGATTTTTCTTTCAATCTCATGCCTACGTATTCCCGTTTACCGAAACAGAGAAATCAGAGCGATTGTAGTTCCTTCTATTCTATGGGAGGAAATGGTGTTTTGGTGTCTTGTTCAAAGCCCAAGATGTGAAGCTGAAGGTTGTTTGTATCTTGTTCGAAGCCCAAGATGTGAATCTGAAGGGTCTATTTGTATCTTGTTCGAAGCCCAAGATGTGACGCTAAAAACGTGTTGTCTTTAAAGAGAACTTGCCATCTCTAAAAGGGGTCTGTTTGTCACAACTATTGGGTGAATGACTATAAAGGAGGATTACTTTAACCGGGATATGTGAATCCTAGCAATGACATAATTTCCTTTATAGGGGGTTTTAACCTGAAGGAGAAGACTTTAACTCAGTGTAGAGCAATGCCATCTTTCCTTAGGAATTTCTCATGCTAAAAGAGGGATAGTGGCATGGACGTAAATAATCCAGAAGCTTGCCGCTTACAGCGATTAGATGAAAGGAGTTATTGATGTTTGTATCCTGTGAACGAGGCACAGTTCTGATGCTAAAAGGTTGATTGACTCGACCGGGGTTTTCTTATACAAAGCATAAGAGGAGGCTTTTGGTTGACTCAACAAGGGAGTGTTTTTATATGTGTCTTGTACGAAGCCCAAGACGGAGGCTAAAGGTTGACTCAACAAGAGAGTCCTTTTAGATTTGTCTTGTACGAAGCCCAAGATGAAGGCTAAAAGGGTTTTGACTCAACAAGAGAGTATTTTATACTCAACAAGATAGTGTTTTTGTATCTCGTACGAAGCCCGAGATAGAGGCTAAAGGTGATCGAATCAACAAGAGAGTCTTTTTATACTCAACAAGGGAGTGTTTTTTGTATTTCGTACGAAGCCCGAGATAGAGGCTAAAAGAAAGATTGACTCAACAAGAGAGTCTTTTTGTATGTCGTACGAATACCGAGATAGAGGCTAAAGGATTGATTGACTCAACAAGAGAGTCCTTTTGTATCTCGTACGAAGCCCGAGATAGAGGCTAAAGGATTGCTGTTTCAGTTGAGTGACAGGTCCAGTAGGTTAGTTAAAAGAGAAAATCAGTTCTTATAAAGAGATTGATTAACGGTAAGGCTATGCTTTGGGATTGATCAGAGGATCAAGGTTATTTCCTGTTCTTTAAGGAAATGGGGAATCCATAGGGTATTGGAGACTGTCCGAGTCTACTGGTGTTTTTCCCTACTTGAGAATGCCTTCGAGACTCAAGGAGATTAGACTGTCCAAGTCTAGAATTTTATCTTTTGTAGTATGCTTAAAGAAACAGTAGTAGTACGTTCACGGTAGAAAGTGTCTAGACTCTTTGAAAGACTGTTCTATTAAGATGACTAATTTATGTTCCTATACCTCTAGGAGGTCGTCGGGACAATTTGTACGAAGCCCAAGAGGAGGCTGGAAACTTTTAAGAAGCCGAGGGATAATTTGTACGAAGTCCAAGAGGAGGCTCTCTTCCCGAAGAAAGAATCTTTATACGAAGCCTAAGAGGAGGCTGTGAATACTTCTAAGAAGCTGTAGGGTCCTTGTACAACGCCCAAGAGGAGACGGGGATGCTTTTAGGAAGCCTGTGGGTCCCCAAACCCTGAGAAATTCAAGGCAGGCTATTCACAGAGAATAGATCAAGCTAGGAAAGTTCGAGAATTTGGAAGAAATACAAGAGATGCCATTCACGGAGAAAATATCATCTCTAGGGAGTAGAGTTTCTTTGGAAATTTCTAAGAGTGACATTCTGAGAAAGGGTTCACCGAGAATGCTGCCTTTCACATCTCCATATTGTTTAACCCAAGAGGAGGGAAGACTGTGTCTGGTAATCCTATGGGGATCTAGTTTGTCTATTTAAGAGTGATCAACATGGCTTAGTGCTAGACGTAGTTGCCGGGGAAACTCTAAATATCTATACTATTATTACACAGTTGATATGAGTTTATGAAAGAAGACTTACAGTGAAATAGCCCCACAATACGGTTTATATGTATACGAAAACGGTAAATGAAAGCGGGTAAACACTTACTCGGTTGTAGAGCTTCCATGCTGTTTGGTTAGTTGTTCAACAAAGAAAGCTTTGACAACAATATTATATTCAAAATCAAAGGAGAAAGTGCTTTGAAAAGATTGTTGGGGCTTATAGCTCAAGGAGAGGCCCAAGGTTTATCAGTGATTGCACTGTCGTTTTGTATAGGGACTTATACAAGTGACTGAGGCCCAATAAAGGTTTTCTGTATGAGGGTATTGGGTCTTACACTCTAATAGAGGCCCAAGTGTTTAAAGAAAAAGAATGGGGCTTATAACATGAGGGTAGGCCCAAAGGTTTGATTTTTTAACTGGCGATCGCGCCGAGGTTTTCTTTTAACGTAGGGGAACTTATACAATGCCTGAGGCCCAAAAGGTTTTGGTTAAAAGGGGATTGGGTCTTACACTCAAATAGAGGCCCAAAAGATTTATTTTTGTACAAGTGGTGGGGCTTACAGCTCTAGGAGAGGCCCAAGGTCATTTGTTTGAAAATGGCGATCACGCCGAGATTTTTGAAAACGCGGTGCGTCTTATACAATGCATTGAGGCCCAAAATGGTTTGGTTTTCAAAGGGGGTTGTGTCTTACACTCTAATAGAGGCCCAAAAGATTTTGAATGGGTCTTATAGCTCGAGGAGAGGCCCAAGTGTTTGTTTTTCAACGGAAGATGATCGCGTCAAACTTTTTGAAATACAACGGGACTTATACAATAAGTGAGGCCAAAAAAGTTTTGTATTTACAAAAGATTGGGTATTACGCTCTTTTAGAGGCCCAAAGTGTTTTTTAAAAGTTTGATGAGGGTTGAATTAATCAAAAACCCTAATTTGTTTTCAAAATGTATTTTAATTGAATAAAAAATTCAATTAAAATGATCAAAATTATTTAACATGTGGAAAACAAATTGTGATCTTGCATTAATGTTTCAAAAATCATATTTTGACCTACAAAATGATTAGAAGTCATTAAAATTTGCAAAATCAAGAAGGAAAAAATATTTTAAATGTCAAAAACAATTAAAATATTAATTCTTTGCAAAAATATCAATTATATGAAATAAATAATATTTTTGGAATTTTTTGGTAAAATAAAATATTTTAACATTTTTGTGAATTATTAAAAAGAGAATCAATTCAAAATCATTAAAAGTCAGAGAGAAATTAATTTTTGAATCAATTAAATAAAATCACAAAATTCAAATATTTGAATTTTCAAAAAAGGGCGCCAAGAACACCCAAGAACACGCGCGTGTTCTGAGTCTTGCCCATATTTGCATTTTATCTCCAATCTCACTGAATACTTGATGGAATCATGCAAATCACCTATCAATCAGCTCGTTTCAACCTCACGATCATGTCTATGGTCTTTAATTTCATTTATTTTAAACATGGAATAAGAAATTAAGACAAAACCTCAAGAAGCCTAAAATTTGCATGAAGGCTGAGAATTTTGATACACGATTCAAACAAAGCTATTAATTGAGGGGAAACATTCTATGCATGATTATGAACATTTGGCAAAAGTATTGTGCGAGGAAATATGCATAGATTAAGAGATGACCAAGTTTAGGCTTACTTGAAGGTCGTGACAGCAAGAGCAATGTGATTTTTGAGTTGGAGGTGTTACAGATGAGTTGTTATGATCTCAACAGCTTCCCTACACCCTATGGAGTGTGTTTGAGTGCTTGGACTTGACTGGAAATGGCTGGATCACTTCATGGCATCTCAGCTGCAACTTGGTTAAAACCTTGAGCAACTGGCTGGTGATTCTGATAAATCAGTGTTCCAAATTTTGTTTAAGTGTTTGGATCACTTCTATATGATGTTTATGAGGTGTGTGTGTGATTGGTTTGATTGGAATTGCTCTCAAACTCAAAACCCGATAGTGACTTGCTTTGGAAGGCAATTTTGGAGTGAAAGAAGAGATTTTGAGGAAAGCATATGTTTGATGGCTTTGGTGTACTCAAACTGATCACAAATGAGCTCTATTTATAGTAGATCAAGTTTATTTTGCAAACAATAGTGAATGGCAACTGCAGCAGAGGTTTGGCCAATGGTTGCACTTTGGAATCCAACTCTCCTCTAGCCATTGACTATAGGTTAGGGCACAGGGCTGTGGTTCCCTTTGTCTTGGATAAGTCTTGACTGAATTCAGTTGCAAATGGCTCAGTCCATGCCACCTTGCTATATGCATTGAATGCTCCAATCCAAAATTGGAGTCTTGTCCCTCTTTTAGGCAATTCTAGGTTTGGCATGCTACTTCTTGTTCCAAGGACTTTGGAGTCTTGGCTCAGTGTTTGTCCCCTTTATATTTGATCCTAAGAGGTGTCCAAAGTGATGAGAAGGCTTGGAATTATCTGATTTTTCCAAATAGAGAAAAGATGCAAAATTCTGCCTAGCCTTGGCAGTTTTCAGCAAGGCATATTGCCATTATCATATCTAATGGCCCAAGTGGAATTTGGTGATGTTCTTGGCTATTTTGGAAAGCCCTCATATGATACAACAACTGTTTGATCATATTTGGTTTTGATACCTTTTGGATCCAAGTGAAAAATCCCCCTACATTTGGAAAAAAGTGAAGGCAGATTCTGACTTAGTGAAAATTTCACTAAGTGTTGGAAAAAAGTGACATTTTCACTTTTTGTGATTTTGATCATTCCATAACTCAAAATCCATGAGGAATTTGGAGGGAGGTCAGTTTTAAGCTTTTGTAGAGGGTAATGAGATCTTCAAATCAAGCTTTGGATGGGGAAAAATGGCTTTGTGGTTTAGGAGTTATGATCCTCCAAAGTTGGTACCCTTGCCACTTTGTTCATAACTTAGAAAATTTTCTAAGTTTTTATGGTTACCCCTTTTACAATTTATCCCACTTTTCTTGATTTTTCTTGATGAATGATGATTCCAATCATACATTAACATCATTTTAGGGTTAAAACACCATTTTTGTGAAAAATCTCAAAAAGTCAAAGTTGACTTTGGTGCACAATTGACTTTTTATCAGATGAATTCCAAACTGTGCAATCCTCTATGAAATCAAGTCCTTGACCTAAATCAAACTTGATGGATTGATTTCATAGGTGTTATAGGGTATATTAAATCATGTCCTAGGGTGGTTTAGGAGCATGTCCTGGTCAAAAGTCAAAGTTACAGTTGACTTTTCTCGCGAAACCCTAACTGTGGTACTGATGATATTGAGACTTGCTGCTCAAGCTTCTTGGATCAATCCATTATTACAAGTGGATCAATATGGTATGTTGGAGACTCTCAAATCATGTCTTGAGGTCTTGGCTCATGATTTGTCCCAAAAGTCAACTTAGGGGTGAATTAGGTCAAGAAACCCTAATTCCTGATTTTTTATGTATGCATCCCCTGAGGTCAAATTGACTTGATGCTTGGGCCCATGAGGTTCCATGGAGTATTTTAAGATATGCTTTGAAGCATTGGCTCATGCCCAGAGGAAAATTTCCATCTGGAGGCCCTGGTCGACCAACTCCTAATTTGGTGACACTGGCGATCTTGAGGCTTGATCCACCTGGAAGGGAGTAGCCTTGTGCTTAATCCTTGAAGTGGGAGTCCTCTTGATCAATTATGGATATTTGAGATGCTAGACAAGTTGAAGATCATGTCATTTCTTGATTGATCCTTTGTCTAAGAACTTTGAGAGGGCTTGAAACCCTAATTTTGATAGTAGTGAATGCTCACCCATCTTTAGGGAGACTGATGAGGTATGATGATTCCTATATTGTGATGATGATTTTCACAATGATGGGAAATCTTGGTGGTCAAAATTTGGGGTATGACAGAATGATCTTTGTATGATGCCCAAGAGAAGGCTGGTATGTTAAGGGATGAAGGTCAACCCATTAAATGGTCTGACACTTGACTCAGAAAGACAGTTCTAGCAAATTGATGACTAGGTTCTGTTCTTATACTTGTAGAGGTCTCTGGGTCCTTGTACTAAGCCCAAGAGAAGGCATGAGAGCTTTTAAGAAGTCGAAGGGTCCTTGTACAACGCCCAAGAGGAGGCGGGGATGCTTTTAAGAAGCCTGTGGGTCCCCAAACCCCGAGAAGTTCAAGACAAGCCATTCACCGAGAATAGATCAAGCCAGGAATGTCCGAGAATTTGGAAGAAACTCAAGAGATGCCATTCACGGAGAAAAGATCATCCCTGGAGAGAAGAGTCTCTTTAACAATTTCTAAGGGTGACATTATGAGAAAGGGTTCACCGGGAATGCTGCCTTTCACGTCTCCTTATTGTTTAACCCCAAGAGGAGGGAAGACTGTGTATGGTAATCCTATGGGGATCTAGTTTTGTTTGTATTCAAGAGTGACCAACGGGCTTTACCTAGTGCTAGACGTAGTTGCCGGGGAAAACTCTAAATAACTATACTAGTATTACACAGTGGATATTTGACGAGGATATAAAAGTTTGTGAAAGAAGACTTACAGTGAGTAGCCCCACAATACAGTTATATAATTGAAAACGGATAAAGAAAGCGGGTAAACACTTACTCGGTTGTAGAGCTTCCATGCTGCTTGGTTAGTTTGTTCAACAAAGAAAGCTTTGATAATAATATTATATTCAAAATCAAAGGAGAAAGTGCTTTGAAAAGATTTTTGGGGCTTACAGCTCAAGGAGAGGCCCAAGGTTTTATTAGTGATTGCACTGTGGTTTTGAATTTGTACAGAGGGACTTATAAAAGTGACTGATGCCTAAAAAAGGTTTTCTGTACAAAGGGATGGGTCTTACACTCTCTCAAGAGGCCCAAAGGTGTTTAAAGAAAAAGAACGGGGCTTATAACACGAGGGTAGGCCCAAGGGTTTGATTTTTGACCTGGCGATCGCGCCGAGATTTTCTTTTAACGCAGAGGGACTTATACAATATCTGAGGCCCAAAATTATTTTGGTTAAAAGGGGATTGGGTCTTATACTCTATTAGAGGCCCAAAGTGTTTAAAAGTTTTGTTTGAGTGAAAATCAAGGAAACCCTAAATTTGTTTTCTTTTAAAAGGAAATATTTAAAGAAAACCAAATAAAAATGATAAAAATAACAAATAAGTTTGAATAAACCACTTGTGATTTTTGTTGAAGGTTTGAAAAATGAGGTTTTAATCACAAGATAAATTAAAACTCATTTGGTTTTGATTTTCAAGGTAAATATTAGCTTTTAAATGTTAAAAAACAATTAAAAAGGAATTTATTCACAAAAATACTAATTATATTAAATAACTAATATTAATTTTATTTTTTTTGTGGAATAAAATATTTCAACATTTTTGTGATTTTTTGCAAAAAGAACCAATAAAAAATAATTAAAATTGAGGGAGTAATTAATTTTTCAAATCATTAAAAATAATAAGAAAAACAATAAAAAAAGTGGAGAAAATAGCAAAAAGAGGATCTGGGGTGAGGGGGATTTGAACCCCAGACTTCTTATGTATAGGGCACGCGCCTTACCACTGGGGTGGTGATACATCCGTTGATAGAAACACAACCACAAATATACAAGGCTTGCCTTGTTTTTGGCCTGGCCCAAGGCAAGGCAAGGCAAGATTTTGGTTGAAAACGTGAAGGCCATAACTTTCTCATTTCTCCATGGATTGGGACAAAATTTAGGTCTATCCTGCCTAGAATTTCACAAGGAATCCAATGGTGGTGGTATTTTTTTTTTTCAGATCATGCCCCTATTGAAAAACCCGATAGTGGTTTTGAAATAGGCCATGATTTGCATTTTCTATGCCATCTCTTGGTACAAGCATGAATTACATGATAAATTGGTGCAAACACAACACATATAACATGTATAAGGTGTGATGATCAGTGGACATCAAAAGAAAGCATGGTTCAAAGAATCCAAGTTGTGATGCTTACCTCTTTTTGGAGCTTTTGTGCAATCTGCCAAGCCACTTGTTCCAGAAATGATTTGATGCTTTGAACAACCTCAAATGATCTCTTAGAAGATTTTAGGATGGTTGGAATCAGCTGGAAATCTCAGGAACAAGTTTGAGATCTTTCTTGCAAAAGGGGCAAAAGTGGCCAAAATAGCAACTCTCTCAAATGGTGTTCCAGATGGGGGAAACCATTTGGGATAGTTCAAGGATGATATTTGGAGTGTGTTTGAGGTTTTATCTAGTTTGGAAAGTGTCTGAATCAAGACATGGCTTGAAAAATGCACAAAATTCCTATTTTGAGGTTTTGAGAGGTGACTTTGTGATTTTGGTGTTACAGGTGACTTGTGAGAGTTTGGACAACTTAGATATGATATATTGGATGTGTTTGGATCATAAGCTGTGGTGGAATTGCTTTCTAACTCAGAAACTCAGAGTTACCTTGGTAAAGAAGGTATTTTTGCCTAGAGAAAGAGATTTTGAGAAAAGCAAGTGTTGTAGTGCTTTGGTGTACTCAAACTGAACACAATTGAGCTCTATTTATAGTAGAGCAAGTTTGTTTTGGCTATAAAAGTGAATGGCAACTGCAGCAGAGGTTTGGACAATGTTGTGCAATGAGAATCCAAGTCTCCTCTAGCCATTGACTAGAGGTTAGGGCACAAGCTGCTAGTCCCCTTGGTCTTGGATAAGTCTTGACTGAATTTAGTTGGAAATGGCTCAGTCCATGCCACCTTGGTGCATCCATTAAATGCTCCAAAACAAAATTGGAGTCTCGTCCCTCTTTTAGGCATTTCTAGGTTTGGCATGCTATTTTTGGTTCCAAAGACTTGGGAGGCTTGAGATCAGAGTTGGTTCCTCCTTGGTCCCCCCTTGAGGTGTTCAGATGGATGGAGTTGCTTTCCCTTTGCAAAATTTGAGCAAATAGAGCAAAACTCCAAAATCTGCCTTGCCATGACAATTTGCAGCAAGGCATATTGGCATTGTCATATCTCATGGCTCAAGTGGACTTTGATGGAGTTCTTGGCCATTTTGGAAAACCCTCATATGATACAACAACTGTTTGATCATAATTGGTTTTGATACTTTTTGGGTCCAAGTGAAAAATGCCCCTACATTTGGAAAAAAGTGAAGGCAAATTCTGACTTAGTGAAAATTTCACTAAGTGTTGGAAAAAAGTGACATTTTAACTTTTTGTGATTTTGATCATTCCATAACTCAAAATCCATGAGGAACTGGAATGAGTTATGTTTAAAGCTTTTGTAGAGTGTCATGAGAGCTACAAATCCATCTTTGGATGGGAAAAAATGGCCTTGTGGTTTAGGAGTTATGATCCTCCAAATTTGGTACCCTAGCCATTTTGTTCCATAACTTAGAAAAATTTCTAAGTTTTTATGGTTACCCCTTTTACAAGTTATACCCCTTTTCTTGAGTTTTCTTGATGAATGATGATTTCAATCACACATTAACATCATTTTAGGGTTAAACAACCATAATTGTGAAAAATCTCAAAAAGTCAAAGTTGACTTTTGTGCATAGTTGACTTTTTGTCAGATGAATTCCAAACTGTGCGATCCTCAATGAAATCAAGTCCTTGACCTAAATCAAACTTTATGGATTGATTTCATAGGTATTATAGGGTGTATTAAATCATGTCCCAAGGTTTGGGAGCATGTTTTGGTCAAAAGTCAAAGGCACTGTTGACTTTTTCCTCAAAACCCTAATTATGGTTCTGATGAAATTGAAACTTGTTGCTCAAGCTTCTTAGACTAATCCATTGTTGCAAATGGACCAATGTGGTGTATTAGAGACCCTCAAATCCTCCTTTGAGGTCTTGGCTCATGTTTTGTCCCAAAAGTCAACTTAGGGGTGAATTAGGTCAAGAAACCCTAATTCCTGATTTTTGGTGAATGCATCCCCTAAGGCTAAATTGACTTGATGTTTGGGTCCATGAGGTTCCATGGGGTATATTAGGTTATGATTTGAAGCATTGGCTCTTGCCCAGAGGAAAATTCCCATCTGAAGGCCCTGGTCGACCAAAACCCTAATTTGGTGACACTGGCGATCTTGAGGCTTGATCCACTGGGACTGTTGCAGCCTTGTGCTTAATCCTTGAGGTGGGAGTCCTCTCGATCCATTGGAGATGTTTGAGAGGTTTAGAAAAGTTGAATATCATGTCATTCCTTGATTGATCCTTTGTCTAAAGCTCAGAGAGGGATTGAAACCCTAATTCTGATTGTAGTGAAGGCTCACCCATCTTTGGGGAGACTAATGAGGCATGATGGTCCATCCATATTGTGATGATGATTTGCACAATGATGGGAAATCTTAGTGGTCAAAATTTGGGGTATGACATATGCCCCTATTTAATCTTCTTGGACCCAAAGGTGTGAATGGCGAAGGTATTCGGGCATTCGGGGTGCAAGATGATTAAATATCGGAATACCCGAAATTTTGATGGCGGTTAAGAATGGTTGTTCACGCATCCTTCTTCTTTTGCTAAGCAATGATGCTTAGAAAAGGTAAACTTCCCCTCGATCCTAGTTTCCTACCAAGGAACTGGTCTAAGTTTCTGATACAAACTTCCCCTCGATCCTGGCTTCCTACCAAGGAACTGGTCTCAGTTTCTGATACAAACTTCCCCTCGATCCTGGTTTCCTACCAAGGAACTGGTCTTAGTTTCTGAAGTAAACTTACCCTCGATCTTGGCTTTCTACCAAGGAACTGGTCTCAGTTTTTGATACAAACTTCCCCTCGATCCTGGTTTCCTACCAAGGACCTGGTCTCAGTTTCTTTTGTTAATTAACTTACTTGACAAGGGACGCTATTTGTAGCGATTTTCCTCAAACTTCTCGCCGAATTTTCCTGGGGAGATGCCATTTGATAGAAAAACTTTCGATGTCAGACTTGCTGGAGAACCCAATTGTCTGATTTGTAGAGTTTTACAAACTTCTCTGTTGGAGATACCATTCATTGACTCTACTAGAGGAGAATGAGTCTCTCGAGAGACTGTTTTCTGCTTGGGCATTTACATCATACTTTTCTCGGGATCTTCTCGGAGAACTGCCATATGATATGATCCAATTTTGAGGTGCCGATGACCTTTTCGTCAGCGGATTTTTCGGAGAAAAACTGCTGTATTGTCGAATCTCTGATTAATAGGCTTTCTCTGGGGATTTTCCTTAATCCGGGAAAGCGAAGACATCACCTTCAATGGCGAAGAGTGATGTTTGTCTAAAGGTTCTCTGGAATTTCAGAGGTTCAAGTTATCAAAGTGGTCGAGGACCGTCTCTAATCCAGGGATAAACTGGAGAGAGATTACTTAGATGATTCACTTTCTGATGAGGAAAGAACTGACAACTCGATTGCGAAGAATTTTATCACTAGGGGACAAGACCGACTAGAGTGATAGTGATGCAATATGAATATGAATGTAAATCAATAATGCATGATGTATGTATGTTTATGCTGACACAACTAACACGACATACAGACTAATAGATGAACACGACTGGATACTCGGCCACAATGGGGAGATAAAAAGTATCGCTGGTTCACAATAGCAATTCTGCCTTGCTTAGGAAAGATAGTCCTTGTGGGGAGCCATCTTGGTCAGGCTTAGGAGGTGAGAACTATGCTGGGGGTGTCATATGAAACACGGTCTCTGACACAGTTGATTCTTCATTCAGGTGCACTGGTTTAGAAGGAGTACTTTGATTCTGCACTTTGAAGCTTAACCGCCTTTGGGAGAAGCAATTGATATTCTTTCAATGTTCAATAGTCAAAAGTATTTGCCATCTTTATTTTAAAATCCAAAAAATTGGACAAGTAAATTCATTTTTGTTTCGTTTAAAGAATCGTTGATCATGGTAAAATGTCGTTCTATAAAGCTAAAGCAAATAAGAATTGCAAACAAAAGCACAAGGGCTCAAATTTTATTGATAGGATGGAAATCAGCCAAACGCGTGATTCCATAGAGTATTTACAAAGTTTAGAAAAGGGTAATTTAAGGGAAAAGGGCTACATCGAAACATAACGACCGCTATCCTTCTACCAACTTTGAATTCGGGACATCCTGAGCTTCTTTCGAAGATGACCTTGACTGGAGTTTTCTGATGGATGGTAGGACTGTTGCTAGGGGATTTGCCCCTGTTGGATGTAGTTACTTGCCATTATCCCTAACTTGTGCTTGGATTGTAGTTTGAGATTTCCGATCCATCGGGATGACTTTTTGATTATGTCTCTAATTTTTGCCTGGACCGCCCTTTCGGGTTTTCAATCCACCGAGACTGTTTTTTTTTCTTTCTTTTTTTTAGTTTAGATGAAGTATTTCTTGACTACGTCAACATTTGTGAGGTAGGAAAATTCCTCTCCGTCTATGGTTGCAAGTCTCAAGGCACCGCCTGATAAAACTTTCTTGACCACGTAGGGGCTATCATAATTCGGAGTCCATTTGCCCCAAGAATCAGTGAGAAATGATTGTATCTTTTTGATATAACTGACCGTGGCATAGTGCCGTTATTCGTTTCTCTTCGATCAGATTCAGTTCATCGTGTCGACTTTGACACCATTCAGCCTCTGTTAGCTTAGCTTCCATCAATACCCGGATCGATGGGATCTCTACTTCTATGGGGAGAACTGCTTCTATGCCATATACTAGAGAGAAAGGGGTTGCCCATGTTGAAGTGCGGACAGATGTGCGATAACCATGAAGAGCAAAGGGCAGCATTTCGTGCCAGTCTTATTAGGGTACAACTATCTTTTGAACGATCTTCTTGATGTTCTTGTTAGCCGCTTCTACCGCTCCGTTCATCTTGGGTCGGTAGGGAGATGAGTTATGGTGTTCGATTTTGAACTCTGCGCACAACTCTTTCATCATCTTATTGTTCAAGTTAAATCCATTATCTATAATGATCTGGCTTAGAACACCATAACGGCAAATGATGTTATTTTTGATAAAGCGGACCACCACTTGTCGAGTTACATTGGCGTATGACGCTGCTTCGACCCACTTGGTGAAGTAGTCAATGGTGACTAGAATGAACCGATGTCTGTTTGCAGCCTTGGGCTCAATCATGCCGATCATGTCGATTCCCCATATGGAAAAAGGCCACGGGGAGGAAAGAACTTTGAGATGTGTTGGCGGTACATGGATTTTGTCGGAGTATATCGGACACTTGTGACATCTCCTCATGTACTTGTAGCAGTCGGATTCCATGGTCAACCAGTAGTACCCTGCTCTCAGAATTTTTCTCGCCATTATGTGTCCGTTAGCATGAGTGCCAAATGATCCTTCGTGAATTGCTTTCATCAGCATGTCTGCTTCTGGTCTGTTTACGCATCGGAGCAAGACCATGTCGAAATTTCTCTTATATAGTGTGTCACCGCTCAGGAAGAAACAGCCAACCAGCCTTCTGAGGGTTTTTCTGTCTTTCCTTAGTGCCCCAGGTGGGTACTCTTGCTTCTGAAGGAAGCATTTGATATCGTGATACCAAGGTTTGTCGTCTATGACTGCTTCGATCACGAAGATGTAAGCGGGCCATTCAAGGCGCATTATGTCGATCTTAGGTAAGTCGGTCCATTGACCTACACTAATCATGGAAGAGAGGGTGGCTAAGGCATCAGCCATGTGATTCTCTTCACGAGGGATATGATGAAACTCGATTCTGTTGAAGAATGGTAACAACCTTCTCGCATAGTCTTTGTAAGGAATCAATCTGGATTGGTATGTGTTCCAATATCCTTTGATCTGATTGATAACCAGGGCTGAGTCGCCATATACATCCAAGTACTTGATCCTCAAATCAATTGCTTCCTCGAGACCCATAATACAAGCTTCGTATTCGGCCTCGTTGTTTGTGCACTTGAATATAAGTCTGGCAGTGAAAGGAATATGGGTACCCTGAGGTGTTATGATGATTGCCCCAATTCTGTTTCCATAATGATTGACAGCTCTGTCAAAGATTAGTCCCCATTAGGAACCTGGTTCTGGCCCTTCACTGGGTAACGGTTCATCGCAATCTTTCATTTTTAAATACATGACATCTTCGTCTGGGAAGTCAAATCCGACTGATTCCTGATCGTCAATCAGTTGATGAGCCAAATGATCGGCTAAAATACTTCCCTTAACGGCTTTTTGAGCATGGTATTCCATATCATATTCTGATAACAACATCTGCCAACGGGCAATCCTTCCCGTGAGAGCAGGTTTTTCAAATACATACTTGATTGGATCCATCTCTGAGATTAACCAAGTAGTGTGACGAATCATGTACTGGCGAAGACGTTTGGCTGCCCAAGCCAAAACGCAGTAAGTTTTCTTAAGCATAGTGTACCGAGTCTCGCAGTCGGTGAATTTCTTGCTCAGATAGTAAATGGCATACTCCTTCCTTTTTGTTTCATCTTGTTGGCCAAGTACACAACCCATGGAGTCCTCTAAAACTGTGAGGTAGATGATCAGTGGTCTTTCTTCCATTGGAGGTGATAGAATCGGTGAGTTCAATAGGTATTCCTTAATACTGTTGAAGGTGGTTTGGCAATCTTCTGTCCAAATGCAGTCCTGGTTCTTTTTGAGTAATTTAAAAATTGGCGCACATGTCGCAGTCATGAGGAATATGAATCTGGAGATGTAGTTCAAACATCCTAGGAATCCTCTGACTTGTTTTTCAATTTTCAGAGAAGGCATTTGGTGAATGGCCTTGACCTTGTCAGGATCAACCTCAATTCCTTTTTGGCTGACGATGAACCCTAAGAGTTTCCCTGAACGGACACCGAAGGTGCACTTGTTGGGATTCAAGCGGAGTTTGTACTTTCTTAACCGCTCGATTTCTTTGTGTATCACGTCATGAAAAAGAGTAGTCATGGCCCGTTGATAGGTTGCCCCAACGTTCTTCAGACCGAACGGAATTACCTTGTAACAAAAGGTACCCCATGGGGTGATGAGGGAAGTTTTCTCCATGTCTTTCGACGCAATTTTTATCTGATTATAGCCCGAGAATCCATCCATGAAGGAGAAAACTTTGAACTTTGTAGTACTATCAACCAGCATGTCAATGTGTGGTAAAGGAAAGTCGTCCTTTGGACTAGCCTTGTTTAGATCTCTGTAATCGACACATATTCTGACTTTTCCGTCCTTTTTTGGAACGGGTACGATATTGGCTAACCATTGAGGATATTTTGATGTGGCGAGGAAACCTACATCAATCTGTTTCTGTACCTCATCTTTGATTTTGACGGCCATGTCCGGGTGAGTCCGTCTCAACCTCGGTTTTACTGGCAGACATTTCGATTTTAACGGTAGATGATGTTCCACGATGCTGGTATCCAACCCTGGCATGTCCTGGTAGGACCAAGCAAACACATCGGGAAATTCTTTGAGAAGGTTTGTCAAACTCTCTTTGGCAGTGGGACTGAGCAGTGCCCCAATCCTGATTTCTTTTCTCTCTTTTTCCGAACCCACGTTGATTGTTTCTAACGGCTCTTTGTGAGGTTCAATGGACCTTTCCTCTTGTCGGAGTAATCGGGAGATCTCTTATGGAATTTTGTCGTCATTCTCTTCTTTAGCCCCAAATATCGGGAATTCAAAGTCAGGAGAAGGCATCGGATTGTATGTTTCAACGGGGTTTAAAACAAGCAATCTGCATGACGTGATGATTTGTTTTTAGAAGAGATAGAGAGAATGAAAAAGTGTGGGTGCAGTGTTTTTTCTTTTGAAAACTGCTTGTTTTTTATTATTGAATTGTTTTTTAGGATTGCCATTTTCCAAAAAGCGAAAAGAGAAAACAGAAATAATGCGAAAATTACAGGACGACATTATTTTATTTATGAACAAGTCGATTCTTGAAACTACTGCCCTATAAAATAAAACTATGTCGCTTTGGGCGAAGCAAAGAGGGATATTTACAGAAAGCGAGCCCTATCAAAACATCCTTTTCACCTGAGCCAGGTGAAAGGTTAAAGACGGCAATTACTTTGACTTATGAATAATCTTTGGAACATCGACAGCAACCCACTGGCGGTGAACTCCTCGGTGAATCACAAAGTCTGGTACCTTTCTTGATTTGTCTTCAGAAATAGTGCTGATTTCTGGTGGAGCAGGATCATTGGAATCTGTCTCCCAGGCAGAGTTGTCGTAGGAGGATTCCTCAGTTGTACTTTGTATAGTATTTGTGCTCTCAGGCAAATCTCCCCATCCAGTTGGCTGGATATCTTCAAACCTGATACGAGAGCTTTCGGGAGCGGTATACTTGACCATGTAGTCATATTTTCCACTAGGTTGTCCTAGGGTGTCCCACACTTCTTTGGAACTGGAGGAGTCATCTCTCTCGATGACGTTGACCTCGGGAAAAGCATAGTTGATGAATTCTAGTTCGGCAAGCTTTGCCAATTCATCGCTGTACTGGATATTTTCTGAATGACCTGAGTGTTGATCCCATGACATGCTAGGGATGCAGGTATTCTATTCAATGACGCTCAGCTGATTTTCATTGGTCGGCTGATTTTCTTGCCCCAAGTCTCCTGGGTATAACTGCCAGATAGGCAGGCCATCCATTGGGCCGTAATAGTCGTGGTCAAATTTGTATTTCATCAGAGTGTCTTTCTCTAATGAGTTTGGTGGAGCACGACATCCTTCAGGATCACAATCTCCGTATATCATTTTGACATCTGACCTCGGTATAAGTCTCAGACTCTGTGCGGGATAGCAAAAGGGCGTAGGCACCTCTTCCTGAGACATATAACCGTCCTTGTTGAGATAGGACTTCCATTCCTCATCCGTATCGGAGGGATCTCCCTCGTTGATAGTATGGACGGTATGAGGCACTAGGTGAAGGAAACCTCCACTGTGGAAGAAATCTTGAATGGGATGAAGACTTTCATTGTTTCCAGCTGTCTGGGTACAGACTGGAGAAAACCCAAGACCCTTCTTTGTTTTGTTATCGATGGGAATGACAAGCTGTCCTCATCCTTTTGTATTGTTATTTTTGACCACTTCGAGGGCATCTCTGTATGAGGAAATTGAGGTTCCTTTCTCTGATTGATTCTCATTGCTCACCGAAAGTGCTTGGAATGGAGTTCCAACAACCTCCTCGGATTCTACACAAGTAGACGATGCCAAGTTACTCACGAGCAAGGCTTGCTCTCCACAGACTATGATAAGTTGATCGTTCTTGACGAACTTCAGTTTCTGGTGCAGTATCGAAGTAACTGCCCCAGCCTGGTGTATCCAAGGTCTTCCTAATAAACAACTGTATGCTGCCCAGACGTTCATAACCTGGAAAGTGATTAGGAGAGTGTGAGGACCAATAGTTATGGGAAGGTCGACTTCGCCGATAACTGCTTTTCGAGATCCGTCAAATGCTTTGACGATGACCTCACTGCCCCTCATCAGGGGTCATTTGAATGATAGTCGCATTAAAGTGGACTTCAGCATAACGTTGATGGCCGATCCTGTGTCTACCAGTACGCTGGCTAAAGCATCGTCCTGACAGTTAACTATGATATTGAGTGCCATATTGTGGCTTTTGGCCCCCTCTGGCAAATCCTCATCACTGAATCCTAAGTTGTTGCAGGAAGTGATGTTAGAGATGATGCTATCGAATTGTCGTATTGACATATCCTGTTCCACAAAGGCCTGCTCTAAGACTTTCTGTAGAGCCTTTCTGTGGGCTTCGGAACTGAGTAAAAGTGATAGCACTGAGATCTTTGAAGGAGTTTGTAACAGTTGATCAACAATGTTGTATTCACTCTTTTGGATGAGCTTCAGCATCTCATCATTGTTTTTCGAAAGGTCGGGATTACTGGATTGACCGACTGGTGGATTGGGAGCTTCTGTCTAAAGTTCCTTTTCTTTGTTAGCTTCTCCAACCCCTCGGTTGAAGATTCGACCGCTCCGTGTTACTCGACTGATGTCTGTAATATTCACGACGGAGGGTAATGGAATTTCCCTTCCATTCTCAATTATCGTTGCACCGTATTTGTAAGGGATCACCTTAGCTGGTTCATACGATAACGATCCCGGTAGATAGATAACTACAAGAGTTTTCTGACTTTTCTGACTGTCGTAAGTAACTTCAATCAGTTCCTTGCTAAGAACCTTTGATTCGTCTAGTAGAGGGATGATGGTACCAACATCTTTGTTCCTCTCAGGGCCAGAGATTACAACCAAGTCTCTAATTTGATCTGCGAAGTAGTCTGGCGTCCAGTCAATGGACCCCGAAGCTAGGTATGGGTGAATCTCCTTGCGATCCAACTGACTCTGAAGGGCTGCTCGCACGAGGTAACATCCTTGGTTATTTTCCGAATAGACTACAACGTTCATAGTTGTGTGGTGGCACCTGGCCACGCCCGCTTTGAATGTAGTGTAACCTCACTAGATCTGTTTTTGTAGATCGAACATCCTGACTTCGATGCTGAGTAGGGTTCCCATCAACCACACTAATTTGTTGCGTGTCTTCATCCATATAGATTGGAAGCCACCAGTGGTTTAATAAGTGTTGTAAATTTCTCTGAACGAGAGCGCACCCTTGGTTACTCTCACAATATACTCTGCAGTTCGGATAATCATGCAAAGTGAGAAAACCGAGTTGGACCTGCCTGACATGTAACTCTACCAAGCTGGTATGCATCAAGCGAATATCAAAGATTTGAATCATGTTGATCTGGTAAGGATTTCTATCATGGTAGTTCTGGATCCACCCAAGATCCATCTGACGCTGGAGGGCCTCTTGTACAAAAGAGCATCCTTGTTTGTTTACCGAGCAAGTCAGACATGAATTATAATCGTGACGCGGCAGATTATGATACTGACTTTGCCTTGAGTGCATTTCCATCAAGTTGACATTCATTGCACGGATGTCGTGGTTCTAAATGATGTTGGAATTCGTATAGGTCATGTTGACTCCACGAACTCGATGCTCTTGGATCCATCTGAGATCCAATTGTTCCTGTAGAGCTGATCGCACCACAGAACATCCCTGATTGTTCTTAGAACAGATATCACACTGATGATAGTTATGAGTTGGCGCATGGTCATATCCACTCTGTCTACAATGCATCTTGACCAAGTTGGCCCTTAATAAGAGTACATCATGAATTTGATAGATGTTGTTAGAGTCTCCCTCTATCAAGTTAACTGTAGCTTTTTCGTGTTGAGGCAGCGGGTTTGTGAGAACATTAGGATTCGTATCCTTGAAAGATAAGACCCCGCTCCTAACGAGCTTTTGCACATCGAATTTGAAGCTAAGACAGTTTTCTATGTTATGCCCTGGTCCTCCTTGATGGTAAGGACAAGTCTGATCGATTTTGAACCAAAAAGGTGGATTTTTCGGTACTGTAAGAGGAGACTTAGTTTGGACATGCCCCTTGACCAGTAATCATGGAAACAATTATGCGTACAACATGGGTATAGGGCCGCGTTGTACGGTTGTTATTGTACGGCGGACGAGTCTGCTGAAGAGACGGTTGATTAGGTTGGCTCTGCGCAACCTGAGGTTAATACGTAGGAATAGGCGCGAGATTGATAGCAGGAGTTACAAGTGCTACTGGTTGGTAACATCGCCTTTGCTTTCTGAGAGAGATATTCCCAATATCTTGCTCTTTCTTCTTAGGGAGAGCACTACCGTATCATTTTGTACTACTTGATGATCCAGCGTCTTTAACTAAACGTCCTTCTCAGACTGCTTCCTCAAGATGAACTCCCATGCCCACCATCTCGGTGAAGTCACTGGGTGCACTGGCGACCATTCTGTCATAGTAAAATGAGCTCAAGGTCTTTAAGAAGATCTTTGTCATCTCTTTTTCCTCAAGAGGTGGAAAAATCTGAGCGGCAATTTCACGCCATCTCTAAGCGTATTCTTTAAAGGTTTCCTTATCCTTTTGTGACATGGATCTGATTTGATCTCTGTCCGGTGCCATGTCCAGATTATATTTGTATTGTTGGATGAAAGCAGTGCCAAGAACTCTGAGCGTTCCGATCGTAGCGCGGTTTAAACCCATGTACCATTTTAATGCGACACCGATTAAACTATCCTGAAAGTAGTGAATCAATAGTTCCTGGTTCTTTGTCTGAGCTGACATCTGCCGTGCGTACATCACTAAATGACTATGAGGGAAAGAGTTACCCTTGTATTTTTCAAAGTCGGGCACTTGGAACTTGTGCGGAACTTTCACATTAGGGAGTAAATAAAGGTCCGCGACGTCCTTTCCAAATAAATCCTGATCGCGAAGGGCCTGCAGTTCTTTCTGCATTTCTAGGAACTGTTCCTGGAACTCATTCATTTTGTCAAACATGTTGTCGTTTCCACCAGAAGGTATTTGTGGAATCTGTCCTTCCGGGACAGTGTGTACCACGGGTGATGGTAAAGTCATTATGGCCGAGACTTTTGGTGCCTCTCGAAGTTTGTAACCTTCAGGAGTTGCTGTCATGCCCCTGGCATCTTCGCTTTCCCGAAGTTTGTAACCTTCAGGCCCAGCGGCTCCTATTGCGGTTCTCTGATCCTCAGCGATCGGCAGAACATATCCTTCCGAGATATAGTTAAGTGGCATGCCCCATGGGCGATCTTTCGGCATCTTGTACCTAGGATCATACTTCTCCACTATGGGCGTTGATGTGATCTCTGAGATCACAGTCCTTTGTTGTTGCATCTGAGCTTCTACTAGAGCTTGCATGTCGTTATGAAGCTTTCTCAGATCCTCTTTCAGAGTGTCGATCTCTTTTCTCAGCTCTCTGTTCTCTTCCTCAAGATCATCCATCTTTTTCTGACGATTGGCCCGAGTATTGTACGAATGAGACAATTTGACTCTAGAATCGAGACGCAAACGTAAGATTCGTAGGTAAGAAGAATGTGTTTATGAGAATGATGAATGCAATGATTATTAATTATTTTTGTTTATTCAAAGTAAACTTTGAAAATTAGATTGCAAATATCAAACAGTGGGGAAACCCCGTTTTATTGAATTCAAAGGATTACGGAAATGGAAATACAGTAGATTACAAAGTGCTGAAAAAGGAAATCTAAACTAATGGATCCTGAGTCCTCTCTGAAGAGAGCTTAAGTGCTGGTTCGGTTGCTTTCCTTTTCTTTGACCGAGGCTCTTGGGCCGTTGTCGGGTTATCATTACTTTGCCAAGTGAAAGGAGCGAGCAAATTACTTTGGTCATCCTGATTCTCTACAGCATGTTGCTCTAGAATCTCAATCAGAGCATCCCTTTCTCTTAACAGTTGAAGTATTTTCTTACACTCCACATTGAGAATAAGGTACTTGTTCCTCCAAGACCTCTTCTCCTGCTGAACTTTGCTGAGAGTAACCTGAAGTTTTTCCATCTCAGACATAAAGTAAAGGGCAGAGTCCCTTAATGGAAGAACTTCCTGACGAGGGTAAGGCATCCTTAGCTTGAGAGCTCTAGTTTGTACCCAATGGAGATAAGGCTCCATCAAGACACAGTCTGGTTTTCCTAGAGACTCTCTTCCTTTTTTGTGAACATGATTCCAAGTGTGCACTATTTCCGTCTTTAGTGCCCTGTCATTTTCTCCTTCCTTGAAGAAAAGACCTTCCAGATGAGCATTCCGTGGGACGTGCCTCATCGGGTATCCAAATTGACGACGAACGAGAATTGGATGATAGTTGATTCCCCCCTTAGTTCCTATAAGGGGTACATTTGGGAAATTTCCACAACGGTCAATAATTCTGATCCCGTCATAGATTCGATTGTACCAATCGATGTCAGAGTTGGTAAGAGACATGATCCTCTGCGGCCAACATAAAGTATTCTTTTGATCCCAAAATGCAGCAGACTTGAGCAAATAGGAAGTGAACCATTTGTATAGCAGGGGTACACAGCATGTGATCATTCCTCCGCTGTATAAATTCCTTAATTGTACCGAATGATACGCATCTGCGAATAAGGTCGGTACGGGGTTTCCGATCAGGAAAATCTTAATAGCGTTGATATCTACAAAATTATCGATGTTGGGAAACAAAAATAACCCGTAGGTGAGAAAAACAAAGATGCTCTCGAAAGCGGCCACGTTCCCTATACTAGCAAAGTACAGGGCTTTCTTTGTTAAGAACTGGGCTGGAAAACCTTGGGTTCCACCCTTAGTGGTCATGTGAGTCCTGACTTCTGACTCATCCGAATAAAATGCTCTTGCAATATTCTGATCCTTTGGAATTTCTTCCAGTCCAGAAAAGGGAGCTTGATCAGTAATATGTAAACCAGTCAGGTGAGAATACTTCTCCAGCGTTGGTGCAAGCTGATAATCCGAGAATTTGAAACAGTGATAGACCGGATTGTAGAACTGGATTAACGTGGACAGGATTCCTTCGATTACATGAACCCTTAACAAGGACAATAGTCCCATATACTTGGCTTTGAAAGCCTTGTGGTTGGTGATCATTCTCGCCAAACCTCTTAAATCCTCTAACTTTGGAACCTTGAAGGTGTACTTATGAGTTTTCCTTCTACTGAATTCCATTAGCGCAATCTCCCTTCTCTGACATTTGCAATCATTGTCTTAGTTTAATTTGAAAAAGAGAGACTAGAAGAGAAGATTTTTCTTTTTTTGAATGTTTTTTTAGATGAATGTATGAATGCAGCACAGAAAAACATAGAAAAAACATGGGGCCAAAGGGTCGGTGTCATGAAGTCAAGGCTCTACCCCCCCCCCAAAGGTTTATACTGGTGATTTTTTGTACCTGTCCCAAAATCATTGACCCCTCTAGGATAACAACAGTAAGCGAATCGCCAGCGAGCTGATGTACCCTGGAGTGATCTCAGATGAGGGTAGTATCGCGTGACAACTATTTCTGATAGCTTCTGCACTACAAAATGGCTTAAGTCTACTAAAAACCTCTGCTTCTCAGATAACCCAGTCGACCACACTACTTTCAACAACCGAAGTCCTATAGGCAATGTATCTGCAAAGGGAGTCTCCACTGAGTTTGATGGTCGATCAGGGGCTCTTAACTGGAATTCACTCCCAGTAAGATTACCCGCATTGCCATCACCTTTCTTAGGTGTATACTCGATATTTCCACATGCGGCATCACACGCATTCCCATTAGCAGAAAAATAAACAGAGATATCAATTAGGAAAAACAGTATATATATTTTTCTTAATCATCCTAGACCTCTAGTCTTATGATCCTATATAGACAATGACTCCCCAGCAGAGTCGCCATTTCTGTGACATGAATTTAGGGTTTCAACCAGAGAGATAAGAGGGACAAAAATGCCCAGCGTGGCCCCACGGTGGGCGCCATTTTTCTATAGCGAGCGATTTTGGACGTGGTTCTTAAGCACTGTCACTCTGGGGTACTACAGGTCGATTCATTTTTTATCCTATTGAAGCTGATGAAGGAAGGGAAATAGATATCTTCAATTAACCCTACTTGCATACTGAGTTTAAACAGATGACTGTAGGTTTACAAATGCGGTTTAGATTGTGGGCCTCTCTCTGCTTATTTTGCTAAGAATGAAATGACGGGACTATTTGTGAGGATGTTTGGACTGATGCTTTTTGATTGATGTATGAAGGTACGTGATTTTAGGTTTTTGATTAGTGTGCTCGCTAAGATTCTTTTGCAATCTTATGCCTACGTATTCCCGTTTAACGAAATAGGGAAATCAGAGCGGTCGTAGTTCCTCCTATTCTATGGGAGGAAAAAGGTTGTTTTAGTGTCTTGTTCAAAGCCCAAAACGTGAAGATAAATGTGGTTTGTATCTTGTTCAAAGCCCAAGATGTGAAGCTGGAGGGTCTATTTGTATCTTGTTCGAAGCCCAAGATGTGAAGCTAAAGGGTTTTGACTTTAGAGAGAATTTGTCATCTCTAAAGGGGGTCTGTTTGTCACAACTGTTGGGTGACTGATTATAAAGGAGAATTACTTTAACTGGGATATGTGAATCCAGTAATGCCATAATTTCCTTTATAGGGGATTTTTAACCTGAAGGAGAAGACTTTAACTCAGTGTAGAGCAATGCCATCTTTCCTTAGGAATTTCTCATGCTAAAAGAGGGACAGTGGCGTGGATGTAAATAATCCAGAGGCTTGCCGCTTACAACAATTAGATGGGGGAAAAAGGAGTTGTTGATGTTTGTATACTGTTAGCAAGGCACAAATTTTGATGCTAAAAGGTTGATTGACTCAACCGAGGTTTCCTTATACAAAGCCTAAGAGGAGGCTATTGACCCAACAAGAGGGTGTTTTTATGTGTCTCGCATGAAGCCCGAGAGAGAGACTAAAAAGGTTGACTCAACAAGAGAGTGCTTTTGTATGTGTCTTGTATGAAGCCCAAGACAGAGGCTAAAGGTGTTTGACTCAACAAGAGAGTCTTTGAACCTCGTACGATGCCCGAGATAAAGGCTGAAAATGTTTGAATCAAAAAGAGAGTCTTTTATACTCAACAAGAGAGTGTTTTTGTATCTCGTACGAAGCCCGAGATAGAGGCTAAAAGTGGTTGACTCAACAAGAGAGTCTTTTAGACCCAACAAGAGAGTGTGAATAGGTTAGCTCCGTTGGGGAGAATCATTGTACAAAGCCCAAGAGGAGGCTATTGTAACTATTTCAGTCTAGTGACAGGTCCAGTATATTGGATAAAGAGAAAATCAGTTCTTATAAAGGGACTAATTAAAAGTATTTTTGTGCTTTGGGATTCATCAGAGGATTAGGGTTATTTCCTGTTCTTTAAGGAAATGGGAAATCCAAAGGGTATTGAGACTGTCCAAGTCTACTGGTGTTTTGGAGAAATCGATTCTCGGATAGTGAATGATCTTTGTATGATGCCCAAGAGAAGGTTGGTATGTTAAGGGATGAAGGTCAACCCATTAACTGGTCTGACACTTGACTCAAAAAGACAGCTCTAGCAAATTGATGACTAGGTTTTGTTCCTATACCTGTAGAGGTCTTTGGGTCCTTGTACAAAGCCCAAGAGAAGGCATGCGAGCTTTTAAGAAGCCGAATGGTCCTTGTACAACGCCCAAGAGGAGGGGGGATGCTTTTAAGAAGCCTGTGGGTCCCCAAACCCCGAGAAGTTCAACACAAGCCATTCACCGAGAATAGATCAAGCCAGGAAAGTCCGAGAATTTGGAAGAAACTCAAGAGATGCCATTCACGGAGAAAAGATCATCCCTGGGGAGTAGAGTCTCTTTGACAATTTCTAAGGGTGACAGTATGAGAAAGGGTTCACCAGGAATGCTGCCTTTCACGTCTCCATATTGTTTAACCCCAAGAGGAGGGAAGACCGTGTCTGGTAATCCTATGGGGATCTAGTTTTGTTTGAATTCTAGAGTGAGCAACAGGCTTTACCTAGTGCTAGACGTAGTTGTCAGGGAAAACTCTAAATAACTATACTAGTATTACACAATGGATATTTGACGGGGATATAAAAGTTTGTGAAATAAGACTTACAGTGAGCAGCCCCACAATACAGTTATATATATGAAAGCGGATAAAGAAAGCGGGTAAACACTTACTCGGTTGTAGAGCGTCCATACTGTTTGGTTAGTTTTTTCAACAAAGAAAGCTTTGATAATAATATTATATTCAAAATCAAAGGAGAAAGTGCTTTGAAAAGATTGTTGGGGCTTACAGCTCAAGGAGAGGCCCAAGGTTTTATTAGTGATTGCACTGTGGTTTTGAATTTGTACAAAGGGACTTATACAAGTGACTGAGGCCCAAAAAAGGTTTTTTGTACAAAGGGATGGGTCTTACACTCTCTCAAGAGGCCCAAAAGTGTTTAAAGAAAAATAACGGGGCTTATAACACGAGGGTAGGCCCAAGGGTTTGATTTTTGAACTGGCGATCGCGCCGAGATTTTCTTTTAACGCAGAGGGACTTATAAAATATCTGAGGCCCAAAATTGTTTTGGTTAAAAGGGGATTGGATCTTACACTCTATTAGAGGCCCAAAGTGTTTAAAAGTTTTGTTTGAGTGAAAATCAAGGAAACCCTAAATTTGTTTTCTTTTAAAAGGAAATATTTAAAGAAAACCAAATAAAAATGATAAAAATAAAAAATAAGTTTGAATAAACCACTTGTGATTTTTGTTGAAGGTTTGAAAAATGAGGTTTTAATCACAAAATAAATTAAAACTCATTTGGTTTTGATTTTCAAGGTAAATATTAACTTTTAAATGTTAAAAAACAATTAAAAAGGAATTTATTCACAAAAATACTAATTATATTAAATAACTAATATAAATTTTATTTTTTTGTGGAATAAAATATTTCAACATTTTTGTGATTTTTTGCAAAAAGAACCAATAAAAAATAATTAAAATTGAGGGAGTTATTAATTTTTCAAATCATTAAAAATAATATGAAAAACAATAAAAAAGTGGAGAAAATAGCAAAAAGAGGATCTGAGGCGAGGGGGATTCGAACCCCAGACCTCTTGTTTATCTGGGGTGGTGATACATCCGTTGATAAAAACACAACCACAAATATACAAGGCTTGCCTTGTTTTTGGCCTGGCCCAAGGCAAGGCAAGGCAAGATTTTGGTTGAAAAAGTGAAGGCCATAACTTTCTCATTTCTCCATGGATTAGGACAAAATTTAGGTCTATCCTGCCTAGAATTTCACAAAGAATCCAATGGTGCTGGTATTTTTTTCAGATCATGCCCATATTGAAAAACCCGATAGTGGTTTTGAAATAGGCCATGATTTGCATTTTCTATGCCATATCTTGGTACAAGCATGAATTACATGATAAATTGGTGCAAACACAACACATATAACATGTATAAGGTGTGCATGATCAGTGGACATCAAAAGAAAGCATGGTTCAAAGAATTCAAGTTGTGATGCTTACCTCTTTTTGGAGCTTTTGTGTAATCTGCCAAGCCACTTGTTCCATAAATGATTTGATGCTTTGAACAACCTCAATTGATCTCTTAGAAGCTTTTAGGATGGTTGGAATCAGCTAGAAATCTCAGGAACAAGTTTGAGCTCTTTCTTGCAAAAGGGGCAAAAGTGGCCAAAATAGCAACTCTCTCAAATGGTGTTCCAGATGGGGGAACCACTTAGGACAGTTCAAGGATGATATTTGGAGTGTGTTTGAGGTTTTATCTGGTTTGGAAAGTGACTGCATCAAGACATGGCTTGAAAAATGCACAAAAGTCTTATTTTGAGGTTTTGAGAGGTGACTTTGTGATTTTGGTGTTACAGGTGACTTGTGAGAGTTTGGACAGCTTAGATATGATATATTGGATGTGTTTGGATCATAAGCTGTGGTGGAATTGCTTTCTAACTCAGAAACTCAGAGTTACCTTGCTAAAGAAGGTATTTTTGCTTAGAGAAAGAGATTTTGAGGAAAGCAAGTGTTGTAGTGCTTTGGTGTACTGAAACTAAACACAATTGAGCTCTATTTATAGTAGAGCACGTTTGTTTTGGCTGCAATAGTGAATGGCAACTGCAGCAGATGTTTGGCCAATGTTGAGCAATGAGAATCCAAGTCTCCTCTAGCCATTGACTAGAGGTTAGGGCACAGGCTGCTCGTCCCCTTGGTCTTGGATAAGTCTTGACTGAATTCAGTTGGAAATGGCTCAGTCCATTCCACCTTAGTGCATCCATTAAATGCTCCAAAACAAAATTGGAGTCTTGTCCCTCTTTTAGGCATTTCTAGGTTTGGCATGCTATTTTTGGTTCCAAAGACTTGGGAGGCTTGGGATCAGAGTTAGTTCCTCCTTGGTCCCCCCTTGAGGTGTTTAGATGGATAGAGTTGCTTGCCCTTTGTAAAATTTAAGCAAATCGAGCAAAACTCCAAAATATGCCTTGCCATGACAGTTTGCAGCAAGGCATATTGGCATTGTCATATCTCATGGCTCAAGTGGACTTTGTTGGAGTTCTTGGCCATTTTGGAAAGCCCTCATATGATACAACAACTATTTGATCATAATTTGTTTTGATACTTTTTGGATCCAAGTAAAAAATGCCCCTACATTTAGAAAAAAGTGAAGGCAGATTCTGACTTATTGAAAATTTCACTAAGTGTTGGAAAAAAGTGACATTTTCACTTTTTGTGATTTTGATCATTCCATAACTCAAAATCCATGAGGAATTGGAATGAGTTATGTTTGAAGCTTTTGTAGAGTTCCATGAGAGCTACAAATCCACCTTTGGATGGGAAAAAATGGCCTTGTGGTTTAGGAGTTATGATCCTCCAAAGTTGGTACCCTAGCCACTTTGTTCCATAACTTAGAAAAATTTCTAAGTTTTTATGGTTACCCCTTTTACAAGTTATCCCATTTTTCTTATTTTTCTTGATGAATGATGATTCCAATCACACATTAACATCATTTTAGGGTTAAAGAACCATAATTGCGAAAAATCTCAAAAAGTCAAAGTTGACTTTTGTGCACAGTTGACTTTTTGTCAGATGAATTCCAAACTGTGCGATCCTCTATGAAATCAAGTCCTTGACCTAAATCAAACTTGATGGATTGATTTCATAGGTATTATAGGGTGTATTAAATCATGTCCCAAGGTTTGGGAGTATGTCTTGGTCAAAAGTCAAAGGCATTATTGACTTTTTCCTCAAAACCCTAATTGTGGTTCTGATGAAATTGAAACTTATTGCTTAAGCTTCTTAGTCCGATCCATTGTTGCAAATGGATCAATGTGGTGTATTAGAGACCCTCAAATCCTCCTTTGAGGTCTTGGCTCATGTTTTGTCCCAAAATTCAACTTAGGGGTGAATTAGGTCAAGAAACCCTAATTCTTGATTTTTGGTGAATGCATCCCCTGAGACTAAATTAACTTGATGATTGGGTCCATGAGGTTCCGTGGGGTATATTAGGTTATGCTTTGAAGCATTGGCTCATTCCCAGAGGAAAATTCCCATCTGGAGGCCCTGGTTAACCAATACCCTAATTTGGAGAGACTGGCGATCTTGAGGCTTGATCCACTGGGACTGTTGCAGCCACGTGCTTAATCCTTGAGGCGGGAGTCCTCTTGATCCATTTGAGATGTTTGATAGGTTTAGACAAGTTGAAGATCATGTCATTCCTTGATTGATCCTTTGTCTAAAGCTCAGAGAGGGCTTGAAACCCTAATTCTGATTATAGTGAAGGGTCACCCATCTTTGGGGAGGCTAATGAGGCATGATGGTCCATCCATATTGTGATGATGATTTGCATAATGATGGGAAATCTTAGTGGTCAAAATTTGGGGTATGACAGGAAGCCTTTTAACCGAAGACTCTCGGCAATACAACAGTTTCTCTCTGAAAATTTGCTATAAAATGAGGTCATCAGCACCTCCAAATTAGATTACATCACATGACATTTCTCCGAAAAAGATAAAAGTATGATGTAGTATGCCCAAGCAGAAAACAACCTCTCAGAAGACTCATTTTCCCCAGTAGAGTCAACAAATGGCATCTCCAGCAGAGAAGTTTGTACACCTCTACAGCTCGGACGAATGGGTGTCCCCAACTAGTCTGACCTCAAATTTTTTCCCATCAAATGGCATCTCTCCAGTAGTAAAACTTGGCGGGAAGTTTGATGGAGACCGCTACACATAGCATCCCTTGTCAAGGAAGAAACTCGACAAGAAGAAACTGGGACCAGTTCCTTGACTGAAGACAGGATCGTGGGGAAGTTTATATAAGAAACTAAGACCAGTTCCTTGGCTGAAGACCAGGATTGAGGGGAGGTTTATTTCAAAGGAAAATTGAGACCAGTTCCTTGGCTGAAGACCAGGATCGAGGGGAAGTTTATATCAAAAACTAAGACCAGTTCCTTGGCTGAAGACCAGGATCAAGGGGAAGTTTATTTCCGAAACTAAGACCAGTTCCACGGCTGAAGACCAAGATCGAGGGGATGTTTCACCCTTTTCTGAGTATCATTGCTTAGCAAAAGAAGATGGATGAGCGAATTACCATTCATAACCACCGTCAAAATTTCGGGTATTCCGATATTTAATCCTCTTGCACCCCGAATGCCCGAATACCTTTGCCATTCACACCTTCGGGCCCAAGAAAATTAAATAGGGGCATCTGTCATACCCAAAATTTTGACCACCAAGATTTCCCATCATTGTGCAAATTGTTACCACAATATGGATGTACCTCCATGCCTCATCAATCGCTGAATTAGGGTTTTGGACGACCGGGACCTCTAGAGTGAGATTTTAACAAGAGGATGATCCAAGACTTTAACATGCGACTCAATATCCTCAAAATAACCCTAGGGATCCATTTACAAAGATGAATGACCCTCAGAGGATGCATTCCTCAAAAGTTGAGAATTAGGGTTTTACGCGCCGAACCGCTCTGGAGCCAAAAGTCAAAACATGACTTTTTTTTGGCAAAAATGATCCCTATGAGTCATATTTTAATAAAATGTGACTTATAATGTCATTTGAACAAGAATTGGTCAAGAAATCATGATAACTTGTAAAAGGGGTAACTTTGAAAAATTGAAATTTTTTCTATGTTATTAAGTTTGAATGATTTTGGTACCAACTTCCAAGGACCATAACTTGTGATCCAAGCAGCCATTTTGGGTGATCCAAAGCCTTATTTGTAGATCTTCCTACACTCTACAAAAGCTTCAACTACCTCAAACTCCAATTCTTCATGTATTTTAAGTTATGGAGTGATCAAAATGACAAAAATGAAGGAAATGACACTTTTTCAACACTTAGTGAACACCAATGTTCATGAGGATTTTTCAATGGGATCCAAATAGTTTCAAGATAAACTATGATCACACATGGATTATATCATATGGGGGATTTTTTAAAAGTACAAGAGCCTCCCATAACTCAACCTGAGCAGGGAGATATGATCCCCTCAAAATCACCATTTCCAACTGTCTTGTACAAGGCAGAATTTGGTATTTTGCTCGATTTGGAAAATTTGGACAACTCCAAGCCTTGTCATCTATTTGGACACATCAGAGGATGAAATCAAAGGGGAATGATCTGATCCCCAAGCCTTCCAAGTCCAAGAATCTACATATAGCCATAACAAACCTAAAAAGGCTAAAAAGTGCCAAGACTCCAATTTTGTTTCAATGCATTCAATGGATGCATCAAGGTGGCATGAATTGAGGAAAACTTAACTGAATGAGTCAAGCCTTATCTATGAACCAAAAGACCATAGGCTTGTGCTCTAACCTCAACTCAATGGCTAAAGGAGACTTGAGATTCCATTTGATCCACATTGGCCACAGACCTGTTGCAGTTGCCACACACTATTGCTGCCAAAACAAATTTACACACTATAAATAGAGCTCATTTGTGATCAGTTTGAGTACACCAAGGCACCCAAACTGATGTTTTCCTCAAAATCTCTTCTTCACTCCAAATTTACCTTCTAACTCAAGTCAATATCGGATTTTGAGATTGAGAGTGATTCCAACCAAACCAATCACACACACACACACACACACACCTCATAAACATCATGTATGAGTGCTCCATAACACAAAATCACATTTGGAATATCAAATTCCCAAAATCACCAGCCAATTTCTCAAGTTCTTGACAGAGTTGCAGTTGAGGTACCACAACCAGTTTCAGCTCATTCCAATCCACTCCAAGCATTCAAACACATTCCTTGGCACCTAAGGAAGCTGTCCAGATCATTGGAACCTAGCTGCAACACCTCCATCATCAAACTCGATCTCCAGCTGCAAGAGGTAGGCATGAACCCTTAAAACTCTATGATCCATGCATCATGAATGAATTTTTGAGTTACCATCTTGTTTATGCATGTTTGTAGAGTAATAACCCTCAATCAATTGCCATGAATCCATTGTGTATGGAATTTCATTGTGTTTATGCTGAAATTAGGGTTCTTGAGGTTTTCTGTTGATTTCTTCCTCCATACTTAATATAAAGACAATTAATCTATATGGTTGTGATCCTTGTTCAAAAACGAACAAGATTGGTACTTGAATCGTGCAAAACCATTGAGAAATCATGGAGAAAAGTGAGAAAATGTAAATCTGCAGAAACAGGGTACGCGCGTGTTCTTCTTTGATCGTTGGCGCCCTTTTTCAAATTTTCAAATATTTGAATTTTTGTTATTTTGATTAATTGATTCAAAAATTAATTTCTCTCTGAATATTTGTGTTTTTGAATTGATTCTTTTTCTCAAAATTCACAAAAATGTTTAAATATTTCATTTAACAAAAAAATCCAATTTATATTTTTTTAATATAGTTAGAATTTTTGTAATTAATTTCATTTTATTTGTTTTAAAACATTTTTAAATGAAATTCCCACTTTGATCTTTCAAAACCAATTGAATTTCAAACTTTCATGTGATTAAACATGATTTTTCAAAATATTTTTCAAAGTGTACATTTTGTTTTTGAATAGATTTGGTATTTTATATCATTTTTTCATTTAATTTCCTTTGAAAAATGACATTTTAATTTAAAATTAGGGTTTCCTCTCGATTTTAAATTTTCAAACTCTTTTGGGCCTCAAATAGAGTCTAAGACCCATCCCTTGTAAATAAAAACCTTTTTGGATCTCAGTCATTGTATAAGTCCTAATGTGTTTTCAAAAACATCGCCGCGATCGCCGTTTTCAAACAAAATCATCCGGGCCTACTGTAATACCCCAAATTTTGACCACTTAGATTTCCCATCATTGTGAAAATCATCATCACAATATGGATGTACCTTTATGCTTCATCAGTCTCCCCAAAGATGGGTGAGCATCCAATACAATCAAAATTAGGGTTTCAAGCCCTCTCTGAGTGCTTAGACAAAGGATCAATCAAGAAATGACATGATCTTCAACTTGTCTAATCTCTTAAACATCCACAATGGATCAAAAAGGACTCCCACTTCAAGGATTATGCACAAGGCTGCTCCCTTCTAGGTGGATCAAGTCTCAAGATCGACAGTGTCACCAAATTAGGGTTTTGGTCGACCAGGGCCTCCAGATGGAAATTTTTATCTGGGTACAAGGCAATGATCCAAAACATGACCTAATATACTTCATGTAACCTCATGAACCCATGCATCAAGTCAATTTTGCCTTAGGGGATGCATTCATCAAAAATCAGGAATTAGGGTTTCTTGACCTAATTCACCCCTAAGTTGACTTTAGGGATAAACCATGAGCCAAGACCTCAAGAGATGATTTGAGGGTCTCTAATACACCATATTGATCCATTTGGAACAATGGATTGATCCAAGAAGCTTGAGCAACAAGTTTCATTTTCATCTGCACCACAATTAGGGTTTTAAGGGAAAAGTCAACTGTAACTTTGACTCTTGACCTGGACATGCTCCCAAACCCTAATACATGATTGAATATACCCTATGACACCCATGGAACATGTCCATCAAGTTTGATTTAGGTCAAGGACATGATTTCCTGAAGAATTGCACAGTTTGGAATTCATCTGATAAAAAGTCAACTGTGCACAAAAGTCAACTTTGACTTTTTGAGATTTTTCACCAAAATGGATTTTTAACCCTAAAATGATGTTAATGTATGATTTGAATCGTCATTCATCAAGAAAAATCAAGAAAAGTGAGATAACTTGTAAAAGGGGTAACCATAAAACTTAGAAATTTTTCTAAGTTAAAAATAAAGTGGCAAAGGTACCAACTTTGGAGGACCATAACTCCTAAACCACAAGGCCATTTTTTCTCATCCAAAGATGGATTTGTAGACCTCATTATCACCTACAAAAACTTCAACTACAAGTCATTCCAATTCATTAAGGATTTTGAGTTATGGAGTGATCAAAGTGGCTGAAAAGTGAAAATGTCACTTTTTCCAACACTTAGTGAAATTTTCACTAAGTCAGAATTCTGCTTCACTTTTTGCCAAATGTAGGGGGATTTTTCACTTGGAATCAAAAGAGATCAAAACCAAACTTGTTCAAACAGTTGTTGTATCATGTAAGAGCTTTCCAAAATGGCCAAGAACATTGCCAAATTTAACCTACATCATGAGATACAACATTGGCAAGTTGCCTTGCTGAAATCTGTCAAAGCAAGGCAGAATTTGCATTTTGGCTTGATTTTCCAAAATCAGCCAATTGCAATTGCTCCAATCCACTTGGACACCTCAGAGGATTGAATCCAAAGGGGACAATCACTGAGCCAAGCCTCCAAGGTCCAAGGAACAAAGAATAGCATGTTGAACCTAGAATGGCCAAAATAGGGACAAGACTTCAAATTTGGAATGAGGCATTCAATGGAACCATCAAGGTGGCATGGACTGAGCCATTCTCATCTGAAATCAGTCAAGACTTATCCAAGACCAAGGGGACCAAAGCTCTGTACCCTAACCTCTAGTCAATGGCTAGAGGAGACTTTCATTTCCATTGGCCAACATTGAGGAAACCTACTTACCAGCTGCCATGTACTATTCCTTGCAAAACAAACTTGCTCTACTATAAATAGAGCTCAATTGTGGTCAGTTTGAGTACACCAAAGCCATCTAACAGATGTTTTCCTCAAAATCTCTTTCTCTTGGCAAAAATGCCTTTCTTAGCAAGGTAGCTATCGGGTTTTGAGTTTGAGAGTAATTCTGCACAAACCAATCACTCACACACCTCACATACATCACATATGAGCTGATCAAACACTCACATAACATCTGAAACATCAATTTCACAAAATCACTTGCCATCCACACAAGTTTGAAGTGAAGTTGCAGCTGAGATGCCATAAACTGATCCAGTCCATTTCAATTCAATCCAAGTGTTCAAACACACTCCATATGGGGTAGGGAAGCTGTCCAGATCATCACAACTTGTCTGTAACACCTCCAACTCAAAATCACATCTGCTCTTGCTGTCACGACTTGAAGGTAAGCCTAAACTTGGGCATCTCTCAATCTATGCATATTTCCTCGCACAATAATTTGGCCATATGTTCATAATCATGCATGGAATGTTTTCCCTCAATTAATTGCATTGTTTGAATCGTGTATCAAAAATCCTAGCCTTCATGCAGAAATTAGGGTTCTTGAGGTTTCTTCGTGATTTCTTGTTGTATGTTTAATTTAAATGAAATTAAAGTACATAGACATGATCGTGAGGTTGAGACGAGCATAATGATATGTGGATTGCATGATATGATTACGTATTCAGTGAGATTGAATGGAAAATGCAAATCAGCCAAACCCAGAAAACGCGCGTGTTCTTGGTGTTGTTCTTGGCGCCATTTTCATATATTTGAATATTTGAATTTTGTGATTTTGTTTAATTGATTCAAAAATTAATTTCTCTCTGAGTTTTAATGATTTTGAGTTGATTCTTTTTTTAATAATTCACAAAAATGTTAAAATATTTTATTTTCACAAAAAATCCCAAAAATATTATTTATTTCATATAATTGATATTTTTGTAAAGAATTAATATTTTGATTGTTTTTGGCATTTTAAATATTTTTTCTACATTGATTTTGCAACTTTTAATGCTTTCTAATATTTTGTAGGTCAATACTTAATTTTTGAAGCATTAATCCAAGATCACAATTTGTTTTCCATGTGTTAAACAATTTTTGATCATTTTAATTGAATTTTTATTCAATTAAATACATTTTTGAAAACAAATTAGGGTTTTGGATTAATTCAACCCTCATAAATCATTTTCAAAACACTTTGGGCCTCTATTAGAGTGTAAGACCCAATCCTTTTTTGACCAAATCATCTTTGGGCCTCACTTATTGTATAAGTCCCGATACCGTAAAAAAAACAAACGGCGCGATCGTCGCCTTTTCAAAAAACATTTGGGCCTCTCCTTGAGCTATAAGACCCATTCAAAACACTTTGGGCCTCTATTAGAGTGTAAGACCCAATCCCCCTTTTAACCAAAACATTTTGGGCCTCACTTATTGTATAAGTCCCTCTGCGTTAAAAGAAAACCTCGGCGCGATCGCCATTTTAAACGAAAAAATCATTTGGGCCTACCCTCGTGTTATAAGCCCCACAGTTTTTCTTTAAACCTTTTTGGGCCTCTTGAGAGAGTGTAAGACCCATCCCTTTGTACAGAAAACCATTTTGGGCCCAGTCACTTGTATAAGTCCCGCTGTACAAAGTCAAACAGTGCGCTCACTGATAAAACCCTGGGCCTCTCCTTGAGCTGTAAGCCCCAGATCTTTCTTTTTCAAAGCACTTTCTCCTTTGATTTTGAATATACTGTTGTTTTTAATCTTTCTTTGTTGAATAACTAACCAAACAGCATGGAAGCTCTACAACCGAGTAAGTGGTTATCGCTTTCATTTACTGCTTTCATATTATAAAACTGTATTGTGGGGCTGCTCACTGTAAGTCTCCTTTCATAAACTCATATCTACTGTGTAATAATAGTATAGATATTTAGAGTTTCCTCGGCTACTATGTGTCGCGGCCGGCAAAAAATTATTCGAGTCGCCACCATATTTTTTAAAGGAAAATAATGATAAACCTAAATATCCTTATCCTAAGGTAGAGATTCCTACGGTTCGGGAGTCATTTAAGTGAAGGGAAGGTGTTAGGCACCCTTCACTTCCATTGTACTCAATGGGATCCACCTTTGAGTTTAGGGTATGTTTGTTTGTCTAAATGAAAAGAAAACCTAAGTTTTTTCCTAATTATACTCGCTAGGGTTGGTTTGCAACCCTATGCCTACGTACCCTCAAAATGAAGGATCAGAGTAACCGTAGTTCACATCCCCTATTCCTACCCCCTAATCCTATTCCTAAATCCCAAATCCTATCCCTAAATCCCATCCACTATTTATACTCTTGGATAAAGAGTTATATCCCTTAAATCTAGTGTTTATACTCCTAGATGAGGAGTTCTATCCCTTAAATCCCTTTGTCCATTGTTTATACTCTCGGAGGAAGAGTTTTATCCCAAAAATCCATATCCCATCCTTTATTTAGACTCTCGGACCAAGAGCTTTATCCCCATTTTTATTCCATTTATATCCCCATTCAATCCCTTAATATCCTTTATATATCCCTTATTCCAAATTGAAATTCTCTTGAACACTTTTATAATGTAATATGAAAATTAATCAAAGAGAACAATTTAATTTAATTATTATTATTTCTTAAATAAATAATTAATTATAATAATTTTCCCAAATAAATAAGCCCCAATTTTTAAAACTATGTCAGAAATTAAAACCCATACCCATATTTTCAATATTATTAAATATAGTAAACCCATATTTTAATTCCCAAAAAAAAATTGTATTGTTATCCCACAAAATACAGAAAATTATTCCAGTTATTTAAAATATAGCTTATGTAATTTAATAATTTAGAAAATCAAATTTCAATTGTAAAAAAAAAAAAAGATAAAACCCAAGTATTTAATCAAAGCCTTACAAATAAACCCATTTATTAAAGCATAAAAACGTAAATCCCAATTTTTATTAAATAACTCCTAAATAAATCCCAACACAAAGCAAACCCCCCAAATATTTGATTAAACCAATTATAATATCCCAAAATAAAAAAAATAAACCTTACTTATTTAATAAGCTAAATATGTAATAATTAAACCCTAATTATTAATAATTCTAAAATTACCACAAAATATTAAATACTTATTTTCTTTTTAGACTTTTTAGCATGAAAAAATATTTTATATTATCAATTAATTAGATATAACACTACTCTGATTTAACGTGATGTTAACTTGTATTAATAAACCAAAGATTACCCTAGAGTATGAAAATTAATAAAATTAACAAGAATTAGATAGAAGGGCCAAATAGTACCCAGACGGATGGTGTGTACGAACACTTGTGTTAAGTTCAAAAAGTATATAAAAACCAAAAACCTCTCATTTACTAAATAGATAAATTAAATTAAAAAAAAAATGTGAAGGGTTTGGATTCCACGTATGCTTGAAAATAGCCACAAATAACTTAACAACCCTTTTTCTAATATTGAAAAGAAAAACACACCCAATGTGTCGCTCTCTTTCCTCCATTACTGCAATTCGTGTTTTCAACGAAAACCGATAGTGGTTTTCCCAAAGAAAAATTCATCCTTGCTCATAGGAGGACCAAATTCTCTCTTCCCTAAATCACAATTCTAATTGCAAAATTCTCATAACCAACCAAAACAACAAGTGTAAGATCAATCCCGAATCGGAAATAAGAGGGGTTAACAACGATGCTCGAAGGAGGCAGGGAACAGCCGGCAGTGGTTCGCGGCGACGTCGGCGCGGCTTTATGATGGCTCCGCGGTGGCGAACGGTGGGTTCTCGTTAGCGAGGGGAAACACGGGAGTCGCCAGCAGACGGCGGTCGAGTGGGTTGGTGCGCGGTTTTGCGATCGGAGGAGGATTCCAACGATGCGATTGTGGGTCGTGCACGGAGGAGCAGCCGGCGGTGGGAGGATCGTGGTGGCCAATTCGTATGGTAGAGCGGCGGCCGGAAATTGGAAAAATAGGAACCGCAGTTTCTTGATGAGTCGGAGTCATGTTTCCGGCGTTTGAGATGGCGTCGCAGCCATCCCGATTCCGCTTTGCTTCTCAACTCAGAGATTGGAGCGCTTTTTGGTTTGTTTCAAAATTTGATTTCCGATTTGGTTTAGTTTTGATTTTCGATTTAAGTCGGTATTGTTCTGAATTTGGTTTAAGTTTAGCTTCGACTCGGTTTTGACAGCTTGATTTCCACTTTGTTTTGATTCGATTCCGGGTTCGATTTCGATTTCGGCTTCGAAACCGGTTTTGGCTATAGTTGATTTTAATTCTATTCTGACTTTGGATTCGGTTGGATTTTCTATCGGGAAACAAGTTTTTGATTCACAGAGTATTGGCTTCGAATCCACTCGGTATTCATTTGATTTGAGTTTGGTCCCTACATGAATGTGTCTATGTTTTGATTTAAGTTACTATATCGAATTCTTCAATGTTGATTTGGTTTGTATGAAAAAACGATTTTTTTAAAAAATTGGTGATATTTTCTAGAAAAGAGTATTAATAAAAAAAAAAGTAAATTCTTTATTATAAAAGGTTCATTTTAATATGATTAGAAAAGGTTAATATGAAAGTGAGAAAAGTTAAGTTGAACTTTAGTTTTTTTGGTTAAAAAAAAGGGGTTCATTTGAATTTTCTTTTAAAATAAAAAAAAAATTATCAATAGGATTAATTATAATTTCGAATACGATTTTTTTTAATTTAGATTTGGTTAGAAAATGACTCCTAAGCAACAATACATCTAAGCACAAATAATTCACCATACAACGAAGTCAAACACCAATACAATAGAATAAGATCAATAATACTAACCTACAGAGAGGAGAATTTCTCTGGTTTGGATATGACTATAGATCCTTCTTGCTCTCTATGTTTTTCGATCCTAACTTCCTTGTAGCCCTTCTTCTCCGCTCGTGCCTCCCTTTTTTTTTGCAATTTATGATGATGGAGGTTTTTTAGGGTTTATCGTTGTTGTTCTTCGACGTGAAGAGCAACAACTGTGGATAATATTTCTGTGAATTGTGGATCCCCCCCGAAATGTATGAAAATAAGTCTTATTTATACTAAATAAAATTAGGTTAGTAAAAAAGGAAAACATGAATGATAATTAAATCCATTATTAGCCCTAATGATTGTTTTGATTTTGACTTGCAAAAATAGAAAAATCAAATCAAAAAAGTTCCCTATTCACGTTTAAATTATATTTATGATTTTTGGCTATTTTATGCATGAAAATATGATTTTAATGAAAAAAAAGATTTTCTTAAAAATGCAATAATAAAAAATACGAAAATTAATGTTAAAATAATAAAAAATAGATTTTTATGATTTTTTTGCATGATTTAAAAGTTAAATAGAAAAGGTTAGTAATAAAAAACTAAAAGTGACAGAGGTAGGATTCGAACTCAAACACTCTCCTTTACAATCCTCAGGCCTACTCCTCTACCAAATGGGCTATTATAATTATTTGAAATGAAATTACGTCTATAAAGTAACATAAAAATCTAACTTCTAATTTGCACTCCTATACTATATTTTTTAGAAAAAGTAAATTAAAGGTAAAAAAAAAAAGAAGAAAAGAAAGGTGGTCAAAATTTAGGGTACTACAGCTGCCCCTATTTAATCGTCTTCGAATCAGAAGGATAATGTCGATGAGTCTTTCTCCTTTTAAGGAGGAGACGATTAAATACAAGAAGGACCCTAATTTTGACCGCTGAACCCGATAGGTTCCAAGTTGATGTCCCAAAATCCCTGGTAATGAACCCTTGCGAAAAACCCGATTAAACTCTTTGAAAACCCTTTTTAGTGGAACCCCATGATAACTCCTTTTGATGAATCCCTTGAAACAAAAACCCCTTAACAGAATCCCTTGATAAAATCCCTTGGTGAAATCCCTTTGGTAAAACCCCTTGAGTAACAATCCAAATGAAATCCCTAATGGTGATTATGAACCCTATGCGTGTATGCATGTTTGTGTATGAGTGCATGTTAGATGCTAGAGCGTAGCGACATGATTGATGCATGACTTGGGCTAACGCCTCTTTTATGATATGCAATGCATGCGTTTGTCTTGAAAAAAAAAATACTTTTCATAACTTCCTGACTCCCTGACCCTTGAAACTTTGATAATTATAGTAAGCCATGATACCCTTGATTTCTGTCTAATATGTAACGTGCCATTAAAAAACCTCCCATGTTGCTTAGACTCTACTGTACATCCCTGTCAGTGTATAGACCGTATATCCTGCTTCAGAAGAATATGATCCCTTTGATGATTCCAAAAATCGAAGTAAAATCCATTTTCCCTTTTTAAAGCTTTTATTTATACCTGATATTTCGATGCATTATCTCACAATTAATCGACACCTTGTAATCAAGCAGAATTATTTAGGAGGCAAAGAAATGTATTTGGAAAGCAAATTTATTGAGAATTGGCCCGAAAATGGGCAATGATAAGCAAGGAGGGTAATTCTCATAAGGAGATATTACCGAAAATCCAGAAAAATGTAAAATGGCAATAAGAAAGCAAATTATATATGATCCTATTAAATTTAACACCAGCTAATATCCCTAAGACTCCAAGATCACGACACTTCGCTTCTCAAGATGACGGCTAGAATGATCGCTCCCTTCTGAATTCCTGTCATGGGGTGACTTGAGTGTTTTCAGTCATATGCCTTTTGGATATCCCTAACTTTTGCCTGAACCGCTCTGTTTAGAGTCTTAGTCCACCGGGATGATATACCATTTTTTTTCGACTAAGCCGCCCTTTAGGGTTTTCGACTTGTCGGGTATCACTTTTATCCAAGTCCCTAATTTTTGCCTGGATCGCTCTTTCGAGTTTTCAATCCACCAGGACGCCCTACTTTTTGCCTAAGTCGCCCCTTAGGGTTTTTGACTTAGTGGGCTTTTATCCTCTTTTTCTAGGCATAGCATTTTTTACCGAATCAGAGTTCACCGGTCGTGGCAAACCCGCTCCATCCCTGGTTGTTAATATTAGTGCTCCGCCAGAGGAGGCACTCTTCACGACATATGGCCCTTCATAGGGTGGGGTCCATTTGACGTGGTGGTCTTTATGGATGGGTAATATTTTCCTTAACACCAAGTCTCCCTCTTCGAGTAGGCGAGGACGAATTTCTTTGTCAAATGCTCTCTTGATTCCCTGTGGGTATAACTGCCCATAGCCACACGTTTCCCTTATATGAGGTTCGGCTGATCGAGTCTAGTTTGCACCCATTCTACCTTATCTAGATTAGCTTCCTTTAAGATCCTAGACGATGAATTTTCTCCCCAATTGATAGCCCCTCTTTGAAGCCCATATCCTTATGCAAATAGAAGCTTCCATCGAGCTACAGGTCCAGGTCCTTCATAAGGGTCCGAAGTTTCATAATCCATTGGATTCTCAAGTTTTGTTAAGTACATTATGAGTGGTCTCCTTGGGACTGGTGGCACCAATATAGGTGGCTTTTGCAAATATTCCTTGATCCAATCGAAATCCTTTTGACAATCTTCATTCCATTCAATGATTTGGTCCTTTTCTGAGTAATTTGAGGATTGGCTCACAAGTAGCTGTAAGGTGAGAGATATCTCCCCAAAATCCATGAACTTCCTTTTTTATCCTTGGAGCTGGCATCCCTTGAACGACCTTCATTTTGTCCTTTATTCCCCTTTGACTGACCATGGACCCTAGTATTTTTCCAGATTTGATTCCATGAGTACACCTTGTGGGCTTCAGTCGTAACTTGAATTTCCTTAACTGATCCAACAACTTTTGCAAGTTAGTTATGTGATCTTCTTCCTTTTGTGACTTGGTAATCGTATCATCCATATGAACCTCTATCTCCTTATGCCCCATAGTCCTTTGATAAGTTACTCCTACGTTCCTTAGCCCAACAGGTGTTACCTTGTGACAAAAAGTCGAATTGCTTCTTGACTTCTTCCCTGGTCTGGAGGATTATATCTGATCTAGTCTTCCTCAGCTTTTGCTTGATTGGCGTGCATTCTAGTTTGAGTAGTGGTTTATGCTCGACAATGCTCGCATCAAGTCCCGGCGTATCTTGGGATGACCATGCAAACACGTCAGAGTATCCTTGCAATAGCTCGATCAGCCTTTCCTTTATATCCTTATCCGGAGAAGCACGACTTTGACCTCTTTCCTATCTTCCTCAGTTCCCAGATTGATCACATCCACTGGTTTCTGATGAGGTTGTATTTCCTTGTCCTCTTGCCTCAACAGTCTGGCTAACTCTTCGGGAAGCTCACACTCGTCCTCATCACCCTTTCCCGCTTGGTTAATCGGTAATTCAGAGTCATTCGAGATTATAGCGGTGTCATTTTTAATAGGTCCATTTTTAAATTTGCACGAGGAAGATTTTTTTTTTTTTTTTTTGAATGAAGTGCTAGAAATGAAAATATCGAAAGAAGGTATATTTCCATTTTGAATAAACAGAAAATGAAAGAAAAAGATCTTGATTGAAAACAAAATGCAATTTTATTGATAGAAATAAATCCAATTAAATAACAGGTGGCCCTACAAAGCTTTGTCCACTTGCCTTGGGCATAGCAAGGGACTTATTATTATTTTAAGAAAAAGTAAATTACTTCAGAACAAAAATCATCTCAGAAATCCCAACGGTTCTCCAATTATTGAAATTAGGCATTCCTTTCTTCCCCTTCCATTGCAGCCATATGGTCCCCAATTCCAAATCCCACACCATGGAAATTGTCTTTTAATCCTTCATTAGCCGGTTTGTAACCCAACCCAAACAAATCCTTCTCCTCAGGTGACTCCCATTGTTTGCCCCAGTTTGTCATGTCTTCCTTACTAATAAGGAATTCATCCCCCATCTCTTCCATGGAGTTGACTGTTGCCCCAATATGCCCCAGTAATGCGTTATCTCCCAAATTCAGATCTTCAGGGTCTATAACACTGACATCATTTTCCTCTGAGCTGTCTTCGGGGTACCCCTTATTGTTATGTTGGTCGGAGGATGACTGTCCAATCTTTCCTGTCTTTAAACCGTTCTTAATCCTCTCTCCAATGATAACCAAGTCAGTGAATCCCATTGAGACTGCCCCAATCATCTTTTCATAGTATAGTCCTTGCAGAGTTCCCATGAATGTATCCACTAGCTCGCTTTCCCGCAATGGAGGTTGCACACGAGAGGCTAGCTCCCTCCATCTCTGGGCATACTCCTTAAAAGATTCGTTCCCTTTTTGAGACATGTTTTGTAATTGTATGCGATCAAGGGCCATGTCTACATTATATTGGTATTGCCTTATAAAGGCACTTGCCAGATCCTCCCAGTTCTTGATGTGAGTCCTCTCCAGTTGTACGTACCAATCCAAGGATGCCCTACTAAGGCTATCTTGGAAAACATGCATCATCAGCTTTTCATTTTTAGCATGAGCCCCCATCTTTTGGGAAAACATCCGGATGTGATTTTTGGGACAACTAACTCCTTTATACATCTCGAAGTTAGGTGCCTTAAACTTAGGAGGTATGACCACATCGGGCACCAGGCACATTTCCAAGGCATCTACTCCAAGAACATTGAGTCCCTCCACGACCTTTAATCTTTCCTCAAGTGCTTTGTACTTATCATCAATCCTTCTCTTTCCCCAACAGTGATTCCTTTATTTTCGAGGGCCACTTGTCTCGAATTTTCACCCTCGTATGCGTAGTTCTCACGCGGAGTAGATCTGTAAGTAGTACGAGGTGCTCCATTGGAAATAGGTGGAGAGACGGTTCCCTCGAGAGGTTGGTCAACAGTTTTGTGCTTAGCAGTTTTAGTCTCCTCACGTTCCAGATCACGGACAAACCCTAGTAGGGGGTTATTGTCTTCAACATGGGAGGTAGGAGTAGGAACCTTCCTTTGATGGCTTGAATTGGTTCTTCTGGCTATCAAATTCTGGACGGCAAGTGTCAGTTGATCAATCTGGCTTTTCATTTCTTCCACGTTCTCCTTGACAGTATCTATTTCTCCTCTTAGAGTAGCCATATCCTTCTCCATCTGATCCATAGCTTTCCTTTGGTACGCTCGAGTGCGAGGTCGGGAAGTCAGATTGTTATACCTGAGACGAAGTTTTTAAAAAAATTTTTTTTTTTTATTTTTCCTTATATTGAATGCATGTTGGTGATGAATGTATGAACACGCGTGATGTATGCTAAATAATTTTTAAATTTTTATTTGGGGGGAAATTCCAAAATCCATTGTAGTTATAGATGAATATACCCAAAGGATGAAACCCATACACCTAGAATATCAAATCCAAATCCATTAGCCAATCCCAAATCCAAAATGCCTTATAACAATAATTCCTCGGGAACAACCCAAAACAATAATCCCAAGATGGAAGCTCCTGAACTTAAGAAGGCGTAAACTAAGTGGATGTCCCCAATGCCTTCTTCAAATGAGCTTTAAACTCCTCCAAGTATCCTTTCTTAAGCCCTTGCACTTCCCTATCCTCTTTGTAGTGAGATGATGGATCTTCAAGGGGTACAACTGAGTTTTTTTTTTTAGCTTGACCATTTTTCTTTTTATGTTTTTTTGTTTGTTGCTTTTTCTTTCTCTTTTTTTTTCATGCCCCTTGTAAGTTTTTTCTTCTCCTTGTAAATCCAAGTATAGCGTAAGAGCTAGTTGAAAATCCTTGAAGAGGAAGTCACGTAGAGGAGGATTGTGCAAGAGTAGTTATGGCCTCTACCTTTCTAGGAGTCCCTAAGAGATCGAGGATCCTTCCATGCTTGTGTATAACCATCCCTTGGGCAGATTTGGCATTAGGTCTTAAAGGCCTTTGAGACTTTGTAAATCAGCACTTAGCATTCTGATGCGTAGGGTAGCCCTTTTATTTGAATCAATCTTTCCCATATTCCTACAACACATCTTGAAATTCCCCACAAAAATGTATATATGCAAAAAAGGTTTTTAAATGCATGATGACATGGACACTTTGTTCTTTGGTTAAATGTTTTTTTGGGTTAGGGTAAGGTGAAAATGCAAGCATGACCCTAACTAGGTAGGCTCCCTATAATAGGTTTAGATCTAAAGCTTGTCTACCCAATCCTCTCACATGTAGGTTATAAAAATTTGGACAGCATAACGACCCCAACATGTTCAGACTATACCCTTGTTTTACCATGAGAAGGAGCAAGCCTTCCTACGGTAATCCTTCGGGATAAGTCTTATTTGGGGTAGGAGCCTAGTAACAGCCCTTGAGGGTTGAATACATAGGGTCTCCATAGATTGGTGTGGGGTAGGTTAAGGTTCTCAGAGTCACGGACCACATCCAAATCATTCCACTACGAGAGGGGCTAGCCCTTTCGTGAGGACGACTTTGGAAAGGTCTACTCTGAGTGTGGCATCAATGCATTTTAGGGGACGTTGCGTCCCCCGCAAAAACATTTTCGTTCCACTTTAGGTTCTAGGGTTATCCTCCAAGCTTTGGGTTTTAGCTTCACTCCTTTTTTTTTATTGCCCCAATCCCTTGCATGATAACAAAATAAAACAAAATGTTAAATAAATAAATATATGAAATAAAAATAAATAAATAACAATAAAATAAAAAACCAAAAAAAATAAACATCCAAGACAAACAAAACCCTAAATCCTAAGGCTAGGATTGACTCTCGCTAGGAAGGAATTCCCCAGCAGAGTCGCCAGCTGTCGCGGCCGGCAAAAAATTATTCGAGTCGCCACCATATTTTTTAAAGGAAAATAATGATAAACCTAAATATCCTTATCCTAAGGTAGAGATTCCTACGGTTCGGGAGTCATTTAAGTGAAGGGAAGGTGTTAGGCACCCTTCACTTCCATTGTACTCAATGGGATCCACCTTTGAGTTTAGGGTATGTTTGTTTGTCTAAATGAAAAGAAAACCTAAGTTTTTTCCTAATTATACTCGCTAGGGTTGGTTTGCAACCCTATGCCTACGTACCCTCAAAATGAAGGATCAGAGTAACCGTAGTTCACATCCCCTATTCCTACCCCCTAATCCTATTCCTAAATCCCAAATCCTATCCCTAAATCCCATCCACTATTTATACTCTTGGATAAAGAGTTATATCCCTTAAATCTAGTGTTTATACTCCTAGATGAGGAGTTCTATCCCTTAAATCCCTTTGTCCATTGTTTATACTCTCGGAGGAAGAGTTTTATCCCAAAAATCCATATCCCATCCTTTATTTAGACTCTCGGACCAAGAGCTTTATCCCCATTTTTATTCCATTTATATGCCCCATTCAATCCCTTAATATCCTTTATATATCCCTTATTCCAAATTGAAATTCTCTTGAACACTTTTATAATGTAATATGAAAATTAATCAAAGAGAACAATTTAATTTAATTATTATTATTTCTTAAATAAATAATTAATTATAATAATTTTCCCAAATAAATAAGCCCCAATTTTTAAAACTATGTCAGAAATTAAAACCCATACCCATATTTTCAATATTATTAAATATAGTAAACCCATATTTTAATTCCCAAAAAAAAATTGTATTGTTATCCCACAAAATACAGAAAATTATTCCAGTTATTTAAAATATAGCTTATGTAATTTAATAATTTAGAAAATCAAATTTCAATTGTAAAAAAAAAATAAGATAAAACCCAAGTATTTAATCAAAGCCTTACAAATAAACCCATTTATTAAAGCATAAAAACGTAAATCCCAATTTTTATTAAATAACTCCTAAATAAATCCCAACACAAAGCAAACCCCCCAAATATTTGATTAAACCAATTATAATATCCCAAAATAAAAAAAATAAACCTTACTTATTTAATAAGCTAAATATGTAATAATTAAACCCTAATTATTAATAATTCTAAAATTACCACAAAATATTAAATACTTATTTTCTTTTTAGACTTTTTAGCATGAAAAAATATTTTATATTATCAATTAATTAGATATAACACTACTCTGATTTAACGTGATGTTAACTTGTATTAATAAACCAAAGATTACCCTAGAGTATGAAAATTAATAAAATTAACAAGAATTAGATAGAAGGGCCAAATAGTACCCAGACGGATGGTGTGTACGAACACTTGTGTTAAGTTCAAAAAGTATATAAAAACCAAAAACCTCTCATTTACTAAATAGATAAATTAAATTAAAAAAAAAATGTGAAGGGTTTGGATTCCACGTATGCTTGAAAATAGCCACAAATAACTTAACAACCCTTTTTCTAATATTGAAAAGAAAAACACACCCAATGTGTCGCTCTCTTTCCTCCATTACTGCAATTCGTGTTTTCAACGAAAACCGATAGTGGTTTTCCCAAAGAAAAATTCATCCTTGCTCATAGGAGGACCAAATTCTCTCTTCCCTAAATCACAATTCTAATTGCAAAATTCTCATAACCAACCAAAACAACAAGTGTAAGATCAATCCCGAATCGGAAATAAGAGGGGTTAACAACGATGCTCGAAGGAGGCAGGGAACAGTCGGCAGTGGTTCGCGGCGACGTCGGCGCGGCTTTATGATGGCTCCGCGGTGGCGAACGGTGGGTTCTCATTAGCGAGGGGAAACACGGGAGTCGCCAGCAGACGGCGGTCGAGTGGGTTGGTGCGCGGTTTTGCGATCGGAGGAGGATTCCAACGATGCGATTGTGGGTCGTGCACGGAGGAGCAGCCGGCGGTGGGAGGATCGTGGTGGCCAATTCGTATGGTAGAGCGGCGGCCGGAAATTGGAAAAATAGGAACCGCAGTTTCTTGATGAGTCTGAGTCATGTTTCCGGCGTTTGAGATGGCGTCGCAGCCATCCCGATTCCGCTTTGCTTCTCAACTCAGAGATTGGAGCGCTTTTTGGTTTGTTTCAAAATTTGATTTCCGATTTGGTTTAGTTTTGATTTTCGATTTAAGTCGGTATTGTTCTGAATTTGGTTTAAGTTTAGCTTTGACTCGGTTTTGACAGCTTGATTTCCACTTTGTTTTGATTCGATTCCGGGTTCGATTTCGATTTCGGCTTCGAAACCGGTTTTGGCTATAGTTGATTTTAATTCTATTCTGACTTTGGATTCGGTTGGATTTTCTATCGGGAAACAAGTTTTTGATTCACAGAGTATTGGCTTCGAATCCACTCGGTATTCATTTGATTTGAGTTTGCTCCCTACATGAATGTGTCTATGTTTTGATTTAAGTTACTGTATCGAATTCTTCAATGTTGATTTGGTTTGTATGAAAAAACGATTTTTTTAAAAAATTGGTGATATTTTCTAGAAAAGAGTATTAATAAAAAAAAAAGTAAATTCTTTATTATAAAAGGTTCATTTTAATTTGATTAGAAAAGGTTAATATGAAAGTGAGAAAAGTTAAGTTGAACTTTAGTTTTTTTGGTTAAAAAAAAGGGGTTCATTTGAATTTTCTTTTAAAATAAAAAAAAATTATCAATAGGATTAATTATAATTTCGAATACGATTTTTTTAAATTTAGATTTGGTTAGAAAATGACTCCTAAGCAACAATACATCTAAGCACAAATAATTCACCATACAACGAAGTCAAACACCAATACAATAGAATAAGATCAATAATACTAACCTACAGAGAGGAGAATTTCTCTGGTTTGGATATGACTATAGATCCTTCTTGCTCTCTATGTTTTTCGATCCTAACTTCCTTGTAGCCCTTCTTCTCCGCTCGTGCCTCCCTTTTTTTTTGCAATTTATGATGATGGAGGTTTTTTAGGGTTTATCGTTGTTGTTCTTCGACGTGAAGAGCAACAACTGTGGATAATATTTCTGTGAATTGTGGATCCCCCCGAAATGTATGAAAATAAGTCTTATTTATACTAAATAAAATTAGGTTAGTAAAAAAGGAAAACATGAATGATAATTAAATCCATTATTAGCCCTAATGATTGTTTTGATTTTGACTTGCAAAAATAGAAAAATCAAATCAAAAAAGTTCCCTATTCACGTTTAAATTATATTTATGATTTTTGGCTATTTTATGCATGAAAATATGATTTTAATGAAAAAAAAGATTTTCTTAAAAATGCAATAATAAAAAATACGAAAATTAATGTTAAAATAATAAAAAATAGATTTTTATGATTTTTTTGCATGATTTAAAAGTTAAATAGAAAAGGTTAGTAATAAAAAACTAAAAGTGACAGAGGTAGGATTCGAACTCAAACACTCTCCTTTACAATCCTCAGGCCTACTCCTCTACCAAATGGGCTATTATAATTATTTGAAATGAAATTACGTCTATAAAGTAACATAAAAATCAAACATCTAATTTGCACTCCTATACTATATTTTTTAGAAAAAATAAATTAAAGGTAAAAAAAAAAAAGAAGAAAAGAAAGGTGGTCAAAATTTAGGGTACTACACTATGTCGTAGAAATAGACGCCTAGATCCCTAATAGGAGCACCAGATACAGTCTTCTCTTCGGCTGTCCTCCTTAGGAATCGTCAAGAAATTCTATCCCCCAGAGATAAATTATTCTCGGTGAAACTTCTCTTGAATTTCTTCAAACCGCCGAACGGTTCGGACTCTCTCTAAAAGTTAAAGTCACTGGATAGTAAACCTCGCATGTTTACCAGTGGTTTTAACTCTAAAAGAGTTTTCCTGAACTTTTCTTTGGTTTGGGACCCACGGGCTTCTTAAAAGCATCGGCCTCCTCTTGGGCATCATACAAGGACCCACAGGCTTCCTAAAAGCAACCCGGCCTCCTCTTGGGCATTATTCAAGGACACTACGGCTTCTTAGAAGTATTCACAGCCTCCTCTTAGGCTTCGTATAATGATCTCTTCCTCCGGGAATGATAGCCTCCTCTTGGGCTTCGTACAAGGACCCGTCGGCTTCTTAAAAGATTGCAGCCTCCTCTTGGGCTTCGTACAAATTGTCCCGACGACCTCCTAGAGGTATAGGAACAGAACCTAGTCATCCTCATGGAACAGTCCTTTCATAGAGTCTACTACTGTTTCTCAAAGCATAGTACCAAAGATAAAACTCTAGACTTGGACAGTCTAACTTCCTTGAGTCTCAAAGATATTCTCAAGCACCCTTCGTTAAATAGGAAGGAAACCCGCAGACTCGGACAGTCTCAATACCCTTTGGATTTCCCGTTTCCTCAAAGAAAAGGAACTATCCCTGATCCTCAAATTAAATCCCTGAGTACAGTGTTGCTCATATAAGAACTGATTTTCTCTTTTAAATCAGTATATTGGATCTGTCACTCAACTGAAATAGTTACAATAACCTCCATCTCGGGCTTCGTACGAGATACCAAAATTCTCCCCAGTGGAGTCAAAACAACCTTTTAGCCTCTCTCTCAGGCTTTGTATGAGACACAAAAGATTCCCTCGTTGAGTCAATCACCCTTTTTTTTGCCTCCATCTCGGGCCTCGTACGAGATATAAATCCCTTAAGCAAGAGTCGAACTCCTTGCTAGCCTCCTCTTAGGCTTTGTATAACGATATGCCCCACTGGGTCAAAAAATTTTAGCCTCTCTCTCGGGCTTTGTACGAGACACAAAATAGCCTCCTCTTAGGCTTTGTATAATGATTTTCCTAGCGGAAATTAGCCTCCTCTTAGGCTTTGTATAAGAAAACCACTGGTTGATCCAATCAACCTTTTAGCATCAAAGCTGTGCCTCGTTCACAGTACACAAACATCAACAACTCCTTTCCCTTCATCTAATCGCTGTAAGCGGCAAGCCTCTGGATCATCTATATCCATGTCACTGTCCCTCTTTTAGCATGAGAAATTCCTAAGGAAAGATGGCATTGCTCTACACTGAGTTAAAGTCTTCTCCTTCAGGTTAAAACCCTTTCTTCGGAAATTATGGCATTGCTCGGATCCACGTATCCTAGTTAAAGTAATTCTCCTTCTCCCCTCTTTAGAGATGACAAATTCTCTCTAAAGTTAAGATCATTCAGCTTCACGTCTTGGGCTTTAAACAAGACATAAATAGACCTTTCAGCTTCACATCTTGGGCTTTGAAAAAGATACAAACCACCTTTCGCTTCACGTCTTGGGCTTTGAACAAGACACCAAAAACCAATTTCCTCCTATTCTAGGAACTACGAACACTCTGATTTCCCTGTTTCGGTAAACGGGAATACGTAGGCATAAGATCGAAAGAAATGATCTTAGCGAGCGCAATCAACAAAAAACCCAAATCCCATATCCCCATCAATCAAAAGCAGTAATTCAAAAGCACCAGTCCTAACATCCCAATCCTTATTCCCCGCCAGAAACCCTTTGCCTAGAAAAAAGAAAGAAAGAAACCTGTATTGGCAAAATACGAATAACCAGTACAAAGGCCCCCCCACATTGATAGCATCTGTAACCTAACAGACCGCTGTTTAAACTCAGTATGCAAAGTAAGGTTAATTAGAGACATCTATTTCCCTTCCTTATTCAGCTCACAATAGGATAAAAAATGAATCGACCTGTAGTTTAAGCTCAAACCGCAGAGAGCGACCAGCGCTTAAGAACCGCGTCCAAAATCGCTCGCTACAGAAAAGTGGCGCCCACCGTGGGGCTTTTCTTTTTTTTATTTTTTGTCTGTTTTCCTTGTAAAATGGCGACTCTGCTAGGGAGTCTCCTTTTCTGCCTTAGGGCATCATCCCCGTTTTCTACGGAAAATGGGAACTCTACCGAAGAGAAAGATTGACCTATGCTGGTCCATCTCTTAGGCAGGGAACCACAGATTGGGGCTTCCGCCGGGGAACCCATTTCTGTCAGGAACTTAAGAATCGTAGCTTTATAAGTCTAGGATGATTAGGACAAATATATATACTGCTTTTCCTAATTGCTATATGTGTTTATTTTTCTGCTACTGGGAATGCGTGTGATGCCGCATGTGGTGAGATTGAGTATACACTTAAGAAAAGCCAACCTTTTTCGTAGTGCGGAAACTATCGGAAATAGTTGTTACGCGATACTACCCTCATTTGAGGCTGGTGATCTATTCTCGGTGAATAACACTTACTCTAAGATTGCACACAACTCGCTGGCGATCCGCTTATTGTCTGCCTTCCTGGGAGGAGCTGATGATAATGAGTACAGGTACAAATATCACCCTAGTATAAACCTTTGGGGATGGGTAGAGCCTTGACTTCATGACAACGACCCTTTGACCCCATGTTTTTTCTATGTTTTTGTGTGCTGCATTCATGCATCCATTTAATAAAACATTAAAACAAAAAAAAACTTTCTCTTCTAGTCTCTCTGTTTTTCAAATTAAACTAAGACTGTGATTGCAAATATCAGAGAAAAAGATTGCATCAATGGATTTCGGTAGAAGGAGAACTCACCAGTATACCTTCAAGGTTCCAAAACTAGGGGATTTGAGAAAGTTAGCAAGGATGATCGTTAACCCAGAGGCTTTCAGAGCCAAGCACGGTGGTTTCCTACCACTGTTAAGAGTCCATGTGATTAAGGGAATCATGGATACGCTCATTCAGTTCTACGATCCGGTTTATCATTGTTTCACATTCCCGGATTACCAGCTATCACCAACGCTGGAGGAGTATTCTCATCTGGCTGATTTACATATCACTGATCGAGCTCCATTTTCTGGACTGGAAGAAATTCCAAAGAATCAGACTATTGCAAGAGCAATTCATTTGGACGAGTCTGAGGTCAGGACTCACATGACCACTAAGGGTGGCATCCAAGGTTTGCCAGCCCAGTTCTTGACAAAAAAGGCTCTATACTTCGCTAGTATAGGGAACGAGACTGCTTTTGAAAGCATCTTCGTCTTGCTCACCTACGGGTTATTTTTGTTTCCCAACATCAATAACTTCATCAATATCAACGCTATTAAGGTTTTTCTCATTGGAAACCCTGTGCTGACTTTGCTTGCAGATGCGTATCATTCTGTACACTTGGGAAATTTGTACAACGGAGGGGAGATCACATGCTGTGTACCTTTTCTTTACAAGTGGTTTATCTCTCACTTGCCCAAGTCTGCCGCTTTTTGGGATTGCAAGAGTGTCTTACGTTGGTCGCAGAAGATTATGTCCCTCACCAACTCTGATATAGATTGGTGTAATAGGATTTATGAGGGAATCAGAATCATTGACCGTTGTGGAAACTTCCCCAGCGTACCCCTCATAGGAACTAAAGGAGGAATCAACTATCATCCAATATTAGTTCTTCGTCAATTCGGAAACCCGATGAGACACATCCCATTGGGTGTTCATCTGGAAGGTCTTTTCTTCAAGGAAGGAGAAAACGACAGAGCACTAAAGATGGAAATAGTGCATGCTTGGAAACAGGTTCATAAGAAAGGACGAGAGTCTCTGGGAAAATCGGATTGTGTCTCGGTGGAGCCTTATCTCCATTGGGTACAAACCAGAGCTCTCAAGCTAAAGATGCCTTATCCCCGTTACGGAATTCTTCCACCGAGGGAAATTGTCATGTACTTCATGACGGAAACTGAAAGGCTTCAGGTTACTCTCAACAAAGTTCAAAAGGAAAGAAGATCTTGGAAGAACAAGTACCGCACCCTCAACATAGAGTGTATCCAAATACAGCAACTACTGAGAGAGAAAGATGCTCTGATTGAAATTTTGGAGCAGCATGCTGTAGAGAATCAAGATGACCAAAGGAATTTGCTCACTCCTTTCACTTGGCAAAGGAATGACAACCCGACAACGGCCCAAGCGCCCCGGTCAAAGAAAAGGAAGATACCAGAATCAGCACCCGATTTCTCTTCAGAGAGGACTCGGGACCCATTAGTTTAGGTTTCTGCACTTTGTAATCTACTGTATTTCCATTTCTGTAATCCTTTGGAATTCAATAAAAAGGGGTTTCCCCACTGTTTGATATTTGCAATCTAATTGTCGAAGTTTATTTTGCTTAAACCATTAAACAATTAATATAATCATTGCATTCATCATTCTCACATCGCGTATTCTCCTTACCTACGAATCTCACGTTTGTGTCTCGATTCTAGAGTCAAACTGTCTCATTCGTATAATACTCGGGCCAATCGTCAGAAAAAGATGGATGATCTTGAGGAAGAAAACAGAGAGTTGAAAGAAGAGATCGACGCTCTGAGAGAGGATATGAGAAAGCTTCGTAACGACATGCAAGCCATGGCAGAAGCTCAGCTACAAAGAACTGTGATCTCAGAGATCACCTCAACGCCCATCATATAAAAGTATGATCCTAGGTATCAGATGCCGAAAGATCGTCCTTAGGGCATGCCTGTTAACTATATTCCGGGAGGATATGTTCCGCCGATCACTGAAGATCAGGGAATCGCAACAGAAGCCGCTGGGCCTGAAGGTTACAAACTTCGGGAAAGCGAAGATGCCAGGGGCATACTGAAGACTCCTGAAGGTTACAAACTTCGGGAAGCGCCAAGACTTATTGCTGTAGTCACGGTACCACCCCCTGTGGTGCACACTGTCCCGGAAGGACAGATTCCACCAACACCTTCTGGTAAGAAGGAAACTATGTTTGACAGAATGGAGGAATTCCAGGAATAGTTCCTGGAAATGCAGAAAGAGCTGCAAGCCATTCGCGGTCAGGATCTATTTGGGAAGGACGCCGCAGACCTCTGCTTGGTCCCAAATGTGAAAGTCCCGCACAAGTTCCAAGTGCCCGACTTTGAAAAATACAAGGGTAACTCTTGCCCTCAGAGCCATCTGGTGATGTACGCTCGGCGGATGTCAGCTCAGACAGAGAATCAGGACCTGCTGATTCACTACTTCCAGGATAGTTTAATCGGTGCCGCACTCAAATGGTACATGGGTTTAAACCGTACTACGATCAGTACATTCAGAGATCTTGGTACTGCCTTCTTCCAACAATACAAGTACAATTTGGACATGGCACTTGACAAAGATCAACTCAGATCAATGTCGCAAAAGGAAAAGGAAACCTTTAAGGAGTATGCTCAAAGGTGGCGTGAAATTGCCGCTCAAATTTGTCCACCTCTTGAGGAAAAAGAGATGACAAAAATCTTCTTAAAAACCTTAAGCTCATTTTACTATGACCGAATGGTTGCCAGTGCGCCCAGTGATTTCACCGAAATGGTCGACATGGGTGTACGTCTTGAGGAAGCCGTCCGAGAAGGACGTTTGGTAAAAGACACTGGATCAACGAGCGGTACTAAAAAATACGGTAGTGCTCTCCCTAAGAAAAAAGAGCAAGACATTGGGAATATCTCTCGGAAAGTAAAGGCGACGTTATCAGCCAGTAGCAGCTGTTACTCCTGCTATCGGCCCCGCGCCTGTTCCTATGTATCAACCTCAGGTTGCGCAGAGCCAACCTGACCAGCAAAGGACACAACAGCCTCTTCAGCAGGCTCGTCCTCCATATAACAACAACCGTACAACACGGCCATCAGGATTTGATCCTATACCTGTAACGTACGCAGAACTGTTTCCGTTACTGCTAGCCAAGGGGCACATTCAGACTAAGTCTCCCCTTTCAGTTCCGGAAAACCCGCCTTTTTAGTTTAAAGCGGATCAAACATGCCCTTATCATCAAGGAGGTTCAGGGCATAACATTGAGACTTGCCTCAATTTCAAATCCGACGTGCAAAAGCTTGTTAGGAGCGGGCTCTTATCTTTCAAAGATACGAATCCTAATGTTCTCACGAACCCGCTGCCTCAACACGAGAAAGCTGCAGTCAATCTGATTGAGAAAGAGACTAACAATGTCTATCAAATTCCCGATGTACTCTTATTGGGGACCAATCTGGTCAAGATGCATTATAGACAGAGTGGATATGGCCATGTGCCACCTCATAACTATCACCAGTGTGATATCTGCTCTAAAGATAACCAAGAATGTTCGGTAGTGCAAGCAGCTCTACAGGAACAAATGGATCTTGGATGGATCCAAGAACATCGAGTTCGTGGAGTTAACATGGTTTACATGAATTCTAACGTCATTCAAAACCACGACATCCGTGCGATGAATGTCAACTTGGTGGCGATGCACTCAAGGCAAAGCCAGTATCATAATCTGCCGCGGCACGATTACGGTTCCTGTCTGATTTGCTCGGTAAACAAACAGGGATGCTCTTTCATACAAGAGGCCCTCCAGCGTCAAATGGATCTTGGATGGATCCAAGACTACCATGATAGGAATCCCTATCAAATCAATATGGTTCAGATCTTCGACATCAGCGTAATGGATACCAACCTGGTAGAGTTACATGCTGAGCAGGCCCGACTTGGATTCTTAATATCACATGACTATCAAAATTGTAAAGCGGGTTTCGAAAACGATCAAGGTTGTACCCTTGTCCAGGAGGCACTTCAGCACTTGTTAAATCACTGGTGGATGCCAATCTACATGGATGAAGATACTCAGCAGATTAGTATCAATCACAGGAATCCTACTCGTCGTCAAAGTCAGGATGTCCGATCAATGGAAGGTAACCTAGTGAGGTTACGTTGTATTCAAAGTGGGCGTGGCCAGGTGCCACCACACAATTATGACCGTTGTAGCGTCTGTGCAGAAAGTAACCAAGGGTGTTACCTTGTGAGAGCAGCTCTTCAGGGTCAGGTCGATCATGGAGAAATTCGTCTATATCCAGGTTCAGGACCCATCATTTGGTCGCCGAACTACCTTGTCGATCAGGTTGAGGATGTTGTCACGATCTCTGGTCATCACAGGACCAGGGATGTTTTTGCCATCATCCCTCTACTTGACAAATCTAGAGTTCCCAACCGGGAACGGATCGAGATTACTTATGATGGTCAGAAAAATCAGAAGGTTCCCATAGTCATCTATCTACCGGGGCCATTACCATATGAATCAGCTAAGGCAATCCCTTACAAATACGGTGCAACAACAATCGAGAATGGAAAGGAAATTCCATTACCCTCCGTCGTGAATATTGCAGACATCAGTCGTGTAACACGGAGTGGTCGAATCTTCAACCGAGGGGTTGGAGAATCCAACAAAGAAAAGGAACTTCAGGCAGAAATTTCTGATCCGCCAGTCGGTCAATCTAGTAATTCCGACTTTTCAAAAGACAAATATGAGATGCTAAAGCTCATCCAAAGGAGTGAATATAACATTGTTGATCAACTGTTACAGACTCCTTCAAAGATCTCAGTATTATCACTGTTACTCAGTTCAGAAGCACACAGAGAGGCTCTACAGAAAGTCTTGGAGCAAGCCTTTGTGGAACAGGATGTAACAATCAGACAGTTCGATAGTATTGTCTCTAACATCACTTCCTGCAATAATTTGGGATTTAGTGATGAGGAATTACCTGAAGAGGGTCGTCGTCATAACATGGCGCTCAATATCACAGTTAACTGCCAGGGCGATGCTTTAGCCAATGTACTGGTAGACACAGGGCCAGCCCTGAATGTTATGCCGAAGTCCACTTTGACGCAATTATCATTTAAGGGCCCTCCGATGAGAGTCAGCGAGGTCGTCGTCAAAGTATTCGACGGATCCAGAAAAACAGTTATCGGCGAAGTTAATCTTCCCATAACTATTGGTCCTCACACTTTCCAAATCACTTTCCAGGTCATGGACATCCGGGCAACATACAGTTGTTTATTAGGAAGACCTTGGATACATCAGGCTGGAGCGGTTACTTCAACCCTCCACTAAAAGCTAAAGTTCATCAAGAACGACCAACTTGTCACGGTTTGTGGGGAACAAGCCTTGCTCGTGAGTAACCTATCATCATCTACTTGTGTGGAACCCGAGGAGGTTATTGGAACTCAATTCCAAGCACTATCAGTGAGCAAGAACGATCAATCTGAAGAAGGAACTTCAATTTCTTCATACAAAGATGCTATCAAAGCGGTCGAGAGTACCGATACAACCGGATGGGGACGACTTGTCATCCCTATTGACAATAAAACAAAGAAGGGTCTTGGTTTTTCTGCAACCTGTACCCAGACAGCCGCCAATGATGAAAGTCTTCATCCCCTTCAAAACTTCTTCCACAGTGGAGGTTTTCTTCACCCAGTGTCTCAGATAGTTCATGCTATCAATGAGGAAGATCCCTCTGACACGGATGAAGAATGGAAGTCCTACCTTAACAAGGACGGTTATATGTCTCAGGAAGAGGTGCCTATGCCTTTTTACTTTCCTACAGAAAGTCCGAGATTTATACCAAGATCAGATGTCGAAATGATCTACGGAGATTGTGATTCCGAAGGATGCCGTGCTCCGCCAAATTCATTAGAGGAAGACACTCCGATGAAAGACAACTTTGATCACAATTACTATGGCCCAATGGATGGTCTGCCAATATGGCAACCTTATCCAGGAAACTTGGGGCAAGAAAGTCAGCCGAGTAATGAAACTCAGCTGAGCGTCATTGAACAGAATACCTGTGTCCCCGCCATGTCATGGGATCAACACTCAGGTCATTCGGAAATTACTCAACATGAAGATGAATTCGCAACGTTCGCAGGACTTGAATTCATCAACTATGCTTTTCCTGAGGTCAACGTCATCGAGAGGGATGACTTTTCCAGTTCCAAAGAAGTTTGGGACACTTTGGGACAACCAAGTGGAAAATACGACTTTATGGTCAAGTACACCGCTCCTGAAAGATCTCGTATCAGGCTCGAAGATATCCAGACAACTGGATGGGGAGATACAGCTGAGAGCACCAATGCTATGCACAATGCAACAGAGGAATCCTCCTACGACAATTCTGCCTGGGAAACAGATTCCAATGATCCTGCTCCACCAGAAACCAGCGTCATTTCTGAAGACAAATCAAGGAAGGTGCCAGACTTTGTGATTCACCGAGGAGTTCGCCGCCAATGGATTGCCGTCGAGGTTCCGAAGGTCGTTCGTCAGTCAAAGTAATTGCCATCTTTAACCTTTCACCCTACCCAGGTGAAACAGATGTTTTGATAGGGCTCGCTTTTTGTAAATTTCCCTCTTCGCTTTGCCCAAAGCGAGTGAGTTTTGTTTTATAGGGCTGTAGTTTCAAGATTCAACTTGTTCATTAATAAAATAACGTCGTTCTGTAATTTCTGCATTAATTGCTGTTTTCTCTTTTTGCTTTTTCAGAAAATGGTAATCCTAAAAAACATTCAATAATAAAAACAAGCAGTAAAACAAATACACTGCACACACTTGCATTTTTCTCTATCTCTTCTAAACATGAATCATCACGTCATGCAGATTGCTTGTTTTAAACCCAGTTGAAACATACGATCCGATGCCTTCTCCCAACTTTGAGTTCCCGGTATTCGAGGCTGAAGAAGAAGTTGACAACGAAATTCCAGAAGAGATCTCTCGACTACTCAGACAAGAGGAAAGGTCCATTGAACCTCACAAAGAACCGTTGGAAACGGTAAACTTGGGTTCATAAAAAGAGGGAAAAGAAATCAGGATCGGAGCATTGCTCAGTCCAATTACCAGAGAGGGTTTGATAAAGCTTCTCAAAGAATTCCCCGATGTATTCGCTTGGTCCTATCAGGATATGCCAGGGTTGGATACCAACATCGTGAACATCACCTACCATTGAGATCGGAATGTCCGCCAGTAAAGCAAAGGTTGAGACGGACTCACCCGGACATGGCCATCAAAATCAAAGAGGAGGTACAAAAACAGATCGACGCGGGTTTCCTCGCTACATCTGAATATCCTCAATGGTTAGCCAACATCGTACCCGTTCCCAAAAAGGACGGGAAGGTCAGAATGTGTGTTGATTACAGAGATCTAAACAAGGCAAGTCCAAAGGACGACTTTCCTATACCACACATTGACATGTTGATTTACAGCACAACAATGTTCAAAGTATTCTCCTTTATGGATGGATTCTCGGGCTATAACCAGATCAAAATGGCGCCGAAAGACATGGAGAAAACTTTGTTCATTACCCCATGGGGTACCTTTTGTTACAAGGTAATGCCGTTCGGTTTGAAGAACACCGGGGCAACCTATCAAAGGGCCATGACTACTCTGTTTCATGACATGATACACAAAGAAATCGAGGTATATGTCGATGATTTGATTGCAAAATCAAGAAAAGAGGATGAACACGTTGAACATCTGTCAAAATTGTTCGAACGTCTAAGAAAATTCAAGCTCTGCTTGAATCCTAACAAGTGCACCTTCGGTGTCTGTTCGGGGAAACTACTAGGGTTCATCGTCAGCCAGAAAGGGATTGAGGTTGATCCTAACAAGGTCAAGGCCATTCAAGAAATGCCTTCTCCGAAAACTGAAAAACAAGTCAGAGGATTCCTGTGACGTTTGAACTACATCTCCAGATTCATATTCCTTATGACCGCGACATGTGCGCCGATTTTCAAGTTATTGAAAAAGAACCAGGATTGCGTTTGGTCAAAAGATTGCCAAACCGCCTTCGATAATATTAAGGAATATCTGTTGAATCCTCCGATTCTGTCACCTCCAGTGGAAGGAAGACCACTAATCATTTACCTCACAGTCCTAGAGGACTCAATGGGATGTGTACTTGGTCAACAAGACGAAACTAAAAGGAAAGAGTCTGCCATTTACTATTTAAGCAAGAAATTCACCGACTGTGAAACTCGGTACACGATGCTCGAGAAAACTTGCTGCGCTTTGGCTTGGGCAGCCAAACGTCTTCGCCAGTACATGATTTGTCATACTACTTGGTTGGTCTCCAAAATGGATCCAATCAAGTACGTTTTCAAAAAACCTGCTCTCACGGGAAGAATTGCCCGTTGGCAGATGTTACTATCAGAATATGACATAGAGTACCATGCTCAGAAAGCCGTTAAGGGAAGTATTTTAGCCGATCATTTGGCTCATCAACCGATTGACGATCAAGAATCAATCGGGTTTGACTTCCCAGACGAAGATGTCATGTTTCTAAAGATGAAACATTGCGATGAACCGCTACCCAGTGAAGGGCCAGAACCAGGTTCCCAGTGGGGACTTATCTTTGACGGAGCAGTCAATCATTATGGAAATGGAATTGGGGCAATCATTGTTACCCCTCAGGGTTCCCACATTCCTTTCACCGCTCCACTTACGTTCAAATGTATGAACAACGAGGCCGAATACGAAGCATGTATCATGGGTCTCGAAGAAGCGATTGATTTAAGGATCAAAAACTTGGACGTATACGGTGATTCAGCATTGGTTATTAACCAGATAAAAGAAGATTGGAACACATACCAATCATGATTGATTCCTTACAAAGACTATGCAAGAAGGTTGTTACCCTTCTTCAACAGAGTCGACTTTCATCACATCCCTCGTGATGAGAATCACATGGCTGATGCATTAGCCACTCTCTCTTCCATGATTAGTGTAGGTCGATGGAATGACATACCTAAGATCGACATAATGCGCCTTGAACGGCCCGCTTACATTTTCGCGATTGAAGCAGTCATAGACGACAGACCTTGGTATCACGATATCAAATGCTTCCTTCAGAAACAAGAGTACCCATCAGGGGCACTCAGAAAAGACAGGAAAACCCTCAGAAGATTGGCTGGAAACTTCTTCCTGAGCGGTGACACTCTTTATAAAAGAAATTTTGACATGGTTTTGCTCCGATGTGTCGACAGACTAGAAGCAGACATGCTCATGAAAGAAATTCATGAAGGATCCTTTGGCACTCATGCCAACGGACACACAATGGCGAGAAAAGTTCTCAGGGTCGGGTACTATTGGTTGACAATGGACTCCGACTGCTACAAGTACATGAGGAGGTGTCACAAGTGTCAGGTATACTCCGACAAAATTCATGTACCGCCATCACATCTCAAAGTTCTTTCTTCCCCGTGGCCATTTTCCATATGGGGAATCGACATGATTGGTATGATTGAGCCCAAGGCTTCAAACGGACATCGGTTCATCCTGGTAGCCATTGACTATTTCACCAAGTGGGTCGAAGCAGCGTCATTCGCCAATGTAACCCGACAAGTGGTGGTCCGATTTATCAAAAACAATATCATCTGCCGTTATGGTGTTCCAAGTGAGATCATTACTGATAATGGATCCAACTTGAACAATAAGATGATGAAAGAGTTGTGTGCAGAGTTCAAGATTGAACACCATAACTCATCTCCCTACCGACCCAAGATGAACGGAGCGGTAGAAGCGGCTAACAAGAACATCAAGAAGATCGTTCAGAAGATGGTTGTAACCTATAAAGATTGGCACGGGATGCTACCCTTTTCTCTTCACGGTTATCGTACATCTGTCCGCACTTCAACAGGGGCAACCCCTTTCTCTCTAGTATATGGCATGGAAGCAGTGCTTCCCATAGAAGTAGAGATCACGTCAATCAGGGTATTGATGGAAGCTCAGCTCACCGAAGCTGAATGGTGTCAAAGTCGACACGACGAACTGAACCTGATCGAAGAGAAGAGAATCACGGCACTATGCCACGGTCAGTTGTATCAACAGAGAATGAAGAGGGCGTTCGACAAAAAGGTCCTACCTCGTGTCTTCATAAAAGGAGACCTCGTCCTCAAGAAGATACAATCATTTCTCACTGACTCTCGGGGCAAATGGACCCCGAATTATGATGGCCCATATGTGGTCACGAAAGCTTTCTCAGGCGGCGCCTTGAGACCTGCAACCATGGACGGAGAGGAATTTGCCTACCCCACGAATGTTGATGTAGTCAAGAAATACTTCGCCTAAACTAAAAAAAAAACGTCTCGGTGGATTGAAAACCCTGATAGGGCGGTCCAGGGAAAAGTTAGAGACATGAAAAAAAAAAGAATCATCCCGATGGATTGGAAATCTCATAGTACAATCCAGGAAAAAATTAGGGATAATGGCAAGTAACTATGTTCAACAGAGGCAAGTCCCTCAGCAGCAGTTACAGCATCATCTATCGGAGGAAATCTCCAGTCAAAGGTCATCTTCGACGGAAGCTCAGGATGCCCCGAATTCAAAGTTGGTAGAAGGATAGTGGTTGTTATGTTTCAACGTAGCCCTTTTCCCTGTAAATTACCATTTTCTAACTTTGTATATACTCTTTGGAATCACGCGTTTGGCTGATCTCCATCTTATCAATAAAATTTGAGCCCTTGTGCTTTTGTTTGTAATTCTTTACTTGTTTTAGCTTTACAGAACGACGTTGTTTAAACTTAATCAGCGATTCTTGAAATAAAACAAAAATGAATTTACTTGTTAAAACTTTTTCTGCTTTTAAATTAAAGATGGCATTTCTTTTGACTGTTGGACATCAGAAGAATCTCGATCGCTTCTCCAAAGGTGTTTGAACCTCAAAGTGCAGAATCAAAGTACTCCTTCTAAACCAGTTCGCCTGAATGAAGGGATCAACTGTGTTAGAGACCTTGTTTCGTCTGACACTCTCGGCCGAGTTCTCATCTCCTAAGCCCGATTAACATAGCTCCCCGCGTGGACTATCTCTCCTAAGCAAGGTGGAATTGCTATTTTGAATCAACGGTACTTCTTCGCCCCGCGATGGCCGAGTATCCAATTGTGTTCATCCATTAGTCTGTATGTCGCGTCAGTTTTGTCAGCATATACATACGTACTTCATGCATTTTATTTGCGTTCGCATTTCGTATTGCATCACTATCACTTGAGTCGGTCTTGTCCCCTAGTGATAAACAGTTTTCTCAATCGAGTTTATCAGTTCTTTCCTCGTCAGGAAGTGTTGCGTCCACACAATCTCGCCACCAGTGTATCTTTAGATCAGAGTCGGCACTTGGCCACTTTGATAACTTGAACCTCTGAAAGATCAGAGAAACTTCAACAAATGTCACTCTTCGCCATTGAAGATGATATCCTTGCTCTCCCGGATTAAGGAAAATCCACAGAGAAAGCCTCGTGATCAGAGATTCGGCAGCACGCCAGTTTTGCTCCGAAAAAACTGTTGATGAAAAGGTCATCGGCACCTCAAAATTGGATTCCATCATATGGCATTTCTCCGGGAAGATCCCGAGAAAAGTATGATGTAACCCCAAACGAAAACAGTCTCTCAAGAGACTCGCTTTCCCTAGTAGAATCGACAAATGGCGTCTCCAAAACAGAGAAGTTTGTGTACCTCTACAACTCAGATGAATGGGTTCCCCAGCAAGTCTGACTTCAAAACTTTTTCCACTCAAATGGCATCTCCCCAGGAAAATTCGGCGAGAAGTTTGAAGGAAAGCCGCTACGAATAGTGTCCCTTGTCAGTATAGTTTATTGACAAAAGAAACTAAGACCAGTTCCTTGGTAGAAAACCAGGATCGAGGGGAAGTTTATATCAGAAACTAAGACCAGTTCCTTGGTAAGAAACCAGGATCGAGGGGAAGTTTAAAAAAAGAAACCGAGACCAGTTCCTTGGCCGAAAACCAGGATCGAGGGGAAGTTTACCTTTTCTAAGCATCATTGCTTAGTTAAAGAAGATGAATGTGTAAGCTACCATTCATAACCACCAATAAAATTTCGGATATTCCGATATTTAATCCTCTTGCACCCCGAATGCTCGAATACCTTCGTCATTCATACCTTCGGGTCCAAGAAGATTAAATAGGGGCATCTGTAATACCCAAAATTTTGACCACTTAGATTTCCCATCGTTGTGAAAATCATCATCACAATATGGATGTACCTTTATGCTTCATCAGTCTCCCCAAAGATGGGTGAGCATCCAATACAATCAAAATTAGGGTTTCAAGCCCTCTCTGAGTGCTTAGACAAAGGATCAATCAAGACATGACATGATCTTCAACTTGTCTAATCTCTTAAACATCCACAATGGATCAAAAAGGACTCCCACTTCAAGGATTAAGCACAAGGTTGCTCCCTTCTAGGTGGATCAAGTCTCAAGATCGACAGTGTCACCAAATTAGGGTTTTGGTCGACCAGGGCCTCCAGATGGAAATTTTCATCTGGGTACAAGGCAATGATCCAAAAAATGACCTAATATACTTCATGGAACCTCATGAACCCATGCATCAAGTCAATTTTGCCTCAGGGGATGCATTCATAAAAAATCAGGAATTAGGGTTTCTTGACCTAATTCACCCCTAAGTTGACTTTTGGGATAAACCATGAGCCAAGACCTCAAGAGATGATTTGAGGGTCTCTAATACACCATATTGATCCATTTGGAACAATGGATTGATCCAAGAAGCTTGAGTAACAAGTTTCATTTTCATCTGCACCACAATTAGGGTTTTAAGGGAAAAATCAACTGTAACTTTGACTTTTGACCTGGACATGCTCCCAAACCCTAATACATGATTGAATATACCCTATGACACCCATGGAACATGTCCATCAAGTTTGATTTAGGTCAAGGACATGATTTCCTGAAGAATTGCACAGTTTGGAATTCATCTGATAAAAAGTCAACTGTGCACAAAAGTCAACTTTGACTTTTTGAGATTTTTCACCAAAATGGATTTTTAACCCTAAAATGATGTTAATGTATGATTTGAATCATCATTCATCAAGAAAAATCAAGAAAAGTGAGATAACTTGTAAAAGGGGTAACCATAAAACTTAGAAATTTTTCTAAGTTAAAAATAAAGTGGCAAAGGTACCAACTTTGGAGGACCATAACTCCTAAACCACAAGGCCATTTTTTCTCATCCAAAGATGGATTTGTAGACCTCATTATCACCTACAAAAACTTCAACTACAAGTCATTCCAATTCATTAAGGATTTTGAGTTATGGAGTGATCAAAGTGGCTGAAAAGTGAAAATGTCACTTTTTCCAACACTTTGTGAAATTTTCACTAAGTCAGAATTCTGCTTCATTTTTTGCCAAATGTAGGGGGATTTTTCACTTGGAATCAAAAGAGATCAAAACCAAACTTGTTCAAACAGTTGTTGTATCATGTAAGAGCTTTCCAAAATGGCCAAGAACATTGCCAAATTCAACCTACATCATGAGATACAACATTGGCAAGTTGCCTTGCTGAAATCTGTCAAAGCAAGGTAGAATTTGCATTTTGGCTCGATTTGCCAAAATCAGCCAATTGCAATTGCTCCAATCCACTTGGACACCTCAGAGGATTGAATCCAAAGGGGACAATCACTGAGCCAAGCCTCCAAGGTCCAAGGAACAAAGAATAACATGTTGAACCTAGAATGGCCAAAATAGGGACAAGACTTCAAATTTGGAATGAGGCATTCAATGGAACCATCAAGGTGGCATGGACTGAGCCATTCTCATCTGAAATCAGTCAAGACTTATCCAAGACCAAGGGGACCAAAGCTCTGTGCCCTAACCTCTAGTCAATGGCTAGAGGAGACTTTCATTTCCATTGGCCAACATTGAGGAAATCTACTTACCAGCTGCCATGTACTATTCCTTGCAAAACAAACTTGCTCTACTATAAATAGAGCTCAATTGTGGTCAGTTTGAGTACACCAAAGCCATCTAACAGATGCTTTCCTCAAAATCTCTTTCTCTTGGCAAAAATGCCTTTCTTAGCAAGGTAGCTATCGGGTTTTGAGTTTGAGAGCAATTCTGCACAAACCAATCACTCACACACCTCACATACATCACATATGAGCTGATCAAACACTCACATAACATCTGAAACGTCAATTTCACAAAATCACTTGCCATCCACACAAGTTTGAAGTGAAGTTGCAGCTGAGATGCCATAAACTGATCCAGTCCATTTCAATTCAATCCAAGTGTTCAAACACACTCCATATGGTGTAGGGAAGCTGTCCAGATCATCACAACTTGTCTGTAACACCTCCAACTCAAAATCACATCTGCTCTTGCTGTCACGACTTGAAGGTAAGCCTAAACTTGGGCATCTCTCAATCTATGCATATTTCCTCGCACAATAATTTGGCCATATGTTCATAATCATGCATGGAATGTTTTCCCTCAATTAATTGCATTGTTTGAATCGTGTATCAAAAATCCTAGCCTTCATGCAGAAATTAGGGTTCTTGAGGTTTCTTCGTGATTTCTTGTTGTATGTTTAATTTAAATGAAATTAAAGTACATAGACATGATCGTGAGGTTGAGACGAGCATAATGATATGTGGATTGCATGATATGATTACGTATTCAGTGAGATTGAATGGAAAATGCAAATCAGCCAAACCCAGAAAACGCGCGTGTTCTTGGTGTTGTTCTTGGCGCCATTTTCATATATTTGAATATTTGAATTTTGTGATTTTGTTTAATTGATTCAAAAATTAATTTCTCTCTGAGTTTTAATGATTTTGAGTTGATTCTTTTTTTAATAATTCACAAAAATGTTAAAATATTTTATTTTCACAAAAAATCCCAAAAATATTATTTATTTCATATAATTGATATTTTTGTAAAGAATTAATATTTTAATTGTTTTTGGCATTTTAAATATTTTTTCTACATTGATTTTGCAACTTTTAATGCTTTCTAATTATTTTGTAGGTCAATACTTAATTTTTGAAGCATTAATCCAAGATCACAATTTGTTTTCCATGTGTTAAATAATTTTTGATCATTTTAATTGAATTTTTATTCAATTAAATACATTTTTGAAAACAAATTAGGGTTTTGGATTAATTCAACCCTCATAAATCATTTTCAAAACACTTTGGGCCTCTATTAGAGTGTAAGACCCAATCCTTTTTTGACCAAATCATCTTTGGGCCTCACTTATTGTATAAGTCCCGATACCGTCAAAAAAATAAACGGCGCGATCGTCGCCTTTTCAAAAAGCATTTGGGCCTCTCCTTGAGCTATAAGACCCATTCAAAACACTTTAGGCCTCTATTAGAGTGTAAGACCCAATCCCCCTTTTAACCAAAACATTTTGGGCCTCACTTATTGTATAAGTCCCTCTGCGTTAAAAGAAAACCTCGGCGCGATCGCCATTTTAAACGAAAAAATCATTTGGGCCTACCCTCGCGTTATAAGCCCCACACTTTTTCTTTAAACCTTTTTGGGCCTCTTGAGAGAGTGTAAGACCCATCCCTTTGTACAGAAAACCATTTTGGGCCCCAGTCACTTGTATAAGTCCCGCTGTACAAAGTCAAACAGTGCGCTCACTGATAAAACCCTGGGCCTCTCCTTGAGCTATAAGCCCCAGATCTTTCTTTTTCAAAGCACTTTCTCCTTTGATTTTGAATATACTGTTGTTTTTAATCTTTCTTTGTTGAACAACTAACCAAATAGCATGGAAGCTCTACAACCGAGTAAGTGGTTATCGCTTTCATTTACTGCTTTCATATTATAAAACTGTATTGTGGGGCTGCTCACTGTAAGTCTCCTTTCATAAACTCATATCTACAGTGTAATAATAGTATAGATATTTCAAGTTTCCCTGGCTACTACGTCTAGAACTAAGTGACGCCGTTTCATTTATTCGTAGAAATAGACGCCTAGATCCCCAATAGGAGCACCAGATACAGTCTTCTCTTCGGCTGTCCTCCTTAGGAATCGTCAAGAAATTCTATCCCCCAGAGATGAATTATTCTCAGTGAAACTTCTCTTGAATTTCTTCAAACCGCCGAACGGTTCGGACTCTCTCTAAAAGTTAAAGTCACTGGATAGTAAACCTCGCACGTTTACCAGTGGTTTTAACTCTAAAAGAGTTTTCCTGAACTTTTCTTTGGTTTGGGACCCACGGGCTTCTTAAAAGCATCGGCCTCCTCTTGGGCATCATACAAGGACCCACAGGCTTCCTAAAAGCAACCCGGCCTCCTCTTGGGCATTATTCAAGGACACTACGGCTTCTTAGAAGTATTCACAGCCTCCTCTTAGGCTTCGTATATTGATCTCTTCCTCCGGGAATGATAGCCTCCTCTTGGGCTTCGTACAAGGACCCGTCGGCTTCTTAAAAGATTCCAGCCTCCTCTTGGGCTTCGTACAAATTGTCCCGACGACCTCCTAGAGGTATAGGAACAGAACCTAGTCATCCTCATAGAACAATCCTTTCATAGAGTCTACTACTGTTTCTCAAAGCATAGTACCAAAGATAAAACTCTAGACTTGGACAGTCTAACTTCCTTGAGTCTCAAAGATATTCTTAAGCACCCTTCGTTAAATAGGAAGGAAACCCGCAGACTCGGACAGTCTTAATACCCTTTGGATTTCCCATTTCCTCAAAGAAAAGGAACTATCCCTGATCCTCAAATTAAATCCCTGAGTACAGTGTTGCTCATATAAGAACTGATTTTCTCTTTTAAATCAGTATATTGGATCTGTCACTCAACTGAAACAGTTACAATAGCCTCCATCTCGGGCTTCGTACGAGATACCAAAATTCTCCCCAGTGGAGTCAAAACAACCTTTTAGCCTCTCTCTCAGGCTTTGTATGAGACACAAAAGATTCCCTCGTTGAGTCAATCACCCCTTTTTTTGCCTCCATCTCGGGCCTCGTACGAGATATAAATCCCTTAAGCAAGAGTCGAACTCTTTGCTAGCCTCCTCTTAGGCTTTGTATAACGATATGCCCCACTGGGTCAAAAACGTTTAGCCTCCCTCTCGGGCTTTGTACGAGACACAAAATAGCCTCCTCTTAGGCTTTGTATAATGATTTTCCTAGCGGAAATTAGCCTCCTCTTAGGCTTTGTATAAGAAAACCACTGGTTGATCCAATCAACCTTTTAGCATCAAAGTTGTGCCTCGTTCACAGTACACAAACATCAACAACTCTTTTCCCTTCATCTAATCGCTGTAAGCGGCAAGCCTCTGGATCATCTATATCCATGCCACTGTCCCTCTTTTAGCATGAGAAATTCCTAAGGAAAGATGGCATTGCTCTACACTGAGTTAAAGTCTTCTTCTTCAGGTTAAAACCCTTTCTTAGGAAATTATGGCATTGCTCGGATCCGCGTATCCTAGTTAAAGTAATTCTCCTTCTCCCCTCTTTAGAGATGACAAATTCTCTCTAAAGTTAAGATCATTCAGCTTCACGTCTTGGGCTTTAAACAAGACATAAATAGACCTTTCAGCTTCACATCTTGGGCTTTAAACAAGATACAAACCACCTTTCGCTTCACGTCTTGGGCTTTGAATAAGACACCAAAAACTAATTTCCTCCCATAGAATTGGAGGAACTACGAACGCTCTGATTTCCCTGTTTCGGTAAACGGGAATACGTAGGCATAAGATCGAAAGAAAAGATCTTAGCGAGCGCAATCAACAAAAAACCCAAATCCCATATCGCCATCAATCAAAAGCAGTAATTTAAAAGCACCAGTCCTAACATCCTAATCCTTATTCCCCGCCAGAAACCCTTTGCCTAGAAAAAAGAAAGAAAGAAACCTGTATTGGCGAAATACGAATAACCAGTACAAAGGCCCCCCACATTGATAGCATCCGTAACCTAATAGACCGCTGTTTAAACTCAGTATGCAAAGCAGGGTTAATTGGAGACATCTATTTCCCTTCCTTATTCAGCTCACAATAGGATAAAAAATGAATCGACCTGTAGTTTAAGCTCAAACCGCAGAGAGCGACCAGCGCTTAAGAACCGCGTCCAAAATCGCTCGCTACACCTACCCTTGTGTTGTAAGTCCCATTTCTTTCCTTTTTTAAACACTTTTGGGCCTCTAATATAGTGTAAGACCCAATCCTCTTTTGTACATAAATAATTTTGGGCCTCAGTCATTGTATAAGCCCCAGTACAATTCTTAAAACAGCGGTGCAATCACTGTTATTTCTGGGCCTCTCCTTGAGTTGTAAGCCTCATATCTTGTACAAAAATAAACTTTTTTTTGGGCCTCCTTGAGTTGTAAGACCCAACCCTCTTTGTAAATTAACATTTTTGGGCCTCAGTCATTGTATAAGTCCCTATACAATTTTTTGATCAACGGTACGATTACTGTTTTTCATCAGGGCCTTTCCTTAAGTATAAGCCCCAATCATCTTTTCAAAATAATTTTTCCCTTTTGATTTAGGTTCAAACTCATAGTTGTTATCAAAACTTTCTTAAATTTCTTGAACAACTAACCATACAGCTGTTACAATGGAAGTTTGTTTGCTTGTAAATTTTAAACAACTTTCTTTTACATACTTGCACACACACACACACACACACACACACACACACACATATATATATATATATATATATATATATTTGTGCTGGAAGCTTGCTCACCTGTAAGTCCTCCTATCCTCTCTTTTACATACAATATATATTTCATCTGTATATATGCCTGTATATCATCTGCTTAGAGTTTTCCCCGGCAATTAGGTCTAGAACTAGATAGAGCTAGTGGTAACTCTTTCAACAGTCAAAATTAGTTCCCCATAGGAATTCCAGATACATTCTTGCCTCCTCTTGGGCTTATACAATATGAAACAAAGAGAAAGGCATTATTCCCGGTGAAACTTTTCTCAGACTGTCACTATTAGAAATTGTCAAAGAAGTTCATTTCCCTAGAGAGGATTAATTCCCGGTGAAACCTCTCTTGAATTTCTTCAAACCCTAGAATTGTTCACTAAAGAAAAGATTATTCCCGGTGAAACTTTTCTTGAACTTTTCTTAAGTTTGGACCCACAGGCTTCCTAAAAGCATCCCCACCTCCTCTTGGGCTTTGTACAAGGACCCCCCGGCTTCTTAGAAGTTCTCATGCCTTCTCTTGGGCTTAATACAAGGACCCTGAAGACCTCTTAAAGGTATAAGACAGAACTTAGTCATCCTTTGTTAGAGCAGTATTTCCAAAGAGTCAAAACCTTGGATAATTTAGGGTTGATTCTCATCCCTTAAAGCACCAGCCTCCTCTTTGGCATCATACAAAGATAAACTCTTCCATACCAGTAGACTTAGACAGTCTAATCTCCACTTGTATCTCAAAGACATTCTCAAGTTCCCTATAAATACAGGAGAAACCCTGGTCATTCGATCAATCTCCAGTAGAGTTTAAAACCCTCACAGGATCTAAAACTCAATCTTTATCCTAAATTCCCCCAGCTAGGGTCATCTCATCATCAATACTATACTAGCTTATCAGAACCTCAAGGCATCTGATACCTCAACTCTTCTGTAAACCCTTAGCAAGAGTTGATTCCCCGACTTGGACCTGCTTCTGGATCTCAATAATCCTCAGTAGACGCCAGCCTCCTCTTAGGCTTTGTATAATGATTTTCCTCAGCAGATCTAGCTTCAAAAACACTCTCTTGTTGAGTAATTCTTCTTTCTCAAAAGAACTCTCTTGTTGAGTCAATCACCTTAAAGCACTCTCTTGTTGAGTCGACCTTTTTCAGCCTCGTCTTAGGCTTTGTATAATGATTTTTCCCCAGCTTTTTTAGCCTCAATCTTGGGCTTTGTGCAAGACACCACAAACACTCTCTTGTTGAGTCATTCGTTCTTTTTTAGCCTCAATCTTGGGATTTGTACAAGACATATATAAACTTTCTCCAGAAAAGTCAAAATCTTCATAAACCTCCTCTTAAACTATGGATAAATATCTTCCCAGCGGAGTCAATTCCTCCCAGGCTTTGGGAGTTAATCTCTTTAAGCAGGGTTAATTCTCTTTTTCAGCCTCCTCTTAGGCTTTGTATAATGATCTTCCTCAGTAGAGTTAGCCTCAATCTTGGACTTTGTACAAAACAAATCATACTCTCCAGGTGAGTCAATCCCATTTTAGCCACAAACTTGGGATTTGTACAAGACAGATAAAACCTCTCACTAGTAGAGTCAGTTTCTTTTTTAGCCTCAATCTTGGGCTTTGTACAAGACACCATATAAAATCTCCCTAGACACTCTATTGTTGAGTCAGTCTCATTTTAGCCTCAATCTTGGGCTTTGTACAAGACAGACAAAATATATCCCCGAAAAAGTAAACCTTTAGCCTCCTCTTAGGCTTTGTATAATGATATCCCCAAAAGAGTAAACTCTCTTTCAGCCTCAATCTTGGGCTTTGTACAAGACAGATAAACACTCTCTTGTGGAGTCAGTCTTTTCTAGCCTCATCTTAGGCTTTGTATAAGGACTTCCCCAGTGGAGCCAATAAATATCTTAGCTTCAACCTTGGGCTTTGATCAAGGCACATAGAAAAACCAACATCCCCTCAGAGGAAATCAAAAACCTCTCTGTAGGAAAATATTTCTCTGTATATCACATAGAAAATCAAACAAACCTTAATTCCAGATAACCGCTGTAAGTGTCACACTTGGTGATTCAAAAAATCCAAGCTGTCGTCCATCTTTTATCCTGGTAAACTTCCTCTCTCATCTAATTACTGTAAGTGGCAAGCCTCTGGATTATTTACATCCACGCCACTGTCCCTCTCTTAGCATGAAAGATTCCTAAGGAAAAATGGCATTGCTCAACACTAAGTTAAAGTTTTCTCCTTCAGGACAAATCCTCTATGAAGGAAATTATGGCATTGCTGGATTCACATATCCTAGTTAAAGTAATTCTCCTTTATAATCAGTCACCCAACAGTTGTGATAAACAGATGAGATATCTCCCTTTAGAGATGACAAATTCTCTCTCAGTCAAACCTTTAGCTTCAATCTTGGGCTTTGAACAAGACACAAATACTTCTTTAGCTTCAATCTTGGGCTTCGAACAAGACACCAATCATCTTTTTCCTCCCATAGAATAGGAGGAACTACGATTGCTCTGATTTCCCTGTTCATCTTTAACGGGAATACCTAGGCATAAGATTGTGAAAACTTAGCGAGCATACCAATCAAAAACTCTAGGTCCAGTATCTTCACACATTCACCAAAAACATTGGAAAACCTGAAAAATAATAAAAATACTCTCTCTACAGTCATCCCCCAAAGAAGAAACTTTCCCATTTTACAGATAAACACCATCAAGTACAAAGCAGAACCTAATGTTAATCAACCTATGGATAACCACATATAGGATGGGTAATTGACAATTCCCCATCATATAACCTGACCCCGAACTCCCCAATCTCTTCAAGCATTTGTTCAGTTAAACATCCGTGTGCAAGGTTAGTTTTAGATAGCTTCCCTTTCCCTTCCAGCTTCACGGGATAAATAAGAAATCAGAAAGTAGCACCCCACTCCCTACCATTGCGGTGAGGAGAAACCCATGGCGATAAGGTGGTCGCGTCACCGACAAAAATCGCACGCTACACACTGTCATTTTTAAGAATTGCAGAGGGACTTATACAATGACTAAGGCCCAAAAAGGTTTTCTGTACAAAGGGATGGGACTTACACTCTATTAGAGGCCCAAATAATGTTTGAAAGAAAAGAAATGGGACTTACAACACAAGGGTAGGCCTAGATGATTTTGTTTTCAAAACAGCGATCGTGCCGAGATTTTTTTAATGTACCGGGACTTATACAATGACTGAGGCCCAAATTATTTATGTACAAAGGGGGATTAGGTCTTATACTCTATTAGAGGCCCAAGGGTGTGTATGTGAAGTTTGAAAAATCAAATTTAGAGAAAACCCTAATTTTGAATTTAAAATATAATTTTCAAAGGAAATTAAATAATAAATGATATAAAATACCAAATATATTAAAAAACAAGTTGTATACTTTGAAAAATATTTTGAAAAATCATGTTTAATCACATGAAAGCTTGAAATTCATTTGGAATGAAAAATCAAGGTGGGAATTTCATTTAAAAATGTTTGAAAACAAATAAAATGAAATTATTTACAAAAATTCTAATTATATTAAAAAAATAATATAAATTGAATGTTTTTGTAAATTAAAATAATTGAACATTTTTGTGACTTTTAAAAAAAAAAAAGAACCAATAAAAAATGATAAAAAATGAGAGAGAAATTAATTTTTGAAGTTATTAAAAGATGGTGAAGAAAATGAAAGAAAATAAGTGATAAAAAATTAAGAATGGTCCTCTCAAGGCTTGAACCCACGCCCTTGGGGTGGAGAGGTTAAAAGTTTGCCAACTGAGCCACTTGTATGGGCTGATAGAGAGTGGAAAAAGTGGATAATATGTGAACAATCCTTTTGAAAATGCTTTTAAAAAATAAAACCAAAAGGTCTGGGGCGAGGGGGATTCGAACCCCAGACCCTTTGTTCGCTACATACACAAAACCAGCTGATCAACCACTGGGGCGCAATGCCAATTCAAATATATAGTGGCAAGTGTATAATATATACTAAAACTAGTTTGATTTCTGAAGAATGGCGCCATGGCCATCTTCTTCCTCAAGCTCGTGCAAGACCATCCTTATCTCACTCAATTTGCAACCGTTTGACATGAAGTAAACACCAAAATCATACGTTTTTCAACAAGGAACATGATGGCAATAGTCAATTTAATTTATTTTTTGTGTATCAAAAGAAATTGTCTGAAAGCACATATGAACCCTAACTGATCGTTTTAAAATTAAATTCCATATGATCATGATATGAAGCAATTAATTTAGGGGAAATGATCTATAAACATCCAAAAACACAATGGTAACTTGAAAACATGTTTATGATGCATGATTCATTGAGTTCAGTTTTGAGGAAACTAACCTTGCAAGTGAGAATCGAATTCTCTTGTAGAGGTGCTACAAAAGTTTTCTGATGATCTGGATAGCTTCCTTGACCCTTAAGGATGGTGTTCCAATGTTCAAACTGGATTGAAACCTTCTGAATCACTTGACACAACTCAATTTGTAACTTTGAGGCATAGTTGAGCAAAAGGATGGTGACTTGAAGATTTTAATGTTACAGATTGAATGTAAGTGTTTAGATCACTCCTATATGTTGCATATGAGGTGTGTGAATCATTGGTTTGAGTTTCATTGGTCTCCAACTCAAAACCCGATAGTGCTTTCTCAAGAAAATGGAGTTTTTGTGTTTTAAGAAGGAAATGAGGGAAAGCAATGTTGTAAGATGCTTTGGTGTGATATGAATGAGGCAATGTAACATATATTTATAGGTGATCAAGTTTTGTCAGAGGAATAGTGAATGGCTGCAAGATCAGATCGCATTCAATGGATTTGGCTTGGTGGCATTTCTTCTAATGCAAGGCAAACTAGCCCCTCCAAGTAGCAAGGCTATGTATTGACCAATTCCACATTCCTCAGATTTTTTAATTGTTGTTTAAACATGAATCTTGACTGAGAAGATCAACTTTGTTGAAAGTGCACTATTGCACATAAATGCACTTTGAATTCCAAATCTTTGTTCAAAGACTCATCATGCCAAATGATTAATCTTTGAAGCATCTTGGCCTAATTTTGCAGGTTGGATCAGATATGTCATGATCATATTGAATGAATGTGGTATAGTGATCATTTTATCCTGACTCAAAATTGTGGAGAGCAAGAAAACATGCAAATTGGTTTTCCAAACCAGTTGCAGCAACATGACGTTGGGCTTCCATATCTCTTGGTTTCCATGGAGTTTTTCCATGCTGATGGACTATTTGAATTTCTAGCAAGATGCACAACAAATTTGATGTTTATACTTTGAATTGATTCAACTTGTAACTATGTGAAAAAGTTCTTTGAGTTTTGGTGTTTTGCTTGAAATCTGTCTTGGACAGAATTTTGTCCAAGTGTTGTAAAAAGGTGAATTTTCATGTTTTAGTGATTTTGCCTCAACCATAACTCAAAATCAATGGAGACTTGGAATTTATTGTAGTTGACATATTTGAAGTATGTCAGGTGGAATTTCATTTCAGCTTTGAATGGGAGAAAAAGGCCTTGTGGTTTAGGAGTTATGACCTTGCAAAGTTGGTACAAATCACTTTTGTTCCATAACTTAGAAAAATTTTGGTTACTTATGGTTGCCCCTTTTGCAAGAAACCTCACTTTTCTTGATTTTTCTTGATGGATGATGATCAATATCATACATTAACATTGTTTTTGACTTAGGGGAACCATATTTGTGAAAAAAATCCAAAAAAGTCAAACTTGATTTTGTGCACAATTTGCTTTTTGTCAGATGAAATCCAAAATGTGTGATTATTTGGGCAATCAAGTTCTTGACCCAATTAAAAACTAATGGATGGGTTCCATAGGTATTTTAGGGTGTAGTGAATCATGTCCCAAGGTTTGGGAGCATGTCTTGGTCAAAGTCAAAGATACAGTTGACTTTTTCCTCAAAACCCTAATTGTGGTCCAGATGAAATTGAAACTTGTGAATCAAGCTTCTTGGATTAATCCATTGTTGCAAATGGATCAATGTGGTGTAATTGAGGCCCTCAAATCATGTCTTGAGGTCTTGGCTCATGCTTTGCTCCAAAATTCAACTTAGGGGTGAATTAGGTCAAGAAACCCTAATTCCTGATTTTTGATGAATGCTTCTTGTGAGGATAAATTGACTTGATGATTGGATCCATGAGGTCCCTTGGAGTATCTTGGGTTGTGCTTTGAAGCATTGGCTCATGCCCAGAAGAAATTTTTCATATGGAGGCCTTGGTAGACCAAAAACCCTAATTTGGTGACACTGGCGATCTTGAGGCTTAATCCACTTGGAATGTTGCAACTTTGTGCTTGATTCTTGATGTGGGAGTCCTCTTGATACCTTATGGGGGTTTGAGAGGTTAGACAAGTTAAAGATCATGTCATTCCTTGATTGATCCTTTGTCTAAGTGCTCTGAGAGAGCTTAAAACCCTAATTCTTGATTGTAGTGAAAGCTCAACAATCCTTGAGGAAATTGATGAGGAATGATGGCACATCCATATTGTGGTGATGATTCTCACAATGATGGGAAATCTTGGTGGTCAAAATTTAGGGTATGACAATGGCGTATTTTGAGGGATATAATTTATCCCTCCTGGTTTTGACATATTATTGATGGTCGATGTTGAAGCATTATAAGGATTGTATAATGGTGTTGTGGCCATCACATTGTCACTGAAAGTTGACATATTTAGTTGAAGGTTAGTCATCGTAGATGTTGGCATACCATAAGGGTAATCTCTTCCAGGCAGGGGCATTGATAACCCAAAAAAAGGCCTTGCAATCGCAGGATTATTAATCGAATTCCCTGAATGCGATGGGGGTGTAGCCCCTTGGGATGGCATCGTTGCGAGTGCCACCGTTGATACCACTAGAGCAGTTATTCTAACTAGTGTTGAGAGAACTAGCTCGTCAATCGCCGACACGGGCAATTATTGTACTGCATTTTGAGGATTATTCTGGGAATTAATATTATCTTCGGGAGGACAAGACATGCTATACAAAGCCTTACCACTCCTTAATTGCATACAAAATACCCAAAAAGGTTTCCTAAAAATAAAACACAACTTTCAAAAGGAAAGAAACAAGGAAATATATAAATAGATAAGAAACTTAGCACATGTCCCACTAGGCGTGCCAATTTGTTTACACTGAAAAATGGTAAACAATTATTGGTCTCAAAATTAAAGGTTACTTGCAGGATCAACCAGTGAATCCTAGGACATGGTGAAAAATAACCATTTCGTTTTTAATTTCCTTATGCTAAAGTGACCGCCTTTGATGTAGTCAAAGTTTGGTTTTAAGTAACTGTATAAATGTGTGAAAATGTCGACTTCGACTATTATAGAAATGTGTAAAAGAAAAGACAAATACTGGAAATGCTGAATGAAAAGGCTGAAAAGAAATTGAAAGTAAAGAACATAACACAAAATGTAAAGTTAAATTTATGAACTTTGTATTGAAAGTAAAGGATGGTGATGTCATACCCCAAATTTTGACCACTAAGATTTCCCATCATTGTGCAAATCATCATCACAATATGGGTGAACCATCATGCCTCATCAAATTCCTCAAGGGTTGTTGAGCATTTACTACAATCAGAATTAGGGTTTCAAGCCCTCTCAGAGTTCTTAGACAAAGGATCAATCAAGAAATGACATGATATTCAACTTGTCTAGCCTCTAAAATATCCACAATGGATCAAAAGGACTCCCACTTTAAGGATTACGCACAAGGATGCTCCCTTCTAGGTGGATCAAGTCTCAAGATCAACAGTGTCACCAAATTAGGGTTTTGGTCGACCAGGGCCTCCAGATGGAAATTTATCATCTGGGCACAAGCCAGTGATCCAAAAAATAACCTAATATACTCCATGGAACCTCATGGACCCAATCATCAAGTCAATTTGACCTCAGGGGATGCATACATAAAAAATCAGGAATTAGGGTTTCTTGACCTAATTCACCCCTAAGTTGACTTTTGGGACAAATCATGAACCAAGACCTCAAGACATGATTTGAGGGTCTTTAATATACTATATTGATCCATTTGGAACAATGGATTAATCCAAGAAGCTTGAGCAACAAGTCTCAATCTCATCTGCACCACAATTAGGGTTTCGCGAGGAAAGTCAACTATAACTTTGACTTTTAACCAGGACAGGCTCCCAAACCCTAAGACATGATTCAATATACCCCATGACAACAATGGAACATGTCCATCAAGTTTGATTTAGGTCAAGGACATGATTTCCTGAAGAATTGCACAGTTTGGAATTCATCTGATAAAAAGTCAACTGTGCACAAAAGTCAACTTTGACTTTTTGAGATTTTTCACCGAAATGGATTTTTAACCCTAAAATGATGTTAATGTATGATTTGAATCATCATTCATCAAGAAAAATCAAAGAAAGTGGGATAACTTGTAAAAGGGGTAACCATAAAAACATAGAAAAATTTCTAAGTTATGGAAAAAGAGACACTAATGTGCCAACTTTGGAGGACCATAACTCCTAAACCACAAGGCCATTGTTCCCCATTAAAAGCTTGATTTATAGATCACATTGCCCTCTAGAAAAGCTTCATACTAACCTATGTCCAAATTCCTCATGGATTTTGAGTTATGGAGTGATCAAAATCAAGAAAAGTCATTTTGTTCCAACACTTAGTGAAAATTTCACTAAGTCAGATTTTGCCTTACTTTTTTCCAAATGTAGGGACATTTTTCACTTGGATTCAAAAGAGATCAAAACCAAACATGTTCAAACAGTTGTTGTATCATGTAAGGGCTTTCCAAAATGGCCAAGAACATTACCAAATTCAATTTGAGCCATGAGATATAACATTGGCAAGTTGCCTTGCTGAAATCTGCCAAGGCAAGGTAGATTTTTGCACTTTTGGTCGATTTGCCAAAATCAGCCAAATCCAAATGCTCCTATCCACTTGGAAACCTCTGAGTATTGAATCTAAAGGGGACAATCACTGAGCCAAGCCTCCAAAGTCTTTGGAAGAAGAAATAGCATGTTGAACCTAGAATTGCCAAAATAGGGACAAGACTTCAATTTGGAATGGAGCATTCAATGGAAGCATCAAGGTGGCATGAACTGAGATCTTAACAACTGAATTCATTCAAGACTTATCCAAGACCAAGGGGACCAGGAGCCTGTGCCCTAACCTCTAGTCAATGGCTAGAGGAGACTTGGATTTTCATTTGCCAACATTGGCCAAACCTACTCAGTAGTTGCCATTTACTATTCCTTGCAAAACAAACTTGCTCTACTATAAATAGAGCTCAATTGTGATCAGTTTGAGTACACCAAAGCCATCTAACAGATGCTTTCCTCAAAATCTCTTCTTTCACTCCAATTTTGCCTTCTAAGGCAAGTTACTATCGGGTTTTGAGTTTGAGAGCTTTTCCAATCAAACCAATCACACACACACACACACCTCACATACATCATTAGAAGTGATCCAAACACTCACACAACATCTGGAAAACAGATTTCAAAAAATCACCATCCAATTGCTCAAGTTCTTGACAGATTTGCAGTTGGGGTACCATCTCAAGTTCCAGATCATTTCAATCCATTCCAAGCATTTATACACACTCCATGGCACCTAGGGAAGCTATCCAGATCATTGGAACCTAGCTGTAACACCTCCAACACAAATCACGATTACCAGCTGCAAGTGGTACGCATGAGCTCTTCTAACTCTATGATCCATGCAATTTTTGCTGCACAATAATTTGGCCATATGTTCATAATCATGCATGGAATGTTTCCCCTCAATTAATTGCATTGTTTGAATCGTGTATCAAAAATCCTAGCCTTCATGCATAAATTAGGGTTCTTGAGGATTTTTCGTGATTTCTTGTTTTATGCTTAATTTAAATGAAATTAATTGTCATAGACATGATCGTGAGGTTGAAACGAGTTGATTGGTATGGGGATTGCATGATATAATCAAGTATTCAGTGAGATTGGAGAGAAAATGCAAATCTGGGCAAACCCAGAACACGCGCGTGTTCTTGGTGTGTTCTTGGCGCCATTTTTTGAAAATTCAAATATTTGAATTTTGTGATTTTATTTTATTGATTCAAAAATTAATTTCTCTTTGAGTTTTAATGATCTTGAGTTGATTCTTTTTTTAATAATTCACAAAAATTTTAAAATATTTTATTTTCCCAAAAAATCCCAAAAATATTATTTATTTTATATAATTGATATTTTTGCAAAGAATTAATGTTTTAATTATTTTTAACATTTAAAATATTTTTTCCACCTTGATTTTGCAATTTTTAATGCCTTCTAATTATTTTTTAGGTCAATACTTAATTTTTGAATCATTAATCCAAGATCACAATTTGTTTTCCATAAGTTAAACAATTTTGATCATTTTAATTGAATTTTTATTCAATTAAAACACATTTTGAAAACAAATTAGGGTTTTTGGATTAATTCAACCCTCATAAATCATTTCCAAAACACTTTGGGCCTCTAATAGAGTGTAAGACCCAACCCTTTGTAAATACAAACAATTTTGGACCTCACTTATTGTATAAGTCCCGTTGTATTTCAAAAAGTTCGACGCGATCATCATCCGTTGAAAAACAAACCTTGGGCCTACCCTCGAGTAGTAAGACCCATTTATTTTCTTTAAAAACTCTTTGGGCCTCTAATAGAGTGTAAGACCCAATCCTTTTTTTGACCAAATCATTTTTGGGCCTCAATATATTGCATAAGTCCCGATACTGTCAAAAAACAAATGGCGCGATCGTCGCCTTTTGAAAAATAACCACCTTGGGCCTCTCCTCGAGCTATAAGACCCATTCAAAACTTTTGGGCCTCTAATAGAGTGTAAGACCCAACCCCCTTTTAACCAAAACAATTTTGGGCCTCACTTATTGTATAATTCCCTCTGTGTTAAAAGAAACCTCGGCGCGATCGCTATTTTTAACGGAAAAATCATCTGGGCCTACCCTCGTGTTATAAGCCCAAATCTTTTTCTTTAAAACTTTTTGGGCCTCTTGAGAGAGTGTAAGACCCATCCCTTTGTACAGAAAACCTTTTTGGGCCACAGTCACTTGTATAAGTCCCTCTGTACAAATTCAACAGTGCAATCACTGGTAAAACCCTGGGCCTCTCCTTGAGCTGTAAGCCCCAAATCTTTCTTTTTCAAAGAACTTTCTCCTTTGATTTTGAATATACTATTGTTTTTTCAATCTTTCTTTGTTGAACAACTAACCAAACAGCATGGAAGCTCTACAACCGAGTAAGTGTTTATACGCTTTCATTTACCACTTTCATATACATATAACTGTATTGTGGGGCTGTTTCGCTGTAAGTCTTCTTTCATAAACTCATATCAACTGTGTAATAATAGTATAGATATTTTGAGTTTCCCCGGCAATTAAGTCTAGAATTAGGTGACGCCGTTTCGTTTATTCATAGAAATAGACAACTAGATCCCCAATAGGATCACCAGATACAGTCTTCTCTTCGGCTGTCCTCATTCGGAATTGTCAAGAAAATCTACTCCCAGAGATGAATGTATTCTTCGTGAATGGAATCTTTGAGTTTCTTCCAAATTCTCAAACTTTCCTGGCTTGATCTATTCCTTGTGAATAGACTGTCTTGAATTTCTCGGGGTTTGGGGACCCACGGGCTTCTTAAAAGCATCGGCCTCCTCTTGGGCATCGTACAAGGACCCACATGCTTCCTAAAAGCAACCCGCCTCCTCTTGGGCATAGTACAAGGATCCGTCGGCTTCTTAGAAGTATTCACAAGCCTCCTCTTAGGCTTCGTATAATGATCTCTTCCTCCGGGAATGATAGCCTCCTCTTGGGCTTCGTACAAGGACCTCTCGGCTTCTTAAAAGTTTCCAGCCTCCTCTTGGGCTTCGTACGAATTGTCCCGACGACCTCCTAGAGGTATAGGAACAGAACTTAGTCATCTTAATAGAACAGTCCTTTCAAAGAGTCTATTACTATTTCTCAAAGCATAGTACAAAAGATGAAACTCTAGACACGGACAATCTAATATCCTTGAGTCTCAAAGACATTCTCAAGTGACCCCTTCGTTAAATAGGAAGGAAACCCGTAGACTTGAACAGTCTCAATACCCTTTGGATTTCCCATTTCCTCAAAGAAAAGGAAATATCTCTGGTCCTCGAATCGAATCCTTGAGTACAGTGTTACTCATATAAGAACTGATTTTCTCTTTTAAAATCAGCATATTGGATCTGTCACTTAACTGAAACAGTCATAATAGCCTTCTCTTGGGCTTTGTATAATGATTCTTCCCAGCTAAGCAGACGTTTAGCCTCTCTCTCGGGCTTCGTACGAGATACAAAAGACTCCCTCGTTGAGTCAAACAACGTTTAGCCTCTCTCTCGGGCTTTGTACGAGACACATAAGAGACTCCCTCATTGAGTCAATTACCCCTTTCGCCTCCATCTCGGGCTTTATATGAGATACAAAAGGTTCTTATTGAGCCAAATAAATTGTAGCCTCCATCTCGGGCTTTGTACGAGATACAAAAACACTCTCTTATTGAGTATAAAAGATCCTCTTGTAGGATTAACCCCTTTTAGCCTCTCTCTCGGGCTTTGTACGAGACACAAAAATACCCTCTTCCTGGGCCAATAGCCTCCTCTTAGGCTTTGTATAAGAAAACCATTGGTTGATCCAATCAACCTTTTAGCATCAAATTTGTGCCTCGTTCACAGTACACAAACATCAACAACTCCTTCCTCTTCATCTAATCGCTGTAAGCGGCAAGCCTCTGGATCATCTACATCCATGCCACTGTCCCTCTTTTAGCATGAAAAATTCCTAAGGAAATATGACATTGCTCTACACTGAGTTAAAGTCTTCTCCTTCAGGTTGGAAGTCTCCTATGAAGGAAATTATGGCATTTTCGGATTCATACATCCCGGTTAAAGTAATTCTCCTTTATAAACGGTTGTGACATACAACCCCCTATTTAGAGATGACAAATTCTCTCTAAAGTCAAACCCTTTTAGCTTCACATCTTGGGCTTTGAACAAGATACAAATAGACTCTTTAGCTTCACATCTTGGGCTTTGAACAAGATACAAACACCTTTCGCTTCACGTCTTGGGCTTTGAACAAGACACCAAAACACAATTTCCTCCCATAGAATAGGAGGAACTACGAACGCTCTGATTTCCCTGTTTCGGTAAACGGGAATACGTAGGCATAAGATCGAAAGAAAAGATCTTAGTGAGCACACTAAATAAAAACCCTAAATCCCATGCTTTCACATATCTATCAAAAAGCATCAGTCCTATCATCCTAATCCTTATTCCCCGCCAGAAACTTGTCATTCTGTCCAAATAACACAAGAAATGCCCCACCACATTGATCGCATCTGTAACCTAATAGACCGCTATTTAAACTCAGTATGTAAGCAGGGTTAATTGGAGACATCTATTTCCCTTCCTTCATCAGCTTTAATAGGATAAAAAATGAATCGACCTGTAGTTCCCCCCAAAGAACGACAGCGCTTAAGAACCGCGTCCAAAATCGCTCGCTACAAAAAATGGCGCCCACCGTGGGCCCTTCTAACCTTTTTTCTCTTCTCTTGTTTGAAAACCACAGATTGGGGCTTCCGCCGGGGAACCCATTTTCTGTCAGGAACATAGGATTTATAGCTTTAAAGGTCTAGGATGATTAGGACAAATATATATACTGCTTTTCCTAATTGCTATACCTGTTTATTTTTCTGCTAATGGGAATGCGTGTGATTCCGCATGTGGAAAGATTGAGTATACACTTAAGATAAGTGATGGCAACGAGGTCGACCATCAACCTCAGTGGAGGCTGACCAATGCAACCCATTCCTTCTCATAGGCGATGGGCCGATTGTGATGTTTGAGAAGCTGAGGAGCCAAACCCTTTTGTAGTGCGGAAGCTATCGGAAATAGTTGTCACGCAATACTACCCTCATTTGAGGCTGGTGATCTATTCTCGGTGAATGGCACTTACTCTAAGATTGCTCTACAACTTGCTGGCGATCCGCTTGTTGTTTTGCTTTCATGGGAGGAGCTGATGATAATGAGTACAGGTACAAAAATCACCCTAGTATAAACCTTTGGGGATGGGTAGAGCATTGACTTCATGACAACGACCCTTTGACCCCATGTTTTTTCTATGTTTTTGAGTGCTGCATTCATGCATTCATTTAAAAAACATTAAAACATTCAAAAAACTTCTCCTCTAGTCTCTCTATTTTTCAAATTAAACTAAGACTGTGATTGCAAATATCAGAGAAAAGGATTGTGCTAATGGATTTTGGTAGAAGAGAACTCATACGTACACCTTCAAGGTTCCAAAACTAGAGGATTTGAGAGGTTTGGAGAGAATGATCATAAACCAAGAGGCCTTCAGAGCCAAGTACGGAGGTTTGCTACCTCTGTTAAGGGTCCATGTGATTGAGGGAATCATGGACGCGCTCGTTCAATTCTACGATCCAGTTTATCACTGCTTTACATTCCCGGATTACCAGCTAGCACCAACGCTGGAGGAGTATTCTCATCTGATTGATCTACACATTACCGATCAAGCTCCATTTTCTGGACTGGAAGAAATTCCAAAGAATCAGACCATTGCAAGAGCAATTCATTTGGATGAGTCAGAAGTCAGGATTCACATGACTACCAAGGGTGGCATACAAGGTTTTCCAGCCCAGTTTCTGACAAAGAAAGCTCTGTACTTCGTTAGTATAGGGAACGAGACTTCTTTTGAAAGCATCTTTGTTTTAATCACCTACGGATTATTTTTGTTGCCCAACATTAATAACTTCGTCGATATCAACGCTATTAAGGTTTTTCTCATTGGAAACCCTGTGCCGACTTTGCTCGCAGATGCGTATCATTGTGTACACTTAGGGAATTTGTACAACGGAGGGGAGATCACATGCTGTGTACCTTTGCTTTACAAATGGTTTATCTCCCATTTACCTAAGTCTGCTGCTTTCTGGGATCATAAGAGTGCCTTACGCTGGTCACAGAAGATCATGTCCCTCACCAACTCTGATATAGATTGGTGCAATAGGATTTATGATGGAATCAGGATCATTGACCGTTGTGGAAACTTCCCCAACGTACCCCTTATAGGAGCTAAGGGAGGAATCAACTATCATCCGATATTGGTTCGCCTTCAGTTTGGATACCCGGTGAGACACGTCCCACGGGGTGTTCATCTGGAAGGTCTTTTCTTCAAGGAAGGAGAAAGTGACAGAGCACTAAATACATAAATAGTGCACGCTTGGAAACACGTTCATAAGAAAGGACGGGAGTCTCTAGGAAAACCGGACTGTGTCTCGGTGGAGCCTTATCTCCACTGGGTACAAACTAAAGCTCTCAAACTAAATATGCCTTATCCTTGTTACGGAATTCTTCCGCCGAGGGAATCTGTCATGCACTTCATGACGCTGAAAAGCTTCAGGTTACTCTCAACAGAGTTCAATGGGAGAGGAGGTCTTGGAAGAACAAGTACCGCACCCTCGACATAGAGTGTACCAAAATACAGCAACTACTGAAAGATAAAGATGCCCTGATTGAAATTTTGGAGCAACATGATGTGGATAATCAGGATGACCAAAGGAATTTGCTCGCTCCTTTTACTTGGCAAAGGAATGACAACCTGACAACGGCTCAAGAGCCCCAGTCAAAGAAAAGGAAGATACCAGAATCAGCACCCGAGTTCTCTCGGGAAGCATTAGCTTAGGTTTCTGTTTCTGCACCTTGTAATCTACTGTATTTGTATTTCTGTAATCCTTTGAATTCAATGAAAAGGGGTTTCCCCACTGTTTGATATTTGCAATCTAATTGTCAAAGTTTATTTTGATTAAACCAAAAAACAATTAATATAATCATTGCATTCATCACTCTCACATGGCGTATTCTTCTTACCTACGAATCTACATTTGTGTCTCGGTTCTAGAGTCAAACTATCTCATTCGTACAATACTCGGGCTAATCGTCAGAAAAAGATGGATGATCTTGAGGAAGAAAACAGAGAGTTGAAAAAAGAGATTGACGCTCTGAGAGAGGATATGAGAAAGCTTCGTAACGACATGCATGCCATGACAGAAGCTCAGCTACAAAGAAAGATTGTGATCTCAGATATCACCTCAGTGCCCATAGTGGAGAAGTTTGATCCTAGGTATGCCGAAAGATCGTCCCTGGGGCATGCCTGCAAACTATATCCCGGAAGGATATGTTCTGCCGATCACTGAAGTTCAGGGAATCATAACAGATTCCGCTGGTCCTGAAGGTTAAAAACTTCGGGAGCGAAGATGCCAGAGGAATATTGAAGACTCCTGAAGGTTACAAACTTCGGGAAATGCCAAGATTCACTGCCGTAGTCATGGTACCACCCCCTGTGGTGCACACTGTCCCGGAAGGATAGATTCCACAGATACCTTCTGATAAAAAGGAAACTATGTTTGACCGAATGGATGAATTCCAGGAACAATTCTTGGAAATGCAGAAGGAACTGCAAGACATTCGCGGTCAGGATCTATTTGGAAAGGACGCCGCAGACCTCTGCTTGGTCCCCAATGTGAAAGTCCCGCACAAGTTCCAAGTGCCTGACTTTGAAAAGTACAAGGGTCACTCTTGCCCTCAGAGCCATCTGGTGATGTACGCTCGGCGAATGTCAGCTCAGACTAAGAATCAGGACCTGCTGATTCACTACTTTCAGGATAGTTTAACCGGTGCCGCATTAAAATGGTACATGGGTTTAAACCGTGCTACGATTAATACATTCAGAGATCTTGGTACTGCCTTCTTCCAACAATACAAATATAATTTGGACATGGCACCGGATAGAGATCAACTCAGATCAATGTCACAAAAGGACAAGGAGTCCTTTAAGGAGTATGCCCATAGATGGCGTGAAATTGCCGCTTAGATTTGTCCACCTCTTGAGGAAAAAGAGATGACAAAGATCTTCTTAAAGACCTTAAGCTCATTTTACTATGACAGAATGGTTGCCAGTGGGCCTAGTGACTTCACCGAGATGGTGGGCATGGGAGTTCGTCTTGAGGAATCCGTCCGAGAAGGACGTTTGGCAAAAGACGCTGGACCATCAAGCAGTACAAAACGATACGGTAGTGCTCTCCCTAAGAAAAAAGAGCAAGATATTGGGAATATCTCTCTCGAAAAGCAAAGGCGACATTATCAACCGGTAGCAGCTATAATTCCTGCTATCAGCCCTGTGCCTATTCCTACGTATCAACCTCAGGTTGTGCAGAGCCAACCTAGTCAGCAAAGGACATAACAACCTCTTCAGCAGGCTCATCCTCCATATAACAACAACAGTACAACACAACCATCAGGGTTTGATCCTATACCCATGTTGTACGCAGAACTATTTCCGTTACTACTGGCTAGGGGCACATCCAGACTAAGTCTCCTCTTACAGTACCGAAAAATCCGCCTTTTTGGTTTAAGGTGGATCAAACATGCCTTTATCATCAAGGAGGATCAGGGCATAACATAGAGAACTGTCTCAATTTCAAATATGATGTGCAAAAGCTTGTTAGGAGCGGGCTCTTATCTTTCAAAGATATGAATCCCAATGTTCTCACGAACCCACTGCCTCAACACGAGAAAGCTGCAGTCAACCTGACTGAGAGAGAGTCTAACAACGTCTATCAAATTCACGATGTACTCTTATTGAGGGCCAATCTGGTCAAGATGCATTATAGACCGAGTGGATATGGCCATGTGCCACCTCACAATTATCATTAATGTGATGTCTGCTCTAAAAATAATCAAGGATGTTTGGTAGTGCAATCATCTCTATAGGAATAGATGGATCTTGGATGGATCCAAGAGCACCGAGTTCGTAGAGTTAACATGGTCTATACGAACTCCAACGTCATTCAGAACCACGACATCTGTGCAATGAATGTCAACTTGGTGGCGATGCACTCAAGGCAAAGCCAGTATCATAATCTGCCGCGGCACGGTTACAGTTCCTGTCTGACTTGCTCGGTAAACAAACAGGGATGCTCTTTCATACAAGAGGCCCTCCAGCGTCAGATGGATCTTGGATGGATCCAAGACTACCATGATAGGAACCCTTATCAGATCAACATGGTTCAGATCTTTGATATTCGCGTGATGAATACCAACTTGGTAGAGTTACATGCTGAGCAGGTCCGAATCAGATTCTTAATATCACACGACTATCAAAGCTATAAAGCAGGTTGCGAAAACGATCGAGGTTGTATCCTTGTCCAAGAGGCACTTCAGCACTTGTTAAATCACTGGTGGATTCCAATCTATATGGATGAAGATACTCAGCAGATTAGTATCAATAACAGGAATCCCACTCGGCGTCAAAGTCAGGATGTCCGATCTGTGGAAGCTAACCTAGTGAGGTTACATTGTATTCAAAGTGGGCGTGGCCAGGTGCCGCAACACAACTATGACCGTTGTAGTGTCTGTTTGGAAAGTAACCAAGGGTGTTACCTTGTGAGAGCAGCTCTTCAGGGTTAGGTGGATCGTGGAGAGATTTGCCCATATCCGGGTTCTGGACCCATCAACTGGACGCTGAACTACCTTGCCAATCAAGTCGAGGATGTTGTCACAATCTCTGGTCGTCACCAGACCAGGGATGTTTTTTCCATCATCCCTCTACTTGACGAATCTATAATTCCCAACTGGGAACAGATCGAGATTACTTATAATGGTCAAAAAAATCAGAAGGTTCCCATAGTCATCTATCTACCGGGACCACTACAGTATGAATCAACTAAGGTTATCCCTTACAAATACGGTGCAACGATAATAAAAAATGGAACAGAAATTCCATTACCCTCCGTCGTGAATATTGTAGACATCAGTCGTGTAACACGGAGCGGTCGAATCTTCAACCGAGGAGTTGGAGAACCTAACAAGGAAAAGGAACTTCAGACAGAAGCTCCCGATCCATCAGTCGGTCAATCCAGTAATCCCGACCTTTCGAGAAATAATGATGAGATGCTGAAGCTCATCCAAAGGAGTAAATATAACATTGTTGATCAGCTGTTACAGACTCCTTCAAAGATCTCAGTATTATCACTGTTACTCATTTCAGAAGCCCACAGGGAGGCTCTATAGAAAGTCTTGGAGCAAGCCTTTGTGGAACAGAATGTAACAATCAGACAGTTCGATAGCATTGTCTCTAACATCACTTCATGCAATAATTTGGATTTAGTGATGAGGAATTACCCGAAGAGGGTCGCCGTTATAACATGGCGCTCAATATTACAGTTAACTGCCAGGACGATGCTTTAGCCAGCGTACTGGTAGACACAAGGTCAGCCCTGAATGTTATGCCGAAGTCCACTTTGATGCAATTATCATTCAAAGGCCCTCCGATGAGAATCAGTGAGGTCGTCGTCAAGACGTTCGACGGATCCAGAAAAACAGTTATCAGCGAAGTTGATCTTCCCATAACTATCGGTCCTCACACTTTTCAAGTCACTTTCCTGGTCATGGATATCCGGGCAACATACAGTTGTTTATTAGGAAGACCTTGGGTACATCAGGCTGGAACGGTCACTTCGACCCTCCACCAAAAGCTAAAGTTCATTCAGAACGATCAACTTGTCACAGTCTGTGGAGAACAGACCTTGCTCGTGAGTAACTTATCATCATCTACTTGTGTAGAACCTGAGGAGGTTATTGGAACTCAGTTCCAAGCACTGTCGGTGGGAAAGGACAATTAATCCCAAGGAGGAACCTCGATTTCCTCATACAAAGATGCTATCAAAGCGGTCGAGAGTACCGATACAACCGGATGGGGACAACTTGTCATTCCTATTGACAATAAAACAAAGAAGGGTCATGGTTTTTCTGCAACCTGTACCCAGACAGCTACCAGTGATGGAAGTCTTCATCCCATTCAGAACTTCTTCCACAGTGGAGGTTTTCTTCACCCAGTCCCTCAAGCAGTCCATGCTATCAATGAGGAAGATCCCTCTGACACAGAGGAAGAGTGGAAGTCCTATCTTAACAAGGACGGTTATATGTCTCAGGACGAAACGCAGACTCCTTTTTACTTTCCTACAGAGAGTCCGAGATTTATACCCAGGTCAGACATCGAAATGATATACGGGGATTGTGATCCGGAAGGATGCCGTGCTCCGCCAAATTCATTAGAGGGAGACACTCCGATGAAAGACAATTTTGACTACACCTACTATGGCCCAATGGATGGTCTGCCAATGTGGCAAGCTTATCCAGGAGACTTGGGGCAAGAGAGTCAGCAGAACAATGAAAATAAGCTGACCGTCATTGAACAGAATACCTGTGTCCCCACCATGTCATGGGATCAACACTCAGGTCATTCTGAAACTACTCAACACGATGATGAATTTGCAACATTTGCAGGACTTGAATTCATCAACTATGCTTTTCCCGAGGTCAACGTCATCGAGAAGGATGACCCCTCATGTTCCAGAAAAGTATGGGACACCCTGGGACAACCAAGTGGAAAATTTGCCTATATGGTCAAGTACACCGCTCCCGAAAGCTCTCGTATCAGGCTCAAAGATATCCAGCCAACTGGATGGGGAGATACAGCTGAGAGCACAAATGCTATGAAAAATACAATAGAGGAATCCTCCTACGACAACTCTGCCTGGGAGACAGATTCCAATGATCCTGCTCCACCAGAAATCAGTGTTATTTCTGAAGACAAATTGAGGAAGGTGCCAGACTTTGTGATTCACCGAGGAGTTCACCGCCAATGGGTTGTTTTCGATGTTCCGAAGATTGTTCATAAGTCAAAGTAATTGCCATCTTTAACCTTTCACCCTGCCCAGGTGAAACGGATGTTTTGATAGGGCTCGCTTTCTGTAAATTTTCCCTCTTCGCTTCGCCCAAAGTGACAGAGTTTTGTTTTATAGGGCTGTAGTTTCGAGAATTAACTTGTTCATTAATAAAATAACGTCGTTCTGTAATTTCCGCACTATTTACTGTTTTCTCTTTTTGCTTTTTCAGAAAATGGTAATCCTAAAAAATAATTAAAAATAAAAACAAGCAGTAAAATAAATACACTGCACACACTTGCATTTTCTCTATCTCTTCTAAACACGAATCATCATGTCATGCAGATTGCTTGTTTTAAACCCAGTTGAAACATACGATCCGATGCCTTCTCCCGACTTTGGGTTCCCGATATTTGGGGCTTAAGAAGAAGTTGACAACGAAATTCTAGAAGAGATCTCTCGACTACTCAGACAAGAGGAAAGATCCATTGAACCTCACAAGGAGCCGTTGGAAACAATCAATGTTGGTTCGGAAAAAGAGAGAAAAGAAATCAGGATTGGGGCACTGTTCAGTCCAACTGCCAGAGAGGGTTTGATAAAGCTTCTTAGAGAATTTCCCGATGTATTCGCTTGGTCCTATCAGGATATGCCAGGGTTGGATACCAACATCGTGGAACATTACTTACCGTTAAGATTGGAATGTCCGCCAGTAAAGCAAAGGTTGAGACGGACTCACCCGGACATGGCCATCAAAATCAAAGAGGAGGTACAGAAACAAATCGACGCAGGTTTCCTCGCTACATCTGAATATCCTCAATGGTTAGCCAACATCGTACCCGTTCCCAAAAAGGACGGAAAGGTCAGAATGTGTGTTGATTACAGGGGTCTAAATAAGGCTAGTCCAAAGGATGACTTTCCTTTACCACACATTGACATGCTGGTAGACAGCACAGCAAAGTTCAAAGTTTTCTCCTTCATGGATGGATTCTTGGGCTATAACCAAATTAAAATGGCGCCAAAAGACATGGAGAAAACTTTGTTCATTACCCCATGGGGTACCTTTTGTTACAAGGTAATGCCGTTCGGTTTGAAGAACGCCGGGGCAACCTATCAAAGGGCCATGACTACTCTATTTCATGACATGATACACAAAGAGATAGAGGTGTATGTCGATGACATGATTGCAAAATCTAAGACAGAAAAGGAGCATGTGACCCACCTGTCGAAACTATTCGAGCGTTTGAGGAAATGCAAACTCCGCTTGAATCCCTACAAGTGCACCTTCGGTGTCCGTTTAGGGAAACTCTTAGGGTTCATCGTCAGCCAGAAAGGAATTGAGCTCGATCCTGACAAGGTCAAGGCCATTTGAGAAATGCCTTCTCCGAAAACTGAAAAACAAGTCAGAGGATTCTTGGGACGTTTGAACTACATATCCAGATTCATATTCCTTATGACCGCCACGTGTGCGCCGATTTTCAAGTTACTCAAAAAGAACCAGGATTGCGTTTGGTCAGAAGACTGCCAAACTGCCTTCAACAGTATTAAGGAATATCTATTGAATCCGCCGATTCTATCACCTCCAGTGGAAGGAAGACCACTGATCATTTACCTCACAGTCCTAGGGGACTCAATGGGATGTGTACTTGGCCAACAAGACGAAACCAAACGGAAAGAGTCTGCCATCTACTATCTGAGCAAGAAATTCACCGACTGCGAGACTCGGTACATGATGCTTGAGAAAACTTGTTGCGCTTTGGCTTGGGCAACCAAACGTCTTTGTCAATACATGATTCGTCATACTACTTGGTTGGTTTCCGAGATGGATCCAATCAAGTATGTCTTCGAAAAGCCTACTCTCACAGGAAGAATTGCCCATTGGCAGATGTTATTATCAGAATATGACATAGAGTACCACGCTCAGAAAGCCGTTACAGGAAGTATTTTAGCCAATCATTTGGCTCATCAACCGATTGACGATCAAGAATCAACTGGGTTTGACTTCCCAGACGAAGATGTCATGTATCTAAAAATGAAAGATTGCGATGAACTGTTACCTAGTGAAGGGCCAGAACCAGGTTCCCAATGGGGACTTATCTTTGACGGAGCAGTTAATCGTTATGGAAACGGAATTGGGGCAATCATTCTTACCCCTCAGGGTACCCACATTCCTTTCACTGCCAGACTTACGTTCAAATGTACGAACAACGAGGCCGAATACGAAGCTTGTATTATGGGTCTCGAAGAAGCGATTGATTTAAGGATCAAAAACTTGGACGTATACGACGATTCAGCCTTGGTTATCAATCAGATAAAAGGAGATTGGAACACATACCAATCAGGACTGATTCCTTACAAAGACTATGCAAGAAGGTTGTTACCCTTCTTTAACAGAGTCGAGTTTCATCACATCCCTCGTGATGAGAATCACATGGCTGATGCCTTAGCCACTCTCTCTTCCATGATTAATGTAGGTCAATGGAATGACCTACCTAAGATCGACATAATGCGCCTTGAACGGCCCGCTTACATCTTCACGATCGAAGCAGTCATAGACGACAAACCTTGGTATCATGATATCAAATGCTTCCTTCAGAAACAAGAGTACCCACCTGGGGCACTAAGAAAAGACAGAAAAACCCTCAGAAGATTGGCTGAAAGCTTCTTCCTGAGCGGTGACACTCTTTATAAGAGAAATTTTGACATGGTCTTGCTCCGATGCGTAGACATACCAGAAGCAGACATACTTATGAAAGAAATTCATGAAGGATCCTTTGGCACTCATGCCAACGGACACACAATGGCGAGAAAAATTCTGAGAGCATGGCATTACTGGTTGACCATGGAATCCGACTACTACAAGTGCATGAGGAGGTGTCACAAGTGTCAGATATACTCCGAAAAAATTCATGTACCGCCAACGCATCTCAAAGTTATTTCTTCCCCGTGGCCTTTTTCCATATGGGGAATCGACATGATTGGCTTGATCGAACCTAAGACTTCAAACGGACATCAGTTCATCCTGGTAGCCATTGACTATTTCACCAAGTGGGTCGAAGCAGCGTCGTACGCTAATGTAACCCAACAAGTGGTGGTCCGATTTATCAAAAGCAATATCGTCTGCCGTTATGGTGTTCCGAGCCAGATCGTTACAGATAATGGATCTAACTTGAACAATAAGATGATGAAAGAGTTTTTGCGTTGAGTTCAAGATCGAACACCATAACTCATCTCCCTACCGACCCAAGATGAACAGAGCGGTAGAAGCGGCTAACAAGAACATCAAGAAGATTGTACAGAAGATGGTTGTAACCTACAAAGACTGGCACGAGATGCTACCCTTTGCTCTTTATGGTTATCGCACATCTGTCCGCACTTCAATAGGGGAAACCCATTTCTCTCTAGTATATGGCATGGAGGCAGTTCTCCCCATAGAAGTAGAGATCCCATCAATCCGGGTATTGATGGAAGCTAAGCTTTCAGAAGCTGAATGGTGTCAAAGTTGACGCGACGAATTAAACTTGATCGAAGAGAAGCGAATCACGGCACTATGCCACGGTCAGTTGTATCAGCAGAGAATGAAGAAGGCGTTCGAAAAAAAGGTCCGACCTCGTGTCTTCAGAAAAGGAGACCTCGTGCTCAAGAAGATACAATCGTTTCTCACTGACTCTCGGGGCAAATGGACCCGAAATTATGATGGCCCCTATGTGATCACGAAAGCTTTCTCAGGCGGTGCCTTGAGACTTGCAACCATGGACGGAGAGGAATTTGCCTACCCCACGAATGTTGATGTAGTCAAGAAATACTTCGCCTAAACTAAAAGAAAAGAAAAAAAACGTCTCGGTGGATTGAAAACCCGAAAGGGCGGTCTAGGAAAAAGTTAGAGACATGGAAAAAATCATCCCGATGGATTGGAAATCTCATAGTACAATCCAGGAAAAAATTAGGGATAATGGCAAGTAACTATGTTTAACAGAGGCAAGTCCCTCAGTAGCAGTTACATCATCCATCGGAGGAAAACTCCAGTCAAGGTCATCTTCGACAGAAGCTCAGGATGTCCCGAATTCAAAGTTGGTAGAAAGATAGTGGTCGTTATGTTTCAACGTAGCCCTTTTCCCTGTAAATTACCATTTTCAAACTTTGTATATACTCTTTGGAATCACGCGTTTGGCTGATCTCCATCTTATCAATAAAATTTGAGCCCTTGTGCTTTTGTTTGTAATTCTTATTTGTTTTAGATTTACAGAATGACGTTTTAACATGATTAGCGATTCTTGAAATGAAACAAAAATGAATTTACTTGTTAAAACTTTTTCTGCTTTTAAATTAAAGATGGTAATTTCTTTTGACTGTTGAGCATCAAAAGAACGTCGATTGCGTCTCCAAAGGCGTTTGAATTTCAAAGTGCAGAATCAAAGTACTCCTTCTAGGCCAGTACGCCTGAACGAAGGATCAACTGTATGAGATGCGGCTTTCCCATCTGATACCCTCGGCCGAGTTCTTATCTCCTAAGCCCGACCAACATAGTTCCCCGCAAGGACTATCTCTCCTAAGCAAGGTAGAATTGCTACTTTTTTGAACAACGGTACTTCTTCGCCCCGCGATGGCCGAGTATCCAGCCGTGTTCACTCGTCAGTCTGTATGTCGCATCAATTTTGTCAGCATAAACATACATACATCATGCATTTGATTTACATTCACATTCATAGTGCATCACTATCACTCTAGTCGGTCTTATCCCCTAGTGATAACAGTCCTCTCAATCGAGTTGTCAGTTATTTCCTCATCAGGAAGTGTTGCGTCTGAACAATCTCGCCTCCAGTGTATCTCTGGATTAGAGTCGGCACTCGACCACTTTGATAACTTGAACCTCTGAAAAGCCAGAAAATCTTTCTAAAGATGTCACTCTTCGCCATTGAAGATGATATCCTTGCTTTCCCGGATTAAGGAAAATCCCCAGAGAAAGCCTCCTAAGCAGAGATTTGGCAGTATAGCTGCCTTTCTCCGAAAGACCGCTGATGAAAAGTTATCGGCACCTCAAAATTGGAGCCCATCATATGGCATTTCTTCGGGAAGATCCCGAGAAAAGTATGATGTAAGACCTCAAGTGGAAGCAGTCTCTCAAGAGACTCATTTTCCCCACTTAGAGTCGACAAATGGCGTCTTCAACGGAGAAGTTTGTGCACCTCTACAATTCAGACGAATGGGTTCCCCAGCAAGTCTGACATCATTTTTTCCTTCAAATGGCATCTCCCCAGGAAAATCGGTGAGAAGTTTGAGGAAAACCGCTACAAATAGCATCCCTTGTCAAGAAAGTTTATTGGCAAAAGAAACTAAGACCAGTTCCTTAGTAGGAAACCAGGATCGAGGGGAAGTTTATATCAGAAACTGAGACCAGTTCCTTGGTAGGAAACCAGGATCGAGGGGAAGTTTAAATTAGAAACTTAGACTAGTTCCTTGGAAAGGAAACCAGGATAGAGGGGAGGTTTATTTCAAAAGAAGACTTAGACCAGTTCCTTGGTAGGAAACCAGGATCGAGGGGAAGTCTACCTTTTCTAAGCATTATTGCTTAGCAAAAGTAGATGAATGCTCAAGCTGCCATTCATAGCCATCAAAATTTCGGGTATTTCGATATTTAATCCTCTTGCACCCCGAATGCCCGAATACCTTCGTCATTCACACCTTCGGGTCCAAGAAGATTAAATAGGGGCATCTGTCATACCCCAAATTTTGACCACTAAGATTTCCCATCATTTTTCAAATCATCATCATAATATGGGTGAACCATCATGCCTTATCAAATGCCTCAAGGGTTGTTGAGCATTTACTACAATCAGAATTAGGGTTTCAAGCCCTCTCAGAGTTCTTAGACAAAGGATCAATCAAGAAATGACATGATCTTTAACTTTTCAAGCCTCTAAAATATCCACAATGGATCAAAAGGACTCCCACTTTAAGGATTAAGCATAAGGATGCTCCCTTCTAGGTGGATCAAGTCTCAAGATCAACAGTGTCACCAAATTAGGGTTTTGGTCGACCAGGGCCTCCATATGGAAATTTCTCATCTGGGCACAAGCCAATGATCCAAAACATTACCTAATATACTCCATGGAACCTCATGGACCCAATCATCAAGTCAATTTGACCTCAGGGGATACATACATAAAAATTCTGGAATTAGGGTTTCTTGACCTAAATCACCCCTAAGTTGACTTTTGGGACAAATCATGAACCAAGACCTTAAGACATGATTTGAGGGTCTTTAATATACTATATTGATCCATTTGCAATAATGGATTAATCCAAGAAGCTTGAGCAACAAGTCTCAATCGTATCTGCACCACAATTAGGGTTTCGTGCGGAAAGTCAACTGTAACTTTGACTTTTGACCAGGACAGGCTCCCAAACCCTAAGACATGATTCAATATACCCTATGACACCCATGGAACATGTCCATCAAGTTTGATTTAGGTCAAGGACATGATTTCCTGAAGAATTGCACAGTTTGGAATTCATCTGATAAAAAGTCAACTGTGCACAAAAGTCAACTTTGACTTTTTGAGATTTTTCACCAAAATGGATTTTTAACCCAAAAATGATGTTAATGTATGATTTAAATCATCATTCATCAAGAAAAATCAAAGAAAGTGGAATAACTTGTAAAAGGGGTAACCATAAAAACTTAGAAAAATTTCTAAGTTATGGAAAAAGTGACACTAATGTGCCAACTTTGGAGGACCATAACTCCTAAACCACAAGGCCATTGTTCCCCATTAAAAGCTTGATTTTTAGATCACATTGCCCTCTACAAAAGCTTCATACTAACCTATGTCCAAATTCCTCATGGATTTTGAGTTATGGAGTGATCAAAATCAAGAAAAGTCACTTTGTTCCAACACTTAGTGAAAATTTCACTAAGTCAGATTTTGCCTTACTTTTTTCCAAATGTAGGGACATTTTTCACTTGGATTCAAAAGATATCAAAACCAAACATGTTCAAACAGCTTTTGTATCATGTAAGGGCTTTCCAAAATGGCCAAGAACATTACCAAATTCAATTTGAGCCATGAGATATGACATTGGCAAGTTGCCTTGCTGAAATCTGCCAAGGCAAGGAAGATTTTTGCACTTTTGGTCGAAATCCAAATGCTCCTATCCACTTGGACACCTCTGAGGATTGAATCTAAAGGGGACAATCACTGAGCCAAGCCTCCAAAGTCTTTGGAACAAGAAATAGCATGTTGAACCTAAAATTGCCAAAATAGGGACATGACTTCAATTTTGGAATGGAGCATTCAATGGAAGCATCAAGGTGGCATGAAATGAGCTCTTAGCAACTGAATTCAGTCAAGACTTATCCAAGACCAAGGGGACCAGCAGCCTGTTCCCTAACCTCTAGTCAATTGCTAGAGGAGACTTGGATTTTCATTTGCCAACATTGGCCAAACCTACTCAGCAGTTGCCATTCACTATTCCTTGCAAAACAAACTTGCTCTTCTATAAATAGAGCTCAATTGTGATCAGCTTGAGTATACCAAAGCCATCTAACAGATGCTTTCCTTAAAATCTCTTCTTTCACTCCAATTTTGCCTTCTAAGGCAAGTTACTACCGGGTTTTGAGTTTGAGAGCTTTTCCAATCAAACCAATCACACACACACCTCACATACATCCTATAGAAGTGATCCAAACACTCACATAACATCTGAAACACAGATTTCACAAAATCACCAGCCAATTGCTCAAGTTCTTGACAGATTTGCAGTTGGGGTACCATCTCAAGTTCCAGATCATTTCAATCCAATCCAAGCATTCATACACACTCCATGGCACCTAGGGAAGCTATCCAGATCATTGGAACCTAGTTGTAACACCTCCAACACAAATCATGATCACCAGCTGCAAGTGGTAAGCATGAGCTCTTCTAACTCTATGATCCATGCAATTTTTGCTGCACAATAATTTGGCCATATGTTCATAATCATGCATGGAATGTTTCCCCTCAATTAATTGCATTGTTTGAATCGTGTATAAAAAATCCTAACCTTCATGCAGAAATTAGGGTTCTTGAGAATTTTTCGTGATTTCTTGTTTTATGCTTAATTTAAATGAAATTAATTGTCATAGACATGATCGTGAGGTTGAAACGAGTTGATTGGTATGTGGATTGCATGATATAATCAAGTATTCAGTGAGATTGGAGAGAAAATGCAAATCTGGGCAAACCCAGAACACGCGCGTGTTCTTGGTGTGTACTTGGCGCCATTTTTTGAAAATTCAAATATTTGAATTTTGTGATTTTATTTAATTGATTCAAAAATTAATTTCTCTTTGAGTTTTAATGATCTTGAGTTGATTCTTTTTTTAATAATTCACAAAAATGTTAAAATATTTTATTTTCCCAAAAAATCCCAAAAATATTATTTATTTTATATAATTGATAATTTTTTAAAGAATTAATGTTTTAATTGTTTTTAACATTTAAAATATTTTTTCCACCTTGATTTTACAACTTTTAATGCCTTCTAATTATTTTGTAGGTCAATACTTAATTTTTGAAGTATTAATCCAAGATCACAATTTGTTTTCCATATGTTAAACAATTTTGATCATTTTAATTGAATTTTTATTCAATTAAAACACATTTTGAAAACAAATTAGGGTTTTTGGATTAATTCAACCCTCATAAATCATTTTCAAAACACTTTGGGCCTCTAATAGAGTCTAAGACCCAACCCTTTGTAAATACAAACAATTTTGGGCCTCACTTATTGTATAAGTCCCGTTGTATTTCAAAAAGTTCGACGCGATCATCATCCGTTGAAAAACAAACCTTGGGCCTACCCTCGAGTAGTAAGACCCATTTCTTTTCTTTAAGAACTCTTTGGGCCTCTAATAGAGTGTAAGACCCAATCCTTTTTTTGACGAAATCATTTTTGGGCCTCAATGTATTGTATAAGTCCCTATACTGTCAAAAAACAAACGGCGCGATCGTCGCCTTTTGAAAAATAACCACCTTGGGCCTCTCCTCGAGCTATAAGACCCATTCAAAACTTTTGGACCTCTAATAGAGTGTAAGACCCGACCCCCTTTTAACCAAAACAATTCTGGGCCTCACTTATTATATAAGTCCCTCTGCGTTAAAAGAAAACCTCGGCGTGATCGCCATTTTTAACGGAAAAATCATTTGGGCCTGCCCTCATGTTATAAGCCCCACTCTTTTTCTTTAAAACTTGTTGGGCCTCTTGAGAGAGTGTAAGACCCGTCCCTTTGTACAAAAAACCTTTTTGGGCCACAGTCACTTGTATAAGTCCCTCTGTACAAATTCAACAGTGCAATCACTGGTAAAACCCTGGGCCTCTCCTTGAGCTGTAAGCCCCAAATCTTTTTTTTTCAAAGCACTTTCTCCTTTGATTTTGAATACACTGTTGTTTTTTCAATCTTTCTTTGTTGAACAACTAACCAAACAGCATGGAAGCTCTACAATCGAGTAAGTGTTTATACGCTTTCATTTGCCGCTTTCATATACATATAACTGTATTGTGGAGCTATTTCGCTGTAAGTCTTCTTTCATAAACTCATATCAACTGTGTAATAATAGTATAGATATTTCGAGTTTCCCCGGCAACTACGTCTAGAACTAGGTGACGCCGTTTCGTTTATTCGTAGAAATAGACAACTAGATCCCCAATAGGATCACCAGATACAGTCTTCTCTTCGGCTGTCCTCATTAGGAATTATCAGGAAACTCTACTCCCAAAGATGAATGTATTCTCCGTGAATGGAATCTTTGAGTTTCTTCCAAATTCTCAAACTTTCCTGGCTTGATCTATTCCTTGTGAATAGTCTGTCTTGAATTTCTCGGGGTTTGGGGACCCACGGGCTTCTTAAAAGCATTGGCCTCCTCTTGGGCATCGTACAAGGACCCACAGGCTTCCTAAAAGCCACCCCGCCTTCTCTTGGGCATAGTACAAGGACCCGTCGGCTTCTTAGAAGTATTCACAAGCCTCCTCTTAGGCTTCGTATAATGATCTCTTCCTCCGGGAATGATAGGCTCCTCTTGGGCTTCGTACAAGGACCTCTCGGCTTCTTAAAAGTTTCCAGCCTCCTCTTGGGCTTCGTACAAATTGTCCCGACGACCTCCTAGAGGTATAGGAACAGAACTTAGTCATCTTAATTGAACAGTCCTTTCAAAGAGTCTACTACTGTTTCTCAAAGCATAGTACAAAAGATGAAACTCTAGACACGGACAGTCTAATATCCTTGAGTCTCAAAGACATTCTCAAGTGACCCCTTTGTTAAATAGGAAGAAACCCGTAGACTCGGACAGTCTCAATACCCTTTGGATTTCGCATTTCCTCAAAGAAAAGGAAATATCCCTGGTCCTCGAATCGAATCCTTGAGTACAGTGTTACTCATATAAGAACTGATTTTGTCTTTTAAAATCAGCATATTAGATCTGTCACTCAACTGAAATAGTCTCCTCTTGGGCTTTGTATAATGATTCTTCCCAGCGAAGCAAATGTTTAGCCTCTCTCTTGGGCTTCGTACGAGATACAAAAGACTCCCTCGTTGAGTCAAACAACGTTTAGCCTCTCTCTCGGCCATTGTACGAGACACATTAGAGACTCCCTCGTTGAGTCAATTACCCCTTTCGCCTCTATCTCGGGCTTTATACGAGATACAAAAGGTTCTTATTGAGCCAAACAAATTTTAGCCTCCATCTCGGGCTTTGTATGAGATACAAAAACACTCTCTTGTTGAGTATAAAAGATCCTCTTGTAGGATTAACCCCTTTTAGCCTCTCTCTCGGGCTTTGTACGAGACACAAAAATACCCTCTTGCTGGGCCAATAGCCTCCTCTTAGGCTTTGTATAAGAAAACCACTAGTTAATCCAATCAACCTTTTAGCATCAAAGCTGTGCCTCGTTCACAGTACACAAACATCAACAACTCCTTCCTCTTCATCTAATTGCTATAAGCGGCAAGCCTCTGGATCATCTACATCCATGCCACTGTCCCTCTTTTAGCATGAAAAATTCCTAAGGAAAGATGGCATTGCTCTACACTGAGTTAAAGTCTTCTCCTTCAGGTTGGAAGTCTCCTATGAAGGAAATTATGGCATTGCCGGATTCACACATCCCGGTTAAAGTAATTATCCTTTATAAACGGTTGTGACATACAACCCCCTCTTTAGAGATGACAAATTCTCTCTAAAGTCAAACCCTTTTAGCTTCACATCTTGGGCTTTGAACAAGATACAAATAGACTCTTTAGCTTCACATCTTGGGCTTTGAACAAGATACAAACACCTTTCGCTTCACGTCTTGGGCTTTGAACAAGACACCAAAACACAATTTCCTCCCATAGAATAGGAGGAACTACGAACGCTCTGATTTCCCTGTTTCGGTAAACGGGAATACGTAGGCATAAGATCGAAAGAAAAGATCTTAGTGAGCACACTAAATAAAAACCCTAAATCCCATGCTTTCACATATCTATCAAAAAGCATCAGTCCTATCATCCTAATCCTTATTCCCCGCCAGAAACTTGTCATTCTGTCCAAATAACATAAGAAATGCCCCACCACATTGATTGCATCTGTAACCTAACAGACCGCTGTTTAAACTCGGTATGCAAGCAGGGTTAATTGGAGACATCTATTTCCCTTCCTTCATCAGCTTTAATTGGATAAAAAATGAATCGACCTATAGTTCCCCCCAAAGAGCGACAGCGCTTAAGAACCGCGTCCAAAATCGCTCGCCACAGGTGATTCATTTGCTCTTACATTCTCTCAGTCATTCACTCGTTTCTCTAGATGCTGATACTTTGAGTTTTCAGTGAAATTTTTGTAATACAATGAACACACCGAATTCAACAGAATGAACTATTATATATACAATTTTAAAATAACTACCCCTAACGACTCTATCTTCAGAGTTTGCCACGTGAAGTTCTGCATGCAACTTATCTTTCGCGTTTTTCCACGTGTCTCTTCAGAAGAAAACCTTTAGGCAGTTAATTGATATTCAAACGTAACACCGCACGCCCAAATAACCGTCTTGTTAACTGTTTACCACTTGTTTACCGTGAAAATTGGCAAACAACCGCTGGTCTCCCAAAAAATTAATTAATTTGGTTTACTTGCAGGATCAACCAGTGAATCCTAAGGACATAGCTATGGTGTTTTAATGTATTTCTAGAAAACTATAGAACACTTCAACAGTATTCATTTGTTGTGAAAAAGATTGTTTAATTGTTTGTTGAAAAGAACTAAACTTTGTAAAGGTTTGGTAAAGTAAAGCAATGAAGAAAAATAACTTCAAAGTAAAAGAAATGCAGTAAAGAGCAATTGGTAAAAGAAAATAATTTCTATTAAAAAAAATGATGGTGTTTCAAACGTACATTTCTCAACAGCAACTCTTTTCTCACGTTAACTTGGATACTTTGAGTAAATTTGAGAATAGTACAATAATTGAACACCCGAAAATCCTAATACTAAGACTCCTATTTATAATGCATCGAAATAACTCTCTCCAATGAACATTTCTTTAAAAGCTGACACATTTCGCCCTGCATGTGTTCGCTTCGCCATAAGCCTCCACGTGTCTCTCCTGAGAAACAGATAAGGACAAAAGACAGTTATCCATCCGTATTTGAAATTCAAACTTCTGTGAAGGAAGGCCTCATAGCATCCCTTCGTCGAAGTGACATTTTATACTTAGAAAATATTTCTAAGTATTTGCTCAAGCATGTCTCTTCATGAGAACTACTTCGACAGAATTCTAAACTAACTCCCGTCGAAATCATCCATATACAAGAAACTTTAATTTCCACTTAGTTTCCCAAATGGGAACATGGTGTCGAAATTCCCAGCCAACAAATTGCCCCCCAAAAATGTCATTTTCGACTGAGATGGAGAAAAAGGAATTTTTTGAAGTTCTCTTATTCGACCCCAAAAAAACTTTTGGACTGCTGTGACGTCATTGTCATCATGACAACTTTCCCCAAACATCTCATCAAACCCATGCGTGAATCTTTTCAATCATCACACATCTAGTCCATAGGAGATCATGGGTTAGACTTTTAAACTGCTATCGTCTCATCATACCACCCTCACATGACACGCGTCCCATGATTTTTATCACCATAAATGATGTACAGTGATCGTGTACAATAACCATTCCACTTCATACCCTCTATAAAAGAGTGAAAGTCACCATTTTTACTCTTTTCACTTCCTAAACTTTCTGAAGCGTATCTTTCTCAAAACTTCATCTTTCTTCAAATCTTTTTCTCTGTAAACTTACTAAAAAAATGGGTTCCACTTCAAAAATATCCAAGGAAACCAACAAGAATGCAAAAGACTCCAAGAAATCAAAAGAACTTGCTCCAGTTCATAGGATGTTAGGTCCAAATGTAGTTGGAAATTAATAATGCATCCCAGAACCTCCAAATTAAGAGGAGAAACGCAGAATATATCAATCTCAGGTACTCATCCCTCCCCTTGTTTCTAGTAAGACCCATGCCATGTTAGGTCTTTTATCTGATCTCTCTACTGACCCTACTGAGATTAGGGAGTTTTTCCCCGCTTACCACCATTACAAACCCATAGCAAACAGTTTGAAACCTATGACTGAAAAGGAGATAAAAATTGACAAAAAAAACTAAGGTAGATAGTAAAGGTTCTCATTCGACCATAGCTTCTAGGGATCCCATAAACTTAGAGTTCATGAACACTAGTTTTAGGGTTTTCAGATCATGCCCTCTGTCGAAAGGCCTTTCTGACTACTTAGCCTGGTCAGGAAAAATAGAAAAAACCAAGTCCCAAGTTTGGAAAAACATGGGCATTTACGACGTTATCCAGCTGTCGAAGGTAGGGCCAGGTTATTGCCCTTCTATGCTCATTGATTCCCTTTATTTCTGGGATAACACCCATAATAATTTTCAACTCCCTTGTGGGATGGTTACCCCGACTCTGTTCGACGTCGCTGCCATTATTGGCTTAAAACCTGTTGGAGTTGACTATGACCCCAATCTTCTAGCTGATGACTCTATAGGTTTCGACACCAACAAAGCAGCCTTCACCACCTACATTGCCTATTACCATGACAAAGAAACCAAAGAGGTTTCTTACCAAAAACATGTTTCCTTCCTGGCTCTTGCGCTGTGTCTTCTGCTCAAGGTTTCTTCAAGTGGCGAAGAGGTACCAGACCATGGCAAACCAACTGCACACTGGACATGACATCTGTCTCAGCGAAATAATTCTAGCTAGCCTATATGAATCTCTTAGCGAAGGTGTCACTGCTTTGAAGACTATCGAGACGAAAGGAAGTTTGCTCCCTTTTGGACCTTTTTGGCTGCTACAGCTATGGCTGAACGCCACTTTCAAAGCATCCCTTCCTGGTCGAAATCCCATCAAAGAAGCTTCTGTCGAGGTGAAGAATATAAGGGTTAAAGGGACGAGGCTTGCGCTGTTGACTCCAAGTAACCAAGGAATGAACCTTCAGCAGACATTCACCAGCTACAAGATGATGTTTACAAAGCGTCATAATTTTACTTCGAACATGGCTCCCTTTGCCAACAAGAAAGTAGGCCCTGAATGGTTTACAAGATGGTTTCCTCCTGAGTCGAAAGAATAGGAAGTTGAATCTCTTGACATTTGGGAATCATTCCTTACGCCAAGACTGATGGCTTCAAGACTCAACCCTTCGAAGCTTCGAATTTCACTTGTCAGTTACCAACCAAATCTCGTCTCTCGATAGTTTGGTCTAATTCAGATTAACCCAAACTCCTTTTTCCTAAAAAGGGCTCTCTCATTCACTTTAACATGTGGCACAACGAAGCAGAATGTGCCAAGTTTCTAGCCAAGTATTCTGACCTCACAGAATTCAACCTTGTGGCCTTCAAACCAAGCTTTCTCTGCACCAAAGAGTTTGACGGTTGGTGGAAAGAATATTATACTGCAGAATTCTTTGATGTTACTGCCTTCAATCTCTAATTGACTCGAGCTTTTGCCCTTGTGCAGGACAAAGTGAAGAAAGGTACTTCAACACACATCAAAGAGATCAAAGAATTCCAGAAGTACTTTGAAATTGCCTACTGGCCAGATGATCTTAGTCGAACCATTAGTGAATCAGCAGTGACTTTAAAAGAAAAATTTACAAAGAAATTAGAGGATTTAAAACTTCCTTCGTACGTTCGACTTGATAAACGTTACAAGTTAGCTTTTAATCTTTATCCTCCAAAATTCCCTTATCTGCCAACTGCTAATTTTGGTGTGGCTTTTAGCCCTCCATTTCCAGTCTGGTTCGTCTGTGGGAATTTGATGAAAATTCTTCACGAAGATTCCCAAAAGCGTGATAAGCGAGTGGTTCCGACTAAGAACACTCTGTACAATTTCAAAGGCCATCTTCATATTGGCATAAAACACGTTCGTGTGGAGTCTCCAATATATGAAGGTGTGGAATGGGAAGTTCTTCGACACCAATTTTTGTTTATTTATGCCTTGTACTTGGCTTATACTAAATGCATTACTTTTCTCTTGCAGCTGTGAGAATTCCAGCCAAAAAACCCACTCCGTTCGAAAAAGAAGCTGTCGAAGAAAAAGAAGAAGATGATACCAAGAAAACCACAACCAAGGTAAAATTTTGTACTCATTATTCTTCTTCTTCTTTTTATTATATTGCCTTCTCAATCTAACATTTGAAATAATATATTTTTTTGGCAGGGAAGTCGAAAACCACCTCCGACACCTAAAAAGAAAAGCAAAAAGAACCTGAGGTTCAAGTAATTGAATCCAATGATGGTGACCTTTTTCCAGACCAATCTAAACAAACCAAGAAGAAGCAGATGAAAATTACTGATGCCGGTTTTCAACCTCATCCAAAATCAACCAAAGCACCTACGAAAAAACCTTCTACTCCAAGGGTGTTAGAAGTTGATGCTACCCCTGATAGCAAGAAACCAACCGACAAGAAGAACCCAGATCAGGTAGAGAGTGACAACTCTAGCCCTGGGACAGCAAATCCTAAGGTCGTTAGATTTCTTTTCCATCTCTGAATTATGATTTTCTTTGACTAACATGCTTCTAATCTTTTTCTAGATTTCTTCTTCTTAGGATGACAAAGATGACAATAGGCATCCCATTATGAAACAAATAATTCCAACCACTAGCAGTGATCCTACCTATCATCTGACGAATCCTTCCAAAAATTCTCCCAAAGATTCTACAAATTAATCAGCTAACGAAGTGAGCCAATTAGCTGGTGATCAAAAGAAATAACCACTTAAGGCCACCACTGAGCTTTCACACACCAACGCGCCTGATCAAGAGAAAAGCCCCGCAAGGGAGGAGGTCTTAGTTGATGTCGCAGGAGATACTAAAATATCGTCTGCAGAACAAATTGTCAAAGACAAATCTGAAGATGGCTACCCAATCAATCAACAAGACGGTGGTGATCAAAAGATTGAAGAGGAGGAGGAGGAGGGTCGCTCTATGTTTGACTTTGAAACTGAAATTGTTGTGGAGGACGAAGAAGAAGAAGAAAACGAGAAAAATTAAAATGAAAATGAAGATGAAAAGGAATAGCCAGAAAATCAATCAAAAACTGACCCACAACCTAATGCTTTGACTGTCATGAACTCTACCTGCCGTTCAAACGAAGAGCTAGAGTCTCTGAAAGTGCAATGGCCACTGGAATATTTAAAAGCCATGATCAACTTCAGATATAGCTTTAGTGATAACAGGACCAGCACTTTGACTGCCTCAGGCAATCAGTCTTCCACTAAGCCTGAGGATGACTTGCTTCCCCAAATCAAAGAGAATGGTTTCAACGCTGATTTGTTCCAACTCTTGGAAAAAGATACTTCTGCTAGTTTTGGGATCAAGAAACTCTTGAAGCAAGTCATGTCTTGGAGGTTTCTCTAGAAGTTGTTGATTCCATAATGGAACTAGGCTCGTTGATTGATCTGGTTGTTGCTGACCTTATTTGTCTTAGAGATTTTTCAAGCAAAATTCAAAATAAATCATAGACCCAACTGGCTGAATGGGATGCAGCCTCTGAATCTACCACCAAGGCTGCAGATATGGAAAAGGTCTCTGAACAAAATAAGAAAGAGATTGCAAGCTGTGACAAAAATGTCGAAGAATGGGAGAAGAAAATCAAGGAGTTACAGACCAAGATTTCTCAAGCCAAGCAACGCAAAGGCGAACTTCTCAAGTTCGATCAAGAAGAGATGGCCAAAGAACTCAAGGTTGGAATGTACCACGTCGACAGAGCCCAACAACTTGGCAAAGAAATCGAAGGCCTTTCGACCAACAAGGCTCTCTGTGAACGACGTTTGGTGCTTCAGAAATCCAAATATGAAAAGATGAAAAGCTCTCTCCCATTTTAGCTTGATTGTTGTCAAATTCGTTTCTTTTTATTGTAATTTTTTAAGCCCTTTGTGGAATGGATTGTAATGACTTAGACATTTTGGCAATTTTACCTTAAATCCCATTTTGGCTTCGACCATTTTTGCATGAATTACTCCGTATTTATTTTTATTTCTTGAAGTATAGGCTTATATTTCTTTAAATACTTACCATTTACCTTCAAGATTCTTCTATCTTCGTTTAACTCTTCGACTTCATATGCGCCATTAGAAAATACTTTAATAATTTGAAAAGGACCTTCCCACTTAGGGGACCATTTACCCAAAGCTCTATCTTTCTGCTCCACGGGCAAAATCACTTTCCAAACTAAATCTCCAGTCGAAAACGACTTAACTTTCACTTTTTTATTATATGACTTTTCCACTATTTTCTTTTTCCTTTTTAATAACTCTAAGGCATTTAGTCTTTCTTCTCTAAATCAACCAATTCATCCAACATCATCTTCCAACAGGAATCAGATGGAATCTCATGTTGTCTGTGAATTCTGGTTGACTGTAGATATATTTCGACTAGTAACACAACATCATGACCATATGTTAGTCGAAAGGGTGTAATATTTGTAGCATCCTTAAGGGAGGTTCGACAAGCCCACAAAACGTGGTCCAATGTCTTATGTCAATTCCTTGGCTTCTTCCCCACATGCTTCTTAATTAACCCAATCACCACTTTATTTGCTACTTCGACTTGACCATTAGCTTGAGCATAATAAGGTGTGGATGTTAAAAGTTTGAATCTCATTTCTTTAGCAAATTATTGCATTTTCCGACCAGTAAAAACTGATCACTGATCTGTTGTAATAGCTTCTAGGATTCCAAACCTGTAGATAATGTGATTTTGAATGAATTCGATCACTGCATCCTGATCCACGTTTACCAGTGGTATAGCCTCAATCCATTTAGTGAAATAATTTATTCCCACTAAAATGTATTTTTGACTCTTGGATGATGCTGGTCGAATTTCACCAACTAAATTCAAATCCCAACCTCTAAAGGGCCAAGGCTTTACTATAGAATGTAGTTCGTTCGCTGGAATATGTTGAATGCCTGCATGTATTTGGCATTCTTGACATCCTTTGGTGAATTCAATGCAATCCTTAAGCATTGTAGGCCAATACAATCTTTGTCGAAACAATAACCATTTCATCTTATGGACCACTTGATGAGCTCCAAATTCCCCACTATGGACATTAGAAATAGCCAAATATACCTCAGATTCGCTAAGGCATTTAAGTAAGACAGCTTTAGGCGTATTTTTGAACAATTCATTCCCCATCGGAACATAGCTTAAGGCCCGATACTTGACCTTTCGTTCGACAGAAGCCATGGGATTCTGCAAGTAGTCTACTATTGGCGTTCTCCAATCTTCGTCTATTAAGCTATCTATAGCCAATATCTTAAAGCTTTCTTCGTCAGCATACCCTAGCTTCATTGTCTCCAAATCTGTTGGGGATAGTGTGGTTGATACAATCCCTCCTCTGACTTTGATTGCATCTTGTAATTTTTCCTTCGAAATTGTGTATCCTGAAATAATCTGAGCCAAGTCATTGGCCTCTTGATTCTCAAGTCGAGGTATGTGTTGAATGCTTACCATTTTGAATCTTCGTAACAACCTATTGGCTATCTCAAAGTACATGATAAGATTTTCCTTGACACATTTGTATTCCTTTGTAATTTGTTTTATTACCAACTCAGAGTCTCCCAATATTTTGACTCGATTTGACCCAAATTCCAACAATATTTCATGTCCGGCAATTAAAGCTTCATATTTAGCTTCATTGTTTGAACAAAGAACTTCGACCTTATACTTGAATTTTGTTGGGATTTTGTTAGGAGAAATAATCAATACTCCTACTCCCATTCCATCTGTATGACTAGAATCGTTGAAGTATAACTTCCAAGGTTCAAGCTCCACAAAGTTTAGGGAGTTTTTGGCTATAGAGTGGTAGACTATAAATTCGGCTACTACTTGTCCTTTAACAGCCTTTAAAGGCATATAAGTTAAAGAATATTATGTTAAGGCTAAAGCCCATTTACTAATTCGACTGTGCAAAATAGGTTTAGAAAGCATATGTTTAAAAACGTCGAAATGAGATGAAACATAAACTTCCACTGGCTTTATATAATGCTTTAATTTTGTACAAGAAAAATATAGACAAAGACACAACTTTTCAACTATATTATATCTAGTTTCTGCATCATTCAAGACTCTACTAACGTAGTAAATGGCTCTTTCGACACCATTTTCATCCTCTTAGCTAACTTGCTCCCTAAGGTCTTGTCAGATGCAGATATGTACAATCTCATACTCCTATTTCTATAAGGAGGCGCCAGAATTGGAGGGTGAGTAAGGTACTCCTTAATCTTGTCGAACGCTTCTTACTACGCTTGCCCCCACTCAAAACGTTCTTTCTTGAGTCGAAGTAGAGGTGAGAAGGCTCGAGTCTTGCCACTTAGGTTGGAAATGAATTTCCTTAGAAAATTGATCTTTCCTAGCAATGACTGCAACTCCTTCTTTGTCGAAGGCGCTTCCGCCTCCTTGATGGCCTTGGTCTTATTCTGATTGATATCTATTCCTTTTTTTGTGGACCACAAAGACTAGAAAATCCCCTGCCTGCACACAGAAAGTACACTTAAGAGGATTCATCTTGAGACCATGCTTCCTCATTCTTTCAAACGATTGTCGAAGATGGTCTACATGAATTTTTCTTGAAACTAACTTAACCACAAGATCATCAATATAAATTTCCATAAATGTTTCAATAAAGTCATGAAAAATAGCATTCATTGCTTTTTGATAAGTTGCCCCAGCATTCTTTAGGCCAAAGGGCATTACTACCCATTTGAAAGTGCCTAATGCTCCAGGGCATAAAAATGTTGTTTTCGACACGTCTTCCTCAGCAATGAAGATCTGATTATAGGTAGAATATCTGTCGAGCATACTTAAATACTCATGGCCTGTAGCAGAGTCGACTAGCATTTTCGCCACAGGCATTGGATACTCATCCTTTGGGGTTGCATCATTTAGGTCTCTAAAGTCTATGCAAACCCTTAAAGTTCTGCTCTTCTTAATAACTGGAACAATGGTTCCAATCCATTCGACATACCTGGTCGTACGGATGAATTTACATCTCAGAAGTCTTTCGATCTCCTCTTTTATCTTTGAGAGAACCGCAGGTGCAAAATGCTTTAGAGTTTGCTTGATGGGCTTCTTCCCAGGCTTTATTGGCAACTTCAGTTCAACCAGATCTCTACTTAAACTAGGCATTTCATTGTAATCCCACGCGAAGAAGTCTTTGAACTCCTTCAGCAATTGAATTACTTCGAATCTGTGTTATGGGTCAAGGTTGGCACTGATGTAGGTTGGCCTTCTCGTTGTCCCTTCTCCCAAGTCGACTTCTTCCAGAGGATCTTGCTCCAGCATTTTGATGTTGCTTGCTAGCGGATCCTTCTCAAAGCCCAAAGACTCATCATCGTAGATGGAATCTAGCCTTTGGCTTGGCACTTCGACTAGATCTTTGTCAGGTGGCTCCGAATTGAAGTCCTTCCCAGGACCTTTGAAGTGTTCTTCGTCATCATTGGCTTCAACAGCCATATATTATACTTCGGTCTCTAAGGTCGCTTTCAATTTATTTTTAGCTATATAAGCCGAAATCTTTTTGAGTGTTAATGACTCAGTCATTGTCACTAAATTCACTGCCCTAACCAGTTGGTTGGATTCCAGCTGTTCTGAAGACATAGTCTTCTTCGCCTACAACCTCCATGTCCCACTAAAAGTCGTGGGTGGGGTGCAAGTACAAGGAACAAAAGGCGTTGTCTGCAGGTGCAAAGTCAAAACTTGCAGGGTTGCATGGTGCTATGTGGGCCAAATTTTTATCAAAGTGATGCCCACTTATTTGGTTAACCTCAACTATGTAATAGCTTTGGTTTGCCTCGATATTTTCAACAATCCATCACTCCTCCAGATTGATATCCTTTGGTGAAGTGACGAAGGTACCGCTCCTATTCCATGTGTTATACCCCTAATTTTGACCACCAAGATTTCCCATCATTATGAGAATCATCACCACAATATGGATGTACCTTCATGCCTCATCAATCTCCTCAAAGATGGTTGAGCATTCACCACAATCAAGAATTAGGGTTTTAAGCCCTCTCGGAGCACTTAGACAAAGGATCAATCAAGAAATGACATGATCTTCAACTTGTCTAACCTCTCAAACACCCATAAAGGATCAAGAGGACTCCCATATCAAGAAGCAAGCACAAAGTTGCAACATTCCAAGTGGATCAAGCCTCAAGATCGCTAGTGTCACCAAATTAGGGTTTTGGTCGACCAAGGCCTCCAGATGAAAATTTTCTTTTGGGCATGAGCCAATGCTTCAAAGCACAGCCCAAGATACTCCAAGGGACCTCATGGACCCAATCATCAAGTCAAATTAGCCTCAGGGGATGCATTCATAAAAAATCAGGAATTAGGGTTTCTTAACCTAATTCACCCCTGTTATACCCCAAATTTTACCCCTTAGATGTCATAACATCTTGCACCTACATTTAGGGTTCATCAATTATGCATTTTTAACTAACCACATTATCTTGCTAGTTATTTCTTTTATGTGAAAGCTTGGGTTTGCACAAGAAAGAGGACAAGGTTGATAAGCCAAGCTCTCACATGTTTCAAGGTCTCCTAAGACATTCTATGGCTCCATACAAGCATCACAAGTCCTATGAGCCACAAGTTTATCATGCCTTAGATTAGGTTTTTTTTTCCTTAGAAGTCAACAATTGCCTTTGATGTTGATCAAGGTATGATCCCAAGCCTTGGGACATGATTCCAATTATTCACGAACATCATTAGAGGCCATCCATGGGCATTGTAAGAGATTGTGGAAGCAAGATCATCAGAGATCATCCAATTGTATTCCTGACGAAGATTAAGGTTTTGACTGAAGCCTTTGACTTTTGGGATGTTGATCCAAAATGAATAATTCAAGTCATACTCTATTAAGACATGTCTAATTGTTGAGTTAGAGCGTGAGAAACTGGTATTTGAGAGGTTTCTTGCAAAGAGGGAAATGTTTGGTCCTTAAAATTTTCTAAGTGTGAAAAGTTCACTCCTTGTGCAAAACTGGGAAGGTCATAACTTTCAAACCACACATCCAAATTGAGTGACTCAAAGCTCAAATGGAAGCTCTTGTCATGAACTTCAAAGTGTATTAGAGGACCTTTCTTCAAAAAAAGGCTTAATTTTTAAGTTATGAGAGTTGGAAGATAAGACATCTTTATGACTTAGTGAAATTTTGATCATTTTTTCCTAATTTTGGACACAATTTCATGGCCATTTTTCACCTTGTTCCAAGCTTCAAATCCAAAATCTTTGGACATGAAAGTTGTTCCTTGTTCTTCAAGCTTTCCAAGCATGTGTAGTACTCCCAATTTGGATGATCCAATCTCAATTTATGATGTTGTAAAGTTTAATGTTTCAAATGGAAAAGTTTCATGACTTAGAATTTTTTCTAAGTTTCTTTTGGGCAGCATGGTGTGCATGAGTTCATGGCATTTTTTTCTCACAATTCCAAACCTCATCTCAAGAATCTTTCCACATGAAACTTGTTCTATCAAAGGCCTACTTTACATAGGATCAAAGATCTCAAGAATTGATGAAGTATTTATCAAGATGTGGTGCCATAAAGTAGTGATGTTGCCATGTTGCCATACACTTAGAAAATTCAGATTTTTAACCCTTTCCTACACTAAACTTTAGCACGATTTCTCACTTGTTTTTGGGCTCAATCTCAATTTGTCAACAACATGGAAGTTGCTCTACTATATGCTCTCTGTCAAAAGAACCAATAACCAAGTCATTTGAGTCATTATACTTGATGTTGTCGTGTGAGAAAGTTCCTAACATGGCTTAGTTTCATTGCAAACCTTATTTCACTTTGTTGTACCAATTCTGAGCCACACTCCAAGTACACTCCACGCCATTGTTTAGGTCTTACCAATATGATCAACTTTGGAGCCAAGTCTTGGACATAATTTTGTAGCATCCAAAGCACTAGTCAAAGAGTCCAAAACCTGTCATTTTGGTGGTCTCAAAACTTACCCAAAATGAGCCTTATCCCTTGACATACAAAAAATAGAGTAGCAACCTATTCATGAAAAGGTAAAAGTGACCAAATTTGTACAACATTGTTTCCCAAATGTCTCACAATCATCCACGCTGTTATGCTGAGCACAAACCAACAAGGTTTTCTCTTCCCCAACTTCTGCCATAGCCAGCTCAAGGACATGTCATAATCATGCTAACTTCTCAAAACATTGACCGATATTTTCAAATAGGGGTTCAGTTTTAAAAGGAGGTTTTGGGTGTGAAGAAAGGCACTGAGAAAAACACACACTAGAATCACCACCACACCATTCACTTTACTACAACATATCATTCCAAGAGAGAGATAGCTCGTGAGAAGTAAGAGAAACAAGGGTGGATCATTCTATCAGAGGCTTGCAGACCATCATCTTTGAGAGGAGGAGTCTAAGCTGATTGAAGTCCAAAGCTCATAAGTAAAGAGGTTGTGGACCTACTCCACTTAGTAAGCCTCTCTCTCTTTTTCTCCATATTCATGATTTCCATGCCTTCATACCTTTATATTCAATGTACAGCCATGTTTGAATAATACCACATGTCCATGTTATGCATTTGAATCAGTTCTGAATGATAATAGGAATGGTTTTTGAGCCTGCGTTATGTATCTTTGTTTTGTTAAGTTTTTGTCAGTTTTAAACACATGTTTTCGTGTCCATTTTTCTCCAAGCTCTAGCTGTTATTTTGTGTTGTTTAGGGTTTAGTGGTATTCTCCAAGCTCTAGTTGATATTTTACTTCATATATTTTGATGGAAAAATAAATATGAAAATGTTTGAACAAGATGAGAATGTGCCATGGCGTTTTCTAGTTGATTCACGATAGTTTTAGGGCTGGTTTGCTGGTTGCATGAAGATGATGATGTCATGGCAAGATGGGGTTGGTTAGGGCCATTTTTTCATTTTGTAACTTAAAATGTTAGATGACCGGTTGATGTATGTTTGTTACTGCTATCCTGTAAAATTTTCATGTGGTTTTTAACTTGGAAATTTATTTTGCTTGGTTGGTTTATATGTTTATGGGGTGGGCATATCAACCAGATATATAGCCACCCCAGTGGTATTGAGCATGCGCGTATAACCAAGGGATCTGGAGTTCGAATCCCCCTCGCCCCAGACTCACTTTTAGTCTTCCTTTTTATTTTCTTTTGTTTTCAACTTGCATGGACTTGGGCTGTTTTTACTATCAGCACCCCTACCATAAGGCACATGCGCGCCTGTCAACAGATTTGAGTCATTTTCATCATTACTAATGCACCCTCCCTTGGTTTTAATGGTTTCAAAATATTTTATTTTCTTTTTCACTTCAATTTCATTTTATTTAAAATAGTTTCTTTGACACAAAAATTCCCAAAAATTTTATATTAACATTTTAATGTTTAATTTAATTTTCTAAATTTTTATTTCTATTTTCACATTATTTTAATATTTATTTTAATTTTGTGAATTTAAGAACTTTGTTTTATACCTAGTCTTGAACTTCTTTTGAAAAGACCTTTTCTCACTACCTTTTGAGATGATTTACTAAGAAGTTTTAAGACACATTGAGAGGTTGTCTTGAGTTTGACTTTGACCTTGAATAAGGTCTTTTGATTAGGGTTTGATTGTTTTGTTTAACCCTCGATTCTTAGGCTCGATGCCTTTGATGTTTCACCTTGAAGTCCTGACTTTGAGAGGGCTATTTTGCCCATATTTTGTGAACACTCCACCAATGTAACAACCTTTGTTTCTAACTTATTTTGACCTCTTTCTTTATGGCACTTCTTAAAGTGTTTTGCAAGTTGAATTTGCATTGAAAAGTTTATTTTACTCATAACTTCATGGTTCATGAGTACTTTGTCTTGCTTATTTGGTCAATTATTCATGTTGTTGTGAACCACTTCATTATACTTTGCCATGCTCATACATGGATGTTTATTTCAACTTTCCTTGATGTTTCTCATACTTGATTGATACTATTGCCTTTCACATGAATGCTTATCCCCTTGAGTTCTTGAACTCTTATTGCTTATCACTCACAGTTTAATCCCCCTTCAACACTTGTCTTTACAAGATGTTGTTTTCCCCTCCTTCCAAAGGAAAGCCTGTCTGTTGACCTCAAAGTCATAGATAGCTCATTATCATCTTTGTCTCATAGCCATCCTCTTATCTTGACCTTATAGTCATAGGTTATCATCTTGGCCTCATAGCCATCCTCTTACCTTGACCTCATAGTCATAGGTTACCATCTTGGCCTCATAGCCATATTCCCTTGACCTCATAGTCATAGGTATCCACCTTGGCCTCATAGCCATCTTTAACCCTTGACCTCATAGTCATAGGTGACCATCTTGGCCTCATAGCCATCTATCTTCCCTTGACCTCAAAGTCATAGGTTACCCCCTTGACCTCAAAGTCATAGGTTACTATCTTGGCCTCATAGCCATCTTCTACCCTTGACCTCATAGTCAAAGGATTCCATTTTGGCCTCATAGCCATCTTCTACCCTTGACCTTATAGTCATAGGATATCATCTTGGCCTCATAGCCATCTTCCCTTGACCTCATAGTCATAGGTTATCATCTTGGCCTCATAGCCATCTTCCCTTGACCTCATAGTCATAGGTTATCATCTTGACCTCAAAGCCATCTTATCATCTTGACCTTGTAGTCATATTACCACCTTGACCTCATAGTCATCTTACCATCTTAGCCTCGTAGCCATCTTCAAACCTTGACCTCATAGTCATAGGTATCCATCTTGGCCTCATAGCCATCTAATCACCTTGACCTCATAATCATAGGTAGCAATCTTTAGTCCTTGACCTCATGGTCATAGGTAATCATCTCTTGACCTCATAGTCATAGGCCTCATATCCATCCTCTCTTGACCTCATAGTCATAGGCCTCATAGCCATTTTCTCTTGACCTCATAGTCATAGGCCTCATAGCCATCTTCTCTTGATCTCATAGTCATAGGCCTCATAGCCATCCTCTCTTGACCTCATTGTCATAGACCTCATAGTCATAGGCCTCATATCCATTCACCTAACACAACTTAGAATTAGAGAGTTCTTTAACTCTATATGAGTGTTATACTCATTCCACTTGGAACTTTGGCCATAGTCAATGGTTCCTCACCCTTATTGAGGTGAACTACGGTTGCTCTGATTCTTTAGTCAGGATACTGTCATACCCCAAATTTTTACCACCAAGATTTCCCATCATTGTGTAAATCATCACCATAATAAGGATGTGCCATCATGCCTCATCAACCTTCTTAAGGATTGCTGAGCATTCACTACAATCAAGAATTAGGGTTTTGAGCCCTCTCAGAGCACTTAGACAAAAGATCAATCAAGAAATGACATGATCTTCAACTTGTCTAACCTCTCAAACACCCATAAGAGATCAAAAGGACTCACACATCAAGAATCAAGCACAAGGTTGCAACATTCCAAGTGGATCAAACCTCGAGATCACCAGTGTCACCAAATTAGGGTTTTGGTCGACCAAGGCCTCTAGATGGAAATTTTCTTCTGGGCATTAGCCAATGCTTCAAAGCACAACCCAAGAAGCTCCAAGGGACCTCATGGATCCAATCATCAAGTCAATTTAACCTCAGGGGATGCATTAATAAAAAATCAGGAATTAGGGTTTCTTGACCTAATTCACCCCTAAGTTGACTTTTGAGGAAAAGAATGAGCCAAGACCTCAAGACATGATTTGAGGGCCTCAAATACACTACATTGATCCATTTTCAACAATGGATTGATCTAAGAAACTTGACCCACAAGTTTCAATTTCATCTGGACCACAATTAGGGTTTTGAAGGAAAAGTCAACTGTACCTTTGACTTTAGACCAAGACATGCTCCCAAACCTTGGGACATGATTCAAGACACCCTAAAACACCTATGGAATCCATCTATTAGGTTTGAATTAGGTCAAGGACTTGATTTCACAAAGGATCGCACAGTTTAGATTTCATCCGATAAAAAGTCAACTGTGCACAAAATCAAGTTTGACTTTTTGGAATTTTTCACAAATATGGTTCCATAAGTCAAAAAAAATGTTAATATATGGCATTGATAATCATTTATTAAGAAAAATCAAGAAAATTGAGGTTTCTTGCAAAAGGGGCAACCTTGAGAAACCAAAAATTTTCCAAGTCATGGAACAAAAGTGATTTTGTACCAACTTTGCAAGGTCATAACTCCTAAACCACAAGGTCTTTTTCTCCCATTCAAAGCTCAAATGAAAGTCCATCTGACATAATTTAAAAGTGTTAACTACAAGAGATTCCAAATCCTCATGGATTTTGAGTTCTGGACTGATCAAAATGACAAAAATGAAGAAAATGACACTTTTCCAACACTTAGTGAAAATCTTCCTAAGTTACCAGCCTTGGACATCAATGTTCATAAGGATTTTTCAGTTGGATTCAAATATTTCCAAGACAAACTATGATCACACGTGTGTTGTATCATATGAGGGCTTTCTAAAAAGCACAAGAGCAAGGAGATATGATCCCCTCAAAATCATCATTTCCAACTGTTTTGTACAAGGCAGATTTTGGCATTTTGCTCGATTTGGAAAATTTGGACAACTCCAAGCCTTGTCATCCATTTGGACACATCAGAGGATAAAATCCAAGGGGAATAATCTGATCCTCAAGCCTCCCAAGTCCAGGAATCTACATATAGCCATAACAAACCTAAAAAGGCTAAAAAGTGCAAAAGACTCCAATTTTGTTTCCAAGCATTCAATGGATACATCAAGGTGGCATGGACTAAGACATTCCTAACTGATTGAGTCAAGATTTAGCTCTGAATCAAAGGACCGTAGGCATGTGCCCTAACCTCAAGTCAATGGCTAGAGGAGACTAAAGATTCCCTTGGATCAACATTGGCCAAAGGCCTGTACCAACTGCCATTCACTATTGCTTGCAAAACAAACTTGTTGCACTATAAATAGAGCTCATTTGTGCTTAGTTTGAGTACACCAAAGCACTACAACTGATGCTTTCCTCAAAATCTCTCCCTTTAGGCCAAAATGCCTTCTTTTGCAAGTCATCTCTGAGTTTTTGAGTTAGAGAGAAATTCCAACCACTCTAAGCATTCAAACACATTCCTTGAGGTATAAGGAAGTTGTCCAGATCATCATTACACATCTGTAACACCTCCATCATCAAGCTCGATCACTATCTACAAGAGGTAGGTTCCTTTCAAACTACTACTCTTTAAAATATGATGAATTTTTATGTGCACTGAGTATGGATAGCTTAAATGTGATGTTTAGGACATGTTTGACCCATTAAAGTTGCTTAACATAAACTGCTTTTTTCTGCAACTATCCTGTTTCACTATACGAAGCACGACGAGCTTCAAGCGAACCTTTTGCTTCCTCTCGCTTCCTTTCGCTTCAAGCGAAGTTTGACCATTTTTGGTTCTATTTCTAATCGCCTCGCCTCGCTTTAGATCGCATAATGATCGCTCGCGTAGCGAAGCATCTGGCCGCGACGCAAAGGTGTCAAGTCTTTGCTTTTTTGATTAACTATTTTCTTCATGCTTAGGATATTTAAACATCCTCCCTTTCTTAAAAGTGGACTCTAGCTTTCCCCTTGGTAGGTCACCACCTACTTGTAAGATGTTTGGACTTATATCATGCTTGAATGCTTACATGATACTTGTGTGTTTCTTTAAGATGTTTACTTTGAATGTCATCACATTCATCCTCCTTATTCATGTGTTATATCCATGTACTTTTTCTATATGAATATCATTTTCCAACTTCATTAAGTTACCCCCCCCCCCCTTGAGTGAGGTTAGCTTGTTAGCCCTCCTCCTTAACCCTCTCATTCCCCTCCTTCCAAAGGAAAGCCTCTCCATTGATTTCAATATCATGGATAGCTCATTACCATATTGGCCTCATTAGAGCCATCTCTCCTCTTGGGCCTCTAATAGAGTGTAATACCCAACCCCCTTTGTACATACTTTTTTTTGGGCTTCAATCATTGCATAAGACCCGATACGATTTTCAAAATAACGGTGCGATCACTGTTTTTAATTTGGGCCTCTCTTTGAGTTGTAAGCCCCATATCTTGTACAAAAATAAACTTTGGGCCTCTTTGTAGAGTGTAAGTCCCATCCTTTTGTAAATAATTTGATTTTAGGCCTCAGTCGTTGTATAAGTCCCGATACGATTTTAAAAATCTCGGCGCGATCACCGTTTTCAAAAAAAAATTCATCTGGGCCTCCCTTTGGTTGTAAGTCCCATTTTCTTCTTTGTAAATACACTTTGGGCCTCTAATAGAGTTTAAGACCCATTCCTTGTAAATAAAAACCATTTTTGGACCTCCGTCATTGTATAAATCCCGATACAATTTCAAAAATCTCGGTGCTATCGCCGTTTTCAAACAAAATCATCTGGGCCTACCCTTGTGTTGTAAGTCCCATTTATTTTCTTTTTCAAACACTTTTGGCCTTTAATAGAGTGTAAGACCCAATCCTTATTGTACATAAACCTTTTTGGGCCTTAGTCATTGTATAAGTCCCGACACAATTTTCATATCAACGGTACGACCACTGTTTTTCATCTGGGCCTCTCCTTGAGTATAAGCCCCAATCTTCTCTTTCAAAATAACTTTACCCTTTAATTTAGATTCAAATTCATAGTTGTTATAAAAAATTTCTTTAATTTCTTGAACAACTAACCATACAGCTGTTACAATGGAAGCTTGCTCGCCTGTAAGTTTTATCAGCTTTCTTTTACAAACTTGCACATGTATATATATATATTTGTTTGTACTGGAAGCTTGCTCACCTGTAAGTCCTCCTACCCTCTTTTTACATACAGTCTATATTTCATCTGTATATATATGCCTGTATATTATCTACTTAGAGTTTTCCCAGGCAATTAGGTCTAGGATTAGATAAAGCTAGTGGTCACTCTTTCAACACAGTAAAAACTAGTTCCCCATAGGAATTCCAGATACAGTCTTGCCTCCTCTTGGGCTTATACAATATGGAACAAAGAGAAAAGCATTATTCCCAATGAAACTTTTTCAGACTGTCACTATTAGAAAATTGTCAAAGAAATTCATTTCCCCTAGAGAGGATTAATTCCCGATGAAACCTCTCTTGAATTTCTTCAAACCCTAGAACTGTTCACTAAAGAAAAGATTATTCCCGGTGAATATTTTCCTGAAATCTTCTTAGGTTTGGACCCACAAGCTTCCTAAAAGCATCCCAACCTCCTATTGGGATTTATACAAGGACCCTACGGCTTCTTAGAAGTTCTTATGCCTTCTCTTGGGCTTAATACAAGGACCCTGAAGACCTCTTAAAGGTATAGGACAGAACTTAGTCATCCTTTGTTAGAGCAGTCTTTCTAAAGAGTCAAAACCTCAGACCAATTTTAGGGTTGATTCTCATCCCTTAAAGTATCTGTCTCCTCTTGGGCATCATACAAAGATAAACTCTTCCATACTAGTAGACTTGGACAGTTTAATCTTCTCTTGGATCTCAAAGACATTCTCAAGTTCCCTACAAACACGGGAAAAAACCCTGATCATTTAATCAATCTCCAGTAGAGTTAAAACTCTCATAGGATCTAAAACTCAGTCTTTCATCCTAAATTTCCCTGCTAGGGTCAGCTTATCATTAGTATAACATTATCCCAAATCAGAACCTCAAGGCATCTGATACCTCAACTCTTCTGTAATCCTCAGCAAGAGTTGATTCCCCATTTTGGGCCTGCCTCTGGATCTCAATAATCCTCAGCAGAAGCCAGCCTCCTCTTGGGCTTTATATAAGGATTTTCCTCAGCATAGTTAGCCTCAAAAGCACTCTTTTATTGAGTTAATCACCTTTTCAGCACTCTCTTGTTGAGTCAATCTTCTTTCTTAAAACACTCTCTTGTTGAGTCAAATAAAAAACACTCTCTTGTTGAGTCAGTCAGATCTTTTTAGCCTCAATCTCGGGCTTTGTACAAGACACCTGAAATATCCTCAGCTGAATGATTCCCTTTTAGCCTCAATCTTGGACTTTGTACAAAACATATATAAACTTTCTCCAGGAAAGTCAAAATCTTCATAACCTTCTCTTAAGCTCTGGATAAATATCTTCCCAACGGAGTCAATTCCTCCCAACCTTCTTTCAGGTTTTGGGAATTAATCTCCCTAAACAGAGTCAATCCTCTTTCCAGCCTCAATCTTGGGCTTTGTACAAGACAAATCATACTCTCCATCAGAGTCAATCTTTTTTCGGCCTCAATTTTGGGCTTTGTACAAGACAGATAAAACCTCTCACCAGTAGAGTCAATTCCCCTTTTAGCCTTAATCTTGGGCTTTGTATAAGACACATACAAATATTCCCCAGTGGAATCAAAAAATCCTTTTTAGCCTCAATCCTGGGGTTTGTACAAGACAGACAAAATATTTCCCCAGAAAAGTCAACTTTTAGCCTCCTCTTAGGCTTTGTATAATGATATCCAAAAAAGAGTCAATTCTCTTTTAGCCTCAATCTTGGGCTTTGTACAAGACAGGTAAACACTCTCTTGTTGAGTAAGCCTTTTCCAGCCTCCTCTTAGGCTTTGTATAAGGACTTCCCCAGTGGAGCCAACCAAACTCTTAGCTTCAACCTTGACCTTTGATCAAGGCACACAATAACCAACATTCCCTCAGAGAAAAAACAAAAACTCTCTGTAGGAAGACATTTCTCTGTATAATTACACATCAAAACAAACATTAAAAACAAACCTTAATTTTAGATAAATGCTGTAAGTGGCACTCTTGATGATTCAAAAATCCAAGCTGTAGTCTATATCTTATCCTGGTAAACAACTTCTTTCATCTAATTGATGTAAGTGGCAAGCCTCTGGATTATTTACATCCACGTCACTCTCCATCTCTTAGCATGAAAGATTCCTAAGGAAAAATGGAATTGCTCAACATTGAGTTAAAGTTTTCTCCTTCAGGACAACACCCCTATAAAGGAAATTATGGCATTATTGAATTCTCATATCCCAGTTAAAGTAATTCTCCTTTACAAATTAGTCACCCAACAGTTGTGATAAACAGACGAGATGTCTCCCCTTAGAGATGACAAATTCTCTCTCAGTCAAACTTTTAGCTTCAATCTTGGGCTTTGAACAAGACACAAATACCTTTTAGCTTCAATCTTGGGCTTTGAACAAGACACCAAATATCTTTTCCTCCCATAGAATAGGAGGAACTACGATTGCTCTGATTTCCCTATTTATCTTTAACGGGAATACGTAGGCATAAGATTGCGAAATCTTACCGAGCATACCAATAAAAAACTTAAGGTTCAGTACCTTCACACCAAAACATCGAAAAAAAACCCGACATCAACAAAAGCTCTCTCTCTCACACTCTCAAAGAATAAACTTTCCCAACCCACAACAAACAAACACCAGTAAGTAGAAAGCAGTAAGGAAAATTGCTAACAACCTGTGGATAACCACATATAGGATGGGTAATTGACGACTCCCCATTGTATAACTATAGTGCGGTTTTTGTGGTTTCGAATCACTATCGCTTTGGTACTACAGTTCGATTCATTTTTTTTATCCTGTTGAGCTGATTAAGGAAGGGAAATAGATGCCTCCAATTAACCCTGCTTGCAAACTGATGTTAAATGGTCAAAACTGTTGGTTTACATATGCTATTAAAATAGGGGGTTTGTCTTTAGGGTTATTTGCTTAAAAATAATGTCTAGACTATGGGCTAGGTTTCTGGTAAGGTGTTAGGTCTGATGCTTTTGATGGATATATGAGGGTACTGGATTTTGGGTTTTTTTGGTTAGTATGCTCGCTAAGATTTTTGCAATCATATGCCTACGTATTCCCGAAACAGGGAAATCAGAGCGATCGTAGTTCCTCCTATTCTATAGGAAGAAAAAGGTTGTTTTGGTGTCTTGTTCAAAGCCCAAGACATGATGCTAAAGGTGGTTTGTATCTTGTTCAAAGCCTAAAATGTGAAGCTAAAAGGTTTTGGATGAGAGAGAATTTGTCATCTCTAAAGAGGAGTTGTTGATGTTTGTATGCTGTGAGCAAGGCACAAATTTGATTCTAAAAGGTTGATTGACTCAATCGGGGTTTCCTTATACAAATCCTAAGAGGAGGCGGGAAGTTTGACTTTTTCGGGGAAAACGTTCTTTCTGTCTTGTACAACGCCCAAGATTGAGGCTAGAAAGGATTTTGACTCCATTGGGGAGAATGTATCTTGTATAAAGCCCAAGATGGAGGCTGAAAGGGTTCGACTCAATAAGAGAGTACTTTTATCTGTCCTGTATAAAGCCCAAGACGGATGCTACAAGGGTTTACTCAACAAGAGAGTCTTGAACAGGTGATTGACTCAACAAGAGAGTCTGAAGGTTGCGTGACTCAATAAGAGAGTATTTTATACTCAACAAGAGAGTGTTTTGCTGTCTCGTACGAAGCCCGAGATAGAGGCTAAAAGGAGATTAAATCAACAGGAGAGTCTTTTATACTCAACAAGAGAATGTTTTATATGTGTCTTGTATGAAGCCCAAGACGGGGGCTAAAAGTTGACTCAATAAGAGAATCTTTTATACTCAACAAGAGAGTGGGTTTTTATATGTCTTGTACGAAGCCCAAGACAGAGGCTAAAAGGAATACTGACTCAACAAGAGAGTTTGAAAAGGTTAGCTCCGCTGGGGAGAGTCATTGTACAAAGCCCAAGAGGAGGCTATCTTACTCCTGAGGATTAGATCCATAGGCAGGCCCAAGGGTGGGGAACTCTCATGAGAGAGACCGGGTTTCAAGGTGATCAGTGTTTTTTCCTATGTTTAAAAGGAACTTGAGAATGTATTTGAGCCTCAAGAGGCTTAGACTGTCCAAGTCTAGAGCTTTATCTTTTGTACAATTCCCAAGAGGAGGCACAGGCATTAAGGGATGAGTATCAACCCTACAACGGTCAGAGTTTTGACGTTGGAAAGACTGCTCTAGCAAAGAATGACTAAGTTCTTGTCTTATACCTTTAAGAGGTCGTCAGGGTCCTTGTATTAAGCCCAAGAGAAGGCATGAGAACTTCTAAGAAGCCGAAGGGTCCTTGTACAACGCCCAAGAGGAGGCGGGGATACTTTTAGGAAGCCTGTGGGTCCCCAAACCAAGAGAAGTTCAAGAAATGCAATTCACAGAGAAGAGATCATTCCAGGAAAGTTCGAGAATTTGGAAGAAACTCAAGAGATGCCATTCACAGAGAAAAGATCATCTCTGGGGAGTTAGAGTTTCTTTGACAATTTCTAAGGGTGACAGTTTGAGAAAAGGTTCACCGAGAATACTGCTTTTCTCTTTGTTCCATATTGTTGAACCCCAAGAGAAGGGAAGATTGTATCTAGAATCCTACGGGGGATCTAGTTTTGTTTGTATTTAAGAGTGACCAACAGACTTTACTTAGTGCTAGACGTAGTTGCCGGGGAAAACACTAAATAACTATACTAGTATTACACACTGGATATGTGACAAGTATATAAAAGGATGTGAAAGAAGACTTACAATGAAGCAGCCCCACAATACAGTTATATATGAAAGTGGTAAATGAAAGCGGATAAACACTTACCCATTGTAGAGCTTCCATGCTGTTTTGTTAGTTGTTCAACAAAGAAAGTTTTGATAACAACACATATTTGAATTCAAAATCAAAGGAGAAAGTGCTTTGAAAAGATTGTTGGGGCTTATAGCTCAAGGAGAGGCCCAAGTTTTAACGATGATTGCACCGTTGTTTTGAAAACTATACAGAGGGACTTATACAATATGTGAGACCCACACCATTTTGGTTTCCAAAAAAAAGGTTGGGTCTTACAATCTATTAGAGGCCCAAAGATTTATTTTTTGTACAAGAGACGGGACTTACAACTCAAGGAGAAGCCCAGGGTGATTTGTTTGGCAACGACGATCACGCCGAGGGTTTGAAAACACAGTGGGTCTTATACAATATTTGAGGCCCAAATCATTTTTGTTTTAAAAAGGGGTTGGGTCTTACACTCTATTAGAGGCCCAAATAAATTTAAAGAAAAGAAATGGGGCTTATAACACGAGGGTAGGCCCAGATGATTTGATTTTTGAACTGGCGATTGCGCCGAGATTTTTCTTTTAACGCAGAGGGACTTATACAATATCTGAGGCTCAAAATTATTTTGGTTAAAAGGTGATTGGGTCTTACACTCTATTAGAGGCCCGAAGATTTATTTTTGTACAAGTGAGTGGGCTTACAGCTCAAGGAGATGCCCAGATGGTCTTATTTTAAACTGGGGATTGCGCCGAGATCTTTGAAAACACCGTGAGTCTTATACAATGACTGAGGCACAAACTATTTTGGTTTCAAAGAGGGTTTGGGTCTTACACTCTATTAGATGCCCAAAGATTGTTTGAAAATGATTGATGAGGGTGGAATCAATCAAAACCCTAATTTCATCATTTTTTAAAGTAAATTCTTAAAGAAAATCAATAAAAAATGATAAAACACCAAATAAGCTAGAATAAACAACTTGTGATTTTTGGCTAAGGTTTTAAAAATGAGGTTTTAACCACTAGATGAATTAAAACTCATTGGGTTTTGATTTCCAAGATAAATATTCACTTTTAAAATGTTCAAAAATAATAAATAATGAATTTATTCATAAAAATACAAACTATACTAAATAAATAATATAAATGTGATTTTTTTGTGGAATAAAATATTTCAACATTTTTGTGATTTTTTTGCAAAAAGAACCAATAAAAAATAATTAAAATTGAGGGAGTTATTAATTTTTCAAATCATTAAAAATAATAAGAAAAATAATAAAATATGAAAAAGTGCTAAAAAAGAGGATCTGGGGCGAGGGGGATTCGAACCCCAGACCTCTTATGTGCAGTGCGCGCGTCCTACCACTAGGGTGGTGATACATCCGTGTATCAAACCCCAGCCACAAATATACAAGGCTTGCCTTGTTTTTGGCCTGGCCAAGGCAAGGCAAGGCAAGATTTTGGCCAAAAACGCGAAGCTTGTAACTTTCTCATTTCTCCATGGATTAGGACAAAATTTAGGTATATTCTGCCTAAAATTTCATAAGGAATCCAATGGTGATGGTGGTTTTTTCAGATGAGGTCCCCATTTTAAAACCCGATAGTGGTTTTGAAATAGGCCTCCATTTGCATTTTCTGTGCTACCTCATGGTACAGGCATGAATTACATGATGAATTGGTCCAAACACAACATATATAACATGTATGGGATATGTATGATCAATGGACTTCAAAGTAATGCATATTTTAGAGAGTTTTAGTTGAGATGCTTACCTTTTAGGAGCTTTTTGGGCAATCTGTCAAGTGCTTTGTTCTAGAAATGTTTTGATGCCTTGAGCACCCTCAAATGATCCCTTGGAAGCTTTTAGGATGATTAGAAACAGCTGGAAACCTCAGGAATGGAAACTGGCCCTTTCTTGCAAAAGGGGCCAAAGTGGCCAAAATATCAACTCTCTCAAATGGTGTTCCAGATGTGGGGAACCATTTGGGACAGTTCAAGGATGATATTTGGAGTGTGTTTGAGGTTTTATCTGGTTTTGAAAGTGACTGAATCAAGACATGGCTTGAAAAATACAAAAGGTTCTATTTTGAGGTTTTGAGATGGGACTTTGAGATTTTGGTGTTATAGGTCATTTGTGAGAGTTTAGACAGCTTAGATATTACATATTCGATGTGTTTGGATCATGAGCTGTAATGGAATTGCTCTCCAATTCAAAAACTCAGAGCTACCTTGCTAAAGAAGGCATTTTTGCCTAGAGAAAGAGATTTTGAGGAAAGCAAGTGTTGTAGTGCTTTGTGTACTTAAACTGAGCACAAATGAGCTCTATTTATAGTAGAGCAAGTTTGTTTTGGCTGCAATAATGAATGGCAACTGCTGCAGAGGTTTGGAAAATGTTGATCAATAGGAATTCAAGTCTCCTCTAGCCATTGACTAGAGGTTAGAGCACAGGCCTATTGTCCCTTGGTTCAGAGATCATCCTTGACTCATTCAGTTGGAAATGGATCAGTTCATGCCACCTTGGTGCATCCATTGAATGCTCCAAAACAAAATTGGAGTCTTGTCCCCTCTTTAGGGTTTTTTAGGTTTGACATGCTATTTTTAGTTCTAAAGACTTGGGAGGCTTATGGATCAGTGTTTGTCCCTTCTTGGTCCCTCCCTGAGGTGTTCAGATGGATAAAATTGTTTGTCATTTGCCCAAATTGCTCAAATCGAACAAAATGCACAAATCTGCCTAGTTATGACAGTTGCAGCAAGGCATATTGCCACTGTCATAACTCTTAGCTCAAATGGAATTTCATGGAGTTCTTGGCAATTTTGGAAAGCTCTCATATGATAAAACATATGTGTGATCATAGTTTGTCTTGACACTTTTTGGATCCAAGTGAAAAATGTCCTTACATTTTGGAAAAAGTGAAACAGATTCTGACTTAGTGAAAATTTCACTATGTGTTGGAAAAAGTGACATTTCATGTTTTCAGCCAATTTGATCCAACCATAACTCAAAATCCATGATGAATTGGAATGAGGTGTAGTTGACACTTTTAAAGTATGCCATGAGAGCTACAAATCCATCTTTGGATCAGCCCAAATGGTTGCTTGGATCTCAAGTTATGATCCTTGGAAGTTGGCACCCTAGCCACTTTGTTTCATAACTTAGAAAAATTCTAAGTTTTTATGGTTACCCCTTTTACAAGTTATCCCAATTTTCTTGATTTTTCTTGATGAATGATGATTCAAATCACACATTAACATCATTTTAGGGTTAGGGGACCATAATTGATCAAAAAATCAAAAAGTCAAACTTTGACTTTTGGGCACAATTGACTTTTTATCAGATGAATTCCAAACTGTGCGATCCTCTATGAAATCAAGTCCTTGACCTAAATCAAACTTGATGGATTGATTTCATAGGTGTTATAGGGTGTATTGAATCATGTCCCAAGGTTTGGGAGCATGTTGGGGTCAAAAGTCAAAGGCACAGTTGACTTTTTCTCGCAAAACCCTAACTGTGGTTCTGATGAACTTGAAACTTGTGAATCAAGCTTCTTAGATCAATCCATTGTTGCAAATGGATAAATGTAGTGTATTAGAGACCCTCAAATAATGTATTGAGGTCTTGGCTCATGTTTTGTCCCAAAAGTCAACTTAGGGGTGAATTAGATCAAGAAACCCTAAGTCCTGATTTTTTTATAAATGCATCCCATGAGGTTAAATTGACTTGGTGATTGGGTCCATAAGGTCCCTTAGAGTATTTTGGGTTATACTTTGAAGCATTGGCTCATTCCCAGAGGAAAATTTCCATCTGGAGGCCCTGGTCGACCAAAACCCTAATTTGGTGACACTGGCGATCTTGAGGCTTAATCCCCTTGGAATGTTGCAGCCCTGTGCTTGATCCTTGATGTGGGAGTCCTCTTGATTCATTGTGGATGTTTGAGAGGTTAGACAAGTTGAAGATCATGTCATTCCTTGATTGATCCTTTGTCTCAGAGCTCTGAGAGGGCTTGAAACCCTAATCCTTGCTTATTGTGAATGCTCACCCATCTTTGGGGAGACTGATGAGGCATGATGGTACATCCTGTAACACCTCAAAATTTTCCCTCATGTTTCTAACACTAACTGGCTTATGTTTCATTTCATTCTTACATTTTCATTTGTGCATATCATTGTTCTTTAGCATGGGATCAAGGTATCTAGGTTAATTCAATGGAAGAAGTCATTTCCCCAAGGGTCAAGCAAAAGTTCATGTGTATTGTCCCAGGGACTAAAAGGAGAGATGGATCCTGATGTCATCATTATTTGAGTAGCAAAGAAGCCTTGGGCCTCAGAGCATCCTAATTTGTCCATCACCTCACCAAAAGATTACAATTGGCAAGAAGTTTCAAGTGAGCCACACTCTTTTAGCCTGATTTCTCAAATTAGGGTTTTGGGATTCTTGAGTTTAACACCCCAATGGGCAAGATCTTTCAGTTTTTATCATCTCCAAATGGCACATCTCATCATTGTTTGAAAGGATACACATCATATTCAGAGGAATTTGGATTTGGAGCATGGGTCGATTCCTCCTAGACTGAGGGGACCAAAACTAGGGTTTGCCATAAAATTAGTCTATTTCTGATTTTTTGGGCAAGACTTAATTCCATGGTATTCCTCATGTCACCAAGTGTCTAGGAATGAAAAATTGTCCATCAATTTAGTTCAGAAGGGTTTCAATTGTTCAAAAGATTCAAAATCAGGAGAATTGGGAATAAAGTCAATTGTGCAGTGAAAAAGTCAACTCATGACTTTTTGAGGTCAACATCATGATTTTCAAGTTAAATATGGTCCATGGACAATATTTGATCAAGAAATGTTCAAGGATTCATGAAAAATCAAGAATGTGGAAAAGTTGCTGTCATACCCCAAATTTTGACCACTAAGATTCCCATCATTGTGTCAATCATCATCACAATATGGATGAACCATCATGCCTCATCAAATGCCTCAAGGGTTGTTGATCATTCCCTACAATCAAAATTAGGGTTTTAAGCCCTCTCAGAGCCTTAGACAAGGGATCAAACAACGAATGACATAATCTTCAACTTGTCTAACCCCTCAAACATCCACAAAGAATAAAAAAGGACTCCCACTTCAAGGATTAAGCACAATGCTGCTCCCTTATAGGTGGATCAAGTCTCAAGATCGCCAGTGTCACCAAATTAGGGTTTTGGTCGACCAGGGCCTCCAGATGAAATATTTCCTCTGGGCACAAGCCAAGGATCCAAAACATGACCTAATATACTCCATGGAGCCTCATGGACCCAATCATCAAGTCAATTTTACCTCTAGGAATGCATTCACTAAAAATCAGGAATTAGGGTTTCTTGACCTAATTCACCCCTAAGTTGACTTTTAGGGAAAATAATGGACCAAGACCTCAAGACATGATTTGAGGGTCTTTAATATACCATATTGATCCATTTGGAACAATGGATTAATCCAAGAAGCTTGAGCAACAAGTCTCAATTTCATATGTACCACAATTAGGGTTTTAAGGAAAAAGTCAACTGTAACTTTGACTTTTGACCAGGACATGCTCCCAAACCCTAGGACATGCCTCAATATACCCCATGACACCCATGGAACATGTCCATCAAGTTTGATTTAGGTCAAGGACATGATTTCCTGAAGAATTGCACAGTTTGGAATTCATCTGACAAAAAGTCAACTGTGCACAAAAGTCAACTTTGACTTTTTGAGATTTTTTACCAAAATGGATTTTTAACCCTAAAATGATGTTAATGTATGATTTGAATCATCATTCATCAAGAAAAATCAAGAAAAGTTGGATAACTTGTAAAAGTACCACTAATGTGCCAACTTTGGAGGACCATAACTCCTAAACCACAAAGGCATTTTTTTCCATACAAAGCTTGATTTGTAGATCACATTGCCCTCTACAAAAGCTTCATACTGACCTATGTCCAAATTCCTCATGGATTTTGAGTTATGGAGTGATCAAAATCAAGAAAGGTCACTTTGTTTCAACACTTAGTGAAAATTTCACTAAGTCAGATTTTACCTCACTTTTTTCCAAATGTAGGGGGATTTTTCACTTGGATTCAAAAGAGATCAAAACCAAACATGTTCAAACAATTGTTGTATCATGTAAGGGCTTTCCAAAATGGCCAATAACATTACCAAATTCAATTTGAGCCATGAGATATGACATTGGCAAGTTGCCTTGCTGAAATCTGCCAAGGCAAGGCAGATTTTGCACTTTTGGTCGATTTGCCAAAATCAGCCAAATCCAAATTCTCCTATCCACTTGGACACCTCAGGGGATTGAATCTAAAGGGGATAATCACTGAGCCAAGCCTCCAAAGTCTTTGGAACAAGAAATAGCATGTTGAACCTAGAATGGCCAAAATAGGGACAAGACTTCAATTTTGGAATGAGGCATTCAATGGAAGCATCAAGGTGGCATGGACTGAGCCATTCTCAACTAAATTCAGTCAAGACTTATCCAAGACCAAGGGAACCACAACCCTGTGCCCTAACCTCTAGTCAATGGCTAGAGGAGACTTGGATTTCCATTGGACAACATTGGCCAAACCTCTACTGCAGTTGCCATTCACTATGGATCCCAAAACAAACTTGCTCTACTATAAATAAAGCTCAATTGTGATCAGTTTGAGTACACCAAAGCCATTAAACAAATGCTTTCCTCAAAATCTCTTTCTCTTGGTAAAAATGCCTTCTTTAGCAAGGCAACTTTGAGTTTTTGAGCTAGAGAGCAATTCCACTCAAACCAATCACACACACACACCTCACATACATCATATATGAGTTGATCAAACACTTAAACAACATCTGGAACACTGATTTCTTATAATCACCAGTCAATTGCTCAAGGTTTTAACCAAGGTGCAGTTGAGATACCATGAAGTGATCCAGCAATTTCAGTCAAGTCCAAGCATTCAAACACACTCCATAGGGTGTAGGGAAGCTGTTCAGATCATCACAATTCATCTGTAACACCTCCAACTCAAAAATCACATTGCACTTGCTGTCACGACCTAGAGGTAAGCCTAAACTTGGTCATCTCTCAATCTATGCATATTTCCTCGCACAATACTTTGGCCATATGTTCATAATCATGCATGGAATGTTTCCCCTCAATTAATTGCTTTGTTTGAATCGTGTATAAAAAATCCTAGCCTTCATGCAGAAATTAGGGTTCTTGAGGATTTTTCATGATTTCTTGTTATATGTTTAATTTAAATGAAATTAAATGACATAGACATGATCGTGAGGTTGAAACGAGTTGATTGGTATGTGGATTGCATGATATAATCAAGTATTCAGTGAGATTGGAGAGAAAATGCAAATCTGGGCAAAACTCAGAACACGCGCGTGTTCTTGGTTGTTCTTGGCGCCTTTTTGATAAATTCAAATATTTGAATTTTGTGATTTTATTTAATTGATTCAAAAATTAATTTCTCTCTGAGTTTTAATGATTTTGAGTTGATTCTTTTTTTAATAATTCACAAAAATATTAAAATATTTTATTTTCCAAAAAAATCCCAAAAATATTATTTATTTCATATAATTGATATTTTTGCAAAGAATTAATGTTTTAATTGTTTTTAACATTTAAAATATTTTTTCCACCTTGATTTTGCAACTTTTAATGCTTTCTAATTATTTTGTAGGTCAATACTTAATTTTTGAAGCATTAATCCAAGATCACAATTTGTTTTCCATGTGCTAAACAATTTTGATCCTTTTAATTGAATTTTTATTCAATTAAATACATTTTGAAAACAAATTAGGGTTTTGGATTAATTCAAACCTCATAAATCATTTTCAAAACACTTTTGGGCCTCTAATAGAGTGTAAGACCCAATCCTTTTTTGACCAAATCATTTTTGGGCCTCAGTGTATTGTATAAGTCCCGATACCGTAAAAAACAAACGGCGCGATCGTCGCCTTTTTCGAAAAATAACAACTGGGCCTCTTCTTGAGCTGTAAGCCCCATCACTCATTCAAAACTTTTGGGCCTCTATTAGAGTGTAAGGCCCAACCCCCTTTTAACCAAATCATTTTTGGGCCTCACTTATTGTATAAGTCCATCTGTGTTAAAAGAAAACCTCGGCGCGATCGCCATTTTTAACGGAAAAATCAATTGGGCCTACCCTGGTGTTATAAGCCCCACTCTTTTTCTTTAAAACCTTTTGGGCCTCTTGAGAGAGTGTAAGACCCATCCCTTTGTACAGAAAACCTTTTTGGGCCTCAGTCACTTGTATAAGTCCCTTTGTACAAATTCAACAGTGCGCTCACTAATAAAACCCTAGGCCTCTCCTTGAGCTGTAAGCCCCAAATCTTTCTTTTTCAAAACACTTTCTCCTTTGATTTTGAATATACTGTTGTTTTCAATCTTTCTTTGTTGAACAACTAACCAAACAGCATGGAAGCTCTACAACCGAGTAAGTGGTTATCGCTTTCATTTACCGCTTTCATATACATATAACTGTATTGTGGGGCTGTTTCGTTATAAGTCTTCTTTCATAAACTCATATCAACTATGTAATAATAGTATAGATATTTAGAGTTTCCCCGACAACTACGTCTAGAACTTGGTGACGCCGTTTCGTTTATTTATAGAAATAGACAACTAGATCCCCAATAGGATCACCAGATACAGTCTTCTCTCAGGCTGTCCTCATTAAGAATTGTCAAGAAACTCTACTCCTCAAGATGAATGTATTCTCCGTGAATGGCATCTTTGAGTTTCTTCCAAATTCTCGAACTTTCCTGACTTTGATCTATTCTCGGTGAATAGCATTGCCTTGAATTTCTCGGGGTTTGGGGACCCACGGGCTTCTTAAAAGCATCAGCCTCCTCTTGGGCATCATACAAGGACCCACAGGCTTCCTAAAAGCAACCTCGCCTCCTCTTGGGCTTCGTACAAGGACCCTTCATCTTCTTAGAAGTAATGACAGCCTCCTCTTAGGCTTCGTATAATGATCTCTTCCTCCGGGAATGATAGCCTCCTCTTGGGCTTAGTACAAGGACCCGTCGGCTTCTTAAAAGCTTCTAGCCTCCTCTTGGGCTTCGTACAAATTGTCCCGACGACCTCCTAGAGGTATAGGAACAGAACTTAGTCATCTTTATAGAACAGTCCTTTCATAGAGTCTACTACTGTTTCTCAAAGCATAGTACAAAAGATGAAACTCTAGACTCGGACAGTGTAATATCCTTGAGTCTCAAAGACATTCTCAAGTGACCCCTTCATTAAATAGGAAGGAAACCCACAGACTCGGACAGTCTCAATACCCTTTGGATTTCCCGCTTCCTCAAAGAAAAGGAAATATCCCTGAATTAAATCCCTGAGTACAGTGTTGCTCATATAAGAACTGATTTTCTCTTTAAAATCGACATACTGGACCTGTCACTTAACTGAAACAGTTACCCTGGCCTCCTCTTGGTCTTTGTACAATGATTCTCCCCGGCGGAGTCAAACAACGTTTAGCCTTTCTCTCGGGCTTTGTATGAGACACATAAGAGACTCCCTTGTCGAGTCAATCACCCATTTTCGCCTCCATCTCGGGCTTTATACGAGATACAAAAAGGTTCTTATTGAGCCAAACAAATTTTAGCCTCTCTCTCGGGCTTCGTACAAGACACAAAAACACTCTCTTGTTGAGTCAAATAGCCTCCATCTCGGGCTTTATACGAGATACTAAATGACTCCATCGTTGAGTCAAAAACCCTAATAGCCTCCTCTTAGGCTTTATATAATAAAACCACTGGTTGATCTAATCAACCTTTTAGCATCAAAGTTATGCCTCGTTCACAGTACACAAACATCAACAACTCCTCTCCCTTTCATCTAATCGATGTAAGCGGCAAGCCTCTGGATCATCTACATCCATGCCACTGTCCCTCTTTTAGCATGAGAAATTCTTAAGGAAAGATAGCATTGCTCTACACTGAGTTAAAGTCTTCTCCTTCAGGTTAAAAATCCCCTATAAAGGAAATTATGGCATTGCCAGATTCACACATCCCGGTTAAAGTAATTCTCCTTTATAAATAGTTATGACATACAACCCCCTCTTTAGAGACGACAAATTCTCTCTAAAGTCAAACCCTTTTCAGCTTCACATCTTGGGCTTTGAACAAGATACAAATAGACTTTTCAGCTTCACATCTTGGGCTTTGAACAGGATACAAACTACCTTTCGCTTCACGTCTTGGGATTTGAACAAGACACCAAAAACAACCATTTCTATAGGAGGAACTACGAACGCTCTGATTTCCCTATTTCGGTAAACGGGAATACGTAGGCATAAGATTGAAAGAAAAATCTTAGCGAGCGCAATCAACAAAAAACCAAAATCCCATACTCTCACATATCTATCAAAAAGCATCAGTCCTAACATCCTAATCCTTGTTCCCCGCCAGAAACCTTCTGTCGAAATAAAAAGAAAGAAACCAGTATTGGCGAAAATACAAATAACCAGTACAAAGGCCCCCCACATTGATAGCATTCGTAACCTAACAGACCGCTGTTTAAACTCAGTATGCAAAGCAGGGTTAATTGGAGACATCTATTTACCTTCCTTATTCAGCTCACAATAGGATAAAAAATGAATCGACCTGTAGTAATCTCAAACCGCAGAGAGCGACCAACGCTTAAGAACCGCGTCCAAAATCACTCGCTACAGTTGCTATTTTTGGAAATTTAGGTTTTTGAAAGTTACTATTTTTGGAAGGTTTTCATGTTTGTTTAGCAACTTTCAAATCCAACTTCCTCCATGATCCAAGCTCCATTCAGAAATCTTTTTCACATGAAAGTTATATGTATTGATCCAAGTTTTCCAACCATTACAAGAATGCTCCATTTGGATGTGTGAGTCAAGAGATATGATGCTTGCAAGATGGAGGTTTCAAGTTGGAAAAATTGAAACTTAGAATTTTTTCTAAGTTACTTTTGATAGCTTGGTGCACCAATGTTCGTAGCCAGTTTTGAGTGACTTCTAAACTTTGAATTGAAGAATCTTCCACATGAGAAGTGTAGAGGGCAATCATATCTTTCTAGAGCATCCAAGTTTGTTTCATTCGAGTTATTATAGTGGAAGTTATGCATGTTCAAAGGTGGTGTCATCAAAGCATTTCAAGTTGTGTCACAAACAAAAACTTAGAAGTTTTTCTAAGTTAGTTTGGACAGTTGCAATGACATGTTTCAAATCCATATTTCACATACATCCAAGTCAAATCTCACTTGATAATTAACACAAAAGATGTTCTATGTTCTTTCTACTTTGTGATGATATCAAATGCAAACCATTTGGAGCCATGATCATTGAGATATTTTCATCTAAAGTAGACTTGGTACACTTGCGCAAAACTACATGTCATGGTTTTTATGGCATGTTATTATTCTGATCTTGCTACATGCTCATCTAAAACTATGCATGTCACCACCAATTTTGTTTACCAAAATAAACCACACATGTACCATATTACCATGCATACATGATGAGCATTTTTTTTGCCAAAAAGAGAAAGGAGTGAGAATTTATACAATTGGTACAAACTTCATTCTCCCACGTGACAACACTCATGTACATCTCATGACCCTCATTTTACTCACTCAAACCAAGCCCCAAACCTCTCCATACCTCATGCCAAACCATAAGCCATAGCAAAGCCATGTGCTTCTTTTTATCTCATTTTTCAAACCAAAGCCACACTCCAAGCCTTAGCTCTAATCCCTAACCTAAAATCACTTCATATATAAGCCGAACAACTCCCAACCTGGAAAGAAGTTAGTTCTTAGATCTGAAGCTCTCATCTCTCTCAAGAATTTCTCACTCTCAAGTCAAGTTCCTCTCTGCATTTTCGTTTCACATCTTGCTCTCTTCATCATCAAGCAAGCTCAGAGTTGGTTTTCTCATCAATTTAGATAACAAGAACAAGGTGCAGTGGACATATTCCACTAGGTAACACCTAATATTTTTCACTTCCATGCTAGATCTATGAATGTTTAGGCTCATATCATTGCATCTGAAGATCTACTCGTGTAGGCAGTGGATAATGTGCATTTATATGCTTGAATCGTGAATTTCAGTTTTGTGCTTGATCTTTCTACTCACATTTCCATGCGTTTCTGTGACTGTTTACTTGAGTTGTTGATGTATTTGAGGTCTGTGGAAGGTGTGCTTGAAGTATGTCCCCTTCTTGTAATGGTTTGTGAATGTTTTAGTTTAGATCTACTTTTTATTTCTCTTCGATTCACTATGTTATCATGCTTGTTTGAGAAAATAGAGGGTAGATTCGTGATCAGCATGGAATTCGAAAGGGAATGGTGGTGGTTTGGTAAGTTTCTGGGTGGTTGCAGGTCAGCTCCGGTGGAGGTTGGCCAGAGAAGACTACCGGAGCTAGGGCACCGACGTCTCTGAGATTGAAGGAGGATGAGGTGGCCTTTGGCTCCACTTTTTGAATTCAAATGAATTAACTTGTTTTTATCCTCAGCCAATCATCTCACCACGTTATTTAATGAGGACACCGTGACATTTTTTTGTTTGATCCTGACCGTGTTTTTGCTTGGGCTTAGTGTTTGCTGCTATCGCCACCCCAATTTCCCTGAGCCCAAACACATGCAATGTGAATCATGTTGTTGCTGGATTACTCACACACCCCGTAGCTGAACACTTGTTTCATTTATTTCTTCTTTTATTTCTTTTTTAACTTTCAATTTTGTTTTAATTGTCAAACACATATTAAAAATCCACAAAAATTGTTTTCTGATCATTGGATGTCTTGACTTATTTTTCATGATTTTTATTTTATTTTTCACTTTATTTTCATATTTTATTTGAATTTAATTTGTGATGTACTTTTACACTTTTGTCCTTGAGCTAGGGTTTATGTTTTGATGCCATGTGCTTGCCTTATTCAGCCAATTTTTTTACCTTGTTTTGACATGTGGATGAGCAATGTTTTAATGTTATCTTGCTACCTTGGTGATCACCTTTGATTGTTTTTCATGTGATTTTTGATGCTCCTTGATTCTTGCTCGATTGTTTACATACCTTGACTTGTGAAGCAGCTTTGAGCATGTTCTTGAACTAGTTTTGTTCCAATATATTTGTACATGTTAATTGGATGTTTAAACTTGTCTTTTATTATTTTTTGGGAATTTATTGGATCACTTTTCTATTTTTGGTTGGTGCTTTCACTTGATGATGTTTTGAGCATGATAGTGCACACTTCTTGACCTAACTTTATGCCCTTGAATGACATGAACTTACGTGTTGCTTTGTGATATTTCCTTGATGGATAAGACATTTTTAAGATTCTGATTTGCCTTGGCCCTTGGTCCTTGACCCATCTTTTGTATGGCTTTACTTGTGTGGAAGCATGTGAATCATTTTGAGCTTTATTTGGTTGCATACTTGCACAATTGTGTTGTATGCTTTGAGTATGATACTTGAGGGTTCTTCTTGATTAATTGGAGTTTGATTTTGGTTTTGGATGATGCATTTGCTACTTCCCACTTGGATTCACATCATGTTTCCATCTCATTTGATCATTATGGTTTAATTTGTATGATGCATATCATTATCATTTGATTTGTTACTTCTTTAGCTCATAATGCATCATGATGTAAGGCCTTTTTGTATGTTTGAATTGGGTGAATTTAGCATGACTTGAGTTCTGACTTGGTTTCATCTTCATCTTACCTTGCTCATATTACTTTAGTGTGGTTCTTAATAATGTTCAATTGTGTTTCCAATGCAAGTTTGCTTGCATCCTTTCTTGTTTGCTCTTACTTGCTTACTTGAACTTGCTTGCATGATCTTTGAAGTTTAATTAATGGTGTGAATTGGATGTGATGTGCATGATGTACTTGCTTCCCTTTTTGGTTTCTCATCTTATATCTCTCTTTCTTCTTCATCTCTTTCACTTCTTTCCTTCCCCTTTGGACCTTAAGACTTGTTCAAGTCTTGGATCCACTTTTGTTTGCTCCCTTAGGGTTTCCTAGTCCAACTTAATTTTTGATTAAGCTTGGAGTAGGATAGACATTAGGATTCAAACCATGCATGCTAACTTAGGTAGATGTTTCCCTTTTAACCTCAACTATAGGGCCACCTTTGTATGACAACATTAGGATAGATTTCCCCATAGTCTTTTCTTTTCGACTTGAGTCTTCTCTTCTCATCTCGTAACACTTCTAAAACACTTAAGAAATATAAAGTATATTGCGCTCGAGCCTTAAGTGTAGGAAATGAAGAACGAGGGGTCTCCCCTCCTCTTATAGAGTGTTTAGCATACGTCCCATTGGGGCCGACCATGCGATGCATTCGTTCCCACATGGTAGACTTTGGTGCAATGTAAGTTACGAACTAACTTCAATCCACTTCTGTCTAAAAAATACAAAAAAAAATTCAAATCATTTTTATCCTTCGGGATTGTTAAGTTTCAAACCTTTTTTTTCAGAAAAGAGCTCGTCGCTCACGTAAAAGACACCTACCGACCTTGTTAGGTCGAACTACGGCTGCTCTGATTTCCTCTCTCTCTCTTGTCCGATAGAGGATACGTAGGCACAAGATGCGATATCTTGGCGGCCAACCTTCCCCAGTAGTCCGTCGAACTATGTTGACTCTGATTCTTCGTTCGTCCACGAAGATACGTAGGCATTGGATAATCCTTACGAGTCCGTCTTTGTTTCCCCCTCCCCCGTTTTCTGTTTAGCCGTAGACTGTAGGATAACTCACCCTTTGATTAGACAACAAGCGTGGATCCCATCGAGTACGATGGACGCGTGGGGGTGCTAATACCTTCCCCTCGCGTAACCGACTCCCGAACTTGGACTATGGTTGCGATGACCATGTCTTTCCCTTTGTTTAGGTTTTCTTCGATCGTTTCTTTTCCCTTGCGTAGGGATAAATAACGTTCGGTGGTGACTCTTCTGTTTTAGGTTTCTCGCCGGTTTTTTTCACAAGTTGCGACACCTGGCGACTTTGCTGGGGACAGGTTGACCTCTTACTAGTCCATCCCCTTTGCGAGTCAATCTTAGCACTTGTTTGTTTTTATTTCATTGGGTGTTTACTATTGTGCTTTATTTTGTTGTATGTTACTGTATTACTATTTTATTGTATTTTTACTACATTTTATTGCACATTTGATTATTGTTATCATACTGTTCTGCTGCTGTTGTTCTGTTGGGTGGGTTGGATTCATGAGAGAAAAGCCCAATACCCAGGCTTGAGCATACACCTATGATTAGCGTGGAAAGTAGTTTGACTTGTGTGGCATTTGGCCAGACGTAGTATACATGAAAACTCCACACCCAGACGAGGTTTTCTTTGGTAATATTTTATCCTGCGCATTGGGGAAGACGATGGAATGTAACCTAGAAAATTGTCGACTCTGGCGACCATTTCCCGAGGACTCAGTTACAGCACTCCTCCCGAGAAGTGATAATGGCAGACCAGAAATGGTAAATCCATTACGCTTCTCGATCCGAGGACCCAATGCTGGGAACTTGCTATAGGATGACCTTTTTTAGGGGAATCAGTTGAGGCCTCCTCGATTGATGATGATGCCAAACCAGAAATGGTGAACGTATCATCATTTCTCGACCTGAGAGTTCGTGATATTGAGGATCCTCGATTTTCTAGAGCCCACATGTGAGAATGGGATGGGTGTTTGCAGGTTTACAGGTAACCTTGACCTTCAACATACTCGGTATTTTGGATTTCTTATCAGTGCGAATTTTTTCATCCCGGTATTCTAGTATTTTGAATGGGCTTTCGTTCTGGATTTCTGGGTTTCTGATATTCTGGGTTTTATTCAGTCAGTGGAACAATAGTATTATTGAGCATTGTGGATACCTTGATCCCGTGTATGCATTTGCATTATCATCTTGCATTCTAACATGTTTGTTCATTTGTAGGGCTGCATCCTAACTTTGATTCCGGTTTCTGAAGACTATTGAAGATGAGTTATGATACTGAGAAGAAAAATAATATCATATTGTACAAGTTCCCACAGCTTATTCTGGATCCTGTTCGCAAAATATTGGCTATGGCAAAGCCCGAGGTATTGGCAGACTTTAGAGCAGAGTATGGAAGAATTCTGAATTTTGCCCGCGACATCACCGATTACGAATATAGGGCTTTGACACTCTGGTGCAATTCTACGAACCTCACCTGCGTTGTTTTCTATTCACTGATTATCTTCTGGCTCTGACATTGGAGGAGTTTGCTCTCATCCTGGATGTTTCTATCAAAGAAGAGGCTTCTTTCTATCCTTCTAAAGAACTTTCTAATTTGGAAAAGATCTCCGCTGCTTTACATTTGGATCAATCTTTGTTGAAAAGCAACGTTGCCAGTAAAGGAGGGTTTAAAGGGTTTCACATGAAGTATTTGGTGGATCAGCTGTTGTACATGCTAAGCCTGGGTGTCAGTCGATTTTCAATGCAATCTTGGCTATGTGTGTCTATGGGACGGTGTTATTCCCAAATGTGAAGGACTTCATAGATACGCACGCTGTCCGGATATTTATCATGAAGAATCCAGTGCCTACCTTGCTTAGAGATCTGTACTATTCATTGCATTACAAGCATGAGAAGAGGAGAGGGGGGCCTTTATATTGTTGTGCTTCAATCTTCTACAAATGGTTTGCTAATTGCCTTCCCAAGTCTGGGGCATTCTTAGAAACTCGAGGGACATTGGATTGGTCTAAGAGATTGATGAGATTAAGGGAAGATAATCTGATTTGGGTCAACCGTGACTTCTTAGGCCAAGAGATCATGATTAGTTGTGGAGGTTATCCAAATGTGCCTTTAATAGGAAGAAAAGGGGGAATTAACTACAACCCTATTCTAGCTATTAGGCAATTCGAGTATGCCTTGAAAGAGCCGCCAAGAGAAGAGGACATCTCAGAGTATCTATATTCGAGTGGAGAGGTTAATCCAGAACTGTTAAAAGAAGCCGCAAGTACTTGGGAAGAGCGTTATAAGAAAGGGAAGACTTCTTTTGGAAAAAGTAATAACAGAGGGTTTCCCGCATATGAAGATTGGATCCAGAAAAGAGTAGAGAAGGAACTTTTGCCATTCTCTAAAGAACCACTGTCTTACCCCTTGTTGATTGAGCCTCCGACCACAGTTGAGATAGAGAAGTTTTATAAGTTTTGGGCTGAGAAGGAAAAGCTGCGAGAAGAGAATCGTGAGTTGAGTAGAGAAATTAGCCAGCTGAAGCACGAGCGAGGCGAAGCTGTGTATACTGCCAAATTGAAGACATAACTTCTCACCAAGAAGGAAAAAGAGCTAGCTGACGAGGTCACAGACAAGCAGAAGGTAGGGCAAGCTCTAAAGGGTGTTAGCAAGGCTCTCAAGTCTAGGAAGGAGGACTTGGCCAAGGCTTTGTTAAAAATTCACAAGTTCAACTCTTACCAAAATACTGCGATCACTGCTAACAAGCAGAAAGAAGATAAGTTTCTAGAGCAGATTAAGGGTTTAAAATTGAAACTCAAAAATAAAAATGAAGAGATCCTATCAGAGACATTCGAGAGGCGAGCAGTCGAAGACAGACTTAATGAGGCCATAGCCACCATAGAGGAGCTGAAGATTCAGGCCGAAGTGAAGAGGCCTAGAAATGAGGGTCCCAGCATGGACGGTGTTTTTGAAGAGAATGCTTGGGAGTTGCACTGGCGATACTTGAAAGGGATCCTACATAGAAGGGATGTTCTCATTCAAGAGTTGATCCAAAGACCAAAGCACCCTGGCACCAAGAAGATGTTCAAAGAAACGCAAGACTGGAGCAAAGAACATAATGGCTGGGGAGGACTAACACTGGTGGACTTTGATGACACGCCGTAGTTTGCTTTTTCTCTTTTATTTTATTTGGATCACCACCAGGATTGTTGGTTGGGATCTGTGATTATTGTATTCAGACCTCTATCGGTATCGTGGGTTATAATTATTGACAGATGATTATCCTTTGGTATTCTTAATATATGAGCAGACTTTTCTTTCTATCTTGTTGTTAAACTGGAATCAAGGGGTGGACCGCCCTGCGAATATTTGAACATGTTCATTTGCATTTCCATATTCATAATCATGTTGCATGACAGGTACTTATCTCTGGTTTTTTTATCTTGTTCCTTTCTTCAGACAGGATTGCTGACCAACACATTCACCGGTACTCTACTAGACAAAAGCAAAATAAAGTCATGGATCAAGTGCAAGCCGAGTTGATTGAGATACAGACTCACATGGTCAAGTTTATGGAGTTGATGCAAGGTGTTTCTCAAGGCCAAGAGCAGTTAAGGGCTCTTGTCTAACCTCTGGTTGCAAGAGTTGACGAAGACGGTGTCCTTCATGGTGGCCTTCATAACAATGTTGTTCCTCCGGGCGGAGGTATTATTGGTAATGATGTTCAGGGGGGTCCCGTTGCTAGTGTTGTTATCCCTCCGGGCAGAGGAGAGAATGTGATTCCTTCTATAGTAGGAGGAGGCAACAGTGTCTGCGCGGTGCACGGTCGTCTCTATGATGATCAACAGGATGATATATTTTCTATGCCAGGTGGGGATGCTGACCCCCGACTTGATAATGATCAGAGAATCAGGATGATTGAAGAGCAGTTGAAAGGGGTTCTGAATCAGAATTCCTTGGGTTTGGATATGGAGGATTTGGGACTGGTCCCCAGCGTCAAAATTCCGTACAAGTTTCAGGTGCCTACTTTCGAGAAGTATAATGGTGTTACTTGCCTAAAGACTCACGTCTGGGCCTATACAAGGAAAATGACTGCCTATTCTAATGATGAAAAGTTATTGATGCATTTCTTCCAAGATAGCTTGGCTGGGGCGTCTTTGGAATGGTACATGCAATTGGAGAGGTCCCATGTTTGCAACTGGAGGGAATTGGTGGAGGCTTTTGTCAAGCACTATCAGTATAATACTGATATGGCTCCTAATAGGACATAGTTGCAAATTTTGGAACAGAAAAACAATGAGAGCTTTAAGGAGTATACCCAGAGGTGGCGAGAATTGGCAACAAGGGTACAACCTCCCATGTTAGAGAAGGAGATGATAAATATGTTCATGGCTACCCTGCAGGGTCACTATTATGAAAAGTTGGTGCCTTGTATGCCCGAAAAGTTTGCCGACTTGATCTTAGTTGGAGAAATGGTAGAAAGCGGGATCAAAGCTGGAAAGATCTCAGGTAGTGAAGGGTCCTCATCCGGAGGAGGGAAGAAACCGTATGTAAACTACAAAAGGAAAGAAGGAGATATAAATTATGTTTCATCGTACAATGGTAGGGGAAGAGCACGACAGAATTACAATCAGTAAGTTGCCTCTGTAACTATTCCGGCTGCACCTCAGCAGCAGAGGAATACTCCTAATCAGTACCAAAATAGGCAGCCTGGCCAGTATCAAAACTGACAAAGGAATGCTGAAAGGCATTTTGATCAGCCGCCCATGTCATATTCTCAATTGTTGTAACACTTGTTACAACTATGTTTAGTTGAGCTTTGTACACTGGCTTCACCCACTGGGAGATTACCTCCGGGCTATGATGCTAACGCACATTGTGATTTTCACTCCGGTTCTCCAGGGCATACAGTTGAAGGGTGTAGGGCATTCCATCATAAAGTACAAGACTTGGTAGACTCTAAGGCCATCAACTTTTCTAATGATGTTCCAAATGTCATTCAGAACCCAACGCCGAATCACGGTGGGCCAAGGGTTAATGCCATTATTGAAGATAATGAATCCTTGAATTTGGTCTTAGATGTGAACGAGTTGAAGACTCCTCTATTTGTGGTAAAAGAAAGGTTGCTGAAGGGAGGGGTGTTCCTTGGTTGTGATGAGGGTTGTGCTAAATGTGGGTTGCAATCCAACGGTTGTGATTTGTTGAGATCAGGAATTCAGAGATTGATTAATGAAGGGCAGTTACAGTTCGACAGATGTGATCAGCACAGAAAAATTAGTGACAAAGAGAAGGATGTTTCCACCGTAACAATTCCTTTCAAGACAATAACTATATCAGCACCGGTGAGACTAGCACCGGTCATCATTACAGTTCATGGGCCAATCCCATATGACAGTACCAAAGTCGTCCCATGGAACTATGGAGCTGAAGTATTTATTGATGGAAAGAAGCAAGAATTAGTAGGAACATCAGATGCGAGTTTAGAGGTTGACAATTCTATTGACGCAGGGGCTATCACCAGGAGCGGTAGAGTCTTTGTTCCATCTGATAATCAGGTCGGCAGTTCCAAGCAGGATAAAGGGAAACAAGTAGCGGATGATTCTGTACAGAGGCGGGTCATGAATGATTCCACGACAAAACAAGTTGACAATTACTTCTCAGAAAATATGGAGGAGTTCATGAGATTAATCAGGAAGAGTGATTACAAGATTGTTGATCAGTTGCATCAGACGCCATCCAAAATATCCATCCTATCTCTGCTGTTGTGTTCCGAGGCGCACCGAAATACGTTACTGAAGGTTTTGAACACAACCTATGTACCTCAAGAAATATACGTTAATCAGTTAGAAGGGGTCGTGGCTCACGTGAATGCTGGTAATGGGTTGGGTTTCACTAATTTAGATCTGACTCCAGCTGGGAGGAATCACAACAACACTCTACATATATCAGTGGAATGCCGAGGTTCTCTAATGTCACATGTGCTAGTTGATACTGGGTCATCTTTAAATATGTTACCGAAGAAGGCTCTGATGAAGTAAGATACCCGTGGGCTGATTTTCACGCCAAGTGACTTGGTGGTGCATGCTTTCGATGGTTCCAAGAGGTCTGTTTTTGGAGAAATTTTATTTCCAATCAAAGTTGGTCCTGCGGTTTTTGATGCCACTTTCTACATAATGGACATTCAGCCTACCTATAGTTGTCTGTTGGGTCGCCCCTGGATCCATAGTGCTGGGGCAGTAACGTCCACACTACCTACAAAGCTGAAGTACATGGTGGATGGACACGTTGTGATAGTCTATGGTGAGGAAGACATCATGGTGAGTCACCTATCAGCCTTCAAGTATGTGGAGGTAGATGGCGAAATACATGAGACTCTGTGCCAAGCCTTTGAGACTGTGAAAATTCCTGAGGAGCCTCTAAAGGTAGTTAGTCAGCCTGAGGTAGTTAATCAACCCGAAGTGGTAAATCAGCTGGAAGTTTCAATGTCTTCTTTCAAAGATGCACGCGTTGTAGTTGAAGCTGGCAGTTCCCATAAGTGGGGCCAGGTCATTGATGTTCAGATAAAGCAAAATACTTATGGACTGGGGTATAAGCCATCCCGACGAGCCCAAGAGCCTCCCAAGTATGCTGGCCCAATTCAATTCAGAAGTGCTGGTGTCTTCTTTAATCGGATTAATGCCATTGATGATGAGGGGGATAGCGATTGCGACATAGATGAATGGATCCGCCCCTGCACTCCCGGTCAAAGCCTATGCAATTGGTCGTCTGAGAAAGTCATCCAAGTGACCCGTCGAGAGTAATTACCTTTGTTTTTTGTTTGTGTTAAATCCTACGTTCTGCCCAAGACGTAGTGATACTTGTCTGTAGGGCTTTGATGTTTTCGTTTGCTTACTTTATCATCAATAAAGGACGTTTTCACATTCAAATATTTTGATCCCTGTTTTTCTGTTTTTTACTTTTTGCATTAATTCACATCAAAATGGCAATGTGTTTTCTTGTTTGTTGCATTCATAATAAACATAAAACATCAATCATACAAGTTTATTTGCTCAGATGCCACCAATAATGATTCAGCTATGGCTCGGTATGACTTCGACAATCCTATCTATTAGGCTGAAGAAGAGACTGACGAAGAATGTGACTTACCAGAAGAATTGGCCAGACTGCTGAAACAAGAGGAAAGGGTCATTTTTCCTCATCAGGAGGAAATTGAAACTGTTAATCTGGGAACCGAGGACGCAAAAAAGGAAGTAAGGATTGGGCTACTTTGGAAGACACTATCAAGGGAAGATTGATTGAAATCCTTCAAGACTATGTGGATATCTTCGCCTGGTCTTACCAAGACATGCCCGGGCTTGACACTGATATTGTGGTACACCGGCTGCCGCTCAAAGAAGGTTGTACTCCGGTTAAGCAGAAACTGAGAAGGACAAAACTGAATATGGCTGTTAAAATCAAGGAAGAGGTTCAAAAACAGTTGGATGTTGGGTTTCTCGCTGTGACAAATTATCCTCCGTGGGTTGCTAATATTGTGCCTGTACCTAAGAAGGATGGCAAGGCTAGCATATGTGTTAACTACAGAGATTTGAATAGAGCAAGCCCGAAATACGATTTCCCGCTCCCCCACATTGATGTGTTAGTGGATAACACTGCTCAATATTCAGTATTTTCCTTCATGGATGGCTTTTCTGGGTATAACCAAATCAAGATGGCCCCAGAGGACATGGAGAAAATGATGTTCATAACACCGTGGGGAACGTTTTGCTACAAGGTAATGCCCTTTGGATTGAAAAATGCTGGGGCAACCTATCAGCGGGCAATGGTGACTCTCTTTCATGATATGATTCACAAAGAGATCGAGGTCTATGTTGATGACATGATTGCAAAGTCACAAACGGAGGAAGAACATCTGGTGAATCTTCAAAAGTTGTTTGAAAGGTTGAGGAAATTCAAGCTGAGGTTGAATCCAAACAAGTGCATCTTTGGAGTGAGATCTGGAAAATTGCTGGGGTTCATTGTTAGCGAAAGAGGTATCAAGGTTGATCCTGCAAAAGTAAAAGCCATACAAGAGATGCCTGAACCTAGAACAGAAAAAGAGGTTTATGGTTTCTTGGGGAGGTTGAACTACATTGCTAGATTCGTCTCTCATCTCACAGCCACGTGTGAACCAATATTCAGATTGTTAAGAAAAGATCAAGAGGTCAGGTGGAATGAAAATTGTCAAAAGGCATTTGAAAAGATAAAAGAATATTTGCAGGAACCTCCGGTCCTCATGCCGCCGGTGCCAATAAGGCCATTGATTATGTATCTTACGGTTCTTAAGAACTCAATGGGGTATGTGCTCGGTCAACACGACAAGTCAGGTAGAAAAGAGCATGCCATATACTACCTGAGTAAAAAGTTCACTGATTGTGAGTCAAGGTACTCTATGCTGGAAAAAACATGTTGTGCACTCGCTTGGGCAGCTAAGCGTTTGAGGCAGTATATGTTAAACCACACAACCCTGTTGATTTCAAAGATGGATCCGATTAAGTATGTGTTTGAGAAGCAAGCGCTTTCTCGAAGAATAGGCCGTTGGCAGATGGTTTTGACAGAATACGATATTCAGTATGTTTCCAAAAAGCCATTAAGGGAAGTGTTTTGTCAGAATATCTTACTGAAGTTTGAATTTCCAGATGAGCATATCATGTTTCTGAAGATGAAGGATTGTGAAGAGCCTTTGCCTGACGAAGGACCTGAGATTGGATCTCAGTGGAAATTGGTTTTTGATGCGGCCGTCAACTCATATGGTAACAGAATCGGGGCAATCATTATAACTCCAAGGGGTTCTCACATACCCTTCACCGCCCGGTTAGCGTTCATATGCACCAACAATGAGGCAGAGTATGAAGCATGCATCATGGGGTTAGAAGAAGCGATTGATTTAAGAATCAAGAAACTCGATGTTTATGGTGATTTTGCGATGGTAGTTAATCAGATTAAAGGAGAATGGGAAACTCGTCAGGCAAATCTGGTGCCTTACAGCAACTATGCCAGAAGGTTGTTACCGTTCTTTGATAGGGTTGAATTTCATCATATACCCCAATTGGAAAATCAGATGGCAGATGCGTTGGCGATGTTGGCTTCGATGTATCAGGTGAATCATTGGAATGAAACTCCCTCAATTAGAATCATGCGTCTAGGTAGACCAGCTTTTGTGTTTGTAGTTGAAGACGTATCAGATGGCAAGCCTTGGTATCATGACATTAAGTGTTTCCTCAAAAGTCAAGAGTACCCAGCTGAGGCATCTACCAAGGATAAGAAAACTCTGAGGAGGCTAGCTGGCAACTTCTTTCTGAATGAAGATGATGTGTTGTATAAGAGGAATTTTGACAGGGTTTTGCTACGTTGTGTTGATGAACACGAGGCAGGCCTGTTGATGGAAGAAGTTCATGAAGGTTCTTTCGGTACCCATGCCAATGGGCATGCTATGGCTCAAAAATTATTGAGGTCAGGGTATTACTAGATGAATATGGAGTCTGATTGTTTCAAATACGCCAGGAAGTGCCATAAATGCCAGATTTATGCTGATAAAGTGCACATGCCTCCTCCTCCTCTGAATGTATTGACGTCTCCTTGGTCCTTCTCCATGTGGGGCATTGATATGATTGGAAAGATTGAGTCGACTGCTTCTAATGGGCATCATTTTATCTTGTTTTCCATTGATTATTTCACGAAGTGGGTGGAAGCAGCCTCGTATGCCAACGTCACCAAACAAGTGGTAGCCTGGTTTATAAAGAAGGACATCATCTGTCGTTATGGGGTCCCGGAGAGAATCATTACTGAAAATGGTTCGAATTTGAATAATAATGTTGGTTCTTGGATTGGCTAGAATTTTGGTAAAACAAAGTTGTTCAATGTTGATGTCACATGGGTGATGTCTTAACATTGAGTCTTAACATTGGTTTATGTTAAGTGTTTAAGTTGTTGAACTTTTGAAGTCTGATGCCACTTGCGATGTCATGACATCGGATATGAAGATCATTAAAACATCAGGTTTGAGATGTTTTTAGGGTTAAGCGTATTAGCTGGAATTTGGGAGAGCTGTTAGAGTTATTGGATACGAATATCTTGGAGGAGATATTTTCTGTTGCAAACAGATTTGATGCAGATTTATAGGAGTGTTTAAAGGCTGAAGATTTAAAAAGATTTTGAGAGAAAATTTGTTTTGAAGATTCAGTTTTAAATGACAAATCAGGTCAGATATTGTAGCAGGTCCTAGCCCAAATCAAATAGCTATATAAAGCGCATCAATCCTTTGAAGAAAAGAACGAAGAAAGAGAGCTAAAGACTGAGAGTCATTTGTGTCTTTGTGTATGTGTTGTAAACCATTCTAGTGTGAATTGGTGTTGTTGTTTTGAGTTGTTCTTGGTCAAAGCTGTGAAGCAGAATCAAGTTGTGTTTTTCAAAGTGTGTGATCTTTGAATTATATCACTGAAGTGATTTAGGGATTGAGTAGTGTTCTCATACCTAAGTGGTCTCTTAGGTAGAAGGTTCATTAAGTAGTGATTAAGTTTAGGAAGATGTCAACTGGGTTGTTGAGTCTGTAAATTAATTCTACTGATAGTGAAATTCATCCCTGGCTTGGTAGCCCCCAGAGTAAGTTGTTTAACTGAACTGGGTGAACAATTCTTTGTGTACTCTTATGTTGTTTTACATTATCCATTGCAGAGTGTGTTGTTGTGACATCACATGTAACATCACATATCTGGTACCAGAATTTCAATTTTTATCAGAGCAGGCATCCTGCTCTGCATCTGGGTGAGATCTAGGGCTGATACTTTCTAGTAAAGATGGACAAGGAAGTTGGTGGATTTGTGAATAGACCCCCGATTTTGGATGGCTCTAATTATGATTATTGGAAGCCAAGGATGATTACCTTTTTGAAATCCTTGGACAACAGGGCTTGGAAGGCTATCATAAAATAATGGAAAGCACCTGTTGTTGTTGAGAAAGATGATGCTGGTAAAGAAAAAGAAGGCAACTCAAAACTGAAACCTGAAGAAGAATGGACCAAGGAAGAAGATGAGCTTGCCCTTGGTAATTCTAAAGCTATAAATGCTATTTTCAATGGAGTTGATAAGAACATCTTCAGGTTGATCAACACCTGTGAAGTTGCTAAGGAAGCTTGGGACATCTTAAAGACTACTCATGAAGGAACCTCAAAGGTTAAGATGTCAAGACTTCAACTTCTGACATCAAAGTTTGAAAGTCTAAAGATGAAGGAAGATGAAACTATTCATGATTTTCACATGAGTATTCTTGAGCTGTCTAATGCCTCTAGTGCTCTTGGAGAAAAGATGACTAAAGAAAAGCTGGTGAGGAAAACCCTTAGGTCCCTTCCCAAGAGATATAAGATGAAGGTGACTGCAATTGAAGAAGCTCAAGACATCAGTAAAATGAGAGTTGATGAGCTAATTGGATCTCTTCAAACTTATGAGTTAGGGTTAAATGAAGAGGAACCTGAAAAGAAGACCAAGAGTATAGCTTTGGTTTCCAGTTCTGAAGAAGCTAAGAAAGGGAAAGAGGATGATTCTCAGGAGGAGCTGTCTTAGGCTATTGCTTTGCTGGGAAAACAGTTCAACAAAGTTATGAAGAGGATAAATAGGAGTTATAATCCCAATGTCAAGAACATTACCTCTGACATTAACAGATCAGGAGAACAAGGGAAGAAGTCTAAAGATGAAGAAAAATCCAGTAATGACAAAGGGATACAGTGCTTTGAGTGTGAAGGGTATGGACATGTCAAGAAGGAATGTCCTACTTTTCTAAAGAAGCAGAAAGGGTTATCAGCTTCTTGGTCTGACAGTGAGAGTGAATCTGAAGAAAATTCAGCTAAACTTGTTAGAGCTATGGTTGGGGTTTATGAGTCAGATGATGATCCTTGTGATGATGAGGTTACTTATGATGAACTTGCTGTCACTTATAAAGATCTTTTCATAAAAAGTGAACAAGTGTGTCTTGAAGGAGAAAAGCTGAAGAAAACCATAGTACAGTTAAAAGCTGAAAAGACTGAACTTGAATCTGAAGTCACTATGCTTAACTATAAACTGGACTCTATGACCAAAACTATCAGAATGTTGAACAATGGTACTGATGCTCTAGACAACATTCTTAGTATTGGGAAGATGGCTGCAGACAAATGTGGTTTGGGATTCACGATTAATGCAAGTTCTAATGATGTTATCACCTCCAAACCAGTGATGTTAAAACAGATGTTAAAACATCATGACAGAACTCCATCTAAGAAGTACATACACTGGAGATGTCACCATTGTGGATGTTTTGGACACATTAAGGCTTATTGTTATAAGCTACATGGATATCCACAGAAGGCTCATCAGGATGTTCCTAGACAGATTTGTCATAGAGGAAGGCAGGTTACCAAGCCTAAGAAGCAATGGGTCCCTAAATACAATTGTTATCTTTGGGTGCCACAAGACTCAAATTCTTCCACTTGTGTTTTTGCTAAAGAAGATGATGTCAAAATCTGGCATCAGAAGTTAGGACATCTTCACCTAAAGGGAATAAAGAGAATCATCTCCTCAGAATCAGTCAGAGGAATTCCCAAACTTAATATTGAGGAAGGAAAGGTTTGTGGAGACTGTCAAAAAAGGAAGAAGACAAAGATGTCCCATCCGAAGCTTCAACATGACACCACCTCCAAGGTCATGGAACTACTTCATACGGACTTGATGGGACCTATGCTGGTTGAAAGTCTGGGTGGAAAGAAATATGCGTATGTAGTTGTGGATGACTATTCAAGGTACACCTGGGTGAGCTTCATCAAAGACAAATAAGAGGTGTTTGATGTTTTTAAAGATCTTTGTCAAAGACTCCAAAGAGAAAAGGAGAGTAATGTTATCAGGATAAGGAGTGACCATGGAAGAGAGTTTGAGAATAGCAAGTTTGAAGAATTTTGCTCTGCTGAAGGTATAAGTCATGAGTTTTCATCTCCTATTACTCCTCAGCAAAATGGAGTAGTTGAGAGGAAGAACATAACTATCCAAGAGTCTGCTAGAGCTATGGTCCATGCCAAGAAACTTCCCTATCATTTCTGGGCTGAAGCCATGAATAATGCCTGCTACATTCACAACAGGGTCACTCTGAGAAGAGGCACTTCATCCACTCTGTCTGAACTATGGAAGGGAAGAAAACCTAATGTTAAATACTTTCATGTTTTTGGAAGTAAATGTTATATTCTGGCTGATAGAGAACAGAGAAGAAAATTGGATTCCAAAAGTGATGAAGGAATATTTTTGGGATACTCTACCAACAGCAGAGCATATAGGGTTTTCAACTCTAGAACCAAGGTGATGATGGAATCCATCAATGTGGTGATTGATGACAATGATAAGCAGGAAGATGATGATGTCCTAGATGATGTTGGAACATAAGTTGGTGAAGTTGCACCAGAAGCTGAAGACAGAAGTCTCCTAGTGTTGCTGCTGCTGAGCCTGAAACTGAGCAACCTCATAAAGATCCCTCTATCAGAGTGCAAAAGGACCACCCAAAGGAGCTTATTATAGGTGATCCAAATTCTGGAGTGAGGACTAGGTCAAGAGAAGTTATAGCAAGTTCATGTTTTATCTCCAAAATTGAGCCAAAGAATGTCAAGGAAGCATTGACTGATGAGTTTTGGATAAATACAATGCATGAAGAGCTGGAGAAATTCAAGAGGTATGAAGTATGGGAGCTTGTACCAAGGCCTGATGGAGTTAATGTGATTGGCACCAAGTGGATTTACAAGAATAAATCTGATGAACAAGGAGTGGTCACCAGAAACAAGGCCATATTAGTTGCTCAGGGATACACTCAGGTTGAAGGAATTGATTATGATGAAACCTTTGCTCATGTGGCAAGACTGGAATCTATCAGATTGCTCTTAGGGGTGGCTTGTAATTTCAAATTCAAACTTTTTCAGATGGATGTTAAGAGTGCCTTCTTGAATGATTACTTAAATGAAGAGGTGTATGTTGATCAACCAAAAGGATTTATTGATCCAACCTTTCCTGACCATGTGTACAAACTAAGGAAAGCTCTATATGGTTTGAAGCAAGCACCAAGAGATTGGTATGAAAGGCTTATTGAATTCCTGGTTGTGAATGGCTACAGAAAATGAGGGATTGACAAGACTTTGTTTGTTAAAGAGGAAGGAGGAAAATTGATGATAGCTCAAATCTATGTTGATGACATAGTATTTGGTGGGATGTCAGATGCAATGGTGAAACATTTTGTGGAACAGATGCAGTATGAGTTTGAAATGAGTCTTGTTGGTGAGCTAAACTATTTTCTTGGTCTACAAGTTAGACAAATAGAGGACTCCATATTCATTTCTCAGAGCAAGTATGCAAAGAACATAGTGATGAAGTTTGGTCTAGAGAATCCTAATCATAAGAGGACTCCTGCTCCTACTTATTTAAAATTATCCAAGGATAAACATGGAGTTAGTGTGGATCAAAGTTTATATAGAAGCATGATTGGGAGTCTATTGTATCTCACAGCTAGCAGACCTGACATTTCTTTTGTTGTTGGAGTTTGTGCCAGATATCAATCTGAGCCTAAGGTTAGTCACTTGAATCCAGTGAAGAGGATCCTGAAATATGTTAATGGCACTAGTGACTATGGGATGTTGTATAGTCATGGATTTGGGACTGAGTTAAGGGGATATTATGATGCTGACTGGACTGGGAGTGCTGATGATAGAAAAAGTACTTCAGGGGGGGGGGGTACTTCTTCTTAGGGAATAATCCGATATCATGGTTTAGTAAAAAGCAGAACTGTGTGTCTCTTTCTACTACTGAAGCTGAGTACATAGCGGCAGGGAGTAGTTATTCTCAACTTGTTTGGATGAAGCAGATGTTAACAGAATACAATGTCAAGCAAGATGTCATGACATTGTACTGTGATAATTTGAGTGCTATCAATATCTCTAAGAATCCTATTCAACATAGCAGAACTAAGCATATTGATATAAGGCATCATTTTATAAGAGATTTGGTTGAAGACAAAGTAGTTGCTTTGAAACATGTTGCTACAGATAAATAATTAGCTGACATTTTTACTAAAGCCTTAGATGCAAACCAATTTGAAAGTTTAAGAAGTAAATTGGAAATTTGCATTTATGAAGATTAAATGTGCTAGAGAGTGTATTAAGCAGTTGTATTCTTTATTAGATATTGATTTTATTCAACTGCTGAAGGCATACAGGTTTGAAGTACATTAATAGTTACAGATTATCCCAACCCCCTGCATCTAGAAAAGCTTTCCAGTCTTCATCCCAATCATCATCAGAAGCATGTTGTTGCACAGGAAGTTTCTTGCTAGGTTTCATGGTTGTTTCTGAGATTCTGCCTGTCTTTGTGGTTCCTGAAGTAGTTTCAGCTGCAGTCATTGTTTTGCTCCTCTTCTTAGGTGGATCTGAAGTCTTGTCCTTCTGCTTGAGGTTCTTTGCTGCATCTTTAGTGTTTAACTAGCTCATTCTTGGTTGTTGTGTGGTGCTGCTAGAAGGAAGAAAGGCTTGTTTTTATAATGCAAACAAGGAGCATTGTTTGTATCGCCTGACCAGTCAAGGTGTTGGAACTTGTTTTTTTTGGGGAAAGCTTGGTGTTTGACTGTGTCATTTATTATGTCAGGACATTGTGTTTGGTGATTGTCCAATTGTGGCTAAAAAGGGGGAGAGTTAACCTAGCCTTTGTGTGTAGAGTGTGACCTATCATAGTTCTGGTGTGGTGCAGATGTTGACGGGGAGTGTGCATGTTGAACAGCTGTTTTTGAGGGGGGGTTTGCCCTTTGTTGATAGGTGGTGTGCAACATTTTGAAGTGGAAGCTGTGTGTTTTAAAATTATTATCCGTTGCTGAATTCTCTGATGTTGCAGGGATTGTTTTAGCCAAAATTAGCCAAAGGGGGAGATTGTTGGTTCTTGGATTGGCTAGAATTTTGGTAAAACAAAGTTGTTCAATGTTGATGTCACATGGGTGATGTCTTAACATTGAGTCTTAACATTGGTTTATGTTAAGAGTTTAAGTTGTTGAAGTTTTGAAGTCTGGTGCCACTTACGATGTCATGACATCAGATATGCAGATCATTAAAACATCAGGTTTGAGATGTTTTTAGGGTTAAGCGTATTAGCCGGAATTTGGGAGAGCTGTTAGAGTTATTGGATACGAATATCTTGGAGGAGATATTTTCTGTTGCAAACAGATTTGATGCAGATTTGTAGGAGTGTTTAAAGGCTGAAGATTTAAAAAGATTTTGAGAGAAAATCTGTTTTGAAGATTCAGTTTTAAATGACAAATCAGGTCAGATATTGTAGCAGGTCCTAGCCCAAATCAAATAGCTATATAAAGTGCATCAATCCTTTGAAGAAAAGAACGAAGAAAGAGAGCTAAAGACTGAGAGTCGTTTGTGTCTTCGTGTATGTGTTGTAAACCATTCTAGTGTGAATTGGTGTTGTTGTTTTGAGTTGTTCTTAATCAAAGCTATGAAGCAGAATCAAGTTGTGTTTTTCAAAGTGTGTGATCTTTGAATTATATCAGTGAAGTGATTTAGGGATTGAGTAGTGTTCTCATACCTAAGTGGTCTCTTAGGTAGAAGGTTCATTAAGTAGTGATTAAGTTTAGGAAGATGTCAACTGGGTTGTTGAGTATGTAAATTAATTCTTCTGATAGTGAAATTCATCCCTGGCTTGGTAGCCCCCAGAGTAAGTTGTTTAACTGAACTGGGTGAACAATTCTTTGTGTACTCTTCTGTTGTTTTACATTGTCCATTGCAGAGTGTGTTATTGTGACATCACATATCTGGTACTAGAATTTCAAATAAGATGATGAAGGAGTTATGCCAGAGCTTTAAGATTGAACATCATAATTCTTCTCCCTATCGTCCGAAGATGAATGGGGCTGTTGAGGCAGCAAATAAGAATATCAAGAAGATTGTGCATAAAATGGTGGTAACGTATAAAGACTGGCATGAGATGTTGCCTTATGCTTTGCACGGTTATAGTACTTCGGTGCGTACATCAACCGGGGCAACTCCTTTCTCACTGGTATACAGTAATTAGAGGTTGAGATTCCTTCATTGAGAATTTTGGCAGATGTGAAGCTTAACGAAGCTGAGTGGGTACGCTCCAGGTTGAATCAGCTAAGCCTTATTGAAGAGAAGAGAATGGCAGCCATTGAACATGGTCGGTTGTATCAGAGCAGGATAGAGAAAGCCTTTAATCAGAAAGTGCGTACTCAGTGTTTTTAGACAGGTGAGTTGGTTTTGAAAAGGATCCTTCCTCCTCAGACAGATCATAGGGGTAAGTGGACTCCAAATTACGAAGGGCCATATGTAGTAAGGAAGGTCTTCTCTGGTGGGACCTTGATACTCTTAACTATGGATGGCGAAGATTTTACATCCCCTATGAACGCAGACGTAGTCAAAAAATACTTTGCATAAAAGAGACCTGCTGGACATTAAAAGAAGATCCAGGCAAAAAAGGGCATCCCGGCGAACCATAAAAAGAAAGGGTTTGGGCAAAAGTTAGGGATAAAAAGAAAAAAAAAGAATAAACCCACAAGGTTGAAAACCTGAAAAAGGCAACTTTGGTAAAAATGGATATCCCGGTGGATTGAAAACCCGAAAAGGGCGATCTAGGAAAAATTTATGGATTTGAAAGCGAGATGCTGCGGTCTGCATTCGATCTGTGAGCACTTTTGATACGTGGAATTTCGAAGGAGAGGAATCAGTCCAGTCAGTCTCTTCAAAGGTCAAAGCATCTGTGGATAAGAAAAGGTATATGAGTCATAGCTGAATTGAATCATGGTGGATATTTGTTCCCACATTGCCGACATGTGTATTTTCCTTTTTGCTTTTGCACAATTACCTCTTTTCAGGAATTGCTTCTAGTTGTAAATGCCTATTTACAGGCCAATTCATTCAATAAAATTTTCATTTCACTCAAAGAGCTTTCCATTTACGTTTTTACTTTTACTGTTTTGTTTGTGAAAACATCCGATATTTTGATAAGCATTGCATGTGAAAATGTTAAGCTTTGCGGAGCATATCGGAAAACAATGGAAATTGCTCAGGAAAAGGATATCGTGGATGGTAATCGAGGTAGCCATTTTTTGCATATAGAATATTCTGTTTTTGTGGGCAAGGTAGCATAGTTTCTCCCCAGTAGAATTACTCTCCCCAGCTTCGAGATTTCATCATCCTCAGCAGATTGTTACTCTCCCCAGCCAGAGTATAAAGGATTGTTTCCCCGGTCAGAGTCGCAATTGATTTATTACTCCCCAACAAGCATTCAGAAGTTGATTGCTCTAGGGTGGACGTTGTTGTTTCTCCAACGGAAGATTTGTGGAATACTCTCCCTGAAGAGAGATGTTATCATCCCCACAGAGTTTTGGTGTCTACTTTCCTCAGCCGGTCAGAAAGTACAGTCTCGTCGACGACAGTTTGATCTAATCCCCAGCAGGATAAGGGTAAAGTTATTTCCCCCAGCAGCAGTTTAAGCTCGATGATATCCCCAAGCAGAGTTGGTGGTAATCTTTGCAACAGTTGATCAACTTTTGGTTGACACCTCTAGCAGGTTTTGGGTCCAATGGTTATTGGCACCTTTTTCGGAGTAGATCTCTGGGTTCCATCTTTAGTAGTTGTTATTCTTAATCCCCAACAGAGTGGAAGTTCTCTTGTAGTTTTCATCTCCAGCAGAGGTTGTGGCCAAGAAAGTTGTTCAAGTGTGTCTTTCCTCAGCAAGGTTTTGTTCTCGGAGACAATATAGTTTGTCATCCCCGGTGGAGTTGCCTTCGTCTTCAGCATTTATTTTGTTGGAGCGATCTTTTGCATTGCATGAGTATTTTGCATGGCAACCTCCCAAAAGCGTAGCATTTCCATTTTGTATGGAGCATTATGCCATAGGAAAATTTAAACATATGCAATCAAAGCATAAGCCAGGTTTGATGTTCTCGTTTGCCAGGCGTTTCCCGGCAGGAAGAGTCGTAATTCAGGAGATATCGTCCAACTTTATTCCCCAAGCAGTGGACTTGGTTATTTGGAGAGACTATTTGATTTATCCCTTCAGAGTTGTTAGCGTTACACTCGTCTGTGTTCTTTTCCCTTGCCTCAATACTTCGTCCGTATTGATTCTAAACACTCGTCTGTGATCCTTCAAACATTCGTCTGTGTTCTTTTGACACTTGTCTGTGTCATTTTTTCATTTCCTCAATACTTCGTCTGTATTGATTCTACACACTCGTCCGTGTTCCTTTAACACCCATTCGTGTTCAGTATAGCATTTCAATCCCCATTGAAGTTACCATAACCTTAGACACTTGTCCGTGTTCTTTCATCACCCGTCCGTGTTTGAACTTTTTAGCCAATACCCGTCTGTATTAACCTTAGACACCCGTTCATGCTCTTTCATCACCCGTCCGTGTTTGAAGCTTTTAGCCAATACCCGTCCGTATTGACCTTAGACACCCATCCGTGGTCTTTCATCACCCGTCCGTGTTTGAACTTTTTAGCCAATAGTCGTCCGTATTGACCTTAGACACCCGTCCGTGTTCTTTCATCACCCGTCCGTGTTTGAGCTTTTTAGCCAATACCCTTCTGTATTGACCTTTAGACACCCGTCCGTGTTCTTTCAGCACCCGTCCGTGTTTAAACTTTTTAGCCAATACCCGTCCGTATTAACCTTAGACACTTGTCTGTGCTCTTTCATCACCCATCCGTGTTTGAACCTTTTATCCATTACCCGTCTGTATTGACCTTAGACACCCGTCCGTGTTCTTTCATCACCCGTCAATTTTTGAACTTTTTAGCCAATACCTGTCCGTATTGACCCTAGACACCAGTCTGTGTTCTTTCATCACCCGTCCGTGTTTGAACCTTTTTAACCAATACCCGTCCGTATTGACCTTAGACACCCATCCGTGCTCTTTCATCACCCGTCCGTGTTTGAATTTTTTAGCCAATACTCGCCCGTATTGACCTTAGACGCCTGCCCATGTTTGAACTTTTTAGCCAATACCCGTCCATATTGACCTTAGACACCCGTCCGTGCTCTTTTGTCACCCATCCGTGTTTGAACTTTTTACCAATACCCGTCCGTATTGACCTTAGACATTCGTCTGTGTTCTTTCATCACCCGTCTGTGTTTGAACTTTCTTTCAATACTCGTCCGTATTGACCTTAGACTCCCGTCTGTGTTCTTTCATCACCCGTCCGTCCGTGTTCTTTCATCACCCATCTGTGTTTGAACCTTTTTAGCCAATACTCGTCTCTATTGACCTTAGACACCCGTCCATGCTCTTTCATCACCTGTCCGTGTTTGAACATTTTAGGCAATACCCGTCCGTATTGACCTTAGACACCCGTCTGTGTTCTTTCACCACCCGTCCGTCTTTGAGCTTTTTAGCCAATACCCGTCTGTATTGACCTTAGACACCCATCCGTACTCTTTCATCACCCGTCCGTGTTTGAACTTTTTAGCCAATACCCATCCATATTGACCTTAGACACCCATCCGTGTTCTTTCATCACCCGTCCGTGTTTGAACTTTTTAGCCAATACTCGTTCGTATTGACCTTAGACACCCGTCTGTGTTCTTTCATCACCCGTCCATGTTAGAACATTTTAGCCAATACCCATCCGTATTAACCTTAGCACCCGTCCGTGTTCTTTCATCACCCGTCCGTGTTTGAGATTGTTAGCCAATACCCGTCCGTATTGACCTTTAGACACCCGTCCGTGTTCTTTCATCACTCGTCCGTGTTTGAATCTTTTAGACACCCGTTCGTGTTCTTTCAACACCCGTCCGTGTGTGAACATTTTAGACACTCGTCCGTGTTTATCCCCAGCACAGTCAACAATCGTTAATGTTTGTTTCAATCCATTTCAATACTTCGTCCGTATTGATCCCTGACACTCATCCGTGTTTTGATCTTAAATCCTTTATTACTTGTTCCCCAGCAGAGTTGTCTCTCCTTTTGTAGGATGCAAATTTGTGCGGTTATTTTGGTATTCAATCTTTGTGTATCCCGACCGTCTGGAAGCCTTTGTTTCCATACCCTCGGATCCAAGAAGTTTGAATATGGGCAGCTGTAACACCTCAAAATTTGCCCTCATGTCTCTAACACTAACTGGCATATGTTTCATTTCATTCTTACATTTTCATTTGTGCATATCATTATTCTTTAGCATGGGATCAAGGTATCTAGGTTAATTCAAGGGAAGAAGTCATTTCCCCAAGAGTCAAGCAAAAGTTCATGTGTATTGTCCAAGGGACTAAAAGGAGAGATGGATTCTAATGTCATCATTATTTGAGTAGCAAAGGAGCCTTGGGCCTCAAAGCATCCTAATTTGTCCATCACCTCACCAAAAGATTGCAATTGGCAAGAAGTTTCGAGTGAGCCACACTCTTTTAGCCTGATTTCTCAAATTAGGGTTTTGGGATTCTTGAGTTTAACACCCCAATGGGTAAGATCTTTGAGTTTTTATCATCTCCAAATGGCACATCTCATCATTGTTTGAAAGGATACACATCATATTCAGAGGAATTTAGATTTGGAGCATGGGTCGATTCCTCCTACACTGAGGGGACCAAAACTAGGGTTTGCCATAAAATCAGTCTATTTCTGATTTTTTGGGAAAGACTTGATTCCATGGTATTCCCCACATCACCAAGTGTATAGGAATGGAAAATTGCCCATCAATTTGGTTCAGAAGGGTTTCAATTGTTCAAAAGATTCAAAATCAGGAGAATTGGGAATAAAGTCAATTGTGCAGTGAAAAAGTGAACTCATGACTTTTTGAGGTCAACATCATGATTTTCAAGTCAAATATGGTCCATGGACAAGATTTGATCAAGAAATGTTCAAGGATTCATGAAAAATCAAGAATGTGGAAAAGTTGTTATTTTTGGAAATTTAGGTTTTTGAAAGTTACTATTTTTGGAAGGTTTTCATGTTTGTTTAGAAACTTTCAAAGCCAACTTCCTCCATGATCCAAGATCCATTTAGAAATCCTTTTCACATGAAAGTTATAGGTTTTGATCCAAGCTATCCAACCATTACAAGAATGCTCCATTTGGATGTGTGAGTCAAGAGATATGATGCTTGCAAGATGGAGGTTTCAAATTGGAAAAATTGAAACTTAGAATTTTTTCTAAGTTACTTTTGATAGCTTGGTGCACCAATGTTATTAGCCAGTTTTGAGTGACTTCTAAACTTTGAATTGAAGAATCTTCCACATGAGAAGTGTAGAGGGCAATCATATCTTTCTAGAGCATCCAAGTTTGTTTCATTCGAGTCATTATAGTGGAAGTTATGCATGTTCAAAGGTGGTGTCATCAAAGCATTTCAAGTTGTGTCACAAACAAAAACTTAGAAGTTTTTCTAAGTTAGTTTGTATAGTTGCAATGACATGTTTCAAATCCATATTTCACATATATCCAAGTCAAATCTCACTTGATAATTAACACGAAATATGTTCTATGTTCTTTCTACTTTGTGATGATATCAAATGCAAACCATTTGGAGCCATGATCATTGAGATATTTTCATCTAAAGTAGACTTGGTACACTTGCACAAAACTCCATGTCATGGTTTTTATGGCATGTTATTATTCTGATCTTGCTGCATGCTCATCTAAAACTATGCATGTCACCACCAATTTTGTTTACCAAAATAAACCACACATGTACCATATTGCCATGCATACATGATGAGCATTTTTTTGCCAAAAAGAGAAAGGAGTGAGAATTTACACAATTATTACAAACTTCATTCTCCCACGTGACAACACTCATGTACATCTCATGACCCTCATTTTACTCACTCAAACCAAGCCCCAAACCTCTCCATTCCATATGCCAAACCATAACCCGTAGCAAAGCCATGTGCTTCTTTTTCTCTCATTTTCCAAACCAAATCCACACTCCAAGCCTCAGCTCTAATCCCTAACCTAAAATCACTTCATATATAAGCTGAACAACTCCAAACCTGGCAAGAAGTTGGTTTTTAGATCTGAAGCTCTCATCTCTCTCAAGAATTTCTCACTCTCGAGTCAAGTTCCTCTCTGCATTTTCATTTCACATCTTGCTTTCTTCGTCATCAAGCAAGCTCAGAGTTGGGTTTCTCATCAATTTAGATAACAAGAACAAGGTGTAGTGGACATATTCCACTAGGTAACACCTAAGCTTTCTCACTTCCATGCTAGATCTATGAATGTTTAGGCTCATATAATTGCATATGTAGTGGACATATTCTGTGCTTGAAGTATGTGCCCTACTTGTGTTGGTTTGTGAATGTTTCAGTTTAGATCTACTTTTTATTTCTCTTAGATTCACTATGCTATCATGCTTGTTTGAGAAAATAGAGTGTAGATTCGTGATCAGCATGGAATTCGGAAGGGAATGGTGGTGGTTTGGTAAGTTTCTGGGTGGTTGCAGGTCAGCTCTGGCGGAGGTTGGCCAGAGATGACGATCGGAGCTAGGGCTCCGGCGTCTCTGAGGTTGAAGGAGGATGAGGTGGCCTTTGGCGCCACTTTTTGAATTCAAATGAATTGACTTGTTTTATCCTCGGCCAATCATCTCGCCACGTCATTTAATGAGGACACCGTGACATTTTTTTGTTTGATCCTGAGTGTGTTTTTGCTCTGGCTTATTGTTTACTGCTATCGCCACCCCCATTTCCCTGAGCCCAAATGCGTGCAATGTGAATCATGTTGTTGCTGGATTACTCATACACCCCCTAGCTGAACACTTGTTTCATTTATTTCTTCTTTTATTTCTTTTTTAACTTTCAATTTTGTTTTAATTGTCAAACACATATTAAAAATCCACAAAAATTGTTTTCTGATCATTGGATGTCTTGACTTATTTTTCATGATTTTAATTTTATTTTTCACTTTATTTTCATATTTTATTTGAATTTAATTTGTGATGTGCTTTTACACTTTTGTCCTTGAGCTAGGGTTTATGTTTTGATGCCATGTGCTTGCCTTATTGAGCCAATCTTTTTACCTTGTTTTGACATGTGGATGAGAAATATTTTAATGTTATCTTGCTACCTTGGTGATCACCTTTGATTGTTTCTCATGTGATTTTTGATGCTCTTTGATTTTTGCTCGATTGTTTACATACCTTGACTTGTGAAGCACCTTCGAGCATGTTCTTGAACTAGTTTTGTTCCAATTTGTTTGCACATGTTAATAGGATGTTTAAACTTGTCTTTGATTATTTTTTGGGAATTTATTGGATCACTTTACTATTTTTGGTTGGTGCTTTCACTTGACGATGTTTTGAGCATGATAGTGCACACTTCTTGACCTAATTTTATACCCTTGAATGACATGAACTTGCTTGTTGCTTTGTGATATTTCCTTGATGGATAAGACATGTTTAAAATTATGATTTTACTTGGCCCTTGGTCCTTGACCCATCTTTTGTATGGCTTTACTTGTGTGGAAGCACGTGAATCATTTTGAGCTTTATTTGGTTGCATACTTGCACAATTGTGTTGCATGTTTTGAGTATGACACTTGAGAGTTCTTCTGGATTAATTGGAGTTTGATTTTGGTTTGTGGATGATGCATTTTCTACTTCCCACTTGGATTCACATCATGTTTCCATCTCATTCGATCATTATGGTTTGATTTCTAAGATGCATATCATTATCATTTGATTTGTTACTTCTTTAGCTCATAATGCATCATGATGTGAGGCCTTTTTGTATGTTTGAATTGGGTGACTTTAGCATGACTTGAGTTCTGACTTGGTTTCATCTTCATCTTACCTTGCTCATATTACTTTGGTGTGGTTCTTAATAATGTTCAATTGTGTTTCTAATGCAAGTTTGCTTGCATCCTTTCTTGTTTGCTCTTACTTGCTTACTTGAACTTGCTTGCATGATCTTTGAAGTTTGATTAATGATGTGAATTAGATGTGATGTGCATGATGTACTTTCTTCCCTTTTTGGTTTCTCATCTTATATCTCTTTTTCTTCCTTATCTCTTTCACTTCTTTCCTTCCCCTTTGGACCTTAAGACTTGTTCAAGTCTTGGATCCACTTTTGTTTGCTCCCTTAGGGTTTCCTAGTCCAACTTATTTTTCGATTAAGCTTGGAGTAGGATAGACATTAGGATTCAAACCATGCATGCTAACTTAGGTAGATGTTTACCTTTTAACCTTAACTATAGGGCCACCTTTGTATGACAACATTAGGATAGATTTCCCCATAGTCTTTTCTTTTTGACTTGAGTCTTCTCTTCTCATCTCGTAACATTTCTAAAACACTTAATAAATATAACGTATATTGCTCTCGAGCCTTAAGTGTAGGAAATGAAGAACGAGGGGTCTTCCTTCCACTGAAGGTGATAGAATCGACGGGTTCAACAGGTATTTCTTGATACTATCGAAGGCGGTTTGGCAGTCTTCTGTCCAAACGCAGTCCTGATTCTTTTTGAGTAATTTGAAGATTGGCACGCATGTCGCGGTCATGAGGAATATGAATCTGGAGATGTAGTACAAACGTCCCAGGAACCCCCTGACTTGTTTTTCAGTCTTTGGAGAAGGCATTTTTTGAATGGCCTTGACCTTGTCATGATCAACCTCAATTCCTTTCTGGCTGACGATAAACCCTAAGAGTTTCCCCGAACGGACACCGAAGGTGCACTTGTTGGGATTCAAGCGGAGTTTATACTTTCTCAACCGCTCGAATAGTTTCGACTGGTGGGTCACATGCTCCTCTTCCGTCTTAGATTTGGCAATCATATCATCAACATATACCTCGATTTCTTTGTGTATCATGTCGTGGAATAGAGTAGTCATGGCCCTTTGATAAGTTGCCCCGGCGTTCTTCAAACTGAACGGCATTACCTTGTAACAAAAGGTACCCCACGGGGTAATGAACGAAGTTTTCTCCATGTCTTTCGGTGCCATTTTTATCTGATTATAGCCCGAGAATCCATCCATGAAGGAGAAGACTTTGAACTTTGTTGTACTGTCAACCAGCATGTCAATGTGTGGTAAAGGAAAGTCGTCCTTTGGACTAGCCTTGTTTAGATCTCTGTAATCAACACACATTCTGACCTTTCCGTCTTTTTTCAGAACTGGTACTTGTAGCGAGCGATTTTGGACGTGGTTCTTAAGCACTGTCGCTCTGGGGTACTACAGGTCGATTCATTTTTTATCCTATTAAGCTGACTAAGGAAGGGAAATAGATGTCTCCAATTAACCCTGCTTGCATACTGAGTTTAAACAGATGACTGTTGGTTTACAGATGCGATTTAGATTGTGGGCCTCTCTCTGCTTATTTTGTTAAAAACACAGTGTCTGGATTATTTGTAAGATGTTAGGACTGATGCTTTTCAATTGATGTATGAAGGTATGGGATTATGGGTTTTTGATTCGTGTGCTCGCTAAGATTCTTTTGCAATCGTATGCCTACGTATTCCCATTTAACGAAATAGGGAAATCATAGCGATCGTAGTTCCTCCTATTCTATGGGAGGAAAAAAGGTGTTTTGGTGTCTTGTTCAAAGCCCAAGACATGAAGCTAAAGGTGGTTTGTATTTTGTTCGAAGCCCAAGATGTGAAGCTAAAGGGTTTTGACTTTAGAGAGAATTTGTCATCTCTAAAGAGGGGTATTTGGTCTGTTTGTCACAATTGTTGCGTGACTAGTTATAAAGGAGAATTACTTTAACTGGGATATGTGAATCCAACAATGCCATAATTTCCTTTATGGGAGTTTTTAACCTGAAGGAGAAGACTTTAACTCAGTTTAGAGCAATTCCATCTTTCCTTAGGAATTTCTCATGCTAAAAGAGGGACAGTGACGTGGATGTAAATAATCCAGAGGCTTGCCGCTTACAATAATTAGATGGGGGGAAAAGGAGTTGTTGATGTTTGTATGTTCTGAGCAAGGCACAGATTTTGATGCTAAAAGGTTGATTGACTCAACCGGGGTTTCCTTATACAAAGCCTAAGAGGAGGCTATTGACCCAACAAGAGGGTGCTTTTATGTTTGTCTCGTACGAAGCCCGAGAGAGAGGCTAAAAGGGTTGACTCAACAAGAGAGTGCTTTTGTATGTGTTTTGTACGAAGCCCAAGACGGAGGCTAAAGGTGTTTGACTCAACAAGAGAGTCTTTGTACCTCGTACGAAGCCCGAGATGGAGGCTGAAAACATTTGACTCAACAAGATAGTCTTTTATACTCAACAAGAGAGTGATTTTGTATCTCGTACGAAGCCCGAGATGGAGGCTAAAGGGTGTGACTCAACAAGAGAGTCTTTTATACTGAACAAGAGAATGTGAATAGGTTAGCTCCGCTGGGGAGAATCATTGTACAAAGCCCAAGAGGAGGCTATTGTAACTGTTTCAGTTTAGTGACAGGTCCAGTATATTGGATAAAGAGAAAATCAGTTCTTATGAAGGGAACGATTAAAGGTATTTGTTGTGCTTTAGGATTGATCAGAGGATCAGGGTTATTTCCTGTTCTTTAAGGAAATGGGAAATCCAAAGGGTATTGAGATTGTCCAAGTCTACGGGTGTTTTGAGAAGTCGATTCTCGGATAGTGAATGATCTTTGTATGATGCCCAAGAGAAGGCTGGTATGTTAAGGGATGAAGGTCAACCCATTAACAGGTATGATACTCGATTTAGAAAGACAGCTCTAGCAAATTGATGACTAGGTTTTGTTCATATACCTGTAGAGGTCTCTGGGTCCTTGTACTAAGCCCAAGAGGAGGCATGCGAGCTTTTAAGAAGCCGAAGGGTCCTTGTACAACGCCCAAGAGGAGGCGGAGATGCTTTTAAGAAGCCTGTGAGTCCCCAAACCCCGAGAAGTTCAAGACATGCCATTCACCGAGAATATATCAAGCCAGGAAAGTCCGAGAATTTGGAAGAAGTACAAGAGATGCCATTCACGGAGAAAAGATCATCTCTGGGGAGTAGAGTTTCTTTGACAATTTCTAAGAGTGACAGTCTGAGAAAGGGTTCACCGAGAATGTTGCCTTTCACGTCTCCATATTGTTTAACCCCAAGAGGAGGGAAGACTGTGTCTGGTAATCCTATGGGGATCTAGTTTTATTTGTATTTAAGAGTGACCAACAGGGCTTTACCTAGTGCTAGACGTAGTTGCCGGGGAAAAATCTAAATAAATATACTAGTATTACATAGTTGATATTTGACAGGTATATAAAAGTTTGTGAAAGAAGACTTACAGTGAGCAGCCCCACAATACAGTTATATAGGTGAAAGCAGATAAAGAAAGCGGGTAAACACTTACTCGGTTGTAGAGCTTCCATGCTGTTTGGTTAGTTTGTTCAACAAAGAAAGCTCTGATAACAATATTATATTCAAAATTAAAGGAGAAAGTGCTTTGAAAAGATTGTTGGGGATTACAGCTTAAGGAGAGGCCCAAGGTTTTATCAGTGATTGCACTGTTGTTTTGAATTTGTACAGAGACATATACAAGTGACTGAGGCCCGGAAAGGTTTTCTGTACAAAGGGATGGGTCTTACACTCTCTCAAGAGGCCCAAAGGTTTATTTTTGTACAAGTGGTGGGGCTTACAGCTCAAGGAGAGGCCCAAAGTTTTAGCTTAAAAGGCGACGATCGCGCCGAACTTTTTGATGGTATCGGGACTTATACAATACACTAAGGCCCAAATTATTTTGGTTTTCAAAAAGGGTTAGGTCTTACACTCTACTAGAGGCCCAAAATGTTTTCAAAGAATGGGGCTTATAACACGAGGGTAGGCCCAAGGGTTTGATTTTTCAACTGGCGATCGCGCCGAGGTTTTCTTTTAACGCAGTGGGACTTATACAATATCTGAGGCCCAAAATTGTTTTAGTTAAAAGGGGATTGGGTCTTACACTCTATTAGAGGCCCATAAGGTTTTAAAAAGAAAATTGGGGCTTATAACTCAAGGAGAGGCCCAGAAATTTTGTTTTAAAACTGGCGATCGCGCCGACATTTTTTAAAACACCGTGGGTCTTATACAATGACTGAGGCCTAAAAAGTTTTGGTTTCAAATAAGGATTGGGTCTTACACTCTATTAGAGGCCCAAAGTGTTTGAAAAAGTTTGATGAGGGTTGAATTAATCAAAAACCCTAATTTGTTTCCAAAATGTATTTTAATTGAATAAAAATTCAATTAAAATTATCAAAATTGTTAAACATATGGAAAACAAATTGTGACCTTGGATTAATGTTTCAAAAATCAGGTTTTGATCCACACAATGATTGGAAATCACTAAAATTTGAAAAATCAAGAAAGAGAAAATATTTTAAATGTCAAAAACAATTAAAATATTAATTCTTTACAAAAATATCAAGTATATGAAATAAATAATATTTTTGGGATTTTTTGGGAAAATAAAATATTTTAACATTTTTGTGAGTTATTAAAAAAAGAGTCAACTCAAAATCATTAAAACTCAGAGAGAAATTAATTTTTGAATCAATTAAATAAAATCACAAAATTCAAATATTCAAATTTTCAAAAAAGGGCGCCAAGAACAAGGGCAAGAACACGCGCCACCCTCTGTTTCTGCACATTTGCGTTTTCTATCCAATCTCACTGAATACTTGATTATATCATGCAATCTATATATCAATCTACTCGTTTCAACCTCACGATCATGTTTATGGTCTTTAATTTCATTTATTTTAAATATGGAATAAGAAATCAAAGAGAAACCTCAAGAACCCTAAAATTTGCATGAAGGTTCAGAAATTCCATACACGATTCAAACAATGCAATTGATTGAGGGAAAACACTCCATGCATGATTATGAACATATGGCCAAATTATTGTGCAGCAAAAAATGCAAGGATCATAGAGTTAGAAGAGCTCATGCTTACCTCTTGCAGCTGGTAATTGTGTTTTGTGTTAGAGGTGTTACAGCTTGGTTCCAAGGATATGGACAGCTTCCCTAGGTGCTATGGAGTGTGTATGGGTGCTTGGAGTGGATTGAATTGAGCTGGAACTTGATTTAGCACCTCAACTGCAAATCTGTCAAAGGCTTGAGCAGTTGGCTGGTGATTTTGTGATTTTGATGTTCCAGATGTTATGTGAGTGTTTGGATCACTTCTATATGATGTTTATGAGGGGTGTGTGTGTGTGTGATTGGTTTGGTTTGTAATAGCTCTTAAACTCAAAACCTGATAGTGACTTGCTTTGGAAGGCAATTTTGGAGTGAAGAAGGAGATTTTGAGGAAAGCATTTGTTTGAGGGCTTTGGTGTACTCAAACTGATCACAAATGAGCTCTATTTATAGTAGAGCAAGTTTGTTTTGCAAGGAATAGTGAATGGAAACTGCTGCATAGGTTTGGCCAATGTTGAGCAATGAGAATCCAAGTCTCCTCTAGCCATTGACTAGAGGTTAGGGCACAGGTTGCTGGTTCCCTTGGTCATGGATAAGTCTTGACTGAATTCATTTGGAAATGGCTCAGTCCATGCCACCTTGGTGTATACATTGAATGCTTCAATCCAAAATCGGAGTCTTGTCCCCTCTTTAGAGATTTCTAGGTATGGCATGCTATTTTTGGTTCCAAAGACATGGGAGGCTTGGGATCAGAGTTGGTCCCTCCTTGGCACCCCCTTGAGGTGTTCAGATGGATAAAGTTGCTTCCCCTTTGCAAAATTTGAGCAAATCGAGCAAAACTCCAAAATCTGCCTTGCCATGACAGTTTGCAGCAAGGCATATTGGTATTGTCATATCTCATGGCTCAAGTGGACTTTGATGGAGTTCTTGGCCATTTATGAAAGCTCTCATATGATACAACAACTGTTTGATCATAATTGGTTTTGAAGCTTTTTGGATCCAGGTGAAAAATGCCCCTACATTTGGAAAAAAGTATGACAGATTCTGACTTAGTGAAATTTCACAAAGTGTTGGAAAAAAGTGACATTTTCACTTTTTGTGATTTTGATCATTCCATAACTCAAAATTCATGAGGAATTGGAATGCGCTGTAGTTGAAGCATTTGTAGAGGGCCATGAGAGCTACAAATCCAGCTTTGAATGGGGAAAATGGCCTTGTGGTTTAGGAGTTATGATCCTCCAAAGTTGGTACCCTTGCCACTTTGTTTCATAACTTAGAACAAAATCCTAAGTTTTTTATGGTTACCCCTTTTACAAGTTATCCAACTTTTCTTGATTTTCTTGATGAATGATGATTCCAATCACACATTAACATCATCTTAGGGTCAAAGAACCATAATTGTGAAAAATCTCAAAAAGTCAAAGTTGACTTTTGTGCACAGTTGACTTTTTGTCAAATGAATTCCGAACTGTGCGATCCTCTATGAAATCAAGTCCTTGACCTAAATCAAACTTGATTGATAGATTTAATAGGTGTTATAGGGTGTATTGAATCATGTCCCAAGGTTTGGGAGCATGCCTGGGTCAAAAGTCAAAGGCACAGTTGACTTTTCCCGCGAAATCCTAATTGTGGTTCTGATGAAATTAAAACTTGTTGCTCAAGTTTCTTGGACCAATCCATTGTTGCAAATGGATCAATGTAGTTTATTAGAGACCCTCAAATCCTCCTTTGAGGCCTTGGCTCATGTTTTGTCCCAAAAGTCAACTTAGGGGTGAATTAGGTCAAGAAACCCTAATTCTTGATTTTTTATGAATGCATCCCTTGAGGCAAAATTGACTTGATAATTGGGTCCATGATGTCCCATGGAGCATCTTAGGTTATGCTTTAAAGCATTGGCTCATGCCCAGAGGAGAATTTCCATCTGGAGGCCCTGGTCGACCAAACCCTAATTTGGTGACACTGGCAATCCTAAGGCTTGATCCACTTAGAAGGGAGCAACCTTGTGCTTAATCCTTGAAGTGGGAGTCCTCTTGATCCATTGTGGATGTTTTAGAGGTTAGAAAAGTTGAAGATCATGTCATTCCTTGATTGATCCTTTGTCTAAGAACTCTGAGAGGGCCTGAAACCCTAAATTTGATTGTAGTGGATGCTCACCCATCTTTGGGGAGACTGATGAGGCATGATGGTCCATCCATATTGTGATGATGATTTGTACAATGCTGAGAAATCTTAGTGGTCAAAATATGGGGTATGATAGTACTATGTTGGCTAACCATTGAGGATATTTTGATGTAGCGAGGAAACCCGCGTCAATCTATTTTTGTACTTCCTCTTTGATTTTGACGGCCATGTCTGGATGAGTTCGTCTCAACCTCTATTTTATTGGTGGACATTCTGATCATAACGGTAGATGATGTTCCATGATGTTGGTATCCAACCCTGGCATGTCCTGATAGGACCAAGCAAATACATCGGGAAATTCTTTGAGAAGCTTTGTCAAACTTCCTTTGACAGTTGGACTGAGCAGTGACCCAATCTTAACCTCTTTTCTCTCCTCCTTTGAACCCAAGTTGACTGTTTCCAACGGCTCTTTGTGAGGTTTGATGGACCTTTCCTCTTGTCTGAGTAATTGGGAGATCTCTTCTGGAATTTCTTCTTCGGCCTCAAATACTGGGAATTCAAAGTTGGGAGAAGGCATCGGATTGTATGTTTCAACGGGGTTTAAAACAAGCAATCTGCATGATGCGGTGATTATTTTTTTATAAGAGATAGAGAAAATGCAAGAGTGTGTGCAGTGTATTATTTTTACTGCTTATTTTTATTATTTGAATTGTTTTTTAGGATTACCATTTTCTGAAAATGCGAAAAGAGAAAACAACAATTAATGCGGAAGTTACAGAACGACGTTATTTTATTTATGAACTTGTTGATTCTTGAAACTACAGCCCTATAAAACAAAACTCTATCGCTTTGGGCGAAGCGAAGAGGGATATTTACAGAAAGTGAACCCTATCAAAACATCCGTTTCACCTGGGCAAGGTGAAAGGTTAAAACAAAGACGACAATTACTTTGACTTATGAACAATCTTCGAAACATTGACTGCAACCCATTGGTGGCGAACTCCACGGTGAATCACAAAGTCTGGTACCTTCCTTGATTTGTCTTCAGAAATAACACTGATTTCTGGTGGAGCAGGATCATTGGAATCTGTCTCCCAGGCAGAGTTGTCGTAGGAGGATTCTTCTGCTGCATCTTGCGTAGTATTTGTACTCTCAGGTAAATCTCCCCATCCAGTTGGCTAGATGTCTTCGAGCCTGATACGAGAGCTTTCAGGATAAGTGTACTTGACCATATAGTCGTATTTTCCACTTGGTTGTCCTAAGGTATCCCACACTTCTTTGGAACTGGATGAGTCATCCCTTTCAATGACGTTGACCTCGGGAAAAGCATAGTTAATGAATTCTAGTCCTGCAAACTTTGCGAATTCATCGTCGCACTGGATATTTTCTAAATGACCTAAGTGTGGATCCCATGACATGGTGGGGACGCAGGTATTTTTCCCAATGACGCTCAACTGATTTTGATTGTTCGGCTGATTTTCTTGCCCCAAGTCTCCAGGGTACGGCTTCCAGATATGAAAACCAACCATCGGGCCATAATAGTCGTGGTCAACGTTGTATTTCATCAGAGTGTCTTCCTCTAATGAGTTTGGTGGAGCACGACATCCTTTCGGATCACAATCTCTGTATATCATTCTGACGTCTGACCTTGGTATAAATCTCGGACTCTGTACGGGATAGCAAAATGGCGTAGGCACCTCTTCCTGAGACATATAACCGTCCTCGTTAAGATATGACTTCCATTCCTCATCTGTATCGGAGGAATCTCCCTTGTTGATGGTATGTACTTCTTGAGACACTGGGTGAAGGAAACCTCCATTGTGGAAGAGGTTCTGAATGGGATGAAGACTTTCACCGTTAGCGGCAATCTGGGTACAGGTTGCAGAAAAACCAAGACCCTTCTTCACTTTGTTATCAGTAGGAATGACAAGCTGTCCCCATCCCTTTGCGTTGTTACTTTTGATCACCTCAAGAGCATCTTTGTATGAGGAAATTGATGTTCCTTTTTCTGATTGATTCTCATTGCTCATCGACAGTGCTTGGAACTGGGTTCCGATAACCTCCTCTGGTTCCACGTAAGTGGATGACGATAGGTTACTCACGATCAAGGCTTGTTCTCTGCAGACCGTGACGAGTTGGTCATTTTTGACGAACTTCATTTTCTGGTGCAGTGTCGAAGTGATTGCCCCAGCCTGGTGTATCCAAGGTCTTCCCAACAAACAGCTTTATGTTGCTCGGATGTCCATGACCTGGAAAGTGTGAGGACCGATAGTTATGGGAAGGTCGACTTCGCCGATAACTATTTTTCTGGACCGGTCAAATGCTTTGACGATGTCCTCGCTGCCTCTCATCGGAGATCTTTTGAATGATAGTCGCATTAGGGTGGACTTCGGTATAACATTGAGAGTCGATCCGATATCTACCAGTACAGTGGCTAAAGCATCATCCTGGCAGTTGACTGTGATATTGAGCGTTTTATTGTGACTTTTGCCTTCTTCTGGCAATTCCTCATCACTAAACCCCAAGTTATTGTAGGAAGTGATGTTAGAGATGATGCTATCGAACTGTCGTATTGACACATCCTGTTCCATAAAGGCCTGCTCTAAGACTTTCTGCAGAGCCTCTCTGTGGGCTTCAGAACTGAGTAAAAGAGATAACACAGAGATCTTTGAAGGAGTTTGTAACAGCTGATCAACAATGTTATATTCACTCCTTTGGATGAGCTTCAGCATCTCATCATCGTTCTTTGAAAGGTCGGGATCACTGGATTGACCGACTGGTGGATCAGGAACTTCTGTCTGAGGTTCCTTTTTCTCTGTTAGGTTCTCCAAGTCCTCTGTTGAAGATTTGACCACTCCGTGTTACTCGACTGATGTCTGCAATATTCACGACGGAGGGCAATGGAATTTCCTTTCCATTCTCAATTGTTGTTGCACCGTATTTGTAAGGGATCGCCTTATTAGATTTGTACGGCACTGGTCCCGGTAGATAGATAACTACAGGAGCCTTCTGATTTCTCTGACTGTCGTAAGTAACTTTAATCAGTTCCTGGTTAAGAACTTTTGATTCGTCTAGTAGAGGGATGATGGTACAAACTTCCTTGGTCCTCTTAGGATTAGAGATTACAACAACATCTTTGATCTGGTCAGCGAAATAGTCTAGCGTCCAGTTAATGGACCCCAAAACTGAACATTGTTGAATCTCTTTGCGGTCTAACTGACTCTGAAGGGCTGATCGCACGAGGTAACATCCTTGATTATTTTCCGAGCAGACTCTACAGTGCTCGTAGTTATGTGGTGGCACCTGGCCACGTCCGCTTTAAATGCAGTGTAACCTCACTAGATCTGTTTCCATTGATCGAACATCCTGACTTTGATGCCTAGTAGGGTTCCTATTAACTACACTTATTCGTTGCGTGTCTTCATCCATATAGATCGGAAGCCACCAGTGGTTTAACAAGTGTTGCAAAGTTCTTTGCATGAGAACGCACCCTTGGTTACTCTCATGGCATACTGTACAGTTCTGATAATTATGCGAAGTCAGAAAACCGAGCTGGACTCGTGTAGCATGTAGCTCCACCAAGCTGGTAGTCATCAAGCGAATATCAAAGATTTGAATCATATTCACTTGATACTGATTTCCATTGCGGTAATCCTAAATCCATCCAAGATCCATCTGACGCTGGAGGGCCTCTTGTACAAAAGAGCATCCCTGTTTGTTTACCGAGCAAGTCAGACAGGAATTGTAATCGTACCGCGGCAGATTATGATACTGGCTTTTCCTTGAGTGCATTGCCACCAAGTTGACATTCATTGCACGGATGTCGTGGTTTTGAATGATGTTGGAATTCGTATAAGTCATGTTGACCCCACGAACTCGGTGCTCTTGGATCCATCCGAGATCCAATTGTTCCTGTAGAGCTGATTACACCACAGAACATCCTTGATTGTTTTTAGAGCAGATATCACACTGATGATAATTATGAGGTGGTATATGGCCATACACGCTCTGTCTCCGATGCATCTTGACCAAGTTGGCCCTTAATAAGAGTACATCATGAATTTGATAGCTGTTATTGGACTCTCCCTCTATCACATTTACCGCAGCTTTCTCGTGTTGAGGCAGCAGGTTCATGAGAACATTCAGATTCGTATCTCTGAAAGATAAGACCCTGCTCCTAACAAGCTTTTACACATCGGATTTGAAACTGAGGCAGTTTTCTATGTTATGCCCTGGTCCTCCTTGATGATAAGGGCAAGTCTGATCCGCTTTCAACCAAAAAGGCAGATTTTCTGGTACTGTAAGAGGAGACCTGGTTTAGACATGCCCCTTGGCCAGTAATAATGGAAACAGTTCTACGTACAACATTGGTATAGGGTCAAACCCTGGTGTTCGCGTTGTACGGTTGTTGTTGTACGGAGGACGAGCCTGCTGAAGAGGCTGTTGTGTCCTTTACTAATATTATTGTTGATTCAGTTGGCTCTGAGCAACCTGAGGTTAATACGTAGGAACAGGCGCAGGGTTGATAGCAGGAGTTACAGCTGCTACTGGTTGGTACCATTGCCTTTGCTTTCCGAGAGAGATATTCCCAATATCCTGCTCTTTTTTCTTAGGGAGAGCACTACCGTATCTTTTTGTATTGCTTGATGATCCAGTATTTTTAACTAAACGTCCTTCTCAGACTGCTGTCTCAAGAAGAACTCCCATGCCCACCATCTCGGTGAAGTCACTGGGCGCACTGGCAACCATTTTGTCGTAGTAAAATGAGCTCAAGGTCTTTAAAAAGATCTTTGTCATCTCTTTTTCCTCAAGAGGTGGACAAATCTGGGCGGCAATTTCACGCCATCTCTGAGCGTAATCCTTAAAGGTTTCCTTGTCCTTTTGTGACATTGATCTGAGTTGATCTCTGTCTGGTGCCATGTCTAGGTTATACTTATATTGCTGAATGGAAGCAGCGCCAAGATCTCTGAAAGTGCCGATCTTAGTGAGGTTTTAACCCATGTACCATTTGAGTGCGGCACCGGTTAAACTATCCTGAATGTAGTGAATCAGTATCTCCTGGTTCTTTGTCTGAGTTGACATTTGCCGAGCGTACATCACCAAATGGCTTTGAGGGCAAGAGTTACCCTTGTACTTTTCAAATTCGGGCACTTTGAATTTGTGTGGAACCTTCACATTGGGGACCAAACAAAGGTCTGCGACATCTTTTCCAAATAGATCCTGACCGTGAAGGGCTTGCAGATTTTTCTGCATCTCCAGGAACTGTTCCTGGAACTCATTCATTCTGTCGAACATACTTTCATTTCCACCAGAAGGTATCTGTGGAATTTGTCCTTCCGGGACATTGTGTACCACGGGTGGTGGTATAGTCATCATGGCAGTGACTCTAGGTGCCACCCGAAGTTTGTAACCTTCAGGAGTTGCTGTCATTCCCCTGGCATCTTCGCTTTCCCGTAGTTTGTAACCTTCAGGCCCAGCGGTTCCTATTGCGGTTCTCTGATCCTCAGTGATCGCCGGAACATATCCTTCCAGGATATAGTTAATAGGCATGCCCCAGGGACGATCTTTCGGCATTTTGTACCTAGGATCATACTTCTCCACTATGGGTGTTGATGTGATCTCTGAGATCACAGTCCTTTGTTGTTGTATCTGAGCTTCTGCTAAAGCTTGCATGTCGTTATGAAGCTTTCTCAGATCCTCTTTCAGAGTGTCGATCTCTTCCCTCAACTCTCTATTTTCTTCCTCGAGATCATCCATCTTTGTCTGTCGATTGGCCCGAGTATTGTACGAATGAGACAGTTTGACTCTAGAATCGAGACGCAAACATGAGATTCGTAGGTAAGAAGAATGCGTTAGGTGAGAATGATGAATGCAATGATTATTTTTTAATATATTTTTTTTGTTTAATCAAAATAAACTTCGACAATTGGATTGCAAATATTAAACAGTGGGGAAAACCCCGTTTTATTGAATTCAAAGATTTCAGAAATTGAAATACAGTAATTTACATAGTGTTGTAAAAGGAAATCTAAACTTATGGCTCCTGAGTCCACTCTGAAGCGAGCTCAGGTGCGGGTTCTGGTACTTTCCTTTTCTTTGACCGGGGCTCTTGAGTCGTTGTCAGGTTATCATTCCTTTTCTAAGTGAAAGGAGCGAGCAAATTCCTCTGGTCATCTTGATTTTCTACAGCATGTTGCTCCAAAATCTCGATCAGAGCATCTTTATCTTTCAATAGTTGTTGTATTTTCTTACACTCCACATTGAGAATACGGTACTTGTTCCTCCAAGACCTCTTTTCCTGCTGAACTTTGTTGAGAGTAACCTGAAGTTTTTCTGTATCATACATAAAGTAAAGGACGGGGTCCCTTAACGGAAGAACTTCCTGACGAGGGTAAGGCATCCTCAGCTTGAGAGCTCTAGTTTATACACAGTGGAGATAAGGCTCCACCGAGACGCAGTCTGGTTTTCCTAGAGACTCTCTTCCTTTCCTATGAACGTGTTTCCAGGCATGCACTATTTCTATCTTTAGTGCTCTTTCATTTTCTCCTTCCTTGAAGAAAAGACCTTCCAGATAAACATTACGTGGAATATGTCTCATCGGGTATCCGAGTTGACGACAAACTAACACCGGATGATAATTGATTCCTCCTTTAATTCCTATGAGGGGTACATTATGGAAGTTTCCACAACGGTCAATGATCCTGATCCCATCATAGATTCGATTGTACCAGTCTATGTTAGAGTTGGAATGAGACATGATTCTCTGCGACCAACATAACGTATTCTTTTGATCCCAAAATGCAGCAGACTTGGGTAAGTGGGAAATGAACCATTTGTACAGTAGGGGTACACAACATGTGATCATTCCTCTGCTATACAAATTCCTTAAATGTACAGAATGATAAGCATTTGCGAGCAAGGTCGGTACAGGGTTTCCATTCAGAAAAATAGCATTGATATCTACAAAGTTATCGATGTTGGGAAACAAAAATAACCCTTTGGTAAGCAAAACAAAGATGCTTTCGAAAGCGGCCACATTCCCTATACTAGAAAAGTATAGAGCTTTCTTGATTAAGAACTGGGCTGCCAAACCCTGAATTCCACCCTTAGTGGTCATGTGAGTCCTGACTTCTGACTCGTCCAAATAGATTGCTCTTGCAATGGTTTGATCCTTTGCAATTTCTTCCAGTCCAGAAAAGGGAGCTTGATCAGTAATATGTAAATCAGTCAGGTGAGAGTACTTCTCCAGCGTTGGTGCTAGTTGATAATCCGGGAATGTGAAACAGTGATAAACCGGATCGTAGAATTAAATGAGTGTGGGCATGATTCCTTCGATTACATGGACCCTTAATAGAGACAACAATCCTCCATACTTGGCTCTGAAATCCTCAGGGTTGGTTATCATCCTCGCCAACCCTCTCAAATCCTCTAGTTTTGGAACTTTGAAGGTGTACTTGTGAGTTTTCCTTCTACCGAAATCCATTAGCAATCTTTTTATCTGACATTTGTAATCATTGTATTAGTTTAATTTGAAAAGGAGAGACTAGAAGAGAAGATTTTTCTTTGTTTAAATGTTTTTTAAATGAATGTATGAATGCAGCACACAAAAACATAGAAAAAACATGGGGTCAAAAGGGTCGGTGTCATGAAGTCAAGGCTCTACCCATCCCCAAAGGTATATACTGCTTATTTTTGTACCTGTCCTCAAAATCATTGACCCCTCTTGGGATGACGGCGGCAAGCGGATCACCAAGCTAGCTGGTTCATCTTAGAGTAATCTCAAATGAGGGTAGTATCGCGTGACAACTATTTCCGATAGCTTCCGCACTACAAAATGGTTCCAGTCTACTAAACTCCTCAGCTTCTCAGATAACCCAATGGAACAATCTGCTTTCAACAACCGAAGTCGTATAGGCATTGAATCTGCAAAGGGCATCTCCACTAATTTGATGGTCGATCGGGACCTCTTATCTGGGATTCAATCCCCATAAGATTACCCGTATAATGCCATCACTTATCTTAGGTGTATACTCAATCTTTCCAGATGCAACATCACACGCATTCCCATTAGCAGAAAAATAAACACGGATATCAATTAGGAAAAACAGTATATATATTTGTCCTAATATCCTAGACCTCTAGTCTTATGATCCTATACTGACAATGACTCCCCAGCAGAGTCGTTATTTCTGTAGTATTTGGTGAATTAAAGGCCTTCACCCTAAAAGAGGCTAGAAAGAATGCCTCCCACTGTTGTCGCCAATTTTCTGTAGCGCGGTTTTTGTGGTTTCGAATCACTATCGCTTTGGTACTACAGTTCGATTCATTTTTTATCCCGTTGAGCTGATTAAGAAAGGGAAATAGATGTCTCCAATTAACCCTGCTTGCAAACTAAGGTTAAACAGTCAAAACTGTTGGTTTACAGATGCTATCAAAATAGGGGGTTTGTCTTCAGGGTTATTTGCTTAAAAATAGTGTCTAGACTATGGGCTAGGTCTAGACTGGATTTTGGGTTTTTTGGTTAGTATGCTCGCTAAAATTTTTGCAATCTTATGCCTACGTATTCCCGAAATAGGGAAATCAGAGCGATCATAGTTCCTACTATTCTATGGGATGAAAAAGGTTGTTTTGGTGTCTTGCTCAAAGCCCAAGACACGAGGCTAAAGGTGGTTTGCATCTTGTTCAAAGCCCAAGATGTGAAGCTAAAGGGTTTTGGATGAGAGAGAATTTGTCATCTCTAAAGAGGAGTTGTTGATGTTTATATGCTGTGAGCAAGGCACAAATTTGATGCTAAAAGGTTGATTGACTCAACCAGGGTTTCCTTATACGAAGCCTAAGAGGAGGCGGGAAGTTTGACTTTTTCGGGAAAAACGTTCTTTCTGTCTTGTACAACGCCCAAGATTGAGGCTAGAAGGGATTTTGACTCCGTTGGGGAGAATGTATCTTGTATAAAGCCCAAGATGGAGGCTGAAAGGGTTCGACTTAACAAGAGAGTACTTTTATATGTCCTGTATAAAGCCCAAGATGGAGGCTAAAAGGGTTAACTCAACAAGAGAGTCTTGAATAGGTGATTGACTCAACAAGAGAGTCTGAAGATTTTGTGACTCAACAAGAGAGTCTTTTATATTCAACCAGAGAGTGTTTTGATGTCTCGTACGAAGCCCGAGATAGAGGCTAAAAGGAGATCGACTCAACAAGAGAGTCTTTTATACTTAACAAGAGAGTGTTTTATATGTGTCTTGTATGAAGCCCAAGACGGGGGCTAAAAGTTGACTCAACAAGAGAATCTTTTATACTTAACAAGAGAGTGGGTTTTTATATGTCTTGTACCAAGCCCAAGACGGAGGCTAAAAGGAATACTGACTCAACAAGAGAGTCTAAAAAGGTTAGCTCCGCTGGGGAGAGTCATTGTACAAAGCCCAAGAGGAGGTTATCTTACTGCTGAGGATTAGATCCATAGGCAGGCCCAAGGGTGGGGAACTTTCATGAGAGAGACCGGGTTTCAGGGTGATCAGTGTTTTTTCCTATGTTTGAAAGGAACTTGAGAATGTCTTTGAGACTCAAGAGGCTTAGACTGTCCAAGTCTAGAGTTTTATCTTTTGTACAATGCCCAAGAGGAGGCACGAATTAAGGGATGAGTATCAACCCTACAACGGTCGGAGTTTTGACGCTGGAAAGACTTCTCTAGCAAAGGATGACTAAGTTCTTGTCTTATAACTTTAAGAGGTCGTCAGGGTCCTTGTATTAAGCCCAAGAGAAGGCATGAGAACTTCTAAGAAGCCGAAGGGTCCTTGTACAATGCCCAAGAGGAGGCGGGGATGCTTTTAGGAAGTCTGTGGGTCCCCAAACCAAGAGAAGTTCAAGAAATGTAATTCACAGAGAAGAGATCATTCCAGGAAAGTTCGAGAATTTGGAAGAAACTCAAGAGATTTCATTCACGGAGAAAAGATCATCTCTGGGGAGTTAGAGTTTCTTTGACAAATTCTAAGGGTGACAGTCTGAGAAAAGGTTCACCGAGAATACTGCCTTTCTCTTTGTTCCATATTGTTGAACCCCAAGAGAAGGGAAGACTGTATCTGGAATCCTACGGGGGATCTAGTTTTGTTTGTATTTAAGAGTGAACAACAGGCTTTACCTAGTGCTAGACGTAGTTGCCGGGGAAAACTCTAAATAACTATACTAGTATCACACAGTGGATATGTGACAAGTATATAAAAAGGATGTGAAACAAGACTTACAGTGAAGCAGCCCCACAATACAGTTATATATGAAAGCGGTAAATGAAAGCGGATAAACACTTACCCGTTGTAGAGCTTCCATGTTGTTTTGTTAGTTGTTCAACAAAGAAAGTTTTGATAACAACATATATTTGAATTCAAAATCAAAGGAGAAAGTGCTTTGAAAAGATTGTTGGGGCTTATAGCTGAAGGAGAGGCCCAAGCTTTAACGATGATTGCACCGTTGTTTTGAAAACTGTACAGAGGGACTTATACAATATGTGAGGCCCACACCATTTTGGTTTCAAAAATAAGGGTTGGGTCTTACAATCTATTAGAGGCCCAAAGATTTATTTTTTGTACAAGAGATGGGACTTACAACTCAAGGAGAAGCCCAGGGTGAATTGTTTGGCAACGGCGATCGCGCCGAGGTTTTGAAAACACAGTGGGTCTTATACAATATCTGAGGCCCAAATCATTTTTGTTTCAAAAAGGGGTTGGGTCTTACACTCTATTAGAGGCCCAAATAAATTTAAAGAAAAGAAATGGGGCTTATAACACGAGGGTAGGCCCAGATGATTTGATTTTTGAACTGGCGATTGCGCCGAGATTTTTCTTTTAACGCAAAGGGACTTATACAATATCTGAGGCCAAAAATTCTTTTGGTTAAAAGAGTATTGGGTCTTACACTCTATTAAAGGCCCAAAGATTTATTTTTGTACAAGTGACGGGACTTACAGCTCAAGGAGATGCCTAGATGGTCTTATTTTAATCTGGCGATTGCGCCGAGATCTTTGAAAACACCGTGGGTCTTATACAATGACTGAGGCCCAAACTATTTTGGTTTCAAAGAGGGGTTGGGTCTTACACTCTATTAGAGGCCCAAATATTGTTTGAAAATGATTGATGAGGGTGGAATCAATCAAAACTCTAATTTCATCATTTTTTAAAGTAAATTCTTAAAGAAAATCAATAAAAAATGATAAAACACCAAATAAGCTTAAATAAACAACTTGTGATTTTTGGTTAAGGTTTGAAAAATGAGGTTTTAACCACAAGATGAATTAAAACTCATTGGGTTTTGATTTTCAAGATGAATATTCACTTTTAAAATGTTCAAAAACAATAAAAAATGAACTTATTCATAAAAATACCAACTATATTAAATAAATAATATAAATTTTATTTTTTTGTGGAATAAAATATTTCAACATTTTTGTGATTTTATTTCAAAAAGAACCAATAAAAAGTAATTAAAATTGAGGGAGTTATTAATTTTTCAAATCATTAAAAATAATAAGAAAAATAATCAAATATGAAAAAGGGGTAAAAAAAGAGGATCTGGGGCGAGGGGGATTCGAACTCTAGACCTCTTGTCTGCAATGTGCGCGTCCCACCAATGGGGTGGTGATACATCCGTGTATCAAACCCCAGCCACAAATATACAAGGCTTACCCTGTTTTTGGCCTGGCCAAGGCAAGGCAAGGCAAGATTTTGGCCAAAAACGTGAAGCTTGTAACTTTCTCATTTCTACATGGATTGGGACAAAATTTAGGTCTATCCTACCTAGAATTTCACAAGGAATCCAATGGTGGTGGTGGCTTTTTCAGATAAGGTCCCCATTTTAAAACCCGATAGTGGTTTTGAAATAGGCCTCCATTTGCATTTTCTGTGCTACCTCATGGTACAGGCATGAATTACATGATGAATTGGTCCAAACACAACATATATTACATGTATGAGATGTGTATGATCAGTGGACTTCAAAGCAATGCATATTTTTGAGAGTTCAAGTTGAGATGCTTACCTCTTTAGGAGCTTTTTGGGCAATCTGTTAAGTGCTTTGTTCCAGAAATGTTTTGATGCCTTGAACACCCTCAAATGACCCCTTGGAAGCTTTTACGATGATGGAATCAGCTGAAAACCTCAGGAATGGAAACTGGCCCTTTCTTGCAAAAGGGACAAAAGTGGCCAAAATAGCAACTCTCTCAAATGGTGTTCCAGATGTGGGGAACCGTTTGGGACAGTTCAAGGATGATATTTGGAGTGTGTTTGAGGTTTTATCTAGTTTTGAAAGTGACTGAATCAAGACATGGCTTGAAAATGCAAAAAGGTCCTATTTTGAGGTTTTGAGAAGGGACTTTGAGATTTTGGTGTTACAGGTCACTTGTGAGAGGTTGGACAGCTTAGATATGACATATTGGATGTGTTTGGATCATGAGATATGATAGAATTGCTCTCTAACTCAAAAACTCAGAGTTACCTTGCTAAAGAAGGCATTTTTGCCTAGAGAAAGAGATTTTGAGGAAAGCAAGTGTTGTAGTGCTTTGGTGTACTTAAACTGAGCACAAATGAGCTCTATTTATAGTAGAGCAAGTTTGTTTTGGCTGCAATAGTGAATGGCAACTGCTGTTGAGGTTTGGTAAATGTTGATCAATAGGAATCCAAGTCTCCTCTAGCCAATGACTAGAGGTTAGAGCACAGGCCTATTGTCCCTTGGTTCAGAGATCATCCTTGACTCATTCAGTTGGAAATGGCTCAGTTCATGTCACCTTGGTGCATCCACTGAATGCTCCAGAACAAAATTGGAGTCTTGTCCCCTCTTTAGGGTTTTTTAGGTTTGGCATACTACTTTTAGTTCCAAAGACTTGGGAGGCTTATGGATCAGTGTTTGTCCCTCCTTGGTCCCTCCCTGAGGTGTTCAGATGGATAAACTTATTTGTCATTTGCACAAATTGCTCAAATCGAGCAAAATGCACAAATATGCCTAGTTATGGCTGTTGCAGCAAGGCATATTGCCACTGTCATAACTCTTAGCTCAAATGGAATTTCACGGAGTTCTTGGCCATTTTGGAAAGCTCTCATATGATACAACATATGTGTGATCATAGTTTGTATTGACACTTTTTGGATCCAAGTGAAAAATACCCTTACATTTTGGAAAAAGTGAAACAGATTCTGACTTAGTGAAAATTTCACTAAGTGTTGGAAAAAGTGACATTTCATGTTTTCAGCCAATTTGATCCAACCATAACTCAAAATCCATGATGAATTGCAATGAGGTGTAGTTGACACTTTTAAAGTTTACCATGAGAGCTACAAATCCATATTTGGATCAGCCCAAATGGTTGCTTGGATCTCAAGTTATGATCCTTGGAAGTTGGCACCCTAGCCACTTTGTTTCATAACTTAGAAAAATTCTAAGTTTTTATGGTTACCCCTTTTACAAGTTATCCCACTTTTCTTGATTTTTCTTGATGAATGATGATTCAAATCACACATTAGCATCATTTTAGGGTTAGGGGGCCATAATTGATCAAAAAATCAAAAAGTCAAACTTTGACTTTTGGGCACAGTTGACTTTTTATCAGATGAATTCCAAACTGTGCGATCCTCTATGAAATGAAGTCCTTGACCTAAATCAAACTTGATGGATTGATTTCATAGGTGTTATAGGGTGTATTGAATCATGTCCCAAGGTTTGGGGGCATGTCCGGGTCAAAAGTCAAAGGCACAGTTGACTTTTTCTCGCGAAACCCTAACTGTGGTTTTGATGAACTTGAAACTTATGAATCAAGCTTCTTGGATCAATCCATTGTTGCAAATGGATCAATGTAGTGTATTAGAGACCTTTAAATCATGTCTTGTGGTCTTGGCTCATGTTTTGTCCCAAAAGTCAACTTAGGGGTGAATTAGGTCAAGAAACCCTAATTCCTGATTTTTTATAAATGCATCCCCTGAGGTTAAATTGACTTGGTGATTGGGTCCATGAGGTCCCATAGAGTATTTTGGGTTATACTTTGAAGCATTGGCTCATGCCTAGAGGAAAATTTCCATCTGGAGGCCCTGGTCGACCAAAACCTTAATTTGGTGACACTGGCGATCTTGAGGCTTAATTCCATTGGAATGTTGCAGCCTTGTGCTTGATCCTTGATGTGGGAGTCCTCTTGATTCATTGTGGATGTTTGAGAGGTTAGACAAGTTGAAGATCATGTCATTCCTTGATTGATCCTTTGTCTAAGAGCTCTAAGAGGGCTTGAAACCCTAATCCTTGCTTGTAGTGAATGCTCAGCCATCTTTGGGGAGACTGATGAGGCATGATGGTACATCCATATTGTGCTGATGATTTTCACAATGATGGGAAATCTTAGTGGTCAAAATTTGGGGTATGACAATAACCTGACCCCGAACTCCCCAACCTCTTTAAGCATTTGTTCAGAAAAACATTTGCGTGAAAGGTTAGTTTTAGATAGCTTCCCTTTCCTTTCCAGCTTCACAAGATAAATAAGAAATCAGAAAGTAGCACCTCACTACTACCATTGCGGTGAGGAGAAACCCATGGCGATAAGGTGGTCGCGTCACCGACAAAAATTGCACGCTACAGGAAAATGGCGACTCTGCTGGGGAGTCCCATTAGGATCTGTCTTACCTTAGTCATCATTCGTCACCATTTTCCAACAGGAAAATAGCGACTCTGCTGGGGACCTAAACTAGGACTAGGATTAGAATTCCTAAGAGGTCTAGGTTGTTAGAAACTTTCTACATACTATATATATACTACTTTTCCTACTTGATATCCGTGTTTATTTTTCTATCAATGGGAATGCAAGTGATGTCGCATGTGGAAAGTTTGAGAGAACCCTAAGATAAGTGATGGCATAGACAGGTGGACTTACAAGGAGTGATTCCCGAATAAGTGATCCTGGTAGACCATCAAATCAGGTGAGGGCCCGTGTGGATACTATGTTGAACGACTAACGTCGTGAAAATAGACGCTATCCCAGTGCGGCACCCGTGACCCTGAGGATTTAGTAGACATTAACCATGTGACCATTTGGCAGTGCGGTAGCTATCGAGAATAGTTGATACGCGATACTACACCCAAATTGAGATTACCCTAGGATGCTACAGCTCGCTCGGGTGAACCAGCTTGCTGTTGTTATCCCTAGGGGGGTTAATAATTTTGGGAACCTTTAACCCGTTCTACATGTACAAAAATTTACCAGAATACAACCTTTGGGGATGGGTAGAGCCATGACTCCATGCTCGTGACGTTGAACCCTTGAACCTATGATTTTTCAATGTTTTTATGTGCTGTATTCATGCATTCATGTAAAAAACTCTTAAACAAAGAAAAAATCTTCTCTCTTCTCTTTTTTTTCTTTTTCAAAATAAACTAAAACAATAATTGCAAATATCAGAAAGAAAGATTGCGTTATAGATTTCGGTAGAAGAAAGACGCACAAGTACACCTTCAAGGCTCCGAAACTAGGGGATTTAAGAAGGTTGGAAAGGATGATTACCAACCCTGATGCTTTCAGAGCTAAGCACGGAGGGTTGTTGCCTCTGTTAAGGGTCCACGTTGTTGAAGGAATCCTGTCTACATTAATTCAACTTTACGATCCGGTTTATCACTGTTTCACATTCCCGGATTATCAACTTGCACCAACACTAGAGGAGTACTCTCACCTAACTGATTTACCCATCACTGACCAAGCTCCCTTTTCTGGACTGGAAGAAATTCCAAAAGAATAAACCATTACAAGAGCAATCTATTTGGATGAGTCAGAAGTCAGGATTCACATGACCACTAAGGAAGGAATCCAAGGTTTACCAGCCAAGTTTTTGGTAGAGAAAGCCCTGTACTTTGCCAGTATAGGAAACATTATTGCTTTCGAAGATATCTTTGTTCTGCTCACATATGGGTTATTCCTTTTTCCCAACATCGATAACTTCATCGATACCAATGCCATTAAGATATTTCTGATTGGAAACCCCGTACCAACCTTGCTCGCAGATGCTTATCATTCTGTACACTTAAGGAATTTGTACAGCGGAGGAATGATCACATGATGTGTACCCTTACTTTACAAATAGTCCACTTCCCATTTACCCAGGTCTGCTGCTTTTTGGGACCGTAAGAGTACTCTACGTTGGTCACAGAGAATCATGTCTCTTACCAACTCTAACATAGATTGGTACAATAGGATTTATGTGGGGATAATGATCATCGACAGATGTGGAAATTTCCCTAATGTACCTCTTATAGGAACTAAAGGAGGAATCAACTATCATCTAATTTTAGTTCACCGTCAACTCGGATACCCGATGAAGAATATACCACATAATGTTCATCTGGAAGGTCTTTTCTTCAAGGAAGGAGAAAATGACAGAGCACTAAAGAAGGAAATAGTGCATGCCTGGCAACATGTTCACAAGAAGGGAAGAGAGTCTCTAGGAAAACTAGACTGTATCTCCGTGGAACCTTATCTCCACTGGGTGCAAACTAGAGCCCTCAAGCTGAAGATGCCTTACCCTCGTCAAGAAGTTCTTTCGTTAAAGGAATATGTCCTTTATTTTATGTTTGATACGAAAAAACTTCAGGTCACTCTCAACAAAGTTCAATGGGAGAAAAGTTCTTGGAAAAACAAGTACTGAATTCTCAATGTGGAGTGTACCAAAATTCAGGAATTGTTAAAAGAAAAGGATGCTCTGATTAAGATACTAGAGCAGCATGTTGTAGAAAATCAAGAAGACCGAAGAAATTTGCTCGCTCATTTCGCTTGGCAAATGACTGACAACCCGACAACGGCTAAAGAGCCCCAGTTAAAGAAAAAGAAAATACCAGAACCAGCATCTGAGTTCTCTTCAGAGAGGATTCAGGATCCATAAACTTAGACATTTCCTTTTACAGCACTTTGTAAAATACTGTATTTTCCATTTCCGCAATCTTTCAAATTCAATAAAACAGGGTCTCCACCCTTTACTGTATGATATTTGCAATCTATTTGTTGAAGTTTCTTTTTGATTAAATCAAAAAACAAAAATATATATATCATTGCATTCATCATTCTCACATAACGCGTTCTTCTTATCTTCGAATCTCACGTATGTGTTACGATTCTAGAAATAAACTGTCTCATTCATACAATACTCGGGCCAATCGACAAAAGAAAATGGACGATCTCGAGGAAGAGAACAGAGAGCTGAGTGAATAAGTCGACGCTTTGAAGAAAGATCTGAGAAAACTTCACAGTGACATGCAATCTCTGGCAACAGCTTAGAGGCAAAAATAAAAGACTGTGATCTCAGATATCACATCTACACCCATAGTGGAGACATATGATCCTCGGTACAACATGCCTAAAGATCGCCCCTGTGGCATGCCTATCAACTTTGTCCCTGAAGGATACATCATGCCGGTCACTGAAGACCCCGAAACTACAGCAGGAACCGCTGGGCCTGAAGGTTACAAACTTCGGGAAAGCCAAAATGCAAGAGTGATGATAGGGACTCCTGAAGGTCACAAACTTCGGGGCATGGAAGCACCAAGAGTCACCGCCATAATGACTATACCACAACCAGTGGTACACACTGTTCCGGAAGGACAGATTCCACAAGTAGTTGCTGGTGGAAATGAGGACATGTACGAAAGAATGAATGGGTTTCAGGAGCAATTCCTGGAGATGCAGAAGGAAGTGCATGTGATTCGCGGTCAGGATTTATTTGGAAATGACGCCGCAAACCTTTGTCTGGTCCCTAATGTGAAAATGCCACATAAATTCAAGGTGCCTAACTTTGAAAAATTCAAGGGCAACTCTTGACCTCAAAGTCATTTGGTGATGTATACTCGAAAGATGTTAACCCAGGCGAAAAATCAACAGCTACTGATCCATTATTTCCAAGACAGTTTAACCGGTGCCACACTCAAATGGTACATAGGTTTAAACCGCGCCAAGATCAACACTTTCAGAGATCTCGGCGCTGCCTTTGTTTAGCAGTATAAGTATAACCTGGACATGGCACCAGATAGAGATCAACTCAGAGCAATGTCACAGAAGGACAAGGAAACTTTCATGGAATATGCTCAGAGATGGCGAGAAATTGCCACCCAGATCTGTCCCCCTCTTGAGGAAAAAGAGATGACCAAGATATTTTTGAAAACCTTGAGCTCATTCTATTACGGTCGAATGGTCGCCAGTGCGCCCAGTGAATTCACTGAGATGGTGAACATGGGAGTGCGCCTTGAAGAGGCAGTCCGACAAGGACGTTTGGTCAAAGATGCAGAACCATCAAGCCGTACCAAAAAATACGGTAGTGCTTTCCCAAAGAAAAAAGAGCAAGATATTGATAATATCTCTCTCGAAAAGCAAAATCCAAGGTATCAACCAGTAGCAGCGATAACTCCAGCTATCAACCTTGTGCCTGCTCCAACGTATCAACCTTAGGTTGCTCAAAGCCAACCAAGTCAGCCACAGTATCAGCAAAGGACTCAACAGCCTCTTCAGCAGGCTCGTCCTCAGTACAACAATAATAATCGTACGACACGGCCACCAGGGTTTGACCCTATACCAATGTTGTACGCAGAACTGTTTCCACTACTACTGGTCAAGGGGCACGTCCAAACTAGAACTCCTCTTACGATACTGGAAAATCTGCCTTTTTGGTTCAAAGCGGATCAAACATGCCCTTATCATCAAGGAGGACCGAGGCACAACATTGAAAACTATCTCAGCTTCAAGTCTGATGTGCAAAAGCTTGTCAGGAATGGGTCTTATCTTTCAAAGATGTTAATCCAAATGTTCAGATGAACTCGTTGCCTCAACATGAAAAGACTTCAGTAAATTTGATAGAGAAGGAATTTAGTCGCAGTTATCAAGTTCACGATGTACTCCTATTAGGAACCAATCTGGTCAAGATGCATTGCAGACAGAGCGGGTACGGTCATGTACCACCTCACAATTATCACCAGTGTGATATCTGCTCAAAGAATAATCAAGGATGTTCCGTAGTGCAATTATCTCTACAAGAACAAATAAACCTCGGATGGATTCAAGATCATCGAATCCGTGAGGTCAATATGGCTCACGCAAATACCAACATTGTCCAGAACCACAACATTCTGACGATGAATGTCAACTTGGTGGCAATGCACTCAAGGCAATGTCAATACCATGATCTGCCACGACACGATTACAATTCCTGTCCGATCTGCTCAATAAGCAATCAGGGATGCTCTTTTGTACAAGAGGCCCTCCAGCGTCAGATGGATCTCTGATGGATCCAGGACTATCAGGAGAGAAATAATCATCAAGTCAATATGATTCAGATCTTTAATATTCACTTGATGAATACCAGTCTGGTATAATTACACGCTAAGCAGGTCAGGCTCGGTTTTCTGGCTTCACATGATTATCAAGACTATAAAGTGTGTCATAAAGACGACCAAGGATGTGCACTTATCCAAAGAACACTTCAACACTTGTTGGACCACTGGTGGCTTCCGATTTACTTGGATGAAGCTACACAACATATCAGTATGACTGAAGAGAATCCTGATAGGTATCAAAGTCAGGACGTCCGCTCTATGAAAACAGATCTAGTAAAGTTGCACTGCATACAAAGCGGACGTGGCCGGGTGCCACCACATAATTATGAGCGTTGTAGAGTTTGTTCAGAGAATAACCAAGGATGCTACCTTGTACGGTCAGCTCTTTAAAATCAGTTGGACCACAAAGAGATCTGACCATGTTCAAGTTCTGGGTCGACCAACGGGATACCCGACTATCTCCCTGATCAAAGCAAAGACGTTGTCTTAATCTCTAATCATGAAATGGCCAAAGACGTATGCGCCATAATCCCTCTACTCCATGAATCAAGAGTTCCTCTTGATAGTAGAAAGGTTCCCAACCAGGAACCAATTGAGGCCGGCTACGATGGTCAAAAAAATCAAAAGGCTCTTGTGGTTATCTATCTGCCGGGACCAATATTGTACTAATCCGATAAAGCTATCCCTTACAAGTACGGTGCAACAGCAATTGAAAATGGAAAGGAAACTCCATTACCCTCTGTCGTAAACATTGCCGACATTAGTCGAGTAACACGGAGTGGTCGAATCTTCAATAGAGGAGTAGGAGAACCCACCAAGGAAAAGGAACCTCAAACAAAAGTTCCCAATCAACCAGTCGGACAATCCAGTAATCCATAACTAGTAAAGAACAACAATGAGATACTGAAGCTCATCCAGAAAAGCGAGTACAACATTGTTGACCAATTGTTGCACACTTCTTCAAGAATCTATGTGTTATCTCTCTTGCTTAGTTCCGAAGCTCACAGGGAAGCTTTGCAGAAAGTCTTAGAGCAAGCTTTCATAGAACAAGATGTGACGATAAGACAATTTGACGACATCATATCCAACATCACATCCTGCAACAATTTAGGATTCCGTGATGAAGAACTGCCAGAAGAAGGCAAAAATCACAATATGGCACCTAACATTACAGTCAACTGCCAGGACGATGCTTTAGCCAGCGTACTGGTAGACACGGGATCAGCTCTGAATGTTATGCCAAAATCTACTCTGATGCGACTATCATTTCAAGGATCTCCGATGAGAGGCAGTGAGATCATCGTCAAAGCATTTGACGAATCCAGAAAAACAGTTATCAGTGAAGTCGACCTTCCCATAATTATTGGTCCTCACACTTTCCAAGTCACTTTCTAGGTCATGGACATCCAGGCAGCATACAGCTGTTTATTAGGAAGACCTTGGATACACGAAGCTGGGGCAGTCACTTTGACACTTCACCAGAAGCTGAAGTTCGTCAAGAATGACAAGCTAGTCATAGTATACGGAGAGCAAGCCTTAATCGTGAGCAACTTATCATCATTCTCTTGTGTAAAACCAGAGGAGGTTGTTGGAACTCAGTTCCAAGCACTCTCGTTGAGCAATGAGAATCGATCAGAGAGAGAAACGTCGATTTCCTCATACAAATATGCTCTCAAAGTGATCAAGAGTAATGGCATAAAAGGATGGGGACAGGTTGTCATTCCTACTGATAACAAGACAAAGAAAGGTCTTGGTTTTTCTTCAAACTATACCAGACTATCAAGAAAGATGAAATTTTTTATCCCATTCAGGACTTCTTCCACAGTGGAGGCTTCCTCCACCCAGTGTCTCAAGAAGTACACACCATCAACGAGGGTGACTCCTCCGATACAGATAAAGAGTGGAAGTCCTATCTCAAGGAGGACGGTTATATATCTCAGGGTGAGGCACATATGCCATTTTGCTTTCCCATGCAGAATCCGAGATATATACCAAGATCAGACGTCAAGATGATGTATGGAGATTGTGATCCTGAGGGATGCCGTGCTCCGCCTAACTCATTATAGGAGGATACTCTGATGAAATACAACTTTGACTATGACTATTTTGACCCCCTGGATGACTTGTCTATCTGCAAGTTGTACCCAGAAGACTTGGGGAAAAAGAGTCAGCCAAATGATGCTTATCAGCTGAGTAATATAGAAAAGAATACATGTGTCCCCATTGAGTCATGGGATCGTTACTTAGGGCATTCTGAAGATATCCAGCACAATGATGAATCTGCAAAGATTTCAGCACAAGAATTCATCAACTATGCTTTTCCCTAGGTCAACGTCATCGAGAAGGATGACTCCTCTTCTCCCACCAAAGTATGGGACACCTTAGGACAGTCGAGTGGCAAGTACGACTTCTTGGTCAAGTACACTGCTCCTGAAAGCTCTCGTATCAGGCTCGAAGACATCCAACCAACTGGATGGGGAGATCTTCCTGAGAGTGAAAAAACTGTGCAAGATACAACGGAAGAGTTCGTCTACGACAACTCTGCCTGGGAGGAAGACTCCAATGATCCTGCTCCGCCAGAAATCAGCGTCATTTCTGAGGACAGACCAAGAAAGAAGGTAGCAGACTTTGTGATTCACCGAGGAGTTCGCCGTTAATGGGTTGCTGTCGATGTCCCGAAAGTCGTCCATAAGTCTAAGTAATTGCCATCTTTGTTTTAACCTTTCACCCTGCCCAGGTGAAACGGATGTTTTTATAGGGCTCACTTTCTGTAAATGTCCCTCTTCGCTTTGCCCAAAGCGATAGAGTTTTGTTTTATAGGGCTGTAGTTTCAAGAATCGACTAAATCATAAATAAATAAACGTCATTCGGTAATTTCCGCATTTATTGTTGTTTTCACTTTTCGTTTTTCAGAAAATGGTAATCCTAAAACAGCCCAAAAATAAATAAAAACAAGCATTTTTCAGAAAATACACTGCACACTCTTGCATTTCTCTCTATCTCTTCTAAAAAACAATCATCACGTTATGCAGATTACTTGGTTTAAGCCCCATTGAAACATACGATCCAATGCTTTCTCTCAACTTTGATTTCCCGGTATTTGAAGCTGAAGAAGAAGAAGACGAAGAAATTCCAGAAGAGATCTCACGATTACTCAGACAAGAAGAAAGGTCCATTGAACCTCACAAAGAGCCGTTGGAAACGGTCAACTTGGGTTCAGAAGAAGAGAGGAAAGAAATCAAGATTGGGGTACTGCTCAGTCCAACTGTCAAAGAAAACTTGATAAAACTTCTCAAAGAGTTTCCAAATGTATTCGCTTGGTCCTATAAGGACATGCCAGGGTTGGATACCAACATCAGGGAACATCATTTACCGTTAAGATCAGAATGTCCACCAGTGAAACAAAGGCTGAGATGGAATCATCCTAATATGGCCATCAAGATAAAATAGGAAGTGCAAAAACAAATTGATGCAGGTTTCCTTGCCACCTCAGAATATCCTCAATGGCTAGCCAACATAGTACCAGTTCCGAAAAAGGACGGAAAAGTCAGAATGTGTGTAGACTACAGGGATCTGAACAAAGCTGGTCCAAAGGATGACTTTCCCTTACCGCACATAGACATGCTGGTAGACAGTACAACAAAGTTCAAAGTCTTCTCCTTCATGGATGGATTCTCGGGCTATAATCAAATCAAAATGGCGCCGAAAGACATGGAGAAAACTTCATTTATCACCCCATGGGGCACCTTTTGTTACAAGGTAATGACGTTTGGTTAGAAGAACATTGGGGCAACCTATCAAAGGGCCATGACTACTCTGTTTCACGACATGATGCACAAAGAAATTGAAGTGTATGTCGATGATATGATTGCAAAATCTAAAACAGAAGAGGAGCATGTGACCCACTTGTCCAAACTATTCGAGCGTATGAGAAAGTACAAACTCCGCTTGAATCCAAATAAATGCACGTTCGGTGTCCGCTCAGGGAAACTTTCAGGGTTCATCGTCAGCCAGAAAGCAATTGAGGTTGATCCTAACAAGGTCAAGGAAATTCAAGAAATGCCTTCACCAAAGACTGAAAAATAGGTCAGAGGATTTCTGGGACATGCGCGCCAATATTTAAACTACTCAGAAAGAATCAAAGTTGTGTATGGACAAAAGACTGCTAAAAAGCTTTCGACAGTATCAATGAGTATCTGTTGAATCCACCAATCCTGTCACCTCCAGTGGAGGGAAGACCACTGATCATCTACCTAACAGTCTTGGAAGACTCAATGGGCTGTGTACTTGGCCAACAAGATGAAACAAAAAGAAAAGAGTCTGCCATCTACTATTTAAGCAAGAAATTCATGGATTGTGAAACTTGGTACACTATGCTTGAGAAAACTTGTTGTACTCTGGCCTGGGAAGCCAAACGTCTTCGCCAGTACATGATTTGTGACACTACTTGGTGAATCTCCGAAATGGATCTGATCAAGTGCGTCTTTGAAAAGCCTGCTCTCACGGGAAGGATTGCCCGTTGGCAGATGTTGTTATCGGAATACGACATCGAGTACCATGCTTAGAAAGCCGTCAAAGGGAGTATTTTAGCGGATCATTTGGCTCATCAACCGATTGACGATCAGGGATCAGTCGGATTTGACTTCCCAGATGAAGATATCATGTACTTAAAAATGAAAGATTGCGATGAACCGCTACCCAGTGAAGGGCCAGAACCAGGTTCCCAATGGGGACTAATCTTTAACGGAGCTGTCAATAATTATTGAAACAAAATTGGGGCAATCATCCTAACACCTCAGGGTACCCACATTCCTTTCACCGCCCGACTGACATTCAAGTGCATAAACAATGAGGCCAAATACGAAGCTTGTATCATGGGTCTCGAAGAAGCAATCGACTTAAGGATCAAGAATTTGGATGTGTATGAAGACTCAGTCTTGGTTATCAATCAAATCAAAGGAGATTGGAACACATACCAATCAGAACTGATCCCTTACAAAGATTACGCGAGAAGGTTGTTACCATTCTTCAACAGAATCGAGTTTCATCATATCCCTCATGAAGAAAATCATATGGCGGATGCACTAGCCACTCTCTCTTCCATGATTAGTGTAGGTCAATGGAACGACGTACCAAAGATTAACATAATGCGCCTTGAAAGGCCCGCTTATATCTTCATGGTTGAAGCAGTCATAGACGACAAACCTTGGCATCACGATATCAAATTCTTCCTTCAGAAACAAGAGTACCCACCTGGGGCATCAAGAAAAGACAGGAAGACTCTTAGAAGGCTGGCAGGCAACTTCTTCCTGAGCGACAATACACTCTATAAGAGAAACTTTGACATGGTCTTGCTCCGATGGGTAGACAGACTAGAAGCAAACATGCTGATAAAAGAAATTCACGAAGGAACCTTTGGCACTCATGCCAACGAACACACAATGGCCAAAAAAATTCTGAGAGTCGGGTACTATTGGTTGACAAAGGAATCCGATTGCTACAAATACATGAGGAAATGTCACAAGTGTCAAATATACACTGACAAAATCCATGTACCGCCAACGCATCTCAAAGTTCTTTCTTCTCCATGGACTTTTTCTATATGGGGAATCGACGTGATTGGTATGATCGAACCCAAGGCTTCAAATGGACATCGGTTCATCCTGGTAGCCATTGACTACTTCACCAAGTGGATCGAAGCAGCGTCATACGCTAATGTAACCCGACAAGTTGTGGTCTGATTTATCAAAAACAATCTCATCTGCCGTTATGGTGTTCCAAGTCAGATCAATACTGATAATGGATCTAACTTGAACAACAAGATGATTAAAGAGTTGTTTGCTGAGTTCAAGATCGAACACCATAACTCGTCTCCCTACCGACCTAAGATGAACGGAGCGGTAGAAGCGGCTAACAAGAATATCAAGAAAATTGTTCAAAAGATTGTTGTAACCTATAAAGACTGGCACGAGATGCTACTATTTGCTCTTCACGGTTTTCGAACATCTGTCCGCACTTCAACAGGGGAAACCCCTTTCTCTCTAGTATATGGCATGGAGGCAGTGCTTCCCATAGAAGTAGAGATCCCATCAATCCGGGTATTAATGGAAGTTAAGTTAACCGAGGCTGAATGGTGTCAATTCGACACGATGAACTGAACCTAATTGAAGAAAAGCGAATAACGGCTATGTGCCATGGTCAGTTGTATCAGCAAAGAATGAAGAAAGCGTTTGACAAAAAGGTCTGACCCCGTGTCTTCAAGAAAGGAGACCTTGTGCTCAAAAAGATACAATCATTCCTTACTGATTCCCGGGGCAAATTGACTCCGAATTATGATGGTCCCTATATGGTCAAGAAAGCCTTCTCAGGCGGCGCCTTGAGACTCGCAACCATGGATGGAGAAGAATTTTCCTACCCCACGAATATTGATGTAGTCAAGAAATACTTTGCCTAAATAAAAAAAAATGTCTCGGTGGATTGAAAACCCGAAAGGGCGGTCCAAGAAAAATTTAGAGACATAATAAATAAATAAAAAATCATCCTGATGGATTGGAAATCTCATAGTACAATCCAGGAAAAAGTTAGGGATTAATGGCAAGTAACTACGTCTGATCAGTTCAACTCCTCAGCAGTAGCGTCATCCATCAGAAAACTTCCAATCAAGGTCATCTTCGACAGAAGCTCAGGTTGTCCAGAATTCAAAGTTGGTAGAAGGATAACGGTCGTTATGTTTCAATGTAGCCCTTTTCCCTTAAAATTACCATTTTCTAAACTTTGTAAATGCTCTATGGGATCACGCGCTTGGCTGATTTCCATCCTATCAATAAAATTTGACCCTAGTGCTTTTGTTTGCAATTCTCATTTGTTTTAGTTTTACATAATGACATTTTTAACATAATCAACGATTCTTGAAATAAAACAAAAATGAATTTAATTGTCTAAAAATTTTTTGCTTTTAAAATAAAGATGGCAATTTCTTTTTTTGCTGAACGCAAAAAGAACATCGATCGCTTCTCTAGAGGTGATTGAACCTCAAAGTGCAGAATCAAAGTACTCCTTCTAAACCAGTGCACCTAAATGAAGGATCAACGGTTTCAGATGACCTGTCCAATCTGGTATCCCCGACGGAGTTCTTACCTCTTAAGACCGATTAAATAGTACTGTTACCCCCACAGGGTCTACTTTTCCTAAGCAAGGCAGAATTGCTATCTTGAACCAATGATATTTTTCATCCCCCGCGGTGGCCGAGTATCGAGTCGTGTTCATCCAACAGTCTGTATGTCGCGTCAGTTTTGTCAGCATAAACATACATACATCATGCATATTTGATTCACATTCATAATCATATTGCATTAATATCACTATGGTCATATTCATTTCCCAAGTGATAAAGTCCTCTTATCAATCGAGTTGTCAGTTCTTTCCTCGTCAGGAGATGTTTTGTCTGAGCAATTTCTCCCTAGTTTATTTTTGGATTGGAGACGGTCCTCGATCACTTTGATAACTTGAACCTCTGAAAAACAAGAAGACATTCGACAAACGTCACTCTTCACCATTGAAGATGATATTTTCGCTTTCCCGGATTAAAGAAAATCCCCAGAGAAAGCCTCGCAACTAAAGACTCTCGGTAACACATCAGCACCTCAAAATTAGATTACATCATATGGAATTTCTCCGAAAAGATCTTGACGAAAGTATGATGTAATATCCCCAAGCAGAAAACAGTCTCTTAAGAGACTCGTTTTCCCCAGTAGAGTCAACAAATGACGTCTCCAACAGAGAAGTTTGCACACCTCTACAACTCAGATAAATGGGGACCCCCAGCAAGTCTGACCTCAAACTTTTTTTCCATCAAATGGCATCTCCCCAGTGAAACTTGGTGTGAAGTTTGTAGAAGAACGCTACACACAGCGTCCCTTGTCAAGGAAGAAACTCAACAAGGAGAAACTGAGACCAGTTCCATGGCTGACAACCAGGATCGAGGGGAAGTTTATTAAAGAAACTAAGACCAGTTCCATGGTTGAAAACCAGGATCAAGGGGAGGTTTATTACAAAAAAAACTAAGACCAGTTCCTTGGCTGAAGACCAGGATCGAAGGGAAGTTTATTTCAAAAATTGAGACCAGTTCCTTGGCTAAAGACCAGGATCGAGGGGAAGTTTATTTTAGAAACTGAGACCAGTTCCGTGGCTGAAGACCAGGATCGAGGGGAAATTTTACCCTTTTATAAGTACCATTGCTTAGCAAAATAAGATGGATGGGAAAATTGCCATTCATAACCATCGTCAAAATTTCGGGTATTCCGATATTTAATCCTCTTGCACCCCGAATGCCCGAATACCTTCGCCATTCACACTTTCGGGTCCAAGAAGATTAAATAGGGGCATCTGTCATACCCCAAATTTTGACCACCAAGATTTCCCATCATTGTACAAATCATCACCACAATATAGATATGCCATCATGCCTCATCAACCTCCTCAAGGATTGTGGAGCATTCACTACAATCAAGAATTAGGGTTTTGATCCCTCTCAGAGCACTTAGACAAAAGATCAATCAAGAAATGACATGATCTTCAACTTGTCTAACCTCTCAAACACCCATAAGAGATCAAGAGGACTCCCACATCAAGAATCAAGCACAAGGTTGCAACATTCCAAGTGGATCAAACCTCAAGATCGCCAGTGTCACCAAATTAGGGTTTTGGTCGACCAAGGCCTCCAGATGGAAATTTTCTTCTGGGCATGAGCCAATGCTTCAAAGCATAATCCAAGAAGCTCCAAGGGACCTCATGGACCCAATCATCAAGTCAATTTAAGCTCAGGGGATGCATTCATCAAAAATCAGGAATTAGGGTTTCTTGAACTAATTCACCCCTAAGTTGACTTTTGAGGCAAAGCATGAGCCAAGACCTCAAGAAATAATTTGAGGGCCTCAAATACACTACATTGATCCATTTGCAACAATGGATTGATCTAAGAAACTTGACCCACGAGTTTCAATTTCATCTGGACCACAATTTGGGTTTTGAAGGAAAAGTCAATTGTACCTTTGACTTTTGACCAAGACATGCTCCCAAACCTTGGGACATGATTCAAGACACCCTAAAACACCTATGGAATCCATCCATTAGGTTTGAGTTAGGTCAAGGACTTGATTTCACAAAGGATCGCACAGTTTGGATTTCATTTGATAAAAAGTCAACTGTGCACAAAATCAAGTTTGACTTTTTGGAATTTTTCACAAATATGGTTCTCCTAAGTCAAAAACAATGTTAATGTATGGTATTAATCATAATTCATTAAGAAAACTCAAGAAAAGTGAGGTTTCTTGCAAAAGGGGCAACTTTGAGAAACCAAAATTTTTCTAAGTCATGGAACAAAAGTGATTTTGTACCAACTTTGCAAGGTCATAACTCCTAAACCACAAGGCCTTTTTCTCCCATTCAAAGCTCAAATGAAAGTCCATCTGACATACTTTAAAAGTTTCAACTACAAGATATTCCAAATCCTCATGGATTTTGAGTTATGGACTGATCAAAATGACAAAAATGAAGAAAATTACACTTTTCCAACACTTAGTGAAAATTTGCCTAAGTTACCAGCCTTGGACATCAATGTTCATAAGGATTTTTCAGTTGGATTCAAATAGTTTTAAGACAAACTATGATCACACGTGTGTTGTATCATATGAGGGCTTTCTAAAAAGCACAAGAGCCTCCCATAACTCAACCTGAGCAAGGAGATATGATCCCCTCAAAATCACCATTTCCAACTGTCTTGTACAAGGCGGATTTTGGCATTTTGCTCGATTTGGCAAATTTGGACAACTCCAAGCCTTGTCATCCATTTGGACACATCAGATGATAAAATCCAAGGGGAATGATCTGATCCCCAAGCTTCCCAAGTCCAAGAATCTACATATAGCCATAACAAACCTAAAAAGGCTAAAAAGTGCAAAAGACTCCAATTTTGTTTCCAAGCATTCAATGGATGCATCAAGGTGGCATGGACTGAGACATTCCTAACTGAATGAGTCAAGATTCAGCTCTAAATCAAAGGACTATAGGCCTGTGCCCTAACCTTAAATCAATGGCTAGAGGAGACTAAAGATTCCCTAGGATCAACATTGGCCAAAGGCCTGTACCAGCTGCCATTCCTTATTGCTTGCAAAAAAAACTTGTTGCACTATAAATAGAGCTTATTTATGCTCAGTTTGAGTACACCAAAGCACTACAACTGATTCTTTCCTCAAAATTTCTCCCTTTAGGGAAAAATGCCTTCTTTTGCAAGTCATCTCTGAGTTTTTGAGTTAGAGAGCAATTCCAACCACTCTAAACATTCAAACACATTCCTTGAGGTATAAGGAAGTTGTCCAGATCATCATTACACATCTGTATTACCTCCATCATCAAGCTCGATCACTAGCTACAAGAGGTAGGTTCCTTTCAAACTACTACTATTTAAAATATGATGATTTTTGATGTGCACTGAGTATGGATAGCTTAAATGTGATGTTTAGGACATATTTGATCCATTAAAGTTGCTTAACATAAACTGCTTTTTTTTTGCAACTGTCCTGTTTTGCTATTCGAAGCACAACGAGCTTCAAGTGAACCTTTTGCTTCCTCTCGCTTCCTTTCGCTTCAAGCGAAGTTTGACCATTTTTGGTTCTGTTTCTAATCGCCTCGCCTCACTTCAGTTCGCTTAGTGATCGCTCGCGTAGCGAAGCATCTGGCCGCAACGGGAAGGTGTCAAGTCTTTGTTTTTTTTATCAACTGTTTTCTTCATGCTTAGGATATTTAGACATCCTCCATTTCTTAAAAGTGGACTCCAGCTTTCCCCTTGGTAGGTCACCACCTACTTGTAAGATGTTTGGACTTATATCATGCTTGAATGCTTACATGATACTTGTGTGTTTCTTTAAGATGTTTACTTTGAATTTCATCACATTCATCCTCCTTATTCATGTGTTATATCCATGTACTTTTGCTATAGGAATATCATTTTCCAACTTCATTAAGTTACCCCCCTTGAGTGAGGTTAGCTTGTTAGCCCTCCTCCTTAACCCTCTCATTCCCCTCCTTCCAAAGGAAAACTTCTCCATTGATTTCAATATCATGGATAGCTCATTATCATCTTGGCCTCATTAGATCCATCTCTCCTCTTGGGCCTCTAATAGTGTGTAAGACCCAACCCCCTTTGTACATACATTTTTTTTGGGCTTCAATCATTGTATAAGACCTGATACGATTTTCAAAATAACGGTGCGATCACTGTTTTTAATTTGGGCCTCTCTTTGAGTTATAAGTCCCATCTCTTGTACAAAAATAAACTTTGGGCCTCTTTGTAGAGTGCAAGTCCCATCCTTTTGTAAATATTTTGATTTTTGGGCCTCAGTCGTTGTATAAGTCCCGATACGATTTTAAAAATCTCGGCGCGATCGCCTTTTTTAAAACATTTTTCATCTGGGCCTCCCTTTGGTTGTAAGTCCCATTTTTCTTCTTTGTAATTACACGTTGGGCCTCTAATAGAGTGTAAGACCCATTCCTTGTAAATAAAAACCATTTTTGGGCCTCGGTCATTGTATAAGTTCCAATACGATTTCAAAAATCTTGGTGCGATCGCCGTTTTCAAACAAAATCATCTGGGCCTACCCTTGTGTTGTAAGTCCTATTTCTTTTCTTTTTCAAACACTTTGGGCCTCTAATAGAGTGTAAGACCCAATCCTTGTTGTACATAAACCTTTTTGGGCCTCAGTCATTGTATAAGTCCCGATACAATTTTCAGATCAACGGTACAACCACTGTTTTTTATTTGGGCCTCTCCTTGAGTATAAGCCCCAATCTTCTCTTTCAAAACAACTTTCCCCTTTGATTTAGATTCAAATCCATAGTTGTTATCAAAACTTTCTTTAATTTCTTGAACAACTAACCATACAGCTGTTACAATGGAAGCTTGCTCGCCTGTAAGTTTTTTTAGCTTTCTTTTACATACTTGCACACACACACACACACACACACACATATATATATATATATATATATATATATATATATAGATAATATTTATGCTGGAAGCTTGCTCACCTGTAAGTCCTCCTCTTTCAACATAGTCAAAACTAGTTCCCCATAGGAATTCCAGATACAGTCTTGCCTCCTCTTGGGCTTATACAATATGGAACAAAGAGAAAGGCATTATTCCCAGTGAAACTTTTCTCAGACTGCCACTATTAGAAAATTGTCAAAGAAATTTATTTCCCGGTGAAACCTCTCTTGAATTTCTTCAAACCCTGGAACTGTTCACTAAAGAAAAGATTATTCCCGGTGAATCTTTTCTTGAACTCTTCTTAGGTTTGGTCCCATAAGCTTCCTAAAAGCATCCCAGCCTCCTCTTGGGCTTTATACAAGGACCCTTCGGCTTCTTAGAAGTTCTCATGCCTTCTCTTGCGCTTAATACAAGGACCCTGAAGACCTCTTAAAGGTATATAACAGAACTTAGTCATCCTTTATTATAGCAGTCTTTCTAAAGAGTCAAAACCTCAGACCAATTTTAGGGTTGATTCTCATCCCTTAAAGCACCTGCCTCCTCTTGGGAATCATACAAAGATAAACTTTTCCATACCAGTTGACTTGGACAGTCTAATCTCCTCTTGGATCTCAAAGACATTCTCAAGTTCCCTACAAACACAGGAAAAAACCCTGATCATTTAATCAATCTCCAATAGAGTTAAAACTCTCATAGGATCTAAAACTCAGTCTTTCATCCTAAATTTCCCAGCTAGGGTCAACTTATCATTAGTATAACACTATCCCAAATCAAAACCTCAAGGCATCTGATACCTCAACTCTTCTGTAATCCTCAGCAAGAGTTGATTCCCCATTTTGGACCTGCCTCTGGATCTCAATAATCCTCAGCAGAAGCCAGCCTCCTCTTAGGCTTTGTATAAGGATTTTCCTCAACAGAGTTAGCCTCAAAAGCACTCTCTAGTTAAGTCAATCACCTTTTCAGCACTCTCTTGTTGAGTCAATCTTCTTTCTTAAAACACTCTCTTGTTGAGTCAAATAAAAAACACTCTCTTGTTGAGTCAGTCAGATCTTTTTAGCCTCAATCTTGGGCTTTGTACAAGACACCTGAAATATCCTCAGCTGAGGCATTCCCTTTTAGCCTCAATCTTGGGCTTTGTACAAGACATATATAAACTTTCTCCAGGAAAGTCAAAATCTTCATAACCTTCTCTTAAGCTCTGGATAAATATCTTCCCATCGGAGTCAATTCCTCCCAGCCTTCTTTTAGGTTTTGGGAATTAATCTCCCTAAGCAGAGTCAATCCTCTTTCCAGCCTCAATCTTGGGCTTTGTATAAGACAAATCATACTCTCCATCAGAGTCAATCTTTTTTCAGCCTCATTCTTGGGCTTTGTACAAGACAGATAAAACCTCTCACCAGTAGAGTTAGTTTCCCATTTTAGCCTCAATCTTGGGATTTATACAACACAGACAAAATATTTCCCAGGAAAAGTCAACTTTTAGCCTCCTCTTAGGCTTTGTATAATGATATCCCCAAAAGAGTCAATTCTCTTTTAGCCTCAATCTTGCACTTTGTGCAAGCCAGATAAACACTCTCTTGTTGAGTCAGCCTTTTCTAGCCTCCTCTTAGGATTTGTATAAGGACTTCCCCAGTGGAGCCAACCAAACTCTTAGCTTCAACCTTGGGCTTTGATCAAGGCACACAATAACCAATATCCCCTCAGAGAAAAAACAAAAACTCTCTGTAGGAAGACATTTCTCTGTATAATCACACATCAAAACAAACATTCAAAACAAACCTTAATTCCAGATAAATGCTATAAGTGGCACACTTGTTGATTAAAAAATCCAAGTTGCAGTCCATCTCTTATTCCGGTAACCAATCTCTTTCATCTAATTGTTGTAAGTGGCAAGCCTCTGGATTATTTACATCCACGCCACTGTCCCTCTCTTAGCATGAAAGATTCCTAAGGAAAAATGGCATTGCTCAACACTGAGTTAAAGTTTTCTCCTTCAGGATAACACCCCTATAAAGGAAATTATGGCATTGCTGGATTCTCATATCCCAGTTAAAGTAATTCTCCTTTACAAATTAGTCACCCAACAGTTGTGATAGACAGACGAGATGTCTCCCTTTAGAGATGACAAATTCTCTCTCAGTCAAACTTTTAGCTTCAATCTTGGGCTTTGAACAAGACACAAATACCCTTTAGCTTCAATCTTGGGCTTTGAACAAGCACCAAATATCTTTTCCTCCCATAAAATAAGAGGAACTACGATTGCTCTAATTTCCCTATTTATCTTTAACGGGAATACGTAGGCATAAGATTGTGAAATCTTAGCGAGCATACCAGTCAAAAACTTTAGGTCCAGTACCTTCGCACCAAAACATCAGAAAAAACCCGACATCAATAAAAACTCTCTCTCGCACACTCTCAAAGAAGAAACTTTCCCAACCCACAACAGACAAACACCTGTAAGTAGAAAGCAGTAAGGAAAATTGCTAACAACCTGTGGATAACCACATATAGGATGGGTAATTGACAACTCCCCGTTATATAACCTTACCCCGAACTCCCCAATCTCTTTAAGCATTTATTCAGAAAAACATTTGAGTGCAAGGTTAGTTTTAGATAGCTTCTCTTTCCTTTCCAGCTTCATAGGATAAATAAGAAATCAGAAAGTAACACCCCACTCCTACCATTGCGTTGAGGAGAAACCTATGGCGATAAGGTGGTCGCGTCACTGACAAAAATCGCACGCTACAGATATGTAGGCACAAGATGCGACGTCTTGGCGAGCATACTTAGTGTATATACCTTTAGGTCTTTACCTTTAGCACATAGGTCTTTACCTTAGCCTAGCACAGATTCCTTAGCGAGCAAACATAACATAACACAAATACAAACAAGAGGTTCCTGTAGAGTACTACAAATACTTAGGGTGCTAATACCTTCCCTTAGTATAACCAACCTTCGATCCCCGATCTCTTAGCTGTGTCTTTACATAGCACAATTAGGGTTTTCTTCGATTTTTACCCTTTCCTTTGGATAAATCAAAGCTCGGTGGTGAATTTCAAAGATGTGTGATTCAAGTTAATTAAAAGCTTGATATCTGATTCTCACCGCAATAGAAATGGCGACTTCACTGGGGAACACTTGAGGGTTAAGCCCACCTTGTTTATATTTGTGTTATTTATACGTTTGCTTGCCTGTATACTTGTATATATATATATATATATATATATATATCTACTTGGGTTTTTCTGTGTGCAGTGTTGCTACCATGAGTGGTGAGGATAAGTCCTAACCCGGACTTAAGAGTACACATATGATAGGATAGTGGATATATTCAAGGAGACTTCGAGGGAGTAATCCCAAAGGAGTTGACTTGAGATCCCACGCTCAGTTGAGGCCCCCTCGAGGGTGGTATATGTTGAACGAGCTATCGTGAATGCATTGCCGCTTTCGACCTAGGAGCCCGTGATGCTGATGACCATTAGTTACCCTTTTACCCCCCACTTGGCCTTTTTAGGACGTAGTGTGATGACTATGAGGGAGTAATCCTGAAATGGTTGATACGCGATACTACACTCAGACGAGACTCTCTTAGGAATATTATTGATTACCAAGTAATTGGGAAATCGATAATATCCGAAAGATGGGTTGTTGACTCTGGGAACTTTTTATAACTCTGTTCTACAGTTCAAGAACCCATAGTACATACCTATTGGGATGGGTAGACCATGGTTCCATGCTCGTGATCTTCAAACCTAGGCCCTCGTTTATTTGCTTGTCAGGATATTTGTGTATACCTGTACATGTGTGTTTGTGCATACATCCATTCATCCATAATAGCCCTTTGGTTTCAAGGAATTCAGATGTTTCTTTCCTTTGCAAAAATCAATAGCGGTCATGGATTTTAAAACAAAACTTTCCAGTTTTTCAAAATGTTTACAACTTACCTTTGAGTTCCTTGAAACTATTTGGCTTGCATTTGCATTCCATGTGCATGTCATTTGTATTGCATCTCATTTCTCGGCCTTGAGTCTCTCTTCTTCTTCTGTCTCTGAAAGATACCTAGCATGCCTTCTGGACCAATGGCAATGATGAACGAGATTTTGAAGAATCAGGAAGCCTTGAAAGAGGATATCAGAATCGTTAAAAGTCAGATGAATTGGGTCTTAGAGACCTTGCAAAACTTGATGAGGAAGGAAGGGAACGCTCACCCTATTACACCTAGGGAGGTTATCAGTTCACCACCTCATATGATTCTCCCACGCCAAGAACATGCCTTTGAGGGAACCTCGCATCAACCAACATTTGGGCATGCACCCAGATGTCATTCTCATTAGGTGTTTACCAAAAGGGCATTTCAGCCTCCAATGGTTGTTTCTCCAAAAGGTTCTCGAAGCTGGAACAAGAAGAGGTATTCTATCAAAAGGGACAAGGCTCACTACAAGCCAATTCTTGTGCCACTGAGCAAACTTTTCCCACTGTTGATGCAGAACGAGTTGGTGACTCCTCGCCCTCACAATCCGGTGCCAGGACCTTGGCATAATGCAAATTTGACTTGTGAATTCCATTAAGGAGCTGAAGGGCATGACTTGGATGGTAGCTTGGCCTTAGAAGCTACTGTACAAAAGCTGATCCATGACAAGGATCTGATCCTCGAAGAGAATTACCCAGAGGTTGAATGCAAATTCCATACTAGTACCATGGGGCACCAAGTTGAGGAATGCGAGGACTTCGAAGAGCGACTGCTAAATTTGCTAAAGCTGCTGAAACCTCAAGAATTGGGTCAGATGTCAATGTCCCGACTCCCAAAGCAAAAGACAAAGGACTTGTGAGGCCTCTTAAGGTTCTATATAATAAGGAGCGAGTATTCAAGGATGAAGGTGTTCCCCTATCTGGAACTGGAAGTTGAAAGCTACTGAAATCAATTTGCCAAAGCTGGCTGTATTTTGTTTTTTCAGTTGTATTTCCTTTACATGTTGAATTTGTATTTGCTTATAAGTTGTTGTACTTTTGAATTGGCAAGATTAATGAAATGTTCATGCATTTTTGGGTCAATCCATTCGTATTCACTCATTTACTGTTATTTTCATAAAAGCAAAATATATTTATCTTGTTTTCTTCCACTTATCCACATCAAATTGTTGTTTAAGCAAAGATTGGGGAGGATGATGAAAACAACTTATCCATAACTGTTGTGGTATGCTGCCAATTAAACCTTGCCGATGATGTAAGGCATTGTTTCAATTCCTAAACACTGGAGAAATAAGGATGATAATCCCTTGTTAACCCTTTCAAACCTAGAAATAGGAGTTTTCTTTCCTTACAAAAAAACTCGTAATCTCAACCTTGGGATGGGTAGTTCTCAGTTTAACTTGGTTATGCATTCTAATGCAAGCGCTTCATGCAAGACACCAATTAGCTCTCTCAAATCAAATGAATAAATGTTGTACAAGTTGTCCCCGAAGCGACAAATAAGGAAGGATCGTTATGAAATCCTTACCCGAAGAATGAGTCGAGTCCCTTTCAAGGCAAAAGATAAGAAAGATGGGAAGCTCATAATCGTTGCCTTATGCAAAAGGGGCTTATATGACAACCATAAGGAAGAGGTCTCAAAACCTCAGCTAACAAGAAGAGGTCTCAAAATCTCAGCCAAAAATAAGAGGTCTCAAAACCTCAGCAAAGACAAGAAGAGGTCACAAAACCTCAGCAAAGACAAGAAGAGGTCTCAAAACCTCAGTAAAAAAGAAGAGGTCTCAAAACCTCAACAGAAACAAGAAGAGGTCTTAAAACCTCAGCAAAAAGAAGGGGTCTCAAAACCTCAGTAAAGGCAAGAAGAGGTCTCAAAACCTCAACAAAGACAAGAAGAGGTCTCAAAACCTCAGCGAAAATGAGAAGCGTTCATCAAATCCTCAACAATAAAGGACAATCAAATGTTGTAAGGGAGTAATGACTACCCTAGGTGTTTGAATCATCGTCAACTACCATCAGCTCAATTCCTAGCCTATAGGAATCTGAATGCATAGCCTAAGTTAACTGAGCGTAGGATTAAAGTTCATTACGAAGATTGGGTGGGGACAAACAGACTTTGAGCCTTTATCCTTTGTTTCATGAACCGTGAACCAAGCCACGTTACAACCCTTAAAAGACCTAATTGAGGTAAGGTTATTTTGAAAGCATACTACAGCAAGGTTGATTAACCTGACTCCTAATGATCTTTGCTAAATTATGTGTATTTATCACTTCATCTGTTATTCCGTAAATGATTAGATCCACTTTGTTTCTAATTATTTAATCACTCCGCTGTGTGTGTTTCATCAATAAAATTTGATTTCAAAAGCTTGCATGAATGTTGCATTAAGATTGTTAATTTTTAAATGATCAACACTGTTTGCAAGACAACTCAACGTCAAAGGAATCCCAACAAATGCAGCCAGCTAAGGAATTTAACTTGATAAAGTAAACTCAGTCTGGGGCAACCGATTTGAAGGACGTGATTCCAAGAGCTATTGAGTCAGGGGTGGAACCTTTCAAAGTTCATAATATTAGGGCAAGACTTCTTGAGGTCATCTTATGACAGGTGTTTCCAATGACCCAGCAACAAGGGCAAGTTTGTTCCCCAGTGTTACTACCATAGTCTAAAGGACTTTGTATTAGGAATACAGTTAATCAGGGGCAATCAGGTCGAGATTTGGTAAATCACTAAAAAGGTCAACCAGTCTGAAGAGCAGTCTGAGGACTTTTGTATTGCAAATACAGTTGAACTGGGCAGTTATGTCGAGATTCATGAATCTCTTCAAGAGTTTGAAGATATTAAAGCATCTGGTATGCCAATTCTTCTGTAAAATCCTTTTGATGACTTATCCTCACAAGACCAGTTAATCAGAAGCAGTCAGGTCGAGATCAGGAAAATCTCTCGAAGGTCAGTTAGTCTGGGGCATCTACTTTACATATCAACCACTTAGCATGGGACAAGTTTTTTTCCCCCGTTGTTACTCCCACGGTCTGAAGAACAAGTTCGAGGACTTTGTTGTGTAAATACAGTCAAGTTGGGGCAGTTACGTCGAGATTCATGAATCTCTCTAAGATTTTGAAGATATTGAGGCGTCTCGTATGCTGATTCTTCTGTAAAATCCTCTTGGTATATTCTCCCAACACACCACGTAATCTGGGGCAGAGAAGATTACCCGTTACAAGAGTCGTTGTTCATTATGATGATCATCATGCAAGTTAGAATGCAGAATTACTTAGTTCTTATGATATCCTTTGCTAGCTCCCCAGTAAGTTGTTACTCTAGTTGGTCTTAGCTATTCTCCACAGATCTTTCTCTTCCAACAAGGAAATCAAGCTCATGATGGCAATCCTAGTGAAGTCATGATGCTACGCCAAATGGAATACTTTTTTCCCCAAGTGAAGGTCTTAACCTTGAAGTAGAACTGTTGATTCTGCTTGTTAATCCCTAGTGATGGTCCACTCTGATGAGATTTATTGGGTATCCTTGTCGAGATGTTTATTTCATCTCCAGTGTGCTTCTTCTTGTCTGTTTTGTCAGCATAAGCATAAGCATAAGCTTGGAATGTATGCATGGCATCCGAGCATTTTGCTACCTTTCTGGTGTTTACCTGTGTTGTTAACTTTGGGATATGCTTACCCCCCAAGTGGCTGGGTTTGTCTATTCTCTCCAATAGAATTGTCAGCTCTTAGACATAAAGTGCCCATCCTTTTTGGAATTCCCCGCGGAGTTTGATTCTCGTGGATGATGGTTGCTTCAGTTTTTCCCACATTTGGATAAGATAAATCCCCATTTGAGTTTATTCCTCAATGGTTGGAGTCTTGTTTGACCGTTTCTTTCTAGATCGTTCCTAGTTTGAACTTTGGTCCCTGGCAAGTGTTGCTTTTGAGTCTATTTTGAACGTGCATTTATTTTGCATGATGAATCTGCTACAGATCTGCGTCGAAGAACATAATTCATTCTCCAGTAGTGTTGTGCTAACAACATCTTCTTGGAATTTACACCCAAACAACAAGTGGCAATCTCCTTGAGAAGCTTGTTTTGCTATCATTTCCTCTACAGCGATAAGTGGCAGTCTCTTCCGAGAAGCTTATTCGTCTTTGGTGTTATCCAACCTTTTTGCAGGTACAGTTGGTATTCCCCTAGAAGTTTGTCAGAAGGATTTTGTTGAAGATCTTACAAATGGTTTCTCTTTATTTGAGTTACCCTCTTTACAAAGATTTTATTACAAGCGATGATTTGTCATCAGGTCAAATATGAACCTAAACTCAAGTCAAATATGAACCTAAACTCAGGTCAGATGTGAACCTAAACTCAGATCAAATGTGAACCTAAACTCAAGTCGGATATGAACCTAAAGCCCAGTGTTTGCTGGCAAGCCAGCTCAAATTGGTGTCCAAGTCCAGTGTTTGCTGACAAACCAACTCATATTAGTATCCAACTAACTCATATTGGTACTTCAAGCCAACTCATATTGGTATCCAGGCCAACTCATATTGGTATCCAAACCAACTCAAATTGGTATCCAAGCCAACTCATATTGGTATCTCAACCAACTCATATTGGTATCCAACCAACTCATGTATTTCAAGCCAACTCATATTGGTATCCAGACCAACTCATATTGGTATCCTATCCAACTCAAATTGGTATCCAAGCCTACTCATATTGGTATCTCAACCAACTCATATTGGTATCCTATCCAACTCAAATTGGAATCCAAGACAACTCATATTGGTATCCTATCCAACTTAAATTAGAATCTAAGCCAACTCATATTGGTATCTACAAGCCAACTCATATTGGGATTTCAAGCCAACTCATATTGGTATCCAACCAACTCATATTGGTATCTCAGCCAACTCATATTGGTATCTCAGCCAACTCCTATTGGTATCTTATCCAACTCAAATTGGAATCCAAACCAACTCAAATTGGTATCTAAGTCTAATGTTTATTGGCAGACCAACTCAAATTGGTGTCTAAGTCTAGAGTTTACTGGTAGCCCATCTCAAATTGGTGTTTACTGGTGTCATTTCAAATATTGATACTGTGAGTCTAGTGTTTACTGGCGTGTAATTTCTGAGTCCAATCATTGTTGGCACAGAGGTTTAATCATTGTCGATATCCCTTTAAAAGTCCTTGTGATCATCATTTGGCGCACGCAGAGTTTGTGTTTGTCTCTGTCTTTTCTAGCTTTTCTTGAAGATCCCGTTTGAACTCTTCAGTGTCAAAAATCCCCAGAAAATCTTTTGTTGGATGTTTGTCCTTTTGTTCAAATTGGTCCCCAGTGGAGATCATCTCTTCTTTCTGGTTTCATGCCCACTAAAGAGTGTGTTTTTATTGTCCCCAGTGTCGTCCGGTCACATATGAACTTGTCGTCCATCTCCCTGGATCTTTCCCCAATGGAGAATACCTCTTTGACTTCCATCTCCAGTGAAGACCTGTGGGGTTCCCCTCATCTTTGTTTCTATCCCCAATGTTTCCTTGGAGTCTCCCCAGTGAGTCTCTTTTGTTGATTAGTCTGCATCCCAAGTGAGTGTAACGCCCCGTTTTGTCCGATTTATTTAATCGAGTCGATTTAATTATTTTTGTTTTTATATTATTTTATTCTTGACTTTTATTTGACAATATATTATTTTTCATCGTTATTATGTTTTATCGCGTTTTGAGAGCGTTTGCGAGATATTTGAGAGTAGGGGTATTTTGGTCCTTTTGCTTGGTTATTTTCATAAAATAGAAACATAGAGAGAAAAAGAGAGAAAATAAAGGGAAAGGAAAAGAAGAGAAAGAAAGAGAGAAGAGGAGAAAGAGGAAAATCGAGGAAACCTCTGTTTCAATCGTGAATAATCGGGTAAGGGTGAGAAGTTTCAATTATATCTTGCTTGTGTATGTATATGTGTTGTTTGTAGTAATTGTCTTAGTTATTTCACAACTTTTTCTCATTAATAAATTGATGAATAATTGATAGAAATCGATGTTTTCGCGGTTGAAACTCAATATAAACTGCGTAGAATACTTGTTGATATGATTGGGACATGTTTTGGTTGATATATTGTGATTTGGGAGTGTTTAGATGAGAATTGGAGAGGAAATTGGATGATTTTTCGCAGCAGAATTATGCAGGAAAAATTCTTGGTTTCGCTGCCCATACGCGTAACAGGCAGGGCGATACGCGTATTGGTTAGGGCAATACGCGTATGGAAAGGGGAATTGAGGACATTACGTGTATGGAACCTATTTTACACGGCCCTCTGCTAAAATGTGTAATGGTACGCGTACTTGGCAAGGCATTACGCGTAATAAGGGAGGCAATACGCGTACTAGGGTTTTAATGGAATTTTTTGGGAGAATTTAGTCTCTGCCCATACGCGTAGCGCTTTGGACAATATTAATATGGATGTGGGAGCGAACTGGGCATTACACGTATGGCCCAAGGCAATGCGTGTATGACTAGAGAGGGTGCAGAGTTTTCCCGATTCCGCGCCCGATGCCGTGACTTTTGATCTGTAACTCAGATCGAGGCGTTCTTGGTACCGTTAGGAAGCTATTGAGATGTTCTTTCTTATAAAATGGGTTTGAGATTGTGGCCGATTTAATTATGTCGGGAATTTGGGAATGTGTTGTTTTGTCGACTTTTACCGTCTTAACTGTATGTGATTGATGTGTTATCATACAATATGCTTTTGATATATAACTTATGACTTGTGTGTTGTGGTATGATGTGAATGCATGTGATGAAATGTTGTGATGATGGTTTGTGGCCTAAGGGCAAGTAAATGCAATGTGTTGTGTTTGATTGTATATGAATGATTAAGGATGTTGGAGTGGTTCACATGGTTGCATATATGTGTGTGCATTTGATTGTCATGAGTCATTATATGCCAAGCATCATGATATGCATCTTGTGATGTCGTGTGTCCTAGTGGGTGTGAGCGAAGAAACGATTCTAGAGGGAATCTACTATAACGGTCATGTGCCTTACACAAAGAGGACCTAAAGCGACGTTATAGACGATCGTGTGCCTTATACAAAGAGGACCTAAAGCGATCGAATCGTGTGCCTTGTACAAAGAGGACCTAAAGCGATCCATAAACGTCGTGTGCCTTATACAAAGAGGACCTAAAGCGACGGGGAATATCATTTGCCCGATGGGGAGTTACACTAAGTAACAAGCGATGATTCCAATAGTTCTTGAGTGAACTAATGATGAGAATGATGGATGGATGGTACCACATTTGCATCTAGTCGTTGTGTCGGTCTCTCTGCATTTGCATAAATCATGAATGGATTGATTATGTGTGGAAAATCATGAATGGATTGATTATGTGTGGGAAATTGTGAATTGGTTGATTATGTGTTGATCTCGTGAAAGCATTGGTGATTTGATATGTATTCGTGATAAATGCATTGGTTGTGGATAATATGCTTTATGAATAGACATATGCTACGTGATGTGGTGGTGTATTTCCATATGTCATAACTTTGGTATGCATTAGGTGTGAATATGTTATTATGTTGGTATAAGTGATATATGCTATGTGTATTAGTATGTGATGCTTGTGGTGAGAATAATTATGCATGTGAATTTATATGTGTTTCATATTATTATGCAATCTTGATTTAGTTGTTATTTCTCACCCTTCTGCTGTGGTTTGTTGCTCTATGAGGCAATTGCAGATTAGTGTCTTGGAGGCTTTTGTGAAGATTAGTTCTCCATCCTTTTTTCAGTCTGTCTGCTCTGATACGTAACACGGGAGTCGGGGGAACGCTTTTGTTATATATGTATACAATTGTAGGATCTATTTTGTATTACCTTTGTATGAATATTTTGATGTTATAAAATGATTTATTTTGTAAAACAAGTCAGTTATGGATCTTTCTGCTTTATTCCATAATTGAACTTTCCTTTTATATGGAAAAAGTTTCCCTTTTACGTTTATTCCATTTTGTGTTATGTATCAAATAATTGAGCAGGGATTATGCTTTCTTCATTTAAAATGTGGCATCCTGGTTTCTGTCTAAGAATAATAAATTTTTATTTACTCTGATTTATTTATGTATTATTTATCTGCGATGGGAATTGGGGTATTACAATAGTGGTATCAGAGCAGGTCGGTCCGTCCAGACAAGTCCTTGAGTCAGTTAGTGTGATAGGTGAATACTGTCGATGTTGTTTGTTCCTTAGTATGTGATATGTGTGTGAAACACTGTCTGTATTTTCTGGTTTTCTAATCCTTTATTTTCAGGATTTAGAATGAGGTAAGTGGGGGAGATGCTGGTGCTTCTCCAAGTTGCTTCAGGTGTGGAGCATTAGCTCAGTGTGTTGTAAATTGCAAGAGTGTAAGGGTTGTTTGGACAGTGTTGTTCCCGATTCCGGAGGGAATGCGGAGGTAAGGTTTGTGTCAACTAAGTATTTGTGCCTTAGGTAGTTTTGTGCACAGGATGTAAGGAATGTTATTATAGTTTGGTAAAGACGGTTTATGCCCCATCATGATGGTCAGCTGTCTATTGACAAATTGAGGAACTGATCACCCTTAATCTCTTGTTGATAGTAGACGAAATTATGTTGGATGGAATAGACGTGTCTTTCCGGCTTGATAGTGTGTGCAATGAGTTGTTTAGAATTTAAGAAAATGGTTACAGATTGTTTTGTTAAGTCGATGAAGATTCTTATATCGGAAGATGAGGCGGATTAGAGGTTTTGGTATGTTGGTTCAGTTGGGAAGTCGTTGAGAGAGAACGATTGAGTATCGTTAATGGTTGTTCTCAGATAGTAGAGTGTGAACTTAAAATTAGACAAAGGGGAATAATTGAGGTTTGTATCTGCTAAGTAAGTAGGAAACTCTTAGTAGATGGGACTAAGATGTTTGTTTTGTCTGTGATGATAGTGTTCTAGAAATTGGCAGGAAGTCACAGTGATGGGTCGTCAGTTGTGCATGGTTTTCATATGTGTTTTTGGACGGAACATTAGTGTGTCGTCTTAGAGAGCTCCAGTATTGTTAGTAACAAAAAGGAAGGATGATAGCATGAGGTTGCGTGTTAATCAGTGAGTAGTAGGGAAACTTGCAGTTGTGTTCTGGATAGCTTAAGTTTTGGATTGTGACGAATCGCGAATAATTTGAGAGTTTTTTTGGGTTGGTTGTTACTACATGTTGGGATTTATGGAATTTGGACTGTTAAGAGAAGAAATTGTGTATGGATTACTAACAGTTGAATAAGGTAACGATTGAGAATAAGTGTACCCTTTCATGAATAGATAACTGGAATTGGTTTGGTTGAGTTTAAGTGAAATCACAATTGTTTGGAATGTTTGATAAGAGTTGTGAATTGTGTGAGTTGAGGCTTTGATCGACGTAATGTGACTAGTTATGTTTTTTATCATCGGGATAGGCTGTTATTTACTCGGTTAAGCTTGTATGTGAGTAACCAGTTACCCAGTGAAAATTTTTGCAAAAGCTTTAAGAATTTATATCTTTTGGAATTTGGTTGGGCATTACAACGTACAATGATGTTATTTGGTGTTAGTAATGCGTCTGTAATGTTTATGGAGTAGAGGAATCGTATCTTCCATATTTATTTGGATAAGTTCGTAATGGCTTTGATTGAGGATATTCACATCTGTTATAAACTCAGAGGAAGAACAGGTAGAGTGGTTGAGATTCGAATTACAAGTGTTGAAAGGAGACGAAGTTTTATGCTAAGTTATTCAAGTGAGAATTTTGGTTGAAAAAGGTTAGTTTTCTTGGATATATTATTTCAGATGAGAGTATGGTTATGGATCCATCGGAAGTAGATGCAGTTCTACGATGAGAGGCTCTGAAGTTGGTTAAGGAGATTAGAATCTTTTTGGACTTTGGTTGGTTATTACCGGAGGTTATGAAAGGTTTTTCCAAGTTAGCATTTTCGTTATGACAGATGACTTGTAAAAGGTTAGTCATTTGCTTTGGATGTTCATTGTGAGGAAAGTTTGAGAGGGTTAAAGTAGAGTTTGTCTACGGATTTAGTTTTGATTCTGTGTGATCCTAATAAACCGTTCGCGAGGTATTGTGATGTGTTTTTAATGAGTTAGTCAGTGTGTTAATGCAAGAGGGTAAAGCATGGCTTATGCTTTACGACAATTGAGGATTCATAAAAGGATCTATACTATTCCGAATTTGGGATTGGTTGCGGTTGTATTGTGGTGGAATATTTGGGGGTATTATCTTTATGGTTCTAGGTTCGAAGTGTTTAGTAATCACAAGAATATTGAGTACTTGTTTGGTCTGAAGGAATAGAGTATGAGACAACGAGGATGGTTAGAATTCGTGACGAGTTATGAAGTTGGCTTGGATTATCCTTCGGGAAAAGCTGATGTTGTGCCTGAAGAGTTAAGTCGATAGTCTTGGCATGTGGTTGTTTTGATGTCAGAGAATTAAAATTATTTGAGCAATTTCGAGACTTGTGTCAGGTGTATGAGATAACACAGGAGAGTGTGAGGTTGGGAATATTAAAAGTGAACAGTGATTTTTGGCGAATATGAGGAAGAGTTAGACTTCAGACGTGAGATTGGTAGTTTTGATGGGTTACGAGTAATCAAAGTGCACAGCGGAAGCGTGATGTGGCACATTTTGTATATGCGGGTGGGACTTGTAAGAGTTCATAGGTCGAACATTGGGAACATGTAGAAGTGATGAGACCATTGGACGTTTCCGAATGGAAGTGTTAGGTGAAAGGTTTAAATATTATTTATGGCCTACTATGTAGATGGACGTTTTGGTTGTATGTTCGATTGGTAAATCGTAGCATTGTTGTAATATTGCTGTGTGACAAGGATATTGGTATTGTGGTTGTGTAGAGGTTGTTGAATCGATGTTGTGTCGTGGAACTTTATGTTCTTGTTTGTGTTATTGCCTCGTTTCCATCGTGATGGTCCGAGTGCGAGTAGTTAATTCCTGTGTGTGTTAGTAGCTTGGGTATTCTTTGAGTCGCGAGTTAGTCGTCAAAAGCCTTGTATGGGCTTTGCATCTTGTCGTTGTAGTTGTCGTCGTTGTCGTGTCGTTGTTGTAGCTGCTGTTAGCAAGGTGGTTTGTCAGTTTGTGTTATTCGTGGTGCGTCTTTGGTTGGCATGTCGTTTGTTAGTCGGATGCGAGAGTTGTATCCGGAGTTATTCGTATCGGTTATATTTTCAAGGACGAAAATGTCAAAGTGGGGGAGAATTGTAACGCCCCGTTTTGTCCGATTTATTTAATCGAGTCGATTTAATTTTTTTTTATATTATTTTATTCTTGACTTTAATTTGACAATATATTATTTTTCATCGTTATTATGTTTTATCGCGTTTTGAGAGCGTTTGCGAGATATTTGAGAGTAGGGGTATTTTGGTCTTTTTGCTTGGTTATTTTTCATAAAATAGAAACATAGAGAGAAAAAGAGAGAAAAGAAAGGGAAAGGAAAAGAAGAGAAAGAAAGAGAGAAGAGGAGAAAGAGGAAAATTGAGGAAACCTCCATTTCAATCGCGAATAATCGGGTAAGGGTGAGAAGTTTCAATTATATCTTGCTTGTGTATGTATATGTGTTATTTGTTGTAATTGTTTTGGTCGTTTCACAACTTTTTCTCATTAATAAATTGATGAATAATTGATAAAAATCGATGTTTTCGCAGTTGAAACTCGATATAAACTGCGTAGAATACTTGTTGATATGATTGGGACATGTTTTGGTTTATATATTGTGATTTGGGAGTATTTAGATGAGAATTGGAGAGGAAATTGGATGATTTTTCGCAGCAGAATTATGCAGGAAAAATTCTGGGTTTCGCTGCCCATACGTGTAACAGGCAAGGCGATACACGTATTGGTTAGGGCAATACGTGAATGGAAAGGGGGCATTGAGGACATTACGCGTATGGAACCCATTTTACACGGCCCTTTGCTGAAATGCGTAATGGTACGCGTACTTGGCAAGGCATTACGCGTAACAAGGGAGGCAATACGCGTACTAGGGTTTTAGTGGAATTTTTGGGGAGAATGTAGTCTCTGCCCATATGCATAGCACTTTGGGCAATATGCGTATAGATGTGCGAGCGAACTGGGCATTACACGTATGGCCCAAGGCAATACGCGTATGACCAGAGAGGGTGCAGAGTTTTCCCGATTTTGCGCCCGATGCCGTGACTTTTGATCCGTAAATAGGATCGAGGCGTTCTTGGTACCGTTAGGAAGCTATTGAGATGTTCTTTCTTATAAAATGAGTTTGAGATTGGTGGTCGATTTAATTATGTCAGAAATTTGGGAATGTGTCGTTTTGTCAACTTTTACCGTCTTAACTGTATGTGATTGATGTGTTATCATGCAATATGCTTTTGATATATAACTTATGACTTGTGTGATGTGGTATGATGTGAATGCATGTGATGAAATGTTGTGATGATGGTTTGTGGCCTAAGGGCAAGTAAATGCAATGTGTTGTGTTTGATTGTATATGCATGATTAAGGATGTTGGAGTGGTTCACATGGTTGCATATATGTGTGCATTTGATTGTCATGAGTCATTGTATGCCAAGCATCATGATATGCATCTTGTGATGTCGTGTGCCCTAGTTGGTGTGAGCGACGAAACGATTCCAAAGGGAATCTGTTATAACGGTCATGTGCCTTATACAAAGACGACCTAAAGTGACGTTATAGACGATCGTGTGCCTTGTACAAAGAGGACCTAAAGCGATCGGATCGTGTGCCTTATACAAAGAGGACCTAAAGCGATCCATAAACATCGTGTGCCTTATACAAAGAGGACCTAAAGCAACGGGGAACATCGTTTTCCTGACGGGGAGTTACACTAAGTAATAAGCAATGATTCCAATAGTTCCTGAGTGAACTAATGATGAGAATGATAGATGAATGGTACCGCATTTGCATAGATTCCTTGTGTCGGTCTCTCTGCATTTGCATAAATCATGAATGGATTGATTATGTGTGGAAAATCATGAATGGATTGATTATGTGTGGGAAATTGTGAATTGATTGATTATGTGTTGAGCTCGTGATAGCATTGGTGATTTGATATGTATTCGTGATAAATGCATTGGTTGTGGATAATATGCTTTATGAATAGACATATGCTACGTGATGTGGTGGTGTGTTTCCATATGTCATAACTTTGGTATGCATTAGGTATGAATATGTTATTATGTTGGTATAAGTGATATATGCTATGTGTATTAGTATGTGATGCTTGTGGTGAGAATAATTATGCATGTGAATTTATATGTGTTGCATATTATTATGCAATCTTGATTTAGTTGTTATTTCTCACCCTTGTGCTGTGGTTTGTTGCTCTATGAGACAATTACAGATTAGTGTCTTGGAGGCTTTTGTGAAGATTAGTTCTCCATCCTTTTGTCAGTCTGTCTGCTCTGATGCGTAACACGGGAGTCGGGGGAACGCTTTTGTTATATACGTATACAATTGTAGGATCTATTTTGTATTACCTTTGTATGAATATTTTGATGTTATAAAATGATTTATTTTGTAAAACAAGTCAGTTATGGATCTTTCCGCTTTATTCCATAATTGAACTTTCCTTTTATATGGAAAAAGTTTCCCTTTTATGTTTATTCCATTTTGTGTTATGTATCTAATAATTGAGCAGGGATTGTGTTTTCTTCATTTAAAATGTGGCATCCTGGTTTCTGTCTAAGAATAATAAATTTTTATTTACTCTGATTTATTTATGTATTATTTATCTGCGATGGGAATTGAGGTGTTACAGTGAGCCTTCCTTGTGTATACTAAACCTCTGTTTCTCCCCAGTGGGACTCACCTGTAGGGGTTTGCTCTTTGTCCTTTGGTGTCCTTGTTTGTCTGCACTTTTGCACTATCATGGCATTATATCATCATACTAGAAGTTCATGGCATGTCATCACTTGCATGTTTGTTGCTTGTCCTTAGCATATGCATTCCATCTAAAGGCAAAAAATTTCGGTTTGCTATATTTAAATATCTTTCACCTTGATGTCCCGAGGATTTCCATTCCTCGTTCCATATGGTAAAGCTATTTAAATAGGGGTAACTGTTATACCCCAAATTTTACCCCTTAGATGTCATAACATCTTGCACCTACATTTAGGGTTCAATCATCTATGTATTGTTAACTAACCACTTTATCTTGCTAGTTATTTCTTTTATGTGAAAGCTAGGGTTTGCACAAGAAAGAGGACAAGGTTGATAAGCCAAGCTCTCACATGTTTCAAGGTCTCCTAAGACATTCTATGGCTCCATACAACCATCACAAGTCTTATGAGACACAAGTTTATCATGCCTCAGATTAAGTTTTTTTTGTCCTTAGAAGTTAACCATTGCCTTTGATGTTGATCAAGGTATGATCCCAAGCCTTGGGACATGATTCCAGTTGTTCACGGACATCATTAGAGGCCATCCATGGGCATTGGAAGAGATTGTGGAAGCAAGATCATCAGAGACCATCCAGTTGTATTCCTGAGGAAGATTAGGGTTTTGACTGAAGCCTTTGACTTTTGGGATGTTGATCCAAAATGAAGCATTCAAGTCATACTCCATCAAGACATGTTTAATTGTTGAGTTAGAGCATAAGAAGCTGGCATTTGAGAGGTTTCTTGCAAAGAGGGCAATGTTTGGTCCTTAAAATTTTCTAAGTGAGAAAAGTTCACTCCTTGTGCAAAACTGGGAAGGTCATAACTTTCAAACTACACATCCAAATTGAGTGAATCAAAGTTCAAATGGAAGCTCTTGTCATGAACTTCAAAGTGTATTAGAGGACATTTCTTCAAAAAAAGGCTTAATTTTTAAGTTATGAGAGTTGGAAGATAAGACATCTTTATGACTTGGTGAAATTTTGATCATTTTTTCCTAATTTTGGACACAACTTCATGGCCATTTTTCACCTTGTTCCAAGCTTCAAATCCAAAATCTTTGGACATGAAAGTTGTTCCTTGTTCTTCAAGCTTTCCAAGCATGTGTAGAACTCCCCATTTGGCTGATCCAATCTCAAGTTATGATGTTCTAAAGTTTGATGTTTCAAATGGAAAAGTTTCATGACTTAGAATTTTTTCTAAGTTTCTTTTCGGCAGCATGGTGTGCATGAGCTCATGTCATTTTTTTCTCACAATTCCAAACCTCATCTCAAGAATCTTTCCACATGAAACTTGTTCTATCAAAGGCCTACTTTACATAGGATCAAAGATCTCAAGAATTGATGAAGTATTTATCAAGATGTGGTGCCATAAAGTAGTGATGTTGTGATGTTGCCATACACTTAGAAAATTCAGATTTTTAACCCTTTGCTACACTAAACTTTAGTACAATTTTTCACTTGTTTTTGGGCTCAATCTCAATTTGTTAACAACATGGAAGTTCTTCTACTATATGCTCTATGTCAAAAGAACTAAGAACCAAGTCATTTGAGTCATTAGACTTGATGTTGTCGTGTGAGAAAGTGCCTAACATTGCTTAGTTTCATTGCAAACCTTGTTTCACTTTGTTGCACCAATTCTGAGCCATACTCCAAGTACACTCCACGCCATTGTTTAGGTCTTACCAATATGATCAACTTTGGAGCCAAGTCTTGGATGGAATTTTGTAGCATCCAAAGCACTAGTCAATGAGTCCAAAACCTGTCATTTTGGTGGTCTCAAAACTTGCCCAAAATGAGCCTTATCCCTTGACATACAAAAAAGAGAGTAGTAGCCTATTCATGAAAAGGTGAAAGTGACCAAATTTGTGCAGCATTGTTTCCCAAATGTCTCACCATCATCCATGTTGTTATGCTGAGCACAAACCAACAAGGTTTTCTCTTCCCCAACTTCTGCATTAGCTAGGTCAAGGACATGTCATAAACATGCTCACTTCTCAAAACATTGACCAAGATATTTTTAAATCGAGGTTCAGTTTTAAAAGGAGGTTTTGGGTGTGAAGAAAGGCACTGAGAAAAACACACACTAGAATCACCACTACACCATTCACTTTACTACAACATATCATTCCAAGAGAGAGAGCTCGTGAGAATTAAGAGAAACAAGCATGGAGCATTCTATCAGAGGCTTGCAGACCATCATCTTTGAGAGGAGGAGTCTAATCTGATTAAATTCCAAAGCTCATAAGTAAAGAGGCAGTGGACCTACTCCACTTGGTAAGTGTCGCATCTGCGAAAATCAACCGGCGGAAAAGAACAGAAGAGTCGCCACCGAACGTTATTTATCCCGACGCAGGGAAAGGAAGCGATCGAAGAAAACCTCAAAAAAGGGAAAGGAATGGTCATCGCAACCATAGCCTGGGTTCGGGAGTCGGTTACGTGAGAGGAAGGTATTAGCACCCCCTCGCGTCCATCGTACTCGATGGGATCCACGCTTGTTATTATCGATCAAAGGGTGTAGGGTATCTGAAACTCAACGGCTAATTGGAACGAAAAAGAACGGGAAACAGAGAAATGGGGGAAAAAGAAAAGAAGTGATAAGGTGACTCGATAGGACATTTCCGTCCTAGGCCTACGTATTCCCTCGGGAGCGGGAAAGTCAGAGTCAACGTAGTTCGGACTACGGTTTTGTAGGGGGGAGGTTGCTCGCCAAGACATCGCGTCTCGTGCCTACGTATCCTCAATCTTACTGGAGAAAGGAATTCAGAGCGGTCGTAGTTCGACCTAACAGGGTCGGTTTTGTTTTGTGTCTTTTAGGTGGAATACGTCAACGTTCACGTTCTAGCAGTTTAGGTGTTGTCGCTCGTTGTGGGAGTCTGACGCATTTACCTGTTTGCGGTAGAACGGAAATGACGCATACTTTATGAGGGAGATGAGAATAGATGACTCAAAGGTGTAAGAGAAACTGGAAGTTAGTTGTTAGCGTGCTAGGTGATTCGTCTCGATCACATGTGTGCGAGAGAAAAGGGAAGTTAGTTGTTAGTGTGCTAGGTGATTCGTCTCAATCGCACGGGTGCGAGTGAAATGGGAAGTTAGTTGTTAGTGTGCTTACCGAGATATCGTATCTCGTGCCTACGTATCCGCAATCTGAAAAGAAAAAGGAATCAGAGCATCCGTAGTTCACGCTACTACGGGTGAACAGGAAATAGTCTCGATCGCACGGGTGCGAGAGAAAAGGCTTACAGAAGGCTAAAGGGAAACTCGGTCCTACAAGTTAGTATGCAATGATGGTCCAAAGGTCAGGATCAAGGGAAGTCTACCTAATGTTGTCAGGCATGGATTGCTATCCTAATGTCTCTCCTACCTCCGACTTAATAAAAAATTAAGTGGAGCGAGGAATCCTACGGGATCATGTCACCGGACAAGTAAACACAGGATAAATCAATCACAAAATAAACTGAAAGCAAACGAAAGAATAAATAGTGTCAGTCAACAATAATAACACATAATCAAAGTAAGAAAATGGGAGCTTTAGCCAAGGGGTCATATCAACCGAGGAAAACAAGTTAGCTGTGGGAAATAAGGGATACTCACCCAGTGGTATCGAGAACCATGGAGAGCAGAGTAAGAGGCGAAGATGTGAATCAGATCACATAAGCATCAGTATCGGTCAATACGAAGTATAGACAAAGCGTGAGGGTTGGTTGTGAACCCTATCTTCCACTTGACTGACTCGATAACAAGAGCATGTGATGTTCAAAGCTTCAATCATGTAATGAGAGCTAAGAACTACTCAACTAGAATAACGGGGGTCGATTGCAAACCCTACCTTCCGTCAATTGCCTTCTTGGAGGTCTTACAAGGGGATATGGGAATGGGATGCCTCTTTGGAGGTCTTTGGCACAATATTAAACAATCACAAACAGAGCCTCCTTTGAGGACTTCCAGCATTGTCGGCCAAGTGGCACGGACTCCCAATCCTACTTCTCAAGGCATAAAAGGAAAAATGTGGAATTAGTAAAAGAGAAGAGAAGTAATACTGAACGGATATCAATCCGCAGCAACGTAAGCAAAGTACTAGCAAACCGGCAAACTCCTAGTAACCTAGTATAAATGAACAAAGGTGTTAGAAAGCAAAACGGATCCGTGAAATACATGGAACCAAATGCTCTTCACCTTGCATGAATAAAATAATAAAACAATGCAATAAGCCACAAACAGCAGCAACAACAGAGCTCCAGCACCTGCATAGTTGTAAAAACCAGCAACAAGCAAAAACAGCCTATAACAGCTACTATTTCCAAAACAGGACAGGTATGTATGCAGTCAGACAGCACAATAACATTCTACAGCACACTTTGTTCACAGCAGCTGTGTATACATCAACTTCTACCTTTAAACAACTTATCAAGTCAAATGTGAAACACTACAAAATCAACTCAAAAGATTAGTCAAAGTAATCAAATGGAGATTGTCAAATAAGAAGTAAATGAAATCAATACTAAAATGTAAACAACACTTAGCCACAAGTCTATGCAAAACATATTAAGGACTATTAACAAAGTTAACTAACGAAACTACTAAAGATTAGTCAATGTTAGCATTAGGATCTAAGTAAAGTCAATGTTAAAATTAAGTCAACCAAAAGTCAATTAGTTCAAAGTTATTTCTAATTCTAAAACTAGTTAGTGGACAATTAAGCCAAAACAATTAGGGAATAATTAAGCTAGAAACGATTAGTTCACTTAAGCAAAAAATCAATTAAGGAATGATTAGTGAGCAACTAGTGAACAAAACAATTATTCAAAACAATTAGCAAAATATAAACCTAATTAGTCACAATTACAACCAATAAACCATGTAAAAAGGGCAATTAAAAACACGGTTAATTTCTAATTGAAACTTAGTATCAAAAAGAAAACTAATTCTAAAAATCTAATTCTAGAACTACAATCTAATTGTATGGTTGATAAAGCTCGAGTTAAATTCTAACACTAATGCAAAATCAAAACAATAGCAATGTAAAATTATATTCTATAGACTCTAATTAAGCTAATCAAGAACCAATATCAAAATAACTTACTCACACAGAGGGGGTGTGGATAGAATAACGTGTGGCCAGGCGCAGTTTTGAATTAATCATGAGGCCAAGAGATCACAAGGCGGTGCGGAAAGAAAATCAGGGTGAACTTAAGGCCCACAAACCTAATCAGCTCCCATGTCCCTTACTTAACCTAAACATACATGAAGGATTCCATCTCCTTTGTTCTCCACACTTCGCCGGCCATGAATACGGCGCCCCGCCATTCACTACTCCACAACAACCATTCCTCCTCTTCATTTTCTCCGAAACATGACGCCAACAACATCCTATTTCGCGCCGTGGCATCTGCCGTCAGCGGCGGTGTACACATCACTCCTCCGATTATCAATATTCGTTGCGATCCCCTTTGATTTTCTCTCAAGATCACGAATCGGAGACAACCACAAGTAAGACCTAGGCTATGAATCTCGATGCACGCCAGAAGATGAAATTGGATTGACGAACTTACCTTGAATCGGAGTCTTTTCAGGTATGAATGAACTTTTCGCTTCCGTCGCTTTCACCAAACCTTCTTCCCTGTCGCTCAATTTCTCTTCTACTTTGCTTTTCTTCTTCTTCCGCAATCTGATTTCTGGTTACCTCGAATTGTTGAGTGTTGATGTGTTGATCTTGCGTGTAGTCGTGGATTGATGTTGTGTATTGATGTTGTTGAATGATGAACTCGTTTTGAAAAGTTCTTGAAATGATTCGCGAGTTCGTATTGAATCGCTAATGCTGCTTCTGAATCGTTGCTGTTGTGAAATTGAAACAGGTTTGTGAAGAGTGAAGTTGATTAAAGATGACGATGAAGATTGTTGTAGATTGTTGTGAGATTGGAGGAGCGATTATGGAATTCTGTTGATGTTTTTGCAGGTTATGGTGATGAACGTTGAAGGTGAATATTGAAGATGGTGGATGGTTTCAGAAGATAATTGAAGATGATGAAGATAATAGAGAGAAAAGGTAGAGGAAGATTGAAGTTTGAAGATCGAAGGTTGAAGATTGGAGGTTGGAGACGATGAAGATCAGAGAATTAGTTATGAGTTTTTTGTTGTAAACTGTTAGAGTAAATTCTGGTTGTTTTTCTGTTAGCTACCGTTAGAAGTTGCAACCGTTAGAGAATTTCTGTTATTGATTTTCTATTAGGAGGATGTTAGAGATTGGTTATTGAATTCTCCCTCTCAAATTATGTTAGGAGTCCTTCAGTTAGAGGAATTGGTTAGCTTCTCTTATCACTTTTGCACCGTGTAATTTTTCCTGAATTTTCTGTTGTGCAGCTTTTTATTTCTGCTATGTAATTATTCAATGAAATTTGCTGCTAGATTTATTTCTTTTCTGTCATGGCTGTTAGGGATTTCGGATATGGATCTAAAATTGAAAGTGGATTGAAATGGATATATAAAAAAGGTTTTGGAAGAGATTAATGGATATTGGTATTTGGAAGAAAATGGACTAAAAAATTATTTTAGAAAAAGAATGAAAAATTGGAAATATGGATATGGACTAAGAATGACTCTAAACATAAATGGTTTGAAAAATGGTTAAAGATTATCTATGGATATCAAGAATACGGAGTGGATTTAACTTTGGATGTGGATATTAAAACGGACAATTGGACTAAAAATGGATATTAGAAATGGGATAATGGTTTACGGTTGAAATGGATATCAAAAGTGGATTATGGTTTATGATATAGGATGGATACGGATTTACGAACTTGTATCTTGAATTCCGAGTAATCCACATGGATCTTTTATATGCTCTGTATGCCTGAAACTCTTGACTAATTGAAAATCTTTGATTCCAAATCAAACTTCAGATACTTAATGAATTCCCCATTCCAACCAATGAACCAGTTAACCTGAGTCGCCAGTAATAAACGACTGATAGGACAACAATGCCTTTATCAAAATATAAGTCCACCATTTAATCTCTTGCACCATGAATGCCAAGATGTCTTTGCCATGAAACCCTAACCACCATCTTCAATCGATGAATATCAACCAAGTCGCACAGAAGATAAGAAACCATGATCCCACGCCTCAGGAGCCCAATGCAAATGAATGAATGAGTTATGACCTAATGGATATGCAGAAGAATGCGAAACAAAAGCCAGTTATTGATGGTATAAATAAGAGAGCAAATTTTGAGGTGTTACAGCTGCCCCTATTTAATCAACTGTGGACCTGAAGGGATGAAAGCAGTGCTTACAGACATTCGAGGTAAATAGGGATTGAATACCAACAGAAACCGAAAAATTTGTACTTTGAGGATATAAACTAGGGTAGAAGATCTGATGAGTGTGGAAGACTCTACTGGGGATAACAAGGGATATGTGAGATTGGAAAATATGATATGGAGAAGACACGACACAGACCGATGTCTAAAATCACGAGGTAGGACGAGCATCGGAAGATGACGTTCACCAGTATCATAAAGGGAAGATGACACAGACACGAACACGTGTGCTGGATCGACGACACTTACCGGCATCGAAAGATGATATTGTCCGGTATCAAAAGAAAGATACAGACACGAATAAGTGTTATGAAAATACGATAGTTACTGGTATCGAAAGATGATACTTACCAGTATCACAAGAAAGATACAGACGCGAATGAGTGTTCTGAAAATACGATACTTACCAGTACCAAAAGATGATACGTACCGGTATCGCAAGAAAGATACAGACACGAATGAGTGTTATGAAAATACTATACTTACCGGTATCGAAAGATGATACTTACCAAAATCACAAGAAAGATACAGACACGAATGATTGTTATGAAAATACGATACTTACCGGTATCACAAGAAAGATACAGACACGAATGAGTGTTCTGAAAATACGATAATTACCGGTATCGAAAGATGACACTTACGGATATCACAGAAAGATGAAGACACGAATGAGTGTTGTGAAAATACGATACTTACCGGTATCACAAGGAAGTTCAGACACGAATGAGTGTACTGAAGAGACGATACTTACCGGTATCGAAAGATGATACTTTTCGGTATCAAAAGTAAGTTCAGACATGAATGAGTGTACTGAAGAGACGATACTCACTGTTATCGAAAGATGATACTTTCCAGTATCAAAAGGGAGTTCAGACACGAATGAGTGTACTGAAGAGACGACACTTACCGGTATCGAAGGAAGAATTGAGATGACGAAGCTTACCGGCATCGAAAGATGATGCTTTCCGGCATCAAAGAAGAAATTGAAATAACGATACTTACTGGTATCAAAAGATGATACTATCCGGTATCAAAAGGAAGTTCAGACACGAAACGAGTGTACTGAAGAGACGACACTTACCGACATCGAAAGATGATACTTTCCGGTATCAAAAGAAAGTTTAGGCACGAATGAGTGTACTGAAGAGACGACACTTACCGTTATCGAAAGATGATACTTTCCAGTATCAAAAGAAAGTTCAGACACGAATGAGTATACTGAAGAGACGACACTTACCGGTATTGAAAGATGATACTTTCCGGTATCAAAAGAAAATTCAGACACGAATGAGTATACTGAAGAGACGAAACTTACCAGTATCGAAATATTATACTTTCCGGTATCAAAAGGAAGTTAGGGTATACTGGCATCCTAGTCAGACAATTTTACTAGGGGATAAAGACCAAAAAGGGGAGAGGGACCGATCTACTACCTTAGGGATTGATTTAGGTGCCTGCTAGAGGGCTACAGTTACATCGTTCTGCTGGGGATAAGAGAAGTCTGAACAGACAACTCTGCAGGGGAATACCAGTATGATGAATAAGTTCATTGGCAACTTCACTGGAGATAAGATAATACTGGTCCTCATGGATTAAACCACTTTCTGTTGGGGAACCGTCTGGCAACAAGAATATCCAAACCTGGCTTATGCTTCAAATGCATATGTTTGAATTTTTCTATGGCGTAATGCTCCATGCGAAATGGAAATGCTACGCGTTTTGAGGATGCAATGATTACTATATGCTGAATGCCGATGTATGCTCGGGCTACCGGGAAAAAGAAGGATGTGCCAAGTATGATTGGACTTTGCTGGCAAGGATAGGTGAAACTTGATAGTGATTGTTTTTTATTAAGGTGAAATTTTTCTGGGTACCAATGTGGATTGGGTTTTGGAATGAGGTGCCAATAGGCAATGGGCTTTAGAATGAAGTGCCAGGCAAGGTGCCAGCAAAGTGGGCTTTGCTTTGGATGAGGTGCCAAGCAAGGTGGGCTTTGAGATGGATGCCAAGCAACATTGGGGCTTTAGGTGGAAGGGGAGATGCCAGCAAGGTTGGGCTTTGGATATTCTGTTTGGTTTTACAAGGCCTCATGATATGATATGCTATACAAATGATTATGCAATGACAGTGATTATGCAATGATGAGGCGGCTCAGCCGGTGATTCCGCGAAAGGTCAGTTACAACTGGAGTTGGAAAGATGTCTTGTCCAGTTACAAGGTTTTAGGTTGAAAGGCTTGGGAATGGTTAGCATGACTTCTCGACGTTCGTCTTGAACTCGAAGATTGACAGAATTTACCTGAGTAGATTCGAAAGAATGGAGACATCCCATTGTTACTTGTCTTGCCCCACCTCGTGGGAGGAAATGCTTTCTGACTCGATGAGGAAATTATACCAGTACTCTGTGGGGACAGAAGCGAGTCTCTTATTGTGGATGATAACCTGTTTGGAGAGTTAACCAACCATCTCTACCCTGTCTGGGGCTTGAACTCTTACTGGAGAAAAGATAAATCCATCTCTGGCTGGGGAAACCAACCTCTGGACTTTTGCTGGGGAGGATAATGAGGAGACATATCCCCTGCCGAAGATGATACAACCTTAGCTATTTCTGCTGGGGAGACATCCATAATCTTCCTAAGGCCCTTCTGGCGTCTTACTGAGGAAGATACCTTGTCGAGGAATAGAAACCCTATGCTGGGAACTACTTTGGGGCTTCACGCTTTTGCTGATCAACCGTATGCCGATTATCACAAGCGAACTCTCCACTTGCCTCGGACCAGATGTTCTACTGGGAGAAATCATTTCAAGAGGATTTTACAGAAAACCCAACATTCAAAACGCCCTAGGATCTTTAAACTCTTGGACAGATTTATCGGATCTCGACGTAACTGCCCCAGACTGCATAGTTTATGAAGGGACTTGCCTCGAGAGGATTCGTAATGACTTGAAATATTCTGCCCTAGTATACTGGATCTTGAAGAGGTGCTTTTGATTAACCGTCTTCTGGAGGAGGATAACTTCTCGTGCTCTTGAGGTGGCCTACCTCAGTACGCGTCTTGAAGTTATTTTGCCCCTGACTGATTGATCTTCGAGAGATTTTCTGAATCTCGACATGATTGTCCCTGTTTGGCTGAACTTCAGAGAGATTTCTTGACATGACTACCCTAGATTAGCTGAATCGTGGAATGGCTTGCCCATTTGGCGTGATCATTTGATGGCTTGCCCCTGCTCAACAGAGTCTTCTGGCGTTTGCATATTATCTTGACCAATCTTTCCATTGCAGAAACTTTCCTGATGTCAAGTATTTACTCACAAGTAAAACAATTCATTTTGAAATGATAATTTTAATGCAATGCATATGACAGCTTTGAGATCCAAGTCTGTTCACTGGAAAAATGTTATGACATATAGCGAACGAATCACTTATCAAAATGCCACATCGATACCAACATTAATGGTAAGAAAAACCTTTTAGGAGGCAGAACTGATGCGATTTTAACTGAAGTATGCTTTCGAAACAACCCTGCTTCAATTAGGTCTTTTAAAGGTTGTAACATAGCCTGGTTCGCGGTTTAAGAAAGAAAGGATATCAGGCTCAAAGTTTTATTTTAACCCACCCATTCTCCTTGACGTTCTCCAGTCCTATGTTCAGCTAACTTAACACAAGTGCTCACCTTTCAAAAAGGTTATTAAATGGTATGAGGATAGAAGGAACCCACAATACTTTCGGAGTGTCAGTCATCCCTTTTGTCCTTGGTGTCTGTATTCACACGATTTGTTTTTTGCTTGAGGATTTTTCTTTTGTCATCCTTTTCCCTTTTCGCTTTTTTGTTCTTTTGTTTTTCCCTGATTTTGCCTGGACTGATTCCTTTTGAATTTTTTCGATTTCGAAGTCCAGCGGGATGCCCTAACTTTTGCCTAAGTCACTTGTTTTCAAGTTTTGACTTAGCGGGCTTTCTTTTTCTTTTGATTCTTTTTTTTTTGAACTCAAAGTGTGACACAGGTTTGTCTTGACTTGTAAAGGGTTGCGACCGTCTCACTCTTCGGTTGGTGAGGGATAACCATAGGTGTAATTGATCCTCGAACGGGACACTCCTTTTGAAATTTGAACGCACGGTCAAATTAACTGACACCTACCCTGCCCCAAGTTAAGATTGAGGGTTTTTCATTTTCAGAAAGAAACTCCTACTACTAGGCTCAACGGGGTTGACAAGGGATTATCTTCCTTATGTCTCCAGTGTTTGGGGATTCGAAACAATGCTTGTACATCATCAACAGGGTTTCGTTTCAAAAGCATACAATCGTTAGTTTTTGCGTCTTCGATTTCGTCATCCTACCTCGGATCCTGCTTCAACATGCATATGATATCGATAAAAAATTGAGTGAACACGACTGGATTTAGTCAAAACATGCATATCCATTTCATTATCATTATCAATTAAAAACAGACGAGTTTTACAAATGAGTTTGTACTTTAACAGAAAAGAAACTACAAATGCAAAGAAATGACATGATATAATGATTGCCAGCTTCGGGGAACTGGGCTTTCCAAGCTTGATTTGTTAATGAGCTAGCCATCTTCAGAATTACTCGTCAAAGTCGGTCTGATAATCGTCTGCATAACCGCTCTCAGTGACTTCTTCCATAACCTGGACTGATGAACTTACATGACTGGATGAAAGAGAATTGTTGATCTGAATACCCTGAGGTGTGAGTGAGAACATATTTGAGTCAAGAAGTGTCTGAACCTTGCTCTTGAGCACCTTACACTCTTCAGTTGAATGTCCTTGTGCCCCAGCATGGTAATCACAACGGGCGTTGACATCAAAACCCGGTGGGTATGGAAAAGGCACTGGGTTCAATTCCTTGATCAGATCTGGAATTATTTGATTGTACGACAATGAGGTCATTTTCTGCAGAACATCACCAAATGTTACTTTAGACAACTATCCCCTTTGTACTTTTCAAACTTCGGCATTTTGAACTTTGGAGGCATTACAAGGCCAGGTACCAGACACATGCTCGAAGCATTCAAATCAAGAGTATCATGCCTCTCCAGGGCTTTAAGCTTCTCCTCCAACATATAGTATCTTTCTTCAAACTGAACAGATCGTGGGTCCTTAGGCTTCATCTTTGGAACTACCCCTTGGAAATCTGGCACATAGAAAGAAAAACTCTGATATTCAGCAGCATCAAGGGAAGATGAATGTCCGCCTCGGACTATAGGATGCTCTTGCATAACAGGATCCTCAACAGGGACTCCCACAGGTTAAGCTTGAGCAACATTGTTCACCGGAGGTGGAATAACATTCTCATTTCTTTGAACATTGGCCTCTCCCCTTGTCATGGCAGTCATAGCTTCCATAAGCTGATCTAACTGATTCTTCATCAAGTCAACATCGGCCCTAGTCACAGACTGATTCTGCTCTTTAGAGTTCATGATTTCCCCAGAAGTTGATTCAAGTCCAATAGAAAAGTAGGAAAATCAACTGCAGGTCGAGGCAAAGGATGGATGAGCTCATTGATCTGGCCTGGAGAAAGATATGCGAAATGATGCAAGATGCAAATGCAATGCAAAGTATGCATGTAATAAGGCACAGGATCAAAGCTTCCAGATATTCTAAATAATCACTGTGCTGATGGCTGACTAAGCTCATAGGTCTGCTCTGAAGGAAATACCGGAATACCAGAATATCCGAATAATTAGAATACCAGAAGGCCAGGATGTCAGAATACCGGAATAATCATAACACCAAAATAATCAGAATACCAGGATAGCGGAATATCTGAATAATCAGAATACCATAATATCAGGCTGATAAGTCCACACTGATAAAAAAACCAGAATACCAGGTAGGATGAAGGTTACGGTCACCTGCAAAACCTGTAAACACCCGCCCATTCTCACATGTGGTTCCTAGAAAGCGGGATCCTCAGTTTCAGATTCTCGATTTGAGAAGCAATAGTACATTCATCCCTTGGGGTATAATACTATCGCCAAACAAAGAGGTCGTCCACTAATTCCTCCAAAAATAAGGTAATCCTATGCAAATTCCCAGTTTTAAGGTCCTCGGCAGGATACGTAATGGGTTTCCCATTTCTGGTATGCCATTATCTCTCCCTGAAGGAGTGCCTACGCCGAGTCCTCGGGAAATGGTCACCAGGTATCGACAATCCTCTTCGGACCGCCTAGCCACTACATACACATGTAATGACCAAGCATCCTTGAAAAGATCTCATCTGGTTTGTGAGCTCAGGTTAGCAACACGCGTCACACGCCACGCGTACCAACAAGAGTCCATGCTAAAGTCTAAGTATGTGCTCAAGCCTTGGTAATGGGCTTTTCACTCAGAATTCCCATCCCACCAAACAGAAATAATCCAGCACAGTCCAGCACATAATATATGGCAACAGTGAAATGAAAAGCAAGTAAATGTAATAAAATAGTAAACATGCAACAATGCCATAAATAAAGTGAGTAAAGTAAACAGATAAATACCCTATAATCGAAAACAGGCAAGCGCTAGGATTGACTCACTTAGGGATGAAAAAGTCCCCAGCAGAGTCGCCAGCTGTCGCATCTGCGAAAATCAACTGGCGGAAAAGAACAGAAGAGTCGCCACCGAACGTTATTTATCCCGACGCAGGGAAAGGAAACGATCGAAGAAAACCTCAACAAAGGGAAAGGAATGGTCATCGCAACCATAGCCTGGTTTCGGGAGTCGGTTACGCGAGAGAAAGATACTAGCACCCCCTCGCGTCCATCGTACTCATTGGGATCCACGCTTGTTGTTATCAATCAAAGGGTGTAGGGTATCTGAAACTCAACGACTAACTGGAACAGAAAAGAACGGGAAACGGAGAAATGGGGGAAAAAGAAAAGAAGTAAAAAGGTTACTCGATAGGACATCGTCGTCCTAGGCCTACGTATTCCCTCGGGAGCGGGAAAGTCAGAGTCAACGTAGTTCATGTAGCGCGAGTTTTTTTTTTGTGGTTGTGAAGCACTATCGCTTTAGGGTACTATAGCTCGATTCATTTTTATCCTATTGAAGCTGATGAAGGAAGGGAAATAGATATTTCCAATTAACCCTACTTGCACACTGAGTTTGAAAAGATGACTGTTGGTTTACAGATGCTACAAAGATCGTGGGTCTCTCTTAGGTTATTTTGTTGAGAACACATTGTGACGGGATTATTGGTAGGATGTTAGGACTGATGCTTTTCGGGATTTTGGGTTTTTAATTAGTGTGCTTGCTAAGATTTTTCAATCTTATGCCTACGTATTCCCGTTTAACGAAACAGGGAAATCAGAGCGATCGTAGTTCCTCCTATTCTATGGGAGGAAAAAGGTTGTTTTGGTGTCTTGTTCAAAGCCCAAAATGTGAAGCTGAAGGTAGTTTTTATCTTGTTCAAAGCCCAAGATGTGAAGTTGAAGGGTCTATTTGTATCTTGTTCGAAGCCCAAGATGTGAAGCTAAAAGGTTTTGACTTTAGAGAGAATTTGTCATCTCTAAAGAGGAGTTGTTGACGTTTGTATGCTGTGAGCAAAGCAAGTTTTGATGCTAAAAGTTTGATTGACTCAACCGGGGTTTCGTTATACAAAGCCTAAGAGGAGGCTATTGACCCAACAAGAGGGTGTTTTCATGTGTCTCGTATGAAGCCCGAGAGAGAGGCTAAAAGAGAGATTTACTCAACAAGAGAATCTTTTATACTCAACAAGAGAGTGATTTAGTATCTCGTACGAAGCCCGAGATGGAGGCTGAAAGAGGTTTTGACCCAACAAGAGGATCTTTTATACTCAACAAGAGAGTGTTTTCTATCTCGTACGAAGCCCGAGATAGAGGCTAAAGGTTTCACTCAACAAGAAAGTCTTTTATACTCAATAAGAGAGTGTTGGGAGAATCATTGTACAAAGCCCAAGAGGAGGTTGTTTATGCTGATAACTGTTTCAGTTGAGTGACAGGTCCAGTGTGTTGGATAAAAGAGAAAATCAATTCTTATAAAGATACTGATTAACAGTAAGGTTGTGCTTTGGGATTGATAAGAGGATCAGGGTTATTTCCTTTTCTTTAAGGAAGCGGGAAATCCAAAGGGTATTGAGACTGTCCAAGTCTACTGGTGTTTTGATAAATCGATTCTCAGATAGTGAATGATCTTTGTATGATGCCCAAGAGAAGGCTGGTTTGTTAAGGGATGAAGGTCAACCCATTAACTGGTCTGACACTTGACTCAGAAAGACAAATCTAGTAAATTGATGACTAGGTTCTGTTCCTATACTTGTAGAGGTCTCTGGGTCCTTGTACTAAGCCCAAAAGAAGACATGAGAGCTTTTAAGAAGCCGAAGGGTCCTTGTACAACGCCCAAGAGGAGGCGGGATGCTTTTAGGAAGCCTGTGGGTCCCCAAACCCTGAGAAGTTCAAGACATGCCATTCACAGAGAATAGATCAAGCCAGGAAAGTTCGAGAATTTGGAAGAAACTCAAGAGATGCCATTCACGGAGAAAACATCATCTCTGGGGAGTAGAGTTTCTTTGACAATGTCTAAGGGTGACAGTCTGTGAAAGGGTTCACCGAGAATGCTGCCTTTCACGTCTCCATATTGTTTAACCCCAAGAGGAGGGAAGACTGTGTCTGGTAATCCTATGGGGATCTAGTTTTGTTTGTATTTAAGAGTAACTAACAGGGCTTTACCTAGTGCTAGACGTAGTTGCTGGGGAAAACTCTAAATAACTATACTAGTATTACACAGTTGATATTTGACAAGTATATAAAAGTTTGTGAAAGAAGACTTACAGTGAGTAGCCCCACAATAAAGTTATATATATATATATATATATAAAAGCAGATAAAGAAAGCGAGTAAACACTTACTCGATTGTAGAGCTTCCATGTTGTTTTGTTAGTTGTTCAACAAAGAAAGCTTTGATAATAATATTATATTCAAAATCAAAGGAGAAAGTGCTTTGAAAAGATTGTTGGGGCTTACAGCTCAAGGAGAGGCCCAAGATTTTATCAGTGATTGCACTGTAGTTTTGAATTTGTGCAGGGACTTATACAAGTGACTGAGGCCCAAAAGGTTTTATGTACAAAGGGATGGGTCTTGCACTCTCTCAAGAGGCCCAAAGGTGTTGAAAGAAAAGAATGGGGCTTATAACACGAGGGTAGGCCCAAATGATTTTTTTTTTACATGGCGATTAGGTCTTACACTCTATTAGAGGCCCAAAGGTTTATTTTAAGGACTAAAATAGGTCTTATAGCTCAAGGAGAGGCCCAGGGTTATTTTGAAAAGGCGACGACCGCGCTGAACGTTTGTAAATATACAGAGGGAGTTATACAATGTGTGAGGCCCAAAAAGGTTTATTTACAAAGAGGGGTTGGGACTTACACTCTAATAGAGGCCCAATGATTTATTTTTGTACAAGTGGTGGGGCTTACAGCTCAAGGAGAGGCCCAAGGTGATTTTTTATTTGAAATGGCGATCGCGCCGAGATTTTTGAAAACGCAATGGGTCTTATACAATATCTGAGGCCCAAAAGGTTTTGGTTTTCAAAGGGTTTGGGTCTTACACTCTAATAGAGGCCCATGAGTGTTTGAAAAATTTTGATGAGGGTTGAATTAATCAAAAACCCTAATTTGTTTTCAAAATGTATTTTAATTGAATAAAAAATTCAATTAAAATGATCAAAATTGTTAAACATGTGAAAAACAAATTGTGATCTTGGATTAATGTTTCAAAAATCAGGTTTTGATCTACAGAATGTTTGGAAATCCCTAAAATTTGAAAGATCAAGATGGAAAAAATATTTTAAATGTTAAAAACAATTAAAATATTAATTCTTTACAAAAATATCAAGCATATGAAATAAATAATATTTTTGGGATTTTTTCGGAAAATAAAATATTTTATGCTTTGTGGTTTAGGAGTTATGGTCCTCCAAAGTTGGTACATTAGTGGTACTTTTTCCATAACTTAGAAATTTTTCTAAGTTTTATGGTTACCCCTTTTACAAGTTATCCAACTTTTCTTGATTTTTCTTGATGAATGATGATTCAAATCATACATAAACATCATTTTAGGGTTAAAAATCCATTTTGGTGGAAAATCTCAAAAAGTCAAAGTTGACTTTTGTGCACAGTTGACTTTTTATCAGATGAATTCCAAACTGTGCAATTCTTCAGGAAATCATGTCCTTGACCTAAATCAAACTTGATGGAAATGTTCCATGGGTGTCATAGGGTATATTGAGGCATGCCCTAGGGTTTGGGAGCATGTCCTGGTCAAAAGTCAAAGTTACAGTTGACTTTTTCCTTAAAACCCTAATTGTGGTGCAGATGAAATTGAGACTTGTTGCTGAAGCTTCTTGGATAAATCCATTGTTCCAAATGGATCAATATGGTATATTAAAGACCCTCAAATCATGTCTTGAGGTCTTGGTTCATGATTTGCCCTAAAAGTCAACTTAGGGGTGAATTAGGTCAAGAAACCCTAATTCCTGATTTTTAGTGAATGCATCCCCAGAGGCAAAATTGACTTGATGATTGGGTCCATGAGGCTCCATGGAGTACATTAGGTCATGTTTTGGATCCTTGGCTTGTGCCTAGAGGAAAATTTCCATCTGGAGGTCCTGGTCAACCAAAACCCTAATTTGGTGACACTGTCGATCTTGAGACTTGATCCACCTAGAAGGGAGTAGCATTGTGCTTGATCCTTGAAGTGGGAGTCCTTCTTGATCCTTTGTGGATGTTTGAGGGATTAGACAAGTTGAAGATCAAGTCATTCCTTGATTGATCCTTTGTCTAAAGCTCTGAGAGGGCTTGAAACCCTAAATTTGATAGTAGTGAATGCTCAACAACCCTTGAGGCATTTGATGAGGCACGATGGTTCATCCCTATTGTGATGATGATTGCACAATGATGGGAAATCTTAGTGGTCAAAATCTGGGGTATGATAGTAACAACCTTTGTTTCTAACTTGTTTTGACCTCTTTCTTTATGGCACTTCTTAAAGTGTTTTGCAAGTTGAATTTGTGTTGAAAAGTTTGTTTTACTCATAACTTTATGGTTCATGAGTACTTTGTCTTACTTATTTGGTCAATTATTCATGTTGTTGTGACCCACTTCATCATACTTTGCCATGCCCATACATGGATGTTTATTTCAACTTTCCTTGATGTTGCTCATACTTGATTGATACTATTGCCTTTCATATGAATGTTTATCCCCTTGAGTTCTTGAACTCTTATTGCTTGTCACTCACAATTTAATCCGCCTTCAACACTTGTCTTTACAAGAAGTTATCTTCCCCTCCTTCCAAAGGAAAGCCTCTCTATTGACCTCAAAGTCATAGATAGCTCATTATCATCTTGGCCTCATAGCCATCCTCTTACCTTGACCTCATAGTCATAGGTTATCATCTTGGCCTCATAGCCATCCTCTTACCTTGACCTCATAGTCATAGGTTACCATATTGGCCTCATAGCCATCTCTCCACCCTTGACCTCATAGTCATAGGTTACCCTTGACCTCATAGTCATAGGTGACCATCTTGGCCTCATAGCCATCTATCTTCCCTTGACCTCAAAGTCATAGATATCTTATTATCATCTTGGCCTCATATCCATCCTCTTACCTTGACCTCATAGTCATAGGTTATCATCTTGGCCTCATACCCATCTTACCTTGACCTCATAGTCATAGTTAACTCTTGGCCTCATAACCATCTTCCCCCTTGACCTCATAGTCCTAGGTTACGTCTTGGCCTCATAGCCATCTTTCCTTTTACCTCATAGTCATAGGAAGTCTTCAACCTTTAACCTCATAGTCATAGGTAATCTTATCTTCACCTTGACCTCATAGTCATAGGTTACCATTTTGTCTTCATAGTCATCTTCCCTTGACCTCATAGTCATCGGTATCCACCTTGGCCTCATAGCCATCTTTAACCCTTAACCTCATAGTCATAGGTGACCATCTTGGCCTTATAACCATCTATCTTCCCTTGACCTCAAAGTCATAGATAGCTTATTATCATCTTGGCCTCATAGCCATCCTCTTACCTTAACCTCATAGTCATATAGGTTACCATCTTGGCCTCATAGCCATCTTACCTTGACCTCATAGTCATAGTTAACTCTTGGCCTCATAGCCATCTTACCTCCTTGACCTCATAGTCCTAGGTTACCACTTGGCCTCATAGCCATCTTTCCCTTGACCTCATAGTCATAGGAAGTCTTCAACCTTTGACCTCATAGTTATAGGTAATCTTATCTTCACCTTAACCTCATAGTCATAGGTTACCATCTTGGCCTCATAGCCATCTTCCCTTGACCTCATAGTCATAGGTATCCACCTTGGCCTTATAAATATCTTTAACCCTTGACCTCATAGTCATAGGTGACCATCTTGGCCTCATAGCCATCTATCTTCCCTTGACTTCAAAGTCATAGGTTACCCCCTTGACCTCAAAGTCATAGGTTACCATCTTGGCCTCATAGCCATCTTTTACCCTTGACCTCATAGTCATAGGATTCCATCTTGGCCTCATAGCCATCTTCTACCCTTAATCTCATAGTCATAGGATATCATCTTGACCTCATAGTCATCTTATCATCTTGGCCTCATAGCCATTTTCCCTTGACCTCATAGTCATAGGTTATTATCTTGGCCTCATAGCCATCTTCCCTTGACCTCATAGTCATAGGCTATCATCTTGACCTCATAGTCATCTTATCATCTTGACCTCATAGTCATAATACCACCTTGACCTCATAGTCAGCTTACCATCTTGGCCTCATAGCCATCTTCAAACCTTGACCCCATAGTCATAGGTATCCATCTTTGCCTCATAGCCATCTAACCACCTTGACCTCATAGTCACAGGTAGTAATCTTTAATCCTTGACCTCATGGTCATAGGTAATCATCTCTTGACCTCATAGTCATAGGCCTTATAGCCATCCTCTCTTGACCTCATAGTCATAGGCCTCATAGCCATCTTCGCTTGACCTCATAGTCATAGGCCTTATAGCCATCCCCTCTTGACCTCATAGTCATAAACCTCATAGTCATAGGCGTCATAGCCATTCACCTATCACAACTTAGAATTAGAGAGTTCTTTAACTCTATATGAGTGTCATACTCATTCCCCTTGGAACTTTTGCCATAGTCAATGTTTCCTCACCCTTATTGAGTGAATGCGGTTGCTGTGATTCGTTAGTCAGGATACATAGGCACAAGATGCAACGCCTTGGCGAGCATACTTAGTGTATATACCCTTAGTTCTTTACCTTTAGCACATAGGTATTTACCTTAGCCTTAACACAGATTCCTTAGAGAGCAAACATAACATAACACAAATACAAACAAGAGATTTCTGTAGAGTACTACAGATACTTAGGGTGCTAATACCTTCCCTTAGTATAACCAACCCCCGATCCCCGATCTCTTAGTTGTGTCTTTACATAGAGCAATTAGGGTTTTCTTCGATTTTTACCCTTTCCTTTGAATAAATCAAAGCTCGGTGGTGAATTTCAAAGATGTGTGATTCAAGTTAATTAATAGCTTGATATCCGATTCTCACCGCAACAACCCCTAAGTTGGTTTTTGGAGCAAGGCATGAGTCCAAAACTCAAGACATGATTTTAGGACCTCGAACACACCACATTGATCCATTTACAACAATGGATTGATCCAAGAAGCATGATTCACAAGTTTCATTTTCATTTGGACCATAATTAGGGTTTTAAAGAAAAAGTCAACTGTACCTTTGACTTTTGACCAAGACATGCTCCCAAACCAATGGACATGATTCAAGACACCCTAAAACACCTATGGAATCCATCCATTAGGTTTGAATTAGGTCAAGAACTTGATTGCACAAAGAATCACAGTGTTTGGATTTCATCTGACAAAAAGTCAACTGTGCCCAAAATCAAGTTTGACTTTTAGGAATTTTTCACAAATATGGTTCCCCTAAGTCAAAAATAATGTTAATGTATGGTATTGATCATCATTCATTAAGAAAAATCAAGAAAAGTGAGGTTTCTAGCAAAAGGGGCAACCATGAGAAACCAAAAATTTTCTAAGTTATGGAATAAAAGTGATTTTGTACCAACTTTGCAAGGTCATAACTCCTAAATCACAAGGCCTTTTTCTCCCATTCAAAGCTCAGATGAAAGTTCATCTTACATACTTCAACTATGTCAACTACATCTCATTCCAAATCTTCATGGATTTTGAGTTATGAATAGAGCAAAATCACTAAAATATGAAAATTCCCTTTTTTCCGACACTTAGACAAAATTCTGTCCAAGACAGATTTTAGGTAAAACACCAAAACTTGGAGAACTTTTTCACCTAGTTGCAAGATAGATCAATCTCAAATGTAAACATCAAAGTTTTTGTGCATCCTGCTAACAATTCAAAGAGTCCATTAGCATGGAAAAACTCCATGGAAACCAAGATATATGGCAGCTCAAAGTCATGCTGCTGCAACTGGTTTGGAAGATCAATTTGTTTGTTTTTGTGCTATACTCGAGTTTGAGACAAGAAACAATTATCACTATGCCACATACAATCAATATGATCATATCAAACCTGCAGAATAAGACCAAGATACTTAGAACTTTGTCATGTGGCATAATGAGACATTGTACAAAGACTTGGAATTCAAAGTGCATTTATGTGCAATAGTGCACACTCAACAAAGCTGATTTTCTTAGTCAAGATTCAGGCATAAATAACAATAAAAACATCTGAAGAATGTGGAATTGGTCAAAATATAGCCTTGTTACTTGGAGGGGCTAGTTTGCCTTGCATAAGAAGAAATGCCACCAAGCCAAAGCCATTGAATGTGATCTGATCATGCAGCCATTCACTATTCCTCCAAGACAAAACTTGATCACCTATAAATAGAGGTCACATTGCCTCATTCAGATCACACCAAAATAATTCAAAACTTATTTTCACACTCCTCTTGCTCTCACTCCAATTTTCAAAAACCAAGAGAGTGAGAAATCAAATTTCTCATATCTGAGCAATTCCATCCAAACTAGCCACTCAAACACTTCATATACTTCATATGGAAGTGATCTAAACACTCACCAAGTTTCTGAAACAACCAAATCATCAACTCACCCCTCAATTGCTCAAAGATACAAGGTAGCTGCAGGTTGGATTGAGTTAACCAATCCAGAGGTTTTCAAATCAATCTAAGCATTGGAACACCATCCATAGAGGTCAAGGAAGCTGTCCAGATCATTGGAACACATCTGTAACACCTCCAAGCCCGAATTTGATTCTCACTTGCAAGGTAAGCTTCCTTAAAACTGAACTTAATGAATCATGCATCATAAACATGTTTTCAAGTTACCATTGTGTTTCTGGATGTTTATAGATCATTTCCCCTCAGTTAATTGCTTCATATCATGATCATAGGGAATTTAATTTTAAAATGATCAGTTAGGGTTCATATGTCCTTTCAGACAATTTCTTTTGATACACTAAAAATAAATGAAATTGAATATTGTCATCATGTTCCTTATTATAAATACACAAGTTTCATGTTTACATCTTGTAAAATAGCTGAGAGACGGGGGAGATAGCTTGCTTCACGCAAGTCTGATGATTGCTCAAGGAAGAAGATGGCCATGGCGCCATTTTCAAACTTTCAGAACCAAGTTTAGTATATATTATACACTTGCCACTATATATTTGAATTGGCATTGTGCCCCAGTGGTTGATCAGCTGGTTTTGTGTGCGTAGCGAGCAAAAGGTCTGGGGTTCGAATCCCTCGCCCCAGACCTTTTGGTTTTATTTTTTAAACCATTTCAAAAGGATTTTTCATATATTATCTACACTTACCATTCTCTTTCAGCCACACGCAAGTGGCTCAGTTGGTAAAGTTTTAAACCCTCCACCTCAAGGGAGTGGGTTCAAACCTTGGGAGGGTCATCCTGTTTTTTTTATCACTTGTTTTCTTTCACTTTTCTTCACCATTTTTTAATAACTTCCAAAATTAATTTCTCTCTGATTTTTAATGTTTTTGAATTAATTATTTTTTTTAAAATTCGTAAAAATGTTAAAATATTTTATTCTACAAAAATTTCACAAAAATATTATTTATTTTTATATATTTAATATTTTCATAAAGAATTTATTTTATTTGTTTTTAAACATTTGAAAATATTTCTTTTTTCTGATTTTTCCAAATTCAAATGATTTTCAAATCATTCTATGGACAAAATATGATTTTTCAAACATTTATCAAAGATCACAACTTGTTTTTCATACATGTTTGATAATTTTGATCATTTAAAATGTTTTTTTATTCAAATTAAAATACATTTTTAGGGTTTTGATTATTTTCACCCTTACAAATCTTTTTAAAAACTCTTGGGCCTCTAATAGAGTGTAAGACCCATCCCTTGTAAATAAAAACCTTTTTGTGCCTCAGTCATTGTATAAGTCCCAGTACGTTAAAAAAATCTCGGCGCAATCGTCATTTTCAAAACAATTTCATCTGGGCCTTCCCTTTGTGTTGTAAGTCCCATTTTTCTTATTTTTTTCAAACATTATTTGGGCCTCTAATAGAGTGTAAGACCCATATTTTTGTACATAAAACAATAATTTGGGCCTCAGTTATTGTATAAGTCCCGATACAATTTTCAGAATAATTGTGTGATCACTGTTATTTCTGGGCCTCTCCTTGAGTATAAGCCACAATATTCTTTTCAAAACAACTTTCCCTTTTGATTTAGATTCAAATTCATAGTTGTTATCAAAACTTTCTTTAATTTCTTGAATAACTAACCATACAGCTGTAGCACTGGAAGCTTGCTCGCCTGTAAGTTCTACCAGCTTTCTTTTACATACTTGTATATATTTCATCTGTATATATATGAATGTATATTATCTGCTTAGAGTTTTCCCCGACAATTAGGTCTAGGATTAGATCAAACCAATGGTCACTCTTTTAACACAGTCAAAACTAGTTCCCCGTAGGAAATTCCAGATACAGTCTTGCCTCCTCTTGGGCTTATACAATATGGAACAGAGAAAGGCATTATTCCCGGTGAAACTTTTCTCAAGACTGTCACTACTAGAAATTTGTCTAAGAAATTCATTTCCCCCAGAGAGGATTAATTCCCAGTGAAACCTCTCTTGAATTTCTTCAAACCCTAGAACTGCTCACTAAAGAAAGAATTTCTTAGGTTTGGACCCACAGGCTTCCTAAAAACATCCACAGCCTCCTCTTGGGCTTTGTACAAGGACCCTCAGGCTTCTTAGAAGTTCTCATGCCTCCTCTTGGGCTTAGTACAAGGATCCAAAGACCTCCTACAGGTATATGACAGAACCTAGTCATCCTTTGTTAGAGCAGTCTTCCAAAGAGTCAAAACATCAGACCAATTTAGGGTTGATTCTCATCCCTTAAAACACCAGCCTCCTCTTGGGCATCATACAAGCAGACTTGGACAGTATCAACCTCCTCTTGGTCATCATACAAAGATCATCCTCCAGTTAAGAGTTAACCTCTTCATACCAGTAGACTTGGACAGTCTCACCTCCTTTTTGGATCTCCAAAAACCCTCAAGTTTCCTAAAAGCACAGGAAAAAACCCTGATCAATCACCAACAAAGTTAAAACCTCTATAGGTTTTTTTAACTCAATCTTTAAACTCTCACTTTAAATTTCCCCAGCTACGGTCAAGTTATTCCCAGTAAAACCCTCAGAAAAATTAGAACCTCAAGGCATCTGATATTTCAACTCTTCTGTAATCCTCAGCAAGAGTTGATTCCTCAATTTGGACCGATCTTTGATCTCAATAATCCTCAGAAGAAGTTAGCCTCCTCTTAGGCTTCATATAAGAAATTCCCCAACCAGACTGCTCTTAGGCTTTGTATAATGATCATCCCTCATAACCTTTCAGCCTCAATCTTGGTCTTTGTACAAGACACCTATAAATATTCTCCCGCTGAGTCACTTAAACTCGTTTTAGCCTCAATCTAGGGCTTCGTACAAGGCACCAATAAAACTTCCCAAGTGGACTCAAAACCTTTTAGCCTCAATCTAGGGCTTTGTACAAGACAGATAAAACCTCTCACCAGTAGAGTCAATCTATTTTAGCCTCAATCTTGGGCTTTGTACAAGACAGAAAAAATATTCCTCGGAAGAGTCAATTCCTTCCAGCCTCCTCTTAGGCTTTATATAATGATCTCCCCAAAAGAGTTAGTCTCTTTTCAGCCTCAACCTTGGGCTTTGTACAAGACAGATATAAAACTCCCTAGTAGAGTCAACCTTTTAGCTTCAACCTTGGGCTTTGATCAAGGCACACAAAAATCAACATCCCCTAAGAGGAAATCAAAAACTCTCTGTAGGAAGACATTTCTCTATACATCACACATCAAAATAGACAATCAAACAAACCTTAATCCCAGATAACTGCTATAAGTGGTACACTTGTTGATTCAAAAAAATCCAAGCTGTAGTCCATCTCTTATCCTGGTAAATCATCTTTCATCTAATTGTTGTAAGTGGCAAGCCTCTGGATTATTTACATCCAAGCCAATGTCCCTCCCTTAGCATGAAAGACTCCTAAGGAAAAATGGCATTTCTCAACATTGAGTTAAAGTTTCCTCCTTCTGGACAAATCCCTTATAAAGGAAATTATGGCATTGTTGGACTCTCATATCCCAATTAAAGTAATTCTCCTTTATAATCAGTCACCCAACAACTGTGATAAACAAGTGAGATATCTCCTTTAGAGATGACAAATTCTCTCTCAGTCAAACCTTTAGCTTCAATCTTGAGATTTGAACAAGACACAAATAACCTTTAACTTCAATCTTGGGCTTCAAACAAGACACAAATAACCTTTAGCTTTAATCTTGGGCTTTGAACAAGACACCAAACATCTTTTTCCTCCCATAGAATAGTAGGAACTACGATTACTCTGATTTCCCTGTTTTATTTAATGGGAATACGTAGGCATAAGATTGTGAAATCTTAGCGAGCACACATAACAAAAACCTTAGGTCCAGTACCTTACCAAAAACATCGTAAAAACCCGACATTAACAAAAATACTCTCTCTCAAACATTCCCAAAGGAGAAACTTTCCCAATAAACAGATATACACCAGTAAGTAGAAAACAGTAGAAATTGCTCACGATCTATGGATAACCATATATAGGATGGGTAATTGACAACTTCCCATTGTATAACCTGACCCCGGACCCCCCCAATCTCTTAGCATTTGTTAAAGAAAATATTTGCGTGCAAGGTTAGTTTTAAATAAATTCCCTTTCCTTTCCAGCTTCATAGGATAAATAAGAAATCAGAAAGTAGCACCTAATTCCAACCAATGGCGATAAGGTGGTCGCGTCACCGACAAAAATCGCACGCTACAATCCACTCCCTTCCAAGGAGTAGATTGTAATTCGCCTTGGATTTGATCACCATAAACATTGTTGGCCTAGTGATTGTGCCAATGGTTAAGTCTACCTGGATGACTCCCATGGCTGTTCCCGCATTCCCTTCGTAATTCGAAAGGACTATGTTATGTGGCTTCGTGTCAAAGTCACTTTTGCCAATCTTTTTTAACATATAATGCGGCATAAGATTTACTGCCACTCCTCCATCTACCAGTATCTTATTGATACCCAAGTTCTCTATCTTTCCTCAATGAATAGAGGTTTCAAGTGGTTTTTCATGGCTTCATCCGGTCTTTCAAAGAAAGCATTATGTTCCTCGACACAACCATTGTTCAAAATGTAGTAACACACTGGCCTTTGACAGACCAGTTCTTATTCCACCTCATCTTCTGGGTCTTCCAACTCTGTCACCCTGTCATATTCCCTGGGTAGAACAGATACGACATTATAGATAATGTCAAGTGAGGCTCTGATCCTGAGTCGAAATCATCTGTAATAATGTCATCATCTGCCAATATCTGGTTAGACTTCTCTTTTATATCTTCCTGCTGGTCTGTGAATAACTTTCATTTGACAGCTTTCCTCTCGACAAGTTTTCTGTCTTTTTATTGTCCTTTTTTATCTGCACGTTGCTACTAAACTCAGCGTTCTCTTTTGCCGCCGCTTCTCTTTCAGCCTTACGCTTCCTTTGCTGACATCTCCACTGTGACACCGCTGGATTTTTCCCTTTGTATTTTTCTGAATGCCAGGTTGATTTCTTGGAAGCTTGAAACTCCCTTCTGTATGCTATCGAAGATCCTCTTTCAACTTCGAAATTTCGCCACTTTTTCCAGGCCATTTTCTCCTTTCTCCACTGGTCTCACCCACTTGCCCTTGGGGGCATCAGAAGTGGACTTGAAGTTCGATGGCCTGTTGCCATGTACCCATGGTCCATGTTGATTATATCCCTTTGGTGCTCCCTTTTTATCGAAAGCGCCATGTTTGCCTGAGTTCCTCCAGTTGTTCCTATCCTTCTCCCGTCGAACCCCTTGGATGTTCTCTGCATCCTTTCGGTCGAAGACAGCCCTGCATCTGGGACACAACAATACTTGGGAATTCTTCCACTGGCATCTGTGAAGAAACTAAACCAGATTCTCTTCTTGTTTTGGATAAGCCACTTAGGCATATTCTTCTTGTTGGAGAGTGCATATGTCTAGTTCCATCGCGGACTCGTTGGTCATTGTAGAGTGATTGGAAGAAAAGTATGAGTTGTTATGCTTTAGTGTACTTGAATTGATCAGAAAGAACCTCTATTTATAGTAGAGCAACTTTGTTTTGGGAGCAATAGTGATTGGAGGCTGGATCACTCCATTATCCATTGAACTTTGTCATGTAGCCATAGTCTCCTCTAGCCATTGACTTTAGTCAATCTTGCAGGCTATGAGTCTTCTGTTGCAGGGATAATGCTTAACTCCTTTAGTGATCAATGACTCAGTCCATGCCACCTCAATGTATCTCTTAAATGCCTTGAAACAAAATTGATGTTTTGGAATTGCATCTTTAAAGATCACATGCCAAGGAATAGGATTTTTGACTTGTGAGGCTTTGGGATCAGGTTCTCCATCATTTGTGTTGATTTTGGACAGAAATGAAATGATGTAAGTGTCCAAAATTGGCTCAAGAAATTGTGGGAACCAAGTCATGTTTTCATGCCTTTGTGTGGGCAGGGTGAAAAATGTCATTTTTGGAGGCTTAAAACTCCTTGCTCAAGTTGAACCATGGGAGGCTCTTGTACTTTTTGGAAAGCCCCAATAACATACTTCAACCTTGATTTTTAACTTTGGTCTTGAATCATCATGGATCATAATGAAAAATGGCCTCAAAGTTGGTGAAAATGCAAAACAGATTCTGTCCAAAATTTCACTAAGTGTGGGAAAAATGACCATTTTCATATTTTTGTGATTTTGATCAATCCATGAGGATTTGGAATCTGTTATAGTTGACAATCTTTAAGTATGTAATGAGAGCTTTCATTTGAGCTTTGGATGGAAGAAAAAGGTTTCTTGGATCACAAGTTATGATCTTGCAAAGTTGGGTATAAATCACTTTTTTTCATAACTTAGTGAAATTTCAAGTTTCTTATGGTTGCCTCTTTTGCAAGTAACCCTACTTTATTTTCTTGATTTTTCTTGATGGATGATGATCCAAACCATAATTTAACATTGTTTTTGACTTAGGGAAGTCTTGCTTGTCAAGAAATTCAAAAAGTCAAACTTGATTTTTGGCACAATTGACTTTTTGTCAAACGAATTTCAAACTTTGTGATCCTTTATGAAATCAAGTCCTTGACCTAATTCAAACCTAATGGATGGATTCCATAGGTGCTTTAGAGTGTCTTGAATCATGTCCCAAGGTTTGGGATCATATCTTGGTCAAAAGTCAAAGGTACAGTTGACTTTTCATCAGAAAACCTAGTTTGTGGTCCAGATGAATTTGAATCCTTGTACTACTTATGAACCAAGTTCTTTGAGTCAATCCAATCTTGTAAATGGATCAATATGATGTATTAGAGGTCTTTAAAACACTTCTTGAGGTCTTGGCTCATGCCTTGCTTCAAAAGTCAACTTAGGGGTGAATTATGTCAAGAAACCCTAATTCCTGATTTTTTATGAATGCATCCCCTGATGCTATTTTGAACTTGTGATTGGGTCCATGAGGTCCCTTTGAGCTTATTGGATCATGTTTTGAAGTATTGGCTCATGCCCAGATGAAAGTTTCTCTCTGGAGGCCTTGGTCGACCAAAACCCTAATTTGGTGACACTGATGATCTTGAGGCTTGATACACTTGAAATGTTACACTCTTGTGCTTTATTCTTGATGTGGGAGACCTCTTGATCCTTCATGGAAGTTTGTGAGGTTTTACAAGTTGAGGATCATGTCCATTCTTGATTGATCCTTTGTCTGAGTATTCTGAGAAGGCTCAAAACCCTAATTCTTGATTGTAGTGAATGCTTAACAATCTTTGAGAGGATTGATGATGCATGAAGGTACATCCATATTATGGTGATGATTTGCACAATGATGGGAAATCATGTGGTTAAATTTTAGGGTATGACAGATGTCCCTATTTAATCTTCTTCGGCCTAAAGGTGTGAATGGCGAAGACGTTCGGACATTCAAGGTAAAAGAGGATTAAATATCGGAATACCTGAAATTTTGACTGTGGTTATGAATGATAGAGGTTTGCTCATCCATCTTCTTTTGCTAAGTAATGCTACTTAGAAAAGGGTGAAACTTCCCCTCGATCCTGGTCTCCAACCATAGAACTGGTCTCAGTTTTCTTTTTAAATAAATTTCCCCTCGATACTGGTCTTTAGCCATGGAACTGGTCTCAGTTTTCTTTTGAAATAAACTCCCCCTCGATCCTGGTCTTCAGCCATGGAACTGGTCTCAGTTTTCTTTTGAAATAAACTTCCCCTCGATCCTGGTCTTCAACCATGGAACTGGTCTTAGTTTCTTCTTGTCAAGTCTTTTTCTTGACAAGGAATGCTATTTGTAGTGGTCTTCATCAAACTTATCACCGATCTTTATTGGGGAGACGCCATTTGATGGAAAAAGATTTGATGTCAGACTTGCTGGGGAGAACCATTTGTCTAAACTTGTAGAGGTGTGCAAATTTCTCTGTGGAGATGCCATTTGTCGACCTACTGGGGAAAACAAGTCTCTTGAGAGATTGCTTTCTGCTTGGTGGTGTTACATCATACTTTCCTTCGAGACCTTTTTCGGAGAAATGCCATGTGATGTAATCCAATTTTGAGGTGCTGATGACTTCATTGAAAGCAAACTTTTCGGGGAGAAACCGTCGTATTGCGAAGAGTCTTTTGGTGGAGAGGCTTTCTTTGGGGATTTTATTTAATCCGGGAAAGCAAAATATCATCTTCAATAATGAAGAGTGATGTTTCAAAGATGCTTATCTAAATGGCTTCTTGCCTTTTAGAGGTTCAAGTTATCAAAGTGGTCGAGAACCGATTTCAATCCAGGAATGCACTTGAGAGAGATTGTTTAGGCGGTACATTTTACTGACGAGGAAAAAACTTAGACCGGAATTTTGTCCCATCTGACGCAGAAAGGAAAACTGACAACTCTGTCGGAGAGAGGACGCTTATCATTTGGGGATGAAAATTACCAGAGTGATATTAATGCAATATGTGTATGAATATGAATCAATTATGCATGATGTATGTATGTTTATGCTAATAAAACAGACACGACATACAGACTGGTAAGGAATACAACCAGATACTCGGTCACTCTGGGAGATGGGGGTATCACTGGAGATTCTGAAAGTTGTACGTTAACTTGGGAATAGGGATTCCTGCATCCGTTCCGATTTCTGGAGGCACAAACCTGCTAGGCATAGAAATTTGTTGTTGCTTTTCAGAGGTGGATCCTACTGGGGATAAAACCTTACAATTGGTTTTCAACGGTAAGAACTCTGTCGGGGATGTCAGATGGGACATTCCGTCTGAAGTAGTTGATCCTTTATTCAGGAAGTATTTTTTATTCTGCCTTTTGAAGTCTAATCACTACAGGAGAAGTAGTAGGTATTCCTTTGTGTGCTCATTAATCAAAAAAAGATTGTCATCTTTGTTTTAAAAGTAAAAGTTGAACTTCTCATTTTGAAAAAGTAAATTCATTTTTTGTTTCAAGAATCGTTGATCATATTAAAAATGTCATTCTTTAAAGCAAAATAAATGAGAATTGTAAACAAAAGGCACACGGGCTCAAATTATATTGATTGAATGGCAATCAGCTTAATGCGTGATTCCATGAAACATTACAAAGTTTATAAAATGGTAATTTAAATGGAAAGGGGATACATTGAAACATAACGACCGCTAATCTTCCACCAACTTTGAATTCTGGACATTATGAGTTTCTGTCGAAGGTGACCTTGACTGAAGTTTTCTCGACGGATGACGTTGCCTCTGAGGAGTCAATCTTGTTGGATGTAGTTACTTGCCATGAATCCCTAACTTTTGCCTAGATTTCCCTTTTGGGTTTTCAATCCATCAGGATGACTTTTGCTTATGTCTCTAATTTTTTCCTGGACCGCCCTTTCGAGTTTTTAATCCACCGAGACGTTTGTTTTACTTAGGCAAAGTATTTCTTGACTACATCAACATTTGTGAGGTAGGTAAACTCCTCTCCATTCATGGTTGCGAGTCTCAAGGCACCGCCTGAGAAGGCTTTCTTAACAACATAAGAGCCATCATAATTCAGAGTCCATTTACCTTTGGAATCAGTGAGAAATGATTGTATCTTCTTGAGCACGAGGTCTTCTTCTCTGAAAACACGAGGTCGGACCTTTTTGTCAAACGTTTTCTTCATTCTTTGCTGATACAACTGACCATGGCATAAAGCCTTCATTCTCTTTTCTTCGATTAGGTTCAGTTCATCATGTCGACTTTGACACCATTCAGCTTCTGTTAGCTTGGCATCCATCAATACTCTCATTGATAGGATCTCTACTTCTATGGGGAGCACTGCTTCCATGCTATATACTAGAGAGAAAGGGGTTGCCCCCGTTGAAGTGCGGACAGATGTGCGATAACCGTGAAGAGCAAAGGGTAGCATCTCGCGCCAGTCTTTGTAGGTCACAACCATCTTCTGAATGATCTTCTTGATATTCTTGTTAGCCGCTTCTACCGTTCCATTCATTTTGGGTTGGTTGGGAGATGAGTTATGGTGTTCGATCTTGAACTCAGCACACAACTCTTTCATCATCTTGTTGTTCAAGTTAGATCCATTATCCATAATGATCTGGCTTGGAACATTATAAGGGCAGATGAGATTGTTCTTGATAAATTGGACCACCACTTGTTGGGTTACATTGGTGTATGATACTACTTCGACCCGCTTGGTGAAGTAGTCAATGGCTACCAGGATGAACTGATGTCTGTTTGAAGCTTTGGGTTTAATCATGCCAATCATGTCGATTCCCCATATATAAAAAGGCCATGGAGAAGAAAGAACTTTGAGATGTGCTGGCGGTACATGAATTTTGTCAGTGTATATCTCACACTTGTGACATCTCCTCATGTACTTGTAGCAATCGGATTCCATTGTCAGCCAATAATATCCTGCTCTCATAATTTTTCTTACCATTGTATGTCCATTGGCATGAGTGCCAAAGGATCCTTCGTAAATCTCTTTCATCAACATGTTTGCTTCTTGTCTGTCTACACATCTGAGCAAAACCATGTTGAAGTTTCTCTTATAGAGTGTATCACCATTCAAGAAGAAGTTGCCAGCCAATCTTCTGAGAGTCTTCCTATCTTTTCTTGATGCCCTAGGCGGGTATTCCTGTCTTTGAAGAAAGCATTTGATATCGTGATACCATGGTTTGTCATCTATGACTACTTCAATTGTGAAGATGTAAGCGGGCCTTTCAAGGCGCATTATGTCAATCTTAGGTACGTCGTTCCATTGACTTACACTAATCATGGAGGATAGATTGGCTAGTGCATCAGCCATGTGATTTTCTTCACGAGGGATATGATGAAACTCGATTCTGTTGAAGAATGGTAACAACCTTCTCGCGTAGTCTTTGTAAGGAATCAATCTTGATTGATATGTATTCCACTCTCCTTTGATCTGATTGACAACCAGAGCTGAGTCGCCATACACATCCAAGTTCTTTATCCTTAGTTCAATAGCTTCTTCGAGACCCATGATACAAGCTTCGTATTCGGCTTCATTGTTTGTGCATTTGAATGTTAATCTGGTAGTGAAAGGAATATGGGTACCCTAAGATGTTACGATGATCGTCCCAATTCTATTTCCATAAGCATTGACAGCTCCGTCGAATATTAGTCCCCATTGGGTACCTGGCTCTGGCCCTTCGCTGGGTAGCGGTTCATTGCAATCTTTCATTTTCAAGTACATGGCATCTTCGTCTGGGAAGTCAAATTCGAATAATTCCTGATTGTCAATCGGTTAATGAGCCAAATGATCAGCTAAAATACTTCCTTTGACTGCTTTCTGAGCATGATACTCGATGTCGTATTCCGATAATAACATCTGCCAACGGGCAATCCTTCCCGTGAGAGCAGGCTTTTCAAAGACGTACTTGATTGGATCCATTTTGGAGATTAAGCAAGTAGTGTGACAAATCATGTACTGGAGAAGATGTTTGGCTGCCCAAGCCAAAGCGTAGCAAGTTTTCTCGAGCATAGTGTATCGAGTTTCACAGTCCGTGAACTTCTTGCTTAAGTGGTAAATGGCAGATTCTTTTCTTTTTGTTTTGTCTTGTTGGCCAAGCACACAGCCCATGGAGTCTTCCAAGACTGTTAAGTAGATGATCAATGGTCTTCCTTCCACTGGAGGAGACAGAATCGGTGGGTTCAGCAGATATTTTGTGATGCTGTCGAAAGCTTTTTGGCAATCTTCTGTCCACACACAGCTTTGGTTCTTTTTGAGTAGTTTGAAGATCATAAGGGATATGAATATTGAGATGTAATTCAGACGTCCCAAAAATCTTCTAACTTGTTTTTCAGTCTTTGGTGAAGGCATTTCTTGAATGTTCTTCACCTTGTCAGGATCAACCTCAATTCCCTTTTAGCTGACGATAAATCCTAAGAGTTTTCCTGAACAAACACAGAACATGCACTTATTAGGATTCAAGCGAAGTTTGTATTTTCTCAGACGCTCGAATAACTTTGATAGGTGTTCCACATGCTCTTCTTCTGTTTTAGATTTGGCGATCATGTCATCGACGTACACTTCAATCTCTTTGTACATCATGTCGTGAAACAGAGTTGTCATGGCCCTTTGATAGGTTGCCCCTGCGTTCTTCAGACCGAACGGCATTACCTTGTAACCAAAGGTGCCTCATGGGGTGATGAATGAAGTTTTCTCCATATCTTCTGACGCTATTTTGATTTGATTATAGCTCGAGAATCCATCCATGAAGGAGAAGACTTTAAATTTCGTTGTGTTGTCTATCAGCATGTCAATGTATGGTAGGGGAAGTCATCCTTTGGACTTGCTTTGTTCAGATCCCTGTAGTCTACATATATTCTAACTTTTTCGTCCTTTTTCGGAACTGAAACTATGTTAGCTAGCCATTGAGGATATTCTGAGGTGACGAGGAAACCTGCGTCGATCTACTTCTGTACTTCCTCCTTAATTTTGATGGCCATATCTGGATGAGTTTGTCTCAGTATTTGTTTTACTGGAGGACATTCAGGTTTTAGTGGTAAGTGTTGTTCCACGATGCTGGTATCCAACCCTGGCATGTCCTGATATGGCCAAGCAAATACATCTGGAAACTCTTTGAGAAGTTTTATCAAGCCTTCTCTGACATTTGGACTGAGCAGTGCTCCAATCTTAACTGCTTTCTTTTCTTCTTCTGAACCCAAATTGACCGTTACCAACGGATATTTATGGGGCTCAATGGACCTTTCCTCTTGTCGGAGTAATCAGGAGATCTCTTCTGGAATCTCTTCGTCCTCTTCTTCTTCATCTTCAAATACCGGGAATTTATAGTTGGGATAAGGCATTGGATCGTATGTTTCAATGGGGTTCAAAACAAGCAATCTGCATGACGTGATGATTCCTTTTTAGAAAAGACAGAGAGAATGCAAGAGTGTGTGCAGTGTATTTTCTGAAAATGCTTGCTTTTATTTTGGGTTTTTTTTTTAGGATTACCATTTTCTGAAAAACGAAAAGTGAAAATAGCAATAAATACGGGAATTCAGAATGGCATTATTTATTTATGATTTTTAGATTCTTTAAACACAACCCTATAAAATAAAACTCTACCGCTTTGGGCGAAGCGGAGAGGGACATTTACAGAAAATTAAGCCCTACAAAACATCCATTTCACCCGGGCAAGGTGAAAGGTCAAAACAAAGATGGTAATTACTTCGACTTATGGATGACTTTCGGGACATCGACTGCAACCTAATGGCGATGAACTCCTCTGTGAATCACAAAGTCTGGTACTTTCCTTCTTGGTTTGTCTTCAGAAATGACATTAATTTCTAGTGGAGTAGGACCATTAGAGTCTTCTTCCCATGCAGAGTTATCATAAGAGGACTCTTCTGCTGCGTCTTTCATAGTGTTTTCACTCTCAAGAGGATATCCCCATCCAGTTGGCTGGAAGTCCTCGTATCTGATGCGAAAGCTTTCGGGAGCACTGTATTTGACTAGAAAGTCGTACTTGCTGCTTGGCTGCCCCAAGGTATCCCAGGTTTCTGTGGGCATAGATGAGTCATCTTCCTCAATGACGTTGACCTCAGGAAATGCATAGTTAATGAATTCTTGTCCTGCAATCTATGCAAATTCATCACCATGGTGTTGGACATTCTTGGAATGTTCTGAGTAAGGATTCCATGACTTTGTGGAAACATGGGTATTCTTTTCAAGATTACTCAGTTGATAGGCATTGTCCGACTGACTCTTTTACCTCGAGTTTTCCGTGTATGGCTTCCAGATATGTAAATCATCCAGGGGATCATAATAATCATAGTCAAAGTTATCTTTCATTAGATTTTCTTCCTCTAATGAGTTAGGTGGAGCACGACATCTTTCGGGATCACAATCTCCGTAGATCCTTCTGAAGTCTGATCTCGGTATATATCTCGGGTTTTGCTTTGAAGAGAAGAATGGTAGGTACGTTTCTCCCTGAGATGTATAACCGTCATCGTTGAGATAAGACTTCCACTCCTCATCCATATCGTAGGAGTCGTTCCCATCGATGGTGTGGACTTCTTGAGATACTGGGTGGAGGAAGCCTCAGCTGTGGAAGAAATCCTGAATGGGATGAAAACTTTCATCCTTCTTTGTAGTCTGGGTACAGGTTTGAGAGAAACCAAGACCTCTTCTTGTCTTGTTATCAGTAGGAATTACGATTTGTCCCCTTCCTTTTATGTCACTACTCCCTATTACTTTGAGAGCGTTCTTATATGAGGAAATCGACGTCCCTCTTTCTTGGTGATTCTCATTACTTACCGAGAGTGCTTGGAACTGAGTTCCAACCACCTCCTCTGGTTCTACACAGGAAAATTATGATAAGTTGCTCACGATTAATGCTTGCTCTCCACATACCGTGACTAATTTGTCATTCTTGACAAACTTCAACTTCTGGTGAAGTGTCGAAGTGACTGCCCCGGCTTCGTGTATCCAAGGTCTTCCTAATAAACAGCTGTAGGCTGCTCGGATGTCCATGACCTGGAAAGTGACTTGGAAAGTGTGAGGACCAATGGTTATGGGAAGATTGACTTCGCCGATAATTGTTATTCTAGATCCGTCAAAGGCTTTGACGATGATCTCACTGCCTCTCATCGGAGTACCTGGAAAAGTTAGTCGAACCAAAGTTGACCTTGGCATGACGTTCAAGGATGAACCAGTGTCTACCAGCACGCTGGCTAAAGCTTCATCTTGGTAATTGACTGTGATATTGAGTGCCATATTATGGTTCTGGCCTTCCTCTGGAAGTTCTTCATCACTGAATCCCAAGTTGTTGCAGGAAGTGATGTTGGAGATGATACTGTCAAATTATCCTACTATCACATCTTGTTCCACAAAGGCTTGCTCTAAGACTCTCTGTATAGATTCTCTGTGAGCTTCTGAACTAAGCAGGAGAGATAACACAGAGATGCGAGACGGAGTTTGCAACAATTGGTCCACAATGTTGTACTCGCTTTTCTGGATAAGCTTCAGCATCTCATCGTTGTTTTTTACAGGTTCTGTATTACTGGATTGACCGACTTGTTGGTTGAGGTTCCCTTTCTTTGGTAGGCTCTCCAACTCCTCTGTTAAAGATCTGACAGCTCCGGGTAACTCGACTGATGTCGGCAATGTTCACAACGGAGGGTAATGGATTTTCTTTTCCATTTTCTATGGTCGTTGCACCGTACTTGTACAAGATAGCCTTTTTAACTTGTACGGTATTAGACCTGGCAAGTAGACGACCACGGGGGCTTTTTGGGCCTTTTGACTGTCTATGCAACCTTAATTAACTCTAAGTTTGGAATCTTTCTATTGCTGAGAGAGACTTTTGACTCATCGAGTAGAGGAATTATGGTACAAACATCCTTGGTTATTTCATGATTGGAGATTATGACAGTGTTTTTATTTTGAAAAGGGATGTAATCTTGTATCATGTTGATTGATTCAGAATTCGAACGTGGTTGAATCTCTTTTTGGTCTAACTGATGCTGGAGGGTTGCTCGCACTAGATAGTATCCTTGGTTATTTTCCGAGCATACTCTACAGCGTTCATAATTGTGAGGGGGTACCCGACCATATCCGCTTTGTATGCAGTGCATCCTTACTAGATCCGTTTCCATTGAGCGGACATCACAACTTTTGTGTCTACCAGGATTCCCCTCAGTCATGCTAACTTATTGTGTGTCTTCATCCAAGTAGATCGGAAGCCACCAGTGGTCCAACAGATGTTGAAGAGCCCTTTGCACAAGTGCACGCCCTTGGTTGTTTTTGTAGCATTCTCTATAGTCTTGATAAACGTGTGAGGCCAGAAAACCAAGTCTGACTTACTTAGCGTATAATTCCACTAGACTAGTATTCATCAAGCGTATGTCAAATATTTGAACCATATTGACTTGATGATTACTCCTTTCATGGTAGTCTTGGATCCATCCGATATCTATTTGACGTTGGAGGGCCTCTTGTACAAAAGAGCATCCCTGATTGTCTTTTGAGCAGATTGGACAAGCGTTGTAATCGTGTCGTGAAAGATTGTAATACTAACTTTGTCTTGAATGCATTGCCACTAGATTGATGTTCATTGCATGGATGTCGTGGTTCTGAACAATGTTTGGATGTGCATGGGCCATGTTTACTTCACGAATCTGGTGATCCTAAATCCAGCCCAGGTCCATTTGTTCTTGTAGAGCTGCTTGTACTATGGTACACCCTTTATTGTCCTTGGAGCAGATATCACACTGATGATAGTTGTGAGATGGCACATGGCCATACCCACTCTGTTTGCAATGCATCTTTACCAGGTTGGTTCCCAGTAAGCGTACATTGTGAATTTGATAACTATTTACAGGTTCCCCTTCTATCAAATTCACCGTGGTCTTCTCATGTTGGGGTAATGGGTTCGTCTGGACATTTAGATTAGTATCTTTGAAAGATAAAACCCCATTCCTGACATGCTACTGTACATCTGACTTGAAGATGAGATAATTCTCAATGTTATATCCCAATCCTCCTTGATGGTAAGGGAAAGTCTGGTCTGCTTTGAACCAAAAAGATGGATTTTTTGGTATTGTAAGAGGAGTCCTGGTTTGAACGTGCCCCTTGGCTAGTAGAAGTGGAAATAATTCTGCGTACAACATTCGTATAGGGTCGAACCCTAATGGGCGTGTAGTACGATTGTTGTTATTGTATTGAGGGCGAGCCTGCTGAAGAGGCTGTTGCAGCCTTTCCTGATACTGTTGTTGACTTGGTTGGCTCTGAGTAACCTGAGGTATATACGTCGTAGCTGGCGCTGGGTTAATAGCGGGAGTTATTGCTGCAACCGGTTGATACCTTCGCCTTTGCTTTCCCAGAGAGATATTACTGATAACTTGCTATTTCTTATTTTGGAAAGCACTACCGTATCTTTTGGTACTGCTAGATGGCTCTGCATCTTTGACCAATCGTCTTTCTCAGGCTGCTTCTTTAAGGCATACTCCCATGTTCACCATTTCAGTGAAGTTACTGGGCGCACTATCAACCATTCGGTCGTAATAAAATGAGCTTAATGTTTTCAGGAAGATCTTTGTCATTTCCTTTTCTTCGAGATGAGGACAGATATGGGCGGCAATTTCACGCCATCTCTGAGCGTATTCCTTGAAAGTTTAATTATCCTTTTGTGACATTGCTCTGAGTTGGTCCCTATATGGTGCCATGTCCAAGTTGTATTTATACTGTTGAACGAAGGCTGCCTCGAGATCTCTAAAAGTACTGATCTTGGTGCGGTTTAAACCCATGTACCATTTGAGCACAGCACCGGTTAAACTTTCTTGGAAGTAATGGATCAGTAGCTGTTGATTTTTTGTCTGGGTAGACATTTTTCGAGCGTACATCACCAAATGACTTTGAGGGCAAGAGTTGCCTTTGTATTTTTCAAAGTCAGACACCTTGAATTTGTGCGGTATCTTTACATTAGGGACCAAACAAAGGTCAGCGGCGTCTTTTCCGAATAAGTCTTAACCGCAAATGGCATGCAGTTCCTTCTGCATTTCCAAGAATTGTTCCTGGAATTCATTCATCCTTTTGTATACGTCTTCGTTTCCACCAGAAATCGCTTGCGGAATCTGTCCTTCCGGGATAGTGTGTACCACTGGCTGTGGTGTAGTTATTATGGCGGTAACTCTTTGCGCTCAGTGACCTGAAGTTTGTAACCTTGAGGAGTTTCTGTTGTAACCCTTGCATCTTCAATTACCTGAAGTTTGTAACCTTCAGGTCTGGATGTTCCTGCTATAACTTTCGGGTCTTCAGTGACCGGTGGGACGTATCCCTCAGGTATAAAGTTGAGAGGCATGCCCTAGGAGAAATATTTAGGCATATTGTACTGAGGATGACTTCCAGGCGTCTCAAATGCTGGTATGGATGTAACCTCCGAGATTACAGTCCTTTGATGTTGTTGCTCCTGGGCTGCTGCCAGGGATTACATGTCATGGTGTAGTTTCTCCAAACTCTCCTTCAGAGCGTTGATTTCTTCTCTCAGCTCTCTATTCTCTTCCTCGAGATCGTCCATTTTCTTTCGGCGGTTGGCCCGAGTATTGTATGTGTAGTACCCTAAATTTTGACAAGTGGTTTGTTACTATTTTGGGATTTCTGGGCTATCAGAGGGTATCAGTTAGAGGTTGTTGGGCCTTTGAGTTTGCTAGCACTTTTGGGGCCCATTTTGGATTTGGCTTGGTATAAGGGGTTTTATTTGTTTTATTTAAGGGGAGCCTATTTATTTTTTTAAATGTCGTTAGGATTTATTTTCTTTATTTTAGGAATAATTGTTTTTAATTAGGAAGTTGGGGTTTTTTGTTTAATAATGTAATGATCAGGATTTTAGTTTAGAATTAGTGATTTTTTTAAAATTATCTTTGGGAATTGTTCTGATTTATTTCTGGAAGGTTTATTTTATTTCGCTTTTTTTAAGATTATTAGAATTATTTAGTTGGGTTTAAGTTTAAGTATATTAGTTTAACTTAATTATTAATTAGAAGTAATTCTCATTCTTTTAGGATCTACTAGGACTAATAGTTTATCTTATTCATTTTTATTTGTTATTCATAATTATTTTAATATTATCCTTTCTATTTATTTTATTTAGGTTTTTATCTTATTATTATTTATTAATTAAAGTTGTTTTACTTAATTAGTAATCAAGGTCTTTTTTTTGTTAATTTAGTTTTTAGTGACATTTAGAGTTAATTAGGAGAGGGGTCGGGCTATTAACATTATCAGGGTGACCATATTATTGTCTATTTTTATTGTCTATTGTACTATTATTTTATTCATTAATTACATTGTTATTTTTTTTGTTTTTTGGATGGTCAAAGTTGTTGACCCGGGTGAGTCATCTTCCTCCCCAATCTACGAACCCTAACTTCACGCGCATAGAATATGAAAACGAATCAAGTTGGATTGGATTTCAAATCAAAAAAATCATTAACATTCAACTGCTTTAATTTCTACAATCAAATTGTACAAAGTTAAAACTCTAATTCTAAATTAAAATCAAATTGATTTACAAATCAAATCAAACATCAGAAATTTACATCAAAGTTGATTAAAACTTTCCTAAATCAGAATTCATAACTTAATTTCTAACCTAATTCCTAAGACTATATAAACCAGAAAAGAAATTAACAGAGGGGGGACCCAAAACACTTGCTGCTGCGAATCCTCCTTAAACCCTCAGTAAAGCTCTCGGTCTCATAGGGATTTAGGGTTCATCATTAGAACCCTAAGATTTCCTGAGCTAAGCCACCTGCAAACAAAACGAGGAAAGGATTAGAGGGAGGAATTAGAAAATAAAGCAAAGGAAAGGAGGGATAGGAATCAGCTTAATCAAACACGGCAAGGGAGGTAACACAAAATCCACTTAGCTTTTGCATTGTTTGTTTGACTGATTGTTGTGATTTAGGCTTTTTAGGGTTTTTCTGGAATTTTTAGGGTTAGGGTTCTTAGTAGGGTTAGGGTTCTTTGGGGTGGGGGTTAGGGTTCTTCGCAGAACCCTTAGGGTTCGTAGGGTTCATGTAATTTCTGGGTTTGGACGAAGGGGTAGGGTTAGGGTTCTTAAGGTTCCTCACGAACCCTAAAGAACCAAGGGAATCTGGGTTGGGGTGGGATTAGGGTTCTTGGCTGATGAAGATTCCGGTTGAATGTCAATTGGAAATCTGGATTTTTGTGGTGGGTTTCATGGCGGTTAATGATGGTCAGAGGTTATTTGGGTGGTGGTCGGAGGAAAGGGTTAGAGAGAAGCGAGAGCACCAGAGAGTTAGAGAGAGATGGGGAAGATAGAGAGAGAGAAAGAAAAGGGAGGAATGAGAGTGACTGGAGAGAGGAGAGCTTAAATACTCCCTTGGATGCTCCCTCAGATGGTGGCCACGTGGTCGTACAAGGACCTCAGGATGAGAGGAATTTGACTGGTTCTGTGGGCACACCCCCAGGGTATACCAGCGACGACTTTAGATCTGAGCCTTCCATTCTGATTACTCAGACTGGTATGCTTGATCAACGAATGCGAGCTTATGCACTATGGCCTTCTGATAATGATCATGCGCTCCAGGGAGAGTCAAACCTGACTCTCTCCCACGTAGACCCCTCCCACGTCAATGGACCCTGAGTGCATTTGGGCTTTACGCCTAATGCTATCTACACCCCCACACGCTGGCCCAATCACTTTTCTAGTAAAAAATGCACCCCCTGGTTTAATTATTTAATTAAATTATTAACATAATTTAATTAGTAATTAGGTTAATTTTAATTAGGATTTAGCAATCGGATTTTATGGTTTTTTTGTATAATTAAATTAATGACTTAATTTAATTAGGTATTAATTGGGGTTTAGAAATAGGTTTTTGGGTTTTTAATTAATTAAATTAGTAACCTAATTTAATTATTTAATTAGGTTAGATATTAATTGGGGATTAGAATATTGTTTTTGGGATTATCGAAAATTTAGAAATCACTTTGGAATAATTTGGGATTTATTTTCTTTAGCACTAAATGGTATTGTGGGTTTTTATTTATGGAATTATGTTTTTGTTGGTAAGTATAAAAATAAAAAAGGAGTTATTTTTGGGATATAAAATCAAGGGATAAAGCTCTTTGTCCGGGAGCCTAAATAAGGGATGGGATATAGGGATAACACTCTTCGGTTCCAAGAGTATAAATATAGGCCAAGGGATAAGGGATTAAGGGATAAAACTCTCCGTCCGAGAGTATAAATAATGGATAGGGTTTTTAGGGATAAAAATCTCCGTCCGAGAGTATAAATAATGGATAAGGGATAAAACTCTTCGTCCGAGAGTATAAATAATGGATAAGGGATAGAACTCCATCCGAGAGTATAAACAATGGATAAGGGATAATACTCTCCGTCCGAGAGTATAAATAATGGATAGGGTTTATAGGGATAAAACTCTCCGTCCGAGAGTATAAATAATGGATAAGGGATAAAACTCTCCGTCCGAGAGTATAAATAATGGATAAGGGATAGAACTTCATCCGAGAGTATAAACAATGGATAAGGGATAAAACTCTTTGTCCAAGAGTATAAATAATGGATAGGGTTTTTAGGGATAAAACTCTTCGTCCGAGAGTATAAATAATGGATAAGGGATAGAACTCCTTATCTAGGAGTATAAATAATAGATATGGGGATAGAACTCTTTATCAAAGAGTATAAATAGTGGATTAAGTTTGGGATTAGGGTTAGGAATAGGATTAGGGGGTAGGAATAGGGGAGGTGAACTACGGTTGCTCTGATCCTTCAAATTTGGAGGTACGTAGGCATAGGTTGTAAACCCTAGCGAGTATAATTAATAAAAAAACTTAGGTTTCTCTTGTAAATAAATCATTTAGACAAACAAACAAACATACCCTAAAATTTAAGGAGGATCCCATTGAGTACAATGGAGGTGAGGGGTGCCTAACACCTTCCTCTCACTTAACCGACTCCCGGACCGTAGGAATCTCTACCTTTAGGATTAGGATTTTTTAGGTTTATCATTTATTTTCCTTAGAAAAAATATGATGGCAACTCGATATTTTTTTCGGCTGCGACAGTATGAATGAGATAGTTTGACTATATAGTGTGACACATATGTGAGACTCAAAGACAAATATATGTTATGTGTGAATGATGAATGATATGCAAATACTGAAAATGATATATTTTTTTAGCTTTTGTTTTCAAAAGAACTTTTAACAATTGTATTGCAAATATCATACAGTGAGGGAGACCCTTTTATTGAACTCGAAAGATTGCAGTATTTTACAGGGAAAAGTACAGTATTTTACAAAGGTGCAAGAAAGAAATTTAGGCCTATGGATCCTGAGTTCTCTTTGAGGAGAGCTCAGATGCTGGTTCCTTAACTTTTCTTTTCTTTAATTGTGCTCCTTCATCCGTTGTCGGGTCAACGATTCTCTGCCAAGTGAAAAGAGTGAGCAGATTTCTTCGTTCCTCCTGACTTTATATGGCATGCTGCTTTAATATTTCAATCAGGGAATCATTTTCCTTTAGCAGTTACTGAATCTAGGTATATTCCAAATTAAGGATCTGGTACTTGTTTTTCCAAGAGTTCTTCTCACGTTGAACTTTGTTAAGAGCGGTCTGGAGTTTTTCCGCATCAGACATGAAATAAAAGACAGATTCCATTAAGGGAAAAACTTCTTGACGAGGGTAAGGCATCCTTAGTTTGATAGCTCTAGTTTGTACCCAGTGGAGATAAGGTTCTGCGGAGATGCAGTTTAGCTTTCCTAGGGACTCTCTTCCATTCCTGTGAATATGTTTCCAGGCATGCACTATTTCTTTCTTTAGTGCCCTGTCATTTTCTTCTTCCTTGAAGAAAAGACCTTCCAGATGAGCATTATGTGGGATATTCTTCATCGGGTATCCAAGTTGACGGCGAGCTAGAATTGGATGATAGTTGATCTCTCCTTTGGTACCAATGAGGGGTACATTGGAAAAATTTTCACATTTGTCGACGATTTTCATCCCTTTGTAAATCCGATTGTACCAATCTATGTCTGAATTGGTAAGAGACATAATCTTCTGCGACCATCGCAGATTACTCTTGTGATCCCAAAAAGCAACAGACTTGGGCAAGTGGGAAATAAATCATTTGTAGAGTAATGGTACATAACATGTGATCATCCCTCCACTGTACAAATTCCTTAAGTGTACAGAATGATAAGCATCCGCAAGTAAGGTTGATACCAGGTTTCCAATCAAGAATATCTTAACAGCATTGGTGTCGACGAAGTTATCAATGTTGGGAAAGAGGAATAACCCATATGTGAGCTGAACAAAGACGTCCTCGAAAGCAGTTACATTTCCTATACTAGCAAAGTATAGAGCTTTCTCCATTAGGAATTTAGCTAGTAAACCCTGGATTCCTTCTTTGATGGTCATGTGAGTCCTGACTTCTAACTCATCCAAAGAGATTGCTCTTGCAATGGCTTGATCTTTTGGAATTTCTTCTAGTCCAGAAAATGGATCTTGATCGGTGATAGGAAAGTCAATCAGGTGGGAGTACTCTTCCAGTGTTGGTGTGAGCTGATAATCCGGGAATGTGAAGCAGTGGTATACCGGATCGTAGAACTGAACCAGTGTAGACAGGATCCCTTCAACTAGTTGACCTTCAAAAGAGATAACAGTCCTCCGTGCTTAGCTCTAAAAGCCTCGGGATTAGTAATCATTCTTCCCAATTTCCTTAGGTCGTCCAGTTTTGGAACCTTGAAAGTGTACTTGTGCGTTTTTCTTCTTTCGAAATCTATAACGCAATCTTTGATATTTGCAATTATTGTTTTAGTTCTTTTAGAAAAAGATTTTTTTCTTGTTTAAAAAGGGTTTTTAATGAATGCATGGATGCATGAATGCAGCAAACAAAAACACTTGAAAATATGGCTTTAGGGGTTCATCGTCACGAGCATGGATCCATGGATCTACCCATCCCCAAAGGTGTGTACTAATTGGTCAATTTTTGTACCTGTAGAATGGGTTCTAACAGAGGTTCCCAAAATTATTGACCCCTCTTAGGGATTTTAACGGCAAGCCAATTGACTTAAGCGAGCTGTAATATCCTAAGATGAATCTCTTTTGAGTGTAGTATCGCGTATCAACTATTCCCGATAGTCACCGCACTACCTAATGGTTTAATGGTTAAATGTCTACTAAATACTCAGTTTCATGGGTACCGCACTGGGAAAACTATGCTTTCACGACATGGTCGTTCAACATTAGCAAGTCCACACGGGTACCTCCACTGATTCGGTGGACTTCCAGGTTAACTTGGTCGGGATTCACTCCCTATAAGCCTTCCTGGAGACGCCACCACTTATCTTAATGTTCTCTCAGACTTTCCACATGCGTATTAATCACATTCCCAATTAACAATAATTTAAACACGGGTATCAAGTAAGGTGATATATATATATATATATATATATATATATATGTAGCAGAAAACTGATAAATCAAGTAAATAAACAGAGGAATAAATGCAAAGCAAAGCCTATACCTCTTAGGAACTCTAATCCTAAAACTTCCCCAGTGGAGTCGCCATTTTTCTGTAGCGTGCGATTTTTGTCGGTGACGCGACCACCTTACCGCAATGTTGGAATTAGGTGCTACTTTCTGATTTCTTATTTATCCTCTGAAGCTGGAAAGGAAAGGGAAGATATCTAAAACTAACCTTGCACGCAAATGTTTTCTTTAACAAATACTAAGAGACCGGGGAACGGGGTCTGGTTATACAAAGGGAAGCTATTAACACCCAATGTATCTATGGTAATCCATAGGAACTCTTTATTGCATGTTTCTCTGTTAACTTAAAATGCTTTCTTGTATTTATCTGTTGTGGCTTGGGAAATTTTCTCTTTTTGGAGAATTGAGAGAATGTTTTTGTTGTTTTTGGGTTTTCCGTTGTTTTTGGGAAGGCCTGGACCTAGAGTTTTTTATTTGTGTGCTCGCTAAGATTTCACAATCTTATGCCTACGTATTCTCGTAAAGAGGTCTGGGAAACCAGAGCAATCGTAGTTCCTCCTATTCTATGGGAGGAAAATGTTTGGTGTCTTGTTTAAAGCCCAAGATTGAAGTTAAAAGGGTGACTGAGAGAGAATTTGTCATCTCTAAAGGGAGAATATCTCACCTATTCATCACAAATGTTGAGAAATTGGTTATAAGGGAAATTACTTTAACTGGGATATGGAATCCAGCAATGCCATAATTTTCTTTATAAGAGGGATGTCATGAAGGAAGAAAGCTTTAACTCAGTGTAGAGCAATGCCACTTTTTCCTTATGATTCTTTCATGCTGAGAGAGGGACATTGGCTTAGATGTTAGGGATTAAGAGGCTTGCCACTTATACCTGTTAGATGAAAGATGAATTTTAGCCAGGATAAAGGAAGGACTCCAGCTTGGATTTTGAATCAACAAGTGTGTCAGTTACAGCAATTATCTGGACAAAAGGTTTTGATTATTTGTTTTGATATGTGATGTATAGAGGAAATGTCCTCCTGCAGAGTGAACTCATGGTCTCATCTGAGGAAATGTTGATTTTGGTGTGCCTTGATCAAAGCTCAAGGTTGAAGCTAAAAGAAAATGACTCCACTGGGGAGGATTTTATTTGTCTTGTACAAAGCCCAAGATTGAGGCTGACTAGGGAAAGTTCTTATATGAAGCCTAAGAGGAGGCTATCTCTTACTAAGGATTATTGAAATCCAAAAGCATGTCCAAATTGTGTTGGGGAATCCAAGGGTTTTACTCTTGCTGGGAATCAGGGAAGAGTTAAAGTATCAGATGCCATGAGACTATGATTTCTTTAGGGATTTGATTATGGTCAATTGACCCTGGTTGGGGATTTTTAAGGTAAAAGCTTAAACCTTGTTGGGGGTCAGGGAAGTTTAAAGTTGAGTTTGAAAACCTTAGAGGCTTTAACTCTGCTGGAGATTAGTATACTGATCAAATGATCAGGGTTTTTCCTGTACTTTTAGGAAACTTAAGGGGTCTCTGTGTGATCTAAGAGGAAATGAGACTTTCCAAGTCTACTTGAATGAAGCCCAAGAGGGGGCTGAGACTGTCAGAGTCTCTCAAGAAGTGGTAGGCTCTGGTGTAGAGAGGGGTATTTGTATGATGCCCAAGAGGAGGCTGAGGGTTTTAAGGGATGAAGATCAACCCTAGAATGGTCTGATGTTTTGGAATTTTGACTCTCCTGAGGATTGAACTAGTAGAGATGACTAATTTCTATCATATGCTTTTAGGAAGCCTTTGAGTCCTTGTACTAAGCCTGTGAGGAGGCTGGGGGAACTTCTAAGAAGCCTGTGGGTCCTTGTACTAAGCCCAAGAGTAGGCTGTGATGCTTTTAGGAAGTCTGTGGGTCCAAACCTAAGAAAAGTTCAGAAAGGTTTCACCAGGAATTAATCCTTTCTTTGCTGAACATTTCTAAGGTTTGAAGAAATTTAAAAGAGGTTTCACCGGGAATTAATCCTCTCTGGGGAAATGAATTTCTTGTATACATATATTTTTCTATCTAAGTTTTAACAGTCTTGAGAAAAGTTTCATCGGGAATAATGTCTTTCTCTGTTCCATATTGAATAGCCCAAGAGGAGGCAGCCAGTATAGGGAATTTCCTATGGGGAACTAGTTATTGACTATGTTAGAAGTAACCTCTAGTTTGACCTAAGCATAGACCTAACTGCTGGGGAAACTCTAAGCAAGATTACAAGTATATATAGACAATTGAATTGGCAGATATATATAAACAAATATGCATTGAAAAAGATGTTGGGACTTACATTCTGAGAAGAAGCCCAAGTGTATTGTGATTTGTTGTATTGACTACAACTATATGATTGATTAGGGTTTCAAGAAATTGAAGAAAGTTTTGAGAAAACTTTGAATTAAATTGAATTAAAAGAATTTTGTTTAAAAAGAAAAGAAAGTTTGGGGCTTATACAATGACTGAGGCCCAGATGACTTATTTGAAAACATTGATCGCACTGCGATACCGATAGACGTTATAGGACTTATACTATAGCAGAGGCCCAAAATTGTTTTTGTATAAAGAGGGGGTTGGGTCTTACACTCTAATAGAGGCCCAAGAATTGTTTGTAAAGAAAGAAAAATGGGGCTTATACTCAAGAAGAGGCCCAGATGATTTATTTGAAAAGGTGAAGATCGCGTCGTGATTTGAAAACCACAGTGGGACTTATACAATGACTGAGGCCCAAAAATATTTATGTACAAAAGGAGTGGGTCTTACACTCTACAAAGAGGCCCAAAATTTTATTTTTATACAAGAGATGGGGCTTATAGCTCAAGGAGATGCCTAGATGAAAAACAACGATCGAACCGTTATTTTGAAAATCGTATCGGGACTTATACAATGATTGAGGCCCAAAATTTTGTATTTACAAAGGGGATGGGTCTTACACTCTAATAGAAGCCCAAAAGTGTTTCAAATGAAGTTTGAAAAAAATCAAAATTAAGAAAAACCCTAATTTTAATTAAAAAATAATTTTTAAAGGAAATTAAATAAAAAATTATATAAAATATCAAATATATTCAAAAACAAGTTGTAAACTTTGAAAAATGTTTTGAAAAATCATGTTTAATCACATGAAAACTTGGAATCCATTTGAATTTGAAAAACCAAGGTGGAAATTTCATTTAAAAATGTTAAAAACAAATAAAATGAAATTATTTACAAAAATTCAAACTATCTCAAATAAATAATATAAATTTGAGTTTTTCGTAGGATAAAATATTTTAACATTTTTGTGAATTTTAAAAAAAGAACCAATCAAAAATGATAAAAATTGAGAGAGAAATTAATTTTTTAAATCAATTAAGAAAATGACCTAAAAATTCAAAAATTCAAAATATGGCGCCAACGACCATCTTCTTCCTCACGACCTCCCTTCATGGCCGTTTTTCAAAACCTCGCATATCTATCTCAATACGTAATGATTTTGACTTTTATAAACACGAAAGTTGTGTATTTTTAAACAAGGATTCAGTGATATAAATTAATTGTATTTATATTAAGTGTGGAGTAAGAAATCAAAAGATGAACACATGAACCCTAATTTCTGCAAGAACACTATGAAATCCTATACACAATAGCTACAAAGCAATTGATTAAGGGGAATACTCTACATAAGTGCATAAACATGTTTGTAACTTGAAAACACATTTATGATGCATGGATCATAGAGTTTGAGAGTGTCAGGATTACCTCTTACAGAGGAAATCGAATCCTCAGTTGTAGGTGTTACAGATGTTGTGTGATGATCTGGACAGCTTCCTTGGACATCAAGTAGTGTGTTTGTAAGCTTGGAATGGATTGAAACAACCTGGAACTTGTTGTGGTACCCCAACTGCAAATAGGCCAAAAAGCTTGAGCAAATGGATGGTGACTTTGTGATTCTGGTGTTCTAGATGTGTTTTGAGGTTATGGATCACTTGTATATGACATATGTGAGGGATGGTTGGTTTGTGTGGAATTGCTCTCTATTTGAAAATTCGAATATGACTTGTAAGAGAAGTAAATTCTGGTTTTTTAGAGTGATTGGATGAAAAGCATGAATTGTTATGCTTTGGTGTACTTGAATTAATCAAAAAAAGCCTATATTTATAGTAGAGCAACTTTGTTTTGGGAGCAATAGTGATTGGAGGTTGGATTACTCCATTATCCAATGAACTTTGTCATGTAGCCAAAGTCTCCTCTAGCCATTGACTTGAGTCAATCTTGCAGACTATGAGTCTTCTGTTGTAGGGATAAGGCTTGACTCCTTTAGTGATCAATGACTCAGTCCATACCACCTCAATGTATCTCTTGAATGCCTTGAAACAATATTGAAGTTTTGGAATTGCATCTTTAAAGATCACATGCCAAGGAATGTGATTTTTGACTTGTGAGACTTTGTGATCAGGTTCTCCATCATTTGTGTTGATTTTGGACAGAAATGAATTGATGCAAGTGTCCAAAATTAGCTCAATAAATCATGGGAACCAAGTCATGTTTTCATGCCTTTGTGTGGACAGGGTGAAAAATGCCATTTTTGGAAGCTTATAACTCCTTGCTCAAGTTGAACCATGGGAGGCTCTTGTACTTTTTGGAAAGCCCTAATAACATACTCCAACTTTAATGTTTAACTTTGGTCTTGAATCATCTTGGATCATAATGAAAAATGGCCTCAAAGTTGGTGAAAATGCAAAACAGATTCTGTCCAAAATTTCACTAAGTGTGGGAAAAATGGCCATTTTCATATTTTTGTGATTTTGATCAATCTATAACTCAAAATCCATGAGGATTTGGAATCTGTTATAGTTGACAATCTTAAAGTATGTAATGAGAGATTTCATTTGAGCTTTGGATGGAAGAATAAGGTTGCTTGGATCACAAGTTATGATCTTGCAAAGTTGGGTATAAATCACTTTGTTTTCATAACTTAGTGAAATTTCAAGTTTCTTATGGTTGCCTCTTTTGCAAGTAACCCTACTTTTCTTTATTTTTCTTGATGGATGATGATTCAAACCATAAGTTAACATTGTTTTTGACTTAGGGGAGCCTTGTTTGTCAAGAAATTCAAAAAGTCAAATTTGATTTTTGGCACAGTAGACTTTTTGTCAAATGAATTTCAAACTTTGTGATCCTTTATAAAATCAAGTCCTTGACCTAATTCAAACCTAATGTATGGATTCCATAGGTGTTTTAGAGTGTCTTGAATCATGTCCCAAGGTTTGGGATCATGTCTTGGTCGAAAGTCAAAGGTACAGTTGACTTTTCATCAGAAAACCTAGTTTGTGGTCCAGATGAATTTGAATCCTTGTACTGCTTATGAACCAAGTTCTTTGACTCAATCTAATCTTGTAAATTGATCAATATGATGTATTGGAGGTCTTCAAAACACTTCTTGAGGTCTTGGCTCATTCTTTGCTTCAAAAGTCAACTTAGGGGTGAATTACGTCAAGAAACCCTAATTCCTGATTTTTGATGAATGCATCCCCCTGAGGCTATTTTGAACTTGTGATTGGGTCCATGAGGTCCTTTTGAGCTTCTTGGATTGTTTTTTGAAGTATTGGCTCATGCCCAGATGAAAATTTCTCTCTGGAGGCCTTGGTCGACCAAAACCCTAATTTGGTGACACTGATGATCTTGAGGCTTAATCCACTTGAAATGTTGCACTCTTGTGCTTGATTCTTGATGTGGGAGACATCTTGATCCTTCATGGATGTTTGAGAGGTTTGACAAGTTGAGGATCATGTCCATTCTTGATTTATCCTTTGTCTGAGTATTCTTAGAGGGCTCAAAACCCTAATTCTTGATTGTAGTGAATGCTGAACAATCTTAGAGAGGATTGATGAGGCATAAAGGTACATCCATATTGTGATGATGATTTGCATAATGATAGGAAATCTTGTGGTCAAAATTTAGGGTATGACAAATGCCCCTATTTAATCTTCTTGGACCTGAAGGTGTGAATGGCGAAGACGTTCGAACATTCAAGGTAAAAGAGGATTAAATATCGGAATACCCGAAATTTTGAATGTGGTTATGAATGGTAGTGGTTTGCTCATCCATATTCTTTTGCTAAGTAATGCTACTTAGAAAAGGGTGAAACTTCCCCTCGATCCTGGTCTCCAGCCATAGAACTGGTCTCAGTTTTCTTTTGAAATAAACTTCCCCTCGATCCTGGTCTTTACCATGGAACTGGTCTCAGTTTTCTTTTGAAATATACTCCCCCTAGATCCTGGTCTTCAGCCATGGAGCTGGTCTCAGTTTTCTTTTGAAATAAACTTCCCCTCGATCGTGGTCTTCAGCCATGGAACTGGTCTTAGTTTCTTCTTGTCAAGTCCTTTTCTTGACAAGGAATGCTATTTGTAGAAGTCTTCATCAAACTTCTCATCGATCTTTACTGGGGAGACGCCATTTGATGGAAAAAGATTTTATGTCAGACTTACTGGGGAGAACCATTTGTCTGAACTTGTAGAGGTGTGCAAACTTCTTTGTGGAGATGCCATTTGTCGACCTACTGGGAAAAACAAGTCTCTTGAGAGATTGCTTTCTGCTTGGTGGTGATTTGCACAATGATAGGAAATCTTGTGGTCAAAATTTGGGGTATGACAGTCATTTCGACCATGTTAACTCCAAGGTCAGTACCTGCAGAGATATCCATTTCTTGGAATTCCATCCTAAGGCCCTCGGTGGCCTTAGTTTCACTGTTAATTTGTATGAAACCATCAGTAGTTTCACACATCGAAATCACTTCATAGGGACCCTCAGTAGCCCCATTATCAAAGCACTCAGCAGCTTCGTTCATGAAACCTTCAATGGTTTCAGTTTGAAAGTCATCAGTAACCTTCTTAGTGAAACCCTCAGTGACTTCTTTGTCGAAGCCGCCAGTGACTTCGCAATTGAAATTTCCAGCAATCTGGACGAAACCCTCAGTGGTTTCTTGATCAAAATCTTCAGCAACTATTCCACTAAAGCCATCAGTAGCTTCGACCATTTCAGCATTATTGGTGAATTCATCAGCAACTTCGACCATGTTCACCATGGATGGTTCTAAATAGTATGCATCAATAACTAGGAGGAGATCTGAGTCCGCCTTCATCTAGTTCTTGGACTTACAGTGAATTTGAGACGTCCATCCTACATAGTATTTTGAACGAGATCCCTGAAAAGAAAACATTGAGATGTTTTATGGCCAAGAAAATTATGATATTTGCAAAAACCTCTCTTTTTCCTTTGTTCTAAAGAAAGCATTTTAGTGCCAGGAGGCACTATCATTTGGCCATCCTTAACTGATACGTCAAAGATTTCGTCACACTTAGTGAAGTTAAAGGTATAGTTCCTTTTGGGGAACCTATCGTTTTTCTCTGAGTCGAGTGGATTCTTTCCATTCGACGGCATTAAAACTTTATATGAGTAAGGTGGGCCTTGCTTTAATTTAGCAAGGTCAATTTCACTCTCGTCAAAGACGGTATCGACATTGGTTTCGTTGAAATAGACATAGGCTACCCTTTCCTTTCTATTCTTGTTTGCCCTAGCTTTCTCAACCTTCAGTCGTTCGACTTGTCGAACTCTATCAGCCAATTGGGCCATATCTCTTAGGTACTGGGTATCTAACTTCTTCCTAATTGAGTAGTCATGTCCAGGCACTCGAGTAAAGCACCTTTCCTTAAGCAATCGAAACCTATTTAGGTAACATCAATTGGCTCATAGAAATTCCTCTTAATGTTAGCCAATTCTTTTAGACTTATATTTGCCTGTCCCATATAGAACTGCTCGTGGAACAGTCTCTCCAACTGAGTCTAATTATGGATCAAATTCGCTGGAAATGTTATGAACCAAGTGAAGGCGTTTTTGGTGAGTGAACTTGGGAAATAATTCACTCTTAGGTTTTCGTTGTTAGCGATTTTGCCAGCCTCAATCAAATATCTTGCCACGTGTTCGACTGTGGACTCATTAGTATCCTCGGAAAATTTAGTGAATTTGGGAACTTTTCACCTAGGCGTAAGTCTGGCTGTAAGATATATTCAGACAAAGGTGATGTAAAATTTGGCCTATGAAGGCCAATATTTTCCCCATTTCTGGCTATAATCCTTTCGACCATGGCTGCTAAGTTATTATCCACTGCTACATCTTCACGTCGAACATGATTTATTACTTCATCAGCGTTCTGGTTTCTATTTACCACTACTACCCTTGGTTGCCTCTGGATTGGTTGTACAACTCTAGGAGGTTCGACCCTGGGTGGTTCAACTACTGCCCCCTGGTTTAAAATGTTCGTCTGGGGTATATTTGGTTGAACTTGGTTAATTGTGGGGCCTTCTTCTAAGACCACCCCAGTATTTTGTACCATTTATTCCCTCTGAGGATGTCGAGGGGGTGTGGAACACCAAAAAAGTCAGCAATACGCGTCATTTGCATTGCCAACTGTTGGTTGGTTTGAGCAGTATTCTGGATTAAGGGAATGAATATAACCCCCATTTGTTGGGCTAACATCCGGACCATCTCATTATTACTTTCGTCCATCTGTTGCCTTATTACCGCTGCAGAATTGTTAGTGATGTTTGGCATTTGGGTAGGGAATTCAGTTCCTAAGGTTTGGCTAATTTGACCCATATTATTTATACCTGAACGAGATCTTGTAATGGAGAAGTTACATTCACCACTGGGTCTACAAATGTTGATGAGGCATTGTGCAAACTTGCCATCAATGACGTTGGCATACCATAAGGTTGATCACGTCCTATTGGAGGCATTGAAAATCCAGGCACATAAGGCCTAAATAAACTATGCCCCAATAGAGGGGGGTCGAAGTTAGACCCTGTGTTCCCCCATAGGATGAAATGGGACCACTTGGTGCAATTGACTGCACAGGAGTCGAACTTGTCGTGGTTGGTATGGCTTCAAATACTGACACTGAAATCGTATTGCCCCCTGAAGAGGAAGGGGTGGTTCTCCATCATTTGGTGGATTTGGTTACTTTGTGGATTTAGATTCACCATCCTCCTTACGTATCTCCTTCTAGGCCTTTCTTCGTTGTTTGTGGTTATTTTACCACTCCTAAGTCTCATGCAACGAAGCGTAGAGAGATCATAAAAATGAAGAACTTGAATGTGAAAATTTTTCCGGAAAGAGTAAAAAAAAATTTTAAGACACTATACCATTGTCCCACCAGGTATGACAATTTGTTTACCGTGAAAATTGGTAAACAACCGCTGGTCTCCCAAAAAATTAATTAATTTGGTTTACTTGCAGGATCAACCAGTGAATCCTAAGGACATAGCTATGGTGTTTTAATGTATTTTTGGAAAACTGTAGAACACTCCGACAATATTCATTTGCTATGAATAAGATTGTTTAATTGTTTGTTGAAAAGAACTAAACTTTGTAAAAGTTTGGTAAAGTAAACCAATGAAGAAAAATAACTTCAAAGTAAAAGAAATGCAGTAAAGAGCAATTGGTAAAAGAAAATAAATTTCTATTGAACAAAATGATGGTGTTTCAAACGTACATTTCTCAACAGTAACTCTTTTCTCACGTTAACTTGGATATTTTGAGTAAATTTGAGTATAGTATAATAACTGAACACCCGGAAATCCTAATACTAAGACTCATATTTAAAATACGTCGAAATAACTGTCTCCAACGTACATTTCTTCAAAAGCTGACACATTTCTCCCTGCATGTGTTCGTTTCGCCATAAGCCTCCACGCGTCTCTCCTGAGAAACGGATAGGGACAAAAGACAGTTATCCATCCGTATTTGAAATTCAAACTTCTGTCGAAGGAAGGCCTCATAGCATCCCTTAGTGGAAGTGACTTTTTATACATAGAAAATATTTCTAAGTATTTGCTCAAGCGTATCTCTTCATGAAAACTACTTCGACAAAACTCCAAAAAAACTCCTATCGAAATCATCCATATTCAAGAAACTTTAATTTACACTTAGTTTCCCAAATGGGAACATGGCGTCGAAATTCCCAGCCAACACCAATGTCGAACATACTACGCAGTTGATGATACCACTAAGTCGAAATATCTTTTGAAACAACTGAAACTTCCACTAAGTCTAGATTCTGGTTGAGCCAAGATTTATCCAACCTTGCCCTTGTTTGTTGGGGTTCTTCCTTAGTCGTAAATCCTAGATAATAGTAGGATATACGAATGCTGATGAATGTAGTATTGATGGTATGACATATGTGTTTAAACATTACATTTTATAACACGGTATAAAACCTTAACTAATTCTATTGTTTTTTTTGCAAAATGTAGTATTTCATGCGAGATGAGTGACCTATGGTTGACATGGTAATGAGGTACATAATTCACAATCTATTTTAAGGTTAAAAATGGGTTTTTTATGTTGTGTATTATTCAAACATGTTTAATGATTTCTGCAGGTTTTAAAGACACATATTGAGCATGTTATGACAAAACAATTTCGTTATTTTATTGTTGAGTTTATTAGAGTAGTTTGTGTTGCTTTGTTTTGAATGTTACTGGTAAGACAATTGTGGTACAATTATTGGTGTTATACTTAAGTTGGTTATGTACTAGTAATAGTATGTAGGTTTGGCTGCTGGATTATTTCAAGGATATATGATGCATTATATTTATATGAAGTTTATTTTTCTTTCTTCTCTTGTTGGCAATATGTATGTTTAAAATTTTCAAGTTTCACATCACCAATTGTAGCTTTCCAATATGACGGTAGAAATGTCTTTAACGTTAAGTTCCAGTGGATGAAATTATTTTGAAACACATGGTAGGTGTTAGAAATAATTTATATTTTACAAAACTTAGTGACTAAGCTTTGTTAGAGGGTAATTTAGTACTTTAGTATGTTGCCTATGTGGCCCTAGTTTTCTGTGCATAAATAGACTAGTGGTAGATGTCATTTAATGTAATTCTTTTTTACAACTTTGTAGCCGTCATTTGCAGAGTATAAATATATTCTCTCATCCTATTCATCTCTTTTAACCTTGTGCACTAATAATTGGTATCTAGAGCTCCGGTTCGGGTCCACGGGAAAACACGAGTGAAAGGGTGAGGCATTGTGTGGTTGATTTCGTTTCTTGAATTCGTGTTGAATCTTGAACGGAATCGTAACAGAATCACATTTTCTGATTCTGTGGGATTGGGAAACACTGTGTTTGGTGAGATCTGAGTGATTGCACAAGGTTAAAGATGAACAGAAACGATGGTCTAAGCACCAAGCTTCCAGTGTTTGATGGAAAAAACTGGACTCGTTGGATGATTTAGATGCGTGTATTATTCGGTGCTCAAGATGTGCTTGATCTTGTCACTGAAGGTTACATTCCAGTAGCTGCAAATGCAATGGAGGAACAAAAGAACACGCAGAAAGATACGAGGAAAAAAGATCAGAAAGCATTGTTCTACATTCATCAGTGTGTGGATGCAAATGTGTTTGAGAACATCGCTGATTCAACGACGGCGAAGGCTGCGTAGGATACACTGGTCAGGTGCTATGGTGGTGACACATCAGTGAAGAAGGTGAAGCTTTAGTTCCTATGAAAGTATTATGAGAATCACAACATGAAGAACAATGAGAAGGTATCTGAGTACATCTTCAGAGTGATTCTGATCACTAATTAGATGAAAGCTTGTGGAGAAACCCTTTCTAAACAAGTAATCATTGAGAAGGTATTGAGATCCCTTACCCCTCAGTTTGATTACATTGTGGTAGCAATAGAACATTCTAAAGATCTGAGCACCATGAGAATTGAAGAGTTGCAAAGTAGTCTAGAGGCACAAGAGTTGCGTGTGGCTGAGAGAACTTCTGAAAGGGAAGTAGAGCAGCAGGCTCTGAAAATAATTTCTGGTAAGAAGCGTCAGAAACAGTCTTGGTCAGAAGCCAGGAGAAGATCTGATGGTGTTTAGAAGTCAGAAACATCAACTTCTGATAGGCAGAAGAATGCTCATAAGGGAAAAGAGAGGTATGACAAGAAGAAGATCCAGTGCTACTGTTGTAAGAAGTTTGGACATTTTGCTGTTGATTATTGGTCAAACAAGGAAAGAAAGTCAGAAGAAGCAAATATAGCCAGAAGTTATGATGATGAATCTGTGCTACTGATGGCTTCTGAATCTGATGATACGGATTTGACAGACTAGTGGTATATGGACACTGACTGCTCAAATCATCTTACTGGAAATAAGAAATGGCTGGTTGACTTTGACTCTAGAAAGAGGACAAAGATCAGATATGCTGATGATAAATACCTCAACACTGAAGGTATGGGAAATGTCAGAGTCGTTCTGAACAATGGGAAAACAGCATTGATTCAGAAAGTGTGGTACGTACCTGACATGAAAAGCAATTTGATGAGTGTGGGGAAACTAATTGAGAAAGGTTTTTCAGTTACCATGAAGGACAATCTTCTGAAGTTGTATGACTGTAATTAGAAGCTGATTATGGAGTCAGAACAGGGAAGGAATAGAACATTCAAGGTGAATGTAAGAACTGCAGACTCTGAATGTTGATAAGTGCTAAAATGTATAGATTTTGAGTGTGAATAATTGGCATTTATGGGCTTGATTCGTTGGTTTTTTGTTAATAATCCCCCATTTTTTGTGTATATGTTGTATAGTTTACATTATAGTGTATTTATTGTGTATCGTGTAAATATCATTCAGTTTAATTGATTTTCTCTCATTTTTGTAGGTATTCAAGCAAAGATATTTTTCCATTGTTGTATAGAGCATTGAATAAGCTTTCCAACGGTTCCGACCGTGCGTCAATCCGAGTTGCGGTTCAAAAGTTATGGTCAAAACAAGGGCTGGTGTGCTGTCATGTTGCTTTGCGAACTTTCCGGTGAATACTCCCAGACTTGAGGCAGTAGAAAAAGGCACCAAAGTTCGCATTGCGAACTTTCCAGCGAATGTTCGCTTTGCGAATAAAAGTTCGCATTGCGAACTTTTGCAGAATCGCAGAGACGGTTTAACTGTTCTTGAGGCACATCAGGTACCTAATTTGATGTTCGCTTTGCGAATAAAAGTTTGCATTGCAAACATGACAGATATTTTAAATAATATATAAGTCATTTCATTCATTTTTTAGGTTATGGTTTTGGGGATTTTTGCTCCCAACTCCATCAAACTCATTTTTCAGTAGGATTAGCTTAGAAAACAACATTGAAGCTTGCACACGGATGATCCGGGGTGGATTTCTCATCGACCGGCGTTGACAAACCGCGAGATGTTTGCTTTATTTCTTTTCTTCTTTGTGTATTTCTTATTTTTTGGGTTGTTGTATATGTATTTACTTTGAACTCGTGTATATTTGTCGCCCATGGCGTTGTATCTAATTTGCTTTACAAATCTTTACCGGTGATTGTCCTTGATTTTTGCTTTATGCTCGGGGTATGGGTTGTGTTAGAGATAAACATCGCAAACTTTGATTAGGGATGATTATTTGTTAGTTTCTGAATGCTAGAGATAGATTTAGAGCTAACAATCTTTATGGGTGTCGAGGCTTAATGCCTTCGTATCTCGAGTCGGGTGCGAGAGCGTCGACGAGGGTGACATGGTTGTTCTCTCAACTCAGTGTGTCGGAGATGGACACTGTTGTGAGTGATGTTGGATGATATTGAGGAGTATTGTAGGTTGAGTATAACTGGTCGGTAAGTTTAAGTTTGTGAGGAGTGGATTATTTGCATACCGGATAAGTTTCTTCTCTCTGATTAATGAATTATTTTTATAGTCATATTTACTTTTCTGCTTTTACTTTAAACAAATTAATCTAAACTCGTAAATGCCAGACTTGTCGAACGACAGTTCAATAGCACCGATCTCTGTGGACACGATAAATTCTCGTAAAAATACTTCCAAAACTTTTGTTGCTTGCCGCTTTACCGCTCCAACAAATGTCTTAGTGCAACAAGCATTCTGAAGGAAAGTGAGTTGTGGCACAGAAGAATTGGTCATCTGAATTTCATAAACTTAGGGCATCTGAATTCAAAGAAGCTGGTGCATGGAATTCCTACAATTAAGAAGCTTGAGAAGTCATGTAAAATGTACATGGAAGGAAAGCAACCAAGATTGCCATTTGTGTCAGAAGCAGCTCCAAGATCAAAGCATGCCTTGGGAGTAGTGCATTCTGATGTGTGTGGTCCATTTCCAATAGCATCGATTGGAAGGAATAAATACTTCGTTTCATTTGTTGATGAATTCACAAGAATTACATGGGTATCCCTTATAAAGTTCAAACACGAGGTGTTTGCTGAATTCAAGAAGTTCAAAATGAAGGCTGAGAATCAGAGTGGTCAGACTCTGAAGATTCTCAGAACCGATGGTGGAGGTGAGGATAACTCCACTGAGTTCAGAGAGTTCTGTGAGGAGAATGAAATTAAGCATGAGAGTACGGCTCCTTATACTCCTCAACACAATGGTCTTGCTGAGAGAAGAAATCGTACTTTGTTTGATATGGCGAGAAGCATACTGAAGGAGAAGAAGCTTCCTCATACCTTATGGGGAGAAGCTATTGCCACCGCAGCATATGTGCTCAACAGATGTCCAACGAAGAAGCTGAAGGAAATGGTTCATATTTAGAAGTGAACTGAATATAAGGAAAATGTTAGCCATCTGAAGGTATTTGGTTTTGTATGTTATAAACATGTTCCAGAAGCCAGAAGACAGCAGCTGGATTATAGAAGCAAAGTAATGCTACTAGTGGGGTACCACAGTACAGGTGCGTACAAGCTCTATTGTCCAGAAACTAATAAAGTTGAATTCAACAGAGATGTCATTGTAAAGGAATCATAAATTTGGGATTGGAACAAATCTCAATCGAACTCTGATGTGAGAACTTCTGAAGAAAGTTCAGAATTAGAAGTTTCTGAAGATGAGTCAGAAACTGGAGAAGATTCTAAAGCTGGAGTAGACTCTGATGGTGATTCTGACTCTGAAGGAGACTCAGAAGGTGAAGATGATTCTGATTCAGATTCTGGTGGTGATTCATATTCTAGGAATATTCCAGACTCTGAAGGTGGTCAAGGATCTGGAGGAGGTCAAACATCTGAAGCAAGAGCTTCTGAAGGAGAAGCTTCTGAAGATAGAACATCTGGAGTTCAAGCATTCGAAGGAGATTCTGAACGAGGTCAGAGGCCACAAAGAATCAGAAACATTCCGAGAAGATTTGCAGATTTTGACATGCTACAAGACACTAAAGTAGATTCTGAAGGAGAAGTTATTCAGTGTGCCATGTTAGTAGACTCTGAACCCGTAAGCACGGAAGAGACTCTTGAGCAGAAAGTCTGGATGAAGGCCATGAAAGAAGAACTTGATGCCATAGAGAGGAACAAGACTTGGAAGCTGGCAGAACTTCCAAAGGACAAGAAAGCCATCAGCGTCAGATGGGTTTTCAAGCAGAAGCTAAAGCCAGATGAATCAATTAGCAAACACAAAGCGAGGTTAGTAGCAAGAGGATTTCTTCATAAACCTGGGTTGGATTATTCTGAAGTGTTTGCACCTATAGTGAGACATGAAACAATCAGACTGGTGACTGCAATAGCTGCTAACAGGAATTGGCCTCTGATGCATTTAGATGTGAAATCTGCATTTCTAAACGGTCCATTACAAGAAGAGGTATACGTGTCACAACCTCCTGGATTTGTTAAAAAGAATCAGGAAGGGACGGTGTACAGATTACATAAAGCTTTGTATGGATTGAAGCAAGCGCCTAGAGCCTGGAATCTGAAGATTAATTCATTTTTCAAGGAGGAGGGGTTTCAGAAATGTGAGATGGAGTACGGTGTTTATGTTCAGCATACTTCTGAAGGCAATATGATTCTGGTGTGTTTGTATGTTGATGACATACTGCTGACAGGGAGTTCTAAACAAGAGATAGCTAAGTTCAAGAAGGTGCTGATGAATGAGTTAGAAATGACTGATCTCGAGAAAATGACATATTTTTTAGGGATGGAGTTTATATACTCTGAGAAGGGTATCATTTTGCATCAGCTGAAGTATGAACTTGAGCTTCTGAAGAGATTTTAGCTGCAGAATTGTAAGGCTGATATCACACCTACAGATACAAATCAGAAACTGGATTCTGATTCTGATGGTGAGGATGTGGATGCTACAACCTTCAAACAGTTGGTTGGTTCTTGAGGTATCTGTGTAATACCAAACCTGATATGTGTTATGTAGTTGGAATGGTTAATAGGTTCATGAGTAAACCTAAGTGGTCCCATTACCAAGCTGTTGTCAGAATTCTGAGGTATATCAAGGGAACTCTGAAGTATGGAGTGTTATTCCCTTCTGGAAGAAAGATTGAATCAGAACTTCAGAGTTATTCAGATTCTGATTGGCGTGGAGACAGAGTTGATAGAAAAAGTACTTCTGGATACTTGTTTAAGTTTCTAGGAGGTCTTATTTCTTGGTGTTCCAAGAAACAACCTGTTGTTGCGCTGTCAACTTGTGAAGCTGAATATATTGCAGGCGATGTGACTGCATGTCAAGCTGTGTGGATTCTGAACTTACTGTAAGATCTGAAGATCAAAGTTAACAAGCCTCTGAATTTGATGATTGATAACAAGTCTGCAATCAATCTTGCCAGAAACCTAGTGCTGCATGGGAGAAGCAAGCATATTGAGACTAAGTATCACTTTCTAAGAAATCAAGTTCGGAATAGAGTGCTAGAAGTTGTACACTGTAGCACCCAGAAGCAGTTGGCAGATGTTCTAACGAAGGCTATCAAGACCGAACAATTTCTTTGCTTAAATGATAGAATTGGCGTTGTCAGTTTTGGGTAAATATAAATTAAGGGATGATGCTAGAAATAATTTAAATTTTATAAAACTTAGTGACTAAGCTTTGTTAGAGGGTAATTTAGTACTTTAGTATATTGCCTATGTGGTCCAGTTTTCTGTGCATAAATAGACTAATGATAGATGTCATTTAATGTAATTCTTTCTTACAATTTTCTGACTGTCATTTGCAAAGTATAAATATATTATCTCATTCTATTCATTTTTTTTTAACCTTATGCAGCATCAGTAGGTCTTTCCCAATAAAGATGAAGAAATAGGTAGGGTGTTTTTCTCGATGGGTCCAAACCCATACCTCGAAATACGTTGAAAATTTTGACATATATTGCGCGCCACAATGGGCGCCTATAAATATGCGCAATATTCACACGCATGGTTCCAAGTTACACAACACAACAACGCAACGAATCAACAAACCGGTGCAATGCAATAAACGGTAAAAACATTTTGTTTGAAAGGCATATACACTACTTTTAAAAGCAACACCAAAATCAGTACAAATGACACGTTAACGTTACAGGATTGGCGCCTTAGTGTCCCCCCTTTTTTATTTATTTATTTTATTTTTAGAATGGATAATAAAAAAAACAACATTAAGTTTTTTTTAAATATTTAGTACAATAATACAATAGTTGGATACAAAAAGAAAATTAATGATTGTGCCTATTTAATCGACCACCGGTCCCACAATCAGGGGCTCTTGTTTGACGTCTCTGTCTAGCACCACGAGGTTGTTGAGGCGTGGCTGGTCTCTGTGTTTGTTCAGATGGCCCCGACGCATCAGACGGTGGCCCTGGAGCATGAGACAAATTCTGCAACATCTGTCCCCAATAACCGGGGGGGTTGCCGCCGACAGCACTTCCGTAATCCAGCTGCATGCCCATGTTCATGTAATCTGTATGAGGGGGATGGGTTGGTTTCATACGGTATGGTTGGCCAAAATGATGCATTGATGGGTGTTGGTATTGATGCAGTGGTTGATGTGGGGTTTGATAGTTGAAAAGAGGGGGGGTTTATTGGGTGTATGATGATTGTGGTTCTGAGTGGTAGGAAGATGGGGTCATCATTTGTGGGGGGTTAATTTGTGGGGGTTCATTTGTGGGGGGCTCATTTGTGGGGGGCTTTGGTGTGCTTCGGTAGGTTCGAATGACTCGTCAGGGCTATAGTAAGGGTTTTGTTGTTGTGGTGGAGAGGTTGGTGAATGATGTTGGGCATATTGCTTGGCGGAAGACGCACGTTGGCGGGGGTCAATTAGATACGTAGGCTGAGAGAAGAAAGGTTGTGGTGTGGTAACAGACCTAAACCAGCTCATATATAGTTTCGTTGGCCGAGCAGGTTGTACAACGGGGTCTGTTAAGATGAGCTGGTGGCGCATCTCCCACTGGTGACACAACGCTGCTGCAAAGTTGGTCCACACATCATCCTTCCACTGTGTGTCGACTCTGCGTAGGTGCCACTTTCCCAAGTTCGTAGGATCCACCGGAATGTCCTGATGCATACCGAATTGTAGTTTCACTCGGTCACTTTGGTGCATCTCAACGGTTGTGAACCGAATTATTGGTGTTTTCGAAGTCCACACAGCAGCATCATTTACGTTGGACTGGTGGTCGAGATCGTCGTAAGGCCTCCAGACAAACTACAAGAAAAAATAGTTTAATGAGTAAGTATACAAAATGTTAGAAATATCTATGGATGAAATGTTACAAAAGTTGTAGGGAAATATACGTCGTCAGGGCCAATGTGGTCTAGCAGGTTGTGGTAGACTGTTATGGCGTTCCGGGGGTTTCTATCGTAGCTCATCTTCGGAACTGCCCACCTGAAAATGTAGTTAGAAAATGAATTAGTTACACCTGAACATATCAGTATAGGCGCATGGATGTGTATAGTCTTACCTTAATGCGTATGGAAATGTGAATGGGTTCTGGTTTATTGGAGCTAGTGTTGACATTCTCGACCAACCCCACGCCTGAAGGAGATAGGCGCAACCATAAAATGTACACGCATTTTTTTTGGCATTTTTGCAGAGTGCACTATACAGATGTGCCAGGACAGCTGAACCCCAACTATATTCGTGCACACTGTTAATGTTAGACAACAACGGGAGATACATAATATTTACAGTGTTTCCAGTGCTCTCTGGAAACAAAAAACGACCGAACAACAGCAACAAATAACATCTAGTTTTTTGTATTATGTGTAAGGGGGAATCCTCGTCTAATACGATGGAGTCATGGTATTCCCTAAGGCGTTTTAAGTTAATACCTTGCCCCCTACACCTACCGTCGGGTGAAGGCTCAGCTTCTGCAATCTCTAGGGGGGTGCCCAACAAATCGAAGCATAATTGGCTATTTATATTAACGGGGCCGTTGACGGCCATGCCATCTATGCGGAGGCTCAGTAACATATACATGTCTTGTAGGGTGACCGTGCATTCACCAAAAGGAAGGTGAAAGGTGTGGGTCTCCGACCTCCATCTTTCTAGTAAGGCCAGAATGAACTTTGGGTCTACATGGTATGATGGGATTTTTATCACATCTCCAAATCCACATCTTGTTAGATATGGTTCAGTGATAGGGTCGTGAGGGAAGTATGCGTGCCCACGATAACGGAACCTTGAAACCTCCTGAACAAAAAAAAAAAGCAAAATTACTAACAGAATAAAAGACATCAACGTTTAATATTGTAAAACAAAATACTGTAGGAAAACTTACGAAGTCTTCAATGTTTTTCGACGTTCCCCGGTGGTTGCTTCCCATCGTGGGTAAAGCCATTTTTGTAACTGGTTGTGAGGTGCAAAGGTTTGGGATGCAAAGGTTTCAGAAAATAAGAGAAGAAGAAGTGAGAGTAGTTTGGGATGAGATGAAAATTGTAAATGTGAATGGGTTTTTATAATGGTGTAAAGGGGGAGTCACATGTGTAGACATGCATGCTTCTTAACCTTTACAGTCTGCCATGTGTAGGCATGCATGCTTTCTTAGCCTTTACAGTCTGCCATGTGTAGGCATGCATGTGTAGTCATGTCAACAGTGGTCTGAAACAAAAATAATGGAGCAGAGGCATGCGAATGAACAGTATATGCAGTGTATAGAACTACACATTCATCAGTCGAGAGGCATGTGAATGAATAGTAGATGCAGACTATAGGCCTGCAAATTCATCAGTCTAGAGACATGTGAATGAATAGTATACGTTTTAAAATTTAAAATAAAAAGTAAACATTTTAAAATTAAAAAATAAAATAAAATAACATAAAATAAAATAAATAGTCCACGTTTAAAAATTAAAAAAAAAATATGAACTGAGCCGTCATTCCAGATGGCGCATCTCAGTTGGTTTTTTTCAAAATTATTTTGGCCTGAGGCGCCATTTGGTATGGCTCCTAGCCTCTAACTGAGGCGTCATTCCAAATGGCGCCACTCTTATAGCCTCTATCCAAACCATGCCATTTTGAAATTTTTTTTGAAAAACTAGTTTATTTAGTATTTTTTTAAAAAAAATAAATTATATTAAAAAAAATTCAACGAAAAATTAAGGGTTTTCTCTTCTATGAAAAAATTCAAGGGACCGTATCTTCTTCAATTGGTTTAGGGTTTTTCAAAAAAATTCAAGGATCTTCTCCTCTCCGAACGAAAAAAAATCCTCTGATAAGATTTAAGGGTTGTGTTTTATCATCATTTGATTCTCGTTTCTGTTCATTTGATTCTTATTTCTCATCATTTGATTCTTGTTTTCAGCATCACGATTTTAGGGTTGCGTTTTCTAATCGTGTGTTTCCCACCATCATCTCCAAACGAATTTAGGGTATTCACCCATGTATGTTGTATATTTCCTCATCAAATCAATTTTGAGCTTGTTATTGTTAATGTGTTTGCTTCTGAGCATAAACAGATTCTATTTGAATTTTGGTCTTGTTCTTTTTTGAGTCACTTTTTTAATACCTGCTTCAGTAAAAAATATCTACATGATCTAATAAATTTGCTAACGTTCATTTGAATCTGTAGTCTTCAAAAAATTCTCAATAGTTTCAATTCTCAACGGTTATATATTGATCACCGTTTAGCCTTAGTTTAATGTATAATATGTATTTGTTATTATTGTTTTCAATCCATTAACAATTAGTATCTCATTCAATCCCTGAATATGAGCATATTTCGTTGTTTTTGCTATGAATACCATTCATTTCTGCTATACTAATTACTAGTAAAATGAATTATTTATAATAAATGAAGGAGAGAGTTTCATTTTTTCAATTCGTGTCTATGCACTATTTGATGTACACCCTCCGGTTACTATTATGAGCAAATTTAACTTTTTATGGTACATTTGATTATTAATGTATCTAGTCCATATATAGACTAGATACATTAATAGTCAAATGTACCACAAAAAGTTAAATTTGTTTATAATAATGACCAGAGGGTGTATTGTTTAAGAAACATATCTCATGAGGATAGTTCAATTTTCTTTTTGAATTTACTTTCAGGTAGCATTGCTGTATATGCAGCCCTTTGAGTTTAGATCACTCGTTGAGTTTGGTTCCATTCAATCGTTGCCGTAATCACCGTCATTATACCAACATTTCTGTTCTGGACTGGGCCGAGGCTGCCCAACAGTCGAGCAGGCCCAACCCATATAGCATGGGGAGGCCCACTAAGACCCCTCTGCGGGGCACTTGACTGCTGCAAGCATACCAACGTTTCCCCCGAGCACTTCAGTGTCGGGCACTTGGACAACAGGGCAGGAGGACCTCGCACCCCGGCGGATAGGTACATCCCCGACATACTGGCTTCTCCCCCGCGAGGATACCGCACATCGCTCCTCGACAGATATGGTTCCCTCCCCGCGAGGCCATGTCCGTCGTACGGCTTGTTGGTCCTCGACACAGAAGACTCCTCCCCCGCGAGGAGTGTCTAACGGTCCGTACCACGTGGACACGTTCCAAGTAACCTCCCACTTCCGCAGGATTCGGTCTGCCCTAATCCCGGAAATCTAGGAACGGTTACCCCAGGGCGAAGACCACGTGCTGGTCTTCACTACGCCACGTAAGCCCTGGCAGTTACTTGGATTGGGCCTGAAAATCCAGCCCAACGCAAGTAACCGTTGGCCCCGCGCTGGGGGATCTCTATAAATACTCTCTCACTTGAGAGGGTCAGATTAAGTCATTTTTCTCACTCTTCTTGTATTTGCTGTTACTCTGTGCACTCCCTGACTTGAGCGTCGGAGTACCTTGCAGGTACAGCCCCTCCCCCCCCCCCCCCGTCTGTCCTTCAACCTCACCGGAGCCGGAGCTCAACGGACGTCGTTGGCCACCAGTAACTGTCTGATCCAGGCACGATCAGTGGCGCCGACTGTGGGGAGTCTATAAGCTTCCCCGTTTTCTCCTCGACAAACCAAAGCTTCCTCTATTCATCACTATGGCCAATCCGACCGTCAACCAGACTCTGGACACCGTGCTCGCACAACTGGAGAACGGGGGCCACCGTGAGGACGCCATCATCCTCCACGGCGACGAAGGCGACATAAGGGACGGACAGACCGCCTCCCCGGACTCCCAGGATGCGACCATCAACGTCGTCCGCACGGACGACCAGCAAACCCCTCTTCAGCCAGTGGCTCCGCCGCCCAACGCGGACCCAAGCACCGTGGCCCTGTTTGCATTGATCAACCAGACCAATCAGCTGATCGCGCAGCAGAACACCAGAATCGAAGCCCTGGAGCAAGGACGGGCACGACGATCTTCCCCGCGAAGACATCGTCGTCCCCCGTCACCTCGCTGCTCTCCTTCCCCGCGGAGGACCCCTTCCGAAGATTCCCGGACCCCGTCTCCCGTACGCCATGGTCGACGACCGCGCCTCGAGCGCCCCCAGCCGGCGATTACCCAGAAGCGCCCTCGTTCCTCGCCTCGGAAGGAACCCAGGGCCTCCACCATCTCCAAGAAGTCCAAGCAGGCTGAAGAGAGACCAAAGAACCGTTCGAGGAACTCCCCTCCACGGCACCATGGATCACCTTCGAGATCCCCGGCTGGTAGCGACGACGAGGACCAAAGGACCCCCTTGTCGTGGGAAATCATGGACGCCCCAATCCCTCCGGGCATGGAGAAACCACCACCATTGGGGACCTACGACGGACTGACCGACCCCGACGATCACGTGGAGAGTTTCGAAGCGATGCTCGACTTCCGAAACATCAGGGGAGCCATCAGGTGCAGGCTATTCCCTACCACCTTGCGGAAGGGAGCCATGACATGGTACAAGGGTCTGGAACCTGGTTCGATCACGTCATGGAAACAACTGAAGCAACGCTTCACCAAGCACTTCACCGCGTCACGTCGACACCCGAAGACAGAGGCTGCCCTAGAAAAGATCTTCCAAGGGAGGAACGAATCCCTTCGAAATTACATTGAGAGGTTTAACAAGGAAGCCGTCGAGGTCCATACGACCGACGACATGAAGAAATACTTAATTATTCACGGACTACGCGCCGGGTCAGACTTTGCCAAATCAATTGGCCTCCGAAGACCCCGGTGTCTCGAGGACCTTCTCGCTCGAGCCCAGAAGTACATCGAACTCAAAGAGACGGAAGCAGCCCAGATCGCTCTTGAGACGAGACGTAGGGAAGGCCCCCGCGGCCACAAAGACGATGACGCTTCTCCCCGACGGGGAGGAGAAACGAAGAAAGAAAACCGCAATCGAGATCCCCGGGAACAGCGCGGGCTAGCTGGCCGATTCACGGAGTACACGCCGCTCAACACTTCCCGGTCTCGGATCCTCTCAGACTGCCAGAATTCCGAGTTTGTGAAAGGAGGAGTTCGCTTCCCGAAGCCCGCGGCTCCCAAACCAAACGTTGACAAATCTAAGTACTGCAGGTTCCACCGAAGCCACGGGCACGTGACCGAAGATTGCATCCACCTCAAGGATGCCATTGAGATTCTCATCAAAGAAGGGCACCTGAAGAAGTATGCCCAACAGAATGACCCTCCTCGTCCCAGCTCAAAGGAATCACAGAACGTCGAGGAGGCAACCCCTCCTCCCGGCGACAGCCAGCTTCAGGTCGCCCTCAGCGTCACTCGACCCTAGGACTTCTTCGTCCCCCCAATCATCGAGGGCGAAGAGGCAATCCGCAACATGTGGGCGACTTTCCCCGACGAGGGCCCCGTCACGGCCCGTAGTTCCTGGGAAGGCTTCCCCAAAGCAATGGTTATCTCCAGAGGCGACCCCGGGAAAATATCGGTTGGGTCGATCAAACGGAAGTTTGACGAGCTAGAATCCGCGACATCGTCGAAGGCGACCACCCTCGAGAAAGTGCGGGGAAACTCCAATCCCATCACCTTCTACCTCGAGGAACTCCCCGGGGGAGCACCAAACACCACTATTCCCCTCCTGGTCAGGGCCCAAATGGCGAACTTTGACGTCCGAAGAATCCTAGTCGACCAGGGGAGCTCGGTCGACATCATGTATTCTCATTTATTAGGGACCCTTCAGCTGGACGAGAGGCATTTAACCCCGTACGTCGGGTCAGACCTATAGGGGTTCAATGGAACCACCACCAGACCATGGGGTTACGTGGAGCTAATGGTTACGTTTGGGGCCGAAGACACGGCCCGACAGGTGAAGATCCGTTTCCTGGTGGTTGAATGTCTATCCCTTTACAACTGCATCCTCGGAAGGACCACCCTTGCTGAACTCACGGCGGTCCCGTCAACGGTCCACCTCAAAATGAAGTACTACACGAGGAGGGGACGAGTGGTGACAATGCACGGGGACATCGACGCGGCCAGGAGATGCTTCGATGCCGCCGTCAAGGGCCTAAGTTCCATTGGTCCCAAACCCAAGGCCGTGGCCAAACCACCCCAAGACGTCGGACAGGTACCTCTCCCGCGCGTCAACGCGGTCGACCTCGACAGCAGGTTCTCCGGCGAGCCCGATGAAGACAGAGTTGAAGACCACGACCACCAGGCAGAAAACAACGGGCAACCTCTCAACCCAGCACGCCCCATCCCAGATGGAGATTTCGAGCTCGTGGCCCTCGGAGACGGCCCAGATCGCAACGTGAAGATCGGCACCGGGATCCCCGACCTAGCCAAAGAGCAGCTGAAAGCATGTCTGAGGGAGAACGCTGACCTCTTCGCGTGGAGCGCATCCGAGATGCCTGGCCTCGACCCCGAGGTGGCTTGCCATCAGCTCGCAGTAGATCCGGCCGCTAGGGCCATAGCACAACGTAGGCGTAAGCAGTCTCCCGAGAAAGCGGAAGCTGCTGAGAAAGCTGTAAAAGACCTCCTAGAGGCAAATTTTATTTCGGAAGCCAAATACACGACATGGCTGTCCAACGTTGTACTTGTTAAGAAAAATAATGGAAAATGGAGAATGTGCGTTGATTATACTGATCTTAACCGGGCTTTCCCGAAAGACTATTATCCCTTGCCTAACATCGACCAACTGGTCGACAATTCTGCAGGTTACAAACTACTATCTTTCATGGACGCCTATTCAGGATACAACCAAATTCCCATGGACAAGGTCGACAAGCAACACACGGCCTTCATGACTGCGTCGGGCAACTACTATTATAACGTAATGCCCTTCGGTCTGAAGAATGCCGGTGCGACCTACCAACGGATGATGAACAAGGTCTTCCGGACTGAAATCTGCGACATGCTCGAAGTTTACATGGACGACATGATCGTCAAGTCTGCAGAAGAAGTCAACCACGCCGCGCACCTCAAGAAGGTGTTCGACACGGCGAGAAGATGCTGCATGAGGTTTAATCCCGACAAATGCACCTTCGGTGTCCGGGCGGGAAAGTTCCTCGGATTTTACCTCACGGAACGAGGAATCGAGGCAAACCCCGACAAGTGTAGAGCCTTTTCTAAGCTCCCTACTACGAGCTCGAAGAATTCAATACAATCATTGAACGGAATGCTCACCGCCCTTTCCCGGTTCGTCGCCAAATCCGCACAGTACGCACTCCCCTTTTTCAAACTCCTCCGGCAAAAAGCGGAGTTTGAGTGGAGCGAGGAATGCGAACAAGCACTCGCACATTTGAAACAAGTCCTATCGCAACCCCCGGTCCTCTCGCGACCCGAGAACGGGGAAACACTCTTCTTATATCTTGCGATCACGAGCGAAGCGGTCAGCGCCGTCCTCATTCGGGAAACGCCAGACGGACAGAAGCCAGTTTACTTCACGAGCAAAGCTCTCCAAGGCCCCGAGCTCAGGTATCAGCAGATCGAGAAAGTCACACTGAGCCTCGTCACCGCGGCCAGAAGACTACGCCACTACTTCCTCGCCCATACCGTCATCGTGAGGACCGACCAGCCGATTAGGCAACTCCTCAGACGACCAGATATGGCAGGGAGGATGCTCAGGTGGTCACTCGAGCTGGCCGAATTCGACATCCGATATGAAGGGAGGAAAGCCTTGAAGGCACAGGTACTGGCCGACTTTGTAGCAGAGATGACCGTCCCAGAACCCTCACCCAACGGGTCGCAGAAATGGACAATCTATGTCGACGGAGCATCCAGCCTAAAAGGAAGCGGAGCGGGAATCATCCTCGAAAACGAGGAAGGCATCCTCATCGAGGTGTCCCTCAAACTGTCCTTCCCAACTTCGAACAACCAAGCCGAATACGAGGCCTTCCTCGTGGGACTCAGGCTGGCCGAGGACCTTGGCGCCAAGGAGGTCAAGCTTTTCACCGATTCTCAGCTCGTAGCCTCGCAAGTCCGAGGAGAGTACCAAGCCAAGAACGACAGTCTCATAGAATACTTGGCCTTGGTAAAAGAGAAGATGAAAAAGTTCACCTCGGCGGAAGTAACTCACATCCCCCGGGAGCATAATGCCCGAGCGGACGTCCTGTCAAAATTGGCGAGCACGAAAAAGAAAGGCGGGAACAAATCCGTCATACAAGAGGTCCTTTCCCGCCCGAGCATTGACAAACCAGGCATGATTTCGGACATCAACGCCATCGGGGACAGCGATTGCTGGATGACCCCGGTATACGAATACCTCATGACGGGCAAACTGCCCGAAGATCCCAAAGAAGCAAGAATGGTCAAGAGACGGGCGTGCTCGTACACTATAGTCGAGGATAAGCTATACCGGCGAGGATTCTCTATTACCCTCCTCAGATGTGTCGAGAATACCAAGGTCCCCGGCATACTCCAGGAGATCCATGAGGGAATCAATGCGCAGCACCTCGGCGGACGATCGCTAGCTCGTAAAGCACTCCGGGCAAGATATTACTGGCCCACCATGCAACAAGACGCCAAGGAGCACGTCAAGAAGTGCGATAAATGCCAACGGCACAGGGACATGCACCTCGCTCTCCCCAGCGAGCTCACGACGCTATCCTCCCCGTGGCCGTTCGCATGGTGGGGGATGGATATCCTCGGACCTTTCGTCCAGGGGTCGTATCAAAACAAATACCTCATCGTCGGGGTAGACTACTTCACGAAGTGGATTGAAGCAGAAGCATTGGCCAAAATCACTGCCTTCAACATACTACGTTTCTATAAAAGAAATATCCTCGCCCGGTTCGGAGTGCCTCAAGCCATCGTCACAGACAACGGAACCCAGTTCACCGACAGGAACTTCCAAGACTTCGTCACAAAACTAGGCACGAAGCAACACTTCACGTCGGTCGAGCACCCTCAAACGAACGGACAGGCTGAGGCCGCGAACAGAGTGATCCTTCGAGGATTAAGACGGCGACTGGGCGACGCCAAACAACGGTGGGTCGAAGAGCTACACAGCATTCTCTGGGCCTACTGAACAACCCCACACTCCACGACCGGGGAGACCCCTTTCCGTTTGACCTATGGAACGGAGGCAGTGATCCCCGTGGAGATCAGAGAACCCTCGAGGAGGACGGAAGCCCCCCTCGACGGGAACGCGAACGACGAAGCCTTGAGGGAAGAACTCGACTTCGTCGAGGAAACACGCTCGGGCGCTTCTCTCCGAGAGGCGTCACTTAAACAAAAAATAACACTACGTTATAACGACAGAGTCATTAAATGTGATTTTCAGGTGGGCACCCTCGTCCTACGAAGGAACCAGAAAGACTCGCGAGAAGGCAAACTCGCCGCGAACTGGGAGGGCCCGTACCGCATCCGCGCGAAAACGGGGACAAGAGCCTATTTCCTCGAAAATCTGCACGGGAAAGAACTTGCTCGACCATGGAACGCTGAAAAGCTAAAACAATATTACAGTTAAACACTGCCGCGGCTCACTAGCATCGCGATTACGGGGACGCGCTAGGGTACAAGCGCGACACCCCTATAAGAACACGACGATCAGAGACCGCGTTGTGCGTGCGCGAGGACATTTGATCCGGCGGGGATACCTCGATCGAGGCCCACCGTCGTCGTGCCAACTGGGCATAACACCCAGCTCGCGATGGGAAGTTCATGCCATGAGACTAGGACCTCGACCGAGCTCTTAGCCTCGTTGAAGGTCGGAGTACTCCTCCGGCCGCCCGACCAGCTCTCCACGCGGTCAGGGACTGTCGAAGTCGAGCGAATCCCAAAGCCTTATTACTTGGGCAAAAATAAAGTATAACAAGTCACACATCACACACGATCAAAATCAATAAAGAGGTATTACGAAGTGCAGATACGGGGCAAAACCCTTAGTACAAAAAAGTTACAAATATAAGCCCACAAGCCGGGCAAAAATAAACATCGTGCAAATAGTACATCAACTAAGCCCACAAACTGGGCGAAAACAAAACGGCTCGCAGGCCGACCAAAACAAAGCTAAAAAGAAAAGCCTACTCTGCTGCGGCCCCGTCAGGCTCCTCGTGCACTTGAATGTCGTTCTCCCGCAGAGGATGCACGATCTGGCCATCCACCACCTCAGCGTCGGGGTCAATCCCTTCGGTGACGAGATCTGGGTTGAGAACCTAAAGCTGAGCCACGGCACTGCGGAACCCTATACCCGCGGTTTCAATAGCATCATCCTCGGACAACCGGAGATCCTGCTCGAGCTTCCGGAGATGGGCCACTAACGATGCACGAGTGGTTAGGAGCCTGTCTCCCTCAGTTTCCCCCTCGGCCGGCCGCACAGCATCCTCCAACTCGGCAATCATTTCCTTAAGCCGCTTCTCCTCCAACTCCAGTTCAGCGATTCGGGCAAGGTGGCTTTTCTTTGTCTCCTCGGCTTCCTTAAGCTTGGCCTCGACCAGCTGCTGCTGCTTGCTTTGCTCTTTGTTCAGATCTCGGCACTCTTTTAGTTCCTTGCTCATACCGAGCATCTCAGCGCCCAAGGTATCCAGCGCCTCCTGCAGGCGGGCTAGTTCAGCAGCAGGGCGGGTCTCATCATTTAGAATGATGGCAGTCGAGCAGATACGCATGACGGCCGACAGGTCCTCAAAAATCATCTTCCTCCTCACTTCAGTAGCGGTCCCCAGCACAGTTTGGATCTCGGAGGGAAGGGTGCGAGGATAAGTGACCTCGGAGAAGAAGTGAGGTTTTTGATGGCAGGGGGGAAGGTCAAAGCTGGAAGGAACCGGGGGACTGTCTTCACCACCCAGGTCGACGACCTCCGCAACGCGTTGCCTCTTCGGAGTCCCTTGGGTAGCTGGGGATTGGCTTCCCGCAGGAGTTGTGCGGTCACCCGCGGTCCCCGATACAGCGGCAGCAGGCTGAGACTGAGTGGATCCTTTGGGGGCAGCGGCCGTGGAAACACCCTCGTGCGGGGCCCTAGAAGGGACAACTTCTTGATCTTTGGAGCGCGACGCCTCTTCCCGGGCCTGCGCTTCCCGGGCCCTCTTCGCTTTCAGTTTCTTCAACCTCTCCTCGGCTCCGGCCATTGTTCCTACAAAAGGAAAGAAAGCGTTAGTAAAGCGAGAAACATAGATACGAGGAAGACCTAAAGCGAGGACGTTTCACCACCTAACAATTCGATGGCCTCCTCGTCGGAGAAGGTCTCGAGCAGAACGCGGGTGTTTATCAGGCGACGTTCTTTCTTCACCTGCCCATCTGCACCTATTATAGGCTGGCCGTCCAGCGTCTCGTGTCAAGCTTCGGTAAAACTGTCAACGAAAGCTACGATTTTATCGTAGGCTTCCCGCTCGTAGGCCTCCATCTGAACAGGCTTCGTTTTATATTTGTCAACTCCCTTCTTAAAATGTTCCTCCGTCCAGTACAAAGGAAACTTTGGCTCCAGCACCTCCTCGGAACGGCCGTCGACCTCGCGAGTGACTTTCCGGTACAATGAATATATCGCTTCGAGGGTGACCGGCTTCACGTAGAAATAGCGGAACTTGAAATCCCGGATGGAATCCAAGTAAGTGTGGAACAGCGCCTTGCTCTGCTTGAAGGACACCCAGCCGTGTCGACCTCCGGTCGACGACCGTTGGAGGTGGAATATGCGGAAGAAAAGGCGAACGGTCGGCACGATCTCCAAATATTTGCATACGAGCTCGAAGGCCCGGATGAAGGCCAGCGAGTTCGGATGAATCTGCGAAGGGGCCAACTTCAACCAGTCAAAGATCCCCTCCTGAAAATCCGTGAAAGGCAGCCTCCACCCCGCCTTCTCGAACATAAACTCGTATAAGGGGACCCGCATTCCCCGGTAAGGGGAGCATATCCGGTGATGCTCCTCGGGACGAAAAACCTTCTAGGATTGACCACTTCCAATTAGTCGGTGCTCGACGGTACAGAAAGCATCGCCCACATCTGGGTACACGAAGATGGACGACATCTCCAGGGCTTCGCTACAGACCCAATCCTCGAGCGGCCTCTCCTGCGCAAAGGCCATGTGAGCCATGGGGGAGTCGGGCTGGTCGTCGTCGTTTTCCTCGAAATATCCTGCGGCCACCTCCGCAGCCAAATCGTCCATTTACCTGAAAAGCAGAAGGAAACGGTGAATTCGATTGGTCGTATCAAATTCACCCCTCCACCGCTGTTTAAGCGAACGGGCGAGGAAGGGGCAAGGCTTTCTCAACTCCCCGACGCGATCGGCCGAGGATCAACTTGCCCACCGGGGAACTCATCCTCTCCCCGGAAGGTTCTGCCCCGTGCCCCCGCGGCACTAACAAATATACTGATTATTAAGGACCCCGAGACATTCAACGGGTCCCCGACGTGTTCGTCCCTGATCCCCGAGATATTCATCAAAAGCGAGCGAAGCTCTTCGCACTCTCTCCCTCCACAACTAAAGATTCCCGCCGTATTCGCCAGGAATCCCTTCGTTTCTCATGGGAATATCATCAATTCACCAAGGAAACGTCCTACACTAGTTAAAATTGAAGAAAAACGCAAAATAAAGGCCCGGTTTGAAGCAAATACCTGGTAAGCGGCGGTGTAGGGTTCTGGCACGGAGGTTTCCGGCTATGGTACGGCGGCGAACGGCTGTCCTAGCGGAGGAAATGCTTCCGACAGAGAGTGCCCGACGATTGACGGCGGCGAGCTACGACGGAAGAGGTTAGAGAGAAAAGGAGAAAGATTCTTGAGAGAGAAGCGGAAAAGTGAAGAATGAGCGAGGGGAGCGGCTTTTATAAGCGGTTCTCGCGAGACCCGAGGGGCGTAGGGCACTCGAGTGCGCTACCCTAGCCAGCCTCCCTAGGTAATGATGGCAGGCGACACGTGGCACGCATGCAGCCACCCGTCTCCCCACGCGTGTCGTTTCGGTTTTCCCCAACGCTTCGAATCCGAAACCCTTCATCTCCCCGACCATACGACCAGACACATCTGTCCGACGCCCGACGCTCATCCGGCCGAAGGAATTTCGCATAGGAGAACGACCTCCTCGGTTCCTCTCTTAGCGTTTCCTCGACATGCCAATAACCCTTAAGTCATTGCTCTGCCACCTCAGAGCAACGACTTGGGGGGCTCCTGTTCTGGACTGGGCCGAGGCTGCCCAACAGTCGAGCAGGCCCCACCCATATAGCATGGGGAGGCCCACTAAGACCCCTCTGCGGGGCACTTGACTGCTGCAAGCATACCAACGTTTCCCCCGAGCACTTCAGTGTCGGGCACTTGGCCAACAGGGCAGGAGGACCTCGCACCCCGGCGGATAGGTACATCCCCGACATACTGGCTTCTCTCCCGCGAGGATACCGCACATCGCTCCTCGACAGATATGGCTCCCTCCCCGCGAGGCCATGTCCGTCGTACGGCTTGTTGGTCCTCGACACAGAAGACTCCTCCCCCGCGAGGAGTGTCTAACGGTCCGTACCACGTGGACACGTTCCAAGTAACCTCCCACTTCCGCAGGATTCGGTCTGCCCTAATCCCGAAAATCTAGGAACGGTTACCCCAGGGCGAAGACCACGTGCTGGTCTTCACTACGCCACGTAAGCCCTGGCAGTTACTTGGATTGGGTCTGACAATCCAGCCCAATGCAAGTAACCGTTGGCCCCGCGCTGGGGGCTCTCTATAAATACTCTCTCACTTGAGAGGGTCAGGTTAAGTCATTTTTCTCACTCTTCTTGTATTTGCTGTTACTCTGTGCACTCCCTAACTTGAGCGTCGGAGTACCTTGCAGGTACACCCCCCCCCCCCCCCCCCCCCCGGCCGTCCTTCAACCTCACCGGAGCCGGAGCTCAACGGACGTCGTTGGCCACCAGTAACTGTCTGATCCAGGCACGATCAATTTCCATCTGAGTTTGTTTCTCCCCTTGTTTATTTTTTAGTCATGTTTTTCTGATCATGTTTGGTTGGTTGTAATTTAACTTCATTAATTTTTTATTTTGTTTAAATCATTTGAGTCTTGAGTCTATTTTACGAGCCTTTTATTACTATTTTCATAAAATAGATTACAAAACCTATTTGTGAGACTAGATTTTTGGCCTCTCTCATCTGCCATATGAGTTTCTCCTTTTGTATCCATCATTCAGTATTATTAGTACCCATGAAAGATGAGACAAATTTGTTCTAAATTAGAATTTCATTTTGTTTGATATGTAGACCATTCAGACTCAGCAGCGTGTTGAAAGAGATGTTGTAATTGCACGTTTGGAACACAGTAGAACTGTTCTTGCACTGAGACTTTTGGAACACCGCGGTAAAAAAATATTTTAAAGCATTATGTTTTTAATGTACAATTTGGGTGCATTTTGATGCAGGTGAGTCCATACTTCTTGGTTTCCAACATTATATTGTGATGTTGGGTACAACCGTGTTGATTCCTACTTCTCTTGTTCCATGGATGGGAGGTGGAAATATAAGCATTAAAAAATAAAATGAAAAAAATTATGTTGATAATTTGGATAGGAACATTTGAATTTGACCTTTTGATTTAAGTTGCAGTTTTGGCCTAGCCAAAAATTAGTACATCATTTTTAAATAAGATAATTAGAAGTCTTTTTTTTTTCAGGGGGAGAAAGCAAAAATTATCAAAACAATCCTCTTTGTAGATGGAATCAACACATTAGTGCAAACTTTATCTGGTAGCTGATTGCCAGCTGTAATTGGAGGGTCTTATACATTTGTTCCAACAACAATCTCAATCGTTCTCGTTGGTCGATTCAATGATGAGCCAGATCCCATAGAGGTTCTGCACGAGAACAAGTCTTGCTTTTAATTATGCACAGTTGATATGTCATATGCTTGTTTGGTTATTTTCTTGTATTGTAATGAAATCAGCAGTAACCTGAACAAATACTTCGATTTTTAAGGAAATTATGTTACGTTATAATCAGAAAACTGGTAACTATGCAGTACTTTAATCTATTGGAATTCAAATAAATAGTAAGAGCGTAAATTTGTTAATGGAAGTTTGATAATTAGTGGAATTAGCACGTCTTAAACTCAAAGATATTAGTTCAATTCCTTGTGAGCTTGTGGCATGCATGGACCTTAAGATCATGAGACAATGTTAAGAAAGAAATGAAGAAAAAATAATCCAAAAAAGAGATGAATTTATTGGATCACGATTTTTTCTTTTCGGTTACACAAACTGTTTGCTCACTTTCTTCCCCAACTTTTTTTCTTTATTCTTTCCTCTTTTTCAGAAATTTTCGGAGATAATGCGAGCAATCCAAGGTGCTCTTATTGTTGCTTCAACCCTTAAAATAGTACTTAAATTTATTGGCCTATGGTGTATTATTTCCAGGTTGGTCTCAAGCTCTTAGTAAGTGACCCTGTTATACTTTCTTTGTTGTCGCAGATAGTTTACACCAGTTGCATATGATATGATGATGTGTGAGAAATATAGGTTCTGGTGCAGATGCTAATACTTAGCTGAATAGTGTCATCTGTGATAGGTTCCTACATTTTTTTTATGGGCTTTAGTTTACAAAGTAAGTATGCCTTCTACCCTGATTTTTCTTGTTCGTTTTGGTTCCTACATACTGTAATTATAATCTTTTGTGAGAATTTTATTGCAATGAAAGAGCAATTTGGTGTCATTTTTTAAGAAATTGGTTATGCAATATTATATTGGTAGTTAGTTGTGTCATTTTGCACCCTCTTTAATCTAACAAACGGTTACCTAAGATTCATATATTGGCCACTTGTTAATAGACATTGGTATATGTATAATGTATTAGCTGTTGTATGGTAACTATTTATATTTGATTACTCTGATAGCTTGGTTAATGCTTAGTTGTTCTTTTGAGTGTGGTTGTCTTGTCTTGATACTTCAAAGTTCAATAGAAAGTAGTCAGGTTTCTTTGGGAGTATAGTAATAAAAGCATTATAGTTATTTCTTAAAATAAAACTCCAACATTGTTTAAATGAGTAGATGGAATGTGAATGTTTGGATGGGTAGTGGGACTGTCGTTATATGCTTTGGCAGTCCTGTGATTTCAGACCTAACATATTGACAAACAAAAACTTGCACGGAAAGGTTACATTACAACCAATCCTTATGATATTATGTCCAAATTTTCATTTCTTCTTTGAAATAAATTAAACTATTGATCATGGTTTTAATTTCAGCTTGCAGATTTCGGCTTGACCAAACTTATTGAAGTTGGAAACAGAACAGAACAACAACCTATTGAGGAAGAATGGTTTTTCTTTAGCCTGAGAGACTGAAAGTACCCGAATGGATTAAAGGCCAAACTGAACAACAACCAATGTTTTATTTCAATTTCTATAAATCATATGCCACAATCAATTATCCCACAAATTCTCCTTCTATTGTTTTATTTATGGTGAATCGTGAATTATACAACCTGCAAGCCAAGGTCAGTTAAGTGGTTAGAATCATGAATTGTAATGTTTCTCTTTTTTTTTTTGCAAAACAACTTCTATGTCATTGGTAAGCTAGTATGTTTTTCTAAAGTGTAAGTCTCGATACTTCCATGTATATATTTTGTAGAAATCAATATTTAATTATTATTATTTATATTTAATTACCAAACATTTGTTATCCATTTTACATATTTTATTTTAGTATTACTCATGCTTAATATTTTCTTCTCACCATTATCAGTTTACATAGATTTTAGTTCATACTCAATTGTCGAGATCAATCAAGGAGTTCACAACATGAGTGCATCATGCTATGCTATTGATGGATTACTTTCTAATGAAAATATGTGAAAACTATCGCGGTTATAACTGCCTTAATTTTCTTACTTATTTATTAACGAAGTGTTATTTGTGTCGGTTTAAACTGCCATTATTTACGAACAAAGAACCGCCATTTTACGCTGAAGTTGATTACGGCGGTTTGTATGGCGGTTAATATTAAACCGCCATTATTTTCCTAGCGGCAGCCAAAAATACAGCGTTTTAAAAAACGACATTTTCGTGAATTGTGGCAGTTGTAAACACATAATAACACTTTTATAACCGCCATAATTTACCCTTTTTTTTGTAGTGAACTCAAGTGCTGAGACAAAGGGAACTGCCTTCTTTCTGGCCCATTCTGGTTGTTGCAGCTATGGCTGAATGCCTCATTCAAAGCATGCCTCCCCATCAAGAATCCTATAAACGAGGACGCTAATGAAGTGAAAACTAGGAGAGTCAAATGGACACGCTTAGCCATGTTGACTCCTAGCGACGAAGGATGTCATTTACAACAGACCTTCACCAACTATGTTATGATGTTCGCTAAACATTATGATTTTACATCGAACATGGCTCCTTTTGCTGCACGAAGACATGGTCCTGAATGGTTTATTAGGCCATTCCCAACTCCATCAAAAGCCCAGGAAGCAGAATCTCTTGCCATCTGGGAAGCCTTTTTGACTCCTAGGGTGCTAACTCTCAGGATCAATCCATCGAAAAGCCAAGTTACCCTCATTGCCTATCAACCAAATCTTGTCGTTCGAGAGTTTGGCTTGATTCAGGTTCTACCTAAGCCCATCTATGAGAAAAAGAACGCTCTTCTTCTTTATAATGCAGTTCATACTGAGGCTGTAGCAATCAAACAAATAGCTCGCTACGCTGGCCAGACACAACTTACTCCTGTTGCCTTCGAGCCAAATTTCCTCTGTACCCCACAGTTCGACAAGTGGTGGAAAGAATATTATGGTGAGGAATTCTTCGATGTGGCTGCCTTTACTCAACATCTTAACAAGGCTTTTCTCTCAGTTCAGGAGAAAATCAAGAAAGGTACTTCGACTCATATTAAGGAAATTTAAGCATTCCAAAAGTACTTCGAAACTTCCTATAGGCCTGATGATCTTAGTCAAACCGTCCGCGAAGCAGACATTACTTTAAAAGAATTTTTTTTTAAGAAAATGGAGAATTTAAAGCTACCTTCTTTCGTTCCTCCTGAGAAACGGTACGAAACGGCTTTTAACATGTATCCTCCTAAATTCCCTCGACTGCCAAGTGTTGACTTTGGTGTGGCTTTTAGCCCTCCATTCCCAGACTGGTTTGTCTGCTGGGATTTTGTAAAAATCCTTCGCCAGGAATCACAAAAACGTGCCCAGCGGGTGGTTGCGACTAAGCATACTTTAGACAGTTTCAAAGGACACCTTCATATTGGCATTGAAGACGCTCGCATCGAGTCTGACATGTATGAAGGTGTGGAAGGGGAGGTGTTTCGACCCAACCTTTTTCGATTATTTATTTTACTTTACTTGTAATAACTATTTTGACTTTTTTTTTAGCCGTGAAGATTCCACCCAAAAAGCCAGACGAAGTAAAGGAAGAAGGAGGTAGCAGAACAACAACAACAACAACAACAAGGGTAATTTTATTTTTTTCATCACTCATTTGTCGTGTATTATTTATCTTTCTAATGCTTTGAACTATTTCCTCAGGGAAGTCGAAAACCACCACCAACTCCACAAAAACGCAAACTCAAAGAACCTGAAGTCCAAGTGCTCGAATCTGATGATGATGATCTGTCTCCTACCACCGAACACCCCTCAAACAAAAGAAAAGGCAATTAAAAATGCCTGAGATTCTAACCCAAACTCAAACGAAGGTTACCAAAGTTTCGACAAAGAAACCCACTGCTCTCAGGATATTGGAGCCCAACCCTGAGGACTTATCGACTAACAACTCCAATCCTGGAGCTGAGGGTTCCAAGGTACAAAAAATATACCAATTTAGCATTTTATTCAATTACCTTATCTTTTTTACTTACTAACTTTCGACGCTATTTTCAGGATGCTACAGGTGCTTCTAAGCAACCACCAGCTAAATCAACCTACACCACCGTCATTCTCAACAGTGAAGGTGAACACACCTATCATCCTACCTCTGCCAAAGATTCAGAAAAGAGCTCGATGAGTGAAATCAACCAACCAGTCGAGGAACAGCACGAGACTTCACCACCCAAGACTAACACTCAACATTCACATACTAGTGGATCTGAGCACGAAGATAAACAAGAAAAGGAAGCCCGGGCTGAGGTAACCAAGGATGATGTGGAGATGGAGCATGCTGAAGGCAATGTCAAAGATGAAATTGAGGATGGCTCCCCCTGAATCGAAAATCTAGATGATGTTGGGGAAGACTAAGACGAAGAAATAGAAGAAGAGGGAGATCACTCTTTGTTCCACTACTACTTTGTACCTGCTGTTGACGAATTTGAAGATGAAGATGACAATGCCGAGGAAGATAAGGGGACAGGCAAAGAAGAGAAAAAACAGGCACATAATCAATCGGCCAACACTCCAACACCTGACACTGCCCCTGTGAACCCAAAGACTTCTACTGGAATAACTGTGCCTCTTTCTTCAGAGGAACTAGCAGCCTTAAAAAAGAGCAACCCTCTCAGATATTTGAAAGCTATGATCAGTTCTAGAGGGAGTTCGTCTGAGAAAATTCTCAATTCTTCTTCAGTGTCGGGCGACCAGTCTTCGAGCAAACCTGTTGATGATGCGCTCTTAAAGATTAAAGAAAAAATATTCAGAGTTGATTTGTTTCAGATCCTAGAAGGTAATCCTACTGCTCAAATTTCCCTGAAAGGTCTCCTCAAACAAGTTAACATTCTGACTGCTTCTCCTGAAGTTGTAAATATCATCATAGAGCTCAATTCGATGATCAAACAAGTCATTGTTGATTTCAATAGAATCAAGCATGCTTCGAGTGAGATTGAAAACGTGGCTGGAACTATAGGAACTGTATAGGATGTTTCCACTTAATCCACCGCCAGAGTTGCAGAATTGGAGAGGAACCAGGAGCAAAATAAAGCAAAGGTCGAAAGCCACGATCGAAACATCGCATCTTGGGAGGCACAGATAAAGGAATTACAGACCAAGATCTCCAAGGCCAAGGAGGAGAAAGCTAAATTTCTAAAATTTGATGACTCTGACTTGACCAAAGAGATCGAAGTTGGTCTGGCACATGTCAACAAGGCTCAGAAGCTGGAGACCAAAATTGAAAATCTCATAACAGACAAATCTGTTTGTGAAAAACGTATGGTGCTTTAGAAGTCGAAGTATCTCAGCATGAAAGCTTCGCTTCCCTTTTAGTCCCAATTTCTTTATTTTTTATTTTTATCCTTTAATGTAATGACTTTGAGCCATTTTGGCAACATATGTTTAATTTACCATGTTGGCTTCGGCCATTTCGCATGCAATTATTCCTTTGCTATTTTTACTTCTTAGAGTGCAGGTTTGTATTTTTTCAAATACTTCCCTTTTACCCTCAGAATTCTTTTATCTTCATTTAATTCTTCGATTTCATATGCACCATTTGAAAAAACTTGTATAATCTGGAAGGGGCCCTCCCACTTAGGGGACCATTTTCCCAAAGTTCTATCCTTTCGGTCCATGGGAAGGATCACTTTCCAAACCAAGTCTTCAGGCGAAAATGTTTTAACTTTGACCCTTTTGTTGTACGATTTCTCTACTCTCTTTTTCTGCTTTTTCAACAATTCTAAGGCACTTAGTCTTTCTTCATCTAAATCAACCAACTCATCCAACATCATGTTCCAATATAATTCAGATGGAATCTCATGATGCCTTTGGATTCTTGTAGATTGTAAGTAGATTTTAACTGGTAGTACCGCGTTATGACCGTACATCAGTCAAAAAGGAGTAGTGTTAGTAACTTCCTTAGGGGAGGTTCGACACGCCCAGAGAATATGGTCTAATGTTTTATGCAAATTCTTTGGTTTTTTCCCCACATGTTTCTTAATCAAACTAATCACAACCTTATTTATTGCTTTGACCTGACCATTGGCTTGAGCATAGTAAAGTGTAGATGTCAACAATTTGAAACCCATTTCCTTAGCAAATTCTTGCACCTTTCGACCAGGAAAGATAGATCCTTGATCTGTTGTAATGGTCTCTAGGATTCCAAACCTATAGATGATATGATTTTGGACGAATTCGATTACAGCGTCTTGATTAACATTTGCCAATGGCATAACTTCGATCCATTTTGTAAAATAATCGATGTCAACCAAAATATATCTCTGACTTTTGGATGATGCATGTCGAATTTCTCCAATCAAATCCAAATCCCACCCTCTAAAGGCCCAAGGTTTCACTATAGAATGTAGTTCGCTTGTAGGAACATGTTGTATACCTGCGTGCACTTGGCACTCTTGACATCCTTTGGCGAACTCAATACAATCTTTCAACATGGTAGGCCAATACATCCCTTTTCGAAACAATAACCACTTTATTTTATGGCCTACGTGATGTGCCCAACACGCCCCACTATGGATATTTGAATGGGCTAATTATGCCTCAGATTCACTAAGACATTTGAGCAAAACTCCCTCAGGAGTCTTTTTAAATAATTCATTTCCCAAAAGAACGTAACTTAAAGCTCGATACCTGGTTTTTCGCTCAACATATGTTGTTGAATTTTGTAACTACTCTACTATTTGATTTCTCCAATCTTCATCCATCATGCTGTCTATATTCAATATCTCAAAATTTTCTTCGTCACCGTATCTCAGCTTCGTTGTTTCCAGATCTGATGGGGATAGTCTGGCTGACACAACCCTTCCTCTGACTTCGACTGCTTCTTGCAATTTTTCTTTTTAAATTTTATACCCAGAAGCAATCTGTGAAAAGTCATTGGCATCTTGATTCTCTAATCGAGGGATGTGTCGAATACTAACCATCTCGAATCTTTTCAAGAGTCGATTGGCTATCACGAAGTACATGATAAGATTTTCCTTAACGCACTTGTACTCTTTTGTAATTTACTTTATGACTAACTATGAGTCACCCATTATTTCGACTCGAGTTGCCCCCAATTCCAACAATATCTCAAGTCCGACTATTAGAGCCTCATATTCAGCCTCATTATTCAAACACTGGGCTTCGACTTTATACTTGAATTTTGTTGGAATTTTGTTAGGAGAAATAATTAGGATTCCTATACCGGTTCCATCTTTATAACTAGAGCCGTCGAAATACAACTTCCAAGGCTCGAGTTCAAGGTAGTTTAATGAATTCTCAGTTATAGAGTGGTCGACTATAAAGTCCGCTACCACTTGTCCCTTAACAGCCTTTAAAGACAAATAGGTTAAGGAATATTCAGTTAAAGCTAATGCCCATTTACCAATTCGACTATGCAAGATTGGTTTAAACAACATATGTTTTATAACATCAAAATGAGATGAAACAAAAACATCCACTAGTTTTATATAATGCTTCAACTTCATACATGAGAAATACAAACATAAGCATAAGTTTTCGACTATGTTATACCTAGTTTCTGCATCGTTCAAGACCCTACTATGGTAGTAAATGGTTCTTTCGACGCCATTTTCATCCTTTTGATCCAACATGCTCCCTAAAGTCTTGTCCGACGCAGATATATACAACCTCATACTTCTATTCCTACAAGGTGGCATCAGAATTGGAGGGTGGACAAGGTATTCCTTGATCTTGTCGAAGGCTTCTTGCTGAGCTTGCCCCCATTCAAAATCTTCCCTGTTAAGTTGAAGCAGAGGTGAGAAGGCTTGAGTCTTGCCACTAAGGTTGGAGATAAACCTCTTTAAGAAATTAATCTTGCCAAGCAGTGACTGCAACTTCTTCTTGGTTGATGGCGCTTTCGCCTCCATTATGGCTTTGACCTTGTTCTGGTTTATTTAGATTCCCTTTTTGTGGACCACAAAGCCTAAGAAATCTCCCGCCTGGTTGTGCGGATGAATTTATATCTAAGAAGTCTTTCGACCTCCTCTTTGATCTTCGAAAGAACCTCAGGTGCAAAATGCCTTGGATTTTGCTTGACAGGCTTCTTCCCAGGCTTTATCGGCAACTTCAGTTCGACCAGATCTCTGCTCAAACCAGACATTTCGTCGTAATTCCATGCAAAGCAGTCTTTAAACTACTTCAGCAATTGGACTACTTTGACCTTGAGCTGTAGGCTGAAGTTGGCGCTGATGTATGTCGGCCTCTTCAAGTGGATCTTGTGCCATCATTTTGATGTTGCTTGCTAGTGGATCCTTCTCGAAGCCCAAAGGCTCATCATCATAGATTGCGTCGATCCTCTGGCCTTGTACCTCATCCTAAACCTTATCAGGTGGTTCTGGATCGAAGTCCTTACCAGGACCTCCTTGATGTGCTTCAATCTTCTTGGCTTTGACAGCCATAAATTTTACTTCGGCCTTTAAGGCCGCTTTTAATTTGTTTTCGGCTATATAAGTCGAAATCCTTTCGAGCGCCAGTGACTCAGTCATCGTCACTGAATTCGCTTCCCCAGCCAATTGGCTTGATATGGGTCGTTCCGAAGACATAGTCCTCTTCGCCTACGACTTCTCTGTCCCACTGAAACCCGTGAGTTGGGTGCAGATAAAGAGAACAAAAGCGTTATCTGTGGGCATCATGTCGAATTCCGCAAGATTACATGGACCAATGTGGGCCAAATTTCGGTCGAAGCTCCTTTTGTCAACCTGATTTACTTCGGCCATAAAATAACTCTGGTCCACCTCGATGTTTTCGATGATCCCATTGTTGCGCCAAATAGTGATCCTTTGGTGCATTGAGGAGGGAACGACATCGATGTCGTGAATCCACTCCCTACCAAGCAGTAGATTGTAATTAGCCTTCGAGGCGATCACCATAAAATTGTTGGCCTGGTTATAGTGCCAACGGTCAAGTCTACCTGAATAACTCCCATTGTAGTTCCTATCTTGCCCTCATAATTCGACAACACCATATTATTTCCTAATCCTCTTAAGCATATAATGCGGCATTAAGTTGATTGTCGCTCCACCTCGACCAGGATTTTACTTACTCCGACATTTCCCACTTTCCCCTTGATAAACAAAGGTTTTAGATGGCTTCTCATTGACTCATCAGGCCTCTCAAAGAATGTGTTTTGTTCCTAGACGCAGTCGTTATTCATGATGTAGTAATAGACAGGCTTGTGTCGATCCGTTTCCATTTCCATCTCATCTTCTGGTTCTTCTACTTACATCACTTAATCATACTCTCTAGGAAGTACTGACACCACATTACACATGATGTCTAGTGAGGCTTTCGACCCGGATTCGAAATCGTCAGTCATTATGTCGTCTTTGTGGTCAGACTTTTTTGAAGACGTCTCCTTCTGAGGAGAGAACAATTTTCTCTCGACAGATTTCTTTTCTTCTGTCTTCGCCTGTATGTTGCTACTAGATTCAGGCTTCGCCTTCTCTATGGCTTCCCTTTTCGGCCTTCCTCCGCCTTTGCTGCCTCCTCCACTAGGATCTTGACATCGGATTCTTTCCTTTATAATTCTCTGAAGGGTATGCCATCCGCTTCAATGCCTGGAATTATTTTCGGTACGTCAAAGAGGAACCTCTCTGAACTTAGAAGTTTTTCCATTTCCTTTGGCCCTGCTCTTGATTTCCAACTGGTCTGATCTATTTGTCTTCGGGAGCCTCCATCGTAGGTTTGAAAGTTGTGGGTTTGTTATCATTGAATCTTTGCCTCGCCTGCTCCCTTCTCCTAGGGTCACTCCTATTGTCGAAAGTCTGGAGGCCATGAGATGCTTTCCAATTTCTCATACTCATTGCTTTATTAACCCCTTCGAGATTCTGAGCTTCCTTTTTATCGAAGACCGCACTGCATCAAGGGCATAATATGACTTCTGATTCCTTTTTCCGACATATGTTAAGGAAATCAGTCAGGCTCTCATCTTCCTTAGGGTAAGCCAATTTATTATATTCTTCCTGTCGAAGGTCCTCATCAACCTCCATCGAAGTTTCCTGAGAGACTTCGACCATGTTCACAACCACGCTGGCCTTTTCAGCAATGTCCAGCTCTTCCAGTTTCACCCTAAGGCCCTCAGTAGTCTCAGTGACATTATCAATTTGCACGAAACCTTCATTGGTTTCTTTTGTTGTTATCATCGAGTTGGAATCTTCAATGATTCCTTCGTCGGAGCCTTCAGTAACTTATTTGTTAGAGCCCTCAGTGACTCCATGAGTGAAACTATCAGCAGTTTCTTTCCTGAAACCTTCAGTGGTTTCGTTAATGAAGTCCTCAGTGACTTCACAGATGAAATTTTCAATGATCTTTCTGTCGAGATCTTCAGTAACCTTGACCATGACTGCTTCGTTGACGAAGTTATCACTAACTTCGACCATGTCTGCTTTGTTAGCGAAGTTTTCAGTAACTTCAACCATGTTGATTACAGATGGCTCAGTGTAGTGGGCATCAGCCTCCTGAAGAGGATCAGAATCAATCTTCATTTGGGCTTTCGACTTCTCTCCAAATCTGAGCCTTCCGTCCTTAATTGCATTCTGAACGAGATCCCTGAAAAGAAAACATTGAGATGTTTTATGACCCACGAAATTGTGATACTTACAAAAGCCTCTCTTTTTCCTTTGCTCTAAAGGAGGCATTTTAGCACTCGGGGGCACTATCATTTTGCCATCCTTAACTAACAAATCAAATATTTCGTCACATTTTGTGACGCCGAAAGTGTAAGTCTTCTTAGGAAATCTATCGTTCTTTTCTGGTTCGACTGGGTTTTTTCCATTCGAAAGGGCTAAGACCTTACAAGAGTAAGGTGGCCCCTGCTTTAGTTCAGCAAGGTCAACTTCGTTCTCGTCGTAAGTCTAGAGGCTCGTTATATGTTCCTTCGTCATCTTCATTAAATTCGACGTAGGCTACTCTTCTATTATTTTTATTTGCCCTAGCCTTTTCCTCCTTCAGGCATTCTAATTGTCGAACCTTGTCAGCAAACTGGGTCATATCCCTCAAGTACTGGGTGTCCAATTTCTTCCTAATAGAGTAGTCAAGGCCCCCAGCGGCCATTTCGACCAACTCATATTCTGGCACCTGTGTGAAACACCTGGCTTTAAGTAGACGAAATATGTTCAGATAATCATCTATTGGCTCAGTAAACTTTCGTTTGATACTAGTCAATTCATTTAGGCTAATCTTGGTTTGTCCCATGTAAAATTGTTCATGGAACAATCTCTCCAATTGAGTCCATGTATGGATCGAGTTTGCTGGCAAGGTCGTGAACCATGTGAAGGAGTTTTTAGTGAGAGAGCTTGGGAAATATTTAATCCTAAGGTTTTCGTTGTTCGAAATCTCTCCTGCCTCTATTAAATACCTAGCCACGTGTTCAACAGTAGACTCATTGGTATCCCCCAAAAATTTAGTGAATTTAGGGACTTTTCATCTGGCAGGTAAATCTGATTGCAAAATATATTCTGATAGTGGTGATGTGTAGTTTGATCTTCGCAGGCCAAAATTTACCCCATTTCGAGCCATAATCCTTTCGACCATGGCTGCTAGATTGTTATTCGCTGCTATATCATCACGTCGAATTTGTTGTATGACATTGTCAGCGTTCTGGTTTCTATTTACCATCACCACCCTTCCTCTTCCAATGGAATTTGCGGTTGATTCCTAGGGGGTTCGACTCTAGGTTGTTCGACTACCTCTCCCGGGTTCACCACATTCGCTCGGGGTGTGTTCCTTTGGTTTTGTTGGACTTGGTTAATAGTGACATCCTCTTCAAAGGCTAACCCTTGATTTTCCACCATATACTCCCTCTGTGGGTGTCGAGGAGGCTGTGGTACATCAAAAAAGTCTGCAATGCGCATCATTTGCGCAGCCACTTGTTGGTTTGTTTGGGTAATGTTTTGGATTAGGGGATTAAAGATTGTCCCCATTGTTTGGGCAAGCATCTGGACTATTTCGTGGTTACTCTCGTCCATTTGTTGCCTAATAACCACTGCAGAACTATTGGTTATGCTTGGCATTTGGGTGGAAACACCTATCCCTAAGGGTTGGCCATTTTGACCCATATTATTAATCCCAGACCCTAGACCCTGTAATGGCGAAGTTACATTTATTACGGGTTCTGAGAATGTTTACCCAATGTTATGTAAGTTCGCCATCATGGATGTTGGCATTCTATAAGGTTGTTCTCGACTGCTTAAAGGCATAGAGAAGCCTGGAGGCATAAAGGGTCTGTTCGAAACATTCCCTATTGGTGCGGGAGTTGCTGGAGGACCCTGTGGCCCAATGTAAGTTAAAATGGGCTCACTGTAGGCAATCGACCGCGTCGGTGTCGAACTTGCCGTGGTTTGTATTGGTTCAGAATAGTTGCTGAAACCATTGTTCCCCTTGTCGAAGACGCTGGGGTAGGTTCTCCATTGTTATTTGATGTATTTTGAGGATTTGAATTGTTTGGCTGATTTTGGATTGCCATTCTCCTCGTGTATCTTCTCCTCGGTCTATCTTCGTTAGTAGCGGCTACTTTACCACTTCTCAATAACATACAACGAAGTCTCGAAAGAGAGAGACAACAAATACGAAGAACTTAGTAAAAAAATTCAACAGAAAATTTGTAAAAATATGTCACTAGCACGGTCCTACTGGGCATTCCAATTTGTTTATCGTGAAAATTGGCAAACAACCGCTGGTCTCCAAATATTGGTTAACTTACAGGATCAACCAGTGAATCCTAGGACATGTGCTAATGATTCTTTTTAAATTAAAGTTTGAGAAACAATGAACACTTCGACAGTATTCATGGTTGGAAATTAATTTACTTAGAAAAGACAAAGAAATATGCTTCAAGAAAGTAATCAAAAGTGCAGTAAATTGCGTTAAAAGTAACTTGTGCGGAATAATGAAGATAAATTTCTGGGCGAAAAGCATAAACTAAATTTGATAAAGAAAATGGTGTTTCATCAAACATACATTTCTCAATAACTCTTTTCTCTACACACTAGGTACTTTGAGTAATTTGAGTGACTTGTACAACCTTGTTCACACACGAAATCCTATCACTAAGACCTCTTATTTATATTGAATCGAAATAACTGCCTCTAACGACCTTTCTCCTAAATCAAGACAAGTGGCGCTCGGCATGTCTTTACTTCTTCAATGTGCTCCACGTGTCTTCTCTTAAAAACTAGATAAGAACAAAGTTCCCTCCTTTATTCAAATTCAAACTTCAAATCCAAGACACCATTATTAGCATCTTCGTCGAAAACACCATCAGCAGCGTTTCTGTCGAATTACATTTACAAACTTAGAAAAATCTTCCGAAGTCCAACCAACGCTTCCTCCTTGCACAAGGGTAACTTCAACTGGACCTTCATAATTGCACTGTATATTCGAAGGCCATCATAACTTTACAGAAATTCTTCTCTTCCTTATTCATTCTATAAATCCAAACCATGTGTCAAAATTACGAGCCAACAAAAAGACACTGTAAATCACCAATGAGATCTCCTATTTTAATAACGATTTCGACCATTAGTTCTAGATCATTGGATTTTTGGAACACATACGCACAAGCATGTGCTTCCCTTGGCGCCAAAAGCATATCATGTGTTGGTCTGAAGTTCAATTTAGCACCCTATACAAAATAGGATCACAGTTGTTTATTCATAGTTCCGGTGTAATATCATTTCCTACTTCCGTTTTGTCATATTCCGCATTATCCAGAGTCAGATGTTTTATTTTTGGTGTAGTGTCTACGATGACTTCATTGTTTTGTGGTTGGTCATTGAGTCGTTAGGACATAAGATTTTGTTTCGCATGGTATTCCAGCTTCAGGAGACTAGTTGTAATGCAATTACAACTTGTCCTCAGTCAAATAACGTTTTTCGCTGGTCTCCTACACAGAAAAAATAACTTGTTTCTATCATGATTACAACATAGTATTAAAACATATTATTTTAAATAAATGTCATACATAGACGGACCTCTTTTTTGATATCATGTCATGAACAACAAGTTTGAGATTTGTTAGTTCATTCATTACTGCATGAAGTGTGGTTTTTATTGGACGAACTCCACCGTCATCACATTCGGCATGTGATTTCCTTGTGGTTATAGAACCACTAGCTCCATCTTCAACGTCAACGTTCAATGTTTTACTGGAAAAAAACACAAAATGTCTTAAGGTATCATATAATATTTGCTCCAACTATTAGAACAAAGTCAGATACTTACGTTGTTACGGCTACGTTATGTACGTTAATGAATAACTTTATATTCCCTTTAGATTCAGTTAATATGATACTGGATATACAAAATGTTACATACATCGGTATTTATAGATGATGATGAACACACGAAATATTTCATTTTAAGCGCACGTCGGGTGGTGAGTTAAATGCTTATCGGGTTCACCCATACCCTATTAAACGATCTGTTTGAATGTAGTCAATCGACATGTTGTAATTGAAAAAATGTAGCCAATGGGGTTCACCCATACCCTATTAAACGATCTGTTTGAATCTTAACATTGATCTTTAACACCAAAATTTTCAAGATATTTGAAAAATGAAAGAAGATAGTCAAATTTTAGCCAATTGATGATACTGATGTGCTTGCAATGTTAACAAATAATACAATTAGAATCATTAACAAACATCAGATTTTGTGGTGGTTCTTCGTTTTGTTCGTCGGACTACGTATCAATCATCAGAATAGAAACACTCGACTAAGTTTTGCAACTTGTATAGTTAACAAGATAGGCAAAAGGTACGGATTTGTAAGATTCAGAAAGGTGGATGACGAGAGAAGTATGGCGTTAAGGTTAGACAACATTCAAATTAAGGGAATGAAGTTATACGTGAATGTCTCTAGATTTGAGAGAAGGAGGGAGGTCGTAGTCAGAGGAAAAAATCAGAAGGAGGTTCTGGGGGTGAAGCTCAATGAAGTACAAAACAGATTCAGGGGGGGTCAAGTTAGAACAGGGAGATCTTATGTGGAGGTCACAAGAGGAGAATCTGAAAGATAAAAAAAGAATGAGAATTCAAAAGGAGGAGATGTATGAGAATGAAATTGGGAAATCATACCCCAACTGGGGTGGTCTTTCTTTCAACATCAACGATGAAGAGTTTAAACGTTTTGAAAAAGCTTTTGTGGGGGAGACGAAGGAATCAGGCAACTCATATAATATCCAAGAAATATTCCATAAAGAAGGTTTCTTTAATATCAAAGTAACTCCGATGGGTGCAAATATGTGTCTATTAGAAGACTTGGAAGAAAATGCCGTGAAAGGGTTAATAAAGGAAGAGGAAGTATGGTTACAAAATTGGTTTAAGGACATCAGAGGCTGGTCCCCGGCTGAAGTTGACAAAGAGAGATTAACTTGGATCAAATGTTTCGGTGTCCCATGTCACGCATGGAGAAACGATTTTTTCAAATACATAACTAGTAGTGTGGGAGAATTTATCCGATGTGATGAAGAAACTGAAGTTCAGCCGTGTTTTGATGTTGCAAGAATTCTGGTAAAAACAAAGTATACCAGTAATCTAAATGAGGTCGTTAGTATTGACGTAAATGGAAAGGTTTTTGTTATAAAACTTGTGGAGGATAACCACGGTCCAAAGAGAATTGTAACTAAAGAAGAAAGGAGACTTGATTCAGAGGATTCAACTGAATCTTTGGTAGAGGAAACTGATGATGATAGTGAAGAAGACGATGCTTTAGAAGATAGCTCACCCATGGAGGATGAATCTGATGAGATTGAATCATTCAACAACAGAGAGGAGAGAGGGGAAGATCTGGGAGAATGTGCAAGAAACTTACCAACAGATAGCCACAGGCCTACGAAGCAGGTAGAAGGAAAAAAGAAGAAAAGTAATCATTTGTCTTATCTTGACAGAAAGGTTGGTTCAAGTTTAGAGACACAAAAGGTGATTCTTGGAAGTCAAAAAGCTGTGGGACCTTGCTCAGGAAGCATTTTAGGTGATGGGTTATTTAATGTTAGTGAGGCTCAAGTAGATGGGACGGGACCTATGAGAAAGAGTCGGGTTTATAGGGCAGAGGATGTCAGAAAAGGTGGAATTTTGAATGGAGCATCATGTACGGTTGGTCTTTGTCCTGGGAACAATAACATTTTGGATAGTGGAATGGTAGGCCCGTATAAGAAAGGTGTCGTGGAGTCTGAATTGAGGCCCAGTAATATTTCACAAGGGGATCTCAGGCCTCCTAATCCCCTAAGGCCCATGAGAAAAAAGATGTTGGTCCAAGATATATATGAGAAGATCCAGATACCTTACGAGCCTTCTTTTTACTCGGCTCTGCTACATTCATCTACGGATATAAAACACCAAAAATTCTTTAATGCTACTGTGGAGGAAAACTCAGTGTATAGCTCTCAATCTGGGGACAGCGAATCCAGGTACTCGGGTGGTTCAATTTTGTGTTGTGCTTCGGTAACTGACTCAGACATGGTTGCTGGAAATGAAAGGGTAAAAAGAAATTTTGAAGACGTGTCAGGCAAAGTGTGGACAATTCTAAAAGCTTTGGGTGTTGAAGGACAGGAAGATGACGAAGTTCTTGAAGGGATATTAAGGAACATGGAAAAAAGAGATAGTCGTGGAATGAATATTGTGAAGGAGGCAAAAACAATAGTCCAATGAATGTGTCTATTTATAACATAAGAGGGTGTGATTCTTCTTTAAAAATAAGGAGACTAAATCAGTTTATTGTAAGGAACAAGGTTGATTTTTGTATGGTCCAAGAAACAAAATGTAAAAAGGTGGAGGAAGAGTTTGTTAAGAGCATTTGGGGTCAGGATGAGTTTGAATGGTCAGCATCAGAATCAATTGGTTTGTCTGGTGGAATGATTTCAATCTGGAATAAGAGGTCGTTTTGTTCTAATTTTAGTTTTTCTGGGAAAGGATATCTAGGGATTTATGGCATATGGAAGGGTAGAAACATATACATTGTCAATATATATTCACCTTGTGTTTTGGCAGAAAAAAGAACAATGTGGAGGAAGTTGCTTGAGGTTAAAGCTAACTTCACTAAGGGAGACTGGCTTTTGGGAGGAGATTTCAACTCAATTGAAGAAAAGGAAGAAAGGCAAGGACAGGGCAGGTATAATCTGAATGAAATGGAGGAGTTTAGAGTGTTTATTGAAGATATGAACCTTATTGATCTCCCTACTGTGGGGAATAGGTTTACATGGTTTAAGGTTAATGGATCGTGCATGAGTAGGTTGGATAGGATTCTAATTAATGAAGAATTGTGTGACATTTGGAAGGTGAGTAATCAGAAGGTTGGCTTGAGAGACATGTCTGACCACAGGCCTGTGTCTCTGGTTTTGAATGATTTGAATTGGGGCCCTAAGCCATTTAAATCTTTAAATGTGTGGTTGGACCACCCTAATTTTTTGGAGTTTGTTAAGGAGAGTTGGAACAACATAAATGTTTATGGAAATGCAGGTGAAGTGCTGCTGAAAAAACTGAGATACCTCAAAAGTAGGCTAAAATGGTGGAACTTTAATGTCTTTGGAATAAGAGACTTAAAGATAGAAGAGAATGTTATGGAGATCAATGAGTTGGAAGAATTAATGGCAGGGACTGAAAATGAAAGCTTAGAGGAGGCAATGAATCTTAGGGGAAAGAAATTAGAGGAATTGTGGAATGGTTTACAGACGAAGAAAAGCTTGCTCTTTCAGAAATCAAGGCAAAAATGGGTTGAAGAGGGGGATAGCAACACCAAATACTTTCATTCAGTGATTAATAGAAGAAGGAGAGTTAATTCAATTTCAGCCTTGAATGTAGGCCTTCAAGAAGAAGATAGTGTTGAGAAAGTTAAACAGACTATCCATGATTTCTTTGAAGAGAAGTTTCAGAATGGTTTTCAAGAACATTGAAATGGATCTTAGTTCTTTAAACCAACTGTCATAGGAGGATAACAAGAGGCTTACTGATAGGTTTTCCTACGATGAGGTTCTAGAAACGATAAAGTCGTGTGAGGGAGACAGAAGCCCAGGTCCTGATGGCTTCAACTTTAAATTCTTGAAGAAAACTTGGGAGGTGGTTGGCCAGGACTTTGTCAATTGTATACTTGAATTCTATGATAAGGCTTCTTTATCAAAAGCCTTCTGCTCTACTTTCTTTGTTCTAATTCCAAAGCTTGAAAACCCACAGAACCTAGAGGAATTCAGACCAATAGCCTTAATTGGTTGTGTGCAAAAGGTTATTTCAAAGATGTTAGCTACTAGGCTTAAAAGTGTCATGGGTAAATTGATATCTCATTGCCAATCTGCATTTGTACCAAGGAGATAGCTTTTAGATGGAGTGTTGATGGCAAACGAGATTTTTGATTATGTAAAGAAGAAGAAGAAAAAAGGATTTATGTTTAAAGTTGATTTTGCCCAAGCGTATGATTGTGTAAGCTGGAAGTTTTTATGTAAGATGTTAGGTGCAATGAATTTCAGCCCAAAATGGATTTCTTGGATAAGAGGGTTAGTATGCAAAAGCTATGGCTCGGTTTTGGTAAATGGAAGTTCCTCATAGGATTTCAGAATTAACAAGGGTCTAAGACAGGGGGACCCTTTATCACCCTTTCTTTTTTTTTTTGATATCAGAATGTCTGGCTCTCATGGTTAAGAAAGCAGAAGATATAGGAGTTTTGAAGGGTATCAGAATTGAGGGTATGACCACAAGCTGTCTATTACAGTTTGCCGATGACACTCTATTCATTTGTGATGAATCTTGGTCCAATTTTTTGGGTATAAAATCTATTTTGAGGGGATTTGAAGCTTTGTCTGGGTTGAGAATTAATTATAACAAGAGTTGCATCATGGGTATAGGAGTAGACAGTTATATAACTGCAGCTGTATCTACTTTCTTAAATTGTAAAGTAGGAAAATATCCTTTTAAGTTTCTTGGTTTAACTGTTGGGGGCAGTCATAAAACCATTGCATTCTGGAAACCAGTCATTGATTCCTTCAGAAACAGGCTGACTAAATGGAGAAGTAATACATTGTCGATTGGAGGTCGTGTTATCTTGTTGAACTCTGTACTGACAAACTTACATGTGCACTATTTTGCACTATTCTTAGCACCCGTTACTGTCATAAAGATTCTAAAAGGCATCCAAAGAAGTTTTTTATGGTCAGGCAAGGGAGAAAAGGAGAGCATTTCTTGGGTCAAGTGGGCTTTAGTGTGTAAACTAAAAGAACAAGGTGGGCTGGGAGTTAAAGACGTAAGAGTGTTCAATAAGGCTTTGATGGCGAAATGGTTATGGAGAATCATACACGATCAAGAACCTATTTGGAAACACATAATTCAAGCAAGATATAAGGATGATTTTAATAGTATGTTCCTTTATCAAATAGAGGCTCATAACCATCAGAACTCTAACTGGTGGAAAGATTTGTGTCGTCTTGCCTCAGCCTATAATACCCAAGGCTTATTCAGTATTTTAAACTGGAACACAGATATTAGTCAAAAAACTGTGGCTGCTGGTTAGGACAGGTTTGGAGCTGGGATTTAGTAGGTAAGGGTGTGGTTCAGTCAAGTGCAGGTGAAGAAATTGTTGAGGAATTACACAAGCTGCTGGGAGAATCGTGTTTATCGTCCTCAGAAGATGATGTTATACTTTGGCCAGTGAATATTGACAATTCTTTTAATGTAAAGGAATGTTATGAGAGATGGATGAGAAGCGGTGGTGAAGCTGAATTGGAGAACAACACTTTAGCTGTTCTTGGGTGTATGTGGAAATTAAAGCTCCCTTTGAAAATACTGATATTTGGATGGAGACTATTTTTGAATAGGTTACCGACTCGCAAGAACCTTAGTATTAGAGGTATTATTGCTGATCATAACCAATTAAAGTGTGTTTTCTGTCAGCTTGAGATTGAGGAAGTTAATTGTAACGCCCCGATTCCGATTATTCCCATTTTGTTGAGTCTTTTATTTAAATTGAGTGATTAATTATTTTATTTGTGAAATTGGTGTGTTAATATGCTATGTTGACATGTTATGATATTTTACCGTTTTTTAGAGTTTTCGGGGAAATTAGAATGGAGGGTATTTTGGACATTTCTCAATTAATGATAAGTTAGAAATTTAGTGGAAATAGAATTATGTGAGAAAATGAATTAATTGAATTTGAGTAGAAAATAAGAAAAGAAAAAGAGATAAGAAGAAGAAATAGGAGAGGAAGAGAAAGCAAAGAAAAATAGAGAGAAAAAGGAGAGAAAGAAAGAGGAAGAAGAGAAAAGAGAAGAAAACTTGGGAAAAACCTAGAAAACCATCAAGAACAATCATCTAGCAAGCATGGAATCCGGGTAAGGGTGTGAAATCTTATTATCTCATCAATGTATATCATTATGTATGATTATGTATGTGTTTGATTGTTGTTTTGTTGGATTGTAAGAGAAATAGAACAAAACCCATTTGTGTAGAAAGTGTTAGAATTCGATTAATTCGTGTTGGAAATGATGTTTTCGTGTTCCTTGTTGTTGATACATGATTGATATATGTTGTTGAACATCAAATTGGTATTTTTCTGAGTTTAGATGATGAATTTGGGTGTGGTTGGAGTGAAAAACGCAGAACCAAGTTCTGCAGAATTTTTCTGCATTTGCCCTGGCCGTACGCGTATGGGGCATGTTCATACGCGTATGAGCCTAGGCGTTACGCGTATCATTGGCTTGTTTTTAGGCCATTACGCGTATGGAATGTGACTTTTCCCGGCCATCTGGTGATACGCGTATGGTGTTGGGCATACGCGTATGGACTTTTAAACGTGAATTTTGGGGGAAAATGACTTATGCCCATACGCGTATGGGTCTTGGCAATACGCGTATGGGAATGGCGAGGAATCAGGGCCGTACGCGTAGAAGGGCCATACGTGTATGGTCAGGACAATTGTAAAATGGGACTTTTTCAAAATATCGTTTTCATTTTTCTTTTATAACTTGAGTTCCGTTTATCCGATTTTTTACATTCTTGGTATCGTTGGATAGCTATTGAGCTATAGTTTCTTATGGTGAGGAGTTTGGGGCTGTTAGCCGATTAATAAGTCGGAAAGTCGGGAATAGTGTTATTTAGCGACTTTTACCATTTTGAATGTGTGTTTTGGATGTGAATCATACAATAGTGCATTGATGTGAATGTATATAGATTGTATGTGATTGTATGAGATGAATGCATGAATATATTGTGAATATGTATGCATTTCAAGAATGTCTTGAGTCATTTTGTATGTGAAGCATAATGATGTACATTCTTGTGTTGAGTGATTCTAATGAGAATCCGTTGTAACGTCGTGTGCCTATGTGAGGTGTGAGCGACGATTACAAACGATTGTGTGCCTAGGTGAGGTGTGAGCAATCAGATTGTGTGCCTATGTGAGGTGTGAGCAATCCATAAACATTGTGTGCCTATGTGAGGTGTGAGAAATGGGTGAACATCGTAGGCCCGACGGGGAGTTACATTGGTAACGAGCGATGGTTCCAATAAGTTCCTGAGTGAACTTGAGATGATTGAGTCAGTACCGCATTGCATTTGCATAGAGTCGTGAGTCGGTCCCTATGATTTGCATTTATCATTTTTATAATTGTGCATTGATGAATAAACATGAATATGTATGTTTATGTGGAATGAGAAGAATTGTGAGAGTACGCATGATGAATATGCTTGGTTTTGTATATATATACATTGTGATGTATATGAGTAAGTTGTGATGAATTGTGGTGAGAATGTAGAATATGTGTATTTTATGCTAAGATATATAATTATATGCATTGTTGTTATGATAATATTTCTCACCCTTCTGCTGTTTTATGATGCTCTATGAGGCATTGCAGAGTAGGTATGCTGGTGGTCTTTTTGTGGAGCGTGTCTTCATTCTTTTGGTCGGTCGGCTCTGATATGTAGCACCGGGTAGCTAGGATGTATATGATTCTTTTGTGATACATTTGTACATGTATCTTGTTGATGAATGTTTATGTAAACATGAATTATGTTGGTGGATAATAGTTGATGATATCTATATGTATATATGTTTGATGTTATTCAATGTTTAGATTTTCCGCTTTCATTCTAAATATTGAGATGTGGGTGTAAGGACTAAGTTCCTCTGTTGCAAAGTTACCCCGCTGTTGCATATCAATTGTTGAGCAGGTGTTGAATGTTTTAATTTCATGTATAATGTGACATACCTCTTTTATGCTATGTTTATAATTATACTCTGACGGAATTTTTAATATGTGCCTAAATGATTATGTGATTATTTGGGGGTATAGAAAGGGGGGTGTTACATTAATCATATTATGCTTGGATGTGACAAAATCAAGTTGTTTTGGAAAGATTTGGAGCATTGGATTGGTCTAAAGATACCGACTAGAATCAGCTGCATTGAAGTATTTTCGTGTTGGTCGTCTGCAAGGGGTGTTGGAGATCAACTATCATTTATTTGGTTACCATCATGTTGGGGTATTTGGAGAATGCGAAATGCGATCATATTCAAAGGCGACGAGATGAACTTGAAGAAGCTGCTTATGGATATTCAGTTGGTCACTTGGAAATGAAGGAGGAAAAGGAGAAGGATAGATGATATGGGAAGCTTCTATGATTGGTATAAGATGCCTATTGATCTAACAAGTTTGTAATTATTGGTTTTTGCTGGGTGATTCTCTTGCTGGTTTTTTAGAGTTTAAATTTAACATTATATTGCTTTCTCTTTTCTATTGGCTAATCAAGATGTTGGCCATGAGGATTTAGAAAGGGTTCATTTATTTGTAAAGTCTTTATATATGAATGAAGTTTTTATGATTATTAAAAAAAAAACAACGGAGACATTGACGGCGGACACTTCTAATCATCGGATTTCATGATGGTTGGATGTTTCCTTCATCATAGACTATAGCAACCATGGGAAGAAGATGGAAACACTTTAAGATTTTTGCAATTTTTTTAAAATGGTATTTGTTAAAAAAAATAATACGCCAAAATAATTATGTATATGGTTAATTAAAACGAGTCCAATAATAATAATAATAATAACCTCAAATTAAATTTGTTCCACACCCACAACAATAATATTCACTCAACAAACATTTTTCCCAACCAACTTAAACTTGATCCAACTAATAGCACCTTTTATTTCTTTTATTAATATTTATATTGTTCCACGGGACCCACATAAATTATAATGAATTTTAAAAAAAAAAATACTTAAGCCCACAAAAATACTAAAGGCTCAACCATATTTTTGGCAAAAATGATATTTTGACATCCACCATACACCTACATCGTATGTACGGATGGTGAATAGTGCCGTTCGTACATGAACAGTTCTCGTCCGTACAATGAATAGTGCAGTCCGTACATGAACAGTAACGTATTTCCGCACAATAAATAGTGCTGTCCGTACAATGAATATTGTCGTCCGTACATGAACAGTATCGTCCGTACAGTATGGATATATGGTGTTGGTGTAGAAAAGGGTGTCAAGATAGCAAACCTGTATTTTGTGAAGATTTCTTATTGCACCCTAAATGTTTTTTAGGCATCACGCAAAATTTTAAAAATGTTTTCAATGTTCGGAAATACATATTCGGACGCACTCTAATATACACATTTCATTCGTTTTTGAGATATAGCTCAATTTTATGAATAAAATTATTCCGAAAATACATTTTTAAAAACTTTTCGAAAATACATTTCTAGAACTAAAAAAACAGATGAAAAGTATACTTTAATGAACAAATAGTATGGACACATGACTTAAAGGAGCTGACAAAGATAGATCTAAATCTAAAAAAATGTAAGAAATGCATGCATTTCTAAGTTCAAAAAATGCAGAAAAATAATCCTACACCTTGAAGGGTAGCAAATCCTGATGGTGTATATTAATCTATAGCAGTACCACAAGGTTGGAATTGTAGGGTTTAAGAACATCACTTCTGCATTATGTTGATGTGTTTGATTTGCATCAAAACCATAATTTCCATTAGAGCTACGAGGAATTAACACTTAAAAATAAGATAATCACACCCATTACCAACACTAGCATGATAACCATACCCAAATCTTTGTGAAATTCAATCAGTGTTTGGACAGATTTCTGAAATGTAGTCCTAAAAATCAGGACAGACATTTGTAGCATTTTGCGAAATTAGCAAATCTTTCCGGACCACATTGAAGTAAACTTTTAAGAAAAGGTTGCAGTGCCAACAGATTATGCCATTACAAAGGGTTCTTAAAGTTGTAACACAGATAAGAGTCCCTTCAAGTATATTTTTCATTTGTTTTTTAGTTTCGGAAATATATTTTCGGAGATGTATTTCTGAAATAATTGTATTCACAAAATTGAGGTGTATCTCAAAAACAAATAAAATATATATATTAAAGTGTGTCCAAAAATATATTTTAAAAAATTAAAAACATTTTAAAATTTCACGTGGTATTTAAAAAACATGTTAGGTGCAATAAAAAATCTTCTATTTTTTTCTAGCTCACTACGTCTTGAACTAGCCCATACAACTTTTCTTTATGGCTTAATTACATTTTTGGTTCCTATGTTTTGGCCAACTCATAAAATTGGTCTCTATGTTTTAAAATTGAACGAATTAGTCCCTATGGTTTAATGTTTTGTGCAGTTTTGGTCCTTCATCCCAATTTTGATCCAAAAATGTACATGAACAGTGCATTGCCGTACATGAACAGTGCATGAACAGTATATGACCGTACATGAACAGTGCACGAACAGTTGGATCAAAATTGGGATGAGGGACTAAAACTGCACAAAATATTAAATCATAGGGACTAATTCGTTCAATTTTAAAATATAGGGACCAATTTCGTGAGTTGGCCAAAACATATGGATCAAAAGTGTAATTAAGTCATTCTTTATTAATATAGATATTGTTTTGTGGGACCCACATTGCATTTTTTCAAAAAAAGTTTACGATTACCTTTAGGTAATCAATATTGAATCTGGACCGTTCATATTTTTTTATTATTATTTTAATGGGGCAGAATGCAGATTATCACTTTCTTAATGTGGGAAATGATTCTCCTTTTCCATTGTAAACGTCACCTTATTTTCGTCCTTATAAATGTTGTCATCTTAAGATTTGCCATGGCATGCCAAATGATGTGGGGGAAAATAGAGATAGCAATGGGTAAGGATTTGAACAGAGTATTATAATACTACTCTCTATATTTATGATTTAAAAAAAATCTTTATACTCGAGTCTGCTTGGGTGTCAAAGTTAGCACATATATCCGTGTCCTATAGGTATATAAGAATTCATACATATATCTATTATCAGCACTCCTATTAAAAATAAATAGATCAATTATAAAATACAATATCATTTTAAATTTTTAAAAACATCAAAAAAAAATTGAAATAAACCAATAATTATATTAAATACGTAATGGTTTAACATTGATAAACTTTTAAAATTAATAGACATACATTTTTATATAATAATAATTTAAAATATATAAATATAAATTAAAATACATAAATATATATATTGTGCGGATATAAGACGGGATGGATATTAAGGTGTTCATTCTCATTTATTTTTGTGGATAAAAGATTCATGTATATAATCAAACATTAATATAATTGAATATTTAAAAATAATAATAATAATAAAACATTATAAGTTATCATTCCAAATAATTTTCAATAGATTGAACTACTTATTGATACTTTTAAAATGAGCATTTTTCAAATACTTGAACTTTATATTTTAATTTATTCTATTATCACTAAAACAAAATATTTCTTAATTAACGTAATCTTTTGAAATCACCTTTTATAGTTCATAATACTAATTTATTACTCCCTCCTTTATAAGTATGGCTTATGTAAGAAAATTTAATTGATTTATTTGTCGTTGTTATTATTGTCAATCATACTTTTAACTATTTATTACAAAGAGAAATATGCTAAATAATAAATAGCTAAGGAATTACATAAAAATGACAAATGATTTGATGAAAAGCAATAACTTACTTGCACAGGCAGCGTCCTTAAATCTCTAGAAGGAGATATTTATCGTCTATTTTGATCATTTCCGACTCGAGAAAGATACCTGATTTATAAATATAAAAAAATAATTATTTTGTAGGTATATATAAATAATTTATAATTTGATTTTAGTCTCTATAAAAAAAAAGTTAAATAATGGTCCTCTTAAAAATTTCCGTCCACAATTTTAGTCTCTGCCGTCTATTTAGTTTAATAGAAGCTGACGTGGAGTTACATATGACAATTTTTTTTAAATTGCTGAGTAATCAACCAACACATTGAACATATTTGATAAGATGTTAAGATGACATGGATGTACATTTTCAATTTGGTTATTATGAGATTAAACACAGATACTTACATTGTAGCAAAAAACTCTAACGTCTCTCCATTCTAAAGGTTTGTATTTCTTCATGTCATTATGCAGAACTTCATATCTAGTTTGTCTACTTCGTTTATTTTTGCATTAACTCATTCCTATACTTTTGTTTTTATCTTTGTGACACTAAATCGAAGGATTTCATGTTCGAGAGAAGGAAAAATCGTTGCTTTTGCTTGTGGTTCCAAACTCTATGTATTGAAAGGTGATATTGAAAGGTGCTATTGAAAGGTGTTTGTGATCCAAGTCGTCATTTATGGTCCCTCAACATTGAACCCCAGGTTGGTCCACATGTTTAACTTTAAAAATATTTTTTTTAATGAATATTAATTTAGGGTTTACCATTTGTGTCGTAATCAATTGTTTTTGCTAAAAAGAAAACCTTTTATTTTGTTGATTGTGGGTCCAATTTTGGACTGTAATTTCAATTTTAGAATGCATTGGACTGTAATTTGACTGTAGTTGACCAATGTTGACCTAATTTTACATATGTGTTATGTATAGGGACGGGTTTATTTAAGGTAGTATTCTACATCAAGGGTTGTTTTATAAAAGACCTTATGTTAAGGTATGAAGGGGGTCTGTGCATTAAGGGGACAAGATCCTGATTTTTTTTCCTTTCTTGAGGCGTATGGTTTAATAAAGGGGATGGATAATGGATTTGAATATAATTATGTGAAAATATGGTGGAAACATGATGGTGGTAGTTTAGAAGATGATTTTAAGCCCTTAAGGAATGATGGAGATGCACGTGAGTTAGTTGTATTTGTTGAGAAACTATAAATGTGAGGTTGAAATCTACAGTGAGCCCAAACCAAATGTAGTGGAACCAACTTTGATGGAGAATGTATGAGAGAGAAATAATGAGAAAAAAGTGAAGTATATGTTAAAACATCTAGTGATTATAGTGATGAGTCTGTCAAGGGTATACATTTTGAAGATAGTGAAGAAGAAAAGATGAATGGATCTGATGAAGGTTTTGATGAGGGTTTAGATGATGGTCAACCAAGAAATACACTTGTTGTAGATGGTGTTGCCATAAGTGAGACAATTAACCATAGTTTGATCACACCGAAAATGGGTATGGAACATGTAATAAAAGAAGAGTGTATGATTGATAAAATTGACAGTGTGGTTAGGTTCAATGAAGAAGATGGAATTACAAAGGATTTTAATACCAAAGTTGGAACGGAATTTTCCTCATTGAAGCAGTTTAAGAGTGTTATGTTAGAGCATAATATTTTGAATGGTAGGGATGTGAGATTTGAAAAAAAGGATGTAGTGAGGTGTATGGTTGTTTGTAAGGATAAAAAACATTGTGATTACATTGTGTTGTATAATAAAGTTTTAACTTTTACAACATTCAAAATTAAGACATTGTTTCATAAACATAAATGTGGAAGACAAATTTTTAATAAAAGTGCCAAGGCAAATTGGGTTGCAAAAGTCATTGTTGATAGGATTAAGAACAATAACAAGATGAAGTTGAATGATGTAGTTGTAGATGTTAGGGTGAGGTAAGTAACCGAAATCCCTAGTTGTAGGGCTTTTAAATCTAGACAACTTACTAGACAAATAGTTGAGGGAGACTCTAGCAAGAAATACAGTTTGCTATGGGCATATGGTGCTGAATTGAAGAGGATTTCACCAGAAAATAAGTTCAAGTTGAACATTCAATATCCAGGTCCAGGATTACAACCAAGGTTTGAAAGGTGATACATGTGTTTTGATGGAACAAAGAAAGCTTTGAGATTGGCATTTAGACTATTTATTGGATTAGATGAATGTCATTTAAAGCACAAGTATGGTGGGATATTGATGATTGTTGTTGGAAGAGATCCTAATGATCAATAATTACCTATTGCATTTGGAGTAGTAGAAACTGAAACCAAGGACTCTTGGAGTTGGTTTATTATGCTTCTTCTTGAAGACATTGCTTAAAGGAGGTGATGTGTCATTTATGACTAGCAAAAGGTATGTCATAGTCCCTCTAATTTTTGTTAATTAGTTAATGATTTGCAGCTGGATTATTTTGTTTTTGTTGCAGGGTTTGGTATTGGTATTTGAGGATGAGTACCCATCACATGAGCACATGTTTTGTAGGCATTTATATCCTAACTTCAATAAGAAGTTTGGAGGTGGAAATCTGTTTAGGGATCTCGTGATGGTTGCAGCAAAGGCAACATACTTTGAGACACATGAACAACATATACAGAAAATTAAGGAGGTAAGTATAGATGCTTATGAATGGTTGGAGTCAATTCCAAAAATAAAGTGGTGTAAGCATGCATTTATTTTATATTCTAAGTGTGATGTGTTTATGAATAATCTTAGCGAATCTTTCAATGCAACCATTTTGCTACAAAGGAACAAACCCATTATTACTATGTTTGAATGGATTAGAACTTATCTTATGGGTAGGTTTACCATACTAAGAGAAAAAGTTAATGAGTATAAGGGAAAGATAATGTCAAAACCACTTAGGAGATTATATAGAGAGATAGAAAAAAGTGCAAGCTAGACTGCAACTTATGCAGGAAAGTTAACGTTTCAAGTTACACATTTCAAGTCCAGAGCATTCAAGCCTCCAGGAGTTGTGAATGTAACTACCAATGATCCTATAAGTGTGATTATCAAATTCTAAAATTCACATAGTATTACACACATAGATAATTGTGCCAATTCTTACTTCCCATCATAGATAAAAAGTATGATTTCAAAGAGGAAGAAAGTCAAGCATGGTACAGTTCATACGAGAAAGAGTGAAAGAATTATAACTCTCTAAACAAAAGACATTGTGTGGTTTAGAAAACATCCAGAAAATCCACATGTAATTCCTGAGGAAGATACCTCAATAAGTGGAAGTGGGAATGATAGGAGAATGAAAAGTTGTGATGAAATTTAAAAGGGATTAACTTAATGAAGATGAGGAGGGAAATTGCAGCAGTAATGATATTTTGAAGTTGTATGTTGTCTATGTATTCTTTCAAACACTTGTTATGATCTACTTTGTCTCTGTAATGACCAAAATAATTTAGTTGGTTAGGAACAACTTGTTTGTATTAAGCTGTATTTTGCATCAGTACTATGTAGGACAACTTGTTTGTGATGTCATGAATGAATCATATGATGCTTTTTGTTTTGAAATTGTTGTCAAATGTTAGGCAAAATTATGCCATAGTTTTTGTTAAATGTTAGGCCAAATGAAGCCAAAATTATGCCATATTTTCTGTCAAATGTTAGGTCATACTCTATCAAATTTGTGACACACATTATGCCATCATAGGCATACCAAAGTAGGCCACAATTAGGCAATATTCTGCCAAAAGTAAAAGCAATATTTATAGAAATACTCTAAGAAATAAACCAGATTAAGGCCCTAATTATTCAAATTTTAGGTTTAATATGTCACAAACACCAACATTCCATTAAAAAATAGTCATTACCAAACAAAAACTCACCAACAACCTTACATAACACTAACATGCTTATACTTCAACAATTACATGTAATAACATGCTTATACTTCAACACTTACATGTAATTATAAGGTACATGTTAATCATAAGCGAAACTACAAAACACAACAACTTGATTTTACCAACATAAGCCTCTAAATTAAATTTCGACTGCAGCTTCTTGTTCTTCTTTGAAGCTTCACACAACTCCCTTAATAGTTCCACAACCTCCAAATCCTTCAACTTGATGACATCTACATTTCCAACACCATTAACATCTTCTGCTTCAATAAAATCTTCATCCCATATGAATATATCACATGTATTATCACTCTGTCAAAATGGACATCTCCAGAAGATCCTTCCTCTGTTATGATTATTCTTGTAATAGTATGACAACATATGAACTTCACAACCACACTTTCTTCCTGATAAACTTTTCACTGAGGAGGAAGACATGAAAATGGGTTACCCCTTAATTTGGAAGACGACATAAAAATACCTTTATTTTTAATGTTAGGTGAGTAACTTTTACAACTGAGATAGAATGAGACAAAGGAGACGAAGGAGAATTAGGTTAAGAAGAATAACACGTTCTAAGAACCCAAACAATGCTGCAATTTAATGGGATGATTTAATTCTTTGTTAATAATAAATAAATGTGTCAAATAATTATCGAATACCCTAGTACGTTGCAATTGATTATTCAACAATTTTAAAAAAATAAAAAAAAAAATGTCATTTGTACTGTTCTGGACTGGGCCAATGGCTAAAATTGGCCCAATCCGCCTCTGCTCCATAACGGCCCAAATTGCCTAAGCTCAATCCACAGAGGGGAAAAAATGACAGGTCTGCCCCTCCAACCGGGCAAGAAACGCAATGTTCCTCCCCGGCTTTTACGCCCGTTACGCACGGCTTCCTCGCTGCCCGAACAGCAAAGGACAGGTGCCCGGAACTGCGTCTATGCCCGACATAACGGCTAGTTTCTGGCACCCTGCCCGACATAACGGTTAGTTTGGGCAGTTACCTATTCTTTGGGAAAAACGGTTATTTCGCACTGAAAATAGGATCGTTGGTCACGCGCTGGGGGCTTTATATAAACCCTCTCGCTTGAGAGGGTCAGGTATCATATTTTCACCCTAAGAATACACTTTGTACTTGCCCCTTTTCTCTGACCCTTTCTTACTTGAGCGTCGGAGTGCCTTGCAGGTACACCCCCTCCGCCCCTCATCAACAGTCCGAACACCTTGCCCATCTGACGACCAGCATACGTCCGAGCACCTTGCCATCTGACGACCAACTTACGTGGACCTGTTCGAATACTCCGGATCATGTACGTTCTCGTCAACTTTTGTTAAACCAAATAGTCGGCAAAGACCAAAATTGTAGACGGAAAACTTTTGGAGGACCATTTTTTAAAGGAAATTTTTATAAAAACTAAAATTGAATTTTGGATTATTTATAGGAACCACATACATATTTAGTTAAAAAAATTATATTAAAATGACAAATAATTTCATAAAAGGCAATACTTTATTTCCACACGCAACATTGTTAAATCTCTAGAGGGAGAGCTTTACTACCTATTATAATCATTCTCGACTCGAAGAATTAATCTCTCCAGTTGTGCACTGAGGATACCTGGTTTATAAAAAAATAACAATTTACTTATTTTGTGGGATGTATAAGTTAACTTAAAACAATGATTAAACAAAAACATAGAGGATAGTAAAACTAAGACAGAACTTGCAATTTTTGATATCCTTCTACTTAAAAAAAATATCATTATTAGCAATGAAAGCAATGTTTGGACAACCCCTTAAACTAGCAAAGAGTGAATTAATAATACCTAGTGCAATGCAGATTTTGGCCGGCACAAGGAAAGCCATTTGAGGTATCAACCAACTATAAAGTTGCTAAATGCACCTGCACATTTGGTTTGTTTATTACAAGTCCTAATCCTCCCTCTTTTTTAAAGAATAAGTTGGCCATATACGGCAGAGTAATGGTTTTAACTAGCTTGTCACATCATTAGCCAAAGCTAGAATAAATCATTATTTGCATCATACAAATACACATTTAAAAGCATATTTATATGATAGCATAACTTATTCAGATCAACCAATCTGAGTCAGAAAAAGAATGGCTTCATTTTCAATAGAAGAATTTATTGGAAATGGAGTTTTGAAGGAGCTGCTCCCAAAACTGTTGGACGAAGGCTGGGATGATGTGCCAACACTGAAGATTATGGACTCGGACGACATGAACTCAATAAAAATGACACAACGGCAAAAGGTTGGTTATTCTTATCGCCAGCTTTCGTCAAACACGAAACAAGCCTACATTAAAGTGTGCTATTATTATCTTTCGATTATAGTCCCATTGGATATGACTCCTTTAAACACTCACTTTAGAGTGTAAAGTAAGTAATATCAACTATAATACTAATGTTTCTAAGTCTTTATTTTCTGATTGTGTAGGACTCAATTGGAATAAGGTCATACCTGCACGATCGTGGATTGATGCAATATGCAGATAAGCTAGAGGCTAGTGGAAAAAGCCTGCCAGAACTTATGAGTTTAAGCAGCACGGATCTTTCTGCTCAGTTTGACATGAAGAGAGGCCATATTGTCCGTTTCATAGACAGAACAAAATTTGATGATTCCTTTAAGTTACGGGCAATTATGGCTAGGAGAAGAAGTAGCATGATGTATAGACATGAAAGCATCCCAAAGAGTCTTGCATCTAACGGCTCCAATAGTATGATTAGAATGCAAATTAGAAGTAATACAACTACTGATAGATCAATTGAACAATCACTTACTGAGCTGAAGATTAAAGATGGATATGTATTTAAAGGAATTGTGGCTTCTGAGCCAGCTGAGCCTAGAGCATGTGGCTGTGTGCAACCTCCTCCAGTCAGTGACCAAGTTGCTCCTTACGCTGCTCTTGAAAATATATCAGTTCAGAAACTAACTCCAGAATATAAGATTGGGATGGAGCCATTGGTGAAAATGAAGACACCTCCAATGAAAGCTGCAGAACTGTGGCGAGACAAACCAGCTATTTTCCTTTGTCTACGACGACCTGGGTAAATTCTTATATCACTCTGTAACTTTCATCATTGCGTTAAAAGTTATAAAAGAAACATTAAACACAACAGGGATGAACAAAACCCAAAAGTAGAACAAAAATATAACTTTAATCTATAAAATCTGGTGTCATTAGTTCCCCTTGAACATGAAAACAGGTGCATCATGTGCAGAGCAGATGCGCACAAGCTTTTCTCCAGGAAGCCCATATTTGATGCACTTGGGGTTCAACTATTTGCAGTTGTTCATGAACACATGGAGGCAGAGGTAGTAGCTGAAAAATCAACTTCAATAATTTGTTCTTTCAACTAACTAGTCTTTACTTGACTTATTATCATAATGGTGTAGATAAAAGATTTCTGGCCTCGGTATTGGGGTGGTGTTGTACTTTTCGATCGGGGTAGGGACTTCTTCAAAGCTCTTGGAGGAGGGAAATTGCACAAGGAGAAGTTTTTCTCGGGATTTTTGCTGAACCCCCGAGCAATTGCCAATTACAAGCGTGCAAAAGCTACAGGATTTGAAAAAAACTTTAGAGGGGAAGGAGAAATAAAGGGTGGACTCTTCATACTAGGGAGTAGAAAGACTGGCATTGCTTACCAATTTATTGAGAGGAACTTTGGTGATTGGGCGCCTCTAGCTGAAGTCATTGAGATTTGTACCCAGTTGCAGGTTATTGTTCTTGTGTTTTCCTGTCCAATATGATTATTGCTCCCTTTTAATTGACAGTCTTTAACCATATCTTCCTGAATCTCATGCAGAAACAACAGCAAGGTCAAAGTGTACTTGAGCTGCCTTAAAGGAAATAGTGACTGCACATATTGCCCATGTACTCACTACAAATATGTTCATTGGAATAACTCCATCTCCATTACAATCATTGTGTACAACTTAGTAATATGAAATCAGCAGTTTCTCATGCAGCCTGAATGAATCAACAGTAATTGAATTCCAATGTAAATTGATCCAATTGCCTAATGTTTTAGTTTTTGCTCTCAGCTCTCAGTTAGAAAGTGTTTTATATATACCAATAGAACATAAGATACATATTTGTTAAGGGGAACCGTACGAAAAAACTGTCTTAATTAGAGAAAAACAAAACCATTATCTCCAAAGATGCATTTGATGGTTGAAATTATAGGGATAAACCAACCAAAATCTCATTATTTAGAGATAACATCTGAAAAATAATCTATAAAGTACATGCACCACTAACCTTAAAGTAGGTTATGTGGAGTTAAACTCAATTCTAAAATGGTATCGAAGTCTATCATAAATTCATCTTACCACCCACTATATTGTCCACGCGCCAAACCCAATAGTGTTGGACGTAAAGGACATATGTAAAATCTCAAGTGTCACACTAACTAGAGATAAGGCTATAAAATTGTTTATAAAAGATGGGCATCTCTCATCTTAAAACTTGTTTCAAAAATTTGAGCTAGGCCCGACTCTAAGAGAAATGAATAATTAATGGGAGATAGCGAAGAAGTTTAAATGTTTAATAAATACAAAAGAACGTAATGCTACCCCATGTGCAGTGACTTCAATACACGATCACCAAAAGTCTCCACATGAACACATTCCATCTTTAAACAAGTGAAACCGGGCTGCGTCTCTTACAAGAATCTCTCTTTGGGTGATCTTAGATATATATTTAGTTGCATTGTGGCAATCTCCACAGACCCTCAGATTTTTCACTACTCGTATGGGCAGACCAGGAGGAATAAATAACAATCCAAAGGCAATTGCAAGCTTTTCACTATGGTGATTCAGCATCTTTATTTTCTCTGAATCCTCAACATCATGCAGAACAGAATTCATATCAGGCACATAACCCTCTTTAATCATTTTGTAGTTCAACTTTTCAAGCTCAGAATAAATTTGATCTGAAAATGGATTTGACTTATCATTGGCAGAGAAAACGTGCACTTGGTTCTTGTATTTGATCCAGCTGCATCCCGGTTCCTTTCTGAGACCCTTATCTCTCATGCCTTTTCTTAATCTGGCAACTTCCTCCCATTTTCCTTTAGCAGCATAGACGCTTGAAAGTAAGACATAGCTAGCAGTGTTATGTGGATCTAATTCCATAAGAAACTCAGCTGCCCACTTGCCAATGTCCATGTTACCGTAGAATCTACACGAACTTAACAATGTTGCCCAACCAATTGCATCGGGACTGAAAGGCATATTGTTTATAAAAATCTTTGCTTCTTCTAACCTCCCAGATCGACTGAAGAGATCAATCATGCAGGTATAATGATCTTGAATTGGTACAATCCCATGTTTCTTAATCATCGATTCAAATATTTTATTTCCTTTTTCCACTAATCCTCCTCTACTGCAAGCTGAAAGAACCCCAATAAATGTAACCTTGTCAGGTTTTAAACCATGCGCTAACATGCTTTCAAACAACCTGATTGTTTCGTTGGCTTTACCAAACTGAGCATATCCAGAAACAATTGCAGTCCATGTGACTTCATCTCTGAAGCTCATTTCACTAAAAAGTCTATGGGAGTCTTCAATGCTTCCACATTTACCATATAATGTAACAAGAGCATTGGAAACAGTAATAAAAGAAATTAGGCCAGAAATGAGAGCTCTAGCATGGAATTGGGCACCCTCTTCAAGGCTGGCAAGGTTTGCACATGAGCTAATTACACTTCCAAAGGTGAAATCATCTGGCTCAATCCCATACTTTTGCATTTCGCTAAAAGTTTTAACAGCTTCTTCACTATAACCATTCTGTCCATAACCCACTAATATTGCAGTCCAAGATACAACATTCTTGCAAGTCATCTTTTTGAAAACGGTTTCAGCTGATTTTATATTCTTACACTTGCAATACATGTCAACAAGAGCGCTAGCAACAAATATGTTATCCTTATAATCTGTCCTAATAATATAAGCATGAATTTGCTTGCCTTCTCGTAAAGCCGTGACACCACCACAAGCGGTTAAAACACTTCCAAATGTATACTGATCCATCTCTAGCTTTTTCAATGTCATATCTCTGAACAAATTAACTGCTTCTTTGTCCAACCCATTTTGAGTAAACCCCGTAATCATCGACGTCCACGAAATCGAATCCCTTTTCCGCATATCAAAGAACAGTCGCTTCGAATCTTCAATCCTACCGCATCGCATCAGTCCCGTTATCAGTGTATTATACATAACAACATTCTTCTCAGGCAACTCATCAAAAGCCTGCCTTGCACAAGATATCAACCCCATCTTCGAATACATATCCACCAAAGGACTCCCTACAAAAACATACGACATGAAACCAAACTTCACTACATGTCCATGAATCTGCCTACCCAATCGAACACAACCTCTTTTCGATGCAAGTATAAGCAAAGTCGAGAACGTAATCCGATTCAAATTAAACGACCCTTCTTTCAACATCAAATTATAAGCCTTTACAGACTGATAAACAGAACCACAACCAGCATAGCCCGAGATTAGCGAATTCCACGACACCCCGTCTCGTGCTGGCATTTTATCAAACATGTATTCCATCTCAGAAACACAACCCAATTTAGAATAAGCCGAAAGAATAGTGTTCCAGGAGTATAGGTTCGGGTGGGGAATTCGATCGAACACCCTGCGGGCATACGTGATGGAGCCGAGTTTTGCATAGGAGGCGATGAGATTGTTTAAGAGAAAGGTTTCTGGGTTTGGAAAGGTTTTGATAATGTGAGAATGGAGGTTCTTTGCGTTGGTGAAGTTGCGGGTTTCGCAGCAAAGTTTGAGCAATGCACAGTAGTGGTTAGAAGAAGACGAGTGTGATAGTGACATGAATTTGAAATTGAATTGTTATGTGAGGTGGAAAGAAAGGATAGAGAGATGGTGAGGAATGGAAAGGGTGGAGGCAGTGACAGTGAGATTGGCATGGATTTGATTGTTCAGCTTTCAATCATGAATGTGGTTTTGTTCGCAGACGGGAACGCAATGGGATAATATATGCCGCCAATCGGTTAATTTAAATATTACTAGTTTTAATATTAAAATATAGATTTTTTCTAATACTACCACTATAATTCTAACCAAAAAAAAAAATGCCAACTCATTCAAGAATTTAGAATCAACATGGGAAAAACAAAAAAATGGTTGTATACTAGTAATATCATTTTAAATGTAGTACAACAATATCCTTCAAGAAATAAGTTAAAATTACATATTTAAAAATAGGGTTAAACATGTATAAGGTCTCTACAAATATCTCAACTTTAAGGTTTAGTCTCTCCAAAATTTTCCTTCAAACAATGGTCCTCCGAAAGTTTTCCGTCCCTAACTTTAGTCCCTTCCGTTAGTTTCCACTAACGGTGGTTTATGTGGCATGCCATGTGGAAATTTTTTGATGACGTGGCTTACATGTGGCAATGTCAACGTAGCAAAAATTGCTGATATGTATGTCACGTGGCAATTGTTTCAATTTTAATTTTTTTTATATTAATTTCATATTTGAACCAAGAAATTGTAGCTAATTTGCAGCTACTTCTTAGCTAATTCCTAGCTAATTTAAACACATCATTTTTGTAGCTAATTTAAACACACCATTTTTGTAACATGTATGAGTAAGTTCATCCCATTCAAATAACAGCTAGAATTCAAGCTATGAACATTCAAATAACAGCTAGAATTCAAGCTACAACAAATTATTTTCATCGTGAATAAATTATTAACAAAGAAAATGCCTATAAATGCAATAATTCCAAAGAGCATGAAAGTCTAAGCTGCTCTAATTGCATCATACTTACTTTCTCTGTATTCTTTAGTTGAAGGAGTATAATTGGCATCATCAACTTTGAGATAATGGAAATTATAGGTAGCAGTTGCACCAATGGACATGTGAAACCTGAAAACAAATTAATAAGAATTATTTTTAAATTTCAAACCTCATTTTACCATAAATAATTGTAAACCATATATTATACCTTCAGAGTTTCCAAACATGTGTCTTGCATCATCTTGATCTATACATGTTAGAAAGACAAATTCCACATCAGATGCCAAATTCCACCAATTGTTACTAGTAGTAAAAGGATGTAGATGTGATTTTAGTGACATTTTCAAATCTTGAAAACATATGCGGAAATGTCATAACTCACATGTATGACACTCCTTCAACATGTCCCTAACATAGATATAAATCATCTACATAAATATCAATATTTAAAAAGTAAATTTTGTAAAGTATGTTTGTTGTGTGTGCATAAGAATTAAGAGCACTTCTAGCAAAAATAATCATAAGAATTAAGAGCACTTCTAGCAAAAGCATTGTGCTACACAAAAGAATGGCAAAAAAACAAAACGTACCGTGTAAATGGAATTCCAATGTGTTGTTGGGAACAAACTCATAAACAAGTAGACTCTGAAACCCGGTGATGCAGTATCCAACAAGAAAAATAAGATGTTTATGATGAATACGGCTAATAATCTCTACTTCACTGTTGGTAAAACTCTTGGAGTGATGTGAGATGTAACACCCCCAATTATACCCCCAATTAAATCAAGCAGTAAAAGAAAATTCAAAATTTCATCAGAGTATATTTAAATTATTATGGCATAGACCGAGGGGTCACATCAAATTGAAACAATACATACAACACTTGCTCATAAAGATATGCAACAGTGGGGTAGCAATCAACAGAGGAACTCAGTTCCTTACACCCACATTTCAGAATTTAGAATAAAAGCGGAAAATCTAAAACTGAATAACATATATATATCCAACATGTATAAACAACAAGGAACACAATCAACATGAGTTTAGACACATTTGAATCAATTTCTAATCAATTTCACATAATATAGGTTTTGCTAAATATTTTCATTTCAATCCAACAAACACCACAAATACACATACATAATCATACACAATCATACAATAATTGAGTTTCGCACCCTTACCCGATTAAATCGATTCTAGGAGTTGATTTCTTTGATTTTCCAAGTTTTCTTACTATTTCTCTTCTTCTTCTCTTTTCTCCTCTTTTTCTTTCTTCTCCTTTTCTTTCTTTCTCTTTTTCTCTCTTTCTATTTCCCCTTCTATTCTAACTTAACAAAATATTGTGAAATGTCTAAAATACCCCCACACTCAAATATTTCACAAACGTTCCCAAAACCCGATAAAACATCATAACATCCAAAAATAATGTAATTTCAGATAAAAGTCGAAAATAAAATAAAATAATAATAAAATAATCAAACGACTCGATAAAATAAAAATACTAAAACTGGGGCGTTACAACTCTCCCCCACTTAGAAATTTTCGTCCTCGAAAATATACCTGAGACGAACAAATCTGGATACGACTCCCGCATCCGACTCTCCAACTCCCACGTCAAATTGCCCTCAGCAGCGCCTCCCCACGCCACTTTCACAAGTGCAATGTCCTTGCCTCTCAACCTCTTCACCTCGCGATCCAAAACCCTAACTGGTAATGCCTCAACCGTAAGGTTCTCCCTTACCTCGACCTCATCCATCGAGATCACATGCGATGGATCCCGAACATACTTCCGAAGCTGTGAAACATGAAACACATCGTGCAAATTCGACAGATTCGGCGGCAACGCCACCCTATAAGGCACAGCACCCACTCTCGCGGATATCTGGTAAGGGCCAATAAACCGAGAAGTAAGTTTCTTCGATTTCAATGCACGACCCACACCCGTTACCGGCGTAACCCTCAAAAATACATGATCGCCCTCTTGAAACTCAAGATTTTTCCGTCTCCGATCATGATAACTCTTTTGCCTACTCTGAGAAGCCTTCATTTTCTCTCGAATAAGCTTCACTTTCTTCGTCGTCTGTTGCACCAACTCTGGTCCAACCACCGTCCTCTCACCAGATTCGTGCCAACACAAGGGTGTCCGACACCTTCGTCCATATAATGCTTCAAACGGTGCCATTCCAATACTAGAATGGAAACTGTTATTATACGTAAATTCAATCAATGCAAGATAACTATCCCACGCACCACGTTGTTCCAAAACACACGCTCTCAACAAATCTTCCAACGACTGAATCGTCCTCTCCGTCTAACCATCCGTTTGCGGATGATAAGCCAAACTCAATCTCAATTTAGAACCCAATGCCTTCTGCAAACTTTCCCAAAATCTCGAGGTAAATCTAGGATCTCGATCAGAAACAATACTCAATGGAACCCCATGTAATTTCACAATCACACTGATGTAAATCTCAGCTAATCGCTCCGAAGGAAAACTGATGTCAATCGGTATAAAATGAGCTGATTTAGTCAGCCTATCAACAATCACCCAAATAGCGCTATGACCTCGCTGAGTATTCGGTAACCCTGTTCCAAAATCCATGGAAATGTTATCCCACTTCCACTCAGGAATATCCAACGGTTGCAACAAATCACTAGGCCTCAGATGTTCCACCTTCGATTTCTGACAAGTCAAACATGCATAAACAAACTGAGCCACATCTCTTTTCAATCCAGACCACCAGAAAATCTTCCTCAAATCCTGATACATCTTATTCGCTCCCGGATGTATACTCAAATTACTCCGGTGTCCTTCCTCCAAAATCATCTTTTTCAACTCTGCATCATCAGGAATACAAATTCTACCTCGGAATCTCAAAACACCATTAATATCCACTTGAAAATCCCTATCCGCGTATTTTTCTCCCACCAACATCAAATCCACAAATTTCACATCCAGCTTTTGCTTCTCACTAACCGTCTTCAGAAAATCATTAGTAATCGTTAGCATACCAAGCCTAACGCTATCCGTCGTCACTTCACATACCAAGCTCAAGTCTCTAAACGATTCCAAAAGTTCCCACTCCTTAACCATTAAAGCGGACATATGTAACGATTTCCGGCTCAAAGCATCAGCTACCACATTAGCTTTACCATAATGGTAATTCAAGCCAAAGTCGTAGTCCTTCAAGAATTCCAACCATCTACGTTGCCTCATATTTAGCTCTTTCTGATCGAACAAATATTTCAAACTTTTATGATCACTAAAGACTTCAAACCTTGCACCGTAGAGATAATGCCTCCAAATCTTCAACACAAAAACCACAGTCGCTAATTCAAGATCATGAGTAGGATAATTCTTCTCATGAACTCTTAACTGCCTCGAAGCATAAGCCACGACCTTACCTTCTTGCATCAGAACACCACCTAAACCAATCAAAGAAGCATCACAATAAACCACAAATGGTTCAGTAGGATTCGGCAAAATCAAAATCGGAGTTGTCGTCAATCTCCTCTTCAGCTCATTAAAACTTTCCTCACACCGAATATCCCAAATGAACGCTTGCCCTTTACAAGTCAACTGGGTCAAAGGAAGTGCTAGCTTAGAAAAACCTTCGATAAACCTTCGATAATAACCTGCCAAACCTAAAAAGCTTCGAATTTCCGTAACAGATCTCGGAGCCTCCCATTGTAGAACTGTTTCTACTTTAGATGGATCCACAGAAATACCATTACCTGAAATTACGTGTCCAAGAAAACTCACTTCCGACAACCAGAATTCGCACTTGGATAATTTGGCAAAAAGCTTCCTTTCCTTCAAAACCTGCAAAACAATACATAAATGTTCTGCATGCTCCTCCCGAGACTTAGAATAAATCAAGATGTCATCAATAAACACAACGACAAATCGATCCAGATGCTTGTGAAAAATGTGATTCATGTATTCCATAAACACACCTGGCGCATTAGAAACCCCGAACGGCATCACAAAATATTCATAATGACAGTATCGTGTCCTAAAAGTCGTCTTCTGAATATCTTCTTCCTTCACCCTAATCTGATGATACCCCGACCTCAAGTCAATCTTACTGAACACACAAGCACCAACTAACTGATCCATCAGATCATCAATCCTTGGAAGAGGATATTTATTCTTGATCATCACCTTATTCAACTGGCGATAATCAATACACAACCGCATGCTTCCGTCTTTCTTTTTCACCAATAAAACTGGAGCACCCCAAGGAGAAACACTAGGTCTCACAAACCTTTTTTCCAACAACTCACTCAACTGTTTCTTTAACTCAACCAACTCAGACGCCGACATATGATAAGGTGCCATAGAAACAGGTCTAGTACCAGGAACTAGATCTATAGAAAACTCCACCTCTCTCTCTGGCGGCAAGTCTGAAATATCCTCAGGAAACACTTCTGAAAATTCACACACCACAGGAAATACATCAAGTGAGACTTGACTGTCCACAGTTAGAGATGCAAACAATCCAAACAACTGAGCTTCATCCGCCAAAAGTCTCTTCAACTCTTTGGTAGATAAGAAACTGGAGTCTTCGTCTTCCTCAAGAGAAGGAAACCTTACCAGCTTATGATAACAATCAATATGAACTCGATTGGATTGCAACCAATTCATACCCAGAACCAAATCTAAACCCTCCAACGGCAAACACACCAAATCCATCTCAAAGTCTTTACCATAAATGGTCAAAGGACATCTTAGACAAACCAAGGAAGTAGTTATTGACCCCATCGCTGGAGTATCAATAACCATCTCACCACCCATCACAGACAACACATGATTCAAACGCTTCGCGCACTCAGACGAAATAAACGAATGAGTCGCTCCAGTATCAATAATAGCAACTACAGGCGTACTATTAATAAAACAAGTACCTCTGATCAGACGATCTGCACTTGAAGTCTGAGTCCCCGCTAAAGCAAATACCTTCCCACCAGACTGAGCCTGCTTCGGTTTCGGGCACTTGGTACTAATATGACCAGGTTCTCCACAGTTGTAACATTTCACCACATTCTTCCTGGCACAATCAGCTGCAACATGCCCTACACCTCCACAATTAGTACACTTCCTCAAATCTTTCCTGCACTCAAACTGACGATGCCCCAACTCACCACATTTATAACACCTCATAGGACCAGACATTCCTCCTCCACTTGACCTTTTCTCAAAATTTCCCTTTTGTTTACCTTTATCAGCTGGTGTCACATACGGACCACCACGGAACTGTTGCTTCCCTTTTCTGTCACTTACACTTTTGTAGTGAGTTGCACGAGCCTTACTATCCTCCTCATAAATCCTACAACATTCCACCAAATCAGAAAACCTCCGAATCCTCTGATATCCAATCTCCTGCTTTATCTCAGGACGCAAGCCATTCTCATACTTAACACATTTTGAAAATTCAGCAGTCGCTTCAGCATAATGAGGATAAAACTGCACAAGTTCCACAAACTTAGCAGTATAATCAACTACAGACATATTACCTTGTTTCAGTTCCAGAAATTCAATTTCCTTCTTTCCTCTTACATCTTCAGGAAAATACCTCCTTAGAAACTCCATACTAAACACAGCCCAAGTAATCTCTTCCTCTGCAGCTTCCAACACACGACGAGTACTAACCCACCAATCATCAGCTTCTTCCAATAACATGTGAGTACCCAGTCTCACCTTCTGATCTTCAGCACAATCCATCACTCGGAAAACCCTTTCAATCTCTTTCAGCCAAATCTGTGCACCATCTGGATCATATCTTCCTTTGAAGACAGGCGGTTTGTTCTTCCTAAACTCATCATTACCAGCAATATTAGGTGCACCCTGCACATCCCGAGCCATAGCTTGCATAGCAGCAGCCAAAGCAGCATCGTTCCTACCAGCCATATTCTGTTCATTTCCAATAACAGAAACTATGGTTAAACAAACAACTCACTCCACACCCCACACAGACCAGGACTGACACAAACTGACACGGACTGGCTCTGATACCACTTAATGTAACACCCCTAATTATACCCCCAATTAAATAAAGCAGTAAAAGAAAATTCAAAATTTCATTAGAGTATATTTAAATTATCATGGCATAGACCGAGGGGTCACATCAAATTGAAACAATACATACAACACCTGCTCATAAAGATATGCAACAGTGGGGTAGCAATCAACAGAGAAACTCAGTTCCTTACACCCACATTTCAGAATTTAGAATAAAAGCGAAAAATCTAAAACTGAATAACATATATATATCCAACATGTATAAACAACAAGGAACACAATCAACATGAGTTTAGACACATTTGAATCAATTTCACATAATATGGGTTTTGCTAAATATTTTCATTTCAATCCAACAAACACCACAAATACACATACATAATCATACACAATCATACAATAATTGAGTTTCGCACCCTTACCCGATTAAATCGATTGTAGGAGTTGATTTCTTTGATTTTCCAAGTTTTCTTACTATTTCTCTTCTTCTTCTCTTTTCTCCTCTTTTTCTTTCTTCTCCTTTTCTTTCTTTCTCTTTTTCTCTCTTCCTAATTCCCCTTCTATTCTAACTTAACAAAATATTGTGAAATGTCCAAAATACCCCCACACTCAAATATCTCATAAACGTTCCCAAAACCCGATAAAACATCATAACATCGAAAAATAATGTAATTTCAGATAAAAGTCGAAAATAAAATAAAATAATAATAAAATAATCAAACAACTCGATAAAATAAAAATACTAAAACTGGGGCGTTACATGAGACTACCTTGCTGAGCCTGGATGATGTAGACATGACGAAGAAGAAGGACAATTATAAAGGAGACAAGATCAGAGAAGAAGAAGTTGAAGAGAAAACGCAAACAAAGATGAAGGAGAGATTATGGAGATTGAGGATATTAGGGATTAGATCGTGGATGAAGAGGGAGGAGAATAAATCTAACATAAAAATATTTCTGACTGGGCAATACAATAAAACACAGTTGGCAACGAATGGTTACACATGTGGCACGCCACATCATCCTCCGTTAGTGAAAACTAACGGGAGGGACTAGAGTTAGAAACAGAAAACTTTTGGAGGACTAAACCTTGAAGGAAATATTTAGAGGGACCAAACTTGAAAGTTGAGATATTTTAAGAGACCTTATACATATTTAACCCTTAAAAATAAGGTTAAATAATTTTGTAAAACAATATAAATATCTTAAATTTCGCTTTTTGTTACTCTAAAAAATTTCTTCAAACAATATTTTTAAAATTTTTTGTTCCCAATTTTGATTTCTGCTACTTATTTGCTTTAATAGAAGTACGTGACACGTCACGTCACTGAAAGTCAACATTACAAAAAACGGGATAGATTGTAGGGAGTTGAAACACACACTTTAAATAACTGGAAAAAAAAACGAAAAAAAGTTGACGTGACAATATTTGCTTGTAAATGAAAATGTGAACTTCTTCCATGTAAATGCTGCCAGCATGTAATGGAAATGTTCTTTGCATTCTCACCATAAATTTAGAGCTTAGAATTCTTTGAATGTGAATGGAAAGGTTCTTTGCATTCTCACCATGAATTTCTCTTTTTTCTTGTCTTGATTTACACGTGAACATGAACTGTTCGAGAAATGCCTCAAAGTAATTGTAAGACCCTAATTTTTTACCCCTAAAATTCCACATATCATTCACATCTCATTTTGCATCTTTACCACAAACAAGATCATGTTTTGGTTCCTTTATCCCTCTCTTTTTTAGGTTGTGCCTTGCAGGGTTTACCGAGAATCTGTGTGTTTCCTATTCACTTTATAGCTTCATTTGTTTATATTTTTTACTGACCTTAATCAAAATCCAAAAATATTTTTTCTTTTCTTTCACTAACATTTTCAGGGGAAGAACAAGTCAAAAATACCAAAAATAACAGTCTCTCAGCTCGAATGAATTTCATCTGAACAAAGTCAATGTTGATCTGCTAACAATTCAAAAATTCATCTGATCAAGAGTCTCCAAGATTTAATTGATTTTTATTCAAGAGATTCCAAGGTTCATGTGTTTATTTCCATGCCTTCTTTGACAAGCAAGAAAAATCGAGCCGGAATCAAGACAACACATCAAAAAGCCAAATTTCCCAAATTTTCACTGTGTTAATCGATTAACACATTGGTTAATCGGTTAACGCATGCGAATTTTGAAAAAAATGGCAGCAAATTCAAATTTTCAGCAATTGGCACCAATTTTCATCATTTTGGAATATTCCATACCATCTCATTGTATTCCCCTACATCACTTTGATCATTTCCTATCATACACCTTCACTAATCACCACTCTTTTATGAATTTCCCTCCAAATTTGAATTCCAAGCCTAATTTTCAAATTCCAAGCCAAATTCCAATCCACCAAATTTTCCAAGCCTAAACTCTATAAATAGAGGCTTCATTTCACTCATTCTACAAGCTTTTGAGAGCCAAATTCACCTTGTCAAAATTCTTCTTGACTCTTTCAATTTTCTCAAATCACAAATTCACCAAAGCTCTTCTTTCTTCTTTTGAATGTTAGTAAGAATTCACATTGATTCTTGCTTAACTTTGAGCTAAACCTTCATCCATTCACTTTTTCATCATCAATTTCAGTAGATCAAGACTTTGGAGTTTGGATCTTGGAGTAATTTGAAGCAATTTTCTAATTTGGAGTGGTAATCTATTTTCCACCATTGTTAAAGCTTCATATTCATCATTCAAGATGTAGATCCTTGGTGCTTCTTGTTGTTGATCCTTTGGATCATATATTGTTGTTTGATTGCAGTTTTCTTTGTCTATTTTTACTGTAAAATTCGTGTAAATTCAGTTCATGATCACAAGGTGTTTGAAAAATATTTTGAAAGAAGATCATGCTGAATTTTGCACATTTTTTTGCTTCTGGTGCAGTGTTAACCGATTAACCAAACACAATATAAATTGGTTAACCGATTAACACCCTGTTTTGCACAGAAATTCAAAATCTGCGCTGGTTAACCGATTAACCAGTGTCCAGAATTCTATTTTGGCTTTGTTTTGGGACTGTTTTGGTTCTTTTGCCATTTTCTTCCCTCTTCCTTTGTTCTTAGCCTTGGATCACATAATTGTGTGGTTTAATTTGACCTCCTCTTCATCTAATCCTCTTTTATTTTGATCGATGAAAGTCTAAAAGATCTTGGAATTCCGTTGTTGAATTTCGATCAAGACTAGATCGTTACCATTTTTCTTTTCGTGCGGTATTGCTTTCGGATGACGATCTACATATCGTTCATCTAGCATGCATTAGCCCAAATAGCTATTGACTGGCCTCATTGTAGGGTAATTACTCCGTAAATTACTCGGCGATTGCTTAACATAGCGCAATATTTGTCCCGCATCGGAAAACTATCAAAAATGGTTGATCATTTTCCTTTTGGTTCAAATCTTATGAGACTTGTTGTTAGGAGGCTTTGGTCTTATCAATCCTCAAATGAGTTCTCATCAACCTTGACCTAAGTGCAATTATTCAATTATTATTGATCATTCACTCAAACAACTAACAACTAATCACTAACTTCTAACTTTTACTTTTACAATTCCTTCTCGCTCCCTATCTCTTTTACTTTTACGCTTCATTTTTATCATTGCGTATCATGTTTATGCTTCCGCAATTTTCACTTTGTCCATTGGACACATGTTTATGCTTATTCTTTTTCCTCTTTGTCCGCTTGGACCAAAAACATTAATAAAGGCTAAAACCTCTAAAAAACTTGTGCTTCTAATCTTGGACTATGGTTACTATCCTTTGCAATGGACATGGATTTTTGCACCTAGACCTTGGACTTCAATGCTATTCTTGAATCCTTGGACTTAGACCTTGGACATCCAATGCAATTCTTGGAACCTTGGACTTAGAACTAGGACCTTTTCCCTTTGCTTTGGAATTATGGTTTGAAGACTTGTGCTTTTGCATGGTTTATGGTGAAGATAGCTACATTTGTGGTTAGATCTTTCTTATCCTTAGCTTTTACTTTATGCTTTAGGATAGTCACTTCTTCTCCACCCCTTCTTCAATTTTCAAAACTCTCTCTCTTTTTCAAAACCTTCTTGATTTCAAACTTTCACCTCTTTCATAATCAAACCTTGACTTTGTCAAGTGATTTTACTCTTTTCCTTTCATTTCTTAACCAAATGCTAAACTACATAAGCATGTTGACACCTTTTTCAAAAGACTTTAAAAAACACCAAACTCACTTACTCTCTTTTTGTGCCCTCGCGCACTTTTTCCTTTAACTTTTTCATAAGTTTAGACATGATTCATCTCTTTAAGCGGAATTATTCGCTTAGAAATGACGACTTGTCTTTACATTTAAAATCAACCAAAATAAACAAATTTTCATTCTTTGTACCACGAACTACGGGGTTTTGATCCTACATTGCACATCGTGGGTACGTAGGCATGAGGCGACAAGTCTCTCCAAACATAAAAATCTTAAAAACAATTTCTCTTCTCATCTCCTCAATCACTTTTCAAGCAAACTTTTTTCAGACTAAAAGCGGTAGATATTTCAAAGGGTTCCTATAGAGTACTATAGACGTTTTGGGTGCTAACACCTTCCCATTGCGTAATCAACCCCTTTACCCGGACTCTCTTCACTTGTTCTTGTTTAGAGCTTGTGTAGGTTTTGTTCGCTCTTTTTCCTTTCCTTTTTGGATAAAATAAAAGTGTGGTGGCGACTCTTGCTTTTCGAGTTAAGTTAATTAATAGCTTACACTCACGATTTTACCGCTACAGAAAAGTGGCTACTCTGCTGGGGACATCCTCCCTTGAGGGGTTTAGCCTACTTTGATTTATTTACTGCCTTTTGCCTGATTTGCTTGTTACTTGATTGTTCTGTTTTGGAGTTCCTCTGTGTACGAGATAGGTCCTATACCCGGACCAGAGTGTACTTTGAGATAGGAGGATGGTATAGTCAAGGGAACTTTGAGGGAGTCGAATCCTGAAAAAGCAGAACTTGAGAATCCATCCACTCGGTGGTTGCCTCTTTGGAATTACTGATGCTGATCGAGCGATCGTTGAAGGCATTACTTTTTCCATAGAAGCCTATAACACTGAGGACCGTAGTAACCCTTAACCCATCCTAGCCATTTTAGGATCGTGGCGTGGAAGCTATGAAGATGCAAATCTGACTTAGTTGTTACGCAATGCAACACTCAGGTTAGATTCTCTTGAGGATAACTACCAACCTCCGAGCAAATCAGTGCGCTGGTGTGTCTGATAGTGAATTGTGGACCCTGGGCACTCTGTTAGAACCGCTATTTTCTGCAGGTGCCATGAAGACAAATCCTTAGTAAACACCTTTTGTGGGATTGGTTCTTACCCTTGGCTTCATGCTCGTGACTCGAACCTTTGAACCTGCGTGCTTTGAGTGATCTTGTTTGTGGTTGTTGCATCCATGAACTCTTGCATCCATGAGCATACATCTGCATTCTTCCGAGTTGTCTCAGAAACTCATTTCAACTGTCTCCTTCTTTAGTTATTTGTTCACCGTCAAGTTGTTTCCTCAACACAACTACAGAACTAGAGCTGCTGTTAGATTGAGAATGGAAAACCAAGAACAACACAATGCCGAAGTCAGAATGGAAATTGATGAGTTGAAGGTCGGTATGACCAAGCTCACAGAAATGCTGCAAGTTCTGATCGCTAGAGGTGAACCACCTCAGAGGACTGTGATTGTTGAAACTCCAACTACTGCTGTTGACCCTCCGCTGACTCAACAACCAGTTTCTACTTGGCCAAAATTTAGGTTACCTCCGAATTACTCACCACCCTTTGCAACTACTCCTGTGTTTGCCTCGCCAGTATCTTCATCTCCATTGTTCACTGAACCTCAGCCTATTGTGCATTCTGTTGCTCAAGCTATTCCTGAGAATCCTTTCGTGAACCATACTGCTGGTCCACAATCTGAAAGTCAGGGAGAACCTGGATACATTGAAGAAGTCAGAGAGCAATGGCAAACTCTAGACAAAATGATAAGAGTCGTGGAAGGAAGTGATGTCTTTAGTGCTGCCGCAATGGACATGTGCTTGGTTTCAGACTTGGTTATACCTGCAAAGTTCAAAACTCCTGATTTTGAGAAATACAAGGGGCACACTTGTCCCAGAACCCACATGGTGAGGTATTGCCGCAAGATGGCTGCTCATGTAAAAAATGACAAACTGCTCATTCACTGTTTCCAAGACAGCTTGTGTGGGGCTTCAATGAAATGGTATATGGGACTTGATAAGAATCGTATCCAAAGCTGGAAAGACTTAGTTGATGCTTTCTTAAAGCAATATAAGTACAATCTGGACATGGCACCTGACCGCCGTCAATTGCAAAATATGGCTCAAAAAGAAAAAGAATCCTTTAAGGAGTACGCTCAGCGCTGGAGAGAGCTAGCTACTCAGGTGGAGCTACCCTTGGCTGAAAAAGAATTGACTGGATTGTTCATGGACACTCTTCAGCCACTCTTTTGGGAAAAGATGATAGGAAGTGTATCATCTGGTTTTGCTGACCTAGTCACTATTGGAGAAAGACTAGAAGAAGGTATTAAGAAAGGAAAGATTACTAATGCTGAAGCCTTTAGTGGTGCTAAAAAGTATGTTGGGAATTTTCAAAAGAAAAAGGATGGAGATACCCATGCTATTTCAGTTGAAGGTAAACCTCGTCGCAGGTAACAACAATATGTAGCTGCAGTTGCTCCCGTTGTCAATGCTCAAACAGTTTAAGCTCCTCGTTAGGCTGTTAGACAGAATCAGAATCGCAATAGGGTTAACTTTGATCCTATCCCGATGTCCTACACTGAGCTATATCCATGTCTTGTTCAGAAAGGTTTGGTTACAATGAGGGATCTACCTCCTCCTCCAAATCCTCTCCCAGCCGGCTATAGAGCTGATCTTCACTGTGAGTTCCATCGAGGTGGGGCAAGCCATAACTTGGAAGGCTGCTATGCATTGAAAGCTAGAGTACAAGAATTGGTGAACTCAAAGATTCTGACTTTTCTTGATGAGAATCCCAATGTTGTCAACAATCCTTTACCAGAGCATGCCAAGTGAAGTTTGAATCAGTTCAGACGGATCATCTCCTAAAGCCAGTGTTTCAGACAGGACAGCTCATCCTTGTTGCTGATTAGTTACTAGGCCTTATTTCTTTCTGTTTGCATTTTTCCTTGATTGTATTGTTTGTTTGCTTTTGAACTTTATTTGTACTTTCACGGTAATTTCAATGAAATGAGCATTGCAATGTTTTGATTCAAATTCATTTATATCCACTGTGTGCATCTTTATGCTTTCTTTTTCACAAAACAAAAATATATCTCCTGTTCACTTTCTTTATCAGGCTTTTATTTATGCAAAGATTGGAGGGAGGATGATGAAAACGAAATACCTAAAATTGCTAAACTGTATGCTTTCAATTTGAAACTTGGCTGATGATGTACAGGCATTGTTTTAACTCCCAAACACTGGAGGAATAAGGAAGTTAATCCCTTGTCAACCCCTTCGAGCCTAGAAGTTGGAGTTTCTTTCTGTACAAAAAATCCCGCAATCTTAACCTGGGGATGGGTAGTTCTCAGTTAATTTGACTGTGTATTTAAACACAGGAGAAAAGTTGCAATCACAAGCTTTCCTTCACACACATCAAAGAAGTGTCGAAGATGTCTTTCAAATCAAAAGCTAATGATGGTTCACCGTAATTATTAAGCCAGGCAGTCATTACCTTTAAAAAAAAGAATGAAAAAAATCAAATAAAAAACCTGCTAAGTCAAAACCTATGAAGGAGACTTAGGCAAAAATTGGGGCATCCCGCTGACTGTAAGCTCAAATGAGACAGTTCAGGCAAAAGTTAGGGATAACAAAAGAAAAATCAATCAAGAGGTTACCAAAATCCTCAAAGATAAAACGAGTTGACTGGGGTCCTCTTCAAAAACAACAAAATGTTGTAAGAAAGAGTGACTGCCATATCAAAAAATCCCTAGGCCCTTGAGCCATCATCATCATAACAGTGTTGCAATTCCAAATCGCTTGGAACCTAAATGCATAGTTTGAATTAAATGAGCATAGGACTGGAGGTCAAAAATCGTGAACCAGACCACATTACAACCTTCAAAAGACCTAATTGAAGCCAGGTTTCTTTTGAAAGCATACTACAGCAAGGTTGCGTAAATTGACTCCTAAGTTTGTTGCCAATCGTTTGCTTTGATGGCATACCTTTGCTTTCTCTTTCATCTTTGCATGTTTAAACCGTCGTGTTTTAACAAGTGGTTCATTTTGCTTTACATCAATAATATCATTCCAAAAATGATTTTTGATTTCAAAAATTGCATGAGCTTTGCATTAAAATTACCATGTTTGTTTGAATAATCCTATTTGCAGGCAAACTTTCCTCATCAAGAATTTTCAAACTGTTGAGAAACTTGGTCAGTGATCCTATCAGGGGCACATTACTCCCAGATCCTATTGTGAATCAGTTCAAGATTTGCTCAGTGCAAGTTATTCTCAGAATTGGTTAACCAGAAGATCTCTTTCAAGACCCATGCTAAGTTTAGCCTTCTCAACAGTCTTTTCAAGAATTGAAGCCATGATCAGTTCATTCTTTCCCTACAGCAGTCAAACTGAAGCTATGATCAGTTTATCCTCATCAGTCAATCAATCTGGGGAAATCTTCTTCAAGAATCCTCAAGATGTCTTTCCTCAAAAGACCATCAGCCTGATACAATTCATAAGTGTAACAGAGATATGTTCAACATCTTCTCTCCAAGCAGAGTGGGCAGTGTTCCCTGTGTTGAGGAATCAGAGTTCCATTCTTCCCTCACAAAAGAGTCTATCTCAGTTGTTTCTATCATATACATTGCATACACAAATCATTCATATATCATACATAGAAAGATTTCCATAGCTCGAAGTTTACTCCGTGCTCATATGCATTTCCCGAGGTCCTGTTGCTTTCAACATCTTACCTTGTGACCAACGTCCAACTTACTTGGCGCCTACCAAAACAGTTACCTGTCTTTTCATTCAGTGCTATTCCTGGATGTTATTGTTTCCTTATGCATCCAGTGTTATTCCTGGATATCCTGCCTATCTTCTTTCTTTCCAGTGCCATTCCTGGATATTGTCGTTTCCCTGTGCATCTTGTCCTGTTGTTAGATGTTTCATTCCAGTGTTATTCCTGGATATTTGTTATTCTTTCACTCCAGTGCCATTTCTGGATGTCTGTCTCTTTTGATTTCCAGTGCCATTCCTGGATGTCTTGTTCCTCTTGTTTCCCCCAGTGCTATTCTTGGAAGTTTTGCCTCTCTTCTGTAATCCCCAACAGTTTTGCTTGGATATCTTTCAGTGTTATTCCTGAAAGTTTTATCTGTTCATTCGGTGCCATTCCTGAATAAGTTTTCTCCTTTGCATTCAGTGTCATTCCTGGATGTCTTTCTCACTATCATTCAATGCCATTCTTGAGTGAAGTGATTTACTTTTCCTTTCAATGCCATTCCTGAAAGTTTTATCTGTTCATTCAATGCCATTCTTGAGTGAAGTGATTTACTTTCCTTTCAGTGTCATTCTTAAAAATTTTATCTGTTCATTCAGTGCCATTCCTGAATGAGTTTTCTCCTTTGTATTCAGTGTCATTCCTGGATGTCTTTCTCACTATCATTCAATCTTATTCTTGAATATAGTGATTTACCTTTACTTTCAGTGTCATTCCTGAAAGTCCTTCCAGAGTCCAATGCCATTCTTGGATACCTTTTCCTCAGCAGAGTCCAAAGCCATTCTTGGATACTTCTGATATATTTTCTGGAACTTTTCTCACTTCATTCAATGCCATTCTTGGATGTTGTGATTCCTTTTGTCTAATTCCATTCTTGGACACCTTTTCCCCAGCCAAGTCCAATGCTATTCTTGGATATCTCTGATGTTTAACCTTGCCATCCAATGCCTTTCTTGGATGTCCCCAATGAAGTTTTCAAATGGAATTTTGTTTGTATCCAATGTTATTCTTGGATGTCTTTGATGTTTACTGTTGCCTCATTCAATGCCATTCTTGAATGTTGTAGTTCCTTTTATCCAATGCCATTCTTGGATATCTTATCCTCAATAGAGTGTTTTTCACCTCCATCCAATGCCATTCTTGGATGACGCTGTTGTTTTTACCAGAAACTTTCTTGTTGTCCAATGCCATTCTTGGACGTCTTTTGACATACCTTTGTCTCATTCGTAGTTTCTATCCAATGCTATTCTTGGATGTCACTACTCGTCTTCTCAGGGTCTTGTCCCTCTCTTTCCAACTATTGATGGATACTTCTTGTCACCTTGACATATCTCTAGAAATAGCTTGTGTTCCTCGGCGTGTCTTTTCACGTCATCTCTCTCAATTTACCGTAACTCCCTTGTTTCAAGTTTCCCCGCAGTCTGTTTCATCCTTTGCATTCATATCATTTTGGGGCATCTTAGGGCTAAAAATTTGGTTTTCTTTATTTAAGTATCTTCATATCTCTTGATAGAAGAGACTTAAATAGGGGCAGCTGTAAGACCCTAATTTTTTACCCCTAAGATTCCACATATCATTCACATCTCATTTTGCATCTTTACCACAAACAACTTTGGTTCCTTTATCCCTTTCTTCTTTGGGTTGTGCCTTGCAGGGTTTACCCAGCATCTGTGTGTTTCCTATTCACTTTATTGCTTCATTTGTTTGTATTTTTTACTGGCCTTAATCAAAATCCAAAAATATTCTTTGTTTTCTTTCACTAACATTTTCAGGGGAAGAACAAGTCAAAAATACCAAAAACAACAATCTCTCAGCTCAAATGAATTTCATCTGAACAAAGTCAAAGTTGATCTGCTAACAATTCAAAAATTCATCTGATCAAGAGTCTCCAAGATTTAATTGATTTTTATTCAAGGGATTCCAAGGTTCATGTGTTTATTTTCATGCCTTATTTGACAAGCAAGAAAAATCGAGCTGGAATCAAGACAGCACATTAAAAAGCCAAATTTCCCAAATTTTCACTGTTAATCGATTAACACATTGGTTAATCGGTTAACGGGTCCGAATTTTGAAAAAAAATGGCAGCAAATTCAAATTTTCAGCAATTGGCACCAATTTTCATCATTTTTGAATATTCCATACCATCTCATTTTATTCCCCTACATCACTTTGATCATTTCCTACCATACACCTTCACTAATCACCACTCTTTTATGAATTTCCCTCCAAATTTGAATTCCAATCCTAATTTTGAAATTCCAAGCCAAATTCCAATCCACTAAATTTTCCAAGCCTAAACTCTATATATAGAGGCTTCATTTCACTCATTCTACAAGCTTTTGAGATCCAAATTCACCTTGTCAAAATTCTTCTTGACTCTTTCAATTTTTTCAAACCGCAAATTCACCAAAGCTCTTCTTTCTTCTTTTGAAAGTTAGTAAGAATTCACATTGATTCTTGCTTAACTTTGAGCTAAACCTTCATCCATTCACTTTTTCATCATCAATTTCAGTAGATCAAGACTTTGGAGTTTGGATCTTGGAGTAATTTGAAGCAATTTTCTGATTTGGAGTGGTAATCTATTTTCCACCATTGTTAAAGCTTCATATTCATCATTCAAGATGTAGATCCTTGGTGCTTCTTGTTGTTGATCCTTTGGATCATATATTGTTGTTTGAATGGTTTATGGTGAAGATAGCTACATTTGTGGTTAGATCTTTCTTATCCTTAGCTTTTACTTTATGCTTTAGGATAGTCACTTCTTCTCCACCCCTTCTTCAATTTTCAAAACTCTCTCTCTTTTTCAAAACCTTCTTGATTTCAAACTTTCACCTCTTTCATAATCAAACCTTGACTTTGTCAAGTGATTTTACTTTTTTCCTTTCATTTCTTAACCAAATGCTAAACTACATAAGCATGTTGACACCTTTTTCAAGAGACTTTAAAAAACACCAAACTCACTTACTCTCTTTTTGTGCCCTCGCGCACTTTTTTCTTTAATTTTTTCATAAGTTTAGACATGATTCATCTCTTTAAGCGGAATTATTCGCTTGGAAATGACGACTTGTCTTTACATTTAAAATTAACCAAAACAAACAAATTTTCATTCTTTGTACCACGAACTACGGGGTTTTGATCCTACATTGCACATCGTGGGTACGTAGGCATGAGGCGACAAGTCTCTCCAAACACAAAAATCTTAAAAACAATTTCTCTTCTCATCTCCTCAATCACTTTTCAAGCAAACTTTTTTCAGACTAAAAGCGGTAGATATTTCAAAGGGTTCCTATAAAGTACTATAGACGTTTTGGGTGCTAACACCTTCCCATTGCGTAACCAACCCCCTTACCCGGACTCTCTTCACTTGTTCTTGTTTAGAGCTTGTGTAGGTTTTGTTCGCTCTTTTTCCTTTCCTTTTTGGATAAAATAAAAGTGCGGTGGCGACTCTTGCTTTTCGAGTTAAGTTAATCAATAGCTTACACTCACGATTTTGCCGCTACAGTAATGAAGTTTTGTTGGGCACCATGATAGTATGTTATAGCCATTTGAAATGCCTCACAGGAGCGCATGTATGTTTTTTCATGATTACATTATGAGATCCATTTGAAATTCTTGACTCAAAGTTGAGAGGAAGAACTGATGCAATAGAAGGCTAAGGATAGTAGCAGCTCCTATGGTTGATGTGCTTCTTCATGAGAGGAAAATATGAAATAATAATACTCATTAGTAAAGTACCCTTTATTAATCATAAATAGAAGTGCCTAGCTTATTTTTTTGGAGGTGTCTTTGTCTTCCGTTTTCTTGTAAGTTTGAAGTAAGAGTGGCAATTTACAACAGTTTGCAACAATACACTAAATCACCTGCAATCTAAAACTGACAACATGTTCAACATATCAAATTGTTCCAATTTTAGGATAAATTTGGTCACCAAATTGTTTTGTGCTCCATATGTCATGGAGCTTTCCACACAGTTCCAACATCACTCAATTTTTCAGATTAATTATATGTTTCACTATGTTTTCCCTCTTTGTAGTTGCATATCATTTGTACAATATGTTAAATTAAGCACATTATAACTTATTTAATTATTTTTAACCTATGGAAAATTGGCCATTAAATGGAGTTATAATGTGCAGGAAGTATACCGAAATAAAGCAATCCAATATGCATAAATTGAAAGTTGCAGAATGAACAATCACAATATACAAGTTGTTTGTTGATAATAAATTGGTCGTTCTATTAACTATCATGATGCAGAGAATATAACAAAATGGTCTTATTTTCATACCATTCAAATCCTCTTCAAAGTATGGCAGGCATGCATGGCACTTGAGCTATTGCCATGGGTGCACGAAAGGACTCTGCTCTAAATATGTTTGTAGTTCTCCTAAAATTTTGCATCCACACTTTTATCCCCTCTTACAACTTAGCGAAGGTTTTTACAACTAAGTAACACAATTAGTGATGGTTTTAGAGACGATTTATTATTTAGCGACTGAATTAGCAACAGTTTTAGCGACGGTTTTAGTATTAGGGACCAAAAGTGTGGATAGAAAATTTTAGGAAGACCATTCTTTGAAGGAAATATTTTGAGGGACTAAAATGAAATTTGAGATATTTAGGAGGACCACAAACATATTTAACCCTTTATATTATCATCTAATGGGGATAACTGAGTTAGGATATCTCAATAACTTTCGAGACATCTTGCGTAACATTTTGCTAATAAAAATAAATAAATTCATATGTAATAACAAGAGGATATTAACAACTACAATCTTTTCATCTATATTTTTCTGGTTTACCAACTCCCCCGAAACTTGCGTTGTCATCTTCAAAAGGGGGATAATGTGATTATGTGTGATGTGTAGGTTAATGTCTTCTAAAGGTTTCGATGATGAAAATTGAACATGAAGAATAAATCACAAGCATCATTAGTTAAGAAGCAAGCACAATATCAATGTTCAAGTTCTAGTTGAAAGGGATAAACAAAGTTAAATCAAGTAATCGAAAAGAACTACAGTTGTGAAGTTATGAAAGCTCGCAAGATCATTCACTTAGTGTTTTATCTTGTATTTTATCGGTTGAATGTAATTTAAGTAAGAGTAAATCTTGGAGTACTAAGGCGATACACACACGCACCAAAACTATTTCAAAGTCTTCATCTTTTTCTTAAAACTTCTTAAAAATTACAGGCAAGTACTTAAATGATTAAGAAGTAATTGTTATCAATTAGAAAATCAGGACCCATTGTCTAATCGATTAGACCCTTCATTTAATCAATTAAGGTGCAGGTAACGCCTTCTAGTCGATTAAAAAGCTTGATCATTGATTAAGCTACGTATTAGGTTAATGTTACCTTTTTTGTCTTAGTCTAATTGATTAGGTTTTCGTTTCTAATCGATTACACACCGCCCAAGTTCATTGTGGACAAAAAATAAACAATCAGCCCTTCTAAAAATTTCATAGTTCATTGTAGGAGCAATAACATAGAGTTCAAGTTATATTTTCTTAGAGATCGAGTAAGCAAGGGAAAAACCAAGTTCCAATGAGAAATATGTTTAATGTATTTAACTTATAGACTGTTCTGGAATGGGCAGGCTCTTGCCCCACAGTAGGGCAAGACCCAATCCAGTCCAGCTCCTGGCAGGCCCAATAACTGGATTATGCCAATCTAGCTGTTGGGCAGAATCTAGCCGTTGGGTACAACATAGTCGTTGGGCACAATATGACTGTTGGGAGCGCCCCCCTCACTCACTTGTCAGTTCACACGACCAACTGTCTCCCCGGATCTCACGGAAGTAGTTGGACCGGGTCAAAGGGTCACGCGCCTGACCCTCCACCTGGCAGTCTCCCATTGGTCGACCAGATAATTCGGCCACATGGGAGACCTTGGCCCCGCGTTGGGGGTTACTTCTATAAATATCTTCTCACTTGAGAGGGTCAGGTTTGATTAATATTCAATATTCAAAATCATTACCTTAATATTTTGTACTTGCTCTCTCTCTAGCCCAAACTTACTTTGGAATTGTAGTACCTTGCAGGTACACCCCCTCCTCTCCTACATCATCATTTCTGCCCTACACGGAAGGCCACGACTATCCAGTCTGATCACCCCATATCAGTGGCGCCGTCTGTGGGAACATTTTCTTCCCCGTCTTTTTGAATCAAGATACCTTATCTTTTCACCCAAAATACCAAAGCTTACTCTCCAAAATCCCCTTGATCATCATGGCCTCCAACAGGAACGATGATGCCTGTCAAGAACTTGCTATCGCCGTTATCGTGGATAACGCCGACCACTTCATCCCCGGAGCTACCTTCCCGGAGACAGACCATTGAGATGGGAAGACTGCGTCTCCCACCCCCGACGATGTAAAGCCGCGAGCACAGGCCGTCGGTCATGTTTTTAAGCCTATACGTGTCCCTTAAAATGCTGACCCCGACACTGCTGCCCTCATCACCTCTCTCAACAGGTCCAACCTCCTGATCTTCCAACAGGGGGAAAAGATCAACATGCTCGAGCACGTCCTCCATGAGCGAATTCCTTCGCAGAAGCCTGGCAGTCCATTCCTCACCCGCAGTCTCCTCCTCAGAAACGTCGGCGGGACAGGTCCAGGACAATTTCTCTCGTCGGGGGACGGTCAAGATCGGAAGAACCTGAGTCGGAAGTCGCCAGGAGATGACATCGTTATCCTTCGCGGAGATCCAGACGTTCCCCTGCCCCGAAGAAGTCCAGACCTTCAGAAAAGCATCACGAGCACCGTCGGTACGTAGATATTCTCCTCGATGCACCAGGAGTCGCGGGCGCAGCCACTCCTCCTGCCATTATTCAAGTGCGAGCAGCGATGATGATGTCCATGGACCCCTATCTCAGGAGATCATGGACACTCGCATTCCTCGTGGGTTAGAGAAGCCTCCTCCTCTGGCAACTTATAACGGGACCACCGACCCAAGCGAGCACATAGAAAATATCGAAGTCATGCTTCACTACCACAACGTGAGTGGAGCCATTAAATGCAGGTTATTTCCCATCACTCTCAAAAAGGGGGCCATGGCCTAGTATAAGCGGCTTCCCCAGGGATCGTCACGTCATAGAGGGATCTGAAGAACCAATTTGCCCGGCACTTTACTGCCTCCCGACGTCATCCCAAGTCGGAGGCCACACTCGAAGCCATTATACAGGGCAAGGATGAGCCCTTGCGGGCATACATCGAGCGTTTCAACAAGGAGGCTGTGGAGGTCCGCACCACGGACCATATGAAGAAATATCTCTTCGAAAAGGGGTTGAGACCGAAGAGCGGATTTCTTAAGGCGGTAGGCATAGAGACCCCTCGCACCTTGGCCGAATTACTCCGTAATGCTCAAGCGTATATACAATGCAAGGAAAAAGAGGCTGCTTACAAGGCCCGAGACTTAAGGGATCAAGAGAGTTCCCGGACAACAAAAACAGACGAATCAGAGGCTCCCAAGCGCGATAGGGAGAGACGACGAGACGATCATCCTCGAGAAGGCAAGGAACCTACTGGTCGCTTCACGGAATACACCCTGCTGATAGCTCCCCGCGAGCGTATTTTCTTCGAATGCATCAATGCATAATTCAAGCAGGGGGGTGTCCGGTTCCCCAAGCCAACATCGTCAAAGGGCAACACGGATAAGAGTAAATATTGGCGCTTTCATTGCAGCCACGACCACGTGACCGAAGACTGCATGTACCTAAAGGACGCTATTGAAATCCTCATCAAGGAGGGTCACCTGAAGTAGTATACGAAAAAGGGTGAATCCTCCCGACGAGAAACTTCAGAGACCAAGAAGGAAACAAAGTCTTCATCGCCCAGTCCTCCCCCGCAGGTCGCCATGTCAATCACGCGGCCAGAGGACTTCGTCATCCCCCACTACCTCGAGGATCCTCTCCAGATATCCGCGCACAGCACCTGGGAGAATTTCCCCATGGCAATGGTCATTTCATGTGGAGGATACAACGAGCTCATAGTGGGGTCGGTCAAGAGAAAATTTGACCAGCTCATCGATTGCAGTCCCGACTGGCTATCCACACTCGAGAAAGTTCGAGGGCATTCCCAACCAATCACGTTCTACCAGGAAGAGCTGCCTGGGGGCTCCCCGAACTCACATATTCCTTCGCTCATCAGGGCTAGACTTGCTAGTACTGATGTCTGACGGATCCTGGTCGACCAGGGCAGTTCGGTGGACATCATGTACACCGGTTTGTTCAGAGCCTTGAAGCTGGACCAGAAGAACTTGTCCCCGTATGTAGGATCCGACCTACAAGGATTTAATAGAGCCACTGCCAGACCTTGGGGATACGTGGAGCTTCCAATCACGTTCGGGGAAGAGGAGGCATCAAATTCGATCAAAACTCAATTTCTGGTAATTGACTATCCATCATTGTACCAATGTATCATGGGCAGACCAACCCTAGTGGAGTTGATCGTTGTTCCTTTAACCGTTCATCTCAAGATGAAGTATTATACAGAGAAGGGCCACGTTGCGACTTTCCACGGGGATATAGAAGCTGCAAGGAGATGCTTTGAAGCAGCTACCCGAGGACAAAGCTTAATTGGTGCAGCACCCAAGGCCGCCAAGCAGGCAAGGGAGGAAGACCATTCCAGTGAAGAAAATCAGCCTGACAAGAAGCCAGCTCTCCCAGTGCACACAATCGACCTTGACAATCAGATTTTTAAAGGCGAGGAAGACGGGAACGAAGGCACGTCGACAGCATCGAGCAGCTCCCCTGCGCTGACCATCATGCGTCTGATACCTGATGGGGAATTTAAGGTCATCACCTTCAGAGATAACCCCAATAGAGGGGTAAAGATAGGCGCTGGGCTGCCCGACGATAGGTAAAGCAGTAATTGAAGACATGCCTAGAGGACAATGCGGATCTATTTGCTTGGAACGCCACGGACATGCCCATCCTAGATCCTGAGACTGCATGCCATCAACTGACCCTCTACCCAGCTGCCCGAGTCGTCACGCAGTGCAGGCGCAAGCAATCCGATGAAAAGGCACAGACTGCCGAAAAACTTGTACAAGACCTCTTAGAGGCAAAATTTATTTCGGAGGCCAGGTATACAACCTGGCTGTCCAATATTGTACTTGTCAAGAAACATAGTGGAAAATGGCGCATGTGCATTGATTATACTGATCTCAATCGGGCTTGCCTGAAGGATGCTTATCCTCTGCCCAGCATAGATAAGCTTGTAGACAATTCTGCATGTTTCAAGCTCTTGTCCTTCATGGACGCCTATTCGGGATACAACCAAATTCCCATGGCCGAAAAGGACAAGAAGTATACAGCGTTCATGACCTCGTCGGGGAACTATTATTACAACATAATGCCCTTCGGTCTGAAGAACACCGAGGCCACTTACCAGCGTATGATGAACGAGGTCTTTCGATCAGAAATCGGGTACATACTCGAAGTATACATTGACGATATGATCGTGAAGTCCCAAGAGGAATTTGATCACACGGTCCACTTGTAAAAAGTCTTCGACCAAGCGATAAAATGCAAAATGCGTTTTAATCCAGAAAAATGCACCTTCGGCGTGTGGGCAGGGAAATTCCTCGGCTTCTACCTCACCGAGATAGGGATAGAGGCCAACCCCAATAAATGTCGGGCATTCACTGAATTCCCCACGCCAAGGTCGAAGAAATCCATACAATCCCTCAACGAGATGCTTGCTTTACTTTCTCGCTTCGTGGCCAAGTCTTCTCAACACGCTCTGTCCTTCTTTAAACTCCTCATAAAGGAAGCCACATTCGAGTAGACAGAGGAATGCAAGCAGGATCTGATCCACCTCAAGTGAGCCTTGTCTGAACCCCTTGTTCTGTCACGGCCAGATAACGGGGAGACATTGTACCCGTACCTCTCCGTCACCGGCGAAGCCATTAGTGCCGCCCTCATTCGTGAAATAACCGATTGGAAAAAGCCCATATACTTCACAAGCAAGGCCTTGCAAGGACTAGAACTCAGATACCAGCAAATCGAGAAGGTCGCCCTCACCCTCATCAACGCGGCAAGGAGACTAAGGCATTACTTCCTGGCCCACACGATAGTGGTGCGATAGATCATCCCATAAGATAGCTACTTAGTCGGCCAAATATGGCTGGTAGAATGCTCAAATGGTCTTTGGAGCTGTCCGAGTTTGACATCCACTACGAAGGCAGGAAGGCCCTCAAGGCACAAGTTCTGGTTGATTTCGTGGTTGAAATAACGCCTCCAGCGTCCCCGTCTAGCGGGGCACACAAATGGACCATCTTCGTTGATGAGGCATCCAGCTCCTCGGGTTGTGGCACCGGTATCATCCTCAAAAATGAGGAAGGAATCCTAATTGAGGTATCTCTAGTCCTGTCCTTCCCCATGTCGAATAACCAAGCCGAGTACAAGGCATTCCTCACCGGCTTACGGTTGGCCGAAGACTTGGGTGCCAAGGAAGTAAAGATCTTCACAGATTCCCAACTCGTGGTATCCCAAGTAAGAGGAGAATACCAAGCCAAAAATGATCACCTCGTCGAGTACCCGACGTTGGTAAAAAAAAAGATAGCTAAGTTCGACGGATAGGAAGTCCAGCACATCCCTCGCGAACGAAACACTCGAGCAGATGTCTTGCCGAAAGAGGCTAACACCAGAAAGAAGGGTGGCAATAAATCTGTCATACAGGAGGTACTCTCCCGCCCAAGTATTGAAAATCCATTGGGGCTGCTCGACAACAACGTCATTGGCGACTGTAAGACCCTAATTTTTGACCCCTAAGATTCCACATATCATTCACATCTCATTTTGCATCCTTACCACAAACAATATCACATTGTTTCCCTTATCCCTCTCATCCTTGGGTTTATGCCTTGCAGGGTTTACTGATCATCTGTGTGTTTCTTATTAACTTTATTGCTTTATTTGTTTATATTTTACTAACCTTAACCAAAACCCAAAAATATTTTGTTTTCTCTTTATTGACATTTTCAGGGGAAGAACAGGTTAAAAATGCCAAAATAACAGTCTCACAGCTCGAATGAATTTTATCTGAACAAAGTCAAAGTTGATATGCAAACAATTCAAAATTCATCTGATCAAGAGTTTCCAAGATTTAATTGATTATTATTCAAGAGACTCCAAGGTTCATGTGTTTATTTCCATGCCTTCTTTGACGAGCAAAAGAATCGAGTCGGAACCACAACTGTGCAAGAAAATGCTCATTTTTCACAAGTTTTACACTAAGTAACCGGTTAGCAGATATGTTGTAACCGGTTACCCTCGTGAATTTTTGAAAAATGGCAGCAAATTCAAAATTCAGCAATTTGCACCAATCTCAGCCCTTGATCACATTTGGAATATTCCAGACCATCTCATCTTAATTACCCTACATCACTTTGATCATTTCCTACCATACACCTTCACTAATCACCACTCTTTTATGAATTTCCCTCCAAATTTGAATTCCAAGCCTAATTTCAAATTCCAAGCCTAATTCCAAACCACCAAATTTCCAAGCCTAAACTCTATAAATAGAGCCTTCATTTCATTATTCTTCAAGCTTTTGATAGCCAAATCCACCTTGCTAAATTTTCTCTTGAAGCTTTTGATAGCCAACAAACCTCTTGCAATTTCTCTCCCCAACCACAAAATTCACCAAAGCTCACTTTTCTTCTTTTGAAAGTTTAACAAGAATTCACATTGAATCTTGTTCAACTTTGAGCTAAACCTTCATCCAAGCTTGTTTTCTTCATCAATTCTCATAGATCAAGGCTTTGGACCTTGGATCTTGGAGTAATTTGAAGGAATTTTCAGATTTGAAGTGGTAATTCATCTCTCACCATTGTTGAAGCTTCAATTTCATCATCCACAATGGAGATCTTTGTTACTTGATCCTTTGGATCTTGTAATTGTGTTTAATTGTTGTTTTCACTGTTGTTTTACTTTAAATTTCGTGCAATTTCAGTTCCATGATTATAAGGTGTTTGTACAAAGTATTGAGAATGGATCATGCTGAATTTTGCACATTTTTCTGCATTTTGGTGCAGAGTAACCGGTTAGCAGATATGGTGTAACCGGTTACTCTGTGTTAATTTTGAAAAACTGCACTATTTTGAACTAAGTAACCGGTTAGCAGATATGCCGTAACCGGTTACTTCAAAACAGAATGCACATTTTGGCTGGTTTTTGGGATTGTTTTGGTTCCTTTTCCATTTTCTTCCCTTTCCTTTTGTTCTTAGCCTTAGATCACATAATTGTATGGTTTAATTTGGCTTTCTCTTCATCTATTTCCCTTTTCTTTTGATCGATGAAAGTCTTATGGATCATAGAATTCCATTGTTGAATTTTGATCAAGACTAGATCGCTACCTTCTTTTCTTTTCGTGCGGTATTGCTTTTGGATGACGATCTACATATCATTCATCTAGCATGCATTAGCACAAAGAGCTAATGACCGGCCTCATTGTAGGGTAATTACTCCGTAAATTACTCTGCGATTGCTTAACATAGCGCAACATTATGTCCCTTATCGAAAAACAACTCAATGTTGATTGATCTTTTGTATTAGGTTCAAAATCTATAAAGCTTGTTGTAGTAGAGGCTTTGATTCTATCAATCTTCTAACAAGTCTTCATTAACCTTGACCTAAGTACATTATTCAATTATTATTGATCACTTACTCTAACAACTAACAACTAATTACTAACTTCTAACTTCTTTACATTTCATTCTCGCTCCCTATCTCTCTTTTACTTTTATGCAATTTTTTATTTGTCCGTTGGACACATGTTTATGCTTCCGCATATTTTTCCTTTGTCCGTTGGACACATATTTATGCTTTCGCAATTTTTCCTTTATCTGTTGGACACATGTTTAGGTTTATGCCTTTTTCTCTTTGTCCATTTGGACCAAAAACATTAATAAAGGCTAAAACCTCTAAAAAAACTTGTGCTTCTAATCTTGGACTATGATTACTATCCTTTGCAATGGACATGGAGTTTTGCACCTAAACTTTGGACTTCAATGCTATTATTGAATCCTTGAACTTAGAACTTGGACATCCAATGCAATTCTTGGAACCTTGGACTTAGACTAAGGACCTTTCTCCCTTTGCTTTGGAATTATGGTTCGAAGACTATGGAGCTTACTTGTGTGGTTAGGCTATTCTTATCCTTAGCATTTACTTTATGCTTTAGGATAGTCACTTCTTCTCCACCCATTCTTCAATTTTCAAAACTCTCTCCCCTTTTCAAAACTTTCTTGATTTCAAACTTTCACCTCTTTCATAATCAAACCTTGACTTTGTCAAGTGATTTTTACTCTTTTACTTTTATTTCTTAACAAATGCTAAACTACATAAGCATATTGACACCTTTTTCAAAAGACTTAAAAACATCAAACTCATCACTCTCTTTTTGTGCCCTCGTACACTTTTTCCTTTAAAAATTTTTCATAAGTTTAGACATGATTCATTTCTTTAAGCGGAATTATTCGCTTGGAAATGGCGACTTGTCTTTACATTTAAAATCAACCAAAACAAACAAATTTCATTCTTTGTACCACGAACTACGGGGTTTTGATCCTACATTGCACATCGTGGGTACGTAGGCATGAGGCGACAAGTCTCTCCAAACACAAAAATCTTAAAAACAGCTTCTCTTCTCATCTCCTCAATCACTTTTCAAGCAAACTTTTTCAGACCAAAAGCGGTAGATATTTCAAAGGGTTCCTATAGAGTACTATAGACGTTTTGGGTGCTAACACCTTCCCATTGCGTAACCAACCCTCCTTATCCAGTCTCTCTTCACCTGTTCTTGTTGTAGAGCTTATGTAAGTTTTGTTCGCTCTTTTTCATTTCCTTTTTGGATAAAATAAAAGTGCGGTGGCGACTCTTGCTTTTCGATTTAAGTTAATCAATAGCTTACACTCACGATTTTGCCGCTATAGAAAAGTGGCGACTCTGCTGGGGATAAGGTTCTCCCTTGAGGGGTTTAGCCTACTTTGATTTATTTACTGCTTTTGTCTGATTTGCTTGTTACTTGCTGGTTCTGTTTGGGAGTTCCTCTGTGTGCGAGATATGTCCTATACCTGGACCAGAGTGTACTTTGAGATAGGAGGATGGTATAGTCAAGGGAACTTTAAGGGAGTCGAATCCCGAAAAAGCAGAACTTGAGAATCCATCCACTCGGTGGTTGCCTCTTTGGAATTACTGATGCCGATCGAGCGATCGTGAAGCCATTACTTTTTCCATAGAAGCCTATGACACTGAGGACCTTAGTAACCCTTAACCCATCTTAGCCTTTTTAGGATCGTGGCGCGGAAGCTATGAAGATGCAAATCTGACATAGCTATCACGCGATGCCACACTCAGGTTAGATTCTCTTGAGGATAACTACTAACCTCCGAGAAAATCGGTGCGCTGGTGTGTCTGATTGTGGATTGTGGACCCTGGGCACTCCGTTAGAACCGCTGTTTTCTGCAGGTACAATGAAGACGAAACTTTAATACACACCTCTTGTGCGATTGGTTCTTAACCTTGGCTCCATGCTCATGACTCGGACTTTTGAACCTGTGTGCTTTGAGTGATCTTGTTTGTGGTTGTTGCATCCATGCACTCTTGCATCCATGAGCATACATATGCATTCTTCCCAGTTGCCTCAGAAGCTCATTTCAACTGTCTCCTTCTCCAGTTATCTGTTAACCGTCAAGCTGTTTCGTCAACACAACTACGGAACTAGAGTTGTTGTCAGATTGAGAATGGAAAACCAAGAACAACACAATGCCGAAGTCAGAATGGAAATTGATGAGTTGAAGGCCGGTATGACCAAGCTCACAGAAATGCTGCAAGTTCTGATTGCTAGAGGTGAACCACCTCAGAGGATTGTGATTGTTGAAACTTTAACTACTGTTGTTGATCCTCCACTGACTCATCAACCAGCTTCTACTTGGCTAGAATTTAGGTTACCTCCGAATTACTCGCCACCCTTTGCAACCACTCCTGTGTTTGTCTCGCCAGTATCTTCAGCTTCATTGATCACTGAACCTCAGCCTGTTGTGCATTGTGTTGCTCAAGCTATTCTGGAGAATCCTTTAGTGTACCATACTGCTGGTCCACAATCTGAAAGTCAGGGAGAACCTGGATACATTAAAGAAGTCAGAGAGCAATGGCAAACTCTAGAGAAAAGGATAAGAGTCGTGGAAGGAAGTGATGTCCTTAATGCTGCCGCAATGGACATGTGCTTGGTTTCCGACTGGGTTATTCCTCCAAAGTTCAAGACTCCTGATTTTGAGAAATCCAAGGGGCACACCTGTCCCAAAACCCACTTGGTGATGTATTGCGGCAAGATAGCTGCCCATGCCAAAAATGACAAACTGCTCATTCACTGTTTCCAAGACAGCTTGAGTGGGGCTTCAATGAAATGGTATATGGGACTTGATAAGAACCGTATCCAAAGCTGGAATGACTTGGCTGATACTTTTTTAAAGCAATATAAGTACAATCTAGACATGGCACCTAATCGCCGTCAATTGTAAAACATGTCTCAGAAAGAAAAAGAATCCTTTAAGGAGTACGCTCAGCGCTGGAGAGAGCTAGCTGCTATGGTGGAGCCATCCTTGGCTAAAAAAGAATTGATTGAACTGTTCATGGACACTCTTTAGCCACTCTTTTGGGAAAAGATGATAGGCAGTGTATCATCTGGTTTTGCTGACCTAGTCACTATTGGAGAAAGGCTAGAAGAAGGTATCAAGAAAGGAAAAATTACCAATGTTGAAGCTTTTAGGGGTGCTAAAAAGTATGCTGGGAATTTTCAAAAGAAAAAGGATGGTGATACCTATGCTGTCTCAGTTGAAGGGAAATCTCATCGCAGACAACAACAATATGTAGCTGCAGTTGCTCCTGTTGTCAATGCTCAACCAGTTCAAGCTCATCGCCAACCTGTTAGACAAAATTAGAATCGCAATAGGGTTAACTTTGATCCTATCCCGATGTCTTACACTGAGCTGTATCCATGTCTTGTAAAGAAAGGTTTGATTATAACGAGGGATCTACCTCCTCCTCCAAATCCTCTCCCAGCCAACTATAGGGTTGATCTTCACTGTGAGTTCCATCGAGGTAGGGCAGGCCATAACTTGGAAGTTTGCTATGCATTGAAAGCAAGAGTACAAGAATTGGTGAACTCAAAGATTCTGACTTTTCTTGATGACAATCCTAATGTTGTCAACAATCCTTTGCCAGAGCATGCCAAGTGAAGTTTGAGTCAGTTCAGATGGATCATCTCTTAAAGCCAGTGTCCAGACGGGACAGCTCATCCTTGTTGCTGATTAGTCACTAGGCCTTGTTTCTTTCTGTTTGCATTTTTCTTTGATTGTATTGATTGTTTGCTTTCAAACTTTATTTGTACTTTCATGGTAATTTCAATGAAATGAGCATTACAATGTTTTGATTCAATTCATTTATATCCACTGTGTGCATCTTTATGCTTTCTTTTTCACAAAACAAAATATATCTCCTGTTCACTTTCTTTATCAAACTTTTGTTTATGCAAAGATTGGAGGGAGGATGATGAAAAACGAAATACCTAAAATTACTGGACTGTATGCTTTCAATTTAAAACTTGGCTGATGATGTACAGGCATTGTTTCAACTCCCAAACACTGGAGAAATAAGGAAGTTAATCCTTTGTCAACCCCTTCGAGCCTAGAAGTTGGAGTTTCTTTCTGTACGAAAAAACCTGAAATCTTAACCTGGGGATGGGTAATTCTCAGTTAATTTGACTGTGCATGCAAGACGCCTTCCAATAAAGGTTGCAATCGCAAGCTTTCTTTCACACACATCAAAGAAGTGTCGAAGATGTCTTTCAAATCAAAAGTCAATGATGGTTCACCGTAATCATTTAGCCAGGCAGTCACTATCTTTCAAAAAAAAAATGATGAATGAAAAATCAAAAGAAAAAGCCCACTAAGTCAAAACCTATGAAGGAAGACAAAAATTGGGGCATCCCGCTGACTGTAAGCTTAAATGACACAGTTCAGTCAAAAGTTAGGGATAACAAAAGAAAAATCAAGAGGTTGCCAAAATCCTCAAAGACAAAACGAGTTGACTGAGGTTCTCATCAAAAACAACAAAATGTTGTAAGAAAGAGTGACCGCCATCTCAAAAATCCAAGGTCCTTGAACCATCATCATAACAGCGTTGCAATTCCAAAATCTCTTGGAACCTGAATGCATAGTTTGAATTAACTGAGCATAAGACTGGAGATCATCATGAAGAGTGGGTTGGGTACAAATAAACTTTGAGCCTATATCCTTTGTTTCAAAAAACCATGAACCAGACCACGTTACAACCTTCAAAAGACCTAATTGAAGCCAGGTTTCTTTTGAAAGCATACTACAGCAAAGTTGCGTAAACTGACTTCTATGTTTGTTGCCAATCATTTGCTTTGATGTCATACTTTTGCTTTCTCTTTCACTTTGCATGTCTAAACCGCCGTGTTTTGACAAATGTTTCATTTTGCTTTGTATCATTAATATCATTCCAAAAATGATTTTTGATTTCAAAATTGCATGAGCTTTGCATTAAAATTACCATGTTTGTTTGAATGATTTTATTTGAAGGCAAACTTTTCTCATCAAGAAATTTCAAACAATTGAGAAACTTGGTTAGTGATCCTATCAGGGGCACATTACTTCCAGATCCTGTTGTGAATTAGTTCAAGATTTACTCAGTGCAAGTTATTCACAGAATTGGTTAGCCAGAAGATCTCTTTCAAGACCCATACTGAGTTTAGCCTTCTCTACAGTCTATTCAAGAACTGAATCCATGATCAGTTCATCCACAGCAATAGCAACTGAAGCCATGATCAGTTTATTCTCAGTATTTATCTCAAGAATTGAAGCAATGATCAGTTCATCTTTCCCCTGCAACAGTCAAACTGAAGCCATGATTAGTTTATCCTCATCAGTCAATCAATCAGGGGCAGTCTTCTTCAAGAATCCTCTGGATGTCTTTCCTTAAAAGACCATCAACTTGATACAATTCATAAGTGTGACAGAGATGTGTTCAACATTTTCTCTCCAAGCAGAATGGTCAGTGTTCCCTGTGTTGAGGAATCAGAGTTCCATTCTTCCCTCACAAAAGAGTCTATCTCGGTTATCCCTATCATATGCATTGCATACATAAATCATTCACATATCATTCATAGAAAGATTTGCATAGCTTGAAGTGTGCTTCGCGCTCATATGTATTTTTCCGAGGTCCTGTTGCTTTCAATGTCTTACATTGTGATCAAAGTCCAACTTACTTGGCGCCTACCAAAACCTTTACCTGCCTTTTCATTCAGTGCCATTCCTGAATGTTGTCGTTTACCTGTCTTCTTTCTTTCCAGTGCCATTCCTGGATATTGACGTTTCCGTATGTATCTTGTCCTGTTGTTAGATGTTTGTCTTCTTCCATTCCAGTGCTATTCCTGGATCTTTGTTTTCTTTCACTCTAGTGCCATTCTTGGATGTCTGTCTATTTTGATCTCCAGTGCCATTCCTGGATACCTTGTTCCTCTTGTTTCTCCCAGTGTTATTCCTGAAAGTCTTTTCTCTCTTCTATAATCCCCATCTTATTTGCTCAGTTATCTTTCAGTGCCATTCCTAAAAGTTTCACCTGTTCATTCAGTGCCATTCCTGAATGAGTTTTCTCCTTTGCTTTCAGTGTCATTCCTGAAAGTCTTATCTGTTTATTCAGTGCCATTCTTGAATGAGTTTTTACCTTTACTTTCACTGCCATTCCTGAAAGTTTTATCTGTTCATTCAGTGCCATTCCTGGATGATTTTTCTCCTTTGCATTCAGTGTCATTCCTGGATGTCTTTCTCACTATCATTCAATGTCATTCTTGAATGTAGTGATTTACCTTTACCTTTCAGTGCCATTCCTGAAAGCTCTTTCTCATTACCATTCAGTGCCATTTCGGGATGTAGTGATTTACCTTTACCTTTCAGTGCCATTCCTGAAAGTCCCTGCTCACTTTATTCAACACCAATCTTGGATATTGTGAACTCTTTTTATCCAACGCCATTCTTGGATACTTCTGATGTATTTATCCAGAACTTTTCTCACTTCATCCAATGCCATTCTTGGATGTTGAGATTCTTTTGTCCAATTCCATTCTTGGACACCTTTTCCCCATCCAAGTCCAATGTTATTCCTGGATATCTCTAATGTTTAAACCTTGCCATCCAATGCCATTCTTGGATGTCCCCAGTGAAGTTGTTCAAATGGAAGTTTTGTTTCCATCCAATGCCATTCTTGGATGACTCTGATGCTTGTTCTTGCCCCATTCAATGCCATCTTGAATGTTGTAGTTCCTTTCATCCAATGCCATTCTTGGATATCTCATTCCCAATAGAGTGTTTTTCACCTCCATCCAATGCCATTCTTGGATGACGCTACTGTTTTACCAGAAACTTTCTTGTTGTTATCCAATGCCATTCTTGGACATCTGTTGGCATACCTTTTATCTCCTTTGTAGTTTCTATCCAATGCTACTCTTGGATGTTACTACTCATCTTCCAGGGTCTTGTCCTTCTCTTCCCAACTATTGATGGATACTTCTTGTCAGCTTGACAGATCTCCAGAAATAACTTGTGTTCCCCAGCGTGTCTTTTCGCGTCTTCTCACTCAATTTACCGTACCTCTCTTGTTTCAAGTTTCCCCCGTAGTCTGTTTCATCCTTTTCATTCATATCATCTTGTGGCATCTTAGGGCTTAAAAATGTAGCTTTTTGTATTTAAGTATCTTCATATCTCCCGATAGAAGAAACTTAAATAGGGGCAGCTGTAAGACCCTAATTTTTGACCCCTAAGATTCCACATATCATTCACATCTCATTTTGCATCCTTACCACAGACAAGATCACATTGATTCCCTTATCCCTCTCATCCAAGGTTCATGTGTTTATTTCCATGCCTTCTTTGACGAGCAAAAGAATCGAGACGGAACCACAGCTGTGCAAGAAAATGCTCATTTTTCACAAATTTTGCACTAAGTAATCGGTTAGCAGATATGCTGTAACCGGTTACCCTCATGAATTTTTGAAAAATGGCAGCAAATTCAAAATTCAGCAATTTGCACCAATCTCAGCCCTTGATCACATTTGGAATATTCCAGACCATCTCATCTTAATTCCCCTACATCACTTTGATCATTTCCTACCATACACCTTCACTAATCACCACTCTTTTATGAATTTCCCTCCAAATTTGAATTCCAAGCCTAATTCTCAAATTCCAAGCCTAATTCCAAACCACCAAATTTCCAAGCCTAAACTCTATAAATAGAGCCTTCATGTCATTCATTCTTCAAGCTTTTGATAGCCAAATTCACCTTGCTAAATTTTCTCTTAAAGCTTTTGATAGCCAACAAACCTCTTGCAATTTCTCTCCCCAACCACAAAATTCACCAAAGCTCACTTTTCTGCTTTTGAAAGTTTAACAAGAATTCACATTGAATCTTGTTCAACTTTGAGCTAAACCTTCATCCAAGCTTGTTTTCTTCATCAATTCTCATAGATCAAGGCTTTGGAGTTTGGATCTTGGAGTAATTTGAAGGAATTTTCAGATTTGAAGTGGTAATTCATCTCTCACCATTGTTGAAGCTTCAATTTCATCATCAACAATGTAGATCTTTGGAGATCTTTGTTACTTGACACTTTGGATCTTGTAATTGTGTTTAATTGATGTTTTTCACTGTTGTTTTACTTTAAATTTCGTGCAATTTCAGTTCCATGATCATAAGGTGTTTGTACAAAGTTTTGAAAATGGATCATGCTGATTTTTGCACATTTTTCTACATTCTGGTGCAGAGTAACCGGTTAGCAGATATGCTGTAACCGGTTACTCTGTGTTAATTTTGAAAAACTGCACTATTTTAAACTAAGTAACCGGTTAGCATATATGCCGTAACCGGTTACTTCGAAACAGAATGCACATTTTGGCTGGTTTTTGGGATTGTTTTGGTTCCTTTTCCATTTTCTTCCCTTTCCTTTTGTTCTTAGCCTTAGATCACATAATTGTGTGGTTTAATTTGGCTTTCTCTTCATCTATTTCCCTTTTCTTTTAATCGATGAAAGTCTTATGGATCATAGAATTCCATTGTTGAATTTTGATCAAGACTAGATCGCTACCTTCTTTTCTTTTCGTGCGGTATTGCTTTCGGATGACGATCTACATATCGTTCATCTAGAATGCATTAGCACAAAGAGCTATTGACCGGCCTCATTGTAGGGTAATTACTCCGTAAATTACTCGGCGATTGCTTAACATAGCGCAACATTATGTCCCTTATCGAAAAACAACTCAATGTTGATTTATCTTTTGTATTAGGTTCAAAATCTATGAAGCTTATTGTTGTAGAGGCATTGATTCTATCAATCTTCTAACAAGTCTTCATTAACCTTGACCTAAGTACATTATTCAATTATTATTGATCACTTACTCTAACAACTAACAAATAATTACTAACTTCTAACTTCTCTACATTTCCTTCTCGCTCCCTATCTCTCTTTTACTTTTATGCAATTTTTCCTTTGTCCGTTGGACACATGTTTATGCTTCCGCATATTTTTCCTTTGTCCGTTGGACACATGTTTATGCTTCCGCAATTTTTCCTTTGTCCGTTGGACACATGTTTATGCTTATGCCTTTTTCTCTTTATCCATTTGAACCAAAAACATTAATAAAGGCTAAAAATTCTAAAAAACTTGTGCTTCTAATCTTGGACTATGGTTACTATCCTTTGCAATGGACATGGAGTTTTGCACCTAGACCTTGGACTTCAATGCTATTCTTGAATCCTTGAACTTAGAACTTGGACATCCAATGCAATTCTTGGAACCTTGGACTTAGACTTAGGACCTTTCTCCCTTTGCTTTGGAATTATGGTTCGAAGACTATGGAGCTTACTTGTGTGCTTAGGCTATTCTTATCCTTAGCTTTTACTTTATGCTTTAGGATAGTCACTTCTTCTCCACCCATTCTTCAATTTTCAAAACTCTCTCCCTTTTTCAAAACTTTCTTGATTTCAAACTTTCACCTCTTTCATAATCAAACCTTGACTTTGTCAAGTGATTTTTACTCTTTTCCTTTCATTTCTGAACAAATGCTAAACTACATAAGCATATTGACACCTTTTTCAAAAGACTTAAAAAACATCAAACTCATCACTCTCTTTTTGTGCCCTCGTGCACTTTTTCCTTTAAAATTTTTTCATAAGTTTAGACATAATTTATTTCTTTAAGCGGAATTATTCGCTTGGAAATGACGACTTGTCTTTACATTTAAAATCAACCAAAACAAACAAATTCCATTCTTTGTACCACGAACTACGGGGTTTTGATCCTACATTGCACATCGTGGGTACGTAGGCATGAGGCGACAAGTCTCTCCAAACACAAAAATCTTAAAAACAACTTCTCTTCTCATCTCCTCAATCACTTTTCAAGCAAACTTTTTCAGACCAAAAGCGGTAGATATTTCAAAGGGTTCCTATAGAGTACTATAGACGTTTTGGGTGCTAACACCTTCCCATTGCGTAACCAACCCCCCTTATCCAGTCTATCTTCACTTGTTCTTGTTGTAGAGCTTGTGTAGGTTTTGTTCGCTCTTTTTCCTTTCCTTTTAGGATAAAATAAAAGTGCGGTGGCGACTGTTGCTTTTCGAGTTAAGTTAATCAATAGCTTACACTCACGATTTTGCTGCTACAACGACCGCAACTGTTGGATGACTCTGGTGTATAAATACCTCACTACCGGGGAGCTACCCGAGGACAGCAAGGAGGCCAACGTGACCAAATGAAGGGCCTGCTTCTACGTCCTGATCAACGACAAACTCTACCGTCGAGGATTTTCTATTCCCTTCCTGAAATGCGTTGAGGAGGACAAGGTCCCTGAAGTTCTCCAGGAAATTCATGAGGGCGTCAACGCGCAACACTTGGGAGGGAGATCATTGGCACGAAAGCCCTGCAAGCAGGATACTATTGGCCGACCATGCAGCACGACGCTAAGGTGCATGTCCAGAAATGTGACCGGTGTCAGCGCCACGATGACATGCACTTGGCACCCCCTAACGAGTTGAAGATTCTGTCCTCGCCTTGGCCCTTCGCCTGGTTGGGTATAGATATCCTCGGCCCCTTCGCAATGGGGTCTTACCAAAACAAATTTCTAATTGTGGCTGTCGATTACTTTACAAAGTGGATCGAAGTCGAAGCTCTTGCCAAGATAACAACCTTCAACATACTTTGTTTCTACAAAAGAAACGTCCTCGCACGATTTGGAGTACCCCAGGCCCTTGTGACCGACAATGGAACCCAATTCATGAACAAAAAGTTCCAAGACTTTGTCGCCAAACTAGACAAAAAGTAACACTTCACTTCTGTCGAGCACCCCCAGACTAATGGGCAAGCAGAGACAGCGAACAGGGCAATCCTTCGAGGTCTAAAACGAAGGCTAGGCGAAGCCAAGAAGAGATGGGTTGAGGAGCTACACAGCGTGCTCTGGGCCTATAGAATAACCCCACACTCCACCACCGGGGAAACTCCCTTCCGACTAGCCTACGGAACCGAGACGGTGATACCGGTGGAGATTAGGGAACCTTCAAGATGAACGGAAGCTCATCTCGATGAAGAGACGAACGACGAGGCTCTGAGAGAAGAGCTCGACCTGGTCGAAGAGATACGATCAGGGGCAGCTCTCCGTGAAGCTTCGCTGAAACAAAAAATCATGTTGTGCCCAACTCCAAAGTCGTAAAGCGCGACTTCCCAGTTGGTAGCCTGGTCCTACGCAGAAACGAAAAGGATTCGCGTGAGGATAAGCTGGCCGCAAATTGGGAAGGACCTTACAGATTCAAATAAAAAACACGCACTGGAGCCTACTACCTAGAAACGTTGAACGAAGAACCGTTTGCTCGGCCATAGAACGCTGAAAAGCTCAAACAATACTATAGCTAGAACTATCCGCTAGTCTAGACCTATTGCCGACGAGATTGCTCCATGGTGGGGAGACGGCTCGGTCACATGAGTGTGCCCTGGTGCAAGCACAATCCTCAACTGGACAACGTCGGCCAGTTTCTGTTCATGGGATGAGCAGATTTTGTACCCAACGGGGATACCTTAATCGAGCTCTGCCATTACCGCACCAGTAGGGCAGGACACCCAGCTCGCGATGGGAATAGTCCAAGTTCGTGGGATCAGGACCTCGACCGAGATCCTAGTTCCACCACCGGCGAAAACATTTTACCTCCTTGACGAGTCCCCTAAACCGTCGAGCGTAACTATACGAGTCGAGCAAAACGTCCATACTTAGCATTCAATGTTAAAAGCATACACAAATAAACGCAACATACATAATGCAAACATAAGATATTTATATAAATATGGCATCAAGTCCAGAATAAGTTAATGTTACAAAAGAAGGGCTATGCCCAACAAACAGGTCACAAACCAAAAGGCACGCAGGCCAACAAAATACAAAATATAAATTCAAAAAACTAAACAACATCGCCAGGAACCTCCGGAGGAACCACCTCGCCATTGACAGATGTTGAGGACGCCCATCCCCTCGGTCAGTAGCTGGACATCAGAGTTGAGAGCTTTCATCTGCTCCATAGCAGCATTGAAACCAAACTCGGCTGCCCCTAAATTATCCTACTCGAGGATACGAATCCTCTCGATCAGGTCCTTCTAGGTCTTTAGAGCCTTCTCATCGTCGGTCTCATCCTGACCAACCGCCGACGAGCCCTCTAGCTCGGCTATCTTCGCCTTCAGACGGGCATTTTCTTCATTCACCCTGGTCACCTCCCCCTTCATCTGGGTCACCTCCTCCTGGAGTTCGATTTTGGCCTCCAGATTGCCTTGAAGCTTCGTCAAGTCGTTGTGAATCTCTGTGTTCTCCAGCTCCAGGTCGGAGATCTTAGCTTGCGCCCTCTTAAGGTCTGCTAGCGGAACCGTCTCCGCATCCCCGAGGGCCAACGCCGCCTCCAGCACTCTGATCACGGCGGCCGCATCCTGGCAGAGAAGCTTCCTCCGCACCTGAGGGTCGGCGGATAGGATGTCCGACGCCTCGAGTTCGGGAACAACGACAGAGCTTTCCCTATAAAAAATTCTTCCTTGGAGATAGCACGGAGGCAATACAAATTTGCCCCCGACGAAATCGCCCAGACAACCAGCCGGTGAAGAGCCAACATCATCCCACTTCCTCTTATGGGTTGTGTCCGGGGTAGGAGGGTTCAAAGTGGTCCCCGGAAAGGAGCCGGTTCCGCCCACAAACTTTTCAAGCGTTACTTGCTGCTTGGCAGCACCAGCCTTCGGCAGTGACCCCTTCTTCAAATTTTTGGCCGCTGCGGACCTCATCAGACGCTACCTCATATCCGTTATTTTCCCTGCAAACGTAAAAGAGGAGGTCAGCACATTGAACAAGAATTAAAAACATGGGCAAAGAAACAAGCTATACCGAGGAGCTCAAACGCAACATCGTCATTTTCACATTCAAGCAGGGCCCTGGTATTAATATAACGAGCCGCTCGAGTAGGCTCTCCATCCTCCCCGAACAACACCTTGCCATCCTTGTCCACCACAAAGGCAGGGCTAAAACTCTCCACTTAGGCATGCAAAACCCGATAAGACTCCTTATCCCCTTCGCAGAGCTTCTCGTGCTTGACGAGAAACTGATCAGTCCTATATCTAAAATGGGCATACACCCATTCCAGCGGGAATTTTGACATCGCCTTCAACACATGCCGACCATCTACCTCTACGGTCTCCATGGTGAATATATAGACTTCTTAGCTGCCTCCGAGACCGGCTTCATGACCAGGAACCTATCCTTGAAGTTTCGGACAGATTCTGAGTACGGCCAGAAGAGCCTGCTATGTTGCTTAAAGGACACCCAGCTTTGCTTCGGGCCTGCTGTGCTCCTTTGGATTTGAAAAATGCAGAAGAAAAGATCCGCGGTTGCCCCGACCTTCAAGTAACGGCAGACCAGCTCAAAAGCCCTAATAAACGCCAGTGTGTTCGAATGGAGTTGAGCAGGGCACAACTCTAGATGGCAAAAGACGGCCTCTTGAAAGTCGGTGAACGGAAAACGGTACCCCGCCTCCACAAAGGCAAATTCATACATGGGAAATCGCATCCCCGGATACACTGAACAGATCCGGTCGTTCTCTGTGGGACAGATAGGCCTCCACTGCGCGGGTACACCCTTAGCCCGGTCTTCAAGGTAGGGAAACTCCCGAGCTTCCTCTTCAGTAAATGTCGACCTCGTCGACATGGGCTCCTGGGTGATCCACTTGATGTCCCCCTCAGCAATGTGGACATTTGCGTGTTCTACGGGCTGCTCCGCCTCTTCGTGCGCAGCCTCGGCGTTGGGGACAACCCCCTCGTGTCTGTCAACCATTTCACCTGAAAAGCAGAGGAAGAAAAAGTGAATTCGACGACAAAGATCAAATCCACCCTTCCACCACTAATCAAGTGAAAGGGCGAGGAATAAGTCGAGGACAACCTCGAGCCCTAGTCGACCACGACGGAACACAGCGACTTCAGTTTCCCCATACAATGGGGACGAGTCACCACGACTCTACGAGAAGACTCCACGAGGAAGAGCTTACTCGACGAAATAAACTTGTCGCGCGAAAGCCAAAGTTTCGCGTCGAACAGGCCTAATGCCCGACTACAAATCTAAAACTAATCCTAACCAGAATCTAGGAAGATCTACATAATCCTATGCTATATTCATTGACATTCATCCCATGTTCTTCATGTTCCTCATGTTCTTCATGAATTTTCTAGAAACTCATGTGTTCATCGAAGAACACATGAACATTCAACCGGAAAGTTCATGAATCACCGGGAAATTCATGCAACTTTCCAGAAATGAAGAACACCATAGAAATTTGGTAGAAAAGTGAAGAACTTACTTGGCAAATAGAAAGGTAGAAGATGAAGATCACGACGTGGACTTTGAAGATTGACGGTGGTGAAGAAACTCCGGCGAAGGTACAAGTTGCAGAGCAAAGAGATTTGGGGAGAGGAATTTGCGTGAAGTGTGCAAATGAATCCTCTCTCCCCCTTTTTATAAGCACTTGCTTGCTTAGGAAGCCCAAAGGCCATCATAGCCTATACCCCTAGGCCAGGAATTAAATGCTCCACCACGTGTCAAAAAGGGAATCTTCATTCGGAATTCCCAAAGCTAGACGTTACATTCACCAAGTCTTTTACAACCCCCGCGAGCATATCTTCCTCGACAATACACATAAGTCATGTCTTCGTTAACGCTCCTCGACATAAAAATGTCGTTATCGCGGGCACATTCTCTAAACCTGGTCGAAATAAAAACGCCATTTCTGCGAGCATGTCCTCGCGTACGAAAGGCTTGTCGGGCTGGTAAGCAACTAGTGTCGACCACATTAACCACCAAACAGGTGAAGGGCACGTCCCCGAACATTTTCATTCAAGGGCAACAATCTACGAGGCTATCTCAAGTTAGCACTCTTCCTCGGAGCAAAGACTTGGGGGCTCCTGTTCTGGACTGGGCAGGCGCTTGGCCCACAGTAGGGCAAGGCCCAATCCAGTCCAACTCTTGGCAGGCCCAATAACTGGATCCTGCCAATCTAGCCGTTGGGCAGAATCTAGCCGTTGGGCACAATATGACCGTTGGAAGCGTCCCCCTCACTCGCTTGTCAGTTCAAAGCGACCAACTGCCTCTCCGGATCTCACGGAAGCAGTTGGACCAGGTCAAAGGGTCACACGTCTGACTCTCCACCTGGTAGTCTCCCATTGGTCGACCAGATAATTCAGCCACATGGGAGACCTTGGCCCCGCGCTGGGGGTTACTTATATAAATATCTTCTCACTTAAGAGGGTCAGGTTTGATCACTATTCAATATTCGAAATCATACCTTAACATTTTGTACTTGCTCTCTCTAGCCCAAACTTACTTTGGCATCGGAGTACCTTGCAGGTACACCCTCTCCTCTCCTACATCATCATCTTTGCCCTACACGGAAGGTCACGACGATTCAGTCTGATCACTCCAGATCATAGACTATGGATTAAGAGGGAATGTTGAAATGTGATTCAAAGAAGTGATTTAGGTATGTTACTTGCATTGTAAGTTACAAGTTAGTTATGATGTATTTGCATCATTATTGCTTAGTAAATCCAATTCATGAAGCCTATAAGTGATTTCAATTTGATGATGAATGATAAGTGGAGTGTATAATTGATTTTTTTTCTTACCTTTTATAATTATTTCAAATGGGAGAAGTTGTCGTAAATGTAATCTCAATTGCATTATGAAGTTCATCCTCCCACACTTCATGCACTTATATTACAAAAATATATCTTTTCCATTTCCATTGTTGTAGATATTAACATCACAAAAACCAAAGCTTTCAGAATTGGGAAGAAGGTCCAAAAAGTGAAGCATATGAATCCACCATTGAATTAGACCATGAAGGAGAACAACCCATCATAGAATTTTCTAAGTAAACCAAACCCATTAATGAATTTGCAAGGTTGCCACTCACAAACCTCCAATCTAAAGGAGCCTTTTTTCCATTTACTTCAAACTTTTTTCTCTCACTCATTTCCTTAACATGTATATACCAAAACCAAATACTCCACCATTTACTGCCGAGAGAGAGAGAGAGAGAGAGAGAGAGAGAGAACACAACCCTGCATTTATAGTTACCTCGTGTAAAATTAAGACTATAGTAAAAAATGTGAAGAAGTTAATGGGTAGATATCAAGTTCATAATACTAACCAGTAACTGACTCGTGTGAATGCACGGGTTCACGCGTTGCCTCGTGTTACTGTTATTGTTATTGGTTATTGAAAATTAAAGATAAGTATTAATTTTATATATATATATATATATATATATATATATATATATATATATATATATATATATATATATATATATATATATTAAATATGAAGCTCAAAAACATAAGTTAATATGAATGAATATTATTAAAAAAAAAAAAAGAGTAATAGAATAAAACAAACCTATAATACAAAAAGTACAAAAAAAGTATTGTGTAATATAAGTAAACGAAATCATAAAAGAGAATTAAATTTCAATGTAAAAATAATTTATTCATATATATTAAGAGAGAACTAAAAAATAATTTATTCATATACAATAATTGTTTGCAAAAATTATCTATGGTGTCATTGGAATATAGGGCATCTTACAGAAATCAATGTTAAAACCCAAAAATTAAATAAAGAGTTTAAACGAAAGGTTTAAAGGTAATGCATTGTCAATGTAAGACAGTTCTACACATACACCCAATCAAAATATCTACAATTGCCATGTAATATCAGTATTTTTAAAATAAAAATATGTTTTATTCTGATACATGATTGTGATTGGATGACAATGTAAAATATTTTACACTGTCAGTGCATTTCCTTTTTTCTCTTAAACGAATTATTTTAAATAATAGCATATGTAACGACATATTTATTTGTTTAAATAATAGAGGAAATAGAGCATTTAAGAAAATGCAACATTTTACACAATATGGAAACAATCGTACTTAAACATCCATAGTTCATCAACTGATATGATTTCAAGAATAATAAATTGAAAGATAAATAACACAAATTATATAAGAATGTTAGAGGTCAGAACAATGTTGCTAAAATAAAACTAAGTGAAAGTATGAGTAATGTAAGTAAATGAGTACAAATCAAAAATAGAGTAATACGAACTACACCATATGTAGAAACTACAATAAACCACACATACTTAAAAGTATATTTAAAAGTTGTAAAAGTATAATACATGTGTCTTATATAAAAGATCCAAAATAAATATTGAGACAAATAAAGTTTAAAGGTAAAAACTACAGGTATACAGAAACAACACCATTGTCAAAGCAGAACCTGGAATAAACTTCCAACACTGAACATCATTTCCTCCTCAAATGAACATACATGAAATTTGAAAAGCGACGCATTTTGAAAGATAAAAGATCACCATAACGAAGCTTCTTTTTCTTAATTTATTCATATCAACCCTGTCCAATGAACATTTCATGGTTGTCCTTTTCAAGTTTGTTCCTTTTAGTCGTATGAATGATGCAGTTGTAAGTTTCGTCAGCTTGAACATCAAACATTTTTATTTTCTTCTGCTTAGTCCAAAGACATGTTTTGGTTATAACTCTGGGGAAGTGCTGCCAAACATGCATATAAACGATGCATTAAGTTATTGAAAACAATATTGAAAAAACAAATAATTTATCAAGTAACATTGGGAAAAAAAAGTAGTGCCAACATTTTTTTTTCTTTAGTTTTCGAATTTGTTACCATGCTCTCCCAATGAAAAATATTGTTGTTTACATTCTCATGCTCGTCCACCTTGTTCGCAACATCACTAACCTTAATAGTTTTGTTCCCAGCTTTATCAGTTTACTTCACATCAGCAATTTTCTTAATAGTAGTCTTGTTGGATTCTCAAACAAATAACTTACCAGTCTGGATGGCAGATTCATTAACAGATTTGGATTTTTTGTAACTTGCTATAAATTTATCTACCTCTGCAATCGTCTACTGGCAAGATTCCCAATCTTCATCGGTTGAATTATTCAAACATAAATTTACAATCAGGGGTGGACCCAGGTAAGGGTCAGGGGGTGCAGATGAACCCCCTCAAATTTTGAAATTAACATCAATTATAATACAATATTTCTTCTTCTTGCACCCCCTCAAATTTAAAAATTGCGCCAAGACACAAACTCTCTGCACATTGTCCAATCAAACCAGAATTTACAAACTAAAAACTGTATTAATTCTTCTCTCAAAAATTTAAAGTTGTGCATACTGACACTACAAACCCTAACTTATAACTATATATAAACTATTGTATAATTTATTATAAAGTTGTGTGCATATTAAAAACTATATTAATTCTTCAATAAAAAATTAAAACTGTGTTATATAAACTATTGTAATTTTAAAATTTTAAAATATTCTCACAAATTGATTTTTAGGTGATTCAAACCTGGTTTCATTGAGTCGAGACATAATATCAAAACTTAACCACTTAAATAAATTGATCGACATAATTGTTGTTTCTCAAAGCCATATATATTTAAAACATTTAAAATATATAGAATATTTAATAATCTTTGTAAATTAGAATTAATAAAAAATTATATAATATATTTTTTTCTTAGTGTATATATATATATATATATATATATATATATATATATATATATATATATATATATATATATATATAAAAAAAAATTTGCACCCCCTAAGTTAGGGTCCTGGATCCACCACTGTTTACAACTACATTAACATTAAATATACACCGATAAGTTCTTTATAGAAGACAAAGTGTGAAACCAATGTACACATCAAAAGCATGTTAAAACTGACACATGATAAATTCTTTATATACATGTACTGTTTTAAAACCAACACAAAATCTTCTTATGCATGTACTGTTTTAAAACCGACCAAGTGTGAAACAATTTACACAACAAAAGCCTGTTAATTTTATAACAAAAAGAGGCGGTATGAAACCATGTACACAACAAAAAATTGTAACTTTTATAACCATAGATGAGAAGAAGAATAAAAGTTCAATTGAACAAAACGAAGAATAAAAGTGTTTTAATTAGAAAGATGAATAAAAGTGGAAATATATGTGGCTGGATGAAGAAATGTATTCGCGCATTGGCTTGTTCAGAACTTTCATGATCGGTTGCTACAAAGAAGGAAATACATGTTGCTGCAAACCCTAACTCAAAATCTGATGTATGTGAGTGGTTTTTGTGGGCCAGTAATAGCATTTTGGGTCATCGGTTTGAAAAATGCTAAAAATGTGATTCCATCTCAACTTTTAGAAACCAAAAGAGAGAGAAAATAATAGTGATTTTTTTAATCAAGAGAAATTTGGTATTATTTCAAAAACCAAGTACAAGAGCAAGGCGATCACAAGGGATCCGGCCAACAAAAAAAGGCAAAAAGAAACAAAAGGAGACTGGAACTACATCATAAGATTAACGATATGAGGTCTGAGTCTCTCACAATACCACCCCCTGTAGACAATAGTGTCAATAATATTATCCGCTATTTTTAATTTATCTACACGAGTACCAAAACAAGTGTCATTACGGAACCGCCACACACCATAAATGGTTTCCATAACGGCGAGCCGAAGGATTGAGGCTCTCCAACTCTTCCCTTTGCAATGAGAATTAATCCAAAGAAATTCATCTGACCAATAAATAGAAATACAACTAATTTGAAACCAAGACAACACCTTCATCCAAACATTCCTAGTCTCACTGCAATAAAAAAATAAGCGGTCCATGGTCTCATCACACTCACAGAATTTGCAGGTTGTAGTTTCTAGTAATCCAAGATTATGAAGTCTAGCCTTAGTAGGGCATCTACAAGTTATTGCTACATCATTGACTCAGATTATGCTTCAATCCTATGTTTTGCTATTTCATTCAAGGAAGTCATCATGTCACAAAATGAACACTTCACTCTTCCATCATTTCCTTTTTTTATATTTATATTACACTAGCGTCCGGTGCCCGTTTGTCCGCTTTTTTCTTATACATTTACGTGCCAAAAAATAAATAAATATTTTTTTATTTTGATTTAAATTTAAATTATTTGTATAATAAACTATGTGACATTCACTCTCATCTAAAAGGTAGAATATAAAAATGGGAGATGAGATTTATTGATTTAGAAACCGCATAGAAGTTATGAAAGATGAGGAATAATAACTAATTAATAAAAAAAATGTAATAGAATCAATTTATTAGGAACAAAATTGGAAATAAAAAAGATTACACTAAAAGTGTGTTTTGCTTTTATATATTGTTATAGATATAGAGTATAGATGTTATAGATATAAATAATGGGTAAAATAGAAAATTAGGATAGAAGATTTATTGGTTTAGAAACCGCATAGAAGTTATGAAAGATGAGGAATAATAACTAACTAATAAAAAATATAATAGAATCAATTTATCAGGGATAAAATTGAAAATAAAAAAGACTATATTAAAAGTGTGTTTTGCCTTTATATATTGTTATAGATAAAATATTGCATTTTCCTTTTTATATGATTCACTTACAATTACAATTAAATTTATTCCTATTTTCTTACCACTTTTATTTTCTCTCTTTAATTATTCACTTCTTATTATTAATTGAGGCCCACAAAAACCAATTTTGTTTTCTCTCACTTTTACCTGACTATTTCCTTTTTAAAAATATTTATACAAGCAAAAATGATAATAGGTAATCTTAATATTGTTGCAAAGTCTACCTGCAATTTCTATAAAATGGAATAAGTTACAATGACATTTAGTTAAATAAAGCCAGAAGGAAAACGAAATAAAATATTTATTGAAAGGAAATAAGGTAAAAGGACTTAACTAATTTGGGTAGTGCAATATTAATATGGAACCCGCCGCCTGACCACCACCATGTCAGGAAGAATTTCGATACAAAGAGTTGGTCCCTTAATCAAACTATCGGCTCTGATATCACTAATGAGTCATCATGAAGGGAAGCATTCACGGTGGGTCAAACACTCACTCAAACAAGTGAGAAGGACACCATATATTTACCAAAAACTCTAAATTAATAGGTGTATACGTTCTCTCACTTATAAAATGTTCAACCTTCATTTTTTTCAAACAATGTGGGAATTAGAACTCATGTTTGTTTTTTAACACAACTCACACTTGTTTCTCTACAGTTGCAATGATTGAAACTCTAAAGTTAGTAGTCGATGGGTCTAACTTCATGCAATGAAAGTTTGTTCAACTTGATGTCAAACATGTATTTCTCATTGATTTCGTTGATGAGAAGGGTCATACTGTAAAACCTTAAGGGTTCTTTGTAAAAAGTGAGGAAGAATGTCTCATCGCTTGTTAAATCTCTTAATTTATAGTCTGAAACAAGCTCAAAGAACCTGAAATAAGAGACTTTAAAAGATCCATAAACATATAGTATATTTCAAGAGCTCAATAAAGCATAAGGTTAAGATCAAGAAAATTTATGTGTGTGCATGTGTGCGGGCGGGCGAGCAGGTATGTGTGGGTGGGTGTGTGCGTGTGTGTGTATATATGTGCGTATGTGTGTACATGCGTGTGTGCGCGCGTGTGATCTACTCATAATTATGAGTAATCAAATTATTGAGATTGAGAAATAAAAACCTCATATAAGCACTGAGGTTTTTAGTTTTTTAAAATAAAGGAAATGAATGTTAATCTATCAAAGGACGTACACCAATGACATCCTCAAGAGATTTAACAAGTTGAACTGCAACTTGACATACACCCTTAACCAAACCAAAATACAAATTAAGCAGAGATAGAGATGGAAAGGGAGATCACAACACTCTATAAATGTAGATGGTAGGATGTTTGAGATATTCTATATAGGTATAGTAAACAAATTTATGCATGAACCTAAATTGTCAATTGTCAGCACATGCAAACGGTTAAAAGGATTATGAAATATCTCTAAGGCACACTTAACCGTGGTGTTCTTTTTCCAAAATCTGATTGCCAAATAGGTAAGTTGACTAGTTTTTATGATTCAGATTGATGTGGGGATAAATTGAAAAGGATACGTACAATAGAATATGTGTTCAAACTCTTCAACTCTCCAGTCTCATGGTGGTTACCAGAAAAAAATTATTGTGGCCTTACTATCATGTGAGGTTGAATACATCACATCTAGCAATGCAGCGTGTCAAGCTATTTGGTTGCAATCTTTATTAGTACTCATGGTGAACAACATATAAGTGGTGTATAATTGATTTTTTTTCTTTTACCTTTTATAATCATTTCAAATGGGAGAAGTTGTGGTAAATGTAATCTCAAGTGCATTATGAAGTTCATCCTCCCACGCTTCATGCACCTATATCACAAATTGTATCAAATATGTACACATAATAAGTTTATAAAACAATCAAGTAAACCTAGTAGAAACAAAATAACTTCGGTGAAACTTTCAAATATTGCAATAACTGCAACATAGCACACTAAATACTAACATCACTGCCCTTTGACTCCAACCATCATTTCTAATTACTACTAGCATGATGTAGAAACTAAACTTAAGTGTATAACCGAAATTAATAAAGCATTGGTGTTGAAGTAATTTCAGTGCTTGGCTTCTTGCAATGGATTAACCTGATCTGGCTCGTTAAATTCTCCAGTTAAGGGTGTGAATTGTGGTTCCACGGTCCGCCCAAGTATATCCGATGAATTAGCCATGTTAGGTAGAGACGAATGGATCAGTCCTGGTTGAGATGGATGTAATAATGGAGGAAAAGTCATTGGCATTTCTGCGAGAAACCCAAGTGTGGATGACGGAACAGGTCGATGTTGAAGAATCTGAGAAAATATTCAATTTTATAAAAGTCGGTCAGGGAGATATAGATAATAGTTAATAGTAAGCTTAAAACTCACTGGTATGCAAATTGATTGAAACCATACGTCTTTAGGAAGCAGCCGTTCCATATTAAAATCCACGTGTGGATTCACTGTTGCGAGTTTCATTGATAAAAACTGCCAAGAGGAAGAAAAAGGTGTCAACTTCAACCGGGGAACACAACATTTATAACAGTCAGAGATATGCTAAAAAGAAATTCTACGGGAACATATGCTGATATGGCCAATGATGTCAAATAGCCGCAATAGCAGTGCTAGAGCGTAGCATAAATTGAAAAAATCACTTTTGTTCTGTGATACGCTATTTAGTACTAAGTGTTCTAAAATAGAACTATAGCAGCACTTAGCATTGTAGCACGGGTGAATTTGAACAAACCGTTGTTTTCGGTGATTTCCGAATGGCAACGCTAACAGAAGCAGAAATACAAAAATATGGGGAAATCAGTTGGATGAGTTTATAATCACTTGTTAGAAATATGATTTTATCCATACCTCAACTTGTTGTTGAAGAGACTGTACATAGTTAATGATTTCATCTAGCATCAATGCCTTGCCTGTGACCTATACACAGAAATAACTGTGATATATCGAAAGAAAACAATACTCTAAATCCTCATATAAATATATAAGGCATAGAGATCTTCCGGTCTCAAATTTGAAACGTACCTTGCTACATCCCGGTACAAGATCTTGAAGAAACTTCATCCTTTCACTGATCTTTTCTCTCCTCACCTGCAGTTGAAATCCAAATAATTTGAAAACCAGCATCCAAACAATTTTTTTCTCATTACATAAAACTTTTTAAAGCGTCTTACTCTCTCTGCAAGGCTATGACTATTTGTTGCTTGACCACGGCGAGCCCTAACATGTACGTATCCCTCATTAGGCGAATCAGAAGCTTGAGACCCCTGTTTGGCCTTTTTCCCATAAGCCTTGCCTTTTGAATTTGGTTGTTGCTCTCCATTGTGTCTACTCTCCTTTGCCGTTTCCCTTGGTAACTCAGGAGTTCCAATGGCTTTATCACTATCACCGTCCTAACACGACAAATTCACATGGGCAAGGGGGAAATAGTATTAGCCATGGTTATCAATATCCTACTAAACACGCTAGTTGTATCTTGATTTGATACAAAATTAACCATGGATAATGTATCTTATGATTCATAATAAAATATGTTTCGCAATTTCACAAATCAGAAATAGATATTCAGATTCAGGTTTGAATCTCAATTTGATAACTATGGTATCGCCTACACTAAAAAAACTCAAAGAAACATACCTGCCTACTTCTTTTCCTTTTCTTTGGGTTTAGACCTTTAATAGAAGGTTCTCCACTTGTACAATCCAGCATTTGGGAACCATCGTGGCTACCAACGGCAACACCATCATTGCCCTCACCGGTTGATTCAGCTCTATCAACTTCATTACAAGACCCTCCAAGTGCTTGCTTCCCTTCATCTAGAGACATTACAGGACAATCACTTCTTCCATCATTTTGGAGTGGAATTCCATCACTACCTGGATATTCAACAGACCGAGACACGTGTAGAGCCGTAGATTGAGGAATCCTACACGAGTTAACCATATCTCCGAAACCCCCGGCACTAAAGCACGACATTCGTGCAGCATCAACAAATCCGGAATCAGTTTGAAACTGAGACAAACTTTGAGGAAACATCTCATGTCCATTTGTTAAAACACCATCCCTCTTCATCATAGAACTAGCAACATTCCATCCAAACCCTAGTGTTCTATCATCACAACCAACTCTTGCAAAACTTAACCTATCTTTTCCATTTCCGTTGCTGTGGCCATTAGCATCACAAAAACCAAAGGTTTCAGAATTGGGAAGAAGGTCCAAAAAGTGAGAACCATATGAATCCACCATTGAATTAGAACATGAAGGAGAAGGAGAACAACCCATCATAGAATTTTCCAAGGAAACCAAACCCACAGATGAATTTGCAAGGTTGCCACTCACAAACCTCCAATCCAAAGGACCCTTTTTTCCATCTACCTCAAACTCTTCTCTCTCACTCATTTCCTTAACATGTATATACCAAAACGAAAGTATCCACTATTCCACCTATAGCTAAGAAATCAAAATCTCAAAACCAAACTGAACAAATGAGAAATACCCAACTCATGAAAAGTTGCATAAACACCAAAAAATTGAATTTTTATAATTTACTTCAAGTTTCCAAAATGTGTAGTACTAGATGTCATGTCACACGAGTTTGGCAGCAGAGAGAAAAGAAGAAGAAGAAGGTAAAAAAAGGTTGTTGAAATTGGTGGGTGAAGAGAAAATATGCAGTCAATGATGAAAAGAGAGCATTGAATTGAGTATCATAAATGGCCCCAATTTCGAAACTTAGGTCAGAATGTGCAGAAGACAGAATAGTCAAGAGAAAAGGAAAAAAAAGAAGAAAAAGTGAGAAGAGAGAGATAGTACCTATTTGTGATTCCAAGCTACTTTTGGCACCATGTTTCAAGGTTTTAAACATAAAAACGTTGTTGATTTTGGGAACTCTCTTTCTTTTTTCTTGCTATGGAACCTGTCATTTACTGCCACAAGAAAGAGAGAGAGAACACAAGCCTGCATTTATAGTTCCTCGTGTAAAATTAAGACTATGTAGTAAATAAAATGCCAAGAAGTAGATGGGGAGATATCAATTTCATACTACTAATGTTTAGCTCATCTCTCTAATAATCAAATTATGGAGTATATTTGATTATTGTGTTTAGGGTTAATTATGTTTGTTATTCTTTTAAATATTTCAAATTTCATTTTTAATCTTTTAAAAAAAAATTTAATGAATGATACTTTTAAAATTTTGCATCTACTCTTTTGGCCCATAATATTAAAATCATTTATAAAACTGTCAGGATGCAAATACGAAACAGAAGAAAGCTCAAATGACTTAAAAATTGCATTCAGTATTAAAGAAGGTGTATTAGTAATTTTAATTTGATTTCTTGTTTGTTATCTTTTTCAGAAATGACCAGGGCTCATTCTCTTTTTTTTTTTCAAAAGTTGATGGTTTATAAGTACCACCAACTTGTTTACAAAGAAAATACTACATTTGCTACTGTCAAGGATCGAACCCCAGACCAGCAGCCTACACCCGCTCAGCCAACAAGTGCCATTCTCTTATGTTTGTCTAAAGAATGAGAAAAATGTTCAAGTTATTTTATGTTTGTCTTTCTTATTTATCTTAAATTTGATTGTTACCCTAGCTAGATCTATCATTGGTGCTTTCATTACCTGAATTCATGGCTCCCCCTAAACCCAACAACCCTTATTTTAGAGAAATTGTAGAAGAAGTTGTGCAAACATCTCACATCCATCTTGATACTGCTATGAATCAAACTCAGCCGCAAATGGATGAGCGATTTGATAAAACGAATGCAGATTTGAAGCAGATCCAAACCAGAATGGACAATGAAAAACACGTTTTTGACTCTATATATGAATGAATCATGGGAATGCTCACCCAAGCTTGCAGCTCAAAAGGAACAGCGACAATCCGCTATTGCACAAACTACTGCAAGTTTATCAGATATCACTCATGTTCCTCCCTCATTTCCTATGATAACAATCCATGTTAACCCTATTTTGACTCATGCTAACTCCCTCATAGTTCCCCTATCTTTACTCATACTAATACCCACCATATTCATTTAGCTACCCTATCCCACAATCCCCCACAACTTGTCACTAATGCCCCTATGAGGAGCACAACAGTAAACCCCTATACATCCATACCCAGATTTTACTTTTCCCAGGCTTTTATTGACCCACCCTACCTCAATACCCCAACTGCCTTTACTAACCCACATATCCCTATTTTCCAACAGTTTCCCTTTACCCAAATGCAGTAAACCCCTTCATTACCCCCTTTTTGAACACCTGAGTTGGAACTTGCAATGTTTGATGGTTCAAATCCATTGGAATGATTATTTAAAGTTGGTCATTTTTTCACTTTTTACCAATTACCATCGGAAAGTAGATTAACTATGATGTCCTTTTGCATGAAAGATGAAACTTTATGTTGGTTTAAATGGATGCACCAAAACCAGCTTCTCATGGATTGGCCCTCTTTTAGTAAAGCGTTAGTATTATGTTTTAGTCCTTCAACTTGTGCTAACCACCAAGCCGAATCATTTAAGTTAAAGCAAGATAGTTCTGTTGTTGATTATCAAGCAAAATTCAAAAAATTGGGAAATCAAGTCATTGGTTTACCTCAAGATGTCATCCTTAATTGTTTTTTTTTTTAGGTTTAACACCAGAAATTCAGAATGAAATCGCAATTCACAAACCAGTTTCAATATCTCAAGTTATTGGGCTTGCTAAACTGATTGAATCCAAGTTAAAAGAGGTTAAACCCAAATTTCAAAAACCTTTTTCCAGCCCCTACAACCACCCCTCAATCACATTCTACATACAGACAAACTCCAAATCCAGCTTCCTCTCAACCACATACTGCCCCTAAACCCTCTTCATCCCATTACTAAATTACCTATTTGTCGCCTATCAAACACCCAACTACAGGAGCGTCGCGCTCAAGGACTATATTTCAATTGTGACGAAAAATTTATATCAGACCACAAATGTGTGTCATACCCCAAATTTTACTCTCAGATCCTCTGATCATTTTCATATCATTTTAAGTCACCTCATTTTCGCATTTACAGTTTTGTAGCCCATTAATCATAGTCATGTATTTTTCGTCTAATTTTTGTCACCTATTCTTTTTTTATTTTATTTTTATTATTTATTCAATTATTTTTATGAGTTTTGGAACTTTTTTTTTTTTTTTAATTTAGAATTTTGACTTTTTATTACTTCTAAGTCACTAATTTAATTTAAAATCTATTTCTTCTTTTTGTTATTATTAGTATTATTTATTATTATCATTTTTATTATTATTATTATTTTATTATAATTTTATTATATTTTTCATTTTTATTTATTTATTTATTTATTTTATTATTTTATTATTATTATGTTATTATTATCAATCAATATCACCACAAGCAATAAGTAAGACTAGCAGTAAAAATAGAAGTCCATATGAGATCCGTCTGATGCAAAGAGAGACGTTGGTCAATGAAGGAAGCTTGAGTCCCCCAAAGAAGCCAACGCTCCAAATTTTCACCTCAAGCTTCAATACACCAACACCATTTGAACAACCTCCAAGACAAACTTCCCAGCCAAACATCCCACCAAGCGCAACCGTCCAAAAATATCATCCTGCAATTCGTACAACCAAGACCCCACATTTCCAAGCCATACAACAAACCAAAAAACAATTGTACAACTTTCTGGTTCTGCTGCAAAATCACAGACCTGCTACCTTGAAGGCTTGAACAACAATTTGACACGCAACAGCAATAACCATTAACCTGCAAATTCCACGCCAGACAAAAACCTGTGAAAACAACGTTACAGACCAAAAACCTCCCACCACGAAACCTGTAACAACAAGACAAAAGGGCAAAATGGATTGGTACCAAAACTTAAGGAAGAAGTTGTTTCGTGAATTTAAAAAGAGAGAGGGAGAGAATCAGCGGGAGGGGAGAACTCACCTTGTTGTCTACAAAAAAAACATCAGTGAAAACAATTCCTCACTTTTCCAACCTTTGAAATCTTCTTTCAGCAACACTACTCAAGACAAAATACACCATACCCGCGTCTCCAGACCTCCCTCATTCACTACAACCTGCCAACATGAACAAACACTATTCTGCAAAATCCTAGTAGGTTAAAGCTTCCAACAATCGAAATCACCATTAAAACACTAAACATTCCTCACCACCTCCTCGTTCTGCATTTCCATCCCCTATTGTCTTCACTATCTTCTCATCAAACCTTAACACACTGAAATTCTGGTATCAGACGTGTGATGTTAAGGTGTGATGTCACAACAACACACTCTGCACAATGGACAGCAATAACAGTAAAATAACACCAAGAATTGTTGACCCAGTTCGGTTACAACCAACCTACTCTGGGGGCTACCAAGCCAGGGATGGAATTCACTACTTGTAGATATAATTTACAGACTCAACAACCCGTTGACAATCTCCTAAACTTATACTCTACTAATGACTTCCTACCTAAGAAACCACTTAGGTATGAGAACACCACTCAATCCCTTACAAACACTAAAAGAACCCACTTTGAGTACCCTTGATCTTACTTCACAGCTTCGATCAATCAACCACTCTCTATTACTTCATAGCTTCTAGAGAGGACAGAATACAACACAGCAATTCACCCTAGAATTCTGGTTACACAACTCGTACAAAATACTCAAGACACTCATCCTATGCTCTTGATCTTCTCTCTGTATTTCTGTACCTTTTTCCTTTGGTCTTGTGCGCTTTATATAGCTCCTTGAATTGGTCTTGGACTTGCTACAATATCTCCCAGATTTGTTATTTAAAACTGAATATCTAAAACAGATTTTCTCCTAAAATCTTTTTAAATCTTCAACCTTTTAAATCTCCTACAAATCTGCAACAGATCTCCTATGCAGCAGCAAATATCTATCCCAAGATATTCGCATCCAATGAGACAGCTTGCTCTCCACAATTCCAGCTAATACGCAACCCTAACAACATCACAGCCTGCTGTTGTTAATTCTGCAGATCTGATGTTACAACATCACCTATGTGACATCAGACATCCAACTTCATCAATTAATTACTTAACACAACCCAGTGTTAAGACTTCAATGTTGCAACATCAGCACCTTGACATCAACATTGAACATACTTTGTTTTATCAAAATTCCAGCCAATTCAAGAACTAACAATCTCCCCCTTTGGCTAATTTTGGCTAAAACAATCTCTGCATCTTCAGAGACTTTAGCAGCGGAATAATCTTCAAAAAATTTGAAACTCCATCAGCAGCAGTTTGACAGCACTCTTAGTCTTCATCACTTGATCTGCTGCAGCACCATCTTCATTCTTGACAACAGCCAATTGGTGCTCCCCCTCTAAAACATGAACCAGCATCACAGCTGTTCAGCGGATCACAATGTGCAGCACTTTTTCTCCCCCTTGATGTCTGCTTGGCTGCACTCTTCAAATGTCCTGATATCTTCAAAAGTTCAGTCAAAACTCCCTCTTAATGCAGCAACAAACTTTTCAACTAAACACCTTTTAGCAGCATCAATCTATCTCCCTCTTAATATCTGCATCACATTAGCAGCATATGGCAATAATACTCTTGACTATCTTGGCTATTTTCTCCCCCTTTTTAGCCACAATTAGGCAAACTTCAGTTATAAGCCCTATTAACTATAGTCAGTATACCCTAGCTCTCATTGTTAGCCTCTCAGTTAGTAAACAGGCAAAACAAATCATAGAAGGAAACTAAAAACATAACCAGTGCATAAAACAGCACAATATTCAAATTACAAAACCAAGCACAAAAACTAAAAACTGAAACTACTATCTAAAAAAACAGCAGATGGAGATTAGTCTTCATCCGAGCTTGCTTCATCTGCACTATCTTGTCCTTCATCTTCAGAGTCAGCATGATCATCTTGTTCTAAACTTTGGATCATCTTCTCAATATTTTCTTTTCTAGTCAGACTAGTATTAATCACAACATCCAAGTCTTTGCGGGTTGCCTTCAGCTCTGCTAGCAAATCAACCTTGGAAGTTTTCTTCTTGATACCTGCATTTGATGTTGACACAATATCTGCAACATGGCTTCCCATAAACAATTTCTGATGTAAGGATAATGGAGACTTCCTATTGCATGCTTTATCTGCATAAGTCAATATTCCTGGATGTTGACTCAGAATGACTCCACTAATCAGAGAAGGAAATGCTATGGGCATTTTAATAGCATTTATTGTTGCATGTTTTACAGTCTGATCAAATATGTATGAGCCATAGTCAAACTTTTTCTGGGTACCAACAGCATAGATAAGTCTTCCTAAACCCACAGCTAGGGTGGTTTTATGATTCGTGGGCACCCAGTTTGCAGCTCCAATCCTGTGTAGTATAGCATACTTCACACTCAGTTTGCTAGTTGGTAGCTTTTCTTTCAATGGCCATACTCTAACCTGTCCAGCAGTAATTACCTTGCACACTTCATTATCTGTATCCTCCAGTTCTGGATACTCTGCATCCTCTCTTCCTAAGTAGCTGTTGACAATCTTAGGAGAGAACTCAACACATTTTCCTCTGACAAAAACCTTCATATAATCTGGACTGCTCTGGTCAGATATATTGATAGGAAGATTTACTATGAATTCCTTTACCAGACCATCATAGCACCTTGAAAATCCACACACAGTTTTCATCAACCCAGCAGATTTAATTCCTTCCATCACTTCTTTAATCTCCATAGCTTCTTTGCCAATCTCTCTCTCAAGAGCAATTCTCCTTTGGCAAATGAACTTCCACATATATGCATTGCTTGCACGGTGGAAGGAGATGTTATCCACAGGCACATCTGGGACTTTGTTTGCAATCCTTTTTGCGATAGATTTTCTGACATGATGATGTTCTGAACATCATCCTCATCATCATGCTCAGACTCAGATTGTTCCACAATCTTCCTCTTTCTTAGAGTCACTGCGACCTTGCTCCAAGCTTTAGTTGGCCCAACAACCGTCTTTTTCTTCTTATCATCTGAAGCCTTCTTTGGATAAGATTCACCCTACTTTTCCTTCCTTGTTCTTAGTCTCTTAGCCAAACCAGGCACTGCTCTTCCAATGACTTCATCATCGGATAAGTCATCAACATTAATCACATTAGTACTCTTTTCTCCTCCAGGAGTAGTCTCATCATTCCTAATAGGCGATGTTCTGACATCTCCTTCGACATGAGTATCTTCTGCTTCAATATTACCTTCAACTTCCTTCTCAGCATCTTCGATTACGGAGACCGCCAATCTGTGAAGATTTGTATCTGTGGATTGCATGTCACTCTTTTCTCTTGTACCCTAATCAACAACTATTTGTCTCAGGGGTCTAGATATACCCTTAATAGGAAGTCCTTTGTCCACGATCTGCCCCATGCACTTATCAACATCTACCCTTTCCTCAGTAGTTTGTGGATGCGGGTTAGTAGTTCTAGGTTTGTCACCAAATAACACGCTAGTAACAACTTTCATTGTTTTAGGATTTTTAAAGATAGTAGCAGGTTTCTTGGGAGTTAGTTTAGTAGGTCTCGTAGTACCTGATTCAGGATGAATGGTTGAGAGAGGCTCAATGTCCATAGGATCGAATGCTGAACCTTCGTCAGTGGAAACCCTAGCTCTTCCTTTTGTGGAACTTTGACACTCAGATTTCTTGGATGGAGACGCCATGACTCTTTTCAGTGAGGGTTGATTCTTGAAGACGAAGGAGTTAATTCGTTGCGAGAACAGGGCTTTGAAAAAGCGTGATGTTGCACCACCGCGAAAGGGGGGTCTGAGGCAAGGAGCTTGATTTGGAGTGTCAATGACTTTTTCCCTCCACAAATACTTTCCTTTTAAACAATTCACTAACTCTGAGTGACCTTTCAGCCTCCTGATATCATAGTCTGATGTTATAACATTAACTTGAACATCATTAGTTGAATTTCCTTCAAGAGAAGTCCACTGATAGCAGTTATCCTTGGTTCTGGTACCCTTCATAACAATCTGGTTATGCTCATCAGAAACCACACACTCATGCTTAGTGTAGTTTACCTTGTAACCTTCATCACACAATTGGCTTATGCTGATCAAATTTGCATTTAACCCATTGACAAACATAACATTGTCAAGTTCAGGTCTACCATCACCTTGCACTTTCCCAACTCCTGCAACAACACCTTTTTCTCCATTGCCAAATATGACCTCATGAGAGGGACAATGACTAAGTCATCAAACATGGATCTACATCCAGACATGTGCTTGGAACACCCACTGTCAAAATACCATGTTCCTTCTTTAGCCTCTTTGTCACCCATGTGAGCCAATAAGCACTTCACCTTCTTCTTAGGTACCCATTGTTTAACAACTTTGGGCTTGTGCTCTCTCCATCTGTTTTGAGGTTGAGGGTATCCATGCAGCTTGTAGCAAGAGTACTGCATATGTCCAAACCTTCCACAATAATAGCATCTCACCCTTTCATCTCTGAATCATCTGCCATGATGAGATTGCTTATGCTGTCATCCATAATGTGGTCTCCTCCTACCATAACTGCCCTGCCTTCTATTATGCTGGTATCTTCTTCCATAAGAAGGCTGAGAATGTTGTTTCCTTGATTGTCTCCCATGATGGTGTGGCTTTCTTCTTCCATAGATATAAGGAACAACATTGGTGTATCCGTATCCATAACCATACCAGTTGTCCTGATGTTGAGACACCTGATGAGACATGTGCTGTTTGAACTGAGCAGCTTGCATGCTCTCGTGGTATTGTGGGGGCATATACTGACTAGCTCCCTGTGGCTGCTTTCTCTTCTGATAGGGACCAGTCTTCTTCTCAATCTTCTTAGGTTGTGGAACATCAGCTTTCTTAGGGGTAGGATCCTGCTTCTTTGGCTGATGTTGAGATGAAAGTTGTGACACTTCCTTCTTTGAACATGAAGTGCTTCCTTCTGAATTTCCCTTGTCCTCAGCCACATAGCCTATCCCAGCTTTGTCTCCAGCAGCTTTTTCTGACTGAAGGATCTTGTCCAGTGTGTCTGTACCACAGCTCAGCATCCTAACAGACTTGGTCATTTGATCAAGGTGAGCTCTAACTAGCACCACTTCATTCTCCAGATCCGTCTTTTCATTCTCTAGCTGAGCAATCTGTTGCTTGTGGCACTTGTTTTCTTGACAAATCTCAGCACTTTTTAAACACAGCTCTTGATAGGTAGATGCTAACTCCTCATAAGTTACTTCTCCATCACTAGAATCATCATCAGAAACCATAGCTCCAGTTAAAGCTCTCACATGCTTTGCTGACTCGCCTTCACTTCCACTATCAGAGTCAGACCAGGAAACTGTCATGCCCTTCTTCTGCTTTTTCAAAAAGGTGGGACATTCTTTATTGACATGTCCATACCCTTCACACTCAAAGCACCAAACTCCTTTATCTTGGGTAGTTTTCTCTTCATCCTTCTTGCTGGTGTCAGAAGTCATGTTCTTGACATTAGGCCTGGAGTTATTATTCATTCTCTTGAATACTTTGGTGAACTGTCTTCCCAACATCACTATGGCCTGAGATAGATCCTCTTGCGATTCAGAACTCTTTCCTTTTTCTTCTGCATCATTTGACACCAAGGCTATACTTTTTGGCTTCTTTTCTGGTTCTTCCTCATTCAACCCAAGCTCAAAAGTTTGAAGAGATCCAATGAGCTCATCTACTCTCATCTTGCTGATGTCTTGTGATTCTTCAATGGCAGTAACCTTCATCTTATACTTCTTAGGTAGGGACCTAAGAATCTTCCTCACAAGCTTTTCATCTGACATCTTCTCTCCAAGAGCACTAGATGCATTGGCCAGCTCAAGAACACTCATGTGGAAATCATGAATAGTCTCATCATCCTTCATCTTCAGGCTTTCAAATTTTGATGTTAAAATTTGAAGTCTCGACATCTTAACTCTAGATGTTCCTTCATGTGTAGCCTGCAAGATATCCCACGCTTCCTTAGCAACTTCACAGGTATTGATTAACCTGAAGATATTCTTATCCACCCCATTGAAGATTGCATTCAGAGCTTTGGAATTTCCAAGGGCAAGCTCGTCTTCCTCCTTGGTTCACTCTTCTTCAGGCTTTGGCTTAGAGGTGCCTTCTCTATCTTTACCAGCATCATCCTTCTCACATACAACAGGTGTTTTCCACTCTTTAATAACAGCCTTCCAAGCCCTACTGTCCAAGAATTTTAAGAAGGTGGTCATCCTTGGCTTCCAATAGTCATAATTGGATCCATCCAAAATAGGGGGTCTGTTGACGAATCCTCCAACTTCTTTGTCCATCTTTACACCAGAAAGTAACTTCCCTAGATCTCACCCAGAGACAGACAGGATGCCTGCTCTGATACCAATTGAAATTCTGGTATCAGACGTGTGATGTTAAGGTGTGATGTCACAACAACACACTCTGCACAATGGACAACAATAACAGTAAAATAACACCAAGAATTGTTGACCCAGTTCGGTTACAACTAACCTACTCTGGGGGCTACCAAGCCAGGGATGGAATTCACTACTTGTAAATATAATTTACAGACTCAACAACCCGTTGACAATCTCCTAAACTTATACTCTACTAATGACTTCCTACCTAAGAAACCACTTAGGTATGAGAACACCACTCAATCCCTTACAAACACTCAAAGAACCCACTTTGAGTACCCTTGATCTTACTTCACAGCTTCGATCAATCAACCACTCTCTATTACTTCACAGCTTCTAGAGAGGACAGAATACAACACAGCAATTCACCCTAGAATTCTGGTTACACAACTCGTACAAAATACTCAAGACACTCAGCCTATGCTCTTGATCTTCTCTCTGTATTTATGTACCTTTTTCCTTTGGTCTTGTGCGTTTTATATAGCTCCTTGAATTGGTCTTGGACTTGCTACAATATCTCCCAGATTTGTTATTTAAAACTGAATATCTAAAACAGATTTTCTCCTAAAATCTTTTTAAATCTTCAACCTTTTAAATCTCCTACAAATCTGCAACAGATCTCCTATGCAGCAGCACATATCTATCCCAAGATATTCGCATCCAATGAGACAGCTTGCTCTCCACAATTCCAGCTAATACGCAACCCTAACAACATCACAGCCTGCTGTTGTTAATTCTGCAGATCTGATGTTACAACATCACCTATGTGACATCAGACATCCAACTTCAGCAATTAATTACTTAACACAGCCCAGTGTTAAGACTTCAATGTTGCAACATCAGCACCTTGACATCAACATTGAACATACTTTGTTTTACCAAAATTCCAGTCAATTCAAGAACTAACACACACCATGAAAATTTGACATAAAAACTCATCTCAGAATCTCTCCCCAAAATCCAATCAAACCAAAGCCAGAAGAAAGTGAGATGAGGAGAGTGAGTAAACAAAACTAAAAACTTTTTTTTCTTTCCCTTCAAACCTTCAGACTTCACCCTCCAACTCGTTCCACCGTAAAATCATCCACGGATCCTCAACAACGTCTAACACCAACAAAACTCAGAATCAAAAAAAGAAGAGAAAAGAGAGTTCCAAATCCAGAACAGAATGAAACCGAGGAAAAGAGAAACCATATGAATCTAAATCAAACCTGAAGCACGAATCCAAACGAACGCGAAACTGAGAGATCAAGAGAGAGATGAATCAGAGCTAGATTGCAACTTATCTCCCCTTGTTATCGGTGCGGGGAAATCATGGAAGGAATGGTTGATTCATTGGTATCGTGAAGTTTGAGGTACGATTGTTGTGATCTGCGCTTCGGTTTGATTATTAAGGTGCAATTTGTTTTGAAAATTTGATCTTTCATCTTAAAAAGGGAGTAATAGTGTTTGGTGGATCTTTAAGTTTTATACTGTTGTGGGTCTCTTTCTTTAGGGGAGTCGTGTTCATTTCTCGTTCTTTTTCTTTTTGAGACGTAAGTTTCAGAAATCCAATCGGGTCATGGAGCACCCGCTCCATCTCTTCTCTTTTTTTCCCAGCCTTTGGTTGTTTCTCCTTGGGCTAAGTCCAGGCTGTTCCATCAGTTTTTTGATGCACCCTTCTATTTTTTGGGTTTTGTTTAATTTTCTTTTAGGTTTTAGACCTTTGTTTTCATTAGAGTTTAAATAGGGATAATGAGTTAATTAGATTTAGTTATTTTAGGTTTGGTTAATTTTTTTTTAAAAAAACTAGAATTTAGATTTAGTTAATTTGAGGATTTGGTTTAGTTAGTTTCTTTTAAATTATATTTGGTTAATTTGAGTTTTTCTGATTAGTTTTTAACTAGACTTTTTTAATTAGAATTTTCCAATTAGTTTCATTTAGATTTTATATTAATTTATTATTTAGTTACTAATTAGATTTTAAATTAATTTGTTAGTTAGTTTCTTATTTAGATTTTATTTGATTCTTAAATCAAGCTTGATAATCCTGGATTCTTATTTTAGTTGATTCTTGATGTTCGACTTTGAATTTGATTCTTGATACCTTGGAAGCTTTCGATGCCAATTTTGGATTAAGTGTTGGTTAATCTTTGTTGCCTATTACCTGATTCCAAAGGAAAGTTACCATGTTGATTTGTAAGTCATTTTTTAGCTGGTTTAAACCTTTCTCTCCTCACCTTTGTGACCTTTTTAGGATCAGCTCCCCTTTGGCTTTATTAGAGCCATTTTGTTACAACTTAGAGATAGGTTTGGAGTTTTTGAACTCCATGTGGGTACCATTATGATGTGTACTCATTTCCCCCTTTGACTTTGTTTAAAGTCAGCCTTTAGGTTAGTTTTTCAATTTAGACTTAGAGAGTTTGTTAACTCTATGTGAGTATCATAGTTATGAGTACTCATTTCCCTTTGGAACCCTGACCATAATTAAGAGTTCCTCGTCCCTAGTTAGGCGAACTACGGAGGCTATGATTCCTCTTTCCTAGTCAGGATACGTAGGCACAATATGTGATATCTTGTTGAGCCCGCTAACAACTAACAACTAGCTCCCCTTATCTCACGCTGTCGTACGATCGAGACTAGTTTACCTTTCCCTTTATCCTAGCCTTAGGATTGGAGTCGTCGTATTCCATGTAAGTGTCATAGTGATGAACACTTACTTTCCCTGTTTAACTTAGCCTTAGGATTGGAGTCGTCGTACTCCATGTAAGTGTCATGTTTATGAACACTTACTTCCCTCTAGAACCTTGATCATTATCAAGAGTTCCTCGTCCCTAGTTAGGTGAACTACGAATGCTCTGATTCCATTCTAGTCATGATACGTAGGCACGATATACGACGTCTTGGCGAACATACTTAGTGTACATACCCTTAGGTCTTTACCTTAGCACAGTTCCCTTAGCAAGAAAACTATAAAATAATACAAATACTAACAAGAGGTTCTTGTAGAGTACTACAGATACTTAGGATGCTAACACCTTCCCTAGGTATAACCAACCCACGAACCTATATCTCTTTCATTGCTTTTACATTGCAATTAGGGTTTTCGATCTTTTCCCTTTCCTTTGGATAAATCAAATCTCGGTGGTGAATTTCAAAGATTTGTGATTCAAGTTAATTAATACCTTGATATTCGATTCTCACCACAACAGAAATGGCGACTTCACTGGGGAGGGTTTCCCTAAGAGGGTTAAGCCTATCTTGTTTGCATTTGTGTTATTTTATATGTTTGCTTGCTTGTATACTTGTATATTTGTAAATATCTGTGTATATATCTGTTATGCCTGGTTTTTTCTGTATGCAGGGTGGTTAACTTGAGTGGTGAGATAAGTCCTAACCCGGACTTGAGTGTACACCTATGATAGGATTGTGGTATAATCAATAGTTAGCTGTTGGGAGTAGTCCTAACATGTCTAGAATATGATAACCATGCTCAGTGGAGGCCCCTTTGGGATTACTGATGTCAGATGCGAGTAGTCGTATTGACATTACTTTTTCCGACCTAGGAGTCCGTGAAGCTAAGGACCATTAGTTACCCTTTACCCCACTTGGCCTTTTTAGGACGTAGTGCATTGATCATCCGGGTGTAGACCTGTGGTGGTTGTCATGCGATGCTACACTCAGACGAGTTTATCTTGAGAATATTGTTGGCCCGCATGAGTGGTCGTGTAATCTGATAATATCCAAAAGATTTATCGATGACTCTGGGAACTGTTTATAACCCCAGTATGTAGATATAATAACCCATAATACACACCTTTTGGGATGGGTAGACCATGGCTCCACGCACGTGATCTCCAAACCTAGGCCATATTTGCTTGTTGCATGTATATATGTGTATATGTGTTTATCTGTATATGTGTGTTTATGCATCCATACATTCATGCATTCATGAATAACCACTTGGTTTTAAGGAATTCAGCTATCCATTCCTTTGCAAAAATCAATAGAGATCCTGGATTTTAAAGCGAAACTTTTTAGTTTTTTCCAAAATGGTTGCTACTTGCTTTTGAGTTCCTTGAAACCATATGGCTTGCATTAGTATTGCATGCGTATGTCGTTACATTCGCATTTCATTTGCATTTCTCAGCCATGAGTCTTATCTGTCCTTTGTCCATAACTCACCGGTTGACTTCCCAAAGCCAACATTAGCTTGAAGTAGCTTTTGAAGGATCATGAACTCAGGAGAGCAGAGCTAATTTGTGACCAGAGCGGATTTTGAATTGTTTAAAGATCAGTTGGATCAGATTTTGGAAGCTATGGCAGCCTTGGCAAAGAGAGATGACAATATTCAGAGGACTGTTGTGAACAATGTTGCTCAAGCTTAACCTGTGCAGATTCCTGTTGAGAAATAGGTTATACAAGAACGTGCCATCATTCGAGATGGAAATTCCTCTTCTATTGATGTCGTGGAATATTGTAGCTTCGCATTCTCTGAGCCAGATTCCCAAGAGGTAGCCCCTGTGGTGGAAATTAAGGACCCGCGATACATTGAGATAATGGAAAAATGTCGTGCCTTGAAAGAAAAGCTTGATGCCATTAAGGGTTGTGACGCTGCTGATCTGAATGCTTTGAACATGTGTTTGGTACCCGACCTTGTGACGCCTTCAAAGTTTAAGTCGCCAAAGTTTGAGAAGTACAAAGGAGATAGTTGTCCGAAGCAGTATTTGGTGATGTTTTGCAGAAGAATGACTTCACATGTCCGTAACGACAAACTCATGATTCACTGTTTCCAAGATAGACTGAGTGGGGCATCTTTGAATTGGTACATGCAACTAGAGAGTCGCAACAGCTAATCATGGTTAGACCTAGCTAATGCCTTTGTGAAGCAATATAGCTACAGTCTTGACTTGGCTCCCAGTCGCCTGCATTTGCGAGACTTATCTCAAGAAGACAATGAATCCTTCAGAGGATATGCTCAGAGATGGAGATAAGTATTTGCTCGCGTCCAACCACCACTCTTAGATAAGGAACTGGTTTACTGGTTCGTGGATACCTTGCAAGGCCCGTACCGAGAAAAGTTGTTTAGCATTGTAACATCAAACTTCTCTGACTTGGTAATAGCTGGAGAACGCATTGAGAGTGGTCTTAAGAACGGAAAAATCTGAGGTGCCTCAAAAATCCCAGCTAGTGAGAGTGAATCGGTTGTCAGTTCTCAAGAAGAATGGGAAGAAGAAAATAATTCCATTGGGGAGTCTCCGATACCTCATCCTCAACACTCATGCAACTCAAGTGTTAGGAGTCAGCAATCTTTTGGGTCACTGCATCAGACACCATTCTCTTCACAATGGCAATATTCTTCTCCAAATCAACGGTCCTACCGCCGTAATCCTCGTCAGAACGTCCGACCAAGGCCAATGAAGCCAGAAAGACATTTCACTCTGCTGCCAATGTCTTACAGTCAGATCTTGCCAGATTTAATCAAAAGTGGATTGATAGTGCCAAAGGAGATAGATCCAGTGATCCCTTTATATCCACCAGCCTTCGACGCCAGCGCCCGATGTGACTACCATGCTGGGGCATAGGGGAATTCAACTGAAGACTGTAAGGTACTCATAAGCAAGGTTTAGACTCTGCTTGACTCTGAGATGTTCTCATTCACGCCTTAAGGCATTCAAATCGACAATCTTTCACCTAATCAGATGGGTTCATCAGACTCTGTTATGGAAGAAATTGTCGAGGATAGATGTGAAGATGGTTCTCAAATAGATCTCGATAATCAACTCTGAAGATGTTTATCTCATTTTGGCAAATCAAGAAAGGAAGACCCAGTCCTCGAAGTTGGCAACCTTTTGGTTGTTCCAGCATTTTCTGTTGTATTTTCTTTGCATGTTGAATTTGTATTTGCTTGTAAGCTGTTGTTTTTTTCGAATTGCCAAGATTAATGAAATGTTTATGCATCTTTTGATTAAGTTCATTCGTATTCACTCTTTCTCTTTCCTTTCGTTGTTAAAAGAAAAACAAACAAAAAAGATTTTTTCTCTCCTTTCCATCCATTTGTCTTTATCAAAATGTTGTTTAAGCAAAGATTGGGGAGGATGATGAAAACATTATACCCGTAACTGCTGTTAGTATGCTTTTAATTAAACTTTGTCGATGATGTAAGGCATTGTTTCAATGCCCAAACACTGGAGAAATAAGGAATATAATCCCTTGTTAACCCATTCGAGCTTAGAAGTATGAGTTTTTTTTTTCTTTCCTTACAAAAACCCATAATCTCAACCTTGGGGTGGGTAGTTCTCAGTTTAACTTGGTTATACATTCGAATGCAAGAGATTCATGCAAGACATCTGTCAACTCTCTTAAATCAAGTGAGAAATATTGTACAAGTTGTTCCCAAAGCGATAAATAAGGAAGGATCTTTAAGAAATCCTTACCCGAAGAATGAGTTGAGTCCCTTTCAAGGCAAAAGCTAAGAAAGATGGGAAACTCATGAATTTGCCTTATACAAAAAGGTTTGTATGACAACCAATAAGAGCTTGACCTTAAGTCCTTACCATGAAAGCCCACGAGGTTAAAAACAGCTAAATGTTGTAAGGGAGTAGTGACTACCCTAGGTGTCTCCGGTTATCATCGGTTCAATTCCTAGCCTATAGGAACCTGAATGTATAGCCTGAGTTAACTGAACGTAGGATTGAAGTTCATTTTGAAGATTGGGCGGGGACAAACAAACTTTGTGCCTTTATCCTTTGTTTCATGAGCCGTGAACCAAGCCACGTTACAACCCTTAAAAGACCTAATTGAGGTAAGGTTGTTTTGAAAGCATACTACAACAAGGTTGGATAACCTGACTCCCAATGATGTTTTCTAATTTTTTGTGTTGATCACATCATCTGTCACTCCGTAAGTGACTAGATCCACTTCATGTTGATTATTTAATCACTCCACTGTGTTTTATCAATAAACTTTGATTTCAAAAGCTTTCATGAATGTTGCATTGAAATTTCCAATTTTTAATGAACAATACTGTTTGCAAGGTAATCCAATATCAAAGGAATCCCAACAAATACAGCCAACTAGGGAATTTGATTTGGTAAAGGAAGCTCAGCCTGAGGCAACCAATTTGGAGGATTTGTTAATCAACCGTTCAAGGATTTAATGAATCAGGGGCAGAACTCTTCAAAGTTCAGAATATTGGAGCAAGCCGTCTTAAGGTCGTCTTAGGGCAAGTCATATCCCAAACTTTTTTCAAGGCGAAGGACTCCAATGACCCACCAACAGGGGCAAGTTTGTTTCCCACTTGTTACCCCCACAGTCCGAGGACTCTATTTTACAAATATAGTTAGTCTGGGGCAACTCCTTCACAGATCAGCAAGTTTGAGGTCTTTGTTGTGCAAATGTAGTTAAACTGGGGCAGTTACGTCGAGATTTGTGAATCTCTCCAAGAATTTGAAGACATTGAGACATCTTGTATGCCAATTCTTCTGTAAAATCCTCTTGATATTTTCTTCCAATAGACTAGGTAATTTGGGGCAGATAAGACTTGAAGATTATCACACTGTTCTTGTGATATCTTTTGCCATCTCCCCAGTAAGTTGTTACTTCAGTTGATCTCGGAAGTTTCCCATGGATCTCCTCCTCCAACAAGGAAATCAGGCTCATGATGGCAATCCTTAGTGAAGTCATTGTGTTATACCCCGCGTGGAATAATCTTTTCCCCAGAGAAGGTTGTAACCTTGAAGTAGAATTGGTTGTTCTGCCTGTTCATCCTTATTGATGGTCCAATCTGATGAAGTTGGCTGGGTATCCTTGTCGAGATGTTTATTTTATCTCCAGTTTTGCTTCCCTTTGTTTGTTTTGTCAGCATAAGCATAAGTATAAACATGGCATACATGCATTTATACATATGTATGGCATCTGAGCATTTTTGCTATCTTTCTGGTGTTTACCTGTTTCGTTCACTTTGGCGTTTATCCCACCAAGTGATTGGGTTTGTCTATTTTTTCCAATAGGCTCATCACCTTTAGGCATAAAGTGTCCATCCTTTCTAAATTCCCCACAGAGTTCGATCCTCGTGGATGATGGTTGCTTCAGTCATCTTTTCCATGTTTGGATAAGATAAATCCCCATTTGAGTTCATTCCTCAATGGTTGGAGTCTTGTTTGACCGTTTCTTTCTAGCTTGTTCCTAGATTGAACTTTGGTCCCTGGCAGTGATGCTTTTGAACCTAGTTTGAACGTGCATTTATTTTGCACGGTGTCTTGCAGGAAGAATCTTTTACAGATCCTCGTTGAAGACAAACTCCATTCTCCAGCAGGGTTGTTATAACATATCCTTGGAATTTATACTCAACAAGTAGCAGTCTCCTTGAGAAACTTGTTTTGTCATTGGTATTTTGTGACGATAAGTGGCAATCTCTCTTGAGAAGCTTATATGTCTTTGGCATTTACCTCAATTTTTTGTGTACAACAAGTGGCAATCTCTTTGAGAAGCTTGTTTTCTATGGCGATAAGTGGCAATCTCTCCTAAGAAGCTTATCCGTCTTTGGTGTTTTCCTCAACTTTTTGTAGATAACAAGTGGAAATCTCTTTGAGAAGCTTGTTTTCTATGGCGATAAGTGGCAATCTCTCCCGAGAAGCTTATCCGTCCTTGGTGTCATTCAACCTTTTATGGTTACAATTATTGTTACTCTCGATCAGTCATTTCCATCAACCGCTTTTGATGACGACTTTCAAATGTATTTCTTGTCCATCAACCCCTTGATGATATTCCTATTTGAGGTGTTTCTTTCCGTCAACCCTTCTTGACGATGTAGTCCGAGATCAGGTTTCTTTCTGTCAATCCTTTGACGATATATTCCTTCAGACATGGTTTCATTCTGTCAACCCTTTGACGATGATATTGTTTGGTGAATTGTTCTTTCTGTCTATCCTTTGAAGAAGTGTTCCTTCGGACAGGTTTTTATTCTGTCAATCCTTTGACAATGATGATGTTTTGGTGAACTGTTTCTTTCCGTCAACCCTTTTTGACGATGTGGTCCAAGATCAGGTTTTCTTTCTGTCAATCGTTTGACAATGATGATGTTTGGTGAATTGTTTCTTTCTGTCAATCCTTTGACAATGATGATGTTTGGTGAATTGTTTCATTCTGTCAATCCTTTGACAGTGATGATGTTTGGTGAATTGTTTCTTTTTGTCAACTCTTTGATGAGGTGTCTCTTTGATGAAGTCATTTTCCCTTCGATCAACCCTTTGACAATGTCAGATGGTTTTGTCCCATCAATCCTTTGATGATGCCACTCTTTAGTGAATATTTTCCAAATTGGATCGTATCCGTCAACCCGTTGACTCTCAAGTTTATGTATCTTTTTGTCAACCCTTTGACAATGTCACTCATTAGTGAGATTCTCTTTCCCCCAGTGGAGACCGTCTTTCCGGTTCAATCTCCAGTGAGGATCTTTTCTTCTAAAGTGTCAACCGATCATGCTTGAACCTGTTGTTCCATCACTTTAGATGTTTTGTTTTATTCTCTTCTCCAGTGGATACCGTATTTTCGATTCAAACTTCATTGAGGATCTTTTGTTCTAGAATGTCATTCGGTCACATTTGAACCTGATGATCAATCATTCTAGATACCTCCATTAGAGCCCAACTTTTGGTTCTACTTCCAATGAGGATGTTACTTTTATCTTGCTTTGGTCCAATCCTAAAGCTTTGAGGGTTGTGTCCTGTCTTTTGTCCTAGAGTGTCAGCCAGTCATGCTTGAACTTGTTGATCCACTACTCTGGATATTCCCCAGTGGAGACCATCTCTTGGTTCTATCTCCAGTGAGGGTCCCTCCCTTCTAAAGTTCCATCTGGTCACATTTGAACCAGTTGCTCAATCACCTTAGATTCCCCAGTTTGTTTCAACTTCCCCAGTGTTGTTATTATCCCAAGTGAGTGTTTACTCATTATGTTAACTCGTTCCTTGTTTGCTTTCGTCTTCGTCTGCATTTCTGCATTTAACATCCCATCATTTTCATCATCCTAGAGTTCATGGCATGTCAGCACTATAGATTAGTTTTGTCTATAGCATAGCATGTCATTGCATCTAAGGGCAAAATTTTCGGTTATCTATATTTAAATACATTTCACCATGATTTCATGAGGATTATCATCACTCATGTCATCCGGTGAAGATATTTAAATAGGGGCAACTGTCATACCCCAAATTTTACCCTCAAATTCTCTGATCATTTTCATATCATTTTAAGTCACATCATTTTCGCATTTACAGTTTTGTAGCCCATTAATCATAGTCATGCATTTTTCGTCTAATTTTTGTCACCTATTATTTTTTTTATTTTTTTTATTATTTATTCAATTATTTTTATGAGTTTTGGAACTTTTCTTCTTTTTTTTTTAATTTAGAATTTTGACTTTTTATTACTTCTAAGTCACTAATTTAATTTAAAATCTGTTTCTTCTTTTTGTTATTATTAGTATTATATATTATTATCATTATTATTATTATTATTATTATTATTATTATTTTATTATAATTTTATTATATTTTTCATTTTCATTTATTTATTTATTTTATTATTTTATCATTATTTATTTTATTATTATTATTATTATTATTATTATTATTATTATTATTATTATTATGTTATTATTATCACAAGCCATTAGCCAAAACAACAAAGTCTTCAATTCAATCAATATCACCACAAGCAATAAGTAAGACTAGCAGTAAAAATAGAAGTCCACATGAGATCCGTCTGATGCAAAGAGATAAGTTGGTCAATGATGGAAGCTTGAGTCCCCCAAAGAAGCCAACACTGCCAACACCAAATTTTCACCTCAAGCTTCAATACACCAACACCATTTGAACAACCTCCAAGATAAACTTCCCAGCCAAACATCCCACCAAGCGCAACCGTCCAAAAATACCATCCTGCAATTCGTACAACCAAGACCCCACATTTCCAAGCCATACAACAAACCAAAAAATAATTGTACAACTTTCTGGTCCTGCTGCAAAATCACAAACCTGCTACCTTGAAGGCTTGAACAACAATTTGACACGCAACAACAACAACCATTAACCTGCAAATTCCACGCTAGAAAAAAACTTGTGAAAACAACGTTATGGACCAAAAACCTCCCACCGCGAAACCTGCAACAACAAGACAAAAGGGCAAATGGATTGGTACCACAACTTAAGGAAGAAGTTGTTTCGTGAATTTAAAAAGAGAGGGGGAGAGAATCAGCGGGAGGGGAGAACTCACCTTGTTGTCTAACAAAAAACAGTAGTGAAAACAATTCCTCACTTTTCCAACCTTTGAAATCTTCTTTCAGCAACACTATCAAGACAAAATACACCATATCCGCGTCTCCAGACCTCCCTCATTCACTACAACCTGCCAACATGAACAAACACTATTTTGCAAAATCCCAGCAAGTTAAAGCTTCCAACAATCGAAATCACCATTAAAACACTACACATTCTTCACCACCTCCTTGTTCTGCATCGCCATCCCCTATTGTCTTCACTATCTTCTCAATTAATTAGAGAGATTGGTTAATTTGAGTTTTTCTGATTAGTTTTTAACTAGACTTTTTTTAATTAGAATTTGCCAATTAGTTTCATTTAGATTTTATATTAATTTATTATTTAGTTTCTAATTAGATTTTAAATTAATTTGTTCGTTATTTTCTTATTTAGATTTTATTTGATTCTTAAATCAAGCTTGATAATCCTGGATTCTTATTTTAGTTGATTCTTGATGTTCGACTTTGAATTTGATTCTTGATACCTTGGAAGCTTTCGACGCCAATTTTGGATTAAGTGTTGGTCAATCTTTGTTGCCTATTACCTGATTCCAAAGGAAAGTTATCATGTTGACTTGTAAGTCATTTTATAGTTGGTTTAAGCCTTTCCCTCCTCATCTTTGTGACATTTTTAGGATCAACTCCCCTTTGGCCTTACTAGAGCCATTTTGTTACAACTTAGAGTTAGGTTTGGAGTTTTTGAACTCCATGTGGGTACCATTATGATGTGTACTCATTTTCCCCTTTGACTTTGTTTAAAGTCAGCCTTTGGGTTAGTTTTTCAATTTATACTTAGAGAGTTTGTTAACTCTATGTGAGTACCATAGTTATGAGTACTCATTTCCCTTTGGAACCCTGACTATAATCAAGAGTTCCTCGTCCCTAGTTAGGCGAACTACGGAGGCTATGATTCCTCTTTCCTAGTCAGGATACGTAGGCACAAGATGCGATATCTTGTTGAGCCCACTAACAACTAACAATTAGCTCCCCTTATCTCACGCCGTCGTGCGATCGTGACTAGTTTACCTTTCCCTTTATCCTAGCCTTAGGATTAGATTCGCCGTACTCCATGTAAGTGTCATAGTGATTAACACTTACTTTCCATGTTTAACTTAGCCTTAGGATTGGAGTCGTCATACTCCATGTAAGTGTCATGTTTATGAACACTTAATTCCCTCTGGAACCTTGATCATTATCAAGAGTTCCTCGTCCCTAGTTAGGTGAATTACGAATGCTCTGATTCTATCCTATTCAGGATACTTAGGCACGAGATGCAACGTCTTGGCGAGCATACTTAGTGTACATACCCTTAGGTCTTTATCTTAGCACAGTTCCCTTAGCAAGCAAACTATAACATAATACAAATACTAACAAGAGGTTCCTGTAGAGTACTACAGATACTTAGGATGCTAACACCTTCTCTAGGTATAACCAATCCCCGAACCTAGATCTCTTGCATTGTTTTTACATTGCAATTAGGGTTTTCGATCTTTTCCCTTTCCTTTGGATAAATCAAAGCTCGATGGTGAATTTCAAAGATTTGTGATTCAAGTTAATTAATAGCTTGATATCCGATTCTCACTGCAATAATGTGCCTCAAGCAGATTCCTTTTACCACTCGCAAAAGATGAATCCCTCACCGACCCACAAAAAGACCTTCCTCATGAAGAGGTTGTTGAGGCATAAGTCAATAACACATACTTCCAATTATCTCCTTAAGCATTAACGGGCCATTTTTCTCCTCAAACTCTCAAATTTCAGGGCCTAATTGGAGGACTTACGATGATGGTTCTTGTGGATACTGGAAGCACTCATTTTTAGACGATAGGCTTCGATTTAGAGAGGGTGAATAGATCACAAATTTTACAACAAAAAACTTTTGGCAAAAATCTGTTTTCAAAATATGGTGCAGCGGAAAAACGACCGGATCGAATCGTCTAACCGAACTCACTATCGAAAAGCAATATACGTATCACAAACCAAACAGAGTGATAACGAATGTAAATTTTCAACAATGATTAAGCTACGAATCAATTAAATGCAATGCTAATTGTAACTCGTATATCCAATAAACCAAAACGCAATCAAAATACACACAAACAATTTATCGAACACATGATGTGAAATCGATAACAATTGCAAATATAGTTTATTTTGTTGTTGTTAAAAACCTATCTCAATCAAAGTAATTGTGATTATATCAACAACAACACCTTTAAAAGATAGTAGAAAACAATTTCCAATTGAATTGATCAAACAACGACGAACTCGATAAATTGCATAATCAACAATAAAAGAGATAAAGAGATGGAGAGAAAGAGACCAAGATTTATATAGGCATTTCCAATTGAATTGAGATAATGATATTAACCTTTTCTTTGCAAAAATGTTTATACAAGAGATGAAGAATGCAAACCCCAAAAATCCTATTGTTTTATGTTGATTCTTCCACCTCCAACCCTTGATCAACGCTTAATCAAGTGACCAATAATGCGGATACAATCCTCCGATTATCCCGAGCATGCAACTTGTTGAAACCCAAGATTCCCAAACACAAGTCATCGTCTCACGCTACTCCCTTGCAAAGAAACCACATTGTCCCAAGGCTTTCACTCGGTCGAATATGTGTTGACGTGATATTGTCTAAAATATTCAAATCAACCCGATCTTTAAGGAAAACTCCACCTTGGTTTTCTTATTTGAAACACACAAAGACCCAACCCAATATTCTCGGTTACACCAAACCTAGTTGGATGTTATCAACCCTAATCTAGATGTTCACCCAATCGAAAAATGATTATGTGTAGTTTAATTGTGTGTATACATAGAACAAGGGATGAAGATGATGGGCAACTTTGTAATCTGGTTCCGTTTAGGTTTTATTCACTAGGAAACCTTGCCTAGAAGAAGATGCATGTATGAGTATATATAGGTAGGTATGTGAAGAAAATGGGCAAAAAGATGCAAGAAAAATAAGATGCAAAAATAAATTTTCAAGTTTTAACTTGCATAGGTCGGCCTATGAAGGTGTTCAGGCCGGCCTGTGAGGCCACCTGAAATGCGACCCGTAGGCAGAATCTACAGGCTTAGTTCTTGAAGCCTGGGAGCCTGCCTGAAACATGTGTGTGCTGACCTGTACTAAAGCTGAGGCTTCCATAGGTCGGCCTAATCACGTATAGGTCGGCCTATGCTATTGTTTTGGCACACAAACATGATTTTTCGTGTGTATGACATGCCTAAGACCAGTAAAACTTGTTTATATACTCTTTTTATGCATCCTAAGGCTAAGGGGACAAATGAGCATCTAAATGTGGGTTGATACCGTCCAATATACAAAAGAGTTACGATGTACTATACTACCTTGTTCCTTGTTTGACATCATTCAAAACCAGGTTGTTGTAGTTAGCAATACTTAACACTCACACTCATAACATTTCACAACCAAGAATTGCCCACCACCTAAACCTACCAACCACACATATCCCACAATTCTATGTTATGGTTGGAAATGTATTACATCTACAATATGAAAGCGTTTGTAATATGTCATAACCCAAAATTTGACCTTCCTTTTTACCTTTTTACATAAGCATCTGCACTTGCATTCCCAGCATACACATCATTATTTTAATCTGTGGATTTATTGCATGTATATCTTTATCCCCACAGAGTCCCGAGGCTATTATTATATCCCCAAAAAAGAGTCGCCAAAGCATCAATACAGGAAAAACAGAAGAATTTCTATGCCTATTTATCCAAGCACATGGCCAGAGCACGGAACCACGGCCAAAGCACCTCATTTCAAGCCAAAAAAGAGGAATTTTGACTGTGGTAATCGGTTACCCAAATCAGGTTAACCGGTTACACCTTCAGTATCAGCCCAAGAAAGGCATGTTCTGGCTATGGTAACAGATTAACAGAATTCTTGTAATTGGTTACACCTACTATTTTTTCTAATTTTCAATGGTTTCTCAGCACTGCAGCAGCTACTACTCTTTTCCTTTGGTCTACATCATTATAACATCTTGTAGAAGGTTCTAGACATGTGATTACACCAGAAAATATCAACTACATTTGATACACTACCTCACCATCAATAATGCTCAATCATGCACCCTCATTTCCAATCATTTGGACCACTTGATCATTGAGTTGCATTGGGATTCTCCAACCGAGTCAACTAATACTAACTGAGTTAGACCCTAACTCATTGAGTTGGATCTAACTAACTTCAAACCAAATGACAAACCTTATTTAACTACCTCCATACGAAGCTCCAAGCCTCCACTCACTCTAAACCTATTGTCTATATAAGTGAACCTTCATATTGATGCAAAGGACCCATAACCATAGTCTTCATTCTCTCATTTTGCTCTGAGTTTTCACTCTCCATTCTCTGAATTTTCTGCATTACTCTCTCTCTCTCTCTCTCTCTCTCTCTCAATCATCATCTTCTTCCCTAAACCTCACTAAAGCTAATTCACCATTAAAGCTTAGAAAACTTTGCATTGAAGCTTGCTATTCTTTGAGCTAAGCCTCCATTCATCTTCATTTTCATCTCTGGATTCTGTAGCAATAGTAACATTCCTTTAATTTCAAGCCTTGGAAGTTAATTGTCGAAGGCGTTTTGGTGCAAACTTGGATCCGAAGTAATTATCACATTATTTTCGGTTTTCTCGCTACGGGTTGCTAGAGATCTCTGGATTTTATGGTTTTCTAAGCTTCTCTTCATCACATTTTGATCACTACAATTACCAAGGCAAATATCAGCCTTGTAGGTTGGTGAATCTTGCTTAATATATCACTTTCGATCGATTTCGCGTTTACCCAATGTAGTGCTTAGTTGTTGCTTTGCTACATGAATAATTTCTTTGCATGCTTGATTCTATTAGTTCTTGATTGCTCCGAATTAACATTAATTTTGCATCTAATTCCATGTTGTGTTACACTATGATTACATGCGATAAGTGATTCCAAAAAGTGCTTTTTGAAAATCTGTTTCTAGTGTTTTTGCAGGTGTAACCGGTTAACGCTTTTGGTGTAATCGGTTACACCCTTGCATGCGCCTCAGGATTTACTTTTTTGCAAGGTGTAACCGATTAACAACATTTCTGTTAACTGGTTACACCTGACATATTTTGCCAATATCTTGCTGCTTTGGGACTATTTTGCATGGTTTTCCTGTATACTTTACCATGCTTGACTATATTGATGTCAATGACATTGTTTTAGGTCAGCACCTACTCGCAATAACTTTTGCTTGATTAATTACATGATTTTCCTTAATTATTTTGCAATTTTGCACATGTTTGAAGCACTTTTTGCACTTTTTTGCTTATGTGTTAACATGAAAATGCTTAGAAATACATGCTAGCTTGTTCTTGTTAATGCTTTGCAATTCAACTTGATGCACTAGATTAGTTCTTCCTTGAGAAAATTTAATCTTGTTCGACATTATCTCTCACGCTTGCTTTGATGATCTTTTGACTCGCTTGAAAGATTATTGGCATTCCTCTTTAGGATCTCCTTATAGCTTTTATTTCTTGATCCTGTTTCGAGTCGGACGTCTGCACAACAAACTGGATCACTGTATAAATTGCGTCGTTACTCTGTCAATCTCGATCTCCTTACTACGCTTTGAGTGCTACAGAAGGAATGAGAATGGAGAATTCCTACCCTTATTCTGGCTATTTTTGGTAAGGGATAATGGCCTTGTGCCTGGAGTAGTCATCTATATCCCCAGACCGTAGTGTCTCTTTAGTCGACCCTTGGTCACGCATTCCTGCCCCGAACCTTCATATTTCTTTTTGGGTTAATCACCTTTTGGTTCAGTACCCATTCCTTTGGTTAATCACAGTTCGTCTGTTAAAACCAATCTCTCTCTTTCTTGTTGGGTTAATCACCTTTTGGTTCAATACCCATTCCTTTGGTTGATCACCGTCTGTTGGTTAAAAGACCAATTTTCTTCTTCCCTAGCGAAGTCGCCAACTTCTCTCCTTTCTTCGGTTAACCACTGTTTATAAGTTAAAATACTGAATCTCCGGTGGAGTAAGCAACCTTCTCTTGGTTCTAACCTCCCTTTTTGTTGGTTAACCACTGCCTTTCAGTTAAAAGACCAACCTCTTCTCTTTCTTCGGTTAACCACTGCCCTTCAGTTAACATACCGAGTCTTCTTGGGTTAACACATTCTTTGGGTTAAAGCACCCTTTTCATTGGTTAACCACTGCTTGTCAGTTAAAAGACTAACTTTTCCCCTTTCTCTTTGGTTAACCACTTTCTTTCAGTTAAAATACTGAATCCACTGTGGGTCAAACACCAACTTTTGGTTAAAGCACCCATCTGCTTAGTTAATCACCGTCCGTCGGTTAGAAAACCAATTTATCACACTCCCTCCCCCAGTGGAGTCAAACCCTTTTCTTGGTTAACCACTGCCTGTCAGTTAAAAGATCAATTCCTTTTCTTTTCCACAGCAAGGGTCGATTTCTTTTCCCCTAGTAGGGTCCAACTTTCCTTTTCCTTGGGTTAACCACCGAGTCTTAGTTAAAACACCGTTGCCTCTACTCATTGCTCTTACTTTTCTTACTCCTACCTCTTATGCCTCTCTCTTGGTTTTGACACCATTTCTTTGCTCTTCGCTCTTGGTTTTGACATCATTCCTCTCTTTTTTGCCTTAGTTCTCCGAACTACGTAGGCTCTAAATTCCTCATTGCACCATGAGGATACGTAGGCACAAGATTGCGAAATATTGGCGAGCCACCTTATCCTTTTCTTCCATGGTTCCATGAACTACGGAGCTCTGAATTCCTCATTGCACTATGAGGATACGTAGGCACGAGGGCCCCAATCCTCCGCGAGCACTTTCCTCGTCCCTTTTCCTTCCCTCTTTAGTGAGTAGCCTTTAGATAGAACACTCATCCGAGCCTAGAAGCATTCAGAATAGTTCCCGTCGAGTACGAAGGATGCGTGGGGTGATAATACTTTCCCCTCGCATAACTGACTCCCTTACCCGTTTATTTTTCCCTTGGGTTTTATCGATATTTTCCCTTTCCTTTTGGAATAAATAAAGTTCGGTGGCAACTCTGTTGTACCGTCGAGTGTGCGATGCGCTCAGGTATAATCCTGCTAGCTTCAGTTGGCGACTCGAATAGGGAGTCCTTGCTCTTACAAGTTGGAGTATCGCCTAGTTTTGTTGGTTTCCTTGTTTGTTTGGGTGTTTATCTTTATGCTTTACTTGCTTTATCATTATGTTATTTATCGCATTTTTTACTGCTTTAAATAATCATATGTTGCATACTCTGGATATCTGATATATTTTTTTTGCTTTTGCTGGGATGGGTTGATGTTACTCGAGAGAAGCTCTATACCCGGGCTTGAGCATACACACATGATAGAATCGTGGATAATCGTGTCGCCTACGTTTCGCACGTTGGGTTGTCACGACAGCCACACCCATACTAGTTTCACTTGAGAATACTTTTATCCTGCGAGATTTCGCTACGGCAGGGTATTTTCACTTGATTCCATGACACCGGGAGACCTTCTAGGGACCGCCTTTGGAATACTATAACACACATGTGAGGGGATATTGGATTTTTCTGCAGGAAACCAAGACTTGTCATACCATTTATTCTCTCGTACATGTCATACCTTTGCACCTACACAGAGTTATATATGCAAATTATCCAGATTATTCAGATTGTGCTGACTTCTTGATTCATATGTTGCATATCATTTCATCATGTCAGTTAATTTTTGCATGTGCATTTCCAGGGTATTCGAGAGCTTGATCTTTTTTGACATAATCAAAAGAAGATGAGTACTGGTTGCAGAGGTATCTATAGCTACAAGTTTGTGGAACCTAAGTTGAAGACTTTGAGAGGCTTAGCATCCCGTCTGACTGAGGATCACAGAGTTGTTTTCAAAGATGATTATGGTAATCTTCTAACCATCCTCAACACTGAAGTCAATGTCACAGCCATCCATACGCATGTTCAATTTTATGACCCGCCGCTAAGGTGCTTCACATTTCAAGATTATCAGTTAGCACCAACACTTGAGGAGTACTCTCATATCTTAGGGGTTGAGATCAAGAATCAAGTTCCCTTTATCTATACCAATGGATTTCCGAAAAATCACCTTATTGCTGAAGCTCTCTATGTTGATAAGAAGGATGTGGATGCCAATCTCAAAACTAAGGGTGGTACTCGAGGGTTTACTGTGAAGTTTCTGGTAGATAAAGTCATTTCTTTTGTTGAGGTTGGAAGTTGGAGTGCCTTCAGCGTTGTGCTTGCTTTGCTTTTGTATGGGATCGTGTTGTTTTCAAACATGGAATATTTTGTGGATCAAGTTGTTATCTGTATCTTCTTGACCAAGAACTCTGCTCCTATGCTCCTGGATGACACCTATTATTCTATTCATTCAAGGAATGAAAATAAGAAAGGAACTATCGACTGTTGTGCTCCTATGTTATACCGTTGGTTCATGTCTCACCTACCGCAGAAGGGTCCCTTAGTTGAGAACAAGGGAAATCTCAAATGGTCTCAAAGGATCATGTATTTGACTGCCGATGACATCTCTTGGTATTCTCGAGTCTACGACAATACCAAAATTATTCTTCATTGTGGTAAATTCCCTAATATGCCACTTTTAGGTACAGAGGGAGGGATTAACTACAATTTAAGACTAGCATTCCACCAATTGGGGTATCCTATGCCTGACAAGCCAGATCCTGATAAATTGGAGGAGTTCATCTTTCATGAAGGGGTTGATGACCTGGGATTATTGAAGAGGTTTAGTGCTTCCTGGACACAAATTCACCATGAAGGAAGAGCTAAATTAGGTAAGAAGAACTGCATAGCAAAAGAAGACTACACACAATGGGTCAAAGAAAGGGTCAAAGAGATCTTGCTGTCATTTCCTTATGAGCCTTTCATGAATGTTAAGCTTCCCGAACTTGCCATTATTCCTCCATCTGAAGTTAACCAACTCAAGCAGACTATTGAGATGTTGAAGAAGGAGAATATTGATCTTTGATTTAACCTTGATAAGGTCACATTCGAGAAGGAAAGCTTACAGATTGACCTCCACCAAAAGAGGGAGAGCATGCTCAAAGAGGTGGAAATCGAACAAAACAAGCGGAGGAAAGTAGGTGATGTTCTGAAGGGTACTTATAATGGACTCACCTCAAAGAAAAGGCAACTCGCCGACACTCAATATCAAGCCTACAAAGACAAACTCAGCCACAAGAAACAGCTTGGAGAACTCTGAGGAAAGCTATCAGAATACAAGTCAAAGTTGTGGAATGAATAAGACCTTGCTACCCAGTTGGTGAAAGACCTCTTGCAACGTCAAGCCGGGCTCGACAAAGTTTTCAGTGAGATCCAGAAGCTGCAAGGCCAAGCGCATCAGAACTGAGAGGAAGTCGGTCAACTCAACCTAGAGAGTACTCAGTGGGAACGCCAAAGCCGCCATCTGCAAGTCCTCTTGGATCAGAAAGAGGCCTTCCTACAAAATCTCCTTCAAGGATCTAATCACTCTTTACTGCGTAACCTCATGAAGGATGCAAATTATTGGGGTGAGAGACACGCTCGCTTAGCCAGATTTACCGAGCGCGCGCTTGAAGATCTTCCAAGATTGTTGAAGGATGCTTATGCTGATGTGCTGCCACACAAGACTCCATGGGTCGTTTTTCATTTCTTATCTGTTTGTAGGGTGGTTTTTTATAGGATCAAATTTGATCTTGTTGTAGCCCAAAAGGCAGACCTATGAATTGTACTTTTCCCTTATTAAATGAAATGAGAAGTTTTCTTGCCAGTTTTATCTTTGTGCCTTTACTTTTATGCTTTATGATTACTATTAACAAAGATAAAAGCTCGAGAATTCCTGGAATTAATACTTTATTTTTGCATGTATTGCATTCATTCATGCACACATATGCACGACCATCATTTGGAAAAACAAAATGCTTACACCATCAATTTCTACCTTGTAGGAAGACGACGACTCGACATCGTTATTTCACTTGATCAAGCAAGTTAAAGATCATGGCTGACTATGAACTTGAGAATGCTGCTTACAAGGAAACCTTGGCTTAGTTTCAAGGAAGGATGAATCAATTCCAAACTAACATGGATACTATCATGGAGTTCCTTCGTGCTCGGAAGGACGTTGTTGCTGCTGCTAGTGTTATTGCTACCACCATTGATGCAACTGTTGCCACTCCTGCTGTTAATTCTACTTCTGCTGTTGTTGAAGCGCCAGTCGAGACTGTGATTCAACCTGTTGTCAAACTAGTCCAAATAGGCTTCCTGCAGCCTATCCGTGGGGAATTTCTCCAAACTTCACTCCTCAGATCGCCAATGGGGGTGCTTTTGTGCCTTATCAAACTTTTGCTATGCATGTGCCCAATGGGAACTCTGCTGCTTACCCATGGGGCATGCCTACTCCGCTTCCACCTCTCGTGGTTAATGCTGATGATCGTGAGATTCCTCAAGTGTAAGCTCGCCAGACTCCTGTACCAACTAGTGTTGAAACTCCTGATGATGATGAGCCAATGTACAAAGGTCCTTCTATTCGTGTTCTGGTTCCATCTTAACCTACTCAAACTGTTGTTTATAATGTTCATTCTGGAATGCCTTACCCCGGGGTATCCTCCGCTGTTGTGGTACCTCCTTCTGGTTATCCATATGGTGTTCAGATGGGTCATACTTCTAGTGAGATGGTCAATTATGGGTTGGTGTATCCATCTCAGTTTGCTTTTCCATAAGTGCCTGCTCAGACTGCGTCTCAGCCTCCTAATCCTCAAATTTTTGTTAGACCTGCTGATCAGAACAAACCAGCAGATTATAAATTATTAAATGAGAAAATCAGAGCTGTTGAAGGCTTTTTTGCTTTTGGCATGGATGCCAAAGACTAGTGTTTGATTCCAAATGTTATGCTACCGCAGAAGTTCAAAATTCCCTAGTTGCCAAAGTACAAAGGGCTGAGCTGTCCTCGAAGTCATGTAACCATGTATTGCAAAAAGATGGCATCTTATATTGATAATGATGAGTTGTTGGTGTATTGATTTCAAGATAGTTTATCTGGAGCTTAATTGGACTGGTATATGGGGCTCGAGCGTAACAAGATTTGTTCATGGAGAGACTTGTTTGAAGCTTTCTTAAAACAGTACAAGTACAACCTAGATATGTCTCCTACCAGACTACAATTGGAGAATCAGTCTCAATGCACAAGTGAAACTTTCAAAGAATACGCGCAGAAGTGGCATGAAATGGCCTCTCGAGTGCGACCCGCTCTTTCTGATACGGAGTTGGTCGATATCTACATAGGGACATTACAAGGGTTGTATTACAAGAAAATGGTGGGAAGTTCTTCTTCGAACTTTGTTAACATTGTGACTATCGGTGAAAGAATTGGAAATGGGTTGAAGATTGGTAAGATTTCTGGTACTTCTACTCAACAACCAGCCAACAAGAAACCACATAACAACTATGCAAAGAAGAAAGAAGGTGAGGCGAATGCTGTAATGGCAAAAGCCCCTCCTCAATATCAAGTTACCATGGTTCATATGCCATACTATCCATACCCTTATGTTGCTGCTGCCCAGTATCAACAACCGCCATATTAGTATCAACCACAACAACAGGCTCAGATTCCTCAGACTCAATAGCCACAACGTCAGCAAGCTCAGCAAAATAACAGAAATCAAATCCATAACATAAAAGGGAATAACAACAATCAGAACAACGGCAAGTGCACACACTTTGATATGATTACCGTGCCGTACACAGAATTATTTCCTTATCTTGTTCATCAAGGGGAAATTGTACCAAAGGAAATTCCACCTGCGCCTCTCCCGTATGGCCCGAAACATAATCCTAATGCATCATGTGCTTACCATTCTGGGTACATTGGACATGCTACTGAGGATTGTATTGTTTTCAAGACCAAAGTACAAGAGCTAATTGATCAGAAGATTCTGACATTCATTGAAGAGTGTCCCAATGTACAGACTAATCATTTGCCTACTCATGATGGACCGGGGATTAACATGGTTGAAGACAATGAAGGGGTTGAACTGATCAGAGATGTCAATGAAGTGAAAACTCCAATGACTATTGTGATTAAGAAACTGAATGAGCATGGGATATTGAAGGGTCTTCATGAGGAGTGCCCTATCTGTGAAACTAATCCTAATCAGTGCTGAGAACTGAAAGGGTGTGTTCAGATTCTGATGAACAGAGGTATGGTCCAGTATGCTAGATCCATAGCTATTGAGAAAGTAGCTACCATTGAACCATTCACAATCATCTACAAAAGAGTTCCCGTGGAAGCTCCAAAGAAGAGGATTCAACCCATTACTATTTATGTGCCCAAGCCATTCCCTTATCAGAGCTCTAAGGAGGTGCCTTGGAAGTATGATTCTACTGTGTACTCTAGGGGTCGAGAACTACAGTTTTATGAATCTGAGATTGTGAATATAACTGCTGATGGAGGCATGACTCGTAGTGGACGAGTGTTTGCTTCAAAGGTTACTTTAAAGCCAATGCATGTGCCAACTTTCGTCTCTCCCAAGGAGAATTATATTTTAACAACCCCTGTTATGCAACAAGGGGCATTCACATCATCTATTCCCGTGGCACCAATTACTCTGTCTGTGGATGTTGTAAAAGGGAAAGAGGTAATTGCTGATGAAAATCAAGAGTTTCTCATGTTGATTAAGAAGAGCGATTTCAAGATCGTGGATCAACTAGGGCAGACACCCTCGAAGATTTTGATCTTGTCCTAGCTTATGAGTTCACCCGCTAATAGATTGGCTTTATTGAAAGTGTTGAACGCCACCCATGTAATGCATGACATCTCTGTTAACCAGTTTGATGACGTGGTTGCCAACATAACCGCAAGTAGATATCTGGGTTTCAACGAATCTGAGTTGCCTCCTGAAGGAACCGCACATAACAAAGCCTTACACATATCAGTAACTTGCATGGATGCCTTGCTATCTCGTGTCCTCGTGTCGTGGATATCGATTCTTCCCTCAACGTGATGCCTAAGGGCACGTTGAGTCAATTATTTGTAGAAGCGAGCGAGATGAGGGCTAGCGCTTTGATTGTCAAAGCCTTCGAAGGTTCTAGAAGATAAGTGATCAGCGAGGTATATTTGCCAATCAAGATAGAACCACACTTGTTCACTATCACTTTCCAAGTGATAGACATCAACCATGCCTATAGTTGCTTATTGGGTAGACCGTGGATCCATGCCGCTGAGGCAGTTACCTCCATGTTGCATCAGAAGCTCAAATTCATGTATGACGATTAACTTGTTATTGTCTGTGGTGAAGAAGATTTGTTGGTAAGCGAGTTATCCTCCTTTCGATATGTCGAGACTGATGAAGGTATAGCTGAGGTGCCGTTGTAATGTCTCAAATTCAAAGATGTCAGCTCTACTTCTATCAATTAAGGTAAATCACCAGAAGTGACCCTATGATCTACTAAGAGTGCAAGAGAAGCTTTTGAGAAAGGTGCCCTTCCTGATTGGGGGCCAGTGGTAGATGTTGTGGAGAAGCATGATCATTTTGGACTGGGTTATCGTCCTACTCAACAAGTCAACTTAGGTGATCAAAAGAAGTTCAATCCGATCAAGTTCAACAGCGTCGGTTTCCAGAAAGGTGACACTGTGGCTGTCATTGATGATGCTGGAAGTAGCAATCAGAATGCAAGATTGGCGCGCAAGTGCCCTCCCAGTTTCAAGCTCAACAATTGGATGACTACCGTAGTTCCCAGGGTCTTTCCCTTAAAAATGAAATGCATTTTGCCTTCCTGATCCTTTGTCTTCGCCCAAGACGAAAGGATAGCTTGTAAAGGGCCTCCCGTTTTAGACATATTATGTGATCAATAAATGAAAGTTTTTTACATCCAAATCACGCCCTTTTCCTTTCTTTATTTTAATTTTTCACAAATAACAAATGGCAAAAGTTTCTTTTATTTTTACCTTTCAAAGAGATTATTCTAAGTAAAATTCTTAAACATGTAGAGAAAATAAATGCATTGATAACAACATGGCAAACATTCATTGTAACTCTAGGGTTCCAATTAACCAAGCCGAAGAAGACGATGAGGAAGATTGTGAATTACTGGCTGAACTAGCAAGGCTCCTTGAGCACGAGCAGAAAGAGATTCGGCCATACAAAGAGCCAGTGGAATTTGTCAACTTGGGTACTGATGAATTCAGAAAAGAAGTCAAGGTTGGAGCATCTCTCGCAGAGCATGTACACGCCGAGTTGGTCAAGTTATTGCAAGAGTATGTTGATATCTTTGTCTGGTCTTATTAAGACATGCCTGGTTTAGACACTAACATTGTTGAACATCACTTACCGCTCAAGCCCGAATGCCCTTCTATCAAGCAGAAGCTCATAAGGACCAGATCTGACATAACACTCAAGATCAGAGAAGAGGTGACGAAATAGTTTGATGTTGGGTTCCTAGCCACTTCCAAATATCCTCAATGGGTTGCTAACATCGTCCCGGTTCCTAAGAAAGATGGGAAGGTCAGAATGTGTGTGAATTATCGATATCTCAATAAGGCAAGCCTGAAAGATGAAGTCCCTCTGCCTCATATTGATGTCTTGGTGGACAACACTGCACAGTTCTCAGTCTTTTCATTCATGGACGGTTTCTCTGAGTACAATCAGATAAAGATGACTCCAGATGATATGGAGAAAACCACCTTTATCACGCCTTGGGGCACATACTACTACAAAGTCATGACATTCGGTTTGAAAACCGCAGGGGTAACCTACCAACGTGCCATGTTAACTCTCTTTCATGATATGATACATAAAGAGATTGAGGTTTACATGTACGATATGATTGCCAAGTCCAAGACTAAAGACGATCACTTGGACCATTTGAGGAAACTGTTTGCTAGGGTCTGAAAGTTCAAGTTGCGGTTGAATCCTACAAAATGCACTTTTAGAGTCGGATCTGGTAAACTATTGGGCTTTATTGTGAGTCAGAAAGGCATTGAATTTGATCCTGACAAAGTTCGAGCAATTCAAGACATGCCGCCTCCCAAAACTGAAAAAGAAGTTCGAGGCTTTCTGGGCAGACTTAATTACATCTCCAGATTCATTTCTCATTTGACGGTTACCTGTGAACCGATATTCAAATTGCTAAGGAAAAATCAATCGGTTGAATGGAACAATGATTGTCAAGAAGCATTTGACAAAATAAAAAAATACTTGCAAGAACCGCCGATCTTAGTACCACCGGTTCCTGGTAGGCCTTTGATCATGTATCTCACTATCCTAGATGAATCTATGGGCTGTGTATTGGGTCAGCACGACAACACGGGCAGAAAAGAACACACAATTTATTACTTAAGCAAGAAGTTCACCGATTGTGAGACCAGATACTCACTCTTGGAGAAGACTTGTTGTGCTCTGGTTTCGGCCGCTCGACGCCTAAGACAATACATAATGTGTCATACTACTTTATTGATATCCAAAATGGATTCAATAAAGTATATATTTGAAAAGTCTGCTGTCACTGGTAGAATTGCTCAGTGGCAAATGCTGCTAACTAAGTATGACATCCAACATGTTATCCATAAAGTTATAAAAGGGAGTATTTTGTCTAACTACCTTGCTCAGCAACCTGTGGAGGGTTATTAACCAATGAAATTTGACTTTTCGAATGAGTATGTTTTGTTTATCAGAGATTATGAAACTCTAGACCCTGGCATAGGACCCGAACCAGGGGCAAGATGGACGCTCTTGTTCGACAGTGCCTCCAATACTCGAGGTCATGGAATTGGTGCTATCCTCATCTCTCCAACAGGTTTTCCATCTTCCTTTCACCACCAGATTATGCTTTGAATGCACTAACAATATAGCTGGATACAAAGCATGTATCTACGGAATTGAAGCGACCATTAACATGAGAATCAAGATTCTTGAGGTCTATGGAGATTCTGCTTTGGTGATTGGCCAAGTCAGAGGGAATTTTGAGACTCAGGATACCAAGATGGTTCCATATCAAAGATACATTGCAAATTTGATTCCCTATTTTGATGAAATCACTTTTCATCATATCCCTAGGGAAGAGAGTCAACTAGCTGACGCTCTTGCCACCCTAGCATCCATGTTCAAAGTTAAGTAGAGAAACGAAGCACACACTATCTGCATTGATCATTTGAACGAACCAGCACATTGTCTAGCAATTTAGAACGAGTTTGATGACAAACCTTGGTTCTATGACATCAAAAGGTACCTGAAAAAAAAAGAGTATCCCGAGGGTATAACTATCACTGATAAGAAAGCTCTCAGATGGCTTTGTGCCAGATTCTTCTTGAGTGGTGATGTATTATACAAAAGGAATTATGACTCTGTGTTGCTCAGATGCGTGAATAGACACGAAGCAAACATGATCATAAGGTCCGTACATGAGGGCTGTGAAGGTGTACATGCCAAAGGGCCTGCCATGGCTAAGAAGATCCTTAGAGCTGGTTATTACTGGACAACAATGGAGGTCGATTGTTACAAATTTTCCAAAAGATGTCACAAATGCCAAACCTATGGTGACAAGATCCATGTGCCACGAACTCCATTGAATGTTCAGACTTCTCTTTGGCCCTTGTTTATGTGGGGTATTGATATGATTGGAATGATCTAGCCGAAAGCTTCCAACGGCCATCGCTTCATTCTGGTTGCCATCGATTACTTCACCGAGTGGGTCAAAGTTGCTTCCTATGTGAATGTTACATGACAAGTGGTTGCAAGATTCATGAAGAAAGAGATAATTTGCCGCTATGGTATTCCTAGCAGCATTATCACTGACAATGCCAGTAACCTGAATAATAAGATGATGAAGGAGTTGTGTCAAGAGTTCAAGATCGAGCACCACAAATCTTCACCATATCGGCCCAAGATGAATGACACCGTCGAAGCAACAAACAAAAACATCAAGAGGATTGTCTAGAAAATGGTCAGAACTTACAAAGATTGGCATGAGGTGCTTCCCTTCGCATTGCATGGCTACAGAACTTCTGTTCGCACTTCCATTTGGGCAACTCCGTATTTGCTTGTGTATGGTATGGAGGTCGTTCTACATATCGAAGTCAAAATCCCTTCACTCAGAGTCATCATGGAAGCTGATCTCGATGAAGCTGAATGGGTCCAATCTAGATATAACCAGCTGAATCTCATCGAAGAGAATCGAATGACAGCCATCTGCCATAGTCAGTTGTACCAGAAATGCCTCAAAAGAGCTTTTGATAAGAAAGTTCTCACTCGAGCATTCCAAGAAGGCGAACTCGTGTCAAGAGATACTCTCCTATACACTCGGATCCACGAGGCAAGTGGACTCCCAAATACGAAGGACCTTTTATCGTCAAGAAAGCCTTCTCGGGCGGAGCCCTGATCCTCACCACCATGGATGGGGAGAAGTTGCCACTACCTGAGAACTCTGACGCAATCAAAAAATATTATGCCTAAAAAAAATGAGATAAAGAGCCCGCTAGGTTGACATCCGCAAGGACAATCTAGGCAAAAATGGGTTTCCCGATGGACCAAAAAAAGAAATGTCCTGCAAAAGTTAGGGATGAACAAAAAATTTATATACAAGCCCGCTAAGTTGAAAACCCGAAAGGGCGACTTAGGCAAAAAGGAGTATCCCGGTGGACGAAAAAAAAAGAGAAAACGTCCAGGCAAAAATTAAGGATAATGACATTTGACTGCAAACACTTGAGCCTATCTTCTCCATAGTTGGACCTTAGAAGGTAAACGAGCGATCCAATCATCGTCAACAGAAGCAAGGTGTCAGAACCTAGATCTTACAGTGAATGCTAGCCAATGTTGTAATCAATGCAAAATACAAATTTCCCATTGCCATTTGCTTTATTTTTCAATTTTTGAAAATTTCCTCATCAACGATTTTTGCATCCTTGTACACACCTTATGTATAAACTTTTCATATTCAATAAAATTCATCAATTGATTTATCACTTATCTTTTTCAGTATTTTGTTTGCAAAATAAATGATTATTTGTGATCACATAATACTATAAAGCGTCCAGAACAAAAAAAGCTAAATCAACAGAGAAAGCTTTATACATTGCATGATTTACTGAAAATCTCTAAGGGATGATCAGTAGTCCCCATTTCAAGCTTAGTACGCGTCAAGCATCATCATGGTTACCCGGAAGATTGTTTGTCTTCTACCTCCTCAATAGAGCCATGTTGTTCCTTATTCCCCAGCAAAATCACGTCCTCGCAGAGTCCCCAGGCAAGTCAGAGCCGTCATTCCCCAGCATTGGTGGTCATTCGAGGATCATCTGTGCTCCTTTCTCCCCAGTAGCAGCAGTAGTGGTGGTTCAAAGATTGTCTGTATCACTTGCTCCCCAGCGGAAGATGTCGAGTCAAAGTCTGTTACCGATTGCATTTCTGCCACCCACAACACTGTCTTAACCTGCACCGCTGCATAACATAATCTCATGCATCATGTAAGATTAAGCATACATTGCATTTATCATGTGCATCAAGCATCTTTCATGACCGATGCATCTCCCTAACAGATGACCTCACACAAAGGCCTCTTTGCCAGATCCCTAAATAATCCAATTCTCAACACATATCCATTTTCAATACATTTCCACCATCAACGGTCAAATTTTCGAGCTACTCTTGTATTTAATCCCCTTACACCTCGAATACTCAAAAAGCTGTCACAATTCATACATTCAGGTCCAAGAGGATTAAATAGGGGCAGTTGTCATAACCCAAAATTTAACCTTCCTTTTTACCTTTTTGTATAAGCATATACACTTGCATTCCCAGCATATGCATCAGTATTTTTATCTATGGATTTATTGTAGGTATATCTTCATCCCCACAGAGTCCCGAGGCTATTATTATATCCCCAAAAAAGATTCGTCAAAGCATCAATACAGGAAAAATAAAAGGATTTCTATGCCTATTTATCCAAGCACAGGGTCAGAGCACGGAACCACGGTCAAAACACCTCATTTCAAGCCAAAAAAGAGGAATTTTGACTGTGGTAATCGGTTAACCAAATCAGGTTAACCGATTACACCTTCTGTATCAGCCCAACGAAGGCATGTTCTGGCTGTGGTAACCGATTAACAAAATTCCTGTAATCGGTTACACCTACTATTTTTGCTGATTTCCAATGGTTTCTCAACATTGCAGCAACTACTACTCTTTTCCTTTGGTCTACATCATTCCAGCATCTTGTAGAAGGTTCTAGACATGTGATTACACCAGAAAATATAAGCTACATTTGCTACACTACCTCACCATCAATAATGCTCAATCATGCACCCCCATTTCCAATTATTGGGACCACTTGTCATTGAGTTGCATTGGGATTCTCCAACCGAGTCAACTAATAACTAACTGAGTTAGACCCGAACTCATTGAGTTGGATCTAACAAACTCCAAACCAAATGCCAAACCTCATTTAACTACCTCCATACCAAGTTCCAAGCCTCCACTCACTCCAAACCTATGGTCTATATAAGCGAACCTTCACAATGATGCAAAGAACCCTTAGCCATAATCTTCATTCTCTCATTTTGCTCTGAATTTTCACTCTCCATTCTTTGAATTTTCTGCAGCACTCTCTCTCAATCATCATCTTCTGCCCTAAACCTCACTAAAGCTAATTCACCATTAAAGCTTAGCAAGCTTTGCATTGAAGCTTGCTATTCTTTGAGCAAAGCCTCCATTCATCTTCATTTTCATCTCTGAATTCTGCAGCAAAAACAACATTCCTTTCATTTCAAGCCTTAGAAGCTGATTGTTGAAGGATTTTTGGTGCAAACTTGGATCTGAAGCAATTATCGCATTATTTTCGGTTTTCTCGCTACGGATTGCTAGAGATATCTGGATTTTCTGTTTTTATAAGATTCTCTTCATCACATGTTGATCACAATAATTACCAAGGAAAGTCTCAGCCTTATAGGTTGGTGAATCTTGCTTAATTTATCACTTTCAATCGATTTCACGTTTACGCAATGTAGTGCTTAGTTGTTGCTTTGCTACATGAATAATTGCTTTGCATGCTTGACTCTATTAGTTCTTGATTGCTCTGAATTAACATTAATTTTGCATCTAATTCCATGTTGTGTTACACTGTAATTACATGCGATAAGTGATTCCGAAAAGTGCTTTTCGAAAATCTGTTTCTAGTGTTTTGCAGGTGTAATTGGTTAACGCTTTTGGTGTAATCGGTTACACCCTTGCCTGAGCCTCAGGATTCACTTTTATGCATGGTGTAACCGATTAACAGCATTTTTGTTAACCAGTTACACCTGACATATTTTGCCAATATCTTGCTGTTTTGGGACTGTTTTGCATGCTTTTCTTGTATACTTTCCCATGCTTGCATATATTGATGTCAATGACATTGTTTTAGGTTAGTACCTACTTGCAATAACTTTTGCTTGATTAATTGCATGATTTTCCTTAATTATTTGCAATTTTGTCACATGTTTGAAGCACTTTTTGCACATTTTTGCTTATGTGTTAACATGAAAATGCTTAGAAATGTATGCTAGCTTGTTCTTGTTAATGCTTTGCAATTTAACTTGATGCATTAGATTTATTCTTCCTTGAGCAAATTTAATCTTATTCGAAATTATCTCTCACGCTTGCTTTGATGATCTTTCGACTCGCTTAAAATATTATTGGCATTCTTCTTCCCTTTGATTGATTGATCGAAACCTTGTTTCGATTGATTGTCTCGCTCTCATCTTTAGGATCTCCTTAGAGCTTTTCTTTCTAGATCCTGTTTCGAGCCGGACGTCTGCACAACAAACTGCAGCACTGTACAAATTGCACCGTTACTCTATCAATCTTGATCTCTGCACTACGCTTTGAGTGCTAGAGAAAGAATGAGAATGGAGAATTCCTACCCTCTTTCTGAGTGTTTTTGGTATGGGACAATGACCATGTGCCTGAAATAGTCATCTTTATCCCCAGACCGTAGTGTCTCTTGAGTCGACCCTTGGTCACGCATTCCTGCCCCGAATATTCCTCTTTCATTTTGGGTTAATCACCTTTTGGTTCATTTCCATTCCTTTGGTTAATCACAGTTCGTTTGATAAAACCAATCTCTCTCTTTGTTGTTGGGTTAATCACCTTTTGGTTCAATACCCATTCCTTTGGTTGATCACCATCCTGAAGGTGTGAGAAAAACACAAGAAAGGGGGGGGGGGGGTTGAATTAGGTTTTCCAAAATGAAAGCTTTTCGTGACACTCAAACAAAGATCACAAATAGACTAACAATAGAGAAAGACACACGATATATCCTGGTTAACTTGAAAATTATCAAGTTAATCCAGTCCACCCACCAAGGTGATTTTGCCTCTCTCAAGCGAGGTATTAATCCACTATAACCAAACTGATTACAACGGTACTAGCAACTGCTGGTAACTAACAATACACAGACTAACCGTCTCTTCTTAAGGATTCAGACCAAACTGGTCCCTTAAGGAATTAATCTCTAAGACACACTAGTCCTAGACTTCTCAAGAATTCTGACCTAACCGGTCTCTCAAGGAAATTAAACCACTATTTGAAAATACAATGCACAAGCCAACTACAAGTGACTAATAACACTAAAACTCACTGTCTTAATCTTCCTAAAGCATCTGACCTACCTGGTCCTTTAGGGAACACAAACAACTGTTTGTTACAAAGGTTTGTTTACAATAATGATGCTTCTACACAAGCAGAGTAAACACATTTTTAGCTTAATCTATCTTAGAGTGAATCTACACAGTAAAAACAATCTTCTTCTTTGTATTGTGGTGCTTTACTGTTCACTCATAGATTTCTCTATTTCTTGAGTTCCTTCTTCATATGAATCAGTGTTTTTAATATTTCTCTTTTTCACACTGAGTGTTACATTTTTTCTTCGCCACTGATTTGTTAAATGATCAAGTCTATATATAGCCAGAAAAAGATCCGTTGAAGGGCAGATCAGTAATATCCGAAGAGTACTGGCGACTTGAAATAATGTCGTTATGCTGGGGTGAAAATCATACACTGAAATTGTCCTTTATACCACCAAATCAGGGTAGTGGAATGGTAGTGGAAAAGAACGTTTTTTATTTGTACCATGTACTATTTTCCCACACAAACGTTTCATCTTCTTCTATTCATCGGAGGCTTCTGAGTTGATATGATTGAAGCATGATCAGAAGAATGAATCATTGGGTCTTCAGAGTCTTGAGTCTTTAGAGTCTTCAGAACTTATTCAGCAGAACCTTGTCTTCAGAATCTTCAGCACTCCTTCTTCATAACCCTTAGTCTTCAGAATCCTTAAGTCTTCAGAGTCTTCAGAACTTCATTCAGCAGAACCTTGTCTTCAGAATCTTCAGCACTTAGTCTTCAGAAGTTGACGACTTCAGAAGCTAAACAGGCTTCAGAAGTAGAACATCAGAGTCACGCTCAGAGGTTAAAATCCAAGAGACGTTACAGCAGCAACATAGTGTCTTCTTAGAGTCTTTCTGACGCACAGTAGATCAAAAGCAATCTTGCATCTTTACGCAGAAGCGACCATTGAGAATTTCAGAGTGACATAGCACATGATCTTTATCAGAGTCAGAACCTGTTTGTCAAAATCATCAGAATAAAAAACGTTAGAGTACCAAAATTGTTCTCACACAAATACTCCATTGTTATCATCAAAACATAGAGATAAGATGCAGAACCAAATATTGTTCTTACAATCTCCCCCTTTTTGATGATGATAAAACCATGTATTTTGATAGAACAATTTATACAGGGTAATCACCATAGCCGACAAATTCAGAGTTTAAGCTCTCAGCTCCCCCTGAATCTGTTAATCTCAAAATTTCATTTATGCTTGTTCAGAGTCCCCCCCTGATCCAAAGACTCACAAAATAAAATTTGAGTTCTTCAGAACATAACAATAGAGAAGGAATACTTCCCTACAACAACTCATCAGAGTCTGGCTAGAAAACTAGGTCTTCATCTCAGAACCTGGTTACTATCAGAACTTTGATGAAAAATCAAAACTTGATTTTGAGTCTGATTGGATGATGTGGCGTATCTCGTATCAGAACTTCTTATCAGATCTTGATGAAGAATCACAACTTCTTAAGTATCAGAGTTTGATTAGAAATGACTTCTCTTTTGTCAAACTTTTCTTAGATTCACCAATCTTATCAGATTCAGAGCCTGATTGATTTTATCAGAATATCATCCGTTGCAGAGCGTATCTTCTGAATAATATCTTTGAATCAGAGAATTGACTTGACTTGTTTTCAAGGAGATTTCAGCTTCTGACGCTTGAGTCTGAATTTCATACTTTTAGAAAGTTTACAACTTTTGAACACTATGATATCAAACAAGATTTTTTGACTTTCAGAAAGTTCACAACTTCTGAACAGTATTGGAACATCTGTTTGAATAAACATATATTCTCAGAGTGTACAACTTCTTAACCATGAATTATCAGAGTTAAAATTATCCATTAAGATTTTCGATCTTAAGAGAGTAGGATCTTTATATTCAACCTGTCTAGAATGCTACGTGAACTTTTTCAGAGTTCCTTAATTGAAACATCAAACAAACGGTTAGTTGCAAAAGCATTATGTAATGTTTGAGTTCGAGATTCTGAGAATAGGTACTATCAAAATCATTTTACTTTCTCCCTCTTTTTGTCATAATAAAAAAGATAATGCAATAAACAGTGAAATATTATGATAAATATGTGAGAAGGAGATTTCTAAAATAGGCCATAGTACTCATAAAAAGAGTTTCATTAATAATGAATCGAAATACATTGGCATGACTCGAACACAAATCAAACACAGCGCATTCTAGAGACGAGACATAAAACACAAGATACGACATGCTAAAGATTAACAATCAAAGACTTCACAATTTTTCTTCAACAGACCATTTTCTAGACCATCTGTCTTGACAAATTCAACAATTCATTCTTTAAAGAAGATTTCAGATAGAACTCTTCTAAAAGGTATGTAGGGCTTGATGAAATCGCCATTTCTGGAGTCAGTAATGGATTTTTGCAGAAAATTAAATATAGTCTGAGGTAGATTTATCCGCATTTGAGCCATCAGGAGAAATATGAAGACCCGATCATCATGAAATAAGATATTTTTGTTTTCTTCCTAAGGACGAAAATTTGTCAGCAAAAGCTTAAACCAAGCTTTGGGATTGGGAAGAAGGTTTTCAGGATTGAGAGGTTCATATTTGGACGATGTGTTGTGAAGAAAGGCGAGTTTCTCAGAAATAAGATACCTAGACTTAACATGTTCAACAGTAAAGCCAATGTTCTCACAACCAATTGCTAGAGCAATGGTGAAGGGAGTGATGTTTATGGGGACATCAAAAACACGAGAGGAAATTGAACGATCTTCATAATTAATGTAGGCATGTTTCCAAAAATCTTTTAGAAGATTTACGTAGACTGGTTTATCTAGAATGATGAAGTATTTTGTCCATTCTTGATAGTGCATGATTGAGGTGATACTGCTAGCAATTTCTCTGTTTCCAAGATGAAGAAGGTTGATTTGTTCTTCTGATATGACCTCAAGAAGGTTCTCATCTCCTTGGAAAGTGATTAGAGACATGATGAAAAGATTTAGACAATAAAGGTAATTTTGAACCAGTAAGATCAAACACTACAGAACATGGGAGGAGAAATGAAATATATATGAAATAAGAGACGTGACTGACTGAGAAAATGACATAGGTCAAGATGCGTATCACGCATAAGATATGCCAAGGACATAGTGGTAGAGTAAGAGACAAAGAATATCAAGGAATAGGAAAGGAGTGCCGCAGTATCTTAAAACAGAATATCCAAAAGGTCACAAATAAGGATACGTTATTTAAGTTTTGACAGGAGTCAATAACTATGAATAAATGTATACATATAAGTGGCAATTGAAAATTGACACATAGTGAAGACAGAAGAGAGTATAACTTATTTTCAAGAAGTTTACGAAACCCAATGAGTCAAACAGTTGTTACCATTATCGTTCACACGTTATCAAAATTTTAACTAAATCATTTTGATTTGAAAGAATTTAGATAAGTTAAAGTTAGTCATTTTCTTCTTTTTTATGATAATCATTATGGAATGCAGTAAGACAAGATAAAGAGAATAAGGAAAGTATTTCATTGATAGAACAACAAAACGCCGGAGCGCATTACAGGAACAGAAGCATAAAACACAAACAACAAAGAGGACAACGGATAGGAAAAGCAATGATAAACGGAAGAAAGATCAAGTAACAAGCAACCAAAAGTCCAAGAGAGACTCCCACCAACCAGCTATCAGAAATCCTCCACCTCATCAACCCTTTCACACCTCTCTTCAGCTGTAGCATCTTCTAGTCTAAGTATTCTGGCTAAAGTGATGATTTCAGCCCTGTAGAATAACTCAGACATAATTCTTCCATAAGGTATGAAGGAATTATGTTGATTTCTAGAGATTTCAACACAGTTCTTCAGATGATTGAAGATGGTTTGCGGAAGATTCACCCGAACGTTGTACATCATGAAATAGATAAACAGTTTATCATCATGAGTCAAGGTGCTTTTGGCCAATCCTCTGGGGCGAAAGTTGGTGAGCAGGAGTTGAAACCACAACTTTCCATCAGGAAGAAGTCCTTCAGGATTATAAGGTTCATAGTTGTTTCGAGACACATCATGAATTTTAATGAGATCCTCAACAAAGTAGTAGTTCAGATGAAGATCTTCAATAGTGACTCCAGATTGAACACAATTGATGGCTTGAGCAACGGAGGTAGGTGTTATGATGATCGGAACACCAAAAACAGAAGACCAAACAGAATTGTTATCTTCCCCAATTCGTGCATATTTCCAGAATTCTTTCACCAGGACAGGATAAATGGGTCTATGCAAGATTGCATAGTATCCTGACCACCCTTGAATTTGCATGCTGGTGGATAGGTAAACACCTGAGTCTCTTAACCTTGGAAGATTTGGCCTTTTCTCATTAATTACCTCCATAACTTCATCATTGCCAGCAAAAGTTTTGATAGACATAGTGAAATAAGAGGAATAGGAATGAAAAGCAAGTTTGGAAACAGATGAATAGTTATGAGAAGAAGTGTGGTATATAAAGAGAGTGATGAGTGATAGCCATAAATAGCAATAAAGACTGGATGACTTGAGACAAGAAATTCATCATTTCCAATACACGGGATACAAACAGGATCAAAGAATGATGAAGGAGTGTATCAGTCTCCAAAAGATTATGGAATAGTATACGTTATTGATATTATGACATCAGTCAATAAATGTGAATAAATGTATACTCGAAAATGAGAAGGCAAATTCTGACAATGAATAAATGAAGACAATTGTTAAGTTCCAAGAAATTTTTGTCTTACATGCATCTTTATGAATGTCTACTGAGGAGGGAAGACGTAAAGATTTAAACACTTATCAAATGAATTTTTAAATCCAATGTGTTAAACATGATATTAAGGAGTAATATGTAATAATTACTTGAAACCTAGTCTCACAAAATCACAATGCTCAAGGTGTTTTTTCAACAGAAGATATGATTTGATTTTGGACACGTTTTGATATCCTCAGAGTCTAGAAGACCAAAAGGTTTCCGTCTGATCAGAGATACTTCTGACAAAGTATCTTCTGATGACTAAGGTTAAAAACAAATGTTTCTTAGTTTAAATGAAAATCTGATTTCTTCAGACTCTGACTAAACACATCTGATTTCGATGAAATCTTACTCTGGACAATAGTCCATTTTCAGATGCTTCAGAATAAATAGAAATCTATCTTCAGCCAAGGGTTTTGTAAAAACATCAGCCCATTGATGGTCTGTATCTATAAATTTTAAACATGAAATTCCCTTATGAACATAGTATCTAATAAAATGATGTTTAATTTCTATGTGCTTAGCCCTAGAATGTAAGATTGGATTCTTACTTAAACAGATAGTAGCAGTATTATCACAAAAGATAGGAATGTTACTCTCATGTATCTGATAATCTTCTAGCTGGTTCTTCATCCACAGCATCTGCGTACTGCATAGAGACATGGATATGTTCTCTGCTTCTGCTGTTGAGGGAGTAATTGTTGATTGCCTCTTGCTTGACCATGAGATCATATTCTTCCCGAGAAACTGACAATTTCCAAAGGTGCTTTTTCTTTTCCAATATGTCTCCTGCGTAATCTGCATTACAATAACCAGAAAGAGAGTACTCTGATGTTTTCTCATACATCAGGCCAAAGTTAGTAGTTCCATTCAGATACCTTAGAATTCTTTTAACAACAGTTAAATGAGATTCTCTAGGATCTGATTGAAATCTAGCACACAAATGAACACTAAAAAGAATATCAGGTTTAGAAGCAGTTAAGTACAGAAGAGAGCCTATCATACCACGATAGAGCTTCTAACAAACCTTTCCACTTACTTCTTCCTTTTCCAGAATACATGTTGGATGCATTGGAGTCTTAGCTGATGTACAATCTATCATGTTGAATTTCTTCAGAAGTTCTTTGGTATACTTACTTTGATGAATGTAAGTAGCCTCTGATTTTTGGTCAGTTTAAATTCCCAGAAAGAACTTCAATTCACCCATCAGACTCATCTCGAATTCTACCTGGCAACCAAAGTAAAGGTTTATGTATAGTTTGTTCCTTCTTGAAATTCTGGTACCAGATATGTGATGTCACACTTAATGTCACAACAACACACTCTGCTATGGACATTAACAAACAACAACAGAAACACACAGAATTGTTTACCCAGTTCAGTTCAACAACTTAATCTGGGGGCTACCAAGCCAGGGATGAAATTCACTACTTGTAGAATTAATTTACAGACTCAACAACCTAGTTGACAATCTCCTAAACTTAATTTCTACTAATGAACTTTCTACCTAAGAGCCCACTTAGGTATGAGAACACTACTCAATCCCTAAAACCTCTCAAAGATCAGACACTTTGAGAAACACCTTGATCCTGCTTCACAGCTTTGATCAAGTTACAAAACTCTCTTGCTTCACAGCTCTAGAGAGGACAGATTACACTCACCAATTCACACTTGAATGGTTAACACAATACTCGTACAAAGACAATGCTTAACCTCCAATCAAAGCTCTCTATCTTCTGTCTATTTTCTGTGTTTTCTTCCTTTGGTTGATGCGCTTTATATAGCCTTCTGAATTGGGCCTGGATCCTCTGCAATATCTGACCTGATTTGTTATTTAAAAACTGAATCTTCAAAACAGATTTTATCCCCAAAATCTTTTTAAATCTCAGTCTTTAAACCTCCCTACAAATCTGCATCAAATCTCTTTGTAATAGAAAATATCTCCTCTAAGATATTCACATCCAATTACTCTGCCAGCTCTTCGAAATTCCAGCTAAAACGCAAACCCTAACAACATCACTAAACCTGATGTTATTAATCTTCTGCAGACCTGATGTCACAACATCGCATGTGACATCAGACATCAAAACTTCAACAAGCTAAACACTTAACATACACCAATGTTAAGACTCAATGTTAAGACATCACCCAAGTGACATCAACATTGAACAATTTGTTTTACCAAAATTCTAGCCAATCCAAGAACCAACAATCTCCCCTTTTGGCTAATTTTGGCTAAAACAATCTCTGCAACATCAGAGACTTCAGCAGTGGATAAACATGAGTATTAGTATAAAACTCCTAGCAGCACTAACTAGTAGTAGCATTTCTTCAAACAGCTGCACAGACTTCAAACACTAATCAGCAGCATAGGGCAAGCTCCCCCTCAAAGCAAGAATCAGCGTACCAGCAACTGTTCAACAACTCTCCCCCTCAATATCTGCATTTCAGCATCACACTAGATGCACTCCTTAGCATTGCACCACCTTGACTAACTCTTGGCTAACTCTCCCCCTTTTTAGCCACAATTGGACAAACCTCAACATGTAAGTCCTATTCACTATAGTTAGTCCTACACAAGCTCTCATTGTCAGTCTGAAGTCAGCAAACAAATCATTGAACAAAAACATAAATAATGCATAAACAGGCACAATATTCAAATTACATATTAGGCACATCAAGTGCAGAATCAAAAACAGCAAAAAAATAAAACTAAACCACTATCTAGAAAAAGCAGCAGGGAAACTAGTCTTCATCAGAGCTGGCACCATCTCCACCATCTTCAGTTTCTGAATTTTCAGTAATGACATTAGCACCTTTATGACCATCACCTTGTTCCAAGGATTTTATCAGCGGTTCTATCTTCATCTTTCTTGTTGTGCTGGTACTAATGATCTCATCAAGATCTTTGCAAGTGGCCTTCAGTTCTTCAAGTAATTCAGCCTTGGTACTCTTTTTGCCACCAGCATCTGATGTTACAACAATGTCTGGAACATGATGTCCAGCAAACAACTTAGGATGCAAGGACAAGGCTGACTCCCTCTTGCAAGTTATATCTGAACTTGTTAAAGTTTCAGGATGTTGCTCCAAGATGATTCCACAAACAAGGGATGGGAATGTTATAGGTAACTTGATAGCATTTGTTTCAGCGTGTTTCACCACTTGCTCAAAGATGTAGCTTCCAAAGTCAAACTTGATCTTCTTCCCAACAGCATAGATAAACCTACCCAATCCAATAGCTATTGTTGTCTTGTGGTTTGTTGGCACCCAGTTGGCTGCTCCAATTCTGTGAAGAATGGCATACTTGATGCTAAGTTTACTAGCCTTCAACTTCCCTTTCAATGGCTAAACCTTTACCTGACCAGCTGAGATCTCTTTACAAACATCATTATCAGTCACTTCCAGTTCACAACCCTCTTGATCATCTCTTCCCAGATACTTATTGATGGTACTAGGAGAGAAATTAATGCACTTACCTATAACAAACACCTTCATGAAGTCCCCACTACTTTTATCAGCAATGTCTATGGGAATGTTAACAACAAATTCCTTAACAAGCCTCCCATAGCACTTAGAGAATTTTGTCACAGTCTTCAATAGTCCAGCAGCATGAATGAGCTCCATAATTTCTTTCATCTCTAATGCATCTTTGCCCAGCTCTCTTTCCAAAGCTAATCTCCTTTGGCACACAAATTTCCACATCGAAGCACTGCTAGCATAATGAAAAGATATGTTGTCTACTGGCACTTCAGGAACCTTATCAGAAATTCTCTTCAAAATGGACTTTCTGACAGGTATGATTCTTGAACATCTTCCTCAACATCATACTCAGATTCATATTCTTCTCTCACCTTCCTCTTTTTGGAGGACACAATCACCTTGCTCCAAGATTTAGTTGGACCAACAACAGATGCCTTTTTCTTCTTGCCTTCAGCTGTCATCTTAGGGGAAGACTCCACAGTCTTTCCTTTTCTTGTCTTCAATCTATTGGCAATCCCAGGAACTGCATTACCAATTACTTCATTATCAGATAAGTCACCAACATCCACCACATCAGCATTCTTCTTCCCTTTGGGACTAGGAGTAGCATCCCTAGCAGGTGATGTTTCAACATCATATCCAACATCAACTTCATCTTCAGCATGAGTATCCCTTTCCCTTTCTGCTTCAGCTTCACCTTCATCTTCAATCTCAGCATCTTCAATGACTGAAACAGCTAGTCTATGAAGATTTGTCTCAGAAGTCTCAACGTCACCCTTAGATTCAGCAGGCCTTTGACTCAGAGGTCTAGATATTCCCCTTACAGGGATCCCTTTCTCAAATATTTTTGTGACAATCTGATCAATGCTCTTGTCCACATCTACCCTTTCTTCAACAGCTTGAGGAAGAGGAGTGGTAGTCCTAGGAGTAGGGTTAACTCCAAAAAACACACTAGTGACAAAGGCCCTACTTTCGCTATCATCAAATTTACTACTCACAGATTGATTAGATGTATTACCTTTTGATGGTCTCTTGGGTTGATACTTCTCAGGTCTTGTCTTTACACAATCAGGAACCATCATGGAGATGGGTTCTACATTCAAAGCTTCTTCTGCAGAGCAATCTTCTGTAGAAACCCTAGCTTTATCTCGCGATGAACTTTGTGAGGCATATTTCTTTGATGGAGAAGACATCTGTTTTGACATGGTTCCCTTGAAGCAGTATAGGTTCAGACACAGATGATTCTCCTTGTTGAAGGAGATGAACAGTCGGGAGATATGAGCTTTGATGAAACGTGATATTGCTACAATAGGGAATGATGGTCTAAGGTATGGCGCCTGATTTTGTGTATCCCTTAAAGACCAATCAATAAGTTTCTCCCTCCCAATTAACTTTCCTTTTAAAAATTTAAAAGGATTCACATTGAGAGTAATTTGCCCTAATTGACCACACTTGTTGTCACAATCTGATGTTACAACATCAACCTTAACATCACCAGATAAGCTGACCACTTGAGGTACCCATTGATAGCAATTATCTCTGGATCTTATTCCCTTCATCACTACCTCATTCTGCTCATTTGTCACCACACACTCATCTTTGGTGTAGCTGACCTTACATCCATCATCACAGAGCTGACTTATGCTAATCAGGTTAGCACTCAAACCTTTGACAAGTAACACATTGTCAAGATCAGGTCCATCATGACACTTCACTTTTCCAACACCTTTTACCACCCCTTTCTCTCCATTTCCAAAAGTAACGTCAATTGAGGGGCAAGAATTGACATCCACCAATTGGTTTTTGAATCCAGTCATGTGCTTTGAACATCCACTGTCAAAGTACCATCCATCCTTAGCAGAGTGTCCATCTGAAAAGTGAGCCAATAGACATTTAACCTCTTCTTTAGGAACCCACTGCTTAACAACCTTGGGCCTGTTCACCTTCTGTCTGGGTTAAGGGTTAGACTTAGGATAACCATGTAGCTTGAAACAAGAAAACTGCATGTGTCCAAATCTGCCACAGTAAAAGCACCTAACTCTGTCTTCTTTGAAGTGGTTAAACCTTATGCCACCTTGATGATGATACTGTTGTGGCTGCCACCCATAATGTTGTCTTCTTCTCCCATAGTTTTACTGTCTTCTATGGTAAGGATGTTGTCCTTATGGCTGTCTTCTATGGTGATGAGGCTTCCTTCTTCCATAATAATAAGGCACAACATTATTATATCCATAGCCATACATGTTTCCCTGATGTTGAGACATTTGATGGAACATGTTCTGTTTAAACCTAGTAGCCTGCATGCTCTTATGATATTGTGGAGGCATATATTGCCTAGCTCCAGAAACATGTGCCTTCCTTTGATCATGCCTCTTCCCAACATTTTAAGGTTGTGGATGAGCTACCTGCTTAGGTTTAGGATCCTGTCTCTTTGAGTGATGTTGAGACATTGGTTGAGACATCTCCTTCTTGGTTCCTGAAGTGCTTGCTTCAGCAGATACCTTTTCCTCAACCACAAATCCTATGCCCGACTTATCTCCAGCATCCTTTTCTGTCTGAAGGATCTTGTCAAGTGTGTCTGTACCACTGTTCAGCATCCTAACATATTTGGTCATATGATCAAGATGAGCTTTGACCAATGTAGTACCCTAAATTTTGACCAGTGTTTCTCTCATCTTTTGGGGATTTTTCTTGTGCTACTAGGGGGTGTGTCATCTAGTGTTATTTGGGCTTTTGGGAGGGGGTCTGCTAGCATTTTTTTTTATTTGAGTTCCATGTATAGGTTTTATTTATTTATTTTTATTAGGGATTAGGAATCTTAGATTATTTTATTAGATAAAATTCAGATTTTTTGGGCTAATAGTTTTTATATATAAGGTTTTATTTATGATTTCATTTTTTAAGTTTTATTATAAAAATTAGGTGGGTATTATTTTTAGAATTATTTAGTTTTATTTAATTAGGAAATAATTAGTTTTAATTAGTCTAAGTATTTTATAGTATCTTTTTATTTTATTAGGAATTTCGTTTTTTATTTATTTTAAATATGCACTATTAATTATTAATTAGGGATTTATTTTTGTTATTAATTAAGGTTTTGGGTTAATTAGTATTAGATTTAATTAATTATTAATTTTGTTTTAAGATTTATTTTGAGTGTATTATTTACTTTTATATTTATTTCAGTTAGTACGATGATGTCCTTCTTTATCTTTATTTTATTTATTTTTGAATTTTATTTTTTTATTTTTTATTTTCTTATTATTTTTTTTGTGTTGGTCAAAATTGTTGACCGGTTGCATCTCCTTCTTCTCCAAAGCCCAAACCCTAATTCCAAATCAGATCAAATCTTATTTCATTTAATTTCTAGAATCAAAATTACAAAGCAAATCATATCATATCTCAAATTACATCTGAATTAAATCAAATCAAAAATTACATCTGAATTTTCCTAAAACAAAACCAAATCTAATTAATTTTAACCTAATTGCTAATGCTTATAAAAACTAAGAAGAAACTCAGAATTAAGGGGGAAAAAAAGAAAAAACCCTAAGTTAACAATTGCTGCCGCGAGAATTCTCATAACCCTCAGTAAAGCTCTTGATCCCATAAAGGACTAGGGTTCACCATTAGAACCCTATAATCCTTGAGCTTAGCCCCATCGTACCTGCAAATAAGAAAAGAAGAAGGATTAGAAGGAGGAATAGAAATAATCGGACAAAATACTACCAGAATCACTGCACGGAAGGTAATCCACAAAACTTAGCTTTTTAGGTCTCGATATGATCTGTGAGTGCTTGTTTGTGTTTGATTTTTTGAATCCGGGTTGTTGTTATTGTTTCTAGGTTTATAGGGTTCATCACTTAGGGTTAGGGTTCTTCTTTCTAGGTTAGGATTCGTGTGGGTTTCTGGGTTTTGGATGAAGATTGGGTTTAGGGTTCATGGGGTTTAGGTTAGGGTTCTTCGGGTTGTGAGTGGAGCTGGATTTTGGAGCTAGGGTTCTTCCCAAGAACTCTAGGGTTCTTAGGGTTCATCTTGAACCCAGAAAAACACGGTGGAAGAGGGAGAGGGTTTGAAGTTTCCGGCACCGGAAACTGGGTGTGGAGGGGTATTCGCGGTGGCCGGAAGGCTCACCGGAGGGAGGGAGTTAGAGAGAAGGGATAGCGTTTTAGAGAGAGGGAGAGAACGTTGAGAGTAGAGAGAGAAGGAAACTGGAGAAATGAGGGGTTGTGAGGAGGGTGGGACTTTTGTACTCCATCCGTGTGACCGTTGTTTCGCGCCATGTGGCCTTCTTTGTTGCCCTTAGATCGGTTGACTTTCCAGTCAGCCAGAGGATCCAACGCGCGTGAGAATACCATGGGCTTGCGTTGACTCATGATCATAACCACACGATCATCATACTTTGGGATCAAGGGATGATAAGGGTTTCAGGGATAACCGTTGGATCTCCATCCAACGTCCAGGAGCGGTCAACGATTAAACTCTCTTCCCATCGTTATTGTTTTTTTTCTCTTTTTTAGAACTGGATTGAGTAATTGGGCCTAGCGCCCAGATTATTAATAACACCCCTCTAGAAGCCCAATTGCCCCTTTCACCAAAGAGTTATACACCCCCCTGGTAATCAATTTAATTATTTAAATTATTTTACATAATTTAATTTAATTATTAATTAGGTTTTATGGTTAATTAGGAGACTTAAAAATTGGATTTTAGGATAAATGTAGTTAAGGGTTTAGGGATTATTTTGGGATTTTGGGTTTTTTGGATTTTATTTTTTTAGATTTATTTTTATTTTTTAAATCACAATTAAATTAATTTTTTTATTTAAGTTTTGAAAATCGTTTTTTTATTCTTTTTTTGTTAAATTAGGTTTTCTTGGTCTTTTTTATTATTTAATTTAATTGGTTAATTTTCATTTAAATTTTGTTTAATATCCACTTGTATAAACAAATTATTTTTTTTCTTAAGTTTTTAGAGGATTTATGTTTTCTTCTTGGAAAATTATTTAAAAAAAAAAAGATAAATATGAGGATGGGATAAAAAAAATATTTAACTTTGTTTTGGGATATAAAATTTTTTAGGAATTATTTGGAATGTATACATTATTTGGATTAATATGGATGAATTTTATATTTTTGTCATAATGAGTTATTTTACTTTTGATTTGTGTTTTTTTTTTTAAATTAGAAATTGTTTTTTTAAAGGGATTTAAGGGTTTTTTAAGGGATTTACAAAAAGGGATAAAGCTCTTGGTCCGAGAGCCTAAACAAAGGATGCGATAAGGGATAAGGGATTTGGATTTTTGGGATAAAACTCTTCCTCCGAGAGTATAAACAATGGACAAAGGGATTTAAGGGATAAAACTCCTCATCTAGGAGTATAAACACTAGATTTAAGGGATAGAACTCTTTATCCAAGAGTATAAATAGTGGATGAGATTTAGGGATAGGATTTGGGATTTAGGAATAGGATTAGGGGGTAGGAATAGGGGAGGTGAACTACGGTTACTCTGATCCTTCATTTTGAGGGTACATAGGCATAGGGTTGCAAACCAACCCTAGCGAGTATAATTAGTAAAAAAACTTAGGTTTTCTTTTCATTTAGACAAACAAACATGCCCTAAACTCAAAGGTGGATCCCATTGAGTATAATGGAAGTAAAGGGGTGCTTAACACCTTCCCTTTACTTAACGACTCCCGAACCGTAGGAATCTCTACCTTAGGATAGGATATTTAGGTTTTTCATTATTTTCCTTTAAAAAATATGATGGCGACTCGAATATTTTGCCGGCCGCGACAGCTGGCGACTCTGCTGGGGACTCCTTCCTAGCGAGAGTCAATCCTAGCCTTAGGATTTAGGGTTTTGTTTGTCTTGGATGTTTATTTGTTTTTTATTTTATTGTTATTTATTTATTTTTATTTCATATATTTATTTATTTAACATTTTGTTTTATTTTGTTATCATGCAAGGGATTGGGGCAATAAAAAAAAAGGAGTGAAGCTAAAACCCAAAGCTTGGAGGATAACCCTAGAACCTAAAGTGGAACGGAAATGTTTTTACGGGGGACGCAACGTCCCCTAAAATGCATTGATGCCACACTCAGAGTAGATCCCTCCAAAGTCGTCCTCACGAAAGGGCTAGCCCCTCTCGTAGTGGAATGATTTGGATGTGGTCCGAGACTCTGAGAACCTTAACCTACCCTACACCAATCATGGACCTTATGTATTCAACCCTCAAGGGTTGTTACTAGGGTCCTATCCCAAATGAGACTTATCCCGAAGGATTACCATAGGAAGGCTTGCTCCTTCTCATGGTAAAACAAGGGTATAGTCTAAACATTTTGGGGTCGTTATGCTGGCCAAATTTAGGTAACCTACCTGTGAGGGGATTGGGTAGTCTTAACTTAGACCCAACCTGTTCTAGGGAAACCCACCTTACTAGGGGCATGCTTACACATTACCTTTACCCTAATCAAGACATCATGTGCATTCATCATCCTCATAAATTTTTCTCTTTTTTGCATTCACAGGAATCTTAAAATTTTACAAAAAAAAAGGATTAAATCAAAGGACAATGGAAGTTGGAAAAAAGAGAACTCTCCCCATTAAAGTAAGGATATCAGACATAAAGGGCCTAAAAACTTATGCTGCTGAGTTACCCAAGGAAAGAAGGAAACCTATACTTCGTAGGTATGGAGATATATTGGACTTGGTTCTATTTCCTATGCAAGAGGAGGGTCTAACTGCCTTGGCCCAATTTTATGATCCCGAGTTAAGGTGTTTCCAATTCAAGGACTTCCAAATAGCACCTACCTTAGAAGAGGTTCGAAAGATACTGGATTTCCCCAAAAACAATAAAGGTCCATTCAAAGCATTGGGGTATAGACCTTCATTAAAAGAGATGGCAAGATGTTTGTATATTCGTGAAGAGGACCTACAAGCTCATTGGAAAACTAAAGATGACTTCGAAGGGTTCCCTAAATGGTTCCTAGAGAGTAAAGCTAGTCACTTTGCGGCTTGTAAGAATTGGGTAGCCCTAGACGCCATCATGGTATTACTTATCTTTGGGTTGGTCCTATTCCCAAGTGTTCCAAACTTCATAGACATCACCGCTGTCAATCTATTTCTGGCTGTTACCCTTGGAGAAGAAGACTATTTAACAGCTCTCCTTGCAGACATATACTTCACTCTCCATTGTAGGTTTGAGAAGAAGGGAGGGACTATGTTATGTTGCCCTCAGTTATTATACAAGTGGTTGTGTTCCCATCTAGTGAAAGACATAAGGGACATGAGACAAATGAAGGCCTATGAGTGGTCCCAGTATCTGGTATCCCGTGTTGGTAAGGACATCCTATGGTTTCCTCAAATAATCCAAAGGGATGACGTGATTTTGAGTTATGGGAACTTTCCTAATGTACCTTTGATTGGATCAAGAGGGTGCATAAGCTATAATCCTATTTTGGCGATGAGGCAACTAGGACACCCTTTGTCCTACAAGCCAGAAGACAAGTTGCTGAAATGTTTTGTCCTACAAGATGTGAAAGGAGATCATCCTGATGTCCTAAGGATTTCTGAAGCATGGAAGCAAAGTATAAAAGGGAAGAGCAGTCTGAAAAGGCCAAGAGAGGAATCAAGGGTCCCATATTCACAATGGATGGAGGAAAGGATAAGGAAGATGAAGCTTCCCTTTACTTTAGATCGTCCCGTTGATCCCATGGTTCCTCCACCTACCGCAATCTCCATGGAAGAAAGTGAAAAGCTTAAGGAGACCATTGCCAGATTGACAAAAGAAAAAGATGAATGGGAGGCTAAATTCTACCAAGCTACTGGAGAAAGTAGCCAGTTGAGGTTGAGCCTTAAGGAAGCCATGGAACAATCGAAGGTCAATGAAGGATTAGCTCGAATGGAGGAGGAAAAGAAGGAGCGTGCCCATGTTGATCTTCAAGCTTTGAGCTCACACCTTCAAACTCAACAAGCGGACCTAGATAGGGCTTGGAGGCAAAGGGACGAATGGAGAAACTTATGGATGTCCTCAACACAAAGGGAGGTCAGAGAAGGGTATGATAGGCAAATCTTTGACTTAGAATCTGAGGTTCAAAGTTTGGCAGATGCTCTCCTCAGGAGTAAAAGGCAAGCGTTAGATGCAATTGTACGGTTGAGAACGGCTGAAGAACTTCTTGCCCAACGACCTGAAGGGTGGTTACAAGCTCAAGAGGAAAACCAGGCACTTAAGAGAGCCTATGAGGAATTGGAAGCATCCTATGAAGAGCTTAGAGAGTGGGGCCACTATGCTGAAGTCCACAATAGCCAATTGGAGCACACCGATGCAGAAGACTTGGCGATCATGGATAATCTACAAAGGGAAAAGGCATACTTTGAAGACAGATACGATAAGTTGGTCTTTCTGACCAATGACCTTATACATGAGATTCCTCGGAAATTAAGGGAAGCTGAGGAAATAGCCATTATTTTCAAGCCGACAAAGGAGATTTTTGATTTCCTTACACTTTGTCGTGGGATGGTGGAAGACTTCAGAGCCAGAATTAGGAGAAGGATTTAGGCTTTTTATGTTTGGTTTCTTACTTTTGGGATTTTGTTATGAATATTTTAAGGGTTATCCCCAAATTTGGCCTTGCTTATGTAATAAATAGGGCTTCGACCCTAAGTACTCTCTTTCATTAATAAAAATGTTTGAATTTCCATTATCTTTGGTTTAACTCTTAATTGGTTGAAATTTAAGATTCCTGAAAAAAAAACATTTTTGCATACTCATACATTCATTCATGCATAACATATAAAAGAAAGGGCATTAAACGGAAATCATTTTGTTTCTCAGAATCTTCGCAACAATCTGACTTCTCGACCCAACACCCGTGCTTACCAGAGGAAAGCTATGGAACAAATGGAACAGAATCACGCTGCTCTAAAGGGAGATGTGGATATTGTCAACGGAAATGTGGAGGAGATGAAGGACAAAATCGACCAGCTGACTCGAGCTATCCAGAATATGATAGCAAGAGACACCGAGGCTAGTAACTGTAGGAGCGTCCCTACCCCTCCGCCCCAGTATGAAGACAATAATCCTCTTTTGGGATTTGTGGCTGACTTGGAACGTGAAACGTTAGAGGCTAGTAAAGGGAAGACTAACACTCAACCTCCTGTAAGGTCTATTCCTCCACCCGAGCACAATGGAGAATCACGACCTATACAGATACCTGTCACTCGTGAGGTCTCTGATGACTGGCACCTCCAATATGGAGAGGAAGACTCAAGGCAAGTAGTACGTGAAACCAAACTAGCTGCCATGGAAGGAAGAAAGGAGGATGAAAAGTATAAGATAATTGAGGAACGGTTGAGGGCTGTGGAAGGATCCAAGGTCTTTGGGATTGATGCCATGGAAATATGTTTGGTACCTGACGTGGTCGTGCCTCCTAAGTTTAAGGCGCCTACCTTCGAGATGTACAAAGGGGTTAGTTGTCCCAAAAGCCACATTCGGATGTTTTCCCGAAAGATGGGGGCACACGCTAAGGACGAAAAGCTGATGATACATGTTTTCCAAGACAGCCTTAGTGGGGCATCCTTGGACTGGTACATGCAGCTGGAAAGAACCTACATTAAGAACTGGGATGATTTGGCAAGTGCCTTCATAAGGCAATACCAATATAATGTAGATATGGCTCCTAATCGCATGCAATTGCAAAATATGTCTCAGAAAGGGAATGAATCCTTTAAGGAGTATACCCAAAGATGGAGGGAGCTAGCCTCTCGTGTGCAACCTCCACTAAGGGAAAATGAGCTAGTAGATATATTCATGGGAACGCTGCAAGGAATATACTATAAGAAGATGATTGGATCTGTTTCAACTAAATTCGCAGATCTAGTCATCATTGGCGAAAGAATTGAGAATGGTTTGAAAAGTGGGAAGATTGGAAAGTCATCCTCCAGCCAATCAAACAACCGAAGGTATTCTGGTAATGGTTCAAAGAGGGAGGCCAACGCCATTTCAGCTGCACCTTATGTGGCTGCTATGGCTCCCAATCAAGCAACTCCTACACTACAAGTGCAACAACCAAGGGCACTACCTCAGCAAAATCAACAACAACAAAGGTATCCCCGAAGGGAGCAGAAGAGACCATGGAAGGACTTTGACCCTATACCCACTACATATACTCAAATCCTGCCAATGCTAATCCAAAAGGGATTGGTCGAAATCAAGCCGTTAGGCCCCCCTCCTACGCCTACTCCTCGAGGGTACGACGCTAATGCCAGATGTGATTACCATGCTGGATCGCCAGGGCACACGACTGAAAAATGTTTGGCTCTCAAATTTAAGGTGCAAGATTTGCTGGATCAGAAGGTTATTAACTTCAGTTATGACACTCCAAATGTAGGAGATAACCCGTTCCCAGGGCACGATGGACCAACTGTTAACTCCGTTGTGGGACTAGGAGAGGACGCCATAATTAGAGGGGTGGAGCAAGTAAAGACCCCTATGACGAAAGTGAGGGAAACATTAATTGGGTACGAGGAGTTTGAAAGGCTGCACGGTGACTTTGAGAATTGCGCGATTGATCCCAATAGCTGTAAGAGGATGAAGGAGGTCCTCCAACAACTAATGGACCATGGGATAGTACAGATTGGGTACTTAAGGAATATGAATGAGGTGGCTGCCTTAGACTCCCAGGGGCAGGCACCTTCTGAGGTTCCATACCGAAAAAGAGGAGTCACGACTCCCATTCAAATACCAGTTCCTAGGCCTACACAAGTGCCTATTCAAATACAAGTTCCCAGGCAGGCGCATGCGGCCATCCAAATACCAGTTTCAAGGCCTACACAGGTTCCTATTCAAATAACAATTCTGGTTCCTACACGAACACCAATTCAGATACTTGTTCCTACGTCCGTCAAAGCTCCGGTGCCTGCAGCGTCAGAAGGTCCTATCACGTTCCATGTACCAACGCTATTTCCCTATGAAAGCTCCAAGACTGTACCTTGGAAATATGACGTCACGGTGTCAGTGGGAGGAAAGACTATAGTGCCGTCACCAGCAGTTACTAACGTAGCTGGTATTGGAGGAATGACACGTAGTGGAAGGGTATACTCATCTGAACTACCTAAGAAGGATACTCCTGAAAGCTCAAAAGGGAAAGAGACCACCAACACAGGAGAAGGATCTTCCAAAAAGAACATATCTCCAGAAGACGCTAAGGAGTTTTTAAGGATTATAAAGAGGAGCGATTATAGGGTGGTGGACCAACTAAATCAAACACCGTCCAAGATCTCTATTCTGTCCTTGTTATTAAGCTCAGAAGCACACAGGGAATCCTTGCTGAGGGTCTTAAATGAGGCCCATGTGACTAAAGATATCTCAGTGATACAGTTTAACGAGGTGGTCCCCAATATCTCTACCAGTACTTGTCTGGGTTTCAGTAGCGAGGAATTACCTCCTGAGGGGCAAAAGCATAATAAGGCCTTACACATATTAATTAAATGCCACGACACTGTCCTTTCAAGAGTGTTGGTGGACACAGGGTCTGCTCTGAATGTCATGCCTAAGGATACCCTAATGAAGTTAACATCGGTGAGAACTTTTATGAAGACTAGTTCTTTGGTTGTCAGGGCTTTCGACGGTTCAAAGAGAATGGTAATTGAAGAAGTGGATATACCTACAGTGATAGGATCTCACACCTTCATGATCACTTTCCAAGTCATGGACATCAACCCTTCTTATACTTGTCTTTTAGGACGACCTTGGATTCATGTTGCGGGCGCAGTTACTTCAACACTTCATCAAAAGTTGAAGTTCATATCAGGAGATAGCTTAATAATTGTTGATGGAGAGGAGGACATGTTTGTCAGTCATCTCACATCTTTCAGATACATAGAAGTGGATGGAGAAACATTTGAAATACCGTTCCAAGCTTTGGAGGTTGCGACGGTCAGTCGTAAGCCAGTCATTCGACAGGAAAGAAAGCCAAGAGGAATCACGGATTTAATCCAGAATGGGGATACTAGGGGCTGGGGCAAGGTGATAGAGATACATGAAAAGAAGGATCAATTCGGGTTGGGTTACAAACCGACTAAAAATGAAGAGCACAAGACTGGTCCAATGATATTTCCTCCACTTGAAGAAACTTTCCATAGTGTTGGGTTCAAAGACGAAGACCAAGTGACCGCAATTGAAGAGGAAGATAAGGGGATACCAGGTTGGGTATGCCAGTGCTCTCCACATACAGTTCTCAACAACTGGAGAGCCATCGAGATTCCCGAGATGATTTCTGTTTCAAAGTAATTTACTTTTTCTTAAATAATAATAATAATAATAATAAGTCCTTTGCTATGCCCAAGGCAAATGGACAAGCTTTGTAGGGCCACCTTTTGTTTCTTTGAATTATTTAATAATAAAGTTGCATTTTGTTTTCAATTAAGATCCTTTTTTATTCTTTCTTAGTTATTTTTTTTTCAAATGGCAATACACTTTTTTTTCTTTCCAAGTACTTTCATTTTTCTCAAATTCAAAAAATAATAAGCATAAAAATATTCCTCATGCAGATTTAAAAATGAACCTATTGAAAATGACACTGCTATAATCCCTTATAACTTCGAGTTCTCGATTTACCAAGCGGAAGAGGGTGAGGAGAATGATTGTGAACTTCCTGAAGAGCTAGCCAGAATGTTAAAGCAAGAGGATAAAGTGATACAACCTCATCAGGAACCAGTGGATGTGATCAATCTGAGGACTGACGAGGATAAAAAGGAAGTCAAAGTGGGAGCTTCTTTGAACGAGGATGTAAAGGAGAGGTTGATCAAGTTGCTACAGGAATATGTGGATGTTTTTGCTTGGTCCTACTAAGATATGCCCGGTTTGGACACAGATATTGCTGAACATAAGCTACCACTTAAACCCGAATGTCTGCCAGTCAAGCAAAAGTTAAGGCGCACGAGACCAGATATGACTCTCAAGATCAAGGAAGAGGTTAAAAAGCAGTTCGACGTAGGGTTCTTAGCCGCAGTAAAGTATCCTAAATGGGTAGCCAATATAGTGCCTGTACCAAAGAAGGATGGGAAAGTCAGAATGTGCGTAGATTACCGAGATCTTAATAGAGCAAGTCCTAAAGACGATTTCCCATTACCTCACATTGATGTATTGGTGGATAACACGGCTCAATTTTCGGTATTCTCATTTATGGATGGGTTTTCCGGATATAACCAGATCAAGATGGCTCCCTCCGACATGGAAACGACTACCTTTATTACCCCTTGGGGCACCTTCTGTTACAAGGTGATGCCCTTCGGACTGAAAAACGCAGGGGCAACTTATCAAAGGGCAATGGTTACTCTCTTTCATGACATGATGCACAAGGAAATTGAGGTTTATGTGGATGATATGATCGCTAAGTCACAAACTGAGGAAGAGCACATAGTCAATCTGCAAAAGCTGTTTGAACGGTTGAGAAAGTTTAAGCTACGGTTAAATCCTGAGAAGTGTACTTTCAGAGTTAGATCTGGGAAATTGTTGGGGTTCATCGTCAGTCAAAGAGGTATAGAGGTTGATCCTGATAAAGTGAAGGCCATTCAAAAAATGTCAGCGCCAAGGACTGAAAAAGAGGTACGAGGGTTCTTAGGGAGGCTGAATTACATTGCTAGGTTCATCTCACATCTTACTGCTACTTGTGAGCCGATCTTCAAGTTATTGAGGAAATGCCAAAACCTTGAATGGGATGGACATTGTCAAAAGGCCTTCGATCGAATTAAAGGGTATTTACAAGAGCCACCCATATTGGTACCACCTGTACCTGGAAGGCCACTCATAATGTATCTAATGGTGCTTAACAATTCGATGGGTTGTGTACTCGGACAACAAGACGAAACAGGGAGAAAGGAGCATGCAATTTATTACTTGAGCAAGAAATTTACGGATTGCGAATCCAGATACTCACTCTTGGAGAAGACCTGTTGTGCTCTTGTATGGGCCGCCCGGCGATTAAGACAATATATGGTGTGCCATACTACTTTGCTAATATCAAGGATGGACCCTATCAAGTATATATTTGAGAAGCCTGGAGTAACTGGGAGAGTGGCTCGGTGGCAGATGTTACTTACTGAATATGATATCCAGTATGTCACCCAGAAGGCCATAAAAGGAAGTGTGTTAGCTGATCACCTTGCTCATCAACCATTGGACGATTATCAGCCTATGCAATTTGATTTTCCAGATGAGGACGTAATGGCTGTAAGAGATGATGATATCCCAAATTCTTACGAAGGACTTGAACCCGGATCTCGGTGGAAGCTTATATTTGATGGAGCCTCAAATGCAGAAGGACATGGGGTGGGGGCTGTCATAACCTCTCCCACTGGATTTCATATACCTTTTACCGCCAGGATATGCTTCTCATGTACTAACAATATGGCGGAATATGAGGCGTGTATCTTGGGAATTAATGAAGCCATCAAGCTGGGAATCAAGATCTTAGAGGTATATGGAGATTCAACTCTCGTCATCAATCAAGTCAAAGGGGAATGTAGGACACTTAATACCAAATTAACTCGGTATCGAGATTGTGTCTGGAGAAGGATAGTGTACTTTGATGAGATCACCTTCCATCATATTCCTAGAGATCAGAATCAACTGGCAGATACCTTGGCAACTTTGGCGTCCATGTTCAAGGTCAAATGGTATAATGAAGCACCAGCCATCAGAATTGATCGCCTTGATGAACCATCTTATTGTGGGGCAGTAGAGGCAGAAGTGGATGATAAACCGTGGTTTTATGACATCAAATAGTTCCTCCAGAAACAAGAATATCCTGCAAATGCTTCCAGTGTGGATAAGAAAACACTCAGAAGCTGGCTGCTCAGTTTTTCCTAGATGGAGAGGTACTTTACAAAAGAAATCATGACATGGTGTTGCTCCGATGTTTGGATGGACATTAACAGGACATGCTTATCAAGGAAATACATGAAGGATCCTTTGGAACCCACGCAAATGGGCATGCAATGGCTAAGAAGATTCTCCGAGCAGGGTATTATTGGTTGACTATGGAATCAGACTGTTTCAAATATGTCAAGAAGTGCCATAAATGTTAGATCTATGCGGATAAAATTCACGTGCCACCAACTCCTTTGAATGTCTTAACTGCTCCTTGGCCTTTCTCTATGTGGGGAATAGACATAATCGGAATGATCGAGCCTAAGGCATCAAATGGACACCGGTTCATTCTAGTTGCTATTGACTACTTCACCAAATGGGTCGAAGTTGCTTCCTACACCAATGTGACAAGGCAAGTGATTGCGCGGTTCATCAAGAAAGAGATAATTTGTCGCTATGGGGTTCCTAACAAAATCATTACAGACAATGGGCTCAATCTGAATAACAAAGTGATGGATGAGTTATGTGAGAGTTTGAAAATCGATCACCATAATTCGTCACCTTATCGCCCTAAGATGAATGGCGCAGTTGAAGCGGCTAATAAGAACATCAAGAAGATCATCCAGAAAATGGTGAAGACTTACAAAGATTGGCATGAAATGCTCCCTTTCGCACTACATGGCTACAGAACCTCAGTTCGAACTTTGACAGGAGCTACTCCTTTTTCCTTGGTATTTGGCACTGAAGCGGTCCTCCCGGTTGAAGTAGAAATTCCTTCACTAAGGGTCATAATGGAGGCTAAGCTGGATGAAGCAGAGTGGGTACAGAATAGACTTGATCAACTGAATCTCATAGAGGAAAAGCACATGGCTGCTGTATGTCAAGGTCAACTATATCAGCGGAGACTCAAGAAAGCATTCGATAAGAAAGTTCGTCCTCGCCTATTCGAAGAAGGGGACCTGGTGTTGAGGAAAGTGCTACCCATCCATAAAGATCCTCGCGGAAAATGGACTCCGAATTATGAAGGACCATATGTCGTAAAAAGCGCATTTTTAGGAGGAGCTTTAATATTGACCACTATGGATGGGGTGGATTTACCCCGACCGGTAAATTCCGATTCAGTCAAAAAATACTATGCCTAGAAAAAGAGGATAAAAGCCCGCTAACTCGAAAACCTTAAAAGGCGGCTTAGGCAAAAGTTAGGGCGTCCCGGTGAATTGAAAACTCGAAAGAGGAATTCAGGCAAAAATTAGGGACTTAGAAAAATGATACCCAACAAGTCGAAAACCCTAAAGGGCGGCTTAGTTGAAAAAAATGGTATAGCATCCTGTTGGACTAAGAACGGTCCAGGCAAAATTAAGGATATCCAAAAGGCATAGGACTGATAGCACTCATGGAATTCAGACAGGAATGATCAATCCAGTCATCATCTTCAGAAGCGAAGTGTCAAGACCTCGGAGATTTAGGGATATTAGCTGGTGTTTAAATTCAACAGGGACATAGATAAATTTGTTTTTCGTATTGCCATTTCTTTTCTTTTTTGTAGTACTTCCTCCCTATGAGGATTTGCTTTCCTTATGTACTATTGCCTATTTATGGGCCTTTCTTCAATAAATAAAACTCTCTTTGCTTTGCAATTATTCTGCTTAATTACAAAATGCCGATTTTTATTTATAATAATACATTGAAACATTGGGTATAATCAAAAAGCTAAAAAAAAAAGAGAAAAGGAAAAAGGAAAAGGCACTTTACTTCGATTCAGAAACAACAAAAGGATTATTGTTTCTCTCAAAGATAAAAATAAAGGATCCACAAACTGACGGTCAGAATTCAATCACTATGGGAGTTTCTCTACGCATCTCCATATGTCAAGAGCTTACAACTTGTCACATTTATCAAAAGGAGCTAAGGGTCCAAGGGTTGAAACGTTGGAATGTCATATAAAGATATGATTTCCGACAAAGACATACATTGCATTACATAAAAGAGGCGTTAGCCCAAATAATGCATCATACATCAAAACATGCATACATGGCATAGGATTACATCTTCTTCCAAGGTTAAAGGGATTTAATCGGATATTTCGCCACAGGTTTGTTACTAGGGATCTCAGGGTAGCCAACATAGTATTTGCCTGGCTCGGCGGTCAAAATTAGGGTCCTTATTGTATTTAATCATCTCCTCTTCAAAAGAGGAAAGCACGTCGACTTTCTCTTTCTGATTCGAAGACGATTAAATAGGGGCAGCTGTAGTACCCTAAATTTTGACCAGTGTTTCTCTCATCTTTTGGGGATTTTTCTTGTGCTACTAGGGGGTGTGTCATCTAGTGTTATTTGGGCTTTTGGGAGGGGGTCTGCTAGCATTTTTTTTATTATTTGAGTTCCATGTATAGGTTTTATTTATTTATTTTTATTAGGGATTAGGAATCTTAGATTATTTTATTAGATAAAATTTAGTTTTTTTGGGCTAATTGTTTTTATATATAAGGTTTTATGTATGATTTCATTTTTTAAGTTTTATTATAAAAATTAGGTGGGTATTATTTTTAGAATTATTTAGTTTTATTTAATTAGGAAATAATTAGTTTTAATTAGTCTAAGTATTTTATAGTATCTTTTTATTTTATTAGGAATTTCGTTTTTTTTTATTATTTTAAATATGCACTATTAATTATTAATTAGGGATTTATTTTTGTTATTAATTAAGGTTTTGGGTTAATTAGTATTAGATTTAATTAATTATTAATTTTGTTTTAAGATTTATTTTGAGTGTATTATTTACTTTTATATTTATTTCAGTTAGTACGATGATGTCCTTCTTTATCTTTATTTTATTTATTTTTGAATTTTATTTTTTTATTTTTTATTTTCTTATTATTTTTTTTGTGTTGGTCAAAATTGTTGACCGGTTGCATCTCCTTCTTCCCCAAAGCCCAAACCCTAATTCCAAATCAGATCAAATCTTATTTCATTTAATTTCTGGAATCAAAATTACAAAGCAAATCATATCATATCTCAAATTACATCTGAATTAAATCAAATCAAAAATTACATCAGAGTTTTCCTAAAACAAAACCAAATCTAATTAATTTTAACCTAATTGCTAATGCCTATAAAAACTAAGAAGAAACTCAGAATTAAGGGGGAAAAAAAGAAAAAACCCTAAGCTAACAATTGCTGCCGCGAGAATTCTCATAACCCTCAGTAAAGCTCTCGATCCCATAAAGGACTAGGGTTCACCATTAAAACCCTATAATCCTTAAGCTTAGCCCCATCGTACCTGCAAATAAGAAAAGAAGAAGGATTAGAAGGAGGAATAGAGATAATCGGACAAAATACTACCAGAATCACTGCACGGAAGGTAATCCACAAAACTTAGCTTTTTAGGTCTCGATACTGATCTGTGAGTGCTTGTTTGTGTTTGATTTTTTGAATCCGGGTTGTTGTTATTGTTTCTGGGTTTCTAGGGTTCATCACTTAGGGTTAGGGTTCTTCTTTTTGGGTTAGGGTTCGTGTGGGTTTCTGGGTTTTGGATGAAGATTGGGTTTAGGGTTCATAAGTTAGGTTAGGGTTCATAGGGTTTAGGTTAGGGTTCATGGGGTTTAGGTTAGGGTTCTTCGGGTTATGAGTGGAGCTGGGTTTTGGAGCTAGGGTTCTTCCCAAGAACTCTAGGGTTCTTAGGGTTCATCTTGAACCCAGAAGAACACGGTGGAAGAGGGAGAGGGTTTGAAGTTTTCGGCACCGGAAACTGGGTGTGGAGGGGTATTCGCGGTGGCCGGAAGACTTGCCGGAGGGAGGGAGTTAGAGAGAAGGGAGAGCGTTTTAGAGAGAGGGAGAGAACGTTGAGAGTAGAGAGAGAAGGAAACTGGAGAAATGAGGGGTTGTGAGGAGGGTGGGACTTTTGTACTCCATCCGTGTGACCGTTGTTTCGCGCCATGTGGCATTCTTTGTTGCCCTTAGATCGGTTGACTTTCCAGTCAGCCAGAGGATCCAACACGCGTGAGAATACCATGGGCTTGCGTTGACTCATGATCGTAACCACACGATCATCATACTTTGGGATCAAGGGATGATAGGGGTTTCAGGGATAACCGTTAGATCTCCATCCAACGTCCAGGAGCTGTCAACGATTAAACTCTCTTCCCATCGTTATTGTTTTTTTTTCTCTTTTTTAGAACTGGATTGAGTAATTGGGCCTAGCGCCCAGATTACTAATAACACCCCTCTAGAAGCCCAATTGCCCCTTTCACCAAAGAGTTATACACCCCCTGGTAATCAATTTAATTATTTAAATTATTTTACATAATTTAATTTAATTATTAATTAGGTTTTATGGTTAATTAGGAGACTTAAAAATTGGATTTTAGGATAAATGTAGTTAAGGGTTTAGGGATTATTTTGGGATTTTGGGTTTTTTGGATTTTATTTTGTTAGATTTATTTTTATTTTTTTAAATCACAATTAAATTAATTTTTTGATTTAAGTTGTGAAAATCATTTTTTTTATTCTTTTTTTTTTTAAGTTAGGTTTTCTTGGTCTTTTTTATTATTTAATTTAATTGGTTAATTTTCATTTAAATTTTGTTTAATATCCACTTGTATAAACAATTTATTTTTTTTCTTAAGTTTTTAGAGGATTTATGTTTTCTTCTTGGAAAATTATTTAAAAAAAAAAGATAAATATGAGGATGGGATAAAAAAAATATTTAACTTTGTTTTGGGATATTAAATTTTTTAGGAATTATTTGGAATGTAGACATTATTTGGATTAATATGGAAGAATTTTGTATTTTTGTCATAATGAGTTATTTAACTTTTGATTTGTGTTTTTTTTTTTAAATTAGAAATTGTTTTTTTAAAGGGATTTAAGGGTTTTTTAAGGGATTTACAAAAAGGGATAAAGCTCTTGGTCCGAGAGCCTAAACAAAGGATGGGATAAGGGATAAGGGATTTGGATTTTTAGGATAAAACTCTTCCTCCGAGAGTATAAACAATGGACAAAGGGATTTAAGGGATAGAACTCCTCATCTAGGAGTATAAACACTAGATTTAAGGGATAGAACTCTTTATCCAAGAGTATAAATAGTGGATGGGATTTAGGGATAGGATTTGGGATTTAAGAATAGGATTAGGGGGTAGGAATATGGGAGGTGAACTACGGTTACTCTGATCCTTCATTTTGAGGGTACGTAGGCATAGGGTTGCAAACCAACCCTAGCGAGTATAATTAGTAAAAAAACTTAGGTTTTCTTTTCATTTAGACAAACAAACATGCCCTAAACTCAAAGGTGGATCCCATTGAGTACAATGGAAGTAAAGGGGTGCCTGACACCTTCCCTTTACTTAACCGACTCCCGAACCGTAGGAATCTCTACCTTAGGATAGGATATTTAGGTTTATCATTATTTTCCTTTAAAAAATATGATGGCGACTCGAATATATTGCCGACCGCGACAACCAATAAGACTTCATTTTCCAAATCAGCTTTAGCAGTCTCAAGCTGAACAAACTGTTTCTTATGTTTTTCACTTTCTTGACAGATTTCTGCACTCTTCAGACAAAGCTCTTGATAAGTGGATGCTAACTCCTCAAAAGTCAGTTCCTCATCACTTGAATCACCATCAGAAATAATTGTTCCAGTTAAAACTTTGACATGTTTGGCTGACTCTCCTTCACTTTCACTGTCAGAGTCTGACCAAGAAACTGTCATGCCTTTCTTCTGCTTCTTCAGGAATGTGGGACATTCTTTCTTAACATGTCCATAACCTTCACACTCAAAGCATTGAACACCCTTGTCTTGAGCAGTCTTCTCTTCATCCTTCTCCTTAGACTTGCTGCTGTCAGAAGCGATGTTCTTGACATTAAGCTTGAAGTTCTTGTTCATTCTTTTGAACACCTTGTTGAACTTCTTTCCCAACATAGCAATGGCCTGAGATAGGTCCTCCTGGGATTCAGCACTATTCCCTTTCTCTTCTTGAGCATTTGAAACCAAGGATATACTCTTTGACTTCTTTTCAGGTTCTTCCTCATTCAACCCAAGCTCAAAAGTTTGAAGAGATCCAATAAGCTCGTCAACCCTCATCTGGCTGATGTCTTGTGCTTCTTCAATGGCAGTCACCTTCATCTTGTACCTCTTAGGAAGGGACCTAAGGATTTTCCTTACAAGCTTTTCTTCTGACATCTTTTCTCCAAGAGCACTGGATGCATTGGACAGCTCAAGAATACTCATGTGGAAGTCATGGATAGTCTCATCTTCCTTCATCTTCAGACTTTCAAACTTTGATGTTAGAAGCTGAAGTCTTGACATCTTAACTCTAGATGATCCTTCATATGTAGCCTTCAGAATATCCCATGCTTCCTTAGCAACTTCACATGAGTTGATCAACCTGAAGATGTTCTTATCAACTCCATTGAAGATAGCATTTAGGGCTTTAGAGTTACCAAGGGCAAGCTCATCTTCTTCCTTGGTCCATTCTTCTTCAGGCTTCAGCTTTGAGGTGCCCTCTTTATCTTTCCCAGCATCATCTTTCTCAAACACAACAGGTGATTTCCATTCTTCTATGATAGCCTTCCAAGCCCTGCTGTCCAAGGATTTCAAAAAGGTGAGCATCCTTGGTTTCCAATAATCATAATTAGAGCCATCCAAAATAGGGGGTCTATTCACAAATCCACCAACTTCCTTGTCCATCTTTACTAGAAAGTATCAGCCCTAGATCTCACCCAGATTTAGAGCAGGATGCCTGCTCTGATACCAATTGAAATTTTGGTACCAGATATGTGATGTCACACTTAATGTCACAACAACACACTCTGCTATGGACAATAACAAACAACAACAAAAACACACAGAATTGTTTACCCATTTCAGTTCAACAACTTAATCTGGGGGCTACCAAGCCAGGGATGAAATTCACTACTTGTAGAATTAATTTACAGACTCAACAACCTAGTTAACAATCTCCTAAACTTAATTTCTACTAATGAACTTTCTACCTAAGAGCCCACTTAGGTATAAGAACACTACTCAATCCCTAAAACCTCTCAAAGATCAGACACTTTGAGAAACACCTTGATCCTGCTTCACAGGTTTGATCAAGTTACAAAACTCTCTTGCTTCACAGCTCTAGAGAGGACAGATTACACTCACCAATTCACACTTGAATGGTTAACACAATACTCGTACAAAGACAATGCTTAACCTCCAGTCAAAGCTCTTTATCTTCTGTCTACTTTCTGTGTTTTCTTCCTTTGGTTGATGCGCTTTATATAGCCTTCTGAATTGGGCTTGTATCCTCTGCAATATCTGACCTGATTTTTTATTTAAAAACTGAATCTTCAAAACAGATTTTATCCCCAAAATCTTTTTAAATCTCAGTCTTTAAACCTCCCTACAAATCTGCATCAAATCTCTTTGTAACAGAAAATATCTCCTCCAAGATATTCGCATCCAATTACTCTGCCAGCTCTTCCAAATTCCAGCTAAAATGTAAACCCTAACAACATCACTAAACCTGATGTTATTAATCTTCTGCAGACCTGATGTCACAACATCGCATGTGACATCAGACATCAAAACTTCAACAAGCTAAACACTTAACATACACCAATGTTAAGACTCAATGTTAAGACATCACCCAAGTGACATCAACATTGAACAATTTGTTTTACCAAAATTTTAGCCAATCCAAGAACCAACACTTCTTGTTGACAATAACCTTGTGCAACCTGTCTTGCCTTGTTTCTGACAACCTCACCCTTCTCATTGAGCTTGTTTCTGAATACCCATTTAGTTCTAATAACGTGGACACCTTTAGGCTTCTGAACAAGATCCCAAACACCGTTCTTTGAAAACTAGTTAAGTTCTTCTTCCATCGCCAGAATCCAGTCTTTGTCTAGTAGAGCTTCATCAACAGATGTCTGCTCGATCAAAGACACCAAACCCAAAAGTTTTTCTTCATAAGGTTTGAAGGCTGATCTGGTTATGATAGGAGCGTCCTTATTTTCAAAATCAATTCTTCAGGGTGTAAAGTTGCAATTCTGCTTTTCTTTTGTTGTGGAGGATCAGAGAGAGCAACAACAATATCAGAAGTAGGAGCTTCCGAATCTATGATTTCTTCTGCCTTTCTCTTAGGTTCTGAAAAACTGATTTCCCAATCTGCAAACAATAGTTCCAGAGCCAATGATATTTCCCTTATGGTTTCCTCCCAAATCAACGACACCTCCAGACTTAAGTTCCAAAACTTGAAACATATGCCTTTCTCCTGTCATGTGTCACGAGCATCCACTGTCCAGGTACCATGACTGGTATTTCAGTGGCGCCATCAAGGATGTCTCTGATTCAGAGTCTGAGTCTGAGTCTGATTCTAGTTCTGATGACATTTTGTCTTCTGGCCCTCCAGAAACTTTATCTTTAATTATTGCTACAAGTGTAACATTTGCTTGTTCTTCATCAGATTCTTCTTCATCTTCAGAATCAGAGTCGTCCTAAGTTGCCATTAGACCTTTCTTCGCTTTGGAGAAATTCTTCTTAGGCTTCTTGTCTTTCTTGAGCTTTAGACACTCGTTCATGTAATGACCTGGCTCATTACACTCATAGCAGATGACTTCTTTTCCAGAGTTATACTTTTTCTGTCCAGATGATGACTCAGAGCGGCCTTTGATTCTTCTAGATCCTCTGAAGTTTCCTTGCCTGTGCTTCCAGAGCATCTTAATTCTTATGGAGATTAGCGATAGCTCATATTCTGATTCTTCATCAGAATCTTCTGAATCTTCCTCTGCTTGATCACCCTTTGCCTTTTCAGGTTTAGACTTAGGAGCAATAGATTTACTCTTCTTATGAGGTTCATCTCTTTCCAGCTAGGAACTAATAACTTCTTCAAGACTTATACTATTCAGATCCTTGGATAGCTTTAGAGCTGTTACCATAGGTCTCCATTTCTTGGGAAGGCTTCTGATGATCTTTTTAACATGATCAGCAGTTAAGTAACTTTTGTCCAGGACTTTGAGTCCTACAACTAGCATTTGAAACCTTGAAAACTTAGACTCAACTATTTCAGCATCCTTCATTCTGAATGCCTCATATTTATGAATTAAGGGAAGCGCCTTTGTCTCCTTAACTTGAGCATTTCCTTCATGAGTCATTCTCAAAGAGTCAAGAATGGATTTGGCAGTTTCTCTATTTGGTATCTTCTCATACTCAGTATAATAGATAGCATTTAGCAATATGGTTCTTGCCTTGTGATGATTCTTTCTTTTGTTGGTTGGTCATAGCTCTTCTAGACACTTTAACACATGTAGCATCAACTGGGTGAGTGTAGCCGTCGACTGCAAAATCCCAAAGATCTACTTCATAACCAAGAAAGAAACTTTCAATTCTATCTTTCCAGTAGTCAAACTTTTCACCATCAAAGACTGGTGGTTTGGCATTGTAATGATGTTTCTCTTCAGTGGTGGTATTAGTAGGAGCTGCCATGATATCTCACATAAATACTGGATCGGTACTGAACACTGTTAAGTGCTGATAAGATGTTTATCACAATCAGAACCGAAGCTCTGATACCAATTGAAGGTGTGGGAAAAACACAAGAAAGGGGGGGGGGTTGAATTGAGTTTTCCAAAATGAAAGCTTTCCGTGACACTCAAACAAAGATCACAAATAGACTAACAATTGAGAAAGACACATGATATATCCTGGTTCACTTGAAAATTATCAAGTTAATCTAGTCCACCCGCCAAGGTGATTTTGGCTCTCTCAAGCGAGGTCTTAATCCACTATAACCAAACTGATTACAACTGCACTAGCAACTGCTGGTGACTAACAATACACAGACTAACCGTCTCTTCTTAAGCCTTCTAACCAAACTGGTCCTTTAAGGAATTAATCTCTAAGACACATTAGTCCTAGACTTCTCAAGAATTATGTCAGTCTCTCAAGGAAATCAAACCACTGTTTGAAAATTCAATGCACAAGCCAACTGCAAGTGATTAACAATACTAAAACTCACTGTCTTAGTCTTCCTAAAGCTTCTGACCTACCCGGTCCTTTAGGGAACACAAACAACTATTTTTTACAAAGGTTTATTTACAATAGTGATGCTTCTACACAAGCAGAGTAAACACATTTTTAGCTCAATATATCTTAGAGCGAATCTACACAGTAAAAGCAATCTTCTTCTTTGTATTGTGGTGCTTTACTGTTCACTCATAAATTTCTCTATTTCTTGAGTTCCTTCTTCATATGAATCAGTGTTTTTAATATTTCTCTTTTTCACACTAAGTGTTACATTTTTTCTTCGCCATTGATTTGTTGAATGATCAAGTCTATATATAGCCAGAAAAAGATCCGTTGAAGGGCAGATCAGTAATATCAGAAGAGTACTGGCGACTTGAAATAATGTCGTTTTGCAGGGGTGAAAATCGTACACTGAAATTGTCCTTTGTACCACCAAATCAGGGTAGTGGAATGGTAGTGGAAAAGAACGTTTTTGATTTGTACCATGTACTATTTTCCCATACAAACGTTTCATCTTCTTCTATTCATCAGAGGCTTCTGAGTTGATATGATTGAAGCATGATCAAAAGAATGAATCATTGGGTCTTCAGAGTCTTGAGTCTTCAGAGTCTTCAGAACTTGTTCAGCAGAACCTTGTCTTCAGAATCTTCAGCACTCCTTCTTCAGAACCCTTAGTCTTCAGAATCCTTAAGTCTTCAGAACTTTGTTAAGCAGAACCTTGTCTTCATAATCTTCAGCACTTAGTCTTTAGAAGTTGACAACTTCAGAAGCTAAACAAGCTTCAGAATAGAACATCAGAGTCACGCTCAGAGGTTAGAATCCAGGAGATGTTACAACAACAACATAGTGTTTTCTTAGAGTCTTTCTGATGCACAGTAGATCAGAAGCAATCTTGCTTCTTTACGCAGAAGTGACCATTGAGAATTTCAGAGTAACATAGCACATGATCTTTATCAGAGTTAGAACCTATTTGTCAAAACCATCAGAATAACAAACGTTAGAGTACCAAAATTGTTCTCACACAAATACTCCATTGTTATCATCAAAACATAGAGATAATATGCATAACTAAATCTTGTTCTTACAATACTCAATAGGATCAAGCGCTTACCACTAGCCAAAAGCAATTGCTCATAGTCAGGGCGCAACTATATTTCCTTATAGTGAACCCCTCAAGGGGCCTATCTGGCCCACCTAACACACCTGTGTAGGCGCCCATGGGTGGGATGTTAAGCTCATCGAATCCCTCAGGGATACGCTGAATTAAATATTCCAACAATCTCCTCCCCTGTGTCAGCCGGGGGGATTCGAACCCATGACCTTGCTCTGATACCACTCAATAGGATCAAGCGCTTACCACTAGGCCAACAATAATTACTCATAGTCAGGGCACAACTATATTTCCTTATAGTGAACCCCTCAAGGGGCCTACCTGGCCCACCTAACACACCTGTGTAGGCGTCCATGGCCGGGATGTTAAGCCCATCGAATCCCTCAGGGAGATGCTGAATTAAATATTCCAACACGTCCGTCGGTTAAAAGACCAATTTTCTTCTTCCCCAACTAAGTCGCCAAATTCTCTCATTTCTTCGGTTAACCACTATTTATCAGTTAAAATACTGAATCCCCGGTGGAGTAGGCAACCTTCTCTTGGTTCTAACCTCCTTTTTCGTTGGTTAACCACTTCCCGTCAGTTAAAAGACCAACCTCTTCTATTTCTTCGGTTAACCATTCCGCGTTAGTTAACATACCGAGTCTTCTTGGGTTAACACCTTCTTTTGGTTAAAGCACCATTTTCATTGGTTAATCACTGCCTGTCGTTAAAAGACCAAAATTTCCCCTTTCTCTTCGGTTAACCACAGCCTGTCATTTAAAATACCGAATCCCCTGTGGGTCAAACACCGCCTTTTGGTTAAAGCACCTATCTCCTTGGTTAATCACCGTTCGTCGGTTAGAAAACCAATTTCTCACTCTCCCTCCCCCAGTGGAGTCAAACCCTTTTCTTGGTTAACCACTGCCTGTCAGTTAAAAGACCAATTCCTTTTCTTTTCCCCAGCAAGGGTCGATTTCTTTACCCCCCAGTATGGTCCAAATTTCCTTTTCCTTGGGTTAACCACTGAGTCTCGGTTAAAACACCCTTGTCTCTACTCATTGCTCTTACTTTTCTTACTCCTACCTTTTATGCCTCTCACTTGGTTTCGACACCATTTCTTTGCTTTTCGCTCTTGGTTTTGACACCATTCCTTTCTTTTTTGCCTTAGTTCTCCAAACTACATAGGCTCTGAATTCCTCACTGCACCATGAGGATACGTAGGCATAATATTGTGAAATCTTGCGCGAGCACTGAATTCCATGAACTACAGAGCTCTGAATTCCTCATTACACTATGAGGATACGTAGGCACGAGGGACCTAATCCTGCGCGAGCACTTTCCTCGTCCCTTTTTCTTCCCTCTTTAGTGAGTAGCCTTTAGATATAACACCCATCCGAGCCTAGAAGCATTCAGAATGGTTCCCGTCGAGTACGTCGGATGCGTGGGGTGCTAATACCTTCCCTTCGCATAACCTACTCCCTTACTCGTTTCTCTTTCCCTTGGGTTTCATCGATATTTTCCCTTTCATTTTGGAATAAATAAAGTTCGGTGGCCACTCTGTTGTACCGCCGAGTGTGCGACGCACTCAAGTATAATCCCGCTAGCTTCCTAATAATGTCCAACTTAACCTCCAATACAAACCTTTGTGCATTCCCTTTTATCTATTAATTATCGAAGGTGCTGATGTAGTGCTCATGATGGCTTTGTTATGTATTATAGGACCAATTCATGCTGATTTTTCCATTCTTTCAATTACATTTCACCTTAAGAACACCCCAATCACTATTACTGGCGACCCTAAAGCCCTACCTTCTCTAACTACTTTTCACCAGCTTCAACAAATTATTCACACAGACTCTATAGCCTCATTTCACCTAATGACATTTTAACCTTCAGAACAGTCAGGGTCACTCATCCCACCTAAACCTTCTCTAACAGAAGATGTTCCTGCCTCACTTGACCCTCATATTGCTAAGCTAATACACAGCTACCCCACTGTTTTTGAAGGCCATCCTGGCCTCTCTCCGTCCCGACCTTACAACCATCGTATTCCTTTTGTCCCAAACACCCAACCCATAAATGTGAAACCATACCGCTACCCACATTCTCAAAAGGAAGCAATGATCGACCTCATTCACGACATGTTAAGGGAAGGAATAATTGTCCCAAGTAATAGCCATTTTTCCTCACATGTTCTTCTGGTAAAAAAAAGGCGGAAGTTGGTGCTTCTGTGTCGATTATAGAGCATTTAACGTTGTTACAATCAAAGACAGTTTTCCCATCCCTTCAATTAACGAACTGTTGGAAGAATTGGGTGATGCAAAAATCTTTACCAAGATAGATCTTCGCTCAGGATACCATCCAAATAGAGTTTCATCAGAAGAGACTCATAAAACAACTTGTAGAACATTCGATGGCCATTACGAATTCCTCACAATGCCTTTCGGCCTCACAAATGCACCATCTACTTTTCAAGCAGCTATGAATGAATTATTACATCCTTATACCGCATTTCAAGATGATCCAGATAAGGTCCAGGAAATTTTGGATTGGCCTATACCGCGTTCTCTCATGGCATTAAGAGGTTTTCTTGTTCTTACCGGCTTTTATCGACGCTTTGTGCACCATTACGCCACTCTCGCCGCTCCTCTCACCTATTACTTCGTTCTACTAAATCTTCTTGGAGTACAGAGGCTGGATTTTCCTTTACAAAATTAAAGCAAAAAATTACTGAAATGCCGGTCCTAGCTTTGCCAGATTTTACAAAAACATTCATCATAGAAATAGATGCGTCGGGGGTTGCCATTGTTGTTGTGCTTTCACATAATGGTCATCCTATAGCCTTCTTCAATAAGTAAATGTGTCCCCATATGCAAGCCTCCTTTGTATATGTGCGTGACATGTTTGTTGTTATAGTAGCAGTCAGGAAGTGGCATCAATATCTCATCGGACAACAGTAACATATTTATACAGATCAAAAAAGTCTTAGAAATTTGTTACTCCAAAAGATTCAAACACTTGAGCAAGAAAAATGGGCTTTAAAACTACAAGGGTTCAATTTTGAGATCTTTTACAAACCTGGTCGCACAAAATTAGTAGCTGATGCTCTAAGCTGAAAGTTCCCTACCGAAGAGTCCTTGCTTCTAGTTATTTCTTCTCCAACCCCATATCTTGATACTTTTCTCTGCCACTATTATGCAACAGATCTCCAAGGACAATCTCTAGTGCAACTTAAGGAGTCAGAAGAAAACTATAATTACAAGTTTACAAATGGACTACTCTATTTCAAAGACAAAATTTTTATACCTGACTGTGATAGATTGCATCTGGCACGTCTACATGAGTTTCATAATACACCAATAGCATATCACTCAGGAGTCAAACCCACAACTACAAGATTAGAAGCATCCTTCGCATGGCCTGGGATTTACATAGATGTTAAAACTACATCAAACACTATTTTGTTTGTCAACATAACAAGTACCAGACACAAAAGAAAAATGGAATATTATAACCACTACCTCCACCTAATCAAGTTTAAGAAGAACTTACTATGGATTTTGTCACCCATCTTCCAAACTCCTATGGTCACACGGTTATCTGGGTCATCTACAACCGTCTTACCAAGTACGTCCACCTTATTGCTCTACCCACAAGATTCACTACATTAGACTTAGCCACACACTTTTCAGTCGAGATCTATCGTCTTCATGGTATCCCCAAGTCCATCGTCTCGGATAGAGATCCCTTGTTCCTCAATAGTTTTTGGAAAGAATTGTTCAAAGCACAAGGAACCACACTCAGATATAGCAAGACATACCATCTGGAAACAGATGGGCAAACGGAGGTAGTTAACTAAAGTTTAGAAACATACCTAAGGTGTTTTGCTAGTGACCAACCAAAGAAGTGGTTTAAGTTCTTGCATCTGGCGGAGCTCTAGTACAATGCCACTTTTAATTCAACCATCCAAATGATACCATTTGGAACTCTGTATAGTTGCACACCCTCACCATCCCTGACTATCTCGCTAGTTCTTCAGTGGTAGAGTTCTTAGATTCCTTTTTGCTGCAAAGACAGGAAATTCTCAATCAACTTAAGGTCAACTTAAGCAAAATCAAAAAACAAATGGAAATACAGGCTAACAAAAAGAGACCCAACTTTACCTTCCAAGTAGGTGATTTGGTTCTTCTTCGCTTGCAGCCATACAGACAACAAATAGTGGTGAATAGGACCTCTCAGAAATTAGCCAAGAGATTCTTCGGTTCCTTTACCGTGGTCAAACGTGTCAGTGAAGTCGCTTATTCCTTAGATCTCTCTTCCTATTTAAAAATACACCCAATGGTTCATGTCTCCATGTTGAGACCTTATTTTGGTGAACAAAAAACAGAAGGATCTGAGCTTCCATTGAATTTTTCAGAGAATTTTTTGAAGGAAGGATTTAATCATGCGGACCGAATTCAAAGACATGTGCAAAACAAAGATTTTGTGCCTGAGTTTCTTAAAGAATCAAGTGAAGAAAATACTAATCTAGCACAGGTGGGTGTAGCGCGATTTTTGTGGTTTTGAATCACTATCACTTTGGTACTACAGTTCGATTCATTTTTTATCCTATTGAAGCTGGTGAAGGAAGGGAAATAGATGTCTCCAACTAACCCTGCTTGCAAACTGAGGTTAAACAGTCAAAACTGTTGGTTTACAGACGCGACTTTAGTTCGTGGGTCTCTCTCTGCTTATTTTGTTCAGAACGAAATATCGGGACTGTTCATGGGGAATTTATTGGGATACTATGCTAGATTGGCTGGAGGTAGGGGACTTTGAGTTTTTTGATTTGTGTGCTCGCTAAGATTCTTTTTCAATCTAATGCCTACGTATTCCCGGGATAGGGAAATCAGAGCGGTCGTAGTTCCTCCTATTCTATGGGAGGAAATGGTGTTTTGGTGTCTTGTTCAAAGCCCAAGACATGAAGCTAAAGGTGGTTTATATCTTGTTTAAAGCCCAAGATGTGAAGCTGAAGGGTCTATTTGTATCTTGTTCGAAGCCCAAGATGTGAAGCTAAAAGGTGTTTGACTTTAGAGAGAATTTGTTATCTCTAAAGGGGCCTGTTTGTCACAATTGTTGGGTGACTGATTATAAAGGAGAATTACTTTAACTGGGATATGAGAATCCAGCAATGCCATAATTTACTTTATAGGGGATTTTTAACCTAAAGGAGAAGACTTTAACTCAGTTTAAAGCAATGCCATCTTTTCTTAGGTATTTCTCATGCTAAATGAGAGACAGTGGCGTGGATGTAAATAATCCATAGGCTTGCCACTTACAACAATTAGATGAGGGAAAAGGAGTTGTTGATGTTTGTATGATGTGACCAAAGCATGATTTGATGCTAAAAGGTTGATTGAATCAAACGGGGATTTCTTTATACAAAGCCTAAGTGGAGGCTTATTGACCCAACAAGAGGATGCTTTTGTGTCTCGTACGAAGCCCGAGATAGAGGCTAAAAGAGTTGACTCAACAAGAGAGTGTTTTTTATATGTGTCTTGTACGAAGCCCAAGACGGAGGCTAAAAGGGTTTGACTCAATAAGAGAGTCTTTTATACTCACCAAGAGAGTGATTTTTATCTCGTACGAAGCCCGAGATGGAGGCTAAAAGAGGATTGACTCAACAAGAGAGTCTTTTATACTCAACAAGAGAATGATTTTGTATCTCGTACGAAGCCCAAGATGGAGGCTAAAAAGGTTAGCTCCGCAGGGGGAGAATCATTGTACAAAGCTCAAGAGGAGGCTAGAGTTACTATTTCAGTTGAGTGACAAGTCCAGTATGTTGGTTAAAAGAGAAAATCAGTTCTTATATGGATAATGTTGTACTTATGGATTTGATCTGAGAACCGGGATTATTTCCTTTTCTTTAAGGAAACAGGGAATCCGACGGGTATTGAGACTACTCAAGTCTACGGATGTTTTCTCCCTATTTTTGAAAGGAACTTGAGAAGGTCTTCGAGACTCAAGGAGATTAGACTGTCCAAGTCTAGAGTTTTATCTTTTGTACTATGCTTTAAGAGAGATTAAGAGATAGTACGTTCGCGGAAGAAAGATCTAGACTCTTTGAAAGACTGTTCTATTAAGATGACTAATTTCTGTTCCTATCCCTTTAAGAGGTCGTCGGGACAATTTGTACGAAGCCCAAGAGGAGGCGAGAAAAACTTTTAAGAAGCAGAAGTGACAATTTGAACGAAGCCCAATAGGAGGCTATCTTTCCGGAGGAAGAATCATTATACGAAGCCTAAGAGGAGGCTGTGAAAACTTCTAAGAAGCCGACGGGTCCTTGTACAACGCCCAAGAGGAGGCGGGATGCTTTTAGGAAGCCTGTGAGTCCTTGCACTAAGCCCAAGAGGAGGCTGATGAACAGTTCTAGAAGGGGTTTCACTTGGAACACTGGCCTTCTGTATATGAACTGTTCAAGGGGGAGATTTCTTAGATCTAGTTATCTAAAATTGTTGTAAAAGGAAATTCTCATGGTTTAGGTTATGTTAAAATATCCGGGAGAACGTCGGGTGTAAGGAGACGATGTTTTGCCTAGTTCTAGACGAAGTTGTCGGGGAATCTCTAAATATCTATACTAGTATTACACAGTCGATATGAGTTTATGAAAGAAGACTTACAGTGAAACAGCCCCACAATACAGTTATATGCATATGAAAGCGGTAAATGAAAGCGGGTAAACACTTACTCGGTTGTAGAGCTTTCATGCTGTTTGGTTAGTTGTTCAACAAAGAAAACTTTGATAACAATATTATATTCAAAATCAAATGAGAAAGTGCTTTGAAAGGAAAATTGAGGCTTACAGCTCAAAGAGAGGCCCAGGGTTTTATCAGTGATCGCACTGTCATTTTGTACAGGGACTTATACAAGTGACTGAGGCCCAAAAAAGGTTTTCTGTACAAGGGGATGGGTCTTAAACTATCTTAAGAGGCCCAAAAATGGTTGAAAGAAAAATAATGGGGCTTATAAAACGAGGGTAGGCCCATATGATTTGTTTTTTGAACTGGCGATCGCGCCGAGATTTTCTTTTAACGTAGAGGGACTTATACAATATATGAGGCCCAAAGATTGTTTTGGTTAAAAGGGTATTGGGTCTTACACTCTATTAGAGGCCCAAAGGTGTTTAAAGAAAAAAATGGGGCTTATAACACGAGGGCAGGCCCAGATGAAAATGTTTTTGAAAAGCGACGATCGCGCCGAGATTTTGAAAACACAGTGGGACTTATACAACAACTGAGGCCCAAATTATTTTGGTTTTTCTAAAAGGGTTGGGTCTTACACTCTACTAGAGGCCCAAAGGTGTTTGAAAAAGTTTGATGAGGGTTGAATTAATCAAAAACCCTAATTTGTTTTCAAAATGTATTTTAATTGAACAAAAATTCAATTAAAATGATCAAAATTGTTTAACATGTGGAAAACAAATTGTGATCTTGGATTAATGTTTCAAAAATCAAGTTTTGACCTACAAAATGATTGGAAATCATTAAAACTTGCAAAATCAAGAAGGAAAAAATATTTTAAATGTCAAAAACAATTAAAATATTAATTCTTGGAAAAAATATCAATTATATGAAATAAATAATATTTTTGGGATTTTTTGGTAAAATAAAATATTTTAACATTTTTGTGAATTATTAAAAAAAGAACCAACTCAAAATTATTAAAACTCAGAGAGAAATTAATTTTTGAATCAATTAAATAAAATCACAAAATTCAAATATTTGAATTTTCAAAAAAGGCGCCAAGAACAAGGGCAAGAACACGCGCCACCCTCTGTTTCTGCAGATTTGCGTTTTCTATCCAATCTCACTGAATACTTGATTATATCATGCAATATACTTATCAATCTACTCGTTTCAACCTCACGATCATGTATATGGTCTTTAATTTCATTTATTTTAAGCATGGAATAAGAATCAAAGAGAAACCTCAAGAACCCTAAATTCTGCATGAAGGTTCAGAAATTCCATACACGATTCATACAAAGCAATTTATTGAGGGTAAACACTCTATGCATGATTATGAACATATGGCCAAATTATTGTGCAGCAAAAATTGCATGGATCATATAGTTAGAAGAGCTCATGCTTACCACTTGCAGTTGGTGATCGGGTTTTGGGTTAGGGGTGTTACAGCTAGGTTCCAATGATATGGATAGCTTCCTTAGGTGCCATGGAGTGTGTCTGGATGTTTGGAATGGATTGAAATGATCTAGAACTTGAGATGGTACCCCAACTGCAAATCTGTCAAAGGCTTGAGCAGTTGGCTAGTGATTTTGTGATTTTGGTGTTCCAGATGTTATGTGAGTGTTTGGATCACTTATATATGATGTTTATGAGGTGTGTGTGTGATTGGTTTGATTGGAATTTCTCTCAAACTCAAAACCCGATGGTGACTTGCCTTAGAAGGCAAAATTGGAGTTTAGAAAGAGATTTTGAGGAAAACATCTATTTGATGGCTTTGGTGTACTCAAACTGAGAACAAATGAACTCTATTTATAGTAGAGCAAGTTTGTTTTACAAGTAATAGTGAATGGCAACTGCTGCAGAGGTTTGGCCAATGGTTGCACTTTGGAATCTCAAGTCTCCTCTAGCCATTGACTAGAGGTTAGAGCACAGAGCTGTGGTTCCCTAGTTGTTGGATCATTCTTGACTGAATTCAGTTGCAAATGTGTCAGTCCATGCCACCTTGGTGCATCCATTAAATGCTCCAGTCCAAAATTGGAGTCTTGTCCCTCTTTTAGGGATTTCTAGGTTTGACATGCTACTTTTGGTTCCAAAGACTTGGGAGGCTTGGGATCAGAGTTGGTTCCTCCTTGGTCCCCCCTTGAGGTGTTCAGATGGATAGAGTTGCTTACCCTTTGCAAAATTTGGGTAAATCGAGCAAAACTCCAAAATCTGCCATGCTTTGGCAATTTTCAGCAAGGCATATTGCCATTGTCATATCTCATCGCCGAAGTGGAATTTGATGGAGTTCTTGGCCATTTTGGAAAACCCTCATATGATACAACAACTGTTTGATCATAATTGGTTTTGATACTTTTTGGATCCAAGTGAAAAATGCCCCTACATTTGGGAAAAAGTGAAGGCAGATTTTGACTTAGTGAAAATTTCACTAAGTGTTGGAAAAAGTGGCATTTCATGTTTTCAGCCACTTTGATCATTCCATAACTCAAAATCCACAATGAATTAGAATGAGGTGTAGTTGAAGCTTTTGTAGAGGGCCATGAGGGCTACAAATCCAGCTTTGGATGGGAAAAAATGGCCTTGTGGTTTAGGAGTTATGGTCCTCCAAAGTTGGTACCCTAGCCACTTTGTTCCGTAACTTAGAAAATTTTCTAAGTTTTTATGGTTACCCCTTTTACAAGTTATCCCACTTTTCTTGATTTTTCTTGATGAATGATGATTCCAATCATACATTAACATCATTTTAGGGTTAAAAAACCATAATCGTGAAAAATCTCAAAAAGTCAAAGTTTGACTTTTGTGCACAGTTGACTTTTGTCAGATGAACTCCAAACTGTGCGATCCTCTATGAAATCAAGTCCTTGACCTAAATCAAACTTGATGGATTGATTTCATAGGTGTTATAGGGTGTATTGAATCATGTCCCAAGGTTTGGGAGCATGTCTTGGTCAAAAGTCAAAGCTACAGTTGACTTTTCCCGCGAAACCCTAACTGTGGTTCAGATGAACTTGAAACTTGTTGCTCAAGCTTATTGGACCAATCCATTGTTGCAAATGGATCAATGTGGTGTGTTAGAGACCCTCAAATCCCCTCTTGAGGTCTTGGCTCATGTTTTGTCCCAAAAGTCAACTTAGGGGTGAATTAGGTCAAGAAACCCTAATTCCTGATTTTTGATGTATGCATCCCCTGATTTTTGGGGTATGACATATGCCCCTATTTAATCTTCTTGGACACGAAGGTGTGAATGGCGAAGGTATTCGGGCATTCGGGGTGCAAGAGGATTAAATATCGGAATACCTGAAATTTTGATGGTGATTAAGAATGGCAGTTTGCATATCCTTCTTCTTTTGCTAAGCAATAATTCTTAGAAAAGGAAAACCTCCCCTTGATCCTGGTCTTCAGCCAAGAAACTGGTCTCAGTTTCTGAAATGAACCTCCCCTCGATCCTGGTTTCCTACCAAGGATCTGGTCTCAATTTCTGATTTAAACTTCCCCTCGATCCTGGTTTCCTACCAAGGAACTGGTCTAAGTGTCTGATGTAAACTTCCCCTCGATCCTGGTTTCCAACCAAGGAACTGGTCTAAGTTTCTGATATAAACTTTCCCTCGATCCTGGTTTCCAACCAAGGAATTGGTCTTAGTTTCTTTTGTCAATAAACTTTCTTGACAAGGGACGTTATGTGTAGTGGTTTTCCTCAAACTTCTCGCCGAATTTTCCTGGGAGATACCATTTGACGGAAAAGTTTTGATTGTAGAGAGGCACAAACTTCTCCGTGGAAGACGCCATTTGTCGACTCTACTGAGGAAAACGAGTCTTTTTGAGAGACTGCTTTCGTTTGGGGATATAACATCATACTTTTCTCGAGATCTTCTCAGAGAAATGCCATACGATGTACCCCAATTTTGAGGTGCCTGTGACTTTGTTGAGATTTACATTCTGGAGAGAAGGACTAATGTGTTGCTGAAAGTCTTTAGTTGAGAGGCTTTCTCTAGGGATTTTCCTTAATTCGGGAAAGCGAAGATATCATCTTCCATGGCGAAGAGTGATGCTGGCTGAGGGTTCTCTGGTTTTTTAGAGGTTCAAGTTATCAAAGTGGTCAAAGAACCACCTTCAATCCAGAAATAAACTGGAGGAGAGATCGCTTAGGTGATTCATTTCCTGACGAGGAAAGAACTGACGACTCGATTGAGAGGACTCTTATCACTAGGGAACAAGACTGACTAAAGTGATAGTGATGCAACATGAATATGAACGCAAAGTAGTAATGGATGATGTATGTATGTATATGCTGACAAAACTGACATGATATACAAACTAATAGATGAACACGACTGGATACTCGGTCACAGTTGGGGACGAAGAGGTATCGCTGGTTCAAGTAGCAATTCTGCATTGCTTAGGAGAGATAGTCCCTGTCGGGAGCTATGTTGGTCGGGCTTAGGAGATAAGAACTCTGTCGGGGGTGTTAGGCGAAACAAAGGTCTCTGACACAGTTGATCCTTCATTCAGGTGCACTGGTTTAGAAGGAGTACTTTGATTCTGCACTTTGAAGCTCGATTACTTCTGGAGAAGCGATCGATGTTCTTTCGATGTTAAACGGTCAAAAGAAATTGCCATCTTTATTTTAAAAGCAGAAAATTTTGACAAGTAAATTCATTTTTGTTTTATTTCAAGAATCGTTGATCATGTTAAAACTTCGTTCTGTAAAGCTAAAACAAATAAGAATTGCAAACAAAAGCACAAGGGCTCAAATTTTATTGATAGGGTGGAAATCAGCCAAACGCGCGATTCCCTAGAGTATTTACAATGTTAGAAAATGGTAATCTAAGGGAAAAAGGGCTATATTGAAACATAACAACCACTATCCTTCTACCAACTTTGACTTCGGGGCATCCTGAGCTTCCGTCGAAGATGACCGTGACTGGAGTTTTCTGATGGATGGTGTAACTGCTGCCGAGGGACTTGCCCCTTTGTCGAACATAGTTACTTGCCATTATCCCTTATTTTTTCATGGATTGTACTTTGAGGTTTCCAATCCACCGGGATGATTTTTGATCATGTCTCTAATTTTTGCCTGGACCGCCCTTTCGGGTTTTCAATCCACTGAGACATTTTTTTTATTATTATTTTTTATTTAAGCGAAGTATTTCTTGACTAAATCAACATTTGTGGGGTAGGAAAATTCCTCTCCATCCATGGTTGCAAGTCTCAAGGCGCGGCCTGAGAAAGCTTTCTTGACCACATAGGGGCCATCATAATTCGGAGTCCACTTGCCCCGCGAATCTGTGAGAAATGATTGTATCTTTTTTAGCACAAGGTCTCCTTTTCTGAAGATGTGAGGTCGGACCTTTTTGTCGAACACCTTCTTCATTGTTTGCTGATACAACTGACCATGGCATATTGCCGTGATTCGCTTTTCTTCGATCAGATTCAATTCATCGTGCCGACTTTGACACCATTCAGCTTCTGTAAGCTTAGCTCCCATCAATACCCGGATTGATGGGATCTCTACTTCTATGGGGAGCACTGCCTCCATGCCATATACTAGAGAGAAAGGGGTAGCCCCTGTTGAAGTGCGGACAGATGTGCGATATCCGTGAAGAGTAAAGGGCAGCATCTTGTGCCAATCTTTGTAGGTTACAACCATCTTTTGAACGATCCTTTTGATGTTCTTGTTAGCCGCTTCTACCGCTCTGTTCATCTTGGGTCGGTAGGGAGATGAGTTATGGTGTTCAATCTTGAACTCAGCACACAACTCTTTCATCATTTTATTATTCAAGTTGGATCCATTATCGGTAATGATCTGGCTCGGAACACCATAACGGCAGATGATATTGTTTTTGATAAATAAGACCACCACTTGTCGATTTACATTAGCGTATGACGCTGCTTCAACCCACTTGGTGAAGTAGTCAATGGCTACCAGGATGAACCGATGTCCGTTTGAAGCCTTAGGTTCAATCATGCCAATCATGTTGATTCCCCATATAGAAAAAGGCCATGGGGAAGAAAGAACTTTGAGATGCGTTGGAGGTACAGGGATTTTGTCGGAGTATATCTGACATTTGTGACACTTCCTCATGTACTTGTAGCAATCGGATTCCATTGTCAACCAATAGTACCCTGCTCTTAGGATTTTTCTTGCCATTGTGTATCCATTGGCATAAGTGCCAAAGGATCCTTCATGAATTTCTTTTATCAGCATGTCTGCTTCTGGTCTGTCGACGCATCGAAGCAAGACCATGTTAAAGTTCCTCTTATAGAGTGTATCACCGCTCAGGAAGAAGCTGCCAGCCAGCCTTCTGAGGGTTTTTCTATCTTTCCTGGATGCCCCAGGTGGGTACTCTTGTTTCTGAAGGAAGTATTTGATATCGTGATACCAATGTTTGTCGTCTATGACTGCTTCAATCGTGAAGATGTAAGCAGACCATTCAAGGCGCATTATGTCGATCTTAGGTAAGTCATTCCATTGACCTACACTAATCATGGAAGAGAGAGTGGCTAATGCATCAGCCATGTGATTCTCCTCACGGGGGATATAATGAAACTCAATTCTGTTGAAGAAGGGTAACAACCTTCTTGCATAGTCTTTGTGAGGAATCAATCCTGATTGGTATGTGTTCCAATCTTCTTTGATCTGATTGACGACCAAAGCTGAGTCGCCATATACATCCAAGTTTTTTATCCTTAAGTTGATCGCTTCTTCGAGACCCATAATACAAGCTTCATATTCGGCCACATTGTTTGTGCACTTGAACGTAAGTCTAGCGGTGAAAGGAATGTGGGTACCCTGAGGTGTTATGACAATTGCCCCAATCCCGTTTCCATAATAATTGACAGCTCCGTCAAGGATAAGTCTCCATTGGGAATCTGGTTCTGGCCCTTCACTGGGTAGCGGTTCATCACAGTCTTTCATTTTTAGATACATGACATCTTCATCTGGGAAGTCAAATCCGACTGATTCCTGATCGTCAATCGGTTGATTAGCCAAATGATCAACTAAAACACTTCCTTTAACGGCTTTCTGAGTGTGGTACTCTATGTCATATTCTGATAACAACATCTGCCAACGGGAAATCGTTCCCGTGAGAGCAGGCTTTTCAAAGACATACTTGATTGGATCCATTTCAGAGATTAACCAAGTAGTGTGACGAATCATGTACTGGCGAAGACGTTTGGCTGCCCAAGCCAGAGCGCAACAAGTTTTCTCGAGCATAGTGTACCGAGTCTCACAGTCTGTAAACTTCTTACTCAAATAGTAGATGGCAGACTCTTTTCTTTTCCTTTCGTCTTGTTGACCAAGCACACAGCCCATGGAGTCTTCCAAGATTGTTAAGTATATGATCAGTGGTCTTCCTTCCACTGGAGGTGATAGAATCGGTGGGTTCAACAGATATTCCTTAATACTATCAAAGGCAGTTTGGCAGTCTTCTGTCCAAACGCAATCCTGATTCTTTTTCAGTAATTTAAAAATCGGCGCACATGTCGCTGTCATGAGGAATATGAATCTGGAGATGTAGTTCAAATGTCCCAGGAATCCCCTGACTCGTTTTTCAGTTTTCAGAGAAGGCATTTCTTGAATGGCCTTGACCTTGTCAGGATCAACCTCAATGCCTTTCTGGCTGACGATGAACCCTAAGAGCTTCCCTGAACGGACACCGAATAAGAACTTATTGGGATTCAAGCGGAGTTTGTACTTTCTCAACCGCTCGAATAGTTTTGGCAGGTGGGTCACATGCTCCTCCTCTGTTTTAGATTTGGCAATCATGTCATCGACATACACCTCAATTTCCTTATGTATCATGTCATGAAACAGAGTAGTCATGGCCCTTTAATAGGTTGCCCCGACATTCTTCAAACCGAACAACATTACCTTGTAACAAAAGGTCCCCCATGGGGTAATGAAGAAGGTCTTCTCCATGTCTTCCGGCGCCATTTTGACCTGATTATAGCCCGAGAATCCATCCATGAAGGAGAAGACCTTGAACTTTGATGTACTGTCTACCAGCATGTCAATGTGTGGTAAAGGAAAGTCGTCCTTTGGACTAGCCTTGTTTAGATCTCTGTAGTCGACACACATCCTGAATTTTCCGTCCTTTTTTGGAACGGGTACGATGTTGGCTAACCATTGAGGATATTCAGACGTGGCGAGGAAGCCCGCATCAATCTGTTTCTGTACCTCCTCTTTGATTTTGATGGCCATGTCCGGGTGAGTCTGTCTTAACCTTTGTTTTACTGGCGGACATTCTAACCGTAATGGTAAGTGATGTTCCACGATTCTGGTATCCAACCCTGGCATGTCCTGGTAGGACCAAGCAAACACATCGGGGAATTCTCTGAGAAGCTTTGTCAGACTCTCTTTGGCAGTTGGATTGAGCAGTGCCCCAATCCTGATTTCTTTTCTCTCTTCTTCTGAGCCCAGGTTGACCGTTTCCAATGCTTATTTGTGAGGTTCAATGGACCTTTCCTCTTGTTTGAGTAATCGGGAGATCTCCTCTGGAATTTCGTTGTCAACTTCTTCTTCAGCCCCAAATACCGGGAACTCAAAGTCTGGAGAAGGCATCGGATCGTATGTTTCAATAGGGTTGAAAACAAGCAATCTGTATGACGGTATAATTTATGTTTTAGAAGAGATAGAGAGAACGCAAAAGTGTGTGCAGTGTATTTCTTTTACTGCTTGTTTTTATTATTGAGTTGTTTTTTAGGATTACCATTTTCTGAAAAAAACAAAAAGAGAAAACAGCAATTAATGCGGAAATTACAGAACGACGTTATTTTATTAATGAACAAGTCGATTCTTGAAACTACAGCCCTATAAAACAAAATTTGTCGCTTTGGGCGAAGCGAAGAGGGAAATTTACAGAAAGTGAGCCCTATCAAAACATCCGTTTCACCTGGGCAGGGTGAAAGGTTAAAGTAAAGATGGCAATTACTTATACTTATGAACAATCTTCGGAACATCGACAGCGACCCATTGGCGGCGAACTCCTCGATGAATCACAAAGTCTGGTACCTTCCTTGATTTGTCTTCAGAAATGACACTGATTTCTGGCGGAGCAGGATCATTGGAATCTGTCTCCCAGACAGAGTTGTCGTAGGAGGATTCCTCAGTTGTATTTTGCGTAGTATTTGTACTCTCAGTTGTATCTCCCCATCCAGTTGGCTGGATATCTTCGAGCCTGATACGAGAGCTTTCAGGAGCGGTGTACTTGACCATGAAGTCAAATTTTCTACTTGGTTGTCCCAGGGTGTCCCATACTTGTTTGGAACTGGAGGAGTCATCCCTCTCGATGACGTTGACCTCGGGAAAAGCATAGTTGATGAATTCTAGTCCGGCAAGCTTTGCCAATTCATCATCGAACTGGATAAGTTCGAAATGACCTGAGTGTTGATCCCATGACATGGCGGGGACCCAGGTATTCTGTTCAATGATGCTCAGCTGATTTTCATTGTTCAGCTGATTTTCTTCCCCCAAGTCTCCGGGATATGGCTGCCAGATAGGCAAGCCATCCATTAGGCCATAATAGTCGTGGTCAAAGTTGTATTTCATCAGAGTGTCTTCCTCTAATGAATTTGGTGGAGCACGACATCCTTCAGGATCACAATCTCCGTATATCATTTCGACATCTGACCTTGGTATAAATCTCAGACTCTGTGCGGGATAGCAAAAGGGAGTCTGTGTTTTGCCCTGAGACGTATAACCGTCCTCGTTGAGATAGAACTTCCATTCTTCATTTGTATCGGAGGAGTCACCCTCGTTGATGGTATGTACTTCTTGAGACACTAGGTGAAGGAAACCTCCACTTTGGAAGAAGTCTTGAATAGGATGAAGACTTTCATCGTTAGTAGCAGTCCAAGTACATGTCGAGGAAAATCCAAGACCCTTCTTTTTCTTATTGTCAGTAGGAATGACAAGCTGTCCCCATCCTGTTGTATTGGTATTCTCGACTGCTTTGATAGCATCTTTGTATGAGGAAATCGAGGTTCCTTTCTCCGATTGATTCTCATTGCTCACCGTAAGCGCTTGGAACTGAGTTCCAATAACCTCCTCGGGTTCTACACAAGTAGACAATGACAAGTTGTTTACGAGCAAGGCCTGTTCTCCACAAACCATGACAAGTTGGCCCTTCTGGAAGAACTTTAGCTTTTGGTGGAGGGTTGAAGTGACCGCCCCAGCCTGATGTATCTAAGGTCATCCTAATAAACAACTGTATGTTGCCCGGATGTCCATGACCTGGAAAGTGACTTGGAAAGTGTGAGGACCAATAGTTATGGGAAGGTCGACTTTGCCAATTACCGTTTTTCTGGATCCGTCAAATGCTTTGACGATGACCTCGCTGGTTCTCATCGGAGGTCCTTTGTATGATAATTGCATCAAAGTGGACTTCGGCATAACATTCAGGGCTGACCCTGTGTCTACCAGTATGTTGGCTAAAGCATCGTCCTGGCAGTTGACTGTAATGTTGAGCGCCATGTTATGACGACGACCTTCTTCAGGTAATTCCTCATCACTAAATCCCAAGTTATTGCAGGAAGTGATGTTAGAGACAATGCTATCTAACTGTCTAATTGTTACATCCTGTTCCACAAAGGCTTGCTCCAAGACTTTCTGTAGAGCCTCCCTGTGCGCTTCTGAACTAAGTAACAGTGATAATACCGAGATCTTTGAAGGAGTTTGTAACAGCTGATCAACAATGTTGTATTCACTCCTTTGGATGAGCTTCAGCATCTCATCATTGTTTTTTGAAAGGTTGGGATTACTGGATTGACCGACTGGTGGATCGGGAACTTCTGTCTGAGGTTCCTTTTCTTTGTTGGGTTCTCCAACTCCTCGGTTGAAGATTCGACCGCTTCGTGTTACTCGAATGATGTCTGCAATATTCACGACAGAGGGTAATGGAATTTCCTTTCCATTCTCAATTGTTGTTGCACCGTATTTGTAAGGGATAACCTTCGTTGATTCATACGGTAGCGGTCCTGGTAGATAGATGACTATGAGAGCCTTATTATTTTTCTGACCATCGTAAGTAATTTTGATCCGTTCCTGGTTGGGAATTCTCGATTCGTCAAGTAGAGGGATAATGGTACAAACATCCCTAGTCCTCTGATTATCAGAGATTACGACAACGTCCTCGATTTGATCAGTGAAGTAGTCTGGCGTCCAGTTGATTGGCTCGGAACCCGGACATGGGTGAATCTCTTTACGATCTAACTGACCTTGAAGAGCTGCTCGCACAAGGTAGCATCCTTGATTATCCACTGAGCAAACTCCACACCGCTCATAGTTGTGTAGTGGCACATGGCCACGTCCGCTTTGAATACAGTGTAACCTTACTAGGTCTGTTTCCATCGACCGAATATCCTGACTTTGATATCTAGTAGGATTCCTGTTAGTGATACTAATTTGCTGGGTGTCTTCATCCATATAGATTGGAAGCCACCAGTGGTTCAACAAGTGCTGAAGTGTTTCCTAGACAAGGGCACATCCCTGATCGTCTTCGCAACCCGCTTTATAGCCCTGATAATCATGTGATACCAGGAACCCGAGTCGGACCTGTTTAGCATGTAACTCCACTAGGCTGGTATTCATCAAGCGAATATCGAAGATGTGAATCATGTTGATTTGATAATGATTCCTATCATGGTAGTCTTGAATCCATCTAAGATCCATCTGACGCTGGAGGGCCTCCTGTACAAAAGAGCATCCCTATTTGTTTACCGAGCAAGTCAGGCAGGAATTATAATCGTGACGCGGCAGATTATGATACTGGCTTTGCCTTGAGTGCATTGCCACCACGTTGACATTCATCGCACGGATATCTTGGTTTTGAATGATGTTGGAATTCGTATAAACCATGTTAACTCCACGAACTCGGTGCTCTTGGATCCATCCGAGATCCAATTGTTCCTGTAGAGCTGATTGCACCACAGAACATCCCTGATTGTTTTTAGAGCAGATATCACACTAGTGATAATTATGAGGTGGCACATGGCCATATCCGCTCTGTCTACAATGCATCTTGACCAAGTTGGCCCTCAATAAGAGTACATCATGAATTTGATAGGTGTTGTTAGACTCTCCCTCTATCAAATTGACTGTAGCCTTCTCGTGTTGAGGCAGCGGGTTTGTGAGAACATTCAGATTCGCATCTTTGAAAGATAAGACCCTGCTCCTAACAAGCTTTTGCACATTGGATTTGAAACTGAGATAGTTTTCTATGTTATGCCCTGGTCCTCCTTGATGGTAAGGGAAAGTCTGATCCATCTTAAACCAAAAAGGCAGATTTTCCGGTACTGCAAGAGGAGACTTAGTCTGGACATGCCCCTTGGCCAGTAGTAACAAAAATAATTCTGCGTACGATACGGGTATAGGATCAAATCCTGGTGGCCGCGTTGTACGATTGTTGTTGTATTAAGGACGAGCCTGCTGAAGAGGCGGTTGTGTCCTTTGCTGAAATTACTGCGAATGCGGTTGGCTTTGAGCAACCTGAGGTTGATACATAGAAACAGGCGTGGGGTTGATAGCAGGAGTTATAGCTGCTACTGGTTGGTACCGTCGCCTTTTCTTTTTGAGAAAGATATTCCCAATATCCTACTCTTTTTTCTTAGGGAGAGCACTACCGTATCGTTTTGTACTACTTGACGATCCAGCGTCTTTAACTAAACGTCTTTCTCGGACGGCTTCCTCAAGACGAACTCCCATGCCCACCATCTCGGTGAAGTCACTGGGCGCACTGGCGACCATTCTGTCGTAGTGAAATGAGCTCAAGGTTTTTAAGAAGATCTTTGTCATCTCTTTTTCCTCAAGAGGTGGACAAATCTGGGCGGCAATTTCACGCCATCTCTGAGCGTACTCCTTAAAGGTTTCCTTGTCCTTTTGAGACATTGATCTGAGTTGATCTCTGTCTGGTGCCATGTCCAAATTGTATTTATATTGTTGGACAAAGACAGTGCCAAGATCTCTGAAAGTGCTAATCGTAGTGCGGTTTAAACCCATGTACCATTTTAATGCGGCACCGGTTAAACTATCCTGAAAGTAGTGAATCAGTAGATCCTGGTTCTCTGTCTGAGCTGACATTCGCCGAGCGTACATCACCAAATGGCTTTGAGGGCAAGAGTTACCCTTGTACTTTTCAAAATCGGGTACTTGGAATTTGTTCAGGACTTTCACATTGGGGACCAAGCAAAGGTCTGCGGCGTCCCTTCCAAAAAAATCCTGACCGCGAATAGCTTGCAGTTCCTTCTGCATTTCCAGGAACTGCTCCTGGAATTCATCCATTCTATCGAATATACTTTCCTTTCCACCAGAAGGTATTTGTGGAATCTGTCCTTCCAGGACGGTGTGCACCACAGGGGGTGGTACTGATACTACGGCTGTGAATCTTGGCGTTTCCCGAAGTTTGTAACCTTCAGGAGTCCTCATTATGCCTCTGGCATCCTCACTTTCCCGAAGTTTGTAACCTTCAGGCCCAGCGACTTCTGCTATGATTCCCTGATCTTCAGTGATCGGCGGAACATATCCTTCCAGGATATAGTTAACAGGCATGCCCCAGGGACGATCTTTCGGAATTTGATACCTAGGATCATACTTCTCCACTATGGGTGTTGAGGTGATCTCTGAGATCACAGTTCTTTGTAGCTGAGCTTCTTCCATGGCTTGCATGTCGTTACGAAGCTTTCTCATATCCTCTCTCAGAGCGTTGATCTCTTCTTTCAACTCTCTGTTCTCTTCCTCGAGATCATCCATCTTTTTCTGACGATTGGCCCGAGTATGGTACGAATGAGACAGTTTGACTCTAGAACCGAGATACAAACGTGAGATTCGTAGGTAAGAAGAATACGTGACGTGAGAATGATGAATGCAATGATTATATTAATTATTTTTTTTGTTTAATCAAAATAAACTTTGACAACTAGATTGCAAATATCAAACAGTGGGGACACCCCCGTTTTATTGAATTCAAAGGATTGCGGACATGGAAATACAGTAAATTACAAGGTGCGGAAATAGAAATCTAAGCTAATGGGTCCCGAGTCCACTCTGAGGAGAACTCGGGTGCTGATTCTGGTACTTTCCTTTTCTTGGACCGGGGCTCTTGGGCCGTTGTCGAGTTGTCATTCCTTTGCCAAGTGAAAGGAGCGAGCAAATTCCTTTAGTCGTCCTGATTTTCTACAACATGTTGCTCCAAAATCTCAATTAGAGCATCCTTATCTTTCAGCAGTTGCTGTATTTTGGTACACTCTACATTGAGAACGCGGTACTTGTTCTTCCAAGACCTCCTCTCCTGTTGAACTTTGTTGAGAGTAACCTGAAATTTTTCCATTTCAGTCTTGAAGTACATGACAAATTCCCTTGGCGGAAGAACTCTGTGACAAGGATAAGGCATCTTTAGCTTGAGAGCTCTAGTATGTACCCAGTGGAGATAAGGCTCCACCGAGACACAGTCCGATTTTCCTAAAGACTCCCGTCCTTTCTTATGAACATGTTTCCAAGCATGCACTATTTCCATCTTTAGTGCCCTGTCATTTTCTCCTTCCTTGAAGAAAAGACCTTCCAGATGAGCATTACGCGGGACATGCCTCATCGGGTATCCAAATTGACGACGAACTAAAACTGGATGATAATTGATTCCTCCCTTAGTTCCTATGAGGGGTACGTTGGGGAAGTTTCCACAACGGTCAATGATTCTGATCCCATCATAAATCCTATTGTACCAATCTATATCAGAGTTGGTAAGAGACATGATTTTCTACGACCAACGTAAGGCACTCTTATGGTCCCAAAAAGCAGCAGACTTAGGCAAATGGGAGATAAACCACTTATATAGCAGGGGTACACAGCACATGATTATTCCTCCGTTGTATAAATTCCTTAAGTGTGCAGAATGATACGCATCTGCGAGCAATGTTGGTATGACGTTTCTAATGAGAAAAACCTTAATGGCGTTGATATCGACGAAGTTATCAATGTTGGGAAACACAAATAACCCGTAGGTGAGCAAAACAAAGATGCTTTCAAAAGCAATCACATTCCCTATACTAGCAAAGTACAGAGCCTTATTTACCAGAAACTTGGCTGGTAAACCTAGGATTCCTCCCTTGGTGGTCAGGTGAGTCTTGACTTCTGACTAATCCAAATAGATTGCTCTTGCAATGATCTGATCTTTTGGAATTTCTTCCAGTCCAGAAAAGGGAGCTTGATCGGTAATGGGTAGATTAATCAGATGAGAATACTCCTCCAGCATTGGTGCGAGCTGGTAATCCGGGAAGGTGAAACAGTGATAGACCAGATCGTAAAACTGAATGAGTGCCTCCAGGATTTCTTCAATTACATGGACCCTTAACAGAGGTAGCAGACCTCCGTACTTGGCTCTGAAAGCGTCAGGGTTAGTGATCATCCTTGCTAATCCTCTCAAATCCCCTAGTTTTAGAACCTTGAAGGTATACTTGTGAGTTTTTCTTCTACCGAAATCCATGAGCGCAATCCTTTTCTCTCTGACATTTGTAATCATTGTCTTAGTTTAATTTGAAAAAGAGAGACTAGAAGAGAAAATTTTTCTTTGCTTAATGTTTTTTAAAATGAATGCATGAATGCAGCACACAAAAACATAGAAAAAATATGGGGTCAAAGGGTCGGTGTCATGAAGTCAAGGCTCTACCCATCCCAAAGGTTTATACTAGTGATTTTTGTACCTGTCTCTCAAAATCATTGATTCTTGTCGAGATAACATCAGCGGGCCGGGAACCGTGCTAGGTGATGTATTTCGAAGAATATCAGAAGAGGGTAGTATCACGTGACAACTATTTCCGATTGCTTCTACACTACTAAAAGAGGTTTTTCCTAGGTGTATACTCAATCTTTCCACATGCGGCATCATACGCATTCCCATTAGCAGAAAAATAAACACAGATATCAATTAGGAAAAGCAATATATATATTTATCCTAATGTCCTATACTTTTTAAGAGCTATGAATCCTATGATCCTAATAGAAAATGGCTCCCCGGCGGAGTCGCCATTCTGTGGTGCCTTCCCAACTTAAAAGTTTTTGACCTAAGATCCTAGTGAGGGCCGATTCTAGCAATAATGACATTCCCCGATGGAACCGCCATTCGGTGATACCTTGTGAACCCAAGGACTCGTCCTAAGAGAAGGTTTCAACCAGAGAGATAAGAGAGACAAGATTCCTTTGTTTGGCCCCACGGTGGGCGCCATTTTTTCTGTGAAATTGTCTAAATTTAAGGTTTCCTCCTAAGAGACGAGAGAAGAACAAGTATCTCCCACTGTGGTCACCATTTTTCTGTGGAAAATGGGGACGACGATGACTAGATCTTACTTTAACTCCCACTGTGGTCGCCATTTTTCTGTAGCGCGATTTTTGTGGTTTCGAATCACTATCGCTTTGGTACTACAGTTCAATTCATTTTTTATCCTATTGAAGTTGATGAAGGAAGGGAAATAGATGTCTCCAACTAACCCTGCTTGCAAACTGAGGTTAAACAGTCAAAATTATTGGTTTACAGATGCGGCTTTAGTTCGTGGGTCTCTCTCTGCTTATTTTGTTCAGAACGAAATATCGAGATTATTCATGAGGAATTTGTTGGGATACTGTGCTAGATTGGCTGGAGGTAGGGGACTTTGGGTTTTTTTTATTAGTGTGCTCGCTAAGATTCTTTTTCAATCTTATGCCTACATATTCCCGGGATAGGGAAATCAGAGCGATCGTAGTTCCTCCTATTCTATGGGAGGAAATGGTGTTTTGGTGTCTTGTTCAAAGCCCAAGACATGAAGCTAAAGGTGGTTTATATCTTATTCAAAGCCCAAGATGTGAAGCTGAAGGGTCTATTTGTATCTTGTTCGAAGCCCAAGATGTGAAGCTAAAAGGTGTTTGACTTTAGAGAGAATTTGTCATCTCTAAAGGGGTCTGTTTGTCACAATTGTTGGGTGACTGATTATAAAGGAGAATTACTTTAACTGGGATATGTGAATCCAGCAATGCCATAATTTCTTTTATAGGGGGTTTTTAACCTTAAGGAGAAGACTTTAACTCAGTTTAAAGAAATGCCATCTTTCCTTAGGTATTTCTCATGCTAAAAGAGGGACAGTGGCGTGGATGTAAATAATCTAGAGGCTTGCCACTTACAGCAATTAGACGAGGGAAAAGGAGTTGTTGATGTTTGTATGATGTGACCAAAGCATGATTTGATGCTAAAAGGTTGATTGAATCAAACGGAGATTTCTTTATACAAAGCCTAAGAGGAGGCTTATTGACCTAACAAGAGGATGCTTTTGTGTCTCGTACGAAGCCCGAGATAGAGGCTAAAAGGGTTTACTCAATAAGAGAGTGTTTTTTATATGTGTCTTGTACGAAGCCCAAGACGGAGGCTAAAAGGGTTTGACTCAACAAGAGAGTCTTTTATACTCACCAAGAGAGTGATTTGTATCTCGTATGAAGCCCAAGATGGAGGCTAAAAGAGGATTGACTCAACAAGAGAATCTTTTATACTCAACAAGAGAGTGATTTGGTATCTCGTACGAAACCCGAGATGGAGGCTGAAAAATGTTTGACTCAACAAGAGAGCCTTTTATACTCAACAAGAGTGTTATTTGTATCTCGTACGAAGCCCGAGATGGAGGCTGAAAAGGTTAGCTCCGCTGGGGAAGAATCATTGTACAAAGCCCAAGAGGAGGCTAGGGTTACTGTTTCAGTTGAGTGACAGGTCCAGTATGTTGGTTAAAAGAGAAAATCAGTTCTTTTATGGATAATGTTGTACTTATGGATTTGATCTGAGAACCGGGATTATTTCCTGTTCTTTAAGGAAACGGGGAATCTGACGGGTATTAAGACTGCTCAAGTCTACGGATGTTTTCTCCCTATTTTTGAAAGGAACTTGGGAAGGTCTTCGAGACTCAAGGAGATTAGACTGTCCAAGTCTAGAGTTTTATCTTTTGTACTATGCTTTAAGAGAGATTAAGAGACAGTACGTTCGCGGTAGAAAGATCTAGACTCTTTGAAAGACGGTTCTATTAAGATGACTAATTTCTGTTCCTATACCTTTAAGGGGTCGTCAGGACAATTTGTACGAAGCCCAAGAGGAGGCGAGAAAAACTTTTAAGAAGCCGAAGAGACAATTTGTACGAAGCCCAAGAGGAGGCTATCTTCCCGGAGGAAGAATCATTATACGAAGCCTAAGAGGAGGCTGTGAAAACTTCTAAGAAGCCGACGGGTCCTTGTACAACGCCCAAGAGGAGGCGGGGATGCTTTTAGAAAGCCTATGAGTCCTTGCACTAAGCCCAAGAGGAGGCTGATGAACAGTTCCAGAAGGGGTTTCACTTGGAACATTGGCCTTCTGTATATGAACTGTTCAAGGGGGGTATTTCTTAGATCTAGTTATCTAAAATTGTTGTAAAAGAAAATTCGCATGGTTTAGGTTATGTTGAAAGGTCCGGGAGAACGTCGGGTGTAAGGAGACGAGGTTTTGCCTAGTTCTAGACGTAGTTGCCGGAGAAAATATAAATATCTATACTAGTATTACACAGTCGATATGAGTTTATGAAAGAAGACTTACAGTGAAACAGCCCCACAATACAGTTATATGCATATGAAAGCGGTAAATAAAAGCGGGTAAACACTTACTCAGTTGTAGAGCTTCCATGCTGTTTGGTTAGTTGTTCAACAAAGAAAACTTTGATAACAATATTATATTCAAAATTAAAGGAGAAATTGCTTTGAAAGGAAAATTGGGGCTTACACCTCAAGGAGAGGCACAGGGTTTTATCAGAGATCACACTGTCATTTTGTACAGGGACTTATACAAGTGACTGAGGTCCAAAAAAGGTTTTCTATACAAGGGGATGGGTCTTACACTCTCTCAAGAGGCCCAAAAATTATTGAAAGAAAAATTATGAGGCTTATAACACGAGGGTAGGCCCATATGATTTGTTTTTTGAACTGGCGATCGCGCCGAGATTTTCTTTTAACGTAGAGGGACTTATACAATATCTGAGGCCCAAAGATTGTTTTGGTTAAAAGGGGATTGGGTCTTAAACTCTATTAGAGGCCCAAAGGTGTTTAAAGAAAAATAATGGGGCTTATAACACGAGGGTAGGCCCAGATGAAAATGTTTTTGAAAAGCGACGATCGCGCCGAGATTTTGAAAACACATTGGGACTTATACAACAACTGAGGCCCAAATTATTTTGGTTTTTCTAAAAGGGTTGGGTCTTACACTCTACTAGAGGCCCAAAGGTGTTTGAAAAAGTTTGATGAGGGTTGAATTAATCAAAAACCCTAATTTGTTTTCAAAATGTATTTTAATTGAACAAAAATTCAATTAAAATTATCAAAATTGTTTAACATGTGGAAAACAAATTGTGATCTTGGATTAATGTTTCAAAAATCAAGTTTTGACCTACAAAATGATTGAAAATCATTAAAACTTGCAAAATCAAGAAGGAAAAAATATTTTAAATGTCAAAAACAATTAAAATATTAATTCTTGGCAAAAATATCAATTATATGAAATAAATAATATTTTTGGGATTTTTCGGTAAAATAAAATATTTTAACATTTTTGTGAATTATTAAAAAAAGAACCAACTCAAAATTATTAAAACTCATTGAGAAATTAATTTTTGAATCAATTAAATAAAATCACAAAATTCAAATATTTGAATTTTCAAAAAAGGCGCCAAGAACAAGGGCAAGAACACGCGTCACCCTCTGTTTCTGCAGATTTGCGTTTTCTATCCAATCTCACTGAATACTTGATTATATCATGCAATCTACATATCAATCTACTCGTTTCAACCTCACGATCATGTCTCTGGTCTTTAATTTCATTTATTTTAAGCATGGAATAAGAAATCAAAGAGAAACCTCAAGAACCCTAAATTCTGTATGAAGGTTCAGAAATTCCATACATGATTCATAAAAAGCAATTGATTGAGGGTAAACACTCTATGCATGATTATGAACATATGGCCAAATTATTGTGCAGCAAAAATTGCATGGATCACAGAGTTAGAAGATCTCATGCTTACCACTTGCAGCTGGTGATCGGGTTTTGGGTTAGGGGTATTACAGCTAGGTTCCAATGATCTGGATAGCTTCCCTAGGTGCCATGGAGTGTCTCTGGATGCTTGGAATGGATTGAAATGATATGGAACTTGAGATGGTACCCCAACTGCAAATCTGTCAAAGGCTTGAGCAGTTGGCTAGTGATTTTGTGATTTTGGTGTTCCAGATGTTATGTGAGTGTTTGGATCACTTCTATATGATGTTTATGAGGTGTGTGTGTGTGCGATTTGTTTGATTGGAATTGCTCTCTAACTCAAAACCCGATGGTGACTTGCCTTAGAAGGCAAAAGTGGAGTGAAGAAAGAGATTTTGAGGAAAGCATTTGTTTGATGGCTTTGGTGTACTCAAACTGAGCACAAATGAGCTCTATTTATAGTAGAACAAGTTTGTTTTGCAAGCAATAGTGAATGGCAACTGCTGCAGAGGTTTGGCCAATGGTTGCACTTTGGAATCTCAAGTCTCCTCTAGCCATTGACTAGAGGTTAGAGCACAGAGTTGTGGTTCCCTAGTTGTTGGATCATTCTTGACTGAATTCATTTACAAATGTGTCAGTCCTTGCCACCTTGGTGCATCCATTAAATGCACCAATCCAAAATTGGAGTCTTGTCCCTCTTTTAGGGATTTCTAGGTTTGGCATGCTACTTTTGGTTCCAAAGACTTGGGAGGCTTGGGATCAGAGTTGGTTCCTCCTTGGTCCCCCCTTGAGGTGTTTAGATGGATAGAGTTGCTTGCCCTTTTCAAAATTTGGGCAAATCGAGCAAAACTCCAAAATTTGCCTTGCTTTGGCAGTTTTCAGCAAGGCATATTGCCATTGTCATATCTCATGGCCCAAGTGGAATTTGATGGAGTTCTTGGCCATTTTGGAAAACCCTCATATGATACAACAACTGTTTGATCATAATTGGTTTTGATACTTTTTGGATCCAAGTGAAAAATGCCCCTACATTTGGGAAAAAGTGAATGCAGATTTTGACTTAGTGAAAATTTCACTAAGTGTTGGAAAAAATGGCATTTCATGTTTTCAGCCACTTTGATCATTCCATAACTCAAAATCCATAATGAATTGGAATGAGGTGTAGTTGAAGCTTTTGTAGAGGGCCATGAGGGCTACAAATCCAGCTTTGGATGGGAAAAAATGGCCTTGTGGTTTAGGAGTTATGGTCCTCCAAAGTTGGTACCCTAGCCACTTTGTTCCATAACTTAGAAAATTTTCTAAGTTTTTATGGTTACCCCTTTTACAAGTTATCCCACTTTTATTGATTTTTCTTGATGAATGATGATTCCAATCATACATTAACATCATTTTAGGGTTAAAAAACCATAATTGTGAAAAATCTCAAAAAGTCAAAGTTTGACTTTTGTGCACAGTTGACTTTTTGTCAGATGAACTCCAAACTGTGCGATCCTCTATGAAATCAAGTCCTTGACCTAAATCAAACTTGATGGATTAATTTCATAGGTGTTATAAGGTGTATTGAATCATGTCCCAAGGTTTGGGAGCATGTCTTGGTAAAAAGTCAAAGCTACAGTTGACTTTTCCCGCGAAACCCTAACTGTGGTTCAGATGAACTTGAAACTTGTTGCTCAAGCTTCTTGGACCAATCCATTGTTGCAAATGGATCAATGTGGTGTGTTAGAGACCCTCAAATCCCCTCTTGAGGTCTTGGCTCATGTTTTGTCCCAAAAGTCAACTTAGGGGTGAATTAGGTCAAGTAACCCTAATTCCTGATTTTTGATGTATGCATCCCCTGAGGCTAAATTGACTTGGTGATTGGGTTTATGATGTCCCTTGGAGCATCATAGGTTATGCTTTGAAGTATTGGTTCATGCCCAGAGGAAAATTTCCATCTGGAGGCCCTGGTCGACCAAACCCTAATTTGGTGACACTAGCGATCTTGAGGCTTAATCCACTCAGAATGCTGCAACCTTGTGCTCGATTCTTGAAGTGGGAGTCCTCTTGATCCATTGTGGATGTTTGAGAGGCTAGACAAGTTGAAGATCATGTCATTCCTTGATTGATCCTTTGTCTAAGAGCTCTGAGAGGGCTTGAAACCCTAATTTTGATAGTAGTGAATGCTCACCCATCTTTGGGGAGATTAATGAGGCATGATGGTTCATCCATATTGTGATGATGATTTGCACAATGATGGGAAATTTTAGTGGTCAAAATTTGGGGTAAGACAGTGGGTATACCGAATGAAGAGAGAAAGTAAAATTTGAAAGGAAATTTAAGTACCAACACATGTGAGTAATATCAATATTAAAGGAGTTCTAATGGGGAATAATTCCCACTCACGCGCTACATCTCTTATTCGCTTTCCCTAAAAAAATCTGGTGCCATCACTCCTCATCCAATGGCTCTAATTCATCATCTCCCACCAAACCCCACGTGCACTGACCCCTTCTGTCCCCCAGTATCTTCAAATAAATCTCTTTCCACAGAAGATGGGCCCACGTTTCAGCAGATGTCCCATTACCTTCTGACCGTCTCCTGCCTCATCCAATCACAACTAGCTACCCTTGTCTCTCCTCTTCCCAGAATACCACTTCCCCATACATGGACTACACTGCCCCACCTTATTCCACTCCCTCAAATTTTGCTTTTCTCTCTCCTGTCAACATAAACAATTCCCACCTTTTAATATTACTTCTTCCAAATTGGATTCCACCTCACCTCCAACAGAACATTCATTGCCTTTAACTAGTTCAGTCAACACCGAACCAGGTCCCAGCAATGCCTTGCACCCAGAAACCATTCCTTGTGCGCTACGCGGCCCTTCCACTTTGGACCTTGAGGAAAAGGTCTCTTTTGGGCCCAAAAGTATTATTAGGATGTAAATACAAAAGCCCATACGCAACAGAAGAAAAGCCTAAATGGCTTGAGGATTTCATTCAGCATTAAAGAAGGTGTATTAGTAATTTTAATTTGATTTCTTGTTTGTCATCTTTTCAGAAGTGACCCAGGCCCATTCTCTTAGTTAACCTTACCTTGAGGACAAGGTCTCTTTTGGCACCTAATACTAAAACCATCTATAAAACCGTCGCTAAGTTTTCCGCTAAATTGTCGCTAAGTTGCAGGAGAGATCAAAAGTGTGGATGAAAATTTTTAGGAGGATCATTCTTTAAAAAAAATATTTTGAGAGACTAAAAATAAATTTTGAGATATTTAGAAGAATCACAAACATATTTAACCTTTGTTTTTATCATTTCATTTTTTTTAGTAATGACAGTTATTGAATAAAAATAAAATAAAAAGGATGAGTATAAAACATGTTGTGAAATGATGTCATCAAGAACAAACCAAAAACACAAGAAACCCTTTTAGGTTTTACAAATGATAGAGAAGAAGGAAGAAGAATTATAAGAATTTGTCAAATATGTTTTTTATTCACTTTCTCAATAAGGGTTCAAAGATTACAAGTGAATACCAACAATTAACCTCTCTCAACAGCCTGAGAGAACTAGTTTATTTATAGACTATTAAGCTAACTTAGGATACAGGCTAACTTAACAATTGGGCTTAGAAGCAAGACCCAACTCGATATACTAACTTAAATTACAAGTTAATATATTTCGACATTATGCTTGAACAGACTTCGACTAGAGCATACACAACTCCTGTCGAACCATGAAGCTACCCTTTTCGACACTAGAGTTTGATCCAAATACCATAAATCTCCACCTTGGAACAAACTATATAACAAGGGAACAAACTAGCTTTCAACATGCAGTTTTATCAACTGCATACAGTGGAAATACTTGTTACTCGACAATGTCTTAGTGATTATATCAGTAGCATTGTCATCAGTCAAAACCTTCATCACTTGGACTTCTCCACGCTTGATCATCTCTTTAACGAAGTGCAGCTTCACATCGTTGTGCTTGGTTCACTCATGATAGGGTGGATTCTTCGACAATTGTATTGCACTTTGACTATAACATTTAACAGTGATAACTCGACCTTGAAGTTTCATCTCTTTAGCAAAACCTTTAAGCCACAATGCTTCTTTCACAGCTTCAGTGAGGGCGATATATTCTGCTTCAATGGTTGATAAGGCTACAACCTTCTTAAGTGTTGCTTTCTAACTGATTGTTGTGCCAAACATAGTGAGCACATATCCCTAGAATCCATGCAACCTACATAATCGGAGTCGACAAATCATTTGATTTTGACTTTGCTATCATCACCAGAGGCTTCACCATAAATCAGGACTTTGCTCAAAAACCTATTGATGTACCTAAGAATCCACTTTAATGCTTGCCAGTGTGCCTTCCCGAGATTGGCCATATACCTACTATCATACCCCAAATTTTACCCCTAGATTCAATCATCATTTACATAACATTCTAGGCCAATCATTCATGCATAGCTAACCAATTATTAAGATATGTTTGCTTTTGCTCACCTGTGAATTAGGGTTTGCCCTAAGAGGTTCATTGGATTGATCAGTCAAGGTTTTGGATGAAACATCATTCAAATAAGTTCTCATACACTCAAGAGACCTCCCTTCATCAATAATCAAGTGCAAAATGGCTTCATTACAAATTCTTCAAGATTCAAATTCATCTGGCCATGAATTAGGGTTTTCTCAACCAAAGTCAAATGCACCTTTGAATTTTGGTCAAGGCATGATCTCAAACCTTGGGACATGATTCAAGACATCTAAATACATCCTTGTAATCCATCCATGGTGTTCAAATAGCTCAAGAGTTTGAATTCATTGAAGATCAAGAAGTGAAAATTCAACTGATACACAAGTCAATAACTGCAAAGTCAAACCTTTGACTTTAGGGTTTTTGGTAAAATATAAGCTTCTCAAGTCAAATTTCATTGGAAACATGTTTGATGATTGAGTTTGATCAAGAAAAATCATGAGAATTGAGGTTACTTGCAAAAAGGGCAACATGGAAGAAAGTGAAATTTTTTCCAAGTTATGGATGCACAGTGATTTTTGTCCAACTTGCCAAGGCAATAACTCCCAATCCAAGCATCCATTTTCTTTGCTCCAAAGACCAATTTGAAGAGCTCATTCCATACTACAACTTTTTCCATGAGGAGTAATTCCAAAAAAATGCTTAGATTTCAAGTTATGAGGCCAAGAAGTTGGTATTTCATTCAAAAGTAAACTCCAACACTTAGAATTTTTTTTCCACAAATCTGCTTGTAAAAGCAACCAACTTGAGAGCCATTTTTCATCATGATCCATTTTGATTCAAGGAAAACTCAAAACATGAAAGTTGTATAGCATGTTTCAAGCTTTCGAAAGAGTACAAGAAGTCATTCTTCCCATGCATGAGCTATGAGTTTCGAAGAGGTAAAATTGGTCCTCCATACTTGAAATTTAGGTCATTTTTCATGTCATGATCTTGGGCAAAACCAATCCAATGATGCAAATCCCTTGATTATAGGTCATTTTACTTGAAAACCTATCTCTAATCAGAAGATTACACAAACCTTTGGGTCATTGCACAAGGTTTTGGAGCATTATCCATGTGATTATTCCATTTAGGGAAAGTTTTGCCATAAAGAACAGACTTCCATTTGCAAAAAGAGACTTTAATCACAAAGTCCACTCTTCTTGAGCTTTGTGATTGTTGCTTCTGCACAAACCTATTGCAAAGCATCAGAAACAATCCCTCAACCACCCTACCTCACTGTACTTGCACCTTGGAACCACAATTTTGCATGAAACTACATGGTTCATTCTCAACCAAACCAAATGCAAGAACTCCATAATCTGATCACCTCATTTCCACTCCACTTCTCTTATAAATACATAGTCATTTCTCAAGCAAAAACACATAACAAAAACACTCCAAAACCCTCTAAACCCAAGCCTTTATCACTTGTTATTTTTCACTCTCCATTGGAGTGAAACTTGAAATATCTCTAACCAGTTATCCTTCATATTTTCCAACAATTCAAACTACTTATATACATAACATATATCTCATTCAAACCCTCAAAACCTTGCTGTATCACCTTTATCATCATATACCATCTTCATCATCATAGTTTCATAAAGGATCGTGTGGAGAAATACAAGGAGTTTCTGGCCAGATTTTCCATTCAATCTTTCTTCCCAATGATCAAAGAGGTCATTGGAATAATTATCATGTTTCTGTAGCTATCAAAGAAGAATCATTGGACTTACACCAATAGGTAAGTGATCTTGCACCTTTGAACTTTTAATACATGCATCATTCTTGATTGGTTTGTGAAGCTAAAATGTAGACATGTTGGTATTTGATGTGTTGTTGTGGTTGTTTGCATGATATCATCTTTATATGAGAAGTCTTTGTTGTTAGAAAACTAAAGTTTCATTTCTGTTCTGGGCCATTGTACGTTGAGTTTCAGCATGTAAAAATCATACCATGTTAATTCTTGTTAAAAGTAGAGCAACTTTGGTTTTTATGGTTTGTAAAATGGTTGAGAAATTGAGGAGATATTTGAAGGTGAAAATCTGAGCATGGAGAGAAAATTAGGGCACGGGCGAGGAAGATAAAAGAGAGAACATGGGGGAGGAAGATGAGCTGACGTGGCAAATGGTATTTTAGAAATGTGACTTTAATATTTTTTTTTCATTTAATAAACGGATGTAACAGCCACCCCAGTGGCAGAGGCCTGCGTGTTTGTGTGTTAGCAAGACTAGGAACTGGGGTTCGAATTCCCCTCGCCCCAGTTCCTTTTGTTTATTTTTTATTTTTTGTTTTCCAACGTGTCTTGATATTTTATTGCACGAGTGTATTTCTTGATTGGGCCAAGCATCTGGCCCAGTGGTTTTCCCTTTTGTCTGCAATGTGGGTGGCGTGTGTTCAAGTCTCCATGAGACCATTTCATATGTTTTTAGCACTTGGTTTGTTCTTTATTTTTCACAAATGTATTCAACCATTACTTTCAAACCGTACACTATTTTGACATAATTTTTTGCATGCTTCTTCCTTGCTATGTATATTTTATGATTGTATTTAAAAATTTCACAAAATAATTATTTTTCATATACTTTTATATAGTTAAAGTATGCATCTTTTTATGATTTATTTTGGTCCTTTAAGTGATGTTTTGACTTGTTCTTTGATTTTTCTTGGCCATGTTGATTCTTGTGAACATAATATGCCATGTGTGAATCTTGTACAATGTTAATAACATGTTGCTTTGGGTTTTGCCTAAGTTTAAGGTACTTAAATGCATTCTTCTTCATGTATAAATGAACTTGTTTTCCATGTATGATTGCAAAGTTTTCTTCTTGACCTTTGTCATGATATTTGTCAATTCTTTCATACCTTGTTGAACACTTATATGTATGTAAGTCCTTGTGCTTGTCCACCTTTGGCCATGTGTTCATAAATGCCTTAAACTTTGATAACACGCTTTTACTTGATTCCTAACTTGTATGCTTACCATGTCCAAACTTGTTTGCATGATTAAAGTAATGTCTTGACTTATTTTCATGATTGGTTTTGAATCTTATCCATGTTTAAGTATTGTTATGACTTATCCATGTTTTGTTGAACTTTTGAATACTATCCATGTTTAAGTATTGTTATGACTTATCCATGTTTTGTTGAACTTTTGAATGGTATCCATGTTTAAGTATTGTTATGAGTTATACATGTTTTTGTTGAACTTTTGAATGGTATCCATGTTTAAGTATTGTTATTACTTATCCATGTTTTGTTGAACTTTTGAATGGCATCCATGTTTAAGTATTGTTATGACTTATCCATGTTTGTCTTGTATTCATGATTAAGTGGTGTTACCTTGTATGATTTCTTGATCAACATCATGTTTGAATGTTATCTTTGTCACTTACAATTTATATCATGTTTGAATATCATCTTTGTTCATCTCATCCATATTCACCCATCTTGTTCATGCTTACTTTAACTTTGTCATGTTTACTCCATAAGTGGTGTTAGCTTGTTAGCCTTCATTCTTCTTTGTTATCTTTTGTTTCCAAATCCAAAGGAAAGGTCTATTCATTGACTTTATGTCATAGGTAGCTTAGCCTTACCTCAACTTCTCTCTTGACCTTGTTAGAGTCATTACCCCTTTGAACTTAGACTTAGGTTAGAGTTTGTAAACTCTATGTAAGTGTTATTGTTATGAACACTTACCTTCCCTTGGAACCTTGATCACTATCAAGTGTTCTTCACCCTTAGTTAGGTGAACTACGATTGCTCTGATTCCATCCTTGTTAGGATACGTAGGCACATGACCGCGAAGTTTTGGCAAGCATACTTAATAAAACCTTTAGGTCTTTCCCTATAGAATATCCCCAATCAATAACAAACAAACAAAAACATAACACAAATACAACAAGAGGTTCCTATTGAGTACTATAGATACTTAGGGTACTAATACCTTCCCTTAGTATAACAAACCCCCGAATCTTTAGATATCTTTGCATTATTGTTACATTGCACTATTCGATATTTTCCCTTTCCTTTAGATAAATTAAAGTTCGGTGGTGAACATTCAATGTTTTGTGATTCAAGTTAATACAATAGCTTGATATCCGATTCTCACCACAACACCTGCTTACAAGGCTTACTCCGTACGTTATGTCTGACCTCGTACAGACCATAACATACATCAAAGAAACTACTATATTAGCATATGGAATGCTATTCATATAGGGTCTTTCGACTTCAGTACTAGAACTTTGAGTCGTACTTAGCTTATACTGAGGCTTAGTCGGAGTTAGAAAAGACTTTCAATTCGACATACCAAACTTGTCCAGAATCTTCTTCAGGTATGTCTCTTGAGGTAAGCATAATCTCGACTAATTTTTATATCCCCGGATGTCAATTCCAAGAATTCTAGAGGTAGGTCCCAGATCCTTCATATCAAATTCCTTATTGAGTTCAACCTTCACCTTCATAACATCTTCGACACAGTTACTTGCTATGAGGATGTCATCCACATAAAGCAACAAATTAACAAGTGCATTTCCAGGTCAAAATTTGAAGTAAACACAGTGGTCGAACTGGCTCCTATTGAAACCAATGTATGCCATGAACTTGTTGAATCTCCTATTACATTGTCGAGAAGATTGTTTCAAGCCATACAAGGACCTATTCAGCTTGCACACATAATCTTCCTTTCCCTTTCCTGCATACCCTTCAGTTGTCCTCATCAGGATTATTTCATCTAGATCACCATACAGGAAGGCTATCTTCACACCATATGTTCAAGTTCTAGATCAAACTTTGCCACCATGGTTCACAACATTCTAATGGATCTATGCTTTACAACAAGTGAGAACACATCATTGAAGTCGACACCTTCTTTCTGAGTGAACCCCCTAGCAACCAACCTTGCCTTAAAACACTTCGACAATTCGACCAGGCCTCTTTCACTGACATGGCCAAGTCTCTTGTGTCATAGCTCATTCTTCGACATAGGTTTCGTGGATGCCACATCTGCTGAACCACTTACAACCTCAGCCTCAAGGGTATACAAGCTTTGTTTCTTCACACCTCACAAGACTTCCTTCGACACCTTCATTACCCTTATGATGCTTTGTTTTCCTTTGAAAACATATCCTTTTTTGTCGAATTCGCCAAGAGAAATCAAATTTCTCTTAAGATCAGGTACATACCTGACATCAGATAATAGCCTTATTGAGTCCTCATGGAGATTGAATCACACAGATCTAATACCTGCAATTTTGCAAGCTTTGTTGTTTCCTAGCAGCACTAATCCACCATTTTGATCACACAATTCTTCAAACATGTCTTTGTTTGGAGTTATGTGTCAAGTACACCCTAAATCCATAATCCACTCCTTGCTAGAGTCACTGCTTGAAACCACCACGACATTAGATGATTGTCAACCATCTTGCACATTGGCTGCATTACCATTATCCTTTCCACCATGATTGTTCTATCGATTATGGCATCCTTTTCTTGTATGACCCTTCTTTTTACAATGATAACACTTAATAGTATGAGCATTACCACCATAAGAATTATGTAGAAATTTACTCTTCTTGTCAAACCTACCATTTTTCTTCAAGAATTTCCCCTTAACGAACAAACTTTCACCAATAGAAGATGGCTTGTGCTCTTTTTGTTCGTTCAAATCCTTAGAGTACAAGGCAGATTGAACATCTTCAAAGGTCAACGACTCTCTTCCATACAAGATAGTTTCTTTGAAGTGAGCATGAGACTTAGATAAAGAGCACAACAACAACACTTGATCTTCATCATCAATCTTGACCTCAATATTTTCAAGATCAAGAATTAACTTGTTGAACATATCCAGCTGCTCAGCCAAGGCTTTGTCTTCACTCATCTTGAACGAATACAAAGGTTGCTTCAGGTAGAGATGATTAACCAACGATTTCGTCATGTACAAACCTTCAAGTTTCATCCACACACCCGCTGCAGTTTTCTCAATCTCATACTTTGTTGACGACATCTTCTCCTCCACGCTCACTGCACCAGTTTGTTGTGAATTGATGTCATCAAGAAAAAACCAAAAATATGAGAAAAATATTGAGTTTCTTGAACAAACACAAGAAACTCTATTAGGTTTTACAAAAGATAAAGAAGAAGGAAGAAAAAAATAAGAATTGGTCAAATCTATTTTTCTATTCACTTTCTCAATAAAGGTTCAAAGATTACAAGTGAATACCAATAATTAACCTCTCTCAATAACCTGAGAGAACTAGTCTATTTATATACTACTAAGCTAACTTAGGATACAAGTTAACTTAACAATTGAGCTTAGAAGCAAGACCCAATTCAACATGCTAACTTAAATTACAAGTTAATATATTTTGACATTATGCTCGAACAGACTTCCACTATGGCATACACAACTCCTGTCGAACCATGCAGCTACCCTTGTCGACACTAGAGTTCGATCAAAATACCACATAACATAACTCATCAAATAGCTAACAAAAATGATAATTAGACGTGTTCAACTTATTCTCGAAAAAACTATCATATCTCAATAAAGATCACAATTAACAAAATAAAATTTACATTGACTAATTCATCTGCATAGACATTTTCTTCTCTTAAAATATGACATCTATTGAATCTAAAAGAATGAATAGTTTTTAAAGTATTCTTCCATTTAATTAAAATATGAAAATTGACAATATTCATATTAGAAAATGCATGAATGACTAGCATTTAGTCAGTTTCAAGCAAAAAAAAAATCTAATTCTTCCTATTAGCATATTCGATAAGAAGCATGATTCCATGCAATTTAGCTTGAAAAGGTGTAAACTCAAATTTTAGTTGAGAAAGCTCGTAAAAATGATCTTAAATATTATTCGCGAATATGTCACCACGAGTTGATATTTTAAGATTTCCTCTTTAAGCTCCATTTGTGTTGTACTTAATCTAATTGTAACTAGGAAATCTCAATTAACCTATATGATTCTATATGCAGAAGAAGGCCAGTATATGATGTCAAAGCATTTAATAATTGTAAACTCATGAAATGAAGAACACATGTGCCCTTTGAAAGAAATAGATGTCATATAAATCATTTGATTAACATGAAGAATGTTTATATCAAAGTCAATTATATCATTTTGAAACCTGATATCGTTTAAGAGTCATGATTAGATTCTGAATTTGAGAGCTTCAACTTCTACCAGCAAGTTTCAATAAGCTTTCCTAACTAATTCTATCAATATTCATGTCAAACAATCATTTCATAATTGCCAAAAAAATTATGGTGTACTTGCATCTAAGAAATAAGGGGTCTTCTGTTTTCACATCATGATTACAGAGAGTGAGCATCTCAAAATCACATGTGTTCCCCTTCGAATTAGGTTATATTTTATTTCAATAACATTATGCATTAGCTTCTGAGTCACTAATGACTTAGTATGAGATATGTAGGGATGCCAAATGAATTTTTTCCAAGAAGTTTCATTGTGATGCCTCCTGATACAATTGTAGGTATTTTTAAAAGATAGATCATCATTTGTAGATCTTGTCTAAATGAGTTAATCGACAATAGTATTATCAAATGGAAAAATCATCTTCGAAATGACTTCATCAATTTGAGGAACCAAAATGGATAATTCATGAGAAATGTTCCAATTGATGTCTTGGATAATTGAACTGGTCTTAGAAGTTTGCATAAATTGATATTCACTTGCAATAATAGGTGTAAATCTTTAATTTTGCATCCCAACCAATTTTAGTCTATAAATCAATCTCTTTCCCATTACCAACCTACCATCTACTATGTTTCTCTATATAGAAAAAAGAAAGTTTAATGCCAGGCTATATTAAAGAAGAAATATGATGCATGATTGATTGTTTGTGTCTGAAGTATCTACTAATAAGCATGGTTTATTATTAAAAGTCAACAACTTCCAATAAAGAGATAGACAACCATTATTTTTGTCTTAATATCTCTTAGGTTAAGATATCTTTCAGACAAAGGTGAGCAAATAACCTTCCGATATGTATTAATCAAATTTTTATTATTTATTCTATGTATCCACACACAAAATTTGATGCAAGAATCAAGTTTGTTGAGAAGATTAATTTCTCATTCATAAATTCTAAGATTATACAGTGGCATGCCTTGTATGACCGAGTGAACTAATTGAACCATGCATATTATAGAAAGAATGTGGACCTTCCAAGTAGCTAGCTTCGTCAATAATCTATCTTTTATGATATGATGATGGTGATGAGTTCTAGATTTGCCTTTGAATCCAGGAACTCCAAGATAGTTAAATAGTGTTTTTCCCATAGTGAATCCAAGCTTATTTGCAATTGTCTCCTTAAGCCAATGAGAGAACCTAAGATAAACCTAAGAACGATCTATGTTTCTCCAAGTCAAACCTCCATGGTTGTTTTCCTTTGGTCTAGTTTTATTCTCTTTCTTTATTATAATACATAAAAGAATACTCATTTTACTTACAAGGGAATTAGATAAGAAAATAAGTTACATATAGAGAGTAGATAGAAAGGCACAATACACATGTCCTATATAAAAAATCCCAAAAATAAATAAAAGAAAATTAAGGTCATAATCGCTCACCACATGGAAACAAGAATGAATACACTTTTTTATTATTATTAAGTTCTATTAATTAAATAAATTAAATTAAATTTTGGCGATTGATCACACTATGCAAAGTTAGCCGTGGGTTTCGCCACAAACCTTAATCGTATAACTCATGACATCACAACTATTACACTGTCATTAACCTCGATTGTAACATGTTCACACCATCAAAGCATAATGATTAATTGTTCAATATGACTAATCGAAATGATATTACTTTACCGTACAAATATCAAATTCGGAAAAATGAACATTGACCATTCAAATGTATAATAATCATCACACTAATCGAATGAATGAAACAAAATAGCATATCAAATACACTGATGTCGCACCAGAATTATTTATATCATATAGAAATTGATCAATCATATGAGTCTCACTTATGGATGATTAAACTATCACGTTTCACCATACAAACGTCGAATTTTGAAGCATAGTCAACATCGAACATCCAAATTATACAAAACATGATGCCAATATTTAATTTCTCTATTATTATTTAATATATTGTATATTTTAATCGAATTAAAATAGAAAGTGTTTTGGGTCGCCCAAAAGTCCCCACGGTTGTGGCCTAGAGAATGAAATGATTCACTAAGTCACTCTCATGATAGGAGTGTTATCCTAGGATAATTTGTAGGCTATATGAAACCAAGATATATCCAACAGCTACCCGCATCCTATGCCTGATGATAAGTAGGTTGTTATAATTACTATACTATATAAAGAAAAGGAGCACCATTTTCCATGTACAATTAAAATTCAAACTTCATTCACTCATCTTACTCACACACTGACTTGAACATTGGAGCGTTAACCTTGCAGATCAACCCATCTATAACCGCATCAGAAGCTCAAGTCCACTATTGCATCTCGCAACCTCCAATATTTAATCAATTATGGTTCCATAGTAGAATAGTGGCGACGTCTATAGGAATCTACATTTGATTCCCTCATTTTCCACGCTCAAATATTCACCTCTCGATTCACCAAATTGAAACTTCTCTACCTAGTAATAGCGATTTCCTGAAATCGAGCTACAAATCTTCTTTTCTTGATCTTAACTGATTGCAAATTGACTCTAATTCTTGGATTTTCAAATATATAGCCTCTACATCTTCTGACAATGGAAGGATTTAGAACCACTCAGTCTGCTGCTTTGCGCGAAGCAGCCACAACTTCTTAAGTTGTAAGAGATCCATTGTTTCCTCATCAAAGTGGTGTAGATTAAGTCATTTTAAACACTTAATTACATCTTAATATAGTTTAACCACCTTCGTTCGTAGGATCTATTCTGTAGTTTTAGCAAGGAAAACCTTCATTCATACCCCTAGCATCGTCGCCAGCATCGAGACCATAGCCTTGCCTTGATTCCAATTATTACAAGTCAATCTCAGAGTATAAGGCGAGAAGAAATGTTTCTTCGTCTTGAAGAAAGACAACACAACATGATTCTGAAAGATAGCACGATGCAGGAAGCCGCCTCCAGAAGAAGTTGAACAATTATCCCTGAAACTGGCACATTTCGCCGATATGCAGTTCTAAGATCTCCAAATCACTAAAAGAGCAAGAGACATCAAACTCCCCCCTCACAGTCATTGAGGATGTAACACCGCAAAAATAATTAAATATTATTTCATTGTTATTAAAAAAAATTAATTGTATTTTGAATGATTTTATTATTATTATTATTATTATTATTATTATTATTATTATTATTATTATTGTTGTTGTTGTTGTTGTTAATGTTGTTGTTGTTGTTATTGTTATTATTATTAGTAGTAGTAGTAGTAGTAATATGACTATTTATATTAATTTCATAATTTATAATTAATAGAGAGAAAACAAATGTGTGTGTGTGTGTGTGTGTGTGTGTGTGAGAGAGAGAGAGAGAGAGAGAGAGAGAAATGAGTGAAATAAAGAAATAAAAATCAAATTTTAAGGAGAGAAAAGAAATAAATAGAGAAAATAAAGGGAAAGAGATAAAAAGAGATAGTCAAAAGATAAACATGTATTTTTCTGAGAAAAACTAGAAAAGCCCTTGAAATTTCGTTCTTTAGACGGAAAAATGTCAAACACAATGTCTGACAAAATGCATATGATAAGATAATTACGTAATAGACAAAATTAAGGCAAAAATAAATAACACAGGAATTGGTAACCCAGTTTGGTGCAAAATCACCTACATTTGGAGGGCGTTAGCCTAATGAAAGGAAATTTACTCTTAATAGTCAGAAATACAAATTGATCTTAGTTGGACATTCCTAGTTCAATGACTTTTTTTCCTAATACTACTAGTGAATTTGTATTCATGACTCTCTTTAAAAGTAACTCCACTCCTCATAGTAAAAAGTACAATTGGTCTTATTTGGACTCACTTTGTCCAATGTCGCTTTCCTAATACTACCCGTGAAGATTTGATCAGGGCCCCCCTTGAATTTGAGACACCTATCACTTTCACTCAAACATTCTCCCAAGTGTTTGGACAATTACAAAAGTATAGTAATGATGAAACAAATTACAACTCAAAATAAACTTTATTCCTTTATATAAGAATGATTCAAACGAATAGAGTTTCAAACAATACAACCCAAAAATAAAGACTCGACTTAAACAAGGTTATCCCGATGCGTAGATATCTTCTCTTGAGGTTTAAGTCTTCACAAAAGAGGTGAACTCCTCATATAATAGCAACAATCCAAATCCAAATTCCTAACAAGGTTTCTTCATGAATTTGGATGCAATCTCAAAAGTGCACAAACCAATATTCTATTATAATGATTGAAACTTAGGTAGTTATTTCTAAAATAAAATATGATACCTTCAAATATGATTTGAAAAGCAAATAATTCTGATAAAACTTTCTTATTTCAGAAAGTGCATATTTCAGCAATTTCGTGATTGCACAAATAAGGAAACAAATCATTGATCCAAAAAGCACAAAAGGTCAATCTTCAATAATGTTGATTTTCAATATTGATTGATCAGTTACAAAATTCATCTAAATCTCTAAATCACTTCTTGTTGAATTTGATTAAGATCATATCTCCCAAAAATTCACATAATCAATCAATTCTTTATTATGAATATTGAGACCCTTGATTGATACAAATCTTGAACAATTAAGCATTCCACATGAAATCTTTCTAAAACAAGATCTTTTCCAAATCCAAACTCAAGTTATCACACTTATATCCTTGATATAAGAGTAAATGAAACAAAACTTGAAAGGAATAGCTAAACTTTACTTTATCTTGCACTATAAGTAAACAACCTATGACATATTGAAACAAGATGTTTGTGACATCTTGCATTCCGCAAACAACAAATTATGAATCTTCATTAAAGCATATCCAATAATATCTTTATTTGATATAGTTAAGAATCATAAACCCTCAAGTAAAAGGATTCATAATAAAATATTTTTCCAAAACAGAAACTCACTACGAATCCTCTTTAATAGAGATCTTCTCGTTAAGTGCACAACCAAATCTTGTAATAAATACAAATTCAACTAATAAATGGAAATTCAAATCTCTTCTCCATATAAAAATATGATTTAATCAAATCTTTTCCAAACTAATTTGGATTAAAATAGTTCACAATTAAAAACAGATTTCTGGAAAATTAATCTTGAAAGAATCTTGAATAAAATCTAAAGAGAATCATAAACCAATAAGTGTAGCACGCACACCCAGATGTCACACAACATGTTCAAGACGTCTTGCTCCAGCATGGACAATGTCATTTACATAGATACAAAATATAGTAAATTTTGTTTCATGAAACATTGTGAAAGGGATGAATCAACATTAGATTGCTTGTAGCCAGTTGTAACTAAGGAATCATAAAATTTGGAATATCATTGCTTACTAGCCTATTTCAAACCATAGAATAATTTATTTAACATACATAATTTATCAAAGTAATCAACTCTTCTAATTGAGTATTGATCAGTGCATTTTGATGCACTTTCTTCTACTATTGTAATTAGGCAAGTCTATAGTTTATTTTATTATTTTTACTATTTTAGTGTATTTTTATATTTAAGTTTATTTGTGGCTTTATTTTATTTTCATACTTTATTTTCAGCTTAAATTGTTATTTGATACCTTTTCATTGTGCAGATCATAACTTGAGCTACGAGAATTGTATCAACACATTCTTATATGAATTGGAAAGCTAAGAGAAAGAGCTACAAGTTTTGTGTTGAAGTAAAAAGCTGTTTCAGAGTGCAAGAGGGTCTAATAATTCAGTTTAGTTCCAGACATAATAAATATTTAGTTTTTGGGCCGATTTTGTTTAATTTTTGGGTCAGATGATTTTAGGCCCGATTTCCTTTGTAACATAAAAACCTATGGCCGAGGTACGGTTCATCATTCTGAATATTCACGAAAAATAACATGCTTTGTATGGACCTATGGAGAACTAACACTCTCGGAGTTGATCTACTGTATTCAGGTTCCAAAAGTTTGAGATTATTATAATTATGCTATTGAATTTTGATTTCCTTTCAAGCTTTTTCCTATTAATTGTTTGCTTAATTCGAGTGAAATCATTTGCTTAATTTGATTGTTGTTGTAGATAAGAAACTGTTAAATTCGATTGATAAATATTCCCTAATTTTAATCGCTTTAACTCAACTTATTTGTTAATCTGCGTTATCTCTAACCGAATGCTTAATTTTGGAAAACAGGAACATAATTCATACAGTATCATTATCGCTTAATTGAATTTTATTGTAATAGAATGGGAATGAGAATCTGTTAAGGGAATTAAAGCTATAATAATCGATGATAAGTCGAAACCCTAATCATTAGACCAACTTATTTATAAATTCTGCTTTTACATTATTCAATTATTTTTAATTGTGCTCTTAATCAAAACCAAACCCCCAATTGTTTCAATCAGTTAAAGAATCATACAAGAGTCCTTACGATACGATACTCGAGTGTCGCTTCCCTAAACTATCGTTCTTAATTATTCGTTTTGACCCGTGTGCGACAACGGATCAAGTATACCAATCTGTTACAAGTCTAGGTTTATACCTATCCATCCATTGTTCCATCTTCATAGTGTTAACTTTATACACCCATTTGTTAAGTGCTAAGATGAACTTGTGATGGTAGTATGTATATAGGTATACCTTAACATAGGTTATTGTTTTTGTAGTCCTAGTTGAATGTCTAGGTCCATCATTAATAGGGTGAGCATGACCAAAATCAAGAATTTGGTTAGGTGTTATGGATGAGTATATTAGTTGATGAAGATCAAGGAAATCATGACCATCATTATCAAGGGAGACATGATCTATATTCCCTGCAACATTAATAAGTAACATATCATAAAAGGGAAAATAGTATCATAAAAAATAGCATTATGAAAAACTAAGAACTCGTGTGAGACAATATCTTGCGTTTTCTGCTGCGTTTTGAATCGCTTTTTCCTTCAGGTAATCCTTGTGAAACAGTTTTTTAACTCCTTCAGCATCTCAATTACTTTTGTTTTCAGGCTTGGGCCGAGCTTGGCACTTATGTAAGTTGGCCTCTTAGTCGTCCCATCTCTTAAGTCTATCTCTTCCGAAGGATCTTAAGCTTGCATCCTTGTGGTTGAGGCTAATGGGTTTTTTTCAAACCCCAAAGGCTCGTCATGGTATATACAATTGAGCATGCAACTTTCTAAAGTTATTTCTTGGCCAAGTTCCTTATGAATTTTAAACACAGTGGCTTTGATAGTCATCATTTCTTGATATTCGGCCTCTAAAGCTGCTATTAACTTATGTTCTGGACTGGACCAATGGCTAGACATGGCCCAATCCGCTTCTACTCCAGAGCGGCCCAAATTTCCTAAGTCCAATCCACAGAGGGGCAAAAGTTACCTTTCTGCCCCTCCAACCGGGCAAGGAATGCAACATTCCTCCCCAGAATCAGTGCCCGTTACGCACGGCTTCATTACTCCCCGAACAGCTGTGGGCAGGTGCCCGGAACCATGCCTATGCCCGACATAACGGCTAGTTTTGGGCACCTTTCCCGACATAACGGCTAGTTTGGGTAGTTACCTATTCTTTGGGGAAGACGGTTATTTCGCCCCGAAAATAGAACCGTTGGCCACGCGCTGGGGGCTCTATATAAACAATCTCGCTTGAGAGGGTCAGGTATCCAATATTCACCCTAAGAATTCATACTTTGTACTTGCCCCTTTTCTCTGACCCTTTCTTACTTGAGCGTCGGAGTACCTTGTAGGTACACCCCCTCCTCTCCATACGACCAACATCCTTGACGCACTTGGCGGCCCAATTTTACAGGATCTGATCCAGCCTTCACGACCAGTGGCGCCGTCTGTAGGAACCATTATTTTCCCCATCTTTCTTTCCTCAGAAACCAAAGATCAAAACAATTCTCAAACATCATCACGATCATGGCCTCCCAAGATCGCACCAAGGATGCTCTCCAAGCCACCATCCTCCCCGTCAACAAATCTGACGTTGACGCCCAGTCATCTCTCCTCCGAGATGCCCGTTTCCTCAGGGATGGAGTCACTGCTTCTCCTTCCCCTACCCCTACTAATTGTAGCAACGATCGGCCTTCACTTGACGTCCAGCACGTTCCTGTTCCGCCCAACGCCGACCCGGCCGTGGCAGCCTTCCTGGAGGCGATCAACAAAACCAACACCCTGATCTTGCAGCAAAATGAGAGGATCGGGGCGTTAGAAGAGTCCAACCATCCAAGATCCCCTCCTTCGCGGAGGAACCAGCAACGGTCAAGGAGCCCGCAGCCCCGGAGAGACATCGACCGAAGACTGCGCCAAGAGCCTGATCCTCGTGCAGCCCGGAAGCGCGACCAAATCTCCCCGCGTGACCAACACGCTCACGACCACAAGAGGACTCGAAGGAACGAGCAATCTCCGCCGGTCAAGTCTAAAGGACGGGCCCGCTCACCTTCTCTGCGAAGGAACCACTCCCCTTCTCCCCGGAGGAACCGCCGCCGCGAACATCCCATTTGGTCCCTATCATACACCAGTTCTAGCAGCGACGATGAGCCTCGCGGCCTGTTGTCCCAGGAGATCCTGGCTACCCATCTCCCAAAAGGCTTGGAGAAACCCCCGTCACTCGGCACGTACGACGAAACCACCAACCCCGAGGAGCACATCGAGAACATCGATGCGCTGTTAGACTACCGCAGCGTACGGGGCGCTATCAAATGCCGACTATTCCCGACCACGCTCTGAAAGGGAGCGATGACATGGTACAAGCAACTGCCCGAGGAGTCCATTACCTCGTGGAGACAGCTGGGCAGGATGTTCTCACGGCACTTCATAGCATCTCGCTGTCACCCCAAGACCGAGGCCTCCCTTGGGGCCATAATCCAAGGAAAGGACGAGACTCTCCGCGCGTACATCGAGAGGTTCAACAAGGAAGTAGTATAGGTCCCTACAACGGACAAAATGAAGAAGTTTCTACTCGAGCAAGGGGTTCGTCCAGGCTCCGAGTTTTCTAAAGCCATTGGCCTCGCACCGCCGAGGAACTTAGACGCCCTCCTCCTCAAAGCCCAATCACATATTCAGTACGAAGAAAAGGTTGCGGCCTGCAACGTCCGAGCATCACGCCATCAGGAGAACGCTCGGGCCTCCAGAGGAGAAGAACCCTCGACATCTCGTCGGGGTGAACGGAAGCGCGAGGACCGTCCACGAGACTCCCGCGACAGCAAGGGACCCTCCGGGCGTTTCTATGACTACACCCCCCTGACCGTCTCCAGGGAGAAAATATTGTCTGAATGTGCCAATTCGAAGTTCAAGCAGGCAGGGGTCCGCTTCCCCAAACAACTGTCGGCCAGATCGAACGTAGACAAATCAAAATACTGCCGTTTCAACAAGAGTCACGGCCACACTACTGAGGACTGCATCCACCTGAAGGATGCCATTGAGATACTGATCAGGGACGGCTACTTGAAACATTTCGCGAAGAAGAAGGACACTCCTCGGCAGGACGCCCAGGAGTCCAAGAAGATAGAAGAGGAAGTGTCCTCCTTGGAAGACGCCAACATACAGGTTGCTATGTCCATATCGCGATCGGAGAACTTCTACGTCCCGGACGGGCTCAGCGCCCCTGCTTATTTCATGGCCCACAGCCCGTGGGAGACTTTTCCCTCCGCCATGGCCATCTCTGGCGAGGGTTTCAACAAAGTCACTGTGGGCTTCGTGAAATGCAAGTTCGAGCATCTGATCAACACGAGCTCCAATAAAGTGACCACGCTCGATCAGGCCCAGAAGGGCTCCGTCCCCATCTCCTTCTACCGGGAAGAGCTCCTCGGCGGATCCCCGAACTCGAGCATACCTTTGCTCGTCAGAGCCCGAATGGCGAACTTCGACGTTCGCAGAATACTCGTCGACCAGGGCAGCTCGGTCGATATCATGTACTCCCAGCTATTTTCAATGCTTCAGCTGGACGAATAGCACCTTACCCCCTATGTAGGGTCCGATTTACAGGGATTCAACGGATCAGTGACCAAGCCGTGGGGCTACGTCGAACTGATCGTAACCTTCAGATCAGCTGAGACGGCCAGATCTGTCAAGGTACAATTTCTGGTGATCGACTGCCCGTCGCTTTACCAGTGCATATTCGGAAGGCCAACTCTAGCCGAGTTGGTAGCGGTGCCTTCAACAGTCCACCTGAAGATGAAGTATTACACTTCAAAGGGGATGGTTGCCACCCTCCACGGCAACATCGAAGCTGCACGTAGGTGTTTTGAGGCAGCTACAAAGGGGCTCAACGCCATTGCGTCCAAGCCAAAAGCATCGGGCAAGCCAGCATTGCCAAGCAGCTCCGAGGAAGCCAAGCCTCTTCCCCAGGTGGACTCTATCGATCTCGACAGTCGCTTCTAAGAAGAAGACCGGCAGGAGGAACGAGCAGCTTCACCCGACCCGTCCACATCGTCCAGCAGCAACTCCCATCCGATACGCCCGATCCCGGATGACAACTTCGAGATCGTTCTGTTCGGCGACGACCCTCAGTGGGGAGTGAAGATTGGAGCAGACCTGCCCAACATCGCGAGGAAGCAGCTCAAAGTATGCCTCCGTGAGAATGCCGACCTATTCGTATGGAGCGCCGCCGAAATTCCCAGACTAGATCCGTCTGTCGCCTGCTGACAATTGACCCGACCATCAAGGTCGTAGCACAACGTAGGAGAAAGCAGTCTCCGGAGAAAATGGAGGCTGCTGAAAAAGCTGTAAAGGACCTCCTCGAGGCCAAATTTATTTCGGAGGCCAAGTACACCACTTGGTTGTCCAACGTTGTACTAGTTAAAAAATCTAATGGAAAATGGCACATGTGCATTGATTACACCGATCTCAATAAGGCATGCCCGAAGGATGCCTACCCCCTCCCCAATATTGATAAACTCGTTGATAATTCCGCTGGTTTTAAACTTTTATCGTTCATGGATGCCTACTCGGGCTATAATCAAATTTCGATGGCAATGTCCGACAAAAAATATACGGCCTTCATGACTGAGTCGGGCAACTATTACTACAACGTAATGTCCTTCGACCTGAAGAACGCCGGAGCAACGTACCAACGAATGATGAACAAGGTATTCCGGGGAGAAATAGGCGACATGCTCGAAGTCTACATGGACGACATGATCGTAAAATCCCACGAGGAAACCGATCATACTGCCCATTTAAGGAAGGTCTTCGAACAAGCCAGAAAATACAAAATACATTTTAACCCGGAGAAGTGCACGTTCGGTGTCCGGGCAGGCAAATTCCTCGGCTTCTACTTAACGGAACAAGGAATCGAAGCCAATCCCAACAAATGCCGAGCATTCTCCGAGTTTCCTACGCCCAAGTCCAAAAAATCCATCTAGTCCCTCAACGGGATGCTCGCGTCACTATCTCGTTTCGTGGCCAAGTCCGCCCAGCACGTCCCACCATTCTTCAAACTCCTCCGCAATGAGGCAGCATTCGAATGGACCGAGGAGTGTGACGAGGCCCTTCTCCATCTGAAACGAGCACTCTCAGAGCCACCGGTCCTCTCTCGCCCGGACAATGGCGAAACGTTGTACCTGTACCTCGCCGTAGCAACCGAAGCAGTGAGCGCCGCTCTCATCCGCGAGACACCTGACGGGCAGAAGCCCATATATTTCACGAGCAAAGCGCTACAAGGACCAGATTTAAGATACCAACAGATAGAGAAGGTGGCGCTGGCCCTCATCAACGCAGCTAGAAGATTAAGACACTACTTCCTGGCTCACACGATCGTGATTCGAACAGATCAACCCATAAAGCAACTGCTCGGACGACCATACATGGCCGGTCGGATGCTCAAATGGTCGTTGGAACTGTCCGAATTCGACATCCAATACGAAAGCAGAAAAGCCCTCAAGGCCCAAGCTCTGGCCGACTTTGTCGCGGAAATGACATTCGCAGACTCCCCCGCGAGGGAAGCGCACAAATGGACCATTTTCGTTGACGGTGCCTCAAGCTCGGCAGGCAACGGCGCGGGCATCATACTGGAAAGCGACGAAGGAATCATCGTCGAAGTATCACTCACCCTGTCATTCCCAACCTCCAACAACCAGGCTGAATATGAGGCCTTCCTTGCTGGGCTTCGCCTGGCCGAGGACCTAGGCGCAGAAGAGGTCGTCATTTGAACGGATTCACAACTCGTAGCCCTCCAGGTCCGGGGAGAATAACAAGCCAAAAACGACAACCTGACCGAATACTTGGCCCAGGTCAAAAAGGAGATGGCGAAGTTCACAAAGGTGGAAGTGAAACATGTTCCCCGTGAACATAACGTGCGAGCGGACGTGCTATCCAAACTAGCCAGCACAAAGAAGAAAGGCAGAAACAAATCCGTCATACAGGAAGTACTTCCTCGACCCAGCATCGAGAAAGTCTCCCCGACACTCGACGTATAGGTGATCGGCGACAACAACTGCTGGATGACCCCCCGTCTACAACTATCTCGCCAAAGACAAACTTCCGTCCGACCCAAAGGAGGCCAGCACAGTCAGGCGAAGAGCCTGCTCTTATGTCTTGGTCGAAGATAAACTCTACAGGCGGGGATTCTCCATCCCACTGCTCAAATGTGTCGAGGAGGAAATGGTCGCGCACATCCTGCGCAAAATCCACGAAGGAATCAACGCCTAACATCTCGGCGGAAGGTCGTTTGCCCGAAAGGCCCTCCGAGCAGGATACTATTGGCCAACCATGCAGCACGATGCAAAAGAGCATGTGAAGAAATGCGATAAATGCCAACGACACGGGGACATGCACCTGGCTCCGCCCAACGAGCTCAAGGCTATGTCCTCTCGGTGGCCATTCGCCTGGTGGGGCCTAGACATCCTAGGACCCTTCGTGGTAGGATCAAGTCAGAATAAATACCTAATAGTGGGCGTAGATTATTTCATAAAATGGATAGAAGCGGAAGCTCTAGCCAAAATAACTGCCCTCAACATCCTACGTTTCTACAAACGAAACATCCTTGCACGTTTCGGCATCCCCTAAGCGATAGTAATGGACAATGGGACGCAATTCACGGACAGGAAGTTCCAAGACTTCGTCGCCCAACTGGGTACGAAGCAGCACTTCGCATCCGTGGAGCACCCTCAAACAAACGGGCAGGCCGAAGCAGCCAACCGAGTCATCCTTCGAGGCCTCAAGCGAAGGCTAGACGAAACAAAGAAGGCATGGGTCGAGGAACTGCACATCGTACTCTGGGCATACCGCACAACTCCACACTCAACGATCGGGGAAACACCTTTCCGTCTAGCATACGGGACCGAGGTTGTAATTCCCGTCGAAGTTCACGTGCCCTCTAGGCGGATAGAGTCGCCCCTAGACGAGGAGATGAACGACGAGTCATTACAAGAAGAACTCGACCTTGTCGAGGAAATCCGAACCGGGGCAGCCCTCCGCGAAGCCTCACTGAAACAAAAAATTACCATCAGGCACAACGCCAAGGTGATACGACGAGAGTTCAACGTGGGAAGCCTTGTTCTAAGAAGAGACCACAAAGACTCTCGAGAAGGCAAACTAGCAGCCAACTGGGAGGGGCCCTATCGCGTCCGAGCAAAAACGAAAAATGGGGCCTACTACCTAGAACATCTCACCGGGGAAGAACTTGCTCGACCATGGAATGCTGAAAAGCTAAAACAATACTACAGCTAAATTCCCGGTTCGACCCGTCACAACGACGCACGTCAGCTACCGACCACTATGCACGTCTAGGTACAAGCGTCGCATACGAATAAAGCAGAACCTCGCTCAGTAACGAGCCGGGTAACTGCTCGACAGCGGTCCTCGATCGAGCATCGCTGTTGTCAAAGTACCATGACTGGCAGAACCCCAACTTGCGATGGGACGTTCACACCGCGAACTCAGGCCTCAAACGCGACCTGAGCTCCGCCCCCCCGCCAGGATATTCCCCAGCCGTTCGACCAGTTCCCCTTACTGCCGAACACATCTACAACGTGAAATCCCCCCAAATTATTCGCACAAGTCAAATACCCCCTATCACGGGCGGACATACATTCACAACGAGCATGAGTACAACACTTAGCAAAAAAATAAAAGCAAGTAAATTCATGCAGATAACAGAATCGAACATATAATAACTTAACATGATAAGTGGCCACAAGGACCACGATTGTACTGGGTTACATCAAACGGGGGCCACGCTCCCCAAGAAATAAATTACAACGGTTACACGGCACGCAGGCCGGACAAATTACAACATCAAAAACACAAACTCCTCACTCTTCCACGTGCTCGGCAAGCTCAGACTGGGGCCCCTGGTCTTCCGCGGGCTGATCCTCGGTATTCCCTTCAAGGAGAGCATCGGGCATAACGATCCGGCCATCCTCAACGTGCGCCAAATAGTGGGTACCCTCGTCAGAAAAGTCAAGCTCGGGATTCACCACCCGTAGTTGAGCCACGACGTTTCTAAAAGACTCCTCCACGACGGCAATACCATCATCTTCGGCCGTCAACAAACGGGCAACCAGCTCGGCTCTTGTCTTTAATTCCTTCACATCTTCCGGCTCATCGTCTCCCGGGGCATTGGCCGCCCTCAGCCGCTGGACCAGCTCCTCGGAAGACTTCTTCTCCGCCACCGGCGTGGAGTTCTCCTTCTTTAACCGAGCTACCTCCTCCTCAACTTTCTTCCGAGCATCGTCAGCAACCTTAGCTTCTTCCTTGAGGGACGCCATGGTAGCACGGGCAGCAGTAAACGGCTGCCATCTCCAACATCCTGACCAAGGAAGAAGCGTCCTGAGCCACCAACGCCCTCTTGCTCGGGCGATCCATACTTTCCAAGCGAAGAGACTCCGCCCGAGGCACAATCAGAGAGTTCCCCTTGAATAATTTCCTGTCATGGATGCAAGGAGGAAGCTCGAACTTCCCCTTCTCCGATGCCCGAGTAAGATCCACACCGTCAGTGAGTCTTGGCCGCTTGGATCGACCGGTCAAAGGAAGAGGATACCCCCGAGGAGCAGGAGTAGGAGAGGAAGAGGTCCCCGCAGCAGACTGCGCTGGAGGAGGAGCACGAGCACCAGCAAACCGAGACTTCGGAGGAGCCGCACCGGCCTTGTTCCTCACGAGAGCATTCCTCACAACCCGGTCATGAGCCTGAGGCATCTCACCTGCACAAACAAAATACGAGCACGTTAGATACGAGGAAAAGAAATAAAGCAAACAAATTTAAACAACTAAGACTACCAAGTAGCTTCTCGGCATCCTCGGGGGTCTTGCACTCCAGCAGTGCCTTAATATTGATAAATCGACGCTCAACCCTCTGACTCCCATCTTCCTCAAAGATCGGATTACCCTTGCTCGTCCAGCACTCAGCAAGTCGGAAGGAGTTGACCCACTTCACCAACTCCTCAGACGCCACGACATCCTGCCCGTGGAGCTCGTTCGGCTGGAGGACATAGTCGCTGGGCTTCTTAGTGAATTGATCGGGCGCCCAATGGATGGGGAACTTATAGATTCTCCGCCCAATAAATTTCCCCTCCTCGTCACGCAGGTCATTCCCATCCTCGTCTACCTCAATCTCCCAGACGTATGTACTGTCCTGGGCAGCTTCGGACAGGGGCTCGACAACATAATATCGCTCCTTGAACGTCAGTATCGATTCGGAGAAAGGCTTGAACAGCTTACGTGGCTGCTTCAAAGAAACCCAGTCGTACTTCCTCCCCGATAGCTGCCTTTGAAGATGGAAGACAATGAAGAACAGAGGGAGAGTAGCCCCTATGGAGAGATGCTCACATACCAGCTCGAACGCCCGGATAAAGGCCAACGAGTTGGGATGCAGTTGCGTAGGGGCCAATCTCAAATGAACGAACACTGACTGCTGAAATTTAGTGAACGGCAACCTCAGGCCCAACTCCTTAAAGGCATATTCATACATCGTAAAACGGTCCCCGAAGTTTGTGCAAACGCGTTCTTCCTCAGTAGGGAAGTGTACCTTCCACTCCCTCTCCGGTCCAACCTCCGTGAAGACATCGTCCAAATATGTTGCAAAAGTGGACACATGTTCGGAAGGCTCGGCCACCTCCCATTCTTCATCAGGACCTTCAGCGGCGTCCTCGTCTATAACTTCCAAGTCTTCTTCCTCCCCGACATCGCTGGAGGTGCTCGAGGCTGTCGAGCTACTATTTTTCGAAGATCCTGTTTCTTCCTCTGATGTATCTAGGATAACCTCTCTATCTGGCCCCGTCGCCATTACAATCACCTGAAAAGCAGAGAAGAAAGTGAATTCGACAACAAATCAAATCCACCCTTCCACCGCTAAGTCAAGTGAAAGGGCGCGCAAAGGGCTGAGGACAACGTCCCCGGCCTAAGCCCTAACATCAAAGGAAAAGCTTAAACCTCCCCGCGAGGAGACGCTCGTAACTAATCATCCCCGAGCGAGGAGCTTCCCCGCACCCATACCCAGTTTATGTCCGAAGCTTCGCCGGAAATCGCAAAGCTTCACCAGAATCTGGGAATGTCCTACCGGAAAACTCATCAGATGAACAAACACAGCGGTCACACATGCATAGCTATCACGGCGACGCGGTGAACCGCCCTCCTCGCTAGAACATACTACTAAATCCGGCGACATGTTAGAGGTAAAAAAATGGCATAACCACCGTCCACCACCAACAATCGCCGAAAACTCACCCATTTCGTCCTCTAAACCTAGCCCTAACCAAATGCAACCTACCATTGACAACAAAAGGGAGTAAAACAAGCAAAGGATCAGAAAACTTACTTGATTTAAGTAGACGAAAGTAGCTGCTCGAAGCTTGAAGCGGTGGTCGGAGTAGGCAGACAGCAGTTACGAGCAAGAATGCTGAAGAAAACGAAGAGAAATCAGAGCAAAAAGTCCCAAATGGAACAATTTTCCCCTTTTTATACAAAGGGGCACGTGCGAACACGTGCTCGTAGGCCATGATGGCTATCCACTAACCATCATTTCCTATTAACTGCTACACGGAGCTCTAAGCACACGTGGCGTCCCAACGTTTCCAATTCTGTCTGACCATTAGTCTCCCCGAACACCGGGCAACAATATCATGACCATGAATCTCACGGACACCAGGGGTCACAAGCGCATTGAGACAATCCTCCTCGTCTTCAAACGACGGCTCCATGCTAGCTCCCCGGAGCAACGAACTGCCCTTAAGTCATCACTCTCATGCTCGGGAGCAACGACTTGGGGGCTCCTGTTCTGGACTGGACCAATGGCTAGACATGGCCCAATCCGCTTCTGCTCCAGAGCGGCGCAAATTGCCTAAGTCCAATCCACAGAGGGGCAAAAGTTACCTTTCTGCCCCTTCAACCAGGCAAGGAATGCAACATTCCTCTCCGGAATCACTGCCCGTTACGCACGGCTTCATTACTCCCCGAACAGCTGTGGCAGGTGCCCGGAACCATGAATATGCCCGACATAACGACTAGTTTTGGGCACCCTGCCCGACATAACGGCTAGTTTGGGTAGTTACCTATTCTTTGGAGAAAACGGTTATTTTGCCCCAAAAATAGGACCGTTGGCCACGCGCTGGGGGCTCTATCTAAACCCTCTCGCTTGAGAGAGAGTCAGGTATCCAATATTCACCCTAAGAATTCATACTTTGTACTTGCTCCTTTTCTCTGACCCTTACTTACTTGAGCGTCAGAGTACCTTGCAGGTACACCCCCTCCTCTCCATACGACCAGCATCCCTGACGCACTTGGCGGCCCAATTCTACAGGATCTGATCCAGCCTTCACGATCAACTTATTTTTAGGCACATAGGCCGAAATTCGAGCTAAGACGCTCGACTCAGGCATCTTCCTCGTTTAATCTAGACCATCTGTTGTATCCTCCAATGGTATCATATTCCCATATAAATCCATGTATAGGATGCAACTTTATGGAGTAGTATACATCGACCCCTTTAAAGTCGAAGCATGACCTTACTGGGGCACATGGCAAAATATTCACAAACTATCAGTCAAAATTTATTCTGTTAATGTGATTAACCTCTGCATGAAAGAATTGGCATAACATTGATACAAGATCTATAGTCTAGGAGAACCTTATTTATCCTGACGCCCGCCGCTTTTGCCTTTATGTACAAAGGCTTTAAATGTTGTTGCATAGACATGTTGGATCTCTCAAGTATGACTTTGTTTTCATTAATATAGCATCATGCATGACATGATAACATAAAGAATTATGAGTAGCCATTTCTTCAACTGACCCATCTTCCTTTTCAATTACTTCTGTAATTGTATCATATTCTAATGGCAACACAAATTTCATATTGCATATAATATCCAAATCATTTTCTGACATCGAGTCGAAGTCATTACTTGTCATTTCTTTGTCTTCACCGACAGAGATCTTTGGTTCATTTTCCATCACCGATGGCAGTGGGGAAACAACCTATGATTGATAGGCTTTTTTGCCGCCTGTCTATCAAGTGTAGCTTGAACACTACTATTCTTACTTGTTCTCCCTACTTCGAAGGAAATTTTTTTTATTTCTCTAATGCCTCTTCCACTAGGTTTGAGTCGTGGGATCGTGCACCTACTTCTATCAGCTTCCACTTTCCCTTATCAGCAGTCGACCTTCCTACAGGTCCAACCCATTCCCTAGGAAGGACATTAGCAGGATGGACATACGTCTCAGGTCTATGAGCTTTTTTAGGGACTCCCTTCTTATTGAAAAAAGAACTCCTTGTGTTGGTCTGGTTGACCAACTTCCCTCGACTGATAAGGGTTAGTTTTTTCCAACTCTTTCGTAGCCTCTTTGTCAAAAACAATTCTGCAACGCAGGTACAACATGACCTTAGACTCCTTAAGCTTGCACCTATTTAGAAAATTAACGAGTTCTTCCTCAACCTTGAAAAACCACCTTCATTTTCTCTTCACGGATGGGTCAAACTCTTTTGTGTCATCGGTGATATCAACCGTCAACACATCAATAGGCTCGAAAAAAAGAGCCTTATCGACCTTGGGATCAGCTTCTTCCTCTGGTCGAGGTTTTTGCTTATCAGCAAATTTGAGCCTCCCTTCCTTCAATGCATTTTAAACAAGGTCCCTAAAAAGTACACATTGAGAAGTTTTATGACCTAGGAGGTTACAAAATTTACAAAAACCATTTTTATTTCTGTGTTGTAATGGCGGTGTCTTAAGCCCTTTTAGGATTACAATTTGACCATCAAAGACTAAGAGTTCGAAAATTTTGTCACACTTAATTACGCCAAATGTATAGTTTTTGTGACAAATTTCTCGTTCTTTGGTTCAATAGTTTTTTTCCCATTTGAAGGTTTCAGTAATTTACATACATAGGGAGGTCCTGACTTAATTTCTTCCATATTGACCTCATTTTCCTCGACAAAGTCATTGTATGTGTCAGATAAGTTTTCTATTGTGTCTATTTCGACGTAGGTTACTTTTTATTTTTTTATTATACTTATTTGACCTGGCTTGCTTAGCTTTGAGACGTTTGAAATGTCGAACTCTATATGCTTATTGGGCCATATCTCTTAAATATTAGGTGTCTAACTTTTTCCTGATGGAATAATCAAAATCCCCTACAGCCAATTCGACTAATTCATGTTCAAGAACCTGGGTAAAGTACCTTGATTTCATTATCCTAAACCTATTTAGGTAATCATTTATGGTTTTAGTCACCTTTTTCCTCACACAGGCCAATTCCTTGAGGCTAATCTTAGATTGGCCCATATAGAACTGTTCATGAAAGTTTTTTCCAATTGATTCCTATTGAATATGGAATGCGGAGGAAGTGTGGTAAAACACATAAAAGCGTTATTTTTCAAAGAATTAGGAAAATATTTAATCTTCAAATTCTCATTATTGGCTATATCGTCTGCCTCAGTCTAGGGAATTTGGGGACTTTCTATCCCTTGGGAAGTTCGATTTGTCGGACGTATTTTGATAGAAGAGACACATAATTGGGCATATGAAGGCTAACATTAAGGCCATTATGGGCCAGGATCTGTTCTACCGCGTTAGTTATATTGTTTTGCCCCCCAAAGTTGTTTTGTTGGACATTTCTAAGTACTTGGTCGGGATATTGGTCTTTTTGTACCATAACTATTTCAGGGCCATTTTGGGATTGATTTCCATCGACTACCCTTGGTGGAGGTTGATCAATAGACATTTGGTTATCAGGTAATGACACAACTGATGTCAAAGGCGCAAAAAAAAAACAACAATTTTACCCATCTGATGGGATAACTGCTGGTAACTCTGGGTTGTGTTTTGTATCACAAGGTGTAACATAGTACATATCTCTTGTGTTAACATGTTTACCATCTTATGGTTACTCTCATCCATTTGTTAACTCATGAATGCTAGAGAATTTACAGTTCAGGCTGGCATTCCTAGAGGAACATATCTGACTCCTCCATGTGGTTGTGCCATCAGACCAGGGTTGCTTATGGTAGAACCTGACGCCAAATATGGATTTAAGGGTGAAGCTATCATTGCAGCATTATATGAAAATGTCAAAGTGAGACTTTGTAACCCTGCCATCATGGCAGCTGGCATGCCATATGAGTAGTCCCTAGTAACCAAGTGTAGGGTAAAACTTGGGACATAAGTGTGGTTAGGATCCCCTACAACAATAAAAATAGGCCTAGGTGTAGTTGGAATGTTTGCTACTAGCGGAAAAGAAACTACCACTCGTGGTATTGACGTTGAAGTCGATACTAAAGTTAAGATTGGGCATATGACTTTGATCGGGTTTGACGTCCTTGATGTACCAATCATTGAAGCAACTATTGGTTCAGGGTCTAGAGTGTCATTTCGGGCACGTGAAGTATTTTTTGGATAAACCATTTCTACTAAAGTCATACCACTTCTCAGACACATATGACTCTGGAAATTGAGAGCATTTCATGTAGAACAAAGATGTCTAAATAATACAATAATTTCTTGTAAAAGAAAAGTTTTTTTTTTGCACAAAAGGTCCCATCGGGTGTGCCAATTTGTTCGCAGGTGTTTTTAGCGAACAATCATGAGTTTAAAATTTTGTGAGATTAACTCGAAAAATCTCGGAAGCAATTTCATGCAAACACGTGTACAAGAAAGTATATATGTGGAGTAATTATGAATGTCTGTATGCAGACAGAATAAAGATAAACTTTAATACTACCTCCGGTCCTTTTTATAAGATGCATTTCACTTTTTTAGATTCATTAAATAATTAATGCATCTGGTCTATAATACACACCAGATACATTAATTATTTAATGAATCTAAAAAGGTGAAATGTTCCTTATAAAAAGGACCGGAGGGAGTAACAAAAAGCTTGAATTAAAGTAAAAGAACACTGCAGTAAATGACATTAAATAAACGCAGTAAATGACATTAAATAAACGCAGTAAATGACAGAAATAATAAAACGTTTCAATTAAGGAAACATAAAGACAATACAAAAAAAGGGACGCAGACTCACATGTTACTCACAAATTAATTGTTTTGCACTTTGACTTGTGTACTCCAGTTCTATAGAAAAAGTATATGAATTTTGCAACCTCGATTACAACATACGAATATACTATATATACTAAAGTAAAGATAACTACCTCCGACAGCTTATTCCTAGAAACTAGACACGTCTTCAAGAACATGCAACTTGATCTTATGATGTACTGCCACATTGTCAATACTTGAAAACTACTAAAAACCACTATCCCATGTTCATAACTGCTCTTTGCGACTGATAGATGTCTGCTTATCAAAGGTGATTGCTGAAAGAGCTAAGACCTCTCTCAAGTCTTTGGTTTCCAAAATCTTCTAAATCTTTGCAATTCGTAGAACACTTTGACCTCGACATTATGTCGGGTGATCAATTAGATCCATTCCTGAGACTCCTCTAAACCATGTCTCAAGATCTTCTCTTGAGATTCTTACAAACCATGGTTCAAGATGCTAGTAAAAATGCTCTAGTCGACATATTCATTCTTGTCGACTTGTGTCAATCAATGCTAACACTAAGCATTTTCCCAATGCAAAATTCAATTTCCTTTTTTCCAAATAGAAATTCTAGGCTAACACCCATGATCAATCCCTTCTATTCCATCCGAGGGCATTGATAAATAGTTTGTTAGTCACATTGTCATCTCGGGCCGTGTCTTTAGTGATCGTGTGTAATGATGGTTAAGTTACCTGCACAGTGTGTGGATGGGTACTTGGAGTGGTACCTTACTGTATCACACCCTCGCATCATCCCACCTATGTAGCATGAAAATGGAGTTGGAGCTTCTCATGTTGGACCTTCTGAGGACGTGTCTCCGCCTCCATTGTCTCTACATGGTGCGGATGACGCTTAATGCCTGCAAATGATAGCAATCATTATGGATAACCTCACAGGTTTAGTGAACCCAAATGATGAGGTTTATACTTTTGCATCGTAGGTAACACACTTAACCCATGGGGACCTATTTATACCTTATTATCATTTTTATATTATTAGTATATTATGTGTAGTATTACTTAGACATTTGCACAACACAGTTTATTACATAACATTTTGGCACTTCCATTATTGCATATGATGAACATGACTTAACATTTGACAAACGATTACATAACTTAGATAGATGATTACATAACTTAACAAAACAATAATAAATAAGAAAACCTAAACACTACCAGATGATTTTGGATGTTTCAACATCTTAATTATATATTCAACATATCTAGTAATTATCATATTAAACTCGACCGATCCCTTAGTTAGTCTACGGTGATATGTTCTCCACATAACCTTCAAATCCTCATCACTCTTCAACTCAATGCAACCGTATTTCACCATTCCATCAGTATCAATCCATGGTGTAAGAAACTCTATCTTACTCACATTTCTATTCCCGATGTCAAAAAATATATTATTCAACTTGGATCTTATAAGGGCGAGACATGTGGTGTCCTCCAGGAACCGAAAATCTACAAGAGGTTTCACCCAGTTGAAGTACACTTACGCCTTAAACAAAAACTTAGGCATTATAAGATGTTTTTCTTAAGAACATGTGACGCCTATTTATACAACTTTGAATTCATTTTGAACCACACAAAACTGCCGGTGCAATCACAACCTTACAAAACCGTCAGCAAAATCTCAACCCTTCAATTTACACTACCAGTTTTTTCACATATACATTAAAATTTTGGTTTTTGAAGGTTTATTTTGAAGAAAAAGAATTGATACCTTTTAAACTATCAGATTTTTTAGCTTTATTAAAAAAATCTGGTAAAGATAGGTACTTTTTAAAAAAAACACTATGTAACTCCACATACCGAATTTTTGAAATATCTAGTATACCGTTTTTTATATACACTACTAGATTTTTTTTATTTATACAAGATTTTTACTTGTTCTGCTAAATTTTTCATCTGAACTTTTTGTAAGATATTGACAAGGGTAATATGATATTATGGAAATATGTGGGGGTGTTAGATCAAAGTGTAGGGATGGGAGGGTAAATTCTCCTAGACAAATAATCTTGAAATGATACTTAAAGCAAACACGAGAAGGGATCCTTTCCTGTGTAAATTTTACTTGAGAGGGAGTACTGTCTATCACTGTCCTTAATACTCATCGTCATACCCTAATTTTTACCCCTAAGATCCCACCTCATTCAGATCTTTACAATGCATCAAGATCACAAACTTGGTTGTTTCTTATCTCTTTCACCTTTAGGTTTGCCTATGTAGAGATCACCAAGCACCTCTTATGTATCTTCTTTATCTTTTTGTACTTATATTCTTTATATTCACTAACCTATAACCAAAATATAAAAAAATGCTTTGTCCCCTTTTGTTTCTTTTGCAAGGAAGGGTTTGGAATCAAGAGCATCAAGTGAATGTATCCTCAGCTAGGGTTTAATGTCCTCAAGTCAAAGTGTGGTCAACCCTTGATTTTCAAAGGCTATTCATCAAACAATGACCTCTAATCTCAAAGCATAAAGTCTTAAGCATCATCCAACTTCATTTGATCAAAGATATCCCAAAGATTGGATGACTTGTTTCTCAAGAATTTCCAAGGTTCACGTGTTTATTTTCACGCCTTCATCAACAAGTTTCTTCAAGACATTGCAAGCTTCATCAAAGAAAAATCAAGAGTACATCATTTTGAGCTTATATGATCATCAATGTGCCTTGAAATTCAAGAGAATTATTAGTTCTTGGATTGGCTGGAATTTTGGTAAAACAAAGTATATTCAATGTTGATGTCAAGGTACTGATGTTGCAACATTGAGGTCTTAACACTGGGTTGTGTTAAGTATGTATTTGCTGAAGTTGGATGTCTGATGTCACATGGCGATGTTGTAACATCAGATCTGCAGAATTAACAACAGCAGGCTGTGATGTTGTTAGGGTTGCGTATTAGCTGGAATTGTGGAGAGCAAGCTGTCTCATTGGATGCGAATATCTTGGGATAGATATTTGCTGCTGCATAGGAGATCTGGTGCAGATTTGTAGGAGATTTAAAAGGTTGAAGATTTAAAAAGATTTTAGGAGAAAATCTGTTTTAAATATTCAGTTTTAAATAACAAATCTGGGAGATATTGTAGCAAGTCCAAGACCAATTCAAGGAGCTATATAAAGCGCACAAGACCAAAGAAAAAAGCGACAGAAAACATTCAGAAGATCAGGAGCTGGAGGCTTAGTGTCTATAGTTTGTTTAGAGTGCTTATATTTACACTATTCTAGGGTTTGAATAGGTGTTGTGTTTCTGTCCTCTCTAGAAGCTGTGAAGCAATAGAGAGTGTTTGCTTGATCGAAGCTAGGAAGCAAGATCAAGGGTACTCAAAGTGGTTTCTTTGAGTGTTTGTAAGGGATTGAATGGTGTTCTCATACCTAAGTGGTTTCTTAGGTAGGAAGTCATTAGTAGAGTATAAGTTTAGGAGATTGTCAACGGGTTGTTGAGTCTGTAAATTATATCTACAAGTAGTGAATTCCATCCCTGGCTTGGTAGCCCCCAGAGTAGGTTGGTTGTAACCGAACTGGGTCAACAATTCTTGGTGTTATTTTACTGTTATTGCTGTCCATTGTGCAGAGTGTGTTGTTGTGACATCGCACCTTAACATCACACGTCTGATACCAGAATTTCAATTGGTATCAGAGCAAGCATCCTGTCTGTCTCTGGGTGAGATCTAGGGAAGTTACTTTCTGGTGTAAAGATGGACAAAGAAGTTGGAGGATTCGTCAACATACCCCCTATTTTGGACGGATCCAATTATGACTATTGGAAGCCAAGGATGACCACTTTCTTAAAATCCTTGGACAGTAGGGCTTGGAAGGCTGTTATTAAAGAATGGAAAGCTCCTGTCATGTGTGAGAAGGATGATGTTGGTAAAGATAAAGAAGGCACCTCTAGGCCAAAGCCTGAAGAAGAGTGGACCAAGGAGGAAGATGAGCTTGCCCTTGGAAATTCCAAAGCTCTAAATGCCATCTTCAATGGAGTGGATAAGAATATCTTCAGGTTAATCAATACCTGTGAAGTTGCTAAGGAAGCGTGGGATATTTTGCAGGCAACACATGAAGGAACATCTAGAGTCAAGATGTCAAGACTTCAGATTTTAACATCAAAATTTGAAAGCCTGAAGATGAAGGAAGATGAGACTATTCATGACTTCCACATGAATGTTCTGGAGCTGGCTAATGCATCCAGTGCTCTTGGTGAGAAGATGTCAGATGAAAAGCTTGTGAGAAAGATACTTAGGTCCCTACCTAAGAAGTATAAGATGAAGGTTACTGCCATTGAAGAATCACAAGACATCAGTAAAATGAGAGTTGATGAGCTCATTGGACCTCTTCAAACTTTTGAGCTGGGGTTGAATGATGAAGAACCAGAAACGAAGCCAAAGAGTATAGCCTTGGTGTCAAATGATGCAGAAGAAAAAGGAAAGAGTTCTGAATCGCAGGAGGATCTATCTCAGGCCATAGTGATGTTGGGAAGACAGTTCACCAAAGTATTCAAGAGAATGAATAATAACTCCAGGTCTAGTGTCAAGAACATGACTTCTGACACCAGCAAGAAGGATGAAGAGAAAACTACCCAAGATAAAGGAGTTCAGTGTTTTGAGTGTGAAGGGTATGGGCATGTCAAGAAAGAATGTCCCACCTTCTTGAAAAAGCAGAAGAAGGGCATGACAGTTTCCTGGTCTGACTCTGATAGTGAAAGTGAAGGAGAGTCAGCAAAGCATGTTAGAGCCCTAACAGGAGCTGTTGTTTCTGATGATGATTCTAGTGATGGAGAAGTAACTTATGAGGAGTTAGCATCTACTTATCAAGAGCTGTGTTTAAAAAGTGCTGAGATTTGTCAAGAAAACAAGTGCCACAAGCAATAGATTGCTCAGCTAGAGAATGAAAAGACTGATCTGGAAAATGAAGTTGTGCTTGTTAGAGCTCACCTTGATCAAATGACCAAGTCTGTTAGGATGCTGAGCTATGGAACAGACACACTTGATAAGATCCTTCAGACAGAAAAACCTGCTGGAGACAAAGCTGGGATATGTTATGTGGCTGAGGATAAGGGAACTTCAGAAGAAAGCACTTCAGGTTCAAAGAAGGGAGTGTCACAACTTTTGTCTCAACATCAGCCAAAGAAGCAGGATCCTACACCTAAGAAAGCTGATGTTTCACAACCTAAGAAGATAGAGAAGAAGACTGGTCCTAATCAGAAGAGAAAGCAGCCACAAGGAGCTAGTCAGTATATGCCACCTCAATATCACAAGAGCATGAAGGCTGCTAGGTTCAATCAGAACATGTTTCATCAACATCAGGGGAACATGTATGAATATGGATATAACAATGTTGTGCCTCATTACTATGGAAGAAGGAAGCCTCATCACCATAGGAGACAGTTCAAAAGACAGTATCCTTACCATAGAAGACAGTCAAACTATGGTAGTAGAAGACAACAACCTTATCATAGAAGGAGACAACATTATGGGTGGAAGCCACATCAATATCATCATCATAATGGTAGGAGATATAACCAATTCAGAGATGACAGAGTCAGATGCTTCTATTGTGGCAGATTTGGACATATGCAGTTCTCTTGCTTCAAGCTTCATGGTAATCCAAATTCTGCTCCTCAACCCAGACAGAAGGAAGTCAGGCCCAAAGTAGTAAAACAATGGGTTCCTAAAGCTCAGGTCACGTGTCTATTGGCTCACACATCAGATGGACATTTTGCTATGGATGCATGGTACTTTGACAGTGGATGCTCAAAGCACATAATTGGATCCAAGAAGCATTTGGTAGAGTTCAATCCTTGCCATGCAAATGATGTTATTTTTGGCAATGGTGAAAAAGGAGTAGTAGAAGGAGTTGGAAGAGTGAAGAATCATGATGGTCTTACTCTTGATAATATGCTCCTTGTTTAAGGGTTGAGTGCTAATTTAATTAGCATAAGTCAACTTTATGATGAAGGTTACAAGGTAAGCTACACCAAAGATGAATGTGTGGTATCTGATGAGCAGAATGAGGTAGTGATGAAGGGAGTAAGATCCAAAGATAATTGCTATCAGTGGATACCTCGAGTGGACAGCTTATCTAGTGATGTTGTAACATCGGATGGTGACATCAAGTGTGAAAGTATGGTGAAAAGTCAATCTGGGTTAATGACTTATGGTGTTGTTACTCCTAAGTTGGATGATGTGTTAAAAGCCAACTTGAGTAGTCAGTTATGTGAGCAAGATGAAGGAGTCAACAATGCTGATGAAAGGATCAAAAGTTGTGACCTTAAGAAGTGTTGGGAGCTGAATACTTGCAAGGACAAGAAAGATGACAACCTGACTAATGACTCCTATTGTTCAGAAGAAAAATTTCACAAGTTGACAATCCTTAAGTTGGAAGATGCAGATGTTAGAGCTGATGTTAAAACATCTCAAGTCAAGGAAGGTACTTCTAGCCTTAAAATAAAGAAGAGTGATGATGAACTAATTGCAAAAGTGGTTCCTGGGGTTACTAAACGACTGAAATCAAGGAAGATGAAAGCTATTGAGTCACCTCCAAAGATGAGAACTGATAAGCAGAAGATCTATGTGGATGGTACTACAAAATCCAGGAGTAAAGTGTTCATCTCTTCCAGAAATAGGAAGATCAGAGATAAGTCTGATAATAATGTCCAGGATATTTCTCAAATGAAGGAAGTCGTTGTTGTTAGAACTTCTGAGAAAATTCAAAAGGCCATACTAGATAACATTCCTGTGCTTTTCATAAAATGGTGGAAGTATGTTCTGGAAAAAGAATTTGGTATAGATACTCTGGATATGGTTGAGTTTGCAAGGATATGGTTCAGAGAGGGTGTGGGAACTTATGGTATTCAGGTGTGTATGAATAAGTTGCTCTGACTGTGTTTTATTGGAAGCTTCTTGAAGGACTTCTTTGTGCAATGAGTCCTTTGAATGGTGATGAGAAGCTGATGCCCCAAAAGATGTTATAACGTCATATTTGCTAGTGGTTATATCTGGAAGATGATTAAGATTGGACATGTGGAGTTGGATGCTCTAGCATTTTTGGTCAGAAGAGGTGGAGATTATGGTCATGTGTTTAGTAGCTTGTTCTGGCAAAGCATGACTACTGTCTTTGAAGACTTCACCAGGTTCAATAACTACTGGTGGATGTAAGGATGGAGGAATTGTGATCTCTTGAAGAGACTGGATCTCAGTAAAGCTTATAAGTAAACTGAGAATTTGTGGAGTTTGTGACACAGTGGAGCATATGTAATACCTTGGTGTCAAGAGCGTCAAGAGTATCCTTGGTAAAGGATGTCTTTGTTCTGGATCTGAAGCTTAGTGCTTACATTATATCTAAGGAGCATCTACATAGTCATACGGGAGAATGATGAAGTAGAAGGTTTGCCTTGGATGGTGAAGATGAATTGTATGATAGCCTTTGGAGAAAGGGACAGTGGTACCAAAATGCATATACTCAGAAAATGTGCTCAAATGTTCATCTCCATCTAGAGCAGTTGTTAATCATGACATGGGGAGTACTTGTCTATGGATTTTACAGCAAAGGTGCATTTCTTGTGAAGATTGGTTGCCAGATAGCATTAGGTTATTGATTGGTGTTTTGGTGTGGCCTTGAATGGTTCTAATCATATGAAGCAAATTGTTTAAATCTTGCGCGCACATGCTTCTGAGGAGATGTCTGAAGACAAGATTGAATCATGGCCTTGAATAGATTGTACACTTGTCTTGGTGTGTGAGGAGTTGACTTAGAGTTCAGTGGAAGACATTGTGTGTGTGCTTCAGATCTTGTGGATGATTGTGTGAAGACTTCATAACTGGGTGGATGAAGAATATGTCTGGATATTCAAAATGTGGATATTGCTGACAGAAGAAGTATGGTTTTGTACAGGGTGTCATAGGAGATTTAACTTTTTGAGGTTTGTCAAATTGTGGCTAAAAAGGGGGAGAAATAGCCAAGTGAGCCAAGAGTATCAAAGAGTACAAATGTCAAATGCTGCTAAAGTGATGTGATGCAGAAGTGCAGAAATTCAGGGGGAGTAATTACTGATCTGCTGAACAGCTGTTATGCTGGTTCTTGTTTTGAGGGGGAGCACCATTGTGAATTGAAGATGTTGCTGATGCTGATGCTGATGCTGCTGCATGGAGTCTCAAGTTTCAAGATTATTGATTGAAGTTTTTCCGCTGCTGAAGTCTCTGAAGGTGCAGAGTGCAGAGATTGTTTTAGCCAAAATTAGCCAAAGGGGGAGATTGTTAGTTCTTGGATTGGCTGGAATTTTGGTAAAACAAAGTATATTCAATGTTGATGTCAAGGTACTGATGTTGCAACATTGAGGTCTTAACACTGGGCTATGTTAAGTATGTATTTACTGAAGTTGGATGTCTGATGTCACATGGCGATGTTGTAACATCAGATCTGCAGAATTAACAACAGCAGGCTGTGATGTTGTTAGGGTTGCGTATTAGCTGGAATTGTGGAGAGCAAGCTGTCTCATTGGATGCGAATATCTTGGGATAGATATTTGCTGCTGCATAGGAGATCTGGTGCAGATTTGTAGGAGATTTAAAAGGTTGAAGATTTAAAAAGATTTTAGGAGAAAATTTGTTTTAAATATTCAGTTTTAAATAACAAATCTGGGAGATATTGTAGCAAGTCCAAGACCAATTCAAGGAGCTATATAAAGCGCACAAGACCAAAGGAAAAAGCAACAGAAAACATTCAGAAGATCAGGAGCTGGAGGCTTAGTGTCTATAGTTTGTTTAGAGTGCTTGTATTTACACTATTCTAGGGTTTGAATAGGTGTTGTGTTTCTGTCCTCTCTAGAAGCTGTGAAGCAATAGAGAGTGTTTGCTTGATCGAAGCTAGGAAGCAAGATCAAGGGTACTCAAAGTGGTTTCTTTGAGTGTTTGTAAGGGATTGAGTGGTGTTCTCATACCTAAGTGGTTTCTTAGGTAGGAAGTCATTAGTAGAGTATAAGTTTAGGAGATTGTCAACGGGTTGTTGAGTATGTAAATTATATCTACAAGTAGTGAATTCCATCCCTGGCTTGGTAGCCCCCAGAGTAGGTTGGTTGTAACCGAACTGGGTCAATAATTCTTGGTGTTATTTTACTGTTATTGCTGTCCATTGTGCAGAGTGTGTTGTTGTGACATCGCACCTTAACATCACACGTCTGATACCAGAATTTCAAGAATATCCAAAGTTGCAAGTTTGTGCAAGGAAGTTTGACCAAAAAGTTAAAATTTCAAGCCTCATAATTTCTCTTCTAATTTTGAGATATCCTGTTTCATTTTCTAAGCTTTTCCAACCCCATTTCTTGCTTCCATTAGCTTCCTTACCATCTCCTGAAGCTAAAGCAACAAAAACTAAAGCCTTGAGACTCACTGAATTGCTCTGACCAAATCCAGTTTTCAGCACCTCCGATCATCATTTGGACAAGGTAGTTCTGAGCATCTTTTGGACTCAAACAAGTTACCACGATGTAGCATTTTGCCTCCTGATTGTTTCTCTTCACTTACCTTGTGTTGATTGTTCATATTAGTCATTTAATTTTTGTTTTTGTGTTTGCTTGTTTCTCTAAGTTTCCATCAAATTCTCCATGAACATTTTCAATAAATGAAAATGGAGCCTATGGTTGAGTTCGCACTGATGAGACGGTCACAATTGCATAGGTTTCATGATCTAACTTTGTCATTTTTCAGAAATTCGGTGAGCAACTCACCGGAGAAGATGACCGAAGGTGCCTCGTGGTGACCTGAGTTTATTTTATTTTAAATCTAATCCAGCGCGTGCTTTCATTTAGGCTCTACCGTGTCTCTCATGGTTTGGACCTTTAGATCTCTTTTAATGAGATCTAATCGCTACACGCGCTTTCTTTCCCAACCATTGATCAGATCCGATGGTTTGGGTTTTTTCAGCATTTTTATTTCATTTTAATTGTTTTTTTTTTCATTTTATTTCAAAAATTCATAAAAAATAGCTCCATTCACATTTTTCATCCAATATTTTTTTCATAATCTTCTAAAAATATTTTCTATTTTCTGAGCTATTTTCCATATTTTTATTTCACCATTTACTATTTTTCATTATTTTCTTCTTTTTTCATGCATTTTAATTTGTTAAAAAATATTTTCATGCATTTTTAAATTCTCTAAAATTTTATATATGATTCTTGAGTTTTTTCTGACTTGTAGTATTTTTCTTGATCATTTGATTTTAGTTTAAATGCCTCTTTCTCATTTTCTCTCTTATTTTCATTTTAAAATTCATTTCATGCATTTTTAATTGCTTTTTATTGCATTTTGATTGGCTTGTTGGTTGTTCACTTGGATCATAGCTTGTTGATCAAGTTTCTCTTCAATTTCAATAGACTTTGGGTGTTGATGAGGTTGGATGAACCTTCATCAATTTATCATTAAATGAATCATTTGATTCATTTTTGGTGCTTTGAGTTGATGATATGTTTAGTGCCTTAATCCACCAAGAAAGGTGATTGAAATTGATGATGAAGTGATCTTGAGTATTGATTCAATTTGGTCATCCCTTCATCTTTCCTTCTCCTTCTTTTCCTTTTTCTTTTCTCTTGATCAATTGGATGGTTTGTTGTCCATCTTGTTCATGAGGTTTGGATTGATGCTTGATGAACTTTCATCATTTTAAATCTACCATTTGATTGATCATTGATCATTGGAGGTAGTTTGGATTGATGCATAAGTTTGTCCTAGTTGTTATGAAGGATTAATTAATGTAATGGATAAATCTTTTTGCCTTAGTGCTTGATCCCTCCTTGGTTTTTACTTGTGCTACATGTTTTAAGAGTATGATCTCTATAATATCTCTAACATGTATGGTACATAAATTGTTATTGACCGCCTTTCCATAGTATGCTCTTCCTTATAGATTGTGCTACGATTGCTTAACATAGTGTTAAATTTGTCCCGTATCGGATTATCAACTCTAATATCAATACTAACCATATCATTGTGATAACATTTATTTTTATGCCATTTAGTTTTATGCACCTTTATTTTTATGTCATTTATATTTCTTGCTCTTGCTTTACTCTTATCATTTACATATCATATTGCTATTGTTTATATTTATGCCTTTCTCCTTTTGTCCACTTGGACTTTTTTTCCTCTTTCTTTTAAGACATTAATAAAGGCAAAACCATTAAAAGACTTAATTGCCTCCTTGGACCATTGGCTAATTCCTTTGCTTGGATGATGTAAAAAATACACAACTCATTCAAACCATTTTGTGCCCTTTGTGCACTTTTCTTTTAAACCTTTTCTCAAGGTTTAGACATGAGTCATTTTCATAGTTGAGATGTAATTCTCCTTTCCCTATAGTGGTGTTTGATGTTGATTCTTTTCAACTTGAGAGAGTTAGTGGCATACTTATTGATCTCTATCCAAATTGGAGCCCTTCTCAATGGTGATGCAAAGGTCCATTTTCATACACTTGTGGGTGGTTAATTGAGTTTTCTACTTAAAATGACAATCTGTCTTTCCATTTTAAAATCAATCACAACTAATACTTTTGTTATTTTTACCACGAACTACGAGGTTTTGATCATCCATTACACTTTGTTGGTACGTAGGCACGAGGCTCAAGAAGTCTTGTCAAACACCAAAACCCTAAAAAATATTTCTCTTCTCATCTCCCCGATCTTTTTGCAAACAACACTTTTTTAAGGCAAACATAGATTTTCAAGAGGTTCCTATAGAGTACTATAGACGTTTTGGGTGCTAACATTTTCCCATTACATAACCAACCCCCTTACCCTTTGTCTCTCTGTTTTATTAGTTTTGTTGTAAAACTTCTATGGTTTTGTTCGTTCTTTTCCCCATTTCTTTGGAAAAATAAAAGTGCGGTAACGACTCTTACTTTATGAGTTAAGTTAATCAATAGCTTAATCTCAAATTCTCCCGCTACACTCATCTCATTATATTATTTTACAATTTTGGTATTTGAATGAGTGATACAAATTTCAATGGATAAAAACTATACTCGAGAAAATCTCCTTCAAGTAAGGGTGGTTGCAGTGCGGTTTAGATCTGTTTAGAGATAAAAACTTATATGATTCAAAGATAAATTTATTCATAGTTCAGTTTGATTTTAGATGATTGATTAAAAAAATCTGATCTGATCCGATCCAATTTCATACAGTTTAATTTCAATCAATTTTTAAATATCCAAATTACAAGATATATTTTTATTAAGAATATAAAAATGCTAATAATAATTAAGAGTATAACATATAATATATTAAAAATTAATATTACAAAATAATAATGATGAATTATAATTAGAACAAGTGAAATAATAACAATAAATTATTTAAACTAAGAGAAAATGGATGGTACATTGACAGTTTAAATAATTTTTACACTACCAACTAATGACAATCATGTATTCCGCCAAGTCAGTCTGTCAATTTGAAATTACTTATATGATTTAACACTTTAAGATATTTTAATTAGATATATGTAATTTTTTTACAGTGACAGTGCACTATCATTAAACTCTTAAAGTAAACTAATAAACAATAGTACAAAAATAAGTATTATTAAATAATAAATTAACACAATTTATCACATTTATAATGAATAAATAAAAAATAAAACTATATACACGCGGTTCAATTTGATTTGAATCAGTTTTGAAAAATCAATCTGTAATCCAATCCGAATGAAATCGTTTTTATAAAATGACATTCAAACACGTTCAATAATATTCTTTTTTTTTTTGTCATTTTTCATTTTTTAAAATTGATTTACAATTTTTAAATAAGGGCCCATTTGTTTTTTTATTTGTTTAAAATAATTTTTATAATGTTATATAAAAAAACTTTGTTTTGAATAATTATTTTTAAAATGTTATTTTAAGTATTTCATTATTTTATCGAAAAATTTTTTAGATATCAAAATTTTAAAAAATCACTTAATTTTGAAGCTATTTCAAATAATCTTTCTAAAAATTATTTTTTAAATACAACTTTTTTAAAAATTGTGATTTTAATTATATTTTAATCTTTAATAATATATATTTATGTTACATAATTTTAAAATTAATCTTTTAATTTATAAAAAACAAATTTTAAAAAATTTATAATATTTAAAAAAACATTTTTGTTAAATCCATTTAAAAAAACCATTTTTTTAAAATTAAAACAAACTACCCGTAAATCAAGTTGTATTTAAACCCCCCTTAACTTCCGTGGAATCCAAAATAATGTCCAATGACGTACTTCTCCCGCTATATACTAATCAGTGCTATTCCTGTAATATTTCCATTTCTGAGTGGCATTTTCTCATTATTCACTCCCATCATAGAACTATAGTCAAACAAGCAATCGTAACGTATGTTTTCTTCTCTCTTTCTCTTTTCATCTAACAAAAACCAAAATTAAAACCATAAACCAAACTTGTCGCACGCATTAACTCTTGAGTCAATTCCCAGGTAGTACCCTTTCTTCTCTTCTTTTCATCTTGTTTTTCTTCCAACCATATGTTTCTCTGTCTCTTCCACACAATCCCAATTCCACCTACCTTATGTTTCATTAATTTGACTTGTTTTTCATGTTGTATTAATTTTGCAGATAAAGTGTTTGTTAAAAGGGTTAAACGAAAATTGGGAACTGTATCAAAATTCAGAATTCAGAAATGGGATCTGAAGGGCCAAAAGCGATAACAATTCATGTAACTGGGTTTAAGAAGTTTCAAGGAGTGCCAATAAACCCTACTGAGATTATTGTTAATAATCTCAAGGGTTATGTTGAAAAGAAAGGTCTTCCGGATGGTGTTACTCTTGGAAGTTGCACTGTTCTTGAGGTGGCTGGTGAGGCTGCACTTCCTCAACTGTATCAGACTTTGGAATCTGGTGTATCTAAAACAGATACTAACAGCAATGCTAATGTTGTTTGGGTTAGTTGGTTTTCTCTGGTTCAATTTCTTGAATCTTTGACTTCAGTTTAATTGTTGATAATTGATCATGATTCCGTCTTTAAATTTGTAAATATTATTGAAGTTTATGAGCAGTGTCACAAGTAGGAAGCTCAGTTGGTGAGCAAAGGGACATCAAAGGATTTCTAAGTTGGAGGTCCATGGTTTGAACCGGAAATTATTATAACCACTAACTTACTACTACTCCTAGTTAGTTACTGTCCAAAGTAATTGATCGTAAACTTTTTTTTCTTAGAGCTTATAGTAAAATCTGTGAAGCAATGGTACACCGTTTTAGGCAAAGTACCATTTCCGGATACATAGTGGATACTGGTACGCGTATGGTACATACTTAGTCTGTACCTTTCTTTTTTGTTGTTTGGTATGCACACCGGTACACGATTGGTACGCTAGTTTGACTTTATTGTACTTTTGTTTTAGGAATAGTTTATACATAAACATTTATATGATAAGTGTCTCTACTATAAACGTTTAATTAAGTTGTTTATACTTTTTTCAAACACGACCTAGCACACATTTGAAAGAAAAAAGGATTTGCTTTAGAATGTCTTAAAAGAAGTTTAATAAAGTATGCCGATTACGAATTACCATCTATTAGGCTTGAATATTGTTTGCCACACTTGTCATTGTCACCACATTTCTGGTAGTTACATATTGAATTGCATTAAAAATTGAGTTTTCATATCATGTAATTTGTAGCATTTTGTTTCCATCATCACATTAATGCCCCGAAGTTGCTGCCAGACATTGTAACAAATTGGCTGAATGAAAATTGAGAAGAAATAAACTCAGTCCAATACAATTATGTGATGGTTATCTTGTTTAGTATTATTTTTGTTTCTCTTCATTTTCTTTTTATTTCTAGGGTCTCTTGTTATATGATCCTTGTTAATTATGAGCTAATTTTTGTATGTTAGTGTGAGAAACCAGTATTGGCAATTGCGTATCGCAAAACAGTAGTGGTTTGTTAAAATTCCGCTATGCTAGGGTGCTATAGGCACTATAACATCGCTATAGCTGCTATTTGCCAGCACTGCGGAAAACCGATGATCGGTACATGTTGAATAAAAGATTCTGTGAAGCAGAAATGCATGTTGACAATATAATCATATTTCCTGGATTACTTCGATAATGATTTTTTCCCGTGAATTTATGCTTCAGCTTCACTTGGGGGCGAATAGTGGAGCGACAAGGTTTGCCATTGAGCGTCTAGCAGCGAATGAAGCCACTTTCCGCTGTCCAGATGAATTAGGATGGCAACCACAGGTTGGTTATGATCTTGCATCTTGTTTATCTTTTATTGATGAAAAATGAAATTAGAATAGCTAAAAGGTTTTCTTAAATGGTTTGAAAGCATACCATGTTTTACATTGTCTGAATACCTTTTTCTTTGTTTTTCACTTTTCTTTTGCAGCAAGTCCCAATAGTCCTTGAAGATGGTGGGATTTCTCAAAAAAGAGAGGTAAAACTACAATTACTTGTAAAAATCTATAGCGTGATCCATAACACGTTGGATTGCATTTTATTGGACAAGTTATGTTTTGCACAAATTAGTTTTTCATTTTCGTTTTGTTTAATGTATTGGAAAAACCTAGAACTCCACATTAGTAAAACTTCAGGCCTAAATGACACTTATAAAGCTTAGACAATCTTCTTCATCTTATAAATTGATTTTGTGGGGTTGAGTTAGGTTTAGAACGGTAATGTTGTATTAATTGGTTGGGTTAATATATGGAGTGGTAGCAACTGAAGAAAGGTTATACTTTTCATTGATGTTGTATAACTGGGTTAAGAGAATGATTGGAAGAACAAATGAATAAGGAACGACAAATACAACAGTTCTTGTATTGGGTTATGCTCGCCTTAAATAATGTGCATAGCCCATAATTTTTGTTGCAAAATCCAATGCCACGGAGAGTGATTGTGTTTATGGTTATAGACTTGTAAATTTGGAGTTTGTTGGAACAACCGTCGTTCTATAGAGTAAAATGATTCAAAAATTACAGAGTGAACACACGAAACTTGATCAGAGTTCAGCCAATTGTGCATACATCCCTGACTCGAGAGCGGCCAATTGTGTATACCTTATTCCGGTCTCTCATACTTGCATTGCACGCTGTTGTAGCTATTCTAAGAATGTATTTATTATATTCCTAACTTGCAATTATTGTTTTTTTTTTTATGCAGACTTCTCTTCCCGTTGATGCAATCTATAAATTCTTGAAGGGAAAAAGTTATGATGTGATGTTATCAGATGACGCCGGACGATTTGTTTGCAATTATGTGTATTACCACTCTCTCCGGTTTGCTGAACAGAAGGGTAACAAGTCTCTATTTGTCCATGTTCCCTTATTTTCGAGTATCGATGAAGAAACTCAGATGAGGTTTACAGCCTCTCTTTTGGAGGCCATTGCTTCTGCATGTTAATAGTGCAATTGATTGAATTGCTAGCAAGGACCGCCATGTCCCCTTTGTCGTCTTGGTTGTGCATGTAAATCATTTGTCTCGATATAAATGCAATTGTATAACAGTTTTTGAGTGAATAACAAAGTTGTTCTTTGTTTTTTTTTTTTGGTTTGGGGTGTCTTTGATCGATGTACAATTCAGGGATTCCTTCTCATGGACTCTGCACAGATATATGTTGTTGGTGATTGTTGAAAATCTTGTTGGCCTAGTTTTTTTCGTGATTCGTGCTAATATTTCAAATGCTAAGCAATTTCACGCCATAGTTCTAATGTCTATTTGTATAGAGCCTTATTTAAACTCATCTTCTCACATAAACATCCATTTGTATAGATTTATTTGAACTTATCTTCTGACCTAAACATCCATTTGTATAAACTTATTTGAACTTATGTTATGACAGAAAAATCCGCGAGTGTAAGGATGAACTTACAAAAACAACTTGCAACATGTCTATAAGCTGATTTAAGCATATTTCTATTTTTAGAGAAATGCTACAAGATAGTATTTCTTACGGCCTTAAATTAGCAAGTTTTTTTTGGGTTAATGATTTTATATACTCTCTCTGTCCCAAAATAAGGGTCTTTCTAGTAAAAAAAATTGTCTCAAAATAAGAGTCTTTTCAATTTTACCCCTAATAAATATTATTTACACAACTTTTAAGATATTATATCACATTACACTGTTATGACAACCAATAGTAACTAAGGGCAATTTGGTAAAATTGTTACAAATTGTTACATTTAATTCTTTAATCATTACTTTTCTTAATCTATGTGCAACAATCTTAAAAGACTTTCATTTTGAGACGGAGGGAGTAATATATTTTCTTAATAGGAATGCTTAAAGAGTGTCCATAGGGCACTCATTAGCAAAACCCTATTTTTTTAGGTTTATTGATGTCATCCTCGGTTATACCTGACACCCCCATATTTCAATAATACTCATGTTACTCTTGTAAAAATTAAAGTAAAAAATTTGGTAGATACAATAAAAAAATTCTGTATTCGGTAGTATATATGAAAAATCTGATGACTTGGATTTTTCAAAATATTCGGAATGTTTGAATAGTACCGTTTTTTTTAATATTTGAAAGTTATCGGATATTTCTTCTATGAGTGAAAAATCTGGTAGTTATAAAAAGATTGAAAATTGAAAGGTTGAGATTTTGTCTACACTTTTGTATGACTGTGATTGCACCGACTGTTTTGTGTGGTCTAGAATGTATCCAAAGTTGTATACATAGGGTCATCTGTTGTTGAGAAAAACATCTAAGAATGTCTATTCCTCAATTTTTGATTAACACAAAAGTGAACTTCAATGAGGCGAAACCTCCCGTAGAATTTCGGCTTTCGAAGGACACCACATGTCTCGTAGTTTTGAGATCCACGTTGAATGGTTTGTTGCTTGACGCCGATAACAGAACATATCACCGTAGGTCGGTGAAGATTTGATTGATACAAATGGATTGATACTAATGGAAGGGTTAAATACAACCCTATTGAGTTGAAGACCGATGAAGAAATGAATGTTATGTGGAAATCATATCACCGTAGGCTAACTAAGGGATCAATCGAGTTTGATGCGATAATTTATAGATCTTTCGACGACATAATCAAGATTTTGAAATGTCCAGAATCATCTAGTAGTGTTTATGTTTTCTTATTTATTATTTTTTTTAAGTTATGTAATCGTCTTTCTAAGTTATATAACCGTTTGTCAAATGTTAAGTTATGTTCATCATGCATCAATGAAAGTTCCAGAATGTTATCTAATAAACATTGTTGTGCAAATGTCTTAGTATTACTACACATAATACACAAATAATACATGAAAATAATAATAATAGTGTATAAATGAATTGGTACAGAACATGGTAACTGGCTTAGAATTTCATTCGGAGTCTTCACCTGTAAATGTCCAACCAGAATAATATGCTTAATTTCCAGAGGCTTGATTTTCATGTCTCTTAACTGCGTGATGAGGGAGACAACATTGATCTTTACAGCCTTGTCGTTGTCCTTCTTTTAATCTCATTGCAGAGTCTCGTGTATCCTTTTTCCTCAGATAAGTCGACATTCATCATTACCAGATCGTCATGGACGTTGTGGTATTTCAACTTGAGATGAACCAGGGAAGCCGCTATCTTTAAGGTTGATGCAAATGGTCTTCCAAGAATAAAAGTATAGACACTTTTGATGGGAACCACCATCAATTGCGAGTCAATCATCCTGATGTCTCTTCCTTCTCCCAGAGTGATCGTTAGTTTGAAATACCCCTAGGGACAGGTTATTGTGATATTGAAAGCTTGCAGTTTGGATCCTTCATTAGTCCACATCTTCTTCTTTTTTTATCCCTAACTTTTCAAAGAGGTATGAGTACATGATATCACAAGAGTTTTTGCCATCAAAAAGTATTTGTGAGACGTCAAAAATTGTGATGGTAGCCGTTATCACTAGAGGAATGATATTGTTCAGGATCGCTCATACCTTTTCACTATCACTAAATCCAAGGATAGGTATTTATAGTTTCCCAATCGAAATGTCCCCCTATTTTTTGTTTAGGACCATCAGCTTAGTGAATTTTCTCTTTATCGTCAATTTGGAGGGATTTCTTGCTCTTGGAATACCACTAGTAATAGATGCGATGTATTCGAGCTTCCCATAGTCTTCTTGGAGGTTTTTTCTATACAAGGGGAACATTACTTCTTTGGAGAATCTTTTCGGCTCATACGTCCTCTCATACTTTCTGGGCCTCCATTATGGTGATCATCTCAAATGTACTCAGTAATTCACCTCTTTTTTATTAACTCTTGTATTGCATTCTTCAAATGGATGAACTCATTTGTGTTATGGTCCTGACACTTGTGGAAATAATAATATTTAGACATGTCCATTCTAGATAATTCTTTGACCGGGTAAGGATTCCTGTTTTCATCATCCTTAAACTCAGTGTTTGCACATTATTTCCATATCACTTAAAGGGGAATGTAAGTGTTGAGTCTGTATCGAGGTCCGTAATCCCCTTCTTATCTACGACGACCGATATCTCTTTCTTGTGTCCGATTGTGTCGATGTTCTTTTCTCCCCAATCTCTATCTTTTTTTTTCACCCAAGAGTTATTCTTCTTAATCTATATATGGTTATGTTCTACTTAATAAACTATTAAGGCTACAAGCTCCCTCAAGCCCTAGGTTTTCTCAGAACATGGAATCCGATTAATCCCTTCTTAAACATCCAACACTTCAGCCTATCATTTGTGCCCCCACTGCTACCGCAACTTTTGAGAAGCGGTTAATGTACTGACATATGGTTTTCTTCTTTTGTTGGGTAATACCATTTATACGGCCATGTTCGTGGGTTTTCACTTTTGTACAATAAACTGGGCGGTGAAAGTGTCACAGAGGTATGTTCGGTTGTCTACATGCTCGTTTGGATATCTAACTCCGTTATAGCTACATAGCTTCAGAGGCTTCTCTAATGACCCATATAATCCTGATATCAAGGTCGCAGGCAGATAATGGATTATTTTTCCGCTCTAGAACCATAACATATTTGTCATATATTTCCTTTATTCGAGGATGTCGTGTCGATGAATGATGAGGAGGATGAATCCCTAGGGGAGTATGTCTATTGCTTATCCCTTTAGGATCAGGTAGAGAAGTTCTATTTCGTTGATGCTGGTTGTGAGGTGGCGACTGTAACGCCCCAGTTTTGGTTAGTTTTATTTAATCGAGTCGTTTTGATTATTTTATTATTATATTATGTTATTTTTGACTTTTATTTGGAAATATGTTATTTTTCATCGTTGGGATATTTTATCGCGTTTTGGGAACGTTTGTGAGATATTTGAGTGTAGGGGTATTTTGGTCATTTCACTTTAATTTTTCTTAAGTTAATAGAAATAGAAATAGAAAGAGAGAAAATAGAAAGGAAAGAAAAAGAGAAGAAGAAAAAGAGGAAGAAAGAAAAGAAGAGAAGAAAAAGAGAGGAAACTTGGAAAATCTAGGAATCGATCAACCGACCTTTCTAAACACGATTAAATCGGGTAAGGGTGCGAAACTCGATTATATTATACTTGTGTATGATTATGTAGGTATGTTTTTGGTTGTTATTGGATTGAAATGGAAATATAGAGTAAAACCCATAAATGTTGGAATTGTTAGAAATTGATATAATTTATGTTTGAAATCATGTTTTAGTGTCCCTTATGGTTGATACATGATAGATACATGTTGTTAGGTATTCATTTGGTAATTTTCTGGTGTTTTGGGGAGATTTGGGGTTGATTTTGAGTGATCCCGTAGAAGAAAATTATGCAGGAAATTCTGGATTTTTCGCTGCCCATACGCGTAACACGCAGGGCAATACGCGTATAGGTTTGGGCAATACACGTATGGCAAGGGGAATTTTGGGGCATTACGCGTATGGAAGTTCATTTTCTCGGCCATCTGCCCATTTGCGTAATGGTACGCGTAAGGTTGAGGGCAATACGTGTATGAAGTTGGGCAATACGCATATTGGAGTTTTTAATGGGATTTTTAGGAGGAATAGGCCTCTGCCCATACGCGTATCAAGTTGGGCAATACGCGTATGGAATGGGCGAGGGAGCAAGGCAATACGTGTATGGCTCAGGGAAATATGCGTATGGCCAGGAAGATTGCAGAATTGTGTTTTTTCGCGATTACTTTTCTTGTCTAGTCTGTAACTTGTGTTCCAATTATCCGTTTTTAACATTCTTGGTATCGTTGAATAGCTATTGAACTGTACTTTCTTATGATGATGGTTTTGAGATTGTTGCCCGGTTTAATTATGTCAGGAATTTGGAATAGTGTCGTTTTGTCTACTTTTGTCGTTGTAATTGTGTGTAATTGATGTGTATCATGCAATGTGTTGTTGATATGGATATGGTATGACTTGTGTGCTGTTATATGGTGTAAATGCTTGTGTTTAGATGGTGTGATGATGGTTTGTGGTCGTATGACAAATAAATGCATTGTTTTGGGCTTGAATTGCAAAGCATGATTAATGTTGAGTGAGATGATTGCATATATGTGTGCATTTGAATGTCATGAGTTATTGTATGTCAAGCATCATGATATGCATTCTTGTGATGTCGTGTGCCCTAGTGGGTGTGAGCGACGAAATGATTCCAGAGGGAATCCGCTATAACATCGTGCGCCTTATACAAAGAGGACTAAAAGCGATGATTATAGACGATCGTGCGCCTTATACAAAGAGGACCGAAAGCGATCGGATCGTGCGCCTTATACAAAGAGGACCGAAAGCGATCCATAAACACCGTGCGCCTTATACCAAGAGGACCGAAAGCGACGGGGAACATCATTTTCTCGACGGGGAGTTACACTAAGTAACAAGCGATGGTTCCAATAGTTCCTGAGTGAACTAGTGTTGAGATGATGGATGGATGGTACCACATATGCATTGCATAGAGTCGTTGTGTCAGTCTCTGTGCATTTGCATAAATCATGAATGGATTGATTTTGTGTGGAATTGTGATTGGAATTGATGAGTTGAGATATATATATATATATTTGTGTTGGTGATAATTGTATTGTGCATGATTGATATGCATTTATGATGGATATATGAAATATGCATTGTGTTGTTTTGTATTTGAATTCTGGTGTAAGTTGTGGTGAGAATATTTTATGTAAGTATCTTCGTGTTATTATATAATTATATGCAATTATATTATGATTGTGTTTCTCATCCTTCTGCTATTTTAAATGCTCTACGAGGAATTGAAGATTAGATGCTGGAGGTCTTTTTGTGAAGCTTAGGTCTTCATTCTTTTGTCGGTCGGCTCTGATATGTAGCATCGGGTAGTCGGGGAGATCGTTGTGATATTATGTATATGTATCTTTTGGATCGTACATGTGTGACCCTGTATATGACAGACAGACTTTCTATGTGATATAGATATATATGAGATTCAGTTTCAGATTTTCCGCTTTTATTCTGTAACTGAATTGTGGGTAGTAGGAACTAAGTTCCTCTGTTATTTGCTACCTGATTGTTGTATATCTTTATGAGCAGGTTTATTGTCATTTGTTTCAATTAATGTGACTCCTCAGTCTATGTCATGAATGTTTTAATTATACTCTGATGAAATTTTTATCGCTTTTATTAATTGGGGGTATAGATTGGGGGTGTTACATTAAGTGGTATCAGAGCCAGTCCGTGTCAGTTTGTGTCAGTCCTTGTCGGTGTTTGTGTTTGGGTGAGCTGTTTGTTTAACCATAGTTGTTGTTATTGGAAATGAACAGAATATGGCTGGTAGGAATGATGCTGCTTTGGCTGCTGCTATGCAAGCTATGGCTCGGGCTGTGCAGGGTGCACCTAATGCTGCTGGTAATAATGAGTTCAGGAAGAACAAACCTCCTGTCTTCAAAGGGAGACATGATCCTGATGGTGCACAGATTTGGCTTAAAGAGATTGAAAGAATATTTCAAGTAATGGATTGTGCTGAGGATCAGAAGGTGAGACTGGGTACTCACATGTTGCAGGAAGAGGCTGATGATTGGTGGGTTAGTACTCGTCAGGTGTTGGAAGCTGCAGAGGAAGAAGTCACTTGGGCTTTGTTTAGTGTTGAGTTTTTGAGGAAGTATTTTCCCGAAGATGTTAGAGGAAAAAAGGAAATAGAGTTCTTGGAACTGAAACAAGGTAATATGTCTGTTGTTGATTATACTGCTAAGTTTGTGGAGCTTGTGCAGTTTTATCCGCATTATGTTGAAGCGACTGCGGAGTTTTCTAAGTATGTGAATTTTGAGAGCGGGTTGCGTCCTGAGATAAAGCAGGCAATCGGTTATCAGAGGATTAGGAGGTTTTCGGACTTGATGGATTGTTGTAGGATTTATGAAGAAGATAGCAAAGCTCGTTCTACTCACTATAAGAGTGTGAACGAGAGGAAAGGGAAGCAACCGTTTCGTAGTGGTCCTTATGTAACCCCAGCTGATAAGGGTAAACAAAGGGGTAAGTTTGAGAGAAGGCCCAGTGGAGGAGGTATGTCTAATTCTTTGAGATGTTACAGATGTGGTGAAGTGGGACATCGTCAGTTCGAATGTAGGAAGAATTTGGGGAAGTGTTCCAATTGTGGAGGTTTAGGACATGTAGCGGCTGAGTGCAAAAGGAAGAATATGGTGAAGTGTTTCAATTGTGGTGAACCTGGTCATATTAGTACAAAGTGTCCGAAACCGAAGCAAGCTCCAGCTGGTGGGAAAGTTTTTGTATTGGCAGGAACTCAGACTACAAGTATAGACCGTCTGATCAGAGGTACTTATTTTATTAATAGTACGCCTTTAGTTGCTATTATTGATACTGGAGCGACTCATTCATTTATTTCGTCTAAGTGCACGAAGCGTTTGAATCTTGTGTTGTCTTCGATGGGTGGAGAAACGGTTATTGATACTCCAGCAATGGGGTCAGTAACTACTTCTTTGGTTTGTTTAAGTTGTCCTTTGACCATTTACGGTAAATACTTTGAGATGGATTTGGTGTGTTTGCCGTTGGAGGGTTTATATGTGGTTCTGGGAATGAATTGGTTGCAATTCAATCAGTTTCATATTGATTGTTATCATAAGCTGGTAAGATTTCCTTCTCTTGAAGAAGACGAAGAGTCGAGTTTCTTATCTACCAAAGAGTTGAAGAAACTTTTGGCGGATGAAGCTCAGTTGTTTGGGTTGTTTGCATCGTTGACTGTGGATAGTCAAGTTTCACTTGATGTGTTTCCTGTTGTGTGTGATTTTCCCGAAGTGTTTCCTGAGGATATTTCGGACTTGCTGCCAGAGAGAGAGGTGAAGTTTTCTATAGATCTAGTTCCTGGTACTAGACTTGTATCTATGGCACCTTATCGTATGTCGGCATCTGAGTTGGTTGAGTTAAAGAAGCAGTTGAATGAATTGTTAGAAAAGAGGTTTGTGAGGCCAAGTGTGTCGCCTTGGGGTGCTCCAGTTTTATTGGTGAAAAAGAAAGATGGAAGTATGCGATTGTGTATTGATTATCGCCAGTTGAACAAGGTAACGATTAAGAATAAGTATCCTCTTCCAAGAATTGATGATTTGATGGACCAGTTGGTAGGCGTGTGTGTGTTTAGTAAGATTGATTTGAGATCGGGTTATCATCAGATTAGGGTCAAAGAGGAAGATATTCAGAAGATGGCTTTTAGGACACGTTATGGTCATTATGAATATTTGGTGATGCCGTTCGGGGTTTCTAATGCGCCAGGTGTGTTTATGGAGTACATGAATCGTATTTTCCATAAGCATTTGGATTGTTTTGTTGTTGTGTTTATTGATGACATATTAATTTATTCTAAGTCCCGGGAGGAGCACGAGGAGCATTTGCGTGTTGTGTTGCAAATTTTGAAGGAAAAGAGACTTTTTGCTAAGTTGTCCAAGTGTGAGTTCTGGTTGTCAGAAGTGAGTTTTCTTGGGCACGTGATTTCAGGTAATGGTATTGCTGTGGATCCATCTAAAGTAGAAGCAGTTCTACAATGGGAGGCTCCTAGATCTGTTACTGAAATTAGAAGCTTTTTGGGTTTAGCTGGATATTATCGAAGGTTCATTGAAGGTTTTTCTAAGTTAACACTTCCTTTGACCCAGTTGACTTGCAAAGGTCAAGCGTTCATTTGGGATATTCAGTGTGAGGAAAGTTTTAGTGAGCTGAAGAGAAGATTGACGACCGCTCTGATTTTGATTTTTCCGAATCCTACTGAACCATTTATGGTGTATTGTGATGCGTCTTTGATTGGTCTAGGTGGAGTGTTGATGCAAGAAGGTAAGGTTGTGGCTTATGCTTCGAGGCAATTGAGGATTCATGAGAAAAATTACCTTACTCATGATCTCGAATTAGCGGCCGTGGTTTTTGTGTTAAAAATTTAGAGGCATTACCTCTACGGTGTAAGATTCGAAGTCTTTAGTGATCATAAAAGTTTGAAATATTTGTTTGATCAGAAAGAGTTAAATATGAGGCAACGTAGATGGTTGGAATTTTTGAAGGACTACGACTTTAGCTTGAATTACCATCCTGGTAAAGCTAATGTGGTAGCCGATGTGTTAAGTCGGAAATCGTTGCATATGTCTGCTTTGATGGTTAAAGAGTGGGAACTTTTGGAAGCGATTAGGGATTTGAGTTTGGTGTGCGAATTGACGTCTGACAGTGTAAGGCTTGGTATGTTGAAGGTTACTAATGATTTTCTGTTGACCGTTAGCGAGAAACAGAAATTGGATGTGAAATTTGTGGATTTGATGTTGGTTGGAGAAAAAGATGCGAGTAGTGATTTTAGAGTGGATGATAATGGTGTTTTGAGATTCCGTGGTAGAATTTGTATTCCAGATGATGCAGAGTTGAAAAGGATGATTTTGGAGGAAGGGCACCGAAGTAGTTTGAGTATACATCCGGGAGCTAATAAGATGTACCAAAATTTGAAGAAGATTTTTTGGTGGTCTGGATTGAAGCGAGATGTGGCTCAATTTGTGTATGCGTGTTTGACGTGCCAAAAGTCGAAGGTAGAACATCTGAAGCCTAGTGGTTTGTTGCAACCGTTGGATATTCCTGAGTGGAAATGGGATAGCATTTCTATGGATTTTGTAACAGGGTTTCCGAATACACAGAGGGGACATAATGCGATTTGGGTGGTTGTGGACAGACTGACTAAATCGGCGCATTTCATTCCGATTGACATCAGTTTTTCTTTGGAGAGGTTAGCTGAGATTTATATCAGTGTGATTGTGAAATTACATGGTGTTCCGTTGAGTATTGTTTCGGATCGAGATCCGAGGTTTACCTCGAGATTTTGGGAAAGTTTACAAAAGGCATTGGATTCTAAATTGAGATTGAGTTCGGCTTATCATCCTCAGACGGATGGACAGACGGAGAGAACCATTCAGTCGTTGGAAGATTTGTTGCGGGCTTGTGTGCTTGAGCAAGGTGGTGCGTGGGATAGTTATCTTGCATTGGTGGAATTCACGTATAACAACAGTTTCCATTCAAGTATTGGAATGGCACCTTTTGAAGCGTTATATGGACGAAGATGTCGAACACCGTTGTGTTGGCACGAATCTGGTGAGAGTGCGGTGGTTGGACCGGAGTTAGTGCAACAGACTACAGAAAAGGTGAAACTTATTCGTGAGAAAATGAAGGCTTCTCAGAGTAGGCAAAAGAGCTATCATGATCGAAGGAGGAAAGATCTTGAGTTTCAAGAGGGCGATCATGTATTTTTGAGAGTTACGCCGGTGACGAGTGTTGGTCGTGCATTGAAGTCGAAGAAGCTTACTTCTCGGTTTATTGGTCCTTACCAGATATCCGCGAGAGTGGGGGCTGTGGCTTATCGGGTGGCGTTGCCGCCGAATCTGTCAAATTTGCATGATGTGTTCCATGTTTCACAGCTTCAGAAGTATGTTCCAGATCCGTCGCATGTGATTCCGATGGACGAGGTTGAGGTAAGGGAGAACCTTACGGTTGAGGCATTACCAGTGAGGATTTTGGATCGCGAATTGAAGCGGTTAAGGGGAAAGGATATTGCGCTTATGAAAGTAGCGTGGGGAGGCGCTGCTGAGGGCAATTTGACTTGGGAGTTAGAGATTCGGATGCGGGAGTCGTATCCGGAGTTGTTCGTCTCAGGTAATATTTTCGAGGACGAAAATTTCTAAGTGGGGGAGAGTTGTAACGCCCCAGTTTTGATTAGTTTTATTTAATCGAGTCGTTTTGATTATTTTATTTTATTTTTGACTTTTATTTGGAAATATGTTATTTTTCATCGTTGGGATATTTTATCGCGTTCTGGGAACATTTGTAAGATATTTGAGTGTAGGGGTATTTTGGTCATTTCACTTTAATTTTTCTTAAGTTAATAGAAATAGAAATAGAAAGAGAGAAAATAGAAAGGAAAGAAAAAGAGAAGAAGAAAAAGAGGAAGAAAGAAAAAAAGAGAAGAAAAAGAGAGAAAACTTGGAAAATCTAGGAATCGATCAACCAACCTTTCTAAACACGATTAAATCGGGTAAGGGTGCGAAACTCGATTATATTATACTTGTGTATGATTATGTAGGTATGTTTTTGGTTGTTATTGGATTGAAATGGAAATATAGAGTAAAACCCATAAATGTTGGAATTGTTAGAAATTGATATAATTTATGTCTGAAATCATGTTTTAGTGTCCCTTATTGTTGATACATGATAGATACATGTTGTTAGGTATTCATTTGGTAATTTTCTAGTGTTTTGGGGAGATTTGGGGTTGATTTTGAGTGATCCCGTAGCAGAAAATTATGCAGGAAATTTTGGATTTTTCGCTGCCCATACGCGTAACACGCAGGGCAATACGCGTATTGGTTTGGGCAATACGCGCATGGCAAGGGGAATTTTGGGGCATTACGCGTATGGAAGTTCATTTTCTCGGCCATCTGCCCATTTGCGTAATGGTACGAGTAAGGTTGGGGGCAATACGCGTATGAAGTTGGGCAATACGTGTATTAGAGTTTTTAGTGGGATTTTTAGGAGGAATTGGCCTCTGCCCATACGCGTATCAAGTTGGGCAATACGCGTATGGAATGGGCGAGGGAGCAAGGCAATACGCGTATGGCCAGGAAGATTGCATAATTGTGTTTTTTCGCGATTACTTTTCTTGTCTAGTCCGTAACTTGTGTTCCGATTATCCGTTTTTAACATTCTTGGTATCGTTGAATAGCTATTGAACTGTACTTTCTTATGATGATGGTTTTGAGATTGTTGCCCAATTTAATTATGTCAGGAATTTGGAATAGTGTCGTTTTGTCGACTTTTGTCGTTGTAATTGTGTGTAATTGATGTGTATCATGCAATGTGCTATTGATATGGATATGGCATGACTTGTGTGCTGTTGTATGGTGTAAATACATGTGTTTAGATGGTGTGATGATGGTTTGTGGCCGTATGGAAAATAAATGCATTGTTTTGGGCTTGTATTGCAAAGCATGATTAATGTTGAGTGAGATGATTGCATATATGTGTGCATTTGAATGTCATGAGTCATTGTATGTCAAGCATCATGATATGCATTCTTGTGATGTCGTGTGCCCTAGTGGGTGTGAGCGACGAAACAATTCCAGAGGGAATCCGCTATAACATCGTGCGCCTTATACAAAGAGGACTGAAAGCGATGATTATAGACGATCGTGCGCCTTATACAAAGAGGACCGAAAGCGATCGGATCGTGCGCCTTATACAAAGAGGACCGAAAGCGATCCATAAACGTCGTGCACCTTATACCAAGAGGACCGAAAGCGACGGGGAACATCGTTTTCCCGACGGGGAGTTACACTAAGTAACAAGCGATGGTTCCAATAGTTTCTGAGTGAACTAATGTTGAGATGATGGATGGATGGTACCGCATATGCATTGCATAGAGTCGTTGTGTCGGTCTCTGTGCATTTGCATAAATCATGAATGAATTGATTTTGTGTGGAATTGTGATTGGAATTGATGAGTTGATATATATATATATATATATATATATATATATATTTGTGTTGGTGATAATTGTATTGTGCATGATTGATATGCATTGATGATAGATATATGAAATATGCATTGTGTTGTTTTGTATTTGAATTCTAGTGTAAGTTGTGGTGAGAATATTTTACATAAGTATCTTCGTGTTATTATATAATTATATGCAATTATATTATGATTGTGTTTCTCACCCTTCTTCTGTTTTAAATGCTCTACGAGGCATTGCAGATTAGATGCTGGAGGTCTTTTTGTGAAGCTTAGGTCTTCATTCTTTTGTCGGCCGGCTCTGATATGTAGCACCGGGTAGTCGGGGATATCGTTGTGATATTATGTATATGTATCTTTTGGATCGTACATGTGTGACCCTATATATGACAGACAGACTTTCTATGTGATATAGATATATATGAGATTCAGTTTCAGATTTTCCGCTTTTATTCTGTAACTGAATTGTGGGTAGTAGGAACTAAGTTCCTCTGTTATTTGCTACCTGATTGTTGCATATCTTTATGAGCAGGTTTATTGTCTTTTGTTTCAATTGATGTGACTCCTCAGTCTATGCCATGAATGTTTTAATTATACTCTGATGAAATTTTTATCGCTTTTATTAATTGGGGGTATAGATTGGGGGTGTTACAGCGACATCAGGGTCTCTCCTCGTGGTGCTATTATACAAATGGAGGCTGACTCAAGTATCATGGCTTGATTGCCTTGGGAGTCCGTCTCTTGCACAATGTTATTCCTTGGTGTAACGTGTTGCAGAATCTTTTCAATTCTAAATAGCCTATTATAGACACTTTTTGGTCAGTCGATGGCTCCTTGTACTCAAAGATTGACTTGTAAAAGCTAAAGGCAGGAAAACATTTCTTGTCTAGGTACAACAGGTAGTGAACGAGGCCGATGTGATGGGACATCTCAATAGAACATGATCATGTTGCGTAGGGCTAGAATGAGACGCCACCATAACTGCACCGTCTTCTGTCCGAGGAGGAGGAGGTAGAGGCGAAGCTCTAGTGGCAGCAACAATAATTTGTCGTTGAATGACATATTGAGTGACTTTGGATTCCACCATACTTAATGAATTTAAGGATGGATCTGTTGGAGAAGATATTTGAAACTTCAAGGAAGAAGATTAAGAAACAAAGATTAGGATCAGAAGAAATCTGAAAGTGGAAATTCGCGAGAATCAAATGTCATTTCCCAAAGACGGCGCTGCTGCTCCGTTATGAAACTAGAATATTTGATGAACGGTGCAATAAGATCTTGGTACAACAAAGCAAGTTCCATGTGCGACGGAGAGAGGACTGACCTGCAAGATTAGCACCCCACCACTTAAGTAAGTGAAAGAATAAAAAATAATACGAAAGTAAGAATAAATTTAAATACCTAAAATAATACGCTTTTCCCTTATTTAATGAAGCGATTAAAACTTTCTTCGTGAGGTGAGTTACATTATAGAGATAGATTATGGATCTAAGTAGACGATGATATAAGTTTTTGGAGAGTAAAATTGCTTGTCCTTTAATGAATAAGAGATCACTTGCTCCAAGTGCTTTACTACATGTTGATGTTAATTATTAGACTTTTTTGCTTTGGACATTGCAAACATCCATAACCAAGAGTTCAATTCTATTCTTTTTCCTTAAGTGGAAAATTATATATATATATATATATATATATATATATATATATATATATATATATATATATGGGTTATGCTAATACACACTCATGTAGGTGTGCATTAGCAACATACACCTTAGTGTATTTTTATGTGAGACCCACATTAGATGAAAAAAAAATAGATGTAGTGTATTTTTGTGTGGAGTCCACTAATTTTGAGTGTGTGATACATTTTCATATATATATATATATATATATATATATATATATATATATATATAAACCTCTCAATCATATATTCATGAATCATGTTCATAATTCTCAAAAAAAAAAAAAAAAAACACATACACACAAGTCACTGACCATCATCAATCAAGCAAACATGTACAAACAATTACAAACCAAATGCTGTCGAAACCTCAAAAACATCTTCATCAGACCCATAACAACAACAACAACAACATCCACAACGCCAGCACCTTCAAACACTTTCACACCCATTTTCAACAATGCCACCAACTACATCTACATCAACAATCGCCAAATCAACGTTTTCATAAAATCTAAAAACCCAAACTCAGCACTTGAACAATTCCACAACATGCAAATCCGTGACACTGTTACTTACAACTTACTCATTTCATCCTCTTGTTTGCCACCCAAGAAAGCTTTTCATCTCTATGCCGAAATGGGTTTGTTCGGAATAAGAGAAACTTCAACTACTTTTGCGTCTGTTATAGCTCTTTGTACCAATGCTGCGTTTTGCATTGAAGGTTCTCAGGTTCATTGCAGAGTTGTAAAGTTTGGATTTTTGAAGAATGTATTTGTTGGTGGTGCACTTGTTGGGTTTTATATGGGTTTTAAGCTATGTGGGGTTGCAGTTGAACTGTTTGATGAGTTGTCTGTGAGAAACTTGGCTGTTTGGAATGTGATGCTACGTGGGTTTTGTGAAATGGGATATGTGGAGGAGTTGCTTGGGTTTTACTCTAGGATGTGTTTTGAAGATGTGGACCCGAATGGGGTTACTTTTTGCTATTTGCTTAGGGGGTGTAGTAGTGATAGAAGGTTTCATGAAGGGGAGATGCTTCAAAGCTGTGTGTTGAAGATGGGTTTGATGGAATCTAATGTCTTTGTTGCTAATGCCTTGGTGGATTTTTACTCTTCTTGTGGGTGTTTTGTTGGTGCAAGGAAGTGTTTTGAAGGGATGAAGGTTGAGGATGTTATTTCATGGAACTCTTTGGTTTCTGTTTACGCCGACAATAATTTGGTAATTGAGGCTTTGGATTTTTTTAAATTTATGCAAATGCGTGGACATCGGCCGTCGGTTCGTTCGTTCGTCGGGTTCTTGAATTTGTGTAGTCGAACTAAGGATATTGGTTTGGGGAAACAAATTCATTGTTGTGTTGTGAAATTTGGTTTTGACGAAAGTAGTGTGTTTGTTCAATCTGCTTTGATTGATATGTATGGAAAATGTTTGGACATTGAGAGTTCTGTGACTGTATTTGAATGCCTTCCTAAAAGAACTTTGGAGTGTTGTAATTCATTGATGACTTCTTTGTCTCACTGTGGGGCCACTGAAGATGTAGTTGAATTGTTTGGCTTAATGGTTGATGAAGGTCTTATGCCAGATGAAGTTACTGTCTCGACAACACTGAAAGCGTTATCTGTGTCTGCTTCAGCATGTTTCACCAGCTCTCTGTTACTGCATTGTTTTACATTGAAATCTGGTGTTGAAGGAGACACCGCGGTTGCGTGTTCCCTTATGGATGCATATTCAAGATGTGGACATGTGGAACTTTCTCATCGGATTTTCAAGACTGTTCGAACTCCGAATGCTATTTGCTTTACTTCTATGATCAATGGTTATGCCCGAAACGGAATGGGGAAAGAAGGTCTTTCGTTGCTTCATGCTATGATCGAGAAAGGCGTAAAACCGGATGCAGTTACCTTCTTATGTGCATTAACGGGGTGTAGTCACACCGGGCTGATTGAGGAAGGAAGATCACTCTTTAACTCACTGGAATCTCTTCACAATGTTCATCCAGATCGGCGACATTTTTCATGCATGGTGGATCTTTTATGCCGTGCAGGACTTCTACACGAAGCCGAAGAGTTTCTTCAAAAGGCACATGGAAAAGGAAATTGTTTCATGTGGAGTTCTTTACTCCAAAGTTGCAGGGTTCACAAGAACGAAGAGGTTGGAACAAGAGCAGCAAAAATGCTGGTTAATCTAGATCCAGATGACCCTGCAGTGTGGTTGCAAGCTTCAAATTTTTACGTCGAGATAGGAAAATTCGACGAATCAAGGCAAATAAGAGACGTCGCTATAGCAAGGAAGATGACTAGAGAAATCGGCTGTAGTTTGATTGAGATAAGACAATGACAGAACAAAATAAAGTTCTTGAATTGATGAATCATCTTGCTCATTGTTCACACAAGATAAAGCAAATTTCACTATATTGGTGATGATGTTAGTTTCTTCATATGGTATTGTCTTGTCTATTCTTGCAATCCTACAATTGAAGGGAAAGATTTCTTTTTGGAGGATTATTTTGGTCGGCATACGAAGAAAATGAGGGTATGCATTTGTGTTTCCCTGTTTGGTGTAACAAATTTAATGATTCTGAAAATAGAAAAATAATTTCTCACCCCTTTTTTGTGTATGACATTGTATTATGCAAAAAAAGAAAAAAGAAATAGTTTAGAATATGTATTAATCAAACTTTCCTATATTGAATTCTCTTTCAGAGAGGCATAGTGGAGATAGTGCAACTTTTACTATTAGTTGTGAGTTCTTTAAATGGTTGATGAGTAAAGCAAACTATTACAAATTTTTTATTTCTTGAACTTTAAGTGTAGGCATGTGGAAAAATGTAACAACACCTTCATCCACTTACAAGCCAAGCCTTAAAGCCACTCCAAATCCTTCATTTTTGAAAGCTAATCTATGCTATATAAATTATAACCAAAGTATTCATCTGCATTAATCAAATCAACCAACTTCAAACAGGAACAAAAAAATATGGAAAACAAATTCTTCTTGGTTTCTTTACTTTGTTTGCTGATAGTGGCAAATGGAGTTTCAGGAAGCATGATGTGTGACAACAACAACGACTTTGGCATGCTTGAAGAACTCAACAAGTTGGACGCAGAGGAAGAATATGAGATAGAAGAACTTTCTGAGATGCCTTCATGGACAAGCCAGCGTGGCGGAAAGGTTCTTGTCAATGTTGATAGCTTTGGTGCTGCAGGAGATGGAGAAACCGATGATACTGAGGTAGAGTTCTTTCCTTATTCGCAAATTGTACACATTTGAGGTTGTTGAGCATATCATATGCAACTGTTTTATTTTTTTCTACATTAATCGATTGTGATTTATAGGCTCTTCAAAAAGCATGGGGAGTTGCTTGTTCTACATCAAAAGCTGTTCTATTGGTTCCACAAGGACGCCGTTACCTTGTTAATGCAACAAAATTCATAGGGCCTTGTAAAGACAATTTAATCATCCAGGTAATGCATACACAAAAAGATTATTTAGTTTTATCGGCAACTCATCATTACGATTACTGACTTGGTATTTGCTTTTCTCCAGATTGATGGAACATTGGTTGCTCCAGATGATCCTAAGAACTGGGATTCAAAGCTTCCACGCATTTGGCTCGATTTTTCTAAATTGAACAAAGCTGTTTTCCAAGGTTCAGGAGTTATCGACGGCTCAGGAAGTAAATGGTGGGCAGCATCTTGCAAAAAGAACAAGACTAATGTACAATTTTTCAGAACTATTTTTTATCTTCGTTAATTATTTTACAAGTTTATAAAAAAAATTAATGTTGCAGACAATAATATAATTTTTTTCTTTCTTTCGACACAGCCTTGCAGAGGTGCACCAACAGTAAGAACAACTTTCTTAACCTCTATTGTATTGTATTCAAAATTAGCGAAGAAAATGTAGTTTTAACTTTGAAGAGTTATTATTCATTGCAGGCATTTACCATTGATACAAGTTCAGGTATAAAGGTGAAAGGACTAACTATCCAGAACAGCCAACAGATGCATTTTACGATATCCCGATGCGATTCTGTTCGAATTTTAGGAGTCAAAGTGTCTTCACCAGGAGACAGTCCAAACACTGACGGAATTCATATTAGCGAATCAACAAATGTCATTGTCCAAGACTGCAAAATCGGAACAGGTTCTGAACTTAGAATCAACATGTTTATGATTGAGTTGCGCGGTCCTAATGAAATGCTAACACACCGACAAATTAACTATTTGTATCTTATAATCAGGGGATGATTGCATTTCAATTGTGAATGCGAGTTCTAATATCAAAATGAAGAGAATTTATTGTGGACCGGGTCATGGAATCAGGTATCATCAAATACTCATCCCTCAATTTAATCGATTACATGACTTGTGCAAACATAAGATATCAAACTCAAAGTTAAAAGTAAATTCATTAGGTTTCTAGAAAACCCAATTAGGTAAAGTAGTTATTTCTTTTCTATAACACTATATTTTTTTGCCAGCATTGGAAGCCTTGGTAAAGACAACTCAACTGGTGTTGTCACAAAAGTGATTTTGGATACAGCATTTATAAAAGACACCACTAATGGTGTCAGAATTAAGACTTGGCAGGTAGAGTTTTCTATTTCCATCTCAATAAAATTTTGGCAAAAATATTTGCTTTGCATCATCATTAACTAGTTTTGTTCATGGCATGTAGGGAGGTGCTGGATATGTTCGAGGGGTACGCTTTCAGAATGTGAGAATCGAAAATGTATCAAACCCGATTCTTATAGATCAATTTTACTGTGATTCACCAACATCATGTCAAAACCAGGTACAGAAAACCAAGATAGGGTAAAGTTTTTGGAGACTCTGTGTAGATTAGTCGCAGTTTAACTATGAAAAAACAAACAGAGATTTTATTTAACCACAATTTAACCATGACAAACATTTTATGAGGCCATATTCATCTAATTTTTTATTGTGATAAGTTTTGGGCCCTGTGCAGTGGTCTGCTTGCCTTGCAGACACTCAAAGATGGTTCTGCAGAAAACCAAAACATATAAATTTTTTGTTCATATGAATTCTCACTTGTATAATATGATATAATTTCAGGAATCAGCTTTGGAGATAAGTGAGATAATGTACCAAAACATAAGTGGGACTACAAATAGTGCTAAGGCCATTAAATTTGATTGTAGTGACAGTGTTCCATGCAGCAAATTAATCCTTAGCAATGTTGATTTGGAGAAACAAGATGGCACAGTTGAAACATATTGCCATTCAGCTCAAGGATTTGGCTATGGTGTAGTTCATCCTTCTGCCGATTGCCTTAATTCCAATGACAAAATCTCTCAAGTTCATGAATCTCAATCTATTACTTCTCAAGATGATGATGATATTCGTCACACCGAATTATAATTGAATATCCTCTCCGTAAAAATCGGAGAGTTAAGACGAAAAAATATACAATAACCTTTTGATTATAGTTTAATACATCAAAAGGGGGTGTAGCTATTATAGTGGTGGTATGTTTGGGATGAGGTCAGAGACAAATTAAGGGATATAATATTGAATAATTAGGAATTACATTGAAGATTAAGAAGAAGAAAAAATATATCAATTTTAGAATATTGATTGATATAGATTTTTATTTTACTGTTGTGTTCCAAAGTTTGCATAGTGATATTTTATGAACTTTTGTGTTTAAATTTGTGTAACTTCTTGAGTTGATTTTTGTTGATATAATATAATCTTAGTAAAAGTTTGACTTGTGTGATAGTGAAATGGGATATTTTTCTTCTTTTGACTTATATTTTTTAAATGTGAAAGTGAGTAAAACATAGACACTAACAAGGACAAGAATTCACGTTTCTAACTCTCATCTCTTATTTCATAATTTCTGCATACTTTATTCATATTCTCTCATACTTTTGAGTCAAAAATCACTCGAAGAAAGGATTCAAAGCCTACCACAAAGAGACAATGATTCTTTAAAGTTGATTTCTTAATACACCACTCAAGTTTCTTAAGCATCATGTGAAATTTCATTTTTGCCCTTAGATTCCGGATTTGCACATCTGGACGCACCAAATTTTTAAAAAACGCTGATATGTTCCAGATGTGCACATCCGGAAGAATTCCGGATTTGCAAATCCGGAAAAAATCAAAAGAATTTCATAAAATCATTTACTTCTAAATATAATTAAATCCAATCTAATTAAAATCCAATATAATTAAAATTAATATAATTTTTTCAATATAATTAATAGGATTAATATGGTATTTAATTCTAAATTATTTTTTTATATTGAAAAAATTAATTTAATTATATAGGATTTAAAATTATATGGTATTTACTTCTAAAATTGGATTTAATTATATTGGTATTTAAAATTATATGGTATTTACTTCTAAATTATATGGTATTTACTTCTAAATTATAATTAAAATTATATGGTATTTACTTCTAAAATTAATTTAATTATATTGGATTTAATTATATTGAAAAAATCATATTAATTTTAATCATATTAATTTTAATTATATTGAATTTAATTATATTGAAAAAATCATATTAAGTTTAATTATGTTGGATTTTAATTATATTGGATTTAATTATATTTAAAAGTAAATGATTTTATGGAATTCTTTTGATTTTTTCCGGATTTGCAAATCAGGAATTCTTCCGGATGTGCACATCCGGAACATATCAGCGTTTTTTAAAAATTTGGTGCGTCCGGATGTGCAAATCCGGAATCTGGAGGCAAAAATGAAATTTCACATGGTGCCTAAGAAACTTGGGTGGTGTATTAAGAAATCTTCTTCTTTAAATTTGAGAAGAGAAAGTCACATACATTTTTTCTTATATCTCTCATCTCTTATTTTTCACAAACTTTTCCTTCTATATTTCTCCAAGTTCTCTCTCCTTTATTTTTCTAACAAAAATCTTTTAAATTTCTGGTATGTGAATAAGTTATATATGATTTAACTCTCTAAACGAATATATATAGCCCCGACCCTTTCTTGAGGGTGTCGGTCTTTGCCTATAAATTGCCCCGTAGACTCTGACTTTGAATTATTAGAGATTGTGACTTTGAATTATTAGAGAGTGGTGGATGACTTAACCTTTCAATATAAGAGACATAGTTTAGTTAGTATGCGAGACTTGGAATCCTCAAGTGAAGAAGAATAATCATGCTCTAAATATTGATGTCATCAAGTTGAAGCTGTTTTGAAGTTGTTTTTTTCCTTTTGTTTTTAGGCTTGTTTTTTTTTATTTGTAATAACTTTGACTTATGCTACTCCGATTGGTACTCATGTGTGGTTATGGTTTTATTTCCACTACCAAAACACGAGTCTCTTTTCTACACATGCTAGTTTGATACCCTTTGCTCTGTTTTTTTTTTCTTTCAACACCTTTGCCAAAGTGCGGCAAAATAGGGGGTAGTGGTAGTAATGTGTGCTCTGAGTAAACTAACTATTAAATGTGTTTATTGAACATTGTTTAACATGCTGGAGCATCTGGCCTGACATTTGGCCTTTGAGCATGTGTGCTCACATGCTGGAGCTTCTGGCATTTGAGCATGTACGAGCTGATCTACTGCCTGTGTGTGAACTCTAAGGTTCTGCTATTTTGATGTGTAATGGCGTGTTCTGACAGATTACTAACATGACTGACTACTACTGAGTATTGTATACATGCATGCATGACTAATTGTGTGCCTGGCTGTATGAGAGCATTGCGTTTGATAGATTTTGTGTAGCAACCACTTTACTTGTGCGTTACTTATGATGTTGATGCTATTTGCTCTGTGTGTTTGTTTGTGGTGTGCTTATGATGCTCAGTTTTGATATCTTTTGAAGATTTATTCATGCATATCTTTTAAGTATTGAAAGAGTTGTTTTTTCAAAATTTTCCAAAAGAGGGGATTGTTGTTCCTTTTGAATTGTCTGCATTATGCAAAATAACATGGAGTGTTCAAGATGTTTTGGGGGAAGAAATGCCACATGTCGGACTAGATGTTCCAGCATGTGTGCAACATCTGGACTTTGTCAGCAGGTCATGATGGATGTTGTTTTGAGCGTATTTTTCTATTTGAGTTTCAATCAGATTTGTTGCTATCTTTTAGCCATGAATTTATTAATTTTTTTTACTGATTAAAAGGATTAAATCAAATCAGTTAGAAATTTAAATTTGAATTCAAACAAATTAAATATTTTTGGAGGCTTTTAAAAACAAATAGAAACTAAGTCCTCTACAAATCTGGATGTGATCTCATCATCAATTGCCCATTGGAGAAAAGCCCAGAAACTGCATTGCTATTTAAGGAGACTCAAACCTAACGTTTGAATTGTGCAAGTATTGAAGATTTGTGTGTTAGAGTTTATACTTTGAGTATTTGTTTGTGTTGTTGTTTATGCACCACCTAGCATCTGCATTCATATCTAAAGACATATAGTTTAATTTGTTAGCGGAGTTGTAATTCTACATTCAATATTGAGATTATTGTTGTGATTACCAGGGTTAGTGATTGAGAGAAAGTGAGAGGGGGTTCTCATATTTAGGAGGAGTCCTAATTAGAAATACATGGATAGAATTAAGAAGGGGGGCATTGAACATGGGATTGTTCATCTAAGACACTTTGTACTAATTCTATTGAAGAGTGGAATTTCTTTCTTGGGTTGGAAATCCCCCAGACGTATGTGTTGTTGCACTGAACTATATTAATAATTCTCGTTGTTCTTTTATTGCATTTGATTTTTCATTATATTTTCTATTTTTTTTGTCTGGTTTAAGATGTTGAACACATTGACTTAAGCATTTGATCTAACATCTGTCCCCTTAAGAACAGAATTTCAACCTACGTTATCATTGGTGAACCTAGTAAATAACCATTATAAACATAAATACTTATTAGATTCAATCAAATTTGACAACTTAATACATTAACAACCCCAAAAGTACATCAACATAAATTGAAAACACAAATTAAACACAAACATGATCATGGAAGAGACAAACTAGTTACATCTTCGTTAGACATAACCATACAAGCTATAATTTCATCAAATGTTTCTGGACAATTCTAACTTGAACGTATATTTAAAACATATATGACCAATGTAGTGTCTAAATTGATCGAGCTCTTGATACGATACTGATAAAATATCAAAAATATGATTCTCACATCATCTTAATTTTAAAGTTACATGTTGACGAATAGAACACATCCATCATTGACAATTTACATTTAGCGACACTTAAAACTAATTCCTTTATTGTTTCGTAGTGGTTAAGTCAAAAGTTTATTTGGTCTAGTTGGTCCTTTTGATCAAACAATGTAACATAGATATTTATTTTAAAAAAAGGGACGAGTCCCCTTTTGTGATAAACAACATTTAGATTATAGTTCATTTTGATTTGGTATGTATATGTAATAAGAGTTCATTAGTTTTGTGATGTGAGTTTCAAATGAATTAAACACGTCATTTTATATAAATTCTTGTGCATTATAGTTTATATAAATTGTCAGCGCAATCTAGACAACACAATAAAAATCACTAGGGTGACACATTTTAGAATATATAGTCTAAAACATGTAAAATACCTCCTCAATATGGATTCATATTATAGTTATAGAATCGAAAACATGTATAAAACCCCTCAACATGAGTTCGAATTAAAGGATTGAAACAAGCAAAACACCCATAATCATAGGTTCATATTCTACAATTTGAACATGTATTTTACATAAAAATGCATGTTTTGTTGATATTTGTGCCTCAAATTGCACAAACATAAACAATGACAATAATTTGACATTAAAAAATAATATTATAATAAAAAATAATCATAAATGAATACAAAATATATAATATCATATGAAAATACACAATACCATCTAATCTTAAAATAATACTTCTTATTGTGTGGCTCACGAGCTACTCCTCTTAGCCACCTTCACAGGATGTTGAACAACGATGCAACCATTAGTGACCTATTGTACAACCTCATTAGATAGTAACCATGATGTTAAGTCTTGAATATGAGTGTGTAGGAAGCAAACTACATGCCATGTTGCCCTTGTTTACTACCGCTTCCTATGCATCTTATGCAAAGGCTCCCTCCTTAGGTAGTACAAGAGGCAGTCTTTCATATGTGGGAATTATATAGGGATGTGATATCTTAATATATCACTCCATGTATCCCTTTCCAATCTCCCAGTCATTCAGGATAAAATAACCATTATCTTATGTATAGCACACATGGTCCAAGTATTCAACATACATCTGACCAACCATCTCTCAAGTAATGGTAGGCCCAACATAGATGGCATGATGTCTTATAATATCTACACGTAAAAAAATTGGTGCAAGAACCTCTTCAGTAGGGATTGAACCATACATAAGTTGAATATGATCCGATAAGAATACAATAATCAAACAAGTGTGTGTCGTGGTTAGTAGCGTAGAAGTCAAACCACGCAGCTTGTGGTAGTAGTGTTAAACAAATGTGACTTATCTAGAGGTGGGGTGAATAGATCCCCAAATAAAATTTGTTTAAAAAAAGTGTTTTAAAAAATAATGGCTAACAGAAGTAACTTGGATCGGTTCGTCTAAACCGAACCGCTATCGAAAAGCTCGAATATACGTATGTGAAAACAAATCGGAGATGATGATAAGCAACTTTAATCAATAAGCTTTAATCACAATAACTAGAAATCCACTTAAACAAGCAATTCTATTTCCAATGATAAATAAAAAAAACACTATTGAGGAAAATTATCGAACACCTTGTGTGCAATCAATTTAGTTTGAAAATTTGTGTAGTTTTATTGATCTTAAAATCCAACCACAATCAAAATGATTGTGATCAACTCATTGAAACGTTTTCAAACAATTTTCAAAAATAATTTTTCAAACGAATTAATCAAACCAATGATGAAAACAACAATTTGCTAATGAAAAGTAAGAGAGAGAGATAAAGATAGAGATAGAGATAGATAGATAGATAGATAGAGAGAGAAGAGAAGAGAAGAGAGAGAGAGAGAGAGAGAGAGAGAGAGAGAGAGAGAGAGAGAGAGAGAGAGAGAGAGAGAGAGTACACTAGGATTTGCTTAGGCAGTTCTCCAATCGGCCTCACTATGGGTATGTCTGCCCTAAATTCAAATTCAAAATGAGATCATGAAATAAACCTTAGAAGTTTACTAGAGAAATTTAGCAATCCAACCCTACAAACCCTAAGTTTGATGTTGATCATAGAAATTTCTCTTCTCTTGATATGAGCTTGATAAAATCACCCAACAATGGTAATTTGATTCACCGTCTCACGCTACTCCTTTACAAGAACTGCAACCCTTCAAATCCATCACTCAATCGAATCCAAATTGCGATTGTTGTAACCCAAGATTTACCAAGATGATCCACCATCTCACGCCACTCCTTTGCAAGAACCGCAACCCTTTAAAGCCTTCACTCGATCGAATCAAAACTTGAGTAATCTTGTCTAAAACCTTCAAATCCACACTTTGATCTTGAAGGAAAACCCCACCTTGGTTTTCTTATTTGAAACCCCCTAAGATCTCAACCCAATTTACAATACCACAAGCTAAATTGGACCTTATCAACTTGATTCTATATGGCACACAAACAATGAATGATTATGTGTACTTTGTTTGTGTGTATGCATAAAACCAAAGTTGAACATGATGACGACTCTTAGTATATTCCAGGTTTCGTTTATGATTTTACCAAAATCATTGAAAAGAAAATGATGCATGTATGAAGCATTTATATGCATGCATGTTTGGATGCAAAAGAATTGAAAAAGTTGAGAATTTTTGAAAATTTTTGTTTCACAGGCCGACCTATGAATGCCATGTGCCGACTTGTTTGAAGGTCACGTGCCGACCTGTACAGGTCATGCATCGACTTATAAAGGTCACGTGCCGTTCTATAGAGGTGACACATCTAATAGAGCCTATAGGCTTTAATAATGCAGTAGATGAGTCGATCTATGGAGCGGATGTGTCGACACATAGAAAATTTTTTCTTCTATGTGTCATCCTGAAGTATGCATGTGTCGACCTATAGTATGAATTTTCAGAAAAATTGTTTTTTATGCATCAAACCTTTTCCAACTTGTTTCCAAATGCTTTTATGCTTCGTAATGCTAAGATGTACATTGAGAATTAGAGGATGCGGTCCAATATACATTATCGCTAAAGTATCCTAGTTTTAACATCATGTAAAATACATCTAACAGAAAGTTGCACTCACATACTCTTCCATTTTTATGATGAAAAAACTTGAGAAGATGTGTCTCATGTCTTTACGAAGACTCCCCCCGAATATATGCATCCCAACTTCATCTTGCATCACGCTTCTCCCTATTTGACAACATCAAAAAGAGACAAAGCAAGTCATGAGAAGTATCTTATAGCATACATAAATGAATATACCATATAGAGGCGTTTGCAAAAGTAAGATCATTAATACCACAACACTCATATAGAATGATGTACATATTGTAAAAGAATACCTAAACATAAATAAAAGCATATATAACTATAGAAGTAATATGATTGTCACAGTTTATGCCAAATAAAATACACTAAACATGAAAGATGAAGGATACAATGTAATAAAAAACCCTTGAGTTATTTCAAAGGCGACACGATTATGTGAAATATGCCTTGGGTGCTCCCGAAATACTGCACAGACATGTGCTCTAGCAAGGCGATATATAGATTTAGCACCGCTCAAACCAAAAACAGAGATGTTATCATAACAATGACACACTATAATAATTTTGCTAACATTATGACAAGTGCAAACATATTTCATGTTGGAATAGATAAACAACACCATCACATATATCATGTAGGAGCTTAATGATAGAGAACATGCTTATACACATGCACCAAATATCAAGTATAGAGAGAGAATAACATGAAGTCACTATAAGCATATAAATTGAAAAACATCAATTAATATTTTTGGAAGTGAAAAAACATGATATATTTCATACTTCAAGTATATAAGCATATGGAACATATATAACATGCAAAAGTAAAAGGCTTACTTTCAAAGGGAGAAAATGAAACAATATTACCTTGCTTAGGAATTGATGAGAGATACACTTGTATATAATTGAACTTCCAAGGAAGGTTAGAGCAAAATAGTATAAAGTGCATGCAACAAATCATATTTAGGAAAGATTTGAGATATCAAGTATCCTCAATTCCCTTCGAATATTGAAAAATGATTCGGTTGTAAGAGGTTTTGTAAAAATATCCGTAAGTTAATATTTGCTATCAACGTGCTCAAATATGACATCTCCTTTTTCAACATGATCACGTAGGAAGTGGTGACGTATCTCAATTTATTTAGTTCGAGAATGTAGCATCGGAGTTTTGCTTAGATTAATAGCACTAGTGTTGTCGTACATAATAGGAATACATTATAGTTTAATGTCAAAATCAAGTAATTATTGTTTGAGCCACAAAATTTGAGCACAACAACTACCGGCTGCGACGTATTTCGCCTTGTCAGTCGACAAAGCAATAAAAACTTGTTTCTTTCTAAGCCAACTAACTAAGGAGTTTGAAAATATGTGGCAAGTCCCAATAGTACTTTTCCTATCCAATTTGAAACCGACAAAATTGGAATCGGTATAACCAACCAAATTTCAACCGCTTCCCTTGGAATACCAAAGCCCATACTTATATGAATAAGGAAGGTATCTAAGAATGCGCTTTACCACTTTTAAATGCGATGCCTTAGGAGCCGATTGATAACGAGCGCACATACACACGCTAAACATAATATCTGACCTAGATACCATAAGATATAGAAGGGAACCAGTCATACCTTTATACTTCTTCACACCAACATCCTTACCATTCTCATCTTTTTCCAAGTTTTCGTTTGTAACCATTGGAGTGTCAATTGATTTTGCATCTTCCATACTAAATTTTTTTAGCAATTCGTTGCAATATTTCATTTGACACACAAATGTCCCTTCATTGACTTGTTTGATTTGAAGACGGAGAAAGTAATTCAACTCCCCCATGAGACTCATCTCAAACTCACCCTGCATAAGCTTAAAAAACTTCTTGACTAGTTGCATGTTAGTTGAAGAAAAAATGATATCATAAACATAAACTTGAACTAAAATAATATGTTTTCCTTGATGCTTAATGAAAAGTGTAGTAACTACCTTCCCTCTAGAGTATCCTTGATTGATTAAAAACTTACTAAGTCTCTCATACCAAGCCCTAGGGGCTTGTTTGAGGCCATATAAAGCTCTTTTTAGTTTATAAACATGATTGAAATACTCATGATTTTCAAAACCGGGAGGTTGTGAAACATACACTTTCTCATTAATATATCCATTAAGGAAATCACTCTTTACGTCCATTTAATATAACTTGAAATCTTTGGAGCAAGCATAAGCTAGTAGAAGGCATAAGTTTCCTTATAGTCAATGCCCATCTCTTGGTTATAACTTTGAGCAACTAGCCGGTCTTTGTTCCTAGTTATCACTCCGCTTTCGTTGAGTTTGTTCCTAAAAACCCACCTAGTGCCAATTACTTGATGATCTCGCGGATGAGGGACAACATACCATACATTATTCCTTTTAAACTGGTTTAATTCATCTTGCATGGCCAAAAGTCAATGCTCATCAAGTAGGGCATCCTTAGCGTTTTTAGGTTCAAATTGCGAAATGAATGCAAAGTGATAACAAACCTTACTTATCTTGGAGCGTGTTGTCACGCCTTTGGTGATGTCTCCAAGTATGTTGTTGATTAGATAATCCTTGAAGGTTCTCCAAGACAAAGGAAGATCGTCCACTACAACTGGAATTTCATCCTTTTTTCTTCTCATAATCGTCATCTTCTTCCTTCTCAAGTTCCACCGCTTTAGGATGATCAATTCCTTCTTCGGGTTCATTGAGAATGTCTTGTGAAGATACACCTACAACATGAAAAGAAACTCCTTTCTCAACATTTCTTGGGTAAGACTCATCAAACGTGACATGTACCGACTCTTCGAAAATAAGTACTCTTTTGTTATTAACCCTATAAGATTTTCTTATTTGAGAGTATCCAAGGAATATACCTTCATCGACTTTTGCAATAAACTTTCCAAGATTATCCTTCCCATTGTTTAAAACAAAGCATTTGCATCCAAAAACATGAAGATGTAACACATTAGGTTTTCTATCATTTAGTAGTTCATATGGATTTTTGTCTAAGATAGAACGTATTAATATCCCATTCAAGACATAACATGTCGTGTTAATGGCACCAAACCAGAAATACTTAGGTAGATTACCCTCATTGAACATAGTTCTAGCCAGCTCCTCTAAAACACAATTTTTGCGCTCCACAACACCATTTTGTTGTTGAGTTCTTAGAGCAGAAAAATTATGCTCAATGCCATGTTTATCACAGTAATTCTCAAAGAGGTAGTTTTCAAATTCACCTCCGTGATCGCTTCGGATAGCAACAATTTTTAATTCATCTTGTTTTGGGATACTCGTATTTACTATGCAAAAACATGACCCAAAAAAGTCTTGAGTAATCGTATACAACCACAAAATCATAATAGTTACCACCTATGCTTTTGGTCCGTGAAGGACCAAAGTGGTCCATATGAATAAGTTCAAAAGGACTCGAAGTTGAAACAACATTTTTTGATTTAAGTGAGACTCTTGTTTGCTTACCCATTTGGCATGCATCACATAAATGGTCTTTAGAAAACTTTGTTTTTGGTAGACCAATTACTAAATCTTTTGAAGTCACCTTGTTTAGTAAATCAAAGTTAATGCGAGCTAGACGTCTATGCCATAACAAAGAGTCTTCACTCATGGTGACAATACACTTAGTTCCGGTCATGGATACATCATCTAGATTAAGCATATATGTGTTGTTCACCCTCAAGCCCTTAAACATACAATCGTTCTTTTCATTATGCTCAAATATGTAACAAGTTTTTGTAAAAGTTACTTTAAATCCATTTTCACATAGTTGACTTATGATAAGAAGATTGTGTTTAAGACCTTCAACTAACATAACATCAGAGATAGTAGTAGATGATGGATTACCTAAACTACCTTTTTCAAGTATTGCTCCCTTATTGTTGTCTCCATAAGTGACGAATCCTTTCTTCTTTGGCACAAAGTCAATGAATAGAGAGATGTCACCCGTCATATGTCTTGAGTATCGACTATCGAGAAACCATAACTTTTCCTAGAGCCAAGACATTCAAATTGTAGAATCAAACAAGGGTAATAGGTACCCAATTTTTATTGGGTTCTTTAGAGTGAGTGGAATTAAGGTTGCATTTAGACAACTTTTGAAAAACACCTTTAGGAACAAAAAGTCTCCTAAATTTGCAGTTTTCAATAGTGTGACCTTTTTTTGCAACAATAGTGACAAGATAAGTGATGATGAAGTTTACTTTTTCTATTTGAATCCTCTTGAACATATTAATGCTTTTTATAAGAAGGTTTCAAAGATTGTTTAACCTTTGATGGATCAATAACAAATGTAACCTTTAGTTGTAATGCCTTGTCCAATTTAGAATGAAGAGTGTTTACCTCTTTTTGCCAAGCGTGACAAGTTTCATAACCAAACCATGATAGTTCTTCAACCCCATTCTTATCCTTTTGAATATCTACCATAGATTTCTTAAGAGATTCCATGTTCTTTTCGGTTTCTAAGAATTTAGCTTCTAAATGTGCAAAAATTCTTTTGTTTGAAGCTAAATTTTTACAAGCATCTATGGTTTCTCTATGTAGTTTTTCAAAAGCTTTTTGTAATTGAAAATAGGACAATTCATTAAAAGAGTCAAGTTTAGAATGACTTACATTCTTCTTCTTCTTCTTCTTATGGTTATCCATGAAACAAAGCCTGGTCGATTCGATACTTGAACTTGAGCTTTCATCACTTGAAGAATCATTTTTATTTTCCCTAGTAATATAGGCTCTTCTAGACTTGCTATATTTCTTGTGATGAAATTTCTCTTTATCTTTCTTAATCAGTGGACACTCCGGTCTATAGTGACTGACTTCTCCATATTCATAGCATAACCCTATATATTTTCCCTTCTTATTTCCATCTTCCTTTGAGGAGTTCGACCACCTTCTAAATTTAACAAGGTTGTTGTCCGAGTGTTTGACTTCATTTTTCCTTATGTAACTATTGTAACTTTCGATGAACAAACCCATTTCTTCAACATCAGAGTTCTCTTCATCACTTGAATCACAATCACTTTGCTCATAGGTTAAGGACTTGGAACTTAAAGTCTTTAGAGCAATATACTTCTTTTCTTCCTCATTGTCTTTACCTTTCTCCTTATTCATCTTCTTCTTATGCTTTTTCTCATATTTTTCCAAGCAAGTGAGCTCTTGCACATGTTCTTCTAGCTTGCCAAATAGAGTTATGAGAACAAGTGTTTTAAGATCATTCGCTTCTTTGATCGTGGCGACCTTGGGTTGCCATTCCCTATTAAGACATCTCAAAACCTTATTGGTAGCTATATCATTGGAGATAGGATTACCTAGACCCTTCAAGCGATTGATAAGATATGTGAACCTATTTTGCATATCGGTAATGGTTTAACCATGCTTCATGCAAAATAGTTCAAAATATTGATTTCATATATTGATCCTAGCTTGTTTGACCTCATTAGTTCCATAATGGGAAACTTCTAATGCGTCCCACATAGATTTGGCTCTCTCACAATGAGAGACATGATGATATTCATCAACACCAAGTGCAGATGTGAGAATATTGTGTGCCTTCCAATCATGTGACTATAATTTCTTATCATTATCATTCCATTGTGCTTTCGGTTTTGGTACGATGACACCTTCACCACCGGTCATTGTAATTTAGTTAGGACCATTGATGATGGCGTCCCATACCCCCTTATCAACGAAGTTGATATGGATACACATATAAGCTTTCCAATAGCCATAGTTTTCACTACTAAATATTGGCGCTCTATTGTACGCCCCTTTAGGTTCAGTAGCCATTTTCTAATAAGCAAGTACTGAAGCATGGAGCGAACCGGAGCTCGTGATACTACTTGTAAGACGAAGGAAACTTATCTAGAGGGGAGTGAATAGATCCCCAAGTAAAATTTGTTTACAAAAAGTGTTTAAAAAAATGATGGCTAGCTGAAGTAACTTGGAACGATTCGTCTAAACTGAACCGCTATCGAAAAACTCGGATATGCGTATGTGAAAACAATTTGGAGATGATGATAAGCAACTTTAATCAATAAGCTTTAATCACAATCACTAGAAATCTACTTAACAAGCAATTCTATTTCCAATGATAAATCAAACAAAAACACTATTGAGGCAAATTATCGAACACCTTGTGTGCAATCGATTTAGTTTGGAAATTTGTATAGTTTTGTTTATCTTAAAATCCAACCACAATCAAAATGATTGTGATTAACTCATTGAAATTTTTTTAAATAATTAAAAAAAAAAATTCAAATGGATTAATCACACCAATGATGAAAACAACAATTTGCTAATGAAATGTAAAAGAGATAGAAAGAGAGAGAGAGAGAGAGAGAGAGAGAGAGAGAGAGAGAGAGAGAGAGAGAGAGAGAGAGAGAGAGAGAGAGAGAGAAAGATAGTACACAAAGATTTGTTTAGGTAGTTCCCCAATCAGCCTCGCTATGGTTACGTATGCCCTCAATTCGAATTCAAATTGAGATCATGAGATTAACCTTAATTCGAAATAGAAGTTTACAAGAGAAATGTAGCAATCTAACACTACAAACCCTAAGTTTGATGTTGATCCTAGCAATTTCTCTTCCCTTGATCTGAGCTTGATCAAGTCACCCAACAATTCCAATTTTATTCACTGTCTCACACTACTTCTTTGCAAGAACCGCAACCCTTCAAAGCCTTCACTTGATCGAATCCAAAATGTGATTGTTGTAACCCAAGATTTACCAAGATGATCCACCGTCTCACGCTACTCCTTTGAAAGAACCGCAATCCTTCAAAGCCTTCACTCAATCGAATCTAAACTTGAGTAATCTTGTCCAAAACATTCAAATTTTCGTTTTGATCTTGAAGGAAAACCCCACCTTGATTTTCTTATTTTAAACCCCCCTAAGATCTCAACCCAATTTACAATACCACAAGCTAAATTGGACCTTATCAACTTGATTCTATATGGCACCTAAGCAATGAATGATTATGTGTACTTTATTTGTGTTTATACATAAAACTAAGGTTGAAGATGATGACGACTCTTAGTATGTTCTAGGTTTCGTTTATGATTCTACCAAAATCATTGAAAAGAAAATGATGCATGTATAAAGTATTTATATGCATGCATGTTTGGAAGCAAAAGGAATGCAAAAGAATTGAAAAAGTTGAGAATTTTTGAATTTTTTTTATTGCACATGCTGACCTTTGAAAGCCATGTGCGGCACCTATTCGAAGGTCATGTGCCGACCTTTAGAGGCGACACATCTAACAAAGCCTACATGCTTTAATAATGCAGTAGATGGGTCGACCTATGGAGCGGATGTGTTGACACATAGAAAAATTTTCTTCTATGTGTCTACCTGAAGTATGCATGTGTCGGCCTTTAGTATGATTTTTCACAAAAAATTTTTTTGATGCATTAAACCTTTTCCAACTTGTTTCCAAATGCTTTTATGCTTCCTAATACTAACATTCACATTAAGAAACAGAGGAGACGGTCCAATATACATTTTCACTAAGGTATCCTAGTTTTGACATCATGCAAAATACATCTAATGGAAAGTTGCACTCACAAGTAGCCGATTCAAACGCTCTTTATAAGGTTATATAAAAGGATGTCCTTTAATTAGAATGAAGAAGTTAGCATAAAGCTCCATTTTTGTTTACTCCCGCCATCAATACTGGAAAAATGTGGGTGTATCCATGCCTGCACCCACATACACTAATTAATTTTTTTAACAAATAATTACATATTTAAATAAATATGTTACCTAAAGTAGTATCATATATCCTACAAACTGACTTATTATGAACTTTTTTTATAGCATTCAGATCATTATACAAATAAGCCATTATAGAAGTTCCTCCGGCATAACAATCAATCATATCTAGATCTTTGAAACACTCCAAATAGACCATGCGAGTTTAGGTGGAACTTTTGTTCGAGAAGATGGTCGATTCCACCAAATAAATGAGATACGTCTTGACGATTTACTCCTTGTGCAAATGCCTCTCAACATCGCCATTGACTTCGCCTGCGTTTCTTGTAGTTGCAAGTTGTCTCACAAACTCAAGTTTTAGATAGTTGAATAATGCATGACCCCATCAGTCTTTTGAACTTCCCATATATTACGCTAAATCTCTAATAGAGCTAAGTCTTGGTTGCTCCTAACATAATATCTCAGCATATTATTCATATTCATCACTAAAAATTGAAAAAAAACGTAAACTAATGAGTGAATTTGACAACAAAAAATAAAAAATAGCATATCAACATCCAATTTACTTAATTTTGGGTAATGATGTTGGAAATCCACCACAACCTATGGATAATTTCTATCAATCTTGATGAACAAGATTATTATCGATACACAATAACAATGAAAAGAAAGAAAATTGTAGAAGAAAGAAAATTAGGGTTTGACAAAACATAGAAAAAGATGGTGATTTCTGCAGAGTAACTCTCTGCCCACAAACTGTGAAAAACTTATTCACTTTGAAACTGCAAAATTATGTGAATTCAAGTTGTTAGAAGAATAGGGGTTACTCCCTCTATTTATAGTTTTAGGTTAGCTCGCTCCCTAAGCCAAAACCTAAAACACAAAAGCCAAAAATATTCAATTTAGCTAACACTACAAAAATAGGCCTAAGTCGAAATCCTGTCGAGCAATCTGCTTCGACATTTTGACACACACACACAAGGCTAATTTTGACACATCCTTGTTTCTGTCGAGCACTACCTGCTTCGACACAATGAATTACATTCTCAACACACCACCTAATTCATTATGTCTAAGCTATCTATATTCATCATAGCTCTTAGTCTTCTGAACACTTCAACCTGCACTTCTTTTATCATGATATCTGCAATCTGATTCTAAGTTCTACACTGTTCCAAGTTCATATTCCCTTCTACTACCTGCTCACGAAGATAGTGGAATCTCATTTCGATGTGCTTGCTTCGTCCATGTGCTATTGAATTCTTTGTCAGATTGATAGCAGACATGCTGCCGATCTTTATGATAATTGCTCTATGACTCTTTGATGTAATATCTCCGACCATGTTCACCATCCATTTTGCTTAACATACACAAAGAGAAGCAGTTATGTACTCTGCTTCGCATGATGACAATGCCACTACTGGCTCCTTTCTCAAACTCCAAGCAACTGGTGCACCGCCTAGCATAAACACATAGCCAGCTGTGGATTTTCTATCCTCAACATCACTACACCAACTTGAGTCGATGTATCCCACTAAATTGCATTATTTTCCTTCATCGGCTGCAGGAAACAAAATTCCATAGTCGAGAGTTCATTTCAGATACCTTAGTTTCCTCACCGTCGCTGTTAGATGTGATACCTTTGGCTTCTCCATGAATCTGCTTACCATACCACATTGTGTGTTAGATCAGGCCTTGTGTGACAAAAGTATCTTAGTGACCCAATAAGTCTTCTATATTGGGTTGGGTCGACATCAACTTCATCTGAATCTTTCGATAGTTGCAGTCTTGGTTCAACAGGTGTCAAAGTCGAGTTGCATTATTCCATCTCAAATCTCTTGAGAATATCACTTGCATATCTGTTAGAGCTGCAGTAAAGTGGCAATATGTAAAAATTTAGTTTTGGAAGGATTCCATCTGGGATTTATATCATCTCCATAGGGATCGGGGCGAGGGAAAGAATTTCGTTCAACGACCTCTACGTTTCTAAGCTTGTTCTGATTAAATTGGTTAAAAGGATTCAAGGTACCATAAATAAAGGAAGAAAATATAATGACAGAAAATATAAAGTAAAGACTTTAAAATAAATGGAGCCTTATTGGTATTGGATCTTATCAATTGATAACACATGCATTCTTCTAACCAGTTAAACATAAATCAATCATTCATGTAATACCCTCACATATCACCCACAACCGAGGTTATATCTAACGCGAAGTCGAGAGAACAACCGTATTGTCTCATTGGTGATGTCTCACGCAACTCAACAACATAAAGCATTAAGAACTGATACTCAAGCAAATGTTAAGCCTAAATCTATGTCTAGAGTCTAAAACCTAATAGATAATCATCCTAGATCCAGATCTGAAGAGTATATTTCTATAACGGTTCAAATCAAAGTTAAACAGGTAAACAAAGATGACACACATATCAGCTTCATGATTGATTCATATAAAACGCCATGATCAGAATACATACACACGCTTAACTCTTTTTACATGCATTCAACTAATTTTCCAAATGTATGGGAACATAGTTCTTTATCTCTATTATCACGCATCCTCACAATATCATTCACGTCTGTAATACCCCAAAATTTGCCCTCTCATTTTCATATCATTTAGCATAAGCTTTCATTTTATTGCATTGCATTCAAGCATAGAAAAATAAAAGCATTAAGCATTTAGCATTGCATCTTGCATAAGGGCATGGGATCAGTTGTTTCTCAAAGGTGGATTATCCAAAGCAAGGGAACAAGAGCCAAGGGTATTCAAACAAGCCTCAAGGGTCTCTCATGTCATATATCATCCCCATTTGACCTCACAAGTCATTGGAAGATGGTAACTCATCAAGAGGATTGAACAATGCATCACCTCCTATCACAAAAAACAGTCCAAATTAGGGTTTTGAATTCAAGAGTGCTCCTGATGAAATTTTGATTCAAACTTGATCCCAATGTTTTCTACATGATATCAAGTGTCTAAGGATGGAAGATTGGCCATTTATTCATTTCAGAAGAGGTTCAATTGATCAGTTGCTTGATAATCAAGAAATTGGGGAAAAAGTCAATTGTGCAGTGAAAAAAGTCAACTCTTGACTTTCTAAGGTCAAACTCATGAAGTTCAAGTTGTATATGTTCATTGGACAAGATTTGATCAAGAAATGATGGAGGAATTATGAAAGATCAAGAAATTACAAAACTGCTAAAAATAGAAACTTTAGGGTTTCCAAAAATGGCAAGTTTGGATCATTTTGCACCACACTTTGAGTCTCTCTTTCTTCAAGATAAAAGCTCCAAACCTCAGGCCCAAGTTGAGCCAATTAAAGTTCATGTTCTAAGCTTCAAATCCATATAAACAACTCTTCCATCATATCAAAATTGAGGGAGTTATGATCAATCAAAGTTTGGTAAAACCAAGGCAAATCTCAAGTCATGGCAAGGCAAGTGCAGGCCCATAGGTCATAATTTCATCGAATAGTTGGTGTGCCAAATGTCAAGCCAATTTTCTCCATCAAGAAGGCTTCAAATGGAAAATTGTTGAACATCAAAGTTGTTCATCTCCATGCCCTCTTCAACTTTGATGTTGGACATTTTTTTCATTTGAATAAGTTATGAAGGTCATACGAGGGCTCGAACATGGTGGTTTCATGCTGAAAGTTCACAAGCCACAAGGCCTTGCTTGCAGCCCAAGTCACACACCTACACACCAATTGTGGTTCCTTGTTTTCCAAGCAACCGAGTTGATCCTAACTAACCGAGTTAACTAACTTGACTCGGTGAGTTGAGTCTAACTAACTCCGACCCTAGCTCCAAACCCAAACCTCATTCCAAACCTCACTCCAAACCACCTATACTCCAAACCTAAAATCTATTTAAGAGATGCTTCACTCATTTTCAAGGATCTTCAACCATTTTCTCAAATTTCTCATATTTCACTCTCATTTTCTCTCTTCACTTTGTTACAACTTCTACTTCTCTCTTCCAAAACCACACATAAAAGCTCTTATTTCTTGAAGAATAATCACTTTTTACATTGAAAAGTGATTAATTCTTGAGCTAAACTTCATCTCTTGGTTTGCATTGGTTGGATTTTCTAGAATTTCAGCTTGTTCTTCTTCAATCTAAAGGTTTCTCACCATTTATTTTGGTGCAAGTTGGATTTTGGTGGATTTTCGCGATTTCGTTCGGTTTCGACGTGTTCGGCTATTGATTGAAGAATCTCTGGTTTTCTTTCATTTTCTGCATCAAGATTACTTTGCAACAATTACCAAAGCAGGTCTCCTCTTTGTAGGTTGGTTTTCCCTAAATCTACACTGTTTTTAGCTTATTTGCAACTTATTCGATGTAGATCTTTGTGTATTTTTGATTTGGATGCATATGCTAGAATTTGATTCTTGATGTTGTTGATTATTGAATCCAATTGATGTTTGTTGACTGTAATTCAATGTAATTTCGTGCCTAATTGATTACATTTTCATTTGGAAGTTTGGAGAAGTGATTTGCTGCTGAAAAGTGCTTTTGGAAACTGTTTTTTTTTTGCCACTGGCCCAGAGTAACCGGTTAGTCACCGTTTGTTAACCGGTTACTCTGTGTATTTTTGCGTAAATTGTCTGATTTTCAACTAAGTAACCGGTTACTCACCGTTTGTTAACCGGTTACTATGGGACAAAATGTGTATTTTTGTGCATTTTCTTGCTTGTTTGAGGTCCTTAACATGTTTAAACTTCATGGATCAATGCATTGATGATTGGTGGATTATTTTTGAGATATCTTAACTCACACTACAGTATGAACTTGATTTTTTCAACACGCGGCTTTTGATTATTAATCGATGAATGTCTATGTTTGCGTGGTTGATTAATTGATGCAACGATCACATAATGCACACACATTGAGCTTGTTAATTGTTAATGGATGCTTGTGTTGCTGGAACTGTTATGTGCATATTCATTTGCTTTCTATTTCAAGAGGTGCACATTTGTTTTAATTTGTTCACATGCTTAATAATGTGTATTCTCTTACAATGTGCATCATTCCATGTTGTTTTTAAGACTTGGCCACCATGATTTATAATGAGTTTGTGATCATGTTATGTTAATAGAATAATGTGCAAGGCTTGAAGCATGCAAGTTCTTTTACTTAGGATTTCTTGTAAATAGTTTTTTTGAACTAACCTTTTCATGTAGGTGCCAAAGGTAAGTAAGTGTGTGGATATGCTTCCACATACAATTCGTTCTTTCATTTTCTCTTATTTCTTTTTATAATTCAACTTGTGATCATGACAAGCATTTATATGCTTTCTTTGAATAACTCCTTTCATCTCCCTTTTGAGTTACAACTCATCTTCCACTCTTGAAGTGAGTTGTTTAATTCATTCTTCTTCTCCTTTCTTTTAGGATTATGTTTGTTAAACCACATTAACCATAGGATCTCCAAGCATGCTAACATTAAGACTGCGTCTTAGTCTCCCTTAGTTTTCACTTTTGCTCCTCCTTTTGAGCCTCTTCTCTCTCATCTTATAATAAAGGTAAAAAACACTTAATAAAGGCATGACACCTATTGCATTTAGGCCTTTTCATGTGGGAACAAGGATGTGAGGGGTCTTCTCTCACTTTCTTAGAATGTTTAGCATACGTCCCGTCTTGGGTCGATATGCGAGGCATTCGATCTTACATGAGGGACTTAAATCCAATATGTGTGGCAAAACACCAAATAAACAAGACACTTCTTTCTTAAAAGACAAAAACAAACAAACAATTCTTATCTCACCTCTTCACTCATTCCTTAAGGACTCGTCACGTCCGTTCTACCGCAAACAGGTAACGCCTAAGTCTCCCAACAGCGAGCTGCAACACCTAACTGCTGGAACGCGCACTCTGACATTTCCACTAAAAAACACAAACACAGCGACCCTCGTTGAGGGGAACTACGTCGCTCTGATTCTCATGTTCCCGATGAGATACATAGGCAGTGGGGTAGGGCCCATTCGAGCACTTCTTTTATTTTCCCTACATTTGTTTCTCTCTCTTTCTATTCTTTTTTCAGTTCCTTTTCCAGTATCTTTTCCTTACACCCTTTGATTGAAGCAGCAAGCGTGGATCCCATCAGGTACGATGGACGCGTGGGGGTGCTAATACCTTCCCCTCGCGTAACCGACTCCCGAACCCAGTTCTCTTGGTCATAAGACCATGCTCTTTTCCTTCTCCTCAGGTTTATGCGGTGTTTCCTTTCCCTCTCGTGGGATAAATACACATTGATGGCGACTCTGTTTCGTGCCACTTTCGCGTTTGTACTTGGATGAAAATCCCGGGAGCAACAGCTGGCGACTCTGCTGGGGATCGAACCCAGAATCTCTGGTTTCCTTAGCGAGTCAATCCTAGCGCTTGTCTGTTTTTCTTTCATTGGGTGTTTACTTTTTGCTGTATTTACTATTGTACTGTATTGCTATTTACTGTATTACTGCTTTACTGTATATTACTGTATTTACCGCATTTTAGCATTTTTCATTTCATATGCTATATTATGCTATACTGGACTGTGCTGTGCTGGTTTTCTGTTTGGAGGGATGGGTATTCTGAGAGATAAGCCCATTACACAAGCTTGAGTACATACATAGGATTAGAGTGGAAAGTAGTGTGGCTTACGTAGCATCTTGTTATGTATGGTTTATACGAAATCCACAACCAGACGAGGTTTTCTTGGGAGATGTTCTGATTTGCGCGTCTTGTGCATTTCGGGGTGTTAACCTAGGAAGCTGTCGACTCTGGTGACCATTCCCGAAGACTCAGTAACGACACTCCTCCCGAGTTGTGACAGTGGCAGACCACACATTGTGGCAAACCCATTGCACATTCTCGATCCGAGGACCCAATGCTGGGAACTCGCTATAGGATATCTTTTTTGAAAGAGAATCAGTGGAGGCACTCCTCGATTGGCGATAGTACTATACCCCGAGGGATGAATGTACTATTGCTTCTCGACCTCAGTGCCAGAAGCTGAGGACCTTTCGCTTTGGAGAATCAGTTAAGGTCTCCTCGATTGATGATGATGCCAAACCAAAAATGGTGAACGTATCATCATTTCTCGACCTGAGAGCCCGGGATACTGAGGATCTTAGTACCCACATGTGAGAGGGGCGGGTTGTTTATAGGTTTGCAGGTAACCTTGACTTTCATCCTACCTGGTATTCTGGTTCTCTTATCAGTGTGGACTCATCAGCCTGGTATTATGGTATTCTATTTATTCTGGCACCCTGATTATGCCGACATTCTGGCATTCCTATATTCTGATCACGCCGGTGTTCTGTTTATTCTGGTATTCTGATTATGTCGATATCCCAGCATTCTGGCATTCTGATTAGTCGGATATTCTAGTATTCCGGTGTTCGCTTCAGAGCCGACCTATGAGCTTATTCGGTCACCAGCACAACAGTTATCCAGATTATATGGAAGCTTTGATCCCATGTTTGTCGCATCTACATCATTATTTTCGCATACATGTTCTTGTATTTCCAAGGGATATTAACTTTGAGACTTGTTACTGAGCATTTCCATCTATTTATTATGGTTAGTGTAAGGAATTTTTTTTGTGAATCAAAGCATAATGATCCCCTGGAAATATTCGAACATGGCATTCTGCATGGCATTCTCATACTCATATGCATAACAGGTGTTCCGGAGCGGATTTCTCATTCTGACTGGGTATTCTCTTCAGAACGGCCAACATGACTTCTTCAAACTACTCGATTCATCACAATCAAGGTTCAGATATGGCACAACTCCGAGCGGAGGTGACTGAGATGAAGGCCCAACTGGGGAATTTTATGGTGGACATTCAGGCGTTGTCCTGAGGTCAGGAACTGCTGAGAGAAGAAGTCAACCAGATAAAGACTCAGATGGGCCGGGTTATGGAAATTCTGAATGCAGTGTTAAAAAAGGAAAACAATCATGTGCTCGCTTCTACAGCAGATGTTCTCATTTCTCCTATCTCTTTGGGGTCTCCTCTAGACCATGGATTGCCTCATGAACCTCCTTCGCGACCAAAATTTTCCTATAGGCAATCACTTCCTGTTCTCCAAGAGGATCTTAATCTAGAAAAGCTTGAAAAGAAGTTTGATCCGATTCCGATGCCATACGCTCAGTTGCTTCAACACTTGCTCAAGCTTCGGTTAATTGATTTGATTGATGCAGGACCTCTACACACCAAGTTTCATATGGGTTCCAATGTCCATGATAGGTGTGAATTCCATTCAGGGGTACCTGGTCATGATGTTGAAAATTGTACGATGCTCAAGTATAAGATCCAAGAGCTTATTGATTCAGGGGCAATCAAGTTTGCGCCCATCAGCACTGTCAAGCGAAGAGATGTTCCTCCAACTGCTGCTAAAGAGGTGGATTTTCTTCCCTCCTTCCAGGGACCTTCCTCAATTCAGAAGCCTTGGGTTCCGAAACTACCGTATCAGTAAATCACAGCTGGGACCCTCTCGGTTGTATCCCTTCATCATCAACAGAAGCAAGAAAGGGTTTTTGATCCTCTACCGATGTGTCATGCCAAATTACTTCAGCAACTGCTTCAGTTAAGATTGATTGAGCTCCGGAAGTTGACTCCTCCTGCAAGGCTTCCAAAAGGATGGGATGCCAAGGCTTATTGTGATTTTCACTCAAGGGCACCAGGCCATGATATTGAGGGGTGTAGAGCATTCCAGCACCAAGTACAAGACTTAATTGACTCCAAAGCAATCGAGTTTGGATCAGCTGGCTTGAAGGTATCAGGTGATCTTATGCTAGTAGCTGCAAAGGAAGTGAGTATTCCTTCCCCTTCTCTAGGGTCTACCTCAGGTCACAGGTGTATTCCTCAGCTTCAGGTTTTAAAGTCATCACGTCAGCAACCTTTGTTTGTTCCTCGGCCAAATGTGGAAAGAAAAGTACAGGGGCAGACTAGGCACCATAATCAACATTGGCAGCAAAACCGTCAGCAATAGAGGCAACGAGGACTTAAGAGGTCTGAGAGAGTGTTTGTTCCAATTCCTACTTCTCAAAGCCGGCTTCTTGCTCGCCTTCTCCAAGGCTCTTTGATTCAGCTGGGCAAGGTAACGCCAGTGCCGTTTCCTTTTCCTCCGGATTATGACATGAATGCCAGGTGTGAGTTTAACTCGGGAACGTTTGGACATACAATTGACAATTACAGAGTGTTCAAACATAAGGTGCAAGACTTAATTGACTCAAAGATTATCACACCAGACGGGTGGCCCATAAATTGAACTTTCTTCATCAGATTGAGCACCCAGTTTGCAAAAACATCTTCAGAATCAATAAGTCCAGACGAAGTCAAGCCTCCTCAACAAGGATAATCATTTAGCTTCTTTACTGCATTCTCATGTGCAGCTTGTTATGTTTGTAAAAACATTTGTATGCATGCATGAAATCTGTTTTTCTTTTTATGTCAATCCTAATAAAGCGCGCATGTTTTTCCTGAAGTAATCCATTCATATTCACTCATAAGTTTGTATATGTGCATTGCCATACCAACTGTCGTGCTTAAACTCTTGAAGGATGATGATGAGTTGAAAACGCAAAAATCTCTAAGTGTGTGCTTTTGAATAGAACCCTGTTGAGGATGTACATGCATTGTTTCAACTCCCCAAACACTGGAGATATAAGGGAGATAGACCCTCGTTAACCCCTTTGAGCCTTGAAGTAGGAGTTTCTTTCGTACGAAAAAACCCTCACATTTAACCCAGGGGCAGGGTAGGCGTCAGTTAATTTGACCAAGCGTTCAAACCTCAAAAGGAGTGTGCATATGAGGATCCATTACTTTTCACTCTACCGCATCAAGAGGTCCAAAGAGCGGAAACCACAATGGTTATCCCTCATCAACTGAGAAGTGAAACAGTCACAACCCTTCCAAAGAAATCAAGACAGCCGATGTCACACGACGTGTTCAAGAAAAAAAAAGAGAAGAAAAAAAAGAAATGAAAAAGCCCGCTAAGTTGAAACTTGAAAACAAGCAACTTAGGCAAAAGTTAGGGCATCCCGCTGGACTTCGAAATCAAAGATTCAAAAGAATCTGTCCAGGCAAAAGTTAGGGATAAGCAAAAGAATGTGAAAGCGAAATGCGAACAGGATTACCCAAGAAAGATCCTCAAAAGGAAGAACAAAGTCGTGTGCCCATGAACAAAAGACAAAAGGGGTGACTGTTGCTCCAAAGCCTCATTGGGTCTCAAACCATCAGTATCATGGATTCCTTAAAGATCATAACATCTTTTTGAGAGATGAGCGTTTGTGTCAAATTAGCTGAACGTAGGATTGGAGAATATCACGAAGAGTGGGTGGGTACTGATAAACTTTGAGCCTTAAAACTTTTTTCAAAACTGTGAACCAGGCCACGATACAACCCTCAAAAGTCCTAATTGAAACAGGGCTTAGTTCAAGAGTGTATTCCGATGAAGTAGCGTTCCTGACTCCCATGAGTTGTGCTAATAAGATCTTGTTGGTATTGCATATGCATGCTTTATTTTATTCAAAAAATCAATGTCGTATCCTAAGCAGTGATTTGTTCACAGCTTTGCGACATCTTTTCAAAAATAGACTTCAAGATTAACATGTGTGTTGCATTAGAATTATCATTCTCAGACTAAAACATTTTCTGCTTGCATACATTTGTTTGACATCAAAAGAAGTTTGCATATGGAAATTTAGTCCAGAAGCTTGATCTTGCCGAGTTGAGAATCCTAAAACTCCCGAAGGGCAGCCACATCTAGTGGCACTTCCTCAAGAAACTTTTTTGAGCGGGAGCTTTCCCAACAAGTTGTGTTAAGACGTATTCGATCTGGGACAATTACTTCGAGATTCAAATCTCTCCAAAGGCATGTATTCTGGGTCTTCCTTCGAATATCAGTAGTCAGGGGCTAAACCACTTCAAGGTTCATACTGGAGCAGGCCATCCCAAGAGCATGAGAAGTTAGTCCATCCACACGACTGATCAGCCTATCCAGGGTTCAGAGTATTGGGACAAAATATCTCGTGGGGATATGAGATTGTTTATGAATATTCTCGAGGCGAGTTTCTCTGTAGACCATACAGGCTGAGGTAGTTACTTCAAGATCTGACGAATCTCTCCAAGAAGTTTGAAGACATGGAGGCATTTTGAATGACGAGTATTCTGTAAGATCCTCTTGAGACAATTTCCTCTGGTGGATCGTGTGGTTTGGGGCAAGTGGAAGTTTGTAAAAAACTATTGTTCACGCATATGCAGCCAATCAACCAAAAGGTTTGAAACAAAAGGGGCATTCCAATCCAAGGCATTTGTGGTCCCCCGTCTTCAGCAGGCTTCATTAATAATTTTCTCAACAAGAGATGTATCAAAACCTTTCTCCCCATCAAGTGGTGGTTCAGAGTTAGGTTTTCTCAGTTGCAGAAGTCATATCCAGCACGGGGCATACATGCATATCCTTTTGCTTGCAGGTAGCAGCCTCATACTAGGTTCAAAGGCAAGATTGAAGCCTTTTCAAGATCATGGGATCATAACTTCTAGACGAGTAATCACTTATTCCCATGCAGAAGACTGGGGCAGGCAGGTTCAGGAAAAGGTTCACATGTCACCTTTTGTCACAACGTTTACTGATTTAGTCCATCTTCGGCCGACGATCGCTCACGACGATTCGATATCGACAAGTTAATTGCAACTGGGTAGTGTTGTATCTTATTAAGTCGATTCTCCTATTCAGTATTTCCAACAGCTACAAGATTTTCTGTGTCGATAACTGTTGTGAATTCCCCAGTAGAGTTGATTCGCAGACCTCGCAGTTAATGTTCGAGCCTCAACGAGTGTCCAAGAGTTTGAAGATGCCAAGTCTTCTGTAAAATCCTCTTGGGACGATTTCGTCAGATCAGTCGTGTAATCTGGGGCAAAAGCAAGTTGTTGAACCTCCCAAACATGGGGCATCATAAAATTCCCCAGCAATATGCGTTCCAGATCTATTATCTCCAGTAGAGTGACCTCTCACGTCTCGGCATGTGCCCTAGAGTTTGAAGATGTGTGGTCTTCTGTAAATTCCTCTTAAGGGACATTCCCCAGCGAGAGACGCTTGGAAGAAATTCTCCCCAGCAGAATTTATTGTCAACTCATTATCCCCAGTGGAGTCGTCGAACGAAAAGTTGCCTAGCATGGGACATTGTGGCACTTATCATAAGCTGACAGTCGTATTCCTCAGCAGATTACCATACATTTGCTTGATGGTCCCCAGCAGATCTCTAGGGACTTTTTCTCAGCATGTTGCAACGAAATGTATTCCAACCAGGATTTGCGTATCCCCGATGGAGTAATTCCGGTCCCCAGCAAGATCGTATCTCTGGTAGTAGTATCCTCACAGAGTTCAGCATTGAATCTTGTCAACAATACTCCCCAGCTGAGGTGTTTTTCTTCCCCGCAGAAGTTTAGTGGGTCAACAGAATCTCTTCCTCAGCAGAGTGTTGGCATATTCTCTTCGGGTTTGATAGATCCCCAAGCAGAGTTTTAATGACTTGCCTCTCTCAGCAGAGTGTTAGTACATTCTTTCCCCAGCCAAGTCAGAAAATTCTCATCCCCAGCGGAGTTGCTATAACCAGAATTCATCCCCAGTCAGTTGAAGTAATTCCTGGCAGAGTCATCACTCCCTTATATTTCAAAGTCCAAGTTATTTTTGGCAAGCGTGACAATTCGAAGCAAACATATTATTTATTAATTCTCCAACAGAGATACCATTCTTTCAGGAGTCTCTAAGGTCAAATAATTGATCATTGTTTCTTAGCAGAGTCAGCAGAGATGTCTGATATGCATGCAGAGCGTTATCCAGTAAAGTCCAACCGTAGATTGGAAAAAGTCCATCCAAGGGTGGCAAAGCATCAAAGTCCAACCGTAGATTGGCAAAAGTCCATCCAAGGGTGGCAAACCAGCTGCTAAAGTCCACCCGCAGTGTGGCAAGTCAGTAGTCGTCTGACTCCATTTAAAAAGACAGCTGCAAGTCCAACCGTGGATTGGCAAAAGTCCATCCAAGGGTGGTAAAGCAAGGCAAAGTCCAATCGTAGATTGGCAAAATTCCATCCAAGGGTGGCAAAGCAGCAAAGTCCAACCGTAGATTGGGAAAAGTCCATCCAAGGGTGGCAAAGCAAGGCAAAGTCCAACCGTAGATTGGCAAAAGTCCATCCAAGGGTAGCAAAGCAGCAAGTCCAACCGTAGATTGGCAAAAGTCCATCCAAGGGTGGCAAAGCAAGGCAAAGTCCAACCGTAGATTGGAAAAAGTCCATCCAAGGGTGGCAAAGCAGCAAAGTCCAACCGTATATTGGCAAAAGTCCATCCAAGGGTGCCAAAGCAAGGCAAAGTCCAACCGTAGATTGGCAAAAGTCCATCAAAGGGTGGCAAAGCAGCAAAGTCCAACCGTGCAAAAGTCCATCCAAGGGTGGAAAAGCATCAAAGTCCAACCGTAGATTGGCAAAAGTCCATCCAAGGGTGGCAAATCAGCTGCTAAAGTCCACCCGCAGTGTGGCAAGTCAGTAGTCGTCTGACTCCATTTAAAAAGACAGCTGCAAGTCCACCCGTAGTGTGGCAAGCCAATAGTCGTCTGGCGTTGTACAAAAGACGTTGTCAAAGTCCACCCGCAGTGTGACAAGCTAGTAGTCGTCTGGCGTTGTATAAAAGACGTTGTTAAAGTCCACCCACAGTGTGGCAAGCCAGTACTAGTCTGGCGTTGTACAAAAGACGTTGCTAAAGTCCACCCGTAGCGTGGCAAGCCAGTAGTCGTCTGGATTTGTGCTAAAAGACATCCCTCCAGTGTTATTCTTCTCATCAGAGTTTTATTCAAGCAGAGTTCATTTGAGTGGGTTTATATACCTTTTCTTCTTCTCCACAGAGTGCAAATTTTCTGGTTATTTTTGGTATTCAATCCCTCCATACCTTGAAAGTCTGACAGCAATCGCTATCATCCATTCAGGTCTACAGTGATTGAATAGGGGCAGCTGTAATACCCCAAAATTTGCCATCTCATTTTCATATCATTTATCATAAGCTTTCATTTCATTGCATTGCATTCAAGCATAGAAAAATAAAAGCATTAAGCATTTAGCATTGTATCTTGCATAAGGGCATGGGATTAGTTGTTTCTAAAAGGTGGATTATCCAAAGCAAGGGAACAAGAGCCAAGGGTCTTCAAACAAGCCTCAAGGGTCTCTCATGTCATATATCATCCCCATTTGACCTCACAAGTCATTGGAAGATGGTAACTCATCAAGAGGATTGAACAGTGCATCACCTCCTATCACAAAAAATAGTCCAAATTAGGGTTTTGAATTCAAGAGTGCTCCTGATGAAATTTTGATTCAAACTTGATCCCAATGTTTTCTACATGATATCAAGTGTCTAAGGATGGAAGATTGGCCATTGATTCATTTCAGAAGAGGTTCAATTGATCAGTTGCTTGATAATCAAGAAATTGGGGAAAAAGTCAACTGTGCAGTGAAAAAAGTCAACTCCTGACTTTCTAAGGTCAAACTCATGAAGTTCAAGTTGTATATGTTCATTGGACAAGAGTTGATCAAGAAATGATGGAGGAATTATGAAAGATCAAGAAATTATAAAACTGCCAAAAATAGAAACTTTAGGGTTTCCAAAAATGGCAAGTTTGGACCATTTTGCACCACACTTTGAGGCTCTCTTTCTTCAAGATAAAAGCTCCAAACCTCAGGCCCAAGTTAAGCCAATTAAAGGTCATGTTCTAAGCTTCAAATCCATATAAAGAACTCTTCCATCAGATCAAAATTGAGGGAGTTATGATCAATCAAAGTTTGGTAAAATCAAGGCAAATCTCAAGTCATAGCAAGGCAAGCGCAGGCCCATAGGCCATAATTTCATCGAACAGTTGGCGTGCCAAATTTCAAGCCAATTTTCTCCATCAAGAAGGCTTCAAATGGAAAATTGTTGAACATCAAAGTTGTTCATCTCCATGCCCTCTTCAACTTTGATGTTGGACATTTTTTCATTTGAACAAGTTTTGAAGGTCATACGAGGGCTCGAACATGGTGGTTTCATGTTGAAAGTTCACAAGCCACAAGGCCTTGCTTGCAGCCCAAGTCACACACCTACACACCAATTGTGGTTCCTTGTTTTCCAAGCAACCGAGTTGATCCTAACTAACCGAGTTAACTAACTTGACTCGGTGAGTTGAGTCTAACTAACTCTGACCCTAGCTCCAAACTCAAACCTCATTCCAAACCTCACTCCAAACCACCTATACTCCAAACCTAAAATCTATTTAAGAGATGCTTCACTCATTTTCAAGGAGCTTCAACCATTTTCTCAAATTTCTCATATTTCACTCTCATTTTCTCTCTCCACTTTGCTACAACTTCTACTTCTCTCTTCCAAAACCACACATAAAAGCTCTTATTTCTTGAAGAATAATCACTTTTTACATTGAAAAGTGATTAATTCTTGAGCTAAACTTCATCTCTTGGTTTGCATTGGTTGGATTTTCTGGAATTACAGCTTGTTCTTCTTCAATCTAAAGGCTTCTCACCATTTATTTTGGTGCAAGTTGGATTTTGGTAGATTTTTGCGATTTCATTCGGTTTCGACGCGTTTCGGCTATTGATTGAAGAATCTCTGATTTTCTTTCATTTTCTGCATCAAGATTACGTTGCAACAATTACCAAAGCAGGTCTCCTCTTTGTAGGTTGGTTTTCCCTAAATCTAAACTGTTTTTAGCTTATTTGCAACTTATTCGATGTAGATCTTTGTGTATTTTTGATTTGGATGCATATGCTAGAATTTGATTCTTGATGTTGTTGATTATTGAATCCAATTGATGTTTGTTGACTGTAATTCAATGTAATTTCGTGCCTAATTGATTACATTTTCATTTGGAAGTTTGGAGAAGTGATTTGCTGCTGAAAAGTGCTTTTGGAAACTGGTTTTTTTGGCCACTGACCCAGAGTAACCGGTTACTCACCGTTTGTTAACCGGTTACTCTGTGTATTTTTGCGTAAATTGTCTGATTTTCAACTAAGTAACCGGTTACTCACCGTTTGTTAATCGGTTACTCTGGGACAGAATGTGTATTTTTGTGCATTTTCTTGCTTGTTTGAGGTCCTTAACATGTTTAAACTTCATGGATCAATGCATTGATGATTGGTGGATTATTTTTGAGATATCTTAACTCACACTACAGTATGAACTTGATTTTTTCAACACGCGGCTTTTGATTATTAATCGATGAATGTCTATGTTTGCGTGGTTGATTAATTGATGCAACGATCACATAATGCACACACATTGAGCTTGTTAATTATTAATGGATGCTTGTGTTGCTGGAACTGTTATATGCATATTCATTTGCTTTCTATTTCAAGAGGTGCACATTTGTTTTATTTTGTTCACATGCTTAATAATGTGTATTCTCTTACAATGTGCATCATTCCATGTTGTTTTTAAGACTTTGCCACCATGATTAATAACGAGTTTGTGATCATGCTGTGTTAATAGAATAATGTTCAAGGCTTGAAGCATGCAAGTTCTTTTACTTAGGATTTCTTGTAAATAGTTTTTTTGAACTAACCTTTTCATGTAGGTGCCAAAGGTAAGTAAGTGTGTGGATATGCTTCCACATACAATTCTTTCTTTCATTTTCTCTTATTTCTTTTAATAATTCAACTTGTGATCATGACAAGCATTTATATGCTTTCTTTGAATAACTCATTTCATCTCCCCTTTGAGTTACAACTCATCTTCCACTCTTGAAGTGAGTTGTTTAATTTATTCTTCTTCTCATTTCTTTTAGGATTATGTTTGTTAAACCACATTAACCATAGGATCTCCAAGCATGCTAACATTAAGATTGCGTCTTAGTATCCCTTAGTTTTCACCTTTGCTCCTCCTTTTGAGTCTCTTCTCTCTCATCTTATAATAAAGGTAAAAAACACTTAATAAAGGCATGACACCTATTGCATTTAGGCCTTTTCATGTGGGAACAAGGATGTGAGGGGTCTTCTCTCACTTTCTTAGAATGTTTAGCATACGTCCCGTCTTGGGTCGATATGCGAGGCATTCGATCTTACATGAGGGACTTAAATCCAATATGTGTGGTAAAACACCAAATAAACAAGACACTTCTTTCTTAAAAGACAAAAACAAACAAACAATTCTTGTCTCATCTCCTCACTCATTCCTTAAGGACTTGTCACGTACGTTCTACCGTAAACAGGTAACACCTAAGTCTCCCAACAACGAGCTGCAACACCTAACTGCTAGAACGCGCACTCTGACATTTCCACTAAAAAACAGAAACACAGCGACCCTCGTTGAGGGGAACTACGTCGCTCTGTTTCTCATGTTCCCGATGAGATACGTAGGCAGTGGGGTAGTGCCCATTCGAGCACTTCTTTTATTTTCCCTACATTTATTTCTCTCTCTTTCCATTCCTTTTTCAGTTCTTTTTCCAGTATCTTTTCCTTACACCCTTTGATTGAAGCAACAAGCGTGGATCCCATCGGGTACGATGGACGCGTGGTGGTGCTAATACCTTCCCCTCGCGTAACCGACTCCCGAACCCAGTTCTCTTGGTCGCAAGACCATGCTCTTTTCCTTCTCCTCAGGTTTATGCGGTGTTTCCTTTCCCTCTCGTGGGATAAATACACATTGCTGGCGACTCTGTTTCATGCCACTTTCGCGTTTGTACTTGGATGAAAATCCCGGGAGCGACAACGTCAAAAACATTATCGTGGTCTTTACCGTATTGATCCTACTCATGCTACTCATGCTACTAATCAACACAATAAAATAAAAGTGATACTAGTGAATATCAACATACAAGACTATGTCAAAAGTTTGCTCATTGATAGATAAATATCTTAGATCTAAGATTTGAAAAGAGTTTTGTCAAGACCCACAAATAAGAAATCAAAGACAACATCAATATTGAATCAAAACTAGTTCACAATACATAGATTAGATGAAATACATAAGGTACCAAAAGATTACATCCAAACCCAGCAAGAAATTAAAGATCTTACTCGAAGATCAAGCTTCGAGTTGCTTCGATTTGTGCTTCTCCCTTTTAGGGTTTGTGTTTCTCTCTCTAAAATATTCTTGGAATGAAGAGAGATAAAGTTCTATTCTGAAAAATATATGTTACTCTTCTAAAAAGCAAGAAAAGTACTTAAACAATATTACAAAATCTGTCTTGTTCACCTAGCGAAGACCACTTTTAGGCACTTGAAGTGCCTCAGGAACAATTAAACATTCCTTTGAAAATATCTACTTTCATAGTGTGAACACTTCTTCGCACAACGAGCTTCTTCGCCCCAGAATCACACAACAAACATATGGCCATTTTCCTACTGCCATCCATGGTTTCCTCTTCGCTTGGTCCTTGCTGTGAGTTCGCACAACAAACTTTCGCCTTGATCTCGTTGCTAGTTCGCACAACGAACTTGCTGAAACTTCTTCTTTTCTTTGGCTTCCTTGTCCAATCCTTTGTGGCTTATTCATTGATGTTTTATGCCTATATCCTGCACAATAACACACACATCAAAGAATCCAAAGGTATTTACAATATGGTGAAGAATCACACAAGACCAAGAAATAAATCCCTTAAACCATGAGAATTGAGTTGAAAAATGCCAAGAAAGATGATTCAATTTAAGTTAAAATTTGCGCTTAACAATATCGTTTTTGATGCATCATCAAAGCTCTACTACTCTTGTAGAATTTGATGCCTAGGAATTATGAAATGTCACCCAAATCATACATTTCAAATTCCTTGCTAGGATCATGTTTGAAGTCTTCAATCTCTTTCTTGCAGTTACTTGTTATTAACAAGTCATCGACATATAGACATAGTATTAACAATTTACTCTTGCTTCTTCTTACATATACTCCATGCTCAGTTATGCACTTCACAAATTCCTTCTCCCTTAGAAAGCTATCTATCTTCTTATTCCAAGCTCTTGGAGCTTGCTTAAGTCCATACAGGGCTTTATGCAGTATGTATACCTTGCTTTCTTTGCTTTGTTTCACAAACCCAGTTGGTTGTGCAACATAAACTTCTTCATCTAAGGGGCCATTTATAAATGCACATTTCACATCCATCTAACACATGTGTCAATTGCTCATGTTTTCTAGACCAACAACCAACCTGATTGTTTCGATCCTAGCAACAGGTGCAAAAACATCGTCGAAGTCGATTCCTTCTTTCTGAAGAAATCCTTTCGCCACAAGTATTTCCTTGTGTCAAGTTACTTCTCCTTTGGAATCCAGCTTTACCTTGTATACCCACTTTACATTGATTGACTTCTTATCTTGAGGCAATTTGACAAGTGACCAAGTGTTGTTGACTTTGATGGACTCTAGTTCCTCATTCATTGCTTTCTTCCACTTTGAATCTTTTAATGCCTCCGCTGCATTGACTGGTTCGACATTTGGTTAGAAAGCATAGTGTACCAGCTCACCTTCTTCATTGACCACATCATCTGATGTAATCACACATTCTTGCAACCTTGCATGTATGTCTCTTGTTCGTTGAGGTCTGCTTGGGTCTGCTTCACCTCTGACTTCTTCTTGTCAAACTTCTCTTTCGACTTCACTAGCTGGTTCTTCACATAAGATTCTCACTAAATCTTTCTTAACATTTTCAGTCCAATCCCATTCTTTAAGCTCATCTATGATCACATCCCCGCTGATCACTACTTGCTTGTTCATTGGGTCGAACAACTTGTATCCTTCAGTTGAATAATATCCTGTCACGATCATTTGACTCGACTTGTCATCAAGTTTTCTTCTCAACTGATCTGGCACATGTCTATGTGCTATAGATCCAAACACCTTCAAATGAGTTAGGCTAGGCTTGACACCATACCAACACTCTTCTGGTGTAATTTTTTCTAGCCTTTTCGTCAGACATCGGTTCAAGATTTATGTTGCAGTCGACACATCTTCTCCCCATAATTCTTTGGGTAAATGCTTTCCTTTCAACATACTTCACACCATATTCATGATGGTTCTATTCTTCCTTTCTGCAGTTCCATTCTGCTGTGGAGTGTAGGGTTGCACCACCTCATGCACAATCCCTTCTTTCTTACATAATGCATCAAAATATTTCGACACATACTCTCCACCACCATCAGTCCTCAAATTCTTTAGCTTTTGACCACTTCGTCTTTCGACCACTTTGTCTTTCGACCATAGATTTAAATTTGGAAAATACCTTGATCACTTCACTTTTCTTCTTGATCATGTAAGTCCACAATTTTCGACTGAAATCATCTATGAAAGTGACAAAGTATCCATTACCTCTAATTGAATCCACCTGGATAGGACCATATACATCAGAGTATATGACTTCAAGAATTGCCTTCAACTTGCTTCTTGCATCTTTGTTAAAGCTATTCTTTTGTTGCTTTTCCTGCACACATTCTTCACACACTTCATTTGGAATGTCAATTTTTGGTAATCCTGAAACTATATTTCTTCTCTTCAGATCTCTGATGTCTTTAAAGTTGAGATGACCAAGTCTATAGTGCCATATTCATTCATCCCTGCTAGCTACAGTTGCAAGGCACTTATGCTCCATCACATTAAGCTTAATTTTGAAGGTTCTATTATGAGACATTAGAGCCTTCAAGATCAACCTTCCATTTGAGTCAAGAACTCTCATCATCTTGTCTTCAATTGACACCTTGTAGTTCTTTTTGACCAACTGCCCTATGCTGAGAAAATTGCTCTTCATACCTGGTATTTATAACACATTGGAAATTACTGAAATTTTTCCATCTTTCCTCATAATCAGAACATCGCCGATACGTTCAGTTGCTAGAGTATTGTCATTTGCAAATTTCACCATGTTCTTCATTAAGGGATTTATGTTGACAAACTAATCTTTCTTACCAGTCATGTGTGATGAGCATCCTGATTCCAAGTACCATTGGTCATGGAATCTTTCTCATCTCTTGTTGTAACCATCAACAACATCTCTTCTTCTTCATGTTTCGCTAGCTTTGCATCAGTTTCTTGATTCTTCTGCTTTTCAGGAGAAACACTAGAATAATGACCATACTTCTGACAATTGTAACACTGAATGTGACTTTTGTCAGGTTTTCGACCACCACCTCTTTCTCTACCTGCTGCACCATCTCTTTGGTTGCTTTGGTGTGAGGTCTCTATCTGATTCGACCAACCTCCTTTTTGCTGATTTCAACAAGTTGAATTGTTGTACCCTCATCTGCCTTTGTTGCCATTCCAACTTGCTTTGCTTTTCTTTTCTTTTGCTTATTGTGCCTGCAAAGTCATATCACTATTCGACTTTCCTGTAACTCTTCCAACCATCCTTTGTTCATGAGATTCAAGCGTCCCTTGAAGCTTTTCCTTTGTTAATGTTGACAAGTCTTTCAACTCTTATATGGCTACTACCACGTGGTTGAACTTTGGAGCCAATGACCTCAAGATCTTTGTAACGATTGATCTTGATGTCAACACTTCTCCACATACCTTGATTTGATTCACCAGTTTTGTAACCCTAGTGAAAAAATTTGTTATGCTTTCATTCTCTTCCATCCGAAGTAATTCACACTAGTACGAAAAACCCATTTAACAACGGTTGGGAATGACATATAATGACGTGGGCGAAGGCGTTGTTATGTAGATTGTCGTTGTAAGTTTGTTGTTTCTACAACGGCAACGGTCTGGAAACCGTTGTTGTATTCTGGAAAGCGCGCGTTATATTGCAACGGTTAGGTATTTTAATCGTTGTAATATATATTAACTATCACAACGGTTATTCAACCGTTGTGGAATGTACCCTTAGTTTATTAAATAAAAATGTATATTGCTTGTTTTACCATACACCTAATTAAAGAAATACAACTATTAAAATTGGTAAAGAACTATATAATCTGAAAATTAAACTGTTCTTGAAAACCAACTTAAACACACCACTGTTTTCCGAATTGCATCCATTTCATTCCGCACATTGTATGTTCCTTAACATAAAATTTATGGTTCAATGGTCGGTTTCCTTTAATCCATCGATATCTTTTATTATAGTTTACCTCATCGTAGCCACAAATCATCGTGATTTTATCATCATAACAATCATGATCTTAACAACCACGATGATTAGTGATGACGATGAGGTAAACTAGAATTGTAGATATCGATGAATTGAAGCAAACAGACCATTGAACCATAAATTTTATGTTAAGGAACATACAATGTGCTGAATGAAATGGATGCAATTCGAAAAACATTGACATGATAAAGGTTGGTTTTTAAATACATCTTAATTTTCAGATTATAAGTTTCTATATCAATTTAACTAATTGCATTTTCAATAAAAGGATAGTGAAACAAACAATATAAATAGTATATAATAAACTAAATTTCATATACAATATCAGAATGAATTCATATATATGTACCACCATCATCATCACCATGTGAAACAAACCCTAAGAAGTGGGAAGCAATGAAGAAAATTAGTTAGTATTCAATTTAACTATATACAATATACATAGTATATAATAAACTAATGTTCTATATCAATTTAACTGATTGCATTTTCAATAAAAGGATAGTGAAACGAACAATATACATAGTATATAATAAACTAAATTTCATATACAATATCAGAATAAATTCATATATATGTACCACCATCATCACCACCATGTGAAACAAACCCTAAGAAGTGGGAAGCAATAAAGAAAATTAGTTAGTATTCAAAACAAAATAAGCAAAAGTTGAAACAAAACCCTAAGAAGTGGGATTGTACCATTACAATGAAGTTCACCTTGCTTGTGAAGCATTGAAGTCGAATCTGCACAAAATGAGAACAATCAACAAAAACAACATGAAGCAAACGAGATAATGGGAACTATCTAACAAAAAGATTGAAGTAGAAGAATACCTTATTTTCCATTAACAATATGTACATTACGCTTGCTACCGCCAACATCATCACCATGTTCATCTAGTTTTAGATTCTGCAAGAAGAAATACAAGGAGGAAGAAGCTTAAATCAAAAGCTTCATACTTCTTGTATTTCTTTTCGCAGATTCTAAAAAAAGATGAAGTTTGCTGCCAAAAATGTAGAGAAAAAATGGGTGCTAGGGTTTCGCTGTGAAGGAAACGACACTACTGTCAATAAGGGAAAGTTAATTCCCTTATATAGGTAAATATTTTACAACGGTTTTCTAAATAACCGTAATGATAAGTATATATATTATTTTAATAATATCACAACGGTTAGTTATATTAACCGTAGCGATACCCCTTATACTTGGTACAAGGTTCGACTCCAGGCAACAACATTTTTCTATAATTACGTAAAATAGAAAAATGTTATTGTCTGGAGTCGAACCTTGTACCAAGTATAAGGGGTATCGCTACGGTTATTATTACTAACCGTTGTAATATTATAACCCTTGCTCTTCCCAAAGTAGAGAACACTCTGGCCAAGTATAATAATGATCTAAAATTTTCTTTGTTTTCAAAAAATATCGTTCCAGAATATCAACCATTTACAAGTTATCATCATTGCAAGCATTAAACTATCAGACTTTTCATCTTCAACCTCATCTATAAATAGACAATTTTACATTTCTTCATAATATATTCTTCGTAACAATGAGTTCTACAAATGAGAATGCTAAAAACATCACCAATGAGGGCACAAATGAACAACGTCAGCCGTCAAATGAGGAGGTCCATCCAGCAGCCAACGTCAGGGATGCGTTAAGGGTAAGGAAGGAGAAGAAGAAGAAGAAGAAGATCAAGAAGCTGAAGAAGAAAAAGAAAAAGACGAAAAGGAGGACTGTTTATTATGATTCTGATGAGGGAAGTGAGGAGAGAGCCCTGGATTATGAAGATGCATTTACATCTATGGGCTCTGACATTGATAAATATATGTAATATATGATTATCAATGTACTATTCTTATCTGGAATCTTAATAAAGTTTTCTTTTATATATACTCATCTCTTTCACTTTTATTTTTAAAGAAGTTTTCTTTTATTTTTATATATTCTCTTGCACTTAAAAATAGAAAAACAAAGATGAATTTTGAGTTTTGAGGATAAATCCCCGTAACACTAACAAAAGAAATAAAATATATGTTTAAAATCTAAAAATATGAAAAAAAATGTAGTTGCTGGGAATCGAAGCTTGTTACATATCATGTATTACAACGGTGTTTTAATACAAGCGTGTTTAAAATGTAAAAATATGGAAAAAAATGTAGTTGCTGGGAATCGAAGCTTGTTACACACCATGTATTACAACAGTTTTTTTAATACGACCGTCGTTAAATATGGCGTTATAAATCAGCTGCAAAATTTTTAACCTATTACAACGGTGGGATACGAGTCCGTTGTAAACCTGACGTCGTTAAATGGGTTTTTTTGTAGTAGTGTCATAGGTTCTTTTGTGATTTGTAACCTCACATCTTTCACCTTTTCTGCGCCTCTAAACGATTTCTTCAGAATTTCTCATGCTTCTTTCACTAATTCTACGTCACTAACCTTTTTCAAAATTATATGGATCAACGCATTGATGAATTATAAAGAGAGCTTTATAATCTTTCTTTTTCAATTCTTTGTGTGTGACCTTTTCTTGATCCGATGCGTTTTTGGCAAGTGGTGTTACTCCTTCCTTCACAAGAACACGAAGATTTTGATAACAGAAGACAACCTTCATCTGCTTGCACAAACTCTCATAATTATTGTTCTTGAGAATCAGAAGACTCGCTGGAAAATGCACGTTTGGATGATTCATTGTCATCGTGATTTTCTTCCCACGAATTGCTCAACCAGTGCTCTAGATAACAAATGTTGAAAATCCACCACAACCTATGGAGAATTTCTATCAATCTTGATGAACAAGATTATTATCGATACACAATAACAATGAAAAGAAAGAAAAATTGTAAAAGAAAGAAAATTAGGGTTTGACAAAATATTGAAGAAGAAGATGATTTCTGCAGAGTAACTCTCTACTCACACACAGTAAAAAACTTATTCACTTTGCAACTGCAAAATTCTGTGAATTCAAGTTGTTACAAGAATAGAAGTTACTCCCTCTTTTTATAGTTTTAGGTTGGCTTGCTCCTTAAGTCAAAGCCCACAACACAAAAGCCCAAAATATCTAATTTAGCTAACACTACTAAAATAGGCTTCAGTCAAAATCCTGTCGAACAACTTGCTTCGACATTTCAACACACTCACAAGGTTAATTTCGACACATCTTTATTTTTGTCGAATACTACCTGCTTCGACACAAGAAATTACATCCTTAACAATGAAACTTAAATGCATGATGTATATTCAGATTATAAAATCTAAATCCAGTATGACACATTCTCGAATTCCATAATCTAAATGGTACTAGCAACCTTGAAAAAACTCAAGCAATAAATTAAATAATCAAATAATGTGTACTAACTTGTTGGATTTATGATAATTCAAGCGAAATTTGATTAATAAAATGTGACAAATAAATATTTTGAATTTCAGGCTAGAAAGAGAAAATGCATAAATAAAGGGAGGTTTCAAAATGTTTGATTTCTAAAATCCAAACATTTAAAATACACGCTTCAAATTATTAAAAATTAAAAAATTGATTTCTAAAATCCAAACATTTAAAAAACACGCTTCAAATTTTAAAAAAATTAAAATAATATTTTAAATTTCGAAGAGATTCTAATAACTTTGATGGGGTGAGAAAGAAAAAACGTTTTGCTTATTACAAAATTGTTTCTTAATGGTGGAATTGCCTTATTTGTTCAACAAATTGGTATTGGACTAAGTTGGGCCTAATATTGTGCAAGGTCCAATTATACTGGAATATATATATATATATATATATATATATATATATATATATATATATATATATATATTGCAAAGGATAACAAATTTATGAACAAAAACTAATATTATTCTGTTGTCGGCCATTGCAAAGGATAACAAATTTATGTGCCTTCTAGTGCAAGGCATTATTACAATGTGGTCCATAAAAGAACATGCAATTCTATTGGGACCAATTGAGTAGCCAATTTATTCAATTAAGAATTATTTCTATTTGCTTACATTGAAAAGGAAACTTATAAATTTTTTAATTAAAAAAAGAGATGATATTATTTTTTCAGTTGTCTATGTTGCATAGCTCTACTCGATGTCGATTGTAATAATGTTGGAAGATGGTACCATTTGTTTCTTTCAACTGGGATATTACAGCACATACAATGAAAACAAAATTTTGGTCTTACAAATTTGGCTTGGAGTTAAACTTATGCATTGCCTATAAGAAACTCAAAACAATAAACTTATTAGACCTAGGCCTGCTGTGTCCATGCTCCATGTCACATGGGTTTCCATTCAACAAGATGTTAATATAGATGATATCTTTTCGACAGGTTCGCAGTTGAGATCTTTGTTGTGTTAAGAGTTTTACTTTGGGTTCAGTGTGAATTAATCATAATATTGTACAAATTTTGTTAAAATTATTTATAATAGTCAGAGCCGTCTTTGAGGCATGCAAGGCGATCTACAACATATGGTCTCACATTTTTTCATAATTAAACTAGGATAAAAAAACCTCCATATACATTATTCATCATTAAAAGGAACCTCTTAAAAATAACTTACAATTCAAATGAAGTTAATTTTAAATTTTTACACAGGGTATCTCAAAAGTTTGAGACGACTTTGGTAGTAGTATGATTTTTAGAATCGAATATGTTATTTAAAATTGATTCTATTTGAAATTAAGATTAGTCGTTTTTGAATCTAATTATAATTTTTATATTTAAATGTAATGTTCAAATTTTTTAATCAAAATCAATTTTATATGATTAATGCTATCAAAATTAATTTCTATGAACGCATGTTGCAGTCGTAATGAATTTATATTGTGATTCTTTTGTCACTATTAGATTAAAACAAGAAAATATTTTTTCTGTTGATAACTGATTTTTTCGCATCCTAAATCATTAAAACTAATTTTTGTCGCATCCTAAATCATGATAACATAACTTTTATAAATATCTAGTAGCAATTATCCAAAAGTATAGTCTAGTTGTATGAGTTGAACCCCTGAAGAGGTATTGTGAAAGAGGCCATCTCAGTTGATCGCTGATTTTTTTTTCTCTAACAAATTAATCACAAACAATTATCAATTAAAAAGGAGGATCATATCTTTGTTTTCTCACTTAGCATTAGTTTGTAATATATATGAACAGTCGGAGTCTGATTCAAGTGATTGGCGTGAATGTGGTAAATTTGAAATTACTAAATTAAACTCAACTCTTAAAAAAATGTTTGAATAGTATTTTAGGCCATTCACAATACCCACTAACAAATGTCCAATAATGAGTCCAATATAAAGACGCAGACAACAAGTGAAGAATAGATGAGACCTCTGGCAAGCACGAAGCATGCGATTCTAGCCTATGATCTATCTCTCTCCGTTAGATTTAATCATAGGACGATCAACACAATGCATCGAGTTAATCAGAAGTGATTTTAACTGCTCACCTTATATAAGGTTCACACACACTAATTTTAGGTATTTGTTTCTCTCTCATTTTAAACTGCTTTTCGAATACTTCACTAACTTAGACGTTGGAGTGTTAACCTTGCATGTTCACCCCGGGTTTATCGTATCGGAAGCACTCACAACCGCACTAGAAGATCTCATTCTTATCTTGTTTCCTATTCCAGGTTCCACCACTGAACATCGCCGCCGTATGTGGGAATTAACGTCTAATTCCCTCGAATCTCCAAAAGAAACAATTGTCTCTTTACCATAATTCAGAAATAATCTATTTTCTTCCTGTTCGAACAATCAATCTCGTGACAGCTACAACAACATCGAAATCTACTCGATTAACCACCCAACGCAACACCGCTGCCGCGACTGCCATGATGACCAATGCTCTTGATCACGTGAGGGAGACCTCACTTCCTGGAATAGTTGAGAACAATCTAGTCTTGTTGACTTCTTCTTCTGCCTACAGTTCCTCCGACGATCGGTCACAACATGTTCCAAGTGCTCATGGTCTATCAATATTCTTAAGAACTAATTCAAGGCTAAACCTCTAAGAAACCTCCAACGCAACCGTAAATCCTCAGACAAAAGACACTTCAAAGCCTCTAGCAACTACAAGCCAGCTGTTCCGGACTGGACCAATGGCTAGGCATGGCCCAATCCACTTCTGCTCCCAGAACGACCCAATTGCCTAAGTCCAATCCACAAAGGGGCAAAAGTTAGCTTTCTGCCCCTCCAACCGGGCAAGGACTGTATCACTCCTCCCAGGAACCGCTGCCCGTTCCGCACGGCTCCTTCTGTCCCCGAACAGCTAAGCGCATGTGCCCGAAACTATGCCTATGCCCGACATAACGGCTAGTTTTGGGCACCCTGCCCAACATAACGGCTAGTTTTGGGCAGTTACCTATTCTTCAGAAAAACGGTTATTTCGCTCCGAAAATAGGACCGTTGGCCACGCACTGGGGGCACTATATAAACCCTCTCACTTAAGAGGGCCAGGTATCCAATAATCACCCTAAAAACTCATACTTTGTACTTGCCCCTTTTTCTCTGACCCTTTCTTACTTGAGCGTCGGAGTGCCTTGCAGGTACATCCCCTCCTCCCCATCTCACGCCCAACACCGCAGACGTTCTTGGTGACCCACCTCAGGATCTGATCAAGCGTTCACGTCAGTGGCGCCGTCTGTAGGAACTCTTGTTCTCCCCATCTTTCTTTCCCCTGAAACCAAAGATCAAAGCAAATTTTCAAGATCATCATCATGGCCTCTCAAGATCACGCCAAAGATACTCTTCAATCCGCTGTCCTCCCCATCAACAAGACTGACGTTGACGGTCCTTCATCCCTCCTCGGAGACCCCCATTTTCTGAGAGACGGGGCCACAGCCTCTCCTTCCCCTACTCTTGCTGACCACAACAACTATCAGCCCTCGATGGCCATCCAGCCCATTCCTGCTCCACCCAATGCCGATCCGGCTGTGGTGGCCCTTCTGGAGGCGATCAACAAAACCAACCTCCTGATCCTTCAGCAGAACGAGAGGATCGGGGCACTGGAGGAATCTGCCCGTCCAAGATCCCCCCTCCGAGGAAAGGTCATCGGCGAACCAAGAGTCCGCAACCTCGACGAGAAATCGACCGAAGGCTGCACCAAGAACCGAAATCTCATGCTGTCCGAAAATGCGACCAAGTTTCCCCGCGAAACCAGTACTCTCCCGGTCACAAAAGAACCCAGAGGGATAAACAGTCACCCTCGGTCAGGTCAAAGGGCTGGGCCCGTACAGCTTCCCCCCGAAGAAGTCGTTGTCATGAGCGAGTCGTCTGGTCCCCGTCACTAACCAGTTCCAGCAACGATGATGAGCCTCACGGCCCATTATCCTAAGAAATCTTGGCAACACGTCTCCCCAAGGGCCTGGAGAAGCCCCCAGCATTAGGCACGTATGACGGTACAACTGACTCTAACGAGCACATCGAGAACATAGATGCGCTGCTAGATTATCGTGGCGTCTGGGGAGCCATCAAGTGTCGGCTATTTCCGACCACGCTCTGAAAAGGAGCAATGACCTAGTACAAGCAGCTGCCCGAAGAGTCTATCACTTCGTGGAAGCAACTAGGCAGAATGTTCTCCCGACAATTCACGGCGTCGCGCCGCCATCCCAAGACTGAAGCCTCCCTCGGGGCCATAATCCAAGGAAAGGACGAACCTCTCCGGGCGTACATCGAGAGCTTCAACAAAGAAGCGGTACAGGCCCTTACAACGGACGAGATGAAAAAATTTCTGCTCAAGCAGGGACTCCGCCCGGGCTCAGAGTTTTCTAAAGCTGTCGGCCTCGCACCTCCGAGGAACCTGGATGCCCTCCTCCTCAAGGCACAGTCACATATTCAGTACGAGGAGAAGGAAGCGGCCAACTCCGTCTGAGCTTCCCGCCACCAGGAGAACGCTCGGGCCTCCAGAGGCAAAGAAGCCTCGACATCCCGTCGAGGAGAAAGGAAGCGCGAAGACCATCCTCGGGACTCCCGCGACAGCAAGGGACCCTCCGGACGGTTCCACGACTACACCCCCTGACCGTCTCGAGGGAGAAGATACTGTCTGAATGCGCGAATTCAGAATTCAAGCAAGCAGGGGTCCGCTTCCCCAAATAAATACCGGCCAAACCCAATGCCGACAAATTGAAGTACTGCCGTTTCCATAAGAGTCACGACTACACTACCGAAGATTGCATCCATTTGAAGGATGCTACCGAGATACTAATCAGGGATGGCCACCTGAAACAGTTAACGAAAAAGAAAGACACTCCCCGGCAGGACGCCCAGGAGTCCAAGATGATAGAGGAAGAAATTCCTTCCTCGAAAGAGGCCAACATCCAGGTCACCATGTCCGTATCGCGACCAGAAAACTTCTACGTCCCGGAAAAACTCAGCGCTCCAGCCTATTTTACGGCCCACAGCCCATGGGAAACGTTCCCCTCCTCCATGGTCATCTCGGGCGGAGGCTTCAATAAAGTCACGGTAGGCTCCGTAAAAAGGAAATTCGAACACCTAATCAACACGAGTTCCAGCAAGGTAACCACGCTCGACCAAGCCCAGAAGGGCTCCATCCCCATCTCCTTCTACAGGGAAGAGCTCCTCGGGGAATCTTCAAACTCGAGCATTTCCCTGCTCGTCAGAGCTCGGATGGCGAACTGATAAGTGCAAATTGTACCTATTTTTGTATATATGTTTTGTTGCACTTATCGATTCTTTTTGGTAAATATTGTGCGAATAAACCCCACTTTGTGTGTAAATACGTTTAGTTTATGTTTTCGGTGTATAGTGCGTTATCGTGTAAATATCATTGAGTTTAATCGATTTTCATTTATTTTTGTAGGTGTTCCAGCAATGGAATATTTCCATATTCATAAAGAGCATTGAATAAGCTTTCCAACGCTTCAAACCGTGCGTCAATCGGAGTTACGGTTCAAGAGTTATGAAGAAAACAAATTCTGGTTTTCTGTCATACTCGCTAGGCGAGCCCCCGTAGCGAACACTCGCTAGCTTGTTCGCTAGGCGAACCGGGGCAAACGAAAAGTTCCAGAATCGTGAAAAAACTCAACAGAAAGGCGGTTTACGTTCGCCTAGCGAACGGGGACTCGCTAGGCGAACCTGGAAAGTCAGAATTGCCTATTTTAGCCATTTTTCATCATTTTTTATGTTATGGTTTTGGGGATTCTTGCTCCAACTCCATCAAACTTCATTTTTTTAGTAGATTAGCTTAGAAAACAACATGGAAGCTTGCATGTGGATGATCCGAGATGGATTTCTCATCGATCGGCTCCGACAATCCGTGAAGTGTTTGTTCATTTCTCTTCCTCTTTGTGTATTCTTTCTTGTTGGGTTGTGCATATGTATTTGCTATGAACTCATGTATATTTGTCACCCATGGTGTTGTATAAAACTTGCTTTACAAATTTTTATTGGTAATTTTCTCTAATTTTTGCTTTATGCGCAGGGTTTGTGTCGCGTTAGACATAACCTTCACGAACGTCGATTAGGGAGGATTATCTGTTGGTTGCTGGACTCTAGAGATAGATTTAGGAGCTAACAATCTTTAATAGGCGTCGAAGCTTAATGCCTTCCGTGTTTCGAGGCTTTGCTCGTGAGAGTGACGAAGAGAGTAACACGGTTGTTTTCTCAACTTTGCGTTAGACATAACCTGTGTTGTGAGCGATGCTGGGTGATATTGATGAGTATTGTAGGTGGAGTATAACTGGTCGGTAAGTTTAAGTTTGTGAGGAGTGATTTGTATGCATTGCCGGACGAGTTTTTCTTGTTGAAGAATGAAGTTCTTTTTGTTTTAATATTTACTTTTATGTTCTCTTGTTTGAAACTATTTTAATCCAAACTCATTAATGCGAGAGATTGTCGAACGACATTCTTTCCCTCGAACCGATCTCTGTGGACACGACATAAATCACGGAGGGAATTCTTCCGAAAATAAATATTTTTGCTGCTTGCCCTATTCTGCAACCAACACGAACTTCGAAGTTTGCAGGATTCTCGTCGACCAAGGCAGCTCGGTCGACATTATGTACTCCCAGCTATTTTCAATGCTCCAGCTGGACGAATCACACCTCACTCCCTATGTGGGTTTAGACTTACAAGGATTCAATGGATCGATGACCAAACCCTGGGGATACGTGGAACTGATCATAACTTTTGGTTCAGCAGAGACGGCCAGGTCCATTAAGGTACAGTTTCTGGTAATCGATTGCCCGTCTTTGTACCAGTGCATCTTTGGAAGACCGACCTTGGCCGAGTTGGTAGCTGTGCCTTCAACCGTCCACCTCAAGATGAAGTACTACACTTCAAAGGGGATGGTCGCCACACTCCACGGCAACATCGAAGCTGCACAAAAATGCTTCAAAGCAGCCATGAAGGGACTCAGCGCCATCGCGTCTAAGCCAAAGGTATCTAACAAGCCACCCTTGCCCAGCAGCTCTGAGGAAGCCAAGCCGCTGCCTCAGGTCGACGCCATCGACCTCGACAGTTGCTTCCTCGAAGAGGGCCAGAAGAAGGACCATGCAGCCTCGAGCAACTCATCTGCCCCGACCAGCAGCAACTCCCATCCGACGCGTCCCATCCCGGATGGCGACTTCGAGTTCGTCTTGTTCGACGATGACCCCCAGCGGGGAGTAAAGATTGGAGCGGATCTCCTCGACATCGCAAGAAAGCAACTAGCCTGCCTCCGCGAGAACGCCGATCTGTTCGCCTGGAGTACCGCCGAGATGCCAGGCCTGGACCCATCCGTCGCTTGCCATCAACTCACGATTAACCCAACCATCAAAGCAGAGGCACAACATAGGAGAAAGCAGTCTCCGAAGAAAACGGAAGCTGTAGAAAAAGCTGTAAAGGACCTCCTTGAGGCCAAATTTATCTCGGAAGCCAAGTACACCACTTGGATGTCTAACGTTGTACTGGTGAAAAAATCTAATGGCAAATGGCGAATGTGCATTGACTACACCGATCTTAATAAGGCATGCCCGAAGGATGCCTACTCCCTCCCCAATATTGATAAACTTGTTGATAATTCTGCCGGTTTTAAACTTTTATCATTCATGGACGCCTACTCAGGCTATAATCAAATACCAATGGCAATGAGCGATAAAAAATACACGGCCTTCATGATCGAATCAGGCAACTATTACTACAACGTAATGCCTTTCGGCCTGAAGAACGCCGGCGCGACCTATCAAAGGATGATGAACAAGGTCTTCCGGGGAGAGATAGGCGACATGCTCAAAGTCTATATGGACGACATGATTGTTAAATCCCACGAGGAAACCGATCATACTGCCCATCCGAGGAAGGTCTTCGAACAGGCCCGGAAATACCAGATACGTTTCAACCCGGAGAAGTGCACGTTCGGTGTCCGGGCAGGCAAATTCCTCAGTTTCTACCTAACAGAGCAGGGAATTGAAGCCAACCCTGACAAGTGTCGGGCATTCTCCGAGTTTCCAACGCCCAAGTCAAAGAAATCCATTCAGTCTCTCAACGGGATGCTCGCATCATTATCCTGTTTCGTGGCCAAATCTGCCCAACACGCCCTACCATTCTTCAAACTCCTCTGCAAGGAGGCGACGTTTGAATGGACCGAAGAATGTGACTAGGCTCTCCTCCACCTAAAATAGGCACTTTCGGAGCCACCAATCCTTTCACGCCTGGACAACAGTGAGACTCTATACCTGTATCTCGCCGTACCAACCGAGGAAGTAAGCGCCGCTCTTATCCGCGAGGCCCCTGACAGGCAAAAGCCCATATATTTCACGAGCAAAGCACTGCAGGGACCAGAGTTGAGATACCAGCTGATTGAAAAAGTGGCATTGGCCCTCATCAACGCAGCTAGAAGACTGAGACACAACTTTCTAGCCCACACGATCGTGGTTCGAACAGATCAACCTGTAAAGCATATGCTGGGACGACCAGACATGGCCGGTAGAATGCTTAAATGGTCGCTTGAGCTGTTCGAATTTGACATCCAGTATGAGAGGAGAAAAGCCCTCAAGGCCCAGGCTCTGGCTGACTTCATCGCAGAAATGACGTTCGCAGACTCCCCCACTTGCGGAGCACACAAATGGACCATTTTCATAGACGGGGCCTCCAGTTCGGTGGGAAGCGGGGCGGGCATCATACTGGAAAGCGACGAGGGAATCATCGTTGAGGTATCACTCACCCTGTCCTTCCCCACCTCTAACAACCAGGCTGAGTACGAAGCCTTCCTCGCCGGGTTACGCTTGGCCGAGGACCTTGGCACAGAGGAAGTCGTCATTTGCACAGATTCACAACTCGTGGCCCTTCAGGTCCGAGGAGAATATCAAGCCAAAAATGACAACCTGACTGAATACTTAGTCCTGGTTAAGAAGAAGATGATGAAGTTCGCAGCGGTAGAGGTGAAGCATGTTCCCCGCGAACACAACGTCAGGGTAGACGTTTTGTCCAAACTAGCAAGCACGAAGAAGAAAGGCGGAAACAAGTCCGTCATACAGGAGTTACTTCCTCGACCCAGTATCGAAAAGACTTCCCCGACCCTTGACGTATAGATGATCGGAGACAGCAACTGCTGGATGACCCCGGTTTACAACTATCTCGCTAAAGATGAACTTCTGTCCGACCCCAAAGAGGCCAGCGTAGTTAGGCGAAGAGCTTGCTCCTACGTCATGATCGAAGATAAACTCTACAGGCGAGGGTTCTCCATTCCACTACTCAAATGCGTCGTGGAAGAAATGATCGCCCACATTATGCACGAAATTCACGAAGGAATCAACGCCCAACATCTCGGTGGAAGGTCCCTTGCACGAAAGGCCCTCCGAGCAGGGTACTACTGGTCAACCATTCAACATGATGCTAAAGAACGCGTGAAGAAATGCGATAAATGCCAACGGCACGGGGACATGCACCTAGCTCCTCCTAACGAGCTCAAGGCTATGTCCTCCCCGTGGCCATTTGCCTGGTGGGGCCTGGACATCCTAGGACCCTTCGTGGTAGGATCAAACCAGAACAAATACTTAATAGTAGGCGTGGACTACTTCACAAAATGGATAGAAGTGGAAGCTCTAGCCAAGATAACAAACCTTAACATACTGCGTTTCTACAAACAAAACATCCTCGCACGTTTTGGCATCCCCCAGTCGATAGTCACGGACAATGGGACACAGTTCACGGACAGGAAGTTCCAGGACTTCGTCGCCCAGCTGGGCACGAAGCAACACTTCACATCCGTCGAAAAACCCCATACCAACGGGCAAGCCGAAGCAGTGAACCGAGTCATCCTTCGAGGCCACAAGCGAAGGCTGGATGAAACGAAGAAAGCTTGGGTCGAGGAGCTGCACATCGTCCTATGGGCATACCGCACAACTCCACACTTTTTAACCGGGGAAACCCCCTTTTGCCTGGCCTACGGAACCGAAGCCGTAATTCCCATTGAAGTTCACGTACCCTCCAGGCGGACAGAATCTCCCCTGGATGAGGAAATGAACGACGAAGCACTAAGGGAGGAACTCGACCTCGTCGAGGAAGTTAGATCAGGGGCAGCCCTCCGCGAAGCCTCGTTAAAATAGAAAATTACCATCAGACACAACGCCAAAGTCATACGACGAGAGTTCAACGTGGGCAGTCTTGTCCTAAGGAGAAACCATAAAGACTCTCGCGAAGGTAAACTAGCTGCTAACTGGGAAGGACCCTATCGCGTTCGGGAAAAAACGGAGAATGGGGCCTATTACCTAGAACACCTCAGCGGGGAAGAACTTGCTCGACCATGGAATACCAAAAAGCTAAAGCAATACTACAGCTAAGGCCCTAACTGTTGGTTTGATCCGTCATAATGACGAGCATCGCCTACCGACCATGATGCATGCCTAGGTATAAGCATCGCACACCAGTAAAGCAGAACCCCGCTCAGGAACGAGCCAGGTCCCTGCTCGACAGCGGTTCTTCAATTGCGATGGGAGGTTCACGCCGCGAACTCAGGCCTCAAATGCGACCTGAGCTCCGCTCTCTCGCCCGGAAATTCCACGGATGTTCGACCAGTACCCCTCACTGCCGAACACATCTACAACGAGCATTCCCCTGAAACTTAAAGCAAATCAAAGTAATCCCTATTACGGGCATACATGCATACCGAGCAAAAATACAACACTTAGCATAATTTATAATGAATAAAGCCATGCAAATCACAAAACCGACCACAAGGACCGGACACATAATTAAAAGTAATAAGTGGCCACAAGGACCACAATTGTGCTTGTTACATAAACCGGGGGCCACACCCCCATTCAAAATAAGTTACAAAGATACACGGCACGCAGGCCGGACAAATTACAACAAAGATAAAAAAACCATCACTCCTCCATCCGCTCAGGCTGCCCGAGGTTGGCTTCAGGCCCTTGGATCTCCTCGTTCAAAACTTCGGCATGCTCGTCACCACCTAGAAGGGAGTTCGGACTGACTATCCTGCCATCCTCGACATGAGCCAGGTAGTAGGTACCCTCGGTGGAGAACTCAACCCCGGGGTTGACCACGCGCAGTTGGGCCACGACATTCTTAAAAGACTCGTCCCCAATGACAATGTTGTCATCCTCGGATTTCAGCAGACGAGCATCCAGCTCGGCCCTAGTCTTCATTTCCCGGACATCCTCAGGTTCATCCTCGCCCGGAGCGCTTACCGACCTCATTTGCTCGACCTGCTCCTCAACTGCCTTCTTCTTCGCGGCCAGCATAGAGTTATCCCCCTTTAGCCTGGTCACCTCCTCACCTGCCTTCTTTCGGGCATCATCAGCACTCTTATCCTCCCTCTCTCTTCAAGAGATGCCATGGTAGCCCGGGCAGCTCTGAGTTTAGCCTCAGTTGTAGAGTCCCCTTCAGCATAAATGGCCGCCATCTCAAAACTCTGACTAGCGCAGAGGTATCTTGGGCCACCAGCGCCCTTTTGCTCGGGCGATCCATGCCCTCCAGCTGGAGAGACTCTGCCTGCAGCACGACCAATGATGTCCCCTCGAAGAACCGTCTGTCAAGAATGCATGGAGGAAGTTCGAACTTCCTCTGTTCTGGCGCCCGGGTGAGATCTACCTCTTTAGTGGCCCTGAACCGCTTGGACCGTGAGGCCAGAGGCAAGGGAGACCCCTGGGGAGGAGTAGGCAAGGAGTTCCCTGCATCAGGTAGGGGAAGAGTAGGAGCACGTTTGGCGAATCGAGTCTTGGGAGCAGCAGCATCGGGCTTGTTCCTCGCGATAGCATTCTTTACCATTCTTTCATGAGTAGAAGGCATCTCACCTACAAAAACAAAACAAACATATTAGACAAAGAAGGAAACATAATTCGGGCAAGTTAAAATGGCTAAAACTACCGAGCAGCTTATGAACTTCCGCGGAAATTTTGCACTCCAAAAGCGCCTTGGTGTTAATAAAATGGTACTCCACCCTCTGGCTACCATCCTCCTCGAAGATCGGGGACCCCTTCTCCGTCCAGCATTTAGCGAGCCGGAAAGAGTTAACGTACTTCACAAGTTTCTCGTAGCTAACCGCATCCTGCCCGTCTAGCATGTGCGGCTGAGCAACATATTCGTTGGGCTCCTTGGAGAAGTGGGCAGGGCCACAGTGAAAAGGAAACTTGAACTCCCGTACTGCAACCACCTTCCCTTCCTCGTCGTGTAGGTCGTTGCCGTCCTCGTCAACGGACTCTGCCCAGACGTACGTACTATCTTGGGCCCTCTCCGACACAGGCTCTATGATATAGAATCTTTCTTTGAACGTCCGAATTGACTCGGAAAAGGGCTTGAATAGTTTGTGGGGCTGTTTCAATGAAACCCAGCCGTACCTCCTCCCCGTCAACTGCCGCTGAAGATGAAAGACAGTGAAAAATAAAGGGAGGGTAGCCCCTATCCCCAAATACTCGCACTTCAACTCGAAGGCTCGGATAAATGCCAGTGAGTTGGGATGCAGCTGCGACAGAGCCAGGTCCAGGTGCACGAAGACTGACTTCTGAAAATCGGTGAAGGGCAGTCTCAATCCTAGCTCTTTGAATGCGTATTTGTACATGGCAAAACGCTCCCCGAAGTCGGCGCAAACCCTATCCTCCTCGGAGGGGAAGTGCACCTTCCACTCCCCCTCTGGCCCAACGACCGTAAAGACATCCCCCAGATATATCGTAAAAGTAGATACGTGCTCGGCAGGCTCAGCCACCAACCACTCCTCCGTTGATTCCTCAACAACCTCCTCCTCCCTGACTTCACTGGGGAAAGTTGAGGCCTCCGTACTGCTGCTCTCTGAGGAGCTCTCCTCGGACGAGTTTATCACGATCTCCTCTTCAGGCCTCGTCGCCATGTCAATCACCTGAAAAGCAGAGAAAAAAGTGAATTTGACGAAGAATCAAATCCACCCTTCCACTGCTAGTCAAGTGAAAGGGCGCGCAAAGGGCTGAGGACAACGTCCCTGGCCTAAGCCCTAACATCAAACAAAAAAATAAAGAGTCTCTCACGAGGAGACGCTCGGAACGAACCATTTCTGTACGAGGAACTTCCTCGAGCCACTTCCCAGTTTCCATTTGAAGCTTCACCGAAAACTACAAGGCTTCACCGAAAACTGCAAACGCTCAACCGGAAACTTCATCATTACGCCGGAATCTGAGCAACCGTGACGGTTACGCATGCATCATCATCGCGACGACGCTGGAAACCGCCCCACTCAAGAGATATCCTAAAAACCCCGACGGCCTCTTCGGCGGCGGAGGTTGGCCTAAACCAGCGTCCACCACCAACAACTGCCGGAAATGAAGCAATACATCCTCTAAACCTAAACCTAACTGCATGCAATCTACAAATAACCATAGAAGAAACAAAGGAGCGTGAAATCAGCAAACTTACTTGGTTAAAAAGACGACAAAGGTTGCTCAGAGCTGAGTACGGCGGCCAGAACAGCGAATGACGGTAACCGATAGATGCTCTGAGGAAGACGAAGAGAAGAGAAAAGCGAAAAGTTCCAAATGAACCGAGTCTTCTCCTTTTATACTGAGGGGCACGTGCGGTGGCACGCCCTCGTAAGTCATAATGGCCATCGACTAGCCATCATTGCCTAATAACTGCGGCACAAGGCTCGAGGCACTCGTGGCACCCTAACGTTTCAATTCCTCCTAACCGTTGGTCTCCCCGTATGACGGGCAATCCAGACACGGACATGGATCTCACGAACACCAAGGGTCGCGGGCACCATAAGACAACTCCCTCCGTCACCAAACGAAGACTCCACGCTAGTTCCCCAGAATCACGGCCTGTCCTTAAGTCATCACTCCCATGCTCGGGAGCAACGACTTGGGGGGCTCCTATTCCGAACTGGACCAATGGCTAGGCATGGCCCAATCCACTTATGCTCCCAGAATGGCCCAATTGCCTAAGTCCAATCCACAAAGGGGCAATAGTTACCTTTCTGCCCCTCCAACCGGGCAAGGACTATATCCCTCCTCCACAGAACCGCTGCCCATTCCGTATAGCTCCTTCTGTCCCTGAACAGCTAAGGGCATGTGCCCGAAACTATGCCTATGCCCAAAATAACGGCTAGTTTTGGGCACCCTGCCCGACATAACAGCTAGTTTTGGGCAGTTACCTATTCTTCGGGAAAACAATTATTTTGCCTCAAAAATAAGACTGTTGGCCACGCGCTGAGGGCACTATATAAACCCTCTCACTTGAGAGGGCTAGGTATCCAATACTCACCCTAAAAACTCATACTTTGTACTTGCCCATTTTCTCTGACTCTTTCTTACTTGAGCGTCAGAGTGCCTTGCAGGTACACCCCCTCCTCCTCATCTCACGCCCAGCAACGCAGACGTTCTTGGTGGCCCACCTCAGGATCTGATCAAGCCTTCATGATCACCAGCTTAGGCATGCAAGAGGCGAACAATCTACTTAATAGTGCTTAAAACCTGATACAATAACAAAACTTACACTTCTTGGATGAAAGAATACTCTGAATCAAAGAGTAACTACATTACTCTCCTTATAGAGCCCATTGTGCACACAAAACAACTTCACGCTGCAACCAGAGAGTCACACTGGAACCGATCCTTGTCGAAACTGTTTCTTTATGCATAATGACTCCTAGATCACTAGATCGTATCCAACATCGAGAACACCGTAATCTTCCATGTGATTACGGCGAAAAAGGTAACATTCACACTATACCACAACTTCTTCGACCTCATAGATCGCCACCACACCATTCCCAAAGAGAGGACATGCGCGAAATTAAAGTGTTGGCTCCTAATTTTGATGCCTGATATTGGATTAAGAGTATTAATCAAAGAAATGGAATTTTTGAGAAGTTTTGGAAGACTTCGACTGGAATGGTATTCCCAGAAATTCTAGTAGAAAGTATCCTTGTACAAGAGAGACATATTTTATGGACTTAGAAATATTTATAACAATTTGGAAATATGGTTCGACGGAAGTCTGGCTGATGACGTTCGATTCAAGATTTGAATTCAAATAAGGGAGGGAACTTTGTTCTTATCCATTTGATGAAAGGAGACACGTGGAACACATTTGAAAGAAGAAGACATGCATAATGCCATTTGTCTCGCTCTAATTAGTAGGCCGTTAGGGATAGTTATTTTCGACTATTATAAATAGCAAGTCTTAGTGTTAGGATTTGTGTGTGTTCAAGTTTGTACAAATTCTTCAATTACTCAAAGTACCCGGGTGTAGAGAAACGAGTGTGTGAGAAATGTACGTTTTATGTAACACCATATTTCTTATTCAATGCAATTCAGTTATTCTTTGCCCAAAAATTTATCTCTTATCTTTTACGTTTGCAAATTATTTTCCAATGCACTTTTAATCATTTCCCTGCATTACGTTTCCTTTAGTCTTGTTGAAGTAAACTTTCTCTAAATCATGAATATTGTCGAAATGTTCATCCTTTTCCATATATTATTTTAAGTTATTTAGCACATGTCTTAGGATTTTGTATGGTTGATCCTGCAAGTTATCCCATTTCTTATTGATTTGGTAAGACCAGAGGTTGTTTACTAATTTTCACAGTAAACAAATTAGCACACCTGGTGGGACCGTTCTAAGTAATTTGTGAAAACTATTTTCTGTGTTTTCAAGAAATTTGTAATTCTGCATTTAATCATCCTTTCTCTCTCGAAAACTTCGGTGTATATTATTAAGAAGTGGTAAAGTAGCCACCACTAACGAAGATAGACCAAGGAGAAGATACACGAGGAAAATGGCAAGTACAAACCAGCCAAATAATTTGAACCCTCAACCAAATAGTTCGAATCCTCAAACTATGCCCAGGATTAATGTAGAACCACCCCCAGGATTCTCGACTGGGGGACCAACGGTTTCAGTGCCTGTTTCTGAAGCCATACCATCTATGGAGAATTCGATCCTTACATATTCGATTGCCCATACTCAGCCCATTCTGAATTATGTCGGATCAAGGGGACCACCAAGGACTCCCCCACCAGTTGGGAATTCTAGTTTCCAACCATTTCCCCTGGATTTTCTATGTCTTTACCTAGTCGAGACCCGCCTTATGGGATGCCAACTTCGATGATGGAAAACTTACAGAATGCTCCTCCAGTATTTACTGAACCCATAATGACTTCGCCACTACAAGGGTCAGAATCTGGGGTTAACATGGGTCGAAATAACCAATCCGTAGGAATGGGATATTCAACCCAAATGCCAAACTTGACAAATACTACTGCAGCATACTTAAGGCAACAAATGGACGAAAGTAACCATCAGATGGTCCAAATGATGTCCCAAACTATGGGAGAAATCTTTCATCCTCTTATTTAGAATACTACCCAGACTAATCAGCAAATGACAGCGCAGATGGCGCGTCTTGCAGATTTCTTTGGTGTACTAAACCCCCTCGACATCCACCAAGGGAATATATGGTAGACAACCAAGGGGGAGTTTTCGAAAAGGACCCTACTATTAACCAAATCCAACAAAACCCAAGAAACATACCCCGGGCGAATTTAGCAAACCAGGGAGTAGTCGAACCCCCTAGGAATCAACCACATGTTCCTGCAGGAGAAGAACCCAGAGTAGTTTTGGTAAATAGAAACCAAAACGCTGACAATGTCATACAGCAGGTTCAACGTAATGATGTGGCAGTAGATAATAATTTGGCAGCCATGGTCGAAAGGATTATGGCACAGAATGGAGTAAACTTTGGTCTTCGATGGCCAAATTACACGTCACCGTTGTCAGAGTATATCCTTCAGTCAGATTTACCCCCTAGGACGAAGGTCCATAAATTCACCAAGTTTTCTGGGGACACCACTGAATCCACTGTCGAACATGTGGCTAGGTATTTGATAGAAGCTGGGGAGATTTCGAATAATGAGAATCTTAGGGTAAAATACTTCCCAAGTTCTCTTACGAAGAATGCCTTCACATGGTTCACAACTTTGCCACCAAATTCGATCCACGACTGGACCCAGTTGGAACGTTTATTTCATGAGCAGTTCTATATGGGAAAAACTAAGATTAGCCTAAAGGAGTTGGCTAGTATAAAACGAAAATTTACCGAGCTAATAGATGATTATTTGAACAGATTCCGACTGCTCAAGGCTAGATGTTTTACACAAGTACCAGAACACGAGTTGGTCGAAATGGCCGCTGGAGGCCTGGATGATTCCATTAGGAAGAAACTAGATACGCAATACTTGAGGGATATGGCCTAATTAGCTGATAGGGTTCAACAATTAGAATGCTTGAAAGAAGAGAAGGCTAGGGCAAACAAAAATAAAAGAATAGCCTACATCGAATTCAATGAAGAAGACGAAAGACCTTGTAATGAGTCATTGGTTTTCGACGAAAGCGAGATTGATATTGCTGAATTGAAACAAGGCCCACCTTACTCTTGTAAGGTTTTGGCTCCTTCGAACGGGAAAAATCCTGTCGAACCATAAAAAAGCAATAAATTTCCTAAGAAAACTTACACTTTCGACGTTAACAAGTGTGACGAAATTTTCGATTTGTTAGTTAAGGACGGTCAAATGATATTGCCTCCTGGTGCTAAAATGCCTCCTTTAAAACAATGGAAAAAGAGAGGTTTTTGTAAGTATCATAATTTCTTGGGTCATAAAACTTCTGAATGTTTTCTTTTCAGGGATCTTGTTCAAAATGCTATCCAGGAAGGAAGACTGAAGTTTGGAGATAAGTCGAAGAGCCAGATGAAGATTGACTCTGATCCCTTGCAAGTTGTTGACGCTCATTACACAGAGCCAACTGAAGTCAACATGGTCGAGATTACTGAAGATTTCGACAACACTGTCAACATGGTTGAAGTCACTGAAGACTTCAACAACGAAGTTGTTATGGTCAGGATTACTAAAGATCTCGACCAGGAGTTTATGAATATTTTTGCTAGTGAGACTGCTCAAAGCTTCACCAAAGAAACTACTGATGGTTTCGATTTGGGAGTCACTGAAGACTCTAATGGAGGGATCACTGGGGATTCCAATTTAATGATGATAACGGAAGAAACTGCTGATGGTTTGATTCGAATGGACAAGGCTGCTGAAGGCCTTCAAATGAAACTAGACAAGTTGGACATCACTGCTGATGTCAACATGGATATCAAAATGGTGGGAATCTCACAAGACACCCCCATGGAAGTCGACGAGGAGCATCGACAAGAAGAACATAACAAAGTGGCTTACCCTAAACAAGAGGAGACTCTGATGGATTTCCTCCATAGGTGCCAGAGAAAAAAATCAGAGGTAATGTTGTATCCTAGATGCAGCGCTATGTTCAATAAAAAGGCAGCCCAAAACCTTGAAGGGGTTAGGAAAGCCAAACAAAGACATGAAGAAAGAGCCCCTAATGGTCAACGAGGCTTCGACCAGAGGAGATCTTATTCGTAGCAGGAGCAGGCTAAACCAAGGTTCCCAAGTGCAAGACCCGACACTTTTAAGCCATTTGCAGAGATTTCTAATGGAAAATGGACAAGACCCAGCAAAAACAAAGAAAAAGGCTAGCAGAAATGGCAGAGGTTTGACGTAGATAAAAACTCATCAATGGCATACCGCAGAGAATTCCAGACTTCGAAGCAGTCAGCCTACATCTCATAAAACTATAAGGGAAAGAATCCCATGTCCAGATCAAAATGGAGAAAGGAACACAAACGAAGGAAGGCTCAGAGAGAGGCTGGGGCGAAGACGGAATCAAGTACCAACCTACCGCTAACAAGACGGACAGGGAGGAACCAAATCCTATCGAAAAGATGCCAGTGGGGAGAAAGTTATTTTTTACACAGGAGCAAGAGGCCAAAGAAAAGCATGATCGAGCAGTGGCTGAGGATGAAATGCTTACTGACAATTTCGACTCAGGTTCGGAGCAGTCTTTAGATATCATAGTGAATGTGGTATCGGTGCTCCCCAGGGAATTCGACCAAATAACCGAGGTCGAAGAGGTGGATAATAATACTGAAATCAAAATGGCCGCAGATAAACCTTTGTGCTATTATGTGATGAACAACGACTGTGTCAAGGAATAGAATGCGTTCTTAAAATGCCCAAACGAGGCAATGAAAAGTCATGTAAAGCATCTATTCATTACAGGTAAGGTCGAAGACATTCCTGTTAATAAAATCTTAGTGGATTGTGGTGCAACGATGAACATAATGCCACATTTCATGCTGGGGAAAATCGGGAAGTTCGACACCGATACCAAGCCCCATAATATGGTACTCTCCAACTATGAAGGAAAGATGGGTACCAGCTTGGGGGTGATTCAAGTCGATTTGACCATAGGTACTGTTACAAGATCGACCATGTTTATGGTTGTCGAAACGAAAACCAATTATAATCTGTTACTTGGCCGTGAATGGATACATGGGGTAGGGGTTGTGCCTTCATCCATGCATCAGAGAATTACTATATGGCGCTCAGACGTCATTGTGGAAAACATTGAAGCAAATCAAGTTTATTTTAAGACTGCAATTAATCATGTTGACATACGCCATTTTCAAAAGCACTTGGCTAACATAGCTCCATGCAACCCAACCAACTTTACATTTACCCCGAATGACAATGCATACTGTTCGTTATACTTGCATCCTACAAATGGCTTTCAATGGGATCGTGAGGTCGTAGGAGAAGATGACCTTGCATATGAAGCGACGTTCGGAGTCGACCTTACAGGACGGGGAAGCGAATTCAGTGATGATGCCTGAGTTCGAAGCACTTAAAAGTATTTCGGCTTACATAGCCGAAAACAAATTACAAACGACCCTAGAGGCTGAAGTGAAACATATGGCTTTCAAAGTCAACAAAGGTTTAAACCAAGAAGGTCATGGTAAGGACTTCGATCCAGAACCACCTGATAAGGTTCAGGATGAAGTACAAAGCCAGAGGCTCGACGCCATCTACAATGACGAGCCTTTGGGTTTCGAAAAGGATCCGTTGGCAGCCAACATTAAGATGCTAGCGCAAGATCCCCTAGAAGAGACCGACTTGGAGAGGGGGCAACGAAAAGGCAACATATATCAGTGCCAATATCAGCCCACAACTCAAGGTCGAAGTGATCCAGTTGTTAAAGGAGTTCAAAGACTGCTTTGCATGGGATTACGACGATATGCCTGGCTTAAGCAGAGAGCTGGTCGAATTGAAGCTGCCAATTAAGTCTGGAAAGAGGCCAATCAAGCAGAATCCAAGACGGTTTACACCGGTAATTCTCTCAAAGATCAAGGAGGAGGTCGAAAGGCTTCTTCGTTTCAAATTTATTTGAACAACCAGGTGTGTCGAATGGTTAGCAAATATTGTACCAGTTATTAAAAAGAATGGTACTTTGAGGGTTTGCATAGATTTTAGATATTTGAATGCTGTGACCCCAAAGGACGAATATGATAAGTGCAAAATGTAACTATTTTTGTATATAAGTTTTGTTTCACTTATCGATACTTTTTGGTTAATATCCTTCGAATAAACTCCGATTTGTTTATAAAAACGTTTACTTTACATTTTAGTGTATATATTGCGTATCGTGTGAATATCATTGAGTTTAATTGATTTTCTCTCATTTTTGCAGGTATTCAAACAAAGATATCTTGCCATATTCATAAAGAGCATTTAATAAGCTTTCCAGCGCTTCCGACCGTGCGTAAATCAGAGTTACGGTGTAGAAGTTGTGGTCCAAATAAGAGCTGGTTTGCTGTCATGTTCGCATTGCGAGTGTGCCAGTAAATGTTCGCTTAGCAAATGGCTGGCGAGTTCCCAGTAAAGGCTCCCAGAATTGGACAGGGGAGAAAGAGACCAAAGTTTGCTTTGTGAACTATGCAGCGAGCATTCGCTTTGCGAATAAATCGTTCGCACTGCGAACTTCTGGAATTTTGCAAAGGCAGTTTAGCATTTCAGAGGCACTTAAGTGCCATTTTTTGAGGCTCGCTTTACGAGTAAAACGTTCGTTTAGCGAATGTGACAGAATTTGTAATGTTTATAAGTTCATTTTTACCATTTTTTAGGTTATGGTTTTGGGGATTTTTGCTCCCAACTTCATCAAACTTCATTTTTCAGTAGATTAGCTTAGAAAACAACATGGAAGCTTACATGTGGATGATCCAGAATAGATTTATCATCAACCAGCTCTGACAATCCGCGAGATGTTTGGTTTATTCCTCTTCTTCTTTATGTATTCTTTTGTGTTGGGTTTTTGTATAGTTACTCTGAACATATGTATCTTTGTTGATTATAATATTGTATAAAATCTGCTTTACAAATCATTATCGATGTCTTCCTTGATCTTTTTGCATTTATGTTTGGATTTGTGTTGTGTTAGAGATAAACATCACAAATCTTGATTAGGGATGGATATCTATTGTCTAGATGCTAGAGATAGATTTAGAGAATAATCTTTATGGTGTCGGAACTTAATGCCTTCCGTGTTTCGAGGCGTCGTGCGCGAGAGTGACGACGAGAGTAATATGGTTGCTCTCTCAGCTCAGTGTGCCAGAGATGGACACTGTTGTGAGCGATACTGGATGATTTTGACGAGTATTGTAGTATAGTGAAAATGATCGACAAATTTATGTTTGTAACGAGTGGATTATATGTATGCCTGATAAGTTTATTTTCTCTGAAGAATGAATTCTTTTTATGTTGATATTTACTTTTCTGTTTTCTTGTTTGAAACCCATTTAAACCCAAACTCATTGACGCGAGAGACTATCGAACACCATTCTTTCCCTCGAACCGATCTCTGTGGACATGACATAAATCCCGGAGGGAATTCTTCCGAAAATAAATATTTTTGCTGCTTGTCGCTATTCCGTAACCAACAAAATGGCGCCGTTGCCGGGGATTGGTTTTGATATTGAATCGCATTGCGATAGTTTCTTTGTTTTTGAGTTTTGTATATATCGTATATATTGTCTATTTCCATTATGTTTGTTCAAGTGTTGTATACATTTTGTTCCCGTAACGTTTGTTTAAGTGTTTGGTTAGGGCACTTGCTTTTGGTTTGCACGGTGAGGCATCACCATGGCATGAAGGAAGGAAGTTGCTAGCTAAGCATTGTAAAGGCGTCGAGCTTACGACGTAAAACAAGCATGTTTTATTGTTTTTAGTTTCTAATGTTTTTGTTTGTAGTTTGGACGCAAATTTTGGTTGGCTAATTTGAGGATGCATTTAAGGTGATGGTCCAAGTTTAATCGTTTCAACTTGCGGATGTATGGTAGTGATATTGTTAAGTTTTGTACACGTCCAAGGTATGTGTTTATCGCTTTCTAGACTTTAGCATATTCATGATACTTAGGCTTTTTACAAACTTTCATGCCATTCATTCTTTTGTATACTTGTTCTTGTTGTGAATCACTTTAGTTCCCACCTTTTTGTGAGGTAGCTTTCCATTGTTCATATATGTGCGGAGTACCAACATTCTTGTTCTAACTGGATTTTATTATGCTTAATCTTTTGTTTGTGTTAATTATATGAAAGCATGAAAAAGATCAATGCATTTTGTTTCATTCTGAGCACAAATACCTATCCAAATAGTCATTCACCTTGTGAGCGTGTGATCATTTGTAACCCCTTTGAGCTTTTTGATCCATGTTTTATTTGAACTTAATGCTTGTCTATGAGTATTTAGTTCACTTATTTTTTATTGGATTTTGTTTTTTCTTGAACCCTCAACTTTGTGTTGTTGTATGAATTTTTGCCTTGCCTTAGAAAGTAGGGAGTATTCACATGATGATGTGGTTGAATTCAAGTTGGGGAGAGAATGGTTGTTTACTCATTGGTTGGTTTCTATGAGGTTGAAAAAGAAAAGAAAAAAGAAAAAAATATGACAAAGAAAAGAAAATAAAAATGTGAAAAAGAAAGAAAAAGAAAATCCTTGAGAAAAGAAACAAAAAGAGTTAAATAATTGTGCTAAATAAGTATTGTGTTTTGTGTAACACTTGGGATTTTGGAAGAAGTTGATTGGAATTTTTGGTTTGAGTCTTTGTGAGTTTATCACTCCCTTAGGTTTAGGCAAGTTTTTGTTTCAATTACCTTTAGAAATTGCCCCTTGTTTGTTTACCCGACCACGCTACAACCTTGAAATGTGATTCTTGCCTTTGTAGGTTCAATGTGAATTTTTGGATGGTTGCATAATTTAGTTTATTGTTTGCATGATTGTTGCGTGAGTGATAAGTACCCCATTTTGTGTTTTTTCATCTACCGATGATTGTTTTTGCTAGGTGTGATTCACTTTGGAACTTGTGTTGTTTTAGGATGGTTTGGCGTGATTTTTGTATTTTGCATTTGTATCATGACTATGTTGTTGTTGTAGTTTAGTGGTAAGTATTTACTTTGTGTGTACTGTTTTTCATTTGAACCATACATTTGTTTTCGTTTTTCAAAACCTGTTGATTCGTGATTCTTTGGTTATTGCTTTTGTGTTTCTTTAAGTTTGCTTGATTCTTGTTTGCGGACAAACAAGTTTAAGTTGGGGAGAGTTTGATAAGTGAAAAATGTAACTATTTTTGTATATAAGTTTTGTTGCACTTATCGATACTTTTTGGTTAATATCGTTCGAATAAACCTCGGATTGTTTATAAATACGTTTACTTTACATTTTAGTGTATATATTGCGTATCGTGTGAATATCATTGAGTTTAATTGATTTTCTCTCATTTTTGCAGGTATTCAATCAAGGATATCTTGTCTTATTCATAAATAGCATTTAATAAGCTTTCCAACGCTTCAGACCGTGCGTAAAAGTTACGGTGAAGAAGTTGTGGTCCAATAAGAGCTGGTTTGCTGTCAAGTTCGCTTTGCGAGTGTGCCAGCGAATGTTCGGTTGGCGAATGGCTGGCGAGTTCCCAGCGAAGGCTCCCAGAATTGGACAGGGGAGAAAGAGACCAAAGTTCTCTTTACGAACTGTGCAGGGAGCATTCGCTTTGCGAATAAATCGTTCGAACTGAGAACTTCTGGAATTTTGCAAAGGCGGTTTAGCATTTTAGAGGCACTTAAGTGCCATTTTTTGAGGCTCGCTTTGCGAGTAAAACGTTCGCTTAGCGAATGTGACAGAATTTGTAATGTTTATAAGTTCATTTTTACCATTATTTAGGTTATGGTTTTGGGGATTTTTGCTCCCAACTCCATCAAACGTCATTTTTCAGTAGATTAGCTTAAAAAATAACATGGAAGCTTGCATGTGGATGATCCGGAGTGGATTTCTCATCAACCGACTCTGAAAATCTGCGAGATGTTTGGTTTATTCCTCTTCTTCGTTATGTATCCTTTTATGTTGGGTTTTTGTATAGTTACTCTGAACATATGTATCTTTGTTGTTTATAATATTGTATAAAATATGCTTTACAAATCATTATCGATGTCTTCCTTGATATTTTTGCATTTATGTTTGGATTTGTGTTGTGTTAGAGATAAAACTTTAGGGACAAAACTTTAGGGAGCATGTTGGCTCAAGAGGATGAAAATGGTGTCGGAAGAGCCATTTACTACCTTAGTAGGGTTTTAAACGATGCAGAAACTAGGTATAACGTAGTTGAAAATTTGTGTTTATGCTTGTATTTCTCTTGTACAAAGTTGAAGCATTATATAAAACCATTTGATGTTTATGTTTCGTCTAATTTTGATATCATTAAACATATGTTGTCTAAACCAATTTTGCACAGTCTAATTGGTAAATGGGCATTAGCTTTAACTGAGTATTCCCTAACTTACATGCCTTTAAAGGCTGTTAAGGGACAAGTGGTAGCGGACTTCATCGTCGACCACTCTATAAACGAAAACATGTTAAACTATCTTGAGCTCGAACCTTGGAAATTTTTTTTCTACGGTTCCAGTCATAAAGATGCTACAGGCGTAGGAGTCTTGATTATTTCTCCTAATAAAATTCCAACACAATTCAAGTATAAAGTCGAAGGAGTTTGTTTAAATAATGAGGCTGAATATGAGGTTTTAATAGCCGGACTTGACATTTTGTTGGAATTGGGGGCAACTCGAGTCGAAATAATGGGAGACTCAGAGTTAGTTATAAAACAAATCACAAAGGAGTACAAGTGTGTTAAAGAAAATCTCATTATGTACTTTGTAATAGCCAATCGATTACTGAAAAGGTTCGAAGTGGTAAGCATTCGACACATACCTCGACTGGAGAATCAAGTGGCTAATGACTTAGCTCAGATTTCTTCTGGGTATAAAATTTTGAAGGAAAAATTAGAAGATGCAATCAAAGTCAGAGGAAGAGTTGTGTCAGCCAGATTGTCCCCATCAGATTTGGAAACACGAAGTTAGGATACCCTGATAAAGAAAATTTCGAAACCTTAGCAATAGATAGTTTCACGCAATCAAATTCATTCAAAAATACATTATCTATAGGTTTGGAATCCCAGAAACCATTACAACGGATTAAGGATCAGTGTTCACTGGTCGAAGAATGCAAGAATTTGCTAAAGAAATAGGTTGCAAACTATTAACCTCTACACCTTATTACGCTCAGGCTAATGGTTAGGTCGAAGCAGCAAACAAAGTAGTGATTAGTTTAATTAAGAAACATGTAGGAAAGAAGCCTAGAAGTTGGCACACGACTTTGGACCAGGTTCTTTGGGCATGTCGAACCTCCCCCAAAGAGGTTACTAATTCCACACCATTTCGATTGACTTTTGGTCATACAGTATTACCAGTTGAGATCTATCTTCAGTCGACGAGAATTCAGAGGCATCATGAGATCCCATCTAAGGAATATTGGAACATGATGTTAGATGAATTAGTGGCCTTAGATGAGGAAAGGCTTAATGCTTTAGAGTTATTGAAAAGATAGAAGAAGAGAGTAGAAAAGTCTTATAATAAGAAAGTCAAAGTTAAGACGTTTTTGCCTGAAGAATTGGGTTGGAAAGTAGTTTTGCCTATGGATCGAAAAGATAGAGCCTTGGGGAAATGGTCCCCTAAATGGGAAGGCCCTTTTCAAATCATACAAGTCTTTTCGAATGGTGCTTATGAGATCGAAGAGTTAGATCAAGATAAGAGAATCTTAAGTGTAAACGGGAAGTATTTGATAAAATATAAGCCTGCACTTCAAGAAGTAAAAATAGCTAAAGAATAATCACACATAAAATAATCGAAAGCTAACATGGTAAAATTTGTTGCCAAGATGGCTAAATCTGATACAATCAAAAGAACCCCGAAGGGTTCAAAAAGTCATTACATAATCCAAAAAGTGATGATAAAAGTTTAAACTAAAAGGAACTAGAACTAAAATGGAAGGGAGGCCTTCATGCTAAGGTACTTCGCCTTCAAAAGATCTAGCCGCTTCTCAGAGACGGACTTAGTCGACCTCAGGACCTTCAGTTGTTCTTCTAACTTTTGAGCCTTGTCAGCAAAGCTCAGCCCAACTTCAAGCTCTTTCTCCATTTTAGAGTTATCAAACTTCTGAAGCTCAACATTCTGTTTCTTGGCCTTAAAATTTTTGGCCTGTAGTTCTCTTATCTGTTCTTCCCAGGAATGGATATTTCGATTGTTGGTTTCGATTTCAGCCTTGTTGTCTTCTTGGGCTTTCTCTAAATCAGCCAAGCGATTGGTCGAATCTGAGACAGCATCCCATGCAGCCGCTACAGAGCCAGTATAACTTTCGATGTCTTTTGAGCTTTGATTGATTTTGGTAACTTCAGCAGTAACTTGGTCGATCATTGAAGTCAGCTCTAAGAAGACATTTGCAAATTCAGGAGAGGTGGTCAGGATGTCAACCTTTTTAAGAAGACCCTTCAAGGCAAGAGGAGAAATAGGATCAGACTCTATGAGTCGAAAAAGGCCACCTTTGAAAACCTTTTCTTTAATCTTTACAAGTATTTCGCTAGCAGGGTTATTGGTTGATCGACCACCAGACACTGAAGGAGAGCTGAGACTTTTTTTAGACGAACTCCCTCTAGAGCCAATAAAAGCCTTTAGGTATTCTCGAGGGTTTCTCTTTTTCAAGGCCACCAGCTCTTCTGCAGAAAGGGTCACAAAGGCGCTGCCTGAATCTGTCGCAATCGACGAACCAAGATTAGGGTTCGGTTCGACGATTATCTCCTCATGAGTGCCTTCATCCTCTTCTTCCTCCTGGTCATCATCATCTTCGACATTTTCAGGATCATCCAAGAACTCCTCAATAGGCATCAAATAGTTCTAAAATGCATAGTGAGCTTCCCTTTCTTCCATGTGATCATCTGGATCTTGCTGAGTGACATCCATACGTTTGACTCTTGGAGAACCATCTTTAGCTTCCTCTTTGACAAGGGTGTGAGGGTTATCCACTTCCGTAATTGCTTCAGTTTCTATGTCCTTTTCCTGACCACCTTCGTGTTCAGAGCCCCTGGTGTGAGAATTCTGAGTAGTGGTCTTGGGTGGCGAAGTTTCGCGTTGTTCCCCAACTGTTTGATTTATTTCGCTCATTGAGCTCTTCTCAGAATCCTTTGCACAAGTGGGATGATACGTTGGTTCGCATTCACTGTTGAGGAGTGTGGTGTTGGTTGATTTAGCAGTTGGTTGAGTAGAAACTCCTGCATCAGCCTAAAAAGAATATTCGAAGTCAGTAGTCAAATAAGATTACTAAGAATTTAATTAAGTATAAAAATAGGTACCTTAGGAGCTTCAACCCCAGGACTTGAGTTGTCACTTTCAGCTGGTCCGCAGCCTTCTTCGACATCTGTACAGGAGTTGGTTCCAAAATTGTTAAGTTAGTGGGTTTCTTTGTCGGGGCCTTTACACCTTTTGCTTGAGATTGAGCAAGGGCTTCGCTCATCTTAAGTTGCCTTTTCTTTTTCTTAAGTGGTTGTTCAGCAGTCGGAGATAGATCTTCATAATCCGATTCGACTACCACAACCGCATATTCCTTTGCCTTCCTTTTTTGGGGAGTCGGGGGTAGCTTTCGAGTGCCCTGAAAAGGAAAATGTTAGAAAAGAATGGAATATATGAAAAGCACCAGAATTAATAAGGGGTTTGAAATACCTTTGTTGTTGTTGCTGTTTTACTTCCTCATTCTTCTTTTACTTCGGAAGGTTTCCTAACTGGTGGTTTCTTTGGCGGAATTTTCACGGCTAAAGAAAAATATAAGACAGCTATTCTATGTAAAAGAAAGTAAATAAGAAAATGATGGGTCGAAATCCTCCCATTCCACACCTTCATATATTTCAGATTCGATGCAAACATATTCGATCCCAATATGAAGATGCCCTTTGAAACTGTCTAGTGTATGTTTGGTTGGAACCACCCGTTGCGCTTTAGGTTTCGATTGTTGGCAAAGGATTTTGATAGAATCCCCATAGACGAACCAGTCTGGAAATGGAGGGGAAATGGCCACCCCAAAATCAGCGCTTGGTAGTCAAGGGAATTTGGGAGGAAACATATTGAAAGCCGTTTCGTACTGTTTCTCAAGAGGAACGTACGAAGGGATCTTTAAGTTCTCCATTTTCTTTAAAAAAAATTCCTTCAGAGTAACAGCTGCATCGTGGACGGTTCGACCAAGGTCATCTGGTCGATAAATAGTTTCAAAGTATTTTTGGAAGGCTTGGATTTCTTTAATATGCGTCGAAGTACCTTTCTTCACTCTTTCCTGCACAGAGAGGAAAGCCCTGTTAATGTGGTGTGTAAATGCAGCCACGTCGAAAAATTCCTCTGCATAGCAAGCCTTCCACCAGTCATCAAATTGTTGAGTGCAGAGAAAGTTTGGTTTGAAAGCTACTGGAAGAAGTTGTGTTCGACCAGCATACCGTGCATTTTGCTTGATAGCTACGGCTTCAGAGTGAACTACGTTGTAAAGGAGGAGGAGGTGTTTCTTTTCATACATGGGTCTGGGTAAAACTTGAACCAGTCCAAATTGTTGAGCGACTAGATTTGGTTGGTAAGCAATGAAAGTAACTTAGCTTTTTGAGGGGTTGAATCCGAGGGTTAAAACCCTAGGAGTCAAAAAGGCTTCCCAAATCGCAGTAAGACGACACCGGGAATGGCCCGGTGAACCACTCAGGACCATATTTCCTTGCAGCGATGAGAGCCATATGGGGTGTGAAGTCATAACGTTTCACGAACATCATGATAAAATTGGTAAAAGTTTGTTGAATGGGTCGACCATCATCAACAGAAGTCACCTTCGCTAGGCGTGGACCTTATACCCTTCTATTCCTCACTTCGTCAGCATCTTCGTTGATTTGGTTCTTGTGGGGAAGACAGGCTTCGAATGAAGCGTTCAACCACAGTTGTAGAAGCCAGAAGGGTCAGAAAGAAGGAGATTCCCTTTATCACCCAGATACTTGAGTTGGGTAACGCCTTCGCTCATGGATTCATAGTGGTTAGCGAGAATCCGTTCGCTCAGACAAAGGTTGTGGCCAGCATGGAGTTGGTTCGCCATAGTCAGGAATTTCCTAGCAACTTGAAGTGACTTCGAACAGAAGACACAGCGAGACAGCCATAAAGTTAAAAAAGCTATGTGTTCAACATCTGAAACCTCCTCCGTGTCCCTATCGTGATAATGTGCAATATGAGTCGAATACGCTGCCTTAGAGGTCGAAAAGCTAATAGTATCATCAGCCATAAACTCAGGGTCATAAGTGTTCTCAGTTATTTTAAGTCCTGTGATAGCGGCTACGTCGAACAGAGTTGGTGTAATCATTCCACATGGAAGATGGAGTGTCTAATGTGTGCTGTCCCAGAAATATAAGGACAAAACAAGCATGCTCGAACAATTTTCAGGTCCTACTTTCAACGGCATGATTAAGTCATAAATACCCATTTCTTTCCAAACCTCAGATTTTGTTTTCTCCAACTTACTCAACCATCCTAAATAGTCAGAGGGGTTCTTCAAAGATGGACTAGCCCTAAATACCCTAAAATTGTTTATATACCTAAGATCAATGGCCTCTTCAGTCGGAGGATTATCTTGGTTACCGGGTTTGGGATCTTCATTGCTAGCCCTAGGTTTTTTAGCTTGACTTATGGGTCAGTCAAAGGACCACACAAAGCCAGAGGCTTACCAGAAACAGTTAAAGGGATAAGTACCTAAGAAGCATAAATTCTTCTTTTCTCTTGAGCAAGAGGTTCAGGTAGGTACTTTCATTGCCCACCATGGTAGGTCCAGTGATGGAATCGAACGGTGGAAGTTGAGATACCTTCTTGGGAGCTCTTGCAGGCTTGCCAGGTTCTTTGGTAGTCTTGTTAGCATCCTTGGCTGACCGTGTGGAGGAAGCCATTATTGGGATGAAATGAAGAAAACGAGTTCTTTTGAAATATGAGAGGTTTTCTAAGAGATTTGAGAGTGAGAGAGCGTAAAAACTAAAAAAATTTATGAAAGGGGTATTTATAAGGTTGGGAGTGGAAACGGTTTTAGAAGTTAATTTAGTGGTAAAATTGGGAGTGGGACGCGTGTCCTCCCCACGATCTCTTATAAAACGGTGGCAATTAATGCCTACCCCCCATGATCTCCTAGACTCTAGGCAACGCGATGATGGTGAAGATTCTTGCAAGCTTTGAGGGGACGTGTCAGACATGGTAATGATGGCTATGACATCATAGGTCTGCTGATAGGAAAGTGAACAGTTTTATAACGTTGGAACCATAAGTAAATGTCGAAACATCGCAAGGACTAAGTGAGGCATTTAATGACACTATCAGAAAATGCCTTTTTCTTCAATTGTGTCGAAAATGACATTTTTAGGGGGCAATTTGTTGGCTCCTAATTTCGACGCCTGATATTGGATTAAGAGTATTAATCAAAGAAATGGAATTTTTGAGAAGTTTTGGAAGACTTCGACTGGAATGGTATTCCCAAAAATTCTAGTCGAAAGCATCCTTGTACAAGAGAGGCATATTTTATGGACTTAGAAATATTTCTAACAATCGGGAAATATGGTTCGACGGAAGCCTGACTGATGACGTTCGATTCAAGATTTGAATTCAAATAAGGGAGGGAACTTTGCTCTTATCCATTTGATAGAAGGAGACACGTGGAGCACATTTGAAAGACGAAGACATGCAGAATGCCATTTGTCTCACTCTAATTAGTAGGCCGTTAGGCGTAGTTATTTTCGACTATTATAAATAGCAAGTCTTAGTGTTAGGATTTGTGTGTGTTCAAGTTTGTACAAATTCCTCAATTACTCAAAGTACCCGCGTGTAGAGCAACGAGTGTGTGAGAAATGTACGTTTTATGTAACACCATCTTTCTTATTCAATGCAATTCAGTTAATCTTTGCCCAGAAATTTATCTCTTATCTTTTACCTTTGCAAGTTATTTTCCAATGCACTTTTAATCATTTCCCTGCATTACGTTTCCTTTAGTATTGTCGAAGTAAACTTTCTCTAAATCATGAATATTGTCGAAATGTTCATCCTTTTCCAAATATCATTTTAAGTTATTTAGCACATGTCTTAGGATTTTGTATGATCGATCCTGCAAGTTATCCCATTTCTTATTGATTTGGTAAGACCAGAGGTTGTTTGGTAATTTTCACAGTAAACACAAAATACATGTTTTTTTACCAGAGGATAAACTCGCTTTCTTGGTGGATCCTCGATAGTAGGATCTGAAGGCCTCTCAAGAAACTTCTAAAGTTAGGTATCTATAATGGCACGAGAGATTTAGACGAGCACGTTGAACATGTAGAGACCATGCTTAACTTCCACCACGCCCGTGGAGTTGTAAAATGCAAGCTATTTGTGATGAATCTCAAAGAAGTTTCCATGACGTGGTTCAAGATCCTGCTCGACGAGTGCATAAATTCTTGGAAGAAGCTATGTGATTCCTTTACTGCACAGTTCACTACTTGAAAGCTGAAACCCAGTATAATATATGTACTTTATGGGATCCAACAAAAGAAGACATGAATCCTATGAGAATACATGGACCGGTTCACCAAGGTGGTGGTAGAAGTCAGGGGGATGAATGACAGGTTGAAGTGTTGAATATTTAAGAAGGGGCTTAGGGAAAACTCAATCAACTTGGCAATTCTTCTCTTAATTGTTCCCTTAGACGGGTTCTTTGGTCTAGGAAGACCTCATGTGATGTATGTGATGTAATAAAATTTTCCTCTCTAGTCTTCCTCCCATTCATCATTGTTATTTTACCTCCTTTTCATTTGTGAATACTTTGGGGGTGACCTATCTGCTGTTTCAAGCATTACTTTAGGAAAAGCAATGAGCTAAGTTTGGGGTTGTGATCGGTCACCATTTTTAATATGTTTCCATCACTTGTTAGGCATTAATCCATGTAATCGATAATACTTTCTTTCGTATTTTTACTGCTTTTCAAGTTAATTTTACTTTTCGCAAAGTTATTTTCGTATTTCAGTATTTTAAGTTTATTTCAATTATTCTGCATTTTACGCTTTGGTTTGTTGGTTTTAAGTGTTTCCAGGTTCAGATAATAAGACCCAAAAGACTCGGCGAAAGAAAATGAAAATCCGGGATTCCGAAATTCAAATTTTGGAGTTACAAGAGGCCTGACACGGCCACCCGTGTCACCTGACACGGGCCGTGTCAGGAGGAGGAGCCTTCTCAAGAAAAAGAAGAAGAAATGGCGCATCCAGGGGGCTGACACGGTGGCCCGTGTCAGCTGACACGGCCCGTGTCAGCATGTCTGGAGCAGGTTACCTTGTTTTTTGGATCCAGGGGGCCAACACGGCCACTCGTGTTAGCTGACACGGACCGTGTTGGCCAAGGCGCTGATGTTCCCTAATTTTTGAGTTTTCACTAGGAATTTGATCTGCGAGGGTATTCTGGACATTTCCAACCAAGGATATTGTGCTTTGACTATTTAGAGGAGTGTTTACGAGATAGAAAGGGACTTTTTTGACGACAGAGCAATTAGGACTATACCATAAATTCAAAGACACGCTGTCTAAGACTTCTTGAGAAATTAGGACTATACCATAGTCTCTTAAGTAAAGCAAATCAAAGACTAATTGTCAATGACTTCTTGAGAATTCTAACTAAACTTAGTCTCTCAAGGAAATTAACAACCGTTAATAAAATTCATTGTGTTTACAAGAGTGCTTCTTAACAAGCATATTACACACAATGATATTCACTTTATACACCTGAGAATATTAGAAGTAAAATTCAGTGTTTCTTCAATCTTTTTCCTTCTTGATGATGGTTTTGTTCAATGAATTTTCTTCATCATGAAGTTTCTACTCAAGAGCTTTTTTATTAGTTATTCATCATCGTTGTTTCACATAAATCCTTTGAAATTTATACATAGGAAGAATTAGATCTGTTGGAGGATAAGATTGAAGCTTTCTTCGAAATGCAATGTAGCCTTGGAGTAGGTAGAATAAGCTGGAAATCTTGGGTAGTAGGTGATCGATAAAATAGCAAGTGTATTATTTTCGCCGATGTAGTTAAAATAGGGGTTTATCCCTAGTATCGATCTCGAGGATTGCGTATGAATATGAGTTCTAGTAATAATTCAATTAAACAAAAAGCACTTGGGGTTTAGGATTTGGTTTGTAAATGATAAAATAACGGTAAGAAAATAAAGCAAAATAATAAAATTGATCTTTAGCAGATATGAGAAGCATGCTAGGGCAAGGTGTATGAATTTCCTTGTAACAACCTTAATCCTTATTTCCAAGACATGACTTAAAACAAACATTTAGCGATTCTCAAGTTAATTTTTCCCCAATGCCTTAGGAATAAAAACCTTTGATATTCATCCTAAACCTTAAGTTCTTAGAGATTTAAGATGAAATCAAGCATTTAGTTTTATCAAGAATGTTACAGTTACTACAGGTTATCCCTAGTCCTAGGTGATATCTACTGTAACATTATCGCAGAAAAAGCGTTAACAATGGTTTATCCGACCTAAAAGTTAACCGTAAATCAATTCCTATTTGTCTGATAGAAAAAGCGTTAAAAACATTGTACGATAAAAATGATTATGAAAAATCACATAAATTACTGAACAAAGGAAATCAAGGTCATTACAGAGTCAATTTAGGGACACCCCCTAGCATTGGGGGGTTTAGCTACTCATAGTATTCAAAGACAAAACAATAATAATATTCAACATTAAAAGAAATTTAGATTCCTTTGATCTTCAATCGCTCCTGCTCATGAAAATCTTCGTTCTCCAATTCTCTTGATCGCTCCAATCTTGATCGTAAAGTTTCCCCGTCGTCAAAAAGTCCATTTCTTTCTCGTAAAAACTCCTCTAAATAGTCAAAACACAATATCCTTGGTTGGAAATGTCCAGAATACCCTCCAGGTCAAATTCCCAGTGAAAACTAAAAAATCAGGGAACATCAGCGCCTTGGCCAACTCGGCCCGTGTCAGCTGACACGGGTGGCCGTGTTGACCCCCTGGATCCACAAAAACAAGGCAACCTGCTCCAGACATGCTGACACGGGCGGCCGTGTCAGCCCCTTGGATGCGCCCTTTCTTCTTCTTTTTCTTGATAAGGCTCGTCCTCCTGACACGGCCTGTGTCAGGCCTCCTGTAACTCCAAAATTTGAATTTCGGAATCCCGAATTTTCATTTTCTTTCGCTGAGTCTTTTGGGTCTTATTACCTGAACCTGGAAACACTCAAAACCAACAAACCAAAGCGTAAAATGCAGAATAATTAAAATAAACTTAAAATACCGAAATGCAAAAATAACTTTGCAAAAAGTAAAATTAACTTGAAAAGCAGTAAAAAGACGAAAGAAAGTATTACTGATTACATGGATTAATGCCTAACAAGTGATGCAAACATAGTAAAAATGGTGACCGATCAGTAGGTATAAAATCTTTTATAGTCGTTGCAGTAGTAATATTGATTTGACTTTTGACTAGTATAGTACATGAAAGCTATTTACCCATTTTAATACTCTAGAACATTGATTTTAAACACGATATATTTATCATGTGTTCAGATTTCAGAACCTTGATAATAGACATCAAAGTTTGATGACATGATAAAGCTTGGATGACTTAGAGATCATCAGAGGAGAATTTATCATAAGTTTTGACTGGTGATAACCAGAGTTAACATTATCTCTAGAACTTCTTCATTGATTCAGATTTTCATAGTGATGCCCAAAGTTCAGAGGCTCTTTATTAGAGTCCAGAGTCTCTATTCAGAGTCTCTCAAGTAGAAAAGTTTAGAGTTTGATTGGATCATCTTTGTCAATTATCTTGGTTTGATCAGAATCATATCTACCTATCTTCTTATATGATCAGATTTTACTTTACTTTACTTTAAGCTTGCTCAGAGTCTGCACACTTAACAAACTAGTTAGAGTATAAAATTGTTCTTTACACTTTTTTAATCATCAAAAATCAAGGATAGTTGTAGAACCAAACTTGTTCCAACAATCTCCTTTTTTTTTATGATGACAAATCCATGTATTTTAATGAACAAATTTTACTAGGATAATCATATTTATAAAACATCAGAGATAGGTTTATAAGTTGCCCTGAGTTTTATATTTATAAGAGTTTCTTCAGAGTGAGGTTTGTAAGCTCCCCTAGAGCTTAAGACTAGAAAAATTTGTTTCACAATAACTTAACCAGTAAAACGAGACATATTAGGCTTACCAATTTTGTGAAAACAATAATGGAAATCATATATCCCCCCTTGTCATCAGTAAAAGAGAATATGATAAAATGAGAACCAAACTTTTTATAAATTTGAAACAATGGATAACATAGCCATAAAAAAATTTAAAACAATATTTTATTGTTGGGGTGGAAGTTTAGAGAGGATTGTTGACATCATGTTCTGAATCAGATTGTTAGCCTCTTCTTGGTGATCCAACATGGTCTTTAAAAATTCATTTTTCTTTCTTCAGCTCATCCAGAGTCTTCATAATCACAAAATTAACAACTCCAGAAGTAAGAGATTCAGAAGATGTAGTGCCAAAAGTCGTGTTAACTTCATGTTGAGAATTTGAGATATGTGCAAACCCTGAAGTTTCTCCAACTACAGATGGAACAACTAAGTTATGTTTAGAAATTGGAATCTTATAAGTTGCTTTAGCATCTTGCTAGAACAATAAGATCTGTGCAGAGGAAATTTCAGTTCCAATTTGAGGTAGAACTTGTTTAGGAGATGGGAGTGCCAAACCCTTAGAATTTTGCTAGGGACTCATCAACATACTTCTTTATCTCTAGAATCGGAGTCATGACTTCACTGAATCTGGGAATAAACTTTTCTATAACAGTCTCAAAAGAGATATTCTTGAGGAATGTGAAGTAGTAAATTGATCAATCCATGTATCAAACCATAATGTATTGCTTTAAGCAGGATTAACACAGTTTGTGATAACCTGCCTCATAAAGCTCAGACTTTTAACTATTTTTTATTATATATCTATCCATACTTCACCAAAAGAGGCTTCATGAGTGGTATGTTCAGAATTTATGGTCGGGATTCTTGTCTCTGTATTAGTTTTTGATTCATGGGAAGAAGAGGAAAGTTCAATAATAGATGGATCCTTACCAGAGAAAAATTATCTCTCAATAAAGGAAGCCTTTGATAGGGATAATCCTTCAAGAATAGGGTCACGAATAAGTATGTCAATTTGATTGGATGGAAGAGGTGAGATGTTCATGGGTGTGTCTTCAAAGATGGTTGAATTTTTAGAATAAGGTGGTGATTGAGATTGTTGTTGGGTTATTCAACTGTTGTTGTTTCAGGTTGGCTGGTTGAGGTTATTGTTTGTTGAATGAATGATCCTTATTGAGGTGAAGATGAAGGTTGTGATAGAGATTGATATGTAGGTTGTTGTGGCATTATGTTTACTGTGTTATGTTGAGTTTGTTCATTTGTAGGTGTTATTTCTGGTTCGACTAGTTCAAGTGTATTTATGGTTGAAGATTCATTTAATGGATTGGTAATGGTTGTGATTGAAAAAATAACAAATGAAGTATCAACAATTATAGAGTAAAAAATAGTAAAGGTCTTAGCATTAGAAGACGTACAAGGTTTCTGATGAGCAGAGGCTTCAGCAGATTATTTTTTAGCTTTCTTAGCCATATGCCTTGACTCCTCGACAGTTCTAGAAACCTTAATAGCTTTAACATCTTTTGAAGCTTCAACATCCTTTTCAGCTCCAGCAGGTTTAGAAGCTTTTAGAGCTTCAATAGCTCTAGCAGCTTTAGAGGCCATAGTAGCGCCAACAACACTAGCACCTTCTGCAGCTTTGGCAGCTTCTGCAGCTCTAGCAGCTTCAAAAACTTCCCTTTTCTAATATTTAGAAGCTTCATTAGTTGCAGACCTCGGAGTTCTTGTAGATGTATCAGACTTATTTGGTTACTTAGCTGGAGAAGGAGGAGGCAGATTGGACATTCCTTGACCAACCTTTTTAGACTTTTTTTTCCTTTTGAGAGTTCCACCAGGAGGAAAATCCATCAAGTTGTGAAAGTCCACACCAGGATCAGTTAGATCTTCTAAACAGATTTTCATGTAAGGCCATAGAATATCTGGGGGGGGGGGGGGGGTCCAGCTTAGTGAATACATGAAAGTCATCTATTTCTACCCTTCTGGTTGAGAGAGATTCCCTGTTCAACACACCTGGATTTACAACATCTGTAATCATAAACATATTTTTTAGATTCCTTCCATTGAAGGATTTTCCTACATCCATGTAGAGATCATCATGAAAGCTCATTTATTCCATCTTAGCTACCAGCTTGCTTTCAACTAGGATATCAAAATTTAGCCTGCCTAAAGGAATCCAATTCTTATGTTTGCTGCCTAAGTTCCTTGTTTCTTTGACCATCACCCTCAAGTATTTGAACAAGATGGAAGAAAGATTCATCTTTATACATTTTTCAGATAATACAACATCTATTTTTGGTCAACATTAATGTTGTCAGCAGAGTTTCTAGTAGGGAGATATGAATACATCCCAAGAGAGTCTTGGCCCAAATCCTTGACTTAGACTTAAGATTCTTGACACCTGAGTCTGACCCTTTTAGAAATATGATAGCTACAACTTCATTCATCCCCTCTTTGAAAATTTGATAACATCTTTTTGCAGACCTATCAAGGTTCAGTAATTGGCAATGGATTCCTCAGAAATTTTAATCGTCTGATCCAGAACACTAGAGAAGACCTGAACATCTGTAACTTCTGCATGAATCCAAAAATCTTTTACCAATGTAGTATAAACTGGTCACTTCAATATGTTGAAGTAGAGTTCCCAACCATAGTTTGCAATATCACCAAAGAGATCAATCCCATTTTTCTTTAGATTATCAAAATCTACAATAGATTCACAGAGAACCTCCAACTCATCCAATGGAGTATATAAAGAGATCTCAAGAATTTCTTCCATCATAATAGCTCCCCATTGAGACTAATTTTGTTTACCTTGTTGTTGTTATAGACATTCTTGTGTGCAAATGATGATGGTCATCCATGATTAGGGTTTAAGGTTTTGGAGAGAGAGAAAGAAACGAAGATGAAAAGTTTCAAGTGTGGGTTGTGAGAAGAAGTTGTGTGGTGTGTGAGAAGTGAGTGCATCATGGGTTTAAATAAAGAAATTAATGATTAACGATATTTTGAAAACATGCAATCTGACATGGGAGGAAAAATGAAATGATTTTCTCTTTAATCAAGAATTAGTATCCCCAATAGGTCACCTCAACTGTTCAGCTGGCTTATGACAACTATCTCACATTAAAGCCACACATGCAACTCTTGATTTTCACCATAAATGTCAAAATAGTAAAACAAATCAAGAGGGATTCTGAGTAAGACATTCTGATTTATCTTCTGTTACCTTATCTAATGATCTGTTTTCTTGTTGAGTTCATCAAAAGTTATGGTATCAAAGTCAGATTAGCTTATCTCCAGACCTGGAGGCTTAAAACTAGCTTTGACTTTCTGAGATTCAAGCAATACATTCTAAACCGATAATTTAACTCTCCTGGTTTTCTTCAGAACCTATAAAGCCATTTGGATTAAGTTCTAGATCTTGGAGCATATGCCTTCTTTCCTTTGTGTGTAGAGAGCATCCATTTTCCAGGTACCATAATTGATGTCTCATCTTTGTTATTAAGAATGTCTACAACGTAAACAATTTGATCTTTTGGTACCCACATATTTTTGGGTCCTATAAGATTAGTTTTCCAGTAAGTTGGGTTTATGAGCAGAATATAAATGGTAATATTGACCATAGATTAAATGCTAATGCATTGTTCTTGGCTTTTCACTTTATTTTTAGATTTAGACTCCAGAATGATATGCTTGAGAAGAAGAGTTCTTCTTGTACTTGGTTATAGTTTTGAAGAAGACAAACACATCAACAAAAGAAGTCAAAGCTTGAAGACTAGAGAAATCAAGTTCAAATGATCATAAGCTTTGAAAGTCAATGGAAGAAAGATGGTTGAGTATATTTTACAATTCAACTATATTTATCTTAATTGCTTGGAATTATCATAATCATTTCATCTTAGTTCATACATTCATTTTAACATCATATGGAAACTTGTTGAACCTTATTTTTTAAGTATTTTTTAAAAACATGTTAGGTGTAATCAGTTACACCATTTCAGGTAATCGATTACACCATTTCAGGTAATCGGTTACACAAACGAATTTTTGAATAATTTGTTTTGCAATGTCAAGTGTAACCGGTTACACATTCAACAATTTCAATTTTTCATATACCCCTTCAGATGTAACCGGTTACAAGAAGTGGTGTAACCGGTTACCACTGAAGCAGTGTCACTTTTTTCATGAAAAATCTAATTCCAACGGTTTGCACCTTTAATACATCAATCATGACAATGTTTCATGAATATACACTCTTTCAGAAGGATATATATATATATATATATATATATATATATATATATATATATATATATATATATATATATATATGGGGTTTGCTAACGTAGACCGACTAGGTTTTATGAAGGTCTATTTTAGCAACATGCACCTTAAGGTGCATTTAACTATTTTTTAGTTAAAGCTTGCTAAAACACACCTTCACAAAAACAAGTGGGTGTATTATAGCAAACCCCACAGGAGTTTGCTATAATACACCCACTTATTTTTATGTAGGTGTGTTTTAGTAACATGCACCTTAAGGTGCATTTAAGAATTTTTTAGTTAAAATTTGTTAATATAGACCTTCATAATAACAAGTGGGTCTACGTTAGCAAACCCATATATATATATATATATATATTCACGTGATTTGAGTTTTTCAAAAAGAGACTCTTAGACACAAAACTTTCATATTTCAAAAGAGATTCTTTGATATTCAGCTTTCGCATCTCATAATCCAAACAAGTTTCAAAACTTTCAAATATGAAACTTTCTGCACGAACTTTCATACATATTCATTAAAGTTGCATTCATATTATTTTGAGCACTTAGGTGTATATATTTGGATTATTATGATCAATACAAAGAGAAAATCAATTAATACATAATTGATTCAAGAGCTATAACTTCTATTACAAACTCATATTTGTATATACCTTGTTGTCTAGGATTGTTAGAAACATAAGAGTTCAAAAGAAAGGATTGTTTGCTTTTTCTCGTGTATTGCTTATGTTAGAAGATTGTAGGATAGGTCTTGGTTGAAAACTTGTACAAAGATCTGACATAATGGAAAATTTCTCACAAGGAGTGAGGGGGTTGGAGTACTCTCGGATTGTGAGGGGAACCAATATATATTTTTGTCTCCTTTACTTTCTGCATTTATTTTTCAGTATAGTTGATTTCATATCAGTTATGAAAAATAACAAAACCAGTGCTAATGCTACAAATTGAGAAAAGTCCAATAAATCTAATTCACCCCCTCTCTTAGAGATTGCGCATAAACTTACAATTGGAATTAGAGCAGATTCAAATAATATGCTCTTGTGATCCATAATGGCTTTTGCAAACCCCGTGTTCATAGATGGTGGCAGCAATAACAAGCCTCCATTATTCTGTGGTGAATACTTCGATTTTTGGAAAATTTGCACGAAGACTCATCTGGAAGCACAAGGAGAAGAAATATGGGATGCTCTCCAAAATAGTCTGCATGTTCCTACAAGTGTTGTCAACGATGTTGGTACAACAAAGATTAAAAGTTCATGGAATGAATATGATAAGAAGAAGGCACTCTATAACAAGAAAGCAATCAACATACTTCAAAGTTCACTTAGCATGGATGAATTCTTTTGTGTCTTTCAATGTACAATGGCAAAACAAATATGGGATACATTGGTGGAAACTCATGAAGGAACCCCTGAAGTAAAGAGATAAATATTGAATATGTTGAGTCAAGAGTACAGGTTATTCAAAATGCAGCCCAGAGAATTAATATTTGCTCTACAAAAGAGATTTGTTCACTTAACCAATCACCTAATTGCTCTTGGTAAAACTTTTACTTACGATGAATTAAATCTTAAAGTGCTTAGGTCTTTAACTAGGGAACAACAACCAAAGGTGATGGTGATATGAGAAAAGAAGAGTCTTTCTACCATGATGTCGACTTCCTTGTTCAGAAAACTTCAAGAGCATGAAATAGAACTTGAAAGATTGGAGAAACATGAAATACAGGTAAACGATTCAAAAGATGTTGTATTATAGACAAGAGTCAAATTTCATGATAGCAATCAAGAGGAGGAATCCATTGATGACAATGATGGTCTTATCAAATTTTTTGAAAAGTTCTTGAGAAAAGAATGAAAAAGGAGATCATTCAGAAACAAACACCAACAAGGAAAGTTACATGTTTTGAATGTGGAAAAATGGGATATGTCAAAAGAGAATGTCCTACACTTGAAAAGAAAGAAAAATTTAAAAGCAATAGTCACAAAAAGGAAAAGAAAGCATATGTAGCATGGGATGACAATGAAATAAGTTCATCTTCAGATGAAGATCATGCATAAAAGACATTAATGGAATCACATCATTCAAGTGATGAAGAACATGAGGTTAGTGATTCTGAAACTGATGATATTTCATCTTAAGATGAATTACAAAGTGTTTTTCATGAATTACATGATGAACATTTGAAAATTTCTAGAAAACATTCAAGTCAAAAGAAAACTATTTTAAATCTAGAAAGTAAGACTAATAACACTCAAGTGGAGTCAGACTTACTAAAAAATTCAGCATGTAATAATTGTTCATCTCTTGAGTCTAAATTTTTTGAATTAAACAAAGTAATTATAAAACTTGAAAAAGGTCAAATTAATTTAGAAAATTTGTTAAGTATTGAAAAATCTTTAAATAATAAATGTGGTATTGGCTTTACTAACTTTGATAAACCTAGTGCAATTCTAATCATATTTGTAAAGGCTACTAACGAATTCAACAATGTAGAGTCAATGACAGAACATGTTGTAAATCATCATAAAAGGTCTTATAATAAGAATATGTTTTTAGAATTATTTGTTTCTATTGTAAAGCAAAAGGCCATATTACTAATCACTACGGGAAAAGAGGGAAAAGAGGGCGCTTTTTTTGCCCTATAAAAGCGTTGTCTAAGCCTGCGCTGTCGTAGGTAAAGACGGCGCTTTTTAATTTATGAAAAATCGCTCTCTAAAAGGGAACTTTAGACAGCGCTTTTAAAAGCGCTGTCTAAAGTATACGTTTAAAATTAAATTTTTTTTTTTATAAACTTTAGAAAGCGCTTTTTCCTTCAAAAGCGCTCTCTAAAGGTGCTTTTAGACAGCGCTTTTGAAAGCGCTGTCTAATGTATACGGAAAATGATTTTTTTATATACCTTTGGAGAGCGCTTTTCCCTAAAAGCGCTCTCTAAAGGGGACTTTAGAGAGCGCTTTTTCCTTAAAAGTGCTCTCTAAAGTATACCTATAATTTTATTGATTTTTTCTACGTATAAAAAATCCCATTTTAGCCTTTTTTTTTTATGCAGAAACCTGCATAGTTTCAAACCAGCATTTCTTATATAATTTCTTGCAACAACTGAATTCTTATACATTTCAAGAAATAGAATTCTTGCAACAACATAATTCATATACATTTCAATAAAATTAACATTCACAAAACTTACAACAAAATTCACAAAATTTACAAAATTCACAAAACTCTTGCAACAACAGAATTCATATACATTAACAGAATTCACAAAATTTACAATAGAATTCATCTTGCAACAGAATTTTCTTATATTCACAAAACTAAAATTTACATTCACAAAACTATACATTCAAAAAATTCTTCTTAGAAGAAAGAATTCGCACAATTCTTCCGTAATATAATTCAATTGTTTCCTTGTGTAACAAGAACACGCCATATCTTTGAAATACTACATAACAAAACAAAATACGCATTATTTAGTTAAAAATAATAAATTATATGACATATCCGATAAATATTAAAATAAATCCTAAGTTATAAAACCATGTATACCCTAATAGGAATCTCCAATTGTCCCATTTGAATGATTTCTCTCATGAACCTCAAAACGAAGTACCCGCAGTCTATGCCATTACGCTGACGAGGGCACTACACATAGACAAACAAATAAGAAATAATATATAGATGTTTTGTGTTATTAAGTAGCATCACTAATAAGCAATATTGTGAAATTTAATATACCTCCACTTTGACCCATGTAATATTGGTTGATCTAGCCCGTGCTACTCGAATCTCTCTTTGTGCACGGTATAGTAGTATAGCTCTATAAAAGAAAAACGTAAACTTAGAACAATGTCACAGAAATAATTAAATATACAAATACACACGAAAATAAATGTGTTAATTTAATTAAAATAAATATGTGCTAATTACCTCGGGAATTTTATTTGGAGAATTGATACTAGCTTTGTCACTAGCATCTTTTAAACCGGAACCGCGCCTTTCCGCCTCATATCTCTCTTTATCCTGCTGCAATGCTTGGACTTGCGCTTGTAGTGCCATTACAGTTTGCATGATTTCTTGGGTGGTGGGATTTTTTTTCTTTGATTGCTTATACAAGGATGATGGAGTCACACCAAATCCTTTACCTCTCACCCGACCGGGATACTCAGGAACATTTAGTACTCGACTAAGAATGCTCCTGCAATCATCCTCACCTGCGGGTATGGATTTAGATAGATTCTCTTGAAATTCACGACAACGAACAACAATAACATGCAAGAACGATTGACAATAACGATGACAAGAACAGCAACAACGAACAATGTTAGAAGTAAGAACAACAACAACAATGTACCTCTTCTTCGTCACGACGGCAGCAGTGAAGTCACGACAATGAACGACGGCAGCAGAACGACGACAACCGCGAATGAACGACGACAATGGCGGATGAACGACGGCAATGGCAAAGGGTTTCATCAGAGAAGAAAGAGAGCAAGGGTTTCAATAGAGAAGAAAGAGAGCAAGGGTCGAGAGAAGAAAATGAATAGAAGCAGTTTCAGAAAATGAAATGAAATGTGTTTTATATTTTAATTAATAAATGACCTTAGAGGGCGCTTTCCTTAAAAAGCGCTTTCTAAAGTGAGGAGACTTAAAGACCTTAGAGGGCGCTTTTCTTAAAGCGCTTTCTAAGGTTAAACTTTAGACAGCGCTTTTCTAAAGCGCTTTCTAAAGGCTATTTTTAGAAGGCTTATAACAACGCTTTGTCCTTAGAAAGCGCTGTCTAAGGTTTACCTGAAAATGTCAAAAAATATAAAAATGAGTCTGGGGCGAGGGGGATTCGAACCCCAGACTCAAAGCATGGCAAACAAATACACAAACCTCCTTGACCAGCGGTACTACGCCCTCATCCATTGTTTATACTCACTCCATAAATATATAAAATACGGTGTCAACATATATATTTAAATATATTATTTGAATAATTTTAAATATAATTTAAAATAAATTAAAATATAATTTAATACAATTTAAAGTATATTTTAAATTATATATTAATATAATTTAAAGTATATTTTAAATTATATATTAATATAATTTATATATATTAAATATAATTTAAATAAGTAAAAATGTTTGTATTTAAAACATATATATTTAAATATATTATTTGAATAATTTAAAATATAATTTAAAATAAATTAAAATATAATTTAATATAATTTAAATATATTAAATATAATTTAAAGTATATTTTAAATTAATATATTTTAAATTATATATTAATATAATTTATATATATTAAATATAATTTAAATAAGTTAAAATGTTTGTATTTAAAACATATATATTTAAATATATTATTTGAATAATTTAAAATATAATTTAAAATAAATTAAAATATAATTAAAATATATTAAATATAATTTGATATATTAATATAATTTAAAGTATATTTTAAATTATATATTAATATAATTTATATATATTAAATATAATTTAAATAAGTTAAAATGTTTGTATTTAAAACATATATATTTAAATATATTATTTGAATAATTTAAAATATAATTTAAAATAAATTAAAATATAATTAAAATATATTAAATATAATTTGATATATTAATATAATTTAAAGTATATTTTAAATTAATATATTTTAAATTATATATTAATATAATTTATATATATTAAATATAATTTAAATAAGTTAAAATGTTTGTATTTAAAACATATATATTTAAATATATTATTTGAATAATTTAAAATATAATTTAAAATAAATTAAAATATAATTTAATATAATTTAAATATATTAAATATAATTTGATATATTAATATAATTTAAAGTATATTTTAAATTATATATTAATATAATTTATATATATTAAATATAATTTAAATAAGTTAAAATGTTTGTATTTAAAACATATATATTTAAATATATTATTTGAATAATTTTAAATATAATTTAAAATAAATTAAAATATAATTTAATATAATTTAAATATATTAAATATAATTTGATATATTAAAATAATTTAAAGTATATTTTAAATTATATATTAATATAATATATATATATTAAATATAATGTAAATAAGTTAAAATATATAATTTAAATATATTAAATATAATTTGATATATTAATATAATTTAAAATTCCTTTCCCTACCTAAAGGGCGTGGGTTCGACCCCCCCTTTTGCCATTGTTTGTGATTCTTGATGTTTTTCAGTATAATTGTGCCAAACAACAAATACAACGCTGTCTCTGAAAATGTTTAGAATTGTTTTATATTTTAATTAGTAAATGACTTTAGAGGGCGTTTTCCCTTAGAAAGCGCTTTCTAAAGTGAAAAGAAATTGAGCCCTATTAGAGCGCTTTCTGAAAGCGCTTTCTAAGGTGATACCTATAGCAGCGCTTTTTAAAAGCGCTTTCTAAGGTGGCACTCTTTTACATACTTTTACAACGCTTTTGAAAAGCGCTTTCTAAAGCCTTTCTTTTAAGGCGCTTTTTTTTAGCGAAATTTTTTTGTTCTTTTTAACAGCGCTTTTGCATAATACCACTGTCTTTTTGGTGTTGTCTAATCATATTTTAGGCGTAGTGAATGCTTTCTACATAAGAAATTATGGTATTCCTTATGGTGAGTATGTATTGGTGAGAAAGGGATCTAACCCAAGAGGAGCCAAAGTAAATTAGGTACCTAAGTACTATTAATTATTTTGTAGGTACTTGAAGATCATATGGTAGTATTGTCAAATCAAGATTGATCTTTCAAGATATATGACCATGTGATATGGTAGTTCTAAAAGTTTTATTGAATAAAAGATGTTTTGAAGAATCATCAACTTTGATATCATCTTTGACTTCATATGCTAGTATTGTGAAGAAGATAAGCATCTTTATATCTTTATATCATTTCCATTATATTATTTTACTCCTTTGGATTTTACTCTTTTTCTTTTTGATAATGTCAATAAGGGGGAGAAGAGATTGTTTTTTTTGTTCTTTTTCAGGATATCAAAGACATCATAGAATAAATTGTAAAAGAAAGAAGGAGATATGCAAGAGAGTGGGAGATATACAAGATAGTGGGAGAGATCAAAGAGTCAAGCAAAAACTTCCCATCAATTTGTTTTGTCATCATCAAAAAGGGGGAGATTGTGAAGATGTTCATCATCCTTCTTAACTTAGTTTTGATGAAGACAAAAGCTTATCAAAGACGAAATATCATAGAAGAAAAAGTTTAGAATCAAGAGTTAAGAATGCATAAGCTTATGGATATTTTGGAATTCAGGGAAATTGATCTTGATGTTAAGGTACTCAATTACAATTCATTATATATAAACTTTAAATGCTAAAAAAGTACTCATATTCATCTCTAAAGTTCTCAAATTATCATGCATAAAAATCTTTGAAGCAAAGACATAAAGAACTTATTTTTAAAAAGCTGTCAGCACTGTTTAAGTCAGGTCTGTTGCACTTTTTATGTCAGATGTGATTAACCGACTTAACAAAACCTGTTGTTATTTAAATTTGGAAAAATTGTTTGAAATTCAAAATTCGTCCTGCACTTGTTAAGTCAGGTGTATGTTGAAACGACTCAACAAGTCCTGGACAAAATTCAAAATAATACCTTTTCATGAACCATTATCATTCTAAACTATTGCAAATCTTCATGAAAATGTATCAAACTTTTGAATCAATTCATAGAGATTTTTTAGGATGTATTTAAGGCAAAATCCATTAGCTTTCAAATTACCTCTTTCATTATTAATTTTTCACATCATTTCAAATAATTTTCTAAGTGTTGATTCTTTTACAAAAATGTTGAAACCTTGTGCATAACTTCAAAATCATTCATAAAAGTTTCATTATATTTTTTTAGCACTTAATATTAATATATTATTGAACTGTACATTGAAAGAGAAGACCAATTGTCTATTGAAATTGATTCAAGAACAACTTCATATTTTCAAATTTGTTCAAGTATTGTGATTGATCACCAAGTGTGTGGTGACTTAATTTGTAAAGAAAGTGTGTGTATTTTTTAAAAGTATTTGCAAATAAAAAGTGGTATATTTTCAATTTGTTGGATAAAGGTCCTTTGAATTGGTTTGATTCAAAGTCCACCATAGTTGTTGGTGTATTTGTGAAATCAAGGAAGTGGTGTGCTTCTTTGTTGTTGTTAGAAGATTGTAGGAGAAGTATTGGGTGAGGCTTGTACAAAGATCTAACAATAGTGAAAATCTCTCACGGGGTGTGAGGGGGCTAGAATATGTACCCTTGGTTGATAAGGGAAACTAGTATAAATCAATGCATTCATTTACTTTTCCGCTCTTTATTTTTCGGTTTCTTGTTCATTCATTTATTCATAATTCCGAAAAAATTCAAGAAACTTGAAAAGTATCATACATCTCTAAAAATACCATTACACCTAATTCACCCATCTTAGGTTGTGCTATCTAATACTTACGTTGATATCATCTTCAACATCAAATCCTTAAGAAGGAGATAAGTGTGTAAATTTTGTGCTATTAATTTTTAGTTGTAATATGTCAGGTGTAATCGGTTACACCATTTTAGGTAACCAGTTACATAAATGAATTTTTGAATAATTTGCTTTGTAATGTCAGGTGTAATCGGTTACACCATTCTAGTAACCAGTTTAACATTAAAAATTTTCAATTTTTCATATACCGCTTCAGGTGTAACCGATTACGAGATATGGTGTAACCGGTTACCACTGAAGTAGTGACACTTTTTCATGAAAAATATGATTCCAACAGTTTGCATGTTTCATACATCAATCATGACAATGTTTCATAAATATACACTCTTTCAGAAGGGTATATTAAAAATATATATTCATGTGGTTTCAGTTTTTCAAAAAGAGAATCTTAGACACAAAACTTTCATATTTAAAAAGAGATTATTTGATATACAACTTTCACATTTTATAATCCAAACAAGTTTCTAAACTTTCAAATATAAAACTTTTTGCATGAACTTTCATACATATTCATTAAAGTTTTATTCATATTATTCTGAGCACTTAGGTGTATATGTTTAGATTGTGAATAATACAAAGAGAAAATAAATTAATACATAATTGATTCAAGAGCTATAACTTCTATTACAAACTCAGATTTGTGTATACCTTGTTATCTAGGATTATTGGAAACAAAAGAGTGAAAAAGAAAGGATTTTTTTCTTTTTCTCTTGTGTTACTTATGTTATAAGATTGTAGGATAAGTCTTGATGGAAGACTTGTACAAAGATATGACATAGTGGAAAATCTCTCACAGGGAGTGAGGATACTGGAGAACTCTCGGATTGTGAGGGAAACCAATATATATTGTTGTGTCCTTTACTTTCTTCATTTATTTTTCAGAATATTTATTTCCATATTAGTTCTGAAAAATAACAACTCCAGTGCTAACGTTGCAAATTGAGAGAAGTCTAATAAATCTAATTCACTCCCTCTCTTAGAGACCACGCATATACTTATAATGCTTTGGTTTATGATAACCATTCTCTCTTTTCCCTTTATCACTAATTCCATAGATCATTGAAGCAATTTTGCTTCTATCTACATTTTTAGTAAACAATTCTTGAGAAGAACCTTCATATGTGTTGGGTTTCGAATTCTGAGATTGGACTTTTTACGGAATCGAAATCAGTGGTCCGGAAGGCCTCCAATGGCAAAAAATAAGTTTCTAGGTTGTTCTTCGAAGTTGTAACCAGTTACCGAACTGAGTGTAACCGGTTACCACTTGAAAAATAGGTTTTTGGGCTGCTTTCGTGCTCGTAAAAATTTGGGAATTGAAAATGACGTAACTTGAGCTCTGTAACTTCGTTTGACGTGCGGTTTGAAGCGTTGGAAAGCTAACGTATAACAATATCTCATGGTGATGCCTTAATAGGATGAATATGATGTATTTAACATTGAATTAATTGGTAATGCATTTATTGTTGTATATGCCTTAGTTGTTATATGGAAGTTGTTTATGTGAAAGTTGCAATTATCGATTTTTTGTGTTTTATTGGTTGTTAGCTACTATTAGCTGCTGCATAATGTTATTTTGATGTCAGTTCCTGATTTATCGTGATTTTAATTGGTATGATGTAGTAATTGACGAATGATGAATATATGCCAATGATAAATGATTGATTAAATATGAATAATTGTTGTGTGACAATAATTTTGTTATGTTTGTGTTGCTACAATGATGTTATTAAGATGATTGTGTTGATGTTGTTGTGCTAGTGTTTTTATGATGACGATATGAACATGATGGAATTATGTTGATGATGTGGCGTTGATGTTGGCACACACGGTCAAGAGTGGACCGATGTGTATGTGTTGATGATGTTGTTGTTGTTGTTGCATGTTGTGAGTCATGCATCCATGTTAGTTCTATTTATGTTATGGCATCGATTCTATGGTGGTTGTTCAAGTGCGAGTAGCTAATTCCTATGGTGGCGAAATTAGTGAAGTGTTACCTATAATGGTGGTAACGATTTTTGTTGTACTTCGATTCAAGAGTGAACCAGATCATATGGTGGTGGATCCTGATCCTATGGTGGTGGATCAGGGAGTGAAATGAACCATGAGAGTTCATGTTTTGGTACAACATGCATTTTCGAGTCGGTTGTTGAATACATTGCATCCTTGTTGCATTTGTATGTTTTGTTGTTGATGACCTTGTTGAATGTTGTTGATGATTGATTTTGGGCGTGAGAATTACGATATGTTGTTGTAAATGATTATGTTAAGTGCAATCTATCTTCCATGTTATGCCTTTTATAATTGATTGTGATTTCTTACCCCTTCTGTTTGAATGTTGCCTTTACACGGGCATTATGCAGATACCCAGGAGTAGCTTTGACTAAAGTAAGTGAAAGGATAACTCTTGAAGTGACTTCCATTAGTTGTCGTTTATTTACTAGGGTCTGCTCTGATCATGTAACACCGGGATGGGAACCGTTTATGTTTATTTCACTTATTATTGTATGTTGGAATTTTGATCTTATGTTGTTGAGAGCTTAACAATATAACTCTCTTGTTTATGTTTTTAAAGTTGAAGTAGAGTTTATGAGACCAATGATGTGAATGTTATATGTTTGATTGTGCTGTTTTTAACTGTGTTCCGCTGCTAAGTCATATCAAATGAGTTTGGATGTCGTGTAAATATCCCAGGTAAATATCAGATGAGTTTAGTTGTCGTGTAAACATCCTAGGTGAAATAAAGTTACATGATTAGCAGGTGTTGTTTGTTGTGTATGTGTGACATCCTATATGATAAGTTGAAAAATCTCTGATTTATTTATGAATTATGTGTTGAGGTAAATAGGGTGTTACATACTCAGGTACCCAAATTGTATTGGGTCCTTGGAGGTTAATACTAGGACCTTTAGGTATCTATGTCATGAGACCACTAGGGGCTTTACCTTCCTAATTTGACACAGAGGCCTAATGTGGCCCTTTTCACCACAAAAACGAAAAATCACTTTAGGATAACCATTCTTTCTATTCCTCCTAGTGGAATAGGAATTTTTCTTATTAGAATTTATAAAGATTTCCACTTTATCAATTGGACTCATAGAAGTGATACTGGGTGATTTGGAGAGATGTGTTATCTGTCATCTCAAATTGTTAATTTCATGGTTTAAACTAGGATAAGTATCATACTGAACTACATATACATTTTCTTCTAGAGTGTTACAGATATGCAACTAGTCATTAACAAGAGATGTATGTCCCTCTTAAAGTGATTCTAAATCCCTTTTATATTTTAAGACTTGTTTCTCAAATTTTAAAACAGTTTTCTTTTAATGAAAACTTTTCTTAAAAGCATTTAAGGCTTCATCATAAATTTCATGAAAAGCGTTAGATAACTCATTGTAAAAAGGTAATAATATGATTTTTAATCACTTACCTTCAAGGTATTTTCCTTCTGACACGTCATCAAACAAATATTTTCTATTTCATATTTATCTGAACTTGGGAGATAAAGAATCTTCATCTTCTTCCCAAGCAATGTAGGGTCTACGACCTTTGACTTTGTGGCCCTTTGTCTTGTAGAACGATTTATTGCTTTTGAGTTTAGTTAAACTTGGATAATGAGTCTTGTAGTGTCCAAGTTTACTACATTTGTAACAAGTCACTTTCTTTTCTTCCTTATTTTATCTTCTCATTTCCTTTGTGGGTTAGATGTTCTGAACTTCACTACGTTTTGATTTGAATGCTTTAGACAATTTCTCTTTATGTATTTTATGTAGTTTCTTACAAACAAACCCATCTCCCCTTCTTTTGAATAATCTTCATTGGTACTATCTTTATCTTCATATACCTTGAACTTGGAAGTGGTTTCCTTTAAGAAATAACTTCTCTTTTACACGTTAACCTTTTAATTCTTCTTCACATTTGCTTCAGTTTCTTTGAGTATTTTCAACTAGTGTTCACGCACAATAAGCTTTCCAAAAAAAGTATAAATGTCTTTGGATTTCAAATCTTTGGACTATTTTATGACAGTCACCTTCAGTTATCATTTCTTACACATAGACCATAATATTTTGTTAGCACAATCATGATTACATAAAGTCTTTCTTGAATTTTCTAAAATGTTGATTATATAGGAGAACCTCATATGCATAAAAGCCACATATTCACTGGGTTCCATTAGAAAGAGTTCATAATCATATGCCAAAGTGTTAATTTTAGATTTATTTAGATCTTTAGTGCTCCAATTGAGAATCTGAACAGTATCTCACATTGTTTTTTTTAATCTATTTTACACTGTGAAATCGAGAAATACACATTAGCACTGAAGGCATAAATTAGTATATTTGTTGTTTTCTAATCATAAGAGCCTTTATTAGTTTCATCATCTGTTTAGTCTATGGGGGATTTATTAACCAAAACACCATCAACAATACTTTTTAGGACAAAAGGACCGTCCTTGATAACAACCCAAAAAGTTTTATCTACAAACATCAAATGTGCATACGTGCATTCTATCCAATACATGTAATATTCTCCCTTGAATATGACAAGTCTATTGTACACACTCTTTGGATCGTCCTTACCTATATTCACAATTTTTTAAGTCATGAGTTTGATTAAAAAACTAGCTCTAAGTCCAATTTTCAGTTTGAATATAGCCGCAAAATGGTCTAGGGGGGTTGAATAGACCTTTCCCAATAAAACGTTGTTTTCAAAATAAGAGTTAAAAAATGTGAGAGAAGATGTTTTGAAAAGAGTTTTAAAAAATATTACATGACCGAGTTAATGTGTAGATGAATTTAATGATAATAATATGATGATAAATAAACTAATCAATAATATGGTAATTAATCCAACTGTATTCAAACAAATATGTTTGAATAGAATCTGATTAATTGATACAACAATCTAGAATTAAAGTATTCTAGAATAACTGCTAGAATAAAATGTTTAGAATAATATATCTAACACAAAACTAAGCTTAAATATTAAATCACTTGAACAATAAAGCCTAATCACATGCAAAATAGAAAGCAAATTAAATCTAAGGACATGCAAATTCATATATAAATTAAAAGAGAAACGGATAAAGATAATGTACATCGATATTTATATTAGTTCAATGCGTCATCCTCGCTTGCACTTAATCTAGTATTCAATGGAAAGCCAATAGAAATTGTTAAGTTTTCCACTAATAGAAAATTTACAGTGTCTTTTTAGTACACATGATAATCACAAATACTGATAACTTAGATCTAACAGCTAAGCTACACATATGTTATTCTTGATTTTCCTTCATTTGTACACAACTTACTAGGATGCAAATCCTCTAAGACTACAATCTTAAATCAACCCACCTTATCATAATCAAAGCACTCTAAAATTTCGTTCATAATGATATTTACTCAATCCTATTCGAACTCCCTTGTCTAAGTCTTTGAACTTATTGAAGGAGATAGAAATTACAAGACCTCTTGGAGAAGAAATTCTTATTTTTATTCATTGGATGTCACAAGAATAATAGAACACATAATGATTATTCTCACAAAAAGATCTCACACTTTCTCTAAAGTTGAGAAGCACTCATCAATGGTGTTTTTGGTTTGTGTAAGAAGATGAACGTTTTCAAAAACAAATCTCACACAACAACTTTACAAACTCAAGAAATCAACAATCAAAAAGATTTTCTTCAAGGTTAATATGAGAGAGAGAGAGAGAGAGAGAGAGAGAGAGAGAGAGAGAGAGAGAGAGAGAGAGAGAACTTTGTGTGATTTATGAACACTCAAGGTTTTTCCAAATGTTAATATGTGGATTATGCAAACATTATTAACTAGAGAGAGAAAAATTAGTTTTTTAGGTGCTAGTGATAAGACACTAAAATAGAGTAAAATAACATCTTGACTTGAATCAAGGGAAAATATGATGATTAGAATCTAGTGAGAGAATAATTTTAGTCAAGAAAAAAAAAGAAAAGAATTTAACATATTTTATTCAAATCAAACCAAAGCATGACTCAAGTCAAGTGATTTGAGTCAAACCAAAGTCTCATTCAAGTCACCCTTCTAATGAACAAATCACAATTGAAAATATTGTTCATGATTTGAGTCAAAAAATATCATGATTCAATCAAGCACCTTAATATTAAAGTCAAATAAAGTGTGATTTGAGTTATGACTCCAATTCCAAAATCCAATTTCTAAAACTTGGTCATGATTCGAATAATGACTTTTCCTCATTTGAGTCATGTGTCCATAAATAAGTTTCTACGAAAATAAAAATGTCATGATTTGAGTCAAAGATTTGCATGATTCAATCATGCTTGCATGAGTTTCATGATTCTAATCACAAACATTTTGATTTGATTCATCTTGTGTTGACTTTTAGTCAAAAGCTGATTTTATGCATGCAAAAGACTTTTTAACGAAGACGACTATATTCTAAGAAATGTGCAAAGAACTAATTGTGAGGGACTAAATTAAGTGAGAGATAAATATAGGAAAAAACACCCAGGAAATTAGAGATACCCTATGAGCAATTTCAAACTGTAAGTGTCTTCTTCATCTAACACATTGTTTTATGGCACTTCGCTTTGAAACGACAATAGAAAGGAAGAATCATGCACAACTCACCAAAGATATAACATATTTTCTCTATGTTGTAGCCTTCACCAACAAGCACATCTCTATGTAGCATCTCTTTTTTCTCTTCAATGTCATCCCGGAAGACACAACACTGTAGACGAAATCCAAGTTTTCCTAGAAAGCCACCAACATATTCTTCAAATAAGTATCCTCTGGAGACATATCACCAATTAGGTAGACATAAATCCCGACCCCAGCCAAAAAATGATTTTGACGCTAGGATTTTGGAAAGCTCAAAGAGACTAGGGTGCATCAAATTGGACGTCATATATACTCGTGTGAGCAACCTCGGAGATACGAGTATCTAGGTAGTTGTTCGAACTGCAGTAAAGCGGCAAGAAGCAAAAATTTAGTTTTGGAAGGATTCCCTCTGGGATTTATATCGTCTCCACAAGGATCGGTGCAAGGGAAAGAATTCCGTTTAACGGTCTCTACGTTTCTAAGCTTGTTGTGACAAATTTTTGGTTAAAAGATTCAAGTTACCATAAATAAAGGCAGAAAATATAAAGAAAAGACTTTAAAATAAACAGAGCCTTGTTGGGATTGGATCTCATCAATTGATAACACATGCATTCTTCTAACCATTTAAGCACAAATCATTCATTCGTCTAATATCCTCACGTATCACCTACAACAGAGGTTATGTCTAACGCAACATTGAGAGAACAACCGTATTGTATCATTGGTGATGTCTCACGCAACTCAACAACACAGAGCATTAAGAACTGATACTCAAGCAAATGTTAAGCCTAAATTTATGTCTAGAGTCTAGAACCTAACAGATATTTATCCTGGATCCAGATCTGAAGAGTATATGTCTATAGAGGTTCAAATCAAAGATAAACAGGTAAACAAAGAAGACACCCATATCAGATAAATGATTGCTTCATATAAAACACCGTGATTAGAATATGTAGATTCACTTAACCCTTTTTACATGTATTCAACTAATTTTCCAAATGTATGTGAATATAGTTTCTCATTGCTATTATCACGCATCCTCACAATACCGTATTAATCCTACTCATGCTACTCATGCTACTAATTAACACAATAAAATAAAAGATGCTAGTGAATATCAACTTACAAGACTATGTCAAAAGTTTGCTCTTTGATAGATGAATATCTTAGATCTAAGATTTGAAAAGGTTTCGTCAAGACCAACAAATAAGAAATCAAAGACGACATCAATATTGAATCAAAACTAGTTCATAATACATAGATTAGATGAAATACATAAGGTATCAATAGATCACATCCAAACCCAACTAGAGATCGAAGCACTTACTCGAAGATCAAGCTCCGAGTTTCTTCGATTTATGCTTCTCCCTCTTAGGGTTTGTGTTTCTCTCTCTAAAATATGTTTGGAATGAAGAGAAATAAAGTTCTGATCCTCAAAATATATGTTATTAAAAGTTATCTTCTAAAAAGCAAGAAAAATTAATTAAATAGTATTACAAAAATCTGTCTGGTTCGCCTAGCGAAAACCTTCTTCGCACAACAAAGTCCACTTCCAGACACTTCAAGTGCCCCAGGAACAGTTAAACCGCCCTTGGAAAATATATGTGTTCGCAGTGCGAACACTTCTTCGCACAACGAACTTTGGGTCCTTTTCCTACTTCCCTCCAAGGTTTCCTCTTCGCTGGGACCTCACTGCAACTTCGCATAACGAACATTTGCTGGCTGCTCGCTGGTGTTCACACGGCGAACATTGTTAATTCTTTTTCATTTCTTTGGTTTCCTTATCCACTCCTTTGTGTCTTAATCATTGATTTTTTATGCCTATATCATGCACAATAACACACATATCAAAGCATCCAAAGGTATTTGCAATATAATTGAAGAATCACACAAGAACAATAAATAAATCTAATAAAACATGAGAAATGAGTTAAAAATACCAAGAAAGATGGTTCAATTTAAGTCAAATTTTACACTTAACAGTAGCACTTGTAACACCCCATTTCTACCCAAAAATTATATTAAAATCAGAGTTATAAAATTTTCGACATAAAACGGGATATCACATTTCCAACTTTAAAATCATCAACATAATGGTTATTCATGAAAGATACATAAACGATTCAAGGGAACATCAACCAACAATAAACTTCGACTTCATTCAACTTAAGTAAACACAACGCAGCGGATTCATTAACAACTTAGTAGCATCCTTATTCAACATAAAAACAACTTCAAATTAAACAATGAAGTATTTTCTAGCAATTTTATTAAAATTCAGCATGTAGACAACTAAATAAAAGACATGCGTCATCCCCCCGAGTGCTACGTATCAGAGCGACAACCACCGACTCGAACTAAGGTAACCGGCTACTCTTCTTGGTTACCTGCACGTTGCCAACATAGGGACAACATTCAAACAGAAGGGGTGAGTTACCGAAAATTATAAACGGAGTATGATAAATAATATATAGGCAAGAATCATACAAATAATCACCACTTCACATCAACAACCAACAAATAAAAATTTCAACAACAACAAATAAAATCAACAATAACTTAAGAGAATGCAACTTTAATGAGACTCGACAATGTTATGCATGTGGTACCATCGGAGTAAAACTCCCAACATAATATTGCCAGTTTATCGAGGCATCAAGGCATAAGCCTTCAACTTTCAACTTTCAACATATGCCAATCCAGGCCAACGTGGTGTGAGCAACGCTCCGACATAAAATGCAATGTATGTTTTAAGACATGCACAACTCGACAACATAAACAACCCAACAACTTCCACAACATAGTCAACTTAAACAACATAGCAACTTTTTCGACATAAACAACATAATCAACTTTGGCTATTACGCCTTCAACTTAGAATCCGTCCGTGTATCGGAACGAAACAACAAAATCAGCTGTACCTGCAAATCCACTTTTTCGACCTTATTTCAACAGAACAATTCAACAAAAGTCACCTACTAAATTACCCGACTTACCCCGACAATTTCCGTTGAATTCCGGGCAACTAGTTTTTCCGCCTAAACCGACTAAACTGCTCAGTTTTTGACTTCTGTTACTACTACCAATTTATTATGAAATTCTGTTTTCCAAATAATTCCAAGCTTCTGTCATGAGAATTTACATTATTCTATTTCTGCCCAAAAATTCTGTTTGGTGTAACAAAACCTGTTATTTTCATTTTCTGTTAAAACCTGTCATGAAAACTCCTAAAACATGCCTCTGTCAAAACTTGCTAATTTTCTGATTTTCTGTTGAAATCTATTAACTCAGTAGTTCAGCTATTTCCTCACAATTGCATCCAATTTTCTCCAACTGTATACTTACTGTTACTATTAATCCATATCGTTCCATAGAACATGAACATTTACAATTCTGCTCCTGATATTATATATATTTAACGCATTTCTTAAAGTAAGGCTAAATTCTGTATAAAGCAAAACCACTAATTCTCATTAAAAATGGGTGGCTTGCGCCACCCTGGCACTGAAGATCAAGTGGCTTGCGCCACATCAATTTATAGTGGCCGCGGCCACATTTTCCTTCACTACATGATGGCTTGCGCCATCTAAACTCATCACCATGGTGGCTTGCGCCACCCACCTTCACACACACACAGGGGTGGCTTGCGCCACCCCCTATTATATATATATATATATATATATATATATATATATATATATATATTTTTTTTTTTTTTGTTTTTTTGTTTTTTGTTTTTAACACTCAGTATGACTCCCTCCTTCTCCGACCCAGGATTCTCCAATTCCTAATTTTCCAGTTTCAGGCCAACCACACGACATTCACAGAAATCACTTCACCAAAACATTATTACCAGAGCATAATTATTTCACAGAAACAACGATTTCATAAAATCTCAACAACACAAAATCAACACGAACAGTAGAAAGCTATATAAGCCAACCCGACGTATCAATAACACACCATCAAAATCAACTTAAATCAACAGCAATATCAGCCAGATTATCAACGACCACACAAGAATCAACAACAACTTACTCAGAGAAATCAATTGGGAAAAACAATCATAAAATCCCTAACCCTTATATCATTCATCCTAACCCGGTTATAATAATCGAACCCACCCTTACCTTGGATTGAAGGCAGCTCGACGATCGATCGGGTTCCAGAAATTCGTCACCGGCAGCGGTTTCTCTCTCGCAACTTCCTCTTCTCTCACGTTCTCAACTTCTCTCACGTACGGTTCCTCTTCCACTTCCACTTACTGATAACCTTAAATTCTTTTCTTTCTATTTCTTTTGTTTCATTAAAATAATAATATTCTAATATAATGTCTAATGGGCCTAAACATACACCCCCTAATTTACTAGTTCCGACACGAAACCAAGCCCACTTAACCGAACACACTCCAACTACGATAATATTACTACCAATATTATTCCGCGACTTTTAATATTGTTTCTAATATTATTTCTACGACTTACCGACTTAATTCACCGCAACACCAAAATCAACCGAATAATCACAAATAATTAAATAAATATCCAATCAAATAAATAATCAAATATTTTGGGCGTTACAACTCTCCCCCACTTAGAATATTTTCGTCCTCGAAAATTTACCTGATTCAAACAGCTCGGGATAGGAGTCTCTCATCTTGCTCTCCAACTCCCACGTCATGCTTTCTCCAGTAGCTCCCAACCAGACAACTTTCACCAACGTGATTTCTTTCCCTCGCAAAGTCTTCATTTCACGATCCGCGATTCGCACAGGCTTCGTCTCCACCGTGAGATTATCCCGCACTTGCACATCATCCATATTAACCACATGAGACAGATCTGAAATGTACTTCCGAAGTTGCGACACATGAAACACATCATGCAAATTTGAAAGATTTGGCGGTAACGCCATTCGGTAGGCAACTTTCCCAACTCTGTCCAAAATCTGATACAGACCAATAAAACGAGGAGTGAGCTTCTTAGACTTCAAGGCTCTCCCAACACCAGTCACAGGCGTGACTCTCAAAAACACATGATCGCCCGCTTGGAATTCCAAATCCTTCTTCCGCTTGTCATGGTAACTTTTCTGTCTACTTTGAGAAGCTTTCATCTTCTCTCGAATCAACTTCACTTTCTCGGTAGTTTCTCGAACTAATTCCGGTCCAAGTACTACACTTTCACCAGATTCATGCCAACACAACGGAGTTCTACACCTCCGACCATACAACGCTTCAAAAGGTGCCATTCCGATACTAGAATGGTGACTATTATTATAAGTGAACTCGATCAATGGAAGATAAGTATCCCACGAACCTCCCTGCTCAAGCACACAAGCTCTCAACAAATCCTCCAACGACTGAATAGTTCTCTCAGTTTGACCATCTGTTTGAGGATGATACGCCGAACTCAACCTCAGTTTAGAACCCAACGCTTCTTGTAGACTTTTCCAAAACTCCGACGTAAACCTCGGATCTCTATCCGACATAATACACAAAGGAACACCATGCAACTTCACAATCACTCGGATATAAATCTCTGCCAACTTCGCAATTGGATATGTGATGTTAATAGGTATGAAATGAGCCGACTTCGTAAGCCTATCAACAATCACCCAAATTGAATCATGTCCTCTTGAAGTCATAGGCAGCCCTGTTACAAAGTCCATAGAAATGCTATCCCATTTCCATTCCGGAATCTCTAACGGTTGCATCAACCCAGCAGGTTTCTGATGCTCAACTTTCGACTTCTGACAAGTCAAACATGCATACACAAATCGTGCCACATCTTCTTTCATTCCGGACCACCAAAATATCTTCTTCAAGTCTTGATACATTTTAGTAGCTCCCGGATGAATACTCAGATTACTTCTATGACCCTCTTCAAGAATCTTCTTTTTCATATCTGCATCATCTGGTATACAAATTCGATCACGCAGTCTCAACACACCTCGTACATCAATCTTAAAGTCACCCTCATCCGATTGACCACAATTATTCAAGATGTCCACTAGTTTCACATCCCGCTTCTGAGCCTCTCGAATACTGTCTAGAAAATCATTGTTAATTTTCAACATACCCAGTATAACACTCTGCGGTGTCACTTCGTAAACCAAACTCATATCTCGAAACTGCTCAATTAATTCCAATTCCTTAATCATCATCGCTGACATATGCAAGGTCTTTCGGCTTAAAGCATCAGCCACAACATTAGCTTTGCCCGGATGATAATTCAAACCGAAATCATAATCTTTCAGCAACTCTAACCACCTTCGCTGCCTCATATTCAACTCTTTCTGGTCAAACAAATACTTTAAGCTCTTATGGTCACTATAAACTTCAAATCTAGAGCCATAGAGATAATGCCTCCAAATTTTCAGCACAAAAACCACTGCAGCAAGTTCCAAATCATGCGTAGGATAATTCCTTTCATGAGTTCTCAACTGTCGAGACGCATAAGCAATTACTTTATTATTCTGCATAAGCACACCTCCTAAACCCATCAACGAAGCATCACAATAAACCACAAACGGTTCTTCTGGATTCGGTAATGTCAAAACCGGAGCCGACGTCAACCTCTTCTTCAATTCTGTAAAACTTTCTTCGCACTGAACATCCCACACAAAAGCTTTACTTTTACAAGTCAATCTAGTTAACGGAAGTGCCAACTTAGAGAATCCTTCAATAAACCTTCTATAATAACCAGCTAGTCCCAGAAAACTTCTAATCTTAGTAGCCGACCTTGGAGTTTCCCATTGCAACACAACATCTACTTTAGAAGGATCCACGGCAATACCACTACCTGAAATCACATGACCCAGAAAACTAACTTCCTTCAACCAGAACTTGCACTTGGACAGCTTCGCATACAACTGCTTGTTTTTCAAAACTTCCAACACTGTTCTCAAATGTTCCTTATGCTCTTCTTCTGACTTAGAATAAATCAGAATATCGTCGATGAATACAACTACAAAACGATCCAGATAAGTATGAAAAATGCGGTTCATGTATTCCATGAATACTCCCGGCGCATTAGTAACGCCGAAAGGCATCACTGAATACTCATAATGTCCATACCGTGTTCTGAACGCTGTCTTCTGAATATCCTCATCTTTCACTTTAATCTGATGATAGCCCGATCTCAAATCGATCTTGCTAAACATACGGACACCCACTAACTGATCCATCAAATCATCTATTCTCGGAAGTGGATACTTGTTCTTGATTGTTACTTTATTCAGCTGTCTATAATCAACACAAAGTCTCATACTCCCATCTTTCTTCTTTACTAACAACACCGGAGCTCCCCACGGTGATACACTCGGTCTTATAAACTTCTTCTCAAGTAATTCTTCCAACTGCTTCTTTAATTCAGACAATTCGGATGCAGACATTCTGTATGGCGCCATCGAAACAGGTCTAGTACCAGGCACAAGGTCAATTGCAAATTCAACCTCACTCTCTGGCGGCACATCAGGAATTTCATCAGGGAAAACTTCAGGAAATTCATTTACCACCTGCAATTCTTCAATCTTAGCTTTGCTCTCAATAGACAACGTTGCCATCAACGAAAACATCTGAGCTTCTTCTTTCATCAATTGCTGTAACTCTCTGAAAGACAACAATCCAACCCCTTCCTCTTCCGGAGAGGAAAACCTCACCGACTTACGATAACAATTTATATGAACATAGTTATACTCTAACCAGTTCATACCTAGGATTACATCCATTCCGGTCAGCGGCAAACAAACCAAATCAACATAAAAGTCTTTATCGAAGATCGATAAAGGACACTTTAAACACACAAGAGAAGTAGTCACCGATCCCTTAGCCGGAGTCTCGACGACCATTTCTCCATTCATAGCAGACAACTTAAGACCCAATCTTTGAACACAATCAGTAGAAACAAAACAATGCGTAGCACCAGTATCAATAATAGTAATTAAAAGAGTACTATTAATGTAACATGTACCTCTGATAAGTCTGTCCTCATTAGCTGTCTGAGTTCCTGCTAACGCGAACACTTTTTCGGTCTGAGCTTTCTTTGGCTTCGAACACTGATTACTAATATGTCCCTCTTCACCACAATTAAAACAGATCATCTCCTTGTACTTGCAATCAGATATTGCATGTCCGATCTTACCACATCGGAAACATCTCTTCGCCTCAGCAGTACACACAGTACTCTTATGTCCAGCTTTTCCACACTTGAAGCAAGTTATGCCAGCAGGAGCATCTCCCCTACTAGTCTTCTTGCCTTCAGTCGCTTTCTGTTTACCTTTTCCAGCCAGAGCATCATAAGGCTTACCACGGTTCTGTTGTTGCTTGCCTCTTCTATCACTAACAATCTTGTAGTGAGCATTATTGTCTTCTTCATAAATCCTGCAACTATCAACCAAATCAGAAAAGACACGGATCTTCTGATACCCAATAGCTTTCTTGATTTCAGAGCGCAAACCGCTTTCAAACTTAATGCATTTAGAGAACTCCGCATCATCACCGGTATAGTACGGATAAAACTTAGCCAGCTCAACAAATTTTGCAGCATAATCAGTAACCGACATAGTTCCTTGCTTCAGCTCAAGAAACTCAATCTGCTTCTTACCACGGACATCCTCTGGATAATACTTCCTCAGAAATTCCCTTCGGAACACATCCCAGGTGATAACTTCACCTGTAGTCTCCAACCTCTGACGAGTCTCTAGCCACCAGTCATCAGCTTCGACTGCTAGCATATGAGTCCCATAACGAACCTTCTGCGCTAGAGTGCAATCCATCACACGGAAGATCCTCTCAATCTCTTTCAACCAGTCCAATGCTCCATCAGGATCATACTTGCCCTTGAAGGTAGGCGGATTTTCCCTCTGAAAATTCGCCAGACTACGAGATCCCTCATTCTCGCCAGCATTCGGTAAATTCTGCACAGCCTGAGCCATTGCTTGCATTGCAGCAGCCATTGCAGCATCGTTCCTTCCAGCCATCTCAACTTATCACTACAACATAAACAAAAGTTAGAACCACTAACAATACTCGATTGTTAGACCACTACGACTCGACACTTGGCCGGACGGACCGACCTGCTCTGATACCACTAATGTAGCATCCTTATTCAACATAAAAACAACTTCAAATTAAACAACTTAGTATTTTCTAGCAATTTTATTAAAATTCAGCATGTAGACAACTAAATAAAAGACATGCGTCATCCCCCCGAGTGCTACGTATCAGAGCGACAACCACCGACTCGAACTAAGGTAACCGGCTACTCTTCTTGGTTACCTGCACGTTGCCAACATAGGGACAACATTCAAACAGAAGGGGTGAGTTACCGAAAATTATAAACGGAGTATGATAAATAATATATAGGCAAGAATCATACAAATAATCACCACTTCACATCAACAGCCAACAAATAAAAATTTCAACAACAACAAATAAAATCAACAACAACTTAAGAGAATGCAACTTTAATGAGACTCGACAATGTTATGCATGTGGTACCATCGGAGTAAAACTCCCAACGTAATATTGCCAGTTTATCGAGGCATCAAGGCATAAGCCTTCAACTTTCAACTTTCAACATATGCCAATCCAGGCCAACGTGGTGTGAGCAACGCTCCGACATAAAATGCAATGTATGTTTTAAGACATGCACAACTCGACAACATAAACAACCCAACAACTTCCACAACATAGTCAACTTAAACAACATAGCAACTTTTTCGACATAAACAACGTAATCAACTTTGGCTATTACGCCTTCAACTTAGAATCCGTCCGTGTATCGGAACAAAACAACAAAATCAGCTGTACCTGCAAATCCACTTTTTCGACCTTATTTCAACAGAACAATTCAACAAAAGTCACCTACTAAATTACCCGACTTACCCCGACAATTTCCGTTGAATTCCAGGCAACTAGTTTTTCCGCCTAAACCGGCTAAACCGACTAAACTGCTCAGTTTTTGACTTCTGTTACTACTACCAATTTATTATGAAATTCTGTTTTCCAAATAATTCCAAGCTTCTGTCATGAGAATTTACATTATTCTATTTCTGCCCAAAAATTCTGTTTGGTGTAACAAAACCTGTTATTTTCATTTTCTGTTGAAACCTGTCATGAAAACTCCTAAAACCTGCCTCTGTCAAAACTTGCTAATTTTCTGATTTTCTGTTGAAATCTGTTAACTCAGTAGTTCAGCTATTTCCTCACAATTGCATCCAATTTTCTTCAACTGTATACTTACTGTTACTATTAATCCATATCGTTCCATAGAACATGCACATTTACAATTCTGCTCCTGATATTATATATATTTAACGCATTTCTTAAAGTAAGGCTAAATTCTGTATAAAGCAAAACCACTAATTCTCATTAAAAATGGGTGGCTTGCGCCACCCTGGCACTGAAGATCAAGTGGCTTGCGCCACATCAATTTATAGTGGCCGGGGCCACATTTTCCTTCACTACATGATGGCTTGCGCCATCTAAACTCATCACCATGGTGGCTTGCGCCACCCACCTTCACACACACACACACAGGGGTGGCTTGCGCCACCCCCTATTATATATATATATATATATATATATATATATATATATTTTAACACTCAGTATGACTCCCTCCTTCTCCGACCCAGGATTCTCCAATTCCTAATTTTCCAGTTTCAGGCCAACCACACGACATTCACAGAAATCACTTCACCAAAACATTATTACCAGAGCATAATTATTTCACAGAAACAACGATTTCATAAAATCTCAACAACACAAAATCAACGCGAACAGTAGAAAGCTATATAACCCAACCCGACGTATCAATAACACACCATCAAAATCAACTTAAATCAACAGCAATATCAGCCAGATTATCAACGACCACACAAGAATCAACAGCAACTTACTCAGAGAAATCAATTGGGAAAAACAATCATAAAATCCCTAACCCTTATATCATTCATCCTAACCCGGTTATAATAATCGAACCCACCCTTACCTTGGATTGAAGGCAGCTCGACGATCGATCGGGTTCCAGAAATTCGTCACCGGCAACGGTTTCTCTCTCGCAACTTCCTCTTCTCTCACGTTCTCAACTTCTCTCACGTACGGTTCCTCTTCTACTTCCACTTACTGATAACCTTAACTTCTTTTCTTTCTATTTCTTTTGTTTCATTAAAATAATAATATTCTAATATAATGTCTAATGGGCCTAAACATACACCCCCTAATTTACTAGTTCCGACACGAAACCAAACCCACTTAACCGAACACACTCCAACTACGATAATATTACTACCAATATTATTCCGCGACTTTTAATATTGTTTCTAATATTATTTCTACGACTTACCGACTTAATTCACCGCAACACCAAAATCAACCGAATAATCACAAATAATTAAATAAATATCCAATCAAATAAATAATCAAATATTTTGGGCGTTACAGCACTGGTATTTGAAATTCTTCACACTATTAGCATAGACCTCGATTATCTTTGGCCCTATGTAAGAGTTAGCTTTGACCCAATGCAAAGTTGTTCAGCCTACATTGAACATTGAAGAGGTGAAAATAACATCAAAGTCGACAAGTTTTTCTAATACTCACACCAGTACTGGAAGACCTTGATGTTAACCCAACTCGCAGGGTGCAGATGCAAGGGGCAACTCCCAAATGTTTAAAAAAAGTCTATCTCTTAGTCATTAAAAGAAAGATATAGGTATATCATGTAAAATAAGCACTCATACAGAGGGATAAGGCACCCAAAAAACTTGCTACATACCATCTTGTCTCCTTCAAGAAGAAGCCCTCCCAATCTGAGGGGAACCCACCTCGATGAAATATGGATACGAAATCTAACGTTTCTTGATCCAACCACATAGCCTAATTGTACTTCTTTGTGTTCAGAGTTTTTTATGAGCACGATGGTCTATTACATGATTATTTCCAACACACAAAAAAGAATGATTGTAAGTATAAGTACGAGATTGAGTTTCCAACCGTGAAGGGTCACAATAAAAAGCATGATAATGTGCTATAATGTAAGTTTGAGCCTTGTGTTAAAGCCATCTATAATAGTTGGACTAATTAGAGGTAAAGTATGAAAAGAAAAACCCCTAGCCACCCTTCCATCCTTAGCCACAACTTCTTCCTTCAAATCTTCCATAACCATATTTTCGAGAAACCATAGGAAAGGGAAATCAACTAATAAAGAGAAATAAATTTTGGTTGTTACCTCAAAAGAAGTGATCTTGGTGGGTCGCATGAATAAGAGTCATTGAAGGGACACCGCAGACACGTCAGAGAAATAATTGAAATAAATTGTTTGTGAAGATTGGAAGCAACTTAAGAAAAATAGAGGAGGAATTTCTAGGTCTTGAAGAGTGGAGAAAATAGAAAAAGCTAACCTTGGACTCTTTAGGTATCCCATGGTACAACTATCACACGATCATCATTAGATAGCATTAGAAAGTACAACCCTGTCGCTAACACTGCAGTACTAGAAAAGTACTATAAAAGGAGGGTCATCATCCTTATCTAACCTAGAACTACACCTTGATCTATTCAAACACTCATGTACTCTAAAAAGAAGGCCTTCAACACCGTGTCACCTAGAACCACACGTCAACTTTATCCCACCAAACGTTGTAGTTTTGAAATGAGCATTCTATACACACGTTCTCAATGTAACTGACATCCCCTCAAAACTTTTCCACTTCTTCAACCAGAGACCAGCATAAAAATCTAACAAATAGTCAAGGGTAGTCCGAGCTACACAACCCTCGCTTCAACAATAGTAATAAAGTCTTGAAGGGCGATTGTTCTGACCTGTTCGCAAGGCCCATATTGACAAAGGCCCAATCATGAGGTCAAACATGCAAGGCGCGGACAACAAGCGAGAAACGGATGAGACCTCAGCCAAGCATAAACCATGCAATCCCAACTTCAGACCTACCTCCCACTGTCAGATCTAATCAAAGGATGATTCGCACAGTGCATCAGGTTGATCTAGAGAGGTTTTAATCGCTTACCCTATATAAGCTTCACACACGTCAGTTTCAAGTATCTCTTTCATTCTCACTCAAATCTATTTTCTTGAATACTTCACTGACTTGAACTTTAAAGTGCTAATTTTATAGATTCACTTCGTTCCATCATGCCAGATAATACTCACAACCGCACTCAAAAATCTCATTCCTATTTTATTTCCTATACATTGGTTCCACCATGGAACATATGGACATCACTACAATGACAATAAAAAAAATTTATGTGTGTGAATGTACGGGTCCATTTTTGTATTATATATGTTATCTTGAATTCTTTCTCTCTGGCTTTAGGACCACCCTATTTCATTCTCCTCACTTCTCAACAGTATGACCAATCACTTTGGCATATGTTTGTCCAGGTTGTAGGAAAGCAAAAAGTCACAAGCTTGAATGCAACATTATGAAAATCTTAAGAAAAAAACAAAAAGATTTTGGTCATACATTTTTTATATAAGATTAGTATTATCCATTGGCAACCAAAACCAAACACTAGAAAAAGCATATACCTAATTTGATTATTTTTGTAATATTTCTCACTATTAATATTTCACATTTAAAATATATAGTACTTATTATAGAAACTTTGATCTAAATGACAAAATGAACATTCCATATGATGAACCAAAAAGTGCACGTGGATGAGCATAGTGTAGTGTATATCAATCATAACCAAAATGAGGTGTTTATTTTTGTGTGTCTCATTTTCAACCTTGGGATAAGGGTAATGCAGCTTCATTGTAGGCCAAGAGGCCAAGAATTAATAGATAAAGTTGTTTGCATTTTCCTCCAATGAAACTTTTGGTGAAACAAAAAACTCTATGGCTTCAAACTCATATCCGTGAGTGAATACATAGTTTTCAATTTTTGTATTTCATTACCTACATATAAGGAATGGTAAGGACATAACATATAAACAAAACAATAAAGACAAAAACTCTTTGTTTTTACCTTTTAAAATTGTTTTATTTAATTTAATAAGAACTTGAAGATCACTCACATGGACAATATCGACTAGAAATTCACATGCACCACAAACTATAACAATAATATGATTGCAATAAAATAAGGGTTTTCTAATAGGAAAAGTTTAAGTCAGATTGCATCTAAATCGTTAGATTGAATTCATGTGAAATTTTTTTGTTATTATAAATATGTTTTTATTTTAATTGCGTTCTCTCATATTCAAATTCTAGAAATATCCGTGAACAAAAGTTTGTGCTAGCAAGAAGTTGCACTAGCTATACAGTAGCACATTTGCTACAAACAATTGCATTTATTAAGGCAAGGGTCCAAAAACAAAATGTCTGTCTTCATCTCTACGTTTCAAGAAGTGTGTGTTTGGTTTTAGAGTTTGTTTGTGGATGAGAGACTCTCAATAAAACCGATTCAATTCAATCAAAATACTCGATTGAAGTAACGTAGATGTAAATTTTTACCCTGGAACATTTCATAGGAGCACAATTTACATTCTCATAAAAAATGTTGATATGCATTTACCGTTCAAGTCAAATCAATCAACATGGTTTCAAATATCACGTCTATATACGTGTGATTCTGAGTCACACCAAAATATTTTTCTCATTTACATGTGTATAGCTCCACCTCTCTCAAACACAAACTTGAGCGTTAAAATATTAATTTTAGTAAATCATCTCATCTCTCATTACTAAAATTCTCATCTATCGTACCAGAACCTTTTCTACTATGAATATGCTAAAAAAATTTGTTTTAATTTTCTTTTGTTATAGAAATAAATTTATAAATAAACATTTAGCATAATAAATATTTATGTCATAATTAAATTAAAGTGTTTGTCTAAACATGGCATAAAACCGCCAACAGTTTGTCCAATATAAACCTTTCACGCATAAAAATGCTTAATATCTTTGGATCACTCATCAAAAACAAAAACCAAGTTGGTAAACACATATCAATAATGCAAATCCAAACTTAGTTGTTTTTTTTTTCCTTTTTTAATTGAATATGATAGTGGTGCTATTGGATCATAAAATGAAAACGTGACCCCACAATTAAAACAGATTTATTTTTAATTAATAATATTTTTGTTGTATAGGAAAATTAACAAGAGACAAAAAGGAATCCATTTATAAGCAATTGTTTGGTTTAATATTTATTTATTTAGTTGCTTGAAACATAGTATATAGTATTGAAAGAAATAATGAATGATGTGTTGTGTGCATTAATGAAGTTCACGAGGATACTTCTTAGTTCACGAGCACGTAATCACTAAAAGACGGCTTCAAAACATGTGTGGTACTTCTTTCTCACTACAAAATACTCAACAAATTAATAGTAATGATAATATACAAATTAATGGTCACGAGAGAAGATGAAGAAGGTGATGATTATTGGAACTTTGAAGCAAAGATATAGGTGGGAAAGAGACTTGTGCAAGTCACAGATAAATAGTATTGAAGTGATGGAATTTATGTAAATATGTGGCTAGCAATTGGCATTTGCTTTAAACGACACCTCATGTACTATCCAAATAAAACTCACAAGAACATGAAAATAAGTAAAAATCCATTTTTGATGGTTGGTGATTCTAAACCACCTCGTGCACATCACTATTACTACATACCTATACTTTTAAAGGGTGAGTTGTGTGTGAGTATGTACCATGATTTTTATTACAAGATGGTCTATTGTAATAGCTTAACCACTAGTAAAAATTGATTTTTGTATAGTTTTCTTTCTACAACTTTATATTATAGATTAGTTGGGTAGGTAATGTCGATAAAAAAAATTAAATTTATGTTTTAAGTAAATTTAAATTTTAAGTTATGGACTTTAAAACTATAAGAAAACAAAGCTAAGTTTTACTCGACAAAGAAAACCATGTACAAATAATAATTTAGGACTCAACAACTAAAACATACATAATAAGACACATGTTGAAGTCGGTGTGTGATTCAACATTGTACTTAGTAAAAGTATAATATGTGACAATCTCTAGTGATTAAGAGTTCCCAAAAGTTTGTAGGGTTTATTGTAAAGTTAAAGCTAGCTCACACAGAGAAGTAAGAAGCTTTATATATGACATTTGTTTAAGGTTAATAGTCCCCTCTCAATTTTAGGGTTGAGGTTTTGTATATGTCCATGGGCTTGGATCTCAGACTCCCTAGAAGTAGCAAATGCTTCCGAGTGTGGGTGGATGAGGGGGGGGGGGGGGGGGGGGGGGGGGGGGGGGTAAATTGAGACATTTAATTCCCTCACTACGCCAAAAATAGGAATAGACAGCACCAAAAAGACAGCGCAGCTAAAAAGAATAAAAAAATTTCGCTAAAAAAAAGCGCAGTACAAGATATGCTTTAGAAAGCGCTTTTAAAAAGCGCTGTTAAATGCAATAAATGGATTCCACATTAGAAAGCGCTTTTTTGGAAAGCGCTGTTATAGGTATTACTTTAGACAGCGCTTTTAAAAAGCGCTGTTTAAAGTTAACCTTAGAAAGCGCTTTCTGAGGGGGGATGAGAGGGGGTGGTGGGGGGGGGGGGGGGGGCGGTAAATTGAGACATTTAAATCCCTCACTACGCCAAAAATAGGAATAGACAGCACCAAAAAGACAGCGCTGCTAAAAAGAATAAAAAAATTTCGCTAAAAAAAAGCGTAGTAAAAGATAGGCTTTAGAAAGCGCTTTTAAAAAGCGCTGTTAAATGCAATAAATGGATTCCACATTAGAAAGCGCTTTTTTGGAAAGCGCTGTTATAGGTATTACTTTAGACAACACTGTTTAAAGTTAACCTTAGAAAGCGCTTTCTGAAAAGCGCTCTTATAGGTGTTAAATTCTTTTCACTTTAGAAAGCGCTTTCTAAGGGAAGCGCTCTTATAGGTTGGCACATAAGAAAGCGCTTTCTTAAAAGCGCCCTCTAAGGTCATTTACGAATTAAAATATAAAACAATTTCTAAACATTTTCAGACACTTCTATTCATTTTCTTCTCTTGACCGTTTCTTCTAAAAATTTTCTGAAACCCTTGCCGTCGTTCTTGCATTGCCATTGCCGTCGTTCTTGCATTCCCATTGTCGTCACCGTTGTCGTCACTGTTGCCGTCATTTCGTGAAAACGTTGTTGTTGTTGTTCTTATTCTCTTATCCTCTGAAAACGAATAAGGTACGTTGTTGCTGAACTGAGTGATCTCTTTTATTATTCATTTCTCTGTTTTTAATTTTTGTTTTTGATTTAATTTTTATGGGGAAAAAGTTTTCACGATGAGATTTAAAGCTAAGGAGTGTAGTACTCCATTTTCTGGAAATACTCGCATGTCATTGGATGATATCAAGCATTGGCTTCTTGATTCCAATTAATGTAGATGTTGCTTTAGTTTCTGAATAGAATATATATCATGACCTGATTTCAGCTTTAGTGGCTAACTATTAGTGATTTTTGTCTTTTTGATTTCACTCCTGTAATTTGAGGAAAAGATGAGGGATTATAATCATTGAATAGAAAATCATTAGTAAAAATTGTTTCAGTTTTTTTCTTTATTATTTTTTCTTGACTTTCATAAGAGCATGAATATCGGCAGTTTTTTTTGTTATAAGTTAATTGTCTACTTTATACTTATTGAGGAGAGAATTTTTTTGATACTTTAAATTATAATTTTTTGTGGTTTTTAAAGTTATATTATAAGTCAATGAGCCTATATTAATGGTTGTCTCTCACCTTTCTTCTTGTATTTTGATCTGTTCTCTAATTGTTGCTTGTTTGTGATTACATGTTGCCACTTATCAAGTTATGACTCATAATTGGTCAATTAATGATATTTCATTTTATGATACGTGTATAGGGGTTACTTGTGTTCAAAGTGTGAAAGTCGGATCATTTCCCTACAGGTATAACATTTTTTCTTTTTGTTTTTGTTTAGTTTAATTAGTATAACTATGGATAAGAAATGGATGTCTTCAAGTCGATTGTCGAAAGAGTACGACAATGGGGTATCGGAATTCGTTAAGTTTGCTGTTGCGCACGCCAAAGACCCTAGTCGAATGATATGTCCTTGCTTGGGTTGCTGTTTTGGGAGTCGGGTTGACGCGGTTCAGTTGGCATCGCATTTATTGATGAGTGGAATTGATAGAAGTTATACATGTTGGAATTTGCATGGTGAGAAAATTAACGGGAATATTGAATCGGGGGATAATACGACCTACGCTTCATACGACAATGGCACAGATACATACGATTCTGATCGAGTCGAAGAGATTGCAGAAGCACTTGAAGAAGATCTTAAGGATTGTCCCAAAATGTTTGAGAGGTTGGTAAGCGATGCAGAGAAACCGTTGTATAATGGTTGCAACAAATTCACAAGATTGTCTGCGGTATTAAAGTTGTACAACTTAAAGGCGAGCAATGGATGGTCGGATAAAAGTTTCACAGAGTTATTGGCCCTTATGAAAGATATGCTTCTAGAGGATAATGCTCTTCCCAATCGAACATATGAGGCCAAAAAGATGTTGTGCTCTGTTGGCATGAGCTATGATAAGATACATGCCTGTCCAAACGATTGCGTATTGTTTTGAAATGAGTATGCATCGTTAAATGAGTGTCCTAAATGCGGTGTCTCTTGATATAAGAAAAAGTTGTCTCCGGCAAAAGTCTTATGGTATTTTCCTATAATTTCGAGATTTAGACGCATGTTTCGTAGTGAGACCGATTCAAGACACTTGACTTGGCATGCAGATGAAAGAATTATTGATGGAAAGTTTCGACATCCGGTAGATTCACCACAGTGGATGAAAATTGATGATGATTATCCTGAATTTGGAAAAGAAGTAAGAAACCTTCGCTTGGCATTATCTACTGATGGACCCTTGAAGCAAGAAAGGACTTGGTACATATGGGGATAAGAACTGAATTAGGACCCTTGAAGAAAGGAAAACGAACATATCTACCACCTGCTGCGTATACTCTATCTAGAAAGGAGAAAAAAGTATTCTGTAAGTTTCTAAGTGAAGTTAAAGTTCCAGAAGGATACTCTTCAGATATTAGAAGACTTGTGTCTATGAAAGACCTCAAGTTAAAGAGTTTAAAGACGCATGACTGCCATGTTATAATGGAACATTTTCTACCAATAGGTATACGTTCTATTCTGCCAGAAAAAGTAAGAAGTGCAATAACTAAATTGTGTTTTTTCTTCAAGTCAATTTGCAGTAAGGTGATCGATCCTGCGATCTTACCAACATTGCAAAAAGAAATAGTTATTACTTTGTGTGATCTTGAAATGTATTTTCCTCCCTCGTTTTTTGACATAATGGTTCATCTAGTTGTTCATCTGGTGAAAGAGACACGATTCTGTGGACCGGCTTATATGAGATGGATGTACCCTTCTGAACGTTATATGAAAATATTAAAAGGGTATGTGAAAAACCGAAGTCGACCAGAGGGTTGTATTGACGAACGATACATTGTTGAAGAAGCGGTTGAGTTTTGTACTAAATATTTGTCCAATGTACAATCAATTGGACTCCCCAAATCTCATATTGTCGAAAAAAAAGAAGGAAAAAAGTTACTTGGAAATGAAGTTGTGACAGTATCAAGGGTCGAACGGGATCAAGTGCATTTGTATGTTCTGCACAATGAGAATGAGGTTGAGTCGTATGTTGAAATGCACAAGGATGTTCTCCGAGGTTTAAATCCGAATAGAAATGAGAATTGGATAGTACGAGAGCACAATCGAAGTTTTATACCTTGGTTTAAGGATCATATTTATTCCAAGTATTATTCAGACCACGCTTCAATAACAGAAAGGTTGAGATGTTTAGCATATGGTCCAAGTATGGTCATGTTTTCTTATAGCGCATAAGCAATTAATGGATACACATTTTATACCAAAGAACAAGATGATAAAAGTACTATGCAAAATAGTGGTGTCACCGTGGTAGCTGAAGCAATGCACATTTCAAGTGTGAAAGACTTAAACCCCAAATTTGCAAATCTGTCATATTTTGGGGTTATCGAGCACATTTGGGTGTTTGATTATGAGAAGTTTCAGATTCCTATATTTCGTTGCAAGTGGGTTGAAAATAATAATGGCGTACGAATGGATAAGTCAGGATTTTTGCAAGTGGATCTTAATAGGGTGGGGTACAAAGATGAGCCTTTTATTCTAGCCTCTCAAGCTAAACAAGTGTTCTATGTCACTGATCCGACAAGTACAAAATGGTCTATAGTGCTTTTATCTAACAAAGTAATTGATGAAAACGTTGGAGATCAAGGTGATATTGATGTTGATATTGAATCATTTAATAGAAATGATCAAGATGAAAATATTATAGTGAATGGATCATATATTAGAAATGATCATAATGAGGGTATTTGGATCAATCCAACCGTCCGTGTTGTTAAAAGACGGGTAGAACATACTCCAAACAAGAAAAGAAAGAGACGTTAGTGAAAAAGGTACTAGTTGTAAAATTATAGCTTATATCATTCAATATAGCTTATATCATTCAATGGATTAGGATTATGGATTTTTATATTTGTCATTTAATTTCTGTTTTTTTCTTTCTTACAGGTCAAATGTCTAGTAAACAGGAAGATACGCACGAGTAGCACGGGCTAGAGCAACCAATATTACATGGGTCAAAGTGGAGGTATATTAATTTTCACAATATTGCTTATTAGTGACGCTACTTGATAACACAAAACATCTATATATTATTTCTTATTTGTTTGTCTATGTGTAGTGCCCTCGTCAGCGTAATGGCATAGACTGCGGGTACTTCGTTTTGAGGTTCATGAGAGAAATCCTTCAAATGGGACAATTGGAGATTCCTATTACGGTATGCATGGTTTTATAACTTAGGATTTATTTTAATATTTATCGGATATGTCATATAATTTATTATTTTTAACTAAATAATGCGTATTTTGTTTTGTTATGTAGTATTTCAATGATATGACGTGTCCTTATTACACGAGGAAACAATATCAAGATACTAAGGAGGAATTATACGAATTTTTTATTGCAAGAAGAATTCTTTCTTGAATGTATAGTTTTGTGAATGTAAATTCTAATTTATTGAAATGTAAATTCTATACAGGTTTGAAACCATACAATAGAATTTGTGCGAATTCTGCTTGTAAATTCTAGTTTATTGAAATGTACAAATTCTAGTTTATAGAATTTGTGCGAATTCTGCATTAATGTAAATTCTAGTTTTGAAATAGAATTTGTTGATGGAAATGTGTATCCATACTGGTTTATTGAAATGTGAATTATATAGGTTTATGGAAATGTGAATTATACAGGTTTTTGCATAAAAAAAAAATGGTTAAAATGGGATTTTTTAAAAAAATCTTCAAAATTATACGTAGACAAAAGACAACGCTTTTGAGAAAAAAACGCTGTCTAAAGTTATACATTAGACATCGCTTTTAAAATCGCTATCTAAAGTCCACCTTTAGAGAGCACTTTTAAGGAAAAAGTGCTCTCTAAAGGTATATAAAAAAATCATTATACGTATACATTAGACAGCGCTTTCAAAAGCGCTGTCTAAAGTCCCCCTTTATAGAGCGCTTTTGAAGAAAAAAGCGCTCTCTAAAGTATATAAAAATTATTCTTTAAATAGGTGAGCGACGTATTTGAGAAATGGGCACCCATTCTGGTAAATAGGTGATCAGGGAGTCTCTTACGAGGCCGACATACCACCTCACCTATCTTGAGAAACTTCATTTTCCCCTAGGAGTACTTCCACATGTATACCAATACACAATCCCTCCAGCACGAGGCTTTTATGAAGGGCGAAGTGACTTAGTTGATTTTCCTTTCTTAGAACCGTTCAGACAATACTTTAAGTTGGATCCCTCAAGCAAAACTATAAGTTAAGTCCCTCAGACGAGAATATTAGTTGAGTATTCTAGGAAAGACTTTATGTCGAGTACCTCAAACAAGACTATAAGTTGAGTCCCTTAAGAGGGACTATGAGTTAAGACCCCAGAAGAGACTATCAGTTGTATCTCCTAGGTGAGACTTTAAGTCGAGTCCCTCTGGCGAGACATCAGTTGAGTCCCCCAGACGAGACTATCAGTTAAATCCCCCAGAAGAGACTTGTTAAACCCTAAACCCTAAACCCTAAAGAAAATGTTAGTGGAGTTAACTACAAAAAGGGAGAAGAAGGTCATTGGTGGGAAAAATTTTCCTAAAAACATGTCTCTTTTCACGCTTAATAGAGTGTGGTTAAGTGGAAGTTTGTATTTCATAGAAGAACTACTTCTATAAAGGAACTGTCTGGTGAAGTTAAAAAATGTTAGGAGAATATGGAGCTTCTCCAAGATGGTTAGGTTTTGAAAATTTGTGTTGAATGTTCCTTTTTATCTGAAGTTGGTTAAGGAATGTATTATGAATCAGCCCAAAGGATTTAATGATGCTGAAAGTGTTGGGTACAGAAAGGTGCATGTAAGGGGTCATTACTTTTCATTTTCCTCCTGTAATCATCAATGAATATTTGGGAAGAGGAAGATTAATCAAAGAAGATCGCCTTCCTTCCTCAATGATCATTTCTAGAGAAAGCATAGGCAATGTCTATGAAGAATGACCTATTAATGGTTTGTTGGTTGACTCTAATTTGAGCGTAAAATATGCAATTTTGTACAAGATATAAGTATCAAATTGGGCTCCTTCTTTCCTTGGATCTGGTATTACCCTATGTCTTGCTGGATTTATTTATCAAATAGGTATTAGGGTTGCCTTTGATTTTGGTGAATATGTGTTTAAGAAAGTAGAGAAACATGTTGAATCATATGTTGTTAAACTTTAGATTGGGTTCCTCTCTTTAATTTGTGGAATAATATATGGTCAAAAGAATGGCCTTATTATTGGTGAAGACTTTTTTGGTGTTGCCCCTGTGTATTGGTAAAAAAAGTACATGTGTGTGTATTCCCCCTGCAAGGGTAGGGAGACTTAGATGCCTTATTAGGTTTATTAAACGATATGGTAGTTAGGGCTTAGCTGCGATGGTGAGAAGTCGCGTACGATAGTGTTTTGAGGTAGTTTAAGAGTTATGCTCACATGAGTTGAGAGGCGTTGCGGATGACCAGTGACATTTGGGAGTAAGCATATGGTTACAGTCAGTCATGGTGTTGTGACTTAGTAAGTGTTATGATCTTGTGGGGTTGATAAGTGCAAAATGTACCTATTTTTGTAAATAAGTTTTGTTGCACTTATCGTTACTTTGTGTTAAAATTGGTTGAATAAACCCCACTTTGTTTATAAATACGTTTAATTTACGTTTTAGTGTATATATTGCGTAACGTGTAAATATTACTTAGTTTAATTTATTTTTATCTCATTTTTTGTAGGTAACTAATAAAGGCTATTTTGCCATATTCTTGAAGAGCATTGAATAAGCTTTCCAGCGCTTCCGACCGTGCGTAAATCGGAGCTACGGTTCAGAAGTTGTGGTCAAATAAGGGGATGTTTTTCTATCATGTTCGCCTAGCAAGTGTGATAGCGAAGGCTCGCCTAGCGAAAGCTGGCGAAGGTCCCAGCGAATGGTGGCAGAAAGTTGCAAAGGAGAAAGAGACCATTGTTCGCTTCGCGAACGTCCTAGCGAGCATTCGCTAGGTGAATAAAACATTCGCGTCGCGAACCCGCGAAGGAAAGCAAGGGCGGTTTAACATTTCAGAGGCACTTAAGTGCCATTTTTTGAGGCTCGCCTAGCGAGTAAAAAGGTTCGCCTAGCGAACCTGCGAAATTTTGATTGTATATATTAGATTTTCAGTCATTTTTTTAGGTGATGGTTTTGGGGGAACTTTCTCCCAACTTCATCAAACTTCATTTTTTCAGTAGATTAGCTTAGAAAACATCATGGAAGCTTGCATGTGGATGATCCGAGGTGGATTTCTCATCGATCGGCTCCGACAATCCGTGAAGTGTTTGGTTCATTTCTCTTCCTCTTTGTGTATTCTTTCTTGTTGAGTTATGTATATGTATTTGCTGCAAACTCATGTATATTTGTCGCCCATGGCGTTGTATAAAACTTGCTTTACAAATCTTTATTGGTGATTGTCTCTGATTTTTGCTTTATGCGTGGGGTTTGGGTTGCGTTAGACACAACCTTCGCGAACTTCGATTAGGGACGATTGTCTGTTAGTTTCTGGACTCTAGAGATGGATTTAGGAGCTAACCATCTTCAATAGGCGTCGAATTTTCATGCCTTCCGTGTTTCGAGGCTTCGCTCGCGAGAGTGACAAAGAGAGTGACACGGTTGTTATCTCAACTTTGCGTTAGACATAACCTGTGTTGTGAGCGATGCTGGGTGATATTGAGGAGTATTGTAGGTGAAGTATAACTGGTCGATAAGTTTAAGTTTGTGAGGAGTCGATTGTATGCATTGCCTGATAAGTTTCTTGTTGCTGAAGAATGAAGTCGTTTTATGTTTTAATATTTACTTTTTATGTTTTCTTGTTTAAACCATTTAATCCAAACTCATTAACGCGAGAGATTGTCGAACGACATTCTTTCCCTCGAACCGATCTCTGTGGACACGACAAGTTTTTGTTTCAATTACCTTTTGAAATTGCCCCTTGTTTGTTTACCCGACCACGCTACAACCTTGAAAAGCCCTTGTGATTCTTGCCTTTGTATTTTCAATGTGAATTTATGGATGTATGCATAATTTAGTCTTTTGTTTACAAGATTGTTGTGTGAGTGAAAGAACCTCATTTTGTGTTTTTCATCTACCGATGATTGTTTTTGCTAGGTGTGATTCACATTTGAACTTGTGTTGTTTTAGAATTTTTGGCATGACTTTTGTACTTTGCTTTTGTTTCGTGACTATGTTATCGTTGCAATTTAGTGGTAAGTATTTACTTTTTTTGTGTACCATTTTCATTTGAACCATTCATTCGTTTCCATTTTTCAAAACCTGTTGATTCGTCATTCTTTGGATATTTCTTGCGCATTTTCAAGTTTGTTTGATTCTTGTTTGTGGACAAACAGTTATGTAAGTTGGGGAGAGTTTGATAAGTGCAAATTGTACCTATTTTTGTATATAAGTTTTGTTGCACTTATCCTTACTTTGTGTTAAAATTGGTTGAATAAACCCCACTTTGTGTGTAAATACGTTTACTTTACGTTTTCGGTGTATAGTGCGTTACCGTGTAAATATCATTGAGTTTAATCGATTTTCATTTATTTTTGTAGGTGTTCTAGCAATGGGATTTTTCCATATTCATAAAGAGCATTGAATAAGCTTTCCAACGCTTCAAACCGTGCGTCAATCGGAGTTACGGTTCAAGAGTTATGATCAAAACAAGTTCTGGTTTTCTGTCATGTTCGCTGGGCGAACCCCCGTGGCGAGCACTCGCTAGCTTGTTCGCTAGGCGAACCGGGGCGAACAAAAAGTTCCAGAATCGTGAAAAAACTCAACTTTAAGGCGGTTTACGTTCGCCTAGCGATCGGGGACTCGCTAGGCGAACCTGGAAAGTCAGATTTGCCCATTTAAGCCATTTTTCATCATTTTTTAGTGATGGGTTTGATATTTTTAGTCCCAAATCCATCCAATAGCATTTTTTGACCAGAATTAGGCTAGAAAACACATTGGAGCATGCATTAGGATGATCCGGAGTCGAATTCTTCATCAATCGGAGCCGACAACTCAAGAAATGTTTGGTTTTTCTCCATTTCTTCTCTATGTATTTCTCTATTTTGTGGGTTATGTTTGTATTGTTACTCTAAACCTATGTACATGTATTGATCATGGTTGTATAATATAGATGCTTTACAAATCATTATCGATGTCTTCCTTGATCTTTTTGCATTTATGTTTGGATTTGTGTTGTGTTAGAGATAAACATCATGAATCTTGATTAAAGATGGATATCTATTGTCTAGACTCTAGAGATAGATTTAGATAATAATCTTTATGGTGTCGGAACTTAATGTCTTCTGTGTTTCGAGGTGTCGTGCGCGAGAGTGTCGACGAGAGTAATACGGTTGCTCTCTCAACTGTGCGTTAGACATAACCTTTGTTGTGAGCGATACGTGATGATTTTGATGAGTATTGTATATTGAATGCGACCGATTGATAGGTTTACGTTTGTTCTGAGTAGTGTATATTCATGCTTGATAGGTTTCTTCTCTTCAAAGAATGTACTCTTTTTATGTTCATCTTTACTTTTCTGTTTGTTTTTACTTGTAAACCATTTTAATCCAAACTCATAAACGCGAGAGATTGTCGAACGGCATTCTTTCCCTCGAACCGATCTCTGTGGACACGACATAAATCCCGGAGGGAATTCTTCCGAAAATAAATATTTTTGCTTGTTTGCCCTATTCTGCATTCAACAAAATTATGTCTAACGCAAAGTTGAGATAACAACCGTGTCACTCTCTTCGTCACTCTCGCGAGCGAAGCCTCGAAACACGGAAGGCATGAAAATTCGACGCTTATTGAAGATTGTTAGCTCCTAAATCCATCTCTAGAGTCCAGAAACTAACAGACAATCGTCCCTAATCGAAGTTCGCAAAGGTTATGTCTAACGCAACCCAAACCCCGCGCATAAAGAAAAATCAGAGACAATCACCAATAAAGATTTGTAAAGCAAGTTTTATACAACGCCATGGGCGACAAATATACATGAGTTTGCAGCAAATACATATACATAACTCAACAAGAAAGAATACACAAAGAGGAAGAGAAATGAACCAAACACTTCACGGATTGTCGGAGCCGATCGATGAGAAATCCACCTCGGATCATCCACATGCAAGCTTCCATGATGTTTTCTAAGCTAATCTACTGAAAAAATGAAGTTTGATGAAGTTGGGAGAAAGTTCCCCCAAAACCATCACCTAAAAAAATGACTGAAAATCTAATATATACAATCAAAATTTCGCAGGTTCGCTAGGCGAACCTTTTTACTCGCTAGGCGAGCCTAAAAAAATGGCACTTAAGTGCCTCTGAAATGTTAAACCGCCCTTGCTTTCCGTCGCGGGTTCGCGACGTGAACGTTTTATTCGCCTAGCGAATGCTCGCTAGGACGTTCGCGAAGCGAACAATGGTCTCTTTCTCCTTTGCAACTTTCTGCCACCATTCGCTGGGACCTTCGCCAGCTTTCGCTAGGCGAGCCGTCGCTATCACACTCGCTAGGCGAACATGACAGAAAAACAGCCCCTTATTTGACCACAACTTCTGAACCGTAGCTCCGATTTATGCACGGTCGGAAGCGCTGGAAAGCTTATTCAATGCTCTTCAAGAATATGGCAAAATAGCCTTTATTAGTTACCTACAAAAATGAGATAAAAATCACTTAAACTAAGTAATATTTACACATTACGCAATATATACACTAAAACGTAAATTAAACGTATTTATAAACAAAGTGGGGTTTATTCAACCAATTTTAACACAAAGTAACGATAAGTGCAACAAAAATTATTTACAAAAATAGGTACATTTTGCACTTATCAAACTCTCCCCAACTTACCTACTTGTTTGTCCACAAACAAAAATCAAACAAACTTGAAAATGCGCAAGAAATAACCAAAGAATAACGAATAAACAGGTTTTGAAAAAACGGAAACGAATGAATGGTTCAAATGAAAACGGTACACACAAAAAGTAAATACTTACCACTAAACTGCAACAATAGCATAGTCACGAAACAAAAGCAAAGTTCAAAAGTCATGCCAAAAATTCTAAAACAACACAAGTTCAAATGTGAATCACACCTAGCAAAAACAATCATCGGTAGATGAAAAACACAAAATGAGGTTCTTTCACTCACACAACAATCTTGCAAACACAAGACTAAATTATGCATACATCCACAAATTCACATTGAAAATACAAAGGCAAGAATCACAAGGGCTTTTCAAGGTTGTAGCGTGGTCGGGTAAACAAACAAGGGGCAATTTCTAAAGGTAATTGAAACAAAAACTTGCCTAAACCTAAGGGAGTGATCAACTCACAAAGATTCACACACCAAAATTCCAATCAACTTCTTCCAAAATCCCAAGTGCTACACAACACACCATACTTATTTAGCACAATTATTGAAACTCTTTTTGTTTCCTTTTTCAAGGATTTTTCTTTTTTCTTTCTTTTTCACTTTTTTTCTTTTCTTTTCTTTGTCATATTTTTCTCTTTTTTCTTTTCTTTTTTAATCCTCATAGAATCCAACCAATGAGTATACAATCATCCTCTCCCCAACTTGAATTCAACCGCACCATCATGTGAATACTCCCTACTTTCTAAGGCAAGGAAAAAATCCATACAACAACACATAGTTGAGGTCCAAGAAAAAACAAAATCCATTAAAAAATAAGTGAACTAAATACTCATAGACAAGCATTAAGTTCAAATAAAAACATGGATCAAAAAGCTCAAAGGGGTTACGAATTCTCACACACTCACAAGGTGAATTGACTATTTGGCTAAGGTGGTTGTGCTCAAAATGAAATAATTGCCTTGATCCTTTTCATGCATTCATATAAACAACACAAACAATAGATTCAACATAATAAAATCCAGTAAAACAAGAATGTCGGTACTCCGAGCATATATGAACAATGGAAAGCTTTCTCACAAAAAGGGTGGGAACTAAAGTGATTCACAATTGAACAAGTATACAAAAGAATGAATGGCATGGAAGTTTGTAAAAAACCTATGTATCATGAATATGCTAAAGTAAAGAAAGCGATAAATACATACCTCAGACGTGTACAAAACTTAACAAAATCATTACCATACATCCACAAGTTGAAACGAACCAACTTGGAAAATCACAAAAGCATCCTCAAGTAAGTCAATCAAAATCTGTGAGCAAACAACAACCAAAAACATTCGAAAAGAAAAACTATAAAACATGCTTGTTTTACGTCGTAAGCTCGACGCCTTTACGGTGCTTAATTAGAAACTTCCTTCATTCATGCCATGGTGATGTCTCACCGCGCAACCAAAAGCAAGCGTCCTAACCAAACACTTGAACAAACGTCAAAATGTACAAGTATCAATATAAACAAGTGAAAATATACAACATGTACGATATCTACAAAACTCAAAAACAAAGAAACTATCGCAATGCGATTCAATATCAAAACCAATCCCCGGCAACGGCGCCATTTTGTTGAATGCAGAATAGGGCAAGCAAGCAAAAATATTTATTTTCGGAAGAATTCCCTCCGGGATTTATGTCGTGTCCACAGAGATCGGTTCGAGGGAAAGAATGCCGTTCGACAATCTCTCGCGTTTATGAGTTTGGATTAAAATGGTTTACAAGTAAAAACAAACAGAAAAGCAAAGATGAACATAAAAAGAGTACATTCTTTGAAGAGAAGAAACCTATCAAGCATGAATATACACTACTCAGAACAAACGTAAACCTATCAATCGGTCGCATTCAACATACAATACTCATCAAAATCATCACGTATCGCTCACAACAAAGGTTATGTCTAACGCACAGTTGAGAGAGCAACCGTATTACTCTCGTCGACGCTCTCGCGCACGACGCCTCGAAACACAAAAGACATTAAGTTCCGACACCATAAAGATTATTATCTAAATCTATCTCTAGAGTCTAGACAATAGATATCCATCCTTAATCAAGATTCATGATGTTTATCTCTAACACAACACAAATCCAAACATAAATGCAAAAAGATCAAGGAAGACATCGATAATGATTTGTAAAGCATCTATATTATACAACCATGATCAATACATGTACATAGGTTTAGAGTAACAATACAAACATAACCCACAAAATAGAGAAATACATAGAGAAGAAATGGAGAAAAACCAAACATTTCTTGAGTTGTCGGCTCCGATTGATGAAGAATTCGACTCCGGATCATCCTAATGCATGCTCCAATGTGTTTTCTAGCCTAATTCTGGTCAAAAAATGCTATTGGATGGATTTGGAACTAAAAATATCAAACCCATCACTAAAAAATGATGAAAAATGGTTTAAATGGGCAAATCTGACTTTCCAGGTTCGCCTAGCGAGTCCCCGTTCGCTAGGCGAACGTAAACCGCCTTAAAGTTGAGTTTTTTCATGATTCTGGAACTTTTTGTTCGCCCCAGTTCGCCTAGCGAACAAGCTAGCGAGTGCTCGCCACGGGGGTTCGCCCAGCGAACATGACAGAAAACCAGAACTTGTTTTGATCATAACTCTTGAACCGTAACTCCGATTGACGCACGGTTTGAAGCGTTGGAAAGCTTATTCAATGCTCTTTATGAATATGGAAAAATCCCATTGCTGGAACACCTACAAAAATAAATGAAAATCGATTAAACTCAATGATATTTACACGGTAACGCACTATACACCGAAAACGTAAAGTAAACGTATTTACACACAAAGTGGGGTTTATTCAACCAATTTTAACACAAAGTAAGGATAAGTGCAACAAAACTTATATACAAAATAGGTACAATTTGCACTTATCAGGGGTGTAAAACATTATCTCCCTTTCTTAAGGTTTATCCCCTCTTCTGTATGGGAGATGTATTTATAAATGCCTCTAGGGCCTAGAATTCTCTCGGGAAGGGTCATCGCCCACTCAGTCAATGGTGGACCATTGAATCCTTATTTCCCAAGAAGTCATGGGACAAATATTGACCCTGACTTCTCTCTATGCCCATAAACGTCTTATCGCACGCTTCCCACTACCGAACGATAGGAAAGAACTTAGGCGAGAAAATACCTCTATTTGGTCGACATTCCAATGTCACCTTTTTTTGCGATAGTTTAAAGGTGTCGCCCTAAGCGAGGCCCTTTGCAATTATAAAATTACATAGTCCCTCAAGCACGAGGCCTTTGATATAAGATAAAGTGTTTTAAGATTGCAGCTCTAGGAAAGTATCATGAGAATTTGTATTTCCTCAAGTGAGGCTCAAGTTATCTTGTGAAATTTGGGTGTTTTAGTCATAACTATATGTAACATGGCTGAAGAGACACTATGTCCCTTACATATAATAATGAGTTAACCTCTCGGGAAATACTTCTATCGGGCCCTCAAGAAAGACTTGTGATCAACTCTTTCTGGTTGGGTATATGTCGTGCTTCTCAGGCTTGATTCCTGAGTCTTATTCCGCTCGAGGAGACATTAAGTCCCTCATGTGAGAGTATAGTTATCATGGGGAATCTAAATCCCTTGGGAAGAATTGTATGTAGCCCAGCTGAAGAGACTATAAGTCCCTCAGGAAAAAGGTTTTTCCTTCTTGGGAGAGACTCCCATAGAGCCTTCAGGAAAAACTTATGATCAAATCTATCAGGCTAGATATTTTCCACGCCTCTCACGCATGACACTTTAGTACTTGTCCCGCCCGTGGATATACTAAGTCCCTCAGGCGAGAGTATAATTAACTTCGGGAATCTAAGTTCCTCAAGTGGAATTTTATATAGCCGACTGAGGAAACACTAAGTTCCGTAGATGAGGCGTTCTTCCTTCTTAAGCGGGACTTCCTTCGAGTCTTTAGAAAAGACTTATGATTGAGTTTCTTAGGCTAGATGTCTCTTGCACCTCTAAGGCGTGATTCTCAAGTACTTATCCCACTCGAGGAGATATTAAGTTCCTCAGGAGAGAGTATAGTCAACCTGGAGAATCTAAGTCCCTCAACTGGAATCGTATATAGCCTAGATGAGGAGACACTAAGTCCCTCAGGCAAGGCGTTCATACTTCTTGGGCGATACTTCCATCGAACCTTTAGGCAAGACTTGTGATTAAGTCTGTCAGGCTGGATATTTTTTGCGCCTCTCAGGCGTGATTCTTGAGTATTTGTATCGCCCGAGGAGATACCAAGTCCCTCAGGAGAGATTATTGTTTACACATATTACCCTATAGGACGAAAAAGATCCTTGTCATGTGGTCCAGCATATAAAATGCTTCCTTGATGGGCGATAAGGATATTCACCATGAAGTCCAACATTAAAATGTTTCCTCGAGGGGAAGAAAGGATCTTCATCATGTAGTCCAGCATATAAAATGTTGCTTCGAAGGGCGGCAAGGATTTTCACCATAAATTTCAGCATATAAAATGTTGCCTCGAAAGGCGACAAGGATTTTCACCATGAAGTCCAACATCTAAAATTACCGAAGAAAACACCCATGTGGGAAATACTTCACTCAAGAGTTATTTATGGGTATATAGACATGATATTTATTATGGAATTACACATAGTTTAACTATAATAATATCTAAGATGGAGAGCATTCTAGGTTCTAGGTAATAGTGGTCCTTATAGTTCCTATAGCTTGTATGCTCCATGAGGAAGTTTGTGAAATATGCAGTATGGTCTCTCCCCCCTTAGGTTGTAGTTTTCCCTGTTGGACGGGTAGAACCACCTCTTTCAAGACCAAGTTTACCTCTTGCGTTTGTCTTGGCTTGACTCTAGAGTTGCACCTCCTGGCGTCTCTGTGTTTGGTATCATACTCTAGGATGTGGACTACTTCCCTTAAATCTTCTATCAGGTATGTCACACACTTTAATCTTATCTCATTCTCATCTTAATTGAAATTGAATTGTCACCATGAGGGTGTGTCAATCTCCACAGGTAACATGGAGTCCGCTCTATAGACCATGGAAAATGGGGTTTCCTTGGTGGTGGAATGTGGAGCGGTGTGGTATGATTATAATATTTTAGGGAGTAGTTCCGCCCACAAGCCCTTGGCATCGTCAACCTTCCTCTTGAGTCCCTTCAAAATTACTTTATTGGCTGACTCAGCTTAACCTTTGGCTTGGGGGTGTACAACAGACACAAATTGTTTTTGTACTCTCAAGTCTTTATAGAAATCAGTGACCATAGTACTGGAGAACTGAGTCCTATTGTCGGAGACAATAGCTCTAGGAATTACGTATCTGCATATAATCTTCTTCCAATAGAAATGGCACAATCTCTCTGTCGTGATTTTAGCGACAACCTCGACTTCTATCCATTTGGTGAAGTAATTGAGTCTTACTATCAGGAATTTCAGTTGGTATGGCGCCAAGGGTAACATGCCTAGAATGTTTGCACCCCATTGATATAAAAGGACATAGCGAATTCATTAACTAGAGAAGTTTTGTAAAAGCTTGGAGAAGGTCAGCATGTCTCTGACATTGATCGCACCTCTTGAAAAAGGCAATGCTATCATTCATTAGGGTAGGCCAATAATACCCCACTTTTAACAATTTGTGTGCGAGGGCTTTTCTGCTAATATGGCTGCTATATGCGCCCTTGTGTACCTCCACAAGAACCAAGGCAGTTTCATGCTTGCCCAAACATCGTAGAATAGGAGAAACCTTCCCTATTTTGTATAGTTTCCCATAGAGAAGGGTGTAATTGGCATCTTGTTTTCGGATCCTCCCTGCTTCTTTCTTGTCTAGTAGAAGTTTGTCAGTCTGCAGGTAATGTTGTATAGGCGACACACAGCTAGATTATGGGATAACTTCCAAGGAATACACCTTGTCTATCTGAATGTTGGGCGGAGGCGAGGGTCTTCTAGATAACAGTTTTGTTGAATTCTGTCATCTTTGATGTGGCAAAATTAGACAAAAGGTCTGCTTTGAAGTTTTGCTTGTGGGGGACATGCATTATTTCAAACGAGGAGAAGCGAGAGGATAGGTTTTATACCTTTTGCAGATATCTTATTAGTTGAGGTTCCTTAGCTTGGTACTGCCCAGAGACTTGGTTGACAACCAGCTAAGAGTCACTTTTAGCCTTCAATATGAAGGATCCCATCTTTAGGCAAGGATCATTCCAGCGATGAGAGCTTCGTACTCTTTCTGGTTGTTGTTGGCGGTGTAATAGAACATCAAGGCTTGCTTGATGAGTATGTCTCCAGGTTCTTCTAAGATAATCCTGGTGCCACTCCCTTTTATGTTAGAGGTTTCATCTACATATAACACCCATTATGAGTGTGTCCCTTTACAGATGAGCTGAATTCTGTCACAAAATCTTTCAAAGCTTATGACTTGATGCTCTCCCTCGAGACATATTGGATGCTGTATTCTGAGAGTTCCACCACCCAGGATACCATCCTCTCTACTAGATCGGGCTTCTTCAAGACTTGTTAAACAAGATAATTGGTGTTTACTATGATCTTATGACCTTGGAGGTATGTTTTCAACTTCCTCGCCGCAACGACGACAGCTAGCGCCAGTTTCTCATACATTTAATCACACACCTCTGAACACATTGCTTAGGAAATACACATGTTTATCCTTCCTGCCTATTTCCTAAACAATGACTGAGCTCATCGCCTGATGTATGACTAAGAGGTAGAGGAGTAACGACAACCCATCTCTTGAGCGAGTCAGGATGAAAGCGATGTGAGGAAGTTCATGAACTTGGTGAAAGACTCCTTTCACTCTGGGGTTCACTTAATTGTCTTCTTCTTCTTTAAGGTGGTGAAGAAGAGGAAGTATTTGTCGCCTGCCCCGGAAAGGAAGCGAGAAAGGGAGACAAGGTGACTTGTAAGCTGTTGTACTTCCTTTACATTAGTGAGGCCTATCATGGTGATGAATTCTTGACACTTATCTGGGTTATCTTCGATGCCTCTCAGTGTTAGCATGAAGCCTAGAAATTTCCCCGAATGGACTCCAAAAGAGCACTTGGAAGTGTTTAGTCGCATATCATACTTCATGTCTGACTGTAAGATGTTTTCTAGGTCTTTTGAGTGGTTATTCCCTTCGATGGTCTTAATTATCATGTCTTTGACATAAACCTATATGTTCCCCCTATCTGGTGGGCGAAGACAACATCCATGAGTTGCTAGTAGGTGGCACCAGCGTTCTTAAGGCCCAAAGGCATGACATTGTAGTTGTATTTGCCATGATTTGACATGGAGGCTATTTTGGGAGGGTCCAAGGGATCCATTTCAATCTAGTTGTACCCCGAGTACGCATCCATGAAGTTCAACATGTGGCAGCCTAATAATTTGTTGATGAGGCAATCAATGTATGATAATGGGTACATCTTTTTAGAGCAAACGACATTCAAATTAGTGAAATACACACACATGCACCATTTGTTGTTAGATTTCCCTACTATAACGACATTGGCCATCTAGGTGGTATATTTTTTCTTAGTGATGAATATAGCGTTAGATAGATTTTCCACCTCTTCATTGACGAAGGCCCTTTCCTCTTCGCATACTGATAAGTGATTTTTGCATCATATTTTTAACTTATTTCTTTCCATTTTCTTGTGTGTTTTCACTATTTTAGATCGATTTTATATGATTTTGTGTTCTTTTGATGTTTTTAGCTAATAAGGAAGTGTCTCGTAAGACTGAATCGAAAAAGGCAGAAAATCACGCATTCGCAAGTCATCCTTGTACAAAAGACCCGAAGCCAACACAACCTGGTCATATCAGCTAATACGGGTTGTGTTATCTCTTGTCAGATGACACGATCCTGGTCATAGTAAAAAGTTGAGACGAACATGGTGTGTTGCCTGACATGATCCCCATCATTCCCATGTCATATGACATTGCACGTGTCATGCCCAATTCCTGTTGCGAAATTTGACATTCCATAACATTTTCCTGACGTCTAGACTTTCCGAACTGCTTTTTCTCATTTGTAAGTGACCGTCTATGATAGTGCACAAAATTATGAGTGATTTAGAGTTTTTGGAACGTTTCATGACTTTTGGACATCCATAACCTCCCAAGGCTTGATGTTAATGGGCGTTAATGATTTTTGTGACCTTTGGAAGCTCAAAACTAACTTAATTCAATGTTTAGTGGACCATTATTGTATTAACACAAATTTAAGGTGAATAATTGGTAATTTTGTATAAGTAGGATCATTAGCTTAAGAGAAATGGAAGAGAGACCTAAGGGTGACACTTAGGGATCATTTACTACTTAGGGATCATCTAGCTTTTGCTTCTTACTTTCACTTGTAATTGCTCAGCAACTTTGGTATAAAATTCTTGCCTTCTTTATTTTAAGTTTACTTTAATTTAGTTTTGTTGTATTGCTTTATTTTTATTTAATTGCATAATATGCCTTATCATTATTTATTTTTTGTTTACCTCACCATGTGTGAGTAATCCTATAAGGACAAGGGGTCGTGAAAGTCTATCTCATGATGATCCCTAATTGATTATTTGAGTATGAAACACAAGAATCATTAGTCTTTTTATTTTAGAATCCGAACTCCAAAAACAGGTTTATGTCAATTACGAAAGAAAAGGCATCCAAAATATGATCATGTACATAAAGGTAGTGAATCGATATCAGACAGCGGATGGCTAAATAATTGAGTTTGAGGCACCACTGACAAGGAAAATTGATCTCAATTGAGAAACAACCAAGATGTGGCATCACGTGACAAGGTATTTTCACTCTTGCTTGAATCATTAAGTTGTGCCATAAACATGTCTAGATGTGCATGCCAGGAAATTGGGTGTCACACATATTTCTCGTCATTCAAATATGGATAGTTTATAAGGTGATTCTGAATAGACGACCAAAACCATGTGTCATGATTTATTTATCTGTCAAACGCTATTTTAATATGCACTAAACCAACCAACTATTATGATCACTTTAGCTACACACCGTTAGACTAAAATTTAGTATTCATACACATCTCCCAGTGGGTTCGATCTTATATTCTACTTGACAACGTCGTGCATTTGCTTGGAAACGTCACATACTTTTTGCTTCCTCTGCGCCAATGGCTTAGCGAAAAGGTGGATGGAGAGATGATGGCTCACCACTTTGTGTCTATTCCTAGCGTGTCAGAAGATTCCAAGTGAACATGTCAACATTTTTAATGAATTTCTCGACTAGTTCCCGTTCCTCCTCTGCAGAGAACGAAATGCTTATCTTCATTACTTGATGGATGTAATGACCTATATGAACCTTCTTCAAATATTCTATGGATGTGAGCCTCTCTACTTCCGCACCCAATCCGGGGTCCCATTACTCGAAGTAAGTAGCTTGAAATTCTAAATAAGGGGTGGACTTTGTAATGATCGCGACTTTATGAGTCTATTGGGGTTACTAACCGCAAGCGCACAGTCTAATCGCGTAGTTTTAAAAGATATCGAACCCACAGGGACTGATAATCAAACTAATGCTATCGGATTGTTACTATGTTTAGCTAAGGCTGATGGGTTTTTAGGTTAAGGTACAAACGGGAAACTAAAGGTAAACTAAAATTTGGATTTAAATAAAATATAACGGAATATCGGTTTGTAACTCGTCAATCACCTGGGATTCAATAAATCGTCGGCGTATAAATAAGTCAAAATATTCTTCAGTAGAAAATATCAATTTAAAAGTCTTTACCTTACACTCTCGTGTTTATTGACTCTGACTATACTCCTAAATCAGAATGTTTGCTCTCGCTAAACCATTTGAGTTTAAAAGTACTTTTTGAAAACTAACAAGTCCTAATTGATTTTAAAGTGCTCTCGCTGTGTTTAAAATCAATGTCCAATTTCAGCTATCCGGTTAAAACCTTAAACTCTCGTTGTATTGATCGTAACCTTCGTTACCTTTTTACTCTCGTAACAAAAGTTCATTTAATTTAAGAAATCGAAACCAGAAAAAATAAATTGTTAATGGTTAGCCAAGACTTATCGAATCCCTTTTCGATGGACTTATTTACATACCGATATAGACGGTTAAGCCGAACATGGCTTTCGAAACAAACATACACATACGAATATAAATCTTAATCATAAACATGCTTTGACAAGTAATTAAGGTAGCAATACTAATAATAATTGACAGTAAATAGAAAACCTGAAACTTTAATAAACTTGAATTAGAATGATGAAGGCAAGCTTCGAGTTCTCGATCCGATTACAATAAGCAGTAAAATACAATAATGAAACTCTAAGAACTAATATGTGATAGCTCCCCAATGTGGAAAACTATCACTGTTTAATAGTAAAGTAAACGAAAATGCTTAAAAGCTAAACAATGAAAATCTGGGCAAAAACAAAGGAAACAAAGAGGGCGAAGGAGAGTGAAGAGAGAAGAGAGACTTTTCTGAAACTGTCTACCAGCTTTTATATTCAGTTGTTGCATGGAAAAAATTGTTGCGTGTGAAACGGAAGACTCGGTTAGATGAAGAAGTGGTGCAGAAAATATAGGGAGGTTGGAGGAAAAATTGGAGGATCCGGTAGTGCATGCATGGCACTCCACACGCAACACAAACTTCCATTTTAGTGTGGCCCCCGTCACACTTCCTTTTGTTTTCTAAGTGGCATGCGCCACATATAATTTGTGGTGGGTCCCACTTGTTTATTTTATTTCTTTATTTTCTTTTCTTTCATTTTCCTTCCTTCCATTTTCTTTCCTTCTTCCATTTTTCTTCTTCTTTTCATTATTTTGTAATTAAATCCCACATGGCCTACAAACATAAAATCCACATATAAATCAGTAAATAAAATTAATTAAAATAGAGAAATCGTAATTAAAATTTATGTAAGTCGGGTCGATTTAACGATATAATTTCGCGTTATCAAACTCCCCCACACTTGAACCTTTGCTTGTCCTCAAGCAAATAAAACCTCTAAGCACATGTTTGAAACAAAAACACATCACAGATCATATAGTGATGCTAAGCCTTGTCAGAAAGATATGTACAAAATATAAATATCAAGGATACCGTAATGACACAGAATTACAATATGTAATCAAGAACTCCCACCTTATACAGACAGATCTGAATCCTGGTATTATACCTCGACCTATTCTTTTTCACCTCTTTTTCATTCTCGCGCAATCACATTAAGCCCATTATCCCCGCACGCCCATGGTAAGTAAACCTGTTAGTGTTCAGTGATCTCATTTTTTTCAAATATTTTGCAATTTATTTTTCTTTTAATTTCGAATTTCAAGAGTCCGATCCGTTGGGCTAAATGGTCGGGTGAAGACCACCTAACTTAGAAGGAACATGTCTTTTATTCTCCTTTTCTATTAATTCATTAAATTCACTTTTGAGATTAAACACATATTTGCATCGGTTTCTTACTTAGTTTGTGACTTAGGATGGTGCTGACTGCTAATATAAACTAATCAAGAGGTTACTTTTAAAATTTGAGGTCTTGGCATAATAAGTACTCAAATTCATCTGCATATTCGGGGGGTTCAGGGTGTCAAAACAGTACCGATTTTATTAACACTTTCCCAAGTCTTTCCAACTTAGCCTAATAAATTCTTAAAGTGTCGTATTATGTAACAAACCAAAATTAAAATTTTTGTTACGGCTCAAGAATTTGGGAGAATCAAATAAATAGCAGAAACTACATAAAAAGACTTGACAACACATGAATTTCTTTATTAATACTAAGCAAGGAAATAAACATAATAAAAATGAACAGTAGAAATTTACAATTTACGTAAAAATGATGAATAACTAGAAAATGATAAAATAAGGCAGTAAATCTTCCTCCCCCACACTTAAATCGAGCATTGTCCTCAATGCAACGACGGTGGCCTCGACCTCGAGTTCGTGCACGCCTGCCATTTCCAGGCTGGTCAGGTTGTTCTTGAGAATGCTCCACACGTACTGTAAGATCTGTCATCTCCGCGATCAAGCCTGACATGCTGTGTTGCTCGCTTTACATTTGCCTGAGGATTTGCATCATCTCCATTTACTGAGCTTCGATGCTTTGGATTCTCTGATCTCGCTGAGCGTCTAATTTGTTCCGTCGTGTTAGCTCAGTATAAATATCTTCAAGAGTGGCAGGTGTGTCTTCAATTCTTCTCCTGGGTCTATGCCTTGAGGAAGTACCTGCAACATTTTCAGCAAAGTCATGAGCAGTGTGTGGTTGTGTGTCAGCATTGTCCCCGCCAGCTGCAACATTCTCTGGGATGTGCGCGGGGACTGGGTCATCAATATAACGTAAGTTCTTATCATTACACACATCTGTGCAAGTCGGGTTTGGAAGAATTAAACCCGACAAAACTTGGTTATTAATCATTAAATTAAAATTTCCATCTCTTCGCTTCTTTACCAATTTCATGCTTTTAACCATTTCAATGTCCATAGTGCGTGATGGTAGTGGTGTTAAAGGTAGGAGATTATTTTCTAGCCCAATGGCTCAGGCTAACGTAGTTATTAAGCCACCAAAAACGATAACTCCCTTTTACGCTTCAACTATTGCTTTCATATGAGAGAACATAAACGGGACAGTGTTAATCTTTTCAGAGGAAAAAATGGTAAAAAGATAGAAAAGTTCTACTTCATTCACTTTATTAGAATTTGACCGACCGAAAAGAGTGCAAGCCAATAATTGGCGAAAATAGCGTAAAGACGGGTTTTGAATTAGGGAGGCTCTGTTGCCTTCGAAACTATTGGTCATTGTACCTGTTATTCCTTTCCAAAAAAATTTGTAGGCGTTAGTCCAACCCTCTCCACTAGGCACATCATAACTTACTCCCTCTCCGTATGGAAATTGCAACAAGACCGCTAATTGATCAAAAGTGAAGGTGTACTATACGTTAAATAGTCGAAATTTGAGTGTCTCGTTAGGATCATAGATAAGTGAGCTTAAAAATTCTAGAGTGGGTTGGACATAAACAGGGTCCTTAAAAGATAGAAAATAAGTTAGGCCCAACTTCTCTAGTATATAATCAACACTATCTTTGATCCCTAAAGCCTCTAAACAAGGTACATCAGCATACCTCGTGGATTCGATTTCTCGATTTTGCAGTGCTGCGTAGAGTTCAGCCTGGTGTTCACCTGCTGCACCATCTCTGAAATAAACCTGGTATCCTTCCATTTTGAATTCAACACACAATTTTTTTTTCTTTTGATTAAGTGGAGATGGGGTGGAGAGAAGTGTGAAAGAAATGAGTTTGTATGGTAGAATAGAAGTTGGTGGAGGGTATAAATAATGATGTGAATTATTGTGTGATTAAATGAAATGGTTGGAAATTGGTAAATGAGTAAAAGTGTGGTCAAAGGTGCAAATGAATATGACTCGTGGCATGCATGCATGAATGAAATGGAATAATTAAAGTAAAAGAAACAAAACAACAAAAAAAACAAAATGCAAAACCAAATTAAAAAAAAACAAAAAAAAAAGGAGAATGCATGGTGGCGGGGGCCACACATGCATGTGGCGGGTGCCACAATGGATGGAAGTGGCGAGTGCCACAAAATTAAAGGGTGGCGGGTACCATATTCCCCACTCCCTTGGACCTGGCGTGTGCCATGTGCAATGCAAGAGATTCCTTCTCTTTTTCTCTGCACTATGCATGCATGCATGTGACAAGCATTTTTCTTGACCAAAAATTATTCCAATGCATGTGAACGCTTTTGAGATTCTTAACCATAAATTATTCCAATGCATGTGATTTTTGCATGCACTTTTCGTATTCAAACTGACACTTTGATTAACAAGAAAGTAAAACAAAATGGAAAGTAATGATAATGAGTAAATTCAGTTAAAACCAAATGAGAGTAAAATTCACTTTGACGAATACTGAATCATAACAGAAGAAAAACAATAACAGTAAAACAAAGTAAATCCTTCCCCCACGCCTGAACTTAGCAAGGTCCTCAATGAGAATTATAAATATAAATGTAATAGAAATTTACTTAATGCTGCAAACACAACAAATAACGAAATACAAAGATAAATAGCAGTGAAATAAAAATCCATTAACTGAAGTAAAGTAGTTCAGTAACCAAAAATTAGCAGTAGCAGATGCAAACACATGAAGTACCAGTAGGTTCAATTTAAATCCAAAAATAACAGTGAAAAATTAAAATTCAAATTAAAGGAAAATGCGGTAAATGTCAAAGAACAGAATCAGCCAATATTGCATCTCAGAGACTCCACTGCTTAGTTCAGATGATCGAGTTGCTCGACGGTAATGTCCCTTAAACCGATGACATCAAGACAGATAGTACGGAGCTCGTCTCGCATGCCATTGAGTTCGGTACGAAAGCCTTCCAATGTGGTATGGATGTTTGCAGGAGGAATGGTATTAGCATCATTAATAGGGTAGTCTAGAAAATCATGGCAATGTGGAGGTGTTTCGGGGTCTATGTAGATATCGGAGACATGGTCATCAAGTTCTTTCTCAAATTGTGGTCCGTCCAATTCATACAGCCAGTTATGGCGGTTGTGCACACTTGTACGCTCATGGTCAAGTAAGGTAAAGTGGGGTACAACCTCGTTATTAATCAGTAGCTGGAAATGGTGTGGTCCAAGGTTTCCTATTAATCCTCTGTTGAAACAGAAGGTGTTGTTCATGGGCCTATATCCTCATAAAGGGTTTACTCGAGAGAGACGTGTCCTAAATCCAATGGCTTCAGCAATTTTGGTTACTAGGCCACCTATTATAATAGGACCATGATCATCTTGAGCAATCCTAAGGAGGTTGTCAAGCATAAAGGTAGCCCCATTAACAGGTCGAGATTGAAACACACAAAACAGGATAAAGAGGTCATCTCTGGACACTAGGGTGTCATTCTCAAATTTTCCAAAAAGGGTAAAGGCTAAGATCATATGGAAATATCTGATGGCCGAATTATGAATATCAGTGGACACCATAGGGTGCGGGTCATGATGTGGTAGTCCCGAAATACTACCCTAGAAAAAGTTAAGTTCATTTTCCATAAGCAAATCTTCTTGTGCCATAGAGAAAACGTCAGGGCCATTGGGGAAACCTAACAGTTCCGCGATTTCTCGGTTGTTAAAATGAAAAGTGTATCTAAACATCCTGAAGGTTATCCTACCCTTATTAAATCCCATGCCATAATTAGGGTCATAGGCCAGTGAGCTCAAAAATTCAAGAGTTAACCTATGGTAAGTCGAGTGCTTCTTCCTAGCAAAACCATCCCAACCTATTTAGTTAAACATAAAATCTATGCTGTCACCTATGCCTAGAGCATTCATGGTAGGTCCATGGGCGAATTTGGTTAAAGTCATAGGTCTAAGAGAAAGAGCCTCGTAACGGTGCCATTGGGCAGCGTTCTTGAATAGCACAACCATGGTATCTTCATTATTCATCTTTAAAGTTAGTATGAAGAGTGAAATCAGTGGAGAAGGAAGAAGGTAGAAAAAAAGATAAAATCCTGGAAGCATAAAGTAAGACAATCAGCACTGATTTTTAAAATGATTGAAAATAGCGCATTTGTTAGTGGAGTAAATTTGGATAAAAATAAAAATGAAATAAAATAAATAAATAAATTGAAAATAAAATAAATGATTAAAATAAAGAAAAATGAAGTAATAAATAAAAGAAATTTCGTGGGTTGCCTCCTACGCAGCGCTTCATTTAATGTCGGGAGCTCGACACAGTTTATCAGAAATATCAGCTTAAGGGTATTGCATGCATTTCGGCCAGTTTTAGACCAGTCGAAAAATCTCTATTGTCTACGCAATGATAGTGTTTCAAATGTTGCCTGTTTACGATAAACGGTTCACTAGATCTACCTTTTATTTCAACTGCACCGCTTAACAGGACTTTAGTTACCTCAAAGGGACCAGACCACCTAGAACGAAGTTTGCCTGGGAAGAATCTAAGTCTAGATTTAAATAAAAGCACAATGTCTCCTCCATTAAATTCTTTGCTTGCTATACGTTTGTTATGCCATTTTTTTGTTCTCTCTTTGTATATTCGGGCATTCTCGTAAGCATCTAATATAAGTTCTTCTAGTTCATGTAAATCTAGAATTCTCTTTTCTCCCGTAGCGGTATAATTTAAATTAATAGTTTTGATTGCCCAATAGGCCTTATGTTCTATTTCTACCGGCAGGTGACAAGATTTGCCATAAACTAGCTTAAATGGCGTGGTTCATATGGGAGTTTTATAAGCTGTCCTATAAGCCCACAAAGCTTCGTGTAGTTTCGAAGACCAATCTTTACTAGAGGTGGCAATGGTCTTTTCGAAGATCTGTTTAATTTCTCTATTTGAGACCTCTACTTGGCCACTTGTTTGGGGGTGGTAAGGTGTCGCTACACGGTGTTTGACTCCATATTTTGATAGAAGTTTCTCAAAGATTTTCGAGATAAAGTGGGAACCTCTATCACTGATTACCAGTCTCGGAACACCGAATCTAGGAAAAAATATATTCTTAAAGAGCTTATTCACTACTCGTTCGTCGTTTGTTTGGGCGGCTATAACCTCGATCCATTTTGAAACATAATCAACCGCAACGAGTATGTATTTGTTACCAAAAGAGGACAAAAATGGTCACATGAAGTCTATTCCCCACACGTCAAAGACCTCTACTTCTAAAATGCCCTTTTGAGGCATTTCATCGCGTCTAGAGATGTTTCCAGTGCATGGACACCGGTCGCAATTTATAACCGCGATATGGACATCTTTCCATAGAGTAGGCCAAAAGAGGCCAGCTTGTAAGATCTTAGCACAAGTCTTCGAAGTGCTCGCGTGCCCACCATAGGGGGCGGAATGACAGTGAGAAATTATATCTTCTACCTCATCTTCAGGTACACAACGACGAAAAATACCATCGGCGCCCCTCTTGAAGAGCAGTGGTTCGTCCCAATAATAGTGTTTAAGGTCATGGAAGAATTTTTTATTTTGTTGGTAGGTTAGATCGGGTGGTAGTACTCCAGCTGCTAGATAGTTGACAAAATCAGCATACTATGGCAGCGTGGTTTTAGTGTAAACAGATTCTATAACTTCATTGGTTTCTGTATCATTATAAATCATAGATTCTTTAATTGTATTACTCTCCAACTGGGCTAAGAGTCTTTCATAAGGGAAGTCGTCATTAATAGGTACTTGTTCAGGTTGGATATTTTCCATTCTCGATAAGTGATCAACTACTACATTTTCAGTGCCCTTCTTGTCTTTGATTTCAAAATCAAATTCTTGTAGGAGCAGAATCCACCTCAGAAGCCTTGGTTTGGCGTCTTTTTTACCTAGTAGGTACCTAATTGCGGCGTGATCGGTATAGATAATTATTTTTGCTCCTACAAGGTAGGAACAAAATTTATCCAAAGCGAACACGACAGCCAAAAGTTCCTTTTCTGTGGTAGCGTAGTTCATTTTTGCATGGTCTAAGGTTATACTAGCGTAGTAAATTGCATGAAGCTTTTTATCCTTTCTTTGTCCTAAGACTGCACCTACAGCGTAATCACTCGCGTCGCACATAATCTCGAATGGGTCATTCCAATCCTGGGGTTGCTAATGGACATTGATATTAATGCTTGCTTAAGTGTTCGAAATACATCTAAGCATTTGTCATCAAAGACGAATTCAGCGTCTTTCATCAATGTCTCAGTTAGAGGCTTGGTTATCTTAGAGAAATCTTTAATGAAACATCGATAAAAACTGGCAAATCCTAGAAAGCTTCTTATTTCTCTAACGGTTTTCGGCGGTTGGAGATTTTCTATAACTTCAATTTTTGCTTTATCGACTTCAATCCCCTTATTGGATATTATATATCCGAGTACAATTCCTTGTCGGACCATAAAATGGCATTTTTTCCAATTGAGCACTAGGTTGACACTTACACATCATTCAAGCACCATTTCGAGGTTTGATAGACATCCTTCAAAACTTTTCCCACAGACAGTGAAATTGTCCATAAAGACTTCCATTATACCATCTAAGAAATCAGAGAAGATGGACATCATGCATCTCTAGAATGTTGCAGGTGCGTTGCATAATCTGAAAGGCATTCGCCGGTGCAAAGGTACCATAGGGACATGTGAAAGTAGTCTTTTCTTGGTCATCAGGATGGATAGGAATTTGGAAAAATCCTGAATATCCGTCTAAATAGAAAAAATGGGAGTGTTTAGCCAGACGTTCAAGCATTTGATCTATGAAGGGTAAAGGGAAATGATCTTTAAGAGTGGCTTTATTTAGTTTCCTATAGTCGATACACATTCTCCACCCGGTTTGAGTACGTTGTGCTACGAATTCGCCTTTTTCATTATTGATGACTGTAACACCTCCTTTATTGGGTACAACGTGAACTGGGCTAACATATTCACTATCAGATATTGGGTATATGATTCCTGCTTCTAACAGCTTTTGCACTTCTCTCTTAACGACATCACTCAGAATGGGGTTAATTCTCCTTTGATGTTCTCTAGAGGTTTTACAGTCTTCTTCAAGCATGATGCGATGCATACAGATAGAGGGACTTATTCCTTTTAAATCTGAGATGTTATAGCCTAAGGCAATTGGGTATTTTCTCAGGACACGTAATAATTTTTCAGTTTCTATTTGTCCTAAATCTGCGTTGACTATAACTGGTCGTTCGAGCTCTGTATCTAGGAATTCATACCTTAGATCTTTGGGTAGTGTTTTCAGTTCTACATCTGGTTTCTTTGGGAAAGGCATAGGGTCAGGAGTGAGTGCGAGACATTCACTTAGATTATTATCTTGGTATTTACCATGCCAATCATCGTCTTCAAAAATTAGTGGCATTGGAATTTTTTCAGCACTTCAGAATATGTATCTTGTTGTTTCTCCATCTCTTTAACGCATTCATCAATAACATCTAGGAAATAGCACAAATCCTCTATAGCAGGTGCTTTGAAGAATTGTGAGAGGATAAATTCTACCTTTTCTTCGCCAACCTCAAAAGTTAGTTTTCCTTTTTTCACATCTATGATGGCTCCGGCTGTGGCTAGGAATGGTCTTCCTAAAATGATAGGGATGTTTGAGTCTTCCTTAATGTCCATAATTATGAAATTTGTATGAATATAGAATTGTCCCATACGTACTGGAACGTTTTCTAGCATACCTAAAGGAAATTTCACTGAACAATCAGCTAGTTGTACGGACATTTTTGTTGGTCTCAGTTCTCCCATGTTGAGCCTTTTACAAATAGATAAGGGCATTAAGCTAATACTGGCTCCTAAGTCGCACAGGGCTTTGTCTATGACAAACTTTCCAATCACACATGGTATAGAAAAACTACCAGGGTCTTTTAGCTTAGGAGGCATGTTGTTTTGGATTATAGCACTACACTCTGCAGTAAGCATAACGGTTTCAGTATCCTCGAGCTTTTTCTTATTAGATAGAATTTCTTTTAAGAACTTAGTATAAGAGGGCATTTGCGTGATTGCTTCTGTAAAAGGTATTGTAACATTCAATTGTTTCAGAAGTTCAACGAACTTCTTAAATTGCCCTATGTTTTTAGTTTTAGCGAATCTTTGAGGATACGGGATAGGTGGTTTATAAGGTGGTGGAGGCACATATGGTTCTTCTTTCTCTTCGGCCTCTTTGCCATCATCTTCTTTTTCGTTTTCCTTTGGTTCATCTTCCTTTTTAGACTCCTTACTAGGATTTTGATACATGGCTGGATTTTTGATCCTTGGGTATGTAGGTCCTTTTAGTTTTGTTCCACTCCAAAGTGTTATAGCATTTGCATGTCCCATCTGATTAGGTTGAGGTTGTCCTGGAAGATTACCAGCTGGGGTAGCGGTAACAGCTTATTGTTGAGCCACTTGTGAGATTTGTGTTTTTAACATTTTGTTGTGAGTGGCTAGAGCGTCAACCTTGTTGGCTAATTGTTTAATTTGCTCACTAGTGTGTACATTTTGGTTAAGGAACTCCTTGTTTTGTTGAGCTTGTCCAGCAATGAAGTTCTCCATCATTGTTTCAAGGTTAGACTTTCTAGGAACATTTGGAGCAGCTACGACAGCCTTTTGATAACCCGGTGGTACAGTAGGTGCTTGTCCAGGCATATACAAAGCGTTTTTGTTTTTGTACGAAAGGTTCGGATGGTTTCTCCAACCTGGGTTGTAGGTGTTTGAGTAAGGGTTTCCTTGAGCATAATTCACTTGGTCCGTGGAAACTCCTGTTAAAATTTGACATTCAGGGGCAGCATGCCCAAGAACTCCGCATAACTCGCAATTTGGAGCTACGGCAGCCACGGTGGTTGTAGGTGTCAGGGTCAAACTTTCAACCTTTGGAGTAAGAGCATCTACCTTAGCATTTACTTGGTCAAGGGCACTTATCTCGTACATCGCGCCTTTCGTCGGAGGTTTCTCCACGGAGGTTCTTTCACTTCCCCACTGATAGTGATTTTGAGCCATGCTTTCGATAAGTGCATGAGCCTCAGCGTAGGGTTTATCCATTAGTGCGCCACCCGCGGAAGTGTCTATCGTCATTCTTGTGTTATACAAGAGACCATTGTAAAAGGTATGGATGATCAACCACTCTTCTAGACCGTGATGTGGACAAAGCCTCATCATGTCCTTGTATCTTTCCCATGCTTCGAAAGGAGATTCGTTGTCCTTTTGTTTGAATCCATTAATTTGGGCTCTTAGCATAGCCTTCTTGCTTGATGGGAAATATCGTGCTAAGAATACCTTCTTCAACTCATCCCACGTAGTGACAGAGTTGAATGGTAGAGACTGGAGCCAAGCTCTAGCTTTATCTCTTAATGAGAAAGGGAAAAGACGTAGTCTTATTGCTTCGGGGTTGACACCTTTTACTTTCACTGTGTCTGCATATTGCAAGAACACTGACAAATGTAAGTTCGGGTCCTCCGTGGGACCACCAGAAAATTGGTTTTGTTGTACAGCTGACAACAACGAAGGTTTTAGCTCAAAGTTATTTGCCTCGATGGCAGGGGCAGCGATGTTGTTATGTGGTTCAGCCTGCGAAGGAATGGCATAGTACTTAAGAGAACGATTCTGAGGTCCTTCGGACATGTCTGGTTCAGTTTCAGGTTTAGATTCAGATTCAGATTCTGATTCTGAGTCAGGAAAAGGAATTTTGTGTTTTAAATAGTATTCTCTAATTCGTCGTCTTACGCTAAGAAGACACTCGGGTTTGTCTGTCGGTTGCGTTAGGTCTTCGCCTTTTGAGCGAGTACTTGGCATACAACCGGCAAATTAGGGAATATGTTGCCTTAGTCTATACGGCGCAACAAATGAATCGCACTATTGACTAAATCAGTTCCCCGACAACGGTGCCATAAAATTGATCGCGACTTTATGAGTCTATCGGGGTTACTAACTGCAAGCGCACAGTCTAATCGCGTAGTTTTAAAAGATATCGAACCCACAGGGACTGATAATCAAACTAATGCTATCGGATTGTTACTATGTTTAGCTAAGGCTGATGGGTTTTTAGGTTAAGGTGCAAACGGGAAACTAAAGGTAAACTAAGATTTGGATTTAAATAAAATATAACGGAATATCGGTTTGTAACTCGTCAATCATCTGGGATTCAATAAATCGTCGGCGTATAAATAAATCAAAATATTCTTCTGTAGAAAATATCAATTTAAAAGTCCTTACCTCACACTCTCATGTTTATTGACTCTGACTATACTCCTAAATCAGAATGTTTGCTCTCGCTAAACCATTTGAGTTTAAAAGTACTTTTTGAAAACTAACAAGTCCTAATTGATTTTAAAGTGCTCTCGCTGTGTTTAAAATCAATGTCCAATTTTAGCTATCCGGTTAAAACCTTAAACTCTCGTTGTATTGATCGTAACCTTCGTTACCTTTTTACTCTTGTAACAAAAGTTCATTTAATTTAAGAAATCAAAACCAGAAAAAATAAATTGTTAATGGTTAGCCAAGACTTATCGAATCCCTTTCCGATCGACTTGTTTACATACCGATATAGACGGTTTAGCCGGACATGGCTTTTGAAGCAAACATGCACATACGAATATAAATCTTAATCATAAACATGCTTTGACAAGTAATTAAGGCAGCAATACTGATAATAATTGACAGTAAATAGAAAACCTGAAACTTTAATAAACTTGAATTAGATGATGAAGGCAAGCTTCGAGTTCCCGATCCGATTACAATAAGCAGCAAAATACAATAATGAAACTCTAAGAACTAATATGTGATAGCTTCCCAATGTGGAAAACTATCACTGTTTAATAGTAAAGGAAACGAAAATGCTTAAAAGCTAAACATTGAAAATCTGGGCAAAAACAAAGGAAACAAAGAGGGCGAAGGAGAGCGAAGAGAGAAGAGAGACTTTTCTGAAACCGTCTACCATCTTTTATACTCAGTTGTTGCATGGAAAAAATTGATGTGTGTGAAACGGAAGACTCGGTTGGATGAAAAAGTGGTGGAGAAAATATAGGGAGGTTGGAGGAAAAATTGGAGGAACCGGTAGTGCATGCATGACACTCCACACGTAACACAAACTTCCATTTTAGTGTGGCCCCCGCCACACTTCCTTTTGTTTTCTAAGTGGCAGGCGCCACATATAATTTGTGGTGGGCCCCACTTATTTATTTTATTTCTTTCTTTTCTTTTCTTTCATTTTCCTTCCTTCCATTTTCTTTCCTTCTTCCATTTTTCTTCTTCTTTTCATTGTTTTGTAATTAAATCCTACATGGCCTACAAACATAAAATCCACATATAAATCAGTAAATAAAATTAATTAAAATAGAGAAATCGTAAGTAAAATTCATGTAAGTCGAGTCGATTTAACGATATAATTTTGCGTTATCATGTAACACCATAAAACCCCGACTAATAGTTAAGGATAAAATCAACATTCTAGGATGCTACTCAAAACATAACATGCACACTTTCCAATTAATTTCAAGACTCACAACGGAATTCAAAATAATTAACATAAACTTCCAATGTCTCTTTAAATGAATTACTCCACAAAATTAACAAAATTCAAATATTAACTCAAAAAAATTCAACGAATCGTTTCCCTATGTTAGCGATCAGAGCAATAGTTCCAACTAAACGATGATAGAATAATAAAATGGAGAGAGCTTCATGGTCTTCTTCCAACTCACAACAACACTTACTCCTCTTGAGTATCTATACAACATTTTACATAACAACAGAAAACAAACAACAAAGGGGTAAGAATACACTCAAATATATTAACGATGTAAAAGAATGCAATGGTAGATTAAATCACACAATCAACAATACACATTCAATTTACACAACAATAAAACTCACATAGCCTTTCTATGTATGCAATGTGACTCATAACTCGGCTCTATGCATGTGATGCCAATTTGGATATTAGAGGTTTGTTATAGATCTCGTCCACTCAATAATGGTTCCTCATTCGAACCAGACCCCCGCATCTGAACCCCGGGTCCCCACTTATGAACCCTAGACCACCACTGGTCCCCACTTCTGAACTTGTGACTCGCCTCTTTCAACACACTGACATAAAACAATGCATAACATACAAAGTAATGCAAAAACAACAAAAACAACAACAACAACAACAACAACAACAAAAACAACACTTATGGTTCCACTTCAAACCATAAGCAACATGCAATACAACATTCACAATAGTACCCACTTATGAACTATCCACCTTAACACAAACAATTATAATCACATTCATAGTACATAAATATATTCGCAACATCACAACTTGTAAACATAATCATAATTCACCACTTATAATCATGCAAATTAATTTAATTATTATTTCATCATCATAATAATTAACCTTAATAGTTTAATTTCATGAAATACAGTAAAAACAACAACCAAACATCGACCGCACGAGAAAACAACATCCAAAACCATACTTATCACTCAAAACTAGTCCCTAACGATCATGATGGCCATGCCCGTCATCAGGGTGACAATCATCACCCAACACGCCATGTCCTCTCCTCACAACCCGTCATCCCCAGGACAAATGGCAGGAAAATCCTGCCTAAAGACCATGACAGTCTCAACCTTCATCATGGTTGAAATTCTGGTTAAGCAGATCACTAAGATGTCAGACAGGATGTCATGACACTTGATCTCTGCTTCTCACAAGGATTAAGGAAGAACAAAAGTAAATTGCAGAATGTAAACAACACACAGAAATTGTTAACCCAGTTCGGTGATCAACAACACCTACGTCTGGGGGCTACCAAGCCAGGAATGAAATCACTAAGTAGAATTGGTTCTAAGCTAAACTCTAATGTTTACAACTTATCACCTAGAAACTACCCGTCCTAGATTTCTACCTAAGACACTCCTAGGTATGAGACCCTTCTCAATTCCCTTCCAATCACAATAGTGACTTAAAATATTACAACTTATTTCCTTCCAATAAACAGTCCTTCTCAAGTATTCACACAATACACAAGAGGCTCACACAAGTACAAACCCTAGTACTTCTAAAACAGCTACAATATTCAACAACTAAACTAGGTTAAATCCAACCTATTTATATTACACAACACAACTGGACTAGGGCGTCAAAACGCAGCAATTGCACTCCTCAGAATCTACGACCTAATCCTTTCTTCTATCCCAAGTTTCAAAAAATGTCTCCTTACAAGGAAACCGCATATTCCATTTAGAATCAGAATCTCTGATTGCATAATCTCAGATGCCACCTGGAATCAAGTCATATTCCAATCACACCTGTTTCCAAAAACAATTATCCCAAAACTGTAACAGACAAAGATGTCGAATCCACCTAATAGGACATCTTGTCTAACATCTTAACCTGCAGCTAGTTCATCATGTTAGGACATCTTGTCCAACATCTTTCTGCTAAGTTAGTTTTACCAAAATTGATGCCAATCTCAAGGGCAAGGACTCAATAATCTCCCCCTTTGGCAGATTTTGGCTAAAACTAACTTTCATTTACCTGCAGAATCATACCAGGGAGACCACCATCAGAGCAGCAGCGAAAACATATATCTCCCCCTCAATCAGTATAGATCTACTCCCCCTCAGTGGTTAGTAGAGAATCAGCAGTGGTTAATGATGTTAGTATTTCTCTCCCTTTTTAGCCACAATATGACAAAGGTATAAGGACTAACTCAAAAACCAATAAAACATTTCATAGTAGTTAAAACCCAACAGAAAAAAAATTATCCTGGGCATTCATCCCTTACACAACCAAAAGAAAAACAAAAAAAAAACTAGAGTAAGAGAGAGTACTGAAAAACCCTCTCAATATGGTGGGAATACAAATTCAGAGACCAGAATATAATTCCCACAACCAGTGGAAAGTTATGCCTCATCAGATAGGCAAACTCCAAGCTTGCCTCTCAATGTATCAAATTGATTTGCATCCAAAGCTTTAGTGAAAATGTCAGCTAGTTGATTTTTTGTGGCTATATGCTCCAGAGTGATGACTTTGTCTTCCACCAGGTCTCGAATGATGTGATGTCGGATGTCAATGTGTTTAGTTTGGCTGTTCTGGATGGGATTATTTGAAAAATTTATTGCACTCAAGTTGTCACAGAAGAGTGTCATAACATCTTGTGGGACATTGTATTCAGTCAGCATTTGTTTCATCCACATCATTTGAGAGCAGCTACTCTCTGCTGCAATGTACTCATCTTCAGCAGTAGACAAGGAGACACAATTTTGCTTTTTATTGAACCAAGAAATTAAATTGTTTCCTAGGAAAAAACATCCACCTGAGGTACTTTTTCTATCATCTGCGTTTCCAGCCCAGTCAGAATCACAGTATCCTATTAATACAGAGTCAGAGCCGTGTGTGTAGAGTAGTCCGTAGTTACATGTTCCATTCATATACTTCAGAATTCTCTTGACCTGATTAATATGGTTAGCTTTAGGTTCAGCCTGATACCTTACACAAACTCCTATTGTGAATGTTATATCAAGTCTACTAGCTGTAAGGTATAGGAGACTTCCAATCATGCTTCTATAGAGACTCTGATCAACACTTACACCATTCTCATCTCTTGTAAATTTTAGGTGAGTCGGAGCAGGAGTCCTTTTGTGCTTTGCATTTTCCAAGCCAAACTTCTTGATAATATTCTTGGCGTATTTTCCTTGACAGAGAAAAATGGAATCTTCCATTTGTTTGACTTGGAGACCAAGGAAGTAGGTTAATTCTCTGACTAAACTCATTTCAAACTCAGATTGCGTTTGCTTAACAAAATGTTGGACCATCTCCTCAGATATTCCTCCAAAAACAATGTCATTAACATAAATTTGTGCTATCATGAGATTACCTTCCCTTTCTCTGACGAAGAGAGTTTTATCAATTCCTCCTTTTCTGTAGCCATTTTAATAAGGAACTCAGTCAGCCTTTCATACCAGGCCCTTGGAGCTTGTTTTAACCCATATAAGGCTTTTTTCAGCTTATAGACATGATCCGGAAATGTTGGGTCAACAAAACTTTTGGGTTGTTCCACATAGACCTCTTCACTGAGATATCTGTTCAAAAAGGCACTTTTAACATCCATTTGAAATAGTTTGAACTTCAGAAGACAGACTATTCCTAGGAGCAGTCGCACAGACTCTAGTCTAGTCATAGGAGCAAAAGTCTCATCAAAATCCACTCCCTCTATCTGGGTATATCCCTGTGCAGCGAGTCTGGCCTTGTTTCTTGTGACAACTCCATGTTCATCAGACTTGTTCTTAAATACCTACTAAGTTCCGATCACATTTGATCCTTCTGGTCTAGGTACAAGATCCAAAACATCATGTCTCTTGAACTGCAACAGCTCTTCTTGCATCGCATTAATCTAAAATTCATCTGTCAAGGCCTCGTTGACATTTTTGGGTTCTATCTTCGACACAAAGCAGACACTTGCCACCACATCCCGTGATCTGGTCATCCTTCCTCCATTTGGGTCCCCTATTATGAGTTCCTTATGGTGATCTTTCTGTATTCTGATGGAGGGTCCCTTGTCAACTCTCTCGGTCACAGTAGGTTCATGATTGTCATCGTTGGGTACAACAATATCTTTAGAGTTGTCTTGAGGTGTTTTAACATCTTCTGTGACATCTTCCTCTTCCATTGGGAAGAATGATCCAATATCATTTGTAGCTTCAACCACCATAGGAGAGTCATCAACCACAACATTTATGGACTCCAATACTACTTGAGTTCTTGAATTATAGACACGGTATGCTCTGCTGTTTGTGGAGTAACCTAGGAAGATTCCTTCCTCACTCTTGGGATCCATCTTTCTCCTCTGCTCACGGTCTGCCAGAATGTAGCATTTGCTTCCGAAGACATGGAAGTATTTCACAGTTGGTTTTCTACCCTTCCATAATTCATACAAGGTGGCAGAAGTTCCAATCCTGATGGCTATCCTGTTTAAGATGTAGTAAGTTATGTTCATTGCTTCAGCCCAAAAGTGATACGGGAGTTTCTTTGCATGGAGCATGACCATTTCACACTCTTGAATAGTTCTATTTTTCCTCTCAACCACACCATTTTGTTGGGGGGTGATGGGTGAAGAGAACTCTTGACTAATTCCTTCAGAGGAGTAGAACTCATTAAATTTGCTGTTTTCAAATTCCCTTCCATGGTCACTTCTGATTCTGACTCTACCACAGTCCTTTTCTCTTTGAATTTTCTGGCACAATCCTTTAAAAACATCAAATACTTCTGATTTTTCCTTGATAAAGTGCACCCAAGTATATCTAGAGAAATTGTCAACAACCACATAGGCATAAATTTTTCCTCCAAGACTTTCAACCTTTATAGGTCCCATTAAATCCATATGGAGAAGCTCTAAGTTCTTTGAGGTGGTTTGATGTTGAAGCCTTTTGTGTGACATTCTAGTTTGTTTACTAATCTGGCATTCCCCATATATCTTAAGATTTGGAATTCCCCTGACAGCTTCCTTGGATATGACTTCTTTCATTCCTTTTAAGTGCAAATGGCCCAGTTTCTGATGCCATAACTTCACTTCATCCTCCCTTGACACCAAGCAGGTGGAGGGACTCTGAGTTTCGTGAGGACCACACAATTAACAGTTATCCTTGGATCTGGTACCTTTCATAATTATTTCTTCTTTATCATTTGTAACCAGGCACTCAGATTCATAAAAGTTTATCTTAAGACCTTGGTCACATAGTTGGCTGATGCTTATTAGATTTGTAGTCAATCCTTTAACGTACAACACCCTATCAAGGCAGGGCTAACCATCATACTTGAGCTTGCCAACACCTTTGATTTCTCCTTTTGAGCCATCTCCAAAGGTGACATGGCCAGTGGGATGGGGTTTGATGTCAGCCAAGAACTTCTTCACACCAGTCATGTGTCTGGAGCAACCACTGTCAAAGTACCAGTCTTTTTTGGCGAAGGCTCTCAGGGAGGTATGGGCAATGAAAGCTACAGTTTGATCCTTAGGGATCCATTTCTTCTTCCCTTTGGGAGCCTTCCTTCTTGTTCTAGATTGTTTTGATGATTTAGGATATCCATTCAACTTGTAGCAGTGAGCCTTTATATGACCAAACTTCCCACAGTAATATCACTATTTGTCCAGTTTTTGTTTTCCTGGAGAGTTGTTCTGAGGCCTTTGATGTTGTTGAGACATCTTTTTTGACATCACCTGGGCTGAGTTCCCTCAACTCCTATGTCCTTTGATCTCAGCTTGATCATTATAGCCAAGACCCTTTCCACTTCCGACATTTCTTCCTGATATAAGGATTTCATCTAGCATATCTGAGCTATTGTTCATAATCCTTTTGTACTTGGTTATATTATTGAGTTTGGAGTTTAACCACTCCACTTTATCCTCTAAATCTGATATCTTTTCCAGGTGGTTCAGTCTTTCATCACACAGTTGTGAGATAAGATTCTGCTGATCTTGTCCTAGTTGGTACAATTCAGCAAAGTCCTTAGGATTTAGTGATCCGTTATCTGACTCCTTGTCAGAATCATACACTCTAGTCATTGCAGACACCTTCTTATTAGTCTCTCCATCGCTTGAGGAGACATCCTCAGACCACGAGGTGGATAGACCTTTTTTCTCCTTCTTGTGGTATGTGGGACACTCACCTCTTGTGTGTCCAAAACCTCCACACTCAAAGCACTGAATTCCCTTCCCTCGGTTGGGTTTTTCTATCATAACTAGGTCTTCTCCCAAAATTTCTTGATCTATAGATGTCAGAAGTCTGATCCTTGGCATTTGGCTTAGACTTCTCATCCAATTGCTTTGCAAGTTGATGAAATTGTTTTTCAAGGAACCCTACAACTTTGGACAAATCCTCTTTGGTGTCACCCTCTTCTTGGTTGGTCACAAGGGCAAGACTTTTCTTCTTTTCATCCTTTTCGCTAATATCCATCTCAAAGGTTTGGAGTGATCCCATAAGCTCATCTACCTTCATGGTATTTATGTCCCGAGCTTCTTCAATAGCTGTCACTTTCATGTCAAACCTCTTGGGAATAGACCTTAGAATTTTTCGAACCAATTTGACTTCAGGAATTTTTTTCTCCAAGGTCACTAGATGTGTTGGCAATATCAACAATATTCATATGAAAGTCATGTATACTTTCATCTTCCCTCATTCTCAAGTTTTCAAACTTAGTGGTAAGCAACTGAAGTCTTGAGGATTTTACACGAGAGGTACCTTCATGAGCAGTCTTCAGGATTTCCCACGCATCCATTGCAACAGTGCAATTCTTGATGAGTCTGAAGATGTTCTTGTCCACCCCATTGAACAAGGCATTCAAGGCTTTGGAGTTTCCTTGAGCAAGCTTATCATCTTCATCATCCCAATCTTCTTCAGGTTTTAGCTCCTCAGTGAGCTTCCCATCATTGTCTTTGATCTTTGGTGGATCCCACCCCTTAACCACAGACTTCTAAGCCTTCCATTCATAGACTTGATAAACGCCGCCATGCGAACTTTCCAATAGTCATAATTGGAACCATCAAGTATAGGTGGTATATTCAGAATTCCTCCTTATTTATTCATTGCACCAGAAAGTATCGTCCCTGAATCTCACCCAGATACAGAGCAGGATGCCTGCTCTGATACCAATTGAAATTTTGGTTAAGCAGATCACTAAGATGTCAGACACGATGTCGTGAAACTTGATCTCTGCTTCTCACAAGGATTAAGGAAGAACAAAAGTAAACTGCAGAATGTAAACAATACACAGAAATTGCTAACCCAGTTCGGTGATCAACAACACCTACGTCTAGGGGCTACCAAGCCAGGAATGAAATCACTAAGTAGAATTGGTTCTAAGCTAAACTCCAATGTTTACAACTTAGCACCTAGAAACTACCCGTCCTAGATTTCTATCTAAGACACTCCTAGGTATGCGACCCTTCTCAATTCCCTTCCAATCACAGTATTGACTGAAAATATTACAACTCAATAAACAATCCTTCTCAAGTATTCACACAATACACAAAGAGGCTCACACAAGTACAAACCCTAGTACTTCTAAAACAGCTGTAATATTCAATGGCTAAACTACATTAAATCCAACCTATTTATATTGTAAAACACAACTGGACTTAGGCTTCAAAAATGCAGCAATTCTGCTCCTCAGAATCTGCGACCTAATCCTTTCTTCAATCCCAAGTTTCTAAAAATGTCTCCTTACAAGAAAACCTCGTATTCCATTTAGAATCAGAATCTCTGATTCAACAATCTCAGATGTCACCTGGAATCAAGTCATATTGCAATCACACCTGTTACCAAAAACAGTTAACCCAAAACTGTAACAGACAAAGATGTCGAATCCACCTAACAGGACATCTTGTTTAACATCTTAATCTGCAGTTAGTTCATCATGTTAGAACATCTTGTCTAACATCTTTCTACCAAATTAGTTTTACCAAAATTGATGCCAACCTCAAAGGCAAGGACTCAATAATGGTGATGACCATGTCTGTCACACTTGTGATACCCCTCACGCTGGTGCAGAGACCTGAATCTGCATTTTCACCATGAGATCTTATTCGAAGCTTCGATTTTGACCCCCAATATCCTAAATTGCATATGCGATTAACATTTAAATTCACCAATTCAGCATGAACTCAAGGTTATGTTCATAACACTAAAACATATCGATGGCAACAATCATATTCATAACTCATACTAATACATCATGCATAATATTCAACATATAACAGAGCACAAATTTATATATTAAACATGGAAAGTAATATATATTTCACATTATCATAATCATACTCATAAAGCGCAATAATGGAGAATAACCTATAATAGGGTGAGGACCCCTATCTACCCTTCATGCAATAACACCTATATTAGAGTAGTCCCTCCTTACCTGAATTTCCAGTAGCAAAACACGTTTGGTAATAGTGTTCTCCTTCTCTGTCAAGCCCTTGTTTTCCTTTTCTCACACTTACCTTTTTTTCTCAATTCTACATATTAGATCACTTTGGCTCCCCTCACATATTCTATTTATTTTAACCTAAAATTGTATTTAAGTTAATTACCACACTTTCACCTCTAAATTCTTGTGCGCTCACTCCTTACTATTCAAACTTTATTGAAATTCTAATTTATACCCCTAATCTCACTATTTGTCTTATTTTATTATTATTTTATTATTTTAATTAAATAAAACTCTACTAAATTCCAACAAACCCCAACAAATGCCAAATAATCAGATAACATGTGTTATCACCAAAATAAATAATTATAGTGTATTAAATCACCCGAATAATTAAGTAAGAACAAATAAAAATTCAATTAAATAAATTAATCGAATTCGGGGTGTTGTAGAATCAACCAAGGCGAGATCTTCCCTATCTTTTGACAACCTATTCTGATAGCACTCACGGAGGACATGTTAATCTCCTTGGATTGTATTGACTCGCCCTCCCAGAAGTAGATATTTTAGAGATAGGTACAAAGTGGAGACAACTGCCTTCAGTGTGTTCATGGAGGGTCTCCCTAGGATGATGTTGTATGGTGACCAGGCGTCCACAATAAGGTAACTGACGTTATTCACCTTGAAGTTTGTGCCCCCACCACATAGGGTCTCCAGGGTTACATAACCCATTATTTGCACCTGTTTTTCTGAAAACCCTGTCAATAAACCATTGAATGTTTTTATGTTGTTTGAGATCAAGTTGCAGCTTCTGGTAGGCGTCCTAGAACAGGGCGTTAACAAAACTAGCCAGATCTATCAAGAAACAATTAACATCCAGGTTGCCATGCTACTCTGTGATGTCCAAGGGATCATCGTCATAAGGGTTTATACTAAGGGCGTTCTCCTCTGAAAATATGATATCAACCTATATTTTCCTTTGAGAGCTTCTGGGGAATCTAAGGGATATTACATTTTTTGCAAACACCTGCCTTGTGTTATAGATTGTTGTTTAGTCGACCATCTTCAGTGGGAAGATGAAGGGTATTATAGTGGGAGTGTGGACCATGTTATTTTTACTAGGGCACCACGGTGGGTGTTAATGTATGTGTTCCCCCTGCAAGAGCGTTGAGACTCAGAGGCCTTAGTAGGTTTATAACATGATATGATGGTTAGGGCATGCCTGTTGTGGCGAGAAGCTATGTACGATGGTGTTTTGAGGTATTTTAAGAGTCTATCTCACGTGAGCTGAGAGGCTCTGCAGATGATAGGCGACACTTGGGAAAAAACATATGGTTACGGTCAATCATGGTGTTGTAACTTTAGTAAGCGTTATGCTCTTGTGGGTGTAAAGAATGATATTCCTTTCTTAATTTTTATCCCTTATCCAGCATGAGAGATGTATTTATTGAGGCATATAGGGCCTAGGATTCTCTCGGGAAGGGTCATTGACCACTCAGTCAATGGTGGTTTGTTTAATCCCTATTTCCCATGAAGTCATGGGACAATTATTGACCTTGATTTCTCTCTACCCCATAAACGTATTATCCCATGTTTTCCACTACTCGGGGATAGGAAATTCATGTGGCTAGAGGATACCACCCTTTAGGTGACATTCCTACGTCGCCTCTTACGGGGCAGTCTAAAGGTATCGCCCTAAGCAAGGCCCATTATAATTATAACACTACACCCTAGATTTATAAATTTCAATTAAATTCTATTTGGTGGGAATTATGTCTCAAACATTTTCCTAGTGTTCCTTTTATATTAATGAATTTGTTATAGTTGTTGATAAGGAAATGCTTGATGTGGAACTCATGTCCGGACCTATGATAAGTCACATTCTCAAGGAACACATGGGTGAAGCCAAATATTTATAGGAGATCATTTCCACCTCCATTATGTGAAAAGGTGTGTGTGAAAGCCGTATTAAAATGTTGAGTCTGCAAGTTATTGGTGCCTTTTCTTCTCAGGCTGCTATTCCTAATGGCGAGAAAGATGTTACACTAAAAGACCAGGATGAATATATGTCAAGTACTGATGAGGAAGTTGGTGGAGAAGAAGTGTATTGCTATGATGATCTAATGTTGTTTTGGTTTTGTTTTGGCTGGATTTTGTTGGTTCTGTCTTGGATTTGTTGTCCCTATTGTGGTTTGATTGTTATTCTAACTAAGTTCTTCCACCCTTGTCTCTTTTGAGGAAAATAGGGGGAGATAAGCACATTACGTCCTAACTGTTTTGATCTGGTAAATGTTATGTTTTTGCTGCTTTTAAAGTTGTTGTAGTTCTTATCCGATGTATGCTCTGATTAAGAAGAATGAATGTGCATACAAACTTTGAACCTTTAATTTACCTAAAAAATACCCAAATTGAGAGTTTGTTATTACGTTGATTGACTTATTTTTGTAGGAAACTGTTAAGTATGATGTCTTGACTAATTTTGAGACAACTTATCATTGATTATCCCTGGTGCACAGTCTCTGATTGGTTATCTCGAACGCTTCTCTTTTAATCTTTTAGAAAAATGCAAAGATTGCATTTAAAAGAAGTATTTTTCAATCAAATTAATTTGAAGAAGATTATATTAAATCATATATTCTGATTGGATATGATTTGGATTTAATTTTAGTGAAGAAGATGCGAATTGTTGTTTTAGGATTTAGACTACTTTTTATCTAACCCTGGTGGGATTTTTGGATGGATTACTTTTTTTTATTTTTGGAGAGGATTCTCCTTTTTTGACGCACAATTTTTAGAAAGTTTTGTGTGTGTCTTATTTTTATTAAGTCTTTTTTATTTTTGTTGTAATACTTTATTCTTAAGGGTCTTTCTTATTTTAGAAGGATAAAGTATTTGTTATGTAATTGTAATTTGAATCACGCACATATAATTATTTTCTTATAAACACTTGGGAGTGTGTTTTCTTGAACTTGAGGGGTTCCAGATTCATGGAGAGTCTAGGTCGAAATTCACGAGTATTATTATGGAAAGGGCATTAAACTGGGTGAGTTCAAATGAGACTGTCATGTATTATTGACTAGTGAATTAGTGAATTTCCTTTCATTGGGATGATGCTCTACATATGTAGGTGATGTTGCACCGAACTAGGTTAAAAATGATCTATGTCATTTATTTTGTTTGTTTTTTCTTCGCTCCTTTAAATCATGTTGTCTCTCACACATTGCTCAAAGTGTGACATCTTGTCGCTAGTCCAACAAAATTTCAATAATCATCTTCATCACCATCACCACAACCACCACCACCATCATCATCATCATCATCATCATCATCATCATTATCATTTATTATGTCTTCAAGATGTACATGAGAGGATGTTATGGATATTAGATCAACATTTGCATATTTTTCGTCTTCACCACCATGTGATTGTTATCTAATATAGCCATGAGAATGTTCTTTTTTCCAATCAATCCTATTTTATTTTTTTTTCTTTCTCAGTCTATGGACATTCATTTTTGAAGTGTTAGGTTCCTTGCATTCATAATAATACCTTTTTTTATCAACTTCTCTCGTGTCTCTCTAATATTTGGAGTATCTGAATTCCTTTATTTGGAATTAATTATTTATTCCATCGATTAAGATTGATCGAGAGAGAGATATAGATAGATAGATAGATAGATAGATAGATAGATAGATAGATAGATAGATAGATAGATAGATAGATAAATAGATAGATAGATAGATAGATAGATAGATAGATAGAGAGAGAGAGAGAGAGAGAGAGAATGAGAATGAGAATGACACTTGCCACTTGTTCTCTGTGATATTCAACATCTTTTATACTAAAACCGAAAAAATCCACGCACTTGTGGGTTTATCAAAACTCTGAAAAATTCATCAAGACCAAAGGTGGTAGTAATGACAGATTTTGCTTTCAAATGCGCTCCACATTTTCTTTATCATCTTTGGTCCAATCCTTTTCAGTTTTATTTACTACAACACCATTGACATCGTGTGTAGGAATAAATAGACCTTTCTTCACAGCCTTCCAAATACCATGATCAAACCATTCTATGAAAACATGATTTTCTCTTCCCATAAGTTATACCCTTCCACATTAAAGGTGTTGGACATATAACTCCACACATAAGTGGAGGATGAATTGTAAGTTTCATAAGGAAAAAAATGATACTTTGAAAAACTTTCTTTGTACTTTTTCATATTTTAAAAACATTTTGAAAAATGATTTTAGAAATAAAAACAAAAAGTAAATATGCGGAAATTAAAAGTTAATGTAAGAGAAATAACAACAGGAATTATAGAGGTTTGGTAAAATAAACTTAATCCTCTCCCCAAGATTTGATCTTGAGAATATCACGTAAATCTTAAGAGCTTTTAGTAGGTTGAACTATCAAACCCCCTTATATAAGGAAAAGTGAAGTTTCATGCTAACTTCAAACCAAACAATGAACAATGGAGAGAACTGGTTAGTTTTACTTCCAAATAGCACATTGAAGTAGTTAGTATTCTTTCTAAATGGTAGATTAAATCAGTTCATCTTCTTTATAAACAACAACTTGAAGCAGTTAGTCCCTGTAACAACCCAAAATTTGCCCTCCTTTCTTAACCTTTTTCTGGCTTATGTTCGCATTCATCGACATCTTTCATTAGGCCATAATTCATGATCATGCATTTCATGGAGCTCCTAAGATATGGGATTAAAGGATTTTCTTGTTATTTGGGTTTGCCCTATTCAGAGGTGATTCAATTGGTTCCTACTTCAGTCAAGTTGAAGCAAGAGTTGAATTCACATTATCATGAAGGTCTTCTTATTCAGAGGTCCACCAAGCTCCAAGGTTGTCCCCATTCAGAGGAATCATCAGAAGCATTGGGTCAGGGTTTCATGGGTGTGAATCAGGGTTTGACTCCTTCTTAGTTCAAGTCAGTTTCATTTTCAGTGTATCTCAAGGAGGATTATGGTTTTTATTCATGGTTGAACTTGTGGACTTTTATCAGTTGAGGTTCATTGGATTAGGGTTTTCATGTCAAGGACCTCTAGCTGGTCATGTTTCTTTCTACTTCATGCCTTATCTTCATCTTCAAGTTTTCTTTAGGGAATTGTTCTTGTGTTGAGATCACTAGTCATAAAGGCAAGATCTCTTGTGGATTGAGTTGTAAAGCATTGGGTTATGGTGCAAAAGATCAAGTTGTGAATTCATATTGTGCTCCAGGCATTACTATTCTTCCAAGTGTTCGTTGCTTATATAAGTCACTTGTGGTTGGAATGTTCAAGTGGGGATTTTTATTGAGAATACAAAGTAGTTTTCATGGAGGATTGAGGATTTTCGTGGAGTGTTCATTCAAGAATTGATTCAAAGATGCTAGGGTTGGAGAGTTTAGACATATGGATTTCTTGAAAGCTAAGATACAAGTTACAAGTTCAAGATTTAATTTGGTGCATTATTTCAAGTTTAGGTTTAAATGATTCATTAAACCTAGTTCATGAACCTTTTGTGTTAAAGCTTTTGTTCCTAACCTTGTCCAGGTATGACTAATCCACTTTAAAACCATTTCCCAATCCAATTAACAATTTATCCACTTTCCAATTCTAAATATCCATATTCATTGTAAACCCATTTTTTCCGCTCTTAGAAATCATCTTTTGATCCATCTCCATCTTAAATATTTTCGCCCGTATTCAAATTCAAATTTAAAACCATAACCATATTTCAAACTATCTTATCCAATAAAGGTTAAGTGTGCTAAGTCTTAGCAATTGGACTTGCATCCAATGTTGATGTGCATTTTTTTGACACATAGAGTTGTAGTTATCCTGGAACTGTTATCATCAAAATTAGAGGGGAAATGGGTAAACTAGCGTCATTGGTTCTTCACTTTTGTTTACGGATGTTGCATCCGTTAATGTTGTGTTAGCTATGTATCTTGCAAGTTTGAAAAAGAATTAATGGTTAAGTGCATTTGGTTGGAGATTTTGCAGTGGTTGTTCGACAAACAAATATTATATGGGTGCTTTTTGTTGTATGCATTGCTATCACTACTACGAAAACCCCATTTAACGACGCCAGGTTTACCACGGTTTCGTATCCCACCGTTGTAACAGGATTAAAAATTTATAACGCCATATTTAACGACGATTGTATTACATAACCGTTGTAATACAAGCTGTGTAACAAGTTTCGATTCCCAGCTACTATATATTTTTTTCCATATTTTTACATTTTAACACGCTTGTATTATAAGACCGTTGTACTACATATATCACGCTTCGATTCACAGCAATGTATTTTTTGTCATATTTTTAGATTGTAAACATGTATTAATTTTTTAAACATGTCTAACGCCATGTAATGTATGATGTATATTCCCAACAATGTATTCTTTAGTATTTTTAAGTGCAATAGAGTATATATATATATAACTTTAAAAATAAAACTGTAAGAGATGAACATATATAGAGATAATTTTATTTTAATATTTCATTAAGAGTACATTGATAAACGTATTACATATCAAGATCATTGTCATAGCCCATAGCATAAAATGCATCTTCATAATCTAGACATCTCTCCTCACTCCCCTCATCGGAATCATAATATACAGGCCTCCTTTTCTTCTTTATCTTCTTCTTCTTCGGCTTCTTCTTCTTCTTCTTCTTCTTCTTCTTATCCTTCCTTACCCTTAAGGCATCCCTGAAGTTGGCAATTGCTGGTTGGACGACCTCCTGGATTGGCGCCTGACGTTCCTCATTGAGGTTTCTAGGATTCTCATTTCTTGAACTCATTGTTACGAAGAATATATTATTTAGATATGTAAAATTGTCTATTTATAGATGAGGTTGAAGATGAAAAGAATGATAGTTTAATGCTTGTAATGATGATAACTTGTAAACCGTTCATATTCTGGAACGATACTTTCTTGTAAATCGTTCATATGTTGGGAAGTGCAACGGTTAATAATATCACGACGGTTATAAGTAATGACCGTAGGATATCACTTATAATCCAGGCATAATTTTAGGAAAATGTTGTTGCCTGGTGTCGAACCTTGTACCACGTATAAGGGGTATCGCTATGGTTATTATAACTAACCGTTGTGATACTATTAAATTAATATATAATCTATCATAACGGTTATTTAAGAAAACCATTGTGAAAAATTTACCTATATAAGGGAATTAACTTTCCCTTTTTGACAGTCGCATCGTTTCCTTCACAGCGAAACCCTAGCACCCAAACTTCATCTTTTTTTAGAATCTGCGAGAAGAAATACAAGAAGTATGAAGCTTTTGATTTAAGCTTCTTCCTCCTTGTAGTTCTTCTTGCAGAATCTAAAACTAGATGAACATGGTGATGATGCTGGCGGTAGCAAGCGTAATGTACATATTGTTTATGGAAAATAAGGTAGTCTTCTACTTCAATCTTTTTGTTAAATAGTTCCCATTATCTCGTTTGCTTCATGTTGTTTTTGTTGATTGTTCTCATTTTGTGCAGATTCGACTTCAATGCTTCACAAGCAAGGTGAACTTCATTGTAATGGTACAGTCCCACTTATTAGGGTTTTGTTTCAACTTTTGGTTGTTTTGTTTTGAATACTAACTAATTTTCTTCATTGCTTCCCACTTCTTAGGGTTTGTTTCACATGGTGATGATGATGGTGGTACATATATATATGAATTCATTCTGATAAGGTACATATATATGAATTCATTCTTATATTGTATATGAAATATAGTTTATTATATACTATGTACATTGTTTGTTCCACTATCCTTTTATTGAAAATGCAATCAGTTAAATTGATATAGAACATTAGTTTATTATATATATACTATGTATATTGTATATAGTTAAATTTAATACTAACTAATTTTCATCATTGTTTCCCACTTCTTAGGATTTGTTTCACATGGTGATGATGATGGTGGTACCTATATATGAATTCATTCTGATAAGGTACATATATATATATGAATTCATTCTGATATTGTATATGAAATTTAGTTTATTATATACTATGTATATCGTTTGTTTCACTATCCTTTTATTGAAAATGCAATCAGTTAAATTGCTATAGAACATTATAATCTGAAAATTAAGATGTATTTGAAAACCAACCTTTATCATGTCAATGTTTTCCGAATTGTATCCATTTCATTCAGCACATTTAATGTTCCTTAACATAAAATTTATGGTCCAATGGTCCGTTTGCTTCAATTCATCGATATCTTTTATTATAGTTTACCTCATCGTCGTCACTAATCGTCGTGGTTGTTAAGATCATGATCATTATTATGATGATAAAATCGTGGTGATTTTTGGCGATGATGAGGTAAACTATAATAAAAGATATCGATGGATTGAAGGAAATCGACCATCGAACCATAAATTTTATGTTAAGGAACATAAAATGTGCGGAATGAAATGGATGCAATTCGGAAAACAATGGTGTGTTTAAGTTGGTTTTCAAGAACAATTTAATTTTCAGATCATATAGTTCTTTACCAATTTTAATGGTTGTATTTCTTTAATTAGGTGGATGGAAAAACAAGCAATATACATTTGTATTTAATAAACTAAGGGTACATTCCACAACGGTTGAGACAAATAACCGTTGTAATAGTTAACATATATGACAACGGTTCATACTGATAATCATTGTGATAGTTAATATATATTACAACGGTTGAAATACCTAACCGTTGCAATATATCGCGCGCTTCCAGAATACAACAACGGTTTCTAGACCGTTGTAGAAACGGAGAACTTACAACAACAATCTACATAACAACGCCTTCGCCCGCGTCATTATATGTCATTACCAACCATTGCTAAATGGGTTTTTCGTAGTAGTGTATAGTAGATATTTCTCAGATGTCGTGGTAAGGCCATACAACAAACAACAACATAACTGATGAAAGTTCTTAACAGTATTGGTTAAAAATAAAAAATACATAGCGGCAAAAATATTCATGGCAGGTGGAAAGGTACAACTACATACAAAAATAAAATACAAAGATGAAGTGACAGAAGCAGTGATACAAAGTAAAATGCAGGTGTGAAACTCATGACCGAGTTCACAATTCCAAATCAACGCACAACAGATTTCACGCGCAAACCTTTAACATAATTACAATGAAATATCTATCCTACCCCTTTAACCCATTATAAAATCAGAAGTTCACAAGTTGCCAAGTTTTTTCATAAAAAAATTCATAGGTGCAAGCGTGAACTTCCACCAATGTTTACTCTCTCAAGTTTTGCTCATACTCCACACCATAATCGTCCGAGTTCAACAATTTTCATTCAATCTTCAACACGACTCCAACCTGCAGAAATCAAGAAAACCACAATTCCAATTAAACCTTCACCTGCAAAACCAATGTTCAATCAATTTCACAACAACCTGCACAATTCAAAGCAATAACAACAATGGTTCACCAGACCGCTACAATTCACAACGACATCGAAAGTTCAACAATAACAAAGATTCATGGCCCAACAGGATGGCATAGAAGAAGAAGGAGAATCGCAAGAAGAAGAAGAAGAAGAATTGAGCGTAACAACGAATCAGGTTTTCATACTTGGAGCATTCGTCGTCATTGTCACGATAACCGCGCTCAGGTATGCTCTGAATACCTCCTTATTTTTCTCTGTGTCAATTTATTTCTGTTATTATCTCATTTATATTGTTGTTGTTGATTTTGGATTCACTATTCTTGCATATTCTGATTTGGTTTTGGCGTTCTTGTTACGTTTAATATCTGAGTGTTGTATTCTGAATGTTGCGTTGTGCTCTATGTTGCAGTTAAGGGAGATGAGTGTGTTGAAGCCTCCGCCATCACTGGCGCAATACCATAGCGCGGCGAGGTAGTTCGTCTCAGGTGTAGTGATTTGGATTGGAGGTCGAAGAACATTGAGGAGAAAAGGGAGGGTTTTGTGCGTCGTCGGCGGTGTGGAGAACAAGCTGAGGTTGAGCGATGAAGAGGAGTGTTGAGTTACCGGTAATGCTAATGGAAGGTATGAAGAGAGAAGGGAAGTAAAGAAATGGAAATAGGATGTGTTTCGCCGGTGGGAGGTTTGTTTTTTCTGGTTGGCGAAGTATGAAGAAGAAGGAGAACGGCGTTGAATAAGAGATGGAAGCATTGGTTTATGAATTAAACTTGCTGAATGGCTTTCATGAATTTAGGGTTTCACTAGTACCTGCACAAGCGTGGGCCGGGTCTTGGGGCCCATTTGCTTTGTTTTCCTTGCCACGCCACATTTTGCTTTCATTCAACCCCTGGATGTGAACCATAAGGTCTTGGGCCATAAGCCCACACACTTTCTTTTTCTCACCTCCCTAGTTCATGGTTGCACCACTATTTTCATTTTATTGAGATTTTGTTTTGTTAACTCATTTTTGTTTAATTTTAGAATTGAATTAGATATTAATTGATAGAATTAGATAGTAATCTTAAAACTAGAATTTAATTTTGAATTAGAAGTCAATCTTGAATTAATTTGACTTTGCCCTAATTAGATTTTATTTTTGCTTTGATATTTTTGACTTAATTTTTGCTACTAGTTGATTTTAATTTTGGTAATTTTGATCTTAATTTTTTATTTAGCATTTTAATGTTGATAAATTTTGTTCTTAATTTTGGGTTTTAGTTTTGACTAATTCTTGAGGATATTTGTGAATTTTTCTTGATGACGATTCTTGATGCGCCTGGAGCTTGGTGCTTTGTCCTGAACTTGTTTCGTGTGTGATTTCTCTTTGTGATTGAGTTGCTTTGTATTTACTTGTGCTTTGTGCTCACATGTTCCCTTAGGGATTCCTAGTCCAACTTAATTTTTGATTAAGTTTGGAGTAGGATAGACATTAGGCTCTCAATCCAAGCATGATAACATTAGGTTAGCTCCCCTCTAATCGTGACCTTAGAGCCATTGTTGCATGATAACTTGTAGGACCGAGTTCCCCTTAGACCTTGCGTGCGTCCCTCTCTTCTTTCTCAAAAAAATAGTCAAAACACATAATAAATACGATGAGTATTATGCGCCACGAGCCTTAAGTACATGGGAAATGATGAGTGAATAGTCTCTCCTTACTTTTCTAGAGTGTTTAGCATACGTCCCGTTTGGGGGCGATCTTGTGACGCATTCACTTCTGTCTCATAGACTTTAGTGCAATACGAGTCTCAAACAAAGTCAATTCACTTCTTCAAGAGCGCTTAGGCTAACCGAGCCTTTTCTCTTGCCCCCGTACGATCGAGATCCCGTTTTCCCGTAGTCCTGTGAAATACGGATGCTCTGATTCCTCATTCTCTAATGAGGATACGTAGGCACGAGGATCCATATCCTTGGCGAGCACACTAACAACTAACTCCCATTTTCTCTCGCCTCCGTGCGATCGAGACCAGATAACTGAGTCTTTTATCTCGCCCCAGTGCGATCGAGACCCTTTCCTAATTTTTGGTTGTACCCACGAACTACGAATGCTCTGACTTCCTCATTCAGAAGAGAATGAGGATACATAGGCACAAGACGATGATGTCTTGGTGAGCAACCTTACCCCATCACCCGTAGTCCTCCGAACTATGTTGACTCTATCTTTCCCATTGTACGAGGGAATACGTAGGCCTAGGACGGCGAAGTCCTATCGAGTATACTTTTGTTTTTCCCTTTCCTTTTCCATTTAGCAGTTGGCTTTAGATAACATGCCATTTGATTACACAACAAGCGTGGATCCCGTTGAGTACAACGGATGTGAGGGGGTGCTAATATCTTCCTCTCGCGTAATCGACTCCCGAACCCAGGATTATGGTTACGATGACCATGTCTTCTCCCTTTTGAGGTTTCTTCAATCATTTCCTTTCCCCCGTCGGGATAAATAACGTTCGGTGGCGACTCTGTTTTTCTGCCGGTTGTTTTTCGCGTTGCGACAGTTGGCGACTCTGCTGGGGACTCTGGTTCCCTATGTAAGTCAATCCTAGCGTTTGTCTGTTTCTGTTCATTGGGTGTTTATTTTAGTGCATTTATTTGTTGTATCTGTTGTACATTATCTGTTGTATATTATCACATTTTACTGCATTCGATTACTGTTGTCATATTGTTCTGCTACTTCTGTGTTGTTGGGTGGGTTTGTTCCATGAGAGATAAGCCCAATACCCAAGATTGAGTACATACTTAGTATCAGAGTTGATAGTCGTGTGGCCTGCGTAGTGTCTGGTTACGTTTGGTTGATATGAGACCCACATTCAAATGAGGGTTTCTTTGGAGATATCCTATCATGTGCGTCTGATGCAGATGATAGGGTGTTGACGTAGAGAGCTTATGACTCTGGAGTCCATTCATTGGAAATCGGTTGAGGCATCCTTGATTGATGATGATACCAAACCAGAAATGGTGAACGTATCATCATTTCTCGACCTGAGAGTCTGTGATACTGAGGACCTGTTAGGATGTCGTATCCAATACTAGAACCCACGTGTGAGAGGGGATGGGATTTGCAGGAAACCTTGAGTTTCAACCTACTCGGTTTCGGGTTTTCTTATCAGTGTGGACTTATCAACTTGGTATTCTGGTATTCTGATTATTCTAGTATTATGGTATTCTGATTATTCTGGTATTCTGATTATTTTGGTATTTTGATTATTCCGTTATTCTGGTATTCTGATATTCTGGTATCCTGGTATTCTGATTATTCGGGTATTCTGGTATTCCGGTATTCTCTTCAGAGCAGACTCGTGAACTTACTCGGTCAGTGTCATACCCCAAATTTTGACCACTAAGATTTCCCATCATTGTGCAAATCATCATCACAATATGGATGAACCATCAAATGCCTCAAGAGTTGTTGAGCATTCACTACAATCAAAATTAGGGTTTCAAGCCCTCTCAGAGCTTGTGACAAAGGATCAATCAAGGAATGACATGATCTTCAACTTGTCTAACCTCTCAAACATCCACAATGGATCAAAAGGACTCCCACTTCAAGGATTAAGCACAAGGTTGCTCCCTTCTAGGTGGATCAAGTCTCAAGATCGACAGTGTCACCAAATTAGGGTTTTGGTCAACCAGGGCCTCCAGATGGAAATTTTCATCTGGGCATGAGCCAATGATTCAAAACATATTCTAATATACTCCATGGAACCTCATGGACCCAATCATCAAGTCAATTTGGCCTCAGGGGATGCATACATCAAAAATCAGGAATTAGGGTTTCTTGACCTAATTCACCCCTAAGTTGACTTTTAGGGCAAATCAAGAGCCAAGACCTCAAGACATGATTTGAGGGTCTCTAACGAACTATATTGATCCATTTGTAACAATGGATTAATCCAAGAAGCTTGAGCAACAAGTCTCATTTTCATCTGCACCACAATTAGGGTTTTGCGAGGAAAGTCAACTGTAACTTTGACTTTTGACCAGGACATGCTCCCAAACCCTAGGACATGCCTCAATACACCCTATGACACCCTTGGAACATGTTCATCAAGTTTGATTTAGGTCAAGGACATGATTTCCTGAAGAATTGCACAATTTGGAATTCATCTGATAAAAAGTCAACTGTGCACAAAAGTTAACTTTGACTTTTTGAGATTTTTCACCAAAATGGATTTTTAACCCTAAAATGATGTTAATGTATGATTTGAATCATCATTCATCAAGAAAAATCAAGAAAATTTGGATAACTTGTAAAAGGGGTAACCATAAAAACTTAGAAAATTTTCTAAGTTAAAAATAAAGTGACAAAGGTACCAACTTTGAAGGACCATAACTCCTAAACCACAAGGCCATTTTTTTCCATCAAAATCTTGATTTGTAGATCTCATTGCCCTCTACAAAAACTTCAACTAGGCCTAACTCCAATTCATTATGGATTTTGAGTTATGAGTGAGCCAAAGTGGCTGAAAACATGAAAGTGTACCATTTTCCAACACTTAGAAAAATTCTGTCCAAGACAGATTTTGTTGAAACACCAAAACTTGTGAGATTTTTTCACACAGTTGCAAGCTAAATCAAGTCCAAAGTTAAACATCAATGTTGTTGCATATGTTGCCAAGAATTCAAAGAGCTCAACAGCATGAATTGATTCAACTTGAGCCAAGAAAAATCCTTGCCCAAAGTCATGCTGCTGCAGGCTGTTTTGAGAAAATCAGTTTGCATGTTTGCTTGCCACACGATTTTGAGCCAAAAACTAAGGATCACTATGCCACCTGTGTTTAAACCAATCACATTGCATCTGATCCAACTGATAAATCTGAGTCAAAAGGCCAAGGAATCTTCCAACTTGAAGTTCATCCACTTTGGCACATTTTGCCTTGAATTCAAAGTGCATTAATGTGGAATAGTGCATTGTCAAGGTAGCTACCCTACTCAGTCAATTTCTCTGATTAAACAACATTAAAAACATCTGAGGAATGTGGTTTTGGTCAAGGCATAGCCCTGCTCTTGGGAATGGCTAGCTTGCCTTGCTTTAGAAGAAATCCTCCAAGCCAATCCATGCCAATATGATCTGATCCAGCAGCCATTCACTATTCCTCCAAAACAAAAGTTGATCACCTATAAATAGAGGTCCCAATGGATCATTCAACTCACACTAAAGCCAGTTACAGCACTGCTTTCTCTCATTCTTTCTTAAACCTCAAGTTTTCTTGTTTTTGAGTAACCACTATCGGGTTTTGAGTTGCAGCCATAATCAATCCATTCCAATTGCTCAAACACATCACATATAATGTATTTGAGGTGTCCAAACACTTAAACACCAACTGTAACACCCCAGGCTCAAAATCACTCTTCAACCAAGCCATTATGCTTCAATTTTGCAGGTGGAGGTCTCTAGCTTGATCCAGAAGGTTTCAGAGTTTTCCAAAGCTTGCAACACACTCCATAACATCCATTGAAACTGTAGGTATCATTAATTCATGACTAGAACACCATCTGGGCAAAGTTCCATTTCAGCTTGCATCAAGGTGAGCTTCAAACTCAAACTCCATGATCCATGCATATTTCCTCGCATGATATTTTTACCATTTGATTGCCATCATGTGTTGATTGTTTTGCCTCAAGAAATTGGATCATAGACCTCATAACCATGCCTGCACGATTGCTTTTGCAAATTAGGGTTCATCTGTGTTCATCATGATTATTTTACTCCACACTGAAAATGAATAAAATTGGGTATTGCCATCTTATTCCTTGTGAAAAAACGCACGGGTTTGGTGTTTGAATCATGTCCAATGGTTGAGAGATGAGTGAGATATGGTGCTTCACGCATGAGCTCGAGGAAGAAGATGGCCATGGCGCCATTCTTCAGAAAATCCAACAAGTTTGATATATATTTTTCACTTGCCATGTTATTAATGAATTGGCATTGTGCCCCAGCGGTTCATCAGCTGGTTTTGTGAGTATTGGCAAGCGAGAGGTCTGGGGTTCGAATCCCCCTCGCCCCGGACTTCTTTTTATCACCTTTTTACTTTGTTATTTTTCATATTATTATTTTTAATGATTTGAAAAATTAATAACTCCTTCAATTTTTATCATTTTTGATTGGTTCTTTTTGCAACAATTCACAAAAATGTTGAAATATTTTATTCCACCAAAAAATTAGATTTATATTATTTATTTAATATAATTAGTATTTTTTGTGAATAAATTCGTTTTTAATTATTTTTAAACATTCTAAAAATGAATATTTACTTTGAAAATCAAAACCTAATGAGTTTAAATATCCCTTGTGATTATCCCTCATTTTTTCAAACCTTAAGCAAAATCATAAGTGGATTATTCAAATTTATTTTGAATTTTGTTTGATTTTCTTTAAATATTTATTTTTTAAGATTAAAATTAGGGTTTTTCTTGATTCAACTTTCAAAATTGATTTTCAAAAACACTTTTGGGCCTCTATTAGAGTGTAAGACCCAACACCCTTGTACAGAAAATATTTTGGGCCTCACTTATTGTATAAGTCCCCTTGTACATTTTCAAATAAACGGCGCGATCGTCGCCTTTTCAAAATAACCTTGGGCCTCTCCTTGAGCTATAAGACCCATTAAAAACTTTTGGGCCTCTATTAGAGTGTAAGACCCAATCCCCTTTCAACCAAAACATTTTGGGCTTCACTTATTGTATAAGTCCCTCCGCGTTAAAACGAAACCTCGGTGCGATCGCCTTTTTAAAACAGCCTTGGGCCTACCCTCGTGTTATAAGCCCCACTCTTTTTCTTTAAACCTTTTGGGCCTCTATTAGAGTGTAAGACCCAACCCCCTTATACAGAAAACCTTTTTGGGCCTCAGTCACTTGTATAAGTCCCTCTGTATAAATTCAAAACAGTGCGCTCACTAATAAAACCCTGGGCCTCTCCTTGAGCTGTAAGCCCCAAATATTTCTTTTTCAAAGCACTTTCTCCTTTGATTTTGAATATACTGTTGTTTTCAATCTTTCTTTGTTGAACAACTAACCAAACAACATGGAAGCTCTACAACCGAGTAAGTGGTTATTGCTTTCATTTACCGCTTTCATATACATATAACTGTATTGTGGGGCTGTTTCACTGTAAGTCTTCTTTCATAAACTCATCTCAACTGTGTAATAATAGTATAGATATTTCGAGTTTCCCCGGCAACTACGTCTAGAACTAGGTAACGCCGTTTCGTTTATTCGTAGAAATAGACAGCTAGATCCCCAATAGGATCACCAGATACAGTCTTCTCTTCGGCTGTCCTCATTAGGAATTGTCAAGAAACTCTACTCCCCAAAGATGAATGTCTTCTCCGTGAATGGCATCTTTGAGTTTCTTCCAAATTCTCAAACTTTCCTGACTTGATCTATTCCTTGTGAATAGCTTGCCTTGAATTTCTCGGGGTTTGGGGACCCACGGGCTTCTTAAAAGCATCGGCCTCCTCTTGGGCATCGTACTAGGACCCACAGGCTTCCTAAAAGCAACCCCGCCTCCTCTTGGGCTTAGTACAAGGACCCTACGGCTTCTTAGAAGTATTCACAGCCTCCTCTTAGGCTTCGTATAATGATCTCTTCCTCCGGGAATGATAGCCTCCTCTTGGGCTTAGTACAAGGACCCGTCGGCTTCTTAAAAGTCTCTAGCCTCCTCTTGGGCTTCGTACAAATTATCCCGACGACCTCCTAGAGGTATAGGAACAGAACTTAGTCATTTGCATAGAACAATCCTTTCATAGAGTCTACTACTGTTTCTCAAAGCATAGTACAAAAGATGAAACTCTAGACTTGGACAGTCTAATCTCCTTGAGTCTCAAAGACATTCTCAAGCACCCTTCAAGAAAATAGGAAGGAAACCCGTAGACTCGGACAGTCTCAATACCCTTCGGATTTCCCGCTTCCTTAAAGAACAGGAATAACCCGGATCCTTGAATCAAATACATGAGCACAGTGTTGCTCATATAAGAACTGATTTTCTCTTTCAAAATCAGTATACTGGACCTGTCACTCAACTGAAACTGTCACCATAGCCTCCTCTTGGGCTTTGTACAATGATTCTCCCCAGCGGAGTCAAACAACGTTTAGCCTCTCTCTCGGGCTTTGTACGAGACACATAAGAGACTTCCTCGTTGAGTCAATCACCCTTTTCGCCTCCATCTCGGGCTTTATACGAGATACAAAAAGGTTCTTATTGAGCCAAACAAATAATAGCCTCCATCTCGGGCTTTATACGAGATACCAAAAGACTCCCTCGTTGAGTCAAAAACCTTTTAGCCTCTCTCTCGGGCTTTGTACGAGACATATATTAGCCTCCTCTTAGGCTTTGTATAAGAAAACCACAGGTTAATCCAATTAACCTTTTAGCATCAAAACTGTGCCTCGTTCACAGTACACAAACATCAACAACTCCTTCATCTAACCGCTGTAAGCGGCAAGCCTCTGGATCATCTACATCCATGCCACTGTCCCTCTTTTAGCATGAGAAATTCCTAAGGAAAGATGGCATTGCTCTACACTGAGCTAAAGTCTTCTCCTTCAGGTTAAAATCCCCTATAAAGGAAATTATGGCATTGCTAGGATCCGCGTATCCCGGTTAAAGTAATTCTCCTTTATAACCCGTCACCCAACAGTAGTGACAAACAACCCCCTCTTTAGAGATGACAAATTCTCTCTAAAATTGAGACTTTTTAGCTTCATATCTTGGGCTTTGAACAAGATACAAATAGACCTTTCAGCTTCATATCTTGGGCTTTGAACAAGATACAAACCACCTTCAACTTCACATCTTGGGCTTTGAACAAGATACAAATCACCTTTCACTTCACGTCTTGGGCTTTGAACAAGACACCAAAAAAAAACCACTTCCTCCCATAGAATAGGAGGAACTACGAACGCTCTGATTTCCCTGTTTCGGTAAACGGGAATACGTAGGCATAAGATCGAAAGAAAAATATCTTAGCCAGCACACTAAACAAAAACCCAAATCCCATTTCTCCATCAATCAAAAAGCAGTAATTCAAAAACATCAGTCCTAAACATCCTAATCCTTGTTCCCCGCCAGAAACCCTCTGTCTAGATAAAAAGAAAGAAACAGTATTGGCGAAAATACAAATAACCAGTACAAAGGCCCCCCCCCCCCCCACATTGATAGCATTCGTAACCTAACAGACCGCTGTTTAAACTCAGTTTGCAAAGCAGGGTTAATTGGAGACATCTATTTCCCTTCCTTCATCAGCTTTAATAGGATAAAAAATGAATCGACCTGTAGTTTTAAGCTCAACCGCAGAGAGCGACCAGCGCTTAAGAACCGCGTCCAAAATCGCTCGCTACAGAAAAATGGCGCCCACCGTGGGGCGAGTTCTTTCTTTCTTACAATTTAAACCTTGGGTAAGTCATTTTCATGGCGGTGGCCGCCAACAGAAAAATGGCGCCCACCGTGGGGCGGCTCATTTCAAATTTAGATCTAGACACGGTCTTCTTTTCACCTCTTGTGTATACCACAGATTGGGGCTTCCGCCGGGGAACCCATTTCTGTCAGGAACTTAGGATCCTTAGCTTTAAAGGTCTAGGATGTTTAAGACAAATATATATACTGCTTTTCCTAATTGCTATACGTGTTTATTTTTCTGCTAATGGGAATGCGGGTGATGCCGTATGTGGAAAGAATGAGTATACACTTAAGATAAGTGATGGCGACGGGGTTGACCATCAACCTCAGTGGAGGCTGACCAACGCAACCCATTCACTCTTCTAGCCAATGGGCCGGTTGTTAAGTCTGAGAAGCTGAGGAGCCAAACCCTTTCGTAGTGCGGACACTATCAGAAATAGTTGTTACGCGATACTACCCTCATTTGAGGCTGGTGATCTATTCTCGGTGAATGGAACTTACTCTAAGATTGCTCTACAACTCGCTGGCGATCCGCTTGTTGTTTTGCTTTCCTGGGAGGAGCTGAGGATAATGAGTACAGGTACAAAAAATCACCCTAGTATAAATCTTTGGGGATGGGTAGAGCCTTGACTTCATGACAACGACCCTTTGACCCCATGTTTTTCTATGTTTTTGTGTGTTGCATTCATGCATTCATTTAATAAAACATTAAAACATTCAAAAAACTTCTCTTCTAGTCTCTCTGTTTTTCAAGTTAAACTAAGACTGTGATTGCAAATATCAGAGAAGAGGATTACGCTAATGGATTTCGGTAGAAGGAGAACTCATACGTACACCTTCAGGGTTCCAAAGCTAGAAGATTTAAGAAGGTTAGCAAGGATGATCACTAACCCTGAGGCTTTCAGAGCCAAACACGGAGGTCTGCTACCACTATTAAGAGTCCATGTGATTGAGGGAATCATGGATGTCCTCATTCAGTTCTACGATCCAGTTTATCACTGTTTCACATTCCCGGATTACTAGCTCGCCCCAACGCTGGAGGAGTATTCTCATCTGATCGATCTACACATTACGGATCGAGCTCCATTTTCTGGACTGGAAGAAATTCCAAAGAATCAGACCATTGCAAGAGCAATTCATTTGGACGAGTCTGAGGTTAGGACTCACCTAACTACCAAGGGTGGCATCCAAGGTTTGCCAGCCCAGTTCTTAACAAAGAAAGCTCTGTACTTTGCTAGTATAGGGAACGTGACCGCTTTTGAAGGCATCTTTGTCTTGCTCACCTACGGGTTATTTTTGTTTCCCAACATCAATAACTTCGTCGATATCAACGCCATTAAGGTTTTTCTCATTGGAAATCCTGTGCCGACTTTGCTCGCAGATGCGTATCATTCTGTACACTTAGGAAATTTGTACAGTGGAGGGGAGATCACATGCTGTGTACCTCTGCTTTACAAATGGTTCATCTCTCACTTGCCCAAGTCTACTGCTTTTTGGGATTGTAAGAGTGCCTTACGTTGGTCGCAGAAGATCATGTCTCTTACCAACTCTGATATAGACTGGTGTAGTAGGATTTATGAGGGAATCAGGATCATTGATCGTTGCGGAAACTTCCCCAACGTACCCCTCATAGGAACTAATGGAGGGATCAACTACCATCCGGTATTGGTTCGCCGTCAAATTGGATACCCGACGAGACACATCCCACTGGGTGTTCATCTGGAAGGTCTTTTCTTCAAAGAAGGAGAAAACGACAGAGCACTAAAGATGGAAATAGTGCACGCTTGGAAACATGTTCTTAAGAAAGGACGAGAGTCTCTAGGAAAATCGGACTGTGTATCGATGGAGCCTTATCTCCTTTGGGTACAAACTAGAGCTCTCAAGCTAAAGATGCTTTATCCTAGTTACGAAATTCTTCCGCCGAGGGAATCTGTCATATACTTCATGACTGAGACTGAAAAGCTTCAGGTTACTCTCAACAAAGTTCAGAAGGAGAGAAGGTCTTGGAAGAACAAGTACCGCACACTCGACATAGAGTGCATAAAAATACAGCAATTACTGAAGGAAAAAGAGGCTCTGATTGAAATTTTGGAGCAACATGCTGTAGAGAATCAAGATGATCAAAGGAATTTGCTCACTCCTTTCACTTGGCAAAGGAATGACAACCCGACAACGGCCCAAGAGCCCCAGTCAAAGAAAAGGAAGATATCATAATCAGCACCCGATTTCTCCTCAGAGAGGACTCGAGACCCATTAGTTTAGGTTTCTGTTTCCGTACTTTGTAATCTACTGTATTTCCATTTCTGTAATCCTTTGGAATTTCAATAAAAAGGGGTTTCCCCACCGTTTGATATTTGCAATCTAATTGTCGAAGTTTATTTTGATTAAACCAAAAAAACAATTAATATAATCATTGCATTCATCATTCTCACATCGCGTATTCTTCTTCCTTACGAATCTCACGTTTGTATCTCGATTCTAGAGTCAAACTGTCTCATTCGTATAATACTCGGGCCAATCGTCAGAAAAAGATGGATGATCTTGAGGAAGAGAACAGAGAGTTGAAAGAAGAGATCGACGCTCTAAGAGAGGATATGAGAAAGCTTCATAACGACATGCAAGCCATGGCAGAAGCTCAGCTACAAAGAACTGTGGTCTCCGAGATCACCTCAACGCCCATCATAGAGAAGTATGATCCTAGGTATCAAATACCGAAAGATCATCCTTGGGGCATGCCTGTTAACTATATCCCGGAAGGATATGTTCCGCCGATCACTGAAGATCAGGGAATCACAACAGAAACCGCTGGGCCTGAAGGTTACAAACTTCGGGAAAGCGAAGATGCCAGGGGCATACTGAAGACTCCTGAAGGTTACAAACTTCGGGAAACGCCAAGACTCACCACCGTAGTCACAGTACCACCTCCTGTGGTGCACACTGTCCCAGAAGGACAGGTTTCACCAATACCTTCTGGAAAAAAGGAAACTATGTTTGACCGAATGGATGAATTCCAGGAACAGTTCCTGGAAATGCAGAAGGAACTACAAGCTATTCGCGGTCAGGAGCTATTTGGAAAGGACGCCGCAGATCTCTGCTTAGTCCCCAATGTGAAAGTCCCGCACAAATTCCAAGTGCCCGACTTTGAAAAATACAAGGGTAACTCTTGCCCTCAGAGCCATCTGGTGATGTACGCTCGGCGGATGTCAGCTCAGACAGAGAATCGGGACATACTGATTCACTACTTTCAGGATTGTTTAACCGGTGCCGCACTCAAATGGTACATGGGTTTAAACCGTACTACGATCAGCACATTCAGAGATCTTGGTACAACCTTCGTCCAACAATACAAATACAATTTGGACATGGCACCCGACAGAGATCAGCTCAGATCAATGTCACAAAAGGACAAGGAAACCTTTAAGGAGTAGGCTCAAAGGTGGCGTGAAATTGCCGCTCAAATTTGTCCACCTCTTGAGGAAAAAGAGATGACAAAGATCTTCTTAAAGACCTTAAGCTCATTTTACTATGACCGAATGGTTGCCAGCGCGCCCAGTGACTTCACCGAAATGGTCGGCATGGGCGTACGTCTTGAGGAAGCCGTCCGAGAAGGACGTTTGGTAAAAGACACTGGATCGACGAGCGGTACTAAAAAATACGGTAGTGCTCTCCCTAAGAAAAAAGAGAAAGATATTGGGAATATCTCTCTCGGAAAGCAAAGACGACGTTATCAACCGGTAGCAGCTGTGACTCCTGCTATCAACCCTGCGTATATTCCTACGTATCAACCTCAGGTTGCGCAGAGCCAATCTGATCAGGAAAGGACGCAACAGCCTCTTCAGCAGGCTCGTCCCCAATACAACAACAACCATACAACACGGCCACAAGGACTTGATCCTATACCCGTAACGTATGCAGAACTATTTCCATTACTACTGGATAATGGGCACATTCAGACGAAATCTCCTCTTGCAGTACCGGAAAATCTGCCTTTTTGGTTTAAGGTGGATCAGACGTGCCCTTATCATCAAGGAGGATCAGGGCATAACATAGAAACTTGCCTCAATTTCAAGTCCGATGTGCAAAAACTTGTTAGGAGCGGGGTCTTATCCTTCAAGGATACGAATCCTAATGTTCTCACGAACCCGCTGCCTCAACACAAGAAGGCTGCAGTCAATCTGATTGAGAAAGAGACTAACAATGTCTATCAAATTCACAATGTACTCTTGTTAAAGACCAATCTGGTCAAGATGCATTGTAGACAGAGTGGATATGGCCATGTGCCACCTCATAACTATCATCAGTGTGATATCTGCTCTAAAGACAATCAAGGATGTTCTGTAGTCCAAGCAGCTCTGCAGGAACAAATGGATCTCGGATGGATCCAGGAGCACCGAGTTCGTGGAGTTAACATGGTCTACACGAATTCTAACGTCATTCAGAACCACGACATTCCTGCAATGAATGTCAACTTGGTGGCGATGCACTCAAGGCAAAGCCAGTATCATAATCTGCCGCGGCACGATTACAGTTCTTGTCTGATTTGCTCGGTAAATAAACAGGGATGCTCTTTCATACAAGAGGCCCTCCAGCGTCAGATGAATCTTGGGTGGATCCAAGACTACCATGATAAGAACCCTTATCAGATTAATATGGTTCAAATCTTTGACATTCGCGTGATGAATACCAACCTGGTAGAGTTACATGCTGAGCAGGTCCGACTCAGATTCTTAATATCACATGACTATCAAGGCTGTAAAGCGGGTTGCGAAAATGATTGAGGTTGTACCCTTGTCCAGGAAGCACTCCAGCACTTGTTGAATCACTGGTGGATGCCAATCTACTTGGATGAAGATACTCAGCAGATTAGTATCAGTAACAGGAATCCTACTCGTCGCCAAAGTCAGGATGTCCGATCAGTGGAAGGTAACCTAGTGAGGTTACATTGTATTCAAAGTGGACGTGGCCAGGTGCCACTACACAATTATGACAGTTGTAGCGTATGTTCGGAAAGTAACCAGGGGTGTTAGCTTGTAAGAGCAGCTCTTCAGGGTCAGTTCGATCGTGGAGAGATTCGCCCATATCCGGGTTCTGGACCCATCAACTGGACGCCGAATTACCTTGCCGAGCAAGTCGAGGATGTTGTCACGATCTCTGGTCATCACTATACCAGGGATGTTTTTGCCATTATTCCTCTACTTGACGAATCTAGAATTCCCAACCGGGAACGAATCGAGATTCCTTATGATGGTCAAAAAAATCAAAAGGCTCCATTAGTCATCTATCTACCAGGACCGCTACCATATGAATCAGCTAAGGCAATCCCTTACAAATACGGTGCAACAATAATTGAAAATGGAAAGGAAATTCCATTACCCTCCGTCGTGAACATTGCAGACATCAGTCGAGTAACACGGAGCGGTCGAATCTTCAACCGAGGGGTTGAGGAACATAACAAAGAAAAGGAACTTCAGATAGAAGCTCCTGATCCACCAGTCGGTCAGTCCAGTAATCCTGACCTTTCGAAAAATAATGATGAGATGCTGAAGCTCATCCAAAGGAGTGAATACAACATTGTTGATCAACTGTTACAGACTCCTTCAAAGATCTCGGTATTATCACTGTTACTCAGTTCCGAAGCCCACAGGGAGGCTCTACAGAAAATCTTGGAGCAAGCCTTTGTGGAACAGGATGTAACAATCAGACAGTTCGATAGCATTGTCTCTAACATCACTTCCTGCAACAATTTGGGATTTAGTGATGAAGAATTACCTAAAGAGGGTCGCCGTCATAACATGGAGCTCAATATTACAGTAAACTGCCAGGACGATGCTTTAGCCAACATACTGGTAAACACAGGGTCAGCCCTGAATGTTATCCTGAAGTCCACTTTGATGCAATTATCATTCAAGGGCCCTCCGATGAGAATCAGCGAGGTCGTCGTCAAAGCATTTGACGGATCCAGAAAAACAGTTATCGGCGAAGTTGATCTTCCCATAACTATTGGTCCTCACACTTTTCAAGTCACTTTCCAGGTCATGGATATCCGGGCAACGTATAGTTGTTTATTAGGAAGACCTTGGATACATTAGGCTGGAGCAGTCACGTCAACCCTCCACCAAAAGCTAAAGTTCGTCAAGAACGATCAACTTGTCACGGTTTGTGGAAAACAATCCTTGCTTGTAAGCAACTTGTCATCATCTACATGTGTAGAACCCGAGGAGGTTATTGGAACGCAGTTCCAAGCATTATCGGTTGGCAAGAATGATCATTTCTAAGGAGGAACCTCGATTTCCTCATACAAAGATACTATCAAAGCGGTCGAAAGTACCGATACAACAGGATGGGGACAGCTTGTCATTCCTATTGATAATAAAATAAAGAAGGGCCTTGGTTTTTCTGCAACCTGTATCCAGACAGCTGCCAACGATGAAAGTCTTCATCCCCTTCAAAACTTTTTCCACAGTGGAGGTTTCCTTCACCCAGTGTCTCAAGCAGTACATGCTATCAATGAGGAAGATCCCTCTGACACGGGTGAAGAATGGAAGTCCTATCTCAACAAGGACGGTTATATGCCTCAGGAAGAGGTGCCTATGCCTTTTTGCTTTCCTACAGAAAGTCCGAGATTTATACCAAGATCAGACGTCGAAATGATATATGGAGATTGTGACCCAGAAGGATGCCGTGCTCCGCCAAATTCATTAGAGGAGGACACTCCGATGAAAGACACTTTTGACTACAACTACTATGGCCCAATGGACGGTCTGCCAATGTGGCAACCGTATCCAGGAAACTTGGGGCAAGAGAGTCAGCCGAACAATGAAAATCAGTTGACCGTCATTGAACAGAATACCTATGCTCCCACCATGTCATGGGATCAACACTCAGGTCATTCAGAAACTATTCAACATGAAGATGAATTCGCAACGTTCGCAGGACTTGAATTCATCAACTATGCTTTTCCCGAGGTCAATGTCATCGAGAGGGATGACTCCTCTAGTTCCAAAGACGTGTGGGACACCCTGGGACAACCAAGTGGAAAATACGACTTTATGGTCAAGTACACTGCTCCCGAAAGCTCTCGTATCAGGTTCGAAGACCTCCAGCCAACTGGATGGGGAGATGTACCGGACAACACAAATGCTATGCAAAATGCAACAGAAGAATTCTCCTACGACAATTCTGCCTGGGAAACAGATTCCAACGATCCTGCTCCACTAGAAATCGGCGTTCTTTCTGAAGACAAATCAAGGAAGGTGCCAGACTTTGTGATTCACCGAGGAGTTCGCCGCCAATGGGTTGCTGTCGAGGTTCCGAAGGTCGTTCATCAGTCAAAGTAATTGCCATCTTTAAACCTTTCACCCTGCCCAGGTGAAACGAATGTTTTGATAGGGCTCACTTTCTGTAAATTTCCCTCTTCGCTTTGCCCAAAGCGACCGAGTTTTGTTTTATAGGGCTGTAGTTTCAGGGATCGACTTATTCATTAATAAAATAACGTCGTTCTGTAATTTCCGCATTAATTGTTGTTTTCTTTTTTTGCTTTTTCAGAAAATTGTAATCCTAAAAAACAATTCAATAATAAAAACAAGCAGTAATGAAAAAGAAACACGGCACACACTTGCATTTTCTCTATCTCTTCTAAGCACGAATCATCACGTCATGCAGATTGCTTGTTTTACACCCCGTTGAAACATACGATCCGATGCCTTCTCCCAACTTTGAGTTCCTGGTATTCGAGGCTAAAGAAGAAAATGACAACGAAATTCCAGAAGAAATCTCCCGACTACTCAGACAAGAGGAAAGGTCTATTGAACCTCACAAAGAGCCGGTGGAAACGGTAAACTTGGGTTCAGAAAAAAGAGAGAAAAGAAATCAGGATTGGGGCATTGCTCAGTCCAACTGCCAGAGAGGGTTTGATAAAGCTTCTCAGAGAATTTCTCGATGTATTCGCTTGGTCCTATCAGGATATACCAGGGTTGGATACCAGCATCGTGGAACATCACTTACCATTGAGATCGGAATGTCCTCTAGTAAAGCAAAGGTTGAGACGCACTCATCCGGACATGGCCATCAAAATCAAAGAGGAGGTACAGAAACAGATTGACGCAGGTTTCCTCGCTACATCTGAATATCCTCAATAGTTAGCCAACATCGTACCTGTTCCGAAAAAGGACGGAAAGGTCACAATGTGTGTCGACTACAGAGATCTAAACAAGGCAAGTCCAAAGGACGACTTTCCTTTACCACACATTGACATGCTGGTTGACAGCACAGCAAAGTTCAAAGTATTCTCCTTCATGGATGGATTCTCGGGCTATAACCAGATTAAAATGGCGCCGAAAGACATGGAGAAAACTTCATTCATTACCCCATGGGGTACCTTTTGTTACAAGGTAATGCCGTTCGGTTTGAAGAACACCGGGGCAACCTATCAAAGGGCCATGACTACTCTGTTTCATGACATGATACACAAAGAAATCGAGGTATATGTCGATGATATGATTGCTAAATCTAGAACAGAAGAGGAGCATGTGACCCACCTGACAAAACTATTCGAGCGGTTGAGAAAGTACAAACTCCGCTTGAATCCCAACAAGTGCACCTTCGGTGTCCGTTCAAGGAAACTACTAGGGTTCATCGTCAGCCAGAAAGGAATTGAAGTTGATCCTGACAAGGTCAAGGCCATTCAAGAAATGCATTCTCCGAAAACTGAAAAACAAGTCAGAGGATTCTTGGGACGTTTAAACTACATCTCCAGATTCATATTCCTTATGACCCCCACGTGCGCGCCGATCTTCAAGTTGCTCAAAAAGAACCAGGGTTGCGTTTGGTCAGAAGATTGCCAAACCGCCTTCGACAGTATTAAGGAATATCTGTTGAATCCTCCGATTCTATCACCTCCAGTGGAAGGAAGACCACTGATCATCTACCTCACAGTCCTAGAGGACTCAATGAGATATGTACTCGGCCAACAAGACGAAACCAAACAGAAAAAGTCTGCCATTTACTATCTAAGCAAGAAATTCACCGACTGTGAAACTCGGTACACGATGCTCGAGAAAACTTGTTGCGCTTTGGCTTGGGCAGCCAAACGTCTTCGCCAATACATGATTCGTCATACTACTTGGTTGGTCTCCAAAATGGATCCAATTAAGTATGTTTTCGAAAAACCTGCTCTTACGGGAAGGATTGCCCGTTGGCAAATGGTATTATCAGAATATGACATAGAGTACCACGCTCAGAAAGCCGTTAAAGGAAGTATTTTAGCCAATCATTTGGCTCATCAACCGATTTACGATCAAGAATCAATCGGGTTTGACTTCCCAGACGAAGATGTCATGTATCTAAAAATGAAAGATTGCAATGAACCGCTACCCAGTGAAGGGCCAGAACCAGGTTCCCAATGGGGACTTATCTTTGACGGAGCAGTCAATCATTATGGAAACGGAATTGGGGCAATAATTGTTACCCCCCAGGGTACCCACATTCCTTTCACCGCTCGACTTACGTTCAAGTGTACGAACAACGAGGCCGAATACGAAGCTTGTATTATGGGTCTCGAAGAAGCGATTGATTTAAGGATCAAAAACTTGGACGTATACGGCGACTCAGCCTTGGTTATCAATCAGATAAAAGGAGATTGGAACACATACCAATCAAGATTGATTCCTTACAAAGACTACGCAAGAAGGTTGCTACCTTTCTTCAATAGAGTTGAGTTTCATCACATCCCTCGTGATGAGAATCACATGGCTGATGCATTAGCCACTATCTCTTCCATGATTAGTGTAGGTCGATGGAATGACATACCTAAGATCGACATAATGCGCCTTGAACGGCCCGCTTACATCTTCACGATTGAAGCAGTCATAGACGACAAACCTTGGTATCACGATATCAAATGCTTCCTTCAGAAACAAGAGTATCCATCTGGGTCACTCAGAAAAGACAGGAAAACCCTCAGAAGATTAGCTGGAAACTTCTTCCTGAGCGGTGACACTCTCTATAAGAGAAATTTTGACATGGTCTTACTCTGATGCGTCAACAGACCAGAAGCAGACATGCTTATGAAAGAAATTCATGAAGGATCCTTTGGCACTCATACCAATGGACACACAATGGCGAGAAAAATTCTGAGAGCAGGGTACTATTGGTTAATCATGGAATCCGACTGCTACAAGTACATGAGGAGGTGTCACAAGTGTCAGATATACTCCGACAAAATTCATGTATCGCCATCACATCTCAAAGTTCTCTCTTCCCCGTGGCCTTTTTCCATATGGGGAATCGACATGATTGGCATAATTGAGCCCAAGGCTTCAAACGGACATCGGTTCATCCTTGTAGCCATTGACTATTTCACCAAGTGGGTCGAAGCAGCGTCGTACGCTAATGTAAACCGACAAGTGGTGGTCCGATTTATCAAAAACAATATCATCTGCCGTTATGGTGTTCCAAGCGAGATCATTACTGATAATGGATCTAACTTAAACAATAAGATGATGAAGGAGTTGTGCGCAGAGTTCAAGATCGAACATCATAACTCGTCTCCCTACCGACCCAAGATGAACGGAGCGGTAGAAGCGGCTAACAAGAACATCAAGAAGATTGTTCAAAAGATGGTTGTAACCTATAAAGACTGGTACGAGATGCTACCCTTTGCTCTTCACGGTTATCGCACATCTGTCCGCACTTCAACAGGGGCTACCCCTTTCTCTCTAGTGTATGGCATGGAGGCAGTGCTCCCCATAGAAGTAGAGATCCCGTCAATCAGAGTATTGATGGAAGCTAAGCTCACCGAAGCTGAATGGTGTCAAAGTCGACATGATAAACTGAATCTGATTGAGGAAAAGAGAATAACGGCACTATGCCACGGTCAGTTGTATCAACAGAGAATGAAGAGGGCATTTGACAAAAAGGTCAGACCTCGCATCTTCAGAAAAGGAGACCTCGTGCTCAAAAAGATTCAATCTTTTCTCACTGATTCTCGGGGCAAATGGACCCTGAATTATGATGGCCCCTATGTGGTCACGAAAGCTTTCTCAGGCGGCGCCTTGAGACTTGCAACCATGGAGGGAGAGGAATTTGCCTATCCCATGAATGTTGATGTAGTCAAGAAATACTTTGCCTAAACTAAAAAAAAAACGTCTCGGTGGATTGAAAACCCGAAAGGGCGGTCCAGGCAAAAGTTAGAGACATGAAAAAAATCATCCCGATGGATTGGAAATCTCATAGTACAATCCAGGCAAAAATTAGGGATAATGGCAAGTAACTATGTTCAACAGAGGCAAGTCCCTCAGCAGCAGTTACAGCATCCAGCGGAGGAAAACTCCAGTCAAGGTCATCTTCGACAGAAGCTCAAGATGTCCCGAATTCAAAGTTGGTAGAAGGATAGTGGTCGTTATGTTTCAACGTAGCCCTTTTCCCTGTAAATTACCATTTTCAAGCTTTGTATATACTCTTTGGAATCACGCGTTTGGCTGATCTCCATCTTATCAATGAAATTTGAGCCCTTGTGCTTTTGTTTGTAATTCTTATTTGTTTTAGCTTTACAGAACGACGTTGTTAACATGATTAACGATTCTTGAACAAAATGAATTTACTTGTTAAAAAATTTTCTGCTTTTTTAAAATAAAGTCGGCAATTTCTTTTGACTGTTGAACATCAGAAGAATCTCGATCGCTTCTCCAGAAGTAAGCGAACTTCAAAGTGCAGAATCAAAGTACTCCTTCTAAGCTAGTATGTCTAAATGAAGGATCAACTGTGTCAGATACCTTGTTTCGTCTGACACACCTCAGCCGAGTTCTCATCTCCTAAGCCCGACCAACATAGCTCCCAACCGGGACTATCTCTCCTAAGCAAGGTGGAATTGCTATTTTGAACCAGCGATATTTCTATACGCCCCGCGATGGCCGAGTATCCAGTCATGTTCATCCGTCAAGTTGTATGTCGTGTCAGTTTTGTCAGCATAAACATACATACATCATGCATTATTGATTTGCATTCACATTTCATATTGCATCACTATCACTCTAGTCGGTCTTGTCCCTTAGAGATAGGAGTTCTCTCAATCGAGTCGTCAGTTCTTGCCTCGTCAGGAAATGCTGTGTTTGGACAACCTCGCTCCGAGTTTATTTCTGGAAAGAAGTATGTCCTTGACCACTTTGATAACTTGAACCTCTGAAAAGCCAGAGAAAACTTTCAACAAGTGTCACTCTTCGCCATTGAAGATGATATCCTTGCTTTTCCAGGTTAAGGAAAATCCACAGAGAAAACCTCGTAAATTCGGCAGCACGCCAGTTTCGCTCCGAAAGACCGTTGATGAAAATGTCATCGGCACCTCAAAATTGGACCCCATCATATGGCATTTCTCCGGGAAGATCCCGAGAAAAGTATGATGTAAGACCCCAAATGAAGACAGTCTCTCAAGAGACCCGCTTTCCCCAGTAGAAGCAAATGGCGTCTCCAACAGAGATGTTTGTGCGACTCTACAACTCAGACGACTGGGTTCCCCAGCAGGTCTGACATCAAAAGTTTTTCCCTCAAATGGCATCTCCCCAGGAAAATTCGGCGAGAAGTTTGAAGGAAAACCGCTACGAATAGCGTCCCTTATCAGTAAAGTTTATTGACACAAGAAAAACTAAGACCAGTTCCTTGGTAGGAAACCAGGATCGAGGGGAAGTTTAAATCAGAAACTGAGACTAGTTCCTTGGCTGAAGACCAGGATCGAGGGGAAGTTTACCTTTTCTAAGAATCATTGCTCAGCAAAAGAAGATGAATGCGTAAGCTACCATTCATAACCACCATCAAAATTTCGGGTATTCCGATATTTAATCCTCTTGCACCCGAATGCCCGAATACCTTCGTCATTCACACCTTCGGGTTCAAGAAGATTAAATAGGGGCATCTGTCATACCCCAAATTTTGACCACTAAAGTTTCCCATCATTGTGAAAATCATCATCACAATATGGATGAATCATCATGCCTCACCAAATGCCTCAAGGGTTGTTGAGCATTCACTACAATCAAAATTAGGGTTTTAAGCCCTCTCAGAGCCTTAGACAAAGGATCAATCAAGGAATGACATGATCTTCAACTTGTCTAACCTCTCAAACATCCACAATTGATCAAAAGGACTCCCACTTCAAGGATTAAGCACAAGGTTGCTCCCTTCTAGGTGGATCAAGTCTCAAGATCGACAGTGTCACCAAATTAGGGTTTTGGTCAACCAGGGCCTCCAGATGGAAATTTTCATCTGGGCATGAGCCAATGATTCAAAAAATATCCTAATATACTCCATGGAACCTCATGGACCCAATCATCAAGTCAATTTGGCCTCAGGGGATGCATACATCAAAAATCAGGAATTAGGGTTTCTTGACCTAATTCACCCCTAAGTTGACTTTTAGGGCAAATCAAGAGCCAAGACCTCAAGACATGATTTGAGGGTCTCTAATGAACTATATTGATCCATTTGGAACAATGGATTAATCCAAGAAGCTTGAGCAACAAGTCTCATTTTCATCTGCACCACAATTAGGGTTTCGCGAGGAAAGTCAACTGTAACTTTGACTTTTGACCAGGACATGCTCCCAAACCCTAGGACATGCCTCAATACACCCTATGACACCCTTGGAACATGTCCATCAAGTTTGATTTAGGTCAAGGACATGATTTCCTGAAGAATTGCACAATTTGGAATTCATATGATAAAAAGTCAACTGTGCACAAAAGTCAACTTTGACTTTTTGAGATTTTTCACCAAAATGGATTTTTAACCCTAAAATGATGTTAATGTATGATTTGAATCATCATTCATCAAGAAAAATCAAGAAAAGTTGGATAACTTGTAAAAGGGGTAACCATAAAAACTTAGAAAATTTTCTAAGTTAAAAATAAAGTGACAAAGGTACCAACTTTGAAGGACCATAACTTCTAAACCACAAGGCCATTTTTTTCCATCCAAAGCTTGATTTGTAGATCTCATTGCCCTCTACAAAAACTTTAACTAGGCCTAACTCCAATTCATTATGGATTTTGAGTTATGAGTGAGCCAAAGTGGCTGAAAACATGAAAGTGTACCATTTTCCAACACTTAGAAAAATTCTGTCCAAGACAGATTTTGTTGAAACACCAAAACTTGTGAGATTTTTTCACACAGTTGCAAGCTAAATCAAGTCCAAAGTTAAACATCAATGTTGTTGCATATGTTGCCAAGAATTCAAAGAGCTCAACAGCATGAATTGATTCAACTTGAGCCAAGAAAAATCCTTGCCCAAAGTCATGCTGCTGCAGGCTGTTTTGAGAAAATCAGTTTGCATGTTTGCTTGCCACACGATTTTGAGCCAAAAACTAAGGATCACTATGCCACCTGTGTTCAAACCAATCACATTGCATCTGATCCAACTGATAAATCTGAGTCAAAAGGCCAAGGAATCTTCCAACTTGAAGTTCATCCACTTTGGCACATTTTGCCTTGAATTCAAAGTGCATTAATGTGGAATAGTGCATTGTCAAGGTAGCTACCCTACTCAGTTAATTTCTCTGATTAAACAACATTAAAAACATCTGAGGAATGTGGTTTTGGTCAAGGCATAGCCCTGCTCTTGGGAATGGCTAGCTTGCCTTACTTTAGAAGAAATCCTCCAAGCTAATCCATGCCAATATGATCTGATCCAGCAGCCATTCACTATTCCTCCAAAACAAAAGTTGATCACCTATAAATAGAGGTCCCAATGGATCATTCAACTCACACCAAAGCCAGTTACAGCACTGCTTTCTCTCATTCTTTCTTAAACCTCAAGTTTTCTTGTTTTTGAGTAACCACTATCGGGTTTTGAGTTGCAGCCACAATCAATCCATTCCAATTGCTCAAACACATCACATATGATGTATTTGAGGTGTCCAAACACTTAAACACCAACTGTAACACCCCAGGCTCAAAATCACTCTTCAACCAAGCCATTATGCTTTAATTTTGCAGGTGGAGGTCTCTAGCTTGATCCAGAAGGTTTCAGAGTGTTCCAAAGCTTGCAACACACTCCATAACATCCATTGAAGCTGTAGGTATCATCAATTCACGACTGGAACACCATCTGGGCAAAGTTCCATTTCAGCTTGCATCAAGAAATTGGATCATAGACCTCATAACCATGCCTGCACGATTGCTTTTGCAAAATAGGGTTCATCTGTGTTCATCATGATTATTTTACTCCACACTGAAAATGAATAAAATTGGGTATTGCCATCTTATTCCTTGTGAAAAAACACACGGGTTTGGTGTTTGAATCATGTCCAATGGTTGAGAGATGAGTGAGATATGGTGCTTCACGCACGAGCTCGAGGAAGAAGATGGCCATGGCGCCATTCTTCAGAAAATCCAACAAGTTTGATATATATTTTTCACTTGCCATGTTATTAATGAATTGGCATTGCGCCCCAGCGGTTCATCAGCTGGTTTTGTGAGTATTGGCAAGCGAGAGGTCTGGGGTTCGAATCCCCCTCGCCCCAGACTTCTTTTTATCACCTTTTTATTTTGTTATTTTTCATATTATTATTTTTAATGATTTGAAAAATTAGTAACTCCTTCAATTTTTATCATTTTTTATAGGTTCTTTTTGCAACAATTCACAAAAATGTTGAAATATTTTATTCCACCAAAAAATTAGATTTATATTATTTATTTAATATAATTAGTATTTTTTGTGAATAAATTCGTTTTTAATTGTTTTTAAACATTCTAAAAATGAATATTTACTTTGAAAATCAAAACCTAATGAGTTTAAATATCCCTTGTGATTATCGATCATTTTTTCAAACCTTAAGAAAAATCATAAGTGGATTATTCAAATTTATTTTGAATTTTGTTTGATTTTCTTTAAATATTTATTTTTTAAGATTAAAATTAGGGTTTTTCTTGATTCAACTTTCAAAATTGATTTTCAAAAACACTTTTGGGCCTCTATTAGAGTGTAAGACCCAACACCCTTGTACAGAAAATATTTTGGGCCTCACTTATTGTATAAGTCCCCCTGTACATTTTCAAATAAACGGCGCGATCGTCGCCTTTTCAAAATAACCTTGGGCCTCTCCTTGAGCTATAAGACCCATTCAAAACTTTTGGGCCTCTATTAGAGTGTAAGACCCAATCCCCTTTCAACCAAAACATTTTTGGGCCTCACTTATTGTATAAGTCCCTCTGCGTTAAAAGGAAACCTCGACGCGATCACCATTTTAAAACGGAAAAATCACATGGGCCTACCCTCGTGTTATAAGCCCCACTCTTTTTCTTTAAACTTTTTGGCCCTCTTGAAAGAGTGTAAGAACCATCCCTTTGTATAGAAAACCTTTTTGGGCCTCAGTCACTTGTATAAGTCCCTCTGTACAAAATTCAACAATGCACTCACTGATAAAACCCTGGGCCTCTCCTTGAGCTGTAAGCCCCAAATATTTCTTTTTCAAAGCACTTTCTCCTTTGATTTTGAATATACTGTTGTTTTCAATCTTTCTTTGTTGAACAACTAACCAAACAACATGGAAGCTCTACAACCGAGTAAGTGGTTTTTGCTTTCATTTACCGCTTTCATATACATATAATTGTATTGTGGGGCTGTTTCACTGTAAGTCTTCTTTCATAAACTCATATCAACTGTGTACAAATAGTATAGATATTTCGAGTTTCCCCGGCAACTACATCTAGAACTAGGTGACGCCGTTTCGTTTATTCGTAGAAATAGACAACTAGATCCCCAATAGGATCACCAGATACAGTCTTCTCTTCGGCTGTCCTCATTAGGAATTGTCAAGAAACTCTACTCCCCAAGATGAATGTATTCTCCGTGAATGGCATGTTTGAGTTTCTTCCAAATTCTCAAACTTTCCTGGCTTGATCTATTCCTTGTGAATAGCCTGTCTTGAATTTCTCGGGGTTTGGGGACCCACGGGCTTCTTAAAAGCATCGGCCTCCTCTTGGGCATCGTACAAGGACCCACAGGCTTCCTAAAAGCAACCCTGCCTCCTCTTGGGCTTAGTACAAGGACCCTACGGCTTCTTAGAAGTATTCACAGCCTCCTCTTAGGCTTCGTATAATGATCTCTTCCTCCGGGAATGATAGCCTCCTCTTGGGCTTAGTACAAGGACCCGTCGGTTTCTTAAAAGCTTCCAGCCTCCTCTTGGGCTTCGTACCAATTGTCCCGACGACCTCCTAGAGGTATAGGAACAGAACCTAGTCATCTTCATAAAACAGTCCTTTCATAGAGTCTACTACTGTTTCTCAAAGCATAGCACAAAAGATAAAACTCTAGACTTGGACGGTCTAATCTCCTTGAGTCTCAAAGACATTCTCAAGTGACCCCTTCGTTAAATAGGAAGGAAACCCGTAGACTCGGACAGTCTCAATACCCTTCTAATTTCCCGCTTCCTTAAAGAACAGGAATAACTTGGATCCTTGAATCAAATCCTTGAGTACAGTGTTGCTCATATAAGAACTGATTTTCTCTTTCAAAATCAGTATACTGGACCTGTCACTCAACTGAAACAGTCACCATAGCCTCCTCTTGGGCTTTGTACAAATGATTCTCCCCAGCGGAGTCAAACAACATTTAGCCTCTCTCTCGGGCTTTGTACGAGACACATAAGAGACTCCCCCGGTGAGTCAATCACCCCTTTCGCCTCCATCTCGGGCTTCGTACGAGATACAAAGGCTCTTTTGTTGAGACCAAACAAACAATAGCCTCCATCTCGGGCTTTATACGAGATACCAAAAGACTCCCTCGTTGAGTCAAAAACCTTTTAGCCTCTCTCTCGGGCTTTGTACGAGACACATATTAGCCTCCTCTTAGGCTTTGTATAAGAAAACCACTGGTTAATCCAATTAACCTTTTAGCATCAAAACTGTGGCTCGTTCACAGTACACAAACATCAACAACTCCTTCATCTAATCGCTGTAAGCGGCAAGCCTCTGGATCATCTACATCCATGCCACTGTCCCTCTTTTAGCATGAGAAATTCCTAAGGAAAGATGGCATTGCTCTACACTGAGCTAAAGTCTTCTCCTTCAGGTTAAAATCCCCTATAAAGGAAATTATGGCATTGCTAGGATCCGCGTATCCCGGTTAAAGTAATTCTCCTTTATAACCCGTCACCCAACAGTAGTGACAAACAACCCCCTCTTTAGAGATGACAAATTCTCTCTAAGGTCAAATCACCTTCAGCTTCACATCTTTGGCTTTGAACAAGATACAAATCACCTTCAGCTTCACATCTTGGGCTTTGAACAAGATACAAATCACCTTTCGCTTCACGTCTTGGGCTTTGAACAAGACACCAAAAAAAACCACTTCCTCCCATAGAATAGGAGGAACTATGAACGCTCTGATTTCCCTGTTTCGGTAAACGGGAATACGTAGGCATAAGATCGAAAGAAAAAGATCTTAGCGAGCACACTAAACAAAAACTCAAATCCCATATCTCCATCAATCAAAAAGCAGTAATTCAAAAACATCAGTCCTAAACATCCTAATCCTTGTTCCCTGCCAGAAACCCTCTGTCTAGATAAAAAGAAAGAAATCAGTATTGGCGAAAATACAAATAACCAGTACAAAGGGCCCCCCGCATTGATAGCATCCGTAACCGAACAGACCGCTGTTTAAACTCAGTTTGCAAAGCAGGGTTAATTGGAGACATCTATTTCCCTTCCTTCATCAGCTTTAATAGGATAAAAAATGAATCGACCTGTAGTTTTAAGCTCAACCGCAGAGAGCGACCAGCGCTTAAGAACCGCGTCCAAAATCGCTCGCTACAGTAAGGTTGTTCCCGTCTCCCAAACGGAGTAAGGGTAGAAGAAAGGTTTGCAAGAGAGAAGTAAGTCCAATGTTGTCTCCTAGCAGAGTTAATATCATCAACCATCATTCTCCAAGAAGATTTGTTGGTGATGGACGGTATTCCCCAGCAGGTCAAAGGTCGATTGTCATTGGCATTTCTCTTCAGTAGATTCCTAGGATGTTTCCCCTGCAGATGTTTGTTGTTCCTACTTTCCTGCAGAATGGAAGTTTGGTTGGGTTCTCGTGTAGAGTTTATGACCCTAGAGACAGTTCAGTTCGTCATCTCCAACAGAGTTGGTTTCGTCTCTTCAACATTTATTTTGCTGTAGTGGTCCTTTTGCATATCATTGCATTGCATCCTTAAATCGCGTAGCATTTCCATTTTGTATGGAGCATTACGCCATAGAAATAAAATTCAAACATGCATGTGAAGCATAAGCTAGATTTGGTACCTTGCGAGGAAGCCCAAATCAACAATCAGTCAAGATAGTGACATATCCTCAGAGAGAATGTCGAGCTTGTCCCCAGCAGGCATTTCAACCAATCCCTCTGCTTACCTTTTGGGTCGTAAATCATACGTCGATCTTACCCTCGATCAGTCTTTGTCCATCAACCCTTTGATGGCGACGTTTGAAACCCGTTTTTCTTTCCGTCAACTCTTTGACAATGTGTTTCTTCAGACAGGTTTTCTTTCCATCAACTCTTTGACGACGTATTTCTTTGGTCAGGTGTTCTTTTCGTCAACCCTTTGGTGATGTGTTCCTTCAGTGAAGTTTTTCCATTTCGTCATCCCTTTGATGATGTTAGTTTTCTTTTTCGTCAATCCTTTGACTAGGTCCGTTTTCTTGCCATCAACCCTTTGATGACGGCATTCCAGATGTTATTTTTCCGTCAACCCTTTGACGATGTGTCTCTCTAATCAGGTTTTCTTTCTGTCAACTCTTTGACGATGTGTTCTTTCGGCCAGGTTTTATTTCCGTCAAATCCCTTTGACGATGTGTTCCTTCGGACAGGTTTTCTTTCCATAAACTCTTTGACGACGTGTTTCTTTCAAACAAGTTTACTTCCCGTCAAATCTTTGATGATGTGGTTCTTCGGTTCGGTTTTCTTTCCATCAAATCCCTTTGACGATGTGTTTCTTTGGGTATGTTTTTTTCTGTCAAATCTCTTTGACGATGTGTTTCTTTGGGTATGTTTTCTTTCCGTCAAATCCCTTTGACGATGTGGTTCTTTGGGTATGTTTTCTTTTCGTCAAATCCCTTTCAAGATGTGTTTCTTTGGGTATGTTTTCTTTCTGTTTGACGATGTAGTTCTATGGGTGTGTTTTCTACGTTAAATCCCTTTGACAAGGTGTGACTGGGCTCCAATTACATTTTCTCTCCCCACAGTTTTCAATTTCGCGATTCTTTTTGTATTCAATCGCCTTCTACCTTGAGCGTCTAAAAGTTGTTGCTATCATCCTTTCAGGTCCAAGTTGATTGAATAAGGACAGCTGTAACACCCCAAAATTTGCCCTCCCTTTCTTAACCTTTTTCTGGCTTATGTTCGCATTCATCTGCATTTTTCATTAGGTCATAATTCATGATCATGCATTTCATTGATCTCCTAAGATATGGGATCAAAGGATTTTCTTGTTATTTGGGTTTGCCCTATTCAGAGGTGATTCAATTGGTTCCTACTTCAGTCAAGTTGAAGCAAGGGTTGAATTCACATTATCATGAAGGTTTTCTTATTCAGAGGTTCACCAAGCTCCAAGGTTTTCCCCATTTAGAGGAATCATCAGAAGCATTGGGTCAGGATTTCATGGGTGTGAATCGGGGTTTGACTCTTTCTCAGTTCAAGTCAGTTTCATTTTCAGTGTATCTCAAGGAGGATTGTGGTTTTTATTCATGGTTGAACTTGTTGACTTTTATCAGTTAAGGTTCATTAGATTAGAGTTTTTGAAATTCCGGTAAAGGAGATCACTAAGATGTCAGACATGTTTGTAATACCCCAAATTTTGACCACTTAGATTTCCCATCATTGTGAAAATCATCATCACAATATGGATGAACCATCATGCTTCATCAGTCTCCCCAAAGATGGGTGAGCATCCAATACAATCAAAATTAGGGTTTCAAGCCCTCTCTGAGTGCTTAGACAAAGGATCAATCAAGGAATGACATGATCTTCAACTTGTCTAATCTCTCAAACATCCACAATGGATCAAAAAGGACTCCCACTTTAAGGATTAAGCACAAGGCTGCTCCCTTCTAGGTGGATCAAGTCTCAAGATCGAAAGTATCACCAAATTAGGGTTTTGGTCGACCAGGGCCTCCAGATGGGAATTTTCATCTGGGCACAAGGCAATGATCCAAAACATAACCTAATATACTCCATGGAGCCTCATGAACCCATGCATCAATTCAATTTTGCCTCAGGGGATGCATTCATCAAAAATCAGGAATTAGGGTTTCTTGACCTAATTCACCCCTAAGTTGACTTTTGGGGCAAACCATGAGCCAAGACCTCAAGAGATGATTTGAGGGTCTCTAATATACCATATTGATCCATTTGGAACAATGGATTGATCCAAGAAGTTTGAGCAACAAGTCTCAATTTCATCTGCACCACAATTAGGGTTTTAAGGGAAAAGTCAACTGTAACTTTGACTTTTGACCAGGACATGCTCCCAAACCCTAATACATGATTGAATATACCCTATGACACCCATAGAACATGTCCATCAAGTTTTATTTAGGTCAAGGACATGATTTCCTGGAGAATTGCACAGTTTGGAATTCATCTGATAAAAAGTCAACTGTGCACAAAAGTCAACTTTGACTTTTTGAGATTTTTCACCAAAATGGATTTTTAACCCTAAAATGATGTTAATGTATGATTTGAATCATCATTCATCAAGAAAAATCAAGAAAAGTGAGATAACTTGTAAAAGGGGTAACCATAAAACTCAGAAATTTTTCTAAGTTAAAAATAAAGTGGCAAAGGTACCAACTTTGGAGGACCATAACTCCTAAACCACAAGGTCATTTTTTCTCATCCAAAGATGGATTTGTATCCCTCATTATCACCTACAAAAACTTCAACTACAAGTCATTCCAATTCATTAAGGATTTTGAGTTATGGAGTGATCAAAGTGGCAGAAAAGTGAAAATGTCACTTTTTCCAACACTTAGTGAAATTTTCACTAAGTCAGATTCTGCCTCACTTTTTGCCAAATGTAGGGGGATTTTTCACTTGGAATCAAAAGAGATCAAAACCAAACTTGTTCAAACAGTTGTTGTATCATGTAAGAGCTTTCCAAAATGGCCAAGAACATTGCCAAATTCAACCTACATCATGAGATACAACATTGGCAAGTTGCCTTGCTGAAATCTGTCAAAGCAAGGAAGAATTTGCATTTTGGCTCGATTTGCCAAAATCAGCCAAATTCAATTGCTCCAATCCACTTGGACACCTCAGAGGATTGAATCTAAAGGGGACAATCACTGAGTCAAGCCTCCAAAGTCCATGGAACAAGAAATAGCATGTTGAACCTAGAGTTGCCAAAATAGGGACAAGACTTCAAATTTGGAATGAGGCATTCAATGGAACCATCAAGGTGGCATGGACTGAGCCATTCTCATCTGAAATCAGTCAAGACTTATCCAAGACCAAGGCGACCAAAGCTCTGTGCCCTAACCTCTAGTCAATGGCTAGAGAAGACTTGGATTTTCATTTGCCAACATTGGCCAAACCTACTTACCAGCTGCCATGCACTATTCCTTGCAAAACAAACTTGCTCTACTATAAATAGAGCTCAATTGTGGTCAGTTTAAGTACACCAAGCCATCTAACAGATGCTTTCCTCAAAATCTCTTTCTCTTGGCAAAAATGCCTTTCTTAGCAAGGTAGTTATCGGGTTTTGAGTTTGAGAGCAATTCTGCACAAACCAATCACTCACACACCTCACATACATCACATATGAGCTGATCAAACACTCACATAACATCTGGAGCATCAAAATCTCAAAATCACTTGCAATCCACACAAGTTTGAAGTGAAGTTGCAGCTGAGATGCCATAAACTAATCCAGTCCATTTCAATTCAATCCAAGTGTTCAAACACAATCCATATGGTGTAGGGAAGCTGTCCAGATCATCACAACTTGTCTGTAACACCTCCAATCCAAAATCACATCTGCTCTTGCTGTCACGACTTGGAGGTAAGCCTAAACTTGGGCATCTCTCAATCTATGCATATTTCCTCGCACAATAATTTGGCCATATGTTCATAATCATGCATGGAATGTTTTCCCTCAATTAATTGCATTGTTTGAATCGTGTATCAAAAATCCTAGCCTTCATGCAGAAATTAGGGTTCTTGAGGTCTCTTCGTGATTTCTTGTTGTATGTTTAATATAAATGAAATTAATGGACATAGACATGATCGTGAGGTTAAGACGAGCATAATGATATGTGGATTGCATGATATGATTACGTATTCATGGAGATTGGATAGAAAATGCAAATCTGAGAAACCCAGAAAAACACGCGTGTTCTTCAGCCTGTTCTTGGCGCCTTTTTTCCAAATTCAAATATTTGAATTTTGTGATTTTGTTTAATTGATTCAAAAATTAATTTCTCTCTGAGTTTTAATGATTTTGAGTTGATTCTTTTTTTAATAATTCACAAAAATGTTAAAATATTTGATTTTATCAAAAAAATCCCAAAAATATTATTTATTTCATATAATTGATATTTTTGCAAAGAATTAATATTTTAATTGTTTTTGACATTTTAAATATTTTTTCTACATTGATTTTGCAACTTTTAATGCTTTCTAATTATTTTGTAGGTCAATACTTAATTTTTGAAGCATTAATCCAATATCACAATTTGTTTTCCATGTGTTAAACAATTTTTGATCATTTTAATTGAATTTTTATTCAATTAAATACATTTTGAAAACAAATTAGGGTTTTGGATTAATTCAACCCTCTTAAATCATTTTCAAAACTTTTTGGGCCTCTTGAGAGAGTGTAAGACCCATCCCCCCTTGTACAAAATTTTTTTGGGCCTCATTCATTGTATAAGTCCCTCTGTACAAGTAAACGGCGCGATCGTCGCCCGTTTAAAATTCACAACACTTTGGGCCTCTCCTTGAGCTATAAGACCCATTCAAAACACTTTGGGCCTCTATTAGAGTGTAAGACCCAATCCCCCTTTTAACCAAGCATTTTGGGCCTCACTTATTGTATAAGTCCCTCCGCGTTAAAAGAAAACCTCGGTGCGATCGCCATTTTTAAACGAAAAATCATTTGGGCCTACCCTCGTGTTATAAGCCCCACTCTCTTTTCTTTAAACCTCTTTGGGCCTCTTGAGAGAGTGTAAGACCCATCCCTTTGTACAGAAAACCATTTTGGGCCCCAGTCACTTGTATAAGTCCCTCTGTACAAATTCAACAGTGCGCTCACTGATAAAACCCTGGGCCTCTCCTTGAGCTGTAAGCCCCAAATCTTTCTTTTTCAAAGCACTTTCTCCTTTGATTTTGAATATATTGTTGTTTTTTAATCTTTCTTTGTTGAACAACTAACCAAACAGCATGGAAGCACTCCAACCGAGTAAGTGGTTATCGCTTTCGTTTACTGCTTTCATATTATAAACTGTATTGTGGGGCTGCTCACTGTAAGTCTCCTTTCATAAACTCATATCTACTGTGTAATAATAGTATAGATATTTCGAGCTTCCCCGGCAACTACGTCTAGAACTAGGTGACGCCGTTTCACTTATTCATAGAAATAGACGCCTAGATCCCCAATAGGAGCACCAGATACAGTCTTCTCTTCGGCTGTCCTCCTTAGGAATCGTCAAGAAGCTCTACTCCCCAAGATGAATGTATTCTCCGTGAATGGCATCTTTGAGTTTCTTCCCAATTCTCGAACTTTCCTGACTTGATCTATTCCTTGTGGATAGCTTGCCTTGAATGTCTCGGGGTTTGGGTACCCACAACGGTCATAATCTTGGACCTTAACTAAGGAACCCTCTTTAAAGGCTAAAAGTCGCTGGATAGTAAACCTCGCACGTTTACCAGTGGTTTTTATCTTTAAAAGAGTTATCTCTCCCAATGGAAAGGAGATGATAGACCCACGGGCTTCTTAAAAGCACCGGCCTCCTCTTGGGAATTATTCAAGGACCCTACGGCTTCTTAGAAGTATTCACAGCCTCCTCTTAGGCTTCGTATAATGATCTCTTCCTCCGGGAATGATAGCCTCCTCTTGGGCTTTGTACAAGGACCCGTCGGCTTCTTAAAAGTTTCCAGCCTCCTCTTGGGCTTCGTACAAATTGTCCCGACGACCTCCTAGAGGTATAGGAACAGAACCTAGTCATCCTCATAGAGCAGTCCTTTCATAAAGTCTACTAATGTTTCTCAAAGCATAGTATAAAAGATAAAACTCTAGACTTTGACAGTCTAACTTCCTTGAGTCTCAAAGACATTCTCAAGCACCCTTCGTTAAATAGGAAGGAAACCCACGGACTCGGACAGTCTCAATACCCTTTGGATTTCCCTTTTCCTCAAAGTGAAGGAAATATCCCTGATACTCAAATCAAATCCCTGAGTACAGTAATGCTCATATAAGAACTGATTTTCTCTTTTAAAAATTAGTATATTGGATCTGTCACTCAACTGAAACAGTTACAATAGCCTCTATCTTGGGCTTCATACGAGACACAAAGACTCCCTCGTCGAGTCAAACAAACAATCGCCTCCATCTCGGGCTTTATACGAGATACCGAAATTCTCCCCAGTGGAGTCAAAACAACCTTTTCGCCTCTCTCTCGGGCTTTGTACGAGATACAAAAACACTCTCTTACTGAGTATAAAAGATTCTCCAACTGAGTCAACTCTTTGCTAGCCTCCTCTTAGGCTTTGTATAACGATATGCCCCACTGGGTCAAAAACTTTTAGCCTCTCTCTCGGGCTTTGTACGAGACACAAAATAGCCTCCTCTTAGGCTTTGTATAATGATTTTCCTAGCGGAAATTAGCCTCCTCTTAGGCTTTGTATAAGAAAACCAGTGGTTAATCTAATTAACCTTTTAGCATCAAAGCTGTGCCTCGTTCACAGTATACAAACATCAACAACTCCTTCCCCTTCATCTAATCGCTGTAAGCGGCAAGCCTCTGGATCATCTACATCCATGCCACTGTCCCTCTTTTAGCATGAGAAATTCCTAAGGAAAGATGGCATTGCTCTACACTGAGTTAAAGTCTTCTCCTTCAGGTTAAAACCCTTCTTCGGAAATTATGGCATTGCTCGGATCCGCGTATCCCAGTTAAAGTAATTCTCCTTCTCCAAATCTTTAGAGATGACAAATTCTCTCTAAAGCCGAGAACTTTCAGCTTCACGTCTTGGGCTTTGAACAAGACACAAATAGACCTTTCAGTTTCACATCTTGGGCTTTGAACAAGATACAAACCACCTTTCGCTTCACGTCTTGGGCTTTGAACAAGACACCAAAAACAACCATTTCCTCCCATAGAATAGGAGGAACTACGAACGCTCTGATTTCCCTGTTTCGGTAAACGGGAATACGTAGGCATAAGATCAAAAGAAAAGATCTTAGCGAGCGCAATCAACAAAAAACCCAAATCCCATATCTCCATCAATCAAAAGCAGTATTTCAAAAACATCAGTCCTAACATCCTAATCCTTGTTCCCCGTCAGAAACCTTCTGCCCAGGTAAAAGAAAGAAAGAAAATAGTATTGGCGAAAATACAAATAACCAGTACAAAGGCCCCCCCGCATTGATAGCATTCGTAACCTAACAGACCGCTGTTTAAACTCAGTATGCAAGCAGGGTTAATTGGAGACATCTATTTCCCTTCCTTATTCAGCTCACAATAGGATAAAAAATGAATCGACCTGTAGTCAAAGCTCAAACCGCAGAGAGCGACCAGCGCTTAAGAACCGCGTCCAAAATCGCTCGCTATAGTAAAAATGGCGCCCACCGTGGGGCCCGTTCCTTTCTTTCTACTTCTCTTGTGTGAAAAATTACACAAATGGCGACTCTGCTGGGGAGTCTCCTTTTCTGCCTTAGGGCATCATCCCCATTTTCTACGGAAAATGGGAACTCTACCGAAGAGAAAGATTGACCTATGCTGGTCCATCTCTTAGGCAGGGAACCACAGATTGGGGCTTCCGCCGGGGAACCCATTTCTGTCAAGAACTTAGGATTCTTAGCTTTAAAAGTCTAGGATGATTAGGACAAATATATATACTGCTTTTCCTAATTGATATACGTGTTTATTTTTCTGCTAATGGGAATGCGTGTGATGCCGCATGTGGTGAGAATGAGTATACACCTAGAAAAGCCAAACCCTTTCGTAGTGTGGAAGCTATCGAAAATAGCTGTTACGCGATACTACCCTCATTTGAGGCTGGTGATCTATTCTCGGTGAATAGCACTTACTCTAAGATTGCACACAACTCGCTGATGATCCGCTTGTTGTCTTGCTTTCTTGGGAGGAGCTGATGATAATGAGTACAGGTACAAAAATCACCCTAGTATAAACCTTTGGGGATGGGTAGAACTTTGAATTCATGACAATGACCCTTTGACCCCATGTTTTTTCTATGTTTTTGTGTGCTGCATTCATGCATTCATTTAATAAAACATTAAAACATTCAAAAAACTTTCTCTTCTAGTCTCTCTGTTTTTCAAATTAAACTAAGACTGTGATTGCAAATATCAGAGAAGAGGATTACGCTAATGGATTTCGGTAGAAGGAGAACTCACCAGTATACCTTCAAGGTTCCAAAACTAGGGGATTTGAGAAAGTTAGCAAGGATGATCGTTAACCCAGAGGCTTTCAGAGCCAAGCACGGTGGTTTGCTACCACTGTTAAGAGTCCATCTGATTAAGGGGATCATGGACGCGCTCATTCAATTCTACGATCCGGTTTATCATTGTTTTACATTCCCGGATTACCAGCTATCACCAACGCTGGAGGAGTATTCTCATCTGACTGATTTACATATCACTGATCGGGCTCCATTTTTTGGACTGGAAGAAATTCCAAAGAATCAGACTATTGCAATAGCAATTCATTTGGATGAGTCTGAGGTCAGGACTCACATGACTACTAAGGGTGGCATCCAAGGTTTGCCAGCCCAGTTCTTGACAAAGAAAGCTCTGTACTTTGCTAGTATAGGTAACGCGACTGCTTTTGAAAGCATCTTTGTCTTGCTCACCTACGGATTATTTTTGTTTCCCAACATCAATAACTTCGTCGATATCAACGCCATTAAGGTTTTTCTCATTGGAAAACCTTGTGCCGACTTTGCTTGCAGATGCGTATCATTCTGTACACTTGGGAAATTTGTACAACGGAGGGGAGATCACATGCTGTGTACCTGTGCTTTACAAATGGTTTATCTCTCACTTGCCCAAGTCTGTTGCTTTTTGGGATTGCAAGAGTGTCTTGCGTTGGTCGCAGAAGATCATGTCTCTCACCAATTCTGATATAGATTGGTGTAATAGGATTTATGAGGGAATCAGAATCATCGACCGTTGTGGAAACTTCCCCAGCGTACCCCTCATAGGAACTAAAGGAGGAATCAACTATCATCCGACATTAGTTCTTCGTCAATTTGGATACCCGATGAGACACATCCCACTGGGTGTTCATCTGGAAGGTCTTTTCTTCAAAGAAGGAGAAAGTGACAGAGCACTAAAGATGGAAATAGTGCAAGCTTGGAAACATGTTCATAAGAAAGGACGAGAGTCTCTGGGAAAACCGGACTGTGTCTCGGTGGAGCCTTATCTCCATTGGGTACAAACCTGAGCTCTCAAGCTAAAGATGCCTTATCCTCGTTACGAAATTCTTTCGCCGAGGGAAACTGTCATGTACTTCATGACGCAAACTGAAAGGCTTCAGGTTACTCTCAACAAAGTTCAAAAGGAAAGAAGGTCTTGGAAGAACAAGTACCGCACCCTTGACGTAGAGTGTATCCAAATACAGCAACTACTAAAAGAGAAAGATGCTCTGATTGAAATTTTGGAGCAGCATGCTGTGGAGAATCAAGATGACCAAAGGAATTTGCTCACTCCTTTCACTTGGCAAAGGAATGACAACCCGACAATGGCCCAAGCGCCCCGGTCAAAGAAGAGGACTCGGGACCCATTAGTTTAGGTTTCTGTTTCTGCACTTTGTAATCTACTGTATTTCCATTTCTGTAATCCTTTGGAATTCAATAAAAAGGGGTTTCCCCACTGTTTGATATTTGCAATCTAATTGTCGAAGTTTATTTTGATTAAACCAAAACAACAATTAATATAATCATTGCATTCATCATTCTCACATCGCGTATTCTTCTTCCCTACGAATCTCACGTTTGTGTCTCAGTTCTAGAGTCAAACTGTCTCATTCGTATAATACTCGGGCCAATCGTCAGAAAAGGATGGATGATCTTGAGGAAGAAAACAGAGAGTTGAAAGAAGAGATCGACGCTCTGAGAGAGGATATGAGAAAGCTTCGTAACGACATGCAAGCCATGGCAGAAGCTCAGCTACAAAGAACTGTGATCTCAGAGATCACCTCAACGCCCATCATAGAAAAGTTTGATCCTAGGTATCAGATGCCGAAAGATCGTCCTTGGGGCATGCCTGCTAACTATATCCCGGAAGGATATGTTCCGCCGATCACTGAAGATCAGGGAATCGCAACAGAAGCCGCTGGGCCTGAAGGTCACAAACTTCGGGAAAGCAAAGATGCCAGGGGCATACTGAAGACTCCTGAAGGTTACAAACTTCGGGAGACGCCAAGACTTACTGCCGTAGTCACGGTACCACCCCCTGTGGTGCACACTGTCCCGGAAGGACAGATTCCACAGACACCTTCTGGTAAGAAGGAAACTATGTTTGACAGAATGGAGGAATTCCAGGAACAGTTCCTGGAAATGCAGAAGGAACTGCAAGCCATTCGCGGTCAGGATCTATTTGGAAAGGACGCCGCAGATCTCTGCTTGGTCCCAAATGTAAAAGTCCCGCACAAATTCCAAGTGCCCGACTTTGAAAAATACAAGGGTAACTCTTGCCCTCAAAGCCATCTGGTGATGTACGCTCGGCAGATGTCAGCTCAGACGGAGAATCAGGACCTGCTGATTCACTACTTTAAGGATAGTTTAACCGGTGCCGCACTCAAATGGTACATGGGTTTAAACCGTACTACGATCAGTACATTCAGAGATCTCAGTACTGCCTTCGTCCAACAATACAAGTACAATTTGGACATGGCACCCGACAGAGATCAACTCAGATCGATGTCGCAAAAGGACAAGGAAACTTTTAAGGAGTATGCTCAAAGATGGCGTGAAATTGCCACTCAAATTTGTCCACCTCTTGAGGAAAAAGAGATGACAAAAATATTCTTAAAGACCTTAAGCTCATTTTACTATGACCGAATGGTTGCCAGTGCGCCCAGTGATTTCACCGAAATGGTCGGCATGGGTGTACGTCTTGAGGAAGCCGTCCGAGAAGGACGTTTGGTAAAAGACACTGGATCAACGAGCGGTACTAAAAAATATGGTAGTGCTCTCCCTAAGAAAAAAGAGCAAGATATTGGGAATATCTCTCTCGGAAAGCAAAGGCGACGTTATCAGCCAGTAGCAGCTGTAACTCCTGCTATCGGCCCCGCGCCTGTTCCTATGTATCAACCTCAGGTTGCGCAGAGCCAACCTGACCAACAAAGGACACAACAGCCTCTTCAGCAGGCTCGTCCTCCATATAACAACAACCGTACAACACGGCCACCAGGATTTGATCCTATACCCGTAACGTACGCAGAGCTGTTTCCGTTACTGCTGGCTAAGGGGCACATTCAGGCTAAGTCTCCCCTTTCAGTTCCGGAAAATCCGCCTTTTTGGTTTAAAGCGGATCAAACATGCCCTTATCATCAAGGAGGTTCAGGGCATAACATTGAGACTTGTCTCAATTTCAAATCCGACGTGCAAAAGCTTGTTAGGAGCGGGCTCTTATCTTTCAAAGATACGAATCCCAACGTTCTCACGAACCCGCTGCCTCAACATGAGAAAACTGCAGTCAACCTGATTGAGAAAGAGACTAACAATGTCTATCAAATTCACGATGTACTCTTGTTGAAGACCAATCTGGTTAAGATGCATTGTAGACAGAGTGGATATGGCCATGTGCCACCTCATAGCTATCACCAGTGTGATATCTGCTCTAAAGACAACCAGGGATGTTCTGTAGTGCAAGCAGCTCTACAGGAACAAATGGATCTTGGATGGATCCAAGAGCACCGAGTTCGTGGAGTTAACATGGTTTACACGAATTCTAATGTCATTCAAAACCACGACATCCGTACGATGAATGTCAACTTGGTGGCGATGCACTCAAGGCAAAGCCAGTATCATAATCTGCCGCGGCATGATTACAGTTCCTGTCTGATTTGCTCGGTAAACAAACAGGGATGCTCTTTCATACAAGAGGCCCTCCAGCGTTAGATGGATCTTGGATGGATCCAAGACTACCATGATAGGAACTCCTATCAAATCAACATGGTTCAGATCTTTGACATTCGCGTGATGAATACCAACCTGGTAGAGTTACATGCCGAGCAGGTCCGACTCCGATTCTTAATATCACATGACTATCAAAACTGTAAAGCAGGTTGCGAAAATGATTGAGGTTGTACCCTTGTCCAGGAGGCACTTCAGCACTTGTTAAATCACTGGTGGATGCCAATCTATATGGACGAAGATACTCAGCAGATTAGTATCAATCACAGGAATCCTACTCGTCGTCAAAGTCAGGATGTCCGATCAATGGAAGATAACCTAGTGAGGTTACATTGTATTCAAAGTGGGCGTGGCCAGGTGCCACCACACAACTATGACAGTTGTAGCGTCTGTTCGGAAAGTAACCAAGGGTGTTACCTTGTGAGAGCATCTCTTCAGGGTCAGGTCGATCACGGAGAAATTCGTCCATATCTAGGTTCAGGACCCATCATTTGGTCGCTGAACTGCCTTGCCGATCAAGTTGAGGATGCTATCACGATCTCTGGTCATCATAGGACCAGGGATGTTTTTGCCATCATCCCTCTACTTGACGAATCTAGAGTTCCCAACCGGGAACGGATCAAGGTTACTTATGATGGTCAGAAAAATCAGAAGGTTCCCATAGTCATCTATCTACCGGGGCCATTACCGTATGAATCAGCTAAGGCTATCCCTTACAAATACGGTGCAACAACAATCGAGAATGGAAAGGAAATTCCATTACCCTCCGTCGTGAATATTGCAGACATCATTCGTGTAACACGGAGCAGTCGAATCTTCAACCGAGGGGTTGGAGAATCCAACAAAGAAAAGGAACTTCAGGCAGAAATTCCTGATCCACCAGTCGGTCAATCCAGTAATCCTGACCTTTCAAAAGACAAAGATGAGATGCTAAAGCTCATCCAAAGGAGTGAATATAACATTGTTGATCAACTGTTACAGACTCCTTCAAGGATCTCAGTATTATCACTTTTACTCAGTTCAGAAGCGCACAGGGAGGCTCTACAGAAAGTCTTGGAGCAAGCCTTTGTGGAACAGGATGTAACAATCAGACAATTTGATAGTATTGTCTCTAACATCACTTCCTGCAACAATTTGGGATTTAGTGATGAAGAATTACCTGAAGAGGGTCGCCGTCATAACATGGCGCTCAATATCACAGTTAATTGCCAGGGCAATGCTTTAGCCAACGTACTGGTAGACACAGGGTCAGCCCTGAATGTTATGCCGAAGTCCACCTTGATGCAATTATCATTCAAGGGCCCTCCGATGAGAGTCAGCGAGGTCGTCGTCAAAGCATTCGACGGATCTAGAAAAACAGTTATCGGCGAAGTTGATCTTCCCATAACTATTGGTCCTCACACTTTCCAAATCACTTTCCAGGTCATGGACATCCGGGCAACATATAGTTGTTTATTAGGAAGACCTTGGATACATCAGGCTGGAGCGGTTACTTCAACCCTCCACCAAAAGCTAAAGTTCGTCGAGAACGATCAACTTGTCACAGTTTGTGGGGAACAAGCCTTGCTTGTGAGCAACTTATCATCATCTACTGGTGTAGAACCTGAGGAGGTTATCGGAACTCAGTTCCAAGCACTATCGGTGAGCAAGGACAATCAGTCCAAAGAAGGAACCTCAAGGTCTTCATACAAAGATGCTATCAAAGCGGTCGAGAGTACCGATACGATAGGATGGGGACGATTCGTCGTTCCTATTGACAATAAAACAAAGAAGGGTCTTGGTTTTTCTGCAACCTGTACCCAGACAGCTACTAACGATGAAAGTCTTCATCCCCTTCAAAACTTATTCCACAGTGGAGGTTTTCTCCACCCAGTGTCTCAGATAGTTCATGCTATCAATGAGGAAGATCCCTCTGACACAGATGAAGAATGGAAGTCCTATCTTAACCAGGACGACTATATGTCTCAGGAAGAGGTGCCTATGCCTTTTTGCTTTCCTACAGAAAGTCCGAGATTTATACCAAGATCAGATGTCGAAAGGATATACGGAGATTGTGATCCGGAAGGATGCCGTGCTCCGCCAAATTCATTAGAGGAAGACACTCTGATGAAAGACAATTTTGACTACAATTACTATGGCCCAATGGATGGCCTGCCAATGTGGCAGCCTTACCCAGGAAACTTGGGGCAAGAAAGTCAGCCGAGTAATGAAACTCAGCTGAGCATCATTGAACAGAATACCTGTGTCCCCACCACGTCATGGGATCAACACTCAGGTCATTCGGAAACTACTCAACATGAAGATGAATTCGCAACGTTCGCAGGACTAGAATTCATCAACTATGCTTTTCCCAAGGTCAACGTCATCGACAGAAATGACTCCTCCAGTTCCAAAGAAGTGTGGGACACCTTGGGACAACCGAGTGGAAAATACGACTATATGGTCAAGTACACCGCTCCCGAAAGCTCTCGTATCAGGCTCAAAGATATCCAGTCAACTGGATACGGAGATACAGCTGAGAGCACAAATACTATGCAAGATGCAATAGAGGAATTCTCCTACGACAATTCTGCCTGGGAGACAGATTCCAACGATACTGCTCCACCAGAAATCAGCGTCATTTCTGAAGACAAATCAAGGAAGGTGCCAGACTTTGTGATTCACCGAGGAGTTCGCCGCCAATGGGTTGCCGTCGATGTTCCGAAGGTCGTTCGCCAGTCAAAGTAATTGCCATCTTTAACCTTTCACCCTGCCCAGGTGAAACGGATATTTTGATAGGGCTCATTTTCTGTAAATTTCCCTCTTCGCTTTGCCCGAAGCGACAGAGTTTTGTTTTATAGGGCTGTAGTTTCAAGAGTCGACTTGTTCATTAATAAAATAACGTCGTTCTGTAATTTCCGCATTAATTGCTGTTTTCTCTTTTTGCTTTTTCAGAAAATGGTAATCCTAAAAAACATTCAATAATAAAAACAAGCAGTAAAATCAAAACACTGCACACACTTACATTTTCTCTATCTCTTCTAAACACGAATCATCACGTCATGCAGATTGCTTGTTTTATACCCCGTTGAAACATACGATCCGATGCCTTCTTCCAACTTTGAGTTCCCAGTATTCGAGGCTGAAGAAGAAAATGACAACGAAATTCCAGAAGAGATCTCCCGACTACTCATACAAGAGGAAAGGTCCATCGAACCTCACAAAGAGCCGTTGGAAACGGTAAACTTGGGTTCAGAAAAAGAGAGAAAAGAAATCAGGATCGGAGCACTGCTCAGTCCAACTGTCAAAGAAAGTTTGATAAAGCTTCTCAAAGAATTCCCCGATGTATTCGCTTGGTCCTATCAGGATATGCCAGGGTTGGATACTAGCATCGTGGAACATCACTTACCGTTGAGATCAGAATGTCCGCCAGTAAAGCAAAGGTTGAGATGGACTCACCCGGACATGGCCATCAAAATCAAAGAGGAGGTACAGAAACAGATCGACGCGGGTTTCCTCGCTACATCTGAATATCCTCAATGGTTAGCCAACATCGTACCCGTTCCCAAAAAGGACGGAAGGGTCAGAATGTGTGTTGATTACAGAGATCTTAATAAGGCAAGTCCAAAGGACGACTTTCCTTTACCACACATTGACATGTTGGTTGACAGCACAGCAAAGTTCAAAGTATTCTCCTTTATGGATGGATTCTCGGGCTATAACCAGATCAAAATGGCGCCGAAAGACATGGAGAAAACTTCATTCATTACCCCATGGGGTACCTTTGGTTACAAGGTAATGTCGTTCGGTTTGAAGAATGCCGGGGCAACGTATCAAAGGGCCATGACTACTCTGTTTCATGACATGATACACAAAGAAATCGAGGTATATGTCGATGATTTGATTGCAAAATCAAGAACAGAGGATGAGCACGTTGGACATCTGTCAAAATTGTTCGAAAGTCTAAGAAAATTCAAGCTCCGCTTGAATCCCAACAAGTGCACCTTCGGTGTCCGTTCGGGGAAATTACTAGGGTTCATCGTCAGCCAGAAAGGAATTGAAGTTGATCCTGACAAGGTCAAGGCCATTCAAGAAATGCCTTCTCCGAAAACTGAAAAACAAGTCAGAGGATTCCTGGGACGTTTGAACTACATCTCCAGATTCATATTCCTTATGATCTCCAGATTCATAGCCCTTTTCCCTGTAAATTACCATTTTCTAACTTTGTATATACTCTTTGGAATCACGCGTTTGGCTGATCTCCATCTTATCAATAAGATTTGAGCCCTCGTGCTTTTGTTTGTAATTCTTTATTTGTTTTAGCTTTACAGAATGATGTTGTTTAAACTTAATCAGCGATTCTTGAAATAAAACAAAAATGAATTTACTTGTTAAAACTTTTTCTGTTTTTAAATTAAAGATGGCAATTTCTTTTGACTGTTGAACATCAGAGGAACATCGATCGCTTCTCCCGAAGTAAGCGGACTTCAAAGTGCAGAATCAAAGTACTCCTTCTAAGCCAGTATGCCTAAATGAAGGGATCAACTGTGTCAGAGACCTTGTTTCGTCTGACACGCCTCGGCCGAGTTCTCATCTCCTAAGCCCGATTAACATAGCTCCTAACGGGACTATCTCTCCTAAGCAAGGTGGAATTGCTATTTTGAATCAACGGTACTTCTTCGCCCCGCGATGGCCGAGTATCCAATTGTGTTCATCCATTAGTCTGTATGTCGCGTCTATTTTGTCAGTATATACATACATACATCATGCATTTTTTATTTGCGTTCGCATTTCATATTGCATCACTATCGCTCTAGTCGGTCTTGTCCCCTAGTGATAACAGTTTTCTCAATCGAGTTTGTCAGCTCTTTCCTCGTCAGGAAATACTGTATCTGAACAACCTCGCTTCCAGTTTAATTCTGGAAAGAAGTTAGTCCTTGACCACTTTGATAACTTGAACCTCTGAAAAGCCAGAGAAAACTTTCAATAAACATCACTCTTCGCCATTGAAGATGATATCCTTGCTTTCCCGGATTAAGGAAAATCCACAGAGAAAGCATCGTGATCAGAGATTCGACAGCACGCCAGTTTTGCTCCGAAAACCCACTGATGAGAAGGTCATTGGCACCTCAAAATTGGATCCCATCATATGGCATTTCTCCGGGAAGATCCTGAGAAAAGTATGATGTAACCCCAAATGAAAACAGTCTCTCAAGAGACTCGCTTTCCCCAGTAAAATCGACAAATGGCGTCTCCAAAATAGAGAAGTTTGTGTACCTCTACAATTCAGACGTTGGGTTCCCCAGCAAGTCTGACATCAAACCTTTTTCCCTCAAATGGCATCTCTCCAGGAAAATTCGGCGAGAAGTTTGAAGGAAAACCGCTACGAATAGCGTCCCTTGTCAATAAAGTTTATTGACAAGAGAAACTTAGACCAGTTCTTGGTAGGAAACCAGGATCGAGGGGAAGTTCAAAAGAAACTTAGACCAGTTCTTGGTAGGAAACCAGGATCGGGGGGAAGTTTAAATCAGAAACTAAGACCAGTTCCTTGGTAGGAAACCAAGAACGAGGGGAGGTTTATTCCAAAAGAAAACTGAGACCAGTTCCTTGGCTGAAGACCAGGATCGGGGGGAAGTTTACCTTTTCTAAGCATCATTGCTTAGCTAAAGAAGATGAATGCGTAAGCTACCATTCATAACCACCATCAAAATTTTGGGTATTCCGATATTTAATCCTCTTGCACCCTGAATGCTCGAATCCCTTCGTCATTCACACCTTCGGGTCCAAGAAGATTAAATAGGGGCATCTGTAATACCCCAAATTTTGACCACTTAGATTTCCCATCATTGTGAAAATCATCATCACAATATGGATGAACCATCATGCTTCATCAGTCTCCCCAAAGATGGGTGAGCATCCAATACAATCAAAATTAGGGTTTCAACCCCTCTCTGAGTGCTTAGACAAAGGATCAATCAAGGAATGACATGATCTTCAACTTGTCTAATCTCTCAAACATCCACAATGGATCAAAAAGGACTCCCACTTCAAGGATTAAGCACAAGGCTGCTCCCTTCTAGGTGGATCAAGTCTCAAGATCGACAATATCACCAAATTAGGGTTTTGGTCGACCAGGGCCTCCAGATGGGAATTTTCATCTGGGCACAAGGCAATGATCCAAAACATAACCTAATATACTCCATGGAGCCTCATGAACCCATGCATCAAGTCAATTTTGCCTCAGGGGATGCATTCATCAAAAATCAAGAATTAGGGTTTCTTGACCTAATTCACCCCTAAGTTGACTTTTGGGGCAAACCATGAGCCAAAACCTCAAGAGATGATTTAAGGGTCTCTAATATACCATATTGATCCATTTGGAACAATGGATTGATCCAAGAAGTTTGAGCAACAAGTCTCAATTTCATCTGCACCACAATTAGGGTTTTAAGGGAAAAGTCAACTGTAACTTTGACTTTTGACCAGGACATGCTCCCCAGTGGAGTCAAAACAACCTTTTCGCCTCTCTCTCTGGCTTTGTACGAGATACAAAAACACTCTCTTACTGAGTATAAAAGGTTCTCCAACTGAGTCAACTCTTTGCTAGCCTCCTCTTAGGCTTTGTATAACGATATGCCCCACTGGGGTAAAAACTTTTAGCCTCTCTCTCGGGCTTTGTACGAGACACAAAATAGCCTCCTCTTAGGCTTTGTATAATGATTTTCCTAGTGGAAATTAGCCTCCTCTTAGGCTTTGTATAAGAAAACCACTGGTTAATCTAATTAACCTTTTAGCATCAAAGTTGTGTCTCGTTCACAGTATACAAACATTAATAACTCCTTCCCCTTCATCTAATCGCTGTAAGCGGCAAGCCTCTAGATCATCTACATCCATGCCACTGTCCCTCTTTTAGCATGAGAAATTCCTAAGGAAAGATGACATTGCTCTACACTGAGTTAAAGTCTTCTCCTTCAGGTTAAAACCCTTCTTCGTAAATTATGGCATTGCTCGGATCCGCGTATCCCAGTTAAAGTAATTCTCCTTCTCCAAATCTTTAGAGATGACAAATTCTCTCTAAAGCCGAGACCTTTCAGCTTCACGTCTTGGGCTTTGAACAAGACACAAATAGACCTTTCAGCTTCACATCTTGGGCTTTGAACAAGATACAAACCACCTTTCGCTTCACGTCTTGGGCTTTGAACAAGACACCAAAAACAACCATTTCCTCCCATAGAATAGGAGGAACTACGAACGCTCTGATTTCCCTGTTTCGGTAAACGGGAATACGTAGGCATAAGATCAAAAGAAAAGATCTTAGCGAGCGCAATCAACAAAAAACCCAAATCCCATATCTCCATCAATCAAAAGCAGTATTTCAAAAACATCAGTCCTAACATCCTAATCCTTGTTCCCCGTCAGAAACCTTCTGCCCAGGTAAAAGAAAGAAAGAAAACAGTATTGGCGAAAATACAAATAACCAGTACAAAGGCCCCCCCACATTGATAGCATCCGTAACCTAACAGACCGCTGTTTAAACTCAGTATGCAAGCAGGGTTAATTAGAGACATCTATTTCCCTTCCTTATTCAGCTCACAATAGGATAAAAAATGAATCGACCTGTAGTCAAAGCTCAAACCGCAGAGAGCGACCAGCGCTTAAGAACCGCGTCCAAAATCGCTCGCTACAAGGTTGTCATGACACTTGATCCCTGCTTCTCACATGGATTAAGGAAGAATAGAAGTAAACTGCAGAAAGAAAACAACACACAACAATTGTTAACCCAGTTATGCGATCAACAACACCTACGTCTGGGTGCTACCAAGCCAAGAATGAAATCACTAAGTAGAATTGGTTATAAGCTAAACTCCAACGTTTAAAACTTAGCACCTAGAAACTACCCTTCCTAGATTTCTACCTAAGACACTCCTAGGTATGAGACCCTTCTCAATTCCCTTCCAATCACAGCAGTGACTAAAAATACTACAACTCAATAAACAGTCATTCTCTAGTATTCACACAATACACGAGAGGCTCACAAAAGTACAAACCCTAGTACTTCTAAAACAGCTGAAATATACAACCAATAAACTAGGTTAAATCCAACCTATTTATATTGCAAAACACAACTGGACTTGGGCTTCAAAAGCGCAGCAATTCTACTCCTCAGAATCTGCGACCTATTCTTTTCTTCATTCCTAAGTTACCTAAAATGTCCCTTTACAAGGAAACCGCATATTCCATTTAGAATCAGAATCTCTGATTCCATAATCTCAGATGCCACCTGGAATCACGTTATATTCCAATCACACCTTTCCACAAAATATAGTTATCCCAAAATTGTAACAGACAAAGATGTCAAATCCTCCTAATAGGACATCTTGTCTAACAACTTAACCTGCAGTTAGTTCACCATGTCAGGACATCTTGTCTAACATCTTTCTGCTAAGTTAGTTTTACCAAAACTAATGCCAACCTCGAGACCTTAGACTCATCAATCTCCCCCTTTGGCAGATTTTGGATAAAACCAACTTTCATTGACCTACAGAATCATATCAGGGAGACCATCATTAGAGCAGCAATGGAAACTTAACATTGTCTCCCCCTCAATCACTACAAATCTACTCCCCCTCAGTGGTTAGTAGACAATCAACAGTGGTTAGTGATGTTAGTATTTCTCCCCCTTTTTATCCACAATATGACAAAGGTAGAAGGACTAACTCAAAAACCAATAAAACAATTCATAGTGGTTAAATTACACACCCCAAAAAAAATTATCCTGGGCATTCATCCGTTACATAACCAAAAGTAAAGAGAAAAATATAAAGCAAAAAAAACTAGAGTAAGAGAGAATACTGAAAAACCCTCTTAATATGGTGGGAATACATATTCAGAGACCAGAATATCATTCCCACAACCAGTGGAAGGCAATGTCTCATCAGATAGGAAAACTCCAAGCTTGCCTCTCAATGTCTCAAATTGATTTGCATCCAAAGCTTTAGTGAAAATGTCAGCTAGATGATTTTCTGTGGCCACATGCTCCAGAGTGATGATTTTGTCCTCCACCGGGTCTCGAATGAAGTGATGTCTGATTGCAATGTGTTTAGTTCATTTGTGCTAAATGGGATTCTTTGAGATATTTATTGCACTCAAGTTTTCACAGAAGAGTGTCATAACATCTTGTGGGACTTTATATTCAGTCAGCATTTGTTTCATCCATGTCATTTGAGAGCAGTTACTCCCTGTTGCGATGTATTCAGCTTCAGCAGTAGATAAGGAGACACGATTTTGCTTTTTGCTGAACCACGAAAATAAATTGTTTCCTAGAAAAAAATATCCACCAGAGGTGCTTTTTCTATCATCTGCATTTCCAGCCCAGGCAGCATCACAGTATCCTATTAATACAGAGTCAGAGCTGTGAATGTAGAGTAGCCAATAGTTACATGTTCCATTCACATACTTCAGAATTCTCTTGACCTGATTAATATGGCTAGCTTTGGGTTCATCCTGATACCTTGCACAAACTCCTACTGAGAATGTTATATCAGGTATACTAGTTGTAAGATATAGGAGACTTCCAATCATGCATCTATAGAGACTCTGATCAACACTTACACCATTCTCATCTCTTGACAATTTCAGGTGAGTAGGGGCAGGAGTCCTCTTGTGCTTTGCATTTTCCAAGCCAAACTTCTTAAAAATATTCTTGGCATATTTTCCTTGACAGAGAAAAATAGAATCTTCCATTTGTTTGACTTGGAGACTAAGGAAGTAGGTTAATTCTCTGACTAAACTCGTCTCAAACTCAGATTGCATTTGCTTAACAAAATGTTGCACCATCTCTTCAGACATTCCTCCAAAAACAATGTCATCAACATAGATTTGTGCTATCATGAGATTACCTTCTTTTTCTCTGGCGAAGAGAGTTTTATCTATTCCTCCCTTTCTGTAGCCATTTGTAACAAGGAAATCAGTCACTCTTTCATACCAGACCCTTGGAGCTTGTTTCAACCCATATAAGGCTTTCTTCAGCTTGTAGACATGATCTGGAAATGTTGGGTCAACAAATCCTTTGGGTTGTTCCACATAGACCTCTTCACTGAGATATCCATTCAAAAAGGCACTTTTAACATCCATTTGAAAGAGTTTGAACTTCAGAAGACAGACTATTCGAAGGAGCAGTCGCACAGACTCCAGTCTAGCTACAGGAACAAAATTTTCATCAAAATCCACTCCCTCTATCTGAGTATATCCTTGTGCAACGATTTTGGCTATGTTTCTTGTGACAACTCTGTGTTCATCAGACTTGTTCTTAAATACCCACTTAGTTCCAATCACATTTGATCCTTCTGGTCTGGGTAAAAGATCCTAAACATCATGCCTCTTTAATTGCCATAGCTCTTCTTGCATCGTATTAATCTAGAATTCATCTGTCAAGGCCTCTTTGACATTCTTGGGTTCTATCTTTGACACAAAACAGGCACTTGCCACCACATCCCATTATCTGGTCATCCTTCCTCCATTTGGGTCCCCTATTATGAGTTCCTTAGGGTGATCTTTCTGTATTCTCATGGAGGGTCCCTTGTCAACTCTCTCGGTCACAGTAGATTCATGATTATCATCGTTGGGTACAGCAGTATCTTCAGAGTTATCTTGAGGTGTTTCGACATCCTCTATGACATCTTCCTCTTCCATGGGGAAGAATGCTCCAATATCATTTGTAGCTACAACTTCCATAGGAGAGTCATCAACCACAACATTTATGGACTCCAATACTACTTGAGTTCTTTAATTGTAGACTCGATATGCTCTGCTATTTGTGGAGTAACCTAGGAAGATTCCTTCCTCACTCTTGGGATCCATCTTTCTTTTCTGCTCACGGCCTGCAAAAATGTAGCATTTACTTCCTAATACATGGAAGTATTTCACAGTTGGCTTTCTACCCTTCCATAGTTCATATAATGTGGCAGATGTTCCAGACCTGATGGTTACCCTGTTTAAGATGTAGCAAGTTGTGTTCATTGCTTCTGCCCAAAAGTGATACGGGAGTTTCTTTGCATGGAGCATGACCCTTGCACACGCTTGAATAGTTCTATTTTTCATCTCAACCACACCATTCTGTTGGGGAGTGATGGGTGAAGAGAACTCATGACTAATTCCTTCTGAGGAGCAGAACTCATTAAACTTGTTGTTCTCAAACTCCTTCCCTTGGTCACTTCTGATTCTAACTATTCCACAGTCCTTTTCTCTTTGAAGTTTCTGACACAATCCTTTGAAGACTTCAAATACCTCTAATTTCTCTTTGATAAATTGCACCCAAGTGTACCTAGAGAAATCATCTACAACCACATAAGCATACCTTTTTCCTCCAAGACTTTTGACCTGCATAGCTCCCATTAGATCCATATGGAGAAGCTCTAAGTTCTTTGAGGTAGTTTGATGTTGAAGCCTTTTGTGTGACATTCTAGTTTGTTTACCAATCTGGCATTCCCCACATATATTGCCTTCATCTATCTTAAGATTTGGAATCCCACTAACAGCTTCCTTGGATATGACTTCTTTCATTCCTTTTAAGTGCAAGTAGCCCAGTTTCTAATGCCATAACTTCACTTCATCCTCCCTTGACACCGGGCAGGTGGAGGGACATTGAGTTTCATGAGGAGCCCACAAGTAACAGTTATCCTTGTATCTGGTACCTTTCATAATGAGTTCTTCTTTATAGTTTGTTACCAAGCACTCAGATTCAAAGAAGTTTACCTTAAAACCTTGGTCACACAATTGGTTGATGCTTATTAGATTTGAGTCAAACCTTTGACATACAAAACCCTATCAAGGCAGGGCTGACCATCATACTTCAGCTTACCAACACCTTTTATTTCTCTTTTTGAGCCATCTCCAAAGGTGACATGGCCAGTGGGATGAGGTTTGATGTCAGCCAAGAACTTCTTCACACCAGTCATGTGTCTGGAGCATCCACTGTCAAAGTACCAGTCTTCTTTGGAGGAGGCTCTCAAGGAGGTATGGGCTATGAAAGCTACAGTTTGATCCTTAGGGATCAACTTCTTCTGAACTCGCGAACTGAAACCGAGGTTTTGACCAGGCAGACAACGAACCACTAAGATTTTAAATCGGGCTTATCTCAAACCAAAACAAGCTTTTGACTAGGTTGAGCTTATGAACTGAACCAAGTTTTTTTACAAGTATAACCACGAACCAAGTTGAGATTTTGAACCGAGCTTATCTCGAATCAAAGAAAGCTTTTGAATAGGCTTAACTTAAGAACCAAAACAACATATTAGAACCTTGTTAAGTGTTAAATATAACTTAAATTAAACCATCTTTCTTGGCATTTTTCAACTTACTTCTTATGTTTTAATGGATTTATTCCACGATCTTGTCTGATTCTTCAATTATATTGCAAATACTTTTGGATGCTTTGATATGTGTGTTATTGTGCAGGATATAGGCATAAAACATCAATGATTAAGACACAAAGGAATGGACAAGGAAGCCAAAGAAATGAGTAAGAATCAGCATGTTCGCTGTGCGATCACCAATGAGCAGCCAGTGAATGCTCACTGTGTGAAGTTGCAGCGAGGTCCCAGCGAAGAGGAAACCTTGGATGACAGTAGGAAAATGATCCTAATTTCATTGTGCGAACTTGTAGCAAAGAATTTTGATGTGCGAAGAAGTGTTCTCATTGCGAACTCATATATTTCCCAAGGGCGGTTTAACTATTCAAAGGCACGTTATGTGCCTAAAGAGGGTCTTCGATATCGAAGAACGTGTTCACTAGGCAAACAAGACAGATTTTGTAATACTATTTAAGTACTTTTCTTAATTTTTAGAAACATAGTATATAGTTTCTGTTCTGGACTGGACCAATGGCTAGACATGGTGTCGCTCCCGGGATTTTCATCCTAGTACAAACGCGAAAGTGGCACCGAAACAGAGTCGCCAGCAATGTGTATTTATCCCATGAGAGGGAAAGGAAACACCGCATAAACCTGAGAGAAAGGAAAAGCATGGTCTTACGACCAAGAGAACTGGGTTCGGGAGTCGGTTACGCGAGAGGAAGGTATTAGCACCCCCTCACGTCCATCGTACCCGATGGGATCCACGCTTGCTTGTCTCGATCAAAGGGTGTAAAGAAAGGATACTGGAAAAGGAACTGAAAGAAAGAAAGGAGAAAGAAAAGAAAAGGAACGGGAAACAAATGTAGGGAAAATAAAAGAAGTGCTCGCATGGGCCCTACCCCACTGCCTACGTATCTCATCGGGAGCATGAGAATCAGAGCGACGTAGTTCCCCTCACTAGGGATGAATTGTTTGTGTTTTTTTAGAGAACGGCTTACGTTCTAGCTCAGGTGTTGCAGGTTCGCTGGTCCGAGTGCGTTACCGTCTTGCAAGAGAACGAGTAGAAGCGCGTTCGTGCGTTGAGAGTGAATAAGATGAGAAAAGAATTCCCGAAGGAAAGACGTTATTGTTTGTTTTTGCCTTTTAGAAGTTTTTTTTTCATTCATTTGCATATGACAGTGTATCTGAATCTTAGTCATTGGAATGTGTACATTCTCACATTCCAAGATGGAATGGGTAAGAAAGCATACTAAGAGTGAAAAAGACCCCCACACTTAGTTCCAATTGTCAAGGTTCAAACACACTAGCATACTTGTGTTTATTAAGTGTTTTTGTTGATTAAGAAATGAAGAAGTGTTTTTTATTATTTGCACCTTCAACAAATATTGCATTTAAGTCCCTCATACAAGATCAAATGTTTAACACATCGACCCAAGATGGGTTATATGCTATACATTTTAAGATTATAAGAGAAGACCCCTTATAATCTTTTCTTTATATGAAAGGCCTAAATGCAATAAATGCCTACCTTTATTATATGTTTTGAATTTTCTTTGAGATGAGAAAAGAGACTCAAGAGAGGAGAAAAGGTAAAACCTATATGGACTAAGACTCAATCCTAATTGAAGATTAAAGAGAGTGATCCTAAAGGTTTGTGAGGTTTCAACCTAAAGTCTAAAGAAAGAATGAATTAAACAATTCACTTCTAAAATAGAAGATGAATTGTAATTCACAAGGGGAAAGTGATGAGTTATTAAAAGAAAGCACATAAGTGCTTAACAAAACACAAAAATGGAGTTGTAAAAAAGAAAGGATAGAAGTTGAATGTGGATTCCTTATCCACACTCAATTGAAACTTACCAAAGCCCCTACATGGTTAGTAAACATGTATAAGAAGTATAAGAAGTAAAAGAACATGTAATGCATCATAAAACTCAAAAGAATTAAATGAGAAACCAAATCCTAGAGCCACAATCAGAATGTACATCATATGGACAACCAATGGTTATTATCATACAAGTGCAAGTGAATAAGCAACAATCATCACCCATTAGCATTTAAACATGTTACAAGAAGAAGGGATAGATGAAAGATGGAAAGAAATGAAGAGGACATGCATAAATGGAACATGTAAATCAACAACCAGAATTGAAAATAAATGAAAAATGGTTTATAAACATCTCAAAAGTATTTATGAATCAACCATCAAGACTTTCAAGAAGTAATAGAGGAAGAAGTGAGATGAAAACTCAAAAAGAAAGTGCAAACAATACATGTTAATGATGCACAAAGTTCAAATTGAAATGAACATGTAAAGATGACCTATAATGTGTATCAAAGACCTATAATATCATATGAATGGCTCACACAACTATGCAAATGCTCATACAAATATGCACAAAAGAATTCATGCAAACATGCACTACAGATTACAATGATATAACATGTTATAATGCTTTAAATGAAATGCATCAAACAAAAATCAAATGGCCTCATGAAAATTATGAAAATATGGTATTGGAGTTTACTAATCAGAGATGAATCACATACCAAAATAGCATATCAAAATTCAAAGCAAAATGACTTCAAACAAAGCAATTAGGTCAAGTTGAAATGTCATGCAAAGTGGTACAAATATAGGCCTCAAGACATGTCATAAAGTGACCTAAAAAATCAAACAAAAATCATCTAACATGCTTCAATGTATCAGTGAATCAATGCAAAAAGAACCATGCCAAAACAGTTTGTAATGAGCAAGAACAAAATTAAACAAATTCAAGTATCATGCTTAGGATGCATCTAAATGGAAATTCAAAGAAAATTATGGAACAGGGGTAAAAAGGTCATAAAATCAGAAAATAAAATCATGAAAAATTTCCTAAATGTTTTAAGAATACTCATGAATTTTTGTAGAATTTTATAATGTCATTTGGTATTTTTAATAAATGGAAAGAAAACATGTACAAAAAAAGGAAATAAAATAAAAAAAACGTGGAAATGGAAGGGGGTATGAACATAGCAATTGGACCGTGCAAACTGGTTTGGGCTTGAAAAAGGGGGTGGGAATAAAAATCTGGCTTAGGTCCACTAAGCGCGCAGTCTATAGTAATAGTGGTGGAGCCTCAGTCAAATGTTGACTCAATCAGAGCCACATGATTCAGTCAACAAATGATAATCATACAAGTAATCAGATCTAACGAATCAAAATGCACACGCATGTTAATAATGATGAACGCACGCACACCAAACCAAGTCAAAGTCAACATTCAGAGAGAGAGAGTCACGTGAGAGGCATGAGGTTCATTTATGTGCTGGCCACGTATACACCCTAGGATTGAAATGATCTAACGGTTGTGACATGTTCTGGTTCTAAAACCCTAGCAAACCCTCACCGGCCGGAGAAGTACCTCCGGTCATCTTCTCCGGCCATCTCCGGCAACTGTATATGATCAAACATTCCAGAAATTCATAAAGTACACATCAAAATGAAGCTGAGGTTACACATAACACGAATATGACCTTAGAAAACATACATCATGCGCATACAGAGAGAAACGAGCACAAATAAATTGCCCTAGGTTTTGGATCTAAGCTTCTAAGAAGCTCTATCAACTAGCCAGATGGAGGAGTGCTCTTAGTGAGCTCAAATCATCACAACACGAGCTAGACAGAATGCAAATCGTGCCAAGAAAGTTTAGGATATTGAAACCTGAAAATGTAGGAAACTGTAGTTGAAAGAGAACCAGAGAAATGTGCTTCCTCTTTGATCTTCAACTGGCCAAATAAAGGCTCACAAATCCTTGCAAATGTTGATGAAATTCAATATGCAGTGGAAGACTCTTCAATCTCTTCAATGCTACCAAGCTTCAATGTGTTCCAATGCTGTGTGATGTTGAAGCTTGAAGATGGATTCAGATGTAGATGATGATGAAATCGTGTGAGAGGAAGAGAAGCTTCAGAGAGAGAGCTTGCGAATTTCAGAGGAAAAATGAGAATGAAGTGTAGTTGAGTGAGAGTGTGAAAATGAAGTTCAAAACTGAATTGTGAAGTGAAGTTTGAATTTATATCATGAATTAACCATGGTTTAGTGAGTTGGTTAATTGAGTTGAGTGGGTTAAACTGAGTCATCCCTAACTAACTGAGTCAAGTTAGTTAGGGAGAGCAGTGCTATGGTGAAGATGGCTCATGGTGAGATATGGTGGGAGCAAGGAGAAAGTGAATTGGCACTGTTGTGTAGCAGGGGCTTGCGCATCAGAAACTTGGTAAGCAAGTTTGTTCTTTCTATTCCCATGTGTGGCACGTGATAGTGTGCATTGTGTAGGTGATATGTTTGGCCAAATGTGGAAATAAAGTGTGGAAGTGTTTGTGGTGTGTGTGAACCAGAATCCTGCAACATGCTATCAATGCATCCATTCCAACATAGGGTAGTTCGTGGAGGTTTTTCTCTCTACTCATTGAATGGTTTGGCAAGGTTTTGGAGTCATGGAAAAGAGGAGCTATCATGGAACAATATTGATGTTGAAAACAAGTCAAATGGAAGTGTACAAGGTGATGAAAAATTGCTTGAAACAAAAGGAATCAAAACTGGTGTATGGCGTAGTAATGGGGTTGGTTGGCAAGGCAACATGGCGCCTGGGTTTTCAGCATAACCAACATGACTTTGAACCCTTAAAACTATCTCATAACTTGATCAAACCAAAAATTGTCCAACATGAATATTGAAGATGACAATGCAATGAACAACTTTCATGTTGAAAAGTTTTCCATTTGAGGCCTTTAACCATGAGAAAAATGAGTGGACATTAGGCCCACCACATGTTTGTTAAAATGACTGTGCGCGTGCCCTGAAAATCTTGGTCATGACCTAGTTTTGAACCTACTTTGCTCAAACTTTGATCAATCATATCTCACTCAATTTTTATCCAATGGAGATGTTCCACACATGGATTTGAAGCTTAAAACAAGATCTTTCATTGAGGCAGAGTGGATTTTTCATTTGGTGCTCCAAATTTAAATGGCCTTGGTTCAAATTCTGATGCAAAATGGCCAAAACTTGCTATTTTTAGTAACCCTACTTCATCCAAAAATGGCAACTTTCCACATCTTGATTTTTTCATGATTCCTTTGGAGTTTCTTGACCAAATTTTGTACATTGGACATATGCAACATGAATTTCATGATTTTGGGCTCAAAAAGTCAAGAGTTGACTTTTTCCTCTGATTATTTGACTTTGCCCCAATTTCTCTGATTCTTGATCTTTCTTCCAATTGAAACACTTCCAAAACCAATTGAGATGCAATTTTCCACATACATACACTTAAGAACATGTAGAATACCATGACATCAAGTTTTGCCCAAAAAAGCAAAGATTCCCTGATTTAAATGGAAACCCTAATTTTGGCCCCCTCTGGTTAGGAGGTAAAAGTGCAGTCTTCAATTTCCAATTCCTCAGAGTATGTTGTGTATCCTCTTAAAGGATGATGAGAAATGCCACTTGAGAATGATTTTGAATCAATGAGCTATCTCTTTTGAGGGTTTTCCTTCAATTTTTGAACCTCTTGCATAGTGAAAGATGTGGTGCTTCAATCCCCCATTGTATCTCTTATCCTTGAGGTTGTGGAAGATCAATTGAGATGGGATGAGACATGAAAGACCTCTTGGCTTGCCTTGAGGGCACTTGATTGACCTTTTGTGCTTTGAATGATCTCTTGATTGCCCACCTTCCACCTGATCACATGCCCTGATGGTAAGAAGGATGCCATGCTTCATTTTTCTATGTTAAATGCAATGCAATGTTAATGAGGTGGATATGATATGATAAATGATAATGCCATGCTATGATGACAAAGAGGGAGAGCAAATTTTGGGGTATTACAGCTGCCCCTATTCAAGCGCTGTAGACCTGAATGCCTGAAAGCAAATGCTTTCGGACTTTCAAGGTATATAGTGATTGAATACCAAAAATAACCAAAAATTTGCTCTGGGTGAAGAATAAAAGGGATATAAACCCAACGAGACTGCTGGATTGAATCTTCGATGAAACGTCGGAGAGATCTGTCTTTTGAACGATGCCAGACGACTACTGGCTTGCCACGCTGCTGGTGGACTTTAATACTGTCTTTTATGCAATTCCAGACGACTACTGGCCTGCCACGCTACTGGTGGACTTTGGAAATGTCTTTTTGAACGACGCCAGACGACTACTGGCCTGCCACACTACTGGTGGACTTTAATAATGTCTTTTTGAACGACGCCAGACGACTACTGGCTTGCCACACTACTGGTGGACTTTAATAATGTCTTTTTGAACGACGCCAGACGACTACTGGCTTGCCACACTACTGGTGGACTTTGCAGCTTCGTGCCACCCGAAGATGGACTTTTGCCAATCCACTGTTGGACTTTTGCCACCCGAAGACGGACTTTTGCCAATCCACTGTTGGACTTTTAGCTGCTTTGCCACCCGAAGATGGACTTTTGCCAATCCACTGTTGGACTTTTGCCACCCGAAGACGGACTTTTGCCAATCCACTGTTGGACTTTTGGAATATGCCACCCTTAGATGGACCTTTCGCCAATCCACTGTTGGACTTTTAGAATATGCCACCCTTAGATGGACCTTTCGCCAATCCACTGTTGGACTTTTGCCACCCGAAGACGGACTTTTGCCAATCCACTGTTGGACTTTTGCCACCCGAAGACGGACTTTTTCCAATCCACTGTTGGACTTTTGCAATATTAAAATCGAATTACTCTCTGCCTCTGCGCCAGACATCTCTGCTGACTCTGCTGAGGAACCACAATCAATGATTTAATCTCGGAGACTCCTAGAAGGATAATATCTCTGCTGGCGAATGGATGAACAATCCGTCTGCTTCGAATTGTCAAGCTTGCCAAAAATAAATTGGACTTTAAGATATGAGGGAATGACGACTCTGCCAGGAATTACTCCATCTGTTTGGGGCTGGATTCTGGTCACAGCAACTCCGCTGGGGATGAGAATTTTTAAATGACGTCCTGCTGGGGAAATGAGCCATTAAAACTCTGCTTGGGGATTTATTCAACCCAAGATCCTTTATAGGGATTATCAACCTTCTGACCCGGCTGGGGAAAGGCTGTACCATCCTTGTTGAGGAATAGATTCTGTCGATCCGATAAACCTCTGCGGAGAGAACAACAACTCAGCTGGAAGCTGCTGACAAGATTCGATGCTGACCTCTGTGGGGATACCATGACCAGAGATACAATCTTGCTGGGTATCAGGGCTACTCTGCCAGGGATATGCAAATCCTGGTTAGAACATTCCACTGCAACTTGCTAGAAAGAGTCCTTAGAGATCTGTTGGGGAAACCCAAAGCAAATCCCCAGTAGTCTGCTGAAGAATGTGACTATCAAGCTTAGGATAAGTACTACAATGCCCCATGTTAGGCGAGCTTCCCTTTAGACAATTCCGTTAGGGATGACGGGTTTATAACAAACTCTACTAGAGAAAACTGTTTTAAAACGTCTCGTGCTGGAGAATTCCTTTTGAGAGGATTTTACAGAAGACCAACTGTCCTCAAACTCTACTGGGGATGATCAACACTTCATGCTGGGGAAACAAACATGCCCCATGCTTGGACAAAACAACAATTCGTCCCCGAAGAGGATGTCATAAGAGGATTTTACAGAAGATCTAGCCTCTTCAAACTCTTGTGACTTCGCTGGGGATAATGACCATCAGCTTCGGTGTCGATGAGACCACCCTTTTGGGGAACCTGTGACCGTTATCGACACAGAAAAGCTTGTAGTTGTTGGAAGGACTGAATAAGAGAATCGACTTAATAAGATGCAACGGTACCCAGTTGAACTTAATTCACTGATATCGACCCGTTATGAACAATCGTCAACCGAACGATGAACGCCGATCTCCTTACCCATAATTGCCCCAGTCTTTTGCGTGGGGTGATTTATTGCTGGTCTTGTGCTTAAAATCATCTGCACCTGCTACCTGCAACAAAAGAATATGCCCACATGCTCCGAATATTGCGTGGCTAGAATCCACCATCCGGGAGTATTCAACATTCGAAGTAATTTCAAATATTTTTTCTGCGCATGTTATTGCAAGGCTGCCATGTTTTCAAATGCAATGTTTTATCAAAAATTAGGACGTTTTTGCAAACAAAGCAATAAAACAAAAATAGAAAGCTTTTTATTGAAATTCAATTTATTGACTGAGAGCCCAGAATAGGCAATTACATCTGGAAGCAATCCCTGGAAAGAGGTGATCGCTGAAAATTGAGAAAAGAAACTATCCTAATGGCAATGTGAAAACGGAATTCCACTGAGTTTCCATTCTGTTATGACCAGTATGTCTTCAAAACTCCCCGACCTTGCCTTCTGAGGAATGATCAGACCGATTCCTATCTTTCAGAACGTCAGTTGTTCAAACGGTAATGGGTACAGATAACTCAGACTGTAGTCATTCGATTAAATCCCTCTTTTGTGTGGACCGCCCTTTCAGGTTTTCGATCCACCAGGATACCCTTTTTTGCCTAAGTTGCCCTTTCGGGTTTTCAACTTACCGGGTGTACAATTTTTTCAATTATATCCCTAATTTTTGCCCGAACCTTATTCTGTTATTGGTTCGCCGGGATGCCCTTTTTTTCCTGGATTTTTTATTTTTATTATCCAGCGGGTCTATTTATGCGAAGTATTTTTTGACTACGTCCGAGTTGACAGGGGATGAAAAGTCTTCGCCATCCATGGTTGTAAGCAATAAAGCTCCGCCCGAAAAGACCTTTTTAACCACGAATGGACCTTCATAATTAGGAGTCCATTTGCCCCTGTGGTCTGTATTGGGAGGAAGGATCCTTTTGAGTACCACGTCTCCGACTTTGTAAACCCGAGGACGCACCTTTTGGTCAAATGCCTGTTTCATTCTGCGCTGATATAGTTGCCCATGACATACAGCCGCCAATCGCTTTTCCTCAATAAGGCTCAGCTGATCAAATCTGGCTCGTACCCATTCAGCTTCATCTAGCTTAACATCCATCATGACTCTGAGGGACGGAATCTCTACTTCAACCGGTAGCACTGCCTCCATACCATATACGAGTGAGAATGGGGTTGCCCCAGTGGACGCGCGTACCGACGTTCGATACCCATGCAAAGCAAATGGTAACATCTCATGCCAATCTTTGTACGTGACAACCATTTTCTGCACAATCTTCTTGATATTTTTGTTGGCCGCTTCGACCGCGCCATTCATCTTTGGGCGGTACGGAGAAGAATTGTGATGTTCGATTTTGAAGTCCCGGCATAACTCAGCCATCATCTTATTGTTCAAATTAGAACCATTATCAGTAATGATTCTTTCGGGAACTCCATATCGGCAAATGATATCCCGTTTTAAGAAACGAGCGACCACTTGCTTTGTAACATTGGCATAGGATGCAGCTTCAACCCATTTGGTGAAGTAATCAATTGCCACCAAGATGAAACGATGACCATTGGAAGCTGTAGGCTCAATCTTTTCGATCATATCAATGCCCCACATGGCAAACGGCCAAGGCGACGACATGATACTCAACGGATTTGGAGGTACATGCACTTTATCTGCGTAGATCTGGCATTTATGGCATTTGCGGGCATATTTGCAACAATCTGACTCCATAGTCAACCAGTAATATCCCGACCTTAACAACTTTTTAGCCATTGCCTGCCCTCCGGCATGGGTACCGAAAGAGCCTTCGTGCACTTCAATCATCAACAAGTCTGCTTCATGTCTATCCACCCATCTAAGCAGGACCGTGTCAAAATTTCTTTTATACAGCACGCCATCTTTGTTCAGGAAGAAACTACCAGCTAACCTTCTCAACGTCTTCCTGTCTTTGGACGATGCCCCGGACGGGTACTCTTGACTTTTCAAGAAACACTTAATGTCATGAAACCATGGCTTGTCATCAGACGTTGCATCTACCGCAAACACAAATGCTGGTCTGTCAAGGCGGGATACCTCAATCTTAGGTACATGGTTCCATCCTTGCACTTTGATCATGGAAGACAAAGTGGCCAAGGCATCAGCGAACCTATTCTCATCTCGAGGAATGTGGTACAGTTTCACTGTTGTGAAAAATGTCAGCAATCTCCTTGTATAATCTCTATACGGCACTAGATTTGCTTGGTGCGTGTACCAACTCCCTTTCACTTGATTGATTACCAAGGCTGAATCACCAAATATATCAAGGGTTTTAATCCGTAGATTAATCGCCTCCTCGATCCCCATTATACAAGCTTCGTACTCTGCTTCATTGTTGGTGCACCCGAAAGTTATTCGTGCAGTGAAAGGCATATGAACACCTTCCGGCGTGATAAGAACTGCTCCAACTCCGCACCCATTCATATTGACAGCCCCATCAAACATCAGACTCCATTTGGATTCAGGGTCTGGCCCCTCCTCCGGGAGTGGTTCCTCACAGTCTTTAGCTTTGAGAAACATGATGTCCTCATCAGGGAAGTCAAACTTCATGGGTTGGTAATCATCTATCGGCTGTTGCGCAAGATAATCGGACAAGATACTTCCTTTGATGGCCTTTTGTGAAGTGTACTGAATGTCATACTCTGTCAAGACCATTTGCCACCGTGCAACTCTGCCTGTCAATGCTGGTTTCTCGAAAATGTACTTGATAGGATCCATTTTTGAAATCAACAAGGTCGTGTGCCTAACCATATATTGCCTCAATCGCTTAGCGGCCCATGCAAGCGCACAGCATGTCTTTTCAAGCATTGAGTATCGGGACTCACAATCATTGAACTTTTTGCTCAGGTAGTAAATAGCATGCTCCTTCCTACCTGTCTCGTCATGTTGACCGAGAACACAACCCATGGAACCTTCAAGCACTGTCAGATACATTATCAGCGGTCTCCCTTCAACTGGAGGCATTAGAATCGGAGGTTCCTGCAAGTATTCTTTTATCTTATCGAATGCCAATTGGCAATCGTCATTCCACCTGACCGTTTGATCTTTCCTCAACAATTTAAATATTGGTTCACACGTGGCTGTTAGGTGAGATATGAACCTTGCAATGTAGTTCAATCTACCCAAGAAACCACGAACCTCTTTTTCTGTTCTCGGTTCAGGCATTTCTTGTATTGCTTTCACCTTGGCAGGATCAACCTCGATTCCTTTTTCGCTCACAATGAAACCTAGCAACTTTCCAGAACGCACCCCAAACGTGCACTTGTTTGGATTTAATCTCAGACAGAACTTTCTCAACCTTTCAAACAGCTTTTTCAGGTTAACCAGATGTTCCTCTTCTGTTCTAGACTTGGCAATCATATCATCTACATAACATTCGATCTCCTTATGAATCAAGTCATGAAACAATGTCACCATCGCCCGCTGGTACGTTGCCCCTGCGTTTTTCAACCCAAAAGGCATTACTTTATAACAATAAGTACCCCACGGAGTAATGAACGTGGTCTTTTCCATATCTTCAGGTGCCATCTTGATCTGGTTGTACCCGGAGAAACCGTCCATAAATGAGAACACTGAAAACTGAGCTGTATTATCGACCAGCACATCAATATGAGGTAGTGGAAAATCATCTTTCGGGCTAGCTTTATTAAGATCTCGATAATCCACACACATTCTCACTTTTCCATCTTTCTTCGGTACTGGCACGATGTTGGCTACCCATGGCGGATACTTTGTCACAGCAAGAAAACCAGCGTCCCACTGCTTCTGGACTTCCTCCTTAATCTTTAAAGCCATGTCGGGGTGAGTCCGACGAAGTTTCTGCTTGACTGGCGAACATTCTTCTCTCAATGGTAGCCTGTGCACGACAATATCTGTATCCAACCCCGGCATGTCTTGATACGACCAGGCGAAGACGTCAACATACTCGCGCAACATTTCCGTCAAAGTTTGCTTCACATCTGCTTGCAAGCTGGCACCAATCCTGATCTCTTTTTTGGCGTCCTTGGTACCAATATTGATGATGTCTACAGTCTCCTGATGAGGCTGGATGACCCTTTCCTCCTGTTTCAACAATCTGGCCAGTTCTTCAGGGAGTTCACAATCTTTCTCATCCCCTTCTTCGGCTTGATAAATCGGATTGTCAAAGTCATACATGGCCATATCAAAATCGTTATCAGTGGTATCCGAAGGATCAAGTCTGCATGAACGGGTTCATGCCTTATTTTAGAATTTATTTTTAAGCAAAACAAAAGAAAATGAAACATTGCCATTTTATTTTTTTTTTTTTTTTTTTTTTGTGCAAAGATAAAAACTGAAAGACAGAGAACAAAATTTGATTGCAAAACGTCCTTTATTAATGATTAAACATTGCAAATGCAACCATGGTGGCCCTACAAATGAATCTATACGCCTTGGGCAGAGCGCAAGATTTTGTCATGCATTATGGTTAGAAAAAACAAAGAAAAATTACTCTGTCTGAAGAGTAACCCGGATGACTTCTTCAACGGACCAGTTTTGCACTTGTTGTCCCGGAGCACGAGGGCGTACCCAGTTGTCCAGGTCACAATTACTGTCAACACTATCCTCTGTGGCTGCACAAGACTGGTCCATGTAGATAATTCCCCCACTATTGAAAGTAATGGGTCCCCTGCTCCCCGCATCTGAAGTTGTAGAGGGATGATAACCAATACCAAATTTGTCTTCCTTCATTGGGGTCTCTATCAACCTGCCCCAACCTTGGGCGTTGCCTGCCCTGACGACTTCGACAGCTTGTTTGTAAGATGAAATGGAGGTACCAGCCCCAACTGGTACAGAAGAAGACTCAGGTGCATCGTCAATATTGACTGCTTCAAATGATTGGCACAGCATCTCATGAATTTCCCCATCCATTTCAATGTACTTGAATGTGGACAAGTGACTCACAAAGATGTCTTCTTCCCCACACACTGTCACAACCTGCCCTTCAAACTCATACTTCAGCTTTTGATGTAGAGTGGAAGTAACAGCTCCAGCTCCGTGAATCCAAGGGCGTCCCAATAGGCAGCTATATGCAGGTTGTATGTCCATTACATGGAACGTGGATTTGAATACCTGTGGTCCAATTTGTACGGGCAATTCCACCTCACCAAACACAGATCGTCTGGTCCCATCGAATGCTCTGACCACCAATTCACTAGGCCGTAAGATCAAACCATCAACTTCCAGCTTCATTAATGCCTTCTTGGGCAAGACATTGAGTGATGAACCAGTGTCTACCAGTACATGAGATAACACTGCGCCCTTACACTCCATCGTGATATGCAAAGCCTTATTATGGTTTCTTCCTTCAACAGTCAAATCTCTACTTGTAAAGCCCAAGCCATGGCTAACATTAACATTGGAGATTACGCCCTCGAGCTGATTAACAGTAATTTCTTGTGGCACGTACGCACTCTTCAACACTTTCAACAACGCCTGTCGGTGCGCATCAGAGCACATCAATAGTGACAAGATTGAAATCTTTGAAGGGGTCTGATTCAGTTGGTCCACAATCTTATAATCGCTTTTCTTGATTATCTTCATAAATTCTTCCATTTCCTTATCAAAAGTAATCTTTGTCTCTGCTTCAGGTGTAGGCGCACTTTCAACCACCTGTTTACCTTTAGCCTTTGCTGCATCTTCTACCTCCTTATCACTTCTCAAGGTCTGGGGAGCGAACAACCTTCCACTCCTTGTAAAGCCCCCTACACCCCCTACGTTATCAACATTTGGGCTGACTGATGACTCAACTTCCTGCTTTTTACCTTCGTAATATACATCTGCCCCATAGTGCCATGGGATAGCTTTCATAGACGTGAACGGAATTGGTCCTGGCACCGTGATAGTGACAGGACTGGGCCTTTCTGGCGCAACACTCGCCACGGGAACTGCATTGACCGGCATTTGAATCTCAGCGGGAGTGTAATAGATGGTCACGGTTGATATCTCATCAGTGTCTTTCACGACTCTATCGAACTGTAGACATCCTTCATCGATCAGATTCTGTAAACCCATCTTCAACTTATCACAGCCGTTCTCCTGATTCATACACTCAGAGCACTCTTGATTACAGCCCGGGAACACCAGTCCCTTCAATAAACGATCTTTTACAACCAACAAAGAAGTTTTCACTTGATGAACGTCTAACACCAAATTCAATCTCCTCCCATCTTCAACAGCGTACACATTTGCTGCACTATGATCAGGCATGGGATGCTGAGTAATATTCGGAGCGGGAGAGAAATTGATGGCTTTAGCATCAATCAAATCTTGTACTTTATGATGGAAAGCCCAGCATTTTTCAATGGAGTGCCCCTGAGCACCTGAGTGGAACTCACAACGAGCATTAGCATCGAAGTTAGGTGGCAGGTTTCCAGCAACCGGAGCTTTCATAGTACGGAGTTCTACCAACTTTAACTCGAGTAGCCGGGGCAACAGCGCGGCATAAGTCATAGGGAGAGGATCCATCTTACGATCCCTCTGTCTAGACCTTTGCTGGAAAAAGGGTTGTTGCTGTTGAACTTGTTGTTGGGGTTGTTGTTTCTGAACAGACGGTGTGGGGATTGTTACAGCATCTACCTGATAATAAGCTCGAGAACGCCCTCTGCCTCGTCCTCTAAACACAGCATTCGTATCACCTTCTCTTCTTTTCTGGTTACTAGCAAACGGTTTCTTCGTCCCCGAAGAGCCAGCCCCACTCACATCCTGGATCTTTCCAAGCTTTAACAGACTTTCTATTCTTTCTCCCGCAATCACAATATCAGCAAATCCAGTTGACGGACAAGCAGCTAATCTATCCAGATAGGCCCCTTGCAAGGTGCCCATGAACATATCTGCCATTTCTCTGTCTGACAAGGGAGGTTGGACCTGGGCAGCCATTTCCCTCCACCTCTGTGCATATTCTTTGAAACTCTCCTTGGCATTCTGGGACAATCCCTGCAATTGGGTGCGGTTGGGCGCCATGTCAATATTATACTGGTATTGCTTCAGGAACGCTTCTGCCAGATCTTTCCAATTCTTCACAGCAGCTCTATTCAACTTCATGTACCAGGTCAAGGATGCCCCAGCCAGACTGTCCTGAAAATAATGCATCCATAGCTTCTCGTCATCCGTATGGGCTGAAATCTTCCCAAAGTAAGCTTGAAGATGCGTTTGGGGACACGCATTGCCGTGATACTTATCAAAAGTGGGAGGTTTGAATTTAGGGGGAATTCTGACTCCTGAGACCAGCCCCAAGCTGGTAACATCAATACCCATAGAGTTCTTGCATTCTATGGCCCTGATCTTTTCTGCTAACTCCTCATACCTTCGATCACCTTGATTACCCACATCAGCGTCTAGTAGAGTAAATTGGTCTTCCAGAGTATCTTCAAGAGTAACACCAGCATGCCTACCATTTCCATTACCCCGATTGTTACCACCAGGAGGAGGGTTGCCACCGGGAGGAGGGATGCCGTGTCCCTGTGAATTGTCATGATGATCACCTTCGGGCCCATTGTCGGGACGCTCTACCAGAAGCCTCAGTCTCTCCTGATTTTGCGCCATGCCAGTCATGAGGGTCATGAACTGGTCCATACGCGCCCTCATTTCCGCCAAATCACTTTGCACTTGATCCATGATTCTTACTTGATTCCTTCGCGTCGAATATCGGTGAATATGACTCTCCGCTATACTGCCTGAAACCAAATAAAGGTTAGAGACCCCGCAACGAGTACCTGAAAAGCAAGTAACAAAATGCAAAATGATATGCAATGCCATGCAATGCTATGTTTGTCATTTCCTAGGTGCTTTATACCCTGATTCCAATCCAACCACAGAAATCTGAAGACCAGAAATTGTGATATAAAGAGACGTGTCGTGGTCATGTGCTTGTGCGCAGCTATCTGATAAAGAATAATTCTGAATAAAACTGCTCATACTCATTCAACAAAATATTCAAGTACATTTAAGAAAGGTTCAACCGCAAATGCAATACAAGGAAAAAATGGATCCATCAACAAGCCTGATGGTAGCCATTAACAACAAAATACAGGGAAAAGAACATCAATCTGACAATTCCACATCCTTCAGCTTATCACTTGAATACTTGATTTCCTCAAAAAGTATACGGGTACGCTGGTGATTCGGCTTTTCAATCATCTCTTTGATCAAGACATCCCTTTTCTCAAGAGCTTCAGTTAAAGAACCCATGTGCAGCATCAGAGCCTCGTCATCACACACTCCTTTGTGTCTCTTTATGCCGGCTTGCGTCTTGAGTATCTCCCTTTCTATCATGACTTCTTCAAGCTCTTTCTTGGTATTCTTCAACTGGCTTCTAGCTTCTTCTAACTGTTCTTGACTTTTATTGAGACTTTCCCGATACTTTCTCCTCTGCTCATGTGCCTTTTTAAACTCCTCGTCTTTAGTCTTCGACTGATCCTTTAACTCGGCATTTTCAATTCTGACTTCATCCCAAGCTTGACGGAGTTGAGCTAATGAATCCTTGCTTCGGGCTAAAGCCTGTTTTGTAATCTTGTGAGCCTGACTAGTGTCATCTGCTCCCAAAGTAAGTTTCCGAAAGTACCGAGCTCGGTCATCAAAATCTTCCTCTTTGTCAGCCAAGGTTTTTTCCGCTTTCAAGGCTCTCTTTTCCAATTCTTTGTTGTCAGCTAGAGCTTTCTGAAGGCATCTGCTCATTCCAGAATTCTCTATCTGCAACTCTCTGACCATTTTCTTCCACTTCTCACATTCTTCAATAGCCACCATATTGGGTTGTTCTGGCTGTACTGCACATAAAAGAGGTCCCCTTGAAAAGGGTAAAAGCAATTCCTTTACTTTCGTCTCAATCCACCTGTCATATTCAGGATAAGATCTACAATCTCCTTTTCCAAAAACTGCTTTTCCAATTTTGTGCTTATCTTTCCAAGCATTCACTACTTCTACCACCTTCGCATCTTTAGTTCCTGTAAAGAATAAAGATTCTTCCACATCTTGCTCTGTAGGAGGATCCCTGGAAGCATACCCAAACTGTCGGATGGCCAAAACTGGATTATAATTGATCCCTCCTTTTCTGCCAATCAAAGGCACATTTGGAAAATTTCCGCATCTTGTGACCAGCTCTATTCTCAATAACCGGTGGTCAAACCATACCATGTTATCAGCAGTTAAACTCATCAATCGTTTAGACCATTTCGCCACATCTTTGGTTTCAACAAAGGCACCTGTCTGAGGCAAATGTTTGAAAAACCAATGGCTCAGCAGTGGAGTACAACAACTAACAGATCCTCCCCTCCTTTTCTCATTCTTATAGTGCACGGAATGATAAAAATCTCCTAACAAAGTAGGGACTGGATTTTTAAGAACGAAAACTCTTGTCGCTTGCATATCCACAAAGTCTTGCTGATTGGGAAAGAAAACTAGGCCATATATGCAGAGAGCCAGAATGGAATTGTAAACCGTCCAATTTTTAGCACTTGCAGCCTCCTGGGCCTGTCCAGACAGAAATTCTAAATGAAATCCGCTAACTCCATTTTTACTGCTCACACCACTCTTTATCACTGCCTGATCCATTTGTAAAGCAGCAGCAATTTCTTTTACGCTGGGAGAACTACCAGAGAAGAATGGTATTGCCGACGTAATCGGAATTCCCAAAATAAATGAGAATTCTTCCAGTGTTGGCATCAAAATGTAATCTGAAAAAAGAAAGCACCTCAACGAAGGCTCGTAGAACTGCAGCAGAGTGTGCAAAGCATCATGCTCATACTTGGTGATTGTACGGACCATCCCAACCAAATTCCCGTAGCTCTTCTGAAACCTATCAAGAATACCCGGACCAGCCATATCTATAACTTTGAGCAATGAATCCAAGACAGGATCTGGAAACTTGTAAGACACATTGTTCTTTCTCTCGGCGACGATCTCTGTTGAACCCATGGATTGGAATCAGAAATGTATTATGCACCTGAAAATGACAAACATAACTGTTATGATATGATAATGCAATGCAAAAGGGCATGTGATCAGGTAATCAAGTGTCGGTGTCTGTATTGAACTGTGTGCACTGTGTCTCTGTACTGAATCTGGCAATATCTGAGATGAACACTTAAATCACTGTCATAGGATACAATGTCTGAAATCATCATAGAATCACGAGTAAGGTAGGTAGGAGGCTGGGTTTCCTGCAAACCTGTAAACATCCCGTCCATACTCACATGTGGTTCTTAGAAAATAAGGCTTGTCAGCTTCGGAGGTTTGAGAAGCAATAGCACATTCAGCCCGTAGGATACAATGCTATGCCAATCAAAGAGGTCGTCCACTGACTCCCCTTAGAAAATAAAGGTCATCCTATGCAAGTTCCAAAGTGGGCCCTCGGGTGCGAATGGGTTTGCCACAGAATGTGGTCTGCCATTGTCACCACTAAAGAGGGATATTCCCACTAAGGTCCTCATGATCGGTCACTAGAGTCGACAGCTCTCTAGATCTACATCCTGGAATACGCAAGATGCGCATGCCACGACGTGTCCCAAGATAGCCTCGTCTAGCTGTGAATTTCGTGAACACCCAACGCACTCCAAACGGCACGTAGGTCCCACTACTCTCCACTCTAATTCTAAGTGTATACTCAAGCCTGTGTAATGGGCTTATCTCTCAGAAATCCCATCCCGCCAAACAGAAAATAGCACAGTCCAACACAACAGTAATAATATGATATGTAATGCTAAAAAGCAGTAAATACAGTAATGTACAGTAAAGCAGTAAATAACCATACAATAAAATGGTAAATATGGCACAACAGTAAACACCCAATGAAAGAAAAGCAGACAAGCGCTAGGATTGACTCGCTTAGGGATGGACCAGCAATAGGTCAAAATCTAATCCCCAGCAGAGTCGCCAGCTGTCGCTCCCGGGATTTTCATCCTAGTACAAACGCGAAAGTGGCACCGAAACAGAGTCGCCAGCAATGTGTATTTATCCCATGAGAGGGAAAGGAAACACCGCATAAACCTGAGAGAAAGGAAAAGCATGGTCTTACGACCAAGAGAACTGGGTTCGGGAGTCGGTTACGCGAGAGGAAGGTATTAGCACCCCCTCACGTCCATCGTACCCGATGGGATCCACGCTTGCTTGTCTCGATCAAAGGGTGTAAAGAAAGGATACTGGAAAAGGAACTGAAAGAAAGAAAGGAGAAAGAAAAGAAAAGGAACGGGAAACAAATGTAGGGAAAATAAAAGAAGTGCTCGCATGGGCCCTACCCCACTGCCTACGTATCTCATCGGGAGCATGAGAATCAGAGCGACGTAGTTCCCCTCACTAGGGATGAATTGTTTGTGTTTTTTTAGAGAACGGCTTACGTTCTAGCTCAGGTGTTGCAGGTTCGCTGGTCCGAGTGCGTTACCGTCTTGCAAGAGAATGAGTAGAAGCGCGTTCGTGCGTTGAGAGTGAATAAGATGAGAAAATAATTCCCGAAGGAAAGACGTTATTGTTTGTTTTTGCCTTTTAGAAGTTTTTTTTTCATTCATTTGCATATGACAGTGTATCTGAATCTTAGTCATTGGAATGTGTACATTCTCACATTCCAAGATGGAATGGGTAAGAAAGCATACTAAGAGTGAAAAAGACCCCCACACTTAGTTCCAATTGTCAAGGTTCAAACACACTAGCATACTTGTGTTTATTAAGTGTTTTTGTTGATTAAGAAATGAAGAAGTGTTTTTTATTATTTGCACCTTCAACAAATATTGCATTTAAGTCCCTCATACAAGATCAAATGTTTAACACATCGACCCAAGATGGGTTATATGCTATACATTTTAAGATTATAAGAGAAGACCCCTTATAATCTTTTCTTTATATGAAAGGCCTAAATGCAATAAATGCCTACCTTTATTATATGTTTTGAATTTTCTTTGAGATGAGAAAAGAGACTCAAGAGAGGAGAAAAGGTAAAACCTATATGGACTAAGACTCAATCCTAATTGAAGATTAAAGAGAGTGATCCTAAAGGTTTGTGAGGTTTCAACCTAAAGTCTAAAGAAAGAATGAATTAAACAATTCACTTCTAAAATAGAAGATGAATTGTAATTCACAAGGGGAAAGTGATGAGTTATTAAAAGAAAGCACATAAGTGCTTAACAAAACACAAAAATGGAGTTGTAAAAAAGAAAGGATAGAAGTTGAATGTGGATTCCTTATCCACACTCAATTGAAACTTACCAAAGCCCCTACATGGTTAGTAAACATGTATAAGAAGTATAAGAAGTAAAAGAACATGTAATGCATCATAAAACTCAAAAGAATTAAATGAGAAACCAAATCCTAGAGCCACAATCAGAATGTACATCATATGGACAACCAATGGTTATTATCATACAAGTGCAAGTGAATAAGCAACAATCATCACCCATTAGCATTTAAACATGTTACAAGAAGAAGGGATAGATGAAAGATGGAAAGAAATGAAGAGGACATGCATAAATGGAACATGTAAATCAACAACCAGAATTGAAAATAAATGAAAAATGGTTTATAAACATCTCAAAAGTATTTATGAATCAACCATCAAGACTTTCAAGAAGTAATAGAGGAAGAAGTGAGATGAAAACTCAAAAAGAAAGTGCAAACAATACATGTTAATGATGCACAAAGTTCAAATTGAAATGAACATGTAAAGATGACCTATAATGTGTATCAAAGACCTATAATATCATATGAATGGCTCACACAACTATGCAAATGCTCATACAAATATGCACAAAAGAATTCATGCAAACATGCACTACAGATTACAATGATATAACATGTTATAATGCTTTAAATGAAATGCATCAAACAAAAATCAAATGGCCTCATGAAAATTATGAAAATATGGTATTGGAGTTTACTAATCAGAGATGAATCACATACCAAAATAGCATATCAAAATTCAAAGCAAAATGACTTCAAACAAAGCAATTAGGTCAAGTTGAAATGTCATGCAAAGTGGTACAAATATAGGCCTCAAGACATGTCATAAAGTGACCTAAAAAATCAAACAAAAATCATCTAACATGCTTAAATGTATCAGTGAATCAATGCAAAAAGAACCATGCCAAAACAGTTTGTAATGAGCAAGAACAAAATTAAACAAATTCAAGTATCATGCTTAGGATGCATCTAAATGGAAATTCAAAGAAAATTATGGAACAGGGGTAAAAAGGTCATAAAATCAGAAAATAAAATCATGAAAAATTTCCTAAATGTTTTAAGAATACTCATGAATTTTTGTAGAATTTTATAATGTCATTTGGTATTTTTAATAAATGGAAAGCAAACATGTACAAAAAAAGGAAATAAAATAAAAAAAACGTGGAAATGGAAGGGGGTATGAACATAGCAATTGGACCGTGCAAACTGGTTTGGGCTTGAAAAAGGGGGTGGGAATAACAATCTGGCTTAGGTCCACTAAGCGCGCAGTCTATAGTAATAGTGGTGGAGCCTCAGTCAAATGTTGACTCAATCAGAGCCACATGATTCAGTCAACAAATGATAATCATACAAGTAATCAGATCTAACGAATCAAAATGCACACGCATGTTAATAATGATGAACGCACGCACACCAAACCAAGTCAAAGTCAACATTCAGAGAGAGAGAGTCACGTGAGAGGCATGAGGTTCATTTATGTGCTGGCCACGTATACACCCTAGGATTGAAATGATCTAACGGTTGTGACATGTTCTGGTTCTAAAACCCTAGCAAACCCTCACCGGCCGGAGAAGTACCTCCGGTCATCTTCTCCGGCCATCTCCGGCAACTGTATATGATCAAACATTCCAGAAATTCATAAAGTACACATCAAAATGAAGCTGAGGTTACACATAACACGAATATGACCTTAGAAAACATACATCATGCGCATACAGAGAGAAACGAGCACAAATAAATTGCCCTAGGTTTTGGATCTAAGCTTCTAAGAAGCTCTATCAACTAGCCAGATGGAGGAGTGCTCTTAGTGAGCTCAAATCATCACAACACGAGCTAGACAGAATGCAAATCGTGCCAAGAAAGTTTAGGATATTGAAACCTGAAAATGTAGGAAACTGTAGTTGAAAGAGAACCAGAGAAATGTGCTTCCTCTTTGATCTTCAACTGGCCAAATAAAGGCTCACAAATCCTTGCAAATGTTGATGAAATTCAATATGCAGTGGAAGACTCTTCAATCTCTTCAATGCTACCAAGCTTCAATGTGTTCCAATGCTGTGTGATGTTGAAGCTTGAAGATGGATTCAGATGTAGATGATGATGAAATCGTGTGAGAGGAAGAGAAGCTTCAGAGAGAGAGCTTGCGAATTTCAGAGGAAAAATGAGAATGAAGTGTAGTTGAGTGAGAGTGTGAAAATGAAGTTCAAAACTGAATTGTGAAGTGAAGTTTGAATTTATATCATGAATTAACCATGGTTTAGTGAGTTGGTTAATTGAGTTGAGTGGGTTAAACTGAGTCATCCCTAACTAACTGAGTCAAGTTAGTTAGGGAGAGCAGTGCTATGGTGAAGATGGCTCATGGTGAGATATGGTGGGAGCAAGGAGAAAGTGAATTGGCACTGTTGTGTAGCAGGGGCTTGCGCATCAGAAACTTGGTAAGCAAGTTTGTTCTTTCTATTCCCATGTGTGGCACGTGATAGTGTGCATTGTGTAGGTGATATGTTTGGCCAAATGTGGAAATAAAGTGTGGAAGTGTTTGTGGTGTGTGTGAACCAGAATCCTGCAACATGCTATCAATGCATCCATTCCAACATAGGGTAGTTCGTGGAGGTTTTTCTCTCTACTCATTGAATGGTTTGGCAAGGTTTTGGAGTCATGGAAAAGAGGAGCTATCATGGAACAATATTGATGTTGAAAACAAGTCAAATGGAAGTGTACAAGGTGATGAAAAATTGCTTGAAACAAAAGGAATCAAAACTGGTGTATGGCGTAGTAATGGGGTTGGTTGGCAAGGCAACATGGCGCCTGGGTTTTCAGCATAACCAACATGACTTTGAACCCTTAAAACTATCTCATAACTTGATCAAACCAAAAATTGTCCAACATGAATATTGAAGATGACAATGCAATGAACAACTTTCATGTTGAAAAGTTTTCCATTTGAGGCCTTTAACCATGAGAAAAATGAGTGGACATTAGGCCCACCACATGTTTGTTAAAATGACTGCGCGCGTGCCCTGAAAATCTTGGTCATGACCTAGTTTTGAACCTACTTTGCTCAAACTTTGATCAATCATATCTCACTCAATTTTTATCCAATGGAGATGTTCCACACATGGATTTGAAGCTTAAAACAAGATCTTTCATTGAGGCAGAGTGGATTTTTCATTTGGTGCTCCAAATTTAAATGGCCTTGGTTCAAATTCTGATGCAAAATGGCCAAAACTTGCTATTTTTAGTAACCCTACTTCATCCAAAAATGGCAACTTTCCACATCTTGATTTTTTCATGATTCCTTTGGAGTTTCTTGACCAAATTTTGTACATTGGACATATGCAACATGAATTTCATGATTTTGGGCTCAAAAAGTCAAGAGTTAACTTTTTCCTCTGATTATTTGACTTTGCCCCAATTTCTCTGATTCTTGATCTTTCTTCCAATTGAAACACTTCCAAAACCAATTGAGATGCAATTTTCCACATACATACACTTAAGAACATGTAGAATACCATGACATCAAGTTTTGCCCAAAAAAGCAAAGATTCCCTGATTTAAATGGAAACCCTAATTTTGGCCCCCTCTGGTTAGGAGGTAAAAGTGCAGTCTTCAATTTCCAATTCCTCAGAGTATGTTGTGTATCCTCTTAAAGGATGATGAGAAATGCCACTTGAGAATGATTTTGAATCAATGAGCTATCTCTTTTGAGGGTTTTCCTTCAATTTTTGAACCTCTTGCATAGTGAAAGATGTGGTGCTTCAATCCCCCATTGTATCTCTTATCCTTGAGGTTGTGGAAGATCAATTGAGATGGGATGAGACATGAAAGACCTCTTGGCTTGCCTTGAGGGCACTTGATTGACCTTTTGTGCTTTGAATGATCTCTTGATTGCCCACCTTCCACCTGATCACATGCCCTGATGGTAAGAAGGATGCCATGCTTCATTTTTCTATGTTAAATGCAATGCAATGTTAATGAGGTGGATATGATATGATAAATGATAATGCCATGCTATGATGACAAAGAGGGAGAGCAAATTTTGGGGTATTACACATGGCCCAATCCGCTTCTACTCCAAAGTGGCCCAAATTGCCTAAGTCTAATCCGCAAAGGGGAAAAAGTTACCTTTCTGCCCCTCCAACTGGGAAGGGACAGTATCGCTCCTCCCCAAAAATGATGCCCGTTACGCACGGCTCATCCACTCCCCGAACAGCTATGGGAAGGTGCCCGGAACTATACCTATGCCCGACATAACGGCTAGTTTTGGGCACCCTGTCCGACATAACGGCTAGTTTGGGTAGTTACTTATTCTTTGGGAAAACGATTATTTCGCCCCGAAAATAGGACCGTTGGCCACGCGCTGGGGGCTCTATATAAACCCTCTCGCTTGAAAGGGTCAGGTATCCAATAATCACCCTACGAACTAATACTTTGTACTTGCCCCTTTTCTCTGACCCTTTCTTACTTGAGTGTCGGAGTACCTTGCAGGTACACCCCCTCCTCTCCATACGACTAGTATCCCAGACGCACTTGGTGGCCCACTTCTACAGGATCTGATCCAGCCTTCACGATCAGTGGCACCGTCTGTGGGAAACATTATTCTCCCCATCTTTCTTTCCTCGGAAACCGAAGATCAAAACAATTTTCAAAGATCATCATCATCATGGCCTCTCAAGATCGTGCCAAGGATGCTCTCCAAACCACCATCCTCCCCGTCAACAAATCTGACGTTGACGGCCAACCATCTCTCCTCAGAGATGCCCGTTTTCTAAGGGACGGAGCCACCGCTTCTCCTTCCCCTACCCCCGGTAATCGCAACAACGATCAGTCTTCACTTGACGTCCAGCCCGTTCCTGTTCAGCCCAACGCCGACCTGGCCCTGGCAGCCCTCCTGGAAACGATCAACAAAACCAACACCCTGATCCTACTGCAGAACGAGAGGATTGGGGCGTTAGAAGAGTCCAAAGGCCTGGAGAAGCCCCCATCACTAGGCATGTACGACGGGACCACTGACCCCGACGAGCACATCGAGAACATCGATGCGCTGCTACACTACTGCAGCGTACAAGGCACCATCAAATGCCGACTATTTCCTACCACGCTCTAAAAGGGAGCGATCACATGGTACAAGCAACTGCCCGAGGAGTCCATTACCTCGTGGAGACAACTGGGCAGGATGTTCCTGCGGCATTTCACAGCATCTCACCATCACCCCAAGACCGAGGCCTCCCTTGGGGCCATAATCCAAGGAAAAGACGAGCCTCTCCGCACATATATCGAGAGGTTCAATAAGGAAGCAGTACAGGTCCCTACAACGGACAAAATGAAGAAGTTTCTGCTCGAGCAAGGGCTCCGTCGGGCTCTGAGTTTTCTAAAGACATTGGCCTCGCACCATCGAGGAACTTAGATGCCCTCCTCCTCAAAGCCCAATCGCACATTCAGTATGAAGAGAAGGTTGCGGCCAGCAACGTCCGAGCATCATGCCATCAGGAGAACGCTCGGACCTCCAGAGGAGAGGAAGCCTCGACATCTCTTTGGGGTGAACGGAGGCGCGAGGACCGTCCCCGGGACTGCCACGACAGCAAGTGACCCTCCGGACATTTCCATGACTACACCCCCCTGACCGTCTCCAGGGAGAAAATATTTTCCGAATGTGCTAATTCGGAGTTCAAGCAAGCAGGGGTCCGCTTCCCCAAACAACTGCCGGCCAGACCAAACGTGGACAAATCAAAATACTTCCGTTTCCACAAGAGTCATGACCATACTACAGAGGATTGCATCCACCTGAAGGATGCCATTGAGATACTGATCAGGGACGGCCACCTGAAACAGTTCGTGAAGAAGAAGGACACTCCTCGGCAGGACGCCCAGTAGTCTAAGAAGGTAGAGGAGGAAGTACCCTCCTCGGAAGACGCCAACATATAGGTCGCTATGTCCATATCGGGACCTGAGGACTTCTACATCCCGGACGGGCTCAGCGCCCCTGCTTATTTCGTGGCCCACAGCCCGTAGGAGACTTTTCCCTCCGTCATGGTCATCTCTGGCGGGGGCTTCAACAAAGTCACTCTGGGCTCCGTGAAACGCAAATTCGAGCATCTGATCAACACGAGCTCCAATAAAGTGACCACGCTTAATCAGGCCCAGAAGGGCTTCGTCCCCATCTCCTTCTACCGAGAAGAGCTCCTCGCCGAATCCCCGAACTAGAGCATACCTTTGCTCGTCAGAGCCCGAATGGAGAACTTCGACGTTCACAGAATCCTCATCGACCAGGGCAGCTCGGTTGACATCATGTACTCCCATCTGTTTTCAACACTTCAGCTGGACGAATCACACCTTACCCCCTATGTAGGGTCTGATTTACAGGGATTCAACGGATCAGTGACCAAGCCATGGGGCTACGTCGAACTGATCGTAACCTTCGAATCAGCTGAGATGGCTAGATCTGTCAAGGTACAATTTCTGGTGATCGACTGCCTGTCGCTTTACCAGTGCATATTCGAAAGGCCAACTCTAGCCTAGTTGGTAGTAGTGCCTTCAACAGTCCACCTGAAGATGAAGTATTACATTTCAAGAGGGATGGTCGCCACCCTCCACGGTGACATCGAAGCTGCACGATGGTGTTTCGAGGCAGCTACAAAAGGGTTCAACGCCATTGTGTCCAAGCCAAAAGCGTCGGGCAAGCCAGCATTGCCAAGCAGCTCTGAGGAGGCCAAGCCTCTTCCCTAGGTCGACTCCAACGACCTCGACAGTCGCTTCCAAGAAGAAGACCAGCAGGAGGAACGAGCAACTCCAGCCAACCCATCCACATCGTCCAGTAGCAGCTTCCATCCGATGTGCCCAATCCCAGATGGCAACTTCGAGATCATTCTGTTCGACGACGGCCCTCAGCGGGGAGTGAAGATTGGAGCAGACCTGCCCCACATCGCGAGGAAGCAGATCAAAGCATGCCTCCGTGAGAATGCCGACCTCTTCGCATGGAGCGCCGCCAAAATTCCCGGCTTGGATCCGTCTGTCGCCTGCCACCAGCTGACAATTGACCCGGTCGTCAAGGCCGTAGCACAACGTAGGAGAAAGAAGTCTCCGGAGAAAACAGAGGCTGCTGAAAAAGCTGTAAAGGACCTCCTCGAGGCCAAATTTATTTCAGAGGCCAAGTACACCACTTGGCTGTCCAACGTTGTACTAGTTAAAAAATCTAATGGAAAATGGCACATGTGCATTGATTACACCGATCTCAATAAGGCATGCCCGAATGATGCCTACCCCCACCCCAATATTGGTAAACTTGTTGATAATTCTGCCGGTTTTAAACTTTTATCGTTCATGGACGCCTACTCGGGCTATAATCAAATTCCAATGGCAATGGCCGACAAAAAATACACGACCTTCATAACCGAATCGAGCAACTATTACTACAACGTAATGCCCTTCGGCCTGAAGAACGCCGGAGCAACCTACCAAAGAATGATGAACAAAGTATTCCGGGGAAAAATCGGCGACATGCTCAAAGTCTACATGGACGACATGATCGTGAAATCCCACGAGGAAACCGATCATACTGCCCATTTGAGAAAGGTCTTCGAACAGGCCAGGAAATACAAAATACGTTTTAACCCAGAGAAGTGCACGTTCGTTGTCCGAGCGGGCAAATTCCTCGGCTTCTACTTAACGGAACGAGGAATCAAAGCCAATCCCGATAAATACCGAGCATTCCATTTCGTAAAGTAATTGATGGCCACAATCAGAAATTTGTTTTCATAAGACCCCATTGTGAAGGGGCCGAGTATATCCATCCCTTACTAGGCGAAGGGCCAAGGCAAGGATAGAGTCTTCAACTCATTAGGAGCCGCCAAGTGCATTTCCCCGTGGCGCTGGCATCGGTCACATTTTTGGACATGCTCCTTAGCATCGCGTTGCATGGTCGGCCAATAGTATCCTACCCACAGGGCCTTTCGTGCCAATGATCTCCCTCCCAAGTGTTGCACGTTGATGCCCTTGTGAATTTCTTGGAGAATTTCGGGGACCTTGTCCTCCTCAACGCATTTCAGGAAGGGGATGGAGAATCCTCGTCGATGGAGTTTGTCTTTTATCAGCACGTACGAGCACGCTCTTCGTTAAGTCATGTTGGCCTCCTTGCTATCCTCGGGCAGCTCTCCCGTGGTGAGGTAATTGTACATTGGGGTCATCCAGTAGCAGCTGTCTCCAATGGCATTAACGTCGAGTAACTCTAACGGCTTCTCAATGCTTGGTCTGGCGAGTATCTCTTATACGACGGATCTATTACCGCCTTTATTTTTTGTGCTAGCCAGTTTTGACAAGACATCTCCCCGTGTGTTGCGTTCACGAGGAATGTGTTGGACTTTCCATGCATCGAACTTGATAATTCTTTCCATCACCAGTGTCAGATATTCGACCAGCTGATCATTTTTTTTCCTGATACTCTCCTTGTACCTGAGACGCTACGAGCTGGGAATCATGAAAATCTTTACCTCCTTGGCGCCCAAGTCTTCGACCAGCCGTAATCCTGCGAGGAAAGCTTCGTACTCGGCTTAGTTGGTAGACGTATGGAAAGACAAGACTAAATGTACTTCAATTAAGATTCCCTCCTCATTCTCGAGGATGATGCCTGCGCCAAGACCCGTGGAACTGGATGCCTCGTCCAAATAGATGGTCTATCTATGCGTTCCGCATGGTGGGGACGATGGCGGTGTCATCTCTGCCACGAAATCGGCCAGGAATTATACCTTGAGGGCCTTCCTGCCTTTGTAGTGGATGTCAAATTATGACAGCTCCAGGGGCCATTTGAGCATTTTGCTGGCCATGTCTGGTTGGCAAAGCAGCTATCTTATGGGTTGGTTCGTACGCACTACTATGGTGTGGGCCAGGAAGTAATGCCTGGCCCTTCTCGCGGCATTGACGAGGGCGAGAACGACCTTCTCTATTTGTGTGTATCTAATTTTTGGGCCTTTTAAGGCCTTGCTCATGAAGTAGATGGGTCTTTGCCCGTCCGTTGTCTCACGAATGAGTGCATCGCTAATAGCTTCGCTATGACAGAGAGGTAAAGGTACAAGGTCTCCCCATACTCTGGTTGTGAAAGCACGAGGGGTTCAAACAAGGCTTTCTTAAGGTGAGTCAGAGCCTGCTCACATTCCTCAGTCCGCTCGAATGTGGCCTCCTTTCTGAGGAGTTTAAAGAAGGGCATGGCATGCTGGGCAGACTTGGCCACGAAGCGCGAAAGTGAAGCGAGCATCCCGTTGAGGGACTTGATAAGTGCTAAAATGTATAGATTTTGAGTGAGAATAATTGGCATTTATGGGCTTGATTCATTGGTTTTTCGTTAATAATCCCCCATTTTTTGTGTATATGTTGTATAGTTTACATTATAGTGTATATATTCCATATCGTGTAAATATCATTGAGTTTAATTGATTTCTATAACTTTTATAGGTATTCAAGTAAATATATTTTTCCATTATTGTATAGACCATTGAATAAGCTTTCCAAAGCTTCCAACCGTGCGTCAATCCGAGTCACGGTTCAAAAGTTATGGTCAAAACAAGGGTTGGTGTGCTGTCATGTTCGCTTTGCAAACTTTCACGCGAATACTCCCAGACTTGAGGCAGTAGAAAAAGACACCAAATTTTGCATTGAAAACTTTCCAACAAATGTTCGCTTTGCGAATAAAATTTCGCATTGGGAACTTATGCAGAATCGCAGAGGCGGTTTAACTATTCCTGAGGCACATCAGGTGCCTAATTTGATGTTCGCTTTGCGAATAAAAGTTTGCATTGCGACATGACAGATTTTGTATATAATATATAAGTTATTTCATTCATTTTTTAGGTTATGGTTTTGGGGATTTTTGCTCTCAACTCCATCAAACTCATTTTCAGTAGGATTAGCTTAGAAAACAACATTGAAGTTTGCACACGGATGATCCGGGGTGGATTTCTCATCGAACGGCATTGACAAACCGCGAGATGTTTGGTTTGTTTCTTTTCTTCTTTGTGTATTTCTTCTTTGTTGGGTTGTTGTATATGTATTTACTTTGAACTCGTGTATATTTTTCGCCCATGGCGTTGTATCTAATTTGCTTTACAAATCTTTATCGGTGATTGTCCTTGATTTTTGCTTTATGCTCGGGTTTTGGGTTGTGTTAGAGATAAACATCGCAAACTTTGATTAGGGGTGATTATCTGTTAGTTTCTGAATGCTAGAGATAGATTTAGAGCTAACAATCTTTATGGGTGTCGGAGCTTAATGCCTTTATATCTCGATTCGGGTGCGAGAGCGTCGACGAGGGTAACAAGGTTGTTCTCTCAGCTCAGTGTGTCAGAGATGGACACTATTGTGAGCGATGCTGGATGATATTGAGGAGTATTGTAGGTTGAGTATAACTGGTCGGTAAGTTTAAGTTTGTGAGGAGTGGATTATATGCATACCGGATAAGTTTCTTCTCTTTGATTAATGAATTCTTTTTATATTCATATTTACTTTTCTGCTTTTACTTTAACCAATTTAATCCAAACTCGTAAACGCGAGACTTGTCGAATGGCAGTTCAATAGCACCGATCTCTGTGGACACGATAAATTCCCGGAAAAATACTTCCAAAACTTTTTTTGCTTGCCGCTTTACCAACCATTAGGACTATACGGACTTCTTCGACTTGGGTGTGGGAAATTCAGCGAATGCCCGACATTTGTCAGGATTGGCCTCTATCCCTCTCTCGGTGAGGTAGAATCCGAGGAACTTCCCCGCCCTAACGCCAAAAGTGAATTTTTTTGGGTTAAAACGCATTTTGCATTTCCTCACTTGGTCGAAGACCTTTTTCAAGTGGACTGTGTGATCAGTTTCCTCTCGGGATTTCACGACCATATCGTCTATGTATACTTCGAGCATGTCTCTGATTTCTTATAGAAAGACCTTGTTCATCATACGCTGGTACGTGGCCCCAGTATTTTTCAGACCGAAGGGCATTATGTTGTAGTAATAGTTCCCCGACGAAGTCATGAACGCGATATACTTCTTGTCCTTTTCGGAAATAGGTATTTGGTTGTATCCCGAGTAGGCATCCATGAAGGACAAGAGCTTGAAACCTACAAAATTATCTATAAGCTTATCTATGCTGGGAAGAGGTTAAGCATCCTTCGGGAAAGCCCGGTTGAGATTAGTATAATCAATGCACATGCGCAATTTTCCACTATGTTTCTTGATAAGTATAATATTGGACAACCAGGTTGTGTACCTGGCCTCCGAGATAAATTTTTCCTCTAAGAGGTCTTGTACAAGTTTTTCGGCAGTCGGTGCCTTCTCATTGGATTGCTTGCGCCTGTGTTGTGCGACGGCTCAAGCAGCTGGGTCAATGGTCAGTTGGTGGCATGCGGTCTCAGGGTCCAGGTCGGGCATGTCTGCGGCACTGCACGCAAACAAATCAGCGTTATCCTTTAAGCATGTTTTCAAATGCTGCTTCACCTTGTCGGGCAGCCCTGCTCCTATCTTCACCCCTCTGCTCGGGTTTGCTCTGAAGGTGATGACTTCGAACCCCCCATCTGGGACAGGGCGCATGAGTGTCATTGCAGAGGAATTGTCTGTCCCCATTGACGTGCCTTCACCACCGTCCTCACCCTCTTCAGAAATCCTGCTGTCAAGGTCAATGATGTGCACAGGGAGAGCCGGCTTCTTGTCAGGCTGGCTTTCCTCGCCGGGATGGTCTCCCTCCCTTGCCCGCTTGGCGGCCTTGGGTGATGCACCGATTGACCTTTGTCCTCGGGTAGCCGCTTCGAAGTACCTCCTCGCAGCTTCTATATCCCCGTGCAATGTTGCGACATGACCCTTCTCCGTATAGTATTTCATCTTGAGATGAACGGTCGAAGGAACAGCGATCAGCTCTGCCAAGGTTGATCTGCCAAGGATGCATTGGTACAGTGAAGGGCAATCGATTACTAGAAACTAAGTCTTGATCGACTTTGACGCCTCCTCTTCCCCGAAAGTGACCGGGAGCTCCACGTACCCCCAGGGTCTGGCAGTCGCCCCGTTGAATCCTTGCAGGTCGGATCCCACATACGGTGACAGGTTCTTCTGGTCCAGCTTTAAGGCTCTGAACAAACCGGTGTACATGATGTCCACGGAGCTGCCCTGGTCGACCAGGATCCGTCGGACATCGATGTTGGCAAGTCTCGCTCTGATGATTAAATGGATGTTCGAGTTCGGGGAGCCCCCAGGCAGCTCCTCCCGGTAGAAAGTGATTGGCTGGGACCGCCCCCGAACTTTCTCGAGTGTGGACAACTGGTCGGAACTGCAGTCTATTAGCTGGTCGAGCTTTCTCTTGACCGACCCCACTGTGAGCTCGCTGTATCCCCCACACGAGATAACCATGTCCGTCGGAAAGGTCTCCCAGGTGCTGTTGCGGATATCTAAGGAGGATCCTCAATATGGTTGGGGATGACGAAGTCCTTTGGCCGTGTGATGGACATAGCGACCTGAGAAGGAGGACTGGGTGGCGTAGCCTCTGCTTCCTTTTTGGTCTCCGAAGTCTCTCGTCGGGAGGATTCACCCTTCTTCTATATTGCTTTAGGTGACCCTCCTTGATGAGGATTTTAATGGCGTCCTTCAGGTGCTCGCAGTATTCGGCCACGTGGTCGTGGCTGCGATGGAAACGGCAGTATTTACTCTTGTCCGTGTTGCCCTTGGACGACGTTGGTTTGGGGAACCGGACACCTCCCTGCTTAAACTCCGCGTTGATGTATTCGGAGAGAAAGAGCTCGCGGGGAGCCGTCAGCAGGGTATACTCTGTAAAACGACCAGCAGGCCCCTTGCCTTCACGAGAACAATCATCTCGTCGTCTCTCTCTATCGCGTCTGGGGGCCTCTAATTGGTCTTTTTTTGTCGCCCGGGAACTCTCTTGATCCCTAGAGTCCCGGGCTTTGTAGGCTGCCTCTTTCTCCTCGTATTGTATATACGATTGAGCTTTACGGAGTAACTCAGCCAAGGTGCGAGGAGGTTCTATGCCCACCACCTTGCGGAATTCGCTCTTCGGTCTCAACCCTTTTTCGAGGAGATACTTCTTCATATAGTCCGTCGTGCAGACGTCAACAGCCTCCTTGTTGAAATGCTCGATATATGCACGCAAGGGCTCATCCTTACCCTGCATAATGGCTTCCCGTGTGGCCTTCGACTTGGGGTATCGCCGGGAGGCGGTAAAATGGCGGGCAAACTGGCTTTTTAGATCCTTCTAGGACGAGACCAAACCCCGGGGAAGCCGCTTGAACCAGGCCATGGCCCCCTTCCTGAAAGTGATGGGGAACAACCTGCATTTGATAGCCCCGCTTACGTTATGATAGTGGAGCATGGCTTCGATGTTTTCTATATGCTCTCCTGGGTCAGTGGTCTCGTCGTAAGTGGCCAGGGGAGGTGGCTTCTCCAATCCATGAGGAATGTGCATGTCCATGATCGCCTAAGATAAGGGCCCGTGGACATCGTCGTCACCGCTTGTGCTGGACGAGCGACAGGGGGATTCGTTATGCCTGCGGCTTCTACTGCAGGGGGGAGAACGTCAGCGTGACCTGCGATGCTCGTGATGGTTCCTCGAAGGTTTTGTACTCTTCGGAGTGGGAGAGCGTCTGGATCTCCGCAGGGGAGATCGGTGTCGTCGTCTGGCGAGTTCTGAGTCAAGTTCCTCCGATCTTGAGCATCTCCGGGCGGGAGAAAGACTCTTGGACCTGCCTCGTATAAGCTTCTGAGGAGGAGAAGATTGTGGCCGCGAAGAAGGACTGATGGACTTCTGTGAAGGACGCTGCTCCTATAGGGCGTGTTCGAGCATACTGATCTTTTCGCCTTGTTGGAAGATCAGAAAGTCGGACCTGTTGAGGGAGGCGATTAGGGCGGCAGTGCTTGGGTCTGCATTATGAGGGACAGGTATAGGCTCAAAAACGGGACCAACAGCTTGTGTGCGCGGCTTCACATCATCGGGGGTAGGAGAGGCGGTATTTCCGTCCCGATGATCTGTTTCCAGGAAGGTAGCTCAGGGGACGAGGTGATCGACGTTATCAGTGATAACGGCGACGGCAGGTTCTTGACGAGCATCATCGTTCCTGATGGAGGCCATGATGATCAAATGAAGTTTGGAGAGAGCTTTGGTCTTTTAGGTGAAAGAGAAGGGATATTGAATCAAAAAGACGGGGAAGCTTGTTCTCACAGACGGCGCCACTGATCAGAGGTGATCAGACTGGATCGTCGTGGCTTTCGTGTAGGATAGATGAGGATGCTTGTAGGAGAGGAAATGGGGTTGTACCTGCAAGGTACTCCGATGCCAAAGTAAGTAATTGGGAAAGAGAGAGAAAGCAAGTACAAAGGTAAGGTTTCAAGTATTGAATAGTGATCAAACCTGCCCTTCTCAAGTGAGGGGGTATTTATAGAAGTAACCCCCAGCGCGGGACCAAGGTCTCCCATGTGGCTAAAATGTCTGGTCGACCAATGGGAGACTACCAGGTGGAGGGTCGGGCGAGTGGCTCTTTGACCTGGTCCAACTGTTTCCGTGAGATCCGGGAAGACAGTTGGTCGCGTGAACTGCCAAGCGAGTGAGGGGGACATGCCCAACGGCTAGTTTCTGGCTATTGGGTCTGGCCAAGAGCTTGACTGGATTGGGCTTTGCCCTACTGTGGGTCAAGCGCCTGCCCAGTCCAGAACAACTTTTAAGTAAAATAATATCATTTTCGATTTAGTCTTGAATTCGTTCGACTTCAACGGTATTTCTAACACATTGCACGTGATAACATGTATAGAGAAATGAGTACAAAATAAAATTGAATCAAAACCTTGAAGTGTTCCACCTTGATTTCCTAAGCTCCATGCATTCTTCCTGATTTTCCTTTTGTTTATGAAATGTTCAGATGTTCTTTCGAACTACTTATACATTTTCATTATAAATTTTTGAAAGTGAGGATTCACAAAGCCATCATGTATTTCACCTAGAGAACTTAAGTTACTTTATAACTTGGCTTGCTATTAGTTTCTAGCGAATTATTTGCACTCAAACTTTTTGATCTTTTCAACCTCGAAAATTTTTTAGAATATTTAAATATTTTAATATATATTTTTTGATTATATAAATTAACTTCATAATTTATTTTTTTATCTTTTCAACCTCGAAACATTTTTAGAATATTTAAATATTTTAATATATATATTTTGATTATATAAGTTACCTTCATAATTTATTTTAATCTCTTAACTTTAAAAAAAATTATATATTTTTTTTAACTTAAAAAAGTTCAATATTGTTTTATTAATTCTTCAAAATATATGATATTAATCATTTTCATCTATTTAGTAATTGATTTTTGAATTTTTTGTCGTTAATTGATAAAAATAATTAAAATAGTATATTTAAAAAATGACCTAAATAAACTCGAAGTTAACATGTATGACAAAATGGATATTATGTCTATTTAATTCAACAAAATGCATTTGAAACAAGTCATAATAGTTCTAATTGCTATGATAGTATTAAATTCTTAAATTATCTAATATTTACAATATATTAGAAAAATTTATAGGATAACTTACAAAATAAATTAATAACTGTCGTGATCATAATATTGAGTACAAGTAAATATGAGCTTTTTCACCATTTATATTTTAACAAAATTATTTTTAAAAAAATTTACACACAAACATAACAAAAATTTTAAACTAACAGGCCTATTTTCTTTTTGGTGTATGCAATCAATATTTTTTTGACAAGAAAATGAATCTATCAATTGATTTGGTGTTAGTTTGTTTCTATTTGACTTTAGATTTATTTATTTTTTTCTTTGTGTGTTTGTAAATGTGTTTTTTTTAATCTTTTTCCGTGAGTACTTTTCATTAACATGTTTAATCAGTTTATTAAAAAAAAATCCAATTATATGCAGTGACAATGATCACATAATTGAGGATTAACAATAAAAATTAACACACGTTGTAAAAAAAAACAATAACAACAATTTATTTCATTATTAAAAAAGTGACTTTAAGTTGAAATGTGTTAATTTTGAAAAGGCGTATGACTGTGTTAATTGGGACTATCTCCGGTTTATGTTGAGGAAAATGGGATTCGGGAACAGGTGGTTGCGTTGGATGCAAGCATCTATTTTTAATTGTCATCTGTCTGTTTTAGTAAATGAGAGTTCTACAAAGGATTTCAAGGTGGAGAGGGGCCTCAGACAGGGCGATCCGCTATCGCCGTTTCTATTTGTTATTGCAACTGAAGGTTTGACTAGAATGCTAAAGCATGCAGTGGTTGTGGGTGACTTTGTTGGATTTCATGTTGATGTGAACACTTCTGTAGAAATTATTCAATTCGCTGATGATACGCTAATCGTCGGAGGGGGAAACTGGAGAAATGTGTGGTGTATTAAAACTGTCCTGAGGGGTTTTGAGTTGGTATCTGGTTTAGCAGTGAATTTTCTTAAAAGTAGACTCATTGGTGTGAATGTTAAAGAGCCGTTTTTAGTGGCTGCTGCGAACTTCCTGAACTGTAGGGTCGAGTCGTCGTCGTTTCGATTTCTTGGCGTCCCTATTGGATGCAATCCGAGAAGAATTTTGTCTTGGGTTCCTTTAGTCAATAAAATAAAGGATAAGTTGGCTTCTTGGAAAGGGAGGGTGATGTCTTTTGCTGGGAGAATCACCATCATCAATTCAATCCTGTCTAGCCTCCCAGTGTTTCTCTTTTCTTTCTACAAGGCGCCTGTGAGTGTGTGGAAAGTTATAGACAAGTTGAGACAACGGTTTCTATGGGGCGACAAAGATTCGAAATCTAAAATTCGCTGGATTGGTTGGGATGTGATTTGCAGGACTAAAGAGAATGTCGGTTTGGGTATTAAAAGTCTTGAAGAATTTAACTTGGCTCTCTTAACAAAGTGGAGATGGAGGATATTAGAAGACAATAATCCATTGTGGAAGAAAGTGCTGAGAGCTCGCTATGGCGGTATCCACCACACTTCGTTGGTGAATTCGTCTAGTAGCAATAGAAACTCTTCAATCTGGTGGAAGGACCTAACCAAGAGCGGCATGATTTTAACTAACTTTGATTTTAATTTTGCAGATTTGATCAAGTTTCAATTGGGTGGTGGAGCTTCGGTTCCGTTTTGGTCGGCGTCTTGGAACGAAATGAGGTTGTTTGCTGAATCCTTCGCAGATTTATACGATAAATCTCAACGTAAAACGCTACCGTCATTGAAATAGGAGAATGGATTGACGGAATTTGGCATTGGGTGAGTTGGGAATTCCGCAGCGGTTTCAAGAGGAGCTTTTCGACAGAATTATTATGTTGAAAGATACTATGGCAGCCGTTGCTCCGTGTTTGGAGAATCATGACAAGATTCGGTGGAAATTCAATAATTTGGAAGAGTATTCTGTCAGTTTAGTTTATCAATCTTTGATGGTAAACAGAAGTAGATTCGCGCTCTCGTCTATGCAATCGAAAGCCTTTCGGTGTTTGTGGCATCTTAAAGTTCCTGCTAAAGTGTCGGGTTTTGGGTGGAAGATTTGTTGGAAGAGAATCGCAACCAAAGATCAGCTCATTAGGAGAGGTATGATTGAGATTGATAATAAATGTGTGTTGTGTGATCAAGATTTAGAGGATATTGATCACCTTCTGTTTCTTTGTCCCATTGTTGTCTTGGTGTGGAAGAACATTTCCAATTGGTGTGGTGCTAAAGTTAAGTTTAATGGGTGTTTATGGGAGTTCTTTGTGAATTGGTGTGGTAGGGGTGTTTCTTATGTGGGAAGTTTGAATTTCGGAACGATTTGGATGGCGGTTATTTGGATTCTTTGGAGGAGTAGAAATGATATCATTTTCAAAAATAGTAGATGTAGCGTAAACGATATTGTTTGCAACATTAAGTATGTTGTTTGGTTTTGGTCCTGCAATGGGGAAATTCTCTATCCCAACTTAAATTTTTTAACCTTTTGTTCTGATCCTATTAGTTGTTTAAGGTAATTTGAGTTTGGTGGTGAATTTCTCTTGTTTTTTTTTAGATTTGATTGTATATGGGTTCGAATACCCCTTGTATTCGTTTTTAATTCCAATGGCCTTTAGAAAAAAAGAAAGAAAAAAAAGTTGAAATGTGTTGATCGTTCCAATTCCGTGAACTCTTTTTTCTTTGCAAAACTTCACTATTTCCTATTTTGGGGGGCCTCAAAAGATTTGAAAACCTTATGTACAGAAATATTTTCCAAGAGAATCATGTAAAAATATGCATTCAATGGGCGAGAAGAAAAGTTTCCCAAAAAAACCTTGGAAGTACAATTAAGTGCTTTGTGTTTTTTCTCATTCATTTTAATTCTTTACTAGGAATCACTTTGAATTAAATAAAAAAAAAAAAGAAAAAATGAAATTGGAAGAATAGTTGAAGGATTCTTACTTTCTGACCAAAAGATCTTGCCCCGTGAAGAGATATTCCATAGTTTACAAGAGATATCCTAGTTGTTGTTTATGTGACTCCAGGTATAATATGAATTGTGTTTTTTGAAATTCGAAAATAATATATATATATATATATATATATATATATATATATATATATATATATATATATATATATATATATATATATATTTCTCTTTTAATTTGACAAACAATAAGAGATATGGCAACAAAAATGTAAAAAGAAGATAGAGATCAAGAGACATACACAACATAAATAAATAAAGAGAGAAGAGATAAAGATAGAAGGGATAAAGAGAATGTATTAGACATTTATATAAGTTCGAGTTAACCATTTGATATATTCTGTCCTCAAAAGTTTTTTCTTGTGAGTTCCACTAAAATCACACTTAAGTGTTGTACATGATGAGCCCACGAATCTTAAAAAAACAAAGTTTTTATATATGCTTTGCTTAAGAACGAACAACCAGAGTTTTTACACAAGTTAAGCTTAAAAACCTTCAGCTATTACATAGGAAAAACTTAAGAACCAACAACTAGAGTTTTTACACAATTTAAACTCTTTACAAAGGTAATTTTTTATGAGAATCACACTTTTGAATAAAGAAGATTAAACACATCACCAGTAGATCTGATCCTATGCAAGAGTAACAAGCTCTACATCACATGGCCCCAAATTTTGGGAGGCCTCAAATTTTTTAAAGTCCAATTTTTTTATTTATATTAATAGACATAAAAAATGATAGAATAAAAATAAATAAATAAAAAATACTATGATAAAATCCAATAAATAAAAAGAATAAGTATTAGGCCACAGTTTAACAATTTCCGTAAGTACTCTGCTTTCATTTCTCATATTGAACCTAAATTCATATTTGATGCCTTAATTAACGAGGAATGGTTACTTGCTATGTAATAAAAACGAATCTAATTTAAAAGAAATGACATCTAGGACCTTGTTCTGCGCCCGATTGATAAAACTGTCATAGGCACGAGATGAATATTTAGGAATAAGATGGATGAAAATGGAGTAATTACGAGAAATAATGCTAGGCTAGTGTCAAAATTATGTTATCAAGCTGAAGGGATAGGCTATGAGGAGACTTATGCTCATGTAGCCCGTCTATAAGCCATTAGACTCCTTTTGGCATTCGCCTATTGTCTGGACTTTAAGCTTTACCAGATGGACATTAAGTCTATTATTCTAAATAGCCATATAAATGAAGAGGTGTACGTCTCACAACCTCCAGGTTTTGAGAATCACGATAGTCATAATCATGTTTTTAAGTTGAAAAATGCCATTTATGGTCTCAAACAAGCTCCTAAAGCTTGGTATGAGAGATTATGTGAATTTTTATTCAAACAAGGATTCAACTGTGGGAAAGTAGAAACCAAATTGTTTATAAGAAATAAGGAAAAGCATATTCTCTTAGTTAAAATATATGTAGATGATATCATTTTTGGGTCTACTAATGAATCTCTTTGTCGAGAATTTGCTAGTTTGATGCAGGGGGTTTGAGATGTCACTTATGGAAGAGTTAACATACTTATTAGGATTTCAAATCAAGCAAGGCAAAGAAAGGACTTTCATAAGTCAAATGAAGTATTGTCTAGATCTTCTCAAAAAGTTCGAGATGAAAGATTAAAATACTATCTCAACACCAATGGCCTCAAATGTGCTTATTGACAAATATGGAAAAGGAGTGGATTTTGACGTAACGACGTATCAAGTTATAATCGGATCCTTACTTTATTTAACCATAAGTAAGCCTGATATCATGTTTAGTGTGCACATATGAGCTAGATATCAAGCATCGCCTAAGGATTTCCACTTTAAGGTCGTCAAACCTATTTTAAGGTGTCTTAACGGAACCTCCAATCACAATCTTTGGTATCCTAAAGGAAGTGCTTATAGCCTAGTAAGATATTCTTATTCTAATTTCGCAGGGTGCAAGTCGGATAGGAAGAGTACTAGTGGTACTCGTCACTTATTTGGAAGTTGCTTAGTTTCTTGGCATAGTAAGAAGCAACATAGTGTTTCTCATTCTACCACCAAAGATGAATATGTAGTCGCCGGTAGTTGTTGTGCACAAGTCTTATGGCTTAAGCAACAATTATTGGATTACAATTTAAAACTTTATTGCGTTCCGATTAAGTGTGATAGTACTAGTGCTATAAGTCTTACAAAGAATATGGTACTACACTCACGGACTAAACACATTGAGATTTGGCACCATTTCCTTAGAGATCATGTGGAGAAAGGAGATGTTATTTTTGAGTACTTTGACACTAAAAGTCAGCTTGCTGGCATTTTTACAAAACCATTGTCATCGAAATCCATCCACAAGATTTGTAGGGATTTGGGAGTCTTAGACTTTTCATGCCTTAAATAGAAAGAGGATTTGGTTTTTAGTTTCATTTTCTATATATAATTTGATTGCACTAATACTAGCTTTTACCAAACTAAAATGGTATGTCTCTAACCCTTGTATCTTTCTATGTATTTGTCCTAGAGTTATTTATTGGTTTGCTTATTTCCTCCATATCTCACTCATTCACCTCTAGATTATGGCTTTGATTGTTCTTACTTGCATTTAAGTCTTTAAATGTGTGTTTCTAATCATGTGCATTAGAATATTTTATTACTTGTTCATGCATTATTTATGATTGTTAATGCATACCTTGATTTACAAGTTGATCACTTTATTGTTAGTTGTTGAATGTTTGTTTGCATGTCTATCATTATGTTGCTTGTGACATGTATATCTTCATCGAATATGTGATCATGGTTTTTGAAATTCTGGTATCAGACGTGTGATGTTAAGGTGTGATGTCACAACAACACACTCTGTACAATGGACAGCAATAACAGTAAAATAACACTAAGAATTGTTGACCCAGTTCGGTTACAACCAACCTACTCTGGGGGCTACCAAGCCAGGGATGGAATTCACTACTTGTAGATATAATTTACAGACTCAACAATCCGTTGACAATCTCCTAAACTTATACTCTACTAATGACTTCCTACCTAAGAACCCACTTAGGTATGAGAACACCACTCAATCCCTTACAAACACTCAAAGAACCCACTTTGAGTACCCTTGATCTTACTTCACAGCTTTGATCAAGCAAACACTCTCTATTGCTTCACAGCTTCTAGAGAGGACAGAAACTCAACACTTATTCAAACCCTAGAATAGTGTAAAAACAAGCACTCTAAACAAACTCTAGACACTAAGCCTCCAGCCCCTGATCTTCTGAATGTTTTCTGTACCTTTTTCCTTTGGTCTTGTGCACTTTATATAGCTCTTTGAATTGGTCTTGGACTTGCTACAATATCTCCCAGATTTGTTATTTAAAACTGAATATTTAAAACAGATTTTCTCCTAAAATCTTTTTAAATCTTCAACCTTTTAAATCTCCTACAAATCTGCAACAGATCTCCTATGCAGCATCAAATATCTATCCCAAGATATTCGCATCCAATGAGACAGCTTGCTATCCACAATTCCAGCTAATACGCAAACCTAACAGCATCACAACCTGCTATTGTTAATTCTACAGATCTGACGTTACAACATCACCTGTGTGACATCAGACATCCAACTTCAGCAATTAACTACTTAACACAGCCCAGTGTTAAGACTTCAATGTTGCAACATCAGCTCCTTGACATCAACATTGAACATACTATGTTTTACCAAAATTTTAGCCAATCCAGGAACTAACAATCTCCCCCTTTGGCTAATTTTGGCTAAAACAATCTCTGCATCTTCAGAGACTTCAGCAGCGGAATAATCTTCAAAAATTTGAAACTATCATCAGCAGCAGTTTGACACTTTACATAGTCTTCATCACTTGATCTGCTGCAGCACGATCTTCATTATTGACAACAGCCAATTGGTGCTCCCCCTCTAAAACATGAACCAGCATCACAACTGTTCAGTAGCTCACAATGTGCAGCACTTTTCTCCCCCTTGATGTCTGCTTGGCTGCACTCTTCAAATGTCATGATATCTTCACTAGCTCAGTCTAAACTGCATTACCACTTTTCAACTAAACACCTTTTAGCATCATCAATTTATCTCCCCCTTAATATCTGCATCACATTAGCAGCATTTGGCAGTCACACTCTTTGATACTCTTGACTCTCTTGGCTATTTTCTCCCCCTTTTTAGCCACAATTAGACAAGCTTCTATTAGAAGCCCTATAGTCAGTATACCCTAGCTCTCATTGTTAGCCTCTCAGTTAGTGAACAGGCAAAACAAATCATAGAAGGAAACTAAAAACATAACCAGTGCATAAAATAGCACAAAATTCAAATTACAAAACCAAGCACATTAAGTGCTAAAACAAAGACAGAAAATAAAGCTAGCCCTACTAAAATAGAAGGCAAACATTAAAAGCTTAAATCTTCTGAGCTGAGATCATCATTATCGTCTTCATCAACAGCATCCTTCCTTGTGTTGACAGCTTCACCTTCCTTTGTTGCCAATCTCAGAGACATGACAAGTCTTTCAAATTTTTGTTTCCTTTTAGTACTAACTCTTATGACTTCATCTAACTCCTTGCAAGCCTCCTCTAGTTCTGTAATCAACCCAGTCTTGGCTGGTGACTGTTGTGATGTTGAGGCAGATGTCTTGACACTGTAAGGAACATGTTTCAACTTGTAATGGAGTGACAAGGCAGGCTTCCTTTTGCAAGCAACATCTGAATGCTGTAGAATTCCAGGATGTTAAGACAAGACAATCCCACAAATGAGAGAGGGAAAAGCAATGGGCATCTTCACAGTATTTGTAGCAGCATGCTTAATAGTATGATCATAGATGTATGAGCCATAGTCAATTCTTTGCTTTGTCCCAACTGCATAAATTATCTTCCCCAATTCAACAGAAATTGTGGTCTTGTGACTAGTAGGAACCCAGTTGGCAATACCTATTCTGTGCAGAAAAGCATATTTGACACTCAACAAACTGGCTAACAGCTTTCCTTCTACGGGCCAAACATCTACCTGACCAGCAGTGATTTCTTTGCATACAACATTGTCGGAGGCTTCTAATTCCCCATAATCTTCATCATTTCTTCCTAAGTAGGCATTGATCATCTCAGGAGAGAACCAGACACATTTACCCCTGATGGTAACTCTTCTGAAAGTTCGGCTCTTGCTGTCATTTATCAATTCAGGTATATTAACTATGAATTCTCTAACCAGTCTATCATAGCAATTAGTCAACCCTGACACAGTCCTTATGAGACCAGCAAGCTTAATTAGGTCTATAATTTTAGTAGACTCTAAGTCTTTTGCTACTACCTCTCTTTCCAGAGCTATCTTTCTTAGGCTCACACAACTCCACAAGGATGCACTTCTGGCACTGTGAGATGAGATGTTATCAGGCACTTGATTTGTAGCAGGGTAGATGTCTTGAGCATCACTCTCAGAATCTGACTCTTCCCTGATTCTCCTCTTTTTGCCAGACCTGGCACCTTTGCTCCATGACTTGGGAGAGTCTGTAAATGAAGTCCTTTTCTTATCCTTCCCTCTTCCAATTCTATCATCATCAGATAAGTCCTCAATCTCTATAACCTCAACCTGCTCCTTCCCTTTACCCCTGTGACTGTCATTCCTAGGGGACGATGTTCTAACATCCAAGCTGACATCAGTGTTATCAGGATCTTTACCTTCAGCTTCTTGACTCAGGGCCTGTCTTTGAAAATTTATGTCCTCACCTTGAGAGTCGACTTGTTCAGCAGGCATTTGCTTTAAAGGCACATAAATCCCTTTCACCCGTATCCCTTTCTCAAGGATTTTGGTGGCAAGCTGTTCCAAATGCTTGTCTACATCAAACTTCTCTTCAACAGCTTGAGAGGATGATGGCCTAGCTTAAGGTTTATTCACCGTGGTTGAGGGTTTAGGGTTACCTGACTCGGGAAGAGGAATAGAAATGTGTTCTTCGGAAGAAACCCTAGTTCGTACCTGCTCTGAGTTCTTGGAAGGGAAAGACATCGTTCCTTTGTGACAGACTAGGTTTGGAGAAGAGCTTTTTATTCTGTTGAGATTTAGGGAGATGAAACGTTGCAATGAGAATGCTTTGGTAAGTCTTGATGTAGTATCAATATAGTAAGGCGCCTGATTTTGAATACTCTTTAAAGACCAATTACTAATTTTCTCCCTCCATAAAGACTTTCCTTTTAAGCAATTCACATCAGGACTCACTAACTCTGAGTGACCTTTCAGCATCTTGATGTCATAGTCTGATGTTATAACATCAACATGAACATCATTAGTTGAATTTCCTTCAAGAGAAATCCACTGATAGCAGTTGTCTTTGGTTCTGGAACCCTTCATAACAATCTGATTATGCTCATCAGAAACCACACACTCATGCTTAGTGTAGTTTACCTTGTAACCTTCATCACACAACTGGCTTATGCTGATCAAATTTGTACTTAAGCCACTGACAAATAGAACATTGTCAAGTTCAGGTCTACCATCACCTTGCACTTTCCTAACTCCTGCAACAACACCTTTTTCTCCATTGCCAAACATAACTTCAAGAGAGGGGCAAGGTCTAAGTTCATCAAACATGGATCTACATCCAGACATGTGCTTGGAACACCCACTGTCAAAATACCATGTTCCTTCTTTAGCCTCTTGTCGCTCCCGAAAGATTCGCATCCAACGGTACAAATGCGAGAGTGGCACAAAAGAACACAGAGTCGCCAGCAAAGTGTATTTATCCCAAGGGAGGGAAAGGAAACACTGCGTAAACCTGAAAGAAGGGAAAGAACATGGTCACGCGACCAAGAGAACGGGTACGGGAGTCGGTTACGCGAAGGGAAGGTGTTAGCACCCAACACGTCCATCGTTTACGACGGGATCCACGCTTGCTGTCTGCATCAAAGGGTGTCGTCATCTGGAACTCCACTGCTACTGGACCGGCGAAGAAACGAGAACGAAAAGAACGGAGAAACGAAGAAGAAAAGAAAAAGAAGTGACTCGATAGGACATCGCTCGTCCTATGCCTACGTATTCCCTCGTGCAATGGGAAAGTCAGAGTCAACGTAGTTCGGACACGAACTAAGGGGGGAGGTTGCTCGTCAAGACATCGTCGTCTTGTGCCTACGTATCCTCAATCGGACGAGAAAAAGGAAATCAGAGCAGTCGTAGTTCGACCTACGGGTCGAAAAGAGACAAAGAGGTGATAAAGAACGGTTGTGAAAGAAATGTGCTCGGAGAGATCTCGCACGATCTCCTGCCTACGTATCTCACTCGCACGTGAGAATCAGAGCGACGTAGTTCCCCTCACTAGGGAAGAAAGGAAAGGTGGAAGGGTCTCAATCGCAAGGGTGCGAGAGAAGAGTGCTCGCCAAGGATAGGGATCCTCGTGCCTACGTATCCTCAATCGGATGAGAGAGAGGAATCAGAGCTCACGTAGTTCGTGGGTACGACCACGAATGGGGAGGAAATTGGTGAAAAATGGAGAAGGTAGCCCGCCAAGATCTACGCAATCTTGTGCCTACGTATCTTTACTCGGACAAGAATAAAGAATCAGGGCAGTCGTAGTTCGTGGAAACGACCATGAAACAAGGGGAAAACGGGATCAGCCTCGATCGCACGGGTGCGAGAGAAAAGAGTCGGGACTCACGGAAAGTCTAAAGGGGAAACTGAATCCTACAAGTTATCATGCAAAATGGCCCTAAGGTCAGGATAAGAAGGGAGCTAACCTAATGTTATCATGCTTGGATTGAGAGCCTAATGTCTATCCTACTCCGAGCTTAATCAGAAATTAAGTCGGACTAGGAGCCTTAAGGGAGCATGTGGATACAAAGTAAACAGCAAGTAAACACCAGACAGCTCAATCACAAAGAGAAAATCAAATATGAAACCAAGTACGGAGAAATTCAAATACAAAAAGAAAGATCCGGAATTAATCAGGAATTAGTCAAGATAGGCAATCAAAATCAAAATTAGCAATTAGTCAAAAAAGTCCACAAAAATTAAAATGCTATTTAAAAAAACAAGATTAAGGAGTTAACCTAAAATTAATTCAAGTTCCTTTCTAATTCTAAAGTTAATCCTAAATTAATATAAACTTATAGTTCTAAGTCAAGATTAAATTCTAAATTAAAATCTAATTAAAAACAATTAATCAAAACCAAAGTTAAAAGTTAATTAGAAAAATTAGAAACAAGATTAATTCTAAAATTTAAACTCTAATTCTAAAATTAATAACTAAACTAGTTATCTTAAATTAATTAACTAAAACAATTAACCAATTATCTAGTTAAACAAAATTAAAAAGTTAGAATTAATTTGAAACCAAAAACTAAACTATTAATAATAAAAACAAACAACTTGAGGGGGTGCAACAGTGTTTGGTTGAGTGAGAAAAGCAACCCAGACGAATGGGCTTATATCTTAGGCCCAAAGGAGATGGTCAGAAAGCCTGGGGGGTTCGCTTGTGAAAACAAAGGGTGTGAAAACCAAAAAACAAAGTGGCATTGAGGCCCGACCCAATATGCCAAAACCTAAAATACTCCTAACACTCTCAGCATCATCTTCTACTCTCCACAAACCCACTGTCTTCCTTCTCCTTTGCTTCCGCCGGCGACGCTCTCTCCATATCATTCGCTGCTCTCTCAAGCTCCAAAACAATCAAACTTCCTCCACCACTCTTCTTCGCGCCGACGACCTTCTCTCCACACCGTCGTCTGAATCCCCTCCTCACTCACAAAACCACCCAGTTTCGTCGTCCTTCTTCTCCGTCTCATTTCTCAACTTCTCCTCACGACTTCGCCGCAAGTAAATCACCTCACCTCATCACCTCATTCGCCCTTAATAATCTCCTCGCCATTACCTTCTCAACCTCAACGCCTTCACCGGGTTCTTCCCCCATCATCCTCCGTCTAAACTCGTCCCTCATACTCAAACGAAGACATCAGCATTTTCCTCCGTTCGCAAAAATGTAACAGTGCTCAAACTTGTTCAACAAAAAAAGATACAGATCGGATTCAAGCAACAAGCCACAAACAACTTGCTCAAACATCAAACAAACACAAATACATTACTCGAAAATCAAACAAATGCAAAGAACATAATATGATCGAGATTTGAATTACAAGGAAGAACTCACAAGGTCGGAGCTAGTCCGACAGTTCTGATTCCGACAATGGTACGCTTTTGGTCCTTTCCTCTCTTGCTTCTATTTCCTTCTTTGAGCTTAAACTTCTTCTTCACTCTCTTTGTTCTACTGCGAATTGCTGAAATTTTGAAATATGGTTGAGTTCTTGCGTGAATTTGTTGTGTTCATGTTCTACAAACTCAGAGCTTCTACCACACTCTTCTTCCTCTTTTTGTGTTGTGCGATTTGCTTACTGATGAATCGTTTTGTCACAGATTGTTATGGAAGATTGAAGTGGCTTATTGAAGATCACGGATAGAAGTTTGTTGTAGGCTTGAAGAACTTTTATGGTTCTGTGAGTGGTTTTAGAGTATTTGGTTGTGCTGTGATTTTTGAAAAAGAAAGTGAGGTTAAGGTGAGGAAAGAAGGAGGGTTCGAATGAGGTTGAAAGGAGAGAGCAGAAGAGAGGTTTTTGAGGTTGTATTTTTTGCTTTACAATGTTATGCCGGTTGGGAGCAGAGTGATACATTTTGTAGTGGTCAATTGGTTTTGTGAACGTTGTGGAGCGGACTTGTACGGGTTTTGTAGTGGCAAATTCCTTTTGTCACTTTTGTTGCTGTGTATTGTGCTATGCCAGTTTTGCAGGGGAGGTAGCAGGCTGCGGTTTTGTGAGTAGTGGATGGTGTGCAACGATTCCTTTTGTGATTTTGTTATGGTTTTTGTGGGGTCACATTATACGTACAGATTTTTTTATTTGGTTTTGTCTATTGTGAAGGATGGTTTGATGGTTTGGTAATTTAGAAGGTGGGTATGGACAAATGAATTAGTAAAAAATGAATTAATGGACGTGAATAAAAATAATGGACAAATGGTTTAATGTATCAAATCGGATTCAAAATGGATGAACAGGTTAGGAGTGGATATTAAAAATGAAATGGATATGGACTAAAAAAAAGTGGACAATTAAATTGGTAAATGATAATGATGTGGATAAAGAATAAAAATGAAAGATGGATATTTATAATGGGAAGTGAAAACGGATATCAATAATTGGATAAAAATGGATAAAATTGGTTTAGAAATGGATATGATGGATTAGATATAAGTTTAGAAAAATGGATAAGAATGTATAATGGTTTTGAAATTGGAATTTGGATATGAATAGAAAAAGGTGTATGATAAAGAAGAAAAAGAATGGATTTGGTTTAGAAAAAGAAATGGTTTAAGGAATGGAAATGAACTGATTTTTATGAAATGAATCGGCTACCACAAACCCGTACACAACCACGAACCAACTTGCACTAATTTCCACAAAGCATCTGATTAAATAACCACAGCTACCACTGAGTAACTTGCAAAAGAAACAACAACCATCTGAGTCAAACATCCTCTGAACCTTTGATCAAGTGAATTCTCACATGAACTCTTGCTTGACAACCTGATGAAGTCTACAACTCAACCTTGAAAACAAACCCTAATTCATCTTGATGTACACTGATCAGTCTTGAAGAAGATGACTTGAACTGAGAAGAAAATAAACCCTGATTCACACCAATGAACCCCTGACCCAGAGCTTCTGATGAATTCTATGAATAAGAACCTTAAAACCCGATGAACCTCTGAATAAGAAAAGCACCAAGAACAAGAAAACCCTTCGATCCCATGTCTTAGAAGACCAATGCAAAGATATGATTATGAGTATGACCTAATGATGCAAATGAAAAAGAAACATAAGCCAGAAAAAGGTAGGGCAAATTTTGGGGTGCTACACCTCTTTGTCAGCCAAGTGAGCCAACAAGCACTTCACCTTCTCCTTAGGTACCCATTTTTTAACAACTTTATGCTTGTGCTCTCTCCATCTATTTTGAGGTTGAGGGTATCCATGCAGCTTGTAGCAAGAGTACTGCATATGTCCAAACCTTCCACAATAATAGCATCTCACCCTTTCATCTCTGAATCTTCTGCCATGATAAGATTGCTTATGCTGCCATCCATAATGTGGTCTCCTCCTACCATAACTGCCCTGCCATCTATTATGCTGGTATCTTCTCCCATAGGACGGCTAAGAATACTGTTTCCTTGATTGTATCCCATGATGGTGTGGCTTTCTTCTTCCACAGATATAAGGAACAACATTGGTGTATCCATATCCATAACCATACCAGTTGTCCTGATGTTGAGACACCTGATGAGACATGTGTTGTTTGAACTGAGCAGCTTGCATGCTCTCGTGGTATTGTGGGGGCATATACTGACTAGCTCCTTGTGGCTGCTTTCTCTTCTGATAGGGACCAATTTTCTTCTTAATCTTCTTAGGTTGTGAAACATTAGCTTTCTTAGGGGTAGGATCCTACTTCTTTGGCTGATGTTGGGATGAAAGTTGTGACACTTCCTTCTTAGAACCTGAAGTGCTTTCTTCTGAAGTTCCCTTGTCCTCAGCCACATAACCTATCCCAACTTTGTCTCCAGCAGCTTTTTCTGACTGAAGGATCTTGTCAAGTGTGTCTGTACCATAGCTCAGCATCCTAACAGACTTGGTCATTTGATCAAGGTGAGCTCTAACTAGCACAACTTCATTTTCCAGATCTGTCTTTTCATTCTCTAGCTGAGCAATCTGTTGCTTGTGGCACTTGTTTTCTTGACAAATCTCAGCACTTTTTAAACACAGCTCTTGATAGGTAGATGCTAACTCCTCATAAGTTACTTCTCCATCACTAGAATCATCATCAGACACCACAACTCCTGTTAAAGCTCTTAGATGCTTTGCTGACTCACTTTCACTTTCACTATCAGAGTCAGACCAGGAAACTGTCATGCCTTTCTTCTACTTTTTCAAGAAGGTGGGACATTCTTTCTTGACATGTCCATACCCTTTACACTCAAAGCACTGAACTCCTTTATCTTGGATAGTTTTCTCTTCATCCTTCTTGCTGGTGTCAGAAGTCATGTTCTTGACATTAGGCCTGGAGTTATTATTCATTCTCTTGAATACTTTGATGAACTGTCTTCCCAACATCATTATGGCCTGAGATAGATCCTCCTGCGATTCAGAACTCTTTCCTTTTTCTTCTGCATCATTTGTCACCAAGGCTATACTTTTTGGCTTCTTTTCTGGTTCTTCCTCATTCAACCCAAGCTCAAAAGTTTGAAGAGATCTAATGAGCTCATCAACTCTCATCTTGCTGATGTCTTGTGATTCTTCAATGGCAGTTACCTTCATCTTATACTTCTTAGGTAGGGACCTAAGGATCTTCCTCACAAGCTTTTCATCTGACATCTTCTCTCCAAGAGCACTAGATGCATTGGCCAGCTCAAGAACACTCATGTGGAAATCATGAATAGTCTCATCGTCTTTCATCTTCAGGCTTTCAAATTTTGATGTTAAAATCTGAAGTCTCGACATCTTAACTCTAGATGTTCCTTCATGTGTAGCCTGCAAGATATCCCCCGCTTCCTTAGCAACTTCACAGGTATTGATTAACCTGAAGATATTCTTATCCACTCCATTGAAGATTGCATTTAGAGCTTTGGAATTTCCAAGGGCAAGCTCGTCTTCCTCCTTGGTCCACTCTTCTTCAGGCTTTGGCTTAGAGGTGCCTTCTTTATCTTTACCAGCATCATCCTTCTCACATACAGCAGGTGCTTTCCACTATTTAATAACAGCCTTCCAAGCCCTACTGTCCAAGGATTTTAAGAAGGTGGTCATCCTTGGCTTCCAATAGTCATAATTGGATCCATCCAAAATAGGGGGTCTGTTGACGAATTCTCCAACTTCTTTGTCCATCTTTACACCAGAAAGTAACTTTCCTAGATCTCACCCAGAGACAGACAGGATGCCTGCTCTGATACCAATTGAAATTCTGGTATCAGACGTGTGATGTTAAGGTGTGATGTCACAACAACAAACTCTGCACAATGGACAGCAATAATAGTAAAATAACACCAAGAATTGTTGACCCAGTTCGGTTACAACCAACCTACTCTGGGGGCTACTAAGCCAGGGATGGAATTCACTACTTGTAGATATAATTTACAGACTCAACAACCCGCTGACAATCTCCTAAACTTATACTCTACTAATGACTTCCTACCTAAGAACCCACTTAGGTATGAGAACACCACTCAATCCCTTACAAACACTAAAAGAACCCACTTTGAGTACCCTTGATCTTACTTCACAGCTTTGATCAAGCCAACACTCTCTATTGCTTCACAGCTTCTAGAGAGGACAGAAACTCAACACTTATTCAAACCCTAGAATAGTGTAAAAACAAGCACTCAAAACAAACTCTAGACACTAAGCCTCCAGCCCCTGATCTTCTGAATTTTTTCTGGACCTTTTTCCTTTGGTCTTGTGCGCTTTATATAACTCCTTGAATTGGTCTTGGACTTGCTACAATATCTCCCAGATTTGTTATTTAAAACTGAATATTTAAAACAGATTTTCTCCTAAAATCTTTTTAAATCTTCAACCTTTTAAATCTCTTACAAATCTGCAACAGATCTCCTATGCAGCAGTAAATATCTATCCCAAGATATTCGCATCCAATGAGACAGCTTGCTCTCCACAATTCCAGCTAATACGCAAACCTAACAGCATCACAACCTGCTGTTGTTAATTCTGCAGATCTGATGTTACAACATCACCTGTGTGACATCAGATATCCAACTTCAGCAATTTATTACTTAACACAGCCCAGTGTTAAGACTTCAATATTGCAACATCAGCTCCTTGACATCAACATTGAACATACTATGTTTTACCAAAATTCCAGCCAATCCACGAACTAACAGTTTTTTATGTGATTCTTAGTTGTTTAGCTCTTATGTTCTTTGGAATTATCTGTTAGTGGTTGTTTTCTTGGCTTTAGATGCATTTCCAACTGTCTCTTTTTGTTATTGTCAAAGGGGAAGAAGTTGTAATGAGTCTAGAATTGTTTTATGTGTTTTTGTGTTATGAATAGTTTGTGAAATGTTTCAGGGGGAGTATACCGTTATACTCAAAGGTCAACTCAATTCCAAGTGAAATCTTGCAAGCATCAAAAGGGGGAGATTATAGTTTCATGTCCCTACTTCACCCAGGGGGAGCTTCTACATCCGGTTATTTTTTTGCTTGTCTATTCACTTTCATCATTGATTTTATTTTGATTCATTGAGTCTCCTTCATGATTTCACTTCTCGGAATCGAGTTTGAAATGATTTGTTTTTAGCATGCATATGACTTTACTTATATTTGATCTTGATCAAAATGTTCTTTGATCAATATCATATGTTAGTGGAATGAAATCATTTTATGTTTTTAGTTTTACACTGAATTTTTGATCCTGATCAAATTGGATAAAAGTGGAACTCAGTCATTTGATTATGATCAAACTTTACACTTGATTTTGATCATTTTCCTGGGAACATATTCTGTTTGATATGATTCGAATCACACTTTGTCTGATCTGAATCAACTGACAATTTTTTCAAAAATTAGTTATTTCTTCCATTCCACTTCATTTGCTCATTTGATTCAAATCATATTTTTCTCTTGATTCGAATCAAACTAAGTTTTTCAACCATTTTTTGTGCTTAATCTCAAGCATATATAAAAGCTATTTGTCATCATTTCTCATCACAACACTATCATTCTAAACATATTTTTCAGTGTGATTTTTAGTGAAAATCAATTTTCGCTGTTTTGAGTGTTCATAATCTTGCTACAAAATTCTTGCTTCTTCAACTTTAATTGAGTTCAGATCTTGATAATGAATGTTCAGAGATTGATTGAAGGAGGCGCGTACTTGAAACTAACTATTCTTAGAGATCTGGTTTAGTTTTTTAAGTTGTTAGCAAGAATCGGGGATTGTGAATGATGGTGACAAATTCCATCGAAAAGAAGTAGGTTCTTCTCTTCAGAATTGCCATAGTAGTGATTGTGTGGAAGGCTACAAATAAGGCGGAGTTCTTCTCGGATCTTTAGACAATTTCATCGCTCAAGGAATCGGTAGGATCAAGGGGTTGATTACTACACACGAAGGCTTGGAGCAGATTTGGCATTATTGGAAGATTCAAGAAACGTATTCGAGTAAAGATTACGTAGAAGAGTTTAGTAAAGTGTGTTGTATACAAGTTAAGATCCAAATTAGGAGATTTATTTTCTCAAATGTATAGTGGATTTATGATTATATGAACTCTTGGAAATATTTAAAAATAATAAGGAACTATGCAGGTTCCAATGGGAAACTATTGAAGAGTGCACATAGGGAAAGCGGAACGAACATCGAAACACTATAAACTCGGCGTCATCTCTCTCTCTCTCTCTCTCTCTCTCTCTCTCTCTCTCTATATATATATATATATATATATATATATATATATATATATATATATATATATATATATATCTTACTCTTTCATTTAAATTCATAGTGATTTCATGCTTAGGTTTTTCAATTCTGTCGTATTATATCGTTTGTTCTTATTAATGATTTATTACATAAGCATTATGTTTTATTGGAATTTCATAACTGTTAGAACAAGATTTGTTCATAACATATATCTCTTGGGTTTTGATGATAACAAAGTATTAAAAAAACAATGGTGTTATCTAATGTGTGTTCCAAGTATGCAGGTTCTAAGACTTGAAAATAAGGCATTCAGAATCTGATATAAGGACACAATTGATAGGAGCTGAGTTACTAGCTTTTGATGGATAAGAACCTGAAGAACACTATCTAAGTGATGTCTGGCGTAGACTCTGAAGCTGAAGACCTCAATATCAGAAAAGCAACATATTGTCTATACACTAAGTTATTATATCAGCTTCTGGTGAACGTTCAGAATTAGTAATAAAGCTTGAGTTATCTGTACTGCAGAAAGCAAGCTGCATTGTTAAATCAGCTTGTCACCTAGAGTCTATTTTTCACAAGGCTTAAGAAGAGTTGACATGATTTACAAATATTTACTCTCAACAGCTCTATAGTACAAAATTACATGGAAGACGCAATGGTGAAGCATGTTACACAATGGATTAAGATCTTTTGGTGTATCTCTCTTCAACGTCTCTTGTACTATGAAGAAACAAAGACATTTGTTCAAGTTATCTCTTCCAACGACTAGTCTTCTATAACTACTATATAAGCTACTGAAGATTCAAACTGAAGTCTTTAATAAGGAGAAATCAAAAGGGAAAATATAGAAGGAAATCCAAGAAGGATAGAAGTGTTGTACACTTATGTCTGGATGGAGGAGTAACAAGATCATACAATAAGCAACACAATCGAGTGTGCAGATTTTCTGTTATATGTTGTAAATTATAATATGTCTTAAGATTTCTTAACCATTTAATATCTTAGAAATCTAAAGTGCTTAGAGGTCTTTGTTAATGTGATTACTATGTACCTCTGATTTGTATAAAGTATACCTTGTTCTCTATTCTGCCAAACATGATTGTTTAGTAGTTTAGATAAAGTCTCTTTCTATATGCTTGAGCTTCAAAGTGTTGCTGAAAGGCTTGAGCCAAGTAAGTCTCCTGCTATGTGCTAGAGAATTGAAAGTCTTGATTAGTTGATAACTGAGCAGAAAGTCTTAGACTGATGGTTTAAGCAGAAAGTCTTGGGTTCGTGGAACCCAAGCAAGGAAGTCTTGAGTTCGTGGAACTTAAGCAAGGAAGTCTTTGGCCTGAGGGGCTTGAACAAAAGTCTTGGATTCGTGGAATATGAGAACGGAAGTCTTAAATCGAGGGTCTGAGTAGAAGTCTTGAGTCTGAGGGGCTTAAACAAGGAAGTTTTGGGTTCGTGGAACCTAAGCAGAAGTCTTGGACCTGAGGGGTTTAAGAAGGAAGTCCCAGGCTAAGGGTCTGAGTAAAGAAAAGTCTTATGCTTAAGTGCATAAGCGGTTGTAATCATGTTTTGGTTATAGTGAAAATCTCTTGTGATGTAAGGGGACTGGACTACTCTCTTTTGGGAGGAACCAGTATAAATCTTTGTGTGTTCTTTATCTTTTATTTGTTTATGTTAACATTCTGCTGAAACGTATAATCAGAATCTGAATACCAGTTTAGATTCTGAACTCTGATCAGAGGCAAAGTTAAGAAACGAAAAACACAATATAACCCCCTTCCCCCCTTCTTGTGTATTTTTCGCACCTTCAGTTGGTATCAGAGCATGGTCTGTGCTAAACACTTAACAGTGGTGCAGATAATGATTCAATGAGAAAAATATGTCTGCTAAAGACTTTTCTTTAAGAAGGAGTTAAGTACTTTATAAAAAATGTTACACTGTTAATCCTATCATATTTAAAAGGTGATTCTGCTGAATTTAAATGATGGATTAAGAAAAATATATTTTTAGTTCATTGGTCTTAATAAAGGGTTTTGATGAAGGTCTATAGAATACTCTTGAGAATGGTATTACTATAGAAGTTGATGGTGAAGAGATGATCATGGTCTGAAAGTCTCTCTCACCAGCTCAGAAGAAGTTTTTTGAAAAATATCTTTAGAGTTAGATGCATTCTAGTAGGTGCTTTATCTCATTATGAGTATATCAACATCATTGGGTAAGAACCTTAAGGTAATGACGTTTTCTTGTATATATTTCTATTATTTGATTATTTGATTATCTAAAAAGTTGATTATCATCTGGTGGATGCAAGAAATCTGTTGGGTAAGAACCTTAAGGTAATGACGTTTTCTTGTATATATTTCTATTATTTTTATCCCATATCTTTGTGAAACATCATTTTGTGTATTTCTTCTTTTCTTTTGACAAGATTCTTATTTCTTTAGAGTCTTGTTCAGTTTCTTTCTTTTGTTTTCTTTTGTGTTATTCAAACCAAACTTGAGATGAATTCTCTAGTCAGTTCTTCTTTGAATCAACTAGTTGTCATCAATGAAAAGTTTATGAATTTTGATGAGCTGCTTCAACTTGGTTTTAACTTTTGGAAGACTGTGTTTGAACAAGGTTGGAATGGATACTTTGATATGCTGTGTGGTTTCACTTATCCAAGTCTTGTAAAAAAGTTTTGGATTAATGCCTCCATTGTTGAGCTAAGTTCTGAGTGTGCTATTCTTTCAACAGGCTCTGGTGTTTCTATAATGGTAACCTCTAAGACAATTGTCAATGTAATCAACTGTGAGGAGATTGGAGAAATTTTGGGCACTCTAGTTTGGGATTACTATCTTCCTACTTGTCGTACTTTCGTGGATCCATCAAACATCTCTCAAGTTTCAAATCTTCGTCCTAATGCAATTATTTGGAATCAAATTCTGAATTCAAACTTGCTACCTAAAGACAAAGATCTGGACCTGGTGAACCATATTGAAAACGATTTGCTACTTCTTCTCAATTCAGATTTTCAGATTAATCTTCCTCAAGTAATGTTTGACTATCTGAAGGAGACTCCTTCATCCTTTCACAAGGGAAATACTTTTTTATTTCTTATGGACGAGTTCTTTCAGAACTACTGATCCAATAGGGAGTTATCATAAGTTCAAAGGACGACTCTTCTAAAATTTGGAGAGAAAAGCTTGAAGCTATCTATGAGAGTTTCTGATGTTTGATTTCTGCAAATATATGCCTTTTAATTATTAAATATCTTGCATTAGGCAATCTTGTTATTTAAAAAAATTTCTTGATCATATTCTTGTTCAAGTTCTTATTTATATATATATATATATATATATATATATATATATATATATATATATGTTTATCATGTTGTTCAAAGAGAATAATAAACAGAACAAAACTCAAAATGCATCATTCTTATTGAAAGGTTGGGAGCTGTTACAATTTCTTAACTAAACATTCTAGATATTTGGATATATCCTAAGGTATTCCCTAGGATCATCTGAGATATCCAGATTGTTTAAATAATCTTCCCAATCTTCTCAAGCAAACTCCATAGCCACCTTCCTCAGATTATTCCTGCATTTTGACCTAGAAGTCTTTCTTCTTCCTCTTTGTGTTTCTGTGAAGGCAAGGTTCCTTATTACTTTGTTTTAATGATATCAAAACTAGGAAATTTTCGTACTTGTATACTTTGGATGGTATCACCTTGTTGAAGCTTGCATTCATTCTTTTAAAATGCCCATAATGATCCACATACATGAATCTCGACATATAGGATTACTCCCTATGTGTAAAATGTGTTTTAAATCATTTTGGACGAATTAGGTCGACACATACATGTTGTAGGTCAACTCAAAATTGATAAAAATGGTGTTTGTGACATTCTGGCATCCTTGCGTCGACTCACAACTACTGTGGAGGTCGACGCATACTGACTAAAACAATCTTAGAGCTCTCGGGTGCTCATGCATCGACGCATGGTCAGGGTTTAGGTCGACGCACAGTTTTAATTTGTGTGCAGGTTTGCCTTCTGGAATGTTCAAGTCGACTCACAGGTTGTGGAGGTCGACCTCTCGCGCATTTGAGCTCATTTTTCTGCATCTTTGTGATTCAAAAAGCTGTTATTTATATTATGTTTTCATAGTCATATATATATATATATATAGGGAAATGCTAACACACACCCAAAATTGGTGGGCCCCACACAAAAATACACTACATCTATTTTCTTTCTATTTTTTTCCTTCATATTTCTAATGTGGGTCTCACCTAAAATTGGTGGGCCCCATACAAAAATACACTAAGGTGTATGTTGCTAATGCACACCTACCTACATGGGTGTGCATTAGCATAACCCATATATATATATATATATATATATATATATATATATATATATATATATATATATATATATATATATGCATCATTTTTTGTACACAACTAAGAAGAAAATTGAAAGATACATTGGATTGCTCATCATCTTCACCCTTACAAATTGCATTCATCAACAATTACACATAAGCATTCTTGTTGGTTGGTGTTTTGTTCAAGTGTGATAACGTCCAAACATAGGATTTGTATATCGTTGTTTGGTTTGAGATTGAACGGGATTTTCTTCAATAAAACCTTTGGGATTTTGTCCTCCAAGATCTTGGTGATTTGGGGGTTTTTGCACAAATCTTTGCTATATAGATTCAGCCGAGTGAAAGTCTTGAAGAACGATGGGTTCGGTCAAGGAAGTAGCGGTAATCGGAGGATTGTATTGAAAGATTTGGGGTCAAACGTCTTGCGATCGAAATCAGCCGAGTGAAAGACATGAAGAATCAAGTGAGTAGCGGTAATTAGAGGTTTGATCGAAGAGTTTGATGTTCTTGATTTGACTAGAATCAAGGGGAGAGAAGTGGATAGAATTAACCTCAACAATTAGGTTTGAATGCGTGGTAACAATAACTTCTCTTGTACAAAACTTTGCAACTAGATTTTATAAATATCTCAATTCTAGTTTTAGAATTGGGGGCAGACGTTCCCGAAGCGAGGACGAAAGGGGAACTGCCTAAATAAATCGGGTGTCGTTCTCTCTCTCTCTCTCTCTTTCTCTCTCTCTCTCTTTCTCTCTCTCTCTCTATCTATCTATCTATTTATATATCTATCTATCTATCTATCTATCTCTTTACTTTGTGTTGTTAACGTTTGTGTGAAATCAACTATTCGATAAATTTCTGTTGACTTGTAGTGCTGAAAAACTATTTTGGAAATTCATTGTAATCACTTTGATTACAATTGTGAAAAATTATGCACTATTATCTCATAGGAAATTGAACTTGGGGTTTTGTGCACACCAAGTGTTCGACGTATTGATCGTACACAAACTATTCGTAAAATTGTCAATTCAATTTTATCATCTATAATTCATTGGAAACCGGTTAATTCAAAGTGGTCTTTATTTGAATTTTTTGATTGGGAACGTTATTGATTCTGTTATCTCATCAATATTATTTCATTCGATTTCACATATCTGATCTTACCAATAACAGTTAGTTTAGACGATTTTAAATCTAAGGCCGCTTCCGCACATTTTTTAAATAATTTTTTTAGCGCCGATTTTATTAAAAATTAATGATCTATTCATCCCCCCTTCTAGATCAGTGCCATCGTCTAACAGTTTCCACAAGATTGCTGAAGAAGTATGTGCTTCTAAGGTTATTTGCTTGCTTGTAGACCCCTCAGTTGCTGCATTCTTTGTGCGTGCTTGAGCTGCTATATTCAACATTGTTGTCTTTATAAAATCTCTCTTTGGAACCCAAATTTGTTTCTGCTTATACATTTTTGTGTTCAGAAGATTAAGTGATTAAGTCAGTTTGCTGAGAGTTTTATATAGGTCAGAATGTTAAGCATCATTTCCCAAATTTGTTTCTGCTTATACATTTTTGTGTTCAAAAGTACCTTGAGTTTTTAATTGTTTTAATTTTGATTAGTCAAATCAATCTTTTAACATTCTGACTCTTGGGAAATGATGCTTAGCATTCAGTCCTATTAAGATTCTCTTAAACAGCTGTAAATACTATTATTAACATGGTAATTGTTGTTCATGTCCAGTCTGTTACTTCAGTGTTAAAGACAAGGGACCATTTGCAGACGCCTCAGATTCTGCTGGCCTCTGAAGATCTTGTGTCTTAAGACTAGTAGAGTTCTCTGAGACCTCTGTCACAATTGAGATGTTGACACTTTCAGCTGAGGACTCCATAATATTTTGTTGGATGTTAATGAAAATGAACTAGCCTTTGGTTGCTTTTATAGTGGATTATGGGTAACCCAAACGTTGTAATAAAATCCTTTGCTTGATTCTTGAAAATTTTAACGACCAATAAATAATAAGCATGCATTGTACAACTCTTTAATGATCTCTGCTACTGGATCGTTTTCTCTTCCTTGAAAAGTGGTCCCGTAATGATGATATGTTAAATGCATTTATGGTTGTAATTCTTTTCTTTCTCTTTTTTTTTTTATTCTTTATGATGTGAAAAAAGGGGGAGAAATATATAATAGTATTTAATAAAGAATCTCAACCCTGCAGATTTAATGTTGTTCATTTATAATTAATGTAAATTTAAATTTCTGTTATATTTGGTTATTTTTTGTTTAGGTGATCTTGCCTGGGTGATATATTTTAATTTTCTTGTATATAGAACTAAGGGGAAGCTTACAAATCTCAACTTTGGACTATTAGACTCAGAGAGAGCTTACAAATCTCATACTCTGATGTTGCTTAGAGAATTAAAATATTTTTCTTGAATATAGTACTTAGGGGGAGTTTACAAAACTCAACATTGGACTATTAGACTCAGAGGGAACTTATAAACCTCATACCTGGTGTCGCCAAGAAAATTATAGCTGCCAATACTGTCCTTTAAATACTTATGTTTGTAATCATAAAAAAAAGGAGATTATTCGAACAAGATTTGTTCATGACATATATCTCTTAGGTTTTGATGATGACATAGTATTAAAAGAACAATGGTGTTATCTAATGTGTGTTCAAAGTATGCAGGTTCTAAGACTTGAAAAGAAGGCATTCAGGATCTGATATAAGGACGCATTTGAGAGGAGCTGAGTTACTAGCTTCTGGTGGATCGGAACCTGAAGAACACTATCTAAGTGATGTCCGACTAGACTCTGAAGCTGAAGACCTCAGTATTAGAAGAGCAACATATTGTATTTACACTAAGTTATTGTATCAGCTTTTGGTGAACATTCAGAATTACTAATAAAGCTTGAGTTATATGTACTGCAGAAAGCAAGCTGCATTGTCAAATCAGCTTGTCAGCTAGAGTTTATTCTTCACAAGGCTCAAGAAGAGTTGACATGCTTTACAAATATCTACTCTCAATGGCTCTATAGTACAATATTACATGGAAGACACAATGGTGAAACATGTTAAACAATGGATTAAGATCTTTTGGTGTATCTCTCTGTCATACCCCAAATTTTGACCACTAAAGTTTCCCATCATTGTGTAAATCATCATCACAATATGGATGTACCTTTGTGCCTCATCAATCTTCTCAAGGAATTGTTGAGCATTCACTATAATCAAGCTTAGGGTTTCAAGCCCTCTCAGAGCCTTTAGACAAATGATCAATCAAGGAATGACATGATCTTCAACTTATCTAAACCTCTCAAACATCCACAAAGGATCAAGAGGACTCCCACATCAAGAATTAAGCACAAGAGTGCAACATTTCAAGTGGATCAAGCCTCAACTTCATCTAATACAAAGTCAACTGACGCAGAAAGTCAAAGTTTGACTTTTTGATCAACTATGAGCTTCACAAGCCATTACTCAAGAAAATATGATGGATGATTTAATTTGATTAAATTTAAATCAAGAAATCATGCAAAATTGCAAAATTGATCAAATTGAAAGAGACTTAGAAATTTTTTCTAAGTTAAAATCTTGTTCAAATGCACAACTTTTCAAGGTTGTAACTATTGATCCAAGCATCCATTGATTTTGAGTAAGAGCTACTTTTAAAGAGGGTATTTGATACTTCAACATTGTAGAAGGAATCAACTCAAAATATCATAAGGATTGAAAGATATAAGTGATCAAAGTTTGGAATTCTTAATGTCTGATGTTCTTACATTGCAAGGACATCACTAATATTTTTTCCAGCAAGAATGTCCCAACTTCAAGGATGTTTTTCTTCATGATCCAAGTTGATTCAAGCCAAACCTTGAACATCAAAGTTGAAGTACGTTATCTCAGATTTCCAGAAAGTTGTAGAACGTCCTTGTAGCATACTCGAGCAAGGAGATATGATTTTTGCAAAAAGCATTGATAAAGCAGAATTTTCATGACAGCTTTTAGGACAGATTTGACTACACAAGTTCAAGACCATTTTTGATGACTTTGCAAGCTGAACTGAGACCAAAGTCAAACATAAAAGTTAAAGTATGTCATTAGGGCTTTCCAAAATGTATAATAACTCCCATTAATTCAACTTGAGCAAGGAGTTATAAACCTCACAACAGGCCTTGCTCGAGCTGATTTTTTAGGACAGATTTTGTGCATTATTCTTGTGCCACCCAATTTTCAAACTTTGTCACCATGCAAGACAAGCATCAAAGAGGCAATTCACTTCAACTCAAAATATCATAGTGGATTAAAAGATACAAGTGATTGAACTTTTGAATTATTAATGTTCTTAATGTCTGATGTTCCAACATTGCATATGACATCACTAATATTTTTTCCAGCAAGAATGTCCCAACTTCAAGGATGTTTTTCTTCATGATCCAAGTTGATTCAAGCCAAACCTTGAACATGAAAGTTGAAGTACATCATCTCAGCTTTCCAGAAAGTCCTAGAACGTCCATGTAGCATACTCGAGCAGGGAGTTATGGATTTTACAAAAAGGCTTGCTGCAACTGAATTTTTCATGGGGCAGATTTGCACATTTCTTGTGCCACACGAATTTCCAAGCCTTTTCATCACTTTGGACACATCTGAGGATCAAATCTAAAGGGGACAATCACTAAGCCAAGCCTCCAAAGTCCTTGGAACAAGAAGTAGCATGCTATTCCTAAAAATCCCTAAAAGAGGGACAAGACTCCAATTTTGGATTGGAGCATTCAATGGAAGCATCAAGGTGGCATGGACTGAGCCATTCTCAACTGAATTCAGTCAAGACTTATCCAAGACCAAGGGAACCACAGCCCTGTGCCCTAACCTCTAGTCAATGGCTAGAGGAGACTTGGATTCTCATTGGACAACATTGGCCAAACCTCTACTGCAGTTGCCATTCACTATTGCTGCAAAAACAAACTTGCTCTACTATAAATAGAGCTCATTTGTGTTCAGTTTGAGTACACCAAAGCCATCAAACAGATGATTTCCTTAAAATCTCTTCTTTCACCTCAAATTTGCCTTCCAAAGTAAGTAATTCTGAGTTTTTGAGCTTGAGAGCTTTTCCATCACAATCAATCACATACACACCTCATATATATCATATGTAAGCTGTGCAAGCTATCACAAGTAACCTGTAATCACAAAATCACAAAGTCACCTCTCAAAACCTCAAAATGGCACTTTTTTGCATTTTCAAGCCATGTCTTGATTCAGTCACTTTCCAAACCAGATAAAACCTCAAACACACTCCAAATATCATCCTTGAACTATCCCAAATGGTTCCCAACATCTGGAACACCATTTGAGGGAGTTGCTATTTTGGTCACTTTTAACCCCTTTTGCAAGAAAGGAACAGTTTGTGTTTTTGCAGGTACCAGCTGATTCCAACCATCCTAAAAGCTTCTAAGAGGTCATTTGAGGGTGTCCAAAGCATCAAAGCATTTCTGGAACAAAGCACTTGGTAGGTTGCACAAAATCTCCAAAAAAAGAGGTAAAATTCATAACTTGAATTCTTTGAATCATGCTCTCCTTTGATGTCCACATACATGCATCATATTGAATAATTCTTGAAGCAAAAATGTAGTCCTTAATGCGTATTTTATGATCCTCCTACTGTTTGCACTTTAACATGTTTATATGTGGAGGTTATGTTGTTTTAAACTTAAGGTGCATATCTGATTTTTTGCCTTGTGTGTGCTGTACATTAAGTTTCAGTATGTATGAGTAATACCATTGGATTCCTTGCGAAAAATTGGTCAAGATAGGTTCTTACGGATTTCAATTTCGTTAAAAATTGAGAGAGTTATGAATGTTTGAAATTTTGATAAGCAAAGATGTTTAAACTTAAGGTGCAGATCTGGTTTTTTGCCTTGTGTGCGTTGTACATTAAGTTTCAGTATGTATGAGTGATACCATTGGATTCCTTGCAAAAAATTGGTCAAGATAGGCTCTTCCGGATCTTAATTCCGTTAAAAATTGAGAGTTATGAATGTTTGAAGTTTGATAAAAAAGATGTTGAAAACTCATGAAAGATGTCGAATGTGATGTTGTGACATCTTTCCTCTTTTTCTAAGTTTATCTTCAAAACTCAACCAATTATTTCACATAGCAAAAATCATCATTTTCAAAATCTGTTTTACACACTTCTTATTCATACTCCATAATATTTTAATCCACCAAAAAATCACAAAAAATATTATTATTTGATATATTTTTAATATATTCAAAAATATTGTTTTAAATTGTTTAAAATGCTTTTAAAATGATTTCTTTTTCTTGATTTTTAAAACCAAAATGATTTTAAATATTCATGTGGATAAAATACTTTTTCATAAACCTTAATCACTATTTATAACATGATTAATGATTTTATTTGATATTTTTTATCATTTTTTTACTTGATTTTTCTTTGAAAAATGCCCTTTAAAAAATGAAATTAGGGTTTTTGATTAATTCAACCCTCATCAAACTTTTTAAACACTCATGGGCCTCTAATAGAGTGTAAGACCCAACCCTTTGTAAATACAACCTATTTTGGGCCTCACTTATGGTATAAGTCCCGTTGTATTTCAAAAAGTTCGACGCGATCATCATCCGTTGAAAAACAAACCTTGGGCCTCTCCTTGAGCTATAAGACCCATTCAAAACTTTTGGGCCTCTCATTGAGCTATAAGACCCATTCAAAACTTTTGGGCCTCTAATAGAGAGTAAGACCCAATCCTTTTTTTGACCAAATCATTTTTGGGCCTCAGTGTATTGTATAAGTCCCGATACCATCAAAAACTAACGGCGCGATCATCGCCTTTTAAAAAATAACAACTGGGCCTCTCCTTGAGCTATAAGACCCATTCAAAACTTTTGGGCCTCTATTAGAGTGTAAGACCCAATCCCCTTTTAACCAAAACATTTTGGGCCTCCGATATTGTATAAGCCCCTTCGCGTTAAAAGAAAATCTCAGCGTGATCGCCATTTCAAACGGAAAAACAAACTTTGGGCCTACCCTCGTGTTATAAGCCCCACCCTTTTTCTTTAAAACTTTTGGGCCTCTTGAGAGAGTGTAAGACCCATCCCTTTGTACAGAAAACCTTTTTTGGGCCTCAGTCAATTGTATAAGTCCCTCTGTACAAATTTAATAGTGCGTTCACTGATAAAACCCTGGGCCTCTCCTTGAGCTGTAAGCCCCTAATATTTCTTTTTCAAAGCACTTTCTCCTTTGATTTTGAATATATTGTTGTTTTCAATCTTTCTTTGTTGAACAACTAACCAAACAGCATGGAAGCTCTACAACCGAGTAAGTGTTTATCTGCTTTCATTTACCGCTTTCATATACATATAACTGTATTGTGGGACTGTTTCACTGTAAGTCTTCTTTCATAAACTCATATCAACTGTGTAATAATAGTATAGATATTTAGAGTTTCCCCGGCAACTACGTCTAGAACTAGGTGACGTCATTTTGTTTATTTGTAGAAATAGACAACTAGATCCCTAATAGGATCACCAGATACAATATTCTCTTTAGCTGTCCTCATTAGGAATCATCAAGAAACTTTACTCCCAGAGATGAATGTATTCTCCGTGAATGGCATCTTTGAGTTTCTTCCAAATTCTCGAACTTTCCTAGCTTGATCTATTCTCGATGAATGGCATGTCTTGAATTTCTCGGGGTTTAGGGACCCATCGGCTTCTTAAAAGCATCGGCCTCCTCTTGGGCATCGTACAAGGACCCACAGGCTTCCTAAAAGCAACCTCGCCTCCTCTTGGGCTTAGTACAAGGACCCTTTGGCTTCTTAGAAGTATTCACAGCCTCCTCTTAGGCTTCGTATAATGATCTCTTCCCCCAGGAATGATAGCCTCCTCTTGGGCTTCGTACAAGGACCTCTCGGCTTCTTAAAAGTCTCTAGCCTCCTCTTGGGCTTCGTACAAATTATCCCGACAACCTCCTAGAGGTATAGGAACATAACTTAGTCATCTTCATAGAACAGTCCTTTCAAAGAGTCTACTACTGTTTCTCAAAGCATAGTACAAAAGATGAAACTCTAGACTTGGACAGTCTAATATCCATGAGTCTCAAAGACGTTCTCAAGTGACCCCTTTGTTAAATAGGAAGAAAACCCGTAGACTCGGACAGTCTCAATACCCTTTGGATTTCCCATTTCCTTAAAGAACATGAAATAACCCCAATCCTCGAATCAAATCCTTGAGTACAGTGTTACTCATATAAGAACTGATTTTCTCTTTCAAAATCAGTATATTGGACCTGTCACTCAACTGAAACAGTTACAATAGCCTCCTCTTGGGCTTTGTATAGTGATTCTTCCCAGCGAAGCAAACGTTTAGCCTCTCTCTTGGGCTTTGTACGAAACACATAAGAGACTCCCTCGTTGAGTCAATCACCCCTTTAGCCTTCATCTCGGGCTTTATACGAGATACAAAAAGGTTCTTATTGAGCCAAACAAATGTTAGCCTCCATCTCGGGCTTCGTACGAGATACAAAAACTCTCTTGTTGAGTCAAATAGCCTCCATCTCGGGCTTTATACGAGATACCAAAAGACTCCCTCGTTGAGTCAAACAACGTTTGGCCTCTCTCTCTCGGGATTTGTACGAGACACATGATAGCCTCCTCTTAGGCTTTGTATAAGAAAACCACTGGTTGATCCAATCAACCTTTTAGCGTTAAAGCTGTGCCTCGTTCAGAGTACACAAACATCAACAACTCCTCCCCTTTCATCTAATTGCTATAAGCGGCAAGCCTCTGGATCATCTACATCCATGCCACTGTCCCTCTTTTAGCATGAGAAATTCCTAAGGAAAGATAGCATTGCTCTACACTGAGTTAAAGTCTTATCCTCCAGGTTAAAATCCCCTAGAAATGAAATTATGGCATTGTCGGATTCGCACATCCCGGTTAAAGTAATTCTCCTTTATAACCAGCCACCCAACAGTTGTGACAGACAAACCCTTCTTTAGAGATGACAAATTCTCTCTAAAGTCAAGGCCCTTCAGCTTCATGTCTTGGGCTTTGAACAAGACACAAATAGACCCTTTAGCTTCACATCTTGGGCTTTGAACAAGATAAAATACCCTTTAGCTTCACGTCTTGGGCTTTGAACAAGACACCAAAACACCATTTCCTCCCATAGAATAGGAGGAACTACGAACGCTCTGATTTCCCTGTTTCGGTAAACGGGAATACGTAGGCATAAGATTGAAAAAAAAATCTTAGCGAGCACAATCAACAAATAACCCAAAATCCCATATATCCTAATCTGAAGCAGTATCCTAACAAAAAGAGAAAAATCAGTATTGGCGAAAATACAAATAACCAGTACAAAGGCCCCCCACATTGATAGCATTCGTAACCTAACAGACCGCTGTTTAAACTCAGTATGCAAGCAGGGTTAATTGGAGACATCTATTTCCCTTCCTTCGTCAGCTTTAATAGGATAAAAAATGAATCGACCTGTAGTAAGCTCAAACCGCAGAGAGCGGCCGCGCTTAAGAACCGCGTCCAAAATCGCTCGCTACAGAAAAATGGCGCCCACCGTGGGAACGTTCACTGACTTTCTTAAAATTTAAGGTGAAAACCTTGGACGAATCTTTTTCATGGCGGTGGCCACCACAGAAAAATGGCGCCCACCGTGGGGCCCTTCTAACCTTTTTTTTCTTCTTCACTTATGTGAAAACCACAGATTGGGGCCTCCGCCGGGGAACCCATTTTCTGTCAGGAACTTAGGATTCATAGCTATAAAGGTCTAGGATGTTTAGGACAAATATATATATTGCTTTTCCTAATTGCTATACGTGTTTATTTTTCTGCTAATGGAAATGTGTGTGATGCCGCATGTGGAAAGATTGAGTATACACTTAAGATAAGTGATGGTGACGAGGTCGACCATCAACCTCAGTGAAGGCTGACTAATGTAACCATTCTCTCACCTACACAATGGGTCGGTTGTGATGCCTGAGAAGCTGAGGAGCCAAACCCTTACGTAGTGCGAAAGCTATCGGAAATAGTTGTCACGCGATACTACCCTCATTTGAGGCTGGTGATCTATTCTCTTTGAATGGCACTTACTCTAAGATTGCTCTACAACTCGCTGGCGATCCGCTTATTGTTTTGCTTTCCTGGGAGAAGCTGATGATAATGAGTACAGGTACAAAAATCACCCTAGTACAAACCTTTGGGGATGGGTAGAGCCTTGACTTCATGACAACGACCCTTTGACCCCATGTTTTTTCTATGTTTTTGTGTGCTGCATTCATGCATTCATTTAAAAAACATTAAAACATTAAAAGATTTTCTCTTCTAGTCTCTCTGTTTTTCAAAATTAAACTAAGACTGTGATTGCAAATATCAGAGAAGAGGATTACGCTAATGGATTTCGGTAGAAGGAGAACTCATACGTACACCTTCAAGGTTCCAAAACTAGAGGATTTGAGAAGGTTAGCAAGGATGATCACTAACCCTGAGGCTTTCAGAGCCAAGCACGGAGGTTTGCTACCACTGTTAAGAGTCCATGTGATTGAGGGAATCATGGATGCGCTCATTCAGTTTTTCGATCCGGTTTATCACTGTTTCACATTCCCGGATTACCAGCTAGCATCAACGCTGGAGGAATATTCTCATCTGACTGATCTACACATTACTTATCAAGCTCCATTTTCTGGACTGGAAGAAATTCCAAAGAATCAGACCATTGCCAGAGCAATTCATTTGGACGAGTCTGAGGTCAGGACTCACATGACCACTAAGGGTGGCATCCAAGGTTTGCCAGCCCAGTTCTTGACAAAGAAAGCCTTGTATTTTGCCAGTATAGTAAACATGATTGCTTTTGATAGCGTCTTTGTCTTGCTCACCTACGGGTTATTTTTGTTTCCCAACATTGATAACTTCGTCGATATCAACGCCATTAAGGTTTTTCTCATTGGAAATCCTGTACCGACTTTTCTCGCAGATGCGTATCATTCTGTACACTTGGGGAATTTGTACAGTGGAGGGGAGATCACGTGCTGTGTACCTCTGCTTTACAAATGATTCATCTCCCACTTGCCCAAGTCTGCTGCTTTTTGGGATTGCAAGAGTGCCTTATGTTGGTCGCAGAAGATCATGTCCCTTACCAACTCTGATATAGATTAGTGTAATAGGATCTATGATGGAATCAGAGTCATTGACCGTTGTGGAAACTTCCCCAGCGTACCCCTTATAAGAACTAAGGGAGGAATCAATTACCATCCAGTTCTCGTTCTCCGTCAATTTGGATACCCGATGAGACACATCCCACGGGGTGTTCATCTGGAAGGTCTTTTCTTCAAGGAAGGAGAAAGTGACAGAGCACTAAAGATGGAAATAGTGCACGCTTGGAAACACGTTCATAAGAAAGGACGGGAGTCTCTAGGAAAACCAGACTGTGTCTCGGTGGAGCCTTATCTCCACTGGGTACAAACTAGAGCTCTCAAGCTAAAGATGCCTTATCCTCGTTACGGAATTCTTCCGCCGAGGGAATCTGTCATGTACTTCATGACGAAAACTGAAAAGCTTCAGGTTACTCTCAACAAAGTTCAAAAGGAGAGAAGGTCTTGGAAGAACAAGTACCGCACCCTCGATGTGGAGTGTATCAAAATACAGCAACTACTGAAAGAGAAAGATGCTCTGATTGAAATTTTGGAGCAACATGGTGTAGAGAATCAGGATGACCAAAGGAATTTGCTCGCTCCTTTCACTTGGCAAAGGAATGACAACCCGACAACGGCTCAAGAGCCCCGGTCAAAGAAAAGGAAGATACCAGAATCAGCACCCGAGTTCTCTCGGGACCCATTAGCTTAGGTTTCTGTTTTTGCACTTTGTAATCTACTGTATTTCCGTTTCTGTAATCCTTTGAATTTCAATAAAAAGGGGTTTCCCCACTGTTTGATATTTGCAATCTAATTGTCGAAGTTTATTTTGATTAAACAACCAGAAAATAATTAATATAATCATCGCATTCATCATTCTCACATCGCGTATTCTTCTTCCCTACGAATCTCACGTTTGTGTCTCGGTTCTAGAGTCAAACTGTCTCATTCGTACAATACTCGGGCTAATCGTCAGAAAAAGATGGATGATCTTGAGGAAGAGAACAGAGAGTTGAAAGAAGATATCGACGCTCTGAGAGAGGATATGAGAAAGCTTTGTAACAACATGCAAGCCATGGCAGAAGCTCAGCTACAAAGGACTGTGATCTCAGAGATCACCTCAGCACCCATAGTGAAGAAGTTTGATCCTAGGTATCAGATGCCGAAAGATCATCCTTGTGGCATGCCTGTTAACTATATCCCGGAAGGATATGTTCCGCCGATCGCTGAAGATCAGGGAATCATAGCAGAAGCCGCTGGTCCTGAAGGTTACAAACTTCGGGAAATCGAAGATGCCAGAGGCATATTGAAGACTCCTGAAGGTTACAAACTTTGAGAAATGCCAAGACTCACTGTCGTAGTCATGGTACCACCCCCTGTGGTGCACACTGTCCCAGAAGGATAGATTCCGCCAATACCTACTGGTAAAAAGGAAATTATGTTTGATAGAATGGATGATTTCCAGGAATAGTTCTTGGAAATGTAGAAGGAACTGCAAGCCATTCGCGGTCAGGATCTATTTGGAAAGGAAGTCGCAGACCTCTACTTGGTCCCCAATGTGAAAGTCCCGCACAAGTTCGAAGTGCCCGACTTTGAAAAATACAAGGGTAACTCTTGCCCTCAAAGCCATCTGGTGATGTACACTCGGCGAATGTCAGCTCAGACGGAGAATCAGGACCTACTGATTCACTACTTTCAGGATAGTTTAACCGGTGCCGCATTAAAATGGTACATGGGTTTAAACCGTGCTATGATTAGCACATTCAGAGATCTTGGTACTGCCTTCGTCCAACAATACAAATATAATTTGGACATGGCGCCCGACAGAGATCAACTCAGATCAATGTCGCAAAAGGACAAGGAAACCTTTAAGGAGTATGCTCAAAGGTGGCGTGAAATTGCCGCTCAAATTTGTCCACCTCTTGAGGAAAAAGAGATGACAAAGATCTTCTTAAAAACCTTAAGCTCATTTTACTATGACCGAATGGTTGCCAGTGCGCCCAGTGATTTCACCGAGATGGTGGGCATGGGTGTACGTCTTGAGGAAGCCGTCCGAGAAGGACGTTTGGTAAAAGACACTGGATCGACGAGCGGTACTAAAAAATACTATAGTCCTCTCCCTAAGAAAAAAAAGAAAGATATTGGGAATATCTCTCTTGGAAAGCAAAGGCGGCGTTATCAGCCGGTAGTAGCTGTAACTCCTGCTATCAGCCCTGCGCCTATTCCTACATGTCAACCTCAGGTTGTGCAGAGCCAACCTAGTCAACAAAGGACACAACAGCCTCTTCAGCAGGATCGTCCTCCATATAACAACAACCGTACAACATGACCACCAGAGTTTGATCCTATACCCATGTTGTACGCAGAACTATTTCCGTTACTACTGGCTAAGGGGCACATCCAGACTAAGTCTCCTCTTACAGTACCGAAAAATCCGCCTTTTTAGTTTAAGGTGGATCAAACATGCCCTTATCATCAAGGAGGATCAGGGCATAACATTGAGAATTGTCTCAATTTTAAATCTGACGTGCAAAAGCTTGTTAGGAGCGGGCTCTTATCTTTCAAAGATACGAATCCCAATGTTCTCACGAACCCGCTGCCTCAACACGAGAAAGCTGCAGTCAATCTGATTGAGAGAGAGTCTAACAACGTCTATCAAATTCACGATGTACTCTTATTGAGGACCAATTTGGTCAAGATGCATTGTAGACAGAGTGGATATAGCCATGTGCCACCTCATAATTATCATCAATGTGATGTCTGCTCTAAAAACAATCAAGGATGTTCGGTAGTGCAAGCAGCTCTACTGGAACAGATGGATCTCGGATGGATCCAAGAGCACCGAGTTCATGGAGTTAACATGGTCTATACAAACTCCAACGTCATTCAGAACTACGACATCTGTGCAATGAATATCAACTTGGTGGCAATGCGCTCAAGGCAAAGCCAGTATCATAACCTGCCACGGCACGATTACAGTTCCTGTCTGACTTGCTCGGTAAACAAACAGGGATGCTCTTTCATACAGGAGGCCCTCCAGTGTCAGATGGATCTTTGATGGATCCAAGACTACCATGATGGGAACCCTTATCAAATCAACATGGTTCAGATCTTCGATATTCGCGCGATGAATACTAACTTGGTAGAGTTACATGCTGAGCAGGTCCGACTCGGTTTCTTAATATCACACGACTATCAAAGCTGTAAAGCAGGTTGCGAAAACGATTGAGGTTGTACCCTTGTTCAGGAGGCACTTCAGTACTTGTTAAATCACTGGTGGATGCCAATTTATATGGATGAAGATACTCAGCAGATTAGTATCAATAACAGAAACCCCACTCGGCGTCAAAGTCAGGATGTCCGACTCATGGAAGCTAACCTAGTGAGGTTACATTGTATTCAAAGTGGACGTGGCTAGGTGTCACCACACAATTATGAACGTTGTGGATTCTGTTCGGAAAGTAACCAAGGGTGCTACCTTGTGCGAGCAGCTCTCCAGGGGCAATTGGATCGTGGAGAGATTCGCCCATATTCGGGTTCTGGACCCATCAACTGGACGCCGAACTACCTTGCTGATCAAGTCGAGGACGTTGTCACAATCTCTGGTCATCATAGGACCAGGGATGTTTTTGCCATTATCCCTCTACTTGACAAATCTAAAGTTCCCAACCGGGAACGGATTGAGATTACTTATGATGGTCAGAAAAATCAGAAGGTTCCCATAGTCATCTATCTACCGGGACCATTACCGTATGAATCAACTAAGGTTATCCCTTACAAATACGGTGCGACAATAATTGAAAGTGGAAAGGAAATTCCATTACCCTCCGTCGTGAATATTGCAGACATCAGTCGTGTAACACGGAGCGGTCGAATCTTCAACCGAGGAGTTTAACCTCCTAACAAGGAAAAGGAACTTCAGACAGAAGCTCCTGATCCATCAGGCGGTCAATCCAGTAATCCCGACCTTTCGAAAAATAATGATGAGATGCTGAAGCTCATCCAAAGGAGTGAATATAACATTGTTGATTAGCTGTTACAAACTCCTTTAAAGGTCTCGGTATTATCACTGTTACTCAGTTCAGAAGCACACAGAGAGGCTCTACAGAAAGTCTTGGAGCAAGCCTTTGTGGAACAGGATGTAACAATCAGACAGTTCAATAGTATTGTCTCTAACATCATTTCCTGCAATCACTTCGGATTTAGTGATGAGGAATTACCCGAAGAGGGTCGCCGTCATAACATGGCGCTCAACATTACAGTTAACTGCCAGGACGATGCTTTAGCCAGCGTACTGGTAGACACAGGGTCAGCCCTGAATGTTATGCCGAAGTCCACTTTGATGCAATTATCATTCAAAGGCCCTCCAATGAGAATGAGCGAGGTCGTCGTCAAAGCGTTTGACGGATCCTAAAAAACAGTTATCGGCAAAGTTGATCTTCCCATAACTATCGGTCCTTACACTTTCCTAGTCACTTTCCAGGTCATGGACATCCGGGCAACGTACAGTTTTTATTAGAGAGACCTTGGATACATCAGGCTGGAGCGGTCACTTCGACCCTCCACTAAAAGCTAAAGTTCATTCAGAACGATCAACTTGTCACAACTATGGAGAACAGGCCTTGGTCGTGAGTAACTTATCATCATCTACTTGTGTAGAACCTGAGGAGGTTATTGGAACGCAGTTCTAAGCACTGACAGTGAGCAAGGATAATCAATCCCAAGGAGGAACCTCGATTTCCTCATACAAAGATGTTATCAAAGCGGTCGAGAGTACCGATACAACCGGATGGGGACAGCTTGTCATTCCTATTAACAATAAAACAAAGAAGGGTCTTGGTTTTTCTGCAACCTGTACCCAGACAGCTGCCAGCGATGGAAGTCTTCATCCCATTCAGAACTTCTTCCACAGTGGAGGTTTTCTTCACCCAGTCCCTCAAGCAGTCCATGCTATCAATGAGGAATATCCCTCTGACACAGAGGAAGAGTGGAAGTCCTATCTTAACAAGGACGGTTATATGTCTCAGGACGAAATGCAAACTCCTTTTTGCTTTCCTACAAAGAGTCTGAGATTTATACAAAGGTCAGACGTCGAAATGATATATGGAGATTGTGATCCGGAAGGATGCCGTGCTCCACCAAATTCGTTATAGGAGGACACTCTGATGAAAGACAACTTTGACCATAATTACTATGGCCCGATGGATGGCCTGCCAATGTGGCAACCTTACCCAGGAGACTTGGGGCAAGAGAGTCAGCCGAACAATGAAAGTCAGCTGACCGTCATTGAACAGAATACCTGTGTCCCCACCATGTCATGGGATCAACACTCAGGTCATTCAGAAACTACTCAACATGACGATGAATTTGCAATGTTTGTAGGACTTAAATTCATCAACTATGCTTTTCCCGAGGTCAACGTCATCGAGAGGGATGACTCCTCTAGTTCGAAAGAAGTGTGGGATACCTTGGGACAACCGAGTGGAAAATTTGACTATATGGTCAAGTACACCGCTCCCGAAAGCTCTCGTATCAGGCTCGAAGACATCCAGCCAACTGGATGGGGAGATACAGTTGAGAGCACAAATGCTATGCAAAATACAACAAAGGAATCCTCCTATGACAACTCTGCCTGGGAGACAGATTCCAATGATCCTGCTCCACCAGAAATCAGCGTCATTTCTGAAGACAAATCAAGGAAGGTGCCAGACTTTGTGATTCACCGAGGAGTTCGCCGGCAATGGGTTGCTGTCGATGTTCCGAAGGTTGTTCACCAGTCAAAGTAATTGTCATCTTTAACCTTTCACCCTGCCCAGGTGAAACAGATGTTTTGATAGGGCTCGCTTTTTGTAAATTTCCCTCTTCGCTCCGCCCAAAGCGACAAAGTTTTGTTTTATAGGGTTGTAGTTTCAAGAATCGACTTGTTCATTAATAAAATAATGTCGTTCTGTAATTTCCGCATTAATTGCCATTTTCCATTTTTGTTTTTTTCAGAAAATGGTAATCCTAAAAAATGATTCAAATAATAAAAACAAGCAGTAATAAAAAAAATACACTGCACACACTTGTATTCTCTCTATCTCTTCTAAACACGAATTATCACGTCATGCAGATTGCTTGTTTTACACCCTGTTGAAACATACGATCCGATGCCTTCTCCCGACTTTGAGTTCCCGGTATTTGGGGCTGAAGAAGAAGTTGACGACGAAATTCCAGAAGAGATCTCCTGACTACTCAGACAAGAGGAAAGGTCCATTGAACCTTACAAAGAGCCGTTGGGAACGATAAACTTGGGTTCAGAAAAAGAGAGAAAAGAAATCAGGATTGGGGCACTGCTCAGTCCAACTGCCAAAGAGAGTTTGACAAAGCTTCTCAAAGAATTTCCCTATGTATTCGCTTGGTCCTATCAGGATATGCCGGGGTTGGATACCAGCATCGTGGAACATCACTTACCGTTAAGATCGGAATATCCGCCGGTAAAGCAAAGGTTGAGATGGACTCACCCGGACATGGCCATCAAAATCAAAGAGGAGGTACAGAAACATATTGACGCGGGTTTCCTCGCTACATCTGAATATCCTCAATGGTTATCCAACATCGTACCTGTTCCCAAAAAGGATGGAAAGGTCAGAATGTGTGTTGATTACAGGGATCTGAACAAGGCAAGTCCAAAGGACGACTTTCCTTTACCACACATTGACATGCTGGTTGAAAGTACAGCAAAGTTCAAAGTTTTCTCCTTCATGGATGGATTCTCGGGCTATAACCAGATTAAAATGGTGCCGAAAGACATGGAGAAAACTTCGTTCATTACCCCATGGGGTACCTTTTGTTACAAGGTGATGTCGTTCGGCTTGAAGAACGCCGGGGCAACCTATCAAAGGGCCATGACTACTCTGTTTCATGACATGATACACAAAGAAATCGAGGTATATGTCGATGATATGATTGCAAAATAAAAAATAGAGAGTGAGTCCATTGAACATCTGTCAAAATTGTTCGAACGTTTAAGAAAATTCAAGCTCCGCTTGAATCCTAACAAGTGCACCTTCGGTGTCCGTTCGGGGAAACTCTTAGGGTTCATCGTCAGCCAGAAAGGGATTGAGGTTGATCCTGACAAGGTCAAGGCCATTCAAGAAATGCCTTCTCCGAAAACTGAAAAACAAGTCAGAGGATTCCTGGGACGTTTGAACTACATTTCCAGATTCATATTCCTCATGACCGCGACATGCGCGCCAATATTCAAACTACTCAAGAAGATACAATCTTTTCTCACTGATTCCCGGGGCAAGTGGACTCCGAATTATGATGGCCCCTATGTGGTCACGAAAGCTTTCTCAGGCGGTGCCTTGAGACTTGCAACCATGAACGGAGAGGAATTTGCCTACCCTACAAACGTTGATGTAGTCAAGAAATACTTCGCCTAAACTAAAAAAAAAAAACATCTCGGTGGATTGAAAACCCGAAAGGGCGGTCCAGGCAAAAGTTAGAGACATGAAAAAAATCATCCCGATGGATTGGAAATCTCATAGTACAATCCAGGCAAAAATTAGGGATAATGGCAATTAACTATGTTCAACAGAGGCAAGTCCCTCAGCAGCAGCAGCAGTTACATCATCCATCGGAGGAAAACTCTAGTCAAGGTCATCTTCGACAGAAGCCCAGGATGTCCCAAATTTAAAGTTGGTAGAAGGATAGTTGTCGTTATGTTTCAATGTAGCCCTTTTCCCTGTAAATTACCATTTTCAAACTTTGTATATACTCTATGGAATCACGCGTTTGGCTGATCTCCATCCTATCAATAAAATTTGAGCCCTTGTGCTTTTGTTTGCAATTCTTATTTGTTTTAGCTTTACAGAACAACATTTTAATATGATCAACGATTCTTGAAATAAAACAAAAGTGAATTTACTTGTTAAAATTTTTTCTGCTTTTTAATAAAGACGGCAATTTCTTTTGACTGTTGAACATCATAAGAACATCGGTCGCTTCTCCAGAAGTAATCGAACCCCAAAGTGTAGAATCAAAGTACTCCTTCTAAACCATAACGCCTGAATGAAGGGATCAACTGTGTCAGAGACCTTGTTTCGTCTGACACGCCTCGGCTGAGTTCTTATCTCCTAAGCCCAATCAACGGTATTCCCCGCAGGGACTATCTCTCCTATGCAAGGTAGAATTGCTACTTTTTTGACCAATGGTACTTCTTCGCCCCACGATGGCCGAGTATCCAGTTGTGTTCACTCGTTAGTCTATATGTCGCGTCAGTTTTGTCAGCATATACATACATACATCATGCATTATTGATTTACATTTACATTCATATTGCATCACTATCACTCTAGTCGGTCTTATCCCCTAGTGATAACAGTCCTCTCGATCGAGTTGTCAGTTCTTGCCTCGTCAGGAAACGCTGCGTTTGAACAACCTCGCCTCCAGTTTATTTCTGGAAGGAAGTTGGCCCTTGACCACTTTGATAACTTGAACCTCTGAAAAGCCAGAGAACCTTCAGTCAGATGTCACTCTTCGCCATTGAAGATGATACCCTTGATTTCCCGGATTAAGGAAAATCCACAAAGAAATCCTCGTAATCAGAGATTCGGCAGCACGTCAGTTTCTCTCCGAAAAAAACCGCTGACGAAAAGGTCATCGGCACCTCAAAATTGGACCCCATCATATGGCATTTCTCCGGGAAGATCCCGAGAAAAGTATGATGTAAGATCCCCAAGCGAAGAAAGCTCTCAAGAGACTCGTATTCTCCAAATAGAGTCAACAAATGGCGTCTCCAACAGAGAAGTTTGTACACCTCTACAATTCAGACGACAGGGTCCCCCCAGCGAGTCTGACATCAGAGTTTTTTTGTCAAATGGCATCTCCCCAGGAAATTCCGGCGAGAAGTTTGAGGAAAACCACTACGAATAGCGTCCCTTGTCAATAAAGTTTATTGACAAAAGAAACTAAGACCAGTTCCTTGGTAGGAAACCAGGATCAAGGGGAAGTTTAAATTAGAAAACTGAGACCAGTTCCTTGGTAGGAAACCAGGATCGAGGGGAAGTTTAGATCAGAAACTAAGACCAGTTCCTTGGTAGGAAACCAGGATCGAGGGGAAGTTTAAATCAAGAACTTAGACCAGTTCCTTGGTAGGAAACCAGGATCGATGGGAAGTTGACAAGAGAAACTAAGACCAGTTCCTTGGTAGGAAACCAGGATCGAGGGGAAGTTTAAATCAGAAACTTAGACCAGTTCCTTGGTAGGAAACTAGGATCGAGGGGAGGTTTATTTCAAAAGAAAACTGAGACCAGTTCCTTGGTAGGAAACCAGGATCGAGGGGAAGTCTACCTTTTCTAAGCATCATTGCTTAGCAAAAGAAGTTGAATGCACAAGCTGCCATTCATAGCCATCAAAATTTCGGGTATTCCGATATTTAATCCTCTTGCACCTCGAATGCCCGAATACCTTCGTCATTCACACCTTCGGGTCCAAGAAGATTAAATAGGGGCATCTGTCATACCCCAAATTTTGACCACTAAAGTTTCCCATCATTGTGTAAGTCATCATCACAATATGGATGTACCTTTGTGCCTCATCAATCTCCTCAAGGAATTGTTGAGCATTCACTATAATCAAGCTTAGGGTTTCAAGCCCTCTCAGAGCCTTTAGACAAATGATCAATCAAGGAATGACATGATCTTCAACTTGTCTAAACCTCTCAAACATCCACAAAGGATCAAGAGGACTCCCACATCAAGAATTAAGCACAAGAGTGCAACATTTCAAGTGGATCAAGCCTCAAGTTCATCTAATACAAAGTCAACTGACGTAGAAAGTCAAAGTTTGACTTTTTGGTCAACTATGAGCTTCACAAGCCATTACTCAAGAAAATATGATGGATGATTTAATTTGATTAAATTTAAATCAAGAAATCATGCAAAATTGCAAAATTGATCAAATTGAAAGAAACTTAGAAATTTTTTCTAAGTTAAAATCATGTTCAAGTGCACAACTTTTAAAGGTTGTAACTATTGATCCAAGCATCCATTGATTTTGAGTAAGAGCTACTTTTAAAGAGGGTATTTAATACTTCAACATTGTAGAAGGAATCAACTCAAAATATCATAAGGATTGAAAGATATAAGTGATCAAAGTTTGGAATTCTTAATGTTTGATGTTCTGACATTGCATAGGACATCACTAATATTTTTTCCAGCAAGAATGTCCCAACTTCAAGGATGTTTTTCTTCATGATCCAAGTTGATTCAAGCCAAACCTCGAACATCAAAGTTGAAGTACGTTATCTCAGCTTTCCAGAAAGTTGTAGAACGTCCTTGTAGCATACTCGAGCAAGGAGATATGATTTTTGCAAAAAGCATTGATAAAGCAGAATTTTCATGATAGCTTTTAGGACAGATTTGACTACACAAGTTCAAGACCATTTTTGATGACTTTGCAAGCTGAACCGAGACCAAAGTCAAACATCAAAGTTAAAGTATGTCATTAGGGATTTCCAAAATGTATAATAACTCCCATTAATTCAACTTGAGCAAGGAGTTATGAACCTCACAATAGGTCTTGCTTGAGCTGATTTTTTAGGACAGATTTTGTGTACTTTTCTTGTGCCACCCAATTTTCAAACTTTGTCATCATGCAAGACAAGCATCAAAGAGGTAATTCACTTCAAATCAAAATATCATAGTGGATTAAAAGATACAAGTGATTGAAGTTTGGAATTATTAATGCTCTTAATGTCTGATGTTCCAACATTGCATAGGACATCACTAATATTTTTTCCAGCAAGAATGTCCCAACTTCAAGGATGTTTTTCTTCATGATCCAAGTTGATTCAAGCCAAACCTTAAACATCAAAGTTGAAGTACATCATCTCAGATTTCCAAAAAGTCCTAGAATGTCCATGTAGCATACTCGAGCAGGGAGTTATGGATTTTACAAAAAGGCTTGCTGCAGCTAAATTTTTCATGGGGCAGATTTGCACATTTCTTGTGCCACACAAATTTCCAAGCCTTGTCATCACTTTGGACACATCTGAGGATCAAATCTAAAGGGGACAATGACTGAGCCAAGCCTCCAAAGTCCTTGGAACAAGAAGTAGCATGCTATTCCTAAAAATCCCTAAAAGAGGGACAAGACTCCAATTTTGGATTGGAGCATTCAATGGAAGCATCAAGGTGGCATGGACTGAGCCATTCTCAACTGAATTCAGTCAAGACTTATCCAAGACCAAGGGAACCACAGCCCTGTGCCCTAACCTCTAGTCAATGGCTAGAGGAGACTTGGATTCTCATTGGACAACATTAGTCAAACCTCTGCTACAGTTGCCATTCACTATTGCTACGAAAACAAACTTGCTCTACTATAAATAGAGCTCATTTGTGTTCAGTTTGAGTACACCAAAGCCATCAAACAGATGATTTCCTCAAAATCTCTTCTTTCACCTCAAATTTGCCTTCCAAAGCAAGTAATTCTTAGTTTTTGAGCTTGAGAGCTTTTCCATCACAATCAATCACACACGCACCTCATATATATCATATGTAAGTTATGCAAACTATCACAAGTGACCTGTAATCACAAAATCACAAAGTCACCTCTCAAAACCTCAAAATGGAACTTTTTTGCATTTTTCAAGCCATGTCTTGATTCAGTCACTTTTCAAACTAGATAAAACCTCAAACACACTCCAAATATCATCCTTGAACTATCCCAAATGGTTCCCAACATCTGGAACACCATTTGAGGGAGTTGCTATTTTGGTCACTTTTAACCCCTTTTGCAAGAAAGGGACAGTTTGTGTTTTTGCAGGTACCAGCTGATTCCAACCATCCTAAAAGCTTCTAAGAGGTCATTTGAGGGTGTCCAAAGCATCAAATCATTTATGGAACAAAGCACTTGGTAGGTTGCACAAAATCTCCAAAAAAAAAGGTAAAATTCATAACTTGAATTCTTTGAATCATGCTCTCCTTTGATGTCCACATACATGCATCATATTGAACAATTCTTGAAGCAAAAATGTAGTCCTTAATGCGTATGTTATGATCCTCCTACTGTTTGCACTTTAACATGTTTAGACGTGGAGTTTATGTTGTTTTAAACTTAAGGTGCATATCTGGTTTTTTGCCTTGTGTGTGCTGTACATTAAGTTTCAGTATGTATGAGTAATACCATTGGATTCCTTGCGAAAAATTGGTCAAGATAGGTTCTTACGGATTTCAATTTCGTTAAAAATTGAGAGAGTTATGAATGTTTGAAAATTTGATAAGCAAAGATGTTTAAACTTGAGGTGCAGATCTGGTTTTTTGCCTTGTGTACGCTGTACATTAAGTTTCAGTATGTATGAGTGATACCATTGGATTCCTTGCGAAAAATTGGTCAAGATATGCTCTTCCAGATCTTAATTCCGTTAAAAATTGAGAGAGTTATGAATGTTTGAAGCTTGATAAAAAAGATGTTGAAAACTCATGAAAGATGTCGAATGTGATGTTGTGACATCTTTCCTCTTTTTCTTAGTTTATCTTCAAAACTCAAACAATTATTTCACATAGCAAAAATCATCATTTTCAAAATCTGTTTTACACACTTCTTATTCATACTCCATAATATTTTAATCCACCAAGAAATCACAAAAAATATTCTCATTTGATATATTTTTAATATATTCAAAAATATTGTTTTAAATTGTTTTAAATGCTTTTAAAATAATTTCTTTTTCTTGATTTTTAAAACCAAAATGATTTTAAATATTCATGTGGATAAAATACTTTTTCATAAACCTTAATCACTGTTTATAACATGATTAATGATTTTATTTGATATTTTTTATCATTTTTTTACTTGATTTTTCTTTGAAAAATGCCCTTTAAAAAATGAAATTAAGGTTTTTGATTAATTCAACCCTCATAAAACTTTTTAAACACTCATGGGCCTCTAATAGAGTGTAAGACCCAACCCTTTGTAAATACAACCTATTTTGGGCCTCACTTATGGTATAAGTCCTGTTGTATTTCAAAAAGTTCGACGCGATCATCATCCGTTGAAAAACAAACCTTGGGCCTCTCCTTGAGCTATAAGACCCATTCAAAACTTTTGGGCCTCTCCTTGAGCTATAAGACCCATTCAAAACTTTTGGGCCTCTAATAGAGTGTAAGTCCCAATCCTTTTTTTGACCAAATCATTTTTGGGCCTCAGTGTATTGTATAAGTCCCGATACCGTCAAAAACAAACGGCGCGATCATCACCTTTTGAAAAATAACAACTGGGCCTCTCCTTGAGCTATAAGACCCATTCAAAACTTTTGGGCCTCTACAATCCACTTTTAACCAAAACATTTTGGGCCTCAGATATTGTATAAGCCCCTTCCCGTTAAAAGAAAATCTCGGCGCGATAGCCATTTCAAACGGAAAAACAAACTTTGGGCCTACCCTCGTGTTATAAGCCCCACTCTTTTTCTTTAAAACTTTTGGGCCTCTTGAGAGAGTGTAAGACCCATCCCTTTGTACAGAAAACCTTTTTTGGGCCTCAGTCACTTGTATAAGTCCCTCTGTACAAATTCAACAGTTTGCTCACTGATAAAACCCTGGGCCTCTCCTTGAGCTGTAAGCCCCAAATATTTCTTTTTCAAAGCACTTTCTCCTTTGATTTTGAATATACTGTTGTTTTCAATCTTTCTTTGTTGAACAACTAACCAAACAGCATGGAAGCTCTACAACCGAGTAAGTGTTTATCCGCTTTCATTTACCGCTTTCATATACATATAATTGTATTGTGGGGCTGTTTCGTTGTAAGTCTTCTTTCATAAACTCATATCAACTGTCTAATAATAGTATAGATATTTAGAGTTTCCCCGGCAACTACATCTAGAACTAGGTGACGCCGTTTCGTTTATTCGTAGAAATAGACAACTAGATCCCCAATAGGATCACCAGATACAGTCTTCTCTTCGGCTGTCCTCATTAGGAATCGTTAAGAAACTCTACTCCCAGATATTAATGTATTCTCCGTGAATGGCATCTTTGAGTTTCTTCCAAATTCTCAAACTTTCCTGGCTTGATCTATTCTCGGTGAAGGGCATGTCTTAAATTTCTCGGGGTTTGGGGACCCTTCGGCTTCTTAAAAGCATCGGCCTCCTCTTGGGCATCGTACAAGGACCCACAGGCTTCCTAAAAGCAACCCCGCCTCCTCTTGGGCTTAGTACAAGGACCCTTCGGCTTCTTAAAGTATTCACAGCCTCCTCTTAGGCTTCGTATAATGATCTCTTCCCCCAGGAATGATAGCCTCCTCTTGGGTTTCGTACAAGGACCTCTCGGCTTCTTAAAAGTCTCTAGCCTCTTCTTGGGCTTCGTACAAATTGTCCCGACGACCTCCTAGAGGTATAGGAACAGAACTTAGTCATCTTCATAGAACAGTCCTTTCAAAGAGTCTACTACTGTTTCTCAAAGCATAGTACAAAAATTAAACTCTAGACTTGGGCAGTCTAATATCCTTGAGTCTCAAAAACATTCTCAAGTGACCCCTTCGTTAAATAGGAAGAAAACCCAAAGACTCGGACAGTCTCAATACCCTTTGGATTTCCCATTTCCTTAAAGAACAGGAAATAACCCCGATCCTCGAATCAAATCCTTGAGTACAGTGTTACTCATATAAGAACTGATTTTCTCTTTCAAAATCAGTATATTGAACCTGTCACTTAACTAAAACAGTTACAATAGCCTCCTTTTGGGCTTTGTACAATGATTCTTCCCAGCAAAGCAAATGTTTAGCCTCTCTCTCGGGCTTTGTACGAAACACATAAGAGACTCCCTCGTTGAGTCAATCACCCCTTTAGCCTTCATCTCGGGCTTTATACGAGATACAAAAAGGTTCTTATTGAGCCAAACAAATGTTAGCCTCCATCTCGGGCTTCGTACGAGATACAAAAACTCTCTTGTTGAGTCAAATAGCCTCCATCTCAGGCTTTATACGAGATACCAAAAGACTCCCTCGTTGAGTCAAACAACATTTGGCCTCCCTCTCTCGGGCTTTGTACGATACACATGATAGCCTCCTCTTAGGCTTTGTATAAGAAAATCACTGGTTGATCCAATCAACCTTTTAGCGTCAAAGCTATGCCTCGTTCAGAGTACACAAACATCAACAACTCCTCCCCTTTCATCTAATTGCTGTAAGCGGCAAGCCTCTGGATCATCAACATCCATGCCACTATCCCTCTTTTAGCATGAGAAATTCCTAAGGAAAGATAGCATTGCTCTACACTAAGTTAAAGTCTTATCCTCCAGGTTAAAATCCCCTATAAAGGAAATTATGGTATTGCCGGATCCGCACATCCCGGTTAAAGTAATTCTCCTTTATAACTAGTCACCCAACAGTTGTGACAGACAAACCCTTCTTTAGAGATGACAAATTCTCTCTAAAGTCGAGGCCCTTCAGCTTCACGTCTTGGGCTTTGAACAAGACACAAATAGACCCTTCAGCTTCACATCTTGGGCTTTGAACAAGATACAAATTACCCTTTAGCGTCACGTCTTGGGCTTTGAACAAGACACCAAAACACCATTTCCTCCCATAGAATATGAGGAACTACGAACGCTCTGATTTCCCTGTTTCGGTAAACGGGAATACGTAGGCATAAGATTGAAAGAAAAATCTTAGCGAGCGCAATCAACAAAAAACCCAAAATCCCATATATCCTAATCTGAAGCAGTATCCTAACAAAAAGAGAGAAATCAGTATTGGCGAAAATACAAATAACCAGTACAAAGGCCCCCCACATTGATAGCATCCGTAACCTAACAGACCGCTGTTTAAACTCAGTATGCAAGCAGGGTTAATTGGAGACATCTATTTCCCTTCCTTCGTCAGCTTTAATAGGATAAAAAATGAATCGACCTGTAGTAAGCTCAAACCGCAGAGAGCGACCGCGCTTAAGAACCGCGTCCAAAATCGCTCGCTACACTCTCTTCAACGTCTCTGGTACTTTGGAGAAACAAAGACACTTGTTCAAGTTATCTCTTCCGATGGCTAGTCTTCTACAACTGCTATATAAGCTACTGAAGATTCAAACTGAAGTCTTCAACAAAGAGGAATCAAAAGGTCAAATATAGAAGGAAAACTAGGAAGGATAGAAGTGTTCTACACTTCTGTATGGATGGAGGAATGACAAAATCATACAATAAGCAACGCAATCGAGTATGCAGATTTTCTGTTATATGTTTTAAATTGTAATAAGCCTTAATATTTCTTAAACATTGAATATCTTAGAAATCTTAAGTGCTTAGAGGTCTTTGAAATGGTAAGAAACACAAGAAAGAGGGGTTTGAATTGGGTTTCACCAACTATGATATCTTTTGCAGAAATTCAATATCAATGCTAACAAGACAATACAAATAAATTGACACAATCATTTTTATCCTGGTTCATTGTTTACAAAGTTACTCCAGTCCACCCACCAAGGTGATTTTGCCTTAGACAAATACTTAATCCAATAATCTCAACGGATTACAACCTCTAAGTGTTACAAAACAACTTAGCCATCTCAAGTATCCAGACTAACGACTTAGTCACTTGAGGAATCTACACTTTGAAAAGTGTTTACAGAGGTGTGTACATGAAATGCTCTAATTTGTTGAGCATTGAGCATCTTCTTCTTAAGCTTATAACTTGGTGCTTGCTTCCGCCTTGCACACATACATTCATGTTTTCTTCAGCTCTTTAACTTCTTGTTCTAGTTACTCTTTCTTGATTTTCTTTCCTGCTCTTGCAGCATTTTTCACTTTGGAATTTAGTATTTCCACTTGGTTTGTAGCAGTAGCTATAACAACTTTGTATTTCTGGCTCACGAGTGGCTCACTAGCAGCACTCTAGCAGCATGTAAGCAATTCAAGCATACCACCTACATTTATTCAGACATTCAGATCTTCAATAAATAGAGCTTGATATAGACCCGTTGTAGGGTATAATGGGAAACATATTCCAACTGTAATATCACAACGTTCACTTACAGGAATGGTCACATCATAATACAAAAAGTTGTCCTTGCACCACCTAATCTGGATAGATGTTACAAACTACTTTGTACTATTATATTCATTGAAACATGCAAACCATTCTTCTATCTTCTAATCTTCAGAGGCTTCAGATGTGTATTTGATGAAGCATGTAGAGAAATCAATACTTGTAACTTCAGAATCTAAGTCTTCAGAATCTCAGATCTACATTCAGCAGAACTAACTTAAGAGTCTTCAGCACTTAGTCTTAAGAAGTGATGTCTTCAGAAACTTCAGAACTTGTTCAACAGAACCTTGTCTTTAGAATCTTTAAAACTTGTTGAGCACATATTTTTCTTCAGAGTCTTTAGAACTTTGTTCAATAGAACCTTGTCTTTAGAGTCTTCAGAACTTGATCTTCAGAAATGATGTCTTTAGAATCTTCACAACTTCGTTCAACAGAACCTTGTCTTCAAAAACTTCAGAACTTGTATATATAGAAGTACATTTCTTAGAAAGCCTTCAAGGCTTACTTACACAGTCACAATCAGAAGCTTTGATACAAACGTTCTTCAGAACCATTGTATTAGAAAGCATTTATGAATATTGACTTTAAATCTTGTACGCACAAATAATGTTTCCTTCCAGAGTGCTTAGATTAGAGTCTGACGACGTCACACGCCTTTCAATCAGATTCAGATCCTATTTAGCAAAAGCTACACACTAGATAGAAACCATAAAGTACTAAATTGTTCACAAGATAACATGTGTAGTTATCATCAAAACTTAAGGCCAAATGCAGAACCACTCTTGTTCTAACAGTCTTTGTTAAGGTGATTACCCTATACCTCTGTTTTGTATCAATTACACCTTGTTCTCTATTATGCTAAACATGATTTTTTAGTAGTTTAGATAAAGTCTCTTGCTATGTGCTTGAGCATCAAAGTCCCTTCCTGAAAGGCTTGAGCCAAGTAAGTCTCCTACTATATGTTAGAGCATTGAAAGTCTTAGACTGATGATTTAAGCAGAAAGTCTTGGGTTCGCGAAACCTGAGAAAGGAAGTCTTGAGTTCATGGAACTTAAGCAAGGAAGTCTTAGGCCTGAGAGGCTTGAGCAGAAGTCTTGGATTTGTGGAATCTGAGCAGGGAAGTCTTGGACCGAGGGTCTGAGTAGAAGTCTTGAATCTGAGGGGCTTAAGAAAGGAAGTCTTTGGTTCGTGGAATCTAAGCAGAAGTCTTAGAACTGATGGGTTAAGCAGGAAGTCTCGGGCTTAGGGTCTGAGAAAAGTAAAGTTTTATACTTAAGTGCATAAGCGATTGTAATCATGTTTTGGTTATAGTGAAAATCTCTTGTGATGCAAGGGGACTTGACCACTCTCTTTTGAGAGGAACCAGTATAAATCTTTGTGTGTTCTTTATCTTTTATTTGCTTCTGTTAGCATTCAGCTGCAACGTATTATCACATTCTGAAAACCAGTTTAGATATTGAACTCTAATTAAAGGCAAAGTTAAGAAACGAAAAAGACAATTCAACCCTTTTCTTGTGTATTTTTCTCACCTTCAATAACTTCTTAAGCTAGATTGTTGTTTGATAATCTAGAAACGAACTAAATTTAGAACTCCACAAATTGAATTAATGTGTATATACTTTTTGTGATTACATAAATTGAATCAATTCATACCAATCGTTTCATCATAATAATCTTTGATATTTGTGAAACGAACTGTGTTAGCTTGATCAATATTAATTCATCTATATAATTTTCATTTTCGCATCAAACCTTCTGCTCGTAACTATTTGTGAAAACACTATAATTTTGAAAAACGACGGTTGAATTTTTTTTAATTTGGGTCTATTCTCCTCCTCTAGACCATTTTTCTACTTCCATATTCACACTCAACAATAAATAGGTGTTATACTGTGAATTATGTAGTGGGAATCATCCAACTAATTATTTCCCTCCCTGTAATGAAAAAGTGAATTACATGAATTATCAACAACAACCAATACAATATCTCAAAGCTATCAAAGAAGTAACAAACTAGATTTTGGTCAAGAATGGAGAGGATACATAGACTCATCAAATAGATAGTTGTCATACCAAATTGATTATTAGAGTCAACCTTAACCAGATTTAAAAAAACTTTTAATCAATTTATACAGTTGTCAATGGCCAACTAGAAGAGAGTCACTTCCGTAGTCATAAACCTTGAAATTCTTATGGAACAGATTACAAAACATATATATTAAGAATCCACTGCCACTATAAAAATGAATTCAAAAGAGCTTTTAAATATAATTAACACAGAAAGTTGTAAGATAAGTGATACTAGTTTTGAATCTGACAAAAATTTTATTTTTAAACCAGAAAAATCAGATATAGGAAATATAATAGGTTGAATTAAAAGAAGAATTAAAGAAAAGAAGTTGGATAAAGAGGAGCTTAAAAGAAACTTGGATGCCTTCTCGTTTAAAAATTAAATTACTCATCCATTCCAACCATGAAGATATTGAAAGACAATGTGCTAGAATGAAAAGTTGCATTTTTATTATTTTAAGGGTTTTATTTTATCGTTTGTTCTAGTACTTTCATTCTGTTTTTGTCCTATTTTACTTCCATTTTGTTTTCTCTATGTTTCAGAAGTTTTGAAGGTGCAAAGGCATGACCAAATGGATAAGTGGTGAACTAGGAAAGATAAAAGAAGATGGTTGAAGACTGCACAAGAAAGAGAAGTCAATAACACAAATCATGGGACATTATAACATGGTTGTAATGACCATTATGATCATAATGTCCTCAGGAGGACTTTCCGAAAAATTGGATTTTCATAGTACAGGATAGAAGGAATTACGACCTGATTGTAATGGCCCATTGACCCTTGATTTTTCTCCGTTTGGTTGTTTTAGTAGTTGCCTTCTCCACTTCTCAAACTATTTTATTCTCGATTAAAGCCCCTCTTAATGTGTATTATTGCCCTCTTTATAGGTCCATGACTTTATAATGCTTTGTAATCTTTAGAATAAGTATTTCCTACATTTTTAGAAGTCTCTGTGTAACACCCCAAATTTATTAGAATATTTATTTAATTTATTTAAATATAATATTTGTGAATTTTTGGTGAATTTTGGTGGTTTGTGTCGATGTCAGTATTTTCGTGGAGTTTCGGTTATTTAATCAAATAATAGTATATAATATGAATATATTAGTATTATTATTAATTTAAATAATATTAGAGGAATTAAGGGTAAGATGGACTTTTGAGGAGGATTAGTGAGGGTATTATGGGGAAAGCCCATTTTGGAAGCCCAAGGGTTTAACAAAAAGGAATTGGAAAGGAATATGATTCATTTTTGGTTGGAACGTGAAAATAAGGAGAAAGTGCAGAGCTCTGAGGAAAAAGGGAAAGGCGAGGATTCGTGAAAGTTTACAAAGACTCAATAGAGAAAGCTCTGAATCGACAATCTAAGGTATGGGGAGTATTACCTTTCATTGTGAAGGTTTATGTGATTTTGAGTTAGGATAATGGAATTAACCGACCTAATAGTCGTAGGTTTTATGCCTTTGATTTCCTTGATGCTTTAGGACTGTTTTGGGAGTGTTTTGGGGTGAATTGAGGTTGGAATCATAAAGGTTTCTGGGGCTGGGATGCTACTGGTGTGTAGCAGCGATTGTAGAAATCGCAGGCTTGCAAACATTCTTCGCAAGGCGAACATTCGCACAAACTCGCAAAGCGAGTAGCGCAGTAAATGCGTGATGATTTTCCTGGTGAATATTGGGGACTCTCTGGTTTTGTTTGGGATTTGGGGGATTCGCTGGAGCTTGCAAAGCGAACAACCCAGCGAACTGGTTCGCACAGCGAATTCTGCAGCGAACGCCTGCTGTTCACAAAAATTATTTCATGATGCTGTGTTGTCTTGATGTTTTGATGCTGTGATTTTTCTGATGATTTACCATGATGTTATTGATGATCTTGTGATGATGATTTCTTGATGTTTTGATGAAACATTTGATGATATGAATTACTGTGATGTATATTGATGATTATGAGCTGTTTATATATGATGTTTGATGGATAAGTGATGATACGAATTACCATGAGTGTATTGATGATTATGAGCTGTTTATACCGGATGTTTGATGATTAAATACTGATGTGAATTACCATGAGCTATATTGATGACTGTAAGATGATGATGCATGATGTTTTGATGAATAAATGACGATATGACGAATATGAGATTTTGATGAATGATGATGCACGTAATGACTTTATTGATGATGATGATTATGACGTTGTGCATCACGCATTCATAGAATTTTAGTGATGATGATGTTATACTTCGATCTATTTGTGGCTTCCATCCCATTGTGTGGATGTGAAGTGGGTTATGACGTTCTCCGGTTCTTGTGTGGAACCGATCCTAATGACAGGGATCTTTGGAGGGTGATGGCCTAAGTGTCCATCGATTGTAATGATTGGTACCACATGCATGAGTCTTGTTGTGCATTGCATTTATGTGGCATTATTGATGTGATTGTATGATTTTGTGACTGTTGATTCTTTTTTATGACTCTGATGATGTTGTTTATGATGATGATGCCATTTTATGCATATCTTGTTTTTATATTGATTATAATGAATTGTGATTACTCACCCTGCCTGTTTGAATGTTGCCTCCACGTGGGTAACGTGCAGGTGATCAGGATTAGCTGTGGATGCTTTTGAGGACTTTTGAATTTATTTGCATTTTGGTAGATGTAGAGGGTCTTGCTCTGATAGTGTAACATCGGGTTGGGTCTTTGAGTCGAACCATGTTGAGTTTTTACTTGGCTGTTATTTTGTTGTTATTTGATGACTATGGTTTAATTTTAAAAACCCTTTTGTGGGATTTTGTGGTTATGGTGGTTCTGCTGCCCTTTGAAGGCTTTTGAGTTATTTTAAGGAAAACTCGTTGTTTACGGAGCAATTTTGTTGATTTGAATTTATTGAGAAATATGCACCCTTTGAGGTGATTCTGATTTTTGCCCTGATTTTATGTTTAATCTATTGCGATATTTGTGGGGTAGAAAAGGGTGTTACATTAGTGGTATCAGAGTCTGGTCGGCCCGTCCGACCAGGTTGTCTAATGTTGTCTAGTCCCTAGTGTGCGACATGTGTGTGAAAACACTATCGAAGCTTGTTTTCTTTTCCATTTACAGGTTGGGAATGAAACAAGTGGGGGGATATGATGGTGCTTCTCCAAGATGCTTCAAGTGTGGAGCGATGGCTAAGAGTGGTGTTGGATGCTACAATAGTTGGGTAAGATAGTTTGTACCTGTAATACCCTAATTTTTACCCCTAAGATCCCACATGTCATTTGCATTTTTGCATACCACAAACAAGATCACATATTGGTTCCCTCTTTGATAGGGTTGTGCCTTGCAGAGATCTTTGAGTTTGTGTGCGTTTGATTTGTTTAATTTGTTTATATTTTACTAACCATTAATCAAAATCCAAAAATATTTTGTTTTCTTTCACTAACATTTTTCAGGGGAAGAACAGGTTAAAAATGCCAAAATAACAATCCCTCAGCTCGAATGATTTCATCTGAATAAAGTCAAAGTTGATCTGTAATTAATTCAAAAATTATCTGATCAAGAGTTTACAAGATTTAATTGATTATCATTCAAGGGACTCCAAGGTTCATGTGTTTATTTCCATGCCTTCTTTGACAAGCAAGAAAATCGAGCCAGAGCCAAGACAACACATCAAAAAGCAATTTTTTGCCATTTTTCACTGTGTTAATCGATTAACCTAATTGCAATGTGAAGTGGTTAATCGATTAACACGTGCAATTTTTGAAAAAAATGTGCCAAATTCAAATTCTGCAGCAATTGGCACCAATTTTCACCATTTTGATCACATGTGGAATATTCTAGACCATCTCATTTTAATTCCCTACATCACTTTGATCATTTCCCACCATGTACCTTCACTAATCACCACTCTTTTGTGATTTCCCTCCAAATTTGAATTCCATTCCTAATTTTGATCATCCAAGCCTAATTCCAAACCACCAAATTTCCAAGCCTAAACTCTATAAATAGAGCCTTCATTTCATTCATTCTACAAGCTTTTGATAGCCAACAAATCCCTTGCAATTTCTCTCCCCAAACCTCAAATTCACCAAAGCTCTTATTTCTTCTTTCATAAGTTAGTAAGAATTCACATTGATTCTTACTAATTTAGAGCTAAACCTTCATCCATTCTTTTTTTTGTTCATAGATCAAGGCTTTGGAGTATAGATCTTGCTGCAATTTGAAAGGATTTTCTGATTTGGATTGGTAATTCACTTTTCACCATTGTTGAAGCTTCATCTTCATCTTCCATTATGTAGATCTTTTGTTGATCTTGTTTGCTTGATCTTTGGATCTTGCAATTTGTGTTGATTGCTGGTTTTTGCTGCTGTTTTACTCCAAAATTCATGCACAATTGAATCCTTGATCCTAAGATGTTTGAAGAAATGAGTGATCAAGGATTTGGCAATTTTCAAACTGATTTTCTGTTATTTTCACAGTGTTAATCGATTAACCAAAACATGTACAATTAGGTTAATCGATTAACAGCTTATTTCTGCGCAAAAAACTGGAAGTTTACACTGGTTAATCGATTAACATAATTATCGTGTGAGTTGGTTAATCGATTAACAAGCATCCAGAATGTGAGAAATGCTTGTTTTTGGGGCTGTTTTGGTTCCTTTTCCATTTTCTTCCCCTTTCCTTTGTTCTTAGCCTTAGATCACATATTTGTGTGGTTTAATTTGGCTTTCTCTTCATCTATTTCTTTTTCTTTTTGATCGATGAAAGTCTAGAAGATCTTGGAATTCCGTTGTTGAATTTCGATTGAGACGAGATCGCTACCACTTTTCTTTTCGTGCAGTATTGCTTTCGGATAACGATCTATATATCATTCATCTAGCATGCATTAGCACGAAGAGCTATTGACCGGCCTCATTGTAGGGTAATTACCCCGTAAATTACTCGGCGATTGCTTAACATAGCGCAATATTTGTCCCGTATCGGAAAACTTTCAAGAATGGTTGATTATTTGTCTTATGGTTCAAAACTCATGAAACTTGTTGTTAGGAGGCTTTGCTCTTATCAATCCTCTAATGAGTTCCATCAACCTTGACCTAAGTGCAATTATTCAATTGTTATTGATCACTAATACTAACAACTAATCACTAACTTACTAACAATATTTTGTATTAATTTTGTTTATGTTTCCTTCTCGCTCCCTATCTCTTTTTTGTTATGCTTCATTTGATATCATGTTTATGTTTCCGCAATTTTTCCTTTGTCCGTGGGACATATGTTTATGCTTCCGAAATTTTTCCTTTGTCCCGTTGGACACATGTTTATGCTTATGCCTTTTTTTTCTTTGTCCATTTGGACTCCAAAACATTAATAAAGGCTTAAACCATAAAAAACTTAATTCTCCTCATCTTGGACTATTGGTTACTATCCTATGCTTTGGAGTGATCTCTTTATGGACCTCTTTCGGAGTAATATTGGACTTATGAACCAAGAATTAGGACTTCTTATCCCTTTGCTTGGAGTATTGATTGAAGACTTGCCTTTATTGGTCAATTTGCTTAAGGATGGAATTCTTTTAATATTGCTTTGAAGTGGCTCCATTTTGGTTAGATCCTTCTTTTCCCTAGCTTTTATTTTATGCACTAGGATAGTCACTTCTTCTCCTCCCCATTCTTAAATTTTCAAAATCCTCTCTCTTTTTTCAAAACCTTCTTGTTTTCAACTTAAAACCGCTTTCATAATAAAACCTTGACTTTTGTCAAGTGACTTTTAAAACTTTCTTTTCTTTAATAAATATCAATCCATTTAACCATATTTTGACCATTTTAAAAAAACATAAAAAATATAAAACTCATTCAAATCTTTTGTTCTTTTATGCACCTTTTTTCTTTTAAACTCTTTTTCATAAGTTTAGACATGATTCATTTCTTTAAGTGGAATTATTTGCTTAGGAATGCCGACTTGTCTTTACACTTAAAAATCAATCAAAACCAACAATTTGTGTTCTTTGTACCACGAACTACGAGGTTTTGATCCTACATTGCACATCGTGGGTACGTAGGCATGAGGCGATAAGTCTCTCCAAACACAAAAATCTTAAAAAATAATTCTCCTCTCATCTCCTCAATCTCTTTACAAGCAAACCATTTTCAAACCAAAAAGCGGTAGATATTTCAAAGGGCTCCTATAGAGTACTATAGACGTTTTAGGTGCTAACACCTTCCCATTGCGTAACCAACCCCCCTTACCCATTCTCTATTTGCTCTTGTTTTTTTAGAACTCTTTAGGTTTTGTTCGCTCTTTTTCCTTTCCCTTTGTGGATAAAAATAAAAGTGCGGTGGCGACTCTTGCTTATTTTTGAGTTAAGTTAATCAATAGCTTACACTCACAAATTTCCCCGCTACAGAAAAGTGGCGACTCTGCTGGGGAGCCATCTCCCTTGAGGGGTTTAGCCTACTTTGATTTATTTACTTCTTTTTGTTTGATTTGCTTGTTACTTGTTTGTTTTGTTTGGGAGTTCCTCTGTGTGTGAGATAGGTCCTATACCCGGACCAGAGTGCACTTTGAGATAGGAGGATAGTATAGTCAAGGGAACTTTGAAGGAGTCGAATCCTGGAAAAGAAGAACTTGATAATCTATCCGCTCGGTGGTTGCCTCTTTGGAATTACTGATGTTGATCGAGCGATCGAGAAGGCATTACTTTTTCCATAGAAGCCTATAACACTGAGGACCGTAGTAACCCTTAACCCATCCTAGCCTTTTTAGGATCGTAGCGCGGAAGCTATGAAGATGTAAATCTGACTTAGCTGTCACGCGATGCTACACTCAGGTTAGATTCTCTTGAGGATAACTACCAACCTCCAAGCAAATCGGTGTGCTGGTCTGTCTGATAGTGGATTGTAGACCCTGGGAACTTTGTTAGAACCACTGTTTTCTGCAGGTACAATGAAGACAAAACCTTAGTACACACCTTTGTGGGATTGGTTCTTACCCTCAGCTTCATGCTCGTGACTTGAACCTTGACCCGTGTGCTTTGTGTGATCTTATTTGTGGGTGTTGCATTCATGCACTCATGCATTCATGAGCATTCTTTTGGAAGGTTTCAAGGAACTTAAAGGCGTTATTGCAAACATTGCAGGTACTTTTGTTATGGATTTTGGAACGAGAAGTACAAAGAAGTACACTTTCAAGAGTCCTAAATTAGAGGGTTTGAGAGAGCTAGTATCTTTGGTTGCTGATACCAAGAAGTTCGAGTCCAGATATGGAAGGCTTTTGTCTCTCTTGAAGGTTGATATGGGTGAAGGATTGCTTGCTACATTGGTTCAGTTCTATAACCCTTTGCTGCATTGTTTCACCTTTCCTGATTATCAGTTGATACCTACGCTAGAAGAGTATTCTCTCCTGCTTGGTTTTCCTGTTTATGGTCGGATTTTGTCTGGTTTGGACCCCGCTCCCGAGCATGATGTTATTGCGAAGGCTACTCACTTGAAGTTTTCTGAGATTAAGGCTCGCATGGATACGAAAGGAAAGATTCTTGGGTTACCCGCTAAGTTCTTGATGGATAGAGCCCATCACTTTGCTAGTGTGAAGAACACAGTTGCTTTTGAGGCTATTCTTGCCTTGCTTATTTATGGACTGTTCCTCTTCCCGAATGTTGAGAACTTTGTTGACATCAACGCTATTCAGATTTTCTTGATTGGGAATCCAATTCCCACTTTGCTTACCGATACTTACCATTCTATTCACCTCAGGAATTTCCATGGTGAAGGGATGATTATCTGTTGTGCGCCTTTGCTTTATAAGTGGATTATTTCTCACTTGCCGAAGTCTACAGCTTTCTGGAATCTCAAGGATGGTTTATATTGGTCGCAGAAAATCATGTCTCTCACTCATTCTGATATTGATTGGTGTAGCCGTGTTCCTTCTGGAGCGATGATTATTGATAGTTGTGGTGATTTTCCCAACGTGCCTCTTCTTGGTACAAAGAGGGGAATCAGCTACAATCCGGTGTTGGCCCGTCGTCAGTTGGGATATCCTTGGCGAGAGGTACCGAAGAATATTCATTTGGCTAGTCTCTTTTTCAAGGAAGAAGAATCTCAGGTTGCTCTCAAGAGAGAAATTGTGGAAGCTTGGTGCAGCATTCGTAGAAAAGGGAAGGAAAGTTTGGGAATTCTGAATTGTGTCTCTTCGGAACCTTACCTCAAGTGGGTTAAAAATATAGCTATTACTTTGAAGATGCCTTATAAGCGTCAGGAGCCTTTATCTCTAACTGATAAGAAGCCTATTCTCTACTTTATGGAAGACACAGAGAAGCTTCAGATCGCTTTGGTCGAGATGCAACAAGAGAGAGATGCATGGAAGAACAAGTATCAGATTATTGAGTTAGAAAATGCAAGGCTTCAAGCGCACTTCAAGAAGAAGAATGAAGATGAAGTTGTCAACAAGAAGAGAAAGGCGTAAGAGGATTTATTTTCCTCTCGCATTCAGCCAGTTTCCGATATTCCGAAGAGTTCAGGATCTCCTTGGAAGTTGATCGTCGATAAGTTGCTGATTGAGAAGACTCAAATGCAGGCCCACATCAAGAAGCTGGAAGATAGAGCTAGGACTTCTTCTCATAGGATTCTCTAGGGATCTAGTTTTCTTCATTCTCTATTTATTTTAGGATTCTTGAATTTGTACTTCCGATATGTAATCTTTTCCATCATTAATGAATGAGATTTTGGTATTTCATATAACAATGTTTGCAATATGCCTTATATTTCCTTGAAACTTTGCATTTGCATCTTGCATATCAAGCATCATCTTTTGCATTTGTTTCTTGCCTTTTCCAGGTGTCTTATTGTTTCCCTTTGGTCTTCATTCAGCCAAGTTGTCGCACCAGTATAATACTTGAGCTAATCTGAAGAAAAAGATGGATCAATTGCAACAAGAGAACCGTGAGCTTCGTGAAGAAGTATCAACTCTGAAGGATAGTTTAGAAAGACTACTGCTATGATGGAAGCTCTGGTGGCTGCTCAGAATCAGCCACCACCACCTCCTCCTCCGCTTTCAACTCCTGTGCAAAGGACAGTCATTTCTGAGATTGTCTCTACGCCTATCTCTGTGGCGTCTGCTAGTGTTCCTCAGTATTCCATGCCTCCTGGTTTCCCCTGGGGCATGCCTCATAACTTTGTTCCTGAGGGTTATCAACCACCACCACCTCCTGAAATTCCAGTTGTTCCTACCGTTCAACCTGTGATGACTGTGCCACCGCCTGTGGTTCACACTGTTCCTTTTGGTGAAGAGCAGATTTTCCATACTGCTCCAAGTAAGAACGCCAGTGCTTATGATAGAATGGAAGAGATTCAAGACTAGTTTGCTGAAATGAAGAAAGAGATCAAAGCTCTGAGAGGTAAAGAGCTGTTTGGAAAGAATGCTCATGAGTTATACTTGGTTCCAAATGTAAAGATCCCGCATAAGTTCAAGGCCCCTGACTTTGAAAATTATAAGGGTAAATCTTGTCTGATGAGTCATTTGACTATGTATGCTCGTAAGATGTCGGCTCAGAAGGATAATGATTAGCTTCTCATTCACTACTTTCAAGATAGTTTGTCTGGTGCTGCTTTGAAATTGTATATGGGACTCGATAGTGCTCGAATTCACACTTTAAAAAATTTGGGTGAGGCGTTTGTGAAACACTATAAGTATAATGTGGATATGGCTCCTGATCGTGATCAGCTTTGAGCAATGGCTCAGAAGGATAAGGAGACATTCAAAGAATACGCGCAAAGGTGGCGCGAGTTTGCTGCTCAAATCAACCCTCCTTTGGAAGAGAAGGAGATGACCAAATTTTTTCTGAAAACTCTGAGTCATTTCTATTATGAGCGTATGATTGCTAGTGCCCTGAGTGATTTCACTGAGATGGTTAATATGGGGATGAGATTGGAAGAAGGTGTCCGTGAGGGACGTTTTTCGAAAGATAGCAATTCTACTGGAAGTTCCAAAAAATATAGTGGAGGATTTGCCAAAAAGAAAGAAGGAGAGACCAATGTCGTTTCTTGAGAAAGGTATAGAAGACCTCACAATAGAAACAATTAGTGTCAGCAACATGTTGCATCTGTCACTCCTGTTATCAGTTCAGCTCCTGTTTTTCAGGCAGCTCCTGCTCAGCAACAACGTTCTAATCAGCCAAACAATCAACGTGGCCGTTTTTAGAAAGATTTTGATCCGATTCCAATGACATATACAGAATTGCTTCCTTGTCTAATTAAGAAGAATATTGTTCAGACCTGTCCACTGCCTGATGTTCCAAAAGATTCACCATGGTGGTATAAGCCTGAAGCTCATTGTGTTTTCCATCAGGGAGGAGCTGGGCATAACACTGAGAACTGTTATCCATTGAAGATGGAAGTGCAAAGGTTGGCTAGAAGTGGTATTTTGTCTTTCGAAGATTCCAACCCTAATGTCCAATCGAATCCGCTGCCTAATCACGGCAAGGCATCTGTCAATATGGTTCAAGATTGCCCTAGTGAAGATCTTCCTACAGCTGCAATTCTTGAAGATGACTCTGTAGGCTACATCCCGTTTGGTTCTAAAGATGATGTCATTCCTGCTGAAGACTGGGAACCTTATTTGGAAAACCCCGGGTATATGTCCCCGGAGGATGCATATGTGCCTTTTTATTCCCCTCGGAAGAAGTGTAAGGAACCTGAATATGAAGTCACTGCCATCATTGAAGATGATGAAGAGGAAGAATTTCCTAATTTCGTGACACATGGACAAGTCTGCCAGAATTGGATGGTTGTTGATGTTCCCACTATTGTTCATATTTCAAAGTAATTTGTTTTTGTTTCTTTCAAAAATCCTTTCACTCTGCCCAAGGTGAAAGTGAATTTGTGAGGGCTTTGTTTCAAATTTTATCATCATCAATAAAATGTTATTTTGTTTATCCCTATTATGTTTTCTCTTTTTGCTTTATTTCTGAAAAATGGTAACATAAAAAACCAAAAAATAATAATAATGTGATAATCACTTTTATCTGCATGATACTTGCACTTTTTGTTCATATTCTAAAATCAAACATAAATCATTGTGCAGATTGATTGTTAAACCCATTGAAAACAATGACCCTATGCCCCCTCCCAACTTTGAGTTCCCTGTGTTTGAAGCTGAAGAGGAGGATATTGAGGAGATTCCAGATGAAATTTCTCGGTTACTTGAGCACGAGGAAAAGGCCATTCAGCCTCATGAAGAGCCGTTGGAATTGGTTAATTTGGGTTCAGATGATGATATAAAAGAAGTCAAGATTAGGGTACTGCTTCAGTCAGATGTTAAGAAGAGGATTGTGGAGCTTCTTAGAGAATATTTTTATGTGTTTGCTTGGTCATATCAAGACATGCCTGGTCGTGATACTGATATTGTGGAGCATAGATTGTCGCTGAAGCCAGAATGTCTGTAAAAATGAAAAAAAAATGAATAAATGAATAAAAAAAGAAGAAGAAGAAGAAAAAAAAGAAGAAAAAAAGAAGAAGAAAAAATGATGATGAGTCATTCTGGTGGGCTGTTGAAGCTGCTAATAAGAATATTAAGAAGATTGTTCAGAAGATGGTTGTTACTTACAAGGATTGGCATGAGATACTCCCTTTTGCTTTGCATAGGTATCGTACATCCATCCGCACTTCAACAGGGGCAACCCCTTTCTCTCTTGTTTACGGTATGGAAGCAGTGCTCCCAGTAAAAGTTGAAATCCCTTCTATGAGAGTTTTGATGGAAGTTGAATTGTCTGAGGCTGAATGGTGCCAAAGCAGATATGACCAGTTGAATTTGATTGAAGAGAAGAGAATGACGGCCTTGTGTCATGGCCAATTGTATCAACAGAGAATGAAGAAAGCTTTTGATAAGAAGGTTCGACCTCGTGTGTTCAGAGAAGGCGACCTCGTGCTCAAAAGGATCTCGACTTTTACCAATGATTCTAGGGGCAAGTCGACTCCTAATTATGAAGGCCCATATGTTGTTAAGAGAGCCTTCTCTGGCGGTGCATTACTTCTTGCAACTATGGATGGTGAAGAGTTCATTCGTCCTGTGAATGCCGATGCAGTCAAGAAATACTTCGCCTAAAAAATAAAAGAACAGCTCGCTAAGTTGAAAACCCGAAAGGGCGGCTTAGGCAAAAAATGAGCGTCTCGGTGGGCTGAAAACCCGAAAGGACGGTCCAGGAAAAAATTAGAGACAAAAACAGAAATAATCATCCCGGAAGATTGAAAATCTGAGAGGGCAATCTAGGCAAAATTTAGGGATCATGGCAAGTAACTGCATCTGGCCGGTCTTGATCTTTGAAAGCAACATTATCTATCAAGGATTCTGCTTCAATCATCCTCAGCTGAAGTTTTGGGCACAGTGGAATTCAAAGTTGTTAGGGAGAATAGTGGTCATTGTATTTCAATGTAACCCTTTCCATGTATTTACCATTTTTCAAACTTTGTAATGATCCATGGAATTACGCCATTTGCGGACTTCCATTCTATTAATAAAATTTGGGCCTTTGTCCCTTTGTTTGCAATTCTTATTTTGTTTCTGTTTGCAAAATTTCATTTATTTTTTATGATGATTTTTTAAACAAAATGTGAATAATTGATTTAAATTTTTGAAAATTATAAAAACATTTTTATTTGAGTTATGAATGTGAAAAGGAACATCAATGGTTATTCCAAGGATGGTAAGATCGATGTTTTCCTCAGCAGGGTTTGTTCTCGCTCCTTTGGCAGAATTTGTTGACAGCTCCCCAGTAGAGTTTGTCGATATTTCCTCGGTAGAGTTTGTTCCTATAAATGGTAATTGGTGATAAGATGATAGGCTTGTCGTGGTATGCTGAATTTATAAGGTCCAATGCTGTTTGGTTTTTCCCCGGCTAGGTTTTGATCCGAATCTTCTCCAGCTGATTATGTTATGGTCAGGCAGTTGAGTAGTTTTGAGGTCCACTTCTCCTTAATGGTGGTCCCCACGTAGAGATTCATTTTTTTGCTGTCCCCAGCCGAAATCATATGAGGAATCTTCACTCAGAGTTTTACCCTTTAGACGTGTTGTTGTTTCTTTGGATGTCCCCAACCAGAGAGCAATGTTATTCTCTTCTAAGAAGCATTGACATAGTGGTCGCTTTCTCGGTTTTATCTCGACTTGTGGATGTATTCCTCTCCAGGTTGTCCTACCCAGAGATTTATTCTTGCCGATTCCTCAACGGAGGTGGTGCATTATTGTTTCGATTGTTTCCCAAGCATGGAGCAGTGGTGTTAAGTTCTTATCATCCCCGGCAAGTCCATAATGTACTTCTTTCCTGATTGTTTATTTTCAGAGAAGTTTGTGCATCACTGTTGTGGCTATTCCCCAGTGAAGTCACTGATGATATCTCTTTTAGTCACCTGTTGGGTTTCTCTCATTTATAATGAGTATTGATCTAAAATTCCCCACTATTTGATCTATTACTGTTTTCTCAGCAAGTCCAAGATGCCTCGCTCGAATTGGTTAACCCTCTGAGATTGTTCTCGTATCTCCAGCAGATCTGCCATGTTTTCCTAGTGGATTTCGCGTAGATGTTTATATGTCTACAATCCCCAGCGGATTCATTATTTTTCCGCAGCAGATCTCTTCATCCTTTTGAAATGAAAGTTTCTGTGAATTTTTTATTATCCCCAGGGAAAATTAGAAATATTTGGGTTGTTATGATTCCCCGACAGCTTTCCTGCCATCCTCAAAGTAGAGTTTATGTTGTTATCCTCTTTTGTGGATCATCCATGTTAGAAGATTGATATTTGGGTTTTCCCCTAAGGAGTATCTTCCTCTCCAGCAAGACTTGAGCCTGGTAGTAGGATTTATTTTCCTTTGATGGCTTTTGTTTATCTCTTGCTGGATTTCTTCAGCTAAATTCCTAGCAGAGTTGCTAATGATATCTCCGTCTTGTTGAGATTAGCCGAGTATTCAGTGATGTCGTGATGTTTATTCCACCCTCTTCTTATCCTTATGTCTGTTTTGTCAGCATATTCATATTCATAAGCATCGCATGCGCATTCATTTTTTGTGCATGGCATATTGTTTTTGCATTTTGCATTTTCCATTTGTGTTGGTGCTTCTTTGCTCTCTGGTGTTGTTATCCCTGCAGAGCGTGTGTGTCCTTCCTCCATTTAAAGTGTCGACCCATAAGCATAAAAATGCCTATCTTTGTTAATTCCCCACTGAGTTTATTTCTCGTGGAAGATTTTGATTCAGTTTCCTCCCCAGTTCATTATCTGGATGGAATTAGTCCCCAGTTGAGATATTTCCTCCTCGGGATGAGTCTTGTTTGACCGTTTCTCTCCAGCTTTTTCCTGGATTGAACTTTGGTCCTCTGCAATATTTTTTTGGATTTCTAGGTTGTGAAACCTAGATTGAGAGTGCATTTATTTTGCACCTTTGAAGATTTTGCGCCCTTCAGCTAAAATCTGCGTATGATTCCCCTTTTGGAAGGTTCAATACTGTTTCATGGCAGTCCTTTATTTGAGAAGCCTGAGGCAATGCAGTTAATACCTTTTGGTTACTCCAATGAATGGTAAGTCTCTTTGGTTTGATGGGACAGTTCGTTGTTGAGATTTTGTGACTCCAATGAATGGTAAGTCTCTTCGGTTTGATGGGACAGTTCGTTGTTGAGATTTTGTGACTCCAATGAATGGTAAGTCTCTTCGATTTGATGGGACAGTTCGTTGTTGAGATTTGTGACTCCAAGGAATGGTAAGTCTCTTCGGTTTGACAGGACAGTTGTTGTTGAGATTTTGTGACTCCAATGAATGGTAAGTCTCTTCGGTTTGACGGTACAGTTCGTTGTTGAGATTTTGTGACTCCGATGAATGGTAAGTCTCTTCGGTTTAACGGGACAGTTCGTTGTTGAGATTTGTTACTCCGATGAATGGTAAGTCTCTTTGGTTTGATGGGACAGTTCGTTGTTGAGATTTTGCGACTCCGATGAATGGTAAGTCTCTTCGGTATGCTAGAGACAGTTCATTGTTGAGATATTGTTTTTTTCCCAGTGGAGCCTTGTTGTGCTAAGTCCTCCCTGTTGGGTTTTATCCTTGTTGTGATGTGGTTTATTTCCACATACACTTATCCCCAGTTTATCTCCTCCCTTTGTTGGGATGTGTTTTCCCCTGCTGAGTCTTTTCTCTTTTCTTTTGCTCTCCGGTTTTTGTTTATCTCCTGTGGCATATTCTCCCCACAGCGGTCTTGTGTTTGCATATCATTTGCATGATCATATCATTTTGTGGTCTCTTAGGGCCAAAAATTGGGTTGTTGTTATATTTAAGTCTCTTCTATCTCGTCGAGACAAAGATGCCCATCTTCGTATCTCCGTATAGAAGAAACTTAAATAGGGGCAGCTGTAATACCCTAATTTTTACCCCTAAGATCCCACATGTCATTTGCATTTTTGCATACCACAAACAAGATCACATATTGGTTCCCTCTTTGATAGGATTGTGCCTTGCAGGGATCTTTGAGTTTGTGTGCGTTTGATTTGTTTAATTTGTTTATATTTTACTAACCATTAATCAAAATCCAAAAATATTTTGTTTTCTTTCACTAACATTTTTCAGGGGAAGAACAGGTTAAAAATGCCAAAATAACAGTCCCTCGGCTCGAATGATTTCATTTGAATAAAGTCAAAGTTGATCTGCAATTAATTCAAAAATTATCTGATCAAGAGTTTCCAAGATTTAATTGATTATCATTCAAGGGACTCCAAGGTTCATGTGTTTATTTCCATGTCTTCTTTGACAAGCAAGAAAATCGAGCCAGAGCCAAGACAGCACATCAAAAAGCAATTTTTTCCCATTTTTCACTGTGTTAATCGATTAACCTAATTGCAATGTGAAGTGGTTAATCGATTAACACGTGCAATTTTTGAAAAAAAATGTGCCAAATTCAAATTCTGCAGCAATTGGCACCAATTTTCACCATTTTGATCACATGTGGAATATTCTAGACCATCTCATTTTAATTCCCTACATCACTTTGATCATTTTCCACCATGTACCTTCACTAATCACCACTCTTTTGTAATTTCCCTCCAAATTTGAATTCCATTCCTAATTTTGATCATCCAAGCCTAATTCCAAACCACCAAATTTCCAAGCCTAAACTCTATAAATAGAGCCTTCATTTCATTCATTCTACAAGCTTTTGATAGCCAATAAATCCCTTGCAATTTCTCTCCCCAAACCACAAATTCACTAAAGCTCTTATTTCTTCTTTCATAAGTTAGTAAGAATTCACATTGATTCTTACTAATTTAGAGCTAAACCTCCATCCATTCTTGTTTTTGTTCATAGATCAAGGCTTTGGAGTATAGATCTTGCTGCAATTTGGAAGGATTTTCTGATTTGGATTGGTAATTCACTTTTCACCATTGTTGAAGCTTCATCTTCATCTTCAATAATGTAGATCTTTTGTTGATCTTGTTTGCTTGATCTTTGGATCTTGCAATTTGTGTTGATTGCTGGTTTTTGCTGCTGTTTTACTCCAAAATTCGTGCACAATTGAATCCTTGATCCTAAGATGTTTGAAGAAATGAGTGATCAAGGATTTGGCAATTTTCAAACTGATTTTCTGCTGTTTTCACAGTGTTAATCGATTAACCAAAACATGTACAATTAGGTTAATCGATTAACAGCTTGTTTCTGCGCAAAAAACTGGAAGTTTACACTGGTTAATCAATTAACATAATTACCCTGTGAGTTGGTTAATCGATTAACCAGCATCCAGAATGTGAGAAATGCTTGTTTTTGGGGCTGTTTTGGTTCCTTTTCCATTTTCTTCCCCTTTCCTTTGTTCTTAGCCTTAGATCACATATTTGTGTGGTTTAATTTGGCTTTCTCTTCATCTATTTCTTTTTCTTTTTGATCGATGAAAGTCTAGAAGATCTTGGAATTCAGTTGTTGAATTTCGATCGAGACGAGATCGCTACCACTTTTCTTTTCGTGCGGTATTGCTTTCGGATGACGATCTATATATCGTTCATCTAGCATACATTAGCACAAAGACCTATTGATCGGCCTCATTGTAGGGTAATTACTCCGTAAATTACTCGACGATTGCTTAACATAGCGCAATATTTGTCCGGTATCGGAAAACTTTCAAGAATGGTTGATTATTTGTCTTATGATTCAAAACTCATGAAACTTATTGTTAGGAGGCTTTGGTCTTATCAATCCTCTAATGAGTTCCATCAACCTTGACCTAAGTGCAATTATTCAATTGTTATTGATCACTAATACTAACAACTAATCACTAACTTACTAACAATATTTTGTATTAATTTTGTTTATGTTTCCTTCTCGCTCCCTATCTCTTTTTTTTTATGCTTCATTTCATATCATGTTTATGTTTCCGCATTTTTCCTTTGTCCGTTGGACACATGTTTATGCTTCCTCAATTTTTTCTTTGTCCGTTGGACACATGTTTATGCTTATGCCTTTTTTTTCTTTGTCCATTTGGACTCCAAAACATTAATAAATTCTTAAACCATAAAAAACTTAATTCTCCTCATCTTGGACTATTGGTTACTATCCTATGCTTTGGAGTGATCTCTTTATGGACCTCTTTTGAAGTAATATTGGACTTATGGACCTAGAATTAGGACTTCTTATCCCTTTGCTTGGAGTATTGATTGAAGACTTTCCTTTATTGGTCAATTTGCTTAAGGATGGAATTCTTTTAATATTGCTTTGAAGTGGCTCCATTTTGGTTAGATCCTTCTTTTCCCTAGCTTTTATTTTATGCACTAGGATAGTCACTTCTTCTCCTCCCCATTCTTAAATTTTCAAAATCCTCTTTCTTTTTTCAAAACCTTCTTGTTTTCAACTTAAAACCGCTTTCATAATAAAACCTTGACTTTTGTCAAGTGACTTTTAAAACTTTCTTTTCTTTAATAAATATCAATCTATTTAACTATATTTTGACCATTTCATAAAAACATAAAAAATATATAACTCATTCAAATCTTTTGTGCTTTTATGCACCTTTTTTCTTTTAAACTCTTTTTCATAAGTTTAGACATGATTCATTTCTTTAAGCGGAATTATTCGCTTAGGAATGATGACTTGTCTTTACACTTAAAAATCAATCAAAACCAACAATTTTTGTTCTTTGTACCACGAACTACGAGGTTTTGATCCTACATTGCACATCGTGGGTACGTAGGCATGAGGCGATAAGTCTCTCCAAACACAAAAATCTTAAAAAATAATTCTCCTCTCATCTCCTCAATCTCTTTACAAGCAAACCATTTTCAAACCAAAAAGCGGTAGATATTTCAAAGGGCTCCTATAGTGTACTATAGACATTTTGGGTGCTAACACCTTCCCATTGCGTAACCAACCCCCTTACCCATTCTCTGTTTGTTCTTGTTTTTTTAGAACTCTTTAGGTTTTGTTCGCTCTTTTTCCTTTCCCTTTGTGGATAAAAATAAATGTGCGGTGGCGACTCTTGCTTATTTTTTAGTTAAGTTAATCAATAGCTTACACTCACAAATTTCCCCGCTACAGAAAAGTGGCGACTCTGCTGGGGAGCCATCTCCCTTAAGGGGTTTAGCCTACTTTGATTTATTTACTGCTTTTTGTTTGATTTGCTTGTTACTTGTTTGTTTTGTTTGGGAGTTCCTCTGTGTGTGAGATAGGTCCTATACCCGAACCAGAGTGCACTTTGAGATAGGAGGATAGTATAGTCAAGGGAACTTTGAAGAAGTTGAATCTTGAAAAAGAAGAACTTGAGAATCTATCCGCTCGGTGGTTGCCTCTTTGGAATTACTGATGTTGATCGAGCAATCGAGAAGGCATTACTTTTTCCATAGAAGCCTATAACACTGAAGACCGTAGTAACCCTTAACCCATCCTAGCCTTTTTAGGATCGTAGCGCGGAAGCTATGAAGATGCAAATCTGACTTAGCTGTCACGCGATGCTACACTCAGGTTAGATTCTCTTGAGGATAACTACCAACCTCCGAGCAAATCGGTGTGCTGGTGTGTCTAATAGTGGATTGTGGACCCTGGGAACTTTGTTAGAACCGCTGTTTTCTGCAGGTACAATGAAGACAAAACCTTAGGACACACCTTTGTGGGATTGGTTCTTACCCTCGGCTTCATGCTCTTGACTTGAACCTTGACCTGTGTGTTTTGTGTGATCTTGTTTGTGGGTGTTACATTCATGCACTCATGCATTCATGAGCATTCTTTTGGAAGGTTTCAAGGAACTTAAAGGCGTTATTGCAAACATTTCAGGTACTTTTATTATGGATTTTGGAAGGAGAAGTACAAAGAAGTACACTTTCAAGAGTCCTAAATTAGAGGGTTTGAGAGAGCTAGTATCTTTGGTTGCTGATACCAAGAAGTTCGAGTCCAGATATGGAAGGCTTTTGTCTCTCTTAAAGGTTGATATGGATGAAGGATTGCTTGCTACTTTGGTTCAGTTCTATGACCCTTTGCTGCATGGTTTCACCTTTCCTGATTATCAGTTGGTACCTATGCTAGAGGAGTATTCTCTCCTGCTTGGTTTGCCTGTTTATGGTCGGATTTTCTCTGGTTTGGACCCCGCTCCCGAGCATGATGTTATTGCGAAGGCTACTCACTTAAAGGTTTCCGAGATTAAGGCTCGCATGGATACGAAAGGAAAGATTCTTGGGTTACCCGCTAAGTTCTTGATGGATAGAGCCCATCACTTTGCTAGTGTGAAGAACACAATTGCTTTTGAGGCTATTCTTGCCTTGCTTATTTATGGATTGTTCCTCTTCCCGAATGTTGAGAACTTTGTCGACATCAACGCTATTCAGATTTTCTTGATTGGGAATCCAATTCCCACTTTGCTTGTCGATGCTTACCATTCTATTCACCTCAAGAATTTCCATGGTGAAGGGATGATTATCTGTTGTGCGCCTTTGCTTTACAAGTGGTTTATTTCTCACTTGCCGAAGTCTGCAGCTTTCTAGAATCTCAAGGATGGTTTATATTGGTCGCAGAAAATCATGTCTCTCACTCATTCTGATATTGATTGGTGTAGTCGTGTTCCTTCTGGAGTGATGATTATTGATAGTTGTGGTGATTTTCCCAATGTGCCTCTTCTTGGTACAAAGGGGGGAATCAGCTACAATCTGGTGTTGGCTCGTCGTCAGTTGGGATATCCTTTGCGAGAGGTACCGAAGAACATTCATTTGCCTAGTCTCTTTTTCAAGGAAGAAGAATCTCAGGTTGCTCTCAAGAGAGAAATTGTGGAAGCTTGGTGCAGCATTCGTAGAAAAGGGAAGGAAAGTTTGGGAATTCCGAATTGTGTCTCTTTGGAACCTTACCTCCAGTGGTTTAAAAATAGAGCTATTACTTTGAAGATACCTTATAAGCGTCAGGAGCCTTGAAGAAAAAATTGGAAGAGTTGCTTGGGATAAAGTTTGTTCGACCGAGTGTTTCTCTGCGAGGTGCTCCTGTGTTGTCGGTGAAGAAGAAAGATGGTACTATGAGACTGTGTGTGGATTGTAGATAGTTGAATAAAGTGACGATCAAGAATAAGTATCCACTTCGGAGGATTGATTATTTGATGGATCAATTGGTGGGCGCTTGTGTTTTAGCAAGATTGATTTGAGGTCAGGTTATCATCAGATTCGTGTTAAGCCTGATGACATTCTAAAGACAGCTTTCAGAATGAGGTATGGTCACTATGAATACAATGTGATGACGTTTGGTGTGTTCAATGCACCTGGTGTGTTCAATGCACCTGGTGTGTTCATGGAGTATATGAATCGGATTTTTCATGAGTATCTGGATCAGTTTATGGTGGTTTTCATCAATGACATCCTGATATATTCTAAGTCTGAAGAAGAGCATGTTGAGCATTTGAGAACTGTGTTGCAAGTATTAAAGGAAAAGAAGTTGTATGCAAAGCTGTCGAAGTGTGAGTTTTGGTTGAAGGAAGTGAGTTTCCTTGGCCATGTGATTTCGAGTGGTGGAATTGTTGTAGATCCTTCCAAGATTAATGTTGTGTTACAGTGGGAGACTCTGAAGTCTTCTACCGAGATACAAAGTTTTCTGGGATTGGTGGGTTTCTACCGCAAGTTTATCGAGGGCTTTTCTAAGTTGGCATTACCTTTGACTCAGTTGACTCGAAAGGGTCAAGATTTTGTGTGGGATGTAGCTTGTGAGGAGAGTTTTGTGGAATTGAAGAAGAGGTTGACGACCGCTCCAGTATTAATTTTGCCTAATCCGAGTGAATCTTTTGTGGTGTATTGTGATGCGTCGAAGATGGGTCTTGGTGGAGTATTGATGCAGAATGGTCAAGTTGTTGCCTATGCTTCGAAACAATTGCGAGTTCATGAAAGGGATTATCCTACGCATGACTTAGAGTTGGTCGTTGTGGTGTTGTGTTGGAAATTTGGGGACTTATCTGTTTGGCTCTAAATTTGAAGTGTTCGATGATCATGAGGATTTAAAGTACTTGTTCGATCAGAAAGAACTGAATATGAGGCAGAGGAGGTGGTTAGAGCTGTTGAAGGATTTCGATTTTGACTTGAGTTATCATCCGGGCAAAGCAAATGTAGTGGCTGATGCATTAAGCAGAAAGTCATTGCATATGTCGATGCTTATGGTGAAAGAATTGGAATTAATTAAAAAATTCAGAGACTTGAGTTTAGTGGGTGAAAAGACTCCTGACAGTGTGAAGTTGGGAATGTTGAAGGTGACTAGTGGCATTCTGGAAGAGATCAGAGTGGGAAAACAATCTGACTTGAAGTTAGTGGACCAGTTGACTTTGATCAACCAAGGTAATGGAGGAGAATTCCGAATTGGCGAGAATGGTGTGATGATGTTCAAGGACAGGGTGTGTGTTCCCGATGTCCCAGATATTAAGAAGAGCATTCTCGAGGAAGGGCATCGAAGTAGGTTGAGTATTCATCCCGGTGCTACGAAGATGTACCAAAATTTGAAAAAGTTTTTTTGGTGACCGGGTATGAAGAAGGATGTTGCGAAGTTTGTTTATGCGTATTTGACTTGTCAGAAGTCAAAGATTGAGCATCAGAAGCCTTTAGGTATGATGCAGTCGTTGAGGATTCTAAAATGGAAATGGGATAGTATTTCCATGGATTTTGTGGTGGGATTGCCGAAGACTGCTAAGGGAAATGATTCAATTTGGGTGATCGTGGATAGATTAACTAAATTGGCTCATTTCTTACCGTTGAAGATTAATCATTCTATGCAGAAGTTAGCCGAGATGTATATTGAGGAAATTGTGAAGTTACATGGGATACCTTTGAGTATTGTGTCGGATAGAGATCTGAGATCTACATCGAGGTTCTGAAAGAGCTTGCAAGAGGCTTTGGGTACTAAGTTGAGGATGAGTTCTGCCTATCATCCGCAGATGAACGGTCAGACATAAAGGACTACCCAATCCTTAGAGGATTTACTGAGAGCTTGTGTGTTGGATCATGGAGGATATTGGGATAACCATTTAACGTTGATTGAGTTCACATACAATAACAGTTTTCATGCTAGTATCAGAATGGCGCCCTATGAAGCTTTGTATGGGAGAAGGTGTATGACTCCTTTGTGTTGGTATGAGTCAGGCGAGAGTGATGTACTCGGACCTGAGATTGTGCAAGAGACGACCGAGAAGATTAAGATGATCCAAGAAAGGATGAGAGCGTCACAGAGACGCCAGAAGAGATATCATGATAAGAGGAGGAAGACACTTGAATTCCAAGAGGGAGATCACGTGTTTTTTAGGGTAACGCCAGTGGCTGGTGTGGGTCGAGCTTTGAAGTCTAGGAAGCTCACTCCACGTTTCGTTGATCCATATCAAATCTCACAGAGGACAGGAGAGGTAACCTATCGAGTTGCTTTACCACCGTCACTTGCGAATTTGCTTGATGTGTTCCATGTGTCTCAGTTATGGAAGTGCATTTCGGATCCGTCGTATGTGATTCAGATGGATGATGTGCAAGTGAGGGAGAACCTAACAGTGAAAGCTTTACCTGTGTGGATTGTCGATCGAGAGATGGAGCAACTGCGGGGTAAAGACATAACTTTGGTGAAGGTGTTATGGGGTTGACCAGCTGGCAAAAGTTAGACTTGGGAACGCGAAGATCAGATGAGGGAGTCGTATCCGACTCTGTTTCTTTGAGGTAATTTTCGAGGGCGAAAATTCTTAAGTGGGGGAGAGTTGTAACACCCCAAATTTATTCGAATATTTATTTAATTTATTTAAATATAATATTTGTGAATTTTCGATGAATTTTGGTGGTTTGTGTCGATGTCAGTATTTTCGTGGAGTTTCGGTTATTTAATTCAATAATAGTATATAATATGAATATATTAGTATTATTATTATTTTAAATAATATTAGAGGAATTAAGGGTAAGATGGACTTTTGAGGAGGATTAGTGAGGGTATTATGGGGAAAGCCCGTTTTGGAAGCCCAAGGGTTAAATAAAAAGGAATTGGAAAGGAATATGATTCATTTTTGGTTGGAACGTGAAAATAAGGAGAAAGTGCAGAGCTCTGAGGAAAAAGGGAAAGGCGAGGAATCGTGAAGGTTTCCAAAGACTCAATAGAGAAAGCTCTGAATCGACAATCTAAGGTATGGGGAGTATTACCTTTCATTGTTTTCAATATAGAGATTCAATGTATTGTAAAGTGGATTTTGAGGTTTTTGGCGTTTTTGAAGGGTTTATGAGTTATTGATGATTTAGAGGTATTTCTGAGGATCGATGATGGATTATTAAGGGTTGAATTGATTCGGGTAAAAATAAGCCTTCGAGGAAAAACCTTCTTTGATGATATGTGGGATCTTGTATGAGAAAGGGATTTATGGGGTTTATGGGAACATTGAGAGTTCGTGAAGGTTTATGTGATTTTGAGTTAGGATAGTGGAATTAACCGACCTAATAGTCGTAGGTTTTATGCCTTTGATTTCCTTGATGCTTTAGGACTGTTTTGGGAGTGTTTTGGGGTGAATTAAGGTTGGAATCGTAAAGGTTTTTGGGACTGGGATGCTACTGGTGCGTAGCAGCGATTGCAGAAATCGCAGGTTCGCAAAGCAAATCTTTCCTTCGCAAGGCGAACATTCGCCCAGGCTCGCAAAGCGAGCAGCGGCGAATGCGCGATGATTTTGTTGGTGAATACTGGGGACTCTCTGGTTTTGTGTGGGATTTGGGGGATTCGCTGGAGCTCGCAAAGCGAACAACCCAGGGAACTGGTTTGCACAGCGAATTCTGCAGCGAACGCCTGCTGTTCGCGAAAATTATTTCATGATGCTGTGTTGTCTTGATGTTTTGATGCTGTGATTTTTCTGATGATTTACCATGATGTTATTGATGATCATGTGATGATGATTTCGTGATGTTTTGATGAAATATTTGATGATATGAATTACCGTGATGTATAATGATGATTATGAGCTATTTATATATGATGTTTGATGGGTAAGTGATTATATGAATTACCATGAGTGTATTGATGATTATGAGCTGTTTATATCAGATGTTTGATGATTAAATACTGATGTGAATTACCATGAGCTATATTGATGATTGTAAGATGATGATGCATGATGTTTTGGTGAATAAATGACGATATGACGAATATGAGATTTTGATGAATGATGATGCACGTAATGACTTTATTGATGATGATGATTATGACGTTGTACATCATGCATTCATAGCATTTCAGTGATGATGATGTTAGACTTCGGTTTATTTGTGACTTCCATCCCATTGTGTGGATGTGAAGTGGTTTATGACGTGCTCCGGTTCTTGTGTGGAACCGATCCTAATGACGGGGATCTTTGGAGGGTGATGGCCTAAGTGTCCATCGATGGTGACGATTGGTACCACATGCATGAGTCTTATTGTGCATTGCATTTATGTGGCATTATTGATGTGATTGTATAATGTTGTGACTATTGATTCTTTTTTATGACTTTGATGATGTTGTTTATGATGATGACGCCATTTTATGCATATCTTGTTTTTATATTGATTATAATGAATTGTGATTACTCACCCTGCCTGTTTGAATGTTGCCTCCACGTGGGTAACGTGCATGTGATCAGGATTAGCTGTGGATGCTTTTGAGAACTTTTGAAGTTATTTGCATTTTGGTCGATGTAGAGGGTCTTGCTCTGATAGTGTAACATCGGGTTGGGTCGTTGATTCGAACCATGTTGAGTTTTTACTTGGCTGTTATTTTGTTGTTATTTGATGACTATGGTTTTATTTTAAAAACCCTTTTGTGGGATTTTGTGGTTATGGTGGTTCTACTGCCCTTTGAAGGCTTTTGAGTTATTTTGAGGAAAACCCGTTGTTTACGGAGCAATTTTGTTGATTTGAATTTATTGAGAAATGTGCACCCTTTGAGGTGATTCTGATTTTTACCCTGGTTTTATGTTTAATCTGCTGCGATATTTGTGGGGTAGAAAAAGGTGTTACACTTTGCACACATTAGTTTATAATTTCTTGCATTTTTTACGATTTTTGTAAAAAAAAAAACTCCTTTGGAGCATGTGCTTAGTTGTAATCAAGGTTCTTAATTCAAGTTCCATTTTATTATTGCTTTATTATTCCATTTCTTTTATATTATGCTTATGTTTATGCTATCAATAGTCATGCTTGCTTTATTCTTTAACATGCGTGAGTAGTTTTACCATAAACTTAAGATCACGAGGAATGTCTAAATATTAGAAAAAATCCAAGTTCCACATTGCTTAAAGATACAATCTACAAAGGGTTTATATAAAGTGACACCTCTCACCTTACCAACCGATTTTGTAGGGTTGAGTTAGGTCAAACTCTAATTCTAACATGGTATCAGAGTCTATAGATTCAGGTCACCCGCCATTTATATATGCGCACCAAGCCCAAAAAAAGTGTTGGGCGCAAAGGGATGTATTGAAAAAACCAAGTCCCATACATCGATAATTCGGGCCATATCCACCGTTTATATCCACACACCAAGCCTAATAGGATTGGGCGTGAAGGGGTGTATTAGGAAAAACCCAAGTCTCACATTGGTTAAAAATACAATCTGCAAAGAATTTATATATAGTGGCACCCCTCACCTTACCAACTGATTTTGTAAAGTTGAGTTAGGTCAAACTCTAATTATAACACTAAACAACAGACTTCATGTAGGCGCTCAATTCACTATCTTTGAAGGAGAAATTTTGTGTTTGCTTTGGTCTTCTAGGGCTTAAAGTTCATATCTCTACAAAATTAGAGATAATCTTATTTATCAGTCATATATTAAAAAGTATGACTGGTATCATGTCCTTATTACCCATCATTAAATCTGCTTTTGAAATCAAAAAACTCTATCTCATATCTAAACACAATTAGAATAAATTTTCTACGTTAAACTCGTACGAATTCAGAGAGATACTCACCGATCGACATGCGTTATGTTACCATATCTATTCTTAAAAGAGTAACTTTTAACATGTACTTTATTTACTTTACTTATAAAAAGTGTGATGATATAAAAAGAATAGAAAGTAAATAATAAGCTTATAGAAAGTGTGATCATATAAAAAGAATAGAAAGTAAATAATAATATTCATAATTAATTTTATATTATAGCACATGGTCTATTAAACAAATTAACTAAATCTAAAATTTATTTTATTTGAAAACAAATCTATTCTGTTATAACACAACAATAAAATATATCATAATTATTTTCTACATATCACTACTATTAAAAAAAAAAAAAAAAAAAAAAAAGAGTTGGCTCCAAACTATAAGTACTAATTTTTGTTCTAAAAAGAAATCACTAATAGTCTAATACTAAAATGGTTGTTCTAAAAGTGAGTCAGACTAAAAACAAACTTTGAGATAGACTTTTGTGCTTCATAGATAAAACCAATTTTACCCTTAAACATAACCTTTTGCTTGCATGTGATTTTTTTTCCATACAAAAATGTAGCTACCATCCCAATAATGTTGCCAGAATCACAAAAAATATTCTGATCCAATGTAACCACACTTTGAAACCCTGCTAGGAGAAGAAAAGAAAGTTGGAAAAGACAGCAGATAGATTTGGCTTCTGCCTTCAACCAATAAGATAATTAAAAATAAATTGGAACTATATGGTAAAAAATAAAAATAAAAAACTATTATAAATAAAATAAAATATAATAGTAGCCCCAACTGTCTTTTGGTTTGGTCACATGTAATGTAATCACTTTTGATATGTGGCAACAAAAGAATAGCAACCCCACTTTTGTTCACTAAATAAAATTCTAACCAAAATTCACAAAAAGAGAAAAAAAAAAACTAATTAATAAAAGATGAGAGGATGAAAAAGAATGAATACATTAATGCTTGCCATTATCAAGAATATTTTATTGTTTTAGCATAAACAATTATTATCACTCTTCAAAAAAATTTCTTTCCCTATATAAACACATAACCGTCGCTTACTCTTTTAGCAACACAACACAAACAATTTTCTCAATTTCCCTCTTCTTTCCCTCTCTCACATTTCTTTTCTACATAAAAAGTATTTAAAAAATGTGTGGCTTGAGCTTTAAGAGTTTCACATATATGCTTCTTATTGTATTTGTTATTTTGTGTTCAAATTTTGAAGAGTGCAATGCAAGAAGAGGAAAACATTGGAGACAAAATAGAGAAGAGAAAGCTTCTATGTTTAAGAAGAAAGGAAAGAGTTATGGCAATGGACATAACCATAATGGTGGTGGAGGAGGAGGAGGAACAAAATCTAAGGCTTCTCCACCACAAAAAAGCATCCCCTCAATCTCACTGCCACCACCACCACCACAAAAAAGCACTCCCTCAATCTTACCACCGCCGCCACCAGCACCACAAGAAGTTACACACTTAACCCCACCACCACAAACTTACATTGGTGAATCCTCTACCACTTTCAATGTGCTAGAATTTGGAGCTAAAGGAGATGGGAAAAGTGATGATACAAAGGTAAATAACAATTTTATATATATATATATATATATATATATATATATATATATATATATATATATATATATTTTAAATTAAATCAGATATTGAATCGAATAGTATTTCAATAAAAGTTTAATCAATAATCTAATTTAATTTTTAAATATAATTTTTTTATTAAATTTTTATTTATTAATAAAAGTGACATAATCATAATTGCGCATTACGAGTAATATTCAAAATTAAACTATAATTACAAAATTATTATATTATTACCACTATGATTATGGTTATGAATTTTTTTTTATAGTACCGTCCGTGTTTCAAATATTTTGTTTCTTTCTAACAAGTAATCATTTGAATTCAGCTACCTAAGCTTATGCTAAATTAATAATATGCAATTAGGACCATAATTAATTATTTTTTTCTCTTTTATATGTTTTGAATGCAACTCTCGTGATCGTAATATTATGTCGTTAAATAAAGTTTACAATAACATTGATTGAAAGCAAAGTAGTGAGAAAAATACAATAGCTAGAAAATTCCAAAGAGGTGGGACCTACATGATGATAAATGATTCTAGTTAAGACAGTTAGTCACAGTACTACTAGAAATCTATTCTCTTTGCTATCATCAGTAGATTAGAGATTCTATTTAATCATAGATTAAAAACGACATTTTTTTATGAAATTCTATTCATTTACAATTTAACCGTTAGAAATTTTGGATCATCTGCGATAGTCCATACACTCTCCTAATTTTGGTTGAAAAAATGCAGGGATTTGAAGCCACATGGGCTGAAGCATGTAAAGTAGAGTCATCAACCATGTTGATTCCAGCAGATTATGTCTTCTTAGTGGGTCCAATTGTATTCTCAGGCCTATACTGTAAACCCAAAATCATTTTCCAGGTAACATTTTTTTTTTTTACTTTTACATGTCAAAACACATGCACACTTCTTCTGCATGTGATTCTGTCTCTTTATGTAATGAATATTGTAGAAACCGACAATTCTGTTGTAGGCTAATAAGGTTAATTTGTTCAGGTTGAAGGGACCATTATTGCACCAACAAATCCCAATGTTTGGGGCAAAGGATTGCTACAATGGTTGGATTTTATAAAACTAGTAGGATTTACCATTCAAGGAAATGGTATCATTGATGGAAGAGGCTCGGTTTGGTGGCAAGACACTCAATATAATGATCCTTTAGATGATGAAGAAAAACTCTTAGTTCCTTTGAATAGCACACAAGGAAGCCCACCAATGCAGGTAATTCTTAAACTGACATAATCACATATATCACTGTCGTGTTGATGTTAGCCATTGACATGTGTCTGACACTGAATACATTTTTAACATGTTACATAGAAAATCATGGACATGTTAAAATAGGGTCTTTTGATGTTGAAACCTACTTTAGCATAACAATTTTTTGCTCACACGAGGCTAATCGTTTATATGTTTGCAATTGTAATAGATTGAAAGTTCAATGGGAGGAAAAATGCCAGGAATCAAACCAACGGTGAGTAACATTATAAACATTTTCAGCACCTATTTGGTTTATATTTATAAGATTTCGGAACATAATGGAAGTAATTTTTGTTTCTGTTACAGGCAATAAGGTTCTATGGGAGTATTAATCCAACAGTCACAGGCATAACGATTCAAAATAGTCCACAATGTCATCTCAAGTTTGATAACTGTAATGGAGTTTTGGTTCATGATGTGACCGTATCGTCCCCTGGTGACAGTCCTAACACGGATGGAATTCACTTGCAGAACTCCAGAGATGTTTTGATATACAAAAGCAATTTAGCTTGTGGTAATATTTCAATCATGGATAAATTATTCCACATTTCTATTGACAAGAACAGCAAATGTTAGAGTATCTGAACTATTGTTTAGTCAATGAATCTAAAAAGTAAATTATTTTTTATAAATAAGATCAGAGGGAGTAAAAAATATAACATTTGAATGAAAAGGCAAAGAAAAAAGCAAAGTATAATATGTATTTATAACCATAAATAGTCGAAGTTGGCTAAAAGTTGTTTTGAATTTTCTGTTATGCAGGAGATGACTGTATTTCTATACAAACTGGATGTTCGAATGTATATGTACACAATGTCGACTGTGGACCGGGGCATGGAATCAGCATTGGAGGTCTAGGAAAGGATAATACCAGAGCCTGCGTCTCAAACATTACTATCAGGGATGTGAACATGCATAACACAATGAATGGAGTCAGAATCAAAACATGGCAGGTAAGAAAAATTTCTAAGTTGAACGTTATTTATAAGACAAAACATACGTTTGCTCAGAGTCGTCTCAAGTTTTTGAAGACCCTAGGTAGATTTGTCACAGTTTAACCATGACAAAACAAATAGAAATCTTATTTAACCACGGTTTAATCGTAACAAACATTTTATAAGACCCTCTTTAGCAAAGGTTAATCGTGACAAATTTTGGGCTAGTCCACCTTACACACCCTCAAAGACAGTCCTGCCTCAAAAAATCTGACTTCAAAATCATTTATGCAGGGTGGATCAGGTTCAGTACAAGGAGTACTATTCTCAAACATACAAGTCTCCGAAGTTCAATTCCCGATAGTCATCGACCAATTCTACTGCGACAAAAGAAACTGCAAAAACCAAACAGCAGCTGTGGCACTCACAGGAATCAACTACGAAAGCATAAAGGGAACATACACAGTTAAGCCGGTTCACTTTGCGTGCAGCGATAGCTTACCTTGTGTCGATGTTTCTTTAACAAGTGTTGAGTTACAACCTGTCCAAGACAAATACCATCTTTATGATCCATTCTGTTGGGAGACTTATGGCGAACTGAAAACTACAACTGTTCCACCAATTGATTGTCTGCAAATTGGGAAGCCGCCAAATAATCGGATTCAGACAGCTCATGATTTATGTTGATCATGGAGTATTTAGCTAGTTAGATAAATTATTATGTATATTATTCATATATAAGTACTCTTTCATAGGAAATTTACTGGCCCTGCAACTAGCAAGAGGCCAATAATATTAATAGTGTGATTATAGGAAGGTTTGTTAATTGTTAGCTATGGTATTGTTTGAGTCTGAGGTATTGTTATACGAGTGATAACATATATAGATGGAAATATTGTCGTTAAATTTAATACAATTTCGGATTTGATGTATTTTAATCGAAACACTAGACGAAAGAGCATATTATAGGGATGAGTATATACAGAGAATTAGAGACAAAAGAGCATACTTGTATTCCAAGAAAGCAGGAAAGTTAGATACAGACCTAAGAACAATGTTATCAACCGAAGATTGTGAAAATAGCGGAACACCAAAAATCTGCAATGGGTGAAAACAGAAGCTGCATAGAGGTTCAAATATGTCAATTATATATTCAGAAAGGCATGGAGTAGAGCAACTCATTAAAAGGTTTATGCATTACAGTGAAGCACACATGCAGAATTTTCAGTTTTATCATTTTTAAGAATCTAACAATCATTTTTTTCCCACTATCTCTGCTACATCATCCACTATATGAAAATTGAACAGCAGGGAAACTGGGACGGCGTCGATCTTTTCATAGGAGTTATTAAGATCCGCCGCTATTATAGCATGATTGCTATTGCCCTACAATAATCAAGTGAATTTCACTGAGGTCGGCTAGATAGATCAAGTTCCATTATAATGTTCTATTTAGTAATAAGCTTCTATTCAAATAGGTAATCTCAAAACCTTTCTTAATAATTTCTCTTGTAGTTTTTCTTTTTAGATTTCTTTTTCTATCTCTAGTTGTTTGACTCCTCTCCATCTGATTCATTCTCCTTATCACAGACTTATCGGTCTTCTATCTACATGCTCATACTATTTAAGTATATCTTCCAACATCTTTTTTAATGCAAGTGCTACCCCAACACTCTAATCTTACCACACATCCAACACAACATTCTTATCTCTACTACACTTACTTTATTTTCGTATTGATTATGAACCACCTAACATTCTGTCAAGTACAAAATGGAAGATCTTAACACAGTCCGATAAAAATTTTCCTTCAGCTTGAACAGTTATGTTTGGATATCATAAAATGAACGGAGCGGAATGAAGTAGAGCGAAGTGGGACGGAGCGGAACGAATGTCTCATTCCATTAAATTTTAGAACGGTATAAGGAAAGTTGTTCATTCTGCCCAAATTAGAGAGAAAAAATAAGGTGGTAAGTGATTAAATGAAATGGAATCCATACCACTCCATTCAGCTCTTAAAATTCGATGGAATACAATATCATTCCATTCTATCTCATTTCGCTCCGCTCCATCCGATTCTATCAATCCAAACAAAGACTTAATGTCACATAAAATCCCTCAAGTTCTACATTTCAGTCACACAGCTTAAATTGGATGATTTACCTCACATTTTCTATTTCTCAATAGTTTTGTATTACAGACCCACCATATTTAAACCTAATTTGTCTTGACTCCATAACACTATAGTAATAATTAGAGCACAAAATTGCGTTAACCTAAATTTTGCTTCTCATTCCCAATAATATGCCGCCTTAATTTTTCAAAAAGGATAGCAAGACAGGGGAACAGCGCAAACATTAAAAAAAAAAAATGAACTGATAAGCAAACACCAGAGCTTACATGATGCAGCATGAACAAAGCGAAATTAGAAATAGAAATTAAGCATAATATGAAGAGAAAGAACATCTAACTAAGAAAAGTGAATTGGATCTTATCTTTGAGATCTTCTTCACGTATGGTATATATATGGCACGCTCGTTGAACATTGGAAAGTTTTACCGGGTATCTCAACAATTATCCATCCTCCTCCATGCCTTTGTATCAATACTTAAAATTAAAAATAAAATAAAATAAATAATCATTTTTTTCTCTCATTTTTCTATCAAAACAATTTGGGGAATTGCCCTCTAAATTCATAGTGTTACCATGGTAAAAAGTCACAACTGTCTATTGCATTTGAAAATGCATCTTCGAACATTTCTTGTTTTATTACTTCTTCGCTGTAAATTGGTATGTCACCCATATTTTGTCAAAGTTTAGCTTGAATATGCATCTCTATATTTATACTAGAGTGAATCTGGAGACGCATCTCCTAACAACCCTTAATTTAAAATGTCGTGAGTTTTACGAAAATGTATCTCCAGATGTGTTTAATTCATATACCCGTGTCAGACCTTTCCTCACTTCCTTCTTCATTTGCTGCAAATTCACTAAAACTTCATTTGTGCTTGTGGACAAGTTTCTTCAATCCATTTTTAAAGGTTCAACATTACTGTTGCTTCACTACATTCAATCTCAGGTCATTTCACGTATTGAATTAAAGTTTTTCATCCACAACTCTTATTCAGTAAGTTTCTCATTTCATTTCTTTTTTTAAGATGTGATGAATGTATTAACTAAAATAGATTGTTCAATATGAATTAGGTAGTAGTTACATTCGAAATAAGTAGTTAGTATAGACATGCATTCCTATTTAGTTGGATTTAGGTCATTAATGGCGTTTATGCCATTTCTGCAACTCGCAAGTTTATCTAAAGATGTATCTCCAAATTTTGTCTGAACTGGTTTTCGAAGAGGTGTCTCCGAATTTGACCTGGCTTATTTTGATGTGATTTTCTAGTTTTATTACAAGTACAATGACTGAAAATTATTAAATATTAACAAGTGTGAGTAGTGTGGATAATAGTCTCACATTGGATATAAATGTGGTGACTTGACCATTTATAAGTGAGAAAACCCATACATCTATCACCTTAAGGTTTTGGGTGAATATGTGGTGTGTCTCTCATAAAGGTGTTGCTCTTAAAAGGAAAATCCCACAATGTTCAATGCTCTCTAGTGAAAATCTCTCCCAACAGTGATTCACACTTGAGAGGGAGTGCTAAATATTAACAAGTGTGAGTTATGTGGATAATAGTCTCACATTGGATAGGAATGTGGTGACTTGAGCATTTATAAGTGAGAGAACCCATACACCTATCACCTTAAGGTTTTTGGTGAATATGTGATGTGTCTCTCATAAAGGTGTTGCTCTCAAAATGAAAGTCTCACAATGTTCAATGCTCTCTAGTGAAAATCTATCCTAACAAAAACAACCATGACAGATTGAGGTTCGGGCATGTGTCCTAGCATGTTTCTGTATGACGTGATATGGCTAGAGGCTCTGCCACGAGGCCACAAGTCGATACTAACTCGTTTGATGGTTCACAAGGTCGAGGATTACAACCATCTGATTCTACTTCCCGAAGTCACTTGTCTCACACATATATTTCACGAGGCCACATGTCCCATGCTTTTGAAACCCCTGAAGTTTATGAAGCCAATCAAGAGGAACATGCTGCTGATGTGGATGCCCCCTGTAGATTGTTATCTAGGAGGTCTATTTGACACCTCCTTACTTCTTCTCTATAGAGACCATAATTTTAGGCATGTTTGAGATGGAGAGGTATATTTATTTCTTTTTGCATTACATTTGTTTTATATTAATTTAACTGCGACTAATGGTTACTTTTACAAGAGCGTCCATGTTTAAAGTCCGTAAACCACATAGATTTTGGAAGTGGAACAACCTGAAGATAATCGGTTCAAGAATGTTATCTGCTACTATGAGCTTGTCGGTTTATGTGCTGATGCATACAAAACCATGAACCATGGCATACCTACGGTATTTGCAGAGAGATGGCATTATAATAAGTCATTTTTCCACCTTTATATTGGTGAGGTGTCCATCATCCTGGATGACGTCTCATGACTCATACATCTTTCCATTAGGGGAAAACTACTAGACCACCTTAGGTTCAATCGAGACGAAGCCAGCGAGATGATGCTTACGTATTTGGGTGTTAATTAAACTGATGCCCATAATAAGGTAGCTAACACCAGAGGTGCTCATGCTAGGTTTAAATTTTTTGAAGACCTTTATAAAGACCACCTACAAATGGTTGTGGATGCCGAAGGCTACGATATGTAGGTTGAGTACCACCGACAGTGTGCATTGAGGTGTTACCTCTTGTTCCTGGTTGGCACATCCATGTTTGTGGACAAAAGTGCAACCATAATCGACGTGGTCTACCTTAAATACTTCATCGACTTAATGGCGATTCAGGAATAAAATTAAGGGGCGTTTGTTTGATCTACCTGTACTTGAAGTTGGGTGAAGCTTGTGTTTGGAAGACAAGATAAGAAGTTTCATTTATTATTACTAATATTTTCATAACTCTTCTGTTACACTTGTTACTAATATTTTATTTGAACCATTTTCAGGCGTGAATCATATCTCACTTTTCTTGCATATCTGGGTAGGAACCTGAACTTGACTACATTGAGGATTAGCCATGTGTTTGCACCTTTGCCCTGTACATAGGGAATCATCTTATCGAGCCCTTATGGGCGTATCTTGATCGCACTATAGCATATGACATTTCCTTTTACCATGCGACATTCATCGCCAGACACGTCAACTGGACGTCATTTTGTTATACTCTGGATGGTTGACTTGTGGGTCAGCTTGATGTATGTGTATCTTCCCGAGTGAGTGGTGTGCCATTTTGGGTATTTGTAGGTTACTCTGAGACATCTTTCAGAGTCTGCTCCTCCCCCCGTCCTCCGTAAAGATATTGATGACATACTTTAGGACCTCGATAGTCATCTAGTATCAGAGGACTATCGCAAGGTGCCAGCTCCTGTACAATGGGCTTATTCAGACAACTACATTACATGGTTCTATAGGGTGTCACATCCTATCATGACACCAGTCGCTCTTGGAAACCACTTAGGTCATCTAATCAAGAGATACTTAAGGCTAGGGATGACCACACTCAGTAGGTGTTTTCGGTCTATCAACGTATTATGGATATAGAGAGATTGGGAATAAACGCTGGACTTTTTTAGGAAGGAAGTCCCTAATTGGTCTTCGTATAAGGTATTATTGCCCTGGCACAAAATGCCTTGCAATATAGGCGGAGGAGGAACCAGGGAGTTAGACATACCTAATAGTTTATGTTTGTTTGTATTATTTATTGTATTTTTGGAATAAATTATATATGATCAGTACATTTTGACTTTAATTTAATTAATATACGAGTTTTTAAATATATGCATAGTATGTTTGAATTAATTTTTGACACTGTTAAATGGTCTTATGATAAAATTTCATAAAATGAACTAAAATATAAGTTGACCTCAAAAAAGGCCAAAGTTAGGACAATGTTGGTGCTTAGAATGCATTCATGGGGGGTTTCTGGAGATATGTAACACCCCAATTCTACCCATCGAATATTAATAAAAATCAGAGTACTTTAAAATTTCCAACAAAATCAGGATGTCACATTTTTCAACTTAAAAACAACAAACTACCTGTATTTCACTTATCATTTGATACATAGCATTAGGCATACAACTGTCAACTTAAACTTCACTCACAACTTTATTCAGTTATTACAATTTTCAAATTAATATTATTCAACATTTAGTAATAACACAACTTAGGAACAACTTCAAACAATTAGTAATAACAACTATTCATCAACTTATAATAACAACGACATAAACAAAACATTCCCCCCGAGTGCTACGTATCAGAGCATGACACCAACTCGAACTAACAGCAACTAAAGACTTCATAAAGCTACTTCGAACATCCAACTGCAAATCTTGAGTACTTGCTCAATTACCCATAATAGGTAACATCATTACAGAAGGGGTGAGATATCGAATAATATAACAAAAGTATGATAATTAATATGTCAGATAGAATCATACAATTTCGCTACTATCCAACAACAACCACTTACCGATCACCCGCAATTTATAAACATACTTTATCAACTTATTACACACATCAACATTTACGACGTAATCACATACTCAACATAATCAACTTCTTCAACATCAACATAGTCAACTTTATCAACATAATCATATAAGCAACTTCATCGACATAATCCACATAAACAACTTAATCGACTTAATCAACATAAAACAACTTCATCAACTTGATCCACATAAACAACATAAATAATACGACACAGGATGCGACTCGACTATGCACATGCATGTGGTACCATCGGAGTAAAACTCCCACCTTAAACATATGCCAGGTTATCGAGGCATTTCAACTTAATCAGGTGCCATCAAGGCCAACTTAATCAATGCCATCAAGGCCAACTTAAACAATGCAATGTATGCGACATATGAACGACATACAATTAATAACATCAACACCACAAATACAACTCAGCACAACATAAACAACTTTCAATTTTGGCTATTTAGGCCTCCAACAAAAACAAGTCCATATTTTGGGACAAAAACCAACTCAATCAGCTGTACCGGCAATTCCATGCATTCAACTTAATTTAACAAAAATAATTATCATTCACATATCTACTCGTATATACGAACCTCCCCATAAATTTTCATTCAATTCCGGGCAACTAAATATACCGCTTAATTCTACCGGGCGACTAATATTCCTACTGTTTTCAACTCCCAGCATCTTTTCAACAAAATAAATTAACCACACTGCCTACTAATTATTACGAACTTTCCCATAAATTTTCATTCGATTCCGGGCAACTAATTATACCGCTTAATTTTGCTTCCGACACTGTTTTCAGTCCAATTTTGCTACTAATTTATTTTTCTGCTACCATATATTATGCTGCTAATTTTTTTCTTGCTGTCATCAAATCAACTCTGTTATTATAATTATTCTACTATTTTAATAGCTCTACTAAACATATATACTATAATCTAATTTGACTAATTAATTAAATTAAACTCTGCTATTTTAATTATTTGTAATTAACTGTAAAAATAAACTAACCAAACCTATGCTACAATCCCCACATGCAGCGCATGAATTGGAGTAAGGTGGAAACTCACCACTACCAGTAGCCCCCTCCCCCCCCCCCCCCCCCCCCCTTTTCTCTGCGTGTCCAGTATATGCAAATCGGTTTCTTTCTTTTTTTTTGTTTTCCTTACTTTCTTTCATGCACATAAATATATATTGTTCTAATCCCCACCTTTCATTTATATTATATATAAATACATTGCCAAGCCACTTAGGAAATGCCTCAAAGATTGAATTCAAAAGTCAAATTGCTACAGTACCAGAAAAGAAATATCGCTACAGGCTATGGTATGGTTTCTAATTACTCTATCAAATAATAATGGGTCTCTATAATATACCAATTTCAATCCAAAAAAAAACCACATAGTGAAAAATTATATAAATCCAATTTCTACATACTAACTATCATTCTCCCGGTTATAAAATTCAAACCCCACCCTTACCTGTTTGGATCAAAGGTAGCTCGAATTTCTTGATTTTTCCACCGGTAGCAATTTCTCCTCTCCTTCTTCTCCTTAATTTCACTGTTCGTAACTTGTTCTTCTCTTTTCCCCCAAATGCTCACGTTCTGTTTCTTTTTTTCCACTAACTGATATCCCACTCCTTACTACTATTCTTTTCTATTATATTAATTTAATAGAATTATAATTATTAGTTTCTAATTGGGCTTAAGTTCTCACACACCCTTAATTGCTACTAAAAACCTCAATGTAGGCCCAATAGTACTATTTCTCACAAAATCAATTTAATAAAAATACACTATTAATCCTAGTGTTAATTTCTCGGCTAATTTTACCCGACTATCAACTTAACGACTTAAACCATATATTCGACATATTCATCAATTATTCGGGAATTACTTAATAATAATTTAATTATATTATTTCTAATATAATTCTACGACTAAACCAACTTAAATACCAACTTATCAATTAAATCTCCTCAACACAAAATTAACCGAATAATCACAAATAATTAATCGAGAAATACTTAGTAATATTTCAATTATATTATTTCTAATATAATTCTACGACTAAACCAACTTAATTACCGATTAACAAACAAATAGTCCAAACCACACAAAAATCAACATATTCAACGAATAAACGGAAAATATTCAATATTATTTTCCACAACTTAAATCAACTTATTTAATTAATTCAACTCGGACCAACTTAGAAACATCAACGTAATATTCCGACGTTTCGGAAATCAACTCAAATACGCAAATCGACGCAGTTCAACATAACATAATATGAATATATTTACTTAAATAATTAATTAGATAAACGGGCGTTACAACTCTCCCCCACTTAGAACATTTTCGTCCTCGAAAATTCATCCGATTCAACTACTCCAACTACTTATTCCATCAGACTAAACAACTCTCATCTCCGAAAGGCAACCCCACATATAATACAACAATTCATAACCTCAACGGCGACAATAACACGAATACTACTCAAGTGTTACACTTGGCAACTATCACCACAACACAAGGAGTAGCCAACTTAAGAATTCACCGGTTTAAGAACTAGAACACAACCACATAGGAATACCGGCTTAAGCACAACATTAATACAACCAAACCACCAACATCGTTGTTACTCACGTATGAACAACTGCACTACACCACGCGTTCGTTGCGCACTCTGATTACTTGCAGTGCAACAGGCCTACCAAGTTTACCTCCAACTCCCAATCACCAAAACCGACATAATAAAGACTTTCGACTTAACTCTTCGGAAATTCCGTTCCAACAGGTATTCTACGCTCTCGTAGTTACCGAATACTTTAAACTTAGATCCATAAGACAACACCTCGGAACATTCAACATAATTACAACGACGACTACTTCCAAATCTTGGATGAGATATTCATATACTCCCATGAATTCCCAATTGTCATAAAACATAACTACAACTTTACCATCTTTTAATAACTCATTCTCCAAAATCGTCTTAAACACATAACAACATTACAACCACATATAGTACATGGGTCCAACTAAATCCAACAAGATAACTCATCTTCTTCACTTCCAACTAATTCAACATACCAAACCATCGATTCCTACTTATATTGACATAGTGCTCCATAAATTCTTGTCCGAATCAACACAACCGAGTAACTCCTCTTTTTCCAACCAAAATCGCACCTTAATAAACCACTTATAATTCCACTTATTTTAATAATCACAACTCAACTTTCAAATATTCTACGCGTTCTTCTTTTGATTTTATAACAGCTCAAAACATTCGCAACAACCACCAGTTCCAACTCATCCAAACAAATATGGAAGATACGCTTCATACTCCATACATACACCTTAAGGCATACTAGCCATTCGCTTCATCACAAACAACGACTCAAGTTATTTAGAACTCGACTGTGAGTCTCCATACTACTCATTAATCCAATCGCAACCTCATGCTATCATTCTTAAATTCAACTAATATGCTTACATGAATCTTCATCGACAAAATAAACAATGCTCAAGCGCTCGGCTTGACCTCAACCAATTCAACGTACATACTATACTAGTTGGCACGACACATCTATCCATCAATTATGATTCCGTCTACTATCAACAATAGATTAAGGGTGATCAGTTCCTCAATTTGTCAATAGGCAGTCGACAACCATAACAGTGGCATAAATCATCATTACCCAACACAATAACGTACTTCAACTTGTGCCCAAAGTTCGTAAGCATAATGCCCCGCCAACTCTCTAAGGCTTACCAACGTCTTCTTAGTCTCCTTAATTTCAACTTCGTCAACGATACAAAACGTCCAAAATCCAATACACATTCTCTTATACACGCTCATAGCACAAGCACGACTATTAGATATTCTTCTCACATCGAAATTGCTACTACCTCAATTACTATCCAAATTGGTTCGCTCCAATTACAACTTTCATCCAAGTCAAGATTTCAACAACGCTAACCAACCAATCGTCTTTCTTTTATTCTCAGAACCTTTATAATCCACCTAGTTTCACACTTGGCCTCATTCAATCCACAACTCAACAATACTATCGCGGTCTCTCTTGAATTCGTTCTTCTCTCAACATCACCGTCTCATAACATCGTCACTATAATCATTCTCATTCGACATAAATTGCAGCTCTATGCATTTTCCAACACCGTCACATCCTTTCTAATACCAACATTTTATTCCTTATCAATATATCACACTCGGCTTCATCTTTCTCAATTTTCAGCAATAGTCGCTCAACTTCGAACACATTTTTCTCATCCAATACAGACCTCCCAAACACAAAATCATATTCCGAAATGAAGAGAATCTCGTGTAGATTCCATAACTTCAAGAATCGCTCAAATTCGATTTACGAGTAAAGAGTTATCATCCTTACAATGGGACTGGTCCAGAATTCCCGTATGCAGAATTTTCCAAAAATCAGCATCAGACCCAGACATTAAAACGCACTTTTCTCCCTCTTCACAAACTTCCTGAAGACAAATCATATATGCAAACTGTAGGGAATTTCGTAAGCTTTCCAAAAAGTCCAGAATCGCTTCAATCTGAATCACGAGTAAAAAGTTATGCCTCTTTTACTGACAGCTGCTCCAAAATTGCAAAAATCAGAATTTGAGATCGATGAACATAAGCTCCATCTTTCTCTCTTGCTTCCAAAATTCACCAACATCCTTTCTTTTCATCCCACTACGAGAATCACTCGACTTTAATCCAGCTATACTCAAGGCATATTAATCTACCGACTTGATCCACCAACTTAACATTTCCTTTGGGATAATTCCTTAATCTCAATCAATTCACCCTCCATAATATACACCCACCTCGAACTCGACCGATACGAATTCATGAGTCCATACTCTCGCCGGTTCGTAACAACATCGCTTCGACAACATTTGTACTCTTACAATCAACATCACCTTGAACCAACTTCTACATACTAACAACACGTCCGGGAGACAAGCCTCTCCCCCACTTGTTTCAAACCAACACCTGCAGACAACAACTAGAAACTAACAAACAAGTAGCGACAGTGTTTCACACACATGTCGAGTACTAAGGGACAAACAGCATTAGACAACATTGGCCGGACAGACCGACCTGCTCTGATACCACTAATGTAACACCCCAATTCTACCCATCGAATATTAATAAAAATCAGAGTACTTTAAAATTTCCAACAAAATCAGGATGTCACATTTTTCAACTTAAAAACAACAAACTACCTGTATTTCACTTATCATTTGATACATAGCATTCGGCATACAACTGTCAACTTAAACTTCACTCACAACTTTATTCAGTTATTACAATTTTCAAATTAATATTATTCAACATTTAGTAATAACACAACTTAGGAACAACTTCAAACAATTAGTAATAACAACTATTCATCAACTTATAATAACAACGACATAAACAAAACATTCCCCCCGAGTGCTACGTATCAGAGCATGACACCAACTCGAACTAACAGCAACTAAAGACTTCATAAAGCTACTTCGAACATCCAACTGCAAATCTTGAGTATCTGCTCAATTACCCATAATAGGTAACATCATTACAGAAGGGGTGAGATATCGAATAATATAACAAAAGTATGATAATTAATATGTCAGATAGAATCATACAATTTCGCTACTATCCAACAACAACCACTTACCGATCACCCGCAATTTATAAACATACTTTATCAACTTATTACACACATCAACATTTACGACGTAATCACATACTCAACATAATCAACTTCTTCAACATCAACATAGTCAACTTTATCAACATAATCATATAAGCAACTTCATCGACATAATCCACATAAACAACTTAATCGACTTAATCAACATAAAACAACTTCATCAACTTGATCCACATAAACAACATAAATAATACGACACAGGATGCGACGCGACTATGCACATGCATGTGGTACCATCGGAGTAAAACTCCCAACTTAAACATATGCCAGGTTATCGAGGCATTTCAACTTAATCAGGTGCCATCAAGGCCAACTTAATCAATGCCATCAAGGCCAACTTAAACAATGCAATGTATGCGACATATGAACGACATACAATTAATAACATCAACACCACAAATACAACTCAGCACAACATAAACAACTTTCAATTTTGGCTATTTAGGCCTCCAACAAAAACATGTCCATATTTTGGGACAAAAACCAACTCAATCAGCTGTACCGGCAATTCCACGCATTCAACTTAATTTAACAAAAATAATTACCATTCACATATCTACTCATATATACGAACCTCCCCATAAATTTTCATTCGGTTCCGGGCAACTAAATATACCGCTTAATTCTACCGGGCGACTAAAATTCCTACTGTTTTCAACTCCCAGCATCTTTTCAACAAAATAAATTAACCACACTACCTACTAATTATTACGAACTTTCCCATAAATTTTCATTCGATTCCGGGCAACTAATTATACCGCTTAATTTTGCTCCCGACACTATTTTCTGTCTAATTCTGCTACTAATTTATTTTTCTGCTACCATATATTATGCTGCTAATTTTTTTCTTGCTGTCATTAAATCAACTCTGCTATTATAATTATTCTACTATTTTAATAGCTCTACTAAACATATATACTATAATCCAATTAGACTAATTAATTAAATTGAACTCTGATATTTTAATTATTTGTAATTAACTGTAAAAATAAACTAACCAAACCTATGCTACAATCCCCACATGCAGCGCATGAATTGGAGTAAGGTGGAAACTCACCACTACCAGTAGCCCCCCCCCCCCCCCCCTTCTCTGCGTGTCCAGTATATGCAAATCGGTTTCTTTTTTTTTTTGTTTTCCTTACTTTCTTTCATGCACATAAATATATATTGTTCTAATCCCCACCTTTCATTTATATTATATATAAATACATTGCCAAGCCACTTAGGAAATGCCTCAAAGATTGAATTCAAAAGTAAAGTCAAATTGCTACAGTACCAGAAAAGAAATATCGCTACAGGCTATGGTATGGTTTCTAATTACTCTATCAAATAATAATGGGTCTTTATAATATACCAATTTCAATCCAAAAAAAAACCACATAGTGAAAAATTATATAAATCCAATGTCTACATACTAACTATCATTCTCCTGGTTATAAAATTCAAACCCCACCCTTACCTGTTTGGATCAAAGGTAGCTCGAATTTCTTGATTTTTCCACCGGTAGCAATTTCTCCTCTCCTTCTTCTCCTTAATTTCACTGTTCGTAACTTGTTCTTCTCTTTTCCCCCAAATGCTCACGTTCTGTTTCTTTTTTTCCACTAACTGATATCCCACTCCTTACTACTATTCTTTTCTATTATATTAATTTAATAGAATTATAATTATTAGTTTCTAATTGGGCTTAAGTTCTCACACACCCTTAATTGCTACTAAAAACCTCAATGTAGGCCCAATAGTACTATTTCTCACAAAATCAATTTAATAAAAATACACTATTAATCCTAGTGTTAATTTCTCGGCTAATTTTACCCGACTATCAACTTAACGACTTAAACCATATATTCGACATATTCATCAATTATTCGGGAATTACTTAATAATAATTTAATTATATTATTTCTAATATAATTCTACGACTAAACCAACTTAAATACCAACTTATCAATTAAATCTCCTCAACACAAAATTAACCGAATAATCACAAATAATTAATCGAGAAATACTTAGTAATATTTCAATTATATTATTTCTAATATAATTCTACGACTAAACCAACTTAATTACCGATTAACAAACAAATAGTCCAAACCACACAAAAATCAACATATTCAACGAATAAACGGAAAATATTCAATATTATTTTCCACAACTTAAATCAACTTATTTAATTAATTCAACTCGGACCAACTTAGAAACATCAACGTAATATTCCGACGTTTCGGAAATCAACTCAAATACGCAAATCGACGCAGTTCAACACAACATAATATGAATATATTTACTTAAATAATTAATTAGATAAACGGGCGTTACAAGATACGTCTCTGAAATATCCACTATCATGTGCAATAAACACCCTTCCAATAGCTTAAAATGAATTCAGGGGGTTTTACAGAGATGCATCTCCAGATTCGCCCTAGAAAATTTACAGAGATGTGTCTCTTAACCATATTTTGGCAAAAATGGGGTGTAAGGTTGATTTTTGAGTGTTAGTGTGATTTTAGATGCACCCGGAGATGCATCTCCGAACACCAATAAGAATATTTGGGTTTTTATAGGTGTGGAGCGCACCCCGTGGGGTGGGATAAGTATTTCCCATAATTTGGTTTGTAGTAATAGTTGAGAGAGTTTGAGGAAATCTTAAAAGAAAGTTATTTGATCCATTGATATTCTCAGACATTATCAAAATAAGTTATCTAATATATTAAATATTTTTGCACTATTGGAGGTCTTGATATTAAGTTATCCAATCCACATTTTTCATTAAGATATATCTTGATGTTAAGTCATTTGATCCCCGTTTCTCACACTAAATGTTTTAAGGTTAAGTCATCTAATCCACATTTTTCTGCACTAGATATCTTGATGTTAAGTCATATGGTCTAAATTTCTCACTATCAGATGTATTAAGGTTAAGTTATCTAGTCCCCATGCTTTTTCACATGTTGAGTCCTCGATTCATTTTTTTATTCACCAGATGTCTTAAGGTTGAGTCATCAGACAATATTTTTTTTCAAAATTTGTATATAACTATGTGATTTTATTTACCAATGATCACTACTACAAATAATATATTTTATGACAAAACTTTCACCTCAACCAACAAAAAATTGAGGTATGATTCCAAGACGCCCTATGTTTTATTTTTATTTTTTAAAATACCATTTATTCACTCGGTTTTTTTGAATATAATCGAGGTGAAAACAAATTCAGGACGCTTAAACTCCCAGCAAATGCAGTTTGTGTTTTTTTTTTAAGTTGTGTCTTTCTCTTTATTTTATTTTTTACTTGTAAATTAAATGATCTATTCCTTCGGTTACTTTAATAACTAAGGGGGATAGATAATCAAATCTTACTATAAAAGCCCTCGTTCATTAAGGTTTACCCTAAACCTAACTCATCTATAGCCACTCCAAACTCGTACACTATTGCTTTGGGATGAATTGCAAGACAGAAAAAATCTTCAAGGTTTTGTGTTGTATGTTATTCTTCTAACACCAACCTTGAACAAAAACTTTTTTACTCTTTTAATTTATCTCACATTATGGTTTTGTTGTTGTTATTGTTGTTCTTTCCACCTCTTGAAAGACCATTGTTATATTTTGGAATAACCTTCCTATGTTGTTCGCAAAAAAAAAAAACACTCCATAATTTATTATTTTCCTAGATTGACAATATTGAGAAATTTATTCATAAACATGCTGTAAATTGCAAGTAATGTTGTTATTTTATAATACAAGATCTAGAAAATTTTGTTTTGAATATTGTAGCACACAAAGAAAATGGTGAATGTTAAAAAAAAATAGAAAAAAGAAACAATACATGTTACTTTCAATTTTTTTTACCATTCACCATTTTTTTGCAAGAAATATATTACCTCTATTTCTTTATAAAACCGAGGGGAAGGTCCATTTTTTATTGTATTTTTTAATTAAAAAAGAAATAACATTTCCCTTTGATTTTATAAAAAACTTAGGGGTATAGTTATTCAGTCAACCTACAATGAATCAATGTCCTACATTCATAAAGTAACAACGCTCAAGATATTGGTAACACATCAATCCATATAAAAACCCTCTACATCCATTAAGAACGCAAACACCACCACTATATATCTTAGACGTTATCTTGTGAAACTCAAACGTTGATAATGAAAGCATTTGCCTTGAAAATAGTGAAATTTAGAGAAGCTCGGAAGATCTCTAAAATAGATTGCAAGTGGAGAAAAAAATTGTTCCAAAGTTGATTTTCTTACATAATATCTTATCTTTTAAATAAAATTTAATGTTACGTATCTAAACTTTTTATTTTATTTTTTATCAGAAATTGAATGAGTACATAACCATTCAACTTGAAAAGCAATGGGTATGCAACAAAATCAAGATTTGTTCTTCTCCAAGAATAATAGCGACAATGATGAATCAGATTTGTCAAAAATTTGTTCTTGTAGATTGAAATCAAAACAATGTAACATAAGAAAGTTTGTATTTTAATAAAAAAAAATGTATATTTGTAAACAATGTAATTTAATATTTTATGTAAACAATATAATTTTTATTTTTTAAAAATATATTTTCTCCTCAATTTTTGACAGAAACTGAGAGGTGTGTGACGCTAGTTTTGAAAATATAAAATGTTGTTAGGGATCGAACCAATGACCATTTCAACTATCCCCCAGTTAATCAGAAACTAAGGGATAAAGTGACAAGTTTTTATCTCGCCCTTCTTTATCTCTCTTTTGTAACTGAGATAAAATTCCCTTCGCGTCCGAGGTAGAATGTGTTTTTTGTAGTTGTGGATGTGTAGAAAAGGATGCGACAATATGAACATTAAGTGTGGACATTTCAGACAAGAAGATTTCCAAGCTCAACAGTCGATGAATGCACTACAAGATGAGTAAGGTGCACTTGAGCAACAATATTGTTTTTTAACAGGATCATACGATACATCTCTTTTAGTGCGGTACGAGCATCATACAGCTAGCCGATTATGACACAAAGAGGTAAATCATTATATTTTTATTAGATTAAATAATTTATAATTTTTATTATTAATTTTTATTTTATAATTTATATTTTAAGTTGTTTTCCGGAGGGTAAATTGTAAGAATGGGTTCCAATGTATCTTCCACATATGAACCGCCTCTGAACTGCCTTAGTTTCAAGAGTTTTGAGATGATTTGTGATATGGATAAAAAGTTTTTCCATATCTTTGATGTTTTCTCTAAGTTTCATCCAAAATAATTCATACTCACGGATTAAAGTGATCATCCCAGTCCTTTTTTACCTCGGTAGTACCTTCGTGAGTAGTTTTAAGTGTTTATCATATTTCTTGTAGTGTTACAATGTGATACACAATAAAGCTAATCATTATTCAAAGGGGTAGTGATGATTGTATCAGCTTTCAAATTATGTTGCAGTTTTCTTTTTTCTCTTTAGTGCAATGGTTTCTGAGTTTGTTGTCATCCACTACATCATTGATAATATGGGTGAGAAAAATGGACTATTAACAATCACAACCCAGATATCACAATTAACACCCTTCGTAAATATTTTTTTATTTTCTAACCATACCCTTCATCATTGAAAGATAAGGTATGTTTGTGAGTCGTTTGAAGCCATCTTGACTCTTAAGACAGTTTTTTTTAAATAAGAGTTCAAGTTTTAACATCAATTATTGAACAAGTGACTTCAAAAACACATTTAAAATAAAGGGGTGAGTTGTAGATTTAAAAACAAATAAATAAATAAGGTTTTTAATTAAAATGTTTGAAAACTAATAAAATAATATATGAGACTAGAAATAAAGATACTGAAAAATAAAAGAGATAAGAGATAAGTAGGATCATATTAGAGTTTATTCTAATTTGGCCTGAGACCAACAAGACGTACATCCTATCACTATTACGGAAAAGCCATACCACAATGGTTGGAAAAGGGATACCACAACGCCTGACCAACCGTTGTGAGGGAAGGGGTGATTGTATGTCTGGTGCTTTCCACCACGGTCACGAAACTGTGATAGTAAGGCAGGACGCATGTTACCTACCACAATGATTACTTGTATCAACTGTTGTGGTATATACATTTAGATAAATAACATTTCATCATGGACAAAATAAATAACTGTTGTTGAAAGTACCCATAGTTTATCATAAAATATGTAGATTGCTTATTTTTAATAAACCCCACTACAACATACAACCATTCAAATTGATGAAGAAGTATATAATCTGAAAAATTAAACTATTCTTGAAAACCAACTTAAACAAACCACTGTTTTCCAAATTGCATGCGTCTCATCATTCATTTCCCGCTCTTTAACATATAGAATGTGCTTCAATGGTCTAAGTTCTTCATGACATCGACTCCTTCTATTCTAGTTTAATTTAAGTAATATCAATAAATTGTTGTTATTCAAATTATACTATAAGAGAAGATATGGATGTAATGAAGGAATCAGGTCATTGAACCACATTCTATATGTTAAACAGCGTGAGATAAACAATGAGACAGATGCAATTCGAAGAACATTGATTGATATAAGTTGGTTTTCAAATACAACTTAATTTTCCAGATTATAAGTTTCTATGTCAATTTAAATGAAATGTATTTTCAATGAAGGGTTAGTGAAACAAACAATCTACATAGCATATAATAAACTCAACTTCATCTACTGTGCAACCTGCATAAGAATTTAAAGAACAAAACATTGTTAAGTCACAAGAAACTTCTTTCTTGTGACTTAGCAATGTTGTGTTTTTGTTCTGAAAACATTAATCAACAATAACAACAACATACAACAACATTTATCAACAACACAATAATATACAACAAATAAAAAAAATAAGGTTCAAGAACACAAGATATAATAAACAAAAACAACAACAAATGATGAAGTTCTGAGAACATTAATCAACAACAACAACATACAATAACACAAGATATAATAAAATGTTTCCAGAACGCACCTTTTTTAAACTAATCGTGGAACTGGAACAAATTATGAAGTTCATCTAGTTTATGATACTATGAAGAAGAAGTACAAGGTGAATGAAGTTTACACAATAGCTTCATACTTCTTGTATTTTTTTTCTTCATGGCAACACAAACCATATGTACCATAGCCAAAGTATGCGCTTTGTTAAGGTGGTGAAGACGAATCTGAAAAAATGAGAAGATTCACCAAATGAAAAAAATGAGAACCCATTTTTAACAAGAAACGTAAACAAAATCGAAGCATAAATTTAATGAATGAACCTCAAACCTCAAGGTAGCGATTGGTGAAGACGAATTTGAAGGTTGAAGTATGTTTAAAGAGTGACATGGATGTTAGGATTATGTTATGAGAGAGAATAGTGAAATATGTTAGGGTTTTCTTTTGAGAGAAACAACTATTATATCCTGAACGATAGATACTTTCGCTTATATACTAAAAAATATTACTTTTCATCACGGTTGGCAAAGAAAAACCGTGATGCAATTTTCAAATTTTACAACGGTTGTATAGTAAAGTCGTGGTTAAATAACTTTCAATTTTTTATTTATTTATGAACTTAATGGTGAGAGAGTTTTTTAATATTGTTATTATTATTCTTCATTATTGTTGTTGTTGTTGTTATTTTTATTGGATGTGTACTATTTTTTTTTGTAAAGAGGAAAGAGTATATAAAACAATAATAAAGAAGTTCTATTAAGACGCCCACAAGAAAAGAGTACATAATTTTGTTGGATGTTATTTTCATTACATAATTTTGTCAGGGTCTGAATAATATCCCCTAGCACTACAAGAATCTTCCCAATCTATGACTCACTCCTCACTACCCTCATCTGAGTCATAGTAAAGAATCTTCCTTGACACCTTTCTCTTCTTCTTCTTCAACATCTCCTTCTTCTTCTTGACCTTCCTCACCCTCAGTGCATCCTTGTCAGCAGTCAACCCAGATGGTTGGACCTCCTCAATTGACTGCTGATGATGTTGTACTGTGGTGATTGTTTTGTTCTCAACAGTGACATCTGTTGAGATATTTCTCTTAGCATTCTCAGATGAAGAACTCATGTTGCTACAGGAAGTTAAGAATAATAGTTTGAAGAAGTGGAAATTCATTGTATGAAAGTGTGCATTTATAGAAGAGGTTGAAGATGAAACATCTGATGATTTAATGCTTGCAATAATTACTCCTAATGATTGATATTCTTGAATGACTTGTGATATTCTTGAGAAACGAAGAAAATTTTCAATCATCATTATAGTCATTTCTTTCTTTTGGGAAGAGCAAAGGTTGTACATATCATATTACAAAGGTTGAATATTAAAATCGTGGTTAAATAATTTTCAATTATTTATTTATTTATGAACTTAAGTGACATGCGCTTTTTGTAATTGGAAAAATGGAAAAAAAAATGTAGTTGCTAGGATTCGAACCTTGTAACACTTACTTTATCACCACGATTGTTTATCTCAACCGTGATTAAATAACTTTAAAAAAATAAATAAACATCAGGCGCATTCAGTTAGCAATATTACAACAGTGGAAAACATAACCGTAGTAGTATTATGTTACCAAAAGTGTATTTTGTAGTAGTATATCCCAAACATAATACATTGAAATTTTACAATAACCAAACTTTTAACACATGTTTAACTTATAATATTTACAACTTACAAACACTTTTTAAATAAGAGTATATTAATCCAATAGATATCATTGTTGAAAATGTAATTTCTTGTGTTGAAACAGGTGTAGCTCGACCGAAACAAGGATGTGTCGAAATTAGCCTAGTGTGTGTATGTCGAGTTGTGTTAGATGTCGAAGTGTCGATGCAGGTTGCTTGACACAGGATTTTGACTTAGACCAAAATAGAAATTTTGGACTTTTGTATATTTTGGGCTTTACCTTAGGAAGCAAGGTAGCTCAATTATAAATAGAGGGAGTAACCCCTATTTTGGTTGAGAAGAATAGAGAATAATATTGTAACACATAACAGAAAGTGCAGTTGCACAGTTGAATAATATTTTTTCTCAGTTTGAGAGCAGAGAGTTACTCTGCAAAAATCATTCACCTCTTCCCTTATTTTGTTACACCCTAATCTTCGTTCTAATTCAATCTTCTTTCTTTCTTCTTCCATTAACAATTGTTGTGCCGAATCACCTTTGCAATCAAGGTGTGATTGTTTCACTTGAGTGAAGAGTGAAAAACAAGGGATTTTGATCAAGTTGATTGAGTCTTGCTCATCAAGATTGATTTAGAATTCTCAAAATTTTAGGTTAATTCCAACATATGGTATCTAGAGCATTGGCTGAGCGATTCATGGGAAGAAAATCACGATGGCAATGAATCATCCAAACAGGCATTTTCTGACGAGTCTTCTGATTCTCAAGAATAATAATTATGAGAATTTGTGCAAACAGATGAAGGTGGTTTTCTGTTATCAAGAACTTTGGGATCTTGTGAAGGAAAGAGTAACACCGCTTGTAGAAAACACGATAGATCAAGAAAATGCTGCATACAAAGAATTGAAGAAGAAAGATTATAAAGCTCTCTTTATAATTCATCAATGCGTTGATCTAAATAATTTTGAAGAGGTTAAAGATGTAGAATCAGCAAAAGAAGCATGGGAAATCTTGGAGAAATCATTTGGAGGCGCAGAGAAGGTGGAAGAGGTGAGGATATAAACACACAAAAGGATGTATGAATTACTTCAGGTAGAAGAAAGTGAAAGCATAACTGATTTCTTCACTAGGGTTACTAAATTGGTGAATCAAATCAATGTATGTGGAGAAGTGTTGACATCAAGATTAGTTGTTGCAAAGATCTAAAGGTCATTGGCTCCAAAATTTGACCACGTGGTAGTAGCCATAGAAGAGTCGAAAGATTTGTCAACATTGACAATGGAAGAGCTTCAAGGGACTCTTAAATCTCATGAACAAAGGATGGCTGAAAGAACTGCAGGAAAGTCGAAGAGTGATATGACTTTGCAGGCGTAATCAGCAAAAGAAAAGAAAGGCAAAGGAAGTTGGAATGGCAACAAAGGCAAATAAGGCTACAACAATTCGACTGGTCGAAATCAGCAGGAAGGAAACTGGTCGAATCAGAGAGAAAACCCTGGAACCAAGGCAACCAAAGACGTGGTGTTGCAGGTGGAGGAAGAGGTGGTGGTCGAAAACCTGACGAAAGTCACATTCAGCGTTACAATTGTCAGAAGTATGGTCACTATTTTAGTGATTGTCCTAAAAAGCAGAAGAATCAAGAAACTGATGCAAAATTGGTGAAACGTGAAGAAGAAGAGATGTTGTTGATGGTTACAACGAGAGAAGAAGAGAGATTCCAGGACCAATGGTACTTGGACTCAGGATGCTCATCACACATGCCTGGAAGGAAGGATTGGTTTGTCAACATAAAGCCCTCAATGAAGAATATGGTGAAATTCGCAAATGACAATACTCTAGCAGCTGAAGGTATTGGCGATGTTCTGATTATGAGGAAAGATGGAAAAAGGTCCGTAATTTCCAACATGTTGTACATACCAGACATGAAGAGCAATTTTCTCAGCATATGGAAGTTGGTCGAAAAGAGCTACAAGGTATCGATTGAAAATAAGATGATGAGAGTTCTTGACTCAGGTGGTAGGTTAATCTTGAAGGTACCAATGTCTTAGAATAGAACCTTCAAGATTGAACTTAATGTGATGAAGCATAAGTGCTTTGCAACTACATCCAGCAGAGATGAATGGATATGGCATTATATACTTGGCCATCTCAATTTCAAAGACATCCGAGATTTAAAGATAAGGAATATGGTTTCAGGATTACCATAAATCGACATTCCAAATGAAGTGTGTGAAAAATGTATTAAGGCGAAACAACACAAGAACAACTTCAGCAAGGATGCAGGAAGCAAGTCGAAGGCAGTTCTTGAAGTCATATACTCTAATGTATGTGGACCTATCCAGGTGGATTCGATTGGAGGTAACAGATACTTTGTCATGTTTATAGATGATTTCCGTCGAAAACTGTGGACTTACCTGATCAAGAAGAAAAGTGAAGTGATCGAGGTATTTTCCAAATTTAAATCTACGGCTGAAAGACAAAGTGGTCGAAAGCTAAAGATTCTGAGGACTGATGGTGGTGGAGAGTATGTGTCGAAAGATTTTGATGCATTATGTGAGAAAGAAGGGATTGTGCATGAGATGGTGACACCCTACACTCCACAGCAGAATGGAAGTGTAGAAAGGAAAGTCTCACAATGTTCAATGCTCCCTAGTTGAAAAATCTCTCCCAATAGTGGTATCATGAGCCTTTGGTTCGAGTGAAGCACCAACTCACTTGTATCAAAAGTATCCCCACAGGCGGTGGATTAAGTGTCCCATTGAAGAGTGTCAACGACGGTACAAGTGTATATGGATGAAAAGAGCTTCCGCTTTAGAGGGAGCATTGTGGATAGACTCACACTTGATGGGGAGTGTTAAGTATAACAAGTGTGAGTAGTATGGGTAATAATCCCACATTGCCTAGAAATATGGAAACTTGAGGATTTATAAGTGAGAGAAGCCACACACATATCACCTTAAGATTTTGGATGAATATGTGGTGTGTCTCTCACAAAAATGTGTTACTCTAAGAAAGATGTCCCACCATTTAAAATGCTCCTCGCTTGACCGCCAATTGTTGCCCCAACCATCACATCTCTTTATTTACACCACAAGTATAAATAATACAAGCTCATAAGGTTAAAAAAGTAACTACATAAGACTCCCATAAATTGAATTTATTATGTGAGAAAAAAATTTGAATCATAATATTTATAATATTTATAAAGTTTGAGAATTCAAGTTTGAAGAAGGTAAAAACCATTTTCGTTCTGCTCCGCTGTCATGCCTTGCAGTATTTCTAATATGGTTGACCCATTTAATAATAGGGTTAAATATGTATAAGGTCCCTACAAATATCCCAACTTTTAAGTTTGGTCCCTCCAAAATTTTCCTTCAAACAATGGTCCTCTGAAAGTTTTCCGTCTCTAACTTTAGTCCCTCCCGTTAGTTTCCACTAACGGTGGCTTATGTGGCATGCCATGTGGAAATTTTTTGATGACGTGGCTTACATGTGGCATTGCCAATGTGGCAAAAATGCTGACATGTATGCCACGTGTCAATTGTTTCAATTTTAATTTTTTTATATTAATATCATATTTAAACCCAGAAATGGTAGCTAATCTGCAGCTACTTCCTAGCTAATTCCTAGCTAATCTCTAGCTAATTTAAACACACCATTCTAATAATAATAGCTAATTCCTAGCTAATTCCAGTTCAAAATTTCTAATTCAATTTTAACTTCAACTTAGGACAACTAACTTTCTTATTCAAGATAACCCTCACTACCAAACTCAATTAATTTAATCCAACTAACCTAGTTCACATTTCTAGTTTTCACTAAATAACCATTAATTCTCATTTCACTAAATAATTGTTGTACTGCAGCAACAAATGACAATTGAAAACAAATATTTCAAAATTATTCCTCTTGGCATATTTCACATATTATATGTGCTATGCAAGAACAAATCATATCAATGAAGAGAACAAAACAAGCTTATTAATAGTTGCACAAGCAAGACAATAAAGAAAAGCTTAGCCACAAAATTCTGATTACCATGATTATAATAAACATGTGCAAAATCAAAACTTCAATTCAATTTTCAATTTTTTTTCCTTATAGACAAATTTTCAATTTTACATAAGTGTCAATTCATACAATCTCATTTATATTTTAAATCAAGTTCAATCCAATTTTACCTTCAAAACCATTCAAGTTTAATTCCAATTTCAATATCCAAATTCCAATTTTTCTTTTAAATGTCAAAGTTCTTTCTAATTTTCCCTTCAAGACTCAAGACTCAAGCCAAGTTCATATCAAAAGTTTCAATTTCAATTCAAGATTCAATTACAAATGTTAAAGCCCTTCTATATCAAGCTACAAGTTTCATACAAATTTCAAACTTAACAAATGGTAGAATTTCATCCCAAGATTACAAAATAAGTGGCAATTAAACTGCAGCAAGCCAATACATACACGCAAGCACCAAATTTCATCAACCAAAAGTCCTTTAGACTACAGGATCCTGTTCAAGTAATGAAGCTACCAATTCAACAACACTTCCTAAACTTTTAGGCTAAGTGTGTATCCGGCAGTCTTCCGCAGAATACTAGTTCATCATGTTCTAATAATCTGGCCAAGAAAAAGGTTGAAACATCTAATAAGTCCTTATGCCAAAAGTTGTTTGCATATAAAGGTTTATTCTTGATATGAAAGAATAAAAAAAAGGTGAAAATAACATGCATTCCAATAGTGCAATTGTACCTTCAGTATTGAACAAGCATCGTATTGGCGTTAATTCTTGAACCTTTTTCGTAGGCCTCGATCAAGATAAGGCTGCACCTTACAATTTGAACACTAACAAGGAAGTTTCAACTATAAATGGTCTTCCTGTTTCAAATCAGTCACTAAGAATTCCCTCAAAAACAAAAGAAGCTAGTTGCTGCCGGTGTCTTCAATTCTACTGGGAAAATAGACGAGCTTGTTGTAACTTTAACAAATGATGCTTCTGGAAGGGTTCTGTATGAGCCTAGTGCTTGCATTACGGTCATGCTGTCAAAAGTTGCTCAGGTGCTTAAATCATCTCAAAATTCAAATTCAGAGACACTGAACGAAACAACTAACAGAATTATAGAGCATGCGAAAATACATGGTTTAACTGACCGTTTGTGCTCGTGTTTAGTGACTTCAGGTTCAGGATTTATTGCAGTACATTGCAGAATCATTTTTCGCAGAGGATGGAAATTATGGATCACAGACAAGAATTACAACTACTTACAACAAAGGATCTCATCCTCTTAATAACGAAGCCTTTTGTAGAAAAACTATTCTTTGTTGCAAGAAGCGAGCTCCTTCCTTTGACCTCCAAGAATACGAGAAATTTGCAAACCTCTGCTGAACGCTTGGTTGAACAACATTCGGGTTTGAAATTCTGAAACAAAAGGAAACCAAACCAGAAAAGCAATTGGAGTGAACAAAAGCAAACATATGACTATCTCATAATCGCGAGCAAGAGTTTTAACTGATCCCCAATATCCAGCACGACGTACTATAGGTTTTAATGCTTGCGGAATCTGTTAAACTAAAAGAAACTAAGTAGTATTTACATTTCATAGGCTAGAGTAGAGATGAACAAGGCTGGCTGTATTTTACTAAATTTTAAATAAAAAGTAACTACCCAAACAAAAGATCAATGAGTAAATGGCTCTAGAGAGAATATAATGTGCACAATGTGGAAGCATACATGTATAAATTATAGCATAATCCTAACAGTTAGGGAGGCAACTAGCTACTAACCTTCATCACGAATAGTATTACAAAGATCACCAACCACAAAATGTCATAGACCTGTTAGCCAAGGAAAGCTTATTATTCCATTCAACCAACAAAATTATGGGTAGGCAAAAAGGAAAGCAAGGGTACACAGTGAGAACTAAGTGGAAATAAAGCTCAATGAGTACATTGAATTTTTATTGCCTTTTAGGATGATTGAAAATTTTGATTTTTTAACAATTTATAGAAAAACACTAGCAGATTACTAACAATCGCATTCTAATTGTGAGTAATATTTCATTAACAAGGTAAGCTTTGAAATTGCATTACTACCAAAATTGAGGCACACCCTGGACAACAGCATGAAATTCTCAAAACATCCCCCAAAGAAAACACGAGCTATTAATTGCACTACCAAAATTTGAGGCATCCTGATCTATAATTAAGAAATGTCTGAGGTAAACAAGAGCATCCAGAGTCATCAATTCCTTATCACAATAAGCAAATAAATGACAGTAAAATATTCACCTTCCCTGTCTGCATAACCAACTCTACCCTTCACATTTCCTTATTTAGAAAGATCATTGTGATAATTAGAATCAACATTCTAAAGAAACTTGGCTAACAGATCTAGACGATGGATCCCAATCCAACGTAGAGGATTAAATCTTAGACAGAACCATGCAAACCTCAGAAACATTTGGTCTTGAATTAAGGTCACGAGCAACACATCTTTTGGCTCTGCTTTCTGTAACCTCTCCCATTTTCTTAACAGTAAAGGCGAAGCAAAAGCAACGACACAAGGCCTTAATATACTCCTGCAATGAAGCCAACCCTTAAAATAACAACCCTTAATACTAGAAAAGGCACAATTTCTACACGAAAATAAAAACCCTAAAAATGAAAATATCCATAGAGAGAGGAGGAAGATGAACTTACCTAAAAAGGAGGAGAGTGAGAGTCGGAGTTACAGAAAGCAGAGCTAGTGGTGACGACGGCGAGTAATTGCAGTGAAGTAGAAAGCTTGAGAATATGTTTGGAGAGAAGAAGATTGAAGAAGAATGGTGAATGATGGAGACTTTGTTGTTGTAACACAGAATACACGTTAAATAATAAAAAAAAATATATTTTACAATATTTCTGATGTAGAAAAATTATAATACACATGGCATGCCACATCATCTTCCGTTAGTGGAAACTAACGGGAGGGACTAGAGTTAGGGACGGAAAACTTTGGGAGGACCAAAGTTTGAAGAAATTTTTTTTAGAGACTAAACCTCAAAGTTAGGTTATTTTCAGAGACCTAATACTTATTTAACCCTTAATAATATAGAACTTTAATTTGTTACAAGGTCCATATTTAATTATTAAAGTGCCATAATAAATTATTATCAATTTTTTAATATGTACAAAATTGTTAAGGGCAATAATTATTAGCAACTAATCTTATAACAGTGAAGTGACAAAAGCACCTAATCTTATAATACTAAGCTTTTTTTTTTTCTAGTTACATCCCTAAACTATCTAATTACAACTAAATTTAATTTAAATTTAATACTAATACTAAAGCGCTTATCTCTTGACTAAATCTTGACTTCATCTATTTCATGAGCTTAAATAAAGATGATTTCTTATCACACCACCCATGTTTCTTAGGCACCACCGAATTTTTGTTTTTGCTCCTAATTTTCGGATGTGCACATCCGGACGCACCTTTTTTCTAAAAAAATTTCAGTTTTTTCCGGATGTGCACATCCGGAAGAATTCCTGATCTGCAAATCCGGAAAAAATCAAAAGAATTCCATAAAATCATTTACTTCTAAATATAATTAAATCCAATATAATTAAAATTCAACATAATTAAACTTAATATGATTTTTTCAATATAATTAAATCCAATATGATTAAAATTAATATGATTTTTTCAATTTAATTAAATCCAATATAATTAAATTAATTTTAGAAGTAAATACCATATAATTTTAATTATAATTTAGAAGTAAATACCATATAATTTTAAATACCAATATAATTAAATCCAATTTTAGAAGTAAATATCATATAATTTTAAATCCAATATAATTAAATTAATTTTTTCAATATAAAAAAATAATTTAGAATTAAATATCATATTAATTATATTGAAAAAAATTAATCATATTAAATATCATATTAATTTTAATTAATATAGATTTTAATTATATTGGATTTAATTATATTGAAAAAATGATATTAATTTTAATTATATTGAATTTTAATTAGATTGGATTTAATTATATTTAGAAGTAAATGATTTTATGGAATTCTTTTGATTTTTTCCGGATTTGCAAATCATGAATTCTTCCGGATGTGCACATCCAGAACATATCAGCGTTTTTTAAAAATTTGGTGCGTCCGAATGTGCAAATCCGAAATCTGGGAACTAAAATGAAATTTCACGTGATGCCTAAGAAACTTGAGTGGTGTATTAAGAAATCACCTAAATAAATATGTCTTCAAGTTCAATACAAAAAAATTGAAAATGGGAACACGAAATTAATCATATAAATTGATCATAAACAACTTTTCATATAAATTGATCAAGAAATTGCATTTGATCATATAAATTGATCATAAACAACTTTTCTTATCTCTTGACTAAATCTTTGACTTCATCTCTTTCACGAGCCTTAATAAAGATGTCTTCAAGTTCAATAAAAAAAATTGAAAATTGGATCACGAAATTACTCTGTGCATACATTAACATTTATTTTATTTTATTTATATTTTTAAATATATTTTTTTTTAACTCTATGTTGGGCAGGTTATTTTCGTACCTCGAAAAATACGATCCTCGCGATGGACGCGGAAAAAACTGTTCGAAACAGAGTCGCCACCGAACTTTATTTATCCCAAGTTAGGGAAAGGAAAATATCGATAAAACCTTTAAAGGGATATAAGAACGTAGTCATCGCAACCAAATTCTAGGTTCGGGAGTCGGTTACGCAAGAGGGAAGGTATTAGCACCCTCTACGTCCGTTGTACTCAACGGGAACCTCTTGATTCGATTCGTGAGAAAGTTAGCTAGGTTTGTTTGTTTATCTTCTAAGGTAAAAGGATTAATTTTTAAGGGGGAAAATGGGTGGTTTTTTTTTAGTGTGCTCGGCAAGGATTAGAACCCTTGTGCCTACGTATTCCCTCGTGCAATGGGAAAGTCAGAGCATTCGTAGTTCGTGGGACTACGGTTGGTTTGTGTTTTTTAGGCAAACGAGTGTTTAATTCGCATTCTAACTGCTAAACGTTGGCTTGTCTGCTCGTCAAGGGAGGCTGAAGCACTAGTTCATATGCACGGAAGAATTGACTAAACAATGTTCTTTTTGTGAAAAGTTGTTTGATTAAGGATTAAGTGTGTTAAAGATTTGATTGAGAAAAGGGTTTAATTTGCATGTGTTTTAAGGTTTCGGTCGCACGGAGGCGAGGAAAGGATAATTTTGATCGTATTGGATGTTTTAGAGGTGACAATTGCTCACACACGAGTAAGAGAATTCGCACCCAAACAATTGAGGAGAAAGACCAAAGACTTGGTCCCCCTCACTTCACCTTTGGTAAAAATGTTTAAGTAAGGATTAAGTGCATTAATGATTGATTAGGAAAAAGTTTGAATATTGTCGAGTTCGTGTGTTTTAAAGGCGTCAATTGTCCACACACGAGTAAGAGAACTCGCACCTAAACAATCAACAGGTTAAAGCTTATGTTTTTTTAGAGGCGTCAATTGTTCGCACACGAGTAAGAGAACTCGCACCTAAACAATTGAGGAGAAGGGCCAAAGACTCGACCACCCTCACTTCACCTTTAGTAAAATGTGTTTAGATAAAGATTAAGTGTTTTAATGATTACGTGGAAAAATGTTTTGAATGTAGTCGAGTTACAAGTGTTTTAGAGGCGTCAATTGTCCACACACGAGTAAGAGAACTCGCACCCAAACAATTGAAGAGAAAGACCAAAGACTTGATCCCCCTCCTTTTCACCTTTTAAGAAATGATGTTTAATTATGATTAAATGCTTTAATAATCGATACATAAAAAGAAATTTGAGTGTTGTCGGATTACAAGTGTTTTAAAGGCGTCAATTGTCCACACACGAGTAAGAGAACTCGCACCAAAACAATTGAAGAGAAAGACCAAAGACTTGATCCCCCTCCTTTTCACCTTTTAAGAATGATGTTTAATTATGATTAAATGTATTGATTTGGTTTGACAAATGCTCGATGTTGATCGAGGTTTGGATTTGCGTGCGAAATGGTTTGAGAACTAATGGAAATGAGGTCCTATGGTTTAAGGTAAGGTCGATTGCGATGCAAAAGCGCTCGACTTACAAGAGGGGAAGGAACTTGATATGTGGATCAAGTGAAAGTTGGAGATTAAATTAATTTGATTTGGAAAATACTTGACGTTGGATCAAGCTTGTTTATTGTTGTAAAAAAGGGTTGATTTTAATCTTATGGGAGAGGGGTGTAATTAATCAAGTGGGAATAATCGAGCTATGATTAAAGTGAGCCAATCACATACACGCATACAAACCAAAGTGAAATGTGCAACAATTATCATTGTATAAAGCCCAAGAGGAGGCATTGTGAGGTCGATTGCGATCGTGAAAACGATCGACTTACAAGGTATGAAAATGGATTGACATTAAGTCAAGGTATTAGTTTGAAAAAGATTTTTTGTTTGGACAATTGTAATATGAATAGCATACATATAATCAAGGCATGAAATAAATCCACAAGAGAAAATTATAAACACCACACAAAGATTATAAATCAAACAAATTGGGGGGATAAATATAATCAAGCATGTTAGTTAGTTAGTATCCTAAATTCCTAAGATAATTCTAAGGAGGGAAGTCCTAAACTAAAACTAAGTTCTAGGTTTTTTAGATTAAAGTTCAAATAGTTAATTAGATTAAATCAAAATATTTAATAAAGTTAATCATTTAAAATTAACTAATATTAAACAAAATGATTTAATAAAATTAACTAAAGCTTAATTAAATATTTTTTTTTTTATTTTTAGGATTAATAAAGACTCAAAACTAATTAGATTAAATTAAAATATTTAATAAAATTAATTATCAAAATTAATTAATATTAAATAAAATAATTTAATAAAATTAATTAAAAAAGAATTGGGAAATAAATAGAAATAGTATTTTAGATTTTTTTAAAAATTAAGACCCAATTAATAATTAATCAAATTAAAATTCAATATTTAATAAAATTAATCATAAGTAGATTAATTAATATTAAATAATTTTTTTTAATAAAATCAATTAAATTGTTTGATAACAATATTGTTATAAGTTCTGATTTAAAAGGAAATAAAATAAAATATTTAGATTTTTATTAAGTAAATAAAGTTAGGTTTTAAAAAAACTAAAAAGAAAAAAAACAATGGGCCAGAAAATAGAAAAGAAACAGGGGGTGTGGTTAGGAAATTCTCTCAGGCCCAACAAAGATGAGGCCCACGCAGGAAAGGAGGGTCTACCAAGGGCCTTAATCAACCCTGGTTGACTGACGGAGAAATCTGGAGCGTTTGATCAACCAGAGTCATCAAAAACCTAGATCTAAGGGTCTGAGACGTAGAGAACATGGTGGGGCTGCAACAAGTGGGTGTGTGGGATCACGGAATACACAGGGACCAGTGACACTTGTCACCGGTGAGAGGCTCCATCATGACAGCTCACGATCACATAAAACAAGGGAACGGAGGAATTGGACTCATTTTGCACTCAGTTTTCTCTCTCTTCGCTCTCTCTCTCTCAATGCGTCTCTCTCTCTCTCTCATTAATCTCCTCTCGCCGGAACCCTACCTCCCACCGGAGAAGAAGGTGGCTGACAGCGGCGCCGCCCCTCTTCTCCAGCCAAACACCAACCAAAGACCCTAAATCCTACATAAAAAGAGCCTCTGAGTTCAAATCTAAACTTGGATCTTCAAGAAAACCAACCTAACACTCAAACCGAAACTGAAAAGCAAACCCTAGATCTATGAAAACACAACCAAACCAAGAAATTGAAAGAGGGATTCAAGGTAACACAGCAAGGCGAACAAGGATCAAAGTTCAGAAAATACGAACGAGGAGAAGAAACTTACAAAATCGGAGCAAGTCCGAGTTCAATCTCCAGTAAAGGTAACTTTCTTGAACTCGCCTCGTTATTCTCTTTCTTTTATGTTCTTCTTCTTCTCTTCCTCTTACTCTTTGATCTTTCTATACGTACCGTTGTTGTCGTTGAGGGTTTGTTGTGAAATGAGGTTTCAGCTCAAATTAGCTCAAAGCTTCAATGAGAAACTCTGAGTAATTTTTTTTAAATTTTTAGAGCTTTGACGAATTAGTGTTTAGGGATGATTCTGTGTTGTTTCTAAAGAATAATGGTTAGTGTCTTTTTTTTGTGTTAATGAACAGTGTAGGTTATATAGGGATTGAATTGGATACGTGTGAACAATTCCAAATTCGTGTGAGAATGATGAGGTGTCCCCAGATGAGAATTAATCTGTTAGAAAAATTTGTACCATCCTGATTCTGTGGGATATTCACGTGAGTGAAAGAAATTATCTCTGCTCCAAATATTTCATTTTGTCCTTTCTACCTTCTAGAAACTCGTATGGTCCCTACTATAGTACTATCTATGTATTTCTGAATGCACATGATGTATTTCCCTATGTATTGGCTTCTATTTGAATTTGTATAGTTTGCTCATCAAACATTCATGTGTACCTTGCGCTGCCATGTACCTGTACACTTTACTCTTGCAATTTGACAATTCATGTACCTCAAGTTATATTTTTGCTTCTGTGTACTGATGTGAACCTCATTGGTTTCGAATTAACTTGGCTTTGTGATTAGCATACTATTCCATTCAATATGTTATGAATTTGATCATTGGTATATTGCTTTCTTGTTGTGGTTATGTTCTTATCTTTCATTTGTCTTGAAATGGTACAGGGTGAGTACTTGAGCTTCATGGTGATATTTTGCACATAAAGAGCATACTGGTAATTTCTTGTTTAGAATTTTGGTGTTCTTGCTTTTGACACGAGGTTTTTGGAATTACTTTGCTCTGAATCTTCTGTTTCCTCCTGTATGTATCCATTTTGGCATGAGGAGCTTGGCACAATAGAGTTTTATTTGATGAGGTCATATCCTATCATTGGTGATAGCAGGTATGATCCTGCACTGCTCTATGTTTTCGCCCAAATGAAGTATCATTCATTGAATTTTTTTTATGTGACATTGGTATCATAGATAAGTGTGCATTATTCCTTTGTATGCCTTATGTACTTACTGTGTATGTCTCAACAAGAGACCTGAATTTGCACTTGATCCTTGTTATGGCTACTGCTGCTGACATCATGTGCACACCTGTTGTTTAGGATTTGTAACTTCTGCAAAACCTACAATAATGAGTTTCCTTGAGTCTATCCAACTGTGTAGGTTTCTGGTGTGTCTTGTATTTATTATTTTTTGGCCTTTGTATTTAGAATGTTTAACCTTGATACTGGTTTTGTGTAGGTTGTGGGGTCCTAGCTGTCCTTTTGGATTTTCCTTGGTGCTAAGGTTATTGCTAAAGGTGCAGGGTCAAGGTTTTGCGAGGAGTTTGGAATTTCGTGTGTACATGCAAGCTTATTGTGATGGCTGTTTTGGTGCAGTGGAAATATTTTGTGGTTCAGAAGCTTGGTTGGGCAGTCATTGGTGGCTAGGATAAAATTGATTTAGACCTTCTGTTCTAACATTGTCATGAATCTGACAGTAGGAACATTTTGCGTGCATCAACATATTTGGTTTGCAAAAATTTGTATTTAACATCACCTTGGTGTTGTGTTATTAAAAACAATGACTTGTATAATTTATCATTGGTTTTGTAATGATCTTGTATGCACTTCAGTATACTTATGTGGCATGGACATTTTGTGTTGTCTTGATTGTAAGCAGGTGACTAAACATGGATGATAGTGTTGACTCATGTGTAACTTGTAATAAAACACCAAATAATTAGTACCATTCAGCTTATGGCTCCAAGAAATTGGCAGTGTTATGCACACAAGGATTCTGATCTTGCGATAGGTTTGAAATAAAAATAACCTCATCATTTTGCACCCATAACCACATTGAGGTTTGCGACAATTCTCACCCAACTTGAAACTAATCCCACCATGACTTGCAAAAGTAAAACATGATTTAGAAAGTCTTTAGGCCTTTAATCATCAGCTTGAAGACTTTGTGAAATTTCATTCATGACAAGACTTCCAAGTAAAATTAGTGATCTTTTGCTTATTCAATGCATCTACACCTTCAATCCTTTTGAAACTTCTATTTGTGTTGGTAGGATACTTGAAAATGGATATTGACTGAATATGAATCATGGTTCATGATCGTGTGATTAATTTTGTAAAATGGCTTCATGCAATCACACGGTCTTCCTTGGAATAAGTAGTAGCACAAGATTTGGTTAATGAAATAACTCAATGTATTTGGCCTATTCTTGGCTTTGAGAATTCTTGTAATAAATTGAGAAAAACTTGACTTGAGTTGGTCTTGAGAAAAGTCCGGAAAGCAACCACATGATTGGCATAAAAAATGAGAGGGTAGGACAAATTTGGGGTATGACAGTTATGACAATACTATATATAGTATTGATGATGACAAAAGAGCAAAACTAAATTAAACATAAGCATTATCAAAGTAGAAAAATAATAAAATTATCAAAAAGCAAAGTTAAGAAAGTATTAGTGGTAAGAGAAAAAAGACACTCAAACGAAAAGATCAACATTAAAAGAAATTGAAATTGTAAAAATTCGTAATCATATGATTGATTGTGATTTATCTATTTAGGATCAATAACATATAATTAAATGTGAATAGTTCTCAAAATATTTAAAAAATACGTTCACATTCAAAATAATTTTGTAAACATCATCTATTTCAAAACAAAAATCATTTCTGGACACTATCTAATTGATTAGGAAAGTAGAATCTCACTCTCAAATTTATTAAAAATCCTCTTAATTAATTACTTTAACTATTTACCTAAAATAATTTATAATTAATTAAGTCTAATCGATTAGCGCCACGTGATAATCTTATTAGAGAGCGGCTTTGGTCCATAAATTATTTCATTTTAATTAAAAAAATTCTCCTATATAAAAGACTCTTTGGGCATAATTTCAAAAGAAAAAAAAAACTAATTTCGTGCATGTTTGGATAATAGTTTGAAAAAACAGACACACGTTTCAATACATTTTCATTGTGATTTTAAGAAGCTACAAAAAATAATTTTTGGTGAAACGTAAATTTCCACCGTGATTTTAGAAAAACCACTGCTAAACCAATCATAGCCTTCATATCCTTATCTCTTTCTCACTTCTATTTATATATATTAAATCTAATCCATCGAATATTATAGCGACACATCATCAATTATAACTCTAAAATGTGCCACATTAACTTATTTGTAAATGTGGACAATTTGTTCATTAACAATAAAACAATTCAAAAAAAAATTTCATTTACTTTCTAAACTCATTGACACATCATCAATCATCAATTGATATAATTATATTTTCTTTATGAAACTTTTATTCTATTAATAATAATGATATAATATTAATCATATTCCTATTCCTATTTCAATTATAAATTAATAAAATAAAGCACATAAAAACATTTACATTCCTATTTCAGTTAGAGATTAATTGGAATACACTGTCAGTGTAAAACTACTTTACACTGACATCGAATTAAAATGAATCATTTTGACACATAATTATGGAATTATGTATAAAAATAAATAAATTATAACTAAACTATTTTAATAACTAATTCTTCCATATTTTTCTCTTCTCATGTGTCAAAATGCTTCATTTTAATTGGATGTCAGTGTAAAGTAGTTTTACACTGACAGTGTATTCCAATTAATCTCTTTCAGTTATAAAGGGTATTTAAAATAAAATTGATATAATTATATTTTCTTTATAAAACTCTTCATTCTTTTAACATTAATTTAAAAAGTAAAAAATAAAAATAATATTTCCCCTTGGTGTTTAATTCAAATGGATATCCAGAAAGCGTATGATACGGTGGATTGGAATGCGTTGACTCAAATTATGACAGAAATGGGATTTCCTCAAATTTTTTCAAACTGGATTATGACTTGTGTGTCCTCAGTTTCTTACAGGTTTGCAATCAATGGTTCTACCTCCAAGTTATTGATGGCAAAGAGAGGTTTGAGGCAGGGAGATCCTCTTTCTCACTTCTATTTATATATATTAAATCTAATGCATCGAATATTATAGCGACACATCATCAATTATAACTCTAAAATGTGCCACATTAACTTATTTGTAAATGTGGACAATTTGTTCATTAACAATAAAACAATTCAAAAAAAAATTTCATTTACTTTCTAAACTCATTGACACATCATCAATCATCAATTGATATAATTATATTTTCTTTATGAAACTTTTATTCTATTAATAATAATGATATAATATTAATCATATTCCTATTCCTATTTCAATTATAAATTAATAAAATAAAGCACATAAAAACATTTACATTCCTATTTCAGTTAGAGATTAATTGGAATACACTGTCAGTGTAAAACTACTTTACACTGACATCGAATTAAAATGAATCATTTTGACACATAATTATGGAATTATGTATAAAAATAAATAAATTATAACTAAACTATTTTAATAACTAATTCTTCCATATTTTTCTCTTCTCATGTGTCAAAATGCTTCATTTTAATTGGATGTCAGTGTAAAGTAGTTTTACACTGACAGTGTATTCCAATTAATCTCTTTCAGTTATAAAGGGTATTTAAAATAAAATTGATATAATTATATTTTCTTTATAAAACTCTTCATTCTTTTAACATTAATTTAAAAAGTAAAAAATAAAAATAATATTTCCCCTTGGTGTTTAATTCAAATGGATATCCAGAAAGCGTATGATACGGTGGATTGGAATGCGTTGACTCAAATTATGACAGAAATGGGATTTCCTCAAATTTTTTCAAACTGGATTATGACTTGTGTGTCCTCAGTTTCTTACAGGTTTGCAATCAATGGTTCTACCTCCAAGTTATTGATGGCAAAGAGAGGTTTGAGGCAGGGAGATCCTCTCTCTCCCCTCTATTTATATATATTAAATCTAATGCATCTAATATTATAGCGACACATCATCAATTATAACTCTAAAATGTGCCACATTAACTTATTTGTATATGTGGACAATTTGTTCATTAACAATAAAACAATTCAAAAAAAAATTTCATTTACTTTCTAAATTCATTGACACATCATCAATCATCAATTGATATAATTATATTTTCTTTATGAAACTTTTATTCTATTAATAATAATGATATAATATTAATCATATTCCTATTCCTATTTCAATTATAAATTAATAAAATAAAGCACATAAAAACATTTACATTCCTATTTCAGTTAGAGATTAATTGGAATACACTGTCAGTGTAAAACTATTTTACACTGACATCCAATTAAAATGAATCATTTTGACACATAATTATGGAATTATGTATAAAAATAAATAAATTATAACTAAACTATTTTAATAACTAATTCTTCCATATTTTTCTCTTCTCATGTGTCAAAATGCTTCATTTTAATTGGATGTCAGTGTAAAGTAGTTTTACACTGACAGTGTATTCCAATTAATCTCTTTCAGTTATAAAGGGTATTTAAAATAAAATTGATATAATTATATTTTCTTTATAAAACTCTTCATTCTTTTAACATTAATTTAAAAAGTAAAAAATAAAAATAATATTTCCCCTTGGTGTTTAATTCAAATGGATATCCAGAAAGCGTATGATACGGTGGATTGGAATGCGTTGACTCAAATTATAACAGAAATGGGATTTCCTCAAATTTTTTCAAACTGGATTATGACTTGTGTGTCCTTAGTTTCTTACAGGTTTGCAATCAATGGTTCTACCTCCAAGTTATTGATGGCAAAGAGAGGTTTGAGGCAGGGAGATCCTCTCTCTCCCCTCTTGTTTGTGATAATAATGGAGTACATGCATCGCCTTCTCCAAAAGCTGAGGTTGAATCCTAAATTCAATTTTCATCCAAAGTGTGAGAAGCACAAGATAATTGACCTATGTTTTGTGGATGACATTCTGATTTTTGTTAGAGGTGATAATGGGTCTATTCAGCTGGTTATGAGGAAAGTAGAGGAATTCACAGAAGCGACAGGTTTGCACATGAGCATCCCCAAGAGCTCAATCTACTTGGGTGGAGTTGAGAGCAATACCAGAATGCATATACAGCAGGTAACTGGCTTTAAAATTAGTGCTCTTCCCTTCAAATATTTAGGTGTTCCCCTGGATAGTAGGAAGCTGTCTGTTGCTAATTGTTACCCACTGATAGAAAGAATGACTGTAAGGCTGAGACACTGGTGTAGTAAGATGCTATCTTATGCAGGGAGGATCCAACTTGTTAGAAGTGTCATATGTGCTATCACTAACTATTGGATGCAGGTTTTTCTATTGCCGAAAAAAGTGCTCAGGCACATTGATAGCTTGTGCAGGAAGTTTATCTGGACTGGGAATTACGTTGGCAGTCGTAAAGCCTTAGTGGCTTGGGATCATATTTGCGATACAGTGGCAGCTGGTGGTTGGAATGTGATTGCCCTTAGGGAGTGGAATATTGCCTCTATTGGTAAGCTGTTGTGGAACCTGTTTGAGAAGAAGGATAGATTGTGGATCCATTGGATTCACGCATATTATATGAAATCAGGTAACATCGTCGTGTATCAACCGCCTATACACAGCTCTTAGTTTATTAAATCTCTTTTCAAACATAAAGATGTTATTATGAATATTAGAGCATGGCAAGAGTTTCGTATATGTGGGAAGTACAGAACTGGGAAGATGTACAAGATGCTTAGAGAAGGGAAACCGAACGTTGCTTGGAGGAAAATAATGTATGGAAATGTTGCACGTCCTAGGGCTATGTTCTGTTTATGGCTGGTGTGTCTGAATAGGCTGCCTACAAGAGATAGGCTGAAGGAGCATGGTATGCAAATTGCGGAAAAGTGTGTGTTCTGTGATGGAAATGAAAGCAAATCTCACTTATTCTTTGAGTGTGTTGCTACCTAAAAAATAAAATTATAAAAAATTAAAAAATACACTACAGTGATGATTATAAAAAAAATAAAAAAAAATTCATTAATAATTACTACAGAGAAAAAATAAAAAAAAATAAAATAAAGTAAGAATAAAATTATTTACAACATTATTCATATTTTTATATAAATTTTTAATTACTTAGTTTTTTAAAATAATTAATACAAATCATTGATTCAATAAAATAAAAAATAATAAATACAAATGATAAATCATAAATATAAAAGTCCGTTATATGTTACATTATAATTATAAAACTTAACTAAAATATTTATCAACTAATTCCAAACAATAAATTTATATCAATACTATCTTTCAGTTATAAATATATTCTATTGTGTTTTCATTCTACCATTAATATTAGATGCGTTACTAATTTATTGATGTCTCTTTAGTTGATCGGTTATACCTAAAAAGTCCATTCATTTCAATATTTCATAGAAAACCACCTAAATTCGCCAAATCTCTCAATAGTTTATCAATATAAATAAAGAAATTTATCTCCAATTTTGTTTCACTTCTTACACTTGATTTCTCACATGCGAGAATTGTAGAATATGTCTAAACCTTCTCATCATTTGTCTGTAGTTAATAATTATTTTTTGTAAGAACTTTGTTCTACCCATGAAACTTTAGATATAAGATGTCTATTTCTCCAATTTTATTAATTAAATATTTTTTATTATTATTAGTATTAGATTAGTAGTTTTATGACTATTATGTTTACTAATATTTTTTATTTAATTCATATATTGTAAGGATTTGCCCCTCAATATTGGCAACTCAATAGTAAACCTACTCAATATTTGTCTCTATTGAAATCGTTGTTTATGAGAATCAAAGGAGTTGATGTTCTCCACCTCCCCAATCTTAAAAAATGGAAATTTAATCGTGTATACAATATGACTATTTTTAATACACTTTGAAAACTCTATTGTAAATGGTCTAAATTAATGTGCAAGACCCTAGTACGAAGTCTCACAACATTTCATATCCATAAAGATATAAAATTTATTAAGATATTTGATGAACAAAAACATTATTAAAAACATTATTGAAGTTACTTTCTTCCTATTTCTTCTATTTATTTTATTTGACTATTTAATTAATCTGTTAAAAATCTCAATTTTATTTTATTTTATTGTAGTGTTCATTTTATTGCAATTATATATGTCAATACTTTCTATCAAAAAAAGAAGAGCAATTTCTTCAAGTTTGATGTAGAATGTATTGAATATGACCTCAATTCTTTTGTCCAATGAATTATATAATATTAACAAGTTTAATAATATATTATAAGCTCTAAAAAAATGAAAGAGTTAGACCTACAAAAATATTCCCTCTCACTTCACTAATAAATCTAATTTGTTTTCTCAATCTCTTACATAACATACTATATATACTGTATGTAAAATCACATCAATAAAGAATTTGATTAATAAATATTATATTCAGACTTATTAATTGATAATTAAAAATATCTATGCTAAAATATATATTTTTATTAAAGAGGAAAGTATATATATGCACAATATTGATGATAACATTTTTATTTTAGATTGTATAATTTTAAACTCGAAAAAATTTCTAAATATCATGCGGAAAAGACAAAAGAAAAAAGCAGAAGAGCATATTTTAAGATTTTTATATTTATAAACATTATAATCTTAATAAAATATAATTTCAATAACATTTAAGATAACAAATATTTTAAAAATATATAAGAATAGATTTTACTTATTTTTTTTTCAAGTCTACCCGCGCATTGCGTGGGTCAACATCTAGTTCTTAATTATTTTTATACACTATTTATTTATATTTTAGTGTTGAGAGAGAAAGACATAAAGTTAGAGTTGATTAATTCTTCCGCGGATTGTGTTATAATTCTTAAAGAAAATATAATAAATCATATTTTTCTCACAAAATCATATTAATTACAAATAATCAATAAAAGAAATAATAAATTGTATTTGCAAATAATAATTCATCATAAGTTTAAGGCTTAATTAGTGACAAAGTCCTTTAACTTAATTTCAAATTTCACTTTAGTCCCTTATCTAATAAACGTTACAGATTAGTCCCTTAAAAACAGTTCCGTTAGTATATTTGGTCTTTTCCGTTAAGTTTTGTGAAAAACGTTAATTTTTGCCCACGTGACATGACAACAAGGCAATTGTAAAAAAGATGAGTCAGAGCATATATGTATTAAAAAATAATTTTATGTTTAAAGTAGAGGGAGTTAGTTTTTAGAGGTTATCCAGCAAAATATTAATAATATGAAAAAAAATAACAATTCTTTTGTGTTCCTTCCATAACAAAAGCACATGAATTAATTGTACTCAAATCAATATCAATTTGACATCAATACCAATTCTTCTGCAATTCCATAAAAATTCCAAAATCTCAGCCATGATATTTTCAGTTCATGAGTTAACTAATGCACACATGTTGGTTTGATATATGAAAATGACTACGCTTTTATAAGTTGCCTTAGGCACACCATCCTGGAAGTGAACAAATGCAACAGAAAAAGAGGACAATTAGTTCTACACAAGAAGAAAAAACTTTTGTAATATTCTATCATAAATAATGTCTGATAGGTTTTTAAATATGTCTTCTTTCTAATTTGAGGTATAGGTTTTCTTAGTTTTTTTCCCTTCTATCTCATAAGATAACCACATCTAAAATTCATCCAATTAGACTCTATATTGCTTAGCATTTCTTTTAAAAGTTAAGAACAAGAATAGTAGAAATACCTTCCATTCTTGAAATACATCAAATTGTTTATTTACCCATGAGATTAGTAATGATTTGAAAAAACCTTATGGGGTTGCCTCTTAGTAGTTTAGGAACATGGTCTGAAACTTAATCTGCCAATTGCAATTTTCAAATAATTAAATCAAGAAAAAAAATGAGTTATAACTAGATAGTGTATGTTTTAGAAAAGAAATGAATTAAACCAAAATCAGTTCTCTGATTTTGTGTACAAGTTCAAATAAAACATCATTCACATGATGAAGAGGTCAAAAACAGGCTTACCAACAAAGACCAGTTCTCTATGAATCTTTCAATAAAATCCAAAAAAGAAAAAAAATATCAAGAAACAACAGTGCAACATTACCAACAACATCCAAAATTTGTTTGAATAAAAAAAAGAACACACTCACCAATTAAAAATAGAAACTTTAAAGGCTTTTAAACTTTTCCATTTTCTTACCTTTAAAGAATTTTGACAAATCATTTGTATCTAGTTAGATCCAACATTGTCTGCGTTTAAAACAAGGATTTGAGTGAATTCATCGAAACACCAAATCATCCAACATTGAATCCTTGACCGAGTTGAATCCTGACTTAAACATTATAAGAAGGAGAAGATAAGTTGTTTTCACAAAGAGAAATGAGAAGAGAGAAAAAGAGAGAGGGAGAAGAGAGAAAGGTGTGGTGGCTAGTTTTTTTGGAAGAGAGAAGAAATTTGCTTAGTATATTTTAATAAAATAATCCATATCAATTAAAAATAATTCCAGGTCAGCAAAATTAATATCAATTGGAGTGCCACGTTAACCCAACTTAACAGATTTCAACAAAATTTAACGGAAATGACCAATATGGCTGGCGGAACTTGATTTAAGGGACTTAAAATGAACGTTTATTAAATAAGGGACGAAAGTGAAATCTGAAATTAAGTTAAGGGGCTAAAGAATACATTAAGCCTAAGTTTAAATAAACATTTATCTAAACAAAAAATATAATAACATTTGAAAATATAATTTCAATTCAAAAATATTTAAGATGTATTTCTCAACTTCCTAACTAAGATTGGAACATGCTAATGATGTCCCTAATTTACCCTTTCTTTGTTAATAACTTTACCCTCAACTTTTCCCTTTATTGTAATTTACTAATTCAAAATTCCCCCACCAATCCTAAGTTATGTTTTGTCCACATGGCAACATATTTTTCAAATGACTTTTCTTTCTCATTCCCCTCTTCACAAGTTGTACCATACTGATATGTTATCATTATACATTGCCTTCTCTTTTTTCTTCACTCTTCCTCATTTCATCACAACTTCCGAGAATCCAACCACCCTTGGCTTGTCATTTCTTCAGTCTTCCTCATTTCTTCACTCTTCGAGGATTCTTTAACTACGGTATGTTTACGTTGTTTTCCTACATTTTCATGTTCAAGATCATACATCGTTGTGAGTGACTCGTCTCCGTGTTTATGTCGGTTCTGTGTGGATAATATAAACTTGTAATGTTAAAGTTTTGATTTTTTTGATATCCAGGTGTTCAGAACTTTGAAATGAAATGTTGAAGAGAAAATGTGATTGAAAAACTCAAGTTATGTGTGGTTTGATAACCGAGTTTAATATTGGTGTTCATGCTGGTTTTAAAAAGTTGCTTTTTTAGTTCGACTTCATGCATCGTTTCAAACTATACTGGCATTTCTGTTTCGCCGTAATCGTTCTTTCGTGAGTTAATGATGCGATACTGTTATTTTGAGCCTTATTTCAAATCTGGAAAGTAGAACATGATACTGATATTGTTTGCTTTCAGTACATTTTATTTACTGGTTTCATTTTCAAGTTCAACTTCATAACAGTTGCATGCTTTTTGGTATTTTTCTTCTTTAGTTAGTTCATAACAGATACATACTTGGATTAGGCATGTTAAAAGTAATATTTTAATGTATGATTTTTTCATTTGATTTCTGCGAAGGATCATGTCAAGATCACCCATTTTAATCAAAAACTTGAAGCCTGAACATAACGTGTGGAAACTGGCTGTTCGTGTCATTAATATATGGTGCACTAAAGAGCGTAACGGTCAGCAACATCTTGAAGCTATAATATAGGATGAAAAGGTGTTGGTTTTGCCTATATTTTGTTGATACATCAATGTTTCGACTTTATATTTTGTTTATTCGTTGCGTTAATGTGTTTTCAATAAAAAACAGGGTGACCAGATTCATGTAGTAACCCGATCGCGCGAATTTCAAATGTGGGAGAACACGATAGAGGAAGACAATACATACTTGGTTTATAACGATGAACCTTTGATCAATGACCCGTTGTTGAAAGTTTGTGACAACGACTACAAGCTGTTTTGGAATCATGCCACAACTGTTACTACAACAGATATCCCAGACACTCCAATGCACACTTTCAATTTTAAAAGCTTTAAAGATTTTCTAACTGGTGATTTCATTGTTGATCGTTTATATGTAAACTTTGTTTCTTTGTTCTCTCCATCATTCCATGTTATTCTCAAAAACTATATTAACTTTCAAATCATCCATAAGCAGATGTGATCGGTGTTGTTCAGCAAGTTGTTAGGACTTGGTAACCAGGGGCTAGAAAAAAGGCTTGCGTAAACTTAGTTGTATCATATGAAAGGTTTAATACACTACATTTAACTTCCTATATTCATGCCTACTTGTGCTTTATCAATATATTACATATTCATGAATTATAATGGTGTATTTGTAGTGGAACTGAAATGGATGTTACTCCGTGGGAGTCATATGCGACACATTTTATGTCGTATAATATGGACAATGAAGAGGTGGTCCTCATACTAACACATGCTTTGTGTCGCCAAAGCTCATGTATTGATGAAAATTCTTTTTTTTATTTGTTGATCTGAATTACATAACTTTCTATATTGTAATTCATGTTTTTCTTTCCATCCATTGCAGCCCCTGGAAAACTAAACCTTTCAAATGCTTGGAATGGGTCCAAACTACTTCTGAATTTTGACCATCCTCAAGTTGTCGATTTCAAGAAAAGGTAGAAATAATTTTGTAAATTCATCATATTCACTATGCATCCTAACATTTATTTCAATTAAGATGTTGTTTTCTTGAAATGTCATACATTTGATGGTATTCCTGACAGTTATAAATTCTTTAAAAACTTAGATATGTTGAAGGAAACACATCTCTAGATGTCTCTCAGAGTAGATCACTTAACTCATGCTCTCAAGGGACATTTGATGATAGGTCTTTTTCCTTTACAAAGGATGTCAGGAGCATTAGAGAGATGCTTGCTATGCGCGAGGTTACTTGATATCGTTACAAATATATTTAGTAAACATTAGTTATCCGCAATAACTTTTTTTATACGCCATTCATGACTTCTTTCTCAAAATGTGTCGCATGTTTTATAAAGCCTTATTGTTTCATGTAGGAGTCATTCTGCAATACAGTTGGCACAACCATGAGGTTCAAATCGAATCCTTTTGGTTGGTAATATGAAGTTTGTTCAAAATGCAACAAGACTAACCAATGCATTTGTGCTGGCAATAACTCAACTCCAATAACTAAGTAATAACTTTTTGTTACAGAAATTTAGTTCAACTGGTGAAATTGCATAAATATTATATATGTTATATTCATACCAGTGTCGAAACCTCTAACTAATTCCACCTTTCTACTTTAAAGGTACAAGATTGAAATTGAGGTTTAACATGACAATGTAATTGCTAATTTTGTTTTATGGGACAAGGAATGTATACCAATTGTTGGTATGTCGGCTCATGCTTTAAGACAAGTCATGAAGCAGGTTTATATTTATTATTCTATAAATTGTAATTCAGTTTGTTTCTGTTTATAATTAACATGAAATCTGTTTTTCAATTCCCAGCCATAACTGCTACTTCCTGCACCGCGAAACCGTGTTTGGATTGCTCTTTGTTACTAACAATTTCATTACAAATTTTATTCAATAAGATATAATGTGTTACATAATTACTACAATCATTAATCAATGAAAAGGGTGTTATATAAAGGCATGCAATATTATGATTCAACTTACAATATACAATTTATAGTTTACAAACAATCATTCCCTATAAAACCATATGTTTCTTACTGTTTATTGTAACCCCTTACAATTCTTCCTCATAGACCAACGAAGACTATCCCTTGATATATCCTCAGCACCTTGACAACTTGCTTGAAAATAAGTTTGCTTTTCGTGTTAAATATCAGCCATTCTACAAACAGACCTTTGTGGTCAAACTTACTCAAGCTCAAGAAGTCAGGCAACATATTGAAGATGTCATGCTTCCTCCCACTGTCTGTTTTCTCATAAGCAATAGTAAACATCTTATAAATGTTGATCACATGTATTGACTAAATACATTCTTCATATTCATGTTAGGAAACCGCTGTCACCCCCCTAAAGAATGTTGATCGCAAGGGGAAAGCCTCTGTGATAGAAGAAGACCTCAACCATAACAACATTCTTACTCAAACTTCAAATCCCATAGTAAAATTTGATCCATGTTTTTTACAAACATAAAAAGGGTCTTCACGCTTTACTTACATTTATACTTTACAATTTCAGAGTAATGCGTCTGCTGCCTTGAATTGGAGCCCCGAACCTAGCTATAACAACACCCCTTCTAAAAGATTTTCACAAGATGTTCTAACTCAGGAGCCAGAACACTCAGACATGTTAGCACCAAAAAAATCTGCCACAAAGGGTACAAGAGCCAAAAGTGCAAGACACAACAAGACAAAATAATAGTCTTTAGCCTGATCTTTTATCTACTTCATTATGCTATGGTTTTTCAATTTAGGATCTAATGTTATATGTTATGTGTAATATAATTTAGGACCTATCTTATGACCAATGTTTGCATGGAGAATTGCTAATTATGGTACATCCTAATTTGATGTAATGAACAACCTGTCATGGAAACAATATGTGATTTTCAAGACAGATTTCATATTATAACACTTGTGTTTTTCGTACTCTCTTTACGTGCTTCTCCTATTTCTTGCTGGAACCACATATAATATAAATAATTGATTTATGGCCACATTGAAATTCAAATATCAGTGCTATGTTGATTCTGTTACAAACTTCTTATGGACCTATCATTATTAAAGCAAGTGCATACATGATTAGAAAAGCATATACAATACGATAATGTCATTACATTGATTCAACAAAACTCTGGTTTCATGCAGTGCTATATTGAATCCTGTGGTTTCATGCGGCAATATTACATTGATTTGTTATGAGTTAAATATTACTTACGTAACTGCATCATGCATCCACAATTGTAATGTTAACAAAAAAAGTGAATTTCCTATGAAACAATAATAAAGTAAAAGTATATTATTCTAAGACTTTATCATTTTAATAATTGCAGCTCTTAACACAATATTTCCTTATTACTTTAATACCTTGTGCAACATGATGTTCTTTAAAGAAAACGACTTTAATAGCTGCATCTCATTAATATTATATACCTTCATATCTTAGTAGCTTCATGTCATCATTATTATTAATTTACTATTTCATAGCTTCTTCACATAATTATGCTTTACTATTGCATAGCTTCATCTCATTCATTTGTAGCGAAACTTACCTTCAAATGATATCTGTTACTGACATTGCAAATCTCGCGTGTACATATTGTGTTTCTTCTTTCAATGAAGAACACCATCAACTTAATGAACCTGACAACATATCTCATTTTTTATTTTAATAACAATTGTATATTTGCTTTTTGCATACCAGCCAATTTAATGCGATTTGACTTCTTTTCCCATTTAAATGCTTATTTCTTCTAATTTCCCGTGCAACATCATGACCAATTGTACATTATGATTTTTTTTTTGAAAGCCTACACTCAATGCCAGCTTGCTAATAGCTGACACAACACCCTCATGGTTTACACTTCCTACACGGTACTGTCTGCAGGTACGATGTTTGCATTTTTTTGAGTATGTTGCACACCAAACCACTCAGATAAAACAACACACCTTTTTAAAACCAAACCTTTTATAAGTACATAGCAAGCGGACAGTTTTCTCATCGCTAACGAAATTGGTTACTTTTTTTATTGAATATAACTATATTAACTATACACAAATAACTATATTAACTATACACATGTTATAGTAATTTATTTTGGAGCATTATAAATTTTATTATTGACCATCATATAAATTAAATTACCTTTGAATATTACAATTTTTTCAATTCCCAAACACAATGATGTAGTATTACTTTAACACCAGAAAAAATACAATATGCTTGATCTTTATCAACAACTATAGGTAATTAATTATGGTATTAACATTGTAGCATATTGTCAAATTGAACCTCCATCAATAACTTACTAATTCCTGCATTTTTTTGTCATTCACCTTAGCTGCTTATTCATGCTTACCATTTCATACTTTCAACAATGGAATGACATTTCGTTTTAACATTCTTTAATATTTTAACCTTTTCCTTATTATTGCATCAAGTCATGACGAATTGTTCCAATTTTAATGCATTCCCTCTTTATTAATTGTAGTTCTATTAATTTAGCAGGTTATATAACATTGTAAGATTTCATCACCCTCATCATGAATCAATTGTTAAAAAAAAGGTATGACATAACTTACTGTTTTTGCCATTCATAATTGTTCCTTCAATGATCCTCCTTTCATACATGGTATATGCATAAACATACATTGTTATATTATTATCAAGACAATTGAACATATCTTTGTTTTTTGTTTCATGTAGTTATACATTTTGGACACCTTTTAATATTTGTATTAAAGTCCAGCACATTTTTTTACATACTGCATTTCTATTTCCTGATTAATGTAGGGAAAGCAACATCGATTGTATAATTAATGATGTTACTTTGTGGAGGGAAAATTCATCCAAATGTAGGGAAAGCAACATCGATTGTATAATTAATGATGTTACTTTACGGAGGGAAAATTCATCCAAGCGGGCTAGATTCCGTAGATTTCATATACTAAAATAGAAGAAATTCAAACGCTTTAAACATCACATTCTGACTACCACAACTACCCATTCGAGTAATAGGATCCCCCTATCAGATATTTCACTGGGAGCTTTAAATCAAACTTTGAATTCCCCCTATGTACATACTCAGCCTACTCAATCCAAACATGGTATTAAACCTCCACAAAACTTCTGCAACATTCAACACATGGCACGAATCTACTGTCTAGGTTCTCCAGCATCCAAAACAACGTACATGATGAAAATCATAATCCGGCCAACCTCCTTCAGCCTGGCAGCAGACAAATTCATTCAACTTCTATTTGGTAATGTTATTTCCCCATCAACTTCTACTTTGGTTTACTACATTATTATATTTTAACATCAACTTTTTCATTTAATTAGCACGCCATCAAGTACTTTACAAGTCAAACGGGACAAAGGCCGTCCAAATAAGGGGCTTCATTTGCTGGAAAGAGCGCATAATCTAATGCGCCACGATCAACATACTGTGATTGCCCCTGTCTTGCAAAACCAGCAAGACATTCCTATTGAGTAATCATTTGTTATTCAATATACGTTTTACCATAAATGTTGCAATCATTATGGATCACAATTATTTTTGTAATTATCTGAAAGCAGGACTACCATTCATATCTCCCCAATGGCAAATAACATATCAAACGATCACATTGTATTTGGCAGCAATGTTGTTTCACCAACCAACGACCAACGACATGCACAACAAAAACGTGGTAGAGGTCGTCCAAAAATGGATCTTCAGCACAATCTGTTCCACACCGCTCCTTCCTATGCGGCCCAATATACAATTCCACCTCTGTAATTATATTTATTTATGATTCTCTTTTATGCAACTATGTTTTAATCATTACATAACATACTTTATTTTGACAAGGCCTATGGGAAGCATCTCTGCACATCGTAGTACCACTTCAGTTGACGTTGGATCAAATTTGCAATCATCCACAGCCCATGCTACCAACCACATTTTTAAGCCTACTGTCAACATGGATTTTGCAAGTGACGATGATGATGATTCAGACTATGATTCGTTCTTAAGTATGTCTCACTTATGTGTTTATGCCATTAATCTATCAACATGGATTCTCATAAATTTCAAACTTCATTCCTAATATTGTTTTTCCAATATAATAGGTCAAAATTCAGATGATGATTCCAGCTTCGAAAATGAAGACATGCTTCCACCGTTTTCATATGCCAACCAACCAGATTTAAACAACCAAGGTTTACCTTAAATAATACAATCCTACCATTTACATAGAATTTGTTAAGATACTTATGTCTTACTCAATATGCAATTTGCAACAGAATACTTGGATTTGGGTGACGCTATGATTGAGTGTCGCAATTGTAAGGCGTTGATGTCGTACCAAGAGAGAATGGATAAACATAAACATTCAGCAAATCCAAAATACAGCTTATGTTGTGGAAATGGCAAGGTCGAACTTCCTTATTTAAAACGGCCACCCCAAGTATTATCACATTTGTTATTTAATAAAGATGCAAAATAGAGTAAAACATTCTAGGCAAACATACGGACTTACAACATGATGTTTACATTTACATCACCTGGTGCAAAGTTGGATAACAAATTTAATAATGGACGGGGTCTACCAATAATACGCATTCAAGGTTAATCTTGTCATCGGATCGGAAGTTTATTGCCTCCTGAAGGACATCCACCTAAATTGGCACAACTTTACATATTTGACACAGAAAATGAAATCACCAATAGAATGGATGGCCTACGATATATATCTAATCTTACCTCTCTTAATTTGTCATCAATACAGTATTTTAAATGGGTGTCCATCATACTTAATTGTCACTAAATATATACATCCTTTCATGGCATGGCACATTTAGGGACAAAAACAACATTGATCCATTGATCGTGAAGCCACTGTCTGATATGTTGTGCATGCATAATACACATGCAAAGAGTTTCCTCATGGCAAGACAAAGATTAAATGAAGGAAATGTGCACAACTTGAAACTTCGATTAATTGCAAATAGATCAACAAATGGCAGACTGTACAACCAACCAACGGTTTCTGAGGTGGCTGCATTAATTGTTGGTGACATTGACACAGCTGAAGAAAGAGACATAATTATGCAAAAGCAAGGAGGAAAACTAAAACGTATTGATGAGTTTCATGCAAGCTATATGGATTTCCAATATCCATTGATATTTCCATATAGAGAATATGGTAATAGACATAATGTTGCTCACAGAGATCTTGACATTTTTTATGATAATCCAAGGAACAGGCTAACTATTCGCGAATGGCTTGCATTTCGTATTCAAAAAAGGTCTGACGAGGGTAAGACACTTTTATCTTCTAGGAGGTTGTTTCAACAATTTTTGGTTGATGGTTACACAATGCTTGAAGGAGAATGGTTGAGATGGCTATGAACAATCAATCAAAGCTTAGGGTGTCAAAGTATAACAACCTAAATCAGGATGGAACCCAAAATGAATCATCTGGTTCCAGCACAGGAAAGAGAGTTGTATTACCATTATCTTATGTCGGAAGTCAGAGATTTATGGATCAATTGTACTATGATGGGATGGCTATTTGTAGTAAGGTGGGTTTTCCAGACCTATTTATTACATTCACTTACAACTCTAACTGGCCTGAGATTCAAAGGACCTTGCATCCCCTAAACTTAAAGCCACATGATAGACCAGACATTATAGCAAGGGTTTTCAAAATGAAGTTTGATAACCTCTTAGCTGGCATTACAAAAAAGGGTGTCCTTGGGAAAGTTCTTGCTTGTAAGTAAATTGAAGTTTTTATAATTTTAATAACTATTATTTATGTTGTGATAGTTTTGTTATAATATTTTTCGTATCATACAATTTCATTTTAGATATGTACACATAGAATTTCAGAAGAGAGGTTTGCCACATGCACATATTCTAATCTTCTTGCATTCATCCAATAAATATCCAGCACTTGATGATATTGATAAAATAATATCTGCTGAGGTGTCGGATCCCTTGAAAAATCCAAAATTGTATAATTTGGTGAAAAATCACATGGTACATGGGCCATGTGGTTTGGCAAACCCAAAATGTCCATGCATGAAGGATGGAAGGTGTTCCAAGTATTACCCAAAGAAATTTCAAGATGTCACCATAGTTGATCAAGATGGTTATGCAGTTTATAGAAGAAGATATAATGGATATACAATCGAAAAGAATGGCATAACGCTAAACAGAGGACATGTTGTTCCCCACAACCCAAGTTTATTGATGAAATATGAAGCACACATCAATATGAAGTGGTGCAATCAAAGTACTTCCATAAAGTATCTCTTCAAGTACACCAACAAGGGTTATGATAAAATTTCGGCTGTTATAGTTCCAACTAATACTCGTGCTGGCGATGTTGATGAAATCAAATAATTCCTTGATTGTAGATACGTATCTCCGAGTGAATCATGTTGGAGAATATTTTCTTATTCTATCCATGGCAGTAAACCCGCTGTAGAAAGATTGTTTTTTCACATGGAAGGAGAGCATTCAGTTTACTATAAAGACTTTGAACAAATTTGTAATACCCCGTAAGTTATTTTGCTCGGGATAATGTTAGTATGGTCAACTGGGTTCCGGTGTACTCTGAGAATTTATTGGATAAGATAATTAGAGTAAATTGATGAGCTCAGAGCAGATCAAATTAATATTATCTGACTTTGAGGTATTAGCTTTTGGGTGTTATAGAGGTGTTTTGGACATTTAGTAGTGTTACTAACTAATTGGAATTCTCTATATCATTTCATTTTTCACACTTGTACCAAAATAGAAACAAAGTTGGAAAAAGATAGTAAGAGTAGAGAGAAGGAAGAGCAAGAGGAGAAAAAGAGAGAAACTTGGAATTGTGGAGAAAGCTTCAATCTTCATCATCTCTTCTTTATCAAATCATCACAACATCTTCTTCATCTTCCTCATCTTGTTGTTGGTGAGTTCTAGTTAGAACCCTAAGTATAGAAACTTAGGTTAGAACTTAACTAAAAATGGTGAAATTTGATTTAATCATGCTAAATGATGTTGCTATGGTTGAAATCTGAAATAAAACACATAATATGTGTGGGTTGTATGAAATATGGATGTTAGATGCTTACTATGATGTTCCCATGAATTTTGATGGGTTCCATTGGACTTTGTTGCTGAAAATAACAGGTTTTTAGGTCTCAGACTCAGTGGTAACCGGTTACTCTATATGAGGTAACCGAGTACTTGCAGGAAAAATGGTGTTTTTACGCAAAAATGAACTGAGTAACCGGTTACTCTATATAAGGTAACCGGTTACCCAATTGTGCCTCTAAACGTGAATTCAGTTCTGTTTTGGAAATTTGGCTTGAGTAACCGGTTACTCTATATGAGGTAACCGGTTACCCTATTGAAGTTTTTGGTTCTATTTTGGGAAATGAATGCGTAACCGGTTACTCTATATAAGGTAACCGGTTACCACTGTTGTGTTTTGGAAAATATTTTAGAAAATTAATATCTTTTGAGCCGTGCTTCCGATCGAGGTGTTCTTGGTACCGATGGAAAGCTATGGAAATGTACTACCTGATAAAGGTGAAAAATATTATTTTCGGTGCCCGATTAAATAAATCAGAGGGAACCTAAGGGTGATATAACTTGTGATTGAATCATTATATGTGATTCTATTATACAATTGTAATATGCTTTTGTATAATTTATGATGGAATTATTATATGTAATTCAAAATGTGCAATTGTAATATGCTTTGCCTAATATTGATGTTGAACATGATTGAGAGTAAATGCATGATAAAATATGGAATAAGTAGAGTGAGGAAACCTTACTATGAAACTATGTTAGAACCTAGTAATAAGCTAGGAGATTGACGAATAACTTAATGACGACGCTAGTGCAGAAGAGGCCGAGGCGTGCGTTCAATACCAAATGGTAATAGAAAGAATAAGACACTAGTATGGAACACGTGTAATTATTATGTTTATTTAAGAAAGGCAAAAGAGGCCTAAAGGCTAATGTGGCCTAGAATTATTGAATACAATTATGTTTGTATGTGAAATCACGAAATCACAACCATTCCCCTTTATGTTTCGTTCCATGAGTAACGAGCTCCTTTGGAATGAATGCACGATTGCTTAGTAGGTTTGATTCCCAATGTTATAGTACGATATGAACCTATATGGTAAAGAGACTTGTGACGGTGTACGGGTCATGTGAAGTGACGAATTAAGGTGATAACATGTCCCTTAGTTCCGAATCCATCTCGTATGCCAAGTAATCTACGAGGATCCATGAATCGTTCTGACTTCTAGACATAGAAGAGGACAGGAAGAAGGGATGCCTTGATAGGTTTGACTATAGTGATAACTTTTGAGTTAACGGACTCAATAGCGTGTTTCCATATAGTGTGAGAGTGTGTACTCAAGGTCATTTCCCTTCCATTTTGACTTGGGTTAGGATAATAGAACCTTGTAAAGCCGAGAGAATCTATAAGATAGGGAACTCACTGAGATTAATATCTCACCCATGTTGTTGATTATATTACAGGTGCTTCAGGTTCCGTAAAGGGTAAGGATAAGGTCGTTTGATTATCCTTACTTATCTTGGCTTTTTGGGATGGCAAGACTTCCGTTGTGGAGATTATTTTGAGATCAATGTTTTGATCTAGTTCTTGGTGTCTTGGAACATCTTGTATACATTATGCCATAGTTTTGTTGTATTAAGTATTTTTGGGCATGTAATGTATATAATGTGTTAACTAGGAACTTGTGGTATTTCAGTACCAAACACTTGAATTTATGTATAGTATTTGTGTTTTGATGTATGATATTATATGTGGGTGTTACAGTTGGTATCAGAGCAGGTCGTATCCTCAACCTAGCCATGAAATAGTATAAGTATTTCTTTCCGTTTCATATGTGTGGTGTCGCCATTGGTCTTAAGTGTTATATTTATGGCATTGAGCCTGATCAACTTAATCCTATCTGTATGACATTTAGGAACATGGCTGACAGACGCAGAAGCAATCGTGGTAGACCCAGAACTACTCCTGTTGGGACGAATCTGTCGGGCAGCGAGGAGTATGTCCCATGGCCTCAGTTTTTGCAACAGATGCAACAGCAGCAGAACCAGTTCATACAGCAGATGGTACAACAAATAAATGGAGGTCTTCATCCTCCAGTGGTTGTTCCAGATGCTGTAGGTGGGAGTTTTCGGGATTTCATCCGCATGAATCCTCCAGAATTTCATGGCAGGTTAGATCCTGTGAAATCTCATGAATGGATAGCTGGCATGGAGAGAATTTTCTTGATAGTCCATTGTAGTGAGGAGAACAAGGTGGTATTCGCTTCTCATTCGTTGAAGGGTCCTGCCATGAGGTGGTGGGAGAGTGCCTCAGCCCTGATGACTATCCAAGAGGTACCTAAGGTTTGGGAGCAATTTAAAATTAATTTTATGGAGAATTATTTCCCTAGTTCCTTGAGGACCCAGAAGAAATTTGATTTTCAACAGTTGAGACAGGGTACTTTGACTGTGGCTGCTTATGCTGAGAGGTTTGAGATTATGGCTGCTTATTCTAGGCAGGCCATGTATGCTCCGGATGAGAGGTGGAAAATTGATCAGTTTATTTTTGGTTTGAAGGCTGAAATTTGTCATAGTATGTCTCAGAGAGAGTTCACTAGTTATGCTGAATTGCTAAGGCGATGTTATGTGGCAGAGAACAGTTTGAGGAAAATTTAGGCAGAAGGAGATTCACGTAGGTCGAGTCAGAATGATCGAGGGAGATCGAACCAACAATTTAGGCCTAGGCAGCAAGCCTTCAAGGGAAAATAAATTCAGGATTCTAGATCAAGTGCGCCTCTTGTGTGTTGTACTTGTGGAAAGATGCATTTTGGTAGATGTTGCTTCGAAGGAGTGGAGTGTCATCGGTGTCATAAAGTGGGTCATATGGCGAAAGATTGTCCTCAGAGTAGGAATCAAACGCGAGAAAGAAGTACCGACCGAGTTTATACTTTGGATGCGAAGAAAACAAAGGGCGACAACTCTTTGATTGCTGGTACGTGTTTCGTTAATGGGAATCCTTGTTTTGTATTATTTAATTGTGGAGCAACACACTCTTTTGTGTTGATGCAATGTGTGAAGCGACTTAGGTTGCAAGCTATTCCATTGTCTCCACCCACGGTGGTTAATTACTACTGCCATGGATGAGATGGTTGAAACACCTTTAATGTGTGAAAATTGTGTTTTATCTGTGGATGAGAGAGTTTTTCATATTGATCTTATTTGTTTGCCACTTAAGAAAGTGGATGTTGTTTTGGTAATGGATTGGCTTTCTGCTAATTTGGTATTTATTGGTTGTGAGGAGAAGCTAATCATCATTCCATTCGCTGAGGCTACTCCGAAGGATGTGTTGACTACTATTTTGGAAGGTACGGTTGGAATGATAAATTTCTTGTTTGAGAAGGAAAAATCTGTTCTTTTGGTTCTCACTAAGGAAGAGAGTAGCAACCTTCAAGTTCTGAGTATTCCTGTAGTCTGTGAATTTTCTAAAGTTTTTCCCGAGAATATCACTTCTCTTCCTCCAGAAAGGGAAGTGGAATTCTCTATTGACCTGATACCGGGAACAGCTCCTATATCCGTTTCTCCGTATCGGATGGCACCACTTGAGTTAAGGGAATTAAAGGATCAGTTGGAAGAGTTAACCGCTAAGCATTTTTTCCGACCCAGTGTTTCGCCCTGGGGAGCTCCAATGTTGTTGGTAAAGAAGAACGATGGTGGAATGCAGTTATGTATTGATTACCGGCAGTTGAATAAAGTCACCATCAAAAACAAATACCCATTACCCATGATAGATGACCTGTTAGATCAATTGAAAGGAGCCAGTGTGTTCTTGAAGATTGATTTACGGTCGGGTTATCACCAGATCCGTGTGAAGAGTTCAGATGTATCAAAGACCGCATTTAGAACCCGTTATGGTCATTATGAATTCTTAGTAATGCCCTTCGGTGTGACGAATGCTTCGGCAGTTTCTATGGATTATATGAATCGGATATTTCAAGCTTATTTGGACCAATTTGTAGTGATTTTCATTTATGACATTCTTATTTATTCTTGTACTTCTCAAGAGCACGAAGTACATTTAAGAATCATTTTATCGATCCTACAAGAGAGGCAACTTTTTGCTAAGCTAAGCAAGTGTGAGTTTTGAATGTCGGAGGTTAGTTTTCTTGGTCATGTCATATCTCAGGGAGGTGTGGCGGTAGATCCATCAAAAGTTGAAGTGGTGATTAATTGGGAGAGACCAAAGAATGTTTCAGAAGTTAGAAGTTTCTTGGGACTGGCAGGTTATTATAGGAGGTTTATCAAGGGCTTTTCTCAATTGGCCTTACCAATGACTAAACTTACTCGAAAGGATTGTCCTTATGAGTTGGATTCGGCTTGTGAACGAAGTTTTATGAGTTTGAAGAAAAGATTGACGACTGCTCCTGTTTTGATTATTCCTGATCCTAGCAAGTCGTATGAGGTATTTTGTGATGCGTCAAAGATGGGATTCAGAGGTGTTTTAATGCAAGATAGTCATGTGGTGGCTTATGCCTCTCGACAGTTAAAAGTTCATGAAGAGAATTATCCAACACATGATTTGGAATTGGCGGCAGTTGTGTTTACACTGAAAGTGTGGCGTCATTATTTGTATGGGGTACATTTTGAGATGTTCAACGACCACAAGAGTTTAAAGTATCTATTTGACCAAAAAGAGTTGAATATGCATCAAAGGAGATGGATGGTGTATTTGAAGGATTATGATTTGGAACTAAAGTACCATCCGGGTCAAGCGAATAAAGTAGCGGATGCATTAAGCCGAAAAGTGTTGCATAATGCCGAGTTGATGATATTAGAGTATACCTTATTGGAAAAGTTTCGAGATCTTAATGTCCAGTTTGTTTGGCCTCCTAGTGGTGTGATTATGGGAAATTTGAATGTTAATTCTACTCTTAGGGAGAAAATTCAACAAGGACAAGTGTTGGATGAGAAGTTACAAGGATTGTTAGTTCAACCGGGTTTTGTACGGGCTAACGATGGAATCATTTTATTTAACCAAAGGGTTTGTGTCCCAGATGATGCGATGTTAAAAAGAAGAATTTTGGAGGAAGCGCATAAGGGTGTTTTTACTATACATCCTGGTTCTTCGAAGATGTATCAAGACTTAAAGAGGGACTATTGGTGGTCCGGTCTGAAAAGAGATATTGGGGTGTATGTGTCGGAGTGTACGGTATGCCAACAAGTAAAGATTGAACACCAAAGATCGGGTGGCTTATTACAACCGTTAGGAATTTTGGTATGGAAGTGGGATAGTATTTCTATGGACTTTGCAGTTGGATTACTCCGTGCACAAGGTGGTTATGATTCTATTTGGGTTATTGTGGATCGAATGATGAAATCTGCGCATTTCTTAGCCGTGAAGACTACTTACAAGGCAAGTCATCTTGCAAGGTTGCTTATTTCGGAAATTATGAGGTTACATGGTATTCCTTCTAGTATTGTGTCCGATAGAGACCCAAAGTTTACTTCAAGATTTTGGAGAGCTTTTCAACAAGCTATGGGAACAAAGTTATGTTTGAGTACGTCAAATCATTCGCAAACGGATGGTCAGACAGAACGGACAATACAAACGATGGAAGATATGTTAAGGGCTTGTGTACTTGAAAGTGGAGGAAATTGGATATAACTTTTACCATTGATTGAGTTTTCATACAACAATAGTTATCATGCGAGTATTGGTATGGCTCCTTATGAGGCACTATATGGAAGGAAATATAGGACGCCATTGTGTTGGGCGAAAGTTGGCGAAGATAGAATTTTGGGACCCGAGATTGTTCAAGAGACTACGGAAAAGATTAGAATGATCCGTGATAAGGTTAAACAAGCACAAGATCGTCAGAAGAGTTATGCAGATAACCGTAGGAGACCTTTAGAGTTTGATGAAGGTGATCACGTGTTTTTGAAAGTTACTCCGAGATTGAGGTTGAAAGGACCGTTTAAGTCCCGGAAGTTAAGTCCGAGATACGTGGGACTATATTAAATTTTAGAAAGGATTGGTGAAGTAGCTTACAGATTATCCTTACCACCTTCTCTGTCAGAGATGCACGATGTTTTTCATGTGTCTCAACTCCGGAAGTTTATCCCAGATCCTCTTCAGCCAATTCTATCGGATACGATTGAGATAGAAACAGATTTAACATTTGAGCCTCAACCAAGTCGTATCACAGAAAGAGAAACTAAGGTGCTAAGGAATAAAGAGATTCCTCTAGTGAAGGTTTAGTGGGATGCGACGCATCCGGGTGATGCAATTTGGGAACTAGAATCAGAGATGCGAGAAGCTTACCCTCATCTATTCAGGTAATTTTTAAATTCATGGGCGAATTTCTATTTAAGGGGGGAGGATGTAATACCCCGTAAGTTATTTTGCTCGGGATAATGTTAGTATGGTCAACTGGGTTTCGGTGTACTCTGAGAATTTATTGGATAAGATAATTAGAGTAAACTGATGAGCTCAGAGCAGATCAAATTAATATTATCTGACTTTGAGGTATTAGCTTTTGGGTGCTATAGAGGTGTTTTGGACATTTAGTAGTGTTGCTAACTAATTGGAATTCTCTATATCATTTCATTTTCCACACTTGTACAAAAATAGAAACAAAGTTGGAAAAAGATAGTAAGAGTAGAGAGAAGGAAGAGCAAGAGGAGAAAAAGAGAGAAACTTGGAATTGTGGAGAAAGCTTCAATCTTCATCATCTCTTCTTCATCAAATCATCCAAACATCTTCTTCATCTTCCTCATCTTGTTGTTGGTGAGTTCTAGTTAGAACCCTAAGTATAGAAACTTAGGTTAGAACTTAAATAAAAATGGTGAAATTTGATTTAATCATGCTAAATGATGTTGCTATGGTTGAAATCTGAAATAGAACACATAATATGTGTGGGTTGTATGAAATATGGATGTTTGATGCTTACTATGATGTTCCCATGAATTTTGATGGGTTCCATTGGGCTTTGATGCTGAAAATAACAGGTTTTTAGGTCTCAGACTCAGTGGTAACCGGTTACTCTATATGAGGTAACCGGTTACTTGCAGGAAAAATGGTGTTTTTAGGCAAAAATGAATTGAGTAACCGGTTACTCTATATAAGGTAATCGGTTACCCAATTATGCCTCTAAACGTGAATTCAGTTCTGTTTTGGAAATTTGGCTTGAGTAACCGGTTACTCTATATGAGGTAACCGGTTATCCTATTGAAGTTTTTGGTTCTGTTTTGGGAAATGAATGCGTAACCGGTTACTCTATATAAGGTAACCGGTTACCACTGTTGTGTTTTGGAAAATATTTTAGAAAGTTAATATCTTTTGAACCGTGCTTCCGATCGAGGTGTTCTTGGTATCGATGGAAAGCTATGGAAAGGTACTACCTGATAAAGGTGAAAAATATTATTTTCGGTGCCCGATTAAATAAATCGGAGGGAAACTAAGGGTGATATAACTTGTGATTGAATCATTATATGTGATTCTATTATACAATTGTAATATGCTTTTGTATAATTTATGATGGAATTATTATATGTAATTCAAAATGTGCAACTGTAATATGCTTTGCCTAATATTGATGTTGAACATGATTGAGAGTAAATGCATGATAAAATATGGAATAAGTAGAGTGAGGAAACCTTACTATGAAACTATGTTAGAACCTAGTAATAAGCTAGGAGATTGATGAATAACTTAATGACGACGCTCGTGCAGAAGAGGCCAAGGCGTGCGTTCAGTACCAAATGGTAATAGAAAGAATAAGACACTAGTATGGAACACGTGTAATTATTATGTTTATTTAAAAAAGGCAAAAGAGGCCTAAAGGCTAATGTGGCCTAGAATTATTGAATACAATTATGTTTGTATGTGAAATCACGAAATCGCAACCATTCCCCTTTATGTTCCGTTCCATGAGTAACGAGCTCCTCTGGAATGAATGCACGATTGCTTGGTAGGTTTGATTCCCAATGTTATAGTATGAATGGAACCTATATGGTAAAGAGACTTGTGACGGTGTATGGGCCGTGTGAAGTGACGAATTAAGGTGATAACATGTCCCTTAGTTCCGAATCCATCTCGTATGCCAAGTAATCTATGAGGATCCATGACTCATTTCGACTTCTAGACGTAGAAGAGGACGGGAAGAAGGGATGCCTTGATAGGGTTGATGATAGTGATAAATTTTGAGCTAACGGACTCAATAACGTGTTTCCATATAGTGTGAGAGTGTGTACTCAAGGTCACTTCCCTTCCCTTTTGACTTGGGTTAGGATAATAGAACCTTGTAAAGCCGAGAGAATCTATAAGATAGGGAACTCACTGAGATTAATATCTCACCCCATGTTGTTGATTATATTACGGGTGCTTCAGGTTCCGCGAAGGATAAGGATAAGGCCGTTTGATTATCCTTACTTATCTTGGCTTTTTGGGATGGCAAGACTTCCGTTGTGGAGATCATTTTGAGATCAATGTTTTGATCTAGTTCTTAGTGTCTTGGAACATCTTGTATACATTATGCCATAGTTTTGTTGTATTAAGTATTTTTAGGCATGTAATGTATATAATGTGTTAATTAGGAACTTGTGGTATGTCAGTACCAAACACTTGAATTCATGTATAGTATTTGTGTTTTGATGTATGATATTATATATGGGTGTTACAAAATTGAGAATGTCCTTCTTAAGGCAAGTGTAACCGAGTCAATGTTTACTTTGTGGTTTGTCGCAAATAGAGAATATGAGGAAGCCAGGTTATTGACATATGGATAATTTGTGTCTAAATTTGTTTACGTCAAGAAAACTAGAACCTGGAAACTTAGGAAACGAGGTTATACGATTGGTCGTTTAATTTGGGTGCCTCCAACAACTGGTGAATTATATTACATGAGGATGTTGTTAACTGTGAAAAAAGGTCCAACAAGTTATGATGATCTAAAAACTGTTGAGGGTTTTAAACATTCTAGTTTTAGGGAAGCATGTTTTGCTATGGGATTTTTTCAAGATGACAAACAATTCATTGAGGGTATAAATGAGGCTTATAACTGGGGCTCAGGTTTATTTCTGTGAAAAATTTTTGTTACTATGTTTTTATCTGCTTCTATGAATCGTCCAGACTATGTTTGGCGCAACACTTGGAAATACTTATCTGATGGAATTATGACCAAAGAAGATTGTCGATGATTCCGGGTAATCTAAAGAACTCCTTCATATTACGGTTGGAATAAATAATGTTAAACATTTCCCTATTATTATTTAACTAAATTCAATGTTTTAACATTTCATTGTAGAGTTATCACTAATTGATGAAGAATTACAACAACTTACTTTGATAGAGATTGAGAAGCAACTACAAAAAAACAGAAGGAGTTTGAATGAGTTTAAGCCAATGCCATATCCCAAAGATTACGTGCTGGATTTCCTTGGTAATAGATTGGTATACGATGAACGACAATATGATATTTTTTATCAAACTTCTAAATACCAAGAAATGTTTCAATCTTTGACAGGTATTTCATTATCTTTTTGAATATATTGTTGCGAAAATATAGGGACACAACCTGGCATGGTATAACAAATACATGCAGCAAACTGGAACTACATAACAAAAAAAATTACATTCTTAATATGCTAACAATGCAACTACGTAATACATTCCACAAACTGCATGTATGCATTTTTCGACAACACATGCACCTAACTGGTACAACATCTTTATCATTCAACACATATTCTAAAACTTCTAACATTGCTAAACACTATTTTCAACATTTCCTGGCCATATTACATGATTATAACTTCAACAACATTACTTCAAAACACTTCTATCATACTAACCAACAACATTCCTACGAAACCCCACTACAAGAAACAAAACACACAATCACAAACAAAATAAGACCACATATTTTCATAGACAGACCATAATCACTACAAACTGCGTATCGTACCTTCACGACGCTTCCATCTTTCATGCTTTCTTTATTATTTTCACGTACAACCTATTAGGAGGATTCATGAGAGTGAAAAAAACCATATCACCTTTGTTGAGTCATCTTGATCGTGCTAAATTGTACCAAGCCCTCCCAATGTGTTTCTCAAACACATTGCATTTTGCACTAATAATTTTGCAATCACAGCTTATTTCGACATCCAAATCAACCATTTCAATGGAGGTTTGATCCCATAGAAGACATTCTTCTGATGCTTTCCTTGGAAAATGCTGAATAAGATCAAATGCAAATATCAACTTTTCCAGAAAAACATTTTAGAAACTATGATGTACACAAGAACATACAAGGACATAGTATTGCATTGCTAATATAACTTAAATTACTTGCATGAAAATTTATTTTCACTACTTTATCATATCTCTTGCAAGGTAAAAAATTTCACATATTAGGACATTTTTCTTGGCAACTTTTCCGAATTTAATTTTCACTTGCCAAGTGTAATTTCCATCACTGTTGTAGCACCGTCACTTCCAGAGCTAAAATACCCATCAATGCTTAAGGAACTGTCTGATTCCATTTGAGATAAACTAACAAGGATAAACACGGATTATTGTAAGCCATAAAAGTTGCATGAAAATAAAATAACAGCAAAGCATTGTGATGCTTTACCTGGACTCGCTGGAAACTTGAATAGAAGATGCAGACATTTGAATGGTTTGTCAATACCACTTGGTTTGTCAAAAACACTTCTATCATTTCCTGACCATATTACATGGTTATATATACATGCTATCTATACAAGTTTATAGGTGCAACTAATAAATGCAACCATTTAATGTTTTGGTAAGAGTTGTTGGTTTTCTAATGTGACTTTTCTTCCTTCTTTTAATACACATAACCATTAATGATTCATACTTTAAAACAACTGTGGCAATACTGATAGACTTATTTGCTACATATTTGAATAATCATATTTTCTAATTCACCATGATTAATTTTATAACAATAGTTGCAATATTTTCAAAAAAGAATTATGTCACTACAATTTATACCTGTCTTGTGTATATGAAGCAACACCGATTTTTCTAACTCCATGATTATTTCATGTAGATGAGCAACATAATATTTTTCTGAGATAATAGAAGCAGTGCATGAAAAAAACGGAGGCATATTTTTTTTATATGGTTACGGTGGAAATGGGAAAACATTCATGTGGAACACTTTATCAGCAGCTTTGCGTTCGAAACGTGATATTATTTTGAATGTTGCTTCCAGTGGAATCGCAAGTCTACTCTTACCAAGAGGGAAAACGACACATTCAAGATTCAAAATCCCCGTTCCATGTTTGGAATCATCCATTTGTAACATTGAAAAAAAATCTGACCTTGCGGTCCTTTTGCAAGTCACAAAATTGATAATCTGGGATGAGGCTCCAATGGCAAATAAAATTTGTTTTGAGGCTCTAGACAAGTCCCTGAAAGATATCACGGGAAATGGAAAAGAACCATGCAACAAAATCTTTGGAGGAAAAGTAGTTGTTTTTGGTGGATTTTAGGCAAATACTACCTGTTATACCCAGAGGAACCAAGTCTGATATTGTTCATTCAACAATTAATGCCTCATACATTTGGGAACATTGCAAAGTTCTAACGCTTACAAAAAATATGTGTTTGCAATTTGGGTCTACTTCAAACAGTGCAAGAGATATTGAAACCTTCTCAAAGTGGATTTTACAGGTTAGAGATGGAAAAATAAATGAACCCAATGATGGCTATGCTGAAATTACTTTTCCACCAGAGTTACTTCTGACGGATTTTGTGGATCCAATTGAAAAAATTGTTACAAGTACCTATCCTAATTTCTTGGAAAACTACACAGATTCGACTTTCCTTAGAAGTAGAGCTATTTTAGCTTCAACAATTGAGATAGTTGATCAAATAAATGATTATATTACAAATCTCATTTCGGGTATTATTATTTCTTAAACACTATTCTTTATTATATTTTTAATATCTTACTCTCATTGCCGATATTTTATTATTAGGTGACGCTAAGGAGTTTTTGAGTAGTGATTCCATTGACAGATCCGAAACCAATGACAACGATGCTTTCGAACATTTGACACCTGAATTCTTAAATTGTTTAAAAACACCTGGATTGCAAAACCATTCTTTGAAATTAAAGATTGGAACAACTGTCATGTTAATCCGAAATTTAGACCAATCTGAAGGACTTTGCAATGGAATACGATTGATAGTCACAAGGCTTGGAAATCATGTCATCGAAGCGAAGATTATTTCTGGTACACATTTGGGTAACACTATTTACATTCCTCGCATGTCTCTGTCTCCTTCACAATCTCCTTGGCCATTCAAACTTATTCGAAGGAAATTTCCCATCATTTTCTCATTTGCAATGACAATAAACAAATCTCAAGGACAATCGTTAGACTACGTTGGTCTATATTTGCCAAAAGATATCTTCAGTCACGACCAACTATACATTGCTATATCCAGAATCAAAAGTAAGGCTAGATTGAAAATCTTAATTCATGACAAAGACGAGAATCCCTTAAACCATACAACTAATGTGGTCTTCAAGGAAGTCTTTCACAATGTGGTATATGTATACATCTGATTTTTAATTTATACTATTTGGCTTCTACAAATATTAAACACTTACATATGCGATTTCACTTGCTTTTGTTTCAGGAATTGCAATTGGAAGTTACTATTGCTATGGAACCTTACTGTTCGTTTCACACCATCTGGGTTTAAGCCAAATTTTTTGTGTATAATGCTTTTGTGTAAAAATATTATACAGTTACATAGTGTGTAGATAGTGCTTTAAAGTTTAACAACATATAGGATTAAATCAACTTTAAAAGTTTCATAGAATTTTTTTGTTTAAACATATGGTAATTAATTTATGTAGGGGGAGCTTTAAAATTCCGTTATATTTTTTTGTAGCTACTGCTGTAAAATTCCATTAAATAAACATATGATAATTATTTATGTGTATACGACTATATAATAACCAGGTCTGATATTTTTTTCACTTTCGTCGTCAAATCACTTCAAATATAACTTTAACAATCAATATAACAACATACTTAATTACTTATACGTGAATCATGAAACAACCAACCATATAATTACTCAAACACCAAAATATCAATAAACTGGAGCAATACTAAATTTTTAAATACCACCATTTACTGTCTATATAACTTTGTTGTTAATAAAGATAAACACCACAAGCACAAAAAATAATAACTTAACATATTGTTTCAAAAAAACTTTCAAATTAACATCATCACCCAAATACCAAAACCATATGATGTTATCTGTTAAAATCCCCCAGTCCATTATAAACCTACTTCCTGCATGCTGGCCACTCTTTACTGAATCAACTTTTTCACAACAATTTTGTTTGCATGAGGAACCCGAAGAATAAATGCAAGCCTATCCCCATTTCTTAGACGTCTGTTCCTAACAAACTCATACCACTCACGACCAATGAACATTTCAGTATGGTACTTCCTCTCCGAGCGGTGGAGCTCACATTCATACCTTTCCCTCATATCTCCATCAACCCATTGCATTTGACTATCCCCGTTTATCAGACATTCACGAATCACTTTCTGAGGTATTTGCTATAAATTAACCAAATTAAGATACATGATATAACAAACTATAAAACAATTATACACTTCAATAATTATATGGAATATTTATATATTACCATAACGTTTTTCCGGGCAGTCTTCACGGAAAGAATCGTCCTTTTCCAAACGTAATACTTTCTGCGACTACCCATTACTTTAGCACATACCTCTTCATCAGAATTACAAAATAATGAAAATTAAGACCTACTAAACCATGTAATATATTTGACATATTACCCCTTATTTACTTCAAACCATATTACTTTAGAACTTACCTATCACTGTCAGATGATATAGATATGTGAGACCGTGAAGGTACTTTACTAGCAAGATTTTTTCCCTTCTAATTTACGCAGTCTTCAGTTGCAGGCTTCTTCCCCTTTGTATATTTCCCACCACGAGATGATCCTCCACATTTCACTGCCGTATTGCAACTTGACCCTCTAGTAACATAAGCTTCAGCTTTCCCTTTCCCTTTCTTTGAAATACGACAAGCCTCCTCAGCCTCAAGGTATGCTTTATCCATACTCACACGTTTGCATGCATGTTCTACATCCGGGTTTTCAATTGCTCTGCAGACAACAACAAACAAAAAACATCATTTATATCATATACATTCTAACAAAATAGAATAATAAAATCCAACAAACCTTCCTTCGACACTAAAATTTTGGCTTTTCGCAATACGCAACTTAAACTCTTGATACGAAATTAACTTCTTCTTTTCCTTCCTCCATTCACATTCCACTTGGTAGTCAATATATGCCAATTGCATCTTTATCTCGCTACGCTTATCATCCGTCTCCTGCTGAGCACTGCCATAACAAATAACTTAGTTACATTGAATAATTTTCTTCTCGAAAGTTGCACTCTTTAAACCTACAACGTTTCAATCCTGCTAAATTTAACATAACATCAAAACATTTAACATGCAAACTCGATTTACCTTTACAGTTCGAATTCGACTCCCCCAAAAGCATAACATCAATATCAGAATTGCACAGAAAATATTTTATTAAACAAATTCCAATTCGATCTACAAAAACAACAACCACCATATATACATGCATAAAAACAATTTAATTTTACATTTACCCATTCATAACGTTAACTATCCTAATATGAACATGATTTCACAGTCAGTTAAACACCTAAACTTCCTTCTTTCACAAACTATCCTAATAAATACATTAATACCTGATCACATAGGAAGTTCCTTTCTTGTGTGCCATTGAACCAGTTCTGATGGTGATGCACGCCGTTTTTGGGGTTCTGCCACTTTAACTTGCGTTTTTGGTACTGCATATATATTGAAAGTTAAAACCCTAACAAATAATGTCTTTACTGGGCCCACTACGTTCTGAATAATATATATTGGCCCACTTATATTATTATTCAACTTTTATGATAATGTATATTGGACAATTGGACAATCTGGTCTGATAATGCACTTATCATAAAACACTTTTTTTTTTGTTTTTACTCTTTTTGCATCCTTTGTTGCTTGTTACTTATTTTTTCATGTTTTTACTCTTTATCATATAACACTTTATTGTACAGGTTTTTTAATTACAACTTTTTTATGTATTTATTTTTTTTAATAAAATTAATTATGCCCTATCATTTTCATATCTAAACCATTATGCTAATGTTTATTGGATCCATTTAATCTTTAAATATTAAATGTACATATTTTTTTAATACTAACATTTCACGATTTTTTTTTACTTCATATTGTTATACACTTTTGTTTTCAATACTAATATTACATATCATAAAACATTTTGTACACTATTATTCCTCATTACAAAACTTTGTTACACATTCTACTATTGTTTCAATAGTATTATTTATACATAATTTTTTTACAGTACATATTGTTTGAATATATTCTTTATACACTTTTGTATACAATTTTTTTACTACTTTTTCCTGGGAATACATTTTGAACACTATTTTTCTATACGTGTTTCTATTGCAATGGAATGCTACCAAACACAAATACTGCTATTTATAAATATGTTTTACACCATAATAAAACACATAACTTTTATTACATCAGGTAGTGTTCATGTCACTATCACAACCATTTCCATTTAACAAAATACATTCCTCAATCCAACTTAATAAACACCTCCAACTTAACTATGTCTTTTAATTACTACACAAACACAAACAAAATACCCTACCATCACCCATAACAACAACATCATTAGAAACTGCTTTCAACGCTTCAACACCTTGACAACAACTCTGTAACAGGGTGGGTCACGGAATAAAAATGTTAGTTCATCCCCTCTTTTCAGTCCATTCTTCTTCACAAACTCATACCATTCATGTCCTATGAACTTTTCAACACAATACTTCCTTTCGGCCATCTGCAGTTCACATTCAAAACTTTCTTTGGTGTCATAATCAACCAACTGTACACGACTGTAACCATATTTCAATGACCCCTAATAACTTTTTGAGGCATTTGCTATAAACAAACACAAATATTGTGTCAACAAATGTACAAAATTGCATTTATTAATACACTTATATCACTTAGAGAAGACTACATAACTTACTAAATCATTTTTCCTAACTGTCTTTCCGGAACTTATCTTTTTTTTTCCAAACATAGTGTTTGGCATGCGTCTCCAATTCTTTATCTGTTAATTCTTCATCAGAACTGCATAACAAACAATATCATTACATCTATACATATCATATAACCAATACACTGTATAACATTAGTTCTTCGAATACCTATCACTGTCCGTGCCAATAGATATGTGAGAAGATGCAGTAACATTTTCAGTTTTCCCAGCGACAACATTTTGTTGTTCCAAGCTACCATTCGGTCTGCGACATTGTTAACAGTTCAAATATTACAATCAGTTAGTTTTGATAGAACACATTAATATTTATTCAAAATAATATGTTGTTCCATGGATCCTTCACGACCTTACATCATTATTACTGGGAGATTTTCCTTACATTTGTGGGTTTTCAACACCGACTGCATCTTGGGATGGTTCACCTTTCTCCTTCGTAACTCTGAACTCTTTAAATGCTAGCACACTTTTCTTACGTGTATTCAACTCACAGAACTCTTCATACTCTAATTTGTCTAATTCAACCTGGAGACGTCTCCATTTTTCGACCCTTTCAGCTTCATTTGAACTATAACAACAACACAACTTCAATATCAGTGGGAATATGGAGTTCAAAACACTACTGCCATATCAGACGGAAAATGCACTCGGAAACACAATAAATACCTAACTAAAAATGGTAAATCATTTACATGCAATATCATAACAACCTTACACACTTTTGTTCATCATAAATAACTAAACTTCCACAATACCACTTCTATACCAAAATGTAAACCAAGTCATCAATATATCAACAACATGCATTAACAAAACTACCTTTAACAGCTATGTTTATCAACCCACACGTCAGTCAAACAAAAAAACTTCTAAACCAAAAATTAACTTGCAAACATCTTTTATTAAACAGTTTTCAAGGAGAAATTGCTTTACAAACACAACCAATTCAACATGCGATTCAACATACGAAACATTGAACATGCCCTAATCATTCCAACCGATTAATTCGAGTAAACACAGGTTTGATTCATACATGTTCATCAGACCACTAAAACACGGTAAATCTTACCTTATGAGGGCTTCCCTTTCATTTCTTGTATCATTCGTTTTCTCCATTTTCGGTTTTTAACAATGACTGTTGAAACTCAAACACTGCAACCGACCATGTGGCTTTCCTTTTGCATCATATGTCTTCTACGGTTGGGCCAATGAATCCCTTTTGATATTGGGCTTCTCTAATCGTTTTTATTTATATTATATTTAAAAACCAATTTCTTTGAAATTTTTTAACATTTACATGATTTAAAAAAAAAACATATTTTTTTTTTTCATTTTAGTCCCATTATATATTTTTAAAAATCTTTTTTATTTGTTTTTTTATGGATGTCATATAACTATATTTATATTTGTCTAATCATTTTATTTAATGAAATTTTCTTTCATCATAATTTATAAAAAAAATTTCCGAAACCATAATTTTGTAACATCTTAAACATAACTAGTAACACCGTGCGCACGCATGGGTTTCAAAGTTAAAAGTTAAAAAATTAGAGTTGAATCATGATCGCTAAGACAGTTTCACCTTATCTTATCCACATCCTACAAGACAAACTTCGATAATCTCCCAACATCATCATCATCTTCAATATGTCATTGTTTAACAACAACTGCTATTTCCTATAGCTCATATCTCCAATGGCAGACATTCAAACTGTTATCAGAAGAGTCACCTCTGTAACCAACCACCTCATTTCCACTCCACCACCACAACCTCAACTAATTTCTTCATGCCACACTTCAAGTTCCACAAATAATCATAGCTACCAACGAGTTCATGGAAATGTTCCCTCGAATGATGTTGTCTGGAAGGTTGCTTCTGATTATGAAGGAAAGGATTTCACTGACATTGTTTATGAGAAATCCGTTGGTGAAGGAATAGCAAAGGTTACTTAGCAGTTTCTCAAATGTAGTTCTTTTTTATTCATTTTTTATATTAGTAATTATTGAATTGAGTTGCTTGAAGTATTACTAAGGCGTGTTTGGTATCTATAAGAATAATCACTTGTTAGATTGTTTGAAAGAATTTATTAAAGAAAAGTCCCTAAATAACTTGAGCACTTGTATAATTTAGGGTTTAATTATTACTAGGCCGTCTTTGATATCTATTAGAATAATCACTTGTTAGATTGTTTGAAAGAGTTTATAAAACAACTTATGAAATGTCCATAAACAATTTAGAGATAATTAGACCTCGAGATTAACTATTTAGATAGAAGCATGGTATTGGATAAAACATTATGACAAAAGTTGATCCCAGTAGCTGATCCCACTTAGTGGAATAAGGCTTAGTTGTTGTTGTAATGGTGGGTTTAATGTTGCAGATTAGTATTAATAGGCCTGAGAGAAGGAATGCCTTTCGACCTCACACGGTTAAGGAGCTTATTCGCGCTTTCAATGATGCTAGAGATGATCCTTCTGTTGGTGTCATCATTCTCACGGGAAAGGTACATGCATGTTCAGCTACATACATTCTATTGCAGTTTTGTCCCAGTTAAAATAGTTTAAATCGGTTATTATGACCAATAATAGGTCTTGTCAGTTCGATGTCCGGTTCAATTTTTCAAAATATTGCTATCAACAAATATTTGTGATTAACTCCGAGGGGTTGGCCTATTGGTGATGGTTTGGGTCTTAAGAGTGCACTCTTCTCAATGTCTTGGATTGGACTAGTTTATGGGGTCCCACAAGTGGACGATATGATTGGTCCTTTTAAATTAGTCAGCTGTAAGGCCGGATACCATGCATTAAAAAAACATATATTTGTGATTTTCCCTTGTAGTTTGTCATTGAGAAACCGCTGATTCGTAGTATATAATTGGTTCATTTTAATGATACATTGCCGATGTAGGGAACTGATGCATTTTGTAGTGGTGGTGACCAAGCGTTGAGGACTGAAGATGGTTATTCTGATTATGAAAATATCGGTCGCCTTAATGTGTTAGACTTGCAGGTATATATCGAATCATTCCTAATGTTTCTTTTTTTGGTGAATGGAAGTGATCTTTACTCTAGTTATCTCTTTTTCAAGCTTTTTCTGGCATTCATTTCAATGGACCTATACTGTTTGAGTAAATCATGTTTTCATCCTCCAAATTATAAGTGTCATTAATTTAGTCTTTCAAATTTACAAAATGGCAGTTTACGAAATGACAGATTCTATTTTTAGGTTCATAGAATAATTTATGTATCTGATCAAGATATAGACCTGATACAATAATTATTCAATAAACTTGAAAAGAAAATATTTGCTTATGATAGTGATGAGAGTAGTAGTCAATTTAGTCTCTCCACAGCAATGTTGCAATATGCTTTTCCATGATTTGTAATGAGAAGAATTTCAATTCAAGTTGTTGGAAAAAAACCAATAGTCCTTTGTTATTTTTCTTCTTTGATCTTCATTCATTTATCATATTACAGGTGCAGATTCGTCGCCTTCCAAAACCAGTGATTGCAATGGTACACTCCTCACATCTTTTGATATTCTTGTTATATTCAGATTTTTTGTTAACATTAAAACAGGTTGCAGGGTATGCTGTTGGAGGAGGACATGTACTACATATGGTTTGTGATCTAACCATCGCAGCAGATAACGCCGTCTTCGGCCAAACTGGCCCTAAGGTGCATCAATCATTTACAAATTGTACTTATCAAACACATAACCTTTCCTTTGTAACATCTTGTTTTTGTATTGTATCTACAAAGGTTGGAAGTTTTGATGCTGGTTACGGAAGTTCAATCATGTCGCGTTTGGTGAGGACTAAACTAATAGTACTATTTTGTTTGCTTTAACATTTCGATGTTGTCGATCCAGAAGATAGAAATTACGATTCTTAATACAGGTAGGCCCGAAAAAAGCGCGGGAAATGTGGTTTCTCGCAAGGTTTTATTCTGCTGTTGAAGCAGAGAAAATGGGCCTTATCAACACTGTTGTACCAGTAAGCTCTTGGAATTCTCAGCATTGTAATTGCAAGTTTAACATGAACCTCATAGTTATGGTTAATGTGATGTTTTGATTTGGTATAGCTAGAGAATTTAGAGAAAGAAACAATCAAATGGTGTAGGGAGATACTCAGAAACAGCCCGACTGCAATTCGGGTTCTCAAGGCATCTATTAATGCGGTGGATGACGGGCACGCTGGACTTCAGGTACATCACTATTCATAATATTTTTTTGAAATCTTGGTATATAGTCTTGCGATCGACTAATCCAATATTTGATTATAGGAAATGGGTGGAAATGCAACATTGATATTTTATGGTACTGAAGAAGCAAATGAAGGAAAAACTGCGTATATGGAACGTAGACGCCCGGATTTTTCGAAGTTTAATCGAAGACCATAAATTCCAATGTATTTAAAAGTTATACATGTCAATTATTGTTATCATTTTGAGGTTTGGTTTTCTAGTCTGTCCAATATTTTTTAGGAAAAATAAACTGATCTGATTCTTGTTAGCTCTTGTAATAATATTTTGTCCTTATGAATTAACAATTCATAACTCAGGTCCATGTATCATTAGGTAGAAATTCATCATAAAACCCATCAAATAAATATATGTAGTAAACAAAAAAGAACAAAAAATTGGAAAATTAATCACTCTTTTTAAGCCTTAGTTATATCATGGTATCAGAGCCTGGTTAACCATGTGCTTGATCAGGGAGTTGAACTCAAGACCACTTGATGAAGCAGGTCCTGACACCATGAAGGTAACCAACAGGGCAAAGAGTTTAGTGTGACGTTTAGTTAGAATTTAAGTATATTAAATCATATGAAATAAGGCAACGAGCTTTGATTTGTCGTTTAACACATTATTTATTAATTTTTTTTTAAATCTTCCCTGAAAAGATATGAATGTTAAATTGAGTAAAAAGAAGAGTCTAAAATTGAACGCTTATAATTATTTGAAGAACTATCTAATAATGTATGATGTGATAAATGTCCTCAGACAAAATCCCCAATATTTTGCATTGCTCTCTCCAAATTTAATTATAACCAAAAGTACATGTTTTTTTTTGGAAAACATATATTTATTATTCAGATTGATAGTTTAGAGTTTTTTTTCTTCATGTAAAGCAATATCTTTACTAATCCATCCTTAATTATAATGTCATATCTTTACAATATTTAAATAATTAATGTAATCATATTTTCAAATAATAATAATAATAATAATAATAATAATAATAATAATAATAATAATAATAATAATAATAATATTAATGTAAGTTTATATTGATTCACTCTTCATAGCCCAAGGTATAAATACTCTTTCACGTCAATTTCAGATACATTTTCTAATTTCCATTTTCATTACTCTTCTTAGAAGTATTGAACTGACTTAGGCATCAGAGTACTTGTAGGTACACTTGCCTTTTTCCACCGCTGCATTGAAAATTCGCCAAGACGCCATTTGAGATTATGATTGTTGATTCAAGATTCTTAATCAACAAACTACATCCTATTCTGCTTCACGAACGGAACAATGGTGCCGTTTGTGGGAAGCAATTTCTGATTCCCATGTTTTCGTCAAGAACAACTCGTTTTCGATCTAAAGAAAGATCTCTACCGAAAACAAATCGAATGTAAGCAGTAACTTCTGTTAAGATGATCGAGAAACATGATTTAGTTTCAAATCTAATCCTTCATCCATCATCACCGATCGACGCATTTCGAAGCATCGCCATGTCCCGATTATTTCTTGATAAATACTAATCCAAAAATTTAGTAAGTTGATTGGTCAGAATTAGAATTCCTAGATCAAGATAAGATCGACGAAATCACAAACTCTAAACTACCTCTAGTTCTCGTGGTCGTTATCGCCAGTCAAACATTGACATGACTTCTGGTAGATGACATAAGCTCTTGCAATGTCCTTTAAGACTCGTTGGAACCGCTAGGTCTTAGGCAAACATATTTGAATCTGTTTGACAGAGAAGATCTGTAAGCCTTAAATGATTCAGTTACTCGTCCTTGTGGAACGATAGATTTAACTCTGTTGATTGGAGAAGGAATACATCAAAGAAAAGTGACTCTCACATTCCTCATGATACATTGCAGAAGCACATTCAGAGGTATTCGAGGAAGGACCTTCTTAGCAAGGTTAGATTCAGTCACTTCTACAGTTCACATGAAGATAACCTACCATGACAAAGAAGGAATACTGATTACCACCGGGGCAGATTTACAAGAAGCAAGGAGAATTAGGAAAATAATTCACAAAAATATTTTGGCATTAGAAGCAATGATGAATTTAACCTTGATGCATGCGAATACGAAATTAGACCTACCCTAGACAACGAGTTTGAGTTCGTGCAACTTAGAGAGAATACTGTTGGAATTCAACCACAACCTATGAAGAATTTCACTCACTCTTGATGAACAAGATTGTTATCAATCACGCAATGACAATGAAAAGAAAAGGTTGAGAAAGAAAGAAAGAAAATAACGTTGGAGAAGAAGAATATTTTCTGCAGAGTTTCTCTCTGCCCACAAACTTTGGAAAACTTCTTTATTCACTTGCAACTGCAAATTCTGTGAATACAATGTTATGAGTTGCTTACAAAATAAGGGTTACTCCCTATTTATAGATTTAGGTTAGCTTGCACCCTAATCCAAAGCCCAAAACTATAAAAGCCCAAAATAACTAACATTACTAAAATAGGTCGAAGTCGAAATCCTGTGTGAAGACAACTGCTTCGACACTTCGACACACTAATACAACTCGACATACATACACACACATTAGACTAGTTCGACTAATCCTTATTTCTGTCGACCTACACTGCTTGAACACAAGGAATTATAACTTAACACACCACCTAGTTCATTGTGTCTAAGCTGTCTACATTCATCATAGACCTTAGCTTCTTGAACACTTCGACCTGCACCCTCTTCGTCATGATATCTGCAATCTGATTCTCAGTTCTGCAGTGTTTCAGGTTCATCTTCTCTTCTGCTATCTGCTCTCGAAAATAATGGAACCTCATTTCGATGTGCTTTCTTCGACCATGTGTTATCGGATTCTTCGCCAGATTGATAGTTGACATGTTGTCAATCTTCATGGTAATTGCTTCATGACTCTTCCTTGTAATCTCTTCAACCAGGTTCACCATCCACGTTGCTTGACATGCACAAAGAGAAGAAGCTATGTATTCTGCTTTGCATGACGACAATGCCACTACTGGCTCCATTCTCGAACTCCAAGCAACTGGTGCACCACCTAACATAAACACATGTCCAGTTGTGGATTTTCTATCCTCAACATCACTACACCAACTTGAGTAAGTGTATCCCACTAGCTTGCATTCTTTTCCTTCATCGGATGCAAGAAACAAAATGTCGTAGTTGAGAGTTCCTTTCAGATACCTCAGTATCCTTTTCGTCGCTACTAGGTGTGATACCATTGGCTTATGCATGAATCTACTTACCATACCCACACTGTATGCTAAGTCAGGCCTTGTGTAACAAAGGTATCGAAGTGGCCCTATAAGTCTTCTATATTGGGTTGGGTCGACATCATCTTCATCTGAATCTTTTGACAGTTGCAGTCTGGTATCAGCTGGAGTCGAAGTTGGGTTGCAATCTTGCATCTCAAATCTCTTGAGTATTTCGCCTACATATCTTCTTTGGTGCATCATAAAACCTCTACCACTCTTGTAGAATTCGATGCCAAGGAAATATGAGAGATTTCCCAAGTCTGACATTTCAAACTCCCCATTTAGGTCATGTTTGAAATCTTCGATCTCCTTCACGCAACTTCCTGTTATCAATAGGTCATCGACATGGAGACATAGTATAAGCAATTCACTATTGCTTCTCCTTACATATACTCCATGCTCAGTCGTGCACTTCACAAATTCCTTCTCCATTAGAAAGTTTCCGATCTTCTTATTCCAAGCTCTTGGAGCTTGCTTAATGTAACACCCCAAAATAATTATAATATTTATTTAATTGGAGCTTCCTGTTATCGATCTTCCTTCACGCAACTTCCTGTTATCAACAGGTCATCGACATGGAGACATAGTATAAGCAATTCACTATTGCTTCTCCTTACATATACTCCATGCTCAGTCGTGCACTTCATAAATTCCTTCTCCATTAGAAAGTTGTCGATCTTCTTATTCCAAGCTTTTGGAGCTTGCTTAATGTAACACCCCAAAATAATTATAATATTTATTTAATTGGTTTATTATAATTATTCGGTGTTTCAGTGAATTTTGATGAGTATTGTGACGCATGGTGAATTTGTGTGGTGTTGTGGGGGTGGTATTGAGTTAAGGGAATATTGAGGCAGAAATTAGTAATTTATTAGGATTATTTTACTAGTAATAATAGTAGAATAATTTTATTATTTAGATTATTATTATTATTATTATTATTTAAAATAATTAAGAGGACCATTAAGGGTAAGACGGTATTATTGAGAAGGCTAAGTGAGGGTAATATGGGGAAATCATAATTGGGGTCCAAGGGGTAAGTTTGACAAAAAGAAAAGTGGGAATTATGGAAGTTATTATGTGCAATCGTAAGAAGTGAAAATAACAGAGAAAAGGAGGCTAGGGCACAGAGAACGAGAGAGAATCGACCGTAGAACCCCGAAGAAGAATCTGTTGCTGAGAAATTCGAGGTATGAGGGGGGTTAATCTGGGTTAATATGTCTGATATGGGTTTAAGGTAGAGGTAGTTTGTGTGTTCTGTGTTTTGACGAATTTATGATGAATCTGTGATGAGTTTATGATGAATTTTCGTATGATGAATTTTGTGATGAATTTTCGTGAATCTGTATGTGTAATTGCTATCTGTTATGGAAATTTGTGTGAATGCTGTCATTGATGTTTGGATTCGTATCTGTCTCTGCTATTCTTGTGATGACCACAAATCAGATCTGTAAATGAGAAATTAGGACGAACGAACCTAGATTATGATGGTAGAAATTGATGAAAATAATGATGTAGGATTAGAACTTAAATGATGATGAATCGAAGCATGTTTTGAGTCCGATTTGGAAGATTGAAGGTGCTGTAATGGGGAGAAATCGGTTCAGATGCGAAATCTGAGTTTTGGAGGGGTTTCTGGCCATACACGTAAGGGAGGGAGCCATACGCGTATGAGGGGGATTACCCAGGGTGTTACGTGCAGCATATGCACCCGTCCACAGGGCCAGCACGACCCTCTGCCAATACGCGTAGGATATGCGTAAGGAGAGTAGGGCCATACACGTATGGAAAGCCATTACGCGTATGGGATTCTTGGGAAGGGAGCCTACGCGTATGGGCTATCCATTACGCGTAGGAGAAGGTTGCAAGGAGTTTGAGAGGAGAACCATCTCTGCTCGTACGCATAACAAGCAGTGTGATACACATATGGGAGGCCTGTGCAAGTGGCCCTACGCGTATGATACGCATACCAGTGGGCGAAGAAGAGAGCCATACGCGTATGGGGCATGACCATACGCGTATGGGCACAGATGTTGACGGATTTGTTCGTTCTTACGATTTCTGTCTCGATTTCGCTTGTAATGCAGTTTCCTTGAAACATAAGACTATGATGAGGTAATAAAACATGAGTAAACTAGCGAGGAGGGTGAATGGGATAAAATCGAGAAATTTTGACGTGACGATTAAAACATGACGAATTGTGAGGTATAGTGACAAATCGTGATGAGTGCGTATTGGTGATGTATTATGATGTTTGGTGATGATTCATGAATGATGATGCAAATATGACAATTTTATGATGATGATTAATATGACGCTTTGTATCATGCATTCATGGCATATTTGGGACTACGGTCGAGTGGTGGCTTCAATCCCATCGTATGGATTAAAGTGTTTTATGACGTGCTCTGATTCTTGTGTAGAATCAATCCTATTGGTGGGGATCTTTGGAGGGTGATGGCCCAGTGTCTATCAATTATGACGAATTGGTACAACATGCACGAGTCTATGATGTTTCATTTGCATACTATGTGGCATTTGCATCCTGTTGATGAATTTGATGTGTGAATGATGTTTGTGAATGACTTGGTGATGTATTGTGTTGCTATTTTATCTTTTGCTTATATCTTATATATTGATTCGTGATTGCTCACCCTTCCTGTTTGAATGTTGCCTCCACGTGGGTAACGTACAGGTGATCAAGCTTAGCTCTCTTGGTGCTTGAAGATTAACTTTCGAAGTATTTTGATTTCTCCGTCGATTTAGAGGGTCTTGCTCTGATATGTAACATCGGGTCGGGTCATTGGAGTCGAATGATTTACGTTCTTTTATTTTGTTGGCATGATGATATTTTATGAGTTTTATTTTAAGATGTTTTTGGATTATAAATTGTTTTAAATTTCTATTTCCGCTGCGTGATGTTTAAATGAATTCATGATGGTAAAACCCGTGTTACGGAGCAAGTTAATATTTTGATGTCCCATGACGCAAATGTGAAACCCTTTTTGGGATTTTACTCTGATGTAATAGTTGTATTCTTTTGCGATGTTTGTTGGGTAGAAAGGGTGTTACATTAGTGGTATCAGAGCAGGTCGGTCTGTCCGACTAGGTTTTACATAATGTCAGTTCCCTGTCAGTCAACGAGTATGTGTACACTATCGATGTTTTGTTTCTTCTAACCTTATTGGTGGTGTGCAGGATGGCTGGAAGAAATGATCCTGCTATCACTGATGCGTTGGAGTCACTTGCTCAAGCAATGGCTCAGAACAATCAGAATGGTGGAGCTCCTGATGAGTTTCGCGCTTTGGGGAAGTTCCAGAGGAACAATCCGCCGACTTTTGTGGGTACTCATAATCCAGAGAGTGCACAGAAGTGGCTGAAGGTGATTGAAAAGATCTTCCGGGTGATGGGGTGTACTGACGCTCAACAAGTTCAGTTTGGAAATCACATGCTATCAGAAGAGGCTGAGGATTGGTGGGATAGAGACTGGAAGACGTTGGTATTGTAATAACTTGGGCTGTGTTCAAGCAGGAATTTTTGGGGAAGTATTTTCCAGAAGATGCTCGTGGCAAGAGGGAGGTGGAATTCCTTGAGTTGAAGCAAGGAAACATGACTATGACAGAGTATGCTGCAAAGTTCGAGGCGTTGGTAAAGTTCTGTCCTCACTACAACCGTGCTGATGCTGAGGTGTCCAAGTGTCTCAAGTTCGAGAATGGGCTGAGGCAAGAAACCAAGTAGGGTATCGGGTACCAACGGATTCGTAGGTATGCCGAGCTGGTGGATAAGAGTAGGATCTATGATGAGGATATCCGAGCTCGATCTGCTCACTACAAGCATCTTAGTGAGAAGAAAGAGAAAGGGCAGTATAAAGGGAAGCCTTATACGACTTCAGTTGACAAGGGAAAGCAGAAAGCTTCAGATGGGAAGAAGACAAGTGGGGGAGCAGCTCCCGCTTTTGTGAAGTGTTACAGGTGTGGCGAGCAAGGCCACTGTGCCGAGGTTTGCACCAATAATGTGTTGAGGTGTTACATATGTGGTAAGAAGGGCCATAGAGCTACTGATTGCAAGGATGAAGGTCCAACCTATTTCAATTGTGGTGAGAAGGATCACATCAGTACCAGTGTCAGAAACCAAAGAAGACTGCTACTGCTGCTCAGACCAATGATAGAGTGTTTTCCTTGAGTGGGTCAGAAGTCCCTGAGAAGGATAACTTGATTCGAGGTACTTGTTTTATTAATAATGTTGAGTTGGTCACTATTATTGATATTGGTGCTACTCATTCGTTTATTTCTCTTGAATGTGCTAATAGATTGGGTTTGAAATTGTCTGATATGAATGGTAGTATGGTAATAGAAACTCCTGCTAGCGGTTCTGTTACTACTACTTTTATGTGTTCGAGATGTCCTTTGACGATTTTTGGGATGAGTTTTGTGATGGATTTGGTGTGGTTACCCTTGTACCAAATCGATGTAATCCTAGGAATGAACTGGTTGGAGTTCAACTATGTTCATATCAATTATTATGAGAAGACCGTAGAGTTTCCTGAGCTTGGTGATAATGGGGGAGTTGATGCTCTTGTCTGCTAAGAAAATAGACGACCTTCTGGAAGACGAAGCCTTGGTGTTCGCGATGTTTGCATCGTTACAAGATAATCGTGAAGTTGCGAGTGTCGAATTACCTGTTGTCTATGAATTTCCAGATGTGTTTCCAGACGACATAAGTGATTTGCCTCCAGAACGTGAAGTAGAGTTTGCAGTGGACTTGGTACCAGGTACGAGTCCAATGTCAATGGCTCCTTACCGAATGTCCGCTTCTGAGTTAAGTGAATTGAGAAAACAATTAGAATAATTGCTTGAGAAGAAGTTTGTTCGACCAAGTGTTTCTCCGTGGGGTGCTCCGGTGCTGTTAGTGAAGAAGAAGGATGGTAGTATGAGGTTGTGTGTCGATTATCGACAGTTGAATAAAGTGACTATCAAGAACAAATATCCACTTCCGAGAATCGACGATTTAATGGATCAGCTAGTAGGCGCTTGTGTGTTCAGCAAGATTGAGTTGAGGTCGGGTTACCATCAGATTCATGTTAAGCCTGATGATATTCCGAAGACAGCTTTCAGAACAAGGTATGGTCACTATGAATACACCGTGATGCCGTTTGGTGTGTCCAATGTACCTGGTGTGTTCATAGAGTATATGAATCGGATTTTTCATGAGTATTTAGATAAGTTTATTGTGGTTTTCATTGATGATATTTTAATATACTCTAAATATGAAGAAGAGCATGTTGAGCATTTGAGAACCGTGTTGCAAGTATTAAAAGGGAAGAAGTTGTATGCAAAACTGTCGAATTGTGAGTTTTGGTTGAAGGAAGTGAGTTTCCTTGGCCATGTGATTTCAAGTGGTGGGATTGTTGTAGATCCTTCTAAGATTGATGATGTGTTACAGTGGGAGACTCCGAAGTCTGCTACTGAGATACGAAGTTTTCTTGGATTGGCGGGTTATTACCGCAAGTTTATCGAGGGCTTTTCTAAATTGGCATTACCTTTGACTCAGCTGACTCGAAAGGGTCAAGCTTTTGTGTGGGATGTAGCTTGTGAAGAGAGTTTTGTGGAATTGAAGAAGAGGTTGACAACCTCTCTGGTGTTAATTTTGCCAAATCCGAATAAATCTTTTGCGGTTTATTGTGATGCGTCGAAGATGTGTCTTGGTGGAGTATTAATGCAGAATGGTCAAGTTGTTGCTTATGCTTCGAGGTAGTTGAGGGTTCATGAAGTGAATTACCCTACCCATGACTTAGAATTTGCAGCCGTGATGTTTGTGTTTAAAATTTGGAGACATTATCTTTTTGGCTCTAGATTTGAAGTGTTCAGCGATCATAAGAGTTTGAAGTACTTATTTGACCAGAAAGATTTGAATATGAGGCAGAGAAGGTGGTTGGAATTGTTGAAGGATTACGATTTTGATTTGAATTACCATCCCAGTAAAGCAAATGTAGTGGCTAATGCATTGAGCAGGAAATCATTGCATATGTCGTTGCTTATGGTGAAAGAGTTGGAGTTAATTGAGCAATTCAGAGATTTGAGTTAGGTATGTGAAGAGACTCCTGATAGTGTGAAGTTGGGTATGTTGAAGTTGACTAATGGTAATTCTGGAAGAGATCAGAGTGGGACAACAATCTGATTTAAAGTTGGTTGACCAGTTGACCTTGATCAACCAAGGTAACAGAGGAGAATTTCGGGTTGATGAGAATGGTGTGATGAGGTTCAAAGACAGGGTGTGTGTCCCAGATGTTCCAGAAATTAAGAAGAGTATTCTTGAATAAGGACATCGAAGTAGGTTGAGTATTCATCCCGGTGCTACGAAGATGTACCAGGATTTGCAGAAGTTGTTTTGGTGGCCAGGTATGAAGAAGGATATTGCGGAGTTTATTTACGGGTGCTTGACTTGTCAAAAGTCAAAGATTGAGCATCAGAAGCCTTTAGGTATGATACAACCGTTGAATATTCCAGATTGGAAATGGGATATCATTTCCATGGATTTTGTGTCAGGCTTGCTGAAAACTGCAAAAGGGAATGATTCGATTCGGGTGATTGTGGATATTAACTAAGTCAGATCATTTCTTGCCGATGAAGATTAATTATTCTATGTAGAAGTTAGCTAAGATGTACATTGAGGAGATTGTAAAGTTACATGGGATACCTTCGAGTATTGTGTCAGATAGAGATCCGAGATTTACATCGAGGTTCTGGAAGAGTTTACAAGATGCTTTGGGTACTATGTTGAGGATGAGTTATGCATATCATCCTCAGACGAACGGTCAAACGGAGAGGACTATCCAATCCTTGGAGGATTTACTGAGGGCTTGTGTGTTGGATTACAGAGGATCTTGGGATAGCCATTTGCCGTTGATTGAGTTCACGTACAACAACAACTTTCATGCTAGTATTGGGATGGCGCCGTATGAAGCTTTGTATGGAATAACGTGTAGAACTCTGTTGTGTTGGTATGAATCAGGCGAGAGTGTTGTACTCGGACCTGAGATTGTGCAGGAGACAACTGAGAAGATTAAGGTGATCTAAGAAAGAATGAGAGCTTCGCAGAGTTGTCAGAAGAGTTATCACGATAACAGAAGGAAAGCACTTGAATTCTAAGAGGGAGATCACGTGTTTTTGAGGGTGATGCCAGTGACTGGTGTGGGTCGAGCTTTGAAGTCTAGGAAGCTCACTCCACGTTTTGTTGGTCCGTATCAAATCTTGCAGAGGATAGGAGAAGTAGCCTATCAGATTGCTTTACCACCGTCGCTTGCGAATTTACATGATGTGTTCCATGTGTCGCAGTTGAGGAAGTACATTCGGGATCCATCGCATGTGATCCAGATGGATGATGTATAGGTAAGGCATGATCTGACTGTTAAAGCATTACCTGTGCGACTTGATGGTCGTGAAACGAAGCAACTGCAGGGTAAAGACATAGCCTTGGTGAAAGTGTTATGGGGTGGACCAGCTGGTGAAAGTTGGACTTAGGAGTGTGAAGATCAGATGAGGGAGTCGTATCCGACTCTGTTTCCTTTAGGTAATTTTCAAGGGTGAAAATTCTTTAAGTGGGGGAGAGTTGTAACACCCCAAAATAATTATAATATTTATTTAATTGGTTTATAATATTTATTCGGTGTTTCGGTGAATTTTGATGAGTATTGTGACGCATGGTGAATTTGTGTGGTGTTGTGGGGGTGGTATTGAGTTAAGGGAATATTGAGGCATTTAGAAATTAGTAATTTATTAGGATTATTTTACTAGTAATAATAGTAGAATAATTTTTTCATTTAGATTATTATTATTATTATTATTTAAATTAATTAAGAGGACCATTAAGGGTAAGACATTATTATTGAGAAGGATAAGTGAGGGTAATATGGGGAAATCATAATTGGGGTCTAAGGGGTAAGTTTGACAAAAAGAAAAATGGGAATTAGGGAAGTTATTCTGTGCAATCGTAAGAAGTGAAGAGAACAGAGAAAAGGAGGCTAGGGCTCAAAGAACGAGAGAGAATCGACCATAGAGCCCTGAAGAAGAATCTGTTGATGAGAAACTCGAGGTATGGGGGTTAATCTAGGTTAATATGTCTGATATGGGTTTAAGGTAGAGGTAGTTTGTGTGTTCTGTGTTTTGGCGAATTTATGATGAATCTGTGATGAGTTTATGATAAATTTTCGTATGATGAATTTTCGTGAATCTGTATGTGTAATTGTTGTCTGTTATGGAAATTTGTGTGAATGTTATCATTGATGTTTGGATTCGTATCTGTCTCTACTGTTCTTGTGATGACCACAAATCAGATCTGTAAATGAGAAATTAGGACGAATGAACCTAGATTATGATGGTAGAAATTGATGAAAATAATGAGGTAGGATTAAGACTTAGATCGATGATGAATTGAAGCATGTTTTGAGTCGGATTTGGAAGATTGAAGGTGCTGCAATGGGGATAAATTCGTTCAGATGCGAAATCGGAGTTTTGGAGGGGTTTCTGGCCATACACTTAAGGGAGGGAGCCATACGCGTATGAGGGGGACTACCCAGGGTGTTACGCGTAGCATACGCATCCGTCCCTAGGGCCAGCATGACCCTCTGCCAATACGCATAGGATACGCGTAAGGAGAGTAGGGCCATACGCGTATAGAAAGCCATTACGCGTATGAGATTCTTGGGAAGGGAGCCTACTCGTATGGGCTATCCATTACGCGTAGGGGAAGGTTGCAAGGAGTTTGAGAGGAGGACCCTCTATGCTCGTATGCGTAACAAGCAGGGTGATAAGCGTATGGGAGGATTGGACAGGTGGCCTTACGCGTATGATACGCAGGCCAATGGGCGAAGAAGAGAGCCATACGCGTATGGGGCATGGCCATATGCGTATGGGCAGAGCTGTTGACGGATTTGTTTGTTTTTTGCGATTTATATCCCGATTTTGCTTGTAATGCAGTTTCCTTGAAACGTAAGACTATGACGAGGTAATAAAACATGAGTAAACTAGTGAGGAGGGTGAATGGGATAAAATCGAGAAATTTTGACGTGACGATTAAAACATGACGAATTGTGAAGTACAGTGACGAATTGTGATGAGTGCGTATTGGTGATGTATTATGATGTTTGGTGATGATTCATGAATGATGATGCAAATATGACGATTTTATGATGATGATTAATATGACGCTTTGTATCATGTATTCATGGCATATTTGGGACTACGGTCTAGTGGTGGCTTCAATCCCATCGTGTGGATTGAAGTGTTTTGTGACGTGCTCTGGTTTTTGTGTAGAATCGAACCTATTGGTGGGGATCTTTGGAGGGTGATCTCCCAGTGTCCATCAATTATGACGAATTGGTACCACATGCCTGAGTCTATGATGTTGCATTTGCATACTATGTGGCATTTGCATTATGTTGATGAATTAGATGTGTGAATAATGTTTGTGAATGACTTGGTGATGTATTCTGCTGTTATTTTATCTTTTGCTTATATCTTATATATTGATTCGTGATTACTCACCCTACGTGTTTGAATGTTGCCTCCACGTGGGTAACATGCTGGTGATCAGGCTTAGCTCTCTTGGTGCTTGAAGATTAACTTTCAAAGTATTTTGAATACTCCGCCGATTTAGAGGGTCTTGCTCTGATATGTAACATCGGGTTGGGACGTTTGAGTCGAACGATTTACATTCTTTTATTTTGTTGGCATGATGATATTTTTGAGTTTTATTTTAAGATGTTTTTGGATTATAAATTGTTTTAAATTTTGATTTCCACTGCGTGATGTTTAAATGAACTCATGATGGTAAAACCCGTGTTACGGAGCAAGTTAATATTTTGATGTCCCGTGACGCAAATGTGACGCCCTTTTTGGGATTTTACTATGATATAATAGTTGTATTCTTTTGCGATGTTTGTTGGGTAGAAAGGGTGTTACACTTAAGTACATACAGGGCTTCATGCAGCCTGTACACCTTTTCTTCTTCTCCTTGTTTCACAAACCCAGCTGGTTGTGCAACATAAACTTCTTTGTCTAAGGGGCCATTCAGGAATGCACATTTCACATCCATCTGACATGTGTGTCAATTGTTCATGCTTGCTAGACTAAAAACCAATTTGATTGTTTCGATCATAGAAATGGGTGCAAAAACTTCATCGATTCCTTCCTTCTGTAGAAATCCTTTCGCCACAAGTCCCGCCTTGTGTCGAGTTACTTCTCCTTTAGGATTCACTTTCACCTTGTAAACCCATTTCACATCAATTTCCTTCTTTCTTTGAGGAAATTCGATAAGTGACCAGGTGATGTTGACTTCGATGGACTCTAACTCTTATTCATTGCTTTCACCCACTTCGAATTCTTTAATGCCTCAGCTGCATTGACTGGTTCGACATCTGCGTAGAAAGCATATTGTACCAACTCACCTTCTTCATCTAACACATCATCTGATGTAATCACATATTCTTGTAACCTTGCAGGCATATGTCTTGTTCGTCGAGGTCTGCTTGGGCCTGCTTCACCTCTGACTTCTCCTTGTCCAACTTCTCTTTCAACTTCACTAGCTGGTTCTTCACATGAGATTCTCACTGAATCCTTCTTAAAATTATCATCCCAATCCCCTTCCTTAAGCTCATCTATAATCGCATCCCTGGTGATCACTACTTGGTTGTTCACTGGGTCGAACAACTTGTATCCTCTAGTCGAATGATATCCTATCAGGATCAGTTGACTCGACTTGTCATCAAGTTTTCTTCTCAACTAATTTGGCACATGTCTATGTGCTATAGATCCAAACACCTTCAAATGACTTAGGCTAGGCTTGACACCAGACCAACATTCTTCTGGCGTGATTCCTTCTAGCTTCTTCCGCGGACATCTATTCAAGATGTATGTTATCGTCGACACATATTCTCCCCATAATTCTTTGGGTAGATGCTTGCCTTTCAACATACTTCTCACCATGTTCATGATGGTTCTATTTTCCCTTTCTGCAGTCTCATTCTGCTGTGGAGTGTAGGGTGGCACCACCTCATGCAAAATCGCTTCTTTCTCACATAATGCATCAAACTCTTTTGACACATACCCTCCACCACCATCAGTCCTCAGAATTTTCAACCACTCTGTCTTTCGGCCATAGATTTAAATTTGGCAAATACCTCAATCACTTCACTTTTCTTCTTGATTAGGTAAGTCCACAGTTTTCGACTGAAATCATCTATGAACGTGACAAAGTATCTGTTACCTCCAATCTAATCCACCAGGATAGGACCACATACATCAGAGTATATGACTTCAAGAATTGCCTTCGACCTGCTTCCTGCATCCTTGCTAAATCTATTCTTGTGTTGTTTCTCCTGAACACATTCTTCACACACTTCACTTGGAATGTCGAATTCTGGTAATCCTGAAACCATATTTCTTCTCTTCAAATCTCTGATGTCTTTGAAGTTGAGATGGCCAAGTCGATAATGCCATATCCATTTATCTCTGCTGGCTGCAGTTGCAAGACACTTATGCTCCATTAGATTTAGTTCAATCTTGAAGGTTCTATTCTGAGACATTGGAGCCTTCAAGATCAACCTACCTCATGCATTGAGAACTCTCATCATCTTGTCTTCGATCGACACCTTGTATTTATTTTCGACTAGTTGCCCTATACTGAGAAAATTACTCTTCATGCCTAGTATGTACAACACATTGGAAAGTATTGACCTCTTGCCATCTTTCCTCATAATCATAACATCACCAATACCTTCAGCTGCTAGAGTATTGTCATTTGCAAATTTCATCATATTCTTCAGTGAGGGCTTCATGTTGACAAACCAATCTTTCCTTCTAGTCATGTGTGATGAGTATCCTGAGTCTAATACCATTGATCATGGAATCTTTCTTCATCTCTTGTTGTGACCATCAACAACATCTCTTCTTCTTCTTCTTCTTCATGTTTTGCCAGCTTCGCATCAATTTATTGATTCTTCTTCTTTTCTGGACAATCACTAAAATAGTGACCATACTTCTGACAATTGAAACACTGGATGTGACTTTTGTCAAGCTTTCGACCATCACCTATTCCTCTACCTGCAACACCACCTCTTTGGTTGCCTTGGTTCTAGGGTTTTCTCTGATTTGACAAGTTTGCTTCCTCCTGATTTCGACCAGTCAAATTGTTGTAGCCTCCTTTACCTTTGTTGCCATTCCAACTTCCTTTGCCTTTCTTTTCTTTTTTTTGACTGCGCCTGCAAAGTCATATCACTCTTTGACTTTCCTGCAACTCTTTCAGCCATCATTTGTTCATGAGACTCAAGTGTCTGTTGAAGCTCTTCCTTCGTCAATACTGACAAGTCTTTCGACTCTTCTATGGTTACTACCACGTGGTTGAACTTTGGAGCCAATAACCTCAAGATCTTTGTAACAACTGATCTTGATTTCAATACTTCTCCACATACCTTTATTTGATTCACCAGTTTAGTAACCCTAGTGAAGAAATCTGTTATACTTTCACTGTCTTCCATCTAAAGCAATTCATAAGTCCTTTTGCGAGTTTGTAACCTCACCTTTTTCATCTTCTCTGCACCTCCAAACAATTTTTCAAGAATCTCCCAAGCTTCTTTTGCTGATTCTACATCACTAACCTTTTCAAAATTATCTAGATCAACACATTGATGGAGTATAAAGAGAGCTTTATAATCTTTCTTCTTTAATTATTTGTGTGAAGCCTTTTCTTGATCCGTCGCATTCTCTGCAAGCGGTGCTACTCCTTCCTTCACAAGATCCCAAAGATCTTGATAACAGAAAACCACCTTAATCTGCTTGCACCAATTCTCATAATTATCTTTCTTGAGAATCAGAAGGTTCACCGGAAAGTGCCCATTTGGATGATTCATCGCCATCACAGTTTTGCTTCCTTGAATCACAACCGGGGCTCTAGATACCAGATGTTGGAATTCAACCACAACCTATGGAGAATTTCACTCAATCTTAATGAACAAGATTATTATCAATCACGCAATGACAATGAAAATAAAAGGTTGAGAAAGAAAGAAAGAAAATAACGTTGGAGAAGAAGAATATTTTCTGCATTGTTTCTCTCTGCCCACAAACTGTGGAAAACTTCTTTATTCATTTGCAACTGCAAATTCTGTGAATACAATGTTATGAGTTGTTTACAAAATAAGGGTTACTCCCTATTTATAGATTTAGGTTAGCTTGCACCCTAAGCCAAAACGTAAAACTTTAAAAGGAAAAAATAGATAACATTACTAAAATAGGCCTAAGTCAAAATCCTATGTTAAGCAACATGCTTTGACACTTTGACACACTAATACAACTCGACACACACACACACATTAGGCTAGTTCGACTAATCTTTGTTCCTGTCGAGCTACACTGCTTCGACACAAGGAATTACAACTCAACAAATACAACCAGGTTGGTTAAGACTGGGTTCGGGCTCTACTCTGAGGTAACGTCCATGTTAATCAAATGCCTGCAAGAAAACACTGACTTCTTTGCCTTCAAGAAAACACTTACTTCTTTGCCATCTCTCTAAGGTAAGGTCCAATGTATTTATAAATTATACATGTAAATTATTGTTATCAATTTGAGGTATGCTGTTTTAGTCTGTCCAATATTTTTTAGGAACAATAAACTAATTTGATTTCTGTTAGCTCTTATAATATTATGCCCTTGTTAATTTTTTCTTCATAGCTCAGGTATATGTTTCATCAGGTGGAATTCATTATAAAACTAGTATTATATATATATATATATATATATATATATATATATATATATATATATATATATATATATATATATATATATATATGTATGATAATTTAAAAAGCACAAAAAATGATAATTATTTTCATGAGTTTTACAAGAAAAAACAATCACTCTTTCATTGATGCAACTGTTTAATATTTCTGAGTGGAAGTGGGATAGCATTTCAATGGACTTTGTTGTAGGTTTGTCGAAGACCACAAGAGGAAGGTACTCAATTTGGGTTGTAGTGGATAGACTGACTAAGTCGGCGGTTTTTATACCGATAAAGTTCAGTTATCCATTGCAGAAGTTAGCAGCGATCTACATAAGTGAGATTGTAAAGTTGCACAGTATTTTGTCGAGCATTGTTTCAGACAGGGATTCGAGGTTCACTTCAGGGTTCTAAGGAAGTTTGAAAGAAGCTTTCGGAACCAAGTTGAGGCTGAGTTCTACTTACCATCCGTAGACGAACGGTTAGACAGAAAGGACTATCCAATCTTTGGGAGATTTGTTGAGAGCTTGTGTTTTAAAGCAGGGAGGTAATTGAGATAGTTACTTGCCATCAATTGAGTTCACTTATAACAACAATTTCCATTCTAGTATTGGAATGATACCTTTGGAGTATTTGTATGATAGAAGGTGTAAGACACCTATGTGTTGGTATGAAGCATGTGAAAGTGTTGTGCTTAGACCAGGGACCGTTCAGCAGACTACTGAAAAAATTAAGATGATTCAAGAGAAGATGAAGGCATCATAGAGCGGGAAGAAGAGTTATCAAGATAAGCGGAGAAAGGCAATTGAATTTCAAGAAGGAGATCATGTGGTCTTTAGAGTTACTTCAGTGACCGGTGCTGGTCGTGCGCTGAAGTCTCAAAAACTCATGCCTCGTTTTATTGGTTTGTATCAGATTCTATAGATAGTAGGGGAGGTTGCATACAAAGTTTCCTTCTCACTATCTCTTTCAAATCTTCATGATATTTTTCACGTGTCTCAACTTCGGAAGTATATTCTTGATTCGTTCCATGTGATCCAATTGGATGATGTACAATTGAGAGAGAACTTGATTGTTGGGACATCACCCTTGCAGATGAAGGATCGATAAGTGAAGCACTTGAGGGGTAAAGATATCTCCATGGTGAAGGTGGTGTGGGAAGGACCTGTTGGAGAAAGCGTGATGTGGTGTTAGAGATCCAGATAAGCGAGGCTTATCCTGAATCATTTCTTTCAAGTAACTTTCGAGGGCGAAAATTCTATAAGTGGGGGAGAGTTGTAACACCCCGATTATTTTAATTATTTATTTTAATTAAGTTTGATGTGTTTATGATTGATTTGGTTTAATTAGTTATTTTATAAGGGTGAGAGAAATTATTTATTTGTCTAATTATTTAAAATGGTAGAAAATAGGAGAAGTTGAGTTTAGGTATGAATTATGGTTTTTTTAGAAGATAGGGAGATGAGTGTAATATTGGAGAAAGTGAGGGAATTAAGAGAATTATTTGGTCGGAGGTAAAATAAAATAAGATTTACTTTATTAAATAGAAGAGATGAATAGAAAAACTCAGTACGTGAAAAGTTTGAGAAAAATGAGAGCAAGAGGTAGAGTGTCCATTGTAAAATTTGAAGCTTTATCGCATAATTGAGGTAAAGTGAGGGGAACTTTTCATGATAAGGGTGCTTATTTTTGAAGGATAGAGGGGGATCTTTACCCCTTATCTTATTCCCTTTCTCCCTTGTCCTGAATTGATGAGGGCTTTGTGGATTATGTGATGTTTGTGCAAAACCTCCTTAATTGACTAATGTGTTACCTTGATGTGAAATTTCATGAAAATTTTCCATGAGAGAGTTGATGATGATGATGTCAATATTGTTGATGTATGTGTTTGTCATACCCCAACTTTTGACCACAAGATTTCCCATCATTGTGCAAATCATTACCACAATATGGATGTACCATCATACCTCATCAATCTTCTTAAGGATTGTTGAGCACTCACTTCAACCAAGAATTAGGGTTTTGAGCCCTCTCAGAGTACTCAGACAAAGGATCAATCAAGAATGCACATAATCCTTAACTTTTCTAGCCTCTCAAGCACATATAAAGGATCAAGAGGTCTCCCACATCAAGAATCAAGCATAAGATTGCAACATTCCAAGTGGATCAAGCCTCAAGATCGCCAGTGTCACCAAATTAGGGTTTTGGTCGACCAAGGCCTCCAGATGAAAATTTTCATCTGAGCATGAGCCAATACTTTAAAGCATGATCCAAAATTCTTCAAGGGACCTCATGGATCCAATCATCAAGTCAAAACAACCTTAGGGGAAGCATTCATAAAAAATCAGGAATTAGGGTTTCTTGACCTAATTCACCCCTGAGTTGACTTTTGAGGCAAGACATGAGCCCTGACCTCAAGACATGATTTAAAGGTCTCAAATACACTACATTGATCCATTTAGAACAATGGATTGATCCAAGAAGCTTGGTTCACAAGTTTCAATTTCATCTGGACCACAATTAGGGTTTTGAAGAAAAAGTCAATTGTACCTTTGACTTTTGACCAAGACATGTTCCCAAACCTTGGGACATGATTCAAGACACCCTAAAACACCTATGGAATACATCCATTAGGTTTGAATTAGGTCAAGGACTTGATTTCATAAAGGACCACACAATTTGTAATTCATCTGACAAAAAGTCAACTATGCCTAAAATCAAGTTTGACTTTTTTGGAAATTTTCACATATATGGTTCCCCTAAGTCAAAAATAATGTTAATGTATGTATTGATCATCATTAATCAAGAAAAATCAAGAAAAAGTGATGTTTCTTGCAAAAGGGGCAACCATGAGAAACCAAAATTTTCTAAGTTATGAGACAAAAGTGATTTGATACTAACTTTGCAAGGTCATAACTCCTAAACCACAAAGCCTTTTTCTACCATCCAAAGCTCAAATGAAATTTCATCTTACATACTTCAAATATGTCGACTACATCTCATTCCAAATCCTCATGGACTTTGAGTTATGGATTGATCAAAATAAAAAAAAATGAAAATGGACATTTTCATTCCAACACTTAGTGAAATTCTCAAGTCAGAATCTGTTTCATTTTTTCCAAAATTTGAGGCCATTTTTCACCTTGATCCAAGATAAACCAAGACAATGTTGGACATCAAAGTTAAAGTATGTCATGAGAGATTTCCAAAGAGTACAAGTACTCCCATTAATTCAACTTGATCAAGGAGTTATGGATCTCACAACATGCCTTGCTCAAACTGGTTTTCAAGGCAGATTTGGTGCATTTCTTGTGCCACACGATTTCCATTTCAAATTCTGTCATCTTCCAAGCTTTGTCCTCTTCCAAGATTAGAGGGAGTCTTGATGACTCACTTGATATTTTCAAAATTGGACCATTGAGTCAAGAATCCAATCCCTTTGGCATGTGATCATCAATGTTGCGAATCCAAAACCAAGCTTTGTCATTTGGAATTGATGTGGTGCATTGAGTTGTCATGAACCAAGCCTTATCAGTCCAATTGAGTCAAGGTTGTTATAAAAATCAGAAGACCTAGAGCTACGAAGACCAGCCCAAGTCAATGGCCAATTGAAGACTTGGTACCTTGGCATTTAAGAAAGTGATACATGAACAGATCCATTGGATAATAGAGTGAAACAATTGCCATTCACTATTCCTTCAAAAACAAAACTCCTCTACTATAAATACAGGTCATTTCTGATGTTTCAAGCCACACCAAAACAATACAAAGCCTGGTTTTCTCACTCTCCCTCTCTTACTTCATTTTCAAGTCATTATGAAGCAATTTGGGAATTCTTGAAACCAGAGCAAAAACCACTGAAATAACCATCCTAACACATCATAAATCATCCATTGGAGGTGTTGAAACCTTCATCCACATTGCACAACCTCAAAATCAGAAAGTCAACCTCCAAAACCTCAAATTTTGACTTTTCTGCATTTTACAAGCCATGTCTTGATTCAGTCACTTTCAAAACCAAACAAAGCTTCAAATACACTCCAAATATCATCCTTAAACTGTCCCAACTGGTTTTCCTCAACTGGAACACCATTTGAGTGAGTTACCATTTTGGCCATTTTTGCCACTTTTGCAAGAAAGAGCCAACTCTTGTTCCTGAGATTTCCAGCTGGTTTTGATCATCCTAAAAGCTTCTAAGGGATCAATCAAGAGTGTCTAAAGCATTGGATTAGTTCTGGCACAAGGATCTTGACAATTAGCACAAGGAGCTTCAAGAGGTAAGTGCATCTTAACTTGACCTATTAAAATATGCATTGCTTTGAGGTCCATTGATCATAAACATGTCATATATATAAAATGTGTTGTGTTTGAACCAATTTACCATGCTATTATTGCTTGTATGATAAGATAGCATATAACATGCAAATCTTGGCCTATTTTGAAATCACTATTGGGTTTTAAAATAGGGACATCTTTAGAAAAATCTAAAAGCACCATTGGATTCCTCATGAAATTCTAGGTAGGATCCATCTAAATTTTGTCGAAATCCATGGATAAATGAAGAAGTTATGGCCTTCATGCAAGAGGCCTAAAATCAGGCCAGCCTTGGGCAAGGGCCAGGCCAAGGCGCCTTGGCCAGGCCTAAAACCTAGTCACCCTTATATGCACATGGGGTGGTTTTGATACACGGATGTATCACCACCCGAGTGGTAGCGCGCATGTGTGTTTGGTTGAGAGGTCATGGGTTCAACACCCACCCAGACCATTTTGCTATTCCTCTCATATTTTGCTATTTTTCATATTTTTTTGGTTTTTATTAATTAATTCCAAAATTAATTTATCTCTCAATTTTAAATATTTTTTATTGGTTCTTTTTTTTAAAATTCACAAAAATGTTGAAATATTTAATCCATAAAAAAATTGAATTTATATTATTTATTTAATATAGTTTGAATTTTTGCAATTAATTTCATTTTATTTGTTTTCAAACATTTTCAAAATGAGATTTTCACCTTGATTTTTTAAAACCAATTGAATTTCAAGCCTTCATGTGATTAAACATGATTTTTAAAAATATTTTTCAAAATTTACAACTTGTTTTTCAATATATTTGGTATTTTTATATCATTTATTACTTATTTTTCTTTGAAAATTATATTTGTAAAAGAAATTAGGGTTTCCTCTTGATCAAACTTCTTTTCAAAGACTCCTTGGGCCTCTAATAGAGTGTAAGACCCATCCCTTGTCACACAAACCATTTTGGGCCTTAGTCATTGTATAATTCCCGACTCGATTTTAAAAATCTCGGTGCGATCTCCGTTTTCAAACAATTTTAATCTGGGCCTCCCCTTGTGTTGCAAGTCCCATTTTTCTTCTTTTTAAAAACATTATTGGGCCTCTAATAGAGTGTAAGACCCAACCCCCTTTGTACATAAATAAATTTGGGCCTCAGTCATTGTATAAGTCCCAGTACAGTTTTCAAAATAACGGTGCGATCATTGTTTTTATCTGGGTCTCTCCTTGAGTTGTAAGCCCCATCTCTTGTATAAAAATAAACTCTTGGGCCTCTAATAGAGTGTAAGACCCACCTCTTTTGTGAATACAATAAATTTGGGCCTCAGTCATTGTATAAGTTCATCTGTGGTTTTCAAAATTACGACGCGATCGTCGCCTTTTCGAAAGAATTCATCTGGGCCTCACCTTGAGTATAAGCCCCAAAATTCCTTTTTAAAAAAACAACTTTCCTTTTTGATTTAGATTCAAATTCATAGTTGTATCAAAACTTTCTTCAATTTCTTGAATAACTAACCATACAACTGTGTTTATAATACTAGAAGCTTGCTCACCTGTAAGTTATACCAGCTTTCTTTTACATATTTGCTTATTATATTTCATCTGTATATATACATATGCCTGTATATCTGCTTAGAGTTTTTCCCAGCAATTAGGTCTAGGTATTAGATCAAACCAGTGGTTACTCTTTCAACACAGTCAAAACTAGTGCCCAATAGGAAATTCCAGATACAGTTAGCCTCCTCTTGGGCTTATACAATATGGAACAGAGAAAGGCATTATTCCCGGTGAAACTTTTCTCAAGACTGTCACTACTAGAAATTTGTACAAGAAATTCATTTCCCCAAAGAAGATTAATTCCCGGTGAAACCTCTCTTGAATTTCTTTAAACCCTAGAACTGTTCGCTAAAGAAAGGATTATTCCCGGTGAAACCTTTCTTGAACTTTTCTTAGGTTTGGACCCACAGGCTTCCTAAAAGCATCCCAAGCTCCTCTTGGGCTTTGTACAAGGACCCTTAGGCTTCTTAGAAGTTCTCAGCCTCCTCTTGGGCTTAATACAAGGACCCAAAAGACCTCCTATAGGTATAGGACAAAACCTAGTCATCTTTTGCTAGTTCAATCCTCCAGTAAGTCAAAACATCAGACCAGTTTAGGGTTGAATCTCATCCCTTAAAACACCAGCCTTCTCTTGGGCTTCATACAAAGATCTTTCTCCAGTTAAAAGAAAACCTCTTCATACCAGTAGACTTGGAAAATCTCATCTCCTCTTGGAACTCAAAGAAACCCTCAAGTTTCCTGAAGGAACAGGAAATAACCCTGATCATTTCATCAGTCACCAGCAGAGTTAAAACCTCCATAGGTTTTAAAACTCAATCTTTAAGCTTTTCTTTTAAATTCCCCAGCTAGGGTCAAATCATTATCAATAAACCCTTAATCAGAACCTCAAGGCATTTGATATCTCAACTCTTCTTCAGTCCTCAACAAAAGTTGATTCCCCAATTTGGACCTGTCTATGGATCTCAATAATCCTCAGTAGAAGATAGCCTCCTCTTAGGCTTCATATAATAGATTCCCCAACCAGCCTCCTCTTAGACTTTGTATAATGATTTCCCTCAGCAGTTTTAGCCTCAATCTTGGGCTTTGTATAAGATAGACAAAATATTCTCCAGCTGAATCAGTCAATCCTTTTAGCCTCAATCTTGGGATTTGTACAAGACACATATAAAACTTCCCCAGTGGAGTCAATTCTTTCAGCCTCAATCTTAGGCTTTGTACAATACAAATAAAACTTCCCCAGTGGAGTCAATTCTTTCAGCCTCAATCTTGGGCTTTGTACAAGAGAGATAAAAGTTCCCCAGTGGAGTTAATTCTTTTAGCCTCAATCTTGGGCTTTGTACAAGACAGATAAAAACACTCTCCCCAAAAGAGTCAATCTCTTTTTTAGCCTCAATCTTGGGCTTTGTACAAGACAGAAATAAAACTCCCTAAACAGAGTCAACCTGTTAGCTTCAACCTTGGATTTTGATCAAGACACACAAAAATCAACATCCCCTTAGAGGAAATCAAAATCTCTCTGTAGGAAGACATTTCTCTGTACACCACACATCAAAACAGACAATCAAAAACCTTAATCCCAGATAATTATTGTAAGTGGCACACTTGTTGATTCAAAAATCCAAGCTGTAGTCCCTCTTTATCCTGGTAAATCCCTTATTTCATCTAATTGCTGTAAGTGACAAGCCTCTGGATTATTTACATCCAAGCCAATGTCCCTCTCTTAGCATGAAAGATTCCTAAGGAAAAATGGCATTGTTCTACATTGAGTTAAAGTTTTCTCCTTCAGGACAAATCCCTTATAAAGGAAATTATGACATTGCTGGATTTCATACATTCCAGTTAAAGTAACTCTCCTTTATAATCAGTTATCCAACAACTGTGATAAACAGATGAGATATCTCTCTTTAGAGATGAGGAATTCTCTCTCAATCAAACCATCTAGCTTCAATCTTGGGCTTTAAACAAGACACCAAACACCATTTCCTCCCACAGAATAGGAGGAACAACGATTGCTCTGATTTTCCTATTTTCTTTAACGGGAATATGTAGGCATAAGATTGCAAAATCTTAGCGAGCACACCAATCAAAAACTTTACGTCCCAACAAAAATACTCTCTCAACATTCCCAAAGAAGAAACTTTCCCAAATTTGTAACAGATAAACACCAGTAAGTAGATAACAGAAGAAAATGCCAAACAATCTATGGATAACCATATATACGCTGGGTAATTGACAACTCCCCATTGTATAATCTGACCCCGGACCCCCCAATCTCTTCGCATTTGTTAAAGAAAACATTTGCGTGCAAGGTTAGTTTTAGATTTCTTCCTTTTCCTTCCCAGCTTCATAGGATAAATAAGAAATCAGGAAGTAGCACCCAATTCCAACCATTGCGGTAAGGTGGTTGCGTTACCGACAAAAATCACACGCTACAGTGTTGATGAAAAGCATGGTCAATTGATGAGATTATGTTGTTTTGATGTTGGAAAGTGATAGAATTTATATGTTTCATGTATCTTGATGTGTGATATGTTTTGGGGCTGTTAGATGTCTAAAATTAAGGTTTGGGGTATGATGCAAGGTTAGAAAACAGGAGAGATCGCACAAAATTGCGAAACAAAACCGGGGGTTTCTAGGCACTGCTACGGGTAGCCGTAGCAGCCCTTTGTTTTTTGTACCACAGGCGTGGCAAAGGGTTTTTTTTTGCCTGGAGGTGTTATGGGTTACGTTAGCCAACACGAGTGGCCGTAGTAGCTCTCTGATTTTTGTACCAAGCACATTTTTTCGTGTGTAACTTAGTTTCGTAAGTCTGTATTAATTGTGGTTCGAAGCGTTGGGTAACTGACGTGTAATGCTACATAATAATATTGATTTAGTGGTTAAAACATGTACATGAAAACATGAAGAGTACATTTACTTATGATAAGTCTTATGAGATGATTATTGAATAATCATGTAATCATGAATTAATGGTAGTTATGTGCTGAGTTGTGATGTTATGATGCTCTGAGTGGTTATATGAATGTTATAATGATGAATATTGTTGAGAAACTGTATGACTATAATGATTGTCTCGAGTTATGATGAGATTGATTTGGTTCGATGGAACCATTTGTTGTGGCCTTACATTGCTACTATTATGCTGAGTTTTAGGTTTAAGAGGAATCAATGACGAGTAAATGATGATGGATGTATAGATGTATATTGTGTATTTTGTTTTGCATTCATTCATCATATAGAGTAGAGATAGGTAGAACTTAGTCCAATGACGAGTAGGACTTTGATCCAGTGACAAGTAGGACTTCGGTCCAATGACGAGTGGATAATTCAGTAATATTTCTCAGACTTCCAAAACTTTAGTACCACATGCATATTGAAGTAGAGGTAACAGACACATTTGCATTCATTTGTGTATATGTCAATGTCTATGATTTATGAGTGATATTTGCTTGTGGATGATGTTGTTGTGGATGAATATTATGAGTGAATATTCATTTTTTATTTTACCATCCTTAATGGTTATGCGCCATTAACTTATATGAATGTATTCTCACCCCTATTTGTTTTATATGTGGTATTGATCCCTGTGATGCAAATACTCAGGTAGGAATTGAGAAGCCTTAATAGTTGGTTTCCTTGGAGGAGGGCATTACTGGCCTATTTTACGTTTACATTTTCTGTTGTTATTTTAGATTCCAAGTGTCGCTCTAAATACTGTAATACTGAAATTGGGTTGTGTTTTTTATTTTTATTGGGAGTTATTTCAGTTTAAAACATTATGGGTAATTGATGTTGCTTTTTAAGAATTTTTGAAGCATGTCGAATATTGATGAGTAGATTTTCGCTGCTATTTTTAAATGATGAGAGCCGTATGTTATGCTCTTAGCATTTTGAGCTTATGTTATAGTCAAGATTTTTGCCACATTGTTTTAATTCAAATGAAGTACTTTTAATGTGACTTAATTATTATGAATCATGCTTATTTGATGATTTTCGCTGAGATGATACCCTAAGTGAAGGTGAACATGCGATGACATGTATATTAGAATGTTTTACCTTAATTGATATATGTTGTGGAATAGGTGTGTTTTATGATGAGTGATATCCTAAACATGTTCAATATGATTAATACTTGAAACGCCAAGAGCAGGTCGGTCCGTCCGGGCAAGTTGAGGTTTAGGGTGTTTCTATGATTTTCAATAAATTTTTTATTTTAATTTATTTATAATGGTTAGGCAAAATTAATATATGTTAGATTGATTCAATTTAAAAAATAGTAAAATGATTTTTATTTTAAAAATATAATTATTATAAAAAGTGTTTTAAAAAATACAAAATGTTGCCATTTTTAATTTCATAAAAATAAAAATTTAGGAATTAAATAATTGAAGAACATTTCACATGAACTAACTACAAAACTTGGGAGCTTAAGAGTCAGACGAGAGAGTCGTATCCGACTTTATTTCCTTCATGTAATTTTTTAGGGCGAAAAATTTTCTAAGTGAGAGAGAGTTATAACATCTCAAATTCGATTAATTAATTTAATTGAATTATTATTTGATTAATTGGTGTTTATAAATTATTGTTGTGTGATTGTGGGAGTAAGTATCCTTGGACTAGAGGTATAGAGAAGTAAGAGGGTGGCTGAATAGTTTAGAATTAATTATAATTTTGATTATTTATTAGAATAAATATCAAAATAATGGAATTGGGCCATTTGTAAGAATTGAAGAAAATAAGTGGTAAAGATAGAGAGGCTGGTAATGAGTTAGGCAAAATTCATAATTGAACAAAGTAGTGGGGGAGTATATATTCTAAAAATAGGGAAATAGGTAGGTTTTTAGAGAAACATCAGTTATACGTAGAAAAGAGGCAAAAAGAGGATAGGAAAAAAAAGGTAGAAAATTGGAGAGGAAACTCATAGAAGCTTACAATTCATCGTCAATTGCTGAAAATATAAGGTAAGGGAGGAGAAAGGGTTATCAATTCATGTGTTTTGCATGATGGAGTAAAGACGAGAGGTCTTTACTCACTTTAGAGCAATTCGGATGTGATTAATTTTGAATTTTCTATGAAGTTTTGATGTTGCTGACTGTTTTAATGATGAATTGCGTATGCCTATATGTGTACTATTTTATGTTTTGAGATGTTAATGTTTTCCACTATGTTTAAGGGTTTGGAAGGTTTTAGGGTATACATTAATTTATGAGATTAGATGAGTTAGATGATGTAATGTTGTGATTTTACATGTCCTAGTTATGTCATAACATGTGCACATCACCCATTCCACAACACACTACAATAAAATCCACACAACAATCATCTAAATACAACATCAATGCAATCAATGTGTAATGCAATGAGACTAAAAAATTGACTCAATCCATGTGGTACCAAATAAATGAACACTCCGGTTCACTACTTCGATCCTCACCTCCTAGGATCAGAGCTCACAAATCGTTATCATCACCTCCAATAATGTCTCAATGATTCCATAACCTCCGAAATCAGCTACCGGCACTCAAATCCCCACCTCCTGGGATTGGGCCTCAACAACAACAGACCAATGTCCAACCTCCTGAATGCGTGCAACATGTTATACATGCAGCAACAACATCGAGCACAATGACCAACACCTCCATAGTCAAAGTACTCCGCCAACACTAGCCATCATGCACGAAATACATGTTACAATAGTTCAACAACAACAACACAACAATATAGAAATCAACAACAACGCATTTATGAATATGCCACATCACAACATAAGCATCACAATGCTTTTAGAACTAACACACAAAAAAAATATACAACCTCTGGTACGAAAATCAATTTCTGAACAGAGTTCGTCATGTCAACTTCCTAACGCTTTGAACGGCACCCGAATCGGACTCCCGAAACTAAAGTTATGAATTTTCAAAGATTTTTCAAAAACGGCCCCAGTGTAACCGGTTACTCCAAATGAGGTAACCAGTAACACCCATTGTAACTAGATATCCCTCGCCTCTGCCTCTCAGTATAATCGGTTACCTTAAACCAGGTAACTGGTTACACCCTCATAGTTTTTCCCATAAACACATTTTTAACACAGTGTAATCGGTTACTCTAAATGAGGTAACCAATTACACCTGCAGCATAAGCACTTTTCTGCTGCTTTTCAAAACCAGAATCAATTTTAATCCAAACCAAAATCCCATGTTTCATACCATTCGATTATCACATAATTTAACCCCAAAAATCACTTTTCTAAACATCAAAACTTCGACTCTTTTCACCAAAATACTCATAACTTTGTGTTCCGACTCAGACTCGCAACCACATCAACCACACAACAACAACATACGATTTAGTCAATTACATGATCTCAACAGTAGCAATTACATTAATTAGCCATTCCAACATCAGTCACAACATCAACACACCACATATAGCTCATAAAACATTTAAATCAATCCAACAGTTACAAGTTTGCAACAATGATCGTGGTTTTGAGAGAAGAAAAATACAACCTAAGCATATACATAATCTAACCAACATCATCATGTTAACCCTAAGATAATTAGAACCCCACCCTTACCTTAGAGTTCTTACAAATCTTCTTCTACCTCAACAATGGATTCTTCTCTTCCCTTTTGCCCTAGCCTTTCTTCTTACTTTCTCTTGTTTTTACGTATCTGACAACTTCCCCTTCTCCATTTCCCTTTTCTATTATTATATTATATTATTATTACTAATTTCCATCTAATTAAATAATAATAACAATAATAATAATAATATAATTTAAATAATTTCTACCTTATATTATTTAAATAAATAATTACTAACTAAAATTACTAATTAGTTTTACTCTCCACACCACCTATCTCTACACAATTGCTCACATACTCCTAAAACACCTTAAAGTCTATTCTTAAGGTCACTATCCCACACCAAGGCAGCTCAACACACCAATAATACAACAGAAACACAATCATCGTAGAATTAAATTACAAAAAAACAATTAAAATGAATCGAGGCGTTACAACTTTCCCCCACTTAGAATGTTTTTATCCACGAAAATTACTGATGCGAACAACTCTGGATATGACTCTCGCATCCTACTCTTCAATTCCCAAGTCATATTTCCACCGGCAGCGCCTCCCTACACTACCTTCACGAGAGCAATCTCATTGCCTCTCAACTGCTTCATCTCACGGTCCTCAATCCTTACAGGAAAAGCCTTAACTATAAGGTTAACCCTTACTTGAACATCATCCATCGGAATCACATGCGACAGATCCGAAACATACTTCCGAAGCTGTGAAACATGGAACACACCATGAAAATTCGACAAAATTGGTGGCAACGCCACTTTATAAGCAACAACTCCAACTCTTGCTGAAATCTGATATAGACCAATAAATCGAGGAGTAAGCTTCCTTAACTTCAAATTACGTCCAACACTGGTCTCCGGAGTGACTCTCAAGAATACATGGTCTCCCTCTTGAAACTCAAGATCCTTCCTCCTCTTATCATGGTAACTTTTCTGCCTATTCTACGAAACTTTCATTTTCTCTCAAATTAGCTTCACCTTCTCAGTAGTTTGTTGAACAATCTCAGGTCCAAGCACCACACTCTCATCAAATTCATGCCAACACAGAGGTGTTCTACACCTCCGACCATACAAAGCTTCAAAAGGCGCAATTCTAATACTAGAATGGTAACTGTTATTATAAGTAAACTCTATCAAAGAAAAATGACTATCCTATGCACCTCCTTGTTCAAGAACACAAGCTCTCAACAAATCCTCTAACGACTAAATAGTCCTCTTTGTCTGACCATCTGTCTACGGATGATAAGCAGAACTCAACCTCAGCTTCAAACCCAAATCCTCTTGCAGACTCTCCCAAAATCTGGAAGTGAACCTCAGATCTCTATCCAACACAATACTCATCGGAACTCCATGCAGCTTCACAATCACATGGATATAAATCTCTGCCAACTTTTGCAAAGAAAAACTAATGTTAATCAGAATAAAATGCGCTGACTTCATCAATCTATCGACAATCACCCAAATGGAATCATCCCCTCTCGGAGTATTCGGCAACCCAGTCACAAAATCCATTGAAATGTTGTTCGATTTCCATTATGGAATATCCAATGGTTGCATCAACCCTACATGCTTCTGATGTTCGAATTCTGACTGTTGAGAAGTCAAACAAGCATGCACATATTGTGCTACATCCCGCTTCAATCCAGGCCACCAAAATATCTTCTTCAGATCCCGATACATCTTTGTAGCTCCTGGATGGATACTCAAGCTACTCCTATGAATTTCTTCCAGAATCATCCTTTCCAATTCAGAATCGTAAGGTATACAAATTTTTATCACGGAATCTCAGCACACCTTGTTCATCCACTCTAAAGTCACCATCCTCAGTCTGATTACTCCCAACCATCAAGTCCACCAACTTCATAACTAACTTCTGACTCTCTTTAATATTATTAAGAAAATCATTGTTGATTTTCAACATACCCAACATCACACTCTGCGGCGTCAGCTCACAGACCAAACTTAAGTCTCTAATGCTCAATCAATTCCAACTCTCTATCCATCATAGCAGACACATGCAAAGACTTCCGACTTAAAGCATCAACCACAACATTAGCTTTACCGGGATGATAATTCAAGCCAAAATCATAATCCTTCAGAAATTCCAACCACCTACGTTGCCTCATATTCAACTCCTTCTGATCAAACAAATACTTCAAACTCTTGTGATCACTAAACACCTCAAATCTGGAACCATAGAGATAATGTCTCCAGATCTTCAACATAAAAACTACTGCAGCCAACTCTAAATCATGAGTATGATAGTTCCTTTCATGAAATCTCAGTTGTCGTGAAGCATAAGCCACAACCTTGCCATATTGAATCAACACACCTCCTAAACTCATCAACGACGTCTCACAATACACTACAAACGGTTCATTCGGTTAAGGAATAATCAAAACTAGAGCCATAGTCAATCTCTTCTTCAGCTCAATGAAACTCTTCTCACAGTGAATATCCCATACAAATACTTTACCTTTACATGTCAATTGAGTCAACGAAAGTGCTAACTTGGAAAAGCCTTCAATAAACCTGTGATAATAACCAACCAATCCCAAAAAGCTTCTAATCTCTATAACCGACTTCAGAGCCTTCCATTGTAGAATAACACCTACTTTGGATGGATCCACAACAATAACATCACCTGAAATAACATGACCAAGAAAAATCACCTCTTGCAACCAGAATTCACACTTCGACAACTTAGTATAAATCTTTTTCTATTTCAACACTTGCAACACAATTCGCAAATGCTCAGCATGTTCCTCTTCTGATTTAGAATAGATCAGAATGTCATCAATGAAAACTACTACAAATTGATCCAAGTAAGTGTGAAAGATACGATTCATGTACTCCATAAACGCACCAGGTGCATTAGAAATGCTAAACGACATCACCAAATACTCACAATATCCATACCGAGTCCTGAAAGCCGTCTTCTAAATATCTTCATCCTTCACTCAAATCTGATGATAACCCGACCTCAAGTTAATTTTACTAAACACACGTGCACCCACCAACTGATCCATCAAGTCATTTATTCTCGGAAGTGGATACTTGTTCTTAATTGTCACTTTATTTAACTGTCGGTAATCCACACACAACCTCATACTACTGTATTTCTTCTTTACCAACAACACCGGAGCTCCCCAAGGCGACACACTTGGTCCCAAAAATTTATTTTCCAACAACTCTTCTAATTTCTTCTTCAATTCTGCTAACTCTGATGCCGATATCTTGTATGGTGCCATAGAAACAGGTCTGGTACCAGGGACAAGATCAATAGAAAACTCCACCTCTCTCTTTGGCGGTACATCTAAAATATCATCTGGAAATACATTTGGAAATTCACGCACCACCTGCAATTCGTCAATCACAACTTGACTCTTCACAGACAAAGACAGGAACAACACAAGCACCTGAGCTTCTTCCTCCCTAAGCTCTTTCAATTCTCTAACAGACAAGAAACATACTTCTTCCTCATCATCAGCAGCAAGAAACCACACCGACTTGATATAACAGTTTATTTGAACATGATTGAACTCCAACCAGTTCATTCCCAAGATAACATCAAAATTTCCCAATGGCAAGCAAATAAGGTCAACACCAAAATCTCTATCAAAGACCAACAGAGGACAATTCAAACAAACTAGAGAAGTAGTCACCGATCCCTTAGCAGGAGTTTCGATAACTATTTCTCCCTTCATAAAAGAAACAACAAGGCCTAGCCTTTTCAGACAATCAGCAGCAGTAAAAGAATGAGTAGCACCGATATCAATAATAGCAATCAAAGGCATATTATTAATGTAACATATACCTCTGATCAACCTATCATTACTGGAAGTCTAAGTCCCTGACAAAGCAAACACCTTTCCTCCTGTTGAAGGTTGCTTCGACTTTTGGCATCAGTATTGATGTGTCATGGTTCTCCATAGTTGTAGCAGGTCACCACATTGATTTTACAGTCAACAACCAGATGTCCTGTCTGCCCATACTTGTAACACTTCTTCACGTCACTTATGCACTCACTGACACGATGACACAACTCACCACATCTATAGCACTTAAGAAGAGCGAGAGCACCTCCCCCACTCGGCCTCTTACCATCAACAACTCTCTGTTTACCCTTATCAGCTGGAGCATTGTAAGGCTTCCCACAGTTCACATTTTGTTTTCCCTTCTGGCAGCATACTCAGTAACAATCAAATTACCCTGCTTCAGCTCCAGAAACTCAATCTCGTTCTTCCCACGAACATCCTCCAGAAAATACTTCCTCAAAAACTCCCTATGAAATAATCCTCAGGTAACAACTTCACTTGAAGTCCCCAACACCTAACGAGTGGTGACGCACCAGTCATCAGCCTCCTCAGCTAGCATATGAGTACCAAACCTTACCTTATGCCCTTATGAACAATCCATCATACGGAAGATTCAGTCAATCTCTTTGAGCCACGCCTGTGCTCCACCAGGATCATACTTCCCCTTAAAAGTAGGCGGATTTTTCCTCTAGAATTTCCCCAAGTGACGGAACTCGTCATTTCCACTAGCATTGGGTTGATTCTGAACAGCCTGGGCAATAACCTATAAAGCAGCAGCAATAGCAACATTGTTTCTTCTAGCAATTTCTGTTTTTCCACCACCAACAACAACAATGGTTAGAAGACAACATTGGCAGTATTCACTTGTCACACCAACCCCAACTAAACAACTTGGCCGGATAGACCGACATGCTCTGATACCTCTAATGTGACACCCTAAATACTTTCCGCGTAATTTAAATAATTATCAGAGTAAAATTAAACACAAAACATTTAGGATGTCACAAATCAACAAACTCTTGCTCATATAACATGATATGTAACACATGAATTTTTTTAAAAATTATTATTAAAATAATAATAGAAAAACATGTCTGAAAACATCAACTTTTATTGAAACAACGGAAGCATCATTATCAAATAATTATTCAGGACATAGCCATGTTTTCAATTTAAACATAAATAATAACAACTTCAGGAGATATCCAAAAATATCCAACAAAACATAACAGACACAAACGTTCCATAACCCCGGTGTCACACATCAGAGCAGATGCCGACACTAAAAACAAAATGGAAGACTCCATCTTCCACTCACATAAACTCCTCTATTGCGAGTTATCTACACGATGCCCATGTAAAGGCAACATTCAAACAGAAGGGGTGAGATATCATAATTATATAAAGGAAAGCATGATAACAAGTAAGTAACAAATTATTACATGCACATCACCCATTCCACAACACACTACACCACAATCCACACAACAATCATCCAAACACAACAACAATGCAATCAATGTGTAATGCAATGAGACTCAAAACTTGACTCAATTCAAGTGGTACCAAATACGCAAATACTCAGCTTCACCGCTCTGATCCTCACCTACTAGGATCAGAGCTCACCAATCGTTACCATCACCTCCGATATTGTCTCACTAATTCCATCACCTTCGAAATTAGCTATCGACACTCAAATCCCCACGTCTTGGGATTGAGGCTCAACAACAACAAATCGATGTCCAACCTCATGAATGCATGCAACATATTATACATCCAACAACAACATCGAGCACGATGACCAATACCTCCATAGTCAAAGTCCTACGCCAATACTAGCCATCATGCACCAAATACATGTTACAACAGTTCAACAACAATAACACAACAATATAGAAATCAACCACAATGCATTTATGAATATGCCACATCACATCATAAGCATCACAATGCTTTTTTCACTAACACACAACAAAATTTACAACCTTTGGTACAAAAACCAATTTTTGAATAAAGTTCTTCACGTCAGCTTCCCGACGCTTTGAACGGCACCCGAATCAGACTCATAGAACTAAAGTTATGAATTTTCGAAGATTTTTCAAAAATGGTCCCAGTGTAACTGGTTACTCCAATTGAAGTAACCGGTTACACCCCTTGTAACCAGATATCCCTTGCCACTGCCTCTAAATGTAATCGGTTACTATAAACCAGGCAACTAGTTACACCCTCACAATTTTGTCCAGAAACACGTTTTTAACACAGTGTAACCGTTTACTCCAAATGAGGTACCGATCACACCTGCAGCAGAAGCATTTTTTTTACTACTTTTCAAAACCAAAATCAATTTTAATCCAACCCAAAACCCCATGTTTTGTACCATTAGATTAACACATGATTTAACCCCAAAAATCACTTTTCTAAACATCAAAACTTCGATTCTTTTCACAAAAATACTCATAACTTTGCGTTCTGACTCTGACTCGCAACCACATCAACAACATTATATGATTTAGTCGATTACATAATCTCAACAACAACAATTACAACAATTAGCCATTCCAACATCATTCACAACATCAACACACCACATATAGTTCATCAAACAATTAAATCAATCCAACAATTACAAACTTGCAACAATGATCATGGTATTGAGAGAAGAAAAATACAACCTAAGCACATACATAATCTACCCGCCAATCTCATGTTAACCCTTAGATAATTAGAACCCGACTCTTACCTTAGAGTTCTTACAAATCTTATTTTATCTCAACAATGAATTCTTCTCTTCCCTTTTGCCCTAGCCTTTCTTCTCAGTTTCTCTTGTTTTTACATATCTGACAACTTCCTTTTTTCTATTATTATATTATTATTATTATTATTATTATTATTATTATTATTATTATTACTACTAATTCTCATCTAATTAAATAATAATAATAATAATAATTTAATTTAAATAATATCTACCTTATATTATTTAAATAAATAATTACTAACTAATATTACTAATTAGTTTTACTCTTCACACCACCTATCTCTACACAATTGCTCACACACCCCTACAACACCTTAAAGTCTATTCTTAAGGCCACTACCCCACACCAAGGCAGCTCAACACACCAATAACACAACACAAACACAATCATCGCAGAATTAAATTACGGAAAAATAATTAAAATAAATCGGGGTGTTACAAGCGGGACCAATTGCTGTTTGTTGATGTTTAATATGATGAATCAACCTGTTTAAGTGATGTGTGAATACATGTTGTGGAATGAATGTATAATTTTGTAAATAATTATGTTTATACGATGATGTGTTGTTGTTTTGTGAAGTAACATGAATGAACGCCTATGAATTTAATTTCGATGAGTCACTCCTATTCATTGTTGTTTATTGATGTTGTAATTTGGATTGAATGTTGAATAATGCAGGAACATTTCACATGAACTAATTACAAAAATAATTAAACATTAAATGGATTAGAATTTTAATTAGGCTTTGACTAAACTTGTTGTCCAGATTAGAGAGTACTCTGTGAGTGAAAATTATATATTTTGCTTATATAAAAAAATTCATATGTAAATTTATAAGAAGTGTGAAAAAAACCTACGAATAATTTTCATCGATTTCAATGGGTTCAATGTTTGAACTACTGCAAATCATTCCTCGAACTGATAATTACCTTTAAACCTCTTAACTGCCTCTGTCGAGAATATTTGATCGACTCCTATTGTGTTGTCGAAGCATTCCTAGTTTAGCTAACCCAGGGATTAAAAAAAAATCGCTAATACCTTAACATCTGATGGGTGCGTCAAACTTGACACTTCTATACCATATTTCTACGCCGAAGTGCTGATTTGTGCAAACCTTTTTAAAATTCTGACATATTTTGAAGAGAGTGATCATAATCTTTTGGATCTGTTCTTGAGACTCTTTCAAACCAAGTTTAATGAGTTTCAGTGGAGTGTCGAAAATCACATGATAACAATACTCCAAAAGAATTCATATCATAAGAAAATTTATTGTTATTTATTTAATAATATAATTTGATTTAATAAATCTCTTAAAATCCAATATATAATAATTTAAAAATTTTAACTGTCTTGTTAACTTTTTTTAATAAGATTATATAACACAAAAAAAGCTGATACAAGCAAGAGAGGAGGGACCAAACCAAAACCCTCTCAAGAAGAAACGAACCTAAAGAATGGAAAACCAAGCACATTCTTTACAAAATCAGCCCTCAAAAAATATGGAATTGAAGTGTAGTTAGTATAATTAGTAACTGTAAGCCCTATGTTAGCAAGCGAGTCCGTGCAACTATTTCCTTCTTGGAAGATATGAGAAACAACAAAGGACATGTTTGTAGTGATATTAACACAACTAACCCATCTGGTACAGCTTTTCACAGGAACTTTGAAAGGGGGATTGAAAGCTTGCACCACAACCATAGAATCTGATTCTAACCAAATTTTCGCCAACCCTCCTCATGAGCGAACTCAATTGCTTACACATAGCACTGGAGAGTTCAGATATGATAGAATTATAAACCCCAAGAAAATTAGCAAAAGCACCAAGAAACCTACCATCAAAATCTCTAACAATGCCTCCACAAGCCTAAGACCCCAGATTTCCTAAAGAAGCACCATCACAATTGATCTTGATCCAATCCCACCTTCACCAATCAGAACGGACACCAGGAAAATGCTTAAAATCATAAGCATCTTTGAGATTAAGCTCCCCCAAAGTAGAATGCTTCTAAATCCTTTTATCCAGATGAAGATCGAAAGGAATAAAACAATTTTGAATTCTGTCATGAATCAAAGCTGGAATAATATTATTAGCACTAAAAAATTTCCATCGCCAATCAATAATGAAGGAGCTAACAAATAAATCATTCGACACCGACACCGATCCCATCTTCAAATGAAAGGGATCACCACACAAATCATCATACCAAAAACTAATAGATCTACTGTTTCCAATAATCCAAGACGAATTGTCACAAATCAACGAAATCATAAAGTTGATAATAGTCCAAATAGAGGAGTAAATGTGATGATTAATGAAATGATTATTCCTCAAAACCCAATTTATGAGAAGGGAAACCCTATGATCCTCTGAATTTAAAAATCCTGACCAAGCTTAAGATGGGAAGCCTCTGATAGGTGTCAGGTTTAGAATGGTTTTCATATCAATTTACGACATTTTTAAGCTCTTTTCCATACTTCTGATTGCGAAACAGCTTATTTTTTAAAGTGATTCTTGCATCAATGTCTATATTTGGTATTTTTGATATTATTGTTAGTTTTGCAGCATATTTTGTAAAAAGGGTGCGGCGAAAAATCGAAAGAAAAAGTAATGAAATGAAGAAAGTCGCGTGTCGAAGATTTCAAGACCTTAGCCTGGTGAAGGAGAGGAGAAAGGAATATTTCGTACGAAGAAAGCCTGGCGAGAGACCAGGCGAAAAAGGTTTCAAATTCCAGTAGCTACTGGAAGTGTTCGCTGGAAGATTTTTCCAGCGAAGGAGAGGCGAAAGAGATTCGCCTGACGAAGCTGAATTTCGCAAGGCGAATTCATATATTTGTTTCACGCTTGTCTGCACTATTTTATCACGTAGCTGTACTTAATGGTTTCGCCCGATGAATTTTGTAGTTCGCCCGACGAATTTTCCTGGGCTGAACTTGTCTATTTTAGCACTTTGTGATATTTTTAGGAGACATAACTTACTTTTGATAATCCTTTTATGACCTAGAAATTTTGTGAAGAGAGAAAAGTCATCTTCTTCATTTTTAATTAGAAATCAAAGCTTTTAAGCTTCAATCTTTGATCCTTTCAAGTTTGATGCTCCAAAAGCTTTGTTTGTTACTTTTGTTACTCAAGCTACTATGGTTATGGGTAGCTAAATCTCTCCTTGTGTCAAGATTAGAGGTAGATTATCCTCATTTTTGTATGTATTTCTCTTGATATATGTATGTGAACAAGTTGATGATGAATATGTGGTGAAAAACCTTGTTTTTATTGTATATTTGTGTTGGATCATTATTGAGAAATATGTTTCAACCATTGAACTAGCTTTTTCATCTTTCAATAAACAAAGTCTAGAGATAATTTTGTGAGTTGATATTCATTAATATCAATCCTTTAATGTTATCATATTGATAATTAGGTTGAGAAATTATCTAAGGATCAATATGATAAAAGTCACAATTTGTTTTAGAGATGAAACATATTGAGAGGATATGTAATTATACTTGTTGTTAATGAGTTCACATGCTTTGTTAAGAAAATATGTATGAAATGGATTATTGAACCCTAATCTTGACATGTTTTTACCAATCGTTTAAAACCGAAACTTTTTACCGTTGATTATAATTTTTATGCAATCGTTACGATACGAAATCAAACCAACCCCTTTATATGTTCTATATTTAAAATGATTCCAATTGTAGAACGGCGGTAATATCACACAATCCCTGCGGATACGATAACAAAAACCCACACTAATAATAATTTCAACAACCTCATTCAAGATAACCAATTATATAATCCCAAGGCCACCTTCCAAAACCGGTATACCAATATTTTTCCAAGCCACCGTAACAGTTTTGCTTTTCAAAACATCCCCACTCCAAATGAAGTTACGAGCAGCTCTCTCAATACGCCTAACCAAAGAAACCGGCCACTCATAGATAGACATAGAATGGATAAGCATACCTTGAATAGAAGACTTGACCAACTCAACTCGACCCGTAAATGAAAGAAGAGAACCTTTCCAAGATGCAAAGTTAAGAATAATTTTATCTTCAATTGGTTGAAGATGTTTAGCATTAGGTATTCCTTTAAAAATTGGCACTACAAGATATTAAAAATAATTGGAGCCAATGCCAAAGCCAGAGAGAGACAACAAGATATTAAGATGAGAATAAGTCATAGCACCTCCAAAAATAGAGGACTTCCCACAATTAACAAACTGCCAAGAAACCTCACCATAGTCCTTGAAAACAGTAGTAAGAGTCTTAATGTTAGATACAATGCCTTTGCAGAAAATAAGGACGTCGTCCAGATAGAAAAAATGAGAAGGAACCTTAATGTTCTATTTCTACACCAACACCACAGTTTATGCCAAACATGACCGCACCACCACCACCACCACCTCCTGTTTCAACACCATGTATCAACATTCCAAGGCACATGGCTCAGTTTACGCGCAACACCCATAATGGGAGGCATTCTGAGATGAAGACCAGAATTCTTGTGCTTCTATACCAAAATACTTTCACCGGTATGGATCATGAGGATCCTTTCACTCATATCACAAAATTCTACGAAATTGCGGGTGCAACGGGAGCGCCGGAAGCTGAAGAGGAATCATTGATCAAGAGACTATTTCCGCACCCCTTAATCGGGAAGGCAAAGGAATGGTATCTTGATCAATCGACTGTGATTGTGACGGATTGGAATGTGTTAGAAGAAAAGTTCCTTGAACAATTTTTTCACATAATCGTTTCATGGAAGCAAAGACGACAATTGCGATTTTCTCTCAAGGCAAAAATGAATTTCTCAATGAAGCTTGGGAGAGGTTCAAATCCATGTTACGAAAATGCAAGGGTCATAGTTTTGATGAACTTACTCAAGTGCATATCTTCCGAAATGGTCTCCAACCGGTTCACAAGACCTTGTTGGATGCTACTTCGGGTGGTTCTTTAATGTCCAAGAGCGCCAAAGACATAGTTTCTATTATCGATAAGATAGCACTCAATGATCATCAAGGAAGTCATAATCATGGTACACCGTAAAAGAAACCGAGAATGCTTGAATTGGGGACTAACGATGCTATTCTTGCTCAAAATAAATTGCTATCCCAACAAGTGGAATTGTTGACTCAAAAAATGTCAAAGCTTCCACAACAACTAAAAGAGATGCAAGAATTGCCAAACAAGAATGTCCGAATAGTCGTATGTGAACTATGCAAAGGAGATCACCCCAGCGGTTATTGTCCTCCTGTTAACGAAGAAGAAAATTTCATAGGTAATCAAGGATATCAAGGAAGACCACCTTATCAAAACACTCAACAACCTTATCAAAACAACCAAGTTTACCAACAAAGAGGGAATAATCCTAGTTATCAACAAGGTTACCGTCAAAATCCTTATCAACCGACACAACCTCAAGGTGGAAGTTCAAAGTTAGAAGAAACTCTCAATCAATTCATTCAAATGTCAATGGCCAACCAAAAGAGTAATGAGACATCAATCAAGAATCTCGAAAACCAAGTTGGGCAACTTGCGAAACAATTAGCCGATCAACAACCAGGGCCATCCTTTTCCGCAAACACTCAACCAAATCCGAAGGAACATTGCAAAGCCATTGTGACTAGGAGTGGAAGAGAGGTGGGTGGAAGATAAGAAAATGACAAGAAAAATGTTGATGTGAGAAGTGATGAGATTGTTGAGGAAGAAAAAAATGATGAAGTAGAAGTTGAAAAGAATGATGAGGTAGAAGTTGAAAATGAAAAGGAGAAATTAGTTGAAAATGAGAACCATGAGAAAGAAGATGTAGAGGAGAAAAATAAAAGAATCAAGAGAGGGAAAGAGAAAGTGAGCCCAATTCTAATTTAACACTTGCCTTATCCTTATGCTCCAACCAAGAAAGATAATGCAAGGCATTATGCTTAATTTATGGATATATTTCGGCAATTACAAATTAATATTCCATTTTCCGAGGCTCTTGAGCAAATTCCCAAATATACAAAGTTTATGAAAGACGTCCTTACCAAGAAGAGGAGATTTACGGACCAAGAAACAATCACGCTTGATGTGAGTTGTAGTGCAATCATTCAAAGAACTCTACCAGTCAAAGAAAGTGATCCGGGCCGAGTTACTTTACCGGTTACCATATGAGATGTTTATGTGGGTAAAGGTTTGATTGACTTAGGATCAAGCATCAATTTGATTCTGTTATCTATTGTTAAGAGGTTGGGAAACATTGAGATGAAAGCAACAAAAATGACATTGCAATTGGCCGACAAGTCTACAACTCATCCTCATGGAGTAGCTCAAGATGTGTTAGTCAAGGTGGATAAATTCTTCTTTCCAATTGATTTTGTTGTTATTGACATGGAAGAAGACCATGATGCTCCATTGATTCTTGGGCGACCTTTTATGAAGACAGCTAGAATGATGATTGATATCGATGATGGTTTAATGAAAGTGAGAGTCCAAGATGAAGAAGTTTCTTTTAATCTTTTCGAAGCAATGAAGAATTCCAAAGATACACATGATAGATTTCAAATTAATGCAACGGAAGAAGCTATAATGGAAGTAACAAGGCAAGTCCACATGTCAACTCCCTTTGAAAAAGCTCTTGGTGATTTTCATACCCCAAAATTTGACCACCAAGATTTACCATCATTGTGCAAATCATCACCACAATATGGATGTACCATCAGGCCTCATCAACCTCCCCAAGGATTGTTGGATATTCACCACAATAAAAATTAGGGTTTTAACCCCTCTCAGAGCACTAAGACAAAAGATCAATCAAGAAATGACATGATCCTCAACTTGTCTAACCTCTTAAAACATCCATGAGTAATCAAGAGGACTCCCATATCAAGAATCAAACACAAAGTTGTAGCATTCCAAGTGGAAGGAACCTCGAAACACCTGATATCATCAAATTAGGGTTTTGGACGACTAGGACCTCCAGGGTGAGACTTTCACAAGAGGATGAGACAAGACTTCAACATATGAATAAATATGCTTAAAATAACCCCAGGAGTCCCTTTTCAAAGTTAAAATACCCTCAGAGAATGCATTCCCCAAAAGTCGGGAATTAGGGTTTTACGCGTGAAACCGCTCCGGAGCCAAAAGGCAAAACATGACTTTTTTGGCAAAAATGATCCTTATGACTCATATTTTCATAAAATATGATCTATAATGTCATTTTAAAAAGAATTGATCAAGAAATCAAGATAACTTGTAAAAGGGGTAATCTTGAAAAATTGAAAATTTTTCCAAGTTACTAAATTTGAATGGTTTTGGTGCCAATTTCCAAGGACCATAACTTTTGATCCAAACAACCATTTTGAGTGATCCAAAGCTTGATTTATAGGTCTTCCCACATTCTACAAAAGCTTAAACTACCTAAAACTCCAATTCTTCATAGATTTTTAGTTATGGATGGATCAAAGTGGTGAAAAAAAATCAAAGATTAAACACTTAGTGAAAACTGCCTGAGTTTTCAGCCTTGAACCTCAATGTTCATGAGGATTTTTCAGTTGGATTAAAATAGTTTCAAGACAAACTATGATCACACATGGATTGTATCATGTTAGGGTTTTCTAAAAAGCACAAGAGCTTTCCATAACTCCATTTGAGCAAGGAGATATGATCCTCCCAAAATGGCAATTTCCAACTGTCATGTACAAGGCAGTTTTGTGAACTTTTGCTCGAGCTGGCCAAATTGTGAAACCTTAAGCCTTGTCACACTTCTAAAAACATATAAGAATCTTATCCAAGAAAGTACCTCTGATCCCCAAGCCTTTCAAGTCAAGACACCACCCCTTTTGGCATGTGGAATTTAATGTTCCAAATCCAAAAAACTCCAATTTGGTTTCAAGGCATTCAAGAGGTGCATTGAGGTGGCATAGACTGAGTCTTTGATCACTGAATGAGTTAATCCTTAGCTCTGCAACAAAGGACCATAGGCCTGCTGCACAGACCCAAGTCAATGGCCAAAGAAGACTTGGATTCCTTTATGCAACCATTGGCCACAGACCTGTACCAGTTACCATTCACTATTGATGCCAAAACAAACTTGTTGCACTATAAATAGACATCAATTGTGATCAGTTTGAGTACACCAAAGCACCCAAACTGATGCTTTACTCAAAATCTCTCTTTCACTCCAAATTTGCCTTCCATTTCAAGTCACTACTGAGTTTTTGAGTTAGAGAGCAATTCCACCATAACTCATGATCCAAACACATCCAATGTATCATGTAAAAGTTGTTCAAACAATCACCTTTGATCTGAAACACCAAAATAAAAAAGTCAACCTCCAAAACCTCAAAATTTGACTTTTTTTGCGCTTTTCAAGCCATGTCTTGATTCAGTCACTTTCAAAACCAAACAAAACCTCAAACACACTCCAAATATCATCCTCAAACTGTCCCAATTGGTTTCCCTCATCTGGAACACCATTTGAGAGAGTTGCCATCTTGGTCACTTTTGCCACTTTTGCAAGAAAGAGCCAATACTTGTTCCTGAGGATTCCGACTGGTTTTGATCATCCTAAAAGCTTCTAAGGGATCAATCAAGAGTGTCTAAAGCATTGGATTACTTCTGGCACAAGGATCTTGACAGTTAGCACAAGGAGCTTCAAGAGGTAAGTGCATCACAACTTGAACTCTCTAAATCATGCATTGCTTTGATGTCCATTGGTCATGGACATCTCATACATGTCATATATGTTGTGCTTGAACCAATTTTCCATGCTATTGTTGCCTGTATGATGAGATAGCATAGGACATGCAAATTTAGGCCTATTTTAAAATCACTATCGGATTTTAAAATAGAAACATTTTCTGAAAATTCCAAAAGCACCATTGGATTCCTCATGAAATTCTAGGCAAGATACACCTAAATTTTGTCCCAATCCATGGAGAAATGAGAAAGTCAGAGGCTTCATGCAAATTGCAAAAACTAGGCCATGCCTTGGGCAAGGGCCAGGCCATGGTGCCTTTGCCAGACCTAAAAACAAGGCACCCATATATGTTCATGGGGTGATTTTGATACGCGGATGTATCACCAACCTAGTGGTAGCATGCATGTGTGTTTGGCTAAGAGGTCGTGGGTTCAAGACCCACCCAGACCATTTTGCCATTTGCCATATTTTGCTATTTTTCACATTTTTATGGTTTTTGTTAATTAATTCCAAAATTAATTTCTCTCTCAATTTTAATTATTTTTTATTGTTTCTTTTTTTAAAAATTCACAAAAATATTAAAATATTTTATTTTACAAAAATTTCACAAAAATATTATTTGTTTCATATATATGGTATTTTTGTAAAGAATTATATTTTTATTTGTTTTTAGTCATTAAAAATATTTCTTTCTCTTGATTTTGAAAAATTCAAATGATTTTCAAATCATTCTATGAATGAAACTTGATTTTTCAAACATTAATCCAAGATCACAACTTGTTTTTCACACATGTTTGATAATTTTGATCATTTTAATTGAATTTTTATTCAATTAAAATACATTTTAAAAATCAAATTAGGGTTTTGATTATCTTCACCCTTACAAAATTTTTTTAAACACTTTGGGCCTCTAATAGAGTGTAAGACCCAACCCCCTTTGAAAACAAACATTTTTGGGCTTTAAACATTGTATTAGTCCCGACACGATCTTCAAAAACGACGGTGCGATCACTGTCTTTCACTGGGCCTACCCTTGTGTTGTAAGTCCCATTTCTTTTCTTTTTCAAACAATTTTGGGTCTCTAATAGAGTATAAGACCCAACCCCCCTTTGTACATAAATAAATGTGGGCCTCAGTCATTGTATAAGCCCCAATACAGCTTTTAAAAATGACGGTGCAATCACTATTTTCTTCTGGGCCTCTCCTTGAGTATAAGCCCTAAACTTCTTTTTAAAACAATTGTCTCTTTTGATTCAATTTCAAATTCATAGTTGTTATCAAAACTTTCTTCAATTTCTTGAACAACTAACCATACAGCTATGGAAGCTTGCCCACCTGTAAGTTTTAAACAGCTTTCTTTTACAGACTTGCATATATATATATATATATATATTTGTTTGTATTGCTGGAAGCTTTCTCACCTGTGATTCCTTCTATCCTCTTTTACATACTTGTCTATATATTCCATCTATATATATACTGGTATATCTGCTTAGAGTTTTCCCCGGAAATTAGGTCTAAGATTAAATAAAGCCAGTGCCCACTCTTTCAACACAGTCAAAACTAGTTCCCCATAGGAATTTCCAGGTACAGTCTTGCCTCCTTTTGGGCTTATACAATATGGAACAAAGAGAAAGGCATTATTCCAGGTGAAACTTTTCTCAGACTTTTTCTATTAGAAAATTTTCAAAGAAATTCACTTTTCCCCAGAGAGGATTAATTCCCAGTGAAACCTCTCTTGAATTTATTCAAACCATAGAACTGTTCACTAAAGAAAGGATTAATTCCCAGTGAAACCTTTCTAGAACTTTTCTTAAGTTTGGACCCACAAGCTTCCTAAAAGTATCCCCAACCTCCTCTTGGGCTTTGTACAAGGACCCTCAGGCTTATTAGAAGTTCTCATGCCTCCTCTTGGGCTTAGTACAAGGACCCAGTGACCTCTTAAAGGTATATGACAAAACCTAGTCATCCTTTGTTAGAGCAGTCTTCCTGAGTCAAAACATCAAACCAGGTTAGGGTTGATTCTCATCCCTTAAAACATTGGCCTTGTCTTGGGAATCATACAAAGATAATCCTCCAGATAAGAGCCAACCTCTCCATACAAGTAGACTTGGACAGTCTCATCTCCCTTTGGATTTCGAAGAACCCTTTTTATTTCCTTAAAGAACAGGAAATAACCCTGATCATTTCATCAAATCTCCAAGCAGAGTTAAAACCTCCACAGGTTTCATAACTCAATCTTTAAACCCTCACTCTAAATTTCCCCAATCAATGGCAATTTACTGTCAATAAACTCTCAAAAAGTTCAGGACCTCATGGTCTCTGACATTTTAACTCTTCTGTAATCCCCAGCAAGAGTTGATCCCCAAATATTGGACATATCTCTGGATCTTAATAATCCTCAGCAGAAGTTAGCCTCCTCTTAGGCTTTATATAAGATATTCCCCAGCGAGCCTCCTCTTACGCTTTGTATAATGATCATCCCTTAATTTTCAGCCTCAATCTTGGGCTTTGTATAAGACACCCCAAAAATATCTCTCCAGTAGAGTCACTTAATCCTTTTGCCTTAATCTTGGGCTTTGTACAAGACACCATATAAATATCCTACAGTTGAGTCAGTCAGGACTTTTCAGCCTCAATCTTGGGCTTTGTACAAGACAGATATCATAATTCCCCAAGCAGAGTCATTCTCTTTCAGCCTCAATCTTGGGCTTTGTACAAGACACCTAAATACTCTCCAACTTAGTCAATCCATTTAGCCTCAATCTTGGGCTTTGTACAAGACAAATTAAACCTTTCCCCAAAAGAGTCAACTCTCTTTCAGCCTCAATCTTGGGCTTTGTACAAGACAGATAAAACCTTTCCCCAAAAGAGTCAACTCTCTTTCAGCCTCAATCTTGGGCTTTGTACAAGACACAGATAAACACTCTCTTGTTGAGTCAGTCTTTCCCAGCCTCCTCTTAGGTTTTGTATAATGATCTACCCAATGGAGTCAATCAACCTCTTAGCTTCAACCTTGGGCTTTGATCAAGGCACACAAAAATCAACATCCCTTCAGAGGAAATCAAAATCTCTCTGCAGGAAGATATTTCTCTGAACAATCACACACCTAAACAGTTAATCAAAACAAACCCTAATCCCAGATAACTACTGTAAGTGGCACACTTGTTGATACAAACATCTAAGCTGTAGTCCATCTCTTATCCTGGTAAACTTCATCTAATTATTGTAAGTGGAAAGCCTCTGGATTATTTACATCCAAGCCAATGTCCTTCTCTTAGCATGAATTCCTAAGGAAAAATGGCATTACTCTACAACATAGTTAAAGTTTTCTCCATCAGGACAAATCCCCTTTAAAGGAAATTATGGCATTGCTGGACTCCATACATTCCAGTTAAAGTAATGCTCCTTTATAAACCAGTCACCCAAACAACTGTGATAAACAGATGAGATATCTCCCTTTAGAGATGACAAATTCTCTCTCAGTCAAACCTTTTAGCTTCAATCTTGGGCTTTGAACAAGACACAAATACAACCTTTTAGCTTCAATCTTGGGCTTTAAACAAGACACCAGACATCTTTTCCTCCCATAGAAATAGGAGGAACTATGATTGCTCTGATTTCCCGAGTATCTTTACTGGAATACGTAGGCATAAGATTGTGAAATCTTAGCGAGCATACTTATCAAAAACCTTAGGTCCAGTATCTTACCAAAAACATCGAAAAACCCGAAAAACAACAAAAACACTCTCTCTCTCTCTCATACATTCCCACAAAGAAGAAATTTTCCCATTTACAGACAAACACCATCAAGTATAAAAGTAGAACCTAAAACTATCAACCCATGGATAACCATGTATAGGATGGGTAATTGACAACTCCCCATTGTATAACCTGACCCCGAACTCCCCAATCTCTCTTAAGCATTTGTTCAGTTAAACATTCGCGTGCAAGGTTAGTTTTAGATAGCTTCCCTTTCCCTTCCATATTCACGGGATAAATAAGAAATCAGAAAGTAGCACCTAACGTTCCTCCCATTGAGGTGAGGAAATTCCCCTGGCGATAAGGTTGTCGCGTCACCGACAAAAATCGCACGCTACAGAAAAATAGCGACTCTACTGGGGAGCCAAAGTAGGATTATAGTTCCTAAGAGGTCTAGGATAATTAGTTTTAGGTACTATACTATACTATATATATATATATATATATATATATATATATATATATACTGCTTTTCCTACTTGATATCCGTGTTTATTTTTCTGCCAATGGGAATGCGATTGATACGCATGTGGAAAGTTTGAGAGAAACCATAAGATAAGTGATGGCATAGATGGGGAACATTTATCGGGAGTGATTCCTGACTAAGTTGAACCTGGTGGACCATCGAATCAGTGGAGGTACCCGTGTGATACTATGCTGAACAACCGTTAGTTGTGAAAGAAGACGATATCTTAGTGCGATACCCGTGAAACTGAGGATTTAGTAGACATTAACCATATGGCCATTTGGTAGTGCGGTGACTATCGAGAATAGTTGATACGCGATACTACACTCAAATTGAGATTTATCCTAGGATGCTACAGCTCGCTCGGGTGAACCAACTTGCTGTTGATGTTCCTAGGGCGGTCAATGATTTTGGGAACCTTAGAACCTGTTCTACAGGTACAAAATTGTCCAAAATAGTACAACCTTTGGGGATGGGTAGAGCCATGACTCCATGCTCGTGACGCTGAACCTTTGAACCCATTTTTTTCAATTATTTTGTGTGCTACATTCATGCATTCATCTAAACAACTCTTTTCAAACAAGAAAAAAACATTTTTCAAATTAAACTAAACAATAAATTGTAAATATCAGAGATTACGTTATGGATTTTGGTAGAAGAAAGACGCACAAGTACACCTTCAAGGCTCCAAAACTAGAGGATTTAAGGAAGTTGGCAAGGATGATTACCAACCCTGAGGCTTTTAGAGCTAAACACAGAGGATTATTATCTTTATTAAGGGTCCATGTAGTTGAAGGAATTCTGTCTACGCTAATTAAGTTTTACGATCCAGTTTATCACTGCTTCACTTTTTCGGATTACCAACCCTAGAGGAGTACTCTCACCTGATTGATTTACCTATCACTGGACTGGAAGAAATTCCAAAGGAACAAACCATTGTAAGAGCAATCTATTTGGACGAGTCAGAGGTCAGGGCTCACATAACCACTAAGGGAGGAATTCAGGGTTTACCAGCTAAATTCCTGATTGAGAAAGCCCTATACTTTTCCAGTGTAGCTGTCGCTCCCAAAAGATTCGCATCCAACGGTACAAACGCGAGAGTGGCGCAGAAGACACAGAGTCGCCAACAATGTGTATTTATCCCGGGAGAGGGAAAGAAAACACTGCATAAACCTGAAGAAAAAGGGGGAAATACATGGTCATCGCAACCATAATCCGGGTTCGGGAGTCGGTTATGCGAGGGGAAGGTGTTAGCACCCCACGCATCCATCGTACTCGATGGGATCCACGCTTGTTGTCTAAACGGAGGGTGAGCTGTCCTACTATCTATGGTTGAACAAAAGAAAATGGGGATGGGGGTGACTAAGACGGACTCAGTAGGACATATTCGATGCCCTAGGCCTATGTACTCCCTCAGTGCAATGGGAAAGTCAGAGTCAACGTAGTTCGGATGGGAACTGTGGGGGAAGGTTGCTCGCTAAGACAATCGCTGTCTTGTGCCTACATATCCTTATTCGGACGAGAGAGAGAGAGAGGAATCAGAGCTAATGTAGTTCTTGGGTACGACCACGAATGGGTGAGTGTTTTTTATGAGCGACGTTAGATTTACGTCCGGCAGTTAGGGTCGATGTCTGTTTGTGACTCAGACGGAAGGTAACGTGCTCTTTTCTGAAAATGGTCTGGAACCAAACAATCCCGAAGGATAAAAATATTTGAATTTGTTTTTGTGTTTTTTAGACAGAAGTGTTTTTTAAGTTAGTTCATAACTTGCATTGCACCAAAGTCTAGGGCACAGGGACAAATACTTAACGAATCATCCTAAGACAGGACGCTCGCTAAGCACTCTAGAAAGATGAGAGGAAACCCCTCATTTCTCATTCCCCATGCTTAAGGCTCGTGCGCAATACACTTTATCTTTATTAAGTGTTTTCAAGAAGTTTTGAGATGAGAAGAGAGAAGACACAAAGGAAACTCTAAAGGGAAACTAAGAGTCATAATGTTATCATGCATGGATGACCTATGGTTAGTGAGGCTTAGGAGAGACGACTACCTAAAACCTAATGCTAATCCTACTCCAAGCTTAATCAAAAATTAAGTTGGACTAGGTAGCACTAAAGGGAAAGAATCCAAGACTTTAACAAGTCTTGAGATTCATGGGAGGAAGAGAGTGAAAGAGAAGAAAAAGAATGAGAAGGAGAAGATGAGATACAATAAGTGGCAGCAAGCACATTATATCATAAATGTCCAACTCAAATCAATGAACAAGTCTCAAAGACCAATGCAAAACAATTCAAGTAAGTCTGCAAAGATAATCATGAAAGAATGCAAGCATACTTGTATGAAATGCACAATTAAGCACACATGGACTTCATATCAAAATGAAATGAGAAAAACAAGATGAAGATGAAAACAAGTCAGAACCAAGCTCATATTATCATCAACAATTCTCATGTGCAAAAGGAAATCAAAGCATGAAACAATATGATCCAAAGAAGTCCACAAAAGGAAAGGTAATGATATTCATCACAATTCAAACCAAATGCATTTAACTATGCTCAAGTGAAATGAAAACCAAGTAAGGAACTCAAGGGGCAGTAGCATATGCATCAATATCATAACAAAACCAAACTCAAGTCATACAAGTCCAAACATTAAGCAACACCTTCAAGACATGCACCAAAGTAATCCACAAACAGAGGACAAAGTTCCAACACTTAAGCATACTCAAACATGATTCAAACATGATCCGCAAATGGCAAAATTAAGTATTAAAGGACCTCAACCAGGGGTAAACATCATACCAAATGTACAAGCAAAGAATTAAGAAGAAACTCAAGCAAATAGGCATGGCAAGTCAACTTGTGTAAAGAGAGGTCAAGATATAATCATGCATAAGTCACTTAAGCACAAACAAGCAAACATATATCAAATGACATTCAAAAATTGTGAGATTAAAACTCAAATGACCTAAGTCAGAAACCAATCACATGTCAAAAGATCTCACAAAAATTCACAAGTTAAGCACCTCAAACAAATGAGCAAGGATCACATAAGAACCATGATTAAAAATGCAAAAGAGAGGGACTAAAACGCAATATGAAAAGGTTTTAAAAATATGAGAAAAATGTTTTTATGAACTTCAAAGTGTCCTTTGAAGTATACAAAAAGAATGGAATGCATATCATGAATAGATGATGAGAACAAAAATCAACAAGGCAGGGTGTGCACAATTGAAACAAATTCAAAAGAAATTAATCAAACAATTAATTCAGATGCACAAAACAAAATAAAAATAAAAAATAAAATTTGCCAAAATTTATAAAATCCTAAAGATGACTCATGATTTTGTTTTAGAATTTTTGGATGCATAAATCTATTTTTAAAAATTAGAAATGAAAACTATGCAAAAAGAAAATAAAAAGGGAAGAATAAATGCCAGGGGGTGCAAACAACAACAAATTCACATTCAGAATGGAAAATGGGCTCAAACAGGGAGTTTGGAAAGCAAAGAAACATCAAGTCCAGTCCAAATCAAATAGTCAACGCACTCAAAACAAAGGGTGGACCCAGGTCAAACATCTTGACTTCATACAAACCATCAGATCAATCCAACGCTTCCCATCAAGTCAACAAAACCAACAAGTATTCAAGATCAGCATGCAAGATTAAGAGGCACACAATAATAATGGTACACGTGCACACACTATGACTAATTAGAAATTAAAAGGAATCACATGAAAGGCACATGAGGTTTTTAATGCGTTGGCATGAATGCAACCATCAGATTAAATCAACACATGGTAATCAGTCAACCAGTTACTTAAGCACAAACAAGCAAACATATATCAAATGACATTCAAAAATTGTGAGATTAAAACTTAAATGACCTAAGTCAAAATCCAATCACATGTCAAAAGATCTCACAAAAATTCACAAGTTAAGCACCTCAAACAAATGAGCAAGGATCACATAAGAAACATGATTAAAAATGCAAAAGAGAGGGACTAAAATGCAATATTAAAAGGTTTTAAAAATATGAGAAATTTTTTTTTATGAACTTCAAAGTGTCCTTTGAAGTATGCAAAAATAATGGAATGCATAGAATGTATAGATGATGAGAAAAAAATCAACAAGGCAGGGTGTGCACAATTGAAACAAATTCAAAAGAAATTAATCAAACAATTAATTCAGATGCACAAAATAAAATAAAAATAAAAAATAAAATTTGCCAAAATTTATAAAATCCTAAATATGACTCATGATTTTGTTTTAGAATTTTTGGATGCATAAATCTATTTTTAAAAATTAGAAATGAAAACTATGCAAAAAGAAAATAAAAAGGGAAGAATAAATGCCAGGGGGTGCAAACAGCAACAAATTCACGTTCAGAATGGAAAATGGGCTCAAACAGGGAGTGTGGAAAGCAAAGAAACATCAAGTCCAGTCCAAATCAAATAGTCAACGCACTCAAAACAAAGGGTGGACCCAGGTCAAACATCTTGACTTCATACAAACCATCAGATCAATCCTACGCTTCCCATCAAGTCAACAAAACCAACAAGTATTCAAGATCAGCATGTAAGATTAAGAGGCACACAATAATAATGGTACACGTGCACACACTATGACTAATTAGAAATTAAAAGGAATCACGTGAAAGGCACATGAGGTTTTTAATGCGTTGGCATGAATGCAACCATCAAATTAAATCAACACATGGTAATCAGTCAACCAATCAAATATTAAACAAGATGAGTGGTCCAGATTTGTGGTACATGGTAATAATCATGGAGATGCACACATACACGTTAAAATGAAAACCAATAGAAACACGTGAAATTAATGTGTTGGCTAATTGTGAGCCATCAGATCAACACAACCAACGACTGTGATTACATCTTCTCCAAACAAACCCTCAGCCGTCTGAAAAAGACCAGGTGCCGGAGCCCTAGCTCCGGTCACCTTCTCCGGTGACCTGCAACTTCAAAATTCCCAGAAAATGCAAACGACTACACTATTCAAACCAGAATTTCACAAGGATCATGGATATGCAATTAGTTCCACCAAATGATCAATGCACAAGCCAAATCGAAGGAAAACAAGTTAGATCTAAAAACTTCAATCATCAAATACTCCCATGATACACGTCCAAAACTCACACAAAATAGATTAGAATGATCAGTGAACATCATAGATCATAATGCACACAACAAAATCAAGTTCTATGATGGTGAAAAGTAAGCTTACCTGAACCTTGTAGAACTTGAAATACGCCAAGAAAAACCTCTGGAAGCTGCAGATCTACTCCTTGGAACCTCTAATTGCAAAATAAATGCAACTAGAGCTTGGAATCGTGCTAGATCTTGAAGTTTGAAGAAGTTGAATCCAAATCCGATTATGGCCAAAACCTCAGTATGAGCTTCAATCAGTGGTTGATTCTTGCTCTATTCTCTTCACTGATCAAGAATATGAAGAGAAATCTCAAAGAAACTTCAAGGAGAGTGAGTTTCGAAGAGAGAAAGTATGAGAGTAAAACTTTAAATCTGAGCAAATGAGAGTGCATGACCTAGTAGTGAGGGCATGAGTTAGCTTATATACATCCCATTAGAGCACTGATCACAATTAACAAATGATTAATCCCTTGGTTAATGAGTTTTTGGAGTGTTTTGAAAAAATGCAATTTGTGATGTATCCCCTAATCCACACGTACAAAGGCCATGAGATAAGCATGGATCACTCACATTTCCCTTGCTGATCACCAATGGATTGGAATTGGGCCTTGTGATGGCTTGGTTTGTAAGTTTTAATCCATCTTGCAAAATTACACTTTGTGAAATAAGTGAGGTACAAGTAATGAAATGGAGTGAAATAAAGGTGAAAAATGGTCCTCATAGAATGTAATTTGATGTTGTAATGTGACATGAAGCAATAGAACCAAATATAGGTCAATATGAACCAAAATGCAAAAGGTGTAAAAATGACACCATAAGAAAACCCTAAAATCACCTTGCCTTGTTTTGGTCATATCTAGAGTTCCACAAATGATATGGATATGTTCTAGTACTTTTTGGAAATGGGAGAGAAAGATCTTCAACTTTCATGTTGGAGGAAAATTCATTTGAAGCTTCCTTGATAATGAAAAGTCAAGTTGAATGTAGTGGAAAAACTGCCAAAATGGAAAGTTCTCATTATAGGTCATTTTCCAAATTTAGTAACTTTTGTAAAAACTCTTAATTCTTGATAAATGGTATGAAACTTGACCCTTGAAGACCATATGAGGATGTGAGACCTTGAAAACCCTGAAGAGAACCTCAAAATTCCATAGTTGACTTTCCTCCTTACAGTTGACTTTTGCTTACCTCACAAGTAACTGATCCACTGAACATCTTCCACAATGAACCACTAGCCAAGCCTTCCTCTGTGAGTACTTGTGAGCATATGAAACCCCATGAGAGCATGCTTGAATCCACAAAGTTCAACAAGAATCTCTTTTGAAACCAAAACCCTAATTGGTCCCTCTGGTTATGAGGGAAAGATTCACTTGAAATCTCTTGCCAATCTTGATCTTGTGAAGATATGATGATCCCCTCAAACCACCTTGAGGCTTGAGACTCCTCTGAGATGAACTAAGTACCTTGATCCCATGCTAATAACCAATGCTATGCACAAATGCTAATGCAAGAAATGCAAAGAAACATAAGCCAGTTAGCTAAAAGCAAGAAGGCAAATTTTGGGGTGCTATAGCTGCCCCTATTCAATCAACTTGGACCTGAAAGGGTGATAGCAACAACTTTCAGACATTCAAGGTAGAAGGTGATTGAATACAAAAAGAACCCAGAAATTTGCAACCTGGTGGTAAGATACAAAATGAAGTGCTAACGAGGACGGCCGAAGACGAACTCGAAAAGGTAGACCGACCGAAGGCAGACTACGCTGGGGAGAAACAAAATAATACGAGCACGACCGAGAGCGGACTCGAAAAGAAATACCGACCGAAAGCGGAATTTCAACAATAAACGAGTACGACCGAAAGTGGACTCGAAAAGAACGACCGACCGAAGGCGGAATTTCAACAACAAACGAGTTCGACCGAAAGCAGACTCGAAAAGGATAAACGAGTACGACCGAAAGCGGACTCGAAAAGGCTAAACGAGTATGACTGAAAGCGAACTCGAAAAGGATAAACGAGTACGATCGAAAGCGAACTCGAAAAGGATAAACGAGTACGACCGAAAGCGGACTCGAAAAGGATAAACGAGTACGACTGAAAGCGAACTCGAAAAGAAAGACCGACCGAAAGCTGAATTTCAAACAGCAGATGAGTACGACCGAAAGCGGCCTCACTGGAGATATGAGAGCAAACGAGTACGACCGAAAGCGGACTCGAAATGAAAAACCGACCGAAAGCGCTCTTTCGACAACCACATGAGTATGACCGAAAACGGACTCAGTGGGGATACAAAGGATAAAGAGTACGACCGAAAGCGAACTCGAAAAGAAAGACCGACTGAAAGCGGAATTTCAAACAGCAAACGAGTACGACCGAAAGCGAACTCGCAAAGAAAGACCGATTGAAAGCGGAATTTCAAACAGTAAACAAGTACGACCGAAAGCGAACTCGCAAAGAAAGACCGACCGAAAACGGAATTTCAAAGAGAAGACAAACCACATGGGATACTTCTACTGGGGAAAATGAAATAACAAAGAGTACGAGGACGGTCGAAGACGAATTCGAAAAGAAAGACCGGCCGAAAACGGACTTTCCAACCCAAGATAAGTAGAATCAACGGATCTACAAAGATAACTCTGCTGGGGAATAGAGAAACCTAAACAGACAACTCTGCGGGGAAGTGTAGGAGGAACCAACAAGAAGGACGAATCCACTGGTTACGGTGTAGTGTTAAACAACCTCTCCTGAATCATGTCACTTTCTGCTGGGGAAAGGAACTGGTAAGGAAATCAAACCTAGCTTATGCTTCGAATGCATATGTTTGAATTTTGCCGTAATGCTCCACACAAAGTGGAAATGCTACGCGTTTGGGAGGATGCGATGCAAGAATACTTATGCAATGCAAAAGAGGTGCCTCAGCAAAATTAATGCTGAAGGCGAAGGCAAACTCCACTGAGGACGACAAAAATAAATTGTCCTCCGAAATAAGAGACCCTGCCGAGAAAGACTTCCCTCTGCTGAGGAAGACAACGATCACAAATTCTGCTGGAGATGGATGAATCTCCGAGAGAAAACCCACTCTGTTGGGGAATATTAAGATACACCACTCTGCTAGAGATGGACGAAACTCCGAGAGAATACCCACTCAGCTGGGGAGGGAGACGAATACTGAAGATGGAAACTCCTTCACCGGGGATCACCAAATACTTCAGAACCTGGATTTGACGCCTGCCAAAAACAATTGGACTCAAGACCTGCTGGGGATACCATTCACCACCAGACTCTGCTTGGGGATATGAGCACCTTTAGACTCTGCTTGGGGAGACAAGTCAATAATTTTGAACCTGCTTGGGAGATGCTCTTACCTTTACCCTGTCGGGGAATGCTAGTACTTTTACCCTGCTAGGGATTAGATCAAACCGTTGTCGGTGAGACTATACTTTCTAACCAATTGAGGAAAGTAGACCCCAGGACTCTGTGGGGATAATAACATATTTGTCCATGAATCTCCTACTGGAGATACAAAAACATCCACCATAGAGCAATCAGCTTCTGAATGCTTGCTGGGGAATAATCCAAACACAACCTCGGCTGGGTATACAACCCTCTGCGCTCCTGCTGAGGGAAGATGAGCCAAATTACAACTATGGCTGAGGGTAAACCTCTTATACCCTGCTGAGGGGGACGATCCTCAACGGCTCCGTTTGGGAAATCACTTCTTTATACTCTGTTGAGGAAGACGATCCTCGATACTCTGACTGGGGAGAGCATCAAACTGCTGAGGACGATCAGACTTCAAAGTTGGGGAGCAACTCTACTGGAGAGGTACACCTGTCATCCTGCAAAACCAAACAGAAAGGTCTACGTGCAAAAATGATTACTTTGATTATCATCATAGTGACTGACGCCTAAGCAATTGCCACCGTTTTCCAACTTGTTTCATAAAGCTCAACATTTTAGCAAGTAATGTTTATAAAAAATATCGGACATTTTCACAAACAAAACAGGTAAAACAAAAACACAAATGGAAAGCTTTTTGAGTGAAATGCAAATTTTATTGAATGGATTGGCCTGTAAATAGGCATTTACATTTGGAAGCAATTCTTGGAAAGAGGTAATTGCGCAAAAAAGTAAAAGAAAATATACATGTTGGCAATGTGGGGAACAGACATCCACCATGACTTGACTCGGCTATAACCTATATGACTTGTTTATCCGCAGATGCTTTGACCTTTGAAGATGACTGACTGGACTGATTCCTTTCCTTCGAATTTTCCAAGTGTGAATAGTGATCATAGATCGAACGCGGATCGTAGTCTTTGCTTTTAAATCCCTAACTTTTGACTGGATCGCCCTTTTCGGGTTTTCAATCCACCGGGATACCCATTTTTGCCAAAGTTTCCTTTTCAGGTTTTCAACCTTGCGGGTTTATTTCTTTTTTTTTATCCCTAATTTTTGCTCGAACCTTTTCTTTTTATGGTTCGCTAGGATGCCCCATTTTTGCCTGAACCTTCTTTTTGTGTTCAGCGGGTCTCTTTTATGTAAAGTATTTTTTGACTACATCCGCGTTCACAGGGGACGTAAAATCTTCGCCATCCATAGTCGAGAGTAATAAGACTCCACCAGAGAAAACCAGTGTTACTACATATGGCCCTTCGTAACCTTTAGGAGTCCTCAGTATGCTCTAGCATCTTAGTTTTCCCAACGTTTGTAACCTTCAGGCCCAGTGGCTTCTGCTGAAGTTTCCGGATCTCCAGTGATCGGCGGAACATATCCTTCCGGGATATAGTTAACAGGCATGCCCCAGGGATGATCTTTCGGCATTTTGTACCTAGGATCATACTTCTCCACTATGGGCGTTGAGGTGATCTCTGAGATCACAGTTCTTTGTAGCTGAGCTTCTGCCATGGCTTGCATGTCGTTACGAAGCTTTCTCATATCCTCTCTTAGAGCGTCGATCTCTTCTTTCAACTCTCTGTTCTCTTCCTCAAGATCATCCATCTTTTTCTGATGATTGGCTCGAGTATTGTACGAATGAGACAGTTTAACTCTAGAATCGAGACACAAACGTGAGATTCGTAGGTAAGGAGAATACGTAGCATGAGAATGATGAATGCAATGATTATATAAATTGTTTTTTGGTTTAATCAAAATAAACTTTGACAATTAGATTGCAAATATCAAACAGTGGGAAAACCCAGTTTTATTGGATTCAGAGGATTACGAAAATAGAAATACAGTAGATTACAAGGTGCGGAAACAGAAACCTAAGCTAAGGGGTCCCGAGTCTTCTCTGAGGAGAAACTGGGTGCTGATTCTGGTACTTTCCTTTTCTTGGACCGGGGCTCTTGGGCCGTTGTCGGGTTGTCATTCCTTTGCCAGGTGAAAGGAGCGAGCAAATTCCTTTGGTCATCCTGATTTTCTACAGAATGATGCTCCAAAATTTTAATCAGAGCATCTTTATCCTTCAGTAGTTGTTGTATTTTGATACACTCCACATTGAGAGTGCGGTACTTGTTCTTCCAAGACCTTTTCTCCCGCTGAACTTTGTTGAGAGTAACCTGGAGTTTTTCCGTTTCAGTCATGAAGTACATGACAGACTCCCTTGGCGGAAGAACTCCGTGACGAGGATAAGGAATTTTTAGCTTGAGAGCTCTAGTTTGTACCTAGTGGAGGTAAGGCTCCACCGAGACACAGTCCGGTTTTCCTAGAGGCTCTCCTCCTTTCTTATGAACATGTTTCCAAGCGTGCACTATTTCCATCTTTAGTGCTCTATCATTTTCCCTTTCTTTGAAGAAAAGACCTTCCAGATGAGCATTCCGCGGGACATGCCTCATTGGGTATCCAAATTGACAACGAACCAATACTAGATGGTAATTGATTCCTCCCTTAGTTCCTATGAGGGGTACGTTGGGGAAGTTTCCACAACGGTCAATGATCCTGATTCCCTCATAAATCCTATTGCACCAATCTATGTCAGAGTTGGTAAGAGACATGATTCTCTGCGACCAACGTAAAGTATTCTTTTGATCCCAAAAAGCAGCAGACTTAGGCAAATGGGAGATAAACCATTTGTATAGCAGAGGTACACAACATGTGATCTCCCCTCCGCTGTACAAATTCCCTAAGTGTACAGAATGATATGCATTTGCGAGTAAAGTCGGCGCAGGGTTTCCAATGAGAGAACCCTTAATGGAGTTAATATCGACGAAGTTATTGATGTTGGGAAACAGAAATAACCCGTAAGTGAGTAAGACAAAGATGCTTTCAAAAGCAGTCACGTTCCCTATACTAGTGAAGTACAGGGCCTTCTTTGTCAAGAACTGGGCTGGCAAACCTTGTATGCCACCCTTAGTGGTCATGTGAGTCCTGACCTCTGACTCGTCCAAATAAATTGCTCTTGCAATGGTTTGATCCTTTAGAATTTCTTCCAGTCCAGAAAAAGGAGCTCGATCAGTGATGTGTAAATCGATCAAATGATAATACTCCTCCAGCGTTGGTGCTAGCTGATAATCCGGGAATGTGAAACCGTGATAAACCGGATCGTAAAACTGAACGAGTGCATCCATGATTCTTTTAATTACTTGAACCCTTAACAGAGGTAGCAGGCCTTCGTACTTGGCTATGAAAGCTTCAGGGTTAGTGACCATTCTCGCCAAACCTCTTAAATCCTCTAACTTTGGAACCTTGAAAGTGTACTGATGAGTTCTCCTCCTACCGAAATCCATGAGCGCAATCTTTTTTCTGACATTTGCAATCATTGTCTTAGTTTAATTTGAAAAAAGGAGAGACTAGAAGAGAAGATTTTCTTTGATGTAATGTTTTTTTTTAAATGAATGCATGAATGCAGCACACAAAAACATAGAAAAAACATGGGGTCAAAGGGTCGGTGTCATGGAGTCAAGGCTCTACCCGTCCCAAAGGTTTATACTAGTGATTTTTGTACCTGCCTCTCAACATCATCAACTCTATCGAGAAAAACACCAGCGGGCCAGGAACCGTGCTAGGTGATGTTTTTTCGAAGAGTCCTCAGAAGAGGGTGGTATCGCGTGACAACTATTTCCGATAGCTTCCACACCACTAAAGGGGTTTTTCCTAGGTGTATACTCAATCTTTCCACATGCGGCATCACACGCATTCCCATTAGCAGAAAAATAAACACATATATCAATTAGGAAAAGCAGTATATATATTTTTCCTAATGTCCTAGACTTTTAAGAGCTATGAATCCTATGTTCCCGACAGAAAATGGCTCCCCGGCGGAGGCGCCACTCTGTGGTTCCCTCCCAACTTTAAAGGTTTTGACCTAAGATCCTAGCGAAGTCAACAAAAAGTCCTATCCCAGTGAAATCCCAAGGAAAGAAAGCAGGCCCCATAGTGGGCGCCACCTTTCTGTGGCACTTTTTAAGGTTTCTACCTAAGAGATGGGAAGAGAACAAGATCTCGAGCTTCCCCAGTGAAGTCGCCATTTTTCTGTGGAGAATGGTGACGAATAATGACTAAGGTGAGATAGATCCTAATGACACTTCCCCAGTGAAGTCGCCATTTTTTCGGTAGCGAGCGATTTTAGACGTGGTTGCGAAGCACTATCGCTTTAGTACTACAGTTCGATTCATTTTTTATCCTATTGAAGCTGATGAAGGAAGGGAAATAGATGTCTCCAATTAACCCTGCTTGCAAACTGAGTTTGAACAGATAACTGTTGGTTTACAGATGCTACAAAGATTGTGGGCCTCTCTTAGGTTATTTTGTTAAAATAGTGCTAGGGCGATTGGCGGGAGATTAAGACTGATGCTTTTGACATGTGAGGGTACGGGATTTGGGTTTTGGATTAGTGTGCTCGCTAAGATTTTTCTTTCAATCTTATGCCTACGTATTCCCGTTTACCGAAACAGGGAAATCAGAGCGATCGTAGTTCCTCTTATTCTATGGGAGGAAATGGTGTTTTGGTGTCTTGTTCAAAGCCCAAGACGTGAAGCTGAAGGTGGTTTGTATCTTGTTCAAAGCCCAAGATGTGAAGCTGAAGGGTCTATTTGTATCTTGTTCGAAGCCCAAGATGTGAAGCTAAAAGTTTCGTCTTTAGAGAGAATTTTTCATCTCTAAAGGGGTCTGTTTGTCACAACTGTTGGGTGACTGACTATAAAGGAGGATTACTTTAACCGAGATATGTGAATCCTAGCAATGCCATAATTTCCTTTATAGGGGTTTTTGACCTGAAGGAGAAGACTTTAACTCAGTGTAGAGCAATGCCATTTTTCCTTAGGAATTTTCTCATGCTAAAAGAGGGGCAGTGGCATGGATGTAGATGATCCAGAGGCTTGCCGCTTACAGCGATTAGATGAAGGGAAAGGAGTTGTTGATGTTTGTATACTGTGAACGAGGCACAGTTTTGATGCTAAAAGGTTGATTGGTTCAACCGAGGTTTCCTTATAAAAGCCTAAGAAGAGGCTATTGACCCCACAAGAGGGTGATTTTTGTGTGTCTAGTACGAAGCCCGAGAGAGAGTCTAAAAGGGTTGACTCTACAGGAGAATCTTTTATATGTGTCTTGTACAAAGCCCAAGACGGAGGCTAAAAGTTGACTCAACAAGAGAGTCTTTTATACTCAACAAGACAGTGTTTATGTATCTCGTACGAAGCCCGAGATAGAGGCTGAAAGGTTTGACTCAAAAAGAGAATCTTTTATACTCAACAAGAGAGTGATTTGTATCTCGTACGAAGCCCGAGATGGAGGCTAAAGGTTTGGCTCAACAAGAGAGTCTGAAAAGGTTAACTCCACTGGGGGAGAATCATTGTACAAAGCCCAAGAGGAGGCTAGGGTTACTGTTCCAGTTGAGTGACAGGTCCAGTATGCTGATTTAAAGAGAAAATCAGTTCTTATATGAGTATTGTGTGCACTCAAGGATTTGATTCGAGGATCAGGGTTATTTCCTGTTCTTTAAGGAAATGGGAAATCCAAAGGGTATTGAGACTGTCCGAGTCTACGGGTTTCATCTCCTAGCTTTGAGAGGAACTTGAGAATGTCTTTGAGACTCAAGAAAATTAGACTGTCCAAGTCTAGAGTTTCATCTTTTGTACTACGTTTAAGAAACAGCAGTTGCAAGATCTAGACTTTTTGAAAGACTGTTCTATTAGGATGACTAATTTCTGTTCCTATACCTCTAGGAGGCCGTCGGGACAATTTGTACAAAGCCCAAGAGGAGGCTGGAAACTTTTAAGAAGCCGAGGGACAATTTGTATGAAGCCCAAGAGGAGGCTATCATTCCCGGAGGAAGAAATCATTTATACGAAGCCTAAGAGGAGGCTGTGAATACTTCTAAGAAGCCGACGGGTCCTTATACAACGCCCAAGAGGAGGCGAGGATGCTTTTAAGAAGCCTGTGGGTCCCCAAACCCCGAGAAATTCAAGACAGGCTATTCATAGAGAATAGATCAAGCCAAGAAAGTTCGAGAATTTGGAAGAAACTCAAAAGATGCCATTCATGGAGAAAAGATCATCTCTGGGGAATAGAGTTTCTTTGACGATTTCTAAAGGTGACAGTCTGTGAAAGGGTTCACCGAGAATGCTGCCTTTCACGTCTCCATATTGTTTAACCCCAAGAGGAGGGAAGACTGTATCTGGTAATCCTATGGGGATCTAGTTTTGTCTATTTAAGAGTAATCAACAGGGCTTAGTGCTAGACGTAGTTGCCGGGGAAACTCTAAATATCTATACTATTATTACACAGTCAATGTGAGTTTATGAAAGAAGACTTACAGTGAAACAGCCCACAATACAGTTATATGTATATGAAAGCGGATAAAGAAAGCATATAACCACTTACTCGGTTGTAGAGCTTCCATGCTGTTTGGTTAGTTGTTCAACAAAGAAAGATTGAAAACAACAGTATATTCAAAATCAAAGGAGAAAGTGCTTTGAAATGAAAGATTGGGGCTTACAGCTCAAGGAGAGGCCCAAGGTTTTTATCAGTGATCGCACTATCATTTTGTACAGAGGGACTTATACAAGTGACTGAGGCCCAAAAAGGTTTTTTGTACAAAGGGATGAGTCTTACACTCTCTCAAGAGGCCCAAAGAGTTTTAAAGAAAAGAAGTGGGTCTTACTACTCGAGGGTAGGCCCAGATGTCTTTTGTTTTGAAATGGCGATCGCGCCGAGATTTTGAAAACGCAGTGGGTCTTATATAATGACTGAGGCCCAAAATGGTTTAGTTTTCAACGGGGGTTGGGTCTTACACTGTAATAGAGGCCCAAAAGATTTTGAATGGGTCTTATAACTCGAGTAGAGGCCCAGGGATTGTTTTTCAACGGACGATGATCGCGTCGAACTTTTTGAAATACAACGGGACTTATACAATAAGTGAGGCCCAAAATAGGTTTGTATTTACATAGGATTGGGTCTTACACTCTATTAGAGGCCCAAAAGTGTTTGAAAAAGTTTGATGAGGGTTGAATTAATCAAAACCCTAATTTGTTTCCAAAATGTATTTTAATTGAATAAAAAATTCAATTAAGATGATCAAAATTGTTTAACATGTGGAAAACAAATTGTGATCTTGGATTAATGTTTCAACAATCATGTTTTGACCTACAAAATGATTATAAATCATAAAAGTTTGTAAAATCAAGAAGGAAAAAATATTTTAAATGTCAAAAACAATTAAAATATTAATTCTTTGCAAAAATATCAATTATATGAAATAAATAATATTTTTGGGATTTTTTGGTAAATTAAAATATTTTAACATTTTTGTGAATTATTAAAAAAAGAATCAACTCAAAATCATTAAAACTCAGAGAGAAATTAATTTTTGAATCAATTAATAAAATCACAAAATTCAAATATTTGAATTTTCAAAAAAAGGGCGCCAAGAACACCCAAGAACACGTGCGTGTTCTGAGTTTTGCCCAGATTTGCATTTTTTTCTCCAATCTCACTGAATACTTGATGGAATCATGCAAACCACATATCAATCTGCTCGTTTCAACCTCACGATCATGTCTATGGTCTTTAATTTCATTTATTTTTAACATGGAATAAGAAATCAAGACAAAACCTCAAGAACCCTAAAATTTGCATGAAGGCTGAGAATTTTGATACACGATTTAAACAAAGCAATTAATTGAGGGGAAACATTCTATGCATGATTATGAACATTTGGCAAAAGTATTGTGCGAGGAAATATGCATAGATTAAGAGATGACCAAGTTTAGGCTTACTTGAAGGTCGTGACAGCAAGAGCAATGTGATTTTTGAGTTGGAGGTGTTACAGATGAGTTATGATGATTTGAACAGCTTCCCTACACCCTATGGAGTGTGTTTGAATGCTTGGACTTGATTGGAAATGGCTGGATCACTTCATGGCATCTCAGCTGTAACTTGGTTAAAACCTTGAGCAACTGGCTGGTGATTCTTAGAAATCAGTGTTCTAGATGTTGTTTAAGTGTTTGGATCACTTCTATATGATGTTTATGAGGTGTGTGTGTGTGTGATTGGTTTGATTGGAAAAGCTCTCAAACTCAAAACCCGATAATGACTTGAGGCAAAATTGGAGTGAAAGAAGAGATTTTGAGGAAAGCATCTGTTTGATGGATTTGGTGTACTCAAACTGATCACAAATGAGCTCTATTTATAGTAGAGCAAGTTTGTTTTGCAAGGAATAGTGAATGGCAACTGCAGCAGAGGTTTGGCCAATGTTGGCAAATGAAAATCCAAGTCTCCTCTAGCCATTGACTAGAGGTTTGAGCACAGAGCTTTGGTTCCCTACTTATTGGAGGAATCTTGACTGAATTCAGTTGCAAATGTGTCAGTCCATGCCACCTCTAAGCATCTATTAAATGCTTCAATCCAAAATTGGAGTCTTGTCCCTCTTTTAGGGATTTCTAGGTTTGGCATGCTACTTCTTGTTCCAAAGACTTTGGAGGCTTGGCTCAGTGATTGTCCCCTTTAGATTTGATCCTCAGATGTGTCCAAGATGATGACAAGACTTGGAATTGGCTGATTTTGGAAAATCGATCAAAAATGCAAAATTCTGACTTGCCTTGGCAGTTTTCAGCAAGGCACTTTGCCACTACCATAACTCTTAGCTCAAATTGAATTTGGTGGTGTTCTTGGCCATTTTGGAAAGCCCTTATATGATACAACAACTGTTTGATCATATTTGGTTTTGATACCTTTTGGATCTAAGTGAAAAATCCCCCTACATTTGGAAAAAAGTGAAGGCAGATTCTGACTTAGTGAAAATTTCACTAAGTGTTGGAAAAAAGTGACATTTTCACTTTTTGTGATTTTGATCAATCCATAACTCAAAATCCATGAAGAATTGGAATGAGGTCTAGTTGAAGTTTTTGTAGAGGGCCATGAGATATACAAATCAAGCTTTGGATGGGGAAAAATGGCTTTGTGGTTTAGGAGTTATGATCCTCCAAAGTTGGTACCCTTGCCACTTTGTTCATAACTTAGAAAATTTTCTAAGTTTTGATGGTTACCCCTTTTACAAGTTATCCCACTTTCTTTGATTTTTATTGATGAATGATGATTCAAATAATACATTAACATCATTTTAGGGTTAAAAATCCATTTTTGTGAAAAATCTCAAAAAGTCAAAGTTGACTTTTGTGCACAGTTGATTTTTTATCCGATGAATTCCAAACTGTGCAATCCTTTAGGAAGTCATGTCCTTGACCTAAATCAAACTTGATGGACATGTTTCATGGGTTTTATAGGGTATATTGAATCATGTCTCAGGGCTTGGGCGCATGTCCTGGTCAAAAGTCAAAGTTACAGTTGACTTTTCTCTCGAAACCCTAACTGTGGTTCAGATGAAATTGAGACTTGTTGCTCAAGCTTCTTGGATCAATCCATTGTTGCAAATGGATCAATGTGGTATGTTGGAGACCCTCAAATCCTCTCTTGAGGTCTTGGCTCATGATTTGTCCCAAAAGTCAACTTAGGGGTGAATTAGGTCAAGAAACCCTAATTCCTGATTTTTGATGAATGCATCCCCTGAGGCAAAATTGACTTGATAATTGGGTCCATGAGGTTCCATGGAGTATATTAGGATATGCATTGAAGTATTGGCTCATGCCCAGAGGAAAAATTCCAACTGGAGGCCTTGGTCGACCAAAACCCTAATTTGGTGACACTGACGATCTTGAGGCTTGATCCACCTAGAAGGGAGCAACCTTATGCTTAATCCTTAATGTGGGAGTCCTCTTGATCCATTGTGGATGTTTGAGAGGTTATACAAGTTGAAGATCATGTCATTTCTTGATTGATCATTTGTCTAAGAGCTCTGAGAGGGCTTGAAACCCTAATTTTGATAGTAGTGAATGCTCACCCATCTTTGGGGAGACTAATGAAGCATAATGATTCATCCATATTGTGATGATGATTTGCACAATGATGGGAAATCTTAGTGGTCAAAATTTGGGGTATGACACTCTGCTTGGTCCCAAATGTCAAAATCCCGCACAAGTTCAAGGTGTCTGACTTTGAAAAGTACAAAGGCAATTCTTGCCCTCAAAGTCACTTAGTGATGTAAGCTCGAAAAATGTCAACTCAGACAGAAAATCAATAGTTACTGATCCATTATTTTCAGGACAATTTAACCGGTACCGCTCTTAGATGAAACATGGGTTTAAACCGCACCAAGATCAATACTTTCAGAGATCTCGGCGCTGCCTTCGTCCAACAATATAAATATAACCTAGACATGGCACCAGATAGAGATCAACTCAGAGCAATGTCGCAAAAATACAAAGAGATATTTAAGGAATACACTCAGAGATGGTGTGAAATTGCCGCCCAGATTTGTCCTCATCTTGAGGAAAAAGAGATGACAACAATCTTTTTGAAGACCTTGAGCTCATTCTATTACGGTCGAATGGTTGCCAGTGCGCCCAGTGATTTCATCGAGATGGTAAACATGGAAGTACGCCTTGAAGAGGCAGTCCGAGAAGGACGGTTAGCCAAAGAGGTAGAACCATCCAGTAGTACCAAAAGATATGGTAATGCTTTCCAGAAAAAGAAAGAACAAGAGATCAGCAATATCTCCCAAGGAAAGAAAAGGCGAAGGTACCAACCAGTAGCGACGATAACTCCAGCTATCAAACTAGCACTGACTCCAACTTATCAGCCTCAGGTTGATCAAAGCCAACCAAGTCAACAACAGTATTAGCAAAGGACACAACAGCCTCCTCAGCAGGCTCGTCCACAGTACAACAATAACAATCGTACAACACGACCACCAGGGTTTGACCCTATACCGATGTTGTACGCGGAACTTCTTCCGCTGTTACACACCAAGGGGCACGTCCAAACCAGGTCTCCTCTTGCAGTACTGGAAAATCCACCTTTTTGGTTCAAAGTAGATCAAACTTGCCCTTACCTTCAAGGAGGATCCGGGCACAACATCGAAAACTGTCTCAGCTTCAAATCTGACGTACAAAAACTTGTCAGGAACGGGGTCTTATCTTTCCAAGATACTAATCCAAATGTTCAGACGAACCCGTTGCCACAACATGACAAGGCTGCAATAAATTTGGTAGAGGAAGAATTTAGCCGCAGTTATCAAATTCGCGATGTACTCCTATTAGGAACCAATCTGGTCAGGATGCATTGCAGACAGAGCGGGTACGGTCATGTACCGCCCCATAATTATCACCAGTGTGGTATATGCTCAAAGAATAATCAAGGGTGTTTCGTAGTGCAATTTGCTCTACAAGAACATATGAATCTAGGATGGATTCAAGATCACAGAATCCGGGAGGTCAACATGGCCCATGCAAATCCCAACATTGTTCAGAACCGCAACATTCTTGCGATGAATTTCAATTTGGTGGCGATGCACTCAAGGCAAAGTCAATATCATAATCTGCCACGACACGATTATGATGCCTGTCCGATCTGCTCAACAAGCAATTAGGGATGCTCTTTGGTACAAGAGGCCCTTCAACGTCAGATGGATCTCGGATGGATCCAGGACTACCAAGAAAGAAATAACCATCAAGTTAATATGGTTTAGATTTTCGACATACGCTTGATGAATACCAGTCTAGTAGAACTACATGCTAAATAAGTCAGGCTCGATTTTTTGGCTTCACATGATTATCAGGACTGTGAAGAGTGTTGTGAGTGTAGCGTGCAATTTTTGTCGATGACGCGACCACCTTATTGCAGAAATTTGGGTTTTCTCCTCAATGAAGAGGAGGGGGTTGCTACTTTCTGATTTCTTATTTATCCCGAGAAGCTGGAAGGAAAAGGGAAGCTATCTAAAACTAACCTTGCACGCGAATGCTTAACTGAACAAACGCTTAAAGAGATTGGGGGGTCCGGGGTCAGGTTATACAATGGGGAGTTGTCAATTACCCATCCTATATGTGGTTATCCACATGATGTTAGCTTTAGGTTTCGCTTTGTACTTGATGGTGTTTATCCGTTAATGGGTTGGGAAAGTTTCTTGGGAAAGTATGAGAGAGAGTGAGTTTTTATTGATGTTCGGGTTTTTTCCGATGTTTTTGGTAAGGTACTGGACCTAAGTTTTGATTGGTATGAAGGTACTGGACCTAGAGTTTTTGTTTAGTATGCTCGCAAAGATTTCACAATCTTATGCCTACGTATTCCCGTTTAAATGAAATAGGGAAATCAGAGCAATCATATTTCCTCCTATTCTAAGGGAGGAAAAAGATATTTTGGTGTCTTGTTCAAAGCCCAAGATTGAAGCTAAAAGGTTGAGTATTTGTGTCTTGTTCAAAGCCCAAGATTGAAGCTAAAAGGTTTGACCGAGAGAGAATTTGTTATCTCTAAAGGAAGACATTTGGTCTGTTTATCACAACAGTTGGATGACTGTTTATAAAGGAGGATTACTTTAACTGGGATATGTGAATCCAGCAATGCTATAATTTCCTTTATAGGGAATTTGATTTTTGTGTGCCTTGATCAAAGCCCAAGGTTGAAGCTAAGAGGTTGATTGACTCTGCTGGGGAAGTCCTTATACAAAGCCTAAGAGGAGGCAGAAGAGAGACTGACTCTTAGGGGATATCATTATACAAAGCCTAAGAGGAGGCTAAAAGTTTGGCTTTTCCGGGGAAAATTTTCTATCTGTCTCGTACAAAGCCCAAGATGGAGGCTAAAAGGATATTGACTCTGGGGGAGAGAAATCTTTATCTGTCTGGTACAAAGCCCAAGATTTGAGGCTAAAAGGAGACTTTACTGACTCAGTTAAGGATATTTTAGGTATCTCATACAAAGCCCAAGATAGAAGCTAAAATGAGTTTGTCTCTACGGGAGGGTATTATCTGTCTTGCACAAAGCCCAAGATTGAGGCTGAAAAGAGGATCGACTCTGCTTAGGGTATTATTTCTCAAAGCCTAAAAGTATGCTGAGAGGAATTGACTCCGTTGGGGAATATATTTGTCCCAAGCTTAAGATAAGGTTATGAAGATTTATGTCTTGAACAAAGCCCAAGATTGAGGCTAAAAGGGGTTGACTCAACAAGAGAGTGCTTTTATCTGTCCTGTACAAAGCCCAAGATTATGGCTGAACAAGCTGGAGAAATCATTATACAAAGCCTAAAAGGAGGCCAACTTCCGCTAGGGGAAATCCTTATACCGAGCCTAAAAGGAGGCTGGAAAAGATTGACTCAACAAGAGAGTGTTTTTATCTGTCTCGTACAAAGCCCGAGATTGAGGCTAAAAAGGGTTTGACTCAACAAGAGAGTCAGAAAAGGTGATTAAATCAATAAGAGAGTCCTGAAAGTTTTGACTCAACAAGAGAGTCTGAAAAGGTTATTGACACAACAAGAGAGTCTTGAAAGTTTTGACTCAACAAGAAAGTCTAAAAAGATTAGCTCCACTAGGGAGAATCATTATACAAAGCCCAAGAGGAGGCTATCTTTCCTAAGGAAAGATCATTATACAAAGCCTAAGAGGAGGCTATCTTCTGCTGGGAATTATTGAGATCCTGAGGCAGGTCCAAATGGGGAATCAACTTTTGCTGAGGGTTACAGAAGAGTTGAGGTATCAGATTCCTTGAGGATCTGATTTGGGATAGTGTTATACTGATGATAAACTAACCCTGGCTAGTTTTTTTAGGAGAGGGACTGGGGTTTAGAACCCATGGGTTTTAACTCCTTTGGAGATTGATCCAGAATGATCGGGGTTTCTCCTATGTTTGTAGGGAACTTGAGAATGTCTTTGAGACTCAAGAGGAGATTTAGACTCTCCAAGTCTATTGGTGTGGAAAGTCTATCTTTGTATGATGCCCAAGAGGAGGCAGGTCTTTTTAAGGGATGAGAATCAACCCTAAATTGGTCTGAGATTTGACACTGGAAAGACTGCTCTAGCAAAGGATGACTAAGTTCTGTCTTATACCTTTAAGAGGTCTTCAGGGTCCTTGTATTAAGCCCAAGAGAAGCCATGAGAACTACCAAAAGAAGCCGGAGGGTCCTTGTACAAAGCCCAAGAGGAGGCAGGGATGCTTTTAGGAAGCCTGTGGGTCCAAACTTAAGAAGAGTTCAAGAAAAGTTTCACCGAGAATAATCTTTTCTTTAATGAACAGTTCTAGGGTTTGAAGAAATTCAAGAGAGGTTTCACCGAGAATTAATCCTCTATGGGGAAACTGAATTTCTTTGACAAATTCTAATAGTGACAGTCTGAGAAAAGGTTCACCGAGAATATTGCCTTTCTCTTTGTTCCATATTGTTTAAGCCCAAGAGAAGGCAAGACTGTATCTGGAAGTCATATGGGGATCTAGTTTTGAATGTATTTAAAGAATGACCAACTGGCTTTACCTAGGTCTAGACTATACTAGTATATATACAATTGATATATGACAAGTATTTAAAAGGGTATGAAAGAAGGACTTACAGAGGAGCAGCTTCCCATAATATATATATATATATATATTAAAGCATGTAAAAGAAAGTTGATAAAAACTTACAGGCAAGCAAGCTTCCATGCTGTATTGTTAGTTGTTCAAAGAAATTAAATAAAGTTTTGATAACAACTATATATTTGAACCTAAATCAAAGGAGAAGTTGTTTTAGAAAGATTGTTGGGGCTTATACTCAAAGAGAGGCCCAGGTGATTTGATTTTGAACTGGCGATCTCGCTGAGATTTTTGAAACTACTGTGGGACTTATACATTGTCTGAGGCCCAAAATGGTTTTGGTTAAAAAGGGATTGGGTCTTACACTCTATTAGAGGCCCAAAAATGTTTGAAAAAGAAAGACGGGACTTACAACACGAGGGGAGGCCCAATGAAAGACAGTGATTGCACCGTTGTTTTGAGAATCGCAGAGGGACTTATACAATGACTGAGGCCCAAAATTATTTTTGTATTTACAAAGGGTTGGGTCTTACACTCTATCAGAGGCCTAAAGTGTTTGAAAAAGGTTTTGTTAGGGTGAAAATCAACGAAACCCTAATTTCATCATTTTTTAAAGTAATTATTCAAAGAAAATTAATTAAAATGATAAAAACACCAAATAAGTTTGAATAAACAACTTGTGATTTTTGGTTAAGGTTTGAAATATGATGTTTTAATCACAAGATGAATTAAAACTCACTTGGTTTTTGATTTCCAAGATGAAAATTCATTTTTGAAATGTTTAAAACAATAAAAAGTGAATTTATTTGCAAAAATATCAACTATATTAAATAAATAATATAAATTTGAATTTTTTGTGGAATAAAATATTTTAACATTTTTGTGATTTTTTTGCAAAAAGAACCAATAAAAAATAATTAAAATTGAGACAGAAATTAATTTTTCCAATCATTTAAGAAAATAATATGAAAATATAAAATGGAAAAAAGTGATAAAAAAGGGTCTGGGGCGAGGGGGATTCGAACCCCAGACCTCCAAGCCAAACACATGAGCGCGTAACCACTTGGGTGGTGATACATCCGTGTATCAAAACCACCCCATAAATATATAAGGGGTGCCTTGTTTTAGGCCTGGGCAAGGCAAGGCTAGGTAAGGCAAGGCCAGCTTTTGGGCCATTTACGTGAAGCCTCTAACTTTCTCATTTCTCCATGGATTGGGACAAAATTTATATGCATCTGGCCTAGAATTTCCCTAGGAATCCAATGGTGGTCATGGTTTTTTTAGATGAGGTCCCTATTTTAAAACCTGATAGTGGTTTTGAAATATGCCTATATTTGCATTTTCTATGCAACCTCATGGTACAGGCAAGAATTACATGATGAATTGGTTCAAACACAACATATACAACATGTATGCGATATTTATGATCAGTGGACTTCAAAGCAATGCATAATTTAGAAAATTCAAGTGATGATGCACTTACCTCTTGGAGCTTTTTGGGCTATCTGCCAAGTTCCTTGTGCCAGAAGTAATTTGATGCTTTGGACACTCTCAATAAATCCCTTAGAAGCTTTTAGAATGGTTAGAACCAGCTGGAATCCTCAGGAACAAGTTTGAGCTCTTTCTTGCAAAAGGAGCAAAAGTGACCAATATGGCAACTCTCTCAAATGGTGTTCCAGATAAGGGGAACCATTTGGGACAGTTCAAGGATGATATTTAGAGTGTGTTTGAGGTTTTATCTGGTTTTGAAAGTGACTAAATCAAGACATGGCTTGAAAAATGTATAAAAAGGTCTAATTTTAAGGTTTTGGAAGTGGACTTTGTGATTTTGGTGTTTCAGGTCACATGTTAGTGTTTGGACAGCTTAGATACAACATATTAGAGGTGTTTGGATCATGAGCTGTGATGGAATTGCTTTCTAACTCAAAAACTCAGAGGTACCTTGCAAAAGAAGGCATTTTGGCCTAGAGAAAGGGATTTTGAGGAAAGCAAGTGTTGTAGTGCTTTGGTGTACCCAAACTGAGCACAAATGAGCTCTATTTATAGTAGAGCAAGTTTTTTTCAAGCAATAGTGAATGGCAACTGCAGCAGGCCTTTGTCCAATGTTATGCAAAAGGAATCTTAAGTGTCCTCTAGCCATTGACTTGAGGTTAGGGCACAGGCTTTGTAGCTTTGGTTCAGAGATAAGTCTTGATTGAATTCAGTTGGAATAGGCTCAGTTCATGTCACCTTGGTGTATCCATTGACTGCTTGGAAACAAAATTGGAGTCTTGACATCTTTGTAGCCTTTTTAGGGATGACAGGCCTAATATAGATTCTTGGACTTGTGAGGCTTGGAGATTAGATCATCCCCCTTGGATTTGATCCTCTGATGTGTCCAAATTGATGACAAGGCTTGGAGTTATCAGATTTGGACAAATCGAGCAAATGTACACAATTCTGCCTTGTAAAACCAGTTCATGATGCCATGTTTCAAGGGCTGTATCTCCCTGCTCAAATTGAATTGGGAGATGATCTGGTACTTGTTGAAAAGCCCTTATGGCATACTTTAACTTTGATATTCACCCCTAGACCTGGTTTGACTTGGATCAAGGTGAAAAATGTCCCTACATTTTGGAAAAAGTAAGGCAGATTCTGACTTAGTGAAAATTTCACTAAGTGTTGGAAAAATGTCATTTTCATGTTTTTTACCATTTTGATCACTCCATAACTTAAAATCCATGAGGAATTGGAGTTTGATGTAGTTGAAGCTTTTGTAGAGTGTAGCAAGACCTACAAATCCAGCTTTGGATCACCCAAAATGGTTGCTTGGATCTCAAGTTATGGTCCTTGGAAGTTGGTACCCTAGCCACTTTGTTCCATAACTTAGAAAAATTCTAAGTTTTTTTATGGATACCTCTTTTACAAGTTAACTCATTTTCTTTGGTTTTTCTTGATGAATGATGATTCAAATCACATATTAACATTGTTTTAGGGTTAAGGAACCTTGGTTGACCAAAAATCCAAAAAGTCAAACTTTGGATTTTTGTACAGTTGACTTTTTATCGGATGAAATCCAAACTATGTGATCCTTTGTGAAATCAAGTGCTTGACCTAAATAAAACCTAATGGATGGATTCCATAGGTGTTATAGGCTGTATTGAATCATGTCCCAAGGTTTGGGAGCATGTCCTAGTCAAAAGTCAAAGGCACATTTGACTTTTTCCTCGAAACCCTAACTGTGGTCCTGATGAAATTGAAACTTGTGAATCAAGCTTCCTGGGTCAATCCATTATTACAAATGGGTCAATGTAGTATATCTGAGGCCCTTAAATTATGTCTTGAGTTCTTGGCTCATGCTTTGTCCCAAAAGTCAACTTAGGGGTGAATTAGGTCAAGGAACCCAAATTCCTGATTTTTGGTAAATGCATCCCCTAGGGTTAAATTGACTTGATGATTGGGTCCATGAGGTCCCTTGGAGTATCTTAGGTTTTGATTTGAAGCATTGGCTCATGCCCAGGTGAAAATTTTCATCTGGAGGTCTCAGGCGACCAAAACCCTAATTTGGTGACACAAGTGATCTTGAGGCTTGACCCACTTGGAATGTTGCAACCTTGTGCTTGATTCTTGATGTGGGAGTCCTCTTGATCCCTTATAGGTGTTTGAGAGGCTAGACAAGTTGAAGATCATGTCATTTCTTGATTGATCCTGTGTCTAAGTGCTCTGAGAGGGCCCAAAACCCTAATCTTTGATTGTAAAGAATGCCTAACAATCCCTGAGGAGATTGATGAGGCATGAAAGTACATCCATATTGTGATGATGATTTGTACAATGATGGGAAATCTTGGTGGTCAAAATTTGGGGTATGACAGATGCCCCTATTTAATCTTCTTGGACCCGAAGGTGTGAATGGAAAAGGTATTCGGGCATTTGGGGTGCAAGAGGATTAAATATTGGAATACCCGAAATTTTGATTGTGGTTATGAATGGTAGTTTGCTCATCCATCTTATTTTGTTAAGCAATAATGCTAAGAAAAAAGTGAAACTTCCCCTCGATCCTGGTCTTCAGCCAAGGAACTGGTCTAAGTTTCTGATATAAACTTCCCCTCGATCCAGGTTTTTAGCCACGAAACTGGTCTTAGTTTCTTTTGTCAATAAAATTCCCCTCGATCGTGGTCTTCAGCCATGGAACCGGTCTCAGTTTTTTTTCCCGTCAAGTTCCTTTCTTGACAAGGGACACTATGTGTAGCGGTTTTCCTCAAACTTCTCGCCGAATTTTCCTGGGGAGATGCCATTTGATGGGGAAAAGTGTTGATGTCAGACTTGCTGGGGAACCCATTTGTATGAGCTGTAGAGGTGTGACAACTTCTCTGTTGGAGACGCCATTTGTTGACTCTACTGGGGAAAACGGGTCTCTTGAGAGGTTGCTTCCTGCTTGGGGATATTACATCATACTTTTCCTCGAGATCTTCTCCGAGAAATGCCATGTGATGTGATCCAATTTTGAGGTGCTGATGACTTCATTAACATTGACTCTCTGGAGAGAAAAACCAATGTGTTGTTGAGAGCCTTTAGTTGCAAGGCTTTCTCTGGGGATTTTCCTTAATCCGGGAAAGCGAAGATATCATCTTCAATGGTGAAGAGTGACGTTTGTCGAAGGTCTTTTTGTCTTTTAGAGGTTCAAGTTATCAAAGTGGTCAGGGACCGTCTCCAATCCAGAAATAAACTGGGGAAGAGAGATGGTTTAGATAAAACATTTCCTGACAAGGAAAGAACTGAAAACTCGATTGATAGGACTTTTATCACTTGGGGGTAAGACTGACCAGAGTGATAGTGATGCAATATGAATATGTATATGAATTAATAATGCATGATGTATGTATGTTTATGTTGACAAAACTGGCACGACATACAGACTAGTGGATGAACATGACTGGATACTCAGCCACTGCAGGGGATGAAAAGTATCACTGGTTCAAGATAGCAATTCTGCCTTGCTTAGGAAAAAGTAGTTCCCACGGGGAAAAACATTGGTCGGACTAAGGAGGTAAGAACTCTGCCGGGGGTATCAGATGGGAAAATCACATATGATATAGTTGATCCTTCGTTCGGGTGTACTGGTTTAGAAGGAGTACTTTGATTCTGCACTTTGAGGTTCAATTACTTCCGGAGAAGCGATCGATGTTCTTTTGATGTTCAACAGTCACAAGAATTGCCATTTTTAAAAGCAGAAAAAGTTTGACAAGGAAATTCATTTTTGTTTTATTTCAAGAATCGTTAATCACGTTAAAATGTCGTTCTGTAAAGCTAAAACAAATAAGAATTGTAAACAAAAGTGCTAGGGCTCAAATTTTATTGATTGGATGGAAATCAGCCCAGCGCGTGATTCCATAGAGTATTTACAAAGCTAGAAAATGGTAATTTAAGGGAAAATGGCTATATCAAAACATAACGACCATTATCCTTCTACCAACTTTGAATTCTGGACATCCTGAGCTTCTGTCGAAGATGACCTTGACTGGAGTTTTCCTGATGGATGGCATGACTGCTGCTGGGAGATTTGCCCCTTTGCTGGACGTAGTTACTTGCCATTAATCCCTAATTTTTGGCTGGATTGTACTTTGAGATTTCCAATCCATCGAGATGATTTTTATTATATCTCTAATTTTTGCCTGGACCGCCCTTTCGGGTTTTCAATCCACTAAGACGTTTTTTTAGGTGAAGTATTTCTTGACTACGTCGACATTTGTGGGGTAGGCAAATTCCTCTCCATCCATGGTTGCGAGTCTCAAGGCTCCGCCTGAAAAAGCTTTCTTGACCACATAGGGGCCGTCATAATTCGAAGTCTATTTGCCCTGGGAATCAGTGAGAAATGATTGTATCTTCTTGAGCACGAGGTCCCCTTTTCTAAAGACTCGAGGTCGGACCTTTTTGTCAAACGCCTTCTTCACTCTTTGCTGATACAACTGACCATGGCATAGTACCGTTATTCGCTTTTCTTCAATTAGGTTCAGTTCGTCGTGTCGGCTTTGACACCATTCAACTTCTGTTAGCTTAGCTTCTGTCAATACCCGGATTGATGGGATCTCTACCTCTATGGGGAGCACTACTTCCATGCCATATACTAGAGAGAAAGGGGTTGCCCCTGTTGAAGTGCGGACAGATGTGTGATAACCGTGAAGGGCAAAGGGTAGCATCTCATGCCAGCCTTTGTAGGTTTCAACCATCTTTTGAACGATCTTCTTAATGTTATTGTTAGCTGCTTCTACCGCTCCGTTCATCTTGGGTCGGTAGGGAGATGAGTTATGGTGTTCGATCTTGAACTCAGCGCACAACTCTTTTATCATCCTATTATTCAAGTTAGATCCATTATCAGTAATGATCTGGCTTGGAACACCATAACGATAGATGAGATTGTTTTTGATAAATCGGACCACTACTTGTCGGGTTACATTGGTGTATGACGCTGCTTCAACCCACTTGGTGAAGTAGTCAATGGCTACTAGGATGAACCGATGTCCGTTCAAAGCCTTGGGTTCGATCATACCAATCATGTCGATTCACCATATGGAAAAAGGCCATGGGGAAGAAAGAACTTTGGGATGCGTTGGCGGTACATGGATCTTGTCTGAGTATATCTGACACTTGTGACACTTCCTCATGTACTTGTAGCAATCGCATTCCATTGTCAACCAATAATACCCTGCTCTTAGGATTTTCTCGCCATTGTGTGTCCATTGGCATGAGTGCCAAAAGAGCCTTCATGAATTTCCTTCATCAGCATGTTTGCTTCTGGTCTGTCTACGCATCGGAGCAAGACCATGTCAAAATTTCTCTTATAGAGTGAATCACCGCTTAGGAAGGAACTGCCTGCCAGCCTTCTGAGGATCTTTCTGTCTTTTCTTGATGTCCCAGGTGGGTATTCTTGTTTCTGAAGGAAGCATTTGATATCATGATACCAAGGTTTGTCATCTATGACTGCTTCAATTGCGAAGATGTAAGCGGGCCTTTCTAGGCGCATTATGTCAATCTTAGGTATGTCGTTCCATTGACCTACACTAATCATGGAAGAGAGAGTGGCTAGTACATTAGCCATGTGAATCTCTTCACGAGGAATGTGATAAAACTCGATTCTGTTGAAGAAGGGTAACAACCTTCTCGCGTAATCCTTGTAAGGAATCAGTCCTAATTGGTATGTGTTCCAATCTCCTTTGATCTGATTGATAACCAGGGCTGAGTCGCCATATACATCCAAGTTCTTGATCCTTAAGTCGATCGCTTCTTCGAGACCCATGATACAAGCTTCGTATTCAGCCTCGTTGTTTGTACACTTGAATGTTAGTCGGGCGGTGAAAGGAATATGGGTACCCTGAGGTGTTATGATGATTGCCCCAATTCCGTTTCCATAATGATTGACAGCTCCATCAAAGATTAGTCCCCATTGGGAACCTGGTTCTGGCCCTTCACTAGGTAGTGGTTCATCGCAATCTTTCATTTTCAAGTACATGACATCTTCGTCTGGGAAGTCAAATCCGACTGATTCCTGATCGTCAATCGGTTGATGAGCCAAATGATCGGCTAAAATACTTCCTTTGACGGCTTTTTGAGCATGGTACTTGATGTCATATTCTGAAAGCAACATCTGCCAATGGGCTATCCTTCCCGTGAGAGAGGTTTTTAAAAGACATACTTGATTGGATCCATTTCGGAGATTAACTAAGTAGTGTGACGAATCATATACTGGCGAAGACGTTTGGCTGCCCAAGCCACAGCGCAATAACTTTTCTCAAGCATAGTGTACCGAGTCCCACAGTCGGTGAATTTCTTGCTTAAATAGTATATGGCAGACTCTTTCCTTTTCGTTTCGTCTTGTTGGCCAAGTACACAACCCATTGAGTCTTCCAAGACTGTTAGGTAGATGATCAGTGGTCTTCCCTCCACTGGAGGTGATAGGATAGGTGGATTCAACAGATACCCCTTGATACTGTCGAAGGCAGTTTGGCAGTCTTCTGTCCAAACGCAGTCCTGATCCTTTTTGAGTAATTTGAAAATTGGCGCACATGTCGCGGTCATGAGGAATATGAATCTGGAAATGTAATTCAGACGTCCCAGGAATCCCCTGACTTGTTTTTTAGTCTTTGGAGAAGGCATTTCTTGAATGGCCTTGACTTTGTCAGGATCAACCTCAATTCCTTTATGGCTGACGATGAACCCTAAGAGTTTCCCTGAACGGACACCAAATGTGCACTTGTTGGGATTCAAGTGGAGTTTGTACTTTCTTAGACACTCGAATAGCTTTGACAGGTGGGTCACATGCTCCTCCTCTGTTTTAGATTTGGCAATCATATCATCAACATACACTTCGATTTCTTTGTGTATCATGTCATGAAACAGAGTAGTCATGGCCCTTTGATAGGTTGCCCAGGCGTTCTTTAAACTGAACGAAATTACCTTGTAACAAAAGGTGCCCCATGGGGTGATGAACGAAGTTTTCTCCATATCTTCCGGCGCCATTTTGATTTGATTATAGCCCGAGAATCCATCCATGAAGGATAAGACTTTGAACATTGTTGTAATGTCTACCAACATGTCTATGTGCGGTAAGGGAAAGTCATCCTTTGGACTGGCGTTGTTCAGATCCCTATAGTCTACACACGTTCTGACCTTTCGGTCCTTTTTTGGTACTGGTACGATGTTTGCTAGACATTGAGGATATTCCGATGTGGCGAGGAAGCATGCGTCAATCTGTTTTTGTACTTTATCTTTGATTTTGATGGCCATATCTGGGTGAGTCCGTCTCAGCCTTTGTTTTACCGGCGGACATTCTGATCTTAAAGGTAGATGATGTTCCACGATGCTGGTATCCAACCCTGGCATATCCTAATAAGGCCAAGCGAATACATCGGGAAATTCTTTGAAAAGCTTTATCAAACCTTTGACAGTTGGATTGAGCAGTGCCCCAATCTTGAATTTTTTTCTCTCTTCTTCTGAACCCAAGTTGACCATTTCCAACGGCTCTTTATGAGGTTCGATGGATCTGTCCTTTTGTCTGAGTAATTGGGAGATCTCTTATGGAATTTCTTCGTTATTTTCTTCTTCAGCCTCAAATACTGGGAATTCAAAGTTGGGAGAAGGCATTGGATTGTATGTTTCAACGGGGTTTAAAATAAGCAATCTGCATGACGTGATGATTATTTTTAGAAGAGATAGAGAGAATGCAAGAGTGTGTGTAGTGTATTTTCTGAAAACTGCTTGTTTTTATTATTTAAGTTATTTTTAGGATTACCATTTTCTGAAAAAGCGAAAAGAGAAAACAACAATAAATGCGGAAATTACAGAACGACGTTATTTTATTTATGATCTTGTCGATTCTTGAAACTACAACCCTATAAAACAAAACTCATTGGCGGCGAACTCCTCGGTGAATCACAAAGTCTGGTACTTTCCTTCTTGATTTGTCTTCAGAAATTACGCTGATTTCTGGTGGAGCTGGATCGTTGGAATCTGTCTCCCCGACAGAGTTGTCGTAGGAGGATTCTTCTGTTTTATCTTGCACAGTGTTTACACTCTCAGGCAGATCGCCCCATCCAGTGCACTGGATGTCTTCGAGCCTGATACGAGAGCTTTTAGAAGCGGTGTACTTGACAAAGAAGTCGTACTTGCCACTCTGTTGTCCTAAGGTGTCCCACACTTCTTTGGAACTGGAGGAGCCATCCCTTTCGATGACGTTAATCTCAGGAAAAGCATAGTTAAGGAACTCCTGTCCGGCGCTCTTTGCAAATTCATCGTTGTAGGGGATATCTTCAGAATGCCCTGAGTAATGATCCCATGATTCGGCGGGGACACATGTATTCTTTTCAATGATGCTCAACTGATATGTATCGTTGGGCTGACTCTTTTGCCCCAAGTCTCCTGGGTACGGCTGCCAGATAGGCAGGCCATCCATTAGGCCATAATAGTCATACTCAAAGTTGTCTTTCATCAGAGTGTCCTCCTCTAATGAGTTTGGTGGAACACGACATCCTTCCGGATCATAATCTCCGTATATCATTTTTACATCTGACCTCGGTATATATCTCGGACTCTGTGCGAGATAGAAAAATGGCACAGGCACCTCTCCCTGAGACATATAACCGTCCTCGTTAAGATATGACTTCCACTCTTTATCTGTATTGGAGGAATCACCCTCGTTGATGGTATGCACTTCTTGAGACATCGGGTGGAGGAAACCTCTACTGTGGAAGAAGTCCTGAATAGGATGAAGATTTTCATTGTTAGTAGCAGTCTGGGTACAGGTTGAAGAAAAACCAAGACCTTTCTTTTTCTTATTGTCAGCAGGAATGACAAGCTGTCCCCATCCTTTTGCATTGTTACTTTTGATTACTTTGAGAGAATCTTTGTATGATGAAATCGACGTTCCCTTTTCTGATTGATTGTTATTGCTCACCGAGAGTGCTTGGAACTGGGTTCCAATAACCTCCTCTAGTTCTACACAAGTGGACGACGATAAGTTACTCACGATCAAGGCTTGCTCTCCACAGACTGTGACTAGTTGGTCATTCTTGACGAACTTCAGCTTCTGGTGAAGTGTCGAAGTGACTGCCCCAGCCTCGTGTATCCAAGGTCTTCCTAACAAACAACTATATGCTACCCGAATGTCCATGACTTGGAAAGTGACTAGGAAAGTGTGAGGACCGATAGTTATGGGAAGGTCGACTTCGCCGATAACCATTTTTTGGGATCCATCAAATGCTTTGACGATGACCTCACTGCCTCTCATCGGAGATCCTTTAAAGGATAGTCGCATTAAAGTAGATTTCGGCATAACATTTAGAGTTGATCCAGTGTCTACCAGTACGCTGGCTAAAGCATCGTCCTGGCAGTTGACTGTAATGTTGAGTGCCATATTATGATTTTGGCCGTCTTCTGGCAGTTCTTCATCACTGAACCCTAAGTTGTTGTAGGAAGTGATGTTGGAGATGATGTTGTCGAATTGTCTTATTGTCACATCTTGTTCCATAAAAGCTTGCTCTAAGACTTTCTGTAGAGCCTCTCTGCGGGCTTCGGAACTGAGTAAAAGAGATAGCACAGAGATTTTTAAAGGAGTTTGCAACATTTGATCAACAATGTTGTACTCACTCTTCTGGATGAGCTTTAGCATCTCATCGTTGTTTTTTGAAAGGTCGGGATCACTGGATTGACCGACTGGTTGATTAGGAACTTCTATCTGAGGCTCCTTTTCTTGGCTGGGTTCTCCAACTCCTCGGTTGAAGATCCGACCGCTCCGTGTTACTCGACTGATGTCTGCAATGTTCACGACGGAGGGTAATGGAGTTTCCTTCCCATTCTCAATTGTTGTTGCACCGTATTTGTAAGGGATAAACTTATCGGATTTGTACGGTATTGATCCCGGTAGATAGATAACTATAGGAGCCTTTTGATTTTTGTGACCATCGTATCCGGCCTCAATTGGTTCGAGGTTGAGAATCCTTCGACTATCAAGAGGAACTCTTGATTCACGGAGTAAAGGGATTATGGCGCACACATCTTTGGCCACTTCTCGTTTAGGGATCCAGACAACTTCTTTGCCTCGATTGGGAAGATAGTCTGACATTATGTTAATCGAACCAGAGCTTGAGCGTGGTTGAACCTCTTTGTGGTCTAACTGATTTTGAAGGGCCGCTCGCACGAGGTAGCATCCTTGGTTATTTTCTGAGCAAACTATACAGCGCTCATAGTTGTGTGGTGGCACCCGACCACGTCCGTTTTGTATGTAGTGTAACCTTACTAGATCTATTTCCATTGATCGAACATCCCGACTTTGATGCTTAGTAGGTTTCCCATCAGTCATGCTGACTTGTTGTGTGTCTTCATCTAGATAGATCGGAAGCCACCAGTGGTTCAACAAGTGTTGAAGCGTTCTTTGAACGAGTGCACATCCTTGGTCACTCTCACGACCTACTTTTCAGTTCTGATAGTCATGTGTGTCATACCCCAAATTTTGACCACTAAGATTTCCTATCATTGTGCAAATCATCATCACAATGTGGATGAACCATCATGCCTCATCAAATGCCTCAAAGAGTATTGAGCATTCACTACAATCAAAATTAGGGTTTTAAGCCCTCTCAGAGCCTTAGACAAAGGATCAATCAAGGAATGACATGATCTTCAACTTGTCTAACCTCTCAAACATCCACAATGGATCAAAAAGGACTCCCACTTCAAGGATTAAGCACAAGGTTGCTCCCTTCTAGGCGGATCAAGTCTCAAGATCGCCAGTATCACCAAATTAGGGTTTTGGTCGACCAGGGCCTCTAGATGGAAAATTTCATCTGGACACAAGCCAAAGATCCAAAACACAACCTAATGTACTCCATGGAACCTCATGGACCCAAGCATCAAGTCAATTTGACCTCAGGGGATGCATACATCAAAAATCAGGAATTAGGGTTTCTTGACCTAATTCACCCCTAAGTTGACTTTTGGGACAAATCAAGAGCCAAGACCTCAAGACATGATTTGAGGGTCTCTAATGAACTATATTGATCCATTTGGAACAATGGATTAATCCAAGAAGCTTGAGCAACAAGTCTCAATTTCATCTGCACCACAATTAGGGTTTTAAGGAAAAAGTCAACTGTAACTTTGACTTTTGACCAGGACATGCTCCCAAACCCTAGGACAGGCCTCAATATACCCTATGACACCCATGGAATATGTCCATCAAGTTTGATTTAGGTCAAGGACATGATTTCCTGAAGAATTGCACAATTTGGAATTCATCTGATAAAAAGTCAACTATGCACAAAAGTCAACTTTGACTTTTTGAGATTTTTCACCAAAATGGATTTTTAACCCTAAAATGATGTTAATGTATGATTTGAATCATCATTCATCAAGAAAAATCAAGAAAAGTGGGATAACTTGTAAAAGGGGTAACCATAAAAACTTAGAAAATTTTCTAAGTTAAAAATAAAGTGACAAGGGTACAAACTTTGGAGGGTCATAACTCCTAAACCACAAAGCCATTTTTTTTCATCCAAAGATGGATTTGTAGCCCTCATTACCCTCTACAAAAACTTCAACTAGACCTAAGTCCAATTCATTAAGGATTTTGAGTTATGGAGTGATCAAAATCAAGAAATCACACTTTGTTCCAACACTTAGTGAAAATTTCACTAAGTCAGATTTTACCCTACTTTTTGCCAAATGTAGAGGGATTTTTCACTTGGAATCAAAAGAGATCAAAACCAAACTTGTTCAAATAGTTGTTGTATCATGTAAGGGCTTTCCAAAATGGCCAAGAACATTGCCAAATTCAACTTACCCCATGAGATATGACATTGTCAAGTTGCCTTGCTGAAATCTGTCAAAGGCAAGGCAGATTTTGCATTTTGGCTCGATTTGCCAAAATCAGCCAAATTCAAATGCTCCTATCCACTTGGACACATCTGAGGATTGAATCTAAAGGGGACAATCACTGAGCCAAGCCTCCAAAGTCCATGGAACAAGAAATAACATGTTGAACCTAGAATGGCCAAAATAGGGACAAGACTCCAAATTTGGATTGAAGCATTCAATGGAAGCATCAAGGTGGCATGGACTGAGCCATTCTCATCTAAAATCAGTCAAGACTTATCCAAGACAAAGGGAACCAAAGCTCTGTGCCCTAACCTCTAGTCAATGGCTAGAGGAGACTTGCATTTCCATTGGACAACATTGGCCAAACCTACTTACCAGCTGCCGTTCACTATTCCTTGTAAAACAAACTTGCTCTAATATAAATAGAGCTCAATTGTGATCAGTTTGAGTACACCAAAGCCATCAAACAGATGCTTTCCTCAAAATCTCTTTCTCTTGGCAAAAATGCCTTTCTTAGCAAGGTAGCTATCGGGTTTTGAGTTTGAGAGCAATTCCAATCAAACCAATCACTCACACACCTCACATACATCACATATGAGCTGATCAAACACTTAGATCACTTCTGAAACACCAATTTCACAAAATCACCAGCTGGTTGCCCAAGGTTTTAACCAAAGTGCAGTTGAGGTACTACAGATTGATCCAGCCAATTTCAATCAAGTCTAACCATTCAAACACACTCCATAGGGTGTAGGGAAGTTGTTCAGATCATCACCACTCATCTGTAACACCTCCAAATCAAAAATCACATTGCACTTGCTGTCACGGCTTAGAGGTAAGCATATACTTGGTCATCTCTCAATCTATGCATATTTCCTCGCACAATAATTTGGCCATATGTTCATAATCATGCATGGAATGTTTTCCCTCAATTAATTGCATTGTTTGAATCGTGTATAAAAAATCCTAGCCTTCATGCAGAAATTAGGGTTCTTGAGGATTTTTCATGATTTCTTGTTATATGTTTAATTTAAATGAAATTAAGTGTTATAGACATGATCGTGAGGTTGAGACGAGCATAATGATATGTGGATTGCATGATATAATCAAGTATTCAGTGAGATTGAGGAGAAAATGCAAATCAGCCAAACCCTGAACACGCGCGTGTTCTTGGTGTGTTCTTGGTGCCATTTTTGAATAATTCAAATATTTGAATTTTGTGATTTTGTTTAATTGATTCAAAAATTAATTTCTCTCTGAGTTTTAATGATTTTGAGTTGATTCTTTTTTTAATAATTCACAAAAATGTTAAAATATTTTATTTTATCAAAAAATCCCAAAAATATTATTTATTTCATATAATTGATATTTTTGCAAAGAATTAATATTTTTATTGTTTTTGACATTTTAAATATTTTTTCTACATTGATTTTGCAACTTTTAATGCTTTCTAATTATTTTGTAGGTCAATACTTAATTTTTGAAGCATTAATCCAAAATCACAATTTGTTTTTCACATGTTAAACAATTTTGATCATTTTAATTGAATTTTTATTCAATTAAATACATTTTTGAAAACAAATTAGGGTTTTGGATTAATTCAACCCTCATAAATCATTTTCAAAACTTTTTGGGCCTCTAATAGAGTGTAAGACCCAATCCTTTCTTGACCAAAACATTTTGGGCCTCAGTGTATTGTATAAGTCCCGATACCGTCAAAAACAAACGGCGCGATCGTCGCCTTTTCAAAATAACCCTTGGGCCTCTCCTTGAGCTATAAGACCCATTCAAAAACACTTTGGGCCTCTAATAGAGTGTAAGACCCAACCCCTTTTTAACCAAAATCATTTGGGCCTCACTTATTGTATAAGTCCCTCTGCGTTAAAAGAAAATCTCTGCGCGATCGCCATTTCAAACGGAAAAATCATCTGGGTCTACCCTCCTGTTATAAGCCCCACTCTTTTTCTTTAAACCCTTTGGGCCTCTTGAAAGAGTGTAAGACCCATCCCTTTGTACAGAAAACCTTTTCGGGCCTCAGTCACTTGTATAAGTCCATCTGTACAAAAATAATAGTGCGCTCACTGAAAAAACCCTGGGCCTCTCCTTGAGCTGTAAGCCCCAAATCTTTCTTTTTCAAAGCACTTTCTCCTTTGATTTTGATTATACTGTTGTTTTCAATCTTTCTTTGTTGAACAACTAACCAAACAGCTTGGAAGCTCTACAACCGAGTAAGTGGTTATCGCTTTCATTTACCGCTTTCATATACATATAACTCTATTGTGGGGCTGTTTCGCTGTAAGTCTTCTTTCATAAACTCATATCGACTGTGTAATAATAGTATAGATATTTAGAGTTTCCCCGCCAACTACGTCTAGAACTAGGTGACGCCGTTTCGTTTATTCGTAGAAATAGACAACTAGATCCCCAATAGGATCACCAGATACAGTCTTCTCTTCGGCTGTCCTCATTAGGAATTGTCAAGAAACTCTACCCCCAGAGATGAATGTATTCTCCGTGAATGGCATCTTTGAGTTTCTTCCAAATTCTCAAACTTTCCTGACTTTGATCTATTCTCGGTGAATAGCATTTCCTTGAATTTCTCAGGGTTTGGGGACCCACGGGCTTCTTAAAAGCATCGGCCTCCTCTTGGGCATCGTACAAGGACCCACGGGCTTCCTAAAAGCAACCCCGCCTTCTCTTGGGCTTAGTACAAGGACCATACTTCTTCTTAGAAGTATTCACAGCCTCCTCTTAGGCTTCGTATAATGATCTCTTCCTCCGGGAATGATAGCCTCCTCTTGGGCTTAGTACAAGGACCCGACGGCTTCTTAGAAGTATTCACTGCCTCCTCTTAGGCTTCGTATAATGATTTCTTCCCCCGGGAATGATAGCCTCCTCTTGGGCTTAGCACAAAGACCCGTCGGCTTCTTAAAAGTTTCCCGCCTCCTCTTGGGCTTCGTACAAATTGTCCCGACGACCTCCTAGAGGTATAGGAACAGAACTTAGTCATTTTCATAGAACAGTCCTTTCATAGAGTCTACTACTGTTTCTCAAAACACAGTATAAAAGATGAAGCTCTAGACACGGACAATCTAACTTCCTTGAGTCTCAAAGACATTCTCAAGTGACCCCTTCAAAAATAGGAAGGAAACCTGCAAACTCGGACAGTCTCAATACCCTTCGGATTTCCCGCTTCCTTAAAGAACAGGAATAACCCGGATCCCTGAGTCAAAATCCCTGAGTACAGTGTTGCTCATATAAGAACTGATTTTCTCTTTAAAATCAGTATACTGGACCTGTCACTTAACTGAAATAGTAACCCTAGCCTCCTCTTGGGCTTTGTACAATGATTCTCCCCAGCGGAGTCAAACAATGTTTAACCTCTCTCTCAGGCTTTGTACGAGACACATAAGAGACTCCCTCGTTGAGTCAATTACCCCTTTAGCCTCCATCTCGGGCTTTATACGAGATACAAAAAGGTTCCTATTGAGCCAAACAAATAATAGCCTCCATCTCGGGCTCTATACGAGATACCAAAAGATTCCATTGTTGAGTCAAAACCTTTTAGCCTCTCTCTCGGGCTTTGTACGAGACACATAATAGCCTCCTCTTAGGCTTTGTATAAGAAAACCACTGGTTAATCCAATTAACCTTTTAGCAGCTAAGTTGTGCCTCGTTCACAATGCATAAACATCAACAACTCCTTCCTCTTCATCTAATCACTGTAAGCGGCAAGCCTCTGGATCATCTACATCCATGCCACTGTCCCTCTTTTAGCATGAGAAATTCCTAAGGAAAGATAGCATTGCTCTACACTGAGTTAAAGTCTTCTCCTTCAGGTTAAAATCCCCTGTAAAGGAAATTATGGCATTGCCGGATTCGCATATCCCGGTTAAAGTAATTCTCCTTTATAAACAGTTATGACATACAACCCCCCTCTTTAGAGATGACAAATTCTCTCTAAAGTCAACACCCTTTCAGCTTCATATCTTGGGCTTTGAACAAGATACAAATCACCTTTCGCTTCACGTCTTGGGCTTTGAACAAGACACCAAAACAACCATTTCCTCCCATAGAATAGGAGGAACTACGAACGCTCTGATTTCCCTGTTTCGGTAAACGGGAATACGTAGGCATAAGATCGAAAGAAGAGATCTTAGCGAGCACAATCAACAAAAAACCCAAATCCCATCAATCAAAAGCAGTAATTCAAAAACAACAGTCCTAACATCCTAATCCTTGTTCCCCGCCAGAAACCTTCTGCCCAGATAAAAAGAAAGAAACCGTATTAGCGAAAATACAAATAACCAGTACAAAGGCCCCACGACCACATAGCATCCGTAACCTAACAGACCGCTGTTTAAACTCAGTATGCAAGCAGGGTTAATTGGAGACATCTATTTCCCTTCCTTCATCAGCTTTAATAGGATAAAAAATGAATCGACCTGTAGTAAGCTCAAACCGCAGAGATCGACCAGCGCTTAAGAACCGCGTCCAAAATCGCTCGCTACAGAAAAATGTCGCCCACCGTGGGGCCCTTCAAAGTTAGGTCTAGGCACGGTCTTCCTTTTCTTCACTTGTGTGAATACCACAGATTGGGGTTTCCGCCGGGGAACCCATTTTCTATCAGGAACTTAAGATTCATAGCTTTAAAGGTCTAGGATGTTTAGGACAAATATATATACTGCTTTTCCTAATTGCTATACATGTTTATTTTTCTGCTAATGGGAATGCGGGCGATGCCGTATGTGGAAAGAATGAGTATACACCTAAGATAAGTGATGGTAACGGGGTTGACCATCAACCTCAGTGGAGGCTGACCAACGCAACCCATTCTCTCACCTAGACAATGGGCCGGTTGTTAAGTCTGAGAAGCTGGGGAGCCAAACCCTTTCGTAGTGCGGAAACTATCGGAAATAGTTGTTACGCGATACTACCCTCATTTGAGACTGGTGATCTATTCTCGGTGAATGGCACTTACTCTAAGATTGCTCTACAACTCGCTGGCGATCCGCTTGTTGTTTTGCTTTCCTGGGAGGAGCTGATGATAATGAGTACAGGCACAAAAATCACCCTAGTATAAACCTTTGGGGATGGGTAGAGCCTTGACTTCATGACAACGACCCTTTGACCCCATGTTTTTTCTATGTTTTTGTGTGCTGCATTCATGCATTCATTTAATAAAACATTAAAACATTCAAAATTCTTCTCTTCTAGTCTCTCTGTTTTTTCAAAATAAACTAAGATTGTGATTGCAAATATCAGAGAAAAGGATTGCACTAATGGATTTCGGTAGAAGGAGAACTCACCAGTATACCTTCAAGGTTCCAAAACTAGAGGATTTGAGAAGGTTAGCGAGGGTGATCACTAACCCAGAGGCTTTCAGAGCCAAGCACGGAGGTTTGCTACCACTATTAAGAGTCCATGTGATTGAGGGAATCATGGATGCACTAATCCAGTTTTACGATCCGGTTTATCACTGTTTCACATTCCCGGATTACCAGCTTGCACCAACGCTGGAGGAGTATTCTCACCTGATCGATCTACACATTACGGATTGAGCTCCATTTTATGGACTGGAAGAAATTCCAAAGAATCAGGCTATTGTAAGAGTAATTCATTTGGACGAGTCTGAAGTTAGGACTCACCTAACCACTAAGGGTGGCATCCAAGGTTTGCCAGCCCAGTTCTTGATGAAGAAGGCCCTATATTTTGCCAGTATAGGAAACGTGATTGCTTTTGAAAGCATCTTTGTCTTGCTCACCTACGGGTTATTTTTGTTTCCCAACATCAATAACTTCGTCGATATTAACGCTATTAAGGTTTTTCTCATTGGAAATCCTGTACCGACTTTGCTCGCAGATGCATATCATTCTGTACATCTGGGAAATTTGTACAGCGAAAGGGAGATCACATGCTATATACCTTTGCTTTACAAAAGGTTTATCTCTCACTTGCCCAAGTCTGCTACTTTTTGGGATTGCAAGAGTGCCTTACGTTGGTCGCAGAAGATCATGTCTCTTACCAACTCTGATATAGATTGGTGTAATAGGATTTATGAGGGAATCAGGATCATTGACCGTTGTGGAAACTTCCCCAACGTACCCCTTATAGGAACTAAAGGAGGAATCAACTACCATCCGGTATTGGTTCGCCGTCAATTTGGATACCCGATGAGACACATCCCACTGGGTGTTCATCTGGAAGGTCTTTTCTTCAAAGAAGGAGAAAACGACAGAGCACTAAAGATGGAAATAGTGCATGCTTGGAAGCATGTTCATAAGAAATGATGAGAGTCTCTAGGAAAACCAGACTGTGTCTCGGTGGAGCCTTACCTCCATTGGGTACAAACTAGAGCTCTCAAGCTAAAGATGCCTTATCCTCGTTACGGGATTCTTCCGCCGAGGGAATCTGTCATGTACTTCATGTCGGAAACTGAAAAGCTTTAGGTTACTCTCAACAAAATTCAGAAGGAGAGAAGGTCTTGGAAGAACAAGTACCGCACCCTCGACATAGAGTGCATCAAAATACAACAATTACTGAAAGATAAAGATGCTCTGATTGAAATTTTGGAGCAATATGCTGTAGATAATCAAGATGACCAAAGGAATTTGCTCGCTCCTTTCACTTGGCAAAGGAATGACAACCCGACAACGGCCCAAGAGCCCCGGTCAAAGAAAAGGAAGATACCGAAATCAGCACCTGATTTCTCTTCAGAGAGGACTCAGGACCCATTAGTTTAGGTTTCTGTTTCTGCACTTTGTAATCTACCGTATTTCCACTTCTGTAATCTTTTGAATTTCAATAAAAAGGGGTTTCCCCACCGTTTGATATTTGCAATCTAATTGTTGAAGTTTATTTTGATTATACCAAAAAAACAATTAATATAATCATTGCATTCATCATTCTCACATCGCGATTCTTCTTCCCTGCGAATCTCATGTTTGTGTCTCGATTCTAGATTCAAACTGTCTCATTCGTATAATACTCGGGCCAATCGTCAGAAAAGGATGGATGATCTTGAGGAAGAAAATAGAGAGTTGAAAGAAGAGATCGACGCTCTGAGAGAGGATATGAGAAAGCTTCGTAACGACATGCAAGCCATGGCAGAAGCTCAGCTATAAAGAACTGTGATCTCAGAGATCACCTCAACGCCCATAGTGGAGAGGTATGATCCTAGGTATCAGATACCGAAAGATCATCCTTGGGGCATGCCTGTTAACTATATCCCGGAAGGATATGTTCCGCCGATCACTGAAGATCAGGGAATCACAACAGAAGCCGCTGGGCTTGAAGGTTACAAACTTCGGGAAAGCAAAGATGCCAGGGGCATACTGAAGACTCCTGAAGGTTACAAACTTCGGGAAACGCCAAGACTCACTGCCGTAGTCACGGTACCACCCCCTGTGGTGCACACTGTCCCGGAAGGACAGATTCCACAGATACCTTCTAAGAAGGAAACTATGTTTGACAGAATGGATGAATTCCAGGAACAGTTCTTAGAAATGTAGAAGGAACTGCAGGCCATTTGCGGTCAGGATTTATTTGGAAAGGACACCGCAGATCTCTGCTTGGTCCCAAATGTGAAAGTCCCGCACAAGTTCCAAGTGCCCGACTTTGAAAAATACAAGGGTAACTCTTGCCCTCAGAGCCATCTGGTGATGTACGCTCGGCGGATGTCAGCCCAAATGGAGAATCAGGACCTACTGATTCACTACTTCCAGGATAGTTTAACCGGTGCCGCACTCAAATGGTACATGGGTTTAAACCGTGCTACGATTAGCACATTCAAAGATCTTGATACTTCCTTCGTCCAACAATACAAATACAATTTGGACATGGCACCCGACAGAGATTAACTCAGATCAATGTCACAAAAGGACAAGGAAACCTTTAAGGAGTATGCTCAAAGGTGGCGTGAAATTGCCGCTCAAATTTGTCCACCTCTTGAGGAAAAAGAGATGACAAAGATCTTCTTAAAGACCTTAAGCTCATTTTACTATGACCGAATGGTTGCCAATGCGCCCAGTGATTTCACCGAAATGGTCGGCATGGGCGTACGTCTTGAGGAAACCGTCCGAGAAGGACGTTTGGTAAAAGACACTGGATCGACGAGCGGTACTAAAAAATATGGTAGTACTCTCCCTAAGAAAAAAGAGCAAGATATTGGGAATATCTCTCTCGAAAAGCAAAGACGGCGTTATCAACCGGTAGCAGCTATGACTCCTGCTATCAACCCTGCGCCTATTCCTACGTATCAACCTCAGGTTGGGCAAAGCCAACCTAATCAGCAAAGGACACAACAACCTCTTCAGCAGGCTCTTCCTCCATATAACAACAACCGTACAACACGGCCACTAGGATTTGATCTTATACCCGTGACGTACGCAGAACTGTTTCCATTACTACTGGCTAAGGGGCACATTCAGACTAAGTCTCCTCTTACAGTACCGGAAAATCTGCCTTTTTGGTTTAAGGTGGATCAAACATGCCCTTATCATCAAGGAGGTTTAGGGCATAACATAGAGACTTGTCTCAATTTCAAGTCTGACGTGCAAAAACTTGTTAGGAGCGGGGTCTTATCCTTCAAGGATACAAATCCTAATGTTCTCACGAACCCGCTGCCTCAACACGAGAAGGCTGCAGTCAATTTGATAGAAGGAGAGACTAACAATGTCTATCAAATTCACGATGTACTCTTGTTGAAAACCAATTTGGTCAAGATGCATTGTAGACAGAGTGGATATGGCCATGTGCCACCTCATAACTATCATCAGTGTGATATCTGCTCTAAAGACAACCAAGGATGTTCTGTAGTGCAAGCAGCTCTACAGGAACAGATGGATCTCGGATGGATCCAGGAGCACCGATTTCGTGGAGTTAACATGGTCTACACGAATTCTAACGTCATTCAGAACCACGACATCCGTGCAATGAATGTCAACTTGGTGGCGATACACTCAAGGCAAAGCCAGTATCATAATCTACCGTGGCACGATTACAGTTATTGTCTGATTTGCTCGGTAAACAAACTGGGATGCTCTTTCATACAAGAGGTCCTCCAGCGTCAGATGGATCTTGGATGGATCCAAGACTACCATGATAGGAACTCTTATCAAATCAACATGGTTCAGATCTTCGATATTCGCGTGATGAATACCAACCTGGTAGAGTTACATGCTGAGCAGGTCCGACTCGGATTCTTAATATCACATGACTATCAAACCTGTAAAGCGGGTTGCGAAAATGATCGAGGTTGTACCCTTGTCCAGGAGGCACTTCAGTACTTGTTAAATCATTGGTGGATGCCAATCTACATGGATGAAGATACTTAGCGGATTAGTATCAGTAATAGAAACCCCACTCGGCGTCAGAGTCAGGATGTCCGATCAGTGGAAGCTAACCTAGTGAGGTTACATTGTATTCAAAGTGGGCGTGGCCAGGTGCCACCACACAACTATGACAGTTGTAGCGTCTGTTCGGAAAGTAACCAAGGGTGTTACCTTGTGAGAGCATCTCTTCAGGGTCAGGTCGATCGTGGAGAAATTCATCCCTATTCGGGTTCTGGACCCATCAACTGGTCGCCGAACTACCTTGCCGAGCGAGTTGAGAATGTTGTCACGATCTCTGGTCATCACAGGACCAGAGATGTTTTCGCCATTATTCCTCTACTTGACGAATCTAAAGTTCCCAACCGGGAACGAATCAAGGTTACTTATGATGGTCAGAAAAATCAGAAAGCTCCTGTAGTCATCTATCTACCAGGACCGCTACCGTATGAATCAGCTAAGGCGATCCCTTACAAATACGGCGCAACGATAATTGAAAATGGAAAGGAAATTCCATTACCCTCCGTTATGAACATTGCAGACATCAGTCGAGTAACACGGAGTGGTAGAATCTTCAACCGAGGGGTTGGGGAAGTTAACAAAGAAAAGGAACTTCAGACAGAAGCTCCTGATCTACCAGTCGGTCAATCCAGTAATCCCGACCTTTCGAAAAATAATGATGAAATGCTGAAGCTCATCCAAAGGAGTGAATACAACATTGTTGATCAACTGCTACAAACTCCTTCAAAGATCTCGGTGTTATCACTGTTACTCAGTTTAGAAGCCCACAGGGAGGCTCTACAGAAAGTCTTGGAGCAAGCCTTCGTGGAACATGATGTAACAATCAGATAGTTTGATAGCATTGTCTCTAACATCACTTCCTACAACAATTTGGGATTTAGTGATGAAGAATTACCTGAAGAGGGTTGCCGTCATAACATGGCGCTCAATATCACAGTTAACTGCCAGGACGATGCTTTAGCCAGCGTACTGGTAGACACAGGGTCAGCCCTGAATGTTATGCCGAAGTCCACTTTGATGCAATTATCATTCAAAGGACCTCCGATGAGGGTTAGCGAGGTTGTCGTCAAAGCATTCGACGGATCCAAAAAAATAGTTATCGGCGAAGTTAATCTTCCCATAACTATTGGTCCTCACACTTTCCAAGTCACTTTCCAGGTCATGGATATCCGGGCAACATACAGTTGTTTATTAGGAAGACCTTGGATACATCAGGCTGGAGCGGTCACTTCGACCCTCCACCAAAAGCTAAAGTTCGTCAAGAACGATCAACTTGTCACGATTTGTGGGGAACAAGCCTTGCTTGTAAGTAACTTGTCATCGTCTACTGGAATAGAACCCGAGGAGGTTATTGGAACTCAGTTCCAAGCACTGTCGGTAAGCGAGAACAATCAGTTCAGAGGAGGAACCTCGATTTCCTCATACAAAGATGTTATTAAAGTGGTCGAGAGTACCGATACGACAGGATGGGGGCAGCTTGTCATTCCCATTGACAATAAAACAAAGAAGGGTCTTGGTTTTTCTGCAACCTGTACCCGGACAGCTGCCAACGATGAAAGTCTTCATCCCCTTCAAAACTTCTTCCACAGTGGAGGTTTCCTTCACCCAGTGTCTCAGACAGTTTATACTATCAATGAGGAAGATCCCTCTGACACAGATGAAGAATGGAAGTCCTACCTTAACAAGGACGGTTATATGTCTCAGGAAGAGGTGCCTATGCCTTTTTGCTTTCCTACAGAAAGTCCGAGATTTATACCAAGATCAGATGTCGAAATGATCTACGGGGATTGTGATCCGGAAGGATGCCGCGCTCCGCCAAATTCATTAGAGGAAGACACTCTGATGAAAGATAATTTTGACTACACCTACTATGGCCCAATGGATGGTCTGCCAATGTGGCAACCTTACCCAGGAAACTTGGGGCAAGAAAGTCAGCCGAACAATGAAAATCAGCTGATCGTCATTGAACGGAATATCTGTGTCCCCACCATGCCATGGGATCAACACTCAGGTCATTCAGAAACTACTCAACATGAAGATGAATTTGCAACGTTTGTAGGACTTGAATTCATCAACTATGCTTTTCCTAAGGTTAACGTCATCGAGAGGGATGACTCCTCCAGTTCCAAAAAGTTTGGGACACTCTGGGAGAACCAAGTGGAAAATTCGACTATATGGTCAAGTACACCGCTCCCGAAAGCTCTCGTATCAGGCTCGAAGACATCCAGCCAACTGGATGGGGAGATACAGCTGAGAGCACAAATGCTATGCAAAATGCAACTGAGGAATCCTCCTACGACAATTCTGCCTGGGAGACAGATTCCGATGATCCTACTCTACCAGAAATCAGCGTCATTTCTGAAGATAAATCAAGGAAGGTGCCAGACTTTGTGATTCACCGAGGAGTTCGCCGCCAATGGGTTGCTGTCGAGGTTCCGGAGGTCGTTCATCAGTCAAAGTAATTGCCATCTTTAACCTTTCACCCTGCCCAGGTGAAGCGGATGTTTTGATAGGGCTCGCTTTCTGTAAATTTCCCTCTTCGCTTTGCCCAAAGCGACAGAGTTTTGTTTTATAGGGCTGTAGTTTCAAGATTCGACTTGTTCATTAATAAAATAACGTCGTTCTGTAATTTCCGCATTAATTGCTGTTTTCTCTTTTTGCTTTTTCAGAAAATGGTAATCCTAAAAAACAATTCAAATAAAAACAAGCAGTAAAATAAATACACTGCACACACTTGCATTTTCTCTATCTCTTCTAAACACGAATCGTCACGTCATGCAGATTGCTTGTTTTAAACCCCGTTGAAACATACGATCCAATGCCTTCTCCCAACTTTGAGTTCCCGGTATTCGAGGCTGAAGAAGAAAATGACAACAAAATTCCAGAAGAGATCTCCCAATTACTCAGACAAGAGGAAAGGTCCATTGAACCTCACAAAGAACCGTTGGAAACGGTAAACTTGGGTTCAGAGCAAGAGAGAAAAGAAATCAGGATCGGGGCACTGCTCAGTCTAACTACCAGAGAGAGTTTGATAAAGCTTCTCAGAGAATTTCCCGATGTATTCGCTTGGTCTTATCAGGATATGCCAGGGTTGGATACCAGCATCATGGAACATCACTTACCGTTGAGATCGGAATGTCCACCAGTAAAGCAAAGGTTGAGACGCACTCACCCGGACATGGCCATCAAAATCAAAGAGGAGGTGCAGAAGCAGATTGACGCGGGTTTCCTCGCTACAGCTGAATATCCTCAATGGTTAGCCAACATCGTACCCGTTCCCAAAAAGGACGGAAAGGTCAGAATGTGTGTTGATTACAGAGATCTGAATAAGGCAAGTCCAAAGGACGACTTTCCTTTACCACACATTGACATGTTGGTTGACAGCACAACAAAGTTCAAAGTATTCTCCTTCATGGATGGATTCTCGGGCTATAACCAGATCAAAATGGCACCGAAAGACATGGAGAAAACTTCGTTCATTACCCCATGGGGTACCTTTTGTTACAAGGTAATGCCGTTCGGTTTGAAGAACGCCGGGGCGACCTATCAAAGGGCCATGACTACTCTGTTTCATGACATGATACATAAGGAAATCGAGGTATATGTCAATGATATGATTGCAAAATAAAAAACAGAGAGTGAGCACGTTGAACATCTGTCAAAATTATTCGAACGTTTGAGAAAATTCAAGCTCCGCTTGAATCCCAACAAGTGCACCTTCGGTGTCCGTTCAGGGAAACTACTAGGGTTCATCGTCAGCCAGAAAGGAATTGAGGTTGATCCTGACAAGGTCAAGGCCATTCAAGAAATGCCTTCTCCTAAAACTGAAAAACAAGTCAGAGGATTATTGGGACGTTTAAGCTACATCTCCAGATTCATATTCCTTATGACCGCCACATGTGCGCCGATTTTCAAATTACTAAAAAATAACCAGGATTGCGTTTGGTCAGAAGATTGCCAAACTGCCTTCGACAGAATTAAGAAATATTTGTTGAATCCTCCGATTCTATCACCTCCAGTGGAAGAAAGACCACTGATTATTTACCTCACAGTCCTAGAGGACTCAATGGGACGTGTACTTGGCCAACAAGACGAAACTAAAAGAAAAGAGTCTGCCATCTACTATTTGAGCAAGAAATTCACCGACTGCGAGACTCGGTACACGATGCTTGAGAAAACTTGATGCGCTTTGGCTTGGGCAGCCAAACATCTTCGCCAATACATGATTCGTCATACTACTTGGTTGGTCTCCGAAATGGATCCCATCAAGTACGTATTTGAAAAACCTGCTCTCACGGGAAGGATTGCCCGTTGGCAGATGTTGTTATCAGAATATGACATAGAGTACCACGCTCAGAAAGCTGTTAAGGGAAGTATTTTAGCCGATCATTTGGTTCATCAACCGATTGACGATCAAGAATCAATCGGGTTTGACTTCCCAGACGAAGATGTCATGTATCTAAAAATGAAAGATTGCGATGAACCGCTACCCAGTGAAGGGCCAGAACCAGGTTCCCAATGGGGACTTATCTTTGACGGAGCAGTTAATCATTATGGAAACGGAATTGGGGCAATCATTGTTACCCCTCAGGGCACCCACATTCCTGTCACTGCTAGACTAACGTTCAAATGTACGAACAACGAGGCCGAATACGAAGCTTGTATTATGGGTCTCGAGGAAGCAATTGATTTAAGGATAAAAAACTTGGATGTATACGGCGATTCAGCTTTGGTTATTAACCAGATAAAAGGAGATTGGAACACATACCAATCAGGATTGATTCCTTACAAAGACTATGCAAGAAGGTTGTTACCCCTCTTCAACAGAGTTGAGTTTCATCACATCCCTCGTGATGAGAATCACATGGTTGATGCATTAGCCACTATCTATTCCATGATTAGTGTAGGTCAATGGAATGACATACCTAAGATCGACATAATGCGTCTTGAACGGCCCGCTTACGTCTTCACGATTGAAGCAGTCAAAGACGACAAACCTTGGTATCACGATATCAAATGCTTCCTTCAGAAACAAGAGTACCCATCTGGGGCACTCAGAAAAGACAGGAAAACCCTCAGAAGATTGGCTGGAAACTTCTTCCTGAGCGGTGACACTCTCTATAAGAGAAATTTTAACATGGTCTTGCTCCGATGCGTAGACAGACCAGAAGCAGACATGCTTATGAAATAAATTCATGAAGGATCCTTTGGCACTCATGCTAACGGACACACGCAAGAAAAATTTTGAGAGTAGGGTATTACTGGTTGACCATGGAATCCGACTGCTACAAGTACATGAGAAGGTGTCACAAGTGTCAGATATACTCCGACAAAATTCATGTACCGCCATCACATCTCAAAGTTCTTTCTTCCCTGTGGCCTTTCTCCATATGGGGAATCGACATGATTGGCATGATTGAGCCCAAGGCTTTAAACGGACATCGGTTCATCCTGGTAGCCATTGATTACTTCACTAAGTGGATCGAAGCAGCATCATAGGCTAATGTAACCCGACAAGTGGTGGTCTGATTTATCAAAAACAATATCATCTGCCGTTATGGTGTTCCAAGCGAGATCATTACTGACAATGGATCTAACTTGAACAATAAGATGATGAAGGAGTTGTGTGCAGAGTTCAAAATCAAACACCATAACTCATCTCCCTACCGACCCAAGATGAACAGAGTGGTAGAAGCGGCCAATAAAAACATCAAGAAGATTGTTCAAAAGATGGTTGTAACCTACAAAGACTGGCACGAGATGCTACCCTTTGCTCTTCATGGTTATCGCACATATGTCCGTACTTCAACAGGGGCAACCCCTTTCTCTCTAGTATATGGCATGGAAGCAGTGCTCCCCATAGAAGTAGAGATCCCATCAATTCGAGTATTGATGGAAGCTAAGCTCACCGAAGCTGAATGGTGTCAAAGTCGACACGACAAACTAAATCTGATCGAAGAAAAGAGAATAACGACACTATGCCACGGTCAGTTGTATCAACAGAGAATGAAGAGGGCGTTCGACAAAAAGGTCCGACCTCGTGTCTTCAGGAAAGGAGACCTCGTGCATAAAAAGATTCAATCGTTTCTCACTGATTCTCGGGGCAAATGGACCCCGAATTATGATGGCCTCTATGTGGTCACAAAAGCTTTCTCAGGCGGCGTCTTGAGACTTGCAACCATGGATGGAGAGGAATTTGCATATCCCACGAATGTTGATGTAGTCAAGAAATACTTCGCCTAAAAAAAAATGTCTCGGTGGATTGAAAACCCGAAAGGGCGGTCCAGGAAAAAGTTAGGGACAAAATAAAAAAAAAATCATCCTGGTGGATTGGACACATCATAGTACAATCCAGGCAAAAATTAGGGATAATGGCAAGTAACTATGTTCAACAGAGGCAAGTCCCTCAGCAGCAGCAGTTACATCATCGGAAGAAAACTCCAGTTAAGGTCATCTTCGACAGAAGCTCGGGATGCCCTGAATTCAAAGTTGGTAGAAGGATAGTGGTCGTTATGTTTCAACGTAGCCCTTTTCCCTGTAAATTACCATTTTTAAACTTTGTAAATACTCAATGGAATCACGCGTTTGGCTGATCTCCATCTTATCAATAAAATTTGAGCCTTGTGCTTTTGTTTGTAATTCTTGCTTGTTTTAGCTTTACAGAACGACGTTGTTAACATGATTAACGATTCTTGAAATAAAACAAAAATGAATTTACTTGTTAAAACTTTTTCTGCTTTTAAAATAAAGATGGCAATTCCTTTTGACTGTTAAACATCGAAAGAACATCAATCGCTTCTCCAGAAGTAAGCAAACTTCAAAGTGCAGAATCAAAGTACTCCTTCTAACTCAGTACGCCTGAATGAAGGGATCAACTGTGTCAGAGACCTTGTTTCGTCTGACATCCATGACAGAGTTCTCATCTCCTAAGCTCGATCAATGGTATTCCCCGCAGGGATTATCTCTCCTAAGCAAGGTGGAATTGCTATCTTGAACCAGCGATATCTCTATACGCCCCGCGATGGCCGAGTATCCAGTCATGTTCATCTTTTAGTTTGTGTGTTGTGTCAGTTTCGTCAGCATATACATACATACATCATGCATTATTGATTTGCATTCACATTTTATATTGCATCACTATCACTCTAGTCGGTCTTATCCCCTAGTGATAAAAGTCCTCTCAATCGAGTTGTCGGACCTTTCCTCGTTGGGAAGAGAATTATCTAAGCAATCTCTCTCCCGTTTATCTCTAGATCAGAGTCGGCACTATACCACTTTGATAACTTGAACCTCTGAAAGGCCAGAGAACCTTCAATAGATGTCACTCTTCGCCATTGAAGATGATATCCTTGCTTTCCCGGATTAAAGAAAATCCCCAGAGAAAGCCTCTTAAGCAAGGGTTTGGCAGTGCATCAGTATTTCTCTAAAAATCTGCTGATGAAAAGGTCATCGGCACCTCAAAATTGGACCCCATCATATGGCATTTATCTGGGAAGATCCCGAGAAAAGTATGATGTAAGATCCCCAAGTGGAAACAGTCTCTCAAGATACTCGCTTTCCCCCAGTAGAATCGACAAATGGCGTCTCCAATAGAGAAGTTTGTGCAACTCTACAACTCAGACGACTGGGTTCCCCAGCAAGTCTGACATCAAAACTTTTTCCACTCAAATGGCATCTCCCCAGGAAAATTCGGCGAGAAGTTTGAAGGAAATCCGCTACAAATAGTGTTCCTTGTCAATAAAGTTTATTGACAAAAGAAACTAAGACCAGTTCCTTGGTAGAAAACCAGGATCGAGGGGAGGTTTAAACAAAAGAAACTAAACCAGTTCCTTGGTAGGAAACCAGGATCGAGGGGACGTTTAAAACAGAAACTGAGACCAGTTCCTTGGTAGGAAACTAGGATCGAGGGGAAGTTTACATCGAAAACTAAGACCAGTTCCTCGGTAGGAAACCAGGATCGAGGGGAAGTTTACATCGAAAACTAAGACCAGTTCCTTGGTAGGAAACCAGGATCGAGGGGGAGTTGACAAAAGAAAACTGAGACCAGGATCGAGGGGAAGTTTACCTTTTCTAAGCATCATTGCTTAGCAAAAGAAGATGAATGCGCAAGCTAACATTCATAACCGCCATCAAAATTTTGGGTATTCCGATATTTAATCCTCTTGCACCCCGAATGCCCGAATACCTTCGTCATTCACACCTTCGGGCAAAAGAAGATTAAATAGGGGCATCTGTCATACCCCAAATTTTGACCACTAAGATTTCCCATCATTGTGCAAATCATCATCACAATGTGGATGAACCATCATGCCTCATCAAATGCCTCAAGGAGTATTGAGCATTCACTACAATCAAAATTAGGGTTTTAAGCCCTCTCAGAGCCTTAGACAAAGGATCAATCAAGGAATGACATGATCTTCAACTTGTCTAACCTCTCAAACATCCACAATGGATCAAAAAGGACTCCCACTTCAAGGATTAAGCACAAGGTTGCTCCCTTCTAGGTGGATCAAGTCTCAAGATCGCCAGTATCACCAAATTAGGGTTTTGGTCGACCAGGGCCTCTAGATGGAAAATTTCATCTGGACACAAGCCAAAGATCCAAAACACAACCTAATGTACTCCATGGAACCTCATGGACCCAAGCATCAAGTCAATTTGACCTCAGGAGATGCATACATCAAAAATCAGGAATTAGGGTTTCTTGACCTAATTCACCCCTAAGTTGACTTTTGGGACAAATCAAGAGCCAATACCTCAAGACATGATTTGAGAGTCTCTAATGAACTATATTGATCCATTTGGAACAATGGATTAATCCAAGAAGCTTGAGCAACAAGTCTCAATTTCATCTGCACCACAATTAAGGTTTTAAGGAAAAAGTCAACTGTAACTTTGAATTTTGACCAGGACATGCTCCCAAACCCTAGGACATGCCTCAATATACCCTATGACACCCATGGAACATGTCCATCAAGTTTTATTTAGGTCAAGGACATGATTTCCTGAAGAATTGCACAATTTGGAATTCATCTGATAAAAAGTCAACTGTGCACAAAAGTGAACTTTGACTTTTTGAGATTTTTCACCAAAATGGATTTTTAACCCTAAAATGATGTTAATGTATGATTTGAATCATCATTCATCAAGAAAAATCAAGAAAAGTGGGATAACTTGTAAAAGGGGTAACCATAAAAACTTAGAAAATTTTCTAAGTTAAAAATAAAGTGACAAGGGTACCAATTTTGGAGGGTCATAACTCCTAAACCACAAAGCCATTTTTTTTCATCCAAATATGGATTTGTAGCCCTCATTACCCTCTACAAAAACTTCAACTAGACCTAAGTCCAATTCATTAAGGATTTTGAGTTATGGAGTGATCAAAATCAAGAAATCACACTTTGTTCCAACACTTAGTGAAAATTTCACGAAGTCAGATTTTACCCTACTTTTTGCCAAATGTAGAGGGATTTTTCACTTGGAATCAAAAGAGATCAAAACCAAACTTGTTCAAACAGTTGTTGTATCATGTAAGGGCTTTCCAAAATGGCCAAGAACATTGCCAAATTCAACTTACCCCATGAGATATGACATTGTCAAGTTGCCTTGCTGAAATCTGTCAAAGGCAAGGCAGATTTTGCATTTTGGCTCGATTTGCCAAAATCAGCCAAATTCAAATGCTCCTATCCACTTGGACACATCTGAGGATTAAATCTAAAGGGGACAATCACTGAGCCAAACCTCCAAAGTCCATGGAACAAGAAATAGCATGTTGAACCTAGAATGGCCAAAATAGGGACAAGACTCCAAATTTGGATTGAAGCATTCAATGGAAGCATCAAGGTGGCATGGACTGAGCCATTCTCATCTGAAATCAGTCAAGACTTATCCAAGACCAAGGGAACCAAAGCTCTGTGCCCTAACCTCTAGTCAATGGCTAGAGGAGACTTGCATTTCCATTGGACAACATTGGCCAAACCTACTTACCAGCTGCCGTTCACTATTCCTTGCAAAACAAACTTGCTCTAATATAAATAGAGCTCAATTGTGATCAGTTTGAGTACACCAAAGCCATCAAACAGATGCTTTCCTCAAAATCTCTTTCTCTTGGCAAAAATGCCTTTCTTAGCAAGGTAGCTATCGGGTTTTGAGTTTGAGAGCAATTCCAATCAAACCAATCACTCACACACCTCACATACATCACATATGAGCTGATCAAACACTTAGATCACTTCTAAAACACCAATTTCACAAAATCACCAGCTGGTTGCTCAAGGTTTTAACCAAAGTGCAGTTGAGGTACCACAGATTGATCCAGCCAATTTCAATCAAGTCCAACCATTCAAACACACTCCATAGGGTGTAGGGAAGCTGTTCAGATCATCACCACTCATCTGTAACACCTCCAAATCAAAAATCACATTGCACTTGCTGTCACGGCTTAGAGGTAAGCATATACTTGGTCATCTCTCAATCTATGCATATTTCCTCGCACAATAATTTGGCCATATGTTCATAATCATGCATGGAATGTTTTCCCTCAATTAATTGCATTGTTTGAATCGTGTATCAAAAATCCTAGCCTTCATGCAGAAATTAGGGTTCTTGAGGATTTTTCATGATTTCTTGTTATATGTTTAATTTAAATGAAATTAAGTGTTATAGACATGATCGTGAGGCTGAGACGAGCATAATGATATGTGGATTGCATGATATAATCAAGTATTCAGTGAGATTGAGGAGAAAATGCAAATCAGCCAAACCCAGAACACGCGCGTGTTCTTGCTGTGTTCTTGGCGCCATTTTTGAATAATTCAAATATTTGAATTTTGTGATTTTGTTTAATTGATTCAAAAATTAATTTCTCTCTGAGTTTTAATGATTTTGAGTTGATTCTTTTTTTAATAATTCACAAAAATGTTAAAATATTTTATTTTATCAAAAAATCCCAAAAATATTATTTATTTCATATAATTGATATTTTTGCAAAGAATTAATATTTTTATTGTTTTTGACATTTTAAATATTTTTTCTACATTGATTTTGCAACTTTTAATGCTTTCTAATTATTTTGTAGGTCAATACTTAATTTTTGAAGCATTAATCCAAAATCAGAATTTGTTTTTCACATGTTAAACAATTTTGATCATTTTAATTGAATTTTTATTCAATTAAATACATTTTTGAAAACAAATTAGGGTTTTGGATTAATTCAACCCTCATAAATCATTTTCAAAACTTTTTGGGCCTCTAATAGAGTGTAAGACCCAATCCTTTCTTGACCAAAACATTTTGGGCCTCAGTGTATTGTATAAGTCCCGATACCGTTAAAAACAAACGGCGCGATCGTCGCCTTTTCAAAATAACCCTTGGGCCTCTCCTTGAGCTATAAGACCCATTCAAAAACACTTTGGGCCTCTAATAGAGTGTAAGACCCAACCCCCTTTTAACCAAAATCATTTGGGCCTCACTTATTGTATAAGTCCCTCTGCATTAAAAGAAAATCTCGGCGCGATCACCATTTCAAACGGAAAAATCATCTGGGCCTACCCTCGTGTTATAAGCCCCACTCTTTTTCTTTAAACCCTTTGGGCCTCTTGAAAGAATGTAAGACCCATCCCTTTGTACAGAAAACCTTTTCGGGCCTCAGTCACTTGTATAAGTCCCTCTGTACAAAAATAACAGTGCGCTCACTGAAAAACCCTAGGCCTCTCCTTGAGCTGTAAGCCCCAAATCTTTCTTTTTCAAAGCACTTTCTCCTTTGATTTTGAATATACTGTTATTTTCAATCTTTCTTTGTTGAACAACTAACCAAACAGCATGGAAGCTCTACAACCGAGTAAGTGGTTATCGCTTTCATTTACCGCTTTCATATACATATAACTGTATTGTGGGGCTGTTTCACTGTAAGTCTTCTTTCATAAACTCATATCGACTGTGTAATAATAGTATAGATATTTAGAGTTTCCCCGGCAACTACGTCTAGAACTAGGTGACGCCGTTTCGTTTATTCGTAGAAATAGACAACTAGATCCCTAATAGGATCACCAGATACAGTCTTCTCTTCGGCTGTCCTCATTAGGAATTGTCAAGAAACTCTACCCCCAGAGATGAATGTATTCTCCGTGAATGGCATCTTTGAGTTTCTTCCAAATTCTCGAACTTTCCTGACTTTGATCTATTCTCGGTGAATAGAATTACCTTGAATTTCTCGGGGTTTGGGGACCCACGGGATTCTTAAAAGCATCGGCCTCCTCTTGGGCATCGTACAAGGACCCACATGCATCCTAAAAGCAACCCCGCCTTCTCTTGGGCTTAGTACAAGGACCATACGGCTTCTTAGAAGTATTCACAGCCTCCTCTTAGGCTTCGTATAATGATCTCTTCCCCCAGGAATGATAGCCTCCTCTTGGGCTTAGTACAAAGACCCGTCGGCTTCTTAAAAGTTTCCCGCCTCCTCTTGGGCTTCGTACAAATTGTCCCGACGACCTCCTAGAGATATAGGAACAGAACTTAGTCATTTTCATAGAACAGTCATTTCATAGAGTCTACTACTGTTTCTCAAAACACAGTATAAAATATGAAGCTCTAGACACGGACAGTCTAACTTCCTTGAGTCTCAAAGACATTCTCAAGTGACCCCTTCAAAAACAGGAAGGAAACCTGCAGACTCGGACAGTCTCAATACCCTTCGGATTTCCCGCTTCCTTAAAGAACAGGAATAGCCCGGATCCCTGAGTCAAAATCCCTGAGTACAGTGTTGCTCATATAAGAACTGATTTTCTCTTTAAAATCAGTATACTGGACCTGTCACTTAACTGAAATAGTAACCCTAGCCTCCTCTTGGGCTTTGTACAATGATTCTCCCCAGCGGAGTCAAACAATGTTTAGCCTCTCTCTCGGGCTTCGTACGAGACACATAAGAGACTCCCTCGTTGAGTCAATTACCCCTTTAGCCTCCATCTCGGGCTTTATACGAGATACAAAAAGGTTCCTATTGAGCCAAACAAACAATAGCCTCCATCTCGGGCTCTATACGAGATACCAAAAGATTCCATTGTTGAGTCAAAACCTTTTAGCCTCTCTCTCGGGCTTTGTACGAGACACATAATAGCCTCCTCTTAGGCTTTGTATAAGAAAACCACTGGTTAATCCAATTAACCTTTTAGCAGCTAAGTTGTGCCTCGTTCACAGTGCATAAACATCAACAACTCCTTCCTCTTCATCTAATCATTGTAAGCGGCAAGCCTCTGGATCATCTACATCCATGCCACTGTCCCTCTTTTAGCATGAGAAATTCCTAAGGAAAGATAGCATTGCTCTACGCTGAGTTAAAGTCTTCTCCTTCAGGTTAAAATGCCCTGTAAAGGAAATTATGGCATTGCCGAATTCGCATATCCCGGTTAAAGTAATTCTCCTTTATAAACAGTTGTGACATACAACCCCCCTCTTTAGAGATGATAAATTCTCTCTAAAGTCGACACCCTTTCAGCTTCATATATTGGGCTTTGAACAAGATACAAATCACCTTTCGCTTCACGTCTTGGGCTTTGAACAAGACACCAAAACAACCATTTCCTCCCATAGAATAGGAGGAACTACGAACGCTCTGATTTCCCTGTTTCGATAAACGGGAATACGTAGGCATAAGATCGAAAGAAAAGATCTTAGCGAGCACAATCAACAAAAAACCCAAATCCCATCAATCAAAAGTAGTAATTCAAAAACAACAGTCCTAACATCCTAATCCTTGTTCCCTTCCAGAAACCTTCTGCCCAGATAAAAAGAAAGAAACCGTATTGGCGAAAATACAAATAACCAGTACAAAGGCCCCACGACCACATAGCATCCGTAACCTAACAGACCGCTGTTTAAACTCAGTATGCAAGCAGGGTTAATTGGAGACATCTATTTCCCTTCCTTCATCAGCTTTAATAGGATAAAAAATGAATCGACCTGTAGTAAGCTCAAACCGCAGAGAGCGACCAGCGCTTAAGAACCGCGTCCAAAATCGCTCGCTACAATGTGAAGTCAGAAAACCGAGCTGGACTTGCTTATATGGTAATTCCACTAAGCTGGTATTCATCAAACGAATATCAAAGATTTGAATCATATTAACTTGATAATGACTTCTATCATGGTAGTCCTGGATCCATCAAAGATCCATCTGACACTGGAGGGCCTCTTGTACAAAAGAGCATCCCTGATTGTTTACAGAGCAAATTAGACAGGAGTCGTAATCGTGTCTTGGCAGATTATGATGCTTGCTTTGCCTGGAGTGCATTGCCACCAAGTTGACATTCATTGCACGGATGTCGTGGTTTTGAATGATGTTGGAATCTGTATAATTCATGTTGACCTCACGAATTCGGTGATCTTGGATCCATTCGAGATCCATCTATTCCTGTAGAGCTGATTGCACCACAAAACATTCTTGATTGTCTCTAGAGCAGATATCACACTGGTGATAGTTATGAGATGGTACATGACCATATCCACTCTGTCTGCAATGCATTTTGACCAGATTGGTTTTCAATAGGAGTACATCGTGAATTTGATAGCTGTGATTAGATCCTTCCTCTACCAAATTTATCGCAGTTTTCTCATGTTGAGGCAACGGGTTCATCTGAACATTTGGATTTGTATCCTTGAAGGATAAGACCTCGTTCCTGACAAGCTTTTGCACATCAAATTTGAAGCTGAGACAGTTTTCTATGTTATGCCCTGGTCCTCCTTGGTGGTAAGGACAAGTCTGGTCCGCTTTGAACCAAAAAGGCTGATTTTTCGGTACTGTAAGAGAAGACCTGGTTTGGACGTGCTCCTTGACCAGTAGTAGTGGAAATAGTTCTGCGTACAACATTTGTATAGGGTCGAACCCTAGTGGTCATGTTGTACGATTGTTGTTCTACTGAGGACGAGCCTGCTGAAGAGGCTGTTATGTCCTTTGCTGATATTGTTGTTGATTCGGTTGGCTCTGAGCAACCTGAGGCTGATATGTTGGAATAGGCGCAGGGTTGATAGCATGAGTTACAGATGCTACTGGTTGGTACCGTCGCCTTTGCTTTCCGAGAGAGATATTACCAATATCTTGCTCTTTTTTCTTAGGGAAAGCACTACTGTATCTTTTGGTACTGCTTGATGGTCCGGCATCTTTGACCAGACGTCCTTCTCAGACTGCTTCTTCAAGGCATACTCCCATATTCACCATCTCGGTGAAGTCGGTGGGTGCACTGACGACTATTCGGTCGTAGTAAAACAAGCTTAAAGTTTTCAAAAAGATCTTTGTCATCTCTTTTTCCTCAAGAGGTGGACAAATCTGGGCGGCAATTTCACGCCATCTCTGAGCATATTCTTTAAAGATTTCCTTGTCCTTCTGCGACATTGCTCTAAGTTGATCTCTGTCTGGTGCCATGTCCAGGTTATACTTATACTGCTGAACAAAGGCGGCACCAAGATCTCTGAAAGTGACGATCTTAGTACGGTTTAAACCCATGTACCATTTGAGTGCGACACCGGTTAAACTATCTTGGAAGTAGTGGATCAGTAGTTGTTAGTTCTCTGTCTGAGTTGACATCTTCCGAGCGTACATCACCAAATGACTTTGAGGGCAAGAGTTGCCCTTGTATTTTTCAAAGTCAGGCACCTTGAAGTTGTGCGGAATTTTCACATTGGGGACCAAACAAAGGTCTGCGGCGTCCTTTCCAAATAGATCCTGTCCGCGAATGGCATGCAGTTCCTTCTGCATCTCCAGGAATTATTCCTGGAACTCATTCATTCTGTCGTACATACTTTCATTTCCACCAGAAGATATCTGTGGAATTTGTCCTTCCAGGACAGTGTGTACCACGGGTGGTGGTATAGTCATTATGGCAGTGACTCTTGGTGCTTCCTTATCCCGAAGTTTGTAACCTTCAGGAGTTGCTATCATGCCCCTTGCATCTTTGCTTTCCCGAAGTTTTTAACCTTCAGGCCCAGCGGTTCCTGCTGTAGTTTTCGGATCTTCCGCGATCGGCAGAATATATCCTTCTGGGATATAGTTAAGTGGCATGCCCTAGGGACGATCTTTAGGCATGTTGTACCGAGGATCATACTTTTCCACTATGGGCATATATGTGATCTCTGAGATCACAGTCCTTTGTTGTTGTATCTGGGCTGCTGCCAGAGACTGTATGTCATTGTGAAGTTTTATCAAATCTTCTTTCAGAGTGTCGATTTCTTCTCTCAACTCTCTGTTCTCTTCCTCGAGATCATCCATTTTCTTTTGTCGATTAGCCCGAGTATTATACAAATGAGACAGTTTGACTCTAGAATCGAGACACAAACGTGAGATTCGTAGGTAAGAAGAATGTGTTATGTGAGAATGATGAATGATATGCAATGATTATATTAAATTTGTTTTTAATCAAAAGAAACTTCAACAATTGGATTGCAAATATCATACAGTGGGGAAACCCCATTTTATTGAATTCTAAGATTGCGGAAATGGAAATACAGTAATTTACAAAGTGCTGCAAAAGGAAATGTCTAAGCTTATGGATCCTGATTCCTCTCTGAAGAGAGCTCAGGTGCTGGTTCTGGTATTTTTCTTTTCTCTGACCGGGGCTCTTGAGCCGTTGTCGGGTTGTCATCCTTTTGCCAAGTGAAAGAAGCAAGCAAATTCCTCCGGTCTTCTTGATTTTTTACAGCGTGCTGCTCTAAAATCTCTATCAGAGCATCTTTTTCTTTTAACAGTTGCTATATTTTGGTACGCTCCACATTGAGAATGCGGTATTTGTTCTTCCAAGATTGCTTTTCCCGTTGAACTTTGTTGAGAGTGACCTGGAGTTTTTCCGTATCAGACATGAAATAAAGGACATATTCCTTTAACGGAAGAACTTCTTGACGAGGGTAAGGCATCCTCAGCTTAGTTTGTACCCAGTGGAGATAAGGTTCCACAGAGACACAGTCTGGTTTTCCTAGAGACTCTCTTCCTTTCCTATGAACATGCTTCCAGGCATGTACTATTTCTGTCTTTAGTGCCCTGTCATTTTCTCCTTCCTTGAAGAAAATACCTTCCAGATGAACATTACACGGGACATGTCTCATCGGGTATCTGAGTTGACGACGAACTAAAATTGGATCATAATTGATTCCTCATTTAGTTCATATGAGGGGTACATTAGGGAAATTTCCACAACAATCAATGATACTTATCCCGTCATAGATCCGATTGTACCAATCTATGTCAGAGTTGGTAAGAGGCATGATTCTTTGTGACCAACGTAAAGAACTCTTATGATCCCAAAAAGCGGCAGACTTTGGTAAGTGGGAAGTGAACCATTTGTATAGAAAGGGTACACATCATGTGATCATTCCTCCGCTGTACAAATTCCTTAAGTGTACAGAATGATAAGCATCTGTGAGCAACGTAGGTACGGGGTTTCCAATCAGAAATATCTTAATGGCGTTGATATCAACGAAGTTATCAATGTTGGGAAACATAAATAACCTGTAGGCGAGCAAAACAAAGACGCTCTCGAAAGCAGTTATGTTCCCTATACTAGCAAAGTACAAGGTTTTCTTTATCAAAAACTTTGGATTCCACCCTTAATGGTCATGTGAGTCCTGACTTCTGACTCGTCCAAATAGATAGCTCTTGCAATGATTTGATCCTTTGGAATTTCTTCCAGTCCAGAAAAAGGAGCTTGGTCAGTGATGGGTAAATCAGTCAGGTGAGAGTACTCCTCCAACGTTGGTGCTAGATGATAATCCGGGAATATGAAACAGTGATAGACTGGATCGTAAAATTGAAGGAGTGTAGACAGGATTCCTTCAATTACATGGACCCTTAACAGAGACAGTAGTCCTCCGTACTTAGCTCTGAAAGCATCAGGGTTGGTGATCATCCTTGACAACCCTCTTAAATCCTTTATTTTTGGAACCTTGAAGGTGTACTTGTGAGTCTTCCTTCTACCGAAATTCATAACGCAATCTTTCTCTCTGACATTTGCAATCATTGTCTTAGTTTAATTTGAAAAAAGAGAGAAGAGAAAAGAAGTTTTTTTCCTTTGTTTAAAGTTTTTTAATGAAATGAATGCATGAATGCAGCACACAAAAACATAGAAAAAACATGGGGTCAAATGTTCGGTGTCATGAAGTCATGGCTCTACCCATTCCCAAAGGTTGTACTGGTGAATTTTTGTACCTGTCCTCAAACTCATTGACCCCCCTTGGGATAACAACAGCAGGCTGGTTCACCCGAGCGAGCTGCAGTATCTTAGAGTAATCTCAAATGAGGGTAGTATCGCATGACAACTATTTTCGATAGCGTCTGCACTACGAAAATAGTAACATGGTCTCAGTCTACTATATCCTCAGTTTCATGGATACCACAATCGAACAATCTGCTTTCAACAACCGAAGTCGTTTAGACATTGAATCCGCAAAGGGTATCTACACTGATTCGATGGGCTACCAATATTTCTTATTCGGGAGTCACTCCCTGTAAGATTACCCGTCTATACCATCACTTATCTTAGGTATCACTCAAACTTTCCAGATGCGGCATCGCCCGCAGTCCCATTAACAGAAAAATAAACATGGATATCAATTAGGAAAAGCGATATATATATATATATATATATATATATATATATATATATATATATATATATATATATATATATATATTCCTAAAACTAACATCCTAGACCTCTGAAGAGCTATAATCCTAGTCTTATACAGACAATGACTCCTCAGCAGAGTCTCCATTTTACTGTAGCACGCGATTTTTGTCGGTGACGCGACCACCTTATCGCGGAAATTTGGGTTTTCTCCTCAATGAAGAGGAGGGGATTGCTACTTTCTGATTTCTTATTTATCCCGTGAAGCTGGAAGGGAAAGGGAAACTATCTAAAACTAACCTTGCACGCGAATGCTTAACTGAACAAACCCTTAAAGAGATTGGGGGTCTGAGGTCAGGTTATACAATGGGGAGTTGTCAATTACCCATCCTATATGTGGTTATCCACAGGATGTTAGCTTTAGGTTTCACTTTGTACTTGATGGTGTTTATCCGTTAATGGGTTGGGAAAGTTTCATGGGAAAGTATAAGAGCGAGAGTGAGTTTTTGTTGATGTTCGGGTTTTTTCCGATGTTTTTGGTAAGGTACTGGACCTAAGTTTTAATTGGTATGAAGGTACTGTACCTAGAGTTTTTGTTTAGTATGCTCGCTAAGATTTCACAATCTTATGCCTACGTATTCCCGTTTAAATGAAACAGGGAAATCAGAGCAATCGTAGTTCCTCTTATTCTAAGGGAGGAAAAAGATATTTTGGTGTCTTGTTCAAATCCCAAGATTGAAGCTAAAAGGTTGAGTATTTGTGTCTTGTTCAAAGCCCAAGATTGAAGCTAAAAGGCTTGACCGAGAGAGAATTTGTTATCTCTAAAGGGAGACATTTGGTCTGTTTATCACAACCGTTGGGCGACTGTTTATAAAGGAGGATTACTTTAACTGGGATATGTGAATCCAGCAATTCCATAATTTCCTTTATAGGGAATTTGATTTTTGTGTGCCTTGATCAAAGCCCAAGGTTGAAGCTAAGAGGTTGATTGACTCCACTGGGGAAGTCCTTATACAAAGCCTAAAAGGAGGCTGAAGAGAGACTGACTCTTCGGGGATATCATTATACAAAGCCTAAGAGGAGGCTAAAAGTTTGGTTTTTCTAGGGAAAGGGTTCTATCAGTCTCGTACAAAGCCCAAGATGGAGGCTAAAAGGATACTGACTCTGGGGGAGAGAAATCTTTATCTATCTGGTACAAAGCCCAAGATTTGAGGCTAAAAGGAGACTTTACTGACTCGGTTAAGGATATTTTAGGTATCTCGTATAAATCCCAAGATAGAAGCTGAAATGAGTTTGTCTCTATGGGAGGGTATTATTTGTCTTGCACAAATCCCAAGATTGAGGCTGAAAAGAGGATTGACTCTGCTTAGGGTATTATTTCTCAAAGCCTAAAAGTAGGCTGAGAGGAATTGACTCCGTTGGGGAATATATTTGTCCCAAGCTTAAGAGAATGTTATGAAGATTTATGTCTTGTACAAATCCCAAGATTGAGGCTAAAAGGGTTTGACTCAACAAGAGAGTGCTTTTATCTATCCTGTACGAAGCCCAGGATTGTGGCTGAACAAGCTGGAGAAATCATTATACAAAGCCTAAGAGGAGGCCAACTTCCGCTAGGGAAAATCCTTATACCGAGCCTAAAAGGAGGCTGGAAAAGATTGATCAACAAGAGAGTGTTTTTATCTGTCTCGTACAAAGCCCGAGATTGAGGCTAAAAAGGGTTTGACTCAACAAGAGAGTCTGAAAAGGTGATTGACTCAACAAGAGAGTCCTGAAAGCTTTGACTCAACAAGAGAGTTTGAAAAGGTTATTGACTCAACAAGAGAGTCTTGAAAGTTTTGACTCAACAAGAGAGTCTGAAAAGATTAGCTCCACTGGGGAGAATCATTATACAAAGCCCAAGAGGAGGCTATCATTGCTGAGGAAAGATCATTATACAAAGCCTAAGAGGAGGCTATCTTCTGCTGGGAATTATTGAGATCCTGAGGCAGGTCCAAATGGGGAATCAACTTTTGTTGAGGGTTACAGAAGAGTTGAGGTATCAGATTCCTTGAGGTTCTGATTTGGGATAGTGTTATACTGATAATAAACTGACCCTGGCTGGGTTTTTTTAGGAGAGAGACTGGGTTTTAGAGCCCATGGGTTTTAACTCCTTTGGAGATTGATCCAGAATGACCGGGGTTTCTCCTATGTTTGTAGGGAACTTGAGAATGTCTTTGAGACTCAAGAGGAGATTTAGACTGTCCAAGTCTATTGGTGTGGAAGAGTTTATCTTTGTATGATGCCCAAGAGGAGGCAGGTCTTTTTAAGGGATGAGAATCAACCCTAAATTGGTCTGAGATTTGACACAGGAAAGACTGCTCTAGCAAAGAATGACTAAGTTATGTCTTATACCTTTAGGAGGTCTTCAGGGTCCTTGTATTAAGCCCAAGAGAAGGCATGAGAACTTCTAAGAAGTTGGAGGGTCCTTGTACAAAGCCCAAGAGGAGGCGGGGATGCTTTTAGGAAGCCTGTGGGTCCAAACTTAAGAAGAGTTCAAGAAAAGTTTCACCGAGAATAATCTTTTCTTTAATGAACAGTTCTAGGGTTTGAAAAAATTCAAGAGAGGTTTCACCTAGAATTAATCCCCTCTGGGGAAACTGAATTTCTTTAACAAATTCTAATAGTGACAGTCTGAGAAAACGTTCACCAAGATTACTGCCTTTCTCTTTATTCCATATTGTTTAAGCCCAAGAAAAGGCAGGACTGTATCTGGAAGTCCTATGGGGATCTAGTTTTGACTGTATTTAAAGAATGACCAACTTGCTTTACCTAGGTCTAGACCTAGTTGCCGGGGAAAACTCTAAATAACTATACTAGTATATATACAGTTGATATATGACAAGTATTTAAAAGGGTATGAAAGAAGGACTTACAGAGGAGCAGCTTCCCACAATACAGTTATATATATATATATATATATATATATATATATATATATTAAAGCATGTAAAAGAAAGCCGATAAAAACTTACAGGCGAGCAAGCTTCCATGCTGAATTGTTAGTTGTTCAAAGAAATTAAAGAAATTTTTGATAACAACTGTTTATTTGAACCTAAATCAAAAGAGAAGTTGTTTTTGAAAGATTGTTGGGGCTTATACTCAAAGAGAGGCCCAGGTGATTTGATTTTGAACTTGCGATCGCGCCGAGATTTTTGAAACTACTGTGGGACTTATACAATTTCTGAGGCCCAAAATGGTTTTGGTTAAAAAGGGATTGGGTCTTACACTCTATGAGAGGCCCAAAAATGTTTGAAAAAGAAAGAATGGACTTACAAAACGAGGGGAGGCCCAATGAAAGATAGTGATTGCACCGTCGTTTTGAGAATCGCAGAGGGACTTATACAATGACTGAGGCCCAAAATTATTTTTGTATTTACTAAGGGTTGGGTCTTACACTCTATCAGAGGGGTTGGGTCTTACACTCTATCAGAGGCCCAAAGTGTTTGAAAAAGGTTTTTTTTAGGGTGAAAATCAACGAAACCCTAATTTCATCATTTTTTAAAGTAACTATTCAAAGAAAATTAATTAAAATGATAAAAACACCAAATAAGTTTGAATAAACAACTTGTGATTTTTGGCTAAGGTTTTAAAAATGATGTTTTAATCACAAGATGAATTAAAACTCACTTGTTTTTTGATTTCCAAGATGAAAATTCATTTTTCGTCTTGGTTTGTAATTTTTTGCAAAAAGAACCAATAAAAAATAATTAAAATTGAGACATAAATTAATTTTTCAAATCATTTAAGAAAATAATATGAAAATATAAAATGGAAAAAAGTGATAAAAAAGGGTCTGGGGCGAGGGGGATTCGAACCCCAGACCTCCAAGCCAAACACATGAGCGCGCAACCACTAGGGTGGTGACACATCCGTGTATCAAAACCACCCCATAAATATATAAGGGGTGCCTTGTTTTAGGCCTGGGCAAGGCAAGGCTAGGCAAGGCAAGGCCAGCTTTTGGGCCATTTACGTGAAGCCTCTAACTTTCTCATTTCTCCATGGACTGGGACAAAATTTATATGCATCTAGCCTAGAATTTCCCAAGGAATCCAATGGTGGTCATGGTTTTTTCAGATTAGGTCCCTATTTTAAAACCTGATAGTGGTTTTGAAATAGGCCTATATTTGCATTTTCTATGCAACCTCATGGTACAGGTAAGAATTACATGATGAATTGGTTCAAACACAACATATACAACATGTATGAGATATTTATGATCAGTGGACTTCAAAGAAATGCATAATTTAGAAAGTTCAAGTGATGATGCACTTACCTCTTGGAGATTTTTGGGCTATCTGCCAAGTTCCTTGTGCCAGAAGTAATTTGATGCTTTGGACACTCTCAATAGATCCCTTAGAAGCTTTTAGAATGGTTAGAACCAGCTGGACCCTCAGGAACAAGTTTGAGCTCTTTCTTGGAAAAGGAGCAAAAGTGACCAATATGGCAACTCTCTCAAATGGTGTTCCAGATTAGGGGAACCATTTGGGACAGTTCAAGGATGATATTTGGAGTGTGTTTGAGGTTTTATCTGGTTTTGAAAGTGACTGAATCAAGACATGGCTTGAAAAATGTAAAAAAGTCCAATTTTGAGGTTTTGGAAGTGGACTTTGTGATTTTGGTGTTTCAGGTCACATGTTAGTGTTTGGACGGCTTAGATACAACATATTAGAGGTGTTTGGATCATGAGCTATGATGGAATTGCTCTCTAACTCAAAAACTCAGAGGTACCTTGCAAAAGAAGGCATTTTGGCCTAGAGAAAGGGATTTTGAGGAAAGCAAGTGTTGTAGTGCTTTGGTGTACCCAAACTGAGCACAAATGAGCTCTATTTATAGTAGAGCAAGTTTGTTTTGTAAGCAATAGTGAATGGCAACTGCAGCAGGCCTTTGTCCAATGTTATGCAAAAGGAATCTCAAGTCTCCTCTAGCCATTGACTTGAGGTTAGGGTACAGGCTTTGTAGCTTTGGTTCAGAGATAAGTCTTGACTGAATTCAGTTGGAATAGGCTCAGTCCATGCCACCTTGGTGTATCCATTGAATGCTTGGAAACAAAATTGGAGTCTTGGCATCTTTGTAGCCTTTTTAGGGATGACAAGCCTAATGTAGATTATTGGACTTGTAAGGCTTGGAGATTAGATCATCCCCCTTGGATTTGATCCTCTAATATGTCCAAATTGATGACAAGGCTTGGAGTTATCAGATTTGGACAAATCGAGCAAATGTGCACAATTCTGCCTTATAAAACCAGTTCATGATGCCATGTTTCAAGGGTTGTATCCCCCTGCTCAAATTGAATTGGGAGATGATCTGGTACTTGTTGGAAAGCCCTTATGGTATACTTTAACTTTGATGTTCACCCCTAGACCTGGTTTGACTTGGATCAAGGTGAAAAATGTCCCTACATTTTGGAAAAAGTAAGGCAGATTCTGACTTAGTGAAAGTTTCATTAAGTGTTGGAAAAATGTCATTTTCATGTTTTTTGCCTTTTTGATCACTCCATAACTTAAAATCCACGAGGAATTGGAGTTTGATGTAGTTGAAGCTTTTGTAGAGTGTAGCAAGACCTACAAATCCAGCTTTGGATCACCCAAAATGGTTGCTTGGATCTCAAGTTATGGTCCTTGGAAGTTGGTACCCTAGCCACTTTGTTCCACAACTTAGAAAAATTCTAAGTTTTTTATGGTTACCCCTTTTACAAGTTAACTCATTTTCTTTGGTTTCTCTTGATGAATGATGATTCAAATCACATATTAACATTGTTTTAGGGTTAAGGAACCTTGGTTGACCAAAAATCCAAAAAGTCAAACTTTGGATTTTTGTACAGTTGACTTTTTATCGGATGAAATCCAAACTGTGCGATCCTTTGTGAAATCAAGTCCTTGACCTAAATCAAACCTAATGGATGGATTCCATAGGTGTTATAGGGTGTATTGAATCATGTCCCAAGATTTGGGAGCATGTCCTGGTCAAAAGTCAAAGACACAGTTGACTTTTTCCTCGAAACCCTAACTGTGGTCCTGATGAAATTGAAACTTGTGAATCAAGCTTCCTGGGTCAATCCATTATTGCAAATGGGTCAATGTAGTATATTGGAGGCCCTCAAATCATGTCTTGAGGTCTTGGCTCATGCTTTGTCCTAAAAGTCAACTAAGGAGTGAATTAGGTCAAGGAACCCAAATTCCTGATTTTTGGTAAATGCATCCCCTGGGGTTAAATTGGCTTGATGATTGGGTCCATGAGGTCCCTTGGAGTATCTTGGGTTGTGCTTTGAAGCATTAGCTCATGCTCAGGTGAAAATTTTCATCTGGAGGTCTCAGGCGACAAAAACCCTAATTTGGTGACACAGGCAATCTTGAGGCTTGATCTACTTGGAATGTTGCAACCTTGTGCTTGATTCTTGATGTGGGAGTCCTATTGATCCCTTATAGGTGTTTGAGAGGCTATACAAGTTGAAGATCATGTCATTTCTTGATTGATCCTATGTCTAAGTGCTTTGAGAGGGCCCAAAACCCTAATCTTTGATTGTAAAGAATGCCTAACAATCCCTGAGGAGATTGATGAGGCATGAAAGTACATCCATATTGTGATGATGATTTGCACAATGATGGGAAATCTTGGTGGTCAAAATTTGGGGTATGAGAGTGAGGACGACCAAGGATGTACACTTGTTCAAAGAATACTTCAACACTTATTGGACCACTGGTGGCTTCCAATTTACTTGGATGAAGCTACACAACGGATCAGTATGACTGACGGAAATCCTAGTAGACATCAAAGTCAGGATGTCCACTCGATGGAAACAGATATGGTAAAGATGCACTGAATACAAAGCGGGCGTGGCTGGGTGCCACCACATAATTATGAGCGCTGTAGAGTTTGTTCAGAGAACAACCAAGGCTGCTACCTTGTACGATCAGCTCTTCAAAATCAGTTAGACCAAAGAGAGATTCGACAATGTTCAAGTTCCAGATCGATCAACATGATATAAGACTATCTTCCTGATCAAAGAATGAAATGGCCGAAGATGTATGCGCCATAATCCCTCTGCTCAACAAGTCGAAAGTCCTTCTTAACAGTTGAAAGATTCTCAACCTCGAACCAATTGAGGCTTCCTACGATGGTCAGAAGAATCAAAAGGTTCCATTGGTGATTTACTTACCAGGACCAATACCGTACAAATCTGATAAGGCTATCCCTTACAAATACGATGCAACAACAATAAAAAATGGAAAGGAAACTCCATTACCCTCCGTCGTAAGTATTGACGATATCAGTCGAGTCACACGGAGCGGCCGGATCTTCAATAGGGGAGTTGGAGAACCCGCCAAAGAAAAGGAACCTCAAACAGAAGTTCCAAATCAATAAATCGGGTAATCTAGTAATCCCGAACTTTCAAAGAATAGTGGTGAGATGCTGAAGCTCATCAAGAAAAGCGAGTACAACATTATAGACCAATTGTTGCAAACTCCATTTAGAATCTCTGTGTTATCTCTCCTACTTAGTTCTGAAGCTCACAGGGAAGCTCTGCAGAAAGTCTTAGAGCAAGCCTTCATGGAACAAGATGTAACGGTAGGACAATTTGACAATATCATCTCCAACATCACTTCTTGAAACAACTTAGGATTCAGTGATGAGGAACTGCCGGAAGAAGGCAAAAATCATAATATGGCGCTTAACATTACAGTCAACTGCCAAGACAATGCTTTAGCCAGCGTACTGGTTGACACGGGATCATCTCTGAATGTTATGCCAAAATCAACTTTAACACGGCTATCATTTCAAGGAGCTCCGATGAGAGGCAGTGAGTTCATTGTCAAAGCTTTTGACGGATCCAAAAAAATAGTTATCGGCGAAGTCGATCTTCCCATAACCATCGGTCCTCACACTTTCCAAGTCACTTTCCAGGTCATGGACATCTGGGCAGCATACAGCTGTTATTAGGAAGACCTTGGATACACGAGGTTGGGGCAGTCACTTCGACACTTCACCAGAAGTTGAAGTTCGTCAAGAATGACAAGCTAGTCACAGTCTGTGGAGAGCAAGCCTTAATCGTGAGCAACTTATCATCATTCTCCTATTTAGAACCAGAGGAGGTTGTTGGAACCCAGTTCCAAGCTCTCTTGGTGAGCAATGAGAATCGATCAGAAAGAGAAACATTGATTTCCTCATACAAAGACACTCTCGAAGTGATAAAAAATGATAGCGCAAAAGGATGGGGATAACTTGTGATTCCTATGGATAACAAGATAAAGAAAGGTCTTGGTTTCTCCTTGACCTGTACCCAGACTGCCAAGAAAGATGAAAGTTTTCGTCCCATTCATAACTTCTTCCACAGTGGAGGCTTCCTCCACCCAGTGTCTCAAGAAGTACACACTATCAATGAAAGTGACTCCTCCGACGTGGATGAAGAGTGGAAATCATATCTCAACAAGGATGGTTATATGTCTTAGGGAGAGGAACACACGCCATTTTGCTTTCCCACGCAGAGTCCGAGATATATACCAAGATCAGACGTCAAGATGATGTACGGAGGTTGTGATCCTGAGGGATGTCGTGCTCCGCCTAACTCACTAGAAGGCGATCCGATGAAAGATAACTTAAACTATGACTATTATGACCCATTGGATGACTTGCCTATCTGGCAGCCGTACCCAGAAGACTTGGGGCAATAAGAGTCAGCCCAACGAGGCATATCAGCTAAGCAACATTGAAAGGAATACCTGTGTCCCCACCAAGTCATGGGATCATTACTCAGGATATCCGGGAAATACCCAGCACCATGACGAACCTACAAGGACTGTAGGGCAAGAGTTCATCAACTACGCTTTTCCAGAGGTCAACGTTATCGAGGAAGATGACTCCTCCAGTCCCCCAGAAGTATGGGATACTTTAGGACAACCGAGTGACAAGTATGACTTCTTGGTCAAGTACACCACTCCTGAAAGCTCTCGCATCAGATACGAGGACATCCAACCAAATGGATGGGGAGATCCTTTCAAGAGTGAAAACATCAAGGAAGATACAACAGAAGAGTTCGTTTACGATAACTCTGCTTGGGAGGAAGACTCCAATGATCCCGATCCTCCAGAAATCAGCATCATTTCTGAGGAAAAATTAAGAAAGAAGGTGCCAGACTTTGTGATTCACCGAGGAGTTTGTCGCCAATGGGTTGCCGTCGATGTCCTAAAAGTCGTCCATAAGTCTAAGTAATTGCCATCTTTGTTTTAACCTTTCACCCTGCCCAGGTGAAACGGATGTTTTATAGGGCTCACTTTCTGTAAATGTCTCTCTTCGCTTCGCCCAAAATGACAGAGTTTTGTTTTATAGGGGTTGTAGTTTCAAGAATCGACAAAATCATAAATAAATAAGTGTCATTCTGTCATTCCTGCATTTATTGGTATTTTCACTTTTCGTTTTTTTTAGAAAATGGTAATCCTAAAACAACCCAAAATAAAAACAAGCATTTTTCAGAAAATACACTACACACACTCTTGCATTTCTCTCTATCCCTTCTAAAAAATAAATCATCACGTCATGCAGATTGCTTGTTTTAAACCCCATTGAAACATACAATCCAATGCCTTCTCCCAACGTTGAATTCCCGGTATTTGAAGCTGAAGAAGAAGAGGACGCAAAAATTCCAGTAGAGATCTCCCAATTATTACTCAGGAAAGAGGAAAGGTCTATTGAGCCTCACAAAGAGCCGTTGGAAACGGTCAATTTGGGTTCAGAGGAAGAGAAGAAAGAGGTCAAGATTAGGGCACAGCTCAGTCCGACAGTCAAAGAAAACTTGATAAAACTACTCAAAGAGTTTCCAGATGTGTTTGCTTGGTCCTATCAGGACATGCCTGGGTTGGATACCAGCATCGTGGAACATCATCTACCGTTGAAATCAGATTGTCCACCAGTAAAACAAAGGTTGAGACGGACTCATCCATATATGGCTATCAAAATCAAGGAGGAAGTGCAGAAACAGATAGACGCAGGTTTCCTTGCCACCTCAGAATATCCTCAATGGTTAGCCAACATAGTGTCAGTTCCAAAAAGGACGGAAAAGTCAGAATGTGTGTAGACTACAGGGATCTGAACAGAGCAAGTCCAAAGGATGACTTCCCTCTGCCACACATTGACATGCTGGTAGACAATACATCAAAATTCAAAGTCTTCTCCTTCATGGATGGATTCTCGGGCTATAACCAGATCAAAATGGCGCCGAAAAAAATGGAGAAAACTTTCTTTATCACCCCATAAGGCACCTTTTGTTACAAGGTGATGCCGTTCGGTTTGAAGAACACCGGGGCAACCTATCAAAGGGCCATGACAACTCTGTTTCATGACATGATGCACAAAGAAATCGAAGTGTATGTCGATGACATGATTACCAAATCTAAAACAGAGGAGGAACACGTTGAACACTTGTCGAAATTGTTCGAACGTCTGAGGAAATACAAGCTTCACTTGAATCCCAACAAGTGCATATTCGTTGTTCGCTCCGGAAAACTCTTAGGGTTCATCGTCATCCAGAAAGGAATTGTGGTTGATCTTGACAAGGTCAAGGCCATTCAAGAAATGCCTTCACCAAAGACTGAAAAACAGGTCAGAGGATTTTTGGGACGTCTGAACTACATCTCAAGGTTTATATCCCTCATGACCGCGACATGCGCGCCATGTAACGCCCCAGTTTTGTTAGTTTTTATTTATTCGAGTCGTATTGATTATTTTATTATTATTTTTATTTTATTTTCGACTTTTATTTGAAGATATGTTATTTTTCAATGTTGTGATATTTTATCGGGTTTTGGGAACGTTTGCGAGATATTTGAATGTGGGGGTATTTTGGTCATTTCATAATATTTTCTTTAAGTAGAAAGAATAGAAAATACAAAGAGAGAAAAATAGAGAGAAAGAAAAGAAAGAGAAGGAAAAAGGGGAGGAAAGAGAAGAAGAGAAGAAATAGTAAGAAAAACTTGGAAATTCAAGAAATCAACTTCTAGAATCGATTTAATCGGGTAAGGGTGCGAAACTCGATTATTGTATGCTTGTATATGATTATGTATGTGTGTTTGTGGTTGGTATTGGATTGAATTGGAAAAATTTAGTAAAACCCATATTATGTAAAATTGATTAGAAATCGATTAAATGTGTTGGAAATCATGTTTTTAGTGCTCATTATTGTTGTTACATGATAGATACATGTTGTTATGCATTGTATTGGTAATTTTCTGGGTGTAGGTGAGAAATTGGAGGATTTTGGTTGAGAAAACGCAGAACTTTGTTCTGCAGAATTTTTTCTGGTTTTTCCAGGTCATACACGTATGGGGCATGTTCATACGCGTATGGACCTTGGCAATACGCGTAACATGAGCGAGTCTTGGGCCAATACGCGTATGGGATATCATTTTGCTCGGCCATCTGCCCATTTGCGTATGGTACGCGTATGAGGTTTTGTCGTACGCGTATGACTCAGGGCACTACGCGTACGGGCAGGAGAATGGTAAAATGGGACTTTTCAAAATATCGTTTTCGTTTTTCTTTCATAACTTGGGTTCCGTTTATCCGATTTTTACATTCTTGGTATCGTTGGAAAGCTATTGAGATGTACTTCTTATTATGATGATTTGGAAATTGTTAGCCGATTAATTATGTCGGAAATCGGGAACAGTGTCGTTTTGTCGATTTTTGTCGTTATAACTGTGTGTAACTAGTGTGTATCGTGCAAGGTGTTGTTGTATGATGTAAATGCATGTGTTTAGATGGTATTGAGATGATTTGTGGCCGTATGGAAATTAAATGCATTGTTTTGGGCTTAAGTGCAAAGTGTGATTTTGGTGAATGCATATATGTGTGTATTTGAATGTCATGAGTCCTTGTATGCCAAGCATCATGATATGCATTGTTGTGACGTCCTGAGTCACGGTTTGGATTCCAGAGGGAATCCGCTATAACGTCGTGTGGCCGTGTGGGGTGTGAGCGATGATTATAGACGATCGTGTGCCCATGTGGGGTGTGAGCGATCGGGTCGTGTGCCCGTGTGGGGTGTGAGCGATCCATAAACGTCGTGTGCCCATGTGGGGTTTGAGCGACGGGGGACATCGTATGCCCGGCGGGGAGTTACAGTGATGTAACAAGCGATGATTCCAGCAGAGTTCCTGAGTGAACTAGTGATGAGAAACAATGGAAGTCGGTACCGCATGTGCATATGTATAAGAGTCGTTGTGTCGGTCTCTTGCATTTGCATGAATCATTATGGTTGTTTATGTGTGGAATTATGGATAAAATTGATAAGTTGATATATGGATATGTGTATGGTTGGTATACCTTGTGTTGCATTGGGTTTGAATTATGGTGTGAGTTGTGGTGAGAACCGTATATATGTGTATTTTTGTGTTATATATAATTGTATGCAATTAAATGATGATTGTTTTTCTCACCCTTCTGCTGTTTTATAATGCTCTATAAGGCATTGCAAATTAGAGTTGCTGGAGGTCTTTTTTTTGAAGCTTAGGACTTCATTCTTTTGTCGGTCGGCTCTGATATGTGACACCGGGTAGTTAGAGAGGCCGTTTGTGATTATTGTGTACTATGCATATATATCTTTTGGCTTATGCATGTATAACTTGATGTATGACAAACTTTTCATATGATATATATATATATATATATATATATATATATATATATATGTGTGTGTGTGTGTGTGTCTATATATATATATATATATATATATATATATATATATATATATATATATATGATATTCAGTTTTAGATTTTTCGCTTTTATTCTAAAATCTGAAATGTGGGTGTAAGGAACTGAGTTCCTTTGTTGATTGCTACCCCACTGTTGCATATCTTTATGAGCATGTGTTGTATGATTTGTTTTCAATGTAATGTGATTTCCCCCGTCTATGCCATGATAATTTAAAATATACTCTGATGAAATTTTGAATTTTCTTTTATTGCTTTAATTATTGGGGGTATAGATTGGGGGTGTTACATTAAGTGGTATCAGAGCCAGTCCGTGTCAGTTTGTGTCAGTCCTGGTCTGTGTGGTGTGTGGAGTGAGTTGTTTGTTTAACCATAAGTGTTGTTATTGGAAATGAATAGAATATGGCGGGTAGGAATGACGCTGCTTTGGCTGCTGCTATGCAAACTATGGCTCGGGCTGTGCAGGGTGCACCTAATGTTGCAGGTAATGATGAGTTCAGGAAGAACAAACCGCCTATCTTCAAAAGGAAGATATGATCCTGATGGTGCACAGATTTGGCTGAAAGAGATTGAAAGGATTTTTCGAGTGATGGATTGTGCTGAAGATCAGAAGGTGAGACTAGGTACCCACATGTTACTGGAAGAAGCTGATGATTAGTGGGTTAGTACTCGTCGTGTGTTGGAAGCTGCGGAGGAAGAGATTACTTGGGCTGTGTTTAATATGGAGTTTATGAGGAGGTATTTTCCTGAAGATGTAAGAGGAAAGAAGGAAATTGAGTTCTTGGAATTGAAACAAGGTAATATGTCTGTTGTTGATTATACTGCTAAGTTTGTGGAACTTGTGCAGTTTTATCCTCATTATGCTGAAGCGACTGCGGAATTTTCCAAGTGTGTTAAGTTTGAGAACGGATTGCGTCCTGAGATAAAGCAGGCAATTGGTTATCAAAGGATTCAGAGGTTTTCTGATTTGGTGGATTGTTGTAGGATTTATGAGGAGGATAGTAAGGCTCGTTCTACTCATTACAAGAGTGTGAGCGAGAGGAAAGGGAAGCAACAGTTCCGTGGTGGTTCGTATGTAATACCAGCTGATAAGGGTAAACAGAGGGGAAATTTTGAGAAAAGGTCAAGTGGAGGAGGAATGTCTGGTCCTCTGAGGTGTTATAAATGTGGTGAGTTAGGGCATCGTCAGTTTGAGTGTAGGAAAGATTTGAGGAAGTGTACTAATTGTGGAGGTGTAGGACATGTTGTAGCTGATTGTGCCAGGAAGAATGTGGTGAAATGTTACAACTGTGGTGAACCTGGTCATATTAGTACGAAGTGTCCGAAACCGAAACAAGCTCCAGCTAGTGGGAAGGTATTTGCTTTAGCGAGAACTCAGACTTCAAGTGCAGACCGTCTGATCAGAGGTACTTGTTTTATTAATAGTACTCCTTTAGTTGCTATTATTGATACTGGAGCGACTCATTAGTTTATTTCGTCTGAGTGCACGAAGCGTTTGAATCTTGTGCTGTCTTTGATGGGTGGTGAGATGGTTATTGATACTCCAGCAATGGGGTCAGTAACTACTTCCTTGGTTTGTCTAACTTGTCCTTTGACCATTTATGGTAAAGACTTTGAGATGGATTTGGTGTGTTTACCGTTGGAAGGTTTAGATGTGGTTTTGGGAATGAATTGGTTGCAATTCAATCGGGTTCATATTGATTGTTATCATAAGCTGGTAAGGTTTCCTTCTCTTGAGGAAGACGAAGACTCGAGTTTCTTATCTACCAAAGAGTTGAAGAGACTTTTGGCGGATGAAGCTTAATTGTTTGGATTGTTTGCATCTTTGACTGTGGATAGTCAAGTTTCACTTGATGTGTTTCCTGTTGTGTGTGAATTTCCGGAAGTGTTTCCTGAGGATATTTCAGACTTGCCACCAGAGAGAGAGGTGGAGTTTTCTATAGATCTAGTTCCTGGTTCTAGACCTATTTCTATGGCACCTTATCGTATGTCGGCATCTGAGTTGGTTGAGTTAAAAAAGCAGTTGAATGAGTTGTTGGAAAAGAGGTTTGTAAGACCTAGTGTTTCTCCTTGGGGTGCTCCAGTTTTATTGGTGAAAAAGAAGGATGGAAGTATGCGGTTGTGTATCGATTATCGCCAGTTGAATAAGGTGACGATCAAGAATAAGTATCCTCTTCTAAGGATTGATGATCTGATGGATCAGTTGGTTGGTGCTTGTATGTTCAGTAAGATTGATTTGAGATCAGGGTATCATCAGATAAGGGTGAAAGAGGAAGATATTCAGAAGATGGCTTTTAGGACACGTTATGGTCATTATGAATATTTTGTGATGCCGTTCGGGGTTTCTAATGCGCCAGGTGTGTTTATGGAATACATGAATCGTATTTTTCACGAGCATTTGGATCGATTTGTCGTTGTGTTTATTGATGAAATTTTGATTTATTCTAAGTCTCGGGAAGAGCACGTGGAGCATTTGTGTATTGTTTTGCAGGTTTTGAAAGAAAGGAAGCTTTTTACCAAATTGTCCAAGTGTGAGTTCTGGTTGTCAGAAGTTAGTTTTCTTGGACACGTAATTTCAGGTAATGGTATTTCTGTGGATCCATCTAAAGTAGAAGCAGTTCTACAATGGGAGGCTCCTAGATCTGTTACTGAAATTCGAAGCTTTTTGGGTTTGGCTGGTTATTATCGAAGGTTTATTGAAGGTTTTTCTAAGCTAGCACTTCCTTTGACCCAGTTGACGTGTAAAGGGCAAGCGTTTATTTGGGATATTCGGTGTGAGGAAAGTTTTAATGAGCTGAAGAGAAGATTGACGACAACTCCGATTTTGATTTTGCCAAATCCTAATGAACCATTTGTGGTTTATTGTGATGCTTCTTTGATTGGTCTAGGTGGTGTTCTGATGCAAGAAGGTAAGGTGGTGGCGTATGCTTCAAGGCAATTGAGAGTGCATGAGAAAAATTATCCTACTCATGATCTTGAATTAGCAGTTGTGGTGTTTGTGTTGAAGATCTGGAGGCATTATCTCTACGGTGCAAGGTTTGAAGTCTTTAGTGATCATAAAAGTTTAAAATATTTGTTTGATCAGAAAGAGTTAAATATGAGGCAGCGTAGATGGTTGGAATTCTTCAAGGACTACGACTTTGGCTTGAATTACCATCCTGGTAAAGCTAATGTGGTAGTCGATGCGTTGAGCCAGAAATCGTTACATATGTCTGCTTTAATGGTTAAGGAGTGGGAACTTTTGGAATCGTTTAGAGATTTGAGTTTGGTTTGTGAAGTGACGTCGGATAGCGTGAGGCTTGGTATGCTAACAATTACTAATGATTTTCTGATGACGGTTAGTGAGAAACAGAAGCTGGATGTGAAATTTGTGGATTTGATGTTGGTGGGAGAAAAAGATGCAAATAGTGATTTTCAAGTGGATATTAATGGTGTTTTGAGGTTCCGAGGTAGAATTTGTATTCCTGATGATGCGGAGTTGAAAAAGATGATTTTGGAAGAAGGACACCGGAGTAACTTGAGTATACATCCGGGAGCGAACAAGATGTACCAAGATTTGAAGAAGATTTTCTGGTGGTCTGGATTGAAGAGAGATATGGCTCAGTTTGTTTATGCATGTTTGACTTGTTAGAAATCGAAGGTGGAACATCAGAGGCCTTGTGGTTTGTTGCAACCATTGGATATTCCTGAGTGGAAGTGGGATAGCATTTCCATGGATTTTGTGATGGGGTTGCCGAATACTCAGCGAGGGCATAATGCTATTTGGGTGATTGTGGATAGGCTGACTAAATCGGCTCATTTTATTCTGATTGACATCAGTTTTACTTTGGAGAGGTTGGCGGAGATTTACATCAGTGTGATTGTGAAGTTGCATGGGATTCCATTGAGTATTGTTTTGGATCGAGATCCAAGGTTTACCTCGAGATTTTGGGAAAGTTTACAGAAGGCGTTGGGTTCTAAATTGAGATTAAGTTCGGCTTATCATCCGCAGACGGATGGTCAGACGGAGAGGACGATTCAGTCGTTGGAAGATTTGTTGTGAGCTTGTGTTCTTGAACAAGGTGGTGCGTAGGATAGTTATCTTGCATTGATTGAGTTCATGTATAATAACAGTTTCCATTCTAGTATTGGAATGGCACCGTTTGAAGCATTGTATGGACGAAGGTGTCGAACACCTTTGTGTTGGCACGAATCTGGTGAGAGCTCAGTGGTTGGACCAGAGTTGGTGCAACAGACGACGGAAAAAGTGAAGCTTATTCGAGAGAAAATGAAGGCTTCTCAGAGTAGGCAAAAGGGTTATCATGATCGGAGGCGGAAGGATCTTGAGTTTCAAGAGGGAGATCATGTATTTCTAAGGGTTACACCGGTAATGGGTGTGGGTCGTGCATTGAAATCGAAGAAACTTACTTCTCGGTTTATTGGTCCTTACCAGATATCCGCGAGAGTGGGTGCTGTGGCTTATAGGGTGGCGTTGCCGCCGAATCTGTCGAATTTGCACGATGTGTTTCATGTTTCACAGCTTCGGAAGTATGTTCCGGATCCGTCGCATGTGATTCCGATGGATGAGGTTGAGGTAAGGGAGAACCTTACGGTTGAGGCATTACCAGTTAGGATTTTGGATCGCGAGGTGAAGCGGTTGAGGGGCAAGCATATTGCACTTGTGAAAGTGGCGGGGGGAGGCGCTACTGAGGGCAATTTGACTTGGGAGTTGGAGAGTCGGATGCGGGAGTCGTATCCAAAGTTGTTCGTCTCAGGTATATTTTCGAGGACGAAAATTTCTAAGTGGGGGAGAGTTGTAACGCCCCAGTTTTGTCAGTTTTTATTTAATCGAGTCGTATTGATTATTTTATTATTATTTTTATTTTATTTTCGACTTTTATTTGAAGATATGTTATTTTTCAATGTTGTGATATTTTATCGGGTTTTGGGAACGTTTGCGAGATATTTGAGTGTGGGGGTATTTTGGTTATTTCATAATATTTTCATTAAGTAGAAAGAATAGAAAATAGAAAGAGAGAAAAATAGAGAGAAAGAAAAGGAAGAGAAGGAAAAAGGGGAGAAAAGTGAAGAAGAGAAGAAATAGTAAGAAAAACTTGGAAATTCAAGAAATCAACTTCTAGAATCGATTTAATCGGGTAAGGGTGCGAAACTCGATTATTGTATGCTTGTATATGATTATGTATGTGTGTTTGTGGTTGGTATTGGATTGAATTGGAAAAATTTAGTAAAACCCATATTATGTAAAATTGATTAGAAATCGATTAAATGTGTTTGAAATCATGTTTTTAGTGCTCATTATTGTTGTTACATGATAGATACATGTTGTTATGCATTGTATTGGTAATTTTCTGGGTGTAGGTGAGAAATTGGAGGATTTTGGTTGAGAAAACGCAGAACTTTGTTCTGCAGAATTTTTTCTGATTTTTCCAGGTCATACGCGTATGGGGCATGTTCATACGCGTATGGACCTTGGCAATACGCGTAACATGGGCGGGTCTTGGGCCAATACGCGTATGGGATGTCATTTTGCTCGGCCATCTGCCCATTTGCGTATGGTACGCGTATGAGATTTTGCCGTACGCGTATGACTCAGGGCACTACGCGTACGGGCAGGAGAATGGTAAAATGGAACTTTTCAAAATATCATTTTCGTTTTTCTTTCGTAACTTGGGTTCCGTTTATCCGATTTTAACATTCTTGGTATCGTTGGAAAGCTATTGAGTTGTACTTCTTATTATGATGATTTGGAAATTGTTAGCCAATTTAATTATGTCAGAAATCGGGAACAGTGTCGTTTTGTCAATTTTTGTCGTTATAACTATGTGTAACTAGTGTGTATCGTGCAAGGTGTTGTTGTATGATGTAAATGCATGTGTTTAGATGGTATTGAGATGATTTGTGGCCGTATGGAAATTAAATGCATTGTTTTGGGCTTAAGTACAAAGTGTGATTTTGGTGAATGCATATATGTGTGTATTTGAATGTCATGAGTCCTTGTATGCCAAGCATCATGATATGCATTGTTGTGACGTCCTGAGTGACGGTTTGGATTCCAGAGGGAATCCGCTATAACGTCGTGTGCCTATGTGGGGTGTGAGCAATGATTATAGACGATCGTGTGCCCATGTGGGGTGTGAGCGATCGGGTCGTGTGCCCGTGTGGGGTGTGAGCGATCCATAAACGTCGTGTGTCCATGTGGGGTGTGAGTGACGGGGGACATCGTATGCCCAACGGGGAGTTACAGTGATTTAACGAGCGATGATTCCAGCAGAGTTCCTGAGTGAACTAGTGATGAGAAACAATGGAAGTCGGTACCGCATGTACATATGCATAAGAGTCGTTGTGTCGGTCTCTTGCATTTGCATGAATCATTATGGTTGTTTATGTGTGGAATTATGGATAAAATTGATAAGTTGATATATGGATATGTGTATGGTTGGTATACCTTGTGTTGCATTGGGTTTAAATTATGGTGTGAGTTGTGGTGAGAACCGTATATATGTGTATTTTGTGTTATATATAATTGTATGCAATTAAATGATGATTGTTTTTCTCACCCTTCTGCTGTTTTATAATGCTCTATGAGGCATTGCAGATTAGAGTTGCTGGAGGTCTTTTTTGTCAAGCTTAGGACTTCATTCTTTTGTCGGTCGGCTCTGATATGTGACACCGGGTAGTTAGAGAGGCCGTTTGTGATTATTGTGTACTATGTATATATATCTTTTGGCTTGTGCATGTATAACTTGATGTATGACAAACTTTTCATATGATATATATATATATATATATATATATATATATATATATATATGATATTCAGTTTTAGATTTTCCGCTTTTATTCTAAAATCTGAAATGTGGGTGTAAGGAACTGAGTTCCTCTGTTGATTGCTACCCCACTGTTGCATATCTTTATGAGCAGGTGTTGTATGATTTGTTTTCAATGTAATGTGATTTCCCCCGTCTATGCCATGATAATTTAAAATATACTCTGATGAAATTTTGAATTTTCTTTTACTGCTTTAATTATTGGGGGTATAGATTGGGGGTGTTACACGTCAATCTTCAAACTACTCAAAAAGAATCAAGACTGTGTATGGACAGAAGATTGCTAGAAAGCTTTCGACAATATCAAGGAATATTTGTTGAATCCACCAATTATATCACCTCCAATGGAAGGAATACCACTGATCATTTACCTAACAGTCTTGGAAGACTCGATGGGTTGTGTACTTGGCCAACAAGACGAAACAAAGTGAAAAGAGTCTGCCATTTACTACTTAAGAAAGAAATTCACTAACTGTGAAACTCAGTACACTATGCTCGAGAAAACTTGTCGTGCTCTGGCTTGGACAGCCAAACGTCTTTGCCAGTACATGATTTGTCACACTACTTAGTTAATCTCTGAAATGGATCCGATCAAGTATGTCTTTGAGAAACCTGCTCTCACGGGAAGGATCGCCCGTTGGTAAATGTTGTTATCGGAATACGACATTGAGTACCATGCTCAGAAAGCTGTCAAAGGTAGTATTTTAGCTAATCATTTGGCTCATCAACCGACTGACGATCAGGAATCAGTCGAGTTTGACTTTCTAGATGAAGATGTCATGTACTTGAAAATGAAAGATTGTGATGAACCACTACCCAGTGAAGGGCCAGAACCAGAATCCCAATGGGGACTAATATTTAACGGAGCTGTTAACGCTTATGGAAACAGAATTGGGGCAATCATTGTTACCCCTCAGGGTACCCATATTCCTTTCACTGCCAGATTGACATTCAAATGCACAAACAACGAGGCCGAATACGAAGCATGTATCATGGGTCTCGAAGAAGCAATTGACTTAAGGATTAAGAATTTGGATGTGTATGGAGACTTAGCCCTGGTTATCAATAAGATCAAAGGAGAATGGAATATATACCAATCAGGATAGATCCCTTACAAAGATTACGCGAGAAGGTAGTTACCATTCTTCAACAGAATCGAGTTTCATCATATCCCTCGTGAAGAAAATCACATGGCTGGCGCATTAGCCACTCTCTCTTCCATGATTAGTGTAGGTCAATGGAACGACGTACCTAAGATTGACATAATGCGCCTTGAAAGACCCGCTTATATCTTCATGGTTGAAGCAGTCATGGATGACAACCCTTGGAATCATGATATCAAGTGCTTCCTTACAAAACAAGAGTACCCACCTGGGGCATCCAGAAAAGACAAGAAGACTCTCAGAAGACTGGCATGCAACTTCTTCCTGAACAGTGAAACACTCTATAAGAGAAACTTCGACATGGTCCTTCTCTGATGCATAGACAGACCAGAAGCAAACATACTGATGAAAGAGATTCACGAAGGATCCTTTGGCACTCATGCCAACGGACACACAATGGCGAGAAAAATTCTGAGAGCAGGGTACTATTGGCTGACAATGGTATCTGACTGCTACAAGTACATGAGAAGGTGTCACAAGTGTCAGATATACGTTGACAAAATCCATGTACTGCCAACGCATCTTAAAGTTCTTTCTTCCCCATGGCCTTTTTCTATATGGGGAATCGACATGATTGGCATGATTGAACCCAAGGCTTCGAATGGACATCAGTTCATCCTGGTAGCCATTGACTACTTGACTAAGTGGGTCGAGGCAGCGTCGTATGCTAATGTAACCCGACAAGTGGTAGCCCGATTTATCAAAAATAATCTCATCTATCGTTATGGTGTTCTGAGCAAGATCATTACTGATAATGGATCTAACTTGAACAATAAGATGATGAAAGAGTTGTGCATTGAGTTCAAGATTGAACACCATAACTCATCTCCCAACTGACCTAAGATGAACGGAGCGATAGAAGCGGCTCAAAAGAACATTAAGAAGATCGTTCAAAAGATGGTTGTAACTTACAAAGACTGGCACAAGATGCTACCCTTTGCTCTTCACGTCTATCGCACATCTGTCCGCACTTCAACAGGGGCAACCCCTTTCTCTCTAGTATATGGTATGGAGGCAGTGCTCCCCATAGAAGTAGAGATCTCATCAATCTGGGTATTGATGGAAGCTAAGCTAACAGAAGCTGAATGGTGTCAAAGTCGACACGATGAACTAAACTTGATCGAAGAAAAACAAATAATGGCTCTATGTCATGGACAGTTGTATCAACAGAGAATGAAGAAAGCGTTCGACAAAAATATCTGACCCCGTGTATTCAGAAAAGGAGACCTCGTTCTCAAATAGATACAATTATTTCTCATTGATTCCCAAGGCAATTGGACTCCAAATTATGACGGCCCCTGTGTGGTCAAGAAAGCTTTCTCAAGCGGTGCCTTGAGACTCGCAACCATGGATGGAGAAAAGTTTTCCTACCCCACAAATGTTGATGTAGTCAAGAAATACTTTGCCTAAATAAAAAAAACGTCTCGGTGGATTGAAACCCCGAAAGGGCGGTCTAGGCAAAAATTAGAGACACAAGCAAAAATCACCCCGATGGATTGGAAACCTCAAAAGAGAATCCAGGCAAAAGTTAGGGATTCATGACAAGTAACTACATCTAACAAGGTTAAATCCCCAACGGTAATACCATCCATCAGAAAGACTTCAGTCAAGGTCACCTTCAACAGAAGCCCAGAATGTCCAGAATTCAAAGTTGGTAGAAGGATAACGGTCGTTATGTTTCAATGTAGCCCCTTTTCCCTTAAAATTACAATTTTCTAAACTTTGTAATGACTCTATGGTATCATGCGCTTGGTTGATTTCCATTCTATCAATAAAATTTGAGCCCTTGTGCTTTTGTTTGCAACTCTTATTTGTTTTTGCTTTATAGAATGACATTTTTAACATGATTAACGATTCTTGAAATAAAACAAAAAAGAATTTACTTGTAAAACTTTTCTTCTGCGTTTAAAATAAAGATGGCATTTCCTTTTAACTTTTGAACGTCTAAAAGAACATCGACAGCTTCCCCGGAAGTGATTAAACCTTAAAATGCGGAATCAAAAGTACTCCTTCTAAACCAGTACACCTGAATGAAGGATCAACTGTTTCAGATGCAATGTCTCATCTGACCTCCCCGACAGAGTTCTTATCTCTTAAGAACGATCGACAATTTTCTCCCCCCCCCCCCCCGCAGGGTCTAATTCTCCTGAGCAAGGTAGTACTACTATCTTAAACAATGGTACCTTTCATCCCCCGTAGTGGCCGAGTATCCAATCGTGTTCCTTCACTAGTCTATATGTCACATCAGTTTTGTCAGCATAAGCATACATACATCATGCATTATTGATTCATACTCATATTCATATTGCATTACTATCACTTTGGTCATACTCATTCCCGAGTGATAAAGTCCTCTTGTCGGTCGAGTTGTCAGTACTTTCCTCGTCAGGAAATGTTTTGTCTGAGCAATCTCTCCCCAGTTTATTTCTGGATTGGAAACCGTCCTTGACCACTTTGATAACTTGAACCTTTAAAAGGCAAGAAGAAATTTAACAGACACCTTTGGAACATCACTCTTCACCATTGAAGATGATATTTTCGCTTTTCGAGATTAAGGAAAATCCCCAGAGAAGGCCTCTCCAATAAAAGACTCTCGGTGATACATCGGTTTTTCTCTTAAGAAATTCGATGTTAATAAAGTCATCAGCACCTCAAAATCGGATCACATCACATGGCATTTCTCTAATAGAACCTCGAAGAAAAGTATGGTGTGTTATCCCCAAGCAAAAAATAGTCTCTCAAGATACTCGTTTTCCCCAGTAGAGTCAACAAATGGCATCTCCAATAGAGAAGTTTGCACACCTCTACAGCTTAGACAAATGGGTTTCCCCAACAAGTTTGACATCATATTTTTCTGTCAAATGGCGTCTCCCCGGTATGACTCGGCGAGAAGTTTGATGAAGACCGCTACAAATAGCACCCCTTGTCGAGGAAGGAACTCAACGAGAAGAAACTTAGACTAGTTTCGTGGCTAAAAACCAGGATCGAGGGGAAGTTTATTTCAAAAACTAAGACCAGTTCCGTGGCTAGAAACCAGGATCGAGGGGAAGTTTTACCCTTTTCTAAGTAGAATTGATTAGCAAAAGAATACGATTGAGCAAACTGCAATTCATAAACACCGCAAAATTTTGGGTATTCCGATATTTAATCCTCTTGCACCCTAAATGTCCAAATATCTTCGCCATTCACACCTTCGGGTCCAAGAAGATTAAATAGGGGCATCTTTCATACCCCAAATTTTGACCACCAAGATTTGCCATCATTGTGAAAATCATCACCACAATATGGATGTACCATCATACCTCATCAACCTCCCCAAGGATTGTTGGGCTTTCACCACAACCAAGAATTAGGGTTTTAACCCCTCTCAGAGCACTCAGACAAAGGATCAATCAAGAAATGACATGATCTTTAACTTGCCTAACCTCTTAAAACATCCATGAGGAATCAATAGGACTCCCATATCAAGAATCAAGCACAAAGTTATGGCATTCCAAGTGGAAGGAACCTCGAAACACCCGATATCACCGAATTAGGGTTTTGGACGACTGGGACCTCCAGGGTGAGATTTTCACAAGAGGATGAGCCAAGACTTCAAAATATGACTCAATATGCTCAAAATAACCCTAGGTATCTATTTGCAAAGATAAATTACCCTCAGAGAATGCATTCCCCAAAAGTCGGGAATTAGGGTTTTATGCGTGAAACCGCTCCGGAGCCAAAAGTCAAAACATGACTTTTTTGGCAAAAATGATCCTTATGACTCATATTTTCATAAAATATGGCTTATAATTTCATTTTAACAAGAATTTATCAAGAAATCAAGATAACTTGTAAAAGGGATAATCTTGAAAAATTGAAAAATTTTCTTACTAAATTTAAATGGTTTTGGTGCCAACTTCCAAGAACCATAACTTCTGATCCAAGCAACCATTTTGAGTGATCCAAAGCTTAATTTGTAGGTATTCCCACATTCTACAAAAGCTTAAACTACCTCAAACTCCAATTCCTCATATATTTTTAGTTATGGATGGATCAAAGGGGTGAAAAAATCAAAGTTCAAACACTTAGTGAAAACTGCCTAAGTTTTTAGACTTAAACATCAATGTTCATGAGGATTTTTCAGTTGGATTCAAATAGTTTTAAGACAAACTATGATCACACATGGATTTTATCATGTTAGGGCTTTCTAAAAAGCACAATAGCTTTCCATAACTCCATCTAAGCAAGGAGATATGATCCTCCCAAAATGGCACTTTCCATCTGTCATGTACAAGGCTGTTTTGGGCACTTTTGCTCGAGCCAGCCAAATTGTGCAATCTTAAGCCTTGTCACACTTCTGAAAACATACAAGGATCTTATCCAAGCAAGTACCTCTGATCCACAAGCCTTGCAAGTCAAGTTACCACTCCTTTTGGCATGTGAAATTCAATGTTCCAAATCCAAAAACTCCAATTTTGTTCCAAGGTATTCAAGAGGTGCATTGAGGTGGCATGGACTGACTCTTTAATCACTAAATGAGTCAAGCATTAGCCCTGCAACAAAGGACCATAGGCATGCTGCACTGACCCAAGTCAATGGCCAAAGAAGACTTGAAAACCTTTATGCCACCATTGGCCAAAGGCCTGCTGCAATTTCCATTCACTATTGATGCCAAAACAAACTTGACACACTATAAATAGACCTCAATTCTGATCAGTTTGAGTACACCAAAGCACACAAACACTTGCTTTCCTCAAATCCTCTCTTTCACTCCAAAAATGCCATCTTTTGCAAGTCACCACTGAGTTTTTGAGTTAAAGAGCAATTCCACCATAGCTCATGATCTAAACACATCAAATGTATCATGTATAAGTTGTTCAAACAATCACCTTTGATCTAAAACTCCAAAATAAAAAAGTCAACCTCCAAAACCTCAAATTTTGACTTTTTTTGCATTTTTCAAGCCATTTCTTGATTCATTCACTTTCAAAACCAAACAAAATCTCAAACACACTCCAAATATCATCCTCAAATCGTCCCAATTGGTTTCCCTCATCTTGAACACCATTTGAGAGAGTTGCCATCTTGGTCACTTTTGCCACTTTTGCAAGAAAGAGCCAATACTTGTTCCTGGGGATTCTAGCTGGTTTTGATCATCCTAAAAGCTTCTAAAGGATCAATCAAGAGTGTCTAAAGCATTGGATTACTTCTGGCACAAGGATCTTGACAGTTAGCACAAGGAGATTCAAGAGGTAAGTGCATCACAACTTGAACTCTCTAAATCATGCATTGATTTGATGTCCATTGATCATGGACATCTCATACATGTCATATATGTTGTGTTTGAACCAATTTTCCATGCTATTATTGCCTATATGATGAGATAGCATAGAACATGCAAATTTAGGCCTATTTTGAAATCACTATCGGATTTTAAAATAGAAACATTTTATGAAAATTCCAAAAGCACCATTGGATTCCTCATGAAATTCTAGGCAGGATACACCTAAATTTTGTCCCAATCCATGGAGAAATGAGAAAGTTAGAGGCTTCATGCAAATTGCAAAAACTAGGCCTTGCCTTTGGCAAGGGCCAGGCCATGGCGCCTTGACCAGGCCTAAAAGCAAGGTACCCATATATGTTCATGGGGGTGGTTTTGATACACGGATGTATCACCACCCTAGTGGTAGCACGCATGTGTGTTTGGCTAAGAGGTCGTGGGTTCAAGACCAACCCAGACCATTTTGCCATTTTGCCATATTTTGCTATTTTTCACAGTTTATGGTTTTTGTTAATTAATTCCAAAATTAATTTCTCTCTCAATTTTAATTATTTTTTATTGGTTCTTCTTTTGAAAATTCACAAAAATATTAAAATATTTTATTTTACAAAAATTTCACAAAAATATTATTTATTTCATATCTATGGTATTTTTGTAAAGAATTATATTTTTATTTATTTTTAGGCATTAAAAATATTTCTTTCTCTTGATTTTGCAAAATTCAAATGATTTTCAAATCATTCTATGAATGAAACTTGATTTTTCAAACATTAATCCAAGATCACAACTTGTTTTTCACACATGTTTGATAATTTTGATCATTTTAATTGAATTTTTATTCAATTAAAATACATTTTTAAAATCAAATTAGGGTTTTGATTATCTTCACCCTTACAAAACTTTTTTAAACACTTTGGGCCTCTAATAGAGTGTAAGACCCAACCCCCTTTTGAAAACAAACCTTTTTGGGCCTTAGACATTGTATAAGTCCCGACACGATATTCAAAAACGACGGTGCGATCACTGTCTTTCACTGGGGCTACCCTTGTGTTGTAAGTCCCATTTCTTTTCTTTTTCAAACACTTTTGGGCCTCTAATAGAGTATAAGACCTAACCCACTTTGTACATAAATAAATGTGGGCCTCAGTCATTGTATAAGCCCCAGTACAATTTTTAAAATAACGGTGCAATCACTGTTATCTTCTGGGCCCCTCCTTGAGTATAAGCCCCAAACTTCTTTTTAAAACAATTGTCTCTTTTGATTCAATTTCAAATTCATAGTGATTATCAAAACTTTTTCCAATTTCTTGAACAACTAACCATACAGCTATGGAAGCTTGCTCACCTGTAAGTTTTAAACAACTTTCGTTTACATACTTGTTTGTATTGCTGGAAGCTTGCTCACCTATAAGTCCTTCTACCCTCTTTTACATACTTGTCTATATATTCCATCTGTATATATACTGGTATATCTGCTTAGCATTTTCTGTAACACCCCACTTTCCCATTTTTAAAAGAAGATATAATCATAATACAATAATAATCAGAGTTTAAAACCAACAGTGGAATGTCACAAAAAAAAACCAACAATGAAGTCTCATATACTTCATTAGCCTCTTTTCTCATAGATAAGTCAAAACAGTGGAAATAACTATTTTTATCAAAAATCACGGCAATCCGCCAACATAATCAAAGTCCACCTAAACTCGTGGTTCACACGTTTTAAAATGAATAATGATACGTAACAAAATCAAATAAAAGAATAACAAATGATAAAATCCCCATTATCCCTTGTTACATATCAGAGCAGACACCAAAGATCTAAGCAAAATGAAGATCTAACTCTTCCACTTGCCTCCACACCTCTACAGCGGCTAATCTGCACTATGCCATAAAAAGCATATTCCAGCAGAAGGGTGAGAAATAACAACTAAATCAAGATTGCATAATCATATGTAAACATATAATTCACATATATTATTCAACTCACCCACACACCACATGCTAACACATATAGCATACAAAGATATCATATATTCATATACACAAGTTATGATATATATATGTACTTCTCAAGAAGCACAGACACAAGAAACAACAAAGGGGTGAGAACTACATTCAATAATTAACGGTGTAAAATACATGTTAAGGAGTAGTAATCAAGCAATCACACATAATGTGCACACATTCACGACACACTTGTCACTTTCTATTATAATCCAACAAAGACATAATCATGCAATGACACAATGCAATGCAAGTGGTACCACCCACTATGGTTCATTCAATCGAACCTGATTCCCAACAGAATCTGGATAAATCACATACACTCCCACTGAGCAATGATTTATCTCCTGGCACCACACACCCTGGTTCGTTTAAACGAACCCGATTCCCAACAGAATCCGGATAAATCACATACACTCCCACTGGGCAATGATTTATCTCCTGGCAACACACACCCTAGTTTATTCAATCGAATTCGATTCCCAATGGAATCCAGATAAATCACATACACTCTCACTGAGCAATGATTTATCTCCATACAACTCCACATTGGAGTCCGGATAATACTAGGCACCCCTCATGGATTCCCACCTAGTTGTCTCCACCAGACACATCATGAAATGCACGACACATATGATGCACAAAAACACAAGTATAATAACAACTATACCTCTTCACGATCCCTGTGATCACACATGAAATACATACTCACCGTAATACATACTAGTATTACTACAATTGTTCAATCAATTCATCATAATACACACAATTAAGGAGGATACCTCACGTGGGCCTAATTAGTTAATTATCCAATTAGTCCACCCCAAATTCCATTTTAATCATTCTTTACTACCATTTATATTAGGTTTTCTCATTAGTTCACCACTTGAAACTTCTAGAATTTCAAAAGTTCCGTTTTACATAATTCACGTAACTCCGATCAATTCCCATAATCGACAAAAATCTACATTATAAGTAATATATTTTTTTCTCTCAGTTACAGGTCGTGCAAAATGGGCCCCACCCGCGCTAAGCGCGCTACTCACTACCTCGAAGAGACGAAATTCCTCCAGACCGCGCTAAGCGGACACTACGTTATGCAGAAAAATATCCCTTTTGACAGCAACATCCAAACCACAAATTCACCCTCAAAACCATACCCAAACACCAATAAAGGTAGATTATCATGGTTCTATCTTGGGTTATCCCATATACAAAAATCCATTACTTTGCATTAATCAATCATTAGGAAACACATTCGAAACTTGCCAAACAAAGGCAAAACACCAACTCCTCTAACTTCACTAATACTCAAAGTTACCCTCAACAACATCTAAACGATATCATACATTGAAATTGATTCATTCAATACCTTTATGCCACAAGGCCAACATCCAATAACCATATTCTATAGCAAGATTCAATATCATATAAATAGCCTAAAAGCTCCACATTTATATGGCAATAGCATAACACACGACAACATACCGACCGCACGCATTTTACGCGATAAGAAAATCCGGCAGCACGAATATTTCTCTAAAACATGAATTAATTAAATCATCTTTTACCCTTCAAACTATTTTTAATAGAAAGAATATTTCATTAGCTTTCCAACACTTCGAACGGGGTCAAAACGGACTTACGGATCAAAAGATATGAATTTTCCAAGATTTCTCAAAACAGGATTTTTGGCCTGCGGACTGCTACGGGTTGCTGCAATTCTTCCCTAAAATCCAACCAATTCAATCATGTTTTATGAAATAAACACATATTCATTCATACCTAACCTATAGTAATGATTTGGATCCATAAAACATGAATTCTAACACTTTGGTTTTGATTCCGAATCTCAAAATCTCAACATATCAAATGTTGTAATTTTTCATCAAATTCAACCAAACATGTGAAAACATACAAGTAAGCATTTCCCACTAATTCCTAACCTCACCCGACTATACTACGCGATTTATACCGAGTTTCAACCGTGAAAACATCAATTTCCACTCAATTTACCATTTCTATCAAATGTTGAAACCCTAACATTTCTAACCAAAATCAAACCAAACAAACACATACATATATATATATACAATCGAAATATAATCGGAATTCTCACCCTTACCCGATTAATTGAATATCAAGCTTTGATTTGATCGATTTCCTCTTCTTCCCCTTCTTCTCTCTTTTTTTTTCTCTTCTTTCTCTTCTTTCTCTTTTTCTCTCTATTTCTCTCTTTATAACAAAATATCTACTTTTATAAAAAAATATCTAACCCCTCAAAAGACTATTTTACCCTTTTGCTCAAATATTCCCAAATGCTCTCAAAATGCGATAAAACATAAACAGCGATGCAAAATATATCAGGAATTAAAAGTTAATAAAAACATATTATCAATTGCAATTATTTTATCTATCAGAGAAATTATCCAATTAATAGGTAAAACTCATTTAATTTACACAATTTACAAAATTCACATAAATGAAATAAATAAATACGATTAACCAAATCGGGGCGTTACAACTCTCCCCCACTTAGACATTTTCTTCCTCGAAAATATAACTGAGACAAACAACTCCGGATACGACTCTCGCATCCGACTAACCAACTGTCATGCCAACACTAGGCACACCACGAAGAACACAAACTGACAAACCACCTTGCTAACAGCAACAACCACAACGACAAGATGCAATGCCCATACAATGCACTTGACGACTAACTCACGACTTAAAGAATACCCAAGTTACGAACACACATAGGTTCACTCTAGAACCAAAACACAACAAGATCGTTACCCTCACCCTAGGTAACACTCCCCTAATTCCCCACATAGGAATTAGCTACCCGCACTCGAACCATCACGATGGAAACGAGGCAACAACAAAAACAAGAACATAAAGTTCCACGACACAACATCGTTTCAACAACTCTACATAACCCTAATACCAGCATCCTTGTCACACAACATTATTACAACAATGCTACGATTCACCAATCGAACATATAACCAAAACATCCATCTACATAGTAGCCCATGAATAATATTTAAACCTTTCACCTAACACTTCCATTCTGAAATGTCCAATGGTCTCATCATTTCTACATGTTTCCAATGTTCAACCTATGATCTCTTACAAGTCACACACGCATATACGAAATGTACCACATCGCGTTTTCGATGCGCACTCTGATTACTCGCAACAATCAAATCTACCAATTTCATATCCAACTTCTGACTCTTTCTAATATTCACCAGAAAAATCATAGTTCATTTCTAATATACCCAACCTCACACTCTACTGTGTTATCTCACACGCCAGACACAAGTCTCTGAACTGCTCAAATAATTCTAATCCTCTGACCATCAAAACAGACATGTATAAAAACTTTTGACTTAACTTCACCAATAGGATAATTCCAGCTAAAGTCATAACTCATCAGGAATTCCAACTATCCTCGTTGTCTCATACTCTATTATTTCCGACCAAACAGGTACTCAATATTCTTGTGATTACTAAACAGTTCGAACTCAAAACCATAAAAATAATACCTCCAGATTCTCAACACAAAACTAACCGCAGCCATCTTGAAATCATGAATCCTCAATTATCGTAAAGCATAAGCCACGACTTTACCATCTTGCATTAACACACTGACTAAACTCATCATAGACGCATCCCAATACCTCATAAACGGTTTATTAGGATCACGTAGAATCAAAACTAGAGCCGTAGACAAATTCTACTTTAGCCCTTTCAAACTTTCCTCGCAATGAACATCCAAAACAAACGACTTACCCTTTGCAAGTCAACTGAAGTAACGAAAATGCTAACTTGGAAAAGCCTTCCATAACCTCCGGTAATAACCAACTAAAGTCCAAAAAGCTTCTAATCACCTTAACCGACTTCAGAGCCTCTCATTGTAGAACTGCATCTACTTCCGATGGATCCATAATAATACCATCATCAGAAATAACGTATCCAAGAAAACTAACCTTTTTCAACCAAAATTCTCACTTGGGTAATTTAGCATAAAAATTCCTTTCTTTTCAACACTTGCAACTCGATTCTCAAACCCTCTATATACTCTCCTTCTGACTTTATAATAGATCAGAATATCCCTAATGAACACCACTCCGAACTTATCCAATTAAATATGAAAGATACGATTCATATACTCCACAAACATTCCAAACGCATTACTAACACCGAACAACATCACTGTACATTGTAATGGCCAACCAAATTCCAAAAGATATAAATCATTAAAGTTTTTTCAAAATTTTTTATTTTTTATTTTTTATTTTTTTGCTGGGTAATTCTAACGCTAACATCCAATATTCCATCCGGAACCACATCTGAAAATCACGCACAACTGGCAGCCCTTCACTGTGGCTTTCCTGTCAATTCCAGAACACTATTATCACAGACATAACAAACATCTTGGTCTCAATGCCTAAGAGTTTTTCTACTTACTTAGCAGATATAAACTTCAACTATTCACCTTCGTCCATTTTAAGTTCACTCTCTACTCTCTGAGGAGCAACCATCAATAATACCCGATTGTTCTCCCCCAGAGACATCCCGACTTGACCAATATACCAAAGCCTCTAATCCACCTCATCTTCCGATATAAGAATCTTCATCGACTCATCAAAACAATCTATAATCATTTTCTTAATTCCAAACAATTCATTGCACACACTATCAAAGCTGGAAAGACACGTCTATTCCGTCCAACATAATTCCATCTACTATCAACAAGAGATTAAGGGTGATCAGTTCCTCAATTTGTCAATAGACAGCCGACAATCATGTTGGGGCATAGACCATCGTTACCAGACCACAATAGCATTTCTTGCATCTTGTGCACAAAACTACCTAAGGCACAAATCCTTAGTCGACATAAACCTTACCTCCGCATTCCCTCTGGAATCAGGAACAACAATGTCCAAACAACACTTATAATCTCGCAAACAACGACACACTAAGCCAACGCTCCACCAGCGTCTCCCCCACTTATCTCATTCTCAATCCTGAAGCCAAAGGATTAGAAAACCAGAAAGCACTGACAGTGTTTCACACCTATATCACGTACTAAGGAACAAACAACATCGACAGTATTCAACTGTCATGCCACACCGACTCAACAACTTGGCCGGACAGACCGACCTGCTCTGATACCAATTGTAACATACCACTTTCCCATTTTTAAAAGAAGATATAATCATAATACAATAATAATCAGAGTTTAAAACCAACAGTGGAATGTCACAAAAAAAACCAACAATGAAGTCTCATCTACTTCATTAGCCTCTTTTCTCATAGATAAGTCAAAACAGCGGAAATAACTATTTTTATCCAAAATCACGGCAATCCGCTAACATAATCAAAGTCCACCTAAACTCGTGGTTCACACGTTTTAAAATGAATAATGATACATAACAAAATCAAATAAAAGAATAACAAATGATAAAATCCCCATTATCCCTTGTTACGTATCAGAGCAGACACCAAAGATCTAAGCAAAATGAAGATCTAACTCTTCCACTTGCCTCCACACCTCTACAGCGGCTAATCTGCACTATGCCATAAAAAGTATATTCCAGCAGAAGGGTGAGAAATAACAACTAAATCAAGATTGCATAATCATATGTAAACATATAATTCACATATATTATTCAACTCACCCACACACCACATGCTAACACATATAGCATACAAAGATATCATATATTCATATACACAAGTTATGATATATATCTGTACTTCTCAAGAAGCACGGACACAAGAAACAACAAAGGGGGGAGAACTAGGTGTAAAATATATGTTAAGGAGTAGTAATCAAGCAATCACACATAATGTGCACACATTCATGACACACTTGTCACTTTCTATTATAATCCAACAAAGACATAATCATGCAATGACACAAAGCAATGCAAGTGGTACCACCCACTATGGTTCATTCAATCGAACCCAATTCCCAACAGAATCCGGATAAATCACATACACTCCCACTGAGCAGTGATTTATCTCCTGGCACCACACACCCTGGTTCGTTCAATCAAACCCGATTCCCAACAGAATCCAGATAAATCACATACACTCCCACTGAGCAATGATTTACCTCCTGGCAACACACACCCTGGTTTATTCAATCGAATCCGATTCCCAATGGAATCCAAATAAATCACATACACTCCCACTGAGCAATGATTTATCTCCATACAACTCCACATTGGAGTCCGGAGAATACTAGGCACCCCTCATGGATTCCCACCTAGCTGTCTCCACCAGACACATCATGAAATGCACGACACAAATGATGCACAAAAACACAAGTATAATAACAACTATACCTCTTCACGATCCCTGTAATCACACATGAAATACATACTCACCGTAATACATACTAGTATTACTACAATTGTTCAATCAATTCATCATAATACACACAATTAAGGAGGATACCTCACGTGGGCCTAATTAGTTAATTATCCAATTAGTCCACCCTAAATTCCATTTTAATCATTCTTTACTACCATTTATATTAGGTTTTCTCATTAGTTCACCACTTGAAACTTCTAGAATTTCAAAAGTTCCGTTTTACATAATTCACGTAACTCCGATCAATTCCCATAATCGACAAAAATCTACATTATAAGTAATATATTTTTTTCTCTCAGTTACAGGTCGTGCTAAATGGGTCTCACCCGCGCTAAGCGCGCTACTCACTACCTCGAAGAGACGAAATTCCTCCAGACCGCGCTAAGCGGACACTACGTTATGCAAAAAAATATCCCTTTTGACAGCAACATCCAAACCACAAATTCACCCTCAAAACCATACCCAAACACCAATAAAGGTAGATTATCATGGTTCTATCTTGGGTTATCCCATATACAAAAATCCATTACTTTGCATTAATCAATCATTAGGAAACACATTCGAAACTTGCCAAACAAAGGCAAAACACCAACTCCTCTAACTTCACTAATACTCAAAGTTACCCTCAACAACATCTAAACGATATCATACATTGAAATTCATTCATTCAATACCTTTATGTCACAAGGCCAACATTCAATAACCACATTCTATAGCAAGATTCAATATCATATAAATAGCCTAAAAGCTCCACATTTATATGGCAATAGCATAACACACGACAACATACCGACCGCACGCATTTTACGCGATAAGAAAATCCGACAGCACGACTATTTCTCTAAAACACGAATTAATTAAATCATCTTTTACCCTTCAAACCATTTTTAATAGAAATAATATTTCATTAGCTTTCCAACACTTCGAACGGGGGTCAAAACGGACTTACGGATCAAAAGATATGAATTTTCCAAGATTTCTCAAAACAGGATTTTTGGCCTGCGGACTGCTACGGGTTGCTGCAATTCTTCTCTAAAATCCAACCAATTCAATCATGTTTTATGAAATAAACACATATTCATTCATACCTAACATATAGTAATGATTTAGAACCATAAAACATGAATTCTAACACTTTGGTTTTGATTCCGAATCTCAAAATCTCAACATATCAAATGTTGTAATTTTCCATCAAATTCAACCAAACATGTGAAAACATACAAGTAATCATTTCCCACTAATTCCTAACCTCACCCGACTATACTACGCGATTTATACCAAGTTTCAACCGTGAAAACATCAATTTCCACTCAATTTACCATTTCTATCAAATGTTGAAACCCTAACATTTCTAACCAAAATCAAACCAAACAAACACACACACACACACACACACACACACACACACACACAGATATATATATATACAATCAAAATATAATCAGAACTTCTCACTCTTACCCGATTAATCGAAGATCAAGCTTTGATTTGATCGATTTCCTCTTCTTCCCCTTCTTCTCTCTTTTCGTTCTCTTCTTTCTCTTTTTCTCTCTATTTCTCTCTTTATAACAAAATATCTACTTTTATAAAAAAAGATCTAACCCCTCAAAAGACTATTTGACCCTTTTGCTCAAATATCTCCCAAACGCTCTCAAAATGCGATAAAACATAAACAGCGATACAAAATATATCAGGAATTAAAAGTTAACAAAAAAATATTATCAATTGCAATTATTTTATCTATCAGAGAAATTATCCAATTAACAGGTAAAACTCACTTAATTTACACAATTCACAAAATTCACATAAATGAAATAAATAAATACGATTAACCAAATCGGGGCGTTACATTTTCCCCGACAATTAGGTCTAAGATTAGATAAACTCAGTGATCACTCTTTCAACACAGTCAAAACTAGTTCCCCATAGGAATTTCCAGATACAGTCTTGCCTCCTCTTGGGCTTATACAATATGGAACAAAGAGAAAGGCATTATTCCCGGTGAAATTTTTCTCAGACTGTCACTATTAGAAAATTGTCAAAGAAATTCACTTTTCCCCAGAGAGGATTAATTCCCGGTGAAACCTCTCTTGAATTTCTTCAAACCCTAGAACTGTTCACTAAAGAAAGGATTAATTCCCTTGGGCTTTGTACAAGGACCCTCATGCTTCTTAGAAGTTCACATGCCTCCTCTTGGGCTTGGTACAAGGACCTAGAGACCTCTTAAAGGTATAGGACAGAACCTAGTTATCCTTTGTTAGAGCAGTCTTCCTGAGTCAAAACATCAAACCAGTTTAGGGTTGATTCTCATCCCTTGAAACATCAGCCTTCTCTTAGGCATCATACAAAGATAATCCTCCAGCTAAGAGCCAACCTCTCCATACCAGTAGACTTGGACAGTCTCATCTCCCTTTGGATTTCAAAGATCCCTTTTTAATTCCTTAAAGAACAGGAAATAACCCTGATCATTTCATCAAATCTCCAAGCAGAGTTAAAACCTCCACAGGTTTCATAGCTCAATCTTTAAATCCTGACTCTAAATTTCCCCAGTCAGGGACAATTTACTGTCAATAAACTCTCAGAAAGTTCAGGACCTCATGGTCTCTGACATTTCAACTCTTCTGTAATCCCCAGCAAGAGTTGATCCCCCAATGTTGGACCTGTCTCTGGATCTCAATAATCCTCAGCAGAAGTTAGCCTCCTCTTAGGCTTTATATAAGAAATTCCCCAGCCAGCCTCCTCTTAGGCCTTTTATAATGATCATCCCTTAATTTTTCGCCTCAATCTTGGGCTTTGTACAAGACACCCCAAAAATATCTCTCCAGTAGAGTCAGTTAATCCTTTAGCCTCAATCTTGGGCTTTGTACAAGACACCATATAAATATCCTATAGTTGAGTCAGTCAGGAATTTTCAGCCTTAATCTTGGGCTTTGTACAAGAAAGATATCATAATTCCCTAAGCAGAGTCATTCTCTTTCAGCCTCAATCTTGGGCTTTGTACAAGACACCTAAATACTCTCCAACTGAGTCAATCCCTTTAGCCTCAATCTTGGGCTTTGTACAAGACAGATAAAACCTTTCCCCAAAAGAGTCAACTCTCTTCCAGCCTCAATCTTGGGCTTTGTACAAGACACAGATAAACACTCTCTTGTTGAGTCAGTCTTTCCCAGCCTCCTTTTAGGCTTTGTATAATGATCTCCCCAGTGGAGTCAATCAACCTCTTAGCTTCAACCTTGGACTTTGATCAAGGCACAAATCAACATCCCCTCAGAGGAAATCAAAATCTCTCGGCAGGAAGATATTTCTCTGAACAATCACACACCAAAATAGTCAATCAAAACAAACCCTAATCCCAGATAACTGCTGTAAGTGGCACACTTGTTGATACAAACATCCAAGTGTCGTATCTGCAAAAATCAACGGGCGGAAAAGAACAGAAGAGTCGCCACCGAACGTTATTATCCCGACGTAAGGAAAGGAAATAATCGAAGAAAACCTCAACAAAAGGAAAGGAATGATCGTCGCAACCATAGCCTGGGTTCGGGAGTCGGTTACGCAAGAGGAAGGTATTAGCACCCCCTCGCGTCCATCGTACTCGATGGGATCCACACTTGTTGTTATCGATCAAAGGGTGTAGGTTATCTGAAGCTCAACTACTAAACGAAAAGGGATGAGAAACGGGGAAAATGGTAAAAGAAAAGAAAAAGACAAAAAGGACTCGCAAGGATCATCGTAATCCTATGCCTACGTATCTTCGTGGACGAACAAAGAATCAGAGTCGACATAGTTCGACGGACTACGGTTTTGTGGGGGGAGTTTTCTCGCCAAGACATTGTCATCTTATGCCTACGTATCCTGAATCTAACCAGAAGGAGGAAGTCAGAGCGGTCGTAGTTCGACCTAACGAGGTCTTGTTGCTAAAGGGAGACCAAAGGGTTGATAAATAAGGTTGTGCTCGCAGAAATCTCGCACGATCTCCTGCCTACGTATCTCCATTAACCAATGAAGAATCAGAGCGACGTAGTTCCCCTTACTAAGGGTGACTTCGGCTTTGTTTGTGTTTTTTAGGTGGAATACATCAACGTTCGGGTTCCAGCAGTTTAGGTGTTGCCGCTCGTTGTGGGAGTCTTACGCGTTTACCTGTTTGTGGTAGAACAGAAATGACGCATCCTTTACGAATGGAGTGAGTGGGATGAGAAGAGAATCCCGAAGGAAGACGGATGTTTGTTTTTGTTTTTTAGAAGAAGTGTCTTGATTTTTGTTTGCAGTATGCCTCGTGCTAAAGTCTATGACGTAGTAAGTACTTTGCGTAACGAGTCACATGCCTCGCGCAACAAAGTATACTATGTACTTAAGGCTCATGGCACACGAAGCACACTTTTAATTGTTAAGTGTTTTTGAGATTTTTCTTTATAGAGAGAAGAGACTCAAGGTTTGAAAAGAAAATCTAATGGGGAGACTAATTTTAGTCCGAATGTTAGCATGCATTCGTTGGTCCTAGGGGTTGAGTATGAGAAAGGAAATTTTATCCTAATGTTGTCATGCAAAGGTTAGTCATATGTTATGTTTTCTAACCTATCTAACTTGGACAAGTTAGAATAGGTATCCTAATGAGGAAGCAAAAGCTCAAACAAACAATACAAGGATATCATATATCAAAGTAGATCAACAAAAAAGATGTGAATGAGATCACATAAGCATCAACATCGGTCGATGTGAGCTAATGACAATGAGCGGGGGTCGGTTGCGAACCCTACCTTCCACTTGACCGACTCGATAACAGGAGCAGGTGATGTTCAAAGCTTCAATCATGTAATGAGAGCTAAGAACGACTCAAATAGAATAACGGGGGTCGATTGTGAACCCTACCTTCCATCAATTTCCTTCTTGGAGGTCTTACGAGGGGATACGGGAATGGGATGCCTCTTTGGAGGTCTTAGGCACAATATTAAACAAACATAATCAGAGCCTCTTTGGAGGACTTTAAAACAAATAAACAGCCTCGCCCCCCTAAAGTAGGGACTCCCAGTCATGCATCTCTATTCCTACTTCTCATGGCATTTTGAAAGCGGTAAAGACATGCATCTCTATTGCTACTTCTCATGGCATTTGAAAGCGGTAAAGTTCGAGGGATATAAAGAGATGAGATATCCTACCAAACGGATATAGATCCGTAGCAAAGCGACGCAAGCAAAAACAACGTAAGCACCTGCTAATGTTAATGAACAAACAAGTTAGAAATGAGCATTTACAAAGTAAACAAACTATGCCATTCTTGGAGATTTCCTTGAAGCACCTTGCACAAATCAACAAATGAGTTAGAAATCACAAGGAAAAAGCAACAATGAAACAACCAAAGGAACAAAGCCTTAGTGGGTAAACACCTTTGGTTAAACCCTATCCATGTTAATGGACCAAAAGAAATCAAACAATTACAAACTATAGCAAAAGCTAAAGTCTACTTCATAGTCAATTGTAAACTACAAAAGAAAGCCATTATGAGTTAGATGAATTGAATTAAAACATGGAAATGGACCAAGGTCAGAATGTACACCCTTCATTGATGCATGAGAATATCATTTAACTAACATAGAGATAGCACATGGATGCGTTCATGATGAGCAAACAAGTTATGCATACTCGAGTTCACTAAGATGCAACATTTCAAATGCATTTATGCAAAGAACAAATGAGTATGGATGTAGGCAATTAATAAAGCTCAAAGTCAGAAATGAAATCAAGTTATGAACACCTAAAACATCCTATAATTATCAAGAAGTTTCAAGTTATCACATGTCTCAATCACTCAAGCAAAACTACCACAAGTTAACTTCAATCAATTCCTAAACTAGTGACTTGCAACTTAAGTAAGAAATGAAGTCATGAAGATGTAAATACACATGAGGCAATTTTAGGTCAGTAGAGAAGGCACCTACAAGTTATGTTCAAAGTTCACAATCAATGCACACAAGTGAAATTCAAAGGATTAAGCAAACTAGGCAAGCAAGTGTCAATTCCCTCTTAGGAGCCAAAGCAAACTTGATCATGCAAATAAGAATGGTAGGTCCAATTTAAATGAAAACAAACATTATAGGTCAGTACCTATGCTTCATAGCATCATGCTTACAAGCATCAAAAGGGATTGACAACAAGAGGTCTCAAAAGCACAAGTAGAATTCCACAAAGTTGATGCAAAATGAAGCTTAAAACATACAAGCTTCCATGCACACTATGAACATACAAAAATGACTTGGAATGGATTATAGGTCCTCTAAATTGTGCCACATCCCAAGCATATAATATCAATATAAGTTTCCAAGTCATGGCATAAATGCATTCTTATCAAACATCTCACGAATACAACATGGGCACAAGCACGTTAATCATAATGAAAATGCATGGAAAATTGATTATGAGCATTGGAAAAATGTGTGATTTAAAGCATAGTTAGATGAGGTCAGGGCCTAAACATATCAAGAAGATGGGCTCAAAATTTGGCATTTATCATGTTCAAATTAGTGCAATCAATTCACCTATAATCAATGACTATACATCCTAAGAGATTACCAAAAGTACACTTAAAAAAGCTTTAAAAAATCTCAAACAAATGTACAAGGTCATTCAATATGTGCACAAACCAAGTATCAAATTATGTGCAAAAATTCAATTCACAACTAACTAAGAAAAATCACTTAGGAAGCAAGTAATCAAGGGTATGATCATAGAAACACATTTCAAGGTAAATTCAAGAAAAAAATACCAAATCATACAAAAAATGAAATTAAAAATTGAGGAAAATTAATTAACATCTTCAAGTACACACCTGAATTTATTAATATTTTTACTCAAAAAGAAACTATTTTTAAAAATAGAATTTCCAGTATGTATTAAAGGAAAAGAACAAAAAATTATTAACACAAGCTAGGGGTGCAAACAACAATTTTCCAATTCGTTATTCTATTGGGCTCATATGGGGGGCGATTAGCCATAGGAATTAAGCCCAAGGAGCTCAAAGTCTGAGGGTACACGGTAGACCTTCATGATCTAACAATCAATCTGAGCCGTTGGCTCTATCTTAGGGAATCAATCAAAAGGTCCTGAAACAAGGACGCACGGTGATTACCATGAGAGTGCACGCACGGTGATTACCATGAGAGTGCACGCATGGTTTTAGCCAGAATTTTCTTAAGTTAGTTCATAACTTGCATTGCACCAATGTTTATGACATAGGAACGAATACTTCGCGTATTGTCCCCAACAGGACGTACACTAGGTACCCTAGAAGAATGAAGGGAAACCCCTCACTCCTCACTTCCCACGCTTAAGGCTCGAGCGCAATACACGTTAACTTTTATTACGTGTTTTGAAGAAGTTTTGAGATGAGAAGAGAGACGACCCAAAGGAAACTCTAAAGGGAACCTAAGAGTCCTAATGTTATCATGCATGGATATCCTATGGTTAGTGAGGTTTAGGAGAGACGACTACCTAAAACCTAATGTTAATCCTACTCCAAGCTTAATCAAAAATTAAGTTGGACTAGGTAGCTCTAAGGGAAAAAAGAATTCAAGACTTAATCAAGTCTTGAGATTCATGGGATGAGAAAGAGTGAAAGAGAAGAGAGAAGCATCTTAAATGCTAAATCAAACACAAGTATGAAAGCTTAAAAGAGAAAGGAGAAGTTAGAATGTGGATAACCATCCACATCCCATTCACTTACCATTAGCCCCTACATGGTTAGCAAAAACAAACATAAGCAACAATAAGACAAATGAAACCCAAACAAGTCACAACCCAAAGAGAAATGGTTACAAACCAAATGAAACTCAACCAAGTCAGAATGTACACCTTAAGGGTGACCCATAATGTTTACCAAACAAGATCAAGCAAAGAGAATGCAAACAAGTGGCAAAACATACAAGAAAGTCATCAAAGAAGGAGTAGAAGAAGAATGAGTGGATATGCATGGTGATCATGCAAGAATGCTTCAAATAAAATCCAAGTCAGAATGTGGATGACCTAAAAATGTGCCTAAACATGCTACACAAGTGTCACATAAGGCATACAAGCAAGTATCCAAGCATTAAGAATCATTAGAAGAAGGAGTAGGAAGCATGTAAGTGAAACATGTTAAAGGATGCAAAATGAAACATGAATAGCATATAACATGAATGCAAAACTCCAAGGTCAGAAACATACATCAAATGAGATGCAAAGAAATGATATGTCATGGCATACACAAACCAAACACAAACCAAGAAGAGACATAGATGAGAAGAAGTGAGAAGATAAGTCAAAAAGAGGCATGTAAATCAAACATTAAACATGTGCACAAAATATGCAACAACCTCACACCAATGACCTATAATGATAATCACATGACCTATAATGATTCAAACATGGTTTATGAAGTCAAAGAAACAATCCCAAACAATGGCACAAGTGCCTTCTCAAACAAGTAATCAAACATGATCAAAGATGTGCACAAAAGAAGACCTCAAACAAAGAGTGATCAAAAAATTAGCAAATCATCTTCAGAAATTACCAAATTAATTCTCAAAACATCTCAACCAGAAACAAACATCATATTAAAAACTCATGCAAAAATTCACAAGATAAGTCCTTCAATCAATCATGCAAAGTCACATAGGAATTATGAACTAATATGCAAAAGAGAGAGAACAAAATGCAATATGAAAAGATTTTAAAAATATGAGAAAAATGTTTTTATGCACTTCAAGATGTTGATGAAACAATGCAAAAATAATGGGCTCAAAATGTGTTGTAGATGAAGAGAAATAAAATCAGCAAGTTAAGTGTGCACAATTGAAACAAATTCAAAAAGAAATTCACACAACAATTAATTCAGATGCCAAAAATAAAATAAAAAGGAAAATAAAATTTGAAAAAGTTTTATAATATGCCAAAGATGATCCATGATTTTTTTCATAATTTTTGGATGCATAAAACTATTTTTAAAAATTAAAAATGAAATGCAACAAATAATGTAAATAAAAAAAATGAAATAAACATGGGGGTGCAATCAGTAAGCAAATCACGTAGGAAAATGAAATGGATCAAAGCAAGGGGGTGGGGAAAGTAAGCCCAAACCAAATAGTCCATCAGCGCATACCAAACAAAAAAAAGGGAACTCAGTCAACCAATTGACTCATCATCAGCCATAAGATCAATCTAACGCTTTACAATCAGTCAACCAAACCACATAGTAAACCAGATCAAAGGCCAGGATTAAATGCACACCATAACCAATGTACACACGCGTACACATAATTACTCAGAATTTAAAAGAAAGCACGTGAGAGGCACACCATATTTTAATGTGCTGGCAGGCTAATGACCATCAGATGAATTCAACATTCACAATCACATCATCAAATCAACAATTAAACAACATGAGTGGCTCAGATTGAAAGTTCATGGCAACACACATGGAATGGCACACACGCAATTAGTAAAATAAGAACAGAATTTAAATGGCATGGCAACATGTAGACCATCATATCAAAGCAATGAACGGTTGTGATTGCATCTCCTTCCTCTAAAAGCTTCGTCGGACTGAACATAAACCAGGTGCCGGAGCCCTAGCTCCGGTCACCTTCTCCGGTGAGTCCCAACCCAAAATTTTCCAGAAACGGCTCATGAGTACATCAAACTGATCAGAATTTCACCAGGATCTCATATATGCAATTCAAATCATCAAACAATGAACACACAGTGCAAATCGAACAAAATAAGTTTAGATCCAAAACTTTCAAACTCACAATACACGCATGTTACACGTCCAAAATCAAAACAAAATAGATCAGCATGCTCAGCAACACTCAGGGAACAAAATGCACACAAGAAAAACAAGTTCTATGAGCAAGAATTTGGATCTTACCTGAAGCTTGTAAAACTTGAAATACACCAAGAAAACCCTCTGGAAGCTACAGATCAAGTCCTTTGAACCTCTAAATGCAAAATAAATGCAATTAGAGCTTGAATCTGGTATAGATCTTGAGATTTGCATAAGTGGTTTCCAAATTCGAACCCTATGATTTCCTTGCTATGAGCTCAAACCAATAGTTGCTTCTTGTTCTATGAACTTTAAGGATCAAGAATATGAAAGAATTTCTCAAAAAGCTCTTAAGATGAGAGAGAATCGAAGAGGAGAAGATTTGAGCAAAAATTTGAAATCTGAGCAACTGAGGATGCATGACCTAGCAATGAGGGTATGAGTTAGCTTATATACATTCCATTAGTCCACTGATCGTGATTAGCAATTGGTTAATCCCTTGGTTAATGAGTTTTGGAGTGTTTTGCAAAAAATGCAATTAGTGATACCACCACTAATCCACACGTGCATTGGTCACCAAGTAAGCATGATTCACCTTCATTTTACTTACTGATCACATCTGAATTGAAATTGGGCCTTGTGGTTGATTAGTTTGTGAGATTCAATCCAACTTGCAAATTTGCACTTTGTTGAATAAGTGAGAAATATGGCATGAAATGAATTAATTCAAAGGCCAAAAATAATCCTCATGAGATGTACTTTGATGTTGTAATGTTACATGGAGCAATAGAACCAATTACAAGTCAATTTGTACCAAAATGCAAAAGGTGGAAAAAGTGGTACATGTGAAAAACCTCAAAAACACCTTGCATTGTTTTGACCATAACTTGAGTTATACAAATGATATGGAAACCATCTAGTACTTTTTGGAAATGGGAGAAAAATATCTTCAACTTTCATGTTGGAGGAAAATTCATTTGAAGCTTCCTTGATGATGAAAAGTCAAGTTGAATGTGGTGGAAAAATTGCCAAAAATGGAAAGTTCTCATTATAGGTCATTTTCCAAATTTAGTAACTTTTGCACAAACTCTTGATTCTTGATGAATGATATGAAACTTGACCCTTGAAAACCATATGAGGATGTGATACCTTGAAAACCATGAAAAGAACCAAGAACCTCAAAATTCCACAGTTGACTTTCTCCTTTACAGTTGACTTTTCTTGGTTCACAAGCAACTGATCCACTGAACATTCTTCACCATAAACCATCAACCAAACCCTCATCTATGGATACATGCAAGCATAAAAACCTCATGACACCATGCTTGAACACACAAAGCCTTCCAAGAAGTACTTTTGATTCACAAACCTTAATTGGTCCCTCTGGTCAGGAGGGAAGGATTCACCTGAAATCTCTTGCCAATCTTGACCTTATGAAGATATGATGAGCTCCTTAAACCACCTTGAGACCTGAGACTCCTTTGAGATGAACCAAGTACCTTGATCCCATGCTAATAACCATGTTATGCACAAATGCTAATGCAAGGAATGCAAAGAAACATAAGCCAGTTAGCTAAAAACAACAAGGCAAATTTTGGGGTGTTACAAAGTGGCTCTCCTATGAACTTCTGTTAGAAGTTAGGATTTTTTTAGAGTGAAACCGTTGGAGGTTTTTTTTTGTTATTGATTCTCTGGCAGTTTTCTGTTAGTAGTTAGGAGAGGTTAGGTTAATGAATTCTAGTGTCAACTTTCCACTGAATAAAAAACTTGATATTTCCCCTCACTGCTGTTAATTTCTTTCTGATATGCACCTCCTCTTCTGTTATGGAAATGCTGTGACTTTTTTATCATTGTTTTCACGGCCGTCTGTGTACCTTTATTTTTCTGCTAAATTTTCTATGGCCTTTTTTGTTATGAGGCTTTTGTTAGGATGGAGTTAAAGAGAATGATTCTTTGGCAGAACGGAAGACAGTCCCAGAATTTTGATGATATGAAAAATTTTCCTTGTAAATGCAACACAGAGATTGGTGCCATCTGCAAAACGCAAATTGGTTCCAGCATTACTGAACAAGTTTTACTCTCTTCATTTACCACTTCACCAAACTTTATCTTGCTATAGGGTGTTTAAACTCATAGTTGAACTAGTTGATAAGAGTGACGGGAGTGGTGCTATTAGATGGACTATTGATTTTAGGGGTGGGTTTAACTTTGGAATTTGAATTTTGAAAGGATATGGTTTGCAAATGGAAAATGGGCATCTATGGAAAATGGATATGGTTTGGACAATGGGTTTAGAAATTGGCCTTTTGGATATGAACGTGGAATTTAGACCCGACTTGGATATGAAATGGATAAATTGGTCTAAAATAGATTTGAATTTGGTTCAAGTGGATATTTGGTTTCCAAAATGGATTTTGATTTAATTTGGGTAAATGGTTCATTGAATGAAGTGTATATGGGTAATGAAATGGATATGGATATGGATATGACTTAATGGACTTGTATCTTGAATTTTAAGTAATCCACATGAATCCCATTTTCAAACTTCACATGCCTAAACCTTGATCAATCAAAATTCACATCCAGATCAAAACTCAAATACTCAATGAATTCCCAACTCCAGTTAACTTCAATATCAACCTTCATTAACTTGTGTTACAAGCAACGAACCATAAGTAACTGAGAGAATAACATTGCCCTACCCATAATATGAATCCACAACTGGATCTCATGTAAAGATGTTTTTGCTGTGAACCCTAACCACCATCTCCAATTGATGAATATTAACCAAATCACACTACAGATAAGAAACTGAACCACTTGCTTTACGTGCACAATGATGAAGAAGTGACCTGATACTCTTGAGAGAACTTGAAGAAGATGTACCTGATGAGAATTCAACTCTGAATGAAGATGAGAGTCTCACAACAAGAGAGAATCCTGAGCTTGCACATAACACCTTGATCCCACGCCCTAGGAGCCCATGCAAATGAATGATTAATGCAGTTATGACCTAATGGATATGTAGATGAATGCGAAACAAAATCCAGTTACTGATGGTAATAAATAAGAGGGCAAATTGTGGGGTATTACAGCTGCCCCTATTTAATCAACTATAAACCTGAATGGATGAGAGCAGCGGCTGTCAGAAATTCAAGGTACATAGGGATTGAATATGAAAATAACCAGAAAATTTGCACTCTGCGAGTAAAAAGAATGGATATATGACAAACACATAAGTTGTGGGAAAGGATATTTGTGGAAAAGAGTCCGAAACCTACTAAAGTTGAAACCCAAAGGATGCCTGTCGAGAACGGCTAAAGTTTTGCCTGTCGGGAACGGCTGGAGTTTAAAACTTATAGTATGCCTGTCGGAAACGGATGGGGTATGCCTGTCGGGAACGGCTAAGTTTTAAAACTCAAAAGGGCGCCTGTCAGGAATGGCTCAAGTTTAAAACCTATGGTATGCCTGTCGGAAACGGTAAAAGCGGGCCTGTCGGGAATGGCTAGGTTTAAAACTCAAAAGTTGTTTGTCGGGAACGGCTGAAGTTGAAAACCTATGGTATGCCTGTCGGGAACGGCAAAAGCGGGCTTGTCGGGAACGGCTAGTTTTAAAACGCAAGGTCGCCTGTCGGGAACGGCTAAAGTTGAAAACATATGGTATGCCTGTCGGGAACGGCAAAAGCGGGCCTGTCGGGAACAGCTAGGTTTAAAACTCAAAGGTCGCCTGTCGGGAATGGCTAAAATTGAAAACCTATTGTATGCCTGTCAGGAATGGCAAAAGCGGGCCTGTTGGGAATGACTAGGTTTAAAACTCAAAGGTCGCCTGTCGGGAAAGGCTAAAATTGAAAACCTATTGTATGCTTGTCGGGAACGGAAAAAGCGGGCCTGTCAGGAACAGCTAGGTTTAAAACTCAAAGATCGCCTGTCGGGAACGGCTAAAGTATGCCTGTCGGGAACGGCTGAAGGTTTGCCTGTCGGGAATGGCTGAAGTTATCCTATCGGGAATGGTTCCTGAAATATACGGTTAAGCTGTAAGATCAAAAGATCTACAAACCGAAAAAAGGGACTCTGGTGAGGAGAAAAGAGGTGAAACCCTGGTACTGCTTGAAATGTCTGTTGGGGAATGAACGAGGCATTCTTTCTGGTTTTTTTAGTCTGATTGGAGAGGAACAATTTTGGTCTTTCGCACAAGGTACCAAAACTGGCTTATGCTTCGTATGCATATGTTTGAATTTTTCCATGGCGCAATGCTCCATCTCGATGGAAATGCTACACGTTTTTTGAAGATGCAATGATTACTAAATGGAAAATGCAAGGAGGCCCCTCAGCAAAATAAATGCTGAGGAAAATGAAGTCAACTCCGCTGGGGATAACAAACTGGATTGTCCTTGTGGTCGCAAACCGTGCTGAGGAAACAACCATTGATCTGATCTTCTGATATTCTGTGGGGAAATATCAAATTAGCTGGAGAAAAAATTGACACAATCTGGGCTCTGAACTGCTAAGCTTACTGAGGATTACTGTAAGGAATGATGACCTTGCTATGGAGGTATCATCTGAATTAATCTGCTTGGGGAAGAACTATAACCATAGAACTCCGCTGAGGAAATGACAACTTTCTGACCTGGCTGCTAGGGAGTTGAGATCAAACGAACTCTTGTTGAGGAAGGAAATACCTGCTGAGGGACTGAGATCAACCATATTTTTTGCTAAGGGAAGAAGCACTTGCTAGGGGACTGAAATCAACCAAAACTCATGCGAGGATGACAACTTCCAGGAAGAACTTTCCTGTTGGGGGACCCACTTTTGCTTGGGGAGAGCCATGACCATGGACTCTACTGGAGAAATCAAACTTCCTGATGTCTTGCTAGAGGAAGGATATTTAGATACTCTGTTGGGGAGAGGCAGCATGCTGAATCCTCCTAGGTAAAAGAGATCAAAGACACCTCATGCTGGAAATGACCTCTGTTTCAAGCTTCTGAGTTGATCAACTGCCCATTGATCGTCATGAGCGAACAATGATTCATTTAATTCTCCATTTTCCCCAGACTGCAAGGTCTATGAAAGAATTTTGCCTCGAGAGGATTTTACAGAAGACGTAGCATTCAAAATGCCCCAGTGTCTTCAAACTCTTTGAGAGGTGCTTCTGACTAGTCATCTTTTGGAAAGGACAACTTCTCGTACTCTTGAGGTGGCTTGCCTCGAGTCTTGAAGAAACTTTACCCCTAACCGATCTTAGAGAGATTTTCCAAATCAACCTGATTGCCCCATATTAAACGCTTTTGGAGAGATTCAACGGATCTCAACGTGGTTGCCCCCCAGTTTGGCTATTGAAGAGATTTCTCGACGTGACTGTCCATGATTTACCGCTCTCTGAAAAGACTTTCTCAACTTGACTGCCCCAGCTTGGCTATAATTCGAAGAGATTTCTCGGTGTGACAGCCCCTGATTACACTGCTTTTGGAGAGATTTATCGAATCTCGACGTGATTGCCCCAGATTGGCTGAACCACGAAGACATTTCTCGATGTGATTGCCCTATATTGGTTACATCTTAACACAACTGGCTAGGAACGCTTTTGCCCCACATAGTTTTTTAGCAACATGTCCTCTGGAGTCCTCAAGCATTTCAACTTGGCAGGATCAAGCTTCTCGACTAATGTTCATCATGTAAGCTTCTTTGATGTCAAACAAATGTATGCAAGAAGAAAATATTTATTCTGAAAATGATTATTCAAATGCAATACACATGTAAATCTTGAAGTCTTTATTGAAAAGTTGTCGCAAAGCCATGTGAACGAATCACTACTTAGGATACGACATTGATTTTTGAATGAAAGAAAACATGCACATGCAATACCAACACACGTCTTTTAGCATAACTCATAGGAGTCAGGAACGTTATCTCATCGAAGTACGCTCTCGAAATAAACTCTGTTTCAATTAGGACTTTTGAGGGTTGTATCGTGGCCTGGTTCACAGTTTTGAGAAAAAAGGATTTAAGGCTCAAAGTTTATCGGTGCCCACCCACTCTTCGTGATGTTCTCCAGTCCTACATTCAGCTAATTTGCACAAGCGCTCGCCTCTCAAAAAGATTTTGTGATCTTTAAGGAACCCATGCAACTAATGGTTTGAGACTCAACGAGGTTTTAGAGTAACAGTCACCCCCTTTTGTCTTTTGTTCCTAGTCACACGACTTTGTTCTTGCTCGAAGATTTTCTTTTGTAATCCTCTTGTTTTTCACTTTCTCATTCTTTTGCTTTTTGATCCCTAATTTTTTCCTGGACTGATTCTTTTGAATCTTTAGATTTTGAAGTCTAGGGGGATGCCCTAACTTTTTCCTAAGTCGCTTGTTTTCAAGTTTCGACTTAGCGGACTTTTTCTTTTTCTTTTGATTCTTTTTTTTTTAACAAATCGTGTGACACCGTTCTGTCTGACTTGTTGGAAGGATTGTGACTGCTTCACTCCTTGCGGTGAGGGATAACCATTGTGGTTTCACATCTCTTGACCTCTTGATGAGAAAAAAGGTAATGGATCCTTAGATGCGCACTCCTTTTGAAAATTGAACGCTTGGTCAAACCAACTGACAACTACCCTGCCCCTGGGTTAAGTATTAGGTTTTTTTTTAAAAGAAACTCCAACTTCGAGGCTCAAAGGGGTTAACAAATGTTTATCTCCCTTATATCTCCGGTGTTTGAGGGTTGAAACAATGCCTGTACATCATCAACAAGGTTTTATTCCCAAAAGCATACAACCAGAAAGTTTGCGTTTTCAATTCGTCATCCTCCCACTAAGAGTTTGAGCAAGAAAGTCAGTATTGCAATGCATATAAAAATTTAAATGAGTGAATACGAATGGAATACTTCAAGAAAAACATGCTCATTGTATTATGATCGTCATTGAAAAACGAACAAGTTCTTACATGCAAACCATGTTGAAACAACCAATGAAATCTACATATGAAGATGCAGTAAAGAAGCTGATGATTGCCATTGTTGAGGATACTTGACTCCGTCTGGACTTATTGCTCTTAACGACATACTTGCAGTCTGAGTGATCACTCAGGAGGCTTCAGCTGATTGACTTCCTCTTTCAGCATTTTTGGGTTTTGGTTCAAAGCTTGCATGCCTCCCACAAACTGCCCCATTTGGTTTTGCATTTCCCTCAACTCTGCTTGAACTTGATCCATGGTTAACTTCCAGCTTCTTTAAAAAGTTAAGTCTGAAATTCTGAAGAAAACCATATCAGGATGAGAATAACCAAGCCTCAAACACCTGTTATGTAAATGAGTATGAAAATGCTATGCAAATGCCATGTTCAAATATTTCCAAGGAATCATTCTGCTTTGATTCAAGTTTTCCACATAAGAACAACAAGAAATAGATGGAAATGATCAGCAACGAGTCTTAAAGTTAAGATCCTTGGAAATACCAGAACATGTATGCAAACATGTTATAATGATACGGATGCAGAGACATGGGATCAAGGCTTCCACAAATTCTGGATAAGTGTTGTGCTACTGTCTGAATAGGTTCACAGGTCTGCTCTGAAGAGAATACCGGAACTCCAGAATACCGGATAATCAGAATACCAGAATAATCGGAATAACAGAATATTTGCATAATCAGAATCCAAGAATACCAGGCTGATAAGTCCACACTGATAAGAAAACCAGAATACCGGGTGGGATGAAGGTTACGGTTACCTGCAAACCTGTAAACACCCAGTCCCCCTCACATGTGGTTCCTAGAAAGCGGGATTCTCAGTTTCAGATTCTCGATTTGAGAAGAAATAACACATTCATCCCTCGGGGTACAATACTATCGCCAAACAAAGAGGTCGTCCACTGATTCCCCCAAAAAATAAGGTCATCCTATAGCAAGTTCCCAGTTACGGGTCCTCGGCAGGATACGTAATGGGTTTGCCATTTCTGGTCTGCCATTATCGCTCCCTGAAGGAGTGCCTACGCTGAGTCCTCGGGAAATGGTCACCAGGTATCGACAATCCTCTTTCGACCGCCTAGCCACCACATACGCATGTAATGACCAAGCATCCTCGGAAAGATCTCATCTGGTTTGTGACCTTAGGTTAGCAACATGTGTCACACGCCACGCGTACCAACAAGAGTCCACGCTAAAGTCTAAGTATGTGCTCAAGCCTTGGTAATGGGCTTTTCACTCAGATTTCCCATCCCGCCACACAGAAAACACCAGTACAGCAATCCAGTATACTTATATGGCAATAATGATGAATGCTATATGTAAAGTGCGATAAAGTAAATAAAATGCGATAAAGCAAATACATAAAACATATAAAGAGAGTAAAGTAAACAGATAAACACCCTAAAATAAAAAACAAACAGGCGCTAGGATTGACTCGCATAGGGGATGGACCAGTAAGAGGTCAATCTGTCCCCAGTAGAGTCGCCAGCTGTCGCATCTGCGAAAATCAACCGGCGGAAAAGAACAGAAGAGTCGCCACCGAACGTTATTTATCCCGACGCAGAGAAAGGAAACGATCGAAGAAAACCTCAACAAAGGGAAAGGAATAATCATCGCTACCATAGCCTGGGTTCGGGAGTCGGTTACGCGAGAGGAAGGTATTAGCACCCCCTCGCGTCCATCGTACTCGATGTGATCCACGCTTGTTGTTATCGATCAAAGGGTGTAAGTTATCTGAAGCTCAACTGCTAAATAGAAAGGGATAAGAAACAGGTAAAATGGTAAAAGAAAAGAAAAAGACAAAAAGGACTCGTAAGGATCATCGCAATCCTATGCCTACGTATCTTCGTGGACGAACGAAGAATCAGAGTCGACGTAGTTCGACGGACTACGGTTTTGTGGGGGAAGTTTGCTCACCAAGACATCGTCATCTTGTGCCTACGTATCCTCAATCTAACCAGAAGGAGGAAGTCAGAGCGGTCGTAGTTCGACCTAACGAGGTCTTGTTGCTAAAGGGAGACCAAAGGGTTGATAAATAAGGTTGTGCTCGTAGAAATCTCACACGATCTCCTGCCTATGTATCTCCATTAACCAATGAAGAATCAGAGCGGCGTAGTTCCCCTCACCAAGGGTGACTTCTACTTTGTTTGTGTTTTTTAGGTGGAATACGTCAATGTTCGCATTCTAGCAATTTAAGTGTTGCCGCTCGTTGTGGGAGTCTTACGCGTTTACCTGTTTACGGTAGAACGGAAATGACGCATCCTTTACGAATGGAGTGAGTGGGATGAGAAGAGAATCCCGAAGGAAGACAGATGTTTGTTTTTGTTTTTTAGAAGAAGTGTCTTGATTTTTGTTTGCAGTATGTCTCGTGCTAAAGTCTATGACGTAGTAAGTACTTTGCGTAACAAGTCACACGCCTCGCGCAACAAAGTATACTATGTACTTAAGGCTCATGGCACATGAAGCACATTTTTAATTGTTAAGTGTTTTTGAGATTTTTCTTTATAGAGAGAAGAGACTCAAGGTTTGAAAAGAAAATCTAATGGGGAGACTAATTGTAGTCCTAATATTAGCATGCATTTGTTGGTCCTAGGGGTTGAGTATGAGAAAGGAAATTCTATCCTAATGTTGTCATGCAAAGGTTAGTCCTATGTTATGTTTTCTAACCTATCTAACTTGGAGTTATCCTAATGAGGAAGCAAAAGCTAAAAAAACAATACAATGATATCATATATCAAAGTAGATCAATAAAAAAGATGTGAATGAGATCACATAAGCGTCAACATCGGTCGATGTGAGCTAATAACAATGAGCGGGGGTCGGTTGCGAACCTTACCTTCCACTTGACCGACTCGATAACAGGAGCAGGTGATGTTCAAAGCTTCAATCATGTAATGAGAGCTAAGAACGACTCAACTAGAATAACGGGGGTCGGTTGCAAACCCTACCTTCCGTCAATTGCCTTCTTGGAGGTCTTACGAGGGGATACGGGAATGGGATGCCTCTTTGGAGGTCTTAGGCACAATATTAAACAAACACAATCAGAGCCTCTTTGGAGGACTTTAAAACAAATAAACAGCCTCGCCCCCCTAAAGTAGGGACTCCCAGTCATGCATCTCTATTCCTACTTCTCATGGCATTTTGAAAGTGGTAAAGACATGCATCTCTATTCCTACTTCTCATGGCATTTAAAAGTGGTAAAGTTCGAGGGATATAAAGAGATGAGATGTCCTACCAAACGGATATAGACCTGTAGCAAAGCGACACAAGCAAAAACAACGTAAGCACCTGTTAATGTTAATGAACAAACAAGTTAGAAATGAGCATTTATAAAGTAAACAAACTATGCCATTCTTGGAGATTTCATTGAAGCACCTTGCACAAATCAACAAATGAGTTAGAAATCACAAGGAAAAAGCAACAATGAAACAACCAAAGGAACAAAGCCCTAGTGGGTAAACACCTTTGGTTAAACCCTATCCATGTTAATGGACCAAAAGAAATCAAACAATTACAAACTATAGCGAAAGCTAAAGTCTACTTCTAAGTCAATTGTAAACTACAAAAGAAAACCATTATGAGTTAGATGAATTAAATTAAAACATGGAAATGGACCAAAGTCAGAATGTGCACCCTTCATTGATGCATGAGAATATCATTGAACTAACATAGAGATAGCACATGGATGCGTTCATGATGAGCAAACAAGTTATGCACACTTGAGTTCACTAAGATGCAACATTTCAAATGCATTTATGCAAAGGACAAATGAGTGTGGATGTAGGCAATTAATAAAGCTCAAAGTCAGAAATGAAATCAAGTTATGAACACCTAAAACATCCTACAATTATCAAGAAGTTTCAAGTTATCACATGTCTCAATCACTCAAGCAAAACTACCACAAGTTAACTTCAATCAATTCCTAAACTAGTGACCTCCAACACAAGTAAGAAATGAAGTCATGAAGATGTAAATACACATTAGGCAAGTTTAGGTCAGTAGAGAAGGCACCTACAAGTTATGTTCAAAGCTCACAATCAATGCACACAAGTGAAATTCAAAGGATTAAGCAAACTAGGCAAGCAAGTGTCAATTCCCTCTTAGGAGCCAAAGCAAACTTGATCATGCAAATAAGAATGGTAGGTCCAATTTAAATGAAAACAAACATTATAGGTCAGTACCTATGCTTCATAGCATCATGCTTACAAGCATCAAAAGGGATTGACAACAAGAGGTCTCAAAAGCACAAGTAGAATGCCACAAAGTTGATGCAAAATGAAGCTTAAAACATACAAGCTTCCATGCACACTATGGACATACAAAAATGACTTGGAATGGATTATAGGTCCTCTAAATTGTGCCACATCCCAAGCATATAATATCAATATAAGTTTCCAGGTCATGGCATAAATACATTCTTATCAAACATCTCACGAATACAACATGGGCACAAGCGCGTTAATCATAATGAAAATGCATGGAAAATTGATTATGAGCATTGGAAAATTGTGTGATTTAAAGCATAGTTGGATGAGGTCAGGGCCTAAACATATCAAGAAGATGGGCTCAAAATTTGGCATTTATCATGTTCAAATTAGTGCAAGCAATTCACCTATAATCAATGACTATACATCCACAAGAGATTACCAAAAGTACACTTAAAAAAGCTCTAGAAAATATCAAACAAATGTACAAGGTCCTTCAATATGTGCACAAACCAAGTATCAAATTATGTGAAAAAATTCAATTCACAACTAACTAAGAAAAATCACTTAGGAAGCATGTAATCAAGGGTGTGATCATAGAAACACATTTCAAGGTAAATTCAAGAAAAAAAATACCAAATCATACAAAGAATAGAATTAAAAGTTGAGGAAAATTAATTAACATCTTCAGGTACACACCTGAATTTATTAATAATTTTCCTCAAATAGAAACTATTTTTAAAAATAGAATTTCCAGTATGTATTAAAGGAAAAGAACAAAAAATTAATAACCCAAGCTGGGGGTGCAAACAACAATTTTTCAGTTCGCTATTCTATTGGGCTCATATGGAGGTGCGATTAGCCATAGGAATTAAGCCCAAGGAGCTCAAGGTCTGAGGGTACACGGTAGACCTTCATGATCTAACAATAAATCTGAGCCTTTGGCTCTATCTTAGCGAATCAATCAAAGGGTCCTGAAACGAGGATGCACGGTGATTACCATGAGAGTGCACACATGGTTTTACGGGGGAAGTCACCGGACGATGACAAGTGTCCCCTGAGGCACCACATGTCATCGCCGGAATGGTGGGTAGCCTCACCTTATCTCTTCATTAATCAAGGACGGTGGAAAATCCCATAAAACCAAAATAAATCAAGCATTGTGAACTCACTCTATCACACCTCCCTCTCGCCTAACGCACCTCCCTTTCTAAAAACTAAACCCTAAAATCGCCGGAGAAGGCGGTGGCGCGCGGTGGCCGCCGCCGTCCTCCTCCGGCCAACCACCTCCATACTAAAAACCTTACATGAACGCCCCTCCAAAATACACTCTCGTTACGAATCCAGTAACAATTCTTCATAAAACTCCCTCAAATGGTGAGATCGGAAACAAGAGAAGAGGAATCAAGGGAGCAAGATAAACCACAATGGACTCTGAGTCCAAAGCCACAACTACGAGATTGGAGCGAAAATGTGCGTACCTTCGCGATGACGATGCTAACGGTAAACTCGATAAACTCGGTACTTCGTCTTTCTTTTCTTTCTCCTTCTTGCTCTTGAATCTTACTCCTTTGATGTGTGAATTCTTTTACCTTCCATTTGCGAATTTCTCTTCTTCTTTCCGGTTTGGATCTGTTGCCATTCGATTGTGTTCTGTTGGTGTTCTTGAATATGCAGGTAGATGGCTCCGCAACGGTTATTGAATTGCGAATTAATGAACTCTGACCGTGGCATTGTTGTAGTCGGAAAGAAATGGACGAAGGAGGCAGAAACGTGAGGAGAGCCAAGAAGAAAATGATGAGGAGCAGAGTGTGCGGTTGTGATTCGCCAGAATTGACGTTGCGAGGTTTTTGCGGTGGTGAGTGAAGGCTGAAGCTTTATTGATGGTGATAATGTTTAGATTGAAGTGGAGTGAAGGTTGTGAATTTGTGTTGCAAATTGCTAATGCAGTTAAATGTATGCCTTGTTGTTGGCTGACTTACAGGTTCTGAGATTGAAAGTGAAGATGATGATGAAGGTGTGTTGGAGTCAAGAGGAATTTGCAGAGATTGGTTGATGAAGATTGATGAATCATGGAGATCGAAGAAGGGCCAAAGGAAGGTCGCTTCAGAAAAAAAAAATAGCTTTGTTGAATTCGTTAAATCGTGGTGAAATTCAAGGTTGGTGAACTGCCAAACGAGAGAGGAGGTTGGTTAGGTTATGGTTAGGAAAAAGTTGTTAGAAGTGGCTCTCCTATGAACTTCTGTTAGAAGTTAGGATTTTGTTAGAGTGAAACCGTTGGTGGTTTTTTCTGTTATTGATTCTCTGGCATTTTTCTGTTAGTAGTTAGGAGAGGTTAGGTTAATGAATTCTAGTGTCAACTTTCCACTGAATAAAAAGCTTGATATTTCCCCTCGCTACTGTTAATTTCTTTCTGATTTGCACCTTCTCTTCTGTTATGGAAATGCTGTGACTTTTTAATCGTTGTTTTCACGGCCGTGTGTGTACCTTTATTTTTCTGCTGAATTTTCTATGGCCTTTTTTGTTATGATGCTTTTGTTAGGATGGAGTTAAAGAGCAAGATTCCTTGACAGAACGGAAGACAGTCCCAGAATTGTGATGATATGAAAACTTTTCCTTGTAAATGCAACACAGAGATTGGTGCCATCTGCAAAACGCAAATTGGTTCCAGCATTACTGAACAAGTTCTACTCTCTCCATTTACCACTTCACCAAACTTTCTCTTGCTATAGGGTGTTTAAACTCATAGTTGAACTAGTTGATAAGAGTGACGGGAGTGGTGCTATTAGATGGACTATTGATTTTGGGGGGGGTTTAACTTTGGAATTTGAATTTTGAATGGATATGGTTTGAAAACGGAAAATGGGTATCTTTGGAAAATGGATATGGTTTGGACAATGGGTTTAGAAATTGGGCTTTTGGATATGAACGTGGAATTTGGACCCGACTTGGATATGAAATGGATAAATTGGTCTAAAATAGATTTGAATTTGGTTCAAGTGGATATTTGGTTTCCAAAATGGATTTTGATTTAATTTGGGTAAATGGTTAATTGAATGAAGTGTATACGGGTAATGAAATGGATATTGATATGGATATGACTTAATGGACTTGTATCTTGAATTTTAAGTAATCCACATGAATCCCGTTTTCAAACTTCACATGCCTAAACCTTGATCAATCAAAATTCACATCCAGATCAAAACTCAAATACTCAATGAATTCCCAACTCCAGTCAACTTCAATATCAACCCTCATTAACTTGTGTTACAAGCAACGAACCATAAATAATTGAGAGAATAACATTGCCCTGCCCATAATATGAATCCACAACTGGATCTCATGTAAAGATCCTTTTGCTGTGAACCCTAACCACCATCTCCAATTGATGAATATTAACCAAATTGCACTACAGATAAGAAACTGAACCACTTGCTTTACGTGCACAATGATGAAGTGACCTGATACTCTTGAGAGAACTTGAAGAAGATGCACCTGATGAGAATTCAGCTCTGAATGAAGATGAGAGTCTCACAACAAGAGAGAATCCTGAGGTTGCAAATAACTCCTTGATCCCACGAACTAGGAGCCCATGCAAATGAATGATTAATGTAGTTATGACCTAATGGATATGCAGATGAATGCGAAACAAAAGCCAGTTACTGATGGTAATAAATAAGAGGGCAAATTTTGGGGTATTACACCAAGCTGTAGTCCATCTCTTATCCTAGTAAACTTCATCTAATTGTTGTAAGTGGCAAGCCTCTGGATTATTTACATCCAAGCCAATGCCCCTCTCTTGTCATGAATTCCTAAGAAAAAATGGCATTGCTCTACAACAGAGTTAAAGTTTTCTCCTTCAGGACAAATCCCCTTTAAAGGAAATTATGGCATTGTTGGACTCCATACATTCCAGTTAAAGTAATACTCCTTTATAAACCAGTAACCCAAACAACTGTGATAAACAGATGAGATATCTCCCTTTAGAGATGACAAATTCTCTCTCAGTCAAACCTTTTAACTTCAATCTTGGCCTTTGAACAAGACACAAATACAACCTTTTAGCTTCAATCTTGGGCTTTGAACAAGACACCAGGCATCTTTTCCTCCCATAGAAATAGGAGGAACTACGATTGCTCTGATTTCCCGAGTATCTTTACGGGAATACGTAGGCATAAGATTGCGAAATCTTAGCGAGCATACTTATCAAAAACCTTAGGTCCAGTACCTTACCAAAAACATCGGAAAACCCGAAAAACAACAAAAACACTCTCTCTCAGACATTCCCATAAAGAAGAAACTTTCCCATTTACAAACAAACACCATCAAGTATAAAAGCAGAACCTAAAACTATCAACCCATGGATAACCATGTATAGGATGGGTAATTGACAACTCCCCATTGTATAACCTGGCCCCGAACTCCCCAATCTCTCTTAAGCATTTGTTCAGTTAAACATTCGCGTGCAAGGTTAGTTTTAGATGGCTTCCCTTTCCCTTCCAACTTCACGGGATAAATAAGAAATTAGAAAGTAGCACCCAACGTTCCTCCCATTGAGGTGAGGAAATTTCCCTGCTGATAAGGTGGTCACGTCACCGACAAAAATCGCACGCTACAAACCCTCAGAAAACTCAGAACCTCATGGTCTCTGATATTTCAACTCTTCTGCAATCCTCAGCAAGAGTTGATTCCCCAATTTGGACCTATCTCTGGATCTCAAAAATCCTTAGCAGAAGTTAGCCTCCTCTTAGGCTTCATATAAGGAATTCCCCAACCAGCCTCCTCTTAGGCTTTGTATAATGATTTTCCTCAGCAGTTTTAGCCTCAATCTTGGGCTATGTACAAGACAGATAAAATATTTTCCAGCTGAGTCATTCAATCTTTTTAGCCTCAATCTTGGGCTTTGTACAAGACACATATAAAAAATTCTCCAGTGAAGTCAAATCTCTTTTAGCCTCAATCTTGGGCTTTGTACAAGACAGATAAAACCTCTCCCAGTAGAGTCATAACTTTTAGCCTCAATCTTGGGCTTTGTATAAGACAAACTAAATATTCCCCAAAAGAGTCAATCTCTTTTTTTGCCTCAATCTTGGGCTTTGTACAAGACAGATAAACACTCTCTTGTTGAGTCAGTCTCCTTCAGCCTCCTCTTAGGCTTTGTATAATGATCTCCCTAAATAGAGTCAACTTTTTAGCTTCAACCTTGGGCTTTGATCAAGGCACACAAAAATCAACATCCCCTCAGAGGAAATAAAAAACTCTCTGTAGGAAGACATTTCTCTGTACAATCACACATCAAAATAGAGAATCAAACAAACCTTCATCCCAGATAACTGCTATAAGTGGCACACTTGTTGATTCAAAAATACAAGTTGTGGTCCATCTCTTATCCTGGTAAACTCCCTCTTTCATCTAATTTTTGTAAGTGGCAAGCCTCTGGATTATTTACATCCAAGCCAATGTCCCTCTCTTAGCATGAAAGATTCCTAAGGAAAAATGGCATTGCTCTACACTGAGTTAAAGTTTCCTCCTTCAGGAAAAATCCCTTATAAAGGAAATTATGGCATTGCTGGACTCCATATATTCCAGTTAAAGTAATTCTCCTTTATAATCAGTTACCCCAACAACTGTGATAAACAGATGAGATATTTCCCTTTAAAGATGACAAATTCTCTCTCAACCAAACAACCTTTTAGCTTCAATCTTGGGCTTTGAACAAGACATAAATACAACCTTTAGCTTTAATCTTGGGCTTTAGACAAGACACCAATAAAAAACCCATAGAATAGGAGGAACTATGATTGCTCTGATTTCCCTATTTTCTTTAACGGGAATACGTAGGCATAAGATTGCGAAACTTAGCGAGAACATTAATAAAAAACCTTAGGTCCAGTACCTTACCAAAAACATCGAAAAACCCGAAAAACAACAAAATACTCTCTCTCAAACCTTCCCAAAGGAGAAACTTTCCCATATACGACAGACAAACACCAGTAAGTAGAATAACAGAAGAAAATGCCAAACAATCTATGGATAACCATATATAGGATGGGCAATTGACAACTCCCCATTGTATAACCTGACCCCGGGCCCCCTAATCTCTTAGCATTTGTTAAAGAAAATATTTGCATGCAAGGTTAATTTTAGATAGCTTCCATTTCCTTTCCATCTTCATAGGATAAATAAGAAATCAGAAAGTAGCACCCAATTCCAAACAATGGCGATAAGGTGGTCGCGTCACCGACAAAAATTGCACGCTACAGTTTGTAGATCCGTTGATCCTACTTCCTATTCATAGATCCGTTGATATTTCTTTGAGTCGCAAATCTGTTGATATTGCTTCTCTCTATTTTTGTGGGTTGTAGATCTGTTGATCCTACTTCCTATTTATAGATTTGTTGATCTTCCTTTGAGTCACAAATTCGTTGATTTTGTTTATATACACCTTTTGGGTTGTAGATCCGTTAATCCTAATTCCTATTCTAAGATTCGTTGATCTTCCTTTGAGTCACAAATCTGTTGTTGTTGCTTCTCTATTCCCTGTTTGCAGACCCGTTGATCTCATTTCATCATCCTTTGGGTTGTAGATCCGTTGATCCTACTTCCTTTTCATAGATCCGTTGATCTTTTCTTTGGATTCGTATCCGTTGATATTACTTCTCTTTACCTTTTGGGTTGTAGATCCGTTGATCCTACTTCTTTTTTTTTGTAGATCTGTTGATCTTCCTTTGAGTCGCAAATCCGTTGATATTGCTTATCTTCATTTTGTGGGTTGTAAATCTGTTGATCTGATTCCCTGTTCTTAGACTCGCTGATCTCATTTCATCATCCTTTGAGTTGTAGATCAGTTGATCCTATTTCCCATCCGTAGATCCGTTGATCTCGACTTTCTTCCATATTACTTTGTTACCAAATCACCATTATACCCAAAGCTTTTCACCCAAATAACAGAGAGAGTCTTTCATGTGTTCATAACATTGCATACCTTACATCTCCAGCATACTATCCATTTGCATCTCTAGCATATCATTGCATATATCTTTTTTCTAATCGGGCAAAATTCTAGGTATTCTAGTATTTAATCCTCTTTTACCTCGAATGTCTGAAAGTCGTTGCTTCATACCTTCAGGTCCAAGAAGATTAAATAGGGGCAGCTGTCATACCCCTAATTTTGACCGGGCATTTTCAAACTTGCATTCATCTGACTTTATTCTCACTTTTCATCATCCATAGAGTATAACATGCATTTCATCGGGATCTTAAGACATGGTATCAGAGGTTTTCTATTGATCTGGATTTTCATTATTCATGGGTGTTTTCATTTGGTTTTTGTACTCAAGTTTGAAACAAGGTGCTGGATTTTTAATCCTCATGAGAATTTCTTACCAAAGGTTTATCAAAGCACAATGTCAGTTTCGCTGAGTTTCCTCAATGGTACCGGTCGTTTAGGATTTCATCAGTGGCCTAATTGGGAAGACTTTGAATTAGGGTTTTTGGTTCTCATTAATTTCCTAAATCATTGTTTCATCAGTATGCGCTCAAGGTAAGAAAATCAGGGTTTCTCACCCCTTGGTGTTTAAGATGGGCAATTTTCGTTCAGTTAAGTTCCACTCAAGGCAAGCAGGTTAAGTGTGTGTGTGTGTGTGTGTGTGTGTGTTTGTGTGTGTGTGTATGTGTGTGTGTATGTGTGCAGTAGTGTTTAGTTCAATTGGATGTGATTTTATTTTGGTCAAGAAAGAGAAGATTGTTTCATTCTCAAGATGGATTTTGTCATCATCAGATTAGGGTTTTTGGTGCCAATTCAAGTCCATCTAGTGGATTCAGGTTGCAAAGCATTCAAGTTAATGCATTGGAGTTCATAATTTCAATACATGTTCATCAAGTCCATATTATTGTTCAAAGAAGGTTCAGTGTGAATACTTTGGTTCATTAGAATTCAAGATATAAAAAGTCAAGGCTTCATGGATGTGTTGTTGGAGAATATCAATGGAGGGGCAATTCACATTTCTAAACCATTTTTCGTTTCATTCCTATAATCATTTTTATCCACTTTGTCAATTATCCATATTTTATCCATTTCATTTCCAATTACTATCAATTTCATTAACCAAATCCATCATATCTATTTTTCATTAATTATTCATATCCAATTTTATCCATTTAATCAATTCTTCTAAATCCACTTTTTTATCCACATTTCAAAACCAAGTCAATTTTAAATCCAAATTCCACTTTCAATCCAATTCATTTCCATATCCAATTTAAATTCATATCCATTTCCAAACACCATTTCAATTATCCATATATTAATAATTATCCATTTTTCTATTTTAATATCCATAATTATCCATTTTTCATTTTTTATCTATTTTTCATTTTATTTCACTACCCATGTAAAAATCCATTCAATATCCATTACAATATCATCACCAAAAATCATCCAACAAAATTCCATTCAAATCTACAAAACCAATTCCAAACCGTATCCCACCATTTCAATCACTACAAGGCCCATATGACCAAAATCACAACAAAAAAATAAAAAAGAAGGTACGCCACCAAAATTCTGCAGCATCATTTCAATAAGCCACACACATTACATGTACCATTCGCAACACTCCAGGAACCTGCAATAACACAACCTGCAAAGCCTGCACATTAAAATAACAACCACTACAACTTGTGCATAACAACAAACACAAGCCTCCCAAGATTAACACAACAAAACCGGCCATCATGAATAACCAAGACCTACACCAACCAACAATCTGCCATGAAAGTGATAATACAATTGTACAAGACAAAACAAAACTTAATGAACAAGTTCATTTTGTTTTAAAAAGAGAAGGGTAGGAATTGAAAACGGAAGGAGAAAAACCAAGAAAATCCTAGTCTCTCAGTTGAGTTAGCAGTAATAGAGAGAAAAACACACAAAAAAGACATTCAGCAGAAAAACCTAAAAAAAACCTCATCTTTTTTCATGTAACTTTCTTCTCCACCATAGAACGCATCCTTCCTCCACTGTGATAACAAAATCGAAACTACTTATGTCCTGCTCACCACTGTGAACAACGAAAATCCATCACCATCCTTTCACCACTCAAATCAAAAACCAAGAATCCTCTCCTTCTTCCTATCCTTAGTTCCTCCCTCTACCTCAACTCTCCATTTTCGATTTCCTCTGCCTCACTATTATGCACCACGCCTTCAGTAAACACGTCCCCGTCTCCTCATCAAACATGATAAACCTCCATTTTTCAGACCACTCTGACCACACTCCCTACACGGAAACTCATCCACTGTAGAATCCTCTGATTTGCATCAACATCATCACCTTGAAATCACCTTCATCCTCCCTTCAACAAACCATTCATAGCATCAAACCATTGCTTTTTTTTCGCAGCAACATCATCACCACAGTTCGTCGACCTCACCATCACGAAAATATCTTCAGACAATCATCACCATAGTTTCCTCTCCGTCATAACCGTGTCGGAGCCACCACAAAAAACCATACACAACTCACAGCGACACTCAACTCACTTTTCACCATCCAAGCGCTGCCATTTATGGTTTCTAACTCCAAAACCCTTCATTAATCCTCATAATCCTACAAACAGAAATGCAACAAAAGCCAACACAGATCCCCGCCATCGCAAGAAAGAGGAAAGCGAGATTGAGAAACAGAGAGAGAGAGAGAGAGAGAGAGAGAGAGAGAGAGAGAGAGAAAGAAAGAGAAAGAGAAAGAGAGAGAGAGAGAGAGATAAACGCGCTTGAATGGGAGAGATCGCGCAGAGAGGATGAAGCGGCTTAATTTTGTTCCACACAGGACTTGTGCTTTCACGCGTTAGGCTGCTTCTGTTTTTTTTGTTTTTACTCCTCGTGCATTTTCTTGTACTCAGGGAAGGAAGTAGGTTTTACCCTAATTGTGCTAACTAGTTGGGTCGCATCCGACCCGATCCGGTTGGCATGTTTTTGGGCTTTGAAATCAGGCCTTTTTTCTTTACACTATCTCACATCCCATGACTCACCTCCCTTTTTTATTTATTTCTTTTGACTCTTTTATTATTTCATTTCTTTTAACCTTTTATTATTTCCTCTAACTATTTGTTTTATATTTATCCTAAAAGAAACCTAAAGAAAACATTTTTAATTATTTATTTATTTTAAATATTTGCTCTTCCTGATTATCTTTTTATTAAATGTTTATTTCTAGTTTAATTATTTGTTAATTGTTAACTATAAAAAAAATATCAAAAAATATGTTGTTTTTTTTCTTTATCTTAAAGAATCCAAAAATATTATTTTATTTAAATGTTGTCATTTCTTTTCTTTTATTATTAAATTTTCATTTCTTTTATTAAATTGTTGATTGTTAAATACTAAAAAATGTTCACAAATTGTTAATTACTTCAAATATCTCTATTTAATATTGATTAATTAAATTCTTAATTAATCTTATTTAATATTTTTATTTAACTTGGTTAATAATTTCCTCCATGTAGGCTTTTGTTTCGGTTATGTGATGCTTAGTGTTTTCATGACTTGATTCATCTTGATGTTTGTATATAAATCTCGATTACTTGTCTGCTTATGAATTCATACGTTCCCTTAAGATCTTCTAGTTCAACTTAATTTTTGATTAAGATTGAAGTAGGATAGAGTTTAGGTTCTTAATCCAAGCATTTCAACATTAGGATAGACTTTTCCCTCTCCATACTCGACTTTAAGACCATCTTGCATGATCACATTAAGATAGCATTTTCCATTTTATCTTAACCTTAGGACTATCTTTGTATGACAACATTTAGGATTCAATATCCCTTAGATTTTTCTTTCTTTTGCATCTAATCCTTTTCTTAATCAAAAATCCAAAATACTTAATAAATACGATGGGTGTAGTACGTCATGAGCCTTAAGCATATGGGAAAAGATGAGCGGGGATTTTTCCTTACTTTTTCTTAGAGTGTTTTGTATGCGAGACGCTTGGATCGTTTGTACAAGACATTCGCTCCTATTTCATAGAGTTTAGTGCAATACGCGTCTCAAACTCATCTCAAAACCTAACAAAAACACTTCCACAAATCCTTTTCAGAAAAGGGCAGGCTATTTCCATTCTACCGTAATACAGGTAACACATAAGACTCCACGAGCGAGCAGTAATACACCTAACTTCTAGAACGTGAATGTTAGCATCATCCATAAAAAATAGCAATAAATCATAGTCCGACTACGGACGCTCTTATTTCTCATTTCCGTTGAGAATACGTAGGCACAAGGGCCTGGATCCTTGGCGAGCAACCTTCCCTTCTTTTTACCGTAGTTCTCTGAACTATGATGACTTTGACTTTCCCATTGTACGAGGGAATACGTAGGCATAGGATTGCGAGATCCTTTCTGTAGCGTGCAATTTTTGTCAGTGACGCGACCACCTTACCACAATGGTTGGAATTGGGTGCTACTTTCTGATTTCTTATTTATTCTATGAAGCTAGAAAGGAAAGGGAAGATATCTAAAACTAACCTTACACGTAAATGTTTTCTTTAACAAATGCTAAGAGATTGGGGGGTTTGGGGTCAGATTATACAAAGGGAAGTTGTCAATTACCCAACGTATATATGGTTATCCATAGATTCTTTGGCATGTTTCTCTATTATCTACTTACTGGTTTTTATCTGTTATAAATTTGGGAAAGGTTCTCCTTTGGGAATGTTGAGAGAGTGTTTTTGTTGTTTTTCAGGTTTTTTCGATGTTTTTGGTAAGGTACTGGACCTAAGGTTTTTGATTTGTGTGCTCGCTAAGATTTCACAATCTCATGCCTACGTATTCCCGTAATAATAACAGGGAAATCAGAGCAATCGTAGTTCCTCTTATTCTATGAGAGTAAAGAGATGTTTGGTGTCTTGTTCAAAGCCCAAGATTGAAGCTAAAAGGTTTGAGAGAGAATTTTTCATCTCTAAAGGGAGATATCTCATCTGTTTATCATAGTTGTTGAATAACTGATTATAAAGGAGAATTACTTTAACTGGAATGTATGGACTCAAGCAATGCCATAATTTCCTTTATAAGGGATTTGTCCTGAAGGAGAAAACTTTAACTCAGTGTAGAACAATGCCATTTTTCCTTAGGAATCTTCCATGCTAAGAGAGGGACATTGGCTTGGATGTAAATAATCCAAAGGCTTGCCACTTACATCATTAAGATGAAAGAAGGGATTTACCAGGATAAAGAGGGACTACAACTTGGATTTTTGAATCAACAAGTGTGCCACTTACAGCAGTTATCTGGGATTAAGGTTTGTTTGATTGTCTGTTTTGATGTGTGATGTATAGAGAAATACTCTACTACAGAGAGATTTTGATTTCCTCTGAGGGAATGTTGGTTTTTGTGTGCCTTGATCAAATCCCAAGGTTGAAGCTAAAAGGTTGACCCTGTTTTAGGGAGTTTTATATCTGACTTGTACAAAGCCCAAGATTGAGGCTAAAAAGAGATAGACTCTTTTGGGGAAAGTTGTTGACTGACTCAGCTGGAGAATATTTTGTTTTTCTTGTACAAAGCCCAAGATTGAGGCTAAAGGAATTGACTCCATTGGGGAGGTTTTATATGTGTCTTGTACAAAGCCCAAGATTGAGGCTAAAGGAATTGACTCCACTAAGGAGGTTTTATATGTGTCTTGTGTAAAGCCCAAGATTGAGGCTAAAGCTGGCTGAGGGAAAATCATTATATAAAGCCTAAGAGGAGGCTGGCTGGGGAACTTCTTATATGAATCCTAAGAGGAGGCTAAGTTCTACTAAGGATTATTTGAGATTCAGAAACATGTCTAAATTAGGGAATCAACTCTTGCTGAGTGAAATCACCTATTGTTTGACTACATTTTGGCTAAAACATTCTGATAATATAATTAAAGAATTTGCAGAAGAAAAAGATGTCGAAGGAGATGTCCCAGCATAGTGACTCGACATCCTGACTGACTTTTAAGTTAGCGGGTTTTAATCTATTACAAGAGTGGATCAAGGAATCACAGGAAAAAAGATTGAAAGCCCAAGACAACAGAAGACTATATAAGGAGACTTAGACCTAGGGTTTACAGAAATGTACTTTTGTATCACTTGTAACTTTGTAACCTAGTTCTCTTGTGTTGAATAACTGTTTAGGGTTTGAGAGTCGTTGGCTCTCTTAGGAGTTGTAAGTCTCCACCCTGTATTATGGGATGCAGAGTGGAAAGTATAGGTACAGGGAAACAGCCAGAAACCTGTAGGTAATGGTTATTGTGTTGTTCTTGGACGAAGCTTTGAAGCAAGTCCAGTATAACTTGAAGGTCAAGAAACTGCGACAGTTCTGAATTGGCAGAAGACAGAGATATCACAGGTTGTGATTAGGATGTGAGTGGGGGTATCTCATATCAGGGTTGTAAACAGTTGAGTTTAGCCTTGGTAAAGATGTTCATTGAGTAGATGTTAGGTATAAAGTTGTAAACGGGGGAGTTTAGCTTTGTAACAGTTCTACAGATAGTGAAGTCTTCATCCTGGATTGTATCCCCCAGATGTAGGTGAATTGCACCGAACTGGGTTAACAATTACTGTCTTATTTAACATTCTGCAATTTACAGTTTTGTTAATGTTCTTGACTGACATATTGGATCAGATGTCGTGACATCTGTGAGTGTGCAGTTCTGATATTTAAGGTATCAATTTGCTGTTGCGCCTCTGAGTTTAAAAAATTATGTAGCACAATGTCTTGACATGTGTTAGGACATATGTTGTCTGCATAGGCCAGAATTTCAATTGGTATCAGAGCAGGCATCATGTCTGGTTCTGGATGAGATCCTTGGGAGATACTTTCTGGCATTTAAACGAGGAGGAGTTTTGAAGATCAGATCAACCAACTCAGACATACTCAAGGGTATTAATGGATGAGATGGATGTTCTGGAACGAAGGGAGCAACCCGGAGGTTGTTCATGTTGCTGAGGAGGTTCTACAACAACTACAGGAGAAGTGGCTAGTTCTCTTGTTGGTGTGTCTTATAAGATGTTATGACATCTTATTAGGGCAAGCAGGATCTGTTCCTTAGTAGTTCCGCTGCATGTGTTTCTGATGGAAGAACTCTAGAATTATGGGATTCTGGAGTTGTTACTCAAGACAATTAGTGGAAGGTCTCAATCGTCGGCCTCTATATTTGAAGATATTTGCATTCTTTTATTCCAAAATCGGGAGCGATGGAATGAAGGAAGTTGTGGTTAAATATCCGGTATGGTGACTTGGTACTTGGAAGCTTGGTTTCTAGGTGCAGTTTGGAGTCAGTTGAAGAGGAGAGGAGTTGAGTTAAGTTTATCAGGCTCTGGCTCTAGGAGTTTGATAAATTATTGGTCGGCTAGGTTGTCAAAGATACTTGAGAATTCTCTCAAGTCCACTCATAAAGACATCTATGTCGTGTATCTGGAGTCTTCTAGTTACTCTTCTGACTAGAAGGTGTTTCTTTGAAACACAATCTGAAGAAAGTGGAGGTGATTTATTTTCATCATCCAAAAACAGCAAGGAAGGATTCATCCCTCTTGACCCTAAGAGTGGATCCAATCTGATTGAAGAATTGTTGAGGTAAATAAGATTTGTTCAGAGAAAGTCTTAGTTACTTGAGTCAAGGGTGGCAGCCTTGGTATCTCAACATTGTCCTTGAAGAAGATACTTGCAGAAAGATTGAATACTTTATAAGTGTTCATGACATGATCTGGTGGAGCTCAGCTACAGCAGTGAAGAAGGGTTATTGGACAAGGATTTAAGATCAATTGCTATTTATAGAATCCACAAGTATTTAATTGAATATCCTTGAAAGTCAAGATTGTTGATGTTCAACAAGATGTTGGAACATCTCGTCATCAGAGTTTATGCAGAATCATGGCAGGGGTACTACATACGCTTTAGCATCTTTTTTGTCTTAGGTGGTGACCTAAGAAGTGGCTTCAATCAGGTGTGACAGAAGCATGTGTTCTTTGGAGAGTTTCCTGGCAAGAAACTAGTTTGGACTTAGATGCTGTTGAAGATGAAGATGAAGACATCATAATCTTGATGGTTACAGCTTGGACCAGTTTATTTCTGATCTAGGTGTTTTGGAGCATGGTTTTTTCTCTGGTTGTGAAGGTCGAGGATAATTGGCAGTTATCTCTGGCTTTCTACTGACGGCTCTACTAAAGGAAGTGGCATTCTTTGGTATTGCTATGGAGTAGTCTTGGACTACTTATTTTCTGAAGATTCAGACGTGGCAGGTTTGAAGTCTTTGGAGTTTCAAAGTAGGATAGAGGTTGTCTACTCTAACTTGGTTATTGATTCAAGTCTGTGAGAGCATGAAAATCTGTTTCTGCAAAGGGAGGAGGTTCTTCTAAGTGGTAGAAGGAGGAGTTGAATTCAATAGTTGGATGTCATAATGTTTTGACATCTAGCTTAACATCAGAAGTCTCAGCTGGTGATGTGGCACATCAGCTTAAGATAAGGTGATCTACAGGAGAATGAAAGTTATATATGCTTCAAAAAGGTCTATCTCATGCAGTTTGCGGGAGCTGTGGATGGGAAGATGTTACATGACTAAGAGGCTTGGTGGATCCAAGATGTCTTGCTATAGGGCAAGTAGTTCATGTGACTTGAAGATCTGATTTCATTAGTAGATCAGTGTATCTTATGGGGGTCTTGAAGATGAGTGAGGTCAATCAAATTGTGGCATTTGGTTGGTTTCACAATGTGCGTTCAAGCAGGATGCTTGAAACTAATTGATCTTGTGTATAAGAGTAGTTGGTTGAAATTGCAAGGAGGTTCTGGTTCTCTGGGAGCTTTTGGCAGAAGTTCTGGGTTGAGAATGGAAGCATACCTTCTTTGGTGGATGAGAGTTTATTTCTCTATAGGATTTCTGAAGTCTTCTTTGTTCAAGCTGGTGGCGCACTGTTGTGTGAAGATCTTCAGTATGGATTACTATGCTGATAGTAAGTCCAATAGTGGAGCATATCAAGAACCATGGTGTGTGGTGTCTGTGATGTGTGGAAGATGTCCTAACTGATGTTAGAACATCTTTGGGTTTGTTATCCTTGGTGAAGGATTATTAAGTTATGGTTTAGGAACTTGTTGGCTACATCATGTCTGAGGAGTATCTATCTAGAAGAACTGCCTTGGGAGAATGGTGTGGAGAAGACCGAAGTGGATCATGGGTTGATTGCATGAAAGACTGTTTTCCTGATGCGTTCAGAAGTGGAGATTCACCATAAATCAGAAGTATTCCAAGTTATCATACGAGAGAATGATAAGGAATGACTGTCTTGGATTGCGGGGTGTTTATCTCTATTGCTGGCCTCGTGAGATCAGTGGAAAATCTTGCATAGGGGATGGTTCCCTTGGGAGCAAGTCATACTAGTAGTGGATCAGTGTAGCAGTTGTGAAGTTCTGGAGCATGCATACGATAGATGACATCGTTATAACAAACTAAGGGGCCCTGTGCGTCTCTTTAAGGAATGGGAAGCATTCTGATTCAATTGGTTTGTGCCTCAATTAGCTGGATGTCTATACATGAGAATTCAAGAGGAGTTCGTGTGGTGTATAAGATGGTTGTAGGAAAGAGGGGGATCAATGGGACTTTGATCTCAAGCCAAGAGTTTGTTATGGTTGGTATACACTTCCTCACGGGATGCATGACAGTGATCATGTGTGAGTGATTATTATTTCTTGTCAGAGGGAACAATAAGAGAGTTAATGATTGCGTTCAGCAGGTGTGTTAAACAGAGGGTGCTCTCGTGAAGACATGAAGATGCGTCTTATGTTTTCCAGTCATTAGCTTGGGTGTTCAGTGGAGGAGCACCAGTTACATTAGTTAGAGGGAGAGGCCCCTTGATCTAAGATGAATTACTGCGAGGATGCAGTGGAAGTTCCAGTTTGCATTTGCGTGTCAAGCAAACTGAGATGTCAAGGAGGATGTCTTGACATTGGAGTATTGTTGCAAGTTGTGGGAGACTTGGCAGTGCAAGTTTAAATGGTTCTTATTGGATGCTTAAGAATCATTGATTGAGTCTGGGAGAATTTATTTTTCTCTGCAGACTGGGATCATAATCTTGTGAAGAAGTCTCTGTATTGTCAAATCAGAAGAAGAATCTGGGAAGAATAGACAATGTCTAACATGATGTCAGGACATTTTTATAAAACATAGGTGCATGTAATGGGTTCTTTGGCCGGTGGTCTCAAAAGAAGAAATTGTCAAAGCAGTCTTGGTCAAAGCGCTATTAATGGAGTTATTACCTTCGATTAATGGTCCTTTGAATTGACCAGCGTTATTTTCCTAGGTTCGTTACTTCCTAAGGAAATGGCTCAGCTATAAATAGAATAGATTTGATAGTTTCTGTCTCAATACTCTCTTTGGGTTGGTGACTGATGGGGTTCTTCAAAATTTTGGTATGTTGTGTCTGGGTTTGGAGCTGCCTTGGTCACTTTTGCCAAGTTTTGGCTAAAAAGGGGGAGAATGGTTTTTTGATGCTGTCTGGGTTTGGGTACATTCCTGCACTTGTTTTGCACGAATGTTGGTTAAGATGTTCTGACATCTTAACAATCTTATTTTTCTTATGTCTTGTGATCTGAGTTGTGAAGCAGGTTGTGTCTTGTGACATGAGTTACGCAATCTATGCTCTCAGTGTTACGAAGCCTACAACTGCTGTTTCTTTTCTGGAGGAGTCTTCTGTTTTCTCAACCCTTTCAGACTTTCTTTCTGGATGCGTTGAGGTGGAGACTCTCTCAGATCTTAGCTCCAATCAATTCTCAAGATGCATCTTGATATAGGAGTCTTGCTGGCAGCAGAAAGCATAAGAAAATGTTTTAGCCAAAATTTGTCAAAAGGGGGAGATTGAAAGCACCTATTGTTTGACTACATTTTGGCTAAAACATTCTGATAATATAATTGAAGAATCTGCAGAAGAAAACGATGTCGAAGGAGATGTCCCAGCATGGTGACTCGACATCCTGACTAACTTTTAAGATAGCAGGTTTTAATCTGTTGCAAGAGTGGATCAAGGAATCACAGGAGAAAAGATTGAAAGCCCAAGACAACACAAGACTATATAAGGAGACTTAGACTTAGTGTTTACATAACTGTACTTTTGTATTGCTTGTAACTTTGTAACCTAGTTCTCTTGTGTTGAATAAGGGTTTAGGGTTTGAGAGTCGTTGGCTCTCTTAGGAGTTATAAGTCTACACTCTGTATTATGGGATGCAGAGTGGAAGGCATAGGTACAGGGAAACAACCAGAAACCTGTAGGTAATGGTTGTTGTACTGTTCTTGGACGAAGCTTTGAAGCAAGTCCAAGATAACTTGAAGGTCAAGAAACCGCGACAGTTCTGAATTGGCAGAAGACAGATATATCACAGGTTGTGATTAGGATGTGAGTGGGGTATCTCATATCAGGGTTATACACGGTTGAGTTTAGCCTTGGTAAAGATGTTCATTGGGTAGATGTTAGGTATAAAGTTGTAAACGAGGGAGTTTAGCTTTGTAACAGTTCTACAAATAGTGAAGTCTTCATCCTGGATTGGTATCCCCTAGATGTAGGTGAATTGCACCGAACTGGGTTAACAATTACTGTCTTATTTAACATTCTGCAATTTACAGTTTTGTTAATGTTCTTGACTGACATGTTGGATCAGATGTCGTGACATCTGTGAGTGTGCAGTTCTGATATTCAAGGTATCAGTCTGCTGTTGTGCCTTTGAGTTTAAAAGATTATGTAGTACAATGTCTTGACATGTGTTAGGACATCTGCTGTCTGCATAGGCCATAATTTTACTGAGGATCGAAGAAGAGTTGAAATATCAGATGCCTTGAGGTTATGATTTAGAGTTCATTGATGGTAAACTAGCCCTAACTGGGATTTAGAGCGAAGACTTTAAAGATTGAGTTTTTTTAACCATTGGAGGTTTTAAACTCTACTGGTGATTGATGAAATGATCAGGGTTTTTCCTGCGCTTTTAGGAAACTTGAGGGTTTCTTTGAGATCCAAGAAGAGATGAGACTTTCCAAGCCTACTGATATGAAGAGGTTAATCTTAGTTGGAGAATAATCCTTGTATGACGCCTTAGAGGAGGCTGATGTTTTAAGGGATGAGAATCATCCCTAAACTGGTCTGATGTTTTTAGATTCTGACTCTCTGGAGGATTGAACTAGCAAAAGATGACTAAGTTTTGTCCTATACCTATAGGAGGTATTTCGGTCCTTGTACTAAGCCCAAGAGGAGGCTAAGAAATTCTAAGAAGCCTGAGGGTCCTTGTACAAAGCCTAAAAGGAGGTTGGGGATGCTTTTAGGAAGCCTGTGGGTCCAAACCTAAAAAAATTTCAAGAAAGGTTGCACCGGGAATAATCCTTTCTTTAGTGAACAGTTCCAGGGTTTGAAGAAATTCAAAAGAGGTTTCACCAGGAATTAATCCGCTCTGGGGAAATGAATTTCTTGTACAAATTTCTAGTAGTGATAGTCTTGTGAAAAGTTTCACCGGGAATAATGTCTTTCTCTGTTCCATATTGTATAAGCCCAAGAGGAGGCAAGAATGTATCTGGAATTTCCTATGGGGAACTAGTTTTGACTGTGTTGAAAGAGTATCCACTGGTTTTATCTAAGCCTATACCTAGTTGTTGGGGAAAGCTCTAAGCAGATATATATATATATATATATATATATATATATATATATATATATATATATATATATATATATATATATATATATATATATATATATATATACAGATGAAATATATAAGCAAGTATGTAAAAGAAAAGGGTAGAACTTACAGTTGTGCAAGCTTCTAGTATTATAAACACAACTGTATGGTTAGTTATTAAACAAATTGAAGAAAGTTTTGATAACAACTATGAATTTGAATCTAAATCAAAAGGAAAGTTTGTTGCAAAAGGATGTTTGGGGCTTATACTCAAGGAGAGGCCCAGATAATCTCTTTCAAAAAAGGCGACGATCACGTCGTAGTTTTGAAAACCACAGAGGGACTTATACAATGACTAAGGCCCAAAATTATTTATGTACAAGAATAAATGGGTCTTACACTCCAATAGAGGCCCAAAGTTTATTTTTATACAAGATTTGGGGCTTACAGATCAGAGAGATGCCCAGATGAAAAACAGTGATCGCACAGTTATTTGGAAAATTGTAGCGGGACTTAGACAATGACTGAGGCCCAAAATATGGTTTATTTATAAAGGGATGAGACTTACACTCTATCAAGAGGCCCAAAAATTTAAAAAAGGAAGAAAATGGGACTTACAACTCAAGGAGGAGGCTCAGATGAAATTTTTTTTGAAAATGGCGATCGCGCCGAGATTTTTAAAATCGTATCGGGACTTATATAATGACTGAGGCCCAAATTGTTTGTGTGTGACAAGCGATGGGTCTTACACTCTATTAGAGGCCCAAAAGTGTTTTGAAAAAGATTTGTAAGGGTGAAAAATAATCAAAACCCTAATTTAATTTTAAAAATGTATTTTAATTGAATAAAAATTCAATTAAAATGATCAAAGTTATCAAATATGTGTGAAAAACAAGTTGTGATATTGGATTAATGTTTGAAAAATCATGTTTCATTCATAGAATGATTTGAAAATCATTTGAATAAAAAAATCAAGAGAAAGAAATATTTTTAAATGCCTAAAAAAACAAATAAAAATAATTCTTTACAAAAATATCAAATATATAAAATAAATAATATTTTTGTGAGATTTTTGTAGAATAAAATATTTTATAATTTTTTGTGAATTAAAAAAAAAGAACCAATAAAAAATATTTAAAATTGAGAGAGAAATTAATTTTGGAATTAATTAATAAAAACCATAAAAAAATATGAAAAATAGCAAAATATAAGAGAAATAGCAAAATGGTCTGGGTGGGTCTTGAACCCACGACCTCCAACCAAACACAAGCGCGCTCTTACCACTGGGGTGGTGATAAATCCATTGTATCACCCCCATTCATAAATTGATAAGGCTAAAATGCCTTCTGACCAGGCCAAGCAACAAGGGCGCCATGGCTGGCTTGCCCAAGTTTTCAAGTTTTGCAAGAGGGATCATATCTCCCTTATTTCTCCATGAAATTGGACAAATTTTAGATGGATCCTGCCTAGAATTTCAGAAGGAATCCAATGGTGCTTTTAGAATTTTCTAAAGATGTCTCTATTTTAAAACCCGATAGTGGTTTCAAAATAGGCCAAGATTCGCAAGTTCTATGCTATCTTATCATACAAGCAACAATAGCATGATAAATTGGTTCAAATACAACACATTGGATATATATGATATGTTTATGGTCAATGGACATCAAAGAAATGCATATTTTAAGAGGTCAACTTGTGATACACTTACCTCTTAAAGCTCTTTGTGCTAACTGTCAAGATCCTTGTGCTAGAAGTAATCCAATGCTTTAGACACTCTTGATTGATCCCTTAGAAGCTTTTAGGATGATCAAAACCAGTTGTAAACCTCAGGAACAAGAGTTGGCTCTTTCTTGAAAAAGTGGCAAAAATGACCAAAATGGTAACTCACTCAAATGGTGTTACAGTTGAGGGAAACCTGTTGGGCTTGTTTGAGGATGGTATTTGGAGTGTGTTTGAAGCTTTGTTTGGTTTTAAAAGTGACTGAATCAAGACATGGCTTGTAAAATGCGGAAAAGTCAAAATTTGACGTTTTGGAGGTTGACTTTCTGATTTTGAGGTTGTACAATGTGGATGAAGGTTTGAACACCTCCAATGGATGATTTATGATGTGTTAGAATGGTTATTTGAGTGGTTTTTGCTCTGGTTTCAAGAATTCCCAAATTGCTTCAATGTGACTTGAAATTGAAGTAAGAGAGGGAGAGTGAGAAAACAAGGCTTTGGTATTGTTTTGGTGTGGTTTGAAACATAAGAAATGACCTCTATTTATAGGAGAGGAGTTTTGTTTTTGAAGGAATAGTGTTGGATGAGGGATCACTCTATTATCCAATGGATATGCCCATGTATCACTTTCTTAAATGCCAAGGTACCAAGTCTTCACTTGGCCATTGGCTGAGCTAATCTTTGTAGCTCTAGGTCTTCTGAGTTTTGAGTCAATCTTGACTCAATTGGACTGATATGGCTTGGTTCATGATAGCTCTATGCTCCACATCAATGCCAAATGACAAACTTGGAGTTTTGGATTTGAAACTTGAATGATCACATGCCAAAGGATATGATTTTTGCCTTAGGGTCCAAGCTTGCAGGATTTTCATGATTGACTGAGATTCTTGTTGAATTTGATGGGGATCAGTCTTGCATAGTCACCAAAATTGGACTCAAGAATCGTGTGCCACAAGTAATTCACAATTCTGTCTTGGAAATCAATTTGAGCAAGGCATGCTGTGAGGTTTATAACTCCTTGATTAAGTTTAATCAATGAGAGTTCTTGTATTCTTTGGAAAGCTCTCATGACATACTTTAACTTTGATGTTCACAAATGGTTTTGGTTTAGCTTGGACCATAATGAAAAATGACCTCAAAGGTGGTAAAAAATGAAACAGATTCTGACTTCTTGAAAATTTCACTAAGTGTTGGAAAAAGTGGTCATTTTCACTTTTTTAGATTTTGATCAATCCATAACTTAAAATTCATGAGGATTTGGAATTTGATGTAGTTGACACTTTTGAAGTATGTCATGTGAACTTTCATTTAAGCTTAGGATGGAAGCAAATGGCCTTGTGGTTTAGGAGTTATGACCTTGCAAAGTTGGTACCAAATCACTTTTGTTCCATAACTTAAAAAATTTTAAGTTTCTTATGGTTGCCACTTTTGCAAGAAACCTCACTTTTCTTGATTTTTCTTGATGAATGATGATCAAAACCATACATTAACATTGTTTTTGACTTAGGGGAACCATATTTGTGAAAAATTCCAAAAAGTCAAACTTGATTTTAGGCACAGTTGACTTTTTTGTAAGATGAATTCCAAACTGTGTGATCCTCTATGCAATCAAGTTCTTGACCTAATTCAAACCTAATGGATGGATTACATAGGTGTTTTAGGGTGTCTTGAATCATGTCCCAAGGTTTGGGAACATGTCTTGGTCAAAAGTCAAAGATACAGTTGACTTTTTCTTCAAAACCCTAATTGTGGTCCAGATGAAATTAAAACTTGTGAATCAGGCTTCTTGGATCAGTCCATTGTTGTAAATGGATCAATGTGGTGTATTTGAGGCCCTCAAATCATGTCTTGAGGTCTTGGTTCATGTCTTACCTCAAAAGTTAACTCAGGGGTGAATTAGGTCAAGAAACCCTAATTCCTGACTTTTGATGAATGCTCCCCCTGATGCTAATTTGACTTGATGATTGGGTCCATGAGGTCCCTTAGAGCTTCTTGGATCATGTTTTGAAGTATTGGCCCATTCCCAGATGAAAATTTTCATCTGGAGGCCTTGGTCGACCAAAACCCTAATTTGGTGACACTGGTGATCTTGAGGCTTGATCAAATTGAAATGTTGCAACCATGTGCTTGATTCTTGATATGGGAGACCTTTTGATCCTTAATGGATGTTTGAGGGGTTTGACAAGTTGAGAATCATGTCATTTCTTGATTGATCCTTTGTCTGAGTGTTCTGAGAGGACTCAAAACCCTAATTCTTGATTGTAGTGAATGCTCAACCATCTATAAGGAGATTAATGAGATATGATGGTACCTCCATATTGTGGTGATGATCCTCACAATGATGGGAAATTTTATGGTCAAAATTTGGGGTATTACAGATGCCCCTATTTAATCTTCTTGGACCCAAAGGTGTGAATGGCGAAGGTATTCGGACATTCAGGGTGCAAGAGGATTAAATATCGGAATACCCGATATTTTAACTATGGTTTATGAATGGCAGTTTGCTCATCCATCTTATTTTTCTAAGCAATGTTACTTATAAAAGGGTAAAACTTCCCCTCAATCCTGGTCTTCAGCCACGGAACTAGTCTCAGTTTCTTTTGAACTAAACTTCCCCTCGATCCTAGTCTTCAGCCATGGAACTGGTCTAAGTTTCTGAAATAAACTTCCCCTCGATCCTGGTTTTCAGCCACGAAACTGGTCTTAGTTTCTTCTTTTCGAGTTCTTTCCTTGACAAGGAACGCTTGTAGCGGTCTTCATCAAACTTCTCGCTAAGTTTTACTGGGGAGACGCCATTTGATGGAAAAAGATTTGATGTCAGACTTGCTAGGGGACACCCATTTGTCTGAGCTGTAGAGGTGTACAAACTTCTCTGTTGGAGATGCCATTTGTTGACTCTACTGGGGAAAACGAGTATCTTGAGAGACTGCTTTTCACTTGGTGAGGTTACATCATACTTTTCTTCGAGATCTTTTCGGAGAAATGTCATGTGAAGTGATCCAATTTTGAAGTGCCGATGACTTCATTAAAATCGAATTTCTTGGGAGAAAAACTGATGCATTGCCGAGAGTCTTCTGTTGAGAGGTTTCCCTGGGGATTTTCCTTAATCCGAGAAAGCAAAAAATATCATCTTCAATGGTGACGAGTGATGTTCCAGAAATGTCTGTCGAATGTCTTCTTGCCTTTCAGAGGTTCAAGTTATAAAAATGGTCAAGGACAGGCTCCAATCCGGAAATAAACTGGGGAGAGATTGTTCAGACGATACATTTCCTGACGAGGAAAAAACCCGAACCGGGATTTTGTCCTATCTGACGTGGAAAGAAAAACTAACAATTTTACTGGCGAGAGGAGGCTTAATACTTGGGGATGAGTATGGCCAAAGTGATAGTAATGCAATGTGAATATGTATATGAATCAATTATGCATGATGTATGTATCTTTATGCTGACAAAATAGGCGCGACATACAGACTAATAAATGAACACGACTGGATACTCGGCCACTGCGGGGGATGAAAAGTACCATCGGTTCAAGATAGCAATCCTATTCTGCTTAGGAGAGGTGAACCCTACTGGGGAGAAAAACCATCAATTGGTTTTCAGAGGTAAGAACTCTGCCGGGGATATCAGACGAGATATTACATTTAAAATAGTTAACCTTTCATTCAGGTGTACTGGTTTAGAAGGAGTATTTTGATTATGTACTTCGAGGTTTAATCATTTCCGGAGAAGCCATCGATGTTCCTTTTGATGTTCAAAGTCAAAAGGAATTGTCATCTTTATTTTAAAAGCAGAAGAAAATTTGACAATTAAATTCTTTTTTTTTCAAGAATCGTTGATCATATAAAAAATGTCATTTTGTAAAGCAAAAATAAATGAGAGTTGCAAACCAAAGTATTAAGGCTCAAATTTTATTGATAGAATGGTAATCAGCCAAGCGCGTAATCCCATAGAGCATTTACAAAGTTTAGAAAATGATAATTTAACGGAAAATGGGCTACATTTGAAACATAACGACCACTATCTTTCTACCAACTTTGAATTCTAGACATTCTGAGCTTCTGTCAAAGGTGACCTTGACTGAAGTCTTTCGACGGATGGTGTTACCGCTGGGGATTTAACCTTGTCGGGCGTAGTAACTTGCCATGAATCCCCAACTTTTGCCTGGATTGTCTCTTGAGGTTTTCAATCCATCGGGATGATTTTTCCCTATGTCTCTAATTTTTGCTAGGACCGCCCTTTCGGATTTTCAATCCACCGAGATGTTTTTTTTTTAATTTTTATTATTATTAGGAGAAGTATTTCTTGACTACATCAACATTTATGGGGTAGGTAAACTCCTCTCCATCCATGGTTGTGAGTCTCAAGGCGCCGCCTGAAAAGGCTTTCTTGACCACATAGGGGCCGTCATAATTTGGAGTCCATTTTCCCCGAGAATAAGTGAGGAATGATTGTATCTTCTTGAGCACGATTTCCTGAAGACACGAGGTCGGACCTTTTTGTCAAACGCTCTCTTCATTCTTTGCTGATATAGCTAACCGTGGCACAAAGCCATCATTCTCTTTTCTTCAATCAGGTTCATTTCATCGTATCGGCTCTGACACCATTCAACTTCTGTTAGCTTAGCTTGCATTAATACCCTGATTGATGGTATCTCTACTTCTATGGGGAGCACTGCTTCCATGTGTAAGAACAAGATTTGGTTCTGTATCTTGTCTCTATGTTTTGATGATAACAATGAAGTATTTGTGTGAGAACAATTATGGTGCTTTAACGTTTGTTATTCTGATGGTTTTAACAAACAGGTTCTAACTCTGATAAAGACCATGTGCTACATCACTCTGATATTCTCTATGGTCACTTCTGTGTGAAGAAGCAAGAATCGGTTCTAAGCTACTGTGCTTCAGAAAGATTCTAAGAAGACACTATGTTGTTGTTGTAACGTCTCTTGGATCTAATCTCTGGGCATGACTCTAATGTTCTAATTCTGAAGCCTGTAGTGTTTCAGATGTCGTTAGATTCTGAAGACTAAGTGTTGAAGATTCCGAAGACAAGGTTCTGTTGAACGAAGTTCTGAAGATTCTGAAGACTTAAGGATTCTGAAGATTAAAGCTTCTGAAGACTAAGTGCTGAAGATTCTAAAGACAAGGTTCTGTTGAACGAGGTTCTGAAGACTCTGAACACTTAAGTATTCTGATAACCAAGGGTTCTGAACTAGAAGTGCTGAAGACTCTAAAGACAAGGTTCGGCTGAACAAGTTCTGAAGACTCTGAAGACTCAAGACTCTGAAAACCCAATGATTCATTCTTCTGATCATGCTTCAATCAAATTAATTCAGAAGCCTCTGATGAATAGAAGAAGATGAAATGTTTGCGTGGGAAAATAGTACATAGTACAGATAAAGCATGTTCTTTCCCACTACCCTGATTTAGTGGTACAAAGGACAATTTCAGTGTACGATTTTCAATCCAGCATAACGACATTATTTCAAGTCACCAGTACTCCTCTCATATTACTGATCTGCCCTCCAACGGATCTATTTCTGGCTATATATATGGACTTGATCATTCAATGAAAAGATGCTGATGAGCCTGAGCGTAAAAGAACAGATGCATGTGTGTAAGCATGATTAAATATGAGTGAGCAGCAAACGATGTAATACTCAGTGTAAAAGAAGAAGTATCAGAAACACTGGTGTATATGAAGATTGAACTCAAGAAATGACGAAACTTATGAGTGAGCAGTAAAGCACCACAATACAAAGAAGAAGAATGTTATTACTGTAGATTCTCTCTAAGTTAGATTGAGATAAAATGTATGTTTACCCTGCTTGTGTAGAAGCATAATTATTGTAAACAAGCCCTTGTAAGCAAACAGTTGTTTACGTTCCCTAAAGGACCAGTTGGGTCAGAATTTTTAGGGAGACTAAGGCAGTGTGTCTTAGTGTTGTTAGTCACTTACAGTTGGCTTGTGCAGTGTTTTCCTTAAGAGACCAGTTGGATCGGAATTCTTAAGAAGTCTAGGACTGGGGAGTCTTAGAGGTTGTTGTTAGTCACCAGCAATTGGCTTGTGCAATTGTAATCAGTTTGGTTATAGTGGATTAAGTCCTTGTGTATAAGGCAAAATCACCTTGGCGGGTGGACTGGATTAGCTTGATAGTTTTCAAGTGAACCAGGATATATCATGTGTCTTTCTATTGTTAGTTTATTTATGATCTTTGTTTGAGTTTCATAAAAAGATTTCAAAATGGAAAAACCAATTTAAACCCCCCCTTTCTTGTGTTTTTCTCTCACCTTCAATTGGTATCAGAGCTCCGGTTCTGATTGTGATAAACATTTTATCAGCACTTAACAGTGTTCAGTACCGATCCAGTATTTATGAGATAGCATGGCAGTTCTTGCTAAATCCACTACTAAAGAGAAAGATCATTACAGTGTCAAACCACCAGTCTCTGATGGTGAAAAGTTTGATCACTGGAAAGACAAAATAGAAAGGTTCTTTCTTGGTTATGATGTAGATCTTTGGGATTGGTAGTCGATGACTACAATTACTCAGTTGATGCTACATGTGCTAAAATATCTAGAAGTGATATAACCAACCAACAAAAGAAAGATCATAAAGTCATCATAAGGCAAGAATCATAGTGCTAAATACTATCTCTTATACTAGGCATGAGAAGATGATGCCAAATCCATTTTTGATTCTCCTAGGATGACTAATGAAGGAAATGCTCAAGTTAAGAAGTCAAAGGTGCTTGCCTTAATCTAAAACTATGAGACATTCGGTATGGAGGATGATGAAACAGTTGAGACCATGTTTTCAAGGTTTCATATGCTAGTCACAGAACTTAAAGTTCTGGACAAAGGTTTACCCAACTGCTGAACTTGTGAGAAAGATCATCAGAAGTCCTCCTAAGAAATGGATACTTATGGTAACAGCTCCAAATCTATCAAGATCTCAACAGCATAAGCCTTGAAGGGCATATTAGTTCTTTGAGAAATTATGAGATAGAGCTGGAAGAAGAAGAAGAGGAACTCCTTCGTCTTAAGTCTAAACCTGAAAAGGTAAAGGCTTATCAAGCCGTAGATGACATCAGAATAATCAACAAACTCTGGAAGCATAGGCAAGGAAACTTCATAGGATCTGAAAGAATCAAAGGCCACTCTGAGTTGTCATCTGGACAGAAGAAGCATATATCTCGAAAGGAGGTTATCTGCTACAAGTATAATGAGTCAGGTCATTACGAGCGTACAAGTGTCTAAAGGACAAGAAGCCTAAGAAGAACTTCTCCAAAGCAAAGAAAGATCAAATGGCAACTTGGGACGACTTTGATTCTGAAGAAGATAAATCTGATGAAGAACAAGCAAATGTTACGCTGGTAGCAACAACTGAAGATGAAGTTTCTGGAGAACCAGAAGACTAAATATCATCAAAACCTGAATCAGACTCAGACTCAGACTCTTACTCATAGAGTTGAAGAGGTTGCAGATTTGAAGATCACGTCATCAGAATCTAAGAAGTAAAAGATTCAAGAGAAGCAGACAAAGATACAAACTCTCCAGATCTAGATACAACTTTATCAGAAGAAGAATAGATTAAAGATTTCTCATTCTGAAGAATTGATTCTGAGAGATAAAGCTGATCCAGTCAGAACTCGCTCATCCTTAAGATATTTCGAAGAAACTCTTCTGGGTCTAGTGACTCTGATAGAGCCAACAACAGTTGATGTAGCTCCAAGGGAAAATGAGTGGATTCTGATCTTACATGAAGAATTGAATTAATTCACCAGAAATGACGTCTGGGATCTTGTTCAGGAACCCAAAGGTGTCCATGCCATCGGAACTAAACGGGTGTTCAGAAACAAGCTAGATGAGAAAAACTGAATTCTAAATGAGTCTGACGGAAGAACTCAGATCCTTTCTGAGAATTCAATTTGATCAAGATTAGGAGGAACATTCATCAGGGCAAGAAGAAACAGATTGGAAAGAGAAAGCACCTCTGGAAATGTCAGGCTCTCTGGAAGATTCTGATCTCATGGTCAAGCAAGAGACAATCTACAAGTGCTCTTTCAACAGCAGAAGCAGAGTTCATATCTACGTTTTTATGCAGTATGCAGATGCTGTGGATGAAGAAGCAGCTAGAAGATCATCAGATAAATGAGAGTAACATTTCTAACCTTCATAATAATATTGATGCTATCTGTTTAAATAAGAATCTAATTTTATAAACTAAACACATAGAGACTATGTTCAGAAGGGATTTTTTTTTGTTTTAAAATCTATACAGACCATCAATGGGCTGATATCTTTACAAAACCCTTGGTTGAAGATAGAATTCTATTTATTCTGAAGCATCTGAAAAATGGACTATTGTCCAGAGTAAGGTTTCATCAGAATCAGATGTGTTGAGTCAAAATCTGAAGATATCAGATTGTCATTTAAACTAAGAAGCATTTGTTTTAAACCTTAGTCATTAGAAGATGTTGTGTCAGAAGTGTCTCTGATCAGATCGTAACCTTTTGGTTTTCCAGACTCTGAGGACATCAAGCGTGTCCAAAAGACACCTCGAGCGTTGTGATCTCGTGAGACTAGGTTTTTCAAGTAATTATTACCTATTACACATTAATATCATGTTTAACTCATTGGTTTGAAAATTTACTTGATAAGTGTGTAAATCTCTTCGTTTTCCTTCCTCTTTAGGCATTCATAATGATGTATGTAAGACAAAGATCTCTTGGAACTCGACACTTGTCTTCCCTCCTTTATTCTTTGTCAGAATCTGCCTTCTCATGTTCGAGTATACATTTATTGTATTTATTGACTAGAGTCATAATGTGAATAACGTATACTGATTTGTAATCTTTTGGAGACTGATACACTTCTTCATCATTCTCTACTCTTGTTTGTATTCCTTGTATCAAAAATGATGAATTTCTTGTCTCGATTCATCTAGTCATTATTGCTATTTATGATCATCACTCTTTGTTCTCTTTATATACCACATAACTAGTTTTCCGTTTCTAAACTTACCTTTTGTTCCCATCATGTTTACCTTCAAGATGTCTTCTAAGACCATTGGAAGAGAAATCTCTTATTTGGATCTCTTGAGAGAATACTCTATTGATCTTAATGATCTTGTTGAAGAAGGTCATACCAATATTCTCTCAGACATCATCTACCAAAACTGGGACAGATATCTTGAAATTTTCAATTGACCTATCTATCCAACTCTTGTAAAAGAATTATGGGCTAATGCTCGCGTTCTTTCCTATGAATCTGATGCTTGTTGCATTCTGTCTTCTGTATATAGATTTCCCATTATGATCAACTCCTCAATCATATCTCCAACGATTGAATTCAAAGAAGATGGTGAATGTGTTGAATACTACATAGGAAATAACTGGTTTGCTAAACACATTCATATCATCTATCTCTCAGAAGGACTGCTGACAGTCCCTCTTCTCTCACTCCTGAGGCTAAAATATGGCACCAAATCATGGGAACAAATCTTAGACCCAGGGAAAAAGGGACAGGACGACTCTCCGCTTTGGATAAGCTGTTCATTTTCTTCTTAGTCTCCAAGACTAAGATTAATTTGTCTTAATCCATTTTCAACTACTTGAAAGGAGAAATTCTTTCGTCAAGAGCGGAGTTATCGTATCAAATTCCTTATGGTATAGTTATTTCTCATATTCTTGATCTTCAAGGAGTTGTTTCTCACAAAAAGACAAATTGGAATGAATGAGAAACTTGATACTATATGGTGTTCTCCCATGAACTATTCTGAAACCATCATCAGGGGAGGAGATAGCTAGTTGGAGTACGTTTGGTCTATTGGTGCTGGTTGCTTGGTCCTTCTTCTGTTTATCATTGCTTTTTCTATCAGTTGTCCTTGTTGTTGTTTGCTTTCCCGTTTTACGAGTCTGAGTATGTACTGCGCTTCGGCGTTTTGTTGTTTTTGCTGTCAAATGAAGTAATTTTCTTTATATTCTTTATCTTGTCTTACTACATTACATAATGATGACCATAAAAAGGAAAGAACTAAAGTTTAACTTATCTAAATTCTTTCAAACCAAAATGATTTAGTTAAAATCTTGATAATGTGTGAATGATAATGATAACAACTGTTGGACTCATTGGGTTTCATAAACCTCTTGAGAATAAGCTAAAATGTTTACGCATTCCTCTATGACTGTGCATTCATAAATGATAAGACATATGTGAGTTACGTTTTTCGTGAAAATAAGCTATAATCTCTTCTGTCTTTACTTGCATCAGTTTTCAAATGCCACTTATAAGTATATATTTATTCATAGTTGTCGACTCCTGTCAAAACTTAAATAAGTATCCTTATTTGTGACCTTTTTGGATATTCAGTGTTAAGAGACTGCTACACTTCTTTCCTATTCCTTGATATTTTTGTCTTTTACCTTGCCAATGTGTCCTTGGCATATCTTATGCGTGATACGCATCTTGGTCTATTTCATTCTCGTAGAGTCATGTTTCATACACACACACACACACACACACATATATATATATATATATATATCATTTCTCTTCTCATGATCTATAGTATTTGACCTTACTGATTCAAAATTACTTTCACTGTCTAAACCTTCTCATCATGTCTCTAATCACTTTCCAAGGAGATGAAAACCTTCATGAGGTTATATCAGAAGAACAAATCGATATTCTTTATCTTGTTAACAGAGAAATTGCTAGCAGCATCACCTCAATCATGCACTATCAAGAATGGGAGAAGTACTTCACGATTCTGGATAAACCAGTCTACCTAAATCTTGTAAAAGATTTTTGGAAACATGCCTACATTAATGATGAGGATTGCTCAATCGCTTCTCATGTTTTTAGTGTCCCCATTAACATCACTCCCTTCACCATTGCTCTAGCAATTGGCTGTGAGAACATTGGTTTTACTGTTGAACATGTTAAGTCTAGGTATCTTATTTCTGAGGAACTAGCCTCTCTCCACAACACACATATGAACCTCTCAATCCTGAAAACCTTCTTCCCATTCCCAAAGCCTGGTTTAAGCTTTTGCTAGCCAATTTTCGTCCTCGGGGAGAAAACAAAAATATCCTGTTTCATGATGATCAAGTTTTCATTTTTCTTCTGATGGCTCAAATGCGAATTAATCTACCTCAGACTATCTTCAACTTCCTGCTAAAATCCATTACTGTCTCCAGAAATGGAGATTTCATCAAGCCTTACATACCCTTTGGAAGAGTTCTATATGAAATCTTATTTAAAGAAGGAATTGTTGAACTTGTTCAGTCAGAAGGTCTAGAAAATGGTCTATTAAAGAAACATTGTGAAGTCTTTGATGGTTAATCTGTAGCATGTCGTATCCTGTGTTGTCTGTCTTATTTCTAGATTGCTCTATGTTCAAGCTATGTCAATGTATTTCAATCCGTTATTAATGACAGTGTCTTTGCTTTTGAGTGTTATAGCCTATCTTAGAAATTTCTTTCTCACATATTTATCATAATATTGTACTGTTTATTGCAATATCTTTTTTATTATGACAAAAAGGGGGAGAAAGTAAAATGATTTTGATAGTACTTATTCTCAGAATCGCGAACTCAAACATTACATAATGCTTATATAATGCTTTTGCAACTAATTGTTTGTTTGATGTTTCAATTAAGGAACTCTGAAAAAGTTCACTTAGCATTTTAGACAGGTTGAAAGTAAAGGTCCTACTCTCTGAAGATTGGAAATATTATGGATAATTTTAACTCTGATAGTTCATGGTTAAGAAGTGGTACACTTTGAGAATATATGATTATTTAAACAGATGTTCCAATACTGTTCAGAAGTTGTAAACTTTCTAAAAGTCAAGAAATCTGGTTTATTCAAACAGATGTTCCAATACTGTTTAGAAGTTGTGAACGTTCTGAAAGTTAAGAAATCTGGTTTGATCAAACAGATGTTCCAATACTATTCAGAAGTTGTGAACTGTCTGAAAGTCAAGAAATCTTGTTTGATATCATAGTGTTCAGAAGTTGTAAACTTTCTGAAAGTATGAAATTCAGACTTCAAGCGTTAGAAGCAGAAATCTTATTGAAAGCAAGTCAAGTCAATTCTCTTATTCAAAGATACCATTCAGAAGATACGCTCTGCAACGATGATATTCTGATTAAAATCAGTCAGGCTCTGAATGTGATAAGATTGGTAAATCAAAGGAAAGATGGACAAAAGAGAAGTCACTTCCAGTCAAACTCTGATACTTAAGAAGTTATGATTCTCCACCAAGATCTGAAAAGAAATTCTGATATCAGATGCGCGACATCATCTAATCAGACTCAAGATCAATTTTTTGATTTTTCATCAAAGCTCTGATAGTAACAAGGTTCTCAGATGAAGACCTAGTGTTCTAGTCACACTCTAATGAGTTGTTATAGGGAAGTATTCCTTCTCTATTGTTATGTTCTGAAGAACTCAAATTTTATTTTGTGAGTCTTGGTATCAGGGGGAGACTCTGAACAAGCATAAATGAAAATTTGAGATTGACAGATTCAGGGGGAGCTGAGAGATTAAAACTCTGAATTTGTTGGTTATGGTGATTACCCTGTATAAATTATTCTATCAAAATACATGGTTTTGTCATCATCAAAAAGGGGGAGATTGTAAGAACAAGATTTGGTTCTGTATCTTGTCTCTATGTTTTGATGATAATAATGAAGTATTTGTGTGACAACAATTATGGTGCTTTAACGTTTGTTATTATGATGGTGTTAACAAACAGGTTCTAACTCTGATAAAGACCGTGTGCTACATCACTCTGATATTCTCTATGGTCACTTCTGTGTGAAGAAGCAAGAATTGGTTCTAACCTACTGTGCGTCAGAAAGATTCTGAGAAGACACTATGTTGCTGTTGTAATGTCTCTTGGATCTGATCTCTGAGCATGACTCTGATGTTCTAATTCTGAAGTCTGTAGTGTTTCTGATGTCGTTAGCTTCTGAAGACTAAGTGCTGAAGATTCCGAAGACAAGATTCTGTTGAAAGAAGTTCTGATGATTCTAAAGACTTAAGGATTTTGAAGATTAAAGCTTCTGAAGACTAAGTGCTGAAGATTCTAAAGACAAGGTTCTGCTGAACGAGGTTCTAAAGACTCTGAACACTTAAGTATTCTGATAACCAAGGGTTCTGAACTAGAAGTGCTGAAGACTGTGAGGACAAGGTTCGGCTGAATAAGTTTTGAAGAATCTGAAGACTCAAGACTCTGAAGACCCAATGATTCATTCTTCTGATCATGCTTCAATCAAATCAATTCAGAAGCCTCGGATAAATAGAAGAAGATGAAACGTTTGCGTGGGAAAATAGTACATAGGACAGATAAAGCACGTTCTTTTCCACTACCCTGATTTGGTGGGACAAAGGACAATTTCAGTGTACGATTTTCAACCCAGCATAACGACATTATTTCAAGTCACCAGTACTCCTCTCATATTACTGATCTGCCCTCCAACAGATCTATTTCTGGCTATATATATGGACTTGATCATTCAACGAAAAGATGCTGATGAGCCTGAGCGTAAAAGAACAGATGCATGCGTGCAAGCTGTTGCACCCCAAAATTTGCCCTATCTTTTTTCAACCTTTTTCTGGCTTTTGTTTCGCACTCATTTTGCATCTCTACTAGGTCATACTTTTATTCAAGTTTTCACAAAGGCATCAAGAGCTTGCTTCAATCTCAAGTTATCTGCATTAGTGGCTATTTCTCAGGCAATGTGTATTCAAGGCCAAGTTGTGTGGTTGGAAGGCATCAGGTCATCAAATTTTATTTCATGGAGAGTTTGGTTCAACCCTCAGTTTCATCATGGCTTATTAGTTCATTGGTGGTTCATCTATGGATTTATTTTCCTCAATGTGGGTTCAATAATTAACGCAAGGTTTCAATTGGATTCAGATGGTTGTTGCGAGTTGTTCATGGTAGTTGTGGTATCTGAGGTTTGCGGAAAAAGACAAGAGTGAGCTTGAGTGGAAAGTCGAGATTTCATGGCTGTGTTGTTGGAAATTTTGGCCCAAATCCATAATCCATATTCATTTTCTACCATATCCATTATTCATTTTCGTTTTATTAACCATAGTCCATAAACCATTCTTATCCATACTTTGGTCCATTTTTCTAAACCATTCAGATAAACCATTCATTATCCGTTTTCAATTCAAAATCCATTATAAAGTCCACACTTTTTTAATCTATTTTTATCCATTTATTCATTATCTAAATAACCTTCATTATCCTAATACTATTTTCATTATCCAATTAAATAATCCATTATCCATTTTCATTTTCAATTATATTATCCTTCTAATTAATTTCCACTTCTCAAAATTCAGAGGCCCATTTTTGTGTTTCAAAGTCTATCTTTTACCAAATTCATGCTACAAAATATCAAAGGCCCATGTCATAAAAACTCATTATGTTTACATTTTACCAAATACAAAAATAAAAAAAAAATGATGAACAAGTGAGCACGGTCCAAACAAGATTTCTATTGCTACTTCATGATAAGTCACACATGCAGCAAAACATGCACCTCAAACCTTTCCACAACGTCCAATCCGCACATCCTACAAATCAAGAAAATACCAGGCTGCATAATCTTTACCAGAATTCCTCAAAACAATACCTCCAAGCCAGCCTTAAGCACAACACTTCCATCAAAACCTTTGTTACAAAATCAATAAGACCATGACCTCCAAATCACGTTGAAAAAAGCCACTACCTCTGGGCCCACCAAAAATTTCATCCACACACCTGCAGCTACCACAACAGTCAGCCAACAAATCTTCAACTGCTACGGAATAACACATCATATCCACTTCAAAACCAATCCTACAGTGCATCAAACCAAGCCGTATGATTCCAAGCCATTCACAATTCACCGCTACCTACGCAACCACAATTACAAGGCAAACCTTTTTTCAGCTACTCAGTTTCATAACAGATACGACAAAAATTAGCTTCAATATTATCAACTGCATGACCCCACCACAAACCGTACGTGATATGCAAACCTCACTCATAACCCTGCAACCTCAAAACGATTTTCATAATACGCAACATCAAAGAATTCACGCGGCAACAAATTCCTCTCAATCTTTCCCAAATTACCCTCTCCATCTCCTCCTATAAAACCACACTCTTCTTCACTCTTAAAAACAAGCTCTCAGCCAACAAAACCCTGCTCATTCCTAAACCTGCAGAAAACCAAATCTTCTTCTTCATACGCCTCCATTTTCACTCACAACCTCTCCATTTACCTTCAACGATCTTCTTTCAAACTGTCTTCACCCGTTCCAAATCAAATCCACCTTCAAACCCAATCACCAACCAAAATATGTCCCTCAAAACTTCAAAAAAACCGAAACCCCTTTTCAACACAACAAACACCCCTAATCAGAATCCTTTAGTGAATCAGAATAGAAAGGAAAAGAAGAAGAACAAGAGTGAACCAGAAACAGATCAGAGAGAGAGAGTGAACGAGACATAAATTTGGAATCCAAAGGGAGGAGAACTGAGTCGCGAAGAAGGTTAAATACGCTGATTTTTGTTGTTATTGATCTTTTTCTTTCGATTTGTGAATAGCGATGATGAAGAAGATTTCTTCTGAGCATTTTTTTGTTTCCATGGATGTATCCTGTTTCGACTTAACATGGTTCTTTTTCATTTTAATTTCTGACTTGCCTTGTCTTTGTTTTGGGAAAGATACTTTGTTTCAAAAAAAGTTTAAACGTGTAGTATTCTTGTGCCTTGTAATGCCCATTGTCAGATATTGACACACACCTACCATGTTTTATACGCACCCCCATCCCTTGCCATTTATTTTTACTTTCTTCTTTTTTTTTAGGAAGATGATGTTGGGCTGTGGGCTTTTGTGAGCCCAATCCTATTCCACACACACCCCACAATATCTCATGCCACACCCATTCTTCAAATTTTATTTCACACAATTTATTTCTAAAATTGTTAATTTGGTTTTGTTTAATTTCTTTTTTTTAAAATTTTTTTTCAATTAATTTTATTTTCATTTTCGATTTTATGGGCCAATGATATTACAAAAATCATGATTAGTTGATTTATTCAAATCGATTCAAAATCTTGATTAATATGAGGCCATTTTCTTTTTTTATTGGTCAATGAAAGTCTAAAATCAAAGATTATCGATTTATCGATTTAAATCTTGATTAAGACGAGACCGTCACCTTTTTCTTTTCGTGTGACACGTTTTTTGGAGAACGATCCTCCATATCGTTTCTCCATCGTGTTTTAGCACAAATATTATTGAACGACCTCCAATAGTTTAATCTTCATCATAGATCGAGCTACGATGGTTTAGATCTAAAGTGGACCCGATTCGTCGGATTAACAATTAACCACTAACTTTAACGTTTGTCCATATATTTCTTGGTTATATTTCTTGGTTAGCTCTTTGTTTAGTTCTTGTTTCAAACATTGACCGGCTGATTGATACTTTGGCGTGGATTTCTCCTTGTGCTTTAGCTACTGCAATTGTTCTTGAGTTTTCGTGTGCGCATCGAAGAGGCAACGAACCTTCTCCGTTAGGTACCCCTTGAGACACAACTTTATCTTTCATGCCTTATTCTAGGGCTTTATCCATGCTAGAAGCATATTGAGTACATCTGAAGTCCTACATCAAAGTAGGATCTGTTTGCGCATCGCGTTTAGTACTCAGATGTTGTGTATCTTCTTTTGTGTCAACATGTCCATGTTTGAACGCTTGTACATTTATTTGCTTCCATTTCCCCTTTGAGTCTTCTCTTCTTTCTCAAAACAATAATTAAGACACTTAACAAATGCAACGAGCATTGTGCGCCATGAGCCTTAAGCATATAGGAAATGAAGAATGAGGGGTCTCCCTTCATTCTTCTAGAGTGTTTAGCATACGTCCCATTGGGGGCGACCATGCGACGCATTCGCTCCCTTGTCATAGACTTTAGTGCAATGCGAGTTTCAAACTAACTTCTATCCACTTCTGTCTAAAAAACACAAAAACAAATTCCAATCTTTTTCATCCTTCGGGATTGTTGGGTTTCAAATCATTTTCAGAAAAGAGCACGTTACTTCTGTTCAGTTGCAAATAGGCATCGACCCTAACTGTCGGACGCGAACCTAACGTCGCTCATAAAAAAACACTTAACCATTGTGGTCGTTACCACGAACTACGAACACTCTAATTTCCTCTCTCTGGATAGATTGAGGATACGTAGACACAAGATGGCGATGTCTTGGCGAGCATTCTTCCCACCTTTCTTCCGTAGTAGCGTGAGCTACGGATGCCCTGATTCTCATTCCAGATGAGATACGTAGGCACAAGATGCAATATCTCTGCGAGCACACTAACAAATAACTTCCCTTTTCTCTCGCACCCTTGCGATCGAGACCAACTAGTTAACCGAGTCTTTTCTCTCGCCCCCGATGCGATCGAGACCCTTTCGACCCGTAGGTCGAACTACGACTGCTCTGATTTCCTCTCTCTGGTTAGATTGAGGATACGTAGGCACAAGACGACGATGTCTTGGCGAACAACCTTCCCCCCATTCACCCGTTGTCCTCCAAACTACGTTGACTCTGACTTTCCCATTGCACGAGAGAATATGTAGGCATAGGACGAAGATGTCTTATCGAGTCTCTTTTTTCTCTTTTAGTTTTGGTTTCTGTTTAGCAGTAGGCTTTAGATAACTCACCCTTTGATTAGACAACAAGCATGGATCCCATCTGTCGTAACCCAAAATTTGACCTCCCTCTTTTGCCTTTTGCATAAGCATAAGCATTCGCATCGCTGGCATACGCATTCGCATCGTTTCCTCTGGTGTTTTGGTTGCAGGATATTCAGGTTTTCCAAGCCCGATTAATTATATCCTCACAAGGTCATCACCTCATCAAAATAAGCACAAAATGAAGGTTTCCATACATATTCATTAATACAAGAGGTGGAAAATTGAAGCCGGGACCACATCACCCTTTTTTTAGGCAAATTGGGCATATTTTGGCCTGGTTAATCGATTAACCATTTGCAGTGCAATTGTGTTAATCGATTAACACAGGCAAAATAGGCACAATTTGCTGTTTTTTTATGACAGCACCTTTGGACACATTTTGGTCTTGGATTCTAGCAGCATATGGAATATTCTAGACACCTCTAAACATTTCCAAGCTACTCTATTCATTCCAAGTGCATTTGCTATGATACTTCACTTCAAATCAAGTGCACCATGTTCCTTGTTCTCCAAGTAATGTGGATCTTTGGATGTTAGAATTCACCTTGGGATGGTTACCGAGTTGGTTCTAACTAACCGAGTTAACCGCCTTGACTCGGTGAGTCAAGTCCAACTAACTCCTAACCTAGCTCTAAACCCGAAGCTAATTCCAAACCAAATTCCAAACCATCTCATATTCCAAACCTAAAGCCTATATAAACACACATTCACTCACTTTTCAACTCCTCAACCATTCTCTACCATTTTTCACCAAGCTTCTCACATTTCACTCCCAATTCTCTCACTTTTTCTCTGATTTCTCTACTCATTCTTCATCTTCATCTCAATTCTTCTCCATCAAACCTCACCAAAAGCTCTTATTCTTGAAGGATAATCACTTTTCACATTGAAAGTGATTAATTCTTGAGCTTAACCTTCATCATTTGGCATTCTTTGGTTGGATTTCTGGAATTGCATCCCATTCAACTTCAATCCAAGGGTTTCACACCATTTATTTTGGTGCAAGTTCGATTTCGGTACATTTTCGCAATTTTGATCGGTTTCGACGCGTTTCGTCTACAATTCAAGGATCCTCTGGTTTTCTTTAATCTTATGCACCAAGATCACTTTGCAACATTTACCAAGGCACATCTTAACCTTGTAGGTTGGTGGATTTCATTCGTTTTATCATTTCGATCGTTTTCGTATCGTTTGCGATGTAATTTCGATATTCTTGCATGTGAATTAATTACACTTTTGATAGATCCATGATCTTGATTGTTAATTGATTCTATTGTTGATCATTTGCTATTTCTAAGCTTGATTTTTCGTGCATAATTGTTTGCCCTAGCATTGGAGTGATTGCACAATCAAAAAGTTGGCCAAAAGCACTTTTCAAAACTAATTTTCTGCTCCCTGTACAGTGTTAATCGATTAACACATTGCAGTGCAATTGTGTTAATCGATTAACCAGTGTTATTTTGCACTTTTTTAAGCGTTAATCGATTAACACTTTGCAGTGCAATTGTGTTAATCGATTAACACTAAACCAGAAGGCCATTTTCTTACATTTTCAAGTATGTTTGCCATGCTTTCTTCATTTTAACTTCCATTGATTGTCATGCTTGATTTTATGGATTTTTTAATGTCATTTCACTTTTGGTTGAAGCATGTTCATGAACTTTCGATGCACATTTTCGATTATTCATTTGTTTTATGTTCTTAGCATTGTATGAACATAGCAATTCTTGCACTATCTTTGTTCACATGATACATGACTTTGTGTGGCATTTTGATGGTCATTTGGCACTGTTTTGCACTTTCCATTTCAAATTTGCATTAAGTTTATTCTTCATGGATAAACTTAATCTTGTATAATCAATAATTCACTCCTTTTTGCTTTAATACCTTTTCATCCTCTTTGGAAAGTTGTTAGCATGTTTATCCCTTGATTAGTTGATCGAAACTTTGTTTCGATTAATCGATCTTCCCTTTTCCTCTCTTTAGGCCTCCTTTAGAGCTTTCTCTCTCATTCCCCCCTCCCCCCCCCCCCCCCCCCCCCCCGCGTCCCCCGTGGTGTTGGAGTTTCGCGCTGCACCTTGCATCGGAGCACTGTACAAATTGACGCCGTTATGCTGTCCGTTTCTCTACGCAGGAGCACTGTACAACTTGGAGTTGTTGGGCCGTCCGGTTCAATTTTCGCATTACACACTGTGTGTGTTAGGGAAGGGATGAGAAGGGAGAATTCCTACTCTCATTCTGACTACTTCAGGTAGGGGACGAATGACCCTGTGCTTGGCTTAGTCATCTCTATCTCCAGGCAGTAATGTGTTTTCTTTCCCCAGTCGAGTTAATCCTTGATCACTCTTCTCTCTTTGCGATCTTTTTCGATCCTTGATCATTCCTATCTCAATCTCTCTCTTGATCTATCACCATTCTTCTTGGTTATGATCCTATGTTCCTTGGGTTAGCAAGCTTTCTTCGTTTCAATACCCTATGCTTTTCTTGCGGTCTATCATTGCTTTTGATGCCCCTGAAAAGTTTCAATTCTCTCTCTTTGGTCCAACACAGTTTTCCTGTCACGACCATTTTCCCCTGGAGTTCGCAACATTCTCTTGGTTCATCTCCTTTCTTGGGTTAATCACCTCTTATTGGTTAATCACCCGTCTCTTCGGTTAATCACAGTCCATCTGTTAATCACTGAGCACCTCTTGGGTTAATCACCTCTTCCTGGTTAATCACCCGTCTCTTCAGTTAACCACAGTCCGTCTGTTAAAATACTGAACCCTTTCGAGTTAATCACCTTCTCTTGGTTAATCACTCACTTTTCTCTTCGGTTGGTCACAATCCGTCTGTAAACACCGAATCCCGCACAGTTGGCAACCTCCTATTGGTTCGAATACTTGCACCCTTGGGTTAGTAACCTTTCTTTGGTTCAAATACCCTTTCTTCGGTTGAGTACTATTTGTTCAGTCAGTTTACCGAACCCCTTTGGGTCACGACCTTTGTTCGGTCCTACACCCGTCCTTTGGGTCACGACCTTTGCTCGGTCCAACACCCGTCCTTTGGGTCACGACCTTCGCTTGGTCCTACACCCTTTCTTTGGTTAATAACAGTTTTCTCTGTTAAAACCAATGCTTCTCTATCCCCGCAGAGTTGCAGTCTTTTCTCCATCGGTTGATCACTGTTTACCAATTAATATATTGATTCCCTTTCAGAGTCAGACACCTTCTTTCGAATCAGCACTCTCTCTCTTGGTTTATCACAGTCCGTCTGTTGACACCAGCTTCTTTTCCCTGCCAGGTTTCTACTCTCTTTCTTCGGTTAACCACTTCCAGCCAGTTAATATACCGAATCATTCTTGGTTTCGACACCATTTCTCTTTGCTATCCCTAGCGGATCTTTCTCCATCTCTTACTCTTGGTTTCGACACCACCTCTTTTTTCCCCTTGTTTCTCCCTTGTTTTATTTTCCATTCAGTTCCCCGAACTACGGGAGCTCTGATTCTGTATTCTTTTGAATGTCAGATACGTAGGCACGAGACGTAATGTCTTGGCGAGCACACTTCTACCCTTCTTTCCTTCTCCCTTTCTTCTTTCCTTCTTTGTCCCCTGGTTCCAAGAACTACGGTGCTCTGACTTCCTCATTGCACTATGAGGGTACGTAGGCACGAGGACTTCGTTCCTCCGCGAGCACTTTCTTTCTTTCCTTTCCTTTTCCCCTTTCTCTCTCTCCTTCTTTTAGTTAGAATCCTTTAGATAGATAACCCATCCAAGCCTAGAAGCAAGCGAAATGGTTCCCGTCGAGTACGACGGATGCGTTAGGTGCTAGTACCTTCCTTTTGCATAACCGACCCCCCGTTCCCGTTTCTCTTCCCCTCGGGTTTTATCGATATTTTCCCTGTCCTTTGGGACTAAATAAAGTTCGGTGGCGACTCTGTTGTTATCTTTGAGTGTGTGATTCACTCAGGTAGAAACCATCCATCTTCAGCTGGCGACTCTGCTGGGGAAAGATTGACCTCTTGCTGGTCCATCCCTTGAGGGGTCTCGCCTAGTTTTGTTTTCTTTCTTGCTTGCTTGGGTGTTTATCTTTCGCGTTTTACTCGCTTTATTTACTTGCTTTAGCTTTATGTTTATTTATCGCATTTTTTTACTGCTTTGAATATTCATATGCTGCATATTCTGGATATCTGCTATTTTCTGCTGTTGTTGGGATGGGTAGATATTATTGGAGAGAAAGGTCCTAACACCGGGCCTAGTATACACATAGGCCAGAACGTGGATAGTCGTGAGGCCTGCGTTTTGCGCGTTGGGATATCACGAGACCCACATCCCAGATCGTGATTCGTTTGAGAATACTTTCGTCCTGTGAGAATTCACTACGGCGGGGGTTTTCATCCTGAGTCCTATGGTTTGGGCGACCTTTCTAGGGACCACCTTGTTGTGTCTAGATCACACCTGTGAGGGGGATGGGTTTTGCAGGAAAACAAGCCACTTCATACCCTTGTTCTCACACACGCCAGATTTCTTCACCGACACATCAGATTATGTTGCACTGACACAGATTATATGCAGATATCCGGATTGTTCAGATTTGATTATTCGGACAGTGCTGGCTTCTTGTTGCTGTGTTGCATATCATTTCATCATGTAAATTAATTTTTTTTGCATGTGCATTGCCAGGTTTTCGAGGGCTTATCTTTTGTTGACATTATCATAGAGATGAGTACTGGTCGTCGTGGCATCTTCAGTTACAAGTTTGTGGAGCCTAAGCTGGGTATTTTGAGAGGTTTGGCATCTTTGTTAGTTGGAGATCACAGAGGGGTTTTCATAGGTATTTATGGTAATCTATTGACCATCCTCAATGTAACAGCCTGATTATGATTATCTCCATTTTGTGCTAATTTGTATTATTTTGTTGAGTCTTTTATTTAATTTGCGTGATAATAATGTTATTGTGAAATTGGTGTTTTAATCTGATATGTTGGCGTGTTATATTATTTTACCGTTTTTGAGAGTTTTCGGGGGAAATTAGATTGGAGGGTATTTTAGACATTTCATAATTATTGTTAAGTTAGAATTTAAGTGAGGAATGATTTAAGGGTATTTGAGAGATATTTAAAGTAAAGAAAAGAAAGTAATAAGAAAAGAAATAGAAAGAAAAGCATAAGAGTTAGAAAAAGAGAGAAAAGGAGAGTTAGAGAGAAAAATAGAGAGAAAGAAGAACAAGAGAAGAAAAAGAGAAGAAAAGATTGGAAAAGCTAGGAAATCGTCAAGACAACTCTAGGAATCGAATTTAATCGGGTAAGGGTGTGAAATATTATTATCTTATCCATGTGTATGATTATGTATGTGTGTGTTTGAATTGTTTAGATTGTTTTAGAGATATATGTGGTTAGGTCGAATTGGACAAAGTCGATAGAAATCGATGTTTTCGCGGACGAAAGTCGGATTAAGTCGCGTAGTGGAGTCGAGTGATGTTAAGGCGTGATTTAGTATGATTGTTTGATTGAGTTGGTTGATGTTGTAACTTTTGCATTTTTTTATATATATGGAGGAATTTGGTGTGAATTAAGGAGTGATTGAGTGAATGGTGTTTGGATAGGTCTGATATAATTGTCTTTGGCTGGTATTTAATCGGGTGGAATTGTTGGAATGAGTCTACGGGATTTAATCGGGGTTTGGTTGGTTTTTCTGTCATTAAAACAGAGTTTTTGGTGGTTCTGCAGCAGTGTTAATCGATTAACCAAATGTGTTAATCGATTAACACGTGAAAAATTTGAGTGTTTTGCGTGAGTTCCATTCTGTTAACCGGTTAACCAAATGGGTTAACCGATTAACAGAGGCAAAACTTTGAAAAATCCAAAACTTCAGAAATTCATATCTTCTAAACCGTAAGTCGGTTTTGATCCCCGTTCGAAGCGTTGGAAAGCTAATGAGATGTTCTTTCTAGGAAAAATGGTTTTGAGGTCTGAACCTAGTTCAATTAGAACAGTATTTTCAAACCGTATCGTAGTGTCAGGCCTCCGGTTTATGTTCTTGCGTTATTTTGAAATATCCATATCTTTTGCGTTGTTTATCCGATTGAGGTGTTCTTTATATGGATGGGAAGCTAAAAATATGTTCTATGATTTGGTGAAGAAAAATATTATTTTTATCCGACTTTTAACCGACTTTTCTGGTAAACCGTAAATCGAATCGTTTGGTTATTTGTGAAAACGTTCGGTTGCCGTTTGGCACAATTGATGTGAATGTATGTGGATTGTGTGTGATGAATGCATGACTATATTGTGAATATGTATGCATGTCAAGAGTGTCATGAGTCATGTTGTATGTGAAGCATCATGATGTGCATTCTTGCATTGTGGGGTTCTAAGATGAATCCGTTGTAACGTCGTAAGCCTTTTGAGAGGTGGGGGCGATGATTACAAATGATTGTAAGCCTTTTGAGAGGTGGGAGCAATCGGATTGTAAGCCTTTTGAGAGGTGGGGGCAATCCATAAACATTGTAAGCCTTTTGAGAGGTGGTAGCAATGGGTGAACATCGTATGCCCGACGGGGAGTTACACTAAGTAACGAGCGATGGTTCCAATAAGTTCTTCAATTGAACTTGAGATGAAATGAGTCGGTACCGCATTGCATTTGCATAGAGTCGTGAGTCGGTCTCTATGATTTGCATTGGTCATCCTTGTATTTGTGCATGGATGAATGAACATGAATATATGTGTTTATGTTGAATGATAAGCATTGTGATGAATATGCTTAGTTTTGTATATATATATATATATATATATATATATATATATATATATATATATATATATATATATATATATATATATATATATATATATGCCTTGCGATGTATATTGAATGAGATGTGATGAATTGTGATAAGAATTGTATCGTTGTAATGATGCATTGAAGAATGAATATAATATGTATGTTTATGTGGAATGGTAGAATGGTGAGAATGTGTTATGTGTATACTTTTGTGTTGAGATATATGATTATATGCATTGTTATTATGATAATATTTCTCACCCTTCTGCTGTTTTATGATGCTCTACGAGGCATTGCAGATTAGGTATCTGGTGGTCTTTTGTGAAGTGTGTCTTCATACCTTTTTGGTCGGTTGGCTCTGATATGTAGCACCGGGTAGCTAAGATGCTTATGTTTGATTCCTTTTTGTGATACATTCGTGTATGTATCTTGCTGATGAATTTGTGTATATAAACATGAATGATGTTGTTGTATCATACTTGTAGATATATATATATATATATATATAATGTATATACGTTTGATGTTATCAATGTTTAGATTTTCCGATTTTATTCTAAATATTGAGATGTGGGTGTAAGGACTGAGTTCCTACGTTGAAAGTTACCCCACTGTTGCATATCATTTGTTGAGCAGGTGTTGTATGTTTTAATTTCAAGCATAATGTGACATGCCTTTTTATGCCGTGTTTACAATTGTACTCTGATGAAATTTTTAATATGTGCCTAAATGATTATGTGATTATTTGGGGGTATAGAGAGGGGGTGTTACACTCAACACTGAAGTCAACATCACTGCTATTCATACTCTGGTTCAGTTCTACGACCCGCCATATAGGTGTTTCACATTTCAGGATTATCAGCTAGCACCTACACTTGAGGAGTATGCTTATATTCTGGGGGCTGAGATCTGGAAGCAGGTTCCTTATGTTTACACTAGTGGTTGTCCGAAGTTTCATCTTATTGCTGATGCGCTTTGCATTAGTAAGAAAGATGTGGAGGATAATCTCAAGACCAAAGGGAAAGGTATTCGAGGGTTTGCTTCGAAGTTCTTGGTTGACAAGGCCACTACTTTTGCTAAGGATGGAAACTGGAAGGCTTTCAACGCCGTTCTCGCTCTGCTGGTATATGGGATTGTCTTGTTTCCGAACATGGAGGATTTTGTAGATCAGACTGCCATCAGCATTTTCTTGTCCAAGAACCCTATTCCGACGCTTCTTGCTGATACCTACCATTCTATTCATTCTAGGAATGAAAAGAAGAAGGGAACCATTGTTTGTTGTGCTCCTTTGTTGTACCGATGGTTCATGTCTCACCTTCCATAGAAGGGTCCCTTTGTTGAGAATAAGGATAATCTCAAGTGGTCTCAATGAATTATGTCTCTTACCACTGATGATATTTCTTGGTATTCTCGAGTCTTCGACAACATTCTGATCATTCTTCATTGTGGGAAATTCTCCAATGTGCCTCTCTTGGGTACAAAGGGTGAAATTTACTACAATTCGAGAATGGCCTTCTGACAGTTGGGATACCCTATGGTTGACAAACCTGATCCTGAGGTAGTGAAAGAATTCATCTTTCATGAAGGGGTTGATGACATGGGTTTGCTGAAGAGGTTTAGTGCCGCTTGGACTCAGATTCATCTCGAAGGAATAACCGATTTGGGTAAGAAGAATTGCGTAGCCAAGGAAGCTTACACACGTTGGGTCAAAGAGCGCGTCAAAGAGATCTTGTTGCCTTTCTCTCCTGTGCCTTCCATGAATGCCAAGCCTCCTGAACTTGCCATTGTTCCTCCATCTGAGGTCGATCAACTCAAGCTGATTGTTGAGAAGTTGAAGAAGGAGAATGCCGATCTTCGTCTCAACCTTGATAGAGTCACTTTCGAGAAGGATAGTCTACAGATTGAGCTCCATCAGAAGTGCGAGCGCATGCTCAAAGAGGTGGAGGTTGAACAGAATAAGCGTAGGAAGGTGGGTGATGCTTTGAAGAACACCTATGAGGGACTTGCTTCAAAGAAGAGACAACTCACCGATGCTCATTATCAGGCCTACAAAGAGGAGCTGAGCTACAACAAGCAACTTGAAGAGCTTCGAGGGAAGTTATCCGAGTTCAAGACGAAGTGGCAAAGTGAACAAGATCGTGCTAATCAGTTAGAAAAGGACTTTTCCCAATGTCAAGCTAAGCTCGACAAAGTCTTCAGTGAGATTCAGAAGCTGCAAGATCAAGCACATCAGAGCCAAGAGCAGATTAGCCAGCTCAACACAGAGAGTACTCATTGGGAGCATCAAAGCCGTCATTTACAGAACCTCCTGGATCAGAAAGAGGCCTTTCTTCAGGATATGCTTCAGGGACCTAATCATTTTTTGCTACGCAACCTCATGAAGGATACGAAGTACTGGAGTGAGAGGCACGACCGTCTAGCCAGATTTGCTGAGCATGCATTGGAGGACTTACCAGGGTTGATGAGGGATGCATACGTTGATGCATTGCCGCACCGGCTTCCTTGGGCGGTTTTTCATTTCTTATCTGTGTGTAGGGTGGTATTTGATAGGATCCATGCGGATTTTGTTGTAGCCCAAAAGGTAGATATTTGACTTGTATTCGACTTGTACTTCTTTCCTCTATTGATTGAATGAATGAAGATGCTTGCTCACTCTATCTTTTATGCCTTTACTTGTATGATTTATGATATTGTCAACAAAGATAAGTTTAAGAATTCCTGGAATTTAAAACTTTATTTTTGCATGCATATCATACATTCATCTGCACACATATACACGTCCCTTCATCCGAAATCGTTGCTCATCCTTGTCCGCCTTCCTTGTAGCAAGACGAAGACTCGACATCGGTATTTTACTCGCTCAAGCAAATCCCGAATCATGGTTGACTTCGAAGCTGAGAACGCTGCTTACAAGGAAACTCTGGCTCAATTCCAAGGTCGGATGGATCAGTTCCAGACGAACATGGATGTCATTATGGAACTCCTTCGTGCTCAGAGGGATGTTGCTGCTGCTGCCACTGTTGTTGCAACCCCTATTGATGCAACCGTTGTCACTCCTGTTGTGACTGTTCCTCCTGTTGTTACTCCTGCTGTTGTTGTTCCTTCTCCTGCTAGAGTTGAAGTGCCAGTTGAGCCTGTGAATCATCCTGTAGTTCAACCTAGTTTGAACCAGATGCCCACTGGTTTTCCTTGGGGCATGCCTCCGAATTATACTCCTCAAATTGCAAATAATGGTAGTGCCTTCATGCCATATCAGCCTTTTGTTGCACCCATGCCTAATGGGATTGCTGCCGCCTATCCATGGGTCATGCCTACTCCAGTCCCACCTCCAGTGGTGAATGATGATCCTGAGAATCTTCAGGCTTAAACTCATCAAACTGCCGGATTGGTTGACACTGAAACTCCTGATGATGAAGAGCATGTGTATAGGGGTCCTCCTATTCATGTTCCGGTTCCATCTCAGACTGCTCAAACTGCTGTTCCGAATGCTCATCCTGGGATGTTCTATCCTGGGGCATCTTCCTCAGCTGCTGTGGTACCTCCTCCAAATTATCTGTATGGCGTTCCGATGGGTCAGAATGTTGGTCAGATGGTTAATCCGGGTTTGGTGTATCCTTCTCAGTTTTCTACTTCGCAAGTGAATGCTCCTGCCGCTTCTCAGCTGCTAAATCCTCAGATTCTTGTCAGGCCCACTAATCAGAATAGATCGGTTGACTACAAGTTGTTGGAAGATCATATCAGAGCTATCGAAGGGTTCGCTGCTTTTGGCATGGAAGCCAAATACCTGTTTTTGGTTCCAAATGTTGTGCTGCCACAGAAATTCAAGATACCTGATTTGCCAAAGTACAAAGGTTTAAGCTGCCCGCGTAGTCACATCACTATGTATTGCAGGAAGATGGTATCCCATATTGATAATGATGAATTACTTGTTCATTGTTTTCAAGATAGTTTGTCTGGTGCTTCATTGGATTGGTACATGGGCCTGGAGCGCAGCAAAATCCGTTCTTGGAGGGATTTGTCTGAAGCGTTCGTAAGACAATACAAGTATAACCTTGATCTGGCGCCAACTAGATTGCAATTGCAGAATCAATCTCAGCGCTCAACTGAAACATTTAAGGAGTATGCACAAAGATGGCGTGAGATAGCATCTCGTGTGCGACCGGCTCTCTCTGACAATGAGTTGGTTGACATCTTTATGGGTACATTGCAAGGATATTACTATGAGAAAATGGTGGGTAGTTCTTCATCGAGTTTTGCTGATGTTGTAACCATCGGTGAAAGGATTGAGAATGGTTTGAAGACTGGAAGGATTCCTGGAACTGCTTCCCAGCAGCCGGCCACTCGGAAATCTCAGAACAGTCATTCCAAGAAAAAGGAAGGTGAAGCCAACGCTGTGACAACTCAAGTTTCTCCTCAGTATCAAGCTCCCATGGCTCCCTTGCCGTACTATCCGTATCCGTACATTGCTACTGCACAGTATCAACAACCTCTATATCAGTATCATCTGCAACAACCAGTTCAGAATGCTCAGAATCAGCAACAGAATCAACAGAACAAAAATCAGCAGAATCAAAACCGCCAGAACAACAACAATCAAGGAAACCGTAAGCGTCCGAATTTTGACAAGATTCCTGTGTCATACATCGAGTTGTTTCCTTACTTGGTTCACTAAGGGGAAATTATCCCCAAGCAGATCGCACCTGCAATTCCTCCATTTGGCCCGAAGCATAACCCAAATACGTCTTGTGTCTATCATGCTGGATACATAGGACATGCAACAGAGGATTGTTTTGTTTTCAAAACCAAGGTGCAGGAACTCATTGATAAGAAGATCCTGACTTTTGCTGAGGAGGACCCAACATTCAGAGTAATCCGTTACCGAATCACGGTGGACCTGCAGTTAATATGATTGAGGATAATTCAGTGGCTGAATGTTCTTCTGATCATAAGCAATGCAACTTTGTCAAGTTCCATAGTGCAGGTTTCCAGCAGGGTGACATCGTGGCAGCTGCTGATGATGCTGGTCCCAGTAATCAGATTTCAAGCTTTGTGCGCAAATGTCCGCCGGGTTTCAAGCTCAACAATTGGACATCTACCGTAATTCATGTGGTTTTCCCATATAACATGTAATGCATTTTGCTTTCTCGTTCCCTCGTCCTCGCCCGAGACGAGTGGATAGCTTGTAAAGGGCCTCGCGCTTTTGCAATATTATGTGATCAATAAATAAAAGTTTTTTGCATTCAAAATCATGCTCTATTTTCTTTCTTTACTTTATTCTTTCACAAAACAAATGGCAAAAGTTTCTTTTCTTTTTCACTCTTAAAATAGCTCATTCTAAATATATTCATAAACATGCAGAACTAATAAAAGCATTGATAACAACATGGCAAACATCCATTGTAATTCTGGAATTCCAATTAACCAAGCCGAAAAAGATGGTGAGGAATATTGTGAATTACCGGCTGAACTGGCAAGGCTCATTGAGTACGAGAGTAGAGAGATTCAGCCACACAAAGAGCCAGTAGAAGTTGTTAATCTTGGTACTGATGAGGTCAGAAGAGAAGTCAAGGTTGGCGCCTCCCTTGCTGAGCATGTACACTCTGAGTTGGTCAAGTTATTGAAAGAGTATGTTGATATCTTCGCCTGGTCCTATCAAGATATGCCTGGGTTGGATACCAACATCGTTGAACATCACTTGCCACTCAAGCCCGGATGTCCTCCTGTCAAACAGAAGCTCAGGAAGACTAGACCCGACATGGCACTCAAAATCAGAGAAGAGGTAAAGAAGCAGCTTGGCGCTGGGTTCCTAGCCACTTTCGAATATCCCGAATGGGTTGCCAACATTATCCCGGTTCCCAAGAAGGACGACAAAGTCATAATGTGTGTGGATTATCGAGATCTCAACAAGGCAAGCCCGAAGGATGATTTTCCTTTGCCCCATATCGATGTCTTAGTAGACAACTGTAATACCTCAAAATTTTCCTTCATGTTTTCTCAATAAATTGGTCTATGCTTTACTCATTTTGCATTCCATAGTAGGTCATAAATTGCATATCATTGGTTGCAAGGCATGGTATCTAGTGCTTCAAGGTGTGCACAATTGAAAGGCAAAGAAAAGCAAGAGAACAAAAGCCAAAGGTCTTCCAACAAGCCTCAAGGGTCTCTTATATCATATATCCTCCCATTTGATCCCACAAGTCATGAGAAAATGGGGATTCATTAAGAAGATTGGATAGTGCATCATCTCCTACACAAAACAGTCTAAAATTGGGATCTGACCTTCAAATGGGCAAGCTCTTTGAGTTTTTATCACCCCAAATGTCATATCTCATCTTTGTTAGATAGGATATACGTCATATTCAGAGGAATTTGGATTTGGAGGATGTGTTATTTCCTCCTAACCAGAGGGTACCAAAATTAGGGTTTGACATAAAATCAGTTTATTTATGATTTTTTAGACAAAACTTGATCTCATGGTATTCCTTATGTTCCTAAGTGTATATGGATGGAAAATTTCTCATCAATTGGTTTCAGAAGGGTCTCAATTGGTCAGAAGATTCAAAATCAGGAGAATTGGGGAAAAAGTCAACTGTGTAGTGAAAAAAGTCAACTCCTGACTTTTTAAGGTCAAAATCATGAAATTCAAGTTACATATGGTCATTAGACAAGATTTGATCAAGAAATGATGGAGGAATCGTGAAAAATCAAGAAATGTGCAAAGTTGCCATTTTTAGAAACTTAGGGTTTCCAAAAATGGCAAGTTTGGACCATTTTGCACCACACTTTGAGGCTTTCTTTCTCCATGATAAAAGCTTCAAACCTCAGGCCCAAGTTGAGCCAATTAAAGTTCACACTCTAAGCTTCAAATCAATATAAATAACTCTTCCATTGGATCAAAATTGAGGGAGTTATGATCCATCAAAGTTTGACAAAACTAGGTCAAAAACCAAGTCATGACAAAGCAAGACCAGGCCCATGCACCATAATTTTGTCAAACACTTGGTGGGCAAGATGTCCATCCATTTTTCTCAATGAAGGATGCTTCAAATGAAAAAATGTTGAACATCAAAGTTGTTCATCTCAATGTCCTCTTTAACTTTGATGTTGGACATTTTTCCATTTGAGCAAGTTATGATGGTGTTATGATGGGCCAAAGTTGAGGTGTTCATGCTGAAAATTCATAGGCCATGTTGCCTTGCCTGCAAACCAAGTTACACGCCCATGCACCAGTTTGGATTCATTGAGTTCATAGACATTTTCAAGTGTGTTTGAGGTCCCATTTCAATTCAACTTCCACACCAATCTTGTTCTATGATGAACCCTCTTTCATTTGACATCAAAATCTCACCAAACCATGCACTAACATAAGAGAATTTCATCACCAAACTTCCATATTTGCATGCTGCCAAGATGCCAAGGTTGCAACATTGTTGTTGTTGGATTAATTCAAGTCACATGCGCACAACACCAGTCCCCTTTCTTTACCTCATTAAGACCAACATTCCCTTACACATACGTGCTATATACATGATCCACACACCAAAAAGGAAATCAAACAAGCTTGTTCAGCAAGTTTGTTGTAACATACATCACCACCATTCATCTACATCACACGGTTCCCTCTTATTTTCTTTTCTTTAAACCTTACCATGGACACCATGAATTTCACCCTCACCATATCCCAACCTCACCTAACTCGCCTCTAACTAACTGACTCAGTTAGTTAGAGTGGACTCACTCAACTCAGTCATCAAACTCACTTCCTAACCTCACCGATATAAATAAACTCACACACAGTTTCACTCTCTCTCTCTCATTTTTTTGCTACATTTCAAAAACCATTCTTACTCATTCTCTCTGAACTCTCTCTCACTCTCTCTTCACGAATTCATCTTCATCTTCATTCATTGTCCATTGTTTGGTGTTTCTCGATCAAGAACAAACAAAATCAACATCAATCCTTCAAGTATAGCATCACGGTTTTGAATCTCCACCTATTTTATTCAAGACTTCAAGCTTTCAGTGGCATTTATTTTGCTTATTCCTAGCTCATGAACTTAGAGATGATCTCTGGTTTTCTTTTGATTCAAGTTTCTGCAAAGTTCAGGTTCCAATTCCTCCAACTTTATTGCACAAATTCATGTTGTTTTAGCTTGTTTTTCTGTGGTTTTTAGCTTAATAGAAGCATTATTCATCTCTGGCTAGTTGATAGGCCTCTTAGAGGCGTAGATTCAAAACCTAGGGCATTTTTAATCTCTTCGATTCTCCTCATATGTGATTGATATGTGAAAAATATTAGTGGATTCGTGATGTGCGTGAGTTCCTCTTTCGAATGGTATACGGTTTGCATATTTCTGGAACAATGTGAAGTTGCAGGTGGCGGAGAGTCGCCGGAGAAGACGACCGGAGGTTCTTCTCCGGCCGGTAAGCATTCAATGTTAGGGTTTCTCAATTTTAAAACACAGCCTTCCGATTCATTTGATCCAATGGTTCATGTATTGCCAGCGCATTAAAAAAGCATGCTCCCTCTCACGTGTTTCATTTTTGCGCTAGGACACTTGTATGTGTGTGCATGCACGTTTGTTATCATGTGCCTTGTTTCTGATCCATAGGATGTGCATACTTTTGTGATGATCTGACGTTGGATGAATCGTGTGGATATATGTGAGTCAACTGATTGACTGAGACCACCCTAAATCACATGTACCGCGCGTATATTTTAGATTGAATTCAATTTGCTTTTTGCACACCCTCCTTCTAAGCCCAAACTATTTAAAACGTGCAAATTGCTTTCGCTGCACCCCCTTCCCATTTCTTTCATATTTTAATATCTTTTCCATATTGTTTCCATTTTCATATTTTAAAAATAGTAAAACATTTCTAAAAATCCTAAATAAATTCATGTGTGTTCTTGACACATTTAAATAATTTTTTGTATTTCTTAATTCTGATTTCATGAATTTTTGCATATGATTGCATTATTTTCTTTTAATTTCTTTCTAATTAGTGTTCTTCATTGATACTCAAACTTGTATATTTTCTTTCTCCCATATCACACAATATTTTGTATCCATTCTTTTTGTATTGGTTAAAAGACATAATGAAGCATCTAAAAATATTTTGATTACATTTTTTAATTCTTTCTATCATATATTTTGATGTGCATATTTGAGTTTCTTTTGATGAGACTAAATGTGACTTGGTGAGACTCTTGGGTCATGTTTTCTTTTGGATTGTTCATGGAATTTTAACATATGTATTGCTTCTGATTTAGTTTGTTTAGGACTTAATTTTTACAATTTTGTTATATGCTTTGATAATTGTTGATGCCTTGCATTTGAAGTTACTTTTGTGCACTTTATTCTACTTCATTCTAACATGTTTTTGATGAGGCATTTATGCCACCATGTGATGATTGTTTGTGCATATTTTATATGTCATTTGTTTGATATTATAGGGCATCTTAGTTTCATTATAGGTCACCTTGACTTGTGTTGGCATGTGGTGTGAGTTTATGTGTTATAACTTGAAAGTTTGACATGAATTCTTGCATCTTATCTTTTCTTGTGCTCTACTTGTCTTGTGCTTACCTTTTGTATGCCATTTCCCTCATTCCATTTGCATCTTACTAATGGTATGCTACTGTCCATATGCATTCTTTAATCATGTTACATGTTATGCATCTCTAATATCTCATTTTGTGCATGTAATTGATATTTGTCTATTCTCCTTACTTCTACTTCACCTTATTTCTTCTACTTGTACTCTTTTATTCTTGAGTTGTGTGATGATCCATGTGCATCTTAAGACATTGACAAGTGATATATGATTCTGACTTTGATCTTTTATGAAGCATTAATGCATGATCACCTTGCATATTCACCCATTCTTCATCTTTTTCTTTCATGATGCATTTGTTGGATGTTTAAGCTTTGCTTGTGCATAATTCATTTGTGTTTGGTGTCTTAACATTAGAGAGCATCCTTTGGATATAGGTTCTGACTTTGATTAAGTTTCAATCTTTAGGATCTTTATGCATTGATTCTTAATTAGTTTGATCATTATTTGGTATTCTTTCCTTATTTCACTACTTATAAATAGTTTTTGAACTAACCTTTTCATGTAGGTACTAAGGGTAAGTAAGTGTATGGATATGCTTCCACATACACTTCTTTCTTTCATTCTCTCTTATCTCTTTTAATAATTCAAATTGTGATCATGATAAGCATTCATATGCTTTCTTTGAATAACTTCTTCTTCATCCCTCTTTAAGATCAACTTAACTTCCATCTTGGAAGTAAGTTGTTTCTTTTGTTCTTCTTCTCCTTTCTTTTAGGATTAGGTTTATTAAACCACACTAAACCTTAGGACCTCCAAGCATGCTAACATTAGGGTAAGTCTTAGTCCCCTTAGTTTCACCTTTTGTTCCCATTTGAGTCTCTCCTTCTCATCTCAAAACAAAAGTAAAAAACACCTAATAAAGACATAACAAATATTGTATTTGAGCCTTTCATGTGAGAATAAGGAGGTGAGGGGTCTTCTCTCACTTTCTTAGAATGTTTAGCGTACGTCCCGTCTTGGGTCGATATGCGAGGCATTCGATCTTACGTGAGGGACTTAAATCCAATATATGTTGCAAAACATCAAATAAACAAGACACTTCTTTCTTAAAAGACAAAAACAAACAATAATTCTCTTCTCATCTTCTTCACTCATTCCTTAAGGATGCGTCATTTTCGTTCTACCGCAAACAGGTAACGCCTAAGTCTCTATACAGCGAGCTGCAACACCTAAACTGCTAGGACGCGAACGTTGACGTATTCCACTAAAAAACACACACAATTTTCCCTTAGTTAGGGGAACTACGTCGCTCTGATTCTCATTCTCCCGATGAGATACGTAGGCAGTGGGGTAGGGCCCATTCGAGCACTTCTTTTATTTTCCCTACATTTGTTTCTCTTTCTCTCTCTCCTTTCCTTTTCCAGTTCTCCAGCTAGCAGTTCCTTTTCCAGTATCCTTTCCCTACACCCTATGATTGAAGCAGCAAGCGTGGATCCCATCGTGTACGATGGACGCGAGGGGGTGCTAATACCTTCCTCTCTCGTAACCGACTCCCGAACCCAGTTCTCTTGGTCGCAAGACCATGCTCTTTCCTTTCCCTCAGGTTTACGCAGTGTTTCCTTTCCCTCTCTTGGGATAAATACACATTGCTGACGACTCTGTTTCGGTGCCACTTTCGCATTTGTACTTGGATGAAAATCCCGGGAGCGACAGCTGGCGACTCTGCTGGGGATCGAACCCAGAATCCCTGGTTTCCTTAGCGAGTCACTCCTAGCGCTTGTTTGTTTTTCGTTCATTGGGTGTTTACTTTGATGCTGTATTTACTATTTTTACTGTATTTCTATTTACTGTACTATTGCTTTACTGTATTACTGTATTTATCGCATTCTTTACATTACATATCATTATTGTACTGTGCTAGACTGTGCTGGTTTTGCTGTTTGGCGGGATGGGTATTCTGAGAGATAAGCCCATTACACAGGCTTGAGTACATATATAGGATTAGAGTGGACGGTAGTGTGGCCTACGTAGCATCTTGTTATGTATGGTTTACACGAAATTCACAACCAGACGAAGTTTTCTTGGGAGATGTTATGATTTGCGCGTCTTGTGCATTTCAGAGTGTTAACCTAGAAAGTTGTCGACTCTGGTGACCGATCATTGAGGACCTTAGTGGAAACATCCCTCTTTAGTGGTGACAGTGGCAGCCCACATTCTGTGGCAAACCCATTCGCACCCGAGGGCCCACTTTGGAACTTGCATAGGATGGCCTTTATTTTTGGGAATCAGTGGACGATCTCTTTGTTTGGCGATAGCATTGTATCCTACGGACTGAATATGCTATTGCTTCTCAAAATAGAGAATCTGAAACTGAGGAACCGCTGTTCTAGTACCCACATGTGAGTATGGGCGGGTGTTTACAGATTTGCAGGTGACCATGCCTCCCACATACCCTAATATCCTGGTATTTTCACAAGACAATTGATGTAACTTATTACAGTCAGTGGGTTTCCATCTACAGTATTATTCCTCAGGAAACTTTGTTGAGCAGGAGCTTTCTCAACAAGTTGTCCTAAGACGTAGTCGATCTGGGGCAATCACGTCGAATCATCTCTTTAAGGTATAGCCAATTTGGGCCAATCACGTCGAGAAATCTCTTCAGAGTTAAGCCAAACTAGGGTAATTACTTCGAGACTCAAATGCAGGCATTCTTGGTCTTCCTTCGAAGATCAGTAGTCATGGGCAAAACTACTTCAAGATTCATACAGGGGCAGGCCATCCCAAGAGCATGAGAAGTTAGTCCATCTAGAAGGCTGATAAGCCTATCCAGGGTTCAGAGTATTGAGGCAGAATATCTCATGGGGATATGAGATTATTCATGAATCTTCTTGAGGCAATTTCCTCTTGTAGACCATACAGTCTGAGGCAGTTAGTTCGAGACCCAACGAATTTCTCCAAGAGTTTGAAGACATTGAGGCGTTTGGGATGTCAAGTCTTCTGTAAAATCCTTTGGAGACAATTTCTTTTGGCGGACCATGCTGGTCTGGGGCAAGTGAGGAAAAATGGTTGTTCACGCATATGCAGTCAATCAGCCAAAAGGGTTTAAGCAAAGGGGAAGGTCATCCTAAGAGCACAAAAGTCGTTCCTCCTAGACGAGTAATCACTGATTCCCATGCGTAATACTGGGGCAATCAGGTCCAGGAAAAGATTTACATGTCATCCTTTTGTCACAACGTTTACTGATTGAATCCATCGTCTGGCCGACGGTCGCGCACGAAGATTCGATATTGACAAGTCAATTGCAATGGGGCAGCGTTGTATCTTATTAAGTCGATTATCCCATTCAATACTTCCAACAGCTACAAGCTTTTTTGTGTCGATAACGGTTGTGAATTCCCAGTGAAGTCGCCACCCCAAGCATGGAGCATTTTGAAAATTCCCCGGCAGGAGGTGTTCCAGATCTATTATCCCTAGTAAAGTGGCCTCCCAATTACTGCATTTTGGCTCAAGTCTCAGTATTTGTCCAAGAGTTTAAAGATGCTTGGTCTTCTGTAAAATTCTCTTAAGAAACATTCCCTAGCACGAGACGCCCTGAAGTGGCCTTCCCCAGCAGAGTTTTTCATAAGCTCATTATTCCCCAGCGGAGTTACTTACCTTTCCTCAGCATTTATTTTGCTGAGGACCTCTTTGCATTTTGCATATAGTATGCATAACATCCTCAAAACGCGTAGCATTTCCATTGAGATGGAGCATTACGCCATGGAAAAATTCAAACATATGCATGTGAAGCATAGGCCAGTTTTGATAACTCGTGCGAGAGCCCGAAACTTTGCTCCTTATATCATTGACAAAGCCAGAAAGAATGCCTAGTTCATTCCCCAACAGACATTGCAAAGCAGCACAAAGGGTTTCATCATTTTTCTCCCCACAGAGTCATATCTCTCAGCTCACAAGTTTCTTGGAACCATTCCCGATAGGATTCCTTTGAGTTTTAACCATACCAGTTCCCGACAGGTCCACTTGCCCATCCCCGATAGGTAAGCCTTGGTTATAAACTGTAGCCGTCCCCGACAGCACCTTTGAGTTTTAACCATACCAGTTCCCGACAGGTCCACTTGCCCATCCCCGATAGGTAAGCCTTGGTTATAAACTGTAGCCGTCCTCGACAGCACCTTTGAGTTTTAACCATACCAGTTCCCGACAGGTCCATTTACCCATTCCCGATAGGTAACCCTTAGTTATAAACTGCAGCAGTCCCCGACAGCTCCCTTTAGTTTGAACCTTGCCAGTTCTCGACAGGTCCATTTACCCATTCCTGATAGGTAAGCCCTGGTTATAAACTGCAGCCGTCCCCGATAGCTCCCTTTATTTTGAACCTTGCTAGTTCCCGACAGGTACACTTGCCCATCCCTGATAGGTAACCCAGGTCCAAGCTCACCAGTTCCCGACAGGTAGTTCACCAGTTCCCGACAGGTAGTTCACCAGTTCCCGACAGGTAGTTCACCAGTTCCCGACAGGTAGTTCACCAGTTTCCGACAGGTAGTTCACCAGTTCCCGACAGGTTTCCTATGGGGTCCAATGGTTCCAAACTCTTTCTCACAGACTTTTCTTCCTTACCATTGCTTCATTTACAACATTTTTTCTTTATCCGCACAGTGCAAATTTTCTCGATTATTTTTGTATTCAATCCCTATGTATCTTGAATTCCCAATAGCCGTTGCTTTCATCCATTCAGATTCACAGTTGATTGAATAGGGGCAGCTGTAATACTTCAAAATTTTCTTTCATGTTTTCTCAATAAATTGGTGTATGCTTTACTCATTTTGCATTCCATAGTAGGTCATAAATTGCATATCATTGGTTGCAAGGCATGGTATCTAGTGCTTCAAGGTGTGCACAATTGAAAGCCAAAGAAAAGCAAGAAAACAAAAGCCAAAGGTCTTCCAACAAGCCTCAAGGGTCTCTTATATCATATATCCTCCCATTTGATCCCACAAGTCATGAGAAGATGGGGATTCATTAAGAAGATTGGATGGTGCATCATCTCCTACACAAATTAGTCTAAAATTGGGATCTAACCTTCAAATGGGCAAGCTCTTTTAGTTTTTATCACCCCCAAATGTCATATCTAATCTTTGTTAGATAGGATATACGTCATATTCAGAGGAATTTGGATTTGGAGAATGTGTTATTTCCTCCTAACCAGAGGGTACCAAAATTAGGGTTTGACATAAAATTAGTTTATTTTTTATTTTTTGGACAAAACTTGATCTCATGGTATTCCTTATGTTCCTAAGTGTATATGGATGGAAAATTGCTCATCAATTGGTTTCAGAAGGGTCTCAATTGGTCAGAAGATTCAAAATCAGGAGAATTGGGGAAAAAGTCAACTGTGCAGTGAAAAAAGTCAACTCCTGACTTTTTAAGGTCAAAATCATGAAATTCAAGTTACATATGGTCATTGGACAAGATTTGATCAAGAAATGATGGAGGAATCATGAAAAATCAAGAAATGTGCAACGTTGCAATTTTTAGAAACTTAGGGTTTCCAAAAATGGCAAGTTTGGACCATTTTGCACCACACTTTGAGGCTTTCTTTCTCTATGATAAAAGCTTCAAACCTCGGGTCCAAGTTGAGCCAATTAAAGTTCACACTCTAAGCTTCAAATCCATATAAAGAACTCTTCCATTGGATCAAAATTGAGGGAGTTATGATCCATCAAATTTTGACAAAACTAGGTCAAAAACCAAGTCACGACCATGCAAGACCAGGCCCATGCGCCATAATTTTGTCAAACACTTGGTGGGCAAGATGTCCAACCATTTTTCTCATTGAAGGATGCTTCAAATGAAAAAATGTTGAACATCAAAGTTGTTCATCTCAATGTCCTCTTCAACTTTGATGTTGGACATTTTTCCATTTGAGTAAGTTATGATGGGGTTATGATGGGCCAAAGTTGAGGTGTCCTTGCCTGCAAACCAAGTTACATGCCCATGCACCAGTTTGGATTCATTGAGTTCGTAGACATTTTCAAGTGTGTTTGAGGTCCCATTTCAATTCAACTTCCACACCAATCTTGTTCTATGATGAACCCTATTTCATTTGACATCAAAATCTCACCAAACCATGCACTAACATAAGAGAATTTCATCACCAAACTTCCATATTTGCATGCTGCCAAGATGCCAAGGTTGCAACATTGTTGTTGTTGGATTAATTCAAGTCACATGCACACCACACCAGTCCCCTTTCTTTACCTCATTAAGACCAACATTCCCTTACACATACGTGCTACATACATGATCCACACACCAAAAAGGAAATGAAACAAGCTTGTTCAGCAAGTTTGTTGTAACATACATCACCACCATTCATCTACATCACACGGTTCCCTCTTATTTTCTTTTCTTTAAACCTTACCATGGACACCATGAATTTCACCCTCACCATATCCCAACCTCACCTAACTCGCCTCTAACTAACTGACTCAGTTAGTTAGAGTGGACTCACTCAACTCAGTCATCAAACTCACTTCCTAACCTCACCTATATAAATAAACTCACACACAGTTTCACTCTCTCTCTCTCTCTCTCTCTCTCATTTTTTTGCTACATTTCAAAACCCATTCTTACTCATTCTCTCTGAACTCTCTCACTCTCTCTTCACGAACTCATCTTCATCTTCATTCATTGTCCATTGTTTGGTGTTTCTGGATCAAGAACAAACAAAATCAACATCAATCCTTCAAGTATAGCATCACGGTTTTGAATCTCCACCTATTTTCTTCAACACTTCAAGCTTCCAGTGGCCTTTATTTTGCTTATTCCTAGCTCACGAACTTAGAGAGGATCTCTGGTTTTCTTTTGATTCAAGTTTCTGCAAAGTTCAGGTTCCAATTCCTCCAACTTTATTGCACAAATTCATGTTGTTTTAGCTTGTTTTTCTGTGGGTTTTAGCTTAATAGAAGCATTATTCATCTCCGTCTAGTTCATAGGCCTCTTAGAGGCGTAGATTCAAAACCTAGGGCATTTTTAATCTCTTCGATTCTCCTCATATGTGATTGATATGTGAAAAATATTAGTGGATTCGTGATGTGCTTGAGTTCCTCTTTCGAATGGTATACGGTTTGCATATTTCTGGAACAATGTGAAGTTACAGGTGGCGGAGAGTCGCCGGAGAAGACGACCGGAGGTCCTTCTCTGGCCGGTAAGCATTCAATGTTAGGGTTTCTCAGTTTTATAACACAGCCGTCCGATTCATTTGATCCAATGGTTCATGTATTGCCAGCGCATTAAAAAAGCATGCTCCCTCTCACGTGTTTCATTTTTACGCTAGGACACTTGTATGTGTGTGCATGCACGTTTGTTATCATGTGCCTTGTTTCTGATCCATAGGATGTGCATACTTTTGTGATGATCTGACGTTGGATGAATCGTGTGGATATATGTGAGTCAACTGATTGATTGAGACCACCCTAAATCACATGTACCGCGTGTATGTTTTGGACTGAATTCAATTTACTTTTTGCACACCCTCCTTCTAAGCCCAAACTATTTAAAACGTGCAAATTGCTTTCGCTGCACCCCCTTCCCATTTCTTTCATATTTTAATTTCTTTTCCATATTGTTTCCATTTTCATATTTTAAAAATAGTAAAATATTTCTAAAAATCCTAAACAAATTCATGTATGTTCTTGACACATTTAAATAACTGTTTGCATTTTTAAATTCTGATTTCATGAATTTTTGTATATAATTGCATTATTTTCTTTTAATTTCTTTCTAAATGATGTTCTTCATTGATACTCAAACTTGTATATTTTCTTTCTCCCATCTCACACAATATTTTGTATCCATTCTTTTTGCATTGGTTAAAAGACATAATGAAGCATCTAAAAATATTTTGATTGCATTTTTTAATTCATTCTATCATATGTTTTGATGTGCATATTTGAGTTTCTTTTGATGAGCCTAAATGTGACTTGGTGAGACTCTTGGGTCATGTTTTCTTTTGGATTTGGTCATGGAATTTTAACATATGCGTTGCTTCTGATTTCGTTTGTTTAGGACTTAATTTTTACAATTTTATTATATGCTTTGATAATTGTTGATGCCTTGCATTTGAAGTTACTTTTGTGCACTTTATTCTACTTCATTCTAACATGTTTTTGATCCATGTGATGATTGTTTGTGCATCTTTTATATGTCATTTGTATGATATTATAGGGCATCTTAGTTTCATTATAGGTCACCTTGACTTGTGTTGGCATGTGGTGTGAGTTTATGTGTTATAACTTGAAAGTTTGACATGAATTCTTGCATCTTATCTTTTCTTGTGCTCTACTTGTCTTGTGCTTACCTTTTGTATGCCATTTCCCTCATTCCATTTGCATCTTACTAATGGTATGCTACTGCCCATATGCATTCTTTAATCATGTTACATGTTATGCATCTCTAATATGTCATTTTGTGTATGTAATTGATATTTGTCTATTCTCCTTACTTCTACTTCACCTTATTTCTTCACTTGTACTCTTTTATTCTTGAGTTGTGTGATGATCCATGTGCATCTTAAGACATTGACAAGTGATATATGATTCTGACTTTGATCTTTTATGAAGCATTAATGCATGATCACCTTGCATATTCACCCATTCTTCATCTTTTTCTTTCATGATGCATTTGTTGGATGTTTAAGCTTTGCTTGTGCATAATTCATTTGTGTTTGGTGTCTCAACATTAGAGAGCATTCTTTGGATATAGGTTCTGACTTTGATTAAGTTTCAATCTTTAGGATCTTTATGCATTGATTCTTAATTAGTTTGATCATTATTTGGTATTCTTTCCTTATTTCACTACTTATAAATAGTTTTTGAACTAACCTTTTCATGTAGGTACTAAGGGTAAGTAAGTGTGTGGATATGCTTCCACATACACTTCTTTCTTTCATTCTCTCTTATCTCTTTTAATAATTCAAATTGTGATCATGATAAGCATTCATATTCTTTCTTTGAATAACTTCTTCTTCATCCCTCTTTAAGATCAACTTAACTTCCATCTTGGAAGTAAGTTGTTTCTTTTGTTCTTCTTCTCCTTTCTTTTAGGATTAGGTTTCTTAAACCACACTAAACCTTAGGACCTCCAAGCATGCTAACATTAGGGTAAGTCTTAGTCCCCTTAGTTTCACCTTTTGTTCCCATTTGAGTCTCTCCTTCTCATCTCAAAACAAAAGTAAAAAACACCTAATAAAGACATAACAAATATTGTATTTGAGCCTTTCATGTGAGAATAAGGAGGTGAGGGGTCTTCTCTCACTTTCTTAGAATGTTTAGCGTACGTCCCGTCTTGGGTCGATATGCGAGGCATTCGATCTTACGTGAGGGACTTAAATCCAATATATGTTGCAAAACATCAAATAAACAAGACACTTCTTTCTTAAAAGACAAAAACAAACAATAATTCTCTTCTCATCTTCTTCACTCATTCCTTAAGGATGCGTCATTTTCGTTCTACCGCAAACAGGTAACACCTAAGTCTCCATACAGCGAGCTGCAACACCTAAACTTCTAGGACGCGAACGTTGACGTATTCCACTAAAAAACACAAACAATTTTCCCTTAGTTAGGGGAACTACGTCGCTCTGATTCTCATGCTCCCGATGAGATACGTAGGCAGTGGGGTAGGGCCCATTCGAGCACTTCTTTTATTTTCCCTACATTTGTTTCTCTTTCTCTCTCTCCTTTCCTTTTCCAGTTCTCCAGCTAGCAGTTCCTTTTCCAGTATCCTTTCCTTACACCCTTTGATTGAAGTAGCAAGCGTGGATCCCATCGGGTATGATGGACGCGAGGGGGTGCTAATACCTTCGTCTCGTGTAACCGACTCCCGAACCCAGTTCTCTTGGTCGCAAGACCATGCTCTTTCCTTTCCCTTAGGTTTACGCAGTGTTTCCTTTCCCTCTCTTGGGATAAATACACATTGCTGGCGACTCTGTTTCGGTGCCACTTTCGCGTTTGTACTTGGATGAAAATCCCGGGAGCGACAACAACACAACGCAGTTCTTTGTCTTTTCCTTCATGGACGGTTTTTCAGGAAATAATTAGATTAAGATGTCCCCAACTGATATGGAGAAGACTACATTTATCACGCCATGGGGTACATATTGCTACAAAGTCATGCCATTCGGTCTAAAGAATGCAGGGGCAACATACCAGGGGGCCATGGCAACCCTCTTTCACGATATGATTCATAAAGAGATTGAGGTTTACGTGGACGATATGATTGCCAAATCCAAAATTGAAGATGATCACTTGGTTCATCTAAAGAAACTGTTTGACAGACTCTGGAAGTTTAGACTGCGGTTGAATCCTGCGAAGTGCACCTTCGGAGTTCGATCTGGTAAACTGTTGGGTTTTATTGTGAGTCAGAAAGGCATTGAAGTTGATCCTGATAAGGTTCGGGCAATTCAGAACATGCCGCCTCCCAAAACAGAAAAAGAAGTCTGTGGCTTTCTGGGCAGACTCAATTACATTTCAAGATTCATTTCTCATTTGACGGCTACCTGTGAACCAATATTCAAATTACTAAGGAAAAATCAATCGGTTGAATGGAATAATGATTGTCAGGAAGCATTTGACAAAATAAAACAATACTTGCAAGAACCACCGATCTTAGTACCACCGATTCTTGGTAGGCCTTTAATCATGTATCTCACCGTTCTCGATGAATTGATGGGATGTGTATTGGGTCAACATGATGACACTGGCAGAAAAGAGCATGCAATTTACTATCTGAGCAAGAAGTTCACTGATTGTGAGACCAGATACTCACTCTTGGAGAAAACTTGTTGTGCTCTGGTCTGGGCTGCTCGACGCCTACGACAATACATGATTTGCCATACTACTTTGTTGATATCCAAAATGGATCCGATGAAGTACATCTTTGAAAAGCCTGCTGTCTCTGGAAGGATTGCTCGGTGGCAGATGCTGTTAACTGAGTATGATATCTAGCATGTTACCCAGAAAGTAATAAAAGGGAGCGTCTTGTCTGACTACCTTGCCCACCAACCTGTAGAGGATTATCAACAAATGAAGTTTGACTTTCCCGATGAGGATGTTCTGTTTATCAGAGATTATGAGACTCCGGACCCTGATATAGGACCCGAACCAGGGGCGCGATGGACGCTCGTGTTCGACGGTGCCTCCAATTCTAAAGGTCATGGAATCGGGGCTATCCTCGTATCTCCAACAGGTTTTCACCTTCCCTTCCCTGCTAGATTATGCTTTGCATGCACCAATAATATGGCTGAATACGAAGCATGTATCTACGGTATTGAAGCGGCTATTGACATGAGAATCAAGATTCTTGAGGTCTATGGAGATTCTGCCTTGGTCATCGGTCAAGTCAGAGGGAATTTTGTGACTCGGGATTCCAAGCTGGTTCCATACCAACAACACATAGTGAAGTTGATTCCTTACTTTGATGAGATCACTTTTCATCATATTCCCAGAGAGGAAAATCAACTAGCTGATGCTCTTGCCACTCTAGCATCCATGTTCAAGGTCAAGTGGAAGAATGAAGCTCCTCATATCCACATTGATCACTTGAACGAACCAGCACACTGTTTAGCAATCGAGGATGAGTCTGATGACAAGCCTTGGTTCTACGACATCAAAAGATATGTGGAAAAACAGGAATATCCCGAGGGTATCACTATCACTGACAAGAAGGCTCTTAGGCAGCTTTGCGCTAAATTCTTCTTAAGTGGTGGTATACTGTACAAGAGGAATTATGATTCCGTGTTGCTCAGATGTGTGGATAGACATGAAGCAAACACGATCATAAGGTCCATACATGAGGGCTGCGAGGGTGTACATGCTAAAGGTCATACTATGGCTAAGAAGATCCTTCGGGCTGGGTATTACTAGACAACGATGGAGGTAGATTGTTACAACTTTACCAAAAGATGTCACAAGTGCCAAATCTACGGAGACAAGATCCATGTGCCTCCAACTCCATTGAATGTGTTGACTTCACCTTGGCCATTCTCCATGTGGGGTATAGATATGATTGGAATGATCGAACCGAAGGCTTCCAACGGTCATCGATTTATTCTGGTTGCTATCGATTACTTCACCAAGTGGGTTGAAGCTGCTTCTTATGAAAACGTTACATGACAAGTGGTTGCTAGATTTATCAAGAAAGAGATAATATGTCGTTATGGCATTCCTAGCAACATTATCACGGACAATGCAAGCAACCTGAACAACAATATGATGAAGGAGTTGTGTCAAGAATTTAAGATCGAGCACCACAACTCTTCACCATATCGGCCCAAGATGAATGGCGTCGTTGAAGCAGCAAACAAAAACATCAAGAGGATTGTCCAGAAGATGGTCAAGACTTACAAAGATTGGCATGAAATGCTTCCCTTTGCACTGCATGGCTACCGAACTTCAGTTCGCACTTCTACTGGGGCAACTCCGTATTCGCTAGTGTATGGTATGGAGGCAGTTCTACCCATCGAAGTCGAAATTTCTTCGCTCAGAGTCATCATGGAAGCAGGTCTTGACAAAGCTGAATGGGTTCAATCCCGGTACGACTAGCTGAATTTCGTCGAAGAGAAGCGCCTTACAACAGTTTGTCATGGTCAATTGTATCAGAGACGCCTCAAACCAGCTTTTGACAAGAAAGTTCTCCCTCGAACGTTCTGCGAAGGCGAACTCGTGCTCAAGAGATATTCACCTGTTCACTCGGATCCACGAGGCAAATGGACTCCCAATTACGAAGGACCTTTTGTTGTCAAGAAAGCCTTCTCGAGCGGAGCCCTGATCCTCACCATAATGGATGGGGAGGAGTTGCCATCGCCCGTGAACTCCGATACAGTCAAAAAATATTATGCCTGAAAAAAAATGGATAAGAGTTCGCTAGATTGACATCCGCAAGGACAATCTAGGCAGAAATGGACGTCCCGATGGACCGAAAAAAGAAATGTCCATGCAAAAGTTAGGGACAATGGAAAAAAATAATAGCCCGCTAAGTTGAAAACCCGAAAGGGCGACTTAGGCAAAAATGGGCATCCTGGTGGACGAAAAAAAAAGTGAAAACATGTCCAGGCAAAAATTAGGGATAAAGGAATTGACTGTGAACACTTGAGCCTCTTTTCCTCACGGCTAGACCTCTGATGGTAACAAAACATTCCAATCATCATCGACTGATGGAAGGCGTTGGAACCTAGACTTACTATGGATGGTGGCCAGTGTTGTAATCAATGCAAAGCATGATTTCCCTTTTCCATTTACATTTGTCTTTCAATTTTATTGCAAACTTCCTCATCAAGGATTTTGCATCCTTGTACACACTCTATGTACAAAAATTTTCACATTCAATAAAATGCATTCTTTGTTATCTCAATTTGTTTTCATTCCAGTATTTTGTTTGCAAAATAAACAATTATTTGTGATCACATAATACTAAAAAACATTGAGAACAATAAAAAGCTAAATTCACCGAGAAAGCATTATGCATCGAATGTGTTACTGGTAACTCCTGCAGGATAATCAGTATTATCCCTTGGTAAGCCTAACGCCTAGCCAGCAATGGGATGATTCTAAGAAGAAGTTGTTGTTTCCTCAGTAGTTCCTCAGCAGAGTCATCATTCTCCCTAGCAAGTGGCCAAGGTGTTCCCCAGCAAAGACGCTTTGTTCACTTTTCCCCAGCAAGGGTTGTGCATCATCTTCAATGATTAGGAACTATCTGTCACCAGCAGCAGTGGTTTCCCCTCAGCTTAGTCAACGTGATTCGAGAGTCTCTTTTCCCCACGCAGAGCCAGTCTTGGTGGGAAGGATTGATTTAATTCTTTCATCCCCAACAGAGACAGCCATGGTGATTTAGAAACCTGAGATGTCCTCAGTTTCTTTCCCCGGCGGAATCATCATCCTTTATGAACTGTTGTCTCTAGCAGAGATTGTCTTCATTTGCGGGTTCTCTCCCCGACAGAGGATGTCGAAGTCGTTTTGCTACGGTTTCTGCCTAATCACTTCACACGGTGCCTTATCTTGAGCCTTTGCATTGCATGATATCAAGCATCATGTAGAAACGCATACATAGCATATGCATCGATCATACTCCCTCTCTTTTTTGCCTGACTTATCTCCCAGCAGATTTTCACCCAACCCTTGCACTTACCTAGTCTACCTTGCACCGCTCCGTTTGTCGTCGTCAGCCAAATTCTCAAGCTACTCTTTTATTTAATCCCCTTTTACCTCGAATCATCGAAAAGCTGGCGCAATTCGTACATTCAGGTCCAAGCAGATTAAATAGGGGCAGCTGTCGTAACCCGAAATTTGACCTCCCTCTTTTGCGTTTTGCATAAGCATAAGCATTTGCATCGCTGGCATACGCATTCGCATCGTTTCCTCTGGTGTTTTGGTTGCAGGATATTCAGGTTTTCCAAGCCCGATTAATCATATCCTCACAAGGTCATCACCTCATCAAAACAAGCACAAAATGAAGGTTTCCATACCTATTCATCAATACAAGAGGTGGAAAATCGAAGTCGGGACCACAATACCCTTTTTTTAGGCAAATTGGGCATATTTTGGCCTGGTTAATCGATTAACCATTTGTAGTGCAATTGTGTTAATCGATTAACACAGGCAAAATAGGCACAATTTGCTGCTTTTTCATGACAACACGTTTGCACACATTTTGGTCTTGGATTCTAGCAGCATATGGAATATTCTAGACACCTCTAAACATTTCCAAGCTACTCTATTCATTCCAAGTGCATTTGCTATGATACTTCACTTCAAATCAAGTGCACCATGTTCCTTGTTCTCCAAGTAATGTGGATCTTTGGATGTTGGAATTCACCTTGGGATGGTTACCGAGTTGGTTCTAACTAACCGAGTTAACCGCCTTGACTCGGTGAGTCAAGTCCAACTAACTCCTAACCTAGCTCCAAACCCGAAGCTAATTCCAAACCATCTCATATTCCAAACCTAAAGCCTATATAAACACACCTTCACTCACTTTTCAACTCCTCAACCATTCTCTACCATTTTTCACCAAGCATCTCACATTTCACTCTCAATTCTCTCACTTTTTCTCTGATTTCTCTACTCATTCTTTATCTCCATCTCAATTCTTCTCCATCAAACCTCACCAAAAGCTCTTATTCTTGAAGGATAATCACTTTTCACATTGAAAGTGATTAATTCTTGAGCTTAACCTTCATCATTTGGCATTCTTTGGTTGGATTTCTGGAATTACATCCCATTCTACTTCAATCCAAGGGTTTCACACCATTTATTTTGGTGCAAGTTCGATTTCGGTGCATTTTCGTGATTTTGATCGGTTTCGACGCGTTTCGTCTACAATTCAAGGATCCTCTGGTTTTCTTTAATCTTCTGCACCAAGATCACTTTGCAACATTTACCAAGGCACATCTCAACCTTGTAGGTTGGTGGATTTCATTCATTTTATCATTTCGATCGTTTTCGTATCATTTGCGATGTAATTTTGATATTCTTGCATATGAATTAATTACAATTTTTATAGATCCATGATCTTGATTGTTAATTGATTCTATTGTTGATCATTTGTTGTTTCTAAGCTTGATTTTTTGTGCATAATTGTTTTCCCTAGCATTGGAGTGATTGTACAATCAAAAAGTTGGCCAAAAGCACTTTTCAAAACTGATTTTCTGCTCCCTGTACAGTGTTAATCGATTAACACATTGCAGTGCAATTGTGTTAATCGATTAACCAGTGTTTTTTTGCACTTTTTCAAGTGTTAATCGATTAACACTTTGCAGTGCAATTGTGTTAATCGATTAACACTAAACCAGAAGGCCATTTTCTTACATTTTCAAGTATGTTTGCCATGCTTTCTTCATTTTAACTTCCATTGATGGTCATGCTTGATTTTATGGATGTTTTTAATGTCATTTCACTTATGGTTGAAGCATGTTCATGAACTTTCGATGCACATTTTTGATTATTCATTTGTTTCATGTTCTTAGCATTGTATGAACATAGTCATTCTTGCACTATCTTTGTTCACATGATACATGACTTTGTGTGGCATTTTGATGGTCATATGGCACTGTTTTGCACTTTCCATTTCAGATTTGCATTAAGTTTATTCTTCATGGATAAACTTAATCTTGTATAATCAATAATTCACTCCTTTTTGCTTTAATAACTTTTCATCCTCTTTGGAAAGTTGTTAGCATGTTTATCCCTTGATTAATTGATCGAAACTTTGTTTCGATTAATCGATCTTCCCTTTTCCTCTCTTTAGGCCTCCTTTAGAGCTTTCTCTCTCATTCCCCCCCCCCCCACCCGTGGAGTTGGAGTTTCGCGCTGCGCCTTGCATCGGAGCACTGTACAAATTGACGCCGTTATGCTGTCTGTTTCTCTACGCAGGAGCACTGTACAACTTGGAGTTGTTGGGCTGTCCGGTTCAATTTCCGCATTACACCCTGTGTGTGTTAGGGAAGGGATGAAAAGGGAGAATTCCTACTCTCATTCTGACTACTTCAGGTAGGGGACGAATGACTCTGTGCTTGGCTTAGTCATCTCTATCTCCAGGCGGTAATGTGCTTTCTTTCCCCAGTCGAGTTGATCCTTAATCACTCTTCTCTCTTTGCGATCTCTTTCAATCCTTGATCACTCCTATCTCAATCTATCTCTTGATCTATCACCATTCTTCTTGGTTATGATCCTATGTTCCTTGGGTTAGCAAGCTTTCTTCGTTTCAATACCCTATGCTTTTCTTGCGGTCCATCATTGCTTCTGATGCCCCTGAAAAGTTTCAATTTTCTCTCTTTGGTCCAACACAGTTTTCCTGTCACGGCTATTTTCCGCTGGAGTTTGCAACCTTCTCTTGGTTCTTCTCCTTTCTTGGGTTAATCACCTCTTCTTGGTTAATCACCCGTCTCTTCGGTTAATCACAATCCATCTGTTAATCACTGAACACCTCTTGGGTTAATCACCTCTTCCTGGTTAATCACCCGTCTCTTCAGTTAACCACAGTCCGTCTGTTAAAATACTGAACCCTTTCGAGTTAATCACCTTCTCTTGGTTAATCACCCGCTTTTCTCTTCGGTTAGTCACAGTCCATCTGTAAACACCGAATCCCCCGTAGTTGGCAACCTCCTCTTGGTTCGAATACTTGCACCCTTGGGTCAGTAACCTTTCTTTGGTTCAAATACCCTTTCTTCGGTTGAGTACTGTTTGTTCAGTCAGTTTACCGAACCCCTTTGGGTCACGACCTTTGTTCGGTCCTACACCCGTCCTTTGGGTCACGACCTTTGCTCGATCCTACACCCGTCCTTTGGGTCACAACCTTCGCTCGGTCCTACACCCGTTCTTTGGTTAATCACAGTTTTCTCTGTTAAAACCAATGCTTCTCTATCCCCGCAGAGTTGCAGTCTTTTCTCCCTCGGTTGATCACTATTTACCAATTAATATACCGATTCCCTTTCAGAGTCAAACACCTTCTTTCGGTTCAGCACTCTCTCTCTTGGTTTATCACAGTCCGTCTGTTGGCACCAGCTTCTTTTCCCTGCCAGGTTTCTACTCTCTTTCTTCGGTTAACCACTGCCAGCCAATTAATATACCGAATCATTCTTGGTTTCGACACCATTTCTCTTTGCTATCCCCAGCGGATCTTCCTCCATCTCTTGCTCTTGGTTTCGACACCACCTCTTTCGTCCCCTTGTTTCTTCCTTGTTTTCTTTTCCGTTCAGTTCCCCGAACTACGGAAGCTCTGATTCTACATTCTTTTGAATGTCAGATACGTAGGCACGAGACGTAATGTCTTGGCGAGCACACTTCTACCCTTCTTTCCTCTCCCTTTCTTCTTTCCTTCTTTGTCCCCTGGTTCCAAGAACTACGGCGCTCTGACTTCCTCATTGCACTATGAGGGTACGTAGGCACGAGGACTTCGTTCCTCCGCGAGCACTTTCTTTCTTTCCTTTCCTTTTCCCCTTTCTCTCTCTCCTTCTTTTAGTTAGAAGCCTTTAGATAGATAACCCATCCAAGCCTAGAAGTAAGCGAAATGGTTCCCGTCGAGTACGACGGATGCGTTAGGTGCTAGTACCTTCCTTTCACATAACCGACCCCCCAATCCCGTTTCTCTTCCCATCGGGTTTTATCGATATTTTCCCTGTCCTTTGGGACTAAATAAAGTTTGGTGGCGACTCTGTTGTTATCTTTGAGTGTGTGATTCACTCAGGTAGAAACCAGTCATCTTCACCATCGAGTACGATGGACGCGTGGGGGTGCTAATACCTTCCCCTCGCATAACCGACTCCCGAACCCGGACTATGGTTGCGATGACCATGTCTTTCCTTTCTTCAGGTTTTCTTTGATCGTTTCCTTTCCCTGCGTCGGGATAAATAACGTTTAGTGGCGAATCTTCTGTTTTAGTTTCTCGCCGATTATTTTTCGCAGCTGCAACAGCTGGCGACTCTGCTGGGGACGTTCCCATCCCTAAGCGAGTCAATCCTAGCGCTTGTCTGTTTTATTTCATTGGGTGTTTACTGTTGTGCATTATATGATGTATATTACTGTATTTTACCGCATTTATTTCATTTTCGTTATTGTTATCATACTGCTCTGCTGCTGTTGTTCTGTAGGGTGGGTTGGTTCCATGAGAGATAAGCCCAGTACCCAGGCTTGAGCATACACCTAGGATTAGCATGGAAAGTAGTGTGACTTGTGTGGCATTTGGCCAGACGTAGTATACACGAAAACTCCACATCCGGACGAGGTTTTCTTTGGTAATGTTCTATCCTGTGCATTGGTGCAGATGATGAAATGTAACCTGGAAAACTGTCGACTCTGGTGACCATTCCCCAAGGACTCAGTTGAGGCACTCCTCCCAAGAGGTAGTAATGGCATACTAGAAATGGTAAACCCATTATACTTCTTGATCCGAGGACCCGAAACTGGGAACTTATCATAGGGTGACCTTTTTTAGGGGAATCAGTTGAGGCCTCCTCTATTGGTGATGATGCCAAACCAGAAATGGTGACCGCATCATCATTTCTCGACATGGGAGTACGATGCTGAGGACCCTCGGTTTTCTAGAACCCACATGTGAGAGGGGCTGGGTGCTTGTAGGTTTACAGGTAACCTTGACCTTCAACATACCCGGTATTCTGGATTTCTTATCAGTATGAACTTATCATCCCAGTATTCTGGTATTTTGAATGGTCTGTCATTAGGGATTTTTGGTGGCATTATGGGTCTTATTCAGTTAGTGGAACAACAGCAGTACTAAGCTTTATGGAAGCCTTGATCTGGTGTATTTTTCATCTGCATCATTATTTTTGCATACATGTTCTTGTATTTCCAAGGATCTTAACTTTGAGACTCGCTGTTGAGCATTTCCATCTATTTCTTGTGGTTCTTCTGTGAAAAACTTGAATTAAAGCAGAATAATTCCTTGGAAATATTCGAACATGGCATTTGCATTGTATTTCCATACTCATTTGCATAGCAGGTGTTCGAGGCTGGTTATTCTTGTCCTAATTTGGTCTTCTTCAGAATTGCAGACTTAACTTTTCAAGCCAGTCAGAAGTTGATCATGGAGCAAATTCAAGCGGAATTGAGGGAAGTACGAAGCCAAATGGAGCAGTTTATGGGGGACATGCAAGCGTTGATTCAAGACCAGAAAATGTTGAAGGAGGAGGTCAATCAACTGAAGGCTGAGATGAGCTTGGTTATGGAAGTTGTGAGAAGTGTGCTCAGAAAGGATGACAATCCCACGCCTGAGGCTGCAGCAGAAATTATCGTTTCACCCTTACCACTGGGATCTCTCCCAAAGAGTGATGTGCCTCACAGATTTTCTGAACAACCCGAGGTTCCGGGACTTTCTCGACAGCAGCCAGGTCTTGTTTCCCAAGACAATCGAAAGGTTAAGAAGTACGCACCGAGGCCGAAGAAGCCTGCGAGGATCTTTGATCCACTTCCTATGCCTTATGCTCAGTTGTTGAGGTATCTTTTCCAACTTCAATTGGTCGAACTTAGGACATTGGCTCCTCTTACTGGTACTCCCCCTCCGGGTTATGATGCAAGAACCCATTGTGATTTCCACTCTGGTGCGCCGGGGCATAATGTGGAAAATGTAGGGCCTTTCAGCATGTTGTCCAGGATCTGATCGACTCGAAGGCAATTGAATTCACGTCGGGTGGCGTGAGCGTACAAGGTGGACTTACTCCTACTTCTGAAAAAGAAGTGGATATCCCTGTTGTCTCTCATAAAGCTACATCAAGTCAGGGGCATTTCTTGCAATCCTTGGTCTTAGAATCCCCACGTCCGCAACTGTTGCATGTTCCTAAGCCGAGTTTAAGGATGAAAGTGTCTGAGCCAGAGGAACATCCAAATCGGAATCAACAGTAGAATAGTTCCCAAGGTGGTCTACGGAAGGCAAGAAACAGATATTTTGTCGTGCTACCAAAGTTGTAGAGTCAGATATTGCCAGATTTGGTTAAAAGAGGGTTGATTGTGCCAAAGAAACTAGATCCGATCATTTCTCCATATTCACCAGGGTCTAATGCCAATGCTCGATGTGAATACCATGCTGGGGCATAGGGGCATTCAACTGAGGATTGTAAGCCGGTCCCGCACAAGTTACAAGATCTGATTGATGCAGGGGTCATTACTTTCACTGCAGATGGTATGCATTTCAACTGAAGCTTCCCAAGTGGGCACTTGGGTTTGCAAGGATATTATCAGAAGTAATCAGTTTAGTCGGAGCCAAGCCTCCTCAATAGTTACAATCGTCAATTTTCTTTACTGCATTGTTTATTTTGTTTTTTTTCCTTACTGGTTAATGTCTTTGCATGAAGAAGTTTGTTGTTTTTGAATGATGATTTTAATGCAATGGGTATGTTTTTCTTGAAGTAATTCATTCATGTTCACTCATTTAATATTTATGTGCATTTCAATACCAACTTTCTTGCTTAAAATCTTTGAGGGAGGATGATGGGGTAAAAACGCAAAATCTTTGGCCGTATGCTTTTGGGATAAAACCTTGTTGATGATGTACAGGCATTGTTTCGATTCCTAAACAACAGAGACATAAGGAAGATAATCCCTTGTCAACCCTGTTGAGCCTAGTAGTAGGAGTTTCTTTCTAAAAACGGAAAACCCTCAACCTTAACCTAGGGCCGGGTAGGTGTCAGTTAATTTGACCGAGCGTTCAAATTTCAAAAGGAGTGCGCACCCAAGGATCCATTACCTTTTATCCTTCACAACCATAGTGGTCATCCCTCACCAACCGAAGAGTGAGACAGTCACAACCCTTTCAAACAAGTCAGACAAGCCAGTGTCACATGATTTGTCCAAAAAAAAGAAAGAAAAAGAATCAAAAGAAAAAGACAGCCCGCTAAGTCGAAAACTGGAAAACAAGTTACTTAGGCAAAAGTTAGGGCATCCCGTTGGACTTCAAAATTGAAAAATTCATAAGAATCAGTCCAGGCAAAATCAGGGAAAACAAAAGAATGAAAAGCGGAAAAGGATAAAGGAAAAAAGAAAAAAATCCTCGATAACGAACAAATGGTGTGACTACAGACACCAAAGATAAAAAGGGTGACTGCCACTCCAAAAACCGTGTGGGTTCCGTGACCATCACTCCTATCATTCAGTAACCTTTTTGAAAGGTGAGCGCCTGTGTTAAGTTAGCTGAACGTAGGACTGGAGAACATCAAGAAGAATGGGTGGGTTAAAACAATACTTTGAGCCTTATATCCTTTCTTTCTCAAACTGTGAAATAGGCCACATTACAACCCTCAAAAGCCCTAATTGAAGCAGGGTTGGCTCTGAAGGCGTACTTCAACGAGATAGTGTTCCTGACTCCCATTGAGTTGTGCTAAAAGATTTTTGTTGGTATTGCATGTGCATGCTATTTTTCATTCAAAAATTTGTGTCGCGCCTTAACTAGTGACTCGTTCACGGGTTTTGGCGATATCTTTTCAATAAAAACCTCAAGATTAACATATATGCTGCATCAGAATTCTCATTCTCAGAATAGACATTTTCTGCTTGCTTACATGTATTTAACGCCATTGACGCTTACATGGTGAACATCAGTCGAGAATTTTGATCCCACTAAAAGGATATGCTTGAGAACTCCAAGGGATAAGCGTGACAAGGGACATGTTGCCATAAGACTTTGTGGAATGTGGGCTCTCCCGGTTAAGTCGTGTTAAGAAGTTGCCAATCTAGGGTAGTCGTGTTAAGAGATCTCTTTAAAGTTCAGCTAATCTAGGGCAATCAAGTAAAGATTCATAAAATCTCTCAAAGATCAGCCAGTCAGGGGAAAAATTACTTCAAGGCTGGGGCAAGCCACCTCAAAAGCACGAGAAGTTTTCTCTATAGAGAACGGCTAATCAAGATCATGGGACAAGATATGTAACATCTTCATGACACCTCTCAAAGACAGTTTTCTTTATGGGTTATGCTACACCAGGGCACGTCCTTTGGGTCATATCACATCCGCAGGGTTCATGTTGATCGTTAACACGTGACGTCCCCAGTAGAGTTTCTCTCCCTGGAAGAGATAGTTGAAGTTTTATTACTCTCGGTAGAGTATTATGAAGATTATAATTATGCTCCCCAGCAAGAGTTCATAAGTTCGCTCTCCCCTAGCCAGCTTGGTGAAGTTTATTGCTCTTCAGCCAGAGTTCATATCCCCGTACAGGATAAGAGTGTTGAGGTAAAGTTGTTCCCATCTCCCAAACAGAGTAAGGGTAGGAGGCAGATTTCCAACAGAGGAGTAAGCTCAATGTCTCCCCTAGCGGAGTTGATGTCGTCAGTCATCGTTCCCCAAGCAGAGTTGTTGGTGGTGGCTGGTATTCCACAGCAGGTTAAGGGCGTTTCCCCGCCAACAAGTTAAGTTCAATGAATGTTCCCCAGCAGGTTCGGTGTTATTGACCTTATTCCCCAAGCAGAGTTTGTTGCTAGTCATCTCAATGGCTTGGTCAACAGTGGTTGACGTCCCTGGAAGTTTCCAAGTTCAATGGTTATTGGAGATTCTCCGCATCAGATCATTTTGGGGTCTTATCTTTGGCAAGTGTTATTCATGATTTCCAGCGTAGGGGAAGTTCAGTCTGGGGTTCTATCTTCAAGGGTTATTCATAATCCCCAGCGGAATGGGAGTTCTCTTCGGGTTTCATCTTTAGCAGTGTTTATATCAGGAAGGCCGTTCGGTGTGACTTCCTCAGCAGGGTTCGTGTCCTCAGAGACAGTTCAGTTTGTCATCCCCAGAGGAGTTGGCCTCGTCTCTTCAGCATTTATTTTGCTAGAGTGGTCATTTTGCATATAGTAAGCATTTGCATTTCATCCTCAAATGCGTAGCATTTCCATTTCGTATGGAGCATTACACCATAGAAAGAAAATTCAAACATATGCATGCAAAACATAAGCCAGATTTGGTACCTTGTACAGAAGCCGAAGTAATTTTCAGTCAAGACAGTGACATATCCCCAGAGAGAATGTCGAGCCATTCCCCAGTAGATAGTTTCTTCTAGTCAATTCTTTGACGATGTGTTCCGAGCTCAGGTTTTGTAGCTTCAGATATGTTGTTCTTTCCGTCAACTCTTTGACGATGTGTTTCCTTTGGGGTTCATTTTATTTCCGTCAATTCTTTTACGAGGTGTTTTCTTGGGTTTCATGTTTTTCTTTCTGTCAATCCTTTGACGATGTGGTCCGCTGGGTATCTCTTTTTTCCATCAAATCCCTTTGACGATGTGTCCCTTCGGTCGGGTTTTTAGGTTTTCTTTCCATCAATTCTTTGATGATGTGTTTCTTCGGGTATGGGTTCCATCTTCTTTCCGTCAAATCCCTTTAACGATGTGTCCATTCGGTCGGGTTTTTAGGTTTTCTTTCCATCAACCCTTTAACAATGTGCTCCTTCGGTTTGGGTGGTTCTTGGGTTCCATGTTCTTCCCGTCAAATCCCTTTGACGATGCGTTCCCTTCGGTCGGGTTTTCAGATGTTCTTTCCATCAAATCCCTTTGACGATGTGTTTCCTTGGGTTTCATTTTCTTTCTGTCAATTCTTTGACGAGGTGTTTCTTGGGTTTCATGTTTTTCTTTCCGTTAATCCTTTGACGATGTGGTTCTTTGGGTTCCATTTCCTTTCCGTCAATTCTTTGACGAGGTGTTTCCTTCGGTTGGACTGTCTTTCCGTCAATTCTTTGACGATATGGTCCATTGGGTATCTTTTATTTACATCAATCCTTTGACGATGTGTTTCTCTGGATAGGTTTTCTTCCCTTCAAATCCCTTTGGCGATGTGGTCCGTTGGGTATGTGTTCTTTCCGATGCGGTTCTGGGGTTCACTTTTCTTTCTTGGGTATGTTGTCTTTCCGTCAAATCCTTTTGACGAAGCGTGACTGGGCTCCAATTGTATTTTCTCTCCCACAGTTTGCAAATTTCTGGGTTCTTTTTGGTATTTAATCTCCGTGTACCTTGAACGTCTGAAAGCCGTTGCTATCATTCCTTCAGGTCCAAGTCGATTGAATAGGGGTAGCTGTAGCACCCCAAAATTTGCCCTATCTTTTTTCAACCTTTTTCTGGCTTTTGTTTCGCACTCATTTTGCATCTCCACTAAGTCATAGTTCATAATCATTCCTTTGTATTGGGCTCCTAAGACATGGGATCAAGTTTTCTCTGAGTCAGGGCTTCCTATTTACCTTGAGATACTTTTATTCAAGTTTTCACAAAGGCATCAAGAGCTTGCTTTAATCTCAAGTTACCTGCATCAGTGGCTATTTCTCAGGCAATGTGTATTCAAGGCCAAGTTGTGTGGTTGGAAGGCATCAGGACATCAAATTTTAATTCATGGAGAGTTTGGTTCAACCCTCAGTTTCATCATGGCTTATTAGTTCATTGGTGGTTCATCTATGGATTTATTTTCCTCAGTGTGGGTTCAATAATTAACGCAAGGTTTCAATTGGATTCAGATGGTTGTTGCGAGTTGTTCATGGTAGTTGTGGTATCTGAGGTTTGCAGAAAAAGACAAGAGTGAGCTTGAGTGGAAAGTTGAGATTTCATGGCCGTGTTTAGGGATGGCAGGCAGACCCAAACCCGCAGGGCCCACCCGCACCCGAACTCGAGTCAACGGGTGAAAACCCGAGTTGACTAGGTTCGGGTTCGGGTTCGGGTTCGGGTGCCACCTGATATTTCGGGTGCGGGTTTGGGTAGTGTGAAACCCGCTCCCGAAACCCGAAACCACACCCGCTTAGACATGAAAGTACATAAGTGCCCCTAAATATATATGTAGACTTTAATTTTAATTGTAATGTTAAGATGTTAAAGACCTTAATTTTAATTATATTGTTACCAAACTTGATGAAAAGTTGTAATTTAATTCCTTAATTTCTTTGAGAGACCTTGATGGAATTCTTGTGTTTCAAATTTCAATGTTGCAATTGTATTTTTGTGTTTTCGCTATGGGTTCGGGTTTGGGTGGAAAAACCCGAACCCAACGGGTGTGGCCGTGGGTGTTATTTTGCCACCCGAATAGCCTTTGGGTTCGGGTTCGGGTGGTGATTTCGGGTGCGGGTTTGGGTAGTTTGAAACCCGTACCCGACCCGACCCGTTGCCATCCCTAGCCATGTTGTTGGAAATTTTGGCCCAAATCCATAGTCCATATTCATTTTCATTTTATTAACCATAGTCCATAAACCATTCTTATCCATAGTTTGGTCCATTTTTCTAAACCATTCAGATAAACCATTCATTATCCGTTTTCAATTCAAAATCCATTATAAAGTCCACACTTTTTTAATCTATTTTTATCCATTTATTCATTATCCAAATAACCTTCTTTATCCAAATACTATTTTCATTATCCAATTAAATAATCCATTATCCATTTTCATTTTCAATTATATTATCCTTCTAATTAATTTCCACTTCTCAAAATTCAGAGGCCCATTTTTGTATTTCAAAGTCCATCTTTAACCAAATTCATGCTACAAAATATCAAAGGCCCATGTCATAAAAACCCATTATGTTTACATTTTACCAAATACCAAAATTAAAAAAATGATGAACAAGTGAGCACGGTCCAAACAGGCTTTCTATTGCTACTTCATGATAAGTCACACACGCAGCAAAACCTGCACCTCAGACCTTTCCACAACGTCCAATCCACACATCCTGCAAATCACGAAAATCACCAGGCTGCATAATCTTTACCAGAATTCCTAAAAACAATACCTCCAAGCCAGCCTTAAGCACAACACTGCCATCAAAACCTTTGTTGCAAAATCAATAAGACCGTGACCTCCAAATCACGTTGAAAAAAGCCACTACCTCCAGGTCCACCAAAAATTTCATCCACACACCTGCAGCTACCACAACAGTCAGCCAACAAATCTTCAGCTGCTACGGAACAACACACCACAGCCACTTCAAAACCAATCCTACAGTGCATCAGACCAAGTCGTATGATTCCAAGCCATTCATAATTCACCGCTACCTACGCAACCACAATTACAAGCCAAACCTTTTTTCAGCTACTCAGTTTCATAATAGATACAACAAAAATTAGCTTCAATATTATCAACCACATGACCCCACCAAAAACCGTACGCGATATGCAAACCTCACTCATAACCCTGCAACCTCAAAATGGTTTTCTTAATATGCAACATCAAAGAATTCACGCAGCAACAAATTCCTCTCAATCTTTCCCAAATTACCCTCTCCATCTACTCCTATAAAACCACACTCTTCTTCACTCCTAAAAACAAGCTCTCAGCCAACAAAACCCTGCTCATTCCTAAACCTGCAAAAAACCAATCTTCTTCTTCATACGCCTCCATTTTCACTCACAACCTCTCCATTAACCTTCAACGATCTTCTTTCAAACTATCTTCACCCGTTCCAAATCAAATCCACCTTCAAACCCAATCATCAACCCAAACCAGTCCCTCAAAACTTCAAAAAAACCGAAACCCCTTTTCAACAAAACAAACACCCCAAATCAGAATCCTTTAGTGAATTAGAATAGAAAGGAAAAGAAGAAGAACAAGAGTGAACCAGAAACAGATCAGAGAGAGAGTGAACGAGACATAAACCTGGAATCCAAAGGGAGGAAAACTGAGTCGCGAAGAAGGTTGAATACGCTGATTTTTGTTGTTATTGATCTTTTGCTTTCGATTTGTGAATAACGATGATGAAGAAGATTTCTTCTGAGCATTTTTTTTGTTTCCATGGATGTATACTGTTTCGACTTAACGTAGTTCTTTTTCATTTTAATTTCTGACTTGCCTTGTCTTTGTTTTGGGAAAGATACGTTGTTTCAAAAAAAGTTTAAACGTGTAGTATTCTCGGGCCTTGTAAAGCCCATTGTCAGATTTTGACACACACCTACCATGTTTTATACGCACCCCCATGCCTTGATATTTATTTTTACTTTCTTCTCTTTTTTTTTAGAAGATGGTGTTGGGATGTGGGCTTTTGTGAGCCCAATCCTATTCCACACACACCCCACAATATCTCATGCCACACCCATTCTTCCAATTTTATTTCACACAATTTATTTCTAAAATTGTTAATTTGGTTTTGTTTAATTTCTTTTTTTTTTAATTTTGTTCAATTAATTTTATTTCCATTTTCGATTTTTTGGGCCAATGATATTACAAAAATCATGATTAGTTGTGAAATTCTGGTATTAGATATGTGATGTTAAGTGTGATGTCACAACATCAATATCTGCAGTATGAACAAGATAATAAAAGCACTGAATATCACACAAGGATTGTTCACCCAGTTTGGTTCTACAACCTACATATGGGGGCATACCAAGCCAGGAAGGAAGTCCACTATTAGTAGTATCAAATTACAGACTCAACAAACCAGTTGACAATCTACCTAATTTAATCACTACCCAATGACCCTTCTATCTAAGTCCACCCTAGATAAGAGACTCCATCTCACTCCCAATCATCGCAATGATGTCTAGCATTCAACATCTCCGACACTGCATCAACAACTTGATTTCCAACAGTTCTTCAATCACATGGAAGACACACTCATATGACACATCTTGGAGTTGCTTCAAAGCTTCCTCCAAGAACAATACAAAACTCATTACCTACAGGTTTCTGAGTTTGAACACAGTGACCATCTCACAACCCGAGTGGTTCACTTAGACTAAGCCCTAATGATCTACATCTTGGACCCGTACCTATTCTAGATTACAAGCATTCTATTTATAACTTTTTCCCAACTGGATTTGGGCCTTCAAATCTTCTGCACCAAATCTGCAACCGATTCTCTCCTCAATAGATCTTCAATTTAAATCTTCATAATTAACTCTGATTATTCTCCATATCTTTTTGCATTAAATTAGCAACAAACTAATCTTCTTCATTAATGATTGCACCAAGAAATTCGCATCCAATCTAACTAACAGATCTCCTTAAATCAACATAATGCGCGCAGCCCTAAAAATATCACAACCTGATGTTTTAATGTTCTAGTATAGTGATGTCAAGACATTGCATGTGACATCACTCTTCAGCACTTTAACTCTTCAACACCTTAACTACTTTCACAAAACCAGAATGTTAACCAAACATAACAATAGTGTTAGAAGCTCATGTTGAAACATCAAACATGACATTAACATTGTTTTACCAAAATTTCAGCCAATCACAAGAACTAACAATCTCCCCCTTTGGCTAATTTTGGCTAAAACCCATATATAAACATTACAGCAGCAATTACAACCCTATACTACTGTTAGTAGTCATCAGCAACTCCTGAATCTATCAGAGGACATTAGTGGCTACTGTGTACATCAACCATGGAGAATCATCTTCTTGGGAAATTTTGAACGATGTTAAGACATCATGTTTGACATAACATCGCCACAGCACATCAACTTCAGGCAGCACATTAGGACCTAACAAGTAGAAAGTCCTGAATTCATTTGGTGCACATGAGGAAGAAGATATCTGCCACTCCCCCTCAATACAACACAAAGTCACAACTGTGTTCATAACTCAGGACACAAGTCACAAAGACTCAACACCAACCTAAGGTTAGGGCATCCTCTTTAACATCTCTGAACCACACCTGAAACTGCAGACAAAGCATCTGCGCAAACCATTTAGCAAAACTCTTTCCTTTCTCCCCCTTTTTAGCCACAAATTGGCAAAGAAAACCCTCATAGAACCAGACCCAAGTAGTGCTCACCCAAAACCGAACAAACGCCATAAGACTTATGAAACAAGAACACTCACTGGCTGAAGGAGCAACGAATAACCTCTATAAATAGCTGACTAGTTACTTTGGAATTAACAAGCCTTGAATAGTCAAAGTTCTTGGTCATAGAAACGCTATTTTAGGAACTAAAAACTCCATCCAAATTCAATGTCTACCACCCAAAACAGTCTTGACCGCCTTTATTGCCTCTAACTGATTCTTACGATAAATTGTGCCAAAAAAGTTCCATGCATAGTCGAAGACACGTGTTTCACCTTATCCTTACACCACCGTCCAAAATAAATCCTTGTTTGGCTCAAGAAAAACATGTCCTGTACCATGTTCTGACAACTTATCACACAATGTCTGCTTTCTCACAACAGTATCAACCCAAGACTTCCACAGAAGATTATACATTCCAAACCCATAAACTTGTCTTCAGACTTCTTCTCAGAAGCATGTGCACACATGAATCACATGACTAGAACCAATTGTCATAACATCCAATGCCAACCAACAGCCTAATGTCATAACATGTTATCTGACATTATATGCTTATTAGAGGCAACCCATCTCCACAAGCTTGATCATCATGCAAGCTTCACAATCTGTGCACCTTTGCAGCAAGATCCATAGACACGTACTCCCCCTGTCATGGTAAACCAGTGCTCTAGATGGAGATAAATTTTTAAGCACACTTGCTGAGCACATTCATTTTGGTACCACTGTCCCTTATTAGCAGTCACTCGCACATGAAGTCATAATTAGGCTTTTCATAAGGATCACCAACTTCCTTCAACTAAAGATCAAAGTCACATAAATCACTCAACTCTCCAAAGGCAGTCATTTTCTATCATACTCTTCACCTTCAGACTTCCAGTCAATCAATTAATACCTGATCTACTTCAGTCTTCTCTACAGTCTCCATCCAAGGTAGACCTTCTACTTCATCATTCTCCCGTATGACTATGTAGACGCTCCTTAGGCATAATGTAGGCACCAAGCTCCTGAACCAGAGTATAATCATCCTTCACCAAGGATATCCAACCAGATGATGTCCCAACACAAGTTAGAACATCTGCCACACACCAAGACATCATCACCAAGATTCTTGATATGCTCCCCCAACTGGACTTACTATAGCATAGTAATCCAAAGAACTAGAGAATTAACCTCTCATCCACCTTCAAGAAGAATAATCTCCTTGAGTCTTCAACTCATCACCCTTCTGCCCAAGAGTAACTTATTCCAAGATTATCCTCAATAATAATCAGCTGCCACACTCTGATTATCTTGATTCTTCGAATCCACTTCTGAGATCAACCAGATGCCACAGTTTGATCACCTCATTCATGAATCCTCATATGAAAACAATCAAATGTCACATTTTGACTTTTTCACGTTTGTCAGAACTCTCACAAAGATATCTTGATCCACCAAGGAAACTTGATCTTCAAGTCACATGTTCCACTTGCTCAAAAGCAAACACACTTAGTCTCCCTAAGCCATGTAACATCTTCTTAAACCACAGCTCCCGCAAACTGTATGAGATAGATCTTTTTGAAACAATCATAACTTCCATTATTGTAGATCACTTCTATCTTAAGCTGATGTGCCACATCACCAGCTGAGACTTCTGATGTTAAGCTAGATGTCAAAACATTATGATATCCAACTGTTGAATTCAGCTCTTCCTCCTGCCACTTAGAAGAACCTCCTCCCTTTGCAGAACCAGATTTCCATGCTCTCATAGACATGATTCAATAATCAAGTTTGAGTAGACAACCTTCATCCTGCTTAGAAACTCCAAAGACTTCAAACCTACCACATCTGAATCTTCAGTAAATAAGTAGTCCAAGACTACCCCATAGCAATACTAAAGAAAGTCACTTCCCTTAGTAGAGCCGTCAGTAGAAAGCCAGAGATAACATCCACACATCCTTGACCTTCACACACCATAATTCAAGTCGTCACACACCACCACACCACAAAGAGAAATATACAGCCACATAGAGAAAAGTAAATTCTCAACACTTCTGCAGTCCTGCACTTTTACATCAGACATATACAAAGTCTCCCGTCAATGTATATTGTCATTAGTTGAATGCACAACATCTTAGATAAACGCTCAGTTCCCGTCAGAGTATTCACAATCGGTTAGATGCACAACTTTATCAAATGCAGACAGATACTCAACTACAGTCAAGCTATTTATCATATGTGATACACAAGGTACGACATTTGATCTGGTCTGACATTCTTTTCCTGCACACTTGAGGCACTAGCTGATCCCTCTTTTGTTAAACCACACCACTGATCGCTTCAGATTAGGTAAGTGGCTTGACTTGATACTTCACCATGAGCACAACTAACTTTCTTTGGCTGAGAAAGAAAAGAACTGAAATGATGTTTCAACATCAGTACCGACATCAGTCTATATCACATTATACAACTGCTATGGCTTTGGAAACAACACCCATAGTAAACCACACATATCTCTTGTAGGGAACACACGAGAACATATCAATATCTGATCAACTACTGCAGCGACTTGCATAACAACTCTTCCAGAAGATTCTTCTTATAAGCACAAGGTTCAGAACTCTTGTCTAACTCAAGAGTGATAACTGCCATCCTTCTGCATACCATAGGCAATCTGCTACTTCCAATCCTTCAAGCCACAAAACTGAAAGAGCTCATGCAAACACCGATTGACCACAAACTGATTTATACTGCTACTGCACACACATTCTTGGATGCATTTTCCCTATAAAATTGTCCTCAGACATTTTAGATTAAACAAGGATCATTTCCTTCTCTTCTGCTATCAAGATAACTACCTTTTCTTTAACCAGCTCCAACTGAAATGCTATGACATTATGAACGACATCTCACAAATTGTTCAACTTCACAGCTTCAGTGATCCTTCAAAACAGCTACAATCTAATAGGTTTTTGACTTAGCATCTACCATAAGCTGCTAATGTGTATCGCGATGTCGAGACATTGACATATTACACTCAACTACTTTCTTGATGAATCTTCCTCTAGTTCATGATATTGAAAATCAGAAACATGTATCTTTCCAAGAGAATTCATCTCCAGATATACCAGAACCACATTGACATCATAACCAGGAAGATCCTCCTAATTAGGTCACCACAACTAAGCTTAAGAGATAACTTATCAAGATCTTCACTCCCGCATGAAAGATTTGACAGTGATACTCTTTTGCTTTGGCTCCACCCTCTTCTTTCACCATCAAGAAAATTGATAAAAAAGGAATCAATGTTTTGGACAGATTGGTCTTCAATGCCTGATTTGAAATATATTATTCTTAAAAAAAACTGAAACTTCCATGCCATACAGTATTTAATAAGATCCATTCACCTTATGATCACTACACTCCCAAAACAAAGATATGAGATACTCCTCAAGTATCTTTGACATCTCTAACCAAACGGTTGAAGCTGTCTTGCATAAACTACAACATCATAGAATATCCTACTGAGGAGACCAAACCCTAATGTCTTTCCAAGAGAATACCTTCTCACCACCAGAGATACAAGAACAAACCAGGGTTACATCAGATACCATGCAGCGGAGCACACAACAACTCCTCAAAAACCTTCAGGCACTACACAATAATCCTTGCACACCATCACCATAAACCAAGTGCCAACAAATCAAACTCACAACAGCAGTTCTCCTGTTAACAACAGACAGATACATAATCTATCATGAATAGTCCATCCTTCACTCCAAGGGATCATTAAAACAACCATAAGAACTGAACAAGTCCAAAATTCAGTAAAAATCTTCCTTGCTCAAGAACCAGAAAGTATTTTCCCTAGATCTCATCCAGAAATAGACAGGATGCCTGCTCTGATAACAATTGAAATTCTGGTATTAGATATGTGATGTTAAGTGTGATGTCACAACATCAATATCTGCAGTATGAACAAGATAATAAAAGCACTGAATATCACACAAGGATTGTTCACCCAGTTCGGTTCAACAACCTACATCTGGGGGTATACCAAGCCAGGAAGGAAGTCCACTATTAGTAGTATCAAATTACAGACTCAACAAACCAGTTGACAATCTACCTAATTTAATCACTACCCAATGACTCTTCTATCTAAGTCCACCCTAGATAAGAGACTCCATCTCACTCCCAATCATCGTAATGATGTCTAGCAATCAACATCTCCGCCACTGCATCAACAGCTTGATTTCCAACAGTTCTTCAATCACATGGAAGACACACTCATATGACACATCTTGGAGTTGCTTCAAAGCTTCCTCCAAGAACAATACAAAACTCATTACCTACAGGTTTCTGAGTTTGAACACAATGACCATCTCACAACCCGAGTGGTTCACTTAGACTAAGCCCTAATGATCTACATCTTGGACCCGTACCTATTCTAGATTACAAGCATTCTATTTATAACTTTTTCCCAACTGGATTTGGGCCTTCAAATCTTCTGCACCAAATCTGCAACCGATTCTCTCCTCAATAGATCTTCAATTTAAATCTTCATAATTAACTCTGATTATTCTCCATATCTTTTTGCATTAAATTAGCAACAAACTAATCTTCTTCATTAATGATTGCACCGAGAAATTCGCATCTAATCTAACTAACAGATCTCCTTAAATCAACATAATGCGCGCAGCCCTAAAAACATCACAACCTGATGTTTTAATGTTCTGGTATAGTGATGTCAAGACATCGCATGTGACATCACTCTTAAGCACTTTAACTCTTCAACACCTTAACTACTTTCACAAAATCAGAATGTTAACCAAACATAACAATAATGTTAGAAGCTCATGTTGAAACATCAACCATGACATTAACATTGTTTTACCAAAATTTCAGCCAATCACAAGAACTAACAAGTTGATTTATTCAAATCGACTCAAAATCTTGATTAATATGAGGCCATTTTCTTTTTTTATTGGTCAATGAAAGTCTAAATTCAAAGATTATCGATTTATCGATTTAAATCTTGATTAAGATGAGACCGTCACCTTTTTCTTTTCGTGTGATACGATTTTTGGAGAAGGATCCTTCATATCGTTTCTCCATTGTGTTTTAGCACAAATATTATTGAACGACCTCCAATAGTTTAATCTTCATCATAGAACGAGCTACGATGGTTTAGTTCTAAAGTGGACCCGATTCGTCGGATTAACAATTAACCACTAACTTTAACGTTTGTCCATATATTTCTTGGTTAGCTCTTTGTTTAGTTCTTGTTTCAAACATTGACCGGTTGATTGATACTTTGGCGTGGATTTCTCCTTGTGCTTTAGCTGCTGCAATTGTTCTTGAGTTTTTGTGTGCGCATCGAAGAGGCAATGGACCTTCTCCGTTAGGTACCCCTTGAGACCCAACTTTATCTTTCATGCCTCATTATAGGGTTTTATCCATGTTAGAAGCATATTAAGTACATTTGAAGTCCTACCTCAAAGTAGGCTCTGTTTGCGCATCGTGTTTAGTACTCAGATGTTGTGTATCTTCTTTTGTGTCAACATGTAGATGTTTGAATGCTTGTAAATTTATTTGCTTCCATTTCACCTTTGAGTCTTCTCTTCTTTCTCATAACAATAATCAAGACACTTAACAAATGCAACGAGCATTGTGCGCCATGAGCCTTAAGTACATAGGAAATGAAGAATGAGGGGTCTCCCTTCATTCTTCTAGAGTGTTTAACATACGTCCCATTGGGGGCGACCATGCGACGCATTCGCTCCTATGTCATAGACTTTAGTGCAATGTGAGTTTCAAACTAACTTCAATCCACTTCTGTCTAAAAAAACAAAAAACAAATTCAAATCTTTTTCATCCTTCGGGATTGTTGGGTTTCAAATCATTTTCAGAAAAGAGCACGTTACTTCCGTTCAGTCGCAAACAGACATCGACCCTAACTGCCGGACGCAAACCTAACGTCGCTCATAAAAAAAACTCTTAACCATTTTGGTCGTTACCACGAACTACGGACGCTCTGATTTCCTCTCTCTGGATAGATTGAGGATACATAGGCACAAGACGGCGATGTCTTGGCGAGCACTCTTCCCACCTTTCTTCCGTAGTAGCGTGAACTACGGATGCTCTGATTCTCATTCCAGATGAGATACATAGTCACGAGATGCGATATCTCGGCGAGTACACTAACAACTAACTCCCCTTTTCTCTCGCACCCTTGCGATCGAGACCAACCAGTTAACCGAGTCTTTTCTCTCGCCCTCGATGCCATCGAGACCCTTTCAACCCGTAGGTCGAACTACGACTGCTCTGATTTCCTCTCTCTGGTTAGATTGAGGATACGTAGGCACAAGACGGCGATGTCTTGGCGAGCAACCTTCCCCCCATTCACCCGTAGTCCTCTGAACTACGTTGACTCCGACTTTCCCATTGCATGAGGGAATACGTAGGCATAGGACGGCGATGTCCTATCGAGTCTCTTTTTTCTCTTTTAGTTTCCGTTTCTGTTTAGCAGTAGGCTTTAGATAACTCACCCTTTGATTAGACAACAAGCGTGGATCCCATCGAGTACGATAGACGCGTGGGGGTGCTAATACCTTCCCCTCGCGTAACCGACTCCCGAACCCGGACTATGGTTACGATGACCATGTCTTTCCTTTCTTCAGGTTTTCTTTGATTGCTTCCTTTCCCTGTGTCGGGACAAATAATGTTCGGTGGCGACTTTTCTGTTCTAGTTTCTCGCCGGTTGTTTTTTCTCAATTGCGCAACAAGCATGATTAAATATGAGTGAGCAGCAAACGATGTAATACTCAGTGTAAAAGAAGAAGTATTAGAAACACTAGTGTATATGAAGATTGAACTGAAGAAATGAAGAAACTTATGAGTGAGCAGTAAAGCACCACAATACAAAGAAGAAGAATGTTATTACTGTAGATTCTCTCTAAGTTAGATTAAGCTAAAATGTATGTTTACCCTGCTTATGTAGAATCATAATTATTGTAAACAAACCCTTGTAAGCAAACAGTTGTTTGCGTTCCCTAAAGGACCAGTTGGGTCATAGTTTATAGGGAGACTAAGGCAGTGTGTCTTAGTGTTGTTAGTCACTTGCAGTTGGCTTGTGCAGTGTATTATTTAAGAGACCAGTTAGGTCATAATTCCTAAGAAGTCTAGGACTGGCGAGTCTTAGAGGTTGTTGTTAGTCACCAGCAGTTGGCTCGTGCAATTGTAATCAGTTTGGCGGGTGGACTGGATTAGTTTGATAGTTTTCAAGTGAACCAGGATATATTGTGTGTCTTTCTATTGTTAGTTTATTTATGATCTTTGTTTGAGTTTCATAAAATGCTTTCAAAATGGTTAACCCAATTCAAACCCCCCCTTTCTTGTGTTTTTCTCACACCTTCACCATGCCATATACTAGAGAGAAAGGGGTTGCCCCTGTTGAAGTACGGACAGATGTGCGATAACCGTGAAGAGCAAATGGCAGCATTTCATGGTAGTCTTTGTAGGTTACAACCATCTTTTGAACAATATCATTGATGTTCTTGTTAGCCGCTTCTACTGCTCCATTCATCTTAGGTCGGTAGGGAGATGAGTTATGGTGTTTAATTTTGAACTCAACACACAACTCTTTCATTATCTTGTTATTCAAGTTAGATCCATTATCGGTAATGATCTGGCTTGGAACACCATAACGGAAGTTGAGATTTTTCTTGATAAATCGGACCACCACTTGTCGGGTTACATTGGTGTATGACGCTGCTTCGACCCACTTAGTGAAATAGTCAATGGCTACCAGGATGAACCGATGTCCGTTTGAAGCCTTGGTTCCGATCATGCCAATCATGTCGATTCCCCATATAGAAAAATGCCATGGAGAAGAAAGAACTTTGAGATGCGTTGGCGGTACATGGATTTTGTCAGTGTATATCTAACACTTGTGACACCTCCTCATGTACTTGTAGCAATCGGATTCCATTGTCAGCCAATAGTATCCTGCTCTCATAATTTTTCTCACCATTGTGTGTCCATTGGTGTGAGTGCCAAAGGATCCTTCATGAATCTCTTTCATCAACATATTTGCTTCTTTTCTGTCTACGCATCTGAGCAAAACCATGTCGAAGTTTCTCTTATAGAGTGTATCACTGTTCAGGAGGAAGTTGCCTTCCAGTTTTCTGAGAGTCTTCCTGTCTTTCCTGGATGCTCCTGGCGGGTACTCTTCTCTTTGAAGGAAACACTTGATATCGTGATACCAAGGTTTGTCATCTATGACTGCTTCAAGGCACATTATGTCGATCTTAGGTATGTCATTCCATTGACTTACAATAATCATGGAAGAGAGATTGGCTAGTGCATCAGCCATGTGATTTTCTTCATGAGGAATGTGATGAAACTCGATTCTATTGAAGAATGGTAACAACCTTCTCGCGTAATCTTTGTAAGGAATCAAACCTGATTGGTATGTGTTCCACTCTCCTTTGATCTGATTGATAACCAGGGTTGAGTCTCCATATACATCCAAGTTCTTAATTCTTAAGTCAATCACTTCTTCGAGACCCATGATACAAGCTTCGTATTCGGCCTCGTTATTTGTGCATATGAATGTTAATCTGGCAGTGAAAGGAATATGGGTACCCTGAGGTGTTACGAAGATTTCCCCAATTCTATTTCCATAAGTGTTGACAGCTCCGTCGAAAATTAGTCCCCATTGGGATCCTGATTCTGGCCCTTCATTGGGTAGCGGTTCATCGCAATCTTTCATTTTTAGGTACATGACATCTTTGTTTGGGAAGTTAAATTCGACTGATTCTTGATCGTCAATCGTTTGATGAGCCAAATGATCGGCTAAAATACTTTCTTTGACGGCTTTCTGAGCATGATATTCAATGTCATATTCTGATAACAACATCTACCAACGGGCAATCCTTCCTGTGAGAGCAGGATTTTCAAAGACATACTTGATCGGATCCATTTCAGAGATTAACCAAGTAGTGTGACAAATCATGTATTGGCGAAGACGTTTGGCTGCCCAAACCAGAGCACAACAAGTTTTCTCGAGCATAGTGTATCGAGTTTCACAGCTAGTGAACTTCTTGCTTAAGTAGTAAATGGCAGACTCTTTTCTTTTTGCCTCGTCTTGTTGGCCAAGTACACAACCCATGGAGTCTTCCAAGACTGTTAGGTAGATGATCAGTGGTCTTCCCTCCACTGGAGGAGACATAATAGGTGGATTCAACAGATATTCTTTGATATTGTCGAAAGGTTTTTGGCAATCTTCTGTCCATGCACAACTTTGATTCTTTCTGAGTAATTTAATGATCGGCGTGCATGTTACGGTCATAAGGGATATGAACCTTGAGATGTAATTGAGACGTCCCACAAATCCTCTGACCTGTTTTTTAGTATTTGGTGAAGGAATTTATTGAATGGCCTTGACCTTGTCAGGATCAACCTTAATTCCTTTCTGGTTGACGATGAACCCTAAGAGTTTTCCTGAGCGAACACCGAACGTGCATTTAATGGGATTCAAGCGGAGTTTGTATTTTATCAGACGCTCGAATAACTTTGACAGGTGTGTCACATGCTCTCCTTCTGTTTTAGATTTGGCAATCATGTCATCGACATACACTTCAATTTCTTTGTGCGTCCTGTAGTGAAACAGAGTTGTCATGGCCCTTTGATAGGTTGCCCCCGCGTTCTTTAGACCGAACGACATTACCTTGTAACAAAAGGTGCCCCATGGGGTGATGAATGAATTTTTCTCCATATCTTCCGGCGCAATTTTGATTTGACTATAGCCCGAGAATCCATCCATGAAGGAGAAGACTTTGAATTTTGCTGTACTGTCTACCAGGATGTCAATGTGTGGCAGGGGGAAGTCATCCTTTGGACTTGCTTTATTCAGATCCCTGTAGTCTACACACATTCTGACTTTTTTGTCCTTTTTCAGAATTGGCACCATGTTAGCTAGCCATTGAGGATATTCTGAGGTGGCAAGGAAACCTGCGTTAATCTGTTTCTACACTTCCTCTCTAATCTTGATAGTCATATCTGGATGAGTTCGTCTCAGTCTTTGTTTTACCGAAGGACATTCTGTTTTTAGCGGTAAACAATGTTCCACGATGCTGGTATCCAACCCTGGCATGTCCTGATAGGACCCAGCAAATACATCTGGAAATTCTTTGAGAAGTTTTATCAAATCTTCTAGGACAGTTGGACTGAGCAGTGCTCCAATCTTAACTTCTTTCCTCTCCTCTTCAGAACCCAAATTGACCGTTTCCAACGGCTCTTTGTGAGGCTCAATAGATCTTTCCTCTTGTCTGAGTAGTCGGGAGATCTCTTTTGGAATTTCTTCGTCCTCTTCTTCTTTAGCTTCAAATACCGAGAATTCAAAGTTGGGAGAAGGCATTGGATCGTATGTTTCAATGGGGGTTTAAAACAAGCAATCTGCATGATGTGATGATTCATTTTTTAGCAACGATAAAGAGAATGCAAGAGTGTGTGCAGTGTATTTTTTGAAAAATGCTTGTTTTTTTGGGTTGTTTTAGGATTACCATTTTCTGAAAAATGAAAAGTGAAAACAACAATAAATGTGGGAATTCAGAATGACATTATTTATTTATGATTTGTCGATTCTTGAAATACAGCCCTATAAAATAAAACTCTGTCGCTATGGGCGAAGCGAAGAGGGATATTTACAGAAAGGTAAGCCCTATAAAAACATCTGTTTCACCTGGGCAAGGTGAAAGGTTAAAACAAAGACGGTAATTACTTAGACTTATGGACGACTTTCGGGACATCGAAAGCAACCCAGTGGCGATGAACTCCTCTGTGAATCACAAAGTCTGGTATCCTCCTTCTTGGTTTGTCTTCAGAAACAACGCTGATTTCTGGCGGAGTAGGATCGTTGGAGTCTTCCTCTCAAGCAGAGTTGTCATAAACGAACTCTTCTGTTGTATCTTCCATAGTGTTTTCACTCTCAAGAGGATCTCCCCATCCAGTTAGATGGATGTCCTTGTATCTGATGCGAGAGCTTTCGGGAGCAGTATATTTGACTAGGAAGTCGTACTTGCCACTTGGCTATCCTAAAGTGTCCCATATTTTTGTGGAAGTGGACGAGTCATCTTCCTCAATGACGTTGACTTCAGGAAAAGCATAGTTAATGAATTCTTGTCCTGAAATCTTTGCAGATTCATCACCATGGTGTTGGATATTTTTGGAATGTCCTGAGTAATGATACCATGATTCGGTGGGGACGTGGGTATTCTTTTCAATATTACTCAGCTGATAGACATTGTTCGGCTGACTCTTCTACCCCAAGTCTTCTGTGTACGGCTTCCAGATAGGAAAGTCATCCAGGGGATCATAATAATCTTGGTTAAAGTTGTCTTTCATTAGATCATCTTCTAATGAATTGGGTGGAGCACGACATTCTTCAGGATCACAATCTCCATTGATCATCCGGACATCTGATCTCGGTATATATCTCGGGATCTGCTTTGGAAAACAAAATAGTATGTGCGTTTCTTCCTGAGACATATAACTGTTATCGTTGAGATAATATTTCCACTCCTCATCCATATCGGAGGAGTCACTCTCATTGATGGTGTGTACATCTTGAGACACTGGGTGGAGGAAGCCTCCACTGAGGAAGAAATCCTGAATGGGACGAAAACTTTCATCCTTCTTTTTAGTCTAGGCACAGGTTGAAGAGAAACCAAGACCTTTATTTATCTTGTTATCAGTAGGAATTACAATCTATCCCCATCCTGTTGTGTCATTACTCTTGATCACTTCAAGAGCGTCTTTGTATGAGGAAATCGATGTCCCTTTTTCTGGTCGATTCTCATTGCTCACCGAGAGTGCTTGGAACTGGGTTCCAACAACCTCATCTGGTTCTACATAGGAGAATGATGATAAGTTTCTCACAAGTAAGGTTTGCTCTCCGCAGACTGTGACTAACTTGTCATTCTTGACGAACTTCAGCTTTTGGTGAAGTGTCGAAGTGACTGCCCCATCTTCGTGTATCCAAGGTCTTCCTAATAAACAACTGTATGCTTCCCGGATGTCCATGACCTGGAAAGTGACTTGGAAAGTGTGAGGACCGATGGTTATGGGAAGATTTACTTCGCCGATAACTATTTTTCTAGATCCGTCAAAGGCTTTGACGATGATCTCACTGCCTCACATCGGGGCTCCTTGAAATGATAGTCGTATCAGAGTTGATTTTGGCATAACATTCAAAGATGATCCTGTGTCCACCAGTACGCTGGCTAAAGCATCGTCTTGGCAGTTGATTGTAATGTTAAGCGCCATATTATGATTTTTGCCTTCTTTCGGCAGTTCTTCATCACTGAACCCTAAGTTGTTATAGAAAGTGATGTTAGAGATGATGCTGTCAAATTGTCCTACCGTCACAACTTGTTCCACGAAGGCTTGCTCTAAGACTTTCTGCAGAGCTTCCCTGTGAGCTTCGGAACTAAGTAGGAGAGATAGCACAGAGATTCTAGACGGAGTTTGCAACAATTGGTCCACAATGTTGTACTCGCTTTTCTGGATGAGCTTCAGCATCTCATCGTTGTTCTTTACAAGTTTTGGATTACTGAATTGACCGACTTGTTGGTTAGGAACTTCCGTTTGAGGTTTCTTTTCTTTGATAGGTTCCCCAACTCCTCTGTTGAAGATTCGACCGCTCCGGGTAACTCGACTGATGTCGGCAATGTTCACGACGGAGGGTAATGGAGTTTCCTTTCCATTTTCGATGGTCGTTGTACCGTACTTGTAAGGGATAGCCTTCTCTGATTTGTAAGGTATTGAACCTAGCAGGTAGATAACCATAAGAGCTTTTTGATTTCTCTGACCGTTATAGGCAACCTCAATCAGTTCCTGGTTGGGAACTTTTCTACTATCAAGAGGGATTCTTGATTCACTGAGTAGAGGGATTATGGCGCAAATGTCTTTGGTCATTCCATGATTGGAGATTGCGACAGCGCTTTGACTTTGACCAGGGAGGCAGTCTTGTATCATGTTAATCGACCCAGAACTCGAACATGGTCGAATCTCTTTCCAGTCCAACTGGATTTGAAGAGCCGCTTGTACGAGATAACATCCTTGGTTATTTTTCGAGCATACTCTACAGCGCTCATAATTATGTGGTGGTACCTTACCACACTCGCTTTGTATGCAGTGCATCTTTACTAGATTTGTTTCCATTGAGTGGACATCACGACTTTGATGTCTACCAGGATTCCCGTCAGTCATGCTAATTTGTTGTGTTGCTTCATCCAGGTAGATCCGAAGCCACCAGTGGTCCAACAGGTGTTGAAGTGTTCTTTGTACAAGTGCACACCCTTGGTCGTCTTGACATCATTCTTCACAGTCTTGATAATCATGTGAAGCCAGAAAACTGAGCTTGACTTGCTTAACATGTAGTTCCACTAGACTGGTATTCATCAAGCGTATGTCAAAGATCTGAACCATATTGACTTGATGGTCATTTCTTTCATGGTAGTCTTGGATCCATCCGAGATCCATCTGACGTTGGAGGGCCTCTTGTACAACGGAGCATCCCTGATTGTTTGTAGAGTATACTGGACAAGTGTTGTAATCGTGTCGTGGAAGATTATAGTATTGACTCTGCCTTGAATGCATCGCCACCAAATTGACATTCATTGCAAGAATGTTGTGATTCTGAACAATGTTGGGATGTGCATGGGCCATGTTTACTTCATGAATCCTGTGATCTTGAATCCAACCCAGATCCATTTGTTCTTGTAGAGCTGCTTGTACTACAGAACACCCCTGATTGTTCTTTGAGCAGATATCACACTGGTGATAGTTATGAGATGGCATATGACCGTACCCGCTCTGTCTGCAATGCATCCTTACAAGATTGGTTCCAAATAGGAGCACATCGTGAATTTGATAACTGCAGCTAGATTCTTTCTCTATTAAATTCACTGCAGTCTTCTCATGTTGCGACAACGGGTTCGTCTGAACATTTGGATTAGTATCTTTGAAAGATAAGATCCCATTCCTGACAAGCTTCTGTATGTCAGACTTGAAGTTGAGACAGTTCTCAATGTTGTGCCCCGATCCTCCTTGATGGTAAGGGCAAGTTTGATCCGCTTTGAACCAAAAAGGCGGATTTTCTGGTACTATAAGAGGAGTCCTGGTTTGGACGTGCCCCTTGGCCAGTAGAAGTGGAAATAGTTCTACGTATAACATCGGTATAGGGTCAAACCCTGATGGTCGTGTCGTACGATTGTTATTATTGTACTGTGGACGAGCCTGTTGAATAGGCTGTTGCGGCCTTTGCTGATACTGTTGTTGACTTAGTTGGTTTTGAGCAACCTGAGGTTGATACGTCGGAGCTGGCGTTGGGTTAATAGTGGGAGTTACCGCCGCTACTGGTTGATACCTTTTCCTTTGCTTTCCTAGAGAGATATTACTAATATCCTGCTCTTTCTTCTTTTGGAAAGAACTACCTTATCTCTTAGTACTGCTAGATGGCTCTTCATCTTTGACCAATCATCTTTCTCGGACTGCTTCTTCAAGGCGTACTCCCATGTTCACCATTTCAGTGAAGTCACTGGGCGCACTGGCGACCATTCGGTTGTAATAAAACGAGCTTAAGGTTTTCAAAAAGATCTTGGTCATCTCCTTTTCCTCAAGAGGGGACAGATCTGAGTGGCAATTTCACGCCATCTCTGAGCATATTCTTTAAAAGTTTCTTTGTCCCTTTGTGACATTGCTCTAAGCTGATCCCTATCCGGTGCCATGTCCAAATTGTATTTATACTATTGAACGAAGGCTGCGCCGAGATCTTTGAAAGTACTGATCTTGGTGCGGTTTAAACCCATGTACCATTTGAGTGTGGCACCGATTAAACTGTCTTGGAAGTAATGGATCAGTAGCTATTAATTTTCTGTCTGGGTAGACATTTTTCGAGCGTACATCACCAAATGACTTTGAGGGCAAGAGTTTCCTTTGTATTTTTCAAAGTCAGACACCTTGAATTTGTGCGGTATCTTTACATTAGGAACCAAACAGAGGTCTGCAGCGCCTTTTCCAAATAAATCTTGACCTCGAATGGCATGCAGTTCCTTCTGCATTTCCAAGAATTGTTCTTGGAACTCATTCATCCTTTCGTACATATCTTTGTTTCCACCAGAAATTGTTTGTGGAATCTGTCCTTCCGGGACAGTGTGTACCACTGGTTGTGGTATAGAAATTATAGCGGTGAATCTTGGCACTTCAGTGCCCTAAAGTTTGTAACCTTCAGGCGTTGCTGTCGTAAACCTTACATCTTCACTTTCCTGAAGTTTGTAACATTTAGGTCCAATGGTTCCTGCTACGGCTTATGGGTCTTCAGTGACCGGTGGGATGTACCCTTCAGGTATAAAGTTGAGAGGCATGCCCTAGGGGCGACCTTTAGGCATGTTATACCGAGGATGATTCTCAGGGGCCTCCATAATGGGCGTAGATGTGATCTCTGAGATTACAGTCTTTTGATGCCGCTGCTCCTGAGCTGCTGCCAGGGATTGCATGTCACCGTGAAGTTTTTCCAAACTTTCCTTCAGAGCGTCGATTTCTTCTCTCAGCTCTCTGTTCTCTTCCTCGAGATCGTCCATTTTCTTTTGTTGATTGGCCCGAGTATTGTATGAGTGAGACTATTTGACTCTAGAATTGTGACACATACGTGAGACTCAAAGATAAGAAAAATGCATTATGTGAGAATGATTAATGATATGCAATGACATATTTTTCGTTTTTGTTTTACTAAAGACGAAACTTCAACAAATAGATTACAAATATCATACGGTGGGGGAGACCCCTTTTATTGAATTCGAAAAAGTGCAGTATTTTACAAGGAAAAGTACAGTTTTTTACAAAGTGTTGTAAGGAAAATGTCTAAGCTCATGGATCCTGAGTCCTCTCTGAAGAGAACTCAGATGTTGGTTTTGGTAGTTTGCTTTTCTTTGATCGGGGCTCTTCAGCCGTTGTCGGGTTGTCAGTCCTTTGCCAAGTGAAAGGAGCGAGCAAATTTCTTCGGTCTTCCTGACTTTCCACAGTATTCTATTCTAATATCTCAAACTTCTTAACGAGGGTAAGGCATCCTCAGCTTGAGGGCTCTAGTTTGCACCCAATGGAGATAAGGTTCCATGGAGGTACAGTTTAGTCTTCCCAGAGACTCTCTTCCTTTCTTGTGAATAAGTTGCCAGGCATGCACTATTTCCTTCTTTAGTGCCCTGTCATTTTCCCCTTCCTTGAAGGAAAGACCTTCCAGATGAACGTTATGTGGAATATTCTTCATCGGGTATCCGAGTTGACGGCGAGCTAAAATTGGGTTATAGTTGATTCCTCCTTTAGTTCCAATAAGGGGTACGTTAGGGAAATTTCCACATTTGTCTATGATCTCTATCCCTTCATAAATCCTATTGTACCAATCTATATCAGAGTTGGTAAGAGACATAATCCTTTGTGACCAATGTAGAGTACTCTTGTGATCCCAAAAAGCAGCAGACTTGCGCAAATGGGAAATGAACCATTTGTAGAGTAAGGGTACACAGCATGAGATCATTCCTCCGCTCTACAAATTCCTTAAGTGTACATAATGATAAGCATCTGCGAGCAAGGTTGGTACGGGGTTTCGCTCTAAAAAAATATCTTATTGATTAACTTAACTCATAAAGCAAGAGTCGCCACCGCACTTTTATTTTATCCAAAAGGAAAGGAAAAAGAGCGAACAAAACCTACACAAGCTCCAAAACAAGAACAAGTAAACAAAGCCTGGGTAAGGGGGTTGGTTACGTTAAGGGAAAGTGTTAGCACCCAAAATGCCTATAGTACTCTATAGGAACCCTTTGAAATATTTATGCTTTTGGTCTGAAAAGGTTTGTTTGAAAAGAGATTGAGGAGGTGATAAGAGAAATTGTTTTTAAGATTTTTATGTTTGGAGAGACTTATCACCTCATGCCTACATACCCACAAAGTGCAATATAGGATCAAAACCCCGTAGTTCGTGGTACAAAGAATGAAATTTGTTTGTTTTAGTTGTTTTTAAATGTAAAGACAAGTCGTCATTTCCAAGCGAATAATTCCGCTTAAAGAGATTAATCATGTCTAAATTTATGAAAAAGTTTTAGAAAGAGAAATTGCATAAGGCACAAAAAGAGATTGATGAGTTTGGTGTTTTTTAAAGTCTTTTGAAAAAGGTGTCAATATGCTTATGTAGTTTAGCATTTGTTAAGAAATGAAAACAAAAGAGTAAAATCACTTGAAAAAGTCAAGGTTTGATTATGAAAGAGGTGATAGTTTGAAATCAAGAAGGTTTTGAAAAAGGGAGAAAGTTTTGAAAATTGAAGAATGGGTGGAGAAGAAGTGACTATCCTAAAGCATAAAGTAAAAGCTAAGGATAAGAATAGACTAACCACACAAGCAAGCTCCATAGTCTTCGAACCATAATTCCAAAGCAAAGGGAGAAGGTCCTAGTTCTAAGGCCAAGGATCCATGAATAGCATTGAAGTCCAAGGTCTAGGTGAAAAACTACATGTCCATTGCAAAGGATAGTAACCATAGTCCAAGATTAAGAGCACAAGTTTTTTAGAGGTTTTGGCCTTTATTAATGGTTTTGGTCCAAGTAGACAAAGAGAAAAAGGCATAAGTATAAACATGTGTTCAACAGACAAAGGAAAAATTGCGGAAGCATAAACATGATATGAAATGATAAAAATGGAGCATAAAAGTAAAAGAGAGATAGGGAGCAAGAAGGAAACATAAACAAGATTAGTACAATAGTATTGTTATTAAGTTAGTGATTAGTAGTATGTACATAATAGTATCACCAATTATTCCGTCTCGCGCCTTGAACTATAATGATTAAACAATGTACTTAGGTCAAGGTTGATGAAGACTTATTAGAAGATTGATAGAATCAAAGCCTCTACACAACAAGCTTCAAAGATTTTGAACCTAATACAAAAGATTAACCATCCTTAAGCTTACACAAGCAAAAGGTTTGGGCCACAAAAAGTCAGAATCTTTGCTTTCACCAATTCTTGCACTCTAGCTTTCAATGCATAGCAACCTTCTAAGTTATGGCCTGCCCCAACTCGATGGAACTCACAGTGAAGATCAGCCCTATAGCCGGCTGGGAGAGGATTTGGAGTAGAAGGTAGATCCCTCATTGTAATTAACCTTTTCTTTACAAGATCTGGATACAGCTTAGTGTAAGACATCGAGATAAGATCAAAGTTAACCCTATTGTGATTCTGATTTTGTCTAACAGCTTGACGAGGAGCTTGAACTGGTTGAGCATTGACAACAGGAGCAACTGCAGCTACATATTATTGTTGCCTGCGACGAGGTTTCCCTTCAACTGAAAAAGAAAGGGTATCACCATCCTTTTTCTTTTGAAAATTCCCAGCATACTTTTTAGCACCACTAAAGGCTTCAGCATTGGTAATCTTTCCTTTCTTGATACCTTCTTCTAGTCTTTCTCCAATAGCGACTAGGTCAGCAAAACCAGATGATACACTGCCTATCATCTTTTCCCAAAAGAGTGTTTGAAGAGTGTCCATGAACAAACCAGTCAATTTCTTTTCTGCCAAAGGTGGCTCCACTTGAGCAGCTAGCTCTCTCCAGCGTTGAGCGTACTCTTTAAAGGATTATTTTTCTTTCTGAGACACATTCTGCAATTGGCGGCGGTCAGGCGCCATGTCCAAATTGTACTTATATTGCTTTAAGAAAGCATCAGCCAAGTCTTTCCAGCTTTGGATACGGTTCTTCTCAAGTCCTATATACCATTTGATTGAAGCCCCACTCAAGTTGTCTTAGAAACAGAGAATGAGCAGTTTGTCATTGTTGGTATGGGCATCCATCTTGCGGCAGTACATCACCAAGTGGCTTCTGGGACAAGTGTGCCCCTTGTATTTATCAAAATCAGGAGTTTTGAATTTTGCAGGCATAACCAAGTCTAAAACCAAGCACATGTCCATTGCGGAAACACTAAAGACATCACTTCCTTCCATGGCTCTTACCCTTTTGTCCAGAGTTTTCCATTGCTCTCTGACTTCTTCAATGTATCCAGGTTCTCCCTGACTTTTGGATTGTGGACTAGCAGCATGGTACACGAAAGGAGGATTCTCAGGAATAACTTGAGCAACAGAATACACAACAGGCAGAGATTCGGTGAACAATGGAGCTGAAGATACTGGCAGTATAGACTGGACAACCACAGGAGTAGTTGCAAAGGGTGGCGAGTAATTCAGAGGTAACCCAAATTCTAGACAAGCAGAAGCTGGTTGCTGTGTTAGTGGAGGGTTAACAACAATAGGTGAGATTTCGTAGATCACAGTCCTCTGAGGTAGTTCACCTCTAGCAATCAGAACTTGCATCATTTCTGTGAGTTTGGTCATGTTGGCCTTCAACTCATCAATTTCCATTCTGACTTCAACATTCTGTTGTTCTTGGTTTTCCATTCTCAATCTGACAGCAACTCTAGTTCCATAGTTGTGTCAAGGAAACAACTTGACGGTGAACAGATAACTGAAGAAGGAGACAATTGAGATAAGTTTCTGAGACAACTGGGAAGAATGCATATGTATGCTCATGGATGCAAGAGTGAATGAATGTAACAACCACAAACAAGATAACACAAAGCACACAGGTTCAAAGGGTTCGAGTCACGAGCATGGAGTCGAGGTTAAGAAACCAACCCACAAAGGTATGTACTAAGGGTATAACACCTGCCGAACAAGGTTCTAAAGAAGTTCCCAGAGTCTATAACCCATATTTCAGATATTATCGATTTCCCAACTACTTGGTAGTCAATAATATTCTCAAGAGAGTCTCGTCTGAGTGTGGTATCGCGTAACAACTGATTCAAGTCTACACCTCAATGGCCACCGCACCACGTCCTAATAAGGCCAAGATGGGTAAAAGGGTTCTAAAGTTCTCAGCTTCGGGTCCTCAGATCAAGAAGCATAATGGGTTTGCCATTTCTGGTCTGCCATTATTGCCTCTTGGGAGGAGTGCCTTAACTGAGTCCTCGGGAATGGTCGCTAGAGTCGACAGCTATCTAGGGAACATCTAATAACCTGCATCAACATACAGTATCAGATATCTCCTAGAGGAACCTCGTCTGGTTGTGGGTCTCGTGAACACTCCACGTGGTCACCACCATGCGAGCGACACGAATATCCACTCTAAATCCTAAGTGTGTACTCAAGCCTGGGTATTGGGCTTATCTCACCACACAGATCACCAAGCACCCTGACAGAACAAACAATAACAAACAAATCCACCAAAAAGCGATAAATAAATCAAAGTAGGCCAAACCCACTAAAAGCCAGAAATCCCCAGCAGAGTCGCCACTTTTCTGTAGCGGCAAAATCGTGAGTGTAAGTTATTGATTAACTTAACTCATAAAGCAAGAGTCACCGCCACACTTTTATTTTATACAAAAGGAAAGGAAAAAAGAGCGAACAAAACCTACACAAGCTCTAAAACAAGAACAAGTGAACAGAGTCTGGGTAAGGGGGTTGGTTACGTTAAGGGAAGGTGTTAGCACCCAAAACGTCTATAGTACTCTATAGAAACCCTTTGAAATATTTACGCTTTTGGTCTGAAAAGGTTTGTTTGAAAAGAGATTGAGGAGATGAGAAGAGAAATTGTTTAAGATTTTTGTGTTTGGAGAGACTTATCGCCTCATGCCTACGTACCCACAAAGTGCAATATAGGATCAAAACCCCTTAGTTCGTGGTACAAAGAATGAAAATTGTTTGTTTTGGCTATTTTTAAATGTAAAGACAAGTCGTCATTTCCAAGCGAATAATTTCGCTTGAAGAGATGAATCATGTCTAAACTTATGAAAAAGTTTTTGAAAGAGAAAGTGCATAAGGCACAAAAAGACATTGATGAGTTTGGTGTTTTTTAAAGTCTTTTGAAAAAGGTGTCAATATGCTTATGTAGTTTAGCATTTGTTAAGAAATTAAAAGAAAATAGTAAAATCACTTGACAAAGTCAAGGTTTGATTATGAAAGAGGTGATAGTTTGAAATCAAGAAGGTTTTGAAAAAGGGAGAAAGTTTTGAAAATTGAAGAATGGGTGGAGAAGACGTGACTATCCTAAAGCATAAAGTAAAAGCTAAGGATAAGAATAGACTAACCACATAAGCAAGCTCCATAGTCTTCGAACCATAATTCCAAAGCAAAGGGAGAAGGTCCTAGTTCTAAGGCCAAGGATCCATGAATAGCATTGAAGTCCAAGGTCTAGGTGAAAAACTACATGTCCATTGCAAAGGATAGTAACCATAGTCCAAGATTAAGAGCACAAATTTTTTAGAGGTTTTGGCCTTTATTAATGTTTTTGGTCCAAGTGGACAAAGAGAAAAAGGCATAAGCATAAACATGTGTCCAACAGACAAAGGAAAATTGCGGAAGCATAAACATGATATGAAATGATAAAAATGGAGCATAAAAGTAAAAGAGAGATAGGGAGCAAGAAGGAAACATAAACAAGATTAGTACAATAGTATTGTTATTAAGTTAGTGATTAGTAGTATGTACATAATAGTATCACCAATTATTCCGTCTCGCGCCTTGAACTATAATGATTAAACAATGTACTTAGGTCAAGGTTGATGAAGACTTGTTAGAAGATTGATAGAATCAAAGCCTCTACACAACAAGCTTCAAAGATTTTGAACCTAATACAAAAGATTAACCATCCTTGGGCTTACACAAGCAAAAGGTTTGGGCCACAAAAAGTCAGAATCTTTGCTTTCACCAATTCTTGCACTCTAGCTTTCAATGCATAGCAACCTTCTAAGTTATGGCCTGCCCCAACTCGATGGAAATCACAGTGAAGATCAGCCCTATAGCCGGCTGGGAGAGGATTTGGAGTAGAAGGTAGATCCCTCATTGTAATTAACCTTTTCTTTACAAGATCTGGATACAACTTAGTGTAAGACATCGAGATAAGATCAAAGTTAACCCTATTGTGATTCTGATTGTGTCTAACAGCTTGACGAGGAGCTTGAACTGGTTGAGCATTGACAACAGGAGCAACTGCAGCTACATATTATTGTTGCCTGCGACGAGGTTTCCCTTCAACTGAAAAAGAAAGGGTATCACCATCCTTTTTCTTTTGAAAATTCCCAGCATACTTTTTAGCACCACTAAAGGCTTCAGCATTGGTAATCTTTCCTTTCTTGATACCTTCTTCTAGTCTTTCTCCAATAGCAACTAGGTCAGCAAAACCAGATGATACACTGCCTATCATGTTTTCCCAAAAGAGTGTTTGAAGAGTGTCCATGAACAAACTGGTCAATTTCTTTTCTGCCAAAGGTGGCTCCACTTGAGCAGCTAGCTCTCTCCAGCGTTGAGTGTACTCTTTAAAGGATTCTTTTTCTTTCTGAGACATATTCTGCAATTGGCGGCGGTCAGGCGCCATGTCCAAATTATACTTATACTGCTTTAAGAAAGCATCAGCCAAGTCTTTCCAGCTTTGGATACGGTTCTTCTCAAGTCCCATATACCATTTGATTGAAGCCCCACTCATGCTGTCTTAGAAACAGTGAATGAGCAGTTTGTCGTTGTTGGTATGGGCAGCCATCTTGCGGCAGTACATCACCAAGTGGCTTCTGGGACAAGTGTGCCCCTTGTATTTATCAAAATCAGGAGTTTTGAATTTTGCAGGCATAACCAAGTCTGAAACCAAGCACATGTCCATTGCGGAAACACTAAAGACATCACTTCCTTCCATGGCTCTTACCCTTTTGTCCAGAGTTTTCCATTGCTCTCTGACTTCTTCAATGTATCCAGGTTCTCCCTGACTTTTGGATTGTGGACTAGCAGCATGGTACACGAAAGGAGGATTCTCAAGAATAACTTGAGCAACAGAATACACAACAGGCAGAGATTCGGTGAACAATGGAGCTGAAGATACTGGTAGTATAGATGGGACAACCACAGGAGTAGTTGCAAAGGGTGGCGAGTAATTCAGAGGTAACCCAAATTCTGGACAAGCAGAAGCTGGTTGCTGTGTCAGTGGAGGGTCAACAGCATTAGGTGAGATTTCGGAGATCACAGTCCTCTGAGGTAGTTCACCTCTAGCAATCAGAACTTGCATCATTTCTGTGAGTTTGGTCATGATGGCCTTCAACTCATCAATTTCCATTCTGACTTCGACATTCTGTTGTTCTTGGTTTTCCATTCTCAATCTGACAGCAGCTCTAGTTCCATAGTTGTGTCAAGGAAACAACTTGACGGTGAACAGATAACTGAAGAAGGAGACAATTGAAATAAGTTTCTGAGACAACTGGGAAGAATGCATATGTATGCTCATGGATGCAAGAGTGAATGAATGCAACAACCACAAACCAGATAACGCAAAGCACACGGGTTCAAAGGGTTCGAGTCACGAGCATGGAGTTGAGATTAAGAAACTAACCCACAAAGGTATGTACTAAGGGTATAACACCTGCCGAACAAGGTTCTAAAGAAGTTCCCAGAGTCTATAACCCATATTTCAGATATTATCGATTTCCCAACTACTTGGTAGTCAATAATATTCTCAAGAGAGTCTCGTCTGAGTGTGGTATCGCGTAACAACTGATTCAAGTCTACACCTCAATGGCCACCGCACCACGTCCTAATAAGGCAAAGATGAGTAAAAGGGTTCTAAAGTTCTCAGCTTCGGGACCTCGGATCAAGAAGCATAATGGGTTTGCCATTTCTGGTCTGCGATTATTGCCTCTTGGGAGGAGTGCCTTAACTGAGTCCTTGGGAATGGTCGCCAGAGTCGACAGCTCTCTAGGGAACATCTAATAACTTGCATCAACATACAGTATCAGATATCTCCTAGAGGAACCTCGTCTGGTTGTGGGTCTCGTGAACACTCCACGTGGTCACCACCATGCGAGCGACACGACTATCCACTCTAAATCCTAAATGTGTACTCAAGCCTGGGTATTGGGCTTATCTCACCACACAGATCACCAAGCACCCTGACAGAACAAACAATAACAATCAAATCCACCAAAAAGCAATAAATAAATCAAAGTAGGCCGAACCCACTAAGAACTAGAAATCCCCAGCAGAGTCGCCACTTTTCTGTAGCGGCAAAATCGTGAGTGTAAGTTATTGATTAACTTAACTCATAAAGCAAGAGTCACCACCACACTTTTATTTTATACAAAAGGAAAGGAAAAAGAGCGAACAAAACCTACACAAGCTCTAAAACAAGAACAAGTGAACAGAGTCTGGGTAAGGGGGTTGGTTACGTTAAGGGAAGGTGTTAGCACCCAAAACGTCTATAGTACTCTATAGAACCCTTTGAAATATTTACGCTTTTGGTCTGAAAAGGTTTGTTTGAAAAGAGATTGAGGAGATGAGAAGAGAAATTGTTTAAGATTTTTGTGTTTGGAGAGACTTATCGCCTCATGCCTACGTACCCACAAAGTGCAATATAGGATCAAAACCCCTTAGTTCGTGGTACAAAGAATGAAAATTGTTTGTTTTGGTTGTTTTTAAATGTAAAGACAAGTCGTCATTTCCAAGCGAATAATTCCGCTTGAAGAGATGAATCATGTCTAAACTTATGAAAAAAATTTTGAAAGAGAAGGTGCATAAGGCTCAAAAAGACATTGATGAGTTTGGTGTTTTTTAAAGTCTTATGAAAAAGGTGTCAATATGCTTATGTAGTTTAGCATTTGTTAAGAAATGAAAAGAAAATAGTAAAATCACTTGACAAAGTCAAGGTTTGATTATGAAAGAGGTGATAGTTTGAAATCAAGAAGGTTTTGAAAAAGGGAGAAAGTTTTGAAAATTGAAGAATGGGTGGAGAAGACGTGACTATCCTAAAGCATAAAGTAAAAGCTAAGGATAAGAATAGACTAACCACACAATCAAGCTCCATAGTCTTCGAACCATAATTCCAAAGCAAAGGGAGAAGGTCCTAGTTCTAAGGCCAAGGATCCATGAATAGCATTGAAGTCCAAGGTCTAGGTGAAAAACTACATGTCCATTGCAAAGGATAGTAACCATAGTCCAAGATTAAGAGCACAAGTTTTTTAGAGGTTTTGGCCTTTATTAATGTTTTTGGTCCAAGTGGACAAAGAGAAAAAGGCATAAGCATAAACATGTGTCCAACGGACAAAGGAAAAATTGCGGAAGCATAAACATGAAATGAATTAATAAAAATGGAGCATAAAAGTAAAAGAGAGATAAGGAGCAAGAAGGAAACATAAACAAGATTAGTACAATAGTATTGTTAGTAAGTTAATGATTAGTAGTATGTACATAATAGTATCACCGATTATTCCGTCTCGCGTCTTGAACTATAATGATTGAACAATGTACTTAGGTCAAGGTTGATGAAGACTTGTTAGAAGATTGATAGAATCAAAGCCTCTACACAACAAGCTTCAAAGGTTTTGAACCTAATACAAAATATTAACCATCCTTGGGCTTACACAACCAAAAGGTTTGGGCCACGAAAGATCAAGTTCCGATTCAGAGGAAGGGACAAATGTAGTGCTATGTTAAGCAATCGCCAAGTAACTTATGTAAAAGTCACCCTACTCGAGGCTGGTCAAGAGTGTTATTTGTGCTAATGCATGCTAGATGAACGATATGTAAATCGTCATCCAAAAGCAATACCGCACGAAAAGAAAATAGGTAGCGATCTAGTCTTGATCAAGAATTCAACAAAGAAATTCTAAGATCCTTAAGACTTTCATTGATCAAAATAAAAAGAAATAGATGAAGAGAAAGCCAAATTGAATTACAATTTCAAGAACCTTTCATCTTCAAGTTCAATCACCTTTAATTGATAGGTTTAAGTGTGAAAACATATCACTAATTCAAAGCACCTCAAATGAATTCAACAATTCATTTAAAGAAAGATTTGAACTAATGAATGTTTAATTACTTTAACTATATCCAAAGTCCATTGAAATTGAGGAGAAATTAATCTCAACAATGCACTTCAAGGCCAAAACAAGAAGAAAGGGGAAGGAAAAGGAAGAAAAACCAAAACAGCCCAAAAAACAAGCAAAAAGTACATTCTGGACGCTGGTTAACAGATTAACCATTTGCAGTGCAATTTGGTTAATCGATTAACCAGTGTAAAATTACAGTTGTTTTTGGACACTGGTTAATAGATTAACCATTTGCAATGCAATTTGGTTAATCGATTAACCAGTGTAAAATTGTAGTTTTTTGCGTAGAAAACAACTGTTAATCGATTAACCAATTCGTGCTTGTTTTGGTTAATCGTTTAACACTGTAAAAACAGCAGAAAATCAATTTGAAAATTACAAAATCCTTGATCAATCATTTCTTCAAACACCTCATGATCAAGGATGCAATTGTGCACGAAATTTTGAGTAAAACAACAGCAAAAGCCAGCCATCAAACACAATTACAAGATCCAAAGGATTAAGTAACAAGAATCCGCCAAGGATCTGCATTATGGAAGATGAAATTGAAGCTTCAACAATGGTGAAAGATGAATTGCCACTTCAAAATCTGAAAACTCCTTCAAATTGTTCCAGAATCTAAACTCCAAAGCCTTGATCTACAAGAATTGATGAAGAAAAACAAGTTGGATGAAGGTTTAGCTCAAAGTTGAACAAGATTCAATGTGAATTCTTGTTAACTTTCAAGAGAAGAAAAAGTGAGCTTTGAGTGAATTTTGTGGTTGGGGAGAGAAATTGCAAGAGGTTTTTTGGCTATCAAAAGCTTGAAGAATGAATGAAATGAGGGTTCTATTTATAGAGTTTAGGCTTGGAAATTTTGGTGGTTTGGAATTTGGTTTGGAAATGAAAATTAGGGTTGGAATTTGAATTTGGAGGGAAAATTAAGATCAAATGGTGATTAGTGAGGGTGTATGGTGGGAATTAATTGTGATTATGTAGGGGAATTAAAATGAGGTGGTTTAGAATATTCTCATGATGAAATATTTGAAAATTGGTGCCAAAATGTTGCAGAATTTGAATTTGCTGTTTTTTGCCAAAAATTGCACGTGTTAATCGATTAACCATTTATAGTGCAAAATGTGTTAATCGATTAACACAGTGAAAAAATGAGAGAATATACTTTTTGATTTACTGTCTTGGCTCTGGCTCGATTCTTTTGACTTGTCAAAGAAGGCATGGAAATAAACACATGAACCTTGGAGTCTCTTGAATAATAATAAATTAAATCTTGGAAACTCTTGATCAGATGAATTTTTGAATTATGTGCAAATCAACTTTGACTTTATCAAATGAAATTCATTCGAGCTGAGGACTGTTTGATATCCTTGGTTCCCTTCCTGAAAAAAAAAATTAGTAAAGAGGAGACACACATTTTTTTTTGGATTTTTATTAAAGGCTAGTAAACATAAGCAAATAAAGGCAAATAAGAAACACACAGTTGCTCAGTGATTCCTCCAAGGTATAAACCCAAAGAAGAGAGGGATATAGGAACCAAAGCATGATCTTGTTTGTGGTATGAGATGCAAAAAATGAGATGTGAATGATATGTGGAATCTTAGGGGTCAAAAATTAGGGTCTTACAGCTGCCCATATTTAAGTTTCTTCTATCGGGAGATATAAAGATATTTAAATACAAAATGCTATATTTTGTAGCCCTAAGATGCCACAAGATGATATGAATGCAAAGGATAAAACACACTGCGGGGAGACAAAAAACAAGGGATTTACGATAAATTGAGAGAGATGACGCGAAAAGACACGTCGGGGAACACAAGTTATTTCTGGATATCTGTCAAGGTGACAAGAATATCCATCAATAGTTGGAAACAGAGGGACAAGACCCTGGAAGACGAGTAGTGACATCCAAGAATGACATTGGAAAGAAACTACGAACGAGACAAAAGGTATGTCAAAAGATGTCCAAGAATGGCATTAGACAACAACAAGAAAGTTTCTAGTAAAAACAACAGCGTCATTCAAGAATGGCATTGGATGAAGGGAACTACAACATTCAAGAATGGCATTGAATGGGGCAACTAAACTTCCATTTGAAAAAACATCACTGGGGACATCCAAGAATGGCATTGAATGGCAAGGTTAAACATCAGAGATATCCAAGAATAGCATTGGACTTGGCTGGGGGAAAGGTATCCAAGAATGGCATTGGAAAAAAGAGGATAAACATCAAAGATATCCAAGAATAGCATTGGACTCCGTTGAGGAAAAGATATCCAAGAATGGTATTGGATAAAGTGAAAAAGAACTTTCAGGAATGACACTGAAAGTAAAGGCTACATTCAGAAATGACACTGAATGAACAGATAAAACTTTCAGGAATGGTACTGAATGAACAGATAAAACTTTCAGGAATGGCGCTGAAAGTAAATGAGAAAACTCATCCAGGAACGGCACTGAATAAATAGATAAAACTTTCAGGAATGACACTGAAAGATATCCAAGAATCTGTTGGGATTACAGAAGAAAGACAGAACTTACAGGAATAACACTGGGAGAAACAAGAGGAACAAGGTATCCAGGAATGGCACTGGAGATCAAAAGAGACAAACATCCAGGAATGGCACTGGAGTGAAAGAAAATAAAGATCCAGGAATAACAAACGTCTAATAACAGCATTAGATGCACAGGGAAACAACAACATCCAGGAATGACACTGAATGAAAAGACAGGTAAATGTTTGGTGGGTGCCAAGTAAGTTGGACTTTGATCACAAGGTAAAATGTTGACAGCAACAGGACCTCGGGAAATGCATTTGAGCGTGAAGTACACTTCGAGCTATGAAAATATTTCCATGTATGATATATGAATGATTTATGTATGCAATGCAGATGATAGGGACAATCAAGATAGAGTCTTTTGTGAGGGAAGAAAAAGAACTCTGATTCCTCAACACAGGGAACACTGCTAACTCTGCTTGGAGAGAAGATATTGACCACATCTCTCTCACTTATGAATTGTATCAGGATGATGGTCTTTTGAGGAAAGACATCTTGAGGATTCTTGAATAAATTTGCCCCAGATTGATTGACTGATGAGGATAAACTGATCATAGCTTCAGTTTGACTGCTGCATGGGAAAAAGATTGATCATGGCTTTAATTCTTGAAATAAATGCTGAGGATAAACTGATCATGGCTTCAGTTCTTGAAATGAATGTTGAGAAGGCTAAACTCAGTATGGGTCTTGAAAGAGATCTTCTAGCTAATCAATTCTGAGAATAATTTGCACTGAGCAACAAATCTTGAACTGATTCACAATAAGATCTGGAAATAATGTGCCCCTGATAGGATCACTGACCAAGTTTCTCAACTGTTTGAAATTTCTTGATGAGGAAAGTTTTCCTGCAAATAAAATCATTCATTCATGGTAATTTTAATGCAAATCTCATGCAATTTTGAAATCAAAAATCATTTTTGAAATGATATTATTGATGTATAGCAAATGAAGCACTTGTCAAAACACGATGATTTAGTCATTCGAAAATGAAAGATAGAGCAAAGGTATGACATCAAAACAAATGATTGGCAACAATCTTAGGAGTCAATTTACGCAACCTTGTTGTAGTATGCTTTCAAAAGAAACCTGGCTTCAATTAGGTCTTTTGAAGGTTGTAACGTGGTCTGGTTCACGGTTTTTGAAATGAAGGATATAGGCTCAAAGTTTATTTTTACCCAACCCATTCTTCGTGATGATCTCTAGTCCTATGTTCAGTTAATTCAAACTATGCATTCAGGTTCCAAGCGGTTTTGGGATTGCAACATTGTTATGATAATGGCTCAAGGGCCAAGGGATTTTAGAGATGACAGTCACCTTTTCTTACAACATTTTGTTGTTTTTGATGAGGACCTCAATCAAATTGTTTTGTCTTTGAGGATTTTGGTAGCCTCTTGATTTATTTTTCTTTTGTTATCCCTAACTTTTGCCTGAACTGTGTCATTTGAGCTTACAGTCAGCAGGATGTCCCAATTTTTGCCTAAGTCTCCTTCATAGGTTTTGACTTAGCGGGCTTTTCTTTTGAGTTTTTTCATTCATTCATCATTTTTTTTGAAAGATAGTAACTGCCTGGCTTAATGATTACAGTGAACCATCATTGGCTTTTGATTTGAAAGACATCTTCGACACTTCTTTGATGTGTGCGAAGGAAAGCTTGTGATTACAACCTTTATTGGAAGGTGTATTGAATGATTCTCTTGTATTTAAATGCACAGTTGAATTAACTGAGAACTACTCATCCCAGGTTAAAATTGGGAGTTTTTTCGTACAGAAAGAAACTCCAACTTCTAGGCTCAAAGGGGTTGACAAAGGACTAACTTCCTTATTTCTCCAGTGTTTGGGAGTTGAAACAATGTCTGTACATCATCAGCCAAATTTTAATTAAAAGCATACAAACCAGCAATTTTAGGTATTTCATTTTCATCATCCTCCCTTGAATCTTTGCATAAATAAAAGCTTGATAAAGAAAGTGAACAGGAGATATATTTTTGTTTTTGTGAAAAAGATAGAATACAGATGCACACATTGGATATAAATGAATTGAATCAAAACATTGCAATGCTCATTTCATTGAAATTACCATGAAAGTATAATGAGAAAGAAAGTGAATGAACAAAAAAATAAATGTAAAGCAAGGCCTAGATCTCTTAGGAACTCTAACCCTAAAAACTCCCCAGCAGAGTCGCCATTTTTCTGTAGCATGCGATTTTTGTCGGTGACACGACCACCTTACCGCAATGGTTGGAATTGGGTGCTACTTTTTTATTTCTTATTTATCATATGAAGCTGGAAAGGAAAGGGAAGATATCTAAAACTAACCTTGCACTCAAATGTTTTCTTTAACAAATGCTAAGAGATTGGGGGGTCCGGGGTCAGATTATACAAAGGGGAGTTGTCAATTACCCAACGTATATATGGTTATCCATAGATTCTTTGGCATGTTTCTCTATTATCTACTTACTGGTGTTTATCTGTTATAAATTTGGGAAAGTTTCTCCTTTGGGAATGTTGAGAGAGTATTTTGGTTATTTTTCAGGTTTTTTCAATGTTTTTGGTAAGTTACTGGACCTAAGGTTTTTGATTTGTGTGCTCGCTAAGATTTCGCAATCTTATGCCTACGTATTCCCGTAATGATAACAGGGAAATCAGAGCAATCGTAATTCCTCCTGTTCTATGTGAGGAAAGAAATGTTTGGTGTCTTGTTCAAAGCCCAAGATTGAAGCTAAAAGGTTTGAGAGAGAATTTGTCATCTCTAAAGGGAGATATCTCATCTGTTTATCACAGTTGTTGAATAACTGATTATTAAGGAGAATTACTTTAACTGGCATGTATGGAATCCAGCAATGCCATAATTTCCTTTATAAGGGATTTGTCCTGAAGGAGAAAACTTTAACTCAGTGTAGAGCAATGCCATTTTTCCTTAGGAGTCTTCCATGCTAAGAGAGGGACATTGGCTTAGATGTAAATAATCCAGAGGCTTTCCACTTACAACATTTAGATGAAAGAAGGGATTTACCAGGATAAAGAGGGACTACAACTTGGATTTTTGAATCAACAAGTGTGCAACTTACAGCAGTTATCTGGGATTAAGGTTTGTTTGATTGTCTGTTTTGATGTGTGATGTACAGAAAAATGTCCTCCTACAGAGAGATTTTGATTTCCTCTGAGGGAATGTTGGTTTTTGTGTGCCTTGACCAAAGGCTAAGGTTGAAGCTAAAAGGTTGACTCTGTTTTAGGGAGTTTTATATCTGTCTTGTAGAAAACCCAAGATTGAGGATAAAAAGAGATTGACTCTTCTGGGGAAAGTTATTGACTGACTCGGCTGGAGAATATTTTGTTTGTCTTGTATAAAGCCCAAGATTGAGGCTAAAGTAATTGACTCCACTGGGGAGGTTTTATATGTGTCTTGTACAAAGCCCAAAATTGAGGCTAAAGGAATTGACTCCACTAGGGAGGTTTTATATGTGTATTGTACAAAGCCCAAGATTGAGGCTAAAGCTTGTTGAGGGAAAATCAATATACAAAGCCTAAGAGGAGGCTGGCTGGGGAACTTCTTATATGAAGCCTAAGAGGAGGCTAAGTTCTGCTAAGGATTATTTGAGATCCAGAAACAGGTCTAAATTGGGGAATCAACTCTTGCTGAGGATCGAAGAAGAGTTGAAATATTAGATGCCTTGAGGTTATGATTTAGAGTTCATTGATGGTAAAGTGGCCCTAACTGGGATTTAGAATGAAGACTTTAAAGATTGAGTTTTTTAACCTTTGGAGGTTTTAAACTGTATTAGTGATTGATGAAATGATCAGGGTTTTTCCTGCGCTTTTAGGAAACTTGAGGGTTTCTTTTAGATCTAAGAGGAGATGAGACTTTCCAAGTCTACTGATATGAAGAGGTTAATCTTAGTTGGAGAATAATCTTTGTATGACGCCCAAGAGGAGGCTGATGTTTTAAGGGATGAGAATCAACCCTAAACTGGTCTAATGTTTTGAGATTCTGACTCTCAAGAGGATTGAACTACCAAAAGATGACTAGGTTTTGTCCTATACCGATAGGAGTTCTTTGGGTCCTTGTACTAAGCCCAAGAGGAGGCTAAGAACTTCTAAGAAGCCTGAGGGTCCTTGTACAAAGCCCAAGAGGAGGCTGGGGATGCTTTTAGGAAGTCTGTGGGTCCAAACCTAAAAAAAGTTCAAAAAATGTTTCACCGGTAATAATCCTTTCTTTAGTGAACAATGCCAGGGTTTGAAGAAATTCAAAAGAGGTTTCACCGGGAATTAATCCTCTCTGGGGAAATGAATTTCTTGTACAAATTTTTAGTAGTAACAGTCTTGAGAAAAGTTTCACCGGGAATAATGCCTTTCTCTGTTCCATATTGTATAAGCCTAAGAAGAGGCGAGATTGTATCTGGAATTTCCTATGGGGAAATAGTTTTGACTGTGTTGAAAGAGTATCCACTGGTTTTATCTAATCCTAGACCTAGTTGCTGGGGAAAAATCTAAGCAGGTATATATAAGCATATATATATATATATATATACAGATGAAATATATAAGCAAGTATGTAAAAGAAAAGGGTAGAACTTACAGTTATGCAAGCTTACAGTATTATAAACACAACTGTATGGTTAGTTATTCAAGAAATTAAAGAAAGTTTTGATAACAACTATGAATTTGAATCTAAATCAAAAGGAAAGTTTGTTGTAAAAGGAAGTTTGGGGCTTATACTCAAGGAGAGGCCCAGATAATCTCTTTCAAAAAGGCGACGATCGCGCCGTAGTTTTGAAAGCCACAGAGGGACCTTTACATGACCGAGGCCCAAAATTATTTGTGTACAAGAAGGAATGGGTCTTAAGAGGCCCAAAGTTTATTTTTATACAAGAGTTGGGGCTTACAGCTCAGAGAGATGCCCAGATGAAAAACAGTGATCGCACCGTTATTTTTCAAATTGTATCGAGACTTATACAATGGCTGAGGCCCAAAAAATGGTTTATTTATAAATGGATGGGACTTACACTCTATCAAGAGGCCAAAAGTTTAAAAAAGGAAGAAAAATGGGACTTACAACTCAAGGAGAGGCCCAGATGAAAATTGTTTTTAAAATGGCGATCACGCCGAGATTTTTAAAATCGTATCGGGACTTATACAATGACTGAGGCCCGAATGGTTTGTGTGTGATAAGGGATGGGTCTTACACTCTATTAGAGACCCAAAAGTGTTTTGAAAAAGATTTGTAAGGGTGAAAAATAATCAAAACCCTAATTTGATTTTAAAAATGTATTTTATTTGAATAAAGATTCAATTAAAATGATCAAAGTTATCAAACATGTGTGAAAAACAAGTTGTGATATTGGATTAATGTTTGAAAAATCATGTTTCATTCATAGAATGATTTGAAAATCATTTGAATAAAAAAATCAAGAGAAAAAAAATATTTTTAAATGCCTAAAAAAATAAATAAAAATAATTCTTTACAAAAATATTAAATATATAAAATAAATAATATTTTTGTGAGATTTTTGTAGAATAAAATATTTTATCATTTTTGTGAATTTTCAAAAAAGAGAACCAATCAAAAATATTTAAAATTGAGAGAGAAATTAATTTTGGAATTAATTAATAAAAACCATAAAAAATATGAAAAATAGCAAAATATAAGAGAAGTAGCAAAATGGTCTAGGTGGGTCTTGAACCCACGACCTCCATCCAAACTCAAGTGCGCTCTTACCATTGGGGTGGTGATACATCCATTGTATCACCCCTATTCATAAATTGATAAGGCTAAAATTCCTTCTGACCAGGCCAAACAACAAGGGCGCCATGGCTGGCTTGCCCAAGTTTTCAAGTTTTGCAAGAGGGATCATATCTCCCTCATTTCTCCATGAAATTTGACAAAATTTAGATGGATCCTACCTAGAATTTCACGAGGAATCCAATGGTGCTTTTAGAATTTTCTAAAGATGCCTCTATTTTAAAACTCGATAGTGGTTTCAAAATAGGCCAAGATTTGGAAGTTCTATGCTATCTTATTATACAAGCAACAATAACATGATAAATTGGTTCAAACACAACACATTGGATATATATGACATGTTTATGGTCAATGGACATCAAAGCAATGCATATTTTAAGAGGTCTAGTTGTGATGCACTTACCTCTTGAAGCTCTTTGTGCTAACTGTCAAGATCCTGGTGCCAGAAGTAATCCAATGCTTTAGAAACTCTTGATTGATCTCTTAGAAGCTTTTAGGATAATCAAAAGCAGTTGTAAACCTCAGGAACAAGAGTTGGTTCTTTCTTGCAAAAGTGGCAAAAATGACCAAAATGGTAACTCACTCAAACAGTGTTACAGTTTAGGGAAACCTGTTGGGACAGTTTGAGGATGATATTTGGAGTGTGTTTGAGGCTTTGTTTGGTTTTGAAAGTGACTAAATCAAGACATGGCTTATAAAATGCAGAAAAGTCAAAATTTGAGGTTTAGGAGGTTGACTTTCTGATTATGAGGTTGTGCAGTGTGGATGAAGGTTTGAACACCTCCAATGGATGATTTATGATGTGTTAGGATGTTTATTTGAGTGGTTTTTCTCTGGTTTCAAGAATTCCCAAACTTCTTCAATGTGACTTGAAATTGAAGTAAGAGAGGGAGAGTGAGAAAACAAGGCTTTGGTATTGTTTTGGTGTGGTTTGAAACATCAGAAATGACCTCTATTTATAGGAGGAGAGTTTTGTTTTTGAAGAAATAATGTTATATGAGGGATCACTCAATTATCCAATGGATATGCCCATGTATCACTTTCTTAAATGCCAAGGTACCAAGTCTTCACTTGGCCATTGACTAAGCTGATCTTTGTAGCTCTAGGTCTTCTGAGTTTTGAGTCAGTCTTGACTCAATTGGACTGATATGGCTTGGTTCATGACAACTATATGCTCCACATCAAAGCCAAATGACAAACTTGGAGTTTTGGATTTGAAACTTGAATGATCACATGCCAAAGGATTGGATTCTTGCCTTAGGGTCCAAGCTTGCAGGTTTTTCATGATTGACTGAGATTCTTGTTGAATTTGGATGGGAATCAGTCTTGCATAGTCACTAAAATTGGACTCAAGAATCGTGTGCCACAAGTAATGCACAATTCTGTCTTGGAAATCAGTTTGAGCAAGGCATGTTGTGAGGTTTATAACTCCATGATTAAGTTGAATCAATGGGAGTTCTTGTATTCTTTAGAAAGCTCTCATGACATATTTTAACTTTGATGTTCATAAATGGTCTTGGTTTAGCTTGGACCATAATGAAAAATGACCTCAAAGTTGGTAAAAAATGAAACAGATTCTGACTTCTTGAAAATTTCACTAAGTGTTAGAAAAAGTGGTCATTTTCACTTTTTGTGATTTTGATCAGTCCATAACTTAAAATCCATGAGGATTTGGAATTTGATGTAGTTGACACTTTTGAAGTATGTCATGTGAACTTTCATTTGAGCTTTGGATGGAAGCAAATGGCCTTGAGGTTTAGGAGTTATGACCTTGCAAAGTTGGTACCAAATCACTTTTGTTCCATAACTTAGAAAAATTTATGTTTCTTACGGTTGCCCCTTTTGCAAAAAACCTCACTTTTCTTGATTTTTCTTGATGAATGATGATCAAAACCATACAGTAACATTCTTTTTGACTTAGGGGAACCATATTTGTGAAAAAATCCAAAAAGTCAAACTTGATTTTAGGCACAGTTGACTTTTTTGTCAGATGAATTCCAAATTGTGTAATCCTCTATGCAATCAAGTTCTTGACCTAATTCAAACCAATTGGATGGATTCTATAGGTGTTTTAGGGTGTCTTGAATCATGTCCCAAGGTTTGGGAACATGTCTTGGTCAAAAGTCAAAGATACAATTGACTTTTTCTTCAAAACCCTAATTGTGGCCTAGATGAAATTGAAACTTGTGAATCAAGCTTCTTAGATCAATACATTGGTGTAAATGGATCAATGTGGTGTATTTGAGGCCCTTAAATCATGTCTTGAGGTCTTGGTTCATGTCTTGCCTCAAAAGTTAACTCAAGGGTGAATTAGGTCAAGAAACCCTAATTCCTGACTTTTGATGAATGCTCCCCCTGATGCTAATTTGACTTGCGGTCCCTTGGAGCTTCTTGGATCATGTTTTGAAGTATTGGCCCATGCCCAGATGAAAAATTTCATCTGGAGGCCTTGGTCGACCAAAACCCTAATTTGGTGACACTGACGATCTTGAGGCTTGATCAACTTGAAATGTTGCAACCTTGTGCTTGATTATTGATATGGGAGACCTCTTGATCCTTCATGGATGTTTGAGGGGCTTGACAAGTTGAGAGTCATGTCATTTCTTGATTGATCCTTTGTCTGAGTGTTCTGAGAGGGCTCAAAACACTAATTCTTGATTGTAGTGAATGCTCAAGAATCTTTAAGGAGATTGATGAGGTATGATGGTACCTCAATATTGTGGTGATGATCCTCACAATGATGGGAAATTTTATGGTCAAAATTTGGGTTATGACACTATCGAGTCTCCTTTTTGTTTTTTCTCCCTTTTCGTTTCCGTGTTCCATTAACAAGTAGGCTTTTTTAGATATACACACTTTGATTAGTTCAACAAGAGTGGATCTCGTTGAGTACAACGGACGCGAGGGGTGCTAACACCTTCCTCTTGCGTAATCGACTCCTGAACCCCGAACTTGGTTGCGATGACCATGTTCTTTCCCTTCTGAGGTTTTCTCGATGTTTTCCTTTCCCCGTTGGGATAAATAAAGTTTGATGGAGACTTTGTGTCTTCACCGGTTGTTTTTCGCGTAGCGACACAACACTTTTTGATCCATCTCCCACTTCTCCTTTTCTTCCGCTGGCATATGTTGTGACATTGGAATTCCAAGACGGTATCTTAATGCTCTCGTGAAAAAACAATGATGCCCCATTAGCCACACACGTGGCTTGTTCCTTGTGGTGTAAAATCTTAAGAGGTTTCATAGGTCCTTTGCCCTTCTTATTATATGGCTCAGAAATCAAGATATCTGCATCCGACCTTCCTTCCTGGTGTACTAGTGACTCTAAAAAACTTTGCAACTTGAGCTTAAAAGTCTTGCATTCCTCGATGGGGTGCCCCACTCTTCCAGTACGGTATCTGCATTCAACCTCTAGATGGTCTTCTTCAAAGACCAAACTCTTGTAGTAGATCAGATTTTGTACCAAGGCTTCCAACACAAAACAAGTATCCAAATGTGTGTACTTCAGACTCTTTATGGAATTCACATGTTCCATTTGTATTGTACCGTGGTGGATATGGCATTGGCAAAGGCGTGAATGGCCGAGGAGTTATCAATGAATTCTGGATCATCTGCGGGTAGAGCTTACTAAGCGGCATAGGAATCAGTTCATCATGAGCTTTGTTCCTCTTTTTCTGATTCTGCCTTATGTTCCAGCTCTAATTTCGACGACCTTGAGGAGGAGTAACCAAAGTATGTTGATGTGCCATCTTGGCATTCAAAGGCTAAAATGGCATCTTGAGGGAGGACTATATGCTGGGAGATGAGGAATTGCCACATGAGTTTTCCCCTGACTTGGGGTAACACTGGATGGATGCAGAGTAGTGGCTCCCTCGGTTGCAGCAATGGATACATGGTGACCCTCCTTTTTCAACAAGGCTTGGAGGTTTCCAAAAACCAACTCATTTGTCTATTCAGAATACTGATTTCCTCTTTCAACACTTCTTGACCCTTCCTTAGCTCGTTCATCATCTCTTGAGACATGGCTTTTTTGTTCCAAACACGTGTCGGGAATCACCTTGCTGGTTATGGAAGAGGATGGATGAGTTTTTTTTAATGAAATGCAATGTATGTGGACGGATGATTTTTTTGTATTTTGAAAAATGATATGAATGCTGATGAATGCAGATGCATGAATTGATTTTTTTTGTATTTGTATGCAAAGGAAATACAATGCATGTATGGTTAGGATATGAGATGACACGAGTAAATCAGAACACCTTATTTGGTAGGTCTCCCTATAGTGGACAGTTTTACACTTTCTACCCATAAACCACTCACAGGATTGTTTCTAGGTTGATGGATAAACTTCCCAGAGTCATGAAACTTAGTCATATCAACGTCATGCAACAGGATAACCTCTTTATGACAAGAGTGACGAAAAGGTCTCTTCTGAAATGGGTTTTCATGTTGGTTGCAACAAGGATAAATCCTTGGAGTCCACCATTACGCAACCACCAAAGCAGAAACTAGTTTTAAGAGGGGGTCCTACAGTCACAGACCATTCATGAATCACCGTCATACGATAGACTAGTTGTCTTATAAAGAAACTAAACCCTAAACCTTGGTAACTAACACTACACAACTTCCAAATCTAAACTATGTTTTCTCTCTTTTTTTATCCAAAGCTCGGGTGTAGATCTTTATTCATGATATCAAATCCCAAAGCCCACACATGAATATACAGAGATATATATGTAAAATGCGATAAAGCAGGAATAAAGAAAATATATTATCAAAGAAGAAGAAACAAAAAAAGCTAACACACATATGAAAACCTAACTAAACTAGCGTTAACTCACTTAGGGGTGTAATTTTCCCCAGCAGAGTCGCCATCTGTCGTACCTCGAAAAAATGAGAACGACCATGCTAGGTGCAATCACACACTCGCGGGATGGACTTAACAGAGTCTCCACCAATCTTTATTTATTCCCATAGAGGGAAAGGTAAAATATCGAATAAAACCCCTAAAAGATAGATAAGGATATGGTCATCGCAACAAATGTCTGATTTTGGGAGTCGGTTACGCAAGGAGAAGGTATTAGCACCTCTCATGTCCGTTGTACTCAATGGGAACCATTTAGTTAGGATCAAATGAATGTTAGCTTTGTTAGTTTCTAATCCTCTATTTATTGAGTGGGAAAAGAGAGAGAAGAGAAATGTTTTTTTTAATTTTTATTAAAGAGAAAGGGGACCTAAGGGTTTTATTACTAGGGGGCCTGGCAAGATTTCACAATTCTGCTCCTACATATCTCAAAAGAGAAATTAAGGCAGACATAGTTCTGGGTAGAGCATGTTTGTTTTTTGGTCGATTTTAGCGAAAGATATCTTGTATTAATCGACGAAAACATAGTTTTACCCAAAACAGGCGAAGATCGTATGTTTGCATCACATTGAATGGATTTATAAATCACATTCACGAGAACACGCCTCTTATCTCAACTCAACAGTTGTGGATGAAGCATTGTTGTGCATCATCTTAAGACAAGATGTCTTTCATTTATGAAAAAGTTTTTGGGTCACACGGCGGCGAGAAAAACAGTTTGATTGGTTGGATATATTTTAGGTGAATGACGAACGTTTGATGAGAATAAACTTTTCAAAGAGTTATGCCAGAATGCTAGATCCTAATGGTGCTTTTCCATTCAAGATTGATTAAGAAAATTTTTTTGATGGACAACGAACGCTTGATAATGATCAGTTGTTCAAAGAGTTACGCCAAGATGCTAGATCTCAACGACCCTTATTTGTCCAAGTTAATTATTAAATGGTTTAAGAAACAAAAGAATGAATGAACGGTTATCCCAATGTGCAAGGCTCGGGACCGATCATTCGAGGGTTCGACTAGAATGCTAGATTCCAACAGTCCTCTTCTTTCATGTTTTCTTTAGAAAAAAGTTTTAACATTATGTGAAAATGATTTGTGAAATGTTTGAGATTGATTTGAAGTTGTCTTTGCTTTGAAATGATAATGAAATATTAGTAAGATTATTCGCATGTGTGAGGATATGAAAAATAGATAGAGAGGATTAGCTAGCTAAACGACTTAAAATATCACAAATAATCCAATAATACATTTAACAATAACAAGAAAATAATGATTTAAACTTAATCGATCAACCAATTTAAGCATTCGATTAAAACTAAAAGCAAAATCAATCATAAGAATAAATCAACACTTGTGAAATAATAATAAAGTAATCAACCAAATCATTTAAGCAAATAACTAATTATCAAAAGCAAGAGCAAAACAGAGAGGTATAAGTAGTAAAATGGGGGGATGAGTTAGTAAGACAAAAAAGCCCAAGATTCTAATATAAACCAAACCCTAGTTTTTTTAATAAATAAATAATAAATGACTTAGAGGGGGTGAAAAGAGCAAAAATATGGGCATTGCTAAATGGACTTACTAAATGCTTGAACGAAGCCCAAAACCAACACCAATTTTAAGTTTAACTTACTACTAAATATATTAAAATGTTGAAGTAACATAGATACTAGCAATAAATAAGGATGACATGTGATAAACAAATAGAAAAATAAGCAAAATAAGCAAAATAGTAACACAAACAGGTTTGACTTTTTCTAAATTAACTCAAAACATGTTGGTTAGAAATGACGAACTCGAAACATCATTTGTGCGAATCCAAACACAAACAAGGATGTAATGAAACAACAACCTGAAGATCGGCGGCTGAGGTGGTGTTCAGTGATGGTGTGGTTGGTGTGTTGCTGTGGAAAGGAGTTTGTGGCAGACGGAGCAGTTTGAAGATGGATGCGTGAGGTTTCAGAGACGACAACGCAGTTTGGAAGGATAACGACGGAAGGAGTTGTGAATAGAAAGGTAGATCTAAAATGTGATTTTTATGGATTTGTGAAGGAAAATCACGATGGTTCTCAAGTTGTTTTTAGCAGCAAATTTAAGGCGGTGGCTATGGTGTTGTTGGGTTTGAACCGCGATGGTCAGCTTAAGAAGGTTGTTTATAGACTGTGTTGTAAGTTCTGTCAACATAGTTACGAAGCGATGGGATTGAAGGTAGGAGGCGGAGGGAGTAACATGGAAGTTTAAGGTGGTGTGTAATGGAGTGAGCTGATGGTTCGTGAGTGTGCTACCGACAGTGGTTATGGGCAGTAGTAGCGGCGGAGTTTAGGTGATTCGTGTATGCGAAAGTTTTGATGAAAAAATGCTTAAGGTTATGTGTTTTATGTGGTGATTTCTTGTTAATAGAAGAATATGAATAAAGTTGAAGGTTTTGTGTAATGTTGTTGTGTCAAGAAGAAACAATATGGAATGGTGATTTTATGGATGATGCAAGTTGATGGAGGAGCATAGGTTGAAGAGTGACGGACCCGCTTGATGCGTTTGGTTGTTGAGTGTGGTTGAATGGATGGGCTAATGAGTTTCATGGACTGGGAAAATTACAGAAGAATAACCCGCCTATGTTCAATGGAAGGTATGATCCTTAAGGTGCCCAGACTTGGACTCAGGAAATTGAGATGATTTTCATAGTCATGGCGTATATCGACGCTCAAAAAGTGTTGTTTGGACCTCATTTTCATACCCTAAATTTTGACCACAATATTTCCCATCATTGTGAAAATCATCACCACAATATTGATGTACCTTCATGCCTCATCAATCCTCTCAAAGATTATTGAGCATTCACCTTAATCAAGAACTAGGGTTTTGAGACCTCCCAGAGCACTCAGGCAAAAGATCAATCAAGAATTGACATGACCTTCAACTTGTCAAGCCCCTCAAACATACATGAAAGATCAAAAGGTCTCCCACATCAAGAATCAAGCATAAGAATGCAACATTTCAAGCTGATTAAGCCTCAAGATCACCAGTGTCATCAAATTAGGGTTTTGGTCGACCAAGGCCTCCAGGGGGGAATTTTCATCTGGGCATGAGCCAAAACTTCAAAACATGATTCGAGAAGCTCAAAGGGACCTCATGTATCCAATCACGAGTTCAAAATAGCCTCAGGGGGGGTGCATTCATCAAAAATCAGGAATTAGGGTTTCTTGACCTAATTCACCCCTAAGTTGACTTCTGAAGCAAGGCATGAGCCAAACCCTCAAGAATTGTTTTGAAGACCTCAAATATCAAATATTGATCCTCTTACAAGTTTAACTTTACACAAAGGACTTTGTTTATGAGCAATATAAAGATTCAAATTCATCTGAACCACAAACTAGGGTTTTTGAGAAAAAGTCAACCATACCTTTGAATTTTGACCAAGACATGATCTCAAACCTTGGAAAATGATTCAAGACACTCTAAAACACCTATGGAATCCATCCATTAGGTTTGATTTAGCCCAAGGACTTGATTTCATAGAGGATCACAAAGTTTGAAATTCATCTGATAAAAAGTCAACTGTGCCCAAAACCAAGTTTGACTTTTGAGATTTTTTGATAAACATGGCTTCTTTAAGACAAAAACAATTTTAAATCATGGTTTGGATCATCATCCATCAAGAAAAATCAATAAAAGTGAGGTTACTTGCAAAAGGGGTAATCTTAAGAAACTTAAAATTTCACTAAGTTATGGAAAAAGGATGATTTTTACCCAACTTTGCAAGACCATAACTTGTGATCCAAGCAACCATTTTCTTCCATCCAAAGCTCAAATGAAGCTCTCATTACATACTACAAAAGTGTCCTCCTGACCCATAGTCAAAAGATGCATGGATTTTGAGTTATTAAGCCATGAAGTTAGAGTTTCATGGGATTTTCACTTTAACACTTAGTGAAATTTTGGGACAGAATCTATTTACTTTTTTTTCAACTTTGAGGTCATTTTTATCCATGATCCACATTGATCCAAGGCCAAAGTTAAACATCAAAGTTGAAGTATGATGTGCAAGCTTTCCAAAGAGTACAAGAACATCATCAAACTCTATTTGAGCAAAGAGATATGGAGGGATCAACATGCCTTGCTGCAAACTGTTTACAAAACAGTTTTGGTTATTTCTTGCTAGCCACGATTCTTTTTGTAAAGTGTAATGATCAATACCACTCATATTCAATGCATAACAGATGAATCACTACAAACCTGCAAAGTTAGACCAAGGAGACAAGGATATCTCAAGTGGAATTATGGGTTTTGTCACCTTATGCCATGAATTCAAAATGGCATTTATGTGCAATAGTGCACATTCAACAAAAGGACTCTTTTCAGTCAAGATGCTCACTTAAACAACAATAAAAGCATCTGAGGAATGTGGATATAGTCAAAAGATGAGCTAGCCATATGGAGGGCTATGGTACCATTTGTGAGGGGGCATTGATGCATCTTGCCAAAACTTTTGAATCAAAGCCAATCTTCAAGATATCACTATTCAGCCAAGACAAACTCATTCTACTATAAATTGAGGTCATTTGTGACTGATCAAAACACACCAAAACAACCACAATGCTTGTTTTCTCACAAATCCTCTTTCTTGAAAAATTCAAAGTTCTCAAAGAATGAAAACTGAGAATTCCCAAACTAGTCCAATTCCACTCAAACCAAGCATTCAAACACTTCACATAAGCATCATAGAAGTGATCCATAACCTCAAAACACTTCTTTAACATCAGAATCACCAAGTAACTATCCTTTTGCTCAAAATTTCCTCAAAGTTGCAGATAGGGTCGAGCCAAGTGATCCAGAGGTTTTCAATCCATTCTAATCATTGGAACACCATCCTTTGGGGTCAAGGAAGCTGTCCAGATCATCATCTTGCATCTATAACACCTACATTGCAGAATTCAATTCTCACTTGCATGATAAGCTTCCTCAAATCTGAACTCTATGATCTATTGATCATAAATGTGTTTTCAAGTTACCAACATGTTTCTGCACTTATGTAGAGTGTTTCCCCTCAATTAATTGCTTTGTATCTATCGCGTATGGAGTTTCATAATGTTCTTCATATGATTTCTCACTCTACACTTAAAAAGAAATGCTATTAATTGGTATCATTGAAATCCATGTTACAAAACGAGCAACTTTCATATTTACAAAAGTCAATTTCATTACGTATTCAGTGAGATAGAGGAGTTTTTGCAAATCTGAAAATGGAGGGTGGCACGAGGAAGAAGAAGATGGCCTTGGCGCCATTTTTCAAAATTTTGAATTTTTAAATATTTTAATATTTTTCAATTAATTTAAAAAATTCATATCTCTCTCATTTTTAATCTTTTTCAAATTATTTTTTAAACATAAATCATTTATACATTTTAATATTTAATTCCATAAAAAAAATCAAAAAATATTTTATATTTGATATATTTTTGAAGTTTTAAAAGAATTTCTTTTTAATTGTTTTAAACATTTTTAAATAAATTTTTTTTCTTGATTTTTCAAAACCAATTGATTTTCAAAACATCTTGTGGATTAAAGCATCTATTTCAAACATTTTTCAAAGTTCACAACATGTTCTTAAATATATTTGATATTTTATATCATTTTTTATTTAATTTTTCTTTGAAAATATGTATTTTAATTAAAATTAGGGTTTTTCCTTGATTTTAAATTTTCAAACTTCATTTGAAACACTTTTGGGCCTCTAATAGAATGTTGTACCCAAAATTTTACCTCTTAGATGTCATAACATCTTGCATTGACATATAGGTTCAAGCATCTATGCATTTTTAAACTAACCCATATCTTGCAGTTTGTTTCTCTTATGTTTGAAACTAAGGTTTACACAGAGAGATTCAAGGCCTCCTAAGGCATTCTATGGCTCCATATAATCATCATGAAGATTCATCGATCGTTTAGAACCAGGATCTCAAGACTTTGAATCAAGTCAAGTCAACAGAAGATCACTAGACCAAAAGGTGGAATTAGGGTTTTAACCTGAGGAATCACTGAAGAATTTTGCCCTATTAAGTCAAGATTTGATTTGTTCATCAACCAATTGATCTTACCTACATTCAAGAGGTCTCATTCAACAAGAATTCAATATCATTTGGCTCTCATCATGAGTAGGTTGAGCCACAGTTTCACCTTTCCTCCAAATTAGGGTTTCTCACCTTTGAAGTTTATGACTCACAAGCGTCGTTCGATTGAGTCTCTTGAGGCTAGCAGGTTAAATGTGTGTGCAAGTACTGATTTGATGGTCAGGATTTTCACCTTTGGTATGAGGATTCGTTAGGTTGTTCGATCAAGATCATTCCAGGTTGAATTTGAGTTTGTGGAGGATCTGTGGCGGTCAAGTGCATTTGTGGATTTTTTAAGTATTGTGGAAGCATGTTACCTTTATCCATTTTTCAAATTACCCACTTCTAAATCCATTGCCACATCTATTCCATATCCATTTCATTTATATTTATTTTCTTTCTTCAATTCAATTCAATCATCCACATTTTTCTTAAACCATTTCCAAATAATTTTCTTTTAATTCTTCAATTTCTTTCATTCCAATTTCATTTAATTTTCCCATTTTGGTCCAAAACCATTCAAGTTCAATTCAAGTGTCAATTTCAACTTCATCCAATTTATTCCAAATTCTATTTTTATTTTCATACAATTCAAAGGTCCATATGTTATTTGTTGTTCACCAAAAAGCCCATCAAAATCCACTTACAAAGAAAATCCACCCGTAAAAATACAGAAAACTTCCATAGTCCAGCCCATTTGCCATAGAAACAACAAAGGAAAAAAAGGAAAGAGTTGGATTCCATACAAAATGGCAAAGTACCATTCTGCTACACATCCTGAACCTCTGCCAAAGTCATGCGCAAGTCAACAAAACACAAAAACGACTTCACGAGCCTCTGCTGCCACGCTCCTGCATCAAACCTGCTTCAGCTCTGCGCTATGTTCATACTAATACTCCGTTGCACCTCTGCTCACAAACACTAGAGTAGAACCTGCATCAACACAGACCTTACAAATGAAAACAGGCAACAACAACAGTTCAACATAAAAGGGTCTGCTATGAAAACAGTAAGGAGGGGGAGAGAAGCAGATTAATTCAACATAGAGAAATAGGGTCGATGGAGGAAAAAAAAAGAGAAAAATTCAAAGTTAAAAGGAGGTGGATACTTTCACAATAAGGATTCTTTAACACAAAAGTTCTGCTGCAAACATCCTTATCTCCAAAAACAAACCCTCGCACCACTGCCTCAACCTTCGCCATTCTTTTTCTTCATGATCATAAACCCAACACCTTAACCGCCCAAGCTTCATGTTCTCAAAACCATACTCAGAAAACCCTTTCGTACTCACCCCTGTTCAAAATCAAAACTCTTCTTCCTCGTTTCGACCTTCTTCTCCAACGCCCAAATCAAACCAAAAACCCAAACGCTTTTCAAACCAGAACCAGAATCGAAACAGAAAGGATGAAAGAGTAAGAATCAAATGAACCCATTTCGAAACCCAACCTTGAACCTCATTCAAACCTTCAACGTACTTCACAAACCCCTCCACAAATCAACATCACTACCCTCCACCGATTTCCAACAATAACCCACAGTCTCAAATCCAAAGCCAAACCAAAAACGAGTAGAAGAGAAGACGAAGAGAACATAAGCGTAAACCAAAACATAAACCTGTTGAACAATTTGAAACCGAAACCTCGAATCTCCAAACCTGAACGAAATCACAAGTTAAAACAGACACGGAGGAAGAAACACAAGTCACGGCTAAGGTCAGGATTTTGTTCTATCGACTTGGTTTCCTCTCGTTTGACCGAGCTCACGCGATGATGAAGAGGATGTCGTTTTCTTCTTCTGAGTGTATTTTGTTGTTGCAGATCGCGGTGAATATTAAAGAGGTTGGGATAATATTTTTTCACGATGATGTTGCTCTCGTTTTGAGGAATTTTGATGATGGTGTTTTTTTTCTCTTGACTTTTTCTCACAAAATCTTTTTTTTTTTTCTTTTTGGTTTATTAAAAACAATGATGATAAGGGTCTGGGCTATTCCTCTCCTTTTTTTACTTTTATTTGCATTGTGGATAATAAAGAGGAAATTATTGATGAGATTCTGCTAACCTTGTTTAGATGGGATTGATTTTGTCAGCTTTTATTATTTTGGTTTTAATATAGACATTTAAGTAGGGCCTTGGTAATGTGAACCGTGTTCTTGGTTCTTACCACCCTCATTCTTGTTTGCTGATGGTGTTTTTGGAAGAGATGATGGGCTCAAGTAGAGCCCGTATGATTCTCATGTTGAATTTTACACCCCACTCCAATTCTATTTTCTCTTAAGAAAAGCTTCTTTTTATTTTTGATATTTTATTTTATTTTTTTAGTTCTTGTTTATTTCATTAATATATTTCCTTCAATATTGCTCCATTTCATTTTGATTTTATTTTCGATTTTATTTCAATTCTCTTTTTGGGCCAATGATATTACACAAATCTTGACTTTGACTATTTCAAATCAATGAAGTCTCGATAAATATGAGGCCACTTTTTATTCATTTTTATTGGTCGATGAAAGTTAAAAATCTAAGATTATCGATTTATCGATTTAAATCTTGATTAAGACGAGACCAACCTTATTTTTCATTTCGATTTCATTATCTTTATTTTGGTCTATGATATAACAAACTTCATGGTTTGATTGATCTCATTAAAGCGACAAAACTTTGATCAATATGAGACCACTTTCTCTTTATTTTAGTTTTATTCACTTTTTAGTCGATGAAAGTCAAGAATCATTGATTATCGATTTCTCGATTAAATCATGATTAAGACGAGACTATTTCTATTTCATTCCAATTTTTAATTTCTTTGAATACTAACTTTTCATTTCCCCCTTTGGCGGGACCTGTACATATTTTCTGATAAAGTCTTGTAGATAACTATTCTGTTATGACCGTGGTTGCCTGTTTCATTTGACACATCCTCAATACTATTCCAAAGGAAAGTCCTCCTCAGTTGACTCATAAGTCAATAAACAAATCATCCCACCTAGGCCTCATAAGAGCCTTTCCCTTTTCTTGGCCTCATAAGAGCCATTCAATCTTAACTTAGCAATAGGTTAGAGTTTTGAAATCTATGTGATTCCCACCATCATGAGAACTCACTTTTCCCATCATAACTTAGATTTAGAGAGTTATCATGAACTCTAAATAGAGCTCATGCTCATTTCCCCTTGGAACTTTGGCCATAGTCAATGGTTCCTCTTTGAAATTCTGGTACCAGACGTGTGATGTTAAGGTGCGATGTCACAACAACACACTCTGCAATAATGGACAGAATAAGCAACAGGAAAACACAAGGAATTGTTCACCCAGTTCGGTCTAACTACCTACGTCTGGGGGCTACCAAGCCAGGGATGAAATTCACTACTTGTAGATATAATTTACAGACTCAACACACCAGTTGACAATCTCCTAAACTTATACTCTACTAGTGACTTTCTACCTAAGAAACCACTTAGATATGAGAACACTACTCAATCCCCTAAAACACTCAAAGAACAACCTCTTTGAGATCCCTTGATCTTGCTTCCTAGCTTCGATCAATCAACAACTCTCTATTGCTTCACAACTTCTAGAGAGGACAGAAAATTCAACACCTATTCAAACCTAGAATAGTGTGATTACAAGTACTCTAAACAGACCCTAGACTCTAAGCCTCCAGCTCTTGATCTTCAATCTGTTTTCTGTACCTTCTTCCTTGGTCTTGTGCGCTTTATATAGCTCCTTGAATTTGGATTGGATTTGTCACAATATTTGATCAGATTTGTTAATTAAAAACTGAATCTTTTTAAACAGATTTTATCCCCAAAATATTTTTAAATCTTCCACCTTTTAATTCTCCAACAAACCTACAATCAAATCTCCCATGTAACAGAAAATATCTAGCCCAAGATATTCTCATCCAACGAGTCAACACTCTCCACAATTCCAGCTAATACGCGACCCTAATAACAACAAGCCCATGCTGTCATTAGCTTCAGTTCTGCAGGTCTGATGTTACAACATCACCTATGTGACATCAGACATCCACTTCAGCAACTAGCAACCTTAACACAGCCCAGTGTTAAGTGCAATGTTATGACATCAAGCCCATGACATCAAACATAGTTAACCTTTACAACTTAGTACAGCCCAGTACTAAGACTCAATGCTGCAACATCAACACCATGACATCAGCATTGAACACCTTGTTGTTTTACCAAAATTCCAGCCAATCCAGGAACTTACAATCTCCCCCTTTGGCTAATTTTGGCTAAAACAATCTCTGCATCTTCAGAGACTTCAGCAGCGGAATATCTTCAATATTTTGAAAGTTCAACTTGCAGCAGTTTGACAATCTTCATATAGTCTTCATTACTTGATCTGCTGCAGCACCAACTTCATTATTGACAACAGCCAATTGGTGCTCCCCCTCAAAAACTTGAACCAGCATCACAGCTGTTCAGTAGCTCACAATGTGCAACACATCTCCCCCTTGATGTCTGCTTTGCTGCACTCTGCACTCTTCAATGCTATGAATTCTTCACTAGCAGCTCCATAACTATGCTGTCTATACTCCCCCTCCACAGCTGCATCATTACTTTTCAACTAAACACCTTTTATTTTTATTCTTTTAGCAGCAACTACTCTTCTCCTCATGGCAATTTTTAACTCTCCCCCTTTTTAGCCATAATTAGACAACTATCCCAAATCAAATGCCCTACAAGGTGACATAATACTGGTCCCACTGTCAGTAGCAACAAGACCTATGTAGTCTCCAAGCACTATGTTCTGACATTATTAATGACATAGTCAAAAACAACTTCCAACCCCTTGACTGGTCAGGCGATACAACCCAAGCATTTGAACAAACCATTATAAAACCACTCTTTCTCCTATGCTCAGCACAACACACCAATAAAGCATGAGTCAATCAAGCTCCAAAGAACCAACCAAGAACCTCAAGCATGAGGATACACAACTAGACCCTATGAAGAAGAAGATCAAATCTTAGACGACATCAGGTCCCTCTACAGGAGCAACAAAAACTGGCAGGACTTCAGTGACCACTATGAAGCCTGGTAAGAACCATTCTGCTCAACAACAGCCTTCAGAAGATGAATGGGATGCAGATTGGAAGGCTTTTCTGGATGCAGGAGATTGGCATGAGGATGTAGTCTAATCTTGTATTTTCAACTATTGAATAAAAATCCTATTTTTAGATTTTTCAGTTGCCATGCCAAACACTTTACAGTACTATTCTAAACTGCTGAAATTTGTACTGCATTAAACAGAACCAGAGCACCAAGATGAGTTTCTTAGAGAGACTACACTAAAAAATTGAACAGACTATTTTATGTACCATACTATCTGCAGTTGAATAACCATTATCTTATAGGCCAACTGCACCATAAAACATCTTTCAATTAATTTTGAAGTAATACGCTCCCCAATTTTAAGCTCTTAAATTGGTTAGCATACATGAACTCATCATCTAAATTCTCTTTATTTACCAAATAATCTGAGTATTTAACCAGATCTTTTCTATCAACCTGCTCATCATCCCATTGATGAGTAACATTCTGCAATGTTGTAACATCTTTCTTGACATGGTGATTGCCCAACAGTCGTTTCTTCCACAAGAGTTGATAGCATGAGTTCTTTCCACATAACACTGATCTACGACTGTTCTTCTTCTTAGATCTGAGAACTAATCTGATTTTGCCCCTCTTTCTTCTTCTTAGTCTTCCAAGACCAGTTTGTATCTTTTGACCAGCATAATTCCATCCTAGAGGATGTGTATTTATTCTTGACATTTTAATCCAGGATCTGATAAAGCCAATATCAGAGGTCCTCTGCATGTCAATTTTCATATTGGAATCAGTCTTAGACTCTAGTCTATTCTGAATCATTTTTGCACTTTGCTCATCATCCTTCTTGAGGCTAGAAATACTCTTCTTGTCTTGAGATGTTTCAGCATCTGCTCTGACATCTGTATCTTTTGACACAGAGCTATTCATCCAGGGGAGGTTTTCTTCTGAGACATCGATCTTCTTCAGATCTTGATGATAGAATTTTTTATAGTTACCACTGGTATCTCTCATAACTTCAGTGAGTTCTTCAATCTCTAGCCTTTTAGACTTACTCACAGTCAGACCACTACATTGATGTGAGATTCTGATGATTTGTTCAGATGTCAAGACATCAGCACCTTTCCTCTCGAGAGATGTTGCTCTATTCAGCTCCTGAGAACCTTTAATCCTTCCATCAATGGTGAGGACTGATGTGTAACATTTGCCCTTGACTAATTTCAGATCATCTTTTCTTTTGACCTTCATCAACTTGAGGGAACCTTCATCATTCTGATGTCTACACTTGATATCTTCTTTATCATCACCAGACTGGCTTTCAGTTTGAGGAATCCACTGATAACAATTGTCTTTGGACCTTGCACCAGTCATTACAGCCTCACCCTTCTCATTCGTTACAACACATTTGTCTTTGGTGTAGCTGACTAAATAACCTTCATCACATAATTGGCTGATGCTTATCAGATTAGCATTCAAACCATTGACAAGATAGACATTGTCAAGTTCAGGTCCTCTTACTTTTCCAATACCTTCTACAATTCCGTTATTCCCTTTACCAAACACCACTTCAAGAGAAGGACACGGTCTACATTCAGCAAACATGGATCTACATCCAGACATGTGTTTGGAACACCCACTGTCAAAATACCATGTTTCTTCTTTAGCTTCTTTGTCAGTCAGGTGAGCCAATAAGCACTTCATCTTCTCATTTTGTACCAATTTTTTAACGACTTTGGGCCTGTATTCTCTACATCTGTTCTGTGTCTGAGGGTATCCATGCAGCTTGTAGCAAGAGTATTGCATATGTCCAAGCCTTCCACAATAAAAGCATCTCACCCTTTCTTCTCTGAATCTTCTGCCTTGATGAGACTGCATAGGTTGCAATCCATAATGTGGTCTTCTCCTAACATTGCTTGCCTCCCTTCTATTATGTTGGTATCCATAAGGAAGCTGAGAATGCTTTTTCCTGGATTGTCTCCCATGATGGTGGGACTTTCTCCTTCCATAATGAGACACAGCATTAGTGTAACCATACCCCTGATGTTGAGACACCTGATGAGACACGTGCTGTTTGAACTGAGGATGCTGTCTTCTAGGCTGTCTCCCATGGTGATGAGGCTTCCTTCTTCCATAATTATACGGCACAACATTGTTGAGGCCAGGTCCATACCAGTTTTCCTGATGTTGAGACATCGGGTGTGACCTGGTCTGCTTGACCCTTGCAGCTTCCATGCTCCTATGATATTGGAGGGCATATTCTGGCTTGCTCCTTGTGGCTGCTTTCTCTTCTGATTATGACCAGTCTTCTTCTCAATCTTCTTAGGTTGTGAAACATCAGCTTCCTTGGGAGTAAGATTCTGCCTCTTTGGCTGATGTTGAGGCACAGTTTGTGACTCTTCCTTCTTTAGACCTGAAGTACTTGCTTTTGAGGTACCCTTGTCTTCGGCCACATATCCTATCCCAGCTTTGTTTCCAGCAACCTGTTCTGACTGGAGTATCTCGTCAAGAGTGGTTGTACCACTGTTCAGCATCCTAACAGATTTTGTCATCTGATCAAGTTGGGATCTCACTAGAACAACTTCATATTCCAGATCATATTTTTCATTCTCAAGTTGAGCAATCTGTTCCTTGTGGCACTTGTTTTCTTGACAAACTTCAGCACTCTTTAAACACAACTCCTTGTATGTTGAAGCTAGCTCATCATAGGTGACTTCTCCATCACTATCATCATCAGGTTCAACAATTCCTGTCAAAGCTGTAACATGCTTTGCTGACTCACTTTCATCTTCGCTATCAGTGTCAGACCAGGAAATTGTCAAGCCTTTATTCTGCTTCTTCAAGAATGTGGGACACTCTTTCTTGACATGTCCATACCCTTCACATTCAAAGCACTGAACACCTTTATCTTGGACAGTCTTCTCTTCATCTTTCTCTTTTGACTTACTGATGTCAGAGGAGATGTTCTTGACATTAGGGCTGTAGTTATAGTTCATCTTCTTGAACACTTTGTTGAATTGCCTTCCCAACATAACTATAGCCTGAGGCAGATCCTCCTGGGACTCATCATCTTTAGCTGCTGTAGGAGTGGAGACTAAGGCTATACTCTTGGGCTTCTTTTCTGGTTCTTCCTCATTCAGCCCAAGTTCAAATGTTTGAAGAGATCCAATAAGCTCATCAACTCTCATCTTGCTGATGTCTTGAGATTCTTCAATGGCTGTTACCTTCATCTTATACTTCTTAGGGAGGGACCTAAGAATCTTTCTTACCAGCTTCTCTTCTGTCATCTTCTCACCAAGAGCACTGGATGCATTTGACAGCTCAAGAACACTCATGTGGAAGTCATGAATAGTTTCCTCTTCCTTCATCTTCAAGCTTTCAAACTTAGATGTTAAAAGCTGAAGTCTTGACATCTTCACTCTAGATGTACCTTCATAAGTAGCCTTCAAAATATCCCAAGCAGCCTTAGCAGTTTCACATGAGTTGATCAGCCTGAATATGTTCTTGTCAACCCCATTGAAGATAGCATTTAGGGCTTTTGAATTCCCAAGGGCAAGCTCATCTTCTTCCTTGGACCATTCTTCTTCAGGCTTTCGCTTAGAGGTGCCTTCTTTATCCTTGCCAGCATCATCTTTTTCACACACAACAGGAGCTTCCCACTCTTTAATGACAGCCTTCCAAGCTCTGTTGTCTAATGACTTTAAAAAGGTAGTCATTCTAGGCTACCAATACTCATAGTTTGAGCCATCCAATATAGGGGGTCTGTTGACAAATCCTCCAACCTCTTTGTCCATCTTTCACCAGAAAGTACTTCCCTAGATCTCACCCAGAGACAGACAGGATGCCTGCTCTGATACCAATTGAAATTATGGTACCAGACGTGTGATGTTAAGGTGCGATGTCACAACAACACACTCTGCAATAATGGACAGAATAAGCAACAGGAAAACACAAGGAATTGTTCACCCAGTTCGGTCTAACTACCTACGTCTGGGGGCTACCAAGCCAGGGATGAAATTCACTACTTGTAGATATAATTTACAGACTCAACACACCAGTTGACAATCTCCTAAACTTATACTCTACTAGTGACTTTCTACCTAAGAAACCACTTAGATATGAGAACACTACTCAATCCCCTAAAACACTCAAAGAACAACCTCTTTGAGATCCCTTGATCTTGCTTCCTAGCTTCGATCAATCAACAACTCTCTATTGCTTCACAGCTTCTAGAGAGGACAGAAAATTCAACACCTATTCAAACCTAGAATAGTGTGATTACAAGTACTCTAAACAAACCCTAGACTCTAAGCCTCCAGCTCTTGATCTTCAATCTGTTTTCTGTACCTTCTTCCTTGGTCTTGTGCGCTTTATATAGCTCCTTGAATTTGGATTGGATTTGTCACAATATTTGATCAGATTTGTTAATTAAAAACTAAATCTTTTAAAACAGATTTTATCCCCAAAATCTTTTTAAATCTTCCACCTTTTAATTCTCCAACAAACCTGCAATCAAATCTCCCATGTAACAGAAAATATCTAGCCCAAGATATTCTCATCCAACGAGTCAACACTCTCCACAATTCCAGCTAATACGCGACCCTAATAACAACAAGCCCATGCTGTCATTAGCTTCAGTTCTGCAGGTCTGATGTTACAACATCACCTATGTGACATCAGACATCCACTTCAGCAACTAGCAACCTTAACACAGCCCAGTGTTAAGTGCAATGTTATGACATCAAGCCCATGACATCAAACATAGTTAACCTTCACAACTTAGTACAACCCAGTACTAAGACTCAATGCTGCAACATCAACACCATGACATCAGCATTAAACACCTTGTTGTTTTACCAAAATTCCAGCCAATCCAGGAACTTACACTCTTTCACCCTTAGTTAGGTGAACTACGGTTGCTCTGATTCTTTAGTAAGATACGTAGGCACAAGATGCGACGTCTTGGCTTGCAAACTTAGTGTACATACCCTTAGGTCCTTACCTTTAGCATTTATCTTAGCAAGCAAACATAGCATAACACAAACTAAACAAGAGGTTCCTGTAGAGTACTACAGATACTTAGGGTGCTAATACCTTTCCTTAGTATAACCAACCCCCGAACCTTAGATCTCCCCCTTTAGGTTTTTCTCGATCTTGAACCTTTCCTTTGGATAAATCAAAGTCGGGGGTGAATTCAAAGTTTTGTGATGCAAGTTAATTAATAGCTTGATATCCGATTCTCACCGCAACAGAAATGGCGATTTCACTGGGGATTTCTTTTATTTTGAGGGTTAAGCCCACCTTGTTTTGTTTATGTTATTTATGTTTGTTTGCTATACTTTACATATCCGTATATATCTGTATACCTATTTTGCTTAGGATCTTCTGTGTGCAAGGTGTTACTATTGAGTGGTGAGATAAGTCCTAACCCGGACTTAAGAACACTTATTATAGGACGATGGTATATTCAAGGAGGCTTTGAGGGAGTCGATTCCTGAAAAAGTTGACTTGATACACCATCACTCAGTTGAGGCCCTCTTGAGAGTCTAGTCATGTTGAACGAATCTAATCGTGAAAACGTGCTACTCTCGACCTAGGTGCCCTTGATATTGAGAACCATAGTTACCAAACCCCACTTGGCCTTTTAGGATGTAGTGCGGTGACCATGATGGAGTCTATTTCTGAAATGGTTGTCACGCGATACTACACTCAGACGAGATTCTCTTGAGAATTTTATTGATTACCAAGTCATCTAGGAAGTCGATAAAATCCGAAAGATGGATTGTCGACTCTGGGAACTTTTTAGAACCCTATTCTATAGATAAAAACCCATAGTACACACCTTTTGGGATGGGTAGACCATGGCTCCATGCTCGTGATCTTCAAACCTAGGCCCTCATTTGTTTCCCTGTACATATGTGTGAATATGTGAATATCTGTATATATGTGTTTGTGCATACATTCGTCCATTCATGACAACCTTTCGGTTTCAAGGAATTCAAGTGCCTTTTCCTTTGTAAAAATCAATAAAGATCATGGTTTTTAAAGCAAAACTCTTCAGCTTTCCAAAAAGATATTTGCAACTTGCCTTTGAGTTCCTTGAAACCATTTTGCTTACATTAGCATTGCATGCGCATTTGCATTGCATTTGCATTTCTCAGCCTTGAGTCTCATCCGTCCCCTATCTGTAACCCAGTTGACTTCCTGAAGCCATCATTGTACTTGAAGTAGCTTTTGAAGGATTATGAACTCAGAAGAGCAGAACCAGTTTGTGACCAAAGCAGATTTTGACTTGTTGAGAAACCAGTTGGATCAGATTGTGACAGCCTTGGCAAATCAAGAAGGAAATTCCAGTTCCCTGAAGCCGGCAAACTTTTGGCTGTTTAGCATTTTTTTGTATCTCCTTTGCATGTTTGAATCTGTATTTGCTTATAAGCTATTGTCGTTTCAAATTGGCAAGATTAATGAAGTGTTTATGCATCTTTTGATTAAGTCCATTCGTATTCACTCATTCTCTTTCTTTTACTGTCATAAAACAAAACAAAACAAAAAAAAAGACAAATTTTTTTTCAAACTGTTTGTTCAAGCAAAGATTGGGGAGGATGATGAAAAATCCTTAACTACTGTGGTATGCTTTTGATTAAACCTTTCCGAGGATGTAAGGCATTGTTTCAATTCCTAAACACTGGAGAAATAAGGAAGATAATCCCTCGTTAACCCTTCGAGCCTAGAAGTAGGAGTTTTCTTTCCTTACACGCAAAAAACCTGTAATCCCAACCTTGGGGTGGGTAGTTCTCAGTTTAACTTGGTTATGAATTCTAATGCAGGTGCTTCATGCAAGACATCAGTCAGCTCTCTCCAATCAAGTGAATACATGTTGTACCAGTTGTTCCCGAAGCGACAAATAAGGAAGGATCGTTGAGAAATCCTTAATCGAAGGGTGAGCCGAGTCCCTTTCAAGGCAAAAGCCAAGAAAGATGGGAAGCCCAAAACTTCGCCTTATACAAGAAGGTTCGTACAACAATCAAAACAAAGAAGAGGTCTCAAAACCTCAACAAAGACAAAGAAGAGGTCTCAAAACCTCAACAAAGACAAAAAAGAGGTCTCAAAACCTCAACAAAGACAAGAAGAGGTCTCAAAACCACAGTGAAGACAAGAGGAGGTCTCAAAACCTCAGCAATAAAGGACAATCAAGTGTTGTAAGGGAGTAATGACTACCCCAGGTGTCTGAACCATCATCAACTATCATCAATTCTTTCCTAGTCTATAGGTACCTGAATGTATAGCTTGAGTTAACTGAGCGTAGGATCGGAGTTCATCACAAAGATTGGGTGGGACAAATAAACTTTGAGCCTTTATCCTTTGTTTCATAAACCGTGAACCAAGCCACGTTACAACCCTTAAAAGACCTAATTGAGGTAAGGTTGTTTTGAAAGCATACTACAACAAGGTTGATTAACCTGACTCCTAATAATCTTTGCTAATTGCGTGTGTTGATCACTTCATCTGTCATTCTGTAAATGACTAGATCCACTTTGTGTTGATTTAATCATTCCACCCTGTGTGTTTTACGAATAAACTTTGATTTCAAAAGCTTGCATGAATATCGCATTGAAATTGCCAATTTTTAATGAACAATACTTGTTTGTAAAAAACAATTTAATATCAAAAGAATCCCAACAAATGTATCCAGCTAGGGAATTTGACTTGATAAAGGAAGCTCAGTCAGGGGCAACCAAGCGGAAGGATTCGCCAATCCACCATTCCAAAAGCTACTAAATCAGAGGCAGAACTCTTCAAAAGTTCAGAATATTGGGGCAAGCCTTCTTGAGGTCATCTTATGACAAGTTTGTTTCAAGGCAAGGACTCCAATGACCCACCAACAGGGGCAAGTTTGTTCCCCAGTTGTCTCTACCGCAGTCTAAAGGATTTTGTATTGCGAATACCGTTAATCAGAAGCAGTCAGGTCGGGATTTGACAAATCTCTCAAAGGTTAGTTAGTCTGGGGCATCTCCTTTACAGATTGACTAGTCTGAAGAGCAAGTTCAAAGAAATTGTTGTGCAAACACCGTTAATCTGGGGCAGTTACGCCGAGATTCATGAATCCAAGAGTTTGAAGATATTAAGGCATTTCGTAGGCCGATTCTTCTGTAAAATCCTCTTGGTATTTTCTCCCAACATACCATGTAATCTGGGGCAGAGAAGATTTGAAGATTACCTGTTGCAAGAGCCTTTGTTCATTATGATGATCATCGTATAAGTTAGGATGCATAACTACTCTGTTCTTGTGATATCCTTTGCCAGCTTCCCAGTAAATTGTCACTTCGGACGAGCTTGGTCAATCTCCATGGATCTTCTTCCTCCAGTAAGGAAATCAAGCTCATGATGGCAATCCTAGTGAATTCATGATGTTATACCTCAGGTGGAATACTCTTTTTCCCAGTGAAGTAGATCCGCTGATCCTACTTGTTCATCCCCACTAATGGTCCAATCTGATGAGTTTGGCTGGGTATCCTTGTCGAGATGTTTATTTCATCTCTGGTCTCGTTTCCTTTTGTCTGTTTTGTCAGCATAAGTATAAGCATGGCATAAGCACTCATATGCATAGCATCTTAGCATTTTGCTACCCCTTTCTGGTGTTTACCTGTCTTTGATTCACTTTGGCGTTTATCTCCCCAAGTGACTGGGTTTGTCTTTTCTCTCCAATAGAAAGTCAGCCCTAGGCATAAATTTCCCATCATTTCTGAATTCCCCACAGAGTTTGATTGTCGTGGAAGATGGTTGGTTCAGTTATCTTTTCCACATGTGGATAAGATAAGTCCCCATTTGAGTTCATCCCTCAATTGGAGTCTTGTTTGACCGTTTCTTTCTAGCTTGTTCCTAGATTGAACTTTGATCCCTGGCAGGTGTGGTTTCTGAGCCCATCTTGAACGTGCATTTATTTTGCACCGTATCTCGCAGAAGAATCTTCTACAGATCTTCATTGAAGACAAAATTATTCCTCCAGCAGTGTTGTGATATCAACATCTGTTTGGAATTTATACCCAACAACAAGTGGCAATCTCCTTGAGAAGCATGATTTGCTATCATTACCTCTACAACGATAAGTGGCAATCTCTCTCCCAAGAAGCTTATCCGTCCTTGGTTTATTCCTACTTCTACAATTACAAATGATGTTACCTTCAGTCATCACTTTCCATCAACCTGTTTGATGTGATCCCTATTTGAGGTATTTCTTCCTGTCAATCTGTTTGATGAGGTGTTCCGAGCTCAGGTTTCGTACGTTCGGATGTGTTATTATTCCTTTCCATCAACCTGTTTGATGTGATCCCTGTTTGAGGTATTCCTTGCCGTCAACCTGTTTGATGAGGTGTTCCGAGCTCAGGTTTCTTACCCTCGGATATGTATTATTTCCTTGCCATCAATCTATTTGATGAGGTGTTCCGAGTTCAGGTTCCGTACCCTCGGATATGTATTATTTCCTTTCCATTAACCTGTTTGATGTGATCCCTATTTGAGGTATTCCTTGCCGTCAACCTGTTTGATGAGGTGTTCCGAGTTCAGGTTTCTTACCCTCGGATATGTATTATTTCCTTGCCATCAATCTGTTTGATGAGGTGTTCCGAGTTCAGGTTCCGTACCCTCGGATATGTATTATTTCCTTATCGTCAATCTGTTTGATGAGGTGTTCCGAGTTCAGGTTCCGTACCCTCTGATATGTATTATTTCCTTGCCGTCAATATGTTTGATGAGGTGTTCCGAGTTCAGGTTCCGTACCCTCGGATATGTATTATTTCCTTGCCGTCAATCTGTTTGATGAGGTGTTCCGAGTTCAGGTTTCTTACCCTGGATATGTATTATTTCCTTTCCGTCAATCTGTTTGATGAGGTGTTCCGAGTTCAGGTTCCGTACCCTCGGATATGTATTATTTCCTTGCCATCAATCTGTTTGATGAGGTGATCACTGTTTTTGTTCCTTGCCATCAACCTGTTTGATGAGGTGTTCCGAGTTCAGGTTTCTTACCCTCGGATATGTATTATTTCATGCCATCAATCTGTTTGATGAGGTGTTCGGAGTTCAGGTTCCGTACCCTCGGATATGTATTATTTCCTTTCCATCAACCTGTTTGATGTGATCCCTATTTGAGGTATTCCTTGCCGTCAACCTGTTTGATGAGGTGTTCCGAGTTTAGGTTTCTTACCCTCGGATATGTATTATTTCCTTGCCATCAATCTATTTGATGAGGTGTTCTGAGTTCAGGTAAAGTACCCTCGGATATGTATTATTTCCTTGCCGTCAATCTGTTTGATGAGGTGTTCCGAGTTCAGGTTCCATACCCTCGGATATGTATTATTTCCTTGCCGTCAATCTGTTTGATGAGGTATTCCGAGTTCAGGTTCCGTACCCTCGGATATGTATTATTTCCTTGCCGTCAATCTGTTTGATGAGGTGTTCCGAGTTCAGGTTTCTTACCCTCGGATATGTATTATTTCCTTGCCGTCAATATTTTTGATGAGGTGTTCCGAGTTCAGGTTCCGTACCCTCGGATATGTATTATTTCCTTGCCATCAATCTGTTTGATGAGGTGATCCCTGTTTTTGTTCCTTGCCGTCAACCCTTGTTGACGACCCAAACTTCAGATTATCGTGAATCTATTGTTTGAAATCAGGTTATCTTGAACCTAAACTTCAGATTATCGTGAATCTGTTGTTTGAAATCAGGTTATCGTGAACCTAAACTTCAGATTATCGTGAATCTGTTGTTTGAAATTAGGTTATCGGGAACCTAAACTTCAGGTTATCGTGAACCTGTCATTTGAAATCAGGTTATCGTGAACCTAAACATCAGGTTATCGTGAACCTGTTGTTTGAAATCAGGTTATCGTGAACTTAAACTTCTGGTTATCGTGAACCAGTTGCTTGTATCAGGTTATCGTGAACCAATTGTTTGTATCAGGTTATCGTGAACCTAAACACCAGGTTATCATGAACCTGCTATTTGAAATCAGGTTATCGTGAACCTAAACCTCTGGTTATCGTGAACCAGTTGTTTGTATCAAGTTATCGTGAACATAAACCTCTAGTTATCGTGAACCAGTTGTTTGAAACTAGGACAGATGTGAACCTAAACCTCAGGTTATCGTGAACCCATTGTTTGAATCCGTCGTGTGAACCTAAACTTCAGGTTATCGTGAACCTGTTGTTTGAAACCCGGACTTTAGGTTATCGTGAACCCGTTGTTCAAAACCAGGTCAGATGTGAGCCTAAACTTCAGGTTATCGTGAACCCGTTGTTTGAATCCGTCGTTCAAAACCTAAACTTCAGGTTATCGTGAACCCGTTGTTTGAAACCAGGTCAGATGTGAACCTAAACTTCAGGTTATCGTGAACCCGTTGTTTGAATCCGTCGTTTAAAACTTAAACTTCAGGTTATCGTGAACCTGTTGTTTGAAACCAGGTCGGATATGAACCTAAACCTCAAAATCCAGCTCATACTGGTATTCAAAATCCCGCCTCATATTGGTGTCCAAAGTCCAGTCCTTGCTGGCAACCCAACTTAAACTGGTATCTTATCCAACTCAAATTGGTGTATACTGACATATCACTTCTGAGTCCAATCCTTGTTGGCACTTTAATCTGGTTCCCAGCAGAAGTTCAGTCATTATCATTATCTCTTTAAAATTCCTTGTGATTGATCATCATTTGGCGCACGCAGAGTTTGTCTCTGTCTTTTCTGGCTTTTCTTGAAGATCCCGTTTGAACTCTTCCGTATAAGAAATCCCCAGAAAATCTTCGTAGGATGTCTATCATCTTATTTCAAACTGATCCCCAGTGGAGATCATGTCTTCTTTCTGGTTTCATGCCCAGTAAGAATGTGTCTTTTTTCCCTAGTGTCGTCCGGTTACCTATGAACCTGTCGTCCATCTCCCTAGGATTTTTCCCTAGTGGAGAATACCTTTCTGGCTCCTATCTCCAGTGAGGATCTGTAGGGTTTCCTCAACTTTATTTCTCTATCCCCAGTGTTTCCTCAGAGTCTCCTCATTGAGTCTCTTTTGTTGGTTAGCCTGTATCCCCAATGACATTTTCCTTGTGGATACTAACCTTCATCCTTCCCCAGTAAAGCTCACCTGTGTTTGATTACTCTTTATCTATGGTGTCTGTTTTGTCTACATCTTTGCACTATCATGGCATCATATCATCATACTAGAAGTTCATTGCATGTCGGCATTTGCATGTACGTCGCTTGTCCTTAGCATCTGCATTCCATCTAAGGGCAAAATTTTTTGTTTGCTATATTTAAATACCTTTCCACCTTGATGTCCCGAGGATTTCCTTTCCTCGTGTCATCCGGTAAAGTTATTTAAATAGGGGTAACTGTTGTACCCCAAATTTTACCTCTTAGATGTCATAACATCTTGCATTGACATATAGGTTCAAGCATCTATGCATTTTTAAACCAACCCATATCTTGCAGTTTGTTTCTCTTATGTTTGAAACTAAGGTTTACACAGAGAGATTCAAGGCCTCCTAAGGAATTCTATGGCTCCATATAATCATCATGAAGATTCATTAGTTGTTTGGAACCAGGATCTCAAAACTTTGAATCAAGTCAAGTCAACAAAAGATCACCAGACCAAAAGGGGGAATTAGGGTTTTAACCTGAGGAATCACTGAAGAATTTTGCCCTATTAAGTCAAGATTTGATTTGTTCATCAACCAATTGATCTTACCTACATTCAAGAGGTCTCATTCAACAAGAATTCAATATCATTTGGCTCTCATCATGAGTAGTTTGAGCCACAATTTCACCTTGCCTCCAAATTAGGGTTTCTCACCTTTGAAGTTTATGACTCACAAGCGTCGTTCGATTGAGTCTCTTGAGGCTAGCAGGTTAAATGTGTGTGCAAGTACTGATTTGATGGTCAGGATTTTCACCTTTGGTATGAGGATTCGTCAGGTTGTTCGATCAAGATCATTCCAGGTTGAATTTGAGTTTGTGGAGGATCCGTGGCGGTCAAGTGCATTTGTGGATTTTTTAAGTATTGTGGAAGCATGTTACCTTTATCCATTTTTCAAATTACCCACTTCTAAATCCATTTCTCCATCTATTCCATATCCGTTTCATTTATATTTATTTTCTTTCTTCAATTCAATTCAATCATCCACATTTTTCTTAAACCATTTCCAAATAATTTTCTTTTAATTCTTAAATTTCTTTCATTCCAATTTCATTTAATTTTCCCATTTTGGTCCAAAACCATTCAAGTTCAATTCAAGTGTCAATTTCAACTTCATCCAATTTATTCCAAATTCTATTTTTATTTTCATTTAATTCAAAGGTCCATAAGTTATTTGTTGTTACCAAAAAGCCCATCAAAATCCACTTACAAAGAAAATCCACCCGCAAAAATACAGAAAACTTCCACAGTCCAGCCCATTTGCCATAGAAACAACAAAGGAAAAAAGGAAAGAGTTGGATTCCACACAAAATGGCAAAGTACCATTCTGCTACATATTCTGAACCTCTGCCAAAGTCATGCGCAAGTCAACAAAACACAAAAACGAATTCACGAGCCTCTGCTGCCACGCTCCTGCATCAAACCTGCTTCAGCTCTGCGCTATGTTCATACTAATACTCTGCTGCACCTCTGCTCACAAACACTAGAGTAGAACCTGCATCAACACAGACCTTACAAATGAAAACACACAACAACAACAGTTCAACATAAAAGGGTCTGCTGTGAAAACAGCAATGAGGGAGAGAGGAGCAGATTAATTCAACATAGAGAGATAGGGTCGATGGAGGTAAAAAAAGAGAAAAATGCAGAGTTAAAAGGAGGAGGATACCTTCACAATAAGGATTCTTTAACACAAAAGCTCTGCTGCAAACATCCTTATCTCCAAAAACAAACCCTCGCACCACTGCCTCAACCTTCGCCATTCTTTTTCTTCATGATCATAAACCCAACACCTTAACCGCCCAAGCTTTATGTTCTCAAAACCATACTCAGAAAACCCTTTCATCCTCACCCCTGTTCAAAATCAAAACTCTTCTTCCTCATTTCGACCTTCTTCTCCAACGCCCAAATCAAACCAAAACCCAAACACTTTTCAAACCAGAACCAGAATCGAAACAGAAAGGATGAAAGAGTAAGAATCAAATGAACCCATTTCAAAACCCAACCTTGAACCTCATTCAAACCTTCAACGCACTTCACAAACCCCTCCACAAATCAACATCACTACCCTCCACCGATTTCCAACAACAACCCACAGTCTCAAATCCAAAGCCAAACCAAAAACGAGTAGAAGAGAAGACGAAGAGAACATAAGCGTAAACCAAAACACAAACCTGTTGAACGATTTGAAACCGAAACCTCGAATCTCTAAACCTGAACGAAATCACAAGTTAAAATGGACACGGAGGCGGAAACACGAGTCACGACTAAGGTCGGGATTTTGTTCTATCGACTTGGTTTCCTCTCGTTTGACCGAGCTCACGCGATGATGAAGAGGATGTCGTTTTCTTCTTCTGAGTGTATTTTGTTGTTGCAGATCGCGGTGAATATGAAAGAGGTTGGGATAATATGTTTTCACGATGATGTTGCTCTCGTTTTGAGGAATTTTGATGATGGTGTTTCTTTTCTCTTGACTTTTCCTCACAAAACCTGTTTTTTTTCTTTTTGGTTTATTAAAAACAATGATGATAAGGGTCTGGGCTATTCCTCTCCTTTTTTATTTTTATTTGCGTTGTGGATAATAAAGAGGAAATTATTGATGTGATTCTGCTAACCCTGTTTAGATGGGATTGATTTTGTCATATTTTATTATTTTGGTTTTAATATAGACATTTAAGTAGGGCCTTGGTAATGTGAACCGTGTTCTTGGTTCTTACCTCCCTCATTCTTGTTTGCTGATGGTGTTTTTGGAAGAGATGATGGGCTCAAGTAGAGCCCATATGATTCTCATGTTGAATTTTACACCCCACTCCAATTCTATTTTCTCTTAAGAAAAGCTTCTTTTTATTTTTGATATTTTATTTTATTTTTTTAGTTCTTGTTTATTTCATTAATATATTTCCTTCAATATTGCTCCATTTCATTTTGATTTTATTTTCAATTTTATTTCAATTCTCTTTTTGGGCCAATGATATTACACAAATCTTGACTTTGACTATTTCAAATCAATGAAGTCTCGATAAATATGAGGCCACTTTTTATTCATTTTTATTGGTCGATGAAAGTTAAAAATATAAGATTATCGATTTATCGATTTAAATCTTGATTAAGACGAGACCAACCTTATTTTTCATTTCGATTTAATTATCTTTATTTTGGTCTATGATATAACAAACTTCATGGTTTGATTGATCTTATTAAAGCGACAAAACTTTGATCAATATGAGACCACTTTCTCTTTATTTTAGTTTTATTCACTTTTTAGTTGATGAAAGTCAGGAATCATTGATTATTGATTTCTCGATTAAATCATGATTAAGACGAGACTATTTCTATTTCATTCCAATTTTTAATTTCTTTGAATACTAACTTTTCATTTCCCCCTTTGGCGGGACCTGTACATATTTTCTGATAAAGTCATGTAGATAACTATTTTGTTATGACTGTGGTTGCCTGTTTCATTTGACACATCCTCAATATTATTCCAAAGGAAAGTCCTCCTCAGTTGACTCATAAGTCAATAAACAAATCATCCCACCTGGGCCTCATAAGAGCCTTTCCCTTTTCTTGGCCTCATAAGAGCCATTGAATCTTAACTTAGCAATAGGTTAAAGTTTTGAACTCTATGTGATTCTCACCATCATGAGAACTCACTTTTCCCATCATAACTTAGATTTAGAGAGTTATCGTGAACTCTAAAATGAGCTCATGCTCATTTCCCCTTGGAACTTTGGCCATAGTCAATGGTTCCTCTTTCACCCTTAGTTAGGTGAACTACGGTTGCTCTGATTCTTTAGTCAGATACGTAGGCACAAGATGCGACGTCTTGGCGAGCAAACTTAGTGTACATACCCTTAGGTCCTTACCTTTAGCATTTATCTTAGCAAGCAAACATAGCATAACACAAACTAAACAAGAGGTTCATGTAGAGTACTACAGATACTTAGGGTGCTAATACCTTCCCTTAGTATAACCAACCCCCGAACCTTAGATCTCCCCCCTTTAGGTTTTTCTCGATCTTGAACCTTTCCTTTGGATAAATCAAAGTCAGGGTGAATTCAAAGTTTTGTGATGCAAGTTAATTAATATCTTGATATCCGATTCTCACCGCAACATAGAGTGTAAGACCCAACCCCTTTTGTAAATAAATGATTTTTGGGCCTCTGTCATAGTATAAGTCCCTGTGCAATTATCAGAATAACGGTGCGTCCACTGTTTTCATCTGGGCCTCTCCTTGAGTATAAGCCCCACTTTCCTTTTTTCAAACACTTTTGGGCCTCTAATAGAGTGTAAGACCCAAACCCCTTTGTACATAAACAAATGTTGGGCCTCTTCTATAGTATAAGTCCCACAACGTCTTTCGGTATCACAGTGCGATCACTATTTTTAAAACAAGTCATCTAGGCCTCTCCTTGAGTATAAGCCCCAATATTTTGTCTATAAACTTTGTTTTAAACAATAAACAACTTTCATGGGCCTCTCCTTGAGTTGTAAGATCCATACCTCTGTTTTCAAAATCATATGTCTATTTTAAACTGGTACTAAGAGGAGCATTATTCCCGATGAAACTGCTCTCAAAACCCTAATCATATAGTTAAAATCACTCAATCAATCACAATACACTTGGGCCTCTTTTTAGAGTGTAAGATCAAGCATCTTTTCAATTCAATGCATGCTTGTTTATATACCTATTAATTCACTTATCTGTATATACTTGTGCATATCTGTCTAGAGTTTCCCCAACAGTTAGGTCTACACTTAGGTCAAAACAGAGGTTACTTCTAACATAGTCAAAAACTAGTTCCCTCATAGGAAACTTCCGTCAGTACAGTCTGCCTCCTCTTGGGCTTTATTCAATATGGAACAGAGAAAGGCATTATTCCCGGTGAAAGTTTTCTCAAGAGTGTCAAAACTTAAAAACATATATAAAAGAAATTCATTTCCCCAGAGAGGATTAATTTCCGGTGAAACCTCTTTTGAATTTCTTCAAACCTTAGAACTGTTCAACAAAGAAAGGATTATTCCCGGTGAAACCTTTCTTGAACTTTTCTTAGGCTTGGACCAACAGGCTTCTTAAAAGTTCCCCACAGCCTCCTCTTGGGCTTAGTACAAGGACCACCAGGCTTTTTAAAAGTTCCCCCAACCTCCTCTTGTGCTTGATACAAGGACCCAAAGGCTTCCTAAAAGCATAGGATCGAATTTAGTCATCTCTACTAGTTCAATCCTCAGGAGAGTCAAAACCTTAGAACATCCAGTCAGTCAAGAGTGTATCTTTATCTCTTGAACCAACAACCTCCTCTTTGGCATCATACAAAGATCTATCTCTAACCAGATTCTACCTCTTCTTAAGAGACTTGGACACTCTCAACCTTTTCTTGGGCTTTATACAAGTAGACTTGGAAAGTCTCACTCTCATAGTCTCCTTTTTGACATAACACAAAGACCCACAGGTTTCCTAAAGGCATAGGATAAATCCTGATCATTTTACCAATAAACCAGCCCCCCAGAAGAGTTAAAACCTCTAAGGCTTTCAAAGTCATCTGTTAACTTCTCTGACCCCCAACAAAGCTTAACTTTCACCTTAAAAATCCCAGTCAGGGTCAATTTACCATCAACAAATCCCCAACAGAACCAGATCCTGATGGCATCTGGTAATTCAACTCTTCCCTGATTCCTCAACAAGAGTTAGTTTCCCTTTGGATTCCTCAATACAGTTTAGTTCTTCTTATGGATTTCAATAAATCCTCAATAAGAGACAGCCTCCTCTTAGGCTTTATATAATGATTTACCCAGTTAGCCTCAATACAAACAATCAAAACCTTTTTCCAGATAATTGTTGTAAGTAGCACACTTGTTGATTCAAAATCTAAGCTGGAGTCCTTCCTTTATCCTAGCTAAAACTTCTCTTTCATCTAACAGATATAAGTGGCAAGCCTCTGGATTCTACACATCCAAGCCAACGTCCCTCTCTTAGCATGAAAGATTCATAAAGGAAAAAGTGGCATTGCTCTACAATGAGTTAAATTTTCTTCCTTCATGACATCTCTCTTATAAAGGAAATTATGGCATTGTTGGATTCCATAAATCTCAGTTAAAGTAATTCCCCCTTTATAACCACTTTCTCAGCATCTGTGATGAATAGGTTAGATATCTCTCTTTAGAGATGACAAATTCTCTCTCTCAGTCACCCTTTTAGCTTCAATCTTGGGCTTTGAGCAAGACATAAATACTCTGCTAGCTTCAATCTTGGGCTTTGAACAAGACACCCATATTTTTTCCTCCCATAGAATAGGAGGAACTACGATTGCTCTGATTTCCCGAATCTCTTTATGGGAATACGTAGGCATAAGATTGCGAAATCTTAGCGAGCACACAAATAAAAAATCTTAGGTCAAACACCTTCCCAAAAACAATAGAAAACCCGAAAACAAAAAAAAATTCTCTTAACCCTCCCAAAGGAGAAACTTTTCCAATCCATAGCAGATAAACACAAGAAATCATTTCAAACAGCAGAAATACATGCAAAAGAAGGTTCCTATAGGTTACTATAGATACTCTGGGTGTTAATAGCTTCCCTTTGTATAACCAAACCCCGTTCCCCGATCTCTTAGCATTTGTTAAAGAAAACATTTGCGTGCAGGGTTAGTTTAAGATATCTTCCCCTTCCTTTTAAGCTTCATAGGATAAATACAGAAATCAGAAAGTAGCACCAAATATGCGGTAGGTGGTCGCGTCACCAAAAAACCGACGCTACAGAAAAATGGCGACTCTGTTGGGGACCAATAGGATTAGATTTCCTAAGAGGTTTAGGCTTTGTTTTGCATTTATTTTTTCTGCTATTTTACTTGCTTTCTCATTTTTTATATATCATATGCTATCATATTACTTGATATATTTGTTTAAATTACTATTATCTGGTAATGTGATTAATACGCAAGTGGTGAGTCCGAGAGAACATTGAGATAAGTGGTGGCATATTCAAGAAGGCTTATAGGGAGTGAGTCCCGACCAAGCTAACTTGAGAGTCCGCCGAATTAGTGGAGGTACCCTCGTGGAGTTATCAATGTTGAACGAGCAGGTCGTGAAAGCATTGTTTTTTCGCATTGTTTTTTCCCATTGGGTACCCTTGAAGCTGAGGATTAGTAAACATTTAACCATTTGACCATTAGGTAGTGCAGAAACTATCAGAAATAGTTGATATGTGATACTACACTTAAAGGAGATTCATCTTGGGATATTATAGCTCTCATGAGTCAGTTGGTTTGCTGTTAATATCCTTAAGAGGGGTCAATGATTTTGGGAACCTTTGTTAGAACCCGTTTTACAGGTACAAAAATTGACCTTTAATACACACCTTGGGGATGGGTAGATCCATGGCTCCATGCTCGTGACGATGAACCCTTAAACCCATGTTTTCAAATGTTTTTGTTTGCTACATTCATGCATCCATGCATTTCATTAAAAAACTCTTTTTAACAAGAAAAAATATTTTTCTAAAAGAACTAAAACAATTATTGCAAATATCAGAAGTTGCGTTATGGATTTCAGTAGAAGAAAAACGCACAAGTACACCTTCAAGGTTCCAAAATTGGAACACCTAAGGAAATTGGGAAGGATTATTACTAATCCCGAAGCTTTCAGAGCTAAGCACGGAGGACTGTTGTCTCTTTTGAAGGTCAACATGGTAGAAGGAGTCCTGTCTACATTGGTTCAATTCTACGATCCAGTATACAACTGCATCACTTTTCCAGACTATCAGCTCACACCTACATTGGAAGAGTACTCTCACCTGATTGATTTACATATCAATGATCAAGATCCATTTTCTGGACTGGAAGAAATTCCAAAAGATCAGGCCATTGCAAGAGCAATCTCTTTGGAAGACTCGAATATCAGAACTCACATGAACACCAAGGGAGGAATCCAGGGTTTACCAGCTAAATTCCTGATGGAGAAAGCCCTATACTTTGACAGTATAGGAAATATAACTGCTTTCGAGGATGTCTTTGTTCTACTCATATATGGGTTATTCCTCTTTCCCAACATTGACAACTTCGTCGACACCAATGCTTTTAAGATATTATTAATTGGGAACCCAGTCCCAACCTTGCTCGCGGATGCTTATCATTCTGTACACTTAAGGAATTTGTACACTGGAGGGATGATCACATGTTATGTTTCATTACTCTACAAATAGTTTATTTCCCACTTACCCAAGTCTGCTGTTTTTTGGGATCACAAGAGTGGTCTGCGATGGTTGTAGAAGATTATGTCTATCACTCATTCTGACATAGGTTGGTACAATCGGATCTATGATGGAATAAAAATCATTGACAAATGTGGAAATTTCCCCAACATACCCCTCATTGGTACTAAGGGAGGATTCAACTACCATCCAATTTTAGCCCTCCGTCAACTTGGATACCTGATGAAGAATATCCCATATAATATTCATCTGGAGGGTCTTTTCTTCAAGGAAGGAGAAAATGACAGGGCACTAAAGAAAGAAATAGTTCATGCCTGACAACATGTTCACAGGAAGGGAAGAGAGTCCCTAGGAAGGCCAAATTGCATCTCTGCAGAGCCTTATATCCACTGGGTACAAACTAGAGCCATCAAACCGAAGACGCCTTACCCTCGTCAAGAAGTTTTTCCCTTAAAGGAATCTTTCCTTTATTTCTTGTTAGATGCGGAAAAACTCTAGATCGCTCTTAACAAAGTCCAACGTGAGAAGAACTCTTTGAAGAACAAGTACTGGATTATTAATTTGGAGTGCACAAAGATCCAAGAATCGTTGAAGGAAAATATGCTCTGATTGAGATATTAGAGCAGCATGCTATAGAAAGTCAGGAGGAACGAAGAAATTTACTCTCTCCTTTCACTTGGCAAAGGAACATCGACCCGACAACGGTTGAAGGGGCCTGATCAAAGAAAAGAAAAATTCAGGAACCGGCGTCTGAGCTTTCCTTAGAGAAAACTCAGGATCCATAGGCCAATTTTTCCTTCTTGCACTTTGTAAAATACTGTACTTTTCCTTGTAAAATACTGCAATCTTTCGAGTTGAATAAAAGGGTTTCCCCCGCTGTATGATATTTGCAACATAATTGCTAAAAGTTCTTTTGAAAACTAAAAACTAAAAAAAGATCATTCTCATTCTTTGCATATCATTAATCATTCTCACATAACACATCTTTGTCATTGAGTCTCACACATATGTCGCACTCTAGAGTCAAACTGTCTCATTCGTACAATACTCGGGCCAATCGACAAAAGAAAATGGACGACCTCGTGGAAGAGAACTGAGAACTGAGAGAAGAAATCAACGCTCTGAAGGAGAGTTTGGAGAAACTCCACAACACGATGGAATCCCTGGCAGCAGCTCAGAATCAACAACCTCAAAGAACTGCAATCTCAGAGATTATGCTACACCAGCGTTTGAGACACCCGGCAGTCATCCTCAGTATAACATGCCTAAAGGTTTTACCTGGGTCATGCCTTTCAATTTTATACTTGAAGGATATATACCCCCGGTCACTGAAGACCCGGAAGCCGTAGAAGGAACCTCCAGACCTGAAGTTTACAAACTTCAGGTAAATGAAGATGCAAGGGTTACGATAGAAACTCTTGAAGGATACAAACTTTCGGTCACTGAATCACCAAGAGTTACCGCCGTAATGTCTATACCACAACCGGTGGTACACACTATCACGGAGGAACCAATTCTGCAGGCCACTTCTGGCAGAAACAAAGAAGTATATGAAATGATGAATGAATTCCAGGAACAGTTCTTGGAAATGCAGAAGGAACTGCATGCCATTCATGGACAGGTCTTGTTTGGGAAGGACGCCGCTAACCTCTATTTGGTCCCTAATGTAAAGATATCGCACAAATTCAAGGTGTCTGACTTTGAAAAATACAAAGGCAACTCTTTCCCTGAAATTCATTTGGTATTGTACGCCCGTGGCCGCATCTGTGAAAATCAACCGGCGGAAAAGACAGAAGAGTCGCCACCGAACGTTATTTATCCCGACGCAGGGAAAGGAAATGATCGAAGAAAACCTCAACGAAGGGAAAGGAATGGTCATCGCAACCATAGCCTGGGTTCGGGAGTCGGTTACGCGAGAGGAAGGTATTAGCACCCCCTCGCGTCCATCGTACTCAATGGGATCCACGCTTGTTGTTTCGATCAAAGGGTGTAGGTTATCTGAAGATCAACTGCTAACGAAAAGGAAAAGAATGGGAAACGGGCAAACGGGGGAAGAATAGAAAAGGTGACTCGATAGGACATCGTCGTCCTAGGCCTACGTATTCCCCCGGGAGCGGGAAAGTCAGAGTCAACGTAGTTTGGAGCACTACGGGTTTGTGGGAAAGGTTGATCGCCAAGACATCGCCGTCGCGTGCCTACGTATCCTCAATCTAACCAGAGAGAGGAAATCAAAGCAGTCATAGTTCGACCTAAAAGGTCTTTAAGTATTTTTTATGAGCGACATTAAGTTCGCGTCCGGCAGTTAGGGTCGATGCTTGTTTGCGACAAAACGGAAGTAACGTTCCCTTTTCTGAAAATGATTTGAGACCCTAGTTAATCCCGAAGGGTAAAATGATTTGAATTTTGTTTGTGTTTTTTAGATAGAAGTGGCTTAAGTTAGTTTGAAACTCGTATTACACTAAAGTCTATGACATAGGATCGAATACGTCGCACATCGACCCAAGACGGGACACATGCTAAACACTCTAGGAAAGTGAAAAGAAGCGCCCCACTCTCCATTTCCCATGTATTTAAGGCTCATGGCATACACTACTCATTGTATTTATTATGTATTTTGAACTTGTTTTGAGATGAGAAGAGAAAGACTCGAAGTTGAAAGAAAAACAACTAAAGGAAACTAGGTCCTAATACTATCATGCAATGGTGGCCCTATAGTTGAGATTATGAGGGAAGTCTACCTAATGTTAGCATACATGGATTTCTAGCCTAATGTCTCTCCTACCTCCAACTTAATCGGAAATTAAGTGGGCCTAGGAATCCTAAGGGATCATGTGAATCAACACAAGTAAAAATTATTCTAAACAATCACAAAAGAGAGAAGTGAATAAGAGGTGAGATGAAAAGGCATCAAGTAAGTGTAAATAAGCATGTAAAGTATCATAAACAACTTACCATCTCCATGCCAAGCTCAACTATCAAGTAGTTGAAAGCAACACACAAAACTAAGTCCTAATGCACAAGGAGGAGCTCTAATTCTACCTTAGGAGCAAAATGAAACCATAAGCAATGAAAGGGGAACCCTAGACGTAAATACCATACAAGGGGAAGTAGCTAAACCCATTCTAACCTATCTATGTTAATGTACTAAACAAAGTCAAAAGGTTACGAGTTATGTTCCACAACAATACACAACATTTGTTATTTACAAACTATGTCACAAAGATTTGTAAACGTCACAAAAGAAGAAGCCAAGTCAAGTATTCAAGTGTTTATACACATGGGGCAGTGGCAAATGATATGTGGAATTATACATTTGAATGTCAAAACTTTGTACAAACATGGCACATTCTAAGTCCAAGTGAAAACAACAAAGATAACTTATCATCCATGTTCAAATTTATGAAGACATAACACCCATTAGGAACATATTGAGTGACCTATAAATTCATGATGCCAGGCTATGATTCATGATAATTCATATATGAAATGATGTACAAAAATATCCTAAAGAGGATAGCACAAATACATCATCAAACTAAAACACCTAAGCGAACATCAAGCATGATCGAGTAAGCTACTTAGGGTTCAAAAAGAATCATTTAAGTTATGATGAAAAGCCACATTTAAGGGTCAAAAAGGAACCTAAAATTTAATTGTATATAGGCTCAAACATGCCCTGAAAATTGGTTTTAAGGAGCTCATACGTTGGCATTAAACTTGACCTAGTTCTAGCATGTATCACAAATTGGTCATGTAATGGAATGGTCCATGAAAAACAGTTGGACTCTTTAGAAAATGAGGAGAAATTAACCATGTCATGTTAAGGTCAGTGAGTGAACATGTACAAAATATTGGATCAAAATCATGCATCAAAAGCATTCAATTAATTGCAAACATCAAGCATATGTCAAGGATGATCATATAAAGCAAAATGAAATTCAAAAGCATTCCAAACTTCATGGACAAGGCATCAACCAAGCATCCAAGTGTTAAGAAATCAAAGGGCTACTTGCATACCAAAAATAAGGTACAAAATATTAGAGGAAGGTCACTTTTTGTGGCTTATATCACAAGGTATCTTACTATGAACACATATCTTTCAAAAATCCTAGAAAAATATCCAAACAGCCCAAAATGAACTTAAAATTAATCAAAAAATTAAATAAAGCATACAAAAGTGCCCATGAATTTATCTGGAATTTTTAAAAAATTTTAAATATTTTAAATATTGCAATTTCAAACGTTTAATGAAAAGAAAAACAAAACTCATGGAAATAAGGGAGGGGTGAGCTTATAGTAAAAGCCATGTTCAAATATATGTTGGGCCCAAGATAAGGGTGTGTGCGTAGCAATTTTTCATGGGCCCAAACGCAAGAAATTCTACTCTTGAATGCTGAAAAGAAACAAGGACCCAGCGGGAAGGAACACGTGATGGGGGGGAGTGCGTCATTAATGAGGTGGCACCTCCTTGTTCGTTAGATCCAGATCGCATGGCTGGGATTATTTCTCCATGGTATCAATTATTATCATTTCCTATTATTTCCAGCAACATACATGAAAACTAAAATGTAACACTATGCACACGCCTAACATATCAATCGGTCAATACCATTTTAAATGAGAATGAGACAAAAACCCAACCATGCCCTATGAGGAGACGACACGTGGTCGTCTTCCTCCTCCCTCGTGCAAAACACGCTACATTTATCCTCCATGGCAGAAGAAAAATTCTAGAACACAAGGTGAAAGCAACAAACTTTAACCCCATCAAACTAAATCAAATCTTCACTAAATTGCATGAAATAAAAACCAAAAATGATGCCCACAAATCGTAGATTGTGAATACATGCTTGAAATTCCCATACATTCAATGCTCAAAAAAATTGAAAGAGAACAAGTTATGACCTCAAACTTGAATAAGCCTTATTCACGTACAAGAAACCTGATAACTTCGTGTAAGTCTTCTAATCAATAAATCTAGGGCAAAATAAATGCCTAATATTGCTTGAATCTTGCTGAAACTTCAAGAATGGAAAAAAATGGTGAATCTGTGTGGTGCAATGGTGGTGGTTACAGCTCCCAAAAAATGCATACAGAAGGAAGGTCTTGTTGTGGAGATGAATATGGTGAAGGAAGAATGAGAAAAGCTCCAATGGTGGCTTGGATTCACAACCTTTAAGATTTTGCTTCAATGGAGTTTTCTCTCACTTTTTTGGATCTGATTTTGTGCACAATGATTCTCTCTGAAATGGTTAGGAGTTAGTTACTTATATACGTGTGGTTAAAGGGATTTAATCATGGTTAATGAGTTTCGTTAATGGTTGGAACTTTGGTTAAGAGAAGGTTATGAAAAAAATGAAAAAAAGGGTGTTTGTCATGCACACGGGTTGAGTTACTTAGTGGGTGCATGGTGATGATGTTATGGTCATGTTATGATGAGAAGATGATAATGGATGGTAATGACATGCTGGTATAGAGAAACAACAACTTTGTTTATTAATTTTCACTTTTCTCATGCATGGCATGTTTTGGTATGGGACATGTAAGTTATGATATTGCATGGCTTTTAAATGGAAATGGTGAGCACATGATATAACATGCATGGCAAGGGTTTGTATGAGGTTTTGGTTTGAATTATAATGAAGGGAAATGAAGTTGCATGGTTTGCATGGTATAAGACATAATCATGATACAATATTTGAACCAACATATCTCCTAATTCAAGACACCAATTCATGAGGTTTTGGATTCTATAGAAAGAGGAGGTTTTGTAGAACAATTTTGGTGCTCAATGCAAATGGAAATGAGGCTTTCTTCATGGTGAAAAATGATGTGGAAGATGGGAATCCAAGGGCTGCCATGAAAAAGTTCTTGACATGAGTTCATGCAATTCCAACAAGGGTGGTTTTTTAGATCTTTAGAAGGGTAGATCTCATTGAATTTTGATTCAAATGGAGTGATTCTTGTGCTCATTTTGAAGGGCACCTTTGATACTACAACTTCCATGTTGAAGGCAAGTGGATTTGAGGTTTGAATCATTGTGAAAACTTGACTTGAAGATGATATACCACGAGCTGCAAAGTATCATGAATTTTTCTAAGTGTTTTGGCTAGTTGAACAACTTTATCTCATTTTCCAACAATGATAACTTTTGATCTAGACATCCAAATGAGGCATTCTTTATATGGTTGGAAATGTGAGAGATCCTACTACAACTTTCCTGTTTGAGGAAACTTGAAATAAAGCTTGTAGCATGGAGAAAAATGGCCATGAAGTGGGATGAAAAAGGGAAAAAACTTTCCCAAAATGGAAAGTTTCTTTAAGCACCCTAATTTCCCAAAATGGAAACTTTCACAACTTTTGATTTTTCTTGACTCTTTGGACCTCTCTTGATCAAATTCCACCCATTGACCATATTTGACATGAGGATCATGATTTTGACCTCAAAAAGTCAGGAGTTGACTTTTCTTGGTCAGTTGACTTTATTCCCAATCTGTCTGATTTTCAATCATCTGGCCAATCGAAACTCTTGTGAAATGCAATGATGCTCCATATTCCAATCTTAGATGCTTGAAAACACATAGAAAGCCATGGGATCAAGTCTTGCCCCAAAAATCAGAAATAAACTGATTTTGGTCAAAACCCTAATTTTGGCATTGGATGATAGGAGATATTGACTGATGATCAGAACCCTAATTCTTCTAGAGATGATGGAGATCCTCTTAAACCAAGATGGTAAATGTGATGAGATGCTGTTAAAGACCCAAGATCCTTGCCTATGAGGGTTTTGTAGGCTCATATGACCAAAACCCTAATTGAGGATCAACAGCTAGGAGAGTGTGATTTTCTTCAAATCTTTTGTCAATCTCAACCTCTTGAGGAAATGTTGAACCATGTAAGGTGACTTAAAGTATGAGAAGCCTTGGTGGCTTAAGTGTTTTCACATATCCCTTCTCTTTGCTTTGCACAATCAGTGATGGTGACACCCTTGATACCATGCCTTGAGAAAACCAATGATGCATGTGCAATGTTTTTTTACCTAAATACATATGAGGTGTGAAGTATAAGCCACTTATTGGGTATAAATAAGAGGGCAAATTTTGGGGTGTTACAGCTTCCCCTATTCAATCAACTTAAGCCTGAAGGGATGATTGCAACGGCTTTCAGAGATTCAAGGTAGAAGGTGATTGAATAAAAAAGAACCCCGAAATTTGCACTCTGTGGGGAAATATATAAGGTATTTTCCCACCGAAGGTGGACTCAAAGATAGTGGATACCAACCAAAAGTTGAAATAGCGAAAGGTGACAGACGAATCAATAAAGGATGCCAACCAAGAGTTGGAATGAAAAGGACACTGACAAGGGACACCGACCAAGAGTTGGAATAAAGGACGTGATATCTACCACGATCTAGGGCAAAAGACAAAGTACCAACCAAAAGTTAGGATACGGGACACCAATCGGAAATTAGTATAACGAGGCTACCGACCGAAGGTGAGCTCACAAAGGGTATCAACCAAAAGTTGAGATAAAACTGAAGATTGTCCACCAATAATTGGGACAAAGGGACGACACCAACCAAGAGTCGGAATTGAGGTAACTAAATAAGATATTAAGATACAAGATACTGACCGAGAGATTACCAACCAAGAGTTGGGATGGAGGAAACTAACTAAGAGACCGGATAACAGATACTAACCAAGAGTTAGGATAAGAAGGTACTAACCAAAAGTTAGGGTAACGAGGACGCTGACCAGAGGCGAAATTACGATGAAGACTACCGACCAAGAGCTGGGATACAACAAGGATTACCAACCAGTAGTTGGGATAAAGGAAACTAACCAAAAGTTATTATGAGGTGAAGGATACTAACCAAAAGTTAGGATGACATGAAGGATACTAACCAAAAGTTAGGATAAAGGAACATTAATCAGGGATTAGGACAACCGGAACGACGACCGAGAGCGAACCCATAACGAAAGATGCCAACCAAAAGTCGGGATGAAAGATACTAACCAAGAGTTAGGATAGCCAAGACGCTGACTGAAGGCAAACTCACAACTAAGAATACTAACCAAAAGTTAGGATAAGAGATTAGGGTAACGAGTACTAACTAAGAGTTAGGATAACGGATATACGGAACATCGACCGAGGGAAAACTCAAAACTAACGAATAGTTAGGATACCGAGGACGCCAATCAACACTTAGGATGAAAGATACTAACCAAGAGTTAGGATAACGAAAATGCCGACCGAAGGCGAACTCACAATGAAAGATTCCAAAGAGTTGGGAAAGGAGATACTAACCGAGAGATAAAATGAAATAGAGGATACTAACCAAAAGTTAGGGTGAAGTAGAGGATACTAACAAAGAGTTAGGATGAGAGACACCAAACAAAGATTACCAACAAAGAGTTGGGAAAGAAGACACTTAGCAGAGATTACCAACCAAGAGTTGGGAAAGGGGACTAACCGAAAGCATGCTCGCAACGAAAGATACCAACCAATAGTTGGGATAAAGGATACTAACCAATAGTTAGGATAAAACCGAAGATTACCGACCAATATTCGGGATGATGAAGGGTATGGTACCAACCAATAGTTGGGATAGAAAATACTAACCAAGAGTTAGGATAACCGACAACGCCGAACAAAGGCATGCTCACGATGGATACCAACCAATAATTGGGATAGAAGATACTAACCAAGAGTTAGGATAACGAGAACGCCGACCAAATGCGAACTCATAACAAAAGGTACCAACCAATAGTTGGGATAAAGGATACTAACCAATAGTTAGGATAAACGAGGACGCCGAACACAGGCATGCTCACGACGGAAGATACCAACCAATAGTTGGGATAGAAAATACTAACCAAGTGTTAGGATAAACGAGGACACCGACCAAAGGCGAACTCATAACGAAGGATACCAACCAATAGTTGGGATAAAGGATATACAGGAAGTAGACTTCTCAGACATACAACCTGAAGGGAGGATGACTCCGCTGGGGCAAAGAAAAGTTTAACCAAACAACTATGCAGGGGAGTACAAGCATGATGAGCGAACATATTGGCAAATTCACCGGGGATAAAGTAAGGTTGAATTTCCTGAAATATGCCATTCTCTGATGAGAAACGTCTAGTAAAGATAATGTCAAACCTGGCTTATGCTGCGAATGCATATGTTTGAATTTTTCCATGGCGTAATGTTCCATACGAAATGGAAATGCTACGCGTTTTGAGGATGCAATGATTACTATATGCAAAATGAAAAGAGAATCCTCTGCTGGAGATCAAGAGTAACCCTTGTTGAGGATAAAACCCAAAATGGCTCCCCTTACACCGGGGATCACGAATGACAACTGCTGAAGATGGAACCCAAAGATCTGATACGGAAAAGGTGCCAATAACCATTGGACTTGGAATCTGCCAAGGACGTCGGCCCTTACTGGTCAAACTGTTGAGAGGATGAACACGAAACTCTGCTTGGGGTGATTAGTCAATAATACCAAACCTGCTAGGGAGTACCATTGAACTTAACCTACGGTTGGGGAAATGACTTTTCTTAATCTGCTGGGGATAAGAGCACTCTGCTGCTGGTGAGATTATACTTCCTAAATCAATGAGGAAAGTAGACACCACGAAATTGTGGGGAACACGGATCTCTATCAAGGAGAGACATCAAACCAATATCCGACTGAAGAGGCAACATTATCCTGTCTGAAATAGTCGACTTCTGAATACTAGCTGGGGAGCAACCAACCATTCTGACCCGGGAAATAATTCTCTGCACTCTTGCTAGGAAGGAAGAAGTTCCCAATGATCTGCTGAGGATGCTATATTTTCATTGCTAGAGAGAAAGGCTCTACTGGGGACGAGAATCAAACGAGCCTCTTGCTGGGATGCCCACCTGCTTGGAGAGCAAGAACAAACCATCTTTACCTTGGCAGAGGACTTGAACCCTTACTGGAGAAAAGACAAACCCAACTCTGGCCGAAGAAACCAAACCTATGGACTCTCGTTGGGGAGGATGATCACAATCTTCGTAATGCCCTTATGGCGCCTTACCTAGGAAGAGAAACCCCATACCGGGAACTACTTTGGCACCTCACGCTTCTGCTGATCAACTGCATACCAATTATCATAAGCAAACTCTCCACTTGTTCTCAGACCATATGGTCTACTGGGAGAAATCGTCTCCAGAGGATTTTACAGAAAACCTGGTGTTCAAAATGCCCCAGGGTCTTCAAACTCTTGGAGAGGTTTGTCGAATCTCGACGTAACTGCCCCAGTTGGCTAAATTATGAAGGAATTTTCCTTGAGAGGATTTGTAACGACTTGGAATATTCTGCCCCAGTATGCTGAACTTTGAAGAACTGCTTCGAATTAACTATTGTCTGGAGAGGACAACTTCTCGCTCCTGAGGTGGCAGTCATACCCCAAATTTTGACCACAAAGATGTCCCATCATTGTACAAATCATCATCACAATATGGAGGAACCATTATACTTCATCAGTCTCCCCAAAGATGGGTGAGCATTCACCACAATCAAAATTAGGGTTTCAAGCCCTCTCTGAGTGCTTAGACAAAGGATCAATCAAGGAATGACATGATCTTCAACTTGTCTAACCTCTCAAACACCTACAATGGATCAAAAGGACTCCCACTTCAAGGATCAAGCACAAGGCTGCTCCCTTCTAGGTGGATTAAGTCTCAAGATCGACAGTGTCACCAAATTAGGGTTTTGGTCGACCAGGGCCTCCAGATGGAAAATTTTCATCTGGGCACAAGCCAATGATCCAAAACCTAACCTAATATACTCCATGGAATCTCATGGACCCAATCATCAAGTCAATTTTGCCTCAGGGGATGCATTCATCAAAAATCAGGAATTAGGGTTTCTTGACCTAATTCACCCCTAAGTTGACTTTTGGTGCAAATCATGAGCCAAGACCTCAAGAGAGGGTTTGAGGGTCTCTAATGAACTATATTGATCCATTTGGAACAATGGATTAATCCAAGAAGCTTGAGCAATAAGTCTCAATTTCATCTGCACCACAATTAGGGTTTTAAGAGGAAAGTCAACTGTAACTTTGACTTTTGACCAGGACATGCTCCCAAACCCTAGGACATGCCTCAATATACCCTATGACACCCATGGAACATGTCCATCAAGTTTGATTTAGGTCAAGGACATGATTTCCTGAAGAATTGCACAGTTTGGAATTCATCTGATAAAAAGTCAACTGTGCACAAAAGTCAACTTTGACTTTTTGAGATTTTTCACCAAAATGGATTTTTAACCCTAAAATGATGTTAATGTATGATTTGAATAATCATTCATCAAGAAAAATCAAGAAAAGTTGGATAACTTGTAAAAGGGGTAACCATAAAAACTTAGAAAATTTTCTAAGTTAAAAATAAAGTGGCTAGGGTACCAACTTTGGAGGGTCATAACTCCTAAACCACAAGGCCATTTTTTCCCATCCAAAGCTTGATTTATAGATCTCATTGCCCTCTACAAAAACTTCAATTAGACCTAACTCCAATTCATTGTGGATTTTGAGCTATGAGTGAGCCAAAATGGCTGAAAATATGAAAGTACACCATTTTCCAACACTTAGAAAAAATTCTGTCCAAGACAGATTTTGTTGAAACACCAAAACTTGTGAGATCTTTTCACATAGATGCAAGTTGAATCAAATCCAAAGTTAAACATCAATGTTGTTACATATGTTGCCAAGAATTCAAAGAGCCTAACAACATGAATTGATTCACCTTGAGCCAAGAGAAATCCATGCCCAAAGTCATGCTGCTGCAAGCTATTTTGGAAAAATCAGTTTGCATGTTTGCTTGCCACACACGATTTTGAACCAAAAACTGAGGATCAACATGCCACATGTATTCAAACCAATCACATTGCATCTAATCCAACTGATAAATCTGAGTAAAAAAGCCAAGGAATCTTCCAACTTGAAATTCATCCACTTTGGCACATTTTGCCTTGAATTCAAAGTGCATTAATGTGGAATAGTGCATTGTTAAGGTAGCTACCCTACTCAGTCAAATTTTCTGATTAAACAACAATAAAAACATCTGAGGAATGTGATTTTGGTCAAGGCATAGCCCTGCTCTTGGGAATGGCTAGCTTGCCTTGCTTGAAAAGAAATCCTCCAAGCCAATCCATGCAAATGTGATCTGATCCAGCAGCCATTCACTATTCCTCCAAAACAAAAGTTGATCACCTATAAATAGAGGTCTCAATGGATCATTCAACTCACACCAAAGCCAGTTACAGCACTGCTTTCTCTCATTCTTCCTTAAAACTCAAGTTTTTGGGCTTATTGAGTAACCACTATCGGGTTTTGAGTTACAGCCTTAGGAAATCAATTCCAATTGCTCAAACATATCACATATGATGTATTTGAGGTGTCCAAACACTTAAACACTGACTGTAACACCTCAGGCTCAAAATCACCCTTCAACCAAGCCATTATGCCTCAATTATGCAGGTGGAGGTCTCCAGCTTGATCCAAAGAGTTTCAAATTGTTCCAGAGCTTGTAACACACTCCATAACATCCATTGAAGCTGTAGGGATCATCAATTCACGGCTGGAACAAAGTTTGTGCAGAGTTCCATTTCAGCTTGCATCAAGGTAAGCCTCAAAACTCAAACTCCATGATCCATGCATATTTCCTCGCATGATATTTTTGCCAATTGCTTGTCATCATATGCTGATTGTTTTCCCTCAGAAAATTTGATCATTGCACTCATAATCATGCCTACTCGGCTGCTTTTGCAAAATTAGGGTTCATACGGCCACAATGATATAATTTGTTATACACTGAAAATGAATAAAATTGGGTATTGCCATCTTCTTCCTTGTGAAAAAACGCATGAGTTTGGTGTTTGAATGATGTCCAATGGTTGAGAGATGAGTGAGATATGGTGCTTCATGCACGAGCTCGAGGAAGAAGATGGCCATGGCGCCATTCTTCAGGTTTTCCAACTAAGTTTGATATATATTTTTCACTTGCCATGTTATATTTGAATTGGCATTGCGCCCCAGCGGTTCATCAGCTGGTTTTGTGTGTATTGGCAAGCGAGAGGTCTGGGGTTCGAATCCCCCTCGCCCCAGACTTCTTTTTATCACTTGTTTATTTTTTTTTTCATATTATTATTTTTAATGATTTGAAAAATTAATAACTCCTTCAATTTTTATCATTTTTGATTGGTTCTTTTTGCAATAATTCACAAAAATGTTGAAATATTTTATTCCACCAAAAAAATTAGATTTATATTATTTATTTAATATAATTAGTATTTTGTGAATAAATTCATTTTTAATTATTTTTAAACATTCTAAAAGTGAATATTTACTTTGAAAATCAAAACCTAATGAGTTTAAATATTCCTTGTGATTATCCCTCATTTTTTTCAAACCTTAAACAAAATCATAAATGGATTATTCAAATTTATTTTGTATTTTGTTTGATTTTCTTTAAGTATTTACTTTTAAAGATTAAAATTAGGGTTTTTGATTAATTCAACTTTCAAAATTGATTTTCAAATACACTTGGGCCTCTATTAGAGTGTAAGACCCAACACCCTTGTACAGAAAACATGTTGGACCTCATTCGTTGTATAAGTCCCTCTGTACATTTTCAAATAAACGGCACGATCTTCGCCTTTTCAAAATAACCCTGGGCCTACCCTCGAGTAGTAAGACCCATTTCTTTTCTTAAAACCCTCTTGGGCCTCTATTAGAGTGTAAAACCCAATCCCTTTTTAACCAAAACCATTTTTGGGCCTCAGATATTGTATAAGCCCCTCCGCGTTAAAAGAAAACCTCGGCGCGATCGCCATTTCAAACGGAAAAGTCATATGGGCCTACCCTCGAGTAGTAAGACCCATCTATCTTCTTTAAACTTTTTTGGGCCTCTATTAGAGTGTAAGACCTAACACCCTTGTACAGAAAACATTTTGGGCCTCAGTCACTTGTATAAGTCCCTCTATACAAATTCAAACAGTGCGCTCACTGATAAAACCCTGGGCCTCTCCTTGAGCTGTAAGCCCCAAATCTCTCCTTTTCAAAGCACTTTCTCCTTTGATTTTGAATATATTGTTGTTTTCAATCTTTCCTTGTTGAACAACTAACCAAACAGCATGAAAGCTCTACAACCGAGTAAGTGGTTATTGCTTTCATTTACCGCTTTCATATACATATAACTGTATTGTAGGGCTGTTTCACTGTAAGTCTTCTTTCATAAACTCATATTAACTATGTAATAATAGTATAGATATTTAGAGTTTCCCCGGCAACTACGTCTAGCATTAAGCCCGTTGATCACTCTTAGAAATAGTCTAAACTAGATCCCCATAGGATTACCAGACACAGTCTTCCCTCCTCTTGGGGTTAAACAATATGGAGATATGAAAGGCAGCATTCTTTGTGAACCCTTTCATAGATTGTCACTCATAGAAGTTGTCAAGAAAATTTATTCCCCAGAGATGATCTTTTCTCCATGAATGGCATCTCTTGAGTTTCTTCCGAATTCTCGAACTTTCCTGGCTTGATCTATTCTCGGTGAATGGCGTGTCTTGAACTTCTCGAGGTTTGGGGACCCACAGGCTTCTTAAAAGCACTTGTCAAGAAGCTCTACTCCCCAGAGATGATCTTTTCTCCGTGAATGGCATCTCTTGAGTTTCTTCCAAATTCTTGAACTTTCCTGACTTGATCTATTCCTTGTGCATAGTTTGCCTTGAATTTCTCGGGGTTTGGGGACCCATCGGCTTTTTAAAAGCATCGGCCTTCTCTTGGGCATCGTACAAGGACCCACGGGCTTCCTAAAAGCAACCCGCCTCCTCTTGGGCTTAGTACAAGGACCCGCCGGCTTCTTAGAAGTATTCACAGCCTCCTCTTAGGCTTCGTATAATGTTCTCTTCCTCCGGGAATGATAGCCTCCTCTTGGGCTTCGTACAAGGACCTCTCGGCTTCTTAAAAGCTTCCAGCCTCCTCTTGGGCTTCGTACAAATTGTCCCGATGGCCTCCTAGAGGTATAGGAACAGAACTTAGTCATCTGCATAGAACAGTCCTTTCAAAGAGTCTACTACTGTTTCTCAAAGCATAGTACAAAAGATGAAACTCTAGACTTGGACAGTCTAATCTCCTTGAGTCTCAAAGACATTCTCAAGCACCCTTCAAAAATAGGAAGAAAACCCGTAGACTCGGATAGTCTCAATACCCTTTGGATTTCCTGCTTCCTTAAAGAACTGGAGTAACCCGGATCCTTGAATCAAATCCATGAGTACAGTGTTGCTCATATAAGAACTGATTTTCTCTTTAAAATCAGTATACTGGACCTGTCACTTAACTGAAACAAATTTTAGCCTCCATCTCGGGCTTTGTACGAGATACAAAAACTCTCTTGTTAAGTCAAGTAGCCTTCATCTCGGGCTTTATACGAGATACCAAAAGACTTCATCGTCGAGTCAACTTTTTAGCCTCTCTCTCGGGCTTTGTACGAGACACATACTAGCCTCCTCTTAGGCTTTGTATAAGAAAACCACTGGTTGATCCAATCAACCTTTTAGCATCAAAGCTGTGCCTCGTTCATGGTATACAAACATCAACAACTCCTTCCCTTTCATCTAATCGCTGTAAGCGGCAAGCCTCTGGATCATCTACATCTATGCCACTGTCCCTCTTTTAGCATGAGAAATTCCTAAGGAAAGATGGCATTGCTCTACACTGAGTTAAAGTCTTCTCCTTCAGGTTAAAATCCCCTATAAAGGAAATTATGGCATTGCCGGATTCACACATCTCGGTTAAAGTAATCCTCCTTTACAGTCAGTCACCCAACAGTTGTGACATACAACCCCCTCTTTAGAGATGACAAATTCTCTCTAAAGTCAACACCTTTAGCTTCACATCTTGGGCTTTGAACAAGATACAAATAGACCTTTCAGCTTCACATCTTAGGCTTTGAACAAGATATAAATCACCTTTCGCTTCACGTCTTGGGCTTTGAACAAGACACCAAAAACAACCATTTCCTCCCATAGAATAGGAGGAACTACGAACGCTCTGATTTCCCTATTTTCGGTAAACGGGAATACGTAGGCATAAGATTGAAAGAAAAATCTTAGCGAGCACACTAAACAAAAACCCAAAATCCCATACTCTCATGTATCTATCAAAAGCATCAGTCCTAACATCCTAATCCTCGTTCCCCGCCAGAAAATCCAAGAAAGATACAAAATCGTATTGGCGAAAATACAAATAACCAGTACAAAGGCCCCCCACATTGATAGCATTCGTAACCTAACAGACCGCTGTATAAACTCAGTATGCAAAGCAGGGTTAATTTGAGACATCTATTTCCCTTCCTTCATCAGCTTTAATAGGATAAAAAATGAATCGACCTGTAGTAAACTCAACCGCAGAGAGCGACCAGCGCTTAAGAACCGCGTCCAAAATCGCTCGCTATAGAAAAATGGCGCCCACCGTGGGGCCCGTCTCTGTTTTTCTTCTTCCTTTTCACATCTTGTGTGAATACCACAGATTGGGGCTTCCGCCGGGGAACCCAATTTCTGTCAGGAACTTAGGATTATAGCTTTAAAGGTCTAGGATGATTAGGACAAATATATATACTGCTTTTCCTAATTGCTATACGTGTTTATTTTTATGCTAATGGGAATGCGTGTGATGCCGTATGTGGAAAGATTGAGTATACACTTAAGATAAGTGATGGCGATGAGGTCGACCATCAACCTCAGTGGAGGATGACTAATGCAACCCATTCTCTCACCTAGATAATGGACCGATTGTTAAGTCTGAGAAGCTGAGGAGCCAAACCCTTTCATAGTACGGAAACTATCGGGAATAGTTGTTACGCGATACTACCCTCATTTGAGGCTGGTGATCTATTCTCGGTGAATGGCACTTACTCTAAGATTGCTCTATAACTCGCTGGCGATCCGCTTGTTGTTTTGCTTTCCTGGGAGGAGCTGATAATAATGAGTACAGGTACAAAAATCACCTTAGTATAAACCTTTGGGGATGGGTAGAGCCTTGACTTCATGACAACGACCCTTTGACCCCATGTTTTTTCTATGTTTTTGTGTGCTACATTCATGCATTCATTTAAAAAACATTAAAACATTCAAAAAATTCTTCTCTTCTAGTCTCTCTGTTTTTTAAATTAAACTAAGACTGTGATTGCAAATATCAGAGAAAAGGATTGTGATAATGGATTTCGGTAGAAGGAGAACTCATACGTATACCTTCAAGGTTCCAAAACTAGAGGATTTGAGAAGGTTAGCAAGGATGATCACTAACCCTGAGGTTTTCAGAGCCAAGGACGGAGGTCTGCTACCACTGTTAAGAGTCCATGTGATTGAGGGAATCATGGATGCGCTCATTCAGTTTTACGATCTGGTTTATCACTGTTTCACATTCCCGGATTACCAGTTAGCACCAGCGCTGGAGGAGTATTCTCATCTGATTAATTTACATATCACTGATCGAGCTCCATTTTCTGGACTGGAAGAAATTCCAAAGAATCAGATCATTGCAAGAGCAATTCATTTGGACGAGTCTGAGGTCAGAGCTCACCTAACTACCAAGGGTGGCATCCAAGGTTTTCCAGCCCAGTTCTTGACAAAGAAAGCCCTGTATTTTGCCAGTATAGGAAGCATCACTGCTTTTGAAAACATCTTTGTCTTGCTCACCTACGGGTTATTTTTCTTTCCCAACATCAATAACTTCGTCGATATTAACTCCATTAAGGTTTTTCTCATTGGAAACCCTGTCCCGACTTTTCTCGCAGATACATATCATTCTGTACACTTGGGAAATTTGTACAGTGGAGGGGAGATCACATGCTATGCACCTCTGCTTTACAAATGGTTTATCTCTCACTTGCCCAAGTCTGCTGCTTTTTGGGATTGCAAGAGTGCCTTACGTTGGTCGCAGAAGATCATGTCTCTTACCAACTCTGATATAGATTGGTGTAATAGGATCTTTGAGGGAATCAGAATCATTGATCGTTGTGGAAACTTCCCCAACGTACTCTTCATAGGAACTAAGGGAGGAATCAATTACCATCCAGTTCTCGTTCATCGTCAATTTGGATACCCGATGAGACACGTTGTCGCTCCCGGGATTTTCATCCTAGTACAAACGCGAAAGTGGCACCGAAACAGAGTCGCCAACAATGTGTATTTATCCCAAGAGAGGGAAAGGAAACACCGCGTAAACCTGAGAGAAAGGAAAAGCATGGTCTTGCGACCAAGAGAAATGGGTTCGGGAGTCGGTTACGCGAGAGGAAGGTATTAGCACCCCCTCGCGTCCATCGTACCCGATGGGATCCACGCTTGCTTGTCTCGATCAAAGGGTGATAGAAAAGAATACTGGAAAAGGAACGAAAAGAGAACTGGAAAAGGAACGAGAAACAAATGTAGGGAAAATAAAAGAAGTGCTCGCATGGGCCCTACCCCACTGCCTACGTATCTCATCGGGAACATGAGAATCAGAGCGACGTAGTTCCCCTCACTAGGGATGGATTGTCTGTGTTTTTTAGAGAACGGCTTACGTCCTAGCTCAGGTGTTGCAGGCTCGCTGGTCCGAGTGCGTTACCATCTTGCAAGAGAACGAGTAGAAGCACGTTCGTACGCTGAGAGTGAGTGAGGTGAGAAAAGAATTCCCGAAGGAAAGACGTTATTGTTTGTTTTTGTCTTTTAAGAGTTTTTTCATTTGTTTGCATATGATAGTGTATCTGAATCTTAGTCATTGGAATGTGTACATCCTCACATTCCAAGATGGAATGGGTAAGAAAGCACACTAAGAGTGAAGAAGACCCCCACACTTAGTTCCAATTGTCAAGGTTCAAACACACTAGCATACTTGTGTTTATTAAGTGTTTTTGTTGATTAGGAAATGAAGAAGTGTTTTTTATTTGTACCTTCAACAAGTATTGCATTTAAGTCCCTCATACAAGATCAAATGTTTAACACATTGACCCAAGATGGGCTATATGCTATACATTCTAAGATTATAAGAGAAGACCCCTTATAACCTTTTCTTTATATGAAAGGCCTAAATGCAATAAATGCCTACCTTTATTATATGTTTTGAATTTTCTTTGAGATGAGAAGAGAGACTCAAGAGAAAAGTAAAGGTAAAAATCTATATGGACTAAGACTCAATCCTAATTGATTAGTTAAGGGAGTGATCCTAAGGTTTGTGAGGTTTCAACCTAAAGTCTAAAGAAAGAAAGAATTAAACAATTCACTTCCAAAGTAGAAGATGAATTGTAATTCAAAAAGGGAAAGTAATGAGTTATTAAAAGAAAGCACATAAGTGCTTAGCAAAACACAAAATGGAATTGTAAAAGAGAAAGGATAGAAGTTGAATGTGGATTCCTTATCCACACTCAATTGAAACTTACCGAAGCCCCTACATGGTTAGTAAACATGTATAAGAAGTATAAGAAGTAAAAGAACATGTAATGCATCATAAAACTCACAAGAATTAAATGAGAAAACAAATCCTAGAACCACAACCAGAATGGGAATCATATGGAAACCAATGGTTATTATCATACAAGTGCAAGTGAATAAGCAACCATCATCACCCATTAGCATTTAAACATGTTACAAGAAGAAGGGGTAGATGAAAGATGGAAAGAAATGAAGAGGACATGCATAAATGGAACATGTAAATCAACAACCAGAATTGAAACTAAATGGAAAAGGGTTTATAAACATCTCAAAAGTATTTATGAGGTAACTTCAAGACATTCAAGAAGTAATATAAGAAGAATTGAAATGAAAGTTCAAAAAGAAAGGGCAAACAATACATGTTAATGATGCACAAAGTTCAAATTGAAATGAACATGTAAAGATGACCTATAATGTGTATCAAAGACCTATAATATCATATGAATGGCTCATAACATATGAAAATGCTCATACAAATGTGCACAAAAGAATTCATGTAAACATGCACTAAAGTTGTAATGACATGCCATGGATTATACATCCAATGTGATGCATCAAACAAAGACCAAATGGATTCATGAAAATTATGCCAGCATATCATTGGAATGCCTAGGTCAGAAATGCATCATACATCAAGATATCATGTAAAAATTCAGAGCAAAATGACTTCAAACAAAGCAATTAGGTCAAATTGAAACATCATGCAAAGTGGAGCAAATATAGGCATCAAGACATATGATAAAGTGACCTAAAAAATCAAACAAAAATCATCTAACATGCTTCAATGTATTAGTGAATCAATGCAAAAAGAATCATGTCAAAATAGTTGGTAATGAGCAAGAACAAAATTAAACAAATTCATGTATCATGCTTAGAATGCATCTAAGTGGAAATTCAAAGAAAATTATGGAACAAGGGCAAAAAGGTCATAAAATCAGAAAATAAAATCATGAAAAATTTCCTAAATGTTTTAAAAATACACATGAATTTTTGTAGAATTTTCCAATATGTTTTGGTATTTTTAAAAATTAATTATGAAACGTGTAGCAAAAATGAGAAATAAAATGAAATGGAACTAAAGAAGGGGGTGCACGCATAGCAAATTAACAGTTCAAAATCATTGGGCCTTGAAAACATGGGGTGTGGATATCAATCTGGCTTAGGTCCAGTAAGCACGCAAAACACCATAACTAGCGTGTACCATCAGTCAACCATTTTGACTCACTCACAACCATCAGATTAGGTCAGGTCAATGTAAAAGTCAAGGTAATCAAATCAAGCATCTCACATTGCTAGTACACGCTAATAACCATGTACACACGCGCATGCTAATCATCAGATGGAAAAAATGAAGCACGTGACACACACCCTCTCCATTTATTCGCTGGCACCACCACCACCCTTGGATCAAAACAAATCAACGGACACGACTTAATCTGGCATATAAACCCTAATGAAACCTCACCGGCCGGAGAGGGACCTCCGGTCACCTTCTCCGGCCACTCTCCGGCACTGCAATCAATCAAACATTCCAGAAATTTATGCAATACACATCAAAATGTTCAGGAAGTCACATAGATCATGAATCTAGGCTTATTTTTCACAAACAACACACAAACAGAGAGAATCGAAGCAATGAAATTAGCCCTAGGTTTTGGATCTAAGCTTCTAAGAAGCTCTATCACCTAACCGGTTTCATATAGCTTCTAATAAGCTCAAATAACACATCAACCAGTTAAAATAACATCAAATCGTGCAAGCAAAGTTTGAGAACTTTTGGAACCTGAAACTTGAAGATCTTTGGATTTTTGAGAAAACCAGAGATGAGAACTTGTTCTTGAACTTCTAGAACTTCAATTTGAGCAAAATAAATGCTATTTGATCTTGAGAATAAGAGGAAATCTGAATCTGAAATTGGAGATAACTGTGCTATTCCATGCTTCAGTGATGTCTTCTTGCTTGATTGTGAAGGTTGAAGAAGAACTTGAGGAGTTCGTGCAGGTAGAGAGAAAATTCAGAGAGAAAGTTGAGAGTGCTTTTGGAGTGAGAGTGAAACAATCAGAATCTCCCTTTCCAAATCTGTTAGAATTGTTTATATAGGCGTGGTTATGATTTGACCCTGGTGGTTGATGGTTAGAACTACAGTTAACTGAGTTAGTTAACTGAGTTTGAGTTAACAGAATGAGTCATGACAGTTAGTGACACGAGTTGGAGAGGTTTTGTTTTAGTGTGGAAGAGCTCATGGTCACTTATGGTGAGGATAATGGTGAGGTGGTGTTATGCAGCAGTAGCTTGTGGTGGAAGTTTTGCAAGTTTCCCTTCTCATGTAAGAAGTAACAAAGAGAAAGCACGTGCAAGAATGTTTGGGCAAATGAGGAAAAGAAATCAGCTGGTGATGATGAAGTGTTTGTGGTGTGACTGAACCAAAAAAAATGTGTGAACTGCTACACATGGCAGTCAATGCATCAATGCAGATGGTGATGTTTGAACATGGATTTCTTTATGACCAAGGCACGAAAATGAATCATCTTGGTATCAATGGATTGAGGAAGCATCATAGGACAATTTTGGTGTTGGACTTGAGTTGAAAAGGTACCTCAAACATGTCTAAAAATCATCATAAACAGATGGAAAAACGACTGGTGCATGGGCGAGCAATTTGTGGCATGGCATGGCAAGGTGTGCATGGCATGGATTTTCAGTTGTGTTGACCAATCTTTGAGCTATCATAACTCCTTGTCCTTTGATCAAATGAAAAAATCATGAACATCAATCTTGAAGATCTCACATAGGGGAACAACTTTGATGTTGCAAGATTTTTCATTTGAAGCCTTTAACCATGAGTAAAATGAGTGGACATTTGGCCCACCACATGTTTGTTAAAATGACTGCGCGCGTGCCCTGAAAATCTTGGTCATGACCTAGTTTTGAACCTACTTTGCTCAAACTTTGATCAATCATATCTCCCTCATTTTTTATCCAATGGAGATGTTCCACACATGGATTTGAAGCTTAAAGCAAGGCCTTTCATTGAGGCAGAGTGGAATTTTCATTTGGTACTCCAAATTTGAATGGCCTTGGTTCAAATTCTGATGCAAAATGGCCAAAACTTGCTATTTTTAGTAACCCTTCCTCTTCCAAAAATGGCAACTTTCCACATCTTGATTTTTTCATGATTCCTTTGGAGTTTCTTGACCAAATTTTGTACATTGGACATATGTAACATGAATTTCATGAATTTGGCCTCAAAAAGTCAAGAGTTGACTTTTCCCTCTGATTATTTGACTTGGCCCCAAATTCCCTGATTTTTTATCTTTCTTCCAATTGAAACACTTCCAAAACCAATTGAGAGGCAATTTTCCATACACATACACTTAAGAACATGTAGAATATCATGACAACAAGCTTTGTCCAAAAAATCAGAGATATCCTGATTTTATTAGAAACCCTAATTTTGACCCTCTCTGGTTAGGAGGAAATTGCACATCTTCCAAATCCAAATTCCTCAGAGTATGTTGTGTATCCTCTTAAAGGATGATGAGAAATGCCACTTGAGAATGATTTTGAATCAATGAGCTATCTCTTTTGAGGGTTTTCCTTCAATTTTTGAACCTCTTGCATAGTGAAAGATGTAGTGCTTCAATCTCCCATTGAATCTCACTTCCTTGAGGTTTTGGAAGATCAATTGAGATAGTATGAGACATGAGAGACCTCTTGGCTTGCCTAGAGCCAACTTGATTGACCTTTTTGTGCTTTGAATGATTCCTTGATTGTCCACCTTCCACCTGATCACATGCCCTGATGGTAAGAAGGATGCCATGCTTCATTTTTCTATGTTAAATGCAATGTAATGTTAATGAGGTGGATATGATATGATAAATGATAATGCCATGCTATGATGACAAAAGGGGAGAGCAAATTTTGGGGTATTACAGCTGCCCCTATTCAAGCGCTGTAGACCTGAATGCCTGAAAGCAAATGCTTTCGGACTTTCAAGGTATATAGTGATTGAATACCAAAAATAACCAAAAATTTGCTCTGGGTGAAGAAGAAAAGGGATATAAACCCAACGAGACTGCTGGATTGAATCCTCGATGAAACGTCGGGGAGATCTGTCTTTTGAACGATGCCAGACGACTACTGGCTTGCCACGCTGATGGTGGACTTTAATACTGTCTTTTATGCAATTCCAGACGACTACTGGCCTGCCACACTACTGGTGGACTTTGGAAATGTCTTTTGAACGACGCCAGACGACTACTGGCTTGCCACACTACTAGTGGACTTTAATAATGTCTTTTATGCAATTCCAGACGACTACTGGCCTGCCACACTACTGGTGGACTTTGGAAATGTCTTTTGAACGACGCCAGACGACTACTGGCTTGCTACACTACTGGTGGACTTTAATAATGTCTTTTATGCAATTCCAGACGACTACTGGCCTGCCACACTACTGGTGGACTTTAATAATGTCTTTTATGCAATTCCAGACGACTACTGGCCTGCCACGCTACTGGTGGACTTTGCAGCTTCGTGCCACCCGAAGATGGACTTCTGCCAATCCACTGTTGGACTTTTGCCACCCGAAGACGGACTTTTGCCAATCCACTGTTGGACTTTTGCCACCCGAAGACGGACTTTTGCCAATCCACTGTTGGACTTTTGCCACCCGAAGACGGACTTTTGCCAATCCACTGTTGGACTTTTAGCTGCTTTGCCACCCGAAGATGGACTTTTGCCAATCCACTGTTGGACTTTTAGCTGCTTTGCCACCCGAAGATGGACTTTGGCCAATCCACTGTTGGACTTTTGCCACCCGAAGACGGACTTTTGCCAATCCACTGTTGGACTTTTGCCACCCGAAGACGGACTTTTGCCAATCCACTGTTGGACTTTTGCCACCCGAAGACGGACTTTTGCCAATCCACTGTTGGACTTTTGCCACCCGAAGACGGACTTTTGCCAATCCACTGTTGGACTTTTAGAATTTTAAAATCGAATTACTCTCTGCCTCTGTGCCAGACATCTCTGCCGACTCTGCTGAGGAACCACAATCAATGATTTAATCTCGGAGACTCCTAAAAGGATAATATCTCTGCTGGCGAATGGATGAACAATCCGTCTGCTTCGAATTGTCAAGCTTGCCAAAAATAAATTGGACTTTAAGATATGAGGGAATGACGACTCTGCCAGGAATTATTCCATCTGTTTGGGGGAATGAATTCTGGTCACAGCGATTCCGCTGGGGATGAGAATTTTTAAATGACGTCCTGCTGGGGAAATGAGCCATTAAAACTCTGCTGGGGGATTTATTCAACCCAAGATCCTTTATAGGGATTATCAACCTTCTGACCCGGCTGGGGAAAGGCTGTACCATCCTTGTTGAGGAATAGATTCTGTCGATCTGATAAACCTCTGCGGAGAGAACAACAACTCAGCTGGCAGTTGCTGACAAGATTCGATGCTGACCTCTGTGGGGATACCATGACCAGAGATACGATCTTGCTGGGTATCAGGGCTACTCTGCCAGGGATATGCAAATCCTGGTTAGAACATTCCACTGCAACTTGCTAGAAAGAGTCCTTAGAGATCTGTTGGGGAAACCCAAAGCAAATCCACAGTAGTCTGCTGAAGAATGTGACTGTCGAGCTTAGGATAAGTACTACAATGCCCCATGTTAGGCGAGCTTCCCTTTAGACAATTCCGTTAGGGATGACGGGTTTATAACAAACTCTGCTGGAGAAAACTGCTTTAAAGCGTCTCGTGTTGGGGAATGCCTTTTGAGAGGATTTTACAGAAGACCAACTGTCCTCAAACTCTACTGGGGATGATCAACACTTCATGCTGGGGAACCAAACAATTTGTCCCCGAAGAGGATGTCATAAGAGGATCTTACAGAAGATTTAGCTTCTTCAAACTCCTGCGACTTCGCTGGGGATAATGACCATCAAACTCTACTGGGGGGTGATCAACACTTCATGCTGGGGAAACAACATGCCCCATGCTTAAGAAAACCAACAATTTGTCCCCGAAGCGGATGTCATAAGAGGATTTTACAGAAGATCTAGCCTCTTCCAACTCTTGTGACTTCGCTGGGGATAATGACCATCAGTTTCGGTGTCGACGAGACCACCCTTTTGGGGAACCTGTGACCGTTATCGACACAGAAAAGCTTGTAGTTGTTGGAAGTACTGAATGAGAGAATCGACTTAATAAGATACAACGGTACCCAGTTGAACTTAATTCACTGAGATCGACCCGATGAACGCCGATCTCCTTACCCATAATTGCCCCAGTCTTTTGCGTAGGGTGATTTATTGCTAGTCTTGTGCTTAAAATCATCTGCACCTGCTACCTGCAACAAAAGAATATGCCCACATGCCCCGAATATTGCGTGGCTAGAATCCACCATCCGGGAGTATTCAACATTCGAAGTAATTTCAAATATTTTTTCTGCGCATGTTATTGCAAGGCTGCCATGTTTTCAAATGCAATGTTTTATCAACAATTAGGACGTTTTTGCAAACAAAGCAATAAAACAAAAATAGAAAGCTTTTTATTGAAATTCAATTTATTGACTGAGAGCCCAGAATAGGCAATTACATCTGGAAGCAATCCCTGGAAAGAGGTGATCGCTGAAAATTGAGAAAAGAAACTATCCTAATGGCAATGTGAAAACGGAATTCCACTGAGTTTCCATTCTGTTATGACCAGTATGTCTTCAAAACTCCCCGACCTTGCCTTCTGGGGAATGATCAGACCGATTCCTATTCTTCAGCACGTCAGTTGTTCAAACGGTAATGGGTACAGATAACTCAGACTGTAGTCATTCGCTTAAATCCCTCTTTTGTGTGGACCGCCCTTTCAGGTTTTCGATCCACCAGGATACCCTTTTTTTCCTAAGTTGCCCTTTCGGGTTTTCAACTTACCGGGTGTACAATTTTTTTTCAATTATATCCCTAATTTTTGCCCGAACCTTATTCTGTTTTTGGTTCGCCGGGATGCCCTTTTTTGCCTGGATTTTTTTATTTTTATTATCCAGCGGGTCTATTCATGCGAAGTATTTTTTGACTACGTCCGAGTTGACAGGGGATGAAAAGTCTTCGCCATCCATGGTTGTAAGCAATAAAGCTCCGCCCGAAAAGACCTTTTTAACCACGAATGGACCTTCATAATTAGGAGTCCATTTGCCCCTGTGGTCTGTATTGGGAGGAAGGATCCTTTTGAGTACCACATCTCCGACTTTGTAAACCCGAGGACGCACCTTTTGGTCAAATGCCTGCTTCATTCTGCGCTGGTATAGTTGCCCATGACATACAACCGCCAATCGCTTTTCCTCAATAAGGCTCAACTGATCAAATCTGGCTCGTACCCATTCAGCTTCATCTAGCTTAACATCCATCATGACTCTGAGGGACGGAATCTCTACTTCAACCGGTAGCACTGCCTCCATACCATATACAAGTGAGAATGGGGTTGCCCCAGTGGACGTGCGTACCGACGTTCGATACCCATGCAAAGCAAATGGTAACATCTCATGCCAATCTTTGTACGTGACAACCATCTTCTGTACAATCTTCTTGATATTTTTGTTGGCCGCTTCGACCGCGCCATTCATCTTTGGGCGGTACGGAGAAGAATTGTGGTGTTCGATTTTGAAGTCCCGGCATAACTCAGCCATCATCTTATTGTTCAAATTAGAACCATTATCAGTAATGATTCTTTCGGGAACTCCATATCGGCAAATGATATCCCGTTTTAAGAAACGAGCGACCACTTGTTTTGTAACATTGGCATAGGATGAGGCTTCAACCCATTTGGTGAAGTAATCAATTGCCACCAAGATGAAACGATGACCATTGGAAGCTGTAGGCTCAATCTTTCCGATCATATCAATGCCCCACATGGCAAACGGCCAAGGCGACGACATGATACTCAACGGATTTGGAGGCACATGCACCTTGTCTGCATAGATCTGGCATTTATGGCATTTGCGGGCATATTTGCAACAATCTGACTCCATAGTCAACCAATAATATCCCGACCTTAACAACTTTTTAGCCATTGCCTGCCCTCCGGCATGAGTACCGAAAGAGCCTTCGTGCACTTCAATCATCAACAAGTCTGCTTCATGTCTATCCACACATCTAAGCAGGACCGTGTCAAAATTTCTTTTATACAGCACGCCATCTTTGTTCAGGAAGAAACTACCAGCTAACCTTCTCAACGTCTTCCTGTCTTTGGACGATGCCCCGGACGGGTACTCTTGACTTTTCAAGAAACACTTAATGTCATGAAACCATGGCTTGTCATCAGACGTTGCATCGACCGCAAACACAAATGCTGGTCTGTCAAGGCGGGATACCTCAATCTTAGGTACATGGTTCCATCCTTGCACTTTGATCATGGAAGACAAAGTGGCCAAGGCATCAGCGAACCTATTCTCATCTCGAGGAATGTGGTACAGTTTCACTGTTGTGAAAAATGTCAGCAATCTCCTCGTATAATCTCTATACGGCACTAGATTTGCTTGGTGCGTGTACCAACTCCATTTCACTTGATTGATTACCAAAGCTGAATCACCGAATATATCAAGGGTTTTAATCCGTAGATTAATCGCCTCCTCGATCCCCATTATACAAGCTTCGTACTCTGCTTCATTGTTGGTGCACCCGAAAGTTATTCGTGCAGTGAAAGGCATATGAACACCTTCCGGCGTGATAAGAACTGCTCAAACTCCGCACCCATTCATATTGACAGCCCCATCAAACATCAGACTCCATTTGGATTCAGGGTCTGGCCCCTCCTCCGGGAGTGGTTCCTCACAGTCTTTAGCTTTGAGAAACATGATGTCCTCATCAGGGAAGTCAAACTTCATGGGTTGGTAATCATCCATTGGCTGTTGCGCAAGATAATCGGACAAGATACTTCCTTTGATGGCCTTTTGTGAAGTGTACTGAATGTCATACTCTGTCAAGACCATTTGCCACCGTGCAACTCTGTCTGTCAATGCTGGTTTCTCGAAAATATACTTGATAGGATCCATTTTTGAAATCAACAAGGTCGTGTGCCTAACCATATATTGCCTCAATCGCTTAGCGGCCCATGCAAGCGCACAGCATGTCTTTTCAAGCATTGAGTATCGGGACTCACAATCATTGAACTTTTTGCTCAGGTAGTAAATAGCATGCTCCTTCCTACCTGTCTCGTCATGTTGACCGAGAACACAACCCATGGCACCTTCAAGCACTGTCAGATACATTATCAGCGGTCTCCCTTCAACTGGAGGTATTAGAATCGGAGGTTCCTGCAAGTATTCTTTTATCTTATCGAATGCCAATTGGCAATCGTCATTCCACCTGACCGTTTGATCTTTCCTTAACAATTTAAATATTGGCTCACACGTGGCTGTTAGGTGAGATATGAACCTTGCAATGTAGTTCAATCTACCCAAGAAACCACGAACCTCTTTTTCTGTTCTCGGTTCAGGCATTTCTTGTATTGCTTTCACCTTGGCAGGATCAACCTCGATTCCTCTTTCGCTCACAATGAAACCCAGTAACTTTCCAGAACGCACCCCAAACGTGCACTTGTTTGGATTTAATCTCAGACAAAACTTTCTCAACCTTTCAAACAGCTTTTTCAGGTTGACCAGATGTTCCTCTTCTGTTCTCGACTTGGCAATCATATCATCTACATAACATTCGATCTCCTTATGAATCAAGTCATGAAACAATGTCACCATCGCCCGCTGGTACGTTGCCCCTGCGTTTTTCAACCCAAAAGGCATTACTTTATAACAATATGTACCCCACGGAGTAATGAACGTGGTCTTCTCCATATCTTCAGGTGCCATCTTGATCTGGTTGTACCCGGAGAAACCGTCCATAAATGAGAACAATGAAGACTGAGCTGTATTATCGACCAGCACATCAATATGAGGTAGTGGAAAATCATCTTTCGGGCTAGCTTTATTAAGATCTCGATAATCCACACACATTCTCACTTTTCCATCTTTCTTCGGTACTGGCACGATGTTGGCTACCCATGGAGGATACTTTGTCACAGCAAGAAAACCAGCGTCCCACTGCTTCTGGACTTCCTCCTTAATCTTTAAGGCCATGTCGGGGTGAGTCCGACGAAGTTTCTGCTTGACTGGCGGACATTCTTCTCTCAATGGTAGCCTGTGCACGACAATATCCGTATCCAACCCCGGCATGTCTTGATACGACCAGGCGAAGATGTCAACATACTCGCGCAACATTTCCGTCAAAGTTTGCTTCACATCTGCTTGCAAGCTGGCACCAATCCTGATCTCTTTCTTGGCGTCCTTGGTACCAATATTGATGATTTCTACAGTCTCCTGATGAGGCTGGATGACCCTTTCCTCTTGTTTCAACAATCTGGCCAGTTCTTCAGAAAGTTCACAATCTTTCCCATCCCCTTCTTCGGCTTGATAAATCGGATTGTCAAAGTCATACATGGCCATATCAAAATCGTTATCAGTGGTATCCGAAGGATCAAGTCTGCATGAACGGGTTCATGCCTTATTTTAGAATTTATTTTTAAGCAAAACAAAAGAAAATGAAACATTGCCATTTTATATTTTTTGTGCAAAAATAAAAACTGAAAGACAGAGAACAAAATTTGATTGCAAAACGTCCTTTATTAATGATTAAACATTGCAAATGCAACCACGGTGGCCCTACAAATGAATCTATACGCCTTGGGCAGAGCGCAAGATTTTGTCATGCATTATGGTTAGAAAAAACAAAGAAAAATTACTCTGTCTGAAGAGTAACCCGGATGACTTCTTCAACGAACCAGTTTTGCACTTGTTGTCCCGGAACATGAGGGCGTACCCAGTTGTCCAGGTCACAATCACTGTCAACACTATCCTCCGTGGCTGCACAAGACTGGTCCATGTAGATAATTCCCCCACTATTGAAAGTAATGGGTCCCCTGCTCCCCGCATCTGAAGTTGTAGAGGGATGATAACCAATACCAAATTTGTCTTCCTTCATTGGGGTCTCTATCAACCTGCCCCAACCTTGGGCGTTGCCTGCCCTGACGACTTTGACAGCTTGTTTGTAAGATGAAATGGAGGTACCAGCCCCAACTGGTACAGAAGAAGACTCAGGTGCATCGTCAATATTGACTGCTTCAAATGATTGGCACAGCATCTCATGAATTTCCCCATCCATTTCAATGTACTTGAATGTGGACAAGTGACTCACAAAGATGTCTTCCTCCCCACACACTGTCACAACCTGCCCTTCAAACTCATACTTCAGCTTTTGATGTAGAGTAGAAGTAACAGCCCCGGCTCCGTGAATCCAAGGGCGTCCCAATAGGCAGCTATATGCAGGTTGTATGTCCATTACATGGAACGTGGATTTGAATACCTGTGGTCCAATTTGTACGGGCAATTCCACCTCACCAAACACAGATCGTCTAGTTCCATCGAATGCTCTGACCACCAATTCACTAGGCCTTAAGATCAAACCGTCAACTTCCAGCTTCATTAATGCCTTCTTGGGCAAGACATTGAGTGATGAACCAGTGTCTACCAGTACATGAGATAACACTGCGCCCTTACACTCCATCGTGATATGCAAAGCCTTATTATGGTTTCTTCCTTCAACAGTCAAATCTCTACTTGTAAAGCCCAAGCCATGGCTGACATTAACATTGGAAATTACGCCCTCGAGCTGATTAACAGTAATTTCTTGTGGCACGTACGCACTCTTCAACACTTTCAACAACGCCTGCCGGTGCGCATCAGAGCACATCAATAGTGACAAGATTGAAATCTTTGAAGGGGTCTGATTCAGTTGGTCCACAATCTTATAATCGCTCTTCTTGATTATTTTCATAAATTCTTCCATTTCCTTATCAAAAGTAATCTTTGTCTCTGCTTCAGGTGTAGGCGCACTTTCAACCACCTGTTTACCCTTAGCCTTTGCTGCTGCTTCTACCTCCTTATCACTTCTCAAGGTTTGGGGAGCGAACAACCTTCCACTCCTTGTAAAGCCCCCTACACCCCCTACATTATCAATATTTGGGCTGACTGACGGCTCAACTTCCTGCTTTTTACCTTCGTAATATACATCTGCCCCATAGTGCCATGGGATAGCTTTCGTGGATGTGAACGGAATTGGTCCTGGCACCGTGATAGTGACAGGACTGGGCCCTTCTGGCGCAACACTCGCCACGGGAACTGCATTGACCGGCATTTGAATCTCAGCGGGAGTGTAATAGATGGTCACGGTTGATATCTCATCAGTGTCTTTCACAACTCTGTCGAACTGTAGACATCCTTCATCGATCAGATTCTGTAAACCCATCTTCAACTTATCACAGCCGTTCTCCTGATTCATGCACTCAGAGCAATCTTGATTACAGCCCGGGAACACCTGTCCCTTCAATAAACGATCTTTTACAACCAACAAAGAAGTTTTCACTTGATGAACGTCTAACACCAAATTCAATCTCCTCCCATCTTCAATAGCGTACACATTTGCTGCGCTATGATCAGGCATGGGATGCTGAGTAATATTAGGAGCGGGAGAGAAATTGATGGCTTTAGCATCAATCAAATCTTGTACTTTATGATGGAAAGCCCAGCATTTTTCAATGGAGTGCCCCTGAGCACCTGAGTGGAACTCACAACGAGCATTAGCATCGAAGTTAGGTGGCAGGTTTCCAGCAACCGGAGCTTTCATAGTACGGAGTTCTACCAACTTTAACTCGAGTAGCCGGGGCAACAGCGTGGCATAAGTCATAGGGAGAGGATCCATCTTACGATCCCTCTGTCTAGACCTTTGCTGGAAAAAAGGTTGTTGCTGTTGAACTTGTTGTTGGGGTTGTTGTTTCTGAATAGACGGTGTGGGGATTGTTACAGCATCTACCTGATAATAAGCTCGAGAACGCCCTCTGCCTCGTCCTCTAAACACAGCATTCGTATCACCTTCTCTTCTTTTCTGGTTACTAGCGAACGGTTTCTTCGTCCCCGAAGAGCCAGCCCCACTCACATCCTGGATCTTTCCAAGCTTTAACAGACTTTCTATTCTTTCTCCCGCAATCACAATATCAGCAAATCCAGTTGACGGACAAGCAGCTAATCTATCCAGATAGGCCCCTTGCAAGGTGCCCATGAACATATCTGCCATTTCTCTGTCTGACAAGGGAGGTTGTACCTGGGCAGCCATTTCCCTCCACCTCTGTGCATATTCTTTGAAACTCTCCTTGGCATTTTGTGACAATCCCTGCAATTGGGTGTGGTTGGGCGCCATGTCAATATTATATTGGTATTGCTTCAGGAACGCTTCTGCCAGATCTTTCCAATTCTTCACAGCAGCTCTACTCAACTTCATGTACCAGGTCAAAGACGCCCCCGCCAGACTATCCTGAAAATAGTGCATCCATAGCTTCTCGTCATCCGTATGGGCTGAAATCTTCCCAAAGTAAGCTTGAAGATGCGTTTGGGGACACGCATTGCCGTGATACTTATCAAAAGTGGGAGGTTTGAATTTAGGGGGAATTCTGACTCCTGAGACCAGCCCCAAGCTGGTAACATCAATACCCATAGAGTTCTTGCATTCTATGGCCCTGATCTTCTCTGCTAACTCATCATACCTTCGATCCCCTTGATTACCCACATCAGCATCCAGCAGAGTAAATTGGTCTTCCAGAGTATCTTCAAGAGTAACACCAGCCTGCCTACCATTTCCATTACCCCGATTGTTACCACCAGGAGGAGGGTTGCCACCGGGAGGAGGAATGCCATGTCCCTGTGAATTGTCATGATGATCACCTTCGGGCCCATTGTCGGGACGCTCTACCAGAAGCCTCAGTCTCTCCTGATTTTGCGCCATGCCAGTCATGAGGGTCATGAACTGGTCCATACGCGCCCTCATTTCCGCCAAATCACTTTGCACTTGATCCATGATTCTTACTTGATTCCTTCGCGTCGAATATCGGTGAATATGACTCTCCGCTATACTGCCTGAAACCAAATAAAGGTTAGAGACCCCGCAACGAGTACCTGAAAAGCAAGTAACAAAAAATGCAAAATGATATGCAATGCCATGCAATGCCATGTTTGTCATTTCTGAGGTGCTTTATACCCTGATTCCAATCCAACCACAGAAATCTGAAGACCAGAAATTGTGATATAAAGAGACGTGTCGTGGTCATGTGCTTGTGTGCAGCTATCTGATAAGGAATAATTCTGAATAAAACTGCTCATACTCATTCAACAAAGTATTCAAGTACATTTAAGAAAGGCTCATCCGCAAATGCAATACAAGGAAAAATGGATCCATCAACAAGCCTGATGGTAACCATTAATAACAAAATATAAGGAAAAGAACATCAGTCTGACAATTCCACACCCTTCAGCTTATCACTTGAGTATTTGATCTCCTCAAAAAGTATACGGGTACGCTGGTGATTCGGCTTTTCAATCATTTCTTTGATCAAGACATCCCTTTTCTCAAGAGCTTCAGTTAAAGAACCCATGTGCAGCATCAGAGCCTCGTCATCACACACTCCTTTGTGTCTCTTTATGCCGGCTTGCGTCTTGAGTATCTCCCTTTCTATCATGACTTCTTCAAGCTCTTTCTTGGTATTCCTCAGCTCACCTCTAGCTTCTTCTAGCTGTTCTTGACTCTTACCGAGGCTTTCCCGATACTTTCTCCTCTGCTCATGCGCCTTTTCAAGCTCTTCGTCCTTAATCTGCAACTGTTCCTGTAATTCAGCATTCTCTATCCTAACTTCGTCCCAAGCGTGCTGAAACTTTGTTAACTTTTCTTTGGTCTGTGCTAACGCCTGTTTGGTTTGCTTGTGGGCTTGAGTAGCATCATCAGCACCTTTACTAATCTTCCGGAAATGTTGGGCTCTTCCAGCAAAGTCTTTTTCTTTTGCAGTTAGGATTTGTTCAGCATCTTGGGCTTTCCGCTCCAGCTCTTTGTTGGCATGTAGAGCATTCTGAAGACGGCTACTCAACTCGGAATTCTCTCCTTGGAGCTTTTTCACCAAGGCTTGCAACTTGTCAACTTCTTCCACAGTAGCAGTGCTTCTTGCTTTCTCATTCTCCGGATACAAAAGGGGTGCCTTACCAAAAGGCAAGAGAAAATCTTCAACTCTTTTCTTCACCCACTCTTCATATGCTGGATAAACCCGGTTGTTAGGCTTTCCTAGAGTAACTTTCCCCTTTTTCAGTATGCTACCCCAGCTTTCAGAAGCTTTCTGTGCTGCTTCCCATCCTTCTGATGTATGAAAATAGAGGGACTCCTCCACATCTCTCTTAATAGGCGGACCTGTCAGGGCATACCCAAATTGTCGAATGGCCAAAGAAGGATTGTAGTTAATCCCACCCAGTCTTCCTATCAGTGGAACGTTAGGGAACTTACCACAGCTGTGGATAATATTCTTACCAATCAGCCCATGATCTACCCATACGATGTCCTTGGCCACCAATCCCATTAAACGCTGTTTCCACTCTAGAGAATCTTTGGAATCCACAAAAGCCCCTGATTGTGGTAAACGGCCCGCAAACCACTTATAGAACAAGGGTGCACAACAACGAATTATCCCTCCTCTTTTCTTTTCATTTCGGTTGTACAATGAGTAGTGAAGATCTCCCAGTAGCGTTGGCACCGGGTTCTTCATCATGAATATTCGTATAGCGTCCGTATCAATAAAATCCGGCTCGTTGGGAAACAACACTATGCCGTATATACAAAGGGCTAGCAAAGCATTAAAAACAAGCCAATTCTCGCCTTTAGCTGCTTCCTGGGCCTTCTTAATCAGATATTCCAGCTTGTAACCACGAATCTTTCCTTTGTTGGAGACATTGTCACTTAGCTCTGATTTGCTCAAATATAGAGCACCAGCCAACTTCCCAAAGTCAAGATCCCCCACTGATCCAAAGAAAGGGGGCTCCTCCTTGATAGCAATCCCCAACATGTTGGAATACTCCTCCAGGGTAGGAACCAACACATAGTCTGGAAATACAAAACATCTCAGAGGCGGATCATAGAACTGCATCAACGTATGGAGACCTCTGGCTTCATAATCACTGACATTACGAACCATAGATAAAATCCACCCATATTTCTCTTCAAAAGCTTCTCGTGCTGCCGGGCTCGCCATTCCCTTCAGCACAACAATAGGGCCCAAAGTAGGCGTAAGGAACTTATAGCTGATGATATTCTTCCTCTCTTTAGTGTTCATCTTTGCAGGGACCTGATGACTGGAATCAAGGGTAATATATGCACCTGGAAATGAATAAACATGTATGTTAGGATATGATAATGCAATGCAAAGGGCAATGTGATCAGGTAATCAGGTGTCTGTGCTGAACTGTGAACGGTGTCAGTGTAGCTCTGAGACTAATATAGAACCATAGATAAGAACCATCTGAATACAATAGGATGAAACTTCCTTTTTGTGCAATGATGATAGAAAACCGGGTATGTAGGAGGTCATGGTTACCTGCAAACCTGTAAACAACCCGCCCTTCTCACATGTGGGTACTAGGATGTTCAATATCCCGGGCTCTCAGGTCGAGAAATGATGATACGTTCACCATTTCTGGTTTGGCATCATCATCAATCGAGGAGGCCTCAACTGATTCTCCAAAACAAAAAGGTCCTCAGCTTCTGGCACTGAGGTCGAGAAGCAATAGTACATTCATCCCTCAGGGTACAGTACTACCGCCAATCGAGGAGTGCCTCCGCTGATTCTCTTTCAAAAAGGGATGTCCTATAGCAAGTTCCCAGCATTGGGTCCTCGGATCGAGAATGTGCAATGGGTTTGCCACGGAATGTGGTCTGCCACTGTCACAACTCGGGAGGAGTGCCGCAACTGAGTCCTCGGGAATGGTCACCAGAGTCGACAGTTCCTCAAGAGAATAACCACTGGCCTGCATAACATGCAGTAGCAGAAAGCTCCTGATAGAACCTCGTCTGGTTGTGGGTCTCATGAACAACAATACGTGGTCACCACCACGCAAGCGTCATGACTATCCACTCTAATACCTATGTATGTACTCAAGCCTTGGTAGTGGGCTTATCTCTCAGAACACCCATCCCGCCAAACAGACAAAACAGTGCAACACAATATAATATATGATATGTAATGCTAAAATGCGGTAAATACAGTAATGTACAGTAAAACAGTAAATAACCATACAATAAAACAGTAAATACAGCACAACAGTAAACACCCAATGAAAGAAAAGCAGACAAGCGCTAGGATTGACTTGCTTAGGATGGACCAGCAATAGGTCAACCTCTTTTCCCCAGCAGAGTCGCCAGCTGTCGCTCCCGGGATTTTCATCCTAGTACAAACGCGAAAGTGGCACCGAAACAGAGTCGCCAGCAATGTGTATTTATCCCAAGAGAGGGAAAGGAAACACCGCGTAAACCTGAGAGAAAGGAAAAGCATGGTCTTGCGACCAAGAGAAATGGGTTCGGGAGTCGGTTACGCGAGAGGAAGGTATTAGCACCCCCTCGCGTCCATCGTACCCGATGGGATCCACGCTTGCTTGTCTCGATCAAAGGGTGATAGAAAAGAATACTGGAAAAGGAACGAAAAGAGAACTGGAAAAGGAACGAGAAACAAATGTAGGGAAAATAAAAGAAGTGCTCGCATGGGCCCTACCCCACTGCCTACGTATCTCATCGGGAACATGAGAATCAGAGCGACGTAGTTCCCCTCACTAGGGATGGATTGTCTGTGTTTTTTAGAGAACGACTTACGTCCTAGCTCAGGTGTTGCAGGCTCGCTGGTCCGAGTGCGTTACCATCTTGCAAGAGAACGAGTAGAAGCACGTTCGTACGCTGAGAGTGAGTGAGGTGAGAAAAGAATTCCCGAAGGAAAGACGTTATTGTTTGTTTTTGTCTTTTAAGAGTTTTTTCATTTGTTTGCATATGATAGTGTATCTGAATCTTAGTCATTGGAATGTGTACATCCTCACATTCCAAGATGGAATGGGTAAGAAAGCACACTAAGAGTGAAGAAGACCCCCACACTTAGTTCCAATTGTCAAGGTTCAAACACACTAGCATACTTGTGTTTATTAAGTGTTTTTGTTGATTAGGAAATGAAGAAGTGTTTTTTATTTGTACCTTCAACAAGTATTGCATTTAAGTCCCTCATACAAGATCAAATGTTTAACACATTGACCCAAGATGGGCTATATGCTATACATTCTAAGATTATAAGAGAAGACCCCTTATAACCTTTTCTTTATATGAAAGGCCTAAATGCAATAAATGCCTACCTTTATTATATGTTTTGAATTTTCTTTGAGATGAGAAGAGAGACTCAAGAGAAAAGTAAAGGTAAAAATCTATATGGACTAAGACTCAATCCTAATTGATTAGTTAAGGGAGTGATCCTAAGGTTTGTGAGGTTTCAACCTAAAGTCTAAAGAAAGAAAGAATTAAACAATTCACTTCCAAAGTAGAAGATGAATTGTAATTCAAAAAGGGAAAGTAATGAGTTATTAAAAGAAAGCACATAAGTGCTTAGCAAAACACAAAATGGAATTGTAAAAGAGAAAGGATAGAAGTTGAATGTGGATTCCTTATCCACACTCAATTGAAACTTACCGAAGCCCCTACATGGTTAGTAAACATGTATAAGAAGTATAAGAAGTAAAAGAACATGTAATGCATCATAAAACTCACAAGAATTAAATGAGAAAACAAATCCTAGAACCACAACCAGAATGGGAATCATATGGAAACCAATGGTTATTATCATACAAGTGCAAGTGAATAAGCAACCATCATCACCCATTAGCATTTAAACATGTTACAAGAAGAAGGGGTAGATGAAAGATGGAAAGAAATGAAGAGGACATGCATAAATGGAACATGTAAATCAACAACCAGAATTGAAACTAAATGGAAAAGGGTTTATAAACATCTCAAAAGTATTTATGAGGTAACTTCAAGACATTCAAGAAGTAATATAAGAAGAATTGAAATGAAAGTTCAAAAAGAAAGGGCAAACAATACATGTTAATGATGCACAAAGTTCAAATTGAAATGAACATGTAAAGATGACCTATAATGTGTATCAAAGACCTATAATATCATATGAATGGCTCATAACATATGCAAATGCTCATACAAATGTGCACAAAAGAATTCATGTAAACATGCACTAAAGTTGTAATGACATGCCATGGATTATACATCCAATGTGATGCATCAAACAAAGACCAAATGGATTCATGAAAATTATGCCAGCATATCATTGGAATGCCTAGGTCAGAAATGCATCATACATCAAGATAGCATGTAAAAATTCAGAGCAAAATGACTTCAAACAAAGCAATTAGGTCAAATTGAAACATCATGCAAAGTGGAGCAAATATAGGCATCAAGACATATGATAAAGTGACCTAAAAAATCAAACAAAAATCATCTAACATTCTTCAATGTATTAGTGAATCAATGCAAAAAGAATCATGTCAAAATAGTTGGTAATGAGCAAGAACAAAATTAAACAAATTCATGTATCATGCTTAGAATGCATCTAAGTGGAAATTCAAAGAAAATTATGGAACAGGGGCAAAAAGGTCATAAAATCAGAAAATAAAATCATGAAAAATTTCCTAAATGTTTTAAGAATACACATGAATTTTTGTAGAATTTTCCAATATGTTTTGGTATTTTTAAAAATTAATTATGAAACGTGTAGCAAAAATGAGAAATAAAATGAAATGGAACTAAAGAAGGGGGTGCACGCATAGCAAATTAACAGTTCAAAATCATTGGGCCTTGAAAACATGGGGTGTGGATATCAATCTGGCTTAGGTCCAGTAAGCACGCAAAACACCATAACTAGCGTGTACCATCAGTCAACCATTTTGACTCACTCACAACCATCAGATTAGGTCAGGTCAATGTAAAAGTCAAGGTAATCAAATCAAGCATCTCACATTGCTAGTACACGCTAATAACCATGTACACACGCGCATGCTAATCATCAGATGGAAAAAATGAAGCACGTGACACACACCCTCTCCATTTATTCGCTGGCACCACCACCACCCTTGGATCAAAACAAATCAACGGACACGACTTAATCTGGCATATAAACCCTAATGAAACCTCACCGGCCGGAGAGGGACCTCCGGTCACCTTCTCCGGCCACTCTCCGGCACTGCAATCAATCAAACATTCCAGAAATTTATGCAATACACATCAAAATGTTCAGGAAGTCACATAGATCATGAATCTAGGCTTATTTTTCACAAACAACACACAAACAGAGAGAATCGAAGCAATGAAATTAGCCCTAGGTTTTGGATCTAAGCTTCTAAGAAGCTCTATCACCTAACCGGTTTCATATAGCTTCTAATAAGCTCAAATAACACATCAACCAGTTAAAATAACATCAAATCGTGCAAGCAAAGTTTGAGAACTTTTGGAACCTGAAACTTGAAGATCTTTGGATTTTTGAGAAAACCAGAGATGAGAACTTGTTCTTGAACTTCTAGAACTTCAATTTGAGCAAAATAAATGCTATTTGATCTTGAGAATAAGAGGAAATCTGAATCTGAAATTGGAGATAACTGTGCTATTCCATGCTTCAGTGATGTCTTCTTGCTTGATTGTGAAGGTTGAAGAAGAACTTGAGGAGTTCGTGCAGGTAGAGAGAAAATTCAGAGAGAAAGTTGAGAGTGCTTTTGGAGTGAGAGTGAAACAATCAGAATCTCCCTTTCCAAATCTGTTAGAATTGTTTATATAGGCGTGGTTATGATTTGACCCTGGTGGTTGATGGTTAGAACTACAGTTAACTGAGTTAGTTAACTGAGTTTGAGTTAACAGAATGAGTCATGACAGTTAGTGACACGAGTTGGAGAGGTTTTGTTTTAGTGTGGAAGAGCTCATGGTCACTTATGGTGAGGATAATGGTGAGGTGGTGTTATGCAGCAGTAGCTTGTGGTGGAAGTTTTGCAAGTTTCCCTTCTCATGTAAGAAGTAACAAAGAGAAAGCACGTGCAAGAATGTTTGGGCAAATGAGGAAAAGAAATCAGCTGGTGATGATGAAGTGTTTGTGGTGTGACTGAACCAAAAAAAATGTGTGAACTGCTACACATGGCAGTCAATGCATCAATGCAGATGGTGATGTTTGAACATGGATTTCTTTATGACCAAGGCACGAAAATGAATCATCTTGGTATCAATGGATTGAGGAAGCATCATAGGACAATTTTGGTGTTGGACTTGAGTTGAAAAGGTACCTCAAACATGTCTAAAAATCATCATAAACAGATGGAAAAACGACTGGTGCATGGGCGAGCAATTTGTGGCATGGCATGGCAAGGTGTGCATGGCATGGATTTTCAGTTGTGTTGACCAATCTTTGAGCTATCATAACTCCTTGTCCTTTGATCAAATGAAAAAATCATGAACATCAATCTTGAAGATCTCACATAGGGGAACAACTTTGATGTTGCAAGATTTTTCATTTGAAGCCTTTAACCATGAGTAAAATGAGTGGACATTTGGCCCACCACATGTTTGTTAAAATGACTGCGCGCGTGCCCTGAAAATCTTGGTCATGACCTAGTTTTGAACCTACTTTGCTCAAACTTTGATCAATCATATCTCCCTCATTTTTTATCCAATGGAGATGTTCCACACATGGATTTGAAGCTTAAAGCAAGGCCTTTCATTGAGGCAGAGTGGAATTTTCATTTGGTACTCCAAATTTGAATGGCCTTGGTTCAAATTCTGATGCAAAATGGCCAAAACTTGCTATTTTTAGTAACCCTTCCTCTTCCAAAAATGGCAACTTTCCACATCTTGATTTTTTCATGATTCCTTTGGAGTTTCTTGACCAAATTTTGTACATTGGACATATGTAACATGAATTTCATGAATTTGGCCTCAAAAAGTCAAGAGTTGACTTTTCCCTCTGATTATTTGACTTGGCCCCAAATTCCCTGATTTTTTATCTTTCTTCCAATTGAAACACTTCCAAAACCAATTGAGAGGCAATTTTCCATACACATACACTTAAGAACATGTAGAATATCATGACAACAAGCTTTGTCCAAAAAATCAGAGATATCCTGATTTTATTAGAAACCCTAATTTTGACCCTCTCTGGTTAGGAGGAAATTGCACATCTTCCAAATCCAAATTCCTCAGAGTATGTTGTGTATCCTCTTAAAGGATGATGAGAAATGCCACTTGAGAATGATTTTGAATCAATGAGCTATCTCTTTTGAGGGTTTTCCTTCAATTTTTGAACCTCTTGCATAGTGAAAGATGTAGTGCTTCAATCTCCCATTGAATCTCACTTCCTTGAGGTTTTGGAAGATCAATTGAGATAGTATGAGACATGAGAGACCTCTTGGCTTGCCTAGAGCCAACTTGATTGACCTTTTTGTGCTTTGAATGATTCCTTGATTGTCCACCTTCCACCTGATCACATGCCCTGATGGTAAGAAGGATGCCATGCTTCATTTTTCTATGTTAAATGCAATGTAATGTTAATGAGGTGGATATGATATGATAAATGATAATGCCATGCTATGATGACAAAAGGGGAGAGCAAATTTTGGGGTATTACACACGTCCCACGGGGTGTTCATCTGGAATGTCTTTTCTTCAAGGAAGGAGAAAACGACAGAGCACTAAAGATGGAAATAGTGCACGCTTGGAAGAATGTTCATAAGAAAGGACGAGAGTCTCTAGGAAAATCAGACTGTATCTCGGTGGAGCCTTATCTTCACTGGGTACAAACTAGAGCTCTCAAGCTAAAAATGCCTTATCCTCGTTACGGAGTTCTTCCGCCAAAGGAATCTGTCATGTACTTCATGACGGAAACTGAAAAGCTTCAAGTTACTCTCAACAAAGTTCAACAGGAGAGGAGGTCTTGGAAGAACAAGTACTGGACCCTCAACGTAGAGTACATCAAAATACAACAATTACTAAAAGATAAGGATGCTCTGATTGAAATTTTGGAGCAACATGCTGTGGATAATCAGGATAACCAAAGGAATTTGCTCGCTCCTTTCACTTGGCAAAGGAATGACTACCCGACAACGGCCCAAGAGCCCCGGTCAAAGAAAAGGAAGATACCAGAATCAGCACCCGATTTCTCTTCAGAGAGGACTCGGGACCGATTAGTTTAGGTTTCTATTTCTGCACCTTGTAATCTACTGTATTTCCATTTCTGTAATCCTTTGAATTCAATAAAAAGGGGTTTCCCCACCGTTTGATATTTGCAATCTAATTGTCGAAGTTTATTTTGATTAAGCCTTAAACAATTAATATAATCATTGCATTCATCATTCTCACATCGCGTATTCTTCTTACCTATGAATCTCACGTTTGTGTCTCGATTCTAGAGTCAAACTGTCTCATTCGTATAATACTCGGGCCAATCGTCAGAAAAAGAAGGATGATCTTGAGGAAGAAAACAGAGAGTTGAAAGAAGAGATCAACGCTCTGAGAGAGGATATGAGAAAGCTTCGTAACGACATGCAAGCCATGGCAGAAGCTCAGCTACAAAGGACTGTGATCTCAGAGATCACCTCAACACCCATAGTAGAAAAGTATGATCCTAGGTATCAAATGCCGAAAGATCGTCCTTGGGGCATGCCTGTTAACTATATCCCAGAAGGATATGTTCCGCTGATCACTAAAGATCAGGGAATCACAACAGAAGCCGTTGGGCTTGAAGGTTACAAACTTCGGGAAAGCGAAGATGCCGGAGGCATACTAAAGACTCCTGAAGGTTACAAACTTCAGGAGATACCAAGACTCACTACCGTAGTCACGGTACCACCCCCCTGTGGTGCACACTGTCCCGGAAGGACATATTCCACAGACACCTTCTGGTAAGAAGGAAACTATGTTTGATAGAATGGAGGAATTCCAGGAGCAGTTCTTGGAAATGCAGAAGGAACTGCAAGCCATTCGCGGTCAGGATTTATTTGGAAAGGACGCCGCAGATCTCTGCTTGGTCCCAAATGTAAAAGTTCCGCACAAATTTCAAGTGCCCGACTTTGAAAAGTACAAGGGTAACTCTTTCCCTCAAAGCCATCTAGTGATGTACGCTCGGCGAATGTCAGCTCAGACGGAGAATCAGGACCTACTGATTCATTACTTTCAGGATAGTTTAACCGGTGCCGCATTAAAATGGTACATGGGTTTAAACCATGCCACGATAAGCACATTCAGAGATCTTGGCACTGCCTTCATCCAACAATACAAATACAATTTGGACATGGCACCCGACAGAGATCAACTCAGATCGATGTCGCAAAAGGACAAGGAAACCTTTAAGGAGTATGCTCAAAGGTGGCGTGAAATCGCCGCTCAAATTTGTCCACCTCTGGAGGAAAAAGAGATGACAAAGATCTTCTTAAAGACCTTAAGCTCATTTTACTATGACCGAATGGTTGCCAGTGCACCCAGTGATTTCACCGAAATGGTGGGCATGGGCGTACGTCTTGAGAAAGCCGTCCAAGAAGGACGTTTGGTAAAAGACACTGGATCGACAAGCGGTACTAAAAAATACGGTAGTGCTCTCCCTAAGAAAAAAGAGTAAGATATTAGGAATATCTCTCTCGGAAAGCAAAGGCGACGTTATCAACCGGTAGCAGCTGTGACTCCTGCTATCAACCCTGCGTCTATTCCTACGTATCAACCTCAGGTTGCGCAGAGCCAACCTGATCAACAAAGGACACAACAGCCTCTTCAGCAGGCTCGTCCTCCATATAACAACAACCGTACAACACGACCACCAGGATTTGATCCTATACCCGTGTCGTACGCAGAGCTGTTTCCATTACTACTGGCTAAGGGGCACATTCAGACTAAATCTCCTCTTACAGTACCGAAAATTCCGCCTTTTTGGTTTAAGGTGGATCAAACTTGCCCTTACCACCAAGGAGGATCAGGGCATAATATAGATACTTGTCTCAATTTCAAGTCCGACGTGCAAAAACTTGTTAGGAGCGGGGTCTTATCCTTCAAGGATACAAATCCTAATGTTCTTACGAACCCGCTGCCTCAACACGAGAAGGCTACAGTCAATTTGATAGAAGGAGAGACTAACGATGTCTATCAAATTCACGATGTACTCTTGTTGAAAACCAATTTGGTCAAGATGCATTGTAGACAGAGTGGATATGGCCGTGTGCCACCTCATAACTATCATCAGTGTGATATCTACTCTAAAGACAACCAAGGGTGTTCTGTAGTGCAAACAGCTCTACAGGAACAGATGGATCTCGGATGGATCCAAGAGCACCGAGTTCGTGGAGTTAACATGGTCGACACGAACTCCAACATCATTCAGAACCACGATATCCGTGCAATGAATGTCAACTTGGTGGCGATGCACTCAAGGCAAAGCCAGTATCATAATCTGTCGCGGCACGATTACAGTTCCTGTCTGATTTGCTCGGTAAATAAACAGGGATGCTCTTTCATACAGGAGGCCCTCCAGCGTCAGATGGATCTTGGATGGATCCAAGACTACCATGATAGGAACTCCTATCAAATCAACATGGTTCAGATCTTCGATATGCTCGTGATGAATACCAACCTGGTAGAGTTACATACTGAGCAGGTCCGACTCGGATTCCTAATATCACATGACTATCAAAGCTGTAAAGCGGGTTGCAAAAATGATCGAGGTTGTACCCTTGTCCAGGAGGCACTTCAGCACTTATTAAAACACTGGTGGATGCCAATTTATATGGATGAAGATACTCAGCAGATTAGTATCAATAACAGAAACCCCACTCGGCGTCAGAGTCAGGATGTCCGATCTGTGGAAGCTAACCTAGTGAGGTTACATTGTATTCAAAGTGGGCGTGGCCAGGTGCCACCACACAACTATGAACGTTGCGGCGTCTGTTCGGAAAGTAACCAAGGGTGTTACCTTGTGAGAGCAGCTCTTCAAGGTCAGGTCGATCATGGAGAAATTCGTCCATATCCGGGTTCTGGACCCATCAACTGGACGCCGAACTACCTTGCCGAGCAAGTTGAGGATGTTGTCATGATCTCTGGTCATCATAGGACCAGGGATGTTTTTGCCATTATCCCTCTACTAGACGAATCTAAAGTTCCCAACCGGGAACGGATCGAGATTAATTATGATGGTCAAAAAAATCAGAAGGTTCCCATAGTCATCTATCTGCTGGGACCACTACCGTATGAATCAACTAAGGCTATCCCTTACAAATACGGTGCAACGACAATTGAAAATGGAAAGGAAATTCCATTACCCTCCGTCGTGAATATTGCAGACATCAGTCGTGTAACACGGAGTGGTAGAATCTTCAACCGAGGGGTTGGAGAACCTAACAAAGAAAAGGAACTTCAGATAGAAGCTCCTGATCCAACAGTCGGTCAATCCAGTAATCCAGACCTTTCAAAAAATAATGATGAGATGCTGAAGCTCATCCAAAGGAGTGAATACAACATTGTTGATCAACTGTTACAAACTCCTTCAAAGATCTCGGTATTATCACTGTTACTCAGTTCAGAAGCCCACAGGGAGGCTCTACAGAAAGTCTTGGAGCAAGCCTTTGTGGAACAGGATGTAACAATCAGACAATTTGATAGCATTGTCTCTAACATCACTTCCTGCAATAATTTGGGATTTAGTGATGAGGAGTTACCCGAAGGGGGTCGTCGTCATAACATGGCGCTCAACATTACAGTTAACTGCCAGGACGATGCTTTAGCCAGCGTACTGGTAGACACAGGGTCAGCCCTGAATGTTATGCCGAAGTCCACTTTGATGCAATTATCATTCAAAGGCCCTCCGATGAGAATCAGCGAGGTCGTCGTCAAAGCGTTCGACGGATCCAGAAAAACAGTTATCGGCGAAGTTAATCTTCCCATAACTATTGGTCCTCACACTTTCCAAGTCACTTTCCAGGTCATGGACATCCGGGCAACGTACAGTTGTTTATTAGGAAGACCTCGGATACATCAGGCTGGAGCAGTCACTTCGACCCTCCACCAAAAGCTAAAGTTCGTCAAGAACGATCAACTTGTCACAGTTTGTGGGGAACAAGCCTTGCTTGTAAGCAACTTATCATCGTCTACTGGTATAGAACTCGAGGAGGTTATTAGAACTCAGTTCCAAGCACTGTCGGTAAGCAAGGATAATCAGTTCAAAGGAGGAACCTCGATTTCCTCATACAACGATGTTATCAAAGCGGTCGAGAGTATCGATACAACAGGATGGGGACAGCTTGTCATTCCTACTGGCAATACAACAAAGAAGGGTCTTGGTTTTTCTGCAACCTGTACCCAGACAGCTACCAACGATGAAAGTCTTCATCCCCTTCGAAACTTCTTCCATAGTGGAGGTTTCCTTCACCCAGTGTCTCAGGCAGTACATGCTATCAATGAGGAAGATCCCTCCGACACAGATGAAGAATGGAAGTCCTATCTTAATGAGGACGATTATATGTCTCAGGAAGAGGTGCCTACGCGATTTTGCTATCCCGCACAGAGTCCGATATTTATACCAAGGTCAGACGTCGAAATGATCTATGGAGATTGTGATCCGGAAGGATGCCGTGCTCCGCCAAATTCATTAGAGGAAGACACTCTGATGAAAGACAACTTTGACCACAATTACTATGGCCCAATGGATGGTCTGCCAATGTGGCAGCCCTACCCAAGAAACTTAGGGCAAGAGAGTCAGCTGAACAACAAAACTCAGCTAACCGTCATTGAACAGAATACCTGTGTCCCCACCATGTCATGGGATCAACACTCAGGTCATTCAGAAACTACTCAACATGAAGATGAATTTGCAACGTTTGCAGGACTTGAATTCATCAACTATGCTTTTCCTGAGGTTAACATCATCGAGAGAGATGACCCCTCCAGTTCCAAAGAAGTGTGGGACACATTGGGACAACCGAGTGGAAAATACGACTATATGGTCAAGTACACTGCGCCCGGAAGCTCTCGTATCAGGTTCGAAGACATCCAGCCTACTGGATGGGGAGATACAGCTGAGAGCACGAATGCTATGCAAAATGCAACAGAGGAATTCTCCTACGACAATTCTGCTTGGGAGACAGATTCCAATGATCCCGCTCCACCAGAAATCAGCGTTATTTCTGAAGACAAATCAAGGAAGGTTCCAGACTTTGTGATTCACAGAGGAGTTCGCCGCCAATGGGTTGCCGTCGAGGTTCCCAAGATCGTTCATCAGTCAAAGTAATTGCCATCTTTAACCTTTCACCCTGCCCAGGTGAAACAAATGTTTTGATAGGGCTCGCTTTCTGTAAATTTTCCCTCTTCGCTTTACCCAAAGCGACAGACTTTTGTTTTATAGGGCGGTAGTTTCAAGAATCGACTTGTTCATTAATAAAATAACGTCGTTCTGTAATTTCCGCATTAATTGCTGTTTTCTCTTTTTGTTTTCTCAGAAAATGGTAATCCTAAAAAACAATTCAAATAAAAACAAGCAGTAAAATAAATACACTGCACACACTTGCATTTTCTCTATCTCTTCTAAACACGAATCATACCGTCATGCAAATTGCTTGTTTTAAACCCCGTTGAAACATACGATCCGATGCCTTCTCCCAACTTTGAGTTCCCGGTATTCGAGGCTGAAGAAGAAAATGACAACGAAATTCCAGAAGAGATCTCCCGACTACTCAGACAAGAGAAAAGGTCCATTGAACCTCACAAAGAGCCGTTGGAAACGGTAAACTTGGGTTCAGAGCAAGAGAGAAAAGAAATCAGGATTGGGGCACTGCTCGGTCCAAATGCCAAAGAGAGTTTGATAAAGCTTCTCAAAGAATTCCCCAATGTATTCGCTTGGTCCCATCAGGATATGCCAGGGTTGGATACCAGCATCGTGGAACATCACTTACCGTTGAGATCGGAATGTCCGCCAGTAAAGCAAAGGTTGAGACGCACTCACCCGGACATGGCCATCAAAATCAAAGAGGAGGTGCAGAAACAGATTGACGCAGGTTTCCTCGCCACATCTGAATATCCTCAATGGTTAGCCAACATCGTACCCGTTCCCAAAAAGGACGGAAAGGTCAGAATGTGTGTTGATTACAGGGATCTGAACAAGGCAAGTCCAAAGGACGACTTTCCTTTACCACACATTGACATGCTGGTAGACAGCACAGCAAAGTTCAAAATTTTCTCCTTCATGGATGGATTCTCGGGCTATAACCAGATCAAAATGGCGCCGAAAGACATGGAGAAAACTTCGTTCATTACCCCATGGGGCACCTTTTGTTACAAGGTAATGTCGTTCGGTTTGAAGAACGTCGGGGCAACCTATCAAAGGGCCATGACTACTCTTTTTCATGACATGATACACAAAGAAATCGAGGTGTATGTCGATGATATGATTGCAAAAACTAAAACAGAGAGTGAGCACGTTGAAAATCTGTCAAAATTGTTCGAACGTCTAAGAAAATTCAAGCTCCGCTTGAATCCTAACAAGTGCACCTTCGGTGTCGGTTCAGGGAAACTACTAGGGTTCATCGTCAGTCAGAAAGGAATTGAGGTTGATCCTGACAAGGTCAAGGCCATTCAAGAAATGCCTTCTCCGAAAACTGAAAAACAAGTCAGAGGATTCCTGTGACGTTTAAACTACATCTCCAGATTCATATTCCTCATGACCGCCACGTGTGCGCCGATTTTCAAATTACTCAAAAAAAACCAGGATTGCGTTTGGACAGAGGACTGCCAAACCGCCTTCAACAGTATTAAGGAATATCTGTTGAATCCTCCGATTCTATCACCTCCAGTGGAAGGAAGACCACTGATCATTTACCTCACAGTTCTAGAGGACTCAATGGGATGTGTACTTGGCCAACAAGATGAAACTAAACGGAAAGAGTCTGCCATCTACTATTTGAGCAAGAAATTCACCTACTGCGAAACTCGGTACACGATGCTTGAGAAAACTTGTTGCGCTTTGGCTTGGGCAGCCAAACGTCTTCGCCAATACATGATTTGTCATACTACTTGGTTAATCTCAGAAATGGATCCAATCAAGTACGTCTTCGAAAAGCCTGCTCTCACGGGAAGAATTGCCCGTTGGCAAATGTTGTCATCAGAATATGACATAGAGTACCACGCTCAGAAAGCCGTTAAAGGAAGTATTTTAGCCGATCATTTGGCTCATCAACCGATTGACGATCAAGACTCAATCAGGTTTGACTTCCCAGACGAAGATGTCATGTATCTAAAAATGAAAGATTGCGATGAACCGCTACCCAGTGAAGGGCCAGAACCAGGTTCCCAATGGGGACTTATCTTTGACGGAGCAGTTAATCATTATGGAAACGGAATTGGGACAATAATTGTTACCCCTCAGGGTACCCACATTCCTTTCACCGCCAGACTTACGTTCAAATGTACGAACAACGAGGCCGAATACAAAGCTTGTATCATGGGTCTCGAAGAAGCAATTGATTTAAGGATCAAAAACTTGGACGTATATGGCGACTCAGCTCTGGTTATCAATCAGATAAAAGGAGATTGGAACATATACCAATCAGGACTGATTCCTTACAAAGACTACGCAAGAAGGTTGCTACCTTTCTTTAACAGAGTTGAGTTTCATCATATCCCTCGTGAGGAGAACCACATGGCTGATGCATTAGCCACTCTCTCTTCCATGATTAGTGTAGGTTAATGGAATAACCTACCTGAGATCGACATAATGCGCCTTGAACAGCCCGCTTACATCTTCACGATTGAAGCAGTCCTAGACGAAAAACCTTGGTATCATGATATCAAATGTTTTCTTCAGAAACAAGAGTACCCACCTGGGGCACTAAGAAAAGACAGGAAAACCCTCAGAAGATTGGCTGGAAGCTTCTTCCTGAGCGGTGACACTCTCTATAAGAGAAATTTTGACATGGTCTTGCTCCGATGCGTAGACAGACCAGAAGCAGACATGCTTATGAAAGAAATTCATGAAGGATCATTTGGCACTCATGCCAACGGACACACAATGGCGAGAAAAATGCAAAGAGCGGGGTACTACTGGTTGACCATGGAATCCGACTGCTATAAGTACATGAGGAGGTGTCACAAGTGTCAGATATACTCCGACAAAATTCATGTACCGCCATCACATCTCAAAGTTCTTTCTTCCCCGTGGCCTTTTTCCATATGGGGAATCGACATGACTGGCATGATTGAGCCCAAGGCTTCAAACGGACATCGGTTCATCCTAGTAGCCATTGACTATTTCACCAAGTGGGTCAAAGCAGCATCATACGCTAATGTAACCCGACAAGTGGTGGTCCGATTTATCAAAAACAATATCATCTGCCGTTATGGTGTTCCAAGCGAGATCATTACTGTCAATGGATCTAACTTGAACAACAAGATGATGAAAGAGTTGTGTGTAGAGTTCAAGATCGAACACCATAACTCATCTCCCTACCGACCCAAGATGAACGGGGCGGTAGAAGCGGCTAACAAGAACATCAAGAAGATCGTTCAAAAGATGGTTGTAACCTATAAAGATTGGCACGAAATACTACCCTTTGCTCTTCACGGTTATCGAACATCTGTCCGTACTTCAACAGGGGCTACCCCTTTCTCTCTAGTATATGGCATGGAAGCAGTGCTCCCCATAGAAGTAGAGATCCCGTCAATCTGAGTATTGATGGAAGCTAAGCTCACCGAAGCTGAATGGTGTCAAAGCCGACATGAAGAATTGAATCTGATCGAAGAAAAGCGAATCACGGCACTATGCCATGGTCAATTGTATCAACAGAAAATGAAGAGGACGTTTAACAAAAAGGTTCGACCTCGCGTCTTCAGAAAAGGAGACCTTGTGCTCAAAAAGATACAATCATTTCTCACTGACTCTCGGGGCAAGTGGACTCCGAATTATGATGGCCCTTACGTGTGTCGCACCCTAATTTTTGACCCTAAGATTCCCCTTTCTTTTTTTTGCATAGCGTCTTTAGGTCATGCGGTCTTGTGTGTATTGTTTTATTGTGACTAACAAATGTGTGCAGGTCGTATCTTCTTGGTTTGTGTATCAGGTCCATCATCATCCAAATCTTTCTTTGATTGTGTGAGTAGCGAAAGACAAGTCTAATGCAAGGGAGATTTTGGTCTTATCCATAAATTGGAACCACGATTTGCTCTTTGGATTTCAAAAGAAAAAGTCGGTGATTCGTGAGCAATATGCTTTGAAGTGATGAGATTAAAAGTGTGTTAGAAGATTTCAAATATTCATGTTATTGTACATCCCAAGTTCAAGCTAGGAGGGGATTGATTTGAGTTGAAATGTTCAAAAGGGCACCATTCGGATTACAAAGCCCATTTTAATTCAAGGATGTTTTTGTAAAGAATGAGTTGACACAATTATGGATGGCGCAAGATTACCTTGAATATTTAATGGTGATGTGAACAACAAGCTTATTGATATTCTTTTAAAGCTGTCACCTTTTTCCAAGACTAAAAAATTTGATGAGTATGGTAGTTTAATAAGTTTCAAAGTGCATGATCTTGCATTAGCGATAGCTGATAATGATTATTATTACTTAAAAAATAATAGTCATATGGGAATTAGTGATGATCTTTATGTCGCACGCAAGAATAATAAAGAGGATACAGTACAGACGAAGGCTTCTCTTGGTTTTTTAAAAGCACTAATTCAAGTGGAAAAAGGTTCAGTATCGCTTGAAGACAGTACAAGCATTATCTTGAATAAACAAGAGTCATTACATCCAAGAACAATTACAAAATTGTAGTGTAATCACAAAAGATTTATCCTAAACAATAAAAAACGAAAGGTCTGCAAGGCCGAGAAACCATGTCATATTACAACACGTAAAACACCATGCTTTTACCGATATGAATTGTGCTTTTCCTGAACTTTCCCAAAATCCTGTGTCGGATTCTCAAGTGATGGATAATGCCTCGTCTTCTAAAGCGTTTGATATGAATGATGCCCAAGTTGAGGTCTTTGAAACTGGTCTTTTAGCCCGTCCATCTCTAGGGAACAGTGCCAAAGAAAACAGTTGAATTTTAGATTCTGTTCTTAATCATGATTTCACTAATATGAAAGTGGTTCGCCGACACTTACCAAGCTACATGAAAAGCTATTTGCGCCGTCCACCAATCCTCTCCAAACAAAGCCATCCGGACCTGTCCAAAGAATCAGAAAACGGTTCAAACATATTATTCATCTATCACCATTCCAGGAGAAGTTGTTATAGGTTATTACATCAAAAGTGACTTACAGCAACATTGTCAAACGGTTTGTCATAAAATTGCAAGTACATACATTCAAAAATAGGGGCGGAAGCTTTGAGGAGAACGAGAGAGAAGAGAGTGAGAGTGAGAGTCCGTGTGTGGCTCCTTTTTTTTTCTTTCTTTTGTTTGGTAATTATCCTGTACACGCACACACACACAAATGCACTATGCACCCTCCCATCGTGAGCGTAGGATCATGCCTTGCTTGTATCAAGTGGTCATGATTTGAGGGTCCACGATGGACCCTCTCTCCCTTGCGGCACCTAATCCCTCCGTATAAGATAAAAATAAAATCTGTTTTTAATTAATTTAACCCTTTTTTTTTAATAATTAAATTCATAATATTCATAATGTTTAAAATTTTCTAAACAATTAAATTTGTTTTTAACATAAAAAAAAATATAGAACTTTTAACCTTTAAAATATACATATATTTATATAACTTCTTTTATATATTTAAAATATCCCCCTTTTTTTTATTTTTAATAAAATATAACTTAAAATGTACTGATTATAAAATTTTGTTAAGAACCTTCTCTTTTAATAAAAACTTTTATTCAAAAATTAAAATCTCCTTTTTTTTAATTAATAAAAAACTCTCTTAATAACTTTTCTTTCCTTTAATATAACTCTAAGGTAAAAAAATAATAATAATAATGAGAACTTTAATAATATTAAAACTTTTCTTATAAGAAAACATTTTTTAATTAATATAACTTTAAGACAAGAATAAAACTTTGAAAATAATTAAAACCCTTTTTTTATTATTAATAAGAAATCTTTACCCCTTTTAATTAATAATAATCTTTAACCTAATAATAAGAATAATAACTTTTATTTTTTCTCCCTTTGAAAATTAAAACTCTTTTTCTTAATAAATCGTCCCCCGTTAAACATCCCTTGCACTCGAGTGTACGCCTGTGTGTTTAGCATGTTGTTCATGATTGATGCTTGTTACCATGCCTTTGTATGCTTGCCTCTATATATGCATGCTTTGTATGTCTAAACCGTTTCAAACTTATAAAAATTCTCGATCCAACGTCGAGCCAAATTTCCACCCATATAAGTCGATCGCCTTCGGGCATCGCATTCGACCTATTGATCACAAGACACAAGTCTAGCATCACTTTGCTAGCACCCTCGCCTAAATAACAATAAATTAACCGCATAAAATATCCAAGGGAAAATCCCATGCATGATAACCATGTTATTGTGCATGGTGCACATCATTTGCATCATAATCGACACCTTAAGATAAGTCAATTAGACAACTTAGGACAGTTTTCCTAGGTTAGTCCCCCACAATTTTGATTATTTAATCAAACTTTAGCCTACCTAATTCTCCACACAAGAGAATTAGATGTTAATCATCTCAAAGAAAGGGACATACAATCCCATACCCCACAAAATACAAACATTTTCAAAACTGTGGTGGTCTTTCTTAAGATGATGACTCATCTTCCTCTCCTAAACCTTTAAAACATTTAGTATCCTTAATAAGGAACTACAAGTGCTCTGATTCCCTCCTGACAGGATATGTAGGCACAAGATGCGATATCTTGTCGAGCACACTTAGGAATATAATTCTAGGTCACCTACCCTTTAAACCCTTAGCAAAACAAAAAAACAAATAACATAATAATCAAGAGGTTCCTGTAGAGTACTACAGATATCTAGGATGCTAACACCTTCCCTAGGTATAACCAACCCCCGAACTTAGAATCTTAGTGCATTTGCATTGCATTGTGGGTATTCGGTCTTTCTCCATTCCCTTGGATAAAATCAAAGACGGTGGTGACATTAGAAATGCGATTCAAGTTAATATAATAGCTTGGTATCCAATTTTCACCGCAACAGAAATGGCGACTCCACTGGGGACACTCATAAGAGGGTTCCCCCTAACTTGATTAATTATGTTTTTGTTATATATATTTGTGATCTGTTATGTTTGCTTGGGTTGTTACTTGTGTGGTGAGACAATGTCCTACACCCGGACTAGAGTGAAATTAAGATAGGAAAACAGTGAGACTTCAATGATACTTTGAGGGAGTCGATTCCTAAAAAAGTAAATTGAGACTTCACCACTCAGTCTAGGCCCTCTCGAATAAAATATTTGTCCAACGAGTTCATTCGTGAAGACGATATGGTTTCGATCTAAAGGCCCTCGGGACTGGGGACCGTAGTTACCTTTAACCCAACTTGGCCTATTAGGGCGTAGTGCGAGGACTATGCGGGAGTCTATTTCTGCGATAGTCGCTACGCGATACTACACTCAGACGAGATTCTCTTGAGAATATTATTGACTACCAAGTGATTTGGGAAATCGATAATATCCGAAAGATGGGTTGTAGACTCTGGGAACTTTGTAGAAACCGTTCGGCAAGTACATTTGAAACCATAGTACACTCCTATTGGGATGGGTAGACCTTGGCTCCATGCTGTGACCTTTCAAACCTAGGACTTTTTGTCTGTTTGATTGCTTGTTTGTGCTTTGTGCTTTGTGCTTTGTGTGTTTGCATCCCTGCATTCATAAGCATCATATCATAAAGATTCATGGAACTTAGTCTTGTTTATAAACATCATAAGGATATCATGGAGTCTAAAAAAATTTTTAAGAAAAAAAACGTTGAAGTACCTTTACAAGAGTCATAACCTGGACGATCTAAGGGGACTGGAGACCTTGCTGATAGATAAAGAAAGGATCGAGACCAGATATGGGAAGTTATCATCTCCATTCTACTACTGTTCCTTGATTATCAATTGGTACCTATCCTTGAAGAATTTCCCCAGCTGATGGAGTTACTAATTTAAGACGAACACCCATTTCCTATCTCCGGTTAATATTCAAACTAAGATGACCACAAAAGAAGGTTTATTAGAAAAGAACTTTTTTGCAATAAACGGAAAGCTCAAGACGTCCTATTCCATTCTAAGTCATCATTCAACACCCTGGAAATTGATCGTCGACAAACTTATTCTAGAAGAAGCTCAGTTGGAAGAAATAAGTCAAAGGATTCAAGAAGACCGTTGGAAGAGTCCCCTTAGATCCATCATTATTAGCTTTTATTTAGCTTTTCCGTTATGACTGTTGTAAGGCGTACCGGCGCGTTATTAATAAATCTATTTTAATATTTTGGATATTGATTATCGTAACCGTTTTTAATGTTTTTTGTTTAAACTGAGTCTCTTGATATTCCATGATGATTATAAATAGTTGATTTCCATGAATCTTGTTGCATCATACGCATCTTTTGCATTCACATTTGCATTCCTTTGCATTCCAGGTTCTCATCCGTGTTTCTCTTCTCTGTCAAACATCTTTGATACGATACTCAGACAAATCAAAGAGGAAAGATGGACAACATTGAGCAGGAAAATCGTGAACTCCGCAAGGAAGTGACTACTTTGAGGGCTGGTGTGGAGAAGCTCTCTGCTTTGGTTGAAACTCTGATTGCTACCCCAAGTCAACCTTCTCCTCATATTTCTCAGACTCCGTTTCAAAAGACCGGGATTTCTGAAGTCATGCCAATACCCATTTTTACGATTCCCAGTAACATTCCTAACAACTCTAAGAATTCTAGAGAGGGTTTGCTCAAAGAGAAGGAACAAGAAATAAGTGTTGTGCACCAAGGACGACCAAAAGGAAAATATCAGCAACACCCACACGTTGCTGTTGTGACCCCAATTATAAATGCTCCAGCTTACCAACCACGATTTTCACGACCATATCAAACTCCACCCGCTTCATCACAGCAGCAGTATCGTCAGCAAAATCAGCAATCTCCTCAACAAGCCCGACAACCGTTCAACAGCCCAGGTCGTGCACTGAGAAAACCAAATTTTGACCCGATTCCTATGTCATATGCGGAACTCTTCCCAGTATTGTTATGCAAGGGCCATATCCAGACTAAGTCCCCACTAGCGGTGCCTAAGAACCCTCATTTCTGGTACAGAGCTGACTTATTCTGCCCTTATCATCAAGGGGCGCCAGGTCATAATATTGAAAGTTGTTATGGGATGAAAGCCGACGTTCAGAGATTGGTTAAAAGTGGAATCCTAACTTTCAAAGATTCAAAACCCAAATGTGCAAAATAACCCTTTACCGCAACATGGAGTGGCCAATGTGAACATGATACAAGAATGTCCTGCAGGTGAAGACTAGAGAAGGTCCAAGTCGGTGAAATCAAGAGAAGAGCTTGTTCCCGAGCTCATCAGGCTGTTTATTTATTTTCTTGCACTTATGACTATTTCTTTGATTGTAAAAGTTTGGTTTGCATGCAAGAACTCGTTATTTTGAACAATTAATGCAATAAATATGTTTGTCATGAAGAAATCCATTCGCTTCACTCATTTTTAAAATGTTGTAATGCCAATGCTGCCCAATCTCTTGCTTTGGCAGAGAATTGAATGGAGGATGACGAAATCCAAACGCAAGATCTCCCGTGGTATGCTTTTGAATAAAACCCTGCTAGTGATATAAGGCATTATTTCAAAAATCCTAAACACCGGAGATATAAGGAGATAAACCCTCGTTAACCCTTTTGAGCCTTTGAAGTAGGAGTTTTCTTCTTCCAAATCAAAAACCCCTCATTCTTAACCTGGGGCAGGGTAATTAAAAAAATATGGAGTAAAATATCACGAAGATTGGGTGGGCACAAACAAACTTTGAGCCTTATATCCTTTGTTTCTTAAACCGTGAACCAAACCACGATACAACCCTCAAAAGACCTAGTTAAAGCAGGGTTTATTTCAAAAGCATACTCATTGAGATATCGTTTCCTGACTCCTATGAGCTATGCTCAAATTCGTGTTGGCATTATAAAATCGGTAATTTAATCACAAAAATATTTTTAAATAAAACTTCAAGACAAACATACGTTGCATTACCTGTTTCAGAATTAACATTTTCTACTTGCTAACATTGCTTGACATCATAGAAGCTAGCATACGAGCATCAACAACGAGCTAGATCTTTTGAGATTTGAAGCTCTAATTAGTAGATGGCAGATCATTTCAAAGATGACCATATCCAGGGGCACGATACCTGAAGACTTTACTGAGCAGGGGCAAGTTGTTTCCCAGCTGTTTCTTTCACCGTCTGACCTCAAGGAACAAAGTTTAAAGACATAGAACACAGTCAATCTGGGCCAGTTACATCGAGATTCGACAATCTCTCCAAGAATTTGAAAATATTGGGACAGTTGGACGCCAAGTTTTCTGTAAAATCCTCTTGAGATGACTTCTTCTCATAAACCATGTACCCTGGGGCATTTTGAGAAGTGAGGATTACTTTTTCATTCGTTCATAACAACTGTTATGCAAAATGACGACTACCATGCAAATCACCAAAACAGAACTACTTTGTTTCTATCCCACGTAATGTGACGAATCCCAAGTAAATTTCTGCTCCAGGTAGTCATGACTATCCCCCGGTAAATCTTCACTTCAAGAAGTCATAGCACATTTGACGCAAGATTTCTCAAGTCGGCAACCTAAGAATCCCCGGTGAACTTCTTCGGTTTCAACCTTCCCCAGCGAAGCGAGTGTTTATTTCACTCCTCATTAGACTATCTCAATCTTCTCCAACAAAGGCGGATGTTTATTTCATCCTTTCGAAGTTTTATAGCTGATATTTTCAATTTTTATTGATTCAAGTTTCCCATATGAAGTGGATATTTATTTTATTCAGTTACAACTTTCGTTCAGACTACGTCAGTTCGTAGTGGATATTTATTCTATCCCCCACGAAGTCTTTTCGATCTTGAGTTTGATTCGTTCCCAGTGAATCTTTCTCATCCTCAACAGAATCACAAGGTTCATCTTGACAATCCTAAGTGAAGTCACGATGTTCATCCCCAAGTGGAGTGCTCCCTTTTCCCCAAATAAGTTTGGAGCTTTGAAGTGGGATTTGGTTCCATATATGGCTCTCCTCTCATCCCCAGTGATGCTTCTACCTTGTGAAGATTGGCTGAGTATCCGTATCGAGATTCTTGTTTTCATCTCCAGTTTCCTTCTTGTTGTTTTTTCAGCATGAGCATAAGCATAACATGACATTCGTTCATATAGATTCATGGCATGTGCGCATTTTGCATCTTTGAGTTTTTTGTGTTTGTTTTTTCACTTTGGTCGTGTTCATCCCCAAGTGATCAGGGTTTGTCTGCTCCCTCCAAGTAAAGTCTTCGGCCCTAGGCAGAAAAAGCACATACTTTCTAATTCCCCACTGAGCTCGATCCACGTGGAAGATGGTTGCTTTAGTTTTCTTTTCCATATTTGGATAAAGATAAACCTGTTGAGTTTAATCCTCAATAGGCTAAGTCTTGTTTGATCGTTTCTTTCCAGTTATTTCCTGGATTGAACTTTGGTCTCTGACAATCACAAATGTTGGATATCTCTAGGCTTTGGAACCTAGATCGAGCGTGCATTTATTTCGCACTTTGTCTCCCCAGGAAGGATTTATTTGAAGATCTCTACGAAAGACGAAAATTATTTCTCCAGCAGTTATCACAACATTTTCTTGGAGTTCATACCATACGTTAAGTGGCAGCCTCTTTATTTGAGCAACTTGCTTCGTTCTCAAGCTTTCTATTCGGATGACTAACCGCAGTCTCCTCAAAGTAATTTGTCAACTACCCAGTAAATCGGTAGCAGGCAGTATTTTCTTTATGGACTACCCAGTAAATCAGTAGCAAGTAATATTTTCCTACCCAGTAAATTGGTAGCAAGTAATATTTTCCTACCCAGTAAATCGGTAGCAAGTAATATTTTCCTACCCAGTAAACCGGTAGCAAGTAATATTTTCCTACCCAGTAAATCGGTAGCAAGTAATTTTTTCCTACCCAGTAAATCGGTAGCAAGTAATATTGTCCTACCCAGTAAATCGGTAGCGAGTAATATTTTATTTATAGACTACCCAGTGAATCGGTAGCGGACAATCTTTTTCTTTGCTGGCTACCCAATAAGTCGGTAGCAGGTAATATTTTCTTTGTGAACTACCCAATAAACCGGTAGTGGATATTCTATCCCCAAAGAAGAAACCGAGACCAGTCAGTGGCTTATAACCCGAGACTAGGGGAGGTTTATTTTCACCCTTTTCAAGTGAATTACTTGATTGAAGAAGAAACCGAGACCAATCTGTGGCTTATGACCCAAGACTAGGGGAGGTTTATATTTACCCTTTTCAAGCGAAATACTTGATTAAAGAAGAAACCGATACCAGTCTGTGGCTTATGACCCGAGACTAGGGGAGGTTTATTTTCCCCCTTTTCAAGTGAATTACTTGATTAAAGAAGAAACTGAGACCAGTCTGTGGCTTATGACCCGAGACGAGGGGAAGTTTATTTTTACCCTTTTCAAGTGGATTTTGGCTCGAGGCAGACAACCTCGTAGCATTTTATTTCAAGACGTTGCAACATCCAGTTAAATAAAAGTTGAACCATGTCGGGAAACATGTTTGCTTATCATCTTTGCAATATACACTATTGTTTTCATTGGAGGACACCCCACTGCTCAAGACACTTTGTGATTGTCAGTTGGTAGCTCTTTCCCCGTGGAGTCTTGGTTTGCTAGTCGTCCTCGTCGGGTCTTTCTTTCTTTGCGTTTCAACTTTCGTTATCCCCTGTGACATTATTCCTCACAGGCTCTCTCTGTCTCGCATGTCATATCATTTCATACCATATCATGTGATTTTGACGGCATCTTAGGGCCAAAAATTTGTGCATGTTTGTATTTAAGTCCCTCCTATCTCGTCGAGACGAAGATGTCAATCTCCATATCTCCGTATAGGAGAAACTTAAATAGGGGCATCTGTCGCACCCTAATTTTTGACCCTAAGATTCCCCTTTTTTTTTTTTTGCATAGCGTCTTTAGGTCATGCAGTCTTGTGTGTATTGTTTTATTGTGACTAACAAATGTGTGCAGGTCGTATCTTCTTGGTTTGTGTATCAGGTCCATCATCATCCAAATCCTTCTTTGATTGTGCGAGTAGCGAAAGACAAGTCTAATGCAAGGGAGATTTTGGTCTTATCCATAAATTGGAACCACGATTTGCTCTTTGGATTTCAAAAGAAAAAGTCGGTGATTCGTGAGCAATATGCTTTGAAGTGATGAGATTAAAAGTGTGTTAGAAGATTTCAAATATTCATGTTATTGTACATCCCAAGTTCAAGCTAGGAGGGGATTGATTTGAGTTGAAATGTTCAAAAGGGCACCATTCGGATTACAAAGCCCATTTTAATTCAAGGATGTTTTTGTAAAGAATGAGTTGACACAATTATGGATGGCGCAAGATTACCTTGAATATTTAATGGTGATGTGAACAACAAGCTTATTGATATTCTTTTAAAGCTGTCACCTTTTTCCTAGACTAAAAAATTTGATGAGTATGGTAGTTTAATCAGTTTCAAAGTGCATGATCTTGCATTAGCGATAGCTGATAATGATTATTATTACTTAAAAAATAATAGTCATATGGGAATTAGTGATGATCTTTATGTCGCACGCAAGAATAATTCAAAGAGGATACAGTACAGACGAAGGCTTCTCTTGGTTTTTTAAGATCAGTAATTCAAGTGGAAAAAGGTTCAGTATCGCTTGAAGACAGTACAAGCATTATCTTGAATAAACAAGAGTCATTACATCCAAGAACAATTACAAAATTGTAGTGTAATCACAAAAGATTTATCCTAAACAATAAAAAAGGAAAGGTCTGCAAGGCCGAGAAACCATGTCATGTTACAACACGTAAATCACCATGCTTTTACCGATATGAATTGTGCTTTTCCTGGACTTTCCCAAAATTCTGTGTCGGATTCTCAAGTGATGGATAATGCCTCGTCTTCTAAAGCGTTTGATATGAATGGTGCCCAAGTTGAGGTCTTTGAAACTGGTCTTTTAGCCCGTCCATCTCTAGGGAACAGTGCCAAAGAAAACAGTTGAATTTTAGATTCTGTTCTTAATCATGATTTCACTGATATGAAAGTGGTTCGCCGGCACTTACCAAGCTACATGAAAAGCTATTTGCGCCGTCCACCAATCTTCTCCAAACAAAGCCATCCGGACCTGTCCAAACAATCAGAAAACGGTTCAAACATATTATTCATCTATCACCATTCCAGGAGAAGTTGTTACAGGTTATTACATCAAAAGTGACTTACAGCAACATTGTCAAACGGTTTGTCATAAAATTGCAAGTACATACATTCAAAAATAGGGGCGGAAGCTTTGAGGAGAACGAGAGAGAAGAGAGTGAGAGTGAGAGTCCGTGTGTGGCTCTTTTTTTTCTTTCTTTTGTTTGGTAATTATCTTGTACACGCACACACACAGATGCACTATGCACCCTCTCATCGTGAGCGTAGGATCATGCCTTGCTTGTATCAAGTGGTCATGATTTGAGGGTCCACGATAGACCCTCTCTCCCTTGCGGCACCTAATCCCTCCGTATAAGATAAAAATAAAATCTGTTTTTAATTAATTTAACCCTTTTTTTTTAATAATTAAATTCATAATATTCATAATGTTTAAACTTTTCTAAACAATTAAATTTGTTTTTAACATAAAAAAAAAATATAGAACTTTTAACCTTTAAAATATACATATATTTATATAACTTCTTTTATATATTTAAAATATCCCCCTTTTTTTTGTTTTTAATAAAATATAACTTAAAATGTACTCATTATAAACTTTTGTTAAAAACCTTCTCTTTTAATAAAAACTTTTATTCAAAAATTAAAATCTCCTTTTTTTTAATTAATAAAAAACTCTCTTAATAACTTTTCTTTTCTTTAATATAACTCTAAGCTAAAAAAATAATAATAATAATGAGAACTTTAAGAATATTAAAACTTTTCTTATAAGAAAACATTTTTTAATTAATATAACTTTAAGACAAGAATAAAACTTTGAAAATAATTAAAACCCTTTTTTTATTATTAATAAGAAATCTTTAACCCTTTTAATTAATAATAATCTTTAACCTAATAATAAGAATAATAACTTTTATTTTTTCTCCCTTTGAAAATTAAAACTCTTTTTCTTAATAAATCGTCCCCCGTTAACCATCCCTTGCACTCGAGTGTACGCTTGTGTGTTTAGCATGTTGTTCATGATTGATGCTTGTTACCATGCCTTTGTATGCTTGCCTCTATATATGCATGCTTTGTATGTCTAAACCTTTTCAAACTTATAAAAATTCTCGATCCAACGTCGAGCCAATTTTCCACCCATATAAGTCGATCGCCTTCGGGCATCGCATTCGACCTATTGATCACAAGACACAAGTCTAGCATCACTTTGCTAGCACCCTCGCCTAAATAACAATAAATTAACCGCATAAAATATCCAAGGGAAAATCCCATGCATGATAACCATGTTATTGTGCATGGTGCACATCATTTGCATCATAATCGACACCTTAAGATAAGTCAATTAGACAACTTATGATAGATTTCCTAGGTTAGTCCCCCACAATTTTGATTATTTAATCAAACTTTAGCCTACCTAATTCTCCACACAAGAGAATTAGATGTTAATCATCTCAAAGAAAGGGACATACAATCCCATACCCCACAAAATACAAACATTTTCAAAACTGTGGTGGTCTTTCTTAAGATGATGACTCATCTTCCTCTCCTAAACCTTTAAAACATTTAGTATCCTTAATAAGGAACTACAAGTGCTCTGATTCCCTCCTGACAGGATATGTAGGCACAAGATGCGATATCTTGTCGAGCACACTTAGGAATATAATTCTAGGTCACCTACCCTTTAAAGCCTTAGCAAAACAAAAAAACAAATAACATAATAATCAAGAGGTTCTTGTAGAGTACTACAGATATCTAGGATGCTAACACCTTCCCTAGGTATAACCAACCCCCGAACTTAGAATCTTAGTGCATTTGCATTGCATTGTGGGTATTCGGTCTTTCTCCCTTCCCTTGGATAAAATCAAAGACGGTGGTGACATTAGAAATGCGATTCAAGTTAATATAATAACTTGGTATCCAATTTTCACCACGGCAACGTGGTCACGAAAGCTTTCTCAGGCGGCGCCTTTAGACTTGCAACCATGGATGGAGAGGAATTTTCCTACCCCACGAATGTTGATGTAGTCAAGAAATACTTCGCCTAAACTAAAAAAAAAAACACGTCTCGGTGGATTGAAAACCCGAAAGGGCGGTCCAGGCAAAAGTTAGAGACAAAATAAAAAAATCATCCCGATGGATTGGAAACATCACAGTACAATCCAGGCAAAAATTAGGGATAATGGCAAGTAACTATGTTCAACGGAGGCAAGTCCCTCAGCAGCAGTTACATCATCCGTCGGAAAACTCCAGTCAAGGTCATCTTCGACAGAAGCTCAGGATGTCCCGAATTCAAAGTTGGTAAAAGGATAGTGGTCGTTATGTTTCAACGTAGCCCTTTTCCCTATAAATTACCATTTTCAAACTTTGTATATACTCTTTGGAATCACGCGTTTGGCTGATCTCCATCTTATCAATAAAATTTGAGCCTTTGTGCTTTTGTTTGTAATTCTTATTTGTTTTAGCTTTACAGAACGACGTTGCTAACATGATTAACGATTCTTGAAATAAAACAAAAATGAATTTACTTGTTAAAACTTTTTCTGCTTTTAAAATAAAGATGGCAATTTCTTTTGACTGTTGAACATCAGAAGAACATCGGTCGCTTCTCCAGAAGTAATCGAACCTCAAAGTGCAGAATCGAAGTACTCCTTCTAACCCAGTATGCCTGAATGAAGGGATCAACTGTGTCAGAGACCTTGTTCCGTCTGACACGCCTCGACCGAGTTCTTATCTCTTAAGCCCGATCAACGGTATTCCCCGCAGGGACTATCTCTCCTAAGCAAGGTGGAATTGCTATTTTGAACCAACGGTACTTCTTCGCCCCGCGATGGCCGAGTATCCACTCGTGTTCACCTGTCAGTTTGTATGTCGCGTCAGTTTTGTCAGCATAAACATACATACATCATGCATTATTGATTTTTATTCACATTTCATATTGCATCACTATCACTCTAGTCGGTCTTGTCCCCTAGTGATAAAAGTCCTCTCAATCGAGTTGTCAGTTCTTGCCTCGTCAGGAAATGCTGCGTTTGAACAACCTCGCCTCCAGTTTATTTCTGGAAGGAAGTTGGCCCTTGACCACTTTGATAACTTGAACCTCTAAAAAACCAGAGGAACTTTTAGTCAGCATCACTCTTCGCCATTGAAGATGATATCCTCGCTTTCCCGGATTAAAGAAAATCCCCAGAGAAAGCCTCGTAATCAGAGATTCGGCAGCATGCCAGTTTCGCTCCGAAAAGACCACTGATGAAAAGGTCATCGGCACCTCAAAATTGGATTACATCATATGGCATTTCTCCGAGAAGATCTCCGAGAAAAGTATGATGTAAAAACCCCAAGCAAATGCAGTCTCTCAAGGGACTCGCATTCCCCAAGTAGAGTCAACAAATGGCATCTCCAACAGAGAAGTTTGTACACCTCTACAACTCAGACGACTGGGTTCCCCAGCAAGTCTGACATCGAAACTTTTTCCACTCAAATGGCATCTCCCCAGGAAAATTCGGCGAGAAGTTTGAAGGAAAGCCGCTACGAATAGCGTCCCTTGTCAGTAAAGTTTATTGACGAAAGAAACTAAGACCAGTTCCTGTGTAGGAAACCAGGATCGAGGGGAAGTTTACATCAGAAACTAAGACCAGTTCCTGTGTAGGAAACGTGGATCGAGGGGAAGTTTACATCAGGAACTAAGACTAGTTCCTGTGTAGGAAATCAGGATCGAGGGGAAGTTTGTTTTAGAAACTAAGACCAGTTCCTTGGCTGAAGACCAGGATCGAGGGGAAGTTTACCTTTTCTAAGCATCATTGCTTAGCTAAAGAAGATGAATGTGTAAGCTACCATTCATAACCACCATCAAAATTTCGGGTATTCCGATATTTAATCCTCTTGCACCCCGAATGCCCGAATACCTTCGTCATTCACACCTTCGTGTCGAAGAAGATTAAATAGGGGCATCTGTCATACCCCAAATTTTGACCACTAAGATGTCCCATCATTGTGCAAATCATCATCACAATATGGACGAACCATCATACTTCATGCATTCACCACAATCAAAATTAGGGTTTCAAGCCCTCTCTGAGTGCTTAGACAAAGGATCAATCAAGGAATGACATGATCTTTAACTTGTCTAACCTCTCAAACACCTACAATGGATCAAAAGGACTCCCACTTCAAGGATCAAGCACAAGGCTGCTCCCTTCTAGGTGGATTAAGTCTCAAGATCGACAGTGTCACCAAATTAGGGTTTTGGTCGACCAGGGCCTCCAGATAGAAATTTTTCATCTGGGCACAAGCCAATGATCCAATACCTAACCTAAAATACTACATGGAATCTCATGGACCCAATCATCAAGTCAATTTTCCCTCAGGGGATGCATTCATCAAAAATCAGGAATTAGGGTTTCTTGACCTAATTCACCCCTAAGTTGACTTTTGGTACAAATCATGAGCCAAGACCTCATGAGAGGGTTTGAGGGTCTCTAATGAACTATATTGATCCATTTGGAACAATGGATTAATCCAAGAAGCTTGAGCAACAAGTCTCAATTTCATCTGCACCACAATTAGGGTTTTAAGAGGAAAGTCAACTGTAACTTTGACTTTTGACCAGGACATGCTCCCAAACCCTAGGACATGCCTCAATATACCCGATGACACTCATGGAACATGTCCATCAAGTTTGATTTAGGTCAAGGACATGATTTCCTGAAGAATTGCACAGTTTGGAATTCATCTGATAAAAAGTCAACTGTGCACAAAAGTCAACTTTGACTTTTTGAGATTTTTCACCAAAATGGATTTTTAACCCTAAAATGATGTTAATGTATGATTTGAATCATCATTCATAAAAAAAAATCAAGAAATAACTTGTAAAAGGGGTAACCATAAAAACTTGGAAAATTTTCTAAGTTAAAAATAAAGTGACTAGGGTACCAACTTTGGAGGGTCATAACTCCTAAACCACAAGGCCATTTTTTCCCATCCAAAGCTTGATTTGTAGATCTCATTGTCCTCTACAAAAACTTCAACTAGACCTAACTCTAATTCATTATGGATTTTGAGCTATGAGTGAGCCAAAATGGCTGAAAATATGAAAGTACACCATTTTCCAACACTTAGAAAAAATTCTGTCCAAGACAGATTTTGTTGAAACACCAAAACTTGTGAGATCTTTTCACATAGATGTAAGCTGAATCAAATCCAAAGTTAAACATCAATGTTGTTACATATGTTTCCAAGAATTCAAAGAGCCTAACAGTATGAATTGATTCAACTTGAGCCAAGAGAAATCCATGCCCAAAGTCATGCTGCTGCAAGCTGTTTTGGAAAAATCAGTTTGCATGTTTGCTTGCCACACACGATTTTGAACCAAAAACTGAGGATCAGCATGCCACATGTATTCAAACCAATCACATTGCATCTAATCCAACTGATAAATCTGAGTCAAAAAGCCAAGGAATCTTCCAACTTGAAATTCATCCACTTTGGCACATTTTGCCTTGAATTCAAAGTGCATTAATATGGAATAGTGCATTGTCAAGGTAGCTACCCTACTCAGTCAAATTCTCTGATTAAACAACAATAAAAACATCTGAGGAATGTGATTTTGGTTAAGGCATAGCCCTGCTCTTGGGAATGGCTAGCTTGCCTTGCTTGAGAAGAAATCCTCCAAGCCAATCCATGCAAATGTGATCTGATCCAGTAGCCATTCACTATTCCTCCAAAACAAAAGTTGATCACCTTTAAATAGAGGTCCCAATGGATCATTCAACTCACACCAAAGCCAGTTACATCACTGCTTTCTCTCATTCTTCCTTAAACCTCAAGTTTTTTGGCTTATTGAGTAACCACTATCGGGTTTTGAGTTGCAGCCTTAGGCAATCAATTCCAATTGCTCAAACACATCAAATATGATGTATTTGAGGTGTCCAAACACTTAAACACTGACTGTAACACCTCAGGCTCAAAATCACCCTTCAACCAAGCCATTATGCCTCAATTATGCAGGTGGAAGTCTCCAGCTTGATCCAAAGAGTTTCAAAGTGTTCCAGAGCTTGTAACACACTCCATAACATCCATTGAAGCTGTAGGGATCATCAATTCACGACTGGAACAAAGTTTGTGCAGAGTTCCATTTCAGCTTGCATCAAGGTAAGCCTCAAAACTCAAACTCCATGATCCATGCATATTTCCTCGCATGATATTTTTGCCAATTGCTTGCCATCATATGCTGATTGTTTTCCCTCAGAAAATTTGATCATTGCACTCATAATCATGCCTACTCGATTGCTTTTGCAAAATTAGGGTTCATACGGCCACAATGATATAATTTGTTATACACTGAAAATGAATAAAATTGGGTATTGCCATCTCCTTCCTTGTGAAAAAACGCATGAGTTTGGTGTTTGAATGATGTCCAATGGTTGAGAGATGAGTGAGATATGGTGCTTCATGCACGAGCTCGAGGAAGAAGATGGCCATGGCGCCATTCTTCAGGTTTTCCAACTAAGTTTGATATATATTTTTCACTTGCCATGTTATATTTGAATTGGCATTGCGCCCCAGCGGTTCATCAGCTGGTTTTGTGTGTATTGGCAAGCGAGAGGTCTGGGGTTCGAATCCCCCTCGCCCCAGACTTCTTTTTATCACTTGTTTATTTTATTTTTTTTTCATATTATTATTTTTAATGATTTGAAAAATTAATAACTCCTTTAATTTTTATCATTTTTGATTGGTTCTTTTTGCAATAATTCACAAAAATGTTGAAATATTTTATTCCACCAAAAAAATTAGATTTATATTATTTATTTAATATAATTAGTATTTTGTGTATAAATTCATTTTTAATTGTTTTTAAACATTCTAAAAGTGAATATTTACTTTGAACATCAAAACCTAATGAGTTTAAATATTCCTTGTGATTATCCCTCATTTTTTTCAAACCTTAAACAAAATCATAAATGGATTATTCAAATTTATTTTTTATTTTGTTTGATTTTCTTTAAGTATTAACTTTTAAAGATTAAAATTAGGGTTTTTGATTAATTCAACTTTCAAAATTGATTTTCAAATACACTTGGGCCTCTATTAGAGTGTAAGACCCAACACCCTTGTACAGAAAACATGTTGGGCCGCATTCGTTGTATAAGTCCCTATGTACATTTTCAAATAAACGGCACGATCGTTGCCTTTTCAAAATAACCCTGGGCCTACCCTCGAGTAGTAAGACCCATTTCTTTTCTTAAAACCTACTTGGGCCTCTATTAGAGTGCAAAACCTAATCCCTTTTTAACCAAAACCATTTTTGGGCCTTAGATATTGTATAAGCCCCTCCGCATTAAAAGAAAACCTCGGCACGATCGCCATTTCAAACGGAAAAGTCATCTGGGCCTACCCTCGAGTAGTAAGACCCATCTCTCTTCTTTAAACTTTTTTGGGCCTCTATTAGAGTGTAAGACCTAACACCCTTGTACATAAAACATTTTGGGCCTCAGTCACTTGTATAAGTCCCTCTGTACAAATTCAAACAGTGCGCTCACTGATAAAACCCTGGGCCTCTCCTTGAGCTGTAAGCCCCAAATCTCTCCTTTTCAAAGCACTTTCTCCTTTGATTTTGAATATATTGTTGTATTCAATCTTTCCTTGTTGAACAACTAACCAAACAGCATGGAAGCTCTACAACCGAGTAAGTGGTTATTGCTTTCATTTACCGCTTTCATATACATATCGATGTATTGTGGGGCTGTTTCACTGTAAGTCTTCTTTCATAAACTCATATCAACTGTGTAATAATAGTATAGATATTTAGAGTTTCCCCGGCAACTACGTCTAGCATTAAGCCCGTTGATCACTCTTAGAAATAGTCTAAACTAGATCCCCATAGGATTACCAGACACAGTCTTCCCTCCTCTTGGGGTTAAATAATATGGAGATATGAAAGGCAACATTCTCTGTGAACCCTTTCATAGACTGTCACTCATAGAAGTTGTCAAGAAACTCTATTCCCAAGAGATGATCTTTTCTCCGTGAATGGCATCTCTTGAGTTTCTTCCAAATTCTCGGACTTTCCTGGCTTGATCTATTCTCGGTGAATGGCATGTCTTGAACTTCTCGAGGTTTGGGGACCCATAGGCTTCTTAAAAGCACTTGTCAAGAAGCTCTACTCCCCAGAGATGATCTTTTCTCCGTGAATGGCATCTCTTGAGTTTCTTCCAAATTCTCGAACTTTGCTGACTTGATATATTCCTTGTGGATAGCTTGCCTTGAATTTCTCGGGGTTTAGGGACCCATCGGCTTCTTAAAAGCATCGGCCTCCTCTTGGGCATCGTACAAGGACCCACGGGCTTCCTAAAAGCAACCCCGCCTCCTCTTGGGCTTAGTACAAGGACCCACCAACTTCTTAGAAGTATTCACAGCCTCCTCTTAGGCTTCGTATAATGATCTCTTCCTCCGGGAATGATAGCCTCCTCTTGGGCTTCGTACAAGGACCTCTCGGCTTCTTAAAAGCTTCCAGCCTCCTCTTGGGCTTCGTACAAATTGTCCCGACGACCTCCTAGAGGTATAGGAACAGAACTTAGTCATCTGCATAGAACAGTCCTTTCAAAGATTCTACTACTGTTTCTCAAAGCATAGTACAAAAGATGAAACTCTAGACTTGGACAGTCTAATCTCCTTGAGTCTCAAAGATATTCTCAAGCACCCTTCAAAAATAGGAAGAAAACCCGTAGACTCGGACAGTCTCAATACCCTTCGGATTTCCTGCTTCCTTAAAGAACAGGAGTAACCCGGATCCTTGAATCAAATCCATGAGTACAGTGTTGCTCATATAAGAACTGATTTTCTCTTTAAAATCAGTATATTGGACCTGTCACTTAACTGAAACAAATTTTAGCCTCCATCTCGGGCTTTGTACGAGATACAAAAACTCTCTTGTTAAGTCAAGTAGCCTTCATCTCGGGCTTTATACGAGATACCAAAAGACTTCATCGTCATGTCAAAACTTTTTAGCCTCTCTCTCGGGCTTTGTACGAGACACATACTAGCCTCCTCTTAGGCTTTGTATAAGAAAACCACTGGTTGATCCAATCATCCTTTTAGCATCAAAGCTGTGCCTCGTTCACGGTATACAAACATCAATAACTCCTTCCCTTTCATCTAATCGATGTAAGCGGCAAGCCTCTGGATCATCTACATCTATGCCACTGTCCCTCTTTAGCATGAGAAATTCCTAAGGAAAGATGGCATTTCTCTACACTGAGTTAAAGTCTTCTCCTTCATGTTAAAATCCCCTATAAAGGAAATTATGGCATTGCCGGATTCACACATCTCGGTTAAAGTAATCCTCCTTTACAGTCAGTCACCCAACAGTTGTGACATACAACCCCCTCTTTAGAGATGACAAATTCTCTCTAAAGTCAACACCTTTAGCTTCACATCTTGGGCTTTGAACAAGATACAAATAGATCTTTCAGCTTCACATCTTGGGCTTTGAACAAGATATAAATCACCTTTCGCTTCACGTCTTGGGCTTTGAACAAGACACCAAAAACAACCATTTCCTCCCATAGAATAGGAGGAACTACAAACGCTCTGATTTCCCTGTTTTCGGTAAACGGGAATACGTAGGCATAAGATTGAAAGAAAAATCTTAGCGAGCACACTAAACAAAAACCCAAAATCCCATACTCTCATGTATCTATCAAAAGCATCAGTCCTAACATCCCAATCCTCGTTCCCCGCCAGAAAATCCAAGAAAGATAGAAAACCGTATTGGCAAAAATACAAATAACCAGTACAAAGGCCCCCCACATTGATAGCATTCGTAACCTAACAGACCGCTGTTTAAACTCAGTATGCAAAGCAGGGTTAATTAGAGACATCTATTTCCCTTCCTTCATCAGCTTTAATAGGATAAAAAATGAATCGACCTGTAGTAAACTCAACCGCAGAGAGCGACCAGCGCTTAAGAACCGCGTCCAAAATCGCTCGCTACAGTGGCCTGCCTCAGTACGAGTCTTGAAGTGATTTTACACTTGTCTTTGAGAGATTTGCTGAATCTTGACATGATTGCCCCAGATTGGCTGAACTTTAGAAAGATTTCTCGACGTGACTGCCCCAGATGGGAGAACGGAGCATAACTTGCTAAGAAGATCGATACCTGACGGAGTCTTTTGGCTAAATGCTCATCAATATGATGGTCCAAGAATTTCCTCTTGGCCAAGTTAGACTTCTCGACTGATGCTCATTATGCAAGTTTCATTAGCGTCAAGTACAATGTATGCAAGCAGAAAATGTTTATTCTGAGAATGATTATTCTAGTACAACATACATGTTAATCTTGAAGTTTTCATTGAAAAAATATCACCAAACCTTGTGAACGAATCACTAGCTAAAATGCGACAATGATTTTTGTGAATAAAAGACATTATGCACATGCAATACCAACAAAAACATTTAGCACAACTCATGGGAGTCAGGAATACTGTCTTATCAAAAGTACGCCTTCGGAATAACCTTGCCTCAATTGGGACTTTTGAGGGTTGTAACGTGGTCTGGTTCACGGTTTGAGAAAGAAAGATTTATGGCTCAAAATCTTGTTTGTACCCACCCATTCTCCTTGATGTCCTTCAGTCCTACGTTCAGTTCATTTGACATAAATGCTCACCTTCCGAAAGGTTATTGAATGTCATCAGCGATGATTAAGGAGCCTACATTGCTTTTGGAGTGGCAGTCGCTCCTTTCGTCTTCGGTGCCTGTAGTCACACGACTCGTTCTTGCTCGAGGATTTTTCTTTTGTAATCTTTTTCGCTTTTTCTATTTGCTCTTTTTTTTTTCTTTTTTTTCCTTGATTTTTCCTGGACTGATTCTTTTGAATCCTTTTCGATTTTGATGTCCAGCGGATGCCCTAACTTTTGCCTAAGTCATTTGTTTTCAAACTTTTGACTTAGCGGGCTTTCTTTTTCTTTTTTCTTTTTTCTTTTGAACAAATCGTGTGACACTGGCTTGTCTTGACTTCATTGAAAGGATTGTGACTACTTCACTCCTTGAGGTGAAGGATAACCATTGTGGTTTCATGCTCCTTGACCTCCTGATGAGAAAAAAAGGTAATGGATCCTTAGATGCGCAATCCTTTTGAAATTTGAACACTTTGTCAAATCAACTGACAACTACCCTGCCCTGGGGTTAAGTGTTAGTTTTTTTCCGAAAGAAACTCCTACCTCTAGGCTCAACGGGGTTAACGAGGGTCTATCTCCCTTATATCTCCGGTGTTTGTGGAGTTGAAAGAATGCATGTATATCATCAGCAAGGTTTTGTTCCCAAAAGCATACGACCAGAAAGTTAGCGTTTTCAATTCGTCATTCTCCCTCTAAGAGTTTAAGCACGTAAATTGGTATTGCAATGCACAAAAATATCATATGAATGAATAGGAGTGAATTACTTCAAGAAAAACATATTTATTGCATTAAAACTTCCATTCAGAACAAACAAGTTTTACATGTATACAACGTATTAACAAACAATGAAAAATTACAACTGAAAATACAGTAAAGAAGCTAAAAATTGCCATTGTTGGGGAGGTCTGCCTCCGCTTGGACTTATTTACAGCATGAGTGTTTCACTTGGAAGGCTTCACTTGGTGTGCAGACCGTCTGTCATGAAAGTAATAACCCCAACATCAATCCAATCCTACACCTTGCGTTGGCTCACTGCGATCTTCTGTTGAATGCCCCTATGCCCCACCATGATTAGGCATAGGGTTCTAGATTACATTTGGTCCATCATTGGTAAAGTTGTTTGCCTTTGAATCAAGCAGGTCTTAGACTTTGTGCTTGAATGCTTTGTAATTTTCGATGTGGTGCCCCGGCGCTCCAGAATGGAAATCGCAGTGGACATTGGCATCATATCCGGGTGGAGGAGTGCCAGTTAGAGGAGCCAACATTCTCTTTTGAACCAACTGTAACTGAAGCAGATGTTGTAATAGCTGAGCGTATGGCATAGGCAGAACATCAAAATGCCTGTCTGCCATTTTTGGTCTTGTAGGATACCGACGGGGGCACCATTTTGTTGTTGTGGCGCAGCCGAAATTGTTACAGCAACTTCCTGATGATATGGGGCCTGATATCCTCTATTTCTGTTCCTCTGAGAAGACGCAACATTAGTCTCCCCTTCACGTTTTTTACTTGCAAAAGGTTTTCGTGCACCAGAAGATGACCCAACACTGTCTTGGATCTTCCCCATCTTAAGCAAATTCTCGATCCTCTCCCCAGCAACAACAATATCGGAAAAACCAGATGAGGGACACCTTGCCAAGTGTTCCAGGAATGGGCCTTGCAGTGTTCCCATGAACATGTCATCCATTTCTCTTTCCAGCAATGGTGGTTGCACCCGCGCAGCCAACTCACGCCACCGCTGGGCGTATTCCTTGAAGCTTTCCTTGCTCTTCTGCGTCATACTCTGCAACTCAGTCCAGTTAGGAGCCATATCAATATTGTATTGGTACTGTTTTAGAAACGCCTCTGCTAATTCTTTCCAGTTCCTGACGTGGACCCTTTCAAGCTTCATGTACCACTCCAGAGATGCCCCAGACAGGCTGTCTTGGAAAAAGTACATCCAAAGCTTTTCATCATTGGAGTAAGCAGAAATCTTCCTGAAGTACGCTTGCAAGTGAGTTTTTGGGCAAGAATTGTCGTTGTATTTATCGAAAGATGGAGGCTTGAACTTGGGAGGGATTCTTACCCTTTGAACCAGCCCCATGTCTGCTACATCAATGCCCATAGTATTCTGACATTCTATGGCCCTGATTTTTTGAGGAAGTAGTTGGTACCTTTGGTCTCCTACACCATTGTTGCTACCCAGAGAAAACTAATCATAGTGATTATCCTCCATATGAGGAACAAGAATAGGAATGGGGATAGGACCCCCAGCAGCTTGACCAATAGGAATACCATTGTGAATTCTAGCAACATGAATACCATCATTAACTCCACCAGCATTAACTCCACCTACAGGAATACCATCTCCAACCGGAGGGTCAACTTGATTGTCAGCATTTGGAATCTCGACTTTGGGCCTTTGCACCATCGCCCTTAGCTCTTGTTGGCCCTGAGCCACTCCTTACATCAGGTCCATAAACTGGTTCATCCGAGCCCTCATTTCATCTATTTCTGCCTGTAGTTGTTCCATGACTCGCTGTTGGTTTTGACGCGTTGAATAGCGGTGGATATGAGAATCAACAATTCTGCCTGTTAATCAAATAAGGTTAGGAAATCTAGAAATAAACACCTGTTATGCAAAAATGAGATGTATGAATGCATGCATATGCCATGTTTAGTTATTTCTGAGAAATATTTCTACTTTGATTCAAGTTTTTTCACAGGAATACCGCGAGGAAAAGATGGACAACTCGATTACGAGACCCAAAGCTAAGATCCTTGAAAATAAAAGAACATGTATATATGAATGATGATATGGATGCAGGGGCATTGGATCAAAGCTTCCACAAATTCTGACTAGCGGCTGTACTGCTGATGGACTAAGTTTAAAGGTCTGCTCTGATAAGAAAACCAGAATACCAGAATAACTAGAATACTAAGCTGATAAGTCCACACTGATAAGAAAACCAGAATATCGGGTAGGTTGGAGGTCAAGGTTACCTGCAAACCTGTAAACACCCAGCCACTCTCACATGTGGTTTCTAAGACTAAGGATCCTCTGCTTCACGGACTCTCAGGTCAAGAAATGATGATACATTCACCATTTTTGGTTTGGCATCATCATCAATCGAGGAGGCCTCAACTGATTCCCCTCAAAAAGGTCATCCTATGGCAAGTTCTCAGCTTCGGGTCCCCGGATCAAGAAGCATAATGGGTTTGCCATTTCTGGTCAGTCATTATCGCCCCTTGGGAGAAGTGCCTCGACTGAGTCCTCGGGAATGGTCACCAGAGTCGACAACTTTCTAGGTTAACACCCCGAAATGCACAAGACGCGTAAATCAGAACATCTCCCAAAAAAACCTCGTTTGGGTGTGGGTTTCGTGAAAACCAAATGTACCAAGACGCTACATAGGCCACACTAGTCCTAGGTGTATGCCCAAGCCTTTGTAAAGGGCTTATCTCTCAGATCACCCATCCCACCAAAGAAAACAACAGTCTATCACAGTCCAAAATATATGGCAATAATGAATGTAAAGCAACTAAATGTGATAAAAGCGATAAACATGCGATAAAAGCCATAAATAAAATAGGTAAAGCATACAAATAAACACCCTATAACTGAAAACAAACAGGCGCTAGGATTGACTCGCTTAGGGAACCAGGTCCCCAGCAGAGTCGCGAGCCGGTCACATCTGCGAAAATTAACCGGTGAAAAAGACAGAAGAGTCACCACCGAACAGTATTTATCCTGACGCAGTGAAAGAAATGATCTAAGAAAACTTCAACAAAGGGAAAGGAATGGTCATCATAACCATAGCCTGGGTTCGGGAGTCGGTTACATGAGAGGAAGGTATTAGCACCCCCTCGCGTCCATTGTAATCGATGGGATCCACGCTTGTTTTTTTGATCAAAGGGTGTAGGTTATCTGAAACTCAACTGCTAACAGAAAGGAAAAGAACGGGAAACGAGGAAATAAGGGAAAAAAAGAAAAGGTTACTCGATAGGACATTGCCGTCCTAGGCCTACATATTCTCTCGGGAGCGGGAAAGTCAGAGTCAATGTAGTTCGGAGCACTACGGGTTTGTGGGAAAGGTTGCTCGCCAAGACATCGTCGTCTCGTGCCTACGTATCCTCAATCTAACTAGAGAAAGGAAATCAGAGCAGTCGTAGTTCAACCTACAAGGTCATTAAATATTTTTTATGAGCGACGTTAAGTTCGCGTCTGGCAGTTAGGGTCGATGCCTGTTTGCGACAAAACGGAAGTAACGTGCCTTTTTCTGAAAATGATTAGAGACCCTAGTTAATCACAAAGGATAAAATTATTTGAATTTTGTTTGTGTTTTTTAGACAGAAGTGGCTTAAGTTAGTTTGAAACTCGTATTGCACTAAAGTCTATGACATAGGATCGAATGCGTCGCACATCGACCCAAGATGGGACGCATGCTAAACACTCTACGAAAGTGAAAGGAAGCCCCCTACTCTCTATTTCCCATGTACTTAAGGCACATGGAATATAATACTCGTTGTATTTATTATGTATTTTGAACTTGAGATGAGAGGAGAAAGGCTTAGAGTTGAAAGAAAAACAACTAAAGCCTAAGAGGAGGCTATCTTCTGCTGGGAATTATTGAGATCCCGAGGTAGGTCCAAATGGGGAATCAACTCTTGCCGAGGGTTACAGAAGAGTTGAGGTATCAGATTCCTGAAGGTTGTGATTTGGGATAGTGTTATACTGATGATAAACTGACCCTGGCTGGGAGTTTTTTAGGAGAGAGACTGGATTTTAGAACCCATGGGTTTTAACTCCTTTGGAGATTGATCCAGAATGATCGGGGTTTCTCCTATATTTGTAGGGAACTTTAGAATGTCTTTGAGACTCAAGAGGAGATTTAGACTGTCCAAGTCTATTGGTGTGGAAGAGTTTATATTTGTATTATGCCCAAGAGGAGGCAAGTGTTTTAAGGGATGAGTATCAACCCTAAATTGGTCTGAGGTTTGACATGGGAAAGACTGCTCTAACAAAGGATGACTAAGTTATGTCCTATACCTTTAAGAGGTCTTCAGGGTCCTTGTATTAAGTCCAAGAGAAGGCATGAGAACTTCTAAGAAGTCCGCGGGTCCTTGTACAAAGCCCCAGAGGAGGCGGGGATACTTTTAGGAAGCCCGTGGGTCCAAACTTAAGAAGAGTTCAAGAAAAGTTTCACCGAGAATAATCTTTTCTTTAATGAATAGTTCAAGGGTTTGAAGAAATCCAAGAGAAGTTTCACCGGGAATTAATCCTCTCTGAGGAAACTGAATTTCTTTGACAAATTCTAATAGTGACAGTCTGAGAAAAGGTTCACCGAGAATACTGCCTTTCTCTTTGTTCCATATTGTTTAAGCCCAAGAGAAGGCAAGACTGTATCTGGAAATCCTATAGGGATCTAGTTTTGACTGTATTTAAGAGTGACCAACTGGCTTTACCTAGTTCTAGGCCTAGTTAGCGGGGAAAACTCTAAATAACTATACTAGTATATATATAGTTGATATATAACAAGTATTTAAAAAGGGTATGAAAGAAGGACTTACAGAGGAGCAGCTTCCCACAATACAGTTATATATATTAAAGCATGTAAATGAAAGCTGATAAAACTTACAGGCGAGCAAGCTTCCATGCAGTATTGTTAGTTGTTCAGAGAAATTAAAGAAAGTTTTGATAAAAACTATATATTTGAACCTAAATCAAAAGAGAAGTTGTTTTTGAAAGATTGTTGGGGCTTATACTCAAGGAGAGGCCCAAGGTTTAACAGTGATCGCACCGTTGTTTTAAAGATCGTATCGGGACTTATACAACGACTGAGGCCCAAAAAAGGTTCATTTACAAAAGGGTTGGGTCTTACACTCTTTCAAGAGGCCCAAAGATTTATTTTTGTACAAGTGATGGGGCTTACAACTCAGGGAGATGCCCAAGGTGATTTGATTTTGAACTGGCGATCGCGCCAAGATTTTTGAAACTATAGTGGGACTTATACAATGTCTGAGGCCCAAAATGGTTTTGGTTAAAAAGGGTATTGGGTCTTACACTCTATTAGAGGCCCAAAGATGCTTGAAAAAGGTTTGTTAGGGTGAAAATCAACGAAACCCTAATTTCATCATTTTTTAAAATAATTATTCAAAGAAAATTAATTAAAATGATAAAAACACCAAATAAGTTTGAATAAACAACTTGTGATTTTTGGTTAAGGTTTGAAAAATGATGTTTTAATCACAAGATGAATTAAAACTCATTTGGTTTTGATTTCCAAGATGAAAATTCATTTTTGAAATGTTTAAAACAATAGAAAATGAATTTATTTGCAAAAATATCAACTATATTAAAAAAATATAATAAATTTGATTTTTTTTGTGTGGAATAAAATATTTTAACATTTTTGTGATTTTTTCCAAAAAGAACCAATAAAAAATAATTAAAATTGAGAAAGAAATTAAGTTTTCTAATCATTTAAGAAAATAATATGAAAATATAAAAAATGGAAAAAGTGATAAAAAAGGGTCTGGGGCGAGGGGGGTTCGAACCCCAGACCTCCAAGACAAACACATGAGCGTGCAACCACTGGGGTGGTGATACATCCGTGTACCAAAACCACCCCATAAATATATAAGGGGTGCCTTGTTTTAGGCCTGGGCAAGGCAAGGCAAGGCCAACTTTTGGGCCATTTACGTGAAGCCTTTAACTTTCTCATTTCTCCATGGATTGGGACAAAATATATATGCATCTGGCCTAAAATTTCCTAAGAAATCCAATGGTGGTCATGGTTTTTTCAGATGAGATCCCTATTTTAAAACCCGATAGTGGTTTTGAAATAGGCCTATATTTGCATTTTCTATGCTACATCATGGTACAGGCAAGAATTACATGATGAATTGGTTCAAACACAACATATACAACATGTATGAGATGTTTATAATCAGTGGACTTCAAAGCAATGCATAATTTAGAAATTTCAAGTGAAGATGCACTTACCTCTTGGAGCTTTTTGGGCTATCTGCCAAGTTCCTTGTGCCAGAAGGAATTTGATGCTTTGGACATTCTCAATTGATCCCTTAGAAGCTTTTAGAATGGTTAGAACCAACTGGAATCCTCAGGAACAAGTTTGAGCTCTTTCTTGCAAAAGGGGCAAAAGTGACCAATATGGCAACTCTCTCAAATGGTGTTCCAGATGAGGGAAACCATTTGGGACAGTTCAAGGATGATATTTGGAGTGTGTTTGAGGTTTTATCTGGTTTTGAAAGTGACTGAATCAAGACATGGCTTGAAAAATGCAAAAAAGTCCAATTTTGAGGTCTTGGAAGTGGACTTTGTGATTTTGGTGTTACAGGTCACATGTGAGAGTTTGAACAGCTTAGATACAACATATTAGAGGTGTTTGGATCATGAGTTGTGATGGAATTGCTCTCTAACTCAAAAACTCAGAGGTACCTTGCAAAAGAAGGCATTTTGGCCTAGAGAAAGGGATTTTGAGGAAAGCAAGTGTTGTAGTGCTTTGGTGTACTCAAACTGAGCACAACTGAGCTCTATTTATAGTAGAGCAAGTTTGTTTGGCAAGCAATAGTGATTGACAACTGCAGCAGGCCTTTGGCTAATGTTATGCAAAAGGAATCTCAAGTCTCCTCTAGCCATTGACTTGAGATTAGGGCACAAGCTTTGTAGCTTTGGTTTAGAGATAAGTCTTGACTGAATTCAATTGGAATTGGCTCAGTTCATGCCACCTTGGTGTATCTATTGAATTCTTGGAAATAAAATTAGAGTCTTGGCATCTTTGTAGCCTTTTTAGGGATGACAAGCCTAATGTAGATTCTTGGACTTGTGAGGCTTGGAGATCAGATCATCCCCCTTGGATTTGATCCTCTGATGTGTCCAAATTGATGACAAGGCTTGGAGTTATCAGATTTGGACAAATCGAGCAAATGTGCATAATTCTACCTTGTAAAACTAGTTCATGATGCCATGTTTCAAGGGCTGTATCTCCCTGCTCAAATTGAATTTGGAGATGATCTGGTACTTGTTGGAAAGCCCTCATGGCATACTTTAACTTTGATGTTCACCCTAGACCTGGTTTGACTTGGATCAAGCTGAAAAATGTCCCTACATTTTGGAAAAAGTAAGGCAGATTCTGACTTAGTGAAAATTTCACGAAGTGTTGGAAAAATGTCATTTTCATGTTTTTTGCCATTTTGATAATTCCATAACTTAAAATCCATGAGGAATTGGAGTTTGATGTAGTTGAAGCTTTTGTATAGTGTAGCAAGACCTACAAATCCAGCTTTGGATCACCCAAAATGGTTGCTTGGATCTCAAGTTATGGTCCTTGGAAGTTGGTACCCTAGCCACTTTGTTCCATAACTCAGAAAAATTCTAAGTTTTTTATGGTTACCCCTTTTACAAGTTAACTAATTTTCTTGATGAATGATGATTTAAATCACATATTAACATTTTTTTAGGGTTAAGGAACCTTGGTTGACCAAAAATCCAAAAAGTCAAACTTTGGATTTTTGTACAGTTGACTTTTTATCGGATGAAATCCAAATTGTGCGATCCTTTGTGAAATCAAGTCCTGGACCTAAATCAAACCTAATGGATGGATTCCATAGGTGTTATAGGGTGTATTGAATCATGTCCCAAGGTTTAAGAGCATGTCCTGATCAAAAGTCAAAGGTACAGTTGACTTTTTCCTCGAAACCCTAAATGTGGTCCTGATGAAATTGAAACTTGTGAATCAAGCTTCCTGGGTTAATCCATTATTGCAAATGGGTCAATGTAGTATATTGGAGGTCCTCTAATCATGTCTTGAGGTCTTAGCTCATGCTTTGTCCCAAAAGTCAACTTAGGGGTGAATTAGGTCAAGGAACCCAAATTCTTGATTTTTGGTAAATGCATCCCCTGGGGTTAAATTGACTTGATGATTGGGTCCATGATGTCCCTTGGAGTATCTTGGGTTGTGCTTTGAAGCATTGACTCATGCCCAGGTTAAAATTTTTATCTGGAGGTCTCAGGCGACCAAAACCCTAATTTGGTGACACAGGCGATCTTAAGGCTTGATCCACTTGGAATGCTGCAATCTTGTGCTTGATTGTTGGTGTGGGAGTCCTCTTGATCCTTTGTGGATGTTTGAGAGGTTAGACAAGTTGAAGATCATGTCAATTCTTGATTGATCCTTGTCTAAATTCTCTAGGAGGGCTCAAAACCCTAATCTTTGATTGTAGTGAATGCTCAACCATCTTTGAGGAGATTGATGAGGCATAATGGTTCATCCATATTGTGATGATGATTTGCACAATGATGGGAAATCCTGGTGGTCAAAATTTAGGGTATGACAGATGCCCCTATTTAATCTTCTTGGACCCGAAGGTGTGAATGGCGAAGGTATTCGGGCATTCGGGGTGCAAGAGGATTAAATATCGGAATACCCGAAATTTTGATGGTGTTTATGAATGGATGCTTGCTCATCCATCTTCTTTTGATAAGCAATTATACTTAGAAAAGGGTGAAACTTCCCCTCGATCCCGGTCTTCAACCACAGAATTGGTCTAAGTTTTCTTTTGTCTATAAACTTCCCCTCGATCCTGGTTTTTAGCCACGGAACTGGTCTCAGTTTCTGATATAAACTTCCCCTCGATCCTGGTTTTTAGCCACATAACTGGTCTCATTTTCTTTTGTCAATAAACTTTCTTGACAATGGACGCTATTTGTAGCGGTTTTCCTCAAACTTCTCGCCGAATATTCCTGGGGAGATGCCATTTGACGGGAAAAAGTTTTGATGTCAGACTTGCTGGGGAAACCCATTTGTCTGAGTTGTAGAGGTGTGCAAACTTCTCTGTTAGAGATGCCATTTGTTTACTCTACTAGGGTAAATGAGTCTCTTGAGAGACTGCTTCCTGCTTTGGGATATTACATCATACTTTTCTTTGAGATCTTCTCGGAGAAATGACATGTGATGTGATCCAATTTTGAGGTGCTGATGACTTCATTATCATTGACTCTCTTGGGTAGAAAAATCAATGTGTTACTGAGAGTCTTTAGTTGTGGGGCTTTCTCTGGGGATTTTCCTTAATCCTGGAAAGAGAAAATATCATCTTCAATGGTGAAGAGTGACGTTTCTCGAAAGCCTTCTTGCTTTTCAGAGGTTCAAGTTATCAAAGTGGTCGAGGACCGTCTCCATCCCAGAAATAAACTAGGGAGAGATTGCTTAGATGATTCGCTTCCTGACGAGGGAAGAACTGACAACTCGATGACAAGAGGACTTTGACAAAGAAATACTGTTCGGTCCAAGATAACAATTCTGCCTTGCTTAGGAGAGGTAGTCCCTGTGGGGAAAACGTTGGTCAGGCTTAGGAGATAAGAACTCTGTCGGGATATCAGATGGGAAAATCACATCTGATATAGTTGATCCTTCATTCAGGCGTACTGGTTTAGAAGGAGTACTTTGATTCTGCACTTTGAAGCTTAATCACCTTTGGAGAAGCAATCAATATTCTTTCGATGTTCAACAGTCAAAAGAATTGCCATCTTTATTTTAATAGCAGAAAATTTTGACAAGTAAATTCATTCTTGTTTTATTTCAAGAATTGTTAATCATGTTAAAATGTCGTTCTGTAAAGCTAAAACAAATAAGAATTGCAAACAAAAGCACTCAGGCTCAAATTTTATTGATAGGATGGAAATCAGCCAAACGCGTGATCCCATAGAGTATTTACAAAATTAGAAAATGGTAATTTAAGGGAAAAGGGCTACATCGAAACATAACGACCGTTATCCTTCTACCAACTTTGAATTCTGGACATCCTGAGCTTCTGTCGAAGATGACCTTGACTGGAGTTTTCCTAATGGATGGCATGACTGCTGCTGGGGCATTTTCCCCTTTGTTGGATGTAGTTACTTGCCATTAATCCCCAACTTTTGCCTGGATTGTACTTTGAGATTTCCAATCCATCGGGATGATTTTTGATTATGTCTCTAATTTTTGCCTGGAGCGCCCTTTCGGCTTTTTAATCCACCGAGACGTTTTTTTTATTTATTTAGGCGAAGTATTTCTTCACTACGTCAACATTTGTGGGGTAGGTAAATTCTTCTCCATCCATTTTTGCGAGTCTCAAAGCGCCGCCTCAGAAAGCTTTCTTGACCACATAGGGGCCATCATAATTCGGAGTCCATTTGCCCCTGGAATCAGTGAGAAATGATTGTATCTTCTTGAGCACAAAGTCCACTTTTCTGAAGACGTGAGGTCGGACCTTTTTGTCAAACGCCTTCTTCATTCTTTGCTGATACAACTGGCCATGGCATAAAGCCGTTATTCGTTTTTCTTCGATCAGATTTAGTTCATCGTGTCGACTTTGACACCATTCAGCCTCTGTTAGCTTAGCTTCCATCAATACCCGAATTGATGGGATCTCTACTTCTATGGGGAGAACTGCTTCCATGCCATATACTAGAGAGGAAGGGGTTGCCCCTGTTGAAGTGCGAATAGATGTGCGATAACCATGAAGAGCAAAGGGTAGTATCTCATGTCAGTCTTTGTAGGTTACAACCATCTTTTGAACGATCTTCTTAATGTTCTTGTTAGCTGCTTCTACCGCTCCGTTCATCTTGGGCGGTAGGGAGATGAGTTATGGTGTTCGATCATGAACTCAGCGCACAACTCTTTCATCATCTTATTGTTCAAGTTAGATCCATTATCAATAATTATCTGGCTCGGAACACCATAACGACAGAAGATATTGTTTTTGATAAAACGGACCACGACTTGTCTGGTTACATTGGTATACGATGCTGCTTCGACCCACTTGGTGAAGTAGTCAATGACTACTAGAATGAACCGATGTCCGTTTGAAGCCTTGGGTTCGATCATGCCAATCATGTCAATTCCCCATATGGAAAAAGGCCATGAGGAAGAAAGAACTTTGAGATGTGTTGGCGGTACATGGATTTTGTCTGAGTATATTTGACACTTGTGACACCTCCTCATGTACTTGTAGCAATCAGATTCCATTGTCAACCAATAGTACCCTGCTCTTAAAATTTTTCACGCCATCGTGTGTCCGTTTGCATGAGTGCCAAAGGATCCTCGTGAATTTCTTTTATTAGCCTGTTTGCTTCTGGTCTGTCTACACATCGAAGCAAGACCATGTCAAAATTTCTCTTATAGAGTGTATCACCGCTCAGGAAGAAACTGCCTGCCAATCTCCTGAGGGTCTTTCTGTCCTTTCTGGATGTCTCAGGTGGGTACTCTTGTTTCTGAAGGAAGCATTTGATGTCGTGATACCAAGGTTTGTCGTCTATGACTGCTTCAATTGCGAAATGTAAGCAGGCCTCTCAAGGCGCGTTATGTCAATCTTAGGTATGTCATTTCATTGACCTACACTAATCATGGAAGAGAGAGTGGCCAATGCATCAGCCATGTGATTCTCTTCACGAGGGATATGGCGAAACTCAATTTTGTTGAAGAATGGTAACAGCCTTCTCGCATAGTCTTTGTAAGGAATCAGTCCTGATTGGCATGTGTTCTAATCACCTTTGATCTGATTGATAACCAGGGCTGAGTCTCTATACACATCCAAGTTCTTGATTCTTAAGTCAACCGCTTCTTCGAGAGCCATGATACAAGCTTCGTATTCAGCCTCATTGTTTGTACACTTGATTGTCAGTCGGGCGGTGAAAGGAATGTGGGCACCCTGAGGTGTTATGATTATTGCCCCAATTTCGTTTCCATAATGATTGACAACTCCGTTAAAGATAAGTCCCCATTGGGAACCTGGTTCTGGCCCTTCACTGGGTAGCGGTTCATCGCAGTCTTTCATTTTCAAGTACATGACATCTTCGCCTGGGAAGTCAAATCTGACTGATTTCTGATCATCAATCGGTTGATGAGCCAAATGATCGGCTAAAATACTTCCTTTGACGGCTTTCTGAGCATGGTAATCGATGTTGCATTCTGATAGCAACATCTGCCAACGGGCTATCCTTCCCGTGAGAGCAGGTTTTTCAAATACATACTTGATTGGATCCATTTCGGAGATTAACCAAGTAGTGTGACGAATCATATACTGGCGAAGACGTTTGGCTACCCAAGCCAGAGCGCAGCAAGTTTTCTCAAGCATAGTGTACCGAGTCTCACAGTCGGTGAATTTCTTGCTCAAATATTACATGGCAGACTCTTTCCTTTTCGTTTCGTCTAGTTGGCCAAGTACACAACCCATTGAATCTTCCAAGACTGTTAGGTAGACGATCAGTGGTCTTCCCTCCACTGGAGGTGATAGGATATGTGGATTCAACAAATATTCCTTGATACTGTCGAAGGCGGTTTGGCAGTCTTCTGTCCAAAAGCAGTCATAATCCTTTTTGAGTAATTTGAAAATCGGCGCACATGTCACGGTCATGAGGAATATGAATCTGGAAATGTAATTCAGACGTCCCAGGAATCCCCTGACTTGTTTTTCAGTCTTTGGAGAAGGCATTTCTTGAATGGCCTTGACTTTGTCAGGATCAACCTCAATTCCTTTCTGGCTGACGATGAACCCTACGAGTTTCCCTGAACGGACACCAAATGTGCACTTGTTGGGATTCAAGCGGAGTTTGTACTTTCGTAGACGCTCGAATAACTTTGATATGTGGGTCACATGCTCCTCTTCTTTCTTAGATTTGGCAATCATATCATCGACATATACCTCGATTTCTTTGTGTATCATGTCAAGAAACAAGGTAGTCATGGCCCTTTGATAGGTTGCCCCGGCGTTCTTCAAACCGAACGGCATTACCTTGTAACAAAAAGTGCCCCATGGGGTGATGAATGAAGTTTTCTCCATACCTTTCGGCGCCATTTTGATTTGATTATATCCCGAGAATCCATCCATAAAGGGGAAGACTTTGAACTTCACTGTACTGTCTACCAGCTTGTCAATGTGCGGTAAGGGAAAGTCATCCTTTGGACTGGCTTTGTTCAGATCCATGTAGTCTACACACATTCTGACCTTTCCGTCCTACTTTAGCACTGGTACTATGTTGGCTAGCCATTGAGGATATTCCGATGTGGCGAGGAAGCCCATGTCAATCTGTTTTTGTACTTCCTCTTTGATTTTGATGGCCATGTCCGGGTGAGTCCGTCTTAGTCTTTGTTTTACTAGCGGACATTCTGATCTTAAAGGTATATGATGTTCTATGATGCTGGTATCCAACCCTGGCATATCCTGATAAGACCAAGTGAATACATTGGAAAATTCTTTGAGAAGCTTTATCAAATTTTCTTTGACAGTTGGACTGAGCGGTGCCCCAATCTTGACTTCTTTTCTCTCTTCTTCTGAACCCAAGTTGACCGTTTCCAACAGCTCTTTATGCGGTTCAATGGATCTTTCCTCTTGTCTGAGTAATCAAGAGATCTCTTATGGAATTTCTTCGTCATTTTCTTCTTCAGCCTCAAATACCGGGAATTCAAAGGTGGGAGAAGGCATTTGATCGCGTGTTTCAACGGGGTTTAAAACAAGCAATCTGCATGACGTGATGATTATTTTTAGAAGAGATAGAGAGAATACAAGAGTGTGTGCAGTGTATTTTCCGAAAACTGCTTGTTTTTATTATTTAAGTTGTTTTTAGGATTACCATTTTCTGAAAAAGCAAAAAGACAAAATAACAATAAATGCAAAAATTACAGAATGACGTTATTTTATTTATGATCTTGTCGATTCTTAAAATTACAGCCCTATAAAACAAAACTCTGTTGCTTTGGGTGAAGTGAAGAGAGACATTTACAGAAAGTGAGCCCTATCAAAACATTCGTTTCACCTGGGCAGGGTGAAAGGTTAAGACAAAGACGACAATTATTTAGACTTATGAACAACTTTCAGAACGTTGACAGTTACCCATTGGCGGCGAACTCCGCGGTGAATCACAAAGTCTGGTACCTTCCTTCTTGATTTATCTTCAGAAATAACGCTAAATTCTGGTGGAGCAGGATCGTTGGAATCTGTCTCCCAGGCAGAGTTGTCGTAGGAGAATTCTTGTGTTATATCTTGCACAATGTTTGCACTTTCAGGTGGATCTTCCCATCCAGTGGGCTGGATGTCTTTGAGCCTGATACGAGAGCTTTCAGGAGCGGTGTACTTGACCTGGAAGTCGTACTTGCCACTCGGTTGTCCTAAGGTGTCCCACACTTCTTTAGAACTGGAGGAGTCATCTCTTTCGATGACGTTGACCTCAGGAAAAACGTAGTTAAGAAACTCTTGTCCTGCAATATTTACAAATTCATTGTCGTACTGGATATCTTCAGAATGCCCTGAGTAATAATCCCATGATTCGGTGGGGACACATGTATTCTTTTCAATGATGCTCAGCTGATATGTATCCTTGGCCTGACTCTTTTGCCCCAAGTCTCCAGGGTACGGCTGCCAGATAGGCAGGCCATCCATTGAGCCATAATAGTCATGGTCAAAGTTATCCTTCATCAGAGTGTCCTCCTCTAATGAGTTTGGTGGAGCACGACATCCTTCCGGATCACAATCTCCGTATATCATTTTGACATCTGATCTTGGTATATATCTCGGACTCTGTGCAGGATAGAAAAATGGCGTAGGCACCTCTTCCTAAGACATATAACCGTCTGTGTTAAGATAGGACTTCCATTCTTCATCTGTATCGGAGGAATCACCCTCGTTGATGGTATGGACTTCTTGAGACACTGGGTGAAGGAAACCTCCACTGTTGAAGAAGTCCTGAATGGGATGAAGACTTTCATTGTTATTAGCAGTCTGGGTACAAGTGGAGGAAAAACCAAGACCTTTCTTCGTCTTGTTATCAGTAGGAATGATGAGTTGTCCCCATCCTTTTGCATTGTTACTTTTGATTACTCCGAGAGCATCTTCGTACGAGGAAATCGATGTTCCATTTTCTGGTTGATTGTCATTGCTCACCAAAAGTGCTTGGAACTGGGTTCCAACAACCTCCTCTAGTTCTACACAAGTGGACGATGATAAGTTGCTCACGATCAAGGCTTGCTCTCCGCATACTGTGACTAGTTGGTCATTCTTGACGAACTTCAGCTTCTGGTGAAGTGTCGAAGTGACTGTCCCAGCCTCGTGTATCCAAGGTCTTCCTAACAAACAGCTGTATGTTGCCCGGATGTCCATGACTTGGAAAGTGACTTGAAAAGTGCGAGGACCAATAGTTATGGGAAGGTGGACTTCGCCGATAACTGTTTTTTGAGATCTGTCAAATGCTTTGATGATGACCTCGCTGCCTCTCATCGGAGATCCTTGAAATGATAGTCGCATCAGAGTAGATTTTGGCATAACATTTAGAGCTGATCCGATGTCTACCAGTACGCTGGCTAAAGAATCGTCCTGGCAGTTAACTATAATGTTGAGTGCTATATTATGATTCTGGCCCTCTTCTGGTAGTTCTTCATTACTAAACCCCAAGTTTTTGCAGGAAGTGATGTTGGAGATGATGTTGTCGAATTGTCTTATTGTCACATCTTGTTCCACAAAGGCTTGCTCTAAAATATTCTGTAGAGCTTCCCTGTGAGCTTCGGACTTGAGTAAAAGAGATAGCACAGAGATTCTTGAAGGAGTTTGCAACAGTTGATCAATAATGTTGTACTCACTCTTTTGGATGAGCTTTAGCATCTCATCATTGTTCTTTGAAAGGTCGGGATCACTGGATTGACCGACGGGTTGATTAGGAACTTCTATCTGAGGTTCCTTTTCTCTGGTAAGTTCTCCAACTCGGTTGAATATTCGATCGCTCCGTGTTACTCGACTGATGTCTGCAATATTCACGACGGAGGGTAATGGAGTTTCCTTTCCATTCTCAATTGTTGTTGCACCATATTTGTAAGGGATAGCCTTATCGGATTTGTACGGTACTGGTCCTGGTAGATAGATAACTATATGAGCCTTTTGATTTTTCTGACGGCCTCAATTGGTTCGAGGTTGAGAATCTTTCCGCTATCAAGAGGAACCCTCGATTCATGGAGTAAAGGAATTATGACGCACACATCTTTGGCCACTTCTCGTTTAGGGATCAAGACAACTTATTTGCCTCGATTGGGAAGACAGTCCAACATTATGTTAATTGAACCACATCTTGGGCATGGTTGAACCTCTTTATGGTCCCACTGACTTTGAAGAGCTGCTCGCACGAGGTAGCATCCTTGGTTATTTTCTGAGCAAACTCCACAACGCTCATATTTGTGTGGTGGCACCCGACCACGTCCGCTTTGTATGTAGTGTAACCTTACTAGATCTGTTTCCATTGATCGAACATCCCGACTTTGATGCCTAATAGGGTTCCCGTCAGTCATACTGACTTGTTGTGTGTCTTCATCTAGATAGATCAGAAGCCACCAGTGGTTCAACAAATTTTGCAGTGTTATTTGAACGAGTGCACTTCCTTGGTCACTCTCACGACATACTTTATAGTTCTGATAATCATACGAAGTCAGAAAACCGAGTTGGACTTACTTAGCGTGTAATTCCACCAAGTTGGTACTCATCAAGTGAATATCAAAGATTTGAATCATATTAACTTGATAATGACTTCTATCACGGTAATCCTGAATCCATCCAAGATCCATCTGACGTTGGAGGGCCTCTTGTACAAAAGAGCATCCCTGATTGTTTACCGAGCAAATCAGACAGGAATCGTAATTGTGCCATGGCAGATTATGATGTTGGCTTTGCCTGGAGTGCATTGCCACTAAGTTGACATTCATTGCACAGATGTCGTGGTTTTGAATGATGTTGGAATTCATATAAGTCATGTTGACCTCATAAATTCGGTGATCTTGGATCCAACCGAGATCCATCTGTTCCTATAGAGCTGATTGCACCACAGAATATCCTTGATTATCTTTAGAGTAGATATCACACTGGTGATAGTTATGAGATGGTACATGACCGTACCCGTTATGTCTGCAATGCATTTTGACCAGGTTAGTTCCCAATAAGAGTACATCATGAATTTGATAGCTGTGTTTAGACTCTTCATCTATCAAATATATCGTAGCTTTCTCGTGTTGAGGCAACGGGTCCGTTTGAACATTTGGATTTGTATCCTTGAAGGATAAGACCCCGTTCCCGACAAGCTTCTATACATCGAATTTGAAGCTGAGACAATTTTCTATGTTATGCCCTGGTCCTCCTTGATGGTAAGGACAAGTCTGATCTGCTTTGAACCAAAAAGGTGGATTTTCTGGTATTGTAAGAGGAGACCTGGTTTGGACATGCCCCTTGACCAGTAGTAGTGGAAACAGTTCTCGTACAACATTGGTATAGAGTCGAACCCTGTTGGTCGTGTTGTACAGTTGTTGTTGTACTGAGGACGATCCTGCTGAAGAGGCTGTTGTGTTCTTTGCTGATATTGTTGTTGATTTGGTTGGCTCTGAGCAACTTGAGATTGATACGTTGGAGCAGGCGCAAGGTTGATAGCGGGAGTTACCGCTGCTACTAGTTGATACCTTTGCCTTTGCTTTCCGAGAGAGATATTACCAATATCTTGCTCTTTTTTCTTAGGGAAAACACTACCGTATCTTTTGGAACTGCTTGATGGTCCAGCATCTTTGACCAGACGTCCTTCTCGGACTGCTTCTTCAAGACGAACTCCCATATTTACCATTTCAGTAAGGTCGCTGGGCGCACTGGCGACCATTCGGTCGTAGTAAAATGAGCTTAAGGTTTTCAAGAAGATTTTTGGCATCTCTTTTTCCTCAAGAGGTGGACAAATCTGGGCGGCAATTTCACGCCATCTCTGAGCATATTCCTTAAAGGTTTCTTTCTCCTTCTACGACATGGCTCTAAGTTGATCTCTGTCTGGTGCCATGTCCAGGTTATACTTATACTGCTGAACGAAGGCAGCGCCAAGATCTCTGAAAGTGACGATCTTAGTGCGGTTTAAACCCATGTACCATTTGAGTGCGGCACCAGTTAAACTATCTTGAAAATAATGGATCCGTAGCTGTTGGTTCTCTGTCTGAGTTGACATCTTTCGAGCGTACATCACCAAATGACTTTGAGGGCAAGAGTTGCCCTTGTATTTTTCAAATTCGGGCACCTTGAATTTGTGCGGAATTTTCACATTGGGGACCAAACAAAGGTCTGCGGCGTTTTTTCTGAATAAATCCTGACCGCGAATGACATGCAGTTCCTTCTGCATCTCCAAGAATTGTTCTTGGAACTCATTCAATCTGTCGTACATATTTTCATTTCCACCAGAAGGTATCTGTGGAATCTGTCCTTCCGGGACAGTGTGTACCACGGGTGGTGGTATAGTCATTATGGCAGTGACTCTTGGTGCTTCCTTATCTCGAAATTTGTAACCTTCAGGAGTTATTGTCATGCCCCTGGCATCTTCGCTTTCCCAAAGTTTGTAACCTTCAGGCCCAGCGGTTCCTGCTGTAGTTTCCGGATCTTTTGTGATCGGTGGAATATATCCTTCCAGGATATAGTTGAGTGGCATGCCCCAGGGGCAATCTTTAGGCATGTTGTACCGAGGATCATACTTTTCCACTATGGGCGTAGATGTGATCTCTGAGATCATAGTCCTTTGTTGTTGTATCTGAGCTGCTGCCAGAGATTGCATGTCATTGTGAAGTTTTCTTAAATCTTCTTTCAGAGTGTTAATTTCTTCTCTAAACTCTCTATTCTCTTCCTCGATGTCATCCATTTTCTTTTGTCGATTTGCCCAAGTATTGTACGAATGAGACAGTTTGACGCTAGAACCGAGACACAGATGTGAGATTAGTAGGGAAGACGAATGCGTTATGTGAGAATGATGAATGATATGCAATGATTATATTAAAAAAAATTAATCAAAAGAAACTTCAACAATTGGATTGCAAATATCATACAGTGGGGAGACCCCGTTTTATTGAATTCAAAGATTGTGGAAATGGAAATACAGTAATTTATAAAGTGTTGTAAAAGGAAAAATCTAAGCTTATGGATCCTGAGTCCTCTCTGAAGAGAGCTCAGGTGCTGGTTCTGGTATTTTCCTTTTCTTTGACCGGGGCTCTTGAGTCGTTGTCGGGTTGTCAGTCCTTTGCCAAGTGAAAGGAGCGAGCAAATTCCTTTGGTCTTCTTGATTTTCTACAGCATGTTGCTCTAAAATCTCGATCAGAGCATCTTTTTCTTTTAACAGTTGCTGTATTTTGATACACTCCACATTGAGAATGCGGTACTTGTTCTTCCAAGATTTCTTTTCCCGTTGAACTTTGTTGAGAGTAACCTGGAGTTTTTCCGTACCATACATGAAATAAAGGACATATTCCTTTAACAGAAGAACTTCTTGACGAGGGTAAGGTATCCTTAGCTTGAGGGCTCTAGTTTTTACCCAGTGGAGATAAGGTTCCACAGAGACACAGTCTAGTTTTCCTAGAGACTCTCTTCCTTTCCTATGAACATGTTTCCAGGCATGCACTATTTCTGTCTTTAGTGCCCTATCATTTTCTCCTTCCTTGAAGAAAAGACCTTCCAGATGAACATTGCGCGGGACATGTCTCATCGGGTATCTGAGTTGACGACGAACTAAAATTGGATGATAGTTTATTCCTCCTTTAGTTCCTATGAGGGGTACATTAGAGAAATTTCCACAATGGTCAATGACTCTTATCCCATCATAGATCCGATTGTATCAATCTATGTCAGTTGGTAAGAGACATGATTCTCTGTGACCAGCGTAAAGTACTCTTATGATCCCAAAAAGCAGCAAACTTGGGTACATGGGAAGTGAACCATTTGTATAGCAGGGGTACACAGCATGTGATCATTCCTCCACTGTATAAATTCCTTAAGTGTACAGAATGATAAGCATCTGCGAGCAAGGTTGGTACAGGGTTTCCAATTAGAAAGATCTTAATGGCATTGATATCAACAAAGTTATCAATGTTGGGAAACAGAAATAACCCATAGGTGAGTAAGACAAAGATGCTCTCGAAAGCAGTTATGTTCCCTATACTAGAAAAGTACAGAGCTTTCTTTACCAAAAACTTGGCTGGTAAACCTTGGATTCCACCCTTAATGGTCATGTGAGTCCTGACTTCTGACTTGTCCAAATAGATTGCTCTTGCAATGGTTTGATCCTTTGGAATTTCTTCCAGTCCAGAAAAGGGAGCTTGGTCAGTAATGGGTAAATCTGTCAGGTGAGAGTACTCCTCCAGTGTTGGTGCCAGTTGGTAATCCGGGAATGTGAAGCAATGATAGACCGGATCGTAAAACTGAATCAGAGTAGACATTATTCCTTCAATTACATGGACCCTTAACAGAGACAGTAGTCCTCCGTACTTAGCTCTGAAAGCATCAGGGTTGGTGATCATCCTTGCAAACCCTCTTAAATCCTCTAGTTTTGGAACCTTGAAGGTGTACTTGTGAGTCTTCCTTCTACCAAAATCCATAACGCAATCTTTCTCTCTGATATTTGCAATCATTGCCTTAGTTTAATTTGAAAAAGAGAGACTAGAAAAGAAGATTTTTTTCTTTGTTTAAAGTTTTTTTAATAAAATGATTGCAGCACACAAAAACATAGAAAAAACATGGGGTCAATGGTTTTGTGTCATGAATTCATGGCTCTACCCATTCCCAAAGGTTGTACTGGTGAATTTTTGTACCTGTCCTCAAAATCAATGACCCCCCTTGGGATAACAATAGCAGGCTAGTTTACCCGAGCGAGTTGTAGTATCTTAGGGTAATCTCAAATGAGGGTAGTATCGCGTGACGACTATTTCTGATAGCTTCCGCACTACAAAATAGTCGCATGGTCTTAGTCTGCTAAATCCTCAGTTTCATTGATACCACAATCGAACAATCTGCTTTCAACAACCGAAGTCGTTTAGACATTGAATCCGCAAAGGGTATCTCCATCGATTCGCTGGTCTACCAGGATCGCTTATTCGGGAATCACTCCCTATAAGACCCTTCGTCTATGCCATCACTTATCTTAGGTATCACTCAAACTTTCCAGATGCGGCATCACCCGCAGTCCCATTAGCAGAAAAATAAACACGGATATCAATTAGGAAAAGCGATATATATATATATATATATATATATATATATATATATATATATATTTATTCCTAAAACTAACATCCTAGACCTTTTAAGAGTTATAATCCTAGCCTTAATCAAATAAAATGACATCCCCAGCAGAGTCGCCATTTTTCTGTAGCACGCGTTTTTTGTCGGTGACGCGACCACCTTATCGCGGAAATTTGGGTTTTCTCCTCAATGAAGAGGAGGGAGTTGCTACTTTCTGATTTTTTATTTATCCCGTGAAGCTGGAAGGGAATGGGAAGCTATCTAAAACTAACCTTGCACGCGAATGTTTAACTGAACAAACGCTTAAAGAGATTCGGGGAGTCGGGGTCAGGTTATACAATGGGGAGTTGTCAATTACCCATCCTATATGTGGTTATCCATAGGATGTTAGCTTTAGGTTTCGCTTTGTACTTGATGGTGTTTATCCATTAATGGGTTGGGAAAGTATGAGAGAGAGTGAATTTTTGTTGATGTTCGGGTTTTTCCGATGTTTTTGGTAAGGTACTGGACCTAAGTTTTGATTGATATGAAGGTGTTGGACCTAGAGTTTTTGATTAGTATGCTCGCTAATATTTCGCAATCTTATGCCTACGTATTCCCGTTTAAACGAAACAGGGAAATCAGAGCAATCGTAGTTCCTCCTATTCTAAGGAAGGAAAAGATGTTTCGGTGTCTTGTTCAAAGCCCAAGATTGAAGCTAAAAGGTTTATTTGTGTCTTGTTCAAAACCCAAGATTGAAGCTAAAAGGTTTGACTGAGAGAGAATTTGGCATCTCTAAAGGGAGACATCTCGTCTGTTTATCACAATTGTTGGGTGAATGTTTATAAAGGAGGATTACTTTAAATGGGATATGTGAATCCAGCAATGCCATAATTTCCTTTATAAGGATGTTATCCTGAAGGAGAAAATTTTAACTCAGTGTTGAGCAATGCCATTTTTCCTTAGGAATCTTTCATGCTAAGAGAGGGACAGTGGCATGGATGTAAATAATCCAGAGGCTTACCGCTTACAGCAATTAGATGAAAGAAGGAAGTTTACTAGGATAAAAGATGGACGACAGCATGGATATCTGAATCAACAAGTGTGCCACTTACAGCAGCTGTCTGGGATTAGGGTTTGTTTTTATTTTCTGTTTTGATGAGTGATAAACAGAGCAATGACTTTCTACAGAGATATTTTGATTTTCTCTGAGGGGATGTTGATTTTTGTGTGCCTTGATCAAAGCCCAAGGTTGAAGCTAAGAGGTTGATTGAACCCACTAGGGAAGTCCTTATAAAAAGCCTAAGAGGAGGCTAGAAATGACCGACTCAACGAGAGAGTGTTTATCTGTCTTGTACAAAGCCCAAGATTGAGGGAAAAAAGAGACTGGCTCTTTGGGGATGTCATTATGAAAAGCCTAAGAGGAGGCTAAAAGTTTGACTTTTCCGGGGAAAATGTTTTGTCTGTCTTGTACAAAGCCCGAGATCGAGGCTAAACGGAGACTTTACTGACTCGGTTAAGGATATTTTAGGTATCTCATACAAAGCCCAAGATAGGGGCTGAAATGAGTTTGACTCTATGGGAGAGTATTATCTGTCTTGTACAAAGCCCAAGATTGAGGCTGAAAAGAGGATTGACTCTGCTTAGGGTATTATTTCTCATAGCCTAAAGGAAGGGTGGGAGGATTTGACTCCGTTGGGGAATATATTTGTCCCAAGCTTAAGAGAAGGTTATGAAGATTTGTGTCTTGTATAAAGCCCAAGATTGAGGCTAAAAGGGTTTGACTCAACAAGAGATTGCTTTTATCTTCCCTGTACAAAGCCCAGGATTGTGGCTGAACAAGCTAGAGAAATCATTAAACCTAAGAGGAGACTGACTTCTGCTAGGGAAATCATTATATCAAGCCTAAGAGGAGGCTGGAAAAGATGGACTCAACAAGAGAGTGTTTTTATCTGTCTCGTACAAAGCCCGAGATTGAGGATAAAAAGGGAAGAGTATCAACCCTAAATTGGTCTGAGGTTTGACACGGGAAAGACTGCTCTAACAAAGGATGACTAAGTTTTATCCTATACCTTTAAGAGGTCTTAAGGGTCCTTGTATTAAGCCCAAGAGAAGGCATGAGAACTTCTAAGAAGTCGGTGGGTCCTTGTACAAAGCCCAAGAGGAGGCGGGGATGCTTTTAGGAAGCTTGTGGGTCCAAACTTAAGAAGAGTTGAAGAAAAGTTTCCCCGAGAATAATATTTTCTTTAATGAACAGTTCTAGGGTTTGAAGAAATCCAAGAGAAGTTTCACCGGGAATTAATCCTTCTGAGGAAACTGAATTTCTTTGACAAAGTCTAATAGTGACAGTCTGAGAAAAGGTTCACCGAGAATAATGCCTTTCTCTTTGTTCCATATTGTTTAAACCCAAGAGAAGGCAAGACTGTATCTGGAAATCCTATGGGGATCTAGTTTTAACTGTATTGAAGTGTGACCAACTGGCTTTACCTAGTTCTAGACCTAGTTGTCGGGGAAAACTCTAAATAACTATACTAGTATATATATAGTTGATATATGACAATTATTTAAAAAGGGTATGAAAGAAGGACTTACAGAGGAGCAGCTTCCCACAATACAGTTATATATATTAAAGCATGTAAATGAAAGCTGATAAAACTTACAGGCGAGCAAGCTTCCATGCTGTATTGTTAGTTGTTCAGAGAAATTAAAGAAAGGTTTGATAAAAACTGTATATTTGAACCTAAATCAAAAGAGAAGTTGTTTTTGAAAGATTGTTGTGGCTTATACTCAAGGAGAGGCCCAAGGTTTAACAGTGATCGCACTCTTGTTTTAAAGATCGTATCGGGGATTATACAACGACTGAGGCCCAAAAAAGGTTCATTTACAAAAGGGTTGGGTATTACACTCTTTCAAGAGGCCCAAAGATTTATTTTTGTACAAGTGATGGGGCTTACAACTCAGGAAGAGGCCTAAGGTGATTTGATTTTGAAGTGGCGATCGCGCCGAGATTTTTGAAACTACAGTGGGACTTATACAATGTCTGAGGCCCAAAATGGTTTTGGTTAAAAGGGGGATTGGGTCTTACACTCTATTAGAGGCCCAAAGATGTTTTAAAAATGTTTGATAGGGTGAAAATCAACGAAACCCTAATTTCATAATTTTTTAAAGTAATTATTCAAAGAAAATTAATTAAAATGATAAAAACACCAAATAAGTTTTAATAAACAACTTTTGATTTTTGGTTAAGGTTTGAAAAATGATGTTTTAATCACAAGATGAATTAAAACTCATTTGGTTTTGATTTCCAAGATGAAAATTCATTTTTGAAATGTTTACAACAATAATAAAAATGAATTTATTTGCAAAAATATCAACTATATTAAATAGATAATATAAATTTGAGTTTTTTGTGGAATAAAATATTTTAACATTTTTGTGATTTTTTGCAAAAACAACCAATCAAAAGTAATTAAAATTGAGAGAGAAATTAATTTTTCAAATCATTTAAGAAAATAATACGAAAATATAAAAAATGGAAAAAAGTGAGGGGGATTCGAACCCTAGACCTCCAAGCCAAACACATGAGCGCGCAACCACTGGGGTGGTGATACATCCGTGTATCAAAACTACCCCATAAATATATAAGGGGTGCCTTGTTTTAGGCCTGTGCAAGGCAAGGCAAGCTTTTGGGCCATTTACGTGAGGCCTCTAACTTTCTCATTTCTCCATGGATTGGGACAAAATTTATATGCATCTGGCCTAGAATTTCCCAAGAAATCCAATGGTGGTCATGGTTTTTTCAGATGAGGTCTCGATTTTAAAACCCGATAGTGGTTTTGAAATAGGCCTATATTTGCATTGTCTATGCTACCTCATGGTACAGGCAAGAATTACATGATGAATTGGTTCAAACACAACATATACATAAGATGTTTATGATCAGTGAACTTCAAAGCAATGCATAATTTAGAAAGTTCAAGTGATGATGCACTTACCTCTTGGAGCTATTTGGGCTATCTTCCAAGTTCCTTGTGCCAGAAGTAATTTGATGCTTTGGACACTCTCAATTGATCCCTTAGAAGCTTTTAGAATGGTTAGAACCAGCTGGAATCCTCAGGAACAAGTTTGAGCTCTTTCTTTCAAAAGGGGCAAAAGTGACCAATATGGAAACTCTCTCAAATAGTGTTCCAGATAAGGGGAACCATTTGGGACAGTTCAAGGATGATATTTGGAGTCTGTTTGAGGTTTTATCTTGTTTTGAAAGTAAGTGAATCAAGACATGGCGTGAAAAATGCAAAAAAAAGTTTAATTTTGAGGTTTTGGAAGTGGACTTTGTGATTTTGGTGTTACAGGTCACATGTGAGAGTTTGAACATCTTAAATATAACATATTAGAGGTGTTTGGATAATGAGCTGTGATGGAATTGCTCTCTAACTCAAAAACTCAGAGGTACCTTGCAAAAGAAGGCAATTTGGCCTAGAGAAAGGGATTTTGAGGAAAGCAAGTGTTGTATTGCTTTGGTGCAGTCTAACTGAGCATAAATGAGCTCTATTTATAGTAGAGCAAGTTTGTTTTGCAAGTAATAGTGAATGGCAGCTGCAGCAGGCCTTTGGCCAATGTTATGCAAAAGGAATCTCAAGTCTCCTCTAGCCATTGACTTGAGATTAGGGCACATGATTTGTAGATTTGGTTCAGAGATAAGTCTTGACTGAATTCAGTTGGAATAGGCTCAGTTCATGCCACCTTGGTGTATCTATTGAATGCTTGGAAACAAAATTGGAGTCTTGTCATCTTGGTATCCTGTTTAGGGATGACAAGCCTAATGTAGATTCTTGGACTTGTGAAGCTTGGAGATCAGATCATCCCCCTTGGATTTAATCCTTTGATGTGTCTAAATTGATGACAAGGCTTGGAGTTATCAGATTTGGACAAATCGAGCAAATGTGCACAATTCTGCCTTGTAAAGCCAGTTCATGATGCCATGTTTCAAGGGTTGTATCTCCCTGCTCAAATTGAATTTGGAGATGACCTGGTACTTGTTGGAAAGCCCTTATGGCATACTTTAACTTTGATGTTTACCCTAGACCTGGTTTGACTTGGATCAAGGTGAAAAATGTCCCTACATTTTGGAAAAAGTAAGGCAGATTCTGACTTAGTGAAAATTTCACTAAGTGTTGGAAAAATGTCATTTTCATGTTTTTTGCCATTTTGATCATTCCATAACTTAAAATCCATGAGGAATTGGAGTTTGATGTAGTTGAAGCTTTTGTAGAGTGTAGCAATACCTACAAATCTAGCTTTGGATCACCCAAAATGGTTGCTTGGATCTCAAGTTATGGTCCTTGGAAGTTGGTACCCTAGCCACTTTGTTCCATAACTTAGAAAAATTCTAAGTTATGGTCCTTGGAAGTTGGAAGTTGGTTACCCATTTTACAAGTTAACTCATTTTCTTTGGTTTTTCTTGATGAATGATGATTCAAATCACATATTAACATTTTTTTAGGGTTAAGGAACCTTGGTTGACCAAAAATCCAAAAAGTCAAACTTTGGATTTTTGTACAGTTGACTTTTTATCAGATGAAATCCAAACTGTGCGATCCTTTGTGAAATCAAGTCCTTGACCTAAATCAAACCTAATGGATGGATTCCATAGGTGTTATAGGGTGTATTGAATCATGTCCCAAGGTTTGGGAGCATGTCCTGGTCAAAAGTCAAAGGTACCGTTTACTTTTTCCTCGAAACCCTACCCGTGGTCCTGATGAAATTGAAACTTGTGAATCAAGCTTCCTGGGTCAATCCATTGTTACAAATGGGTCAATGTTGTATATTGGAGGCCCTAAAATCATGTCTTGAAGTCTTGGCTCATGCTTTGTCCCAAAAGTTAACTTAGGGGTGAATTAGGTCAAGGAACCCAAATTTTTTATTTTTGGTAAATGCATCCCCTGGGGTTAAATTGACTTGATGATTGGGTCCATAAGGTCCCTTGGAGTATCTTGGGTTGTGCTTTGAAGCATTGACTCATGCCCAGGTGAAAATTTTCATCTGGAGGTCTCAGGCGACCAAAACCCTAATTTTGTGACACAGGCGATCTTGAGGCTTGATCCACTTGGAATGCTGTAATTTTGTGCTTGATTCTTGGTGTGGGAGTCCTCTTGATCCTTTGTGGATGTTTGAGAGGTTAGACAAGTTGAAGATCATGTCAATTCTTGATTGATCCTTATCTAAATGCTCTAGGAGGGCTCAAAAACCTAATCTTTGATTGTAGTGAATGCTCAACCATCTTTGAGGAGATTGATGAGGCATAATGGTTCATCCATATTGTGATGATGATTTGGACAATGATGGGAAATCCTGGTGGTCAAAATTTGGGGTATGACAGTTCCATGGTTGAAGACCGGGATTGAGAGGAAGTTTTATTTCAAAAGAAACTGATACAAGTTCCATGGCTGAAGACCGGGATCGAGGGGAAGTTTATTTCAAAATAAACTGAGACCAGTCCCATGGCTGAAGACCAGGATCGAGGGGAAGTTTATTTCAAAAGAAACTAAGACCAGTTCCATGGCTGAAGACGAGGATCGAGGGGAAGTTTATTTAAAAAGAAACTGAGACCAGTTCCGTGGCTGAAGACCAGGATCGAGGGGGAAGTTTTACCCTTTTCTAAGCAGCATTTCTTAGCAAAAGAATATGGATAAGCAGATAACTACCATTCATAACCACAATCAAAATTTCGGGTATTCCGATATTTAACCCTCTTTTACCTTGAATGTCTGAACGCCTTCACCATTCACACCTTCAAGTCCAAGAAGATTAAATAGGGCCATCTGTCATACCCTAAATTTTTACCACAATATTTCCCATAATTGTGCAAATTATCACCATAATATGGATGTACCTTCATGCCTCATCAATCCTCTCATAGATTGTTGAGCATTCACCTCAATCAAGAACTAGGGTTTTGAGCCCTCTCAGAGCACTCAGGCAAAAGATCAATCAAGAATTGACATGATCTTCAACTTTTCAAGCCCATCAAACATCCCTGAAGGATCAAAAGGTCTCCCACATCAAACACCAAGCATAAGAATGCAACATTTAAAGTTGATCAAGCCTCAAGATCACCAGTGTCACCAAATTAAGGTTTTGGTCGACCAAGGCATCCAGAGGGAAATTTTCATCTGGGCATGAGCCAATACTTCAAAACATGATTCAAGAATCTCAAAAGGACCTCATGGATCCAATCATGAGTTCAAAATAGCCTCAGGGGGTGCATTCATCAAAAATCAGGAATTAGTGTTTCTTGACCTAATTCACCCCTAAGTTGATTTTTGAAGCAAGGCATGAGCCAAAACCTCAAGAATTGTTTTGAAGATCTCAAATATCTTATATTGACCCTCTTACAAGTTTAACTTGACACAAAAATCTTGGTTTATAAGCAATATCAAGATTCAAATTCATCTGGACCACAAACTAGGATTTTTGATAAAAAGTCAACCATACCTTTGACTTTCGACCAAGACATGATCTCAAACCTTGGGAAATGATTCAAGACACTCTAAAACACCTATGGAATCCATCCATTAGGTTTGATTTAGCCCAAGGACTTGATTTCATAGAGGATCACAAAGTTTGAAATTCATCTGATAAAAAGTCAATTGTGCCCAAAACCAAGTTTGACTTTTGAGATTTTTTGACAAACATGGCTTCTTTAAGACAAAAACAATGTTAAATCATGGTTTGTGTAACACCCCCAATCTATACCCCCAATTAAATAAAGCGGTAAAAGAAAATTCAAAATTTCATCAGAGTATATTCAAATTATCATGGCATAGACAAGGAGAATCACATAATATTGAAACAAAACATACAACACCTGCTCATAAAGATATGCAACAGCGGGGTAGCAATCATCAGAGGAACTCAGTTCCTTACACCCACATTTTATATTTTAGAATAAAAGCGGAAAATCTAAAACTGAATATCATATATATATATATATATATATATATATATATCACATAAAGGTTTATCTGTTATTAACAGAATCATGTATATATATATAACTCCAAAAGATAAAGATGCATATGCACAACATCACAAAATAATCCTAATCGATCTCCCGACTACCCGGTGTTACATATCAGAGCCGACCGACAAAAGAATGAAGACATAAACTTCACAAAAGACCTCCAGCATCTAATCTGCAATGCCTCATAGAGCATTAAACCACAACAGAAGGGTGAGAAATAACAACTAAAATCAAGATTGCATAATAATATGCAAATACATAACAATTCACATGCATAGTTATTCTCACCACAAACACCACATACTATTACATATAACATACCACATATACGTAACATATATCGATTAATCCAACAATATAGCATATATCAAGTATCCAATATACTCACATATTTGAACATAAGGCATACCAAGTCATAACATTTAGAAACACATCACACATCACATAGCATATGTCTACGCATAATACATATTATCCACAACTAATGCATTTATCACATATACACACCAAATTACCAATGCTATCACAATCTCAATACATAACAAATCGATGCACAATTTCCACACATAATCAATCAAATCATGATTTTTCACACATAATGCATCCATGATTTATGCAAATGCACAGAGACCGACACAACGACTCTATGCAAATGCCATGCAGTACCGACTTCCAATGTTTCTCATCACTAGTTCACTCAGGAACTCTGCCGGAACCATCGCTCGTTACATCACTGTAACTCCCTGTCGGGCATACGATGTTCCCCGTCGTTCACACCCCACACGGGAACATGATGTTTATGGATCGCTCACACCCCACATGGGCACACGACCCGATCGCTCACACCCCACATGGGCACACGATCGTCTATAACCATCGCTTTCGGTCCTCTTATTTTTAAGGTGATTCATACCTCTTATTTTTAAGGCTCATGATGTTATAGCAGATTCCCTCTGGAACCAATCCGTCGCTCACACCCCACATGGGCACACGACGTTTATGGATTGCTCACACCCCACATGGGCACACGATCGTACAAGATGCATATCATGATGCTTGGCATACAATGACTCATGACGTTCAAATGCACACATATATGCAATCATCTCAATCAACAAAATCATGCTTTGCACTCAACCTCAAAATAATGCATTTAATTGCCATACGGCCACAAACCATCATCACACCATCTAAACACATGCATTTACACCATACAATACCATATCCATATCCACAGCACATTGCATGATACACATCAATTACACATAATTACAACGACAAAAGTCGACAAAACGACACTATTCCAAATTCCCGACATAATTAAATCTGCCAACAATCTCGAAATCATTTTAATAAGAAAGAACATTTGATTAGCTTTCCAACGATACAAAGAACGTTCAAAACGGATAATCAGATCAAAAGTTACGGACTTAACAAGAAAAGTAATCGCGAAAAGACAACATTTTGCACACCTGCTGGCCATACGCATATTGCCCTAAGCCATACGCGTATTGCCTTGCTCACTCGCCCATCCATACGCGTATTGCCAAAGTGATACGCGTATGGGCAGAGACTGATTTTTCCCTAAAAAGTCCACTAAAAATCCAATACGCGTATTGCCTCATTCCATACGCGTACTGTCCACTCCCATACGCGTATTCCACCCATTCCTTCCTTGCCATACGCGTATTGCCTTGACCAATACACGTATTGCCCTTATTCCTTCATTGCCATACACGTATTGCCTTGACCAATACGCGTATTGCCCTGAGTGATACGCGTATGGGCAGTGGAAAACCAGAATTTTTCCTGCATAAATTTTTCTGTGAATTTTCCCCCAAAAATCCTATTTTCATCCCCAAATCCATTTTTAACAGCAAAACAAGTACCAGCAATTGTTCCTAAACACAGTGTAATCATACAACATGATTTATATCGATTTCTATCAATTATTCATCAATTTATCAATAAGGAAAACATTGTAAAAACAACCAAAACATATACACAAACAACACATATACATATACAAGCAAGATATAATTGAAACTTCTCACCCTTACCCGATTAATCGCGCTTGAAATGGACGAATCTTCGATTTTCCTCTCTTTCCCTCTTCTCCCTTTCTTTCCTCTTCTTTTCCTTCTTTCCTTTCTCTTTTCTCTCTTTTTCTCTCAAAATTCTATTTTATGAAAAATATACCCAAGCAAAAGACCAAAATACCCCCCTGCTCAAATATCTCGCAAACGCTCTCAAAATGCGATAAAACATAACAACAATGATGAAATATATTTCAGGAAATAAAAGTTGAAAAGAAATTATAATTTAATGCAAATATTTTATCTATCAGAGAAACTAACCAATTAACTCAATTAGCAGGTAAAATACAATAAATTCACACATTTCACAATATTCACATAAATGGAATAAATAAATACAATTAAACAAATCGGGGCGTTACAACTCTCCCCCACTTAGACATTTTTGTCCTCGAAAATATACTGAGACGAACAACTCTGGACACGACTCTCGCATCCGACCAACAAACTAACAGGCCTACCAAAGGCACACCACGAATAACACAAACTGACAACCCAACGTGCTAATGGCAACCACAACAACGACACGACAACGACGACAACTACAACGACAAGATGCAAATCCCATACAATGCACTTGATGACCAACCTACGACGCAAAGATAACCAAGTTACAAACACACACAGGAATTAGCTACTCACACTCGAACCAACACGATGGGAACGAGACAACAACACAAACAAGAACATAAAGTTCCACGACACAACATCGATTAAACAACCTCTACTTAACCACAATACCAACATCCTTGTCACACAACATTATTACAACAATGCTACGATTCCCCAATCGAACGTATAACCAAAACATCCATCTACATAGTAGCCCATGAATAATATTTAAACCTTTCACCTATCACTTCCATTCTGAAACGTCCAATGGTTCCATCATTCTTACATATTTCCAACATTCAACCTACGAACTCTTACAAGTCACACACTCATATATGAATTATGCTACCTCACGCTTCCGTTGCACACTCTGATTACTCGTAACCATCAAAACTATCAATTTCACATCCAAAGTCTAACTCTTTCTCATATACGCCAAAAATCACTGTTCACTGTTAATATATCCAACCTCACACTCTATTGTGTTACCTCACACACCAGACACAAGCCTCTGAACTGCTCAAATCATTTTAATTCTCTGACCATCAAAACAGACTTACATAAAAACTTTCGGCTTAACTCCTCAGGCACAACAATAGCTTTTCCCAAAGGATAATCCAAACCAAATTCATAACTCGTCACTAATTCCAACCCTCCTCGTTGTCTCATATTCTATTCCTTCATACCAAACAAGCACTCTAAACTCTTGTGATTACCAAACACTTCGAACCTAGAACCTTAAAGATAATACCTCCAAATTTTCCAACACAATACAACTGCGACTAATTCCAAATCCTGAATAGTATAGATCCTTTTATGAATCCTCAATTGTCGTAATCATAAACCACGAATTAACCATCTTGCATTAACAAACTGACTAAACTCATCAAAGACACATCCCAATACCTCACAAACGGTTTATCGGGCTCACGCAGTATCAAAACTGAAGCCATAGACAACTTCTACTTCAGCTCACCAAAACTTACTCACAACGAACATCCAAAACAACCGACTCACCCTTGGCAAGTCAACTGAGATAACAAAAGTACGAACTTAGCAAAGTCTTCCATAGCCTGCAGTAACAACCAACTGAGCCCAAAAGTTTCTAATCTCCTTAACCAACTTCGGAACCTCCCATATAGAACTACATCTACTTCCGATGGATCCATAACAATACTCTCATCTGAAATAACATATTCAAGAAAACTAACCTTTTTCAACCAAAATTTTCACTTGAATAACTTCACATAAAACTTCGTCTCCTTTCAACACTTGCAATTCAATTCTCAAACACTCTACCTGTTCTTTCTCTGAGTTTATAACAAACCCGAACCTCCTCAATCAATGCCACTACGAACTTATCCCATTAAATATAGAAGATACAATTCCTCTACTCCACAACCATTCCAGACGCATTACTAACACCAAATAACATCACCGTACGTTGTAATACCCAACCAACTTCCAAAAGATGTAAACTCTTAAAGCTTTTGCAAAAATTTTCACTGGGTAACTGGCTACTCACACACAAGTTTAACCAAGTAAATTACAGCCTATCCCGATAACAAACATAACCAATCACATCAAATCGATCAAAGCCTTAACTCACACAATTCACCACTCTTATCAAACATTCCATACACTTGCAACTCCACTCAAACTCACCCAAACCATTCCAGTCATCTATTCATGAAAGTGGACACTCGCTCTCCATCATTACTGTATTCAACTGTTAGTAATCCATACAAAATTTCTTCTCTTAACAGTCCAAATTCCATAAATTCCAACTCGTATCAACAACCAACCAAAAATAATTCTCAAACGCGATGTTACATCCACCCACAAGGGTTTTCTCACAATCTCTATTAATGCCTTAAAACTCCAAAGACTCCGAACTCACCAGAACTCTAAGTTTTTGCTTCCCATAGTCTCAATACCATCATACACATCATGCTCGTTATTCCATTCAATCATCATTCCCTTTTTGTTACTAACAAAGCTGAAGCTCTCTAAGACAACACCTTAATGTTCCATCCAAAAACACATCTGAAACCATGCACAACTAACGGCCCAACACTGTGACTTCCTGCCAATTTCCCGAACACTACCATCGCAAACAAAACAAACATCTTATTCCCGTCTACTAAGAGTTTCCTACATACTTAGCAGATATAAGCCTCAACTATTCACCTTCGTCCAATTAAGTTCAATCTCCACTCTCTGAGAAGCAGTCCTTAAATAAAACCCAATCATTCTCTCTCCATGACTTCCCAACTTGACCAACATACCAAAACCTCTAATGCATTTCATCTTCCGATATTAGCATCTTCATCGACTCATCAAAACAATCCGTAATCATTTCCTTAAATTCCAAACAACTCATTTCACACACTATCAAAGCCGAAAAGACACGTCTATTCCATCCAACATAATTCCCATATGCTATCAACAAGAGATTAAGGGTGATCAGTTCCTCAATTTGTCAATAGACAGCCGACAATCATGATGGGGCATAAACCGTCTTTACCAACTATAATAGCATTCCTTACATCTTGCGCACAAAACTACCTAAGGCACAAATCCTTAGTTGACATAAACCTTACCTCCGAATTCCCTCCGGAACCGGGAACCACACTGTCCAAAGAGTACTTACAATCTTGCAATCTACAACACACTGAGCCAACGCTCCACACCTGAAGCAACATGGAGAAGTACCAGCTTCTTCCCCACTTATCTCAATCTAAATCCTGCAGACAAAGGACTAGAAAAACCAGAAAGTACTGACAGTGTTCCACACACATATCACGTACTAAGAAACAAACAACACCGACAGTATTCAACTGTCACACCAATAGACTCAACAACTTGGCCGGACGGACCGACCTGCTCTGATACCACTAATGTAACACCCCCAATCTATACCCCCAATTAAATAAAGCGGTAAAAGAAAATTCAAAATTTCATCAGAGTATATTCAAATTATCATGGCATAGACAGGGAGAATCACATAATATTGAAACAAAACATACAACACCTGCTTATAAAGATATGCAACAGTGGGGTAACAATCATCAGAGGAACTCAGTTCCTTACACCCACATTTCAGATTTTAGAATAAAAGCGGAAAATCTAAAACTGAATATCATATATATATATATCACATAAAGGTTTATCTGTTATTAACAGAATCATGTATATATACAACTCCAAAAGATAAAGATGCATATGCACAACATCACAAAATAATCCTAATCGATCTCCCGACTATCCGGTGTTACATATCAGAGCCGACCGACAAAAGAATGAAGACATAAACTTCACAAAAGACCTCCAGCATGTAATCTGCAATGCCTCATAGAGCATTAAACCACAACAGAAGGGTGAGAAATAACAACTAAAATCAAAATTGCATAATAATATGCAAATACATAACAATTCACATGCATAGTTATTCTCACCACAAACACCACATACTATTACATATAACATACCACATATACGTAACATATATCGATTAATCCAACTATATAGCATATATCAAGTATCCAATATACTCACATATTTGCACATAAGGCATACCAAGTCATAACATTTAGAAACACATCACACATCACATATCATATGTCTACGCATAATACATATTATCCACAACTAATGCATTTATCACATATGCACATCAAATTACCAATGCTATCACAATCTCAACACATAACAAATCGATGCACAATTTCCACACATAATCAATCAAATCATGATTTTCCACACATAATGCATCCATGATTTATGCAAATGCACAGAGACTGACACAACGACTCTATGCAAATGCCATGCGGTACCGACTTCCAATGTTTCTCATCACTAGTTCACTCAGGAACTCTGCTGGAACCATCGCTCGTTACATCACTGTAACTCCCCGTCGGGCATACGATGTTCCCCGTCGCTCACACCCCACACGGGCACACGACGTTTATGGATCGCTCACACCCCACACGGGCACACGACCCGATCGCTCACACCCCACATGGGCACACGATAGTCTATAACCATCGCTTTCGGTCCTCTTATTTTTAAGGCGATTCATACCTCTTATTTTTAAGGCTCACGATGTTATAGCAGATTCCCTCTGGAACCAATCCGTCGCTCACACCACACATGGGCACACGACATTTATGGATCGCTCACACCCCACATGGGCACACGATCCGATCGCTCACACCCCACATGGGCACACGATCGCACAAGATGCATATCATGATGCTTGGCATACAATGACTCATGACGTTCAAATGCACACATATATGCAATCATCTCAATCAACAAAATCATGCTTTGCACTCAACCTCAAAACAATGCATTTAATTGCCACACAGCCACAAACCATCATCACACCATCTAAACACATGCATTTACACCATACAATACCATATCCATATCAACAGCACATTGCATGATACACATCAATTACACACAATTACAACGACAAAAGTCGACAAAATGACACTATTCCAAATTCCCGACATAATTAAATCAGCCAACAATCTTGAAATCATTTTAATAAGAAAGAACATTTCATTAGCTTTCCAACGATATAAAGAACGTTCAAAACGGATAATCAGATCAAAAGTTACGGACTTAACAAGAAAAGTAAATGCGAAAAGACAACATTTTGCACACCTGCTGGCCATACGCGTATTACCCTAAGCCATACGCGTATTGCCTTGCTCACTCGCCCATCCATACGCGTATTGCCCAAAGTGATACGCGTATGGACAGAGACTGATTTTTCCCCAAAAAGTCCACTAAAAATCCAATACGCGTATTGCCTCACTCCATACCCGTACTGCCCACTCCCATACGCGTATTCCACCCATTCCTTCCTTGCCATACGCGTATTGCCTTGACCAATACGCGTATTACCCTTATTCCTTCATTGCCATACGCGTATTGCCTTGACCAATACGCGTATTGCCCTGAGTGATACGCGTATGGGCAGTGGAAAACCAGAATTTTTCCTGCATAAATTTTTCTGCGAATTTTCCCCCAAAAATCCTATTTTCATCCCCAAATCCATTTTTAACAGCAAAACAAGTACCAGTAATTGTTCCTAAACACAGTGTAATCATACAACACGATTTATATCGATTTCTATCAATTATTCATCAATTTATCAATAAGGAAAACATTGTAAAAACAACCAAAACATATACACAAACAACACATATACATATACAAGCAAGATATAATTGAAACTTCTCACCCTTACCTGATTAATCGCGCTTGAAACGGTCGAATCTTCGATTTTCCTCTCTTTCCCTCTTCTCCCTTTCTTTCCTCTTCTTTTCCTTCTTTCCTTTCTCTTTTCTCTCTTTTTCTCTCAAAATTCTATTTTATGAAAAATATACCCAAGCCAAAGACCAAAATACCCCTCTGCTCAAATATCTCGCAAACGCCCTCAAAATGCGATAAAACATAACAACAATGATGAAATATATTTCAAGAAATAAAAGTTGAAAAGAAATTATAATTTAATGCAAATATTTTATCTATCAGAGAAACTAACCAATTAACTCAATTAGCAGGTAAAATACATTAAATTCACACATCTCACAATATTCACATAAATGGAATAAATAAATACAATTAAAAAAATCGGGGCGTTACAGTTTGGATCATAATACATCAAGAAAAATTAAGAAAAGTGAGGTTACTTGCAAAAGGGGTAATCTTAAGAAACATAAAATTTCACTAAGTTATGGAAAAAGGATGATTTTTGCCCAACTTTGCAAGACCATAACTTGTGATCCAAGCAGCCATTTTCTTCCATCCAAAGCTCAAATGAATGCTCTTATTATATACTACAAAAGTGTCCTTCTGACCCATAGTCAAAAGGTGCATGGATTTTGAGTTATTAAGCCGTGAAGTTAGGGTTTCATGGGATTTTCACTTTAACACTTAGTGAAATTTTGGGACAGAATCTGTTTGCATTTTTTTCAACTTTGAGGTCATTTTTCTCCATGATCCACATTGATCCAAGGCCAAAGTTAAACATCAAAGTTGAAGTATGATGTTCAAGCTTTCCAAAGAGTACAAGAACATCATCAAACTCCATTTGAGCAAAGAGATATGGAGGGATCTGTAATACCCCAAATTTTGACCACTTAGATTTCCCATCATTGTGAAAATCATCATCACAATATGGATGAACCATCATGCTTCATCAGTCTCCCCAAAGATGGGTGAGCATCCAATACAATCAAAATTTGGGTTTCAAGCCCTCTCTGAGTGCTTAGACAAAGGATCAATCAAGAAATGACATGATCTTCAACTTGTCTAATCTCTCAAACATCCACAATGGATCAAAAAGGACTCCCACTTCAAGGATTAAGCACAAGGCTGCTCCCTTCTAGGTGGATCAAGTCTCAAGATCGACAGTGTCACCAAATTAGGGTTTTGGTCGACCAGGGTCTCCAGATGGAAATTTTCATCTGGGCACAAGGCAATGATCCAAAACATAACTTAATATGCTTCATGGAACCTCATGAACCCATGCATCAAGTCAATTTTGCCTCAGGGGACGCATTCATCAAAAATCAGGAATTAGGGTTTCTTGACCTAATTCACCCCTAAGTTGACTTTTGGGACAAACCATGAGCAAAGACCTCAAGAGATGATTTGAGGGTCTCTAATACACCATATTGATCCATTTTGAACAATGGATTGATCCAAGAAGCTTGAGCAACAAGTCTCATTTTCATCTGCACCACAATTAGGGTTTTAAGGGAAAAGTCAACTGTAACTTTGACTTTTGACCAGGACATGCTCCCAAACCCTAATACATGATTGAATATACCCTATGACACCCATGGAACATGTCCATTAAGTTTGATTTAGGTCAAGGACATGATTTCCTAAAGAATTGCACAGTTTGGAATTCATCTGATAAAAAGTCAACTGTGCACAAAAGTCAACTTTGACTTTTTGAGATTTTTCACCAAAATGGATTTTTAACCCTAAAATGATGTTAATGTATGATTTGAATCATCATTCATCAAGAAAAATCAAGAAAAGTGAGATAACTTGTAAAAGGGGTAACCATAAAACTTAGAAATTTTTCTAAGTTAAAAATAAAGTGGCAAAGGTACCAACTTTTGAGGACCATAACTCCTAAACCACAAAGCCATTTTTTCTCATCCAAAGATGGATTTGTAGCCCTCATTATCACCTACAAAAACTTCAACTACAAGTCATTCCAATTCATTAAGGATTTTGAGTTATGGAGTGATCAAAGTGGCTGAAAAGTGAAAATGTCACTTTTTCCAACACTTAGTGAAATTTTCACTAAGTCAGATTCTGCCTCACTTTTTGCCAAATGTAGGGGGATTTTTCACTTGGAATCAAAAGAGATCAAAACCAAACTTGTTCAAACAGTTGTTGTATCATGTAAGAGCTTTCCAAAATGGCCAAGAACATTGCCAAATTCAACCTACACCATGAGATACAACATTGCCAAGTTGCCTTGCTGAAATTTGTCAAGGCAAGCCAGAATTTGCAACTTTGGTCGATTTGCCAAAATCAGCCAAATTCAATTGCTCCAATCCACTTGGACACCTCAGAGGATTGAATCTAAAGGGGACAATCACTGAGCCAAGCCTCCAAGGTCCAAGGAACAAGGAATAGCATGTTGAACCTAGAGTTGCCAAAATAGGGACAAAACTTCAAATTTGGAATGAGGCACTCAATGGAACCATCAAGGTGGCATGGACTGAGCCATTCTCATCTGAAATCAGTCAAGACTTATCCAAGACCAAGGGGACCAAAGCTCTGTGCCCTAACCTCTAGTCAATGGCTAGAGGAGACTTGGATTTTCATTTGCCAACATTGGCCAAACCTACTTACCAGCTGCCATGCACTATTCCTTGCAAAACAAACTTGCTCTACTATAAATAGAGCTCAATTGTGGTCAGTTTGAGTACACCAAAGCTATCTAACATATGCTTTCCTCAAAATCTCTTTCTCTTGGCAAAAATGCCTTTCTTAGCAAGGTAGCTATCGGGTTTTGAGTTTGAGAGCAATTCTGCACAAACCAATCACTCACACACCTCACATACATCACATATGAGCTGATCAAACACTCACATAACTTCTGAAACATCAAAATCTCAAAATCACTTGCCATCCACACAAGTTTGAAGTGAAGTTGCAGCTGAGATGCCATAAACTGATCCAGTCCATTTCAATTCAATCCAAGTGTTCAAACACAATCCATAGGGTGTAGGGAAGCTGTTCAGATCATCACCACTCATCTGTAACACCTCCAAATCAAAAATCACTCTGAACTTGCTGTCACGGCTTGGAGGTAAGCACATACTTGGTCATCTCTCAATCTATGCATATTTCCTCGCACAATAATTTGGTCATATGTTCATAATCATGCATGGAATGTTTTCCCTCAATTAATTGCATTGTTTGAATCGTGTATCAAAAATCCTAGCCTTCATGCAGAAATTAGGGTTCTTGAGGTTTCTTTGTGATTTCTTGTTGTATGTTTAATTTAAATGAAATTAAAGTACATAGACATGATCGTGAGGTTGAGACGAGCATAATGATATGTGGATTGCATGATATGATTACGTATTCATGGAGATTGGATAGAAAACGCAAATCTGAGAAACCAAGAACACACGCGTGTTCTTCAGCTTGTTCTTGGCGCCTTTTTTTCAAATTCAAATATTTGAATTTTGTGATTTTGTTTAATTGATTCAAAAATTAATTTCTCTCTGAGTTTTAATGATTTTGAGTTGATTCTTTTTTTAATAATTCACAAAAATGTTAAAATATTTTATTTTATCAAAAAATCCCAAAAATATTATTTATTTCATATAATTGATATTTTTGTAAAGAATTAATATTTTGATTATTTTTGGCATTTTAAATATTTTTTCTACATTGATTTTGCAACTTTTAATGCTTTCTAATTATTTTGTAGGTCAATACTTAATTTTTGAAGCATTAATCCAAGATCACAATTTGTTTTCCATGTGTGAAACAATTTTTGATCATTTTAATTGAATTTTTATTCAATTAAATACATTTTGAAAACAAATTAGAGTTTTGGATTAATTCAACCCTCATAAATCATTTTCAAAACACTTTGGGCCTCTATTAGAGTGTAAGACCCAATCCTTTTTTTTGACCAAATCATCTTTGGGCCTCACTTATTGTATAAGTCCCGATACCGTCAAAAAACAAACGGCGCGATCGTCGCCTTTTCAAAAATCATCTGGGCCTACCCTCGAGTAGTAAGACCCATTTATTTTTCTTCAAAACTTTTTGGGCCTCTTGAGAGAGTGTAAGACCCATCCCCGCTTGTACAAAAACTTTTTGGGCATCACTCATTGTATAAGTCCCTCTGTACAAGTAAACAGCGCGATCGCCGCCCGTTTAAAAATAAAAACTCATCTGGGCCTCTCCTTGAGCTATAAGACCCATTCAAAACACTTTGGGCCTCTATTAGAGTGTAAGACCCAATCCCCCTTTTAACCAAAAACATTTTGGGCCTCACTTATTGTATAAGTCCCTCTGCGTTAAAAGAAAACCTCGGCGCGATCGCCATTTTAAACGAAAAATCATTTGGGCCTACCCTCGTGTTATAAGCCCCACTCTTTTTCTTTAAACCTTTTTGGGCCTCTTGAGTGAGTGTAAGACCCATCCCTTTGTACAGAAAACCATTTTGGGCCCCAGTCACTTGTATAAGTCCCTCTGTACAAAGTCAAACAGTGCGCTCACTGATAAAACCCTGGGCCTCTCCTTGAGCTGTAAGCCCCAGATCTTTCTTTTTCAAAGCAATTTCTCCTTGATTTTGAATATACTGTTGTTTTTAATCTTTCTTTGTTGAACAACTAACCAAACAGCATGGAAGCACTACAACCGAGTAAGTGGTTATCGCTTTCATTTACTGCTTTCATATTATAAACTGTATTGTGGGGCTGCTCACTGTAAGTCTCCTTTCATAAACTCATATCTACTGTGTAATAATAGTATAGATATTTCGAGTTTCCCCGGCAACTACGTCTAGAACTAGGTGACGCCGTTTCATTTATTCGTAGAAATAGACGCCTAGATCCCCAATAGGAGCACCAGATACAGTCTTCTCTTCGGTTGTCCTCCTTAGGAATCGTCAAGAAGCTCTACTCCCCAAGATGAATGTATTCTCCGTGAATGGCATCTTTGAGTTTCTTCCCAATTCTCGAACTTTCCTGACTTGATCTATTCCTTGTGGATAGCTTGCCTTGAATGTCTCGGGGTTTGGGTACCCACTACGGTCATAATCTTGGACCTTAACTAAGGAACCCTCTTTAAAAGTTAAAAGTCGCTGGATAGTAAACCTCGCACGTTTACCAGTGGTTTTTATCTTTAAAAGAGTTATCTCTCCTAATGGAAAGGAGATGATAGACCCACGGGCTTCTTAAAAGCATCGGCCTCCTCTTGGGCATTATTCAAGGACCCTACGGCTTCTTAGAAGTATTCACAGCCTCCTCTTAGGCTTCGTATAATGATCTCTTCCTTCAGGAATGATAGCCTCCTCTTGGGCTTCATACAAGGACCCGTCGGCTTCTTAAAAGTTTCCAGCCTCCTCTTGGGCTTCGTACAAATTGTCCCGACGACCTCCTAGAGGTATAGGAACAGAACCTAGTCATCTTCATAGAACAGTCCTTTCATAGAGTCTACTACTGTTTCTCGAAGCATAGTACAAAAGATAAAACTCTAGACACGGACAGTCTAACTTCCTTGAGTCTCAAAGACATTCTCAAGCACCCTTCGTTAAATAGGAAGGAAACCCGCAAACTCGGATAGTCTCAATACCCTTTGGATTTCCCGTTTCCTCAAAGAGAAGGAAATATCCCTGATCCTCAAATTAAATCCCTGTGTACAATGTTACTCATATAAGAACTGATTTTCTCTTTTAAATCAGTATATTGGATCTGTCACTCAACTGAAACAGTTACAATAGCCTCTATCTCGGGCTTCGTACGAGATACCAAAATTCTCCCCAGTGGAGTCAAAACAACCTTTTAGCCTCTCTCTCGGGCTTTGTACGAGATACAAAAACACTCTCTTGCTGAGTATAAAAGATTCTCCAACTGAGTCAACTCTTTGCTAGCCTCCTCTTAGGCTTTGTATAACGATATGCCCCACTGGGTCAAAAAATTTTAGCCTCTCTCTCGGGCTTTGTACGAGACACAAAATAGCCTCCTCTTAGGCTTTGTATAATGATTTTCCTAGCGGAAATTAGCCTCCTCTTAGGCTTTGAATAAGAAAACCACTGGTTGATCCAATCAACCTTTTAGCATCAAAGTTGTGCCTTGTTCACAGTATACAAACATCAACAACTCCTTTCCCTTCATCTAATCGCTGTAAGCGGCAAGCCTCTGGATCATTTACATCCATGCCACTGTCCCTCTTTTAGCATGAGAAATTCCTAAGGAAAGATGGCATTGCTCTACACTGAGTTAAAGTCTTCTCCTTCAGGTTAAACCATTTCTTCGGAAATTATGGCATTGCTCGGATCCGCGTATCCCAGTTAAAGTAATTCTCCTTCTTCCCTCTTTAGAGATGACAAATTCTCTCTAAAGCCGAGGTCTTTTAGCTTCACGTCTTGGGCTTTGAACAAGACACAAATAGACCTTTTAGCTTCACATCTTGGGCTTTGAACAAGATACAAATCACCTTTCGCTTCATGTCTTGGGCTTTGAACAAGACACCAAAACACCCATTTCCTCCCATAGAATAGGAGGAACTACGAACGCTCTGATTTCCCTGTTTCGGTAAACAGGAATACGTAGGCATAAGATCGAAAGAAAAGATCTTAGCGAGCGCAATCAACAAAAAACCCAAATCCCATATCTTCGTCAATCAAAAGCAGTAATTCAAAAGCACCAGTCCTAACATCCTAATCCTTATTCCCCGCCAGAAACCTTCTGCCCAGGTAAAAAGAAAGAGAACAGTATTGGCAAAAATACAAATAACCAGTACAAAGGCCCCCCCACATTGATAGCATCCGTAACCTAACAGACCGCTGTTTAAACTCAGTATGCAAGCAGGGTTAATTGGAGACATCTATTTCCCTTCCTTATTCAGATCACAATAGGATAAAAAATGAATCGACCTGTAGTTTAAAGCTCAAACCGCAGAGAGCGACCAGCGCTTAAGAACCGCGTCCAAAATCGCTCGCTACAGAAAAGTGGCGCCCACCGTGGGGCCCTTGTTTTTCTTTCTTTCTGTTTTCCTTGTAAAATGGCAACTCTGCTGGGGATTCCTTGCCAGAGTCATTTTCTGCCTTAGGGCATCATCCCTGTTTTCCACGGAAAATGGGAACTCTGCTGAGGAGAAAGATTGACCTATGCTGGTCCATCTCTTAGGCAGGGAACCACAGATTGGGGCTTCCGGCGGGGAACCCATTTCTGTCAGGAACTTAAGAATCGTAGCTTTATAAGTCTAGGATGATTAGGATAAATATATATACTGCTTTTCCTAATTGCTATACGTGTTTATTTTTCTGCCACTGGGAATGCGTGTGATGCCGCATGTGGTGAGATTGAGTATACACTTAAGAAAAGCCAACCTTTTTCGTAGTGCGGAAGCTATCGGAAATAGCTGTTACGCGATACTACCCTCATTTGAGGCTGGTGATCTATTCTCGGTGAATGACACTTACTCTAAGATTGCACACAACTCGCTGGCGATCCGCTTATTGTCTGCCTTCCTGGGAGGAGCTGATGATAATGAGTACAGGTACAAAAATCACCCTAGTATAAACCTTTGGGGATGGGTAGAGCCTTGACTTCATGACAATGACCCTTTGACCCCATGTTTTTCCTATGTTTTTGTGTGCTGCATTCATGCATTCATTTAATAAAACATTAAAACATTCAAAAAACTTTCTCTTCTAGTCTCTCTGTTTTTCAAATTAAACTAAGACTGTGATTGCAAATATCAGAGAAAAAGATTGCATTAATGGATTTCGGTAGAAGGAGAACTCACCAGTATACCTTCAAGGTTCCAAAACTAGGAGATTTGAGAAGGTTAGCAAGGATGATTGTTAACCCAGAGGCTTTCAGAGCCAAGCACGGTGGTTTGCTACCACTGTTAAGAGTCCATGTGATTAAGGGGATCATGGACGCGCTCATTCAATTCTACGATCCGGTTTATCATTGTTTCACATTCCCGGATTACCAGCTATCACCAACGCTGGAGGAGTATTCTCATCTGACTGATTTACATATCACTGGTCGAGCTCCATTTTCTGGACTGGAAGAAATTCCAAAGAATCAAACTATTGCAAGAGCAATTCATTTGGACGAGTCTGAGGTCAAGACTCACATGACTACTAAGGGTGGCATCCAAGGTTTGCCAGCCCAGTTCATGACCAAGAAAGCTCTGTACTTTGCTAGTATAGGGAACATGACTGCTTTTGAAAGCATCTTTGTCTTGCTCACCTACGGATTATTTTTGTTTCCCAACATCAATAACTTCGTCGATATCAACGCTATTAAGGTTTTTCTCATTGGAAACCCTGTGCCGACTTTGCTCACAGATGCGTATCATTCTGTACACTTAGGAAATTTGTACAGCGGAGGGGAGATCACATGCTGTGTACCTTTGCTTTACAAATGGTTTATCTCTCACTTGCCCAAGTCTGCCGCTTTTTGGGATTGCAAGAGTGTCTTACGTTGGTCGCAGAAGATCATGTCTCTCACCAACTCTGATATAGATTGGTGTAATAGGATTTATGAGGGAATCAGAATCATTGACCGTTGTGGAAACTTCCCCAGCATACCCCTCATAGGAACTAAATGAGGAATCAACTATCATCCGATATTAGTTCTTCGTCAATTTGGATACCCGATGAGACACATCCCACTGGGTGTTCATCTGGAAGGTCTTTTCTTCAAAGAAGGAGAAAGTGACAGAGCACTGAAGATGGAAATAGTGCAAGCTTGGAAACATGTTCATAAGAAAAGACGAGAGTCTCTGGGAAAACCGGACTGTGTCTCGATGGAGCCTTATCTCCATTGGGTACAAACCAGAGCTCTCAAGCTAAAGATGCCTTATCCTCGTTACGGAATTCTTCCGCCGAGGGAAATTGTCATGTACTTCATGACGGAAACTAAAAGGCTTCAGGTTACTCTCAACAAAGTTCAAAAGGAAAGAAGATCTTGGAAGAACAAGTACCGCACCCTCGATGTAGAGTGTATCCAAATACAGCAATTACTGAAAGAGAAAGATGCTCTGATTGAAATTTTGGAGCAGCATGCTGTAGAGAATCAAGATGACCAAAGGAATTTGCTCGCTCCTTTCACCTGGCAAAGGAATGACAACCCGACAACGGCCCAAGCGCCTCGGTCAAAGAAGAGGACTCGGGACCCATTAGTTTAGGTTTCTGTTTCTGCACTTTGTAATCTACTGTATTTCCATTTCTGTAATCCTTTGGAATTTCAATTAAAAGGGGTTTCCCCAGTGTTTGATATTTGCAATCTAATTGTCGAAGTTTATTTTAATTAAACCTAAAAACAATTAATATAATCATTGCATTCATCATTCTCACGTCGCGTATTCTCCTTACCTACGAATCTCACATTTGTGTCTCGATTCTAGAGTCAAACTGTCTCATTCGTATAATACTCGGGCCAATCGTCAGAAAAGGATGGATGATCTTGAGGAAGAAAACAGAGAGTTGAAAGAAGAGATCGACACTCTGAGAGAGGATATAAGAAAGCTTCGTAACGACATGCAAGCCATGGCAGAAGCTCAGCTACAAAGAACTGTGATCTCAGAGATCACCTCAACGCCCATCATAGAAAAGTATGATCATAGGTATCAGATGCCGAAAGATCGTCCTTGGGGCATGCCTGTTAACTATATCCCGGAAGGATATGTTCCGCCGATCACTGAAGATCAGGGAATCGCAACAGAAGCCGCTGGGCCTGAAGGTTACAAACTTCGGGAAAGCGAAGATGCCAGGGGCATACTGAAGACTCCTGAAGGTTACAAACTTCGGGAAGCACCAAGACTTGCTGCCATAGTCACGGTACCACCCCCTGTGGTGCACACTGTCCCGGAAGGACAGATTCCACAGACACCTTCTGGTAAGAAGGAAACTATGTTTGACAGAATGGATGAATTCCAGGAGCAGTTCTTGGAAATGCAGAAAGAGCTGCAAGCCATTCGCGGTCAGGATCTATTTGGAAAGGACGCCGCAGACCTCTGCTTGGTCCCAAATGTAAAAGTCCCGCACAAGTTCCAAGTGCCCGACTTTGAAAAATACAAGGGTAACTCTTGCCCTCAGAGCCATCTGGTGATGTACGCTCGGCGGATGTCAGCTCAGACGGAGAATCAGGACCTGCTGATTCACTACTTCCAGGATAGTTTAACCGGTGTCGCGCTCAAATGGTACATGGGTTTAAACTGTACTACGATCAGTACATTCAGAGATCTTGGTACTGCCTTCGTCCAACAATACAAGTACAATTTGGACATGGCACCCGACAGAGATCAACTCAGATCAATGTCGCAAAAGGAAAAGGAAACCTTTAAGGAGTATGCTCAAAGGTGGCGTGAAATTGCCGCTCAAATTTGTCCACCTCTTGAGGAAAAAGAGATGACAAAAATTTTCTTAAAGACCTTAAGCTCATTTTACTATGACCGAATGGTTGCCAGTGCACCCAGTGATTTCACCGAAATGGTCGGCATGGGTGTACGTCTTGAGGAAGCCGTCCGAGAAGGACGTTTGGTAAAAGACACTGGATCAACGAGCGGTACTAAAAAATACGGTAGTGCTCTCCCTAAGAAAAAAGAGCAAGATATTGGGAATATCTCTCTCGGAAAGCAAAGGTGACGTTATCAGCCAGTAGCAGCTGTTACTCCTGCTATCGGCCCCGCGCCTGTTCCTATGTATCAACCTCAGGTTGCGCAGAGCCAACTTGACCAACAAAGGACACAACAGCCTCTTTAGCAGGCTCGTCCCCCATATAACAACAACCGTACAACACGGCCACCAGGATTTGATCCTATACCTGTAACGTACGCAGAGCTGTTTCCGTTACTGCTGGCTAAGGGGCACATTCAGACTAAGTCTCCCCTTTCAGTTCCGGAAAATCCGCCTTTTTGGTTTAAAGCGGATCAAACATGCCCTTATAATCAAGGAGGTTCAGGGCATAACATTGAGACTTGTCTCAATTTCAAATCCGACGTACAAAAGCTTGTTAGGAGCGGGCTCTTATCTTTCAAAGATACGAATCCTAATGTTCTTACGAACCCGCTGCCTCAACACGAGAAAGTTGCAGTCAATCTGATTGAGAAAGAGACTAACAATGTCTATCAAATTCACGATGTACTCTTATTGGGGACCAATCTGGTCAAGATGCATTATGGATAGAGTGGATATGGCCATGTGCCACCTCATAATTATCACCAGTGTGATATCTGCTCTAAAGACAACCAAGGATGTTCTGTAGTGCAAGCAGCTCTACAGGAACAAATGGATCTCGGATGGATCCAGGAGCACCGAGTTCGTGGAGTTAACATGGTCTCTATGAATTCTAACGTCATTCAAAACCACGACATCCGTGTGATGAATGTCAACTTGGTGGCGATGCACTCAAGGCAAAGCCAGTATCATAATCTTCCGCGGCACGATTACTGTTTCTGTCTGATTTGCTCGGTAAACAAACAGGGATGCTCTTTCATACAAGAGGCCCTCCAGCGTCAGATGGATCTTGGATGGATCCAAGACTACCATGATAGGAACTCCTATCAAATCAACATGGTTCAGATCTTTGACATCCGCGTGATGAATACCAATCTGGTAGAGTTACATGCTGAGCAGGTCCGACTCGGATTCTTAATATCACACGATTATCAAAATTGTAAAGCAGGTTGCGAAAACGATTGAGGTTGTACCCTTGTCCAGGAGGCACTTCAGCACTTGTTAAATCACTGGTGGATGCCAATCTATATGGACGAAGATACTCAGCAGATTAGTATCAATAACAGGAATCCTACTCGTCGTCAAAGTCAGGATGTCCGATCAATGGAAGGTAACCTAGTGAGGTTACATTGTATTCAAAGTGGGCGTGGCCAGGTGCCACCACACAACTATGACAGTTGTAGCGTCTGTTCGGAAAGTAACCAAGGGTGTTACCTTGTGAGAGCAGCTCTTCAGGGTCAGATCGATCATGGAGAAATTCATCCATATCCAGGTTCAGGACCCATTATTTGGTCGCCGAACTACCTTGCCGATCAAGTTGAGGATGTTGTCACGATCTCTGGTCATCACCAGATCAGGGATGTTTTTGCCATCGTCCCTCTACTTGACGAATCTAGAGTTCCCAACCGGGAACGGATCGAGGTTACTTATGACGGTCAGAAAAATCAGAAGGTTCCCATAGTCATCTATCTACCGGGACTATTACCGTATGAATCAGCTAAGGCGATCCCTTACAAATACGGTGCAACAATAATTGAGAATGGAAAGGAAATTCCATTACCCTCCGTCGTGAATATTGCAGACGTCAGTCGTGTAACACGGAGTGGTAGAATCTTCAACCGAGGGGTTGGGGAAGCTAACAAAGAAAAGGAACTTCAGGCAGAAATTCCTGATCCGCCAGTCGGTCAATCTAGTAATCCCGACTTTTCAAAAGACAAAGATGAGATGCTAAAGCTCATCCAAAGGAGTGAATATAACATCGTTGATCAACTGTTACAGACTCCTTCAAAGATCTCAGTATTATCACTGTTACTCAGTTCAGAAGCACACAGAGAGGCTCTACAGAAAGTCTTGGAGCAAGCCTTTGTGGAACAGGATGTAACAATCAGACAATTCGATAGCATTGTCTCTAACATCACTTCCTGCAATAATTTGGGATTTAGTGATGAAAAATTACCTGAAGAGGGTCGCCGTCATAACATGGCGCTCAACATTACAGTTAACTGCCAGGGCGATGCTTTAGCCAACGTACTGGTAGACACAGGGTCAGCCCTGAATGTTATGCCGAAGTACACTTTGATGCAATTATCATTCAAGGGCCCTCCGATGAGAGTCAGCGAGGTCGTCGTCAAAGCATTCGACGGATCCAGAAAAACAGTTATCGGCGAAGTGGATCTTCCCATAACTATTGGTCCTCACACTTTCCAAATCACTTTCCAGGTCATGGATATCCGTGCAACATACAGTTGTTTATTAGGAAGACCTTGGATACATCAGGCTGGAGCGGTCACTTCGACCCTCCACCAAAAGCTAAAGTTCGTCAAGAACGATCAACTTGTCACGGTTTGTGGGGAACAAGCCTTGCTTGTGAGTAACTTATCATCATCTACTTGTGTAGAACCCGAGGAGGTTATTGGAACTCAGTTCCAAGCACTATCGGTGAACAAGAACGATTAGTACAAAGAAGGAACTTCAATTTCTTCATACAAAGATGCTATCAAAGCGGTCGAGAGTACCGATACGACAGGATGGGGACGGCTTGTCATTCCTATTGACAATAAAATAAAGAAGGGTCTTGGTTTTTCTGCGACCTGTACCCAGACAGCCGCCAACGATGAAAGTCTTCATCCCCTTCAAAACTTCTTCCACAGTGGAGGTTTTCTTCATCCAGTGTCTCAGATAGTTCATGCTATCAATGAGGAAGATCCCTCTGACACAGATGAAGAATGGAAGTCCTACCTTAACAAGGACGGCTATATGTCTCAGGAAGAGGTGCCTATGCCTTTTTGCTTTCCTACAGAAAGTCCGAGATTTATACCAAGATCAGATGTCGAAATGATCTACGGAGATTGTGATCCGGAAGGATGCCGTGCTCCGCCAAATTCATTAGAGGAAGACACTCTAATGAAAGACAACTTTGACCGCAATTACTATGGCCCGATGGATGGCCTGCCAATGTGGCAGCCTTACCCAGGAAACTTGGGGCAAGAAAGTCAGCCGAGTAACGAAACTCAGCTGAGCATCATTGAACAGAATACCTGTGTCCCCACCATGTCATGGGATCAACATTCAGGTCATTCGGAAACTACTCAACATGAAGATGAATTCGCAACATTTGCCGGACTTGAATTCATCAACTATGCTTTTCCCGAGGTCAACGTCATCGAGAGAAGTGACTCCTCCAGTTCCAAAGAAGTTTGGGACACTCTGGGACAACCAAGTGGAAAATTCGACTATATGGTCAAGTAAACCGCTCCCGAAAGCTCTCGTATCAGGCTCGAAGACATCCAGCCAACTGGATGGGGAGATACAGTTGAGAGCACAAATGCTATGCAAAATGCAACAAGGGAATCCTCCTACAACAATTCTGCTTGGGAGACAGATTCCAACGATCCTGCTCCACCAGAAATCAGCGTCATTTCTGAAGACAAATCAAGGAAGGTGCCTGACTTTGTGATTCACCGAGGAGTTCGCCGCCAATGGGTTGCTGTCGAGGTTCCGAAGGTCGTTCATCAGTCAAAGTAATTGCCATCTTTAACCTTTCACCCTGCCGAGGTGAAACGGATGTTTTGATAGGGCTCGCTTTCTGTAAATTTCCCTCTTCGCTTTGCCCAAAGCGACAGAGTTTTGTTTTATAGGGCTGTAGCTTCAAGATTCGACTTGTTCATTAATAAAATAACGTCGTTCTGTAATTTCCGCATTAATTGCTATTTTCTCTTTTTACTTTTTTAGAAAATGGTAATCCTAAAAAAACATTCAATAATAAAAACAAGCAGTAAAATCAAAACACTGCACACACTTGCATTTTCTCTATCTCTTCTAAACACGAATCATCACGTCATGCAGATTGCTTGTTTTATACCCCATTGAAACATACGATCCGATGCCTTCTTCCAACTTTGAGTTCCCGGTATTCGAGGCTGAAGAAGAAAATGACAACGAAATTCCAGAAGAGATCTCCCGACTACTCAGACAAGAGGAAAGGTCCATTGAACCTCACAAAGAACCGTTGGAAACGGTAAACATGGGTTCAGAAAAAGAGAAAAAAGAAATCAGGATCGGAGCATTACTCAGTCCAACTGCCAGAGAGGGTTTGATAAAGCTTCTCAAAGAATTCCCCGATGTGTTCGCTTGGTCCTATCAGGATATGCCAGGGTTGGATACCAGCATCGTGGAACATCACTTACCGCTAAGATCGGAATGTCCGCCAGTAAAGCAAAGGTTGAGATGGACTCACCCGGACATGGCCATCAAAATCAAAGAGGAGGTACAGAAACAGATCGACGCGGGTTTCCTCGCTACATCTGAATATCCTCAATGGTTAGCCAACATCGTACCCGTTCCCAAAAAGGACGGAAGGGTCAGAATGTGTGTTGATTACAGAGATTTGAACCAGGAAAGTCCAAAGGACGACTTTCCTTTACCACACATTGACATGCTGGTTGACAGCACAGCAAGGTTCAAAGTATTCTCCTTCATGGATGGATTCTCGGGCTATAACCAGATCAAAATGGCGCCGAAAGACATGGAGAAAACTTTGTTCATTACCCCATGGGGTACCTTTTGTTACAAAGTAATGCCGTTCGGTTTAAAGAATGCCGGGGCAACCTATCAAAGGGCCATGACTACTCTGTTTCATGACATGATACACAAAGAAATCGAGGTATATGTCGATGATTTGATTGCAAAATCAAGAACAGAGGATGAACACGTTGAACATCTATTAAAATTGTTCGAACGTCTAAGAAAATTCAAGCTCCGCTTGAATCCTAACAAGTGCACCTTCGGTGTCCGTTCGGGGAAATTACTAGGGTTCATCGTCAGCCAGAAAGGAATTGAAGTTGATCCTGACAAGGTCAAGGCCATTCAAGAAATGCCTTCTCCGAAAACTGAAAAACAAGTCAGAGGATTCCTGGGACGTTTGAACTACATCTCCAGATTCATATTCCTTATGACCGCCACTTGTGCGCCGATTTTCAAATTACTCAAAAAGAACCAGGATTGCGTTTGGTCAGAAGACTGCCAAACTGCCTTCGACAATATCAAGGAATATTTGTTGAATCCTCCGATTCTATCACCTCCAGTGGAAGGAAGACCACTAATCATTTACCTCACAGTCCTATAGGACTCAATGGGATATGTACTTGGCCAACAAGACGAAACTAAAAGGAAAGAGTATGCCATTTACTAACTAAGCAAGAAATTCACCGACTGCGAAACTCGGTACACAATGCTTGAGAAAACTTGTTGCGCTTTGGCTTGGGCAGCCAAACGTCTTCGCCAGTACATGTTTCTTCATACTACTTGGTTGGTCTCCGAAATGGATCCAATCAAGTACGTTTTCGAAAAACCTGCTCTCATGGGAAGGATTGCCCATTGGCAGATGTTACTATCAGAATATGACATAGAGTACCACGCTCAGAAAGCCGTTAAAGGAAGTATTTTATCCGATCATTTGGCTCATCAACCGATTGACAATCAAGAATCAATCGGGTTTGACTTCCCAGACGAAGATGTCATGTATCTAAAAATAAAAGATTGCGATGAACCGCTACCCAGTGAAGGGCCAGAACCAGGTTCCCAGTGGGGACTCATCTTTGACGGAGCAGTTAATCATTATGGAAACGGAATTGGGGCAATCATTGTTACCCCTCAGGGTTCCCACATTCCTTTCACATGTATTATGGGTCTCGAAGAAGCGATTGATTTAAGGATAAAAAACTTGGACGTATACGGCGACTCGGCCCTGGTTATTAACCAGATAAAAGGAGATTGGAACACATACCAATCAGGATTGATTCCTTACAAAGACTATGCAAGGAGGTTGTTACCCTTCTTCAACAGAGTCGACTTTCATCACATCCCTCGTGATGAGAATCACATGGCTGACGCATTAGCCATTCTCTCTTCCATGATTAGTGTAGGTCGATGGAATGACATACCTAAGATCGACATAATGCGCCTTGAACGGCCCGCTTACATCTTCGCGATTGAAGCAGTCATAGACGACAGACCTTGGTATCACGATATAAAATGCTTCCTTCAGAAACAAGAGTACCCATCTAGGGCACTCAGAAAAGACAGGAAAACCCTCAGAAGATTGGCTGGAAACTTCTTCCTGAGCGGTGACACTCTTTATAAGAGAAATTTTGACATGGTCTTGCTCCGATGCGTCGACAGACCAGAAGCAGACATGCTCATGAAAGAAATTCATGAAGGATCCTTTGGCACTCATGCCAACGGACACACAATGGCGAGAAAAATTCTCAGGGCCGGATATTATTGGTTGACCATGGAATCCGACTGCTACAAGTACATGAGGAGGTGTCACAAGTGTCAGATATACTCCGACAAAATTCATGTACCGCCATCACATCTCAAAGTTCTTTCTTCCCCGTGGCCTTTTTCCATATGGGGAATCGACATGATTGGCATGATTGAGCCCAAGGCTTCAAACGGACATCGGTTCATCCTGGTAGCCATTGATTATTTCACCAAGTGGGTCGAAGCAGCGTCATTCGCCAATGTAACCCGACAAGTGGTGGTCCGATTTATCAAAAACAATATCATCTGCCGTTATGGTGTTCCAAGCGAGATCATTACTGATAATGGATCTGACTTGAACAATAACATGATGAAAGAGTTATATGCAGAGTTCAAGATCGAACACCATAACTCATCTCCCTACCGACCCAAGATGAACGGAGCGGTAGAAGCGGCTAACAAGAACATCAAGAAGATCGTTTAAAAAATGGTTGTAACCTATAAAGATTGGCACGAGATGCTACCCTTTGCTCTTCATGGTTATCGCACATCTGTCCGCACTTCAACAGGGGCTACCCCTTTCTCTCTAGTATATGGCATGGAGGCAGTGCTCCCCATAGAAGTAGAGATCCCATCAATCCGGGTATTGATGGAAGCTCAGCTCACCGAAGCTGAATGGTGTCAAAGTCGACATGACAAACTGAACCTGATCGAGGAGAAGCGAATCACGGCACTATGCCACGGTCAGTTGTATCAGCAGAGAATGAAGAGGGCGTTCGACAAAAAGGTTCGGCCTCGTGTCTTTAGAAAAGGAGACCTCGTGCTCAAGAAGATACAATCATTTCTCACTGACTCTCGGGGCAAATGGACCCCAAATTATGATGGCCCCTATGTGGTCACGAAAGCTTTCTCAGGCGGCGCCTTGAGACTTGCAACCATGGACGGAGAGGAATTTGCCTACCCCTCGAATGTTGATGTAGTCAAGAAATACTTCGCCTAAACTAAACTAAAAAAAAACGTCTCGGTGGATTGAAAACCCGAAAGGGCGGTCCAGGCAAAAGTTAGAGACATGAAAAAAAAATCATCCCGATGGATTGGAAATCTCATAGTACAATCCAGGCAAAAGTTAGGGATAATGGCAAGTAACTATGTTCAACAGAGGCAAGTCCCTCAGCAGTAGTTACATCATCTATCGGAGGAAATCTCCAGTCAAAGGTCATCTTCGACAGAAGCTCAGGATGCCCCGAATTCAAAGTTGGTAGAAGGATAGTGGTCGTTATGTTTCAACGTAGCCCTTTTCCCTGTAAATTACCGTTTTCTAACTTTGTATATACTCTTTGGAATCACGCGTTTGGCTGATCTCCATCTTATCAATAAAATTTGAGCCCTTGTGCTTTTGTTTGTAATTCTTGCTTGTTTTAGCTTTACAGAACGACGTTGTTTAAACTTAATCAACGATTCTTGAAATAAAACAAAAATGAATTTACTTGTTAAACTTTTTCTGCTTTTAAATTAAAGATGGCATTTCTTTTGACTGTTAAACATCAGAAGAACATCGATCGCTTCTCCCGAAGTAAGCGAACTTCAAAGTGCAGAATCAAAGTACTCCTTCTAAGCCAGTATGCCTGAATGAAGGGATCAACTGTGTCAGAGACCTTGTTTCATCTGACACACCTCGACCGAGTTCTCATCTCCTAAGCCCGATCAACATAGCTCCCAACGGGACTATCTCTCCTAAGCAAGGTGGAATTGCTATTTTGAATCAACGGTACTTCTTCGCCCCGCGATGGCCGGGTATCCAATTGTGTTCATCTGTATGTCGCGTCTGTTTTGTCAGCATATACATACATACTTCATGCATTTTATTTGCATTCACATTTCATATTGCATCACTATCACTCTAGTCGGTCTTGTCCCCTAGTGGTAGAAGTCCTCTCAATCGAGTTGTCAGTTCTTGCCTCATCAGGAAATACTGTGTCTGAACAACCTCGCTTCCAGTTTAATTCTGGAAAGAAGTTGGTCCTTGACCACTTTGATAACTTGAACCTCTGAAAAGCCAGAGAAAACTCTCAACAAACATCACTCTTCGCCATTGAAGATGATATCCTTGCTTTCCCGGATTAAGGAAAATCCACAGAGAAAGCCTCGTGATCAGAGATTCGGCAGCATGCCAGTTTTGCTCCGAAAGGACCGCTGGTGAAAAGGTCATTGGCCCTACAAAATTGGACCCCATCATATGGCGTTTCTCCGGGAAGATCCCGAGAAAAGTATGATGAAAGATCCCAAATGAAAATAGTATCTCAAGAGACTCGCTTTCCCCAGTAGAAACATATGGCGTCTCCAACAGAGAAGTTTGTACAACTCTACAACTCAGACGACTGGGTTCCCCAGCAAGTCTGACATCAAAACTTTTTCCACTCAAATGGCATCTCCCCAGGAAAATTCGGCGAGAAGTTTGAGGAAAACCGCTATGAATAGCGTCCCTTGTCAAGAAAGTTTATTGACAAAAGAAACTAAGACCAGTTCTTGGTAGGAAACCAGGATCGAGGGGAAGTTTAAATCAGAAACTAAGACCAGTTCTTGGTAGGAAACCAGGATCGAGGGGAAGTTTAAATCAGAAACTAAGACCAGTTCCTTGGTAGGAAACCAGGATCAAGGGGAAGTTTATTTGAAAAGAGACTGAGACCAGTTCCTTGGTAGGAAACCAGGATCGAGGGGAAGTTTACCTTTTCTAAGCATCATCGCTTAGCTAAAGAAGATGAATGCGTAAACTACCATTCATAACCACCATCAAAATTTCGGATATTCCAATATTTAATCCTCTTGCACCCCGAATGCCCGAATCCCTTCGTCATTCATACCTTCGGGTCCAAGAAGATTAAATAGGGGCATCTGTAATACCCCAAATTTTGACCACTTAGATTTCCCATCATTGTGAAAATCATCATCACAATATGGATGAACCATCATGCTTCATCAGTCTCCCCAAAGATGGGTGAGCATCCAATACAATCAAAATTAGGGTTTCAAGCCCTCTCTGAGTGCTTAGACAAAGGACCAATCAAGAAATGACATGATCTTCAACTTGTCTAATCTCTCAAACATCCACAATGGATCAAAAAGGACTCCCACTTCAAGGATTAAGCACAAGGCTGCTCCCTTCTAGGTGGATCAAGTCTCAAGATCGACAGTGTCACCAAATTAGGGTTTTGGTCGACCAGGGTCTCCAGATGGAAATTTTCATCTGGGCACAAGGCAATGATCCAAAACATAACCTAATATTCTTCATGGAACCTCATGAACCAATGCATCAAGTCAATTTTGCCTCAGGGGATGCATTCATCAAAAATCAGGAATTAGGGTTTCTTGACCTAATCCACCCCTAAGTTGACTTTTGGGACAAACCATGAGCCAAGACCTCAAGAGATGATTTGAGGGTCTCTAATACACCATATTGATCCATTTGGAACAATGGATTGATCCAAGAAGCTTGAGCAACAAGTCTCATTTTCATCTGCACCACAATTAGGGTTTTAAGGGAAAAGTCAACTGTAACTTTGACTTTTGACCAGGACATGCTCCCAAACCCTAATACATGATTGAATATACCCTATGACACCCATGGAACATGTCCATCAAGTTTTATTTAGAGTGTAAGACCCAATCCTTTTTTTTGACCAAATCATCTTTGGGCCTCACTTATTGTATAAGTCCCGATACCGTCAAAAAACAAACGGCGCGATCGTCGCCTTTTCAAAAATCATCTGGGCCTACCCTCGAGTAGTAAGACCCATTTATTTTTCTTCAAAACTTTTTGGGCCTCTTGAGAGAGTGTAAGACCCATCCCCCATTGTACAAAAACTTTTTGGGCCTCACTCATTGTATAAGTCCCTCTGTACAAGTAAACGGTGCGATCGTCGCCCGTTTAAAAATAAAAACTCATATGGGCCTCTCCTTGAGCTATAAGACCCATTCAAAACACTTTGGGCCTCTATTATAGTGTAAGACCCAATCCCCCTTTTAACCAAAAGCATTTTGGGCCTCACTTATTGTATAAGTCCCTCTGCGTTAAAAGAAAACCTCGGCGCGATCGCCATTTTAAACGAAAAATCATTTGGGCCTACCCTCGTGTTATAAGCCCCACTCTTTTTCTTTAAACCTTTTTGGGCCTCTTGAGAGAGTGTAAGACCCATCCCTTTGTACAGAAAACCATTTTGGGCCCCAGTCACTTGTATAAGTCCCTCTGTACAAAGTCAAACAGTGCGCTCACTGATAAAACCCTGGGCCTCTCCTTGAGCTGTAAGCCCCAGATCTTTCTTTTTCAAAGCACTTTCTCCTTTGATTTTGAATATACTGTTGTTTTTAATCTTTCTTTGTTGAACAACTAACCAAACAGCATGGAAGCACTACAACCGAGTAAGTGGTTATCGCTTTCATTTACTGCTTTCATATTATAAACTGTATTGTGGGGCTGCTCACTATAAGTCTCCTTTCATAAACTCATATCTACTGTGTAATAATAGTATAGATATTTCGAGTTTCCCCGGCAACTACGTCTAAAACTAGGTGACGTCGTTTCATTTATTCGTAGAAATAGACGCCTAGATCCCCAATAGGAGCACCAGATACAGTCTTCTCTTCGGCTGTCCTCCTTAGGAATCGTCAAGAAGCTCTACTCCCCAAGATGAATGTATTCTCCGTGAATGGCATCTTTGAGTTTCTTCCCAATTCTCGAACTTTCCTGACTTGATCTATTCCTTGTGGATAGCTTGCCTTGAATGTCTCGGGGTTTGGGTACCCACTACGGTCATAATCTTGGACCTTAACTAAGGAACCCTCTTTAAAAGTTAAAAGTCGCTGGATAGTAAACCTCGCACGTTTACCAATGGTTTTTATCTTTAAAAGAGTTATCTCTCCTAATGGAAAGGAGATGATAGACCCACGGGCTTCTTAAAAGCATCGGCCTCCTCTTGGGCATTATTCAAGGACCCTACGGCTTCTTAGAAGTATTCACAGCCTCCTCTTAGGCTTCGTATAATGATCTCTTCCTTCGGGAATGATAGCCTCCTCTTGGGCTTCGTACAAGGACCCGTCGGCTTCTTAAAAGTTTCCAGCCTCCTCTTGGGCTTCGTACAAATTGTCCCGACGACCTCCTAGAGGTATAGGAACAGAACCTAGTCATCTTCATAGAACAGTCCTTTCATAGAGTCTACTACTGTTTCTCGAAGCATAGTACAAAAGATAAAACTCTAGACACGGACAGTCTAACTTCCTTGAGTCTCAAAGACATTCTCAAGCACCCTTCGTTAAATAGGAAGGAAACCCGCAAACTCGGATAGTCTCAATACCCTTTGGATTTCCCGTTTCCTCAAAGAGAAGGAAATATCCCTGATCCCCAAATTAAATCCCTGTGTACAGTGTTACTCATATATGAACTGATTTTCTCTTTTAAATCAGTATATTGGATCTGTCACTCAACTGAAACAGTTACAATAGCCTCCATCTCGGGCTTCTTACGAGATACCAAAATTCTCCCCAGTGGAGTCAAAACAACCTTTTCGCCTCTCTCTCGGGCTTTGTACGAGATACAAAAACACTCTCTTGCTGAGTATAAAAGATTCTCCAACTGAGTCAACTCTTTGCTAGCCTCCTCTTAGGCTTTGTATAACGATATACCCCACTGGGTCAAAAACTTTTAGCCTCTCTCTCGGGCTTTGTACGAGACACAAAATAGCCTCCTCTTAGGCTTTGTATAATGATTTTCCTAGCAGAAATTAGCCTCCTCTTAGGCTTTGTATAAGAAAACCACTGGTTGATCCAATCAACCTTTTAGCATCAAAGTTGTGCCTTGTTCACAGTATACAAACATCAACAACTCCTTTCCCTTCATCTAATCGCTGTAAGCGGCAAGCCTCTGGATCATTTACATCCATGGCACTGTCCCTCTTTTAGCATGAGAAATTCCTAAGGAAAGATGGCATTGCTCTACACTGAGTTAAAGTCTTCTCCTTCAGGTTAAAATCCCCTATAAAGGAAATTATGGCATTGCTCGGATCCGCGTATCCCAGTTAAAGTAATTCTCCTTCTTCCCTCTTTAGAGATGACAAATTCTCTCTAAAGCCGAGGTCTATTAGCTTCACGTCTTGGGCTTTGAACAAGACACAAATAGACCTTTTAGCTTCACATCTTGGGCTTTGAACACGATACAAATCACCTTTCGCTTCATGTCTTGGGCTTTGAACAAGACACCAAAACACCCATTTCCTCCCATAGAATAGGAGGAACTACGAACGCTCTGATTTCCCTGTTTCGGTAAACGGGAATACGTAGGCATAAGATCGAAAGAAAAGATCTTAGCGAGCGCAATCAACAAAAAACCCAAATCCCATATCTTCGTTAATCAAAAGCAGTAATTCAAAAGCACCAGTCCTAACATCCTAATCCTTATTCCCCGCCAGAAACCTTCTGCCCAGGTAAAAAGAAAGAGAACAGTATTGGCGAAAATACAAATAACCAGTACAAAGGCCCCCCCACATTGATAGCATCCGTAACCTAACAGACCGCTGTTTAAACTCAGTATGCAAGCAGGGTTAATTGGAGACATCTATTTCCCTTCCTTATTCAGCTCACAATAGGATAAAAAATGAATCGACTTGTAGTTTAAAGCTCAAACCGCAGAGAGCGACCAGCGCTTAAGAACCGCGTCCAAAATCGCTCGCTACAGGATCAACATGCCTTGCTGCAAACTGTTTACAAGACAATTTTGGTTATTTCTTGCTAGCCACGATTCTTTTTGTAAAGTGTAATGATCAATACTAATCACATTCAATGCATAACAGATGAATCACTACAAACCTGCAAATTTAGACTAATGAGTCAAGGATATCTCAAGTGGAATGATGGGTTTTGTCACCTTATGCCTTGAGTTCAAAATGGCATTTATGTGCAATAGTTCACATTCAACAAAAGGACTCTTTTCAGTCAAGATGCTCACATAAACAACAATCAGTCAAGATGCTCACATAAACAACAATAAAAGCATCTTAGGAATGTGGATTAAGTCAAAAGGTGAGCTAGCCATGTGGAGGGCTATGGTACCTTGTATGAGGGGCAATGATGCATCTTACCAAAACTTTTGAATCAAAGCTAATCTTCAAGATATCACTATTCAACCAAGACAAACTCATTGTACTATAAATAGAGGTCATTTGTGATTGATCAAAACACACCAAAACAACTACAGTGTTTGTTTTCTCACAAATCCTCTTGCAAAATTAAAAGTTCTAAAGAGTGAAAACTGGGAATTCTCAAATCAGTCCAATTCCACTCAAACCAAGCATTCAAAGACTTCACTTAAGCATCATAGAAGTTATCCATAACCTCAAAACACTTCTGTAACACAAGAATCACCAAGTCACTATCCTTTTGCTCAAAATTTCCTCAAAGCTGCAGATAGGGTCGAGCCAAGTGATCCAGAGGTTTTCAATCCATTCTGTCGTAACTCGAAATTTGACCTCCCTCTTTTGCCTTTTGCATAAGCATGCGCATTCACATCGTTAGCATACGCATTCACACTTTTCTCTGTGTGTTTCTTGCCGCAGGATATTCAGGTTTTTCAAGCCCGATTAATCATATCCTCACAAGATCATCGCATCATTAAAATAAGCACAAAATGAAGGTTTACATACCTATTCATCAAGACAAGAGGTGGAAAACCACAACCGGGACTCCAGTATCATTTCCTGAGCAATTTGGGCAAAAATTAACTAAAGTAACCGGTTAACGCATGGTGAGTAACCGGTTACTCAGTGTAATTTTGAAATTCCTGCTGCATTTTTGAGACAGCAGCCATGCACTCTTTTTGGTCATTGATCCTACAGTGTTCTAGCAGTGTGTGGAATATTCTAGACATCTCTAGACATTTCAAAACATTCCAAGTGCATTTATTCCAATGTTTCACTCTAATTCAAGTGCACCATGTCCCTTGTTTTCCAAGTATATCAACCTTTGGATGATGGAGTGCACCTTGGGATTGTTCCCGAGTTAGTTCTAACTAACCGAGTTAACCGCCTTGACTCGGTGAGTCAAGTCCAACTAACTCCTAGCCTAGTTCCAAACCCAAAGCTAATTCCAAACCAAATTCCAAACAATCTCACACTCCAAACCTAAAATCTATATAAACTCACCTTCACCCATTTTCAAGGACCTTCAACCATTTGCTCCATCTCACTCTCAATTCTCCCACATTCCCTCTGAATTTCTGTACTACATCTTCATCTTCATCTTCATCTCATCCAAAACCTCAACAAAGCTCATTTCTACTTTGAAGGATAATCACTTTTACATCAAAAGTGATTATTTCTTGAGCTAAACCTTCATCATTCTTGCTATTACACTTGGATTTCTGGAGTTATTTCAGCTTTTGGATTAATCTTGAGTATTTGCTGCAACCTCCAACGGTTCGAATTTATATTTTGGAGCTTTATCGTATTTTGCTCGATTTCGACACGTCTCGTCGCCAAATTGAAGATTCCTTTGGTTTTATTTGATTTTCTGCATCAAGAATCCTTTGTAACAATCACCAAGGCACATCTCGGCCTTGTAGGTTGGTGGATCTATCTTTTCCTTCTGTTTTGATTGATTTCGCGCGTTTACGTTGTGATTTTGATCATGTTCGGTTTGATTTACCATGCAATTGTTTGATCTTTGATCTTCGTGATTATTGATTTCAAGTTGTGTTTAACTGCCCTTACATGATGTAATTTTCGTGCACAATTTTGTATTTAAGCATGTGGTAGTTTGCATAAGTGAATATGTGCTGAGAATCACTTTTGAAAAGTTGTTTTTACTTTTTTTTTCACCACTGTTCAGTGGTAACCGGTTAACGTATGGTGGTTAACCGGTTACTCAGTGCAATTTTCACCCAGAACGCTAATTTTCAACCAAGTAACCGGTTAACGCATGGTGAGTAACCGGTTACCACTGAACCTAATGGCCATTTTCTTGCATTTTCAAGTGTGTTTGCCATGCTTTCTTCATTTTAACTTCCATTGATTATCGTGCTTGATTTTATGGATGTTCTAAATGTCATTTCACTTCTGGTTGAGGCATATTCATGAACTTTCGAAGCACATTTTCGATTATTCATTTATTTCATGTTCTTAGCATTGTATGAACATAATCCTTCTTGCACTATCTTTGTTCACATGATACGTGATTTTGTGTGGCATTTTGATGATCATTTGGCACTGTTTTGCACCTTCCATTTCAGTTTGTATTAAGTTTATTCTTCATGGATAAACTTAATCTTGTGTAATCAATAATTCACTCCTTTGTGCTTTAATGACTTATCATCCTCTTTGGAAAGTTGTTAGCATATTTCTCCCTTGATTAATTGATCAAAACACGTTTCGATTAGTTGATCTTCCCCTTTCCTCTCTTTAGGCTTCCTTTAGAGCTTTCTCTCTCGTTCCCCCGTGGAGTTGGAGTTTCGCGTTGCGCCTTGCATCGGAGCACTGTACAAATTGACGCCGTTATGCTGTCCGTTTCTCTACGTAGGAGCACTGTACAACTTGGAGCTGTTGTGCCATCCGATTCAACTTCCGCATTACACCCTGTGTGTGTTAGGGAAGGAATGAGAAGGGAGAATTCCTACTCTCATTCTGACTACTTCAGGTAGGGGACGAATGGCCCTGTGCTTGGCTTAGTCATCTCTATCTCCAGGCGGTAATGTGCTTTCTTTCCCCAGTCGAGTTGATCCTTGATCACTCTTCTCTCTTTGCAATCTTCTTTCGATCCTTGATCACTCCTATCTATTTCAATCTCTCCTTTTGATCAATCACCATCCTTCTTGGTTAAGATCATTATTCTTGCGCTAGCAATCTCTCTTTGTTCTATTACTCCTTTCTTCTTGTAATCAATCATTACTTTTTGATTCCTCTGAAGAGTCTTAATTCTCTTTCTTTGGTCCAACACAGTTTTCCTGTCACGACCGTTTTTTCCCCTGGAGTTCGCAACCTTCTCTTGGTTCTTCTCCTTTGTTTGGTTAATCACTGTCGGTCAATTAAAACACCAATGTTTGCACTCCTTCTCAGTTAACCACAGTCCGTCTGTTAAAACACTGAGTTCCTTGGGTTAATCACCTTATCTTGGTTAATCACTCTTTTCTTCAGTTAACCACAGTCTGTCTGTTAAAATACTGAACCCCCTTTTTGAGTTAATCACCTCCTCTTGGTTAATCACTCATTTCTCCCGGTTAAACACAGTGTTCTGTTAAAAGAATCGAATCCCTTGCAGTCGGCAACCTTTATTGGTTCGAATACTTGCACCCTTTAGGCTAGTAACCTCTTTTGGTTCAATACCCTTCTTCGTTGGTCAGGAGTTGTTTGTTCAGTCGTACCAGCATCCCTTTTGGGTTACAACCTTCGATCGGTCCTACACCCGTTCTTCTGGTTAATCACAGTTTTCTCTGTTAAAACAAATGCTTCTCTACCCCCACAGAGTTGCATTCCTTTCTTTCTTCGGTTAATCACTGTTTATCAGTTAACATACAGATACCCCTCAGAGTCAAACATTTCTCTCTTATTCCCTTACTCTCTTTGTTATGACACCATTTCTTTTGCATCCCTAGCGGATCTTTCTCCATCTCTTGTTCTTGGTTTTGACACCACCTCTTTCATCCCCTTGTTTTGTTTTCCGTTCAGTTCCCCGAACTACGGAAGCTTTGATTTTGCATTCTTTCGAATGTCAGATACGTAGGCATGAGATCACAATGATCTCGGCAAGCACACTTCCACCTTTCTTCTGTCTTCCTCCTTTCTTTCTTCCTTCTTTGTCCCCTGGTTCCCTGAACTACGGCGCTCTGACTTCCTCATTGCACTATGAGGGTACGTAGGCACGAGGATTTTGTTCCTCCGCGAGCACTTTCTTTCTTTCTTTTCTTTTTCCCCTTTCTCTCTCTCCTTCTTTTAGCTAGAAGCCTTTAGATAGATAACCCATCCAAGCCTAGAAGCAAGCGAAATGGTTCCCGTCGAGTACGACGAATGCGTTAGGTGCTAATACCTTCCTTTCACATAACCGACCCCCCGTTCCTATTTCTCTTCCCCCTGGGTTTTATCGAAATTTTCCCTGTCCTTTGGGACTAAATAAAGTTCGGTGGCGATTCTGTTGTTATCTCTGAGTTTGCGATTCACTCAGGTGTAAACCAGCCATCTTCAGCTGGCGACTCTGCTGGGGACATATTGACCTCTTGCTGGTCTATCCCTTGAGGGGTCTCGCCTAGTTTTGTTTGCTTTTTCTTGCTTGTTTGGGTGTTTATCTTTCACGCTTTACTCGCTTTACTTGCTTTAGCTTTATGTTTATTTATTGCATTTCTTTACTGTTTTCAATATTCATATGATGCATATTCTGGATATCTGCTGTTTTCTGCTGTTGTTGGGGCGAGTAGATATTATTGGAGAGAAAGGTCCTAACACCGGACCTAGTATACACATAGGATAGAACGTGGATAGTCGTGAGGCATGCGTTTTGCACGTTGGGTTATCACGAGAGCCACATCCCAGATCGTGATTCGCTTGAGAATACTTCTGTCCTGTGAGAATTCACTACGGCGGGGGGTTTTCACTCTGAGTCCTATGGTTAGGGCGACCTTGCTAGGGACCACCTTGTTATGTCTAGATCACACCTGTGAGGGGGATGGGTTTTGTAGGAAAACAAGCCACTTCATACCCATGTTCTCACACACGTCAGATTTCTTCACCGACACATCAGATTATGTTGCACTGACACAGATTATATGCAGATATCCGGATTGTTCAGATTTAATTATTCAGACAGTGCTGGCTTCATGTTGTTGTGTTGCATATCATTTCATCATGTAAATGAATTTTTGCATGTGCATTTCCAGGTTTTCGAAGGCTTATCTTTTGTTGGCATTATCATAAAGATGAGTACTGGTCGTCGTGGCATCTTCAGTTACAAGTTTGTGGAGCCTAAGCTGGGTGTTTTGAGAGGTTTGGCATCTTTGTTGGTTAGAGATCAGAGAGGGGTTTTCATAGGTACTTATGGTAATTAGTTGACCATCCTCAACACTGAAGTCAACATCACTGCTATTCATACTCTGGTTCAGTTCTACGACTCGCCATATAGGTGCTTCACATTTCAGGATTATCAGCTAGAACCTACACTTGAGGAGTATGCTTATATTTTGGGGGTTGAGATCAAGAAGCAGGTTCCTTATGTTTACACTAGTGGTTGTCTGAAGTTTCATCTTATTGCTAATGCGCTTTGCATTAGTAAGAAAGATGTGGAGGATAATCTCAAGACCAAAGGGAAGGGTATTCGAGGGTTTGCTTCGAAGTTTTTAGTTGACGAGGCCACTACTTTTGCTAAGGATGGGAACTGGAAGGCTTTCAACGCCGTTCTTGCTTTGCTGATATATGGGATTGTTTTGTTTCCGAACATGGAGGATTTCGTAGATCAGGCTGCCATCAGTATCTTCTTGTCCAAGAATCCTGTTCCGACGCTTCTTGCTAATACCTACCATTCTATTCATTCTAGGAATGAAAAGAAGAAAGGAACCATTGTCTGTTGTGCTCCTTTGTTGTACCGATGGTTCATGTCTCACCTTCCACAGAAGGGTCCCTTTGTTGAGAATAAGGATAATCTTAAGTGGTCTCAACGAATCATGTCTCTTACCGCTGATGATATTTCTTGGTATTCTCGAGTCTTCGACGACATTCCGATCATTCTTCATTGTGGGAAATTCTCCAATGTGCCTCTCTTAGGTATAAAGGGTGGAATTAACTATAATCCGAGAATGGCCTTTCGACAATTGGGATACCCTATGGTTGACAAGCCTGATCCTGAGGTAGTGGAAGAGTTCATCTTTCATAAAGGGGTTGATGACATGGGTTTGCTGAAGAGGTTTAGTGTCGCCTGGACTCAGATTCATCTTGAAGGTAGAGCCGATTTGGGTAAGAAGAATTGTGTAGCCAAGGAAGCTTACACACTTTGGGTCAAAGAGTGCGTCAAACAGATCTTGTTGCCATTCTCTCCGGTGCCTTCCATGAATGCCAAGCTTCCTGAACTTGCCATTGTTCCTCCATCTGAAGCCAATCAACTCAAGCTGATTGTTGAAAAGTTGAAGAAGGAGAATGCTGATCTTCGTCTCAACCTTGATAGAGTCACTTCCGAGAAGGATAGCCTACAGATTGGGCTCCATCAGAAGCGCGAGCGCATGCTCAAAGAGGTGGAGGTTGAACAGAACAAGCGTAGGAAGTTGGGTGATGCTTTGAAGAGCACCTATGAGGGACTTGCTTCAAAGAAGAGACAACTCGCCGATGCTCATTATCAGGCCTACAAGGGGGAGCTGAGCTACAACAAGCAACTTGAAGAGCTTCGAGGGAAGTTGTCCGAGTTCAAGGCAAAGTGGAAAAGTGAACAAGACCGTGCTAATCAGTTAGCAAAGGACTTGTCCCAATGACAAGCTAAGCTCGACAAAGTCTTTGGTGAGATTCAGAAGCTGCAAGATCAAGCACATCAAAGCAGAGAGCAGATTAGCCAGCTCAACGTAGAGAGCACTCATTGGGAGCATCAAAGCCGTCATCTACAGAACCTCCTGGATCAGAAAGAGGCCTTTCTTCAGGACATGCTTCAGGGACCTAATCACTCGTTACTGCGTAATCTCATGAAGGATACAAAGTACTGGAGTGAGAGGCACGGCCGTCTAGCCAGATTTAATGAGCATGCATTGGAGGACCTACCGGGGTTGTTGAGGGATGCATATGCGGATGCATTACCACACTAGCTTCCTTGGGATATTTTTCATTTCTTATCTGTGTGTAGGGTGGTATTTGATAGGATCCGTGCGGATTTTGTTGTAGCCCATAAGGCAGATGTTTGACTTGTATTTGACTTGCACTTCTTTCCTTTATTACTGAATGAATGAAGATTCTTGTTCACTCTATCTTTTATGCCTTTACTTGTATGTTTTATGATTATTGTCAACAAAGATAAGTTTAAGAATTCCTGGAATTTAAAAATTTATTTTTGCATGCATATCATACATTCATCTGTACACATATGCACGTCCCTTCATCCGAAACCATTGCTCATCCTTGTCCGCATTCCTTGTAGAAAGACGAAGACTCGACATCAGTATTTTACTCGCTCAAGAAAATCCAGAATCATGGCTGACTTTGAAGCTGAGAACGCTACTTACAAGGAAACTCTGGCTCAATTCCAAGGTCGAATGGATCAGTTCCAGACGAACATGGATGTCCTTATGGAACTCCTTCGTGCCCAGAGGGACGCCGCTGCTGCTGCCACTGTTGTTGCAACTACTAATGATGCAACTGTTGTCACTCCTGTTGTGACTGTTCCTCCTGTTGTTATGGCTACTCCTGCTGTTGTTGTTCTTTCTCCTGTTAGAGTTGAGGTGCCAATTGAGCCTGTGAATCAGCCTGCCATTCAACCCAGTTTGAACCAGATGCCCGCTGGTTTTCCTTGGGGCATACCTATGAATTACACTCCTCAGATTGCAAATAATGGTAGTGCCTTCATGCCATATCAGCCTTTTGTTGCACCCATGCCTAACGGGAATGCTGCCGTATATCCATGGGTCATGCCTACTCCAGTTCCGCCTCCAGTGGTGAAGGATGATCCTGAGAATCCTCAAGCTCAAACTCATCAAACTGCGGGATTGGTTGATACTGAAACTCCTGATGAAGAAGAGCATATGTATAGGGGACCTCCTATTCATGTTCCGGTTTCATCTCAAGTTGCTCAAACCACTGTTCCGAATGTTCATCCTGGGATGTTCTATCCTGGGGAATCTTCCTCAGCTGCTGGGGTACCTCCTCCGAATTATCCGTATGGTGTTCCGATGGGTCAGAATGCTGGTCAGATGGTTAATCCGGGTTTGGTGTATCCTTCTCAGTTTGCTACTCCGCAAGTGAATGCTTCTGCCGCTTCTCAGCTGCCAAATCCTCAGATTCTTGTCAGGCCTACTAATCAGAACAAATTTGTTGACTACAAGTTGTTGGAAGACCATATCAGAGCTATCGAAGGGTTCTCTACTTTTGGCATGGAAGCCAAAGACTTGTGTATGGTTCCAAATATTGTGCCACCGCAGAAATTCAAGATACCTAATTTGCCAAAGTATAAAGGTTTAAGCTGCCCGCGTAGTCACATCACCATGTATTGCAGGAAGATGGTATCCCATATTGATAATGATGAATTGCTTGTTCATTGTTTTCAAGATAGTTTGTCTGGTGCTTCATTGGATTGGTACATGGGTTGGAGCGCAGTAAAATCCGTACTTGGAGGAATCTATCTGAAGCGTTCGTGAAACAATACAAGTATAACCTTGATCTGGCACCAACTATATTGCAATTGCAAAATCAGTCACAACGCTCAGCTGAAACATTCAAGGAGTATGCACAAAGATGGAGTGAGATGGCATCTCGTGTACGACTAGCTCTCTCTGACAATGAGTTGGTTGACATCTTTATGGGTACATTGCAAGGTTCCTACTACGAAAAAATGGTGGGTAGTTCTTCATCGAACTTCGCTGATGTTGTGACCATTGGTGAATGGATTGAGAATAGTTTGAAGACTGGAAAGATTCCTGGAGCTTCTTCCCAGCAGTCGGCCACTCGAAAGTCTCAGAACAGTCAGTCCAAGAAAAAGGAAGGCGAAGCCAACGTTGTGAAAGCTCAAGTTTCTCCTCAGTATCAAGCTCCGTTGGCTCCTATGCCATATTATCCATATCCATACATTGCTGCTGCACAGTATCAACAACCTCCATCAGTATCATCCGCAATAACCAGTTCAGAATGCTCAGAATCAGTAACAGAATCAACAGAACAAAAATCAGCAGAATCAAAATCGTCAGAACAACAACAATCAAGGAAACCGTAAGCGTCCGAATTTCGACAGAATTCTGGTGTCATACATGGAGTTGTTTCCTTACTTGGTTCACCAAGGGGCAATTGTCCCCAAGCACATTGCACCTGCAATTCCTCCATTTAGCCCAAAACACAATCCAAATGCGTCTTGTGCCTATCATGCTGGATACATAGGACATGCAACAGAGGATTGTTTCATTTTCAAAACCAAGATTCAGGAACTCATTGATAAGAAAGTCCTGACTTTCGCTGAGGAAGGACCTAACATTCAGAGTAATCCGTTGCCGAATCACGGTGGACCTGTAGTTAATATGATTAAGGATAGTCTGAAGGCCGAATTGATCATGGATGTTGACGAAGTAAAGACCCCGATGGCTGTGGTTTTCAAGAGATTGAATGAACATAGGTTGTTAAAATGGTTGCATGGTAAGTGTCAAATTTGTGACGATAATCCCAACCAGTGTCGAATGCTAAAGGGTTGCGTCCAGATTTTGATGAATCGAGGTGAAGTTTAATTTGCCAGATCTAAGCCTGTCGAGGAAGTTGCTGCCATTGAGCTGTTCACCATCGTCTATAGGAAAGTTCTGGTGGGATCCCCTAAACAGAAGAAGGTGCAACCCATCGTGGTTTGTCCGCCGAAGCCGTTTCCGTATCAGAATTCTAAAGAGGTACCATGGAAATATGGGTCTACTGTGTTTTCTGGAGGTCAAGAGATAAGGTTCGCCGAATCCGAGATCGTAAATGTTATAGCTGGTGGAGGTATGACTCGCAGTGGACGAGTGTTTGCTCCGAAGGTCACTACAAAGCCTGTTCAAGTTCCAACTATTGTCCATCCCAAGGAAACGTCTGCAACTGCAACCCCTGCTGTTCAACAAGGGGCATCTTCTACCGCAGTTCTAGTACCGACTATCCCGTCTGAGGATGTTTCAAAAAGCAAGGAGACCCTTGATGATCAAGAGTTTCTTAAGTTGATCAAGAAAAGTGACTTTAAAATTGTGGATCAACTGGGTCAGACTCCCTCGAGGATCTCAATTTTGACCTTACTCATGAGTTCGCCCGCGCACAGATCAGCTTTGTTGAAAGTGTTGAACAATGGCCATATCCTGCAAGATATATCCGTCGTCGAGTTTGACGATGTAGTGGCAAACATAACTGCAAGTCGTTATTTGGGCTTTAATGAATCATAACTGCCTCCTGAAGGAAATGCCCACAATAAAGCGCTGCACATATCTGTAACCTGCACAGACATCCTGTTATCTCGTGTTCTAGTGGATACCGGTTCTTCTCTCAATGTGATGCCTAAGGGCACGTTGAGTCAATTATTGGTGGAAGGAAATGAGATGAGACCAAGCGCCTTAGTTGTCAGAGCCTTTGACGGGTCTCGAAGGCAAGTCATTGGAGAAGTGGACTTACCCATCAATATTGGGCCGCATTTGTTTACCATTACCTTCCAAGTGATGGATATCATTCCTGCGTACAGTTGCCTACTGCGTCGTCCATGGATCCACGCGGCAGGGGCAGTTACATCCACTTTACATCAGAAATTAAAGTTCATGTTTGATGACCAGCTTTTCATTGTCTGTGGTGAAGAGGATTTAATGGTAAGCGAGTTATCATCTTTTTGATACGTCGAGACCGAAGAAGGCATAACTGAGGTACCGTTGCAGTGTCTCGAGTTTGAAGTTGTCAGCTCTGCTTCAACTATTCAAAGTAGATCACCACATTTGACTTTAGCGTCTGCTAAGAGTGCTAAGGAGACTATCTAGAAAGGCGCTTTGTCAGGCTGGGGGCACGTGATTGATGTGGTTGAGAAGCATAACCGTTGTGGATTGGGTTATCATTCTAGTTGTCAATCTGGTTCCTCTGATCAGAAGCAAGGCAACTTTGTCAAGTTCCATAGCACGGGTTTCCAGTAGGGTGACATCGTGGCAGCTGCTGATGATGCTGGTCCCAATAATCAGATTTCAAGCTTCGTGCGCAAATGTTCGTCGGGTTCAAGCTCAACAATTGGACATCTACCGTGATTCCTGTGGTTTTCCCATATAACATGAAATGCATTTTGCTTTCTCATTCCCTCGTCCTCGCCCGAGACGAGTGGATAGCTTGTAAAGGGCCTCGCGCTTTTGCAATATTATGTGATCAATAAATAAAAGTTTTGTATTCAAAATCATGCTCTATTTTCTTTCTTTATTTTACTTTTTCACACAAAACAAATGGTAAAAGTTTCTTTTCTTTTTCACTTTTTAAATAGCTCATTCTAAACATATTCATAAACATGCAGAACTAATAAAACCATTGATAACAACATGGCAAACATCCATTGTAATTCTGGAATTCTAATTAACCAAGCCGAAGAAGATGGCGAGGAAGATTGTGAATTACCGGCTGAACTAGCAAGGCGCCTTGAGCACGAGCGTAGAGAGATTCAGCCACACAAAGAGCCAGTGGAAGTTGTTAATCTTGGTACTGATGAGGTCAAAAGAGAAGTCAAGGTTGGTGCATCCCTCGCAGAGCATGTACACTCCGAGTTGGTCAAGTTATTAAAAGAGTATGTTGATATCTTCGCCTGGTCCTATCAAGAAATGCCTGGGTTGGATACCAACATCGTTGAACATCACTTGCCACTCAAGCCCGGATGTCCTCCTATCAAGCAAAAGCTCAGGAAGACCAGACCCGACATGGCACTCAAAATCCGAGAAGAGGTGAAGAAGCAGCTTGACGCTGGGTTCCTTGCCACTTCCGAGTATCCTGAATGGATTGCCAACATCGTCCCAGTTCCAAAGAAGGACGGAAAAGTCATAATGTGTGTGGATTATCGAGATCTTAACAAGGCGAGCCCGAAGGATGATTTTCCTTTGCCTCATATTGATGTCTTGGTAGACAACACTGCACAGTTCTCTGTCTTTTCCTTCATGGACGGTTTTTCAGGATATAATCAGATCAAGTTGTCCCCAACTGATATGGAGAAGACTACTTTCATCACGCCAATATACTATCTGAGCAAGAAGTTCACTGATTGTGAGACCAGATACTCACTCTTGGAGAAAACTTGTTGTGCTCTGGTCTAGGCTGCTCGACGCCTACGACAATACATGATTTGCCATACTACTTTGTTGATATCCAAAATGGATCCGATAAAGTAGATATTCAAAAAGCCTTCTGTCTCTAGAAGGATTGCTCGGTGACAGATGCTGCTAATTGAGTATGATATCCAACATGTTACCCAGAAAACAATAAAAGGGAGCGTCTTGTCTGATTACCTGGCTCATCAACCTGTAGAGGGTTATCAACAGATGAAGTTTGACTTTCCCGATGAGGATGTTCTGTTTATCAGAGATTATGAGACTCCAGACCCTAATATAGGACCCGAACCAGGGGCGCGATGGACGCTCGTGTTCGACGGTGCCTCCAATTCTAAAGGTCATGGAATCGGTGCTATCCTCATCTCTCCAACAGGTTTTCACCTTCCCTTCACTGCCAGATTATGCTTTGCATGCACCAACAATATGGCTGAATACGAAGCATGTATCTACGGTATTGAAGCAGCTATTGACTTAAGAATCAAGATTCTTGAGGTCTATTGAGATTCTGCCTTGGTCATCGGTTAAGTCGGAGGGAACTTTATGACTCGGGATTACAAGTTGGTTCCGTACCAACAACACATAGCGAAGTTGATTCTTTACTTTGATGAGATCACTTTTCATCATATTCCCAGAGAGGAAAATCAATTAGCTGATGCTCTTGCAATGTTAGCATCCATGTTCAAGGTCAAGTGGAAGAATGAAGCTCCTCATATCCGCATTGATCACTTGAACGAACCAGCACACTATTTAGCAATCGAGGATGAGTCTGATGACAAGCCTTGGTTCTACGACATCAAAAGATATATGGAAAAACAGGAATATCCCAAGGGTATCACTATCACTGACAAGAAGGCTCTTAGGTGGCTTTGCGCCAAATTCTTCTTAAGTGGTGGTATACTATACAAGAGGAATTATGATTCCGTGCTGCTCAGATGCGTGGATAGACACGAAGCACACACGATCATAAGGTCCATACATGAGGGCTGCAAGGGTGTACATGTTAAAGGTCCCGCTATGGCCAAGAAGATCCTTCGGGCTGGGTATTACTGGACAACAATGGAGGTAGATTGTTACAACTTTGCCAAAAGATGTCACAAGTGCCAAATCTACGGAGACAAGATCCATGTGCCTCCAACTCCATTGAATGTCTTGACTGCACCTTGGCCATTTTCCATGTGGGGTATAGATATGATCGAAATGATCGAGCCGAAGGCTTCCAACGGTCATCGATTTATTCTGGTTGCTATCGATTACATCACCAAGTGGGTTGAAGCTGCTTCCTACGCAAACGTTACACGACAAGTGGTTGCCAGATTCATCAAGAAAGAGATAATTTGTCGTTATGACATTCCTAGCAACATTATCACGGACAATGCAAGCAACCTAAACAACAATATGATGAAGGCGTTTTGTCAAGAATTTAAGATCGAGCACCACAACTCTTCACCATATCAGCCCAAGATGAATGGCGCCGTTGAAGCAGAAAACAAAAACATCAAGAGCATTGTCTAGAAAATGGTCAAGACTTACAAGGATTGGCATGAAATTCTTCCCTTTGCACTTCATGGCTACCAAACTTCAATTCGCACTTCTACTGGGGCAACTCCGTATTCACTCGTGTATGGTATGGAGGCAGTTTTACCCATCGAAGTCGAAATTCCTTCGCTCAGAGTCATCATGGAAGCAGGCCTTGATGAAGCTGAATAGGTTCAATCCAGATACGACCAGCTGAATCTCATCTAAGAGAAGCGCCTTACAGCCGTTTGTCATGGTCAATTGTATCAGAAACGCCTCAAGCGAGCTTTTGACAAGAAAGTTCTCCCTCGAACATTCTGTGAAGGCGAACTCGTGCTCAAGAGGTATTCACCTGTTCACTCGGATCCATGAGGCAAATGGACTCCCAATTACGAAGGACCCTTTGTTGTCAAGAAGGCCTTCTCAGGCGGAGCCCTGATTCTCACCACAATGGATGGGGAGGAATTGCCATCGCTCGTGAACTCTGATACAGTTAAAAAATATTATGCCTGAAAAAAAAAGGATAAAAGTCCGCTAGATTGACATCCGCAAGGACAATCTAGGCAAAAATGGACGTCCCGATGGACCGAAAAAAAGAAATGTCCATGCAAAAGTTAGGGACAACGGAAAACAATGATAGCCCGCTAAGTTGAAAACCCGAAAGGGCGACTTAGGCAAAAATGGGCATCCTAGTGGACGAAAAAAATATATGTGAAAGCATGTCCAGGGAAAAATTAAGGATAAAGGAATTTTACTGTGAACACTTGATCCTCTTTTCATCACGGCTGGACCTCAGACGGTAACAGAGCAGTCAAATCAACATCAACTGGTGCAAAGCGTTGGAACCTAGACTTACAGTGGATGGTGGCCAATGTTGTAATCAATGCAAAGCATAATTTCCCTTTGCCATTTACTTTTGTTTTTCATTTTTATTGCAAAGTTCCTCATCAAGGAGTTTGCATCCTTCTATACACTTTATGTACAAAATTTTCACATTCAATAAAATGCATTCTTTGTCATCTCAATTTGTTCTCATTCCAGTATTTTGTTTGCAAAATAAACAATTATTTGTGATCACATAATACTAAAAAGCGTTGAGAACAATAAAAAGCTAAATCAATCGAGAAAGCATTATGCATTGCATGTGTTACCAGTAACTCCTGTAGGATAATCAGTAATATCCATTGGTAAGCCTAACGCCTGGCGGACAGTGTGATGGTTCTGTGAAGAAGTTGTTGTCTCCTCAGTAGTTCCTCAGCAGAGTCATCATTCTCCCCAGCAGGTTGTCAAGGTGTTCCCAGCAAAGACGGTTTGCTCTCTTTTCCCCAGCAAGGGTTGTGCATCGTCTCCAATGGTTAGGAACTATTTGTCACCAACAACAGTGGTTTTGCCTCAGCTGAGTCAACATGATTCGGAAACTTATTTTCCCCATGCAGAGCCAGTCTTGGTAGGAAGGATTGATTTAATTCTTTCGTCCCCAACGGAGACAACCATGGTGATTTAGAAACCTGAGATGTTCTCAGTTCCTTTCCCCGGCGGGACCATCATCCTTTGTGAACTCTCTTCTCCAACAGATTTTGTCTTTATCTGTGGGTCCTCTCCACGGTCGAAGGTGTCGAGGTCATTTTGCTACGATTTCTGCCTAACCGCCTCGCTGTGCCTTATCTTGCGCCTTCGCATTGCATGATATCAAGCATCATGTAGAAACGCATACATAGCATATGCATCGATCATACTCCCTCTCTTTTTTGCCTGACTTATCTCCTGGCAGATTTTCAGCCAAACGTTGCACTTTATCTTTTCTACCCTTGCACCACTCTGTTTGTTGCCGTCGGCCAAATTCTCGAGCTACTCTTTTATTTAATCCCCTTTTACGTCGAATCATTGAAAAGCTGGTGCAATTCGTACATTCGGGTCCAAGAGGATTAAATAGGGGCAGCTGCCGTAACCCGAAATTTGACCTCCCTCTTTTGCCTTTTGCATAAGCATTCGCATTCGCATCGTTAGCATACGCATTCGCACTTTTCTCTGTGTGTTTCTTACCGCAGGATATTCAGGTTTTTCAAGCCCGATTAATCATATCCTCACAAGATCATCGCGTCATCAAAACAAGCACAAAATGAAGGTTTGCATACCTATTCATCAAGACAAAAGGTGGAAAACCACAACCGGGACTCCAATATCATTTCCTGAGCAATTTGGGAAAAAATTAACTGAAGTAACCGGTTAACGCATGGTGAGTAACCAGTTACTCAGTGCAATTTTGAAATTCCTGCTGCATTTTTGAGACAACAGCCATGCACTCTCTTTGGTCATTGATCCTACAGTGTTCTAGCAGTGTGTGGAATATTCTAGACATCTCTAGACATTTCAAGACATTCCAAGTGCATTTATTCCAATGTCTCACTCTAATTCAAGTGCACCATGTCCCTTGTTTTCCAAGTATATCAACCTTTGGATGATGGAGTGCACCTTGGGATTGTTACCGAGTTGGTTCTAACTAACCGAGTTAACCGCCTTGACTCGGTGAGTCAAGTCCAACTAACTCCTAGCCTAGTTCCAAACCCAAAGCTAATTCCAAACCAAATTCCAAACCATCTCACACTCCAAACCTAAAATCTATATAAACTCACCTTCACCCATTTTCAAGGACCTTCGACCATTTGCTCCATCTCACTCTCAATTCTCCCACATTCCCTCTGAATTTCTCTACTACATCTTCATCTTCATCTGAATTCTCTTCCAAAACCTCAACAAAGCTTATTTCTACTTTGAAGGATAATCACTTTTACATCAAAAGTGATTATTTCTTGAGCTCAACCTTCATCATTCTTGCTATTACACTTGGATTTCTGGAGTTATTTCAGCGTTTGGATTAATCTTGAGTATTTGCTGCAACCTCCAACGGTTCGAATTCGCATTTTGGAGCTTTATCGTATTTTGCTCGATTTCGACACGTCTCGTCGCTAAATTGAAGATTCCTCTAGTTTTCTTTGATTTTCTGCATCAAGAATCCTTTGCAACAATCACCAAGGCACATCTCGGCCTTGTAGGTTGGTGGATCTATCTTTTCTCTCTGTTTCGATTGATTTCGCGCGTTTACGTTGTGATTTTGATCATGTTCGGTTTGATTTACCATGCAATTGTTTGATCTTTGATCTTCGTGATTATTGATTTCAAGTTGTGTTTAACTGCCCTTACATGATGTAATTTTCGTGCACAAATTTGTATTTAAGCATGTGGTAGTTTGCATAAGTGAATATGTGCTGAGAATCACTTTTGAAAAGCTGTTTTTACTGTTTTTTTTTACCACTGTTCAGTGGTAACCGGTTAACGTATAGTGGTTAACCGGTTACTCAGTGCAATTTTCACCCAGAACGCTAATTTTCAAGCAAGTAACCGGTTAACGCATGGTGAGTAACCGGTTACCGCTGAACATAATGGCCATTTTCTTGCATTTTCAAGTGTGTTTGCCATGCTTTCTTCATTTTAACTTCCATTGATTATCATGCTTGATTTTATGGATGTTCTAAATGTCATTTCACTTCTGGTTGAGGCATATTCCTGAACTTTCGAGGCACATTTTCGATTATTCATTTGTTTCATATTCTTAGCATTGTATGAACATAATCCTTCTTGCACTATCTTTGTTCACATGATACGTGATTTTGTGTGGCATTTTGATGATCATTTGGCACTGTTTTGCACCTTCCATTTCAGTTTGCATTAAGTTTATTCTTCACGGATAAACTTAATCTTGTGTAATCAATAATTCACTCCTTTGTGCTTTAATGACTTATCATCCTCTTTGGAAAGTTGTTAGCATATTTCTCCCTAGATTAATTGATCGAAACACGTTTTGATTAGTTGATCTTCCCCTTTCCTCTCTTTAGGCTTCCTTTAGAGCTTTCTCTCTCGTTCCCCCGTGGAGTTGGAGTTTCGTGCTGCGCTTTGCATCGGAGCAATGTACAAATTGATGACGTTATGTTGTCTGTTTCTCTACGCAGGAGCACTGTACAACTTGGAGCTGTTGTGTCGTCCGGTTCAACTTCTGCATTACACCCTGTGTGTGTTATGGAAGGAATGAGAAGGGAGAATTCCTACTCTCATTCTGACTACTTCAGGTAGGGGACGAATGACCCTGTGCTTGGCTTAGTCATCTCTATCTCCAGGCGGTAATGTGCTTTCTTTCCCCAGTCGAGTTAATCCTTGATCACTCTTCTCTCTTTGCAATCTTCTTTCGATCCTTGATCACTCCTATCTCTTTCAATCTCTCATTTTGATCAATCACCATCCTTCTTGGTTAAGATCATTATTCTTGCGTTAGCAATCTCTCTTTTTTCCATTACTCCTTTCTTCATGTAATCAATCATTGCTTTTTGATTCCCCTGAAGAGTCTCAATTCTCTTTCTTTGGTCCAACACAGTTTTCCTGTCATGACCGTTTTTTCCCCAGGAGTTCGCAACCTTCTCTTGGTTCTTCTCCTTTGTTTGGTTAATCACTGTCGGTCAGTTAAAACACCAATGTTTGCACTCCTTCTCAGTTAACCACAGTCCGTCTATTAAAACACTGAGTTCCTTGGGTTAATCACCTTCTCTTGGTTAATCACCCTTTTCTTCAGTTAACCACGACCTGTCTGTTAAAATACTGAACCCCCTTTTTGAGTTAATCACCTCCTCTTGGTTAATCACTCATTTCTCCCGGTTAAACACAGTGTTTTGTTAAAAAACCGAATCCCTTGCAGTCGGCAACCTTTCTTGGTTCGATACTTGCACCCTTTGGGCTAGTAACCTCTTTTGGTTCAATACCCTTCTTCGTTGGTCAAGTGTTGTTTGTTCAGTCGTACCAACATCCCTTTTGGGTTACGACCTTCGATCGGTCCTACACCCGTTCTCCTGGTTAATCACAATTTTCTCTATTAAAACCAATGCTTCTCTACCTCCACAGAGTTGTATTCCTTTCTTTCTTCAGTTAATCACTGTTTATCAGTTAACATACCGATACCCCTCAGAGTCAAACATTTCTCTCTTATTCCCTTACTCTCTTGGTTATGACACCATTTCTTTTGCATCCCCAGCGGATCTTTCTCCATCTCTTGTTCTTGGTTTTGACACCACCTCTTTCATCCCTTTGTTTCTTCCTTGTTTTGTTTTCCGTTCAGTTCCCCGAACTATGGAAGCTCTGATTCTGCATTCTTTCAAATGTCAGATACGTAGGCATGAGATCGCAATGATCTCGACGAGCACACTTCCACCTTTCTTCCGTCTTCCTCCTTTCTTTCTTCCTTGTTTGTCCCCTGGTTCCCTGAACTACGGTGCTCTGACTTCCTCATTGCACTATGAGGGTACGTAGGCACGAGGACTTTGTTCCTCCACGAGTACTTTCTTTCTTTCTTTTCTTTTTCCCCTTTATCTCTCTCCTTCTTTTAGCTAGAAGGCTTTAGATGGATAACCCATCCAAGCCTAGAAGCAAGCGAAATAGTTCCCGTCGAGTATGACGGGTGCGTTAGGTGCTAATACCTTCCTTTCGTATAACCGACCCCCGTTCCCGTTTCTATTCCCCCTGGGTTTTATCGATATTTTGCCTGTCCTTTGGGACTAAATAAAGTTCGGTGGCGACTCTGTTGTTATCTCTGAGTGTGTGATTCACTCAGGGGTAAACCAGCCATCTTCACATTCTAATCATTGGAACACCATCCTTTGGAGTCAAGGAAGCTGTCCAGATCATCATCTTGCATCTGTAACACCTACATTGCAAAATTTGATTCTCACTTGCAAGGTAAGCTTCCTTAAATCTGAACTCTATGATCCATGCATCATAAATGTGTTTACAAGTTACCAACATGTTTCTGCACTTATGTAGAGTGTTTCCCCTTAATTAATTGCTTTGTATCTATCGTGTATGGAGTTTCATAGTGTTCTTGCAAAAATTAGGTTTCATCTGTTCTTCATATGGTTTCCCACTCTACACTTAAAAGAAATGCAATTAATTGGTATCATTGAAATCCTTGTCAAAAAATGAGCAACTTTCATGTTTAAAAAAGTCAATTTCATTACATATTCAGTGAGATAGAGGAGTTTTTGTAAATTTGAGGAAGAAGAAGATGGCCTTGGCACCATTTTTCAAATTTTTGAATTTTTAAATATTTAAATATTTTTCAATTAATTTCAAAAATTCATATCTCTCTCATTTTTTATCTTTTTCAAATGACTTTTCAAACATATATCATTTATACATTTTAATATTTAATTACACAAAAAAAATCAAAAAAATATTTTATATTTGATATATGTTGAATTTTTCAAAGAATTTCTTTTTAATTGTTTTAAACATTTTTAAGTAAATTATTTTTCTTGATTTTTCAAAACCAATTGATTTTCAAATAATCTTGTGGATTAAACATCTATTTCAAACATTTTTCAAAGTTCACAACATGTTTTTAAATATATTTGATATTTTATATAATTTTTTATTTAATTTTTCTTTGAAAAATGTATTTTAATTAGAATTAGGGCTTTTCCTTGATTTTAAATTTTAAAACTTCATTTGAAACACTTTTGGGCCTCTAATAGAGTGCAAGCCCCAACCCCTTTTATAAATAAATAATTTTGGGGCCTCTGTCATAGTATAAGCCCCAGTGCGATTATCAGAATAACGGTGCATCCACTGTTTTCATCTGGGCCTCTCATTGACTATAAACCCCACTTTCCTTCTTTTCAAACACTTTTAGGCCTCTAATAGAGTGTAAGACCCAGTCCCTTTGTACATAAACAAATTTTGGGCCTCTGCTATAGTATAAGTCCCACAATGTCTTTCGGTATCGCAGTGCGATCACTATTTTCAAAACAAGTTATCTAGGCCTCTCCTTGAGTATAAGCCCCAATCTTTTGTCTATAAACTTTGTTTTAAACAATAAACAACTTCCATGGGCCTCTCCTTGAGTTGTAAGCCCCATACCTCTGTTTTCAAAATCATCTGTCTGTTTTAAACTAGTACTAAGAGGAGCATTATTCCCAGTGAAACTGCTCTTAGACCACTTGGGCCTCTCTTTGAGTTATAAGCCCCAAACATTATTTTCTTTTAAACAACTTTCTTTTAATTCAAATTCAAACTCACAGTTTTCTCAAAACTTTCTTCAATTTCTCAAAACCCTAATCATATAGTTAAAATCATACAATCAATCACAATACACTTGGGCCTTTTTTTAGAGTGTAAGACCCAACATCTTTTCAATTCAATGCATGTTGTTTATATACCTATTAATTCACTTATCTGTATATACTTGTGCATATCTATCTAGAGTTTCCCCAGTAGTTAGGTATACACTTAGGTCAAACCAGAGGTTACTTCTAACATAGTCAATAACTAGTTCCCTCATAGGAAACTTCCCTCAATACAGTCTGCCTCCTCTTAGGCTTTATTCAATATGGAACAGAGAAAGGCATTATTCCCAATGAAACTTTTCTCAAGACTATCAAAAATTAGAAATATATATAAAATAAATTAATTTCCCCAGAGAGGATTAATTCCCGGTGAAACCTCTTTTGAATTTCTTCAAACCTTAGAACTGTTCAACAAAGAAAGGATTATTCCCGGTGAAATCTTTCTTGAACTTTTCTTAGGCTTGGACCAACAGGCTTCTTAAAAGTTCCCCACAACCTCCTATTGGGCTTAGTACAAGGACTACCAGGCTTCTTAAAAGTTCCCCCAACCTCCTTTTGGGCTTGATACAAGGACCCAAAGGCTTCCTAAAAGCATAGGATAGAATTTAGTCATCTATACTAGTTCAATCCTCAGGAGAGTCAAAACCCTAGAACATCCAGTCAGTCAAGAGTTGATCTTCATCTCTTGAACCAACAGCCTCCTCTTGGGCATCATACAAAGATCTCTCTCTAACCAGAGTCTACCTCTTCTTAAGAGACTTGGACACTCTCAGCCTCCTCTTGGGCTTCATACAAGTAGACTTGGAAAGTCTCACTCTCATAGTCTCCTTTTTGACTTAACATAAAGACCCACAGGTTTCGTAAAGGCATAGGATAAATCCTGATCATTTTACTAATACACCAGCCCCTAGAAGAGTTAAAACCTCTAAGGCTTTCAAAGTCACCTTTTAACTTTATTTAACCCCCAACAAAGCTTAACTTTCACCTTAAAAATCCCAGTCAGGGTCAATTTACCATCAACAAATCCCCAACAGAACCAGAGCCTCATGGCATCTGGTAATTCAACTCTTCCCTGATTCCCCAGCAAGAGTTAGTTTCCCTTTGGATTCCCCAATACAGTTTAGTTCTTCTCCTGGATTTCAATAAATCCTCAGCAAGAGACAGCCTCCTCTTAGGCTTTATATAATGATTTTCCCAGTTAGCCTCAATCTTGGGCTTTGTATAAGACAAATATAACACTCCCCAAAGGAGTCATTTTTTTCAGCCTCAACCTTGGACTTTGAACAAGGCAAACAAAAAAAAACATACCTTCAGATGAGACCATGAGTCCTCTCTGTAGGAAGTTACCTTTTCTATACATCACATATCAAAACAAACAATCAAAACCTTTTTCCAAATAATTATTGTAAGTGGCAGACTTGTTGATTCAAAATCCAACCTGGAGTCTTTCCCTTATCTTGGCTAAAACTTCTCTTTCATATAACTGATATAAGTGGCAAGCCTCTAGATTCTACACATCCAAGCCAGTGTCCCTCTCTTAGCATGAAAGATTCATAAAGAAAAAAGTGGCATTGCTCTACACTGAGTTAAAGCTTCTTCCTTCATGACATCTCTCTTATAAAAGAAATTATGGCATTGCTGGATTCCATAAATCTCTGTTAAAGTAATCCCCCCTTTATAACCAATTTCTCAGCATCTGTGATGAATAAGTGAGATATTTCCCTTTAGAGATGACAAACTCTCTCTCTCTCTCAGCCACCCTTTTAGCTTCAATCTTAGGCTTTGAACAAGACACAAATACTCTACTAGCTTCAATCTTGGGCTTGGAACAAGACACCCATATTTTTTCCTCCCATAGAATAGGAGGAACTACGATTGCTCTGATATCCTAAATCTCTTTACGGGAATACTTAGCCATAAGATTGCAAAATCTTAGAGAGCACACAAATAAAAAATCTTAGGTCAAACACTTTCCTAAAAACAATAGAAAACCCGAAAACAACAAAAACATTCTCTTAACCCTCCCAAAGGAGAAACTTTCCCAATCCATAGCAGATAAACACAAGAAAGCATTTCAAACAGCATAAATACATGTAAAAGAAGGTTCCTATAGATTACTATAGATACTCTGGGTGTTCATAGCTACCCTTTGTATAACCAAACCCCGTTCCCCGATCTCTTAGCATTTGTTAAAGAAAACATTTGCGTGCAGGGTTAGTTTAAGATATCTCCCCCTTCCTTTTAAGCTTCATAGGATAAATACTGAAATCAGAAAGTAGCACCAAATATGCGGTAGGTGGTAACGTCACCAAAAAACCAACACTACAGTCATATGTTGTCTAGGGAAGTTGATACTAGTGGGAGAATACCCACCAAAGATTGGAAGTTGCTGGCATTGCTATCACTTGGAATAATTTTAAGAATAAGTTTATGATCAAGTATTTTCCAGTTGATGTTTGTTACCTTAATGAGACTGAGTTCTTGGAGCTAAAGCATGGTAACATGTTTGTGGCTGACTATGTAGCCAAGTTGTAGGAGCTATCCAGATATTGTCCTCACTATAATGGTGTAAATGCTGAAGGTTCCAAGTGTGTGAAGTTTGAAAATAGTTTGCGTCTAGAGATCAAGCAGTTTAATGGATATCAGGAGATTCTCCACTTCTCAGTGCGGGTTAACTAGTGCAGGATCTATGATGAAGATACTAGATCAAGATATACTCACTATAAGAGTGTGAATGAGAGTAATTTTTCTGATTAGAATCTTGGAAAGCTGTATGCAAACCCAAGTGCCAAAGGAAATCAGAAAGCTGCATCTCGGGAATGGATTTAGTAGGGGAGTTACTCAATTTCCTCCGAAATGTGGATGGTGTGGTAATATAGGTCATCATGTCCCTGAGTGCAAGAATACAACTCCAACTTGTTTCAATTATGGAGAGAAAGGTCACATCAACACCTATTGTTAGAAAACGAAGAAAGAACCAGGTGAAGGTCAAAATGTTCAGGTTAATGGGAAAGTTTTTGCTATTGGTGGTGTTGAATTCTCAAGATTGGATAATTTAATTCGAGGTACGTGTTTTATAAATGTTATCCCTTTGATTGTTATCATTGATATAGGTGCGACGCATTTATTTATAATGATTGTGTTATCAATTTAAACCCAATAGTGTCTTCTATGAAAGGTAATATGGCCATTGATACTCCAGCTAATGGTTTTTTAATCACTTCGTTGGTTTGTCTAAATTATACTCTACACATTTATGGTAAAGATTTTGGAGTTAACTTAACCTGTTTACCCCTAAGTCAACTAGATGTTATTTTGGGAATGAACTAGTTAGAGTTCAACCATGTTCACATAAATTATTTTGATAAGACTGTGATATTTCCTGAGTCAAAAGAGAGTAAAGACTTGAGGTTTATATCCGTCAACCAAGTAGAGATGTCCTTGAAACAAGATGCTCAAGTGGCCATGATGTTTGCTTCCCTGAAAGTAGAGAGTGAAACTATGATTGTTAATCTTCCTATTGCGTGTGATTTCCCAGATGTTTTCCCTAATGATATTGGTGATTTTCCTCTTAATCGCAAATTATAATTTGTAATAGATTTAGTACCAAGTACTAGACCTATATCCATGGCATTGTATATAATGTATGCATCAGAGTTGAGTGAGTTGAAGAAGTAGCTAGAAGATTTGTTAGAGATGAAGTTTGTCAAGCATAATGTATCACCTTGGGGAGCACCAGTGTTGTTAGTCAAGAAGAAAGATGCAAGCATGAGATTGTGTGTGTATTATCGAAAGTTGAATAAGGTCACTATTAAAAACTTGTATCCTCTTGTGCGGATTAACAATCTCGTGGATCATTTAGTAGGAGCTCGTGTGTTTAGTAAGATTGATCTGAGGTATGGTTACCATTAAATTAGGGTGAAGATGGAGGATATACCTAAGACTCCATTCAAAACCCATTATGGTCATTAAGAGTATTAAATTATGCCTTTCAGTGTGTCAAATGCATCAGGAGTATTCATGGAGTATATGAATAGGAATTTTCACCCTTACTTGGATCAGTTCATCGTGGTGTTTATAGATGATATTATGGTATACTCTCATTCAGACGAAGAGCATTTAAGACCCCTGGGAGTCGTGTTGTAGACCTTGCAAGATAATAATTTGTATGCCAATCGTTCCAAGTATGATTTTTGGCTAAAAGAGGTATGTTTCTTTCGGCATGTGATCTCTAGTGGTAGTGTAGCAGTGGGACCGTCTAAAGTCGACACGATATTGCAGTGGGAAACTCCTAAGTCAGTTATCAAGATCAAAAGTTTCCTAGGTTTGGTCGGTTACTATAGAAGGTTCATGAAAAGATTTTTGAAGTTGGTCTTGCCTTTGACCTAGTTAACCTGGGGCCTCCAGATGGAAATTTTCATCTGGGCATTAGACAATACTTCAAAGCATAACCCTAAATACTCTAAGGGACCTCATAAACCCAATCATCAAGTCAATTTGACCTTAGGGGATGCCTTCACTAAAAAATCAGGAATTAGGGTTTCTTGATCTAATTCACCCCTAAGTTGTCTTTTGGGACAAAACATGAGCCAAGGCCTCAAGACATGATTTGAAGGTCTCTAATAAACCACCTTGATCCATTTGCATCAAAGGATTGATCCAAGAAGCTTGGTTCACAAGTTTCAATTTCATCAGGACCACAATTAGGGTTCTGAGGAAAAAGTCAACTGTACCTTTGACCGTTGACCAAGACATGCTCCCAAACCTTGGGACATGATTCAATACACCCTATAACACCTATGGAACATATCCGTCAAGTTTGATTTAAGGCAAGGACTTGACTTCATAGAGGATCGCACAGTTTGGAATTCATCTGGTAAAAAGTCAATTGTGCATAAAAGTCAAAGTTTGACTTTTTGAGATTTTTCATAATTATGGTTCCTTAACCCTAAAATGATGTTAATGTGTGATTGGAATCATCATTCATCAAGAAAAATCAAAGAAAGTGGGATAACTTGTAAAAGGGGTAACCATAAAAACTTAGAATTTTTTCTAAGTTATGAAATAAAGTGGCTAGGGTGCCAACTTCCAAGGATCATAACTTGAGATCCAAGCAACCATTTTGGCTGATCCAAAGATGGATTTGTAGCCCTCATGGCATACTTCAAAAGTGTCAACTTAAATCTTCATGGATTTTAAGTTATGGAGTGATAAAAATGGATGAAAACATGAAATGTCACTTTTTCCAACACTTAGTGAAATTTTCACTAAGTCAGAATCTGTCTAGCTTTTTTTCAAAATGTAGGAGGATTTTTCACTTGGATCCAAAAAGTTTCAAGACAAACTATGTTCACACATATGTTGTATCACATAAGGGCTTTCCAAAATGTCCAAGAGCTTCATCAAACTCCATCTGAGCTAGGAGTTATGACAGCTGCAACATGCCTTGCTGCAAACTGTCTTGGCAAGGCAGACTTGTGCATGAAGGCATGATTTGCTCAAATTGTGCAATTCCAAGCATGCTTATCCATCTGAACACCTCAAGGGGGAACAACCAAGGGACAAACACTGATCCATCAGCCTCCCAAGTCCAAGATTCCCAAAGTAGCATGTCAAACCCTAAAAAGCCTAAAGGAGGCCAAAACTCCAATTTTGTTTCCAAGCATTCAATGGATGCACCAAGGTGGCATGAACTAAGCCATTTCCAACTGAATGAGTCAAGGATAAGCTCTGAACCAAAGAACCATAGGCCTGTGCTCTAACCTCTAGTCAATGGCTAGAGGAGACTTAAGATTTCAAAGTGATGCAATTGGACAATGAGCTGCTGCATTTACCATTCACTATTGCATGAAAACCAAACTTACTCTACTATAAATAGAGCTCATTTGTGCTCAGTTTGAGTACACCAAAGCACTACAACACTTGCATTTCTCAAAATCTCTTTCTCTAGGCCAAAATGCCTTCTTTTGCAAGGTAACTATGAGTTTTTGAGTTAAAGAGCATTTCCATCACAGCTCATGATCCAAACACATCCAATATGTCATACCTAAGCTGTCCAAACTCTCATAAGTGACCTGTAACACCAAAATCACAAAGTCCCCTCTCAAAACCTCAAAATAGGACTTTTTTGCATTTTTCAAGCCATGTCTTGATTGAGTCACTTCCAAAACCAGATCAAGCCTCAAACATACTCCAAATATCATCCTTTAACTCTCCCAAATGGTTCTCCACATCTGGAACACCATTTGAGAGAGTTGCTATATTGGCCACTTTTGCCCCTTTTGCAAGAAAGAGCTCAAACTTGTTCCTGAGGATTCCAGTTGATTCCAACTATTCTAAAATCTTCTAAGGGATCATTTGAGGGTGTCCAAAGCATCAATTTATTTCTGGAACAAAGTCCTTGACAGATTGTCCAAAAAGCTCCTAAAGAGGTAAGTGATAATACGATATTACATAACATATTTGCCTTGATTTACATTAAATTATTTCATCATTTTCGTTTATTCACGTTTTATTTGCAAGTGTTCAAGTTCATTTTCAGGTATTTTATCTCAATCAACCTGCATGAGAAAAGAAGGAAGAATAGGGAAGAAAAGAGAAGAAAAGAAGAAAGTTGACAGCAAAATTAAGTTTCTGCACTCAAAGAGCATGGCGACCGTCACAAGGCATGTGGCGACCATAACATATCCTTAGTATGACCCTCGTCACAAAGACCATGGCGACCGACACAGATGTTTTCCTCAGAATATAATTTAAATTACGTGGACTACTCAACGGTTACCAGTGTCAATTCAACCCACGATCCAAAGTTCAACCAGTCAAGGAAATATTCAATGAAGTGACTCATATATTTCCGGCCACTAACATCCAACTTGAGATTTTTTTCTCTCTTTCACGACAACTGCTTAACACTATTAAAGGGAGACAGTTAGGAACATTTGGAGATATCTCTACCTTACGACATTTTTTCTGGAGTTCAGAGCTTTTAATTTCTTTTGCTTTCCCATTTTACCTTCGAAGCACTTAAATAGCAATAGTTTCCTACACCGGGGAACTATTGCACCATAGTTAGTTAGTTTACTTGTTCTAAGTCTTCATCATTTAAGCAAGCAAATCCTGCCGACTTGTGGAGGGTTGTAATTTCAAGACTCCATTGTTTTCCAGGTTTTTATTAATTAATAAGCATTGCCTTTATTTTTATACTATGTTTGAATTAATGTTTTACCTCTACTTTCTGTGTATGTTTGTACTTGTTACGATGTCCGGCTAAATTCCTCGATTCCGGTATGTAAGGATTATCGACGAAAGGGATTCTGAAATTTATTGGCATCAAATACTTATAAAATATTTGTCTGGTTTTGTTTCTAAATAACTAATTCAATACTGTTTGTTACGAGAATAAAAGCAAATTAAGGTTAAAATCAATAAAACGAGAGTTTGAGATTTTAACCGGATAGTAGTAATTAGACATTAACTTTAAACACAGCGAGAGCGCTTTAAAGTTAATTAGACCTCATTAGTTTCCAAAAAGTATTTTTACATATTAAATAAGACAGCGAGAGCAAGCATTTTTATTTAAGAATATAACCAGAGTCAAAATCCACGAGAGTGCTAGATAAAGGTTTTCAAATTAATGTTTTCTACTGATAAACGTTTTAGCAATCGAAGCATGCCAATGATTGCTTGAATCCCCGAAGTTGATAGGAATTACGTACCGGTGTCCCGTATTTGAATAATTCTTAAATCCTAGTTTAATTCCCGTTATTCTTTAGATCTTTTAAAAATCATCAACCTTAGCTAAACATAGTAACACCCCGATAACACTAGTTTGATTATGAGTCCTTGTGGGTTTGATATCTTTTAAAACTACGCGATTAGACTGTGCACTTGCAGTTAGTAACCCCGATAGACTCATAAAGTCGCGATCAAGTTTTTGGCGCCGTTGCCGGGGATTGATTTAGTCAATAGTGCGATTCCTTTGTTGCGCCGTATAGACTAAGGTAACAAATTCCCTAATTTGCCGGTTGTATGCCAGGTACTCGCTTAAAAGGCGAAGACCTACGCAGCCGACAGACGGACCTGAGCGTCTTCTTAGCGTAAAACGTTGAATTAGAGAATACTGTTTAGAACACAAAATTCCTTTTCCTGACTCTGAATCTGAATCTAAACCTGAAACTGAACCAGGCATGGCCGAAGGACCTCAAAACTGTCCTCTTAAGTACTATGCCATTCCTTCGCAGGCTGAAACACATAACAACATCGCTGCCCCTGCCATCGAGGCAAATAACTTTAAGCTAAAACCTTCGTTGTTGTCAGCTGTACAACAGAACCAATTTTCTGCTGGTCCCACGGAGGACCCGAACTTACATTTGTCAGTGTTCTTGCAATATGTAGACACAGTGAAAGCAAATGGTGTCAGCCCCGAAGCAATAAGACTACGTCTTTTCCCTTTCTCATTAAGAGATAGAGCTAGAGCTTGGTTCCAATCTCTACCGTCCAATTCTGTCACTACGTGGAATGAGTTGAAGAAGGTATTCTTAGCACGATATTTCCCACCAAGCAAGACGGCTATGCTAAGAGCCCAAATTAATGGATTCAAACAAAAGGACAACGAATCTCTTTTCGAAGCATGGGAAAGATACAAGGACATGATGAGGCTTTATCCACATCACGGTCTAGAAGAGTGGTTGATCATCCATACCTTTTAAATTGGTCTCTTGTATAACACAAGAATGACAATAGACGCTGTTGTGGGTGGCGCACTAATGGATAAATCCTACGCTGAGGCTCATGCACTTATCGAAAGTATGGCTCAAAATCACTATTAGTGGGGAAGTGAAAGAACCTCCATAGAGAAACCTCCGACGAAAGGCAGGATGTACGAGATAAGAGGCCTTGACCAAGTAAATGCTAAGGTAGATGCTCTTACTCAAAAGGTTGAAAGTTTGACCCTAACACCTACAGCCACCGTGGCTGCCGTAGCTCCAAATTACGAGTTATGCGGAGTTCCTGGGCATGCTGCCCCTGAATGTCAAATTTTAACAGGAGTTTCCACGGACCAAGTGAATTATGCTCAAGGAAACCCTTACTCAAACACCTATAACCCATGTTGGAAAAACCATCCGAACCTTTCGTACAAAAACAAAAGCACTTTGTATGCGCCTGGACAAGCACCTGTTGTACCACCAGGGTATCAAAAGGCTGCCATAGCTGCTCCTAATGTTCCTAGAAAGTCTAACCTTGAAATAATGATGGAGAACTTCATTGCTGCACAAGCTCTACAAAACAAGGAGTTCCTTAACCAAAATGTTCACACTAGTGAGCAAATTAAACAATTAGCCAACAAGGTCGACGCTCTAGCCACTCACAACAAAATGTTAGAAACACAAATCTCACAAGTGGCTCAACAACAAGTTGTTACCGCTGCCCCAGCTGGTAATTTTCCAGGACAACCTCAACCTAATCTGAAGGGGCATGCAAACGTTATAACACTTCGGAGTGGAACATAACTAGATGGACAAACTGATCCAAGGATAAAAAATCCAGCCATGTATCAAAAGCCTAGTAACGAGTCTGAAAAGGAAGATGAACCAAAGGAAAACGAAAAAGAAGATGATGGCAAAGAGGCCGAAGAGAAAGAAGAACCATATGAGCCTCCGCCACCTTAGAAACCACCTATCCCGTATCCTCAAAGATTCACTAAATCTAAAAACATAGAGAAATTTAAGAAATTCGTTGAACTTCTGAAACAATTGAATGTTACAATACCTTTTACAGAAGCAATCACGCAAATGGCCTCCTATGCTAAGTTCTTAAAAGAAATTCTATCTAATAAGAAAAAGCTCGAGGATACTGAAACCGTTATGGTTACTGCAGAGAGCAAGCATATTAAATGAGACAGCGAGAGCAAGCATTTTTATTTAAGAATATAACCAAAGTCAAAATCCACGAGAGTGTGAGATAAAGGTTTTCAAATTAATGTTTTCTAGTGATAAACGTGTTAGCAATCGAAGCATGCCAATGACTATTTGAATCCCCGAAGTTGATAGGAATTACGAATCGGTGTCCTGTATTTGAATAATTCTTAAATCCTAGCTTAATTCCCGTTATTCTTTAGATCTTTTAAAAATATCAGCCTTAGCTAAACATAGTAACACCCCGGTAGCACTAGTTTGATTATCAGTCCTTGTGGGTTCGATGTCTTTTAAAACTACACGATTAGACTGTGCGCTTGCAGTTAGTAACCCCGATAGACTCATAAAGTCGCGATCAGTAAGCATCACAACTTGAACTCTTTGAAATATGCATTGCTTTGAGGTCCACTGATCATGCACATCTCATACATGTTATATTTGTTGTGTTTGAACCAATTCATCATGTAATTCATGCCTGTAACAAGAGATAGCATAGAAAATGCAATTATAGGCCTATTTCAAGAACACTATCGGGTTTTGAAATAGGAGCCTCATCTGAAAAAACCACCACCACCATTGAATTCCTTGTGAAATTCAAGGCATGATATACCTAAATTTTGTCCCAATCTATGGAGAAATGAGAAAGTTACAAGCTTCACGTTTTTGGCCAAAATCTTGCCTTGCCTTGCCTTGGCCAGGCCAAAAACAAGGCATGCCTCATATATCCATGGGGTGGTTTTGATACACGGATGTATCACCACCCCAGTGGTAGGAGGCGCGCACTGCACACAAGAGGTCTGGGGTTCGAATCTCCCTCGCCCCAGATCCTCTTTTTTTTACCGTTTTTCTACTTTTTATCATTTTTCATATTATTTTTAAATGATTTGAAAAATTAATAACTCTCTCAATTTTAATCATTTTTGGTTGATTCTTTTTCTGAAAAATCACAAAAATGTTGAAATATTTTATTCCACAAAAAAAAAATAAGATTTATATTAATTATTTAATATAGTTGATATTTTTATAAATAAATTCATTTTTTATTATTTTTAAACCTTTTAAAAAATGAATATTCTCCTTGAAAAATCAAGACCAAATGAGTTTTAATTCATCTTGTGGTTAAATATCATTTTTCAAACCTTAACCAAAAATCACAAGTTGTTTATTCAAACTTATTTGGTATCTTTATCATTTTAATTAATTTTCTTTGAATAATTACTTTCAAAAATGATGAAATTAGGGTTTTGTTGATTTTCATCCTAGCAAACTTTTTCAAAACACTTTTGGGCCTCTTGGTAGAGTGTAAGACCCATCCATTTGTAAATAAACAATTTTGGGCCTCAGTGTATTTTATAAGTCCCGATACCATCAGAAACCTCGGCGCGATCGCCATTTTCAAACAAACAACTGGGTCTGCCCTCGAGTTGTAAGTCCCATTTCTTTTCTTTAAAGCATTTTTGGGCCTCTTGGTAGAGTGTAAGACCCACCCCTTTGTACAGAAAACCTTTTTGGGCCTTAGTAACTTGTATAAGTCCCTGTACAAATTCAGAACAACAGTACAATCACTGTTAAAACTTGGGCCTCTCCTTGAGCTGTAAGCCCCGATCTCTATTCAAAATACTTTCTCCTTTGATTTTGAATCCAAATGTATAGTTGCTATCAAAACTTTCTTTAATTTCTTTGAACAACTAACAAAACAGCATGGAAGCTCTACAACGGGTAAGTGTTTATCCGCTTTCTTTTATCTGTTTTCATATAAATAAATGTATTGTGGGGCTGCTTCACTGTAAGTCTTCTTTCACACCTTTTAAATACTCGTCATATATCAACTGTATATGTACTAGTATAGTTATTTAGAGTTTTCCCCGACAACTATGTCTAGAACCAGGTAAAGCCCGTTGGTCACTCTTGAATACAAACAAAACTAGATCCCCATAGGATTCCAGATACAGTCTTCCCTTCTCTTGAGGCTAAACAATATGGAGCAAAGATAAAGGTAGTATTCTCGGTGAACCTTTTCTTAGACTGTCACCCTCAGAAATCGTCAAAGAAACTCTACTCCCCAAAGATGATCTTTTCTCTGTGAATGGCATCTGTTGAGTTTCTTCCAAACCCTCGAACTTTCCTGCAATGATCTCTTCTCTGTGAATTGCATTTCTTGAAATTTTCTTGGTTTGGGGACCCACAGGCTTCCTAAAAGCACCCCCGCCTCCTCATGGGCGTTGTACAAGGACCCTTCGGCTTCTTAGAAGTTCTCATGCCTTCTCTTGGGCTTAATACAAGTACCCTAACGACCTCTTAAAGGTATAAGACAGAACTTAGTCATCCTTTGGTAGAGCAGTCTTTCCAGTGTCAAACCTCTGGCCACTTTAGGGTTGATTCTCATCCCTTAAGGCCCTTGCCCTCTTTTGGGCATCTTACAAAAGATGAAACTCTTCGACACCAGTGGACTTGGGCAGTCTAAACCCCCCTTGAGTCTCAAAGACATTCTCAAGTTCCTTTCAAACATAGAAAAAAACACCGATCACTCTGGATGAATCTCCAGCAGAAACCCGGTCTCTCTCATGAGAGTTCTCCACACTTGGACCTGCCTAGGGATCTCAATAATCCCCAGCAGTAAGATAGCCTCCTCTTAGGCTTTGTATAATGATCTTTCCTCGACACAGTCAGCCTCCTCTTGGGCTTTGTACAATAATTCTCCCCCTAGAGGAGCTAACCTTTTCAGACTTTCTTGTTGAGTCAATCACTTTTCGGACTCTCTTGTTGAGTCAATCATTTTTTTAGACTCTCTTGTTGAGTTAATCACCTTTCCGCACTCTCTGGTTGAGTATAAAAGACTCCCTTGTTGGGTCAATCTCCTTTTAGCCTCCATCTCGGGCTTCGTAGGAGACAGCAAAGCACTCTCTGGTTGAGTATAAAAGACTCTCTTGTTGGGTCAATCTCCCTTTAGCCTCTATCTAGGGCTTCGTACGAGACAACAAATCACTCTCTTGTTGAGTCAATCAACTCTCAGACTCTCTTGTGGGGTCAATCACCTTTGCAAGACACTCTTGTTGAGTCCAATCTTTTAGCCTCCATCTTGGGCTTGGTACAAGACATATAAAAGCACTCTCTCGTTGAGACAAGTTCATTTCAGGCTCCCTCTTGGGCTTTGTACAAGACACATATAAACCTCCCCAACGGAATCAAAAATCCCTTTTAGCCTCAATCTTGGGCTTTGTACAAGACAGAAAGAACATTTTCTCCAGAAACGTCAAACTGTTAGCCTCCTCTTAGGCTTTATATAATGATATCCCCCAAAGAGTCAGTCTCTTTTTGCCTCAATCTTGGGCATTGTACAAGACATATACACTCTCTCGTTGAGTCGGTATTATCCAACCTCCTCTTAGGCTTTGTATAAAGAAATCCCCTAGCCAAATCAATCAACCTCTTAGCATCAAACTGGTGCTTTGATCAAGGCATACAAAAATCAACAAATCCTCTTTAGAGATGACAAATTCTCTCTCAGCCAAAACCCTTTAGCTTCATATCTTGAGCTTTGAACAAGATACAAATCACCTTTAGCTCCATGTCTTGGGGTTTGAACAAGACACCAAAATATCATTTTCCTCCCTTAGAATAGGAGGAACTACGATTGTTCTGATTTCCCTGTTTCGTTTAAATAGGAATACGTAGGTATAAGATTGCGAAATCTTAGCGAGCATACCAATCAAAAACCCCAAGTCCAGTACCTTTATACATCAATAAAAAAACATCAGATCTACTACCTTACCAAAAGCCTCACGAACAGTCCAGACACTCTATTCTTAAACGAAATAACCTAAGACAGACCCCCCTATTTTGATAGCATCTGTAAACCAACAGTTATCTATTTAAACTCAGTATGCAAGCAGGGTTAATTGGAGACATCTATTTCCCTTCCTTAATCAGCTTCACAGGATAAAAAATGAATCGAACTGTAGTACCGAAGCGATAGTGATTCGAAACCACAAAAACCGCGCTACACTAGTGATGTAATGACATAAACCAAAGGGGTTCAGAAGTTAGATTTGAGATTGATGGATCAATTAGCGCTGATTAACCAATGGAAAAGAATGGATTTCAAGGTAGAAGATAATGGGGTCATCAAGTTTCAGGACATATTTTATGTGTCGGATTTAACAGAACTTAAAAAGAGAATTCTAGAAAAAAAGTCACAAGAGTGGCTTGAATATTAATTAGTGATCTACAAAGATGTATCAAGATCTTAAAAGGACGGTTTGGTGGTCAGACATGAAGAAGGACGTTGTAAAATTTATGCACTCTTGTTGGATATATCAGAAGTCGAAGACCATTCATCATAAACTGTCTGGATTAATGCAACCTTTGAGTATTCCTGAGTGGAAGTGGGATAATACTTACATGGATTTTGTGTTGGGTTTCCTAAGACCACTAAAGTAAATGATTCGATATTGTGTATAGAGGACAGATTGACTAAGTCAACTCATTTTATATTAATAAAGATCACTTACTCTTGCAGAAGTGATGACAGTCCATCATTGCATGAAATTAGGCGAAGAATCCGAGAAAAACCAGTGAAAGATGAGCCAGCAGGAAGTAGAAAGACCAAACAATAAGGAAAAATAACTAAGTATGAAGAAAGTAGAATTAGTGAAAAATCAGGTAAAAAAAGGAGCAAAAGCATGCAACCACTGGAATAATCACGTAGAGCATCGTGCGCGCGACGTATCTGCAATAGCTCCATCGCACGTGTGATGCAGATATAATACACGTGATGTTGCCTATTTTCTAGGCATTTTTGACGTATTCTGACCCGTTCTGAGCTCTTTTTAAGGGGAATTTCTGTATTTTTGTAAGGGTTACGAATTTTGGCATTTGAAGTACGATTTTTACAGCATTAAGTGTGATTTTGAGAGCATTAGAAACCATTGGAAATCAATCATTCAAGGGAATTCATATGCGTTTCTTCTTTATTCAATTGGTATTCTAATTTTTAATATGAGTAGCTAGGCTTCACTAGGTTAGGTTGTGGGTGATGAACCTGTTTCAATATTGTTGGATTATATGTTGATTTGACTTTGTACAAAACTTTTAATCTCTAATTCTATGCAATTGTATCTTGTTCTTAAAACTTTTTATTTGAGATAATCTACTAAATTGGTTTTGGGCACATAGAGAATATTGACCTTTAGTCTATGTGTTGGACCTAGGGCAATTTTGAGACTTACTCTGGTTGACTTGGAATAGGAGACCCCAAATAGTGGCATAGGGAATTTTAATGTTTTGTGCATCGCCTAATCTTGCTTACGATGGTGGACTAGGGATAGGAAGCTCTAAGTAGTGATTAGTTAGTTATTTTATGATGGATTAGATATACCGGCTTTGTTAATTCACCATGGAATTATAGCGATAGGATCATTCATACATGGCATCAAACATCAACAATAGAGAAATAGGGGATTCAAGACAAACCTGACCGCTTTCACAAATATTGTCTTGTTCGAACATAGTTCATATGGATTCGATCTTAATTATTACTTCTTCACTATCGTACACTTACAGAGAAGTCATCAAGTTTTTGGCACCGTTGTTGGGGACTGTTGATTGCAACATGGCAACACTTGAGCAATATTTTCATTTTTTTAGTTTTTTATTGCTTTTTGTTTTATTTTCTTGTTTATCATATTACTACTGAGGTGTTTTATGTTTGTGTATACGCAGTTCAGGATCGACATTACTACCATTTGATCCAGAGATTGAAATAACCGGACGTGCTCTCAGAAAATTAGTTAGAGGAGATATTGTGGCCGAAGAGACCCCAGAAGAAGATCCACCATTGGTTTCTTCAGACACTGAAAAGGAAGATACCATGGCAGCACCAGCACCCCAAACCACAAGGGATTACTGTAAACGGACCGACGACGAACAGGTTTTTAGAGGGTTTTTACCGACAAACCCTGCTAACTTTGATATTAAGAAATTTGTGCTTTCAGGTTTAAGAGACTCGTGGGCTCATCTTGCACGCTTTTACGAAACCGCTTTGATGTGTAAACTAGATGATGTCATAGAAGACCAAGTAAAGTTACGGTTGTTTGGTTTCTCACTCATTAGAAGGGCGAAAGATTGGTTACTATGCCTTCCAAATGGAACCATCCGAACATGGAAAGAGCCGGAGGATAAGTTCCTAAAATGATTTTTCACCACCAACCAATTTACTGAGAGAAGAGCCGAAATTGTAAATTTTGAGCAACAAGACACAAAATCACTGTATGACTCATGAGAGAGGTTCAAATTATTATTGCGCAGATGCCCGAATCATAATATGAATAATATGGAGCAGATGCAATATTTCATTAAAGTCCTCAAAAGTCAAACACGCATGTTGCAAGATGTTTCTACGGGAGGCACACTCATATCAATGAGCGAACCTCAAGTAAAAGATCTAGTTGAAAATATGTGCTTGAATGAGTACCAAACTAAGATCGAAAGGTCAGTAAAAAGTGAAACGGTAGGCACCCCTAAAGGCATGTTAGTCGTTGACACTCAAACAACTCTTTTAGCTCAAATGGAATTATTGAATAAGTAGGTAGCTGAAAGCAGCTTAAATAAAGCTAACGTGAGCCATGCACAAGCTCTTAGGTGTGATTTCTGTGGAGGTGGACATGAAAATGGAAGTTGCTCTTTAGAAGGTTCAATTGAAGAAGTCCAATTTGCAAATTTTTAAATGACTAACCCGTATTCCAACACCTATAATCCAGGATGGATGGATCATCCAAATTTACGATGGGGAAACAATTAAAATTCAAGTGGTAACCAAATTATGCAACAAAATTAGAAAGCTTCCTTCCAAAGAAACCCTTCACATCTGGAAGAGACCTTAAAAAAATTCATCAAGGCCACTCAGAGTATCTTGGATCAGGTAAATAAGAATTATGACACCATGAGTAGAAACCTTGTTGCATCCATAAAAAATTTGGAGATGCAGATTGGTCAGTTGCCTAGACAGATAGCTGCTTTACCGAGTTCGAGTGGAGGATTCTCAGGTAATACGGTAGACAATCCTAAGAATGAGTCTTGCAAGGCTGTGGAAACATGTTTTGAAGTGATTTCTAATAAAGGTAAGGATGCAATAGTTGAAGAAGTGATAATCGAGAAGGGAGAATTAAGGAATGAAAGGCAGGAGAGCGAAATTCAGGGTGACCAAGAAGAGAGAGGAGTCACCATTGATCAATTAATAGACAAATAATCTCCTTGAAGAAGAAGCAAGAAGAAAATCATAAATGACCCAAATCCAGAGTTACCTGACTACATCAAGGCACCATTTCGAATAATAAAAAATAAACCCCTTCATGAAGATGAGGCAAAAATGTTTGACAAGTTTCGGGAGATGTTGAAGACATTCCAGGTAAGTATCTCTTTTCATGAGATTTTAGAACTAATACTTAAGTTTTCTAAATTCATGAAGGCATTACTAAAGGGTACAAAGCAAAAAGTTGATAAGGCACAAGTCAACATGATTGAAAAAGATTACAATCCCGTGCCTAAAACATTTCAACCAAAGCTAAAGGATCCAGGTAAATTCTCTATATCATGTATTATTGGTGGAATGGAGATCCCACGTGCTCTATGTGATTTAGGGTCTAGTATAACTGTGATGCCACTGAATAAGGTTATGCAGTGTGACTTGGGAGAGATCATACCGAGCAATATGACTCTTGCTTTAGTTGATTCATCTGTTACTTACCCACTTGGTATTATACAAGACATGTTAGTACATGTTGATGGTTTAATGTTTCCTATAGATTTTGTGGTATTGGACATGAAAGGAGATTATAAGGGATTAGTGATTCTTGGACGCCCATTAATGGAAACTTGGAAAGAAAAAATAGATATAGAGATAGGTGAACTTATCTTAAAGTTCAAGGAAAAAGTGGTTTCCAAGGTTTATGACTAGACACCGTATGTTGAGGACTTGGATACATGCTACCATCTGGAAGAAAAGGGTAGCAAGGTTTACAAAGGGATGAAAATAAGTAAATTTACCAGCGTGAGGGTTTCCCTTGCTCCTGGCGTGCCTTAGGCATGGACTGCCAAGCTAGTGACGGAAAAAAAGTGCTTGATGGGAGGTAACCCATCGGTAAGAATTTATTTTAATTTATTTTAATTTTATTTTGTAACATGTCAAGTTTGTGTGTTGTTTTTGTGTAGAAGAGAAAACAAAAAAAAAAGGAGAAGAAAGAGAAGAAGAAAAGAGAAGGAAAAAGTGATGCCCCTGGAATAATCATGTAGGATATCAAACGCGTGATAGGCTTCCATCGCGCGTGCGCGATACATATATAATATGCACGATAAAGACTTTGGAATCTTGCGCACAATGAATATATAATGCGCGCATGATGAATATATAATGCGTGTGATATGAACGTTGGCATCTTATGCACAATGAATATATAACACGCGCGATATAAACGTTGCGAAGAGGCGTTGCAAGGAACTGTTTCCTTCGTGCACGATGGATGTATAATGCGCGGGATGAGCAATAGTCAGGTGGTCTATAAATAGGGCCCGAGTTCAAATTCTTTTTCTCATCACTCTTTCTCTACTCCTTCTGCTTTCTAACATTGTATCTGAGCACTCTCTGTAACATTTTCTTCCTTTTTCTCTGTGTATATTATTTTTGTGTGTTGTTGTGGGTATCATGGCCCCAAAGAGAGCACGAATTGTAAGAGGATCATCTACAAGGTCTACCCCCACTCCGAACGTTCCCGTTATCCCAACCACAAATTTCTATCTGAGGCTCATGTTGAGAAGTACCTTAAGATGTTGGATTACCTCATTGTGAGGGAAAGAGCCTTAGCTTGTGAAGACTTAAAAGGTTTTGATGAAGTGGTTGAGGTGCTTTAACAAAGGTGATGGGTAAGATTTAATAATTTAGTTTGTGAAACCAACAAAATATTAGGGCTAGAGTTCTACGCTAATGCTACTTTTGACGCAATAGACACCTACACCTCCTATGTGTGAGGTAAGTACATTGACTATTCTCCTTCTTCTATTAATTCTCTTTTTAGTTTACAACCTCCCTCTGCATTTTCCCTCATGAATTATAGACAAGAGCATAAGGTTATTATTAAGGCATTAGGCCAAGAAATAGCGGAAATATTTTGTAGGCATTGAGCAGAGTGGACGATGGAATGTGGGTTAATGCTGCGACGCAAAACCGCTGACTTTTTTCAAATTCCTAGGGCCTAGGCATCTTATTTTGTGCAAACATTAGAAGCCACATCTAATCAATCACAATTCATTATGAAGCGGTGTAGCGCGGTTTTTGTGGTTTCGAATCACTATCACTTTGGTACTACAGTTCGATTCATTTTTTATCCTGTGAAGCTGATTAAGGAATGGAAATAGATGTCTCTAATTAACCCTGCTTGCATACTGAGATTAAACAGTCAATACTATTGGTTTACAGATGCTATCAAAAGGGGGGTCTGTCTTAGGTTATTTGCTTTAAAACAGTGTCTAGACTATTGGCTAGGTTTCTGGTAAGGTGTTAGGTCTAATGCTTTTGATGGATGTATGAAGGTAGGGGATTTTGGGTTTTTGATTAGTTTGCTCGCTAAGATTTTTGCAATCTTATGCCTACGTATTCCCGTTTAGCGAAACAGGGAAATCAGAGCGATCGTAGTTCCTCTTATTCTATGGGAGGAAAGAGATGTTTTGGTGTCTTGTTCAAAGCCCAAGACATGAAGCTAAAGGTTGTTTGTATCTTGTTCAAAGCCCAAGATGTGAAGCTAAAGGGTTTTGGATGAGAGAGAATTTGTCATCTCTAAGGAGGAATTGTTGATGTTTGTATGCTGTGAGCAAGGCACAAATTTGATGCTAAAAGGTTGATTGACTCAACCGGGGGTTTTCTTTATTCAAAGCCTAAGAGGAGGCTAGAAGTTTGACTTTTCCGGGGAAAATGTTCTTTTTGTCTTGTACAAAGCCCAAGATTGAGGCTAAAAGGGATTTTGACTCCGTTGGGGAGAATGTATCTTGTATAAAGCCCAAGATGGAGGCTGAAACGATTTGGCTCAACAAGAGAGTACTTTTATCTGTCCTGTATAAAGCCCAAGACGGAGGCTACAAAGGTTGACTCAACAAGATAGTCTGAAGGTTGATTGACTCAACGAGAGAGTCTTTTATACTCAACAAGAGACTGATTTGCTATCTCGTACGAAGCCCGAGATTGAGGCTAAAAAGAGATTGACTCAACAAGACAGTCTTTTATACTCAACAAGAGAGTGTTTTTCTATCTCGTATGAAGCTCGAGATTGAGGCTAAAAGGGGATTGACTCAACAAGAGAGCCTTTTATACTCAACAAGAGAGTGTTTTTATATGTCTTGTCCAAAGCCCAAGACGGAGGCTAAAGGTGATTGATTCAACAAGAGAGTCTGAAATGGTTAGCTCCACTGGGGAGAATCATTTGTACAAAGCCCAAGAGGAGGCTGACTTACTGCTGAGGATTATTAAGATCCTGAAGCGGGTCCAAGTGTGGGGAACTCTCATGAGAGAGACCGGGTTTCTGCCGATTGATTGATCCAGAGTGATAGGTGTTTTTTTCTATATTTGAAAGGAACTTGATAATGTCTTTGAGACTTAAGAGTTTTAGACTGTCCAAGTCTAGAGTTTTATGTTTTGTACAATGCCCAAGAGGAGGCGCGGGTATTAAGGGATTAGTATCAACCCTACAATGGTCGGAGTTTTGACGTGGGAAAGACTGCTATAGCAAAGGATGACTAGGTCCTGTCTTATACCTTTAGGAGGTTGTCAGGGTTCTTGTATTAAGCCCTAGAGAAGGCATGAGAACTTTTAAGAAGCCGAAGGGTCCTTGTACAACACCCAAGAGGAGGCGGGGATGCTTTTAGGAAGCCTGCGGGTCCCCAAACCAAGGAAAGTTCGAGAATTTGGAAGAAACTCAAGAGGTGCCATTCACGGATTAAAGATCATCTCTGGGGAGTTAGAGTTTCTTTGACAATTTCTAAGGGTGACAGTCTGAGAAAAGGTTCACCGAGAATACTTCCTTTCTCTTTGTTCCATATTGTTTAAGCCCAAGAGAAGGGAAGACTGTATCTGGAAATCCTATGGGGATCTAGTTTTGTTTGTATTTAAGAGTGGCCAACAAGGCTTTACCTAGTGCTAGACGTAGTTGCCGGGGAAAACTCTAAATAACTGTACTAGTATTACATAGTGGATATGTGACAAGTATACAAAAGGATGTGAAAGAAGACTTACAGTGAAGCATCCCCACAATACAGTTATATACATATGAAAGCGGTAAATGAAAGCAGATAAACACTTACCCGTTGTAGAGCTTCCAAGCTGTTTTGTTAGTTGTTCAACAAAGACATTAAAGAAAGTTTTGATGACAACATATATTTGAATTCAAAATCAAAGGAGAAAGTGCTTTGAAAAGATTGTTGGGGCTTACAACTCGAGGAGAGGCCCAAGTTTTAACGATGATCGCACCGTTGTTTTGAAAACTGTATAGAGGGACTTATACAATATGTGAGGCCCAAAAGGTTTTTATGTACAAGGGGATGGGTCTTACACTCTATTAGAGGCCCAAAGATTTAAAAATGGGTCTTATAGCTCAAGGAGAAGCCCAAATATTTTTGTTAAAACGGCGACGATCTTGCCGAACTTTTTTACGGTATCGGGACTTATACAATACACTAAGGCCCACAATATTTTGGTTTTCAAGAGGGGTTGGGTCTTACACTCTATTAGAGGCCCAAAGTTTTTGTTTTTTGAAAATGAATGGGACTTATAGCTCGAGGAGAGGCCCAATTGGTTTTGTTAAAAAGGCGACGATCGCGCCGTTGTTTTTGAAAATACAGCGGGACTTATACAATGTCTGAGGCCCAAAAAGTGGTATATTTACAAAGGGGATGGGTCTTACACTCTAATAGAGGCCCAAAGTTTTGGTTTCAAAAAAAGGGTTGAGTCTTACACTCTATTAGATGCCCACGAGTGTTTGAAAATGATTTATGAGGGTGGAATCGATCAAAACCCTAATTTCATCATTTTAAAAGTGAATTCTTAAAGAAAATCAATAAAAAATGATAAAACACCAAATAAGCTTGAATAAACAACTTGTGATTTTTGGTTAAGGTTTACAAAATGAGGTTTTAATCACAAGACGCATTAAAACTCATTTGGTTTTGATTTTTCAAGATGAATATTCACTTTTAAAATGTTAAAAAACAATTAAAAAATGAATTTATTCATAAAATACCAATTATATTAAATAAATAATATAAATTTGATTTTTTTGTGGAATACAATATTTCAACATTTTTGTGATTTTTTACAAAAAAAAACCAATAAAAAATAATTAAAATTGTGGGCGTTATTAATTTTTCAAATTATTAAAAATAATAAGAAAAATAATAGAAAAATGAAAAAAAAACATTAAAAAGGGGTCTGGGGCGAGGGGGATTCGAACCCCAGACTTCTTGTGTGCAGTGCGCGCCTCCTACCACTGGGGTGGTGATACATCTGTGTATCAAAACCCACCCACAAATATACAAGGCTTGCCTTGTTTTTGGCCTGGCCAAGGCAAGGCAAGGCAAGGTTTTGGCCAAAAACGTGAAGCTTGTAACTTTCTCATTTCTCCTTGGATTGGGACAAAATTTAGGTCTATCCTGCCTAGAATTTCACAAGGAATCCAATGGTGGTGGTGGTTTTTTCAGAAAATAAATCCTCCTCAAAATTCGATAGTGGTTTTGAAATAGGCCATAGTTTGCATTTTCTGTGCTACCTCTTGTTGCAGGCATGAATTACATGATGAATTGGTCTAAACACAACATATATAACATGTATGAGATGTGCATGATCATTGGACATCAAAGCAATGCATATTTCTAAGAGTTCAAGTTGTGATGCTTACCTCTTTAGGAGCTTTTTGGGCAATCTGTCAAGTGCTTTATTCCAAAAACAATTTGATGCTTTGGACACCCTCAAATGATCCCTTGGAAGCTTTTAGGATGATTGGAAACAGCTGGAAACCTCAAGAATGGAAACTGGCCCTTTCTTGCAAAAGGGGCAAAAGTGACCAAAATAGCAACTCTCTCAAATGGTGTTCCAGATGTGGGAAACCATTTGGGACAGTTCAAGGATGATATTTGGAGTGTGTTTGAGGCTTTATCTGGTTTTGAAAGTGGCTGAATCAGACATGGCTTGAAAAATGCAAAAAAAAGTCCTATTTTGAGGTTTTGAGGAGGGACTTTGAGGTTTTGGTGTTACAGGTCACTTGTGAGAGTTTGGACAGCTTAGATATGACATATTGGATGTGTTTGGATCATGAGCTATGATGGAATTGCTTTCTAACTCAAAAACTCAGAGTTGCCTTGCTAAAAGAAGGCATTTTTGCCTAGAGCAAGAGATTTTGAGGAAATCAAGTGTTGTAGTGCTTTAGTGTACTCAAACTGAGCACAAATGAGCTCTATTTATAGTATAGCAAGTTTGTTTTGTAAGCAATAGTGAATGGAGGCTGCTGCAGACCTTTGGCCAATTGGAGCATTTTGGAATCTCAAGTCTCCTCTAGCCATTGACTAGAGGTTAGAGCACAGGCCTTTGGTTCCCTAGTTCAGAGATCATCCTTGACTCATTCAGTTGGAAATGGTTCAGTTCATGCCACCTTGGTGCATCCATTGAATGCTCCAAAACAAAATTGGAGTCTTGTCCCCTCTTTAGGGTTTTTTAGGTTTGGCATGCTATTTTTAGTTCCAAAGACTTGGGAGGCTTATGGATCAGTGTTTGTCCCTCATTGGTCTCTCCCTGAGGTGTTCAGATGGATAAACTTGTTTGTCATTTGCACAAATTGCTCAAATAGAGCAAAATGCACAAATCTGCCTTGCCATGACAGTTGTAGCAAGGCATATTGCCATTGTCATAACTCTTAGTTCAAATTGGATTTGATGGAGTTCTTGGCCATTTTGGAAAGCTCTCATATGATACAACATATGTGTGATCATAGTTTGTCTTGATACTTTTTGGATCCAAGTGAAAAATGCCTCTACATTTTGAAAAAAGTGAAACAGAATCTGACTTAGTGAAAATTTCACCAAGTGTTGGAAAAAGTGACATTTCATGTTTTCAGCCATTTTGATCCAACCATAACTCAAAATCCATGATGAATTGGAATGAAGTGTAGTTGACACTTTTAAAGTATGCCATGAGAGCTACAAATCCATCTTTAGATCAGCCCAAATGGTTGCTTAGATCTCAAGTTATGATCCTTGAAAGTTGGTACCCTAGCCACTTTGTTCCATAACTTAGAAAATTTCTAAGTTTTTTATGGTTACCCATTTTACAAGTTATCCCACTTTTCTTGATTTTTATTGATGAATGATGATTCCAATCACACATTAACATCATTTTAGGGTTAGGGAACCATAATTGATCAAAAAATCAAAAAGTCAAACATTGACTTTTGGGCACAGTTGACCTTTTATCAGATGAATTCCAAACTGTGTGATCCTCTATGAAATCAAGTCTATGACCTAAATCAAACTTGATGGATTGATTTCATAGGTGTTATAGGATGTATTTAATCATGTCCCAAGGTTTAGGAGCATGTCTTGGTCAAAAGTCAAAGGCACTGTTGACTTTTTCCACGAAACCCTAACTGTGGTTCTGATGAACTTGAAACTTGTGAATCAAGCTTCTTGGATCAATCCATTGTTGCAAATTGATCAATGTAGTGTATTAGGGTCCCTCAAATCATGTCTTGAGGTCTTGGATCATGTTTTGTCCCAAAAGTCAACTTAGGGGTGAATTAGGTCAAGAAACCCTAATTCTTGATTTTTTTATGAATGCATCCCCTGAGGCCAAATTGACTTGATGATTGGGTTTATGAGGTCCCTTAGAGTATTTTGGGTTATGCTTTGAAGCATTGGCTCATGCCCAGAGGAACATTTTCATCTGGAGGCCTCAATCGACCAAAACCCTAATTTGGTGACACTGGCGATCTCGAGGCTTGATCCACTTGGAATGTTGCAGCCTTGTGCTTGATCCTTGATGTAGGAGTCCTCTTGATCCATAGTGGATGTTTGAGAGGTTTAGACAAGTTGAAGATCATGTCATTCCTTGATTGATCCTTTGTCTAAGAGCTCTGAGAGGGCTTGAAACCCTAAGTTTGATTGTAGTGGATGCTCACCCATCTTTGGGGCGACTAATGAGGTATGATGGTTCATCCATATTGTGATGATGATGTGCACAATGATGGGAATCTTAGTGGTAAAAGTTTGGGGTATGATAGATGCCCCTATTTAATCTTCTTGGACCCGAAGGTGTGAATGGCGAAGGTATTCGGGCATTCGGGGTGCAAGATGATTAAATATCGGAATACCCGAAATTTTGATGGTGGTTATGAATGGTAGCTTACACATTCATCTTATTTTGCTAAGCGACGATGCTTATAAAAGGTAAAACTTCCCCTCGATCCTGGTTTCCTACCAAGGAACTAGTCTAGGTTTCTGAAATAAACTTCCCCTCGATCCTGGTCTTCAGCCAAGGAACTGGTCTCAGTTTCTGATATAAACTTCCCCTCGATCCTGGTTTCCTACCAAGGAACTGGTCTCAGTTTCTGAAATAAACATCCCCTCGATCCTGGTTTCCTACCAAGGAACTGGTCTCAGTTTCTTTTGTCAATAAACTTTCTTGACAAGAGACGCTATTTGTAGCGGTTTTCCTCAAACTTCTCGCCGAATTTTCCTGGGGAGATGCCATTTGATGGGAAAAAGTTTTGATGTCAGACTTACTGGGGAAACCCATCTGTCTGAGCTGTAGAGGTGCACAAACATCTCTATTTTAGAGACGCCATTTGTTGACTCTATTGGGGAAAACGAGTCTCTTGAGAGACTGCTTTCTGTTTGGGGGTATTACATCACACTTTTCCTTGAGATCTTCTCGGAGAAATGCCATGTGATGTAATCCAATTTTGAGGTGTTGATGACCTTTTTTGTTAGCGAATTTTCTGAAGGAGAACTGCTGTATTGCCGAATCTTTGATTAAGAGGCTTTCTTTGGGGATTTTCCTTAATCCGGGAAAGCGAAGATATCATCTTCAATGGTGAAGAGTGACGTTTGTTGACAGTTCTCTTGTTTTTCAGAGGTTCAAGTTATCAAAGTGGTCAAGGGACCAGCTTCAATCCAGAAATAAACTGGAGGAGAGGTTGTTCAGACACGACGTTTCCTGACAAGGAAAGAAGCTGACAACTCGATTGAGAGGACTTTTATCACTTGGGAACAAGACCGACTAGAGTGATAGTGATGCAATATGAACATGTATGAATCAATAATGCATGATGTATGTGTGTTTATGCTGACAAAACAGACGCGACATACAGACTAATAGATGAACACGACTGGATACTCGGCCACTGCTGGGACGAAGAAATGCCATTTGGTCCACAATAGTAATTCTTCCTTGCTTAGGAGAAATAGTCCCTGTGGGGAACAACCGTTGGTCGGGCTTAGGAGATAAGAATTCTGTCGGGGATGTCAGACGGAATATTCGCATCTGACACAGCTGATCCCTCGTTCAGGCATACCGATTTGGGAGAAGTACTTTGATTCTGCACTTTGAAGCTTGATTACTTCAGGAGAAGCGATCGATGTTCTTTCGATGTTCAACAGTCAAAAAGAATTTCCATCTTTATTTTAAAAGCAGAAAAAAGTTTTACAAGTAAATTCATTTTTGTTTTATTTCAAGAATCTTTGATCATGTTAAAATGTCGTTCTATAAAGCTAAAACAAATGAGAATTATAAACAAAAGCACCAGGGCTCAAATTTTATTGATAGGATGGACATCAGCCAAACGCGCGATTCCATGGAGTATTTACAAAGTTTAGAAAATGGTAATTTAAGGGAAAAGGGCTACATTGAAACATAATGACCGCAATCCTTCTACCAACTTTGAATTCTGGACATCCTGAGCTTCTGTCGAAGATGATCTTGACTGGAGTTTTCTTGACGGATGGTGTAACTGCCGCTGAGGGATTTGCCCCTTTGTTGGATGTAGTTACTTGTCGTTATCCCTAACTTTTGCCTGAATTGCACTTTTGAGATTTCCAATCCATCGGGATGATTTTTGCTTATGTCTCTAATTTTTGCCTGGACCTCCCTTTCGCGATTTCAATCCACCGAGATGATTTTCTTTTATTTTATTTAGGAGAAGTATTTCTTGACTACGTCAACATTTGTGGGGTAGGCAAATTCCTCTTCGTCCATGGTTGCAAGTCTCAAGGCACCGCCTGAGAAAGATTTCTTGACCACATAGGGGCCGTCATAATTCGGAGTCCATTTGCCCCGAGAATCAGTGAGAAATGATTATATTTTCTTGAGCACAAGGTCTCCTTTCCTGAAGACGCGAGGTCGGACCTTTTTGTCAAACTCCTTCTTCATTCTTTGTTGATACAACTCACCATGGCATAGTGCCGTTATCCGTTTTTCTTCAATCAGATTCAGTTTGTCGTGTCGACTTTGACACCATTCAACCTCTGTTAACTTATCTTCCATCAATACCCGGATTGATGGGATCTCTACTTCTATGGGAAGCACTGCTTCCATGCCATATACTAGAGAGAAATGGGTTGCCCCTGTTGAAGTGCGGACAGATGTGCGATAACCGTGAAGAGCAAAGGGTAACATCTCATGCCAGACTTTTTAGGTTACAACCATCTTTTGAACAATCTTCTTGATGTTCTTGTTAGCCACTTCTACCGCCCCGTTCATCTTGGGTCGGTAGGGAGATGAGTTATGGTGTTCGATCTTGAACTCAACGCACAACTCTTTCATCATTTTGTTATTCAAGTTGGATCCATTAATGGTAATGATCTGGCTTGGAACACCATAACGGCAAATGATATTGTTTTTGATAAATCAGACCACCACTTGTCGGGTTACATTGGCGTATGACGCTGCTTCGACCCACTTGGTGAAGTAGTCAATGGCTACTAGGAAAAATTGATGTCCATTTAAAGCCTTGGGTTCGATCATGCCAATCATGTCGATTCCCCATATGGAAAAAGGCCATGGGGAAGAGAAAACTTTGAGATGCGTTGGCGGTACATGGATCTTGTCTGAGTATATCTGACACTTGTGACACTTCCTCATGTACTTGTAGCAATCGGATTCCATTGTCAACCAGTAATACTCTGCTCTCAGAATTTTCCTCACCATTGTGTGTCTGTTGGCATGAGTACCAAAGGATCCTTCGTGAATTTCTTTTATCAACATGTTTGCTTCTGGTCTGTCTACACATTGGAGCAAGACCATGTCGAAGTTCCTCTTATAGAGTGTATCACCGCTCAGGAAGAAACTGCCAGTCAGCCTTTTGAGGGTTTTTCTGTCCTTTCTAGATGCCCTAGATGGGTACTCTTGTTTCTGAAGGAAGCATTTGATATCGTGATACCAAGGTTTGTCGTCTATGACTGCTTCAATCGTGAAGATGTAAGCGGGCCGTTCAAGGCGCATTATGTCAATCTTAGGTAAGTCGTTCCATTGGCCTACACTAATCATGGAAGAGAGAGTGGCTAATGCATCAGCCATGTGATTCTCTTCACAAGGGATGTGATGAAACTCGATTCTGTTGAAGAATGGTAACAACCTTCTCGTGTAGTCTTTGTAAGGAATCAATCCTGATTGGTATGTGTTCCAATCTCCTTTGATCTGATTGATAACCAGAGCTGAGTCGCCATATACATCCAAGTTATTGATCCTTAAGTCGATCGCTTCTTCGAGACCCATGATACAAGCTTCGTATTTGGCCTCGATGTTTGTACACTTGAATGTCAGTCTGGCAGTGAAAGGAATGTGGGTACGCTGAGGTGTTATAATGATTTCCCCAATTCCGTTTCCGTAATGATTGACAATTCCGTCAAAGATGAGTCCCCATTGGGAACCTGGTTCTGGCCCTTCACTGGGTAACGGTTCATCGCAGTCTTTCATTTTTAGATACATAACATCTTCGTCTGGGAAGTCAAATCCGACTGATTCTTGATCTTCAATCGGTTGATGAGCCAAATGATCGGCAAAAACACTTCCCTTGACGGCTTTTTGAGCGTGGTACTCAATGTCATATTCTGATAACAACATCTGCCAATGGGCAATCCTTACTGTAATACCCCAAATTTTGACCACTAAAGTTTCCCATCATTGTGAAAATCATCATCACAATATGGATGAACCATCATGCTTCATCAGTCTCCCCAAAGATGGGTGAGCATCCACTACAATCAAAATTAGGGTTTCAAGCCCTCTCTGAGTGCTTAGACAAAGGATCAATCAAGAAATGACATGATCTTCAACTTGTCTAATCTCTTAAACACCCATAATGGATCAAAAAGGACTCCTACTTCAAGGATTAAGCACAAGGCTGCTCCCTTCTAGGTGGATCAAGTCTCAAGATCGACAGTGTCACCAAATTAGGGTTTTGGTCGACCAGGGCCTCCAGATGGAAATTTTCATCTGGGCACAAGGCAATGATCCAAAACATAACCTAATATGCTTCATGGAACCTCATGAACCCATGCATCAAGTCAATTTTGCCTCAGGGGATGCATTCATCAAAAATCAGGAATTAGGGTTTCTTGACCTAATTCACCCCTAAGTTGACTTTTGGGACAAACCATGAGCCAAGACCTCAAGAGATGATTTGAGGGTCTCTAATACACCATATTGATCCATTTGGAACAATGGATTGATCCAAGAAGCTTGAGCAACAAGTCTCATTTTCATCTACACCACAATTAGGGTTTTAAGAGAAAAGTCAACTGTAACTTTGACTTTTGACCAGGACATGCTCCCAAACCCTAATACATGATTGAATATACCCTATGACACCCATGGAACATGTCCATCAAGTTTGATTTAGGTCAAGGACATGATTTCTTGAAGAATTGCACAGTTTGGAATTCATTTGATAAAAAGTCAACTGTGCAAAAAAGGCAACTTTGACTTTTTGAGATTTTTCACCAAAATGGATTTTTAACCCTAAAATGATGTTAATGTATGATTTGAATCATCATTCATCAAGAAAAATCAAGAAAAGTGAGATAACTTGTAAAAGGGGTAACCATAAAACTTAGAAATTTTTCTAAGTTAAAAATAAAGTGGCAAAGGTACCAACTTTGGAGGACCATAACTCCTAAACTACAAGGCCATTTGTTCTCATCCAAAGATGGATTTGTAGCCCTCATTATCACCTACAAAAACTTCAACTACAAGTCATTCCAATTCATTAAGGATTTTGAGTTATGGAGTGATCAAAGTGGCTGAAAAGTGAAAATGTCACTTTTTCCAACACTTAGTGAAATTTTCACTAAGTCAGATTTTGCCTCACTTTTTGCCAAATGTAGGGGGATTTTTCACTTGGAATCAAAAGAGATCAAAACCAAACTTGTTCAAACAGTTGTTGTATCATGTAATAGCTTTCCAAAATGGCCAAGAACATTGCCAAATTCAACCTACACCATGAGATACAACATTGCCAAGTTGCCTTGCTGAAATCTGTCAAGGCAAGGCAGAATTTGCAACTTTGGTCGATTTGCCAAAATCAGCCAAATTCAATTGCTCCAATCCACTTGGACACCTCAGAGGATTGAATCCAAAGGGGACAATCACTGAGCCAAGCCTCTAAGGTCCAAGGAACAAAGAATAGCATGTTGAACCTAGAATGGCCAAAATAGGGACAAGACTTCAAATTTTGAATGAGGCATTCAATGGAACCATCAAGGTGGCATGGACTGAGCCATTCTCATCTGAAATTAGTCAAGACTTATCCAAGACCAAGGGGACCAAAGCTCTGTGCCCTAACCTCTAGTCAATGGCTAGAGGAGACTTTCATTTCCATTGGCCAACATTGAGGAAACCTACTTACCAGCTGCCATGCACTATTCCTTGTAAAACAAACTTGCTCTACTATAAATAGAGCTCAATTGTGGTCAGTTTAAGTACACCAAAGCCATCTAACAGATGCTTTCCTCAAAATCTCTCCTTTCACTCCAATTTTGCCTTCTAAGGCAAGTCACTATCGGGTTTTGAGTTTGAGAGCAATTCCAATCAAACCAATCACTCACACACCTCACATACATCACATATGAGCTGATCAAACACTCACATAACTTCTGAAACATCAATTTCATGAAATCACCAGCTGGTTGCTCAAATTTTCAATCAAGGTGCAGCTGAGATACCAAAAACTGATCCAACCACTTTCAATTTAATCCAAGTGTTCAAACACACTCCATATGGTGTACGGAAGCTGTCCAGATCATCACAACTTGTCTGTAACACCTCCAACTCAAAATCATATCTGCTCTTGCTGTCACGACTTGGAGGTAAGCACATACTTGGTCATCTCTCAATCTATGCATATTTCCTCGCACAATAATTTGGCCATATGTTCATAATCATGCATGGAATGTTTTCCCTCAATTAATTGCATTGTTTGAATCGTGTATCAAAAATCCTAGCCTTCATGCAGAAATTAGGGTTCTTGAGGTTTCTTCGTGATTTCTTGTTGTATGTTTAATTTAAATGAAATTAAAGTACATAGACATGATCGTGAGGTTGAGACGAGCATAATGATATGTGGATTGCATGATATGATTACGTATTCATGCAGATTGGATAGAAAATGCAAATCTGAGAATTCAAGAACACGCGCGTGTTCTTCAGCCTGTTCTTGGCGCCATTTTTAGAAATTCAAATATTTGAATTTTGTGATTTTGTTTAATTGATTCAAAAAATAATTTCTCTCTGAGTTTTAATGATTTTGGGTTGATTCTTTTTTTAATAATTCACAAAATGTTAAAATATTTTATTTTATCAAAAAATCCCAAAAATATTATTTATTTCATATAATTGATATTTTTGTAAAGAATTAATATTTTGATTGTTTTTGGCATTTTAAATATTTTTTCTACATTGATTTTGCAACTTTTAATGCTTTCTAATTATTTTGTAGGTCAATACTTAATTTTTGAAGCATTAATCCAAGATCACAATTTGTTTTCCATGTGTTAAACAATTTTTGATCATTTTAATTGAATTTTTATTCAATTAAATACATTTTGAAAACAAATTAGGGTTTTTGGATTAATTCAACCCTCATAAATCATTCAAAACACTTTGGGCCTCTATTAGAGTGTAAGACCCAATCCTTTTTTTGACCAAATCATTTTTGGGCCTCACTTATTGTATAAGTCCCGATACCGTCAAAAAACAAACGGCGCGATCGTCGCCTTTTCAAAAATCATCCGGGCCTACCCTCGAGTAGTAAGACCCATTTATTTTTCTTCAAAACTTTTTAGGCCTCTTGAGAGAGTGTAAGACCCATCCCCCCTTGTACAAAAACTTTTTGGGCCTCACTCATTGTATAAGTCCCGCTGTACAAGTAAACGGCGCGATCGTCGCCCGTTTAAAATAAAACTCATCTGGGCCTCTATTAGAGTGTAAGACCCAATCCTTTTTTTGATCAAATCATCTTTGGGCCTCACTTATTGTATAAGTCCCGATACCATCAAAAAACAAACGGCGCGATCATCGCCTTTTCAAAAATCATCTGGGCCTACCCTCTAGTAGTAAGACCCATTTATTTTTCTTCAAAACTTTTTGGGCCTCTTGAGAGAGTGTAAGACCCATCCCTTTGTACAGAAAACCTTTTTGGGCCTCAGTCACTTGTATAAGTCCCTCTGTACAAATTCAAACAGTGCGCTCACTGATAAAACCCTGGGCCTCTCCTTGAGCTGTAAGCCCCAGATGTTTCTTTTTCAAAGCACTTTCTCCTTTGATTTTGAATATACTGTTGTTTTCAATCTTTCTTTGTTGAACAACTAACCAAACAACATGGAAGCACTACAATCGAGTAAGTGGTTATCGCTTTCATTTACTGCTTTCATATTATAAACTGTATTGTGGGGCTGCTCACTGTAAGTCTCCTTTCATAAACTCATATCTACTGTGTAATAATAGTATAGATATTTCGAGTTTCCCCAGCAACTACGTCTAGAACTAGGTGACGCCGTTTCACTTATTCCTAGAAATAGACGACTAGATCCCCAATAGGAGCACCAGATACAGTCTTCTCTTCGGCTGTCCTCCTTAGGAATCGTCAAGAAGCTCTACTCCCCAAGATGAATGTATTCTCCGTGAATGGCATCTTTGAGTTTCTTTCCAATTCTCAAACTTTCCTGACTTGATCTATTCCTTGTGGATAGCTTGCCTTGAATGTCTCGGGGTTTGGGTACCCACTACGGTCATAATCTTGGACCTTAACTAAGGAACCCTCTTTAAAAGCTAAAAGTCGCTGGATAGTAAACCTCGCACGTTTACCAGTGGTTTTCATCTTTAAAAGAGTTATCTCTCCTAATGGAAAGGAGATGATAGACCCACGGGCTTCTTAAAAGCATCGGCCTCCTCTTGGGAATTATTCAAGGACCCTACGGCTTCTTAGAAGTATTCACAGCCTCCTCTTAGGCTTCGTATAATGATCTCTTCCTCCGGGAATGATAGCCTCCTCTTGGGCTTCGTACAAGGACCCGTCGGCTTCTTAAAGGTTTCCAGCCTCCTCTTGGGCTTCGTACAAATTGTCCCGACGACCTCCTAGAGGTATAGGAACAGAACCTAGTCATCCTCATAGAACAGTCCTTTCATAGAGTCTACTACTGTTTCTCGAAGCATAGTACAAAAGATAAAACTCTAGACACGGACAGTCTAACTTCCTTGAGTCTCAAAGACATTCTCAAGCACCCTTCGTTAAATAGGAAGGAAACCCGCAGACTCGGATAGTCTCGATACCCTTTGGATTTCCCGTTTCCTCAAAGAGAAGGAAATATCCCTGATCCTCAAATTAAATCCATGTGTACAGTGTTACTCATATAAGAGTTGTTTTTCTCTTTTAAATCAGTATATTGGATCTGTCACTCAACTGAAACAGTTACAATAGCCTCCATCTCGGGCTTCGTACGAGATACCAAAATTCTCCCCAGTGGAGTCAAAACAACCTTTTCGCCTCTCTCTCGGGCTTTGTACGAGATACAAAAACACTCTCTTACTGAGTATAAAAGATTCTCCAACTGAGTCAACTCTTTGCTAGCCTCCTCTTAGGCTTTGTATAATGATATGCCCCACTGGGTCAAAAATTTTTAGCCTCTCTCTCGGGCTTTATACGAGACACAAATTAGCCTCCTCTTAGGCTTTGTATAATGATTTTCCTAGCGGAAATTAGCCTCCTCTTAGGCTTTGTATAAGAAAACCACTGGTTGATCCAATCGACCTTTTAGCATCAAAGTTGTGCCTCGTTCGCAGTACACAAACATCAACAACTCTTTTCCCTTCATCTAATCGCTATAAGCGGCAAGCCTCTGGATCATCTACATCCATGCCACTGTCCCTCTTTTAGCATGAGAAATCCCTAAGGAAAGATGGCATTGCTCTACACTGAGTTAAAGTCTTCTCCTTCAGGTTAAAACCCTTTCTTCGGAAATTATGGCATTGCTCGGATCCGCGTATCCCAGTTAAAGTAATTCTCCTTCCCCCTCTTTAGAGATGACAAAATCTCTCTAAAGTCGAGGTCTTTCAGCTTCACGTCTTGGGCTTTGAACAAGACACAAATAGACCTTTCAGCTTCACATCTTGGGCTTTGAACAAGATACAAATCACCTTTTGCTTCACGTCTTGGGCTTTGAACAAGACACCAAAACACCATTTCCTCCCATAGAATAGGAGGAACTACGAACGCTCTGATTTCCTTGTTTCGGTAAACGAGAATACGTAGGCATAAGATCGAAAGAAAAGATCTTAGCGAGCACAATCAACAAAAAACCCAAATCCCATATCTCCATCAATCAAAAGCAGTAATTCAAAAGCACCAGTCCTAACATTCTAATCCTTATTCCCCGCCAGAAACATTAAGCCCTAGAAAGAAAGAAACCTGTATTGGCAAAATACGAATAACCAGTACAAAGGCCCCCCCACATTGATAGCATCCGTAACCTAACAGACCGCTGTTTAAACTCAGTATGCAAAGCAGGGTTAATTGGAGACATCTATTTCCCTTCCTTATTCATCTCACAATAGGATAAAAAATGAATCGGCCTGTAATTTAAAGCTCAAACCACAGAGAGCGACCAGCGCTTAAGAACCGCGTCCAAAATCGCTCGCTACAGAAAAGTGGCGCCCACCGTGGGGCCGATCTCATTTTGCCTTAGGGCATCATCCCCGTTTTCTACGGAAAATGGGAACTCTACCGAAGAGAAAGATTGACCTATGCTGGTCCATCTCTTGGGCTGAGAACCACAGATTGGGGCTTCCCCCGGGGAACCCATTTCTGTCAGGAACTTAAGAATCGTAGCTTTATAAGTCTAGGATGATTAGGACAAATATATATACTGCTTTTCCTAATTGAATATGTGTTTATTTTTCTGCTACTGGGAATGCGTGTGATGCCGCATGTGGTGAGATTGAGTATACACTTAAGAAAAGCCAACCTTTTTCGTAGTGCGGAAGTTATCGGAAATAGCTGTTACGCGATACTACCCTCATTTGAGGCTGGTGATCTATTCTCGGTGAATGGCACTTACTCTAAGATTGCACACAACTCGCTGGCGATCCGCTTGTTGTCTGCCTTCCTGGGAGGAGCTGATGATAATGAGTACAGGTACAAAAATCACCCTAGTATAAACCTTTGGGGATGGGTAGAGCCTTGACTTCATGACAACGACCCTTTGACCCCATGTTTTTTCTATGTTTTTGTGTGCTGCATTCATGCATTCATTTAATAAAACATTAAAACATTCAAAAAACTTTCTCTTTTAGTCTCTCTGTTTTTCAAATTAAACTAAGACTGTGATTGCAAATATCAGAGAAAAAGATTGCATTAATGGATTTCAGTTGAAGGAGAACTCACCAGTATACCTTCAAGGTTCCAAAACTAGGAGATTTGAGAAGGTTAGCAAGGATGATCGTTAACCCAGAGGCTTTCAGAGCCAAGCACGGTGGTTTGCTACCACTGTTAAGAGTCCATGTGATTAAGGGGATCATGGACGCACTCATTCAATTCTACGATCCGGTTTATCATTGTTTCACATTCCCGGATTACCAGCTATCACCAACGCTGAAGGAGTATTCTCATCTGACTGATTTACATATCACTGGTCGAGCTCCATTTTCTAGACTGGAAGAAATTCCAAAGAATCAAACTATTGCAAGAGCAATTCAGTTGGATGAGTCTGAGGTCAAGACTCACATGACTACTAAGGGTGGCATCCAAGGTTTGCCAGCCCAGTTCCTGACCAAGAAAGCTCTGTACTTTGTTAGTATAGGGAACATGACTCCTTTTGAAAGCATCTTTGTCTTGCTCACCTACGGATTATTTTTGTTTCCCAACATCAATAACTTCGTCGATATCAACGCTATTAAGGTTTTTCTCATTGGAAACCCTGTGCCGACTTTGCTCGCAGATGCGTATCATTCTGTACACTTGGGAAATTTGTACAGCGGAGGGGAGATCAAATGCTGTGTACCTTTGCTCTATAAATGGTTTATCTCGCACATGCCCAAGTCTGCTACATTTTGGGATTGTAAGAGTGCCTTACGATGGTCGCAGAAGATCATGTCTCTCACCAACTCTGATATAGATTGGTGTAATAGGATTTATGAGGGAATTAGAATCATTGACCATTGTGGAAACTTCCCCAGCGTACCCCTCATAGGAACTAAAGGGGGAATCAACTATCATCCGATATTAGTTCTTCGTCAATTTGGATACCCGATGAGACACATCCCACTGGGTGTTCATCTGGAAGGTCTTTTCTTCAAAGAAGGAGAAAACGACAGAGCACTAAAGATGGAAATAGTGCAAGCTTGGAAACAGGTTCATAAGAAAGGACGAGAGTCTCTGGGAAAACCGGACTGTGTCTCGGTGGAGCCTTATCTCCATTGGGTACAAACTAGAGCTCTCAAGCTAAAGATGCCTTATCCTCGTTACGGAATTCTTCCACCGAGGGAAACTGTCATGTACTTCATGACGGAAACTGAAAGGCTTCAGGTTACTCTCAACAAAGTTCAAAAGGAAATAAGGTCTTGGAAGAACAAGTACCGCACCCTCGACGTAGAGTGTATCCAAATACAGCAATTACTGAAAGAGAAAGATGCTCTGATTGAAATTTTAGAGCAGCATGCTGTAGAGAATCAAGATGACCAAAGGAATTTGCTCACTCCTTTCAATTGGCAAAGGAATGACAACCCGACAACGGCCCAAGCGCCCCGGTTAAAGAAGAGGACTCGGGACCCATTAGTTTAGGTTTCTGTTTCTGCATTTTGTAATCTACTGTATTTCCATTTCTGTAATCCTTTGGAATTCAATAAAAAGGGGTTTCCCCACTGTTTGATATTTGCAATCTAATTGTCGAAGTTTATTTTAATTAAACCTAAAAACAATTAATAGAATCATTGCATTCATCATTCTCACATCACGTATTCTTCTTCCCTACGAATCTCACATTTGTGTCTCGATTCTAGAGTCAAACTGTCTCATTTGTATAATACTCGGGCCAATCGTCAGAAAAAGATGGATGATCTTGAGGAAGAAAACAGAGAGTTGAAAGAAGAGATCGACGCTCTGAGAGAGGATATGAGAAAGCTTCGTAACGACATGCAAGCCATGGCAGAAGCTCAACTACAAAGAACTGTGATCTCAGAGATCACCTCAACGCCCATCATAGAAAAGTATGATCCTAGGTATCAGATGCCGAAAGATCGTCCTTGGGGCATGTCTGTTAACTATATCCCAGAAGGATATGTTCCGCCGATCACTGAAGATCAGGGAATCGCAACAGAAGCCGCTGGGCCTGAAGGTTACAAACTTCGGGAAAGCGAAGATGCCAGGGGCATACTGAAGACTCCTGAAGGTTACAAACTTCGGGAGGTGCCAAGACTTACTGCCGTAGTCACGGTACCACCCCCTGTGGTGCACACTGTCCCGGAAGGACAGATTCCGCCAACACCTTCTGGTAAGAAGGAAACTATGTTCGACAGAATGGAGGAATTCCAGGAGCAGATCTTGGAAATGCAGAAAGAGCTGCAAGCCATTCGCGGTCAGGATCTATTTGGAAAGGACGCCGCAGACCTCTGCTTGGTCCCAAATATGAAAGTCCCGTACAAGTTCCAAGTGCCCGACTTTGAAAAATACAAGGGTAACTCTTGCCCTCAGAGCCATCTGGTGATGTACGCTCGGCAGATGTCAGCCCAGACGGAGAATCAGGACCTGCTGATTCACTACTTCCAGGATAGTTTAACCGGTGCCGCACTGAAATGGTACATGGGTTTAAACCGTACTACGATCAGTACATTCAGAGATCTTGGTACTGCCTTCGTCCAACAATACAAGTACAATTTGGACATGGCACCCGACAGAGATCAACTCAAATCGATGTCGCAAAAGGAAAAGGAAACCTTTAAGGAGTATGCTCAAAGGTGGTGTGAAATTGCCGCTCAAATTTGTCCACCTCTTGAGGAAAAAGAGATGACAAAAATATTCTTAAAGACCTTAAGCTCATTTTACTACGGCCGAATGGTCGCCAGTGCACCCAGTGATTTCACCGAAATGGTCGGCATGGGTGTACGTCTTGAGGAAGCCGTCCGAGAAGGATGTTTGGTAAAAGACACTGGATCAACGAGCGGTACTAAAAAATACGGTAGTGCTCTCCCTAAGAAAAAAGAGCAAGATATTGGGAATATCTCTCTCGGAAAGCAAAGGCGACGTTATCAGCCAGTAGCAGCTGTTACTCCTGCTATCGGCCCCGCGCCTGTTCCTATGTATCAACCTCAGGTTGCGCAGAGCCAACCTGACCAACAAAGGACACAACAGCCTCTTCAGCAGGCTCGTCCTCCATATAACAACAACCGTACAACACGGCCACCAGGATTTGATCCTATACATGTAACGTACGCAGAACTGTTTCCGTTACTGCTGGCCAAGGGGCACATCTAGACTAAGTCTCCCCTTTCAGTTCCGGAAAATCCACCTTTTTGGTTTAAAGCGGATCAAACATGCCCTTATCATCAAGGAGGTTCAGGGCATAACATTGAGACTTGTCTCAATTTCAAATCCGACGTGCAAAAGCTTGTTAGGAGCGGGCTCTTATCTTTCAAAGATACGAATCCCAATGTTCTCACGAACCCTCTGCCTCAACACGAGAAAGCTGCAGTCAATCTGATTGAGAAAGAGACTAACAATGTCTATCAAATTCACGATGTACCCTTATTGGGGACCAATCTGGTCAAGATGCATTGTAGACGGAGTGGATATGGCCACGTGCCACCTCATAATTATCACCAGTGTGATATCTGCTCTAAAGATAACCAAGGATGTTCTGTAGTGCAAGTAGCTCTACAGGAACAAATGGATCTCGGATGGATCCAGGAGCACCGAGTTCGTGGAGTTAACATGGTCTCTACGAATTCTAACGTCATTCAAAACCACGACATCCGTGTGATGAATGTCAACTTGGTGGCGATGCACTCAAGGCAAACCCAGTATCATAATCTGCCGCGGCACGATTACAGTTCCTGTCTGATTTGCTCGGTAAACAAACAGGGATGCTTTTTCATACAAGAGGCCCTCCAGTGTCAGATGGATCTTGGATGGATCCAAGACTACCATGATAGGAACTCCTATCAAATCAACATGGTTCAGATCTTCGATATCCGCGTAATGAATACCAACCTGGTAGAGTTACATGCTGAGCAGGTCCGACTTGGATTCTTAATATCACATGACTATCAAAACTGTAAAGCGGGTTGCGAAAACGATCGAGGTTGTACCCTTGTCAAGGAGGCACTTCAGCACTTGTTAAATCACTGGTGGATGTTAATCTATATGGACGAAGATACTCAGCAAATCAGTATCAATAGCAGGAATCCTACTCGTCGTCAAAGTCAGGATGTCCGATCAATGGAAGGTAACCTAGTGAGGTTACATTGCATTCAAAGTGGGCGTGGCCAGGTGCCACCACACAACTATGAGAGTTGCAGCGTCTGTTCGGAAAGTAACCAAGGGTGTTACCTTGTGAGAGCAGCTCTTCAGGGTCAGGTCGATCACGGAGAAATTCGTCCATATCCAGGTTCAGGACCCATCATTTGGTCGCCGAACTACCTTGCCGATCAAGTTGAGGATGTTGTCACGATCTCTAGTCATCACCAGATCAGGGATGTTTTTTCCATCATCCCTCTACTTGACGAATCTAGAGTTCCCAACCGGGAACGGATCAAGGTTACTTATGATGGTCAGAAAAATCAGAAGGTTCCCATAGTCATCTATCTACCGGGGCCACTACCGTATGAATCAGCTAAGGCGATCCCTTACAAATACGGTGCAACAACAATTGAGAATGGAAAGGAAATTCCATTACCCTCCGTCGTGAATATTGCAGATATCAGTCGTGTAACACGGAGTGGTAGAATCTTCAACCGAGGGGTTGGGGAAGCTAACAAAGAAAAGGAACTTCAGGCAGAAATTCCTGATCCGCCAGTCGGTCAATCTAGTAATCCCGACTTTTCAAAAGACAAAGATGAGATGCTAAAGCTCATCCAAAGGAGTGAATACAACATTATTGATCAGCTGTTGCAAACTCCTTCAAAGATCTCAGTATTATCACTGTTACTCAGTTCAGAAGCACACAAAGAGGCTCTACAGAAAGTCTTGGAGCCATCCTTTGTGGAACAGGATGTAACAGTCAGACAATTTGATAGCATTGTCTCTAACATCACTTCCTGCAATAATTTGGGATTTAGTGATGAAGAATTACCTGAAGAGGGTCGCCGTCATAACATGGCGCTCAACATTACAGTTAACTGCCAGGGCGATGCTTTAGCCAACGTACTGGTAGACACAGGGTCAGCCCTGAATGCTATACCAAAGTCCACTTTGACGCAATTATCATTTAAGGGCCGTCCGATGAGAGTCAGCGAGGTCGTCGTCAAAGCATTCGACGGATCCAGAAAAATAGTTATCGACGAAGTGGATCTACCCATAACTATTGGTCCTCACACTTTCCAAATCACTTTCCAGGTCACGGACATCCGGGCAACATACAGTTGTTTATTGGGAAGACCTTGGATACATCAGGCTGGAGCGGTCACTTCGACCCTCCACCAAAAGCTAAAGTTCGTCAAGAACGATCAACTTGTCACGGTTTGTGGGGAACAAGCCTTGCTTGTGAGTAACTTATCATCATCTACTTATGTAGAACCCGGGGAGGTTATTGGAACTCAGTTCCAAGCACTATCGGTGAACAAGAACGATCAATCCGAAGAAGGAACTTCAATTTCTTCATACAAAGATGCTATCAAAGCGGTCGAGAGTACCGATACGACAGGATGGGGACGGCTTGTCATTCCTATTGACAATAAAACAAAGAAGGGTCTTGGTTTTTCTGCAACCTGTACCCAGACAGCCGCCAACGATGAAAGTCTTCATCCCCTTTAAAACTTCTTCCACAGTGGAGGTTTTCTTCACCTAGTGTCTCAGACAGTTCATGCTATCAATGAGGAAGATCCCTCTGACACAGATGAAGAATGGAAGTCCTACCTTAACAAGGACGGCTATATGTCTCAGGAAGAGGTGCCTATGCCTTTTTGCTTTCCTACAGAAAGTCCGAGATTTATACCAAGATCAGATGCCGAAATGATCTACGGAGATTGTGATCCGGAAGGATGCCGTGCTCCGCCAAATTCATTAGAGGAAGACACTCTGATGAAAGACAACTTTGACCACAATTACTATGGCCCGATGGATGGTCCGCCAATGTGGAAGCCTTACCCAGGAAACTTGGGGCAAGAAAGACAGCCGAGTAATGAAACTCAGCTGAGCGTCACTGAACAGAATACCTGTGTCCCCGCCATGTCTTGGGATCAACACTCAGGTCATTCGGAAACTACTCAACATGAAGATGAATTTGCAACGTTTGCAGGACTTGAATTCATCAACTATGCTTTTCTCGAGGTCAACGTCATCGAGAGAGATGACTCCTCCAGTTCCAAAGAAGTTTGGGACACTCTGGGATAACCAAGTGGAAAATACGACTTTATGGTCAAGTACACCGCTCCCGAAAGCTCTCGTATCAGGCTCGAAGATATCCAGTCAACTGGATGGGGAGATACAGCTGAGAGCACCAATGCTATGCAAAATGCAACAGAGGAATCCTCCTACGACAATTCTGCTTGGGAGATAGATTCCAATGATCCTGCTCCACCAGAAATCAGCGTCATTTCTGAAGACAAATCAAGGAAGGTGCCAGACTTTGTGATTCACTGAGGAGTTCGCCGCCAATGGGTTGCTGTCGAGGTTTCGAAGGTCGTTCATCAGTCAAAGTAATTTTCATCTTTAACCTTTCACCCTGCCCAGGTGAAACGGATGTTTTGATAGGGCTCGCTTTCTGTAAATTTCCCTCTTCGCTTTGCCCAGAGCGAGTGAGTTTTGTTTTATAGGGTTGTAGTTTCAAGATTCGACTTGTTCATTAATAAAATAACGTCGTTCTGTAATTTCTGCATTAATTTTTGTTTTCTCTTTTTGCTTTTTCAGAAAATGGTAATCCTAAAAAACATTCAATAATAAAAACAAGCAGTAAAATCAAAACACTGCACACACTTACATTTTCTCTATCTCTTCTAAACACGAATCATCACGTCATGCAGATTGCTTATTTTATACCCCGTTGAAACATACGATCCGATGCCTTCTTCCAACTTTGAGTTCCCGGTATTCGAGGCTGAAGAAGAAAATGACAACGAAATTCCAGAAGAGATCTCCCGACTACTCAGACAAGAGGAGAGGTCCATTGAACCTCACAAAGAGCCGTTGGAAACGGTAAACTTGGGTTCAGAAAAAGAGAGAAAAGAAATCAGGATCAGAGCATTGCTCAGTCCAACTGCCAGAGAGAGTTTGATAAAGCTTCTCAAAGAATTCCCCGATGTGTTCGCTTGGTCCTATCAGGATATGCCAGGGTTGGATACCAGCATCGTGGAACATCACTTACCGCTAAGATCGGAATGTCCGCCAGTAAAGAAAAGGTTGAGACGCACTCACCCGAACATGGCCATCAAAATCAAGGAGGAGGTATAGAAACAGATCGACGCGGGTTTCCTCGCTACATCTGAATATCCTCAATGGTTAGCCAACATCGTGCCCGTTCCCAAAAAGGATGGAAAGGTCAGAATGTGTGTTGATTACAGAGATCTAAACAAGGCAAGTCCGAAGAACGACTTTCCTTTACCACACATTGACATGCTGGTTGACAGCACAGCAAAGTTCAAAGTATTCTCCTTCATGGATGGATTCTCGGGCTATAACCAGATCAAAATGGCGCCAAAAGACATGGAGAAAACTTAGTTCATTACCCCATGGGGTACCTTTTGTTACAAGGTAATGCCGTTCGGTTTGAAGAATGTCGGGGCAACCTATCAAAGGGCCATGACTACTCTGTTTCATGACATGATACACAAAGAAATTGAGGTATATGTCGATGATTTGATTGCAAAATCAAGAACAGAGGATGAGCACGTTGAACATCTGTCAAAATTGTTCGAACGTCTAAGAAAATTCAAGCTCCGCTTGAATCCCAACAAGTGCACCTTCGGTGTCCGTTCAGGGAAACTACTAGGGTTCATCGTCAGCCAGAAAGGGATTGAAGTTGATCCTGACAAGGTCAAGGCCATTCAAGAAATGCCTTCTCCGAAAACTGAAAAACAAGTTAGAGGATTCCTGGGACGTTTGAACTACATCTCCAGATTCATATTCCTTATGACCGCCACTTGTGCGCCGATTTTCAAGTTATTGAAAAAGAACCAGGATTGCGTTTGGTCAGAAGACTGCCAAACTGCCTTCGACAGTATCAAAGAATATTTGTTGAATCCTACGATTCTATCACCTCCAGTGGAAGGAAGACCACTAATCATTTACCTCACAGTCCTAGAGGACTCAATGGGATGTGTACTTGGCCAACAAGATGAAACTAAAAGGAAAGAGTTTGCCATTTACTATCTAAGCAAGAAATTCACCGACTGCGAGACTCGGTACACAATGCTTGAGAAAACTTGTTGCACTTTGGCTTGGGCAGCCAAACGTCTTCGCCAGTACATGATTCGTCATACTACTTGGTTGGTCTCCGAAATGGATCCAATCAAGTACGTTTTCGAAAAACCTGCTCTCACGGGAAGGATTGCCCGTTGGCAGATGTTACTATCAGAATATGACATAGAGTACCATGCTCAGAAAGCCGTTAAAGGAAGTATTTTAGCCGATCATTTGGCTCATCAACCGATTGATGATCAAGAATCAATCGGGTTTGACTTCCCAGACGAAGATGTCATGTATCTAAAGATGAAAGATTGTGATGAACCGCTACCCAGTGAAGGGCCAGAACCAGGTTCCCAGTGGGGACTTATCTTTGACGGAGCAGTCAATCATTATGGAAACGGAATTGGGGCAATCATTGTTACCCCTCAGGGTTCCCACATTCCTTTCACTGCCAGACTTACGTTCAAATGTACGAACAACGAGGCCGAATACGAAGCATGTATTATGGGTCTCGAAGAAGCGATTGATTTAAGGATCAAAAACTTGGACGTATACGGCGATTCAGCCCTGGTTATCAATCAGATAAAAGGAGATTGGAACACATACCAATCAGGATTGATTCCTTACAAAGACTATGAAAGAAGGTTGTTACCTTTCTTCAACAGAGTTGAGTTTCATCATATCCCTCGTGATGAGAATCACATGGCTGATGCATTAGCCACTCTCTCTTCCATGATTAGTGTAGGTCGATGGAATGACATACCTAAGATCGACATCATGCGCCTTGAACGGTCCGCTTACATCTTCGCGATTGAAGCAGTCGTAGATGACAGACCTTGGTATCACGATATCAAATGCTTCCTTCAGAAACAAGAGTACCCATCTGGGGCACTCAGAAAAGATAGGAAAACCCTCAGAAGATTGGCTGGAAACTTCTTCCTGAGCGGTGACACTCTTTATAAGAGAAATTTTGACATGGTCTTGCTCCGATGCGTCGACAGACCAGAAGCAGACATGCTTATGAAAGAAATTCATGAAGGATCCTTTGGCACTCATGCCAACGGACACATAATGGCGAGAAAAATTCTCAGGGCCGGGTATTATTGGTTGACCATGGAATCCGACTGCTACAAGTACATGAGGAGGTGTCACAAGTGTCAGATATACTCCGACAAAATTCATGTACCGCCATCACATCTCAAAGTTCTTTCTTCCCCGTGGTCATTTTCCATATGGGGAATCGATATGATTGGCATGATTGATCCCAAGGCTTCAAACGAACATCGGTTCATCCTGGTAGCCATTGACTATTTCACCAAGTGGGTCGAAGTAGCGTCATTCGCCAATGTAACCCGACAGGTGGTGGTCCGATTTATTAAAAACAATATCATCTGCCGTTATGGTAGTCCGAGCCAGATCATTACCGATAATGGATCCAACTTGAACAACAAGATGATGAAAGAGTTGTGCGCTGAGTTCAAGATCGAACACCATAACTCATCTCCCTACCGACCTAAGATGAATGGAGCGGTAGAAGCGTCTAACAAGAACATAAAGAGAATTGTTCAAAAGATGGTTGTAACCTACAAAGACTGGCACGAGATGTTACCCTTTGCTCTTCACGGTTATCGCACATCTGTCCGCACTTCAACAGGGGCTACCCCTTTCTCTCTAGTATATGGCATGGAGGCAATGCTTCCCATAGAAGTAGAGATCCCGTCAATCAGGGTATTGATGGAAGCTAAGCTCACCGAAGCTGAATGGTGTCAAAGTCGACACGACGACCTGAACCTGATCGAAGAGAAGCGAATCACGGCACTATGCCACGGTCAGTTGTATCAACAAAGAATGAAGAGGGCGTTCGACAAAAAGGTTCGGCCTCGTGTCTTCAGAAAAGGAGACCTCATGCTCAAGAAGATACAATCATTTCTCACTGACTCTCGGGGCAAATGGACCCCAAATTATGATGGCCCCTATGTGGTCACGAAAGCTTTCTCAGGCGGTGCCTTGAGACTTGCAACCATGGACGGAGAAGAATTTTCCTACCCCACGAATGTTGATGTAGTCAAGAAATACTTCGCCTAAACTAAAAAAAAAAAACGTCTCGGTGGATTGAAAACCCGAAAGGGCGGTCCAGGCAAAAGTTAGAGACATGAAAAAAAATCATCCCGATGGATTGGAAATCTCATAGTACAATCCAGGCAAAAATTAGGGATAATGGCAAGTAACTATGTTCAACAGAGGCAAGTCCCTCAGCAGTAGTTACATCATCTATCGGAGGAAATCTCCAGTCAAAGGTCATCTTCGACGGAAGCTCAGGATGTCCCGAACTCAAAGTTGGTAGAAGGATAATGGTCGTTATGTTTCAACGTAGCCCTTTTCCCTGTAAATTACCGTTTTTTAACTTTGTATATACTCTTTGGAATCACGTGTTTGGCTGATCTCCATCTTATCAATAAAATTTGAGCCCTTGTGCTTTTGTTTGTAATTCTTGCTTGTTTTAGCTTTACAGAACGACGTTGTTTAAACTTAATCAGCGATTCTTGAAATAAAACAAAAATGAATTTACTTGTTAAAACTTTTTCTGCTTTTAAAATAAAGATGGCAATTTCTTTTGACTGTTGAACATCGAGAGAACATCGATCGCTTCTCCCGAAGTAAGCGAACTTTAAAGTGCAGAATCAAAGTACTCCTTCTAAGCCAGTATGTCTGAATGAAGGGATCAATTGTGTCAGAGACCGTGTTTCGTCTGACACACCTCGGCCGAGTTCTCATCTCCTAAGCCCGACCAACATAGCTCCCAACAGGGACTATCTCTCCTAAGCAAGGTGGAATTGCTATTTTGAATCAACGGTACTTCTTCGCCCCGCGATGGCCGAGTATCCAATTGTGTTCATCCATTAGTCTGTATGTCGCGTCTGTTTTGTCAGCATATACATACATACTTCATGCATTTTATTTGCGTTCGCATTTCGTATTGCATCACTATCACTTGAGTCGGTCTTGTCCCCTAGTGATAAACAGTTTTCTCAATCGAGTTTGTCAGTTCTTTCCTCGTCAGGAAGTGTTGCGTCTGTACAATCTCGCCACCAGTGTATCTTTAAATCAGAGTCGGTACTTGGCCACTTTGATAACTTGAACCTCTGAAAAGCCAGAGAAAACTCTCAATAAACATCACTCTTCGCCATTGAAGATGATATCCTTGCTTTCCCGGATTAAGGAAAATTCATAGAGAAAGCCTCGTGATCAGAGATTCGGCAGCACGCCAGTTTTGCTCCGAAAAACCGCTGATGAAAAGGTCATCGGCCCCACAAAATTGGACCCCATCATATGGCGTTTCTCCGGGAAGATCCCGAGAAAAGTATGATGAAAGATCCCAAATGAAAACAGTCTCTCAAGAGACCCGCTTTCCCCACTAGAAACAAATGGCATCTCCTACAGAGAAGTTTGTACAACTCTACAACTCAGACGACTGGGTTCCCCAGCAAGTCTGACATCAAAACTTTTTCCACTCAAATGGCGTCTCCCCAGGAAAATTCGGCGAGAAGTTTGAGGGAAAACCGCTACACATAGCGTCCCTTGTCAATGAAGTTTATTGACAAAATAAACTAAGACCAGTTCCTTGGTAGGAAACCAGGATCGAGGGGAAGTTGCCAAAAGAAACCGAGACCAGTTCCTTAGTAAGAAACCAGGATCGAGGGGAAGTTTAAATCAGAAACTAAGACCAGTTCCTTGGTAAGAAACCAGGATCGAGGGGAAGTTTAAATCAGAAACTAAGACCAGTTCCTTGGTAAGAAACCAGGATCGAGGGGAAGTTTAAATTAAAAACTAAGACCAATTCCTTGGTAGGAAACCAGGAACGAGGGGAAGTTCATTTCAGAGACTGAGACCAGTTCTTGGTAGGAAACTAAGAACGAGGGGAAGTTCGAAAGAAACCAAGACCAGTTCCTTGGCTGAAGACCAGGATCGAGGGGAAGTTTACCTTTTCTAAGCATCATTGCTTAGCTAAAGAAGATGAATGCGTAAGCTACCATTCATGACCACCATCAAAATTTCGGGTATTCCGATATTTAATCCTCTTGCACCCGGAATGCCCGAATCCTTTCGTCAATCACACCTTCGGGTCCAAGAAGATTAAATAGGGGCATCTGTAATACCCCAAATTTTGACCACTAAAGTTTCCCATCATTGTGAAAATCATCATCACAATATGGATGAACCATCATGCTTCATCAGTCTCCCCAAAGATGGGTGAGCATCCACTACAATCAAAATTAGGGTTTCAAGCCCTCTCTGAGTGCTTAGACAAAGGATCAATCAAGAAATGACATGATCTTAAACTTGTCTAATCTCTTAAACATCCACAATGGATCAAAAAGGACTCTCACTTCAAGGATTAAGCACAAGGCTGCTCCCTTCTAGGTGGATCAAGTCTCAAGATCGACAGTGTCACCAAATTAGGGTTTTGGTCGACCAGGGCCTCCAGATGGAAATTTTCATCTGGGCACAAGGCAATGATCCAAAACATAACCTAATATGCTTCATGGAACCTCATGAACCCATGCATCAAGTCAATTTTGCCTCAGGGGATGCATTCATCGAAAATTAGGAATTAGGGTTTCTTGACCTAATTCACCCCTAAGTTGACTTTTGGGACAAACCATAAGCCAAGACCTCAAGAGATGATTTGAGGGTCTCTAATACACCATATTGATCCATTTGGAACAATGGATTGATCCAAGAAGCTTGAGCAACAAGTCTCATTTTCATCTGCACCACAATTAGGGTTTTAAGAGAAAAGTCAACTGTAACTTTGACTTTTGACCAGGACATGCTCCCAAACCCTAATACATGATTGAATATACCCTATGACACCCATGGAACATGTCCATCAAGTTTGATTTAGGTCAAGGACATGATTTCCTGAAGAATTGCACAGTTTGGAATTCATCTGATAAAAAGTCAACTGTGCACAAAAGTCAACTTTGACTTTTTGAGATTTTTCACCAAAATGGATTTTTAACCCTAAAATGATGTTAATGTATGATTTGAATCATCATTAATCAAGAAAAATCAAGAAAAGTGAGATAACTTGTAAAAGGGGTAACCATAAAACTTAGAAATTTTTCTAAGTTAAAAATAAAGTGGCAAAGGTACCAACTTTGGAGGACTATAACTCCTAAACCACAAGGCCATTTTTTCTCATACAAAGATGGATTTGTAGCCCTCATTATCACCTACAAAAACTTCAACTACAAGTCATTCCAATTCATTAAGGATTTTGAGTTATGGAGTGATCAAAGTGGCTGAAAAGTGAAAATGTCACTTTTTCCAACACTTAGTGAAATTTTCACTAAGTCAAATTCTGCCTCACTTTTTGCCAAATGTAGGGGGATTTTTCACTTGGAATCAAAAGAGATCAAAACTAAACTGGTTCAAACAGTTTTTGTATCATGTAAGAGCTTTCCAAAATGGCCAAGAACATTGCCAAATTCAACCTACACCATGAGATACAACATTGCCAAGTTGCCTTGCTGAAATCTGTCAAGGCAAGGCAGAATTTGCAACTTTGGTCGATTTGCCAAAATCAGCCAAATTCAATTGCTCCAATCAACTTGGACACCTCAGAGGATTGAATCCAAAGGGGACAATCACTGAGCCAAGCCTCCAAGGTCCAAGGAACAAAGAATAGCATGTTGAACCTAGAATGGCCAAAATAGGGACAAGACTTTAAATTTGGAATGAGGCATTCAATGGAACCATCAAGGTGGCATGGACTGAGCCATTCTCATCTGAAATCAGTCAAGACTTATCCAAGACCAAGGGGACCAAAGCTCTGTGCCCTAACCTCTAGTCAATGGCTAGAGGAGACTTTCATTTCCATTGGCCAACATTGAGGAAACCTACTTACCCGCTGCCATGCACTATTCCTTGCAATACAAACTTGCTCTACTATAAATAGAGCTCAATTGTGGTAAGTTTAAGTACACCAAAGCCATCTAACAGATGCTTTCCTCAAAATCTCTCCTTTCACTCCAATATTGCCTTCTAAGGCAAGTCACTATCGGGTTTTGAGTTTGAGAGCAATTCCAATCAAACCAATCACTCACACACCTCACATACATCACATATGAGCTGATCAAACACTCACATAACTTCTGAAACATCAATTTCATGAAATCACCAGCTGGTTGCTCAAATTTTCAAACAAGGTGCAGCTGAGATACCACAAACTGATCCAGCCACTTTCAATTTAATCCAAGTGTTCAAACACACTCCATATGGTGTAGGGAAGCTGTCCAGATCATCACAACTTGTCTGTAACACCTCCAACTCAAAATCACATCTGTTCTTGCTGTCACGACTTGGAGGTAAGCACATACTTGGTCATCTCTCAATCTATGCATATTTCCTCGCACAATAATTTGGCCATATGTTCATAATCATGCATGGAATGTTTTCCCTCAATTAATTGCATTGTTTGAATCGTGTATCAAAAATCTTAGCCTTCATGCAGAAATTAGGGTTCTTGAGGTTTCTTCGTGATTTCTTGTTGTATGTTTAATTTAAATGAAATTAAAGTACATAGACATGATCGTGACGTTGAGACGAGCATAATGATATGTGGATTGCATGATATGATTACGTATTCATGCAGATTGGATAGAAAATGCAAATCTGAGAATTCAAGAACACGCGCGTGTTCTTCAGCCAGTTCTTGGCGCCATTTTTAGAAATTCAAATATTTGAATTTTGTGATTTTGTTTAATTGATTCAAAAATTAATTTCTCTCTGAGTTTTAATGATTTTGGGTTGATTCTTTTTTTAATAATTCACAAAAATGTTAAAATATTTTATTTTATCAAAAAATCCCAAAAATATTATTTATTTCATATAATTTATATTTTTGTAAAGAATTAATATTTTGATTGTTTTTGGCATTTTAAATATTTTTTCTACATTGATTTTGCAACTTTTAATGCTTTCTAATTATTTTGTAGGTCAATACTTAATTTTTGAAGCATTAATCCAAGATCACAATTTGTTTTCCATGTGTTAAACAATTTTTTATCATTTTAATTGAATTTTTATTCAATTAAATACATTTTGAAAACAAATTAGGGTTTTTGGATTAATTCAACCCTCATAAATCATTCAAAACACTTTGGGCCTCTATTAGAGTGTAAGACCCAATCCTTTTTTTGACCAAATCATTTTTGGGCCTCACTTATTGTATAAGTCCCGATACCGTCAAAAAACAAACGGCGCGATCGTCGCCTTTTCAAAAATCATCTGGGCCTACCCTCGAGTAGTAAGACCCATTTATTTTTCTTCAAAACTTTTTGGGCCTCTTGAGAGAGTGTAAGACCCATCCCTTTGTACAGAAAACCTTTTTGGGCCTCAGTCACTTGTATAAGTCCCTCTGTACAAATTCAAACAGTGCGCTCACTGATAAAACCCTGGGCCTCTCCTTGAGCTGTAAGCCCCAGATCTTTCTTTTTCAAAGCACTTTCTCCTTTGATTTTGATTATACTGTTGTTTTCAATCTTTCTTTGTTGAACAACTAACCAAACGACATGGAAGCACTACAACCGAGTAAGTGGTTATCGCTTTCATTTACTGCTTTCATATTATAAACTGTATTGTGGGGCTGCTCACTGTAAGTCTCCTTTCATAAACTCATATCTACTGTGTAATAATAGTATAGATATTTTGAGTTTCCCCGGCAACTACGTCTAGAACTAGGTGACGCCGTTTCACTTATTCGTAGAAATAGACGACTAGGTCCCCAATAGGAGCACCAGATACAGTCTTCTCTTCGGCTGTCCTCCTTAGGAATCATCAAGAAGCTCTACTCCCGAAGATGAATGTATTCTCCGTGAATGGCATCTTTGAGTTTCTTTGCAATTCTCGAACTTTCCTGACTTGATCTATTCCTTGTGGATAGCTTGCCTTGAATGTCTCGGGGTTTGGGTACCCACTACGGTCATAATCTTGGACCTTAACTAAGGAACCCTCTTTAAAAGCTAAAAGTCGCTGGATAGTAAACCTCGCACGTTTACCAGTGGTTTTCATCTTTAAAAGAGTTATCTCTCCTAATGGAAAGGAGATGATAGACCCACGGGCTTCTTAAAAGCATCAGCCTCCTCTTGGGCATTATTCAAGGACCCTACGACTTCTTAGAAGTATTCACAGCCTCCTCTTAGGCTTCGTATAATGATCTCTTCCTCCGGGAATGATAACCTCCTCTTGGGCTTCGTACAAGGACCCGTCGGCTTCTTAAAAGTTTCCAGCCTCCTCTTGGGCTTCGTACAAATTGTCCCGACGACCTCCTAGAGGTATAGGAACAGAACCTAGTCATCCTCATAGAACAGTCCTTTCATAGAGTCTACTACTATTTCTCGAAGCATAGTACAAAAGATAAAACTCTAGACACGGACAGTCTAACTTCCTTGAGTCTCAAAGACATTCTCAAGCACCCTTCGTTAAATAGGAAGGAAACCCGCAGCCTCGGATAGTCTCGATACCCTTTGGATTTCCCGTTTCCTCAAAGAGAAGGAAATATCCCTGATCCTTAAATTAAATCCCTGTGTACAGTGTTACTCATATAAGAACTGATTTTCTCTTTTAAATCAGTATATTGGATCTGTCACTCAACTGAAACAGTTACAATAGCCTCCATCTCGGGCTTCGTACGAGATACCAAAATTCTCCCCAGTGGAGTCAAAACAACCTTTTCGCCTCTCTCTCGGGCTTTGTACGAGATACAAAAACACTCTCTTACTGAGTATAAAATATTCTCAAACTGAGTCAACTCTTTGCTAGCCTCCTCTTAGGCTTTGTATAATGATATGCCCCACTGGGTCAAAAACTTTTAGCCTCTCTCTCGGGCTTTGTACGAGACATAAATTAGCCTCCTCTTAGGCTTTGTATAATGATTTTCCTAGCGGAAATTAGCCTCCTCTTAGGCTTTGTATAAGAAAACCACTGGTTGATCCAATCGACCTTTTAGCATCAAAGCTGTGCCTCGTTCGCAGTACACAAACATCAACAACTCCTTTCCCTTCATCTAATCGCTGTAAACGGCAAGCCTCTGGATCATCTACATCCATGCCACTGTCCCTCTTTTAGCATGAGAAATCCCTAAGGAAAGATGGCATTGCTCTACACTGAGTTAAAGTCTTCTCCTTCAGGTTAAAACCCTTTCTTCGGAAATTATGGCATTGCTCGGATCCGCGTATCCCAATTAAAGTAATTCTCCTTCCCCCTCTTTAGAGATGACAAAATCTCTCTAAAGTCGAGGTCTTTCAGCTTCACGTCTTGGGCTTTGAACAAGACACAAATAGACCTTTCAGCTTCACATCTTGGGCTTTGAACAAGATACAAATCACCTTTCGCTTCACGTCTTGGGCTTTGAACAAGACACCAAAACACCATTTCCTCCCATAGAATAGGAGGAACTACGAATGCTCTGATTTCCCTGTTTCGGTAAACGGGAATACGTAGGCATAAGATCGAAAGAAAAGATCTTAGCGAGCGCAATCAACAAAAAACCCAAATGTCATATCTCCATCAATCAAAAGCAGTAATTCAAAAGCACCAGTCCTAATATCCTAATCCTTATTCCCCGCCAGAAACATTAAGCCCTAGAAAGAAAGAAACCTGTATTGACGAAATACGAATAACCAGTACAAAGGCCCCCCCCACATTGATAGCATCCGTAACCTAACAGACCGCTGTTTAAACTCAGTATGCAAAGCAGGGTTAATTGGAGACATCTATTTCCCTTCCTTATTCAGCTCACAATAGGATAAAAAATGAATCAAACTGTAGTTTAAAGCTCAAACCGCAGAGAGCGACCAGCGCTTAAGAACCGCGTCCAAAATCGCTCGCTACACTTACCATGAGAGCAGGCTTTTCAAAGACGTACTTGATCGGATCCATTTCGGAGATTAACCCAGTAGTGTGACGAATCATGTACTGGCGGAGACGTTTGGCTGCCCAAGCCAAAGCACAGCAAGTTTTCTCAAGCATAGTGTACCGAGACTCGCAGTCGGTGAATTTCTTGCTCAAATAGTAAATGGTAGACTCTTTCCTTTTGGTTTCGTCTTGTTGGCCAAGCACACAACCCATTGAGTCTTCCAAGACTGTTAGGTATTGTCGCTCCCGGGATTTTCATCCTAGTACAAACGCGAAAGTGGCACGAAACAGAGTCGCCAGCAATGAGTATTTATCCCAAGAGGGGGAAAGGAAACACCGCATAAACCTGGGGAAAGGAAAGAGCATGGTCTTGTGACCAAGAGAACTGGGTTCGGGAGTCGGTTACGCGAGAGGAAGGTATTAGCACCCCACGCGTCCATCGTACTCGATGGGATCCACGCTTGCTGTCTCGATCAAAGGGTGTCGTCGTCTGGAGCTCCACTGCTACTGGAAAGGAAAAGGAACGATAACGGAAAATAATGGAGAAACGAAGAAGAAAAGAAAAAGAAGTGACTCGATAGGACGTCCTCGGAGTCCTAGGCCTACGTATTCCTCGGAAACGGGAAAATCAGAGTCAACGTAGTTCGTACACGAACTAAAGGGGGAGGTTGCTCACCAACACATCGTCGTCTCGTGCCTACGTATCCTCAATCTAACCAGAAGGAGGAAATCAGAGCAGTCGTAGTTCGACCTAAGGGTCAAAAGGAGACAAAGAGGTGATAAAGAAAGGTTGTGCTCGGAGAGATCTCGCACGATCTCCTGCCTACGTATCTCCATTAACCAATGAAGAATTAGAGCGACGTAGTTCCCCTCACCTAAGGGAAAGTTGTTTGTGTTTTTTAGGGAACGACTAATGTTCTAGCTCAGGTGTTGCAGCTCGCTGTATGGAGACTTAGGCGTTACCGTCTTGCGAGAGAGCGAGGAGAAGCACGTTCATACGTTGAGCATGAGTGAGATGAGAAGAGAATTCCCGAAGGAAAGATGTCATTTGTTTGTTTTTTGTCTTTTAAGAAAGAAGTGTTTTGATTGTTTTTGTTTTGTAACAGGTAGTGTATTTAAGTCCTTCATGTAGGATCGAATGCCTCGCATATCGACCCAAGACGGGACGTACACTAAACATTCTAAGAAAGTGAGAGAAGACCCCTCACTATCTTATTCTCACATGAAAGGCTCAAATACAATATATGTTATGCCTTTATTAAGTGTTTTTTTACTTTTGTTTTGAGATGAGAAAGAGAGACTCAAGGTTTGAAAGAAAAATGCTAAGGGGAAACTAGGTCCTAATGTTATCATACAATGATGGCCCTATGGTTGAGGTAAGAAAGGGAAGTCTACCTAATGTTAGCATACATGGATTGCTATCCTAATGTCTCTCCTACCTCCGCCTTAATCAAAAATTAAGTGGAGCGAGGAATCCTAAGGGATTATGTCATCAGACAAGTAAGCACAGGATAAATCAACCACGCAATGAAAGAGTAAACAGTGTCAGTCAACAATAATGTCACACAGTCAAAGTAGGAAAAAGGGGAAGCTTTAGCCAAGGGGTCATATCAACCGAGGCAATCAAGCTAGCTGTGGGAAGTAGGTACTCATCCAATGGTATCGAGCACCATGGAGAGCGGAGTAAAAAGGGGAAGATGTGAATCAGATCACATAAGCATCAACATCGGTCAATGCGAGCTAAAGACAAAGCGTGGGGGTTAGTTATGAACCCTATCTTCCACTTAACCGACTCGATAACAGGAACAGGTGATGTTCAAAGCTTCTATCATGTAATGAGAGCTAAGAACGACTCAACCAGAATGACGGGGGTTGATTGCGAACCCTACCTTCCGTCAATTGCCTCCTTGGAGGTCTTACCAGGGGAAATGGGAATGGAATGCCTCATAGACGCCTTCAGGCACAATATTAAACAATCACAAACAAAGCCTCCTTTGAGGACTTCCATCATTGCCAGCCAAGTGGCACGGACTCCCAATCCTACTTCTCATGGCATAAAAAGGAAAAATTCAGAATTAGTAAAAGAGAAGAGAAGTGATACCGAACGGATATCAATCCGTAGCAACGCAAGCAAAGTATATGCAAACCGGCCAACTTCTAGCGATCTAGCATAAATGAGCAAAAGTGTTAGAAAGTGAAATGGGTCCATGAAAGGCATGGAACCAAATGCTCTTAAGACAATAAAACAAGGTCATAAACCATAAACAGCAGCAACAACAGCGCTCCAGCACCTGCATATCTGTAAAAACTAGCAACAAGTAAAAACAGTCTATAACAGCTACTATTTCCAGAACAGAATGGGTGTATATGCAGCCAGCCAGGATATCAACACTTTACAACACCCTTTGTGCACATCAGCTGTGTATACTACAGCAACTTCTATGTTTAATGTGAAACACTACAAAATAAACTCAAAGATTAGTTAAAGTTTAAATGGAAATAACCAAAGTGAGCAACTAAGATCAAAAGGAAATGTCAATAAGAAGTAATTGAAATCAATGCTAAAATGTAAACAACACTTAGTCAACCACCTATGCAAAAAATATTAAAGACTATTAACAAAGTTACCAAATGAAACTATTAAAATTATTACTCGATGTTAGAACCAAATCAAAGTTTATTCTATGTTAGAACAAAATCAAACCAAACTATTTCTATGACCAATTAGTTCAAAGTTAATTTCTAATTCTAAAAACGATTAATGAACAAATAGTGGCCAATTAAGCCAAAAACAATTAGTGTGATTAAGCAAAAATGATTATCAAGCAATTAAGCTAAAAACAATTATCGAGCAAACAAGCCAGAAACGATTAGTGAACCATTAGGCAAAAACATCAATTAGGATATGATTAAGCAAAAATCGATTATGAAGTCTAATTCTAATTGGCCTAAATCACTAAACAATGTAAAAGTTTATTGAAAATCGAGGTTAAATTCTAATATAAAATTAATGTCTACGCCTAGAACAACTCCTAATCTAATTAACTAAAATCAATACTAGATTTAAAAATGAAGGTTAATCAAGATTAATTCCTAAAAAAAAATTCTAAAGTTGTTAAGTAATTCTAAAAACCTAACTTTAAAACTAAAGGAAATTAATCAAAAACCTTACCAGAGGGGGGTGCGCAGTGGAAGAAGGTGTGGGAAGCATGAGGATGGTGCGGGTGGCATCGCATCCTGGGCTTAATGAAGCCCGACCGGCCATTGTTGCAGCATAATAATCTAGGAGAAGCAAACCCTAGTCCTCCAACAACTCTCATTCTCTTCATCTTTTCCCGGCGCCGTCGACGATCTTCTCACTTCACCGCCGAACTCCCATGGTCAATCACCTCCAAAACAAATCGCCTCCGTCAATCCAATATCGTTCTCACTCACCACGTTATCCTTCGTTCTCTCCTTCTTCCAACCTTCCTAGAACACTAGGTTTCAACGTGATTCTACACACGACAGTTACCATAAGTGCTTCTTCAAACGCGATTCTGAGAATCGATTTTCATTCAACCACGATTTCGAGGATCGCCACCTTCAAACTCGGTTCAAATCCGGTGCGGTTTCGATGACGTCGAAGACTTCTCAGGTAATGCTCGCACTTCGCTCTTCTTCGTCTTCCTTATTTGAATTGCTCTACCGCGTTCTGTTTTTCTGCTTGTGAATTTGTAGTTGATGAAGTTGAATCTTAATTTTCACAGGTTTTGTGAATTTGAGATGATGAAGATTGATTGGAGAATTGATGAAGTTGTTAACGGTTTCAAGCGGTGATCAACGAAATTTGCGACTGATGAAGAGTGTTGAAGGTTGATGATGGCAGAAGATTGAAGGTGTTTCAGCGATTAAATGTTGATGGTGAAATCCGAAGAAGGGAGAGAGTGAAGTGGAAGATTGATAATGAATACTCAAGAATTGATGAAGGTTTTTTCGTATTGATGATGATGAGGTGAGCAATGAAGGAACCTGGAGATAGAGATCGGAGGATTTTTTCTGTTAGATTCGGTTAGTTGGTTATTGTGACAGTTAGAGATTAACTGTCATGTGACCTTTTTTGGTTAGAGTTTTTTTTCTGTGGAACTGTTAGAATGAATGGTTCGGAGGTTTTGTAATTGTTAGGGGAATTTGTTAGAAGAAAACTGTTATAATCTTTTTTTATTCCAACTGGTGTGAATTCTTTTCTATTGTAATGATTTTCTATTATGAAATCTCTTGCGCTATCCTTGCATAATTGTGACATAATATTCTGTGTTTATGCATTGTAGCTTCCTTGGACTAAAGCAGGTTGTGTATCTCCATGTGAATAGAACCAAACTCCTTCTATATCCCACTACCACACGCACAAAACGGGTCATGATAGGCTAGAAAAAGAATGTCTAAATCCCAAATTGTCTTCAACTGTTGGAATTTGGCTTGTGGCTTATGTTTGGTTTTAAATTGAAGTGTAATATTGAAAATGACTTAGAATGTGATCTTGGTATGGATTTTGGACTTGGTCATTTGAATTTGGAAATTGAATTGGACATTTGAAATGTGGTTTTTGGATATTTCAAATAGATACTGGTTAAAAGGAAAATGGATGAATTGGACCTAACATTTAAATGTGGATTTAGGAATTGGTTAAGAGAATGGATTTAAATGGATATGGATTATGACAAAAATGGTTTAAGGACTCTTGAACATGGATTAGACATTGAATTTAGATGAAAATGGTTAGTGAAAAATGAGTTGAAAAATTGAATTTGGATTTAGAAATTGAATACGGATATGAATATGTGACTTAGGAAATGGACATTAATTTTACTTTGGATTTAGATGAAAATGAGTCTAAAATGGACATGACCCAAGAATGAATCTAAAAGTGGACAATAGGTCAAAAATGGTTATGGGTTAACCTTGGATATTGAATCGGACAAAAAGAAAATGCTATGGACGATGACATAGAAATGGATATGAATAGAGGTTTGGATATGACTTAATGAACTTGTATTTTGAATTCCAAGTAATCCACATGAATCCCGTTTTCAAACTTCACATGCTTAAACTTTGATCAATCAAAATTCACATCCCAATCAAAACTCAAATATTCAATGAATTCCCAACTCCAGTCAACTTTAATATCAACCCTCATCAACTGGTATTATAAGCAACGAACCATAAGTAGCTGAGAGAATAACATTGCCCTGCCCATAATATGAATCCATAAGTGGATCCCATGTAAAGATGCTTTTGCCATGAACCTTAACCACCATCTTCAATTGATGAATATCAACCAAGTCGCACAGAAGATAAGAAACCATGATCCCACGCCTCAGGAGCCCAATGAAATGCATGATCGAGAATGTTATGACCTAATGGATATGCAAATGAATGTGAAGCATAAGCCAATTATTGAGAAAAATAAGAGGGCAAATTTTGGGGTATTACAGTTGCCCCTATTCAATCACTGTGGACTTGAATGGATGAAAGCAACGGCTATCAGGAATTCGAGATACATAGGGATTGAATACAAAAATAACCGAGAAAATTTGCACTGTGTGGAAAAAGAAAAATGTTGTAAATGAAACGATGGCAAGGAAGAAAAGTTTGTGAGAAAGAATTTGGAACCATTGGACCCCATAGGAAACCTGTCGGGAACTGGTGAACTACCTGTCGGGAACTGGTGAACTACCTGTCGAGAACTGGTGAAATACCTGTCGGGAACTGGTGCAATACCTGTCGGGAACTGGTGAACTTGGGCCTGTTTTGCCTATCGGGAATGGGCAAGTATACCTGTCGGGAACTGGCAAGGTTCAAACCAAAGGGAACTGTCGGGGTCGGCTACAGTTTATAACCAAGGCTTACCTATCGGGAATGGGTAACGGGACCTGCCGGGAACTAGTATGGTTAAAACTCAAAAGTGCTGTCGGGGACGGCTGCAGTTTATAACCAAGGCTTACCTATCGGGAATGGGTAACGGGACCTGTCGGGAACTGGTATGGTTAAAACTCAAAAGTGCTGTCGGGGACGGCTGTAGTTTATAACCAAGGCTTACCTATCGGGAATGGGTAACAGGACCTGTCGGGAACTAGTATGGTTAAAACTCAAAGGTGTTGTCGGGAACGGCTGCAGTTTATAACCAAGGCTTACCTATCGGGAATGGGTAAATGGACCTGTCGGGAACTGGTATGGTTAAAACTCAAAGGTGCTGTCGGGAACGGCTACAGTTTATAACCAAGGCTTACCTATCAGGAATGGGTAAATGGACCTGTCGGGAACTGGTATGGTTAAAACTCAAAGGTGCTGTCGGGAACGGCTGCAGTTTATAACCAAGGCTTACCTATCGGGAATGGGTAAATGGACCTGTCGGGAACTGGTATGGTTAAAACTCAAAGGTGCGGTCGGGAACGGCTGCAGGAATGCTATCGGGAATGGTTCCAAGAAACTTGTAAGCTGAGAGATGTGACTCGGTGGGGAGAAAAGTGATGAAACCCTTTGCGCTGCTTTGAGATATCCGTTGCGAAATGAACGAGACGTTCTTTCTGGCTTTGTCAATGATATAAGGAGCAAAGTTTTGGGCTCTCGCACGAGTTATCAAAACTGGCCTATGCTTCACATGCATATGTTTGAATTTTTCCATGGCGTAATGCTCCATATTGATGGAAATGCTACGCGTTTTAGAGGATGCTATGCACACTATATGCAAAATGCAAAGAGATCCTCAGCAAAATAAATGCTGAGGAGAGGTAGGCAACTCCGTTAGGGATAACAAGCTGGATTGACTTCGTGGTCACAAACCGTACTGAGGAAGACAAATTGCTCTGACCTCCTGATCTGGGCACTGGCCTGACAAACCTGTTGAGGTTGCTCTAGGAAATGATAACTTTGTTGGGGAGGCATCATCTGAACCAGTCCACTTGGGGAATAACTATAACCATAGAGCTCCGCTGGGGATTAATGAGCTTACAACAAACTCTGCTGGGGAGAACCACTTCAGAGCGTCTCGTGCTGGAAATGTCCCTTGAGAGGATTTTACAGAAGACCACGCCTCTTCAAACTCTACTGGGGATAATAGATTTGGAACACCTCCTGCTGGGGAATTTTCAAAATGCTCCATGCTTGGGATGGTCAACCTCTTGCTCTTTCCCCATGATACCAGGTTGATTTGAAGAAAACGTCCCAGAAGGATTTTACAGAAGATTCGACATCTCCAAACTCCTGGACACTTACTGAGTCTTGAACATTAGCTGCGAGGCCATTCTGCTGGGGAATTTGCAACCGTTATCGACACAGAAAAGCTTGTAGCTGTTGGAAGTACTGAATAGGAGAATCGACTTAATAAGATACAACCCTGCCCTTTTGAAACCGACTTGTTAATATCGAATCGTCGTGCGCGATCGTCGGCCAGACGATGGATTCAATCAGTAAACGTTGTGACAAAAGAGTGAAATGAGAATCTTTTTCTGAACATGTTGGCTACAGTACCTCCATTTGACGATATTGCTGGGGATCATGAAGCTCTGTAAATACGTTGGGGATGACCACCTCCCGGAAGTACTTTCCTGCTATGGGACCGTCTCTGCTTGGGGAGGAACGATCATTGGAGCATCGTAAAAGGATGCCCACCTGCTTGGAGGGGAAGATCAAACCATCTCTACCCTATCTGGGGACTCGAACTCTTGCTGGAGAAAGGCAAATCCAACTCCGGTTGGGGAAACCAAACCTTATGTCTCTCGCTAGGGGGGACACTTTGCTGAGGAAAATGTCGTCTTGGCTATCTCTGTCGAGGGCCACTAGCAATGCTAATACCTCACTGGGGAACGATACCCTCTGGCGCCTTGCCGAGGAAAAGAAAGTCCATGTTGGGAACTACTTTGGCGCTTCACACTTCTACTGATCGACTACATGTTAGATATCACAAGCGAACTCCCGACTTGCCTCGTACCACATGGCCTATTGGGAAAAATTGTCTCAAGAGGATTTTACAGAAAACCTGGCATTCAAAATGCCCCAGGGTATTTAAACTCTCGGAGAGATTTATAGATCTCGACGTAACTGCCCCAGACTGCATAATGTATGAAAGGATTTGTCTCGACAAAATTCATAAAGATTTGAAATACTCTGCCCCAGTATACTGAATCTTGAAGAGGTGCTTTTGATTAACCGTCTTTTGGAGTAGGATAACTTCTCGTGCTCTTGAGGTGGCCTGTCTCAATATAATCCTTGCAGTGATTTTGCCCCTGACTGATCTTAGAGAGATTTGTCAAATTGAGCTGATTGCCCCATATTACCCGTTTGTGGAGAGATTTATCGGATCTCGACATAATTGCCCCAGATTGAATGCTTTTGGAGAGATTCAACGGATCTCAACGTGGTTGCCCCCAGTTTGGCTGAACTTTTAGAGATTTCTCGACGTGACTGCCTATGATTGACCGCTCTCTGAAAATACTTTCTCAACATGACTTCCCCAGCTTGGCTACACATTGAAGAGATTTATCGACGTGATTACCCCAGATTAGATGAGTCTTAAAATGGCTTGCCCATTTGGCGTGATCGTTTAATGGCTTGCCCCTGCTCAATGAAGTCTTCTGGCGTTTGCATCTCATCTTGATCAATCTTTCCATTGTAGAAACTTTCCTGATGTCCTGTACTTACTCGCAAGTAAAACTGGTCGTTTTGAAAATGACAATTTTAATGCAATGCATATGACAGTTTTGAGATCCAAGTCTGTTCACTGGAAAAATATGGTGACATATAGTGAACGAATCACTTATCTGACTGTCACATCGATACCACCATGAATGGTAAGAAAGATACTCTTGGGAGTCAGAACTGACGCGATATTAACCGAAGTATGCTTTCGAAACAACCCTACTTCAATTAGGTCTTTTAAAGGTTGTAACGTGGCCTGGTTCACGGTTTGAGAAAGAAGGGATATAAGGCTCAAAGTTTTATTTTAACCCACCCATTCTTCTTGATATTCTCCAGTCCTACGTTCAGCTAATTTGCATAAGCGCTCGCCTCTCAAAAAGATTTTGTGATCTTTAAGGAACCCAAGAAACTGATAATTTGATACCCAATGAAGTTTTGGAGTAACATTCACCCCTTTTGTCTTTTGTTCATAGTCACACGACTTTGTTCTTGCTCGAGGATTTTCTTTTGGAATGCCTTGTTTTTCACTTTCTCATTCTTTTGCTTTTTGATCCCTAATTTTTTCCTGGACTGATTCTTTTGAATCTTTAGATTTTGAAGTCCAGCAGGATGCCCTGACTTTTGCCTAAGTCGCTTGTTTTCAAGTTTCGACTTAGCGTACTTTTTTTCTTTTTCTTTTTTTTTTATTCTTTTTTTTTTCGGAACAAATCGTGTGACACTGGCTTGTCTTGACTTTGTTGAAAGGGTTGTGACTGCCTCACTCCTTGATTGTTGATGGATAACCATTGTGGTTTCTCATCTCTTGACCTCTTGACGGTGGATTAGAAGGTAATGGATCCTCAGATGCACACTCCTTTTGAAATTTGAACGCTCGGTCAAATTAACTGACACCTACCTTGCCCTAGGTTAAGATTGAGGGTTTTTTCATATGAAAAGAAACTCCTACTTCAATGCTCAAAGGGGTTAACGAGGGTCTATCTCCCTTATATCTCCAGTGTTTGGGGATTTGAAATAATGCCTGTACATCATCAACAGGGTTTTTGTTCAAAAGCATACAATCAGAAGTTTTTGCGTCTTCGATTTCGTCATCCTCCCTAGGCTCCTGCTTAAACAAGCATATGATATCGATAAAAAATATGAGTGAACACGACTTGATTTAATCATAACATGCATATTCATTTCATTACCATTATCAATTAAAAACAGACAAGTTTTACAAATGAGTTTGCACTTTAACAGAAAAGAAACTACAAATGCAAAGAAATGACATGATATAATGATTGCCAGCTTCGAGGAACTGAGACTTTCCAAGCATGATTCGCTAATGAGCTAGTTGTCTTCAGAATTGCTCTTTGAAGTCACTCTGATAACCACCTGCACAACTGCTCTCGGTGCCTTCTTCCATAACTTGGACTGAGGGACCCACCTACCTTACAACCTTCAGTTGAATGCCCATGTGCCCCAGTATGGTAGTCACAACGGGCGTTGACATCAAAACCTGGTGGATACGGAAAAGGAACTGGCTTCAAATTTTTCGACACTATTAATCCACCTTTGCTCAAATCTGGCAACATCCGACTGTACGACATTGGCAACTGAGTGAAATGCCTCTCGGCTTTCTTGGCCTTTGTCGGGCGTGCTGACGCGGCTGACGGCGATATGATCGTTGACTCTGAGGAGGTCTTTGATTTGCAGAAGAATATTGTCCCTGATATGAAGACCCATAAGATTGTTGACTCTGAACAGTTGATATGTCTGAACACTGAGAACAAGTTGGTGAAGATTCCTGAATGGAACTATTTTCTTCTTCGAATTCTTCCTGAGAACTGACAACTGATTCATTTTCATTAGCTTGAGACGCTTTGGAGCTTTCCACACTTGAGCAGGCTCTCGATACGTTCTCCCACCATCACCAGGTTAGAGAATTTTTCTGCCCTATTGACAATCATCTTTTCCAAGTACGGCCCTTGCAAGGTATCCATGAACAAATCTACCGATTCTCTATCCAAAAGTGGTGGTTGAACATGAGTAGCTAATTCTCTCCATCTCTGGGCATACCCTCTGAATGATTCATTATCTGCTTGAGACTAGTCTTGCAAATGCATTCGGCTGTGAGCCATGTCAAGATTATAGTGGTATTGCTTCACGAAGGCGTTGGCTAAATCTGACCTTGACTGGATGCAACCACTCTTTAACTGCATATACCAATACACTGATGCCTCACTCAGACTGTCTTGGAAACATTGAATCATGAGTTTGTCATTGTAGGTATACGAAGTCATTCTTCGGCAAAACATCACCCAATGTTGCTTTGGATAACCATTCCCTTTGTACTACTCAAGCATCGGTGTCTTAAACTTTGGTGGCAAAACAAGGCCAGGTACCAAACACATGCTTGAAGTAAACAACTCAAGAGTATCACGCCTCTCCAGGGCTTTAAGTTTCTCGTCCAATACACAATATTTTTCATCATCAACAGATCGTGGATCCTTAGGCTTCATCTTTGGAACTACCCCTTGGACATCTGGCACAGAGAATGCAAAACTGTTATAATCAGCATCATCGAGAGAAGATGAATGTCTGCCTCGGACAAAAGGACGTCCTTGCATAACTTTATTCTCAACAGGGATTCACACCGGCTGAGCTTGAGAAACATTGTTCATTAGAGGTGGAGTGACATTCTCAATTCTCTAAATATTGGCCCCTCCCCTTGTCATAGCGGCCACAACTTCCATTAGTTGGTCCAACTGAGTTTTCATCAATTTAAGATCGGCCCTGGTCACAAGCTGATTCGTCTCTTCCGAGTTCATGATGCTACCAAAAGTTAATTCCAGTCCAATACGAAAGTCGGGAAACCAACTGCAAGTCGAGTCAACGGATGAGCTCACTGGTCTGGCCTGAAGAAGGATATGCAAAATGATGCAAGATGCAAACGCAATGCAATAATATGAATGCAATAAGACATGGGATCAAAGCTTCCATATAGTCTGAATAAGTGTTGTGCTATGCCAATGAATGAATAAGTTCACAAATCTGCTCTGAAGAGAAATACCAGAATACCAAAATATCCAAATAATCAGAATACCAGAATGCCAGAATATCGGCATAATCAGAATACCAGAATAATCAGAATACCAAAATTCCAGAATATCGACATAATCAGAATACCTGAATAATCAGAATACCAAAATGCCAGAATATCGGCATAATCAGAATACAAGAATAATCAGAATACCAAAATGCCAGAATATCGGCATAATCAGAGTGCCGACCTAATCAGAATTCCGGGATAGTCACAATGTCAGAATACCATAATACCAGGCTGATGAGTCCACACTGATAGGAAAACCAGAATACCGGGTAGGTTGAAGGTCAAGGTTACCTGCAGACCTGCAAACAACCCGCCCCTCTCACATGTGGGTACTAGGATGTTCAGTATCCCAGGCTATCAAGTCGAGAAATGATGATACGTTCACCATTTCTGGTTTGGCATCATCATCAATCGAGGAGGCCTCAACTGATTCTCCAAAATGAAAGGTCCTCAGCTTCTGGCACTGAGGTCGAGAAGCAATAGTACATTCATCCCTCGGGGTACAGTACTATCGCCAATCGAGGAGTGCCTCCACTGATTCTCTTTCAAAAGGGATATGCTACAGCGAGTTCCCATCATTGGGTCCTTAGATCGAGAATGTGCAATGGGTTTGCCACAGAACGTGGTCTGCCACTGTCACATCTCGGGAGGAGTGCCGCAACTGAGTCCCTGGGGAAACGGTCACCAGAGTCGACAGCTCTCTAGATCAACACCCTAACATGCGCAAGACACACACGTCAGAATGCGTCCCAAGATAGCCTCGTCTGGTTGTGAATTTCGTGAATACCCAACGCACTCCAGATGGCACGTAGGTCCCACTACTCTCCACTTTAATCCTAAGTGTATACTCAAGCCTGTGTAATGGGCTTATCTCTAAGAAATCCCATCCCGCCAAACAGAAAAACAGTCCAGCACAACAGTAATAATATGATATGTAATGCTAAAATGCAGTAAATACAATAAAGTAAATAAACAGCAAAACAAGCAAGCGTTAGGATTGACTCTCTTAGGGATGGACCAGCAAGAGGTCAATCTGTCCCCAGCAGAGTCGCCAGCTGTCGCTCCCGGGATTTTTATCCTAGTACAAACACGAAAGTGGCACGAAACAGAGTCGCCAGCAATGTGTATTTATCCCAAGAGGGGGAAAGGAAACACCGCATAAACCTGGGGAAAGGAAAGAGCATGGTCTTGTGACCAAGAGAACTGGGTTCGGGAGTCGGTTACGCGAGAGGAAGGTATTAGCACCCCACGCGTCCATCGTACTCGATGGGATCCACGCTTGCTGTCTCGATCAAAGGGTGGCCTCGTCTAGAGCTCCACTGCTACTGGAAAGGAAAAGGAACGAGAACGGAAAAGAATGGAGAGACGAAGAAGAAAAGAAAAAGAAGTGACTCGATAGGACGTCCTCGGAGTCCTAGGCCTACGTATTCCTCGGAAACGGGAAAATCAGAGTCAACGTAGTTCGTACACGAACTAAAGGGGGAGGTTGCTCGCCAAGACATCATCGTCTCGTGCCTACGTATCCTCAATCTAACCAGAAGGAGGAAATCAGAGCAGTCGTAGTTCGACCTAAGGGTCAAAAAGAGACAAAGAGGTGATAAAGAAAGGTTGTGCTCGGAGAGATCTTGCACGATCTCCTGCCTACGTATCTCCATTAACCAATGAAGAATCAGAGCGACGTAGTTCCCCTCACCTAAGGGAAAGTTGTTTGTGTTTTTTAGGGAACGGCTAATGTTCTAGCTCAGGTGTTGCAGCTCGCTGTATGGAGACTTAGGCGTTACCGTCTTGCGAGAGAACGAGGAGAAGCACGTTCATACGTTGAGCATGAGTGAGATGAGAAGAGAATTCCCGAAGGAAAGATGTCATTTGTTTGTTTTTTGTCTTTTAAGAAAGAAGTGTTTTGATTGTTTTTGTTTTGTAACAGGTAGTGTATTTAAGTCCTTCATGTAGGATCGAATGCCTCGCATATCGACCCAAGACGGGACGTACACTAAACATTCTAAGAAAGTGAGAGAAGACCCCTCACTATCTTATTCTCACATGAAAGTCTCAAATACAATATATGTTATGCCTTTATTAAGTGTTTTTTTACTTTTGTTTTGAGATGAGAAAGAGAGACTCAAGGTTTGAAAGAAAAATGCTAAGGGGAAACTAGGTCCTAATGTTATCATACAATGATGGCCCTATGGTTGAGGTAAGAAAGGGAAGTCTACCTAATGTTAGCATACATGGATTGCTATCCTAATGTCTCTCCTACCTCCGCCTTAATCAAAAATTAAGTGGAGCGAGGAATCCTAAGGGATTATGTCATCAGACAAGTAAGCACAGGATAAATCAACCACGCAATGAAAGAGTAAACAGTGTCAGTCAACAATAATGTCACACAGTCAAAGTAGAAAAAAGGGGAAGCTTTAGCCAAGGGGTCATATCAACCGAGGCAAACAAGCTAGCTGTGGGAAGTAGGTACTCATCCAATGGTATCGAGCACCATGGAGAGCGGAGTAAAAAGGGGAAGATGTGAATCAGATCACATAAGCATCAGCATCGGTCCGTGCAAGCTAAAGACAAAGCGTGGGGGTTGGTTACGAACCCTATCTTCCACTTAACCGACTCGATAACAGGAACAGGTGATGTTCAAAGCTTCTATCATGTAATGAGAGCTAAGAACGACTCAACCAGAATGACGGGGGTTGATTGCGAACCCTACCTTCCGTCAATTGCCTCCTTGGAGGTCTTACCAGGGGAAATGGGAATGGGATGCCTAATAGAGGTCTTCAGGAACAATATTAAACAATCATAAACAGCGCCTCCTTTGAGGACTTCCATCATTGCTGGCCAAGTGGCACGGACTCCCAATCCTACTTCTCATGGCATAAAAAGGAAAAATTCGGAATTAGTAAAAGAGAAGAGAAGTGATACCGAACGGATATCAATCTCAGCAACGCAAGCAAAGTATATGCAAATCGGCCAACTTCTAGCGATCTAGCATAAATGAGCAAAAGTGTTAGAAAGTGAAACGGGTCCGTGAAAGGCATGGAACCAAATGCTCTTAAGACAATAAAACAAGGTCATAAGCCATAAACAGCACCAACAACAGCGCTCCAGCACCTGCATAGCTGTAAAAACTAGCAACAAGTAAAAACAGTCTATAACAGCTACTATTTCCAGAACAGAATGGGTGTATACGCAGCCAGCCAGGATATCAACACTTTACAGCACCCTTTGTGCACAGCAGCTGTGTATACTACAGCAACTTCTATGTTTAATGTGAAACACTACAAAATAAACTCAAAGATTAGTCAAAGTTTAAATGGAAATAACCAAAGTGAGCAACTAAGATCAAAAGGAAATGTCAATAAGAAGTAATTGAAATCAATGCTAAAATGTAAACAACACTTAGTCAACCACCTATGCAAAAAATATTAAAGACTATTAACAAAGTTACCAAATGAAACTATTAAAATGATTACTCGATGTTAGAACTAAATCAAAGTTTATTCTATGTTAGAATAAAATCAAACCAAACTATTTCTATGACCAATTAGTTCAAAGTTAATTTCTAATTCTAAAAACGATTAATGAACAAATAGTGGCCAATTAAGCCAAAAACAATTAGTGTGATTAAGCAAAATTGATTATCAAGCAATTAAGCTAAAAACAATTATCGAGCAAACAAGCCAGAAACGATTAGTGAACCATTATGCAAAAACATCAATTAGGATATGATTAAGCAAAAATCGATTATGAAGTCTAAATCTAATTGACCTAAATCACTAAACTATGTAAAAGTTTATTGAAAATCGAGGTTAAATTCTAATCTAAAATTAATGTCTACGCTTAGAACAACTTCTAATCTAATTAACTAAAATCAATACTAGATTTAAAAATGAAGGTTAATCAAGATTAATTCCTAAAAACAAATTCTAAAGTTCTTAAGTAATTCTAAAAGCCTAACTTTAAAACTAAAGGAAATTAATCAAAAACCTTACCAGAGGTGGGTGCGCAGTGGAAGAAGGTGTGGGAAGCATGAGGATGGTGCGGGTGGCATCGCATCCTGGGCTTAATGAAGCCCGACCCGCCATTGCAGCAGCATAATAATCTAGGAGAAGCAAACCCTAGTCCTCCAACAACTGTCATTCTCTTCATCTTTTCCCGGCGCCATCGACGATCTTCTCACTTCACCGCCGAACTCCCATGGTCAATCACCTCCGTCAATCCAGTATCGTTCTCACTCACCACGTTATCCTTCATTATCTCCTTCTTCCAACCTTCCTAGAACACTAGGTTTCAACGCGATTCTACACACGACAGTTACCATAAGTGCTTCTTCAAACGTGATTCTGAGAATCGCTTTTCATTCAACCACGATTTCGAGGATCGCCACCTTTAAACGCGGTTCAAATCCGGTGCGGTTTCGATGACGTCGAAGACTTCTCAGGTAATGCTCGCACTTCGCTCTTCTTCGTCTTCCTTATTTGAATTGCTCTTCCGCGTTCTGTTTTTCTGCTTGTGAATTTGTAGTTGATGAAGTTGAATCTTGATTTTCACAGGTTCTGTGAATTGGAGATGATGAAGATTGATTGGAGAATTGATGAAGTTGTTAAAGGTTTCAAGCGGTGATCAACGAAATTTGCGACTGATGAAGAGTGTTGAAGGTTGATGATGGCAGAAGATTGAAGGTGTTTCAGCGATTAAAGGTTGATGGTGAAATCCGAAGAAGGGAGAGAGTGAAGTGGAAGATTGATAATGATTACTCAAGAATTGATGTAGGTTTTTTCGTATTGATGATGATGAGGTGAGCAATGAAGGAACCTGGAGATAGAGATCGGAGGATTTTTTCTGTTAGATTCGGTTAGTTGGTTATTGTGACAGTTAGAGATTAACTGTCATGTGAGCTTTTTTGGTTAGAGTTTTTTTCTGTGGAACTGTTAGAATGAATGGTTCGGAGGTTTTGTAATTGTTAGGGGAATTTGTTAGAAGAAAACTGTTATAATCTTTTTTTATTCCAACTGGTGTGAATTCTTTTCTGTTGTAATGATTTTCTATTATGAAATCTCTTGCGCTATCCTTGCATAATTGTGACATAATATTCTGTGTTTATGCACTGTAGCTTCCTTGGACTAAAGCAGGTTGTGTATCTCCATGTGAATAGATCCAAACTCCTTCCATATCCCACTACCACACGCACAAAACGGGTCATGATAGGCTAGAAAAAGAATGTCTAAACCCCAAATTGTCTTCAACTGTTGGAATTTGGCTTGTGGCTTGTGTTTGGTTTTAAATTGAAGTGTAATATTGAAAATGACTTAGAATGTGATCTTGGTATGGATTTTGGACTTGGTCATTAGAATTTGGAAATTGAATTGGACATTTGAAATATGGTTTTTGGATATTTCAAATAGATACTGGTTAAAAGGAAAATGGATGAATTGGACCTAACATTTAAATGTGGATTTAGGAATTGGTTAAGAGAATGGATTTAAATGGATATGGATTATGACAAAAATGGTTTAAGGACTCTTGAACATGGATTAGATATTGAAGTTAGATGAAAATGGTTAGTGAAAAATGAGTTGAAAAATTGAATATGGATTTAGAAATTGAATACGGATATCAATATGTGACTTAGGAAATGGACATGAATTTTACTTTGGATTTAGATGAAAATGAGTCTATAATGGACATGATCCAAGAATGAATCTAAAAGTGGACAATAGGTCAAAAATGGTTATGGGTTAACCTTGGATATTGAATCAGACAAAAAGAAAATGCTATGGACGATGACATAGAAATGGATATGAATAGAGGTTTGCATATTGATAGTTCCTGGATTGGCTGGAATTTTGGTAAAACAAAGGTTATTCAATGTTGATGTCAAGGTGTTGATGTTGTAACATTGAAGTCTTAACACTGGGCTGTGTTAAGTAGTTAAGTGCTGAAGTTGGATGTCTGATGTCACACAGGTGATGTTGTAACATCAGACCTGCCGAATTAATAACAGCAGGATATGTTATTAGGGAACGCGTATTAGCTGGAATTGTGGAGAGTGGTTGACTCATTGGATGAGAATATCTTGGGATAGATATTTTCTGTTACATGGGAGATTTGATTGCAGGTCTGTTGGAGAATTAAAAGGTTGAAGATTTAAAAAGATTTTGGGGATAAAATCTGTTTTGAAGATTCAGTTTTAATTAACAAATGTGATCAAATATTGTGACAAGTCCAAGCCCAATTCAGGAGCTATATAAAGCGCACAAGACCAAAGGGAAAAAGCGACAGAAATACGGGGAGAAGATCAAGAGCAGAGGCTGAGTGTCTTGAGTATTTTGTACAAGGTGTATAACCAGAATTCTAGGGTGAATTGCTGTGTCGTATTCTGTCATCTCTAAAGCTGTGAAGCAAAGAGAGTTGTATTACTTGATCAAAGCTGTGAAGCAGAATCAAGAGTTCTTAAAGAGGTTGTTCTTTGAGTGGTTTTAGGGATTGAGTAGTGTTCTCATACCTAAGTGGTTTCTTAGGTAGAAAGTCACTGGTAGGAATTAAGATTAGGAGATTGTCAACTGGGTTGTTGAGTCTGTAATTTAATTCTACAAGTAGTGAAATTCATCCCTGGCTTGGTAGCCCCCAGACGTAGGTAGTTAGACCGAACTGGGTGAACAAATCATTGTGTTGATTTATTTACTGTTATTGCTGTCCATTGTGCAGAGTGTGTTGTTGTGACATCGCACCTTAGCATCACACGTCTGATACCAGAATTTCAATTGGTATCAGAGCAGGCATCCTGTCTGGCTCTGGGTGAGATCTGGGGAAGATACTTTCTGGTGTGAAGATGGACAAAGAGGTTGGAGGATTTGTCAACAGACCCCCTATATTGGATGGCTCAAACTATGAGTATTGGAAGCCTAGAATGACTACTTTCTTAAAGTCATTGGACATCAGAGCTTGGAAGGCTATCATTAAAGAATGGAAAGCTCCTGTGGTGTTTGAAAAAGATGATGTTGGCAAAGATAAAGAGGGCACCTCAAAGCTGAAGCCGGAAGAAGAATGGACCAAGGAAGAAGATGAGCTTGCCCTTGGAAATTCCAAAGCTTTAAATGCAATCTTCAATGAAGTGGATAAGAATATTTTCAGGTTAATTAATGCCTGTGAGGTTGCTAAGAAAGCATGGGATATTTTGAAGGCCACTCATGAAGGAACATCTAGAGTTAAGATGTCAAGACTCTAGCTTCTAACATCGAAGTTTGAGAGTCTGAAGATGAAGGAAGAGGAGATTATCCATGACTTCCATATGAGTGTGCTTGAGCTGGCTAATGCATCCAGTGCCCTTGGAGAAAAGATGTCAGAAGAAAAGCTTGTAAGGAAAATCCTGAGGTCTCTTCCTAAGAAGTACAAGATAAAGGTAACTGCCATTAAAGAATCACAAGACATCAGCAAGATCAGGGTTGATGAGCTCATTGGATCTCTTCAAACTTTTGAGCTTGGTTTGAATGAGGAAGAACCTGAAAAGAAGCCCAAAAGTATAGCCTTGGTTTCCACTCCTGCAGAAGTTAAGAAAGTTACAGATGATGAGTCTCAGGAGGATCTGTCTAAAGCCATAGTTATGTTGGGAAGACAGTTCAACAAAGTGTTCAAGAGGATGAACAATAACTCCAGGCCTAATGTCAGGAACATCTCTTCTGACAACAGCAAGGCAAAAGAGAAGGATGAAGATAAGACTGCCCAAGATAAAGGAGTTCAGTGCTTTGAATGTGAAGGGTATGGACATGTCAAGAAAGAGTGTCCCACATTCTTGAAGAATCAGAAGAAGGGCATGACAGTTTCCTGGTCTGACTCTGATAGTGAAAGTGAAATTGAGTCAGTAAAGCATGTTACAGCTTTGACAGGAATTGTTGAACCTGATGATGATAGTGATGGAGAAGTCACTTATGATGAGCTAGCTTCAACCTACAAAGAGCTGTGCTTAAAGAGTGTTGAACTATGTCAGGAGAGGAATCAACAGAAGAAACAGATTGCTCAGCTAGAAAATGACAAAGCTGAATTGGAAAAAGAAGTCTTATGTGTCAAAGCTCATCTTAATCATATGACTAAATCTGTTAGAACGTTGAACAGTGGGACAGCCACTCTTGACAAGATACTACAGTCAGAAAAAGCTGCTGGAGACAAAGCTGGGATAGGTTATGTGGCTGAGGATAAGGGAACTTCAGAAGCAAGCACTTCAGGTTCAAAGAAGGAAGTGTCACAACCTTTGTCTCAACATCAGCCAAAGAAGTAGGATCCTACACCTAAGAAAGCTGATGTTTCACAACCTAAGAAGATTGAGAAGAAGACTGGTCCTAATCAGAAGAGAAAGCAGCCACAAGGAGCTAGTTAATATATGCCCCCACAACACCACAAGAGCATGCAAGCTGCTCAGTTCAAAAAGCACATGCCTTATCAGGTGTCTCAACATCAGGGGTATGGTTACACCAATGTTGTTCCTCATATCCATGGAAGAAGATACCAGCATAATAGAAGGCAGACCAGTTATGGTAGGAGGAGACCACATTATGGATGGCAGCCTAAGCAATCTCATCAGGGCAGAAGATTTAGAGATGAAAGGGTGAGATGCTTTTATTGTGGAAGGTTTGGACATATGCAGTACTCTTGCTACAAGCTGCATGGATACCCTCAGCCTCAAAATAGATGGAGAGAGTACAGGCCCAAAGTTGTTAAACAATGGGTACCTAAGGAGAATGTGAAGTGTCTATTGGCTCACACATCAGATGAACATTTTGCTATGGATGCATGGTACTTTGACAGTGGATGTTCAAAGCACATGACTGGATCCAAGAAGCATTTGGTAGAGTTCAATCCTTGCCATGCAAATGGTGTTATTTTTGGCAATGGTGAAAAAGGAGTAGTAGAAGGAGTTAGAAGAGTGAAGAATCATGATGGCCTTACTCTTGATAATGTGCTCCTTGTTCAAGGGTTGAGTGCTAATTTAATTAGCATAAGTCAACTTTGTGATAAAGGTTACAACGTAAGCTACACCAAAGATGAATGTGTGGTAGCTGATGAGCAGAATGAGGTAGTGATGAAGGGCGTAAGATCCAAAGATAATTGCTATCAGTGGATACCTCAAGTTGACAGCTTATCTAGTGATGATGCTGTAACATCAGATGATGACATCAAGTGTGAAAGTATGGTGAAAAGTCAATCTGGGTTAATGACTTGTGGTGTTGTTACTCCTAAGTTGGATGATGTGAGTAGTCAGTTATGTGAGCAAGATGGAGTCAACAATGCTGATGGAAGGATCAAAATCTGCGACCTTAAGAAGTGTTGGGAGCTGAATACTTGCAAGGCCAAGAAAGATGACAACCTGACTAATAACTCCTATAGTTCAGAAGAAAAATTCCACAAGTTGACAATCCTTAGGTTAGAAGATGCAGATGTTAGAGCTGATGATGAACTAATTGCAAAAGTGGTTCCTGGGGTTGCTAAACGACTGAAATCAAGAAAGAGGAAAGCTATTGAGTCACCTCCAAAGATGAGAACTGCTAAGCAGAAAATCTATGTGGATGGTACTACAAAATCCAGGAGTAAAGTTTTCATCTCTAGGAAGATCAGAGATAAGTCTGGGGATAATGTCCAGGATATATCTCAAATGAAGGAAGTCGTTGTTGTTAGAACTTCTGAGAAAATTCAAAAGGGCATACTAGATAACATTCCAGTGCTTTTCATAAAATGGTGGAAGTATGTTCTGGAAAAAGAATTTGGTATAAATACTCTGGATATGGTTGAGTTTGCTAGGATATGGTTCAGAAAGGGTGTGGGAACTTATGGTATTCAGGTGTGTATGAATAAGTTGCTCTGACTGTGTTTTATTGGGAGCTTCTTGAAGGACTTCGCTGTGCAATGAGTCCTTTGAATGGTAATGAGAAGCTGATGTCCCAAAAGATGTTATAACATCACTTGGCTGACAAAGAGTTTGAAGAAGGAACATGGTATTTTGACAGTGGGTGTTCCAAACACATGTCTGGAAGTAGATCCATGTTTGCTGGTGGTTAGATGATTAAGATTGGACATGTGGAGTTGAATGCTCTAGCATTTTGGTCAGAAGAAGTGGAGATTATGGTAATGTGTTTAAGCATGACTACTGTCTTTGAAGACGTCACCAGTTTCAACAACTACTGGTGGATGTAAGGAAAGAGGAAGTGTGATCTCTTGAAGAGACTGGATCTCAGTAAAGCTTATAAGTAAGCTGAGAATTTGTGGAGTTTGTGACATAGTGTTGAGTTTGGATTATTTTGCTGATAGTAAATCCAGTAGTGGAGCATATGTAATACCCTGGTGTCAAGAGTGTCAAGAGTATCCTTGGTGAAGGATGACTTTGTTCTGGATCTGAAGCTTAGTGCTTACATTATATCTAAGGAGCATCTACATAGTCATACGGGAGAATGATGAAGTAGAAGGTTTGCCTTGGATGGTGAAGATGAATTGTATGATAGCCCTTAGTGAAAGGGACAGTGGTACCAAAATGCATGTAAATGTGCTCAAATGTTCATCTCCATCTAGAGCATTTCTTAATCTTGACAGGGGAAGTATTTGTCTATGGATTTTGCAGTAAAGGTACATATATTGTGAAGATTGCATGTTGATCAAGATTATGGAGATTGGTTGAATCTTATGAGGATATAATGTCAGATAGCATGCTATGACATTAGGCTGTTGGTTCATATTAAGGCAGTACAATTATCAGCAAAGCAATAGAAAAGTACTGTAAAGAATTTTGTAGAGTTACAGAAAAATCTAAAATATGATTGGAGTTTTATTAGATATTTGAAGATACAAGGTTAAACTACATCCTCATGCCAATCACCTGCATCCAGAAATGCCTTCCAATCTGCATCCCATTCATCTTCTGAAGGTTGTTTTTGAGCAGTATGGTTCTTACCAGGCTTCATAGTTGTCACTGAAGTCCTGCCAGTTTTTGTTGCTCCTGAAGAAGGACCTGATGTCGTCTGAGATTTGACCTTCTTCATCAGAGGTTCTGGATTTTTATCCTCATGCTTGAGTTTCTTGGTTGATACTTTGGAGGTTGATTGACTCATGCTTTATTGGAGTGTTGTGCTGAGCAAAGGAGAAAGAGTGGTTTTATAATGGTTTTTCTAAAGCATTGTGTGTATCGCCAGTCTAGTCAAAAGTGTTGGAATGTGGTTTTGACCATGTCTTTAATAATGTCAGAACATTGTGTTTGGAGATTGCATAGATCTTGTTGCTACTGACAGTAGGGCTTGGAGATTGGCATAATTTGTCTAATTATGGCTAAAAAGGGGGAGAGTTAAAAATTGCCATGAAGAGAGTAATTGATGTTGCTAAAAGTAAAAGGTGAAAAGTGCTGATGCAGTTATTGAGGGGGAGTTTAGACTGAGCTGCTAGTGAAGATATCATAGCATTTGAAGACTGTAGCCAAGCAGACATCAAGGGGGAGAAGTGCTGCACATTATGAGCTACTGAACAGCTGTGATGCTGGTTCATATTGTTGAGGGGGAGCACCAATTGGCTGTTGTCAATAATGAAGATGGTGCTGCAGCAGATCAAGTGACGAAGACTATGAGTATTGTCAAACTATTACTGATGGAGTTTCAATTTCTGAAGTTTATTCCGCTGCTGAAATCTCTGAAGGTGCAGAGTGCAGAAGTTGTTTGCAGAGTGCAGAGATTGTTTTAGCCAAAATTAGCCAAAGGGAGAGATTGATAGTTCCTGGATTGGCTGGAATTTTGGTAAAACAAAGGTTATTCAATGTTGATGTCAAGGTGTTGATGTTGTAACATTGAAGTCTTAACACTGGGCTGTGTTAAGTAGTTAAGTGCTGAAGTTGGATGTCTGATGTCACACAGGTGATGTTGTAACATCAGACCTGCAGAATTAATAACAGCAGGATATGTTATTAGGGAACGCGTATTAGCTGGAATTGTGGAGAGTGGTTGACTCATTGGATGAGAATATCTTGGGATAGATATTTTCTGTTACATGGGAGATTTGATTGCAGGTCTGTTGGAGAATTAAAAGGTTGAAGATTTAAAAAGATTTTGGGGATAAAATCTGTTTTGAAGATTCAGTTTTAATTAACAAATGTGATCAAATATTGTGACAAGTCCAAGCCCAATTCAGGAGCTATATAAAGCGCACAAGACCAAAGGGAAAAAGCGACAGAAATACGGGGAGAAGATCAAGAGCAGAGGCTGAGTGTCTTGAGTATTTTGTACAGGGTGTATAACCAGAATTCTAGGGTGAATTGATGTGTCGTATTCTGTCCTCTCTAAAGCTGTGAAGCAAAGAGAGTTGTATTACTTGATCAAAGCTGTGAAGCAGAATCAAGAGTTCTCAAAGAGGTTGTTCTTTGAGTGGTTTTAGGGATTGAGTAGTGTTCTCATACCTAAGTGGTTTCTTAGGTAGAAAGTCACTGGTAGGAATTAAGATTAGGAGATTGTCAACTGGGTTGTTGAGTCTGTAATTTAATTCTACAAGTAGTGAAATTCATCCCTGGCTTGGTAGCCCCCAGACGTAGGTAGTTAGACCGAACTGGGTGAACAAATCATTGTGTTGATTTATTTACTGTTATTGCTGTCCATTGTGCAGAGTGTGTTATTGTGACATCGCACCTTAACATCACACGTCTGATACCAGAATTTCAATTGGTATCAGAGCAGGCATCCTGTCTGGCTCTGGGTGAGATCTGGGGAAGATACTTTCTGGTGTGAAGATGGACAAAGAGGTTGGAGGATTTGTCAACAGACCCCCTATATTGGATGGCTCAAACTATGAGTATTGGAAGCCTAGAATGACTACTTTCTTAAAGTCATTGGACAGCAGAGCTTGGAAGGCTATCATTAAAGAATGGAAAGCTCCTGTGGTGTTTGAAAAAGATGATGCTGGCAAAGATAAAGAGGGCACCTCAAAGCTGAAGCCGGAAGAAGAATGGACCAAGGAAGAAGATGAGCTTGCCCTTGGAAATTCCAAAGCTTTAAATGCAATCTTCAATGGAGTGGATAAGAATATTTTCAGGTTAATTAATGCCTGTGAGGTTGCTAAGAAAGCATGGGATATTTTGAAGGCCACTCATGAAGGAACATCTAGAGTTAAGATGTCAAGACTCCAGCTTCTAACGTCGAAGTTTGAGAGTCTGAAGATGAAGGAAGAGGAGACTATCCATGACTTCCAAATGAGTGTGCTTGAGCTGGCTAATGCATCCAGTGCCCTTGGAGAAAAGATGTCAGAAGAAAAGCTTGTAAGGAAAATCCTGAGGTCTCTTCCTAAGAAGTACAAGATAAAGGTAACTGCCATTAAAGAATCACAAGACATCAGCAAGATCAGGGTTGATGAGCTCATTGGATCTCTTCAAACTTTTGAGCTTGGTTTGAATGAGGAAGAACCTGAAAAGAAGCCCAAAAGTATAGCCTTGGTTTCCACTCCTGCAGAAGTTAAGAAAGTTACAGATGATGAGTCTTAGGAGGATCTGTCTAAAGCCATAGTTATGTTGGGAAGACAGTTCAACAAAGTGTTCAAGAGGATGAACAATAACTCCAGGCCTAATGTCAGGAACATCTCTTCTGACAACAGCAAGGCAAAAGAGAAGGATGAAGATAAGACTGCCCAAGATAAAGGAGTTCAGTGCTTTGAATGTGAAGGGTATGGACATGTCAAGAAAGAGTGTCCCACATTCTTGAAGAAGCAGAAGAAGGGCATGACAGTTTCCTGGTCTGACTCTGATAGTGAAAGTGAAATTGAGTCAGCAAAGCATGTTACAGCTTTGACAGGAATTGTTGAACCTGATGATGATAGTGATGGAGAAGTCACTTATGATGAGCTAGCTTCAACCTACAAAGAGCTGTGCTTAAAGAGTGTTGAACTATGTCAGGAGAGGAATCAACAGAAGAAACAGATTGCTCAGCTAGAAAATGACAAAGCTGAATTGGAAAAAGAAGTCTTATGTGTCAAAGCTCATCTTAATCATATGACTAAATCTGTTAGAATGTTGAACAGTGGGACAGCCACTCTTGACAAGATACTACAGTCAGAAAAAGCTGCTGAAGACAAAGCTGGGATAGGTTATGTGGCTGAGGATAAGGGAACTTCAGAAGCAAGCACTTCAGGTTCAAAGAAGGAAGTGTCACAACCTTTGTCTCAACATCAGCCAAAGAAGCAGGATCCTACACCTAAGAAAGCTGATGTTTCACAACCTAAGAAGATTGAGAAGAAGACTGGTCTTAATCAGAAGAGAAAGCAGCCACAAGGAGCTAGTCAGTATATGCCCCCACAACACCACAAGAGCATGCAAGCTGCTCAGTTCAAAAAGCACATGCCTTATCAGGTGTCTCAACATCAGGGGTATGGTTACACCAATGTTGTTCCTCATATCCATGGAAGAAGATACCAGCATAATAGAAGGCAGACCAGTTATGGTAGGAGGAGACCACATTATGGATGGCAGCCTAAGCAATCTCATCATGGCAGAAGATTCAGAGATGAAAGGGTGAGATGCTTTTATTGTGGAAGGTTTGGACATATGCAGTACTCTTGCTACAAGCTGCATGGATACCCTCAGCCTCAAAACAGATGGAGAGAGTACAGGCCCAAAGTTGTTAAACAATGGGTACCTAAGGAGAAGGTGAAGTGTCTATTGGCTCACACATCAGATGAACATTTTGCTATGGATGCATGGTACTTTGACAGTGGATGTTCAAAGCACATGACTGGATCCAAGAAGCATTTGGTAGAGTTCAATCCTTGCCATGCAAATGGTGTTATTTTTGGCAATGGTGAAAAAGGAGTAGTAGAAGGAGTTAGAAGAGTGAAGAATCATGATGGCCTTACTCTTGATAATGTGCTCCTTGTTCAAGGGTTGAGTGCTAATTTAATTAGCATAAGTCAACTTTGTGATGAAGGTTACAACGTAAGCTACACCAAAGATAAATGTGTGGTAGCTGATGAGCAGAATGAGGTAGTGATGAAGGGCGTAAGATCCAAAGATAATTGCTATCAGTGGATACCTCAAGTTGACAGCTTATCTAGTGATGATGCTGTAACATCAGATGATGACATCAAGTGTGAAAGTATGGTGAAAAGTCAATCTGGGTTAATGACTTGTGGTGTTGTTACTCCTAAGTTGGATGATGTGAGTAGTCAGTTATGTGAGCAAGATGGAGTCAACAATGCTGATGGAAGGATCAAAAGCTGCGACCTTAAGAAGTGTTGGGAGCTGAATACTTGCAAGGCCAAGAAAGATGACAACCTGACTAATAACTCCTATAGTTCAGAAGAAAAATTCCACAAGTTGACAATTCTTAGGTTAGAAGATGCAGATGTTAGAGCTGATGATGAACTAATTGCAAAAGTGGTTCCTGGGGTTGCTAAACGACTGAAATCAAGAAAGAGGAAAGTTATTGAGTCACCTCCAAAGATGAGAACTGCTAAGCAGAAAATCTATGTGGATGGTACTACAAAATCCAGGAGTAAAGTGTTCATCTCTAGGAAGATCAGAGATAAGTCTGAGGATAATGTCCAGGATATATCTCAAATGAAGGAAGTCGTTGTTGTTAGAACTTCTGAGAAAATTCAAAAGGGCATACTAGATAACATTCCTGTGCTTTTCATAAAATGGTGGAAGTATGTTCTGGAAAAAGAATTTGGTATAAATACTCTGGATATGGTTGAGTTTGCTAGGATATGGTTCAGAAAGGGTGTGGGAACTTATGGTATTCAGGTGTGTATGAATAAGTTGCTCTGACTGTGTTTTATTGGGAGCTTCTTGAAGGACTTCGCTGTGCAATGAGTCCTTTGAATGGTGATGAGAAGCTGATGTCCCAAAAGATGTTATAACATCACTTGGCTGACAAAGAGTTTGAAGAAGGAACATGGTATTTTGACAGTGGGTGTTCCAAACACATGTCTGGAAGTAGATCCATGTTTGCTGGTGGTTAGATGATTAAGATTGGACATGTGGAGTTGAATGCTCTAGCATTTTGGTCAGAAGAAGTGGAGATTATGGTAATGTGTTTAAGCATGACTACTGTCTTTGAAGACGTCACCAGTTTCAACAACTACTGGTGGATGTAAGGAAAGAGGAAGTGTGATCTCTTGAAGAGACTGGATCTCAGTAAAGCTTATAAGTAAGCTGAGAATTTGTGGAGTTTGTGACATAGTGTTGAGTTTGGATTATTTTGCTGATAGTAAATCCAGTAGTGGAGCATATGTAATACCCTGGTGTCAAGAGTGTCAAGAGTATCCTTGGTGAAGGATGACTTTGTTCTGGATCTGAAGCTTAGTGCTTACATTATATCTAAGGAGCATCTACATAGTCATACGGGAGAATGATGAAGTAGAAGGTTTGCCTTGGATGGTGAAGATGAATTGTATGATAGCCCTTAGTGAAAGGGACAGTGGTACCAAAATGCATGTAAATGTGCTCAAATGTTCATCTCCATCTAGAGCATTTGTTAATCTTGACAGGGGAAGTATTTGTCTATGGATTTTGCAGTAAAGGTACATATATTGTGAAGATTGCATGTTGATCAAGATTATGGAGATTGTTTGAATCTTATGAGGATATAATGTCAGATAGCATGCTATGACATTAGGCTGTTGGTTCATATTAAGGCAGTACAATTATCAGCAAAGCAATAGAAAAGTACTGTAAAGAATTTTGTAGAGTTACAGAAAAATCTAAAATATGATTGGAGTTTTATTAGATATTTGAAGATACAAGGTTAAACTACATCCTCATGCCAATCACCTGCATCCATAAATGCCTTCCAATCTGCATCCTATTCATCTTCTGAAGGTTGTTTTTGAGCAGTATGGTTCTTACCAGGCTTCATAGTTGTCACTGAAGTCCTGCCAGTTTTTCTTGCTCCTGAAGAAGGACCTGATGTCGTCTGAGATTTGACCTTCTTCATCAGAGGTTCTGGATTTTTATCCTCATGCTTGAGTTTCTTGGTTGATACTTTGGAGCTTGATTGACTCATGCTTTATTGGAGTGTTGTGCTGACCAAAGGAGAAAGAGTGGTTTTATAATGGTTTTTCTAAAGCATTGTGTGTATCGCCAGTCTAGTCAAAAGTGTTGGAATGTGGTTTTGACCATGTCTTTAATAATGTCAGAACATTGTGTTTGGAGATTGCATAGATCTTGTTGCTACTGACAGTAGGGCTTGGAGATTGGCATAATTTGTCTAATTATGGCTAAAAAGGGGGAGAGTTAAAAATTGCCATGAAGAGAGTAATTGATGCTGCTAAAAGTAAAAGGTGAAAAGTGCTGATGCAGTTATTGAGGGGGAGTTTAGACTGAGCTGCTAGTGAAGATATCATAGCATTTGAAGAGTGTAGCCAAGCAGACATCAAGGGGGAGAAGTGCTGCACATTATGAGCTACTAAACAGCTGTGATGCTGGTTCATATTGTTGAGGGGGAGCACCAATTGGCTGTTGTCAATAATGAAGATGGTGTTGCAGCAGATCAAGTGACGAAGACTATGAGTATTGTCAAACTGTTGCTGATGGAGTTTCAATTTCTGAAGTTTATTCCGCTGCTGAAATCTCTGAAGGTGCAGAGTGCAGAAGTTGTTTGCAGAGTGCAGAGATTGTTTTAGCCAAAATTAGCCAAAGGGGGAGATTGATAGTTCCTGGATTGGCTGGAATTTTGGTAAAACAAAGGTTATTCAATGTTGATGTCAAGGTGCTGATGTTGTAACATTGAAGTCTTAACACTGAGCTGTGTTAAGTAGTTAAGTGCTGAAGTTGGATGTCTGATGTCACACAGGTGATGTTGTAACATCAGACCTGCAGAATTAATAACAGCAGGATATGTTATTAGGGAACGCGTATTAGCTGGAATTGTGGAGAGTGGTTGACTCATTGGATGAGAATATCTTGGGATAGATATTTTCTGTTACATGGGAGATTTGATTGCAGGTCTGTTGGAGAATTAAAAGGTTGAAGATTTAAAAAGATTTTGGGGATAAAATCTGTTTTGAAGATTCAGTTTTAATTAACAAATCTGATCAAATATTGTGACAAGTCCAAGCCCAATTCAGGAGCTATATAAAGCGCACAAGACCAAAGGGAAAAAGCGACAGAAATACGGGGAGAAGATCAAGAACAGAGGATGAGTGTCTTGAGTATTTTGTACAAGGTGTATAACCAGAATTCTAGGGTGAATTGCTGTGTCGTATTCTGTCCTCTCTAAAGCTGTGAAGCAAAGAGAGTTGTATTACTTGATCAAAGCTGTGAAGCAGAATCAAGAGTTCTCAAAGAGGTTGTTCTTTGAGTGGTTTTAGGGATTGAGTAGTGTTCTCATACCTAAGTGGTTTCTTAGGTAGAAAGTCACTAGTAGGAATTAAGATTAGGAGATTGTCAACTGGGTTGTTGAGTCTGTAATTTAATTCTACAAGTAGTGAAATTCATCCCTGGCTTGGTAGCCCCCAGACATAGGTAGTTAGACCGAACTGGGTGAACAAATCATTGTGTTGATTTATTTACTGTTATTGCTGTCCATTGTGCAGAGTGTGTTGTTGTGACATCGCACCTTAACATCACACGTCTGATACCAGAATATCACATTTGACTTGATGAACTTGTATTTTGAATTCCAAGTAATCCATATGAATCCCGTTTTCAAACTTCACATGCTTAAACTTTGATCAATCAAAATTCACATCCCAATCAAAACTCAAATATTCAATGAATTCCCAACTCCCGTCAACTTCAATATCAACCCTCATCAACTGGTATTATAAGCAACGAACCATAAGTAACTGAGAGAATAACATTGCCCTGCCCATAATATGAATCCATAAGTGGATCCCATGTAAAGATGCTTTTGCCATGAACCTTAACCACCATCTTCAATTGATGAATATCAACCAAGTCGCACAGAAGATAAGAAACCATGATCCCACGCCTCAGGAGCCCAATGAAATGCATGATCGAGAATGTTATGACCTAATGGATATGCAAATGAATGTGAAGCATAAGCCAATTATTGAGAAAAATAAGAGGGCAAATTTTGGGGTATTACAGGTATATGATCAACGGTCTCCACTCTACTGGAGGTGATAGAATCGGTGGGTTCAACAGGTATTCCTTTATACTGTCGAAGGCGGTTTGGCAGTCTTCTGTCCAAACGTAGTCCTGATTATTTTTGAGTAATTTGAAGATTGGCGCGCATGTCGCGGTCATGAGGAATATGAATCTGGAGATGTAGTTCAAACGTCCCAGGAATCCCCTGACTTATTTTTCAGTCTTTGGAGGAGGCATTTCTTGAATGGCCTTGACCTTGTCAGGATCAACCTCAATTCCTTTCTGGCTGACGATGAACCCTAAAAGTTTTCCTGAGCGGACACCGAAGGTGCACTTGTTGGGATTCAAGCGGAGTTTGTACTTTCTCAACCGCTCGAATAGCTTTGGCAGGTGGGTCACATGCTTCTCTTCTATTTTAGATTTGGCAATCTTATCATCGACATATACCTCGATTTCTTTGTGTATCATGTCATGAAACAGAGTAGTCATGGCCTTTTGATAGGTTGCCCCGGCGTTCTTTAAACCGAACGACATTACCTTGTAACAAAAAGTGCCCCATGGGGTGATGAATAAAGTTTTCTCCTTGTCTTTCGGCGCCATTTTAATCTGATTATAGCCCGAGAATCCATCCATGAAGGAGAAGACTTTGAAATTTGTTGTACTATCTACCAGCATGTCTATGTACGGTAGGGGAAAGTCATCCTTTGGACTTGCTTTATTTAGATCTCTGTAATCCACACACATTCTGACCTTTCCGTCCTTTTTCGAAACCGGTACTATGTTAGCTAACCATTGAGGATATTCTGATGTGGCGAGGAAACCTGCGTTAATCTGTTTCTGTACCTCCTCTTTGGTTTTGATAGCCATGTCTGGATGAGTCCGTCTCAACCTTTGTTTTACTGGCGGACATTCTGATCTCAATGGTAGATGATGTTCCACGATGCTGGTATCCAACCCTGGCATGTCCTGATAGGACCAAGCGAATACATCGGGAAACTCTTGGAGAAGCTTTATCAAACTTTCTTTGACAGTTGGACTGAGCAGTGCCCCAATCTTGACTTTTTTTCTCTCTTCGTCCGAACCCAAGTTGATCGTTTCCAACGGCTTTTTGTGAGGTTTAATGGACCTTTCCTCTTGTCTGAGTAATCGGGAGGTCTCCTCTGGAATTTCTTCGTCATCTTCTTCTTCAGCCTCAAATACCGAGAATTCAAAGTTGGGAAAAGGCATCAGATCGTACATTTCAATGGGGTTTAAAACAAGCAATCTGCATGACGTGATGATTTGTGTTTAAAAGAGACAGAGAGAAATGCAAGAGTGTGTGAAGTGTATTTTTTTTTACTGCTTGTTTTTATTATTTGTTGTTTTTTTTAGGATTACCATTTTCTGAAAAAGCGAAAAGAGAAAACAGCAATTAATGCGGAAATTACAGAACGATGTTATTTTATTTATGATTTAGTCGATTCTTGAAACTACATCCCTATAAAACAAAACTCAATCACTTTGGGCTAAGCGGAGAGGTATATTTACAGAAAGTGAGCCCTATCAAAACATCTGTTTCACCTAGGCAGGGTGAAAGGTTAAGATAAAGACGGCAATTACTTAGACTTATGAACAACTTTCGGAACATTGACTGCAACCCATTGGCGGCGAACTCCTCGGTGAATCACAAAGTTTGGTACCTTCTTTCTTGGCTTGTCTTCAGAAATAACGCTGATTTCTGGTGGAGCAGGATCATTGGAATCTGTCTCCCAAGCAGAGTTGTCGTAGGAGGATTCCTCAGTTGTATTTTGCATAGTATTTGTGCTCTCAAGAAACTCCCCCCATCCAGTTGGTTGGAAGTCTTTGAGCCTGATGCGAGAGCTTTACGGAGCGGTGTACTTGACCAAGTAGTCATACCTTCCACTCGGTTGTCCTAAGGTGTCCCACACTTCTTTGGAACTGGAGGAGTCATCCCTTTCGATGACGTTGACCCCGGGAAAAGCATAGTTGATGAATTCTAGTCTTGCAAACTTTGCAAATTCATCGTCGCACTGGATATTTTCTGAATGACCTGAGTGTTGATCCAATGACATGGTGGGACACATGTATTTTTTTCAATGATGCTCAGCTAATTTTCATTGTTCGGCTGATTTTCTTACCCCAAGTCTCCTAGGTACGGTTGCCAGATAGGCAGGTCATCCATTGGGTCATAATAGTCGTGGTCAAAGTTGCCTTTCATCAGAGTGTCTTCCTCTAATGAGTTTGGTGGAGCACGACATCCTTCTGGATCACAATCTTCGTATATCATTTTGACGCCTGACCTTGGTATATATCTTGGACTCTGTACAGGATTGCAAAATAGCGTAGGCACCTCTTCTTGAGACATATAACCGTCCTCGTTAAGATAGGACTTCCATTCCTCATTTGTATCGGAGGGATCTCCCTCGTTGATGGTATGTACTTCTTGAGACACTGGGTGAAGGAAACCTCCACTATGGAAGAAGTTATGAATGGGGTGAAGACTTTCATCGTTAGTAGCAGTCTGGGCACAGGTTGAAGAAAAACCAAGACCTTTATTTTTCTTATTGTCAGTAGGAAAGACAAGCTGTCCCCATCCCTTTGTATTATTGATTTTGATTACTTCGAGAGCATCTCTGTACGAGGAAATCGATGCTCCTTTTTCTAATTAATTCTCATTGCTTACTGAAAGTGCCTGGAACTGAGTTCCAATAACCTCCTCGGGTTCTACACAAGTGGACAATGATAGGTTACTCACGGTCAAGGCTTGTTCTCCACAGACCGTGACGAGTTGGTCATTCTTGACAAACTTTAACTTCTGGTGAAGTGTCGAAGTGACTGCCCCAGCCTGGTGTATCCAAGGTCTTCCCAAAAAATAGTTGTATGTTGCTCGGATGTCCATGACCTGGAAAGTGACTAGGAAAGTGTGAGGACCGATAGTTATGGGAAGTTCGACTTCGCTGATAACTATTTTTCTGGACCCGTCAAATGCTTTGACGACGACCTCACTGCCTCTCATCAGAGATCCTTTGAATGATTGTCGCATTAGAGTGGACTTCGGCATGACGTTGAGAGCTGATCCGGTATCTACCAGTATGCTGGCTAAGGCATCGTCCTGGCAGTTGACTGTGATATTGAGCGCCATGTTATGACTTTTGCCTTCTTCTGGCAATTCCTCATCACTAAACCCCAAGTTGTCGCGGGAAGTGATGTTGGAGATGATGCTGTCGAATTGTCTTATTGACACATCCTGTTCCATAAAGGTCTCTTCTAAGACTTTCTGTAGAGCCTCTCTGTGGGCTTCGGAACTGAGTAAAAGAGATAACAGAGAGATCTTTGAAGGAGTTTGCAACAGCTGATCAACAATGTTGTATTCACTCCTTTGGATGAGCTTCAGCATCTCATCATCATTCCTTGAAAGGTCGGGATTACTGGATTGACCGACTGGTGGATTGGGAGCTTCTGTTTGAGGTTCCTTTTCTCTGTTAGGTTCTCCAACTCCTCTGTTGAAGATTCGACCACTCCGTGTTACTCGAATGATGTCTGCAATATTCATGACGGAGGGTAATGGAATTTCCTTTCCATTTTCAATTGTTGTTGCACCATACTTGTAAGGGATAGCCTTATCAGACTTGTACGGCACTGGTCCCGACAGATAGATAACTATAGGAGCCTTCTGATTTCTCTGACTATCGTAAGTAACTTCAATCAATTCCTGGTTAAGAACCTTCGATTCGTCAAGTAGAGGGATGATGGTACAAACATCTTTGGTCCTTTCGCGATCAAAGATCACGACAACATCCTTAATCTGTTCAGCAAAATAGTCTGGCGTCCAGTTGATTGATCCAGAACTTGGACACGGTTGAATCTCCTTGGGAGCCAACTGACTTTGAAGGGCTGCTCGCACGAGGTAACAGCCTTGATTATTTTCCAAGAAGACTCTACAGCGCTCGTAATTGTGTGGTGGCACCTGGCCACGTCCGCTTTGAATGCAGTGTAACCTTACTAGGTCTATTTCCATAGATCGGACATCCTGACTTTGATGCCTAGTAGGATTCCCGTTTGTCATACTGACTTGTTGTGTGTCTTCGTCTAGATAGATCGGAAGCCACCAATGGTTTAACAAGTGTTGTAAAGTTCTTTGAACGAGAGAGCATCCTTGGTTACTCTCATAACATACTTTAGAGTTCTGATAATTATGTGAAGTGAGAAAACCGAGTTGGACTTGCTTGGCATGTGTAGCACCCCAAAATTTGCCCTCCTTACTTTACTACTAACTGGCTTATGTTTCATCTCATTTGGCATTATCATGTGTGCATATCATTCTTAGCATGGGGTCAAGGTGCCTGAGGCAAGTTCAAGAGGAGAAGATGTTCTTCAAAGGGTCAAGCAAGAGAGCTCAAGTGGATCACTCTCTCCTAACCAATGCAGAAATTAGGGTTTTGAGATTCTTGGGTTTATTGCTCCAATGGGCAAGCTCCTTGGGTTTTTATCATCACCAAATGGCACATCTTATATTTGTTGGAGAGGATACACATCATATTCAGAGGAATTTGGATTTGGAGACTATGTTATTTCCTCCTAAACTGAGGGTACCAAGATTAGGGTTTGCTATAAAGTCAGTTTATTTCTGATTTTTTTGGGCAAGACTTGATTCCATGGTATTCCTTGGGTCCCTGAGTATCTAGGAATGGAAGATTGTCCATCAGTTTGGTTCAGGAGAAGTTCAATTGGCCAATGGATTGGGAATCAGGTGAATTGGGTAAAAGTCAACAGTGAGAGGGGAAGTCAACTGTGGAATTTTGAGGTTCTCTCCAAGGTTTTCAAGGTCTCACATCCTCATATGGTCTTCAAGAGTCAAATTTCATACCATTCATCAAGAATCAAGGGTTGGTACAAAAGTTGCTAAATATGGAAATGAATTTTCATCATCAAGAAAGCTTCAAATGAATTTTGCTCAAACATGAAAGTTGAAGATCTATTTCTCCCCTCTCCATATCATTTGTGAAACTCAAGTTATGACCAAAAGAAGGAAAGGTGGTTTTTAGGGTTTCCATTTTCACAACTTTTGCATTTTGGGGCATAGTGACCTATAATTGATTCCATTGCTTCAAGGCATATTCTAACCTCAAAGTACAATCCATAAGAGTCATTTTGGGCCTTTGAACAAAGAAATTTCATGGCTTATTCATTACTTATTTCACATGGGGTAAAATTGCCAAATTATTCTAAACTCGTGAACGAAGACATCTCAAGGCCCAAATCAAATATAGGTGTGATTAGCAATTGAAACTTAAGTGATCCATCATGAAATATTTGGGTGTACATGCATGGAAGAGGGTGTATCTCACATAATGCAATTTTCTAAAATCATCCAAAACTCATTAAGTGGGGAATTACCAAGGCCCAAATGCTGATCAGGGGTTTAACCTAGCCTATTTAAGCTAACTCATGCTAGGGTTAGAGGGAATTACACGTGATTTGGTGGAGAAAAAAGTTTGAATCCAAAAATCTTCTCTCATTCGTATCTCACAATCTACAAGGGTTCTTCCAAAACTTCTTCCACAAACTTCATCCTTGGCATCTATAGAGCACAAATCGTCCATCACTTGAAGCTAATAGCAAGGGATACAGTCTGCATAATCTCAGGTTAGTGAAATTTGCATGTTCCTAAAACTCCTCTTTTTGATGCGCATAATAATCTGTGATTGTTGCTGATCATTCTGGTATATTTTATTTTGAGTTTGGATGCGTATATTGGTTGTATCGTGTGTTTAAAGTTTTTGAACCCTAACCTTTTTCATTTGAATCTCCTTATGCATTGGTTATTTGTGATTTTTGATTGGATATTTGAGATCCTTGCATTTTTCTGGTCAAAATGGAGTACCTATATGCATTTTCTAGAGTTTTTTTTACCACAGCTCACCGGAGAGAGTGGCCGGAGCCCTAGCTCCGGCGGCTGGGATGATTCAGTCCGGCGAGGAGTTTTGGAGGAAGAAGATGAGCCAGAGCCGTTGATCTGCGTGATCGTATGGTCCTTACTTCACCACGTTTCTTTTAATTTCTGATTTTATTTAATGGTTTCATGTGTGCCTTCCCATACTCGTTGCCATGTACCCTCTGATCTTGTCCTCTTATCTTGCTTAATCTTGTAATTGTTTGACTTAATGTCGTGCGTCTGATCCATCATGTGGCTGATATTGTGACAACAAATAAAAAACGCATGTGCATGTCGCGTGGCTGGTGTATGTGTGCTGAGTGCTTGCGTGTGCGTGGGTATATCATTATTGTGGTGTGCGTTTCAATCTTGGCCATAGATCATGACTACTTGTTAATTGTGTTGACTTGCTGATGAGCATTGGATTATTTGTGTGGACTGGATCAAACCTGAACATTGACTGAATTCCATAGTCTCCCTTTGACTTCGCTGGTGGTTTTTTAGCATTGGGCTTTACTATTTGCGCCCCCTCCTTTGGGCCTTTTATCATTTCTAACGTGTTAGACTTGCTGATTGCACCTCCTTGTCTTATTTCTTTTCTTTTCATTTTTATTAATTGCATCATTTGCATTTTATTTTCTAAAATCATTTTAATACATCAAAAAATCATTAAAAAAAATCATGAAGATTCTTTTGAGTTTTATAAAATTTTGCCAAATTTTATTTTCTTATTTTATTTTATTTTTGGTGTCTGAATTAATTAATTGCTTAATTTGTCTTTGTGGATTGTTTCATTTGCATACCTCTAGTTGTTGATTTTATTTCTCATCATCTATACATGATCTGCATCTCATTCTTTTTGCATTTGTTAGATGACATTCTGAAGTGAATTAAAACATTTTTGTTTCATTTTTAAAAATTTTTTCATATTGCATTTTAGTCCCTCCTTTTTGCATATTGAATCATGTTTCCTATGTGATCTTTGCCTATTTGTTTGAGGTGTTTAACATGTGAATGTTTGTGAGATCTTTTGGCATGTGACTAGTATATGACTTAGTTCATTTGTGTTCTGATTTCATAATTTTGGAATGTCATTTGATGCATGTTTGATTTTTTGTGCTTAAGTGATTTATGCATGATTATGTCTTGACACTTATTTGCACAAGTTGATTTACCATGTCCATTTGCTTGAGTTTCTTGCTGGTTCTTTGTGTGTGCTTTTGATATAATGTCTACCCCTGGTTGAGGTCCTTTGGGACTTAATTTTGCACTTTGTGGATTTTGTTTGGTGTTGCCTAAGTGTTGAAACTTTGAGCTTACTTTTATGGAGTTTATTTTGTGCATATTGATCCATGTTTTGAATCACTTTTGCACACTTGAATTGTTGATGATAATATGATATTGGTTCTGGTCTTGTTTCCTTTTCATCTTGCCTCCTTCATTTCATCTTGATAAGAAGTTCATTGGTGTTTATTTGTGCATTTCATACAAGTATGCTTGCATTTCTTTCATGTTTATCTTTGCATGCTTACTTGAATTGTTTTGCATAGATTTTTGAAGCATGTTGATTGATTTGAGTTGGACATTTATGATATGTTGTGCTTGCTGCCGCTTATTGTATCTTATCTTTTCCTTCTCATTCTTCTTCTTTTTTTTCACTCTTTTCCTCCCATGAATCTCAAGACTTGTTTAAGTCTTGGATTCTCTCCCTTTAGAGCTACCTAGTCCAACTTAATTTTTTATTAAGCTTGGAGTAGGATTAGCATTAGGTTTTAGGTAGTGTTTCTTCCTAAGCCTCACTAACCGTAGGTCACCCATGCATGATAACATTAGGACTCTTAGTTTCCCTTTAGAGTTTCCTTTGTGTCTTCTCTCTTCTCATCTCAAAACTTCTTGAAAACACTTAATAAGGATAAAGTGTATTGTGCACGAGCCTTAAGCGTGGGGAATGAGAAATGAGGGGCTTCCTCTCATCTTTCTAGAGTGCTTAGCGAGCGTCCTGTCTTGGGACGATTCGTTAAGTATTCGTCCCTGTGCCCTAGACTTTGGTGCAATTCAAGTTATGAACTAACTCAAGTCACTTCTGTCCTAAAAAAATACAAACAAACTTCAAACCTTTTTGTCCTTCGGGATTGTCAAACTAAAGGCTATTTTCAAAAGGGGCACGTTACTTTCCGTCTGAGTCACAAACAGGCATCGACCCTAACTGCCGGACGCGAACTTAACGTCGCTCATAAAAAACAAAAAAAGAACTTGGTCCGAACTACGTTGACTCTGAATTCCCCATTGCACAAAGGGGGTACGTAGGCCTAGGACGTCGACGTCCTACCGAGTCTGTCTTTGTTTTCCCTTTCCCCGTCTTAGTACATCCATAGATGATAGGATAACTCAGACTTAGAATAGACAACAAGCGTGGATCCCATCGAGTACGATGGACGCGTGGGGTGCTAGCACCTTCCCCTCGCGTTACCGACTCCCGAACCCAGGTTATGGTTGTGACGACCATTCCTTTCCCTCTTCCTAAGGTTTATGCGGTGTTCCCTTTCCCTCTCTTGGGATAAATTTACACGGCTGGCGACTCTGTTTTTTCCGCGCCACTCTCGCGTTTGTACCTGGATGAAAATCCTGGGAGCGACAACTGGCGACTCTGCTGGGGACTCTGGTTGACCTATGCTAGTCTATCCCTAAGCGAGTCAATCCTAGTGCTTGCTTGTCTTTGTTCTCTTTGGGTGTTTTTGTTTTTGTTTTGCTTTATTTGTTGTATTTTATTTTTACAGCTTTTACTGCATTGCATTTCATTTTTATTACTGTCATACTGGATATTGCTGTGTTGTGCTGGTTGTTTCTGTTTTGCAGGTTGGGTTGTTCTGAGAGATAAGCCCAATACCCAGGCTTGAGTACACCCTAGGACTAGAGTGGGAAGTAGTGGGACCCACGTGCCCGCTTGGTACGTTTGTGTGTTCACGAAATTCACAACAAGACGAGGCTATCTTGGGACGCATTCTAACGTGTGTGTCTTGCGTATGTTAGGATGTCGATCTAGAGAGTTATCGACTCTGGTGACCGATCGTCGAGGACCTTAGTGGAAACATCCCTCTTCAGTGGTGACAGTGGCAGACCACGTTCGGTGGCAAACCCATTCGCACCCGAGGGCCCACTATGGAACTCGCATAGGATGGCCCCTATCTTTTGAAGAGAATCAGTGGAGGCACTACTTGATTGACGATAGTACTGTACCCCGAGGGATGAATGTACTATTGTTTCTCGACCTCAGTGCCAGAAGCTGAGGACCTTCCATTTTGGAGAATCAGTTGAGGCCTCCTCTATTGATGATGATGCCAAACCAGACATGGTGAACGTATCATCATTTCTCGACCTGAGAGCCCGGGATACTGAACATCCTAGTACCCACACGTGAGAGGGGATGGGTGTTTGCAGGTTTGCAGGTAACCGAAACCTTCAACCTACCCGGTTTTTATGGATTTCTCATCAATGTTTGATTATCTGGGTTCCTGGTTATCTCAGTGGTTCGGTATTTTGGAATTCTGGTTTTCTGGGTTGTGGTTCTCGTTCAGCTACCAGCACAGCACGTCCAGCAGTGTTGCCTTGATCCCATGTTTGCATGAGCATATCATTTTTCTTGCATTCTGACATGTTTGACATTTTTCAGGGCTTGCATCTTACTCTTGATTCCGGTTTTCTGAGGTTGCCTTGGCATGGATGTCCAGAGAAAGAAAAATGTTGCCTATTCGTTCCCAGATCCGACCTTGACATTGATTACAAGCTGATTAGTATGGCTGGTCCCGGAGTTCATACAGAGTTCAGTGGAGGGTATAGGAGACTTCTGAAGTTTGTCTACAATATCTCCAAGTATGAGAAGGATGCCATTCATACACTTCTTCATTTTTACGATCCGTCTTTGCGTTGCTTCACTTTCCTAGACTACATCTTGGCCCCAACGTTGGAGGAGTTCTCATTTATTTTGGGAATCCCCATCAGGCATGACATAGTATTCTTTTCTGAAGAACACCCCGGGATAAAAGAAATGGCTATTGCTCTTCATATTGGTGAATCCGTTCTGAGCAGTAATATTGAGGAAAAACAAGGAGCTAAGGGTTTCTTATTGAAGTTCTTGTTTGATCAAGCTTGCATACATGTTAAAGAGAAGAATTGGACTGCTTTCTAAGCTATTCTGGCTATGTGCATCTATGGGATTGTCCTGTTTCCCAATGTTCCTAATCTGGTGGATATGCATGCTGTCAGAATCTTTATTTCAAAGAATCCTATACCTACCTTGCTAGGTGATGTGTATCACTCAGTCCACTACAAGAATGAAAATAGGTGGGGAAAACCGTGAGTTGTTGCCCACCGCTCTTATCTACTTGGTTTCTGAGCCATCTCCCCGAAGTTGGCGCCTTCTTTGATACGAAAGATTCTCTGAAGTGGTCAAAGAGGTTAATGGGCTTGACTGCTGACAACATTGTCTGGTTCAACCGTGACTTGCTAGGAATAGAGATTATTTGCAAGTGCGGAGAATTCCCTAATGTACCCTTGATAGGGAGAAGAGGTGGAATTAACTATAATCCTTCCCTTGTTATCAGGCAGTTTGGTTATCCTTTGAAAGGTCCCCCTGAAGAGCGAGATGTCATAGAGTCCTTATTCTTCAATGGTACTGAGGATCAAGAGATGATAAGGAAGATTGTGAACGCTTGGAAGCAGGTGACCAAGAAGGGAAAAACTTCATTCGGGAAATGTAACAACCAGGCTTTTCCTTCCTATAAAGAGTAGATTAAGAAGATAGCAGAAGAGGAGCTTCTTCCCTTCCCGGTAGAACCACCATCTTACCCCTTGCTGATTGAGCCTCCTACCACAGTTGAGATAGAGAAGTTTAACAAGTTGTGGGCTGAAAAGGAAAAGCTGCGAGAAGAAAACAGTGAGATCAAAAGAGAGATTTACTAGTTGAAACATGAGCGGGGTGAAGCTGTTCATATCACCGAGTTGAAGACAGAGCTGCTCGCTGAGGCAGAAAATGAGCTAGCTGACAAGGTCGCATCCAGACAAAGGATGAAACAAGCTCTAGACGGTATCAGTAAGGTTCTCGAGTCTAAGAAGGAAGAGTTGGACAAGGCTTTGTTAAAAATTCACAGGTTCAATGCTCACCGAGAAACTGCAATGGCTGAGAATAAGCGAAAGGAAGATGATTATCTGGCTCAGATTGATCAGTTGAAGTTGAAGCTCAAGAAGAAAGACGCTGAGATCCTATCAGGGGTATTCCAGAGACAAGCAGTCGAGGGTCGACTCAATGAAGCCATAGCCTCCATAGAGGAACTGAAGATCCAAGCTGAAGTGAAGAGATCTAGACATGAGGGACCTAGTATGGATCGTGTTTCTGGAGAAGACGCTTGGGAGTTACATTGCCGATACTTGGAAGGGATCATGCATAGGAGAGACGTTCTCATTTAAGAGCTAATTCAGAGAGCGAAGCATCCCGACACTAAAAAGTTGTTCAAAGCAATTCAAGACTGGAGCAAGAAGTATAATGGATGGGGGGGATTGACACTTGTAGATTTTGATGACATGCCGTAGTTTTCTACTTTCTTTCATTATTCGGACCACCGCCAGGCTTATTGGTTGGGATCTATGATTATTGTGTTCAGACTTGTTGTCTTGGATTTGTGATTGTTGGCATTTGGTTTCCCTCTGGTTTTCTTAATATATGAGCAGAAGTTCTGTTCTATCTTGTTGTTAAACTGGAATCAAGGGGTGGATCGCCCCGCGGATATTCAAACATGTTCATTTGCATTTGCATATTCATTTTGCATAATCATTTTGCATAACAGGTGTTTATCTCTGGTGTTCTTACTTTGTTCTCCTCCGCAGTTCAGGATTGATCAGCCAGTTCATCGGTATTCTACTCAGTCTGTGGTAACCAGAGGATGGCCATGGAACAACTCCGTGCAGAGATGCTTGAAATGAAGGTTCAGATGAGGCAATTTGGGGAAGACATGCTGGTCATGACCCAGGAGCAGAAGATGCTGAAGGAGGAGGTCAATCAGATGAAGAATCAGATGGGTTTGATCATAGAAACCTTGAAAATAGTGTTAAAGAAGGAAAACAGTCATGTGCTCACTCCCGCGACAGAGGTACTTACTCCTCCCATCTCTTTGGGATTTGATCGTGGATTGCCTCGTGAATCTCTTCCACAAGCTGAAGTTCCAGGATTTCCCCAACCGCAACCAGGTCGTGTCTCCCAAGATAAGCCTAAGAATAAAAAGTGTGCACAGAGACCGAAGCAGCCTGAAAGAGTTTTTCATCCACTCCCTATGCCATATTCTCAACTGTTGCAGCATCTCCTTCAGTTGCAACTGGTACAGAAAAGGACTTTGGCTCCTCTCACTGGTAATCCCCCACCAGGCTACGATGCAAGAGCCCATTGTGATTTCCATTCTGGGGCACCAGGGCATACTGTGGAGAAATGTAGGGCCCTTCAGCATGCTGTCCAAGATCTGATTGATTCGAGGAAAATTGAATTCACACCGATCGGCGTAAGCATACAAGGTGGTCTCACTCTAGCTATTGAAAAAGAAGTGGGTATCCCCGTTGCTTCTCCCAAAGCCACATCAGGTCAGGGGCATTTCTTGCAGTCCTTGGTCTTAGAATCCCCAGATCCGCAAATGCTGCCTACGCCTCGACCAAGTCTGAAGAGAAAAGTGCCTGAAAAGATTATGCGCTCGAATCAGGGTCAACAGGAGAACTGCTATGAAAAGAGACAACAAAGATCACGAAGGCCTGAGAGAAGGTTTGATCCGCTCCCTGTTCCTCACAGCCAGGTTCTTGCCCATCTACTTGAAAGTTCTTTGGTCCAACTAAGGGATGCCAAGCCTGTCCCCGACCCTATTCCTCCTGATTATGATCTGGATGCCAGATGTGAATATCACTCAAACACACTGGGTCATTCAATTGAAAACTGCAACGTGTTCAAGCACAAGGTGCAAGACCTGGTAGACTCAAAGATCATTGTATTCACTGAAGATGATATGTACATCAATGGAAGCCTCCTTTCTCAAATGAACACTCAGTTTGCAAGTACGTCCAGACAGAATTAAGCTTCCTCAGCAATGGCAATCTTCAGCTTCTTTACTGCATTTTCATTTGTAGTTTTTCATTTCTTGTTAAAAGCATCGTATGCATGTAAGACTTGCTTGTTTTTTTTTATGATGATATTAATGCAATGAGTATGTTTTCCTTGAAGTAATCCATTCGTGTTCACTCTTAAATGTTTAAATGCACTGCAATACCAATTTTCTTGTTTAGAACTCTTGAGGGAGGATGACGAAATAAGAGCGCAGATTTCTAATGGTGTGCATTTGGATGAAACCCTGTTAAGGATGTGCAGGCATTGTTTCTAATTCACAAACACTGGAGATATAAGGGAGATAGACCCTCGTTAACCCCTTTGAGCCTTGAAGTAGGAGCTTCTTTCGTACGAAAAAAAACCCTCATACTTAACCCAGGGGCAGGGTAGGCGTCAGTTAGTTTGACCAAGCGTTCAAATTTCAAGGAGAGTGTGCATCTGAGGATCCATTACCCTCTATCCCACCATCAAGAGGTCAAGAGATGTAAAACCACAATGGTTATCCATCAACAATCGGGGAGTGAGGCAGTCACAACCCTTTCAAGCAAGTAAGACAACCAGTGTCACACGCTTTGTTCAAAAGGGGGAATAAAAAAAGAAAAGCCCGCTAAGTCGAAACTTGAAAACAAGTGACTTAGGCAAAAGTTAGGGCATCCCGCTGGACTTAAAAATCGAAAAAACTCAAAAGAGTCAGTCCAGGCAAAATTAGGGATAAAAAAAAAGCGAAAGAAAGAAAAAGCGAAAAGCGTTACAAAAGAAAATCCTCGATAAGAACAAATTCGTGTGATTACAGACACAAAAGGGATGATTGTCGCTCCAAAGACTCCTTAGGTGTCAAACCATTAGTTGCATGGGTTCCTTAAAGATCGTAAACCTTTTGAGAGATGAGCGTTTATGTCAGATTAACTGAATATAGGACTGGAGAACATCACGAAGAGTGGGTGGGCACCGATAAATTTTGAGCCATAAATCCTTTTTCTGAAACCGTGAACCAGACCACGTTACAACCCTTAAAAGTCCTAATTGAAACAGGGTTTATTCCGAAAGCGTACTTCAACAGGATAGCGTTCCTGACTCCTATGAGTTGTGCTAATAAGATTGATTGGTATTGCATGTGCGCATTGTTTTGCCATTCAAAAATCAAGGTCGCATCCCGGCTAGTGATTCGTTCACAAAGTTTGGCGACGCATCTTCAATAAAAACTTCAAGGTTAACGTGGATGTTGCATTAGAATTATCATTCTCATAAATAACTTGTTCTGTTTGCATACATGTGCCTAAGCATCAATGCAGCTTACATAGTGAACGTCAGTCAAGAAGCTTGATCCTGCCAAGTTGGGGTTGCTTGAAAATTCCGAAGGACAATCATATCAAAGGGCATCCTGCCAAGAGACTCAGTGTAGAGTGGGCTCTCCCCAGTAAGTCGTGTTAAGATGTAGCCAATCTGGGGCAGTCACGTCGAGAAATCTCTCCGAAATTCAGTTATTCTGGGGCATTCATTCTAAGATCAGGGGCAAAGTCACTTCAAAGCTCGTATTGGGGAAGGCCACCTCTAGAGCGTGGGAGATTGTCCACTCCTGAAAATGGTTAATTGAAAACACCCCCTTAAGGTTCAAGATACTAAAGCAGAGTATTTTTAAGTCATTAGATCCCTTTCGAGGTAATGTACTTCATGGATTATGAAGACTGGGGCAGTTATGTCGAGATATGATAAATCCCTCCAAAGAGTTTGAAGACCCTGGGGCAGTGCGAACGCCCGGTCTTCTATAAAATCCTCTTGAGATGATTTCTTCCATTAGACCTGGTGGTCTGGGGCAAGTGGAAAGTTCAGAGGGCCGTTTATGACCTTAGAAACAAGTCAGGATTGAATGGCAACAGGATTGTATTTCCCCAGCAGTTTGCTCTCCCCAGCATTGAGATTGCACCTTTCCTCAACAGAGCAGACTTTCCCCAGCAGGAGACTCGGGAAGTATTTTCTCCGAATCAAGACGTTATCTCCCCACAGAATCAGGGTTTTCACTTCCCAAATCCAGTCAGGAAGCGTGCTTTCGCCGACAATGTCATATTCAAGTCCCCAGCAGGTTGGATCATTCTCCCCATCAGCAGGCTAAGTTCAGCAGTATCCCCAAGCAGGATGGTATTATGGACTGTTTTCCCCAAGCAGGATGGTATTATGGGTTGCCGTCCCCAGCAAGTTCTAAGCCCAATTGGATATTAGCAATCCTCAGTAACAGACTTCCGGGTCAGTTATTGGCATTCATTCTCAACTCCCCAGTAGAGGAGAAATCTCAGGTTTTGGGATGTTACCTTCAGTAAAGGGCATATGTAATCCCCGGTAGTGTGGACGTTCTTTTGGGATTTCATCCCCAGTAGAAGTGGTTGATCCAAAGGGTCGGTCTGCGTGATCCTTCTCAGCCGAGTTCTTGGATTCAGAGGACAATTTATTTTTGTCATCCCCAGCTGAATTGGTCTTTTCTCTCCAGCATTTATTTTGCTGGAGAGACCCCTTTTGCATGTCATAAGCATTTGTATTGCATCCTCAAACGCGTAGCATTTCCACTTCGTGTGGAGCATTACGGCAAAATTCAAACATTTGCATTCGAAGCATAAGCCAGATTTGATGTTTTCCTTGCCAGTTCTCTTTCCCAGCAGAGATGGCATAACTCAGGAGATTTTGGAGGGATGCGTTCCTCATACTTGTGCTCCCTGGCAGAGTCTTTTATTTAGAGTTCTCCTTTCCCCAGTGGAGTCATCTTTTCTATGGATCGCGAGTCCGTTAGAAGTTTGCCTTTGTTTGGCCTTTTGTGAAATCCAGCTCTCGCCTGGTAGTCAGTTCACGCTTGACATTTTTTTTGCCAGTTTCACTTTCTCAGTAGGGTGGTCTAAATCAGAAGTTTTGTTTCACGGCGAAGTCCACTTTATGTTGTTTGTCCTTTGCGGATACAATTGAGGTTGTATTCGTTTTGTGGGTACGATTGAGGTCGTATTCATATTTTCTTTGTGGGTAGAGTGATTGAGGTCAGTCTTCCTTTGCGGGTGCAATTGAGGTTGTATTTGTTTTTATGGGTGCGATTGAGGTCGTATTCATATTTTCTTTGTGGGTAGAGTGATTGAGGTCAGTCTTCCTTTGCGGGTACAATTGAGGTTGTATTCGTTTTGTGGGTGCGATTTAGGTCGTATTCATATTTTCTTTGTGGGTAGAGTGATTGAGGTCAGTCTTCCTTTGCGGGTGCAATTGAGGTTGTATCGTTTTTATGGGTGCGATTGAGGTCGTATTCATATTTTCTTTGTGGGTAGAGTGATTGAGGTCAGTCTTCCTTTGCGGGTACAATTGAGGTTGTATTCGTTTTGTGGGTGCGATTGAGGTCGTATTCATGTTTCTTTGTGGGTAGAGTGATCGAGGTCAGTCTTCCTTTGAGGGTACAATTGAGGTTGTACTTGTTTTGTGGGTGCGATTGAGGTCGTATTCGTGTTTTCTTTGTGGGTAGAGTGATTGAGGTCAGTCTTCCTTTGTGGGTACAATTGAGGTTGTATTCGTTTTGTGGGTGTGATTGAGGTCGTATTCGTGTTTTCTTTGTGGGTAGAGTGATTGAGGTCAGTCTTCCTTTGTGGGTACAATTGAGGTTGTATTTGTTTTGTGGGTGCGATTGAGGTCGTATTCATATTTTCTTTGTGGGTAGAGTGATTGAGGTCAGTCTTCCTTTGTGGGTACAATTAAGGTTGTATTCGTTTTGTGGGTGTGATTGAGGTCGTATTCGTGTTTTCTTTATGGGTAGAGTGATTGAGGTCAGTCTTCCTTTGCGGGTTCGATTGAGGTCGTATTCGTCTTATTTTTGTGGGTATGGTTGAGGTCATACTCCTTATTTTTCAGCACGCTCCAGTTCCTTATCCTCACCATTAGCAAATTTCCGGGGCTCTTTCGGTATTCAATCCCCGTGTATCCTGGAATGTCTGAGAGTCGTCGCTATCATACCTTCAGGACCAAGTTGATTGAATAGGGGCAGCTGTAGCACCCCGAAATTTGCCCTCCTTACTTTACTACTAACTGGCTTATGTTTCATCTCATTTGGCATTATCATGTGTGCATATCATTCTTAGCATGGGGTCAAGGTGCCTGAGGCAAGTTCAAGAGGAGAAGATGTTCTTCAAAGGGTCAAGCAAGAGAGCTCAAGTGGATCACTCTCTCCTAACCAATGCAGAAATTAGGGTTTTGAGATTCTTGGGTTTATTGCTCCAATGGGCAAGCTCCTTGGGTTTTTATCATCACCAAATGGCACATCTTATATTTGTTGGAGAGGATACACATCATATTCAGAGGAATTTGGATTTGGAGACTGTGTTATTTCCTCCTAAACTGAGGGTACCAAGATTAGGGTTTGCTATAAATTCAGTTTATTTCTGATTTTTTTGGGCAAGACTTGATTCCATGGTATTCCTTGGGTCCCTGAGTATCTAGGAATGGAAGATTGTCCATCAGTTTGGTTCAGGAGAAGTTCAATTGGCCAATGGATTGGGAATCAGGTGAATTGGGTAAAAGTCAACAGTGAGAGGGGAAGTCAACTGTGGAATTTTGAGGTTCTCTCCAAGGTTTTCAAGGTCTCACATCCTCATATGGTCTTCAAGAGTCAAATTTCATACCATTCATCAAGAATCAAGGGTTGGTACAAAAGTTGCTAAATATGGAAATGACCTATAATTTGAAAGTTTCCTTTTTGGGCAAGTTCTTACACTGCATTCAACTTGACTTTTCATCATCAAGAAAGCTTCAAATGAATTTTCCTCAAACATGAAAGTTGAATATCTTTTTCTCCCCTTTCCAACAAGTACTAGTGGGTCTCCATATCATTTGTGAAACTCAAGTTATGACCAAAAGAAGGCAAGGTGGTTTTTAGGGTTTCCATTTTCACAACTTTTGCATTTTGGGGTATAGTGACCTATAATTGATTCCATTGCTTCAAGGCATATTCTAACCTCAAAGTACAATCCATAAGATTCATTTTGGACCTTTGAACAAAGAAATTTCATGGCTTATTCATTACTTATTTCACATGGGGTAAAATTGCCAAATTATTCTAAACTCATGAACCAAGACATCTCAAGGCCCAAATCAAATATAGGTGTGATTAGCAATTGAAACTTAAGTGATCCATCATGAAATATTTGGGTGTACATGCATGGAAGAGGGTGTATCTCACATAATGCAATTTTCTAAAATCATCCAAAACTCATTAAGTGGGGAATTACCAAGGCCCAAATGCTGATCAGGGGTTTAACCTAGCCTATTTAAGCTAACTCATGCTAGGGTTAGAGGGGATTACACGTGATTTGGTGGAGAAAAAAGTTTGAATCCAAAAAGCTTCTCTCATTCGTATCTCACAATCTACAAGGGTTCTTCCAAAACTTCTTCCACAAACTTCATCCTTGGCATCTATAGAGCACAAATCGTCCATCACTTGAAGCTAATAGCAAGGGATACAGTCTGCATAATCTCAGGTTAGTGCAATTTGCATGTTCCTAAAACTCCTCTTTTTGATGCGCATAATAATCTGTGATTGTTGCTGATCATTCTGGTATATTTTATTTTGAGTTTGGATGCGTATATTGGTTGTATCGTGTGTTTAAAGTTTTTGAACCCTAACCTTTTTCATTCGAATCTCCTTATGCATTGGTTATTTGTGATTTTTGATTGGATATTTGAGATCCTTGCATTTTTCTGGTCAAAATGGAGTACCTATATGCATTTTCTAGAGTTTTTTTTTACCACAGCTCACCGGAGAGAGTGGCCGGAGCCCTAGCTCCGGCGGCTGGGATGATTCAAGATGAGCCAGAGCCGTTGATCTGTGTGATCGTGTGGTCCTCACTTCACCACGTTTCTTTTAATTTCTGATTTTATTTAATGGTTTCATGTGTGCCTTCCCATACTCGTTGCCATGTACCCTCTGATCTTGTCCTCTTATCTTGCTTAATCTTGTAATTGTTTGACTTAATGTCGTGCGTCTGATCCATCATGTGGCTGATATTGTGACAACAAATAAAAAACGCATGTGCATGTCGCGTGGCTGGTGTATGTGTGCTGAGTGCTTGCGTGTGCGTGGGTATATCATTATTGTGGTGTGCGTTTCAATCTTGGCCATAGATCATGACTACTTGTTGATTGTGTTGACTTGCTGATGAGCATTGGATTATTTGTGTGGATTGGATCAAACCTGAACATTGACTGAATTCCATAGTCTCCCTTTGACTTTGCTGGTGGTTTTTTAGCATTGGGCTTTACTATTTGCGCCCCCTCCTTTGGGCCTTTTATCATTTCTAACATGTTAGACTTGCTGATTGCACCTCCTTGTCTTATTTCTTTTCTTTTCATTTTTATTAATTGCATCATTTGCATTTTATTTTCTAAAATCATTTTAATAGTATATGACTTAGTTCATTTGTGTTCTGATTTCATAATTTTCGAATGTCATTTGATGCATGTTTGATTTTTTGTGCTTAAGTGATTTATGCATGATTATGTCTTGACACTTCTTTGCACAAGTTGATTTACCATGTCCATTTGCTTGAGTTTCTTGCTGGTTTTTGTGTGTGCTTTTGATATAATGTCTACCCCTGGTTGAGGTCCTTTGGGACTTAATTTTGCACTTTGTGGATTTTGTTTGGTGTTGCCTAAGTGTTGAAACTTTGAGCTTACTTTTATGGAGTTTCTTTTGTGCATATTGATCCATGTTTTGAATCACTTTTGTACACTTGAATTGTTGATGATAATATGATATTGGTTCTGGTCTTGTTTCTTTTTCATCTTGCCTCCTTCATTTCATCTTGATAAGAAGTTCATTGGTGTTTATTTGTGCATTTCATACAAGTATGCTTGCATTTCTTTCATGTTTATCTTTGCATGCTTACTTGAATTGTTTTGCATAGATTTTTGAAGCATGTTGATTGATTTGAGTTGGACATTTATGATATGTTGTGCTTGCTGCCGCTTATTGTATCTTATCTTTTCCTTCTCATTCTTCTTCTTTTTTTTCACTCTTTTCCTCCCATGAATCTCAAGACTTGTTTAAGTCTTGGATTCTCTCCCTTTAGAGCTACCTAGTCCAACTTAATTTTTTATTAAGCTTGGAGTAGGATTAGCATTAGGTTTTAGGTAGTGTTTCTTCCTAAGCCTCACTAACCGTAGGTCACCCATGCATGATAACATTAGGAATCTTAGTTTCCCTTTAGAGTTTCCTTTGTGTCTTCTCTCTTCTCATCTCAAAACTTCTTGAAAACACTTAATAAGGATAAAGTGTATTGCGCACTAGCCTTAAGCGTGGGGAATGAGAAATGGGGGGCTTCCTCTCATCTTTCTAGAGTGCTTAGCGAGCGTCCTGTCTTGGGACGATTCGTTAAGTATTCATCCCTATTCCCTAGACTTTGGTGCAATGCAAGTTATGAACTAACTCAAGTCACTTCTGTCCTAAAAAAATACAAATAAACTTCAAACCTTTTTGTCCTTCGGGATTATCAAACTAAAGGCTATTATCAAAAGGGGCACGTTACTTTCCGTCTGAGTCACAAACAGGCATCGACCCTAACTGCCGGACGCGAACTTAACGTCGCTCATAAAAAACACAAAAAGAACTTGGTCCAAACTACGTTGACTCTGAATTCCCCATTGCACAAAGGGGGTACGTAGGCCTAGGACGTCAACGTCCTACCGAGTCTGTCTTTGTTTTCCCTTTCCCCGTCTTAGTACAGCCATAGATGATAGGATAACTCACCCTTAGAATAGACAACAAGCATGGATCCCATCGAGTACGATGGACGCGTGGGGTGCTAGCACCTTCCCCTCGCGTAACCGACTCCCGAACCCAGGTTATGGTTGCGACGACCATTCCTTTCCCTCTTCCTAAGGTTTATGCGGTGTTCCCTTTCCCTCTCTTGGGATAAATTTACACGGCTGATGACTCTGATTTTTCCGCGCCACTCTCGCGTTTGTACCTGGATGAAAATCCTGGGAGCGACAGCATGTAACTCCACCAAGCTGGTATTCATCAAACGAATATCAAAGATTTGAATCATGTTAACTTGATAAGGATTTCTATCATGGTAGTCCTGGATCCACCCAAGATCCATCTGATGCTGGAGGGCCTATTGTATAAAAGAGCATCCCTATTTGTTTACCGAGCAAATCAGACAGGAATTGTAATCGTGCCGCGGTAGATTATGATACTGGCTTTGGCTTGAGTGTATTGCCACCAAGTTTACATTCATCGTACGAATGTCGTGGTTCTGAGTGATGCTGGAATTCCTATAAGTCATGTTGACCCCACGAACTCGGTGCTCTTGGATCCATCTGAGATCCAATTGTTCCTGTAGAGCTGATTGCACCATAGAACATCCTTGATTATTTTTAGAGCAGATATCACACTGGTGATAATTATGAGGTGGCACATGGCCGTATCCACTCTGTCTATAATGCATCTTAACCAGATTGGTCCTTAATAAGAGTACATCATGAATTTGATAGTTGTTGTTAGACTCTCCCTCTATCAAATTTACCGCAGCTTTCTCGTGTTGAGGCAGCGGGTTCGTGAGAACATTCAGATTCGTATCTTTGAAAGATAAGACCCCACTCCTAACAAGCTTTTGCACATCAGATTTGAAACTGAGACAGTTTTCTATGTTATGCCCCGGTCCTCCTTGATGGTAAGGGCAAGTCTGATTCGCTTTGAACCAAAAAGGTGGATTTTCCGGTATTGTAAGAGGAGACCTGGTTTGGACGTGCCCCTTGACCAGTAAGAGTGGAAAAAAATCTGCGTACAACATTGTTATAGGGTCAAACCCTGGTGGTCGCGTTGTATGGTTGTTGTTATATGGACGACGAGTCTGCTGAAGAGGCTATTGTGTCCTTTGCTGATATTGCTGTTGATTCGGTTGGCTCTGAGCAACCTGAGGTTGATACTTTGGAACATGCGCAGGGTTGATATCAGGAGTTACAGCTGCTACTGGTTGGTACCGTCGCCTTTGCTTTCCGAGATAAATATTGCCAATATCCTGCTCTTTTTTCTTAGGGAGAGCACTACTGTATCTTTTGGTACTGCTTGATGGTCCGGCATCTTTGACCAGACGTCCTTCTCGGACTGCTTCCTCAAGACAAACTCCCAAGCTCACCATCTCGGTGAAGTCACTGGGCGTACTGGAGACCATTCGGTCATAGTAAAATGAGCTCAAGGTTTTTAAGAAGATCTTTGTCATCTCTTTTTCCTCAAGAGGTGGACAAATCTGAGCGACAATTTCACGCCATCTCTGAGTGTACCCCTTAAAGGTTTCCTTGTCCTTCTGTGACATGGCTCTGAGTTGATCTCTGTCCGGTGCCATGTTCAGGTTATACTTATATTGTTGAACGAAAGTAGCGCCAAGATCTCTTAAAGTGCTGATCTTAGTTCGGTTTAAACCCATGTACCATTTGAGTGCGGCACCGGTTAAACTATCTTGAAAATAGTGAATCAGTAGCTCCTGGTTCTTTATCTGAGTTGACATTCGCCGAGCATACATCACTAAATGGCTTTGAGGGCAAGAGTTACCCTTGTACTTTTCAAATTCGGGCACTTTGAATTTGTGCGGAACCTTAACATTGGGGACCAAACAAAGGTCTGTGGCGTCCTTTTCGAATATATCCTGACCGCGAAGGGCTTGCAGCACTTTCTACATCTCCATGAATTGTTCCTGGAACTCATTCATTTTGTCGATCATACTTTCGTTTCCACCAGAAGGTATCTGTGGAATTTGTCCTTCCGGGACAGTGTGTACCATGGGTGGTGGTATAGTCATCATGACAGTGACTATAGGTACTTCCCTCTCCCGAAGTTTGTAACCTTCAGGAGTTGCTGTCATGCCCTGGGCATCTTTGCTTTCCCGAAGTTTGTAACCTTCAGGCCCAGCAGCTCCTGCTGCGGTTCCCTGTTCTTCAGTGATCGGCGGAATATATCCTTCGGGGATATAGTTAATAGGCATGCCCCATGGACGATCTTTCGGCATTTCGTACCTAGGATCATACTTTTTCACTATGGGCGTCGATGTGATCTCTGAGATCATAGTCCTTTGCTGTTGCATCTGAGCTTCTGCTAGAGCTTGCATGTCGTTATGAAGCTTTCTCAGATCCTCTTTCAGAGTGTCGATCTCTTCCCTCAACTCTTTGTTCTCTTCCTCGAGATTATCCATATTTTTCTGTCGATTGGCCCGAGTATTGTACGAATGAGACAGTTTGACTCTAGAATCGAGACGCAAACGTGAGATTCGTAGGTAAATAGAATGCGTTACGTGAGAATGATGAATCCAATAATTTTAATTAATTTTTTTTAATCAAAATAAACTTCAACAATTGGATTGCAAATATCAAACATGGGGAATTCCCGTTTTATTGAATTCAAAGATTGCGGAATGGAAATACAGTAGTTTACATAGTGCTGTAAAAGGAAATCTAAACTTATGGGTCCCGAGCCCTCTCTGAGGAGAGCTCAGGTGCTGGTTCTGGTACTTTCCTTTTCTTTGACCGGGGCTCTTGAGCCGTTGTCGGGTTGTCCTTCCTTTGCCAAGTGAAAGGAGCGAGCAAATTCCTCTGGTCCTCTTGATTTTCTAGAGCATGTTGCTCTAAAATCTCAATCAGAGCATCTTTTTCTTTTAACAGTTGTTGTATTTTCTTACACTCCACATTGAGAATACGGTACTTGTTCTTCCAAGACCTTTTCTCCTGTTGAACTTTGTTAAGAGTAACCTGAAGTTTTTCCGTATCAGATATAAAATAAAGGACAGGGTCCCTTAATGGAAAAACTTCCTGACGAGGGTAAGGAATCCTCAGCTTGAGAGCTCTAGTTTGTACCTAGTGGAGATAAGGTTCCACCGAGACACGGTCTGATTTTCTTAGAGACTCTTTTCCTTTCCTATGAATGTGTTTCCAGGCATGCACTATTTCTGTCTTTAGTGCTCTGTCATTTTCTCCTTCCTTGAAGAAAAGACCTTCCAGATGAGCATTACGCGGGACATGCCTCATCGGGTATCCAAATTGACGACGAACCAAAACTGGATGATAATTGATTCCTCCTTTAATTCCTATGAGGGGTACATTAGGGAAGTTTCCACAACGGTCAATGATTCTATTCCCGTGATAGATTCGATTGTACCAATCGATGTCAGAGTTGGTAAGAGACATGATTCTCTGCGACCAACATAAAGTATTCTTTTGATCCCAAAATGCAGCAAACTTTGGCAAATAGGAAATGAACCATTTGTATAACAGGGGTACACAACATGTGATCATTCCTCCTCTATATAAATTCCTTAGGTGTATAGAATTATAAGCATCTGCGAGCAAGGTCGGTACAGGGTTTCCAATCAGAAAAACATTAATGGCGTTGATATCAACAAAGTTATCAATGTTTGGAAACAAAAATAACCCGTAGGTAAGCAAAACAAAGATGCTTTCGAAAGCGGCCACGTTCCCTATACTAGAAAAGTACAGAGCTTTCTTTATTAAGAGCTGGGCTGGCAAACCCTGGATACCACCCTTAATGATCATGTGAGTCCTGACTTCTGACTCGTCCAAATAGATTGCTCTTGCAATGGTTTGATCCTTTGGAATCTCTTCCAGTCCAGAAAAGGGAGCTTGATCAGTAATATGTAAATCAGACAGGTGAGAGTACTCCTCTAGTGTTGGTGCTAGCTGATAATCCGGGAATGTGAAATAATGATAGACCGGGTCGTAGAACTGGATTAGTGTGGACAGGATTCCTTCAATTACATGGACCCTTAACAGAGACAACAGTACTCCATACTTAGCTCTGAAAGCCTTAGGGTTGGTTATCATCCTCGTCATACCTCTTAAATCCTCTAGTTTTGGAACCTTGAAGGTGTACTTGTGAGTCTTCCTTCTACCGAAATCCATTAGCAATCTCTTTATCTGACATTTGCAATCATTGTCTTAGTTTAATTTGAAAAAGAGAGACTAGAAGAGAAGATTTTTCTTTGTTTAAATGTTTTTTAAATGAATGCATGAATGCAGCATACAAAAACATAGAAAAAACATGGGGTCAAAGGGTCGGTGTCATGAAGTCAAGGCTCTACCCATCCCCAAAGGTTTATACTGGTGATTTTTTGTACCTGTCCTCAAAATCATTGACCGCTCTTGGGATAACGACATCAAGTAGATCGCCAGCGAGCTGTAGTATCTTAGAGTAGTCTCAAATGAGGGTAGTATCGCGTGACAACTATTTCTGATAGATTCCACACTACAAAATGGTTTCAGTCTACTAAAATCCTCAGCTTCTCAGATAACCCAATGGAACAATCTGCTTTCAACAACCAAAGTCGTATATGCATTGAATCCGCAAAGGGCATCTCCACTGATTTGATGGTCGACCAGGACCTCTTATGTGGGATTCACTCCCCGTAAGATTACCTGTATAATGCCATCACTTATCTTAGGTGTATACTCAATCTTTCCAGATGCGGCATCACACGCATTCCCATTAGCAGAAAAGTAAACACAGATATCAATTAGGAAAAGCAGTATACATATTTTTCCTAACATCCTAGACCTCTAGTTTTATGATCCTATACAGATAATGACTCCCCAACAGAGTCGCCATTTCTGTGATACTTTGTGAATTTAAAGTTTTCTACCTAAGACTGTAAGAAAGGATGCCTCCCACTGTGGTCGCCATTTTTCTGTAGCGCGGTTTTTGTGTTTTCGAATCACTCTCGCTTTGGTACTATAGTTCAATTCATTTTTTATCCTGTGAAGCTGATTAAGGAAGGGAAATAGATGTCTCCAATTAACCCTGCTTGCATACTGAGATTAAATAGTCAAAACTGTTGGTTTACAGATACTATCAAAAGGGGGGGTCTGTCTTAGGTTATTTGCTTAAAAATAGTGTCTAGACTATTGGCTAGGTTTCTGGTAAGGTGTTAGGTCTGATGCTTTTGATGGATGTATGATGGTACGAGATTTTGGGTTTTTGATTAGTATGCTCGCTAAGATTTTTGCAAACTTATGCCTACGTATTCCCGTTTAACGAAACAGGGAAATCAGAGCGATCGTAGTTCCTCCTATTCTATGGGAGGAAAGAGATGTTTTGGTGTCTTGTTCAAAGCCCAAGACATGAAGCTAAAGGTGGTTTGTATCTTGTTCAAAGCCCAAGATGTGAAGCTAAAGGGCTTTAGATGAGAGAGAATTTGTCATCTCTAAGGAGGAATTATTGATGTTTGTATGCTGTGAGCAAGGCATAAATTTGATTCTAAAAGGTTGATTGACTCAACCGGGGGTTTTCTGTATTCAAAGCCTAAGAGGAGGCTAAAAGTTTGACTTTTTTGGGGAAAATGTTCTTTCTGTCTTGTACAAAGCCCAAGATTGAGGCTAAAAGGGATTTTGACTCCGTTGGGGAGAATGTATCTTGTATAAATCCCAAGATGGAGGCTGAAACGATTTGACTCAATAAGAGAGTACTTTTATCTGTCCTGTATAAATCCCAAGACGGAGGCTACAAAGGTTGACTCAACAAGAGAGTCTGAAGGTTGATTGACTCAACGAGACCCAATCCCCTTTTCAAACAAATCATCTGGGCCTACCCTCGTATTATAAGCTCAATTTCTTTTCTTTAAATTCCTTTGGGCCTCTAAATAGGGTTTAAGACCCATCCCCTTGTACATAAAAAACTTTTTGTGCCTCACATATTGTATAAGTCCCTCTGTACAGTATTCAAAACAACGATGCGATCATCGTTAAAACTTGGGCCTCTCCTTGAGCTGTAAGCCCCAACAATCTTTTCAAAGCACTTTCTCCTTTGATTTTGAATCCAAATATACAGTTGTTATCAAAACTTTCTTCTTTGTGGAACAACTAATAAAACAGCATGGAAGCTCTACAACGGGTAAGTGTTTATCCGATTTCATTTACCGCTTTCATATGTATATAACTGTATTGTGGGGCTGCTTCACTGTAAGTCTTCTTTCACATCCTTTTATATACTTGTCACATATCCACTGTGTAATACTAGTATAGATATTTAGAGTTTTCCCCGGAAACTACGTCTAGCACTAGGTAAAGCCTTGTTGATCACTCTTAAATACAAAAAAAACTAGGTCCCCCGTGGGATTCCAGATATAGTCTGTAATACCCCAAAATTTGCTCTCCCCTTTGTCATCATAGCATGGCATTATCATTTATCATATCATATCCACCTCATTAACATTACATTGCATTTAACATAGAAAAATGAAGCATGGCATCCTTCTTACCATCAGGGCATGTGGTCAGGTGGGAGTTGGACAATCAAGAGATCATTCAAGGCACAAAAAGGTAAATCAAGTTTCCTCAAGGCAAGCCAAGAGGCCTCTCATGTCTCATACTATCCCAATTGATCCTCCACAACCTCAAGAAGGTGAGATTCAATAGGAGATTGAAGCATTACATCCTACACTATGCAAGAAGTCCAAAAATTGAAGGAAAATCCTCAAAAGAGATAGCTCATTGATTCAAAATCATTCTCAAGTGGCATTTCTCATCATCCTTTAAGAGGATACACAACATACTCTGAGGAATTTGGATTTGGAAGATGTGCAATTTCCTCCTAACCAGAGAGGGTCAAGATTAGGGTTTCCAATTAAATCAGGGTATTTCTGTTTTTTTGAACAAAACTTGATGTCATGGTATTCCATATGTCCCTAAGTGTATGTATGTGGAAAATTGCATCTCAATTGGTTTTAGAAGTGGTTCAATTGGAAGAAAGATCAAGAATCAGAGAAATTGGGGCAAAGTCAAATAATCAGAGGAAAAAGTCAACTCTTGACTTTTTGAGCCCAAAATCATGAAATTCATGTTACATATGTCCAATGTACAAAATTTGGTCAAGAAACTCCAAAGGAATCATGAAAAAATCAAGAAGTGAAAAGTTGCCATTTTTGGATGAAGAAGGGTTACTAAAAATAGCAAGTTTTGGCCATTTTGCATCAGAGTTTGAACCAAGGCCATTTAAAATTGAAGCACCAAATGAAAATTCCACTCGGCCACAACAAAAGATCTTGTTTTAAGCTTCAAATCCATGTGTGGAACATCTCCATTGGATAAAAATTGAGTGAGATATGATTGATCAAAGTCTGAGCAAAGTAGGTTCAAAACTAGGTCATGACCAAGATTTTCAGGGCACGCGCGCAGTCATTTTAACAAACAGTTGGTGGGCCAAATGTACACCTATTTTTCGCATGGTTAGAGGCTTCGTTCTCAAAACTTGTCAACATCAAAAATGTTCCTTGTAATGTATTCTTCAAGTTTCATGTTGGACAAATTTTTGTTTGACCAAGCTATGATGGAGATATACTAGCCCAAATATGGTTGCCTCATGCTGAAAATTTCCCAAGTCATATGGCCGTGTCCAACTCAAGTTGCCATGCCCTGCACCAGTCATGATGTCTGTTATTTCAGGTTATTTTTGAGCCAGATAGAGGCCTCATTTCTAATCTTGTTTCACACCAAACTTGTAGGATCACACTTCTTCTTTCCAATGACACCAAAAGCTCCTCAAGCCATCCATTAACATGTGAGAAATTCACTCTTAAACTTCCACTGCTGCATTGGTCATAGCTGCTACTAAATCAGAAAAATAATGTTGATGTTGATGGATTAATTCAAGCAGTCACACGCATACATCCCACACCAACCATCCCTTACTTCTTTTAAACCAACACATTCCCGTACACACATACATACCATGTCATGCCATGCATAGAAGAGGAAAAAAGGAAACTTGCACCACAAGATTCCAGGCTGCTACACTGTTCCCTCTCTCATTTTCAATTTGCTCAGCTCTACCATAACACCATGAACACTCTTCACTACATCACAACCTCACCCACTCGCCCTAACTAACTTGACTCAGTTAGTTAGAGGCAACTCACTTAACTCACTCACAACTCAATTAACCATACCAGTTAACAGATTTAACTCAACATATATATTCCAATCACACTCACAATTTCAGGGGGGATTCTCATTGTTTCACTCTCACTCCAAAAGCACTCTCAACTTTCTCTCTGAATTTTCTCTCTACCTGCACGAATTCCTCAAGTTCTTCTTCAATCTTCACAATCAAGCAAGAAGACATCACTGAAGCATGGAATAGCACAGTTATCTCCAATTTCAGATTCAGATTTCCTCTTATTCTCAAGATCAAATAGCATTTATTTTGCTCAAATTGAAGTTCTAGAAGTTCAAGAACAAGTTCTCACCTCTGGTTTTCTCAAAAATCCAAAGATCTTCAAGTTTCAGGTTCCAAAAGTTCTCAAACTTTGCTTGCACGATTTGATGTTATTTTAACTGGTTGATGTGTTATTTGAGCTTATTAGAAGCTATATGAAACCGGTTAGTTGATAGAGCTCCTTAGGAGTTTAGAACTGAAACTTAGGGCAAATTTCTCTTCTTCGATTCTCTGTATCCATGCTTGATCTTTGAATTTTGTTGTTGGATTTGTGTTCCTCATGAGCTTAGCTTTCGTTTGGTATATGGCTTGTGAATTCTGGAGAAAATGTGAGTTGCAGGTGGTGGCTGCTGGCCGGAGAAGATGACCGGAGGTCATCTCCGGCCGGTGACGTTAACTGTTAGGGTTTGTGTGCGTTTTAATCTCAGCCGTGTGTTTTTCATGATCGTACGCTCCAAAATGTGACAGCACATTAAAATTCACATGCTTCTCACGTGCATTTTTCTGAATTTCACTTAAGCATGGTGTGGTGTGGTGCATGGTAAGTGGCATGTGTCCTCACGTGCATGCATTGATTTTGAGTACTTTGACTTTTATTTGACCTTGACTTGATCTGATGGTTGTGAGTGAGTCAAAATTGTTGACTGATGGTGCACACTTGTTATTGTGTTTGGCGTGTAAATGGACCTTGTCAGATTGATATTTGCACCCCTCTGTTTGGAAGCCCAATGAATATGCACTGTCCAATTGCTATGTTCATACCCCCTTTCCTTTGCATTTCATTTTCATTTTTCTTATTTTTTATACATGTTTCATTTCCAATTTTTAAAAATACCAAATTGCATTATTAAATTCCACAAAAATTCATGAATATCATTGAAACATTTAGGAAATTTTTCATGATTTTATTTTCTGATTTTATGACCTTTTTACCCCTGGTCCTTAATTTTCTTTGAATTTCCATTTAGATGCATTCTAAGCATGATACTTGAATTTGTTTAATTTTGTTCTTGCTCATTACCAACTGTTTTGACATGATTCTTTTTGCATTGATTCACTAATACATTGAAGCATGTTAGATGATTTTTGTTTGATTTTTTAGGTCACTTTATTACATGTCTTGATGCCTATATTTGTACCACTTTGCATGATGTTTCAATTTGACCTAATTGCTTTGTTTGAAGTCATTTTGCTTTGAATTTTGATATGCTATTTTGATATGTGATTCATCTCTGATTAGTGAACTCCAATACCATGTTTTCATAATTTTCATGAGGACATTTGATTTTTGCTTGATGCATTTCATTTAAAGCATTATGACATGTTATATCATTGTAATCTTTAGTGCATGTTTACATGAATTCTTTTGTGCATATTTGTATGAACATTTGCATATGTTATGAGCCATTCATATGATATTATAGGTCTTTGATACACATTATAGGTCATCTTTACATGTTCATTTCAATTTGAACTTTGTGCATCATTAACATGTATTGTTTGCACTTTCTTTTTGAACTTTCATTTCAATTCTTCTTATATTACTTCTTGAATGTCTTGAAGTTGATTCATAAATACTTTTGAGATGTTTATTAACCATTTTCCATTTAGTTTCAATTCTGGTTGTTGATTTACATGTTCCATTTATGCATGTCCTCTTCATTTCTTTCCATCTTTCATCTACCCCTTCTTCTTGTAACATGTTTAAATGTTAATGGGTGATGATTGTTGCTTATTCACTTGCACTTGTTGTCCATATGATGCCCATTCTGGTTGTGGTTCTAGGATTTGTTTTCTCATTTAATTCTTTTGAGTTTTATGATGCATTACATGTTCTTTTACTTCTTATACTTCTTATACATGTTTACTAACCATGTAGGAGCTTTGGTAAGTTTCAATTGAGTGTGGATAAGGAATCCACATTCAACTTCTATCCTTTCTCTTTCACAATTCCATTCTATGTTTTGTTAAGCACTTATGTGCTTTCTTTTAATAACTCATCACTTTCCCTTTGTGAATTACAATTCATCTTCTACTTTAGAAGTGAATTGTTTAATTCATTCTTTCTTTAGACTTTAGGTTGAAACCTCACAAACTTTAGGATCACTCCCTTAACTAATCAATTAGGATTGAGTCTTAGTCCATATAGATTTTTACCTTTACCCTCTCTTGAGTCTTTCATCTTCTCATCTCAAAGAAAATTCAAAGTATCTAATAAAGGTAGGCACTTATTGCATTTAGGCCTTTCATATAAAGAAAAGATTATAAGGGGTCTTCTCTTATAATCTTAAAATGTGTAGCATATGGCCCATCTTAGGTCAATGTGTTACATATTTGATCTTGTATGAGGGACTTAAATGCAATACTTGTTGAAGGTGCAAATAATAAAAAACACTTCTTCACTTCATAATCAACAAAAACACTTAATAAACACAAGTATGCTAGTGTGTTTGAACCTTGATAATTGGAACTAAGGGTGAGGGTCTTCTTCACTCTTAGTGTGCTTTCTTACCCATTCCATCTTGGAATGTGAGAAGGTACACATTCCAATGACTAAGATTCAGATACACTATCATATGCAAACAAATGAAAAAACTCTTAAAAGACAAAAACAAACAATAACGTCTTTCCTTCGGGAATTCTTTTCTCACCTCATTCACTCTTAGCGTACGAACGCGCTTCTACTCGTTCTCTTGCAAGATGGTAACGCACTCGGACCAGCGAGCCTGCAACACCTGAGCTAGAACGTTAGCCGTTCCTTAAAAAATGCAAACAATCCATCCCTAGTGAGGGGAACTACGTCGCTCTGATTCTCATGCTCCCGATGAGATACGTAGGCAGTGGGGTAGGGCCCATGCGAGCACTTCTTTTATTTTCCCTACATTTGTTTCCCGTTCCTTTTCTTTTCTTTCTCCTTTCTTTCTTTCAGTTCCTTTTCCAGTATCCTTTCTTTACACCCTTTGATCGAGACAAGCAAGCGTGGATCCCATCGGGTACGATGGACGCGTGGGGGTGCTAATACCTTCCCCGCGCGTAACCGACTCCCGAACCCAGTTCTCTTGGTCGTAAGACCATGCTTTTCCTTTCCTTTCTCTCAGGTTTATGCGGTGTTTCCTTTCTCTCTCATGGGATAAATACACATTGCTGGCGACTCTGTTTCGGTGCCACTTTCGCGTTTGTACTTGGATGAAAATCCCGGGAGCGACAGTTGGCGACTCTGCTGGGGATCGAACCCAGAATCTCTGGTTTCCTTAGCGAGTCAATCCTAGTGCTTGTTTGTTTTTCTTTCGTTGGGTGTTTACTGTTGTGCTGTATTTACTGTTTTATTGTATGGTTATTTACTGCTTTACTGTACATTACTGTATTTACCGCATTTTAGCATTTTCATTTCACATGATATATTATGCTATACTGGACTGTGTTGTTTTCTGTTTGGCGGGATGGGTGTTCTGAGAGATAAGCCCACTACCAAGGCTTGAGTACACCCATAGGTACTAGAGTGGATAGTCGTGACGCTTGCGTGGTGGTGACCACGTATTGTTGTTCATGAGACCCACAACCAGACGAGGTTCTATCAGGAGCTTTCTGCTACTGCATGTTATGCAGGCCAGTGGTTATTCTCTTGAGGAACTGTTGACTCTGGTGACCATTCCCGAGGACTCAGTTGCGGCACTCCTCCCGAGATGTGACAGTGGCAGACCACATTCCGTGGCAAACCCATTGCACATCCTCGATCCGAGGACCCAATGCTGGGAACTTGCTATAGGACATCCCTTTTTGAAAGAGAATCAGCGGAGGCACTCCTCAATTGGCGATAGTACTGTACCCTGAGGGATGAATGTACTATTGCTTCTCGACCTCAGTGCCAGAAGCTGAGGACCTTTTTGTTTTGGAGAATCAGTTGAGGCCTCCTCGATTGATGATGATGCCAAACCAGAAATGGTGAACGTATCATCATTTCTCGACCTGAGAGCCCGGGATACTGAACATCCTAGTACCCACATGTGAGAAGGGCGGGTTGTTTACAGGTTTGCAGGTAACCATGACCTCCTACATACCCGGTTTTCTATCATCATTGCACAAAAAGGAAATTTCATCCTATTGTATTCAGATGGTTCTTATCTATGGTTCTATATTAGTCTCAGAGCTACACTGACACCGTTCACAGTTCAGCACAGACACCTGATCACCTGATCACATTGCCCTTTGCATTGCATTATCATATTTTAACATACATGTTTATTCATTTCCAGGTGCATATATTACCCTTGATTCCAGTCATCAGGTCCCTGCAAAGATGAACACTAAAGAGAGGAAGAATATCATCAGCTATAAGTTCCTTACGCCTACTTTGGGCCCTATTGTTGTGCTGAAGGGAATGGCGAGCCCTGCAGCACGAGAAGCTTTTGAAGAGAAATATGGGTGGATTTTATCTATGGTCCGTAATGTCAGTGATTATGAAGCCAGAGGTCTCCATACGTTGATGCAGTTCTATGATCCGCCTCTGAGATGTTTTGTATTTCCAGACTATGTGTTGGTTCCTACCTTGGAGGAGTATTCCAACATGTTGGGGATTGCTATCAAGGAGGAGCCCCCTTTCTTTGGATCGGTGGGGGATCTTGACTTTGGGAAGTTGGCTGGTGCTCTTTATTTGAGCAAATCAGAGTTAAGCGACAATGTCTCCAACAAAGGAAAGATTCGTGGTTACAAGCTGGAATATCTGATTAAGAAGGCCCAGGAAGCAGCTAAAGGCGAGAATTGGCTTGTTTTTAATGCTTTGCTAGCCCTTTGTATATACGGCATAGTGTTGTTTCCCAATGAGCCGGATTTCATTGATACGGACGCTATACGAATATTCATGATGAAGAACCCGGTGCCAACGCTACTGGGAGATCTTCACTACTCATTGTACAACCGAAACGAAAAGAAAAGAGGAGGGATAATTCGTTGTTGTGCACCCTTGTTCTATAAGTGGTTTGCGGGCCGTTTACCACAATCAGGGGCTTTTGTGGATTCCAAAGATTCTCTAGAGTGGAAACAGCGTTTAATGGGATTGGTGGCCAAGGACATCGTATGGGTAGATCATGGGCTGATTGGCAAGAATATTATCCACAGCTGTGGTAAGTTCCCTAACGTTCCACTGATAGGAAGAATGGGTGGGATTAACTACAATCCTTCTTTGGCCATTCGACAATTTGGGTATGCCCTGACAGGTCCGCCTATTAAGAGAGATGTGGAGGAGTCCCTCTATTTTCATACATCAGATGGTTGGGAAGCAGCACAGAAAGCTTCTGAAAGCTGGGGTAGCGTACTGAAAAAGGGGAAAGTTACTCTAGGAAAGCCTAACAACCGGGTTTATCCAGCATATGAAGAGTGGGTAAAGAAAAGAGTTGAAGATTTTCTCTTGCCTTTTGGTAAGGCACCCCTTTTGTATCCGGAGAATGAGAAAGCAAGAAGCACTGCTACGGTGGAAGAAGTTGACAAGTTGCAAGCCTTGGTGAAAAAGCTCCAAGGAGAGAATTCCGAGTTGAGTAGCCGTCTTCAGAATGCTCTACATGCCAACAAAGAGCTGGAGCGGAAAGCCCAAGATGCTGAACAAATCCTAACTGCAAAAGAAAAAGACTTTGCTGGAAGAGCCCAACATTTCCGGAAGATTAGTAAAGGTGCTGATGATGCTACTCAAGCCCACAAGCAAACCAAACAGGCGTTAGCACAGACCAAAGAAAAGTTAACAAAGTTTCAGCACGCTTGGGACGAAGTTAGGATAGAGAATGCTGAATTGCAGGAACAGTTGCAGATTAAGGATGAAGAGCTTGAAAAGGCGCATGAGCAGAGGAGAAAGTATCGGGAAAGCCTCGGTAAGAGTCAAGAACAGCTAGAAGAAGCTAGAGGTGAGCTGAGGAATACCAAGAAAGAGCTTGAAGAAGTCATGATAGAAAGGGAGATACTCAAGACGCAAGCCGGCATAAAGAGACGCAAAGGAGTGTGTGATGACGAGGCTCTGATGCTGCATATGGGTTCTTTAACTGAAGCTCTTGAGAAAAGGGATGTCTTGATCAAAGAAATGATTGAAAAGCCGAATCACCAGCGTACCCGTATACTTTTTGAGGAGATCAAGTATTCAAGTGATAGGCTGAAGGGTGTGGAATTGTCAGACTGATGTTCTTTTCCTTATATTTTGTTGTTAATGGTTACCATCAGGCTTGTTGATGGATCCATTTTTTCCTTGTATTGCATTGGCGGATGAGCCTTTCTTAAATACTTGAATACTTTGTCGAATGAGTATGAGCAGTTTATTCACAATTACGCTTTATCAGATATCTGTACACAAGCACATGACCACGACACGTCTCTTTATATCACGATTTCTGGTCTTCAGATTTCTGTGGTTTGGATTGGAATCAGGGTGTAAAGCACTTTGGAAATGATAAACATAACATTGCATGGCATTGCATATCATTCTGCATTTATGTTGCTTGCTTTTCAGGTATTCGTTGCAGGGTCTCTAACCTTTATTTGGTTTCAGGCAGTATAGCTGAGAATTATATTCACCGATATTCGACGCGAAGAAATCAAGTAAGAATCATGGATCAAATGCAGAAGGATTTGGCTGGGGCGAGGGCCCAATTGGGGCATTTTATGGGGGACATTCAGGCGTTGTCCCGAGGTCAGGAACTACTGAGGGAGGAAGTCAACCAGATGAAGATTCAAATGGGCCTGGTCATGGAAATCTTGAATAAGGTGTTGAAAAAGGAAAATGATCATGTGCCTGCTTCCACAACAGAGGTCTCTACTCCTCCCATCTCTTTGGGATATGCTCTAGATCATGGATTGCTTCGTGAATCCCCTCTGAAAGCTAAAGGTTCAGAGCTCTCTCATCAGCAGTCACTTCCTGATTTTCAAGAGGATCCTAAGTCAGAGGGGCCTAAGAGGAAGTTCGATCCCATTCCGATTCCGTACGCGCAATTGCTTTCTTACTTGCTCGAGCTCAAGCTGGTTGAGCGTGTTAGTTTGGGACCGTTGCCCACGAAGATTCCTCTGGGACCTAATGCTAAGGCTAGATGTGAGTTCCATTCTGGGGCACCTGGTCACAATGTTGAGAATTGTACCAGGTTCAAGCATAAAGTCCAGGAGCTAATTGATTCAGGGACAATCAAGTTTGCATCAGTTGGTGCTGGTAAACCAAGTGATGTCACGCCCATTGTTGCAAGGGAACTGAGGACTCTCTCCTTTTCCAAAGGGTCCACCTCGCGTCAGGGATCTCTTCCACAACCCTGTGTTGCAGAAGACCTATGTCAGCAACCCTTATTTGTGCCTCAGCCGAATGCAGAAAGGAAAGTGCAGGGCCAGGTTGGGTGCCCGAACCAGCAGCAGGAAGATTATCAGCAGCGGAGGCTACTCAGACCAAGGAAGCCCAAGAGGACATTTGATCCTATTCCTATTCCGTACAGTCAGTTGTTGGCTCGTTTGCTCAAAAGTTCGCAAATCCAGCTGAGAAAGGCCATGCCTGTGCCATACCCCATTCCTCCGAACTATGACATGAGTGTTAGCTGTGAGTTCCATTCAGGAACGTTTGGGCACACACTTGATAACTGTAATGTGTTCCAGCACAAGGTGCAGGATTTGATTGACTCAAAGGTTATCACCCCAGATGGTACCCCACAAGGTGAAGCTTCTGTACCATGGTGAGTGCTCAAAGTTACAAGAACATCACCAGAAGTGGTCAGTCTAGACGGAGCCAAGCCTCCTCAACAACGAAAATCTTTATTTTCCTTGCTGCATTTTCATATGTAGTCTTTATTTGTTCGTTCAGACATTGTTCGCATGTTAAAATTTGTTTGTGTTTGGTATGCGGATTTTAATGCAATGAATATGTTTTCTTGAAGAATTTCATTTGTGTTTACTCATTTAATGCTAATGTGTACTGCAATACCATTTTTCTTGCTCAAACTCTATGAGGGAGAATGATGGTCTGAAAACGCAAAAATCTCTAACGGTGTGCTTTGGAATAAGAATCCTGTTGAGGATGTACAGGCATTGTTTCAACTCCTCAAACACTGGAGATATAAGGGAGATAGACCCTCGTTAACCCCTTTGAGCCTTGAAGTAGGAGTTTCTTTCGTATGAAAAAACCCTCACATTTAACCCAGGGGCAGGGTAGGCGTCAGTTAATTTGACCAAGCATTCAAATTTCAAAAGGAGTGTGCATCTGAGGATCCATTACCTTCTATTCCACCGTCAAGAGGGCAAGAGATGTGAAACCACAATGGTTATCCATCAACAATCAAAGAGTGAGGCAGTCACGACCTTTCCAATCAAGTCAAGACAAGCCAGTGTCACACGATTTGTTCAAGAAAAAAGGAAAAAGAATAAAAAAAATGAAAAAATGAAAAAAGCCCGCTAAGTTGAAACTTGAAAACAAGCAACTTAGGCAAAAGTTAGGGCATCCCGCTGGACTCTCAAATTAAAGATTCAAAAGAATCAGTCCAGGCAAAAATTAGGGATCAAAAAGCAAAAGAATGTGAAAGCGAAAAACAAAAGGATTACAAAAGAAAATCCTCGAGCAAGAACAAAGTCGTGTGACTATGGACAAAAGACAAAGGGGTGACTGTCAATCCAAAGCCTCATTAGGTGTCAAACCATCAGATGCATGGGTTCCTTAAAGATCACGAAATCTTTTGAGAGGCAAATTAGCTGAACGTAGGACTGGAGAACATCACGAAGAGTGGGTGGGCACCAATAAACTTTGAGCCATAAATCTTTTTTTCTCAAAACCGTGAACCAGGCCCCGTTACAACCCTCAAAAGTCCTAATTGAAACAGGGTTATTTCAAAGGCATACTACCAAGAGATAGCGTTCCTGACTCCTATCAGTTGTGCTAAAAGATCTTTGTTGGTGTTGCATGTGCATTGCATTATTTCTTTCAAAAATTAATGTCGTATCCTAACCCGTGATTCGCTCACAAAAGGGTTTGCTACATCTTTTTAGTAAAACTTCGAGATTAACATGTTGTGCTGCATTAGAATTTTCATTCTCAGAATAAAACATTTTCTGCTTGCATACATTTGTTTGACATCAAAAGAAGTTTACATATGGAAATCCAGTCCAGAAGTTTAATCTTGCCGAGTTGAGAATCCTAAAACTCCCGAAGGGCAGTCACGTCCAGTGGTACCTCCTCAGGAAACTTTGTTGAGCAGGAGCTTTCCCAACAAGTTGTGTTAAGACGTAGTCGATCCGGGGCAGTCACGTCGAATCATCTCTTTAAGGTGTAGCCGGTCTGAGCCAATTACGTCGAGAAATCTTTTCAGAGTTCAGCCAAACTGGGGCAAAACCACTTCAAGGTTCATACTGGGGCAAGCTATACCAAGAGCACGAGAAGTTAGTCCATCCAAACGACTAATCAGCCTATCCAGAGTTCAGAATACTGGGACAGAATATCCCACGGTGGTATGAGATTGTTCATGAATCTTTTCAAGGAGAATTCCTCTGTAGTCCATACGGTCTGGGGAAGTTACGTCGAGATCCAACGAATCTCTACAAGAGTTTGAAGACACTGAAGCATTGAGCTTGCCAAGTCTTCTGTAAAATCCTCATGCGATGACTTCTTCTAAGTAATCCATGCGGTCTGGGGCAGTTACGGCGAGATCCAACGAATCTCTACGAGAGTTTGAAGACATTGAAGCGTTTTGGATGTCAAGTCTTCTGTAAAATCCTCTTGGGACAATTTCTTCCGGTGGACCATGTTGGTTTGGGACAAGTGAAGAGAAACAGTTGGTCACGCATATGCAGTCAATCAGCCAAAAGGAGTGAAACTAAGGGGCATTCCAACCCAAGGCATTTTTGGTCCCCGTCTTCAGTAGGCTTCATTAATAATGTTCTCCAGCAAGAGATTGCATGCAAACCTTTCTCCCCAACAAGTGGTGGTTCAGAGTTAGATTTTCTCAGTTGCAGAAGTCATATCTCGCACGGGGTATACGTGCATATCCTTTGCTTGCAGGTAGCAGCCTCATACTAGGCTCAAAGGCAAAATTGAAGCCTTTGCGAGATCACGGGATCATGTCTTCTAGACGAGTAATCACTTACTTCCATGCAGAAGATTGGGGCAATCATGTTCGAGAAAGGTGGTCACCCTTTTGTCACAATGTTCACTGATTAAGTCCATCATTCGGTCGACGGTCGGTCACGACGATTTGATATCAACGAATTGAGCTCAACTGGGTATCGTGGTATCTTATTAAGTCGATTCTCTTATTCAGTCCTTCCAACAGCTACAAGCTTTTCTGTGTCGATAACGGTCACAGGTTCCCCAAAAGAGTGGTCTCGTCGACACCGAAACTGATGGTCATTATCCCCAGCGAAGTCGCAGGAGTTTGAAGAGGCTAAATCTTCTGTAAAATCCTCTTATGACATCTTCTTCGGGGACAAATTGTTGGTTTGTCCAAGCATGGGGCATGTTTGTTTCCCAATCATGAAGTGTTGATCATCCCCAGTAGAGTTCGAGGACAGTTGGTCTTCTATAAAATCCTCTCAAAAGGCATTCCCCAGCACGAGACGTTTTAAAGCAGTTTCCTTCAGCAGAGTTTGTTATAAACTCGTCATCCCTAACGGAATTGTCTAAAGGGAAGCTCGCCTAACATGGGGCATTGTGGTACTTATCCTAAGCTTGACAGTCATATTCTTCAGCAGACTACTGTGGATTTGCTTTGGGTTTCCCCAACAGATCTCTAAGGACTCTTTCCTAGCAAGTTGCAGGGGAATGTTCTAACCAGGATTCGCATATCCCTGGCAAAGTAGCCCTGGTCCCCAGCAAGTTTGTGTCTCTGGTAATGATCCCCCACAGAGGTCAGCATCGAATCTTGTCAGCAATACTCCCTAGCTGAGTTGTTGTTCTCCCCGCAGAGGTTTATAAGATCGGCCGAATCTATTCCTCAACAAGGATGGTACAGCCTTTCCCCAGCCGGGTCAGAAGGTGGATAACCCCTACAAAGGGTCTTGGATTGGATAGATCCCCAAGCAGAGTTTTTATGACTTCTCTCCCCTAGCAAGACGCCGTGCAAAGAAATTCTCATCCCCAGCGGAATCGCTGTGACCAGAATTCATTCCCCTGACAGATGAAGTGGCTCCTGGAAGATTTTTTATTCTTCAAGTCAAATTTATTTTTGGCAAGCTTGACAATTCGGAGCAGACGGATTGTTCATTCATTCTCCAGTGGAGAGGTTATCCTCTCAGGAACCTCTAAAGTCAAGTCATTGATCATTATTCCTCAGCAGAGTCAGCAGAGATGTCTGGCGCAGAGGCAGAGAGTAATTCAATTTTGAAATTCTAAAAGTCCAACAGTGGATTGGCAAAAGTCCGTCTTCGGGTGGCAAAAGTCCAACAGTGGATTGGCAAAAGTCCGTCTTCGGGTGGCAAAAGTCCAACAGTGGATTGGCAAAAGTCCATCTTCGGGTGGCAAAGCAGCTAAAAGTCCAACAGTGGATTGGCAAAAGTCCGTCTTCGGGTGGCGAAAGTCCAACAGTGGATTGGCAAAAGTCCGTCTTCGGGTGGCAAAAGTCCAACAGTGGATTGTCAAAAGTCCGTCTTCGGGTGGCAAAAGTCCAACAGTGGATAGGTAAAGCCTTGTTGATCACTCTTAAATACAAAAAAAACTAGGTCCCCCGTGGGATTCCAGATATAGTCTGTAATACCCCAAAATTTGCTCTCCCCTTTGTCATCATAGCATGGCATTATCATTTATCATATCATATCCACCTCATTAACATTACATTGCATTTAACATAGAAAAATGAAGCATGGCATCCTTCTTACCATCAGGGCATGTGGTCAGGTGGGAGGTGGACAATCAAGAGATCATTCAAGGCACAAAAAGGTAAATCAAGTTTCCTCAAGGCAAGCCAAGAGGCCTCTCATGTCTCATACTATCCCAATTGATCCTCCACAACCTCAAGAAGGTGAGATTCAATAGGAGATTGAAGCATTACATCCTACACTATGCAAGAAGTCCAAAAATTGAAGGAAAATCCTCAAAAGAGATAGCTCATTGATTCAAAATCATTCTCAAGTGGCATTTCTCATCATCCTTTAAGAGGATACACAACATACTCTGAGGAATTTGGATTTGGAAGATGTGCAATTTCCTCCTAACCAGAGAGGGTCAAGATTAGGGTTTCCAATTAAATCAGGGTATTTCTGTTTTTTTGAACAAAACTTGATGTCATGGTATTCCATATGTCCCTAAGTGTATGTATGTGGAAAATTGCATCTCAATTGGTTTTAGAAGTGGTTCAATTGGAAGAAAGATCAAGAATCAGAGAAATTGGGGCAAAGTCAAATAATCAGAGGAAAAAGTCAACTCTTGACTTTTTGAGCCCAAAATCATGAAATTCATGTTACATATGTCCAATGTACAAAATTTGGTCAAGAAACTCCAAAGGAATCATGAAAAAATCAAGAAGTGAAAAGTTGCCATTTTTGGATGAAGAAGGGTTACTAAAAATAGCAAGTTTTGGCCATTTTGCATCAGAGTTTGAACCAAGGCCATTTAAAATTGAAGCACCAAATGAAAATTCCACTCGGCCACAACAAAAGATCTTGTTTTAAGCTTCAAATCCATGTGTGGAACATCTCCATTGGATAAAAATTGAGTGAGATATGATTGATCAAAGTCTGAGCAAAGTAGGTTCAAAACTAGGTCATGACCAAGATTTTCAGGGCACGCGCGCAGTCATTTTAACAAACAGTTGGTGGGCCAAATGTACACCTATTTTTCGCATGGTTAGAGGCTTCGTTCTCAAAACTTTTCAACATCAAAAATGTTCCTTGTAATGTCTTCTTCAAGTTTCATGTTGGACAAATTTTTGTTTGACCAAGCTATGATGGAGATATACTAGCCCAAATATGGTTGCCTCATGCTGAAAATTTCCCAAGTCATATGGCCGTGTCCAACTCAAGTTGCCATGCCCTGCACCAGTCATGATGTCTGTTATTTCAGGTTATTTTTTAGCCAGATAGAGGCCTCATTTCTAATCTTGTTTCACACCAAACTTGTAGGATCACACTTCTTCTTTCCAATGACACCAAAAGCTCCTCAAGCCATCCATTAACATGTGAGAAATTCACTCTTAAACTTCCACTGCTGCATTGGTCATAGCTGCTACTAAATCAGAAAAATAATGTTGATGTTGATGGATTAATTCAAGCAGTCACACGCATACATCCCACACCAACCATCCCTTACTTCTTTTAAACCAACACATTCCCGTACACACATACATACCATGTCATGCCATGCATAGAAGAGGAAAAAAGGAAACTTGCACCACAAGATTCCAGGCTGCTACACTGTTCCCTCTCTCATTTTCAATTTGCTCAGCTCTACCATAACACCATGAACACTCTTCACTACATCACAACCTCACCCACTCGCCCTAACTAACTTGACTCAGTTAGTTAGAGGCAACTCACTTAACTCACTCACAACTCAATTAACCATACCAGTTAACAGATTTAACTCAACATATATATTCCAATCACACTCACAATTTCAGGGGGGATTCTCATTGTTTCACTCTCACTCCAAAAGCACTCTCAACTTTCTCTCTGAATTTTCTCTCTACCTGCACGAATTCCTCAAGTTCTTCTTCAATCTTCACAATCAAGCAAGAAGACATCACTGAAGCATGGAATAGCACAGTTATCTCCAATTTCAGATTCAGATTTCCTCTTATTCTCAAGATCAAATAGCATTTATTTTGCTCAAATTGAAGTTCTAGAAGTTCAAGAACAAGTTCTCACCTCTGGTTTTCTCAAAAATCCAAAGATCTTCAAGTTTCAGGTTCCAAAAGTTCTCAAACTTTGCTTGCACGATTTGATGTTATTTTAACTGGTTGATGTGTTATTTGAGCTTATTAGAAGCTATATGAAACCGGTTAGTTGATAGAGCTCCTTAGGAGTTTAGAACTGAAACTTAGGGCAAATTTCTCTTCTTCGATTCTCTGTATCCATGCTTGATCTTTGAATTTTGTTGTTGGATTTGTGTTCCTCATGAGCTTAGCTTTCGTTTGGTATATGGCTTGTGAATTCTGGAGAAAATGTGAGTTGCAGGTGGTGGCTGCTGGCCGGAGAAGATGACCGGAGGTCATCTCCGGCCGGTGACGTTAACTGTTAGGGTTTGTGTGCGTTTTAATCTCAGCCGTGTGTTTTTCATGATCGTACGCTCCAAAATGTGACAGCACATTAAAATTCACATGCTTCTCACGTGCATTTTTCTGAATTTCACTTAAGCATGGTGTGGTGTGGTGCATGGTAAGTGGCATGTGTCCTCACGTGCATGCATTGATTTTGAGTACTTTGACTTTTATTTGACCTTGACTTGATCTGATGGTTGTGAGTGAGTCAAAATTGTTGACTGATGGTGCACACTTGTTATTGTGTTTGGCGTGTAAATGGACCTTGTCAGATTGATATTTGCACCCCTCTGTTTGGAAGCCCAATGAATATGCACTGTCCAATTGCTATGTTCATACCCCCTTTCCTTTGCATTTCATTTTCATTTTTCTTATTTTTTATACATGTTTCATTTCCAATTTTTAAAAATACCAAATTGCATTATTAAATTCCACAAAAATTCATGAATATCATTGAAACATTTAGGAAATTTTTCATGATTTTATTTTCTGATTTTATGACCTTTTTACCCCTGGTCCTTAATTTTCTTTGAATTTCCATTTAGATGCATTCTAAGCATGATACTTGAATTTGTTTAATTTTGTTCTTGCTCATTACCAACTGTTTTGACATGATTCTTTTTGCATTGATTCACTAATACATTGAAGCATGTTAGATGATTTTTGTTTGATTTTTTAGGTCACTTTATTACATGTCTTGATGCCTATATTTGTACCACTTTGCATGATGTTTCAATTTGACCTAATTGCTTTGTTTGAAGTCATTTTGCTTTGAATTTTGATATGCTATTTTGATATGTGATTCATCTCTGATTAGTGAACTCCAATACCATGTTTTCATAATTTTCATGAGGACATTTGATTTTTGCTTGATGCATTTCATTTAAAGCATTATGACATGTTATATCATTGTAATCTTTAGTGCATGTTTACATGAATTCTTTTGTGCACATTTGTATGAACATTTGCATATGTTATGAGCCATTCATATGATATTATAGGTCTTTGATACACATTATAGGTCATCTTTACATGTTCATTTCAATTTGAACTTTGTGCATCATTAACATGTATTGTTTGCACTTTCTTTTTGAACTTTCATTTCAATTCTTCTTATATTACTTCTTGAATGTCTTGAAGTTGATTCATAAATACTTTTGAGATGTTTATTAACCATTTTCCATTTAGTTTCAATTCTGGTTGTTGATTTACATGTTCCATTTATGCATGTCCTCTTCATTTCTTTCCATCTTTCATCTACCCCTTCTTCTTGTAACATGTTTAAATGCTAATGGGTGATGATTGTTGCTTATTCACTTGCACTTGTTGTCCATATGATGCCCATTCTGGTTGTGGTTCTAGGATTTGTTTTCTCATTTAATTCTTTTGAGTTTTATGATGCATTACATGTTCTTTTACTTCTTATACTTCTTATACATGTTTACTAACCATGTAGGAGCTTTGGTAAGTTTCAATTGAGTGTGGATAAGGAATCCACATTCAACTTCTATCCTTTCTCTTTCACAATTCCATTCTATGTTTTGTTAAGCACTTATGTGCTTTCTTTTAATAACTCATCACTTTCCCTTTGTGAATTACAATTCATCTTCTACTTTAGAAGTGAATTGTTTAATTCATTCTTTCTTTAGACTTTAGGTTGAAACCTCACAAACTTTAGGATCACTCCCTTAACTAATCAATTAGGATTGAGTCTTAGTCCATATAGATTTTTACCTTTACCCTCTCTTGAGTCTTTCATCTTCTCATCTCAAAGAAAATTCAAAGTATCTAATAAAGGTAGGCACTTATTGCATTTAGGCCTTTCATATAAAGAAAAGATTATAAGGGGTCTTCTCTTATAATCTTAAAATGTGTAGCATATGGCCCATCTTAGGTCAATGTGTTACATATTTGATCTTGTATGAGGGACTTAAATGCAATACTTGTTGAAGGTGCAAATAATAAAAAACACTTCTTCACTTCATAATCAACAAAAACACTTAATAAACACAAGTATGCTAGTGTGTTTGAACCTTGATAATTGGAACTAAGGGTGAGGGTCTTCTTCACTCTTAGTGTGCTTTCTTACCCATTCCATCTTGGAATGTGAGAAGGTACACATTCCAATGACTAAGATTCAGATACACTATCATATGCAAACAAATGAAAAAACTCTTAAAAGACAAAAACAAACAATAACGTCTTTCCTTCGGGAATTCTTTTCTCACCTCATTCACTCTTAGCGTACGAACGCGCTTCTACTCGTTCTCTTGCAAGATGGTAACGCACTCGGACCAGCGAGCCTGCAACACCTGAGCTAGAACGTTAGCCGTTCCTTAAAAAATGCAAACAATCCATCCCTAGTGAGGGGAACTACGTCGCTCTGATTCTCATGCTCCCGATGAGATACGTAGGCAGTGGGGTAGGGCCCATGCGAGCACTTCTTTTATTTTCCCTACATTTGTTTCCCGTTCCTTTTCTTTTCTTTCTCCTTTCTTTCTTTCAGTTCCTTTTCCAGTATCCTTTCTTTACACCCTTTGATCGAGACAAGCAAGCGTGGATCCCATCGGGTACGATGGACGCGTGGGGGTGCTAATACCTTCCCCGCGCGTAACCGACTCCCGAACCCAGTTCTCTTGGTCGTAAGACCATGCTTTTCCTTTCCTTTCTCTCAGGTTTATGCGGTGTTTCCTTTCTCTCTCATGGGATAAATACACATTGCTGGCGACTCTGTTTCGGTGCCACTTTCGCGTTTGTACTTGGATGAAAATCCCGGGAGCGACATAGTCTTCCCTCCTCTTGGGGTTAAACAATATGGATCAAAGAGAAAGGCAGTATTCTCGGTGAACCTTTTCTCAGACTGTCACCCTTAGAAATTGTCAAAGAAACTCTAACTCCCTAGAGATGATCTTTTCTCCATGAATGGCATCTCTTGAGTTTCTTCCAAATTCTCGAACTTTCTGGAATGATCTCTTCTTTGTGAATTGCATTTCTTGAACTTCTCTTGGTTTGGGGACCCACAGGCTTCCTAAAAGCATCCCCGCCTCCTCTTGGGCGTTGTACAAGGACCTTTCAGCTTCTTAGAAGTTCTCAGGCCTTCTCTTGGGCTTAATACAAGGACTCTGACTTCCTCTTAAAGGTATAAGACAGAACTTAGTCATCCTTTGCTAGAGCAGTCCTTCCAGTGTCGAAACTCCGGCCATTTTAGGGTTGATACTCATCCCTTAATGCTCGTGCCTCCTCTTAGGCATTGTACAATAGATAAAACTCTAGATTTGGACAGTCTAAGCCTCTTGAGTCTCAAAGACATTCTCAAGTTCCTTACAAACATAGGAAAAAACACCGATCACTCTGAAACCCAGTATCTCTCATGAGAGTTCCCCACACTTGGACCCACTTCAGGATCTCAACAATCCTCAGCAGTAAGTCAGCCTCCTCTCGGGCCTTGTACAAATAGTTCTCCTTAGCGGAGATAACCTTTTCTGACTCTCTTGTTGAGTCAACCACTTTAAGCCTCCGTCTTGGGCTTTGTACAAGACATATAAAAACCCACTCTCTTGTTGATTATAAAAGATTCTCTTGTTTAGTCAACTTTTAGCCTCCGTCTTGGGCTTCATACAAGACACATATAAAACACTCTCTTGTTCAGTATAAAAGACTCTCTTATTGAGTCAATCTCCTTTCAGCCTCAATCTCGGGCTTCGTACGAGACAGCAAATCACTCTCTTGTTGAGTATAAAACACTCTCTTGTTAAGTCATTCAACCTTCAGGCCCTCTTGTTGAGTCAATCACTGGTTCAAGACTCTCTTGTTGAGTCAACTCTTTTAGCCTCCATCTTAGGCTTTGTAAAAGACACACAAAAGCACTCTCTTGTTGAGTCAAACTCAGTTCAGCCTCCATCTTGGGCTTTATACAAGATACATTCTCCCCAACGGAGTCAAAAATCCCTTTTAGCCTCAATCTTGGGCTTTGTATAAGACAGAAGAACTTTTTCCCCGGAAAGGTCAAACTTCCAGCCTCCTCTTAGGCTTTGTATAAAGAAATCCCCGGTTGATTCAATCAACCTTTTAGCATCAAATTCGTGCTTTGCTCACAGCATGTAAACATCAACAATTCCTCTTTAGAGATGACAAGTTCTCTCTCAGTCAAACCTTTTAGATTCACATCTTGGGCTTTGAACAAGATACAAATCACCTTTAGCTTCATGTCTTGGGCTTTGAACAAGACACCAAAACATCTCTTTCCTCCCATCAAATAGGAGAAACTACGATCGCTCTGATTTCCCTATTTCGTTAAACGGGAATACGTAGGCATAAGATTACAACATCTTAGCGAGCATACTAATCAAAAACCCAAAGTCCAGTACCTCTATACGTCAATCAAAGAAAATCAGGTTTAGTATCCTAACCAAAAGCCTCATGTACAGTCAAGACACTTCGTTCTTTTAAGCAAATAACTAAAGACAGACCCCCCCCCTTTTTGATAGCATATGTAAACCCACAGTTTTGACTGTGTAACCTCAGTATGCAAGCAGGGTTAATTGGAGACATCTATTTCCCTTCCTTAATCAGCTTCATAGGATAAAAAATGAATCGAACTGTAGTACCAAAGTGATATTGATTTGAAACCACAAAAATCGCGCTACAGAAAAATGGCGACCACAATGGGAGGCATTCTTTCTCACAGTCTTAAGTAGAAGGCCTTAAATTTGCGAAGTGTCACAGAAATGACCACTCTGCTGGGGAGTCATTGTCTGTTAGGATCATAGGATCATAGAGGTCTAAGATGTTAGGACAAATATATATACTGATTTTCCTAATTGATATCTGTGTTTACTTTTCTGCTAATGGGAATGCGTGTGATGCCGCATCTGGAAAGATTGAGTGTACACCTAAGATAAATGATGGCATTATACGGGTAATCTTACGGGGAGTGAATCCCAGATAAGAGGTCCCGGTCTACCATCAAATCAGTGGAGATGCCCTTTGCGGATTCAATGCCTATACGACTTCGGTTGTTGAAAGCAGATTGTTTCATTGGGTTATCTAAGGAGCTGAGGATTTTAGTAGACTGAAACCATTTTGTAGTGCAAAAGCTATCGGAAATAGTTATCACGCGATACTACCCTCATTTGAGACTACTCTAAGATACTACAGATCTTTGGCGATCCGCTTGCTGTCGTTATCCCAAGAGGGGTCAGTGATTTTGAGGACAGGTACAAAAAATCACCAGTATAAACCTTTTGAGATGGGTAGAGCCTTGACTTCATGACACCGACCCTTTGACCCCATGTTTTTTCTATGTTTTTGTGTGTTGCATTCATGCATTCATTAAAAAACTTTAAACAAAGAAAAATCTTCTCTTCTAGACTCTCTTTTTCAAATTAAACTAATACAATGATTGCAAATGTTAGATAAAGAGATTGCTAATGGATTTCGGTAGAAGGAAAACTCACAAGTACACCTTCAAGGTTCCAAAACTAGAGGATTTAAGAGGATTGGCAAGGATGATAACCAACCCTGAGGCTTTCATAGCCAAGTATGGAGGACTGCTGTCTCTGTTAAGGGTCCATGTAATCGAAGGAATCATGTCCACACTAATCTAGTTCTACGATCCGGTCTATCACTGTTTCACATTCCCAGATTATCAATTAGCACCACACTAGAGGAGTACTCTCACCTGATTGATTTACATATTACTGATCAAGCTCCCTTTTCTGGACTGGAAGAGATTCCAAAGGATCAAACCATTGCAAGAGCAATCTATTTGGAAAAGTTAAAAGTCAGGACTCACATGACCACTAAGGGTATAATTCAGGGTTTGCCAGCCCAGTTCTTAATCAAGAAAGCTCTGTACTTTGCTAGTTTAGGGAACGTGGCCGCTTTCGAAAGCATCTTTGTTTTGCTTACCTACGGGTTATTTTTGTTTCCTAACATCGATAACTTTGTAGATATCAACGTCATTAAGATTTTTCTGATTCGAAACCTTGTACCAACCTTGCTCGCAGATGCTTATTATTCTGTACACCTAAGGAATTTGTACAACGGAAGAATGATCACATGCTGTGTACCCTTGCTATACAAATGGTTCACTTCCCACTTGCCAAAGTCTGCTGCATTTTGGGATCAAAAGAATACTTTACGTTGGTCACAGAGAATCATGTCTCTTACCAACTCTAACATCGATTTGTACAATCAAATCTATGACGGGATCAGAATCATTGACCATTGTGGAAATTTCCCAAATGTACCCCTTATAGGAACTAAAGGAGGAATCAATTATCATCCAGTTTTGGTTCGCCGTCAGTTTGGATACCCGATGAGGCATGTCCCGCGAAATGCTCATCTGGAAGGTCTTTTCTTCAAGGAAGGAGAAAATGGCAGGGCACTAAAGACAGAAATAGTGCATGCTTGGAAACGTGTTCATAGGAAAGGAAGAGAGTCTCTAGGAAAACCGGATTGTGTCTCTGTGGAACCTTATCTCCATTGGGTACAAACTAGAGCTCTCAAGCTGAGGATGCCTTACCCTCGTCAGGAAGTTCTTCCATTAAGGGACCCTGTCCTTTACTTTATGTCTGATACGGAAAAACTTCAGGCGACTTTCAACAAAGTTCAACAGGAGAAGAGGTCTTGGAAGAACAAGTACCGTATTCTCAATGTGGAGTGTAAGAAAATACAGCAACTGTTAAAAGAAAAAGATGCTCTGATTGAGATTTTAGAGCAACATGCTGTAGAAAATTAGGATGACCAAAGGAATTTGCTCGCTCATTTCACTGGGCAAAGGAATGACAACCCAACAACTGCTCAAGAGCCCCGGTCAAAGAAGAGGAAAGTACCAGAACCAACACCTGAGCTCTCCTCAGAGAGGACTCAGGGTCCATTAGCTTAGACATTTCCTTTTACAGCACTATGTAAATTACTGTATTTCCATTTCCGCAATCTTTGAATTCAATAAAACGGGGTTTCCCCACTTTTTGATATTTGCAATCCAATTGTTGAAGTTTACTTTGAATAAACAAAAAAATATATATACAATTAATATAACTATTGTATATCATTCATCATTCTCATGTAACGTATTCTTCTTACCTATGAATCTCACGTTTACGTCTCGATTCTAGAGTCAAACTGTCTCATTCGTACAATACTCGGGCCAATCGACAGAAAAAGATGGATAATCTCGAGGAGGAGAGCAGAGAGTTGAGGGAAGAGATCGACACTCTAAAAGAGGATCTAAGAAAGCTTCACAACGATATGTAAGCTCTGGAAGAAGCTCAGATGCAACATTAAAGGACTGTGATCTCAGAGATCACATCAACGCCCATAGTGGAGAAGTATGATCCTAGGTATAAAATGCCGAAAGATCGTCCCTGGGGCATGCCTATCAACTATATCCTGGAAGGATATATTCCGCCAATCACTGAAGATCTGGAAACTTCAGCAGGAGCCGCTAGGCATGAAGGTTACAAACTTCGGGAAAACGAAGATGCCAGGGGCATGACAGCAACTCCTGAAGGTTACAAACTTTGGGAGGTACCAAGAGTCTCGGCCATAATGACTGTACCAACACCCGTGGTACACACTGTCTCGGAAGGACAGATTCCACAGATACCTTATGGTGGAAACGAAAGTATGGTTAACAGAATTAATGAGTTCCAGGAACAGTTCTTGGAGATGCAGAAAGAACTGCAAGCCCTTCGCGGCCAGGATCTATTTGGAAAGGACGCCGCAGACCTTTGTTTGGTCCCCAATGTGAAAGTTCTGTACAAATTCAAGGTGCCCGAATTTGAAAAGTACAAGGGTAACTCTTGCCCTCAAAGTCACTTGGTGATGTATGCTCGGAGAATGTCAACTCAGACAGAGAACCAACAACTACTGATCCACTATTTTCAAGATAGTTTAACTAGTGCCGCACTCAAATGGTACATGGGATTAAACCGCACTAATATCGTAACTTTCAGAGATCTTGGCACTTCCATTGTTCCACAATATAAGTATAACCTGGACATGGCACCGGACAGAGATCAACTCAGGGCCATGTCGCAGAAGGACAAGGAAACCTTTAAGGAATATGCTCAAAGATGGCGTGAAATTGGCACCCAGATTTGTCCACCTCTTGAGGAAAAAGAGATGACAAAGATCTTCTTAAAGACCTTGAGTTCATTCTACTACGACTGAATGGTCGCCAGTGCGCCCAGTGACTTTACTGAAATGGTAGGCATGGGAGTTCGTCTTGAGGAAGCAGTTCAAGAAGGATGTTTAGTAAAAGACGCTACATCATCCAGCAGTACCAAAAGATATGGTAGTGCTCTCCCTAAGAAAAAAGAGTTGGATATTGGCAATATCTCTCTCAGAAAGCAAAGGTGGCGGTATCAACCAGTAGCAGCGATAACTCCTGCTATTAACCCTGCGCCTGTTCCTACGTATCTACCTCAGGTTGCTCAGAGCCAACTGAATCAACAGCAATACCAGCAAAGGACACAATAGCCTCTTCAGCAGGCTCGTCCTCAGTATAACAACAACCGTACAACTCGACCTCCAGGGTTTGATACTATGCCAATGTTGTACGCAGAACTGTTTCCATTACTACTGGTCAAAAGGCATGTCCAAACCAGGGCTCCTCTTACAATACCGGAAAATCCGCCTTTTTGGTTCAAAGCAGATCAGACTTGTCCTTACCATCAAGGAGGACCAGGGCATAACATAGAAAACTGTCTTAGTTTCAAATTTGATGTGCAAAAACTTGTTAGGAGCGGGGTCTTATCTTTCAAAGATACGAATCCGAATGTTCTCACGAACCCGCTGCCTCAACACGAGAAAGCTACGGTAAATTTGACAGAAGGAGAGTCTGGCAACAACAATCAAATTCATGATGTACTCTTATTGAGAGCCAACTTGGTCAAGATGCATTGTAGACATAATGGATACGGCCATGTGCCACCTCATAATTATCACCAATGTGATATCTGCTCTAAGAACAATCAAGGATGTTCTGTGGTGCAATCAGTTCTACAGGAACAATTGGATCTCGGATGGATCCAAGAGCACCAAACCCGTGAGGTCAACATGACTTATACGAATTCCAACATCATTCAGAATCACAACATTCTGGCAATGAATGTCAACTTGGTGGCAATGCACTCAAGGAAAAGCCAACATCATAATCTGCAACGGCACGATTACGATTCCTGTCTGATTTGCTCGGTAAACAATCAGGGATGCTCTTTTGTACAAGAGACCCTCCAGCGTCAGATGGATCTTGGATGGATTCAGGATTACCGCGATAGAAATTAGTATCAAGTGAATATGATTCAGATCTTCGATATTCGCTTGATGAATACCAGCTTGGTGGAGTTACATGCTACACAAGTCCAGCTCGGTTTCCTGACTTCGCATAATTATTAGAACTGTAAAGTGTGCCATGATAGCGATCAAGGATGTGCTCTCGTTCAAAGAACTTTGCAGCACTTGTTAAACCACTGGTGGCTTCCGATCTATATGGATGAAGACACACAACAAATCACTGTGGTTAATGGGAACCCTACTAGGCATCAAAGTCAGGATGTTCGGTCAATGGAAACAGATCTAGTGAGGTTACACTGCATTCAAAGCGGGCGTGGCCAGGTGCCACCACACAATTACGAGTGCTGTAGAGTCTACTCGGAAAATAATCAAGGATGCTACCTCGTGCGAGCAGCTCTTCAGAGTCAGTTGGACCGCAAAGAGATTCAACCATGTCCAAGTTCTGGATCAATCAACTGGACGCCAGACTATTTCTCTGATTAGATTAAGGATGTTGTCGTGATATCTGATCACGAAAGGACCAAAGATGTTTGTACCATCATCCCTCTACTTGACGAATCGAAGGTTCTTAACCAGGAATTAATTGAAGTGACTTACGACAGTCAGAGAAATCAGAAGGCTCCTGTAGTTATCTATCTACCAGGACCGCTACCGTACAAATCCGATAAGGCGATCCCTTTCAAATACGGTGCAACAATAATTGAGAATGGAAAGGAAATCCCATTACCCTCCGTCGTGATTATTGCAGACATCAGTCGAGTAACACGGAGCGGTAGAATCTTTAACCGAGGAGTTGGAGAACCTAACAGAGAAAAGGAACCTCAAACGGAAGTTCCCGATCCACCAGTCGGTCAATCCAGTGATCCCGACCTTTCAAAGAACGATGATGAGATGTTGAAACTCATCTAAAGGAGTGAATACAACATTGTTGATCAGTTATTGCAAATTCCTTCAAAGATCTCTGTGCTATCGCTTTTTCTCAGTTCTGAGGCCCATAGAAAGGCTCTACAGAAAGTCTTAGAGCAGGCTTTTATGGAACAGGATGTGTCAATAAGACAATTTGGCAGCATCATCTCCAACATCACTTCCTGCAACAACTTGGGGTTTAGTGATGAGGAATTGCCAGAAGAAGGAAAAAGTCACAACATGGCGCTCAATATCACAGTCAACTGCCAGGACGATGCTTTAGCCAACATATTGGTAGATACCGGATCGTCTCTCAACGTTATGCCGAAGTCCACTCTAATGCGACTATCATTCAAAGGATCTCCGATGAGAGGCAGTGAGGTCGTCGTCAAAGCATTTGACGGGTCCAGAAAAACAGTTATCGGTGAAGTCGACCTTCCCATAAATATCAGTCCTCACACTTTCCAAGTCACTTTCCAGGTCATGGACATCCGGGCCACATACAGCTATTTGTTAAGAAGACCTTGGATACACCAGGCTGGGGCAGTCACTTCGACGCTTCACCAAAAGTTGAAGTTTGTCAAAAATGACCAACTCGTCACAGTCTACGGAGAGCAAGCCTTGATCGTGAGTAACCTTTCATTGTCCACTTGTGTAAAACCCGAGGAGGTCGTGGGAACTCAGTTCCAGACACTTTTGGTAAGCAATGACAATCAATCAGAAAAAGGAACATCAATATCCTCGTACAAAGATGCTCTCGAGGTGATCAAAAGTAACAATACAAAGGGTTGGGGATGGCTTGTCATTCCTACTGATAATAAAACAAAGAAAGGTCTTGGTTTTTTTGCAACCTGTACCCAGACCGCCGTTAACGGTGAAAGTCTTCATCCCACTCAGAACTTCTTCCAAGGTGGAGGTTTCCTTCACCCAGTGTCTCAAGAAGTACATATCATCAACGAGGGAGATTCCTCTGACACAGATGAGGAATGGAAGTCCTATCTTAACGAGGACGGTTAAATGTCTCAGGAAGAAGTGCCTATGCCATTTTGCTATCCTGCACAGAGTCCGAGATTTATACCAAGGTCAGACGTTAAAATGATATACGGAGATTGTGATCCGAAAGGATTTCGTGCTCCACCAAACTCATTAGAGGAGGACACTCTAATGAAAGACAACTTTGACCATGACAATTATGGCCCGATGGATGGCCTGCCTATGTGGTAGTCGTACCCAGGAGACTCGGGGCAAGAGAATCAGCCCAACGATGCTTATCAGCTGAGCACCATTGAAAAGAATACATGTGTCCCCACCATGTCATGGGATCAACACTCAGGGCATTCAAAAAATATCCAGCACGACGATGAATTCGCAAAGTTTGCAGGACTAGAATTCATTAACTATGCTTTTCCCGAGGTCAACGTCATCGAAAGGGATGACTCCTCCAGTTCTAAAGAAGTGTGTGACACTTTGGGACAACCGAGTGGCCAGTACGACTTCATGGTCAAATACACCGCTCCTGAAAGCTCTCGTATCAGGCTCGAAGACATCTAGCCAACTGGATGAGGAGATTTACCTGAGAGCACAAATACTATGCAAATTACAACTGAGGAATCCTCCTACGACAACTCTGCCTAGGAGACAGATTCCAATGATCATGCTCCACCAGAAATCAGCGTTATTTTTGAAGACAAATCAAGGAAGGTACCAGACTTTGTGATTCACTGAGGAGTTCACCGCCAATGGGTTGCAGTCGATGTTCCGAAGATTGTTCATAAGTCTAAGTAATTGCCGTCTTTATCTTAACATTTCACCCTGCCCAGGTGAAACAGATGTTTTGATAGGGCTCACTTTCTGTAAATATCCCTCTTCGCTTGGCCCAAAGCGACAGAGTTTTGTTTTATAGGGTTGTAGTTTCAAGAATCGACTAAATCATAAATAAAATAACGTCATTCTGTAATTCCCGCATTAATTGCTGTTTTCTCTTTTCGCTTTTTCAGAAAATGGTAATCCTAAAAACAACTCAAAATAAAAACGAGCATTTTTCAGAAAATACACTTCACACACTCTTGCATTCTCCCTATCTCTTCTAAAAAATGAATCATCACGTCATGCAGATTACTTGTTTTAAACCCCATTGAAACATACGATCCAATGCCTTCTCCCAACTTTGAATTCCCGGTATTTGAGGCTGAAGAAGAAGATGACGAAGAAATTCCAGAGGAGATCTCCCGATTACTCAGACAAGAGGAAAGGTCCATTAAACCTGACAAAGAGCCGTTGAAAACAGTTGACTCGGGCTCAGAAGAAGAGAGAGAAGAGGTCAAGATTGGGGCACTGCTCAATCCGACTGTCAAAAAGAGTTTGATAAAGCTTCTCAAAGCATTTCCCGATGTATTCGCTTGGTCCTATCAGGACATGCCAGGGTTGGATACCAGCATCATGGAACATCATATACTGTTAAGATCAGAATGTCCGCCAGTAAAACAAAGGCTGAGAAGAACTCATCCAGGCATGGCCATCAAAATCAAGGAGGAAGTACAGAAATAGATTGATGCAGGTTTCCTCGCCACCTCAGAATACCTCAATGGCTAGCCAACATAGTACCTGTTCCAAAAAAGGACGGAAAGGTCAGAATGTATATGGATTACAGAGATCTAAACAAGGCTAGTCCAAAGGACGACTTTCCTTTACCACACATTGACATGCTGGTAGACAGTACAACAAAGTTTAAAGTATTCTTCTTCATGGATGGATTCTCGGGCTATAATCAAATAAAACTGGTGCCGAAAGACATGGAGAAAACTTTCTTTATCACCCCATGGGGCACCTTTTGTTACAAGGTAATGTCGTTCGGTTTGAAGAACGTCGGGGCAACCTATCAAAGGGCCATGGCTACTCTTTTTCATGACATGATACACAAAGAAATAGAGGTATATATCGATGATATGATTGCAAAATCTAAGACAGAAGAGGAGCATGTGACCTACCTGTCAAAACTATTCGAGCGGTTGAGGAAGTATAAACCCCGTTTGAATCCTAACAAGTGCACATTCAGTGTCCGTTCAGGGAAACTCTTAGGGTTCATCGTCAGCCAGAAAGGAATTGAGGTTGATCTTGACAAGGTCAAGGTCATTTAAGAAATGCCTTCTCCAAAGACTGAAAAAAAAGTCAAGGGATTCCTGGGATGTTGAATTACATTTCCAGATTTATATTCCTCATGACCGCCACATGTGCGCCAATATTCAAATTACTCAAAAAGAATCAGGACTGTGTTTGGACCAAAGACTGCCAAACCGCCTTCGACGGTATCAAGGAGTATATGTCGAACCCACCGATTCTATCACCTCTAGTTAAAGGAAGACCACTGATCATCTACCTAACAGTCTTGGAAGACTCGATGGGTTGTATACTTGGCCAACAAGACAAAACCAAAAGGAAAAAGTCTGCCATTTACTATTTAAGTAAGAAATTCACCGACTGCGAGACTCGGTAAATGATGCTTGAGAAAACTTGTTGTGCTCTGGCTTGGGCAGCCAAACGTCTTCGCCAATATATGATTTGTCACACTACTTGGTTAATCTCCGAAATGGATGCGATCAAGTATGTCTTTGAAAAGCCTGCTCTCACGGGAAGGATTACCCGTTGGCAGATGTTGTTATCAGAATACGACATTGAGTACCACGCTCAGAAAGCCGTAAAAGGAAGTATTTTAGCCGGTCATTTGGCTCATCAACCGATTGACGATCAAGAATCAGTCGGGTTTGACTTCCCAGACGAAGATTTCATGTATTTAAAAATGAAAAACTGCGATGAACCGCTACACAGTGAAGGGCCAGAACCAAGTTCCCAATGGGGACTAATCTTTGACGGAGCTGTCAATTATTACGGAAACAAAATTCGGGCAATCATCATAATCCCTCAGGGTACCCATATTCCTTTCACTGCCAGACTGACATTCAAGTGTACAAACAACAAGGCCGAATACGAAGCTTGTATCATGGGTCTCGAAGAAGCGATTGACTTAAGGATAAAAAACTTGGATGAATATGGCGACTCAGCTCTGGTTATCAATCAGATCAAAGGAGATTGGAACACATACCAATCTGGACTGATTCCTTATGAAGATTACGCGAGAAGGTTGTTACCATTCTTCAACTGGATCGAGTTTCATCATATCCCTCGTGAGGAGAATCACATGGCTGATGCATTAGCCACCCTCTCTTCCATGATTAGTGTAGGTCAACGGAGCGACATACCTAAGATTGACATAATGCGCCTTGAACGGCCGGCTTACATTTTCACAATCGAAGCAGTCATAGACGACAAAACTTGGTATCACGATATCAAATGCTTCCTTCAGAAACAAGAGTACCCGCCTGGGGCATCCAGAAAAGAGAGAAAGACCCTCATAAGATTGGCAGGCAGCTTCTTCCTAAGTGGTGATACACTCTATAAGAGAAACTTTGACATGGTCTTGCTCCGATGTGTAGATAGGCCAGAAGCGAACATGTTGATGAAAGAAATTCATGAAGGATCCTTTGGCGCTCATGCCAACGGACACACAATGGCGAGAAAAATTCTGAGAGCAGGGTACTACAGGTTGACCATGGAATCTAACTGCTACAAGTACATGAGGACGTGTCACAAGTGTCAGATATACTCAGACAAAATCCATGTACCGCCAACACATCTCAAAGTTCTTTCTTCCCTATGGCCATTTTCTATATGGGGAATCGACATGATTGGCATGATTAAACCCAAAGCTTCAAATGGACATCGGTTCATCCTGGTAGCCATCGACTACTTCACCAAGTGGGTCGAAGCAGTATCATATGCCAATGTAACCCGACAAGTGGTGGTTCATTTTATAAAAAACAATCTCATCTGCAGTTATGGTGTTTCGAGCCATATCATTACTGATAGTGAATCTAACTTGAACAACAAAATGATGAAAGAGTTATGCGTTGAGTTCAAGATCGAACACCATAACTCATCTCCCTACAGATCCAAGATGAACGGAGTGGTAGAAGCGGCTAACAAGAATATCAAGAAGATTGTTCAGAAGATGGTTGTAACCTACAAAGATTGGCATGAGATGCTACCCTTTGCTTTTCACAGTTATCGCACATCTGTCCGCACTTAAACAGGGGCAACCCCTTTTTCTCTAGTATATGGCATGGAAGCAGTGCTCCCCATAGAGGTAGAGATCCCATCAATCAGGGTATTGATGGAAGCTAAGCTAACAGAGGTTGAATGGTGTCAAAGTCGACACGATAAACTCAACCTAATCGAAGAGAAACGAATAACGGTGATATGCCATGGTCAGTTGCTTCAGCAAAGAATGAAGAAGGCGTTTGACAAAAGGGTCCGACCTCGCGTCTTCAGAAAAGGAGACCTTGTGCTCAAAAAGATACAATCATTTCTCACTGATTCTCGGGGAAAATGGACTCCGAATTATGACGGCCCCTATGTGGTCAAGAAAGCTTTCTCAGGCGGCGCCTTGAGACTCGCAACCATGGATGGAGAGGAATTTTCCTACCCCACAGATGTTGATGTAGTCAAGAAATACTTCGCCTAAATAAAGAAAAAAAAAATAAAACGTCTCGATGGATTGAAAACCTGAAAGGGCGGTCCAGGCAAAATTTAGAGACATAATCAAAAATCATCCAGGTGGATTGGAAATCTCAAAGTACAATCCAGGCAAAAATTAGGGATTAATGGCAAGTAACTACGTCTGACAAGGGTAAATCCCTCAGCAGTGATGCCATCCATCAAAAGAAACTCCAGTCAAGGTCATCTTCGACGGAAGCTCAGGATGTCTAGAATTCAAAGTTGGTAGAAGGATAGTGGTCGTTATGTTTCAATGTAGCCCTTTTCCCTTAAATTACCATTTTCTAACTTTTTAAATACTCCACGAAATCACGCGCTAGGCTGATCTCCGTCCTGTCAATAAAATTTGAGCCTTAGTGCTTTTGTTTGCAATTCTTATTTGTTTTAGCTTTATAGAATGACATTTTAACATGATTAACAATTCTTGAAATAAAACAAAAATGAATTTACTTTCAAAAATTTTCTGTTTTTCAAAATAAAGATGGTAATTTCTTTTGACTGTTGAACATCGAAAGAACATCGATCGCTTATCCAGAAGTAATCGAACCTCAAAGTGCATAATCAAAGTACTCCTTCTAAACCAGTGCACCTGAATGAAGGATCAGCTGTGTCAGATGCTAATATTTCGTCTGACATCCCCGACAGAGTTTTTACCTCCTAAGCCCGACCAACGATTGTTCCCCACGGGGACTATCTCTCCTAAGCAAGGCAGAATTGCTATCATGAACCAGTGATACTTTTCATCTCCCACTGTGGCCGAGTATCCCGTCATGTTCATCTATTAGTCTATATGTCGGGTCAATTTTGTCAGCATAAACATACACACATCATGCATTATTGATTTACATTCATATTCGTATTGCATCACCATCGCTCTAGTCGGTCTTGTCCCACAAATGATAAAAGTCCTCTCAATCGAGTTGTCAGTTCTTTCTTTGTCAGGAAATGTCGCGTCTGAGTAACCTCTCCTCCAGTTTATTTCTGGAGTGAAGCCAGCCCTTGACCACTTTGATAACTTGAACCTCTGAAAGACAAGGAGACCTTCGACAAGCATCACTCTTCGCCATCGGAGATGATATCTTTGCTTTCCCGGATTAAGAAAAATCCCCAGAGAAAGCCTCTTAATCAAAGATTCGGCAATCCAGCAGTTTTTCTCCGAAAAAATTTGCTGACGAAAAGGTCATCAGCACCTCAAAATTGGATAACACCATATGGCATTTCTCCGAGAAGATCCCGAGAAAAGTATGATGTAATACCCCCAAACAGGAAGTAGTCTTTCAAGAGACTCATTTTCCCTAGTAGAGTCAACAAATGGCGTCTCCAATAGAGAAGTTTGTACACCTCTACAGCTCAGACAGATGGGTCCCCCAGCAAGTCTGACATCAAAACTTTTTCCATCAAATGGCATCTCCCCAGGAAAATTCGGCGAGAAGTTTGAGGAAACCGCTACGAAAAGCGTCCCTTGTCAAGAAAGTTTATTGACAAAAGAAACTAAGGCCACTTCCTTGGTAGGAAACTAGGATCGAGGGGAAGTTTATTTCAAAAACTAAGACCAGTTCCTTGGTAGGAAACCCGGATCAAGGGGAAGTTTATTTCAAAAATGAAAACTGAGACCAGTTCCTTGGTAGGAAACCAGGATCGAGGGGAAGTTTACCTTTTCTAAGCCTTATTGCTTAGCTAAAGAAGATGGATGGGCAAACTGACGTTCATAACCACCATCAAAATTTTGGGTATTCCGATATTTAATCCTCTTGCACCCCGAATACCCGAATACCTTCGCCATCCACACCTTCGGGTCCAAGAAGATTAAATAGGGGCATCTGTCATACCCCAAATTTTGAGCACTAAGATTTCCCATCATTGTGCAAATCATCAGCACAATATGGATGTACTTTTGTGCCTCATCCATCTCCTCAAGGGTTGTTGAGCACTCATTGCAATCAGACTTAGGGTTTCAAGCCCTCTCAGAGCTCTTAGACAAAGGATCAATCAAGGAGTGACATGATCTTCAACTTGTCTAGGCCTCTCAAACACCTATAAAGGATCAAGAGGACTCCTACTTCAGGAATCAAGCACAATGTTGCAGCATTCCAAGTGGATCAAGCCTCAAGATCGCCAGTGTCACCAAATTAGGGTTTTGGTCGACCAGGGCCTCCAGATGGAAATTTTCCTCTGGGCATGAGCCAATGCTTCAAAACACAACCTAAGATGCTCCAAGGGACCTCATAAACCCAATCATCAAGTCAATTTAGCCTCAGGGGAGGCATACATCCAAAAATTAGGAATTAGGGTTTCTTGACCTAATTCACCCCTAAGTTAACTTTTGGGACAAAGCATGAGCCAAGACCTCAAGACATGATTTGAGGGACCCTAATACACTACATTGATCCATTTTCCACAACGGATTGATCCAAGAAGCTTGATTCACAAGTTTCAAGTTCATCAGAACCACAATTAAGGTTTTGAGGAAAAAGTCAACTGCACCTTTGACTTTTGACCAAGACATGCTCCCAAACATTGGGACATGATTCAATACACCCTATAACACCTATGAAATCAATCCATCAAGTTTGATTTAGGTCAAGGACTTGATTTCATAGAGAATCGCACAGTTTGGAATTTATCTGATAAAAAGTCAACTGTGCCCAAAAGTCAAAGTTTGACTTTTTGATTTTTTTGATCAATTATGGTTCCCTAACCCTAAAATGATGTTAATGTGTGATTGGAATCATCATTCATCAAGAAAAATCAAGAAAAGTGGGATAACTTGTAAAAGGGGTAACCATAAAAACTTAGAATTTTTCTAAGTTATGGAACAAAGTGGCTAGGGTACCAACTTTCAAGGATCATAACTTGTGATCCAAGCAACCATTTGGGCTGATCCAAATATGGATTTGTAGCTCTCATGGCATACTTTAAATGTAACGCCCCGTTTTGCCAACTTTATTTTATTGAGTCTTTTGATTATTTTATTATTATTTTATTTTATTTTCGACTTTTATGTGAAAATATGTTATTTTTCGTCGTGATTATATTTTATCGCGTTTCGGGAACATTTGCGGGATATTTGAGTGTGGGGGTATTTTGGACATTTCATAGATATTTTTACTAAGTTAGACTAGAAAAGAAAATAGAAAAGGGAAAGAAAGAAAAATAGAGAGAAAGAAAGAAGAAAGAAGGAAAAAGGGAAGAAAAGAGGAGAAGAGAGAAAAGAGAGAAATTGGAGAAAAGCTTGGGAAATCAAGAGAACAAGTTCTAGGAATCGATTAATCGGGTAAGGGTGCGAAACTCGATTATACTATGATTGTGTATGATTATGTATGTTTGTGTGGAAGTTTTGTTGTTTTTTTTTCAAATATAGGTCGAAATGAGATAAACGAGTAGAAATCGAGGTTTTCACGGTCGGAAATCGATATAAACTGTATTGTATGATCACACTGTGTGTATGAATAATCGTTGATGTTTGTTTTGCTGTTGGAATTGAATTTGGGTGAAAAATGGGATTTTTGGGGTGGATTCTCGAAGGGGTTTTTTTTCTAAAAATCGCAGAGCCCGCTCAGCGCGCAGATGCCTGCTCAGCGCGCTCTTGAAAAAATGTAACCTCACCAGGCAGGAGCGAGCGCGCTCAGCGCGCTCACGGACCCGCTCAGCGCGGTCTGGGACTTCAAAATTTTATCTGTTTTCTAAAATTCCGTAACTTTTGATCCGTAACTCAGATCGGGACGTTCTTTATACCGTTGGAAAGCTAATGAAATGTTCTATCTAATAAAAATGGGTTTTGAGGATTGTTAGCCGATTAAATTATGTCGGGAAATGTGAATAGCATCGATTATCGATTTTTGTCATTTTAATGGTGTGGAATTGACGTGTATTATGCCGTATGTTGTTGTTTTGTACGTGAGATGACGTATGTGTTGCTGTAATGATGCTTTGTGGCCGAAAGGTAAGAAAATGCTAAGTGGGGTATTTGATAAATGTGCATGATTATGAATGTGTGTATGGATGCAATGTGAATGTCATGAGTCATTGTATGCCAAGCATCATGATGTGCATTGTTGAACGGCCTGAGTGACGGTTTGATTCCCGAGGGGAATATGCTATAACATCGTGTGCCTCGAAAATATGAGGCGCTGCCTGAGGACCTAAAGCGGTGGTTATAGACGATTGTGGGCTCCTTTGGAGACTTAAAGCAATCCTTAACGTCGTTGGCCTCGAAAATATGAGGCGATGCCTGAGGACCTAAAGCGACGGGTGAACATCGTAGGCCCGACGGGGAGTTACTTGAGATTCTCAGTAACGAGCGATGGTTCCAATAGTTCCTGAGTGAACTGATGATGAGACATGAGACATTGGAAGTCGCTACCGCATGGCATGTGCATAGAGTCGTTGGGTCGGTCTATGTGCATTGCATAAATCATGAATTAATTGTGTGTGAATTTGTGACTGTGATTGATGATTGTATGGTATATGTGTGGTGTGTAATGGTATTTGATGCTTGAGAATTGTGCGGTATTATGTTATATGTGGTTGCGGTGAGAATGTGTTACTTGTACATTTTGTGTTTATATATATAATTTTATTCAATTATATTATGGTTGTTTTTCTCACCCTTCTGCTGTTTTATAACGCTCTATGAGGCGTTGCAGATTAGAGCCGCTGGAGGTATTCCTTTTTGTGAAGCGTTGCGTCTTTATTATTTTGGTCGGTCGGCTCTGATATGTGACTCCGGGTAGTTAGGGTGGCCGCGTGCTATTATTTTGTATATCCGATGATATGTTGGGGTTGTATATGTATAACTGGATGTATGATAGACATGTTTATATGTATATATGTATATATGTTGTTCAGATTTTAGATTTTCTACTTTAATTCTAATTTCTGAAAAGTGGGTGTAAGGAACAAAGTTTCCTCTGTATGATTGCTACCCCACAGTTACATATCTATTTGAGCAGGTGTTGTATGTTATGTGTATGTTTTGTTACAGTTGATATGATTCCTCCCTTTCTATGCCGCGAATTCAAATGTACTCTGACGAAATTTCGAATTTTCTTTTAGTGCTTTTATTGCATGTTAATTGGGGGTATAGTTTGGGGGCGTCACATTAAGTGGTATCAGAGCCAGTCCGTGTCAGTTGTGTCGTTTGTGCCTGTTGTGTCTGGCATATTGGGCGAGTTGTGTTGAGCGAGTTGTTGTTTAACCATAGTTTCTGTTTTGGACGAACAGAAATCGGCTGGTCGTAATGATGCTGCTTTGGCTGCTGCGATGGAAGCGATGGCACGAGCTGTGCAGGGTGCACCGAATGCTGCCGGAAATGATGAGTTTAGAAAGAATAAGCCGCCGGTTTTTAAAGGGAAGCATGATCCGGATGGTGCGCAGTTGTGGTTGAAAGAGATTGAGAGGATTTTTAGGGTAATGGATTGTGATGACGATGATGTTAAGGTGAGGCTGGGCACTCATATGTTACACGAAGAGGCTGATGACTGGTGGGTCAGTACTCGTCAGGTGTTGGAAGCTGAGGAGGAGGAAGAAGAGATAACTTGGGAGGTGTTTAGCCGAGAGTTTCTGAGGAAGTATTTTCCGGAGGATGTCCTAGGAAAGAAAGAGATTGAGTTTTTGGAACTAAAACAAGGTAATTTGTCTGTTGTTGAATATACTGCTAAGTTTGTGGAACTTGTGCAGTTTTATCCTCATTATGTGGAAGCGACTGCTGAATTTTCAAAGTGTGTAAAGTATGAAAGTGGGTTGCGTCCTGAGATAAAGCAGGCTATTGGATATCAGAGGATTCGAAGGTTTGCTGATTTGGTGGAATGCTGTAGGATTTATGATGTAGATAGTAAGGCTCGTTCTGCTCACTATAAAAGTGTAAGTGACAGAAAAGGGAAGCAACAGTTACGTGGTGGTCCGTATGTGTCACCGGCTGATAAAGGTAAACAAAGGGGTAATTTTGATCGAAGGTCAAGTGGAGGAGGTATGTCTAATGCTCCTAGGTGTTTTAAATGTGGTGAATTGGGTCATCGCCAGCATGAATGTAGGAGGAATGTGATTAAGTGTTCTAATTGTGGCGGTGAAGGGCATGTTGTAGTGGATTGTAAAAGGAAGAATGTGGTGAAATGTTACAATTGTGGGGAACCTGGTCACATTAGCTCGAAGTGTCCGAATCAGAAGAAAGCTCCGACTAGTGGGAAAGTGTTTTCATTGGCGGGAACTCAGACTTCAAGTGCTGATCGTCTGATAAGAGGTACTTGCTTTATTAGTAACATGCCTTTAATTGCTATTATTGATACTGGAGCGACTCATTCGTTTATTTCGTCTGAGTGCGCGGAACGTTTGAATCTTGGGTTGTCTTCGATGGATGGTGAGATGGTTATTGATACTCCAGCGATGGGGTCAGTAACTACTTCTTTGGTGAGTTTGAGTTGTCCTTTGACCATTTATGGTAAAGACTTTGCGATGGATTTGGTGTGTTTACCGTTGGAAGGTTTAGATGTGGTGTTGGGAATGAACTGGTTGCAATTCAATCGGGTGCACATTGATTGTTATCATAAGCTTGTAAGGTTTCCTTCTCTTGAGGAAGATGAAGACTCGAGTTTCTTGTCTACCAAAGAGTTGAAGAAACTTTTGGCGGATGAAGCTCAGTTGTTTGGATTATTTGCATCTTTGACTGTGGATAGTCAAGTTTCTCTTGAAGTGGTTCCAGTTGTGTGCGAATTTCCTGAGGTATTTCCTGTTGATATTTCAGATGTACCGCCAGAGAGAGAAGTTGAATTTTCTATTGATCTAGTTCCTGGTACTAGACCTGTTTCTATGGCACCTTATAGAATGTCGGCGTCCGAATTGGTGGAGTTGAAAAAGCAGTTAAATGAGTTGTTGGAAAAGAGGTTCGTGAGGCCAAGTGTTTCTCCTTGGGGTGCTCCAATTTTGTTAGTGAAAAAGAAAGATGGGAGTATCCGATTATGTATTGATTATCGCCAGTTAAACAAAGTGACGATTAAGAACAAATATCCGCTTCCAAGGATTGATGATCTGATGGATCAGTTGGTTGGTGCTTGTGTATTTAGTAAGATCGATTTGAGATCGGGGTACCATCAGATAAGAGTGAAAGAAGAGGATATTCAGAAGACGGCCTTTAGAACACGTTATGGTCATTATGAATATTCAGTGATGCCGTTCGGGGTTTCTAATGCGCCTGGTGTGTTTATGGAATACATGAATCGTATTTTCCACGAGCATTTGGATCGTTTTGTGGTGGTGTTTATTGATGATATTTTAATTTATTCTAAGTCTCGTGAGGAACATGTAGAGCATTTACGTATTGTTTTGCAGGTTTTGAAGGAAATGAAGCTTTTTGCCAAATTGTCCAAGTGTGAATTCTGGTTGTCTGAGGTGAGTTTTCTTGGACACGTAATTTCAGGTAATGGTATTGCTGTGGATCCATCTAAAGTAGAAGCAGTTCTACAATGGGAGGCTCCTAGATCCGTTACTGAAATTCGAAGCTTTTTGGGTTTGGCTGGTTATTACCGGAGGTTCATTGAAGGTTTTTCTAAGCTAGCTCTTCCTTTGACGCAGTTGACTTGTAAGGGCAAATCATTCATTTGGGATATTCAATGTGAAGAGAGTTTTTGTGAGCTGAAGAGAAGATTGACGACAGCTCCGATTCTTATTTTACCTAATCCTAATGAACCATTTGTTGTGTATTGCGATGCTTCTTTAATTGGTTTGGGTGGTGTTCTGATGCAGGAAGGTAAAGTTGTAGCTCATGCTTCAAGGCAATTAAGAGTTCATGAGAAAAACTATCCTACTCATGATCTTGAATTAGCGGCTGTGGTTTTTGTGTTGAAGATATGGAGGCACTATCTCTATGGTGCAAGGTTCGAGGTCTTTAGTGATCATAAAAGCTTGAAATATTTATTTGATCAGAAAGAGTTGAACATGAGGCAGCGGAGATGGTTGGAATTCTTGAAAGACTACGACTTTGGCTTAAATTACCATCCTGGTAAAGCTAATGTGGTAGCCGATGCATTGAGCCGAAAATCGTTGCATATGTCCGCATTGATGGTGAAAGAGTGGGAACTTTTGGAGTCGTTTAGAGACTTGAGTTTGGTATGTGAATTGACTTCGGTTAGTGTAAGGCTTGGAATGTTGAAAGTTACTAATGAATTTTTGTTGTCGGTTAGTGAGAAACAGAAGTTGGATTTGAAATTCGTTGATTTGATGATGAATGAGAATGTGGATTTCAAGGTTGATAATTTTGGTGTTTTGAGATTCCGTGGTCGTATTTGTATACCTGATGATGCGGAGTTGAAAAGAATGATTTTGGAGGAAGGACACCGGAGTAATTTAAGTATACATCCGGGTGCGAATAAGATGTACCAAGATTTGAAGAAGATTTTCTGGTGGTCTGGTTTGAAAAGAGATGTGGCTCAGTTTGTGTATGCATGTTTGACTTGTCAGAAATCGAAAGTGGAACATTTGAGACCTAGTGGTTTGTTGCAATCGTTGGATATTCCTGAGTGGAAATGGGATAGCATTTCGATGGATTTTGTAACGGGATTGCCGAATACGCAAAGAGGTCATAATGCTATTTGGGTGATTGTTGACAGGCTGACTAAATCGGTGCATTTTATTCCGATTGACATCAGTTTTTCTTTGGAACGGTTAGCTGAGATCTATATCAGTATGGTTGTGAAATTGCATGGGGTTCCTTTAAGTATTGTTTCTGATCGAGATCCTAGGTTTACATCGAGATTTTGGGAAAGTTTACAGAAGGCTTTGGGTTCTAGACTGAGGTTGAGTTCGGCTTATCATCCGCAGACGGATGGTCAGACTGAAAGAACTATTCAGTCATTGGAGGATTTGTTGAGAGCGTGTGTTTTGGAACAAGGTGGTGCGTGGGACGGTTATCTTGCATTGGTTGAGTTCACGTATAATAACAGTTTCCATTCTAGTATTGGAATGGCACCTTTTGAGGCTTTATATGGACGAAGATGTAGAACGCCGTTGTGTTGGCACGAAACAGGTGAAAGTTCGGTGGTTGGACCGAATTTAGTGCAACAAACGACGGAAAAGGTAAAGTTTATTCGTGAGAAAATGATGGATTCTCAGGATAGACAAAAGAGTTATCATGATCGGAGACGGAAGGATCTTGAGTTTCAAGAGGGTGATCACGTATTTCTGAGAGTTACGCCGGTAACGGGTGTTGGTCGTGCTTTGAAATCTAAGAAGCTTACTTCTCGATTTATTGGTCCTTACCAGATATCTGCGAGAGTTGGTGTTGTAGCGTATCGTGTGGCGTTACCGCCGAATCTGTCGAATTTGCATGACGTTTTTCATGTTTCACAGCTTCGGAAGTATGTTCCGGACCCTTCACATGTTATTCCAATGGACGAGGTTGATGTAAGAGATAACCTTACGGTCGAGACTTTACCAGTTAGGATTTTGGATCGCGAGGTGAAGCGGTTGAGGGGCAAAGAGATTGCACTTGTGAAAGTGGCGTGGGGAGGCGCTGCTGAGGGAAATTTGACGTGGGAGTTGGAGAGTAGGATGCGGGAGTCGTATCCAGAGTTGTTTGTATCAGGTAAGATTTTCGAGGACGAAAATTTCTAAGTGGGGGAGAATTGTAACGCCCCGTTTTGCCAATTTTATTTTATTGAGTCTTTTGATTATTTTATTATTATTTTATTTTATTTTCGACATGTGAAAATATGTTATTTTTCGTCGTGATTATATTTTATCGCGTTTCGGGAACATTTGCGGGATATTTGAGTGTGGGGGTATTTTGGACATTTCATAGATATTTTTACTAAGTTAGACTAGAAAAGAAAATAGAAAAGGGAAAGAAAGAAAAATAGAGAGAAAGAAAGAAGAAAGAAGGAAAAAGGGAAGAAAAGAGGAGAAGAGAGAAAAGAGAGAAATTGGAGAAAAGCTTGGGAAATCAAGAGAACAAGTTCTAGGAATCGATTAATCGGGTAAGGGTGCGAAACTCGATTATACTATGATTGTGTATGATTATGTATGTTTGTGTGGAAGTTTTGTTGTTTTTTTTTTCAAATATAGGTCGAAATGAGATAAACGAGTAGAAATCGAGGTTTTCATGGTCGGAAATCGATATAAACTGTATTGTATGATCACACTGTGTGTATGAATAATCGTTGATGTTTGTTTTGCTGTTGGAATTGAATTTGGGTGAAAAATGGGATTTTTGGGGTGGATTCTCGAAGGGGTTTTTTTTTCTGAAAATCGCAGAGCCCGCTCAGCGCGCAGATGCCCGCTCAGCGCGCTCTTGAAAAAATGTAACCTCACCAGGCAGGAGCGAGCGCGCTCAGCGCGGTCTGGGACTTCAAAATTTTATCTGTTTTCTAAAATTCCGTAACTTTTGATCCGTAACTCGGATCGGGACGTTCTTTATACCGTTGGAAAGCTTATGAAATGTTCTATCTAATAAAAATGGGTTTTGAGGATTGTTAGCCGATTAAATTATGTCGGGAAATGTGAATAGTGTCGGTTATCGATTTTTGTCATTTTAATGGTGTGGAATTGACGTGTATTATGCCATATGTTGTTGTTTTGTACGTGAGATGACTTATGTGCTGCTGTAATGATGTTTTGTGGCCGAAAGGTAAGAAAATGCTAAGTGGGGTATTTGATAAATGTGCATGGTTATGAATGTGTGTATGGATGCAATGTGAATGTCATGAGTCATTGTATGCCAAGCATCATGATGTGCATTGTTGAACGTCCTGAGTGACGGTTTGATTCCCGAGGGGAATATGCTATAACATCGTGTGCCTCGAAAATATGAGGCGCTGCCTGAGGACCTAAAGCGGTGGTTATAGACGATTGTGGGCTCCTTTGGAGACTTAAAGCAATCCTTAACGTCGTGTGCCTCGAAAATATGAGGCGATGCCTGAGGACCTAAAGCGACGGGTGAACATCGTAGGCCCGACGGGGAGTTACTTGAGATTCTCAGTAACGAGCGATGGTTCCAATAGTTCCTGAGTGAACTGATGATGAGACATGAGACATTGGAAGTCGCTACCGCATGGCATGTGCATAGAGTCGTTGGGTCGGTCTATGTGCATTGCATAAATCATGAATTAATTGTGTGTGAATTTGTGACTGTGATTAATGATTGTATGGTATATGTGTGGTGTGTAATGGTATTTGATGCTTGAGAATTGTGCGGTATTATGTTATATGTGGTTGTGGTGAGAATGTGTTACTTGTACATTTTGTGTTTATATATATAATTTTATTCAATTATATTATGGTTGTTTTTCTCACCCTTATGCTGTTTTATAACGCTCTATGAGGCGTTAAAGATTAGAGCTGCTGGAGGTATTCCTTTTTGTGAAGCGTTGCGTCTTCATTATTTTGGTCGGTCGGCTCTGATATGTGACTCCGGGTAGTTAGGGTGGCCGCATGCTATTATTTTGTATATCCGATGATATGTTGGGGTTGTATATGTATAACTGGATGTATGATAGACATGTTTATATGTATATATGTATATATGTTGTTCAGATTTTAGATTTTCCGCTTTAATTCTAATTTCTGAAAAGTGGGTGTAAGGAACAAAGTTTCCTCTGTATGATTGCTACCCCACAGTTACATATCTATTTGAGCAGGTGTTGTATGTTATGTGTATGTTTTGTTACAGTTGATGTGATTCCTCCCTTTCTATGCCGCGAATTCAAATGTACTCTGACGAAATTTCGAATTTTCTTTTAGTGCTTTAATTGCATGTTAATTGGGGGTATAGTTTGGGGGCGTCACATTAAAAGTGTCAACTACACCTCATTCCAATTCATGATGGATTTTGAGTTATGGTTGGATCAAAATGGCTGAAAACATGAAATGTCACTTTTTCCAACACTTAGTGAAATTTTCACTAAGTCAGAATCTGTTTCACTTTTTCCAAAATGTAGGGGCATTTTTCACTTGGATCCAAAAAGTGTCAAGACAAACTATGATCAAACATATGTTGTATCATATGAGAGCTTTCCAAAATGGCCAAGAGCCCCATGAAATTCCACTTGAGCTAAGAGTTATGATAGCTGCAACATGCCTTGCTGCAACTGTCAGGGCAAGGCAGAATTTTGCACTTTTGCTAGATTTGGAAAGATCAGATAATTCCAAGCCTTGTCATCATTTTGGATACATCTAAGGATCAAATCCAAGTGGGATGATCTGATCACCAAGCCTCTAAAGTCTTTGGAACTAAAAATAGAATGTCAAACCTAAAAAATCCTAAAGAGGGGACAAGACTTCAATTTTGTTTTGGAGCATTCAATGGATGCACCAACGTGGCATGTACTGAGCCATTTGCAACTGAATGAGTCAAGGATGATCTCTGAACTAGGGAACCAAAGACCTGTGCTCTAGCCTCTAGTCAATGTCTAGAGGAGACTTGGATTCCTATTGATCAACATTTGTCAAACCTCTGCAGCAGTTTCCATTCACTATTGCAGCCAAAACAAACTTGCTCTACTATAAATAGAGCTCATTTGTGCTCATTTTGAGTACACCAAAGCACTACAACACTTGCTTTCCTCGAAATCTCTTTCTCTAGGCAAAAATGCCTTCTTTAGCAAGGTAACTCTGAGTTTTTGAGTTAGAGAGCAATTCCATCACAGCTCATGATCCAAACACATCCAATATGTCACATCTAAGCTGTCCAAACTCTCACAAGTGACTTGTAACACGAAAATTACAAAGTCCCCTGTCAAAACCTCAAAATAGGACTTTTTTGCATTCTTCAAGCCATGTCTTGATTCAGTCACTTTCAGAACCAGATAAAACCTCAAACACACTCCAAATATCATCCTTGAACTGTCTCAAATGGTTCCCCACATCTGGAACACCATTTGAGAGAGTTGCTATTTTGGTCACTTTTGGCCATTTTGCAAGAAAGGGCCAGTTTCCATTCCCGAGGTTTCTAGCTGATTCCAATTATCCTAAAAGTTTCCAAGGGATCATTTAAGGGTGTCCAAAGCATCAAATCATTTCTGGAATAAAGCACTTGACAGATTGCCCAAAAAGCTCCTAAAGAGGTAAACATCTCAACTTGAACTCTCTGAAATATGCATTGCTTTGAAGTCCACTGATCATACACATCTTATACATGTTATATGTCTTGTGTTTGAACCAATTTATCATGTAATTCATGCCTGCAACAAGAGGTAGCACAGAAAATGCAAATTATGACCTATTTCAAAACCACTATCGGATTTTGAGGAGGATTTATTTTCTGGAAAAAAACCACCACCACCATTGGATTCCTTGTGAAATTCTAGGTAGGATAGACCTAAATTTTGTCCCAATCCATGGAGAAATGAGAAAGTTACAAGCTTCACGTTTTTGGCCAAAACCTTGCCTTGCCTTGCCTTGGCCAGGCCAAAAACAAGGCAAGCCTTGTATATTTGTGGGTGAGGTTTGATACACGGATGTATCACCACCCCAGTGGTAGAGGGCGCGTACTGTACACAAGAGGTCTGGGGTTTGAATCCCCCTCACCCCAGATCCTCTTTTTATCACTTTTTCCTATTTTTATTATTTTCTTATTATTTTTAATGATTTGAAAAATTAATAACTCCCTCAATTTTAATTATTTTTTATTGGTTCTTTTTGTAAAAAATCATAAAAATGCTGAAATATTTTATTCCACAAAAAAATCAATTTTATATTATTTATTTAATATAGTTAGTATTTTTATGAATAAATTCATTTTTTAATTGTTTTTAAACATTTTAAAAGTGAATATTCATCTTGAAAATAAAACCCAAATGAGTTTTAATTCATCTTGTGGTTAAAATCTCATTTTTCAAACCTTAACCAAAAATCACAAGTTGTTTATTCAAGCTTATTTGGTGTTTTTATCATTTTTTAATGATTTTCTTTAAGAATTTACTTTAAAAAATGATGAAATTAGGGTTTTGATTGATTCCACCCTCATCAATCATTTTCAAACACACATGGGCCTCTATTAGAGTGTAATACCCATCCCCTTTGTAAATACACCACTTTTGGGCCTCAGTCATTGTATAAGTCCTGCTGTATTTTCAAAAACAACGGCGCGATCGTCGCCTTTTCAAAATCATCTGGGCCTACCCTCGTGTTATAAGCCCCATTTCTTTTCTTTAAATTCCTTTGGGCCTCTAATAGAGTGTAAGACCCAACCCCTCTTTGAAACCAAAATAGTTTGGGCCTCAGTCATTGTATAAGACCCACTGTGTTTTCAATGATCTCGGCGCAATCGCCAGTTTAAAATAAAACCATTTGGGCCTCTCCTTGAGCTGTAAGCCCCATCTCTTGTACAAAAATAAATTATTAGGCCTCTAATATAGTGTAAGACCCAATCCCCTTTTAACCAAAACCATTTTGGGCCTCAGATATTTTATAAGTCCCTGTGTGTTAAAAGAACCACTCGGCAAGATTGCCGTTTTCAAACAAATCATCTGGGCCTACCCTCGTGTTATAACCCCATTTCTTTTCTTTAAATTCCTTTGGGCCTTTAAATAGGGTGTAAGACCCATCCCCTTGTAGATAAAAAACTTTTTAGGCCTCACATATTGTATAAGTCCCTCTGTACAGTGTTCAAAACAACGATGCCATCATCGTTAAAACTTGGGCCTCTCCTTGAGGTGTAATTCCCATCAATATTTTCAAAGCACTTTCTCCTTTGATTTTGAATCCAAATATATAGTTGTTATCAAAACTTTCTTCTTTGTTGAACAACTAACAAAACAGCATGGAAGCTCTACAACGGGTAAGTGTTTATCCACTTTCATTTACTGTTTTCATATGTATATAACTGTATTGTGGGGCTGCTTCACTGTAAGTCTTCTTTCGCATCCTTTTATATACTTGTCACATATGCACTGTGTAATACTAGTATAGTTATTTAGAGTTTTCCCTGGCAACTACGTCTTGCACTAGGTAAAGCCTTGTTGGTTACTCTTAAATACAAACAAAACTAGATCCCTCGTAGGATTCCAGATACAGTCTTCCCTCCTCTTGGGGTTAAACAATATGGAACAAAGAGAAAGACAGTATTCTCTGTGAACCTTTTCTCAGATTGTCACCCTTAGAAATTGTCAAAGAAACTCTAACTCCCCAGAGATGATCTTTTCTCTGTGAATGGCGTCTCTTGAGTTTCTTCCAAATTCTCGAACTTTCCTGGAATGATCTCTTCTCTGTGAATTGCATTTCTTGAACTTCTCTTGGTTTGGGGACCCACAGGCTTCCTAAAAGAATCCCCACCTCCTCTTGGGCATTGTACAAGGAGCCTTCGGCTTCTTAGAAGTTATCATTCCTTCTCTTGGGATTAATACAAGGACCCTGACAACCTCTTAAAGGTATAAGACAGAACTTAGTCATCCTTCGCTAGAGCAGTCCTTCCAGTGTCGAAACTCCGGCAATTTTAGGGTTGATACTCATCCCTTAATGCCCGTGCCTCCTCTTGGGCATTGTACAATAGATAAAACTCTAGACTTGGACAGTCTAAGCCTCTTGAGTCTCAAAGACATTCTCAAGTTCCTTACAAACATAGGAAAAAACACCGATCACTCTGAAACCCGATCTCTCTCATGAGAGTTCCCCACACTTGGACCCGCTTCAGGATCTCAACAATCCTCAGCAATAAGTCAGCCTCCTCTTAGGCCTTGTACAAATGGATCTCCCTAGCAGAGCTAACCTTTTCAGACTCTCTTGTTGAGTCAACCACTTTTAGCCTCCGTCTTGGGCTTTGTACAAGACATATAAAAACCCACTCTCTTGTTAAGTATAAAAGATTCTCTTGTTGAGTCAACTTTTAGCCTCCGTCTTGGGCTTCATACAAGACACATATAAAACACTCTCTTGTTGAGTATAAAATACTCTCTTGTTGAGTCAATTTCCTTTCAGCCTCAATCTCAGGCTTCGTACGAGACAGCAAATCACTCTCTTATTGAGTATAAAAGACTCTCTTGTTGAGTCCGTCAACCTTCAGACCCTCTTGTTGAGTCAATCACTGGTTCAAGACTCTGTTGTTGAGCCAACTCTTTTAGCCTCCGTCTTAGGCTTTGTACAAGACACACAAAAGCACTCTCTTGTTGAGTCAAACTCAGTTCAGCCTCCATCTTGGGCTTTTTACAAGATACATTCTCCCCAACGGAGTCAAAAATCCCTTTTAGCCTCAATCTTGGGCTTTGTACAGGACAGAAAGAACTTTTTCCCCGAAAAGGTCAAACTTCCAGCCTCCTCTTAGGGTTTGTATAAAGAAATCCCCAGTTGATTCAATCAACCTTTTAGCATCAAATTCGTGCTTTGCTCACAGCATGTAAACATCAACAATACCTCTTTAGAGATGATAAGTTCTCTCTCAGTCAAACCTTTTAGCTTCACATCTTGGGCTTTGAACAAGATACAAATCACCTTTAGCTTCATGTCTTGGGCTTTGATCAAGACGCCAAAACATCTCTTTCCTCCCATCGAATAGGAGGAACTACGATCGCTTTGATTTCCCTGTTTCGTTAAACGGGAATACGTAGGCATAAGATTACAAAATCTTAGCGAGCATACTAATCAAAATCCCAAAGTCTAGTACCTCTATACGTCAATCAAAGAAAATCAGGTTTATTATCCTAACCAAAAGCCTTCTGTACAGTCAAGACACTCTGTTCTTTTAAGCAAATAACTAAAGACAGACGCCCCTTTTTGATAGCATTTGTAAACCAACAGTTTTGACTATTTAACCTCAGTATGAAAGCAGGGTTAATTGGAGACATCTATTTCCCTTACTTAATCAGCTTCATAGGATAAAAAATGAATCGAACTGTAGTACTAAAGTGATAGTGATTCGAAACCACAAAAATCGCGCTACACCTTGGTGCATCCATTGAATTCTCCAAAACAAAATTGGAGTCTTGTCCCCTCTTTAGGGTTTTTTAGGTTTGGCATGTTATTTTTAGTTCCAAAGACTTGGGAGGCTTATGGATCAGTGTTTGTCCCTCCTTGGTCTCTCCCTGAGGTGTTCAGATGGATAAACTTGTTTGTCATTTGCACAAATTGCTCAAATCGAGCAAAATGCACAAATCTGCCTTGCCATGACAATTGCATCAAGGCATATTGCCATTGTCATAACTCTTAGCTCAAATGGGATTTGATGGAGTTCTTGGCCATTTTGGAAAGCTCTCATATGATACAACATATGTGTGATCATAGTTTGTCTTGACACTTTTTGGATCCAAGTGAAAAATGCTCCTACATTTTGAGAAAAGTAAAACAGATTTTGACTTAGTGAAAATTTCACTAAGTGTTGGAAAAAGTGACATTTCATGTTTTCATCCATTTTGATCCAACCATAACTCAAAATCAATGATTAATTAGAATGAGGTGTATTTGAAACTTTTAAAGTATGCCATGAGAGCTACAAATCCATCTTTGGATCAGCCCAAATGGTTGCTTGGATCTCAAGTTATGATCCTTGGAAGATGGTACCCTAGCCACTTTGTTCCATAGCTTAGAAAATTTCTAAGTTTTTTATGCTTACCCCTTTTACAAGTTATCCCACTTTTCTTGATTTTTCTTGATGAATGATGATACCAATCACACAATAACATCATTTTAGGGTTAGGGAACCATAATTGATCAAAAAGTCAAACTTTGACTTTTGGGCACAGTTGACTTTTTATCAGATGAATTCCAAACTGTGCGATCCTCTATGAAATCAAGTCCTTAACCTAAATAAAACTTGATGGATTAATTTCATAGGTGTTATAGGGTGTATTGAATCATGTCCCAGGGTTTGGGAGCATGTCTTGGTCAAAAGTCAAAGGCACAGTTGACTTTTTCTGCGAAACCCTAACTGTTGTTCTAATGAACTTGAAACTTGTGAATCAAGCTTCTTGGATTAATCCATTGTTGCAAATGGATCAATGTAGTGTATTAGGGTCCCTCAAATCATGTCTTGAGGTCTTGGCTCATGTTTTATCCCAAAAGTCAACTTAAGGGTGAATTAGGTCAAGAAACCCTAATTCTTGATTTTTTTATGAATGCATCCCCTGAGGCCAAATTGACTTGATGATTGGGTTTATGAGGTCCCTTAGAGTATTTTGGGTTATGCTTTGAAGCATTGGCTCATGCCGAGAGGAACATTTTCATCTGGAGGCCTCAGTCGACCAAAACCCTAATTTGGTGACACTTGCGATCTCGAGGCTTGATCCACTTGGAATGTTGCAACCTTGTGCTTGATCCTTGATGTGGGAGTCCTCTTGATCCATTGTGGATGCTTGAGAGGTTTAGACAAGTTGAAGATCATGTCATTCCTTGATTGATCCTTGTCTAAGAGCTATGAGAGGGTTTGAAACCCTAAGTTTGATTGTAGTGGATGCTCACCCATCTTTGGGGAGACTAATGAGGTATGATTGTCCATCCATATTGTGATGATGATGTGCACAATGATGGGAATCTTAGTGGTCAAAATTTTGGGTATGACAAGCGGGTTTAAGTCTTTTACCTCTTTTGAGGGGGGAACCAATTGACTTGGGGCGCTTAATTGCTGAAAATATCAAATATATGGCTAATGCTACACAACCAGCTTGTGTACATTTTTGTGTTATAAATGAATTAGGCGGAAGAGCAGGTGTACCCGAGTAGCCCAATGATGAGACTATCATTCTAAAGGCACCTCTCAAAACTTCGGCTATAAGGAGGTTGGAAAATATGCATCAAGGAGAAGCTGCTCAACATAATCAAGAAGACAACCAAGCTAGAAATAATGAAGAATTCTACCAACGAGAAATGCAAAATCAACAATAAAAAATACAAGGTCAACAGGCTTCAGAATTTCAAAGAAGTTTATCCCACTTTGTATGCTGACCCTCCCAAATTCGCTCTGGTGTTCAGAGACTTATACAATCAATAAGAAGACAATATGCTAGCTCAAAGCTTAAGAGCTCGATTTGCATAAGTTGAGGAAATGGAGAATTAATTCACCAACCAAGATCAAGAGAAATCAAGGAGAAAACATGTATGAATTATATGCATGATCTTTTCCGCAATGATAATATGTGAAAATACATGTAGTTTGTTTTTTAATTTTAGAATATTTTATCTTTATTTTTATTTTCACTTATGTACCTAGAGAAGAGCAATAGTTATTATAAGTGCTCTTCCCCTTCCATTATATTATCAATGATTGTCTTTGATAAACAAGTTTGTAGTTGTTTCTCTTTTTTAGATTTACAAGTTATAACTTTATCATTGAACAAATGATCCAAGAAAAAAAAGGACTTGATCATCATGAAAGCAACTAACAACTTGAAGGCAAAGGATGAGAAAAGAATCAAAGGACCTGTACTCAACCTTCAAATACCTCATCTAGTAAGGTTTAAGCCAAAATAAATTCTAGTGTTCACTTTTCTTTCTTTTTTGAGTGTATCCATGCATTATTATTTTATCTAGCTTGCTTTATTTTAGATTAACTTTATCTAGTTTAATTGACACACACTGAGGTAGTTCTTTGATCATAACTTTGAGCCTTTGTAACCACCTTGTAGTAATAGGAATATCCATTTGCTAACCACTTTGAGCCTAACATTTCTTTCAGCGATGTAGCTTAAAATTCTTAGCCATATGACTTGAAAGATTCTCTCTTTCCATCCTCTCTTTGGAGTTAGGTAGAAGTTTAATCGTAATTTATATGAAAAAGAATAAGTTTGGGGTCGCTCTTGGAAGTGAGAAAAGTTCTAAGTTTTGGGTTGGGGTACTGGAGAAAATTTGTCAAAATTTCAAAATTTTTGAGAAAATAAGAAGTGGAAAAAGACGCTTCTTAAAAAAAGTAAAACTGAGAGCCAAATCTCTAGTACCGAAAAGAAGGAACAAAGGGGTATGAGAATAGAAGGAGAACTAAGCACCTAACTCCAATGGTTTAAACCTACTTTACTAAAAATATCCTACCTGAACATAAGCCAAGTTACAACGAGACCTCTAATGTGTGTGTTATAATCTCTGTGATGAATTATTTTAGAACATGATCAAGCTAAGCATAATTTATTTTGCATGTTCATTGAGAGATGACCTTTTCTATTGAGTGAGTCGTAGTGATCTGAGAGACATGTTGAGCACTAGTCAATGTTTGAGAACATTTTTTGAATTTACTGGATGGAAGTTGGAAGCTAGAAAAATGGTCACGTAATAAAAAATATATATGGTGATGTTCAATTGTTATTGTGCGACTTTTTTTCTGTTGAAATGTCTTGTTGCATGCGAGTTACTTGAGGACAAGCAACGATTCAAGTTTGGGGTTGTGATAAAAGTTCGTCATTGCATGAAATTAGGCGAAGAATCGAAGAAAAACAAGTGAAAGATGAGCTAGAAGGAAGAAGAAAGACCAAATAATGAGGGAAAATAGATAAGTGTGAAGAAATTGGACTTAGTGAAAAATCAGGTAAAAAGTGAGCAAAGCGTGCAACCACTAGAATACTCATGTGAAGCATCGCGCGTGTGATAGATATACACTAGATGCATCGCGCGTGTGATGCAGGTATAATGCGCGCGATGTTGCATTTTTCTGGGCTTTTTCTGATGCGTTACGAGCTCTTTTTAAGGGAAATTTTTGCACTTCTCTAAGGGTTACAAATTTTGGCATTTGAAGTATGATTTTTACAGCATCAAGCGTGATTTTGAGAGAATTTGAAGTCAATCCTTCAAGGGAATTCATATTACTTTCTTCTTTATTCAATTAGTAATGTAATTTTCAATATGAGTACCTAAGCTCCTCTAGGTTAGGTTGTGTGTGATGAACCTGTTTCAATATTGTTGTATTATAAGTTGATTTGACTTTGTATGAATCCTTTGATCTATAATTCTATGCAATTGTCTCTTGTTAAAGCTTTTTATTTGAGATAATCGTTTAAATTGATTTTGGGCACATAGAGAATACTGACCCTTAGCCTATGTGTTAGACCTAGGGAAATTGTGATACTTACACTGGTTGACTGGGACTAGGAGACCCCGAGTAGTGGCATAAGGAATTAACGTTTTGTGCATCGCCTAATCTTGCTTACACTGGTAGACTAGGGATAGGAAGCTCCAAGTAGTGATTAGTGAGTTATTTCGTGAGGGATCGTTTATAGCGGCTTTGTTAATTCTTCGTGGGATTATAGTGATAGGATCATTCATACAAGGCATCAAACATCAACAATAGAGAAATAGGGGATTCAAGACACAACTTGAATGCTTTTGTAATTCTGTTTAAAAATCTTATTTTGTTTTTCACACTGCAAACGGAACCCCCTCCCCCATTTACTATTTTCTTTACATTGCACAAATATTGTCTTGTTCAAACACAGTCCTTGTGGATTCGATCTTAATTATTACTTTGACACTATCGGTACACTTACCAAGAAGTCATCAAGAACTAGCTGAGTTCTACATTTACGAGATAGTTTGATTGCACAAAACTCCTTCTAGCATCGTCTCATATAGATATCTGAGATTCAAGTCAATATTTTGGGAAAGTTTTCAAAAAGCTATGGGAACTAAGCTAAAGTTGAGTTCTACTTACCATCCGCAGACAGACGGTCAAACGGAATGAATTATTCAGTCCTTAAGAAGTCCTATTGAAGGCATGTGTCATAGATCTGGGAGGTAGTTGGGATAGTTATTTACCACTGGTTGAGTTTACTTATAACACCAATTTCCATTCTAGTATTGAAATGTCACCTTTTGAAGCCTTGTATGGAAGGAGGTGTGGAATTCCCATATCTTGGTAGGAATCTGGTGAAGGAGTTGTAATTTGATCTAAAATAGTCTAATAGACTACTGAGAAGATTAAGATGATTCAGTAAAATATTAAGGCATCATAGAGAAGACATAAGAGTTATCATGATAAGCATAGAAAAGTCCTTGAATTTTAGGAAGGAGACCTTGTATTCTTGAGAGTCACCCGAGTGACTAGAATTGGTCAGGAATTGAAGTCTCCAAAGCTTACTCCTCATTTTATCGGTCCTTATCAAATTCTTAAAAGAGTCGGTGAGGTTTCCTATCAATTTGTATTACCACCATCTCTCTCAAACCTTCATAATGTCTTTCATGTCTCTCAACTTCGTAAGTATATCTCAAACGCGTCTCATGTGATTAAGTTAGATGAAGTGCAAATAAGAGATAAACTGACTTATGAGACATCACCCTTGTGGATTGAGGATCGAGAGGTAAAAGACTTAAGGGTAAAGAAATTAATTTGGTGAAATTTGTGTGGGGAGGATCCGTAGATGGTAGCATGACTTGGGAGCTAGAGAGTCGGATGAAAAAGTATGATTTCTGAGTTTTTTTTCTCAGGTAAATTTCGAGGATGAAAATTATGTAAGTGGGGGGAAAGTTGTAACAACTCATCTCGTGCTACAACTTTTATGACAAAAGGCCTCTAATTATTTTTTTCCAGACACAATTCCTCATGGGATTGGTATCCCTCCTGGTAATAGTATATTCTAGTTCCTGCCAAGTAGTGGCTTTGATTCCAATACTTGCGAGAGATGTCTATGCATACGGATGAAACACCAGACTCTAGGTGGAAAAATTTTGTGTTGGCCTTCTCGTTAAGAGGAGTGACTAGGAAAAAGTGGTTCCACTCAAACATTCTCCTTGAATCTGGGACTTCACTCACTTTCACTCAAACACTCTCCTAAGTGTTCGCATGAAAAAAATTATATGAAAGAATCTTTTAAATACAGTATTACATAAGAAATAAAATACAAAGACTCGACTCAACAAACTCCTAAAATAAGGAGAAAATTCTTAAAATACAAAGAATTGACTCAACAAATACAAGCCTAGAATCAAATGAGCCCATATCAAACTTTCCAAAAGTAGCACACTAGAAAAACACGAAATCAAGATGTGTTTGACAACTTTCGAGACATCTTGCTTGACAATTTTCCTATAAAAACAAGCCAATCTAAATGTAATTAAAAAACTCCCCCTTTAGATATTTGTATAGGCAAAACATAGATTAAACACTTATTCAAGAATGAGCATTAGAGATAAGTAGAACATGCCATAGATAGCACACGAGTAAAGATTCAAACATTATCCCAAAATAGAAGTATGTGTTTTCTCCCCCTATTTACTTTAAAAGAGCCAGCTAAAAACAAGAATCTAGCGACAACAAAAGTAATCAACGGAGAACAAATCTAATCTACGGGCAAAATGTTACACACATTCTTACATAAAATCTCCAAGATCCTATCTCAAGAACATAGACACATCAGAGATCACAACGGAACATCAAAATATCTTAATAACAACATCAATGAACATAATGGATACCCAGATAACTAGAAAACCAATGCCTACATTTCGATAATCCCTTCACAGACATTCTTCTTTGTAGGTGACATGACGATAATCTTTTAGAGATCCTTTGCTTCATGAATTAACTCCTTGAGAATATGAACTATCACATGCCTAGAAAAAGGAGAAATAACTAATATTTCTTCGTCAAATTCCATACCAGTTTCATCAACAGGAGCAACAATGGGTATTGTAGCGTCAGCAAAAGGTTTCCCAACAAAACATCTTATAACTAAAACTCTACACATCCGAGGCAAAACCAATCTCATAATCACAAGTAACAATATCATTATTTTAGCGACTCAAAATACTGCATATTAAAAAGGGAAAACCGATAGACAACTTGACAGAGTGCATATCAAATTGATGAAAAACATATCATCCACAATCCAAGGAAGCTCAAGTTCCTCCTTCGTACAGAAGATCAACAAGGCTAGGAATGATACTTGATCCATGAGATGTGGAAGTCCATTTGTCCTTTCCAATATTGTATAAGATTACATACTTCACATTCAAGTTGGCGGCTACCAAAAGACTTTTTGAAGGCCAATCCTCATATACATTACTACTAATTTATTGAGCTATAATCATCATCATTGTTTTCAACAGTTGATCATCACCAATGATCTCCATAATCTCATTGCATATATCTATAATTTATATTTAAGTATTTTTATCTTTTATGATATATTATTTATTGTAATTGTTCTGTTCAAGAACCATAAATGGATGCAATTGAAAAACTGATGGTCTTGAGTCGTGGTACTGATCTCCTTCACGATGACGTGAGGTGGACCTACATTGTTAGCACTCCAACACCCAAATTAGTTCAAGATTCAAGATGAGTGTAGTAAAAATGGAGATCAGAGAAAGTCCCTTATTCTTTGTGTGTGAATTGATTTTATACCTTGGGTCAAGTAGAGTGGTTTTAGATAAATAGTGCCTTAGTCATTTGGGTCTTTGCCCAGTTCAGAACAGTAATAAAATTGCATCATTTATAATATATTTAACCATTTAATTTTTAACTTATAGTTTTGAACCTTTAATTGTTAAAAATTAATAATTATCAATTGACTTTTAGTTATATTTTCAAAACTATATTTTTTATATTTAACTTTAAGATAGATTATAAATTAATAAAAAAACTCAAAAGACCCTTGGTTTTATTATAATCCAAATTCATTATGAAAAAAAAGTTCACACAAAACAATTTTTTTTTATTAGAGTATATGCATGATGACCATAACCTTAATAATGTTCAAGTTGTTCTAATTGTTAGTGTCAGAAGCCTAAATCGTTTATACAAAATCAATTTTAACAGGCGAAAGAATGTCATTCTATATTAAAAAATATTCAAGACTCTATTTCTAATTAATGTATAATTTAAGATCTTCTTGATAATTATTAGGCTAGTGAACTCTATGTTTAAATTTCTAAATCAAGACATACTATTTTGACAGTATGAGTTTGATACTTGGTTCCAATAATCATATCGCTCCACTAAAGTGTGGTATATGGATATTTTTTATGGGAAAATACTTAATTCATTTCATTACTAATAAGTTTTTTAATACATGTCGATACATCAATAAAAATGTGAAAACTAGCAAGAGATGGAGCCACCCGTGCCAAAACATGAGCAACATCATTAGCTTGTCTTCTAACGAACTTAACATGAGAGTTCCTAATAAAAAGTGATAATAAGAAATTACATTCAAAAGTAATAGCACCAAAATAAAAAACATTTGGTTGCTAATCAACCACATTATCCACTCCGCCTTTAGCATCTAGCTCAAAATCTACATTATCAAAACCCAGATCGTGCACCCATTTAATTGATGACAAGAGGCCTAAAGCTTGCCCTATATCTACATCAGTAATAGGGGAAAACCACTCAGTGCGAGCTGCAAAAAAATATCCCTCATTGTCTCGAATGGAAACATCTATTTCTACCTTGTTATTCGAAAAGGATGTGTCGATGTTGCATTTGAGAAGTCCATCAGAAGGTTTGCTCCACTTAATATCTGAAGACCTTTGATTTTGGTTATTATTTCTCGAACAAAGTTGTTGGGCATTCCTCCATCCTAATAACAAATGAGACGCATGAGTACAAATAGTGTTTAGAGAGTCTTCTATGCGTTTCAAGAGTTGATTATTCCTACATTTCAAGATACTCCACAAATGTTTGAGAACACTGCTTATTGATCTTGATTTAAGACCTGTATAAAAGAAGAAAAAAACTATTGTAACAAGAGAGGCATTGTCATTCAGCATCTTCCGCAACTTAGAAAACAAACACACTTTTTCCCAACATTCAATACTCTTTGGAAAATGTAAAAAATACATGCTTAACATCTTCATCTCCTTCACCACAACCACCATAATGAGTAAGACATTGAACGCCTTTGTCTATTAATCGCATTTTGGTTGGCACACAATTCTTGCATAAACTCCACAGGAAATTTTTAACCTACTGGAGGATCTTAACTTTCCAAAGAAGCTCCCACGTCTCATTAATCTTAAGACGTGAGGTATCAATAGCATCGTTTATACAGTAACTATAAACACTACGAACTAAAAAATTTCCATCCTTTTCAAATTTCCACATTAACTTATCCACGTGACCACTTCAAACAATGGTGCATTGAAAACCTTTGTCACTTATCCTCCCCCGACTAGAGTACAAATCAAGTTTGAGTTTCACTGTTTAGCATTACTATTCAACATATTCAAAACTTTTAGATTATCCATTATCGGGTTAGTCAGACAAGGATTATTTAACAAAGTTTTATCATATAACCATTTTTTGCCCCATAACGAAATATTCTCTCCCAATTTAATACTCCACTTATACCCACCCGCACCACAAATGTTGAACTCCAAATACTCATCCACACATAGCTGGGGTTGTGCCCGATGACTGAATCAAGAAAATCGCACTTAGGAAAATACTTAACCTTGTAGAGACGAGTGACTAAGTTACATGGATTTATCATGAAGCTCCAATCTTGTTTGCAAAGCATACCATACTTAAAGGTGTTAAGATTTTTGAAACTCGTACATCCATCATTCTTGGGCATAAATAAACGGTCCCAAGAAAGGCAACGAATACCTTTAGCCTAATATTGATTATCCCCCAGAGAAATTCATCATTTTCTCAATTTCATCACTTAAAGAGGATGACAATAAGAAAATACTCATTCCATAAGTCAAAATAGATTAAAAAACTGACTTGATAAGAGTCTCCCTCCTTGCTTTGAGATAGACTCCTACTACTTCATGAGTTAATCTTTTTCCAAATTCTATCTTTTATAAATTTAAAAGTTATTTTCTACTTCTATCAATCATATATGGTAAATCGAGATACTTGCATGTACCCAAAACTTGTTGAACTCCTAAAATATTAGCCACTGTATTTTTAACATTATGAGACACATTTCTACTGCAAAAAATTTCATATTTTTAAAAATTGATGACTTGGCATGAAACTTCATAAGTGGCAAGAATATTTTTCAACATATTTGTTTCATTAAAAACTACTCTAAAGACAAGAAAAAGAGATGAGATATGACCAGAGCATTTTTACAAATTTTTATGCCATAAATATCCCCCTAGTTTAGGCTTGTTTGATAAGCACTGAAAGACTTTCTGAACAGAGGATAAATAAATACTGAGACAAGGGATCACCCTGCCTCAACCCACGATCAAGAACAACTAATTTATCATATTCTATTTTTTATTAGTTTCTAATTTTTTTTTCCATAAAGTTTAGGAAGAAATCTAATTAAATAGACTTTTTATTTCTTTTCAATTTGAGCATATGTTAATTCTTTGAACCATCCGTACATATATGCATGAAATATGAGTATGCATAAGTATTTTTTAAATTTGTTTAAAAATTATTATGTATAATTCATTCTATTGTTTTGATTATTTTAATAAAGTTTTTTGTGTCACTGTTTAATTCACCTTTGAATGCAACAGGATGCTTTAGTTTAAGCAAAAGATTCAACTATATAATATGAGATTTTCGTATAGTGAATTATTTTTTAAGCAATATATTACATTATCTTAACATTTAATAAAAATATATCAATTTACAATTTAATATCAAACTAATGTTATCTTAAACAAAAGATTCAACTAAACTGTTAGAAAAATATGGTTAGGGTTTATTTTTGAAAATATAATTATTTAAATTTAAATTAATTCAATATAATATTTAAATGCAACATGATGATCATTGGTCTTGATGCTTTAGTTTAAGTTGTTATCATCCACAATAGAAAAGTCTGATTCCATACTAAGGAAATTTAATGGGATTCAATACTTGAGTTATTATTGTTTCGTAAATATTTTTTTTTTCAAAATTAAAAAGGAAAAAATCCTATTATATTTGAAAGTAGAAAGAACCTGCAATTAAGCGTATTTTGGTTAAATATTTAATAAATATTAGTCTTATGATTCTATGTAAATTTTACAAATATTACTTTTTATGAAATAATTTATAAAAATGATTTTTATTATATAATTTATAAATAAAAGAAAAACAAATTTGATCAAGATCATTCAAAATTAAAACACAATCAAATAATGTTTTATAAAGAATAATAATAACAAAATATTATAATTCAAGAATCAAGAACCAGGTGGTTATTTGAAGGAGATAACAATTTAAAATTCTATCACTCAGTTATCAATGCCAGGAGAAGAGATAACTCAATTTCAGCCTTGAACATTGGCTTAAATGAGAAAGACAGTGTGGAGAAAGTAAAGCAAGTGATTCATGATCATTTTGCCGAAAAATTCAAGAACAGGCTATTTGAAGGATTTAACATGGATCTAAGTAACATGGAAAAACTCATTGAGGAGGACAATGCCATGCTGACAGAGCCTTTTTATTTAGAGGATATCCTTGAGGCGATTAAGTCTTGTGATGGGAATAAAAATCCCGGCCCTGATGGTTTCAACTTGAAGTTTATAAAGAACACATGGGAGATTATAGGTGGAGACATCCTCAATTGTATTACAGAATTTCATGAAAAGGCAATTTTGCCTAAAACATTCTACTCATCTTTTCTAGTACTTATTCTAAAGTCTGATAATCCTCAAGCCTTGAAGGAGTTTAGACTTATTGCTCTGATTGGATGCATTCACAAAATACTATAAAAAATCATGGCTACAAGACTGAGTCGTGTGATAAGAAAAGTGGTATCTCATTCCCAGACTGCATTTATACAAGGCAGACAGTTGCTAGATGGGGTACTATTGAAAAGTATTTAGGGGGTGTTTTATCGTATCCACAGAGATTGTGTATATTGTTGTCGTTCGATAGTTAAAAGCATTTCAAACTTTAATAGTAACAAAGGTTTTGGGTAATTTCAAATCGGATCGTTTGCATTCGAATTTTAGAAATTAACGGTAAAAAGATTTGGTTTTTAGGGTTTGGTAAAACATGTCAAGATTAGTTTTCGGTAATCCGTTTCGTATGTATCAACTCGATCTAGCGTGTGAACTCATTAACAATACATATAACCACATATCCTCTCAACAAGTTTCTCTCGAACACTTGTTGTGGGATTTATCATATTGATCCTTTGTTGATCTCTCACACAAAATACCAATATGATAACATTCAAGTTCAATATTTATGAACATCAACATTCAAAACTATCTCTAGCCTTATGAATATTGATGGAATGAAACTTAGTTCAAGTTTAATACATTTCTCTCGAACATGAATTAAACAACATATAAACCATGTAAACAAAGTTTTTCTTCTATATATATCATCAACAAGGTTCACAAGCTTACAATCAAAATCAATACATACAAAATAATGGATTACCTACCACTAATCTTGACACAAGAGTGCTTAGCTACCCATAGACATGGTAGCTTGCTTGACAAGTAAGTAGCAAAGCTTTTGGAGCATCAATCTTCAAAGATTCAAGGATTGAAGCATAAAAGCTTTGAAAACTATGAAAAATAGTAACAATGGAGTTTTTCTCCTAAAACAAGCTTCTAGGTTACAAGAGAGTACAATGAATAGTGATGGAATTGCCAAAATATCTACCAAATATACTTAAGTATAAGTTCATCCCAGAACACAGCGCCGGGCGGTACATTGCAGTGTCGGGTGGTGGCCAAAAGTGAGACCACGTGACAGCTATAGTGCCATCTGGACCTCACAAAATATCTTTCAGCGTCGGGCAATGCAATCACTACGTCGGGCGATCAGTCTTAGGCCGGGCGAAGCCTGAAGAGGCGCAGCAGGGAACGCCTCTGTAATTTGAGACAAAATGATGCATCCTACGCCTTAGCAGCGCCGGGCGGTTGTGTAACACCCCATTTTAATTTATTTAATCGTCGTGTGTTATTTTATTTGTTTGGCCTGTTTAGGGTGTGTAGTTGAGCGCGGAGGTGTAGTGTCCTTAACGGATTGGGATCAATAGAGTAACTGGAGAACTCTGAAGAGATCTATTATTAAATGAAAGAGACAGATCAATAATTATTAGTCCAAGAGAGTATTTTAAGGTAACTCTAATAATTGATCAATTATGTTGAGATGACAAAATATCAATTGGAGGTATTTTACCCGGTTGGATTATATTATATAATAAGTAATATATATATATATATATATATTTGTTAGAAAAGAAAGAAAAGGAGAGAAGAAGAAGAAGAAGAAGAAGAAGAAGAAGAAGAAGAGAAGGAAAAGAGAGAAGAGGAGGAAGAGGAAAATTGAAGAACATCTCCGTTTCAATCGCGATTAATCAGGTAAGGGTGAGAAGTTCCAATTATAACTTGATTGTATATGTGTATATGCATGTGTTGGTTTGGTTTAATTTCAGTTGAAATGTTAGAGTTTTAACGTCTGTTAGAGATGGTAAATTTAGTAGAAATCATGATTTAAGGTTCCTAAGTGTTAATACCTGATAGATATAGGTTGTTGTACATTTAATTGGTAGTAAACTGATGTTTAGATGAGATTTGGAGTGGAATTGAGTGAAACCCGTAGCAGAAATTATGCAGGAAAATTATGGGTTTTCGCTGCCCATACGCGTAATGGGCAAGGAAATACGCGTATTGGGTAGGGCAATACGTGTATGGAAAGGGCGAAATGAGGGCATTACGCGTATGGAATCCATTTTACACGGCCCTCTGCTGAAACGCGTAATGGTACGCGTAAGGGGCAAGGCATTACGCGTAAGGAGGTAGGCATTACGCATAATGGATTTAATATGGAATCAAGATGGAATTTTTGAGAGAAATTAGTCTCTGCTCATACGCGTATCACTTTGGGCAATACGCGTATGGAGGGCGAGCGAGCAGGGCAATACTAGTGTGATCAGGAGGATCGGGTATATGTATAACTGATTGATATATATGTGTGTTGTGCATAATTCTTGTTATGTATGTGGTATGTTGAATCGATTGGACAATGGTGGTAATACTATTGTGTATTACGGTGGGTGTGTATCTCACGTGTGATCAGGAGGATCGTGTACACGTATAATTGTTATTATACATGTGTGTTGTATGCATATTTAATGTCGTGCATTCATAGTGTCGGTGGTGATGAATCATTGCTCAGGAGGAGTGTATGTGATTCATCCGAACTCCATTGTGGAGTGTGGTGGGATAAATCATTGCTCAGGAGGAGTGTATGTGATTTATTTGGACTCCAATGTGGAGTTGTTATGGAGGCAAATCATTGCTCAGGAGGAGTGTATGTGATTTGTTCGGACTCCAATGTGGAGTTGTTTTGGAGATAGACCATTGCCAAGTAGAGTTGTATGTGGTCTATCCGGATTCTATTATGAATCGGGTTCGATTGAATGAACCATGTTGTGTGGTACCCCTTGCATTGAGTTGCATTGGATTATTATGTTGGTTGTTCAGGATCATCGTGAGCCCAGTGGGGAGTATAGCGATGTATCTATGTTTCCTGCGGGAATTGGTGGGTTCTTGAAGGATCACTATTGATGTGTTATTTATACGTCATATCTATGAATATGAATATATGTTGTGTTTTAGTGTGAGACATATATGTCATGTCTGTGAAAATGAATATATGTGATGTGTTGGTGTGTTTATATATATATATATATATATATATATATATATATATATATATATATATATATATATATATATATATATATATATATATATATATATATATATATGTCATAACTTGTATATATGAATATATGATACCGTTGTATGCTATATGTGTTAGCATGTGGGGTGTGGGAGAGTTGAAGAATATATGTGAATTATCTGATTACATATTATTATACAATCTTGATTTATGTTGTTATTTCTCACCCTTCTGCTGGAATATGTTTTTATGGCATAGTGCAGATTAGTCGCTATAGAGGCGTGGAGGCAAGTGGAAGAGGTAGATCTTCATTTTGCCTAGATCGTTGGTGTCTGCTCTGATACGTAACACGAGAGTCGGGGGGGTGGAATGTTTTTTTATTTATGTTTATATATGTGAATATATATATATATATATATATATATATATATATATATATATATATATATATATATATATATATGTGTGTGTGTGTGTGTATATATTGGATAAGTTGTATGTATATTTTGATGTTATGAAACAACTTATTTTATAAAATGAGTCAATTATGGATCGTTCCGCTTTATTCCATAATTGAACTTCCCTTTTGTTAGAAAAAGTTTCTTGTTATTATTTACTCCATTTTGTGTTATGTATCAAAGTGATGAGCAGGTGAATGATGTTTTTCTCAAATATGGCATCCTTATTTCTGTCGAAAATTTTTTATTCACTCTGATTTAATTATGCATTATTTATAAGCTAGATGGGAATTGGGGTGTTACAATTGGTATCAGAGCAGGTCGGTCCGTCCGGCCAAGTTGTTGAGTCGGTGTGGCATGACAGTTGAATACTGTCGATGTTGTTTGTTCCTTAGTACGTGATATGTGTGTGAAACACTGGCAGTGCTTTTTGGTTTCTAATCTTTGTCTTCAGGATTGAGAATGAGTTAAGTGGGGGAGAAGCTGGTGCTTCTCCAAGTTGCTTCAGTGGTGGAGCGTTGGTTGGAAGATTATATGTGTTGTTTGGACAGTGTTGTTTCCGATTCCGGAGGGAATGTGGAGGTAAGGTTTATGTCGACTAAGGATTTGTGCCTTAGGTAGTTTTGTGCACAAGATGCAAGAAATGCTATTATAGCCTGGTAAAGATGGTTTATGCCCCATCATGATTGTCGGTTGTCTATTGACAAATTGAGGAACTGATCACCTTTAATATCTTGTTGATAGTAAACGGAATTATGTTGGATGGAATAGGCGTGTCTTTCCGGCTTAGATAGTGTGTGTAATGAATTGTTGGGAGTTAAGAAAATGATTATGGATTGTTTTGATGAGTTGATGAAGATTCTTTTATTGGAAGGTGAGGTGTATTAGAGGCTTTGGTATATTGGTCAAGTCGGGATGTCTCTGAGGGAGAACGATCGGGCATTTTGATGGTTGCTCCTCAGAGGGTAGAGAGTGAACTTAAATTGGACGAAGGTGAATAGTTACGGTTTATATCTACAAAGTAAGTAGATAAACTCTTAGAAGATGAGACTAAGATGTTTTTGATATTAGTGTTTTGGAATTAACAGGGAAGCCACGGTGAAGGGCTATCAGTGGTGTATGATTTCCAAATGGGTTTCTGGATGGAATAACAAGCAAGATGTGTATAATGGTATTAAGGCTATGGAAAGCAAAACTTAGAGTTTTGATGAGTTTTGGGAGTTATTTTTGGTTGATGGTTTATACATGTTGGCATTTGTGAAATTTGGATTGTCCATAGAATGAAACTGTGTATGGATTACTGATAGTTGAATAAGGTAACGATTGGTAGTAGGTGTCCACTTTCGAGAATAGATGATTGGAATCACAATTGTTTGGAACGTTTGATAAGAGTGGTGAATTTGTGTGAGTTGAGGCTTGGATCGATTTCATGTGACTGGTTATGTTTCTTATCATCGGACTAAGTTGTTATTTACTCGATTAAGCTTGTATGTGAGTATGGACAAGTTTGGATGAGGGTTGGTTTGGTTGGGCATTACAATGTTCAGTGATATTGTTCGATGTTCGTAATGTGTCTGGAATGGTTGTGGAGTATAGGAATCGTATCTTCCATTTCTAATGGGATAAGTTCGGAGTGGTGTTCATTGAGGATATTCTGATCTATTATAAAATCAGAAGGAGATTATGTAGGGTGTTTGAGATCGAGTTGCAAGTGTTGAAAAGAAAGGAATTTTTATGTTAAAATATTCAAGTGAGAATTTTGGTTGAAAAAGGTTAGTTTTCTTGGATATGTTATTTCTGATGATGGTATTGTTATGGATCCATCGGAAGTAGATGCAGTTTTACATTGAGAGGCTCCGAAGTCGGTTAAGGTGATTAGGGACTTTTTGGACTTTAGTTGGTTATTACCGGGGGTTATGGAAGGCTTGTCCAAGTTAACATTTTCGTTACTTCAGTGGACTTGCAAAGGGTAAGTCGTTTGCTTTGGAAGTTCATTGTGAGGAAAGTTTGAGATGGCTAAAGTAGGATTGTCTACGGCTCCAGTTTTGATTCTGCGTGATCCTAATAAACCGTTTGTGAGGTATTGGGATGCGTCTTTGACGAGTTCGGTCAGTGTGTTAATGTAAGATGGTAAATTCGTGGCTTATGCTTTACGACAATTAAGGATTCATGATTTCAAGACGACTGCGGTTACTTTTGTGTTGAGAATCTAGAGGTATTATTTTTATGGTTTTGAGTTTGAGATGTTTAGAAAATCAAAAGAATATTGAGTACCTGTTGGGTCGGGAATGAGAGAGTATGAGACAATGAGGATGGTTGGAATTCTTGATGAGTTAAGTCGAAAGTTTTTCTGCATGTCTGTGTTGATGGTCAGAGGATTAGAATTAATTGGACGGTTCAAAGACTTGTGTCTGGGGTGTGAGATAATACTGTAGAGTGTGAGGTTGGGTATGCTAGAGAGGAACTATGATTTTGCTGGTGAATACTAGAGAGAGTCAGAAGTTGGATATGAAATTGGTAGATTTGATTGTTGCGAGTAATCAGAGTACGCAGTGGAAGCGTGATGTGGCACATTTCGTATATGCGTGTGTGACTTGTAAGAGTTCATAGGTTGAACATGGGAAACATGTAGGAATGATGAGACCATTGAACGTTTCAGAATGGAAGTGTTAGGTGAAAGGTTTAAATATTATTCATGGGCTACTATATGTTCGATTGGTGAATCGTAGCATTGTGTAATAATGTGGTGTGGCAAGGATGTTGGTATTATGGTTAGGTAGAGGTTGTTGAAGCGATGTTGTGTCATGGAACTTTATGTTCTTGTTTTGTTGTTGCCTCGTTTCCATCGTGATGGTTCGAGTACGAGTAGCTAATTCCTATGTGGGGAATTAGGGGAGGGTTACCTATGGTGAGGGTAACAATTTGGTTGTGTTCGGGTTCTAGAGTGAACCTATGTGTTCGTAACTTGAGTATTCTTTGAGTCGTGACTTAATTGTCAAATGCAGTATATGGGCATTGCGTCTTGTTGTTGCTGTTAGCAAGGTGGTTTGTCAGTTTGTATTATTCGTGGTGTGCCTAGTGTTGCCATGATAGTTGGTTAGTCGGATGCGAGAGTCATATCCGGAGTTGTTCATCTCAACTACATTTTCGAGGACAAAAATATTTTAAGTGGGGGAGAGTTGTAACACCCCATTTTAATTTATTTAATCGTCGTGTGTTATTTTATTTGTTTGGCCTGTTTAGGGTGTGTAGTTGAGCGCAGAGGTGTAGTGTCCTTAACGGATTGGGATCAATAGAGTAACTGGAGAAATCTGAAGAGATCTATTATTAAATGAAAGAGACAGATTAATAATTATTAGTCCAAGAGAGTATTTTAAGGTAACTCTAATAATTGATCAATTGTGTTGAGATGACAAAATATCAATTGGAGGTATTTTACCCTGTTGGATTATATTTTATATATATATATATATATATATATATATATATATATATATATATATATTTGTTAGAAAAGAAAGAAAAAGAGAGAAAAAGAAGAAGAAGAAGGGAAAGAAGAGAAGGAAAAGAGAGAAGAGGAGGAAGAGGAAAATTGAAGAACATCTCCGTTTCAATCGCGATTAATCAGGTAAGCGTGAGAAGTTCCAATTATAACTTGATTGTATATGTGTATATGCATGTGTTGGTTTGGGTTAATTTCAGTTGAAATGTTTGAGTTTTAACGTCTGTTAGAGATGGTAAATTGAGTAGAAATCATGATTTAAGGTTCCTAAGTGTTGATACCTGATAGATATAGGTTGTTGTCCATTTAATTGGTAGTATACTGATGTTTAGATGAGATTTGGAGTGGAACTGAGTGAAACCTGTAGCAGAAATTATGCAGGAAAATTCTGGGTTTTCGCTGCCCATACGCGTAATGGGCAAGGAAATACGCGTATTGGGTAGGGAAATACGCGTATGGCAAGGGCGAAATGAGGGCGTTACGCGTATGGAATCCATTTTACACGGCCCTCTGCTGAAACGCGCAATGGTACGCGTAAGGGGCAAGGCATTACGCGTAAGGAGGTAGGCATTACGCGTAATGGATTTAATATGGAATCAAGATGGAATTTTTGAGAGAAATCAGTCTCTGCTCATACGCGTATCACTTTGGGCAATACGGGTATGGAGGGCGAGCGAGCTGGGCAATACGCGTATGGGTGAGGGCAATACGCGTGTGGCCAGCGTAAGTGCAGAATTTTGCCGTTCGCGATTTCTTTCCCGATTTCGCGTCCGATGCGGTTCCTTTTGGTCTGAGAGGTTGAGGTAGGTGTCAGAACTTGTTGAACCTTGGATTGGTGGTGGAAATAACCAAAAATTTAATTTAGGTTGATTAATTAGATAATTAACTAATTAAGGCCTCGTGAGGTATTTTTCCTTAATTGTGTGTATTATGATGAACTGTTTTGACAATTGTGGTAATACTAGTGTGATCAGGAGGATCGGGTATATGTATAACTGATCGATATATATGTGTGTTGTGCATAATTCTTGTTATGTATGTGGTATGTTGAATCAATTGGACAGTGGTGGTAATACTATTGTGTATTACGGTGAGTGTGTATCTCACGTGTGATCAGGAGGATCGTGTACACGTATAATTGTTATTATACATGTGTGTTGTATGCATATTTAATGTCGTGCATTCATAGTGTCGGTGGTGATGAATCATTGCTCAAAAGGAGTGTATATGATTCATCCGAACTCCATTGTGGAGTGAGGTGGGATAAATCATTGCCCAGGAAGAGTGTATGTGATTTATCCAGACTCCAATGTGCAGTTGTTATGGAGGCAAATCATTTCTCAGGAGGAGTGTATGTGATTTGTCCGGACTCCAATGTGGAGTTGTTTTGGAGATAGACCATTGCCAAGTAGAGGTGAATGTGGTCTATCCGGATTCTATTATGAATCGGTTTCGATTTAATGAACCATGTTGTGTGGTACCACTTGCATTGAGTTGCATTGCATTATTATGTTGGTTGTTCAGGATCATCATGAGCCCAGTGAGGAGTATAGCGATGTATCTATGTTTCCTGCGGGAATTGGTGGGTTCTTGAAGGACCACTCTTGATGTGTTATTTATAAGTCATATCTATGAATATGAATATATGTTGTGTTTTGGTGTGAGACATATATGTCATGTCTGTGAAAATGAATATATGTGATGTGTTGGTGTGTTTATATATATATATATATATATATATATATGTCATAACTTGTGTATATGAATATATGATATCGTTGTATGCTATATGTGTTAGCATGTGGGGTGTGGGTGAGTTGAAGAATATATGTGAATTATCTGATTACATATTATTATGCAATCTTGATTTATGTTGTTATTTCTCACCCTTTTGCTGGAATATGCTTTTATGGCATAGTGCAGATTAGCCGCTGTAGATGCGTGGAGGCAAGTGGAAGAGGTAGATCTTCATTTTGCCTAGATCGTTGGTGTCTGCTCTGATACGTAACACGAGAGTCGGGGGGGATGTTTTGTTATTTATGTTTATATATGTGAATATATATATATATATATATATATATATATATATATATATATATATATATATATATATTTTGGATAACTTGTATGTATATTTTGATGTTATGAAACAACTTATTTTATAAAACGAGTCAATTATGGATCGTTCCGCTTTATTCCATAATTGAACTTCCCTTTTGTTGGAAAAAGTTTCTTGTTATTATTTACTCCATTTTGTGTTATGTATCAAAGTGATGAGCAGGTGAATGATGTTTTTCTCAAATGTGGCATCCTTATTTCTGTCGAAAAATTTTTATTCATTCTGATTTAAGTATGCATTATTTATAAGCTAGATGGGAATTGGGGTGTTACAGGTTGCGCCTTCTTGCGCCTTAGCAGCGCCGGGCGGTCCAAGGGGCCTAAAATGCGACACGCGAGCTTTCTGTTTTGAGCGTTTCCTTGCGAATCAAGCTGTGATCTTTTCACCTAAAATGCTATAAAAATACAAAAACACATCAAAATACCTAATACTTATAAAAATGCAAGAATCGCTTAATTAATATTTCGTTTCCTGATTAAAGCGATTAAAAGAGCTTAAAGGCATCAAAATCAATTATGAAAATAAGCACTTCTTGACACCTAACAGGTACTGGTGGCCAATGAAGTTCATGACTATGTCATTAAGAAAAAGAAAAGAGGTTAGATGTTCAAGGTGGATTTTTCTCAAGCTTACGATTGTGTAAGTTGGAGTTTTATGTTCAAGGTGTTAGAAGCAATGCAGTTTTGTCCTCTATGACAAAGTTGGATCAAAGGGTTAATTTGTAACAGTTATGGTCAGTTTTGGTTAACGGAAGCTCTTCTAAAGATTTCAAAATTAATAGGGGTCTTAAACAAGGAGACCTGTTATCTCCATTTCTTTTTGTCTTAGTCACAGAATGCTTGGCATTACTAATTAAGAAAGCAAAATATTGTAACATCCTTAGTGGTTTAAAGATTGAAGGGGATACATCTATTAGTTTATTACAGTTTACTGATGATACATTGATTATGTGTGATGAATCATGGTCCAACATATGGGCGATAAAAGCAGTTCTCAGAGGCCTGGAAATTTTGCTGGCTTGAAGGTGAATTACAGCAAAAGCAAATTAATGGGACTGGGAATAGAGGACAACAAGACTGAAGCTGCAGCAACCTTCTTGACTTGTAAAATTGGAAAGTTCCCCTTTAGATTTTTAGGGTTGTCTGTAGGAGGGAGGCACAAAACTGTTGCATTTTGGAAACCAGGCATTACATCTATTAAAACTCGGTGATCTTATTGGGGGGAGGATGTTATCCATTGGAGGAAGGGTCACAATGATCAATTCAGTCATTGCTAATTTACCAATACACTTCTTATCATACTTCTTGGCACCGGTCAAAGTTGTGAGAGAAATCAAAGCAATTCAAAGAAGATTTTTATGGGCAAGTGGGGGGGATAAGAGAAGCATAGCATGGGTGAAATGGTCACAAGTTTGTAAGTCAAGAAAGCAAGGTGGACTAGGTATAAAAGATGTGACGATTTTCAATAGAGCTCTTGTGGCAAAATGGATTTGGATAGTGTATAATGAACCTACAGCAATTTGGAGTGATATTCTTAAGGCCAAGTATGGAGATGAATTCCATAATTTACTTCAAATACGGGATACAAGAAATTCAAGACAATGCTTGAGGTGGTGGAACGATGTAGTCTGCCTGACAAAGCCGTCAAATGATCAAGGAGTATTCAATATACTAACTTAGAAAGTGAGGAATGGTAGGAGTACATTATTTTGGCATGCTCGATGGATTGGAGGAACAACACTCAAAGTTTAATACCCTGATCTTTACAATTCGTCTCCTTCTCAGAAAATTTTAATTAGTGATGTGGTGATTGGATAGATAATAAATGGAAATGGGACCTGGTTGGTAAGAATGTGCTATTGAATGATGAAGTTGATGGGACTAGTACAGAACTCATGCAGATTATGGAGGAAGTTTCGTTGAAATATCAAGATGAAGATGTGATATTGTGGCTCAAGGATTATGATAATAAATTCAGTGTGAAATTCTGTTAAGAGGGACTGGATCAAAAGGAAGAGGAAGACATAGATGATAAGTTGATAGAAGCACTGGAAGTAATGTGGAATGCTAGGATTCCTCTTAAGATTAAGGTTTTTTATTGGAGATTATTCTTGAATAGGCTTCCAACTCGTGAAAATCTTGTTAAGAGTGGTATTATAAATGATCCACATCAGATGGCTTGTGTATTCTGTTTTCAGGTGGATGAAGACATAACTCATATCTTCTTAACCTGTCCTAAGATCAATTTAGTTTGGAAGGAAATCGAATCATGGTTGGGTGTCAAATATCATAGAGGATCCAATTGTATAGAAGATTTTTTAAGCTGGGCCGAAACTCCTAAATTTGGATTGCTGCTGAGACACATTTGGTTGGTTTCATGCTGGTGCATTTGGAGATTTAGGAATCAAGTAATATTTAATTATTACATTGTAATACCTAAAGATATATTCCAAGGGATCATGCTTTCTACTTGGAAATGGAAGATTTTGAATACAAAGAAAAAATCTCTTGGTAATTTAGATGATTGGCACAAGTGGCCATCATATTTTTATTGAAAGTTCAAGGAGTATTGTGTTTGTTTAGTCATTAACACTATTCTTAATGGTTCATATGTTGCTGTCAAATATAGTTAGCAGGTTTTTTGCATTTTGGAGTAGTTCTAGGATCATTCTTGGTTAGAATTCTACTTACTTTGTACCTGCATAATTGCAAGAATTTGTTACTGTAGCATGACAGTTGATGTATTTGGTTTGGGGTCATTACTTTGACCATTTTAATGAAGATTGAGTATTAAAAAAATAAAATATTATAATTTATATTTTTAATAATTGATAATTAATAATTCTTAATTAAATATGAAATAATTAAGTCAATTTAAATTTTATTTTTCATTGTCATATCTTCTAGGGAAAACATCAATTTTTATAACTATTCTATTTAAACTTGTTCAACTTTTGTTGATGAAAATGGGAATTTTGTTTTACGATTCTGAATTTTATTGAAATAATACATTATAAAATCAATAAATTTAATTTTTTTTTTTTAAATTATCACAAGAACAACTATAAAATATTCAATATCACTAAAATCTTTTTAAACAAACATTAAAAAATCACTAAAATTATATTAACACAATTTTCCAAACAAAAATGTGACTTACATAGCCATAGATATGAAATTGATATAATTTAACTAAATAACAACAATAATAATAACCAATGTTTTTAAGAAAAGAAACATGAAATTGATAAGTGACTACATCGAGTTAGCAATCTTCATCATTTTCCTCCTTGATTATTCTTTCATTATTCGAATTTATAACCAAATTATTTAACTCTCCATTTTCTTCAATTTCTAGAGCCACATAAGTATCTAGTAAAATATGTAACTTGTTGTTGACTCTGAAAGACCAAATGTTGACGTTTTGCTTTTCTTTAAAATTATTTTCCTTCAAAACAAGTGTCCAATCTTGCACAATATTGTAAACACTAGTGGTGTTCATGTTCCACTTCTTCAAAGACATTGTGAACTCTTTATGATTAGGATCCAACACAATCACTTCTAAACAAAGTGGTTTATCTTGTTGATCCTTTGTATTTAAAACCGACTTTTCTATTTCAGTAAGAAAATCATATTTAATTTGTGAAAGTGGCATTGTGTAACACCCTTTTCTACCCCCACAAATGTTGCAGCAGAAACAACTCAAATATCAGAGTAAAGTATAAAAATCACTTCAAGGGTGCACATTTCTCATTTAAATCAAATTAATACACTTGCCCTGTAAACAAAAGAGTTTTCCTCAAAATAACTCAAAAGCCTTCACATGGCAGTGGAACTCAAAATTCTCAATTAAAAGGTTTTCAACAAACATCGTAATAATCCAAAAAGGTTTTCAACGTATAAAACCATATCATCAAATAACAACAAAATAAGAAGAAAACATAGTTCGACTCAAAGGACCCCAACCCGATGTTACACTATCAGAGCAAGACCCTCTAAATCGACCAAAAGCAAATAAACTTCAAGATCCTCGAAAGCATCCACAGTTAAACCTGATCACCTGCACGTTACCCATGTGGAGGCAACATTCAAACAGGCAGGGTGAGTAATCACAATTCATAATAATCATTATAAAACAAGATATACATAAAATGGCATTATCTTCATATACAACATCTTCAGGGTCATCACAAGGAAACATCAAAATCACGAACAACATCATAAAATACAACAATGCTAATTAAATGCAAATGCACAACAAGACTCATCCATGTGGTACCAATCGTCATAATAGATGGACACTAGGCCATCAACCCTTCAAATATCCCCGTCAATAAGATTGATCCCGTAATTGGAACCGGAGCACATCATAATTACCTCATATCCGCACAATGGGAATGAAGCGTCGTCATAGAGTATGCACATGAATGTATGATACACAACAACACTAATCATCATCATCAATAAACATCAAAATGTGCATCACCATTCATCAATCCTCATACAAATCATGTCATCATATATTCATCAAAACATCACAAATCAACACCTCAATATCATCAAGAACATCATGGTAAATCATCATAAATATCACAACATCCAACACCAGAACAGCACAGCAACAGAAACGAAATTTTGCGAACATCAGACGTTCGCTCCAGGATTCGCTAGGCGAACCCGTTCGCTAAAACCTTCGCTTAGCGAAGCGGCCAGCGAATCCCACAGTCACCATGTAACACCCATTTTAATTATTTAGTCATCTTGTATTAATCTTTAAGTGCGTCCTTGGTTGGGAGAGTGTTGAGTGCGTTTACTTGTTGACCTTGGCTTAGAGGGTAGATTATTGGAATAAAACCTTAGACTAATAATAATAGAGACATAATTAAATAATAATCATAATTTCAGTAATAATAGAAATATTATTATTATTATTATTATTATTATTATTATTATTATTATTTGGAATTAATTAAAATAAGAAATTAAGGGATTAAGAGAGGTTTAGGGAATTAGGAGAACAGTTTCACGATTAACGAAAAGAGAGAACAAAGGAGAAGAGAAAGAACAAGTGCTAGGGCTTGAACCATCTTCCCCAATTTGTCAATTTTGCTGCAGAATTCGAGGTAAGGGGGGGGGGGGGGGGGAACTGTTAAATATTGGTGATTTACTCATGATAGGGTAGTGGGAATTCCTTAATCCCGTAGGGTTTTATATCCATGATTGTGTTGTGATGAATTGTAGAGTATGTTTGATTTAATTCTGAATTCGTACATCTGTTGATATGTATTTTCTGAATTTCTCGCTGATAATACTGTGGTATTTGAATCGGATCTGGTATGTGGTGTGTTGTTCCTATTTTTGAAGAACGATTCAAAGTGTTGGATCCATAATTGATGTAGTAATCATAGGATGCAAGTGAAAGAAGACTATTTTAACCTAAAATCAAAGTAGAAGAGACTATAGGACTAGTTGAGAGTGAATAAGTGATGAAAACGCAGCAGAGAGCAGAAAGATGAGCTCGTTGGTCGTTCGCGTATGAGATATGGCCGTACGCGTAACAAAAGAGGTCGTACGCGTATGAGAACAAGGAGGAGGGAGCCTTACGCGTAAGAGAAGTGGGAAAGGAGGGGATTACACGACCCTCTGCCCGTACGCGTATGGTTTACGTATGCTTGGCAGGGCAATACGCGTATGGGGATCTGAAGATGAGATTTTCTTGGAAAGAAAGCCTCTGCTCGTACGCGTATGATAATGGGTAGTACGCGTAGGGTAGAGTAGGGGAGGGTGAGCAATACGCGTATCAGATGCAGCCTTACGCGTATGGGTGAACGAGGAAATGACCCATACGCGTATGACCTGGGTCAGTACGCGTATGGACTGGTAGTGTGCAGAATTTTACCGTTTAATGATTTTTTTTCCTGTTTTCGCATCGGTTTCGATTTCTAATGGATTGAGAGGGTGAGGGTAGAAGTCAGTTGCGGAGGAATAATAATTTGGTGATGAAAAGAATAAGTTTAATAATTTTAAATTGATTAATTGATTAATTAAGTATGGTTGTATATGAAGTAACATTGACCATGTGGATTGATGATATATGTGGATGTGATCAGTAGGATCGTGTGCATGTAAACATGCTTGAATAGATGTGTTGTTGCGTATAATTGAGTCATGCATATTCATGGTGTTTTGGTGGGGATGAATCATTGCTCAGGAGGAGTGTATGTGGTTCATCTGTACTCCTTTAAGGAGAATGGTGGGGATAGATCATTGCCAAGTAGAGGTGTATGTGATCTATCCGGGGTTCGATTGAATGAACCAATGAGTCGGTACCGCATTGCATGTGTTGAGTTGCATACATTGTTAATAATGGGCAGTAGGCCATGTTTGATGATTGATGATGCTTGTGTATGATGACTACCTGCTTATCATGTATTTATTCACCTATAATATTTGAACGTGATTTCTCACCCCTTTGTTATTGTTGTGTCTGTGCTTCTTCGGAAGTACAGATAACCCAGGTACTTAGGTTGCTCGGATGTTCGTGTTGCCTGTTCGAGTCTATAGGAGTGCTCTGATACGTAACATGGGATGTCAGGATATTTTTATAGTTGTTTGATTTTATTTACATTCTTTGTTACGTATTCCATTTTATTGAATTACTTTATGGAGAACCTTGTATTAAGGAACTATTGGTGTATTTGGGCGGATGGCCGTGAATTTGAAACTATAATGATTATTTCCGTTGATTCTTTATTCAAATTAATACAATAAAGAGCTTATATTGGTTTTGATGATGTGACATTCCACTCTTGGTGAAAAACTCTGATTTTAAAGTATTATTTAGTATTTTATTTTAAATGGGGAAAGTGGGGTGTTACAATTGGTATCAGAGCAGGTCGGTCCGTCCGGCCAGGTGTTATAGTTGAGTCTGTCCTTAGAATAGGAGTTGATTTTGTGTTCTGACCTTGTGATGATTGTTGTCCAGTATGGTAGGAAGGAATGATGCTGCTCTTGCTGCTGCTATGCAAGCCATGGTACAAGCTGTAGAGAATGCCAACCAGGGTGGAGGTGCTCAGTTTCGTGACTTAGCACAGTTTCAGAGCAATAAGCCGCCTACATATGAGGGAGGTATCTTGGAACCAGAGGCTGCACAGAAGTGGCTGAAGGCTGTGGAGAAGATCTTCAGGACCATAGAGTGCAGTGATGCTCAGAAACGGTTTGGTACTCATATGTTGGAAGGAGAGGCTGAGGCTTGGTGGGACAACAGTCGTCAGAGATTGGAAGCTGCAGGTACTGAGATTACTTGGGCTGTGTTTTAAGCTGAGTTTCTGGAAAAGTATTTTCTGGAAGACATTCGTAGTGCGAAAGAGGTTGAATTTTTGGAGCTGAAGCAGGGTGATAAGACTGTGGCTGAGTATGCCACTAAGTTTGAGGAGTTGGTTCAGTATTGTGCTCATTATAATACTGAAGAAGCTATGACGTCGAAGTGTTTGAATTTTGAGAACGGGCTGCGTCCCGAGATCAAATTGGGAATTGCTTGTCAGAAGATAAGAAACTATCCAGAGTTGGTAAGCAGAAGCAGAATTTATGATAATGACAACAGAGCCAGGATTGCTCATTACAAAGCTGTGAATGAGAAGAAAAATAAGTAGAGATTTGGAGGTACTCCTTACAGTGCTCCAGCTGATAAGGGGAAACAGAAAACTGATGGGGGAAGAAGCCAAAGGAGAAGGGAGCAGGTGTTGATACTCTCAAGTGCTTCAGATGGGGTGGCGCAGGTCACCGTGCTAACAACTGTCAGAAGGAGGTGAAGAAGTGTTTCAAGTGTGGCAAAGTAGGTCATGTTATAGCTGATTGCCGAGCCACTATACCTACTTGTTATAATTATGGAGAGAAGGGTCACATCAGCACTCACTGTGAGAAGCCAAAGAAGTCTCAGGCGTCTCAAACTAGTGGGAAGGTGTTTGCCTTGGTGGGAGCCCAATCCACTGAGGAGGAGCGTTCCGTCAAAGGTACTTGCTTTATTAATGATGTTCCTTTGATTGCTATCATTGACACGGGTGCAACACACTCGTTTATTTCTGTTGATTGTGTGAAGAGATTAGGGATTGTGCCGTCTACTTTAGAGCAGAGGATGATGATTGAAACTCCATCTATTGGTTCCGTGGTTACTTCTTTGGTGTGTTTGAAGTGTCCACTGACTGTGTTTGGTAGAGATTTCAGAGTGGACTTGATTTGTTTGCCACTAGGTAATCTTGATGTTATTTTGGGGATGAACTGGTTTGAGTTCAACCGGGTGTATATTGATTGCTTCAGGAAGACGTTGCTGTTTCTTACTCCTGAAGAGGAAGCATTAGTAGATTCGTTATCTAGCAAGGAGTTGAGGGCGTTGTTGGAAGATGAAGCAAAGCTGTTTGCAGTATTTGCCTCGTTATCTGTGGAAAGAAAGACTTCTGTTAATCAATTGCCGGTAGTTAATGAATTTCTTGAAATGTTTCCAGATGACATCACAGAATTGCCTCCGACAAGGGAAGTTGAGTTTGCTATTGATCTTGTACCGGGTACCAGACCTATCTCTATGGCACCGTACAGGATGTCTGCATCAGAGTTGGCAGAGTTGAAATCTCAGGTCGTGGAGTTGCTCGATAAGAAGTTTATAAGACCAAGTGTGTCGCCGTGGGGAGCTCCAGTGTTGTTGGTGAAGAAGAAGGATGGTAGTATGCGTCTGTGCATTGATTACCGTAAGTTGAATAAAGTAACCATTAAGAATAAGTATACACTTCCTAGGATTGATGACTTAATGGATTAGCTGGTAGGAGCTCGAGTCTTCAGCAAAATTGATCTGAGGTCGGGTTACCATCAGATTAGAGTAAAGGAAGGTGATATTCAGAAGACTGCTTTCAGAACTCGCTGCGGACATTACGAATATGCAGTGATGCCTTTCAGAGTGTCTAATGCGCCGGGTGTATTTATGGAATATATGAATCATATTTTCCATTCTTATCTGGATCAGTTTATTGTTGTATTTATTGATGATATACTGATCTATTCTAAGTCTGACGAAGAGCATGCAGGTCACTTGAGAATTGCATTGCAGGTGTTGAAAGATAATAAATTGTTTGCAAAGTTCTCGAAGTGTGAATTTTGGTTGAAGACCGTGAGTTTCTTGGGTCATGTGATTCCTGGTGATGGTATAGCGGTGGATCCCTCTAAAGTAAGTGCAGTACTTCAGTGGGAAACTCCGAAGACCGCAACGGAGATTAGAAGCTTTTTGGGTTTAGCAGGTTACTATAGAAGATACATTGAAGGGTTTTCCAAGTTGGCATTGCCATTGACTCAGTTGACCAGGAAGAATCAAGCTTTTGTCTGGGATGCTGCCTGTGAGGAAAGTTTTGAGTAACTGAAGAAGAAATTGACTACAGCACCAGTGTTAATTTTACCAAGTCCGAATGATTCTTTCGTAGTGTATTATGACGCGTCTAAGATGGGATTAGGCGGTGTGTTGATGCAAGGTGGCAAGGTTGTGGCTTATGCTTCAAGACAACTAAGGGTGCATGAGAGGAACTATCCTACTCATGATCTTGAATTAGCTGCAGTGGTGTTCGTGTTAAAAATTTGGAGACATTACTTGTATGGATCAAGATTTGAAGTGTTTAGTGATCACAGGAGTTTGAAATATTTGTTCGACCAGAAGGAATTAAATATGAGGCAAAGGAGATGGTTAGAATTCTTGAAGGACTATGACTTTAATTTGAGTTACCATCCAGGAAAAGCTAATGTTGTGGCAGATGCTCTGAGTCGGAAGATAATTCATATGTCTGCCTTAATGGTGAAGGAAATGGAATTGATTGAACAGTTCAGAGATTTGAGCATGGTTTGTGAAACTACACCAGGAAATATCATATTGGGAATGCTGAAAGTGAATAATGACTTTTTGGATGTGATAAAGGACAATCAGAAACTGGATGTGAATTAGTAGACTTGATGCCTACAGAAGGAGATGACCCTGATAGTGACTTTAAAGTGGATAATGTTGGTGTGCTGAGATTCCGGGGCAGAATTTGTGTATCGGATAACGAAGAATTGAAAAGGGCAATCTTAGAGGAAAGTCATCGGAGTAGCTTGAGCATTCATCCAGGAGCTACAAATATGTACCATGATTTGAAGAAGTTGTTTTGGTGGTCCAGTATGAAGAGGGACATAGCACAGTTTGTCTATGCTTGTTTGACATGTCAGAAGTCAAAAGTGGAACATCAGAAGCCTTCAGGATTAATGCAACCGTTGGAAATCCCTGAATGGAAATGGGACAGTATTTCGATGGATTTTGTTACTGGTTTACCAAATACGGCGAGGGGCTTTGATGCTATTTGGGTAGTGGTGGATCGACTTACAAAATCCGCACATTTTATACCAATTAACATCAGTTTTCCGTTGTCGAAGCTGGCAGAAATTTATATCAGGATAATTGTGAAGTTGCATGGTGTTCCGTCGAGCATAGTGTCGGATAGAGATCCGAGGTTTACTTTAGAATTTTGGAGGAGTCTGCAGGAAGCCTTGGGTTCTAAGTTGAAGTTGAGCTCGGCTTATCATCCACAGACCGATGGTCAGTCAGAGAGGACCATTCAGTCGTTGGAGGATTTGCTGAGAGCCTGTGTATTGGAAAAAGGTGGTGCGTGGGATACTCATTTGCCATTGATCGAGTTCACGTATAATAACAGTCACCATTCTAGCATCGGAATGGCACCTTTTGAAGCTTTGTATGGACGGAAGTGTAGGACACCTCTGTGTTGGTATGAAACAGGTGAGAATGTGGTGCTTGGACCAGAAATTGTCCAACAGACTACTGAGACGATTCAAATGATCCGTGAAAAGATGAAAGCGTCTCATAGTAGGTAGAAAAATTATCACGATAATCGAAGGAAGGAGTTGGAATTCAGTGAAGGTGATCACGTATTCCTAAGAGTTAACCCAGTGACCGGTGTGAGTCGTGCTTTGAAATCCAAGAAGTTGGATCCTAAGTTTATTGGACCGTCTCAAATCTTGCAGAGAATTGGTGCAGTTGCTTATAAGTGGCATTGCCACCGGAGCTTTCGAACTTGCATGATGTGTTTCATGTGTCGCAACTTCGGAAGTATGTTTCAAATCCGTCTCATGTGATTCAGATCAGGGAGAACCTTACCGTAGAGACGATGCTCTTGAGGATCGAGGATCTTAAGATGAAACAACTCAGAGGAAAGGAGATACCTCTGGTGAGAGTAGCTTGGGGAGGTGCTGCAGGAGGCAGTGTGACCTGGGAACTGCAAAGCAGGATGCGAGAGTCGTATCCAGATTTGTTCCCATCAGGTAATTTTCGAGGACGAAAATAATTCAAGTGGGGGAGAGTTGTAACACCCATTTAATTATTTAGTCATCTTGTATTAATCTTTAAGTGCGTCCTTGGTTGGGAGAGTGCCTGAGTGCGTTTACTTGTTGACCTTGGCTTAGAGGGTAGATTATTGGAATAAAACCTTAGACTAATAATAATAGAGACATAATTAAATTATAATCATAATTTCAGTAATAATAGAAATATTATTATTATTATTATTATTATTATTATTATTTGGAATTAATTAAAATAAGAAATTAAGGGATTAAGAGAGGTTTAGGGAATTAGGAGAAAAGTTTCACGATTAACGAAAAGAGAGAACAAAGGAGAAGAGAAAGAACAAGTGCTAGGGCTTGAACCATCTTCCCCAATTTGTCAATTTTGCTGCAGAATTCGAGGTAAGGGGGGGGGGGGAGAACTGTTAAATATTGGTGATTTACTCATGATAGGGTAGTGGGAATTCCTTAATCCCGTAGGGTTTTATATCCATGATTGTGTTGTGATGAATTGTAGAGTATGTTTGATTTAATTCTGAATTCGTACATGTGTTGATATGTATTTTCTGAATTTTTCACTGATAATACTGTGGTATTTGAATCGGATCTGGTATGTGGTGTGTTGTTCCTATTTTGGAAGAACGATTTGAAGTGTTGGATCCATAATTGATGTAGTAATCATAGGATGCAAGTGAAAGAAGAAGATTTGAACCTAAAATCAAAGTAGAAGAGACTATAGGACTGGTTGAGAGTGAACAAGTCATGAAAACGCAGCAGAGAGCAGAAAGATGAGCTCACTGGCCATTCGCGTATGAGATCTGGTCGTACACGTAACAAAGGAGGTCGTACGCGTATGAGAAGTAGGAGGAGGGAGCCTTACGCGTAAGAGAAGTGGGAAAGGAGGGGATTACACGGCCCTCTGCCCGTACGCGTATGGTTTGCATATGCTTGGCAGGGCAATACGCGTATGGAGTAGCCATACGTGTATGGGGATCTGAAGATGAGATTTTCTTGGAAAGAGAGCCTCTGCTCGTACGCGTATAATAATGGGTAGTACGCGTAGGGTAGAGTAGGGGAGGGTGAGCAATACGCGTATCAGATGCAGCCTTACGCGTATGGGTGAACGAGGAAATGAGTCATACGCGTATGACCTGGGTTAGTACGCGTATGGGCTGGTAGTGTGCAGAATTTTACCGTTTAACAATTTTTTTCCTGTTTTCGCATCGGTTTCGACTTCTAATGGATTGAGAGGGTGAGGGTAGAAGTTAGTTGCGGAGGAATAATAATTTGGTGATGAAAAGAATAAGTTTAATAATTTTAAATTGATTAATTGATTAATTAAGTATGGTTGTATATGAAGTAACATTGACCATGAGGATTGATGATATATGTGGATGTGATCAGTAGGATCGTGTGCATGTAAACATGCTTGAATAGATGTGTTGTTGCGTATAATCGAGTCATGCATATTCATGGTGTTTTGGTAGGGATGAATCATTGCTCAGGAGGAGTGTATGTGGTTCATCCGTACTCCTTTAAGGAGAATGGTGGGGATAGATCATTGCTAAGTAGAGGTGTATGTGATCTATCCGGGGTTCGATTGAATGAATCAATGAGTCGGTACTGCATTGCATGTGTTGAGTTGCATACATTGTTGATAATGGGCAGTAGGCCGTGTTTGATGATTGATGATGCTTGTGTATGATGACTACCTGCTTATCATGTATTTATTCACCTATAATATTTGAACGTGATTTCTCACCCCGTTGTTGTTGTTGTGTCTGTGCTTCTTCGGAAGTACAGATAACCTAGGTACTTAGGTTGCTCGGATGTTCGTGTTGCCTGTTCGAGTCTATAGGAGTGCTCTGATACGTAACACGGGATGTCATGATATTTTTGTATTTGTTTGATTTTATTTACATTCTTTGTTACGTATTCCATTTTATTGAATTACTTTATGGAGAACCTTGTATTAAGGAACTATTGGTGTATTTGGGCGGATGGCCGTGAATTTGAAACTATAATGATTATTTCCGTTGATTCTTTATTCAAATTAATACAATAAAGAGCTTATATTGGTTTTGATGATGTGACATTCCACTCGTGGTGAAAAACTCTGATTTTAAAGTATTATTTAGTATTTTATTTTAAATGGGGAAAGTGGGGTGTTACACACCACACCAAAACACCAGAAACCACCATCTGTCATACTCGCTGGTTTATTCGCTAGGCGAAGCTACTCGCTGATTCATTCGCTTAGCGAGACTTCCAGCGAATCCCCCCTTCTACTCCAGAATCATCTCAGTCTCCACACTCAAGTTATCGCGCACTCGCTGCGCTGTTCGCTTGGCGAACATTCGCCTAGCGAAGCGATGGTTTGCTTAGCGAATATGTGATTACAACAAATTGGTGCTACGCATCAGTAGCTCTACAGCCTCAAAGGTACCTGCGATTACAGCTCCAAATGACCCAAAAACATCCCTATAACAGTTCTAATGCATCACGGAGATCAACGGCATAAAACCGACGTCTATTAGGTCGATTCGGGACCCTACGGGAACCTTAAATTCCCTAAACCTTCAAAACTCTCAAGCTTCCTATAAACTCCATAAATCCCTTCACCACAAGATTGAAACTACAACAACGGGGAAATCTGCCCCAAAGGTCTATTTTTGTCTGATTAAATTTAACCCTTAATAATCGATTCACAAAATACCTTCAAATCATCAATTCGTCACAAAAATCCCACAAACGCTCAAACACAAAACAACCACTTCAATTACATCGAATCCTATAATGAAAACAATGAAAGACAATTACTCCCCATACTTTAGATTGTCAATCCGATGTGTTTTCTCTTGAGTTTTTTGGAAACCTTCACGAATTCCTCGCCTTTTCCCATTTTCCTCAGAGCTCTCCTTCTTTTCACGGTTAACCAAAAATGAACCCCATCTCAAAATCTTCCTTAAATATTCAACCTAACCCTTGGGCCTCAAAATTGAGCTTTCTCCATAATGCCCTCACTAACTCTCTTCAAATGTTCGTCTTACCCTTAATTCCTCTAATATTATTTAAAATAAATAATAATACAATATATTCCGTAATATATACTATTATTTAATTTAATAACCAAAACTTCACAAAAACACCGACATCGACACAATCCACCAAAAATCACAAAAATTCACGAATACAAAATTTAAATAAATATTCTTACAAAATTTGGGGTGTTACAACCCTCCCCCACTTAAAGGATTTTCGCCCTCGAAAATTACCTCAAGGAAATAGAGTCGGATACGACTCCCTCATCTAATCTTCACGTTCCCAAGTCCAACTTTCGCCAGCTGGTCCACCCCACAACACCTTCACCAAAGTTATGTCTTTACCCCGCAGTTGCTTTATCTCTCGACCATCGACACACACAGGCAATGCTTCCACAATCAGATTATCCCTCACTTGTACATCATCCATCTGAATCACATGCGACGGATCCGAAATGTACTTCCTCAACTGAGACACATGGAACACGTCATGCAAATTCGCAAGTGACGACGGTAAAGCAATTCGATATGATACCTCTCCTATCCTCTTCGATATCTGATATGGACCAACAAAACGTGGAGTGAGCTTTCTAGACTTCAAGGCTCGACCCGCACTAGTCACTAGCGTCACTCTCAAAAACACGTGATCTCCCTCTTGGAATTCAAGTGCTTTCCTCCTCTTATCATGGTAACTCTTCTGACGACTCTGTGAAGCTTTCATCATTTCTTGGATCATCTTAATCTTCTCAATCGTCTCTTGCACAATTTCAGGTCCGAGTATAGCACTCTCACCCGATTCATACCAACACAACGGAGTCCTACACCTTCTTCCATACAAAGCTTCGTAGGGCGCCATTCCAATACTAGCATGAAAACTATTATTGTAAGTGAACTCAATCAATGACAAATGGCTATCCCAAGATCCTCCGTGATCCAACACACAAGCCCTTAGCAAATCCTCTAAAGATTGGATAGTCCTTTCTGTCTGACCGTCCGTCTGCGGATGATAGGCAAAACTCATCCTCAACTTAGTACCCAAGGTATCTTACAAACTCTTCCAGAACCTCGATGTAAATCTCGGATCTCTATCCGACACAATACTCGAAGGTACCCCATGTAACTTTTCAATCTCTTGAATATACATCTCGGCTAACTTTTGCATACGATGATTAATCTTCATCAGCAAGAAATGAGCCAACTTAGTTAATCTAGCCACGATCACCCAAATTGAATCATTTCCCTTAGCAGTCTTCGGCAATCCCACCACAAAATCCATGGAAATACTATCCCATTTCCATTCTGGAATCCTCAACGGCTGCATCATACCTAAAGGCTTATGATGCTCAACCTTCGACTTCTGACAAGTCAAACACGCATAAACAAACTCCGCAACATCCTTCTTCATACTTGGCCATCAAAACAACTTTTTCAAATCTTGGTACATCTTCGTAGCACCAGGATAAATACTCAACCTACTTCAATGTCCTTCTTCCAGAATGCTCTTCTTAATATCTGGGACATCTGGAACACACACCCTATCTCTGAACATCATCACACCATTTTCGTCAATCCGGAATTCACCTCCGTTACCTTGGTTAATCAATGTCAATCGGTCAACCAACTTTAAATCAGACTGCTGTCCCACTCTGATTTCTTCCAGAATACTACTAGTCAACTTCAACATTCCCAACTTCACACTGTCAGGAGTCGCTTCACATACTAAACTCAAATCTCTGAATTGTTCAATTAATTCCAATTCTTTCACCATAAGCATCGACATATGCAATGAATTTCTGCTCAATGCATCGGCCACTACATTTGCTTTGCCCGGATGATAACTCAAATCAAAATCAAAATCCTTCGACAGCTCTAACCACCTCCTCTGCCTCATATTCAATTCCTTCTGATTAAATAAGTACTTCAGACTTTTATGATCACTGAACACCTCAAATTTAGAGCCAAACAGATAATGTCTCCAAATCTTCAACACAAACACCACCGCGGCCAACTCCAAGTCATGTGTAGGATAATTCCTCTCATGCACTCGCAATTGTCTCGAAGCATAGGCAACAACCTGCCCATTCTGCATCAATACTCCCCCAAAGACCCATCTTCGACACATCACAATACACCACAAAAGATTCAATCGGATTAGGTAAAATCAACATTGGAGCAGTAGTCAACCTCTTCTTCAACTCCAAAAACTCTCTTCACAAGCTACATCCCACACAAAAGTTTGACCCTTTTGAGTCAACTGAGTCAGAGGTAATGCCAACTTAGAAAAGCCTTCAATAAACTTGCGGTAATAACCCGCTAATCCCAGAAAACTTCGTATCTCAGTCGCACACTTCGGAGTCTTCCACTGTAACACAACATCAATCTTAGAAGGATCAATAGCAATCCCTCCACTCGAAATCACATGGCCAAGGAAACTCACTTCCTTCAACCAGAACTCACACTTGGATAGCTTTGCATACAACTTCTTCTCTTTCAACACTTGCAACACAGTTCTCAAATGCTCGACATGTTCTTCTTCAGATCGAGAATATATCAAGATATCATCAATAAACACCACCACAAACTTATCCAAATACTCATGGAAAATCCGATTCATATACTCCATGAACACACCAGGTGCATTGGATACACCAAACGGCATCACAGTGTATTCATAGTGACCATACCTCGTTCTGAAAGCCGTCTTCGGAATATCACCAGGCTTAACTCGAATATGATGATAACCAGACCTCAAATCAATCTTGCTAAACACACAAGCACCTACTAATTGATCCATCAAATCGTCGATTCTCGGAAGCGGATACTTATTCTTGATAGTCACTTTATTCAACTGTCGATAATCGACACACAACCTCATACTTCCATCTTTCTTCTTCACTAACAACACATGAGCACCCCACGGAGAAACACTTGATCGAACAAACCTCTTCTCAAGAAATTCTTCCAGTTGCTTCTTCAACTCACTTAACTCAGAAGCTGACATCCGATAAGGAGCCATCAACACTGGACTCGTACCGGGTATTAAGTCCACTGCAAACTCTACTTCGCGCTCTGGAGGCAAATCACTGATGTCATCTGGAAACACATCTGGAAAATTCACAGACAACAGGCAACTCCACACTCGCAGCTTCATGATCAATTTGCAATGATGCAAACATTGCAAACACCAAAGCTTCATCTTCCACAAGTTCGTCTACTTGCTTAGCAGATAAGAACATCAACTCCCCACTATCATCAATCTCAGGAAACTCTACAATCTTGTTATAACTTTTGATATGAACCCGGTTGAACTCCAACCAGTTCATTCCAAAGATCACGTCAAATTGGTGCAAGGATAGGCACACCAAATCCATCACAAAGCTTTTCTAAAAAATCGCCACAGAACATCTTAGACACACAAGGGTAGTAGTAACAGAACCATTAGCTGGAGTTTCTATTACCATATTCCCATTCATATTAGACAACTTCAAACCCAATATATTAGCATATTCAAGCGAGATAAAATAATGAGCAGCACCAGTATCAATAATAGCAACCAATTCGATATTATTAATAAAACATGTACCTCGAATTAGGTTGTCCTTCTCTGGCACTTCTGCACCACTTAAAGCAAACACTCTGCCACTGGTCTGAGCAGCAGTCGCAATCTTCTTCAACTTCTGACATTGAGTACTTCACCATAATTGAAACAGGTCGGACCCTCATCTTTGCAATCAGTAGCTCGATGACCCTTCTTACCGCATCTATAGCACCTCAGCACATTATTGGTGCGCACATCAGCACGGTGACCTTGCTCGCCACACTTATGACACTTTCCAGAAGCGGGAGCTGCTCCCCCACTTATCTTTTTCCCATATGAAGCCTTCTGCTTCCCTTTGTCAGCTGAAGTCGTATAAGGCTTACCCCTATACTACCCTTTCTTCTCACTCAACTGCTTATAGTGAGTAGATCGAGCTCGGCTATCCTCGTCGTAGATTCTGCTCTTGTCAACCAACTCAGCATACCTGCGGATCTACTAATACCCAATACCCTGCTTAATATATAGTCTCAGCCCATTTTTGAACTTGAGACACTTGGACATCTCAGCATCAGCACGATTGTAGTGCGGACAGAACTTCACCAAAGCCTCAAACTTCGCGGCATACACTGCCACAGTCATATCTCCTTGCTTCAGCTCAAGGAATTCCACTTCTCTCTTAACACGAGCATCCTCTAGAAAATACTTCCCCCGAAACTCCTACTTAAACACATCCCAAGTTATCATAGTGCCAACATCCGTGAGTCTCTGACTGGTGTTATCCCACCAGTCCTCAGCCTCCTCTTTCAGCATATGCGTTCCGAACTGAACCTGTTGCTCGTCAGAACACCCCATCACTTAGAAGATCTTCTCGATCGCCTTCAGCCACTTGTGTGCACTTGCTGGATCATGCGTACCCATAAAAGTCGGGGGATTGTTCCTTTGAAACTTCCCCAAAGCACGAAACTCATCAGGCGCTCCACCATTTGGATTGAGTTGCGCCACCACATTAGCAAACGATTCTAACGCATTAGCAATCGCACGATCATTTCTTCCAGCCATCCTTCACACCACCAACAAGGTTAGAAGAACTAAAACATCGACAGTGTACACACACTCGTCGACTGACAGGGGACTGACATCACGTAAAAACCTGGCTGGACGGACCAACCTGCTCTGATACCACTAATGTAACACCTTTTTCTACCCCCACAAATGTTGCAGCAGAAACAACTCAAATATCAGAGTAAAGTATCAAAATCACTTCAAGGATGCACATTTCTCATTTAAATCAAATTAATACACTTGACCTGTAAACAAAAGGGTTTTCCTCAAAATAACTCAAAAGCCTTCACATGGCAGCGGAACTCAAAATTCTCAATTAAAAGGTTTTCAACAAACATCGTAATAATCCAAAAAGGTTTTCAACATATAAAACCATATCATCAAATGACAACAAAATAAGAAGAAAACATAGTTCGACTCAAAGGACCCCAACCCGATGTTACACTATCAGAGCAAGACCCTCTAAATCGACCAAAAGCAAATAAACTTCAAGATCCTCGAAAGCATCCACAGCTAAACCTGATCACCTGCATATTACCCACGTGGAGGCAACATTCAAACAAGAAGGGTGAGTAATCACAATTCATAATAATCATTATAGAACAAGATATACATAAAATGGCATTATCTTCATATACAACATCTTCAGGGTCATCACAACGAAACATCAAAATCACGAACAACATCATAAAATACCCCAATGCCAATTAAATGCAAATGCACAACAAGACTCATGCATGTGGTAACAATCGTCATAATAGATGGACATTAGGCCATAAACCCTCCAAAGATCCCCGTCAATAGGATCGATCCCGCAATTGGAACCGGAACACGTCATAATTACCTCATATCTGCATAATGGAAATGAAGCGTCGTCACAGAGTATGCACATGAATGTATGATATACAACATCACTAATCATCATCATCAATAAACATCAAAATATGCATCACCATTCATCAATCCTCATATAAATCATGTCATCATATATTCATCAAAACATCACAAATTAGCACCTCAATATCATCAGGAACATCATGGTAAATCATCATAAATATCACAGCATCCAACACCAGAACAGCACAGCAACAGAAACGAAATTTCGCGAACAGCAGACGCTCTCTCCAGGATTCGCTAGGCGAACCTGTTCGCTAAAACCTTCGCTTAGCGAAGCGGCCAGCGAATCCCACAGACACCACACCAAAACACCAGAAACCACCATTTGTCATACTCGCTGGTTTATTCGCTGGGCGAAGCTACTCGCTGATTCATTCGCTTAGCGAGACTTCCAGCGAATCCCCCCCCTTCTACTCCAGAATCATCTCATTCTCCACACTCAGGTTATCACGCACTCGCTGTGTTGTTCGCTTGGCGAACCTTGGTGAACATTCGCCTAGCGAAGCGATGGTTCGCTTAGCTAACCTGCGATTACAGCAAATCACTGCTATGTATCAGCAGCTCTACAACCTCAAAGGTACCCGCGATTACAGCTCCAAATGACCCAAAAACATCCCTATAACAATTCTAATGCGTCACGGAGAACAACAGCATAAAACCTACGTCTATTAGGTCGATTCGGGACCCTAGAGGAACCTTGAATTCCCTAAACCTTCAAAACTCTCAAGCTTCCTATAAACTCCATAAATCCCTTCACCACAAGATTGAAACTATAACAACGCGGAAATCTGCCCCAAAGGTCTATTTTTATCCGATTAAATTCAACCCTTAATAATCGATTCACAAAATACCTTCAAATCATCAATTCGTCACAAAAATCCCACAAATGCTCAAACACAAAACAACCACTTCAATTACATCGAATCCTATAATGAAAACAATGAAATGCAATTACTCCCCATACCTTAGATTGTCGATCCGATGTGTTTTCTCTTGAGTTTTTTGGAAACCTTCACGAATTCCTCGCCTTTTCCCTTTTTCCTCAGAGCTTTCCTTCTTTTCACGGTTAACCAAAAATGAACCCCGTCTCAAAATCCTCCTTAAATATTCAACCTAACCCTTGGGCCTCAAAATTGGGCTTTCTCCATAATATCCTCACTAACTCTCTTCAAATGTCCGTCTTACCCTTAATTCCTCTAATATTATTTAAAATAAATAATAATACAATATATTCCGTAATATATATTATTATTTAATTAAATAACTAAAACTTCACAAAAACACCGACATTGACACAATCCACCAAAAATCACAGAAATTCATGAATATAATATTTAAATAAATTAAATAAATATTCTTACGAAATTTGGGGTGTTACACATTGAAAGACGATTGTTGTATTCGCTGAGATCTATCTTAAACATTGTCTGACACATAATATATTTGATATCACTACCATCTAATATATTGATCAAGTTTTTGAGATGAATAGGAAATTCTGGTAAAGGCAATGATTGAGTTTGCTCTGCGTGTTTTGTTTAATACACTCTTCTTTGAAACCTTTGGTTTCACCCTTCTTTTTTCATAAGATCTGCAACACTCATCATTTAGGGATACTTTGTTTTGATGTCGACTTTTTCTCCTTCCACCGTGTTTGATAAAACAAGAGGTAAGTTTGTTTTTAAATACAAACTTTCTTTGATCTTCTCTATTTTTGTTAATTCTTCTTTAGTATAATATTGTGGAGCAAGTTGGGATAATATCATATTCATATTAGTGATATTTCTTATCTAGGTTTCTTTCACAAATTCCATGTTTTGTAAAAGTGCTTTGATCTCGCTTTGACGTTCCTTTTCCATTACACTTTCTATATTTCGTAACAATATTGCTGTTTTGAATGGGATAGTAAAATTTCAAATTTAACTCAAAACAAAATAAAATTATATCCTTCAAATAAAATAATTAAACACAAACCAAAATAAATTTAAAAAAAAACAAATTTTTAATTAAAAGTTTAAAAGAAGAATTAAGTATCCGAAAAATATGAGTGAATAAAATATCGTAAAAGTTTTATAGTCTTCTTTGCAAAGGTTTATGAGCAAAGGCAAAACAACAATGAAAACATTGGATTAAAAATTCTACTCACAAGAATACATATAGAACTAGTGGGAGACCTGTGCATTCGCACGGGTACTAGTATAGTACGCGCATTTTTTCCAAATTATAATAAAAATAAAATTAAAAAATTAAAATTTTCAACCAAAAAAATTATTATTTTTAAAAAATATAATAAATTAGTGCCTGTAATCAACAACAAATTTGACCCCGTATATAAATATTAAATTTTTTTTGACATTACTTATATATTTGAATGTATATAAGAATATTTGAATCAACAAAGTATTTTTGTAGTATTTTTTAATATTTATGAATGACAAAAAATTTGTCCCAAAAAAAATATAAATAAAATTATCTATTTAAAAATAAATTAGTATAATAATACGATTTCAAAAACATTGAAAGTTGTATTAGATAAATGAAATGTTTAAGTTTTTTTAACTGATAAGACAATTATGTTATAAGAGATGATATAATGATCAATAAATTTATGTTATTCAATATTTGAATCAGTAATAAAGTTGATCCTGTTTATGACAATACTGTTTGTTATAGTATATAAAAATATTTTAATGAAAAATAATTTTTTTTCCGTATATAAATATTATTTTTGTTTTGACATGATTTAGAAATATATTAGAGTCAATAGTGAAGTTGTTCCCGTTTATGAAAATATTAAAATAATAATATTATTTTTGTTTTGATAGTATTTATAAAAACAAATAATAAACAATGTATTTTTCCTGTATATAAATAATTAATGTGTTTTTACAGAATGTATAAAATTATTTCAATGAACAGTAAAGTTGTTCTTGTATACCAAAAAAATTAAATCAATAATAAAATTATTTCCGTTTATGACAATATTAAAGTTGTTCCGTTATATAATTTTTGTTTTAATATAATTTTTAAAAATATTTGTATTAATAGTAATTTGTTCCATATATAAAATATTTGAATCAATAATAAAGTTATTGTCGTATATAAATATTTGAATTATGTTTAATATTTTTTTATCAAAAGAAACATGTTTAATTAATGCACATCTTTTTCAATTAAACTAGTCATCAATTATTATATTTTAAAAATATTTAACAATAGTTTAATATGCCTATTCTATTTTGTCATTTGAAAAATTATATTATATTTTATAGTATTTTTTAAATCCAACCGGTGCATATTACTATCAAATTCATATTGGCTAATTCATAACGTAGCTAGAATAATTTGTCTAGGAATTTGAATCTGGTCAACTAAACTAAAACCCTGTTATAGGCAATTGTAATAAGATGTTCAATTTCTAGAAGAACTCATCCATTTGAAAACAACTATTCAAGTACATTTACATCAAGCTTATGCTTCAATACAATAATATGAAGAAATGATATAAAACAATACAAATAAAGACACATTCAAACTTCATTACAGTTGTAACAAAAGAAAGAAAGTAAATAGAAAACTATAACCATATCCTCTTTTCTGCATAACAACTTATTCCTAGAGGCTCAAATCAAGAATCTCCTTTTCTGAACCATTAGGCAATGTAACAGTTTTTTAGTCAGAAGTGTTAAGCTCATCCCAAACTTTAATCCAAGTAGCCATAACACCACCGCGTCAGCCACCACCAGACAAGTTGGTGGTTGAAGAGGAGGAACTTGCCCCAGCACCAGCTGCATCATATCATAATCATAATCACAGTGCTCTTATAAGGAGCAGTGGCAATATCACTAATGAAGATGCTCCCAAAGTACAAGTAATTAATATTAGTGGAACAAACAAGACTAAAATCAAATTGTAATTCAATTATTCAGTTATTGAATTATCTGATTATTAATTACAAAAGTATAAGCATGACAATAACTTGATAAATTGTAATTCTCAATCAAACCGATCAAGTGATTCCTCGAAGGTGTAATTGACATCCAGGTATAAAGTAGAAGATTCAACTCCAAAAGAAGGTTCAATCCCAAAGTTGGTGTGGTCACCTTTCAGAAACACTGAGTGACAGATTGCTAATCCTACATTCTCTGGAAAGAGCTCTCTACAACATGTATCAAACCACTTATTACCGTTATGTCCTTGATAAGTTTCTCCTCTAGAATATAAATTTTGTTGAGGGTCTTTCCAATCTTTTTTCCCCATAGAATTTTGTTTAATGTCTTTGAATCATCCATAGTTTTAATAATGTAGGTTCCAATGTCTTCTTCCTTGTTGAACACCGCTGCACATGTTCAACAGAAATTTAACCATAGAAAATTAGAGGCTCTGTGTAGTCCACTTTGCACATTCTCAAAGACGACTATGTATGTAACGTTACCTTTTTGGTTGCCATCACCTTAAGATAATGACTTTATCTGTTGGTGGAGTTGTGGCACCAGGTTGGATTGGACAAATGAGGGTAGAAAATAGCCAGCAAAGAAGTTGGTGGATACATAGGTATATGGTATGCCTTCATTTGTAATCTTATGTCGAATTTGAACTTTAATGGCAAATACAGATTTTGATGGCTCAATGGCATGGACACGTTCCATGTCGTTCCCAAATTATGTTGGAAAAAATCTCTGAAGACAAGTAGCCATAATATCCAAGTAGCCAAGTAGCCATAATATCAGCAATCCAAGTAGCCATAATATCCAGACCAAAGAAATAAAAACATAGCGTACATTTTTTGTATGAACGAACCGTTACATTAAATGCGTTGCCACCATTCTCCACATGGATCTCCATCACTTGAAACCCACCCAGGTAGAGGAGGAGATCCCATTGAAGCATGTAAGTTATTAAGTGCAGCAACTAAAACACAATCAGAAAAATTTAGAACTCCAATAAAACCATAGATATATGACATAAACAATCAAGAATGTGTTGTAAGCATTAATTCATAAATATTATGTTCTAGTTCCCAGTCAGCCACATAGCCCTTGACACACCAATCAAGAGAAAGACATAATATTCAATGCACAGTTACCAGCTATGGACACTAAAACAGACATAGATACCACTAATAATTTGAGCAAATGTAAGTGACTAAATGTAACCAATGTGTCTCTATTAAGCTGTACATCGGTCATGCCTTCGGTCTGAAATGATACACAGATATTGGTTAACAGGGTTCAATATTCGTAGTTGAAATCTGGAGTAATATACTTGGAGACAAAGTTAAAAAGAATCCTTACCATCAGTGGGAGCAGTGAGAGCATTTGAAATATGAGTCATACAGAACAACAAAAGTCCCAATAAAACATGTCTATAGTTCTTCAAAATAATTCTCTTCCATCATGAATGAAATCACAAAATAAACAACATGAAGCATCAGCCAAAGAGCTCTAATATTTAACTCCTTCATCAGTCTTTTGCGAAAAATTAAAAATAAATTCGTTACTGCAAATGACATAATATGTACATTAAATAGAAGATATGTTCTTTTACCATGATCTAACAAAACTTCATTTTGAAAGTAGAAAATATTACTGTAAAAACTTGTCTGATATTGATGTTGATTCTTAAAGTTTGAATATAGTTTAGGAAACAAATTAAGATCATTTTCTTGCATCAAATGTGTCTCGAGATGGCATATGTCAGCATTTTCTTTGTCGGTGAAGATCCGAGGAACACCTGCAACATGCATAATAAGACAATTTCCAATATTACACATAATTTAGAAGCTAAACAAATCACATAAGACACATTTTTTCATAAGGCAAATGGATTTTATTAAAAAACCGTAACACAAAATCACAAATTGGTAAGGTTGGGAGAAAAGTCTACGAACTAAAAATACAAGCATCGTAAAAGTAATAGAAGTTTTGATATTGAGATGTCGGTAAATTCACATGAATATTGTTAACCAAATTCACACGAAGATTGTTAAGCAAGTTACTGTCAATAAATCGGTAAGAGTAATAGAAGTTTTGATATTGAGATGTTTCACTACCTTGATATTGTTGGTCTGTTATATCAACAGAAGCTGCAAATTTATCTGCTCCATTCACAACTACGTCGTGCAAATTTGTATCAGATTTGTTGTTGTCGTTGTCATTCTTTGTGAATTTCATAACCGTGTCTGTGTTCTTAGGATGTATCGTACCAGGACCGAATACGGTTATTGTATTTCCTTGCTTTTCTGTTGTTGTAGGTCCACATTTTACTACGGCAGTATCATCTTCAAATGTCCTTGTTCTCCAACTTGCATTGGTATGCGGAAAAAACTCATTTTGTGCCGAGTTTGGATTAATTATGTATGGAACCTTCTCATTAGGAGAAGTCAGAGGTGAAGGTTTAGAATCTGAATGATTATTGAAACCCCAAGATGATTGTTTTGGTTTTGCATAAGGAACCTTCGAATCGTAATGTAAGTTACCCCAAAATTCATATTAGTTTCATTTAATCATTCTAAAAAGGAATGTAATGTAAATATAATAACATTTGACAGAAAATTATAAATATAATAAAATTTGTAAATATAATAACAAATTCTGCTCCATCCAACATTTGCTCACAACATATACATATGCCTCAAAATATAATAACATTTGACAGATGCCCCATCCAAATTCTGCTCACAACATATAGATATGCCTCCAAATAATCCTAGATGTCTACATACATCACAATTTAAATACTGCACTGCAACAATTTAGAGAGAGAGTCAAATGAGATTCATAATCATATTTTACAAACACGGGAAAAGATTGTGCATATTCTAACTCATTTAGAATTTCAACTTCATTATCTGATGATCAGTTGGATGATCTATCATCTAGTTCATCCCCAAGATATGCAATAAGGTCATCACTCTCATCACTACTATCGATGTCAGATGAATCTGTCACAACACCCATATGTATTATTACCATCCAACTAAGCCAAATTAGGAGAAGAGATAACATCTATAAAGGCAAGTAAAAATAGAAAAAATGTGGTAGTAAACATTAAAAGTCTTCCCAGAATTTTTAGCATAAATATGGCATACTTGAGCACTCAATGCTGGCATTGGTTTCCCCTCAATAAGAGTTGTTCTGACTGAAGCATTGCAGTCCAAATCCCCATTCATAAGCATACCTATGAACTTCATTGCACTTCCAGAATCGAAACCACCATAATCAGCAAAGTCACAATGATCAAAATGAAAAATGCCATTAAACCAAAAAAGATCAAAATTATTAAACCGTAAATTGAGGCTTGCAACTTACAACCAAATTCAGCATACTCTATACAGTTGATTGTGCAGTATTGTAGAGCTTCTGCAAGATGCAAAACAACTCTGAGCTTATGCAGTATTATAGAGATACATAAAACGTCAATAATATAATCAAGATAGTGCATTTAAGAAACATGATCACTAAAATATATGTCAAAGCCGATAACCAAGGAAAAAAGCTATTATAGTGGAAAAAGTCTTTTGTGAGTGTTTCATTGGGCATATATTCAACCACGAGAAACCTCTCGTCATCTTCACAACAACAACCAAGTATATTTGCCAATTCCAAATTCCAGTACCTGGTATCATGGCTCTAGAAGGTTTACACAAATCCAATACCTGAAATTCTAACAAATACATCATGTACATCAAGTTCCACAATTACATTCATTTTCTCTTGGTGATATAGAAAAGTAACAACCTGCATATTAGGTATAGAAACTGGATTGAGAATGACTGTAGTCAAAGGAAAGTTGTGAACAACTCCAATCCTATATGCCAAGCTATCCAAAACTAACTCTTAAAGGAAAGTTTGTGATCACCTTGAATAAAAAGAAATAAATACCTGGAAAATTCATTTCTGTTCATTTTCTGTTCATTTTCTGTTCAGATTCATTTATGTATAGAGATAACATAACTCACCCCATTGATGAATCAAAAACACCATGCTGAAGAACACAAGTAATGGTTACATACTCATTTACCCTGTCAACCAAACCAGGTATTTATGAAGTCTTAGGTTGACAAACTTTATGCCTTTAGTCTCAACAGCTAAAGGGCATGTGCGTGATGCACAACGGTCCAACGTGGAGACCAGTCGCTCCACAACCTGAAAACACACACGCACAGACGCACCATTAGATTGGAAAAACAAATTTTGCAACATAAAGAACAAACAACACCAATAGTACAAAATATGTTATCAATAACAGAATAATTACTCACAACAAAGTCATGTATAATAAAGAGTGGGATGTCGTTCAGAAATAGAGTAACTCTGACAAGAAAATTAAAGAAGTCTTAATAAACAATATTAAATAGTTTACATATTAGTTTTCCTAAACAGTGATAACTTAAGCAAACATGATTAGAATGAGTTGAAAATTGGTTGGGTGACAAAAGCATTTTATCATTGGAATATATATATATATCTTCCTGACAAAAATGAAGCTCAAAAGTGTTTCTTAGATGATTTAGCAACAGAACCATTTCCACTTGAGTAATTCTTCTGTAACTCTAACTCGGTTTCGAAGAAAGCTTCATGGAGAGCTCTTACACACTCATCTGCTTCACTATCATTTACAACCAATGAGATGTTCACCTGGCAAAAACAAAACAGAACAGATAGAATACATGAGAATGAAACTATTTTGATGTCTTGTATGTAAAATGCCTGAACTGACAGTGTTCGAAAGCCAAAATAATATTGATGGAGGAAAAAAAAAAGAGTGAATCAAATATTAGGAAAAATAATATAGTTGATTAAGTGGATACATACCTTAGATGCACCCCTGAGAGATAATTTGAACAACAACACCAAGTCTCCGAAGAACACAAAATGCATGTAGTAGAATATTATATCTAAAAATATCAATAAAAAATGAAGAATGTGAATTAAATTTAAATGAGAGAATAATACAGAACCTTCTACAAAATTAATGATGATTGCTGAACATTTCTGATGAGAGAGATGATGGATCTATTTTGTAGGATATTCACGACAGCAATTTTCTCTAGTTCTTCAACAACATGGTCAAGCTCCTGCTTAAAAACAAAGGAAGACATAAAATTAAATTTATGACATTGTTGGGGAACAAAAAACACCATTTTGTGACTAAGACCTAATCAAGCAGACATTTGTCTACATAATAAGTTCATGAGGGAGATTTGCACTCGGTGAACAAACTGAAGAAAGATATAGAAATGCCTTAGACTTGCCTGCAGATTGTGAACAGTACCTTCGTTGGAAGAACAAATAAATGGAGATAGAGATGGAGAAACCAGGATTGAGATGAAGAAAAAAGAAAACTTGGGAGTGGAAGAAAATCCAGGATTGAGACAGAGATTTGAAGCGTTGTTTGAAACCTTGTAAAATTTGCAGAGCAAAATGGGATTGGGAAGAAGATGGTCTGAATATCTTTGATCAATATTTGGTGGTGTTGGAAACAACAATCTCAGAAAGCTGGGCTTTGGAAAAGGTTCCCCAAAAGCAAACTGAGTCATGTACACTAAAGCAGAAATTGGTTCGGTATGCATTTTTCAGTTACTATTTGGCCACAACTTGGTGTTAGTATTACAATTAGTCTAGTTTAGATTCAAATAACCCATGATTTGGTTGAAAATAGTTGAAATTATACATCAAATGCCCCTAATTATGTGACATGGCAGCTTAATGGGCAAGGTTAAAAATTAGTTTTCCAGAACCAAAAATTTCCTATATTATAGATACAGTTACTAAAATTTAAGAAATAAAGATAAACCATCTAATAAAATAATATTTAATTAAATATTTTGAAAATATCATATAAAAATTTATTACGGCTATATACGGTAACGGAATCCCAAATCCTATGGAAAAAGAGATATCACGTAGACTTAGTTTAATAGTTTAATATAAGAAAACAAATTCTCTCTCTCTCTCTCTCTCTCTCATTATTTTTATAAGCAATATAATATATTATCTTAACATTAAAATATGTCAATTTACAATTGAATATCAAATTAGTTTGAAAAATATGGTTAGGGTTTATTCTTGAAGATATAACTAGTTAAATTTTAATTAATTCAATATAATATTTGATTCCGAAATCAATTACAACACAAGTAGGCATATGTAGTCATTCTATTAATTCTTCAAATAAACGTAAATTAACTATTGAGAAAGTGTTATTACTTTTATAATAAGAAAAATCAATGTAACCATTTAAACTCCTTTATTATTTTATTTTTTTCAAGATTTTTTGGTACAATTTATAAATTTTTATAGATATTATTATTTTAATCATTATTGTAATTTAATTAATTGTTTCTTTTATAAAATATCAATATTTTAAAATAGAATAGAATATCAAAACGTTAAAACTTTTGAGTTAAGAACTAATCCATTCAACTAGTTCAACCGTGACCGAATAAAATACTAAATAAAAATAATATTTTTTATTTAATAGAAACGGAAAATAGCTAATGCCAATTACCTAAATATAAAATCAAATTTAAAAAAAAAAATAAGTAAATTATGTTATTGTTATAATTAGAACATCAAATAATTTTCAACTAAAGTAATATATTAAAATAAGAATATTGAGTTTGTTTCCGAGAATTTTGAAGCCAAAACTTTTGAACTTTACCGACACTTATGAATGTTGAGTTTGTTTCCGGGTTTGATGGGTTTTACGAGTTTGTTGCGACTTGAACTCTTAAAAGATACTTTGGATTTTTTATTTTTTTTTATAATCAGAACCTGCAATTAAAGGGAGCATTAGGGGTGCTCCAACCCCAATTATACGATACAAATACTATCAACTCCCAAGAGAAACAAACAAAACCCCTACAAATAATCTATAGGGCCTTTATACTACTCGTAGAGATTACACCGGTAAGATCTTTTACGCAAAAAAGCTAGCCACGACCATGACATGCTATAGTCCTCTCCACCACAACTTCCGAATTACCTATGGCACCTTCGAATATTATTTGGTTACGCATCTTCCAAATACAATAACAAGTGGCATACAAAATCAAATAAATAGAAGATTTTAGACATTTCTCCCTCAACATAGCCTCCCAATTCCTCAAATGGTCTCCAACATTTCCTGCTACAAAATGTGGAATATCAATCCAATCCATAATTTTCCTCCACACCTTGTTAGATGTCGTACAGTTGAAAAACAGATGGCCGACATCTTCTTCGCACATTAAAAAATAAACACATACCTTATCATGAACAAAATTAATGATATTCCTATAAGCTAAGTTGATGTGAGTCGGCAATCTATCAATGATTAACCTCTACCCAAAAACCTTGACCTTCAACGGGATTGTGGATTTCCACAAATCTGCCAACAAAATTGATGTTGATGATTCCACCCTCAATCCACTAGCAACTTCCATGAATTTATTATAGATTGTTTTAACAGAAAAAAATATGGCAGCTACAAACGGTCAAATGATCTCATCCCTTCCACCTTGAGTCGGATAAACACCTTCCAACAAAGTCGTTAATTCGTCCAAATCAGTAGCAGCCGCAGGACAAAGGCTTGCACGAAGAGGACTTAAATTCCATTCCCAATCTGTCCTACCCAGCGACCCATGTCCGCCACAGCTACAAACTTATTCTCCAAAGTGCCAGTGCTGAAAAAACATTCAAAAGCTATCTATTGCCCAACCATCTTGCCATCCCAAAGGGGATAACTGAGCCGTCCCCCAATCTGAAGGAGACCAAACCAGACAGATTATTACTATCACAAGCATCATTAAGTTTCATCAAATCTTTCCACCAAAGAGATTCCTTACGCCCGAGCTTCTCAGCATGTTTAGAGAAAAATCTGTGAGTAAAGTTTCTGTATCTGAATCGAATCAATTCACACCAAATAGCATTCATTTCCTTCAGCATACGCCACAACCATTTCAAAAGTCATGCTTTGTTAAACATACTGACATCCTTGATACCCAATCCACCACAATTCTTAGGCAAACACACAGTTTTCCAAGCCACCCAAGCCACTCCCGACTTTTCCATATTACCTGACCATAGGAATCTACTTTGTATTGATTTAATTAACTGGATAACCTTTGAAAGAGCCTTGTAAAACGCAAGATGGTGCACCGGTAAGTTGACCAAAACAACATTAATTAGAGTTAACCTCCCACCAAAAGGTAAAGTTCTACTCTTCCAAGATGACAGCCGCGCATTAAGATATGATAAAATTGGTTTCCAAAAGTCAATGCGTCTATGGTTGCCTCCAACCGTCAGGGCAAGAAACACGAACGGAAAGTAATCCTTCTTACAGTATAAGAATTGTGATGCTACATTCAAAAAGGATTCCTCCACACCTATTCTATAAAGTCTGCTCTTTGAGAAATTTGTCTTAAGCCCCGAAATCAATTCAAACCCCCTTAGTATGGCTTTCACTCCCCAAAGGTTTTGCCACGATCCATCGCACACCAAAATCATATCATCTTCAAATTGTAACAAATTAATTGACGAAGTCTCATACAAGCTGAAACCACGAAAGAATCCAATCCCCACCGCTCTTTTAATCAATAACGCAAGACCTTCAACAACCAAAGCAAACAAGAAAGGGGAGAGGGGGTCTCCCTGCCTCAAATCCCTAGAGGCCTTGAAGTCTTTGGTTGATCCCCCATTAACCAAAACAGACATAAAACTAGTCAGAACACCTCCCTTGATCCATTTGATCCACTTTTCACCAAATCCCATCTTCTCTAAAATTTTGATTAAAAATTTCCAATCAACACAATCATAAGCTTTTGCGAAGTCAATTTTAAAGTGAAAATAACTCATTTTATTTCTCTTTTCAAGGTCGATGATTTCTTTTGCTATAACAACTCCATCCAAGATCTGCCTCCCCGGAATGAAAGCAGTTTATGAACTAGAAACAAGCTTGCCTATTATGCTCTTTAATCTAGAGGCTAATAGTTTTGATATAATTTTGTAAATACACCCAATGAGACATATATGCCTAAATTCTTCCAACATTTGAGGATTCAAACATTTTGGAATTAAAGCTAAAAAGGAAGAACTCATAGATTTAGGCAATACCGTAGTGCTATGAAACTCCTTGATGCATGCGATAACTTTGTTCCCTACAACTTCCCAACAAGTCTTGATGAATTCCATATTAAACCCATCCGGGGCAGGACTTTTGTTTCCTTCAGTTTTGAATACTGCTAAACGAATCTCATCAGACGAGAACGGTTCTTCTAGTTGCACCCTTTCATCAGTGGACAGAGAGATTAAGCCTGACAGATCCAATGACGGCCTATCAGAAGAGGTATTGCTAAACCTGTCAAGAAAATGATCCACGACTTCCTGTTTAATAGAAAACACATCTGTTACAGTAACTGAATCAACCTTCAGAGCAGTGATAGAATTGGATCTAACTCTAGCCTTCAACTGTGAGTGAAAGTACTTTGTATTACCATCCCCTTCTTTAACCCATTTGTCTCTAGACTTTTTCTTAATCAAACTTTCTTTTAAATGGAGGTTGTTCCACACTTCAGCTTGGGCCTTACCTCTACTAATCACCTTGTCCTCAGCTACAAAACCCTCCACATCCAAGAAATCTTCTTCCAACACATTGAGGCTCTCCACACCCGACTCTACTCTCAAATCTACCCACCCAAAAATGTTTTTATTCCACCATCGCAACCTATTCCTTAGTACATTGAACTTTTCTGAAATGATATGAACCACATTTCCTTCCACTTGTACAACACCCATTTCCTGCTTAATAAATTCCATGAAATTTAGATGTTCAAACCAACAACAAAAAGCCTTAAAGGGCTTTGGCCCCCAGTTCAGAGTGTTAGCTTTAATCCAGACAGGGCGGTGATCGGAGATATCTCTATCACCCACACTTTGATCCAGTATATTCCACTTAGAGATAAGATTTTCAGATACTAAAAATCTATCTAATGTGCTGCAGCAAGAACCATTAGCTTTAAACCATGTAAATTTATTACCAGTAGCCGGTAAATGCACCAATTCAATGGCATCTATGAATATGTTGAATTCCTCCATTTCCACCTTCGAGTTTTGGCCTCTACCTCTCCTTTCCTCGGACGATTTTATAGCGTTAAAGTCCCCTCCCACTATCCATTCACCAGCTGGTAGTTTATATTTTGCATCTAGTAACTCCGCCCACAATTTCCTCTTCTCAGGCCAAAAGCAAGAAGAATATACATTAATGATATAGATAGCCATGTTATTCCAGGTTACAGACAAACCCAAAAAACCAGTTCCTTTGAAGCTGAATATTAGATCAATGCAACCTTTTCTCCAAATTGTTAAGACTCCGCCAGATTGACCAACATCATTTAAAGCAGACCAACCAGAATCCTCAATCCCCCATAGATTATGAACCAGTTTCTCACTACTACGGAAAACCCATTTAACAACGGTTGGAAAATACATATAATCACGCATATCAACACATTGTTATGTAGAGTGTTGTCGTAAATGCTCAACTTATAATCACGGTTCTGGGACTGTTGTTGTATTCTGGAAAGTGCACGGTATATCACAACGGTTATGCTTAACAACCGTTGTGATATATATGGTACTGGGTTTGAGACCCAGCAGTAGCAAATAAATTACATTAGATCACAGTTGATGTAGAAAACCGTTGTGGAACGTACCCATAATTTATTATATGCCAATGTATATTTCTTGTTTTACCATACACCTCATTAAAGAAATACAACCATTAAAGTTGGTAAAGAACTATATAGTTTGAAAATTAATCTATTTTTGAAAACCAACTTAAACACACCACTGTATTCCGAATCGCATGCGTCTCATCATGCACATTTTATGTTCTTTAACACATACATGGTTCAATGGTTAGATTTCTTCAATGCATCGATATCTTTTATTATAGTTTACCGCATCATCATCGCGATTGTTATGATGACTTATCATCATAACAATCATAATCTTAACAATCACAGTGATAAGCGACGACGACGAGGTAAAGTAAAATTGTAGATATCGATGTATTGAAGCAAACAGACCATTGAACCATATATTATGTGTTAAAGAACATAAAATGTGTAGAATGAGACACGTGCAATTTGGAAAACATTGATTGATATAGGTTGGTTTTCAAATACATCTTAATTTTCAGATTATAAGTTTCTATGTCGATTTAAATGATTGCATTTTCATTAAAAAGTTAGTGAAACAAACAATATACATAGTATATAATAAACTAGACTTCATCTACTGTCAACCTGTATAAGAATTTAAAGAACAAAACATTGTTAAGTCACAAGAAGCCTCTTTCTTGTGACTTAGCAATGTTTTGTTCTTGCTTTGAGAATATTTGTCAATAATAACAACATACAACAACACAACAAATCCATGCAACACAATAAAAAAACATACATTATTTTAGCAACAAAACACTAACAGCATACAATATCACAATGACTTCATACTTCTTGTATTTTTTCCATTGCTACACAAACCATATGTACCTTATCAACTCATACTATACGCTTTCTACCACCATCATCATCACCATCATCATCACCATGTATCATCTTTACTATACAGTTTCAGCTATTCCAAATAAAATAAAATAGTTAGTATTCAAAACAAATTCAGTTATAGTTGAAACAAAACCCTAAGTGAGACTGTAACAAATCAAGATACATTGAGTCAATAACACACCTCTTATTGAAAATAATCGTGGAACTGTAACAAATCAAGATATATTAAGTTCATCTAGTTTGTGATGCTATGAAGAAAAAATATAAGGTGGATGAAGTTTATACAATAACTTCATACTTCTCATATCTTTTTCTATAGCAACAAAAACCATATGTACCATCACCATACTATACGCTTGCTACCACCATACGCTTGCTACCACCATCATCACCATGTATCTACAAGGAAACACAACAAACTTCAAACTTAACCCTAAAACATCAACAACATAATGTTTTCCACAACATCCTAAAACTAAACCCTAAAACAATAATCCTAAATTCTAAACATCAACAACATCCAGAAGAAGAGTAGAAAGAAGAGAGCAGGAAAACATACCATCTTCGCCGCCGTAGGAGTTTGCGTCGGACGTTGCTCCCGTCAGATATCCTTTAAGCTTATTTTTTCTATTCACTTGTTACAGTATTGGTTAAGATTCATGAGAAGAGAAGGTTGTGTTAGGGTTTTCATTAGAGAGAAACGGCTGTTATGAACTGGGCAACAGATACTTTCGTTTATATATTAAAAAATATCACTTTTCGTCACGGTTTACAAGAATAATCGTAATTATATTTTAAATAATAGCAAATTATATCACAACGGTTACTCATAATAACCGTAGTGATATCGCTTTTATTATTTATTTAAAAATAAATAAAAAAGATATGAGCGCCTTAACGTTAAATGAATAAAATTTTTTAGAGTGCTGAGGTTCGAACCCATGAAAGATTGATTGTATCATATCGGTTATAACGTCAATCGTTATTATACCCTAAAAATTTATAATTAAAAAATAAAATAAAAAGTTAGCGCCTGAGTTTAGAGATGTCACCACGGTGTTTGCAAGAACCGTGGTGACTTGGGCGTTGTTGTTTGTACGTTTTGTAGTAGTGTCTCCTCCATGTTTGTACTCTTTGTTTCTTGTAAAAGACAAATATCCGCACACCCTTTAGATAATAAAAATTTGATTTTGTTTCGCTTAACAGAATTTCCACTCCCACGCATATTGAATGTTACTATATTCGTGGAATTGTGATTGCTACCTCATTCGCTTCTTCATATGTCGTTCTGTCTCTGATTTCCAATTTTATGACTAATCCTTTGAAGAATTCGTCGTCTTCATCTCCTTCCACCCCCATCTGCTTAATAGATTGCCACACCCTAGTTGGGACATCCTCCAAAGCTTTCCTAACTCTCAAATTACCCTGATTCACATCTGAATCGTTGATGGAATCGCAATATAAAATGGATCCACTTGAATATCTTGATATCGAATCTTCCATACTCGCCATAGATTCAGAAACCACCAACTCTGAATGAATTGCTATAGACTGTGTTATCAGGTTTTTCTTTGATTCATGAATGAGATGGGAATAGTAAGCTGGTGAAAATGGAATTTTGATACTGTCATAAATCTCATTCAACAATTTCTTTTTTCTTATTTTTGTTTTGGGCCAAAACTTAACTATTTCCAGCCCATTAGGAGAACAGGATATTGGATCTGAAATACCTACTCTAGGCCTAACTCTAACAATGGATCCAATACCTGTTTCAAACCAAAACCATCTTTGTTATGGTCAAAAGATATCCTCCTGTCCTTTTCACCATGCCTGTCTAACACCTGTACTAGTTGACCTATGTTATGATTTAATTCATTAAATGAACCTGCAATCCCATCTGCGGGAATTAATGAAATGTCCATTTCACTAGCTCCAAAATTTACCTTTTTTCCTGCAACATCTACATTATCCGACCTTGACATATCCTCCCCCTCAATAACCATGACCTTTTTAAAATTGTTTCTCTTTTCCATATCTTCTGTACTCCCTAGGTCACAAGTAACAGAAGTTGCAGACATTAACCCCTGACTATACTCTTTCAACTTCCTTCCAACCTCGCTAGCTCCTTCTTCCTCATTTGAATCCGACGTGCCATCTCCTTTGTCGAACTCAGATTCCTCGGTACCTTCATCGCTTCTCTCCTTCTATGCATTTACGATCCTTTTAGGGCCATCCATATCTTCTATTATCCTAATCCTGTATATATTATCATTATTTTCCACATTACAATTTTCATTAAGATTCAAAGAAAATTTTGTTTTCACAAGAAAACTTGCAACATCCATATTTGAATGGGATTCCGATTTTGGGTCACACCAAATGAATTCACTGACTCGACTTAAAATAAATATGAAAAACTGGGTGCATCAGGCGTGGCATGGTAGCCCGTAGCACCTAAGCCATGTTAACCATTTGTTGTCTATGTCCGCAGACAACCACAAATGAATTTCCTTGAACCAATGTGATACCCATTCCCGGTCTTCTTCTATTAATGCCTTAATGTCACCTTCATTTATTTCCTCCAGCAAGCATAGATTAGCTCCAAGTGGAGTTGCTAGAATACGAAAATATCCGGCAGCCTGTAATTTTTTTTGAATGTTATATGTTTCTCCCGATTTTTCCACCACCCCCACAAAGGCTTTTTCAAATCTAACCATTTCCGCCTTACTAACATTGAACTGCAGGTGAGCAAAGATTGATTTATTCTCTTTCATAGATGTTCTTTCAAGTGCTTGTTTTAGTTCTCCCCCATTCTTGCAAAACTCCTTCTCATATCATAATCTGTATTTGATTTTGTCACTTGGGCATAAGACATATTGACATAAGCCTTCTTCTTCGATTTGAAACCAACTTTTGTTTTCATATTCAACTTTTCTCTTCTTAACCCATCTTCATTGACCTTGTCTTTCATATTACCTCTATCAAATCTGGGAAGATTTGCGTGAATCTTCTTGCCATTAATCTGAATACTGTCTAGCTTCGCCACCATAGTTCGAACATTTTCCACTTTTCTGAACCGAACAAAACCAAACTTTCTTCCAAGTATATCCGTGTCGCCAGAATAAAAACTTCTTCAACCAATCCATATTCCTTAAATAAGTCGAAACATTTCTTAGCATCATAATCCTCTGGAAATTCCAAAAAGAAGAAGGATTGTATAGAACCATCATCACCAGCCGATTTCCCTCTTTTTGTCGACCAAACTAAAAATTTGTCTCCACTTCTCTTTGTTACCCTCTGCCTCACCTTTGTCCATCCATCAATGTCATTGACCATCTTCTGTTCCCAGAAAAAATTTTCCTTTCTACATCACGCCACTATTATTTGTTTGATGATCTCAGTGCAAGAACAAGGTTCTACTATGAAGAAAGTAAGTAGAGAAGAAGAGAAAGAGAAGAATGAGTCCACCCCAGGGGGAGGAAGGTCCCTAATCCTAAGATTAGGACTATAAACCAAACCCCCAAGCTTAACTCATCTTCTTTAAAGGTTCAAGATTGAGATTTTTGTAAAATGTTTGTAAGAAGACATTTTTCAAGAAACTTGTTAATGTGTATAAGAATTTCTGATTTTCTGAATTCCTTTGTTACTTTGGATTGATCCAAACTATTAGGGTTGTGTTAGGTCAAAATAATTGATATTTGATAATAGGGTAGTTCCATTTGTTAGATGTTACATTATATGAATAACTTGATTTTAGTGGACCTAAATTAAATCATGATTATATAAACTATTATTAAGATTTAGTATAGATGATTGTAGAGTTTTAAAGACCAAACTGTTCTGGCTGGTCAAATCGATTAAATCGTGAATTGGAGAGTATAGTGGTTTGGTATGGTCATCAGACCATAATTGAAATTTATCTAGAAAAAACCGACGTGATGCGGCCGGTTCACTGATCAGACCAATGAACTAGTAGTTTTTTTAATCCGGCATATTGATCTTTTTAAGTTTATTTTTTAGTTCAATTATAATTTTGATCCTTTATTTTTATTTTTTTTAAGTTTAGGTGTCCCAGTTTTAAAATTCAATTTTATTAATATTTTAAATTATGTTAGTTATTTATAATAAATAAATAATATTAAAATTATAAAAATGAAATGGTGTCAAATTTTAAGAATCGGACATGTAACTTTTCAAAACTATTGGGATAGTAAGGTACCCAATAAAATTGCAAGTCAATCTTGGAAAACTTTGTTAAGGCAACCTATATTCAATAATGATGACTTTCGCTCTAAGAACTCAAAGAATTTCAATTTGATTCATTCTTTCAACCCTCTCTCTTCTCTCTCTCTCTCTCTCTCTCTCTCTCTCTCCTTCTTCTTCTTCTTCTTCTTCTTCGAGTAGCTCTTAGTTGACTCTACATGTTCTCTTTCCATTCCATTTGTGTGTGTTCCCTGGTTAGGTGTTTGGTTGTGAACTTTTGTTCTTTTCAACGTCTGTATTGGTACTGTTATCATCCCCTTTCTTTTTGTCATTGTTCTTTCTTTGCTGCTTCCTTTCTTGGTTTGGTATCCCTTTCGCCCTGTTGCTCCTTTCGTTGTGTTTTCTTGGTGGCTCTGGCTCTTGTATCGTGGCAAGCCCCGTTATCTGGTGAAGTTTAGGTGTATTTGTTGTGTGCTAGTCTTAACTGCCATGAAACATATCGGAACAAGCACGGATCCTGCTTGATAAATGCTCCTTATGAAAAATAATGGTCATTATCATACTAATTCCCAGAATTTAACCACTTCTAAACAAGACAATAAAACGCAATCTAGCAACAACAACATCAATCTTACAACTATGCAACATCCCAACAAGGATCAAAGGAAAGATGACAAACAAGTTAAATCACCCACCCCTAGTTTCTTTCTCTACGAAGAGGAAGAAATTTAAGAAGTTGTGGAACCCTCTATTAGCATTCTTGGAAAAATTGTCACAGAAAAGCCTATTCACAAAAGATCTTTACAAACATCCTTGTGTGGTATTTGGTGCAATCCAAAAAATCTTCTTGTCCAAGAAGTAGAACCTGACATCTTTAAGTTTACTATGGATAAAACCAAAGACCACAAACGGATTCTTATAGGTAATCCATGGCTGTTCAGAAATTCTTGGTTTATCATACACGACTGGGATGGGAGAAGTTGAGTTCTACTTACCATCCGCAAACGGACGGTCAAACAGAAAGAACTATTCAGTCCTTTGAAGACCTATTGAGGGCATGTGTCCTAGATCTGGGATGTAGTTTGGATAGTTATTTACCACAGGTTAAGTTTACTTATATTAACAATTTCCATTATAGTATCAAAATGTCACCTTTTGAAGCCTTGTATGGAAGGAGGTATGGAATGCCCTTATGTTTGTAGGAATCTGGTGAAGGAGTTATAATTTGATCTAAAATAGTCTAATAGACTACTGAGAAGATCAAGATGATTCAGTAAAAGATTAAGGAATCATAGAGAAGACAGAAGAGTTATCATGATAAGCATAGAAAAGCCCTTAAATTCTAGGAAGGAGACCTTGTATTCTTGAGAGTCACCCCAGTGACTAGAATTGGCCAGGCATTGAAATCTCCAAAGCGTACTCCTCATTTTATCAATCCTTAAAAAATTCTTAAAAGAGTCTGCGAGGTTTCCTATCAAGTTGGATTACCACTATCTCTCTCAAACCTTCATAATGTCTTTCATGTCTTTTAACTTCGTAAGTATATCTCAGACCCGTATCATGTGATTCAGTCAGATGAAGTGCAAATAAGAGATAATCTGACTTATGAGATATCACCCTTACAAATTGAGGATCGATAGGTAAAACACTTAAGGGTTAAAGAAATTCCTTTGGTGAAAGTTGTGTGGGGGATACTTAGATGGTAGCCTGACTTGGGAGCTAGAGATCGGATGAAAAGTTCTTATCCAGAGTTTTTTTTTCTCAGGTAAATTTCGAGGATGAAAATTATGTAAGTGGGGGAGAGTTGTAACAACTCGTCATGTGCAACAACTTTTATGACAAAAGGCCTCTAATTCATTTTTTTAGACACAATTCCTCATGGGATTGGTATCCCTCCCGGTAAAAATATATTCTAGCTCCTGCCAAGTAGTGGCTTTGATTCTAATACTTGCGAGAGATATCTATGTACGCGGATGAAGCACCAGACTCTAGGTGGAAAATTTTTGTGTTATCCTCCTCGTTAAGAGGAGTGACTAGGAAAAAGTGGTTTCACTCAAACATTCTCCTTGAATCTGAGACTTCACTCACTTTCACTCAAACATTCTCCTAAGTGTTTGCATGAAAACAATTATATGAAAGAATCTTTTAAATAGAGTATTACAGAAGAAACAAAATGCAAAGACTCGACTCAACAAAACTCCTAAAATAAGGGGAAAATTTTTAAAATACAAAGAATTGACTCAACAAATACAAGCATAAAATCAAATGAGCCAAAATTAAACTTTCCAAATATAGCTCACTAGAGAAACACAAAGGCAAGATGTGTTTAACAACTTTCGAGACATATTGCTTGAATATTTTCCTATAAAAATAAGTCAATCTAAATGTAGTAAAAAAACTCCCCCTTTAGCTATTTGTATAGGCAAAACATAGATTAAACACTTATTCAAGAATGAACATGAGAGCTAAGCAGAACACAGCATAGATAGCACACGAGTAAAGATTCAAACATTATCCCAAAATAGAAGTATGCGTTTTATCCCCATATTTACTTTAAAAGGGCCAGCTAAAAACAAGAATCTAGCAACAATAAAAGTAATCAATGGAGAACATATCCAATCTATAGGCAAAATGTTACACACATTCCTACACAAAATCTCCTAGATCCGATCTCAAGAACATAGACACATCAGAGATCACAATGGAATATCAAAATATCTTAACAATAACATCAGTGAACAAAATAGATACCTTTCTAACTAGAAAACCAATGCCTACATGTCGATAATCCCTTCACACACATTCTTCTTTGTAGGTGACATGGCTATAATCTTTTAGTGATCCTTTGCTTCATGAATTAACTCCTTGAGAATATGAAATCTCACATGCCTAGTAAAATGAGAAACAACTAAAATTTCTTCATCGAAGTCCATACCAGTTTCATCAACAGGAGCACAATGGGTATTGCAATGCCAGCAACATAATTCCCAGCAAACAACTTATAACTAAAATTTAACTCATCCGAGGCAAAACCAATCGCATCATCACAAGTAACAATATCATTATTTTGGCGACTCAAACTACTACATATTAAAAAGGGAAAACCAATACACAACTTGACGGAATGCTTAACAAATTGATCAAAAACATATCATCCACAATCCAAGGAAGCCCAAGTTCCTCCTTGGTACAGAAGATCAACAAGGCTAGGAATGATACTTGATCCATGAGATGTGGAAGTCCATTTATCCTTTCCAATATTGTATAATATTGTATACTTCACACTCAAGTTGGCGGCTATCAAAAGACCTTTTGAAGGCCAGTCCAATATGATGAGATATGATCATCATCATTGTCTTCAATAGCTGAGCATCACCAATGATCTCCATAATCTCATTGCATCTATCTATCATTTATAATTAAATATTTTTATCTTTTATAATATATTATTAATTATAATTGTTTTGTTCAAGAACCATAAATGGATGCAATTGAAAAACTGATGATCTTGAGCCGTGGTGCTGATCTCCTTCATGATGGCAGGAGGTGGACCTGCATTATTAACACTTCAACGCCCAAATCATTTCAACATTCAAGATGTGTGTAGTAAAAACGGAGATCAGAGAATGTCCCTTATTATTTATGTGTGAACTGATTTTATACCTTAAGTCAAATAGAGTGGTTTAAGATAAATAGTGCCTTAGTCATTTGGGTATTTTCCTAGCCCAAAACAGTAATAAAATCACATCATTTATAATATATTTTAGCATGTAATTTTTAACTTTTAGTTTTGAACCTTTAATTGTTAAAAATTAATAATTATCATTTGACTTTTAGTTATATTTTTAAAACTACAATTTTTAGATTTTACTTTAAGATAGCTTATAAACTAAAAAAAACTCAAAAGACCGTTGGTTTTATTATATTCCAAATTCATTATGAGAAAAAAAAGTTCACACAAAACAAAAAATATATATTTTATTAGAGTATATGCATGATGACCACAACCTTAATAATGTTTAAGTTGTTCTAATTATTATTGGAAGAAGCCTAAATCATCTACACAAAATCAAGTTTATAAGGTGAAGAATGTCATTCTATATAAAAAAAAATATTCAAGACTCTGTTTCTAATTAATGTATAATTTAAGATCTTCCGGATAATTATTAGGCTTGTGAATTTCTAAATCATAACATACTATTTTGACAGTATGAGTTTGATACTTGGTTTCAATAATTATATCGCTCCACTCAAGTGTGGTATAAGGATATTTTTTTACGGGAAGGTCTTAATTCATTTGATTACTAATAAGTTCTTGAATAAATGTCGATACATCACTAAAAATGCGAAAACTAGCAAGAGATGGAGCCACCCGTGCCAAAACATGAGCAACGTCATTAGCTTGTCTTCTAACTAACTTAACACGAGAGATCCTAAGAAAAAGTGATAATAAGAAATTACATTCAAAAGTAATAACACTAAAATCCGAAACATTTGGCTGCTAATTGACCACATTATCCACTCCGCTTTTAGCACTTAGCTTAAAATCTACACTATCAAAACCCTGCTCATGCACCCATTTAATCGATGATAAGAGGCCTAAAACTTCCCATATATCGACATCGGTAATAGGGGTAAACCACTCAGTCCAAGCTGCAACAAAACATCATTCATCGTCTCGAATGCAAACATATATTTCTACCTTGTTATTAGAGAAGGATGTGTCGATGTTGCATTTGAGACGTCCAACAGAAGGTTTGCTCCACTTAATATCCATAGAGCTTTGATTTTTTTTATTACTTCTCGAAAAAATTTGGTGGGTATTCCTCCATCCTAATAACAAATGAGAAGCACTACTACAAGTAGTGTCTAGAGAGAGTCTTATATGCAATTCAAGAGCTGATTATTCCTACATTTCCAGATACTCCACAAAATGGTTGAGAACACTGCTTATTGATATTGATTTGAGACCTACAAAAAAGAAAGAAAAAAACTATTGTAGCAAAAGAGGCATTGTCATTCAGCGTCTGCCGCAACTTAGAAAACAAACCCACTTTTTCCCAACATTCAATACTCTTTGGAAAATGTAAAAAATACATGCTTAACATCTTCATCTCCTTCACCAAATACACCATTATGAGTAGGACATTGGACGCCTTTGTCTATTAATCACATTTTGGTTGGCACACAATTCTTGCATAAACTCCACAGGAAATTTTTAACCTAGAGAAGGGTCTTAACTTTCCAAAGAAGCTCCCACTTCTCATTAATCCTAAGATGTGAGGTATCAATAGCACGTTTATACGTCAACGATAAACACTACGAATTAAAAAATTTCCATCCTTTTCAAACTTCCACATTAACTTATCCACTTGACCGCTTCAAACAATAGCATATTGAGAACCTTTGTCGCTTATCCTCCCCCGACTAGTGTGTAAATCAAGTTTGAGTTTTACTATTTAGCAATACTATTCAACAGATTAAAAACTTTTAGATTATCCATTATCGATTTAGTCAGAAAAGGATTATCCAACAAAGTTTTATCATATAACCATTTTTGGCCCCATAACGGGATATTCTCTCCTGATTCAGTACTCCAGTTATAGCCACCCCGCACCATAAATGTTAAACTCCAAATACTCCTCCACACATAACTAGGGTTGTGCCCGATGACTGAATCAAGAAAATCACACTTAGGAAAATACTTAGCCTTGTAGAGACGAGTGACTAAGTTACATGGATTTGTCATGAAGATCCAAGCTTGTTTTCTAAGCATAACATAATTTAGGGTGTTAAGATTTTTGAAACCCGTACATCCATCATTCTTGGGCATAGACAAACGGTCCCAAGAAAGGAAATGAATACCCTTAGCATGATATTGATTATCCCCCCAAAGGAATTCACCATTTCCTCAATTTCATCACTTAAAGAGGATGACAATAAGAAAACAGATTGGAAAACGGACTTGATAAGAGTCTCCCTCCCTGCTTGAGATAGACTCCTACTAATCATTTTCCAAATTCTATCTTTTAGAAATTTGAAAGTTTTTTTTCTACTTTTATCAATCATATAAGGTAAATCAAGATATTTGCCTGTACCTGTCGCTACGCAAAAAAATTACAAAGTCTCCATCGAGCTTTATTTATCCCAACGGGGAAAGGAAAAACACCGAGAAAACCTCAAAAGGGAATGAACATGGTCTCGCAACCAAATTCGGGTTCGGGAGTCGATTACACAAGGGGAAGATATTAGCACCCCTCACGTCCGTTGTACTCAACAGGATCCACTCTTGTTGTTCTAATCAAAGGGTGTGTATATCTAAAGACTTACTTGCTAAGGGAATGCATGAATTAATTATTTGGGAAAAAGAAAAGGTTTTTATTATTGAGTTCGTTCGAGTTTGCAACCCAGTGCCTATGTATCCCAAAGGGAATTAGAACTTCGTAGTTCTTGTTGAAAAAAGTTGATTTGTTGAGTTTTTATGGACGATGCTAAGTTCACATTCTAGTAGTTAGACGTTGTCTGATTGCGGTAGAACGAAAATAGCATGCCCTTTCTGAAAAGGTTTTAAAGGGAAAAGAAACCCGAAGGTAAAAAGGTTTGAATTTGTTGAAGTGTTTTGTTAGGAGATACATCAAATGGTCCCTCAAGGCTGGGGGTATTTGAGTACATTCTCCTTTAGTTTTGAAAGTATTTGAGATACGCATTATACTAAAGTCTATGACAATGAGAGCGAATACTTTGTACAAATGAGCCAAGTGTCTCACGTACAAAATACTCTAAGAAGAGGTAAGAAAAGCTCCCGCTCATCTGTTTCCATGTACTTAAGGCTCATGACGTATTTATATGTATCGTATTTATTAAGTATTTTTGTATTTGATAAAGAAAATAAGTTTTTGTCTTTTAAAAGAAAAGAAGAATGCAATGGAAATAAGAAACCAAATTCTAAAGGGAAACTTGATCCTACTTGTTATCATGCAAAGTGGACTTAAGGTTGAGATTGAAGGGAATCTAACCTAATGTTATCATGCATCAATAGCCCTAAGGTAAGGATAAAAGGGGAACCATAATTAAGTTTTCATGCTTGAATAGGAAAACCTAAGGTCTATCTTAACTCAATCTTAATCAGAGATTAATTTGAATTGAGAACCCTAAGGGAACATGTGAAGTAAACAAGCAAGCAACAATAGCATCAAGTATCAAGCAATGTTAACGATCATCAAGAAAGTCAAGCACAAAACACATCAAGATTACTTCACAAGTATCATGCTAAAACTCAACAAAAGAAATTCTCAAGATCAAATCATGAAGACATCAAGAACATGATAAAAGTATAATCAAGAAAAGAATCAAAAGCATCAAGAAGAGCATCCCAATTAACCTCAAGAAAATTAAGCACAAAGTAAGTGAAAAATCAAGATGAATTTGAATTAGGTCAAAGTGTTAATGTTGATTATGTTAAGTCCATTGTCCAAACAGTTTATTGTTAATGTTGAATTGTAGAACGGTTTGTTCGGGCGTGAAGATGAATTTGAAGTTTGCAGAATGCAGGAGCTTGAAGTGAATTTGAAATGAGGGAAAGTGTGAAGTGAAGAAGATGAAGTGGAGAGGGAAGTGAAGAAGATGAAGTGGAGATGGGGAGGAAAAAATCGAGAGACTTGGAGAGAGTAAAGATGGAATATTTATAGCAGAGTGTTGAAGTTGTAATGATTATGAGGGTGAATTAAAGGAGAAGAACGTTATAGTGAAGTTTGTTAGATTTAATTTATGAATTTTTAACTGTGAGAATTCCAACTGTAACTGAGTTTTTTTTCTGCTGTGTATTCTTCTGTCATGTAATGAAATTCTGCTATATATTTTCTCTTATGCGTCTGTTATGTCATTTTTCACTGCAAAAATTTTATGGTATTGCAAGCTTCTTCTGCTATTGTAAATTCTACTGTAGTATATCCTTATTTTTATTTGTTTTTCAATATGGATATGGCTTTTGGAATATGATATAGGTTTGGTTGTTTGAATTAAAATGGATTTAGAATTGGCTAAAATGGATTTTGGATATGGGTATTTGGACATGGAAATATGGGTTGTGTATTGGAATTTTGATTTTGGGCAAAATGGATCATGACCTTAAAAATAGAATTGGAAATGGATTTGGGCAAAATAGATCATGACTACAAAAATAGAATTGGATATGACTTGGAAATGGACTTGGGGTTTTTGTTTGGATATGAATTTGGAACTTAAATTGAAAATTGGATAATAGAAATGGTTTGAAATATGGATAATTGAAAATGGATGTGGATCAAGAATGGATCTAAATTTTGATTTTGAATTAAAAGTGGATAATGGATCAACAATGGTTTGATTTGGATGAGGATGAATTGTAACTTGAACTTGAATCTTGAATTCCAAGTAATTCGTTTCATTATCTTCCAACCTTAATTTGAATCAAATTCTTGAACAAAATAAATGCTTAAAAACTTGATGCCATTTGATTTAACTTTGAACATTCTTGAATCAATGCTCCATAGGAAAATGAATCCAATAGCCTTCCATGCCATGCTTAACTAATGAATCTTAATCTTCAATTAAATCAAAAATTCAAGAGCAACCAAATTCCATTTGAAAGGTTGATGAGATCTTAATCCACAGCTTAATCAACAAGAAACATCTTGGCTTGATGCAAACTTCAAGCAATCATTTAGAAAATGATGAACTTGCAATGAAGAACAATGCTCAATGTAGCATTGAGGAGAAATCTTAGCATAATAAACCTTTGTTAAAGGACTATTTCCAAGCTCAAGTACCATGAATAGGGAACCCTAATTCTTTTGCTCTTGAGTGCACATTGATGAAGAAATGACTTGAGATGTTGAGAATAAAAAGACCTAGTTCATGGAAAATCTCAGTTATAACCTTGATGAAACCCTAACACTTGATGCCTCTTGAGAATTCTTTGAAGAAGATGATGAGCTTGTAATGAAGAATAATGCTCATGATAATGAGAGTTCAAACCTTGCCTTAATTTAAATGTTGTAGGAACCAAATGAATCACCTCTGAATAGGGAAAACCCAACTCACAAGAAAACTCTTGATCTCGTGTCTTTAAGAGCTCAAAGAAATAATGATTGTGAGTGTATGACCTAGTGGAGAATGCATATGAATGAGAAACAAAAGTAAATTAGGGTTAGAAATAAGAGGGCAAATTTTGGGGTGCAACAGTACCTAAAACTTGTTGAACTCCTAAAATATTAGCCACTGTATTTTTAACATTATGAGCAACATTTCTATTGCATAAAAATTCAGATTTTTGAAAATTGATGACTTGGCCTGAAACTTCTTTATAAGTGGCAAGAATATCTTCCAACACTGTCATACCCTAAATTTTGACCCTATAATCCATCATCATTCTAAGAAGCATTACACATTGCATTCCTAACCCTAACCATTGTTCAAGATTGTTCCTTGTTTTGCTTCATCAAAATTAGGGTTTTACTAAAGAGAATCAAGAGAATCTTCACATGATCAGTCAATGTTTTAGAATGATCATCAACCCATCAAGCTTAAATACACTCAAGAGTCTTATCTTCATCAAGAATCAAGTGCAATTTGGTCTCATTACAAGTTCTATGAAGCTCAATTTCATCTGGTCACAAATTAAGGTTTTTTCAGGAAAAGTCAACGGTGCCTTTGACTATTGATCAAAACATGATCCCAAGCCTTGGGACATGATCCAAGACACTCAAATACATCCTTTGAGCCCATCCATGATGTTTGAAAGATTCAAAAATGCAAGATCATTGAAGATCACACAGTTGAATTCATTTGGTGCACAAGCTTTATCTGACAAAGTCAACCCTTTGACTTTTAGGGTTTTTGGTCCAAATTGAAGTATTCAAGCCAAATTTCATTAAGACATGTCTGATCAATGAATTTGAGCACGAAAAACCAAGGTTTGGAAGGTTTCTTGCAAAAGGGGAAAAGTTAAGAAAGTAAAAAAAATTTAAGTGTGGAAAGAAAACCCTAGTTTGGCACCAACTTTGGAAGGTCATAAATCTCAATCTACACATCCATTTTTTGAGTTCCAAAGATCAAATTGAAGCCCTCACAACATAATACAACTTTGTCACTGTGAGTCCATCCCCAAAAAGAGCTTAGATTTTGAGTTATGAAGCCTTGAAGTTTTGTAAAATCTTTGAACACTTGGAATTTTTTCAAGGCAGATTTTGGTCCTTCGAAGTAACAATCTTTAGAGCCAATTTTCACTATGATCCATTGAGATTCAAGACTTTAGTAAAACATGAAATTTTTAGAGCACACTTGGGTCTTTCCAAAAAGTACAAGAACTCCCCAATCCCATTTGTGAGCTAGGAGATTTGAAGCCATGAAGTTCGGGTTTTGTAACTTGAATTTCAAGGTTATGTACATGATGAACTTGATGCAAATCAACCTCCATGCTGCATATCTTTGTTTTTCAGAGGCTATTACTTGCGAATCTCCATTTGATCAGAAGTTTACACGAATTTGGGGTGCATTATCCATTAAATTGAGCCATTAACCACTTGATCATTCCATTTTTGGCACAAAGGTGAGACTTCCACTTTGATAAAGTTAACTTTAATCATAAAGTCAACTTCTTGAGCCTCACCATTAATCCTTCTGCACTCAAACCACTTTGTGGATCAGAAGTAACACCTCTAAGCCTCTCAACCACCCTACAACAGGTTGTACTTGGCATTGGAACTCAAAATCCTTGAAAACCTCCATTTGATCTCAACCAAACCAAAAACTCTCATGCTTGCAATTTGTGACCAGAGCTTTTCTCCACTCTTTCCCTATAAATAGAGGGACTCATAAGGCTTCAAAACACACAAGAATCTCACCCTAAAAACCTCAGTATCCTCTTTTCCCACAGTTTTTACAAAAACACTCAAAATTTGTAAAACCTCTGGCCAAACACATTTCCCTCGTGCAAACTCCAAAGAACTCCACAAACCATCCCTAAACACTCCTTAGAGCTTGTTCCAATCATCAAACAAGTTATGTATCAAGCCCTACCACATTCACCATTTTCACACCTTCGTCTTGCAAGAAGGCACGAGTTTGATTCTTGAAGTCATTTCCAATCCCTTTAAACATTCAAACCATCTCTCTAAAGGCCAACAAAGGTAAGCAGGTTGTCTTGACACTTCTGGAAGATCATTTGAAGAAGCCTTGGACTGACTCCAAGAGGTAAGAACCTTGAATCTTCAAACTCATAATCCATGCATTTTTTTTAATGTCTCATGTTTGAAGAAAAATGTAGTCTACACTATGCACAATCTGTTTGAAGCTTTGGTTGCATTATATGAGTTGAATGTGTGATTTTTTAACATGTTGAAGTTTATGTGTGTTGCATTGTTGTTGAGTAATTTGTGAATTACACAGTTGGTTTTAGGTTGAGTTGATGACATATTTAGAATCCTTGTAAAAAAATGCTTCAACTTTGATCTTTACAAAACTGAAAAATGGTTGGGAAATGAGAGAGATAAGTTGAGTTGAAGTTCTAATGATGGTGAGAAACTAGGGCTCGGGGAGAGAGAAAGAGAAGAAAAATAAAATGGGGAAGAAGAAGGTGACATGGTGCTGACTGGGTGTTGAGGTGTCCATTTGGTTGTTGTCTTAGCATATATATTATTGGAGTTAGTATAGTTATTGGATGAGAGCATAGCACCACTGGTCCAGAAGGAGGGTTTATGTGTGTTAGAAAGCGAGAGGACTGAGGTTCGAATCTCCCTCGCCCCAGTCCTTTTTTATTTCTGAACTTTAAGTGGTTTTAATATATATATTGTTTTGTTTCCACCTTTAATCACAACGCGCAAAGTAGCTGGGTTGGTATTTTTTTTGAGTTGCAAGGCCAAGGGTGTGGGTTCAACACCCACCAAGGTCATTCCCTATTTTTTTTTTGCTACTTATTTTGTTATGTTTCTTCACAACTTTGAAACCTCATAAATTCCTTATTTTTTAGGCTTTTTGACCCATTCTTTTTGCTACATGTTCATGTTGTTGCCTATTTTATTGTGATGAAAAAAGTTTTCTAAAAATATTTATTTTTATGGCACTTGTTCATGTTTAAAGTATGTGAATTTTTAGGGTTTTCTTAAAGACCATTTTGATTCTTTGGTTGATTCCTTGGATTTTATTTGCACATATGGACATGTTTGAACCATTTGAAACTTATGTGAATCTTTTACAATGTTGTGAACTTGTTCATACTTGTTGCTACTTGATTTAATGCATTTTCAAGTGTATGTTTATATGTAAATGCATGTTGAATTTCCAACCATGCCATGAACTTTTGCTTGGTCATTTTGCCTCTAACATGTGATTCTCTTCCATGATTACATGACTTTGATGTGCATACAAACCCTTGTTTGAGTAATACTATGTTTAGGTATCCTTAAACCTTTGATTTTTATCTTTAACATGACTTTGTATACATGATTGTATGTATGGACCTTTGTGAAGTTTCCATTTTTTTTAAAGACCATGTTGAATCCTAACATGCATGTTTGGCTATTACCTACTTATCTTAACTTGTGCCACCCTTAATTGTTCAAGTAATGCCTTAACTTGTTCACATGATGTTTGAATTTTAAACATGTCATCTTTAAGCATTCTCACATTCCATCCTTTGTATGCTTGCATATTCACCCACCATGTTATTGTCATAAACATATCTTGATGTCCAAGTATGATTGGTTGTTATCATTACTTGTTTTAAATTGTATTCATGATTAAGTAATGTCTTCACTTATACATGATTGTTGTGAACTTTGATTGTTATCATGACTTGTATATGCCTTACTTTCACCCATGTTTAAGTGATGTCTTAACTTATACATGTTAATTTTGAACTCTTATCTTTATCCATGCTCAAGTGTTGTCATAACTTATACATGTTAACTTGAACCTTACCATGCTTAAGTGTTGTAATGACTTATCCATGTTGAAATGTTTAAATTGTATTCATGATTAAGTGTTGTTACAACTTATCCTTCTTTGTCTTGTATTCATGATTAAGTGGTGTTAGTAAACTCTAAAGCATGCTTGCCTTGATTATGTACTTGAACTTATCATCCATGAAACTTTGGTCTTGTTAAAACTATACCTCATGATTGTTTAGATGTTGTAGCATCTTTGTTTGATTGGACTTACTTTGATTGTCACCATGTTGATTTAAAATTTCTTTGAATCTTTGAACATGTAGGTAGTTACCTTGTCTAATTTATGACTTTGTCAAGTCCTTACTCTAAATGCTGTTACATTTATCTTTGTGTTTTGGTTGTAACTATATGTTTACATTTGTCTTGCTTCCATTGAAAACCATGTTTGAATGTCACTTTGAATACTTTTAATTGATATCATGATTGAATATCATACTTGCTCAATCATTCATCTTTTAATACCTCTTTTTACTTTGTCAAGTTGTTTCCTCAAGTGATGCTAGCTTGTTATCTGCCATCCTTAAGTTGCCCTTTTATTCCTTAATCCAAGGGAAAGTCTCTCTATTGACTCCATGTCATAGATAGCTTAGCATTACCCATTCCCTTTGACATTGTTAGAGTCATTAGGTTATTGTGGTTTAGACTTAAGTTATAATGGGCAAATCTTTTGACTTTGTCAAGTTAAGCAAGTGTTAAGGCATAACACTTGATTCCCCTTTTGAACCTTGATCATAATCAAAGTGTTCATTCATCCTTAGTGAGTTGAACTACAAATGCTCTGATTCCATCCTTGTAAGGATATGTAGGCACAAGACCGTGAAGTTTTGGTGGGCATGTTTAGTGACTAAAACCTTAGGTGTCTATCTCTCACCATAAAACCCAAACACAAAACAATAGCAAATAATACCACAAATACTAGTAAGAGGTTCCTATAGAGTACTATAGATACTTAGGGTGCTAACACCTTCCCTAGGTATAACCAACCCAAGAACCCCAAAATCTCTTATCATTGTTATTACATTGCAAACTTAGGGTTTTTAAGATCTTTACCCTTTCCCTTAGATAAATCAAAGCTCGGTGGTGAATCTTTAAAAGATTTGTGATTCAAGTTAATTAATAGCTTGATATTCAATTCTCACCGCAACAAACACATTTGTTTCATTAAAAACTACTCTAAAGAAAAGAAAACACTCTTTGGTAAAAAAAAGACATGAAATATGACCAGAGCATTCTTACAAATTTTTATGCCATAAATATCCCCCTAGTTTCAACTTGTTTGATAAACACTAAAATTATTTCTGAACAGAAGATAAATAAATACAAAGACAGGGGATCACCCACCTCAACCCACGATCAAGAACAATCGGTCGTACTATAGGTATTTTATTTATCACATTCTATTTTTTATTCGTTTCTAATTTTTTCCATAAAATTTAGGAATAAACCTAATTAAATAGGCTTTTATTTCTTTTCAATTTGAGACTTGGGTTTTAGCATATGTTAATTCTTTGAACCATCCGTACACATATATACATGAAATATAAGTATGCATAAGTATTTTTTATATTTGTTTAAAAATTATTATGCATAATTCTTTCGATTGTTTCGAATGTTAAAAGAATGTTTACTTCACCTTTGAATGCAACAGGATGATCACTGGTGTTGATGCTTTAGTTTAAGTTGTTAGGCAATTTTTTATTGCAGTATTACATTTATATTACATTTATACTACGTTTATATCTGTATATTATATTTTATCATTCACCATAGAAAAGTCTAATTATATACTAAGGAAATTTAATGGGATCTTTAAGGTTTCATTACTTTGTAGACCTATGAGTTATTATTGTTTCGTAAATATTTTTCTTTTTATCAAAGTTAAAAAGGAAATATACATTTGAAAGTAGAAAGAACATGCAATTAAGCGTTAAATAAATGATATTTTGGCTAAATATTTAACAAATATTAATCTTATGATTCTATGTAAAATTTACATATATAATTTTGTATAAAATAATTTATAAAAATGATTTTTATTATATAATTAAAAAAACCAAATTTGATCAAGATCATTTAAAATTAAAACACAATCAAATAATGTTTTATAAGGAATAATAATAACAAAAGATTATAATTTATATTTTTAATAATTGATAATTTATAATCCTTAATTAATTAATTAAATAATTAATTCAATATATATTTTGTTTTTCAATGTCATATCTTCTAAGAAAAACATCAATTTCTATTACCATTCTATTTAAACATGTTCAATTTTTGTTGATGAAAATAAGAATTTTGTTTTACGACTCATAATTTAATTGAAATAATACATTAGAAAATCAATAAATTTAATTTTTATAAAATAAAAAATATCACAAGAACAACTATTAAATATTTCATATCACTAAAATCTTTTTAAAGAAACATTAAAATATCACTAAAATTATATGAACACAATTTTTTCAAACAAAAATGTTACTAACATAGGCATAGACACTAATAAAAAAATATGAAATTGATATAATTTAACTAAATAAAAACAATAATAATAACCAACATTTTAAAGAAAAGAAACTTGAAATTGATAAGTGACTACATCGAGTTAGCAATCTTCACTATTTTCTTCCTCGATCATTCTTTCATTATTCGGATTTATAACCAAATTATTTAATTCTCCATTTTCTTCAATTTCAGGAGCCACATAAGTATCGAGTAAAATATGCAACTTGTTGTTGACTCTGAATGACCAAATGTTGACTTTTTGCTTTTCTTTAAAATTATTTTTCTTCAAAACAAGTGTCCAATCTTGAACAATATTGTAAACACTAGTAGTGTTCATGTTCCACTTCTTCAAAGACATTATGAACTCTTGATGATTAGGATCCAACACAGTCACTTCTAAACCAAGCGGTTTATCTTGTTGATCCTTTGTATTTAATGTTGCCTTTTCTATTTCAGTAAGAAAATCAGATTTAATTTGTGAAAGTGGCATTGAAAGACGGTCGTTGTATTCGCTAAGATCTGTCTTGAACAATGTCTTACACATAACATATTTGATATCACTACCATCTAATATATTGATCAAGTTTTTGAGATGAATAGGCAATTCTGGTAGAGCTAATGATTGAGTTTGCTCTGTGTGTTTTTTTAGTACACTATTCTTTGGAATCTTTAGTTTCACCCTTCTTTCTTCATAAGATGTGCGACACTCATCATTTGAGACATACTTTGTTTTGATGTCGACTTTTTCTCCTTCCACCTTGTTTATTAAAGCAAGAGGTAAATTTGTTTTTAAATGCAAACTTTCTCTGATCTTCTCTATTTTTGCTAATTCTTCTTTAGTATAATATTGTGGAGCAAGTTGAGATAACATCATAGTCATATTAGTGATATTTTTTAACTGAGTTTCTTTCACAAGTTCCATATTTTGTAAAAGTGCTTTGATCTCGCTCTGGCGTTTCTTTTCCATTACACTTTCCATATTTTGTAACAATATTGCTTTGAGAATACTATGTTGTTGTTTTGAATGAGATAGTAAAATTTCAAATTTAACTCAAAACACTATAAAATTTCACCCTTCAAATAAAATAATTAAACACCAACAAAAAAAACACAAAAATAAATTTAATTAAAGATTTAAAACAAGAATTAAGTATCTGAAAAATATGATAGTAGATAAAATACTTTGAAAGGTTTTGAGACTTCTTTGCAAAGATTAACTTCACCTAAACTTATATGTAGAGAAATCAATGAAACAAATATAAAGAAGAAGGGATTAATTAGTTAACAAATATCAAAGAAGGGATTAATTTGTATGCAGAGAAATTACAATTATTATTGATTGCAATAATCAATCAACATGGTTTGTGACATTCAAATTTAAAATCAAAGGTATTAGAAAATAATTATAAAAATACAAGAGAACAAGTATATAAAAAGTGACTTACAATTGAATAGGATTAAGAGCAAAAGGGAAACAACGATGAAAATATTGGGTTAGTAAGTATAGTCACAAAAATATATATAGAAAATATTGTTCCTAAAAGTTAGGAAAATATACCTACATAATCTAATTAAATACTTATTAAATTATTCAAAATCTAATCAAATAATTTTTAATTAAATGTTTTGAAAATATCATATAAAACTTTATGAGTGTTATATACTGTAACCGAATCCCAAATCCGGTGGAAAAACAGATAACACGTTGACCTAGATTCATATAAGAGATAATATCTTTTATATATATTTTTCCTTATACAAAAAAATTAATATTATATTCTTTTTGTTAATTATTATTATTTTAAAAATGGGTATTATTACTATTATTAAAAAATAAATTCAACTAATTAAGCTCTTTCAACGAATTCTTTACTGTTATATATTTAACTCTCCTTTTTCTTATTCATATAAAATATTTAATAGTTTATGATATATATATATATATATATATATATATATATATATATATATATATATATATATATTAAGCCATATAATGTATTATCTTAAGATTTAACAAAACAAATCAATTTTTGATTTAATAGAAAATTAATGTTATCTTATACAAAAGATTCAAGGAAATTGTTAGAAAAATACGGTTAGTTTTTATTCTTGAAAATATAATTACTTATATTTAAATTAATTCAATATAATATTAGATTCAATTACAACACAAGGAGGCATATGTAGTCATTGTATTAATTCTTCAAATAAACTTAAATTAACTATTGAGAGTGTTATTATTTTTATTATAAGAAAAAACAATTAACCATTTAAACTCTAATTTTTTTTAAAGAATTTTTTTTGGTACAATTTTAAATTTTTTTTATAGATATCATTATTTTAATATTTTTTTTTTATAAGCAAACTTTCATGCATTGGGAGCACTAGAGATACTCCAATCCAATGAAACAAAAAAACACATACCAACAACCTATCGAAAATTACAAAAAGTCAATAGGGCATTTGTGTCAATCTTAAAAATCACATCTTAGATTGAGATAAGAACCTATAGCCAACCAACACCACAAAAATAGAATGATTCTATCAAACAAAACATCGGGATTGTCTACTTCATCGTTATAAATAATCGGGTTCCTTGTCCACCAAATACACCAACAGGTAGCAAATCAAATCAGACATATAGATGATTTTGAACAATTATCTATCAACCTTAGAAACCAGTCCATAAGATGATCGCAACAATTATTCTCAACAAGCCCCGGGATCCCCAGCCACTTCCCAGTCTTCTACCAAACAAGATTAATTTGCGGGCAAGTGTCGCATCTGCAAAAATCAACCGGCGGAGAAGAACAGAAGAGTCGCCACCAAACGTTATTTATCCCAACGCAGGGAAAGGAAATGATTGAAGAAAACCTCAACAAAAGGAAAGGAATGGTCGTCGCAACCATCACCTGGGTTCGGGATTCGGTTACGCAGAGGAAGGTATTAGCACCCCCTCGCGTCCATCGTACTCGATGGGATCCACGCTTGTTGTTATCGATCAAAGGGTGTAGGTTATCTGAAGCTCAACTGCTAACTGGAAACTGGAAACAAAAGGTGAAATGGAGAAATGAGGGAAAAGAGAGAAAAATGAGTGACTCGATAGGACATCGCCGTCCTAGGCCTACGTATTCCCTCGGGAGCGGGAAAGTCAGAGTCAACGTAGTTCGGGACACTACGGGATTGTGGGGGGAAGTTTTGCTCGCCAAGATGTCGCATCTCGTGCCTACGTATCCTCAATCTTACCGGAAAGAGGAAGTCAGAGCAGTCGTAGTTCGACCTAACAGAGCAGTTTTGTTTGTGTCTTTTAGGTGGAATACGTCAACGTTCACGTTCTAGCAGTTTAGGTGTTGCCGCTCGTTGTGGGAGTCTTACGCTTTACCTGTTCGCGGTAGAACGGAAATGAAGCATCCTTTACGCAGGGAGTGAATGAGATGAGAAGAGAATCCCGAAGGAAGACGAGTGATTGTTTTTGTCTTTTAGAAGAAAGTGTTTTGATTGTTGGTGTTTGTAACTCATATTGCACTAAAGTCTATGACATAGGAGCGAATGCGTCGCATGGTCGCCCCCAATGGAACGTATGCTAAACACTCTAGAAAGGTGAAGGGAGACCCTCCGTCTTCTATTTCCCATGTACTTAAGGCTCGTGGCGTACAATATTCGTTGCCTTTATTACATGTTTTTTTATTTTGTTTTGAGATGAGAGAAGAGACTCATGTTGAAAAGAAAAAACAACTAATGGGAGGCTAAATGAGTTCCTAATGTTATCATGCATTGATGGCCCTATGGTTGAGTTAAGAAAAGGAATCTACCTAAAGGACAAGTAGGGATTTCACTACCTAATGCTTATCTTACCTTACCTTAATCAAAAATTAAGGTTAAGCTAAGATCCCAAAGGGGTGTGAAAGAGTTGTTCAAACAAGCATTATATCACGCAATCCACAAGTAAAGGAATAAGAGTAAACAAATGAGGAAGAAGATGAAAGAAGAATGAGTATTCATACTCAAGTGACTTACCTTGCAAGCAACCTAAGAAACATTGATTAAAGAGTGTAAAGCACAAACATTAGTTGCTAATTGATTGGAAAAGTTAAGCATACTACTCCTAAACAAAGACTAGTTTACTTGAATTGGTATTAAAGATAACATACAACTATGAACAATTTAAGATGAGTTCTAAGAGTACAATAACATGTATAGGTCAGTAGGTACATCTAATTAACTTCTACCTATGTTATCATGTTAAAGGAGATCAAACTATGTCAAACTATGCACCAAAACTTTGCACAAATGTACATTGTTCACAAACTTGAAGAAAATAGATGTTTAACCAGCATAAAAGTGAATTAAAACATGATTATACCTCAAGGTCATAAGTGAATGAAGTGTATTAAGATGTGTAAATGTCATTAGAAGAGTATGGAAGTCATGTATTAAATAAATCACAAAGTTTGAACAAGTTATGCACAAGTAATATCAACTTAGAATGCAACATGCAAGCATTGTTCATGCAAAGGACATGTGAGGATGGATGTATGCTATGGCAAAGTGTAAGTTCAGAAATGATGTCATATTAAAAATGGCCCAAACAACTTACAATTGGCAAATGGAATTCAAAACATTTCAAGTTTAGAAACTAGAGTGAAACAAATACCAAACAATGTCATTTAAGTTCTTAGAAGTTATCAAACTTGTAACACAAGCAAAATAAGAACATGAAATGAACGTACACATGCAAGATGGGTCAAATTCGGTACCTAATGACCTCTAATAGGTCCTATTCAAGTCCTAAAAAGTTAGAATAAGGAGCATACAAGGATTAGACAACTAAACAAACAATGTTCAAGTAGAAAGTGTAAAACAAAAGTTATGTTCCAAGTGATGTGAAATGCAATTAGATATCATTATGTGTCATGTAATGGAATATGTACATTACTTATCATGTATGATGTGGAAAAATGCAAGTTGGAAGCATCATGTTAAGGTATACTTCACAAACACACAAGTGAACACAAGCTTATGCATTGATGCAACATTTACAAGTCATGCAACTTTAACAAGGATAAGATGAGATTACAAGACAAGTGAGAATGATTAGTAATGCAACAAGTCAGTACCTATACCATTCCCTATTGGAATTTCAAGTTCTAAAATGAAATGGCAAAAGAAGGTGCTCAAGAGGTCCTAAAAGAATGCACAAAGTTCATACACATTGATGTTCACATCCAAAAATATTTAAGTCAATTCATAATGCAATAATAAATGACCTATAATTGGAATTCTAAAGACCTATAATCTTCATTATATGTGTCCACAAAGGTCTCAACAATTTAGCAATGAATGGCATAGAAAATATCATTAAATCCTAAGGCATAATCTTGAATCAACACACATGAACAAAGGTGCATTTAACAATCCAAAGGAGCATGATCAAGTACTTTAAAAATTAAATGAAAGCAATCAAATTGATGAGAAACCAGTGGCTGAACATCCCTCAAAAGATAGGGCCAAAATTTCTCTTGATTAAATCCAAACAATGCCCAAACAATCCATTATAGTCACTTAACAAACAAGCATAAGAAATGCCTCTAAAACCTATTCAAAAATGACTTAAAAAATCCCTAAAAAATACACAAGATCCCTTGATATGTGTCAAACATAAAATCCAATTAGTGTGAAAAAATTCAATTTGAAACTACCTGAGAACAGTCTTTTATTGAGTGTGTATCAATGGATATGAACATATGAGCAAGTTTGGAAGAAAATTGTGGCAAAATATCAAAATGTGTTAAAATTGGAAATAAAAAACATAAAAAATTAATTGACACATTTAAGGGATCTCATGAATTAATTGAGAATTTTATAGATTTTTTTACTATTTTTACTAAAAGCATTTTGAAACAATTAAAAAAAAGGAAATAAAAGTAAGAACAAATGCAGGGGAGTGCGCGCACAGCAAAAAAGATAGTTCATCCTAACTTGGGCTCTAAACTGGGGGTGTAAAGAGCATTTATGTTGGGCCCAGGCGCACAGAATTTGAATTAAATGTGTGGGAACCAGTCATGTGCTCATCATGTGAGCTTATTATTATCGTGGCACAATCTCAGCCGTGCACTAGATCCTAAGGCTGGGAATATTCTCTCACTAAACACATGGTCAAACCCTAGCGACACTTGTCCGTCTACCAGCGGCACCGTCAGCCACCATTATTACAACTCTGTCCCATCATTAGCCATCCACTCTTGCAATTATCAACGAATTATGACTTAATCATGGCAATAAAAAGCAAAGATTCCACACGTGACCTCCTTTTCTCTAATGCAGTGGTCGTTTCCTATTGGCTACCATGATAAGAAGTAAGATAACCAACCACACGATGACACGTCATCGTCATCAACCTCCCACCACCATAAAACCAGAAAAATAACACGCATAAACCCCATTCTTCCTCAATCTTTGATCCAACATAACTCCTTCATCTCTTGATGAAATTCAATGAAGTTTGAACCAAAATTGTAGTGCTCAATGAGACGAACACAACCATGGCAAATAAAATTTAAAACAAAGCCTTAATCACGTAGATAATTAGACACAAAGTCACAGATTCCATAACATATTTACCAAGATTTCATATTTCTTCTTGATTTTCTAACCAGCATGCATTGCCTACACTCCATAGGACTTCAATATGCACTCCTCCATCATCCTAATCATATAATACTACAATGGATGCTATGAGATTTAGAAAATGATACCTTGCTGAAACATGGATCTAGTGCCTTGATGAACCTTAGAAGCTTTGTGTAGAACCAGTTGGAGCGAAATAAACGCTTCTTGAAGCCTTTAACCGTGCAAAACAACTTGTTGATGAAGAGGATGAAGAATTCCAAAACCTTCAATGGTGGATTTAAGCTTAAAATGATGCCAACAGAAAGAAGGTTACGTTGTGGTGATGAAGAATTAAAAAGAAATCCGTGAAAATCTTCAAGAACGAGAGAGAAATCCAGAGCTGAATATTGAGAGTGAGAGAGAGAGAGAGAGTTTTGTTTGTGTGGTGAAATTTTGGATCTAACTAACTCGGCTAGAGGTGGTTAGAAGTTTATATATGCTGTTAGAAGGAGTTAATCAGGGTTAGAGTATAGTTAGGACTTTGGTTAAAGTATATTAGAAAAATGAGAATAATTATGGTGGTAAGAACTTGGCACGGGTTAGATTTATGGTTTTGTGTGTGTGTGTGTGTGTGTGTTAGCTCACTATTATTATTGTGTACCTAATCATGATAAGTGGTAATGATGTGAGAATGGTTGTAAATCAGTTATAAGCATGGTTAATGAAAGTCGAAAAAGATGAGAGTGAGGTTCGCAACGAGTTTGGTACGTATGTATGTGTGTATTATGGTCATCATGGAATGTACTACAATGATAATAATGTTGATGTATGCTGCTAATGCTAGCTGGTGCAGTAAGACAACTTGCTTGCTAAGTTTCTTTTCTATTTCTTTGATACATGGAGTAAAGGTTGGAGGTGTGCATGTTAAGTAAGAAAATGCATGGCCAAAAGGAGTAAAGTGGTGGTGACATGAGTATATACGCATGCAGCAAGAGGGATAACATACATTGGTATTGGGTTTTGACAAGGAAAAGATGGTTTATGTTAACATGAAACATATCCATGTAGTGATTTTTGAAACAAAATATCTTGATGCACAATGGATCAATTTGAGTGGTCTTGGTATCAAATGAAAGAGGGAATTTGACACAACAATTTTCGTGTTAGAAGTTAATCAAAATGGAGCCTAAATAATAGAGAAAGTGAAGGATGAAATCCATGGACCACTACTGCACTGAACTGGCCAGGCGTGGCCTGCACGCATGAGGCATATGCTAGGCAATTTTCATCTTTGTTGGACATGACTTTCTCTTGCAATATCTTGAGATGTGACCATTTAAATGAAAAACTTCCAACATCAAACTTGTAGAGGGCCATGTAGAGAGCATCTTTGATGTTGAACATTTTCCCAAATGACCCTTGCATCATGTAACAATTCCACCATGAACATGTACCTCTGCGTGCACACCAACTGTTTGACAAAAGTCCTTGGTCTGGCACGCACACAAACTTGTCTTGTTGGCCATTTGACAACTTGAAATGGTCATCTTCAAAATCTCATATCTTTCTTATTTTTTATCCAATTGCAAAGTTCTTGGTATGCTTTTGAAGAGGAGAATGTGTACTACAACATAGCCTTTGAAAAGTCTCAATTTGGATTTTGTATCATGGAGAAAAGTGGCCCTAAAGGTGGCTGAAAAGAAGTGAAAACTTTCTCAAAACGGCAAGTCAATAGAAACCCTAGATTTCTAAATTGGGTAACCTTCATAATTCTTGATTTTCCTTGATTCCTTTGAAATTTCTTGACCAATTTTGGTTCATTGCCCATCCTTGACATGAGGAACATGATCTTGGCCTGAAAAAGTCAAGAGTTGACTTTTTCCCTGATTAATTGACCTTTTCCCCAATTTCCTTGATTTTCAGTCAATCCTTCAATTGAAACCCTTATAAATGTAACTGATGGCTCAAATTCCATTCGTAGCCACTTGTGAACATGTGGAATATGATGAAATCAAGTCTTGCCTAAAAAATCAGAAATAAACTGACTTTTATACAAAACCCTAATTTGGTGCGTAAAAGTTAGGAGAAAATGGTTGATCCTCGGAATCCAAATTCGTCTAACTATGATGTGGATTGCCTCAAACCAAGATGACTTATGTGATGAGATGATGTCAAAGACCCAAGGACCCTACTCATGGAGGTGTCTCAAGCTCAAAAGGTAAAAACCCTAGTTGATGATCAGCCATTATGATAATGCACTCTTCCTTCATTCTTTGCCAAATTCAAAACTCTTGATAACCTGATGGACCATATGAAATGTCTTTGAGGTATGGTGAGCCTTGGTGGATTGATGAATTAGTATCTTACTCTCCTTGCCTTGCACAACACAAAGATGGTGACACCCTTGATACCATACCTTATGGAAGCTAATAATGCATATGCAAATGTTTATGTTCTAGATGCAAATGAAATGTGAAGCCTAAGCCACTTATTGGGTGTAAATAAGAGGGAAAATTTTGAGGTGTTACAGCTGCCCCTATTCAATCAACTGTGGACCTGAAGGGATGAGAGCAGCGCTTTCAGACATTCGAGGTAAATAGAGATTGAATACCAACAAAAACCAAAAATTTGCACTCTGGAGGTATAAACTAGGGTAGAAGATCCGATGAGTGTGGAAGACTCTACTAGGGATAACAAGGAATATGTGAGATTGGAAAATATGATATGGAGAAGACACGACACATACCGGTGTCTAAAATCACAAGGTATGATGAGCATCGGATGATGACACTCACCAGTATCAAAAGGGGAAGATGATACAAACACGAAACATGTACTGGATCAACGACACTTTCCGGCATCGATAGATTTCCGGTATCAAAAGAAAGGAATGAGATGACGACGCTTACCGGCATCGAAGGATGACACTATCCGGCATCAAAAGAAGGAATGAAATAATGACACTTTCCGGCATCGAAAGATGATACTGTCAGGTATTAAAGGAGGAATGAAATAACGACACTTTCTGCCATCGAAAGATGATACTATCCGGCATCAAAAGGAGGAATGAAATAACGACACTTTCCGGCATCAAAAGATGATACTGTCCGGTATCAAAAAAGGAATGAAATAACGACACTTTCCGGCATCGAAAGATGATACTATCCAGCATCAAAAGGAGGAATGAAATAACAACACTTTCCAGCATCGAAAGATGATACTGTTCGGTATCAAAGGAGGAATGAAATAACGCCACTTTCTGGCATCGAAAGATGATACTGTCTGGTATCAAAGGAGGAATGAAATGACGACACTTTCTGGCATCGATAGATGATGCTATCCGGCATCAAAAGGAAGATAGGAATAACGACACTTACCGGCATCGAAAGATGATGCTATCCGGCATCAAAGGGATGAATAATGATACTTTCCGGTATCGATAGATGATACTTTTCGGTATCAAAAGAAAGTTCACACATAAATGAGTGTACTGGAGAGACGATACTTACCGGTATCGAAATATGATACTTTCCCTAGTCAGAAAACTCTGCTAGGGGATAAAGACCAAAAATGGGAGAGGGACCGATCTACTACCCTAGGGATTAATTTAGGTGCCTGCTAGAGGGCTACAGTTACATCATTCTGCTGGGGATAAGAGAAGTCTGAACAGACAACTCTGCAGGGGAATGTCAGTAAGGTGAACCAGTTCATTGGCAACTTCACCGGGGATAAAATAAGACTAGTCCTACTGGATTAAACCACTTTCTATTGGGGAACTGTCTGGCAGGAAGAATATCCAAACCTGGCTTATGCTTCAAATGCAAATGTTTGAATTTTTCTATGGAGCAATGCTCCATGCGAAATGGAAATGCTACGCGTTTTGAGGATGCAATGATTATTATATGCAAGATGCAAGAGGAATCCTCTGCAAAATAAATGTTGAGGATATGAAGGCAACTCCACTGGGGGATGATAAACTGAATTGTCCTTTGGGTCACAAACCGTGTGGAGGAGGACAAATCGAACGGCCTTCCCGATCCAAACCTCCGCTGAAGATGAAATCAGAAAAGAATTTCCACTCCGTTGGGATTAAGAATGACAACTGAGGGTGATGGAACCCAAAGACCTGATACGGAAAAGGCGCCAATAACCATTGGACTTGGAGTCTGTCGTGGATGATAATTAACAACTCTGCTGAAGAAGTGATCACTGATCCGATCTCCTGACTTTCTGTGGGGAATAGATCAACAACTCGGCTAGGAGGAATATTGATACATCTGGACCCTGAATCACGGAGAATGATGACTTTGATGGGAAGAAAACATCTGAACTAGTCCTGCTTGAGAGGAGCCTGTAACCATAGGACTCCGCAGGGGAAATGAAAAGCTCATAACCTGGCTGCTGGGGAATGACAACCTTCTACCTGGCTGTTGGGGAACTGAGATCAACTAAGTTTCTGCCGAGGAGGGGAATGCTTCCTGACTTAATGAGGAAACTATATCAGTACTCTGTGGGGAGAGAAGCGAGTCTCTTGCTGCGGATGCCATCCTGCTTAGAGAGCAAACAAATCATCCTTATCTTGTCCAGGGCTTGAATTCTTATTGGAGTAAAGATAGATCCAATCATGGCCAGGGAAACCAAGCCTCAGGACTCTTACTGGGGAGGATAATAAGAAGACATAACCTCTTCCAAGGATGATACCTTCTTGATTGTTTCTGCTGGGGAGACATTCCTTCTCAGATCTGAGCAATTTCACCAGTGCTGTGAGAAGGGAAAATGGTATTCGACTTGCACACTGACCATTGAGTACGGATACCTGTACCTGCAAACACAAAAAGATACGCACATATGTCCCAGGGTATTGCATGGTCTGAATTTACCAACCCAGGGCACTCAACATTCAAAGCAATTTTAGATGTTTTCACGCATGTTCATGTGGAGCTTCATTGTTTTCAAATGCAATGTTTATCAAGAATTTGGATGTTCTTTGCAATCAAAACAGTAAAAATGAAAACAAAAAAAAAGCTCTATGAATGAAAATCAATTTTATTGATTGGATAGCCTGTAAGTAGGCATTTACATCCGGAAGCAATTCCTAGAAAGAGGTAATTGCATAAAAGAAAAAGAAAAGAAACTACACTAATGGCAATGTAAAGATGGATTCCCATTGAGTTTCAATCCTGCTATGACTCGTATGTCTTCAAGACGCTCCAAATACTCTTCTTTCCGAGAATGGCGATTGAATTGATTCCTACCCTTGGAGATTCCCAGTTGTTGAAAAGAGGTGATGTACAGACTACTCAGATCGCAGCCTTTCGCTTTAATCCCTAACTTTTGCCTGGATCTCCCTTTACGGGTTTTCAATCCACCGGGATACCCATTTTTGCCTAAGTTGCCTTTTCAGGTTTTCAACTTAGCGGGTTTACTCATTTTTCTTTTATATATCCCTAATTTTTGCCTGAACCTTTTTCTTTTTTCATGGTTCGCCGGGATGCCTCATTTTTGCCTGGACTTATTCTTTTTTCCGTCCAGCGGGTCTCTTTTATGCGAAGTATTTTTTAACTGCATCTGAGTTCATAGGGGACGTAAAGTCTTCACCGTCCATAGTTGAAAGCATTAAGGCTCCGCCAGAAAAGGCCTTCTTCACAACATATGGACCTTCATAATTCGGGGTCCATTTGCCCCTGTGATCTATCTGTGGAGGAAGAATCCGTTTCAGCACCAAATCCCCAGCCTGGAAACAACGAGGACACACTTTCTGATCAAATGCCTTCTTCATCCTCTTCTGATACAACTGCCCGTGGCATACAGCTGCCATTCTTCTTTCTTCAATGAGGCTTAGCTCGTTGAATCTTGTTCAGACCCATTCAGCTTCGTCTAGCTTCACATCCATCATAACCCTCAGAGAAGGAATCTCAACTTCAACTCCAAGACTGCTTCCATACCATACACAAGTGAGAACGGAGTTGTGCCGGTTGATGTACGTACTGAAGTGCGGTACCCATGTAATGTGAAAGGCAACATCTCATGCCAATCTTTGTACGTGACAACCATCTTTTACACAATCTTCTTTATGTTCTTGTGGGCTGCTTCAACAGTGTCGTTCATCTTTGGACGATACGGAGAAGAATTGTGGTGTTCAATCTTGAAGCTTTGGAACAGCTCTTGCATCATTTTATTATTGAGGCTAGAACCATTATTAGTGATGATTCTCTCAGGGACCCCATAACAACAAATGATCTATTTCTTAATGAACCGTTAAACCACCTGTTTAGTGACGTTTGCGAAGGAAGCTACCTCCACCCACTTGGTGAAATAATCGATGGCACCTAGAATGAAACGGTGCCCATTGGAAGCAGTGGGCTCGATCTTGCCAATCATATCAATGCCCCACATAGTAAAGGGCCACGGAGAAGTCATAACATTCAACCGATTCGGAGGCACATGCACTTTGTCAGCATAAATCTGGCATTTATGGCACCTTCGGGCATATTTGAAATAGTCAGATTCCATGGTCATCCAGTAATAACCAGCCCTCAACAACTTCTTTGCCATAGCATGTCCATTGGCATGGGTACCAAAGGAACCTTCGTGCACTTCTTGCATTAACATGTCTGCTTCGTGTCTATCCACGCATCTGAGCAAGACCATGTCAAAATTTCGCTTGTACAAAACATCATCTTCATTTAAGAAGAAGCTGCCAGCCATCCTTCTCAGAGTCTTCTTATCATTGTTGGATTCCCCAGCCGGGTACTCTTGACTTTTCAAAAAGCACTTGATATCATGATACCAAGGTTTACCATTCACAACTGTCTCAGCTGCAAACACATACGCAGGCCTATCGAGGCGCGTCACATCAATCTTGGGTACATGGTTCCACCAATTCACTTTGATCATGAAGGATAACATTGCCAGAGCGTATACCATTTAGTTTTCGTCACGAGGTATATGATGGAGCTTCATAGTAGTAAAGAAAGTCAACAGTCTTCTCGTATAGTCTCTGTATGGGATCAGATTGGGCTGGTTAGTATTCCAATCTCCATTGACCTGATTGATCACCAAAGCGGAATCTCTAAATATGTCAAGCGTTTTAATCCTCAGATCAATAGCCTCTTCAATACCCATAATGCAAGCTTCATATTCAGCTTCATTGTTGGTGCATTCAATGTCAATCTGGCGGTGAAAGGTATATGAGAACCTTTCGTAGTGATAATAACTGCGCCAACTCCACTACCATTCATATTAACGGCCCCATCGAACATCAAGCACCATTTATAATCAAGATCTGACCCTTAGTTAACTAAGGGTTCTTCGCAGTCCTTCATTTTCAGATACATGATGTCTTTATCAGGGAATTTTAACTTCATCGACTGATAATCATCGAGTGGCTGCTGAGCAAGATAGTCGGACAGGACACTCCCTTTGATGGCTTTCTGGGAAGTATACTGAATGTCATATTATGTCAGGACCATTTGCCAACGAGCAACCCTTCCGGTGAGAGCTGTTTCTTAATTATGTACTTGACTGGATCCATCTTGGATATTAGCAGAGTTGTGTGAGTCAACATGTATTGTCTCAAACGCTTAGCAGCCCATGCAAGTGCACAACATGTCTTCTCAAGCATTGAGTATCTTGACTCGCAATCATTAAATTTCTTACTTAGGTAGTAGATAGTGTACTTTTTTCTACCTGTCTCGTCGTGTTGACCGAGTACACAACCCATAGAATTTTCAAGTACTGTCAAATACATTATCAATGGCCTCCCTGGAACTGGAGGCATAAGGATCGGAGGTTGCTAAAGGTACTCTTTTATCTTTTCAAATGCCCTCTGGCAGTCATCATTCCACCTGACCACCTGATCTTTTCTTAGCAGCTTGAAAATTGGTTCACAAGTGGCCGTAAGATGAGAGATGAATCTAGCGATGTAGTTCAACCTCCCTAGGAAACCACGAACATGCTTTTCTGTTCTAGGCTCAGGCATCTCTAGAATTTATTTTACTTTGGCTGGATCAACCTCAATCCCTCTTTCACTGACGATAAAGCCCAACAATTTGCCAGACCGCACACCGAAAGTGCACTTATTTAGATTCAGTCTCAATTTGAATTTTCTCAACCGTTCAAAAAGCTTTTGCAAATTCACCAAGTGTTCCTCTTCGGTCTATGACTTCGCGATCATGTCATCAACGTAGACTTCAATCTCCTTATGAATCATATCATGAAATAGAGTCACCATTGCGCACTGATAAGTTGCCCCTGCGTTCTTTAAACCGAAAGGCATCACTTTATAACAGAATGTTCCCCATGGGGTGATGAATGTCATTTTCTCCATGTCTTCCGGTGCCATCTTAATCTGATTATAGCCGGAGAAGTGATCCATGAAAGAAAATACCGGGAACTGAGTTGTATTGTCAACCAAAACATCAATGTGAGGTAATGGGAAGTCATCTTTCGGACTTGCTCGATTTAGATCACGGTAATCAACACATATCCGGACCTTGCCATCATTTTTAGGTACCGGCACGATATTTGCAACCCATGGCGGATAACTGGTAACAGCTAAGAAACCTGCATCCAACTGCTTCTGGAGTTCTTCCTTGATCTTGATTGCCATTTCTGGTTTCGTTCTTCTAAGCTTCTGCTTGATGGGAGAGCAACCCTCTTTGAGAGGCAGTCTGTGCACGACGATATCAGTGTCAAGCCCTGGCATATCTTGATACGACCAAGCGAAGATGTCTACATATTCGTGCAACATTTCAATCAACCCCTTCTTTACATTCTCATTTAAGGCAGCCCCAATCTTGACTTCCTTCTTGGCGTCCTCAGTTCCCAGATTAATAATTTCCAGTGCTTCCTCATGTGGCTGAATGGCCCTTTCTTCCTGTTTCAACATCCTGGCTAATTCCTCAGGAAGTTCACAATCTTCTTCACCATCCTCTTCGGCTTGATAAATCAGATTGTCAAAGTCATAATAAGCCATAGCAGAATCGTTACCAATGGAATCCGATGAAATGCATCTGCATGAATGATGATTCACGCTTTATTTTAGAATGAATGCAAGAAAAACAACATTACCATTTATTATAAAAATAAAAAGATAAAGACAGGGAGCACAATATTTGAATGCAAAAGAACGTCTTTTATTAATGATAAAATTGAATGTTTAACAACGTAAGCCCTACAAAGAATCTCTACGCCCTGGGCGAGGCGCATGATTTAACATGAAAACAAGAAAAATTACTCTTCACGAAGAGTGACTTGAATGAAGCTTTCAGACGACCAATTGTGAAGGTCTTGTCCTGGGACAGATGGGCGTATCCAATTGTTGATGTCGCAGTCACTGTCTCCATCTTCACCGGTCAGTGCGAAAACCTGACCAGGATTAATGACTCTAGCACTAGAGAATGTGATCGGTCCCTGACGACCTTCAAACTTCGGCCCTCTGTAACTAATCCCGAACCTGTCTTCTTTGAGAGGCGCTTCAATCACCTGGCCCCAACCTCCTGAATTACCAGATTGCACGACAGCTTGGGCCTGCTTGTAAGAGGCAATGGAGTCTTCAGGCTTTTTCTCTGATGAAGGAGAGGCTCCTTGTACATTCACCGTTTCAAATGCTTGACGTAACATTTCATGGATTTCACCATCCATCTCAACATACTTAAATGAAGAAAGGTGACTCACAAAAATGTCTTCCTCACCGCAGATATTGACCACTTGTCCATCTACCACAAACTTAACCTTCTGGTGGAGAGTCGAGGACACAGCTCCAGCGCCATGGATCCACGGGTGCCCTAGCAAACAACTATACGCGGGCTGGATATCCATTACATAGAAAGTGGTGTTGAAGATTTGAGGCCACACCTTGATTGGTAACTCCACCTCCCCAAAAACTGATCGTTTTGACCCATCGAATGCTCGAACTACCAAGTCGCTCGGCCTGAGTACCACTCCTTCAACATCCAGCTTAGTAAGTGCCTTCTTAGGAAGCACATTAAGTGAGGATCTGGTGTCTACTAGCACATGAGAAAGAACTGCTCCTTTACATTCCATAGAAATATGGAGTGCTTTGTTGTGACTTCGGCCCTCTGAAGTCAGATCAAAATCAGTGAAACCCAGCCCACGACTGGCATTAACATTGGATATTACCCCTTCTAGTTGGTTGACTGAGATTTCCTGAGGCACATACGCTGCATTCAGAACTTTCAACAAGGCATTGCGGTGTGCTTCAGAACACAATAAAAGAGACAATATGGAAATCTTTGATGGAGTCTGGTGGAGGTGACCTACTATCTTGTAGTCACTCCTCTTGATGATCTTCATAAATTCTTCGACATCTTTTTTGAAAGAGGTACCAGGCTCCGTCCTCTGCACAGGCTCTTCATTCACTACTTGCTTGCCTTTAGCCTTTGCCAAGGCATCTATATTATCACCTCGAAGAGTTTTCGGCGCAAACAACCTGCCGCTTCTAGTAAAGCCACCAACACCTACATTATCAACCTTCTGATCAACTGTAGACGGGATATCAACTTCTTGCTTTTGACCATTGTAGTATACTTCAGCACCATAGTGCCATAGGATAGCCTTTTCACTTTCAAATGGAATTGGTCCGGGAACCGTGATGGTAACAGGAGCTCACCTTGCAGGAATTGGAATCTGTACCGGAGTAAACGAGATGGTAATAGTTGAAACGTCATCATCAACACTAGCGGCTTGACTGAATTGTAAACGACCCTCATTCATCAAATTCTGAATACAGTCCCTCAACCTATCACAACCATTATCAAAAACCAAACAATCTGAACAATTTACATCACAACCCGGGAATACACCTCCCTTCAACAGATGATCTTTCACCACCAGCAATGATGTTTTAACAGCCCCCACATCAGATACCAGCATCCAACCATCGTCTTCTTCAACAGCGCTTACAGTTGCCCCACCGTGGGGCGGCATCGGATTTTGAATGACGTTTGGAGTGGAAGGAGGAGCAAAATTAATAGCTTTGGAATCTATCAAATCCTGAACCTTATGTTGAAAAGCTCTACACCTCTCTATAGTGTGTCCAGGGCCACCTGAGTGAAAGTCGCATCGGGCATTTGTATCATACCCCACTGCGAGGTTTGCTGGAGGGGGACCCATCTTACGGGGTTCCACCAGGTTTAACTTGAGAAATTGTTGGAACAACATAGCATATGACATTGGTAAGGGATCAAAATGTCAATCAACTATTCTCTGTCTTTGTTGGTAAGCCTGTCTCGAGGCCTGTTGTTGTTGTGGTTGATTCTGTTGTTGTGTAGCAATAGGAATAGTTACAACAGCGGTCTGATGGTATGTAGCCTGATAACTTCTATTTCTGCTTCCCTGAGAAGACGCGACATTGGTCTCCCGCTCACGCTTTTTATTGACACCAGCAAAAGGTTTCTTCACACCAGAAGTTGAACCCATACTCTCCTGAATTTTACCCATCTTGAGCAGATTCTCAATCCTTTCACCAGCAACCACAATATCCAAAAATTTAGATGATGTACTCCCTGCGAGACGATCCAAGAACGTACCTTGTAGTGTCCCCATGAACATATCAGCCATATCTCTCTCCAGTAACGGAGGTTATACTCGCGCAGCCAATTCATGCCACCGCTGGGCGTATTCCTTGAAGCCTCCTTACTTTTCTGTGTCATACTTTGTAGCTGAGTACGGTTAGGAGCCATGTCAATATTGTATTGATATTGCTTCAGAAACGCTTCACCTAGATCCTTCTAATTCCTCACACTGGCTCTCTCCAACTTCATGTACCATTCGAGAGACGCACCGGACAGACTGTCTTGAAAGAAATACATCCACAGCTTTTCATCAGTAGTATAAGTAGAAATTTTCCTGAAGTAGGCTTGCAGGTGGGTTTTAGGACATGAACTGCTATTGTATTTATCAAAAGTCGGAGCCTTGAACTTGGGAGGGATTCTCACTCCTTGCACCAATCCCATATCAACTACATCAATGCCCAGATTGTTATGACATTCGATAGCTCTGATTTTCTCAGTCAGCAGCTCATACCTTCGATCTCCTCCATCGTTGTTACAACCCATATCAACATTCATCAAGGAGAACTGGTCGTAATTGTTATCCTCCACCTGAGGAACAGGAACAGGGATGGGGATAGGACCCCCAGCAGCTGGGCCCACAGGAACACCAATATTGACTCCCCCGACGGGTGTATTGCCTCCAGGTGGAGGATTGACTTGATTGTCAGCGTGAAGAAACTCCCCTCCGGGTCTCTGGACCATAGCTCTCAATTCCTATTGCCCTTGGGCTACCCCCTGCATTAGCTCCATGATCTGGTTCATGCGAGTCCGCATTTCAGTCATCTCAGCCTGCAATTGTTCCATAGCTCAGACTTGATTTTGTCTGGTTGCATAGCGGTGAATGTATGAATCAGCAATTCTGCCTGTAAATCACATAAGGTTAGGAAACCAGAGATAAATACCTGTTATGCAAAATGATATGTATGAATATATGCACATGACATGTTTTAATATTCACAGGGCGATCCCTCCTTGATTTCAGTTTCAGCCGAGTGACCGATATATATTGTTGAGAGGATACTATTGAGAAGAAAATGATGTGATAGTGTGCTGTGTGCATTTGTGTTGAGAAAATAGCGATGTGTAAGTGCGCCGTGGAGATACCACTGTGAATACAACATGACGAGAATACTGAAGTGCAAGTGTGCTGTGAATACATCATTGTACAAACATTGTCAAGAATACATTTCTGAATAAACCACTCGTATCATATTAAGGAAAAGGAACCACGCGCCAAAGCGTCATACAATGAGTTCATATACTCGAAATACATCAAAATGGTGGTTCCATCAATAGGCCTGATGGTAACCACAGTACATCAACAGAAAACTGCAAAAGGAAACTATCAATCATGAAACTTCAACTCTTTCAACTTCTCACTGGAATGTTTGATTTCTTCTAAGAGTATTTTAGTGTTCTGATGACTTGGTCTTTCAATTAGTTCCCTGATCAGGATATCTCTCTTCTTAAGAGCTTCAGTTAATGAATCTATGTGCATCAAGAGAGCCTCATCATTACTCACCTCCTTAGGTCTCTTCACACCAGCTTGAATTTTGAGTCCATCCTCTTTGAAGCTCACCCTCTTTGGTCTTTAATTGCTCTTTCAGTTCCGCGTTCTCGATTCTAACTTCGTCCCACACCTGCTGAAGTTTAGCGAGCTTGGCTTTTGCCTCGGCCAAGGATTGTTTAGTCTGCTTGAGATTCTGAGCAGAGGCATCAGCAGCCATGCTAGCTTTCTGATAATGTCAGGCTCTGTCAGCAAAATCTTTTTCCTTCTTTGTTAGGGTCTTCATTGTATCTTGGGCCTTCCGTTCCAATCCCCTGTTAGTATGTAAAGTGTATTGAAGTCTGCTGCTCAAATCAGAATTCTCCGCTCGAAGCTCTCTCACCAGAACTTGCAATTTATTGAACTCTTCGAAGGCCACCGTGGTAGGTTATTCCGGGATCGCTGGATATAGAGGTGGCTCCCTAGAGAAAGGAAATAGCGCCTTTTCCACTCTCTTCTGTATCCATTCATCATAGGGGGGAAGGTCCTGTTGTCGCTCTTCCCAAAATAAACCTTTCCTTTTTTATGAAGCTCTTCCCAGGCGTTTGCAACTCCCTTTAACAACTCTTGATTACCATCACCACTTACAAACAGAGATTCCTGGACATCATGCTCCTTTGGTGGCGCTTTCAAAGCATACCCGAATTGTCTAGCAGCAAGGATGGGATTGTAATTAATCCCACCCTTCCTTCCAATTAAGGGCACATTCGGGAAATTGCCGCAACTGGTGATGATCTCCTTTCCCAACAAATCCCGGTTGACCCAAACCAGATTAGGTGCTCTGAGACCCATCAACCTTTTGGGCCAGTCCTGCGTCTCTTGAATATCCACGAATGCCCTAGTTTTAGGAAGGCGATTAGTAAACCACTTATAGAAGATCGGTGCACAACAATATACGGGTCCTCCCCACTTATAGTGTACCAAAGGATACAAGTCACCGAGCAAAGTAGGCACTGGATTTTTCATGACGAATATACGGACAGCATACATATCTACGAAGTCCTTCACATTCAGGAATAAAACTGTCCCATAGACACATAAAGCCAAGATTGTGTTAAAAACTGACCAACATCTAGACTTAGCGTATATAGCAGCCTGATCCATTAAGAATTTCATGTGGAACCCCTTACATCCTCCTCTGCTAGCAATGTTACCTTCAAGAAGAGACTTGTCCAAATGCAAAACAGCAGAGACTTTTTCCAGATCAGGAATTTCTTCAGTAGGATAAAAAGGAGCTTCCTCTTTGATAGATATATCAAGATAAGAGCAAATTCTTCCAATGTCGGTGCCAAAAGATAATCAGGGAACAGAAAACACCGTAGAGAAGGGTCATAGAACTGCACCAGAGTGTGCAGAGCCCTATACTCGTTCTTAGTGATATTACGGGCAAAATTCAGAATTCTTCCATATTCTTTTCTAAAGTCTACTAACACCCCAACCTCTGCCATAGCCACCACCTTGTGAAGAGAATCCAAAGTAAGCTGAGGGAACTTATACAATATGATCTTCCTCTTTTCAGTATTCATCTCTGATAGTCTTCAGAAACTGGAATCAAATATGGGATATGACCCTGCAAATAAATAAAACACGTTATAATGCAGGATGATGATGTTTATGCACACATGGTACCAAGGCAACCACAAAACTCTGCACTATTGTTGTAATATTGACTGAATAAGGCCCATATTTCTTCGGATCAGAATACCAGAAAAACCAGAAATCCAGAATAAATGGTCCACCTAGAGTATCAGAATATTAAGATGATAGGTCCACACTAATAAGAAATCCAGAATACCGGGTAGGATGAAGGTCAAAGTTGCCTGCAAACCTTTAAACACCTAGCCCCCCTCACATGTGGGTACTAAAAAAACCGAGGAACCTCAGTTTCTCGGGCTCTCAGGTCAAGAAATGATGATACGGTCACCATTTTTGGTTTGGCATCATCATCAATCGAGGAGGCCTCAACTGATTCCCCTAAAAAAGGTCATCCTATGGCAAGTTCTCAGCTTCGGGTCCTCGGATCGAGAAGCGTAATGGGTTTTCCATTTCTGGTCTGCCATTATAGCCCCTTGGGAGAAATGCCTCAACTGAGTCCTCGGGAAATGGTCACCAGAGTCGATAGCTCTCTAGGTTATGTTCTGACATCTGCACCAATACGCAAGAAAGAACATTACCAACGAAAACCTCGTCTGGATGTGGAATTTTCGTGTATACTAAGTCTGGTCGAATGCCACATAAGTCACACTACTTTCCACGCTAATCCTAGGTGTATACTCAAGCCTGGGTATTAGGCTTATCTCTCACGGAACCAACCCACCCAACAGTACAACAGCAGCAACACAGTATATGATATATGGCAACAGTAAATGTAAAGCAAATAAATGCGGTAAAGCAAATAAATAAATGCAGTAAAACCATACATAAAGCAAGTAAAACACACAGATAAAACACCATATAATCGAAAGCAAACAGGCGCTAGGACTGACTCGCATAGGGGATGGACCAGCAAGAGGTCAACATATCCCCAGTAGAGTCGCCAGCTGTCGCATCTGCGAAAATCAACCGGCGGAAAGGAACAGAAGAGTCACCACCGAGCGTTATTTATCCCGACGTAGGGAAAGGAAACGATCGAAGAAAACCTCAACAAAGGGAAAGGAATGGTCGTCGCAACCATCACCTGGGTTCGGGAGTCGGTTACGTGAGAGGAAGGTATTAGCACCCCCTCGCGTCCATCGTACTCGATGAGATCCACGCTTGTTGTTATCGATCAAAGGGTGTAGGTTATCTGAAGCTCAACTGCTAACTGGAAACTGGAAACAAAAGGTGAAATGGAGAAAGGAGGAAAAATAGAGAAAATGAGTGACTCGATAGGACATCGCCGTCCTAGGCCTACGTATTCCATCAGGAGCGGGAAAGTCAGAGTCAACGTAGTTCGGGACGTTACGGGATTGTGGGGGGAAGTTTTGATCGCCAAGACGTCGCGTATCGTGCCTACGTATCCTCAATCTTACCGGAAAGAGGAAGTCAGAGCAGTCATAGTTTGACCTTACAGGGTCGGTTTTGTTTGTGTCTTTTAGGTGGAATACGTCAATGTTCACGTTCTAGCAGTTTAGGTGTTTCCGCTCGTTGTGGGAGTCTCACGCGTTTACCTATTCGCGGTAGAACAGAAATGACGCATCCTTTACACAGGGAGTGAATGAGATGAGAAGAGAATCCCGAAGGAAGACGAGTGTTTGTTTTTGTTTTTTAGAAGAAAGTGTTTTGATTGTTGGTGTTTGTAACTCATATTGCACTAAAGTCTATGACATAGGAGCGAATGCGTCGCATGGTCGCCCCCAATGGAACATATGCAAACACTCTAGAAAGGTGAAGGGAGGCCCTATGCCTTCCATTTCCCATGTACTTAAGGCTCGTGGCGTACAATATTCTTTGCCTTTATTACATGTTTTTTTATTTTGTTTTGAGATGAGAGAAGAGACTCATGTTGAAAAGAAAAAACAACTAATGGGAGGCTAAATGAGTTCCTAATGTTATCATGCATTGATGGCCCTATGGTTGAGTTAAGAAAAGGAATCTACCTAAAGGACAAGTAGGGATTGCACTACCTAATGCTTATCTTACCTTACCTTTATCAAAAATTAAGGTTAAGCTAAGATCCCAAAGGGGTGTGAAAGAGTTGTTCAAACAAGCATTATATCACGCAATCCACAAGTAAAAGAATAAGAGTAAACAAATGAGGAAGAAGATGAAAGAAGAATGAGTATTCATACTCAAGTAACTTACCTTGCAAGAAACCTAAGCAACATTGATTAAAGAGTTTAAAGCACAAACATTAGTTGCTAATTGATTGGAAAAGTTAAGCATACTACTCCTAAACTAAGACTAGTTTACTTGAATTGGTATTAAAGGTAACATAAAACTATGAACAATGTAAGATGAGTCCTATGAGTATAATAACATGTATAGGTCAGTAGGTACATCTAATTAACTTCTACCTATGTCATCATGTTAAAGGAGATCAAATTATGTCAAACTATGCACCAAAACTTTGTACAAATGTACATTGTTCACAAACTTGAAGAAAATAGATGTTTAAGCAGCATAAAAGTGAATTAAAACATGATTATACCTCAAGGTAAGAAGTGAATGAAGTGAATTAAGATGTGTAAATGTCATTATAAGAGTATGGAAGTCATGTATTAAAGCAATCACAAAGTTTGAACAAGTTATGCACAAGTAATATCAACTTAGAATGCAACATGCAAGCATTGTTCATGCAAAGGACACGTGAGGATGGATGTATGCTATGGCAAAGTGTAAGTTTAGAAATGATGTCATATTAAAAATGGCCCAAACAACTTACAATTGGCAAATGGAATTCAAAACATTTCAAGTTTAGAAACTAGAATGAAACAAATACCAAACAATGTCATTTAAGTTCTTAGAAGTTATCAAACTTGTAACACAAGCAAAAGAAGAACATGAAATGAACGTACACATGCTAGATGGGTCAAAGTCGGTACCTAATGACCTCTAATAGGTCCTATTCAAGTCCTAAAAAGTTAGAAGAATAAGGAGCATACAAGGATTAGACAACTAAACAAACAATGTTCAAGTAGAAAGTGTAAAACAAAAGTTATGTTTCAAGTGATGTGAAATGCAATTAGATATCATTATGTGTCATGTAAAGGAATATGTACATTAATTATCATGTATGATGTGGAAAAATGCAAGTTGGAAGCTTCATGTTAAGGTATACTTCACAAACACACAAGTGAACACAAGCTTATGCATTGATGCAACATTTACAAGTCATGCAACTTTAACAAGGATAAGATAAGATTAAAAGGCAATTGAGAATGATTAGTAATGCAACAAGTCAGTACCTATACCATTCCCTATTGGAATTTCAAATTCTAAAATGAAATGGCAAAATAAGGTGCTCAAGAGGTCCTAAAAGAATGCACAAAGTTCATACACATTGATGATCACATCCAACAATATTTAAGGCAATTCATAATGCAACAAGAAATGACCTATAATTGGAATTCTAAAGACCTATAATCTTCATTATATCTGTCCACAAAGGTCTCAACAATTTAGCAATGAATGGCATAGAAAATATCATTAAATCCTAAGGCATAATCTTGAATCAACACACATGAACAAATGTGCATTTAATAAACCAAAGGAGCATGATCAAGTACTTTAAAAATTAATGAAAGAAATCAAATTGATTAGAAACCAGTGGCTGAACATCCCTCAAAATATAGGGCCAAAATTCCTCTTGATTAAATCCAAACAATGCCCAAACAATCCATTATAGTAACTTAACAAACAAGCATAAGAAATGCCTCTAAAACCTATTAAAAAATGACTTAAAAAATACCTAAAAAATACACAAGATCCATTGATATGTGTCAAGCATAATCTCCAATTGGTGTGAAAAAATTCAATTTGAAACTACCTGAGAACAATCTTTTATTGAGTGTGTATCAATGGATATGAACATATGAGCAAGTTTGGAAGAAAATTGTGGCAAAATATCAAAATTTGTTAAAATTGGAAATAAAAAACATATAAAATTAATTGACACATTCAAGGGATCTCATGAATTAATTGAGAATTTTTTAGCATTTTTTACTATTTTTACTAAAAGCATTTTGAAACAATTAAAAAAAGGAAATAAAAGTAAGAACAAATGCAGGGGAGTGCGTGCACAGCAAAAAAGATAGTTCATCCTGACTTGGGCTCTAAAATGGGGGTGTAAAGAGCATATCTGTTGGGCCTAGGTGCACAGAATTTGAATTAAATGTGTGGGAACCAGTCATGTGCTCATCATGTGAGCTTATTATTATCGTGGCACAGTCCCAGCCGTGCACTAGGTCCTAAGGCTGGGAATATTCTCTCACTAAACACATGGTCAAACCCTAGCGACACTTGTCCGTCTACCAGTGGCACCGTCATCCACCATTATTACAACTCTCTCCCATCATTAGCCATCCACTCTTGCAATTATCAACGAATTATGACTTAATCATGGCAATAAAAAGCAAAGATTCCACACGTGACCTCCTTTTCACTAATGCAGTGGTCGTTTCCTATTGGCTACCATGAAAAGAAGTAAGATAACTAACCACACGATGACACGTCATTGTCATCAACCTCCCACCACCATAAAACCAGAAAAATAACACGCATAAACCCCATTCTTCCTCAATCTTTGATCCAACATAACTCCTTCATCTCTTGATGAAATTCAATGAAGTTTGAACCAAAATTGTAATGCTCAATGAGACGAACACAACCATGGCAAATAAAATTTAAAACAAAGCCTTAATCACGCTGATAATTGGACACAAAGTCACGGATTCCATAACATATTTACCAAGATTTCACATTTCTTCTTAATTTTCTAACCAACACGCATTGCCTACACTCCATAGGACTTCAATATGCACTCCTCCATCATCCTAATCATATAATACTACAATGGATGCTATGAGATTCATAAAATGGTACCTTGCTGAAACCTGGATCTAGTGCCTTGATGAACCTTAGAAGCTTTGTGTAGAACCAGTTGGAGCGAAATAAACGCTTCTTGAAGCCTTTAACCGTGCAAAACAACTTGTTGATGAAGAGGATGAAGAATTCCAAAACCTTCAATGGTGGATTTAAGCTTCAAATGATGCCAACAGAATGAAGGTTACGTTGTGGTTATGAAGAATCAAAAGGAAATCTGTGAAAATCTTCAAGAACGAGAGAGAAATCCAGAGCTGAATATTGAGAGTGAGAGAGAGAGAGTTTTGTTTGTGTGGTGAAATTTTGGATCTAACTAACTCGGCTAGAGGTGGTTAGAAGTTTATATATGCTGTTAGAAGGAGTTAATCAGGGTTAGAGTATAGTTAGGACTTTGGTTAAAGGATATTAGAAAAATGAGAATGATTATGGTGGTAAGAACTTGGCACGGGTTAGATTTATAGTTTTATGTGTGTGTGTGTGTGTGTGTGTTAGCTCACTATTATTATTGTGTACCAAATCATGATAAGTGGTGATGATGTGAGAATGGTTGTAAATCAGTTATAAGCATAGTTAATGAAAGTTGAAAAATATGAGAGTGAGGTTCAGCACGAGTTTGGTACTTATGTATGTGTGTATTATGGTCATCATGGAATGTACTACAATGATAATAATGCTGATGTATGCTGCCAATGCTAGCTGGTCCAGTAAGACAACTTGCTTGCTAAGTTTCTTCTCTCTTTCTTTGATATATGGAGTAAAGGTTGGAGGTGTGCATGTTAAGTAAAAAAATGCATGGCCAAAAGGAGTAAAGTGGTGGTGACATGAGTATATACGCATGCAGCAAGAGGGATAACATACATTGGTATTGGGTTTTGACAAGGAAAAGATGGTTTATGTTAACATGAAACATATCCATGTGGTGATTTTTGAAACAAAATATCTTGATGCACAATGGATCAATTTGAGTGGTCTTGGTATCAAATGAAAGAGGGAATTTGACACAACAATTTTCGTGTTAGAAGTTAATCAAAATGGAGCCTAAATAATAGAGAAAGTGAAGGATGGAATCCATGGACCACTACTGCACTGAACTGGCCAGGCTTGGCCTGCACGCATGAGGCATATGCTAGGCAATTTTCATCTTTGTTGGACATGACTTTCTCTTGCAATATATTGAGATGTGACCATTTAAATGAAAAACTTCCAACATCAAACTTGTAGAGGGCCATGTAGAGAGTATCTTTGATGTTGAACATTTTCCTAAATGACCCTTGCATCATGTAACAATTCCACCATGAACATGTACCTCTGCGTGCACACCAACTATTTGACAAAAGTCCTTGGTATGGCACACATACAAACTTGTCTTGTTGGCCATTTGACAACTTGAAATGATCATCTTCAAAATCTCATATCTTTCTTATTTTTTATCTAATTGCAAAGTTCTTGGTATGCTTTTGAAGAGGAGAATGTGTACTACAACATAGCCTTTGAAAAGTCTCAATTTGGATTTTGTATCATGGAGAAAAGTGGCCCTAAAGGTGGCTGAAAAGAAGTGAAAACTTTCCCTAAATGGCAAGTCAATAGAAACCCCAGACTTCCAAATTGGGTAACTTTCATAATTCTTGATTTTCCTTGATTTCTTTGAAATTTCTTGATCAATTTTGTTTCATTGCCCATCCTTGACATGAGGAAAATGATATTGACCTGAAAAAGTCAAGAGTTGACTTTTTCCCTGATTAATTGACCTTTTCCCCAATTTCCTTGATTTTCAGTCAATCCTTCAATTGAAACCCTTATAAATGTAACTGATGGCTCAAATTCCATTCGTAGCCACTTGTGAACATGTGGAATATGATGAAATCAAGTCTTGCCCAAAAAACAGAAATAAACTGACTTTTATGTAAAACCCTAATTTGCTGCGTAAAAGTTAGGAGAAAATGGTTGATCCTTGGAATCCAAATTCCTCTAACTATGATGTGGATTGCCTCAAACCAAGATGACTTATGTGATGAGATGATGTCAAAGACCCAAGGACCCTACTCATGGAGGTGTCTCAAGCTCAAAAGGTCAAAACCCTAGTTGATGATCAACCATTATGATAATGCACTCTTCCTTCATTCTTTGCCAAATTCAAAACTCTTGACAACCTGATGGACCATATGAAATGTATTTGAGGTATGGTGAGCCTTGGTGGATTGATGAATTAGTATCTTACTCTCCTTGCCTTGCACAACACAAAGATGGTGACACCCTTGATACCATACCTTATGGAAGCTAATGATGCATATGCAAATGTTTATGTCCTAGATGTAAATGAAATGTGAAGCCTAAGCCACTTATTGGGTGTAAATAAGAGGGCAAAGTTTGAGGTGTTACAACAAGATATAAACAAATGGGTATCGTCTTCGGCAAAATTAAAGTAGAACACACACACCTTATCATGTATGATGGTAATCACATTTCTAATGGCGAGATTAGATCGTGTAGGCAATCTATCAAGCAACAATCTCCACCCAAAGATTTTCACCTTCAAAGGGATATGTGTCTTCCATAGTGTTCCGGACTGGACCAATGGCTAGGCATGACCCAATCCACTTCTGCACCCAGAACGACCCAATAGCCTAAGTCCAGCTGAGGAAGGGCAGCATTTACCTTTTCTGCCCTTCTACCAGACACGTGTGGACAGATGAGTCTCAAGGTCATCTACTCTTCCCCGGCATTTCTGCCCGTTACACACGACTCCTTCACCTAGGAACAGCCAGGACACCTGTGCCCGGAACTCCGCCCTTGGTCGTGGCAACGGCTAGTTTTGGGCACATCTGCCCGTCATAACGGCTAATTTTTGGCTGTTACCTATTCTTCAGGAAATGGTTATTCCACCCCAAAAATAAGGACCATTGGCCACGCACTGGGGGCATTATATAAACCCTATCATTTAAGAGGGCCAGGTATCCAAAAATCATCCTAAGAACTCATACTTTTGTACTTGCCATTTTCTCTGACCCTTTCTTACTTGAGCGTCGGAGTGCCTTGCAGGTACACCCCCTCCTCCTTATCTCACCCCAGCATCACAAACATTCTTCTTGGCCCATCACAGGATCTGATCAGCCTTTACGATCAATGACACCGTCTGTGGGAAAATTGTTCTCCCCATCTTAACATCCACCTCAGATTCTAAGACCAAAACACATTCTCCGTCCAAGATTACGATCATGGCTTCCCAAGATCACGTCAAAGATGCTCACCATCTTTCAGTCCTCCCCGTCAACAAAACTAATGCTAAAGGTTCTTCTTCCCTCCTCGGAGGAGACGCCCGTCACCTGAGAGACGGGGCTACCGCGTCTCCTTCCTCCACTCCTGCTGACCGTAACGACGACCAGCCCTTGCTGGCCTTCCAGCTCGTTCCAGCTCCACCCAACGCCGACCCGGTCGTGGTGGCTCTACTTGAAGTGATCAACAAGACCAACCTCTTGATCCTCCAACAAAACAAGAGGATTAGGGCATTGGAAGAATCTGCCCGTCCAAGATCCCCCCCCCCCTCCAAGGAAGAATCGACGACGATCCAAGAGTCCACAACCCCGGCGAGAAGTCGACCATCGGGGACGCCAAGAACCAGAGTCTCATGCCGTTCGAAAGCGCGATCAAGTTTCCTCACGAAACCAACACTCCCCGGGCCATAAGAGAACCCAGAGAGATCAACGTTCACCCCCCGGTCTTAGCATAATAAACCTTTGTTAAAGGACTATTTCCAAGCTCTAGCACCATGAATATGGAACCCTAATTCTTTTGCTCTTGAGTACACATTGATGAAGAAATGACTTGAGATGTTGAGAATAAAAAAAAACCTAGTTCATGGCAAATATCAGTTATAACCTTGATGAAACCCTAACACTTGATGCCTCTTAAGAATTCTTTGAAGAAGATGATGAGCTTGTAATGAAGAATAATGCTCATGATGATTAGAGTTCAAACCTTGCCTTAATTTAAATGTTGTAGGAACCAAATGAATCACCTCTGAATAGGGAAAACCCAACTCACAAGAAAACTCTTGATCCCGTGTCTTTAGGAGCTCAAAGAAATAATGATTGTGAGTGTAAGACCTAGTGGAGAATGCATATGAATGAGAAACAAAAGTAAATTAGGGTTAGAAATAAGAGGGCAAATTTTGGGGTGCAACAGTACCCAAAACTTGTTGAACTCCTAAAATATTAGCCACTGTATTTTTAACATTATGAGCAACATTTCTATTGCATAAAAATTTAGATTTTTGAAAATTGATGACTTGACCTGAAACTTCTTTATAAGTGGCAAGAGTATCTTCCAACACTGTCATACCCTAAATTTTTACCCTATAATTCATCATCATTCTAAGAAGCATTACACATTGCATTCCTAACCCTAACCATTATTCAAGATTGTTCCTTGTTTTGCTTCATCAAAATTAGGGTTTTGCTAAAGAGAATCAAGAGAATCAAGAGAATCTTCACATGATCAGTCAATGTTTTGGAATGATCATCAACCCATCAAGCTTAAATACACTCAAGAGTCTTATCTTCATCAAGAATCAAGTGCAATTTGGTCTCATTACAAGTTCTATGAAGCTCAATTTCATCTGGTCACAAATTAAGGTTTTTTCAGGAAAAGTCAACGGTGCCTTTGACTATTGATCAAAGCATGATCCCAAGCCTTGGGACATGATCCAAGACACTCAAATACATCCTTTGAGCCCATCCATGATGTTTGAAAGATTCAAAAATGCAAAATCATTGAAGATCACACAGTTGAATTCATCTGGTGCACAAGCTTTATCTGACAAAGTCAACCCTTTGACTTTTAGGGTTTTTGGTCCAAATTGAAGTATTCAAGCCAAATTTCATCAAGACATGTTTGATCAATGAATTTGAGCACGAAAAACCAAGGTTTGGAAGGTTTCTTGCAAAAGGGGAAAAGTTAAGAAAGTAAAAAAAATTTAAGTATGGAAAGAAAACCCTAGTTTGGCACCAACTTTGGAAGGTCATAAATCTCAATCTACACATCCATTTTTTGAGTTCCAAAGATCAAATTGAAGCCCTCACAACATAATACAACTTTGTCACTGTGAGTCCATCCCCAAAAAGAGCTTAGATTTTGAGTTATGAAGCCTTGAAGTTTTGTAAAATCTTTGAACACTTGGAATTTTTTCAAGGCAGATTTTGGTCCTTCGAAGTAACAATCTTTAGAGCCAATTTTCACTATGATCCATTGAGATTCAAGACTTTAGTAAAACATGAAATTTTTAGAGCACACTTGGGTCTTTCCAAAAAGTAAGAACTCCCCAATCCCATTTGTGAGCTAGGAGATTCGAAGCCATGAAGTTAGGGTTTTGTAACTTGAATTTCAAGGTTATGTACATGATGAACTTGATGCAAATCAACCTCCATGCTGCATATCTTTGTTTTTCAGAGGCTATTACTTGCAAATCTCCATTTGATCAGAAGTTTACACGAATTTGGGGTGCATTATCCATTAAATTGAGCCATTAACCACTTGATCATTCCATTTTTGGCACAAAGGTGAGACTTCCACTTTGATAAAGTTAACTTTAATCATAAAGTCAACTTCTTGAGCCTCTCCATTGTTCCTTCTCCACTCAAACCACTTTGTGGATCAGAAGTAACACCTCTAAGCCTCTCAACCACCCTACAATAGGTTGTACTTGGCATTGGAACTCAAAATCCTTGAAAACCTCCATTTGATCTCAACCAAACCAAAAACTCTCATGCTTGCAATTTGTGACCAGAGATTTTCTCCACTCTTTCCCTATAAATAGAGGGGCTCATAAGGCTTCAAAACACATAAGAATCTCACCCTAAAAACCTCAGTATCCTCTTTTCCCACAGTTTTTGCAAAAACACTCAAAATTTGCAAAACCTCTGGCCAAACACATTTCCCTCGTGCAAACTCCAAAGAACTCCACAAACCATCCTAAACACCCCTTAGAGCTTGTTCCAATCATCAAATAAGTTATGTATCAAGCCCTACCACATTCACCATTTTCACACCTTCGTCTTGCAAGAATGCACGAGTTTGATTCTTGAAGCCATTTCCAATCCCTTTAAACATTCAAACCATCTCTCTAAAGGCCAACAAAGCTAAGGAGGATGTCTTGACACTTCTGGAAGATCATTTGAATAAGCCTTGGACTGACTCCAAGAGGTAAGAACCTTGAATCTTCAAACTCATAATCCATGCATATTTTTAATGTCTCATGTTTGAAGAAAAATGTAGTCTACACTATGCACAATCTATTTGAAGCTTTGGTTGCATTATATGAGTTGAATGTGTGATTTTTTAACATGTTGAAGTTTATGTGTGTTGCATTGTTGTTGAGTAATTTGTGAATTACACAGTTGGTTTTAGGTTGAGTTGATGACATATTTAGAATCCTTGTAAAAAATGCTTCAACTTTGATCTTTACAAAACTGAAAAATGGTTGGGAAATGAGAAAGATAAGTTGAGTTGAAGTTCTAATGATGGTGAGAAACTAGGGCTCGGGGAGAGAGAAAGAGAAGAAAAAGAAAATGGGGAAGAAGAAGTTGACATGGTGCTGACTGGGTGTTGAGGTGCCCATTTAGTTGTTGTCTTAACATATATGTTATTGGAGTTAGTATAGTTATTGGATGAGAGCGTAGCACCACTGGTCCAGAAGGAGGGTTTATGTGTGTTAGAAAGCGAGAGGACTGAGGTTCGAATCCCCCTCGCCCCAGTCTTTTTTTATTTCTGAACTTCAAGTGGTTTTAATATATATTGTTTTGTTTCCACCCTTATTCACAACGCGCACAGTAGCTGGGTTGGTATTTGTTTTGAGTTGCAAGGCCAAGGGCGTGGGTTCAACACCCACCAAGGTTATTCCCCATTTTTTTTGCTACTTATTTTGTTATGTTACTTCACAACTTTGAAACCTCATAAATTCCTTATTTTTTAGGCTTTTTGACCCATTCTTTTTGCTACATGTTCATGTTGTTGCTTATTTTATTGTGATGAAAAGAGTTTTCTAAAAATATTTATTTTTATGGCACTTATTCATGTTTAAAGTATGTGAATTTTTAGGGTTTTCTTAAAGACCATTTTGATTCTTTGGTTGATTCCTTTGATTTTATTTGCACATATGGAAATGTTTGAACCATTTGAAACTTATGTGAATCTTGTGTCATGTTGTGAAGTTGTTCATACTTGTTACTACTTGATTTAATGCATTTTCAAGTGTATGTTTATATGTAAATGCATGTTGAATTTCCAACCATGCCATGAACTTTTGCTTAGTTATTTTGCCTCTAACATGTGATTCTCTTCCATGATTACATGACTTTGATGTGCATACAAACCCTTGTTTGAGTAATACTATGTTTAGGTATCCTTAAACCTTTGATTTTTATCTTTAACACGACTTTATATAAATGATTGTATGTATGGACCTTTGTGAAGTTTCCATTTTTTTAAAGACCATGTTGAATCCTAACATGCATCTTTGATTATTACCTACTTGTCTTAACTTGTGACATGCTTAATTGTTCAAGTAATGCCTTAACTTGTTCACATGATGTTTGAATTTTAAACATGTCATCTTTAAGCATTCTCACATGCCATCCTTTGTATGCTTGCATATTCACCCACCATGTTATTGTCATAAACATATTTTGATGTCCAAGTATGATTGGTTGTTATCATTACTTGTTTTAAATTGTATTCATGATTAAGTAATGTCTTCACGTATACATGATTGTTGTGAACTTTGATTGTTATCATGACTTGTATATGCCTTATTTTCACCCATGTTTAAGTGATGTCTTAACTTATACATGTTAATTTTGAACTCTTGTCTTTATCCATGCTCAAGTGTTGTCATAACTTATACATGTTAACTTGAACGTTACCATGCTTAAGTGTTGTAATGACTTATCCATGTTGAAATGTTTAAATTGTATTCATGATTAAGTGTTGTTACAACTTATCCTTCTTTGTCTTGTATTCATGATTAAGTGGTGTTAGTAACTCTAAAGCATGCTTGCCTTGATTATGTACTTGAACTTATCATCCATGAAACTTTGGTCTTGTTAGAACTATACCTCATGATTGTTTAGATGTTGTAACATCTTTGTTTGATTGGACTTACTTTGATTGTCACCATGTTGATTTAAAATTTCTTTGAATCTTTGAACATGTAGGTAGTTACCTTGTCTAATTTATGACTTTGTCAAGTCCTTACTCTAAATGTTGTCACATTTATCTTTGTGTTTTGGTTGTAACTATATGTTTACCTTTGTCTTGCTTCCATTGAAAACCATGTTTGAATGTCACTTTGAATACTTTTAATTGATATCATGATTGAATATCATACTTACTCAATCATTCATCTTTTCATACCTCTTTTTAATTTGTCAAGTTGTTTCCTCAAGTGATGCTAGCTTGTTATCTGCCATCCTTAAGTTGCCCTTTTATTCCTTAATCCAAGGGAAAGTCTCTCTATTGACTCCATGTCATAGATAGCTTAGCATTACCCATTCCCTTTGACCTTGTTAGAGTCATTAGGTTATTGTGGTTTAGACTTAAGTTAGAATGGGAAAATCTTTTGACGTTGTCAAGTTAAGCAAGTGTTAAGGCATAACACTTGATTCCCCTTTTGAACCTTGATCATAATCAAAGTTTTCATTCATCCTTAGTGAGTTGAACTACAAATGCTCTGATTCCATCCTTGTAAGGATATGTAGGCACAAGACCGTGAAGTTTTGGTGAGCATGCTTAGTGACTAAAACCTTAGGTTCCTATCTCTCACCATAAAACCCAAACACAAAACAATAGCAAATAATACCACAAATACTAGTAAGAGGTTCCTATAGAGTATTATAGATACTTAGGGTGCTAACACCTTCCCTAGGTATAACCAACCCACGAACCCCAAAATCTCTTATCATTGTTGTTACATTGCAAACTTAGGGTTTTTAAGATCTTTACCCTTTCCCTTGGATAAATCAAAGCTCGGTGGTGAATCTTTAAAAGATTTGTGATTCAAGTTAATTAATAGCTTGATATTCAATTCTCACCGCAACAAACACATTTATTTCATTAAAAACTACTCTAAAGAAAAGAAAACACTCTTTGGTAAAAAAAAGACATGAAATATGACCAGAGCATTCTTGCAAATTTTTATGCCATAAATATCCTCCTAGTTTCAACTTGTTTGATAAACACTAAAATTATTTCTGAACAGAAGATAAATATATACAAAGACAGGGGATCACCCACCTCAACCCACGATAAAGAACAATCGGTCTTACTATAGGTATTTTATTTATCACATTCTATTTTTTATTCATTTCTAATTTTTTCCATAAAATTTAGGAATAAACCTAATTAAATAGGCTTTTATTTCTTTTCAATTTGAGACTTGGGTTTTAGCATATGTTAATTCTTTGAACCATCCGTACACATATATACATGAAATATAAGTATGCATAAGTATTTTTTATATTTGTTTAAAAATTATTATGCATAATTCTTTCGATTGTTAAAAGAATGTTTACTTCACCTTTGAATGCAACAGGATGATCACTAGTGTTGATGTTTTAGTTTAAGTTGTTAGGCAATTTTTTATTGCAGTATTACATTTATATTACATTTATACTACGTTTATATCTGTATATTATATTTTATCATTCACCATAGAAAAGTCTAATTCTATACTAAGGAAATTTAATGGGATCTTTAAGGTTTCATTACCTTGTAGACCTCTGAGTTATTATTGTTTCATAAATATTTTTCTTTTTATCAAAGTTAAAAAGGAAATAATCGTATTACATTTTAAAGTAGAAAGAACATGCAATTAAGCGTTAAATAAATGATATTTTGGCTAAATATTTAACAAATATTAATCTTATGATTCTATGTAAAATTTACATATATAATTTTGTATAAAATAATTTATAAAAATGATTTTTATCATATAATTAAAAAAACCAAATTTGATCAAGATCATTTAAAATTAAAACACAATCAAATAATGTTTTATAAGGAATAATAATAACAAAAGATTATAATTTATATTTTTAATAATCGATAATTAATAATCCTTAATTAATTAATTAAATAATTAATTCAATATATATTTTGTTTTTCAATGTCATATCTTCTAAGAAAAACATCAATTTCTATAACCATTCTATTTAAACATGTTCAAGTTTTGTTGATGAAAATAAGAATTTTGTTTTACGACTCATAATTTAATTGAAATAATGCATTAGAAAATCAATAAATTTAATTTTTATAAAATAAAAATTATCACAAGAACAACTATTAAATATTTCATATCACTAAAATCTTTTTAAAGAAACATTAAAATATCACTAAAATTATATGAACACAATTTTTTCAAACAAAAATGTTACTAATATAGCCATAGACACTAATAAAAAAAATATGAAATTTTTATAATTTAACTAAATAAAAACAATAATAATAACCAACATTTTAAAGAAAAGAAACATGAAATTGATAAGTGACTACATCGAGTTAGCAATCTTCACTATTTTCTTCCTCGATCATTCTTTCATTATTTGGATTTATAACCAAATTATTTAATTCTCCATTTTCTTCAATTTCAGGAGCCACATAAGTATCGAGTAAAATATGCAATTTGTTGTTGACTCTGAATGACCAAATGTTGACTTTTTTGCTTTTCTTTAAAATTATTTTTCTTCAAAACAAGTGTCCAATCTTGAACAATATTGTAAACACTAGTAATGTTCATGTTCCACTTCTTCAAAGACATTATGAACTCTTTATGATTAGGATCCAACACAGTCACTTCTAAACCAAGCGATTTATCTTGTTGATCCTTTGTATTTAATGTTGCCTTTTCTATTTCAGTAAGAAAATCAAATTTAATTTGTGAAAGTGGCATTGAAAGACGGTTGTTGTATTCGCTAAGATCTGTCTTGAACAATGTCTTACACATAACATATTTGATATCACTACCATCTAATATATTGATCAAGTTTTTGAGATGAATAGGCAATTCTGGTAGAGGCAATGATTGAGTTTGCTCTGTGTATTTTTATAGTACACTATTCTTTGGAATCTTTAGTTTCACCCTTCTTTCTTCATAAGATGTGCGACACTCATCATTTGAGACATACTTTGTTTTGATGTCGACTTTTTCTCCTTCCACCTTGTTTATTAAAGCAAGAGGTAAATTTGTTTTTAAATGCAAACTTTCTCTGATCTTCTCTATTTTTGCTAATTCTTCTTTAGTATAATATTGTAGAGCAAGTTGAGATAACATCATAGTCATATTAGTGATATTTTTTAACTGAGTTTCTTTCACAAGTTCCATATTTTGTAAAAGTGCTTTGATCTCGCTCGCGTTTCTTTTCCATTACACTTTCCATATTTTGTAACAATATTGCTTTGAGAATACTATGTTGCTGTTTTGAATGAGATAGTAAAATTTCAAATTTAACTCAAAACACTATAAAATTTCACCCTTCAAATAAAATAATTAAACACCAACAAAAAAAACACAAAAATAAATTTAATTAAAGATTTAAAACAAGAATTAAGTATCTGAAAAATATGATAGTAGATAAAATACTTTGAAAGGTTTTGAGACTTCTTTGCAAAGATTAACTTCACCTAAACTTATATGTAGAGAAATCAATGAAACAAATATAAAGAAGAAGGGATTAATTAGTTAACAAATATCAAAGAAGGGCTTAATTTGTATGCAGAGAAATTACAATTATTATTGATTGCAATAATCAATCAACATGGTTTGTGACATTCAAATTTAAAATCAAAGGTATTCGAAAATAATTATAAAAATACAAGAGAACAAGTATATAAAAAGTGACTTACAATTGAATAGGATTAAGAGCAAAAGGGAAACAACGATGAAAATATTGGGTTAGTAAGTATAGTCACAAAAATATATATAGAAAATATTGTTCCTAAAAGTTAGGAAAATATACCTACATAATCTAATTAAATACTTATTAAATTATTCAAAATCTAATCAAATAATTTTTAATTAAATGTTTGAAAATATCATATAAAACTTTATTACTGTTATATACTGTAACCGAATCCCAAATCCGGTGGAAAAACAGATAACACATTGACCTAGATTCATATGAGAGATAATATCTTTTAGGGTTAATACCCCTTTTGCCCCCTGCCATATGGGCGAAATCACAAAAACAACCCTGTAAAAAAAACACAGATTCCCCCCTTGTCATTTGAAGATTCTACTGTTTTGACCCCTCTTGAAATCCAGTCAACAATTTCTATGTTGTGGGGTGCATTACTTGCAGCTTGTGGCATGCATTCAAATTTGGAACTTGGAGAGTATGCTGCTGAGAGGATTCAAAGACTGGAGAGAAATCATTATGTTTCTTACTCAATGCTTTCGAAGATACAAGGTGAGAAAGGAATATGGAGCAGTGTGAATAAATTGAGAGACACAATGAAGGAGAGAGGAATAAAAAAGCAAAAGGCATTCAGTTGGGTTGAGTGAAAATTTGTGTGAAATACAAAGAATTGGATTGAGTTCACAGACAAAGGTAGGATTGATTTTGGCAACCGCAAATCATTTTAAGAAAGCTCCTATATAACAAAAATAACACAAAGACAGTGGTAACTTTAGTGTAACTGCTTACATTACATGATACATGTGTAAGTTTATCAAAAGATGTTCTTATAATACACATATATCCAACTATATTCAGAAGGAATGAGTGATCACATTTTAATTCAACTAGTTTACAAAGACAGACAGTGCTATGTGAACAGTAAAAAGTACAAAATTGCAATGAAGAATGAGGATGCATTGCAGTGAATTGCAGCCTATGTGGAGAATTTAACATTGAGAATATCTGGAAACTTCTCTTTGATTGCAGCTTTAACTCTAAAATGGATAGAGATGAAACAAAAGCCTCGTGTATGTATAAGTAATCACTAAGGATAGAGATTAAAACATTACTACAAAATAAATTGCTTTTAACACAATGAAATCTGATATACCATAGAATTAGAGAGAACTCAAAACAAACATCACGAATAGCAAAATGAATGGAAGATTATGTTGATGGTGTTGTTGGGTTTCTAAAATGGAGGTGGTTAGAGTTTGAAGGTTTCTGCAGAAGTTTGTTTTGGAGTGTATGTATTGTCCCTTTCATTTTGCAGGTTGTTGGAGTGTTGATGCAAGTCTGAGTTTTGTGAGTAGCAGGTTTTGTGAGTAGCAACGTTCCACATCGTTTGGGATAAAAATGACATGAGTGTTTATATTAGAATATTGGTTCACTAAAGTACAAGTGAAAGCATACATGGGTCTAGAAGAGTGGAGATGATAATGGGCTTATATGTGTTTGATCTTGGCCCTATTAAAATAATTTTTAAAATAAAAATTAAAAAAAATAGAATTAAATTAAAAATAAAAAATAATACGAAAAAAATGCCACATGAAATTTAAAAAATAAAAAATAATAAAAAATGCCACATAATTAAAAAATAAAAAATAAAAAAAATTGCCACGTCATAGAAATTGTTGACTGGATTTCAAGAGGGGTCAAAACAGTAGAATCTTCAAATGAAGAGGGGGGAATCTGTGTTTTTTTTTACAGGGTTGTTTTTGGGATTTCGCCCATATGGCAGAGGGCAAAAGGGGTATTAACCCTATCTTTTATATATATTTTTCCTTATACAAAAAAATTAATATTATATTCTTTTTGTTAATTATTATTATTTTAAAAATGGGTATTATTACTATTATTAAAAAATAAATTCAACTAATTAAGCTCTTTCAACGAATTCTTTACTGTTATATATTTAATTCTCCTTTTTCTTATTTATATAAAATATTTAATAGTTTATTTTATATATATATATATATATATATATATATATATATATATATATATATATATATATATATATATATATATATATATATATATATATATATATATATATATATATATATATATATATATTAAGCCATATAATGTATTATCTTAAGATTTAACAAAACAAATCAATTTTTGATTTAATAGCAAATTAATGTTATCTTATACAAAAGATTCAAGGAAATTGTTAGAAAAATACGGTTAGTTTTTATTCTTGAAAATATAATTACTTATATTTAAATTAATTCAATATAATATTAGATTCAATTACAACACAAGGAGGCATATGTAGTCATTGTATTAATTCTTAAAATAAACTTAAATTAAGTATTGAGAGTGTTATTATTTTTATTATAAGAAAAAATAATTAACCATTTAAACTCCTTTAATTTTTTTTAAAGATTTTTTTTGGTACAATTTTAAATTTTTTTTATAGATATCATTATTTTAATATATTTTTTTATAAGCAAAACTTTCATTCATTGGAAGCACTAGAGATACTCCAATCCAATGAAACAAAAAAACACATACCAACAACCTATCGAAAATTACAAAAAGTCAATAGGGCATTTGTGTCAATCTTAAAATTACATCTTAGATTGAGATAAGAACCTATAGCCAACCAACACCACAAAAATAGAATGATTCTATCAAACAAAACACCGGGATTGTCTACTTTATCGTTATAAATAATCGGGTTCCTTGTCCACCAAATACACCAACAGGTAGCAAATCAAATAAGACATATAGATGATTTTGAACAATTATCTATCAACCTTAGAAACCAGTCCATAAGATGATCGCAACAATTATTCTCAACAAGCCCCGGGATCCCCAGCCACTTCCCAATCTTCTACCAAACAAGATTAATTTGCGGGCAAGATATAAACAAATGGGTATCGTCTTCGGCAAAATTAAAGTAGAACACACACACCTTATCATGTATGTTGGTAATCACATTTCTAATGGCGAGATTAGATCGTGTAGGCTGTAACGCCCCGGTTTTGTTAGATTTATTTAATCGAGTCGATTTAATTATTTTTGGTCTTTATATTATTTTATTCTTGGTTTTTATTTGGTAAATGTGTTATGTTTATCGTTATTATGTTTTATCGCGTTTTGAGAGCGTTTGCGAGATATTTGAGTGTAAGGGTATTTTGGTCTTTTTGGCTTGGTTAGATATTGTTTTTCATTTAAAATAGAAAGTAGAGGTTAGAAAGAGAGAAAATAGTAAGGGAAGAAAGAAAAGAAGGAAAAGAGAAGAGAAAAGGAGAGTGAGAAGAAGAAAAAGAGGAAAAACTTGGAGTGTAAGAAATCGACTCAACCGACACTTCGAATCACGATTAATCGGGTAAGGGTGCGAAACTCGGTTATGCTATGCTTATGTATGATTATGTATGTGTGTGTTGGAATGTTTTGCTGGTTTTTCCTAGCTTTTCAATTCTAGGTCGAATGAGAGAAAACGATAGAAATCGATGTTTTCGCGGTTGAAATGCGGTATAAATGTTGTAGAATGCTTGTTACTATGATTGGGATATGTTCTGGTTGTTATGTTATGGTTTGAATGTGTTTTGGTGGATAAAATGTTGTGTTGGAGTGAACAACAGCGCTGTTGGGATTTCTGAATTCGCAGGTTCGCACTGCAAATAGGGCAGCGAAGGGAAAACGAAGGTTCGCGGGAGGTTCGCATTGCGAACTTTCTGCTGTTTTTTCTCTGCCACGGTTCGCGGGGAATTCGCATTGCGAAGGGGAAAGCGAAGGTTCGCTGGGTGTTCGTATTGCGAACTTTATGTTGTTTTTTCTCTGCCATGGTTCGCTGGGGGTTCGCATTGCGAATAGGAAAGCAAACATGACAGATTTTCCATTTTGTTCTTGTCATAACTTTTGGGTCGTAAGTCGGAATGAGGCGCGGTTGGATGCGTTAGAAAGCTATTGAAATGTTCTTTCTTATAAAATGGTTTTGAGACTAGTGGCCGATTTAATTGTGTCGGGAATTGGAATAGTGTCATTTTGTCGACTTTTACCGTCGTAATTGTGTGCGATTGATGTGTTATCATGTGGTACGCTTTTGATATATAACGTATAGCTTGTGTGTTGTTATATGAGGTGAATGCATGTTATGAAATGTTGTGATGATGGTTTGTGGCCTTATGGAAAATAAATGCATTGTGTTGTGTTGGATTGTATATGCATGATTATGGATGTTGAGATGGTTCACATGGTTATATATGTGTATGCATTTGATTGTCATGAGTCATTGTATGCCAAGCATCATGATATGCATTCTTGTGATGTCGTGTGCCCTAGTGGGTGTGAGCGACGAAACGATTCCCGAGGGAATCCTGCTATAACGGTTGTGAACCTTATACAAAGAGTACCGAAAGCGACGTTATAGACGATCGTGAGCCTTATACAAAGAGGACCGAAAGCGATCAGATCGTGAGCCTTATACAAAGAGGACCGAAAGCGATCCATAAACGTCGTGAGCCTTATACCAAGAGGACCGAAAGCGACGGGGAACATCGTTTGCCCGACGGGGAGTTACACTAAGTAACAAGCGATGATTCCAGTAATTCCTGAGTGAATTAATGATGAGAATGATGGATGGAACGGTACCCGCATTGGATTTGCATAGAGTCGTTGTGTCGGTCTCTTTGCATTTGCATAAATCATGAATGGATTGATTATGTGTGGAAAATCATGAATGGATTGATTATGTGTGGAAAATCATGAATGGATTGATTATGTGTGGACAATTGTGAATTAATTGATTATGTGTTGATCTCGTGATAACATTGGTGAATTGATATGCATTTGTGATAAATGGTATTGGTTATGGATGATATGTTTTATGTATAGACATATGCCATGTTTTGTGGGGATGTTGCACATCACAATGATTGTATTACTTATCTATGATACGCTATATATGAATTATGAATTGTGTTGTTTTGTGTTGAAATTATGGTATATGTTGTGGTGAAATTGTTGTTGTGTGCATATTTCCTGTTATTACATAATTGTATACAACTATATTATAATTGTGTTTCTCACCCTTCTGCTGTGGTTTGTTGCTCTATGAGACAATTGCAGATTAGTAGTCTTGGAGGCTTTTGTGAAGATTAGTTCTCCATCCGTTTGTCAGTCTGTCTGCTGTGATACGTAACACGGGAGTTGGGGAACGCTTTTGTTATATATGTATACATTTGTTGGATCTATTTGGTATTAACTTTGTATGAATATTTTGATGTTATAAAACCATTTATTTTGTAAAACAAGTCAGTTATGGATCTTTCCGCTTTATTCCATAATTGAACTTACCTTTTTGTTGGAAAAAGTTTCCCTTTTATATTTATTCTATTTTGTGTTATGTATCAAATTTATGAGCAGGGATTGTGTTTGCTTTCTTTAAATGTGGCATCCTTGTTTCTGTCTAAGAATAATAAATTTTTATTTACTCTGGTTTATTTATGTATTATTTATTCGCGATGGGAATTGGGGTGTTACATTAGTGGTATCAGAGCAGGTCGGTCCGTTCGGCGAAGTTGTTGAGTCAGTTGGTGTGACAGTTGAATACTGTCGATGTTGTCTGTCCCTTAGTATGTGATATGTGTGTGAAGCATTGTCAGTACTTTCTGGTTTTCTAGTCCTTTGTCTTCAGGATTTAGAATGAGATAAGAGGGGGAGAAGCTGGTACTTCTCCAAGTTGCTTTAGTTGTGGAGCGTTGGATGCAAGATTGTGAGTGTTGTTTGGACAGTGTTGTTCCCGATTCCAGAGGGAATGCGGAGGTAAGGTTTATGTCGACTAAGGATTTGTGCCTTAGGTAGTTTTGTGCACAAGATGCAAGAAATGCTATTATAGTTTGGTAAAGACGGTTTATGCCCCATCATGATTGTCGAATGTCTATTGACAAATTGAGGAACTGATCACCCTTAATCTCTTGTTGATAGTAGACAGAATTGTGTTGGATGGAATAGACGTGTCTTTCCGGCTTTGATAATGTGTATAATGAATTGGTTGGAATTAAGGAAATGATTACGGATTGTTTTGTTGAGTCGATGAAGATTATTATATCGGAAGATGAGACGTATTTGAGGTTTTGGTATGTTGGTCAAGTTGGGATGTCTATGAGAGAGAACAATTGGGTATCGTTAATGGTTGTTCTCAGAGAGTAGAGTGTGAACTCAAATTTGACGAAGGTGAGAATTTGAGGTTTGGATCTGCTAAGTAAGTAGAAGAACTTTTAGGAAGTGAAACTCAGATGTTTGTCATGTTTGTGATGATAGTGTTCTAGAAATTGGCAGGAAAGCCACAGTGATGGGCCGTTAGTTGTGCATGGTTTTCAGATGGGTTTTTGGATGGAACATTAGTGTGTTGACTTGAAGAGGTCCAACATGGTTGGTAAGGAAAAAGATGATGGCATGAGGTTGTGTGTTAATCAGTGAGTAGTATGGAAACTTGCGGTGGTGTTCTGGATAGCTTGAGTTTTGAATTGTGATGAATTGCGAACGATTTGAAGTTCCTTGATGGTATTACTTTTGTTATGGGTGGAGATCTCGTGTCAGCAGAAACCTTGAGTAAGTTGGAACCCTGTAAGAAGAATTGATATGGAATGTGGTAACCAAAGATTGTTAAGCTATTTTGGATAAATTGTTTCGAGCTCATAATGAATTTTGAAGGTTGTATATGTTTTGGTTGTGGAGTATATGAATCGTATCTTCCATAATTGTTTGGATAAGTTTATAGTGATGTTTATTGGATGATATTCTGATATATTTTAAATCAAAGGATGAGTATGTAGTGTATTTGAGGATTGAGTTACAAGGGCTGAAAGAGAGGGAGCTTTCTGCTAAATTATCGAAGTGAGAATTTTGGTTGAAAAGGGTTAGTTTTCTTGGATATGTTATTCTTAGTTCTTGTAATTGGCTACAATTTTGGTAAAACAACGTTGATGTCATCAGCAATATGTTTAATAGGACGTGATTACTTGCTAAGAAGAACAGGTTAAGCAAGAAGTCCTTCAGTATGCTGAGACATGTTGAAATGAGAAGTTCTCATCATCTGGAGCAACATGTCGGATAAGATGTCCTATGCTGAATCATTCGACATCGCGCCTGTGCTGAGCTGGACAGTTAAATTCTGTTATGATTTAACAGATGCAGAATACTCTGGGAATATTATGTTATCCTATGTGGCATCCAAAGCATTTTTGGATTGTGATTTTATGTTGGTTTTTCGGATTTGTTGCTGTTTCTAATTATGGAGACATAATAGGAAACTTTGGATTGAAGACCTATTTTATTGGAGGTTATTTTACAGAATTTTGTGCAGTCTCTCTGTTGCGTTTTGAAGCCCAAACCCAGTTGGGATGTAGGTTATAAATAGGAGTGGTTGTAACCTGATTTGGTAACGACTCAAGATGTAGAAGTCTAGGGTTCTGTCAAGGTAAACCTCCCAGCTTGTGGGAAGGTTACCCGTACCCCTCAAAACCTGTAGGTAAGAGGCAGTACGTATTGTTCTTGGAGGAAGCTTTGAAGCAACTCCAGGTTGTGTTCTGAGTTAGGGAAGAAGCTAACAAACGGTGGAGTTTGGCATCATACTTAGCTAGGTATTATTCTCATCAGATGTTGATGCGTCATGGAAGTGTGTCTTCCAGTCTATCTGTGTGATCAGAATGTAGGTGAAGGGCTGTCAATGCAGTGGCTGAGATGTTGACTGCTAGACATCATTGCGATGATTGAGAGTGAGAAGGGTTTCTCATATCTAGAGAGGATCTAGGTAGAAGGGTCATTGGGTAGTGATTAAGTGATAAGCTGTAAATGGGGAGTTTAGCTTTGAATTGATACTGCTGATAGTGGACTTCATCCCTGGCTTGGTAGCCCCCAGAGTAGGTGTGTTCGACCGAACTGGGTTAACAATTCTGTGTGTTGTTTATGCTTTTCAGTACTGTTTTATTTGTTTATACCTTGCCATGCTGTTTTGTTCAGATCAGATGTCCAGACATTCTATAGGACATCTGTAGTCTGATATACCAGAATTTCAGTTATTTCAGATGAGAGTATGGTTAATGGATCCATCGGAAGTAGATGCAGCTCTACGATGAGAGGCTCCGAAGTTGGTTAAGGTGATTAGAAGCTTTTTGGACTTTAGTTGGTTATTACTGGAGGTTATGGAAGGCTTTTCCAAGTTAGCATTTTCGTTACTTCGATTGAATTGCAAAAGGTAAGTCGTTTGTTTGGGATGTTCGTTGAAAGGAAAGTTTCAGAGAGCTAAAGTGGAAGTTGTCTACGGCTCCCGTTTTGATTCTGTGTGATCCTAATAAACCGTTTGTGAGGTATTGTGATGTGTCTTTGATGAGCTTAGTCAGTGTGTTAATGCGAGAGGGTAAAGTCGCAGCCTATGCTTTACGATAATTGAGAATTCATAAAAAAGATCTATACTATTCAGGATTTGGAATTGGTTGCGGTGGTATTGTGTTGGAAAATTTGGAGGTATTATCTTTATGGTTTTAGGTTCGAAGTGTTTGGTAATCACTAGAATATTGAGTACCTGTTTGGTCGGAAGGAATAGAGTAGGAGACAACGAGGATGGTTGGAATTTGTGATGAGTTATGACTTTAGCTGGAATTATCCTAGTGGTGAGGTTAGTGTCGTACCCGATGAGTTAAGTTGAAAGTTTTTGCATATGTCTGCTTTGATGGTTAAAGAGTGGGAACTTTTGGAAGAATTTAGAGATTTGAGTTTGGTGAATTAACATCTGATAGCGTGAGGCTTGGTATGTTAAAGGTCACTAGTGTTTTTCTGTTGACCGTTAGCGGGAAACAGAGGCTGGAAGTGAAATTTGTTGATTTGATGAGGGTTGGAGATAAAGGTGTGAATGGTGACTTTAAAGTGGATGATCAGGGTGTTTTGAGATTCCACAGTAGAATTTGTATTCCTGATGGTTCGGAATTGAAAATGATGATTTTAGAGGAAGGGCACCAGAGTAGTTTGAGTATACATCTGGGAGTTAATAAAATGTATCAAGATTTGAAGGAGATATTTTGATGGACAGAGGATTAGAATTATTCGAGCAGTCAGAGACTTGTGTCTGGTGTGTGAGATAACTCATTGGAGTGTAAGGTTGGGTCTTTTAGAAATGAACTATGCTTTTTCTGGTGAATATTAAGGAAAGTCAGAAGTTGGATATGGAATTGGTGGACTTGATAGTTTCGGGTAATCAGAGTGCGCAGCGAAAGTGTGTTGTGGCACATTTCGTATATGCGTGTGTGACTTGTAAGAGTTCATAGGTTGAACATTGAAAACATGTAGGAATGATGATACCATTGGACGTTTCAGAATGGAAGTGTTAGGTGAAAGGTTTAAATATTATTCATGGGCTACTATGTAGATGGATGTTTTGGTTGTATGTTCGATTGAGGAATCGTAGCATTGTTGTCCTGATGTTGTGTGGCAAGGTTGTTGGTATTGTGGTTATGTAGAGGTTGTTGAAATGATGTTGGGTCGTGGAACCTTATGTTCTTGTGTGTGTTCGTAACTTGGGTATTCTTTGAGTCGTGAGTTGGTCATCAGGTGCATTGTATGGGCTTTGCATCTTGTCGTTGTAGTTGTCGTCGTTGTCGTGTCGTTGTTGTAGTCGTTGTTAGCGAGGTGGTTTGTCAGTTTGTGTTATTCGTGGTGTGCCTAGTGTTGGCATGTTAGTTGGTTAGTCGGATGCGAGAGTCGTATCCGGAGTTGTTCGTCTCAGTTATATTTTCGAGGACGAAAATTTCTAAGTGGGGGAGAGTTGTAACGCCCCGGTTTTGTTAGATTTATTTAATCGAGTTGATTTAATTATTTTTGGTCTTTATATTATTTTATTCTTGGTTTTCATTTGGTAAATCTGCTATGTTTATCGTTATTATGTTTTATCGCGTTTTGAGAGCGTTTGCGAGATATTTGAGTATAGGGGTATTTTGGTCTTTTTGGCTTGGTTAGATATTGTTTTTCATTTAAAATAGAAAGTTGAGGTTAGAAAGAGAGAAAATAGTAAGGGAAGAAAGAAAAGAGAAGAGAAAAGGAGAGTGAGAAGAAGAAAAAGAGGAAAAACTTGGAGTGTAAGAAATCGACTCAACCGACACTTCGAATCGCGATTAATCGGGTAAGGGTGCGAAACTCGGTTATGCTATGCTTGTGTATGATTATGTATGTGTGTGTTGGAATGTTTTTCTGGTTTTTCCTAGCTTTTCAATTCTAGGTCGAATGAGAGAAAATGATAGAAATCGATGTTTTCGCGGTTGAAATGCGGTATAAATGTTGTAGAATACTTGTTACTATGATTGGGATATGTTTTGGTTGTTATGTTATGGTTTGAATCTGTTTTGGTGGATGAAATGTTGTGTTGGAGTGAACAACAACGCTGTTGGGATTTCTGAATTCGCAGGTTCGCATTGCGAATAGGGCAGCGAAGGGAAAGCGAAGGTTCGCGGGAGTTTCGCATTGCAAACTTTCTGCTGTTTTTTCTCTGCCACGGTTCGCAAGGAATTTGCATTGCGAAGGGGAAAGTGAAGGTTTGCTGGGTGTTCGTATTGCGAACTTTATGTTGTTTTTTCTCTGACATGGTTTGCTGGGGGTTCGCATTGCGAATAGGAAAGCGAACATGACAGAGATTCCATTTTGTTCTTGTCATAACTTTTGGGTCGTAAGTCGGATTGAGGCGCGGTTGGATGCGTTGGAAAGCTATTGAAATGTTCTTTCTTATAAAATGGTTTTGAGACTAGTCACCGATTTAATTGTGTTGGTAATTGGAATAGTGTCGTTTTGTCGACTTTTACCGTCGTAATTGTGTGCGATTGATGTGTTATCATGTGGTACACTTTTGATATATAACGTATAGCTTGTGTGCTGTTATATGAGGTGAATGCATGTGATGAAATGTTGTGATGATGGTTTGTGGCCTTATGGCAAATAAATACATTGTGTTGTGTTGGATTGTATATGCATGATTATGGATGTTGAGATGGTTCACATGGTTATATATGTGTATGCATTTGATTGTCACGAGTCATTGTATGCCAAGCATGATGATATTCATTCTTGTGATGTCGTGTGCCCTAGTGGGTGTGAGCGACTAAACGATTCCCGAGGGAATCCTGCTATAACGGTCGTGAGCCTTATACAAAGAGGACCGAAAGCGATCCATAAACGTCGTGAGCCTTATACCAAGAGGACCAAAAGTGACGGGGAACATCGTTTGCCAGACGGGGAGTTACACTAAGTAACAAGCGATGATTCCAGTAATTCCTGAGTGAATTAATGATGAGAATGATGGATGGAACGGTACCGCATTGGATTTGCATAGAGTCGTTGTGTCGGTCTCTTTGCATTTGCATAAATCATGAATGGATTGATTATGTGTGGAAAATCATGAATGGATTGATTATGTGTGGAAAATCATGAATGGATTGATTATGTATGGAAAATTGTGAATTGATTGATTATGTGTTGAGCTCGTGATAGCATTGGTGAATTGATATGAATTTGTGATAAATGGTATTGGTTATGGATGATATGGTTTATGTATAGACATATGCCATGCTTTGTGGGGATGTTGCATATCACAATGATTGTATTACTTATCTATGATATGCTATATATGAATTATGAATTGTGTTGTTTTGTGTTGGAATTATGGTATATGTTGTGGTGAGAATGTTGTTGTGTGCGTATTTCCTGTTATTACATAATTGTATGCAACTATATTATAATTGTGTTTCTCACCCTTCTGCTGTGGTTTGTTGCTCTATGAGGCAATTGCAGATTAGTAGTCTTGGAGGCTTTTGTGAAGATTAGTTCTCCATCCGTTTGTCAGTCAGTCTGCTCTGATACGTAACACGGGAGTCAGGGAACGCTTTTGTTATATATGTATACATTTGTTGGATCTATTTGGTATTAACTTTGTATGAATATTTTGATGATATAAAACCATTTATTTTGTAAAACACGTCAGTTATGGATCTTTCCGCTTTATTCCATAATTGAACTTTCCTTTTTGTTGGAAAAAGTTTCCCTTTTATGTTTATTCCATTTTGTGTTATGTATCAAATTTATGAGCAGGGATTATGTTTGCTTTCTTTAAATGTGGCATCCTTGTTTTTGTCTAAGAATAATAAATTTTTATTTACTCTGATTTTTTTATTTATTCTTTATTCGCGATGGGAATTGGTGTGTTAGATAGGCAATCTATCAAGCAACAATCTCCACCCAAATATTTTCACCTTCAAAGGGATATGTGTCTGCCATAGTGTTCCGGACTGGACCAATGGCTAGGCATGACCCAATCCACTTCTGCATCCAGAACGGACCAATAGCCTAAGTCCAGCTGAGGAAGGGCAGCATTTAGCTTTTCTGCCCTTCTACCAGGCACATGTGGACAGATGAGTCTCAAGGTCATCTGCTCTTCCCCGACATTTCTGCCCGATACGCACGGCTCCTTCACCCAGGAACATCTAGGACGCCTGTGCCCGGAACTCCGCCCTTGGCCGTGGCAACGGCTAGTTTTGGGCACATCTGCCCGTCATAACGGCTAGTTTTTGGAAGTTACCTATTCTTTAGGAAACGATTATTCCGCCCCGAAAATAGGCACCGTTGGCCACGCGCTGGGGGCATTATATAAACCCTCTCATTTGAGAGGGCCAGGTATCCAAAAACCATCCTAAGAACTCATACTTTTGTACTTGCCCTTTTCTCTGACCCTTTCTTACTTGAGTGTCGGAGTGCCTTGCAGGTACACCCCCTCCTCCTCATCTCACCCCAGCATCGCAGACGTTCTTCTTGGCCCATCACAGGATCTGATCAGCCTTCACGATCAGTGGCACCGTCTGCGGGAAAATTGTCCTCCCCGTCTTAACATCCACCTCAGACTCTTAGACCAAAACACATTCTCCGTCCAAGATTACGATCATGGCTTCCCAAGATCACGTCAAAGGTGTTCACCATGTTTTCGTCCTCCCCATCAACAAAACTGATGCTGACAGTTCTTCTTCCCTCCTCGGAGGAGACGCCCGTCACCTGAGAGACGGGGCTACCACGTCTCCTTCCCCCACTCCTGCTGACCGTGAGGACGACCAGCCCTTGCTGGCCCTCTAGCTCATTCCAGCTCCACCCAACGCCGACCCTGTCGTGGTGGCTCTTCTTGAAGCGATCAACAAGACCAACCTCTTGATCCTCTAACAAAACGAGAGGATTGGGGCGTTGGAAGAATTTGCCCGTCCAAGATCCCCCCCCCCCCCCGCCAAGGAAGAATCGACGACGATCCAAGAGTCCACAACCCCGGTGAGAAGTCGACCATCGGGGACGCCAAAAACCAGAGTCTCATGCCGTTCGAAAGCGCGATCAAGTTTCCCCGTGAAACCAACACTCCCCGGGCCATAAGAGAACCCAGAGAGATCAACGTTCACCCCCGGTCAGACCAAAAGGTCGGGCATGTACCCCTTCACCCCGAAGAAATCGCCGTCACGAGCAAGTCGTCCGCTCCCCTTCCCGAACCAGTTCCAGCATTGACGATGAGCCCTACGGCCCATTGTCCCAAGATGACAGTTCCTGGATTGGCTGGAATTTTGGTAAAACAAAGGATATTTAATGTTGATGTCAAGGTGTTGATGTTGTAACATTAAAGTCTTAACACTGGGCTGTGTGAAGTTGGATGTCTGATGTCACACAGGTGATGTTGTAACATCAGACCTGCAGAATTAACAACAGCAGGACATGTTATTAGGGCACGCGTATTAGCTGGAATTGTGGAGAGTGGTTGACTCATTGGATGAGAATATCTTGGGATAGATATTTTCTGTTACATGGGAGATTTGATTGCAGGTCTGTTAGAGAATTAAAAGGTTGAAGATTTAAAAAGATTTTGGGGATAAAATCTGTTTTGAAGATTCAGTTTTAATTAACAAATCTGATCAAATATTGTGACAAGTCCAAGCCCAATTCAGGAGCTATATAAAGCGCACAAGACCAAAGGAAAAAGTACAGAAAACATTCAGAAGATCAAGAGCAGAAGGCTTAGTGTCTAGAGTTTGTTTAAAGTGCTTGTATTTACACTATTCTAGGGTTTGAATAGGTGTTGAGTTTCTGTCCTCTCTAAAGCTGTGAAGCAAAGAGAGTTGTGTGATTTGATCGAAGCTATGAAGTAAGATCAAGGGTACTCAAAGTGGTTTCTTTGAGTGTTTGTAAGGGATTGAGTGTAGTTCTCATACCTAAGTGGTTTCTTAGGTAGGAAGTCATTAGTAGAGTATAAGTTTAGGAGATTGTCAACGGGTCGTTGAGTCTGTAAATTATATCTACAAGTAGTGAATTCCATCCCTGGCTTGGTAGCCCCCAGAGTAGGTTGGTTGTAACCGAACTGGGTTAACAATTCTTGGTGTTATTTTACTATTATTGCTGTCCATTGTGCAGAGTGTGTTGTTGTGACATCACACCTTAACATCACACGTCTGATACCAAAATTTCAATTGGTATCAGAGCAGGCATCCTGTCTGTCTCTGGGTGAGATCTAGGGAAGTTACTTTCTGGTGAAAAGATGGACAAAGAAGTTGGAGGATTCGTCAACAGACCCCCTATTTTGGATGGATCCAATTATGACTATTGGAAGCCAAGGATGACCACCTTCTTAAAATCCTTGGACAGTAGGGCTTGGAAGGCTGTTATTAAAGAGTGGAAAGCACCTGTCATGTGTGAGAAGGATGATGCTGGCAAAGATAAAGAAGGCACCTCTAAGCTAAAGCCAGAAGAAGAGTGGACCATGGAGGAAGATGAGCTTGCCCTTGGAAATTCCAAAGCTCTGAATGCTATCTTCAATGGAGTGGATAAGAACATCTTCAGGTTAATCAATACCTGTGAAGTTGCTAAAGATGCGTGGGATATCTTGCAGGCTACTCATAAAGGAACATCTAGAGTCAAGATGTCACGACTTCAGATTTTAACATCAAAATTTGAAAGCCTGAAGATGAAGGATGATGAGACCATTCATGACTTCCACATGAATGTTCTGGAACTGGCTAATGCATCCAGTGCTCTTGGTGAGAAGATGTCAAAGGAAAAGCTCGTAAGGAAGATCCTTAGGTCCTTACCTAAGAGGTACAAGATGAAAGTGACTGCCATTGAAGAAGCTCAAGACATCAGCAAGATGAGAGTTGATGAGCTCATTGGATCTCTTCAGACTTTTGAACTTGGTTTAAATGAAGAAGAACCAGAAAAGAAACCCAAGGGGATTGCTTTGGTCTCCACTCCTGCAGAAGATAAGGTAGTCAAAGATTCTCAGGAAGATTTGTCACAAGCCATTGCAATGTTGGGAAGGCAGTTCAACAAAGTGTTAAAAAGATGGAACAATAACTACAAGCCTAGTGTCAGGAACAGTTCCTCTAACACCACCAATCCAAAAGAGAAAGATGAAGAGAAGACTGCTAAGGATAGAGGTGTTCGGTGCTTTGAATGTGAAGGGTATGGACATGTCAAGAAAGAATGTCCCACATTCTTGAAGAAGCAGAAGAAGGGCATGTCAATTTCCTGGTCTGAATCTGATAGTGAAAGTGATGGTGAGTCAGGAAAGCATGCTAGAGCCTTAACATGAACTGTTGTGTCTGATAATGGTAGTGATGAAGAAATAACTTATGAGGAGCTAGCTTCTACTTATCGAGAGCTGTGTTTGAAAAGTGCTGAGATTTGTCAAGAAAACAAGTATCATAAGCAACAGATTGCTCAGCTTGAAAATGAAAAAGCTGATCAGGAAGACGAAGTTGTGCTAGTTAAGTCCCAACTGGATCAGATGACTAAATTCATTAGGATGATGAACAGTGGTACTGCTGATCTTGATAAAATTCTTCAGTTAGAGAAATCTGCTGGAGATAAATCAGGCATAGGATATGTGGCTAGCACTTCAGGAACAAAAAGGGAGATGTCTCAACCGTTGTCTCAACATCAACCTACGAAGGTTGTTCAGCCCCAGAATACTGAGAAGAAGAATGCCTCTCATCAGAGGAAGATACAGCCCCAAGGAGCTAGTCAGTATATGCCTCCCCAATATCACCAAAATATGCAAGCTGTCAAGTTCAAGCAGAACATGTCTCAGCAGAGGTATCAACATCAGGAAAAATGGTATGGTTATGCTTACAACAATGTTGTGACGTATGGAAGAAGGAAACCTCATCACCATAGAAGACAGCCTAAGAGACAACATCATCTATACAGCAGAATATAATTCAACTATGGAATAAGGAGACAACAGTATGGGTGGCAGCCACAGAATTATCAAAGTGGGAGAAGATTTAACCTCTTTAGAAATGGCAGAGTCAGATGCTTCTATTGTGGCAGGATTGGTCATATGCAGTCCTCGTGCTTCAAGCTTCACGGATATCCTAATTCTGCTCATCAACCCAAACAGCAAGAGGTTAGGCCTAAGGTGATGAAGAAATGGATACCTAAAGTTACCAGCTTGATAGCTCACACGTCCTTGAGGGTTTCTACCAAAGATGACTGGTATTTTGACAGTGGGTGTGCAAGACACATGACTGGAGTAAAGAATCTGCTTGTTGATGTAAAACCTCAGTCTTCTGGCTATGTTACATTTGGTGATGGGATCAAAGGAGAGATAAAGGGAATTGGAAGACTGAACTGTGACAGTACTCCCAAGTTGGAGAATGTTCTTCTTGTTAAAGGACTAGCAGCTAATTTGATTAGTATTAGTCAACTTTGTGATCAAGGATTCAAAGTAGACTTCACAAAGTCCGGATGTAATGTGAAAGATGACAAAGGAGAAGTCATTATGAAGGGAGCCAGATCTAAGGACAATTGTTATCTTTGGGTGCCGCAAAATTCAAATTCCTCCACGTGTGTGCTTGCTAAAGAAGATGATGTCAAAATCTGGCATCAGAAGCTGGGACATCTTCACCTAAAGGGAATGAAGAGAATTATCTCCTCAGAAGCAGTCAGAGGGATTCCCAAACTCAGTATTGAGGAAGGAAAGATGTGTGGAGACTCTAAAAAAGGAAAGCAGACAAAGATGTCTCATCCGAAGCTTCAACATGACACCACCTCCAAAGTATTGGAACTCCTTCATATGGATTTGATGGGACCTATGCATGTCGAGAGTCTGGGTGGAAAGAAATATGCTTATGTAGTTGTGGATGACTACTCAAGATACACCTGGGTGAATTTCATCAAAGACAAATCTGAGGTGTTTGATGTCTTTAAAGAGCTCTGTCATAAACTCCAAAGAGAAAAGGAGAGTAAGGTCATCAGAATTAGAAGTGATCATGGAAGAGAGTTTGAAAATAGTAAGTTTGAAGAATTTTGCTCGTCTGAAGGTATAAGTCATGAGTTTTCATCTCCTATCACCCCTCAGCAAAATGGAGTTGTTGAGAGGAAGAACAGAACTATACAAGAGTCGGCTAGAGCAATGATTCATGCCAAGAAACTACCTTATCACTTCTGGGCTGAAGCCATGAACACTGCCTGCTACATTCACAACAGAGTTACCCTAAGAAGAGGCACTTCATCCACTCTATATGAACTATGGAAGGGAATAAAACCTAATGTTAAGTACTTCCATGTGTTTGGTAGTAAATGTTACATTCTAGCTGATAGAGAGCAGAGAAGGAAATTAGATTCCAAAAGCGATGAAGGGATATTTTTGGGGTACTCCATCAACAACAGGCTTATCGAGTCTTCAACTCCAGGACCAAAGTAATGATGGAGTCAATCAATGTTGTGATTGATGATGAAGAAAAGCATGAAGTTGAGGATGTCATAGGAGATGTTGGAACATTAACTGATGAGGTAGCTGTTGAAGTTGAAGAAAGAAATCCATCCCCAAGTACTGCTGACACTGAGCCTGAGCAACCTCATAAGGATCCTTCTATCAGGATTCAGAAGGATCATCCTAAGGAGCTGATCATAGGTGATCCAAACTCTGGAGTAAGAACTAGGTCCAGAGATATCATAGCTAGCTCGTGCTTCGTATCCAAAATTGAGCCAAAAAATGTCAAGGAAACTCTGACAGATGAATTTTGGATAAATGCTATGCAAGAAGAACTGGAGCAGGTCAAGAGAAATGAAGTCTGGGATCTTGTGCCAAGACCAGAAGGGGTGAATGGATCTACAAAAACAAGTCAGACGAGCTTGGAGTGGTTACAAGAAACAAAGCGAGACTTGTTGCACAAGGCTATACTCAAGTGGAGGGAATCGACTTTGATGAGACGTTCGCTCCAGTGGAAAGACTAGAATCCATCAGACTACTTTTGGGTATGGCTTGTAACCTAAGATTCAAGCTGTTCCAAATGGATGTGAAGAGTGTCTTTCTAAATAGCTATCTGAATGAAGAAGTCTATGTAGATCAACCTAAAGGATTCACTGACTCAAACTTCCCCAATCATGTGTTCAAACTGAGGAAGGCACTGTATGGCTTAAAACAAGCTCCAAGGGCCTGGTATGAGCGGTTGACAGAATTCTTAGTAGCAAATGGGTATAGAAAAGGAGGCATTGAAAAAACCTTGTTTGTCAAGGAAGAAGGAGGAAAATTAATGGTAGCCCAAATTTATGTGGATGACATTGTATTTAGGGGAATGTCAGATGCCATGGTAAAACAGTTTGTCCAACAAATGCAATCAGAATTTGAATGAGTTTGGTTGGAGAACTTAGCTACTTCCTTGGGTTGCAAGTCAGACAAATGGAGGATTCTATCTTTATTTCTCAAAGCAAATATACTAAGAGCATAGTAAAGAAGTTTGGCCTAGATAAAGCCAATCACAAAAGGACACCTGCTCCCACCCATTTGAAGCTATCCAAGGATGAGAATGGAGTAAGTGTGGATCACAGCTTGTACAGAAGTATGATTGGGAGTTTACTATATCTCACAGCAAGCAGACCTGATATTTCCTTTGTTGTTGGAGTGTGTGCTAGATATCAGTCTGATCCTAAGGTAAGTCACTTGAATCAAGTGAAGAGGATTCTGAAATATGTGAATGGCACAAGTGACTATGGAATGTTATATAGCCGTGATTCTGGGACAGTTTTAAAAGGATACTGTGATGCTGATTGGGCTGGAAGTGCAGATGATAGAAAAAGCACTTCAGGAGGGTGTTTCTTTCTAGGGAACAATTTGATTTCCTGGTTCAGCAAGAAGCAGAATTGTGTATCTCTCTTAACTGCTGAAGCGGAGTATATAGCTGCAGGAAGTAGTTGCTCTCAGCTGGTATGGATGAAGCAGATGTTGAGTGAATACAATGTTAAACAAGATGTTATGACTTTGTACTACGATAATCTGAGTGCAATTAATATATCTAAAAATCCTATACATCACAGTAGGACAAAGCACATAGACATAAGGCATCATTTCATAAGGGATCTGGTAGAAGAAAAAGTTGTTACCTTGGAACATGTAGCCACAGAGAACCAGCTGGCTGACATATTCACTAAATCCTTGGATGCAAACCAATTTGAAAGGTTAAGAAGCAAATTGGGAATCTGCATTTATGAAGACTAAATCTGCTAGAGGGGTTGCGGGCAGTTGGGGTGGTTCTGAAAATGTGTAGTCAACTGCCAACTGAAGTTTGTCTAATTATGGCTAAAAAGGGGGAGAACATAGCCAAGATAGTCAAGAGGATTATTGCCATATGCTGCTGATGTGATGCAGAGATTAAGGGGGAGAAAGATTGATGCTGCTAAAAGGTGTGTAGTTGCATTAAGGGGGAGTTTTGACATTTGAAGAGTGTAGCCAAGCAGACATCTAGGGGGAGTAAATTGCTGCACATTATGAGCTACTGAACAGCTGTGATACTGGTTCATGTTTTCAAGGGGGAGCACCAATTGGCTGCTGTCAATAATGAAGATGGTGCTGCAGCAGATCAAGTGATGTAGACTATGAAGATTGTCAAACTGCTGCTAATGAGTTTCAAATTTCTGAAGATTATTCCGCTGCTAAAATCTCTGAAGGTGCAGAGTGCAGAAGTTGTTTGCAGAGATTGTTTCAGCCAAAATTAGCCAAAGGGGGAGATTGACAGTTCCTGGATTGGCTGGAATTTTGGTAAAACAAAGGATATTCAATGTTGATGTCAAGGTGCTGATGTTGTAACATTGAAGTCTTAACACTGGGCTGTGTTAAGTAGTTAAGTGCTGAAGTTGGATATCTGATGTCACACAGGTGATGTTGTAACATCAGACCTGCAGAATTAACAACAGCAGAACATGTTATTAGGGCACGCGTATTAGCTGGAATTGTGGAGAGTGGTTGACTCATTGGATGAGAATATCTTGGGATAGATATTTTCGGTTACATGGGAGATTTGATTGCAGGTCTGTTGGAGAATTAAAAGGTTGAAGATTTAAAAAGATTTTAGGGATAAAATCTATTTTGAAGATTCAGTTTTAATTAACAAATCTGATCAAATATTGTGACAAGTCCAAGCCCAATTAAGGAGCTATATAAAGCGCACAAGACCAAAGGAAAAAGTACAGAAAACATTCAGAAGATCAAGAGCAGAAGGCTTAGTGTCTAGAGTTTGTTTAAAGTGCTTGTATTTAGAATAGGTGTTGAGTTTCTGTCCTCTCTAAAGCTGTGAAGCAAAGAGAGTTGTGTGATTTGATCGAAGCTGTGAAGTAAGATCAAGGGTACTCAAAGTGGTTTCTTTGAGTGTTTGTAAGGGATTGAATGGTGTTCTCATACCTAAGTGGTTTCTTAGGTAGGAAGTCATTAGTAGAGTATAAGTTTAGGAGATTGTCAATGGGTCGTTGAGTCTGTAAATTATATCTACAAGTAGTGAATTCCATCCCTGGCTTGGTAGCCCCCAGAGTAGGTTGGTTGTAACCGAACTGGGTCAACAATTCTTGGTGTTATTTTACTGTTATTGCTGTCCACTGTGTAGAGTGTGTTGTTGTGACATCACACCTTAACATCACATGTCTGATACCAGAATTTCACAAGAGATATTGGATACACGCCTCCCCAAAAGCTTGGAGAAACCCCCAGCTTTGGGCACTTTCGACGGAACGACTGACCCCGGTGAGCACATCGAAAACATTGATGCTTTGTTAGATTATCGCGGTGTCCGGGGCGCCATCAAGTGCTGCTTGTTCCCGACCACGCTCCGCAAAGGGGGAATGACCTGGTACAAACAACTGCCCGAGGAGTCCATCACCTCATGGAAGTAGCTGGGCAGGATGTTTTCAAGCACTTTACGGCGTCACGTTGCCACCCCAAGAATGAAGCCTCCCTTGAGGCCATAATTCAAGGGAAGGATGAACCCCTCCGAACATATATTGAGAGGTTTAATAAAGAAGCTGTGCTGGTCCCCACTACCGATGACATGAAGAAATTTCTACTCGAACGAGGACTTCACCCACATTCAGAATTTTCTAAAGTTGTTGGCCTTGCACCTCCAAGAAGCCTGGACGCCTTCCTCCTCAACGCGCAATCGTATATTCAATACGAAGAAAAAGAGGCGGCTAACTCCTCCCGAGCCTCCCGCCATCAGGAGAATGCCCGAGCCTCTAAAGGCGACGAGCCCTCGACATCCCGTCCGGGTGAAAGAAGGCATGAAGATCGTCCCCGGGAATTCAAGGACAACATGGGGACCTCCGACTGGTTCCACGACTACACTCCCCTGACTATCTCTATAGAAAAGATTTTATCCGTGTGTGCTAATTCGGAGTTCAAAAAGATGGGAGTTCGCTTCCCCAAGCAGATATCGGCCAAGCCCAATGCCGATAAATCAAAATACTATCGTTTCCATAAGAGTCACGACAACACCACTGAAGACTGCATCCACTTGAAGGATGCCATAGAAATACTGATCAGGGATAGCCACCTGAAGTAGTTTACAAAAAAGAAAGATGCTCCCTGGTAAGACGCCCAGGAGTCAAAGAAAGTAGAGGAAGAGGTGCCTTCCTCAGAAGAAGCCAACCTCCAAGTCGCCATGTCCATATCACGACCGGAGGATTTCTACGTTCCAGACGAGCTCAGCGCTCCCGCGTACTTTGCGGCCCACATCCTGTGGGAGACTTTCCCCTCCGTGATGGTCATCTCCGGAGGGGGCTTCAACAAAGTCACCATGGGCTTCGTGAAGAGAAAGTTCGAGCACCTGATCAGCACGAGCTCTAGCAAGGTGACAACGCTCGACAAGGCTTAGAAGGGATCAGTCCCCATCTCCTTCTACAGGGAAGAGCTCCTCGGAGGGTCCCCGAACTTAAGCATCCCACTACTCGTTCGAGCCCAGATGGCTAATTTTGATGTTCACAGGATTCTTGTCGACCAGGGCAGCTCGGTCGATATTATGTACTCACAGCTTTTCTTGACCCTCTAACTGGACGAGTCGCATCTCACTCCCTATGTGGGTTCCGACCTCCAGGGTTTCAATGGGTCGGTCACGAAACCCTGGGGGTACGTCGAGCTGATTGTGGCCTTTGGATCCGCAGTTACAGCCAGATCCATTAAAGTGCAGTTCCTGGTAATTGATTGCCCGTCTCTCTATCAGTGCATATTCGGGCGGCCAACTCTAGCCGAGCTGGTAGTTGTGCCATCCACCGTCCATCTCAAAATGAAGTACTACACTTTGAAAGATATGGTCACCACATTGCACGGGGACATCGAAGTTGCGCGGCGGTGCTTCGAAGCGGCCACCAAGGGACTCAACGCCATCGCTTCCAAGTCGAAGACGTCCAACAAGCTAGTCTTGCCCAGCAGCTCGGAGGAAGCCTAGCCACTACCTCGCGTCGACTTCGTCGACCTCGGAAGTCGCTTCGCCGAAGATGACCAGAAGGAGGATCAGGGTGGCCCGAGCAGCTCATCTGCCTCGACCAACAACAACTCCCATCCGATGCGCCCTATCCCGAATGGTGACTTCGAGCTCGTCCTGCTCAGTGACGATCCTCAGCGGGGAGTAAAGATAGGAATCGGCCTCCCCGACATCGCACGGAAGTAACTCAAGGCCTGACTTTGAGAGAACGCTGACTTGTTCGCTGGAGTGCCGCGGAGATGCCCGGCTTAGACCCCTCTGTCGCTTGCCTTCAACTCACGATTGACCCAGTCGTCAAAGTAGTAGCACAACGTATGAGAAAGTATTCTCCGGAGAAAATGGAGGCTGCAGAACAAGTTGTAAAAGGCCTCCTTGAGGAAAAATTTATCTCGGAAGCCAAGTATACCACTTGGCTTTCCAACGTTGTACTCGTGAAAAAATCTAATGGCAAATGACGAATGTGTGTTGATTATACCGATCTAAATAAGGCATGCCCAAAAAATGCCTACCCCCTCCCCAATATTGATAAACTTGTTGATAACTCTGACGCTTTCAAACTATTATCATTCATGGACGCCTTTTTGGGCTATAATCAAATACCAATGGCAATGAGCGATAAAAAATACATGGCCTTCATGACCGAATCGGGCAATTACTACTACAACGTAATGCACTTCGGCCTGAAGAATGCCGGCGCGACCTACCAGAGGATGATGAGCAAGGTCTTCAGGGGAGAGATAGGCGACATGCTCGATATCTATATGGACGATATGATCATAAAATCCCACGAGGAAACCGATCACACAGACCATTTAAGAAAGGTCTTCAAACAGGCCAGGAAATATCAGATGCGTTTCAACCCAAAAAAATACACGTTCGGAGTTCGGGCGGGCAAGTTCCTCGGCTTCTATCTAACAGAGCGAGGAATCGAGGCCAACCCCGACAAGTGCATGGAATTCTCCAAATTTCCAACGCCCAACTCAAAGAAATCCATCCAGTCCCTCAAAGGGATACTCGCGTCTTTGTCTCGTTTCGTGGCCTAGTCCGCCCAGCACGCCCTGTCCTTCTTCAAACTCCTCCGCAAGGAGGCATTATTTGAATGGACGGAGGAATGCGACTAGGATCTCCTCCATCTAAAATGAGCACTGTCAGAACCACCATTCCTCTCTAGGCTAGACAATGGTGAAACGCTGTACCTATATCTCGTCGTGGGAACCGAGGCCGTAAGCGCCGCCCTTATCCGTGAAACACTGGACAGACAAAAGCCCATATATTTCACCAGCAAAGCATTGCAGGGACTAGAGCTGAGATACCAACAGATAGAAAAGGTAGCGCTGGCCCTCATCAACGCCGCCACAAGACTGAGACACTACTTCCTGGCCCACACGATCATGGTCCGGACAGATCAACCCATAAAGCAGCTGCTGGGACGACCAGACATGGCCGACAGAATGCTCAAATGGTCATTAGAGTTGTCCAAATTCAACATCCAATACGAAAGCAGAAAAGCCCTCAAAGCTCAGGCTTTGGCTGACTTCGTCGAGGAAATGACCTTCGTAGATTCCCTACCTGCGGGGCGCGCAGGTTGACCATTTTCGCAGACGGGGAATCCAGCTCGGCAGGAAGCGGGGCAAGCATCATCTTAGAAAACGACGAGGGAATCATCATAGAGGTATCACTCACCTTATCCTTCCCCACGTCTAATAACCAGACTAAGTACGAAGCCTTCCTCGCCGGCTTGCGCCTGGCCGAGGATTTTGGGGCAGAAGAGGTCATCATCTGCACGGATTCACAACTCGTGGCCCTCCAGGTTCGAGGAGACTACCAGGCCAAAAATGACAGCCTGTCTGAATACCTAGCCTTAGTCAAAGAAAAGATGACGAAGTTCGCTGCAGTAGAGGTGAAGTATGTTCCCCGCGAACATAACGTCAGAGCAGACGTGTTATCTAAACTAGCAAGCACGAAGAAAAAGGGCGAAAACAAGTCAGTCATCCAGGAGGTACTTCCTCGACCCAGTATCGAGAAGGCATCCCCGACCCTCGACGTACAGGTAATCAGCGACAGCAACTGCTGGATGACCCCCGTTTATAACTACCTTGCTAGGGACAAACTTCCGTCTGACTCCAAAGAGGTCAGCACAGTCGGGCGCAGAGCCTGCTCCTATGTCCTGTTCGAAGACAAACTCTATAGGCGAGGGTTCTCCATCCCATTCCTCAAATGTGTCGAGGAGGAGATGGTCGCACACGTCCTACGCAAAATCCACGAAGGAATCAACTCCCAACATCTCGGGGGAGATCCCTCGCCCGGAAAGCTCTTCTTGCAGGGTACTACTGGCCAACCATGCAGCAGGATGCTAAGGAGCACCTAAAGAAGTGCGATAAAAGTCAACGACACGGGGACATGCACCTAGCTCCAACTAACGAGCTCAAAGCTATGTCCTTCCTGTGGCCATTTTCCCGGTGGGGCCTGGACATCCTGGGGCCATTCGTAGTAGGATCAAACCAGAACAAGTACTTAATAGTAGGCGTTGATTACTTCACAAAGTGGATAAAACCGGAAGATCTGGCCAAAATAACAGGCCTTAACATACTTCGTTTCTAAAAACGAAACATCCTCGCGCATTTTGGCATTCCCAGGTGATAGTCACGGACAACAGGACACAGTTCACGGACAGGAAGTTCCAAGATTTCATCGCTCAGCTAGGCACAAAACAACACTTCGCATCCGTCGAACATCCCCAGACTAACGGGCAAGCCGAAGCAGAAAATTGGGTAATCCTTCGAGGCCTCAAGCGAAGGCTGGACGAAATGAAGAAATCTTGGGTCGAGGAGCTGCACAACGTCCTATGGGCATACCGCACGACCCACACTCTTCAACCGGGGAAACTCCCTTTCGCCTGGCCTACGGAACCGAAGCTGTAATTTCCATTGAAGTACACGTACCCTCCAGGCGGACCGAGTCACCCCTGGACGAGGAAATGAACGACGAGGCACTAAGGAGGAGCTCGACCTCATTGAGGAAGTCCGGTCAGGGGCAACCCTCCATGAAGCCTCATTGAAACAAAAAATTGCCATCTGACATAATGCTAAAGTCATACGACGAGAGTTCAAAGTGGGAAGCCTTGTCATAAGAAGGAACCATAAAGACTCTCGGGAAGGAAAACTCGCTGCTAACTGGGAAGGACCCTATCGTGTCCGAGAAAAAATAAAAAATAGGGCCTACTACCTAGAACGTCTCAGCGGGGAAGAACTTACTCGACCATGGAATGCCGAAAAGCAAAAGCAATACTATAACTAAGGCGCAAACTGTCAGTTTGCTTCATCGAAACGACGAACATAACATCCCAACCACGATGCACGCCTAGGTACAAGCGTGTAGCGAGCGATTTTGGATGCGGTTCTTAAGCGCTGGTCGCTCTCTACGGTTGAGTTTACTACAGGTCGATTCATTTTTTATCCTATTAAAGCTGATGAAGGAAGGGAAATAGATGTCTCCAATTAACCCTATTTTGCATACTGAGTTTAAACAGCGGTCTGTTAGGTTACGAATGCTATCAATGTGGGGGGGCCTTTGTACTGGTTATTTGTATTTTCGCCAATACGGTTTTCTCTCTTTCTTGGATTTTCTGGCGGGGAACGAGGATTAGGATGTTAGGACTGATGCTTTTGATATATACATGAGAGTATGGGATTTTGGGCTTTTGTTTAGTGTGCTCGCTAAGATTTTTCTTTCAATCTTATGCCTACGTATTCCCGTTTACCGAAACAGGGAAATCAGAGCGTTCGTAGTTCCTCCTATTCTATGGGAGGAAATGGTTGTTTTGGTGTCTTGTTCAAACCCAAGACGTGAAGCGAAAAAGGTGATCTGTATCTTGTTTAAAGCCCAAGATATGAAGCTGAAAGGTCTCAACTTTAGAGAGAATTTGTCATCTCTAAAGAGGGGGTTGTATGTCACAACAATTTATAAAGGAGAATTACTTTAACCGGGATGTGTGAATCCGACAATGCCATAAATTCCTTTATAGGAGATTTCCAACCTGAAGTAGAAGACTTTAACTCAGTGTAGAGTAATGCCATCTTTCCTTAGGAATTTCTCATACTAAAAAAGGGACAGTGGCATGGATGTATATGATCCAGAGGCTTGCCGCTTACAGCAGTTAGATGAAGGGGAAGGAGTTGTTGATGTTTGTGTACTGTGAACGAGGCACAATTTTGATGCTAAAAGGTTAATTGGATTAACCAGTGGTTTTCTTATATAAAGCCTGAGAGGAGGCTAATATGTGTCTCGTACAAAGCCCGAGAGAGAGGCTAAAACGTTTTGACTCAACGACAAAGTCTTTTGGTATCTCGTATAAAGCCCGTGATGAAGGCTAATTGACTCAACAAGAGACTTTTTGTGTATCTCGTACGAAGCCCGAGATGGAGGCTGTCATTTGTTTATTTGGCTCAATAAGAACCTTTTTGTATCTCGTATAAAGCCCGAGATGGAGGGGAAAGGGATGATGGACTCAACAAGGGAGTCTCTTATGTGTCTCGTACGAAGCCCGAGAGAGAGGCTAAACGTTGTTTGACCCTGCTGGGGAGCATCATTGTACAAAGCCCAAGAGGAGGCTAGGGTTACTGTTTCAGTTAAGTGACAGGTCCAGTATACTGATTTTAAAGAAAAAATCAGTTCTTATATGAGCAACACTGTACACATGGATTTGATTCAAGGATCCGGGTTATTCCTGTTCTTTAAGGAAGAGGGAAATCCGAAGGGTATTGAGACTGTCCGAGTCTACGGGTTTTCTTCCTATTCTTGAAGGGTGCTTGAGAATGTTTTTGAGACTCAAGGAAATTAGACTGTCCAAGTCTAGAGTTTCATCTTTTGTACTATGCTTTGAGAAACAGTAGTAGACTCTTTGAAAGGATTGTTCTATGTAGATGATTAAGTTCTGTTCCTATACCTCTAGGAGGTCGTCGGGACAATTTGTACGAAGGCCAAGAGGAGGCTGGAAACATTTAAGAAGCCGACGGGTCCTTGTATGAAGCCCAAGAGAAGGCTATCATTCCCGGAGGAAGATATCATTATACGAAGCCTAAGAGGAGGCTGTGAATACTTCTAAGAAGCCGTAGGGTCCTTGTACTAAGACCAAGAGGAGGCGGGGTTGCTTTTAGGAAGCCCGTGGGTCCTTGTATAATGCCCAAGAGGAGGCCGCTGCTTTTAAGAAGCCGATGGGTCCCCAAACCCCGAGAAATTCAAGGCAAGCTATCCACAAGGAATAGATCAAGTCAGGAAAGTTCGAGAATTTGGAAGAAACTCAAGAGATGCCATTCACAGAGAAAAGATCATCTCTGGGGAGTAGAGTTTCTTGACAAGTGCTTTTAAGAAGCCTGTGGGTCCCCAAACCCCGAGAAGTTCAAAACATACCATTCATCGAGAATAAATCAAGCTAGGAAAGTCCGAGAATTTGGAAGAAACTCAAGAGATGCCATTCACAGAGAAAAGATCATCTCTGGGGAATAGAGTTTCTTTGACAACTTCTACGAGTGATAGTCTATGAAAGGGTTCACCGAGAATGATGCCTTTCATATCTCCATATTGTTTAACCCCAAGAGGAGGGAAGACTGTGTCTGGTAATCCTATGGGGATCTAGTTTAGACTATTTCTAAGAGTGATCAACGGGCTTAATGCTAGACGTAGTTGCCGGGGAAACTCTAATATATATACTATTATTACACAGTTGATATGAGTTTATGAAAGGAGACTTACAGTGAGCAGCCCCACAATACAGTTATATGTATATGAAAGCAGTAAATGAAAGCGTATAGCACTTACTCGGTTGTAGAGCTTCCATGCTGTTTGGTTAGTTGTTCAACAAAGAAAAATTGAAAACAACAATATATTCAAAATCAAAGGAGAAAGTGCTTTGAAAAAGAAAGATTTGGGGCTTACAACTCAAGGAGAGGCCCAGGATTTTATCAGTGAGCGCACTGTTTGAATTTGTACAGAGGGACTTATACAAGTGACTGAGGCCCAAAAAGGTTTTCTGTACAAAGGGATGGGTCTTACACTCTCTCAAGAGGCCCAAAAAGTTTTAAAGAAAAAGAGTGGGGCTTATAACACGAGGGTAGGCCCAGATGATTTTTCCGTTTGAAGTGGCGATCGCGCCGAGATTTTCTTTTAACGCAGAGGGGCTTATACAATATCTGAGGCCCAAAGTGATTTTGGTTAAAAGGGGGTTGGTTCTTTCACTCTATTAGAGGCCCAAAAGTTTTGAATGGGTCTTATAGCTCGAGGAGAGGCCCAAGGTTATTTTTAAAAGGCGACGATCGCGCCGTTTGTTTTTAACAGTATCGGGACTTATACAATACACTGAGGCCCAAAAATGGTTTGGTAAAAAAAAAGGATTGGGTCTTACACTCTATTAGAGGCCCAAAAGTTTTGAATGGGTCTTATAGCTCGAGGAGAGGCCCAAGGTTATTTTTAAAAGGCGACGATCGCGGCGTTTGTTTTTTACGGTATCGGGACTTATACAATACACTGAGGCCCAAAAATGGTTTGGTAAAAAAAAAAGGATTGGGTCTTACACTCTATTAGAGGCCCAAAGTGTTTTGAAAATGATTTATGAGGGTTGAATTAATCCAAAAACCCTAATTTGTTTTCAAAAATGTATTTAATTGAATAAATATTCAATTAAAATGATCAAAATTGTTTAACATATGAAAAACAAATTGTGATCTTGGATTAATGCTTCAAAAATTAAGTATTGACCTACAAAATAACTAGAAAGCATTAAAAGTGGCAAAATCAATGTAGAAAAAATATTTAAAATGTCAAAAACAATTAAAATATTAATTCTTTGCAAAAATATCAATTATATGAAATAAATAATATTTTTGGGATTTTTTGGGAAAATAAAATATTTTAACATTTTTGTGAATTATTAAAAAAAGAATCAACTCAAAATCATTAAAACTCAGAGAGAAATTAATTTTTGAATCAATTAAATAAAATCACAAAATTCAAATATTTGAATTTGAAAGAAATGGCGCCAAGAACACACCAAGAACACGCGCGTGTTCTGGGTTTGGCCAGATTTGCATTTTCTCTCCAATCTCACTGAATACTTGATTATAACATGCAATCCACATATCATTATGCTCGTCTCAACCTCACGATCATGTCTATGTCAACTAATTTCATTTAAATTAAACATATAACAAGAAGTCATGAAAAATCCTCAAGAACCCTAATTTCTGCATGAAGGCTAGGATTTTTTATACACGATTCAAACAATGCAATTAATTGAGGGGAAACATTCCATGCATGATTATGAACATATGGCCAAATTATTGTGCGAGGAAATATGCATAGATTGAGAGATGACCAAGTATATGCTTACCTCTAGGCCGTGACAGCAAGTGCAATGTGATTTTTGATTTGGAGGAGTTACAGATGAGTGGTGATGATCTGAACAACTTCCCTACATCCTATGGAGTGTGTTTCAATGCTTGGACTTGATTGAAATTGGATGGATCATTTCATGGCATCTCAACTGCACTTTGGTTAAAACCTTGAGCAATTGACTGATGATTCTGAGAAATCAGTGTTCCAGTTGTTGTTTAAGTGTTTGATCAGCTCATATGTGATGTATGTGAGGTGTGTGAGTGATTGGTTTGAGTGGAATTTCCCTCTAGCTCAAAACCCGATAGCTACCTTGCTAAGAAAGGCATTTTTGCCAAGAGAAAGAGATTTTGAGAAAGGCAAGTGTTGTAGGCCTTTGGTGTACTTAAACTGATCACAATTGAGCTCTATTTATAGTAGAGCAAGTTTGTTTTGGGATCCACAGTGAATGGCAACTGCAGCAGGTGTTTGTTCAATGTTGGCCAATGGAAATCCAAGTCTCCTCTAGCCATTGACTAGAGGTTAGGGCACATGGCTGTGGTTCCCTTGGTCTTGGATAAGTCTTGACTAAATTCAAATGAAAATGGCTCAGTCCATGCCCCCTTGATGCTTCCATTGAATGCTCCAATCCAAATTTGGAGTCTTGTCCCTATTTTGGCCATTCTAGGTTCAACATGCTATTTCTTGTTCCAAAGACTTTGGAGGCTTGGCTCAGTGATTGTCCCTTTTAGATTCAATACTATGATGTGTCCAAGTGGATAGGAGCATTTGGATTTGGCTGATTTTGGCAAATCGAGCAAAAATGCAAATTCTGCCTTGCTTTGACAGATTTCAACAAGGCAATTTGACAATGTCATAACTCATAGCTCAAATTGAATTTGGTAATGTTCTTGGCCATTTTGGAAAGCCCTTACATGATACAACAACTGTTTGAACATGTTTGGTTTTGATCTCTTTTGAATCCAAGTGAAAAATCCCCCTACATTTGGAAAAAAATGAAGACAGATTTGGACTTAGTGAAAATTTCACTAAGTGTTGGAAAAAGTGACATTTTCAATTTTCAGCCATTTTGATCACTCCATAACTCAAAAGCCTTAATGAATTGGAGTTAGGTCTAGTTGAAATTTTTGTAGAGGGTAATGAGGGCTACAAATCCATCTTTGGATGAGGAAAATGGCTTTTTGGTTTAGGAGTTATGATCCTCCAAAGTTGGTACCCTTGTCACTTTATTTTTAACTTAGAAAATTTTCTAAGTTTTTATGGTTACCCCTTTTACAAGTTATCCAACTTTTTTTGATTTTTCTTGATGAATGATGATTCAAATCATACATTAACATCATTTTAGGGTTAAAAATCCATTTTGGTGAAAAATCTCAAAAAGTCAAAGTTGACTTTTGTGCACAGTTGACTTTTTATCAGATGAATTCCAAACTGTGCAATTCTTCAGGAAATCATGTCCTTGACTTAAATCAAACTTGATGGACATGTTCCATGGGTGTCATAGGGTATATTGAATCATGTCTTAGGGCTTGGGTGCATGTCCTAGTCAAAAGTCAAAGTTACAGTTGACTTTTCCCTTAAAATCCTAACTGTGGTGCAGATGAAATTGAGACTTGTTGCCCAAGCTTCTTGGATTAATCCATTGTTCCAAATGGATCAATATAGTTAATTAGAGACCCCCAAACCCTCTCTTGAGGTCTTGGCTCATGATTTTCCCCAAAAGTCAACTTAGGGGTGAATTAGGTCAAGAAACCCTAATTCCTGATTTTTTATGAATGCATCCCCTGAGGCAAAATTGACTTGATGATTGGGTCCATGAGGTCCCATGGAGTATTATAGGTTATGTTTTGGATCTTTGGCTTGTGCCCAGATGAAAAATTTCCATCTGGAGGCCCTGGTCGACCAAAACCCTAATTTGGTGACACTGTCGATCTTGAGACTTGATCCACCTAGAAGGGAGCATCCTTGTGCTTGATCCTTGAAGTGGGAGTCCTTTTGATCCTTTGTAGTTACTTGAGAGATTAGACAAGTTGAAGATCATGTCATTCCTTGATTGATCCTTGTCTAAGGCTCTGAGAGGGCTTGAAACCCTAATTTTGATTGTAGTAGATGCTCACCCATCTTTGGGGAGACTGATAAAGTATGATGCTTCCTCCATATTGTAATGATGATTTTCACAATGATGGGAAATTTTAGTGGTCAAAATTTGGGGTATGACAGATGCCCCTATTTAATCTTCTTGAACACGAAGGTGTGAATGACGAAGGTATTCGGGCATTCGGGGTGCAAGAGGATTAAATATCGAAATACCCGAAATTTTGATGGTGGTTATGAATGGCGGATCGCATTCATCTTCTTTTACTGAGCAATGATGCTTAGAAAAGGTAAACTTCCCCTCGATCCAGGTCTTCCGCCAAGGAACTGGTCTCAGTTTTCTTTTGTCAACTTCCACTCGATCCTGGTTTCCTACCAAGGAACTGGTCTCAGTTGCTGAAACAAACTTCCCCTTGATCCTAGTTTCCTACCAAGGAACTTGTCTTAGTTTCTTTTGTCAATAAACTTTATTGACAAGGGACGCTATGTGTAGCAGTTTTCCTCAAACTTCTCGCCGAATTTTCCTGGGGAGATGCCATTTGATGGAAAAAGTTTTGATGTCAGACTCGCTGGGGAACCCATTCGTCTGAGTTGTAGAGGTGTACAAACTTCTCTGTTGGAGATTCCATTTGTTTCTACTGGGGAAAGCGAGTCTCTTGGGAGACTGCCGTCGCTTGGGATCTTACATCATACTTTTCTCGGGGTCTTCCCGGAGAAATGCCATATGATGGGGTCCAATTTTGAGGTGCCGATGACCTTTTCATCAGTGATCTTTTCGGAGCGAAACTGGCGTGCCGCCGAATCTCTGATTACGAGGTTTTCTCTGTGGATTTTCCTTAATCCGGGAAAACAAGGATATCATTTTCAATGGTGAAGAGTGATGTTGACTGAGGGTTCCTCTGGTTTTCAGAGGTGCAAGTTATCAAAGTGGTCAAGGGCCAACTTTCTTCCAGAAATAAACTGGAGGCGAGGTTGTTCAAACGCAGCGTTTCCTGACGAGGCAAGAACTGACAACTCGATTGAGAGAACTCCTATCACTAAGGGACAAGACCGACTAGAGTGATAGTGATGCAATATGATTATGTGAATTCAAATCAAATAATGCATGATGTATGTATGTTTATGCTGAAAAAACTGACGCGACACACAAACTAAAAGATGAACATGACTGGATACTCGGCCATCGCGGGGCGTATAGAAATATCACTGGTTCAAGATAGCAATTCCACCTTGCTTAGGAGAGACAGTCCCTGTTGGGAGCTACTGTTGGTCGGGCTTAGGAGGTAAGAACTCGGACGAGGCGTGTCAGACGAAACAAGGTCTCTGACACAGTTGATCCCTTCATTCAGGCGTACTGGGTTAGAAGGAGTACTTTGATTCTACACTTTGAAGTTCGCTTACTTCTGGAGAAGCGACCGATGTTCTTCTAATATTCAACAGTCAAAAGAAATTGTCGTCTTTAATTTAAAAACAGAAAAAGTTTTAACAAGTAAATTCATTTTTGTTTTATTTCAAGAATCGTTAATCATGTTAACAACGTCGTTCTGTAAAGCTAAAACAAATAAGAATTACAAACAAAAGCACAAAGGCTCAAATTTTATTGATAAGATGGAGATCCGCCAAACGCATGATTCCAAAGAGTATATACAAAGTTAGAAAATGGTAATTTACAGGGAAAAGGGCTACGTTGAAACATAACGACCACTATCTTTCTACCAACTTTGAATTCTGGGCATCCTGAGCTTCTGTCGAAGATGACCTTGACTGGAGTTTTCCTGATGGATGATGTAACTGCTGCTGAGGGACTTGCCTCTGTTGAACATAGTTACTTGCCATTATCCCTAAATTTTGCCTGGAATGTACTGTGAGATTTCCAATCCATCGAGATGATTTTTTCCATGTCTCTAACTTTTGCCTGGACTGCCCTTTCGGGTTTTCAATCCACCGAGACGTTTTTTTTTCTTTCTTTTCTTTTAGTTTAGGCGAAGTATTTCTTGACTACATCAACATTTGTGGGGTAGGCAAATTCCTCTCCGTACATGGTTACAAGTCTCAAGGCGCCGCCTGAGAAAGATTTCGTGACCACATAGGGGCCATCATAATTTGGAGTCCATTTACCTCGCGAATCAGTGAGAAATGACTGTATCTTCTTGAGCACGAGGTCTCCTTTTCTGAAGACACGAGGTCGGACCTTTTTGTCAAACGCCCTCTTCATTCTCTGTTGATACAACTGACCGTGGCATAGTGTCGTGATTCTCTTTTCTTCGATCAGATTAAGCTCGTCGTGTCGGCTTTGACACCATTTAGCTTCGGTGAGCTTAGCTTCCATCAATACTTGGATTGACGGGATCTCTACTTCTATGGGGAGCACTGCTTCCATGCCATACACTAGAGAGAAAGGGGTTGCCCCTGTTGAAGTGCGGACAGATGTGCGATAACCGTGAAGAGCAAAGAGTAGCATCTCGTTCCAGTCTTTTTAGGTTATAACCATCTTTTGAACGATCTTCTTGATGTTCTTGTTAGCCGCTTCTACTGTTCCGTTCATCTTGGGTCGGTAGGGAGATGAGTTATGATGTTCAATCTTGAACTCGGCGCACAACTCCTTCATCATCTTGTTGTTCAAGTTAGATCCATTATCAGTAATGATCTGGCTTAGAACACCATAACGGCAGATGATATTGTTTTTGATAAATCGGACCACCACTTGTCGGGTTACGTTGGCGAATGACGCTGCTTCGACCCACTTGGTGAAGTAGTCAATGGCTACAAGGATGAACCGATGTCCGTTTGAAGCCTTGGGCTCAATCATGCCAATCATGTCGATTCCCCATATGGAGAATGGCCACGGGGAAGAAAGAACTTTGAGATGTGATGGCGGTACATGAATTTTGTCGGAGTATATCTGACACTTATGACACCTCCTCATGTACTTGTAGCAGTCAGATTCCATGGTCAACCAGTAGTACCCTGCTCTCAGAATTTTTCTCGCCATTGTATGTCCGTCGGCACGAGTGCCAAAGGACCCTTCATGAATTTCTTTCATAAGCATGTCCGTTTCTGGTCTGTCGACGCATCGGAGGAAGACCATGTCAAAATTTCTCTTATAGAGAGTGTCACCGCTCAGGAAGAAGTTTCCAGCCAATCTTCTGAGGGTTTTTCTGTCTTTCCTGGATGCCCCAGGTGGGTACTCTTGTTTCTAAAGGAAGCATTTGATATCGTGATACCAAGGTTTGTCGTCTATGACTGCTTCAATTGTGAAGACGTAAGCGGGCCGTTCAAGACGCATTATGCCGATCTTAGGTAGGTCGTTCCATTGACCTACACTAATCATGGAAGAGAGAGTGGCTAATGCATCAGCCATGTGATTCTCCTCACGAGGGATATGATGAAACTCGACTCTGTTGAAGAAAGGTAACAACCTTCTTGCATAATCTTTGTAAGGAATCAATCCTGATTGGTATGTGTTCCAATCTCCTTTTATCTGATTGATAACCAAGGCTGAGTCGCCGTATACGTCCAAGTTTTTGATCCTTAAATCAATTGCTTCCTCAAGACCCATAATACAAACTTCGTATTCGGCCTCGTTGTTCGTACATTTGAACGTAAGTCTGGCGGTGAAAGGAATGTGGGTACCCTGAGGGGTAACAATTATTGCCCCAATTCCGCTTCCATAATGATTAACTGCTCCGTCAAAGACAAGTCCCCATTGGGAACCTGGTTCTGTCCCTTCACTGGGTAACGGTTCATCGCAGTCTTTCATTTTTAGATACATGACATCTTCGTCTCGGAAGTCAAATCCGATTGATTCTTGATCGTCAATTGGTTGATGAGCCAAATGATCGGCTAAAATACTTCCCTTAACGGCTTTCTGAGCGTGGTACTCTATGTCATACTCTGATAACAGCATCTGCCAACGGGCAATTCTTCCCGTAAGAGCAGGTTTTTCGAAAACATATTTGATTGGATCCATTTCGGAGACCAGCCAAGTAGTATGACGAATCATGTATTGGCGAAGACGTTTGGCTGCCCAAGCCAAAGCGCAGCAAGTTTTTTCAAGCATCGTGTACCGAGTTTCGCAGTCGGTGAATTTCTTGCTCAAATAGTAAATGGCAGACTCTTTTAGTTTAGTTTCGTCTTGTTGGCCAAGTACACACCCCATTGAGTCTTCTAGGACTGTGAGGTAAATGATCAGTGGTCTTCCTTCCACTGGAGGTGATAGAATCGGAGGATTCAACAGATATTCCTTGATACTGTCAAAGGAGGTTTGGCAATCTTCTGACCAAACGCAATCCTGATTCTTTTTTAGTAATTTGAAAATCGGCGCACACGTCACGGTCATGAGGAATATGAATCTGGAGATGTAGTTCAAACGTCCCAGGAATCCCCTGACTTGTTTTTTAGTTTTCGGAGAAGGCATTTCTTGAATGGCCTTGACCTTGTCAGGATCAACCTCAATCCCTTTCTGGATGACGATGAACCCTAGTAGTTTCCCTGAACAGACACCGAAGGTGCACTTGTTGGGATTCAAGTGGAGCTTGAACTTTCTTAAACGTTTGAACAATTTTGACAGATGTTCAACGTGCTCACTCTCTGTTTTTGATTTTGCAATCATATCATCGACATATACCTCGATTTCCTTATGTATCATGTCATGAAACAGAGTAGTCAAGGCCCTTTGATAGGTTGCCCCGGCGTTCTTCAAACCGAACGGCATTACCTTGTAACAAAAGGTACCCCATGGGGTAATGAATGAAGTTTTCTCCATGTCTTTCGGTGCCATTTTGATCTGGTTATAGCCCGAGAATCCATCCATGAAGGAGAAGACTTTGAACTTTGCTGTACTGTCTACCAGCATGTCAATGTGTGGTAAAGGAAAGTCGTCCTTTGGACTAGCCTTGTTTAGGTCCCTGTAGTCGACACACATTCTGACCTTTCCGTCCTTTTTGGGAATGGGTACGATGTTGGCTAACCATTGAGGATATTCAGACATAGCGAGGAAACCCGCGTCAATCTGTTTTTGCACCTCCTCTTTGATTTTGATGGCCATGTCCGGATGAGTACGTCTCAACCTCTATTTTACTGGCGGACATTCTGATCTTAACGGTAAGTGATGTTCCACGATGCTGGTATCCAACCCTGGCATATCCTGATAGGACCAGGCGAATACATCGGGGAATTCTTTAAGAAGCTTTATCAAACTCTCTCTGGCAGTTGGACTGAGCAGTGCCCCAATCCTAATTTCTTTTCTCTCTTGTTCTGAACCTAAGTTTACCGTTTCTAACGGCTCTTTGTGAGGTTCAATGGACCTTTCCTCTTGTCTGAGTAGTCGAGAGATCTCTTCTGGAATTTGGTCGTCATTTTCTTCTTCAGCCTCGAATACCAGGAGCTCAAAGTTGGGAGAAGGCATCGGATCGTATGTTTCAACGGGGTTTAAAACAAGCAATCTGCATGACGTGATGATTCATGTTTAGAAAAGATAGAGAAAATGCAAGTGTGTGCAGTGTTTTATTTTACTGCTTGTTTTTATCATTGAATCGTTTTTTAGGATTACCATTTTCTGAAAAAAGCAAAAAGAGAAAACATCAATAAATGCAGAAATTACAGAACGACGTTATTTTATTAATGAACAACTCGATCCTTGAAACTACAGCCCTATAAAACAAAACTCTGTTGCTTTGGGCAAAGCGAAGAGGGAAATTTATAGAAAGCGAGCCCTATCAAAACATCTGTTTCACCTGGGCAGGGTGAAAGGTTAAAAGATGGCAATTACTTTGACTGATGAACGACCTTCGGAACCTCGACGGCAACCCATTGGCGGCGAACTCCTCGGTGAATCACAAAGTCTGGTACCTTCCTTGATTTGTCTTCAGAAATGACGCTGATTTCTGGTGGAGCAGGATCATTGGAATCTGTCTCCTAGGCAGAGTTGTCGTAGGAGAATTCCTCAGTTGCATTTTGAACAGTAGTTGTGCTCTCGGCTGTATCTCCCCATCCAGTTGGCTGGATGTCTTCGAACCTAATACGAGAGCTTTCGGGGGCGGTGTACTTGACCATATAGTCGCATTTTCCACTTGATTGTCCCAGAGTGTCCCAAACTTCTTTGGAACTGGAGGAGTCATCCCTCTCGATGACGTTGACCTCGGGAAAAGCATAGTTGATGAATTCAAGTCCTGCAAACGTTGCAAATTCATCTTCATGTTGAGTAGTTTCTGAATGACCTGAGTGTTGATCCCATGACATGGTCGGGACACAAGTATTCTGTCCAATGATGGTCAGCTGATTTTCATTGTTCGGCTGACTTTCTGGCCCCAAGTTTCCTGGGTAAGGCGCTACATTGGCAGACCATCCATTGGGCCATAGTAATTGTGGCCAAAGTTGTCTTTCATCAGAGTGTCCTCCTCTAATGAATTTGGCGGAGCACGACATCCTTCCGGATCACAATCTCCATAGATCATTTCGACGTCTGACCTTGGTATAAATCTCGGACTCTGTGCGGGATAGCAAAATGGCGTAGGCACCTCTTCCTGAGACATATAACCGTCCTCGTTCAGATAGGACTTCCATTCTTCATCTGTGTCGGAGGGATCTTCCTCATTGATAGCATGTACTTCCTGAGACACTGGGTGGAGGAAACCTCCACTGTGGAAGAATTTTTCAAGGGGATGAAGACTTTCATCGTTGGCAGCTGTCTGGGTACAGGTTGTAGAAAAACCAAAACCCTTCTTTGTTTTATTGTCAATAGAAATGACAAGCTGCCCCCATCCTGTTGTATCGGTAATCTCGACCGCTTTGATAGCATCTTTGTATGAAGAAATGGAAGTTCCTTCTTTGAACTGATTGTCCTTGCTCACCGACAGTGCTTGGAACTGAGTTCCAATAACCTCCTCGGGTTCTATACTAGTAGATGATGATAAGTTACTAACGAGCAAGGCCTGCTCTCCACAGACTGTGACAAGCTGACCGTTCTGGACGAACTTTAGCTTTTGGTGGAGGGTTAAAGTGACCGCTCCAGCTTGATGTATCCAAGGTCTTCCTAATAAACAACTGTACGTTACCCGGATGTCCATGACCTGGAAAGTGACTTGGAAAGTGACTTGGAAAGTGTGAGGACCAATAGTTATGGGAAGATCAACTTTGCCGATAACTATTTTTCTGGATCCGTCGAATGCTTTGACGACGACCTCGCTGATTCTCAATGGAGGGCCTTTGAATGATAATTGCATCAAAGTGGACTTCGGCATAACATTCAGGGCTGACCCTGTGTCTACCAGTACGCTGGATAAAGCATCGTCTTGGCAGTTAACTGTGATATTGAGCCCCATGTTATGACGACGACCCTCTTCAGGTAATTCCTCATCACTAAATCCCAAATTGTTGCAAGAAGTGATGTTAGAGACAATACTATCGAACTGTCCGATTGTTACATCCTGTTCCACAAAGGCTTGCTCCAAGACTTTCTGTAGAGCCTCCCTGTGGGCTTCTGAACTGAGTAACAGTGATAATACCGAGATCTTTGAAGGAGTTTGTAACAGTTGATCGACAATGTTGTATTCACTCCTTTGGATGAGCTTCAGCATCTCATCATTATTTTTCGAAAGGTCGGGATTACTGGATTGACCGACTGGTGGATCAGGAGTTTCCGTCTGAAGTTCCTTTTCCTTGTTAAGTTCCCCAACCCCTCGGTTGAAGATTCTACCGCTCCGTGTTACACGACTGATGTATGCAATATTCACGACGGAGGGTAATGGAATTTCCTTTCCATTTTCAACTGTCGTTGCACCGTATTTGTAAGGGATAACCTTAGTTGATTCATATGGTGTTGGTCCCGGTAGATAGATAACTACATGAGCCTTCTGATTTTTATGACCATCATAAGTAATCTCGATCCGTTCCCAGTTAGGAGCTTTAGATTCGTCAAGTAGAGGGATAATGGCAAAAACATCCCTGGTCCTATGATGACCAGAGATCGTGACAACCTCCTCGACTTGATTGGCAAGGTAGTTCGGCGTCCAGTTGATGAGTCCAGAACCCAGATATGGACGAATCTCTCCACGATCCACCTGACCCTGAAGAGCTGCTCTCACAAAGTAACACCCTTGGTTACTTTCCGAACAGACGCCACAACGTTCATAGTTGTGTGGTGGCACCTGGCCACACCCACTTTGAATATAATGTAACCTTACTAGGTTAGCTTCCACAGCTCGGACATCCTGACTCTGACGCCGAGTAGGATTCCTGTTACTGATACTAATCTGCTGAGTATCTTCATCCATATAAATTGGCATCCACCAGTGATTTAACAAGTGCTGAAGTGCCTCCTGGACAAGGGTACAACCTCGATCGTTTTCACAACCCGCCTTACAGCTTTGATAGTCATGTGATATTAGGAATCCGAGTCAGACCTGTTCAGCATGTAACTCTACCAGGTTGGTATTCATCATGCGAATATCGAAGATCTAAACCATGTTGATCTAATAAGAATTCCTATCATGGTAGTCTTGGATCCATCCAAGATCCATCTGACGCTGGAGGGTCTCTTGTATGAAAGAGCATCCCTGTTTGTTTACCAAGCAAATCAAACAGGAACTGTAATCGTGCCGCGGCAGATTATGATACTGGCTTTGCCTTGAGTGCATCGCCACCAAGTTGACATTCATTGCACGGATATCGTGGTTCTGAATGACGTTAGAATTCATGTAGACCATGTTAACTCCACGAACTCGGTGCTCTTGGATCCATCCGAGATCCATTTGTTCCTGTAGGGTTGTTTGCACTGCAGAGCATCCCTGGTTGTCTTTAGAGCAGATATCACACTGATGATAATTATGGGGTGGCACATGGCCATATCCACCCTGTCTATAATGCATCTTGACCAGATTGGTTTTCAACAAGAGTACATCATGAATTTGATAGACATTGTTAGTCTCTCCTTCTATCAAATTGACTGCAGCCTTCTCGTGTTGAGGCAGCGGGTTCGTGAGAACATTAGGATTTATATCCTTGAAGGATAAGACCCCGCTCCTAACAAGTTGTTGCACGTCGGACTTGAAATTGAGACAAGTCTCTATGTTATGCCCTGATCCTCCTTGATGGTAAGGGCATGTTTGATCCACCTTAAACCAAAAAGGCAGATTTTCCGGTATTGTAAGAGGAGACTTAGTCTGGATGTGCCCCTTAGCCAGTAGCAATGGAAACAGCTCTGCGTACGACACAGGTATAGGATCAAATCCTGGTGGCCGTGTTGTACGGTTATTGTTGTATGGGGGACGAGCCTGCTGAAGAGGCTATTGTGTCCTATGTTGGTCAGGTTGGCTCTGTGCAACCTGAGGTTGATACGTAGGAATAGACGTAGGGTCGATAGCAGGAGTCACAGCTGCTACCGGTTGATAACGTTGCCTTTGCTTTCCGAGAGATATATTCCCAATATCTTGCTCTTTTTTCTTAGGGAGAGCACTACCATATTTTTTAGTACCGCTCGTCGATCCAGTGTCTTTTACCAAACGTCCTTCTCGGACGGCTTCCTCAAGACGCACGCCCATGCCCACCATCTCGGTGAAATCACTGGGTGCACTGGCAACCATTCAGTCATAGTAAAATAAGCTTAAGGTCTTTAAGAAGATCTTTGTCATCTCTTTTTCCTCAAGAGGTGGACAAATTTGAGCGGCAATTTCACGCCACCTTTGAGCATACTCCTTAAAGGGTTCCTTGTCCTTTTGCGACATCGATCTGAGTTGATCTCTGTCGGGTGCCATGTCTAAATTGTATTTGTATTGTTGGACGATGGCAGTACCAAGATCTCTGAATGTACTGATAGTAGTACGGTTTAAACCCATGTACCATTTTAATGCGGCAGCGGTTAAACTATCTTGAAAGTAGTGAATCAGTAGGTTCTGATTTTCCGTCTGAGCTGACATCCGTCGAGCGTACATCACTAGATGGCTTTGAGGGCAAGAGTTACCCTTGTACTTTTCAAAGTCGGGCACTTGAAATTTGGGCGGGACTTTCACATTTGGGACCAAGCAGAGATCTGCGGCATCCTTTCCAAATAGATCCTGACCGCGAATGGCTTGCAGTTCCTTCTGCATCTCCAAGAACTGCTCCTGGAATTCCTCCATTCTGTCAAACATAGTTTCCTTCTTACCAGAAGGTGTCTGTGGAATCTGTCCTTCCGGGACAGTGTGCACCACAGGGGGTGGTACCGTGACTACGGTAGTGAGTCTTGGCGTTTCCCGAAGTTTGTAACCTTCAGGAGTCTTTAGTATGCCCCTGGCATCTTCGCTTTCCCAAAGTTTGTAACCTTCAGGCCCAACGGCTTCTGTTGTGATTCCCTGATCTTCAGTGATCGGCGGAACATATCCTTCCGGGATATAGTTAACAGGCATGCCCCAAGGACGATCTTTCGGCATTTGATACCTAGGATCATACTTCTCCACTATGGGCGTTGAGGTGATCTCTGAGATCACAGTCCTTTGTAGCTAAGCTTCTGCCATGGCCTGCATGTCGTTACGAAGCTTTCTCGTATCCTCTCTTAGAGCGTCGATCTCTTCTTTCAACTCTCTGTTTTCTTCCTCAAGATCATCCATCTTTTTCTGACGATTGGCCCGAGTATTATACGAATGAGACAGTTTGACTCTAGAATCGAGACACAAACGTGAGATTCGTAGGTAAGAAGAATACGCGATGTGAGAATGATGAATGTAATGATTATATTAATTGTTTTTTGGTTTAATCAAAATAAACTTCGACAATTAGATTGCAAATATCAAACAGTGGGGAAACCCCTTTTTATTGAAATTCAAAGGATTACAGAAATGGAAATACAGTAGATTACAAAGTGCAGAAACAGAAACCTAAGCCAAGGGGTCCCGAGAGAACTCGGGTGTTGATTCTGGTATCTTCCTTTTCTTTGACCGGGGCTCTTGGGCCATTGTCGGGTTGTCATTCCTTTTCCAAGTGAAAAGAGCGAGCAAATTCCTTTGGTTATCTTGATTTTCTACAGCATGTTGCTCCAAAATTTCAATTAGAGCATCTTTCTCTTTCAGTAATTGCTGTATTTTAATGTACTCTACGTCGAGGGTGCGGTACTTGTTCTTCCAAGACCTTCTCTCCTTTTGAACTTTGTTGAGAGTAACCTGAAGTTTTTCAGTTTCCGTCATGAAGTACATGACAGATTCCTTTGGCGGAAGAATTCCGTAATGAGGATAAGGCATTTTTAGCTTGAGAGCTCTAGTTTGTACCCAATGGAGGTAAGGCTCCACCGAGACACAGTCTGGTTTTCCTAGAGATTCTCGTCCTTTCTTATGAACATGCTTCCAAGCGTGCACTATTTCCATCTTTAGTGCTCTGTCGTTTTCTCCTTCCTTGAAGAAAAGACCTTCCAGATGAACACCCCGTGGGACGTGTCTCATCGGGTATCCAAATTGACGATGAACGAGAACTGGATGGTAGTTGATTCCTCCCTTAGTTCCTATAAGGGGTACGTTGGGGAAGTTTCCATAACGGTCAACGATCCTGATTCCATCATAGATCCTATTACACCAATCTATATCAGAGTTGGTAAGAGACATGATCTTCTGCGACCAACGTAAGGCACTCTTGCAATCCCAAAAAGCAGCAGACTTGGGCAAGTGGGAGATAAACCATTTGTAAAGCAAAGGTACACAGCATGTGATCTCCCCTCCGCTGTATAAATTTCCCAAGTGTACAGAATGATACGCATCTGTGAGCAAAGTCGACACAGGATTTCCAACGAGAAAAACCATAATGGAGTTAATATCGACGAAGTTATTGATGTTGGGGAACAAAAATAACCCGTAGGTGAGCAAGACAAAGATGCTTTCAAAAGCAGTCACGTTTCCTATACTGGCAAAATACAGGGCTTTATTTGTCAAGAACTGGGCTGGCAAACCTTGGATGCCACCCTTGGTAGTTAGGTGAGTCCTAACCTCAGACGCGTCCAAATGAATTGCTCTTGCAATGGTCTGATTCTTTGGAATTTCTTCCAGTACGGAAAATGGAGCTCGATCAGTGATGTGTAGATCAATCAGATGAGAATACTCCTCCAGCATTGGTGCAAGCTGGTAATCCGGGAATGTGAAATAGTGATAAACCGGATCGTAAAACTGAATGAGCACATCCATGATTCCCTCAATCACATGGACTCTTAACAGTGGTAGCAGACCTCCGTGCTTGGCTCTAAAAGCCTCAGGGTTAGTGATAATCCTTGCTAACCTTCTCAAATCCTCCAACTTTGGAACCTTGAAGGTGTAACTATGAGTTCTCCTTCTACCGAAATCCATTAGTGCAATCCTTTTCTCTGATATTTGCAATCACAGTCTTAGTTTAATTTGAAAAACAGAGAGACTAGAAGAGAAGAATTTTTTGAATGTTTTAATGTTTTTTTAAATGAATGCATGAATGCAGCACACAAAAACATAGAAAAAACATGGGGTCAAAGGGTCGTTGTCATGAAGTCAAGGCTCTACCCATCCCCAAAGCTTTATACTAGGGTGATTTTTGTACTTGTACTCATTATCATCAGCTCCTCCCAGGAAAGCAAAACAACAAGCGGATCGCCAGCGAGTTGTAGAGCAATCTTAGAGTAAGTGCCATTCACCGAGAATAGATCACCAGCCTCAAATAAGGGTAGTATCGCGTAACAACTATTCCCGATAGTTTCCGCACTATGAAAGGGTTTGGCTCCTCAGCTTCTCAGACTTAACAATCGGCCCATTGTCTAGGTGAGAGAATGGGTTGCATTGGTCAGCCTCCACTGAGGTTGATGGTCGACCTCATCGCCATCACTTATCTTAAGTGTATACTCAATCTTTCCACATGCGGCATCACACGCATTCCCATTAGCAGAAAAATAAACATGTATAGCAATTAGGAAAAGCGGTATATATATATTTGTCCTAAACATCCTAGACCTTTAAAGCTATGAATCCTAAGTTCCTGACAGAAATTGGGTTCCCCGGCGGAAGCCCCAATCTGTGGTATTCACACAAGAGATGAAAAGGAGAAAAAGAGAGACAGGCTGTAGCAAGCGATTTTGGACGCGGTTCTTAAGTGCTGGTCGCTCTCTGCGGTTGAGTTTACTACAGGTCGATTCATTTTTTATCCTATTAAAGCTGATGAAGGAAGGGAAATAGATGTCTCTAATTAACCCTATTTTGCATACTGAGTTTAAACAACGGTCTGTTAGGTTACGAATGCTATCAATGTGGGGGGGCCTTTGTACTGGTTATTTGTATTTTCGCAAATACGGTTTTCTCTCTTTCTTGGATTTTCTGGCGGGGAACGAGGATTAGGATGTTAGGACTGATGCTTTTGATATATACATGAGGGTATGGGATTTTGGGTTTTTGTTTAGTGTGCTCGCTAAGATTTTTCTTTCAATCTTATGCCTACGTATTCCCGTTTACCGAAACAGGGAAATCAGAGCGTTCGTAGTTCCTCTTATTCTATGGGAGGAAATGGTTGTTTTGGTGTCTTGTTCAAAGCCCAAGACGTGAAGCGAAAAAGGTGATTTGTATCTTGTTTAAAGCCCAAGATATGAAGCTGAAAGGTCTCAACTTTAGAGAGAATTTGTCATCTCTAAAGAGGGGTTGTATGTCACAACAGTTTATAAAGGAGAATTACTTTAATCGGGATGTGTGAATCCGACAATGCCATAAATTCCTTTATAGGAGATTTCCAACCTGAAGTAGAAGACTTTAACTCAGTGTAGAGTAATGCCATCTTTCCTTAGGAATTTCTCATACTAAAAGAGGGACAGTGGCATGGATGTAGATGATCCAGAGGCTTGCCGCTTACAGCAGTTAGATGAAGGAGAAGGAGTTGTTGATGTTTGTGTACTGTGAACGAGGCACAGTTTTGATGCTAAAAGGTTAATTGGATTAACCATTGGTTTTCTTATATAAAGCCTAAGAGGAGGCTAATATGTGTCTCATACAAAGCCCGAGAGAGAGGCTAAAAAGTTTTGACTCAACGACGAAGTCTTTTGGTATCTCGTATAAAGCCCGTGATGAAGGCTAATTGACTCAACAAGAGAGTTTTTGTGTATCTCGTATGAAGCTCGAGATGGAGGCTGTCATTTATTTATTTGGCTCAATAAGAACCTTTTTGTATCTCGTATAAAGCCCGAGATGGAGGCGAAAGGGATGATGGACTCAACAAGGGAGTCTCTTATGTGTCTCATATGAAGCCCGAGAGAGAGGCTAAACGTTGTTTGACCCTGCTGGGGAGCATCATTGTACAAAGCCCAAGAGGAGGCTAGGGTTACTGTTTCAGTTAAGTGACAGGTCCAGTATACTGATTTTAAAGAGAAAATCAGTTCTTATATGAGCAACACTGTACTCATGGATTTGATTCAAGGATCCGGGTTATTCTTGTTCTTTAAGGAAGCGGGAAATCCGAAGGGTATTGAGACTGTCCGAGTCTACGGGTTTTCTTCCTATTCTTGAAGGGTGCTTGAGAATGTCTTTGAGACTCAAGGAAATTAGACTGTCCAAGTCTAGAGTTTCATCTTTTGTACTATGCTTTGAGAAACAGTAGTAGACTCTTTGAAAGGACCGTTCTATGTAGATGATTAAGTTCTGTTCCTATACCTCTAGGAGGTCGTCGGGACAATTTGTACGAAGCCCAAGAGGAGGCTGGAAACTTTTAAGAAGCCGACGGGTCCTTTTATGAAGTCCAAGAGAAGGCTATCATTCTCGGAGGAAGATATCATTATACGAAGCCTAAGAGGAGGTTGTGAATACTTCTAAGAAGCCGTAGGGTTCTTGTACTAAGCCCAAGAGGAGGCGGGGTTGCTTTTAGGAAGCCCGTGGGTCCTTGTATAATGCCCAAGAGGAGGCCGCTGCTTTTAAGAAGCCGATGGGTCCCCAAACCCCGAGAAATTCAAGGCAAGCTATCCACAAGGAATAGATCAAGTCAGAAAAGTTCGAGAATTTGGAAGAAACTCAAGAGACGCCATTCACGGAGAAAAGATCATCTCTGGGGAGTAGAGTTTCTTGACAAGTGCTTTTAAGAAGCCTGTGGGTCCCCAAACCCCGAGAAGTTCAAGACATGCCATTCACCGAGAATAGATCAAGCCAGGAAAGTCTGAGAATTTGGAAGAAACTCAAGAGATGCCATTCACGGAGAAAAGATCATCTCTGGGGAATAGAGTTTCTTTGACAACTTCTACGAGTGACAGTCTATGAAAGGGTTCACCGAGAATGCTGCCTTTCATATCTCCATATTGTTTAACCCCAAGAGGAGGGAAGACTGTGTCTGGTAATCCTATGGGGATCTAGTTTAGACTATTTCTAAGAGTGATCAACGGGCTTAATGCTAGACGTAGTTGCCGGGGAAACTCTAATATCTATACTATTATTACACAGTTGATATGAGTTTATGAAAGGAGACTTACAGTGAGCAGCCCCACAATACAGTTATATGTATATGAAAGCTGTAAATGAAAGCGTATAAACACTTACTCGGTTGTAGAGCTTCCATGCTGTTTGGTTAGTTGTTCAACTAAGAAAAATTGAAAACAACAATATATTCAAAATCAAAGGAGAAAGTGCTTTGAAAAAGAAATATTTGGGGCTTACAGCTCAAGGAGAGGCCCAGGGTTTTATCAGTGAGCGCACTGTTTGAATTTGTACAGAGGGACTTATACAAGTGACTGAGGCCCAAAAAGGTTTTCTGTACAAAGGGATGGGTCTTACACTCTCTCAAGAGGCCCAAAAAGTTTTAAAGAAAAAGAGTGGGGCTTATAACACGAGGATAGGCCCAGATGATTTTTCCGTTTGAAATGGCGATCGCGCCGAGATTTTCTTTTAACGCAGAGGGGCTTATACAATATCTGAGGCCCAAAGTGATTTTGGTTAAAAGGGGGTTGGGTCTTACACTCTATTAGAGGCCCAAAAGTTTTGAATGGGTCTTATAGCTCGAGGAGAGGCCCAAGGTTATTTTTAAAAGGCGACGATCGCGCCGTTTGTTTTTGACGGTATCGGGACTTATATAATACACTGAGGCCCAAAAATGGTTTGGTCAAAAAAAAAAGGATTGGGTCTTACACTCTATTAGAGGCCCTAAAGATTTGAATGGGTCTTATAGCTCGAGGAGAGGCCCAAGGTTATTTTTAAAAGGCGACGATCGCGCCGTTTGTTTTTGACGGTATCGGGACTTATACAATACACTGAGTCCCAAAAATGGTTTGGTCAAAAAAAAGGATTGGGTCTTACACTCTATTAGAGGCCCAAAGTGTTTTGAAAATGATTTATGAGGGTTGAATTAATCCAAAAACCCTAATTTGTTTTCAAAAATGTATTTAATTGAATAAAAATTCAATTAAAATGATCAAAATTGTTTAACATATGAAAAACAAATTGTGATCTTGGATTAATGCTTCAAAAATTAAGTATTGACCTACAAAATAACTAGAAAGCATTAAAAGTGGCAAAATCAATGTAGAAAAAATATTTAAAATGTCAAAAACAATTAAAATATTAATTCTTTGGAAAAATATCAATTATATGAAATAAATAATATTTTTGGGATTTTTTGGGAAAATAAAATATTTTAACATTTTTGTGAATTATTAAAAAAAGAATCAACTCAAAATCATTAAAACTCAGAGAGAAATTAATTTTTGAATCAATTAAATATAATCACAAAATTCAAATATTTGAATTTGAAAGAAATGGCGCCAAGAACACACCAAGAACACGCGCGTGTTCTGGGTTTGGCCAGATTTGTATTTTCTCTCCAATCTCACTGAATACTTGATTATAACATGCAATCCACATATCATTATGCTCGTCTCAACCTCACGATCATGTCTATGTCAACTAATTTCATTTAAATTAAACATATAACAAGAAATCATGAAAAATCCTCAAGAACCCTAATTTCTGCATGAAGGCTAGGATTTTTTATACACGATTCAAACAATGCAATTAATTGAGGGGAAACATTCCATGCATGATTATGAACATATTGCCAAATTATTGTGCGAGGAAATATGCATAGATTGAGAGATGACCAAGTATATGCTTACCTCTAGGCCGTGACAGCAAGTGCAATGTGATTTTTGATTTGGAGGTGTTACAGATGAGTGGTGATGATCTGAACAGCTTCCCTACACACTATGGAGTGTGTTTGAATGCTTAGACTTGATTGAAATTGGCTGGATCATTTCATGGCATCTCAACTGCACTTTGGTTAAAACCTTGAGCAATTGACTGGTGATTCTGAGAAATCAGTGTTCCAGTTGTTGTTTAAGTGTTTGATCAGCTCATATGTGATGTATGTGAGGTGTGTGAGTGATTGCTTTGAGTGGAATTGCCCTCTAACTCAAAACCCGATAGCTACCTTGCTAAGAAAGGCATTTTTGCCAAGAGAAAGAGATTTTGAGAAAGGCAAGTGTTGTAGGCCTTTGGTGTACTTAAACTGATCACAATTGAGCTCTATTTATAGTAGAGCAAGTTTGTTTTGGGATCCACAGTGAATGGCAACTGCAGCAGGTGTTTGTTCAATGTTGGCCAATGGAAATCCAAGTCTCCTATAGCCATTGACTAGAGGTTAGGGCACAGGGCCGTGGTTCCCTTGGTCTTGGATAAGTCTTGACTGAATTCAAATGAAAATGGCTCAGTCCATGCCACCTTGATGCTTCCATTGAATGCTCCAATCCAAATTTGGAGTCTTGTCCCTATTTTGGCCATTCTAGGTTCAACATGCTATTTCTTGTTCCAAAGACTTTGGAGGCTTGGCTCAGTGATTGTCCCCTTTAGATTCAATCCTCTGATGTGTCCAAGTGGATAGGAGCATTTGGATTTGGCTGATTTTGGAAAATCGAGCAAAAATGCCACTTCTGCCTTGCTTTGACAGATTTCAACAAGGCAATTTGACAATGTCATAACTCATAGCTCAAATTAAATTTGGTAATGTTCTTGGCCATTTTGGAAATCCCTTACATGATACAACAACTGTTTGAACATGTTTGGTTTTGATATCTTTTGAATCCAAGTGAAAAATCCCCCTACATTTGGAAAAAAAATGAAGACAGATTTGGACTTATTGAAAATTTCACTAAGTGTTGGAAAAAGTGACATTTTCATTTTTCAGCCATTTTGATCACTCCATAACTCAAAATCCTTAATGAATTGGAGTTAGGTCTAGTTGAAGTTTTTATAGAGGGTAATGAGGGCTACAAATCCATCTTTGGATGAGGAAAAATGGCTTTGTGGTTTAGGAGTTATGATCCTCCAAAGTTGGTACCCTTGTCACTTTATTTTTAACTTAGAAAATTTTCTAAGTTTTTATGGTTACCCCTTTTACAAGTTATCCAACTTTTCTTGATTTTTATTGATGAATGATGATTCAAATCATACATTACCATCATTTTAGGGTTAAAAATCCATTTTGGTGAAAAATCTCAAAAAGTCAAAGTTGACTTTTGTGCACAGTTGACTTTTTATCAGATGAATTCCAAACTGTGCAATTCTTCAGGAAATCATGTCCTTGACCTAAATCAAACTTGATGGAAATGTTCCATGGGTGTCATAGGGTATATTGAATCATGTCTTAGGGCTTGGGAGCATGTCCTGGTCAAAAGTCAAAGTTACAGTTGACTTTTCCCTTAAAACCCTATCTGTGGTGCAGATGAAATTGAGACTTGTTGCCCAAGCTTCTTGGATCAATCCGTTGTTCCAAATGGATCAATATAGTTCATTAGAGACCCTGAAACCCTCTCTTGAGGTCTTGGCTCATGATTTGCCCCAAAAGTCAACTTAGGGGTGAATTAGGTCAAGAAACCCTAATTCCTGATTTTTTATGAATGCATCCCCTGAGGCAAAATTGACTTGATGATTGGGTCCATGAGGTCCCATGGAGTATATTAGGTTATGTTTTGGATCTTTGGCTTGTGCCCAGATGAAAAATTTCCATCTGGAGGCCCTTGTCGACCAAAACCCTAATTTGGTGACACTGTCGATCTTGAGACTTGATCCACCTAGAAGGGAGCATCCTTGTGCTTGATCCTTGAAGTGGGAGTCCTTTTGATCCTTTGTAGTTACTTGAGAGGTTAGACAAGTTGAAGATCATGTCATTCCTTGATTGATCCTTTGTCTAAGGCTCTGAGAGGGCTTGAAACCCTAATTTTGATTGTAGTAGATGCTCACCCATCTTTGGGGAGACTGATGAAGTATGATGGTTCCTCCATATTGTAATGATGATTTTCACAATGATGGGAAATATTAGTGGTCAAAATTTAGGGCATGACAAAGCGTCGCATGCCAACCAAGGCAAGACCTCTCTCAGGAACGAGTCAGGTCCCTGCCCAGTGGAGGTTCCTCAATCGAGCCCGCCGTCGCCTAAGTACCACGACAGGCAGAACACCCAGCTCGCGATGGGAGGTTTACGTCGCGAACACAGGCCTTAAACGCGACCTGAGCTCCACTAACTCGCCCAAAAATTCCCAGGCTGTTCGACCAGTCCCCCTCACTGTTGAACACATCTAAATCGAGCAATCCCCTGAAATACCAAGCAAATCAAAGTGATTGCGTTACGGGCACATAAGTGTATCGAGCTAAAGTACAATACTTAGCAAAAATCAAACCAAAGAAAGCCATGCGCAAACATATAACATACAAAACCGGCCACCACGACCGGAGACATACATTTAATTTAAGTGGCCACAGGGACCACAAGTGTGCATATTAAAAACCAAGGGGGCCACGCTCCCGAACAACATTAAATTACATCAAAACATGGCACGCATGCCAGATACATTACAACAAAAGAAAACTGATTTTATTCCTGCATCTGCTCAGGCAGCTCGGTATTAGACTCGGGCTCCTGGTTCTCCTCGTTCAGAAGCTGGGCGTGCTTGTCACCAATATTGAAGAAGTCCGGATTAACTATTTTACCATTCTCAACATGGCCCAAGAAGTTGGTACCCTCCGTGGATATCTGGACCTCTGGGTTCACCAGCCGGAGTTGGGCCACGACATTTTTGAACAACTCTTCCCCAATGGCAATGACATCTTCCTCCTTCCGTAGAAGATGAGCCACAAGCTCGGCTCTCGTCTTCAACGCTCTCACATCCTCTGGCTCATCTTCAGCCTGAGCCACCGCAGCCTGCACCTGTTCTACCAGCTCCTCAGCAGCCTTCTTCTCCGCAGCCAGAGTGTCGTTCTCCCCTCTCAGACGAACAGCCTCCTCGTCCGATTTCCTCTTCGCTTCATTGGCAGCCTTGGCCTCCTCTTTGGCCTTCTCCACCGCCTTTCCCAGGGATGTTATGGTCGCCTGGGCCTTCTTAAGTCTGGACTTGGAGGAAGAATATCCCTCTGCATATATCGCCGCCATCTCCAAGACCCTGACCAACGCAGAGGCATCCTGTACCAGCAGTGCCCTCTTGTTCGGGAGATCCATGCCCTCTAGCTGAAGAGACTCTGCCCGAGGTACCACTAGGGAAGTTCCCTAAAAAAATTTCCGGTCAAGGATGCAAGGGGGAAGTTCGAACTTGCCCTTCTTAGGCGCCCAACTGAGGTCCACCGTCTCACTGACTCTGGTCCGCTTGAACCTCAAGGCCAAAGGCAGCGGGGACCCCTGGGCAGGTACGGGCGAGGAACTCCCCGTAGCAAGTTAAGGAGGAGGAGCACGCTGTGTGAACCGAGACTTCGGGGTGGCCGTGCCAGGCTTCCCCCTCGCCATAGCATTCTTCACCATCCTCTCGTGGGCAGAAGGCATCTCACCTACAAAAAGCATGACAAACATGTCAGTCACCGAAGAAATCACAATTTGGACAAGATAAAAAAGGCTAAAACTACCAAGTAGCTTAAAGGCATCCACAGGAGTCTTACACTCCAGAAGCGCCTTCGTATTTATATAACGATACTCCACCCTCTGCCCGCCATCATCCTCGAAGATAGCGTTCCCCTTCTTCGTCCAGCACTCCCCAGGCCTAAAAGAGTTAACATACTTGACCAGCGTCTCGTAACCAGCTATGTCCTTCTCGTCCAGCATATCCGGTTGGGCAAGATAATGGCCAGTTCCCCGAGTGAAGTGGCTCCCAACCAGCAAAAAGGGAACTTGAACACCCTGTCCGCCAGCAATTTCCCGTCCTCATCTTATATATCTCGGCCCTCCTCGTCGGTCGATACTACCCAAGCATACATGGTATCTTGGGCAGCCTCGGACACAGGCTCGATGACATAGAACCTCTCTTTGAAGGTCCGGATCGAATCCGAGAAGGGCTTGAACAACTTTCTTGGTTACTTTAGTGAGACCCAACCATACCTCCTCCCCGAGACCTGCCTTTGGAGGTGGAAGATAGTAAATAACAAAGGCTTCGTAGCTCATATCTTCAGGAACTTGCAAGTCAGCTCGAAGGCGTGGATGAACGCCAACGAATTCGGATGCAGTTGCGACGGGGTTAAATCCAGATGGACGAAGATGGATTGCTAGAAGTCAGTAAAGGGCAGCCTCAGCCCTATTTCCTTGAAAGCATACTCATACATGGAGAACCTCTCCCCGCAATCCGTCCATATTCGATCATCTTGAGTGGGGAAGTGCACCTTCCACTCTCCCTTTGGTCCAACGTCCATAAAGACATCCCATGTGTAAGACGAGAAGGTAGAGGCATACTCGGCAGGCTCCGCCACCGTCCATTCCTCCGCGGAATCATGTTTAAGATCCTCCCCGACTTCGCTGGGGGCATTTGAAATTTCTGTGTCGCTACTCTCCGAGGAGTTCTCCTCAGATGAGTCTATGAGAATCTCTCTTTCGGGCTCTGACGCCATCTCGATCACCTGAAAAACAGAGGACAAAAGTGAATTCGACTGCGAAATCAAATCCACCCTTCCACCGCTAGTCAAGTGAAAGGGCGCGCGAAGGGCCGAGGACGGTGTCCCTGACCTAAGCCCTAAATCAGATAACACAAGAGTCTCCCACGAGGAAATGCCCGGGGGCAACCCCTCATTCTCTACGAGGAACCTCCCTAACCTACTACCCAGTTTCCGTTTAAAGCTCCACCGGAAAATTCATACGTTCATCGGAAAATTCATCAGAGCATCAGAAAACTAGGTAGCGTCACCAGTCATACCAGCACCATCGCTGCGATAGCGCCAAAAACGACCTTATTCTAGGACCTCCGGGGACCTCCGGCGAACACATCAACAGCAGAAGATGGCCACGCCACCGTCTACCACCAACAGACATTGGAAAAACGCAACAGTCCCACCTAAGTCTACCTAACCGCATGCATTCTAACTAAACAAGGATGAAAAAGCTGGAAATAAAGAGGAAATCAGGTGACTTACGTGGTCGAAGAAAGTTTGGAAAACTGAAAAAGTTGCTCGGAGCTGCACACGTTGGCTGGCACGGCGGTTGACGACGGCGACAAACCAAATTCTCTGAGAAAAACGAAGAAGGAGAGAGAAGAGAAAATGCAAATGAGTAGCTCTCCCTCCTTTATATACAGTCTGAAAGCACGCGCACGAACACGCGCGGCTACGGTTGTCATCATGACCCTAGCCTAGCCATCATTGCGCAGTTAATGCTGCACAAGGCTCGAGGCGCACGTGGCATCACGTCTCTTCAGAATACCTCAACCGTTGGTCTTCCCGCATGTCGGGCAGCCCGACCAACGCTACGTATCCCGCGGGTATTTTGACCCCCAGGCAGCCGAGGACAGTGTCGTCTCGTCGATAAACAGCAACCTCTTCAGAGTTCCCCGGGGCTGCGAGCTATCCTTAAGTCATCACTCCCATTCTCGGGTGCAACGATTTGGGGGGTCCTGTTCTGGACTGGACCAATGGCTAGGCATGGCCTAATCCACTTCTGCATCCATAACGGCCCAATAGCCTAAGTCCAGCTGAGGAAATGCAGCATTTACCATTTTTGCCCTTCTACCGGGCACATGTGGATAGATGAGTCTCAAAGTTATCTATTTTTCCCCGACATTTCTGCCCGTTACGTACGGCTCCTTCACCCAGGAACAGCCAGGACGCCTGTGCTCGGAACTCCGCCCTTGCCCGTGACAACGGCTAGTTTTGGGCACATCTGCCCGTCATAACGACTAGTTTTTGGCAGTTACCTATTCTTCAGGAAACAGTTATTTTGCCCCGAAAATAGGGACCGTTGGCCACACGCTGGGAGCATTATATAAACCCTCTCATTTGAGAGGGCCAGGTATCCAAAAATCATCCTAAGAACTCATACTTTTGTACTTGCCATTTTCTCTGACCCTTTCTTACTTGAGCATCGGAGTGCCTTGTAGGTACACCCCCTCCTCCACATCTCACACCAACATCGCAGACGTTCTTCTTGGCCCATCACAGGATCTGATCAGCGTTCACAATCACATAGTAAGGACAATGAAGTTTTGAGCTTGTTTGCCAAATCCACCAACCCAACCGCCTTAAATAACCTATTGTAGAAATATTTCACAGTGAAACAATTGTCAGGTACAAGAGGCCAAATGAAAACATCTAAAGCTCCAAAAGTTGGACAAACTTCAACCAATAACTCCAACAGTTCGAACAAATCTGATTCCAAATCATGGAACAAATCAACATTATTAAAACCTATGTCCGATATCCAAAATAACCCCTCCCACCTCCCCATGTCCCTCACTATCACATATTTTATATCAGAAACTTCAAATAAACCAAGAAATAGAGCTTAGTGGAATGCTCCCTAACCATCTGATAGACCAGAAGAGCGCAAGAACTCTGTCCCCAAGTCTGCAAGTTAGTAGCTAAGAAAACCCATCAGGCTCCAAAGTATCAGCATAACCTATCAGATCTTTCCACCACAATGATTCTAGACTCAAAACTCTTGACACATCTTTGGAAACAATTCTTCTAATGATGTTTCCATACCTAGCTTCTAGAATCTCGCACCAAATGTCTTTATCTTTTATGAATATCCAAAATAATTTTGATAACAAAGATCTATTAAACACACCAACATGTTTGACATTGACCCTTCCAAATTCCTTAGGTTTGTAGACAGAGGTCCATCTTATCCATGCCATACCTTTTCTCTCCAACGAGCCTGACCAAAGGAACCTTCTTTGAATTAAGACAATTTCCTAAATGACTTTGACATGCGCTTTAAAGAAGGATAAATAGTGAACAAGGAGGTTCGTCAATACAAAATTTATGAGTGAACCTTTCCTCCAATGGAGAACATTCTTCTCTTCCATGTTGAAAGACAATTTTTTAAACAAGATATGACAGGCTTCCAAAAAGAAATTCGTCTGCAGTTACCTCTAATAGTGATACCAAGGAACTTGAAGGGTAGAACTTCCTTCTTGTAAGCCAAGAATTGGGCAGCACCGAACAAAAATGAATCCTCCACTTCAACACCATAGAGCTTACTCTTCTAAGAATTAATTTTCAAGTCAGACATCATCTCAAAACCACTTAAAATAGCTTTGAGACCCCAAAGATTTGACCATGATCCATCGCATATCAAGATGGTATCATCAGCAAATTGATTGAGACATCATCATTGAATCTGAATCCTCTAAGAATGCCCATACCTGATGCCTTTCTTACCAAAGAGGCTAAACCTTCAACCACCAAAGAGAACAATAAAAGAAGATAAGGGGTCCCCTTGTCTCAGACCCCTGGACACCTTGAAGTCTTGAGTTATTCAACCATTCACTAAGATAGACATATAATTGGAAAAGACCCCCCATTAATCCATTACATCCATTTATCTCCAAACCCCATTGCCAATAGAACCTTCTCAAGAAAATTCCAATATACACAATCAAATACCTTGGAAAAAATAAGTTTTAAATAATAAACAACTCGATTTCTTTCTCTTGGCAAAGTTAATTATTTCATTTGTCACCACCACCCCATCCAATAGTTGCCTCCCTGGTATAAAGGAAGTCCATGTCTTGGATATTAACCTTCCAATAATCTTTTTCAAACAAGCAACTAGCAGTTTAGGAATGATTTTATAAATACAACCAATTAAGTAGATAGGCCTAAAATCCTCCAAGCCCTGAGTGTTCTCAGACTTAGAGATCAGAGCAATGAACAAGGGGGTCATGGCTTTAGGAAGTTTTGTAGAACAATGAAACTCCTTTATGCAGTTAACAACATTACACAAAACCACCTCCCAACATTTCTTTAAAAACTCTAAGTTAAAACCATCTGGACTGGGGCTTTTGTTCCCATCACAATTGAACACGGCCAAATGGATTTCTTCTACGGAAAAAGGGTCATCCAACATCAATTTTTCTTCTAAGGTTAATTTAGAAAAATCAGAAAAAACCAAGTTTGGCCTCTGAGTACAATTCTTCATGAACCTAGCTTTAAAGTAGTCCTTAGTAGCATTCTTAACATGGCTAACATCTTCCATTAGGGTAGATCCAATTCTGAGAGCTACAATTGAATTACTTCTATTTCTACATTTTAACATAGAATGAAAGTATATCGAGTTAAGATCTCCCTCTTTAACCCATTTCATTCTTGACTTTTTTTTAGAATGCTTTCTTTCAATAGAATGCTATTCCAAATCTCTTCTTGTGCCACACTTCTCTTGATTAATTCTTCCTCTGATAATGTATCCATATCCCACTCCAAGTCAGCTTCAATGCCATTAAGTCTGTTAATCCCATCTTCTATTCTCAAATCCACCCATCTAAACATGCTCTTGTTCCACCACCTCAGTTTTATCCTAAGAGCTTTGAACTTTTCTGATAAAATATGAGTAGCACTTCCTACTATATGAGTCGAACTCCACTTTTTCTTCACAAATGCAAGAAACTCAGGATGGTCAAACCAACACCTGGAAACCTTAAAAGGTTTGGGATCCCAATTCAGACATTTAGCTTTGATCCACACAGGTGTGTGGTCTGAGATGTCCCTATCCCCCACGAATGGAGCAATAGTATTTCACTTATCAATGAGCCCCTCAATTAGAAGCAATCTCCCAAGCCTGCTTCTGCAACTCCCATTTTCTATGAACCAAGTAAACCTATTTCCAACTGCAGGCAAGTCCACTAGATCCATGAAATCTATGAAGGTGCTAAACTCCTCCATCTCATCAGCACAACCCGATCCCCTACCTCTCCTTTCTTCCTTAGTCTTAATTGCATTGAAGTTACCACCCACCAGCCATTCCCCATTTAGAGCTTTTAACTTTAGTTTAATTAATTCAGACCACATCTTCTGTTTCTCTACTATATTGTAGGAAGAGTAAACATTAATAATGTAGCAGTTCACCCCCTTCCACAAAGCATGGATACCCAAGAAACCATTCCCCCTAAAACTTAAAATGGGGAAAATGGATTTCTTTCTCCATATTGTTAGGATCCCACCTGATTGCCCACAAGCATTTAAAGCAGACTAGTCACAATCCTCATTCCCCCAAATGATATGAACCAACTTGTCTTCCATGATCTGCTTCTTTGATTCATGAATTAAACAAATATCTACTTTCCCATAAGAGAGAATCCTCCTGATAATGCTCCTTTAAATGGAATTCTCACTCCCTCGAATGTTGAAGGTAACCACATTCATGGAACCCTAATAGTTGCCTCCCTCAATTCTTCAAACGCTTTTCTATCTCTGACCTATATATCTCTGACGATTCCTTCAAAATTCTCATCATCTTCATCACCCTCAATTCCCAATTCTTTAATTGTTTGCCACACCTTGGCTGGAACATCCTCCATGGCTCTTTTGACACGAGAATTAACCTGGTTGACATCAGAGTCATTGATCAACATAGAATTGAACCCCCCGAATATCTTGATGTCGAATCTTCCACCTCAGGGCAATGAAGAACAAGGTTGGTTGTTGGGTCAACAAGATTAGAAGGGTCATAAATTTTGATGCTTGAATGAATGAGACAAGAAAAGTAAGTTGGGGAAAAAGGGATTTTGATATTTTCATAAATGTCGTTGATAGTCTCTTTTTCCTTGGTCACGAAAATACCCGACCAAATAGGGGAACATGAGATTATGTCGTAGCAAGCAGGATCCAGGCCCACAACCACAAGTGGATTAGTATATTGAGACCTTATAGAGTTGCAAATCGCTACAGGAATTGCAATTGGTTGAGTCTGAAACAAAATAGTAGCAGGCTCCTGTCCCATCAGTGACTTGTCATGATTGTCCCCATTTAATGAACCTGCACCCACACCCATGTTATTGGTACTTTTGTCCATCTCAATACTTCTAACACACCGGTTTTCACCACACATGTCAACCCTGTCTTGGTCAAACGCCCCTGAGTTTATGCCAACATTCACTATTCCCAACTTCTTGGTATTTTCCACCAAACCATTTTTTTCAAAACACATGGAAGATCAACATCATGATTTGATTTCTGCATATCCCGGGAACCATTATACCTGAACTCCCTATCTTCCATCTCATCTGAGGACACCCACGTGTCGTCGTCACCTTCATCGTCCAAATCCTCTAACTGACTCACCTCCAATATTGCTTTAGGCACCACAATATGCTTAGGCTCATGCATATCTTTGACTATTCTGTCCGCCCATTGTTACAGATTAGAGCAACAGAATCTAAAACATCGTATAAAACAGAAAAGAAAGAAGAATAACCTCAACACCATCCTTCAGCTTCTACGCATCTACTCGTTTACCTGCTCGTCTGTACTCCAATTAGGAGCACAAAACCAGACAAACAACAAAGGGGTGAGAATACGCTCATAATATATAACAGTGCAAAAGTATGCAAGGGGAGCCTAAAAAAACATCAACAATTATTCAACGCAATCCAATAACATACTTCACTAAAGCATTCTCACCCAACAATATCAACATAATTATACATATGCAAATAATGAATGCAATGTACTTAATACCATGACTTAACAACGTATGTGGTACCATTATGGACAACATAGGTCTATCTCGCTCCTGATTCTCCACCATAGCACTAGAGCACACCAAAATTGCTACCATTACCATAAGTAACACTTCACTGATTCCCATATGGAACCAGCTACTCGCTCCTAAATTCTACCATATGACTAGAACACACCAAAATTGAACCGAAGTCTGTACACCATGATGCATGATTTAGCATAACATGCATTAACACCAAATGACGACCATACAATCACTATATAATCACCATGTAATCACCATAATAAACAACAACATCACTCTTCACATAAAACAAGTGTATTAAATCAACAACATAATAAAAAACATCTAATACCTTAAAAACAGTGGCTAAATCACAACAACACAACAAAAACTGGAACGACAAGTCAGTTCCACGTAACTAAGTGAATAACTCTCATTTTGGTAGTGTGGAGGGTTACCCTTCACTAAGGTGATGATCGTCCCAACCAAACATGCCTGGGAACCATGACGATCTACCCGTTAGGCCGCTAATGCCCGTCAGCGCCTCCAAAACAATGACAACTAAGGCATCATTAGGGTGACACCCATCACCCTGAACCAGAAGGAAGAAACTGTGTTTTTCCATTATAGTTAAAAACAAAACTCTGATTTCATATCCCTTGACCTACAATCGCATATCAACATCAAGGGAAATATAATTTAACATCAATACATTATTTATCCATTATTTAAAATGCAATTTCATCAACTAATCATGGATTAAATCATGTTTTTTCATCAAATTCGCAACAAAATATGAACACACCTTTATAACAGTTTCTTCAACAAGAACACACAAATTACATAGTAAAATAGTGCACGAAAATCATATAACCTAACATATAATCATACAATTACACAATTCATGCTATGGTCATCATTCATTCATCAAAAGAGAAAAAATTAAAAAAAACCTAATGGGATTAAGGATTTCCCTCTACCCAATCATACAATCTACACCAATATTCCTTTATTCATTAAAATGTCCTTCTCATCTCTAATTTTATTTTAATAAAAATACCACTAATATTCCCCTTATCCTCTACTATTTTCTATTTTTCGCCGAAAGTCTTCTCTATTTTATTCTAATAAATTAACTAAAATAACTATATCCGAATCATTTTAATTAATTTAAATCTTCTACCACACCACTAATGTCACCACTACACCTTACCCACACATATATTCACATATTTTATTAATTTAAAACACCTAATAATTAAATAAATACAAAAATAATTCAATTAAATCAATTAATCGTATTTGAAGTGATTCACAAAGTGGCTGATAGTTTTTTTTTATAAGGAGCTCGTTATTTTGTTCTTATACTAGAATGACTGTTGTACATGCCAAATATATTTTAAGCCGAGTTGTGTAGCCGGACAAGGTTAAGCATGAACTAGACTATGATAGCAAGAAAGGTCGAGCAATGCAGATAGCTAGGCAAGTATCATCTATAACCCAGGCCGGTCAGGGAACCCGACTCCCATCAGCCAAACTCATACGAGGCTGAGTACTGACCTCCATCAATCCCGTACTTACGCCGAACATGAACTCAACTGGCACACCAATAGTTGTAACGGTGGCAGAGCATCAATGCGGACGTTACCAGAGCTTCAAAGCCTATATTCATGAAGGGGAGTTACAGCAATGATGGCCATGTAACGTCAGAAGGCCAAGAGACTTCTCTTAATGACATATCTTAATGGAAGACTATAAAAGGGGCTCCCACATGAGGGTTAAGCAAGACACAATAATCTTGAGACAATACACAGCACAAGTATAGCTCTCAAATCCCCAAATATCCCTTATAATATAGACAACATAGCTCTTCTTGTCCAGGACAAGGAGAACTAGCACTTTTGGTGTATCTAACCATTTTTTGCTAGAACATTTGGTGCCCACCGTGGGGCCTAGGTAAAACTCTCCTAGGCCACACCTTACACTAACAACATGTCCTCTAAAGGAGATCCTCCGGACATGGCTCAACTGCAAGCCATGATGGAGGCCATGCGTCAGTAGAATGAGACGCTGCAAGATAGCATACAAGTTTTGCAACCACAAAGTCAGGCTAACGGCGACTGTGAGGAGGAGGTTCTCGAGCCATAACCTCTTTCTCAAGAGATAAGGGACGACCACGTCCCAGAAAACATTAAAGCACCATCACTAACCTTTTATGATGGGAAAACAGATCCTCGGGAGCATGTTATTGCCATTAACAATCAGATGGCCATAGTTGCCCCTTCGGATTCACTGAAGTGAAAGCTCATGGTCGGTACCTTTAAGGATGTAGCTCTAAGATGGTATATGAGCCTTCCTCGGCTCTCCATCATAAGCTACCAATACTTGACTAAGAAGTTAGTATAACACTTCTCTACAAGTAAGCGCAAGAAGATGTTCACGGCCACACTGTTCAGTGTTCAACAGAAATAGTCAGAATCACTACGTGAGTACCTGGCTCGATTCAATGAGGAAACCCTCAAAGTATCTCATCCAAACCAGGAACTATTTGTGGGAGCTTTTCAACATGGACTACGAGTCGGACAGTTCAATGAGTCATTAGCTCTGAAGCCGACTATCAGCGTGGATGAGATCACTACTCAGGCTGGGTGTTACATCAAAGAAGAAGAAAGTAACCAAGAGAAAAGAGCCCAAGACAGCAGTGAAAAGACAAAGAGCAAGGAAGAGGCGTCAAACAGGAGAAAGGAGCATCCTCGGGTAGTTATGCGCGAGCGACATGCTCCTAGACCATATAGACAGTCATGCATATCGACCAGAGATCTCCAGAGAAACCGGAAGGCAATTTAGATGCTGTAACATTCTCAAAACGAGACGCCATAAGAGTCCTAGCTCATGAAAATGATCCCATGGTTATTAAATTACAAATAAGAGACTGGAGCATGAAAAAGGTATTGATAGACCCCGAAAGCTCAGCCGACATACTGTATTAGGATGCTTTAAGAGGAATGAGGCTCAATATGACCTAGTTATTACCATTCAAAGGCAGTCTAGTAGGATTCTCGGAAGAACAGGTGCAGGTGCTCGGGCACCTAGCGTTGCCGACCACCTTTGGCAACACGGCTAATGCGAAGACCGTCCGAGTGAGGTACCTGATAGTCAATGCTGCTTCACCCTATAACATCATTATAGGCCAGCCATCATTCAACACCCTGGAAGCTTTGCTTTCAACTCTGTATTTGACCATGAAATTCCCACTCAAAGATGGCCGGGTTAGTATTGTTAAAGGCGACCATGGGGCTGGCGAGAAAGTGTTATAAGGATAGTCTAAAGTTGAAAACAAAGGAACCCGCGGGAGAAGCAGATCCTAAGAATACCCTAAAAGCTCATCTGGTCGACATAGACCCACGTGATGATTCAGTTGAAGACAACATAATTCCCAACGAAGAAACAAAGCAAGTTCAAATTGGGCACCTACCGTCCCATGTTACACACATCAGAGTCAACTTGTCCCCCGAAAAGGAGAAATAGATCGATTAAACACTAAAAGACAATATGGATTTTTCGACCTGGAAACCTTCAGACATGCCAGGGATAGATCCCAATTTCATGTGCCATCATTTAGCAATCGACCTGAATATCAAGCCAGTTTCCCAAAGGAAAAGAAAGGGTGGTGATGAAAAGAGGAAAACAATTGCAGAGGAAGTCGAGAAGCTGTTACAGGTCGGGTTCATCAAGGAGATCAAGTATCCGACCTGTTTATCTAACATGGTGATGGTAAAGAAGAAATCTAGGAAATGTCGAATGTGTATGGACTTTATGGACCTCAATAAGGCGTGTCCTAAAAATCTATATCCATTGCCAAACATTGACCGGCTGATAGGTGTTACGTCTGGGTTCCGTTTGCTCAGCTTTATGGATGCATACTCCGGATACAATCAGATCCGGATGAATCCAATAGATGCACCAAAAACTGCCTTCATGACACATCAGAGCAGTTATTATTATAAGGTCATGCCCTTTGGACTCAAAAATGCTGGGGCTACTTACCAGAGGCTGATGGATAAGGTGTTTGCTACTTAGATAGGTCAGAATCTGGAGTTATATATAGATGACATGGTTATCAAGACAAACACAGACTGGTCACATGTAAAGGATTTAATAGAAACCTTTGCATCCATAAGAAGCTACAACATGAGACTGAACCCGGACAAGTGTACCTTTGGAGTACAAGCCGAGAAGTTCCTCGGATTTATGCTCACCAACCGGGGAATCGAAGCGAACCCAGACAAATTCCAGGCTATAATAGATATGAGAAGTCCAACCATGAAAAAGAAGGTCCAACAGCTGACCAGGAGACTAACCGCATTGTCACAATTTTTATCATGTGCAGAAGACAAATCAATACACTTATTTGCAGCTATAACGAAGTCTAAGGAGTTTGGATGGACCGAGGCATGCGAAGAAGCCTTTCAAGAAGTAATACGTTTTCTGTTCTAGCCTCATATCATAGTAAGGCCCAAAGAAAACACACCTTTGGCCTTATACTTGTCGGTCACGGATAAGATGGAGAAGACGGAGAGCGACTCGTGTACTTTATCAGCAAAGTTCTAAAAGGGGTAAAGCTAAGTTACCAAAATATTGAACGGTTGGCGCTGGTAGTAGTTATCACAACCCGAATGCTGAGACATTATTTTCAAGGTCACCCCGTCACAGTCAAGACGAATTACCCAATTAAAAAAATACTAAAAAATCCCGACTTAGCAGGACGGATGGTCAAGTGGGTAGTAGAGTTCTCCGTGTATGACATCAACTTTATGCCCAGAACCAGTATCAAGTCACAGACACTGGCCAATTTTGTGGTAGAATTAAATGCACCAGCTGGAGAAGAGATCTCAAATAGATGGATCCTCTATGCAGATGGATCTTCAAATCTCAAAGGGAGCGGAGCCGAAATAATTCTGGAAGGCTCCGCGTACATAGGTCGCCCATAAATGCTCTGCGTACAAGGGTTGATTAAACTCCTATAAACTTGTTGACTTACTCCGCGTACATAGTTCGCCTATAAACACTCTGTGTACACGGGTTGATTAAACTCCTATAAACGTGTTGACTTGCTCCGCATATATAGGTCGCCCATAAATGCTTCGTGTACAAGGGTTGATTAAACTCCTATAAACGTGTTGACTTGCTCCGCGTACATAGGTCGCCCATAAATGTTCTGCGTACACGGGTTAATTAAACTCCTATAAATGTGTTGACTTGCTCCGCGTACATAGGTCGCCCATAAAATCTCCGCGCACACGGGTTGATTAAACTCCTATAAACGTGTTGACTTGCTCCGCGTTCATAGGTCGCCCATAAATGCTCCGCGTACACGTGTTGATTAAACTCCTATATACGTGTTGACTTGCTTCGCGTACATAGGGCGCCCATAAACGCTCCGCGTACACTGGTTGATTAAACTCCTATAAACGTGTTGACTTGCTCCGCGTACATAGGTAGACCATAAACGCTCCGCGTACATGGGTTGATTAAACTCCTATAAATGTGTTGACTTGCTCCGCCTACATAGGTCGCCCATAAACGCTCCGCATACTCAGGTTGATTAAACTCCTATAAACGTGTTGACTTGCTCCGCGTACATAGGTCGCCGATAAATGCTCCACGCACACGTGTTGGTTAAAATCCTATAAACGTGTTGACTTGCTCCACGTATATAGGTCGCCCATAAACGCTCCGCGTACACGGGTTGAATAAACACTTATAAGCGTGTTAGCTTGTTCCGCGTACACGGTCCGGATAGTCAATTACAAAAATAATGAAATTCCTAAGCCTAAGCACACCAAAAGAAACTTGGGGCTTGTGAGTGTCAAAATCACACATGACCAACTGCCAAAGGCTTATAAAGAACTGGAAGTAAGTCTCTGACAAAAGGACACCCAAGTCAACATCGTAATTGGCACCTAAGACTATAAGAGTTCTGGACTCTCTAAAGTGTCAAAGCTATATAGCCTAGGGCTTTAATAAAAGATAGCCGAGAAATGAGCTATCCAAAAAGTCTTAGGAATCAAACTAAGCAAAGCGAAAAGGTAAAATAATGCCCGACACTTTATAATCGGACACCTTAAGTTATTTTAACTTAGTGTCTGAGGGGCTGGATATACGCACAGGATTATTTTGCAAAAGAATTAAAGTGATGGTAAACGAAAATAACATTAACAAAAGGAAATCCCCAAAAGAGCCCAATTTTGTTCAATTTTGTTCATTACAAAGCCCGAAGGTTGAAAAGATTACATCAAAAATGCATCCAGAAGGATGACTAACTAAAATAAGAAAACATCAAGATCATGTAGCAGCCGAAGTCTCATTGGCAACATCATTGTTGGCCGGGTTCACATTCTCGTTAGCGCCATTAACTGGGCCTTGAGATCCATCAGGGCTATCTTTCTCCAGCTCGCCAAGATTCATAAGGCGGCCATCCTGCACCACCTTGAAGTAATCCATCTTCGACAAATCTAAGTCAAGATGGAGACAGAGAACTTGATCTTTGGCTCTATCAAAAGCTTCATCACCAGCAGACAAAATGTCAATATGAGCTTTCTTCAGATATTTTTTAAGATCGTTATTAGATGATAAGAGCTCAGTATTGGAGGCCTCAGATAGCTTCAATTAATCAGCAAGTTGGGCTAAGGCCGACTTGTGATCCGACTCCAAAGTCTCTTTCTCCTTCCTCGCATTAGCCAAATCCTTCTCCAAGATGGAAAGCTTCTCAGACAAAGATTCTTGGGTACTCTTTAACTGAGCGATTTCATCCTTAAATTTCTACTCAGTCTTTTCAGGGTCATCAGATAATTCAAATAAACCACGGGCGCCGATGACACATCTCATCAGATAGGAACTAACGTTCTGGGTAATCTTTTGTTGTCCAATGGATTTAACTTTATTAACGTCCTCGGTAGCATTAAGGTGATCACACAGAAATTTGAAGCCATCAAAGTCATTGGACTAAAACTTGAATTCCCCAGACGCAAAATTTCCCCCAGGGTCTCGCATGAGGGAGTTGATCTCCATTTCGGCTTGATGGATATCTTCATTCATTAGAACCTTCAGCTTCTTCGGATCACCTTGAGAGATCTCATCTTGAATAGGAAGAACAAGAGGCTGGGGCTCACCTTTACTCGGGGTGGCTTTAGTACCCGTCCCCCTGTATCGTTTTGGTGCTCGGACCTCTAACCCACTTAAATTTGATTTGGATGCAGACGCACCCCAAGCCCCTCTCCGGGTTTCCCGAGCTTCCTACATCAATCTCTTTTGCTCGGCTATAGTCAAATCAGTCATCTTGTATGCAAGCAAGCAACATAAGGTTAGAATAAAATGAAGATGAGAAATATTTAAAGCAAAAGATGATGATTACCTAGAAAAGCAAGAAGTTGGTCGTCATCTAAGGGTAATAATTCTTTGATCCTCATCATGCGGAATGAGTTAAGAATGGCCAAGGATTGGAGTTCCAAGTCATTCAGTTTGTCATAGTTAAAACCAAGAACTGAAGGGATCTTTGGTCCAGTAGTGAGGAAATAGTGGATGTCCATCTAAGATGTATAACACCTGTGGACATCTCAGCCCACATCGGACCCTCAAGAAACAATCTTTATAATTCTTATAATTTGAGGTATAAGCATGAAGGAAGCTTCGATAGGAATTCCACTGATTTGAACCCAACTTCGGTTATCAACTCCTTTTACCTCGAAGAAGGAGAAGAACAAGCATATGGCCGGAACAATGTTCAAAACCTCACAAACCCTCTCAAAAGCCTTTATAAATCCCCAACTGTTAGGATGGAGTTGGGAAGGTACTATATTGACAGCCTTCAACACGTCAACCTCGAAGTCAGAAAAAGGGATACGGATGTTGAAATCTTCCAAAATACTAGGATAGAAGTAGAAAAATTCTTCAAAAACATCTTTTGGTCGAAGTATACACACTCTTTCCTTTGGACCACATGGTTCCAAAATAACATCATCCTCGGAACAGTAGAGGATATAATCCTCAAGGATCAGATTTTGGCAATATCCATGTCATCAGCAGTACTATTCTTATGGTTCATAACCTCAGAATCAAAGGGAGCAGTAGTCTCCATTAGAATTTTTACAAAACCTGAAGAGTTAGAGTCAAAGTCACTTTCTGAAGTGAGAACATCATTATAAAATTTGTCCATGACTCGCCTATGCTCTTCTACCCCTAAAGAACCCCTAATCTCTTGCATGTTTTCTTTCCATAATCTTTTCCTCTCTTCATCACTCTTATGGATGAACTTACCCTCATCATCACATTCCCTAAGGACTACCATTTCTGTTAAAGAAAAATAGAGGAAAATCAAGAGCGAAAGAAAAAATACCTGAAATGAAGAGAACACTTGAAGTTGAAATGAACTTGTTCAAAGGAGAATAAGAGCGTAGGAATAAAAGGAAGAGAAAAATGACTTTAATAGGAGCCCAACATTCAAAAATAGCTAGAGAATAGCCACTCATGACGCGTTAAAGTCATCATAATGCTAGGGAAGATTAGGGGACACGACCATTCAAAGTTTTTGTTTGGCACGTAGTAAGGACCTAAGAAGAAAAGCCGACCTATAGCACGACATCAGTCAAATATATTCGGGCTCATGTTATTGCCGAGTATTATACCCTTATAAACGGATATAGTACTCGGGGGGGGGGGGGGGGGGCTTATGTACATGCCAAATATATTTTAAGTCGAGTTGTGTAGCCGGACAAGGTTAAGCATGAACTAGACTACGATAACAAGAAAGGTCGAGCAATGCAGAGAACTAGGCAAGTATCATCCATAACTCGGGCCGGTCAGGGAGCCCGACTCCCATCAGCCGAACTCCTACGAGGTCAAGTACTCACCTCCATCAACCCGGTACTAACGCCGAACATGAACTCAACTGGCACACCAACAGTTGTAATGGTGGCAATGCATCAATGCGAACGTTACCAGAGCTTTAAAGCCTACATTCATGAAGGGAAGTTACAACAATGATGGCCATGTAACGTCAGAATGCCAAGAGACTTTAGTTAATGGCATATCTTAATGGAAGACTATAAAAGGGGCTCCCACATGACTGTTAAGCAAGACACAATCATCTTGAGACAATACACAGCACAAGTATAGCTCTCAAATCCCCAAATATCCCTCACAATATAGACAGTGTAGCTCTTCTTGTCCAGGACAAGGAGAATTAGAACTTTTGGTGTATCTAACCATTTTTGGCTAGAACAACTGCAACTAAAGTAGAATACTAAAAAAATTCCATCATTATATATTATTGTTGCAACAATGCTTGGGATGCATGAAAAGTTGAAAATTGTTAGTGTAAGCCGTAGAGGCCATTCATTTTGGTACTTGTATCGAATTATTTATTAATAATAAAAGACAATTATATATTATGTTTGTTTTTCAAGATAATAAAGTCCCTTGAATAGCTAGTATATTTAATGAAATATTAAGTGTGACTTAATCATGAGATTCTATTAAACATAAGAACACTGTTCTTAAAGTATCCGTAGTCAAGCATTACTTTGAAGTGGGAAAACATTAAAGCATTAAGATTATTATGTAGATAGACTGATGATCACATCTCATGGATCATGGATAAGGAGTTATCAAGTCTTAACATAGGTATGAATATTAGGAGTAATATTTAGACTGGATTAACCCGCTATGAGAGTACTAATAGAATGTTATGCAAAGTGTCATAAGTTACTCTCATGGTGATAGTGGTGTATACCACCCTTCGACCTAAAACCACTATGGACCCTAGATGTAGAGTCGAGTACTTTATTGCTGATCTAACATTGTCCGTAACTAGATGACCATAAAGACAGTTGATGGGTACTCCACAAAGCATACTGAGGGACATGAGTGACCTAGATAGAATTTTCCCATCCTGCATAACTGGATAAATGTCTAAGGGCCCAATATTGAACTAGACAAGGTTGACACGGTATATGCTTTGTGTTCAATATAGACATAAGGGAAAAAAGGTAACTGTACAGATAAGTACTATCACATAAATACACATAAGGGTAGATGAGAAGAAATGTGTGAAACCCTAAGGTGAAGTATGAGGGAAAATCCCAATTAATAAGTTTGAAAAATGACTTGACGTTGAATCAAGCCTTATTTATCTTTATTTTTTGAAATTGTTTTCTAAATGCTTTCATTTTTATCTTTCTTAACAACCAAGCAGGTATACAAGCATTAAAGCATACCAAACCCTACGCAATTACATTGTGAATGGTGAGGGGGAAGTATGAAAAACCCACCAGGGGGATCTAATCTAAGGCATAAAAGGAAATAGATAGAATGAACCACAAAAGTACAATAGCATGATCAAAATTATAATTGTCCAAAATATGAGAAGTCCTCAAGTGTTACCTCACAAAACAGAACAAAAGAGTTAGTATACACAATGTAATGATGAATGCATGGAAGACACAAGATGAATTCATATGAGGCATAAGAATCAACAAAGGAATAACACAACATTTTAACATTATGATGGCATAAGAATAAATCACAAAGATATCTCAATAATTAGCCACAAAAGCAGACAAGGAATTAATCCCTATTCAATCCAGAGAAGAAAATACTCCACAATCATGAAAAATATCAAAACACATCATGAAGAATTCAAAACAATTTCATGAAAAATTATAAAATTCATGAAAAATATCAAAACACATCATGAAAAATTATCAAAAACAATTCATGAAAATATATAAAAAAAAACTTAAGTAACTATTAACATGAACATGAAAGGGTGCAGAATTGGTTTTAGGTGTGAATGGCATTTGGCACAAGGGCTTTGATCCTAAGCCTAAGCTTTACCAAGGTCTAGGGGGTGTGATAACAAAAATATGGTGTAAAGAAAAAACAATGGGCCTAAGGGCCCGATCCAATGCTACCAGGAATAGGACATTGGGAAAAAACCTATCCACATGAAAAAGGTTCAACCAACCAAAAACCATTGTACCCGCCGTCTTCTTCTTCTCCAAATTGCATCATCACCTCGGCGGCGGAGACCTACACAAGGGCTCCATCAAGCTCATTTCCTCACCAACTTACTCCGCTTCCTATTTCATTTCTCCTCTCCACTCTGATTCAACCTCCCTCACGGATCGCATGATGAAAACAGTGAAGAACGAAGATATTAGAGCTTACCTATATGAGAAAAATTCGGTGCTTCTTCGACGACGGTGGCGTTCAAGAAATCAGGTAACACGTTCTTCAGCTTCCTTTTCTTCACGTCTGGATCTGCTCTGAAACTTTTTCTTCTTCTTCTTCTTCTTGCTACGTCGATTATTGCTCTTTCTCCTTCTATAATTCATTGAACGTGTGTGTTATTGTTAATGCTCTGTGTTATGGTGTGCGTGAAAAGTTCTTAATTCCTCTTCTTCCTTGCACTTCTGAGATGCTATTGCTTTGTGAATCATTGTGTTGCAGGTTGTTACGTTGAAATATTGGATTTATTTGATTTGTGTTTTGTCACGATTGAACCTGAGTTATGTTATTGAATTATGCAGAATTCTTCAATTGATTTGTGCAGAGCTCGAATCTGTGTGATGTTATGAGTGTTGAATTATTGTGGATTTGAAGAAGGTTGAAGATGAATGTTGAAAGCTCCTGGTGTTTGACTAAATTTTGCTAAAACATACTAATGATATAATTGAAGACTCTGCAGAAGAAAAAGATGTTGAAGAAGCTGTCCCAGATTGGAGACTCGACATCCTGGCTGACTTACTGAGTTAGCAGGTTTTAATCTGTTGCAAGAATTAAGGAGTGGATCAAGGAATCACAGGATCAAAGATAGAAATCCGAACCGAAGACTATATAAGAATATTTAGACCTAGGGGTTTAAGGCGTACCGAATGTACCTATGTACACTTGTAACTTTGTAACCTAGTTCTCTTTTGTAAAATAAGGGTTTAGGGTTTGAGAGTCATCAGCTCTCTTAGGAGTTGTAAGTCTCCCTCTGTAGCATGGGATGGAGAGTGGAAGGCATTGGTACAGGGATAGAACCAGAAGCCTTTAGGTAATGATTTGTGTATTGTTCTTGGACGAAGCTTTGAAGCAAGTCCAAGATAACTTGTTGGTCAAGAAAACATGACAGAGATTCTGAATTGGCATAAGACAGAGATATCACAGGTTGTGATAAAGGAAGCGAGTAGGTATCTCATATCAGAGTTGTAAACGATGGAGTTTAACTTTGGTAAAGATGTTCATTAAGGGTAGTGATTAGGATAAAGTTGTAAACGGGGGAGTTTAGCTTTAGGGTAATACTACAAGATAGTGAAGTCTTCTTCCTGGATTGGTATCCCCCAGAATATGTGAATTGTACCGAACTGGGTTAACATATACTGTCTTATTTAACATTCTGCAATTTACTATTTTGTTATTAATCTTGATTAACATGTTGGATTAGATGTCGTAACATTTGTGATTCTGCAGTTCTGATATTCAAGGTATCAGTCTGCTGTTGTGCCTCTATGTTTAAATGTTTATGCAGAACAATGTCTTGACATGTGTTAGGACATCTGCTGTCTGCATTGCCAGAATTTCAATTGGTATCAGAGTAGGCTTCCTGTCTGTTTCTGGATGAGATCTTTGGGAGATACTTTCTGGCGTTTAAACAAAGAGGTGTTTTGAAGATCAGATCAATCAACTCAGACATACTCAAGGGTATTAATGGATGAGATGGATGTTCTGGATCGAAGCACTACTACAAAACGCGTAAAGAACGACGCCATGCTCACAACGCTTCATCTCTACACCGTTGTGACATATCTAAACTAAGGCGCGGTTGTATTTTATTCGTTTATTGAATAAAACTTATCTGTATATAACAACGGTTGATAAACCAACCGTGGTGATTATCTGTATATAACAACGGTTGATAAATCAACCATAGTGATACCTTCAAGCTTTCATGTGTTCGAACCTCAGTGTATTCATATATATTATTCCTTTTATGTTAAAGCGCGCATTTACTTTTTTATTTACTTCTAATTAAAAAAATTAAAATTTATGACTACGGTTGTTTATATACACCGTTGTGATATATTTTGTATTTTTTTTTTTATTTTTAATTCTAAAAATAACTCTGGCGCTTTAATATGAAATTTCATTATGTAAATAATATATCATAACTGTGTAAATTCTTGACCGTCGCAGTAGTGTTTCAATAGTCTCCAAACTAGGTAGTCGCATTGTCTCTTCAGTATCCTTATTTCGATTCCATTGAAAATAGAAACCAGACGAAACGTTACACGATTTCAACCCTAAACCCTAACCTTCAATACTGTGAAACAATACACGATTCCACCAAAGCTTGCATCATCAGTATCCATTTTTTGTCATTTTCGTCATCATCGTCACGATAGTGAAGAAAATAGAAGATCACGTACATACCAACACCATCGTCATCATCGTCACCGTCGTTGTCGTAAGGAAGGAAGACAACAATAACACCAACACCAACATCGTTTACTTCGTCGTCACGTTTAGGGTACGTAAAATATTTTCCCCATGCATCTACAGTAAACTCTTTTGCCATTGTTGTTCATGTTGTTGTTGTTGTTTTTGAACTTAGATGTCGACCTTGTCGAGTTCTTCATCAGAAACCAGCGAAGAAACTCAAACAAATGAAAGGTTAGCCAATGAAACTCAAACAACTGAAAGTCAAACGAAAAGATCACAAAGAGGTGTCACAATGATGCCCCAGTTCACATCAGTCCGCAACTCATCTGGTGCAAAAATTCTGATCGAGTTTGATTCGCACTACAGATTAGTCGATTGTCCACATTACGCTACTTTTAGGAGTTATGTTGCGTTCCTTGCACGTAGCAAAGTCAGTATACTGATTGATGATTGGAGAGAAGTGGATGGTAATGTCAAAGACAGCTTATGGACAGACGTTAAGGTATTTCATACTATAATTTTCGTATATTTGATATCACTACCTATAGTTTCTAATTCATACTTATATATTGATTTAATGTAGTTAAATTTTGAGTTTACCGATGACTCAAAATTGAAAAGAAAGTGGATAACTTATGCCGGTGTTCGTTGGAGGGGATTTAAGTCACGGCTCATGGCTGACTACATTACGAAGCCTAAGAGTAGTCTTCAACCTCCATGGATTCGGTATAGTTTTTTATCGAAGAAGGTGTGGCACAAGTTTGCGAAGAAACGTCGTTCTGAGGAATTCAAGGTTAGTACTAGTAGTCTTATGTAACCTATAATGTTATGCTAATGAGTTATAGATACTAATCATACACATTTTTCACTATGTTAATAACAAGCTAAAAGCGAAGTGGGAATTCAGAACAAGGCGAAAAACATGTATCCCCATAGATTGTCTCGTGGGGGTTACAGGAAACTTGAGAAGAGGATCCTGCAGGAAAAACTACAAGAAGGAGGAGATGGCGAAATTCCATCTCCACCTTCAAGACATGAGAAATGGAAGAGGGTTCGATTAAGACCTAATGGAGAGTACACCTCTGAGGCTTCAAGAGTAGTTGCTGAGAAAATTGTAAGTATATGTTTTGTTTAAATACGTTTGCTTATGTAAATTGCTCATAATAAGTTGTTATTTAAATGCGTTTGCTTATGTAATTAAGTTGCTCATGTTGTGTTGGATAACTTGGTTGTGGCGGCCCGTGAAGGCACATTTGTTTCGGAAGCACGACATGACATATTAGTCGAAGCTATCGGAACAGCTGAGCATGGAGGTCGTGTCCGTGGTGTTGGAGATGGTGTCGGCTTGAAGTCATACTTTGGATCTCAAAGAAGAAGCACCGAAACCGCTGAATTTCTTGCTCAATGACAAAAGATTGATAATGTTGAGAAGCAATTGGCGGAGCAAAGGAGGCTGTTTGAGGAGGAGAGGGAAAAAAGGGAGAAAGAAGTGGAAAGGTTACAAGAGATGTATTTGGTATGTGTCGTAAATCGCGCTTATTTTTGTATGATATATATTATATGTTCTAATTGAATATATTGTGTTTTTTTTGTTTTATGTTCTAATTGAATATTATGATGTAGATATTAAGTGAAAGTCTCGAACAACGAACTAATGAAGATCGTCGTTGCGTTGGTGAAGATCAAACTCCAAGTATAAGTGTCGTAAATCACGCTTCTACAAAAAGGAGTAATTGTACAGCACCCCCCCCCCCCCACCTGTAGATAACCGCAATGGGATATTGGACCCTAGTCCAAATGAAATAACAAGTTTATACTACTACATTTCAACAACAAACCTTGCGCAACCCTCATGCTAGAACATTGCTCACAATTGGATTTAGTGTATTACACTCCTGAAGATGTGAGGGATTTTCTCGTAGGATATAAGTGGCTTGACTTATCTATTTTGCAAGTTTGGTGCACGTAAGTATATAGTCGAATATACATGTCATTATAGAACATTATAATTTTTTGTATTTTCTCCCTTAATTTATTAATTTTCTTTGACCATTTAGGTACATTCACCGTGTTTGTATAGAATTGAAGAAATCAAGTACATATGGAATCTTGAACCCAAGTTTTATTGCTTGGGCGTATAATGATAAAAATATCAGAGAAAAGTACTTGAAAAGCCGGCTAAATGACGGAGGAAATGAATGTTACCTTGTACCATTCCTATGTAGGTTAGTATTGTTGTAATTTATTTCTATATTCTATATTTAGTTTTGTTTTAGTAACAACTAATATATATATATATATATATTCTCGTGTTCATTCAGTGGTCATTGGCAATTGATCGTAATATCGTTTAGGACAAATACGGTGACATTACTGTGTTCCTTGCACGATCTACTCCACAAACCAATGAAAGATCTTGTATTAACGTAAGTGTCTTTGTTTAATATCATTTTCTTTGGCATTAATTATAATTAGTTTATCATGTAATATGTTTAATTCAATTTTCAATGTGCAGTATTGTGGAGCAAGTTAATATATTGAGGAATGTTAGAAAAAAGCCCGCATACCTTGCTCCTAAAGTAAGTGGCCCGATTACCTGTTTATTTCATTTACATTCATGCATGTGTGGTTGTATTCATGTTTTTATATTCATGTAATTTGTAGACGAGGAAACAACGCGGGAGTTACAAGTGTGGGTATTTTATCATGAAACATATGTTAAACATCGTCCTTGTCGGCACTGTTGATTCATGGGATACGGTAATATATGCCATAAAATGTTTACATATATTAATATATAAGTTGACTATTGAATTATTATCATGCATGATGCATCTTCAATTTTTTGCTCTTATGTAGATGTTTAACGACGAAACCCCATTCCCCCTTGAGGACTTTGTGGATCTTCGTAAACGTTGGGTGTATATCCACAATCAGCTTAAGGGTTCTGCTCCTGCTGTATGATATATCAGCAACATTTTTTGATGCACATATTTTTTGCTTTTGATGCACATAATGTGAACAATAGTTTTGGCTTTTGATGCACATAATGAAATCAATAATATAGGATTTTGATTTAAACAATGTTAGCAGTTTAATTCTCCGATTCATTTAGCTTTTGATGTAAATTTCTTTTGATGTAAATTCTGTGATTCATTTATAAGGATACAATATAGGAAGAATCGTGTTTGATGCGCATATTGTGATTGCATGTAAACAGAAGCTGTTTTGACAGGATAAATTATGGGAATAATTTGATACGCAGATAAATTTTATATTTAAAACAGTCTATTTTTGGCAGCGGTTATAAACCTATCCGTAGTTGTATGTCAAACGCTAATATAAATAAAAAATGTTGTTGCTGAGAATCGAACTAGATCACAGTTTAGTATATCACAACGGTTGACTAAACTAACCGTCGTGAAATGGTGCGCGCAAACTGGAATACAACAACGGTTCCAGGACCGTCATTGTACGTACCTCATATACAACAACACTCTACATAACAACGCCTTCGCCCCCGTCATTATATGTCATTTCCAACCGTTGTTAAATGGGTTTTTCGTAGTAGTGAAGGCAACAACCCAGAGTTTATTCATGTTGCTAAGGAGGTTCTACAACAACTGTAGGAGAAATGGCTAGTTCTCTTGTTGGGGTGTCTTATAAGATATTTTGACATCTTATTAGGGCAAGTTGAATTTGTTCCTTGGTGGTTCCGCTGCATGTGTTTCTGATGGAAGAGCTCTAGAATTATGGGATTCTGGAGTTGTTGCTGAAGACAGATGGTGGAAGGTCTCAATCGTCAGCCTCTATATGTGAAGATATCTGCATTTTTTTATTCCAAAGTTTGGAGCGATGGAATAAAGGGAGTTGTTGGAAGATGTCTGTTATGGTGACTTGGTACTTGGAAGCTTGTTGCATGGTACAGTTTGAAGTCAGTTGAAGAGGAGAGAATATGAGTTTAGGTTTATCAAGTTCTTGCTCTGGGAGTTTTATAAATTATTGATCGGCTAGGTTATCAAAGATATTTGAGAATTCTCTCAATTCCACTCATAAAGGCGTCTTAGTCGTGCATCTGGAGTCTTCTAGTTATTCTTCTGACTAGAAGGTGTTTCTATGAAACACAACCTGAAGATAGTGGAGGTGATTTATTTTCACTATCCAAAATAGCAAGGAAGGATTCATCTCTCTTAACCCTAAGGATGGATCTAATCTGATTAGAGTTTTCAGAATTGTTGAGGTAAATAGGATTTGTTCAGAGAAAATCTTAGTTACTTGATTCAAGGGTGGCAATCTTGGTATCTCAACACTATTTGTCAAACAAAATACTTGTAAAAAATTGAATACTTGATAAGTGTTCATGAAGTGATCTGGTAAGCTTAGCTACAACAGCGAAACAAGGTTATTGGACAAGGATTTAAGATAAATTGTTATTTGTGGAATTCACAAGTATTTAATTGATTATCCTTGAAAGTCAAGATTGTTGATGTTCAACAATATGTTGGAACATCTCATCATCAGAGTTTATGCAGAATCATGGGAGGGGTACTGCATATGCTTTAGCATCTGTTTTAGTCTTGGGTGTTGACCTAAGAATCGACTTCAGTCTAGTGTGATAGAAGCATTTGATCTCTGGAGAGTTTCCTGGCAAGAAATTGGTCTGGACATTGGTGTTGTCAAAGATGATGACAAAGACATCATACTCTTGATGGTTATCTCTTGGATCAGTTTATTTCTGATCTAAGAGTATTGGAGCGTGTTGCGGTAAGAATCAGATAACAAGCTATTAATTAACTTGCATCACATTTCTTTGAATTCACCACCGACTTTGATTTATTCAAAGGAAAGGTTCAAGTTCGAGAAAACCTAAAGGGGGGAGATCTAAGGTTCGGGGGTTGGTTATACAAAGGGAAGGTATTAGCACCCTAAGTATCTGTAGTACTCTACAGGAACCTCTTGTTTAGTTTGTGTTATGTTATGTTTGCTAAGATATCTGCTAATGGTAAAGGTGAAGACCTAAGGTATATGCACTAAGTTTGCTCTCCAAGACGTCGGATCTTGTGGCTACGTATCTGACTAAAGAATCAGAGCAATCGTAGTTCACCTAACTAAGGGTGAGAGGAACCATTGACTATGTCCAAAGTTCCAAGGGGAATGAGTATGAGCTTATATAGAGTTGAAGAGACTCTCTAAGTCTAAGTTGTAGGGGAAGTGAATTCTCATAGTGATGAGAATCACATAGAGTTCAAGAACTCTAACTTGTTTGTAATTTGTAAGATAAATTGCTATGAGGCCAAGGAAGAATGGCTATGACTATGAGGTCAAAGCCTACCTATGACTATGAGGTCAAGGAGAAAGGTGGCCATGACTATGAGGTCAAGGCTAGTAAGTGGCTATGACTATGAGGCCAAAGCTGGTAGGTGGCTATGACTATGAGGTCAAAGATGGTAGTCCTATGACTCTGAGGTCAAAGCTGGTGGCTATGACTATGAGGTCAAAGCTGGTATCCTATGACTATGAGGTCAAAGCTGGTATCCTATGACTATGAGGTCAAGGAGAAATTGGCCATGACTATGAGGTCAAGGTTCGTAAGTGGCTATGACTATAAGGTCAAAGCTGGTATCCTATGACTATGAGGTCAAGGAGGTGGCCATGACTATGAGGTCAAGGCTGGTAAGTGGTTATGACTATGAGGTCAAAGTTGGTATATGAGCGATCTATGGCTTAAAAGTCAATAGAGAATCTTTCCTTTGGAAGGAAGGGGAAAATAATAACTACTTATGAACATGAATGTTATAAATGGAATTGAGATTCATATGAACAATATAAGTTCAAGAATTCAAAGAGATAACATTCATCAAGTGAAGATAACATCAAAGCATGATATATACATCCATATATAAGTATGGCAAAAGATAATGGGATAGTTCACAACATGAGTAAGTGAACACAAACATGGCAAAGTGTTGAAATCAAGAGTGAGGCAATCATATCAACACAAATTCATCTTGCAAGAAAATTCCTAAGAGGTACTGCAAGTTTTGGGCAAGGATGGTGAATAGGGTTACACCAATGAGGTGTCCACTACTAAATAACTGAGCACATAAACTCAGTCAAAGTTTAACCTCAAGTGAAAATGAGTGTGTGAAGTTTTAAACCAAATTCAAACAAGACCCATTCAAAAAGTCGCTAACAATGTTGACGATCACCTAAAAACTAACCTGTTAAAACACTTAGAAAGTTGTCCCAAAAAGGGGGCAAGAAAATAAATTCAAAATTTAGAATTGGAACAAAGTTGTAAAAATTCACCAAAATTATAATAAATACTAAGGTGAAGATAAAATAAAAATTAGAAAAATTAAATTAGACATTAAGATGTTAAAATAATATTTTTGGGGATTTTATGTTTAGAAAACTATTTTAACTAATTGAAGTAAAAGCAAAAAAAAGAAAATAATAAATAAGATGCCAAGATAATAGGGGGTGTGATAAGTAAGTTGAGCATACACTAAATGGGATCCTATCGTCTGGGCTTTTGAGAGGGTGCAGGTAGCGAGTGGGCAAAAAGCCCAAGTTTGAGAGGGATTAAGCATTCAGCAAAAGAAAAAAAAAGAAAAAAAACGTGACTAAGTATGTAATCCTCATATCAAGAAAACAAAAAAATAAGATGCACCCAACCACAAGTTGACAGCGCAACATCCTTCATGCAACCGAAAATGAAAACATGAGATCATCGTGGAATGAAGCCAGGACACAATCATGATACACTTCCCACTTGTTTGATCGGTTTCGTCACCCAATCACACACAAATTTCATGAAGTAAAAAAGCAAGTTGTAGTACACAGAACAAAGAACAACAATAAGCCTTAAACAACCATTCTCAAAAGCACAATCAAAGTGAAAATTGGCGTGGAACAGAGGTACTCGGTTCTGGAACTGAATCCTCATCATGGCCAACATGTTAATCATGAGCTCAAAACTCTCCCTATTCTTAAACTAAACTAACAGACATGATAACAATATGTAGAGCGCTTAAATCTATGCATATGAAAGCAAAAATCCAAACAAGTAAAATGGTAGTTGCCCTTGAAACCAACATGGCAACGCGAGGGGGTTTGCAATACAAGTAAAATAGCTATGGCACCAACTATCCTTATACAATCATTTGTGAACTCATTTCTCAACCAAAACTCATGAGATACAACCTTATTGGGCAAAAAAAGACTCGAAATAGTAGCTACAACAAGGAGCAAAACTCTCACACAAACAGAGACCGACATTGTTCAAATACTAACATGTTGACATGAATCCAAAAGGAACTAATACAGGTGCATAGTATTCAAACTTGATACAAGATTAGTGACTAGAGTGAACAAGCATGATATCATCTAGACTTAATAGATATAAATGCACGTGAACTTCCTACGACTAACAACAAGCTGCGATGTAAATCATGTGACCGTCACGACCCGTATATCACATACACAACAACAACAAGACTCTAGCATGATACACACAATGGAGTGGAAGGTTGTGTTCAACCAAGGAAAACTCACATACAGTGACACCTAAACTCACTTGACATAGGAACCACGCAACATGATCACATAATCACAACATAAATACCACAGTAGCATGAATACACAAACAAACTGATATGAAGAGTGATACGAGAGCCATGATTAAAAATGACATTGGTGAATCTCGTAACAATACGTCGAGAAAACTGTTAGCCTCTGATCAAACACATTTTGATTCTAATCACTCTACAACAACATTTACACATATTTACAACTATGGACTTTAACCAATAATGACAGTCGTGGAACTTCATTGCAAGACTCGTACAAACAGGAACACTATAACTTCTTTGTTTGAACCAAGTGCAACATGTTGACATAATGAGCAAATATTAACATAGGGGGCCACACAAACTATGTATGAACTTAATAAGAAACAAAGTGACTTGCATTATAGGACAATATATAGATGACATTTATGTGGAAAAAAACAGCAATGAAGAGCTATGTGATCGCATGCACACGTAAAAGGGCAAAGAAAACAAACTATATGAGAAGATGAAGGGTAATATGAATACCTCTACTTGCAGTAAGTAGCTTTGGAGTCGAAAGCGCCGTAACCTTCAAACTTGCAGCAAGAAGATATGGTGATGTGTAGAGTTTCCAGCAGCAAAATATGTGCTATATCAAGTGAAGATGAGTAGAAAAAGTGTTGTTGATGAAATGAGCATGGTGTTTTGTTGTCGAGTTGATGCTCTGATGTGTTCTTGCGAGTTTCCACCTCAAGACAGTGTGTGGTATCTTATGGAGTGGTTTGTTGTTGTTCTGGTACTTGGTATTACACAAAGAAAAATAATGAACATGGGTAGTGTGCTGATATGTGTTGATTCTTGGTGTGTGGTGTTCTCACGTTTTTTTGTTTTTGTCACACCAAGAGAAACAGGCTTTTGGTTATTCAAAAGGAAAGGAATGATAAGAGAAGATGTTTATCTCATGGAGTGAGACTGTTGTTGGCTGTTAGATGTTGATGTTGTGATTTTTACGCGAGGTTCTCACGTTTTTGTTGGTGAAGTGGTGCAAAGGGCTGTAGTGAAAGAAAGCTGAGGTTTCTTTGAGTGAAAACCTTTCTGAGCTGCAAGTTTCTTAATTGTTTGTCGATGATCCTTCACAAGGAGAAGGCAACCTCCTTTTATAGGAGAGTGGATGGTTAGTTTGTATCAAAAATTCAATGGTTATTAGCCTTGTTCAAGAGGCAACATGGTAGGGTTTGGATACCACAAGCATAGAATTTTCTAACCCATCTATCTTGAGCCAAGTGCAAGTCTGTGGTTGCTTGCTTTGAGGCTTTTGTCAGCAGAAAAAACTCAAGGACCTACATGTCATAGTTACCTATCTCATATTGTCTTGTCAAGTACAAGTTGGTGTTCTTTTTGAAGCTTCTCTCACAAACCTTAGGACAGATTGATGCCTTGGAAATAATGAAAAATAAAAGTAGTTTCAAGTGGGTCAAGTGGTACTTGTTAATGGCTCAAGTGGTAGCTCAAAAAGTGAAACAAGATTATGCAATGGAGGTACCAAGTCATGCTTTTCTTTGCACGATTTTTGTGAACAGAAGTTGGTATTGGGAAATGGTGGGATTGATGGAAGAAACATCAGTAGGCTGTTCTTGTGCTTGGCCATGTTTTAGTTCCAAAAGAACTTGGTTTGTGTACAAGTTATGGACTCTTTTTGACACATAACAAAATTCCAACAAATGGACCAAATGCTATTATTCTTACTCCGAAATGGCGTGGCATTGTGATTGATAAATGAAAATAGTGCTTAAAAACTCATGACAAGTCAAGGTAAAATTTGGTACATTAAGGGATTGGAATTTTCATTTTCTAAGTATGAAGCATCATGTAATATAACCACTTTAACATGTCATAACTTGATGATCAATGCTCCAATTTGGGAGGTTTTTGATTCTTTGCAAAATAGACATTTGATAGAACAAGTTTCATGTGGAAGAGATCTTGAAATGAGGCTTGGAATAGAGTGAAAATCGTCCATGAAGTCATGTGCACATAGCTACCAAAAAGACTTAGAAAAAATTTCTAAGTTATGGAAATTTTACAACTTGAAACACCTAACTTTAACACATCATAACTTGAGACTGGCTTATTCAAATGAGGAGTTCCACACATCCTTGGAAAGCTTGAAGAACAAGGAACAAATTTCATGTCCAAAGATTTTTTATTTGAAGGTTGTAACTAGGTGAAAATTTGGGTTAAAGTCGTGTGCAAATAAGGGGGAAAAAGTTGGAATTTCACTAAGTCCTCAAGGGTGATTTATCTTACAAGTCTTGTAACTCAAAAACCATGCATTTTTTGAAAGAGGTTCCTCTAATATGTTTTGAAGATCATGGAAAGATCTTCCATTTGAGCTTTGAGTCACTTAATTTGGGTGTGTGGTTTGAAAGTTATGGTTGTTTCAATTTTTGCCCAAGTAGTGAAATTTACACATTTGAAAAGTTTCATGAACCAAACCTTGCTTCCTTTGCAAGAAACTTCTTAAAACTTGACTTCTAATACCTTAACTCATCAATGAGACCTGTCATGATGGATTGAGGTCTTGGATGTTTCATTTTGGATCAAAATCTCAAGGATTAGGGCCTCAGTCAAAACCCTAATTTCAACTGTGAATCCACTGAAAGGTTTTCTGATGATCTTGCTTCTTCCATCATATTTAAAGCTCTTAGATGGTTTCTGGGGATGTCTACTATCACCTGGAGTCATGTCCTAGGGTTTGAGAACAACTCGTGATCAAAATCAAAGCCATGACCCACTTGTCTTGACAAAAACCCTAATTTGGGGGCAAGGTGGAATTGTGGCTCAAGCTACTCATGATGAGAGCCAAATGATACTGAATTCTTGTTGATTGAGATCTCTTGAATGTAGGTAAGCTCAAATGTTTGATGAGCCAATCAAATCTTGATTTATAATGGCAAAATTCTTTAGTGATTCCTCAGGTTAAAACCCTAATTCCACCTTTTGGTCTGGTGATCCTTTGTTGACTTGACTTGATTCAAAGTCTTGAGATCTTGGTTCCAATCAAATGGTGAGTATTTGTGATGATTGTATGGAGCCAGAGAATGCCATAGGATGTCTTGAATCTTTCTGTGTAAGCCCTAATTTCAATACAGGAGAAACAAAACTTTGCAAGATGTGGGTGAGTTAAACAATGCATGTATGATTGATCCTAAATGTCAATGCCAGATGTTATGACATCTAAGAGGTAAAATTTGGGGTACAATAGTTGCCCCTATTTAAATAGCTTTACCAGATGGCACGAGGAAAGAAAATCCTTGGGACATCAAGGTGAAAGGTATTTAAATATAGCAAACCGAGAATTTTGCCCTTAGATGGAATGCAGATGCTAAGGACAGGCCACAGACATGCAAATGTTGACATGCTATGAACTTCTAATATGATGATATGATGTCATGATAGTGCAAAGATGCAGACAGACCAGACACTAGAGATAAAGAGCAGACAACCACAGGTGAGTAACACTGGGGAAGGATGGAGGTTAGTATCCATGAGGAAAAGTCACTGGGGATACAGGCTGACCAATAAGAGAGACTCACTAGGGAGACTATAAGGAAACCCTGGGGATAGAAAAGTAAAGGGGGACACCCTATAGGTCCTCACTGGGGATAGGAGCCGGAGAGGTATTCTCCACTGGGGAAAGATCTAGGGAAATGGACGACAGGTTCATATTTGACCGGACGACACTGGGGTAATAAAGACACATTCTCATTGGGCATGAAACCAGAAAGAAGACATGATCTCCACTGGGGCTCAGTTTGAAATAAAAGGATAGCCATCAACCAAAGATTTTCTGGGATTTTCTTATACTGAAGATTTCAAACGGGAACTTCAAGAAAAAAGAAAAGAAAAGATAGAGATAAACTTTTGCGTGCCAGATGATGAAGAAAAAAAATGAGTGAACTTTTAGCTGGGAATAAGGTTAATGAGCCATTAATGATGGGACTCGGGTACCAATATGAGTTGGACTCCAATATGAGTTGGAAAGGACACCAATTTGGGGTTACAGTTTGGATGCCAGTATGAGCTGGACTTTTGGATACCAGTATGAGCTGGATTTTGACTACCAATATGAGCTGGATTTTGACTACCAGTATGAGCTGGATTTTGACTACCAGTATGAGCTGGATTTTTGGATACCAGTATGAGTTGGATTTTTGAATGCCAGTATGAACTGGATTTTTGGATACCAGTATGAGCTGGATTTTTGGTTATCAGTATGAGCTAGATTTTTGGATACCAGTATTAGCTGGATTTTTGGATACCAGTATGAGTTGAATTTTTTGGTACCGAGCTGGATTTTGACTACCAGTATGAGCTGGATTTTTGGATACCAGTATGAGCTGGATTTTTGGGTACCAGTATGAGCTGGATTTTTGGATACCAGTATGAGCTGGATTTTTGGATACCAGTATGAGCTGGATTTTTGGATACCAGTATGAGCTGGATTTTGACTCCTAGTATGAGCTAGATTTTTACTACTAGCATGAGCTGGATATTTGGATACCAGTATGAGCTGGATTTTTGAATGCCAGTATGAGCTGGATTTTGAATACCAGTATGAGCTGGATTTTGACTACCAGTATGCGCTGGATTTTTGGATACCAATATGAGCTGGATTTTTGAATGCCAGTATGAGCTAGACTTTGGGTACCAGTATGAGCTGGACTTTTGATACCAGTATGAGCTGGACTTTGGATACCAGTATGAATTGGATTTTGGATACTAGTATGAGCTGGATTTTGGGGTACCAATATGAGCTGGATTTTGGATACCAATATGAGCTGGATTTTTGGGATACCAGTATAAGCTAGATTTTTGGATACCAGTATGAGCTGGATTTTGAATGCCAGTATGAGCTGGACTTTACATTCCATATGAGGAGATTAAGTATCAGATAGGTCAATACCGGGTTGCATAAATGAAGATTAGACTTCCTGGGGAATAGCAATTATGGTTGCAAAAAAGGTTAAATAGTACCATAGATAGATAAGCTTCTCATAAGAGACTGCCATTTATCGCCATAGAAAAACAAGCTTCTTCAAGAGATTGCTACTTTATTGGGCATAAAATGTTGACATCACAACACTGTTGGAGAATGAATTTTGTCTTCGACGAGGATTTGTAACAGATTCTTCCTGCGAGACACAGTGCAAAATAAATGCACGTTCAAGATGGGCTCATAAATCACACCTGCCAGGGATCAAAGTTCAATCTAGGAACAAGCTAGAAAGAAACGGTCAAATAAGACTCTAATTGAGGAATGAACTCAAATGGGGATTTATCTTATCCAAATGTGGAAAAGATAACTGAACCAACCATCATCCACGAGAATCAAACTCTATGGGGAATTCTAGAAAGGATGGGCACTTTATGCATAGGGTTGACAATTCTATTAGAGAGAATAGACAAACCCAGTCACTTGGGGAGATAAACACCAAAGTGAACAAAGCAGGTAAACACCAGAAAGGGGTAGCAAAAATGCTAAGATGCTATGCATATGAGCACATGTATGCTTGTGCTTATGCTGAGAAAATAGACAAGGGGCGAAACTGGAGATGAAATAAACATCTCGACAAGGATACCTAGCCAAACTCATCAGATTGGACCATTACTGGGGATGAGTAAGCCGAACATGTGGCTCTACTTCAAGATTACAACTCTCTCTGGTGAGAAGAACACTCCACTTGGTATAGCATCATGACTTCACTAGGTTTTCCATCATGAGCTTGATTTCTTCACTAGAGGGAAAAGATCCATTAGGAATTGTCAAGTTTAGCTGATGTAACAACTTACTGGAGAGCTAGTAAAAAGATGTCACAAAAGCTGAGTAGTTCTTCATAACTTATCTTCCCTAGATTACATGGTCTGTCAGGAGAAAATATCAAGAGGATTTTACAGAAGAATTGACATTAAAAAAGGCTTCAATATCTTCAAACTCTTGGAGGGATTCATGAGATTCGGCATAACTGCCCCAGATTAACTGTATTTACCCAACGAAGTCCTTGAACTTGTGCTTTAGAGTGGCTGTGGACAAATGGGGAACAAGCTTGCCCCAGACTGATTGGCCTTTTAGAGATTTACCGAATCTCGACATGACTGCCCCTGATTAACTGATTTGTGAGGGTAAGTCGTCAAAATGATTTTACAGAGGAATTGGCATACAAGATGCTTCAATATCTTCAAACTTTTGAAGAGAAATGCACCTCGACATAACCGCCCCAACTCAATTCTATTCGCAATACAAAGTCCTTTAGACTGTAGTAGAAACAGCTGGGAAACAACTTACCTCTGGTGATGGGTCACTGGAGTCCATACTTGTCAGAAGATGACCTCAAGAAGACTTGCTCCAGTATTCTGATTTTGAAGAGTTCTGCCCCTGATTCAATAGCACTTGGAACGGTGGATTGGCAAATCCCTCCGCTTGGTTGCCCCTGACTGAGCTTCCTTTTATCAAGTCAAATTCCCTAGCTAGCTGCATTCGTTGGGATTTCTTTGATATTGAATTATCTTGCAAACAAGTATTGTTCATTAAAAATTGGCAATTTCAATGCAAAATTCATGCAAGCTTTTGAAATCAAGTTTTAATGATGAAACACACACGGTGGAATGATTGAAAACAAAGGTAGATCTGGCCTTTTATGACCTGGTAGATCAACACACACAAATCACAAAGATTATTAGGAGTCAGGCTAATTAACCTTGCTGTAGTATGCTTTCAAAACAACCTTACCTCAATTAGGTATTTTAAGGGTTGTAATGTGGCTTGGTTCACGGTTCATGAAACAAAAGATAAAGGCTCAAAGTTTGTTTGGTCCCCACCTAATCTTCGTGATGAACTCCAATCCTACTCTCAGTTAACTTAGGCTATACATTCAAGTTTCCAAAGGAGAGGAAATGAATTGATGATAGTTGACTATGATTCAGACACCTTTGTAGTCATTACTCCCTTGTAGAATTTGGTTATCCTTTATTGCTGAGGTTTTGAGACCTCCTCTTGTCTTTGTTTGAAGTTTTGAGACCTCTTATCGTCTTCGCTGAGGTTTTGAGACTTCTTTTTCTTGAGGTTATGAGACTTCTTTTTGTTGAGGTTATGAGACCTCTTCTTGTTGATTGTCACTTGATTTGAGAGAGCTGACTGGTGGCTTGCATGAGGCGCTTGCATTAGAATACATAACCAAGTTAAACTGAGAACTACCCTGCCCCAAGGTTGAGATTTAAGGGGTTTTTGTGTAAGGAAGGAAAACTCCTACTTCTAGGCTTGAAGGGTTAACCAGGGATTATCTTCCTTATTTCTCCAGTGTTTGGGAATTGAAACAATGCCTTACATCCTCGGCAAAGTTAAATTGAAAGCATATCACAACAATTATGGATAATATTTTCATCATCCTCCCCAATCTTTGTTTAACAACAATTTGATAAGTGGTATATTTTTTGTTTTTATGCACGCAAAAGTAAATGAGTGAAACGAATGGACTTAATCAAAAGGTGCACAAACATTTCATTAATCTTACCAATTTGAAAATACAACAAAGCTTGTAAGCAAATACAAATTCAGAATGCAAAGGAAATACAATTGAAAGTACTGAAATGCACAAAATACAGCCAGCCTTGGCGAATTGATTTCAAAAGATTTCAGTTTTCGGGCCCAAGCAGGGGAACACCTTCGTCACCGATCACTTATTCCTTGTGATACAAAATCTTGAGAGGCTTAGCTGGCCTTTTGCCTTTTGCTTCAAGAGTTGGGACATTGACATTTAACATACCTTCCTGACATTGTAGTGTCTTTAGCAAACTTAGCAGCCTTGCTTTGAACTCTCTGCACTCTTTAATGGGATTCCCCCTTGTCCCAGTGCGGAATCTGCATTCAATCTCCGGGCGATCCTCTTCAAAGATCAAGTCCATGTGGTGGATCAGATTTTGCACAGTAGCTTCTAAAACCAGGCAACCATCCAAACTATGTCCCCCAGCCCCTTTATGAAAGTCGCAGGTCAGGTTTGCATTGTGCCAAGGTCCTAGCACATGGTTGTAAGGTTGAGGAGTCACCAACTTGTTATGAATCAGCAGTGGGAACCGTTTTCTCAGTGGTACCAGGATAGGTGTGTAGTGAACCTTGCCCCTTTTGAAAAAGCACTTCTTCTTATCTTGGTTTCGAAAACTTCGAGGAGAAACAACCGTTGGAGGCTGAAACAATCTTTCGGTAGACACCTGATGGGGATTACATTCTGGTGCAGGAACAAAACCAAAGGCTGGAAAGCATGAATTTTCCTCAAAGACAGATCCTGGGCATGGGAAAACTAAAGGAGATAGCAAAGGATTGTTCTTGATATTAGGCTGAGAGTCATTGAAAGATAAAATATTTCTCTCCACTAAATCCCTCACAATATGCTTCAAAGCAAAACAACTTTCTAAATTATGGCCTGGTGCACCTTCATGGAATGCACAATGAGCATTGGGATTGTAAGAAGGTGGAAGTGGATCAGGAGGTGGGCCTGGTGACCTTGTAGTTATTAATCCTTGTTGCACCAAAGAAGGATACAACGTTGTATATGTCATAGGAATGGGAGGAATCGGAGGCATACCACCCTGTCTCTTACCTGGAACGATTTGACAAGAAGCTTGAGTCCATTGTGGATAAGCAGGAGCGTTGGGCGCTCGTTGATAGATTGGTGGTTGAGGAACTGGCTGATAAACAGAAGCTTGGTTGTTGAATGATGGTGCGATAGGGTGAATGTGCTCCTCTTTTTTCATTAGAGCTTGCAAAGTTTCTAGAACCCAATTCATCTGGTATTTGAGGATTCTGACCTCCTCTTTCAAATTTTCCTGGTTCTTCAGAATCTCATTCATTGTTGTCATTGTCTTGAATATGGTGCTAGGTATCCTCCAGACATAGAAGAAGAAGAGACCCAAGACTGAGAAATGCAAATGAGATGCGCATGGAATGTAAATGCAAGCCAAGTGGTTTCAAGGAACTCAAAGGCAAGTTGCAAATATCCTCCCCCTTTTTTTTTGGAAAGCTGAAGAGTTTTGCTTTAAAAACCATGATCTTTATTGATTTCTGCAAAGGAAAGAACATCTGAGTTCTTTGAAACCAAAGGGCTATCATGAATGAATGGATGTATGCACAAACGCACATATACAAATAATCACAGATATGCACCAGCAAATAAGAGAGGGCTTAAGTTTGAAGATCACGAGCATGAAGCCATGGTCTACCCATCCCAAAAGGTGTTTATTATGGGTTTTCATTCTGAAGAACATGGTTCTAAAGAGTTCCCAGAGTCGACAACCCATCTTTCGAATATTATCGACTTCCCGAATGACTCGGTAATCAATAATATTCTTAAGAGAATCTCGTCTGAGTGTAGTAACGCGTAGCAACCAATTCGGGAATAGACTCCCTCATAGTCCTCGTACTACATCCTAAAAGTCCAAGTGGGGTTAGAGGTAACTATGGTTCTCAGTTTTGACGACACCTATGTCGAGAGTAGCACGTTTTCACGAATAGACTCGTTCAACAAGACTAGACTCTCAAGAGGGCCTCAATTAAGTGATGGTGTCTCAAGTCAACTTCTTTGGGAATCGACTCCCTCAAAGTCTACTTGAATATATCAGCGTCCTATAATAAGTGCACTCAAGTCCGGTTTAGGACTTATCTCACCACTCAATAGTACCACCCTGCACATAGAAGAACCCAAGCAAACATGCAGATATATACAGATGTTTGTACAAATAAGCAAGTAAAACATGTAATAACACAAATAAACAAGGTGGGCTTAACCCTCAAAGAAGAATCTCCCCAGTGAAGTCGTCATTTCTGTTGCGGTGAGAATCTGATAACAAGCTATTAATTAACTTGCATCACTTTTTTTTTAATTCACCACCGACTTTGATTTATCCAAAGGAAAGGTTCAAGATCGAGAAAACCTAAAGGGGTAGATCTAAGGTTCGGGGGTTTGTTATACAAAGGGAAGGTATTAGCACCCTAAGTATCTGTAGTACTCTACATGAACCTCATGTTTAGTTTGTGTTATGTTATGTTTGCTAAGATATCTGCTAATGTTAAAGGTGAAGACCTAAGGTATATGCACTAAGTTTGCTCGCCAAGACGTCGCATCTTGTGCCTACGTATCTGACAAAAGAATCAGAGCAACCGTAGTTCACCTAACTAAGGGTGAGAGGAACCATTGACTATGGCCAAAGTTCCAAGGGGAATGAGTATGAGCTTATATAGAGTTGAAGAGACTCTCTAAGTCTAAGTTGTAGGGGAAGTGAATTCTTATAGTGATGAGAATCACATAGAGTTCAAGAACTCTAACTTGTTTGTAAGTTGTAAGATAAATTGCTATGAGGTCAAGGAAGAATGGCTATGACTATGAGGTCAAAGCCTACCTATGACTATGAAGTCAAGGGGTAATCCTATGACTATGAGGTCAAGGAGAAAGGTGGCCAAGACTATGAGGTCAAGGCTGGTAAGTGACTATGACTATGAGGTCAAAGCTGGTAGGTGGCTATGACTATGAGGTCAAAGCTGGTAGTCCTATGACTATGAGGTCAAAGCTGGTGGCTATGACTATGAGGTCAAAGCTGGTAACCTATGACTATGAGGTCAAGGAGAAAGTGGCCATGACTATGAGGTCAAGGTTGATAAGTGGCTATGACTATGAGGTCAAAGCTGGTATCCTATGACTATGAGGTCAAGGAGGTGGCCATGACTGTGAGGTCAAGGCTGGTAAGTGGCTATAACAATGAGGTCAAAGCTGGTATATGAGCGATCTATGACTTAAAAGTCAATAGAGAATCTTTCCTTTGGAAGGAAGGGGAAAATAACAAATTCTTATGAACAAGAATGTTATAAAGGGAATTGAGATTCATATGAACAATATAAGTTCAAGAATTCAAAGAGATAACATTCATCAAGTGAAGATAACATCAAAGCATGATATATACATCCATATATGAGTATGGCAAAAGATAATGGGATAGTTCACAACATGAGTAAGTGAACACAAACATGGCAAAGTGTTGAAATCAAGAGCGAGGCAATCATATCAACACAAATTATCTTGCAAGAAAAATCCTAAGAGGTACTGCAAGTTTTGGGCAAGGATGGTGAATAGGGTTACACCAATGAGGTGTCCACTACTAAATAACTGAGCACATAAACTCAGTCAAAGTTTAACCTCAAGTGAAAATGAGCGTGTGAAGTTTTAAACCAAATTCAAACAAGACCCATTCAAAAAGTCGCTAACAAGGTTGATGATCACCTTAAAAATGACCACTTAAAACACTTAGAAAATTGTCCCAAAAAGGGGGCAAGAAAATAAATTCAAAATTTAGAATTGGAACAAAGTTCTAAAAATTCACCAAAATTATAATAAATACTAAGGTGAAGATAAAATAAAAATTAGAAAAATTAAATTAGAAATTAAGATGTTAAAATAATATTTTTGGGGATTTTATGTTTAGAAAACTATTTTAACTAATTGAAGTAAAAATAAATAAATAAGATGCCAAGATAATAGGGGGTGTGATAAGTAATTTGAACATACACTAAATGGGAACCTCTCGTCTGGGCTTTTGAGAGGGTACAGGTAGCGAGTGGGCAAAAAGCCCAAGTCTGAGAGGAATTAAGCATTCAGCAAAAGAAACAAAAGAAAAAGAACGTGACTGAGTATGTAATCCTTATATCAAGAAAACAAAAAAATAAGATGCACCCAACCACAAGTTGACAGCGCATCATCCTTCATGCAACCGAAAATGAAAACATGAGATCATCGTGGAATGAAGCCAGGACGCAATCATGATACACTTCCCACTTGTTTGATTGGTTTCGTCACCCAATCACACAAAAATTTCATGAAGTAAAAAAGCAAGTTGTAGTACACAGAATAAAGAACAACAATAAGCCTTAAACAACCATTCTCAAAAGCACAATCAAAGTGAAAAGTGGCGTGGAACAGAGGTACTAGGTTCTGGAACTGAATCCTCATCATGGCCAACATGTTAATCATGAGCTCAAAACTCTCCTTATTCTTAAACTAGACTAACACACATGATGACAATATGTAGAGCGCTTAGATCTATGCATATGAAAGCGAAACTCCAAACAAGTAAAATGGTAGTTGCCCTTGAAACCAACATGGCAGTGTGAGGGGGTTTGCAATACCAGTAAAATAGCTATGGCACCAACTATCCTTAGACAATCATTTGCGAACTCATTTGTCAACCAAAACTCACGAGATACAACCTTATTGGGAAAAAAAAGACTCGAAATAGTAGCTACAACAAGGAGCAAAACTCTCACACAAACTGAGACCGACATTGTTCAAATACTAACATGTTGACATGAATCCAAAAGGAACTAATACAGGTGCATGGTATTCAAACTAGATACAAGATTAGTAACTAGAGTGAACAAGAATGATATCATCTAGACTTAACAGATATAAACACACGTGAACTTCCTACGACTAACAACAAGCTGCGATGTAAATCATGTGACCGTCACGACCTGTATATCACATACACAACAACAGCAAGACTCTAGCATGATACACACAATGGAGTGGAAGGTTGTGTTCAACCAAGGAAAACTCACATATAGTGACACCTAAACTCACTTGACATAGGAACCACGCAACATGATCACATAATCACGACATAAATACCACAGTAGCATGAATACACAAACAAACTGATATGAAGAGTGATACGAAAGCCATGATTAAAAATGACATTGGTGACAGGGAACTGCACTTAAATTTCATAACAACAACATGGTGAATCTCGTAACGATACGTCGAGAAAACCGTTAGCCTCTGATCAAACACATTTTGATTCTAATCACCCTACAATAACATTTACACATATGTACAACTATGGACTCTAACCAATAATGGCAGCCGCGGAACTTCATTGCAACACTCGTATGAACAGGAACACTACAACTTCTTTATTAAAACCAAGTGAAACATGTTGACATAATGAGCAAATATTAACATAGGGGGCCACAAAAACTATGTATGTACTTAATAAGAAACAAAGTGACTTGCATTATAGGACAATATATAGATGACATTTATGTGGGAAAAAACAGCAATGAAGAGCTATGTGATCACATGCACACGTAAAAGGGCAAAGAAAACAAAGTATATGAGAAGATGAAGGGTAATATGAATAACTCTACTTGCAGTAAGTAGCTTTGGAGTCGAAAGCGCCGTAACTGTCAAACTTGCAGCAAGAAGATATGGTGATGTGTAGAGTTTCCAGCAGCAAAATATGTGTTATATCAAGTGAAGATGAGTATCAAAAGTGTTGTTGATGAAATGAGCATGGTGTTTTGTTGTCGAGTTGATGCTCTTATGTGTTCTTGTGAGTTTCCTCCTCAAGACAACGTGTGGTATCTTATGGAGTGGTTTGTTGTTGTTCTGGTACTTGGTATCTTATGTGTTGATTCTTGGTGTGTGGTGTTCTCACGTTTTCTTGTTTTTGTCACACCAAGAGAAACAGGCTTGTGGTTATTCAAAAGGAAAGGAATGAGAAGAGAAGATGTTTATCTCATGGAGTGAAGACTGTTGTTGGCTGTTAGATGTTGATGTTGTGATTTTTACGTGAGGTTCTTACGTTTTTGTTGGTGAAGTGGTGCAAAGGGTTGTAGTGAAAGAAACCTGAGGTTTCTTTGAGTGAAAACCTTTATGAGCTGTAAGTTTCTTAATTGTTAGTCGATGATCCTTCACAAGGAGAAGGCAGCCTCCTTTTATAGGAGAGTGGATGGTTAGTTTGTATCAAAAATTCAATGGTTATTAGCCTTGTTCAAGAGGCAACGTGGTAGGGTTTGGATACCACAAGCATAGACTTTTCTAACCCATCTACCTTTAGCCAAGTGCAAGTCTGTGGTTGCTTGCTTTGAGGCTTTTGTCAGCAGAAAAAACTCAAGGACCTACATGTCATAGTTACCTCTCTCATATTATCTTGTCAAGTACAAGTTGGTGTTCTTTTGGAAGCTTCTCTCACAAACCTTAGGACAGATTGATGCCTTGGAACTAATGAAAAATAAAGGTAGTTTCAAGTGGGTCAAGTGGTACTTGTTAATGGCTCAAGTGGTAGCTCAAAAAGTGAAACAAGATTATGCAACGGAGGTACCAAGTCATGCTTTTCTTTGCACGATCTTTGTGAACAGAAGTTGGTATTGGGAAGTGGTGGGATTGATGGAAGAAACATCAGTAGACTGTTCTTGTGCTTGGCCATGTTTTAGTTCCAAATGAACTTGGTTTGTGTACAAGTTATGGACTCTTTTTGACACATAACAAAATTCCAACAAATGGACCAAATGCTAGTATTCTTACTCCGAAATGGCGTGGCATTGTGATTGATAAATGAAAATAGTGCTTAAAAACTCATGACAAGTCAAGGCAAAATTTGGTACATTAAGGGATTGGAATTTGCATTTTCTAAGTATGAAGCATCATGTAACATAACCACTTTAACATGTCATAACTTGATGGTCAATGCTCCAATTTATGAGGTTTTTGATTCTTTGCAAAATAGACATTTGATAGAAAAAGTTTCATGTGGAAGAGATCTTGAAATGAGGCTTGGAATAGAGTGAAAATCGTCCATGAAGTCATGTGCACATAGCTACCAAAAAGACTTAGAAAAAATTTCTAAGTTATGGAAATTTTACAACTTGAAACACCTAACTTTAATACATCATAACTTGAGACTGGCTTATTCAAATGAGGAGTTCCACACATCCTTAGAAATCTTGAAGAACAAGGAACAACTTTCATGTCCAAAGATTTTTTATTTCAAGCTTGTAACTAGGTGAAAAATTGGGTTAAAGTCGTGTGCAAATAAGGGGAAAAAAGCTGGAATTTCACTAAGTCCTCAAGGGTGATTTATCTTCCAAGTCTTGTAACTCAAAAACCATGCATTTTTTGAAAGAGGGTCCTCTAATATGTTTTGAAGATCATGGAAAGATCTTCCATTTGAGCTTTGAGTCACTCAATTTGGGTGTGTGGTTTGAAAGTTATGACTGTTTCAATTTTTTCCCAAGTAGTGAAATTTACACATTTGAAAAGTTTCATGAACCAAACCTTGCTTCCTTTGCAAGAAAATTCTTAAAACTTGACTTCTAATCCCTTAACTCATCAATGAGACTTGTCATGATGGATTTAGGTCTTGGATGTTTCATTTTGGATCAAAATCTCAAGGATTAGGGCCTTAGTCAAAACCCTAATTTCAACTGTGAATGCACTGGAAGGTTTTCTGAGGATCTTGCTTCTTCCATCATATATATATAGCTCTTAGATGGTTTCTGGGGATGTCTACTATCACCTGGAGTCATGCCCTAGGGTTTGAGAACACCTCTTGATCAAAATCAAAGCCATGATCCACTTGTCTTGACAAAAACCCTAATTTGGGGGCAGGGTGGAATTGTGGCTCAAGCTACTCATGATGAGAGCCAAATGAAACTAAATTCTTGTTGACTGAGACCTCTTGAATGTAGGTAAGCTTAAATGGTTGATTAGCCAATCAAATCTTGATTTATCATGGCAAAATTCTTCAGTGATTCCTCAGGTTAAAACCCTAATTCTACCTTTTGGTCTGGTGATCCTTTGTTGACTTGACTTGATTCAAAGTCTTGAGATCTTCGTTCCAATCAAATGGTGAGTCTTTGTGATGATTGTATGGAGCCAGAGAATGCCATAGGAGGTCTTGAATCTTTCTGTGTAAGCCCTAATTTCAATACAGGAGAAACAAAACTTTGCAAGATGTGGGTTAGTTAAACAATGCATGTATGATTGATCCTAAATGTCAATGCCAGATGTTATGACATCTAAGAGGTAAAATTTGGGGTACAACAGAGTGCAGCAGGTGTGTTCAAGTGGTTACTAGAAGCATCTGGTGGTGGCATAGCTTAGATCAGTTAATTTCTGATCTAGGTACTTGGGAGCATATGATCTTGCTTAGTTTGAAGGCCAAGGTTAAGTGGTAGTTATCTCTGACTTTCTACAGACTGCTCTACTAAGGAAAGTGGCATTCTTTGGTATGGCTATGGTGTATTCTCGGACTACTTTATCTTCTGAAGATTCAGATGTGGCAGGTGTGAAGTCTTTGGAGTCTCAAAGTAGGATGAAGGTTGTCTACTCAAACTTGGTTGTTAAATCAAGTCTATGAGAGCATGGGACTGTTGTTCTGTAATAGGGAGGAGGTTCTTCGAAGTGGCAAAAAGAGGAGCTGAATTCAGTAGTTAGATGCCGTATCAAAATGTTCTGACATCTAGCTTAACATCAGAATCTCAGCTAGTGATGTGGCACATCAGCTTAAGATAAGGTGATCTACAGGAGAATGGAAGTTATGGATGCTTCAAAAAGGTCTATCTCATACAGTTTGCGGGAGCTGTGGTTTGAGAAGATGTTACATGTCTAGAGGCTTGGTGGATCCAAGATATCTTGCTATGGAGCAAGTAGTTCATGTGACTTGAAGATCAGATTTCATTGGTGGATCAGTGTATCTTGTGGGAGTTCTGAAGAAGAGTGAGATCAATCAAAAGGTGGCATTTGTTTGATTTTTAGTGTGCATTCAAGCAGGGTGCTTGGAACTAATTACTCTTGGGCAGAAGGGTAGTTGATTGAAAACGCAAGAAGGTTATGGTTTTCTTGGAGCTTGTGGTAGAAGTTCTAGGTTGAGGATGGAAGTCTGCCTTCTTTTGGTGGATGAGAGTTTATTTCTCTCTAGGTTTCTGGAGTTCTCTTCGTTCAAGCTAGTGGTGAAGTGTTGTGTGAAGATCTTCAATTGGATTACTATGCAGATAGTAAGTCCAGTGGTGGAGCATATTAAGAACCATGGTGTGTGGTGTCTGTGATGTGTGAAGAATGTCCTAACTAATGTTAGAACATTTTACGGGTTGGTTATCCTTGAAGGAGGATTCTTAAGTTCTGGTCTAGGAAGTTGTTGCCTACATCGTGTCTAAGAAGTATCTATCTTGTCATACGGGAGAATGATGGAGTAGAAGAACTGCCTTGGAAGGATGGTGTAGAGAAGACTGAAGTGGATCATGTGTTGATTGCATGGAAGTATGAATATGGATATTCACCAGTTGATCAGAAGCATTCCAGGTTATCATACGGGAGAATGATGAAGGAATAATTATCTTGGATTGTAGGGTGTCTATCACATTTGTTGGCCTTGCTGAGGTTAGATGAAAAGCTTGTGGAGGGGATAACACCCCTATTGGCAAGTCATGCTAAAGGGAAGTGGATCAGTTTGGCAGCTGTGAAGTTCTAAAGCATATATACGGTATCTGACACCGTTGGAAGAAAACAAACTAAGAGGTATGGTATCTCTTTGAGGAATGTGGATCATTCCAGATCAATTGGATTTTTATCTCAGGGAACAAGGAGATCTATACATGAGAATTCAAGAGGAATTCGTTTGGTGTATAGATAGTTTCTGGAAGAGGGGGATTAATGAAGCTTTGATCTTAATCTAAGAGTTTGTTAATTTAGGATGGTGATCCTAATGAGTCCTCACGGGAAGCATGACGGTGTTCATATGTGAGTGATTATTTGTTCTTGTCAGAAGAAGCAATAAGTGGAGTTGATGATTGTGTTCAGCAGGTAGTTTGGACAGAGAGTGCGCTCTTGAAGACATGAAGATTCGTCTTATGTTTTCCATTCATCAGCATAAGTATTCATTGAAGGAGCACTGGTTATCTTAGATAGGGGGAGTTTCTCCTTGATCTAAGATATATTACTGCAGGGGTGCAGTTTAGGATCAAGTTTGTATTGTGCGTCAAGCAAGTTGTGATTATGTTTCCATCCTGGGAGGATAAGATGTCAAGAAGGATGTCTTGACATTTTTATACTGTTGCAAGTAGGGGGAGACTTGGCAGTACAAGTTCTATGATTCTTGATAGATGCCTAAGAATCATTGGTTTAGTCTGGGAGAATTTATTTTCCTCTGCTGACTGAATTCAGAATCACTGAAAGTTCATCATCAATGCTATTATTTATGGATGAAGGTGTTTCATTTAGAATTATGGAAGGAAGAAGATGATTCTGTGTCCTTGTTTGAAAAGCCAATGTTTGAAGTCTCTGTCAGGTCTGAAGGCAAGCTAGTAGAGAAGAGACAATGTCTGACATGATGTCAGGACCTTGTTATAAAACATGTTCGCATGTAATAAGTTCTTTGGACGGTATTCTTAAAAGAAGAAATAGTCAAAGAAGTCTTGGCCGGTGCGCTTTTGATGGAGTTATTTCCTTCGATTAATGTTCCTTTGAATTGGCTGGTGCGCTTTTGTGGTTCGTTACTTTCTAAGGAAACTGCTCAGTTATAAATAGGATTGCCTTGGACTTCTTTTGTCTCAATACTCTCTTTGGATTGGTGTCTGGTGGTTCTTTTAATCTGGGTGAGTTGTGTCTGGGTTTGGAGCTACCTTGGTCACTTTTGCCAAGTTTTGGCTAAAAAGGGGGAGAATGGTTTTCTGGTGTCTTCTAGGATATGTTGGTTAAGTTGTTCTGACATCTTAACATCATGATCCCCTTTGTGTCTTGTGATCTGAGTTGTGAAGCATGTAGTGTCTTGTGACCTGAATTACGCAATCTATGTTCTCAGTGTTACGAAGCCTACAACTGCTGTTTCTTTTCTGGAGGAGTCTTCTGTTTCTTAACCCTCTCAGACTTTCCTTCTAGGCTTCTCTTGAAAAGAGGGGGAATATGTTGAGGGGGAGACTTTCTCAAACCTTATCTCCAATCAATTCTCAAGATGAATGAGTCTTAATGATAGAGTCTTGCTAATTGCAGAATGCAGAAGAATATGTTTTAGCCAAAATTTGTCAAAAGGGGGAGATTGAACGCTCCTGGTGTTTGACTAAATTTTTCTAAAACATACTAATGATATAATTGAAGAATCTGCAGAAGAAAAAGATGTCGAAGAAGATGTCCCAGCTTGGAGACTCGACATCCTGGCTGAATTACTGAGTTAGCAGGTTTTAATCTGTTGCGAGAATTAAAGAGCGGATCAAGGAATCACAGGATCAAAGATAGAAAGCCTAACATAAGACTATATAAGAAGATTTAGACCTTGGGGGTTTAAGGCGTACCGAATGTACATTTGTATAACTTGTAACTTTGTAACCTAGTTCTCTTTTGTAAATAAGGGTTTAGGGTTTGAGAGTCGTCGGTTCTCCTAGGAGTTGTATGTCTCCCTCTGTAGCAAGGGATGCAGAGTGGAAGGCATTGGTACAAGGACAGAACCAGAAGCCTTTAGGTAATGGTTTGTGTATCGTTTCTTGGACGAAGCTTTGATGCATGTCCAAGATAACTTGTTGGTCAAGAAAACATGACAGAGATTCTGAATTGGCATAAGACAGAGATATCACAGGTTGTGATTAAGGAAGTGAGTAGGTCTCTCATATCAGAGTTGTAAACGATGGAGTTTAACTTTGGTAAAGATGTTCATCAAGGGTAATGATTTGGATAAAGTTGTAAATGGGGGAGTTTAGCTTTAGGATAATACTACAAGATAGTGAAGTCTTCTTCCTGGATTGGTATCCCCCAGAGTAGGTGAATTGCACCGAACTAGGTTAACACATACTATTTTATTTAACATTCTGCAATTTACAGTTTCGTTATTAGTCTTGATTAACATGTTGGATCAGATGTCATAACATCTGTGATTCTGCAGTTCTGATATTCAAGGTATTAGTCTGCTGTTGTGCCTCTGTGTTTAAAGGTTTATACAGAACAATGTCTTGACATGTGTTAGGACATCTGCTATCTGCATTGCCAGAATTTCAAATGTGTATGGAAAAGGTGAAGAATCACGCGTGAAAGGAACAGTGAATTGTGAGGGAGAAAAGTGAAGAGAAATAGCAGAGAGAGTGAAGAATGATGGTTTTGGATTCTGAGAGAGAACGAGAGTTATGATTGAGAGAAGAATGTGAAAAATGAGTGTGAAAAATGAATTGTGGTGCAGCGGTCTTGATTTATAAAGTGAAAAGAGTGAGGGTAGATTGGGGATTCAAATCAGAAGTTAGTTAGATTTGGAAATGAATTCTGCTATGACTTATGTTCATGAGCTGGAATTTAGACTTGTTAATTTTTGTGTTATTGAGTGTTAGCTGGGAATGGATATTGAAATGCAAGCTGAGAGTTTTTTTCTTGGAATGCTGTCGTAAATTAGATCATGTATGCATTCGAGTCTTAGTAAAAATGTAATAGTACTATTAATTTGAATATGTCTTTGTTATCCCTGATTAGTTGGAGATTGCTCGAATTGTCCTGGGTTTGAATGTATTGAATGGATGTGTTATGCTTCCTTCTTAAAATGCCCGTGTTTGGAATTTCTTAATTGGTGTTATGCTGAATGTGTTATTGATTTTGGTTTGCTCATAACAGGATCCTGTTGTTGGTGTGTGCCAATTCATCATACGATGCAACTTCGTCCCATGCTGCTACACACAAATTCCCCTTTGATAAGGACCTAAACGCATGGGACCCAACTGTTATAGCCCCAATAATAGGTGGTTTGCCCCCTTTATCAAAGACATCACATTAGCCCTTGGATGTTCAAGAATTTGAAGGTTGTTGGTGTTAATTAGAAAAGTAAAATATGGATTTAATGGGCATTTGACGTGGGTTTGGATATTGGTTTATGTTTTTGGATTCAAAAATGGATGTTAATATGGTTGAAATGGTTATTGAAAATGATTAATGGTTAATAACTTGAAAATTTGTTATTTGGTTATTGAAAAAATGTTAATTGGATTTGGTTATTTATAAATGGATATGAACCAAGAATGGATTTGGAAATTGAATTAAGATGGATATGGATATTTAGATTTAAATTGGAGATGGCTATAATAAGAAATGGACAACAATGGTTTCAAAAGTGAATATAGATTTTGCAAATGGACTTCCACTTGAATTCGAATTAAAATGATGAAGAAATGATGAGCTTGAAAATGGTACACTTGAACCATGATGAATGACTTAAACATGGAATGATCTTGAAATTGTATTGACCATGCCTTGAAATTGTATCTTCCCTTTATGACCAATGATATCACCACAAGAACGATTCCCTGAGGAAACTTTGAAGATGAAGATAAGACATGTAGTGTAGAAGGAAACACCAACACCAAGATGTCCTTGACATGAAAACCTTAATCCAATGAACCTCAATTAACGGAAGTCCATAGGCTCAACCATGAATAAGAATCCCTAATTCTCCAAATTGAAGAAATAACTTGTGTTATAAGTTGAATCAATGATGAAACCCTAACCATTTGATGACATTGAGAAATCTTGAAGAAGATGACAATGTATCTTGATAAATCTTGACAGAGGAAAACCTTGTAGTCGGATGAATCTTGGCAAAGGAGATGTTCATGATGATATGAATTCAACCTCTTGCTTTAGCTTGAGTGCAAGAACCAAATGGGTCACTTCTGAATAGGGAAGACCAATATCACAAGAAATTACTTTGATCCCATTTCATAAGAGCTCTTGTAAATGAATGATTATGATTTAATATAATTGCCAACATTGCGAAAACCTACAGCGTCACACATATAAGGATGGATTGATAAGAGATAGAGTAAATAAGGAACACCATAAGGTACGATGTACTTAAGTAAATGTAGAACACCGTAAGGCACGGTGCACTAAAGTAGAATTCAGAATGTGGTAAGGTACCACAAGCTTAGGTGATATACGATACACCATAAGATATGGTACGCAAACACTTAAGTGGGCTTTTTAGCTTGAAGTCCACACAAGTGGTTCAATAAATAGAACCCTTGTGCAAAAGCATACACTCTTGATGAAAATTCAGACTGTGAAACCCTACCTGTATTTTTCCATCTATCTATCTATCTATCTATCTCTCTCTCTGTCTCACTCAAAGCCTTCAATCGTAGCAGCTAACACTGAGACTGAAGGAATCTGTTCGTGTGAACTGAGTATAGGGGTTGTTCATCGTACATCGCTCTTGATCACTCATTTGATTCTGAATCAAAGGTTTCATCGCCACGAGAGGTAACTCTTCTATCACCGGTCATGACCATTCGATCACTAAAGGGGAATTTTTATTTTCCACTGCATTTTGGATCGCATATTTCCCTTCAAAAATGTTTTTTCCAACTTTTATTCTTCGGTTATAACTATGCCACAAAATTCTAATTGTACATAAAGTTTGGTACAATGCAGACTTATATGCAATAGCACTTTTATAATATTGGAACTTTAATTTTCTCAATTGATCCATTAATGAGGGAAACAAGAATTTCTTTTGATGTCCAAATCTTTCCTTAAGTTTGTCCCATAAAATTTTGGGATCTTTTGCATTTGAGTATTATGTTTGTAATTCGTCATCAAGGTGGTGTTTGATTATCCGATTCACTTTCGACTTTTTCATTTCCATTTCCATTTCCTCTGGGTCAACTGTCGAATTTCCTGAATTGTCTTCATCAAGATTTCGTCAAGTCCTTCACATGCAAGGTACTTAATTAAGTTGTTGCTCCAAGTTTTGTAGTTGTCCTCAGCTATGTTTAAAATTTTGAATTGATGCTTAACGTTGGACATGATTATATGTATAATTCAGATTAACATAATCAATATTTAATGTATAAACTAAAAAAATTCAATTTATTCAAAAAATATGACCATGTTTTATTCAAAACCCTCTATCAATAAACCAAGCTAAGACTAGTAATGGTAAAATAATAAATACCATTAATGTTACATAATTTTTACATAATTCTTCATGCTTGATAATAACAATAATGAAAAAATAATGACAAGTAGACTTATGAATAAAATAAAGCATTTAGCCATTTGAATAATACAAATAAATATTTAGAAATATTTGTGAAAGTTATGAATAAGATTAAAGTGATAAGTATAGAAGATGTACCTAGTGTAGTAATAACTTACGATAGAAACGATCATGTTGAAAACGTGTTGAGAAAAACCGAATATTTGAATCAAACTTTGTTAAGATTTGTTAACTAATATGATGATATTGTAAGATAATGGAATTCGTCGGCTTCTCATTCATATGAATAGAATATATACAACTATTGTGTAACGTTTGATTAACTATCTATTTATGATACATCATAACTATAGGAAACTAATTATAGTCAATTATGACAAAATATTCTATTATATCACACCCCTGAAGTCGAAGCGGAAGGTTCACAGACGCTTAGACTGGTCCGAAAATTATCGAAGAGAATGCGAGGAAGCCCTTTGGTGAAGATATCTGCAATCTGATGTCGGGAGGGAACATGAAGTACGTGTGCTTGACCACGAGCTACTTTTTCCCGAACAAAATTAATGTCATCTCAATATGTTTGGTACGCTGATGTTGCACATGATTACTAGAGAGATAAATGGCACTAACATTGTCACAATACACCAAAGTGGCCTAGGGAATAGGAAAATGAAGCTCTAGTAAAAGATTACGAAACCAACATGACTCAGATACAACATTTGCAACACCTCTATATTCAGCTTCAGCACTAGAACAAGAAAGAGTGGGTTGCCTTTTGGAAGACCAGGAGATAAGTTTGTCACCAAGAAACACACATTAGCCAGATGTGGAGCGTCTGGTGTTCTGACATCTACCCCAATCAGCGTCAGTGTATGAGATAAGTTGTGTAATGGGGGATGGTGATAAATGTAACCTAAGATGTATGGTACCCATAACATATCGGAAAATGTGCTTGAGAGCAAGCATGTGTTTCGTACTAGGTGCATGCATGCGAAGACAAACTTGTTGAACCGCATATGATATGTCAGGTTGAGTGAAGGTGAGATACTGTAAAGCTCCTACAAGACTCCAATATAGTGATGGATCCTTATATGGTGTACCGGAGGAGGTGCTAAGTTTCTGGTTCGTGTCAACAGGAGTGGCAGACGGTTTGTAGGAAGCCATGCCTACATGTTCGATGATCTCTGAGGCATAAATGCTTTGACTGAGAAAGATGCCACTAGGATGACGAGATACAAAAATTCCCAAAAAGTAACTCAACGGACCCTAATCTTTCATTGGAAACTCAGATGCTAGGAGTGACATAATGGATTTGTGAAGTGCATGAGTAGGGGTGATAAGGATGATTTCATCTACATGGAGTAGAATATAGGCCATGTCTGAACTTTGTTGATATATGAAGAGGGAGTGGTATGATGTGCTATGGTGAAAACCAATGGTTGCGACATGATCAGCAAAGCGTTGGTACCATGCTCTAGGCGCTTGCTTGAGACCATAAAGTGACTTCTTCTAGCGACAAACATAATCCGAATAATGAGGGTCGCGGAAACCAAAAGGCTGATGCATGTAAACAATGTCATGTAGATCACCATGTAAAATAGCATTTTGTACATCCAGTTGATGTATATGCCAAGATTTATATAAAGCAATGGTAAGTATTGTGGGAATGGTAGCTGGTTTCACCACGGGACTGGAAGTCTTATCAGAATCCACACCTGTAACTTGTGACATGCCATCACCTACAAGACGAGCCTTATAACGCTCAAAGGATCCATCAGAATTTTTATTATGCTTAAAAATCCACATACATCGAATAAGATTAACATCACAAGGACGAGGAACTAAATACCACGTCTTATTTCTAGTAAGAGCATCAATTCAGATTGCATTGCAAATTTCCAATTCGGGTCTGATAAGGCAAGATTGGGGTTTTTAGGTATGGGAGAGATGATGTTGTTGGAGTGAGAAATTGATAAGTTAAATATTTTTCGAGGTTTGACAATTCCTTTCATGCTACGGATGGCGATGGTTCGTATAGGTGGAGGGGGATGCAGTTGGATTTGCTGGGATAAGGTAGAGTAAATTGTTGTGGGTGAGTTGCTCGGAGAGGTAAGAGACGGGGGTTGTTGGTTTATTGAGGAGAGTGGTTAGTCAATTATTGTTGTTGGTGTTGGTTGGTTATGTTCAACAAGTGGTGATATTTGATTTTCCCACTGATGTATAAGGTAGGGGTGTAGGTCGTCGTCTAGGGAGTGATAAGATTGAGGTGAGAGTGAGTGTATCTTGGTGAAGGGAAATTGAGTTTCATCAAAGATAACATGCCTCAAAATTATTAATTTTCTATTTGACAAATTAAAACACTTATAACCTCTATGATTTGGTGGATAACCCAACAAAACACCCAGAGTAGAGCGGGGTTATAACTTATGAATGGTAGGTGACAGGAATAACGGATAATAGAGACAACCAAATACTCGTAAATGTGTGTAGGTGGGGTCTCGGTGATATACAAATTGTGCTAGTGACTAATTTTGAAGTGTTTGACAAGGAAGAATGTTTAAAATATAAGTTGCCACGTGAAGAGCATGATGCCAAAATGATAGGGGAACAGAGGAATGAGCTAGATTAGTGTGTATCATATTATTAATAGTTCTTATTTTGTGTTTCGCTTTTCCATTTTGTGAGGACGTGTGAGGACAAGAGAAACGAAAAACAACGCTATTATCAGTGCAATGCTTTCGAAATAGTTCATTATTATATTCGCTTCCATTGCCGCATTGAAAGGATTTGACTTTTTGCAGAAATTGTGTTTGAATAAGTTTTGTAAGTGACTAGAACATTTCAAATACTTGAGATTTTCTGCTAATAGGAAATGTCCACAAGAAATTTGTAAAATCATCTAAAAATAATACATAATATCTATGTCCAACAGAACTTAAAATAGGAGACGTCCACAAATAACTACGTAAAATATCAAAGGGCATCAAAGTTGTAGTTTGAGAACTAAAAAATGGCAATTTCACTTGTTTTCCTAAAACACAAGAGTCACAAATAACAAAAGAATTAAAAAGTTCACAACATATGAACTTATTATTGCAAAGGGAATTTAAAACAGACACGCAAGGATGACCAAGACGACCGTGCTAGAGACTGGATGTAAGACCGACAAAACAGGAGGGAATGGTGGCTGGATATAGATTGCCATGGCTGTCACACCTCGTGAGAGGGGCTATCAGAAAGTCAGATACAGTAAAGCCAAAAGGGTCAAATGAAACAGAGACATTGTTGTCAGTGGTGAGTTGTCTCACTGAAATTAAATTTTTAATAACTTTCGGGGCATGCATGACATGGTTTAAGTGAAGGGTTGGTGAGAGGTGGCAATTTATGTGTGTCTGGTGATGTGAATTGGAATTCCATGGCCACTGCCAATAATAACTTTCTGATTTGAATTACTTAAAGGAAAATAAGATGAGTGATTACCTCGAGATGCTGCCGTGTGAGATGTTGCACTAGTATTCATGTACCACTGATTGTAAAGAGTGTGGAGAGACATGGTGTGCATAGCTGCCTCAATGTCCGTCGATGTCAAAAATGATGTAGTAGCTGCATATGCCTGAGGACGATATCCTAGAATGCCAGGCTGCTTTGGAGGGCCATTATGATGTGTCTACTATGATGTGGAATACGATCACGGAGGCATAGCTCGTGGTGGTGGAGTCCAACCCCATGGTTTCCAAGCTGGGTACTGTTGTTGCTGCTTCCAAGAAGGAGAAGACCATGAGGAAGCGGCGTTGGGAGCTCCAGAATGATGCCCACTACGGTTACCACGTCCCCCCTCCGCAGCCCTTGTTGCCACGATAGCAAGAACGATTCCCGGGGCGGCGGTTGCCACACTAAGAGGTGTCTTCATAAGGTCACTGCTGAGTGGTGTGCATGACAGCATGAGAGCCGGTGCTTTCTATTTTAACCATACCAGCTTCTTTCAAGGTGAGCATGAAGCGAGCCTGATAAAATGCAGGAAGAGGATTACTCTGGCGAATCAAGGTAGCAACACTGCGGTAAGCTTTTGGAACACCAGATATCCGTTGAAGAACTAGATGGTGATTGTTGACAGGAGAGCTGGCATTTCTCAACTAGTCATAGAGCATCTTAAGACGCTGACAGTAAGCGGAGACATTGGGAAAATCTTCCATGCGAGTGTTGGAGAAATCTTGCTCAAGAATGACAGCACGAGCATTTTGATTATCCTGAAAAATAGCTGCCAAATGATTCCATGCTTCCATTGCAGTGGATTCGGGTTCCAGTGGTCATTAAATCAGTAGAAATAGTGGAATAAATCCATTGAAGAATGGTGGCATCTAGAGCGGTCCATTGTTCATGCTCGACTTTGGAAGGGGCTGGTGGTGCGGTTCCTATAGATGGAACGATGTGAGCGAGCATGAATGCGAAAAATCTCGGCCCAAGTTCTATATTGATCTTTTTCCATCTCAAGAAAAATAGGAATGTGGTTTCTAATATTGGAGACTGAAAGGGCGGGATGAAACTCCGTTTTTGAACCTTTGAGCATATTGACCTTGTGCTGGCGAGAATCACCAGTGGCAGAGGCGGTTGAACGGGTATTGGAGTCGCTGTGTTCTGAATCTGACATGATTTACAGTGGAAAAGAAAACAATTACGAACAGCAAGCACGGTGTGGAGAAGAAAAGGCACGACGCAGTGGTGTTGTGTTCATCAGAAACGTCAGAATAGAGACCAGAATCGCGAACACATATCTGAATCGCGAAAAAAGTGAAGAAGAAACGCGTGGTTCTTGTGCACTATGGTGCAGTGTGCATCTAAGGCGGTGGAAACAGAGTAGAGGGAGAGAAACACGGTGTTTCTCGTGTTCAACGGTAGGGGTACGCAGAGGACGAAGGTCCTGTTGTGGTGATGGCTGCTTCAACGAAGGAGACGAAATAAAACACGCATTTCTGATTTTGTGTTTTGGTGTTTTTTTGTTTACAGAGAAGGATTGATTAGGGTTGATACCATGTAAGATAATGGAATTTGTCGGTTTCTCATTCATGTGAATAGAATATATACAACTATTTAGTAACGTTTGATTAACTATCTATTTATGATACAACATAATTACAGGAAACTAATGATAGTGAATTATGACAAAATATTCTATTCTTTTAGATATAAGTTACAATATAGTTATATGTCACTACAATATATATATATATATATATATATATATTGTTAGTTCTTTAAGGGTTGGCATTAATTTTGTAAAACAAATAATAGCAGCAATGTGTTAGATAGGATATTTTATCTTGCTAAGGAAGAACAGGTTGAGCAAGGAGTTCTAGTGTGCAATGGAACATGTTGAGCTGAAGTAGTTTCAACATCTGGTATAACATGTCGTATCAAGATGTCCCATGCAGGTTCATTCGACATCGCGCCAGAACTGAAGAGAATTTACAAGTCTGTTATGTTTTTACAGATGCAGAAGATTCAGGAAATTATATGCAAATTCCTTGTGGCGCTGAATTAAAAGGTCTGAAGAATCAAGTCTGAAATTGTGAAGAATATGGAAAATAGACACTTTCTAAATATGGAGATATTTTAGGAAGTTAAAGATTGAAGTCCTATTTTGTAGTAGAAGTTTCTGCTGATTTGTAGCAGCTCATTTTCTGTGTTTTTGTAGGCCCAAATCCAGTTGGGAATATGTTATATATAGATGTTTTGTAACCTAGTTTTGCAACGCAACCAAAGATGTAAAATTTCTAGTATTAGGGTTGGTTCCTGTACCACTCGACCTGTGAGTTGGACAGTTTGTAAGTGTGATCCTCGAAGCTGTTAAGTAAGAGGAGTATTGTTCTTGGAGGAAGCTTTTAAGTAACTCTAAGTTGTGTCTTGGAAGGGTGTCTTCCTTGATGAACTGTTGTATAGGTAAAGAGTCGTTGATGCCGTGGCGGATTGTCAACTGCTATACATCATTGAGATGATTGGGAGTGAGAAGGGTTTCTCATGTCTAGAGAGGATCTAGGTAGAAGGGTCATTGGGTAGTGATTAAGTGATAAGCTGTAAACGGGTAGTTTAGCTTTGAATTGATACTACTGATAGTTGACTTCATCCCTGGCTTGGTAGCCCCCAGATGTAGGTTGTTAGACCGAACTGGGTTAACAATTCTGTGTGTCTTGCTCTTATCTTTTCAGTACCATGATTATTGCAATATACCTTGCCCTTTGTGATCATGTCAGACCAGATGTTGAACGGCATGTTCTAGGACATCTGAATTCTGCACATGTACCAGAATTTTAATTGGTATTAGAGCAGGTCATTCTCTTCTATATCTGAATGAGATCCCATGGAAGATACTTTCTGGTTCATGGTCAAGGTAGAAGCTTTCTACTGAAAAGTTGTTTGAACTTGGAGTAGTTCACTTAGTTATGAGAATGGCCCCTAGAAGTGGAGGATGGACTGTTCGTGGCATGTGCTGAAGGCTTGGGGGAGTGGTTGAAAAACTGCTGTGTTGTGGTTTTGTTAGGTTTGATTTATTTTCAAACCTGTGGTATTGAGGTGTCACCTGATTTATGATGCTAGGGCTGATAAGTGACACCTGAGGGCTTTGAGGAGTTTGTATTTTGATCCGCTGCGAATCTATCTGAAAACTCCTGAGGTTGTAACTGAGAAGGGTGTTCTTCTCTGTATGTATGGTGATGGGATTTATGCTAGACTGCTTCAACTTACTCTGTCAATGATACTTGAAGTTTATTGTTCAAGTCCACTCATAAAGGCATTGATAAGTGATGTTGTAAGGAAGAGATCTGAGAAGTAATTTACTTTTGTTTTTCTAAAAGGGCTAATCTCCAGTCTTTGATCTCTTGATGATGTCCTATCTTGTGTTAGAACATCTCGTCAGAATTGTGCTGAATTCTGTTATCTGAAGGAATGGCATAGCAGATGCTCTGGGTGCTAAACTAATGTGGGTTGATCACATGAGTTTGGAACCTACTCCTGATCCGAAAGAGGAGACATCTGGGTGGTTTGTCTAAGAAGGTTCTGGCCCTGGAACTTATCTTAGTTGTGTGAGTTGGACAAGGTGCGATCAACATGTTACTTACTCCTGAGGTCAGCAGGAGTGGAGAACTTGAGATTCAAGAAGTATTATCTCTAGCAGACTTCTTGGACATAAAGGTCAAAGATCAAAAGGTCATGATTTTTCTCTGTTCTGAATGATCTTGTGAAGCTAGACTAGTATTGACTGTGCGTGATTCATTCATAGCCTGTGCTGCCGTTAAAGGTGATTGATTACAGATTGGGGAGTTGGATGAGAGAATACTACTCTCATGTTTATGTGATGGTTATTTCTGGTCCCGAGGCTTAAAGAGGGAAGTTTGGAGATTTTGTTTTGGAATGGGGTGTTTTTTTTAGTACAGCTGGATTCTTTTCATGATGTCAAGACTGATGTCTTAACATTTGTTGACAGAACATTCTGTTCAGAATGTTATGGTGTGTGTGTCTCCAGAGATCACAAGTCTCTACTTGACTTATGGACTGGTGTAAGAGTCAAGCAGTAGGTGAATGTGTTCAGCAGGTGTGTTGAACAGAGAGTGCGCTCGTGAAGACATGAAGACGACTCTCATGTTCTCCATTCATTTAAGGCATTCTTCTTGCAAAGGAGTTCTGGCAGTCTTAAATAGAGAAAAGTTGATCAGATTGAGATCATGTGAGTATTGGTACTAGTGATGATTGTGTTCAACTTGTGAGTTGAACAAAGAGTGAGCTCTTGAAAACTTGAAGATGCGTCTTGTGTTTTCCATTCTTCAAGGTACTAAGAAGCACATGATAGGGGGAGAGTGTTACAATTCTATGCAGCTGGACGTGTGATGTTAAGGGGGAGATTGATAAATCTTCTGTTTTTGGTGTTAGCACTTATTTTGTAGCAGATTGAGAATTTGCAGACATAAGGATTTAGTATTGCTTCTGGTTAGTTAAATGGAACAGAATTAAAATAGAAATTTATTGCATCTTTGAAAGCATACAAGATTAGTAAAAACACCAAACAAAGGGTCTAAAGGTTATCCCAACCCCCCGAATCAAGAAATGTTTTCCAATCTTCGTCCCATTCGTCATCAGAGGCTTGAAGTTGCACGTGGTTTTTCTTGATGGTCTTCATCCTCGTTTCTGATGTCTTTCGAGTTCTTGTTGCTCCTGAAGATGTTCCAGCAATGGACAATGTTGTGGTCTTCAACTTCTGAGGATCTGGCTTCTTGTCCTCCTGCATGTGTCTCTTTGCTGCATTCTTGTTAGACTGACTCATGATTCTTTCCTTGGGTGCTGATAGAAGCAAGGAGGTTTTCTATTTATAATGGATAAAAGAGACCTTGTTTGTATCGCCTGACCAGTCAAAGTTGTCTTTGGCGTGGGAATTTGTTTTCTTGGGAACCCGTTTTTCTTGGCACATTGGATACCAGAACTTCGTGTTTGGTGCCTTGGTAGAGGTTGTCCTAGTAGGATGAGCCTAGGTCTTGTTTGGTTGTCTGATGAGTTTGCTTTTGGTTTAACTGCTGGTGCTGGTTGTGATCAAGTGGTGTGGTCTTTTGTCTCGTGCTGATGTCCTACATTTTGTTACAACATTTTTGCCTATTGTGTACCATACTTATGGAGTTGGAAGAAGCAGCATTATCGTCTGAAGTGGTAGTTCTGACATAATGTGGATTAGAATGGGCAGATTCTAATCCTGATGGTAAGTAGTTCTGGAAATACATGACTACTTTCATGATGAAGACTTCATTAGATGAAAGGACAGAAGGTTGATTTCTTCTAATACAAGTAAAAGGTGGTGGCAGTCCTTATCTTTTGTTGCAAGTAATCTAAAGGCATTTGTTATGGAATATGTGAGAAATTCCAAATCAAGTGGGCTTTTATATTGGACTTGGCATATACACGGTGAGATTATGCTCAACAAATACAAGAAGTGGCAGTTCTTAATGTTGAGAATGTGGCAGTATCATCTGGTGTCAAGTGTTCATCTTCATAAGGAGCATTAGTTGTTCATGTCAGGGGGAGTTAAGGCTGTTATCTATGATCTATTACTGCAAGTGTGCTGATTTCTGTGTAGCATGTGTGCTGGTCAAGTTTGTGTAGTGTGATGTCAAACTTCATGATGGGACATATCATAGATGTGTAAGAGAGGTCTAAAAAGCAGATTTGGTGGTTCTGGGTGACTTTATTTTTCCTCTGCTGCCTTGAAGGAATCTAGAAGGGATTGAGAGAAGTCGTCTCAGTATCCATTAGATAAGAAGATGGGTTTGTATAAGGTTCTGTGGAGTCTTGGGCTGATTATTTTATGAGCAAGCAGACAAACTGTTTTGGTAGGATGTCAGAACATGGTATAGGACATGTTTCTCTTGAGCCAAACAAGGAATTATTCTGGTCGGTAGTGGAAGGATAAGGTGAAACACGTGTCTCTGCCTATGCATGAAGCGTTATTGGCTTAATTTATGGTAAGATACAGTTGAGAAACATTTAAGGCAGTCAAGGCAGTTTTTGGAAGGTAGGCATTGAATGTTGAATGGAGTTTTTGGTACCTAAAATAGCGTTTCTTTGACCAAGAACCTTGAAATATTCAAAACTCGTTAATTCCAAAGTAACTGATCAGCTATTTATAGGGTTTGTTCTCTTCTTCTTCAGCCAAGAGAGTGATCTTGTTTCACAAATTTTATGGCGTTTGTTCGTATTTGGGTTAGCATCACTTGGGTTTGGTTCTGTGAGGGCCTCCTTTGCCAATTTTTGGATAAAAAGGGGGAGAAAGAGTGTGTGAAATGGGTTATGCAGATGCATATGCTTTGTTTGGAACGTGAGTTCCAATGGTTTGCGAAGATAGTGTCATTTCCTTGATTTCCTTGAATTGGTGTTGAGTTCCGATTGTGACTTGTGTCCTGAGTTATGAACACAGTTGTGACTTATGTTCTGAGTTACCTGAGTTGATAGATTGATACTTCTTAAGTTTTATCTTATGCCACAGGTTGACTGGGTGCGTCTGATCAAGAAAGGTGTGCAGAAATCTCGTATGCCACCATTGGTCTTTTGTGTGAAGACAGACGTTTCTTTTCTGGAGGAGTCTTCTACAATTATCCAGGTCTGAGCTGGAAGGAAAAAGAAATGTGTGGGATTAAGGGGGAGTCAGAAATCTCATGTACACCAGATATCTTCTTCATGTACACCAGATATCTTCTTCCTCATGTGCATAACTTCGGGGCTTTCTACTTCTTACCTCCTGATGTGCTGCCTGAAGTAATTGTGTTGTGGTGCTCGAAGGTGATGTTATGGAGCTCATAGAAATGTGCTGCCAAAAGAGTTGTCAAACATGATGTCCTAACATCATTCAAGTATTCCCTAGAAGATGATTCTCCAGGATTGCTATTCACAGTAGCTACTGTTGGTTACTGTTAGGATCAGTAGTTGTTGATGACTACTGACATTAGTATAGAGCTGTGATTGCTGATGTACTCTGAGTTGTAATGTTTATGTATTTGTTTTAGCCAAAATTTGCCAAAGGGGGAGAATGTTAGTTCTTTAAGGGTTGGCATTAATTTTGTAAAACAAATAATAGCAGCAATGTGTTAGATAGGATAGTTTATCTTGGTAAGGAAGAACAGGTTGGGCAAGGAGTTCTAGTGTGCAATGGAACATGTTGAGCTGAAGTAGTTTCAACATCTGGTATAACATGTCGTATCAAGATGTCCCATGCAGGTTCATTCGACATCGCGCCAGAACTGAAGAGAATTTACAAGTCTGTTATGTTTTTACAGATGCAGAAGATTCAGGAAATTATATGCAAATTCCTTGTGGCGCTGAATTAAAAGGTCTGAAGAATCAAGTCTGAAATTGTGAAGAATATGGAAAATATACACTTTCTAAATATGGAGATATTTTAGGAAGTTAAAGATTGAAGTCCTATTTTGTAGCAGAAGTTTCTGCTGATTTGTAGCAGCTCATTTTCTGTGTTTTTGTAGGCCCAAATCCAGCTGGGAATAGGTTATATATAGATGTTTTGTAACTTAGTTTTGCAACGCAACCAAAGATGTAAAATTTCTAGTATTAGGGTTGGTTCCTGTACCACTCGACCTGTGAGTTGGACAGTTTGTAAGTGTGATCCTCGAAGCTGTTGAGTAAGAGGAGTATTGTACTTGGAGGAAGCTTTTAAGTAACTCTAAGTTGTGTCTTGGAAGGGTGTCTTCCTTGATGAACTGTTGTATAGGTAAAGAGCTGTTGATGCAGTGGCAGATTGTCAACTGCTAGACATCATTGCGATGATTGGGAGTGAGAAGGGTTTCTCATGTCTAGAGAGGATCTAGGTAGAAGGGCCATTGGGTAGTGATTAAGTGATAAGCTGTAAATGGGTAGTTTAGCTTTGAATTGATACTACTGATAGTGGACTTCATCCCTGGCTTGGTAGCCCCCAGATGTAGGTTGTTAGACCGAACTGGGTTAACAATTCTGTGTGTCTTGCTTTTATCTTTTCAGTACCATGATTATTGCAATATACCTTGCCCTTTGTGATCATGTCAGACCAGATGTCGAACGGCATGTTCTAGGACATCTAAATTTTGCACATGTACCAGAATTTCATATATATATATATATATATATATATATATAGGATACGTCCTATATATATTAGTATAGTGGTATCATTTATATCTTTCAAAGAAAATTTGTATATCTATAAATGAATTCAAGGGTGTATTTATACAACTGGAATTATATCTATAGTGGTCAGCAGAACCAATATGAACAACAATATTATCAACAGCGTCATATTTCCGTTTGAAATCCGGTGGTTAGTCCAGCTCTTGCTATTCAGACTTATCAACAACAAAATTAACAATCTAATCAGAATCAGCAAGCCCGTTCTCCCAAGAAGGGTCAGTTCGATCCTATCCCTATGAATTATACAGAATTGTATCCAGGTTTGATACAGAATGCGCTGATTCAAACTAGATCTCCACCAACTGCTCTGAATCCAATTCCATGGTAGTATAAACCTGAAGCTCATTGTGCTTTTCATCAGGGAACACCGGGGCATGATCTTGAATCTTGTTTCTCGTTGAAAGAAGAAGTTCAGAAGCTTGTCAAGAATGGTCTGATGAAGTTCCGAGATACTGGACCTAACGTGCAAGCTAATCCTCTACCACAACATGGTGAATGTAACACCCTTCAACCCAACAAGTATTCATGACAAAGACCAACAAATATATCAGAGTAAAATCCCAAAAGGGCGTCACATTTTGTCATAAAACATCAAATGATAACATCCTTCTCCATAACACGGGTTAAAACATCAAGATTAAATCATTTACTATGCAGCGGAAAACTTCATAAGCATCATAAGTTATAACATAAAAAGGTTTAAAACAACATCGAAACATCATAACATCATCAAATAAAAGAACACTATGGTTCAAATAAAACGTCCCGACCCGAAGTTACATATCAGAGCAAGACCCTCTACTCGACCAAAATAATCAAAATACTTCAAGTAAGCTCTTCACGCACCAAAATCTAATCCTGATCACCTGCACGTTACCCACGTGGAGGTAACATTCAAATAGGCAGGGTGAGTAATCATAAACCATTATATAAGATATAAGATAAGAAATAATAAGGTAGCATGCATCGTAATAAAATAGCATCGTCATTATACATCATGAAAATCATGTCATCAACATCCTTCATTCACAATCATGCAATGCCACATAATATGAAATGCACACACAGACTCATGCATGTGGTACCAATTCGTCATGTTTGATGGACACTGGGCCATCACCCTCCAAAGATCCCCACCAATATAATCGATTCTACACAAGAACCAGAGCAACGTCATACACCCCAATCGACACAATGGGATTGAAGCCACCACTGGACCGAAGTCCTAAAATCGTCACTGGACCGAAGTCCTAGAATGCTATGAATGCATGATACAAAACGTCACAGATTCACTACCACGGCTAGTCAAATTGCATCATCATTCATAAAATTGTCATAATACTTCACATAACATGTATAAACATCAACTTGTACATTATCATCATAAACGTCATAACATCATCATAAACATCGTAGTACAACATCACAAACGCGTCAAAATCATCATAATAGTTCCCAAAAACACCATCATATTCACCGATACGATCAACGTATTCCGAACTATTGCGGTGAAAATTGGATATCAAGCTATTGATTAAACTTGAATCACAAATCTTTTACAGATTCACGACCGAGCTTTGATTTATCCAAGGGAAAGGGTAAAGATCGTAAAAAAACCCTAAGTTTGCAATGTAACAACAATGCTAAGAGATTTTGGGGGATCGGGGATTGTTTATACAAAGGGAAGGTATTAGCATCCTAAGTATATATAGTACTCTATAGGAACCTCTTACTAGTATTTGTGTTATTGTTTGCTATAGTTTTGTGTTTGGGTTATATGGTGATACATAGGAACCTAGAGGTTTAGTCACTAAGTATGCTTGCCAAAACTTTGCAGTCTTGTGCCTACATATCCTTACAAGGATGGAATCAGAGCAATTGTAGTTCACCTAAATAGGGATGGATGAATACTTGATTATGATCAATATTCAAGGGGATTAAGTGTTAAGGTCTTAACACTTACTTGACTTGACAAAGTTACAAAGGTTGTCTATTCTAACTTAAGTCTAAGACTCAAAAACCTAATGACTCTAACAAGGTCAAAGGGTGATGGATAATGATGATCTATCTATGACATGGGTCAATAGAGAGAGTTTCTCTTGGATTAAGGAATAGAGGGCAACTTGAGGATGAAAGCTAACAAGCTAACATCACTTGGGGGAAACAACTTGACAAAGTTAAAAAAAGAATATGATTAAGTATGGATGATGTGAAAATGATATGACATTCAAACATGATAGCAATGGGAAGTAAATCAAAGTAACATTCAAACATGATGTTTATCAAAGCATGACAAAAGTAAAGCATATGGTTACAACCAAAGCATAAAGATAGATGTAACAACATTTAGAGCAAGGACTTAACAAAATCATGAAACAAACAAGGTAACTACCAAGTATATTCAAAAGTTTAAGGAAGTATTAAAATTAACATGGTGACAACCAAACAAGTTAATTAAACAAATATGTCACAACATCTAAACAAACATGAGATATAGTTCTAACAAGACTAAGATCATGGATAAGAGTTCAAGTACTTGATTAAGGCAAACATGCTTTAGGGTTTACTAACACCACTTAATCGTGAATAAAAGACAAAAGAAGATAAGTTGTAACAACACTTAATCATGAATACAATTTAACATTTCAAAGAATGAATAAGTTATTACAACACTTAAGCATGATAAGGTTCAAGTCAACATGTGAAAGTTATGACAACACTTAAGCATGGATAAATCAAAGGTACAAAGCTGGCATGTATAAGTTAATACATCACTTAAACATGGATGAAGTTCAAAGATAACATGCGTAAAGGTTATGAAAATACATAAACATGAATGAAGTTCAAAGATGAAGTGAAGCATACATGGATAAGTTAAGACATTACTCATCATGGGCATAATTTAAAAATAAGCCAATGGTGCCAACCAAACATAATTGAACAAGAGTGACATGTTTATGACAATAACATGTAGGTGAATATGCAAGCATACAAAGGATAGCATGTGAGAATGCTTAAAGATGGCATGTTGAAAGTTAGACATCATATGGACAAGTTAAGGCATTACTTGACAAATAAGCATGGTTACAAGTTGAACATGTTAACAAAAGTAGGTAACAACCTAATCATGCATATTAGGGTTCTAACATGGTTACCAATAAGCAAGAACATTTACAAAGGTTAATGTAAGCATGTGTAAGTTAAAACATCACTTAACATGGAAGCAAAAGTGTACATGGCTCAAGACTTTGGTGACAACCTGGAGTGCATGCTATGGTCCTTGGTGCTCATACAAGGATGTGTGTGAAAGGTCAAGATAAATGTACAAAGTGGTTCATGGCATAGGTGACAAAGTTCAAGGTATTTAAAACATGTAAACATGCATAAAGTAAGCCCAAAAATCAAGTCAAAACCCAAATATACAAATTGAAAAACTTATACAAGGTTCACACAAGTCATAAATGGTTCAAACATGTCCATATATGCAAAGAACATCAAAGGAAATAACCAAAGAACCAAACTAGTCCTTAAGAAAAACCCTAAAAATCCTATTACTTCCAAACATGAACAAGTGGTGAAAATATAAATATTTTTGGAAAACTATTTTTATCACAAGAAAATAGACAACAATATGAATCCATAGCAAAAAGAGTGGGTTAAAAAGCCTAAGGGATGAAGGAGTTATGACCCTTTGAACTTGTGAACAAAATGAAGAAAACAAAGTATTAAAAAAAAGGAAAGTGGTTCCCGTGGGTATTGAACCCACGCCACTCAGCTTATGGTTCAAAACTAACACCACTAAACCAGAGCGCACTTTGTGATAATAATATGGACACACAGAATAATATATGAAGTTCATTTGGAAATTAGGAAAAATAAAAAGAACTGGGGCGAGGGGGATTCGAACCCCAGTTCTATAGGTTCAAGGTACAAAGGCGCGCAATTCATAACCACTGAGGTGGTGATACATCCATTGTATCACCTCCCCAAATTAAATGATAAGCTTGAAAGTGACCTGAGGCCAGCCAACAAAGGCGCCATGTCCATGTTGCCATGAGAATCAAGTTTTCCACCATTTGCAAAAAGTATCTTAACTCACTCAAAACTTGATGAAATTCAAAATTGTAAAGACCAATCTTGTATGAAATTTTACAAGGAATTCAATGCGGTGTTGGTTTTTTCTAAAAGTGAATCTATTTTAAAACACGATAGGGTGACCTAAAAAGATGTATCTTTGCAAGTTCTATGTCACAGTCTCATACAATCATGCATAGCCACTACAAATGGTTCAAACATGTCACAAATAATATGGCAAGCATGTCTATACTCAGTGTACATCAAAGGCATGCATATTTTACGAAGTTTCATGTTTGAGGGAACTTACCTCTTGAAGCAAGAAGCCAATGTCCTCCAAAGGTGTTACATAATTTGTTGGTTGATTGAAACACCTTCAATATACCTCCTATGAAGCTTTGAGATGCTTGGAATCAAAAGAAATCCACTGGAATAGAACGTGCCTTTCCTCTTGCAAAATGCCAAAAGGGACCAAAGTGGAATCTTGATCAAATGAAGTTACAGTTGAACAAACATGTTTGGAACAGCTTAGGGATGTTTTATAGGATGTGTTTGAAGTGTTAGATGTCTTGGAAATGGTTTGGATAGAGCTCTGGCTTGAAAAATGCAAAAAGTCAACAAAACTAGGTTTTGGAAGTTGACTTTCTGTTTGAGCAAGTTTGGGGTGGAAGTGAAGGTTCGGCAACTTCGAGAGATGATTTGTGGAGTCTATCAAAGGTTGGATTAGTGGTTTGGTGTTTGTAGAAGGCAGATGGAATGTTTGTGCAAGTTTGAAGTTTCTTGGCACAAAAGGGAAGTTATGCAAGATACTGGTTTTTGGGACTTTGAAGGATCATTTCTAAGGCTTTTGTTGTGTGTTTGATGCTTAGAGAGTCCCTCTATGTATAGGGAAAGAGTGGAGGAATTGGATCTGCAGATTTGAAGTGGTTTAGTTGCTTGGTTTAGTTGATATCCAAAGAGTGGTTAGCTTGATTTCCATGGTTTCAAGACAAGTACAAAAACCTTTTTAAAAGCTGCTATGGAGTGTAAACATGTTGCTTCTAAGTTCTAGGAAGGTTTGGTGCAGAATGAAACAAGTATGGGCTCAAGACAAGTTGACTTTGCATTAAAGTGGCTTTATCAAAATGGAAGTCTCACCTTTCTTCCAAAAATGGCATGATTCAATGGACAAAGCTTCAAATTAGTGTGTAATGCTCCCTTAAATCATGCAATCTTCTGATTATGGATGTATTTAGAAGTAATGAGGCCTAATGATGCGTGTTTTTTCGCAAGTGTACGAACGCGTCAGAGTAATATAAAAGATTATCGTATCCACAGAGACCAAGTGTCAATCTATCGCTGTCTATTGTTAAGGTGTGTATCTAAGGTGATTGAAAATAGTAGTTTTGAAGAGTGCACGGTAGTAAATAAAGTAATTAAAATTAATTGATAAAGACAGGTTCGAATGCAATCCACACAACCAATTGATAATCCAAGTACTTGCTAATAGAACTACTTACGGGAAATGTTTTCTACTTTGAAAAGAACTAATTTGACAGGAACTGTCGCTTTCGCGTATTCAGAACCGAGTTGTACCCCCTAATCAAACCCTCTTATTGTCACGGATAAAAAGGCGCGCATTGCGTTAGAGTAGTAAACCTATTTTTAAGAAATATAGTATCTTGACCAAGTTGAAAAGTATTTTAACCTGGATTTTCTAAAAAAAAGAGGTTCTTACGAACCAGACTTTAAACTTCTTAACGCGTCCGAAAATGGTTTTAAAATCTCTTTTCCTTTTAACTTAAAAACTCCTAATAAACTAAACAAAGCGCTTTCGCTGTTTTTGAAATAGTTTAAAAACAATTAAGTTTAGATAGGCGTTGGACGGCTTTCGATCTTACCCAACGGAATTTAAGAACAGGAAAACTTATATTGAAAGTTAAAATAGCCCTTAAGTGTTTCCACTAACAATTGTACAGATTATCGGTTCGGTTATGATCTTCACATTCTAACCTTTATAAAATTAGCCAGACATGGTAAAGTAAAAGTTCATTTTTAGATTTTTCATAAAAAAGGTATTTAAGTGCGAGTGCGGAAAGTAAATGAAAGTAGTGCGAGTGCGGAAAGTAAATGAAAGTAGTGCGAGTGCGGAAAGTAAATGAAAGTAAAGCAGTGCGGAAAGTAAATGAAATTAAAAGACAGTGCAAGAAATAAAGTTGACAAAAGGTAAAGTAATAAAAACCTGCTCCAATCGGAGTGGTTGAATAAAATGCGAACTGAAAGTAAAATGGCGGCAGGATTAACTTCCTTCCAGAGTGCTCCGAGACTTAATCTCACAGGCTCTTACAGACTCGATCTCTCGAATGTAGTAACACCTCGATGTGAAGCGATTACCACTATTACACTGATATGTGCTTATGAACAACTAAACTTGGATGAAGAAAAACGAAAATCTAAAGTCCTATTTATAGGCAAGGAAACATGTGGAAAAGACAAGGATGCCCCTAGTATTTGAATTTGGGCGGGAACTTGTTTTGCTCTTGTGGCGCCCGCCACAACACCTTGGCGCCCGCCATGAGTGTAAAATTGCTTGGGCAGTTGGAGATCGTGGGGAAAAACAGTTGGGAGGAGTTTGAGACTTGGCCTACGTCATGGAAGACCCTGTGGCGGCCGCCAGAGTGGATGCCATAAGTGCAAAATGCTGATTTTCTCTATTTTAGCTCATTTCGGCTCCTTTTTCGCTCCTTTTCTCGCTCGGGGCTCCGATTAGACTAAAAACCTGAAAACAAAGAAAAACATAATAATAACATAATAAAATGACATTAAAAGTCTAAGAATGCATGCGAAATCGGAGTAAAAAATACGGTGAAATTCAGTGTCATCAAATTCTCCCACACTTAGACCTTTGCTTGTCCTCAAGCAAAACATTTAAAGCTCAAAGTAAGAAAACTAGTGCTGACACGTGATTCGGGCAAAAAGGGCTTCTAAGTTCAAGTCAGGATGCAGTGACAGGTACTAAGTGAACCAAGGGTATCGTAATGACACTTATCCGCAGAGGCGGACATAAACTTCATTCTTATATTAGTCAACCGTATCATCCCACAATAACTAGGCCTACCTCTTCATCTCTTTTTGGGTCCTTTTCATTCAGGCGCAATCACATTAAGCCCATTATCCGTACATGTTTCATAGTAGAGTGACCTGTTAGTGATTCTGATCCAAAACATAGGGTTTCTGGCACATATGACTGTGTAAACCCTTTTATTTAACCCAAATGCAGTTGTGGGGCATCGGATCGTAATCCGCCCTACCGAGTTCAGCGCCAGATACCTCTGAACCAACTAACAATGGGTGAGCTAAAATTATATATATATATATATATATATATATATATATATATTTTAATATGGCAACAATTCAACTTTTTGGTTTAAACGACCTTGTGAGGGTCATCTATCCGGAGTTTGCCTTTTTCTTTACTGGATCATTCACTTATGTTCATCAGTCCCCTACGTAGAACATGCTTAGGCCGGAGCTGACTGCTGAAATAAACTACTTAGGACAAATTTGGAAATGATAATTAAGGCCATGGTACATGGGGTTTTGGAATGATTCCTATATTCATGAAGTCTACGGTGCTAAAACGATACTAATGTTTCAAAAAGTTCACCTAAGTCACCACATCCTAATCCAAACCTGTCTTAAAGCCCAAAAAAACGTGTAGAACAACAATGTTTTCTTTTTGCAAAAAACTTTTTGTAGGGCTAAAGAAATGGGGAAAAATGAGGGTGCACTAGGGATACACTGTACTGGTGACTCGTCAGACTCATGCATTTTCTAGAAAAAAGACATAGACAAAAACAAGAAATAAACAACTAACTAAAAATGGAAATAGAAAGCAATAAAATAGAAAGCAATAAAATCCCCTCCCACACTTAAATCGAACATTGTCCCCAATGTTTCGAAATAAGATAAGGAGAGTAACCTGTAAAACTACTGATGACCTGGCAATACTGCTAAGACCTTTCAGCAGAAAGTTCCCACATGCCACAGGACGTGACTGGGTCGCACAAAACAGTAGAAAGATCTCCTCCTCACTAAGCAAGGTCTCAGCATCTGGCAATCCAAAGAAAGAGTGTGCTATGATCATCTAAAAATAGCTCAATGCAGGGTTGTGGATAACATGTGAGAACTGGGTGGAAGGATCCTGACTCCCTCCACCAGAGATATCACTCCAGAACTTCTCCACTTCCCTACTCAGAAAGTATCCCATAGGTGTCTCAGGAATAGCATCAGGGGTCGTCTGAAAACCTAATAAATCACCAAACTCATTATGAGTGAAGGAGTACTCAGTCCCAAATAACCTGAAAATAGCACATCCATCTGGTCCGGCCCAGGGGTCATAAGAAAACGAGCTGAGGAACTCCAAAGTGAGGTTCCTATAGGTGTTGTTCAGGTCGTCGAACTGGTCCCATTGAAGCTGGTGGCATAAGAATCTGACACTAGGCTCAATGCCTAAAGCCTCCATGCAAGCATGATCTGGGTACCTCGTAGGTGCCATAGGACGCCTGAAGTGGACAAAGTAACGCTCTCTCTGGGCGTCATTCCTGAAAGTCACATGCATGTCGTCAAAATTCTGCATTCTGCACAGAGTTAGGAAGAAGGTCCTGTAAAACACAAACATTTCAAACATTAGTCCTGACAAAATATAACAAGAAATAAAATAAAACAAAATGTAGAAAAAGTAAATAAGGTAAGAAAATCATGGGTTGCCTCCCATGCATCGCTTGTTTAACGTCGTTAGCTTGACGACTGGAACTTATACATCTCTTGTCGGGATTGGTGGATCACTTCGAGTGTGCCTGGAGTAGGTTGTTGGAATGTCTCCTCCTTCGTAGAGCTTCAGTCTTTGTCCATTGACGATGAATGGTTTACATGTCTCGTTTTTTATTTCAACAGCTCCAGACCTCAGAATTTTTGATACTTTGAAGGGGCCAGTCCATCTTGAACGGAGCTTTCATGGGAAGAGCCGTAGCCTAGAATTGAACAGGAGAACAGGGTCGCCTAAGTTGAAGTCTTTTCTTACGATTCTTTTGTCGTGCCAGGCTTTTGTTCTTTCTTTGTATATTATGGCATTCTCGTAGGCTTGCTGTCTGAGTTCTTCCAATTTGTGGATGTCAAGGATACGTTTCTCACCAGCAGTTAGGTAATCCAAATTCAAAGTTTTAATGGCCCAATAGGCCTTATGCTCTAACTCAAAAGGTAAATGACAAGATTTTCCATAGACTAGTTGGTAGGGGGTTGTTCCTATAGGGGTTTTGAAAGCGGTTCTGTAGGCCCATAAAGCCTCTTGAAGCTTTTGCGACCAATCTTTTCTGGATACAGAGACAGTTTTTTCTAAAATTTGTTTAATCTCCCTATTAGATACTTCCACTTGGCCACTAGTCTGTGGGTGATATGGTGTTGCTACTCTATGCTTAACTCCATACTTGCTTAAAAGTTTATCAAATATTCTTGATATGAAGTGAGATCCTCCATCACTTATAACTAAATGGGGTGTTCGAAATCTGGGGAATATATAATTTTTAAATAATTTAATCACTACTCTAGTGTCGTTTGTGGGTGCAGCTATCGCTTCAATCCATTTAGACACGTAGTCTACTGCAACTAAGATATACTTGTTTCCTAAAGATGGTGGGAATGGTCCCATGAAATCTATACCCCATACGTCGAAGAGTTCTACTTCTTGGATGTTTCTTAAAGGCATTTCGTCGCGTCTTGAAATATTTCCTGTGCGTTGGCATCTATCACATTTGACAATGTAAGCATGGACATCACGCCACATGGTAGGCCAGAATAGGCCAGCTTGAAGAATCTTGGCGTAGGTCTTAGAGGTGCTTGCATGTCCACCATAAGGCGCAGAGTGACAATGCTGAATTATACTTTCTACCTCGTCTTCTGGAACGCAACGGCGGAAAATGCCATCTTTACCTCTCTTGAAAAGAAGTGGCTCGTCCCAATAGAAGTTTCTAACATCACTTAAGAACTTCTTCTTCTTGTGGTAATCGAGATCAGGGGGTATGATATCAGCAGCTAGGTAATTAACAAAATCAGCGTACCAGGGCACGTTACTTACAACTAAGGATTTTTGGAAGTGCTCATGAGGGTCTGGTTTTTTATCTTCAATGGTTTCCAACTGGGCTATCAGTCTATCATCGGGAAAATCGTCATTTATGGGTACTAATTCAGGATTCAGGTATTCTAGCCTAGATAGGTGATCGGCTACTACATTTTCTGTGCCTTTTTTATCTCGGATATCTAAGTCGAATTCTTGTAGCAACAAAATCCATCGAAGTAACCTGGGTTTAACATCTTTTTTACTTAGTAGGTAACGGATGGCAGCATGATCGGTGTAAACTATAATTTTGGTTCCTACTAGATATGATCTAAATTTGTCTATAGTGAAAACTACCGCTAGGAGTTCTTTCTCGGTTGTTGCGTAATTGAGCTGGGCGGCGTCTAGGGTTCTGTCGCTCCCGGGATTTTCATCCAAGTACAAACGCGAAAGTGGCACCAAACAGAGTCGCCAGCAATGCGTATTTATCCCATGAGAGGGAAAGGAAACACCGCATAAACCTGAGAGAAAGGAAAAGCATGGTCTTACGACCAAGAGAACTGGGTTCGGGAGTCGGTTACGCGCGGGGAAGGTATTAGCACCCCCACGCGTCCATCGTACCCGATGGGATCCACGCTTGCTGTTTCGATCAAAGGGTGTAAAGAAAGGATACTGGAGAAGGAACTGAAAGAAAGAAAGGAGAAAGAAAAGAAAAGGGACGGGAAACAAATGTAGGGAAAATTAAAGAAGTGCTCGCATGGGCCCTACCCCACTGCCTACGTATCTCATCGGGAGCATGAGAATCAGAGCGACGTAGTTCCCCTCACTAGGGAAAGTTGTTTGTGTTTTTTAGAGAACGGCTTACGTTCTAGCTCAGGTGTTGCAGGCTCGCTGGTCCGAGTGCGTTACCATCTTGCAAGAGAACGAGTAGAAGCGCGTTCGTACGCTAAGAGTGAATGAGGTGAGAAAAGAATTCCCGAAGGAAAGACGTTATTGTTTGTTTTTGTCTTTTAGAGTTTTTTCATCTGTTTGCATATGATAGTGTATCTGAATCTTAGTCATTGGAATGTGTACATTCTCACATTCCAAGATGGAATGAGTAAGAAAGCACACTAAGAGTGAAGAAGACCCCCACACTTAGTTCCAATTGTCAAGGTTCAAACACACTAGCATACTTGTGTTTATTAAGTGTTTTTGTTGATTAAGAAATGAAGAAGTGTTTTTTATTATTTGCACCTTCAACAAGTATTGCATTTAAGTCCCTCATACAAGATCAAATGTTTAACACATTGACCCAAGATGGGCTATATGCTACACCTTCTAAGATTACAAGAGAAGACCCCTTATAATCTTTTCTTTATATGAAAGGCCTAAATGCAATAAATGCCTACCTTTATTATATGTTTTGAATTTTCTTTGAGATGAGAAGATGAAAGACTCAAGAGAGAAGAAAGGTAAAAATCTATGTGAACTAAGACTCAATCCTGATTGATTAGTCAAGGGGAGTGATCCTAATGGTTTGTGAGGTAAGAGAACCTAATCCTAAAAGAGAAAGAGGGACATAAGAAGCAACTTACTTCCAAGATGGAAGTTAAGTTGATCTTAAAGAGGGATGAAGAAAATTAAGTGAGCAAAGAAACAATTAATCAGGAATTAATCACAAAGTACTCAAGATAAGGCAATCAAAATCATGGTAAAAATAACCAAGCTAGAATTAAAATGCTAAGTAAAAAATCATGATTAAATTCTAACAAGAAAATATTAATCTAATATTAACTCTAACTCTAAAATTAATTCTAAAGTTAATTCCAAGTTAATTTCTAAACTAATTCTAAAATTATAAACTAAATAAAAGAAAATTAGTTCTAAAACTAATTCTAGAATTAAAAACTAATATATCCTAAAAGTAATCCCAATTAATTTCTAATAAAATCTAATTGACTAAAATAGTTCTAAACTAAAATATAAAGTCTAGCCTAGTCCAAGTTAATTTCTAATCTACTTAGAATCAATATTAATTTCTAAGTTTACAAACTAATTCTAATCAAGATTAAAAACTAAACAAAAATCCTAATTTCTCATTAAAACTAAATACCACTAATTAGAATAAAATTCCAAAATTAAACCATTCTAATTATCCTAAATTAAAATTAGCAAAACAATAAAAAATGAAAACCAAAATTAACTAAACAATGGGTGCCAACAGTATTAAGGGTGTGAAAAGTAATAGGGTGGTGTTATTGGTTTGAGGTGAGTGGGCTTTATGATCATAAACCAGGGGGTGCACATAGAATTTTGGAGGTGGGAAAATAAAAAAGCTAATGGGCCTAGGCCCGGTTTACAATGTGAAGTTCTAAAAAACCCTATCAAAAGATATCAGCTAACTAAACACCACACCTTCCATCCCCAAATGGCCACTCTCCCTTCACAAACGGCGCCGCCACACCATCACCGCGAAACTCCCTCCGTCCGTCACCATCCTTTTCGTCCAACATGCTCTTCCAAACCGACTTCGCTTCCTTCATCTCCCTCGTCATCATCTCAACCTCGCTCATCTCCCTTCTCCGTTCGTCATCACCTCCATCTCACTTTCTTTCTCCGTTCACCAAAACGACGCCAAAAAATGCTCGCCATCACCATCTCCGTCGCCCTCACAGAGTCTCTGTTCTCAAAGTTCGCCGTCCAACATTAAAACAACGTCGCACCGGAAACTTCGTTCTCCGCTTCAACATCTCGCAATCGCGATCCAAGGAAAACACTCGCACTCGACAAAAATGGAATTCGATCGCCACCACACCAGCTCGAAGAGGAAGACACGGAAACTCTACAACAGTTTCTGACCAAACGAAGCAACGACCTCACTTTCTAATCGCTTTTCCCTTCCGTGACTCAGACCCTCAACATTCACACACTCGAATTCGGAATCAAGAACAAACAACAAGCCATAACCACATCGCGAGCTAAAAGCTACAATTTATCGATTCACAGAGAAAGAAACAACGAGGAAGTTCGATGAGCTTACCGACCGGAGACAGTCCGGTGCTTCTTCAACTTGGCGAATAGAACAGAAAACCAGAGGTAATCGCTTCCTTCTTCGCTCTACTTCTGATTTGCCAATTCTCTTTGCGTGATGCGAATCTTGAATTGGTGATACGTTGAAATTCTATTGAATTATTCTTGTGTATTCTCGTTGCGTTGAATTACATTGCAGATGCTTCTTCTGAGAACGTTAACAAAAATGAATTTTATTGCGGGTTGAAGACTTTGACCGATGGAAGCTTGAAGTTTGAAGAAGGTGAATTGAATCTGAGATGAGATGATGACGCCGTCACAAACTCGATTCAGGTATAGATCTCGTTGATGTCACCTTTTCTCTTCTTTATTTCAGGTTCTACGAATCGATGGATATTGAAGTTTGGTTGAACGGGGGTGAATTAAAGCGTATGGATGATGATGGAGAACTGTTGAAACGGAATATTAAGGAGCTGAATTTGACGATTACAGCGTGAAATTGGAGGTTGAAGAAAATGAAAAAAATGGATGAAGTTGCAGAAAAGTTGGAGAAGATGAAGATTGTGTAGAATGAGACTTGAGAAATTATGTAGAATGAAGAAAAACCTGAAGAATGAAGAGGATGATGTTTTTATAGCAGGAATCAGGGAGGGTAAAATAGGTTTTTCACACTGAAATTCAGTTACAATTCTGTTAGAGTTGGTTAGAGTGAAGGTTAGAAATTTTTGCTAGGAAACTTGTCAATGAAGATTAGTGATAGCAGTTCTGTTATATATCTTCTGTTATAATCTCTAATGCAGTGTATTTGTCAATTTTCTGGTGTAAAATGGTTTTTTTTAAATTGTGGTTTTGTGTGAATTGGTTCTGTGATGGCAATTAGTTTGGCTTTGTATTGTGAAATCATTTTTCCCTACGCATGGTGTACGTATGCAGAGGATGGCACCACAGTTTGTGTTATTATGATTGTCACATTTAGAATTGAAAGGCTACATCGTGGTACAGTGTGGGGGTAGTGGCTGGAAGTTTGCAACTTTTGTTCATCAAAGAAAATTGGATGGTTTAACATGGATGTGGACATTTGGGAATTAGAGAGTGAAACTTAAATGAAATGGAATAATGGCTATTTGGATGGGGTTTAGAAAAATGGTTTGGATTTAGAGAAAGAAAAGAAAAAAAAAAATATTTAAAATGAATAAAAATGGTTAACTGGATTTTGAATATTGGACATGGATAGGTAATTTGGAAATATGGGTATGAAATTGGATAGGTAAACATGGATATCCAAGTGGCTATTAAAAATATGGAAAGTTGGTTAACATAAAAAATGGATTTTATATAATGGACTCAAAATGGATGTTTGGAAATAGTTTGACAATGGATAACCAAAATTAAGAATGGATATTAAAAAAATGTGGGTTTAGGAATTGAATTTGGATATGATATCTTGGATATGAAGTATGGGTTTGGAAATTGCAAATGGATTAAAATATAGGTAAAATAAAAATGCGGATTAAAAAAATGGATTTATGAATTAGAAATGGTTTATGAATAAAAGAAAAGGTAAGTGGATAAAAAATGAAAATGGTCGATGGATTAAAAACAATGAGTTTGGATATGGATTATGGATAGAAAATGGATAGCCAACTGAATTCAGAACCAATCACCAACTTTCCACAAGCCTCTGACAAAATAGTCACAGCTACCACTGAACCATCTGGCCACTCACATGATCCACTGAAGAATCTCAACCGATAACTATCCCCCAGCTCAACTGTAAACAAGAACTCCAATTCTCCCTGGTATGCTGATAAACCTCGAAGAAGATGATTTGAACAGAGAAGAAATTAAAACCTGATTCGCACCAATGAACTTCTGACCTAAAGCCTTTTATGAATCCTCTGAATAAGGCCAATAAAAAAAACTTTCGATCCCATGTCCCAAGAACCAATGCAAATGATATGATTATGAATTATGACCTAAAAATGTAGATGAACGCGAAGCAAAAGCCAGAGAAGGTAGGGCAAATTTTGGGGTGCTACAGCTGCCCCTATTCAATCGACTTGGAACTGAAGGGATGATAGCAACTGCTTTCAGACATTTAATGTACAAGGTGATTGAATACAAAAAGCATCGCAAAATTTGCACTCTGTGGAGAATAAGAAAAAGGGATATAAACCCAACCAAATAAACTCTGCTTGGATAAAACTCTGATGATAACTATAATACTGGAGAGATGTCTTTTGTACGACGCCAGACGACTACTGGCTTGCCACACTGCGGGTGGACTTTAAGAATGTCTTTTTGAACGACGCCAGGCGACTACTGGCTTGCCATACTGTTGATGGACTTTAACAAATGTCTTTTTGAATGACGCCAGACGACTACTGGCTTGCCACACTGAGGGTGGACTTTAGAAATGTCTTTTTGAACGACGCCAGACGACCACTGGCTTGCCACACTGCTGGTGGACTTCAGCTGCTCTGCCATTCTAAACAATGGACCTTTACCAGTTCGTGCTGGATTTTTGCCAATCTGTCGTTGGACTTCAATGATTACCAAACAGGCTTTGGAATCTCAAAATTGCCATCCTCAGATGGACTTTTGCAGCTTTGCCAAATTAAACTTGGACTTTGATGCTTACCAAACCGGCTTTGGAAGCTTTGCCAAATGATCATCCCACCTGCTGGAACAATCACCTGCAATATTATCCCACATGCTGGAATAATGTGAACAAACTGTATATGACGATCATCCCACTGGCTGGAACAACCATCTGCCATACTATCCCACCGGCTGGAATAATATGAACAAAATGTATAAAATGATTATCCCACTGGCTGGAACAACCATCTACCATACTATCCCACCGGCTGGAATAATATGAACAAACTGTCTATATTGCCAAAATGAATTGGACTTTGAGTTGTAAATGAGCAAGGCTGAGAATTACACCACCGGCTGGGTAATATCATATGCTGACACTTTGTTGAAGAAGAGATTCCCTTTATCTATTTAGACCCTACTGGGGAAATTACTGTCAACATGTCGAACTCTGTGGGGAGAACTGCTCTAAAGCGTCTCATGCTGGGGAATGCCTTTTGAGAGGATTTTACAGAAGACCAAATGTCCTCCAACTCTACTGGGGATTATAGATCTGGAACATTCTCTGCCGGGGAAATTCAGATGCCCCATGCCTAGGAAGGTCAACTACTTGCCTTTTGCCCCAAATTACACAGTAGATCTGGAAAAAAAATCGTCCCAAAAGGATTTTACAGAAGACTTGGCATCTTCAAACTCTTGGATATTCACTGAGTCTTGACCATTAACTACAAGGTAGCTCTGCGAGGCAACTCTACTGGGGAAAAGAGAAATCCAAGCAGACAACTCTGTAGGGGAGACAACCTAACATCGTCAAGGGGTTGACGAAAAGAAAGGATATGCACCTGCCCACATCATCAAAGAATTGCCGGAAAGATAGCCTAACCGAAGAGAACGCATCGTCAAAGGGGTCTGACAGAAAGAAGACCTAACCGAAGGAAGCACATTGTCATAGGGATGACAGAAAGAAGATTCCACATTAGGAACACATCGTCATGGGGTTTGACGGAAAGAAATCTGAACAAAGATAAAACACTGTCATAGGGATGACAGAAAGAAAATTCCACCGTAGGGAAACACATTGTCATAGGGATGACAGAAAGAAAATTCCACCGTAGGGAAACACATTGTCATAGGGATGACAGAAAGAAAATTCCGTTGTAGGAACACATCGTCATGGGGATTGACGGAAAGAAAATTTAACCGAAGGGACACATCGTCATGGGGATGACGGAAGAAAAATCTGAACAAAGATAACACATTGTCATAGGGATGACAGAAAGAAAATTCCACCGTAGGAACACATCGTCATGGGGATGACGGAAAGCAAATATGAACATATCCGAAGGTACGAAACCTGAGCTCGGAACACATCGTCAAAGGGTTGACAGAAAGGAGCTGAAAACATCCGAAGGTACGAAACCTGAGCTCGGAACACATCGTCAAAGGGTTGACGGAAAGAATACTCGACCAAAGGAGTCACATTGTCATATGGATGACAGAAAGAATACCTGACTTAGGGATCACATTGTCATGGGGATGACAGAAAGAAAACCATACGCAGAAACACATCATCAAAGGGGTTTGATGGAAAGGAAACCTGACCGAAGTGCCGTCATCAAGAGGTTGATGGACAAAGACTGGTCGAGGGTAAGATCGACGTATGATCTACGACCCAAAAGAAAGGTAATCGGCTGGGTTGATTGTAATGTCTGCTGGGGATGTGTCACCGTCTTGACTGGAATTTGATTTGGGCTTTCGTGCAAGGTACCAAACCTGGCTTATGCTTCGCATGCATATGTTTGAATTTTCTTTCTATGGCGTAATGCTCCATATCAAATGGAAATGCTATGCGATTTGAGGATGCAATGATTACTACATGCAAAATGCCGACATATGCTCGGGCTACCGGGGAGGAAGAATGTGCTAAGTACAAATGAACTTTGCTGGTAAGGACAGGTGAAACCTGATGGTGATTGTTTTTCAAAGGCAAAATCTTTTTGGGTACCAATGGGGATTGGATTTTGAATGAAGTGCTAATAGGGATTGGACCTCAGGTTTGAAGGGAACGCCAAAAGGGATAGGCTTTCAGGTTTTTGACATATGCCAGCAAAGTGGGCTGTGAATGAAGGTGCCGAGCAAGGTTGGGCTATAGATTTGTTGTTTGGTTTTACAAAGGCTTCATGCAATGCTATGCTGATGATTATGCAATGACAATGATTATGCAACAATGTTTATGATATACAACAGGACCACTCCAGCAAAATAAATGCTGAAGAGACGAGGCCAACTCCACTGGGGATGACAAACTGAATCGCCTTCGAGGTCATAACTGCTCGAGATCCCGACGAAACCTCTATTCTGCAGGAACCTACTGGAATATGAATAACAAATGTCTACTGGAGAAACCTCCCAGGAATCTGCGGAAGAAAAGTGCCAATGAATATCGACCTTTGACTTGCTGGGGAAAGCTAACCGCCGCCCAAAAATATGCTTGGGGATAATGGTTGATGATATCAGCTCTGCTCGGGAACAAGATCAGACTTACTCCTCTGTTGGAAATTTACCTTCTACCCTTACTCCGTTGGGGAGACGGAAGCAACTTTGCCGCAGACTGGGGAAGCACAGACCTAACACTCTTATCCTGTATGGTAATATGAACTCTTGCTGAAGAGCAATAAACTTCGCCAAGCTGGCTAGGGGAGAGCGAACTCCTGAACTCTTGCTGGGGAGAATGATTCACAATCTTCACAATGCTCTGCTGAATGTGACAAAACTTCAGCTATCTCTGCTAGGGAGAGAGACTCTACTGGGGTCGTCACGTGTCAGCTATCAACATGGGCCTTGTAGACGTGATATGACAAAAGAGGTGCCCCGATGCAGCATAACCTGTAAATGAACATGTCTTTAAGATCCGGCATATCTTGCCCCATGACTTTGATTAACCGTCCTCCGGAGAGAATAACTTCTTGCACTCTTAGGGTGACCTGCCCCAGCCTTGAAATGAGTTGTGCCCCTGACTGTCTGATCTATGAAAGAGCACCTTTGACTAACTGACTTCGAGAGATTTGTTGAACCTCGACTTGATTGCCCCAAATTCTCAACATAGTTGCCCCAGATTAACTGAATCTTGGAATGGATCACCCATTTGATATGACTTGCCCCTGCTCAACGGAGTACTCGGGCACTTTGCACCTTAGATTAATCAATCTTTCCATTGTAGAGACTCTCCTGATCGAGCACTTACTCGCAAGTAAAACTGTTCGTTTGGAAAATGACAATTTTAATGCAATGCATATGACAGTTTTGAAATCCAAGTGTGTTCACTGGAAAAATGTTATGACATGTGGTGAACAAATCACTTAGTAGAATGTCACATTGATACCAACATGAATGGTAAGAAGATCCTTTTAGGAGTCAGGTTCGACGCGATCTTTACCGAAGTATGCTTTTGAAACAACCCTGCTTCAATTAGGTCTTTCGAAGGTTGTAACGTGGCCTGGTTCGCGGTTTTAAGAAAGAAAGGATATAAGGCTCAAAGTTTTGTTTTAACCCACCCATTCTCCTTGATGTTCTCCAGTCCTACATTCAGCTAACTTGACACATACGCTCACCTTTCAAAAAGGTTAATGAATGGTATGAGGATAGAAGGAACCCATACGGTTTTCGGAGTGACGGTCACCCCTTTTGTCTTTGGTGTCTGTGGTCACACGCCTTGTTCTTTGCTCGAGGATTTTTCTTTTTTTTTTTTTTAATCCTTTTCGCTTTTCGTTCTTTTGTTTTTTTTTATTTCCCTGATCTTGCCTGGACTGATTCCTTTTTTGATTTTTTTTCAATTTTGAAGTCCAGCGGGATGCCCTAACTTTTGCCTAAGTAACTTGTTTTCAAGTTTTGACTTAGCGGGCTTTTTCCTTTTTCTCTTTTGATTCTCTTTTTTTATTTTATTTTTTGAACTAATCGTGTGACACAGGTTTGTCTTGACTTGTAAAGGGCTGTGACCGTCTCACTCTTTAGTTGGTGAGGGATAACCGCAGATGTAATTGATCCTCGAACGGAACACTCCTTTTAAAATTTGAACGCACGGTCAAATTATCTGACACCTACCCTGCCCCAGGTTAAGATTGAGGGTTTTTCATTTTTAGAAAGAAACTCCTACTACTAGGCTCAACGGGGTTTACAAGGGATTATCTTCCTTATATCTCCAGTGTTTAGGAATTGAAACAAAGCCTGTACATCATCAACAGGGTTTTTGTTCAAAAGCATACAATCGGAAGTTTTGCGCCTTTCAATTTCATCATCCTCCCTAGGATCCTGCTTAAACCAGCATATGATATCGATAAAAAGTATGAGTGAACACGACTGGATTTAATCAAAACATGCATATTCATTCCATTATCATTATCAATCGAAAACAACAAGTTTTACAAATGAGTTTGTACATTTTAACAAAAAAGAAACTACTAATGCAAAGAAATGACATGATCTAAATGGTTGCCAGCTTTGAGGAATTGGGCTTTCCAAGCTTGATTTGCTAATGAGCTAGCCATCTTCAGTATTGCTCGTCGAAGTCAGTCTGATGATCATCTGCACTACCGCTCTCGGTGACTTCTTCCATATCCTGAACTGATGAACCCACATAACTGGACGAAGGAGAGTCGTGGATCTGAATGCCCTGAGGTGTGAAGGAGAACATATTGGAGTCAAGAAGAGTCTGAACTTTGCTCCTGAGCACCTTACAGTCTTCAGTTGAATGCCCCTGTGCCCTAGCATGATAGTCACAACGGGCGTTGATATCAAAACCTGGTGGATACGGAAAAGGCACTAGCTTCAATTCCTTCGGCACTATCAATCCACCTCTGATCAAATCCGGCAACATCTGACTATACGACATTGGCAAATGAGTGAAATGCCTCTCTGGCTTCCTTGGCCTTTGTCGGGCGTGCTGACGCGGCTGACGGCGATATGACCGTTGATTCTGAGGTCTCTGATTTGCAGAAGAATATTGTCCTAGATACGAAGACCCATAAGATTGTTGACTCTGAACAGTTGATATGTCTGAACACTGAGAACGAGGTGGTGAAGATTCCTGCATAGAACTATTTTCTTCCTCGAATTCTTCCTGAGAACTAACAACTGATTCATTTTCACTAGCTTGGAAGTTCGAGACGCCTTGGAGCTTTCCACACTTAACCAGGCTCTCGATACGTTCTCCCACCATCACCAGGTCAGAAAATTTTGTTGCCCCAGTGACAATCATCTTTTCCAAGTACGGCCCTTGCAAGGTATCCATGAACAAATCAACCAATTCTCTATCCGAAAGTGGTGGTTGAACACGAGCGGCTAACTCTCTCCATCTCTGAGCATACTCTCGGAATGATTCATTATCTGCCTGAGACAAGTCTTGCAAATGCATCCGGCTGGGAGCCATATCAAGATTATAATCGTATTGCTTCACAAAGGCGTTGGCTAGATCTGACCATGATCGGATGCTACCACTCTGCAACTGCATATACCAATACAAAGATGCCCCACTCAGACTGTCTTGGAAACAGTGGATCATGAGCTTGTCATTGTCGACATGTGAGGTCATTCTTCTGCAGAACATCACCAAATGTAGTTTTGGGCAGCTATCCCCTTTGTATTGCTCAAACTTCGGCATTTTAAACTTTGGAGGCATCACAAGGCCAGGTACCAGACACATGCTCGAAGCATTCAAATCAAGAGTATCACGCCTCTCCAGGGCTTTAATTTTCTCGTCCAACACACGGTATCTTTCATCATCAACAGATCGTGGGTCATTAGGGTTCATCTTCGGAACTACCCCTTGGACATCTGGCATAGAGAAGGCAAAACTCTGATAATCTGTGGCATTAAGAGAAGAAGAATGTCCGTCTCGGAAGATGGTACGCTCGTGTATAGCATGATTCTCAACCGGGACCTGCACAGGCTGAGCTTGAGCAACATTGTTCACCGGAGGTGGAATGACATTCTCATTTCTTTGAATATTGGCATCTCCCCTTGTCATGGCGGCCATAGCTTCCATAAGTTGGTCCAACTGATGCTTCATTAATTCAACATCGGCCCTAGTCACAAACTGATTCTGCTCCCCAGAGTTCATGATTCTTCCAGAAGCTGGTTCAAGTCCAATACAAAAGTCGGGAAATCAAACTGCAGTTCAGATAAAGGATGGATGAGCTCACTGGTCTGTCCTGGAGAAAGATATGCAAAATGATGCAAGATGCAAATGCAAATGCAATATGAATGCAGCAGACATGGGATCAAAGCTTCCACATATTCTGAATAACTGCTGTGCTGTTGACTGAATAAGTTCACAGGTTTGCTCTGAAGAGCATACCGGAATACCAGAATACCAGAATATCGGCCTAATCAGAGCACCGACCCAATCAGAATACCGGGATGGCCAGAATGCCAGAATACCATAATACCAGGCTGATGAGTCCACACTGATAGGAAATCCAGAATACCGGGTATGTTGAAGGTCAAGGTTACCTGCAAACCTGTAAACAACCCGCCCCTCTCACATGTGGGTACTAGGATGTTCAGTATCCCGGGCTCTCAGGTCGAGAAATGATGATACGTTCACCATTTCTGGTTTGGCATCATCATCAATTGAGGATGCCTCAACTGATTCTCCAAAACGAAAGGTCCTCAGCTTCTGGCACTGAGGTCGAGAAGCAATATTACATTCATCCCTCAGGGTACAGTACTATCGCCAATCGAGGAGTGCCTCTGCTGATTCTCTTTCAAAAAGGGATGTCCTATAGCAAGTTCCCAGCATTGGGTCCTCGGATCGAGAATGTGCAATGGGTTTGCCACGGAATGTGGTCTGCCACTGTCACAACTCGGGAGGAGTGCCGCAACTGAGTCCTCGGGAATGGTCACCAGAGTCGACAGTTCCTCAAGAGAATAACCACTGGCCTGCATAACATGCAGTAGCAGAAAGCTCCTGATAGAACCTCGTCTGGTTGTGGGTCTCATGAACAACAATACGTGGTCACCACCACGCAAGCGTCATGACTATCCACTCTAATACCTATGTGTGTACTCAAGCCTTGGTAGTGGGCTTATCTCTCAGAACACCCTGCCCGCCAAACAGAAAACAACAGCACGATCCAGCACAATAATGATATGTAATGCAGTAAATGCGATAAATACAGTAATGTACAGTAAAGCAGCAATACGGTAAATAATAATACCATACAACAGTAAATACCGCAAACAAAATACACCCAATGAAAGAAAAGCAAACAAGCGCTAGGATTGACTCGCTAAGGTAGATTGTCATCAGCAGAGTCCTGAGATGCTTCCCCAGCAGAGTCGCCAGCTGTCGCTCCCGGGATTTTCATCCAAGTACAAACGCGAAAGTGGCACCAAACAGAGTCGCCAGCAATGTGTATTTATCCCATGAGAGGGAAAGGAAACACCGCATAAACCTGAGAGAAAGGAAAAGCATGGTCTTACGACCAAGAGAACTGGGTTCGGGAGTCGGTTACGCGCGGGGAAGGTATTAGCACCCCCACGCGTCCATCGTACCCGATGGGATCCACGCTTGTTGTTTCGATCAAAGGGTGTAAAGAAAGGATACTGGAGAAGGAACTGAAAGAAAGAAAGGAGAAAGAAAAGAAAAGGGACGGGAAACAAATGTAGGGAAAATTAAAGAAGTGCTCGCATGGGCCCTACCCCACTGCCTACGTATCTCATCGGGAGCATGAGAATCAGAGCGACGTAGTTCCCCTCACTAGGGAAAGTTGTTTGTGTTTTTTAGAGAACGGCTTACGTTCTAGCTCAGGTGTTGCAGGCTCTCTGGTCCGAGTGCGTTACCATCTTGCAAGAGAACGAGTAGAAGCGCGTTCGTACGCTAAGAGTGAATGAGGTGAGAAAAGAATTCCCGAAGGAAAGACGTTATTGTTTGTTTTTGTCTTTTAGAGTTTTTTCATCTGTTTGCATATGATAGTGTATCTGAATCTTAGTCATTGGAATGTGTACATTCTCACATTCCAAGATGGAATGAGTAAGAAAGCACACTAAGAGTGAAGAAGACCCCCACACTTAGTTCCAATTGTCAAGGTTCAAACACACTAGCATACTTGTGTTTATTAAGTGTTTTTGTTGATTAAGAAATGAAGAAGTGTTTTTTATTATTTGCACCTTCAACAAGTATTGCATTTAAGTCCCTCATACAAGATCAAATGTTTAACACATTGACCCAAGATGGGCTATATGCTACACCTTCTAAGATTACAAGAGAAGACCCCTTATAATCTTTTCTTTATATGAAAGGCCTAAATGCAATAAATGCCTACCTTTATTATATGTTTTGAATTTTCTTTGAGATGAGAAGATGAAAGACTCAAGAGAGAAGAAAGGTAAAAATCTATGTGAACTAAGACTCAATCCTGATTGATTAGTCAAGGGGAGTGATCCTAATGGTTTGTGAGGTAAGAGAACCTAATCCTAAAAGAGAAAGAGGGACATAAGAAGCAACTTACTTCCAAGATGGAAGTTAAGTTGATCTTAAAGAGGGATGAAGAAAATTAAGTGAGCAAAGAAACAATTAATCAGGAATTAATCACAAAGTACTCAAGATAAGGCAATCAAAATCATGGTAAAAATAACCAAGCTAGAATTAAAATGCTAAGTAAAAAATCATGATTAAATTCTAACAAGAAAATATTAATCTAATATTAACTCTAACTCTAAAATTAATTCTAAAGTTAATTCCAAGTTAATTTCTAAACTAATTCTAAAATTATAAACTAAATAAAAGAAAATTAGTTCTAAAACTAATTCTAGAATTAAAAACTAATATATCCTAAAAGTAATCCCAATTAATTTCTAATAAAATCTAATTGACTAAAATAGTTCTAAACTAAAATATAAAGTCTAGCCTAGTCCAAGTTAATTTCTAATCTACTTAGAATCAATATTAATTTCTAAGTTTACAAACTAATTCTAATCAAGATTAAAAACTAAACAAAAATCCTAATTTCTCATTAAAACTAAATACCACTAATTAGAATAAAATTCCAAAATTAAACCATTCTAATTATCCTAAATTAAAATTAGCAAAACAATAAAAAATGAAAACCAAAATTAACTAAACAATGGGTGCCAACAGTATTAAGGGTGTGAAAAGTAATAGGGTGGTGTTATTGGTTTGAGGTGAGTGGGCTTTATGATCATAAACCAGGGGGTGCACATAGAATTTTGGAGGTGGGAAAATAAAAAAGCTAATGGGCCTAGGCCCGGTTTACAATGTGAAGTTCTAAAAAACCCTATCAAAAGATATCAGCTAACTAAACACCACACCTTCCATCCCCAAATGGCCACTCTCCCTTCACAAACGGCGCCGCCACACCATCACCGCGAAACTCCCTCCGTCCGTCACCATCCTTTTCGTCCAACATGCTCTTCCAAACCGACTTCGCTTCCTTCATCTCCCTCGTCATCATCTCAACCTCGCTCATCTCCCTTCTCCGTTCGTCATCACCTCCATCTCACTTTCTTTCTCCGTTCACCAAAACGACGCCAAAAAATGCTCGCCATCACCATCTCCGTCGCCCTCACAGAGTCTCTGTTCTCAAAGTTCGCCGTCCAACATTAAAACAACGTCGCACCGGAAACTTCGTTCTCCGCTTCAACATCTCGCAATCGCGATCCAAGGAAAACACTCGCACTCGACAAAAATGGAATTCGATCACCACCACACCAGCTCGAAGAGGAAGACACGGAAACTCTACAACAGTTTCTGACCAAACGAAGCAACGACCTCACTTTCTAATCGCTTTTCCCTTCTGTGACTCAGACCCTCAACATTCACACACTCGAATTCGGAATCAAGAACAAACAACAAGCCATAACCACATCGCGAGCTAAAAGCTACAATTTATCGATTCACAGAGAAAGAAACAACGAGGAAGTTCGATGAGCTTACCGACCGGAGACAGTCCGGTGCTTCTTCAACTTGGCGAATAGAACAGAAAACCAGAGGTAATCGCTTCCTTCTTCGCTCTACTTCTGATTTGCCAATTCTCTTTGCGTGATGCGAATCTTGAATTGGTGATACGTTGAAATTCTATTGAATTATTCTTGCGTATTCTCGTTGCGTTGAATTACGTTGCAGATGCTTCTTCTGAGAACGTTAACAAAAATGAATTTTATTGCGGGTTGAAGACTTTGACCGATGGAAGCTTGAAGTTTGAAGAAGGTGAATTGAATCTGAGATGAGATGATGACGCCGTCACAAACTCGATTCAGGTATAGATCTCGTTGATGTCACCTTTTCTCTTCTTTATTTCAGGTTCTACGAATCGATGGATATTGAAGTTTGGTTGAACGGGGGTGAATTAAAGCGTATGGATGATGATGGAGAACTGTTGAAACGGAATCTTAAGGAGCTGAATTTGACGATTACAGCGTGAAATTGGAGGTTGAAGAAAATGAAAAAAATGGATGAAGTTGCAGAAAAGTTGGAGAAGATGAAGATTGTGTAGAATGAGACTTGAGAAATTATGTAGAATGAAGAAAAACCTGAAGAATGAAGAGGATGATGTTTTTATAGCAGGAATCAGGGAGGGTAAAATAGGTTTTTCACACTGAAATTCAGTTACAATTCTGTTAGAGTTGGTTAGAGGTTTGTTAGAGTGAAGGTTAGAAATTTTTGCTAGGAAACTTGTCAATGAAGATTAGTGATAGCAGTTCTGTTATATATCTTCTGTTATAATCTCTAATGCAGTGTATTTGTCAATTTTCTGGTGTAAAATGGTTTTTTTTAAATTGTGGTTTTGTGTGAATTAGTTCTGTGATGGCAATTAGTTTGGCTTTGTATTGTGAAATCATTTTTCCCTACGCATGGTGTACGTATGCAGAGGATGGCACCACAGTTTGTGTTATTATTATTGTCACATTTAGAATTGAAAGGCTACATCGTGGTACAGTGTGGGGGTAGTGGCTGGAAGTTTGCAACTTTTGTTCATCAAAGAAAATTGGATGGTTTAACATGGATGTGGACATTTGGGAATTAGAGAGTGAAACTTAAATGAAATGGAATAATGGCTATTTGGATGGGGTTTAGAAAAATGGTTTGGATTTAGAGAAAGAAAAGAAAAAAAAAATATTTAAAATGAATAAAAATGGTTAACTGGATTTTGAATATTGGACATGGATAGGTAATTTGGAAATATGGGTATGAAATTGGATAGGTAAACATGGATATCCAAGTGGCTATTAAAAATATGGAAAGTTGGTTAACATAAAAAATGGATTTTATATAATGGACTCAAAATGGATGTTTGGAAATAGTTTGACAATGGATAACCAAAATTAAGAATGGATATTAAAAAAATGTGGGTTTAGGAATTGAATTTGGATATGATATCTTGGATATGAAGTATGGGTTTGGAAATTGCAAATGGATTAAAATATAGGTAAAATAAAAATGCGGATTAAAAAAATGGATTTATGAATTAGAAATGGTTTATGAATAAAAGAAAAGGTAAGTGGATAAAAAATGAAAATGGTCGATGGATTAAAAACAATGAGTTTGGATATGGATTATGGATAGAAAATGGATAGCCAACTGAATTCAGAACCAATCACCAACTTTCCACAAGCCTCTGACAAAATAGTCACAGCTACCACTGAACCATCTGGCCACTCACATGATCCACTGAAGAATCTCAACCGATAACTATCCCCCAGCTCAACTGTAAACAAGAACTCCAATTCTCCCTGGTATGCTGATAAACCTCGAAGAAGATGATTTGAACAGAGAAGAAATTAAAACCTGATTCGCACCAATGAACTTCTGACCTAAAGCCTTTTATGAATCCTCTGAATAAGGCCAATAAAAAAAACTTTCGATCCCATGTCCCAAGAACCAATGCAAATGATATGATTATGAATTATGACCTAAAAATGTAGATGAACGCGAAGCAAAAGCCAGAGAAGGTAGGGCAAATTTTGGGGTGCTACAGGTTCTACTGGCATAATATGTTACATGTAATCTTTTATCTTTTCTCTGACCTAGAACGACTCCTACAGCATAATCACTGGCGTCACACATTATCTCAAACAGTTCAGACCAATCAGGGGGTTTCATAATGGGTGCTGAAATCAATGCTTGCTTCAAAAGGTTGAATGCCTCATTGCATTTTTCATCAAAGATGAATTCGGCATCTTTCATTAACAGGCCAGTTAAAGGTTTTGTTATTTTGGAGAAGTCCTTGATGAAACGGCGGTAGAATCCAGCGTGTCCAAGGAAACTTCTAACTTCCTTGATAGTCTTGGGTGGTTTTAGGTTCTCTATAACTTCTATTTTTGCTTTATCTACCTCTATACCTCTTTCGGAGATTATATGTCCTAAAACAATTCCTTCGGTCACCATGAAATGGCATTTTTCCCAATTCAGTACAAGGTTCACCTCCACACATCTTTCCAGGATTTTCTCGAGGTTGATAAGACAATTTTGGAAATCAAAACCACAAACCGAGAAATCATCCATAAATACTTCCATGATTCCATCTAGATAATCTGCAAAGATTGACATCATGCAACGTTGGAAAGTAGCAGGGGCATTATAGAGTCCAAAAGGCATTCGTCTGTAGGCAAAAGTTCCAAAAGGGCATGTAAAGGTAGTTTTTTCTTGATCTTCTGGATGTATAGGTATTTGGAAGAATCCCGAATACCCGTCTAGATAGCAGAAGTAAGAATGTCTGGCAAGACGTTCTAACATCTGGTCTATGAACGGTAAAGGGAAATGATCCTTCCTAGTTGCTTTATTTAACTTTCTATAGTCTATGCACATACGCCAACCTCATTCTATCCGCTTTGCTATTTGTTCACCTTTCTCATTTTGCACAACTGTGATGCCTCCCTTCTTGGGTACCACATGCACAGGGCTCACCCACTTACTGTCCGAGATCTGATATATTATACCTGCTTCTAGCAACTTCAGAACTTCCTTCTTGACAACATCACTCAGTATAGGGTTTATCCTTCTCTGGTGTTCTCTGGAAGGTTTTGAATCTACTTCGAGTGAAATCTGATGCATGCATACGGATGGACTTATACCTTTCAGATCAGAGATATTATATCCTAAGGCTGAGGGATATCTTCGTAAAACGTCCAAGAGTTGATCTATTTCTTTTTGTCTCAAGCCAGCACTAACTATAACCGGACGATTCATTTCTTCATCAAGAAACTCATATCTCAGGTTCTTAGGCAGTTCCTTAAGTTCCAAGGTTGGTTTAATAGGGCAAGGCATAGGATCTGGGGTAAGGGATAAACATTCGTAAAGGTTATCATCGATGTAGGGTTTCTTATAATTGTCATCTTCCAAAATAAGAGTTGATGGCAACTTAATTGTTTCAATGACTTCTTCTTGCTCTAACTCCCTAACACATTCATCAATGATATCTATTGCATAACACGCGTCTCCTATCACAGGTGCCATAAGAAATTTTGAAAGTATAAATTCTATCTTCTCATTCCCTACCTCAAAGGTTAGCTTCCCCTTTTTGACATCTATTATGGCTCCAGCAGTCGATAAGAATGGTCTACCTAGAAGAATTGGTATGTCATCATCTTCTTTAATGTCCATGACAACAAAATCAGTAGGGATAAACAGCTGACCTATCCTAACAGGGACGTCTTCAAGTATGCCTATCGGATATTTAACAGATCTATCGGCTAATTGAAGTGACATCTTGGTAGGTTGCAACTCTCCTAAATTTAACCTTTCGCAAACCGCTAAGGGCATTAAGCTCACACTAGCTCCTAAGTCTAGAAAAGCTTTTTCGATGACATGACTCCCCAAAATACAAGGAATGGAAAAGTTTCCAGGATCTTTATCCTTTCTTGCTAATTTATTTTCGGCAATAGAATTACATTCCAAGGGTTTCGGATCATCAAGTCTACGTTTATTGGTAAGGATGTCTTTGAGAAACTTTACGTAGGATGGTATTTGGGTAATGGCTTCTGTGAACGGGATTTCTACGTGAAGTTTTTCTATAACTTTAATGAATTTCTGATACTGATTATTGATCTGGGTTTGTTTAAGTCTTTGTGGATATGGTATTGGGGGTTTGTATGGCGGGGGTGGTATATAGGTTTTGTCTTTGGGTTCTTCTCCTTTTTCTTGACTTTCCTGGTTTACAGATTCCTCTGGTTTCTTCTTTTTATCTGGGATGTTGTCATCTTTCTTAGAAGTTTTGGGATCACTCAACCTTGGGTTACAAGGTTCATCATAAGCGGTCCCACTTCGTAGGGTAATGGCATTTGCTTGTCCTTTCGGGTTTTGTTGAGGTTGTCCAGGGAATTGTCCTCCAGGTGTGGTCTGAGGGGCTTGGTTTAAAGCTACCTGCGAGATTTGGGTTTCAAGCATCTTATTGTGAGTGATTATTTGGTCAACCTTGGTTCCTAACTGGGTAATTAGTTCGTTAACATGAATGTTTTGGTTCATGAACTCCTTGTTTTGTTGGATTTGAGCAGCGACAAAATTATCCACGATTTTCTCAAGGCTCGGTTTTGGTGGTACAGGTTGCATAGGTTGATTTGATCTTGGGGCTTGATAACTTGATTGTCTCGGAGGGGCAGTATTTTGGATAGGGTTATTATTCTTATAGGAAAAGTTTGGGTGATTCCTCCATCCAGGGTTATAGGTATTTGAAAATGGGTTCCCTTGGGTGTAGTTCACTTGTTCAGAGCTGGTCTCGTTTAACAGACTGCATTTTGCGGATTGGTGTCCTTTCGTCCCACATATCTCACAATTTGACGAAACTGCGGCTGCAGTATTCGGGGTTGTACACATATGCTCAACTTTTAGGGCTAATGCGTCCATTTTAGCTTGCATCATGTCTATAGAGCTTAACTCGTGTATTCCTCCTTGGGCTTCCTTCTTTTCCACTGTCGCTCGTTCTACTCCCCATGATTGATGGTTTTGGGCCATATCTTCGATAAGGGCACTAGCTTCAGGGTAAGGTTTGTTCATCAGTGCGCCACCGGCGGCGGCGTCGATGGTCATCTTAGTGTTATAATGAAGTCCATTATAGAAGGTTTAAATGATTAACCAATTTTCTAAACCATGATGTGGGCATGCTCTTAACAGCTCTTTATATCTCTCCCAGGCTTCGAACAACGATTCTCCTTGGTTTTGGGTAAATCTAGTTATTTGGTTTCGAAGAACAGCGGTCTTACTCGGGGGAAAATATCTGGCAAGGAATTCTTTTCTAAGGTCTTCCCAACTTGTTATGGAATTTGGTGGAAGGGAATCTAACCAAGATAGGGCCTTATCTCTGAGGGAAAAAGGAAATAATCTTAAGCGAATCGCCTCAGGAGGGGCTCCATTGGTTTTAAAGGTGTCTGCTAGTTGGAGAAAGTTTTTCAAATGTTGGTTTGGGTTCTCTGTAGCAAGACCTGCGAATTGTCTCTGTTGTACTAACTGCATCAGGGATGGTTTAAGTTCAAAATTGTTAGCTGGTATGGCTGGATTTACTATACTAGAACTAGGTTCCTCGTTGGATGGTTGGGCGAAATCCTTAAGAGGTCTTTGATTTTGATCTTCGGCCATAGGTTTCCTAAGTTTACGGAAATATAAACGTGCGCGAGCGTAACATTCTGGTTCAGCTAAAGGGTCTACTAAACTTCCGGTACTACGAGTTTTTCGCATTGACCGGCGGGTAACTTCCTTAGTCTAAACGGTATAACAACAGGGTACGAAATTTGACGAAATTGGTCCCCGGAAACGGCGCCAAAAACTTGATGCGTGTTTTTTCGCAAGTGTACGAACGCGTCAGAGTAATATAAAAGATTATCGTATCCACAGAGACCAAGTGTCAATCTATCGCTGTCTATTGTTAAGGTGTGTATCTAAGGTGATTGAAAATAGTAGTTTTGAAGAGTGCACGGTAGTAAATAAAGTAATTAAAATTAATTGATAAAGACAGGTTCGAATGCAATTCACACAACCAATTGATAATCCAAGTACTTGCTAATAGAACTACTTACGGGCAATGTATTCTACTTTGAAAAGAACTAATTTGACAGGAACTGTCGCTTTCGCGTATTCAGAACCGAGTTGTACCCCCTAATCACACCCTCTTATTGTCACGGATAAAAAGGCGCGCATTGCGTTAGAGTAGTAAACCTATTTTTAAGAAATATAGTATCTTGACCAAGTTGAAAAGTATTTTAACCTGGATTTTCTAAAAAAAAGAGGTTCTTACGAACCAGACTTTAAACTTCTTAACGCGTCCGAAAATGGTTTTAAAATCTCTTTTCCTTTTAACTTAAAAACTCCTAATAAACTAAACAAAGCGCTTTCGCTGTTTATGAAATAGTTTAAAAACAATTAAGTTTAGATAGGCGTTGGACGGCTTTCAACAGAATTTAAGAACAGGAAAACTTATATTGAAAGTTAAAATAGCCCTTAAGTGTTTCCACTAACAATTGTACAGATTATCGGTTCGGTTATGATCTTCACATTCTAACCTTTATAAAATTAGCCAGACATGGTAAAGTAAAAGTTCATTTTTAGATTTTTCATAAAAAAGGTATTTAAGTGCGAGTGCGGAAAGTAAATGAAAGTAGTGCGAGTGCGGAAAGTAAATGAAAGTAGTGCGAGTGCGGAAAGTAAATGAAAGTAAAGTAGTGCGGAAAGTAAATGAAATTAAAAGATAGTGCAAGAAATAAAGTTGACAAAAGGTAAAGTAATAAAAACCTGCTCCAATCGGAGTGGTTGAATAAAATGCGAACTGAAAGTAAAATGGCGGCAGGATTAACTTCCTTCCAGAGTGCTCCAAGACTTAATCTCACAGGCTCTTACAGACTCGATCTCTCGAATGTAGTAACACCTCGATGTGAAACGATTACCACTATTACACTGATATATGCTTATGAACAACTAAACTTGGATGAAGAAAAACGAAAATCTAAAGTCCTATTTATAGGCAAGGAAACATGTGGAAAAGACAAGGATGCCCCTAGCATTTGAATTTGGGCGGGAACTTGTTTTGCTCTTGTGGCGCCCGCCACAACACCATGGCGCCCGCCATGAGTGTAAAATTGCTTGGGCAGTTGGAGATCGTGGGGAAAAACAGTTGGGAGGAGTTTGAGACATGGCCTACGTCATGGAAGACCCTGTGGCGGCCGCCAGAGTGGATGCCATAAGTGCAAAATGCTGATTTTCTCTATTTTAGCTCATTTCGGCTCCTTTTTCGCTCCTTTTCTCGCTCGGGGCTCCGATTAGACTAAAAACCTGAAAACAAAGAAAAACATAATAATAACATAATAAAATGACATTAAAAGACTAAGAATGCATGCGAAATCGGAGTCAAAAATACGGTGAAATTCAGTGTCATCACCTAAAAAGTGGGATTATAGGGCATGGCTTAGAGTTTGGCTTAAGACAAGTTTGTGAAAATGGCATAAAATCCCTCCTTGTGACCCCAACTTCCTCTCTTCGAAACTCTCAGCTCAAGAAGGCTATGGAGGAGTTCTTGTACTTTTTGAAAAGCCCAAAACATGCTCTAAAACTTTCATTTTTAACAAAAATTCTTAATCTAAAGGGATCATAATGAAAACTGGCCTCAAAGATTGATGCTTCAAAAGATCAAAAGTTGCCTTGAAAAATTTCTGTGTCCAAAGATTTCTTCAAACTTTGAAGCCTCATAACTCAAAAGCAAAGCATTTTTTAAGGTTTCCACGTCTCATACAAAGTTGTAGTATGTTCTAAGGGCTTTAATTTGAGCTTTGGAGCACAGAGAATGGCTGTGTAGATTGGGAGTTATGATCTTTCAAAGTTGGCCTCAGAATTAGGGTTTTTTCTATACTTAGAAAAATTTCAAGTTTCTTTAAATTTACCCCTTTTGCAAGAAACCTCCCAAATCTTGGTTTTTCATGCTCAAACTCATTGATTAAACATGTCTTGATGAAATTTGGCTTAATGACTTCAATTTGGACCAAAAACCCTAAAAGTCACAGGGTTGACTTTGTCAGATGAAGCTTGTGTACCATGTGAATTCAACTGTGTGATCTTCAATGATTTTGTATTCTTGAATCTTTCAATCATCAGGATGGACTCTAAAGATGTTTATGAGTGTCTTGGATCATGTCCCAAGGCTTGGCATCATGATTTGACCAAAAGTCAAGGCACAATTGACTTTTTCCTGATGAAACCCTAGTTTGTGGCTAGATGAACTTGGGCTTCATAGAACTTGTAATGAGACCATCTTGTACTTGATTCTTAACAAGGAGAAGCCTCTTGAGTGTATGTAAGCTTGAGGGTTGATGATCATTCCAAAACGTTGACTGATCATGTGAGGATTCCCTTGATTTCCTTGAGCAAAACCCTAATTTTGATGAAACCAAACAAGAAACAACTTGAACAATGGTTAGGGTTAGCAATGCAATGCTTGAGTGCTCCTAGAATGATGATAGAATCTAGGGTCAAAATATGGGATATGACACTAAGCAATAATTACTCAAGGTATCCACAAGTATTCAACATGACGACATAACTCGACGCGTACTAAGTACATATCCATGCACCAAATAGTTGGAAATTCGGTACCAAAAATAATTTTAAAATAAATTACGTCTAACCAGCTTTCCAACGATTCGAACCATGCGTCGATCGGACACTTACCGCTCGAGTTATGAATTTTTGAAGTTTTAGAAATAATTCTGCCAACTGCCCCTCGCTGAGGCTCGCCCGGCGAAACAGTCTGTTCGCCTCTCATCTCGCCCGGCAAAGCTCCAGCAAATTTGCTTCGCCTGGCGATGCAGAAGGGTCGCTCGACGAAAGCCTTATGACAGCAACTTCCTGTTGCATTTATTCCAACACTCATATGATTTAACATATTTTCACAATACGACAATAATACATCACAATAGATATTACCTACACCAAATCATAGTATTTCAACATCATAAACCATCATAAATTATCAAGATAGCATGTAACATATTTGCACACGCACATCACCAAATCATCATCATGAATCACATCATTTACGTCAAAACAACATCATTAACAAATCACCACAATAAAACATCATAATCAACATCATGCTTATTATCAAATAGCACATCATTGCATATCAACATGTGAAAAATCAATCTCATAAACAAATAGGCAATGGAATCGTGCATCAAAATAATCATATAATTCAATCATAATGTAGTTCATCACAGCAGCTTTCCAACGCTTCGAATGACACGTCAAACGGACTCACGAAACTCAAGTTACGACACTTCGAAGATTCAATCTACTGCCCTCGCTTGAAGCTCGCTTGACGAATCTGGGGAGACTGCCGGTGAGACAACACTGCTCAGCCTGCGATTTTCTACGGTTGGTGGCCTTCCGGACCTCCAAATTCAATCCTTAAAAAATCCCAGTTTCGTAATTAAAAATCCTACGATTGTATAACATTTATAACAGCATATAACACTTATTTAGGGGTCCCAATCATCATGTATTCAAGGATTCATTCATTCATTCCTAATATCTAACACGTCCTGAACCCCAATTCCGTCATGAACTCGTCTAATCTACCCAGAACCCTACTATCTACATACTTCTACACCTATATCAATTATAATGATGAATAATACGCCCTATACCTTATAAAATTGCTTCCAAATCCTCCCCTTTGAGTTCTTCCGACACCTCTCTGAGCCCTAGATTTCTCCTCCCTTTTCTTCAAAGCTTCTCTAATTTTCACGATTGTACAAACTGACTTCTCATTCTCCCTTTTTCCCTTAAGTCACTATTACCTCTTGGACCCTTAATAGGCTTTTCCAACCTTGTCCTTAGTTAACTCATCCAATTTACCAACTTGCCCTTAATGTTTCTCCTAATTATTTATAATAATAATAATAATAATAATAATAATAATAATATATTTCACATAATCCATATTATTATTATCAAAAATAATGTTAACACATCACATACTTCTAAAATACTCCCAGCACCTCCTTTAACATCATCATACCCACAACATCAATTATAGACATCAAAATAATTCATTAAAATTCACTAGAAATTACGAATATCTATATTAAATCAATTAAGTAAATATTACACTCATTTTGGGGTGTTATAACTCTCCCCCACTTAAAGAATTTTTGTCTTCGAAAATTACCTGAAGGAAACAGAGTCGGATACGACTCCCTCATCTGATCTTCGCGTTCCCAAGTCCAACTTTCACCAGCTAGTCCACCCCATAACACCCCGTAGTTGTTTCATTTCTCTTCCGTCAATCCGCACCGGTAATGCTTCAACAGTCAGGTTATCTCTCACATGTACGTCATGCATCTGAATCACATGTGATGGATCCAGAATGTACTTCCTCAACTGAGATACATGAACCACATAACTAAGATTCATAAGCGATGGCAGTAAAGCAATCCGATAGGGTACTTCTCCTATCCTCTGCTTAATCTGATACGGACAAACAAAACACGGAGTGAGCTTTCTAGACTTCAAAGCTCGACCCAAGCTAATTATCGGCGTAACCCTCAAAACACGTGATCTCCCATTTGAAACTCAAGTGATTTCCTCCTCTTATCATGATAACTCTTCTGACGACTCTGCGAAGCTCTCATCTTCTCTTGGGTCATCTTAATCTTCTCAATCATCCCTACACGTCCTTAGGTCCGAGTATAGCACTTTCGCCTGACTCACACCAACACAGTGGAGTTCTACACCTCCTACCATACAACGCTTCATACGGTATCATACCAATACTAGCATGGAAACTATTATTGTGCGTAAACTCAATCAAGGACAAGTGGCTATCCCCAGATCCTTCTAGATCCAGCACACACGCCCTCAACAATTCCTCCAAAGGCCAGATAGTCCTCTCTGTCTGACACAATACTCGAAGGTATCCCATGCAACTTCATAATGTTATGAGTCTACTCACATACTAAACTCATGTCTCTGAACTGCTCGATCAATTCTAGCTCTCTCAACATAAGCATCGACATATGCAATGACATCTTCTTCAAAGCATCAGCTACCACATTTGCTTTACCAAGGTGGTAGCTCAAATCAAAGTCATAATCTTTAACCAAATCCAACCACTTCCTTTGCCTCATATTTAATTCTCTCTAATTGAACAAATACTTTAGACTCTTATGATCATTGAACACCTCAAACTTGGAGCCAAAAAGATAATGTCTCCAAATTTCCAACACGAATACTACAGCTGCCAATTCTAAATCATGTGGTAAGATAATTCCTCTTGTGAACCTTCAGTTGTCTGGAAGCATAAGCAACAACCTGACCATTATGCATCAACACTCCACCAAGACCCATGTTTGACGCATCACAATATACTACAAAAGACTTACTCGGGTTAGGCAAGATTAGTATCAAAGCAGTCATGAAAACCACAACAAACCTAACCAAATACTCATGAAAAATCCGATTCATCTACTCCATGAACACACCTGGTGCATTGGATACACCAAACAGCATCACAGTGTATTCCTAGTGACCATACCTCGTCCTGAAAGCCGTCTTCGGAATATCATTTGGTTTAACACGAATCTGATGATAACCATACCTCTAATTGATCTTGCTAAACACACAAGCGCTTACTAGCTGATCCATCAAATCGCCGGTTCTCGGAAGTGGATATTTATTCTTATTAGTCACTCTATCCAACTGCCTATAATCATCACACAACTTCATACCATCGTCTTTCTTCTTAACTAACACACAGGGGCACCCTACAGAGAAACACTCGGTCGAACAACTTCTTCTCAAGTGATTCTTCCAATTGTTTCTTCAATTCACCTAACTTAGAAACATACATTCTGTATGGAGTCACTGACATCGAACTTGTATCAAGTACTAGGTCGATAGCAATTTCCATTCCACACTATAGTGGTAAATCACTGATATCATATGGGAACACATCCAAAGAATCACACACTATAGGTAGATCACCAACCACTTCATTTCCTTATGCCTTCAAAGAAGCTAACATCATAAACACCTTTGCACCATCTTCCACAGACTTATCCACTTTCTTAACAGAACAAACAACTTTTCACCTTCGTCAAAATTAGATTCATGCTCCGGGGGTAAGTCACAAATATCTTTAAGAAAACATTAGGAATTACACACCACTGGCGTATCACTAGCCGCCACACTGCTCTCTATCCTCTGAGAAGCAAACATCAACAATACCTGACCGTTCTCCCTCAAGACATTCCAACTTGACCGACAGGCAAGAAACTCAAATTTGCCTCATCTTCAAATATAATAATCTGCATCGACTCATCAAAATAATCAGTAAGCACCTGTCTTAACCCCAAAAAATTCATTATACACACCATCTAAGTTAGCAAGACACGTCTATTCCATTCAGCATGATCCCATCTACTATCAACAAGAGATTAAGGGTGATCAGTTCCTCAATTTGTCAATAGATAGCCGACAATCATGATGGGGCATAAACCGTATTTACCAAACTACAATAGCGTTCCTTGCATCTTGTGTACGAAGCTACCTAAGGCATAAATTCTTAGTTTCCATAAGTCGTATCTCCGTATTTCCTTCAGTTTCGAAAACAACACAACTCCCACAATGCTCGCACCCTTGCAATCAGTGGCACACCGATTTAACATTCCACAACCAAAACATCTCATAGAAGCAAAATCTTCTCCCCCACTTGTTTCAAACCAACTCCTGCAGACAACGGTTAGAAAACAAGCAAGTACCGACAGTGTTTCACACACATGTCACGTACTAAGGAACAAATAACATTAGACAACATGGCCGAACGGACCGACCTGCTCTGATACCACTAATGTAACACCCTTCTACCCAACAAGCATTCACCACAAATACCAACAAATATATCAGAGTAAAATCCCAAAAGGGCGTCACATTTCGTCATAAAACATCAAATGGTAACATCCTACTCTGAAACACGGGTTAAAATATCAAGATTAAATCATTTACTACGCAGCAGAAAACTTCATAAGCATCATAAGTTATAACATAAAAAAGTTTAAAACAACTTCAAAACATCATAACATCATCAAATAAAAGAACACTATGGTTCGCCTCAAACGTCTCGACCCGATGTCACATATCAGAGTAAGACCCTCTACTTGACCAAAATAATGAAAATACTTCAAGTAAGATCTTCACACACCAAAAGGCTAATCTTGATCACCTGCACATTACCCACGTGGAGGTAACATTCAAACAGGAAGGGTGAGTAATCATAAACTATTATATAAGATATAAGATAAGAAATAATAAGGTAGCATGCGTCGTAATAAAACAACATCGTCATTATACATCATCCTCATTATACATCATGAAAATCATGTCATCAACACCATTCATTCACAATCATGCAATGCCACATAATATGAAATGCACAACACTGACTCATGCATGTGGTACCAATTCGTCGTGTTTGATGGACACTGGGCTATCACCCTCCAAAGATCCCCACCAATAGGATTGATTCTACACAAGAACCGGAGCAACGTCATACACCCCAATCCACACAATGGGATTAAAGCCACCACTGGACCGAAGTCCTAAAATCGTCACTGGACCGAAGTCAAAGAATGCTATGAATGCATGATGCAAAACGTCACAGATTCACGACCACGTCTAGTCAAATTGCATCATCATTCATAAAATCGTCATTATACTTCACATAGCATGTATAAACATCAACATGTACATCATCATCATAAACGTCATAACATCATCATAAGCATCGTAGTAAAACATCACAAACGCATCAAAATCATCATAATAGTTCCCAAAAACACCATCATATTCACCGATAAGATCAACGTATTCCTAAGCACTAATTACTTAAGGCATCCACAAGTATTCAACATGATGACATAACTTGACGCATACTAAGTACCTATCCATGCATCAAATAGTTTGAAATCTGGTACCAAAAATAATTTTAAAATAAAGTACGTTTAACTAGCTTTCCAACGATTCAAAACATACGTCGATCAGACACTCACCGCTCGAGTTATGGATTTTCGAAGATTTAGAAATAATTCTGCTAGCTGCCCCTCGCCTGAGGCTCGCCTGGCGAAATAGTCTATTCGCCTGTGGCTCGCCTGGAGAAGCTGGAGCGAAAACACTCCCCCATACATTTTCCAGAAGCACCTCTTCTCCACCCTTCCTTCGCCTTTCATCTCGCCCGATGAAGCTCGAGCGAATTTGCTTCGCCCAGCGATGCAGAAGGCTCGCTCGGCGAAAGCCTCGTGACATCAACTTCCTATTGTATTTTCTGCACCAGAACTGTCCCAAATCCCATACCATTTCAATACCATTTATTCCAACACTTATATGATTCAACATATTTTCACAATACGACAATAATACATCACAATAGACATTACCTACACCAAATCATAGTATTTCAACATCATAAACCATCATAAATTATCACGATAGTGTCGTAACCCGAAATTTGACCTCCCTCTTTTGCCTTTTACATAAGCATGTGCATTCGCATCACTGGCATACGCATTTGCAATTTTTCTCTGTGTTTCTTATTGTAGGATTTTCAGGTTTTTTGGCCCAATTAATAGCATCCTCACAAGGTCATTCCAACATCAAAATAAGCTCAAAATAAAGATTTCCATGCTTACTCATCAAAACAAGAGGTGGGAAATCGAAACCGGGACTTCAGTATCATTTCCCAAGCAAATTTTGGCAAGATTGGCTGAAGTAACCGGTTACCCTCTAGTGAGTAACCGGTTACTCTGTACAAAATTGCAGTTCTTGCTGCATTTTTTGGGACAACACCTTTGCACACACTTTGGTCTTTGATTCTACAGTGGAATATTCTAGACATCTCTAGACATTTCAAGACTATTCAATACTTTCCAAGTGCATTTACTCTAATGCTTCACACTAAATTAAGTGCACCACGTTCCTTGTTTTCCAAGCATATCAACCTTTGGATGTTGGAGCTCACATTGGGATTGTTACCGAGTTGATCCTAACTAACCGAGTTAACCACCTTGACTCAGTGAGTCAAATGTAACTAACTCCTAGCCTAGTTCCAAGCCACCCAAAGCTAAGTCCAAACCAAATTCCAAACCTCTCACACTCCAAACCAAAAGTCTATATAAACAAAGCTTCACTCATTTTTCAAGGATCCCCAATCACTCTCAATCATTTCACATATTTCACTCTCCAATCTCTCACATTCTCTCTGATTTTTTCTGCAACTTCCTCATCTTTATCTCAATCTTCTCTCCCAAACCACACTAAAGCTCTTATTTCACCATTGAAGTAAAGTTACTTTCACATTGAAAGTGCTTTTTCTTGAGCTTAAACCTTCATTCATCATCAATTGTGTTTGGATTTCTGGAATCACAACAAGATCTACTTCAATTCAAGTGTTCACATCAATCATTTCGGTGCAAATTCGATTTCGGTGCATTTTCGCGTTTTTTGCTCAGATTCGCTACTTTGAAGTGCAAAGACAGAATTCTCTGGTTTTCTTGGTTTTTTCTCTCTAAATTTCACTCACAATAATTACCAAGCTAATTCTCCGGCTTGTAGGTTGGTAGATCTTACTTTACTCACTGTTTCGATCATTTTCGCGCGTTTATGATGTAATTTCGATTGTTTTTCGGTTGGATTCGCCATGCCATTGCTTGATCTTTGATCTCAATGATTAATGCTTGTAATTTGTGTTTAATTGCTCTTACATGATGTAATTATCGTGCACAAATTCATGCCCTAGCATGTGGTGGTTGGCATAAGTGATTAAGTGCTGAAAATCACTTTTGAAAAGCTGTTTTTGCTGTTATTTTTGCCACTGTTACAGTGGTAACCAGTTACCATGTGGTGAGTAACCGGTTACTCAGTGTATTTTTCACCAAAATCGCAAATTTTTCATGCTTTTTCAAGTGTGTTTGCCATGCCTTCTTCCTCTAACTTCCATGGATTGATATGATTGATTTTTATGGATGTTTTAAGTGTCATCTAACTTCTGGTTGAAGCATGATCTTGAACTTTCGATGCACGATTTCAATTATTCAATTTGTTCATATTTTTGGTATTGTGTGAACATGCTTATTCTTGCACTATCTTTGATCACATGATACATGATTTTGTGTTGCATTTTTTATGGTCATTTGGTGTTGTTTTGCACCTTTCATTTCATGTTAGCATTCAGTTTATTCTTCACGGATAAGCTTAATCTTGTACAACCAATAACACACCCCTTTGCCTTAATAGTTTTTCAATTCATATTGGAAAATGATTGGCACATTCCTCCCTTTTGATTGTTTAATCGAAACTTCGTTTCGATTACCGATCTCTCCCTTGGCGCTTTTCTTTAGGTTCCTTTAGAACTTGCTTTCTCTCCTTCCCCTGCTGAGACAAAGCTTCGCGCGACACTGGAGCACGGTACAACTTGGAGCTGTTACGCTGTCTGTTTCAACTTCTGCACTGCACCCTGTGTGTTAGAGAAGGAATGAGAATGGAGAATTCCTACTCTTATTCTGACTACTTAAGGTAGGGGATGAATGATCCTGTGCTTGGCTTAGTCACCTCTATCTCCAGGCGGTAGTGTATCTTCTTCCCCAGTCGAGTCGATCTTAGATCACTCTTATCTCTTTCAATCTCTCCTTTTGATCAATCAACCCTTTGGGTTAAGATCATTGTTCTTGCGCTAGCAAACTCTCTGTTAGTTCTTGTATTGGCTGCAATTTTGGTAAAACAATGTTTCTGTTGAAGATGTCATTTGTCAGATGTCTTAACATGAGCTCTTAACATTCAGTTTAAGTTAGGTTATGTAGGGTTGCAGTTTTGTGTGCTGATGTTAAAAATGATGTCTTGACATCATTTGACAGAACATCAGAACATCAGTCTGATGTGTTATTAGGGTTGCGCGTGTTTTTGTTGTTGGTGAGATTTTTGCTTATGTAAGTGAGAGATTGCAGGCGAATATCTTGATAAAGATACATTCTGGTGCAATCATATGTGGAGGAGATCTTGTTGCTATTTTTAGGGCTGAATGATATGAAAAGATTTGAAGAGAAAATCTGTTTTTAATTACAAATCAAATCAAAGATTTTCAAGGAGTCCAAGCCCAACTCTGAGTTTCTATATAAAGCAGCCACAACCCTACTTGAAGAAGACGGAGAATATAGAGTGAATACTGAGTATCAGTTGTTAGAGTTTTCGTTTGTGTTTTGTACGTCATTCATGCTTGAATTGGTATAGTTTGTTTGAGTTGTAATTGTCCTCTCTAAAGCTTTTAAGCAAGAGAGTATTGTTCTTAATCAAAGCTTTTAAGCAAGATCAAGTTGGGAACTTTGTAATCTTTGAGTTGTATCACTAAGGTGATTAAGGGGGAGTGAGTGGTATCTCATATCTAAGAGGTTCTTAGGTAGAAGTATCATTGGGTGGTGATTAAGTTAGGAGATTGTCAACTGGGATTGTTGAGTCTGTAATTTAATACTACTAATAGTTATTTTCCTCCCTGGCTTGGTAGCCCCCAGACGTAGGTTGTTAGACCGAACTGGGTGAACAATTCATTGTGTTGATTGACTGTTTTATTACCTTGTTTCATATAGCAGATTGTGTTGTTGTGACATAACACTTAACATCACACATCTGATACCAGAATTTCAATTGGTATCAGAGCAGGCATCCTGCTCTGCATCTGGGTGAGATCTAGGGCTGTTACTTTCTGGTACTATGGACAAGGAGAGTGGTGGATTTGTGAATAGACCCCCTATTCTAGATGACTCAAATTATGATTATTGGAAACCTCTCATGGTTACCTTCTTGAAGACCTTGGACAGCAGCGCTTGGAAGGCTGTTTTAAAGGAATGGAAACATCCTGTGATTGTTGAAAAAGATGGAACATCAAAGCTGAAACCTGAGGAAGAGTGGACCAAGGAAGAAGATGAACTTGCGCTTGGAAATTCTACGGCTTTGAATGCCATTTTTAATGGTATTGACAAGAACATCTTTAGGCTGGTCAACACTTGTGAAGTGGCTAAGGAAGCTTGGGATGTCTTGAAAACTACCCATGAAGGAACCTCCAAAGTTAAGATGTCAAGACTTCAACTGCTGACAACAAAGTCTGAAAATCTGAAGATGAAGGATGATGAGACCATTCATGATTTTCACATGAATATTCTTGAGCTGTCAAATGCTTCTAGTGCCCTTGGAGAGAAAATGACTGAAGAGAAGCTGGTAAGGAAGATTCTTAGATCCCTTCCCAAGAGATATAAAATGAAGGTGCCTGCTATAGAAGAAGCTCAAGACATCAGCAAGATGAGGGTGGATGAGTTGATTGGTTCTCTTCAAACTTTTGAATTAGGGATGGATGAGAAACCTGAAAAGAAGACCAAAAGCATAGCTTTGGTATCTAGTTTTGAAGATGCTGAGAAAGAGAATAGTCCTGAGTCTCAGGAGGATCTGACCCATGCCATTGTTCTTCAAGGAAGACAGTTTAATAAGGTGTTAAAAAGAATGGACAGGAGCTATAAACCAAATGTTAAGAACATCTCGTCTGACATCAACAAGAGAACTACAGCTGAGGAGAAGCCTAATCTTGACAAAGGAGTCCAATGTTATGAGTGTGAAGGTTATGGTCATGTCAGAAAAGAATGTCCTACATATCTCAAGAAGAAGAAAAAGGGGTTATTTGTTTCCTGGTCTGATACTGAGAGTGAGAATGATGAAGAGACTGCCAAACATGTTAGGGCATTGACTGGAATATGTGCTTCTGATGGAGAGTCTAGTGATGATGATCTGACCTTTGAAGAGCTATCAACCTCCTATAAAGAGTTGTGTCGGAAAAGTGAAGAGGTTTGTCAAGAAAGGGAGAAGCAGAAGAAAACTATAATCCAGCTTAAGGCTGATAAAGCTGAACTTGAGAATGAAGTTCTGTTGTTAAAATCCCAGCTTGATCAAATGTCCAAATCCATCAGAATGTTAAATAGTGGAACTGACACTCTGGATGAAATCCTCCAGGCTGGAAAAGGAGCAAGTGATAAGACTGGTATAGGATTTAATGGTGAAAAGAAATCTTCTTCAGATGCTACTTCTTCTGGTACCAAACAGAACTTGTCCCATCAGATGTCTCAACATCAAGGGAAAGCTCATGTGTCAGGACCCAAGCAATATGTACCTCATCAGAAGACTCAACACCATGGGAAAGATTATAAACATAACATGTCCCAACCTATGTCTCAACATCGTGAGAAAATGTATGGGCCTAATAATGTTGTGCCTCACTATTATGGCAGAAGAAATCCCCATCATCATGGGAAAAGACATCCTAATCATCATTACAGAAGACAGCCTCATTATCATATGTGACAGTCTCAATACTATGGGAGGAGACAGTCTCAATACTATAGCAGAAGGCAGCCTCAGCAGTATAACAGAAAACATCCTCAAGAGAGAAGGCATGTTAATCACTTTAGAGAAGGATTTCAAAGCTGGAGATGTCACTATTGTGGAAGATTTGGTCACTTGAAATCTTTCTGTTTCAAGCTCTATGGATATCCTCAACCTAATCCCCAACCTAGACAGAATCAGGATAGTCCTACTGTTATTAAGCAATGGGTTCCCAAGGATGGTGCCACTTGTTTGTTAGCTCAGATGCCATTAACCGGTTCTGCCAAAGAGGGCTGGTATTTTGATAGTGGTTGCTCTAGGCACATGACAAGTATGAAGAGTCTGTTGTTGAATGTTGAACATTATTCCAGCTGTGTAACTTTTGGAGATGGTGTCAAAGGAGAAATCAAGGGTGTGGGAAGACTGAACTGTGCAGGTGCTCCTAGACTAGATGATGTGTTATTGGTTAAAGGATTGAAGGCCAACTTGATCAGTATTAGTCAACTATGTGAGCAAGGACTTAAAGTTCACTTTACTAAAGCTGAATGTATTGTCACTAATGAGAAAGGTGAAGTTGTCATGAAGGGTGTAAAGTCCAAAGACAACTGTTATCCATGGGATAAAAAGGGAGAACATCTAGAGGTGAAACAAAGTCTGATTGATCGTAATGTCAAGCATGATGTCATGACATCCTACTGTGACATTCCAAGGATCACCAAACACTCTAGGGTTAATCTTAGGGAAAGCAAGATCATTGAGGTTGACCATACAAGAAGGAGGTGTAATGACGGTTTCTCTAAGGATATATGTGCTGAACATTGTGATGTCGTAAGAGAAAAACTGGGTATGTGTAAAAGACAACAGAGGTTAATGACATGTGCTGAATATTTATTAAAATTCAAAAATTTGAAATGTGATAAATTTTGGTGGGGGAATTACATTTATTGGCTTTTAAGTGCTCAACAAAAGCAGCCCTTCTACCCTGTGCAATCATTTCCTCACCTTGCCTCCACATGCTACATCAATCCTCATAGTCTGTTCGTCTTCTCCCCAAAGAATAGAAGTCTCAACACAATTTTGTTCATCAGTTTCTATAGAGGAACAATGTCTCAACAAATGTCATCTCCCTCCAAGAAGTCTGCATCCAAGAGTCTCTCACACACAAAACCTAGGGTTTCGACGAAAGGGGTTTCAGAGGATAAAGCTTTGGATATAGCCCCTCTCTCAATGATTCCAGCTTCTAAGACAAGACCTGACAAGCTGTAAACAAAAAGGCCTTCTCATGATACATCAGATAAATCGTCTGATCATTCTGCTGGTAAAAAATTTAATGATAGGAAAAGTAGAGAGTTTGTTACTAGCATTCTGTTTGGAGATAAATCTGCTCCTAGGACCTTTACTCCTCAAGCTGTTGGAAATCAGAATGAGGAAGAGATTGTTGATGTTGATAGAAGTATAGGTCAGATTGTCACTAAAATTTATGAGAAAGGAATTCCTGTGGCTGGAATATCAAGACCTTTGGCTCAAATGGCTGCTGTGTAATCTGAAGGTAAAAAGGATGACATGCAACCAGCTGAAACCAATCTTCACAGGTTGCCTGTTTCTGTCATTGAAGATGCTGAAACTGAAGCTGAAACTAATATTGATCCTAATGTTGGAGCTAGGGTTGATGTTGAACCTGATGTTAGAACATCACCTGCTAGGGAAGTTTCTTCTAGCCCCAAAGGAAAGAAGCCTGTTGAGGCTGTGAATGTTGAGAATTTGTCAGACAATAAGGTTATTGGCAATGCAATTCCAGGTATTGCAAAAAGATTGAAGTCTAGAAAAGGGAAGACTATTGATTCATCTCCTAAGGTGAGAACTAAAAGCAAAAAGAAGAAGACTCCTGTTGTTGGCCCTGCAAAGTCTTGGAGCAAGGTGTCTGTCTCATCCAAAAAGAGGAAGATAAGGGAAGACTCTGACTCTGAGTTTGATGTTGATGAGGATGTTCAAGACATCACTCCAGTGAGAAGGTCCATTTTGAAGAGGATTGCTGATAAGGTTCCTGATGTACCTGTGGACAACATCTCTTTTCACTATGCTGGAAGTGCTCACATGTGGAAGTTTGTGTGTCAAAGAAGATTGGCTTTGGAAAGAGAGCTTGGCAAAGATGCTCTGGAGATTAAGGAAGTTATGGAGCTGATTAAGGTAGCTGGGTTGATGAAAACTATTTCTGGGTTCTCCAAATGTTATGATGGGCTAGTTAAGGAGTTTGTGGTAAACATTCCTGTGGACATTACTGACAGAAGGAGTGTGGACTTTAGAAAAGTATATGTGAGAGGTAAGTGTATTGACTTTTCTCCTGAGGTTATTAACACCTACCTAGGAAGAAGTGAGCAAGATTATAGAGCGCTGGAAGTTACTGATAATGAGGTGTGCAAGGAGATCACTGCAACTCAAGTGAAGGTTTGGCCTTTGAAAGGAAAGTTGTCTGCTAGTCTTCTTAGTGTCAAATATGTTGTCCTGCACAGAATAGGTGCTGTAAATTGGGTCCCCACTAATCACAAAACTACTATCTCTGTTGGCTTGGGGAAGATGATTTATGTTGTTGGGACAAAGAAAAACTTTGATTATGGGTCCTACATTTTTTATCAAACTGTGAAGCATGCTTCAACAAATGCTATTAAAATGCCTATAGCATTTCCTTCTCTCATTTGTGGAGTGATCCTAAAGCAACATCCTGGAATACTAACTACTTCAGATACTGCTTGCAAGAGGGAGTCTGCATTATCCTTGCATCCCAAGTTGTTTGTAGGGAAGCATGTCCCAGATATTGTATCAACATCAAGTTCTGGTGTCAAGAAGGCATGTACCAAAGCTTATATGATAGAAGAATTGAAGTCTGCCTGCAAGGATCTAGATGTGGTGATCAGCACCAGCACTGCCAGGAAGATGAAACTTGAGCAGTTGATCAAGTCTTTGGAATAGGATGGAGATGATGAGGATGTCAATGCTGAAGGTTCAGGTTCTGAGAAAGGTGATTCAACAACTGGGAATGAGGATAATGAAGATGGTTCTACTGATGATTCTGATTGAGCTAGCTGTGATGTTTCAATATTTTATTTTATCTTTTTCTGCACCTTGAGTATTTTTATATCTTGGATAATGGTACTGTTATGTTTATCTGCTTTTTATGGTTTGTCATGTGATGCCTTCTTTTTACTGACAAGGAGAGCTAGCCTAGGACTAAATGGTAGTTTTTGACAGTAGTGAGAGGGACTAACTGGTTGATGATTGGCCAATTATGGCTAAAAAGAGGGAGAGTTAGCCTAGTGCTGTTATTTGTTGTTGCTGTTGCCTAGCTCTTTGTTGTGGTTTTAGGTTTAAGGGGGAGTTTGAGTTTGGTACAACTGTTGGATGTTGCTGATGCTGGGTGTGTAGTGATTGTTAATAGTTGTTTGGAGATTGGTGTTTATCCGCTGCAAGTTTTTCTGATGTTGGCAGAGATTGTTTTAGCCAAAATTAGCCAAAGGGGGAGATTGTTAGTTCTTGTATTGGCTGCAATTTTGGTAAAACAATGTTGCTGTTGAAGATGTCATTTGTCTGATGTCTTAACATGAGCTCTTAACATTCAGTTTATGTTAAGTTATGTAGGGTTGCAGTTTTGTGTGCTGATGTTAAAAATGATGTCTTGACATCAGTTGACAGAACATCAGAACATCAGTCTGATGTGTTATTATGGATGCGCGTGTTTTTGTTGTTGGTGAGATTTTTGCTTAAGTAAGTGAGAGATTACAGGCGAATATCTTGATAAAGATACATTCTGGTGCAATCATATGTGGAGGAGATCTTGTTGCTATTTTTAGGGCTGAATGATATGAAAAGATTTGAAGAGAAAATCTATTTTTAATTACAAATCAAATCAGAGATTTTCAAGGAGTCCAAGCCCAAGTCTGAGTTTCTATATAAAGCAGCCACAACCCTACTTGAAGAAGACGGAGAATATAGAGTAAATACTGAGTATCAGTTGTTAGAGTTTTCGTTTGTGTTTTGTAAGCCATTCATGCTTGAATTGGTATAGTTTGTTTGAGTTCTAATTGTCCTCTCTAAAGCTTTTAAGCAAGAGAGTATTGTTCTTGATCAAAGCTTTTAAGCAAGATCAAGTTGGGAACTTTGTAATCTTTGAGTTGTATCACTAAGGTGATTAAGAGGGGGTGAGTGGTATCTCATATCTAAGAGGTTCTTAGGTAGAAGTATCATTGGCTGGTGATTAAGTTAGGAGATTGTCAACTGGGATTGTTGAGTCTGTAATTTAATACTACTAATAGTGATTTTCCTCCCTGGCTTGGTAGCCCCCAGACGTAGGTTGTTAGACCAAACTGGGTGAACAATTCATTGTGTTGATTGACTGTTTTATTACCTTGTTTCATATAGGAGATTGTGTTGTTGTGACATCACACTTAACATCACACATCAGATACCAGAATTTCACTCTCTTTGTTTCAATACCCTACTCCTTTTCTTGTGGTCAATCATTTCCTTTTGATTCCCCTAAAGAGTCTCAATCACTTTTCTTCAGTTAATCACAGTCTGTCTGTTAAAACCGTGAATCCCTGGAGTTCGTAACCTCTTTTTGGTTCTTCTCCCTTTGTTTGGTTAATCACTGCCTGTCAGTTAAAACACCAATTTTGCACTCCTTCCCAGTTAATCACAGCCTGTCTGTTAATACACTGAGTTTCCTTTTGGGTTAATTACTTATTCTTGGTTAATCACCCTTTTCTTCAGTTAACCACAGCCAGTTTGTTAAAACACTGAACCCATTTCCGAGTTAATCACCTTCTCCTGGTTAATCACTCGCTTTTCTCTTCGGTTAATCACAGTTTTCCTGTTAATACCGAATCTTCAATGGTTAGCAACCTCATTTGGTTCAATACCCCTCTTGTTGGTCAATTATTGTTTGTTCAGTTAGTACTAACACCCCCTTTTGGGTCACAACCTTTTGCTTGGTTCCACACCCTCTTTCTTTGGTTAATCACAGTTCATCTGTTAAAACCAATGCTTCTCTATCCCCGCAGAGTTGCAGTCTCTTTCTTTCTCCGGATAACCACTGTTTATCAGTTAATATACTGAAATCCCCTCAGAGTCAAACACCTTCTCTTGGTTCAGTACTCTCTCCTTTTAGTTCATCACAGTCTGTCTGTTGACACCTATTTCTTTTCCCCTCCAGAGTCTTACTCTCTTTCTCGGTTAACCATTGCAAGTCAGTTAATATACCGAACTCTTATCCTTTGGATCCCCAGTAGGGTCACTACCCTCTGATTTCCAGTACAATTCTTTGTTTTCCTTCTCCCCAGTGGAGTATTTCCCATCCTTTTGCTCCTTTATCTTCTTGGTTTCGACACCACTCTTGCATCTTTATCCCCAGCTCAATTGCTATCTTTCCTTTCGTGCTCTTTTTCTTTGGTTTTGATATCATTTTCTTGGAGTCCCCAATGGAGTTTCTTTCTTTCTTTAGTTCTTGGTTTCGACACCACTTTCTCTCTTTTCCCTTGTCCTTTTTTTCCTTTTTCCGTCTTAGTTCCACGAACTACGGAAGCTCTGATTATGCATTCATTCGAATGTATGATAGGTAGGCACGAGATCGCAATGATCTTGGTGAGCACTTTTCCATTCTTCTCTGTCCCCTGGTTCCATGAACTACGGTGCTCTGATTTCCTCATTGCACTATGAGGGTACGTAGGCACGAGGGCCCCAATCCTCCGTGAGCACTTTCTTTTTTTTCTTGTTCTTCTCTTTCTTTCTTTTTCTCCTCTCTCTCCTCCTCTTTTAGCTAGAAGCCTTTAGATAGATAACCTATCCAAGCCTAGAAGCAAGCGAAATGGTTCTCGTCGAGTACGACAGATGCGTAAGGTGCTAGTACCTTCCTTTCGCATAACCGACCCTCGTTCCCGTTTCTCTTCCCCTTGGGTTTTGATATTTTCCCTGTCCTTTGGGAGTAAATAAAGTTCGGTGGCGACTCTATGTTATCTTTGAGTGTGCGATTCACTCAGGTATAAACCAGCCATCTTCAGCTGGCGACTCTGCTGGGGAGTCCTTGCTTGCAAGTTGGGGTCTCGCCTAGTTTTGTTTACTTTCTTGCTTGCTTGGGTGTTTATCTTTTGCGCTTTACTTTCTTTAAGCTTTACGCTTTATTTAGCTTTATGTTTATTTACTGCATTTCTTTACTGCTTTAAATATTCATATGCTGCATAATCTGGATATCTGCTATTATTGGTAGGTAGATATTATTGGAGAGAAAAGTCCTAACACCGGGTTTAGTATACACATAGGCTAGAACGTGGATAGTCGTGAGGCCTGTGTTTTGCGCATTGGGTTATCACGAGAACCACATCCCAGATCGTGATTCGCTTGAGAATACTTCTGTCCTGTGAGAATTCACTACGGCGGGGGATTTTCACTCTGAGTCCTATGGTTTGGGCGACCTTTCTAGGGACCACGTTGTTGTGTCTAGATCACACCTATGAGGGGATGGGTTTTTGCAGGAAAACAAGCCACTTCATACCTTGGTTCTCTCGCACGTATCAGATTTTGCACCGACACATCAGATTATGTTGCATCAACATAGAATTATATGCAGATATCCGGATTGTTCAGATTTGATTATTCAGACAGTGTTGGCTTCTTGTTGTTGTGTTGCATATCATATCATCATGTAAATTAATTTTTTGCATGTGCATTTCCAGGTTATGCGAAGACTAATCCTTTGTTGACATTATCATAGAGATGAGTATTGGTTGTCGTGGCATCTTCAGCTACAAGTTTGTGGAGCCTAAGCTGGGTACTTTGAGAGGTCTTGCATCCCTTATGGTTGGAGATAACATATGGGTTTTCAAAGACACATATGGTAATCTGTTGTCCATCCTCAACACTAACGTCAACATCACTGCTATTCATACTCTGGTTCAGTTCTATGACCCGCCACTTAGGTGCTTCACATTTCAGGATTATCAGCTAGCACCTACACTTGAGGAGTATGCTTATATTATGGGGGTTGAGATCAAGAAACAGGTTCCTTTTGTCTACACCAGCGGTTGTCCGAAGTTTCCTCTTATTGCTAATGCTCTTTGCATTAGTAAGAAGGATGTGGATGATAATCTCAAGACCAAAGGGAAGGGTATTCGAGGGTTTCCTTCGAAGTTCTTGGTTGACAAGGCCACTTGTTTTGCTAAGGATGGAAACTGGAAGGCTTTCAACACCGTTCTTGCTCTACTGATATATGGGATTGTCTTGTTTCCAAACATGGAGGATTTCGTAGATCAGCCCGCCATCAGCATATTCTTGTCCAAGAACCCTGTTCCAAAACTCCTTGTTGATACCTACCATTCTATTCATTCGAGGAATGAAAAGAAGAAGGGAACCATTGTCTATTGCGCTCTTCTGTTGTATCGATGGTTCATGTATCATCTTCCACATAAGGGTCCCTTTGTGGAGAATAAGGGTAATCTCAAGTAGTCTAAACAGATCATGTCTCTTACTGCTGATGACATCTCTTGGTATTCTCGAGTCTACGATGATATCAAGATTATTCTTCATTGTGGGAAATTCTCCAATGTACCTCTCTTGGGTACAAAGGGTGGAATTAACTACAATCCGAGACTTACCTTCCGATAGTTGGGGTATTTTATGATTGTCGAGCCAGATCCTGAGGTAGTGGAAGAGTTCATCTTTCATGAAGGGGTTGATGACATGGGATTGCTGAAGAGGTTTAGCGCCGCTTGGACTCAGATTCTTCTTGAGGGTAGAGCCGATTTGGGTAAGAAGAATTGCGTAGCCAAGGAAGCTTACACACTTTGGGTCAAAGAGCGCGTCAAAGAGATCTTGTTGCCATTCTCTCCTGAGCCTTCCATGAATGCCAAGCCTCCTGAACTTGCCATTGTTCCTCCATGTGAAGTCGATGAACTCAAGCTGACCATTGAGAAGTTGAAGAAGGAGAATGTAGATCTTCGTATCAACCTTACTAGAGTCACTTCCTAGAAGGATAGCCTACAGATTCAGCTCCATCAGAAGCGTGAGCGCATGCTCAAAGAGGTGGAGGTTGAACAGAACAAGCGATTGTTGCTTCTGTTGTTGCAACTGCCGTGCTCAGAAGGATGTTGCTACTGCTGCTTCCGTTGTTGCAACTGCCACTGATGCAATTGTTGTCACTCCTGTTGTGACCACGTCTCCTGTTGATACGGTTACTCCTGTCGTTGTTCCTTCTCCTGCAGCGGTTGAAGTGCCAGTTGAGCCCGTGAATCAGCCTGTTGTTCAGCCTAGTGTGAACAAGATGCCTGCTGGTTTTCCATTGGGGCATGCCTACGAATTACACTCCTTAGATTGCCAAAAATGGTGCCTTTGCCTCATATCAGCCTTATGTTGTGCCCATGCCTAATGGGAATGTTGCTACATATCTGTGGGGTATGCATACTTCTGTTCCCCCTCCAGTAGTGACTGATGATCATGAGAATCTTCAGATTCAGACTCGTAAGACTCCTGGGTTTGCTGACGTTGGAGCTCATGATGAAGAAGAGCATGTGTATAGGGGTCCTCCTATTCATGTTCCGATTTCATCTCAAGCTGCTCAAACGGCTATTCAGAATGTTCATCCTGGGATGTTCTATCCTGAGGCATCTTCTTCCACTGCTGTGGTACCTTCTCTGCATTATTTGTTTGGTGTTCAGATGGGTCAGAATGCTGGTTAGATGGTTAATCTGGGTTTGGTGTATCCTTCTCAGTTTGCTACTCCGCAAGTGTACGCTCCGGCCGCATCTCAGCTGCCAAATCCTCAGATTCTTGTCAGGCCTACTAATCAGAATAGACATGCTGATTATAAGTTGTTGGAAGACCGTAACAGAGCTATTAAAGGTTTTCTGCTTTTGGCTTGGAGGCCAAAGACTTATGCTTGGTTCCGAATGTGGTATTGCCGCAGAAATTCAAGATACCTGAGCTTCTGAAGTATAAAGGCTTGAGTTGCCCGCGTAGTCACATCACTATGTACTACAGGAAGGTGGCATCCTATATTGATAATGATGAATTGCTAGTTCATTGTTTTCAAGATAGCTTGTCCGGTGCTTCATTGGATTGGTACATGGGCTTAGAACGCAGCAAAATTCGTACTTGGAGGGATCTATCTGAAGCGTTCTTGAAGCAATACAAATACAACCTTGATCTGGCGCCTACCAGATTACAGTTGCAGAATCAGGCTCAGCGCTCAACAAAAACATTCAAAGAGTACGCACAAAGATGGCGTGGGATGGAATCTCGTGTGCGACCTGCTCTTTCTGACAATGAGTTGGTTAACATCTTTCTGGGTACTTTGCAAGGATCCTACTATGAGAAAATGGTGGGTAGTTCTTCATTGAACTTCGCTGATGTTGTGACCATTGGTGAACGGATTGAGAACGGTTTGAAGACTGGAAAGATTTCTGGAGCTTGTAGCGCGAATTTTTGGACGTGGTTACGAAGCACTATCACCTTTGGGGTACTACAGTTCGATTCATTTTTTATCCTATTGAAGCTGATGAAGGAAGGGAAATAGATGTCTCTAATTAACCCTGCTTGCATATTGAGTTTAAATATATGATTGTTGGTTTATAGATGCTATTGAGATTGTGGGTCTCTCTTAAGTTATTTTGTTAAAATAGTGCCTGGGTGATTGGTGGGAGTTTAAGACTGATGCTTTTCAATTGGTATGGGATTTGGGTTTTGGATTAGTCTGCTCGCTAAGATATTTCTTTCAATCTTATGCCTACGTATTCCCGTTTACCGAAACAAGGAAATCAGAGCGATCGTAGTTCCTCCTATTCTACGGGAGGAAATGGTGTTTTGGTGTCTTGTTCAAAGCCCGGGACATGAAGCTGAAGGTGGTTTGTGTCTTGTTCAAAGCCCAAGATGTGAAGCTGAAGGGTCTATTTGTATCTTGTTCGAAGCCCAAGATATGAAGCTAAAAGGGTGTTGACTTTAGAGAGAATTTGTCATCTCTAAAGAGGGGTATTTGGTCTGTTTGTCACTACTGTTGGGTGACTGGTTATAAAGGAGAATTACTTTAACTGGGATATGTGAATCCAGCAATGCCATAATTTCCTTTATAGGGGATTTTTAACCTGAAGGAGAAGACTTTAACTCAGTTTAGAGCAATGCCATCTTTCCTTAGGAATTTCTCATGCTAAAAGAGGGACAGTGGCGTGGATGTAAATAATCCAGAGGCTTGCCGCTTACAACAATTAGATGAAGGGGAAAGGAGTTATTGATGTTTGTATACTGCGAACGAGGTACAACTTTGATGCTAAAAGGTTGATTGACTCAACCGGGGTTTTCTTATACAAAGCCTAAGAGGAGGCTATTGGCCCCAACTAGAGGGTGTTTTTATGTGTCTCGTACGAAGCCCGAGAGAGAGGCTAAAAGGGTTTGACTCAACGAGAGAGTCTTTTTGTGTGTCTTGTATGAAGCCCAAGACGGAAGCTAAAGGTTGTTTGACTCAACAAGAGAGTCTTTTATACTCAATAAGAGAGTGTTTTGGTATCTCATACGAAGCCCGCGATGGAGGCTGAAGGTGTTTGACTCAACAAGAGAGTCTTTTATACTCAACAAGAGAGTGTTTTTGTATCTCGTACGAAGCCCGAGATAGAGGCTAAAGGATGATTGACTCAACAAGAGAGTCCTTTTGTGTCTCGTACGAAGCCCGAGATAGAGGCTAATAGGATTATTGACTCAACAGGAGAGTCTTTTTGTATCTCGTACGAAGCCCGAGATAGAGGCTAAAAGGATCATTGTTTTAGTTGAGTGATAGGTCCAGTAGGTTGGTTAAAAGAGAAAATCAGTTCTTATAAAGAGACTGATTAAAGGTAAGGCTATGCTTTGGGGTTGATCAGAGGATCAGGGTTATTTCCTGTTCTTTAAGGAAATGGGGAATCCAGAGGGTTTCTAGACTGTCCAAGTCTATGGGTGTTTTTCCCATTCTTGAGAATGCCTTCGAGGCTCAAAGAGATTAGACTGTCCAAGTCTAGAGTTTTATCTTTTGTACTATGCTTAAAGAAATAGTAGTAGTAAGTTTACGGTAGAAAGATCTAGACTCTTTGAAAGACTGTTCTATTAAGATGACTAATTTATGTTCCTATACCTCTAGGAGGTCGTCGGGACAATTTGTACGAATCCCAAGAGGAGGCTGGAAACTTTTAAGAAGCCGAGGGACAATTTGTACGAAGCCCAAGAGGAGTCTCTCTTCCCGAAGGAAGAATCCTTATACAAAGCCTAAGAGGTGGCAGTGAATACTTCTAAGAAGCCGTAGGGTCCTTGTACAACGCCCAAGAAAAGGCGAGGATGCTTTTAGGAAGCCTGTGGGTCCCCAAACCCCGAGAAATTCAAGACAGGCTATTCACAGAGAATAGATCAAGCCAGGAAAGTCCGAGAATTTGGAAGAAACTCAAGAGATGACATTCACGGAGAAAAGATCATCTCTGGGGAGTAGAGTTTCTTTGATGATTTCTAAGGGTGACACTCTGAGAAAGGGTTCACCGAGAATGCTGCCTTTCACGTCTCCATATTGTTTAACCCCAAGAGGAAGGAAAACTGTATCTGGTAATCCTATGGGGGATCTAGTTTTGTCTATTTAAGAGTGATCAACAGGGCTTAGTGCTAGACATAGTTGCCTGGGAAACTCTAAATATCTATACTAGTATTACACAGTTGATATGAGTTTATGAAAGAAGACTTATAGCGAAACAGCCCCACAATACAGTTATATGTATATGAAAGCGGATAAAGAAAGCATATAACCACTTACTCGGTTGTAGAGCTTCCATGCTGTTTGGTTAGTTGTTCAACAAAGAAAGATTGAAAACAACAGTATATTCAAAATTTAAAGGAGAAAGTATTTTGAAAAGATGTTGAGGCTTACAGCTCAAGGAGAGGCCCAAGGTTTATCAGTGATCGCACTGTCGTTTTGTACAGAGGGACTTATACAAGTGACTGAGGCCCAAAAAGTTTTCTGTACAAGGGGATGGGTCTTACACTCTCTCAAGAGGCCCAAGTGTTTAAAGAAAAAGAACAAGGCTTACAACACGAGGGTAGGCCCAGATGATTGGTTTTGTTTTTATTGGCGATCGCGCCGAGATTTTCTTTTAACGCAGGGGGACTTATACAATGTCTGAGGCCCAAAAAGTTTTGGTTAAAAGGGGATTGGGTCTTACACTCTAATAGAGGCCCAAGAGATTTGTTTTTGTACAAGTGGTGGGGCTTACAGCTCAAGGAGAGGCCCGGGGTCATTTGTTTGAAAATGGCGATCGCGCCGAGATTTTCGAAAACGCGGTGGGTCTTATACAATGCATTGAGGCCCAAAATGGTTTGGTTTTCAAAGGGGGTTAGGTCTTACACTCTAATAGAGGCCCAATGATTTTGAATGGGTCTTATAGCTTGAGGAGAGGCCCATGGTTTGTTTTTCAACGGACGATGATCGCGTCGAACTTTTTGAAATACAACGGGACTTATACAATAAGTGAGACCCAAAAATAGGTTTGTATTTACAAAGGATTGGGTCTTACACTCTATTAGAGGCCCAAAAGTGTTTGAAATTGTTTGATGAGGGTGAAAATCAAAGAAACCCTAATTTGTTATTCTATAAAAGTAAATATTTAAAGAAAATCAAAATAAAATACCAAATAAGTTTGAATAAACTATTTGTGATTTTTGTTTAAGGTTTGAGAAATGAGGGATTAATCACAAGGTTAATTAAAACTCATTTGGTTTTGATTTTCATAGTAAATATTCACTTTTAAAATGTTTAAAAACATTAAAAAGGAATTTATTCACAAAAACACTAATTATATTAAATAAATAATATAAACTTAATTTTTTTTGTGGAATAAAATATTTCATGATTTTTGTGATTTTTTGCAAAAAGAACCAATCAAAAATAATTAAAATTGAAGGTTTTATTAATTTTCCAATTAATTAATAAAACATGAAAATATTGGAAAAATAGAAAAAATGTGAGAAAACACAAAATGGCATGGGTGAGGTTTGAACCCACAACCTCAAGGTTATAGGGCGCGCGCCTTACCACTGGGGTGGTGGTACATCCATTGCTTGAAGTGAAACCACAAATATACAAGGCATGCCTTGTTTTCTAGGCCTGGCCAAGGCAAGGCAAGACAAGTTTTGCCAAGAAACGGGAAGGTCCATAACTTTCTCATTTCTCAATGGTTGGGGACAAAATTTATATGCATCTGGCCTAGAATTTCACAAGGAATCCAATGGTGGTGGTATTTTTTTCAGATCACACTCCCTCCTCAAAACCCGATAGTGGTTTTGAAAAAGGCCTATAATTGAATTTTCTATGCTACACTTTGATACAAGCATGAATTACATGATGAATTGGTTCAAACACAACATATATAAAATGTATGAGGTGTGTATGATCAGTGGACTTCAAAGCAATGCATATTTTGGAAAGTTCAAGTCATGATGCTTACCTCTTTTTGAGCTTTTGGAGTTTTCTGTGCAATCTGCCAAACTTCTTGTTCTAGAAATTTTTTGATGCTTTGGACACTCTCAAATGATCCCTTAGAAGCTTTAAGGATGGTTGGAATCAGCAGGAACCTGCAAAAACACAAACTGGTCCTTTCTTGCAAAAGGGGTTAAAATGACCAAAATAGCAACTCTCTCAAATGGTGTTCCAGATGGGGGGAACCATTTGGGACAGTTCAAGGATGTTATTTGGAGTGTGTTTGAGGTCTTATCTGGTTTGGAAAGTGACTGAATCAAGACATGGCTTGAAAAATGCACAAAAGGACTATTTTGAGGTTTTGAGAGGTGACTTTGTGATTTTGGTGTTACAGGTCACTTTTGATAGTTTGGATCACCTACATATGATGTTTATGAGGTGTTAGGATCATGAGTTGTGATGGAAATGCTCTCTAACTCAAAAACTCAGAGTTACCTTGCTAAAGACGGTATTTTGGCCAAAAGAGAGGGATTTTGAGGAAAGCATCTGTTTGATGGCTTTGGTGTACTCAAGCTGAGCACAAATGAGCTCTATTTATAGTAGAGCAAGTTTGTTTTGGGATCAATAGTGAATGGCAACTGCAGCAGAGGTTTGGCCAATGGTTGCACTTTGGAATCCAAGTCTCCTCTAGCCATTGACTAGAGGTTAGGGCACAGGGCTGTGGTTCCCTTGGTCTTGGATAAGTCTTGACTGAATTCAGTTGCAAATGGCTCAGTCCATGCCACCTTGGTGTATGCATTGAATGCTTCAATCCAAAATTGGAGTCTTGTCCCTCTTTTAGGCAATTCTAGGTTTGGCATGCTACTTCTTGTTCCAAGGACTTTGGAGGCTTGGCTCAGTGTTTTTCCCCTTTAGATTTGATCCTCAGATGTGTCCAAGATGGTGATAAGGCTTGGAATTATCTGATTTTGCTAAATCGAGCAAAAATGAAAAATTCTGCCTAGCCTTGGCAGTTTTCAGCAAGGCATATTGCCCTTGTCATATCTCATGGCTCAAGTGGAATTTGGTGATGTTCTTGGCCATTTTGGAAAGCCCACATATGATACAACAACTGTCTGATCATAATTGGTTTTGATACCTTTTGGATCCAAGTGAAAAATCCCCCTACATTTGGAAAAAGTGAAGGCAGATTCTGACTTAATGAAAATTTCACTAAGTGTTGGAAAAAAGTGACATTTTCACTTTTTGTGATTTTGATCATTCCATAACTCAAAATCCATGAGGAATTTGGATGGGGTCAGTTTTAAGCTTTTGTAGAGGGTAATGAGATCTACAAATCAAGCTTTGGATGGGGAAAAATGGCTTTGTGGTTTAGGAGTTATGATTTTCCAAAGTTGGTACCCTTGCCACTTTGTTCATAGCTTAGAAAATTTTCTAAGTTTTTATGGTTACCCCTTTTACAAGTTATTCTACTTTTCATGATTTTTCTTGATGAATGATCATTCAAATCATACATTAACATCATTTTAGGGTTAAAAAACCATTTTTGTGAAAAATCTTAAAAGTCAAAGTTGACTTTTGTGTACAGTTGACTTTTTATCAGATGAATTCCAAACTGTGCGATCCTTTAGGAAACCATGTCCTTGACCTAAATCAAACTTGATGGACATGTTCCATGGGTGTTATAGGGTATATTGAGTCATGTCTTAGGGTTTGGGAGCATGTCCTGGTCAAAAGTCAAAGATACAGTTGACTTTTCTCGCAAAACCCTAACTGTGGTACTGATGAAATTGAGACTTGCTGCTCAAGCTTCCTGAATCAATCCATTGTTACAAATGGATCAATGTGGTATGTTGGAGACCCTCAAACCCTCTCTTGAGGTATTGGCTCATGATTTGTCCCAAAAGTCAACTTAGGGGTGAATTAGGTCAAGAAACCCTAATTCCTGATTTTTTATGTATGCATCCCCTGAGGTCAAATTGACTTGATGGATGGGCCCATGAGGTTCCATGGAGTATTTTAGGATATGCTTTGAAGCATTGGCTCATGCCAAGAGGAAAATTTTCATCTGGAGGCCCTGGTCGACTAAACCCTAATTTGGTGACACTGGCGATCTTGAGGCTTGATCCACCTGGAAGGGAGCAGCCTTGTGCTTAATCCTTAAAGTGGGAGTCCTCTTGATCCCTTGTGGATATTTGAGAGGCTAGACAAGTTGAAGATCATGTAATTTCTTGATTGATCATTTGTCTAAAAGCTCTGAGAGGGCTGGAAACCCTAAATTTGATTGTAGTGGATGCTCACCCATCTTTGGGGAGACTACTGAGGTATGATGGTTCCTCCATATTGTGATGATGATTTTCACAATGATGGGAAATCTTAGTGGTCAAAATTTGGGGTATGACAGAGCTGCTTCCCAGTAGCTAACTACTAGAAAGTCTCAGAATAGTCAGTCAAAGAAGAAAGAAGGTGAAGCCAACGCTGTAACAGCTCAAGTTTCTCCTCAGTGTCAAGCTCCCATGGCTCCTATGCCATACTATCCATATCCGTACATTGCTGCTGCACAATATCAACAACCTCCATATCAGTATCATCCGCAACAACCAGTTCAGAATGCTCAGAATCAGCAACAACCGCAATGTCAACAACAGAATCAACAGAATAATAAAAATCAGCAGAATCAGAACCGTCAAAACAACAATAATCCAGGGAGACGTAAGCGTCCGAATTTTGACAGAATTCTGGTGTCGTATACTGAATTGTTTCCTTACTTGGTTCACCAAGGGGCAATCATTCCCAAGGAGATCGCACCTGCAATTCCTCCTTTTGGCTCGAAGCATAATCCAAACGCAGCTTGTGCTTATCATGCCGGGTACATAGGTCATGCGACAAAGGACTGTTTTGTTTTCAAAACCAAAGTTCAGGAGCTCATTGATCGGAAGATTTTGACTTTTGCTGAAGAAGGTCCTAACATTCAGCACAATCCATTGCCTAATCACGGTGGACCTGCAGTAAACATCATTGAGGATAGTCCAAGGGCTGAGTTGATCACGGATGTCGACGAGGTAAAGACTCCGATGACTGTGGTTTTCAAGAGATTGAATGAACATGGGCTGTTGAAAGGGATGCATGGTAAATGTCAGATTTGTGATGATAATCCCAACCAGTGTCGAAGGCTGAAAGGTTGTGTCCAAATTTTGATGAACTGTGGTGAAGTTCAATTTTCCAGATCTAAGCCTGTCGAAGAGGTTGCTACTATCGAGCCGTTCACCATTGTCTATAGGAAGGTTCCTGTGGAATCCCCTAAACAGAAGAAAGTACAATCGATTATTGTTTCCCCGTTAAAACTGTTTCCATATCATAATTCTAAGGAGGTACCTTGGAGATATGGATCTACTGTGTTTTCTGGAGGTCAAGAGATAAGGTTTGCTGAATCTGAGATTGGGAATATTACAGCCGCTAGAGGTATGACTCGTAGTGGAGGAGTGTTCACTCGGAAAGTCACTACAAAGCCTGTACAAGTTCCAACTGTTGTTCCTCACAAGGAGAAGCCTGCATCTGCAACCCCTGTTGTGCAATAAGGGGCATCTACTGTCGTACCAGTGCCAACTATTCCATCTATGGATGTTTCAAAGAACAAAGAAACCCTAGATGATCAAGAGTTCCTAAAATTGATCAAGAAGAGTGACTTTAAAATTATGGATCAACTGGGGTAGACTCCCTCAAGGATCTCAATTTTGTCCTTACTCATGAGCTCGCACGCGCATAGATCAGCTTTGTTGAAGGTCTTGAACACTACCCACGTGACGCATGACATATCCGTTGTCGAGTTCGATGATGTAGTGGCCAATATAACTATAAGCAGATATTTGGGTTTTAATGAGTCAGAATTGCCTCCTGAAGGAGCGACCCATAACAAAGCATTGCACATATCAGTAACCTGTACTGACATTCTGTTATCTCGTGTCCTAGTGGATACTGGTTCTTCCCTTAATGTGATGCCTAAGGGAACATTGAGTCAATTACGGGCAGAAGGGAGCGAGATGAGACCAAGTGATTTAGTTGTCAGAGCCTTTGACGGTTCTCGAAGGCAGGTCATCGGAGAAGTGGATTTACCCATCAAGGTTGGACCAAATTTATTCACCATTACTTTCCAAGTGATGGATATCAATCCCGCGTACAGTTGTTTACTGGGTCGTCCGTGGATTCATGCCACAGGGGCAGTTACCTCCACTTTACATCAGAAGTTGAAGTTCATGTTTGACGATCAGCTTGTCATTGTCTGGGTTACGAAGAGGATTTGATTGTGAGCGAGTTATCATCTTTTCGATACGTCGAGACCGAAGAAGGCATAGCTGAGGTGCCATTGCAGTGTCTCAAGTTTGAAGATGTCAGCTTTGCTTCAACTAGTCAAAGTAGATCACCGTAAATGACCTTAGCATTCGCCAAGAGTGCTAAAGAAACCATAGAGAAGGGTTCCTTGCCAGGCTGGGGGCATGTGATTGATGTGGTTGAAAAGCACAATCATTTTGGATTGGGTTATCTTCCGAGTCGATGGTCACATGGACAGAATCAGTGCAGTTCAATCAAGTTTAGTAGCGCGGGTTTCCAGCAGGGTCATATCGTGGCTTCCATTGATGATGCTGGTCCTAGCAACCAGATTTCAAGCTTTGTGCTCAAGTGCCCGCCGAGTTTCAAGCTCAACAATTGGACATCTACTGTGATTCATGTGGTTTTCCCATATGACATGTAATGCATTTTGCTTTCCCATTCCCTCGTCCTCGCCCGAGACGAGTGGATAGCTTGTAAAGGGCCTCACGCTTTTGCAATATTATGTGATCAATAAATAAAAGTTTTTTGCATTCTAAATCAGGCTCTATTTTCTTTCTTTATTTTACTTTTTCACAAACAAATGGCAAAAGTTTCTTTTATTTTTCACCTTTAAATAGCTCATTCTAAACATATTCATAAACATGCAGAACTAATAAAAGCATTGTTAACAACATGGCAAACATCCATTATAATTCTGGGATTCCAATTAACCAAGCTGAAGAAAATGGTGAGGAAGGTTGTGAATTACCGGCTGAACTAGCAAGGCTCCTTGAGCACGAGCATAAAGAGATTCAGCCACACAAAGAGCCAGTGGAAGTTGTCAATCTTGGTACTGATGAAGTCAGAAGAGAAGTCAAGGTTGGCGCGTCCCTCGCTAAGCATGTACACTCTGAGTTGGTCAAGTTATTAAAAGGGTATGTTGATATCTTCGCCTGGTCCTATCAAGATATGCCTGGGTTGGATACCAACATCGTTGAACATCACTTGCCACTCAAGCCCGGATGTCCTCCTATCAATCAGAAACTCAGAAGGACTAGACTCGACATGGCACTTAAAATCAGAGAAGAGGTAAAGAAACAGCTTGATGCTGGGTTCCTAGCCACTTCTGAATATTCTGAATGGATCCCTATAATCGTCCCGGTTCCTAAGAAAGATGGGAAAGTTAGAATGTGTGTGGATTATTGAGATCTCAACAAGGCAAGCCCGAAGGATGATTTTCCTCTGCCTCACATTGACGTCTTGGTAAATAACACAACACAGTTCTCTGTCTTTTCCTTCATGGATGGTTTTTCGGGATACAATCAGATCAAAATATCCCCAGCTGATATGGAGAAGACTACTTTCATCATGCCATGGGGTACATATTGCCACAAAGTCATGCCATTTGGTTTGAAGAATACAGGGGCAACAAACCAACGTGCCATGACAACCCTCTTTCATGATATGATCCATAAAGAGATTGAGGTTTACGTGGACGATATGATTGCCAAGTCTAAAACTTAGGATGATCACTTGGTTCATCTAAAGAAACTGTTTGACAGACTCTGGAAGTTTAGACTGCAGTTGAATCCTACGAAGTGTACTTTCGGTGTTCGATCTGGTAAACTGTTGGGCTTTATTGTGAGTCAGAAGGGCATTGAAGTTGATCCCGATAAGGTTCGGGCAATTCAGAACATGCCGCCTCCCAAAACAGAAAAAGAAGTCTGTGGCTTTCTGGGCATACTTAATTACATCTCAAGGTTCATATCCCACTTGACGGCTACCTGTGAACCGATGTTCAAATTGCTAAGAAAAAATCAATCGGTTGAATGGAACAATGATTGTCAAGAAGTATTTGACAAGATAAAACAATATTTGCAAGAATCACCGATCTTAGTACCGCCGGTTCCTGGTAGGCCATTAATCATGTATCTCACTGTTCTCGATGAATCAATGGGATATGTATTGGGTCAACATGATGACACTGGCAGAAAAGAACGTGCAATTTACTATATGAGCAAGAAGTTCACTAATTGTGAGATCAGATACTCACTCTTAGAGAAAACTTGTTGTGCTCTTGTCTGGGCTGCTCGACGCCTAAGACAATACATGATATGTCATACTACTTTATTGATATATAAAATGGATCTGATAAAGTACATATTAGAAAAGCCTGCTGTCTCTGGAAGGATTTTTCGGTGGCAGATGCTGTTAACTGAGTATGATATCCAACATGTTACCCAGAAAGCAATAAAAGGGAGCGACTTGTCTGACTTCCCTGCTCATCAACCTGTAGATGGTTATCAACAAATGATGTTTAACTTTCCCGATAAAGATGTTCTGTTTATCAGAGACTATGAGACTCCAGACCCTGACATAGGATCCGAACCAGGGGCGCGATGGACGCTCGTGTTCGATGGTGCCTCCAATTCTAAAGGTCATGGAATTGGTTCTATCCTCATCTCTCTAACAGGTTTTCACCTTCCCTTCACTGCCAGATTATGCTTTGCATGCACCAACAATATGGCTTAATACAAAGCATGTATCTACAGTATTGAAGCGGTAATTGACATGAGAATCAAGATTCTTGAGGTCTACAGAGATTCTGCTTTGGTTATTGGCCAAGTCAGAGGGAACTTTTTGACTCGGGATTCCAAGCTGGTTCCGTACCAACAACACATAGCAAAATTGATTCCTTACTTTGATGAGATCTCTTTTCATCATATCTCCAGAGAGGAAAATCAATTAGTTGATGCTCTTGCCACTTTAGCATCCATGTTCAAGGTCAAGTGGAAAAATGAGGCTCCTCATATCCGTATTGATCATTTGGATGAATCAGCACCTTGTTTAGCAATCGAGGACGAGTCTGATGACAAGCCTTGGTTCTATGACATTAAGAGATATCTGGAAAAACAGGAATATCCTGAGGGTATTACTATCACTAACAAGAAGGCTCTTAGACGGCTCTGCGCCAAATTTTTCTTAAGTAGTGGTGTACTGCACAAGAGGAATTATGATTCCGTGTTGCTCAGATGCGTGGATAGACATGCAGCAAACACGATCATAAGGTCCATACATGAGGGTTGCAAGGGTGTACATGCTAAAGGTCATGCTATGGCCAAGAAGATCCTTCGAGCTGGGTATTACTGGATAACAATGGAGGTTGATTGTTACAACTTTACCAAAAGATGTCACAAGTACCAAATCTACGGAGACAAGATCCATGTGCCTCCTACTCCATTGAATGTCTTGACTTCACCTTGGCCATTCTCTATGTGGGGTATCGATATGATTGGAATGATCGAACCGAAGGCTTCCCACGGTCATCGATTCATTCTAGTCGCTATCGACTACTTTACCAAGTAGGTTGAACCTGCTTCTTATGCAAACGTTACGCGACAAGTGGTTTCCAGATTTATCAAGAAAGAGATAATTTGTCGCTATGGCATTCCTAGCAACATTATCACTGACAATGCAAGCAACCTGAACAACAAGATGCTAAAGGAGTTGTGTCAAGAATTTAAGATCGAGCACCACAACTCTTCACCATATCGGCCCAAGATGAACGGTGTCGTCGAAGCAGCAAATAAAAACATCAAGAGGATTGTCCAGAAAATGGTTAAGACATACAAAGATTGACATGAAGTGCTTCCCTTTGCACTACATGGCTACAGAACTTCAGTCTGCACTTCTACTGGGGCAACTCCGTATTCACTTGTGTATGGTATGGAGGTTGTTCTACCCATCGAAGTCGAGATTCCTTCACTCAGAGTCATCATGGAAGCAGGTCTTGACGAAGCCGAATGGGTACAATCCAGATATGACCAGCTGAATCTAATCGAAGAAAAACGCCTTACAGTCGTTTGTCATGGTCAATTGTATCAGAGACGCCTCAAGCGAGCCTTTGACAAGAAAGTTCTCCCTCGAACGTTCCATGAAGGCAAACTCGTGCTCAAGAGGTATTCACCCGTTCACTCGGATCCACATGGCAAGTGGACTCCCAATTACGAAGGACCTTTTGTTGTTAAGAAGGCCTTCTTAGGTGGAGCCTTGATCCTCACCACCATGGATGGGGAGGAGTTGCCATCGCCCGTGAACTCCGATACAATCAAAAAATATTATGCTTGAAATAAATGATAAAGAGCCCGCTAGATTGACATCCGCAAGGACAATCTAGGCAAAAATGGGTGTCCCGATGGACCAAAAAAAAAGAAATGTCCATGCAAAAGTTAGGGACAATGAAAAAAAACAATAATAGCCCGCTAAGTCGAAAACCCGAAAGGGCGACTTAGGCAAAAATGGGTATCCCGGTGGACGAAAAAAATAGAAATATGTCCAGGCAAAAATTAGGGATAAAGGCATTGACTGGGAACACTTGAGCCTATCTTCATCATAGCTGGACATCGGACGGTAACAGAGCAGTCGAATCATTGTCAACTGGTGCAAGGCGCTGGAACCTAGGCTTATAGTGGATGGTAGTCGATGTTGTAATCAATACAAAACATGATTTCCCTTTGCCATTTACATTTGTTTTCAATTTTTATTGTAAATTTCCTCATCAAGGATTTTTGCATCCTCGTACACATCTTATGTACATATTTTTTACGTTCAATAAAAATGCATCATTCAATTTCTCAATTATTTGCTTTCCAGTATTTTGTTTGCAAAATAAGCAATTATTTGTGATCACGTAATACTATAAAACATTGAGAATAATAAAAGGCTAAATCAAATGAGAAAACATTATGCATTGCATATTTTACTGGTAATTTCTGCAGGATAATCGGTAATATTCATTGGCTAGCCTAATGCCCGACCTATACCTGGATGGTTATTTGAAGAGGTTGTTGTTCCCCCAACATGGCCATCATTTCTCCAGCAAGTGCCATTATGGTTCTTGGGAAATGTTGTTTACTTCCTATTTTCCCAGCAGATCTGTAATGTCCCCAGTAGAGCAGCCGAATGATGTACTTCAACCAGAGACTTGATGTTTCTTTCCCCAGCATGGGTTGCACATCATTCCTCGCCTGACAAAGCTGTCATTTGGTTCCTCCGAACCTAATGAATTCCCTAAGAAGACGCGATCGGGGCGTCCACAGCAGAGTCAGTAACAATGTGGAACTTGGAATTGCATAATTTCATTCCCCTAGCAGAGTTGTTTGTGATGAGGAGATCGTTCTGATTCCCTTATCTCCGACAGTGTCGATGGTGATAATCTAGAAGGTTGAAACTTCTCAACTTCTTCCTCAATGGAGTTGTCACCATTCAGGGGCCTTTCTCCAGCAGAATCGGTATTTTGTGGGTTCTCTCCCCAACTGAGAATGTTGAGTTTGTTTTGCTACAATCTCTGCCTAACCTGCCTCACCTTATCTCGACCCTCACCTTTGCATTGCATAATATCAAGCATCATATAGATCGATGCATACATAGCATATGCATCGAGCATACTCCCTTTCTTTTGGCCTGAGTCATCTCCCAACAGATATTTAGCCAAACTTCAAACACTCTTTACACTTACAATTCTTCTTTTATCACCGTCGGCCAAATTTTCGACTTAAATCCAAATAAATGCACTTTCGGTGTTTGTTCCGGAAGGCCTTTGGGTTCCATTGTCAGCCAGAAAGGTATAGAGGTGGATCCAGACAAAGTCAGAGTCATTCAAGGCATGCTTACACCAACAATAGAAAAACAAGTCAGAGGATTCCTCAGACGTTTGAATTATATCTTTGGGTTCATCTTTCACATGACTTCCACTTGTGATCCAATCTTCAAATTGCTTTGTAAAGATCAAAGTATTGTGTGGAATGAAGATTGTCAGAAGGCCTTTGATAGCATTAAAAACTACTTGCTTGAGCCTTCTATTTTGATCCCTCATGTGAAAGGGAAGCCTTTGATTATGTATTTGATAGTCTTGGAAGGATCAATGGGTTGTGTCCGGGACAATAGGACAAGACAGGTAGAAAAGCGCATGAAATTTATTACCTGAGTAAGAAATTCACAAATTGTGAACCCCAATATTCGTTTTTTGAGAAAACTTGTTATGCTTTGGCATGGGCTGCTCGGCGTTTCCGGAAATATATGTTGAACCATACTACTTGGTTGATATCCAAAATGGATTCTATTAAGTATATTTTTTAGAATCTTGCGTTGACAGAAAGAGTCGCCCGTTGGCAGATGTTTTTATCAGAATATGACATTAAATATCGTACTCAGAAAGCCATTAAGGGAAGTGTATTGGAAGATCATTTGGCTCATCAACCAATTGAATATTATTAACCTATCTAGTTTGACTTTCCTAGTGAGGATGTTATCGCCATTAGAGCTAAAGATTATGATGAAATAGGTCCTGAGGAAGGACCAGAGCCTGGATCCTGATGGGGTTTGGTCTTTGATGGAGCCTCTAATGCATATGATCATGGAGTTGGAGAAATTATAATCACTCCTCGAGGTTCTCATATTCCTTTTACTACAAGGATATGTTTTGATTGTATGAACAATATGGCAAAATATAAAGCATGTATCCTTGGCCTTGAAGAATCCATTGATCTCGGAATCAAGAACCTCGATGTCTTTGGGGATTCGGCTTTAGTTATCAGTCAGATCAAAGGTGAAAAGGAAACTAGTCATCCGAGTTTGATCCCATATAAAGATTATACTAGGAGGTTATTTCCTTTCTTTGATAAAGTTAATTTCCATCATATACCTTGAGAGGAGAATCAAATGGTTGATGCTTTAGCTACCTTGTCCTCCATCTATCGGGTAAATTTCCATAATGAGGTACCTCAAATTACAATCAGACATCTGGATAGACCTACTCATGTGTTTGCAGTGGAAGAGGAAGTAGACAATATACCATGGTATCATGATATCAAGTGTTTCCTCTAGAATCGAGAATACACAGTTAGGGCATCCAGTAAAGATAAAAAGACATTGAGAAGATTGGTGTACAATTTCTTTCTCAATGGAGATGTGTTATACTAAATAAATTACGACATGGTCTTGCTCAGATGCGTGGATAGACACGAAGCTGATAGGTTAATGCAAGAAGTTCATGAAGGGTCCTTCGGCACTCATGCCAATGGACATTCTATGGCTAAGAAGATGCTTAGAGCTAGTTAGTATTAGTTGACAATGGAATCCGATTGTTGTTGATTTGTCAAGAAGTGTCATAAATGTCAGATTTATGCAAACAAGGTGCATGTTCCTCCGAATCTACTCAATATTATTTTGTCTCCATGGCCATTCTTTACATGGGGAATTGACATGATTGGCATGATTAAGCTCAAAGCTTCAAGCAAACATTGTTTTATTTTGGTAGCTATCGATTACTTCACCAAGTGAGTCGAAGCGGCCTCATACACCAATGTGACCAAACAAGTGGGGGTCTGGTTTATTAAGAATCAAATTATTTGCCGATACGGTATTCCAAGCAAGATCATTACTGGCAATTGTTCAAACCTAAACAACAAGATGATGAAAGAACTTCGTGAAAGCTTTAAGATTTAACATCATAATTCTTCACCTTACAGACCCAAGATGAATGTGGTTGTTGAAGCAGCAAATAAGAATATCAAGAAAATCCTACAGAAGATTATTATAACCTACAAAGATTGGCATGAGATGCTTCCTTTTGCTTTGCATGGATACTGAACGTCCGTCCACACTTGAAAAGGGGCAACCTCTTTCTCCTTTGTTTATGGCATAGAAGCAGTGCTTCCTATAGAAGTCGAGATCCCATCAATGTGAGTCTTGATGGAAGCCAAGTTGACAGAAGTTGAATGATGTCAGAATATATATGACCAGTTGAATCTAATTGAAGAGAAGAGAATGACAGCCTTATATCATGGTTAGTTGTACCAAAAAAAAATGAAAAAAGAATTTGATAAGAATGTATGTCCTCATGAATTCAGAGAAGGTGAACTCGTGCTCAAAAAGATCATGCCTACCCATAATTATTCCCGTGGCAAGTGGACTCCCAATTACGAAGGTCCATACGTTGTCAAGAAAGCCTTCTCTGGAGGTGCATTGATTCTTACAACTATGGATGCGGACGAGTCTCTCGTCCGGTGAACGCGGATGCAGTCAAGAATTACTTCGCCTAAAGGGCGGTCCAGGAGAAAAATAGAGACAAAAACAGAAATAATTAATCCCAATAGATTGAAATCCTGATAGAGCAATCTAGGAAAAAGGTAGGGATTTTATGGCAAGTAACTGCATCCGGCAAAGCCTAATCACCTAAAGCAGCAGCATCATCAATCAAGAATTCTCAGTTCATTCTCACTCAACGGAAGCTTGATTACAGGAATTCAAAGTTGTTACGGAGAATAGTGGTCATTGTATTTAAATCTAACATTTTCATTTACCGTTTTCCAAACTTTGTAATGATCCATGGAGTCACGTCTTTTGCGAAGTACCATTCTATCAATAAAATCCTAATTTCTTGCCAATTAATTTCAATTCTTATATTTGTTTCTCTTGCAAAATGTTATTTATTTTTTATTATAACTTTTGAAATAAAGCTTTAATAATAAACATGCTTTTAAAAAATTACAAAGCGTTTTCCTTTAACTTTTGATTAAACTAAAAGGAACACCGACCGTTGTTCAAGATTAGTAAAGTCTCAAAGTGTGGAGTTTAGACTCCCCGGTACTACAATTCATAGCTTGATAATTTTGTTTTCCCCAACGGAGTTGTTTTCAGATAGTGGTTTTCCTCCAATCATTTTTGGTATTGCAATGTTGATATTGGATTTCTCTCATAGCAAAACCAACATAACATTTCTATGTCCTCTGAGATTTTTTTATTTTTGAACATTTTTTGTTTCAAGTTTCCCTAGCAGATCTTTTATCCCCAACGAAGGATCTTGCGTCCTGGAAGTAGGGACAGAAGAAAAGCTTTGTAGTAGAGTCTCCATCTAGTTAAGATTTGGCCGAGTGTCCAGTTCATTGATTTCGGTTTCCCGGTTTGTTCAGTGTGTTATTTTGTCAGCATAGGGATAACATTCCATGCATTCATAAAGCATTTATGCATAGCCGAATGCAGATTCGTGTTCATTCGCATGTCCTTGGTATTTCCAAATTCACTTTCCTATTGGTGTTTTCCCCTAGAGAGAGTTCATCTTTTGTCTCCCCACTAAGATTATTAAAATTCTGGTTAAGCAGATCACGAAGATGTCAGACAGTATGTCGTGACACTTGATCTCTGCTTAAGTAAATAACACCAGAGATTGTTAACCCAGTTCGGTGAACAACAACACCTACGTCTGGGGGCTACCTGTCGCTCCCGGGATTTTCATCCTAGTACAAACGCGAAAGTGGCACCGAAACAGAGTCGCCAGCAATGTGTATTTATCCCAAGAGAGGGAAAGGAAACACCGCATAAACCTGAGGGAAAGGATAGAGCATGGTCTAACGACCAAGAGAACTGGATTCGGGAGTCGGTTACGCGAGAGGAAGGTATTAGCACCCCCACGCGTCCATCGTACCCGATGGGATCCACGCTTGCTTGTCTCGATCAAAGTGTGATAGAAAAGGATACTGGGAAAGGAACTGAAAAAGGATGGAAAGAGAAAGAGAAACAAATGTAGGGAAAATAAAAGAAGTGCTCGCATGGGCCCTACCCCACTGCCTACGTATCTCATCGGGAGCATGAGAATCAGAGCGACGTAGTTCCCCTCACCTAAGGGAAAGTTGTTTGTGTTTTTTAGTGGAATACGTCAACGTTCGCGTCCTAGCAGTTTAGGTGTTGCAGCTCGCTGTAGGGAGACTTAGGCATTACCTGTTTGCGGTAGAACGGAAATGACGCATCCTTAAGGAATGATTGAATGAGATGAGGAAAGAATTCCCGAAGGAAAGACGTTATTGTTTGTTTTTTTGTCTTTTAAGAGTTTTTTTCATTTGTTTGCATATGATAGTGTATCCAAATCTTAGCCATTGGAATGTGTACATTCTCACATTCCAAGATGGAATGAGTAAGAAAGCACACTAAGGGTGAAGAAGACCCCCACACTTAGTTCCAATTGTCAAGGTTCAAACACACTAGCATATTTGTGTTTATTAAGTGTTTTTGTTGATTATTAAATGAAGAAGTGTTTTTCTTATTTATTGACACCTTCAACAAGTATTGCATTTAAGTCCCTCATACAAGATCAAATGTTTAACACATTGACCCAAGATGGGTGATATGCTATACATTCTAAGATTATAAGAGAAGACCCCTTATAATCTTTTATTTATATGAAAGGCCTAAATGCAATAAATGCTTACCTTTATTAAGTATTTTGAATTTTTCTTTAAGATGAGAAGATGAAAGACTCAAGGGTAAGAAAAACGGAAGTTAGTTGTTGGTGTGCTCGCCGAGACATCGTATCTCATGCCTACGTATCCGCAATCTGAAAAGAAAGAGGAATCAGAGCATCCGTAGTTCACGGTACTACGGGTGAACAGGAAACAGGATCTCGATCGCATAGGTGCGAGAGAACAAAGGGGAAAGACACACATAAAGTCTAAGGGGGAAACTCGGTCCTACAAGTTAACAGGCATCAATGGTCCTAAGGTCAGGATCAGGAGGGAAGCTACCTAATGTTATCAGGCATGGATTGCTATCCTAATGTCTCTCCTACCTCCGACTTAATCAAAAGTTAAGTGGAGCTAGGAATCCTAAGGGATCATGTCATCAAACAAGTAAACACATGATAAATCAATCACAAAAAGGACTGAAAGCAATGAAAGAGTAAACAGTGTTAGTCCTATGTTATGTTTTCTAAACTATCTAACTTGGACAAGTTAGAATAGGTATCCTAATGAGGGAGCAAAAGCTAAAACAAACAATACAATGATATCAAATATCAAAGTAGATCAATAAAGAAGATGTGAATGAGATCACATAAGTGTCAACATCGGTCGATGTGAGCTAATGACAATGAGTGGGGGTCGGTTGCGAACCCTATCTTCCACTTGACTGACTCGATAACAGGAGCAGGTGATGTTCAAAGCTTCAATCATGTAATGAGAGCTAAGAACGAATCGACTAGAATAACGGGGGTCAATTGCGAACCCTACCTTCCGTCAATTGCCTCCTTAGAGGTCTTCAGCACAATATCAAACAAGCACCAACAGAGCCTCCTTCGAGGACTTCCATCATTGCCGGCCAAGTGGCACGGACTCCCATTCCTACTTCTCATGGCATCGAAAGGAAAAATGCGGAATTAGTAAAAGAGAAGAGAGGTAATACCAAACGGATGTCAATCCGTAGCAACGTAAGCAAAGTATTAGCAAACCTGCAAACCTCTAGCAATCTAGTATGAATAAGCAAAAGTGTTAGAAAGCGGAACGAATCCGTGAAAGGCATGGAGCCAAGTGCTCTTAAAAACCAATAAAACAAGGCCATAAGGCATAACCAGCAGCAACAACAGCGCTTCAGCACCTGCATGGTTGTAAAAACCAGCAACAAGCAAAAACAGCCTATAACAGCTACTATTTCCAGAACATGGCAGGTATATATGCAGCCAGCCAGGATATCAACATTTTACAGCACACTTTGTGCACAGCAGCTGTGTATACATCAACTTCTACCTTTATTCAATTAACTAAGTCAAGTGAGAAACACTACAAAACAAACTCAAAGATTAGTCAAAGTTCAAATAGAAATAACCAAAGTGAGCAACTAAGATCAAAAGGAAATGTCAATAAGAAGTAATTGAAATACATGCTAAAATGTAAACCACCATTAGCCAAAAACTATGGAAACATATTAAAGACTATTGAAATTATTAAAATGATTAGTCGATGTTAGAACTAAGTCAATGTCAAACTATGTCTAAATCGATTAATTCAAAATTAATTTCTAAGTCTAAAAAACAATTAAGGGACAATTAAAGAAAAAACAATTAGTGAACCAATAGGCCAAAAACAATTATTGAACAATTAAGCTAAAGATGATTAGTGTGATTAAACAAAAAAATCAATTAGTGCAATTACGCAAAAAATGATTAGTACAATTAAGTAAAAAACAATTAAGGAAATGATTAAACCAAAATCAATTAATCAAAGACCATTAGTAAAATCTAAACCTAATTAGCCACAATTAATCAACCAAGTTAATTCCTAATCCAAAACTCTAAGATTAAATCTAATTAGTTCAAATCACAATCAGAATCTAAATCTAAGATTAATATATATCCTAAACCTAAAATTAAAACCTAATTCCACCATTAACAGTTGATTAAACTCTAATTAGCCTCTAATTCAATCAATTTCTAAAAAAACAAAAGTAAAAAGAAAAAAAAAGGAAGTGTTACCGTGGGGGGGGGGGGGGGGGGGGGGTGCAGTGGCGTGTTGTGGCATGTGATCAAGCAATCTATGGAGTGAGGCCTTTTACTGAGTAGCTGGGAGGTGCAAATATCACTTCCATGGTTGTGTGGTGAGGAACGTTAGGCCCAATTCGTCCAGAAATTGGCTCTTAACATCATGAGAAACCCTAAACATCTCTGTCATTCCCAACCTAACGCCGCACCTCATCTCCTCTCTCATACTCTTTCTCCTTCAATTTCACGCCTCCCTCCGCGCCGTTTCAGCATAACTCACCGTCTTCTACAAACTCCCTCCGTTCAACTCGATTTCGCCGGTGATCCCATCTCTTTCCTTCGTTCTTCACCAAACCGCGCTGACAACCAAAGACAACGACGTCGGACATTGCTTCGTCTTCAACATTCCTCTCCGACTCACCTTCAATAAACCGCCGCACTTCAAATCGCGTTGTCTCCGGCGGTTCTCCCTCTACCCTATCATCACACCGTGACCTCACTCTATCCATCTCACATGAACTTCGAATCAACCTCACACTACGATTTCGCCGCTGCAATTCGCTCGATGAAGGACTTAAGGTAATGCTCTTTAATTACTCTTGAGTTCTGCTGAAATTTCCAATCTCCTCCATCTTCTTCTCGATCGTGCTGCGAATTGGAGTTCGACGGTGTTGAAGCCGTGGTTCTTGTGGAGTTCTCGACTCTGTTACGCGAGTTTTACCGAGGGAAGATGATGAACGTCGTAGGTTCTACAGTGAAATCGTTGTGTTATTGTGAATCCTTGCGCCGGCGCTTGCGTTGTTGTCGCGATTTCTGTAAATCCAAGGCTATTGCTTCATTTTTCTTCTTATGCTCTTCATTGATTATTGTTGTTGTTGTTGTTAATTCTTCTCCTTCTTGATTTTACGCAGGTTTTGCTTTGAATTGCCGCGAAGTTGCGAATTGACGATGTTCTTGAACTTTGCAGATCGAAGATCGACCAAAACAGTGATGACGATGCAGATTATTATCAAATCGATGAAGGTGAAGATAAATTGGATGTTGAAGAGATTTCTGCAGGGAATTGAAGGTTGAATGGAGATGCAAATTGATGGAAGGTTGAAGATTATGGAGAGAATTGGCTTGGCTGCAAGGGTGAAGATTGAAGATGAAGCTATGGAGTTTGTTGATCTTGAAGAATTTGAGAGGGAGAAAGAGTTTATCGATTCTGTTAGAAGTTAGTTAGGTGATTGTTTCTGTTAGAAGGTTAGAGAAACTGTTAGAGAGAATGATCGAAGTGTTAGAGTTAGGATTCGGTTATTCACGGGATCGAGAAGATGGATTCTGAATTGTTTTTTTTTAGTTCCCCGTTAGAAACTTGTTGTAAAAAAAAAAATTTAACTGAACTCTGTTTGGGATTGTTTGGTTATGAATTATTTTTCCTGAATATTCTTCCTTCTGCTATGGACTTGTTTTTGTATGTACTATTATTCCTTTTTATTGTTATAAAATTTCTTCTGCATTTGTGTATCAATTTCTATTGGTAATTTCTTTACAGCTGAGAAAATCCTCCTCAATACTATCTTCCTTAGCATACCCTTTCATTATGGTTCCAAAAGTGACAACATTGGGCTTAAATCCATCTCATATCAATCAAAGACGTGACATGTACTTACAGCAGGCACATTATTGCTCTGAACTGCACACGTGCGTGGTCCACACGAAGTGCAAGGGCATTTAGAATATCCTTGGATGCTCTTCCAAATAGTAGTGAAATGCTTTGTAATACAACTCAACATTAACGACTTTGACAGCAACATCTTTGGATTGTATATGATCCCGTGCTTCTGGTGAATGGCTCACGATGGTAGTTGCAACATTATCACACTCATCACAAGAAGGTTAATTCCTTCCAATGCTGTCGTCCAAGCTTTGTGGCTTTAAATTGTGCTTGTACGTTAACTTGAATATGGATATAAACCTTGGGTGATTATTGTAATGAACTTGAATATGGGCTAAAAAAAAGTTTTAAAAGATGGATGTTGGATATAGTTTATGGAATGATTAATTGGTTTTTGAAATGAATGTGGATTGAAAAGTGGTTTTAAACTAAATGGAGAAGTTGAAATGTGGTTTAACAAGAATGGATATGAATCAATAAATGGGATTGGTTTAATTATTTAAATGGACAAATCAAGTTTAAAATCTAAATGGATATTGAATTGGTTTTGGAGGTGGATATGGATAAGCTTGGTTTTAAAAATGGTTAAAAATGGGTGATGGACTTATTTTGAGAAAATGGGTAAAAATATGGTTTTAAAGTGGATAAAAAATGAGAAACAAATTGAAATGGATAACAGATGGACTTGTATCTTGAATTCCAAGTAATCCCCATAACCAATCTTATCACATTCAAATCACATTGAACTTCAACTCCAAAGCAAGGTCGTACCCTATTAGCAACTATCAATGGCGACCTTGATCACAACATGAATCCACAGTTGGATCTCTTGCAATATAACCCAAGTTGTCTTCACCATGACACCCGATGCTCTTGAGAAAAATTGAAGGAGATACACTCGATGCTTGGCAGAAGAAAGCCTTGATACATAATGAATTCTGGTAGAAAGATACTCATGATGTGGAGAGCTCAGACCTTCGTCTCACCTTGAGATAGGGAAAACCAGAAATCACAAGAAAGATGCTTTGATCCCATGTCCTTATGCAATATGCAATGCAATGCTTACTGTTTAATTTTTCTGTGCTTGAATGCAATGCAATGAAAAGAAAGCACATGCTAAATGATATGAAAAATGAGAGGGCAAATTTTGGGGTATTACAGCTGCCCCTATTCAAACGCTATAAACCTGAATGCCTGAAAGCGTTTGCTTTCAGACTTTCAAGGTATATAGTGATTGAATACCAAATATAACCAAAAATTTGCTCTGGATGATGAAGAAGAAAAAGGGACATAAACCCAACGCGACTGTTGGATTAAATCTTCAAATGAGCATTGTCGGAGAGATATGTCTTTTGAACGACGACAGGCGACTACTGGCTTGCCATACTGCCGGTGGACTTTAATAATGTCTTTTGTATGACGCCAGACGACTACTGGCTCGCCACACTGCTGGTGGACTTTAATAATGTCTTTTGTACGACGCCGGACGACTACTGGCTTGCCACACTGCTGGTGGACTTTAATAATGTCTTTTGTACGACGCCAGATGACTACTGGCTAGCCACACTGCTGGTGGACTTTAATAATGTCTTTTGTACGACGCCAGACGACTACTGGCTCGCCACACTGCTGGTGGACTTTAATAATGTCTTTTGTATGATGCCAGATGACTACTGGCTTGCCACACTGCTGGTGGACTTTAATAATGTCTTTTGTACGACGCCAGACGACTACTGGCTTGCCACACTGCTGGTGGACTTTAATAATGTCTTTTGTACGACGCCAGACGACTACTGGCTTGCCACACTGCTGGTGGACTTTAATAATGTCTTTTGTACGACGCCAGACGACTACTGGCTTGCCACACTGCTGGTGGACTTTAATAATGTATTTTGTACGACGCCGGACGACTACTGGCTTGCCACACTGCTGGTGGACTTTAATAATGTCTTTTGTACGACGCCAGATGACTACTGGCTTGCCACACTGCTGGTGGACTTTAATAATGTCTTTTGTACGACGTCAGACGACTACTGGCTTGCCACACTGCTGGTGGACTTTAATAATGTCTTTTGTACGACGCCAGACGACTACTGGCTTGTCACACTGCTGGTGGACTTTAGCTGCTCTGCCATTCTAAACAATGGACTTTTACCAGTTCGTGCTGGATTTTTGCCAATCTGTCATTGGACTTCAATGATTACCAAACAGGCTTTGGAATCTCAAAATTGCCATCCTCAGATGGACTTTTGCAGCTTTGCCAAACTAATATTGGACTTCGATGCTTACCGAACCGGCTTTGGAAGCTTTGCTATGATCATTCCACATGTTGGAAAAACCATCTGCAATATTACCCCACATGCTGGAATAATATGAACAAACTGTATATAATGATCATCCCACTGGCTGGAACAACCATCTGCCATACTACCCCATATGCTGGAATAATATGAACAAACTGTATATAATGATTATCCCACTGGCTGGAACAACCATCTGCCATACTATCCCACTGGCTGGAATAATATGAATAAACTGTATATAATGATCATCCCACTGGCTGGAACAACCATCTGCCATACTATCCCACTGGCTGGAATAATATGAACAGACTGTATATAATGATTATCCCACTGGCTAGAACAACCATCTGCCATACTATCCCACCTGCTGGAATAATATGAACAAACTGTATATAATGATCATCCCACTAGCTGGAACAACCATCTGCCATACTATCCCACCTGCTGGAATAATATGAACAAACTGTATATAATGATCATCCCACTGGCTGGAACAACCATCTGCCATACTATCCCACCTGCTGGAATAATATGAACAACTGTCTGTGTGCCAAAAATAAATTGGACTTTGAGTTGTAAATGAGCAATGCTGAGAATTACACCACCAGCTGGGTAATATCATACGCTGACACTTTGCTGAAGAAGAAGTTCCCTCGATCTATTTAGACCCTGCTGGGGAAATTACTGTCAAAATGCTGAACTCTGTGGGGACTTCGCTGGGGAGAAAACAATTCAGCTGGGAATTATTCTATGACAGATTTCACATGCTGAAACCTGCGGGAAATATGCCTTGTTGACACTACCACTTGCTGGTAAATCCTGCTGAGAATAAACTCCACAGGGGATGTTCAAATCCTGGTTAGAAGACATTACGTTGCAACATGCTGAGAAAGAGTCCCTAAAGATCTGCTGGGGAAACCCAAAGCAATTCCACGGTAGTCTGCTGAGGAATAAAACTGTCAATCTTAGGATAAGTGTCACAATGCCCCGTGTTAGGCGAACTTCCCGTTTGATGATTCCGTTGGGGATAATGAGTTTCTCATCAACTCTGCTGGAGAAAACAACTTTAAAGCGTCTCGTGCTGGGGATGCCTTTTGAGAGGATTTTACAGAAGACCAAACGTCCTCAAACTCTACTGGGGATTATAGATATAGAACATCTCCTGCCGGGGGAAATTCAAGCTTCCCCATGCTCGGGAAGGTCAACAACTGGCTTTTTGCCCCATGATATAAGACTGATCCGAAGAAAACGTCATAAGAGGATTTTACAGAAGATTAAGCATCTTCAAACTCCTGGCGACCTCACTGAGGATTGACCGTTAACTTCGGTGTCTGCGAGGCAGCTTTACTGGGGAATTTGCAACCATTATCAACACAGAAAAGCTTGTGGCTATTGGAAGTACTGAATGAGAGAATCGACTTAATAAGATACAACGATACCCAGTTGAACTCAGTTCGCTGATATCGAATCGTCGTGACCGACCGCCGACCGAATGATGGACTCAATCAGTAAACGTTGTGACAAAAAGGGTGACCAGTGAACCCTTTCTTGAACATGATTGCCCCAGTCTTCTTCCTAGAAGTAAGTGATTACTCGTATTGGATATGACTTCTGCAACTAAGAAAGTCCAACTCTGAACCACCACTTATTGGGGAGAAAGGCTTGCATGTAATCTCTTGCTGGAGAACATTATTAATGAAGCCTGCTGACGTCGGGGACCACAAATGCCTCGGGTTGGAATGCCCCTTGGTTTTACTCCTTTTGGCTGATTGACTGCATATGCGCGACCAACAGGTTTTCTTTCATTTGCCCCAGACCAACATGGTCCACCAAAAGAAATTGTCCCAAGAGGATTTTACAGAAGACTTGACATTCAAAACGCCTCAATGTCTTCAAACTCTTGGAGAGATCCGTCGGATCTCGAAGTAACTGCCTTAGACTGTATGGATTACTTAGAAGAAGCCATCTCAAAAGGATTTTATAGAAGACTTGGCAAGCTCAATGCTTCAGTGTCTTCAAACTCTTGGAGAGATTCGTCGAATCTCGAATTAGCTGCTTCAGATTGTATGGTTTACAGAGGATTTCGCCTTGCGAAGATTTATGAACAATCTCATACCACCGTGAGATATTCTGCCCCAATACCTGAACCCTGGATAGGCTGATCAGTCATCTGGATGGACTAACTTCTCATGCTCTTGGGATGGCCTGCCCCAGTATGATCCTTGGAGTAGTTTTTCCCCTAACTACCGATTTTTGAAGGAAAACCAAGAATGCCTGCATTTGTAGGGATTTGAATCTCGCAGTACTTGCCCCAGTTTGGCTGAACTTTGAAGAGATTTCTCGACGTGATTGGCTCAGATTGGCTACACCTTAAAAAGATGGTTCGACGTGATTGCCCCAGATCGGCTACGTCTTAGCACAACTTGTTGGGAAAGCTCCTGCTCAACAAATTTTCCTGAGGAAGTAACACTGGATGTGGCTGTCTTTTGGGAGTTTCAGGATTCTCAACTCGGCAAGATTAAGCTTCCGGACTGAATTTCCATATGTAAACTTCTTTTGATGTCAAACAAATGTATGCAAGCCGAAAATGTTTTAGTCTGAGAATGAAAATTCTAATGCAACACACATGTTAATCTTGACACCTTACCGAAAAGATGTCGCAAACCCTTTTGTGAGCGAATCACGGGTTAGGATACGACATTAATTTTTGAATGAAAGAATGCAATGCTCATGCAACACCAACAAAGATCTTTTAGCAAAACCCATAGGAGTCAGGAACGCTATCTCTTGGTAGTATGCTTTCGAAATAACCCTGTTTCAATTAGGACTTTTGAGGGTTGTATCGTGGCCTGGTTCACGGTTTTGAGAAAAATGGTTTATGGCTCAAAGTTTATTGGTGCCCACCCACTCTTCTTGATGTTCTCCAGTCCTACGTTCAGCTAATTTGCACAAGCGCTCGTCTCTAAAAAAGATTTTGTGATCTTTAAGGAACCCATGCATCTGATGATTTGACACCTAATGAGGTTTTGGAGTAACAGTCACCCCTTTTGTCTTTTGTTCGTGGTCACACGACTTTGTTCTTGCTCGAGGATTTTATTTTGTACTCCTTTCATTTTTCGCTTTCGCATTCTTTTGCTTTTTCTTTTTATCCCTAATTTTTGCCTGGTCTGATTCTTTTGAATCTTTCGATTTTGAAGTCCAGCGGGATGCCCTAACTTTTGCCTAAGTCGCTTGTTTTCAAGTTTCGACTTAGCGGGCTTTCTTTCTTTCTTTTTTCTTTTTTTTTTTTTTTTTTTTTTTTGGGAACAAATCGTGTGGCACTAACTTGTCTTGACTTGATTGGAAGGGTTGTGACTACCTCACTCTTTGATTGTTGATGGATAACCATTGTGGTTTCACATCTCTTGACCTCTTGATGGTGGAATAGAAGGTAATGGATCCTCAGATGCACACTCCTTTTGAGGTTTGAATGCTTGGTAAAATTAACTGACGCCTACCCTGCCCCTAGGTTGAATGTGAGGGTTTTTTCATGCGAAAAGAAACTCCTACTTCAAGGCTCAAAGGGGTTAACGAGGGTTTATCTCCCTTATATCTCCAGTGTTTGGGGAGTTGAAACAATGCCTGTACATCCTCAACAGGGTCCTGCTCAAAAGCACACAATTAGAGATTTTTGCGTTTTTAAAATCATCATCCTCCCTCAAGAGTTTAAGCAAGACAGTTAGTGTGCAATGCACATATGCAAACTTATGAGTGAATACGAATGGATTACTTCAGGAAAAACATGTGTATTGTATTATGATTGTCATTCAAAAAAACAAACAAACTCTTACATGCAAACAATGTTTAAACAAACAAATAAAAGCTACATATGCAAATGCAGTAAAGAAGCTAAATGATTGTCCTTATTGAGGAGGCTTGACTCCGTCTGGACTTATTGATTTTGAAGATGTCTTTGTAAACTGGGTGCTCAATCTGATGAAAAAAGTTCAATTTATGGGCCACCCGTCTGGTGTGATAACCTTTGAGTCAATCAAGTTCTGCACCCTGTCTTTACCTTTACCTCTGAAAGACTTGCAATCGTCAATTAAATGGTCGGGTGCCCCAGAATGGTAGTCATACCCGGCATTTGGCATTGAAACCCCAAAGGAAGCTTTGTCGAAGATGATCCTGATGCGACTAGCTCAACCAGTTTGAGTTTGAGCAAATGAGGAAACCCGTTGCGCGTACGACATCGGAATAGGATCAAACTTCTTCTCAAGTTGTTCTGGCCTTTGCCCATATGCTCTGCCCCTAGGACTCTCTTGGGGAGATGGAGTTGGAAGCTGACAAGAGATATCTGGAGTAAAGAAATTGATAAATATGGTTGATAGATAAGGTTGCTCGCAAAGATCTCACACAATCTCCTGCCTACGTATCTCCATTGACTAATGAAGAATCAGAGCGACGTAGTTCCCCTCACCAGGGATGAGGATTGCTTTATTTCCTTAACACCGCATTCTGGATTTCTGTAAGCAGACCCATCTGAGACTTCACCCTGTTGACTTCTTCTCTCAGCAGTTTCTGACCGAGGGACAACGCTTGAATGTCCACCATAAAATGCCCCAGTTGGGCATTCATCTCAGTCACCTCTGCTCGGAGTTGTTCCATATCTGAACCTTGACTGTGGCGAATCGAGTAATTGGAAGAAGTCATGTTGGCCGTTTCTGAAGAGAATACCTAGTCAGGATGAGAAATCCGCTCTGGGACACCTGTTATGCATATGAGTATGAGAATGCCATGCAAAATGCCATGTCCGAATATTTCCAGGGGATCATTATGCTTTGATTCGAAATTTTTTTTTTTTTTTTTTTTTGAAAAACATAAGAAATGGATGGAAATGCTCACTGGCAAGTCTCAAAGTTAGTATCCCTTGGAAATACAAGAACATGTATGCGAAAATGATGATGCAAATGCAACAGACATGGGATCAAAGGTTCCATATAATCTGGATAACTGCTGTGATATGCCGGGATATCAGCATAATCGGAATACCAGAAGGCCAGAATATCGGCATAATCAGAGCACCGACCTGATCAGAATACCGGGATGGTCAGAATAATCATGATGCCATAATACCAGGCTGAGGAGTCCACACTGATAGGAAATCCAAAATACCGGGTAGGTTGAAGGTCAAGGTTACCTGCAAACCTGTAAACAACCCGCCCCTCTCACATGTGGGTACTAGGATGTTCAGTATCCCGGGCTCTCAGGTCGAGAAATGATGATACGTTCACCATTTCTAGTTTGGCATCATCATTAATCGAGGATGCCTCAACTGATTCTCCAATACGAAAGGTCCTCAGCTTCTGGCACTGAGGTCGAGAAACAATAGTACATTCATCCCTCGGGGTACAGTACTATCGCCAATCGAGGAGTGCCTCCACTGATTCTCTTTCAAAAAAAGATATCCTATAGCGAGTTCCCAGCATTGGGTCCTCGGATCGAGAATGTGCAATGGGTATGCCACAAAATGTGGTCTGCCACTATCACATCTCGGGAGGAGTGCCGCAACTGAGTCCTCGGGAATGGCCACCAGAGTCGACAGCTCTCTAGATCAATATCCTGGAATACGCAAGATGCGCACGCCATGATGGGTCCCAAGATAACCTCGTCTAGCTGTGAATTTCGTGATTACCCACGTACACATATGGCACGTAGGTCCCACTACTCTCCACTCTAAATCTAAGTGTATACTCGAGCCTGTGTACTGAGCTCATCTCTCAGAAATCCCATCCCGCCAAACAAAAAATAGCACAGTCCAGCACAACAGTAATAATATGATATGTAATGCTAAAAAGCAGTAAATACAGTAATGTGCAGTAAGGCAATAAATAACCATACAATAAAACGGTAAATACAGCACAACAATAAACACCCAATGAAAGAAAAACAGACAAGCGCTAGGATTGACTCGCTTAGGAGGGACCAGCAATAGGTCAACCTGTCCCCAGCAGAGTCGCCAGCTGTCGCTCCCGGGATTTTCATCCTAGTACAAACGCGAAAGTGGCACCGAAACAGAGTCGCCAACAATGTGTATTTATCCCAAGAGAGGGAAAGGAAACACCGCATAAACCTGAGGGAAAGGATAGAGCATGGTCTAACGACCAAGAGAACTGGATTCGGGAGTCGGTTACGCGAGAGGAAGGTATTAGCACCCCCACGCGTCCATCGTACCCGATGGGATCCACGGTTGCTTGTCTCGATCAAAGGGTGATAGAAAAAGATACTGGGAAAGGAACTGAAAAAGGATGGAAAGAGAAAGAGAAACAAATGTAGGGAAAATAAAAAAAGTGCTCGCATGGGCCCTACCCCACTGCCTACGTATCTCATCGGGAGCATGAGAATCAGAGCGACGTAGTTCCCCTCACCTAAGGGAAAGTTTTTTGTGTTTTTTAGTGGAATACGTCAACGTTCGCGTCCTAGCAGTTTAGGTGTTGCAGCTCGTTGTAGGGAGACTTAGGCGTTACCTGTTTGCGGTAGAACGGAAATGACACATCCTTAAGGAATGATTGAATGAGATGAGGAAAGAATTCCCGAAGGAAAGATGTTATTGTTTGTTTTTTTGTCTTTTAAGAGTTTTTTTCATTTGTTTGCATATGATAGTGTATCCAAATCTTAGCCATTGGAATGTGTACATTCTCACATTCCAAGATGGAATGAGTAAGAAAGCACACTAAGGGTGAAGAAGACCCCCACACTTAGTTCCAATTGTCAAGGTTCAAACACACTAGCATATTTGTGTTTATTAAGTGTTTTTGTTGATTATTAAATGAAGAAGTGTTTTTCTTATTTATTGACACCTTCAACAAGTATTGCATTTAAGTCCCTCATACAAGATCAAATGTTTAACACATTGACCCAAGATGGGTGATATGCTATACATTCTAAGATTATAAGAGAAGACCCCTTATAATCTTTTCTTTATATGAAAGGCCTAAATGCAATAAATGCTTACCTTTATTAAGTATTTTGAATTTTTCTTTAAGATGAGAAGATGAAAGACTCAAGGGTAAGAAAAATGGAAGTTAGTTGTTGGTGTGCTCGCCGAGACATCGCATCTCGTGCCTACGTATCCGCAATCTGAAAAGAAAGAGGAATCAGAGCATCCGTAGTTCACGGTACTACGGGTGAACAGGAAACAGGATCTCGATCGCATAGGTGCGAGAGAACAAAGGGGAAAGACACACATAAAGTCTAAGGGGGAAACTCGGTCCTACAAGTTAACAGGCATCAATGGTCCTAAGGTCAGGATCAGGAGGGAAGCTACCTAATGTTATCAGGCATGGATTGCTATCCTAATGTCTCTCCTACCTCCGACTTAATCAAAAATTAAGTGGAGCTAGGAATCCTAAGGGATCATGTCATCAGACAAGTAAACACAGGATAAATCAATCACAAAAAGGACTGAAAGCAATGAAAGAGTAAACAGTGTTAGTCCTATGTTATGTTTTCTAAACTATCTAACTTGGACAAGTTAGAATAGGTATCCTAATGAGGGAGCAAAAGCTAAAACAAACAATACAATGATATCAAATATCAAAGTAGATCAATAAAGAAGATGTGAATGAGATCACATAAGCGTCAACATCGGTCGATGTGAGCTAATGACAATGAGTGGGGGTCGGTTGCGAACCCTATCTTCCACTTGACTGACTCGATAACAGGAGCAGGTGATGTTCAAAGCTTTAATCATGTAATGAGAGCTAAGAACGACTCGACTAGAATAACGGGGGTCTATTGCGAACCCTACCTTCCGTCAATTGCCTCCTTAGAGGTCTTCAGCACAATATCAAACAAGCACCAATAGAGCCTCCTTCGAGGACTTCCATCATTGCCGGCCAAGTGGCACGGACTCCCATTCCTACTTCTCATGGCATCGAAAGGAAAAATGCGGAATTAGTAAAAGAGAAGAGAGGTAATACCAAACGGATGTCAATCCGTAGCAACGTAAGCAAAGTATTAGCAAACCTGCAAACCTCTAGCAATCTAGTATGAATAAGCAAAAGTGTTAGAAAGCGGAACGAATCCGTGAAAGGCATGGAGCCAAGTGCTCTTAAAAACCAATAAAACAAGGCCATAAGGCATAACCAGCAGCAACAACAGCGCTTCAGCACCTGCATGGTTGTAAAAACCAGCAACAAGCAAAAACAGCCTATAACAGCTACTATTTCCAGAACATGGCAGGTATATATGCAGCCAGCCAGGATATCAACATTTTACAGCACACTTTGTGCACAGCAGCTGTGTATACATCAACTTCTACCTTTATTCAATTAACTAAGTCAAGTGAGAAACACTACAAAACAAACTCAAAGATTAGTCAAAGTTCAAATAGAAATAACCAAAGTGAGCAACTAAGATTAAAAGGAAATGTCAATAAGAAGTAATTGAAATACATTCTAAAATGTAAACCACCATTAGCCAAAAACTATGGAAACATATTAAAGACTATTGAAATTATTAAAATGATTAGTCGGTGTTAGAACTAAGTCAATGTCAAACTATGTCTAAATCGATTAATTCAAAATTAATTTCTAAGTCTAAAAAACAATTAAGGGACAATTAAAGCAAAAACAATTAGTGAACCAATAGGCCAAAAACAATTATTGAACAATTAAGCTAAAGATGATTAGTGTGATTAAACAAAAAAATCAATTAGTGCAATTACGCAAAAAATGATTAGTACAATTAAGTAAAAAACAATTAAGGAAATGATTAAACCAAAATCAATTAATCAAAGACCATTAGTAAAATCTAAACCTAATTAGCCACAATTAATCAACCAAGTTAATTCCTAATCCAAAACTCTAAGATTAAACCTAATTAGTTCAAATCACAATCAGAATCTAAATCTAAGATTAATATATATCCTAAACCTAAAATTAAAACCTAATTCCACCATTAACTCTTGATTAAACTCTAATTAGCCTCTAATTCAATCAATTTCTAAAAAAAACAAAAGTCAAAAGAAAAAAAAAGGAAGTGTTACCGTGGGGGAGGAGGGGGGTGGTGCAGTGGCGTGTTGTGGCATGTGATCAAGCAATCTATGGAGTGAGGCCTTTTACTGAGTAGCTGGGAGGTGCAAATATCACTTCCATGGTTGTGTGGTGAGGAACATTAGGCCCAATTCGTCCAGAAATTGGCTCTTAACATCATGAGAAACCCTAAACATCTTTGTCATTCCCAACCTAACGCCGCACCTCATCTCCTCTCTCATACTCTTTCTCCTTCAATTTCACGCCTCCCTCCGCGCCGTTTCAGCATAACTCACCGTCTTCTACAAACTCCCTCCGTTCAACTCGATTTCGCAGGTGATCCCATCTCTTTCCTTCGTTCTTCACCAAACCGCGCCGACAACCAAAGACAACGACGTCGTACATTGCTTCGTCTTCAACATTCCTCTCCGACTCACCTTCAATAAACCGCCGCACTTCAAATCGCGCCGTCTCCGGTGGTTCTCCCTCTACCCTATCATCACACCGTGACCTCACTCTATCCATCTCACATGAACTTCGAATCAACCTCACACTACGATTTCGCCGCTGCAATTCGTTCGATGAAGGACTTAAGGTAATGCTCTTTAATTATTCTTGAGTTCTGCTGAAATTTCCAATCTCCTCGATCTTCTTCTCGATCGTGCTGCGAATTGGAGTTCGACGGTGTTGAAGCCGTGGTTCTTGTGGAGTTCTCGACTCTGTTGCGCGAGTTTTACCGAGGGAAGATGATGAACGTCGTAGGTTCTACACTGAAATCTTTGTGTTATTGTGAATCCTTGCGCCGGCGCTTGCGTTGTTGTCGCGATTTCTGTAAATCCAAGGCTATTGCTTCATTTTTCTTCTTATGCTCTTCATCGATTATTGTTGTTGTTGTTGTTAATTCTTCTCCTTCTTGATTTTACGCAGGTTTTGCTTCGAATTGCCGCGAAGTTGCGAATTGACGATGTTCTTGAACTTTGCAGATCGAAGATCGACCAAAACAGTGATGACGATGCAGATTATTATCGAATCGATGAAGGTGAAGATAAATTGGATGTTGAAGAGATTTCTGCAGGGAATTGAAGGTTGAATGGAGATGCAAATTGATGGAAGGTTGAAGATTATGGAGAGAATCGGCTTGGCTGCAAGGGTGAAGATTGAAGATGAAGCTATGGAGTTTGTTGATCTTGAAGAATTTGAGAGGGAGAAAGAGTTTATCGATTCTGTTAGAAGTTAGTTAGGTGATTGTTTCTGTTAGAAGGTTAGAGAAACTGTTAGAGAGAATGATCGAAGTGTTAGAGTTAGGATTCGGTTATTCAAGGGATCGAGAAGATGGATTCTGAATTGTATTTTTTTAGTTCCCCGTTAGAAACTTGTTGTAAAAAAAAAAATTTAACTGAACTCTGTTTGGGATTGTTTGGTTATGAATTATTTTTCCTGAATATTCTTCCTTCTTCTATGGACTTGTTTTTGTATGTACTATTATTCCTTTTTATTGTTATAAAATTTCTTCTGCATTTGTGTATCAATTTTTATTGGTAATTTCTTTACAGCTGAGAAAATCCTCCTCAATACTATCTTCCTTAGCATACCCTTTCATTATGGTTCCAAAAGTGACAACATTGGGCTTAAAGCCATCTCATATCAATCAAAGACGTGGCATGTACTTACAGCAGGCACATTATTGCTCTGAACTGCACACGTGCGTGGTCCACACGAAGTGCAAGGGCATTTAGAATATCCTTGGATGCTCTTCCAAATAGTAGTGAAATGCTTTGTAATACAACTCAACATTAACGACTTTGACAGCAACATCTTTGGATTATATATGATCCCGTGCTTCCGGTGAATGGCTCACGATGGTAGTTGCAACATTATCACACTCATCACAAGAAGGTTAATTCCTTCCAATGCTGTCGTCCAAGCTTTGTGGCTTTAAATTGTGCTTGTACGTTAACTTGAATATGGATATAAACCTTGGGTGATTATTGTAATGAACTTGAATATGGGCTAAAAAAAAAGTTTTAAAAGATGGATGTTGGATATAGTTTATGGAATGATTAATTGGTTTTTGATATGAATGTGGATTGAAAAGTGGTTTTAAACTAAATGGAGAAGTTGAAATGTGGTTTAACAAGAATGGATATGAATCAATAAATGGGATTGGTTTAATTATTTAAATGGACAAGTCAAGTTTAAAATCTAAATGGATATTGAATTGGTTTTTGAGGTGGATATGGATAAGCTTGGTTTTAAAAATGGTTAAAAATGGGTGATGGACTTATTTTGAGAAAATGGGTAAAAATACGGTTTTAAAGTGGATAAAAAATGAGAAACGAATTGAAATGGATAACAGATGGACTTGTATCTTGAATTCCAAGTAATCCCCATAACCAATCTTATCACATTCAAATCACATTGAACTTCAACTCCAAAGCAAGCTCGTACCCTATTAGCAACTATCAATGGCGACCTTGATCACAACATGAATCCACAGTTGGATCTCTTGCAATATAACCCAAGTTGTCTTCACCATGACACCTGATGCTCTTGAGAAAAATTGAAGGAGATACACTTCATGCTTGGCAGAAGAAAGCCTTGATACATAATGAATTCTGGTAGAGAGATACTCATGATGTGGAGAGCTCAGACCTTCGTCTCACCTTGAGATAGGGAAAACCATAAATCACAAGAAAGATGCTTTGATCCCATGTCCATATGCAATATGCAATGCAATGCTTAATGTTTGATTTTTCTGTGCTTGAATGCAATGCAATGAAAAGAAACCACATGCTAAATGATATGAAAAATGAGAGGGCAAATTTTGGGGTATTACACTACCAAGCCAGGAATGAAATCACTAAGTAGAACTAGTTCTAAGCTAAACTCAAACGTTTACAACTTAGTGCCTAGAAACTACCCTTCCTAGATTTCTACCTAAGACACACCTAGGTATGAGACCCTTCTCAATTCCCTTCCAATCACAGCAGTGACTGAAAATATTACAACTCAATAAAAAGTCCTTCTCAAGTATTGAGAGGCTCACAAGTACAAACCCTAGTACTTCTAAAACAGCTGCAACAACTAAACTGAAACTAGGTTAACTCAACCTATTTATATTGCAAACCACAGCTGGACTTGGGCTTCAAAAGCGCAGCATATATCTTCCTCAGAATTAGTGACCTAATTCTTTCTTCTATCCCAAGTTACCAACAATGTCTCCTTCACAAGGAAACCGCAAAAACAATTAGAATCAGAATCTTTGATTCCATAATCTCAAGTGCCACCTGGAATCCTAGTCATATTCCAATCACACACCTGTTATCAAAGACAATTAATCCAAAACTGTAACAGACAAAGATGTCAAATCCTCCTGATAGGACATCTTGTCGAACATCTTAGCCTATAGTTAGTTCAACATATTGGGACATCTTGTCCAACATCTTTCAGCTAAGTTAGTTTTACCAAAATTAATGCCAACCTCAGAAGCAGGGACTCAACAATCTCCCCCTTTGGCAGATTTTGGCTAAAACTAACTTTCATATACCTGCAGAAACAACACATCAGGGAGACTACTATCAGAGCAGCAGTGGAATCAAAACATGTCTCCCCTCAATCAGATTAGAACTACTCCCCCTCAGTGGTTAGTAGATACTCAGCAGTCAGCAGTGGTTAGTGATGTTAGTAATTCTCCCCCTTTTTAGCCACAATATGACAAAGGTAAAAACACTAACTCAAAAATCAATAAAATAGTTCAGAGTGAATTAAAGTTACACACCCAACAACAAAAACAACAAAAAACAAAAAAAAAATCCTAGGCACACAGCCAAAAAAACAACAAAGCACAGAAATATAAGAGAGAATACTGAAAAATCCTCTCACGAAGGTGGGAATACGTATTCAAAGAACAGAATATCATTCCCCCTCCAAACCAATGGAAGGTTAAGCCTCATCAGAAAGGCAAACTCCAAGCTTGACTCTCAATGTCTCAAATTGATTTGTATCCAGAGCTTTAGTGAAGATGTCAGCTAATTGATTTTCTGTGGCCACATGTTCCAAAGTGATGACTTTATCTTCCACCAGATCTCGAATGAAGTGATGCCTGATGTCAATGTATTTAGTTCGGCTGTGTTGAATGGGATTCTTCGAGATATTTATAGCACTCAGGTTGTCACAGAAGAGTGTCATAACATCTTGTGAAACATTGTATTCAGTCAGCATTTTTTTCATCCACATCATTTGAGAACAGCTACTCCCTGCAGCGATGTACTCGGCTTCAGCAGTGGACAAGGAGACACAATTTTGCTTTTTGCTGAACCAGGAAATCAGATTATTTCCTAAGAAAAAACATCCACCAGAGGTACTCTTTCTGTCATCAGCATTACCAGCCCAATCAGCATCACAGTACCCTATCAATACAGAGTCAGAGCTATGTGTGTAGAGTAGACCATAGTTATATGTTCCATTCACATACTTTAGAATCCTCTTGACCTGCTTAATATGGTTGGCTTTGGGTTCAGCCTGATACCTTGTACATACTCCTACTGAGAATGTTATATCAGGTCTACTAGCTGTAAGATATAGGAGACTTCCAATCATGCTTCTATAGAGACTCTGATCAACACTTATACCATTTTCATCTCTTGGCAATTTTAGGTGCGTGGGGGCAGGAGTCCTTTTGTACTTTGCATTTTCCAAGCCAAACTTCTTAACAATATTCTTGGCATATTTCCCTTGGCAGAGAAAGATGGAATCTTACATTTGTTTGACTTGGAGTCCAAGAAAGTATGTTAGTTCTCCAACTAAGCTCATTTCAAATTCGGACTGCATTTGCTGAACAAAATGTTGAACCATCTCTTCAGACATTCCTCCAAAAATGATTTCATCAACGTATATTTATGCTATCATGAGATTACCTTCCCTTTCTCTGACGAAAAGAGTTTTATCAATTCCTCCCTTTCTGTAGCCATTTGTAACAAGGAACTTAGTCAACCTTTCATACCAGGCCCTTGGAGCTTGTTTCAACCCATATAAGGCTTTCTTCAGCTTGTAGACATGATCTGGAAATGTTGGATCAACAAAGCCCTTGGGTTGCTCCACATAGACCTCTTCACTGAGATATCCGTTCAAAATGCACTTTTGACATCCATTTGAAAGAGTTTAAACTTCAGAAGACACGCTATTCCAAGGAGCAGTCGTACAGATTCCAGTCTCGCTACAGGTGCAAACATCTCATCAAAGTCAACTCCCTCTATCTGGGTGTATCCTTATGCTACGAGTCTGGCCTTGTTTCTTGTGACAACTCCATGTTCATCAGATTGGTTCCTAAAGACCCACTTAGTGCCAATCACATTTGATCCCTTTGGTCTAGGTACCAGATCCCAGACATCATGTCTCTTGAACTTCTCAAGCTCTTCCTGCATTGCATTAATCCAAAATTCATTTGTTAGGGCCTCCTTAACATTTTTTGGTTCCATTTTAGACACAAAGCAGGCACTTGCCACCACCTCCCATGATCTAGTCATCCTGCCTCCATTTGGATCTCCTATTATAAGTTCCTTAGGATGATCCTTCTGTATTCTGATAGAAGGTCCCTTGTCAATTCTCTCAGACACAGAAGCCTCATGATTGTCATTGTTAGGTACTGCAATATCTTCAGAGTCATCTTGAGGTGTTTCAACATCTTCTGTGACATCTTCCTCTTCTATTGGAAAGTATGCTCCAATATCATTTGTAGCTTCAACCTCCATAGGAGAGTCATCAACCACAACATTTATGGATTCCAATACAACCTGAGTTCTTGGATTGTATACACGGTATGCTCTGCTATTTGTGGAGTAACCTAGGAAGATTCCTTCCTCACTCTAAAGATCCATTTTTCTCCTTTGTTCACGATCTGCCAGAATATAGCACTTACTCCCAAAGACATGGAAGTATTTCACCGTTGGTTTTCTACCCTTCCATAATTCACATAAGGTAGCAGAAGTTCCAGTTCTGATGGTTACTCTGTTGAGGATGTAGCATGTTGTTTTCATGGCTTCAGCCCAGAAATGATACGGGAGATTCTTTGCATGGAGCATGACCCTTGCACACTCTTAAATAGTTCTATTTTTCCTTTCAACCACACCATTCTGCTGAGGAGTGATGGGTGAAGAAAATTCTTGACTAATTCCTTCTGAGGAGCAAAATTCATCAAACTTACTGTTTTCAAATTCCCTCCCATGATCACTTCTGATTCTGATGATACCACATTCCTTTTCTCTTTGAAGTCTCTGGCATAGTCCCTTAAAGACTTCAAACACCTCTGATTTCTCATTGATAAAGTGCACCCAAGTGTATCTAGAAAAATCATCAACAACAACATAGGCATACCTTTTTCCTCCAAGACTTTCGACCTGCATGGGTCCCATTAAATCCATGTGAAGAAGCTCCAAGTTCCTTGAAGTAGTTTGATGTTGAAGCCTTTTGTGTGACATTTTAGTTTGTTTACCAATCTGGCATTCACCACATATTTTCCCTTCATCTATTTTAAGATTTGGAATCCCTCTGACAGCTTCCTTGGATATGACTTCTTTCATTCCCTTTAAGTGCAGATGTCCCAGCTTTTGATGACACAACTTTACTTCATCCTCCCTAGACATCAAGCAGGTGGAGGGATTCTGAATTTCTTGAGGAGCCCACATGTAGCAGTTATCCTTGGATCTGGTACCTTTCATAATGAGTTCTTCTTTATCATTTGTAACTAGGAACTCAGATTCAGAGAAGTTTACCTTGAGACCTTGATCACACAGTTGGCTGATGCTTATTAGGTTTGCAGTAAGTCCTTTGACATACAAAACTCTGTCAAGGCAAGGCTGACCCTCATACTTTCGCCTGACAACCCCTTTAATTACTCCTTTTGAGCCTGTTAGTTTTTTGGATTGGCTAGAATTTTGGTAAAACAAAGTATGTTCAATGTTGGTGTCAAGGTGGTGATGTTGCAACATTGAGTCTTAACACTGGGCTGTGTTAAGTAGTGTAGCTGTTCAATGTTTGATGTCACATGGGTGATGTCACAACATTGAGTCTTAACACTGGGCTGTGTTAAGTGTTTTAGTTGGATGTCCGATGTCACTTGCGATGTTGTGACATCAGGACTGCAGAATTAATAACATCAGGTTTAGTGATGTTGTTAGGGTTTGCGTTTTAGCTGGAATTGTGGAGAGCTGGTAGTCTCATTGGATGCGAATATCTTGGGTTAGATATTCTCTGTTGCTTCGAGATTTGATGCAGATTTGTAGGAGATTTAAAAGGTTGAAGATTTGAAAAGATTTTGGGGACAAAATCTGTTTTGAAGATTCAGTTTTAAATAACAAATCAGATCAAATATTGCAAGGAGTCGAAGCCCAATTCAGGTGGCTATATAAAGCGCATAGATCAAAGGAAGAAGGTACAGAAAACAGACAGAAGATAGGGAGCTTTAACTGGAGGTTAAACATTGTCTTTGTGCGTGTTTTTGTATACACCATTCTAGTGTGAATTGGTGAGTTGTGTTCTGTCCTCTCTAAAGCTGTGAAGCAAAGAGAGTTGTGTAACTTGATCAAAGCTGTGAAGCAGGATCAAGGTTTCTCAAAGAGGTTGTTCTTTGAGTGTTTTAGGATTGAGTAGTGTTCTCATATCTAAGTGGTTTCTTAGGTAGGAAGTCACTAGTAGGAATTAAGTTTAGGAGATTGTCGACTGGGTTGTTGAGTCTATAAATTAATTCTACAAGTAGTGAATTTCATCCCTGGCTTGGTAGCCCCCAGATTAGGTTGTTTGAACTGAACTGGGTTAACAATTTGGTGTGTTCTTCTGTTGTTTATTTTGTCCATTGTGCAGAGTGTGTTGTTGTGACATCGCACGTAACATCACACATCTGGTACTAGAATTTCAATTGGTATCAGAGCAAGCATCTTGTCTGTCTCTGGGTGAGATCTGGGGAAGTTACTTTCTGGTGTAAAGATGGACAAAGAAGTTGGAGGATTTGTCATCAGACCCCCTATATTGGATGGTTCCAATTATGATTATTGGAAGCCAAGGATGACCACCTTCTTGAAATCCTTGGACAGCAGGGCTTGGAAGGCCATTATTAAAGAATGGAAAGCACTTGTTGTGTGTGAGAAAGATGATGCAGAGAAAGATAAAGAAGGCACCTCAAAGCTGAAACCTGAAGAAGAATGGACCAAGGAAGAAGATGAGCTTGCCCTTGGAAATTCAAAAGCCCTAAATGATATCTTCAATGGAGTTGACAAGAACATATTCAGGTTGATCAACTCATGTGAAGCTGCTAAGGTTGCATGGGATATTTTGAAGGCTACTCATGAAGGTACATCTAGAGTTAAGATGTCAAGACTTCAGCTTCTAACATCTAAGTTTGAAAGCCTGAAGATGAAGGAAGATGAGACTATTCATGACTTCCACATGAGTGTTCTTGAGCTGGCTAATGCATCCAGTGCTCTTGGTGAAAAGATGTCAGATGAAAAGGTTGTAAGGAAGATCCTTAGGTCCCTTCCTAAGAAGTACAAGATGAAGGTAACTGCCATTGAAGAATCACATGACATCTGCCGAATGAGGGTAGATGAGCTCATTGGATCTCTTCAAACTTTTGAGCTTGGTTTGAATGAGGAAGAACCAGAAAAGAAGCCCAAGAGTATAGCTTTGGTCTCCACTCCTGCAGAAGCTAAGAAAGTCAAAGATGATGATTCTCAGGAAGATCTGTCTCAAGCCATTGCTATGTTGGGAAGGCAGTTCAACAAAGTGGTCAAGAGGATGAACAATAACTACAAGCCTGACGTCAAGAACATCCCTTCTGACATCAGCAAGTCAAAAGAGAAAGATGAAGAGAAGACTGCCCAGGATAAAGGTGTTTAGTGCTTTGAATGTGAAGGGTATGGACATGTCAAGAAAGAATGTCCCACATTCTTGAAGAAGCAGAAGAAGGGCATGTCAGTTTCCTGGTCTGAATCTGATAGTGAAAGTGAAGGTGAGTCAGCAAAGCATGTTAGAGCCTTAACAGGAACTGTTGTTTCTGATGATGATAGTGATGGAGAAATAACTTATGAGGAGTTAGCATCTACTTATCAAGAGCTGTGTTTAAAAAGTGCTGAGATTTGTCAAGAAAACAAGTGTCACAAGCAACAGATTGCTCAGCTTGAGAATGTAAAAGCTGATCTGGAAAATGAAGTTGTACTAGTTAAATCTCAACTTGATCAGATGACAAAATCGGTTAGGATGATGAACAGTGGTACAGCCACTCTTGATAAGATTCTTCAGTCAGAGAAAGTTGCTGGAGATAAATCAGGTATAGGATATGTGGTTGAGGAAAAGAGTTCTACAGAAGCAAGCACTTCTGGAACAAAGAATGAGGTGTCCCAACCAATGTCTCAGCATCAAACAAAGAGACATGATTCTACACCTAAGAAGGTTACTCATCCACAGCCTCAGAATGTTGAGAAGAAGAATGCTCATCATCAGAAGAAGGTGCAGTCTCAGGGAGCTAGTCAGTATATGCCACCTCAATATCACAAGAGCATGAAGGCTGCTAGGTTCAATCAAAACATGTTTCATCAACATCAGGGGAACATGTATGAATTTGGATATGGATACAACAATGTTGTGCCTCATTAATATGGAAGAAGGAAGCCTCATCACCATAGGAGACAGTTCAAAAGACAGTATCCTTACCTTAGAAGACAACCAAACTATGGTAGTAGAAGACAACAACCTTATCATAGAAGAAGAAATCAACACTATGGATAGCAGCACCAGCAATATCATCATCATGGTGGCAGAAGGGTTAACCACTTTAGAGATGACAGAGTTAGATGCTTCTATTGTGGAAGGTTTGGACATATGCAGTACTCGTGTTTTAAACTGCATGGTTATCCACAATATGCTCCTCAAAGCAAACTAAAGGAGGCCAGGCCCAAAGTTGTTAAACAACGGGTTCCTAAGGAGAAGGTGAAATGTCTTTTAGCCCACACTTCAGATAGACAGTTTGATAAGGATACATGGTACTTTGACAGTGGATGTTCAAAGCACATGACTGGATCCAAAGCAAAATTGGAAGATACTGTTGCCTGCTCTTCAAATGATGTAATCTTTGGAAATGGAGATACAAGAGTGGTTACAGGAGTTGGAAGAGTAAAATGTGGTGGTGGACCTGAAATTGACAATGTTCTTCTTGTCAATGGTCTGAATGCTAATTTGATCAGCATAAGCCAACTGTGTGGTGACGGGTATAAAGTTAGCTACACCAAAGATGAGTGTGTGGTAACTGATGAGCATAATCAGGTTGTTTTGAAGGGAGTAAGATCCAAAGATAATTGCTATCAATGGATACCTCAAGTGGATAGCTTATCTAGTGATGTTAAGGTTGATTTTGTAACATCAGATGGTGACATCAAGTGTGAAAGTATGGTGAAAAGTCAATCTGGGTTAATTACTTATGGTGCTGTTTCTCCTAAGTTGGATGATGTGTTAAAAGCCAACTTGAGTAGTCAGTTATGTGAGCAAGATGAAGGAGTCAACAATGCTGATGGAAGGATCAAAAGTTGTGATCTTAAGAAGTGTTGGGAGCTGAATACTTGCAAGGCCAAGAAAGATGACAACCTGACTAATGACTCCTATAGTTCAGAAGAAAAATTTCACAAGTTGACAATCCTTAGGTTGGAAGATGCAGATGTTAGAGCTGATGTTAAAACATCTCAAGTCAAGAAAGGTACTTCTAGCTTTAAAATAAAGAAGAGTGATGATGAACTAATTGCAAAAGTGGTTCCTGGGGTTGCTAAACGACTGAAACCAAGGAAGAGGAATGCTATTGAGTCACCTCCAAAGATGAGAACTGATAAGCAGAAGATCTATGTGGATGGTACTACAAAAACCAGGAGTAAAGTGTTAATCTCTTCCAGAAATAGGAAGATCAGAGATAAGTCTGATGATAATGTCCAGGATATCTCTCAAATGAAGGAAGCCGTTGTTGTTAGAACTTCTGAGAAAATTCAAAAGGCCATACTAGATAACATTCTTGTGCTCTTCATAAAATGGTGGAAGTATGTTCTGGAAAAAGATCTTGGTATAGATACTCTAGATATGGTTGAGTTTGCTAGGATATGGTTCAGAGAGGGTGTGGGAACTTATGGTATTCAGGTGTGTATGAATAAGTTGCTCTGACTGTGTTTTATTGGGAGCTTCTTGAAGGACTTCTTTATGCAATGAGTCCTTTGACTGGTGATGAGAAGCTGATGTCCCAAAAGATGTTATAACATCATGTTTACTGATAGAGGAATTGTGATCTCTTGAAGAGACTGGATCTCAGTAAAGCTTATAAGTAAGCTGAGAATTTGTGGAGTTTGTGACACAGTGTTGAGTTTGGATTATTTTGCTGATAGTAAATCCAGTAGTGGAGCATATGTAATACCCTGGTGTCAAGAGTGTCAAGAGTATCCTTGGTGAAGGATGTCTTTGTTCTGGATCTGAAGCTTAGTGCTTACATTATATCTAAGGAGCATCTACATAGTCATACGGGAGAATGATGAAGTAGAAGGTTTGGCTTGGATGGTGAAGATGAATTGTATGATAGCCTTTGGAGAAAGGGACAGCGGTACCAAAATGCATGTACTCAGAAAATGTGCTCAAATGTTCATCTCCATCTAGAGCATTTGTTAATCATGACAGGGGGGGTACTTGTTTATGGATTTTGCAGCTGTTGTACCCCAAATTTTACCCTCATTTTTTTCTGCTAGTTGATGTTTTATTTATTGTTCTCTATTTTAACTTAATATTTATTTCAATATCTTTATTTGTCTTTATTTTAATTTATATCCAATTTGGCCTTTTATTTCAATTTAAGTTGTTTAATCTTAGTTTAACTTAATTTCAATAATTAATTTAGATAATTAGATTAATTATGCTTTTTGTTTTTACTAATTTTAATTTAGAACATTAATTAGGTTCTTTTTTTTTATTAATCATATTATTAATTTCAAATTAAGAAAGTGAAACATTATCCATTTAAATCCATTTTTCATTGTTTATCCAATCAAATCCACTTCTTCCAATTCATTTCAAAACCATATTCACTCATCCTTTTTTTCTCATCCATTGTCCCTTTTCTTTTAGTCTATTTTTTTTTTGGTTCAATTAAATTTGATCTATGTTTTATTTATTTACTATTATCCTTTTTCATTTATCCATTTCTTAACTACAACATCTCTACAAATCATTTCAAAAACATTACCATTTCCAATGTCTAAATCGTAAGCCCGTTCCACTTTTTTTTTTACAAAGCCCATTGTGAAAATCAAAACAAAAATACAATTGCAGTGGCAAGTTTTTCCACCCTTTTCCAAACCGTACCAAAGTCTCTGCATCCGGTGTACCTTCTGATTTCACAGCCTGCACTCTGTGAGCAACAACGTAAACCTGCACCTGGACAGCAACAATACCATAATGTTATTATTTTTTTAAAATTTGAATTGAAACCAAAAACAGCATAAAAGGAGAGAGTTTCACGCAGAAAAGGAGGAGAAACCACCGGACCTGCTGGAGAAAATGAAAACACAAGAAAACTCAAACCAACTCAAACTCATCGTCCACTACCCACACCTCCGCCTTCACCATTATCAACAACAACCTTCAAGCTCTCATTCTATCTTTCAAAAAAGAACCCAACACCTTCATCCTCAATAACCGTAAACCGAATCACCATGACTTTAAACCTTCATCATCTTCCTTCAACCCACACTGTAAATATTTCAAAAGAAACCACAAAAAGACCAACTCACCAAAACAACAAAACCAACGTCAACAATGAGAACGACGTCATAAAAAACGTTGACATACCTCTGTTCCTCTAAACCTCTTCTTCCTCGAACCTTTCTTCAAACCACAACAAGCTCGTACGCCTTCAATTCCACCTCACCTACTCAACCCAGTTTCCGGCCGATCCCTCCGTGTTTTCATCCATCGCCGCAAACAACCTCAAGAACTTCTCCATCCTTCAATAAACTAACAACACCCAAACCTATTTCACAGACCCAACCAAACTAGAGAACAAAATCGAACAAGGAATCAAGTTGAAGAAGGAGATTCAACTGATTCGAAACAAAAAAAACTCCTAAACCTGAGTAAAGCGTCTCTGAGTTTGGACGAATCGCAAAAGACTGACGAAAACGGGAAGGAGGAGCGATTTTCTTTCTCTTCCGTCAATGCCTCACTAACCTCCATCCGCCACAAAACCAAACAGCAACCAATCTCCACCTTCTTCTTCTTTTCCAACCTAAATCACAACCATACGTCCTAAATCAAAACCCAGAACCGATTTAAAACTAGGAAAAGAGATTTATGAAACAAACCCGAAGCCGAATCAGGGATGGCGAATGAGATCACACGAGTCAGAATCGGACAGGAAGTTTAATGGAAATGTTTCATCTTTTTTCCGGAAACACGACCTTGATATTGCTCTCTCTGTCCTTCATTTGCCAACGAGGGGAAGGTTGTTGTGACCTTGGGCTTTTCATCTTATAAGCTTGTTGTTTGTTTTACCAATTATCAACACTCGGTTTGTAGACCATTGGGCTCATAGGCCCGCTTTCTTTTTTTTGAACCACCGGTTTTTTGCACGGGTGATGGGTTCATAGCCCACATGATCCCACATTATCTTACAAGTTCTCACACCCTTCCTTTTTTTTGATAAACCGTGGCATCGTTTTTTGAGGATGATGGGCTAAGCCCATATGATTCCTCACCTTTTTAGACACCACCAGTCAACCAAGCGCACCCCCTCCTTTTCTTTTTTAAAAAAGTTATGTTCATTTTATTTTAGCAAGTTTTTTTATCCCTAGTTTTTCTATACTTTTCTTTCCAATGTTATTCATTTTATTTCAATCTTTTTTGGCCAATGATATCATATAAATTTTGACTTTATTGATTATCTCAAAATCACTAAAAGTCTAAATTTATACGAGGCCACTTTTATTTTATGTTGGTCGATGAAGTTAGAAATCTAAGATTATCGATTTATCGATTAAATCTTGATTTAAACGAGACCAATTTGGCGTTTATATTTTTGGTTGATGAAGTTAGAAATCTAAGATTATCGATTTGTCGATTAAATCTTGATTTAAACGAGACCAATTTGGTTTTTATTTTATTTTGGTCGATGAAGTTAGAAATCTAAGATTATCGATTTGTCGATTAAATCTTGATTTAAACGAGACCAATTTGGTTTTTATTTTATTTCGGTCAATGAAAGTAAAAAATTCAAGATTATCGATTTGTCGATTAAATCTTGATTTAGACGAGACTGTTGTCTTTTATCCCGATTATATTTTGGTCAATGAAAGTTAAAAATCTAAGATTATCGATTTGATGATTAAATCTTGATTTAAACGAGACCAGAATTATTTTCTTTTCGATTTTATGTTGGTCGATGAAAGTCAAATATCAAGATTATCGATTTCTCGATTAAATCTTGATTAAGACGAGATCAACCTTTTATTGTCATATCTTTATTTAGGCCGATGACGTTACACAAATCGTGACTTGTAGATTTATTCTAAATCAATAAAGTCTTGATAAATGGGAGGCTACCGTTCGTTTATTTTTTTGGTCGATGAAAGTCGGAAGTATAAGATTGTCGATTTCTCGATTAAATCTTGATTTAGACGAGACCGACTTTTATTTTGGTCGATGACATAACAAACCTTATGGTTTGGTTGATTTCATTGAGTTGACAAAACTTTGATCAACATGAGACCACTTTCTATTTAGTCGATGAAAGTCAAGAATTATTGATTATCGATTTCTCAATTAAATCATGATTAAGACAAGACTATTTCTATTTTATTTCATCTTATATTTAATCAATGTCTAACATGTTTAATTCTCACTTTGCATCGATATCATGATTTTATCCTATCTCATTAGCTTAATTCATGTATTATTGTATCATCGTATTCGCATTATATCTCTTTATCTTAGTATCTTATAACTGTTTTCTTTCCCCTCATTCCAAAGGAAGGTTAAACATGTTGACTCCTAAGTCATTGACCTCCCACCTTAACCTAAGTAACCTCTTAGGAGAAACTTTATTTCTTGGCCTCATCAGAGCCACAGAAATTACAACTAGCTTTAGGAAAGAGTTCTTAAACTCTTAGTGATATTCATCCTAATGAATTTATCACTTTCCCTACTGACTAAAACATAACATAGGTCCATCTCAACTAGACTTAGAGAGTTCTTAAACTCTACAATGAGTTTGTACTCATTTCCCCTCTGAATATTGACCATAGTCAATAGTTCAGTAGAAGTAGAACTACGCATACTCTGATTCTATTCCCGAGGATACGTAGGCGTAAGGTGCGATGCTTTATCGAGTATACTTAGATACTAGCCCCTAGGGTTTCAAACCTTTAGCATAGAAGCTTTAGCAAACATCAGATAACAGTTTAACAAGAGGCTCCCGTAGAGTACTACGGACGTTTAGGGTGCTAATACCTTCCCTAGGCGTAACCAACCCCTGAACCTTAGATCTTTCCCTTTAGGTTTTTCTAACGATCTTGAACCTTTCCTTTGGATAAATCAAAGTCGGTTGTAAAAGAAATATGATGCAAATTAATTAATAATTTGTTATCCGATTTTCACCGCAACAGAAATGGCGACTTCACTGGGGAAAGTTAGACCTATTGATGGTCCCTTCCTAAGAGGGTTAAGCCTATCTTGTTTTATGTTATTCATGTTTGCTTATCTACTTGTATGATTTCCTATATGTCATATCTGCTTGTATATATGTTCTATGTTTTGATTATCCTGTTTGATTTGGGTTGATACCTTTGAGTGAGATAAATCCTATACCCGGATTTGAGCGTACACTTATTATAGGACGATGGTATATTCAAGGAGGCTTTGAGGGAGTCGATTCCTGAAAAAGTTGAATTGAGAACACCATCACTCAGTTGAGGCCCTCTCGAGAGTCTAGTTATGTTGAACGATCCTATTCGTGAAAGCGTGCTACTCTCGACCTAGGAGCCCATGATATTGAGAACCGTAGTTACCAAACCCCACTTGGCCTTTTAGGATGTAGTGCGGAGACCATGATGGAGTCTATTTCTGAATTGGTTGTCATGCGATACTACACTCAGACGAGATCCTTTTGAGAATTTTATTGATTACCAAGTCATCTGGGAAATCGTTAAAATCTGAAAGATGGATTGTAGACTCTGGGAACTCTTTAGAACCTTGTTCGGCATGTGAAAACCAGTAGTACATACCTATTGGGATGGGTAGACCTTTGACTCCATGCTCGTAACCCCTAAACCTAGGATTTGTATATCTTGTTGTGTGTACATATGTTTGTGCTCGTGTGCTTTTTGCATCTCTGCATTCAAGCATTCTTAGCCCTTTGGTTTCGAGGAACTCAAATGTTTGTTTCCTTTTCAAAAGATCAGCAGAGCTTGGATTTTAAAAACAAAAACTTCTTCAGTTTTTCCAAAAGTTTTTTTCACAACTTGCCTTTGAGCTCCTTGAAACCATTTGGCTTGCATTAGCATCTCATTTGCATCATGTCATAGCATGTGCATCTCCTCTCCTTCTTTGTCTCATGTCACCGTTTTCCCTTCAGAATCGTCTTTGAACCGTCACCCGAGCCAAACTCGACAAAGGATGTCTGAACAATACTGTAAGATGGACAGAGTCAACAATGAATTGAGTGAGCTCCGAGGAGGAATGGGGCAGATTCTGGAAGCAATTCAAGTTATGAGTGCAAGGATGGATACACAAGCGACAGTAGTCTCCGAGATTATCACTACAACTGTAGAACCTTCTGTTACCATTGTGAACCCCACTTTGGGTATGCCTTTTAACTTTATGCGTGCTTCGGCCGTCACTTCTACTCAACAAGTTGTTCCTTTAGTTAATGAGGCTTTTCAAGCCATTCCTACCTTCACTCCAACAACAGTGCAAGCCCAGATGCACCCGGTTTTTCAGAATCCACATCCGGTTCATGATCATGTCAATAGGTCCGAAGAAGGGGATAATCGACATGAAAGGTTGGAGGAAAGTGTAGAGACAATGCGGAGGAAATTGGAAGCAATGGAGAGGAGCAATGAATCTAATACTAATGTTAAAGACATGTGCTTAGTCTCAGGCTTGGTAATTCCACCCAAGTTCAAACAGCCCAATTTCGACCTATACTCTGGTGCGACCTGTCCTAAGTCGCATTTGGTCATGTATTACAGACGAATGGCTGCATTTATGGATAATGATAAGTTGATAATCCACTGCTTCCTAGATAGTTTGAAAGGAGTTGCTGCAAAGTGGTATTTGACTTTGGACTAATCCAGGATTCGATGTTTTCAAGATGTATCTGATGCTTTTGTGAAGCATTACAGATATAACATGGACCTGGTGCCAGATCGCAGACAACTACTGAGTATGTCACAGCGCGATACTGAGTCTTTTAGAGAGTATGCACAAAGATGGAGAGAGCTGGCTTCACAGGTAGAGCTGCCTTTATCTGAAAAAGAGTTAACTGATTGGTTTGTCGACACGGTAAGACCGGAATTCTACAAAAGGATGATCAGTAGCGTGTCTGCTAGTTTTTCTGATATTGTGGCTGTGGGGGGTTAAAGTAGAGCTTGGTCTGAAGAGTGGAAAAATGACCAATAGAGCTGGTAGTCCGAGCGATGATGCCAAGAAATCCCTCAAAAGGGAAGGAGATACCAGTGTGGTGATGACAAACAAAAAGAAGAAAAATCAGTTCTGGAAGCGTCAGCAACAACAATGTTATTCTGTTCAGCAACCTTATATGGCCGCCGTCGCGCCAACATTTAACAGTCAAGCTTCTGTTTATCAACCGGTTCCTCAACCACCAGTATATCAATGAGCGACCAATGCTCCTGCTTATCTACAAAGGACTCAAGTTTCTCGTCAGAATATTCCAGGTAAAGGAAATGGTGGAAGGCCTCAGATTCCTCCCATTCCTATGACGTATACAGCATTGTATCCTGTTTTGGTACAACAAGGATTAATAACTACAAGGTCATCAGGCCCACCTCCTAATCCGCTTCCACCTTCTTACAATCCCAATGCTCATTGTGCATTCCATGAAGGCGCACCAGGCCACAATTTAGAAGGTTGTTTTGCTTTGAAGCATATTGTGAAAGACTTAGTGGAGAGGAATATTCTGTCTTTCGACGGCTCCCAGCCTATCATCAAGAACAATCCTTACCCGCTCATGAGATAAGTAATGTTGTGGAGGATGTATCAAGACAAAGATGGACTGTGATTGAGTTCCTCTTTGATTTTCTATATTTGATTCCCTAAAGCCGCAATATTTTGACTGTTTCAGCATTTCTGTTGTATTTTCTTTGCATATCTAAATCTGTTTTGCTTATAAGCGGTATTGTACTTTCAAATTGGCAACATTAACGAAGTATTTATGCATCTTTTGGTTAAATTCATTCATTTCACTCATTTACTTTTATTTTCATAAAAGCAAAAAAATATATATCTTTTTCACCCTTTTTTCAAACTTTTAGCAAAGATTATGGAGCATGATGAAAACCTCATGTTCATAATTGATGTGGTATACTTTCAAATTAACCTCGCCGAGGATGTAAGGCATTGTTTCAATTCCCAAACAAGGGAGATAATCCCTTGTTAACCCTTTCGATCCTAGAAGTAAGAGTTTTGTTTTCTTACACAAAAAACCTTTAATTTCAACCTTGGGGACAGGGTAGTTCTCAGTTTAACTCGGTTATGCATTCAAACACGAGCGTTTCACATAAGGCGCCAGTCAGCTTTCAAATCAATTGACTTCCTACTTTTGGAGATATGAACGTATATCTTGAGTTAACTGAGCGTAGGATTTGAGCCTTTTATCTTTTGTTTCATAAACCATGAACCATACCACATTACAACCCCTAAAAGACCTAATTGAGGTAAGGTTGTTTTGAAAAGCTTACTACAGCAAGGTTGAGTAACCTGACTCCTAATAATCTTTGTTGCTCGCGTGTGTTGGTCACTTCCTTAATGACTAGACCCACCTTTGTTTTTGACTAGTTAATCATTTCATTGTGCGTTTTTTATCAAAGCTTTGTTTTCAAACTTTGCATTAAACCTTTGCATAAAATTTTTCCAATTTTAATGAACAACACTTGTCTGCAATACCATTCGATATCAAAGGAATCCCAACAAATACAGCCAGCTAGGGGATTCAACTTGATAGAGGAAGCTCAGTCAGGGGCCACCAAAGCGGAAGGAATTGCCAATCTATCGAATCTGAGGCAGAACTCTGCTATTCAGAATATTGGGGCAAGTCTTCTCCAGATCATCTTATGACAAGTATGGACTCCAACGACCCATCAGCAGGGGCAAGTTTTGTTCCCTAGTCATTTCTACTACAGATTGAGTATTACGAATATAGTTGAAATGGGGCAATCATGTCTAAGTTCATTTCTTTTCAAAAGTTGGAAGACATTGAAGCATCTGATATATCAATTCTTCTGTAAAATCCTTTTGATGACTTACCCTCACAGACCAGTTAATCAGAGGCAGTCAGGTCGAAATTCGGTAAATCTCTAAAAGGCCAATCAGTATGGGGCATATTTTCCCAAATCGTCAAACAACCAGTCTGAAGCAAGATCAAGGACCTTGAATACAATTAATCTGGGGCAGTTATGCCAAGATCTCTCGAAGAGTTTGAAGATATTGAAGCACCTTGTATGCCAATTCTTCTATAAAATCCTCTTGTTATCGTCTTCTGACAGACCATATAGACTGGGGCAGATAAGATTTGAAGATGATCATTACGCCAGTAGGACGCATAACTACTTTGTCCTTGTGATATCCTTTGCAAGCTCCCCAATAAGCTGTTACCTCGGCTAATCTTGACGATTCTCCATGGATTCTCCTCCAACAAAGAGATCAAGCTCATGATGACAATCCTCATGATGTTATACCGCAAGTGGAATACTCTCTTCACCGGTGAGGTTGTTGATTCTTCCTCATCCCCAGTATTGGTCCAGCCCTTTGAGTTTGGCTGGGTATCCTTGTCGAGACGTTTTCTTCGTCTCCAGTTTCGCTTGTCTGTTTTGTCAGCATAAGCATAAGCATGGCATAAGCACTCATATGCATATCATCTTTGCATTTCTGCTTCTTTGTATGGTGTTTACCTGTTTTGGTTCACTTTGGTGTTTGTCTCCCCCAAGTGACTGGGTTTGTCTATTCTCTCTAATAGAAAGTCGGCCCTAGGCATAAAGTGCCCATTCTTTTCTGAATTCCCCACAGAGTTTGATTCTCGTGGATGATGGTTGGTTCAGTTATCTTTTCCACATTTGGATAAGATAAATCCCCATTTGAGTTCTTTCCTCAATTGGAGTCTTGTTTGACCGTTTCTTTCTAGCTTGTTCCTAGATTGAACTTTGGTCCCTGGCAGGTGTGATTTTTAACCTATCTTTAAATGTGCATTTATTTTGCACCGTGTTTCGCAGAAGAATCTTTTACAGATTCTCATTGAAGACATAATTATTTCTCCAACAGTATTGTGATATTAACATATCTTTGAAGCAACAATCTCTTGAAGAAGCTTGGCAGTCTCTTATAAGCAGCTTATCTATCTCTGGTACTATTCAACCTCTTCGCAACCGTGATGGGTATTCGCCAGGAAGCTTTATCTTCAGTTATGCAACCCCGGTACTAACCTATCACATTCTATACTTTATTGGAGCCCATTTTTTGGTTCTACCTCCAATAAGGTTACTTCTAAAGTGCCAACCGGTCTTACTTGAACCTGTTGTTCCATCACTTTAGAGGTGTTCTCTAGGATGTCATCCAGTTGCGTTTAGCCTTGGTGATCAATCATTCTAGATACTTTATTGGAGCCCATTTTTTGGTTCTACCTCCAATAAGGTTACTTCTAAAGTGCCAACCGGTCTTACTTGAACCTGTTGTTCCATCACTTTAGAGGTGTTCTCTAGGATGTCATTTAGTCACGTTAGACTTGATGATCAATCATCCTAGATACTTTATTGGGGCCCATTTTTTGGTTCTATCTCCATTAAGGTTCTTTTTTTTCCAAAGCGCCAACCGGTCATACTTGAACCTGTTGTTCCATCACTTTGGATATCTTTTCCCAGTGAAGACCGTTTTTCGGTTCAACCTTCATTACGAATCCTTTCTAGAATGTCATCTAGTTGCGTTTAGCCTTGATGATCAATAATTCTAGATACCTTTATTGGAGCCCATTTCTTGGTTCTATCTCCAATGAGGTTACCTTTCTGGCTCCTACCGGTCTTCCTTCATGAAGAAGATTATGTGTTATCTCAACTAACTCTTATTTGAGTACCGGAGTCTATTCTTGACTCATTAACCATGTTCCCATTTAAACCCCAGCTCTTTATGCAGGAGTCCCCAGAGAAGTCAGCTGTTAGATGACAGAATCTTTAGTGACTAGATTTGTTATTGGTCTTTGAATACAATAACTTCGTCATTTTCATCTGATTCTTTGAAGCGGAAAAGTTGTGAGAAAACACAAAGATGAACTAAGTTTTGCTCTGGAATTAAGACGTTTTGGAATCAAGATTGTACAGGAAGAATTAGCAGTACTGTATTTTTGGCACGGATCTGCCATCTCCAGAAAAAAGAAGATTGCCCCAATTATCCTTGATGTGTGGGAATCAGGGTGTTGGCTTGTGTTATCCTGTCTTCTTTCCTGTTTTGCGTCGTTCGCGTCGTTTCTAGCATATAGCTAAGCATATGCATCGTACCCTAGCATATGTGCATCCTTGTGCTCTGTTTTGCTTGTGGTCTTTTGTTGGTGCCTGTCTTTATTTCCCCAGTGAAGTAAAGACATTCTCGGTTTGCCTTGTGTCGTCCTTGTTCGGTCCTAACCTTTGCGTGCCAGTTTTGAGTCTTTAAACCTTTTGTTGTTCCCCAAGAAGTTTAACATTAAAGATTTTGAAAAACTTGTTCTTGTTTAAATCGTGTCAAACTTGAACTCGAACTTTGTTTGAATCGTGTCAAACATTGTCTTTAAAACTGGTTCTTGTTTGAATCATGTCAAACTTGAACTTGGACTTTGTTTGAATCGTGTCAAGCATCGTCTGCTTGTTTTAAAACTTGTTCTCGTTTGAATCATGTCAAACCTGAACTTGGACTATGTTCGAATCGTGTCGGACACTGCCTCGTGTTTTAAAACATGTTCTTGTCTGAATCGTGTCAGACTTGAACTTGGACTTTGTTTGAATCGTGTCAAGCATCGTCTGCTTGTTTTAAAACTTGTTCTCGTTTGAATCGTGTCAGACTTGAACTTGGTCTTTGTTCGAATTGCGTCGGGCATTGCCTTTTGTTTTAAAACTTGTTCTCGTTTGAATCGTGTCAAATTTGAACTTGGGCTTTGTTTGAATCATGTCAAGCATTGTCTTGTGCTTTAAAACATGTTCTCGTTTGAATCGCGTCAAACCAGAACTTGGACTTTGTTTGAATCGCGTCAAACCGGAATTTGGACTTTGTTTGGACCGTGTCAAGCATCGTCTCGTGTTTTAAAGCTCGTTCTCGTTTGAATCGTATCAAACTTGAACTTGAACTTTACTTGAATCGTGTCGAGCACTGTCTTCTTATTTTAAAACCCGTTCTTGTTCGAATCGTGTCGGACATTGAACCCTTACCTTGGATTTTTGAAAAAAAAATGCTTTAAGCTAAGCTTCTTGGAACAAATTCCTTCAACCTTATAAGACTCCTAGTTGGTGCGCAGAGTTTGTCTCTGTCTTCCTGGCTTTTCTTGAAGATCCCATCTTGAACTCTTCAGTATAGGACCCCCAGGAAGTCTTTGCTTGGTTGTCTATCCTTTTTCCTGATCCCTAGTGATCAGGTTCTTCTTTCCGGTTTCATGCCCGGGAAGAATGTGGGTTTGTTTTGTCCCCAGTAGTCAATCTCTCTGGATCTTTCCCCAGTGGAGATTGTCTGTGGTCTTTTCCACAGTGTTTCTTTGGAGTCTCCCCGGTGGGTCTCTTTTGTTGGTTGGCTTGTATCCCCAGTGAGTGTTTCTCGTGGATACTAACCTTCCCCTTCCCCAGTGAAGCTCATCTTTTTGCTTCCTGTTTGTCCTTCAGTGTCTCGTTGTGTCTGCATCTTTACATCTTCTTGGCATCATGTCTGTTGCATTGCATGTTTGCGCATCTGAGGGCAAAATTTTCGGTTATCCGTATTTAAATATCTTTCACTGTTGATTACATGAGGATCTTCATCTCTCATGTCATCAGGTGAAGATATTTAAATAGGGGCAACTGTTGTACCCCAAATTTTACCCTCATTTTTTCTGCTAGTTGATGTTTTATTTATTGTTCTCTATTTTAACTTAATATTTATTTCAATATCTTTATCTGTCTTTATTTTAATTTAGGGTTAAATATACAAAACCCCCATGCAATGTTAGCGAATTCTCATTTTAGCCCCTGTAAAATTTTTTTTTTAAACACCCCCTCTTAATATCCAGATTCCCTCACTTAGGCCCTTGGCTGCCACATTGCAGCAAAGATTCCTTTCTCTTGCTTGCGTGGCATGTCAGGTGGCATTTTTTATATTATTTTTTTATTATTATTTTTTTTTATTTGTTTATTATTATTTTTTTTTTTTAATTTTTTTTTAAATTTTTTTATTTATTTTTTTAAATTTTTTTTTATTTTGTTTTATTTGTTTTATTTGTTTTTATTATAATTTTTTTTCTTTTTTTTATTTCTTTTTCACCTTGCAACCGATGTAAAAACATACATTTTAAGAAAGATAACATACATTTTACATCGGGCCAGAAAGGAAACCGATGTAAAAAAAAACATTTTACATCTGGGCAGAAAGGCAACCGATGTAAAAACATACATTTTACATCGGGCCAGGAAGGCAACCGATGTAAAATGTGCATTTATTTCTATAAAAAAAGTCAAACTCATATTTCACATCAGACTTAATAGTCAACCGATGTAGTAGATGTATTTTTCACATCGGACTATGGCCCGATGTAAAATATCTTTGATTTACTACATCGCTTGGCTTTACATCGAACTCAGAACCGATGTAAAATGTGTTTTTCGCCCGATGTAAAAAGTCTTTTCTGCACTAGTGTAATTTTTAAAATAAAAATTTGTTTAAAATAGAATTAAAAATAAAAATTAGGTCCAAAAATGAAAAATAAATAAAAAATAAAAAAAATAAAATATATATAAATAAAAACGAAAAAGAAATAAAAAAAAGAAAAAATAATTATAAAAATTATAATAAAAACAAATAAAACAAATAAAACAAAATAAAACAAAAAAGTAAAAAAAAAATTAAAAAAATTTAAAAAAATTTAAAAAATTTAAAAAAATTTAAAAAAATTTTAAAAAAAATATAAAAAAATAAAAATAAAATAAAATAAAATAAAAAATAATAAAAATAATAATAACATAATAATAAAATAATAAAATAATATTAAAAATACCACGTGGCATGTCACGCAAGCAATAGAAAGGAATCTTTGCTGCAATGTGGCAGCCAGGGACCTAAGTGAGGGAATCTAAATAAGATGAGAGGGTTTTTAAAAAAAAACTTTGTCAGGGGCTAAAATGAGAAATCGCTAACATTGCAGGGGGGTATTATATATTTAACCCTTTAATTTATATCCAATTTGGCCTTTTATTTCAATTTAAGTTGTTTAATCTTAGTTTAACTTAATTTCAATAATTAATTTAGATAATTAGATTAATTATGCTTTTTGTTTTTACTAAATTTAATTTAGAACATTAATTAGGTTTTTTTTTTTATTAATCATATTATTAATTTCAAATTAAGAAAGTGAAACATTATCCATTTAAATCCATTTTTCATTGTTTATCCAATCAAATCCACTTCTTCCAATTCATTTCAAAACCATATTCACTCATCCGTTTTTTCTCATCCATTGTCCCTTTTCTTTTAGTCCATTTTTTTTTTGTTCAATTAAATTTGATCCATGTTTTATTTATTTACTATTATCCTTTTTCATTTATCCATTTCTTAACTACAACATCTCTACAAATCATTTCAAAAACATTAACATTTCCAATGTCTAAATCGTAAGCCCGTTCCACTTTTTTTTTTACAAAGCCCATTGTGAAAATCAAAACAAAAATACAATTGCAGTGGCAAGTTTTTCCACCCTTTTCCAAACCGTACCAAAGTCTCTGCATCCGGTGTACCTTCTGATTTCACAGCCTGCACTCTGTGAGCAACAACGTAAACCTGCACCTGGACAGCAACAATACCATAACGTTATTATTTTTTTAAAAATTTGAATTGAAACCGAAAACAACATAAAAGGAGAGAGTTTCATACAGAAAAGGAGGAGAAACCACCGGACCTGTTGGAGAAAATGAAAACACAAGAAAACTCAAACCAACTCAAACTCATCGTCCACTACCCACACCTCCGCCTTCACCATTATCAACAACAACCTTCAAGCTCTCATTCTATCTTTCAAAAAAGAACCCAACACCTTCATCCTCAATAACCGTAAATCGAATCACAATGACTTTAAACCTTCATCATCTTCCTTCAACCCACACTATAAATATTTCAAAAGAAACCACAAAAAGACCAACTCACCAAAACAACAAAACCAACGTCAACAATGAGAACGACGTCATAGAAAACGTTGACATACCTCTGTTCCTTCAAACCTCTTCTTCCTCGAACCTTTCTTCAAACCACAACAAGCTCGTACGCCTTCAATTCCACCTCACCTACTCAACCCAGTTTCCGGCCGATCCCTCCGTGTTTTAATCTGTCGCCGTAAACAACCTCAAGAACTTCTCCATCCTTCAATAAACCAACAACACCCAAACCTATTTCACATACCCAACCAAACCAGAGAACAAAATCGAACAAGGAATCAAGTTGAAGAAGGAGATTCAACAGATTCGAAACAAAAAAAACTCCCAAACCTGAGTAAAGCGTCTCTGAGTTTGGACGAATAATAAAAGACTGACGAAAACGGGAAGGAGGAGCGATTTTCTTTCTCTTCCGTCAATGCCTCACTAACCTCCATCCGCCACAAAACCAAACAGCAACCAATCTCCACCTTCTTCTTCTTTTCCAACGTAAATCACAACCATACGTCCTAAATCAAAACCCATAACCGATTTAAAACTAGGAAAAGAGATTTACGAAACAAACCCGAAGCCGAATCAGGGATGGTGAATGAGATCACACGAGTCAGAATCGGACAGGAAGTTTAATGGAAACGTTTCATCTTTTTTCTGGAAACACGACCTTGATATTGCTCTCTTTGTCCTTCATTTGCCAACGAGGGGAAGGTTGTTGTGACCTTGGACTTTTCATCTTATAAGCTTGCTGTTTGTTTTACCAATTATCAACACTCGGTTTGTAGACCATTGGGCTCATAGGCCCGCTTTCTTTTTTTTGAACCACCGGTTTTTTGCACGGGTGATGGGTTCATAGCCCACATGATCCCACATTATCTTACAAGTTCTCACACCCTTCCTTTTTTTTGATAAACCGTGGCATCGTTTTTTGAGGATGATGGGCTAAACCCATATGATTCCTCACTTTTTTAGACACCACCAGTCAACCAAGCGCACCCCCTCCTTTTCTTTTTTAAAAAAGTTATGTTCATTTTATTTTAGCAAGTTTTTTTATCCCTAGTTTTTCTATACTTTTCTTTCCAATGTTATTCATTTTATTTCAATCTTTTTTGGCCAATGATATCATATAAATTTTGACTTTATTGATTATCTCAAAATCACTAAAAGTCTAAATTTATACGAGGCCACTTTTATTTTATGTTGGTCGATGAAGGTAGAAATCTAAGATTATCGATTTATCGATTAAATCTTGATTTAAACGAGACCAATTTGGCGTTTATTTTTTTGGTCGATGAAGTTAGAAATCTAAGATTATCGATTTGTCGATTAAATTTTGATTTAAACGAGACCAATTTGGTTTTTATTTTATTTTGGTCGATGAAGTTAGAAATCTAAGATTATCGATTTGTCGATTAAATCTTGATTTAAACGAGACCAATTTGGTTTTTATTTTATTTCGGTCAATGAAAGTTAAAAATTCAAGATTATCGATTTCTCGATTAAATCATGATTAAGACGAGACTATTTCTATTTTATTTCATCTTATATTTAATCATTGTCTAACATGTTTAATTCTCACTTTGCATCGATATCATGATTTTATCCTATCTCATTAGCTTAATTCATTTATTATTGTATCATCGTATTCGCATTGTATCTCTTTATCTTAGTATCTTATAACTGTTTTCTTTCCCCTCATTCCAAAGGAAGGTTAAACATGTTGACTCCTAAGTCATTGACCTCCCACCTTAACCTAAGTAACCTCTTAGGAGAAACTTTATTTCTTGGCCTCATCAGAGCCACAGAAATTACAACTAGCTTTAAGAGAGAATTCTTAAACTCTTAGTGATATTCATCCTAATGAATTTATCACTTTACCTACTGACTAAAACATAACATAGGTCCATCTCAACTAGACTTAGAGAGTTCTTTAACTCTACAATGAGTTTGTACTCATTTCCCCTCTGAATATTGACCATAGTCAATAGTTCAGTAGAAGTAGAACTACGCATACTCTGATTCTATTCCCGAGGATACGTAGGCGTAAGGTGCGATGCTTTATCGAGTATACTTAGATACTAACCCCTAGGGTTTCAAACCTTTAGCATAAAACCTTTAGCAAACATCAGATAACAGTTTAACAAGAGGCTCCCGTAGAGTACTACGGACGTTTAGGGTGCTAATACCTTCCCTAGGCGTAACCAACCCCTGAACCTTAGATCTTTCCCTTTAGGTTTTTCTAACGATCTTGAACCTTTCCTTTGGATAAATCAAAGTCGGTTGTAAAAGAAATATGATGCAAATTAATTAATAATTTGTTATCCGATTTTCACCGCAACAGAAATGGCGACTTCACTAGGGAAAGTTAGACCTATTGATGGTCCCTTCCTAAGAGGGTTAAGCCTATCTTGTTTTATGTTATTCATGTTTGCTTATCTACTTGTATGATTTCCTATATGTCATATCTACTTGTATATCTGTTCTATGTTTTGATTATCCTGTTTGATTTGGGTTGATACCTTTGAGTGAGATAAATCCTATACCCGGATTTGAGCGTACACTTATTATAGGACGATGGTATATTCAAGGAGGCTTTGAGGGGGTCGATTCCTGAAAAAGTTGAATTGAGAACACCATCACTCAGTTGAGGCCCTCTCGAGAGTCTAGTTATGTTGAACGATCCTATTCGTGAAAGCGTGCTACTCTCGACCTAGGAGCCCATGATATTGAGAACCGTAGTTACCAAACCCCACTTGGCCTTTTAGGATGTAGTGCGGAGACCATGATGGAGTCTATTTCTGAATTGGTTGTCATGTGATACTACACTCAGACGAGATCCTTTTGAGAATTTTATTGATTACCAAGTCATCTGGGAAATCGTTAAAATCTGAAAGATGGATTGTAGACTCTGGGAACTCTTTAGAACCTTGTTCGGCATGTGAAAACCAGTAGTACATACCTATTGGGATGGGTAGACCTTTGACTCCATGCTCGTAACCCCTAAACCTAGGATTTGTATATCTTGTTGTGTGTATATATGTTTGTGCTCGTGTGCTTTTTGCATCTCTGCGTTCAAGCATTCTTAGCCCTTTGGTTTCGAGGAACTCAAATGTTTGTTTCCTTTTCAAAAGATCAGCAGAGCTTGGATTTTAAAAACAAAAACTTCTTCAGTTTTTCCAAAAGTTTTTTTCACAACTTGCCTTTGAGCTCCTTGAAACCATTTGGCTTGCATTAGCATCTCATTTGCATCATGTCATAGCATGTGCATCTCCTCTCCGTCTTCGTCTCATGTCACCGTTTTCCCTTCAGAATCGTCTTTGAACCGTCACCCGAGCCAAACTCGACAAAGGATGTCTGAACAATACTGCAAGATGGACAGAGTCAACAATGAATTGAGTGAGCTCCGAGGAGGAATGGGGCAGATTCTGGAAGCAATTCAAGTTATGAGTGCAAGGATGGATACACAAGCGACAGTAGTCTCCGAGATTATCACTACAACTGTAGAACCTTCCGTTACCATTGTGAACCCCACTTTGGGTATGCCTTTTAACTTTATGCGTGCTTCGGCTGTCACTTCTACTCAACAAGTTGTTCCTTTAGTTAATGAGGCTTTTCAAGCCATTCCTACCTTCACTCCAACAACAGTGCAAGCCCAGATGCACCCGGTTTTTCAGAATCCACATCCGGTTCATGATCATGTCAATAGGTCCGAAGAAGGGGATAATCGACATGAAAGGTTGGAGGAAAGTGTAGAGACAATGCAGAGGAAATTGGAAGCAATGGAGAGGAGCAATGAATCTAATACTAATGTTAAAGACATGTGCTTAGTCTCAGGCTTGGTAATTCCACCCAAGTTCAAACAGCCCAATTTCGACCTATACTCTGGTGCGACCTGTCCTAAGTCGCATTTGGTCATGTATTACAGATGAATGGCTGCATTTATGGATAATGATAAGTTGATGATCCACTGCTTCCTAGATAGTTTGAAAGGAGTTGCTGCAAAGTGGTATTTGACTTTGGACCAATCTAGGATCCGATGTTTTCAAGATGTATCTGATGCTTTTGTGAAGCATTACAGATATAACATGGACCTGGTGCCAGATCGCAGACAACTACTGAGTATGTCACAGCGTGATACTGAGTCTTTTAGAGAGTATGCACAAAGATGAAGAGAGCTGGCTTCACAGGTAGAGCTACCTTTATCTGAAAAAGAGTTAACTGATTGGTTTGTCGACACGGTAAGACCGGAATTCTACAAAAGGATGATCAGTAGCGTGTCTGCTAGTTTTTTTGATATTGTGGCTGTGGGGGGTTAAAGTAGAGCTTGGTCTGAAGAGTGGAAAAATGACCAATAGAGCTGGTAGTCCGAGCGATGATGCCAAGAAATCCCTCAAAAGGGAAGGAGATACCGGTGTGGTGATGACAAACAAAGAGAAGAAAAATCAGTTCTGGAAGCGTCAGCAACAACAGTGTTATTCTGTTCAGCAACCTTATGTGGCCGCCGTCGCGCCAACATTTAACAGTCAAGCTTCTGTTTATCAACCGGTTCCTCAACCACCAGTATATCAATGAGCGACCAATGCTCCTGCTTATCTACAAAGGACTCAAGTTTCTCGTCAGAATATTCCAGGTAAAGGAAATGGTGGAAGGCCTCTGATTCCTCCCATTCCTATGACGTATACAGCATTGTATCCTGTTTTGGTACAACAAGGATTAATAACTACAAGGTCATCAGGCCCACCTCCTAATCCGCTTCCACCTTCTTACAATCCCAATGCTCATTGTGCATTCCATGAAGGCGCACCAGGCCACAATTTAGAAGGTTGTTTTGCTTTGAAGCATATTGTGAAAGACTTAGTGGAGAGGAATATTCTGTCTTTCGACGGCTCCCAGCCTATCATCAAGAACAATCCTTACCCGCTCATGAGATAAGTAATGTTGTGGAGGATGTATCAAGACAAAGATGGACTGTGATTGAGTTCCTCTTTGATTTTCTGTATTTGATTCCCTAAAGCCGACAATATTTTGACTGTTTCAGCATTTCTGTTGTATTTTCTTTGCATATCTGAATCTGTTTTGCTTATAAGCGGTATTGTACTTTCAAATTAGCAACATTAACGAAGTATTTATGCATCTTTTGGTTAAATCCATTCGTTTCACTCATTTACTTTTATTTTCATAAAAGCAAAAAAATATATATCTTTTTCACCCTTTTTTCAAACTTTTAGCAAAGATTAGGGAGGATGATGAAAACCTCATGTTCATAATTGATGTGGTATACTTTCAAATTAACCTCGCCGAGGATGTAAGGCATTGTTTCAATTCCCAAACAAGGGAGATAATCCCTTGTTAACCCTTTCGATCCTAGAAGTAGGAGTTTTGTTTTCTTACACAAAAAACCTTTAATTTCAACCTTGGGGACAGGGTAGTTCTCAGTTTAACTCGGTTACGCATTCAAACACGAGCGTTTCACATAAGGCGCCAGTCAGCTTTCAAATCAAGTGACTTCCTACTTTTGGAGATTTGAACGTATATCTTGAGTTAACTGAGCGTAGGATTTGAGCCTTTTATCTTTTGTTTCATAAACCATGAACCATACCACATTACAACCCCTAAAAGACCTAATTGAGGTAAGGTTGTTTTGAAAAGCTTACTACAGCAAGGTTGAGTAACCTGACTCCTAATAATCTTTGTTGCTCGCGTGTGTTGGTCACTTCCTTAATGACTAGACCCACCTTTGTTTTTGACTAGTTAATCATTTCATTGTGCGTTTTTTATCAAAGCTTTGTTTTCAAACTTTGCATTAAACCTTTGCATAAAATTTTTCCAATTTTAATGAACAACACTAGTCTGCAATACCATTCGATATCAAAGGAATCCCAACAAATACAGCCAGCTAGGGGATTCAACTTGATAGAGGAAGCTCAGTCAGGGGCAACCAAAGCGGAAGGAATTGCCAATCTACCGAATCAGAGGCAGAACTCTGCTATTCAGAATATTAGGGCAAGTCTTCTCCAGATCATCTTATGACAAGTATGGACTCCAACGACCCATCAGCAGGGGCAAGTTTTGTTCCCTAGTCATTTCTACTACAGTTTGAGTATTACGAATATAGTTGAAATGGGGCAATCATGTCTAAGTTCATTTCTTTTCAAAAGTTGGAAGACATTGAAGCATCTGATATATCAATTCTTCTGTAAAATCCTTTTGATGACTTACCCTCACAGACCAGTTAATCAGAGGCAGTCAGGTCGAAATTCGGTAAATCTCTAAAAGGCCAATCAGTATGGGGCATATTTTCCCAAATCGTCAAATAACCAGTCTGAAGCAAGATCAAGGACCTTGAATACAGTTAATCTGGGGCAGTTATGCCAAGATCTCTCGAAGAGTTTGAAGATATTGAAGCACCTTGTATGCCAATTCTTCTATAAAATCCTCTTGTTATCGTCTTCTGACAGACCATATAGACTGGGGAAGATAAGATTTGAAGATGATCATTACGCCAGTAGGACGCATAACTACTTTATCCTTGTGATATCCTTTGAAAGCTCTCCAATAAGCTGTTACCTCGGCTAATCTTGACGATTCTCCATGGATTCTCCTCCAACAAAGAGATCAAGCTCATGATGGCAATCCTCATGATGTTATACCGCAAGTGGAATACTCTCTTCACCAGTGAGGTTGTTGATTCTTCCTCATCCCCAGTATTGGTCCAGCCCTTTGAGTTTGGCTGGGTATCCTTGTCGAGACGTTTTCTTCGTCTCCAGTTTCGGTTGTCTGTTTTGTCAGCATAAGCATAAGCATGGCATAAGCACTCATATGCATATCATCTTTGCATTTCTGCTTCTTTGTCTAGTGTTTACCTGTTTTGGTTCACTTTGGTGTTTGTCTCCCCCAAGTGACTGGGTTTGTCTATTCTCTCTAATAGAAAGTCGGCCCTAGGCATAAAGTGTCAATTCTTTTCTGAATTCCCCACAGAGTTTGATTCTCGTGGATGATGGTTGGTTCAGTTATCTTTTCCACATTTGGATAAGATAAATCCCCATTTGAGTTCTTTCCTTAATTGGAGTCTTGTTTGACCGTTTCTTTCTAGCTTGTTCCTAGATTGAACTTTGGTCCCTGGCAGGTGTGATTTTTAACCTATCTTTGAATGTGCATTTATTTTACACCGTGTTTCGCAGAAGAAACTTTTACAGATTCTCATTGAAGACATAATTAATTCTCCAACAGTATTGTGATATCAACATATCTTTGAAGCAGCAATCTCTTGAAGAAGCTTGGCAGTCTCTTATAAGCAGCTTATCTATCTCTGGTACTATTCAACCTCTTCGCAACCGTGATGGGTATTCGCCAGGAAGCTTTATCTTCAGTTATGCAACCCCGGTACTAACATATCACATTCTATACTTTATTGGAGCCCATTTTTTGGTTCTACCTCCAATAAGGTTACTTCTAAAGTGCCAACCGGTCTTACTTGAACCTGTTGTTCCATCACTTTAGAGGTGTTCTCTAGGATGTCATCCAGTTGCGTTTAGCCTTGGTGATCAATCATTCTAGATACTTTATTGGAGCCCATTTTTTGGTTCTACCTCCAATAAGGTTACTTCTAAAGTGCCAACCGGTCTTACTTGAACCTGTTGTTCCATCACTTTAGAGGTGTTCTCTAGGATGTCATTTAGTCACGTTAGACTTGATGATCAATCATCCTAGATACTTTATTGGGGCCCATTTTTTTGTTCTATCTCCAATAAGGTTCTTTTTTTTCCAAAGCGCCAACCGGTCATACTTGAACCTGTTGTTCCATCACTTTGGATATCTTTTCCCAGTGAAGACCGTTTTTCGGTTCAACCTTCATTACGAATCCTTTCTAGAATGTCATCTAGTTGCGTTTAGCCTTGATGATCAATCATTCTAGATACCTTTATTGGAGCCCATTTCTTGGTTTTATCTCCAATGAGGTTACCTTTCTAGCTCCTACCGGTCTTCCTTCATGAAGAAGATTATGTGTTATCTCAACTAACTCTTATTTGAGTACCGGAGTCTATTCTTGACTCATTAACCATGTTCCCATTTAAACCCCAGCTCTTTATGCAGGAGTCCCCAGAGAAGTCAGTTGTTAGATGACAGAATCTTTAGTGACTAGATTTGTTATTGGTCTTTGAATACAATAACTTCGTCATTTTCATCTGATTCTTGGAAGCGGAAAAGTTGTGAGAAAACACAAAGATGAACTAAGTTTTACTATGGAATTAAGACGTTTTAGAATCAAGATTATACAGGAAGAATTAGCAGTACTGTATTTTTGGCACGGATCTGCCATCTCCAGAAAAAAGAAGATTGCCCCAGTTATCCTTGATGTTTGGGAATCAGGGTGTTGGCTTGTGTTATCCTGTCTTCTTTCCTGTTTTGCATCGTTCGCGTCGTTTCTAGCATATAGCTAAGCATATGCATCGTACCCTAGCATATGTGCATCCTTGTGCTCTGTTTTGCTTGTGGTCTTTTGTTGGTGCCTGTCTTTATTTCCCCAGTGAAGTAAAGACATTCCCGGTTTGCCTTGTGTCGTGCTTGTTCGGTCCTAACCTTTGCGCGCCAGTTTTGAGTCTTTAAACCTTTTGCTGTTCCCCAAGAATTTTAACATTAAAGATTTTGAAAAACTTGTTCTTGTTTAAATCGTGTCAAACTTGAACTCGGACTTTGTTTGAATCGTGTCAAACATTGTCTTTAAAACTGGTTCTTGTTTGAATCATGTCAAACTTGAACTTGGACTTTGTTTGAATCGTGTCAAGCATCGTCTGCTTTTTTTAAAACTTGTTCTCGTTTGAATCATGTCAAACCTGAACTTGGTCTGTGTTCGAATCGTGTCGGACACTGCCTCGTGTTTTAAAACCTGTTCTTGTCTGAATCGTGTCAGACTTGAACTTGGACTTTGTTTGAATCGTGCCAAGCATCGTCTGCTTATTTTAAAACTTGTTCTCGTTTGAATCGTGTCAGACTTGAACTTGGTCTTTGTTCGAATCGCGTCGGGCATTGCCTTTTGTTTTAAAACTTGTTCTCGTTTGAATCGTGTCAAATTTGAACTTGGGCTTTGTTTGAATCATGTCAAGCATTGTCTTGTGCTTTAAAACATGTTCTCGTTTGAATCGCGTCAAACCAGAACTTGGACTTCGTTTGAATTGCGTCAAACCGGAATTTGGACTTTGTTTGGACCGTGTCAAGCATCGTCTCGTGTTTTAAAGCTCATTCTCGTTTGAATCGTGTCAAACTTGAACTTGAACTTTGCTTGAATCGTGTCGAGCACTGTTTTCTTATTTTAAAACCCGTTCTTGTTCGAATCGTGTCGGACATTGAACCCTTACCTTGGATTTTTGAAAAAAAATGCTTTAAGCTAAGCTTCTTGGAACAAATTCCTTCAACCTTATAAGACTCCTAGTTGGTGCGCAGAGTTTGTCTCTGTCTTCCTGGCTTTCCTTGAAGATCCCATCTTGAACTCTTCAGTATAGGATCCCCAGGAAGTCTTTGCTTGGTTGGCTGTCCTTTTCCCTGATCCCTAGTGATCAGGTTCTTCTTTCCGATTTCATGCCCGGGAAAAATGTGGGTTTGTTTTGTCCCCAGTAGTCAATCTCTCTGGATCTTTCCCCAGTGGAGATTGTCTGTGGTCTTTTCCACAGTGTTTCTTTGGAGTCTCCCCGGTGGGTCTCTTTTGTTGGTTGGCTGTTATCCCCAGTGAGTGTTTCTCGTGGATACTAACCTTCTTCCTTCCCCAGTGAAGCTCATCTTTTTGCTTCCTGTTTGTCCTTCGGTGTCTCGTTGTGTCTGTATCTTTGCATCTTCTTGACATCATGTCTGTTGCATTGCATGTTTACGCATCTAAGGGCAAAATTTTCGGTTATCTGTATTTAAATATCTTTCACTGTTGATTACATGAGGATCTTCATCTCTCATGTCATCAGGTGAAGATATTTAAATAGGGGCAACTGTTGTACCCCAAATTTTACCCTCATTTTTTTCTGCTAGTTGATGTTTTATTTATTGTTCTCTATTTTAACTTAATATTTATTTCAATATCTTTATCTGTCTTTATTTTAATTTATATCCAATTTGGCCTTTTATTTCAATTTAAGTTGTTTAATCTTAGTTTAACTTAATTTCAATAATTAATTTAGATAATTAGATTAATTATGCTTTTTGTTTTTACTAATTTTAATTTAGAACATTAATTAGGTTCTTTTTTTTTATTAATCATATTATTAATTTCAAATTAAGAAAGTGAAACATTATCCATTTAAATCCATTTTTCATTGTTTATCCAATCAAATCCACTTCTTCCAATTCATTTCAAAACCATATTCACTCATCCTTTTTTTCTCATCCATTGTCCCTTTTCTTTTAGTCCATTTTTTTTTTGGTTCAATTAAATTTGATCCATGTTTTATTTATTTACTATTATCCTTTTTCATTTATCCATTTCTTAACTACAACATCTCTACAAATCATTTCAAAAACATTACTATTTCCAATGTCTAAATCGTAAGCCCGTTCCACTTTTTTTTTTTTACAAAGCCCATTGTGAAAATCAAAACAAAAATACAATTGCAGTGGCAAGTTTTTCCACCCTTTTCCAAACCGTACCAAAGTCTCTGCATCCGGTGTACCTTCTGATTTCACAGCCTGCACTCTGTGAGCAAAAACGTAAACCTGCACCTGGACAGCAACATTACCATAACGTTATTATTTTTTTAAAATTTGAATTGAAACCGAAAACAGCATAAAAGGAGAGAGTTTCACGCAGAAAAGGAGGAGAAACTACCGGACCTGCTGGAGAAAATGAAAACACAAGAAAACTCAAACCCACTAAAACTCATCGTCCACTACCCACACCTCCGCCTTCACCATTATCAACAACAACCTTCAAGCTCTCATTCTATCTTTCAAAAAAGAACCCAACACCTTCATCCTCAATAACCGTAAACCGAATCACCATGACTTTAAACCTTCATCATCTTCGTTCAACCCACACTGTAAATATTTCAAAAGAAACCACAAAAAGACCAACTCACCAAAACAACAAAACCAACGTCAACAATGAGAACGACGTCATAAAAAACGTTGACATACCTCTGTTCCTCCAAACCTCTTCTTCCTCGAACCTTTCTTCAAACCACAACAAGCTCGTACGCCTTCAATTCCACCTCACCTACTCAACCCAGTTTCCGGCCGATCCCTCTGTGTTTTCATCCATCGCCGTAAACAACCTCAAGAACTTCTCCATCCTTCAATAAACCAACAACACCCAAACCTATTTCACAGACCCAACCAAACCAGAGAACAAAATCGAACAAGGAATCAAGTTGAATAAGGAGATTCAACAGATTCGAAACAAAAAAAACTCCCAAACCTGAGTAAAGCGTCTCTGAGTTTGGACGAATCGTAAAAAACTGACGAAAACGGGAAGGAGGAGCGATTTTCTTTCTCTTCCGTCAATGCCTCACTAACCTCCATCCGCCACAAAACCAAACAGCAACCAATCTCCACCTTCTTCTTCTTTTCCAACCTAAATCACAACCATACGTCCTAAATCAAAACCCAGAACCGATTTAAAACTAGGAAAAGAGATTTACGAAACAAACCCGAAGCCGAATCAGGGATGGCGAATGAGATCACACGAGTCGGAATCGGACAGGAAGTTTAATGGAAACGTTTCATCTTTTTTCCGGAAACACGACCTTGATATTGCTCTCTCTGTCCTTCATTTGCCAACGAGGGGAAGGTTGTTGTGACCTTGGACTTTTCATCTTATAAGCTTGCTGTTTGTTTTACCAATTATCAACACTCGGTTTGTAGACCATTGGGCTCATAGGCCCGCTTTCTTTTTTTTTAACCACCGGTTTTTTGCACGGGTGATGGGTTCATAGCCCACATGATCCCACATTATCTTACAAGTTCTCACACCCTTCCTTTTTTTTGATAAACCGTGGCATCGTTTTTTGAGGATGATGGGCTAAGCCCATATGATTCCTCACTTTTTTAGACACCACCAGTCAACCAAGCGCACCCCTCCTTTTCTTTTTTAAAAAAGTTATGTTCATTTTATTTTAGCAAGTTTTTTTATCCCTAGTTTTTCTATACTTTTCTTTCCAATGTTATTCATTTTATTTCAATCTTTTTTGGCCAATGATATCATATAAATTTTGACTTTATTGATTATCTCAAAATCACTAAAAGTCTAAATTTATACGAGGCCACTTTTATTTTATGTTGGTCGATGAAGGTAGAAATCTAAGATTATCGATTTATCGATTAAATCTTGATTTAAACGAGACCAATTTGGCGTTTATTTTTTAGGTCTATGAAGTTAGAAATCTAAGATTATCGATTTGTCGATTAAATCTTGATTTAAACGAGACCAATTTGGTTTTTATTTTATTTTGGTCGATGAAGTTAGAAATCTAAGATTATCGATTTGTCGATTAAATCTTGATTTAAACGAGACCAATTTGGTTTTTATTTTATTTCGGTCAATGAAAGTTAAAAATTCAAGATTATCGATTTGTCGATTAAATCTTGATTTAGACGAGACTGTTGTCTTTTATCCCGATTATATTTTGGTCAATGAAAGTTAAAAATCTAAGATTATCGATTTGACGATTAAATCTTGATTTAAACGAGACCAGATTTATTTTCTTTTCGATTTTATGTTGGTCGATGAAAGTCAAATATCAAGATTATCGATTTCTCGATTAAATCTTGATTAAGACGAGATCAACCTTTTATTGTCATTTCTTTATTTAGGCTGATGACGTTACACAAATCGTGACTTGTAGATTTATTCTAAATCAATAAAGTCTTGATAAATGGGAGGCTACCGTTCGTTTATTTTTTTGGTCGATGAAAGTCGGAAGTATAAGATTGTCGATTTCTCGATTAAATCTTGATTTAGACGAGACCGACTGTTATTTTGGTCGATGACATAACGAACCTTATGGTTTGGTTGATTTCATTGAGTTGAAAAAACTTTGATCAACATGAGACCACTTTCTATTTAGTCGATGAAAGTCAAGAATTATTGATTATCGATTTCTCGATTAAATCATGATTAAGACGAGACTATTTCTATTTTATTTCATCTTATATTTAATCATTGTCTAACATGTTTAATTCTCACTTTGCATCGATATCATGATTTTATCCTATCTCATTAGCTTAATTCATGTATTATTGTATCATCGTATTCACATTGTATCTCTTTATCTTAGTATCTTATAACTGTTTTCTTTCCCCTCATTCCAAAGGAAGGTTAAACATGTTGACTCCTAAGTCATTGACCTCCCACCTTAACCTAAGTAACCTCTTAGGAGAAACTTTATTTCTTGGCCTCATCAGAGCCACATAAATTACAACTAGCTTTAAGAGAGAGTTCTTAAACTCTTAGTGATATTCATCCTAATGAATTTATCACTTTCCCTACTGACTAAAACATAACATAGGTCCATCTCAACTAGACTTAGAGAGTTCTTAAACTCTACAATGAGTTTGTACTCATTTCCCCTCTGAATATTGACCATAGTCAATAGTTCAGTAGAAGTAGAACTACGCATACTCTGATTCTATTCCCGAGGATACGTAGGCGTAAGGTGCGATGCTTTATCGAGTATACTTAGATACTAACCCCTAGCGTTTCAAACCTTTAGTATAGAACCTTTAGCAAACATTAGATAACAGTTTAACAAGAGGCTCCCGTAGATTACTACGGACGTTTAGGGTGCTAATACCTTCCCTAGGCGTAACCAACCCCCGAACCTTAGATCTTCCCCTTTAGGTTTTTCTAACGATCTTGAACCTTTCCTTTGGATAAATCAAAGTTGGTTGTAAAAGAATTATGATGCAAATTAATTAATAATTTGTTATCCGATTTTCACCGCAACAACAGCAAAGGTGCATTTATTGTGAAGATTGCATGCTGATCAAGATTGTGTTGATTGGTGTTTTGGTGTGGCCTTGAATGGTTCTAGTCATATGAAGCAAATTGTTTGAATCTTGTACGCACATACTTCTGAGGAGATGTCTGAAGACAAGATTGAATCATGGCCTTAAATAGATTGTACACTTGTCTTGGTGTGTGTTATTCTAAGTGTGAGGAGTTGACTTAGAGTTCAGTGGAAGGCATTGTGTGTGTGCTTCAGATCTTGTGGATGATTGTGTGAAGCCTTCATAACTAGATGGATTAAGAATATGTCTGGATTTTCAAAATGTAGATATTGCTGACAGAAGAAGTATGGTTTTGTACAGGGTGTCATAGGACTTACTTGTTGAGGTTTGTCCAATTGTGGCTAAAAAGGGGGAGAAATAGTCAAGAGTCAGTCAAGATGCAAGAGGTGCTGCAATGACAAGGAGTGCTGCTAGTTGTGATGCAGAAGTGCAGAAATTAAGGGGGGGTAATTGCTGATCTGCTGAACAGCTGTTATGCTGGTGTTGGTTCTTGTTTTGAGGGGGAGCACCATTGTTGATTGTTGAAAATTGTAGCTGATGAAGATGGTGCTGCAGCAGAGTTGTTGAGATGTTGTTTGAAGTTGTTGTTGTTGCTGATGTTTGAGTTTCAAAAATATTGAAGTTTATTCCGCTGCTGAAGTCTCTGAAGGTGAAGAGATTGTTTTAGCCAAAATTAGCCAAAGGGGGAGATTGTTAGTTTCTTGGATTGGCTAGAATTTTGGTAAAACAAAGTATGTTCAATGTCGGTGTCAAGGGGGTGATGTTGCAACACTGAGTCTTAACACTGGGCTGTGTTAAGTAGTGTAGATGTTCAATGTTTGATGTCACATGGGTGATGTCACAACATTGAGTCTTAACACTGGGCTGTGTTAAGTGTTTTAGTTGGATGTCTGATGTCACTTGCGATGTTGTGACATCAGGACTGCAGAATTAATAACATCAGGTTTAGTGATGTTGTTAGGGTTTACGTTTTAGCTGGAATTATGGAGAGCTGGTAGTCTCATTGGATGTGAATATCTTGGGTTAGATATTCTCTGTTGCATAGAGATTTGATGCAGATTTGTAAGAGATTTAAAAGGTTGAAGATTTGAAAAGATTTTGGGGATAAAATCTGTTTTGAAGATTCAGTTTTAAATAAAAAATCAGATCAAATATTGCAAGGAGTCGAAGCCCAATTCAGGTGGCTATATAAAGCGCATAGATCAAAGGAAGAAGGTACAGAAAACAGACAGAAGATAGGGAGATTTAACTGGAGGTTAAACATTGTCTTTGTGCGTGTTTTTGTATACACCATTCTAGTGTGAATTGGTGAGTTGTGTTCTGTCCTCTCTAAAGCTGTGAAGCAAAGAGAGTTGTGTAACTTGATCAAAGCTGTGAAGCAGGATCAAGGTTTCTCAAAGAGGTTGTTCTTTGAGTGTTTTAGGGATTGAGTAGTGTTCTCATATCTAAGTGATTTCTTAGGTTGGAAGTCACTAGTAGGAATTAAGTTTAGGAGATTGTCAACTGGGTTGTTGAGTCTGTAAATTAATTGTACAGGTAGTGAATTTCATCCCTGGCTTGGTAGCCCCCAGATTAGGTTGTTTGAACTAAACTGGGTTAACAATTTGGTGTGTTCTTCTGTTGTTTATTTTGTCCATTGTGCAGAGTGTGTTGTTGTGACATCGCACATAACATCACACATCTGGTACCAGAATTTCAGAGCCATCTCCAAAGGTCACATGGCCAGTGGGATGAGGCTTAATGTCAGCCAAGAACTTCTTCACACCAGTCATGTGCCTGGAGCAACCACTGTCAAAGTACCAGTCTTCCTTGGCGGAGGCTCTCAAGGAGGTATGGGCAATGAAAGCTACAGTTTGGTCCTTAGGAACCCATTTCTTCTTTCCTTTAGAAGTCTTCCTTCTTCGTCTGGTTTGTTTTGAAGGTTTGGGATATCCATCCAACTTGTAACAATGAGCCTGTATATGCCCAATCTTCCCACAGTAATAGCATTGTCTTTCCTGTTTTTGTATTCTTTGGAAGTTCCTTTGAGACCTTTGGTGATGTTGAGACATCTTTCTTGACATCACCTGAGCTGAGTTCCCTCCAGCCCTATGTGTTTTGATCTCAAATTGGTCGTTATAGCCAAGACCCTTTCCACTCCCAGCATCCCTTCCTGACATAAGGATTTCATCAAGCATGTCAGAACCGTTGTTCATAATCCTTATATACTTGGTCATATTGTTGAGCTTGGAGTTTAAACACTCCACTTTATCTTCTAAATTTGAGATAGTCTCCAAATGATTCAACCTTTCATCACACATTTGTTAGATAAGGTTCTGCTGATCTTGTCCAAGTTGATACAAATCAGTAACATTCTTAAGATTGATTGATCCGTTTTCTGATTCCTTGTCGGAATCATACACTCCAATCATGGCTGACACCTTCTTAGTGGTCTCTCCATCGTTTGAAGAGTCATCTTCACACCATAAGGTGGACAGACCCTTTTTCTCCTTCTTGTGGTATGTAGGACACTCACCTCTTGTGTGTCCAAAACCTCCACATTCATAACACTAAACTCCCTTCCCTCAATTGAATTTTCTATCATAACTGGGTCTCCTCCCAAAATTCCTTGATCTATAGAAGTCAGAAGTCTAAGCCTTGACATTTGAATTCGACTTCTCACCTAATTATTTTTCCAGTTGTTGAAATTTTTTTTCAAGAAACCCAACAGCTTTAGACAACTCCTCTTTCGAATCATCCTCTTCTTGGTTGGTCACAAGGGCAAGGCTTTTCTTCTTTTCATCCTTTTGGCCAATAGCCATCTCAAAGGTTTGAAGAGACCCCATGAGCTCATCTACCTTTATGGTATTTATGTCCTGAGCTTCTTCAATAGCTGTTACTTTCATGTCAAACCTCTTGGGGAGAGAACTTAGAATTTTCTGAACCAACTTGGCTTCAGGAATCTTCTCACCAAGGTCACTGGATATGTTGGCTATATCAACAATATTCATATGAAAGTCATGTATACTTTCATCATCTCTCATCCTCGGGTTCTCAAACTTAGAATTAAGCAGCTAAAGTTTTGAGGTTTTTACACGAAAGGTACCTTCATGTGCAGTCTTCAGGATTTCCCACGCATTCTTTGCAGCAGTGCAATTCTTAATAAGTCTGAAGATGTTCTTGTCCACCCCATTGAACAAGGCATTCAAGGCTTTAGAGTTTCCTTGAGCAAGTTTATCATCTTCATCATCCCAATCTTCTTCTGGTTTCAGCTCCTCAGTGAGCTTCCCATCTTTGTCTTTGATCTTTGGTGGATCCCACCCCTTGACCACAGACTTCCAAGCCTTTTCATCCATAGACTTGATAAATGCCACCATACGAACTTTCCAATAATCATAATTGGAACCATCAAGTATTGGTGGTCTATTTAGAACTCCTCCTTTATTATCCATCGTACCAGAAAGTATCGTCCATGAATCTCACCCAGATACAGAGCAGGATGCCTGCTCTGATACTGTAATACCCTAATTTTTGCCCCTAAGATTCTTTGCTTTTCATGTGCATTCATACAAACAGGATCACACACTAGTTCCCTCTTCTATAGGATTGTGCCTTGCGGGGATCTTTGGGTTTATGTGTGTGTTTGTTATTTGTTTTATTTTTTAATTGTTTATATTTACTAACAATTAATCAAAATCCAAAAATATTTTGTTTTCTTTCACTAACCTTTTTCAAGGGAAAAACAGGTTAAAAATACCAAAACATCAGTCCCTCAGCTTGAATGGATTTCATCTGAATAAAGTCAAAGTTGATCTGCGATTAATTCAAAAATTATCTGATCAAGAGTTTCCAAGATTTAATTGATTACTATTCAAGGGACTCCAAGGTTCATGTGTTTATTTCCATGCCTTCTTTGACAAGCAAGAAAATCGAGCCAGAGCCAAGACAGCACATCAAAAAGCCATTTTTTCCTATTTTTCACTGTGTTAATCGATTAACCTAATTGCACTGTGAAGTGGTTAATCGATTAACACGTGCAATTTTTGAAAAAATGTGCCAAATTCAAATTCTGCAGCAATTGGCACCAATTTTCACCATTTTGATCACATGTGGAATATTCTAGACCATCCCATTTTAATTCCCTACATCATTTTGATCATTCCCCGCCATGTACCATTACTAATCACCACTCTTTTGTGATTTCCCTCCAAATTTGAATTCCAATCCTAATTTTGATCTTCCAATCCTAATTCCAAACCACCAAATTTTCCAAGCCTAAATTCTATAAATAAAGGCTTCATTCCATTCATTCCACAAGCTTTTGATAGCCAACAAACCTCTTGCAAATTCTCTTCCCAACCACAAAATTCACCAAAGATCACATTTCTTCCTTTGAAAGTTAACAAGAATTCACATTGAATCTTGTTCAACTTTGAGCTAAACCTTCATCCATTCTTGTTTTTGTTCATCAATTGTAGTAGATCAAGGCTTCGGAGTGTAGATCTTGAAGCAATTTGAAGGAATTTTCATATTTGAAGTGGTAATTCATCTTTCACCATTGTTGAAGCTTCATCTTCATCTTCCATAATGTAGATCCTTTGTTGATCTTGTTTGCTTGATCTTTGTATCTTGCAATTTGTGTTTGATTGCTGGCTTTTCCTATTGTTTTACTCAAAAATTCGTGCACAATTGAATCCTTGATCCTAAGATGTTTGAAGAAATGAGTGATCAAGGATTTGGCAATTTTCAAACTGATTTTCTGCTGTTTTTACACTGTTAATCGATTAACCAAAACCAGTACAATTAGGTTAATCGATTAACAGCTTGTTTCTGCGCAAAAAATTGGAAGTTTGCATTGGTTAATCGATTAACCAGCATCCAGAATGTGTTTTTTTGCTTGTTTTTGGGGCTGTTTTGGTTTTTCTTCCTCTTTCTTCCCCTTTCTTCTTATTTTAGCCTTGAAGCACATTGTTGAGATTAATTTCTCTTCAATTTCAATGGACTTTGGATATGGTTAGAGTAATTAAACATTCATTAGTTCAAATCTATCTTTTAATGAATTGTTGAATTCATTTGAGGTGCTTTGAATTAGTGATATGTTTTCACACTTAAACCTATCAATTAAAAGTGATTGAACTTGAATATGAAAGGTTCTTGAAAGTGTAATTCAATTTGGCCTTTCTCTTCATCTATTTCTCTTTTTATTTTGATCATTGAAAGTCTTATGGATCTTAGAATTTCTTTGTTAAATTCTTGATCAAGACTAGATCGTTACCTATTTTTCTTATCGTGCGGTATTGCTTTCGGATGACGATCTACATATTGTTCATCTAGCATACATTAGCACAAAGATCTATTGAACGGCCTCATTCCAGGGTAATTACTCCGTAAATTACTCGGCGATTGCTTAACAAAGCGTAACATTTGTCCCTCTTTATCCAATTCGAAATTTGAACTTTCGTGGTCCGGACCTTGATTGGTCGCGTCAACCCAATGGTGATTGATCTTTTTGCATTAGGTCCATAATCTTTGAAACTTGGCGTTGTAGAGGCTTTGGTTCTACCAATCTTCTGTCAAATTCATTAACTTTAGCCTAAGTGCATTGTTTAATCGCCATAGTTCATAACACGAAACGGAATAATCGGTGAAGGCTTATGGCACTAGAGCCTTCTGCTAGAGCCTTCTGCTACTAACCACTAACTTCTAACTCTTTTTTTATGTTTCTTTCTCGCTCCCTATCTCTCTTTATTTTTTATGCTTTATGCCAATTTATAATATTCATGTTTATGTTTATGTCATTTTTCTTTTGTCCACTTGGACCATATTATCTTGTGCTTTGTTTTTCTTTTGTCCATTTTGGACTCAAAAATATTAATAAATGATTAAACCACTAAAAGACTTGTGCTCTTAATTGTTGGACTATGGCCACTATCCTTTGCATTGGAGGACCTATGTTATTGATTATGGACTTATGGACTTAGATTTAGGATTCTCTCCCTTATGCTTTGGACCATTATGGAGTTTGATATTCTAGCCTTTATTTGGCTTGCTTATTGGTTCAAGGGGATGAAATTCTATTCTTATTATGCTTTGACGAGTGTCTCCATGTGGTTAGATATTTCTTATCCTTAGCTTTTATTTTTATGCACTAGGATAGTCACTTCTTCTCCGTCCATTCTTCAATTTTCAAAACTTCCTCTTTTTTTCAAAACCTTCTTGTTTTCGAACTTAAAACCGCTTTCATAATAAAACCTTGACCTCGGTCAAGTGATCTTTAAACTTTGTTTTCTTTAACAAATGTCAATCAATATTAACCATATTTTGACCATTTCATAAAAACATAAAAAATACAAAAACTCATCAAACTCTTTTTTTGTGCTTTATGCACTTTTTCTTTTAAACTTTTTCATAAGTTTAGACATGATTCATTTCTTTAAGCGGAATTATTCGCTTGGAAATGACGACTTGTCTTTACACTTAAAATCAACCAAAACAAACAAATTTTTGTTCTTTGTACCACGAACTACGAGGTTTTGATCCTACATTGCACATCGTGGGTACGTAGGCATGAGGCGATAAGTCTCTCCAAACACAAAAATATAAAAAAAAAATATTTCTCTTCTCATCTCCCCAATCTCTTTTTCAAGCAAACCTTTTCAGACCAAAAAGCGGTAGATATTTCAAAGGGTTCCTATAGAGTACTATAGACGTTTTGGGTGCTAACACCTTCCCATTGCGTAACCAACCCCCCTTACCCATTCTCTGTTTGTTTTTGTTGTTTTAGAACTCTTTAGGCTTTGTTCGCTCTTTTTCCTTTCCCTTTGTGGATAAAATAAAAGTGCGGTGGCGGCTCTTGTTTTTTTTAGTTAAGTTAATTAATAGCTTACACTCACGATTTTTACCGCTACATAAAAGCGGCGACTCTGATGGGGACAGATTGACCTCTTGCTGGTCCATCCCTTGAGGGGTTTAGCCTACTTTGATTTATTTATTGCTTTTTGTCTGATTTGTTTGTTATTTGTTTGTTCTGTTTGGGAATCCTTCTGTGTGGTGAGATAAGCCCAATACCCAGGCTTGAGTATACACCTAAGACTAGGGTGGAAAGTAGTGGGACCTACGCGTCGTCTTGGTACGTTTGGTGTTCACGAAATTCACATCCAGACGAGGTTTTCTTGGGAGATATTCTGACGTGCGTGTCTTGTGCATTTTGGGGTGTTGATCTAGAGAGTTGTCAACTCTGGAGACCATTCCCGAGGACTCAGTTGAGGCACTCCTTCCAAGAGGTAGTAATGGCAGACCAGAAATGGCAAACCCATTATGCTTCTTGATTCGAGGACCCGAAGCTACGGACTTTAGAACCCTTAACCCATCTTGGCCTTATTAGGACATGGTGCGGTGGCTATTCAGGTGCAGACTTGAATCAGTTGTTACGCGATACCACACTCAGACGAGACCCTCTTGAGAATATTATTGACTACCAAGAAAGTTGGGAAATCGATAATATCTTAAAGATGGGTTGTAGACTCTGGAAACTTCTTTAGAACCTTGTTCGGCAGGTGTTATACCCTTAGTACATACCTTTGTGGGTTGGTTCTTAAACTTGACTCCATGCTCGTGACTTGAACCTTGACTCGTGTGCTTTGTGTGATCTTGTTTGTGGTTGCTGCATACATGCACTCATGCATTCATGGACATTCTGTTTCAATCGATTTTCAAGGATTTTAGAGATTTTCGTTTTGCAAACATCACAAAAAAATATTCAATAAAATGAGATGTTTATCAGTATTTCAAAAAAAATAGTTATTATGATGCTTGCAATTTCTTTATATTTTAAAGATCCTTGAAAGTTGAATGAAACTTTTGCATTTTTGCATTAGCATTAGCATCATTCTGCATTGTTTCTTGCCTTTTCCAGGTGTCTTATTGTTTCCCTTTGGTCTTCATTCAGCCAAGTTGTCGCACCAATATAATACTCGGGCTAATCTGAAGAAAAAGATGGATCAGTTGCAACAAGAGAACTGTGAGCTTCGTGAGGAAGTGACAAATTTGAAGGATAGTATGGAGAGACTCACTGCTATGATGGAAGCAGTGGTTGCTGCTCAACCACCACCACCTCATCCTCTGCTTTCAACTCCTGTACAAAGGACAGTCATTTCTGAGATTGTCTCTACGCCTATATCTGTGGCGCCTGCTAGTGTTCCTCAATACTCCATGCCTCATGGTTTCCCTTGGGGCATGCCTGTTAACTTTGTTCCTGAAGGTTATCAACCACCACCACTGCCTCCTGAAGTTCCATTTGTTCCTACTATTTAACCTGTGATGACCGTACCACCGTCTGTGGTTCATACCGTTCCTTTTGGTGAAGAGCATATTTTCCACACTGCCCGAAGTGAAAATGTCAGTGCTTATGATAGAATGGAAGAGATTCAAGACCAATTTGCTTAAATGCAGAAAGAGATCAAAGATCTGAGAGGTAAAGAGCTGTTTGGAAAGAATGTTCATGAGTTATGCTTGGTTCCTAATGTGAAGATCCCACATAAGTTCAAGGTCCCTGACATTGAAAAGTATAAGGGTAACTCTTGTCCGATGAGTCATTTGACTATGTATGCTAGTAAGATGTCGGCTCAGAAGGATAATGATCAGCTTCTCATTCACTACTTTCAAGACAGTTTTTCCGGTGCAGCCTTGAAATGGTATATGGGACTCGACAGTACTCGAATTCGTACTTTCGAATATTTGGGTGAGGCGTTTATGAAACAGTATAAGTATAATGTGGATATGGCTCCTGATCGTGACCAGCTTCGGGCAATGGCTCAGAAAGATAAGGAGACATTCAAAGAATACGCGCAGAGGTGGCGTGAGATTGTTGCTCAGATTAATCCTCCTTTGGAAGAAAAAGAGATGACTAAGATTTTTGTGAAAACTCTGAGTCCTTTCTATTATGAGCATATGATTGTTAGTGCCCCAAGTGATTTCACTGAGATGGTTAATATGGGGATGAGATTAGAAGAAGGTGTCTGTGAGGGACGTTTGTCAAAAGATGGTAATTCTGCTGGTAATTCCAAGAAGTATGGTGGAGGATTTGCCAAGAATAAAGAGGGTGAGACCAATGCTATTTCCCATGGAGGACGCAAAAAGAGTTATAGTAAGAATAATCAGTGTCAGTAACATATTGCATCTGTTACTCCTGTTTTCAATTCAACTCCTGTTGTTTAGGTAGCTCCTGCTCAACAACGTTCTAATCAACAGAACAACCAAAGGGGCCGTTTTCAGAAAGATTTTGATCCGATTCCGATGACCTATACAGATTTACTTCCTTGTTTAATTCAAAAGAATCTTGTTCAGACCCGTGCACCACCTGCTGTTCCAAAAGATTTGCCATGGTGGTATAAGCCTGAAGCTTGTTGCGCTTTCCATCAGGGAGGAGCAGGACATGATAATGAGAACTGTTATCCATTGAAGATGTAAGTTCAAAGGTTGGCTAGGAGTGGTATTTTGCCTTTCGAAGATTCCAACCCTAATGTACAATCGAATCCGCTGCATAATCACGGCAAGGCGTCTGTCAATATGGTTTATGGTTGTCATGGTACATTCAAAATTTTTTATATCCGTTGGATCCGAAGATCTCTTGTGGAAATGCATGCACTTTTGAGTGAATACCATGATATTGATCATGACTATGCAGCTTGTTGCATCTGTTCCGTGAACCCGCGTGGTTGTGTGATAGTGAAGAGGGATATTCAAAGAATGATGGACGAGAATTTGATTGAAGTCACTTCTAAAAGAGATGAATATCAAAATGAGGTGAATGATATTGCACCGCACTTTAATACTCCTGAAAGAGTTGTTATCTCTTATGATAGTCGGAAGACCGTTGTTACCCCTTTGGTCATTCGGTTGCCCGGACCAGTACCATATGAATCTGACAAGGTTGTTCCGTATAAGTACAATGCTACCATGTTAGAATATGGTAAGGAAGTGCCTATTCCTTCTTTGTCTTCTGTGGTAAGCATTGCTGATGTGAGTAGAGTGACCCGAAGTGGTCGTGTATTTGCTCCTGAGCCTCCAAAGATTGCGGAGAGTGTTGTTGCTAGCAAACGACATCAAGATGAGAGTAATGTTGATACTTTTGGTTAGTCCAATGGTTTGAATAAGAAGGCTTTTGAGGATGAGGTTTTGAAATTGATCAAGAAGAGTGAGTACAGTGTTGTAGATCAACTCTTGCACACCCCATCCAAGATTTCAGTGTTGTCCTTACTGATGAATTCTGAAGCTCATAGGAAATCTTTGCATAAGGTATTGGAACAAGCATATGTTGAGCATGATGTGACTGTTAATCAGTTTGATGGAATTGTTTCCAACCTCACCGCATGTAATAATTTGAGTTTCTGTGATGAAGAGTTACCCGAGGAGGGGAGAAATCACAATTTGGCTTTACATATCTCCATGAACGGTCAAGAAGATGCACTTTCCAATGTGTTGGTTGATACTGGTTCTTCTTTGAATGTGTTGCCAAAATCTACTTTATCAAGGCTTTCTTACCAAGTTCCTCCCATGAGGTATGGTGGAGTTGTTGTTAAAGCTTTTGATGGATCTCGAAAGACTGTGATTGGAGAAGTTGATCTTCCGGTCAAAATAGGACCGTGCTTCTTTCAGATTACTTTTCAAGTAATGGATATTCGTCCTGCTTATAGTTTTTCGCTTGGCCGACCCTGGATTCATGAGGTTGGGGCAGTGACTTCAACTCTTCATCAGAAATTGAAATTTGTTAAGAATGATAAGCTGGTAATTATTGGAGGTGAGCAAGTGATGCTAGTGAGCCACCTTTCATCCTTTTCATATGTTGATGCTGATGAAACTATTGGAACTCCGTTCCAAACTCTTTCTATTGATGACAAAGTTGTTAAGAAGAATGAGTTACCCATGTCTTCTTTGAAAGATGCTCTGCATGTGTTAAAGACTGGTCGATCTAATGGTTGGGGCCGAGTCATTGATGTGATTGATAACCTGGGCAAAACTAGTTTAGGCTTTACGCCTAGTACAGTCAGAAGAGATTTGAAGCATATTAATGAGACCTTTCACAATGCCGGATTCATCCACAAAGATCACTCTACTGCTGCCATCATTGAAGATGATGAAGAAGAAGAACGTCCCAACTTTATGACACATGGAAAGATCTTCCAGAATTGGATAGCTGTTGATGTTCCCACTGTTATTCATATTTCAAAGTAATTTGTTTTTGTTTCTTTCAAAAATCCTTTCACTCTGCCCAAGGTGAAAGTGAATTTGTGAGGGCTTTGTTTCAAATTTTATCATCATCAATAAAATGTTATTTTGTTTATCCATATTATGTTTTTCCCTTTTTGCTTTATTTCTGAAAAAATGGTAACATAAAAACCAAAAAAATAAGAATAATGTGATAATCACCTTTATCTGCATGATGCTTGCACTTCTTGTTCATATTCTAAAATCAAGCATAAATCATTGTGCAGATTGATTGTTAAACCCATTAAAAACAATGACCCTATGCCCCCTCCCAACTTTGAGTTCTCTGTGTTTGGAGCTGAAGAAGAGGATATTGAGGAGATTCCAGATGAAATTTCTTGGTTGCTTGAGCACGAGGAAAAAGCCATTCAGCCTCATGAAGAGCCAGTGGAATTGGTTAATTTGGGTTCGGATGATGATAAAAAAGAAGTCAAGATTGGGGCACTGCTTCAGTCAGATGTTAAGAAGAGGATTGTGGAGCTTCTTAGAGAATATGTTGATGTGTTTGCTTGGTCTTATCAAGATATGCCTGGTCTTGATACTGATATTGTAGAGCATAGATTGCCATTGAAGCCTGAATGTCCACCTGTGAAACAGAAATTGAGAAGAACTCATCCTGACATGGCTGTGAATATCAAAGAGGAGGTTCAAAAGCAGATTGATGTTGGGTTTCTTGTGACTTCTGAGTATCCTCAATGGGTGGCCAATATTGTGCCAATTCCAAAGAAAGACGAAAAAGTCCGAATGTGCGTTGACTATATAGATCTGAATAAAGCAAGTCCGAAGGATGATTTTCCACTGCCACATATTGATATGCTGGTAGATAATACTGCTAAATTCAGTATCTTTTCTTTTATGGATGGATTTTTCGGTTATAATCAGATAAAGATGGCACCCGAGGATATGGAAAAAACAACATTCATTACACCCTGGGGAACATTCTGTTACAGAGTGATGCCCTTCAGTTTGAAAAATGCTGGTACAACGTACCAGAGAGCTATGACTACTTTGTTCCATGATATGATGCATAAAGAAATTGAGGTCTATGTGGATGATATGATTTGTAAGTCGAAGACTGGAGAAGATCATACTGAGTGCTTGTTGAAGTTGTTTCAATGTTTAAGAAAGTTTAAGCTCTGTTTGAATCCTAATAAATGTACTTTTGGTGTACGTTCTGGAAAATTGTTGGGCTTTATTGTCAGCTAAAAAGGCATCAAAGTTGATCCTGGTAAAGTTAAAGCTATTCAAGAAATGCCTGCGCCCAAAACAGAAAAACAAGTAAGAGGATTCTTGGGACGTTTGAATTACATCTCCTGATTTATATCCAATATGACTGCCACATGTGCACTGATCTTCAAGCTTCTTTGCAAAGATCAGGGTTGTGTCTGGATAGAGGATTGTCAAAAAGCTTTTGAGAGGATTAAAGAGTATCTGCTTGAACCTCCGATTTTGTGTCCTCCCGTGGAAGGAAGACCTTTGATCATGTATTTGACTGTGCTGGAAGAGTCTATGGGTTATGTTCTAGGCCAACAGGATGAATCTGGTCGAAAAGAATTTGCCATTTATTATTTGAGTAAGAAGTTCACCGATTGTGAGTCTCGGTATTCAATGCTTGAAAAGACGTGTTGTGCTTTAGCTTGGGCTGCCAAGCGCCTCCTCCAGTATATGTTGAATCATACAACTTGGTTGATATCCAAAATGGATCCAATCAAGTATATCTTTTAAAAGCTTGCTTTAACTGGGAGGATCGCTCGTTGGCAAATGTTGTTGTCAGAATATGATATCGAGTACCGAACTCAAAAAGCGATAAAAGGAAGTGTTTTGGCTGACCATTTGGCACACCATCCAATTGATGATTATCAACCAATCAGGTTTGATTTTCTTGATGAGGATGTGATGTATCTAAAGGTTAAAGATTGTGAAGAACCATTACCTGATGAAGGACCTGAGCCTGGATCCCGTTGGGGTTTGATTTTTTACGGAGTTGTTAATGAGTATGGAAATGGTATTGGGGCAATAATTGTTACTCCTCATGGTTCTCATATTCCTTTCACTGCAAGGTTGATGTTCACTTACACAAATAATGCGGCTGAGTATGAAGCATGTATTATGGGCTTGGAAGAAGCCATTGATTTAAGAATCAAGATTCTTGATGTATACGAAGATTCAGCCCTAGTGATTAATCAGATTAAAGGAGAATGGGAGACACTTCAACCTGATTTGATTCCTTATCGAGATTATGCAAGAAGGTTGTTAACTTTCTTCAATAAGGTTGAGTTTCACCATGTACCTAGAGCAGTAAATCAAATGGCAGATGCTTTAGCCACTATATCCTCCATGATTGTGGTGAATCGGTGGAATGATGTGCCCAAAATCGATGTTATGTGGCTTGATAGGCCAGCTCATGTATTTGCGGTTGAAAAGGTTGTTGATGATAAACCGTGATATTATGATATTAAATGCTTTCTTCAAAATCAAGAATACCCACTTAGGGCATCCAAGAAAGATAAGAAGACTTTGAGAAGATTGGCTGGTAGTTTCGTTCTTGAATGATGATGTGTTGTATAAAAGAAATTATGACATGGTCTTGCTCAGATGTGTGGATAGACACGAAGCAGACATGTTGATGAAAGAAATTCATGAAGGATCTTTTGGTACCCATGCCAATGGGCATGCAATGGCTAAGAAAATGTTAAGGGCATGTTACTATTGGCTGACAATGGAATCTGACTATTGCAAATTTGTGAAGAAGTGCCATAAGTGCCAGGTTTATGCTGACAAAATTCATGTGCCTCCAACTCCTCTCAATGTTATCTCTTCTCCATGGCCTTTCTCCATGTGGGGCATTGATATGATTGGAATGATTGAGCCTAAAGCATCGAATGGACACCGTTTCATATTGGTGGCTATTGACTATTTTACCAAGTGGGTTGAAGCGGCATCATATGCCAATGTGACCAAGCAAGTAGTGGTCCGGTTTATTAAGAACCAAATCATCTGTCGGTATGGTGTTCCGAGCAAGATTATCACTGATAATGGGTCGAATTTGAATAACAAGATGATGAAGGAATTATGCGATGAGTTTAAGATTGAGCATCATAATTCCTCTCCTTACAGACCTAAGATGAACGGGGTTGTTGAAGCTGCTAATAAGAATATCAAGAAAGTTGTTCAAAAGATGGTTATTACATACAAGGATTGGCATGAAATGCTCCCTTTTGCTTTGCATGGGTATCGTACATCCGTCCGCACTTCAACAGGGGAAACTCCTTTCTCTCTTGTTTATGGTATAGAAGCAGTGCTCCCAGTAGAAGTTGAAATCCCTTCTATGAGAGTTTTGATGGAAGCTGAATTATCTGAGGCTGAATGGTGCCAAAGCAGATATGACCAGTTGAATTTAATTGAAGAGAAAAGGATGACGGCCTTGTGTCATGGCCAATTGTATCAACAAATAATGAAGAAAGATTTTGACAAAAAGGTTTGACCTCGTGTGTTCAGAGAAGGCGACCTCGTGCTCAAAAGGATCTCAACTTCTACCAATGATTATAGGGGCAAGTGGACTCCTAATTATGAAGACCCATATGTTGTTAAGAGAGCCTTCTCTGGAGGTGCATTACTTCTTGCAACTATGGATGGTGAAGAGTTCATTCGTCTTGTGAATGCCGATGCAGTCAAGAAATACTTCGCCTAAAAAATAAAAGAACAGCTCGCTAAGTTGAAAACCCGAAGGGCGGCTTAGGCAAAAATGAGCGTCTCGGTGGGCTGAAAACCTGAAAGGGCGGTCCAGGTAAAAATTAGACAAAAACAGAAATAATCATCCCGGTAGATTGAAAACCCGAGAGGGCAATCTCGGCAAAAGTTAGGGATTATGGCAAGTAACTGCATCTGGCCAGTCTTGATCATTTGAAAGCAACATTGTCTATCGAGGATTCTGCTTCGATCATCCTCAGCTAAAATTTTGAGCACATGGGAATTCAAAGTTGTTAGGGAAAATAGTGGTCATTGTATTTCAATGTAAACTTTTCCATGTATTTACCATTTTTCAAACTTTGTAATGATCCATGGAGTTACGCCATTTGCGGACTACCATTTTATTAATAAATTTTGGGCCTTTGTCCCTTTGTTTACAATTCTTATTTTGTTTCTGTTTGCAAAATTTCATTTATTTTTTATGATGATTTTTTAAACAAAATGTAAATAATTGATTTAAATTTTTGAAAATTATAAAAACATTTTCCTTTGATTTATGAAATAATAATTAACAAAAAGAATGTCAACGGTTATTCCAAGAATGGTAGGATCAATGTTTTCCTCAGCAGAGTTCATTCTCGCTCCTTTGCCAGAATTTATTGACAAATCCCCAGTAGAGTTTGTCGATATCTCCCCAGTAGAGTTTGTTGATATTTCCTCGGCAGAGTTTTGATCATATAACCAGTTGATGGTGGGTTCCTTCAAAGGTTTGTTATGATGTGTTGAATTCATAAGGTCTAATGTTGTTTGGTTTTTTCCCCAGCTAGGTCTTGATCCGGATCTTCTCCAGCTGATTATGGTATGGTCAGGTAGTCGAGTAGTTTTGACGGTCCACCTTTCCTTGATGGTAGTCCCCATGCGAAGATTCATTTTTGCTGTCCCCCGGTATGAATCATATGAGGAAATTCCATCAGAGTTTTACCTACTAGGTGTGTCGTTGTTGCTTTGGATATTCCCAAGCGCAGAGCGGCGTTATCCTCCCCGGCAAGTCCAGGATGTATTTCTCTCTAGAATGATTGTGCATCACTATTTCGGGTGTTCCCCAGTGAAGTTGCCGATAATAACTATATTCAAGAGATGGTGATATATTAGTCACCTGTTGGGTTTTCTCTCATTTATGATGAGTATTGATCTAAAAACCCCCACAGTTTGACCTTTTGTTGTTTTCTCAGCAAGTCCAGTTTGTTTTGCTCAGAATTGGTTAATCCTCAGAGAGCTTTTCTCTTGTATCTCCAGCAGATCTGCCTTGTATTCCCAGTGGATTTTGCGTAGATATTTATATGTCTACAATCCCCAACGGATTCATTTTTTTTCAGCAGCAGATCTCTTCATCCTTTTGAAATAGAAGTTTCTATAAATTTTTACGATCCCCAGGAAGAATCAGAAAGTTTGGGTTATTTTGATTCCCTAACAGCTTTCCTGCCATCCCCAAAGCAGAGTTTACGTTTTATACTCTTTGTGGATCATCGATGTTAAAAGATTGATATTTGGGTTTCTCCCCAAGGAGTATCTTCTTTTCTCTAGCAAGATTTGAGCCTTGTAGTAGGATTTATTTTCCTTTGATGGCTTTTGTTTATCTCTTGTAGGATTTCTTCAGATGAATCCCTAGCAGATGTGCTAATGATATCTCTATCTTGTTGAGATTAGCCGAGTATTCAGTGGTGTTGTGATGTGCATTCCACCCTCTGATTATCCTTATGTCTGTTTTGTCAGCATATTCATACTCATACGCATTGCATGCGCATCCTTTTGTTGTGCATAGCATGTTGTTGATGCATTGTGCATTTTGCATCTGTGTTGGTGTTTCTTTGCTCTCTGGTGTTGTTATCCCCGCAGAGCATGTGTGTCCTCTCTCCATTTAGAGTGTCAACCCGTAAGCAGAAAATGCCTATCTTTGTTAATTCCCCACTGAGTTTATGCCTCGTGGAAGATATTTTGTTTTAGCCTTCCTCCCCAGTTCATTTGTCTGGATGGAATTAATCCCCAGTTGAGATGTTCCCTCCTCGGGATGAGTTTTGTTTGACCGTTTCTCTCTGGTTTATTCCCGGATTGATTTTTGGTCCCTTGCTTTGGCTTATCACCTTTTCCGTCCTGCCTATTTAGTTAGCAGTAGGTGATATAGTTGGCTTATTACCTTTGTCGTACTGCCCATTTAGTTGTTAGTAGGTAATATAGACGAGTTTGATTACCTCGTTGTAGCTATCATTTGTTTGATAGTTGGTAATCTCTCATTTTCTCTTCAGGTTTATTACCTTTGTCATCCTACCCTTTGTTGGTAGTAGGTAATATTTCTCGTACCCTTTTTTTGGGTTGATTACCTCGTCGTAACTATCACTTGGTTGATAGTTGGTAATCCCTCTTTTTGAGCTTATCATCTTTGTCGTCCTGCCCATTTAGTTGGTAGTAGGTGATGTAGCTGGCTTATTACCATTGTCGTACTGCCCATTTAGTTGGTAGTAGGTAATATAGTCGGGTTTGATTACCTTGTTGTAGCTATCACTTGTTTGATAGTTGGTAATCTCTCCCTTCTTTGTTCGAGTTTATTACCTTTGTCGTCCTGCCCTGTGTTGGTAGTAGGTAATATTTCTCGACCCCTTTGAGATCGTTACCTTTGTCGTCCTACCCTTTGTTGGTAGTAGGTAATCTTTCTCATACCCTTGGTTGATTACTTTGTTGTAACTGTCACTTGGTTGATGGTTGGTAATCTTTCTTTAGCTGGCTTATTACCTTTGTCGTCCTGCCCTTTGTTGGTAGTAGGTAATATAGTCCGGTTTGGTTGCCTTGTTACAATTGTCTCTTATTTGATAGCTGGTAATCTTTCCCCTTTTTGAGATTATTACCTTTGTCGTCCTGCCCTATGTTGGTAGTAGATGATACTTCTCATTCCCCTTTGTGAGATCGTTACCTTTGTCGTCCTACCCTTTGTTGGTAGTAGGTAATTCTTCTCGCCTCCTTTTATTAACTGCCTTGTTGTAGCTATCACTTGCCTGGTAATTAGCAATCTTTCCTTTTGATCATGCTATTATCGGATGTCTGGTATTAGACGATCTGTTCCCCAGCGGAGATTTTTCTCTCCATGTTGGGACGTGTTTTCCCTCTTTTATTTCTGGTGTCGGTAATTTTCCCTCAGTTGGAATCTTACTCTTTGCTCTTCCCCAGTGGAGATTTGTTTCCCTCCCTATTGGGATGTGTTTTCCCTCTTTTGTTTTCCCCCGGTGGAGTCTTTTCTCTTTGCTCCCCAGTCTTTGTTGGTCTCCCGTGGCGTTTCTCCCCACGGAGGTCTTGTGTCTGCATACCATTTGCATGATCATATCATTTTGTGGTCTCTTAGGGCCAAAAATTTGGTTTGTTGTTATATTTGAGTCTCTTCTATCTCGTCGAGACAAAGATGTCAATCTTCATATCTCCGAATAGAAGAAACTTAAATAGGGGCAGCTATAATACCCTAATTTTTGCCCCTAAGATTCTTTGCATTTCATGGGCATTCATACAAACAGGATCACGCACTGGTTCCCTCTTCTATAGGATTGTGCCTTGCGGGGATCTTTGGGTTTGTGTGTGTTTGTTATTTGTTTTATTGTTTAATTGTTTATATTTACTAACCATTAATCAAAATCCAAAAATATTTTGTTTTCTTTCACTAACATTTTTCAGGGGAAGAACAGGTTAAAAATACCAAAACATCAGTCCCTCAGCTCGAATGGATTTCATCTAAATAAAGTCAAAGTTGATCTGCGATTAATTCAAAAATTATCTGATCAAGAGTTTCCAAGATTTAATTGATTACTATTCAAGGGACTCCAATGTTCATGTGTTTATTTCCATGCCTTCTTTGACAAGCAAGAAAATCGAGCCAGAGCCAAGACAGCACATCAAAAAGCCATTTTTTTCTCATTTTTCACTGTGTTAATCGATTAACCTAATTGCACTGTGAAGTGGTTAATCGATTAACACGTGCAATTTTTGAAAAAATGTGCCAAATTCAAATTCTGTAGCAATTAGCACCAATTTTCACCATTTTGATCACATGTGGAATATTCTAGACCATCCCATTTTAATTCCCTACATCATTTTGATCATTCCCCACCATGTACCATTACTAATCACCACTCTTTTGTGATTTCCCTCCAAATTTGAATTCCAATCCTAATTTTAATCTTCCAATCCTAATTCCAAACCACCAAATTTTCCAAGCCTAAATTATATAAATAGAGGTTTCATTCCATTCATTCCACAAGCTTTTGATAGCCAACAAACCTCTTGCAAATTCTCTTCCCAACCACAAAATTCACCAAAGCTCACATTTCTTCCTTTGAAAGTTAACAAGAATTCACATTGAATCTTGTTCAACTTTGAGCTAAACCTTCATCCATTCTTGTTTTTGTTCATCAATTGTAGTAGATCAAGGCTTTGGAATGTAGATCTTGAAGCAATTTGAAGGAATTTTCAGATTTGAAGTGGTAATTCATCTTTCACCATTGTTGAAGCTTCATCTTCATCTTCCATAATGTAGATCCTTTGTTGATCTTGTTTGCTTGATCTTTGGATCTTGCAATTTGTGTTTGATTGCTGGCTTTGGTTGTTATTTTACTCAAAAATTCGTGCACAATTGAATCCTTGATCCTAAGATGTTTGAAGAAATGAGTGATCAAGTATTTGACAATTTTCAAACTGATTTTCTGCTGTTTTTACAGTGTTAATCGATTAACCAAAACCAGTACAATTAGGTTAATTAATTAACAGCTTGTTTTTGCGCAAAAAATTGGAAGTTTTCACTGGTTAATCGATTAACATAATTACACTGTGAAGTAGTTAATCGATTAACCAACATCCAGAATGTGTTTTTTGCTTGTTTTTGGCGTTGTTTTGGTTTTTCTTCCTCTTTCTTCCCCTTTCTTCTTATTTTAGCCTTGAAGCACATTGTTGAGATTAATTTCTCTTCAATTTCAATGCACTTTGGATATGGTTAGAGTAATTAAACATTCATTAGTTCAAATCTATCTTTTAATGAATTGTTGAATTCATTTGAGGTGCTTTGAATTAGTGATATGTTTTCACACTTAAACCTATCAATTAAAAGTGATTGAACTTGAAGATGAAAGGTTCTTGAAAGTGTAATTCAATTTGGCCTTTCTCTTCATCTATTTCTCTTTTTATTTTGATCGATGAAAGTCTTATGGATCTTAGAATTTCTTTGTTAAATTCTTGATCAAGACTAGATCGTTGCCCATTTTTCTTTTTGGGCGGTATTGCTTTCGGATGACGATCTACATATTGTTCATCTAGCATACATTAGCACAAAGATCTATTGACCGGCCTCATTGTAGGGTAATTACTCCGTAAATTACTCGGCGATTTCTAAACATAGCGTAACATTTGTCCCTCTTTATCCAATTCGAAATTTGAACTTTCATGGTTCGGACCTTGATTGGTCGCGTCAACCCAATGGTGATTGATCTTTTTGCGTTAGGTCCATAATCTTTGAAACTTGGCGTTGTAGAGGCTTTGGTTCTACCAATCTTCTGTCAAGTTCATTAACTTTGGCCTAAGTGCATTGTTTAATAGCTATAGTTCATAACGCGATTTGGAATCATCGGTGAAGGGTTATGGCACTAGAGCCTTGTGCTACTAACCACTAACTTCTAACTCTTTTTTTATGTTTCTTTCTCGCTCCCTATCTCTCTTTATTTTTATGCTTTATGCCATTTTATCATATTCATGTTTATGTTTATGTCATTTTTCTTTTGTCTACTTGGACCATATTATCTTGTGCTTTGTTTTTCTATTGTCCATTTTGGACTCAAAAATATTAATAAAGGATTAAACCACTAAAAGACTTGTGCTCTTAATTGTTGGACTATGGCCACTATCCTTTGCATTGGAGGACCTATGCTATTGATTATGGACTTATGGACTTAGAATTAGGATTCTCTCCCTTATGCTTTGGACCATTATGGAGTTTGATATTCTAGCCTTTATTTGGCTTGCTTATTGGTTCAAGAGGATGAATTTCTATTCTTATTATGCTTTGAAGAGTGTCCCCATGTGGTTAGATCTTTCGTATCCTTAGCTTTTATTTCTATGCACTAGGATAGTTGTGACGCCTCCAATCTAATACCCCCAAATCACGCAATTAAAGCGGTAAAAGAAAATTCGAAATTTGATCAGAGTACATTTGAAAACACGGCATAGAAAGGGGAAATCACATCAATGTAACAAATACATAACATACAACACCTGCCCATAAAGATATGCAACTATGGGGTAGCAATCATACAGAGGAAACTTTGTTCCTTACACCCACTTTTCAGAAATTAGAATAAAAGCGGAAAATCTAAAATCTGAATAACATATATATACATATATACATATAAACATGTCTGTCATACATCAAGTTATACATGTACAACCAAAATATATCATCAGATATACAAAACAATCACAAACGGCCACCCTAGCTACCCGAAGTCACATATCAGAGCCGACCGACAAAAGAATGAAGACGCAACGCTTCACAAAAAGAATACCTCCAGCAACTCTAATCTGCAACGCCTCATAGAACGTTATAAAACAGCAGAAGGGTGAGAAAAACAACCATAATATAATTGCATAAAATTATATATTAACACAAAAGTGCACAAATACCAACTTCTCACCACAATCGCATCACAATCAAATATAACATAATACAGCATAATTCTCACGTATCAAATACCACTACACTCAATCATTCATAATCACAATTCATACACAATTAACTCATGATTTATGCAATGCACATAGACCGACACAACAACTCTATGCACATGCCATGCGGTACCGACTTCCAATGTCTCTTGTCTCATCATCAGTTCACTCAGGAACTATTGGAACCATCGCTCGTTACTGAGAATCTCAAGTAACTCCCCGTCGGGCCTACGATGTTCACCCGTCGCTTTAAGTCCTCAGGCAACGCCTCATATTTTCGAGGCCCACGACGTTAAGGATTGCTTTAAGTCTCCAAAGGAGCCCACAATCGTCTATACCCATCGCTTTAAGTCCTCAGGCAACGCCTCATATTTTCGAGGCCCACGATGTTATAGCAGATTCCCTCGGGAATCAAACCGTCACTCAGGACGTTTAACAATGCACATCATGATGCTTGGCATACAATGACTCATGACACTCACATTGCATACTCACACACATCAATAATCATGCAGATATAATCAATTACCACACTTAGCATGTCTTGCCTTTCGGCCACAAATCATCCTCACAATAGCACATAAAGCATACCCATCCAAAGTACAAACAGATAACATAATACACGTCAAATACGCACTATTTAAAACGACAAAAGTCGAGAATCGGCACTATTCCCAATTTCTGACATAATTAAATCGGCCAACAATTTCCGAATCATCATAATCATAAAGTACATTTTATAAGCTTTCCAACGACACCAAAAATGCAAAAATCGGATAAACAGAACAAAAGTTATGAATTTTCAAAAACTAAGAATTTATTAAGAAACAGCCAAATTCGCCTGGCCACGTGGTAATTCGCCTGGCGACTTCCCATTCGCCAGCCTTTCGCCTGGCGAGCCGGTGGCGAGTCACCAATTTAGAAAAAAAAACAAAAGTTACAGAAGCTACCCCCTTTCTGTAATTCCAATTTCGCCTGGCGACTTACTAATTCGCCTGGCGAATCTGCCTTCGCCAGCGCTTCGCCTGGCGAGCTAGTGGCGAAACCCAATCCGCCTGGCGAATCCCAAATTCGCCTGGCGAATCACACCAGAACCAGAAAAATGCTGATACGGGTTACACGATCCAAAACCCCCAAAAACCTCATTTTCCACTCCAAATCAATTCCAACAGCAAAACAATTATCAGCAATGATTCATAAACACCAAGTAATCATGCAACGCAAATTATATCGATTTCTGACCGTAAAAACATCGATTTCTACTCGTTTATCTCGTTTCGACCTAGAATTCAAAAGTTATGGAAAGACAAGAACATCCAAGCAAACACACATACATAATCGTATACAATCATAGAATAATCGAGTTTCGCACCCTTACCCGATTTAATTGACTCTAGAACTTGTTCTTGATGATTTTTCCACTCTTTCTCCAATTTTCTCTCTTCTCCTCTTTTCTTCTCTTTTTCCTTTCTTCCACTTTCTTTCTCTCTATTTTTCTTTCTTTCCTTTTTCTATTCTTTTCTTTTCTTTTCTTACTAACTTATCAAAAATATCTATGAAATGTCCAAAATACCCCCACACTCAATTATCTCGCAAATGTTCCCAAAACGCGGTAAAATATAATTACGATGAAAAATAACACATTTCCACATAAAAGTCAAAAATGAAATAAAATAATAATAAAATAATCCAAAAAGACTCAATAAAATAAAACTGGCAAAAACTGGGGCGTTACAATTCTCCCCCACTTAGAAATTTTCGTCCTCGAAAATCTCACCTGAAACAAACAACTCTGGATACGACTCCCGCATCCTACTCTCCAACTCCCACGTCAAATTACCATCAGCAGCGCCTCCCCACGCCACTTTCACAAGTCCAATCTCTTTGCCTCTCAACCGCTTCACCTCGCGATCCAAAATCCTAACTGGTAAAGTCTCAATCGTAAGGTTATCCCTTACCTCAACCTCGTCCATAGGAATCGGTCCGGAACATACTTCCGTAGCTGTGAAACATGAAAAACGTCATGCAAATTCGACAGATTCGGCGGTAACGCCACACGATACGCTACAGCACCCACTCTCGCAGATATCTGGTAAGGACCAATAAATCGAGAAGTAAGTTTCTTAGATTTCAAAGCACGACCAACACCCGTTACCGGCGTAACCCTCAGAAATACGTGATCACCCTCTTGAAACTCAAGATCCTTCCGTCTCCGATCATGATAACTCTTTTGTCTACTCTGAGAAGCCTTCATTTTCTCACGAATAAACTTTACCTTTTCTGTCGTCTGTTGCACTAATTCCGGTCCAACCACAGAACTCTCACCAGTTTCGTGCCAACACAACGGCGTTCTACATCTTCGTCCATATAAAGCCTCAAAAGGTGCCATTCCGATACTAGAATGGAAACTGTTATTATATGTGAACTCAACCAATGCAAGATAACTGTCCCACGTACCACCTTGTTCCAAAACACACGTTCTCAACAAATCCTCCAATGACTGAATAGTTCTTTCGGTCTGACCATCCGTCTGCGGATGATAAGCCGAACTCAACCTCAATTTAGAACCCAAAGCCTTCTGTAAACTCTCCCAAAATCTCGATGTGAACCTAGGATCTCGATCAGAAACAATACTCAATGGAACCCCATGCAATTTCACAACCACACTGATATAGAACTCAGCTAGCCGTTCCAAAGAAAAACTGATGTCAATCGGAATAAAATGCGCCGATTTAGTCAGCCTGTCCACAATCACCCAAATAGCATTATACCCTCGCTGAGTGTTTGGTAATTCCGTCACAAAATCCATCGAAATGATATCCCATTTCCACTCAGGAATATCCAACGGTTGCAACAAACCACTAGGTCTCAAATGTTCCACTTTCGATTTCTGACAAGTTAAACATGCATACACAAACTTAGCCACATCTCTTTTCAAACCAGACCACCAGAAAATCTTCTTCAAATCTTGGTACATCTTATTCGCTCCCGGATGAATACTTAAATTACTCCGGTGTCCTTCCTCCAAAATCATTCTTTTCAACTCCGCATCATCAGGTATACAAATACGACCACGGAATCTCAAAACACCAAAATTATCAACCTTGAAATTCACATTTTCATTCATCATCAAATCAACGAATTTCAAATCCAACTTTTGTTTCTCACTTACCGACAACAAAAATTCATTAGTAACTTTCAACATTCCAAGCCTTACACTATCCGAAGTCAATTCACATACCAAACTCAAATCCCTAAACGATTCCAAAAGTTCCAACTCTTTCACCATCAATGCGAACATATGCAATGATTTCCGGCTCAATGCATCGGCTACCACATTAGCTTTACCAGGATGGTAATTCAAGCCAAAGTCGTAATCTTTCAAGAATTCCAACCATCTCCGCTGCCTCATGTTCAACTCTTTCTGATTAAATAAATATTTCAAGCTTTTATGATCACTAAAGACGTCGAACCTCGCACCATAGAGATAGTGCCTCCAAATCTTCAACACAAAAACTACAGCCGCTAATTCAAGATCATGAGTAGGATAGTTTTTCTCATGAACTCTTAATTGCCTTGAAGCATAAGCTACAACTTTACCTTCCTGCATCAAAACACCACCCAAACCAATTAAGGACGCATCACAATATACCACAAATGGCTCATTAGGATTAGGTAAAATAAGAATCGGAGCTGTCGTCAATCTTCTCTTCAGCTCATTAAAACTTTCCTCACACCGAATATCCCAAATGAACGCCTGACCCTTGCAAGTCAACTGGGTCAAAGGTAATGCTAGCTTAGAAAACCCTTCAATGAACCTCCGATAATAACCAGCCAAACCCAAAAAGCTTCGAATTTCAGTAACGGATCTAGGAACCTCCCATTGTAGAACTGCGTCTACTTTAGATGGATCCACAGTTACACCATTACCCGAAATTACGTGTCCAAGAAAACTCACCTCAGACAACCAGAATTCACACTTGGACAATTTGGCAAAAAGCTTCCTTTCCTTCAAAACCTGCAAAACAATACGCAAATGCTCTGCATGTTCTTCCCGAGACTTAGAATAGATTAAAATATCATCAATAAACACCACCACAAAACGATCCAAATGCTCGTGAAAAATACGATTCATGTATTCCATAAACACACCAGGCGCATTAGAAACCCCGAACGGCATCACCGCATATTCATAATGACCGTAACGTGTTCTAAAGGCCGTCTTCTGAATATCCTCTTCTTTCACTCTTATCTGATGATACCCCGATCTCAAATCAATCTTACTAAATACACAAGCACCAACCAACTGATCCATCAGATCATCAATCCTTGGAAGTGGATACTTATTCTTAATCGTCACTTTGTTCAACTGGCGATAATCAATACATAATCGCATACTCCTGTCCTTCTTTTTCACTAACAAAACTGGAGCACCCCAAGGAGAAACACTTGGCCTCATGAACCTCTTTTCCAACAACTCATTCAACTGCTTTTTCAACTCCACCAATTCAGATGCCGACATTCGATAAGGTGCCATAGAAACAGGTCTAGTACCAGGAACTAGATCTATTGCAAAGTCTACCTCTCTCTCTGGCGGTACATCTGAAATATCCTTAGGAAACACTTCAGGAAAATCACACACAACAGGAAACACTTCAAGCTCAACTTTACTCTCCACCGACAAAGATGCAAACAATCCAAACAACTGAGCTTCGTCCGCTAAAAGTTTCTTCAACTCTTTAGTAGACAAGAAACTCGAGTCTTCATCTTCCTCCAGAGAAGGAAACCTTACTAACTTATGATAACAATCAATGTGCACCCGATTAAATTGCAACCAGTTCATTCCCAACACCACATCTAAACCTTCCAATGGTAAACACACTAAATCCATCACAAAGTCTTTACCATAAATGGCTAAAGGACAACTGAGACAAACTAAAGAAGTAGTTACTGACCCCATCGCTGGAGTATCAATAACCATCTCAAAATCCATCACAGACAACACAAGATTCAAAAGCTTCGCGCACTCAGACGAAATAAACGAATGAGTCGCTCCAGTATCAATAATAGCAATTAAAGGCATATTATTAATAAAGCAAGTACCTCTTATCAGACGATCTGCACTTGAGGTCTGAGTTCCCGCCAACGAAAACACTTTGCCACTAGTCGGAGCTTTCTTCTGATGCGGACACTTCGAACTAATGTGACCAGGTTCCCCACAATTGTAACATTTCACCACATTCTTCCTTTTACAATCAGCTAAAACATGCCCTTCACCGCCATAATTAGAACACTTAATCACATTCTTCCTACATTCATGCTGGCGATGACCCAATTCACCACATATAAAACACCTAGGAGAATTAGACATACCACCTCCACCTGACCTACGATCAAAATTACCCCTTTGTTTACCTTTATCAGCCGGTGACACTTACGGACCACCACGGAACTGTTGCTTCCCTTTCCGGTCACTTACACTTTTATAGTGAGCAGAACGAGCCTTACTATCTTTGTCATAAATCCTACAGCATTCCACCAAATCAGCAAACCTTCGAATCCTCTGATAACCAATCGCCTGCTTTATCTCATGACGTAATCCACTTTCATACTTCACACACTTAGAAAATTCAGCAGTCGCTTCCACATAATGAGGATAGAACTGCACAAGTTCCACAAACTTAGCAGTATATTCAACAACAGATAAATTACCTTGTTTTAGTTCCAAAAACTCAATCTCCTTCTTTCCTCGTACATCCTCGGGAAAATACTTCCTTAGAAACTCTCGGCTAAACACTTCCCAAGTAATCTCTTCTTCCTCCTCCTCCGCTTCCAACACTTGACGAGTACTGATCCACCAGTCGTCAACCTCTTCATGTAACATATGAGTGCCCAGCCTCACCTTATGCTCCTCGTCACAATCCATCACCCTGAAAATCCTCTCAATCTCTTTCAACCAAATTTGCGCACCATCTGGATCATGTTTCCCTTTAAAGACCGGCGGCTTATTCTTTCTAAACTCATCATTTCCTGCAGCATTCGGTGCACCCTGCACAGCTCGTGCCATAGCTTGCATCACCGCAGCCAAAGCAGCATCATTATGACCAGCCATATTCTGTTCGTCCAAACACAGAAACTATGGTTAAACCACAACTTGCTCAACACAACGCGCCCAATATGCCAGACACAACCGACACAAACGACACAACTGACACGGACTGGCTCTGATACCACTTAATGTGACGCCTCCAATCTAATACCCCCAAATCACGCAATTAAAGCGGTAAAAGAAAATTCGAAATTTGATCAGAGTACATTTGAAAACACGGCATAGAAAGGGGAAATCACATCAATGTAACAAATACATAACATACAACACCTGCCCATAAAGATATGCAACTATGGGGTAGCAATCATACAGAGGAAACTTTGTTCCTTACACCCACTTTTCAGAAATTAGAATAAAAGCGGAAAATCTAAAATCTGAATAACATATATATACATATATACATATAAACATGTCTGTCATACATCAAGTTATACATGTACAACCAAAATATATCATCAGATATACAAAACAATCACAAACGGCCACCCTAGCTACCCGGAGTCACATATCAAAGCCGACCGACAAAAGAATGAAGACGCAACGCTTCACAAAAAGAATACCTCCAGTAACTCTAATCTGCAACGCCTCATAGAGCGTTATAAAACAGCAGAAGGGTGAGAAAAACAACCATAATATAATTGCATAAAATTATATATTAACACAAAAGTGCACAAATACCAACTTCTCACCACAATCGCATCACAATCAAATATAACATAATACAGCATAATTCTCACGTATCAAATACCACTACACTCAATCATTCATAATCACAATTCATACACAATTAACTCATGATTTATGCAATGCACATAGACCGACACAACAACTCTATGCACATGCCATGCGGTACCGACTTCCAATGTCTCTTGTCTCATCATCAGTTCACTCAGGAACCATTGGAACCATCGCTCGTTACTGAGAATCTCAAGTAACTCCCCGTCGGGCCTACGATGTTCACCCGTCGCTTTAAGTCCTCAGGCAACGCCTCATATTTTCGAGGCCCACGACGTTAAGGATTGCTTTAAGTCTCCAAAGGAGCCCACAATCGTCTATACCCATCGCTTTAAGTCCTCAGGCAACGCCTCATATTTTCGAGGCCCACGATGTTATAGCAGATTCCCTCAGGAACCAAACCGTCACTCAGGACGTTCAACAATGCACATCATGATGCTTGGAATACAATGACTCATGACATTCACATTGCATACTCACACACATCAATAATCATGCAGATATAATCAATTACCACACTTAGCATGTCTTGCCTTTCGGCCACAAATCATCCTCACAGTAGCACATAAAGCATACCCATCCAAAGTACAAACAGATAACATAATACACGTCAAATACGCACCATTTAAAACGACAAAAGTCGAGAATCGACACTATTCCCAATTTTCGACATAATTAAATCGGCCAACAATTTCCAAATCATCATAATCATAAAGTACATTTTATAAGCTTTCCAACGACACCAAAAATGCAAAAATCGGATAAACAGAACAAAAGTTATGAATTTTCAAAAACTAAGAATTTATTAAGAAACAGCCAAATTTGCCTGGCCACGTGGTAATTCGCCTGGCGACTTCCCATTCGCCAGCCTTTCGCCTGGCGAGCCACTGGCGAGTCACCAATTTAGAAAAAAAACCAAAAGTTACAGAAGCTACCCCCTTTCTGTAATTCCAATTTCGCCTGGCGACTTACTAATTCGCCTGGCGAATCTGCCTTCGCCAGCGCTTCGCCTGGCGAGCTAGTGGCGAAACCCAATCCGCCTGGCGAATCCCAAATTCGCCTGGCGAATCACACCAGAACCAGAAAAATGCTGATACGGGTTACACGATCCAAAACCCCCAAAAACCTCATTTTCCACTCCAAAACAATTCCAACAGCAAAACAATTATCAGCAATGATTCATAAACACCAAGTAATCATGCAACGCAAATTATATCGATTTCTGACCGTAAAAACATCGATTTCTACTCGTTTATCTCGTTTCGACCTAGAATTCAAAAGTTATGGAAAGACAAGAACATCCAAGCAAACACACATACATAATCGTATACAATCATAGAATAATCGAGTTTCGCACCCTTACCCGATTTAATCGACTCTAGAACTTGTTCTTGATGATTTTTCCACTCTTTCTCCAATTTTCTCTCTTCTCCTCTTTTCTTCTCTTTTTCCTTTCTTCCACTTTCTTTCTCTCTATTTTTCTTTCTTTCCTTTTTCTATTCTTTTCTTTTCTTTTCTTACTAACTTATCAAAAATATCTATGAAATGTCCAAAATACCCCCACACTCAATTATCTCGCAAATGTTCCCAAAACGCGGTAAAATATAATTACGATGAAAAATAACACATTTCCACATAAAAGTCGAAAATGAAATAAAATAATCCAAAAAGACTCAATAAAATAAAACTGGCAAAAACTGGGGCGTTACAATAGTCACTTCTTCTCCACCCCTTCTTCAATTTTCAAAACTTCCTCTCTTTTTCAAAACCTTCTTGTTTTCGAACTTAAAACCGCTTTCATAATAAAACCTTGACTTCGGTCAAGCGATCTTTAAACTTTGTTTACTTTAATAAATGTCAATCAATATTAACCATATTTTGACCATTTCATAAAAACATAAAAAATACAAAAACTCATCAAACTCTTTTTTTGTGTTTTATGCACTTTTTCTTTTAAACCTTTTCATAAGTTTAGACATTATTCATTTCTTTAAGCGGAATTATTCGCTTGGAAATGACGACTTGTCTTTACACTTAAAATCAACCAAAACAAACAAATTTTTGTTCTTTGTACCACGAACTACGAGGTTTTGATCCTACATTGCACATCGTGGGTACGTAGGCATGAGGCGATAAGTCTCTCCAAACACAAAAATATTAAAAAAATATTTCTCTTCTCATCTCCCCAATCTCTTTTTCAAGCAAACCTTTTCAGACCAAAAAGCAGTAGATATTTCAAAGGGTTCCTATAGAGTACTATAGACGTTTTGGGTGCTAACACCTTCCCATTGCGTAACCAACCCCCCTTACCCATTCTCTGTTTGTTCTTGTTGTTTTAGAATTCTTTAGGTTTTGTTCGCTCTTTTTCCTTTCCCTTTGTGGATAAAATAAAAGTGCGGTGGCGACTCTTGTTTTTTTTTAGTTAAGTTCATTAATAGCTTACACTCACGATTTTTACCGCTACAAATACCAATTGAAATTCTGGTTAAGCAGATCACGAAGATGTTAGACAGTATGTTGTGACACTTGATCTTTGCTTCTCACAAGGATCTAAGGAAGAACAAATATAAACAGCAGAAAGTAAATAACACCAGAGATTGTTAACCCAGTTCGGTGAACAACAACACCTACGTCTGGGGGCTACCAAGCTAGGAATGAAATCACTAAGTAGAACTGGTTCTAAGCTAAACTCAAATGTTTACAACTTAGTGCCTAGAAACTACCCTTCCTAGATTTCTACCTAAGACACACCTAGGTATGAGATCCTTCTCAATTCCCTTCCAATCACAGCAGTGACTGAAAATATTATAACTCAATAAAAACATCCTTCTCAAGTATTCACACAATACACAAGAGGCTCACAAGTACAAACCCTAGTACTTCTAAAACAGCTGCAATAACTAAACTGAAACTAGGTTAACTCAACCTATTTATATTGCAAACCACAGCTGGACTTGGGCTTCAAAAGCCGAGCAGATATCTTCCTCAGAATTAGCGACCTAATTCTTTCTTCTATCCCAAGTTACCAAAAATGTCTCCTTCACAAGGAAACCGCAAAAATAATTAGAATCAGAATCTCTAATTCCACAATCTCAGGTGCCACCTGGAATCCTAGTCATATTCCAATCACACACCTGTTATTAAAGACAGTTAATCCAAAACTGTAATAGACAAAGATGTCGAATCCTCCTGATAGGACATCTTGTCTAACAGTTATCCTTGGATATGTTACCTTTCATGATAAGTTCCTTTTTATCGTTTGTTACCAGGTATTCAGATTCATAGAATTTCACCTTAAGACCTTGGTCACACAGTTGGTTGATACTTATTAAGTTTGCAGTTAATCCTTTAACATATAAAACCCTATCAAGGATGGGTTGTCCATCATACTTCAACTTACCAACACCTTTTATCTCTCCTTTTGAACCATCTCCAAAGGTGACATGGCCTGTGGGATGAGGTTTAATGTCAGCCAAGAACTTCTTCACACCAGTAATGTGTCTGGAGCAGCCACTGACGAAATACCAGTCTTCTTTGGCAGAGGCTCTCAAGGAGGTATGAGCAATGAAGGCTACAGTTCGATTCTTAGGGATCCACTTCTTCTTCCCTTTGGGAGCTTTCTTTCTTCTCCTGGATCTTGTTGATGATTTAGGATATTCGTTCAACTTATAGAAGTGAGCCTTTATATGACCAAACTTCCCACAGTAATAGCACTGTTTGTCCTATTTTTGCTTTCCTGGAGAGATGTTCTGAGGCCTTTGATGATGTTGGGACATCTTTCTCGACATCACTTGGGCTGAGTTCCCTCCAGTCCTATGTCCTTTGATCTCAACTTGATCATTATAGCCAAGACCCTTTCCACTTTTGGTATTTCTTCCTGACATAAGGATTTCATCTAGCATGTCTGAGCTATTGTTCATCATTCTTATGTACTTGGTCATGTTGTTGATTTTGGATTTTAACAATACCACTTTATCCTCCAAGTCAGAGATCGTTTCCAGATGATTCAGTCTCTCATCACAAAGTTGTGTGATAAGATTCTGTTGATCTTGTCCTAACTGACACAGTTCAGCAAAGTAATTAGGGTTGAGCAGTCCGTTATCTGACTCCTTGTCAAAATCTTAAACTCCAGGCATTGTAGACAGCTTTTTAGTAGACTCTCCATCGCTCGAGAAGTCATCCTCATACCACGAGGTGGATAGACCTTTTTTCTCCTTCTTGTGAAACGTGGGACACTCACCTCTTGTGTGTCCAAAACCTCCACACTCAAAGCACTTAATTCCCTTCCCTCGGTTGGATTTCTTATCATAGCTAGGTCTTCTTCCAAAGTTCCTTGATCTATAGATGTCATAAGTCTGAGCCGTGACATTGGTCATAGACTTCTCATTCAGTTTCTTTGCCAGTTGATGAAATTATTTCTCAAGGAACCCTACAGCTTTGGACAAATCCTCATTGGTGTCACCCTCTTCTTGGTTGGTCACTAGGGCAAGACTTTTCTTCTTTTCATCCTTCTCGCTGATAGTCATCTCAAAGGTTTGGAGTGATCCCATAAGCTCATCTACTTTTATAGTATTTAGGTCCTGAGCTTCTTCAATAGCTGTCACTTTCATATCAAACCTCTTGGGAAGAGACCTTAGAATTTTCTGAACCAACTTGGCTTCAGGAATTTTCTCTCCAAGGTCACTAGATGTGTTGGCAATATCAACGATGTTCATATGAAAGTTATGTATACTTTCATCCTCTCTCATCCTCGGGTTCTCAAACTTGGTGGTGAGAAGCTGAAGTCTTGAAGATTTAACTCGAGAGGTACCCTCATGAGCAGTCTTCAGAATTTCCCAAGCATTCTTAGCAACAGTACAGTTCTTGATGAGTCTGAAGATGTTCTTGTCCACACCATTGAACAAGGCATTCAAGGCTTTGAAGTTTCCTTGAGCAAACTTGTCATCTTCATCATCCCTGTCTTCTTCTGGTTTCAGCTCATTAGTGAGCTTCCCATCTTCGTCTTTGATCTTTGGTGGATCCCACCTTTTAACCACTGACTTCCAAGTTTTTCCATCCATTGACTTGATAAACTCCACCATGCGCACTTTCCAATATTCATAATTGGAACCATCAAGTATAGGTGGTCTATTCAGAATTCCTCCTTTATCCATCGAACCATAAAGTATCGTCCCTGAATCTCACCCAGATAAAGAGCAGGATGCCTGCTCTGATACCAATTGAAATTCTGGTTAAGCAGATCACTAAGATGTCAGACAGGATGTTGTGACACTTGATATCTTCTTCTCACAAGGATTAAGGAAGAATAGAAGTAAACTGCAGAAAGAAAACAACACACAAAAACTGTTAACCCAGTTCGGTGATCAACAACACCTACTTCTGGGGGCTACCAAGCCAGGAATGAAATCACTAAGTAGAATTGGTTCTAAGCTAAACTCCAACGTTTACAACTTAGCACTTAAAAACTACCCTTTCTAGATTTCTACCTAAGACACTCCTAGGTATGAGATCCTTCTCAATTCCCTTCCAATCACAGCAGTGACTGAAAATATTACAACTCAATAAACTGTCCTTCTCGGGTATTCACACAATACATGAGAGGCTCACAAAAATACAAACCCTAGTACTTCTAAAACTGCTGCAATATTCAACACCTAAACTAGGTTAAAACCATCCTATTTATATTGCAAAACAAAACTAGATTTGGGCTTCAAAAGCGCAACAATTCTGCTCCTCAGAATCTGCGACCTATTCTTTTCTTCAATCCTAGGTTTCCAAAAATGTCCCCTTACAAGGAAACTGCATATTCCATTTAGAATCATAATCACTGATTCCACAATCTCATATGCCACCTGGAATCAAGTCATATTCCAATCACACCTGTTACCAAAATACAGTTATCCCAAAACTGTAACAGACAAAGATGTCGAATCCACCTGATAGGACATCTTGTCTAACAACTTAACCTGCAGTTAATTCATCATGTCAGGACATCTTGTCCAACATCTTTCTGCTAAGTTAGTTTTACCAAAGTTGATGCCAACCTCATGGGCTTGGACTCATCAGTAACCATAAGCTAAGAAATGTAGAGACCATTGAACGACAATTCTTTCCCTCGCACCGATCCCTGTGGAGACGATATAAACCACAGAGGGAATTCCTTCAAAACTAAATTTTTGCTTCTTTCCTCTTTACTATAGTTCGAACAAAATGGTGGCGTTGTCGGGGATTGGTGTTTAGATATTGAATTACATTGTAATAGTTTCTATGTTTTTTAGCTTTGTACAGTTGTTTATATTATATATATTCTTGTTTCTTTTTACGTTTTTTCTAGTGTTTATTAGGAATGATGAGAACTTCTTCTAGATTGCTTGCTATTTGTATAAAAGTATCCAATGAAGATTCTCCCGAGTTTGGATGTTGATGGTAGGATGTTGAACATGTGAATGCAAGCAAGGTAAATTGTACCGCTTTATAGAATGTTAGAATGATTTAAGAATTTTGTAATTTGTGAAAATGTGTATTTTTGTTTCATTTTGCAACTTTGCTTGAATGCTTGTTTCACTTAGGTCTAAAAGCCACAAATTATGAGAAACCTCCATTGTTTACTATATGCAAGGATAACTGATAACTTTGTTTAATTCGTTTGATTCCTGCTAAATCTTGTGATTATTTTGATTTTGTGGAAGCATTAGATATGATCAAGGTATTTCCTTATATTAAGCACAGCCGTATCCAAAAAGTAAATTACCCGTAAGTAGTGAGAATTCGTTAACCCCTTTGATCCTAAACAGTTTAGATCTCGTTTTAGTGGTGAACTTGGTTTTTGTACATAATTTGAAAGTTTAGTTCATCATTGAATTTTGTGAGATTCTAAAAAAAAAATCTTGAACCTTTAAACATTGTTTAAATTGATTTCCTTGCCATAAAGAGCAAGGAGCATTCACTTGAGGTTTGGTTGAATTCAAGTTGGATAGAATGAAAAGAAAAATGGTAGGTTGCTAAAACTTTTGAAAAATTTCAAGCAAGCATGGAAAGAAAATGTGTGAATATGAATGTGAAAAACAAAATAAAAAGAATGCTTGTTTGAAAAAGAAAAATAGAGAATGAAATAATTGTGCAAAAGGAATTTTGAGAAGGTGAACAATAGAGGAAATAAAGTGGTGAATAAAGTTGGGATGTGTAAATACCATGTATAGTGAATGTTTCTTTTGCATCGGCAATTTCGATTGGCCTTTAGAAATGACCCTTTGTTGTGAACCCGACCAAGCTACAACCTTAAAAGCCCTTAGTGATCTTTTTGCTTCCATACTTTCATTTTTGATTGTTTGATGAATGTATGAATTGAATTGCTTTAAGCATTGTTTGTTAGGTGAGTGAAATTTCCCTGCGGTTGCAAACACGTTAATTTCTTCATTCTTTTTTGAAGAGGAGTGTTAGAGTGATTCAAGTATGAGAATTTAGGTCTTATTTGTAATATTTCATGATATTTGTTTAAGAACTAAATTATTTGTCATTATTTGATTCTATTGAGTGGTGAACGTTGTTTGTGCGCATTTTCATGCTTGACCAAATCCTCTTATTTAAGCAAATCTTTCTTGTTTGAATTTGAACCGTTAATCCTTTCTTGGTTGAATCTTATGTTTGAGCATATCCTCCTGTTTGAGCACATTTCTCTTGTTTTTTTGAGGGGCATACTTTGCTTGAGGACAAGCAAAAATCTAATTTGGGAGAGTTTGTTAAATGCAAAATATGACTTAAATTGAACCATCTTTCTTGGCATTTTTCAACTCATTTCTCATGTTTTAATGGATTTATTTCTTTTTTTTTGTGTGATTCTTCAAATATATTGCAAATACCTTTGGATTCTTTAATGTGTGTGTTATTCTGCAGAATATAGGCATAAAACATCAATGATTAAGACACAAAGGATTGGACAAAGAATCCAAAGAAATAAAAAAGAATCAGCAAATTCGTTGTGCGAACAATAAGGAAGTGAAAGTGAATGCTCACTATGCGAGGTCTTGGAAAAGCCCCAGCGAACCATCTCAGATTAGAGGCAGTAGGAAAAGGACCCAAAGTTAGTTGGGCAAAGTTAAAGAGAAGAAGTACGCTATGCAACGAAGTGATCGCATGGCGGTTTAACTGTTCCTGAGGCACTTGAAGTGCCCAAAAGTAAACTTCGCTTGCCGAATAGGTTATTCACTAGGCGAACATGACAGATTTTGTAAATACTATATAAGTAGTTTTCTTACTTTTTAGAAAAATAACATATATTTTGGGGATCAAAACTTTATCTCTCTTCATTCCAAGCATATTCTAGAGAGAGAAACACAAACTCTAAGAGGGAGAAGGTTAGATCTTCAATCTCTTGTTGGGTTTGGATGTAATCTTTTGATACCTTATGTATTTCTTCTAATTTATGTATTGTGAACTAGTTTTGATTCAATATTGGTGTTGTCTTTGATTTCTTATTTGTTGGTCTTGACAAAACCTTTTCAAAACTTAGATCTTAGATATTCATCTATAAATAGGCAAACTTTTGACATAGTATTGCAAGTTGATATTCACTAGTATCACTTTTATTTTATTGTGTTGATTAGTAGCATGAGTAGGATCAATACGGTAAAGACCACGATAATGTTTTTAACATGAGCGGTATTGTGAGGATGCATGATAATAGAGATGAAGAACTTTGTTCACATACATTTGGCAAATTAGTTTAATACATGTAAAAAGGGTTAATCATGTGTACGTATTCTGATCATGACGTTATATATGAATCAAACCATTAATTTGATATAGATGTTATTTGAATATCTGTTAGGTCTAAACTCTAGACATAGATTTAGGTTTAACATTCACGTGAGTATCAGTTCTTAATGCTCTGTGTTGGTTTTGTTGTGTGAGACATCATCGATGAGACAATACAGTTGGCCTTTCGACTTTGTGTTAGACATAACCTCTGTTGTGGGTGATACGTGATGGTAATAGACGAACGTTTGAGTTGTGTTTAACATGATCTGAAGAATACATGTGTTATCAACTGATGAGATCCAATCCCAACAAGACTCTGTTTATATTTCAGTCTTTACTTTATATTTTCCGTCTTTATATTTTATGCCTTTATTTATAGTACTTTGCTCATTCAACCATTTTGTAACCATAAGCTTAAACATGTAGAGACCGTTGAACGACAATTCTTTCCCTCGCACCAATCCCTGTCGAGACGATATAACCCCCGAAGGGAATTCCTTCAAAACTAAATATTTGCTTCTTGCCGCTTTACTGCAGTTCGAACAGTCGCGTTATCCAGCTTAATATTGATTGTCGTTCAAGTCAATATTGTTTGTTGTTGTCAATTATGACTTATTTGTCGTAGTTCAACTCGAATTTGTTTTTTGTCATTTAATTAAGTATATTATATTGTTTATTTTTAGTATTATATCTTATTTTATTTATGTATTCTTAATTATTTGAACTTTATTTTAGTTATTATGTTCTATTATTTTTATTTCGGTTTGAATTAGTTTAACTAATTTTATTGTAATTCTTTAATTTGTTCAAATTATTCTTAATGAAGGTTAAAATGAAGTGTATAATTATGTTGTGTTATTATATGTATTATCGATATTGTTATATTAAGTTTGTAATGGATTTTCGAAATATTAATTTTATTAAGTTGTGAACATATTATTATATGTGACATATCTATAAAATTTAGTTTCATATTATTAGTTAATTTAATAAATGATTCAACCGTAGGTTTAATCTGAACCAATTAAACCTTAAACCAGAAATTTCACCAGTTCGATATCCAGACCGATTTATAAAACATTAGTTTCAGTACTGAAAAATAAGTAACTAAGATATTTTTAAAAAAATTAAAATTAAAATATTTTAAAGAAATTATCAAACATATAAAGAGTAATGTAATATTCTTACAACTTACTCCTCTCCCCTAAAAAAACAAATCTTTAACAAAAACATGGTAAAATTCTTTTTTTTTCTTTTCTACAGTGTTATTATTTGTTTCGTATAGAATAATAATTGTGTTTTTATCCATATTTTGTGAAAATTTTGAAATCTTGTATAATTAATTGCATTGTATGAATGATGTATGATTTTCGAATATAAAAATTTGATATACCGACTTATGTGTATGGTTTAATTTATAGATAATGAACGCACTTTAAATTATTTAAAAAAAAATTCTTAAGTATTTTTAATAGGGTTCATAATTATGTTCAGTAATATGTTCGAATTTTTAAATCTGAATCCACCCGATTGATCTAAAATATAGACCTAAGTAATGCGCAAAACTCTATCTAGGGTTGTATTCAGATTTTGAAATCTAGATTCACCCGTATGCTTAGCATTACGGGGATTCGTGGTGCGGTTTGCGTCGATTTTGAGCCAAAAATTTATCTGATACAAAGATAAATTTATTCGTGGATTGGTTTGCTTTTGAATAATTAGTTTAAAAAGTCTAATTTGATCTGATAAAATTTTATGCAATTTAATTTGGATCAATTTTTGGATATTCAAATTACAAATTATTTTTTTAATAAGATTATAAATTTTTTAATAAATAATAGATTTGATAATATATATATATATATATATATATATATATATATATATAACATGTAATATACTAAAAATTAGGCTTAATATCCTTTTTGTACCCACATGTTAATCTCATGGCGCATTTTGGTTCCTTAATTTAAGAAAGGTAGATATTTGTCCCTTAACTATTCAAAATGTATTAAGTTAGTTCTTTTCGTATAATTAGCAACGAAAAAAACTCAGAAATTGATCGTTGAATTCGTCGTTAATTAGACAAAAATGACTAACATGTGTTAGGAGGAAATCCACAATGCAACGGAATAACTTAACAACATAATCTCTCCCAAATATCAAATGCAACGATAATTAACAAAAAACACACCAAACAACACAACACAATTTTAGCATGGAAAAATCTCCATTAACTATGAGTAAAAAACCATGGGACCCGTAGGCTACTTAAACCTCCACTATAATAAAATAATGGGTACATTCAAGGTTCTCTCGAACACTAGTTAAAGGCATACATCAACATTATCAAGATCTACAATCAATCTTGGAATACAACAAGAATCAAGTGAGACAAACAACCCAGAAACACCAAGAAATTTGCACCTCACAAATGGACTCATTAAGCTGACGTAGAATGCTCAAAATCTAATCTCTATCGTTCAGAATGTACTCATATGAGTGTTGAACACTGTCACCAAAATTCAGGATGATCCAACTGATGGATTATGAGGAAATTCTAATCTCATGATACTGTTGTGTATTGAATTAGGGGTACGAGAATTTCACTCTTCTCTCCTTTTTTTCTTTTGTTGTTTCTCACCTTATGAATTATTGACCTAATTCTCTTTGTTGGATAATAGCAAAGGCTCACACACACATGGGCTACTAACCGACATTCATTTGGGCCACTCCAAATAGGAGGGATAGCCTAACAAACTCCCTCGACCGACTGGGTGGACGGAAACACCAATCTGGCTACCGTGCAACAAAACTAAAACTTTCCCCTATGCAAAACCTTCATCAACATATCCAAACCATTGTCATCAGTGTGAATCTTCTCAAGCTTTATCAACTTGGAATCTAATGCATTACGAATCCAATGATAACGAACATCAATATCATTTGACCTCGAATGAAAGGAGGAATTCTTCAATAAGTCAATGGCACTTTGATTATAACAAAATAAGACATACTTTTCTTGTTTCACACCAAGTTCCATTGCAAATTTCCTCAACCATAACAACTATTTTGACGCTTCCGCGATAGCTATAAATTTGGCTTTGGTAGTAGGGAGTTTAACACACTTTTGCAACTTTGATACCCAAACTACGGCTCCCGGAAAAAGTCAGCGTATACCCCGAAATAGATTTTCGATCATCTAAGCTTCTGGTAAGATCCAAATACGCATACCCAACCAACATAGGTTTCTTGCATCCCAACGTTAGCTTCAAATTCGACGACCTACCAAATATCTCATCACCCACTTCATGGCCTCCCAATAATCTTTTCCCAGATTTGAGAGATAACGACTCACCATTCCCATGGCATGAGCAATATCGAGTCTTGTACAAACCATAACATACATCAAACTACCAACGGCCGACGAGTACGGAATATTCTTCATACTGAATGTTTCTTCATCCATAAATGGACATAGTTTATAAATAAGCTTCAAATGAGAAGAAAATGGAATTCTCGCCGTTTTATCCTTATCCATATTAAAAAGTCGAAGGACTTTCTCCATATACATTTCTTATGACAATGACAACTTCTTCTCATTTCGATCTCGAACAATTTCAATACCAAGAATTTTTCAAGCCTCTCCTAAATCCTTCATAGTAAAAGATTCAATCAATGTGTTCTTAAACTCTTTAAATCTTAAAATATAATTTCCAACAATTAGAATATCATCCACATAAAGCAAAAGAATAATAAAATCACCTTCGGAGAAATTTCGGAAAAACACATAATGATCGGCCTTGGTCATCTTGTACATGTGTTCAATTATCTCCGAGTTGAACTTTTGATACCATTGGCGAGATGCATGTTTCAAACCATAAAGACTCTTTACCAATTTGCAAACATAGTCTTAATTTCCATTCTTTTGGAGTCCATCGGGTTGCTCCATGTAAATTTCTTCATGTAGATCACCGTTAAGGAAAGATGTCTTCACGTCCATTTGCTCTACTTCCAAATCAAGACTAACGACTAGCCCAATAACCACTCGAATATATTTCATCTTCACAACCGAAGAGAAAATCTCACCAAAGTCAACGCCATTTGATAACCCACATCTTGTGAGGTATTTTACAACCTAATCTCTTGTTTAAAGCTAGTAGATTTATCATTTTATAGTAATTTTAATGCATTATAAATGTTTAAGTAGTATTTAGCTTAGAGGACAATATGGGCTCTCTCTTATAGTTTTGATATGTTTGTTACTAGTTTTAAGCCTTGTTCTAATGAGCTGAGGTAAGACACTTGAAGACAGAACCTGGGAGTTCAAGTTGGAGAAAAGATGAATTCAATTAAGGAATGAAATGAAGCAATCAGTTGAATCCCTAGGGATACGTGGAAAAGGATCTGCAATGGGAAGGAACATTTGTTTGTATGTTGGTAGAGCTCCCTTAAGCTAAGTGGATGAGGCTCATGGCACTAAAAGACAAAATAAGGTACAATAGTACATCCACTAAGAAATGTGCCATGCAGAAAGGACAGCGCCACCTGCGCCCTTGCCACTGCAGACTGCTGCATTACACCTTGTCCCCCATTATTGTCCATGAACCTGATTTCTTGTAAACGAAGCTGAAGGAAGGAAGGGAATATTCTGATTTGATATTTGGGCTTGATGTGATCCTACAAGGGCCTGTGATCCAAAATAAAGGAGAATAAACCTTAGCTTAAGGCTTGTAAATAGACATTAGTGAAGTTTGTTGCGGTAATTCATCACCTTAGAGAAAATCCTAGTGAATATTATTGTAAGGAAGAATGGAGAGAAAAGAAAGCTTCTTCTTCTCACCATTTATAGTGCTAACTGCTGAAGCCTATCGCGACTGAAGTTAACACTTGCTAATTATCCATCACAAGGAGGCTTCACGTTACTCTTAGGTTTCTATTTCTTTTTCCACTTTTGCTTAAGAATGTTTCCTTTTAGAACCAGCTTTGTAAGTTGTACTTTGCTCGTTATGAGCTAAACCTTTTGTTTGTTGAGCAATAAGAAGTTAATATGAAATCGTTTTACGTTAAAATGGTGTATTGATAGTGCCTTATTTTATTATGTGGAAACATGTTTAATTCTAGTTCTTTGAATGATCAACTTAGAAGAAGATAAAAGCTTGTTGTTGTGAGAGATCCAACAACAAGTGGACTTCATAGTAAAAGTAGTTACACAAGTAGGATAGAGTTATTCACTCATTTAGTTTTTTTAGAGATAAGGAACTACAACTATAAAGGAACTTCAGGAGACAAACAGACGTATCCTAGGGTCATAAGTGTGACTTAGAGTTCGTTCCCTTGCCCTAGTGTACATGTTTTTGATATTGTAGAAATACACTCCTAGATCACTCACTGACCTTTTCTGGCACAACACTTCACATCATATACACATAATTACCTCATACATATTAATGGATCATAGCTTAACTTGCACTCTCTTGATACTTTCTCAACACTCTCTCTACACTATTAAGATACTGATTTAAGGAAAACTGAGTTTGTGACATTCAACTATTCTTTTTAATCTTGCTCATGCTTAATTTCCAAATATTGTTACTTATAAAATCAACCTAAGTTACTTCCATTCCCTGTGGGTACGATATCCTTACTTTTTATCACTTTCTACTTATAACGAACATGTATACTTGCATGTAACACATTTTCAAGCAACACGTTTTTGGCACCTTTTCTGGGGAGTGCCAAGTTAACATTTTGATTTTGTATTCAATACTATTTTTCTTGTTATTAAGAATTTGAGCTTCTAACGTTTCTGTAATCTGGTGTCTCAAGAGTTGCTCGATTGTTGTATGCGTAGGACATTGAACTAGTTTATAGAGGCGGTCCTAAACCTAAAAGAACTCTCGGGTTTCTAAGAAGATTTTAGCTTACTGAACATTTTCCATGGAGTCCTCCTCCCTTCCTTGTTGTAGACATAAAAGAGAAGAAGGGGTTTGTGCAAGAAGATTTGGAGCAAGAAGAAATTGCCATGGCAGATAACGACATCATTGGCATTGCCAATAACAGAGCATGCAACATTGGAGACTATGTTGTGTTTGATCCAAATGCCATGAATACATGAATTATCATACCTAAAATCAATGTGGCTCAGTTTGAATTCAAGCCCGTGATGTTCCAAATGCTGCAAGCCATTAGGCAGTATTCAGGTTCTGCAAATGATGGTCCCCACTACACTTGAGACAATTCTTGGAAGTGGCCAGTAACTTTAAGATTCCTGGCATATCAGACGACTCCTTCAGGTTGATACTGTTCCCTTATTCATTGAGAGATCGAGCAAAGAGTTGGTTGAACTCTCTTGACCCTAATTCCATAGCCGTTTGGAATGCTTTGGCTGAAAATTTTCTAGATAAATATATTCCCCCTGTCAAGAATACCAAAATGAGGAATGCAATTACTTTTTTTAGGCAAGGGGAAGATGGATCTTTATTTGATGCTTGAGAAAGATTTAAAGATCTATTAAGGCAGTGTCCCCATTATGGAATCCCAATCTGCATTCAACTTGAGACTTTTTATAATGGATTGGTTTCTTCATCAAGGAATATGTTTGATGCTTCAAGTGGTAAAGCATTGTTGTCAAAGTCTTATGAAGAAGGTTATAAGTAGATTGAAAGCATTACTGCCAACACTTATCAATGGCCGGTTTTAAGAGCCACTCTTACTCCTCGTTAGAAAAAGCCAGTTGGAGTGCAAGAAGTTACTGAAACTACTGCTCTTGTTGCTCAAATAGATAATTTTAATCAAATGATTAAGAATATGATGACTAGTCATGGCATGCCAGCTGTTGAACTTGTCAAAGTGGTAACTGACACATCATAAGTTGCATGTGTTTATGGTGGAGGTGACCACCTATTTGAGGATTGCTTTGTTAATCCTGTATCAGTTAACTATGTTGGTGACAACAAGTATAACAACCCTTACAGCAACACCTACAACCCTGCTTGGCGCAACTACCCAAATATTTCTTGGAGCAACAATCAAAATCAACCAAAACCTCAAGTATCTCAAACTCTACAAGTCCCACCTGGTTTTTCCTCACCAAACTATGTTATGGCTAATTAAGGGAATAACCAGTTGGAGAACATACTGAAATCCTTCATTCAAGAGACCAAAAGTCAGTTTTCATCTCAAGGAGTTAGCATAAAAAACCTAGAGAATCAAGTGGGGCAAATTGACACTGCCCTTAGTTCAAGGAATATGGGTGATCTCCCAAGCTTTACTGATACTTCAGCCACAACATCTGGGGTCAAGAATGTTGGAACATGTAAGGTCATTACACTTAGAAGTGGAAAAGAATGTGACAGATCAACCTCTACAAGAAATGAGGTGCCAACTGAAGAACTGTCAGTGCAGGACATATCAGAAAAGAAGAAAGCTAATTTCAATGAGGAATTGGTTTCAGAAGAAGATAGTGAATAAATACTAGTACCAGAAAGGGCTATATTGAAGACCACTGGCATGACTTTAAGCCCTGAAAAGCAACTTGCATCCATGCTAGAGGTCGACAAACTGCCCAAGTTTACCAAAGAAAGACCACCACCTCCCTTTCCTCAGAGAATCAGAAAAGCCAATGAAGAACAACAATTTAGCAAGTTCATGAAGATTATTAAATAGCTTCATATCAACACTCCAATGATTGATGTTATTCAACAAATTCTTAATTACTTCAAATTCATGAAAGACGTTCTCACAAAAAGAAAGAGGGTGGGAGAATTTGCAATTGTTGCATTAAATCAAGAGTGCACTCAGCTTATGTTAGGAACACTTCCTCCCGAATTGAAGGGCCATGGCAGTTTCACTATTCCATGTAATATTGGAGATACATTATGTGGTCGGGCACTAACAGTTTCACTATTCCATGTAATATTGGAGAGACATTCTGTGGCAGGGCACTATGTGACCTTGGAACAAGTATTAATCTTATTCCATTGTCTATATTCAAAAAACTAGGAATTGGAGCTGCCAGACCAACAACAATCACACTTTAACTTGCAGACATGAGTATATGTTATCCTCAAGGAAAAATTGAAGATGTGATAGTAAGATTAGACAAGTTTGTATTCCCTATTGACTTTATTATCATGGATTTCAATGCTGATGAATAAACTTTCATTTTGTTGGGAAGAGGTAGCTGATTGTTCAATGATCTCAAGTTGGGAAAGTATCATCGTCAAGAACCTACTCAAAAACAACAATGTCTTAGAGCAAGAATTGAGAAAGTTATAGAAAGATAACAACCGGCACGATGGCATTATAAGTGGACCTATGTGTAAACCAAATGGAAAAGCAGAACCTATGGAAGTTATGGAATTATCTTCTGATGAGAAGAAGTTATTGAATTTTTTTGAAAAATAAATCTGAAATCTGATCTGAATTAAATAATTTTTACGAAATAACATCTAAATACATACAATAATATTCTTTTCTTTGTTTTTCAATTTGTTTAGATTCAGCTTGCAATTTTCATTTAAATTAATTTGAATTTGAGCACCACTACTTAACACACACAACAGAAACATACAAAGACAATATTGTTCAAGAGTTAAAAGAGTAGGGGTGCCTTAATTTGAATTTGAGCACCACTACTTAACACACACAACAGAAACATACAAGGACAATATTGTTCAAGAGTTAAAAGAGTAGGGGTGCCTTTCTGCGGAAGAGAAATGCCGCTAAAGAAAGATGCGGAATAATTGGTGTCCAGATTTCAAAATTTGGTCAATACAAAAACATACTTGAGCTTCCATAAGGTTAGTGATCGATATAGACTATGTTTAGATTGGTGGTATGTGATAGAATAGAATGGTAAGTAATGAAATTCTATTGTTTAGACTTGCAAATAATTGATGAAATTGAATGAAACATGATGGAATCAATTCAATTTTATTCCATCCAATTCCTTATTTTTTGTTCCATCCAATTTAGGATATATGTGATGGAATGAGACATTTTTAATAAAATAACAAAACAATGGAGTGGAATCTATATTTAGTGGAATCTATATTTTATCTCGTTCTGCTTCATTCCACTCCGTTATGTTCCATCAATCCAAACACAGCCTTAAAAAATTGCTTGTATTATCTTTTCTTTCTGCTTTCTGCATTTTCTCTTTGTATTTTAGAAACTCAGGATCTGTTATTTGATACACCCCTAACGTTCTGTTATTTTCATTGATATATCATATAGTCAAGCAACGTCTATTTTTCTGTAACATTTTCGGTCGGTGAATGAGTGAAGGTATGAAGCAATCATATGTACTTATGAGTGTACATTTTAATTTTCTCCATTCATTTTAAATTTAATTCAATCCGTTCACCCCGGATACTAAAGTTATTACTATCAACTATCAAATTCAGTTACAACTACAAATCATGAAGAAACAACTGATTACTTCATGAAGAAACAACCGATTGCTCCGTCTAAGCCGCATAGACACTACACTCTATAGTTTCATCTCCGTTTAACTCTCCGTCGAGTGGACCTTGCAATTTATTAACAGCAAAGGATAACTTGGTGGAACTTTGTTGGGCATTTTGTTTGACCAATAACTCCTTGAGGCCATGTTTATCGGAACTCATGAACGCCCCTACTGCTCCAAGAAATCCTTCATGCCGTAAGAACATTGCTTTCGCTTCACCTTTAGACCTAAAAGAGTAAACAAAAGATTCATTAGTTTTTGTTTTTCTGAAAAACAAATTCATGTCAACATAAACCACATTAGTTATGAAGGGTTTTATCTTGTCACTTGCCAGAAATTAACAGCAACAGATAGTGTATCCATTGTAAAAGGATGCCTCCGAATAAAAAACCCACCAAAGAAAATCCTCTTCAGCCCAAATCGAAGGGCATTTAAGTACGAGATCTGAACGAAAACAACAAAAAGGAAACAAATAAGAGGCAAAATCCATTTCCGGGCTGAAAGTGAGGCACATAGCAAATGGAGTCCTTTGACACTGCTGTTAATCAATCAAGTTTACAGTACAAAACTGACCTGTCCAATATTATTTGAGATCATTCTTAGAAGCGAACGAGCAATATCTTCGGGTTTGTAATCTTCACGGTCCTTATTATCAGACATTGCCTTTCCAAAACTAGAGGCTATTGCTGTTGATGAAAGACCAATCTGTTATCAATCAAAGAATGTATATGTCAGAAAAACGAATATCAATAAAACATAACCAGTTTACAAACATACTTTCTAAATTGGTAACACAAGAGTAATTGCATTATCATATAAAACAGGAAAAAGGTCATAAATTTTCACTAGCCATACCTTTGAATAGTCCATTCCACCATAAATATCTCCGACGAGCATATCTACCGCTCTGTTGTTGCCCTGATAACTTAATTCCAGCAACTCATCAAAACTGAACCACAAAGGACATTGATGTTAATCCTATGAGTCTATATAGAAGAACCAATAATGAATATGTCCTTAAAATTACATAAGTAAATAAATAACCTCTTGCACTTAGTTAAAAGTTTTCCTAAACCCCAGAAAGTGCCTCCACCTATACTCGTTCCACTAACTCGCTCAAACTTTCCATCTCCTTCTACCTATATGAATTGAAAACTAAGAGATTTTTTAAAGTGTTTATATAAGAGAGAGAATTTCGAAATTGGCAGGATATAGAGTTATGTATCTTGTATGATAAAAACCTTTATCATGCCAACACCAGAACCAATATTAACGAGCAGATAAGGATACAAGTCATTTTGGTCAATCTGCATAAATTGTCTTTGATCACCCATATAGGTAAAGGCTTCTCGGTCAACTACCTATAGAGAGAAGAGTGAGAAAAAAATTAGATCTTGTGTTGTGAAATTCTCAAGGTGCATAAGACGGAAGACTCAAACAACTACAAAATCTCACAAGGACTATTTTGGCCATAAAACTAATCGATATGGGATCTCAACATATATGCTAAACTTTTGCGGCATCAAAGATTATTTATTGAATGAATAATTGAAAATATCAATATGAATCATATGATAACTTTAATTCAATATTTAAAAATGGGAAATTATTAACTTTATGATGATAAAATAGCAGAATTTGGATCCTACCTCGAGAAGAAAATTTGCTCCTGCGACAAGACAATCCATTTCATCTTCCTTGTCAAGAGTTATCCCTAGCCTTTCCTTGAATAAGTCTGCATATTTATATGGTCCACCACCTGTGGCCTTCACAACAATGGTTTTCATTATTTGTATGGTCCTAAATGCCTCAAGACTAAATATATATTATACTTTGTTGAATGGAACATGTTTATTTGAAATGGCTCTTCAAGCTTCAGTAAGTATTTACCTTCTGACTATTAACTTAACACACTTTTGATTTTAACTAAGATTCATGTTGTCAATAGCGCGCAATAGTGAAATAGTGTATTGGTGGGTGGTAGGATTAAGCACGACACTTTTGGTCTGCAAGCCTCCATCAGCAATGGAGGTTGTTGCGGCCACTAATTGCCGCCCCAAACCTCTATTGCATCCTCTATTAGGGTTTTAGGGATAAATTCCTCAAATCCTTTTTTTAAACTGTTGTCTTTTTAAAGGGTGCAAATTTCAATCCGAACCTTTTTAAGGGTAATGTTCTATTCTTCATTCTGTTATGTTGTCGCTCACAAACAATTACTCTGTTCTTCTCTGTTTAAGTTTTATTGCAATAGCGGCTATCCCGCTATCTACTATACCGCTATAGTATTTTAGGGTGTCGGTGCTACACAATGCTATCTGAGATTGACAACATAGATTCCAGGAATATATATGCACTCCATCCAGGAGACAAACTCAATATGTACGATATAGGAATTGCTTTGAAGCATAGCAGAGGACTCAAGTTGGTCAATAATTTAGACAAAATCTGACATTTTTTCAAATCACCTATCTGCTCTAGCATAGAGGCAATAGCGACAAACAGTTCATAATATAAAGAGTTCAAGGCTTTTCAATTTTATTTACCTTGATAGATATTGGCTGATTTCCAGGATTTTCTTGCTGCTGAACACCTGATTTTATCACCAGAAACAATCAATTGAAGGAGATAGCAGAACAATAGAGTGCAATATCAAGAGTTTCAATAATGAAGAAACCAAATCACGTACACACCTCCAAGATGAAGTTTCATGGTCTCGATAAAATCTATACAATCATTTATCTTGCTTGTTTCAAACTTCTTGAAATTGAGCCTTCCTTTAAGAACAGGATGGTTCCTATTGCCTTTGGATTTCTCTGAAGTATTTCTAGAAGATATCTCCGCCTCATCGTCCACAAAATGATCATCATCTTTTGTGAAGTATACTAATTTGCAAAGAGATCCTATGAAGAGATAGACAGCATTAAAATTCAGACAGACACTTTACATTGCATAATAATTCTTAGAATTTGGATGAGTCCTACTTAACCATACAATATCGACTTGTAAGGTGAAGAATCCGCTGAACACATCGCCTCATGCACAAAGACTAAACATCGAGAGTGTAACCCAAACAGCTCGATAACATGTGGTCCTATATCTTAGATTGACTCTAATATCATATTAGAATTTAGATTGGACTTAACTCAAACCCGCCAAATCGGCTTATTAAGTAAATGATCACTCCCATTTACAAACCTTACTTCGGGTCATATCACACACTGTTACCAAATATCTGCCATGGTGGATATACATGGTAGTTTTTGGGCTCGTCACTATAGTAAATATCGGCCGATATTGTGGACTTTTCCGCCATAATCAGCTATAATGGCGCCGCAAAGCAAAGCGGCTGGTATGACGGGATTTTGGCTCTCCGCCATCAACAATACTGATATCACGTGGGACTCTCAACATTTGTAACGCTAAATACATAGATAGCGACGACAAAAATATCGTGTTTGAGCTTTATGAGAGAGAAAGATAGATATTAAATTAAGGGAAGTTTTCTCTAGCCGCAAAAGTAATCATTAGCTCATAAAAGTACAAAAATATAAATAAAAAAAGTTGAACCCACAGTGTGAAAATGAATAAACCAACCCCGCAACTATGAAGCAATTGCACCAGTTTTCTAGTCCGAGAAATATACGCCTCACTCAGTGAAGAAACAATGACATTATCTTAGAACCCTTAGTCTTGATTTATTCCCCCACAGACAAAAGCATCAGAGACAAAAATTATTATAGCAGTAAACGGCGCCACAACGCAACTTAGCAGTTCCTCAAAAAAAAGCAAATTCTCAAAACATCTAACAGAGAGAACATGACCTACACAGTTCTAACAAAATAAAAAAATAAAATCCTCAATTGTTTACAAGTTCCATTGTCAACTACATAACCATGATCTATTCGACAACAACAACCAAACCTTATCACATTAAGTGGAGTCAATTACATGTATCAGTTAACACCAGAAAGTCCTATTGAACCATGATCATTCCCATAACCTAGCAAATGTTATCAACTGCAACCATTATAATCATTTCCATCATCGAAAGTTCAAGAATGTGCTTGAAAGAGCTTGTTTACACCTTACACAGGTCTATCTTATGCCATAAGCTGTTTTCAATAAGCACTCACTCTAGTATAGATTATGAAAAAAGCTCACAGATAATTGTTTATGCTACAAGTACTTAATTAAGTAGTTTATCCAATTAAGGTCTTAATCAGTGTTCAAATAAGAAGTTGATCTAAACACAACCTAATTCTGAAACAGTAAGATGAACTTTAAGTAAAAATCACCAAAAAAATGGATAATTTTCTACTCATTAGGGTTCAATTCAATCAATAACACAGGCATTACTAGCACTGAAAATCGAATCAACATTAAAATTGAAGAAAGCAAACAAAAAGTAAAGAAAGAAAAAGAGAAACATACCTCCAATATCCAAAGCAAGATGATAAACATCAGTTGAAGAAGGGTTAGGATCGGAATTTGCTTGAATTTGAAACTTTTTTGAATCCATTTTTCCTCTTCTTGTTGTGATAATTAACTATCTTTATCTTTATGATTGAGAGTGTTATATATTAGAAAATCGTAGAGAGAAAAAAACATGTGGGTTGGTTGGTAGTAGCTGTATGTATATGACTTCGTGTATGTATGTATCTACCTAATAATCTATAATAATATTAACATGATTCACACATTTGTTATTCTCATCTATAAGAAACTGAGAAAGGAATTTGACGATGGTTTCCTTTGAAGATTCGTTTTTTAGGAGAGAGAGGGGATAAGTTTTAAGATTATTTTACTTTTTTATGTTTGATAATTTATTTAAAATATTTTAGTTTATCTAATTTATTTTGAAATTTTGAAATTTTTTTTTATCGAAAAGAATGGTCTTTAAACGTGAAAAGATTGTTGGTACGGAAATGTAAAATCCCTTCGCTTGTATTGTTGCGTCCTCTTAATTACTTCTTCCGTCCCAAAATAAATAGTATCTTTTTAGCAAAAAAGATTTGTCTCAAAATAAGTGTTTTTTAACTTTTTTTTAATGTAATATTAATTAATTTTTATCAATTCTACCTCTAATAATTATTATCTACACTACTTTTAAGATATCCAATTCTATTATCCATTTATGACAATGTATAACAACCAATAATAATTAAGGTAGTTTTGTAAAATTGTTACACTTAATTATTTAATCATTATTTTTTTTAATTTATGTATAACAATTTTAAAAGATTTTTATTTTGAGACAGAGGTAGTAGTATTGAAAGCATTTTTAGTAGTAAAATTTTAAGAATTATATTTATGGCTTTAATTTAACTGTTATGTGGATTTTTGTTATTATGTCCAATGAGCTATCAGCATTAAGCTATTCTCAACAGAAGCTGCAATGATTTGGTTCAAAATTCTTTTTGATGGGAATATAAATTCGTGGAAATATTTGTGTGACGCTTTCTTTTCTCCAATTTATTATCTGAAAGCGGTAACCCACAATTAAGCAGGGTCATTCAGAAAAAAGAAAAAAAATCATGCATGAGTATATTGATTGTTTCACAAAAGTGGTACTAGCAGTAGGGCATATATGACCGACTAAAATGTTGGATGTTTAAGAAGGGGATGAGGTCAGATTGCATGGTCAGAGAAAAGTTTGTGCTCCAAGGAGTCCATAATTTAATTGATTTGTTGAGTAAAGCACAACTCTATATCAGGTAAAATGAATAATTCTAACCTGACAGGTGCATAGGGGACTTCGAATAAAAGCTCAAGCTGGCTACTGCACACCCTACCAATGCCCCAGTGGCTAATAAGCAACAACTACATTGCTTGGTTAATTTTTCTCTTATTACATGTAAAATGTACCTGTAGTTAGGATGTAATGTTTTTTTCCCAATGAAATTAATAAATTTTACTAACCTCTTTTCATTATGATCATAAAGGATAGCCACGAAGTCGGGGTGTTGTCGACACCACAGGGGCACGACTAAAGCAGTCAAATCCTCACCTCAAATGACTTAGGAGTGTTGTCACAATTTTCGCCAGTACGCGACTAAAGCAATCAAAACCCCATAGTGCAATCACACATGTAAAGACATTGGTTCATCCACTAGACCGCATCAGAAGTATTGTTTCACCGTTATGAGACGTAACTCACCATTTCGTTTTCTATTTCTAGTTCTTAACAGAACAACTCGATTGGTACTAGTTGAATGTGTATGACTTCATCTGTTTACCTAATAATTTATAATATATTCCATAATAACATTATTCACACTTTTCTAATTTTTTATTCTCATCTATCTATCTAATAATATATCTATAATATAATTGTGTATATCTAACTCCCATGTTCCTCTTGTGCCTCCTGGATAACATGCATTTTTATCATTTTAACTGACTCTGTTTTTATGAGTATTAGTTTCATTTCATGTACTTTTACAATGTTATGTTGGTTTTGTGCTTTATATTTCTGGTATCGATCAGTCGGTAACGTTTGCAATGACAAACGATGAAAAATGACAACAATGGCACAAAATGGTAACTTTATGACTGTCATGACGGGTAAAGAAGGCATGGCCCCCATCATTCCTCTCAACCAGCTGACCTTCAGCCAAATATAAGGAGAGAGAAGAGCGGATGGAAGAGGTCCATGACGGGCAGACAGTTGGTAACATGATGTCCATCATGACATACAGACTCAAGCCTCTCACTCAGCGCATCATGACGGGAAGACCTTCAGCCTCATGATGCCCAGTTCCAAAAAAATAGGCTACGAACAACAATTCTGATTCACCGTTTTTTACACTATCTCCACTTCTCTTGCACAATTTGCACCACTTTTTAATCAAAATTTCACCTATAAATAGCACTGTAACACTTGAAACAAGGGATCCAAGCTTATTTTACAACACTATATTCACTAGTTAGAGCATAAAGATCCTACATTGGGGTGTTTATGCAACTTTATTTTTCTACACTTAGAGAAATTATATTGTAGTTGCTTTATTCTGTTGTTGGTATTTTATTATTTTCTACACAACTGTTTCAATTTTTACTACTATACCGGATTAAAAGTTTCCCTTCGGAGAAATTATTTTATGCAAGAATTCACGTTTCATTCATTTTCCAGGTTCTTTACTTTGTTGAATTTTATTATGTCTTCATCAAATACATGCTTTTTAGCTGTTTGTTTTTCATGTCTGAGTAGTTCAATTGAGTCTGAAACATGATGAGTAGTTTACCAGTTTATTTTATAAGAGTTGCTTGATTATTTAATTATAACACGAATTAAATCTTATTTTGTAATTTCTGTTTTTAAAATAGAAAATGTTTTCTATGAAAGTAAAAACACCGAGATACTGGTTGCGTACTAAAAAAGCGGAATTCGTATCTGGCGTAGAAATTTAAACGATAGGTTCTGACGGCGTGCGAAAAAGGGGTTAAAATTGATCGAGATAATACATAAGTTTACGTTGTGAGTCACCTTAGCTAATCATAGGAATGATAGATAGTGATAATTGTAGTTGGTCTTTATGGATTTGACAATATTTTTATACTACTCTAATGTAGTCATACACTTGCGGCCTATTAAGTTTTTACTCCGTTCTCGGGGATCAATTTTTGCAATATCGTGATTCCATTGTTATGTCGTATATGTTGGAATTCAACCACAACCTATGGAGAATTTACTCAATCTTGATCTCAAGATTGTTATCAATCACACAATGACAATGAAAAGAAAAGGTTGAAAAAGAAAGAAAGAAAATAACGTTGGAGAAGAAGAATATGAATATTCTGCAGAGTTTCTCTCTGCCCACAAACTTTGGAAACTTCTTTATTCATCTTGCAACTGCAAAACTGTGAATACAATGCTATGAGTTCTTCGTTGTTTGCAAAATAAGGGTTACTCGCTATTTATAGATTTAGGTTAGCTTGCACCCTAAGTCAAAGCCCAAAACTATAAAAGCCCAAAGTTAACACTACTAAAATACGCCTAAGTCAAAATCCTATGTTAAACAACCTGCTTCGACACACTAATACAACTCGACACACACACATTAGGCTAATTCGACTAATCCTTGTTTCTATTGAGCTACATGATAAGTGCAAATTGTAACTATTTTGTATATAAGTTTTGTTGCACTTATCGATACTTTTTGTTAATATCGTACGAATAAACCCCGCTTTGTTTGTAAATACGTTTACTTTATGTTATAGTGTATATATTGCGTTATCATGTAAATATCATTGAGTTTAATTGATTTCCATTTATTTTTGCAGGTATTCAATCAAGGATATCTTGCCATTGTTGTATAGAGCATTGAATAAGCTTTCCAGCGCTTCGTGTAACGCCCCGTTTTGTCTTATTTAATTAATCGAGTCGATTTAATTATTTTTGTTTTATATTATTTTATTCTTGACTTTTATTTGACAATATATTATTTTTCATCGCTGTTTATGTTTTATCGCGTTTTGAGATCGTTTACGAGATATTTGAGTTGAGGGGTAAAATAGTCTTTTTAGGGAATTAGATATTTTTAATAAATAGAAAGTGGAGAGAAAAAGAGAGAAAAGAAAGGGAAAGGAAAATAAGAGAAAGAAAAGAAGAAGAAAGAAATAGAGAAGAGGAGAAAGAGGAAAAATCGCGGGAACTCCGTTTCGAGCGCGAATAATCGGGTAAGGGTGAGAAGTTTCAATTATATCTTGCTTGTGTATGTATATGTGTTGTTTGTTGTAATTGTTTTGGTTGTTTCATGACTTTTCTTATCGATTGAAATTAGGAGCAATTGATAGAAATCGATGTTTTCACGGATGAAATTCGATATAAACTGCGTAGAATACTTGTCGTTAGGTTTGGATCATGTTTTGGTTGTTATAGTATGTTTTGGAAGTGTTTGGGTGGAAGAAATGATGGATTTTGACACCAAATGACCTATGTTATCGCTGCTGGAATTTCTGGGTTTCGCAGGTTCGCATTGCGAGCCAAAGCGAAGAAAACAGCGAACGTTCGCTAGCTGTTCACATTGCGAACTGTAGGTCTTTTTGCTTCTGCCACGGTTCGCTGGGAGCTTCGCATTACGAACGTGACAGATTTTCAGTTTTTGTTTTCTTCATAACTTTTGATCCGTAAATCGGATTGAGGCACGGTCGGATGCGTTGGAAAACTCTTTAAATGCTCTTTTTGATAGTGGAATAGGAACATATGTTTAAGCCATGGATTGATAAGAAAATATGGAAAAGTAATGTATATGTGAAAAGTGTGGTTTATGTTTCCACCATAACTCCCGAATCGTGAGTCCGATTGACGTGGGACTTGAGGCAATAGATAGATAAATTAAGATGCTATTAAATGATTATGTGATGCCATGTGTTAACCAAGAATATTTGGTAGAGGATGATTAGTGGTTTGTAGGTTTGTTGTGCTTGTTTATGTCCGATGCGATTTGTTATCTTCATATAAATGTGGGGCTTTTGTGCTATTTATATGATGTTGATGTATGTGATAATGATGTTGTTATGATGTTGTTGTGCGGAAAAATACATTGTTTGATTGAATATCAATGCATGTTGTTATGATGTTGTTGTGGGTAGCTTTTGTGGCGTGAATCCTAGTGTTGTGAATTGATATGAATGTATATGATAAAATGCTAATTGTTGTGGTTTATGGTTTATGATGAAATGCATTGTTTGTGTGAAATTCAATATATGTGGTTTGGTGGCCTTTATGGTTTGAAATGCATTGTTTGAATTGGTTTCCAATGCATGAATAATGATGATGAGATAATTCATATTGTTGAATTGTAAATGTATGGAATTGATGAGTTGAAATATATGCATGATGATGGTTGCATTATGTGTGCATTTGAATGTCATGAGTCATTGTATGCCAAGCATCATGATATACATTCTTGTGATGTCGTGTGCCCTAGTGGGTGTGAGCGACGAAACGATTCCAGAGGGAATCCGCTATAACATTGTGCGCCTTATACAAAGAGGACTGAAAACGATGATTATAGACGATCGCGCGCCTTATACAAAGAGGATTGAAAGCGATCGGATCATGCGCCTTATACAAAGAGGACTGAAAGCGATCCATAAACGTCGTGTGCCTTATACCAAGAGGACTGAAAGTGACGGGGAACATCGTTTGCCCGACGGGGAGTTACACTAAGTAACAAGCGATGGTTCCAATAGTTCCTGAGTGAACTAGTGATGAGATTGATGGATGGATGGTACCGCATTTGCATAGAGTCGTTGTGTCGGTCTCTTTGCATTTGCATAAATCATGAATGGATTGATTATGTGTGGAAATCATGAATGAATTGATTATGTGTGGAAAATCATGAATTGATTGAGTATGTATTGAGATTTATGTTTGAATTGGTGAATTGATGTGCATATGTGATAAATGCATTGGTTGTGGATAATATGTTTTATGCATAGACATATGTTATGTGATGGGTGGGGTGTTTCTATATGTTATGACTTGGTATGCCTTATGTGCAAATATGTGAGTATATTGGATAATTGATATATGCTATGTTGTGGGATTAATAGATATATGTTGCGTATATGTGGCATGTTATATGTACTAGCATGTGATGTTTGTGGTGAGAATAACTATGCATGTGAATTTTTATGTGTTTGCATATTATTATGCAATCTTGGTTTAGTTGTTATTTCTCACCCTTCTGCTGTGGTTTGTTGCTCTATGAGGCAATTGCAGATTTGTGTCTTGGAGGCTTTTGTGAAGATTAGTTCTCCATTCTTTTGTCGGTCTTGGTGTCTGCTCTGATACGTAGCACGGGAGTCGGGGAACGATTATGTTATATATGTATACCTTTGTTAGATTTATTTTGTATTGCCTTTGTATGTATATTTTGATGTTATAAAAACAATTTATTTTGTAAAACAAGTCAGTTATGGATCTTTCCGCTTTATTCCATAATTGAACTTTCCTTTTATATGGAAAAAGTTTCTCTTTGATGTTATCCCAGTTTGTGTTATGTATCAAATAATTGAGCAGGAGATGTGTTTTCTTTCTGTAAATGTGGCATCCTTGTTTCTGTCGGAAAAATAAATTTTTAGTTACTCTGATTTATTTATGTATTATTTATTCGCGATGGGAATTGGGGTGTTACATTAGTGGTATCAGAGCAGGTCGTCTGTTCGGCCAAGTTGTTGAGTCAGTTGGTGTGACAGTTGAATACTGTCGTTGTTGTTTGTCCCTTAGTACGTGATATGTGTGTGAAACATTGTCAGTACTTTCTAGTTTCTAATCCTTTGTCTTCAGGTGTGGGAATGAGATAAGTGGGGGAGAAGCTGGTGCTTCTCCAAGTTGCTTCAGTTGTGGAGTGTTGGCTTAGTGGGTCGTTGGTCGCAAGATTGTAAGTGTTGTTTGGACAGTGTTGGTTCCGGTTTCGGAGGGAATGTGGAGGTAAGGTTTATGTCAACTAAGGAATTGTGCCTTAGGTAGTGGTGTGCACGAGATGCATGAAATGCTATTATAGTTTGGTAAAGACGGTTTATGCCCCATCATGATTGTCGGTTGTCTATTGACAAATTGAGGAACTGATCACCCTTAATCTCTTGTTGATAGTAGACGGGAATTATGTTGGATGGAATAGACGTGTCTTTCCGGCTTGATAGTGTGTGCAATGAATTGTTTGGAATTAAGAAAGTGCTTACGGATCGTTTGGTTAAATTGATGAAGATTCTAATACCGGAAGATGAAATGGATTAGAGGTTTTGGTATGTTGGTCCAGTTGGGAAGTCATTAAGAGAAAACGATTGGGTATCGTTAATGGTTGTTCTCCGAGAGTAGAGTGTGAACTCAAATTGGACGAAGGTGAGGATTTGAGGTTTGGATCTGCTAAGTAAGTAGAAGAACTTTTAGGAAGTGAAACTCAGATGTTATCTTGTTTGTGATGATAGTGTTCTGGAAATTGGAAGAAAGGCCATAGTGATGGGTCGTCAGTTGTGCATGGTTTTCAGAAGTGTTTATGGATGGAATTTGGATGTTAGTGTTAGAATTACTCAAATTGAAAGAGCGGTTGGAAGATTTACTGGGAAGGAGAATTGTGAGGCCAAGTGTGTTGTCTTCTTGGAGAGCTCCAGTATTGTTAGTAACAAAAAGGATGGATGAATGAACGGAATAACAAGCATGATGTGTATAATGGTATTGAGACTATGGGAAGTAAGACTCAGAGTTCTGGTGAGGTTTAAAGTCTTTGGAGTTTTAAGGTATTAATGGAAATTGTAAGGAAACCCTTGTGGATGGATGTAACATTGCATTTGAGAATTCTTTTTGGTTGGTTGTTGATACAGGTTGGAATTTGTGGAATTGGACGGTCAGGAGAAGAAATTGTGTATGGATTACTGACAGTTGAATAAGGTAACGATTGAGAATAAGTGTCCACTTTCAGGAATATGTGACTGGAATGATTTGGTTGAGTTTGAGTGAAATTACAATTGTTTGGAATGTTTGATAAGAATGGTGAATTGTGTGAGTTGAGGCTTTGATCGATTTAATGTGACTGGTTAGGTTTGTTATCCTCGGAATAGGTTGTTATTTACTCGGTTAAGCTTGTATGTGAGTAACCAGTTACCCAGTGGGAAGTTTTGCAAAAGCTTTAAGAATTTATATCTTTTGGAATTTGGTTGGGCATTACAACGTATAGTGATGTTATTTAGTGTTAGTAATGTGTCTGTAATGTTTGTGGAGTATATGAAACGTATCTTCTATATGTATTTGGATAAGTTCGTAGTGGTTTTGATTGAGGATATTCAGATCTGTTGTAAACTCAGAGGAAGAACAGGTAGAGTGTTTGAGATTTGAATTGCAAGTGTTGGAAAGAGACAAAGTTTTATGCTAAGTTATTCAAGTGAGAACTTGGGTTGAAAAAGGTTAGTTTTCTTGGATATGTTATTTCAGATGAGAGTATGGTTATGGATCCATCGAAAGTAGATGCGGTTCTACAATGAGAGGCTCCGAAGTTGGTTGAGGAGATTAGAATCTTTTTGGACTTTAGTTGGTTATTACCGGAGGTTAGGGAAGGCTTTTCCAAGTTAGTGTTTTTGTTACTTCGGGTGACTTGTAAAAGGTAAGTCGTTTGCTTTGGATGTTCATTGTGAGGAAAGTTTGAGAGGGTTAAAGTATAAGTTGTCTACGGCTCTAGTTTTGATACTGCGTGATCCTGATAAACTGTTTGTGGGGTAATGGGATGCGTCTTTGATGAGTTTAGTCAGTGTGTTAATGCAAGAGGGTAAAGTCGTGGCTTATGCTTTACGACAATTGAGGATTCATAAAAGGATCTATACTATTCAGGATTTGGAATTGGTCGCGGTTGTAGTGTGTTGGAAAACTTGGAGGTATTATTTGTATGGTTCCAGGTTCGAAGTGTTTAGTAATCACAAGAATATTGAGTACCTGTTTGGACGGAAGGAATATAGTATGAGGCAGCGAGGAGGGTTGGAATTTGTGATGAGTTATGCCTTTAGCTGGAATTATCATATTGGTAAAGTTAAGGTTGTGCGTGATGAGTTAAGTCGAAAGTTTTTATACATGTCTGTTTTGATGGTCAGAGAATTAGAGTTGGTTGAGCAGTTCCAAGACTTGTGTCTGGTGTGTGAGATAACACAGTAGAGTGTAAGGTTGGGTATATTAAAAGTGAACAGTGATTTTCGGCGAATATGAGAAAGAGTTAGACTTTGGACGTGAGATTGGTAGTTTTGATGGTTACGAGTAATCAGAGTGCGCAGCGGAAGCGTGATGTGGTACAATTCGTATATGCGTGTGCGACTTGTAAGAGTTCATAGGTTGAACATTGTAAACATGTAGGAGTAATGAGACCATTGGACGTTTCAGAATGGAAGTGTTAGGTGAAAGGTTTAAATATTATTCATGGGCTACTATGTAGCTGGAGGTTTTGGTTGTATGTTCGATTGGGGAATCGTAGCATTGTTGTAATATTGTTGTGTGGCAAGGAGGTTGGTATTGCGGTTATGTAGAGGTTGTTGGAACGATGTTGGGTCGTGGAACTTTATGTTCTTGTTGTATTTCGATTCAAGAGTGAACCTGTGTGTGTTCGTAACTTAGGTATTCCTTGAGTCGTGAGTTGGTCGTCAAGGGCATTGTATGGGCTTTGCATCTTGTCGTTGTAGTTGTCATCGTTGTCGTGTCGTTATTGTGGTTGCTGTTAGCAAGGTGGTTTGTCAGTTTGTGTTATTCGTGGTGTGCCTTTGGTTGGCCTGTTAGTTTGTTAGTCGAATACGAGAGGCGTGTCTGGAGTTGTTCGTCTCAGTATATTTTCGAGGACGAAAATGTCTAAGTGGGGGAGAATTGTAACGCCCCATTTTGTCTTATTTATTTAATCGAGTCGATTTAATTATTTTTGTTTTATATTATTTCATTCTTGACTTTTATTTGATAATATATTATTTTTCATCGCTGTTTATGTTTTATCGCGTTTTGAGATCGTTTGCGAGATATTTGAGTTGAGGGGTAAAATAGTCTTTTTAGGGGATTAGATATTTTTAATAAATAGAAAGTGGAGAGAAAAAGAGAGAAAAGAAAGGGAAAGGAAAAGAAGAGAAAGAAAAGGAGAAGAAAGAAAGAGAGAAGAGGAGAAAGAGGAAAAAATGCCGGAACTCCGTTTCGAGCGCGAATAATCGGGTAAGGGTGAGAAGTTTCAATTATATCTTACTTGTGTATGTATATGTGTTGTTTGTTGTAATTGTTTTGGTTGTTTCGCGACTTTTCTTATCGATTGAAATTAGGAGCAATTGATAGAAATCAATGTTTTCACTGATGAAATTCGATATAAACTGCGTAGAATACTTGTCGTTAGGTTTGGATCATGTTTTGGTTGTTATAGTATGTTTTGGAAGTGTTTGGGTGGAAGAAATGATAGATTTTGACCCCAAATGGCCTATGTTATCGCTGCTGGAATTTCTGGGTTTCGCAGGTTCGCATTGCGAGCCAAAGCGAAGAAAACAGCAAATGTTCGCTAGCTGTTCCCATTGCGAACTGTAGGTCTTTTTGCTTCTGCCACGGTTCGCTGGGAGCTTCGCATTGCGAACGTGACAGATTTTCAGTTTTTGTTTTCTTCATAACTTTTGATCCGTAAATCGGATTGAGGCACGGTCGGATGCGTTGGAAAGCTCTTTCAATGTTATTTTTGATAGTGGAATAGGAACATATATTTAAGCCATGGATTGATAAGAAAATATGGAAAAGTAATATATATTTGAAAAGTGTGGTTTATGTTTCCACCATAACTCCCGAATCGCGAGTCCAATTGACGTGGGACTTGAGGCAATAGATAGATAACTTAAGATGATATTAAATGATTATATGATGCCATGTGTTAACCAAGAATATTTGGTAGAGGATAATTAGTGGTTTGTAGGTTTGTTGTGCTTGTTTATGTCCGATGCGATTTGTTATCTTCATATAAATGTGGGGCTTTTGTGCTATTTATATGATATTGATGTATGTGATAATGATGTTGTTATGATGTTGTTGTGTGGAAAAATACATTGTTTGATTGAATATCAATGCATGTTGTTATGATGTTGTTGTGGGTAGCTTTTGTGGCGTGAATCCTAGTGTTGTGAATTGATATGAATGTATATGATAAAATGCTAATTGTTGTGGTTTGTGGTTTATGATGAAATGCATTGTTTGTGTGAAATTCAATATATGTGGTTTGGTGGCCTTTATGGTTTGAAATACATTGTTTGAATTGGTTTCCAATGCATGAATAATGATGATGAGATAATTCATATTATTGAATTGTGAATGTATGGAATTGATGAGTTGAAATATATGCATGATGATGGTTGCATTATGTGTGCATTTGAATGTCATGAGTCATTGTATGCCAAGCATCATGATATACATTCTTGTGATGTCGTTTGCCCTAGTGGGTGTGAGCGACGAAATGATTTCAGAGAGAATCCGCTATAACATTGTGCGCCTTATACAAAGAGGACTGAAAGCGATGATTATAGACGATCGTGCGCCTTATACAAAGAGGACCGAAAGCGATCGGATCGTGCGCCTTATACAAAGAGGACTGAAAGCGATCCATAAACGTCGTGCGCCTTATACCAAGAGGACCGAAAGCAACGGGGAACATCGTTTGCCCGACGGGGAGTTACACTAAGTAACAAGCGATGGTTCCAATAGTTCCTGAGTGAACTAGTGATGAGATTGATGGATGGATGGTACCGCATTTGCATAGAGTCGTTGTGTCGGTCTCTTTGCATTTGTATAAATCATGAATGGATTGATTATGTGTGGAAATCATGAATGGATTAATTATGTGTGGAAAATCATGAATTGATTGAGTATGTATTGAGATTTATGTTTGAATTGGTGAATTGATGTGCATATGTGATAAATGCATTGGTTGTGGATAATATGTTTTATGCATAGACATATGCTATGTGATGGGTGGGGTGTTTCTATATGTTATGACTTGGTATGCCTTATGTGCAAATATGTGAGTATATTGGATAATTGATATATGCTATGTTGTTAGATTAATAGATATATGTTGCGTATATGTGGCATGTTATATGTACTAGCATGTGATGTTTGTGGTGAGAATAACTATGCATGTGAATTTTTATGTGTTTGCATATTATTATGCAATCTTGGTTTAGTTGTTATTTCTCACCCTTCTGCTGTGGTTTGTTGCTCTATGAGGCAATTGCAGATTTGTGTCTTGGAGGCTTTTGTGAAGATTAGTTCTCCATTCTTTTGTCGGTCTTGGTGTCTGCTCTGATACGTAGCACGGGAATCGGGGAACGATTATGTTATATATGTATACCTTTGTTAGATTTATTTTGTATTACCTTTGTATGTATATTTTGATGTTATAAAAACAATTTATTTTGTAAAACAAGTCAATTATGGATCTTTCCGCTTTATTCCATAATTGAACTTTCCTTTTATATGGAAAAAGTTTCTCTTTGATGTTATCCCAGTTTGTGTTATGTATCAAATAATTGAGCAGGAGATGTGTTTTCTTTCTGTAAATGTGGCATCCTTGTTTCTGTCGGAAAAATAAATTTTTAGTTACTCTGATTTATTTATGTATTATTTATTTGCGATGGGAATTGGGGTGTTACACTTCGAACCAGGCGAAAAACGGAGTTACGATTCAAAAGTTACGAATAAAACAGTGCTGGATTTTTGCTGTCTACTGTCAGCTGCGCCTCAGCAGGGCCGGGCGAAGCAGCGCCGAGCGTTACATTGCAGGGTCGGGCGCTCCAGAACAATGCTGGATAACTTACAAAATAAGCCGCCTTACGCCGCCAGGCGACCTAGAATACCGTCGGGCGAAACTGGACGGACAGAAACACCATTAAAGGTCCGAAAACACAATTTTTAGAGGATGGTTGGGTAATATTTGTTCCCAATGCATAAAACTTTCATTTTTAAGTAGGCTTAGCTTGAAAAAAATGTTGAAGCTTGCATGTGGATGATCCGGAGTGGATTTCTCATCAACTGGCTCTGACAATCCATGAGATATTTGGTTTATTCCTCTTCTTCTTTATGTATTCTTTTGTGTTGGGTGTTTGTATAGTTACTCTGAACATATGTATCTTTGTTGATCATAATATTGTATAAAATCTGCTTTACAAATCTTTATCGATGTCTTCCTTGACCTTTTTGCATTTATGTTTAGATTTGTGTTGTATTAGAGATAAACATCATGAATCTTGATTAGGGATGGATATCTATTGTCTAGTTGCTAGAGATAGATTTAGAGAATAATCTTTTTGGTGTCGGAACTTAATGCCTTCCGTGTTTCGAGGCGTCGTGCGCGAGAGTGACGACGAGAGTAATACGGTTGCTCTCTCAGCTCAGTGTGCCAGAGATGGACACTGTTGTGAGTGATACTGGATGATTTTGACGAGTATTGTAGTATAGTGAAAATGATCGATAAATTTATGTTTGTGACGAGTGGATTATGTGCATGCCGGATAAGTTTCTTCTCTCTGAAGAATGATTTCTTTTTATTTTAATGTTTACTTTTCTGCATTTACTTTAAACCAATTTAATCCAAACTCATAAATACTGGAGATTGTCGAACGACATTCTTTCCCTCGAACCGATCTCTGTGGACACGACATAAATCCCGGAGGGAATTCTTCCGAAAATAAATATTTTTACTTGCCGCTTTACCGCTCCAACACTACACTGCTTTGACATAAGGAATTACAAACTCAACAGTATAGACTAAGAAAATCAAACTCTACCTACATGGTAGACGTCAATTATAACAATTCTGATGAGAATTGGCGGAAAATGACAACCACCAGCTTATGGATTTTGTTGTGCCCTCTAATGAGGAGCCCCATTCAAACATTGTTTGTCTTGCGATTGCGGAGAATAATTTCAAACTTAAACCCTCTCTGCTACAAATAGAATAACATAACCATTTTTTTGGTAACCCGATGGATGATCCGAACTTGCACCTTTCTATCTTTGTGCAATTCACTGATATGCTTAAGAGCTATGACATTGATCCTGAAGCCATTTGTTTGCGTCTATTTTCATTCTACCTAAGGGAGAGAGTTAGAGCATGGCTACAATCTGTGTCGTCTAATTCCATTACAACATGGAATGTACTTAAGAAAGCATTCCTCGCTAGATATTTGCAACCGAGAAAAATGGCACAATTGAGGATTCAAATCACCTGCTTTATAAAGATGGAGGGTGAATAGCTCATTGAAATGTGGGAGCGATATAAGGAGTTAATGAGAGCCTGGTCACACCACAGATTAGAAAAGTGGCTTATAATTCATACATTCTATAATGGTCTACTTTATAACATGAGAATGACCATTGATGTTGTTGTAGAAGGGGGGTCTAATGAATAAACCTTTTAATGAAACCTATGATCATATCGAAAACATGGCTCAAAACCATTACTTGTGGGGGTGAACGCACTCCCATAGAAAAAATGCTACCGAGAGGACTCAGAACATCCACAGTAATGAATTGATAAGATAGTTGGAAACTAAGGTTGATACCATAGCTACTCACAACAAGATGCTTGAAACACAAATGTCACAAGTAGCCCAGCAACAAGCGATTATAAGAGCCCTTGCTGGAATTTTTCTAGGGCAGTCTGAACCCAACCCAAAAGGGCATATGAATGTTATAATGATGCGAAGTGGCAAAGAACTGGAGGTCGCTGCTAATAAGAGGGATGAAGGAAAGGATACTAAGATTGAATCTGTGCCACCTGGAAAGAAGATCCAACACCACCCACAAAGGAAGTAGTTGAGGAAGAAAAGAAAGAGTCATATGTATTTCCCCTGCCATATAAGCCTCATATCTTGTTTCCGCAAAGATTAGTGAAAACCAAGATAGAAGACCATTTTAGGAAGTTTGTTGAAGTGTTGAAAAAGTTGTATATCAACATCCATTTCATCGAGGCATTGTGATAGATGCCATATTATTCCAAATTCCTTAAGGAAATTCAATCAAACAAGCATAAATTGGAAGATATTGATATTGGAGTGATGACACAAGAATGCAATGATGTCATCCAAAATAAGCTGCCTCTGATATTAAAAGATCCTGGGAGCTTTTTCAGTTCCTTGTGTTATAAGCACGATGAGTTCCAAAAAAGCTTTGTGTGATCTAAGGCTGAGTGTGAGTTTAATGTCTATGGCCGTCTATGAGAAACTAGGACTAGGTTGTATGAAGCGAACTAGAATGTCTTTGCAGTTGGAAGATAGATCACTCAAGCATCTTGTAGGAATTATAGATGATGTGCATATAAGGATAGGGAAATTGATCATCCCTACAGACTTTGTTGTGATGGATATGCAGAAAGACACTAGAGTCTCAATCCTACTAGGATGACCCTTCCTTGTCACAACCCGAGCGGTTATAGATGTTTAGCATGGGAAACTCACATTAGAAGTCGGAGGTGAAAATATAAAGCTCCTATTGTTCAAACTTATAAAAATCCCTACTTTTAAGAACACTTGATGCAAATTTGATATAGTTGAACTCCATGTCGATGAAGCCCTCCCCCCCCCCCCCCCCTCTGAACAAGTTCCTCCTGACATACTAAAAGCGCATCTAATGAGTGATGTCTTCCAGGATAGAAAAAACAAAGAAGCCAAGCCTTACAAGAAGGTGCTAGATGGAAGTCATGTTACTCAAAACCATAACTTTAAGAAAGAAGGTTTTACTCCAGCACATAGGACGGTCTGAAAGGTGAAGAAGAAATCACTACTACTAGATCTCAAGTATGAACCTCCCCACAAAATGTAGAGAGACAAGGGTAAAATACATGGGAAATGGTTGGGGATGTTTCAATGGATACCTAAAGTTGCTGGGCACGATGTTGAGGAATCAAAGATGACCCTTTTGATTTAGAAGCTCAAGCAAAGTTATGTTATTAGAATTTAAACAAAGCACTACGTGGGAGGCAGCCCACAGGTTTTGATTTTAACGTTTTTGTTTTTGCTTGTTTGAATTTGTAGGAAATAAAAAGATCGATCGCTTGGAACTTGTAAGATGCACGGGGACGTGAATTATAACACCCTAAACCCCAAAACTTATATAAAAATGTTTACTCGACAATTTAAGGTGTCACAAACGACAACCCTTTAACAAAATATAGACATTTTGTAAACACGTAACGGAAAAGTAAACAACATACAACACATGTCATCACGTGCTCACTTTCACTTAGGGTATCATCCCAGTGGAATCATATAACTCGCGATAATAAAACAGGTTAACTTCAATTTGGGTTTTATAAAGACTTAACTTTCACAAAATGATTCAAAAAGGAGTTTCAATATCCACATTCAACTTCAAAACAACTTAACGTAATAATTATCAAAGTTTAACAAAATAAATAAGTTGACATCAACCATGGTACAAAAACAACATTGTTCGCCCCAATGTTATAGAATCAGAGCATAGACACTAAATAAACAACGAAACTAAATGGAAATAACTTCAAAAGCTATCTTCCACTCACAACAGCAACTTCTAATCCTGATTATCTGCAAGATGTCCATGGTGGATAACATCAAAGCAAATGGAGTGAGAATTGACATCAATAATCACACTCAATCCATAAGTTGCAAGGTAGAATTCAAACATCTACTCATTTAACAACAATCACACAACATCATTCTCACACTCAATCCATCAACATACACAAAATAATCACATACTTATCATTTAGATTATGCAATAATACTCACAACTTTGACTAGACTCATATGCATGTGGTACCCTATCATCATCAAATGGCCCACTCAGAAACCGGGTTCACCCTGCTTGAACCCCGATTCAACCCTGCTCAGATTCGGGACAACTCACCAATCCACCTTGCTCAGATTGCAACTTGCCTCTTTCATCAAAAACAATGACATAATGAATGCATGTCACAATACGTCAATGTAATAACAACATAATGTTTAAAGTCTCCTCCCAACATAAACAAAATATGCATTGACCCAACGATAATAGTTTCCCTCCCGAACTATCATCTCACAACAACATACTCATAATTCAACAACATAAATCATGCTCACACAATAGCATATCATCATCATAATTCACAAAAATTAACACAACATCATCATCACATATGCACATATTCATCATTCACCAAATACTCTGTTAAATTTATTAAAATCATGCTTAATCGTTAAGTCATACCAAACTTTATTTAAATAGTAACTAATAGTGCTTAACAATACTCCAAACATTAGCAAAAGTCGAAAGAATCGAAATTGAAAATTTAACATCATCAAAACAAGTATCTTTGCTCACTACAGACTCATGACAAGTTACCCATCACAGTATTGACGCCCGACACTAACCTCAAAACTCCATAACGTCATTCAGGGGATGACCGGCTTGAATGACAAGCCTGGGCACCATGACAGGTTACCCGCCTCGGTGGTGACGCTCGTCAGTGCCCTGAGATTTGCAGAATTTTGTCTTCTGCCCAGGAGTTCAAAGCAGAACTCTTAATTCTCATTACAACATCTAGAATCAATCCAAAAACATTACCCACATATTATATGTTCATCACCAACACCTAGTTTCATCAAATCAACACATTTAGTTTATGATTTTCATAAAATTATGTTATTCCCAAAATCTTCAAACACACAACAATGGTGAAAATATGTTAAATCATGAAAACAGAAATTTATCATACATCATGGCACACAAATTTCATCATCAAACATCAACACAACATCAACTCAATCACAAATAACAGATTTGTGTAAATCCTCAAAGCCATATTAGAGGTTAAGGACTCCTCAATTTTATCCCTCATGCATATACCCATTATTGAGATAGTTCTCCCCCTTACCTAGTTATTCTAGCAACAGTGCAAAAATTATGATTTGATTCCGTAATCCCTTCCAAGTTCTTGTACTTCCTCTAGTCTCCTCTCTATTCTCCAAATTCAAATTTTATGTATGATAGAAAAACTCCCTAAAACTAGGTTATCTTCTAATTTACATAATTAGGGTAAATCTTGTTAAATAAACTAACCTCTCACTTACTAACATTCTCACTCCTCACTCCCCTCTATTTTTCATAATTCTCAATTTATCCACAAACTCTCTATTTTTCATTTAATTAATTAAATTAACTAAAAATATTATTATTTTAATTACTAAAATAGTTTCTAATAATTCTAGCTCACTTCTACTAATATCTAATTACTCTTACACTCTTATCTCGATGTCACACACTCCTATCATCCAAATTAATCATGTAATCGCACATAATAATTAAATACAAATAAATCAATCAAAATAATAACTCAAAAACTTGGGTGTTACAACTCTCCCTCGCTTAAAGAATTTTTGCCCTTGAAAATTACCTTAAGTAAACAAATTCGGATATGACTCATTCATCTGGCACTCGAGCTCCAAAGTCATGTTTCCACCAGTTTATCCTCCCCGACCTACCTTCACTAAGATAATCTCCTTACCATGCAACTGGTTCACTTACCAATCCTCTATCGGCTGGGTGATGCCTCAACAGTCAAGTTATCTCTCACCTTCACATCATCCACTGATAAAATGAGACGGATCCATAATGTATCTCCTCAACTGAGACACGTGAAAAAGCGACGGTGATAAAGCAATCCGATAGGCCACTTCTCTTATCCTCTGCAAAATTTGATACGGTCCAATGAAACGTGGAGTGAGCTTTCGAGACTTCAATGCTCGACCAATACCAATTATTGGAGTAACTCTAAGAAACATGTGATCCCCCTCTTGGAGCTCAAGTGATTTCCTTCGCCTATCATGATAAATCTTCTAGCGACTCTACGAACCTCTCATCTTCTCTTGAATCACTTTGATCTTCTCTGTGGTCTGTTGGAAAATCTCTGGTCCACTCACAGCACCCTCTCCTGACTCATACCAACATAAGAGTGTCCTACACTTTCTACCACACAACGCCTCAAATTGTGCCATTCCAATGCTCAAATAGAAACTGTTGTTGTATGTAAATTCGATCAATGGTAAAAGTTTCCCAAACACCATCTTGTTCTAGTACGGAGGGCCTCAACAATTCTTCTAAGGATTAGATAGTCCTCTCTGTCTAACCATCTGTATGCGGGTGATAAGCATAACTCAAACGTAGCTTTGTACCCAAAGCTTTCTGCAAACTTTCCCAGAACCTCGACGTAAACCTCAGATCCCTGTCAAATACAATATTGGATGGAATCCCATGCAAATTGGAAATCTTCTCAATATACAACTTTGCTAGCCTCTCTAACAAATAGTTAAGTCGAATCGAAATGAGGTGATGCGATTTAGTCAGCCTATCCACAATAACCCAAATGGTATCACAATTTTTTACTGTTTGTGGCAAACTAAATACAAAATCCATTGAAATTATGTCCAACTTCCACTTCGGGATAGACAACGGTTGCATCAAACCCAACGACTTCTGATGTTCAATCTTTGACTTCTGGCAATTCAAACAAGGATGCACGAACTCGGCAACTTCCTTTTTCATTCTTGGCCACCAAAATAACTTCTTCAAGTCTTAATACATTTTAGTAGCACTAGAATAAATACTAAAGCCACTCTGCGACCTTCCTCAAGAATACTCTTCTTAAGTTCGGGCATATTTGGTACATAAACTCTATCTCTGAATCTTATCACACCATTCTCATCAATTCTGAAATCACCCCCTTGACCTTGATTAATTGACACCAATTAGTCAACTAATCCTAAGTCTATCTTTCGACCTTCCCTGATCTCTTCAAGAACCCACTAGACAGCTTTAACATGCCTAATCTCAGACTGTTATGAGTCATTTCACGTACTAAACTCAGATCTCTGAATTGTTCAATCAACTCTAACTCTCGAACTATAAGCATCGACATATGCAACAACTTCCTACTCAAAGCATTAACTACGACATTGGCTTTACTGAGATAGAAATTCAAACCAAAATCATAGTCCTTCAGAAATTCAAGCCACCTCCCCTGCCTCATATTTAACTCCTTCTGGTCGAAGAGATACTTCAAAATCTTGTGATCATAAACACTTAAAATCTAGAACCAGACATGTAATGCCTCCAAATATTAAGTACAAAAACAACGAAAACTAATTCTAGATCATGCTAAGGATAATTCCTCTCATGAACCTTTAATTGTCTAGAAGCGAAAGCCACAACCTGACTATTCTGCATCAGCACACCACCCATACCCATCATCGAGGCATCCCAATACACAACAAAATACTCACACGGATTCGGCAAAATAAATATCGGAGTCGATCTCAAATTCTTCTTGAGTTCTATAAAACTCTCTTTGCACAAAGCATCCCACATATACGCTTGACCCTTTCAATTCAATTGAGGCAAAGGCATCGCCAACTTCAAAAAGCATTCAAGAAACCTTCTGTAGTAACCAGCCAAGCCTAGAAAACTTCTGATCTCAATAACAGACTTCAGAGTCTTCCACTGTAACACAACATTAACCCTCGACGGATCAACAACAATACCTCCACTAGAAATTACATGACCCAAGAAACTCACTTCTTTCATCCAGAACTCACACTTAGATAGTTTTGCATACAACTTCTTTTATTTCAAGGTCTATAACATGATTCTCATATGCTCTGCATGATCTTCTTCTGACTTCAAATATATCAAAATGTCATCAATGAACACAACCCCAAACTGATCTAGATATGGATGGAATATTCTATTCATGTACTCCATGAACAATCCAGGCACATTAGATACACCAAACGACGTCATTGAATACTTGTAATGACCATACCTCATTTTGAAAGCGGTCTTTAGAATATCCTATGGTTTCACTCTAATCTGATGATAACCTGACCGTAAATCAATCTTGCAGAAAACACAAGCACCAACTAACTAATCCATCAAATCTTTGATTCTCCGAAGTGGTTACTTATTCTTGATAGTAACTTTATTCATCCGTCGATAGTCAAAAAATAACCTCATGTTATCATCTTTCTTCTTAACTAACATCATTGACGCTTCCCACGGTGAAACACTTAGTCGGTCAAACTTATTCTCAAGAAACTCTTCCAACTACTTCTTCAGCTCGCTCAACTCTGAAGCAGACATCCTATAAAGAGCCATCAACACGGGACTACTACCAGGTACTGAGTATATAGTAAACTCCACCTCGCCCTCTGACGGAAAATCACTGATATCGTCGGGAAACACTTCAGGAAAATCGCTTAAACTGGTAGCTCTCCCATTGCAACTTTGCTGTCGATTCCCAAAGCAACAAACATAGCGAACACTTTGTAGCGTACAATTTTTGTCAGTGACGCGACCACCTTATCGCCATTTGGTTTTTCCTCACCGCAATGGTAGAGATTGGGTGCTACTTTCTGATTTCTTATTTATCCTATGAAGCTGGAAAGGAAAGGGAAGCTATCTAAAACTAACCTTGCACGCAAATGTTTTCTTTAACAAATGCTTAAGAGATTAGGGAGTTCGGGGTCAGGTTATACAATGGGGAGTTGTCAATTACCCATCCTATATGTGGTTATCCACAGATTATTAGCAATTTCTACTGCTTTCTACTTACTGGTGTTTGTTTGTTGTGGGTTGGGAAAGTTTCTCCTTTGGGAGTGTTGAGAGAGAGTATTTGTTGATTTCGGGTTTTTCGATGTTTTTGGTAAGTTACTGGACCTAAGGTTTTTGATTTGTGTGCTCGCTAAGATTTTGAAATCTTATGCCTACGTATTCTTGTAATGATAACAGGGAAATCAGAGCAATCGTAGTTCTTCCTATTCTATGGGAGGAAAAGATGTTTGGTGTCTTGTTCAAAGCCCAAGATTGAAGCTAAAAGGTTATTTGTGTCTTGTTCAAAGCCCAAGATTGAAGCTAAAAGGTTTGACTGAGAGAGAATTTGTCATCCCTAAAGGAAGATATCTCTTCTCTTTATAACAGTTGTTGAGTAACTGAATATAAAGGAGAATTACTTTAACGGGAATATATGGAATCCAACAATGCCATAATTTCCTTTATAAGGGATTTGTCCTGAAGGATAAACTTTAACTCAGTGTAGAGCAATGCCATTTTTCCTTAGGATTTTTTCATGCTAAGAGAGGGACATTGGCTTGGATGTAAATAATCCAGAGGCTTGCCACTTACAGCAATTTGATGAAAGGATTTACCAGGATAAGAGAGGGACTACAGCTTGGATATTTGAATCAACAAGTGTGCCACTTATAGCAATTATCTGGGATAAAGGTTTGTTTGATTTATCTATTTTGATGTGTGATATACAGAGAAATGTCTTCCTACAGAGAGATTTTGATTTCCTCTGAGGGGATGTTGATTTTTGTGTGCCTTGATTAAAGCCCAAGGTTGAAGCTAAAAGGTTGATTGATTCCACTAGGGAGATTATTATCTGTCTTGTACAAAGCCCAAGATTGAGGCTGAAAGAGAGACTGACTCTTTGGGGGATATCATTATGCAAAGCCTAAGAGGAGGCTAAAAGTTTACTTTTCCGGGGAAATATTTTGTATGTCTTGTACAAAGCCCAAGATTGAGGCTAAAAGTGGGTTTTTGACTATACAGGTGAGAGGTTTTATCTGTCTTGTACAAAGCCCAAGATTGAGGCTAAAAAGAGGATTGACTCTGCTTAAGGAGATTTTATATGTGTCTTGTACAAAGCCCAAGATTGATGATAGAGGATATTTGACTGACTCAACAAGAGAGTGTTTATGGGTGTCTTGTATAAAGCCCAAGATTAAGGCTAAAAGGTGTTGAGGGATGATCATTATACAAAGCCTAAGAGGAGGCTAGTTGGAGAATTCCTTATATGAAGCCTAAGAGGAGGCTAGCTTCTGCTGAGGATTATTGATATCCATAGACAGGTCCAAATTGGGGAATCAACTCTTGTTGGGGATTGCAGAAGAGTTGAAATATCAGAGACCATGAGGTTCTAAGTTTTCTGAGTATTTACTGGAGGTAATTTGACCCTAGCTGGGGAAATTTTAAAGTGAGAGTTTAAAGATTGAGTTTTGAAACCTATGGAGGTTTTAACTCTGCTGGTGATTGATCAGGGTTTTTCCTGTGCTTTTAGGAAACTTGAGGGTTTCTTTGAGATCCAAGAGGAGATGAGACTGTCCAAGTCTAATGGTATGAAAAGGTTTATCTTTGTATGATGCCCGAGAGGAGGCTGGTGTTTTTAAGGGATGAGAATCAACCCTAAGTTGGTATGATGTTTGACTCTTTGAAAAACTGCTCTAACAAAGGATGACTAGGTTATGTCCTATGCCTGTAAGAGGTCTTTGGGTCCTTGTACTAAGCCCAAGAGGAGGCATGAGAACTTCTAAGAAGCCTGAGGTCCTTGTACAAAGCCCAAGAGGGGGCTGGGGATTCTTTTAGGAAGCCTGTGGGTCCAAACCTAAGAAAAGGTCAAGAAAGGTTTCACCGGGAATAATCCTTTCTTTAATGAACAGTTCTAGGGTTTGAAGAAATTCAAGGGAGGTTTCACCGGGAATTAATCCTCTCTGGGGGAAATGAATTTCTTGTACATATATTTCTAAGTTGTGACAGTCTTGAGAAAAGTTTCACCGGGAATAATGCCTTTCTCTGTTCCATATTGTATAAGCCCAAGAGGAGGCAATACTGTATCTGGCATTTCCTATGGGGAACTAGTTTTGACTGTGTTGAAAGAGTAACCACTGACTTTATCTAATCCTAGACCTAATTACCGGGGAAAACTCTAAGCAGATATATAGGCATATATATACAGATGAAATATATACAAGCATGTAAAAGAGGGTAGGAGGACTTACAGGTGAGCAAGCTTCCAGCATTACAAACATATATATATATATATATATATATATATATATATATATATATATATATATATATATACAAGTATGTAAAAGAAAGTTGTCTTAAAACTTACAGGTGAGCAAGCTTCCATTGTAACAGCTGTATGGTTAGTTGTTCAAGAAATTAAAGAAAGTTTTGATAACAACTATGAATTTGAACCTAAATCAAAGGGGAACGTTGTTTTGAAAAGAAGATTGGGGCTTATACTCAAGGAGAGGCCCAGATGAAAAACAGTAATCGTACCATTATTCTGAAAATTATACTGGGACTTATACAATGACTGAGGCCCAAAAAGGTTTTCTGTAAAAAGGGATGGGTGCTACATTCTATTAGAGGCCTAAAGTGTGTTTGAAAAGAAGAAAAATGAATGGGACTTACAACACAAAAGGTAGGCCCATATGGTTTTTGTTTAAAAGGAGACGATCGCGCCGCGGTTTTTTAACGTATTGGGGCTTATACAGTGAATGAGGCCCAAAAAGGCTTTATTTACGAGGGATGTGTCTTACACTCCATTAGAGGTCCAAGGAGTTTATTTTATACAAAAGATGAGGCTTACAACTCAAGGAGAGGCCCAGATGAAAACAACGATCGCACCGTTATTTTGAAAATCGTATTGGGACTTATACAATGACTGAGGCCCAAATTATTTTTGTACAAATGGGGGTTGGGTCTTACACTCTATTAGAGGCCCAAAAGTGTTTTGAAAAAGATTTGTGAGGGTGAAAATAAGCAAAAACCCTAATTTGATTTAAAATGTATTTTAATTGAATAAAATTAAATTAAAATGATCAACATTATCAAACATGTGCGAAAAACAAGTTGTGATCTTGGATTAGTGTTTTAAAAATCACGTTTCATTCATAGAATGATTTGAAAATCATTTGAATTTGCAAAATCAAGAGAAAGAAATATTTTTAAATGCCTAAAAACAAATAAAAATATAATTCTTTACAAAAATACCAAATATATGAAATAAATAATATTTTTGTGAAATTTTTGTAGAATAAAATATTTCAACATTTTTGTGAATTTTCAAAAAAAGAACCAATAAAAAATAATTAAAATTGAGAGAGAAATTAATTTTGGAATTAATTAATAAAAACCCTGAAAAATGTGAAAAAAAAATAGCAAAAATAGAGAAAATGGCAAAATGGCCTGGGTGGATGTTGAACCCACGACCTTCCAAACAAACACACATGCGCACTACCACTGGGGTGGTGATACATCCGTGTATCAAAACCACCCTATCAACATATATGGGTGCCAAGGATTTTAGGCCTGGCCAAGGCACCATGGCCTGGCCCTTGCCCAAGGCATGGCCTGGTTTTTGCCTCTTGCATGAAAGCTCTAACTTCCTCATTTCTCCATGGATTTTGACAAAATTTAGGTGTATCCTACCTAGAATTTCATGAGGAATCTAATGGTGCTTTTATATTTTTCTAAAGATGTCCCTATTTTAAAACCCGATAGTGGTTTCAAAATAGGCCTAGATTTGCATGTTATATGCTATCTCATTATACAGGCAACAATAGCATGGCAACTTAGTTCAAACATAACATATATGATATGTATGAGATACCCATGATCAATGGACATCAAAGCAATGCATGATTTAGAGAGTTCAAGTTATGATGCACTTACCTCTTGAAGCTCCTTATGCTATCTGTCAAGATCCTTGTGCCAGAAGTAATTCAATCCTTTAGACACTCTTGATTGATTCCTTAGAAGCTTTTAGGATGATCAAAATCAGCTGGAATCCTCAGGAACAAGTATTGGCTCTTTCTTGCAAAAGTGGCAAAAGTGACCAAGATGGTAACTCTCTCAAATGGTGTTCCAGATGAGGGAAACCAATTAGGACAGTTTGAGGATGATATTTGGAGTGTGTTTGAGGCTTTGTTTGGTTTTGAAAGTGACTGAATCAAGACATGGCTTGAAAAATGCAAAAAAGACAAAATTTGAGGTTTTGGAGTTTGACTTTTTGATTTTGGTGTTTCAGATCAAGGATAAATGTTTAAACAACTTATATATGATACATTGGATGTGTTTGGATCATGAGTTGTGGTGGAATTGCTCTCTAACTCGAAAACTCAATGGTGACTTGCAAAAGAAGGCATTTTTGCAAAATGAGAGAGATTTTGAGGAAAGTAAGTGTTGTAGGGCTTTGGTGTACTCAAACTGACCACAAATGAGCTCTATTTATAGTAGAGAAAGTTTGTTTTGGCATCAATAGTGAATGGCAGCTGGTACAGGTTTGTGGCCAATGGTTGCATAAAGGAATTCTAGTCTTCCATGATCATTGACTTGAGATTAGAGCACATGCCCGTGGTCTTCTATTGCAGGGATAAGGCTTGACTTATTCAGTTAGGTTTGCTTCAGTCCATGCCACCTTGATGCATCCATTGAATGCTTTGAAACAAAATTGGAGTCTTTGAGCTTTTTAGCCTTTTTAGGGTGACATAGCTACATGTAGATCCTTGGACTTGGGAGGTTTGTGGATCAGATACTTTTCCTTTGATGTTATCCCTTGAGGTGTCCAAATGGATGACATGGCTTGTAATCATCTGATTTGGCCAAATCGAGCAAATGACCTATAATCTGCCTTGAACAAAATCAGTCCTTGATGCCATGTTCCAAGGGTTGGAACTCCCTACTCAAATTGAATTTGGAGATGATCTGGTACTTGTTGGAAAGCCCTCATGGCATACTTCAACTTTGATGTTCAAAGTTGGTCTTGGTTCAGCTTGGATCAAAGTGAAAAATGCCTCTATATTTTGGAAAAAGTGAAGATGGTTGGTTTATACCTGAGTGAATCGCAGACTCAAAGATAACAAAGAGTCGCCACCGAACTTTATTTAGTCCCAAAGGACAGGGAAAATATCGATAAAACCCAAGGGGAAGAGAAACGGGAATGGGGGTCGGTTATGCGAAAGGAAGGTACTAGAACCTTACGCATTTGTCGTACTCGACAGGAACCATTTCGCTTGCTTCTAGGCTTGGATGGGTTGTCTATCTAAAGGCTTCTAGCTAAAAGAAGGGAGAAGAGAAGAGAAAATAAAGAAAAAAAGAAAGTGCTCGCGGAGGATTGGGGCCCTCGTGCCTACATACCCTCATAGTGCAATGAGGAAATCAGAGCTTTGTAGTTCTGAGGAACTAGGGAAAAGAAAGAGGAATTGAAGGAAGGGTGGAAGTGTGCTCGCCAAGATCATCGTGATCTCGTGCCTACGTATCATACATTCGAATGAATGCAGAATCAGAGCTTCCGTAGTTTGGGGAACTAAGACGGAAAAAAGAAAAGGAAAGTGGTGTCAAAACCAATAACAAAAAGAGGTAGAACAAGATCCGCAGGGGATAACAAAGAGGATTGGTGTCGACCAAGAAAGGAGAAATGAAGAAAGATGATAGAAAAGACTCCACTGAGGAGGTAAGAGAACAAAGAGACAGTATTGGGGACCAGAGGGTAGTGACCCTACTGGGGATCGAAAGGATAAAAGCTTGGTATACTAACTGACTGGCAGTGGTTAACCGGATAAGAAAAGAGATTAAGACTCTGTGGGGAACAGAGACTTGGTGTCAACAGGCAAACTGTGATGAACCAAAAAGAAGAGAGTACTGAACCAAAAGAAGGTGTTCGACTCTGAAAGGGTTTAGGTATATTAACTGATAAACAGTGGTTAACCGAGAAAAAAAAGATTGAAACTTTGCGGGGGATAAAGGTTTTAATAGATAAACTGTGATCAACCAAAAGAACGGGTGTAAAACCAAGCGAAGGTTGTAACCCAAAGGGGATGTCGATACTGACTGAACAAATAGTACTTGATCAACAACAAGGGTATTGAACCAAAAGAGGTTGCTAACCGCTGAAGAATCAATGTTAACAGAGAAACTGTGTTTAACTGAAAAGAAACGAGTGATTAACCAAGAGAATGTGATTAACTCAAAAAGGGTTCAGTGTTTTAACAGACTGGTTGTGGTTAACTGAAGCAAAAGGATGATTAACCAAGAGAAGGTTATTAACCCAAGGGAAACTCAGTGTATTAACAGGTAAACTGTGGTTAACTGAGAAGAAGTGCAAATTGGTGTTTAAACTGACATGCAGTGATTAACCAAGCAAAGGGAGAAGAACCGCGAGAAGGTTGCGAACTCCTGGGAATGCAGTTTTAAACAGAATGACTGTGTTTAACCGAAGAAAAGGGATTTGAAACTCTTTTGGGGAATCAAAAGTAGTTATTGACCACAAGAAAAGAAACTAGGGTATTGAAACAAAGAGATTTGCTAACCCAAAGAACAATGATCTTAACCAAGAAATGATGGTGATTGATCAAAAGAGATTGCAAGAGATAGGAGTGATCAAGGATCGACTCGATTGGGGAAGGAGATACACTACCGCCTGAGGATAGAGGTGACTAAGCCGGGCATAGGGTCATTCGTCCCCTACCTGAAGTAGTCAGAATGAGAGTAGGAATTCTCCCTTCTCATTCCTTCTCTAACACACAGGGTGTAGTGCGGAAGTTGAAACAGACATCGTAACAGCTCCAAGTTGTACAGTGCTTAGGTATCGTACGGCGCACGAACCTCCGACTCAGCAGGGGAGAAAGAAAAAGCTCTAAAGGAAGCCTAAAGAGGAGAGCAAGGGGAGAGATCAACTAATCGAAACGAAGTTTCGATTAATTAATTAAAGGGAATTGATATGCTAACAATTTTTCAAAGAGAATGAAAAATCATTAAAGCAAAAGGTGTGAATTATTGATTATACAGGATTATGTTTATTCTCTTGAGAATAAACTTAATGCAAAGAAAATGGAGAAAGTGCAAAACAGTGCCAAATGATACACAAAATGCAACACAAAGTCATGTTATTGTGATCAAAGAAAGTGCAAGAAAGCATGTGTTCACATAAAGCCATGAATGTGATTAAATCAAATAATCAAAATCGTGCATCGAAAGTTCATGGATATGCTTCAAACAGAAGTTAAATGACATTTAAAACATCCATAAAAATCAAGCATATCAATCCATGGAAGTTAGAATGAGAAAGCATGTCCAACACACTTGAAAAAACATGAAAATGGCCTTCTGGTTCAGTGTTAATCGATTAACACTTTTGCACTGCAAAGTGTTAATTGATTAACACTTGAAAATCTGCAAAATAACACTGGTTAATCGATTAACACTTTTGCACTTCAAAGTGTTAATCGATTAACACTGGCACAGGGGCAGAAAAACAGTTTTTTTAAAAGTGCTTTTGGCCACTTATTGATTGTGCAATCACTCCAATGCTAGGGCAAACAATTATGCGCGAAAAATCAAGTTTAAAAATAGCAAATGATCAACAATGGAATCAATTAAATCATCAAGATCATGGATCAAGCAATGGCATAATCAATTCACATGCAAAAACATCGAAACTACATTGCGAATGATACGAAAATGTTCGAAACAGAAAAAAGAGTAAGATCTACCAACCTACAAGCCTGAGATTTGGCTTGGTGATTGTTGCAAAGTGATCTTGATGAAGATAATCAAAGAAAACCAGAGAAAATCTTCAATTATAGCTGAAATGTATCGAAACCGAGCAAATTGCGACGAAAACTCCGAAATGAGAATTATCACCGAAGAAGCTTGAAGTAATCACTTGAGATGAATAAAAAAGCTACTGAAGCTCCACAAAATCCAGTAGAATGGAATGACTATGAAGGTTAAGCTCAAGAAAAAACACTTTCAAGGTGAAAGTAGCTTTTCTTCAATGGTGAATTAAGAGCTTTAGTGAGGTTTTGGAAGAGAATTGAGATGAAGATGAAGAAGTAGCAGAAAAATTCAGAGATATTATGAGAGAATAGAGAGTGAAGTGTGAGAAATTTGTGTGAAAAATGGTTGATCCCTTGAAAAGTGAGTGAAGGCTTGTTTATATAGACTTTTAGTTTGGAGTGTGAGAGGTTTGGAATTTGGTTTGGACTTAGCTTTGGGTGGTTTGGAATTAGGCTAGGAGTTAGTCACACTTGACTCACCAAGTCAAGCGGTTAACTTGGTTAGTTAGGAAGTTAACTCGGTAGCAATCCCAATGTGAGCTCCAACATCCAAAGGTTGACATGCTTGGAAATCAATGAACATGGTGCCCTTATTTGAACATGATGCATTGGAATAAATACACTTGGAATGTCTTGAATAACCTTGAGATGTCTAGAGATGTCTAGAATGTTCCACACACTTCTTAGAACAATGTAGAATCTCAAAATGGGGAGGGAAAGTTGCTGTCTTGAAAAAGCAGCAAAATCTGTCAATTTTGCACGTGTTAATCGATTAACACATTTGCACTGCAAATGGTTAATCGATTAACCAAGCCAAGAAATGCCCAATTTTGCCTGAAAAATGGTGTTGTGGCCACGGTTCCGATTTTCAACCTCTTGCTTTGATGAATAGGCATAGAAACCCTTATTTTGTGCTAGTTTTGATGATGTGATGACCTTGCGAGGATGTGATTAATCGGGCATTGGAAAACCTGGATATCCTGCAACCAGAAACACATAGGGAAAAATGCGAATGCGTATGTCGGCGATGCGAATGCACATGCTCATGCAAGAGCAAAAGAGAGAGGTCAAATTTCGAGTTATGACAGCTGCCCCTATTTAATCCTCTTGGACCTGAATGTACGAATTCTGCTAGCTTTTCGATGATTTAAGGTAAAAGGGGATTAAATAAAAGAGTAGCTCGAAAATTTTGCCGACGGCGACAAAAGGAAAGGTGCGAGTGCAGAGAGTGTTTAAAGTTTGGCTGAATATCTGCTGAGAAGATGAATCAGGCCGAAAGAAAAGGAGCATGCTTGATGCATATGCTATGTATATGTTGTTCTACATGATGCTTGATATTATGCAATGCAAAGGTGCGGGTTAAGGTGATGTGCGAGAGTTAGGCAGAGATTGTAGCAAAACGACCTCGACATCCTCGGTCGGGGAGAGAATCCTCATATGAGGACATAACCTTTTGGAGAAGGACCCTAAAGGGTGCTAGCTCTGATGCGAACAAGCCCAAAAAAGGGTGAAGACTCCGCTGGGGAAGAAACTGAGAAGTCTCAAATCTCCAAACCATCACTATTGACACTGCAGGGAATAAGAGAATCGGGTCAACCTTTCCATCATGACTTACCCTGCCTGGGGAATAAAATCAGAAAACTCCGATTTCTAAGCTGCCACTGACTCTGTTGCAGGGAATTCACAAGGCTCGGAGGATCCTCTCTGCTTGGGGAAGACGAGGAACCAAATCGTACAGCTGCTGGTGCGTAACAAATTGACACGCTGGGGATGATGCACGACCCGTGCTGGGGAAAAGAACAACCATGTCTCTTCTCGGGATACATCATGGCAACTTTACTGGAGACATTATGGATCTGATGGGGAAATGATGACTCTGCTGAGGAAATAACAACCTCTTCAAAGAAACATCACGGTGCTGGCCGGGCGTTAGGCTTACCAATGGATATTACTGATTATCCCGCGTGAATTACCAGTAAAAAATGCAATGCATAATGCTTTCTCGATTGATTTAGCTTTTTATTGTTCTCAACGTTTTATAGTATTATGTGATCACAAATAATTGTTTATTTTGCAAACAAAATACTGGAAAGAAAACAATTGAGAAAACAAACGATGCATTTTTATTGAATGTGAAAAATATTGTACATAAGATGTGTACAAGGATGCAAAAATCCTTGATGAGGAAATTTGCAATAAAATTGAGAAACAAATGTAAATGGCAAAGGGAAATCATGCTTTGCATTGATTACAACATTGGCTACCATCCACTGTAAGTCTAGGTTCCAATGCCTTGCACCAGTTGATGATGATTCGACTGTTCTGTTACCGTCTGAGGTCCAACTATGATGAAGAGAGGCTCAAGTGTTCACAGTCAATGCCTTTATCCCTAATTTTTGCCTGGACATTTTTCTATTTTTTTCGTCCACCGGGATACCCATTTTTGCTTAAGTCGCCCTTTCGGGTTTTCAACTTAGCGGGTTGTTATTGTTGTTTTTTTTTCATTGTCCCTAACTTTTGCATGGACATTTCTTTTTTTGGTCCATCGGGACGCCCATTTTTGCCTAGATTGTCCTTACGGATGTCAATCTAGCGGGCTTTTATCCATTTTTTTTCAAGCATAATATTTTTTGACTGTATCGGAGTTCACGGGCGATGGCAACTCCTCCCCATCCATGGTGGTGAGGATCAGGGCTCCGCTTGAGAAGGCCTTCTTGACAACAAAAGGTCCTTCGTAATTGGGTGTCCACTTGCCGCGAGGATCCAAATGAACATGTGAATATCTCTTGAGCACGAGTTCGTCTTCACGGAATGCTCGAGGGAGAACTTTCTTATCAAAAGCTCGCTTGAGGCGTCTCTGATACAATTGACCATGACAAATGGTTGTAAGGCACTTTTCTTCGATGAGATTCAGCTGGTCATATTTGGATTGGACCCATTCAGTTTCATCGAGACCTGCTTCCATAATGACTCTAAGCGAAGGAATCTCGACTTCAATGGGTAAAACAACCTCCATACCATACACAAGTGAATACGAAGTTGCCCCAGTAGAAGTGTGGACTGAAGTTCTGTAGCCATGTAGCGCAAAAGGAAGCATTTCATGCCAATCTTTGTAAGTCTTGACCATTTTCTGGACAATCCTCTTGATGTTTTTGTTTGCTGCTTCGACGACACCATTCATCTTGGGCTGATATGGTGAAGAGTTGTGGTGCTCGATCTTAAATTCTTGACACAACTCCTTCATCATCTTATTGTTTAGGTTACTTGCATTGTCTGTGATAATGTTGCTAGGAATGCCATAACGACAGATTATCTCTTTCTTGATAAATCTGGCAACCACTTGTCGTGTAACATTTGCGTAAGAAGCAGCTTCAACCCACTTGGTGAAGTAGTCGATAGCAACTAGAATGAATCGATGACCGTTGGAAGCCTCCGGTTCAATCATTCCAATCATATCTATACCCCACATAGAGAATGGCCAAGGTGAAGTCAAAACATTTAATGGAGTGGGAGGCACATGGATCTTGTCTCCGTAGATTTGGCACTTGTGACATCTTTTGGCAAAGTTGTAACAATCTACCTCCATTGTTGTCCAATAATACCCCGCCTGAAGGATCTTCTTGGCCATAGCAGGACCTTTAGCATGTACACCCTAACAGCCCTCATGTATGGACCTTATGATCGTGTTTGCTTCGTGTCTATCCACGCATCTAAGAAACACGGAATCATAATTCCTCTTGTACAGTACACCACCACTTAAGAAGAATTTGGCACAAAGCCGCCTAAGAGCCTTCTTGTCAGTGATAGTAATACCCTTGGGATATTCCTGTTTTTCCAGATATCTTTTGATGTCGTAGAACCAAGGCTTGTCATCAGACTCATCCTCAATTGCTAAACATTGTGTTGGTTCGTTCAAATGATCAATGCGGATAGAAGGAGCTTCATTCTTCTACTTTACTTTGAACATGGATGCTAAAGTGGCAAGTGCATCAGCTAGTTGATTTTCCTCTCTGGAGATATAATGAAAAGAGATCTCATCAAAGTAAGGAATCAATTTCGCTATGTGTTGTTGGTACGAAACCAGCTTGGAATCCCGAGTCACAAAGTTCCCTCTGACTTGGCCGATGACCAAAGCAGAATCTCCATGGACCTCAAGAATCTTGATTCTCATGTCAATTGTCGCTTCAATATCGTAGATACATGCTTCGTATTCAGCCATATTATTAGTGCATGCAAAGCATAATCTGGCAGTGAAGGGAAGGTGAAAACCAGTTGGAGAGATGAGGATAGCACCGATTCCACGACCTTTAGAGTTGGAGGCACCATCGAACACGAGCGTCCATCGCGCCCCTGGTTCGGGTCCTATGTCCGGGTCTGGAGTCTCATAGTCTATGATAAACAGAACATCTTCATCGGGAAAGTCAAACCTCATTTGTTGATAACCCTCTACAGGTTGATAAGCAAGGTAGTCAGACAAAACGCTCCCTTTTATTGCTTTCTGGGTAACATGTTGGATATCATACTCAATTAACAGCATCTGCCACCGAGCAATCCTTCCAGAGACAGCAGGCTTTTCAAATATGTACTTTATCGGATCCATTTTGGATATTAATAAAGTAGTATGGCAAATCATGTATTGTCTTAGGCGTCGAGCAGCCCAGACCAGAGCACAACAAGTTTTCTCCAAGAGTGAGTATCTGGTCTCACAATCAGTGAACTTCTTGCTCAGATAGTAAATTGCATGTTCTTTTCTGCCAGTGTCATCATGTTGACTCAATACACATCCCATTTATTCATCGTGAATAGTGAGATACATGATTAAAGGTCTACCAGGAACCGACGGTACTAAGATCGGTGGTTCTTGCAAGTATTGTTTTATTTTGTCAAATGTTTCTTGACAATCATTGTTCCATTAAACTGATTGATTTTTTTTTAGTAATTTGAACATCGGTTCACAGGTAGCCGTCAAGTGGGAAATGAACCTTGAGATGTAATTAAGTCTGCCCAGAAAGTCACAGACTTCTTTTTCTGTTTTGGGAGGCGGCATGTTCTGAATTGCTTTAACCTTGTCGGGATCAACTTCAATGCCTTTCTGACTCACAATAAAGCCCAATAGTTTACCAGATCAAACTCCGAAGGTGCACTTTGCAGGATTCAACCGCAGTCTAAACTTCTGGAGTCTGTCAAACAGTTTCTTTAGATGAACCAGATAATCATCTTTAATTTTGGACTTGGCAATTATATCGTCCACGTAAACCTCAATCTCCCTATGGATCATATCGTGAAAGAGGGTTGTCATGACACATTGATATGTTGCCCCTGCATTCTTCAGGCCAAATGACATGACTTTGTAACAATATGTACCCCATGGTGTGATGAAAGTAGTCTTCTCCATATCAGCTGGGGACATTTTAATCTGATTATATCCTGAAAAACTGTCCATAAAGGAAAAGACAGAGAACTGTGCTATATTATCCACCAAGACATCAATATGAGGAGAGGAAAATCATCTTTCGGGCTTGCCTTGTTGAGATCTCGATAATCCACACACATTCTGACCTTCCCGTCTTTCTTTGGAACCGGGACAATGTTGGCAATCCATTCAGGATACTCGGAAGTGGCTAGGAACCCAACATCAAGCTGCTTCTTTACCTCTTCTCTGATTTTAAGTGCTATGTCGGGTCTAGTCTTCCTGATTTTCTGCTTGATAAGAGGACATCCGGGCTTGAGTGGCAAGTGATGTTTGACGATGTTGGTATCCAACCCAGGCATATCTTGATAAGACTAGGCGAAGATATCAACATACTCTTTCAATAACTTGACCAACTCGGGGTGTACATGCTTTGTAAGGGACGCGCCAACCTTAACTTATCTTCTGACCTCCTCAGTACCAAGATTGACAACTTCCACTGGCTCTTTGGTGGCTGAATCTCTCTATGCTCGTGCTCAAGGAGCCTTGATAGCTCAGCTGGTAATTCACAATCTTCCTCACCATCTTCTTCGGCTTGGTTAATTGGAATCCCAGAATTACAACGGATGTTTACCATGTTGTTATCAATGCTTTTATTATTTCTGCATGTTTATGAATATGTTTAGAATGAGCTATTTTAAAAATTGAAATGAAAAGAAACTTTTGCCATTTGTTTGTGTAAAAGTAAAATAAAGAAAGAAAACAGAGCATGATTTTGAATGTAAAAAACTTTTATTTATTGATCACATAATATTGCAAAAGCGTGAGGCCCTTTACAAGCTATCTATTCGTCTCGGGTGAGGACGAGGGATTGAGAAAGCAAAATGAATTACATGTTATATGGAAAAACCACAGGAATCACAGTAGATGTCCGGTTGTTGATCTTGAAACCCGGCGGGCACTTGCGCACAAAGCTTGAAATCTGGGTGTTAGGACCAGCATCATCAATGGCTTCCACGATGTCACATATTTGAAACCCCGCGCTATTGAATTTAATGGAGTTGCACTGCTTCGGACCAAGTGAACTAGGCTGTCGACCAGGACGGTAACCCAATCCAAATTGGTTATGCTTCTCAACCACCTCAATCACATGATCCCAGCCTGGCAAGGCACCTTTCTCGATGGTCTCTTTAGCACTCTTGGCAGATGATAAAGTTACTTGCGGTGATCTACTATCACTAGCTGAAGCAGAGCTGGCGTCTTCGAACTCGAGACACTACAATGGCACCTCAGTTATGCCTTCCTCGATCTTTATGTATCGGAAAGATGATAACTCGCTCACAATCAGATCTTCTTCACCACAGACGATGACCAGCTGATCGTCGAACATGAATTTCAATTTCTGATGTAAAGTAGAGGTGACTGCCCCTGCAGCATGAATCCATGGACGACCCAATAGGCAAGTGTATGCGGGATTGATGTCCATCACTTGGAAAGTAATGGTGAACAAATGCGATCCAACCTTGATGGGTAAATCCACTTCTCCGATGACCTGCCTTTGAGAACCATCAAAGGCTCTGACAACTAAGGCGCTCGGCCTTATACCGCTCCCTTCTACCAGTAATTGACTCAATGTGCCCTTAGGCATCACATTGAGGGAAGAACCGGTGTCTATAAGAGCACGAGATAAGAGGATGCCCGTACAGGTTATGGATATGTGCAGTGCTTTGTTGTGGGCAGCTCCTTCAGGAGGCAATTCTGATTCATTAAAACCCAAATATCTGCTTGTTGTTATATTGGCCACCACATCATCAAACTCAACAACGGATATATCATGCATAACATGAGCAGTGTTCAAGACTTTCAACAAAGCTTATCTGTGCGCAGGAGAGCTCATGAGTAAGGACAAAATTGAGATCCTCGAGGGTGTCTGCCCCAACTGATCCACAATCTTAAAGTCACTTTTCTTGATCAACCTTAGGAAATCTTGATCATCAAGTGTATCTTTGCTCTTTGAAAGATCCTCGGAAGGGATAGTCAGCACTAGTATGACAGTAGATCCCCCTTGTTGAACAACAGGGGTTGCAGATGCAAGCGTCTCCTTGGGAGGAACAACGGTTGGAACTTGAACAGGTTTTGTAGTGACCTTTGGAGCGAACCCCCGTCCACTACGAGTCATACCTCCAACGGTTGTAACATTTACAATCTCAAATTTCGCAAACCTTATCTCTTGATCTCCGGAAAACACAGTAGACCCATACCTCCAAGGTACCTCTTTAGAATTCTGATACAGAAATGACTTTGGCGGGCAAACAACGATGGGTTGTACCTTCTTCTGCTTAGGGGATTCAACAGGAACCTTCCTATAGACGATGGTGAATGGCTCGATGGTAGCAACTTCCTCAACAGGCTTAGATCTGGAAAATTGAACTTCACCTCGATTCATCAAATATTGAACACAACCCTTCAGCCTTCGACATTGGTTGGGATTATCATCACAAATCTGACACTTACCATGCAATCCCTTCAACAGGCCATGTTCATTCAATCTCTTGAAAACTACAGTCATCAGGTTTTTTACCTCGTCGACATCCATGATCAATTCAGCCTTTGAGTTATCCTCAACTATGTTCATCGCAGGTCCACCGTGATTAGGCAATGGGTTATGCTGAATGTTAGGACCTTCTTCAGCAAAAGTCAGAATCTTTCGATCGATGAGTTCCTGAACCTTGGTTTTGAAAACAAAACAGTCCTCTGTCGCATGTCCTATGTATCCAGCATGATAGGCACATGACGCATTTGGATTATGCTTCGGGCCGAATGGAGGAATTGCAGGTGCGATCTCTTTAGGAAGAATCGCCCCTTGGTGAACCAAATAAGGGAACAATTCAGTGTATGACACCGGAATTCTGTCGAAATTCGGATGCTTGCAGTTTCCTTGATTGTTGTTGTTTTACCGATCTTGATTCTGCTGATTTTTGTTGTTCTGCTGATTCTGTTGCTGACGTTGCGGTTGTTGCTGATTCTGAGCATTCTGAACTGGTTGTTGTGGATGATACTGATACGGTGGTTATTGATATTGTGCAGCAGCAATGTATGGATACGGATAGTATGGCATGGGAACCATGGGTGCTTGATACTGAGGAGAAACTTGAGCTGTCACAGCATTGGCTTCACCTTCTTTCTTCTTGGACTGTCTGTTCTGAGATTTTCTGTTGGCTGGCTGCTGGGAAGCAGCTCCAGGAATCTTTCCAGTCTTTAAACCGTTCACCAATGGTTACGACATCAGCAAAGTTTGATGAAGAACTACCCACCATTTTCTCATAATAGGATCCTTGCAACGTACCCATAAAGATGCCAACCAACTCGTTGTCAGAGAAAGCAGGTCACACACGAGACACCATCTCACGCCATCTTTGTGCATACTCTTTGAATGTTTCAGCTGAGCGTTGAGATTGGTTTTGCAACTACAATCTGGTAGGCGCCAGATCAATATTGTATTTGTACTGTTTCAAGAATGCTTCAGATAAATCCCTCCAAGTACAAATTTTGCTGCGCTCTAAGCCCATGTACCAATCCAATGAAGCACCAGACAAACTATCTTGAAAACAATGAACTAGCAATTCATCATTGTCAATATAGGATGCCATCTTCCTGCAGTACATAGTGATGTGACTACGCGGGAAACTCAAACCTTTGTACTTTGGCAGCTCAGGTATCTTGAATTTCTGCGGCAGTACAACATTCAGAACCAAACATAAGTCCTTGGCCTTTGTGCCAAAAGTAGAAAACCCTTCAATAGCTCTAATACGGTCTTCCAACAACTTGTAGTCAGCAGGTCTATTCTGATTAGTGGGTCTGACAAGAATCTGAGGATTTGGCAGTTGAGATATGGCCGGAGTGTGCACTTGCGGAGTAACAAACTGAGAAGGATACACCAATCCCTGATTGACCATCTGACCAGCATTCTGACCTAACTGAACACCAAATGGATAATTCGAAGGAGATAGATGAAGATGCCCTAGGGTAGAACATCCCAGGATGAACATTCTGAACAGTAGTTTGAGCAGCTTGAGATGAAACTGGAACATGAATAGGAAGACCCCTATACACATGCTCTTCTTCATCAGGAGTTTCAATACCAGTCAACACAGGAATCTGATGAGTCTGAATCTGAGGATTCTCATGGTCATCGTTCACCCCCGGTGGTGTAACTGGAGTAGGCATACCCCATGGATACGCAGCAGCATTCCCATTAGGCACGGGCACAACAAACGGCTGATATGGTACAAAGGCACTACCATTATTTTCAATCTGAGGAGTGTAATTCGGAGGCATGCCCCAAGGAAAAGTAGCAGGAATTTTGTTCAAACCAGGTTGAGAATTTGACGGATGAACAACAGGCTAAAACACAGGCTCGACTGGCACTTCAACCGTAGCAGGAGAAGGAACAACAACAGGAATAGTCGTAACAACAGGAGAAGCAGTCACAATAGGAGTAACAATGGTTGCATCAGTAGCAGTTGCAACAACTGAAGTAGAAGCGGAAACGTCCTTCTGAGCACGAGGGAGTTCCATAATAACATCCATGTTCGTCTGAAACTGATCCATCCGACCTTGGAATTGAGCCAGAGTTTCCTTATAAGCAGCGTTCTCAGCTTCAGAATTAGCCATGATTCTGGAATTGCTTGAGCGAGTGAAATACCGATGTCGAGTCGTCGTCTTGCTACAAGCGGAAGACGGATAAGGATGAGCAATGATTTCAGATGAAGGGACGTGCATATGTGTGCAAATGAATGTATGTTATGCATGCAAAAATAAAGTTTTAAATTCCAGGAATTCTTAAACTTATCTTTGTTGACAAAAATCATAAAGCATACAAGTAAAGGTGCGAAGGATAAGACTGGCGAGAAACTTCATTCATTCATTCAACAATAAAAGAAAGAAGTACAAGTCAAGTACAAATCAAATATCTGCCTTTTGGGCTACAATAAAATCAGCATGGATCCTACCAAAGACCACCCTGCAAACAGACAAGAAATGGAAAACAGCCCAAGGAAGCTAGTGTGGCAACACATTGTCATAGACATCCTTTACCAACCCAGGTAAGTCCTCAAGTGCATGCTCAGCAAATTTGGCTAGACGGCCATGCCTCTCACTCCAATACTTTGCATCCTTCAAGAGGTTACGTAGTAAAGAATGATTAGGTCCCTGAAGCATATCCTGAAGAAAGGCCTCTTTTTGATCCAAGAGGTTTTGTAGATGACGACTTTGTTGTTCCCAATGAGTGATCTCCGTGTTGAGCTGACTAATTTGTTCTCGGCTTTGATGTACTTGATCTTGTAACTTCTGAATCTCACCGAAGACTTTGTCAAGCTGGGCTTGACACTGAGAAAAGTCCTTTGCCAACTGGTTATCACGGTCTTGTTCACTTTGCCACTTTGTCTTGAACTCGGATAATTTCCCTCGAAGCTCTTCAAGTTGCTTCTTGTAGCTCAACTCATTCTTGTAAGCTTGATACTGGGTATCGGCGAGTTGTCTTTTCTTTGAAGCAAGTCCATCATAGGTGCTCTTCAAAGCATCACCTATTTTCCTACGCCTATTCTGTTCAACCTCCACCTCTTTGAGCATGCGCTCACGCTTCTGGTGGAGCTCAATCTGTAGACTATCCTTCTCGGAAGTGACTCTAACAAGGTTGAGACGAAGATCAGCATTCTCCTTCTTCAACTTCTCAATAGTCAGCTTGAGTTGATCGACTTCAGATAGAGGAACAATGGCAAGTTCAGGAGGCTTGGCATTCATGGAAGGCTCGAAAGAGAATGACAACAAGATCTCCTTGACGCCCTCTTTGACCCAAAGTGTGTAAGCTTCCTTGGCTATGCAATTCTTCTTACCCAAATCGGCCCTTCCTTCGAAGTGAATCTGAGTCCAAGCTGCACTAAACCTCTTCAGCAAACCCCTATCATCAACCCCTTCATGAAAGATGAACTCTTCCACTACCTCATGATCTGGTTTGGCAACCATAGGATATCCCAACTTACGGAAGGCAAGTCTCAGATTGTAGTTAATTCTGTCCTTTGTACCCCGGAGATGTACATTGGAGAATTTCCCACAATGAAGAATGATCATAGTATCATCGAAGACTCGAGAATACCAAGAAATGTCATCAGCAGTAAGAGACATGATCCGTTGCGACCACTTGAGATTACCCTTATTCTCAACAAAGGGACCCTTATGCGGAAGGTGAGACATGAACCATCGGTACAGCAGAGGAGCACAACAGACAATGGTTCCCTTCTTCTTTTCATTCCTGGAATGAATAGAATGATAGGTATCAGCAAGGAGCGTTGGAACAGGGTTCTTGGACAAGAAGATACTAATGGCAGCCTGATCTACGAAATCCTCCATGTTCGGAAACAAGACAATCCCATATATCAGCAAAGCAAGAACGGCGTTGAAAGCCTACTAGTTTCCATCTGTAGCAAAGAAAGTGGCTTTGTCAATCAAGAACTTTGAAGCAAATCCTCGAATACCCTTCCCTTTGGTCTTAAGATTATCCTCCACATCCTTCTTACTAATGCAAAGTGCATCAGCAATAAGAGGAAACTTCGAAAAACCACTAGTGTAGACAAAAGGAACCTGCTTCTTGATCTCAACCCCCAGAATATAAGCATACTCCTTGAGTGTAGGTGCTAGCTGATAATCCTGAAATGTGAAGCACCTAAGTGACGGATCATAGAACTGAACCAGAGTATGAATGTCGGTGATGTTGAATTCCATGTTGAGGATGGACAATAGGTTACCATAACTGTCTTTGAAAACCCCTCTGTTATCTTCGACCACACGGGATGCTAGCCCTCTCAAAGTACCCAGCTTAGGATCCACAAACTTGTAGCTAAAGATGCCTCGACAACCAGTACTCATCTCTATGATAATGTCAACAAAGAATAAGTCTTCGAATACCCTAGAAATGCACATGCAAAAATTAATTTACATGATGACATGATATGCAACACAAACAACAAGAAGCCAGCACAGTCTGAACAATCAAATATGAACAATCTGGATATCTGCATATAATTTTGTGTCGGTGCCACATAATTTGATGTGTCGGTGCAAAATCTGACGTGTGCGAGAGAACAAAGGTATGAAGTGGCATGGTTTCCTGCAAAAAAACCCAACCCCCTCACAGGTGTGAACTAGACACAACAAGGTGGTCCCTAGAAAGGTCGCCTAAACCATAGGACTCAGAATGAAAACATCCCGCCGTAGTGAATTCTCACAGGACGGAAATATTCTCAAATAAATCACGATCTGGGATGTGGCTCTCGTGGTAACCCAACGCGTAAGATGCAGGCCTCACGACTATCCAAGTTCTAGCCTATGTGCATGCTAAGCCCAGTGTTAGGACTTTTCTCTCCAATAATATCTACCCATCCCAACAACAACAGAAAATAGCACATATCCAGAATATACATCATATGAATATTCAAAGCAATAAAGAAATGCATTAAATAAACATAAAGCTAAATAAAAGCATAAAGATAAAGCAAGTAGAGCGCGAAAGATAAACACCCAAGCAAGCAAGAAAAGCAAACAAAACTAGGCGAGACCCCAACCTGCGAGAGCAAGGCCTCCCCAGCAGAGTCGCCAGCTGAAGATGGCTGGTTGATACTTGAGTGACTAGCAGACTCAAAGATAACACAGAGTCGCCACCGAACTTTATTTAGTCCCAAAGGACAAGGAAAATATCAATAAAACCCAAGGGGAAGAGAAACGGGAACGGGGGTCGGTTATGCGAAAGGAAGGTACTAGCACCTTACGCATCCGTCATACTCGACGGGAACCATTTCGCTTGCTTCTAGGCTTGGATGGGTTATCTATCTAAAGGTTTCTAGCTAAAAGAAGGGAGAAGAGAAGAGAAAAGAAAAAAAGAAAGAAAGTGCTCGCGGAGGATTGGGGACCTCGTGCCTACGTACCCTCATAGTGCAATGAAGAAATCAGAGCTCCGTAGTTCTGAGGAACCAGGGAAAAGAAAGAGGAATGGAAGGAAGGGTGGAAGTGTGCTCGCCAAGATCATCGCGATCTCGTGCCTACGTATCATATATTCAAATGAATGCAGAATCAGAGCTTCCGTAGTTCGGGGGACTAAGACAGAAAAAGAAAAGGAAAGTGGTGTCAAAACCAAGAACAAAAATAGGTAGAACAAGATCCGCAGGGGATAACAAATAGGATTGGTGTCGACCAAGAAAGGAGAAATGAAGAAAGATGATAGAAAAGACTCCACTGAGGAGGTAAGGGAACAAAGAGACAGTATTGGGGACCAGAGGATAGTGACCCTACTGGGGATCGAAAAGATAAAAGCTCGGTATACTAACTGACTGACAGTGGTTAACCGGATAAGAAAAGAGATTAAGACTCTAAGGGGAACAGAGACTTCGTGTCAACAGGAAAACTATGATGAACAAAAAAGAAGAGAGTATTGAACCAAAAGAAGGTGTTCGACTCTGAAAGGGTTTCGGTATATTAACTGAGAAACTGTGTTTAACCGAAAAGAAACGAGTGATTAACCAAGAGAGGGTGATTAACTCAAAAAGGGTTCAGTGTTTTAACAGACTGGCTGTGGTTAACTGAAGAAAAAGGGTTATTAACTAAGAGAATATGATTAACCCAAGGGAAACTCAGTGTTTTAACAGGTAAATTGTGGTTAACTGAGAAGAAGTGCAAATTGGTGTTTTAACTGACATGCAGTGAATAACCAAGCAAAGGGAGAAGAACTGCAAGAAGGTTGTGAACTCCTGGGAATGCGGTTTTTAATAGGATGACTGTGTTTAATCGAAGAAAAGGGATTTGAAACTCTTCTGGGGAATCAAAAGTAGTGATTGACCACAAGAAAAGAAACTAGGGTATTGAAACAAAGATAATTGCTAACCCAAAGAACAATGATCTTAACCAAGAAATGATGGTAATTAATCAAAAGACATTGCAAGAGATAGGAGTGATCAAGGATCGACTCGATTGGGGAAGAAGATACACTACCGCCTGAGGATAGAGGTGACTAAGCCAGGCACAGGGTCATTCGTCCCCTACCTGAAGTAGTCATAATGAGAGTAGGAATTCTCCATTTTCATTCCTTCTCTAACACACAGGGTGTAGTGCGGAAGTTGAAACGGACAGCGTAACAGCTCCAAGTTGTACAGTGCTCCACCGGCTCAGCAGGGTAGAAAGAAAAAACTCTAAAGGAAGCCTAAAGAGGAGAGCAAGGGGAGAGATCAACTAATCGAAACGAAGTTTCGATTAATTAATCAAAGGGAATTGATATGCTAACAATTTTCCAAAGAGAATGAAAAATCACTAAAGCAAAAGGTGTGAATTATTGATTATACAAGATTAAGTTTATTCTCTTGAGAACAAACCTAATGCAAAGCAAATAGAGAAAGTGCAAAACAGTGCCAAATGATACACAAAGTCATGTTATTGTGATCAAAGAAAGTGCAAGAAAACATGTGTTCACATAATGTCAAGAATGTGATTAAATTGAATAATCAAAATCGTGCATCGAAAGTTCATGAATATGCTTCAAACAGAAGTTAAATGACACTGAAAACATCCATACAAATCAAGCATATCAATCCATGGAAGTTACAATGAGAAAGCATGTCAAACACACTTGAAAAAACATGAAAATGGCCTCCTGGTTCAGTGTTAATCGATTAACACTTTTGCACTGCAAAGTGCGTTAATCGATTACACTTGAAAATCTGCAAAAAACACTGGTTAATCGATTAACACTTTTGCACTTCAAAGTGTTAATTGATTAACACTGGCACAGGGGCAGAAAAACAGTTTTTTAAAAGTGCTTTTGGCCACTTATTGATTGTGCAATCACTCCAATGCTAGGGCAAACAATTATGCGCGAAAAATCAAGTTTAAAAATAGCAAATGATCAACAATGGAATCAATTAAATCATCAAGATCATGGATCAAGCAATGGCATAATCAATTCACATGCAAAAACATCGAAACTACATTGAGAATGATACGAAAATGTTCGAAACAGAAAAAAGAGTAAGATCTACCAACCTACAAGCTGGAGATTTGGCTTGGTGATTGTTGCAAAATGATCTTGATGAAGATAATAAAAAAAAACCAGAGAAAATATTCAATTATAGCCGAAACGTATCGAAACCGAGCAAATTGCGACGAAAACTCCAAAATGAGAATTATCACCGAAGAAGCTTGAAGTAATCACTTGAGATAAATCCAAAAGCTAATAAAGCTCCACAAAATCCAGTAGAATGGAAAGACGATGAAGGTTAAGCTCAAGAAAAAGCACTTTCAAGGTGAAAGTAGCTTTTCTTCAATGGTGAATTAAGAGCTTTAGTGAGGTTTTGGAAGAGAATTGAGATGAAGATGAAGAAGTAGCAGAAAAATTCAGAGAGATTATGAGAGAATAGAGAGTGAAGTGTGAGAAATTTGTGAGAAAAATGGTTGATCCTTTGAAAAGTGAGTGAAGGCTTGTTTATATAGACTTTTGGTTTGGAGTGTGAGAGGTATGGAATTTGGTTTGGACTTAGCTTTGGGTGGTTTGGAATTAGGCTAGGAGTTAGTTACACTTGACTCACCGAGTCAAGCGGTTAACTCGGTAGCAATCCCAATGTGAGCTCCAACATCCAAAGGTTGACATGCTTGGAAATCAAGGAATATGGTGCCCTTATTTGAACATGATGCATTGGAATAAATACACTTGGAATGTCTTGAATAGCCTTGAGATGTCTAGAGATGTCCAGAATTTTCCACACACTTCTTAGAACAATGTAGAATCTCAAAATGGGGAGGGAAAGTTGTTGTCTTGAAAAAGCAAATCTGCCAATTTTGCGTGTGTTAATCGATTAACACATTTGCACTGCAAATGGTTAATCGATTAACCAAGCCAAAAAATGCCCAGTTTTGCCTGAAAAATGGTGTTGTGGCCACGGTTCCGATTTTCAACCTCTTGCTTTGATGAATAAGCATAGAAACCCTTATTTTGTGCTTTTTTTGATGACGTGATGACCTTGTGAGAATGTGATTAATCGGGCATTGGAAAACCTGGATATCCTGCAACCAGAAACACATAGGGAAAAGTGCGAATGCGTATGCCGGCGATGCGAATGCACATGCTCATGCAAAAGAAAAAGAGAGAAGTCAAATTTCGGGTTACGACAAAAATTAAGACAGATTCTGACTTATTGAAAATCTCACTAAGTGTTGGAAAAAGTGGCCATTTTCACTTTTTGTGATTTTGATCAATCCATAACTCAAAATCCATGAGGATTTGGAATCTCTTGTAGTTGACATATTTGAAGTATGACAGAAGGACTTTCATTTGAGCTTTGAATGGGAGAAAAATGCCTTTTGGTTTAGGAGTTATGACCTTGCAAAGTTGGGTAAAAACCACTTTTGTTCCATAACTTAGAAAAATTTAAGTTTTCTAAGGTAGCCCCTTTTGTAAGAAACCTCACTTTTCTTGATTTTTCTTGATGGATGATGATCAATATCACACATTAACATTTTTTTTTACTTAGAGGAACCATATTTGTGAAAAATTCCAAAAAGTCAAACTTGATTTTGTGCACAGTTGACTTTTTGTCAGGTAAAATCCAAACTGTGTGATTCTTTGTGCAATCAAGTTCTTGACCTAATTCAAACCTAATGGATGGGTTCCATAGGTTTTATAGGGTGTATTGAATCATGTTCCAAGGTTTGGGAGCATGTCTTGGTCAAAAGTCAAAGGTACAATTGACTTTTCCTTCAAAACCCTAATTGTGGTCCAGATGAAATTGAAACTTGTGAATCACGCTTCTTGGATCAATCCATTGTTGAAAATGGATCAATGTGGTGTATTTGAGGTTCTCAAATCATGTCTTGAGATCTTGGCTCATGTTTTGCTCCAAAAGTCAACTTAGGGGTGAATTAGGTCAAGAAACCCTAATTCCTGATTTTTGGTAAATGCATCCCCTGAGGTTAAATTGACTTAATTATTGGATCCATGAGGCCCCTTGGAGTATTTTGGATCATGTTTTGAAGTATTGGCTCATTCCCAGAGAAAAATTTCCAACTGGAGGCCTTGGTCAACCAAAACCCTAATTTGGTGTCACTGGCGATCTTGAGGCTTGATCCACTTAAAAGGTTGCAACCTTGTGCTTGATTCTTGATGTGGGAGTCTTCTTGATCCCTTATGGGTGTTTGAGAGATTAGACAAGTTGAAGATCATGTCATTTCTTGATGGATCCTTTGTCTAAGTGCTCTGAGAGGGCTTAGAACCCTAATTCTTGATTGTGGTGAATGCTCAACCATCTTTAAGGAGATTGATGAGGCATGAAAGTACATCCATATTGTGGTGATGATTCTCACAATGATGGGAAATCTTGGTGGTCAAAATTTGGGGTATGATAGATGCCCCTATTTAATCTTCTTGGACCCGAAGGTGTGAATGGCGAAGATATTCAGACATTCAGGGTGCAAGAGGATTAAATATCGGAATAGCCGAAATTTTGACTGTAGTTATGAATGGCAGTTTGCTCATCCATCTTCTTTTGCTAAGCAATGTCACTTAGAAACGTACAAAACTTCCCCTCGATCCTGGTCTTCAGCCACGGAACTGGTCTAAGTTTCTTTTGAAATAAACCTCCCCTCGATCCTGGTTTTTCAGCCACGAAACTGGTCTTAGTTTCTTTTGAAATAAACTTCCCCTCAATCCTGGTCTTCAGCCAAGGAACTGGTCTCAGTTTCTTCTTGTCAAGTTCTTTCCTTGACAAGGAATGTTATGTGTAGCGGTCTTCATCAAACTTCTCACTGAGTTTTACTGGGGAGACGCAATTTGATGGAAAAAGATTTGATGTCAGACTTGCTGGAGAGAACCATTTGTCTGAACTGTAGAGGTGTGCAAACTTCTCTGTTGGAGATGCCATTTGCTGACTCTACTAGGGAAAAACGAGTCTCTTGAGAGACTGCTTTTCGCTCGGGGATATCACATCATACTTTTCTTCGAGATCTTCTCGGAGAAATGCCATGTGATGTAATCCAATTTTGAGGTACTGATGACTTCATTAACATCGAATTTTTCGGGAGAAAAACTGATGTATTGCCGAGAGTCTTTAGTGAAGAGGCTTTCTCTAGGGATTTTCCTTAATTCGGGAAAGCGAAGATATCATCTTCAATGGTGAAGAGTGACGTTTGTCGAATGTCTTACCTTTCAGAGGTTCAAGTTATCAAAGTGGTCGAGGACCGTCTCCAATCCAGAAATAAACTGGGGAGAGATATTGTTTAGGCGGCACTTTTCCTGATGAGGAAAGGAGTGTCAACTTGATTGATAAGAGGACTTTTATCACTTGGGAATGAGTATGACTAAACTGATAGTAATGCAATATGATTATGAATGTGAATCAATTATGCATGATGTATGTATGTATGTTTATGCTGATAAAACTGACGCGACATACAGACTAATAGATGAACACGATTAGATACTAGGCCACTGTGGGGGATGAAAAATATCACTGGTTCAAAATAGCAATTCTGCCTTGCTTAAGAAAGACGGTCCCTGTGGGGAGAAAGAATTGTTCAGTCGGTCTTAAGAGATACGAACTCTACCGGAGATATCAGATGGGAAAATCACATCTGAAATAGTTGATCCTTCATTCAGGTGCACTGGTTTAGAAGAAGTACTTTGATTATGCACTTTGAGGTTCAATCACCTCTGAAGAAGCTATTGATGTTCTTTTTTATGTTCAAAGTCAAAAGGAATTGTCATCTTTATTTTAAAAGCAGAAAAATTTTAACAAGTAAATTCATTTTGGTTTTATTTCAAGAATCGTTGATCATGTTAAAAATGTCATTCTGTAAAGCAAAAACAAATGAGAATTGCAAACAAAAGCACTAGGCTCAAATTTTATTGATAGGATGGAAATCAGCCAAGCGCGTGATCCCATAGAGTATTTACAAAGTTTAGAAAATGGTGATTTTAAGGGAAAGGGGCTACATTGAAACATAACGACCGTTATCCTTCTACCAACTTTGAATTCTGGACATCCTGAGCTTCTCTCGAAGATGACCTTGACTGGAAGATTTTCGACGAATAGTGTTACCGCTGGGGAATTTCACCTTTTCGGACGTAGTTACTTGCCATTAATCCCGAACTTTTGCCTGGATTGTACTTTGAGATTTCCAATCCATCGGGATAATTTGTGCTTGTGTCTCTAATTTTTGCCTGGACCGCCCTTTCGGGTTTTCAATCCACCGAGACATTTTTTTTATTTAGGCGAAGTATTTCTTGACTACATCAACATTCGTGGGGTAGGCAAATTCCTCTCCATCCATGGTTGCGAGTCTCAAGGCTCCGCCTGAGAAGGCTTTCTTGACCACATAGGGGTCGTCATAATTCAGAGTCCATTTTCCCCGGGAATCAGTGAGGAATGATTGTATCTTCTTGAGCACGAGGTCTCCTTTTCTAAAAACGCGAGGTCGGACCTTTTTGTCGAACGTTTTCTTCATTCTTTGCTGATACAAATGACCATGGCATAGAACCGTTATTCGCTTCTCTTTAATTAGGTTCAGTTCATCGTGTCGACTTTGACACCATTCAACTTCTGTTAGCTTAGCTTCCATCAATACCCAGATTGATGGGATCTCTACTTCTATGGGGAGCACTGCCTCCATGCCATATACTAGAGAGAAAGGGGTTGCCCCTGTTGAAGTTCGGACAGATGTGCGATAACCGTGAAGAGCAAAGGGCAACATCTCATGCCAGTCTTTATAGGTTACAACCATCTTCTGAACAATTTTCTTGATGTTCTTGTTAGCCGCTTCTATCGCGACGTTCATCTTAGGCCGGTAGGGAGATGAGTTATGGTGTCCAATCTTGAACTCAGCGTACAACTCTTTCATCATCTTGTTGTTCAAGTTAGATCCATTGTCAGTAATGATCTGGCTCGGAACACCATAACGGCAGATGAGATTATTTTTGATGAATCGGACCACCACTTGTCGGGTTACATTGGTGTATGATGTTGCTTCGACCCATTTAGTGAAGTAGTCAATGGCTACCAGGATGAACCAATGTCCGTTCGAAGCCTTGGGTTCGATCATGCCAATCATGTCGATTCCCCATATAGAAAAAGGCCATGGAGAAGAAATAAATTTGAGATGCGCTGGCGGTACATGGATCTTGTCAGTGTATATTTGACACTTGTGACACTTCCTCATGTACTTGTAGCAATCGGATTCCAGGGTCAACCAATAGTATCCTGATCTCAGGATTTTCCTGGCCATCGCGTGTCCATTTGCATGAGTGCCAAAGGATCCTTCATGAATCTCTTTCATCAGCATGTTTGCTTTTGATCTGTCTACGCATCAGAGCAAGACCATGTCGAAATTTCTCTTATAGAGTGTATCACCACTTAGGAAAAAACTGCCAGCCAGTCTTCTGAGAGTTTTCCTATCTTTTCTTGATGCCCCAGGTGGGTACTCTTATTTCTGAAGGAAGCACTTGATATCATGATGTCGTTCCCGGGATTTTCATCCAAGTACAAACGCGAAAGTGGCACGGAAACAGAGTCGCCAACAATGTGTATTTATCCCAAGAGAGGGAAAGGAAACACTGCATAAACCTGGGGGGAAGGAAAGAGCATGGTCTTGCGACCAAGAGAACTGGATTCTGGAGTCGGTTACGCGAGAGGAAGGTATTAGCACCCCCACGCGTCCATTGTACCCGATGGGATCCACGCTCGCTATTTCGATCAAAGGGTGTCATCGTCTGGAGCTCCACGGCTACTGGAAAGGAGAAAGAACGAGAACGAAAAAGAACGGAGAAACAGAGGAGAAAAGGAAAAAGAAGTGACTCGATAGGACATTATCGTTGTCCTAGGCCTACGTATTCCCTCAGTGCAATGGGAAAGTCAGAGTCAACGTAGTTCGACGGACTACGGGGAAAGGTTGCTCGTCGAGATATCGCATCTCGTGCTTACGTATCTTCAATCAGACGAGAAAGAAGAATCAGAGCAAACATAGTTCGGCTCAACAAGGGTTGCTTTGTTTGTGTTTTTTAGTGGAAACGTCATAGTGCACGTCCCAGCAGTTAGGTGTTGCAGCTCGCTGTATGGAGACTTAGGCGTTACCTGTTTGCGGTAGAACGGACATGAGGAATCCTTTTAGAAAGGAATGAATGAGATGAGAAGAGAGTTGTTTGTTTGTTTTTGTATTTTAGAAAGAAGTGTTTTGATTATTTTGTGTTTATAACACGTATTGCATTCAAGTCTATGACATAGGATCGAATGCGTCGCATGGTCATCCTAATAGGACATATGCTAAACACTCTAGAAAGGCGGAGGGAAACCCTCCTCCTTCCATTTACCACATGCAAGGCTCACATGCAATATGCGTTAATCCTTTATTAAGAGTTTTGCTTTTATTTTGAGATGAGGAAGAAGAGACTCAAGGGTTAAGAAAGGTAAAATCTAATGAGGGATACTAAGACTTAAACCCTAAAGTTATCATACATGGATGTTCCTAATGGTTAGGTGTGGTTTAGAAACCTAAGTCTAAAAGAAAAGAAAAGGAGGATGAGTTCTAACTTACTTCCAAGATGGAAGCTAAGTTAAGAACTCAAAGGGGATGAAAGAGATTGAACAAAGAAAGCATTAGATGCTTTGCACAAGCACAAATTGAATGAATAAAAGAGGAAGAAGAAGTTGAATGTGGACACACATCCACACTTACCATTTGCCCCTGAAAATTTAGTACTAAAACAATTCAAATGAAGTACAAGTGAAGGAAGTAAACACATAAGTCCTAATGTTCTAAAACAAACTCTAAGAAGTTTTCTAAAGGATCACACCTAAAAGGAATGGATCACTAAAGGATGGTACTGACCTAAGGCAGTAGAAAAGCTTATTTACACACACCAATGATTACAAAGACTTACAATATCAATCTATGCCTAAACAATCTACCAAACATCAAAGGAATGCAAGGATATGCACTAAAGATGCATCATGAACATTTAAGAGATGTAAAACATGCAATGATGCAATATGGAACACCACAACCAGTAGGAAACTACTTCATAAATGTCATTAACTATCCATGAATTATCATCCACAACATGAGAATAACACTCAAGAAGAAGAGATGGGAAGAAGTAGAGCAATATCACACAAGAATCCACAATGTTGTTTACTTACAAAACAAGTCATAAAAAAGGAGTGAAATGCAAGTATGGATGCAAATGAACATGGGTCTGTAGCATACATGTTATAATATGACATTAGAATGCACAAATGAACAGGTTTGATTCATGCACAAATCACATTAGAGATTAAGAAAGAGAGAACACAAGTTGAAGTTCATACAAAATGAAAACACACTTCAAATGTTTATGTGATTGAAATGCATATGATATGACATTATGAGTCAATGAAATGGATGAAATGATCTATATATAGTAGAGGGACATATGAGAATGAATGTAGATGGCATCCCAATATGAGATACATACAAACTATATTGAAGAAGAACAAGTGATAGATGCACAATTAAGTATGGATGCAAGATGAACATCAATTGCAAAACATGTCAAAAGGAAACATGGAAGACCTATAATTTGACATACATGACCTATAATATCCAAGTAAACATTTTCCAAAAGATAACATCAACCATCTCAAGAGACCATAGGCAATATGACACAAAACCATAGCATATGCATACAATGAAGCACATAAATGCACATGTAATCAATCACCAAGGAAAAATAGAAAGAGACTTGGAAAAAATTTGAAAATATAACACCAATCATCTAAGTCATAATGAGATCATATATCAAAAGCATAGCTCAAAATTGAACCAGAAACATGTTCAATTAGTGTCTAAGAACTCACAAAAGGTCACTAAGAAAGATGGAACAAAATGAGCTTCAAATTCTATGTAAAAATGGTTTTAAAAATAAAATAAAAATGTTTTTAGATTCTTTCAGATGTTATTTAACAAATTCAAAAAGAATGACTTCAAAAGATTGTGTGAGTTAAGAGAAATAAAATGGGAAAGATTAAGTATCAATGAAGAACATCATTTAAAAGGAAATTAACAAGAAAATATGAAAATATAAACTAAAATCTATAAAATCAGAATTAAAAATAATAGAAAATTATTTTTATGTGTCAAGATAATATTTGAATTTATTTAGAATTTTTAGAGTTGAATTATTATTTTTAATAAAAGAAAATCAAACAATATAGAAAAAGAAAATAAAAATGCAAAAGAAATGGAGCAGGGGTGCAGCGTGAGTAAAATGTCAGTTTAAAAGTAAATGGGCTCAAAACATGGGGGTACATATAGCAATTAGAAACCCAGTCCAATACAAACGTGCGTGTGTGTGATATGGTGCACGCGCAGTCAAACACTTGACTCAATCTGAGCCATTAGATGCAGTCAAAATATATCAATCGCGAAAGTATATCCATCCAACGTCTCACATGCAAGGCACATCACAATTATCACGCACACACACACATGCAAATATCTGAGATAAAAAAGATGGCACGTGATAAGCAACACGTTCATTAATGTGCTGGCAGATTCTCAAACGTTGGATTAAGCAAATCAGACGGTCATGATAGGTTCTGGAAATAAAACCCTAAACCAACCTCACCGGCCGGAGAAGGACCTCCGGTCACCTTCTCCGGCCACTCTCCGGTCACCTGAAAGCATCACATTTTCCAGAAATCTACAAACCGCATATCAAAATGAAGAGGAAGTCATGTAGAACAAGAATCCACAGTCCAAATTCACAAACAATGCATGATCAGAGAGAATCGAACAAGAGAAATTTGCCCTAGGTTTGGATCTACACCTCTAACAGGTCTATCAACTAGCCGAAAATGTCACATTGCTTCTAGTAAGCTATAATCAAAATAAAAACAAGCTTAAATAGTGAATTAGTGCAAGAACAAGTTGAGAAATAAGAACCTGAAACTTGGAGATTCTTGGATCTTTAGAAAACCAAAGATGATAACTTGAACTCTTGCACTTATTTGAGCAAAATAAATGCTCGTAGACACTTGAGACTAAAGAGGAAATGGATCTGAAATTGAAAATGATTCCACTACTCAATGCCTTAACACTCCAATGTTACTTGATGATGAAGATTGATAAAGAAGATTAATGAATTTGTGCAATGAGAGAGATAGAGTTCAGAGAGAGTTTTAGATGAAAAGTTTGGAATGTGAGAAAAATGATGTAGATCCCCTCAAAATCTCTTAGAGTTTAGATTATATAGGTTGAGTTAACAAGTTAATCAGTTGGAAATGTAGTTAACTGAGTTTGAGCTAACTAACTGAGTCAAGTTAGTTGTGCCACGAGTTGGAGAGCTTGGATAGAGTGTGGAGTGATCATGCTATCTATGGTGAGGTTGATGAAATGAGAGGTGGTGATGTGTGTGCTACTACAACCAGACTTGCATAACAAGTTTTGTTTTTTCCTCTTTGGTGTATGAAGTGACATATGTACCTGTATGTGTAAGAGGATGGTGTGTTCAAATGAAGTAAAAGGTGGATGGTGTGAAGTGTATGCGCATGAGCTGAGTTTTAACAACAACAACAATGTTACAATATTGGCAGCATGATATCCATGAAACAAGGAAGTTTATGGAAGGAATTCTCTATGTTGGATGCATGGTTTGATGAGATTTTGGTGTCATTAGAAAGAGAAAATATGGTAGAACAAGTTTGGTATGGAAATCAACTTGAATGGGGACCTTTAACATACTTGAAAATGGCTTGAAAACCAAGGAACCAAAACTGGTGCATGGGCGTGGCAAATTGTGGCACGCATGGCAACATGACTTGTGGAAAATTCAGATTGAAACCATCAACTTTGGACCATCATAACTCCTTCATAACTTATTCAAATAGAAAAAAGTCCAACATCAAAGTTGAAGAGGACATGGAGATGAACAACTTTGATGTTCAACAATATTTGATTTGAAGCTTTCTTCCATGAGAAACATGGCTTGACATTTGGCACACCAAGTGTTTGATGAAAGTATGGCCTGGGGGCCTGAACTTGCCTTGCCATGACTTGGTTTTTGCCTTGATTTTACCAAACTTTGATTGATCATAACTCCCTCAATTTTGATCCAATGGAAGAGTTCTTTATATGGATTTGAAGATTGGAATGTGATCTTTGATTGGCTCAACTTGGGCCTGAAGTTTGGAGCTTTTATCTTGAAGAAAGGAAGCCTTAAAGTGTAGTGCAAAATGGTCCAAACTTGCCATTTTTGGAAACCCTAAGTTTCTAAAAATGACAACTTTGTACATTTCTTGATTTTTGATTATTCTCTTGACATTTCTTGATCAAATCTCGCATAATGAGCATATGTAACCTGAATTTCATGAATTTGACCTTAAAAAGTCAGGAATTGACTTTTTCCTCTGCACAGTTGACTTTTTCTCCAATTTCTTGATTCTCAAACAACTGACCAATTGAACCTCTTCTGAAATGAACCAATGGGCAATATTTCATCCTTAGATACTTGATATCATGTAGAAAACCTTGATATCAAGCTTGAACCAAAATTTCATCAAGAGAGGGCTTGAATCCAAAACCCTAACTTTGACTGTCTTGATATGAGGTGATGAACTGTCCAATCTTCTTGATGAATTCCCATCTTCCAATGACTTGTGGGATCAATTGAGATCATATGAGATGTAAGAGATTCTTAAGACTTGCTTGAAGACCCTTGGCTCTAGCTCTCTTGCCTTGGATGATCAATACTCTGAAGACCACTGATCACATGCCCTATGCTGAATGCCATGCAATGCTTTATTTTTCTATGCTTGAATGCAATGTAATGCAATGAAAGCACATGCTAAATGATATGAAAAATGAGAGGGCAAATTTTGGGGTGTTACACATGATACCAGGGTTTGTCATCTATGACTCCTTCGATCGTGAAGATGTAGGTGGACCTTTCAAGGCGCATTACGTCAATCTTAGGTGCGTCGTTCCATTGACCTACGCTAATCATGGAGGAGAGAGTGGCTAGTGCATCATCCATGTGATTTTCTTCACGAGGAATGTGATGAAACTCGATTCTGTTAAAGAATAGTAACAACCTTCTCGCGTAATCTTTGTAAGGAATTAGTCCTGATTGGTATGTGTTCCAATCTCCTTTGATCTGATTGATAACCAGGGCTGAGTCTCCGTATACATCTAAATTCTTTATCCTTAAGTCAATAGATTCTTCAAGACCCATGATACAAGCTTCGTATTCGGCCTCATTGTTTGTACACTTGAATGTCAGTCTGGCAGTGAAAGGAATATGAGTACCATGAGGTGTCACGATGATTTCCCCAATTTCGTTTCCATAATTGTTGACAGCTCCGTCAAAGATTAGCCCCCATTGGGAATCTGGTTCTAGCCCTTCACTGGGTAGCGGTTCATCACAATCTTTCATTTTTAAGTACATGACATCTTCGTCTGGGAAGTCAAATCTGACTGATTCTTGATCGTCAATTGGTTGATGAGCCAAATGATCGGCTAAAATACTTCCTTTGACGGCTTTTTAAGCATGGTACTTGATGTCGTATTCTGATAACAACATCTGCCAACGGGCAATCCTTCCAGTGAGAGCAGGCTTTTCAAAGACGTACTTGATCGGATCCATTTCGGAGATTAACCAAGTAGTGTGGAAAATCATGTACTGGCGATGACGTTTGGCTGTCCAAGCCAGAGCACAACATGTTTTCTCAAGCATAGTGTACAGAGTTTCGCAGTCGGTGAATTTCTTACTTAAGTAGTAAATGGCAGACTCCTTTCTTTTGGTTTCGTCTTGTTGGCCAAGTACATAACCCATAGAGTCTTCCAAGACTGTTAGGTAGATGATCAGTGGTCTTCCTTCCACTAGAGGTGACAGGATTGGTGGATTCAATAGATATTCCTTGATACTGTCGAAAGCTCTTTGGCAGTCTTCTGTCCATACACAACTTTGATTCTTTCTGAGAAGTTTGAAGATCGGCGTGCATGTCGCGGTCATGAGGGATATGAACCTTGAGATGTAATTCAAACGTCCCAAAAATCCTCTGACTTGTTTTTCAGTCTTTGGACAAGGCATTTCTTGAATGGCCTTGACCTTGTCAGGATCAACCTCAATTCCTTTCTGGCTGACGATGAACCCTAAAAGTTTCCCTGAGTGGACACCGAACATGCATTTATTGGGATTCAAGCGAAATTTGTACTTTCTTAGCCGCTCGAATAACTTGGACAGGTGGGTCACATGCTCTTTTTCTGTTTTAGATTTTGCAATCATATCATCGATATACACTTCAATTTCTTTGTGGATCATGTCATGAAACAGAGTAGTCATGGCCCTTTGATAGGTTGCCCTGGCGTTCTTCAAACCGAACGACATTACCTTGTAACAAAAGGTGCCCCATGGGGTGATGAATGAAGTTTTCTCCATATCTTTCGGTGCCATTTTGATTTGATTATAGCCTGAGAATCCATCCATGAAGGAGAAGACTTTGAACTTTGTTGTACTGTCTACCAGCATGTCTATGTGCGGTAAGGGAAAGTCATCCTTTGGACTGGCTTTGTTTAGATCCCTGTAATCTACACACATTCTGACTTTTCCATCCTTTTTCGGAACTGGTACTATGTTGGTACTATGTCGATCTGTTTCTGCACTTCCTCCTTGATTTTGATGGCCATATCCGGGTGACTTCTTCTCAGCCTTTGTTTCACTGGCGGACATTCTGACTTCAACGGTAGATAATGTTCCACGATGCCGGTATCCAACCATGGCATGTCCTAATAGGACCAAGCAAACACATTTGGAAATTCTTTGAGAAGTTCTATCAAGTCTTCTCTGACAGTTGGACTGAGCAGTGCCCCAATCTTGACTTCTTTCCTCTCTTCTTCTGAACCCAAGTTAACTATTTTCAATGGCTCTTTGTGAGGTTCAATGGACTTTTCCTCTTGTCTGAGTAATCGGGAAATCTCTTCTGGGATTTTTGCGTCCTCTTCTTCTTCAGCTTCAAATACCGGGAATTTAAAGTTGGGAGAAGGCATTAGATCGTATGTTTCAATGGGGTTTAAAACAAGCAATCTGCATGATGTGATGATTCGTTTTTAGAAGAGATAGAGAGAATGCAAGAGTGTGCAGTGTATTTTATGAAAACTGCTTGTTTTTATTTTTATTTTTATTTTTAAGCTGTTTTAGGATTACCATTTTCTGAAAAGTGAAAAGTGAAAACAGTAATAACTGCGGAAATTACAGAATGACATTGTTTATTTATGATTTTGTCGATTCTTGAAATACAGCCCTATAAAACAAAACTCTGTCGCTTTGGGTGAAGCGAAGAGGGACATTTACAGAAAAGTGAGCCCTATAAAAACATCTGTTTCACCTGGGCAGGGTGAAAGGTTAAGACAAAGATGGCAATTACTTAGACTTATGGACGACTTTCGGGACATCGACAGCAACCCAATGGCGATGAACTCCTCGGTGAATCACAAAGTTTGGTACCTTCTTTCATGGTTTGTCCTCAGAAATGACACTGATTTCTGGCAGAGCAGGATCGTTGGAGTCTTCCTCCCATGCAAAGTTATCATAAAAGAACTCTTCTGTTGTAGCTTCCTTAATGTTTTCACTCTCAAGAGGATCCCCCCATCCAGTTGGCTGGATATCCTCGTATCTGATGCGAGAGCTTTCAGGAGCGGTGTACTTGACCAAAAAGTCGTACTTGCCACTCGGTTGTCCTAAGGTGTCCCATACTTCTGTGGGGATAGAGGAGTCATCCTTCTCGATGACGTTGACCTCAGGAAAAGCATAGTTGATGAACTCTTGTTCTGCAATCTTTGCAGATTCATCGTTGTGCTGGATATCTTCGGAATGTTCTAAGTGATGATCCCATGATTTGGTGGGGACGCAGGTATTCTTTTCAATATTTCTCAGCTGATAAGCGTTGTTTGGATGACTCTTTTGTCCCAAGCCTTCTGGGTACGGTTGCCAGATAGGCAAGTCATCCAGTGGGTCATAATAGTCATAGCCGAAGTTGTCTTTCATCGGATCATCTTCTAATGAGTTAGGTGGAGCACGACATCCCTCAGGATCGCAATCTCTGTACATCATCTTGCCATCTGATCTGGGTATATATCTCGGGCTCTGTTTGGGAAAACAGAATAGCATGTGCATTTCTTCCTGAGACATATAATAGTTGTCGTTGAGATAAGATTTCCACTCCTCATCTGTATCGGAGGAGTCACTCTTATTGATGGTGTGTACTTCTTGAGACACTGGGTGGAGGAAGCCTCCACTGTGGAAGAAGTCTTGAATAGGATGAAAACTTTCATCTTTCTTTGCAGTTTGGGTACAGGCTGAGGAGAAACCAAGACCTTTCTGTCTTGTTATCCGTAGGAATTACGAGTTGTCCCTATCCCTTTACGTCGTTACTCTTGATCACTTCGAGAGGGTCCTTGTATGAGGAAATTCATATTCCTTTTTCCGGTTGATTCTCATTGCTCACCGAGAGTGCTTGGAATTGGGTTCCAACAACCTCCTTGGGTTCTACACAGGAAAATGATGATAAGTTGCTCATGATTAAGGCCTGTTCTCCACATACTGTGACTAACTTGTCATTCTTGACGAACTTCAGCTTATGGTGAAGTGTCGAAGTGACTGCCCCAGCTTCGTGTATCCAAGGTTTTCCTAATAAACAGCTGTATGTTTCCCGGATATCCATGACCTGGAAAGTGACTTGGAAAGTGTGAGGACCGATGGTTATGGGGAGGTCAACCTCGCCGATAACTGTTTTTCTAGATCTGTCAAAGGCTTTGACGATGACCTCATTGCCTCTCATCGGGGCTCCCTAAAATGATAGTCGTATCAGAGTTGATTTTGGCATAACATTCAGAGTTGATCCTATGTCTACCAGTACGCTGGCAAAAGCATCGTCCTGACAGTTGACTGTAATGTTAAGTGCCATATTGTGATTTTGGCCTTCTTCTGGCAGTTCTTCATCACTGAATCCTAAATTATTGCAGGAAGTGATGTTGGAAATAATGCTGTCAAACTGTCTTATCGTCCATCTTGTTCTACGAAAGCTTTCTCTAAGACTTTCTGCAAAGCTTCCCTGTGAGCTTCGGAACTGAGCAAGAGAGATAGCACAGAGATTCTCGAAGGAGTTTGCAACAGTTGGTCTACAATGTTGTACTCGCTTTTTTAGATGAGCTTCAACATCTCATCGTTGTTCTTTACAAGTTCTAGATTACTAGATTGATCGACTGGTTGATTAGGAACTTCTGTTTGAGGTTCCTTCTCCTTGGTGGGTTCTCCAACTCTGTTGTTGAAGATACGACCGCTCCGTGTTACTCGACTGATGTCGGTAATATTTACGACGGAGGGTAATGGAGTTTCCTTTCCATTTTTTATTATTGTTGCACCGTACTTGTAAGGGATAGCCTTATCGGATTTGTACGGTATTTATCCTGGCAGATAGATAACCACAAGAGCCTTTTGATTTTTTTGACCATCGTAGGAAACCTCAATTGGTTTGAGGTTGAGAATCTTTCTATTATCAAGAGGGATTCTGGATTCGGCGAGTATAGGGATTATGGCGCATACGTCTTTGGCCATTTCGTGATTAGAGATTATGACAACATCTTTGCTTTGATTAGGAAGATAGTATTGTATCACGTTGATTGACCCAGAACTTGAACATGGTCGAATCTTTTTCTCGTCCAACTGATTTTGAAGAGCGACCGTACAAGATGAATCCTTGGTTTTTCTCTGAGTAAACTCTACAGCGCTCATAATTATGTGGTGGCACCCGGCCACGTTCGCTTTGTATGTAGTGCATCTTTACCAAATCTGTTTCCATCGAGCCGACATCCTGACTTTGATGCCTATCAGGATTTCCATCAGTCAAGCTAACCTGTTATGTAGCTTCATCCAAGTAGATTGGAAGCCACCAGTGGTCCAACAAGTGTTGAAGTGTTCTCTTGACAAGTGCACATCCTTGGTCGTTCTCACGACATTGTTCACAGTCCAGATAATCATGTGAAGCCAGAAAGCTGAGTCTGACTTGTTTAGCGTGTAATTCTACCAGACGGGTATTCATCAAGCGTATGTCAAAGATCTGAACCATATTGACTTGATGGTTATTTCTCTTACAGTAGTCTTGGATCCATCTGAGATCCATCTGACGTTGGAGGGCCTCTTGTACAAAAGAGCATCCCTGATTGCTTATTGAGTAGATCGAACAGGTATTGTAATCGTGCCATGGCAGATTATGATGTTGACTTTGCCTCGAATGCATCGCCACCAAGTTGACGTTCATTGTACGGACGTCATGGTTCTGAGCAATATTGGGATGTGCATGGGCCATGTTGACCTCACGGATTCGGTGGTCCTGGATCCAACCCAAATCCATTTGTTTTTGTAGAGCAGACTGCACTACGAAACACCCCTAGTTATTATTTAAGCAGATATCACACTAGTGATAATTGTGAGGTGGTACATGACCGTACCCGCTCTGTTTATAATGCATCCTGGCCAGATTGGTTCCTAATAGGAGTACAACGTGAATTTGATAATTGTGGCTAAATTCTTCCTCTATTAAATTTACTGCAGTCTTTTCATGTTGCGGCAACGGGTTTGTCTGAACATTTGGATTAGTATCTTTGAAAGATAGGATCCCGCTCCTGACAAGCTTCTGCACATCAGACTTGAAACTGATACAGTTCTCAATGTTGTGCCCCGATCCTCCTTGATGGTAAGGCAAGTTTGATCTGCTTTGAACCAAAAAAGTGGATGTTCCGGTACTGTAAGAGGAGACCTGGTTTGGACGTGCCCCTTGGCCAGTAGAAGTGGAAATAGTTCTGTGTACAACATTGGTATAGGGTCAAACCCTGATGGTCGTGTCGTATGATTGTTATTGTTGTACTATGGGCAAGCCTGTTAAAGAGGTTGTTGTGTCCTTTGTTGATACTGTTGTTGATTTGGTTGGCTCTGAGCAACCTGAGATTGATACGTCAGAGCCGGCGCAGGGTGGATAGCGGGAGTTACCGCTGCTACTGGTTGATACCTTCACCTTTGCTTTCCGAGAGAGATATTACTAATATCTTGCTCTTTTTTTCTTTGGGAAAGCACTACCGTATCTTTTGGTACTACTTGATGGCTCTGCATCTTTGACCAATCGTCCTTCTCAGACTTCTTCTTCAAGGCGTACTCCCATGTTCACCATTTCAGTGAAGTCACCGGGCGCACTGGCAACCATTCGGTCGTAATAGAATGAGCTCAAGGTGTTCAAAAAGATCTTGGTCATCTCTTTTTTCTCAAGAGGGGGACGGATCTGGGCGGAAATTTCACATCATCTCTGAGCATATTCTTTGAAAGTTTCTTTGTCCTTCTGCAACATTGCTCTAAGTTGATCTCTATCTGGTGCCATGTCCAGGTTATTCTTATACTGCTGAACGAAGGCAGCGCCAAGATCTCTGAAAGTATTGATCTTGGTGTGGTTTAAACCCATGTACTATTTGAGTGTGGCACCGATTAAACTGTCTTGGAAGTAATGGATCAGTAGCTGTTGATTTTCTGTCTGGGTTGACATTTTTTAGCGTACATCACCAAATGACTTTGAGGGAAAAATTTTCCCTTGTATTTTTCAAAGTCAGACACCTTGAATTTGTGCGGTATTTTCATGTTAGGGACCAAACAAAGGTTTGCGGCATCCTTTCCGAATAAATCCTGACCGCGAATGGCATGCAGTTCCTTCTGCATTTCCAGGAATTGTTCCTAGAACTCATTCATCCTTTCATACATATCTTTGTTTCCACCAGAAATTACTTGTGGAATTTATCCTTCCGGGACAGTATGTACCACTGCTTGTGGTATAGTCATTACGACGGTGACTCTTGGTGCTTCCATGCCCCGAAGTTTGTAACCTTCAGGAGTTGTTGTTATAACTCTTGCGTCTTCGCTTTCCCGAAGTTTGTAACCTTCAGGCCCAACGGTTCCTGCAGGAGTTTCTGGGCGTTCAGTGACCGGCATGATGTATTCTTCAGGGACAAATTTGATAGGCATGCCCCAGGGGCGACCTTTAGGCATGTTGTACCGAGGATCATATGTCTCCACTACGGGCGTAGATGTGATCTATGAGACCACAGTCCAATGTTGTTGTCTCTGAGCTGCTGCCAGGGATTGCATGTCATTGTGAAGTTTTTCCAAACTTTCCTTTAGAGCGTCGACTTCTTCTCTCAGCTCTCTGTTCTCTTCCTCGAGATCGTCCATTTTCTTTTGTCGATTGGCCCGAGTATTGTATAAGTGAGACAGTTTGACTCTAGAATCATGACACATACGTGAGACTCGAAGATAAGAAGAACGCGTTATGTGAGAATGATGAATGATATGCAATGATATATATATATATTTTTTATAATAAAAAAGAAACTTTAACAAATAGATTGCAAATATCATACAATGGGGAGACCCTTTTTATTGAATTTGAAATATTGCAGTATGTTACAAAGAAAAGTACAGTATTTTACAAAGTGTTGTAAGGAAAATGTCTAAGCTCAGGGATCCTGGGTCCTCTCTGAGGAGATCTCAGATGCTGGTTCTGGTATTTTCCTTTTCTTTGATCGGGGTTCTTCAGCCGTTGTTGGGTTGTCAGTCCTTTTCCAAGTGAAAGGAGTGAGAAAGTTCTTTTGATCTTCCATAGCATGTTGTTCTAGAATCTTAATCAGAGCATCCTTTTCTTTTAATAGTTCCTGAATTTTGGTACACTCCACATTGAGGATTCGGTATTTGTTTTTCCAAGAGCTTTTCTCCCTTTGAACTTTGTTGAGAGCGACCTGGAGTTTTTCCGTATCAGACATACAATAAAGGACAGATTCCTTTAACGGAAGAACTTCTTGACGAGGGTAAGGCATCCTCAGCTTAAGGGCTCTAGTTTGTACCCAGTGGAGATAAGGTTCCATAGAGATACAGTTTGGTCTCCCTAGAGACTCTCTTCCTTTCCTGTGAACATGTTGTCAGGCATGCACTATTTCCGTCTTTAGTGCCCTGTCATTTTCCCCTTCCTTGAAGAAAAGACCTTCCAGATGAACATTATGTGGGATATTCTTCATCGGGTATCCGAGTTGACAGCGAACTAAAATTGGATGATAGTTGATTCCTCCTTTAGTTCCTATGAGGGGTACATTAGGGAAGTTTCCGCATCTGTCGATGATCTTTATCCCCTCGTAAATCCTATTGTACCAATCTATGTCAGAGTTGGTGAGAGACATGATTCTCTGTGACCAACGTAGAGTACTCTTGTGATCCCAAAATGCAGCAGACTTGGGTAAATGAGAAATGAACCATTTGTAGAGTAAGGGTACACATCATGTGATCATTCCTCTGATGTACAAATTCCTTAAGTGTACAGAATGATAAGCATCTGCGAGCAAGGTTGGTACGGGGTTTCCAATCAGAAATATCTTAACAGCGTTGGTGTCAACGAAGTTGTCAATGTTGGGAAAGAGGAATAACCCATATGTGAGTAGAACAAAGATATCTTCGAAAGCAGTTATGTTTCCTATACTAGCAAAGTATAGAGCTTTCTCTGTCAGGAATTTAGCTGGTAAACCATGGATTCCTCCCTTAGTGGTTATGTGAGTCCTGACTTCTGACTCGTCCAAATAGATTGCTCTTGCAATGGTTTGTTCCTTTGGAATTTATTCCAGTCCAGAAAAGGGAGCTTGGTCAGTGATAGGTAAACCAGTCAGATGAGAGTACTCTTCTAGCGTTGGTGCCAGTTGATAATCCAGAAATGTGAAGCACTGGTAAACCAGATCGTAGAACTGTATCAGCGTAGACAGGATTCCTTTAACTACATGGACCCTTAATAGAGACAGCAGTCCTCCATGCTTAGCTCTGAAAGCATCGGGGTTGGTAATTATCCTTGCCAACCTTCTTAAATCCTTTAGTTTAGGAGCCTTGAAGGTGTACTTGTGCGTCTTTCTTCTACCGAAATCCATAATGCAATCTCTCTCTGATATTTGCAATTATTGTTTTAGTTTCTTTGAAAAAGAATGAGAAGGGAAAAGAAAAGATTTTTGTTTAAGAGTTTTTAAATGAATGCATGAATGCAGTACACAAAAACAATGAAAAAACATGGGTTCAAGGGTTCAACGTCACGAGCATGGAGTCATGGCTCTACCCATCCCCAAAGGTTGTATTCTGGTCAATTTTTGTACTAGCAGAACGGATCCTAAGTTTCCGAAAATCATTGACCCCCCTAGGGATATCAACAGCAAGCTGGTTCACCCGAGCGAGCTGTAGCATCCTAAGGTAATCTCATTTAGGTGTAGTATCGCGTATCAACTATTCCCGATAGTTACTGCACTACCAAGTGGTCATATGGTTAATGTCTCTTAAATCCTTAGGGTTAGGGTGCCACATTGGGATAGCGTCTGCTTTCACGACGATCGATTGTTCAACATAGTATCCACATGGGCCCTCGCCTGATTTGGTGGTCTACTAGGATCGCTTATTCGGGATTCACTCCCTATAAGTCCACCCGTCTATGCCACCCATTATCTTAGGGTTCTCTCAAACTTTCCACATGCATATCAATCGCATTCCCAATGACAGAAAAATAAACACGGATATCAAGTAGGAATAGCAGTAAATATATATATATATATATATATATATATATATATATATATATATAATTCTAACAACCTAGACCTCTAAGGAATTCTAATCCTAGTTTTACTCTCCCCAGCAAAGTCGCCATTTTTCTGTAGCGTGCGATTTTTGTCGGTGACGCGACCACCTTATCACCATTTGGTTTTTCCTCACCACAATGGTAGGGATTGGGTGCTACTTTATGATTTCTTATTTATCCTATGAAGCTGGAAAGGAAAGGGAAGCTATCTAAAACTAACCTTGCACGCAAATGTTTTCTTTAACAAATGCTTAAGAGATTGGGGAGTTCGGGGTCAGGTTATACAATGGAAAGTTGTCAATTACCCATCCTATATGTGGTTATCCACAAGTTATTAGTAATTTCTACTGCTTTCTACTTACTGGTGTTTGTTTGTTGTGGGTTGGGAAAGTTTCTCCTTTGGGAGTGTTGAGAGAGAGTATTTGTTGATTTCGGGTTTTTCGATGTTTTTGGTAAGGTACTGGACCTAAGGTTTTTGATTTGTGTGCTTGCTAAGATTTCGCAATCTTATGCCTACGTATTCCCGTAATGATAATAGTGAAATCAGAGCAATCGTAGTTCCTCCTATTCTATGGGAGGAAAAGATGTTTAGTGTCTTGTTCAAAGCCCAAGATTGGAGCTAAAAGGTTATTTGTGTCTTGTTCAAAGCCCAATATTGAAGCTAAAAGGTTTGACTAAGAGAGAATTTGTCATCCCTAAAGGGGGATATCTCGTCTGTTTATCAAAGTTGTTGGGTAACTGATTATAAAGGAGAATTACTTTAATTGGAATATATGGAATCCACCAATGCCATAATTTCCTTTATAAGGGATTTGTCCTGAAGGAGAAAACTTTAACTCAGTGTAGAGAAATGCCATTTTTCCTTAGGAATTTTTCATGCTAAGAAAGGGACATTGGCTTGGATGTAAATAATCCAGAGGCTTGCCACTTACAGCAATTAGATGAAAGGATTTACCAGGATAAGAGAGGGACTACAACTTGGATATTTGAATCAACAAGTGTGCCACTTATAGCAGTTATCTGGGATTAAGGTTTTTTTGATTTATCTGTTTTGATGTGTGATATACAGAGAAATGTCTTCCTACAGAGAGATTTTGATTTCCTCTGAGGGGATGTTGATTTTTGTGTGCCTTGATTAAAGCCCAAGGTTGAAGCTAAAAGGTTGATTGATTACACTTGGGAGATTATTATCTGTCTTGTACAAAGCCCAAGATTGAGGCTGAAAGAGAGACTGACTCTTTGGGGGATATCATTATGCAAAGCCTAAGAGGAGGCTAAAAGTTGACTTTTCCGGGGAAATATTTTATCTGTCTTGTACAAAGCCCAAGATTGAGGCTAAAAGTTAGTTTTTGACTCTACTGGTGAGAGGTTTTATCTGTCTTGTACAAAGCCCAAGATTGAGGCTAAAAAGAGGATTGACTCTGCTTAAGGAGATTTTATATGTGTCTTGTACAAAAGATTGAGGCTAGAGGATATTTGACTGACTCAGCAAGAGAGTGTTTATGGGTGTCTTGTACAAAGCCTAAGATTGAGGCTAAAAGGTGCTGAGGGATGATCATTATACAAAGCCTAAGAGGAGGCTAGTTGGAGAATTCCTTATATGAAGCCTAAGAGGAGGCTAGCTTCTGCTGAGGATTATTGATATCCAGAGACATGTCCAAATTAGGGAATCAACTCTTGTTGGGGATTGCAGAAGAGTTGAAATATCAGAGACCATGAGGTTCTGAGTTTTCTGGTAGTAATTTGACCCTAGATGGGGAAATTTTAAAGTGAGAGTTTAAAGATTGAGTTTTGAAACCTATGGAGGTTTTAACTCTGCTGGTGATTGATCCGGGTTTTTCCTGTGCTTTTAGGAAACTTGAGGATTTCTTTGAGATCCAAGAGGAGATGAGACTGCCCAAGTTTACTGGTATGAAAAGGTTTATCTTTGTATGATTCCCAAGAGGAGGCTGGTGTTTCTAAGGGATGATAATTAACCCTAAGTTGGTCTGATGTTTGACTCTTTGGAAAGACTGCTCTAACAAAGGATGACTAGGTTCTGTCTTATACCTGTAAGAGGTCTTTGGGTCCTTGTACTAAGCCCAAGAGGAGGCATGAGAACTTCTAAGAAGCCTGAGGGTCCTTGTACAAAGCCCAAGAGGAGGCTGGGGATGCTTTTAGGAAGTCTGTGGGTCCAAACCTAAGAAAAGTTCAAGAAAGGTTTCACCGGGAATAATCCTTTCTTTAATGAACATTTTTAGGGTTTGAATAAATTCAAGAGAGGTTTCACCTGGAATTAATCCTCTCCGGGGGAAATGAATTTCTTGTACATATATTTCTAAGTTGTGACAATCTTGAGAAAAGTTTCACCGGGAATAATGCCTTTCTCTGTTCCATATTGTATAAGCCCAAGAGAAGGCAAGAGTGTATCTGGCAATTCCTATGGGGAACTAGTTTTGACTGTGCTGAAAGAGTGACCACTGGCTTTATCCAATCCTAGACTTAATTGTCGGGGAAAACTCTAAGCTGATATACAGGCATATATATATATATATATATATATATATATATATATATATACAGATGAAATATATACAAACATGTAAAAGAGGGTAGGAGGACTTACAGGTGAGCAAGCTTCCAGCATTACAAACAAAATATATATATATATATATAAGTATGTAAAAGAAAGTTGTTTTAAAACTTACAGGTGAGCAAGCTTCCATTGTAACAGTTGTTTGGTTAGTTGTTCAAGAAATTAAAGAAAGTTTTGATAACAACTATGAATTTGAACCTAAATCAAAGGGGAAAGTTTTTTTTAAAAGAAGATTGGGGCTTATACTCAAGGAGAGGCCCAGATGAAAAACAGTAATCATACCGTTATTTTGAAAATTGTACCGGGACTTATACAATGACTGAGACCCAAAAAAGTTTTCTGTACAAAGGGATGGGTCTTACACTCTATTAGAGGCCTAAAGTGTGTTTGAAAAGAAGAAAAATGAATGGGACTTACAACACAAAAGGTAGGCCCAGATGGTTTTTGTTTAAAAGGCGACGATCGCGCCGTGGTTTTTTAACGTATTGGGACTTATACAATGAGTGAGGCCCAAAAAGGTTTTATTTACAAGGGATGGGTCTTACACTCCATTAGAGGCCCAAAGAGTTTATTTTATACAAAAGATGGGGCTTACAACTCAAGAAGAAGCCCAGATGAAAACAACGATCGCACCGTTATTTTGAAAATCGTATCGGGACTTATACAATGACTGAGGCCCAAATTATATTTGTACAAAGGGGGTTGGGTCTTAAACTCTATTAAAGGCCCAAAAGTGTTTTGAAAAATATTTGTGAGGGTGAAAATAAGCAAAAACCCTAATTTGATTTAAAATGTATTTTAATTGAATAAAATTCAATTAAAATGATCAACATTATCAAACATGTGTGAAAAACAAGTTGTGATCTTGAATTAGTGTTTTAAAATCATGTTTCATTCATAGAATGATTTGAAAATCATTTGAATTTGCAAAATCAAGAGAAAGAAATATTTTTAAATGCCTAAAAACAAATAAAAATATAATTCTTTACAAAAATACCAAATATATGAAATAAATAATATTTTTGTGAAATTTGTGTAGACTAAAATATTTCAACATTTTTGTGAATTTTCAAAAAAAGAACCAGTCAAAAATAATTAAAATTGAGAGAGAAATTAATTTTGGAATTAATTAATAAAAACCATGAAAAATGTGAAAAAATAGCAAAAATAGAGAAAATGGAAAAATGGTCTGGGTGGGTGTTGAACCCACGACCTTCCAAACAAACACACATACGCGCTACCACTGGGGTGGTGATACATCAGTGTATCAAAACCACCCCATCAACATATATGGGTGCCAAGGATTTCAGGCCTGGCCCTTGTCCAAGGCATGGCTTGATTTTTGCCTCTTGCATGAAGGCTCTAACTTCCTCATTTCTCCATGGATTTTGACAAAATTTAGGTGTATCCTACCTAGAATTTCATGAGGAATCCAATGGTGCTTTTAGATTTTTCTAAAGATATCCCTATTTTAAAACCCGATAATGGTTTCAAAATAGGCCTAGATTTGCATGTTCTATGCTATCTCATTATACAGGAAACAATAGCATGGCAAATTGGTTAAAACACAACATATATGATATGTATGAGATGTCCATGATCAATGGACATCAAAGCAATGCATGATTTAGAGAGTTCAAGTTGTGATGCACTTACCTCTTGAAGCTCCTTGTGTTATCTGTCAAGATCCTTATGCCAGAAGTAATCCAATGCTTTAGACACTCTTGATTGATCCCTTAGAAGCTTTTAGGATGATCAAAATCAGCTGGAATCCTCAGGAACAAGTATTGGCTCTTTCTTGCAAAAGTGGCAAAAGTGACCAAGATGGTAACTCTCTCAAATGGTGTTCCAGATTAGGGAAACCAATTGGGACAGTTTGAGGATGATATTTGGAGTGTGTTTGAGGCTTTGTTTGGTTTTGAAAGTGACTGAATCAAGACATGGGTTGAAAAATGCAAAAAAGTTAAAATTTGAGGTTTTGGAGATTGACTTTTTGATTTTGGTGTTTCAGATCAAGGATGAATGTTTGAGCAGCTTATATATGATACATTGGATGTATTTGGATCATGAGTTATGGTGGAATTGCTCTCTAACTCGAAAACTCAGTGGTGACTTGCAAAAGAAGGCATTTTTGCAAAATGAGAGAGATTTTGAGGAAAACAAGTGTTGTAGTGCTTTGGCGTACTCAAACTGACCACAAATGAGCTCTATTTATAGTAGAGCAAGTTTGTTTTGGCATCAATAGTGAATGGCAGCTGGTACAGGTTTGTGGCCAATGGTTGCATAAAGGAATTCTAGTCTTCCATGATCATTGACTTGAGATTAGAGCACAGGCCTACGGTCTTCTGTTGCAGGGATAAGGCTTGACTCATTCAGTTAGGTTTGCTTCAGTTCATGCCACCTTGATGTATTCATTGAATGCTTTGAAACAAAATTGGAGTCTTTGAGCTTTTTAGTCTTTTTAGGGTGACATAGCTACATGTAGATCCTTGGACTTGGGAGGCTTGTGGATCATATACTTTTCCTTTGATGTTATCCCTTGAGGTGTCCAAATGGATGACAAGGCTTGTAATCATCTGATTTGGCCAAATCGAGCAAATAACCTATAATCTGCCTTGAACAAAATCAGTCCTTGATGCCATGTTCCAAGGGTTGGAACTCCCTACTCAAATTGAATTTGGAGATGATCTGGTACTTGTTGGAAAGCCTCTATATTTTGGAAAAAGTAAGACAAATTCTGACTTATTGAAAGGCCTTGTGGTTTTGTGGTTTATTGAAAGTATGTCAGATGGGCCTTCATTTGAGCTTTTAATGGGAGAAAAAGGCCTTGTGGTTTTGGAGTTATGACCTTGCAAAGTTGGGTAAAAACCACTTTTGTTCCATAACTTAGAAAAATTTTGGTTTCTCAAGGTTGCCCCTTTTGCAAGAAACCTCACTTTTCTTGATTTTTAAGGATGGATGATGATCAAAACCATACATTAAAATTGTTTTTGACTTAGGGGAACCATATTTGTGAAAATTTCCAAAAAGTCAAACTTGATTTTGTGCACAGTTGACTTTTTGTCAGGTGAAATCCAAATTGTGTGATTCTTTGTGCAATCAAGTCCTTGACCTAATTCAAACCTAATGGATGGGTTCCATAGGTGTTATAGGGTGTATTGAATCATGTCCCAAGGTTTGGGAGCATGTCTTGGTCAAAATTCAAAGGTACAATTGACTTTTCCTTCAAAACCCTAATTGTGGTCCAGATGAAATCGAAACTTGTGAATCAAGATTCTTGGATCAATCCATTGTTGCAAATGGATCAATGTGGTGTATTTGAGGTCCTCAAATCATGTCTTGAGGTCTTGGCTCATGTTTTGCTCCAAAAGTCAACTTAGGGGTGAATTAAGTTAAGAAACCCTAATTCCTGATTTTTGGTAAATGCATCCCTTGAGGTTAAATTGACTTGATGATTGGGTCCATGAGGTCCCTTGGAGTATTTTGGATCATGTTTTGAAGTATTGGCTCATTCCTAGAGGAAAATTTCCAACTGGAGGCCTTGGTCAACCAAAACCCTAATTTGGTGACACTGGCGATCTTGAGGCTTGATCCACTTAAAAGGTTGCAACTTTGTGCTTGATTCTTGATGTGGGAGTCCTCTTGATCCCTTATGGGTGTTTAAGAGGTTAGACAAGTTGAAGATTATGTCATTTCTTGATTGATCTTTTGTCTAAGTGCTCTGAGAGAGGGCTTAGAACCCTAATTCTTGATTGTGGTGAATGCTCAACCATCTTTAAGGAGATTGATGAGGTATGAAAGTACATCCATATTGTGGTGATGATTCTCACAATGATAGGAAATCTTGGTGGTCAAAATTTAGGGTATGACACACTTGTGCCTCCTCTTTCAAGAATTATTCCACTTGCTTAGCAGATATAAACATCAATTGTCCACCTGCTTCCATCTCAGGAAACATCATAGTCTTGGGAAAACAGTTGATATGAACACGGTTAAACTCTAACCAGTTCACTCTAAGGATAACATTAAGCTGACTTAATTGTAGACAGACTAAGTCCATCACAAAACTCTTACCATAAATATTCAGCGGACACTTCAAACATACTAATGAAATAGTTATTGAACCATTGGCTAGGGTATCAATAACCATACTTTCAACCAGAGAATATAACTTTAAATCCAATTTCTTGGCACAATCAAGCGAAATAAAATAATTAGTTTCACTCATATCAATAATATCAATCAGGGGAATACTATTGATAAACCACGTACCTCGAATCAACCTGTCAGCACTAGTAGTCTCTGTCCTAGACAAGGAAAAAAAATTTCCTCCAGAGCGAGACTTCTTCGGTTTTCGACAATTAGTATTGATACGACCTTGCTCTCCATAATTGTAGCAAGTCACAACATTACCCTTAGAATCAGCAATGAGGATCCCTGTCTTCCCACACTTGTAACGCCTCTTCTCAGCACTGGAGCACTCATTGGCACGATGACCTATCATACCACACCTATAACACTGGACCAAAACATAAGCCCATCCCCCACTTGGCTTCTTCTCGACTGTAGCTTTTTGTTTCCCTTTGTCAGTAGTAGTCACATACGAATTTCCTTGAAACGGCCTTTTCCCTTTCTTTTCACTAATAGTCTTGTAATGAGAATATCGGGCTCTGCTATCTTCATCATAGATTCTGCATTTATTCACCAGTACAGAAAAACGGAGGATCTCCTGATAACCGATAACCTGCTTGATCTCAGGACGCATCCCGCTCTCAAACTTGATGCACTTCAAACCCTCGACATCATCACCATTATAATGCAGACAAAATTTCACTAGCTCCTCAAACTTTGCAGCATACTCTGCAACCGTCAAATTTCCTTGCTTCAACTCAAGGAATTCAATCTCCTTCTTGCTACGCACATCCTCAGGGAAATACTTCTCCAAAAATTGTGCTCTGAATACAGCCTAGGCAACCTCAGTACCAGTAACTTCTAGTCTCTGGCATGCATTATCTCACCAATCTTCCTAAGACAACATGTGAGTTCCAAACAATACCTTATGCTCTTCGGTATAGGCCATAACTTGGAAAATCTTTTCAATCTCTTTTAGTTGTGCATAAGCACCCTCCGGGTCATACCTAGCCTTGAACGTTGGTGGATTATTCCTTTGAAATTTTCCCAAGACGCAGAACTTATCATCAGCCTGATTTTACTGTCCATGCAACACCTGAGCCATTGACTCCAAAGCATCAACAATTGCACGATCGTTTCTTCCAGCCATTCTGCACACCATCAAATAGACATTAGAAAAAATAATGCATCGATAGTGTACACACACATGTCGCATACTCGGGAACAATTATCATGCAAAAACTTGGTCGGACCGACCGACATGCTCTGATACCACTATATAACACCCTAAACCCTGAAACTTACACAAAAAGGTTTACTCGAAATTTTAAGGTGTCACCAACAACTTCCCTTCAACAAAACATATTCATTTTGAAAACACGCAGCGGAGAAGTAAACAACATATAACACCTGTCATCGCATGCTCACCTTCACATAGAGTATCATCGCAGCGGAATCACATAACTCGCGATAATAAAACATGTTAACTTAAATTTGGGTCTTATAAAGACTTAACTTTCACAAAATGATTCAAAAATGTGTTTCAATATCCAGTTTCAACAACTTCAAAATAACTCAACATAATAATTATCAAACTTCAACAAAACAAATACGTCATCAACCATAATAAAGAAAAACAACGTTCGCCACTAGTGTTACAGAATCAAAGCATAACCACTAAATAAACAACGAAACTAAATGGAAATAACTTCAAAATATATCTTTCATTCACAGTAGCAACTTCTAATCCAAATTATCTGCAAGATATCCATAGTGGACAACATCAAAGCAAAGGGGGTGAGAATCCACTGTAATAAATTAACAGCATAAGCTACAAGTAAGAATTCAAACATCTATGCATTCAATAATCACACAACATCGTTATCACACCCAATCCATCAACATGCAAAAAAATCGCATATTCATAATTTAAATTATGAAAAGAGGATCATAACTTCGACTAGACTCATATGCATGTGGTACCATATCATCATCAATTGGTTCACTTAGGATCTGGGTTCACCCTGCTCGAACCCCAAATTCACCCTGCTCGGATTCAGGACAAGTCACCAATCCACCCTGCTCAGATTGCTTGCCTCTTTCATCAACAACAATGACATAAGGAATGCATTTCACAAAACGTCAATGCAACAACAACATAATGTTTAAATTCTTCTCCCGACCCTAAACAAAATATGCATTGACCTAACGATAATAGCTCCCCTCCCGAACTATCATCCCATGACAACATACTCACAATTCATCAATATAATTCACGCTCATACAACAACATATCATCATCAAAATTCACAACAATTAACACAACATCATCATCACATATGCACATATTCATCATTCACCAAATACTCCATAAAAGTGATTAAAATCATATTTAATTGTTAAGTCATAACAAACATCATTTGAATAGTAACTAACACTGCATAACAGTACTCTAAACATCAACAAAAGTCGAAAGAATCAAAATAGGCAATTTAACATCATCAAAATAAGTATATACGCTCAATACAGACTCATGATGGGTTACCAGTCACAATAGTGACACCCGTGACCAACCTCAAAACTCCAGAACGTCATGCAGGTGGCGACCGTCTTGAAAGATAAGTCTGGGCAGCATGACGGTTTACCTGTCACGGTGGTGACGCCAGTCAGCGCCCTGGGATTTGCAGATTTTCATCTTCTGCAGTGGAGTTCAAAACAGAACTCTTTATTCTCATTCCAGCATCTAGAATCGATCCAAAAACATTACCCACATATTATATGTTCATCACTAACACCTAATTTCATCAAATCAACACATTTAGTTCATGGTTTTCATAAAATTATGTTATTCCCAAAACCTTCAAACACACAACAATGGTGAAAATATGTTAACTCATCAAAACAGAAATTTATTATACATCATGGCACACGAATTTCATCATCAAACATCATCACAACATCAATTCATTCACAAATAACAAAATTATATAAATTCCCAAAGCCCTATTGGAGGTTAAGGACTCCTCAATTCTACCCCTCATGCATATATCCATTATTGAGATAGTTCTTCCCCTTACCTGGTTATCCTAGCAGCAGTGCAAAAATTCTAATTTGATTCCTTAATCCCTTCCAAGTTCTTGCACTTCCTCTAGCCTCCTCTCTATTCTCCAAATTCTGATTTTACGTATGATAGAAAAACTTCCTAAAACTAGGTTATCTCCTAATTTATATAATTAGGGTAAATCTTGTTAAAATTATAAAATCACCTCTCACTTACTAACATTCTCACTCCTTCCTTTCCTCTATTTTTCATAATTCTGAAATCATCTCCAAACTCTCTATTTTTCATTTAATTAATTAAATTAACTAAAATTATTATTATTTTAATTACTAAAATAGTTCCTAATAATTCTAGCCCACTTCTACTAATCTTTAATTACTCCTACACCCGTATCTCGATGTCACACACCCCCATCATCCAAATTAATTCAATTATCACACATAATAATTAAATAAATATAAATCAAACAAAATAGTAATTCAAAAAATAGGGTGTTACATGAATCTTCAGGTTCTATCTTTCCATCTCTTCACTTGTTTTGCGAAAATTGAGGACAATGTCCGAATCAAGTGTAGGGGATGAGTTTTCCCATTTTTTAGTTAGAATTATTGTTTTTCTGAGTTTAAGATTTCCCTACTTTCTAGCTAGGATTTATATTGTTTTTTATTGTTTTTGTTGTTGTTGAGTCTATTGCATGTGTTGTCGAGTCATTTATGTGTGTGATTATGTTTGTGCTGTTTGTTCCCCCCATATTTTTGAACAAATTTTCTTTAAAAAAAAAGCTTACGATTAGTAGTTCACTAAGAAAGTATATCGGTTCCAAAGGAGGAAATACTAACGTTAAGGACATTGGGAAATTTTTAACAAAATCATTATTGTCCCAACACTTAAACCTCTCAAATAGGATATCGATTTAGATCCTCTTTGTACCGTAGTATTTGAATCCTTTTTGAAGTAATTTTCGAGTAGTTTATTTATACAGTCGGGAATAATCTAGATTTACACACTAAATTTTGGTTAGCCAAGAAAATTAAAGAGGGTGGTCAATAGAAAATGCATCTACTAAGTTTGGTAATCCTCGCCCGGTTACTTAGCCAACAGTGGTTGAACCCCAACGTCTACAAAAAAATTCAATAAATCATGCTTTTTTTTGTATGCTTATGGTCAAAAATCATTATGCAAGCATGGAAAAATAAATAAACAAAAATTTCTTCGGTTTTTCCTTACGTGTGTGCAATGATTATTCTTATATTAAATGCCTTAATATGATTGTCGAGAACGAAAGAAGATGAAAAGAATAAGGCTAAATAGACTTAGGTGTAAGGCCATGGTTTGAATTGGTATGTTTGGCAGGAGACTTTTGTCCACAACTCGCGGTTTGTGCTTTTACAATATCCTTGGAGTTAACTTGAGTACTTATAGAATTAACCTTTAGCCGATTTGAATTTTGGATCACGTATGAGTATTAGTGTTATTATTTCTCATGAACTCATTTCACATATATTTTGTTGCATTTACTTTCACTTTATGCAAGCTAAGTTGCCTGAGTAACGATTCAAGTGTGGGGGAGTTTGTAACATGTATTTTTAGTGTTCTAATTGACTAAATATTTATAATTTTAGTGTCATTTCGTGTAATTCTACTGTGCTATGCTAGTTTTGTGCTTTATAGTTTAGGCCTCAATCAATCGACAATGTATGCATTGAAAACGGAGAAAATAGCACAAAAAGGCAAGTTTCTGACTGTCATGACGGGTAGAAAAGGCATAACGCCCGTCATACCCCTCAACCAGCTGATCTTCATCCAAATAGAATGAGAGAGAATATCGCATGGAAGAGGTCCATGACAGGAAGACCCTCAGAAGCATGACGCTCATCAGGGCATATAAACTCAAGCCTCTCACTCAGCACGTCATGACAGGCAGACCGTCGACATCATGACACCTAGTTCAAGAAAAATAGGCAACGAACAACTTATATGTTTCACGACTTTCTCCACTTCTCTTAAACGATTTGCACCACTTTCTAAGCAAAAAGTCACCTATAAATAGCACTATAACACTTGAAACAAGGGATCCAAGTTGATTTTACAACACTCTATTCACTAGTTAGAGCATAAAGATCCCACATTGGGGTGTTTATGCAACTTTATTTTTCTGCAGTTGGAGCAATTATATTGTAGTTATTTTATTTTGTTGTTGCTGTTTTATTATTTTCTAAATTAGTGTTTCAATTTCTATTGTTATACCAGATCAAAAGTCTCCCTTCTGAGCAATTATTTTATGTAAGATTTTATGTTTCATTCATTTTACAGGTTCTTTACTTTGTTGGATTTTATTATGTCTTCATCAAATATGTTTTTAGTTGTTTATTCTTCAGTGTCTGAGTAGTCCAATTGAGTCTGAAACATGATGAGTGCTTTACCGGTTTATTTTATACGAGTTGCTTGAATATTTAATTGTAACAATTATAAAATGTTGTTTTGTAATTTCTATTTTTAAATTAGAAAATGTTTTCTACGGAAGTAGAAACATTGAGATATCGGTTGCGCATTGAAATGACGGAATTCGTATCTGACGTAGAAATTCAAACGATAGGTTCTAAAGGCATGCGAAAGTAGGGTCATAATTGATCAAGAAAATACATGAGTTTTTGTTATGAATTTTCTGTGCTGCGAAGAAAATACTCACTACGAAAGTAAGAATGCAAAGATACCGTTTACATACTGAAAGGGTGAAAAACGGTATCTGACATCGTTGTTCAAACGTTTAATATAAAAATTACAAAAGCATTTTTAAACAATCTAGAAGATATTTTTAACTTGTAAAAGAATTTTTAAACTCAATTTTTACACTACGAAAGTCAGTATTTTGCGGGTTTAAGGTCTGGTAACGTGCCGACAAAAGTGGGCGTTACCACTAGTTAATATTTTCTACAGATTGTAAAATCTCCGTTATAATTAAATGTTGCAATTTATATGAGTAAAACGGGTAAATATGAGCCTTGTTTCGGTCTCTCATTATTAATATTGAATTAAATCCATTATTTTCACTTTTTGCGTAAAACCAACCTTTTGAGTCGCCTTAGCTAAACATAGGAACAATAGATAGCGATAATTGTAGTTGGTTTATGTTGATTCAAAATCTTTTATACTACTATGATATAGTCGTACAGTTGTCGCCTATCAGTCCTATACTGCAATGCATACCGTGCCTCTGCTAAGATTGCTTGTAGAGTTATTGTCTCATGAGTTCATTCCAGAAACTCTTCGTTAGATATTGCCTCTCTCCCAATACCAACAATACGGTGACATGTCAGGAGTACATCCATAGTATGGTCCGCCTTCGTCTATTCCTCTTCTATTAATTCCTGATGAGTTGGCATATGGGATCTCCTTTTAACTATGGTGTCATGTAAGAATGAGACACTCTATAAAACCATTGGATGTAACCATATACAGTACTCCATGGATAAGGAGCTGACAAATTATGTACATCCTCTAGCACCAAGTGCTCATTGTAGTCTCTACAAATATCACATCAACATCTCTGCGAAGGCAGAGGCAAGAGCAGCAACTTTGGGGTCCTTAGGTATACCCTGCAAATACCCAAACTTTCATTGTACTCGCTCAGGTAGATGCAGGTGCATAAGTCGATACCTACAAGCAAACCATCCAGAGAACCAAGATATGGCCTCCAATGGACGTGTCTAAGGGTGCTCACCATACGGTGTGAAACATATATCATCCATCAGGGTGTGGTCAAGAGCAAGCTTGTATGACTCAACCACCGGATTACCTTTGAGTGGGATAATTTGGCATGTTTATGGCAAATCCTCAGTGTGGCCATCAACACACTCTCAACCAGCGATTCCTAGAAAATATTGGTGGATCCATGCCTAAAAATGGTTCATATGAAATATCCTTATTTGTGTAGAAAAAAATATTGTGATATAACTACCAGAGTGTAAATAAATTACCTAAAATAGACAGTTGTTTCTTGTCAATTATCTGATCTTCCATACATTATCTTCAACTAGTATGGAGCAGAAGTAAATCAAATAATATGCCCCCAATTGTAGTAGTTAATCCTCTTAAAGTCTTTGAAGTATTTAATATAGACAACTTCGCCATAGGTCACACTTTTGTCCACAAAAATGTCAGTACCAACCAAGATCAAGAAATATTTCCACAATACACATACTCTATGATAGAAAATTTGTGCCTCATCACTTGTAACATCCATAGTCGCATTAACGTGGTTAATATAATTTTGTGTTAGGCATGAGAATCTAGAATGGCACTTCCTATGGTCTTTTATCTCCTATCAGGCTTTACCCGGACCATCCCCTAATTGTGTCATCATCAGTTCGAGGACCTTAGGTCTAGTAATTCTGGAGTGATCCAACAATCTTCCTTTGATCGAAAAATTCAGGAGTCATGATACATCATCAAGTGTGATCGTTATCTCATCGTTCAGAAAATAAAATGACGACGTCTCTGCGTTCCATCTCTCAAAAAAATATTGTCAATAGACCATGGTCAATATAACCATAGATAGTCCTACTAAAGTCCTTTAGCTCAAACAACTCCAATACGTCCTGAAACCAAGGCTTATATGGATGTGGAAGCTTTGATATCTTTCTTCCATGGTTTATACATTTCAACGTGTGACATTATTGCAAAAAAAAATAATATCAAAGTTAAACAGTTGAATTAGTATAAATCAAATTTCTAAAAGAGTAATAAAATATTTATGCTACCTCTCCCCCCAACACGTGAATTGTAACGTCGCGTGCATATAAAGGAAGTAATGAATTGTCTTTGCGACCTCTCGAAAAACTAGCAGGTGCAGCATCATCATGTTTGGCTGCAGGATGCGAATCATGCACATGTACATCAACATGAACAAGAAGTATGTGCTTTGTCATGAGGCAGCGATACATGCTTCCGGGAAGACGATCCCTCGGCAATAAGTGATGATTCTCTAGCTGCAGGTCATGAGAGTCTAGCTGTCTCCCTCCATACTGAGACATATTGGGTCACTCGACCATATCTGTATCTCTGTTGTTTGTCAACCATATTTTCTATAGAATTAAAAAACAATGTATCAGAAAACAGAGTTAAAAAAATGAATGCATGACAGAAAAATATGGATTTTGTTATCAGTACCAATGATCCGGATTTCAAAATCCATACTAAGACGAACTAGATCATAATGCACCCATGAATGTACCCTAACCTCAAATGACTCAAAGTCACACCAAATCTTATTATGAACAAACAAACAATACATTTCTATTGAATATATCCTAATGTATCCTATGAGTTGCATGCATCACAAATTAAAAAAATAATAATAATAATAAAAAATAAGGTTATGAGAAATTTACTAAATGTTAGAGATGTTTGTATTTAAAATGAATGGAGATGAGTAGAAGCTAATGAGATCCTAGGTTGATGGAGAGATGTTTGTGCTTGCTCCTTGAGAGAAAGATTGTAACAATGTGGGATGCTATGCTTCTGCATTTGTTTCAAATGGAAGAGAAGGAAGAGGGAAAGACAGGGTGTGATTACTTAAATGAAAGCATTTGGATTTTGAAATTTGTATGTTTAATACAGAGTTTGAAATCCTAAAATTTCTTTTACTTTGATTTGGCCGTTGTTCTGAGGCTGGGTTGTTGTGGTGTGTTGGAGTGCCTCCGGATTCCAAAATCGGTAAATTTCTTACTTGTATTTGACGTGTTTTTGGGTGCATCCAGATTCCAATTTTCAGATTTAAAGAGTATTTTATAATTCTTGCCAAGGTGCGTGAGTAAGACATGAGATGTAATGAACAATTTTCTTTTTACGCGTCCGTATTCAAGTGAGGTGCATAATTGTCTGAGTTCTTATGAATTTGATTCTAAAACATTCATTAATCCATTAAGTATTTACTCATTACCGTTACTTTTAAAGTTTAATCCTGGAATTGAAAAATTGCGCATGTCATAATAACTGTTTTGATATTTTGAATATTTGTGAAATCCAAAACTGAAATGTCATGCCTTGTTATGTTATTTGATTCATCAAACTGGAATGCAATGCAATGCGCCAAAAACTAATGACATCAACATTATGAAAAAAAAGATATGTAAATTAGATTCCTTTAAAGTGAGCTGAACAACTATGGTGAAATCTAGACAGATTGCTTTAATTAAAATCATATAAACAAACACAGCAAAATCATTTAGCAGTCTATCGGTCTTCTATGACTCTGCTTCGCATTTTTTCTCCGTAAACTCCATCTCTCTTTAATGTCATTTGTGTTAGCGTCAAAACTTTGATCAGTTTTTTCTTGAATCTCTTCCTTGGACTTTTCAATCTCATATCCTCCTCTAATTCTGGCAGTTTCTGCTTGCAAATCAGTTATAAGCATTTCAGTTGTCTTGGCAGTGATTCCTCTCAGATACCATGATATGGGAGGTGGAGGGACAATCGCAGGTTGAAGTATTTGTTCTAGACGAACTTTAGACCCGATTCTTCCTTTGCCTCTCGTACACATTTTATAGTCTTCCTTTGTTAAGGGTTTAAAAGGATAACAGGTTGCTTCATCGACAAATAAAGGCTCGACCCTCCAGTGGCCCTCAAATTTTTTCATGAATCCTGTCTTGGTTTGCTTGAACTTCATCTGATACAAAAATTACGGAATAGCATGTTAGATATACATTTGTTTTTGTTAGATGAAGTACTGACACACATACAGACATCAGACACGGCCTCAACACTGACACGTCGAGACCTATAATAATTTGTGTCGATACCATTTTGTTGCTCACCCGCCTTAAAGATTTGCAGTCTAAGGGAGGTGACGTTATATGTGTTGAAAATAATTATGTGCAAGTGCGACAAATATGGAATTCGTTCATCATATTATATATGAAAAAGGGATAGATCCTTACGGAATAGTCATTTCTGTTTTGATCAACCAAAACATTTATAGAAATAGTTCCAGACCACCAAAGAAATTTCCAAATAGCTGCTTGTTCAAGATCAACCACTTGTCTATGACCCTCATCAACCAAAACTTTCCTGGATATAACTTCCTGAACCAAGAAAGACATTTCCATTTTAAATTGAAGAACTTTATAACTGATGAACAGTACAAACTAGAAGTCCAGCAGAAGAAATATTTGAAACAGAATGTTTATGTTTTGATACCAATGTATTTGAAACATTTTTTTTGGAAGGTAGTTACAATTTTAATCAAACACATTGAGAAGATTCGTAGATGAATGAAGTTACCTACTTTGATATTTTTGAAAACTCTTCTATTGTCAGGATCTGTTACTATATTATATACTGCATCAGGGGGAAAACCAACATCAACTTCTACATTGAGGTTACAAAGAGAGCCTTTGGGAACAGTCACCTGCCAAAAACAATCATTTACAGAAACATAAACAGACATAGATATTTCAATTGTCTCTTAAAGGCATATGAGAGTTAAGTTTAAAGTTTTCTAAATCTAAGCAAAGTTGAATAAACCTTAATAGACACTTCAGTTAAAATTTAAAAAGTATCTTGAAGTTTAAATCAATATAAATGTAGCAATGACACTTAAAATGGTAAGCATGTGTCTGAGTGTTCAAGACGACAGCACCTAAATCAATACAATCACTTTTTTTCTTCTCAAATTATTATTTGTACTTGCTAAAAAGTACAATGATAGTAGCCCTGTGTTTGTGGGATTGTCTGGTGTTTAGAGTGTTTTGATAGTGGTTAGGGTTAGCTCACGCAGGAAGGTAAGGAGCTCTGAGTGTGGTTTTCAGGTAAAAGATTTGATCCCCTCTCCCTTCAAGGAAGGAGATATATATAGGATTCCACTAGGCCTAGGCTTTTAGAGCCAAGGAGCGGTCATTCCACTCTTCCTTCATAAACGTGGAGTATGTGGGAACTGTTTCTCCTATAATCATGGAGAATATGACTTTTGTCCTTAACGGACAACTTCAACCCGTCGGCACAGGGACACGTCATTACCCCCGTTCACTAAACAGGTGGATCATCATGCAATCACTTCGGGTGGCCCAAGCCCAATCTGGGCGCCTTACGGTATACCCTGGATGCCCTGTGGCGCAACTGAGATACCCTCCCAGCGTTCCTTCGGATGACCTATGGCGATACTGCGGTACTCGTCCAGCGCCAATGAGTTTGACTTGTCTTGCTCCCTCGTGGACTATCCTCTTTTAGACCTAATAAAATTATCCCGGTACATTATTCATATCTATGTGTTCGTGTTGGTGTTGGTGTTGTATTTGGTGTTCTTGTCTGTGACAGTGCTTCTTAGATAGAAACATGTTAAAGAACAACCTTTTAGGAAAACTACTAGTCTATCTACATTCAAAACAGCCGAAATTCATTAATAATTTGTTTTATCAAGAAATCAAATTTTCCAAAACAAAAAACAAATCTGATATAAATAAACCTCCTCACCTTTATTTCTGATGGCTTATCAACCCAAGAAGAATTTTCCTTCCATGCTTGCAGTTGCTCATTTAGTTCAGCTTCAGAAACACTAAAAGTTCCACTCCCATTTCTCTGATCAGATCTTCCCCAATGCATTCCCTCATGTTTTGCTAATCTACTCAGCTGATTCTGTAGTTGACAAATAATCAGTTAAGCGCAAGTAGAGGTTCGTTCGTACTAAATTTTAAGAAGCGGAATTGGTGATTGACCTTTACAACATTTTGAAACTTGTGAGGGAGCTGCACAAAAAATTTAGATATTGCAGGATTCAATCTTTTTTGAAACCCATCTTTTTCATTCTTCCTGACATCTAAGCCGAACTTTGTACCCTCTGACTCGCCCATCATAAGAACCTGAATTTAAAAACAAATAAGTTAAGCAGCAAGTTCATATTACAAATACATAAGTGCTAGACGATCTTCAGACAAGTTTTAAGGTTCTATTTTGTCCAAAATTTATCAACTTCCGGTTTTAAAAATAGGTCTGCCCTCGTGGTTGAGTCACCGTCAGCCCCATTTTAATGATGTTTTCTACACTATCAAGGATCCCAAACGTGACAGTGTCACGATTTAAAACCTGGGTTACAGTATTCCCAGTTTAAGATTAGGTCTACAATTGCAGTTGAGGATGCATAAACTGCATATAATAGTTTTTCAAGGTCCCAACTAGCGATTGTGTCACAATTTAAAACCTTGGTTATTATTCTCTTGGCCTAAAAATAGGTCCGCAATTGCACTTGAGACTACATCAGATGCATTTAACCGTGACTTTGCGCAATATGAAGGATCAAAAACGTGATTGTGTCGCAATTCAAAACCCTAGTTTTGTTAAATTCTCGGTTTAAAAATAGGTCTGCAATTGAGGCTGAGGTTGCATAAGCCGCATTTAGCTGTGATTTTCAGCAATATCAAGGATCCAAAACGCAATTGTGTCACAATTTAAAACCCTAGTTATATTAATGATCTAAAAATATTATAGCATTAAAATCAACAACAAACTAATTCAGGAGTTCAAATTACAGTGTTTCCATTTTCAACAAAACATAGTAATTTTATCCAATCATAAAAGGTATAAAATTCCCATAACATAACTCATCACCAAGTTTAAGCACAAAACTCAAGATAATAAACTCGTACCCAAATTTAGAACAAACACAATCAATCAGAAAACACAACAAAACAATAGCAAAAATCAAAATGGCTAATAAAATAATAATATTGAATTTGTTATAAGAGATTGAAGTGAAGAAACTTACAAGGTAAAAACTATGATGAAGCTAGAACTTGACTGGATTTTGAAAAGTATGGTTGAAGAATGGGCGATGAAGATAAGTAAGAGGAAACCACGTGCTATACATGTTCAATTTGTCTGCGACCCAACTTCACACGTTTTTTCATACTTTAATAATTTATGTTAGGTAAAATATAGTTTTCGATTTAATTTGGTCACCTTAAATAAATAAATGAAAATATTAATTAGGTATATGCACTATTACTCTTTCTCTTGCTCTAGATTTCTATTTACATGCCACTTTTAAATATTTTATACATATTAATCCAAATAATATATTTTATTATTGTTAATATTTTTTTGTAATATCCTTAATTATTTAATATTTATTTATTTATATTCTTTTATAATAAATAATTAAAAATATTATTGACAAATTTAAATTCAATGCTACATCAAATTTTTAAAATAAATAAATTGAAAATATTTTTTTTTCAAACACGACATATTAAGGGTGCGTTTGTTTCGGTGTTATTAAAAAAATTTCTGGGATTAACTTTCCTGAAAAAATTTCCTTGGCAAATGTAATAATAAGTGTTTGGTTAAAAGTATAATTTATTGGGAATATTTTTTTGAAAATTCCCAGAAATAATTAAAACATGTTTGTTTCTTAACGTATATTCTAAGGAATTAATGTTAGAATTATAAAAATACCCCTGTGTCCATAAAGTAGCCAAATAGATAATTAATATCATTAGTACCAATTAATTTATACAATTGGTCATGTATTTATAATTTATAAATAATTGAATTCTCTAAAAAAAATCTGAATAGTCTCTAAAATAAGAAAATAATTCATATATATTTATCCATTAGTTCATACGTAACTTTCTCATATGATCCATTAAATAAATAATTCATATATTTCAATCCATTAATTCATATGTAACTTTCTTATATAATGACTTCACATATCTAACAGAAACTTTTGAAGTTACAAATATAAACAAATATAGTGTTGATGAAACTTGACTAATAAATATAGATATAAGAGTTTATCACATTTGTCTTTTACATAAAAAATTCTGCATTTTTAATGAAATAACTGTATAGAAATAATGTTGCAGTGATAACAGAATGGAACATATCACAGTTATACTCAAAATTAAATTTTTTCATACAAGAATAATTTCAAAATCCATCAAAATTAAATATAATAAAGTGAAATAAAGACAAATACAACTAAACAATAAAACTCATCAAAAACAATCCTACATGGGTTTTTTCTATTCAATTCAAAATATTAACTACTCAAAATGATATTAAGATCAATTGTTACTTAAAACAATGTGCACAAATTCCTTTTTCAATTCTGGAGTATCCATAGAGAAAAAACAATCACAAAGATTGTTATCTTTAGTAATAAGCATAGCAGCCCTCACAACATCTACGACGGTCAATCCTTCTATTCCTTTTAATATGAAGACAATTTGATTCCTTCTTTCAGCTGTGTGCTTCTCATGCAAAAAACAAGAGGATAATTGTTGCATATTCTCAACACTGCTAGCATAAAACTCACCTAACTTGTTCAATGAAGTTAACAAGCTATCAGAAGCAGCAACATCATCATTATACTTTACCCTTTTTCCTCCACGCTTTCCGGTCCTATGGTTAGTAGTATCTCGTTGTGATTGAATTGTTGGATTTTCCGGAGTATTATTGTTAGATGTGGGTGTTTCTAGTACTTGTGTCTCAAAATTCTCTTCATTTTCATTTAAATTAATTTCTGACTCGCCCCTTTGCGTTGATGAAAAATACTCCTTCTCCATTTGAGCAGACATATCAACGGTATCTTCTGCCATATTACCAGATGCTTTATCTTTTCCAAATGCAATATCCAAGGCATTAAAGTGTGGAAATGGTTTTCCATACAAGCCAATTGCAGTTGGGTGAGACTGTGTTGAAGTAAAAAGTGTTTAGAAATATAAATTTAATTCAAAATATATATACTATAAATTGATAAAAGTAAAAATAGTATGATATGTATTACCTTGCACCATTGACTATAAATCTCCTTCTCTACGACAATCATCTTTCGAGTATCATCCCACCCGAAACCACTTGCAGTTGGACCCAACATGTCTCTAATTGCAGAATATTGTGTTTTAAGACGTTTCACTCTTGATTCAATATGTGGATTAGCTTTTAATGTGCAACTTGGAAACTTGTCGTGAATAAATTTCTCTAATACTTTAGTATATCTGGGTTTGAATGAGCCTGCATCAGCCTTCCAATCTTCGTCCACCAATTTCAACAATCCTTGCACTAATAAGGCATCTTCTTCAGGAGTCCATTGTCGCTTCGTACTCTTTACAATTTGACTTTCAAAGGACCCGTCCATCTATTCAACAACTCAACAAGTGTGCATGTCAAAATTGATGTAATGATATAAAGAAATTAAACCACATAGATTATACAACTACATAGTTAAAATTCAAGCAGGGAAATCTTAGTATTTTTAAGTTTAGCTTTGTATGCAATGAAACACTATAATGCATATAAAAAAATACTTAGTAGGGATACAAATACAATTTATATTATGATTAGTAACTGCAAACTACAATCTGCTAAGACAGAAAGCACTAATCTAGTATGCTTTCCATAAGAATTTTTAAATCATTTAGAACATATAAATGTAGAGTAAATAATTCTTCAAAATTCAATATGGACAATTTACAAAATTATATAACTTGAATATCAATCGCACTATTTTGCAAGAGAAATATACCATTTAATATAGCAGAGTTAACAACAATAAATCGAAAAATGTAAATTGTATTAAACTGAAACAAGAGAGAACTAAAATAGAAATTTCAAATAACAAACATTAAATTTTTCATTGATTTCCACCTCTCCACTTATTAAATATTTCAAGTGAAAAATCATCTCTCCATTGACTCCATTGAGTACTTGTCTCCACTGTTGTTATCATGTCACCAACCATGAATTCATCTGAGAACTCATCATATCCGAAATTCCTTTCTAAAGGATCCAAAACCATTTCTTTACGAATATGGTTATGTAGAAGACAACAAGCAGTTATTATTCTTCCTGGAGTTTTTAAAGGATAAAATGATTTCTCTCTCAATATAGCCCAGCGTCCTTTCAAGAGTCCAAAACATCTTTCTATTACATTTCTAGCTGAAGAATGTTTCATGTTGAAAAATTCTTTAGCGGTAGCTGGTTGTAACCCATTCCTCCATTCACTAAGGTGATACCTTTGACCTCTGTAAGGAGTAAGAAATCCTTCTCCATTCATATAACCGGCATCACATAAATAATAAAACCCTATCATAAATAAAAATAAATTTAATATACATAAATTATCCAAAATGTGTTATTTATGCGCATTTATACTATTATACCTTGAGGAACCTTTAAACCATTTGGTCGAGAAATAGCATCTCTAAGGACTCTTGAGTCAGCAGCCGATCCCTCCCAACCGGGCAAAACATATATAAATTGTAAGTCAGGTGAACATACACCTAACACATTTGTAGCTATCTCACCTTTTCTTGTTCTGTATCTACCTTTGTCCGCTTCAGGCACATTGACCTTAATGTAAGTTCCATCAAGAGCTCCTAAACAAATCTTAAAGTATTTCCATCTTTCATCTGTGTTGCTCTCCAAAATTGGTTGAGGTTGTTTTAACAATTCTTTGTGACACCTCAAAACCGCCAATAATACATTTATAAAATGCCTACTTATCGTTTCACCGGACCTCACAAATTGTCTTCGAATCATTCTATTCTTAACGTGATGTGCCAAAATATGTAAAAACATGGCCACCAACTCCTCAACACACATATGTCGAGTAGGAAGTAGTCCACCGGTAGTTGTCAACATGTCACATAATTTATGAAAAGCATCCCTATCCATCCTTGTATTCTCAATACAAGGTAAATCACTCATGTAAATAATTCTACGAAAATGAACTTCTCTAATTAGACTTCTTTCGTAACAATCCCATGACCTTTTTCGCTTTTTTGAGTGTTTACTTAAAGCAATATAGCATAACACAATTGTCATCAACATAAAGTAATTCAACATCTCCATATAAATTATAAACATTGTTATGGTCCTTTTTTTTTCTTTCACGCACTTCCATCAATCGTGTCATGATAAAAAAAATGAGAGCATATCTGATATATCTGGAAATAGAATTGAATTAATTAACCTATTGATAAAAATTATGACAGATATAAAAATATTATATGCATATTTTTTTATTAGTAATAAGCATAATGCAGTAAAGATTTATGAAGTAATTGTATCACGGTGTGCAATATAAATCTAACTACTTTGGCTATTTTAATTTGATATTTGTTGTAGTTTTTATCAAATAGCAGTGTCAAAACGTAGAGGAATTTTAACAAACGACTTCAAGGAAATTAAGTACCAAGCACACTAAAAAGCATCCAAGCACCAAAAACTTTTGGCTGTGAAATCTTAAATAAAAATGGAAGATTAAAATAAGATTAAGAATATACCTTAAACAAGATTGAGAAATCCACAGCTGACAAGAAGAAAGAAAACAATTAGATATTAAGCAAAACAACAATTTATAGAGCACTGAGAAAGTTTTAGAGGGAAGATTAGGCGGGTGAATCAAAGGGTAGAAAAGAGTTTTCATAGGAGATAATGGGTTTATGGTTCCTGGGAATAAAACTTTCCCACCTCCATCTCACGGGAATAAAAAAGTCTGAATCGTGAAGAGAACGTGGGTATTTGTCTTTCTGGGAATTATTTATTCCTAGGTTTATTTTTCTATTTCAATGTACCAAATGTAGGAATAATTAATTCCAGCATTTAATTCCCAGGATTGTTTTTTCTATCCACTAAACAAACGCACCCTAAATGACTTGTTATGTTATGGAAAGAAAAAGAAAGTGTGGATAAATGAATTCTTTTAATACGATAGTGAGAATTACACATGCAGTCGAGTGAGAGGGAACTTTTAAGATTAACACTCCAACCTTCAAGTTAAGTGATAGAAAAATAGTTTAAAATTGAGAATGAGATCATACATGCGAATGGTGTATGGTGAAGCTTATACGTGGGAGACGATTAAAATCGCCTCTATATGCACTACAACATTTTTCACTTTCGACAACAGAATAATATACAACGGTTTATAAACCATAGTTTATAGGTGTAACAGGCTGCGTTTTTTTATTCATAGACAAGATTTTAGATTTTTTTTAGAAAAATGTCGCTTATTAACTTTAAAGCGCAATTTTAAATGCTATTTTAGATTTTACTAGAAAAATGTCGCTTATTAACTTTAAAGCGCGATTTAAAAGTGTTGCATACCTATGCACCTTAAGCAACGATTCTAAAAATGTAGTCATTCGTTATTTAAATGGCAACGCTTTAAACGTGTGGCTATAACGTCTTTTAATAAATTTTTTTCTTTAAAATTTGAATTCAAATAAAAAATGATACACGGGAATTCGAACCCTCGTCCTGTATGCGTTTAAAAGTTTTTTCTGTTTAAATTTTAATTTTAATAAACAGTGGCTTAAATTTAAATCTAAAAAATCGTAACCCAAATCTTAGGCAACACTTTGGAGTTGTTGCTTAAATTAAACCATAGTCTAAACTAAAACGATAAACTGTGGCCTGTTCACAGATTTTAGACGACGTTTTTGTATTTATGTGGGCTAAAGTATAAAAACAGTGCCCTATGAAAATAGGCAACGAACGTTTATTCAATGCTTGAAAAATCGTCCCTAAAAACCTTAGGCTACATATTCCTATTTTAGGCCGCAAATTTTTGTTGTTGCCTAAACTCAATTTTGTTGTAGTGATAACCCAACGTGAAAGACGAGGAACCGTATGATCAAATCCGACAACATGTGATGTTTGGATGATGGAATCAAGTGTTTGGACATATGATGGAAGGTAAAGGGCGAACATGGCTAACTTTAATATTGGGCAGGTTGGTCGTGGCTTCACTTTCCCTTATCTGCCTATGGTGGACCCGGAGATAGTTGAACATTACTAGGATGATCTGAGGGTTCTTCCTTGTATTAAAGCCTTTAAGGCCATGAACGGAGGAAGATTAGTGATGGCCAGGTTAGATAGTACCACTACAACAGTTTGTTGTAGTGTACCTTAAGTCTCAGGTACTTTCTAGAACTCATGGTTGTGATTTTATTTTTGTTGACAGTGTGGAGGAAATGGTTTGAAGGGAACAACAAGGCATTGAGCTTCCTATTTATGCTAATTGATACCACATGGTATATGGGGAGATACTAGGGAATGCATTTGTTTTCAATGAGGCGCGTAGTTTGGAAAATGCTCATTGGTATGTCGACCCTCTTAGAATTAGTCGGTCTCTCAGGTAAAGTCTAGTAAGAGGTTGTATAGTTCTTTCGACAGATGTTTTGTGCCTCTTCATGAGTGTTTCTATTCTAGAATGGGGTTTAGAATTTCTTTCAATGACTTTGAAATTGGATTTTTAAATCATAGGATTGCTCCTTCCCATTTGAACCTAGTGAGTTTGGCGTATGTAAAAGTATTATAATACTGGTGTGAATATAGGAGTGAAGTACCGACTCTAAAGTTATTCTTTCACTTATTCAATGTGTAGTGTACCTCCTTCAAAGCGTAGCAGGGACAAGGTTTTCTTCCTCTATGTAAAGTGGAGAAAATGTTTGACGTTTTTCAATAGCTTGAAGAATTTCAAGACCGGTATTTTCTAGTTGTACCCTAAAGTCACGAAGCCCACTAGAGTCTATGCATTCTTTTGGAGCATCTTTCGTCATGTCCCTCTGGTTCAAATACATTTATATATAAAGACAGATATTTCAAGTATTTGAATCCAAATCATTTCTTGAAGACTTCGAAAATAATGGATTTCCTCTTGAAGAAACTGACCCTAAATTAAGATGATTTGAAGTCAGACCTTGTTGCTTTCTGGGAGAGCTTGGGTTTCATGAAAGAGTTCAAACCTTCATATGTACTGGTGTCCTAACACAAGAGGTGGTACATTGATACCCGGTCCCTAGTAAAGGAGATTAACGTGCAAGAAAGGATAGAAATCTTTGGTGAGAGAATGGAATCACCTTTTATACATGTCTTTAATGTTGCTTTAATACTTGGTATTTGAAAACAAAATGGATTAGTATCAATCTTCCTCGGACATGTAATAAGAAACCAATGACAAGCGAGGTGAAATTTATGTGGATCGTTTGAGGGCAGACGACGACGACTATGCAAAAAGGGACAAATGTAAGAACATGGGTCAGGATGGACCCCCTGGAAAAATTCCAAGTCGACCATGCCAAAGGTTGAAAAAATGACCATGAAGGGCAACCACTGTACGACTCCCACCTATTCCATGTAGAAGTTCCATATGACCAAAGGGTCTTGTATTGCTAAATAAGTCCAGTCCTGTTTTCTAAAAGGGGACTATAAATATTTTTAGCAACAAATCAAGATCGGGAGGTGATAGGCGATGGGTGAAATAGTCTGACAGATACGTCAGGACACTTCCGTGTTATCCATAGGTGCTTTTAGCCAGATAGATCTTTTTACCCTGGATAGTTAGTAAAGGGATAAAGAACCCCTGATGGTGTAGGGTTGTTTGAGGTTTTAAAGTTGTTGTGGTGTTAGAGCAAGCTCACATATAGATGGTGAAAAACTTTATATCTAGATAATTTCTGAGTAAATTAAATGTATCTACTAAACCTTATGGCTGAGGTATTTAAGCAAACCTCTTGGGCTTGGATCTTAGAACCCAATAAAGTGACTTCAATATTCTTCTCTCTCAAGAAAGTGACTTCCTTCTTTTATTTTCCTTCCCTTACCATTACTAAGTTGGGACACATCATTCCCCATGTTTTCATAAGTGGGTGAGTGATTTGATCAAAAGGGGAACACTACAGATCATGGGTGCACATTGTGATAAACGAGTGACTAGAAGCCTTGCTTTGGGTGAGGGTGTTATCCACCCGCCCTTGATGAATCTTGTGTTGCCTCTTGTATATCCTATGCAAATATAGTAATACACAGTCCCTCGAGTTTAAGGGATTATAAATGACGAAATGATTTTGTCTCGAGCTTCTCTACAAAACTCTAAGTTGAGTCCCTCAAGAGAGACTTTTAAGTTGAGTCCCTCGAGAGAAACTTTTAAGTTGAGTGTCTAAGGAGAGACTTTTAAGTTCAGTTCCTTAGGTGAGACTTTTAAGTTGAGTCCCTTAGGCGAAACTTTTAAGTTGAGTCCCTTAAGATAGACTTTTAAGTTGAATCCTTCAAGCGATACTTTTAAGTTAAGTCCCTCAGGCAAGACTTTTAAGTTAAGTTCCTTAGACAAAACTTTTAAGTTGAGTCATTCAGGTGAAACTTTTAAGTTTAGTCCCTCAAGCAAGACTTTTCAGTTGAGTCCCTCAGGCGAGACTTTTGAGTTGAATCCCTAAAGTGTTACTTTTAAGTTGAGTCCCTAAGGCGAGACTTTCAAGTTAAGTCTCTCAGGTGAAACTTTTAAGTTGTGTCTCTCAAAAAAGACTTTTAAGTTGAGCCACTCGGGCGAGACTTTTAGGTTGAGTCCCTTAGGCGAAACCTTTAAGTTAGCCCTTTATCCATATTGCTCTTTAGGTATTAAAGATCTTCCAATGGAAGTCCATCATTTGGATTCCCTCTAAGGGTGGCAAGGATCTTCCAGTGGAATTCCATCATTTACATTGCCTCTAAGGGCGATAAGGATCTTCTAGTGGAAGTCCAACATTTACATCGCCTTTGAGGGTGGAAGGATCTTTCATTAGAAGTCTAGAATTTACATTTCCTATGAAGGCGACAAGTATCTTACAGTGGAAGTCCAACATTTACATCGCCTATGAGGGCAACAAAGAACTTTTAGTGGACGTCCAACATTTAGATTGGCTCTGAGGGAAGTAAGGATCTTCTAGTGAAAGTCTAGCATTTACACTGCCCATAAGGGCTACAAGGATCTTTTGGCAGAAGTCCAACATTTATATGAACTAAGAAATGGGTCTACTTTATGTGAATATGGTAATCAACAGTTTTAAAGTTATTTTGTACATTAGTGGGATGAACACCTTTAACCTAATTCAAACATATAACAAAAAACAACTAATTGTAATAGTATCTTAAATTAAATGAGTTCCATGTTCTTGGGATGATTCGTTCGTTCAACTCTTCGAGTTTGTAGGGTCCATGGGATAGTTTTTGACATGTGCGATATGGACCTCTCAATTAGGTTGTAGTTTCCCCAGTTGGGCTGACACGATAACATATCTGAGTACGAGGTTGCTCTCATATATTTCTCTCGGAACCACTTTTGAGTTGTACCTTATGGTTTTCCACAGCTTGGCAGAAAACTTCTTGACATAGGCGACATATTGGGCAAGACAAGGTCGAACCTAGAGCTCTGAGATATATTTTCCATGGATACCCTAAAGGAGTCAAAGCTTATAGGTTGTGTTGCCTATAGCCAGGTCACAAGAGGTGTATCACAAGTCGAGATGTAGTTTTCAATGAAGCTGCGATGACTTTCAAGAAAACAGATGACATTGGTTGAAGTTCGAAGATCTCTAAAGAAAAGTTGGAATAGGAAGAGATTCTTATTGAGGTAGAGCACAGTGATGCTGAATTGCATAACCCAGATAAAGTCGAAGAAGAAGCATAAGCTGCTGTCGAAGATGAGGAGACTGATAATGACTACCTGCTGGCAAGAGATATGTCGATAAGAGTCATCAAGCCACCTCAGAGACTTGGTTATGCAAATCTCATAGCTTATGCCTTAATATCTGCAAGTGAGGTTTTTGACGAAGAACCTAGAGACTATAAGGAAGTTATGAGGAGTCGAGATAAGACTGAATGGATGAAAGCCAAGGATGATGAGATGAAATTTATCCATGATAATAACACTTGGGAGCTAATCGAGAAACCTATAGGGGCTAGGTTAGTCAGCTGTAAGTAGATTCTTAGGTACATAAACGGGTCTTTGAGGCGAGTCCTGATTTATGGTGGAGCCTGTGGTGATGATAGCAAAGTCGAAATCGAAGGATTTTTTGACTTTGATTATGCAGGTTGTATGGATTCCAGAAATTCTATTTATAGATATGTGTTCACTATGTTTGGCACAACAATCAGTTGGAAAGTAACACTTCAGAAGGTTGATGTCTTATCAACCACTGAAGCAGAGTATATCGCCCTCACTGAAGCTGTGAAAGAAGCATTGTGGATTGAAGGTTTTTCTAAGGAGCTGAAACTTCAAGGTTGAATTATCGTTGTTAAATGTGACAGTCAAAGTACAATACACCTGTCAAAGAATTCAGCCTATCATGAGCGAACCAAGCATATCGATGTGAGGTTGCACTTTTTCAGAGATATAATCGAGCGTGGAGAAGTCCAAGGGCTGAAGGTTTTGACTGATGACAATGATGCAAGTAGCAAGTTTTTCCATTGTGTGTAGTTGATAAAGTTGCATAATGAAAGCTAGTTTGTTCCCTTGTTATAGAGTTTGTCCCAAGGTGGAGATTTGTGGTATTCAGATTGAACTCTAGTGTCAACAAGGGTGGCTTCATGGTTCTACAGGAGTTGTATATGATGTACTTAAAGTTTGTTCGAGCATAATGACGAAATATAGTAACTTTTAATTTAAGTTAGTATGTCGAATTGAGCTTTGTTTCTAAGGCCAATTTTTAAGTTAGTTTGTATCCTAAGTTAGCTTAGTAGTCTATAAATAGATTAGTTCTCTCAGGTTGTTGAGAGAGGTTAATTGTTGGTATTCACTTGTAATCTTTGAACCCTTATTGAGAATAGAAAAATAGACTTAACCAATTCTTATTCTTCTTCTTCCTTCTTTTCTCCCTTTTGTAAAATCTAATAGGGTTTCTTGTGTTTGTTCAAGAAACTCAATCTTTTTCTCATATTTTGGTTTTTACTTGGCGACATCAATTCACAACAATAAGGATAAACAAAAGGAACATGAGGCTTGTGGTCAAGCTTATGGAAGAAATTTAGTCTTTGAGGAAGAATCTAGTAAAATATTTTCGTAAGAACCTTTAAGCTAAATGAGCCTTAAAAGACTTAAAACCTAGGTTAATTGCCCAATGGATTTTTCAATTAGCCTTTGTACTTGCATGCATCTAGATTCTTCTGAAAATTTCTTTGTCCTTATACTTCCTATTTAAGAAAATGGTTGAGGATAAGAAATGACTTAAGCATGAAAGAAGTTTGATAAGCCTGGCTTTTATATTGTTTTAAGCTTGTTATCATTAGGATTTCTTTGTGTTTATTTGATTTTGTTTCCATTTTATGCTATGATGGTTGTTTCTTTCATATATTTCAAAAATAACAAAGGTTGAAGGATTATGGCATATATCCAAGTGATCAAGACCAAGACCATAGATTCCTAAAGAAAATAGTATAAAACAGAGAAGTTGAGCATGAAACAGAGAGAAATGCAGGTGACCTGTATTTTTGCATTACACCCGTATTTTCTCAAGACTAAAAAATGATCAAAAGAGCATAGGAGGCAGAAAACAAAGGGACTTTTACGCCTCTCTAGTACCCCTCAAATATGGACAATTTTCCTTTTACAGGTGACCCGTATTTCTTCAATACTGGCATAAAAGTCCCAGAGTCCCGACCTTTCAGCTTTTGGACTATTTTGTCCTTACTTTCAATTGTTATATACTTAATAGACATGATTTAATTTTGTGCAATTACCCATCTCGTATTTAAGGGTTGTAGGCTATAAGTAATAGCATTAAACATCATTTGTACTATCTCCAGTTATATTTAGAATTCATAGATACTAGTTTATATTGTACTATGTTTTTCTCTACTACACCATTTTTAATTTGTATTGTCTTTATCTATTAGTCTTATTATTATATGCTTTCTATTCATAAGATAATGATTTAAGTTTATATCATTTCCATGAGAACATTTTAGTTCTAGGATTATGAAGATTTTCTAAATGACAAACTCAATGTAAATCCTATTTCCATACCCTGTCGTGTGAACCTTAATGAATACTCTAAATTTTAAGCTTTTTAACGAATGTGTCTATGAAATTATAGACAACTTTAGATATCAATCAATAAACTGAAAGGCAAATAATGATGTCTGATATATAAAAGCCAGATAATTGAACAAAAACATTAAAATAGTGGTAGTTCAACTAAGAAAGTTCTACCCTAAAAAATAGCTTTTCTTAACGAGTCTTAACATTGAATCAACCATTAAAATAAGGGGGTTCAGTGGTCTAAGATACCATTCCATATTCTGAAAGAAGATGTGATTTACATTTTTCTATTTAAAAATATAACCCTCATGACAAAGTATGAATGACGATATACAGGGTTTGTCTTATATAGGAATCATAATCTTAGGACTAATCTTTATTTAAATTATAATCTTCAAAATAAATATACAATCAAATATCAATTCCATTTTAGAAAACAAAAATAGAAAGTAAAATCAATAGTCATATTAGTCCCAGAGGAACAATATTTTACTACCCATTAGGTCTTTATGGTGTAAGTCTCATTTCCTGTGGTAGCTCAGATCTAGCATAGTCCTTCCCAATTAGGGGAGACCCCGTCGTCCACATCATTATTCTCTATTAAATAATCCATTCTTAGCACTAGGTTGCTAGGTTGGAAACTTCAGAGCCTAACTTTTTTGTTGTATTTGGCAATGGTTGCATGCTTCACGACAACGCTCACGAAAATGACATGCCATCTTTTTATTCTAATAAATCTACTTATTCTCTAATGGCCTACATGTTATCTTCCTCTAACAATGGGTGTTTGGCCCTCCGGTTAAGCTCTTTTATTTTGACCAAGATAACAACTTGGGTTTCATAAGAATGTCAAAAAAGAGTTTTGATGGTCGTTGAATGAGACATGGTTCAATATGCCCAAAGAACATGCAAGAGTTCATCTGCCTAATTTCTCTTAGCATCCTCGAATTTCCTCTTTAATCCTCTCAGCAGAATAGGTTGGCAACCTCCACTTGCATGTTTGTTTGAGGGTTCTCCGTTGACATAAAATGATGTTTGATCTTCAAGTCTTCAATGAGTCTTTTCAAATGCTTATATGCGAACTGTGTCCCATTATGAGTAACAAAATTTTATGAGATTCCGTATCTTGCCAAGATGTTTCTTTTGAACAAATTATTTATATTGTTTGAGATAACTTTTGTTAAGTCTTCCGCTTCTACCCACTTTCTAAATTAACCCATAATGACAATCAAGAATTTCAGCTTCCTAAGAGCTACAGGGAAAATACCAAGAATTTATATGCCCCATAGCAAGAAAGGTTGCAGTGACACCAACAAATTTAACTCAGATGGAGGAGCATTACTGATCTCCCCATAATTTTGGCATTCGTCACATCTCTATACATAGTCCTTGGCCTCTTGGACCATGGATGGCCAATAATACCTGAACATGAGGTCTTTCAAGACATTTTAGAGGGGGTTGATGAACCTCAACACTATATGCCCTCCATTAAAATAAATTATGAACTTGTTATTCTCCTTACTAGGCTAGCATCGACAAGATCAATTTGTAGTGTGATGTGTTCAATATATGCATGATGGGCAATATTTAAAAAGGTTATGAGACACCTTCTGTAATTGCCAACTTAACCTCCACAGTTTTGATGTTAGGACTTCACAGGGTTTCCTCTATAAAGGAGTAAATGATACCTAAAGTCCTTGTGCTTGAGATCTTAGATAAGAGACCGACCCTAGTGTTTTTCTCCCTTGGAATATGCAAGATTTCATGTGACTTGAACCTTGCTAGCTTATCTCTTGTCAAGATGACATACCTTTGTAATAACATATATTTTGTTTACGCTTCCCCCTTAACATGGGATACCACCAAATGTGAGTTGATCCATACCTTAACTTTCTACGTCCATATTTTGGCCACCAAGCCAAAAAAAATCACAGACACCTCTTTCTTCATAGATACTCTGACCGCTGAAATATATTAAATAACACATCCCTAACAAGGCCATATATTCCCCAAATGTATCAAAGCACATCTTGTGACAAACAAAGCAAACCTCACCAATAGAAAATAAGGGAATCATAAGGAAATATCTAAGGATACTACAATACTCTACTAGTGACATGTGTTGTCCTAGCCCATCAATATGAATAGTAAGGAGAAAATCTTGAGCATATGCTTGTTGCAAGCAACCAAAAATAAATTTTTGTCTTATGGTCATATCAAAATTTGCGTCAATGTCTTGAACACTTTTACTAAAAAAGGAACTTGTCAAAATATGTTGTGATACCTATGCAGGATCAGATTAAAAGAAGCTCACTTCATGGCCAACCCCTCGATAAAGCCTTTATCTCGACTAACTGTCCTTTCAAGCAACCTCATTTCCATCATCGACGTCACAATGTCCGGAGGAAAAACCCTCTGGAATTTACTATCATCACACGAAGATCAAATATCTCAATCTTATGAATATTTAATTCAAGACCTAGTGCTTGTTTGGTTCTGCGGTGGGGAACCCACAAACGTGCGTTTGACCCAAAAGGTACACTTTATAGCTTCTGGTTTTCACGGCAAATGGACTTCAAACGTGCGTTTAGAGTGGGACAGAAGCTAAACCAAACACACCTCTAATCTTGAACACGTCTCCCAAATACTCTCAAGGGATTTTAGTCACCTTCTTTAAATCTCCTATATATAAACATTTTGTCATCAAGATATTAGACATAAAGAAGAAAAAACATACAATTGTCTCTAATTTAATAAATGAGTAAGTAAAAAAAAAGGCATAAGTCACTGTATTGCATTATAGTGAGTGACATAATGTACAATTTGGTTTTCTTTGACCATAAAGTAACTCAACTGAAAAACAATACTAAAGTTATCATTAAAATTAGTATAATCAATTAATTTTAAGAAGAGAAAATGAGTGATACACTGACAATGTAAATTATTTTTACACTGTCAACAAATGACGATCATGAATCCCGCCCATCACACTAATATTTAAAAAAAATAATAATAACATGACAGATTGTTGATTTTTTATTGGATGATAATATAAAACTATTTTACGCTGTCAGTGCATATCACTTCAGCCCTTTTAAGAATTAGAATGCATTAGTGGGACAGAGGAAAGAGATTTCATGACATTTAATTTGTAAAGGGGATATTTGTGTTTTGACAGATTAATATTACCACTAAAATTAAAGCTTGAAAAAAATCTCTCATATATTCGACCACTTTTTTAATGCGCTTATACTTCTCTTTGCATAGAACCTTCTTCATTATTGTATGGTAATCAAGCTAAGGTGATTGCTGACATTGAGAGTGTTGAAAGGGCATACATACTTTTGCTTTTGTGCTTCTCTTTTCATATAAGCTTCTTCTATATGCGGTGTTTGATGAAAAGAAGTAGATGAAGATAATTTAATACTATCTTATTTTTTATTACAAAGTAGTTTTGATATTTTCCCAATAATAACATATGTATTAAGAGATGCAGTCATTTTTTATGAAAAAAAATTATAAAAAATTATTTTTTATTAATAATATGAAAAAGATAAATTTAAAAAATTAAAAGAAGAAAAAAAACAAATATTTGAAGGTATAATAAAAAAAAGTCATTAATAATTAATTGTTATTATAAAATGACTTATAATTTTAATATAATTTATTTCAAAAAATTTATAATAAAAAAACTGAAGGATTACCGAATATTACATTTTTATCTATAAATCTAAAATTATGTGTCATTCTGTAAGTATTAGTATTCCAATATTATTGAAATATTGATGTTTCAAAATTAATGAATTAAATATTAATATTTCAGTATTAATATAATATTAATATTTATTTTTTATTATATTATTTATTGATCTATTTTTTATATATTTTTAATTTATTTTTTGTATATTATTAATAAATAATATATTTATACAATAATTTTTTTTGTTTTTATGTAATATTAATTATATTGTATAAATTTATTTTAAATTTAAATTATGAAAGAGGAAATATAATTCCAACTTTACTACTACAGCTATTTTGGTTTTAAATTTTAATCTCTTAATTTTAAAATTTAGGCATCTATGGCCCTAAAGTTAATTGTCTTCTACATAAAATCCGTAGTATTGATCCTCATTAAAAGATTTGAAGTTATAAGATGAATACACAATTTAGAATAATTTAAAAGGTTCAAAAGCTAGCTTAACATTCAAATATGTTCTTTGATAATACTGTCAGGTTTTTTTAAACTTTTACTACTATAGTATTAATCGGGTAGAGTTTTGTTCAACGGTAAAGATTATCAAATGGTGTGAACAGATTTGCAACACAATCCTAAGATTAGGGACCTTTCTCCCCTTGAGTTTGATTCAAACTTGCAGTTGTTTCATTATTTGTACTAGTTTGTGTGTTTTCTGCTAGATTGAGGAAAGAGAGAAGGTGTGAAACAAGTGAATAAGTGCAGAAACACTTTTTTCTTGAACTTGAGAAACATGGAATGGAGTGTGGTTGGAAAAAGGCGAAAAATCAATGGTGGTAGACCGCTAAAGTTTTTAGTATGGAAAGATAATAGAGGTAAAGACACAGGACATGATGCAACACTATCATCATTCTTCTTCACGGAGTTTCCGATGGATATGGATGCAAAAGGAATGTTCGAGATGTTTAAGGCATACGGATTGGTATTAGAAGTTTTTATCCCGGCAAGATTGGACAAGAGGGGGAGGAGATATGGCTTTGTACGATTCTGAAAAGTGGTAGACGAGAGGATTTTGGCAGTTAAGCTGGATAGCATCCAAATTCAGGGGAGGAAACTGCATGCAAATGTCCCTAGATTTCAGAGAACTATGGAAGACAAAAGGGAATATGGTGGCCAACGCAAGAATGCAAAGCATCAACTTAAGAGCACAAACAAGACTATGCCGATTGGTAAAACTTATGCTCAGGTGGTCAGTAATAAACCGTCGATGCTTGGAAACAAACAGAAGCAGGTTAAAGAAAAGGAGGAAAATAGAACCAAACCTATGTTTGCACATATTCAGTTCAATGTTGAAAAAGGTGATATGCTAAGGTTTGAAAAAGCATATATGGGGGAGGTTCTAGTATCTGGAAATACATATAATGTCCAACAAGCTTTGAATGAGGAAGGTTTTTTCACCGTGAAAGCCACTCCTCTTGGAGCCAATTTGTGCTTGCTTGAGGAAAGTAAGGAAGGTGAGTTAATTTCAATTATAGAACAAGCTCGTGGTTGGATAGAGAGATGGTTTTGTGATATAAGACCATGGAGTCCAAATGATGTTGACAATGAGAGGGTTACATGGTTGAAATGCTATGGTCTACCCTACTATGTGTAGGATAATAGATTGTTCAAGTTGATATCAGGCATGGTAGGAACGTTCATACGATGTGATGATGATACTGAAAAGAAAAGACAGTTTGATGTGGCACAGTTCTTTGTCAAAACAAAATTTGCAATCAACTTGAATGAGGTTATGAATGTAGAGATTAGTGACAACATATTCAGAATCAAGATTGTGGAAGACCACCATAGCCCACTCAGAATTGTCAAGCAAGAAGTAGAAGAGGAGATGTCAGATACTGATGATTCAAAAACTTTAAGTTCTGATGGAGATGGTGGCGCGTGGGATTACTATGAGGATGAAGAAGAAGATACGTTGGATAAACAAAAAAATGCAGCAGCAGACCTAGAGAAGTAGGTAGTAGGTAACATTGGTGAGTCTCAAGGCAATTCAGGCGAGGGTACTCATGTAGAGGAAAGTTTGGAGGATGTCAATGATAGCAGTGAGAGCATGTCAGTAAAAGTTATACATGCACATGAAAGTTCGAAGAACGAGGAGAAAATGAAAAGTAGCTTGGAGCAGAGAGCCTTAAAAGTACAAGCGGACAGAGAAATTATGCTTGCACGAGTTAACTCAATTAATGAAGGTCAATCAAGAGGTGATAAGTCAACCTTACTTTTAGTTGGCCATACGCAGGAAGTACTGGCTGAGTCAGCGCTAAAGGAAAAGAAGAAGATGGGTACTAGTAAGGATCCATTATGCTCTGATCCAATATCAAATAGCCCGGGTGAAGGTATTGGGCTTTTGGCTTATCCCAAAAGAAGAAAAAAGGTATTGGTGAAGGACCTATACGACAAGATCCATATACCATTTTCAGCATCATAGTACTCCACTTTCTTACATATCTCAACTTGGAAAACTAAAGGACAAGGAGAAGTAGAGACATTATTGAGAACAATACCTATTGATACGCAGGAGGATGAGGAATTTTCAAGATACTCAGGTGGATTTGTGTTATGTTGTGACTCTTTGACAGATACAAATGTAATTCAAAGCAATATGAGATGTAAAAAGGGTTATGATGATGTTCCAATGAGGGTATGGCAGACAATCAAACAATTGGGTATAGAAGGGGAGGAAGATGAGGAGGTATTTGAAGGTATAATAAGGGACATGGAAACAAGAGATAAAGAGAATTTTATCAAAAAGAGGAATGTAGAGAAGAGAGGGACATGAATTTAGTATCCTTCAATGTACGTGGGTGTTGCGACTCCATCAAAAGAAGGAGGATTAATCAAATCCTGATTAAATGAGGTGTTGATATTTGTTTGTTACAAGAAACTAAGGCTCATTGCACACAACAGGGTATGATTCAGAGCTTATGGGGTCTAGGAGAATGTGAATGGTCCGAGTCAGAAGCAATAGGTTTGTCAGGAGGGATGTTAACCATTTGGAAGAAAGGTCTGTTTGAAGCTGTTTCAAGTTTTAGGGGAAAAGGGTACTTGGGGATCAACTTTCTGTGGCGTGGTTTGAACTACTATGTGCTCAACATTTACTCGCCTTGTGACAATTCTGGTAAGAGGGATCTTTGGAACTACATAATCAATATCAAATTAAGTCTGCCTGAAGGTAAATGGATTCTTGGAGGAGATTTTAACTCAGTTAGACTTGTGGAGGAAAGGAAGGGTATAGGTAATCCTAATTATGCAGAAATAGTGGAATTTAATGATTTCATAGATAGTGTGGAGCTGGTTGATTTGCCTGTAGTAGGATGTAGGTTTTCTTGGTCAAGTGCAAGTGGAAATTGTCGTAGTCGTATTGATAGATTTCTGGTGGATGAAGAATTGATTAGGGTCTGGAAACTTAAGGTTCAATACATTGGAGACAGAGATATATCTGACCACCGACCCGTTTGGTTAAAATAAAATAATGTGAATTGGGGTCCAAAACCATTTAGATTTTTTAACTGTTGGCTAGAGCATAAGGATTTCAAGAATTTTGTAACGGACACTTGGAATACAATTCAAACACGTGGATCTGCTAGGAACTCTCTACCCTTGAAATTCAAAGGTCTCAAGGAGAGGTTGAAGTGGTGGAACAGAAATATATTTGGCTGGATAAATTTACAATTAGAAGAGGGAGTGGCTAGATTGAATGCAACAGGCATGTTGGTATTTGAGGCCAATGTGAGTCAGGTTGAGGAGAGTAGGAATGAGTGTTTTTTAGCACAAGAAGAGGTATGGCGTACTTTAAGAATTAAGGAGAGTATGATTCACCAAAAATCAAGGGTGAAGTGGACTTTGGAAGGAGACCTCAACACCAGTTATTTTCATGCTTCCTTAGTCTCTCGTATGAGGCGCAATTCATTATCAGTAATCAAATGGGGTGAATCTGAGTTGGAAGATCATGCAAGTATCAAAGATTGCGTAATTCAATTTTTCAAGAAGAAATTCCAAAGTGTGCAGAGGAGGAGGCCAAAAATGATTTTGGAAGATGCAAATAAAATTGTTGATGCAGACAAGGAGATGCTAGAAGCAATGTTTACCAAACAAGAGGTTTATGAAGCTATTTTGGATTGTGATAGTAATAAGTGTCCAGGTGTGGATGGATTTAACTTCAAGTTCCTGAAAACATGTTGGGACATTGTTGGTGATGATGTAACTAGTGCAGTGCTAAAATTCTTCACTACAACATCATTACCAAAGGCATTTGCCTCTTCCTTCATTTCCTTAGTACCAAAGGTGGAGAGTCCAATCTGTTTTGAGGATTATAGACCAATTAGATTAATTTGATGCATACTAAAAGTTGTATCTAAAATGCTATCTAAAAGGTTGAGTAGACTCATTGGGAAGCTAATCTCACCCTCTCAAACAGCTTTCATCCCAGGTCGAAGCTTATTTGATGGAGTTGTTGTGGCTAATGAATGTTTGGACTTTGCAAAAAGAAATAGGAAAAAAATGTTTGCTATTTAAAGTTGACTTTGCACAGGCCTATGACTGTGTGGAATGGGAATTCCTTGATAGAATGATGCAAGCCCTGAATTTTGGAACCAAATAGAGAAGTTGGATTAAAGGAACAATACAACATAGTTTCATTTCAGTGCTAATAAATGGAAGCCCATCTAAGGAATTCAAGGCTTCACGTGGATTGAAACAAGGGGATCCATTATCACCAATGTTGTTTGCAATTGTGGTTGAAGGCTTGGCTACCTTGGTTAAGAGGGTTATTGAATTGAAGTTATTCATTGGTTTCAAAGTGGAAGACAACATGTTTGCAAGCATACTACAATTTGCAGATGATACACTCCTCCTATGCGATGGTAGCTATTCTAATCTGTGGGCAATAAAGTCTATACTGTGTGGATTTGAGATGGTCTCAGGCTGCAAGATTAATTTCGTAAAAACTAGTCTGTATAGAGTTGGTATTGAGTCTGATTTCATGGTGGCTACGGAACATTTTTTATTCTGCAAAGCAGGTTCTATGCCATTTAAATTTCTTGGACTCATGATTGGGGGTAATCAAAGAAGTATTACATTCTGGCAACCGGTAATCAATTGCTTCAAGGCCAGGTTATCATCTTGGATTGGTAGGAGGTTATCCATTGGTGGTAGAGTGACCCTACTCAACTCTGTTATTGCTAACTTACCTGTTCACCATCTGTCATTCTTCAAATTACCAAAATAGGTAGCTACGGAGATTATAGGCATCCAACGACAATTTCTTTGGTTTGGTTCAGTGAGAAATCGTGGCATATCGTGGGTTAGTTGGAAAACCTTGTGTAAAGATAAGAAACAAGGGGGTTTAGGGATCAAACACGTGGGGCAATTCAATGTGGCAATGTTATTAAAATGGTTGTGGAAGTTCCTGCACAATGGTCATGAGTTGTGGAGAAATATAATTGAATTTAGGTATGGTAACTTAGTGAAACAGATACTGGCTGAGCATGAAGAGAGTATGGCGACTCTTACCGTACACCCTCGCTTAGGACCTTTGATTTGAGTCATCATGGCGACTCATCCTGATCAGACGGTCAGGATGGTTTGTTGACCAAGGGTCTGCGATAAAACACTTTGTTGCGTCCTGCTCTTTCGGTTTCTTGTTTATGTTTTTTTTTCTATTAACATATTTTAATTTGTTTAAGGGTTAACTTTAATAAAAGTAATTTCCTTTTAAAAAAAATAATAATAACTTTTATAATATAAAACCATTCCATTTCAAAAATAATAAACTTTTTTTATTAAGATTATTTAGTTCAATTTTATTTATATAATTTAATTTAACATGATTAATTTATTATATAACTAAAAATAATTTCAATTCTTAATTTATTGATCGCCTCTTTTGAGCATTAATCTATTTTAGAATTTATCTTTTATAATTATTAAGAATTTAATCGTATACTTATTTGTCTTTTTCCTTATCTTTAACGAGTAATTATTGATTATTTAACCAATGGAACTAATTGAGGATTGACAACCGTCTACTTCTTTTAAACGTGAAGGCTTAGTCTTGATTCGTATTAAGTTTTTCATACTTTTATGTGTTATTATTTTCTTGGTTTGATATCTTGATTCATAAGTGCTTATACGCTATGATTGCCTACCTCATGTGTTGAATTCTTGATTATGGCTTCATATTTATTTCCTTACTCTTATACAATATAATTGCATGTGCTTCTATGCCCTAGTTAAGTAGCATACCTAACTAACGTTAGGTTAGTAATTCCCTTTAATCCATTCCAAAGGAAAGGTACACCTATATTGACTGCCATGTCATAGGACTAACCTTTAGAACCTTCCCTTAAGCTTGGCTTTAGGTTGAGCCGCCATGCTCTACGTCTCTCCGCAGACATTTAGTTTCCTGTTTATCCTAGCCTTAGGATCGGAGTCGCCGCACTCCACGTACATGTTCCGTCGTGAACACTTACTTCCCTTTACAACTCAACCTCAACTTTAGAGTCGCCGTACTCTACGTAATGTCTTGCCAAAGACACTACTTCCCCCCTGGAACCTTGATCAGTCAAGAAGTTCCTCTTCCTCTTTGAGGAGAACTATGGATACTCTGATTCAACTCCCGTCAGGATACGTAGGCACAAGATGCGATATCTTGACGAGTATACTTAGATACTAACCCATAGGGTTCTTCCTCCCTTAGTAGATACCTTAGCACAACTCCTTAGCAATTAGAAATAGATAACATAGATACTAACAAGAAGTTCCTGTAGATTACTACAGATGCTAACACCTTCCCTAGGTATAACCAACCCCCGAACCTTAGATCTCTTAACTTAGGGTTTTCTTCGATCTTTACCCTTTCCTTTGGATAAATCAAATCTCGGTGGTGAATTCAAAGATTTGTGATTCAAGATAATTAATAGCTTGATATTCAATTCTCACCGCAACAATGTCATTTAAGCAGCAGAGCAGGCTCTTCTGGCCGTACTCATAATATGTCCGACATTTCAAGGACAGGTTCTTGGTCATGAAACCTGACTCTGAAGTGGCTAGGAGATCCATTTCTACGCTTGAGACTGTGGAGGTTGATGGTCAGCAAGTTGAGAAGGTTGTGTCCAAGTTCCCTTTGGAGTGGGTGTATGCCCATTTCAGATATAGGACCGATCAGTTCCTTGTCAAGCACGAGCATCTTTATGACGGGGACAAGGAGTCCTACCGAGTTTTGCATGCATACGTGGAGACCTTCAGTCCTGCCTTTGTGGTGGACAGGGATGGCAAAGAGTTGTCCGAGGAGGACAGAGAGCCTGCTCGGACGGCTCACTATATTAACATTAGGGCCCTTCTTGAGTGCAAAACCGACGATGTTGCGTTCCAGCTCCTCGGTATAACTTGTTCCTTTGCCCGTCTTTAAAATTTTTGTCCACTCGTACTAATCTCCTCTTTTATGTTTGCAGGGAAAATGTCGGACATAAGGGAGCATCTGGTGAGGTCCCAGGCGACCAAGAACCTGAAGAAGGTGCCCCTAGTGCTGAAGACTGGTGCTGTGAAGCAGCAAGTAACATTGGAAAGTTTGTGGACGCCACTGGCTCTGCCCCGGGGACCACTTCAACCCCTCCAACTCTGGACACGACCCATAAGAGGAAACAGGACGATGTTGGCTCTTTGCTGGCTGGTTGCTCGGGCGGTTTCGTCGGGGGGAGATTCGTCCTACCTCCGTGCTATCTTCAGGGGAAATTTTTTGACGGGGAGAGCTCTATCGCTGTTCCCGAACTTGATGCTTCGGCCATCCTATCCTCTAATCCTCAGGTGCGAAGGAAGCTTCTTTGTCAGGACGCGGAGGCTATGATCAGAGTACTGGAGGCGGCTTTGGCCCTCGGGGACGCGAAGATGGTTCCGCTTGCCGACCTTAAGAGGGCGAAAGCAAAGATCTCCGACTTGGAGCTGGAAAACGCAGAAATTTACAACGATCTGAAGAAGCTTTAAGGCAGCCTGGAGGCCAAGATAGAACTTCAGAAGGAAGTAACCCAGATGAAGGGGGATGTGACCACAGTTAATGAAGAGAATGCCCGCCTAAAGGCAAGGATATCCGAGTTGGAGGGATCGTCGACAGTTGGTCAGGATGAGACCGACGACGAGAAGGCTTTGAAGACGCAGAAGAACCTGGTCGAGAGGATCCGTCTTCTAGAGTAGGATAATCTGGGGGCGACTGAGTTTGGTTTCAACGCTGCTTTGGAGCATTTAAAAGCCCTCAACTCCGACGTCTAGCTGTTGACCGAGAGGATGGACGCTCTCAATGTGGTTGTCAACGGCGAGGTGGTTCCCCCGAAGATTCCTAGCGATGCAGGTTTATTTTTGTTTTGAAGTTGTATTTGTATTTTGTGGGCCTGCGTGCCTTTTGATATGTAACATTTTGTTGGGCATAACCCTTTTTTTGTACTGCTGACTTATTCTGGCCTTGTGGCCGAAATTATATAAATATTTTGCGTTAGGAATTATCTTCGTTGCATTTATGTGTATGCTTTTATCGTTTAAATGCTAAGTATGGACGCTTGGCTCGACTTGCTCGTGTTATGCTCGATAGTTTGGGAGACTCGTAAAGGAGGCGAAGTAGTTTCACCGGTGATGGGATTAGGATCTCGGTCGAGGTACTAATCCTATGGGCTTGGATTGTTCCTATCACGAGCTGGATGTCCTACCTTAATGGTGCGGCAACGGCGAAGCTCAATTGAGGTATCCCCATTGTGCACAGAGTCTGCTTGTCCCATGAGCAGAAACTGGCCGACGTTGTAAGGTAAGGGATCATGCTTGCACCGGGGCACGGTCCCGTGGCCGAGCCGTCTCCCCGTTGGGGGTGATCTCGTCGGCAGTTAGTCCGACCTAGTGGCTGGTCCTAACTGTGATATTGTTTGAGCTTTTAAGCGTTCCATGGTTGAGTAAATGGTTCTCCATCCAGAGTTTCTAGGTAGTAGACTCCAGTGTCTGTTTTGACTTGACCCTGTAGGGCCTATCCCAGCTCGCGACCAGCTTGCCCTCGCACGAATCCTTCTTGTTTCTGCGTAGGATCAAACTTCCAATGGGGAATTTGCGCTTTATGACCTTAGTGATGTGGCGCAAGGTTATTTTTTGTTTTAACGAAGCCTCGCGGAGAGCTGCTCCTGACCATATTTCATCGACCAGGTCGAGCTTTTCCCTTAAAGCCTCGTCATTCATCTCCTCGTCGAGAGGAGCTTCCGTTCATCTGGAAGGTTCTCTGATCTCCACCGGTATCGCCTCGATTACGTAAGCCAGTCGGAAAGGGGTTTCCCCGGTGGTGGAGTGTGGGGTTGTTCGGTAGGCACAGAGCACGCTGTGTAACTCCTCAACCCACCTCTTCTTGGCTTCGCCTAGCCTTCGTTTTAGACCCCGAAGGATTACCATGTTCGCAGCCTCTGCTTTCCCGTTAGTCTGGGGGTGCTCGACGGACGTGAAGTGTTGCTTCGTGCCTAGTTTGGCGACGAAGTCCTGGAACTTCCTGTCCGTGAACTCGGTTCCATTGTCGCTCACAAGGGCCTGGGGTACTCCGAATCGTGCGAGGACGTTCCTTTTGTTGAAACGAAGTATGTTGAAGGCTATGATTTTGGCGAGAGCTTCGGCTATGATATATTTTATAAAGTAATTGACGGACACAATCAGAAATTTGTTTTGATAAGACCCTATTGTGAAGGGGCCGAGTATATCCATCCCCCACTAGGTGAAGGGCCAAGGCGAGGATAGACTCTTCAACTCGTTAGGAGGCGTCAAGTGTATGTCCCCGTTGCGCTGGCATCGGTCATATTTTTGGACATGCTCCTTAGCGTCGTGCTGCATGGTCGGCCAATAGTATCCTGCCCGCAGGGCCTTTCGAGCCAATGTTCTCCCTCCCAAGTGCTGCGCATTGATGCCCTCATGAATTTCTTGGAGAATTTCGGGGACCTTGTCCTCTTCGATCAGCACGTACGAGCAGGCTGTTCATTTAGTCACACTGGCCTCCTTGCTGTCCTCGGGCAGTTCCCCTGTGGTGAGGTAATTGTACACTGGGGCCATCTTGCAGCGGCTGTCTCCAATGGCATTAACGTCGAGCAGCTCTGATGGCTTCTCAATAATTGGTCGAGCGAGTATCTCTTGTACGACAGATTTGTTACCGCCTTTCTTTCTGGTGTTAGCCAATTTTGACAAGACATCTGTCCGCGTGTTTCGTTCACGAGGAATGTGATGGACTTTCCATGCGTCGAATTTGGCAATTCTTTCCATCACCAGCATCAGATATTCGACCAGCTGATCATTTTTTTCCTAATACTCTCCTCGTACTTGAGATGCTACGAGCTGGGAATCAGTTAAAATATTTACCTGCTTGGCGCCCAAGTCTTCGGCCAGCCGTAACCCTGCGAGGAAAGCTTCATACTCGGCTTGGTTGTTAGATGTAGGGAAGGACAGGACTAAAGTCACTTCGATTAAGATTCCCTCCTCGTTCTCGAGGATAATGCTTGCGCCACTACCCAAAGAACTGGATGCCCCATCCACATAGATGGTCCATCTATGCGTTCTGCTTGGTGGAGATGATGGCGACGTCATCTCCGCCACGAAATCGGCCAAGACTTGTGCCTTGAGGGCCTTCGTAGTGGATGCCAAATTCTGACAGCTCCAAGGACCATGATCGTCTGGGCCAGAAAGTAGTGCCTTAGTCTTCTCGCGGCATTGATGAGGGCGAGAGCGACCTTCTCTATTTGAGCGTATCTGATTTCTGGCCCTTGTAAGGCCTTGCTCGTGAAGTAAATGAGTTTTTGCCCATCCGTTGTCTCACGAATGAGTGTGGAGCTAATGGCGTCGCTGGTGACAGAGAGATACAGGTACAATGTCTCCCCGCACTCTGGTCGTGAAAGCACGGGGGTTCGGATAAGGCTCGCTTAAGGTGGGTCAGCGTATGCTCGCATTCCTCAATCCACTCGAACGTGGCCTCCTTTCTGAGGAGTTTAAAGAAGGGCAGAGTGTGCTGGGCAGACTTGGCCACGAAGCGAGAAAGTGAAGTGAGCATCCCGTTGAGGGATTGTATGGACTTCTTCGACCTGGGTGCGGGAAATTCTGCAAATGCCCAACATTTGTCAAGATTGGCCTCTATCCCCCTCTCAGTGAGGTAGAATCCGAGGAACTTCCGCGCCCGTACGCCAAAAGTGTATTTTTCTGGGTTGAAACGCATTTTGCATTTCCTCGCTTGGTCGAAGACCTTTTGCAAGTGGACTGTGTGATCGAATTCCTCTCGGGACTTCACGATCATATCGTCCATGTATACTTCGAGCATGTCTCCGATTTCTGTTAGGAAGACCTTGTTCATCATACGCTGGTACGTGGCCCCAACGTTTTTCAGACCGAAGGGCATTACGTTGTAGTAATAGTTCCCTGACGAAGTCATGAACGCGGTATATTTCTTGTCCTTTTCGGCCATAGGGATTTGGTTATATCCCGAATAGGCGTCTATGAAGGACAATAGCTTGAATCCTGCAAAATTATCTACGAGCTTATCTATGCTGGGAAGAGGATAAGCATCCTTCGGGCAAGCCCGGTTGAGATCTGTATAATCAATGCACATGTGCCATTTTCCACTATGTTTCTTGACAAGTACAATATTGGACAGCCAGGTTGTGTATCTGACCTCCGAGATAAATTTTGGCTCTAAGAGGTCTTGTACAAGCTTTTCGACAGCTGTGCCTTCTCATCGGATTGCTTGCGCTTGCGTTGTGCGACGGCTCGAGCAGCTGGGTCAATGGTCAGTTGATGGCATGCTGTCTCAGGGTCCAGGTCGGGCATGTCTGCGGTACTCCATGCAAACAAATTTGCGTTGTACTCCAGACATGTCTTCAACTGCTGCTTTACCTCGTCGGGCAGCCCTGCCCCTATTTTTCCCCTCTGTTCAGGTTGTCCCCAAAAGTAACCACCTCGAACTCACCATCGGGTACAGGGCGCATGATGGCTGGTGTAGAGGAGCTGCTCGTCCCGGCTGATGTGCCTTTGCCACTATCCTCTTCGCCTTCGTCAGAGACCCGACTATCGAGGTCGATTCTGTATACTGGGAGAGCCGGCTTCTTCTCAGGCTGACTTCCCTCACCGGGGTGGTCTTCCTCTCTTGCCCGCTTGGTGGCCTTGGGCGCCACACCGATTGAGCTTTGTCCTCGGGTAGCTGCTTCAAAGCACCTCCTCGCAGCTTCTATATCCCCGTGCAAGATTGTGACATGGCCTTTCTCCGTATAGTTCTTTATCTTGAGATGAACGGTTGAAGGAACAGCGATCAGCTCTGCCAAGGTGGGTCTGCCCAGGATGTGTTGATACAGTGAAGGGCAGTCAATTACCAGAAATTGAGTCTTGATCGACTTCGAAGCCTCTACTTCCCCAAAAGTGACCGGAAGCTCCACGTATCCCCAGGGTCTGGCGGTTGCCCCGTTGAATCATTGCAGGTCAGATCCTAAGTACGATGACAAGTTCTTTCGGTCCAGCTTCAAGGCTCTGAACAAACCGGTGTACATGATGTCCACAGAGCTGCACTGGTCGACCAGGATCCGTCGGACATCGGTGTTGGCAAGTCTCGCTCTGATGAGCAAAGGAATGTGTGAGTTCGGGGAACCCCCAGGCAGCTCCTCACGGTAGATCGTGATTGGCTGAGAATTCCCCCGAACCTTTTCGAGCGTGGATAGCTGGTCGGGACTGCAGTCGATGAGCTGGTCTAATTTTCTCTTGACTGACCTTACTGTGAGCTTGTTGTATCCCCCACACGAGATAACCATGGTCGTCGGGAAGGTCTCTGAGGAGGATCCTCAATATGGTCGGGGATGATGAAGTCCTCTGGCCGTGTAATGGACATAGCGACCTGAGGGGGAGGACTGGGCGGCGTAAACTCTGCTTCCTTCTTGGTCTCCTAAGTCTCTCGTCGAGAGGATTCACCCTTCTTCATATATTGCTTTAGGTGACCCTCCTTAATGAGGATTTCAATAGCGTCATTCAGGTGCACGCAGTCTTCGATCACGTGGTCGTTGCTGTGGTGGAAGCTGCAGTATTTACTCCTGTATGTGTTACCCTTAGACAATGTTGGTTTGGGGAACTGGACACCCCTCTGCTTGAACTCCGTGTTGATGCATTCGGAGAGAATATGCTCGCGGGGAGCTGTCAGCAGGGTATATTCTGTAAAACGAGCAATGAGTCCTTTTCCTTCACGAGGACGATCGTCTCTTCGTCTCTCTCTATCGCGTCTGGGGGCCTCGGATTCGTCTTTTTTTGTTGCCCAGGAACCCTCCTGATCCCTAGAGTCTCGGGCTTTGCATTCCGCCTCTTTCTCCTCGTATTGTATATACGATTAAGCTTTACAGAGCAATTCAACCAAGGTACGAGGAGGCTTTATGCCCACCGTCTTGCGGAATTCGCTCTTCAGTCTCAACCCTTTTTCGAGGAGATACTTCTTCATATAGTCCGTTGTGCGTACCTCAACAGCCTCCTTGTTGAAACGCTCGATATATGCACGCAAGGGCTCATCCTTGCCCTGCATAATGGCTTCCAGCGTGGCCTCTGACTTGGGATGTCGTCGGGAGGCGGTAAAATGGCGGGTAAACTGGTTCTTTAGATCCTTCTAGAACGTGACCGAACCTCAAGGAAGCCGCTTGAACCAGCCTGCATTTAATAGCCTCGCTTACATTATAATAGTGGAGCATGGCTTCGATATTTTCTAAATGCTCGCCTGGGTCGGTGGTCCCGTCGTAAGTGGTCAGAGGAGGTGGCTTCTCCAGTCCGCGAGGAATGCGTGTGTCCATGATCCCCTGAGATAGGGGCCCATGGACATCGTCGTCACTGCTGGCGCTGGATGACCGACAGGGAGAATTGTTGTGCCCGCGGCTTCTGCTGCTTCGGGGAGAATGTCTACGTGATCTGCGGTGCTAGTTATGGTTCCTCGAAGGTCTGGTCCTCTTCGGAGTGGGAGAGCGTCTGGATCTCTGCAGGGGAGATCGGTGTCATCGTCAGGTGACTTCTGAATCAGGTTCCTCCGATCTTGAGCGTCTCTGGGTAGGAGAAAGACTCTTAGACCTGTCTCGCCTACGCTTCTGAGGAGGGGGCTGCGGCCGTAGAGAAGGACTACTGGGCTTCTACGAGGGACGCTACTCCTGGAGGGCATGCTCGAGCATGCTGATGTTTTCGCCCTGTTGGAGGATCAGAAAGTTAGACCTGTTGAGGGAGGCGATTGGGGCAGCAATGCTTGGATCTACGTTTTGAGGGACAAGTATAGGCTCAAAAACAGGACCAGCAGCTTGGGCGCGCGGCTTCACATCATTGGGGGTAGGAGAGGCGGTATTTTCATCCTAATGATCTGTCTCTAGGAAGGTAGCTCAGGGGACGAAGTGATCGACATTATCAGCGATAACGGCGACAGCAGGTTCTTAACGGGCATCATCGTTCCTGTTAGAGGCCATGATGATCAGATGAAGTTCGGAGAGAGCTTTGGTCTTTTGGGTGAAAAAGATGAGGAATCTTGAATCAAAAAGACGGGGAAACAGTGTTCCCATAGACGGGGCCATTGATTTGGTGTGATCAGACTAGATCCTCGTGGCCTTCGCGTAGGGCAGGTGCTGATGTTTGTAGGAGAGAAAAGGGGGTTGTACCTGCAAGGTACTCTGATGCCAAAGTAAGTGATTGGACAAGAGAGAAGAGCAAGTACTAAGGTATGGTTTCAAGTATTAAATATTGATCAAACTTGCCCCTCTCTCATGAGAGGGTATTTATAGAAGTGACCCCCAGAGCGGTGCAAGGTCTCCCATGTGGCTGAAATATCTGGTCGACCAATGGGGGACTGCCAGGTGGAGAGTCAGGTGCGTGACCCTTTGACCTGGTCCAACTATTTCCGTGAGATTCGGGGAGACAGTTTGTCGCGTGAGGAGGACCTCCCCATCGGCCATATTATGCCCAACGACTAGTTTCTGCCCAACGGCTAGTTTCGGGCTATTGGGCCTTGCCAAGAACTGGACTGGATTGGGACTTGCCTACTATGGACCAAGCGCCTGCCCAGTCTAGAACAACGAGTAATCTACATACTTTTACCAATAAATGAATACTAGTTGTTGACTTCTTTAGTCATACAACCCTTCTTACTTGCCACAAAGTCAATGAAATAGGGAGTTGTTACCCGTTATATGTCTTGAGCACCCACAAACGAGATCTCATACTCTCTTCATAGAGCCAAGATATTTATCCTGCAAAATTAACAAGAAATGCTAGGTACCCAATCTTCATTGGGTCCTTGAGGGTGATTTAAACCTTGGTTGCATTTAGGCAACCATTGAAAAACACCTTTAGGCACAAGAAATCTCCTAAACTTTTATTTTGGAATGGTATGACCTTTCTTGCAACAAAAGTGACAAGTTAAATTGTGATGAGATGTACTTTTGCTATTTGAATCCTTTTTGACAAAGTTATACCTTCTATAAGTATTATGAGAATGCATTTTGTATTTGGTAGAATCAATAGCAAAAATAACCTTTGGTTCAAGAGCCTTGTTTAATTGGCCTTTAGAGTATTTACTTTATTTTTTCAAATATGAGAAGTCTCACAACCGAACCAAGAGGTTTCTTCATCATCAGTTATATCTTTTTGAATGTCTACCATAGATTGCCTAATAGCTTCCATATTCTTTTTAGTTTCTAAAACTTTAGCTTCTAAATGTGCAAAAATTCTTTTGTTTGAAACTAACTTTCTAAAAGCATCTACGGCTTCTCTATGTAGATTTTCAAAAGCTTTTTGTAATTGAGAATAAAACAATTCATTAATAGATTCAAGTTTAGAGTGACTTACATTCTTTTTCTTCTTGTTGTTGGCCATGAAGCAAAGCATAACCGATTCGCGACTTGAACTTGAGCTTTCATCACTTAAATAACCACTTTCACTTTCCCAGGAAATATAAGATCTTATAGACTTGTTAGATTTCTTGTGATGGCCTTTCTCTTTATCTTTCTTGATCAATGGACGATCTAGCCTAAAATGACCGACTTTTCCACATTCATAGCATGAACCTCTATGTTTACCCTTCTTATTCCCATCTTCCTTTGGGGAGTTCAATAGCCTTCTAAATTTGATTAGACTCTTGTTGGAGTGTTTGACTCCATTTTTCCTTATGTACCTATTGTACCTGTAGCACCCCAAAATTTGCCCTCCTATTTATACCCAATAAGTGGCTTATGCTTCATATTTCATTTGTATCTAGGACATAAACATTTGCATATGCATCATTAGCTTTCATAAGGCATGGTATCAAGGGTGTCACCATTTCTGTATTGTGCAAGGCAAGGAGAATGAGATACCAATTCATCAATCCATAAGAAATGTTCATATCTCCAAAGCAACTTATATGGCCCACTAGGTCATCAAGAATGTGAATTTGGCAAGAGAAATAATGGAGAGTGCACTATCATAATGATTGATCATCAGCTAGGATTTTGGTCTTTTGAGCTTGAGACAACTCCATGAGTGAGGGTTCTTGGAGCTTTGACACCACCTCATCACATGAGTCATCTTGGTTTGAAGCAATCTGCATTATGGTCAGAGGAGTTTGGTTTTGAATATAAGTTAATTTCTCTTGACTTTTGGGGGCCAAATTAGGGTTTTGTATAAAAGTCAGTTTATTTCTGATTTTTGGACAAAACTTGTTTCTGTCGCACCTCGAAAAAATCGCTTAATCGAAGACACGACCCTTCGCGCGAAAGGCGCGGAAAACGGTTCGACAGAGTCGCCACCGAACTTTATTTATCCCAAAAGAAGGGAAAGGAAAATATCGAGAAAACCTTTAAGGAGGGATAAGAACTCGGTTACGTGAGGGGAAGGTACGCGCACCCCCTCACGTCCGTTGTACTTAACGGGAACCTCTTGATTCGAATCGCGATGCTCGTTAGCTAAGTTTGTCTATTTTCTTCTCAAAAATAAATGCGGAAAGGGTAAGATAAAAGGGAAGGAAGCTAAGGGGGAATGGGTGATTTTAGGATAGGGTGCTCGGCAAGATCATCGCGACCTCGGGCCTACGTATGCTCATTCGGACGAGAATGAAAAATCAGAGCAATCGTAGTTCGACTACGGGGTTTGACGGAAAAAGGCGGAAGTGTGGAAACGGGGAAAAAGAAAAAGTGTGCTCGCCAAGATCATCGCAATCTTGTGCCTACGTACCTTTATTCGGACGAGAATAAAGAATCAGAGCAGTCGTAGTTTGTGGTACGCCCATAAAACAAGGGAGGATTGGTTGATTTTTAAAAGAGGCGTCAATTGCTCACACACGAGTAAGAGAACTCGCACCCAAACAATCGAAGAGAGATCAAAGACTTGAACTCCCATTTTTCACCTTGAAAAAAAGTTTTGATAATTGTTAGTCGTTTTGAGGTTGATTACGAAAGTCCGCTTGATGTGGGATCAAGGGTTTATTATATGCGCTTGGTTGATTTGAAAATGGTTAGATTTGTCAAAAGAAGATGCGTCAATTGCTCACACACGAGTAAGAGAACTCGCACCCAAACAATCGAAGAGAGATCAAAGACTTGAACCCCCATTTTTCACCTTAAAAAAAATTGCGATAGTTGTTAGTTGTTTTTGAAGTTTGATTGTGAAAATCCGCTTGACATTGGATCAAGGGTTTATTGTTATGAAAAGAGTTTGGTTTGGAAAAGAGTTGGTTTAGAGGTTGATTTGAAAGTGGGCTCGACGACGAATAGAGAGTTTGGTTAAAAAAGGTTTGTTTGAAAATGGCTCGACGACGAATTGAGAATTTGGTTTGAAAATGGGTTGGTTTGAAAATGGCTCGACGACGAATCGAGAATTAGTTTGAAAATGGGTTGCCTATTCTAGTCCCTAGGGGTGCTCCTAGTAAACAAACCACAATCAAAGCAATAATAAATGCGTACATCGGAATGGGAGAGGGGTACATGTAAAATACAAGTGTTGACATGAAATAAAGGGGTCTCGTTGTAAGGTAGCCCAAGAGAAAGCCGTGTGTGTGCGAAGTGTCCTAAACTAAGCCTCGAACCAAAGTTGCCAAGCAAATGACAGTCCATCAATTATTGTTTTAGGGTTTCGATATTTTTAGTGTTTTTTTGATTAGTGGTGAACAAATGAAAAATGGTTAGATAAATATGAATATGAATATGAACAATATGATAAGAGTAAGGTAAAAAAGACAAGAGATAATATTGACATAAAAATAAAGTTGGTCTCGTCTTAATCGGATTTAATCGACGAAACGATAATCGACGACTTTTGAATTTCATTGACCAAAAGTGAAAATAAAAGAATACAAAGTGACAAATAAGAAATTAAATCGAAAATATGAGTACAAAGCATAAAGGTCTCACCTTTATCGAGATTTAATCGAGAAATCGATAAATCGATCGATATTTAGTTTTCATTGACCCAAAATGAAATAAAAATGAAATAAAGTCAAAAAGGTGAATACAAAGAGTAAAGGTCTCACCTTTATCGAGATTTAATCGAGAAATCGATAAATCGATCGATATTTGGTTTTCATCGACCCAACAATAGATAAAAATAATGAACAAATGACAAAAATGAAATTAAATCGAAAAGGTATAGGAAAAGGAATAAAGATCTCACCTTTATCGAGATTTAATCGAGAAATCGACAAATCATCGATGTTTGGTTTTCATTGACCCAAAATAAATGAGTAAGAATAAAATAATGAAACACATTGAAATAAAAATAAATAAATAGGTAAAGAATAAAGGTCTCACCTTTATCGAGATTTGATCGAGAAATCGATAAATCAATCGATGTTTTGGTTTTCATTGACCCAATAAATGAATAAAAATAACATTATTAACAAAAAACGGAAATAAATATAAATAAATTGTAGGCCTCATACATATCAAAATTCCATTGGTTTGAACAAACCAATTAAATCATGAATATTACTAGATCATTGGCCCAAAAAAAAAAAAAATTAACATGGAAGTGAGATTATTATGAAAAAATAAAGGAAAAGCTGGAACCAATTAAATGCTAAACTTGTAAAAAATAAGAAAAGGAAATATTTTACAAGGGATCAAAGAAAGACATTAAAAAAAAAAAAAAGAGTGCAAACAAGAGAATCCTCATGGGCCGTAAGGCCCATTCATCTCAAGGCTATGGCACCGAAATGAAAATGGATGAAAGAGACCAAGCACAACACGCATAAACAACACTCTAGCATCAACAAATAAGAACAGAGCATGGTCATTTTCCTTTCAAATTCTGAACAAGATTATGATGAAACAACACGGTCAAACCCGACCTTCTTCTCGTCGGACCACCGTCGTGAATCAGGTTCGATTTTTACATCTTTTTTCTCGTCTCAAACTCTCCTTCTCTGTTCCGGATTTATGGGCTTAAAGCTCCTTCTTCTTCTTTCTTTCGTCTCTTATTCGTATGGGTTTTGTTTCATTTCACTCTTTCATCTCCATCTCTCTGTTTCAATGGGTTCTGTTTTGGATTTTGAATGAGAAAGAGTTTATTGAAGGGATTTGTGGGTTGATGAGGCTCGAAGGGTGTTTGTTGTTGATTTAGGTTTGTTAAGGAAAAATGAAGGTTTGTGTTTTGAATATTATTGTTGGGTTGTTGAATGAAGGGATAAAGTTGAGGTTGAATGGTTTTGGTTGATGAAGAATGAGGTTGGTGAAGGGTGCGATGAAGATGGGTTGTCACTGTTAGACTATGGCTATGGATCTAGAAGGGGGTTGAATAGATCCTTCGAGTTTTACACGCAAATGGAATACAAAATTCTATTTTAAAAATTTGTTTAAATGGAAGCTACCACTGGATTAAAAGTCTACAACGAACCTTCTACCAAAAGGATCGGATATGCGCGTATATATATTGCGAATGAGTATGGAAGAGAAAAATTCAGTTTTATTAATGTAATCAAACGCAATAAACAAATTATAGCGTGTTTATGTATAATCCAAACCAATGAGGCAAACAATGAAACACAAACAGTGTTTGAATTTGCTTTGCGACAAATTATCAAACACTTGGTGTGTACACACACACTAAGTGCAGAATTTCTATGGTTAGTAATTTCAAGCTGCTCCTAGAAACAATTCAAAGAATTGTATCACTTTAACCAAACGATTTTTCAGCTTTAGATTACAACACCTCAGAAATTTAGACAACTTGAAAACTTGGCAAATTCAAACAATGCAGAAAAATGTAAAGAGTTAAAGGAGAAAGAGAACGAATGCGATTTGATTAGGCAGTTCCCCAATCGTCCTCGCTATGGGTACCTCTGCCCCCAATTCCGAACATGGAATTGAGATATATATTATCGTTGTAATTGAGTGTTTATACAAGAGAAAACTTCTGAACAAACAAATCTTCGAACGTCTTCGAATTATTGATGTAGAGCCTTTTCTTCCCTTGATTCAAGATGAATCAAGTGCTTCGAATATGGTTGATTCAATTATCATCCCGCGCTACTAAACTGAAAGAAAACACCGTTCTTCGATTACCTTCACTCGATCAATTGCAATCTACCAAAGATTCGAACCCAAACCTCTCTTCTACGATCCTCTAGTTACAGCTACTAAACTGATCTCTTCGGTTACCTTCACCCAGCTGAATCCTTGTAGAACGAAGCGGCTTGTGCAAAACCCCCAAAATCCCTTTGATTCTTGGAGGAGAAAACCCTAAGGTTTTATTCAAGAAACACCTACCACAAATCTCAACTCAGAAATGAGGATAACACTTCCTGAAATCTGAACCTTATCACTTCAAATCAATGAACACAACAAACAAAAATTGGTTATGTGTAGTTGTTTGAATGCTCAAGGAAGAAGATGAAATTGATGAGAGAAATGGCATAAAATCTTTCACGTTTCTTGTTACTATTGAAAAATGAACTAACATGATATATATATTATGCTATGTAATAATATGGAGATAACAGAATTTTAAGATGAAAATACAAGTGAAAATATTGGCAGGAATCAGCGAGCGGTCGATCTATACAGAAGGTATAGGCGACCTGTGCAAGGCCGTGCGCACAACTACGCAAAAATGCATACTATGCGTCGACCGGAACAGGGAGTGCGTCGACGCATACCTCCCAGTTTTCTACACTATCAAACGCAGACTGCATAGGTCGACCTATGCAGGGTGATGAGTCGACTCATACCCTAAAAACATGCAAAAAATCAGGATTTTGAGATTCCTAAGGTGTTGGGACATCTCTAATGAACCTAGATCATTTCTAATCATAATCAAACATATGTGCAACACTTAACCACTATTTCAAATTGAGTTTTTCATATAAACCACTATGTTCTAATCATGAAGGTTTTGACATCATTAAAAAATAAAGTACATAGAGAGAATCTTCCCTCACTTACTCCCCCTTTTTGATGATGGCAAAACACTCGATGTGAGATGGTATCCTCCCCCTGACTTTATGCATCCACTAATGTTTGATTATCTCAGTACCTTTTATTCTTTCCAATGTCCTCTCCCCCTTTGACAACATAAAAAAGAGAGAGAGAAAATAGTATGAATAGAAACTTTCAACTGAAAGTGCATCTTAAAAAATTACAACGATAAGCATTAACAAACATTCACACATAATGGATGTTAACGAATCATAGTGAATATTAAATTAAGACTAGTTAACGGATATCCAAAACATGCAACATAACAGCCACACAGTTAAAATTGAAACAGTGTCACGAGAACTAAAAATATAACAGGCTAAAGTCACTTAGAATCATAAACAAAACATGAGATAGCAAGTGAAACGCAAAATGGCATGATGCAAGATGAAATGTTGTTCCTCATGGCCTCCTCCCCCTAAATGAATGGCCTCTGCCGCGAAATGGTTGAGGATGATGAGGTGGTGGAGGTTGCACATCCAACTGCTCGGTCATCTCCAACACGGTACGATTCAGAATGTTGAAGCTGTTTGTAAGAGCCCGTTGCTGATTCGCAGAAGTTTCGGTCATTGTGTTGAATCTTCCTATCACATTAGTGGCAAAAGATTCAAAGTTGTTGGCATGAGTGTGAATTTCTTCTTGCAAAGACTTGAACCGTTCCTCTTGAGCTGTGGCAAACCGCTGTTGATCAAGTTGCATCGTCCTCATAAGTTCAAGAATGTCTTCATTGTTTTGTTGAGGACGCGGAGGTGAAGGAGGAGTGTAATATGACTCTTGGTAGTTCAGCTCTTGTGTTGGTGGCCTGTAATTGGAACCAAGATTGGTCCAACAATTATATTTCCATTGACCCCATCCTTGGTCAACTTCAGTTTCCATTGGAGATTGCCATCCTTGATTTTCTTCAGATCCTTGATACATCCATGCAGCATTATCATCAGCCCCCGTATCCATTTGGTGCCATTGAGCATTGTCATTTTGATTCTCGTCATCATCATTCTGTTCATTCTCACCTTCTTCATTTTCCCTTTCTGCTTCTTCGTCTTCGTCATCTTCTTCACTAGAATCTTCCAGAACAGTCGTGTTGGCTTTCACAATATACTTATATTTTTTTCTACAACATCCCACATATGGCCCATCATAGTCATAGTTTTCTGGCAGAACTCTTGATTTGTAGTGATGGACTTATAGGGAATACCAGGAACAACTATTGTAGCATTATTGAAAAACTTTTGAATCACGGATGCATACCCAAGTGCAGTCCCTCTACCGGATCCACGAAGAGCATACATTCTACTCGCAAAGTAATAAGGCCAACTGATTTTTATCTTATTCATCAGAATGTAGATTAACTGAATATCAGGTTGATCTACCCTAGAATAACCGCCTTGCTTGGGTCTAAGAATATGAGCAATGATCCACTGTAGAATTCTAGGGATAGGAGCCAGTTTTCCCATTGTCACTGCCTTAGGGAAGAGATTACTTGCCACAACTTCATCAGTGTATGGTCTCCTGAGCATAGAATTTAAAGCCTTCTTATACTCATAACCATTTACATGCGTAGTATCAGTGATGTATTGGACAGGCCTCTCATTAGTTACAGACAAATTGAATAAATCTTGCCATGTGGTGTTTTGGACAGTAAGAACCTTATTTCCTAGTTTACAGTTGAACATAAAATCATCAAATTGTCCAACGAGACCCGTATAGAAAAGCCTTACCAGATCCTCATTATATTTGACGTCACATTCCAAAAAGCCATTTAGATTCTGAAAATCCAATAACTCTATGATTTCGTCCAACTGCATGCGTTGAACCGTAAGACGATAATACACATATTGTTTGATTACAGTTCTTTTCTTCATACTCTTAAACAAGTCAAGATTTTCAGGAGAAAGTAGAGAGGGAAGAGTTACCGGCGAATCTTGTGGAGGTTGAGAAGGACCGGCTTGAGCAGGGGTTTCTCTTGAGACCCTTTTACGGGTGACTCTCCGTGTAGCCATTTGATGTTTGATGTTGAAAGAGGATGAGTAATGAAGAACTTCCCAAGATAGTTATGGAGCCCAAGCTTTGTGGGTGAGATTGATGAAGTTAGGGTTTTTGGGGAAGATACGATTAGGGAAGAGGAGGAGATGATTCAATGAGGTAATGATGCAAAGAAAACCTAAAATGTTTTATCAGTAACTCGAGAACAAAAACATTTATAGCAGAATTCGAGCGAACGGTCGACCTAAGACATTTACGCGTCGACGTATACTGAAGAAAAATGTATAATTTTAAAAGTTGAAGCTATGCGTCGACCTACTTAGTCGACCTGTTCAGACCTGCGCTTGCTAGTGGAATAACGCACCAACCATGGGTCGACCTACAGACTATATGAGTTGACGCAAATCATGAACTTGTCGAGAAAAAACATAAAATTCAAATTTTTGTGACATTTAAACTGTAGTGTTGGCTAAATAGAAGCTAACATGCACACCAAACATACAAATGAAGAAAGTGAGCATACTATAGGCAATAAACAACAACAATATTACTCAATCATGGTACATTTAATTTCTAATGAAAGAGAACGATATTACCTTGATCGTTTTTGATGATGCAAGACCTTACATATGTCGTAATAGCTTTTGAAATTGTTAGTGACAAAAGTATAAATGTGCATATAGATAAAGTAAGGATACGACATTTTATAGAGAAATTAAGCACGATCCGAAATGTCGAGAATGCCAAGTTCCCTACGGATATGAAAGAAAGGCTCAGTGGCTAAAGGTTTTGTGAGAATGTCTGCAAGTTAATTTTTTGAATCAACATGCTCAAAAATCACATCACCTTTCTCAACATGATCCCTAAGGAAGTGATGACGTATTTCGATATGCTTGGTACGTGAATGTAATACAGGGTTCTTAGTTAGATTTATTGCACTAGTGTTATCGCACAAAATTGGAATACGCTCAAGTTTTAAATTAAAATCAAGCAATTGTTGTTTAAGCCATAGGACTTGAGCACAACAACTACCAGCGGCAACGTATTCCGCCTCGGCTGTTGACAAAGCAACGGAAACCTGTTTCTTGCTATGCCAACTCACCAAGGAATTTGCGAAAAGATGACACGTGCCACTAGTACTTTTCCTATCCAACTTGCACCCGGCAAAGTCGGAATCGGAATAACCAACTAAGGAATAAGCATTACCTTTGGAATACCACAGACCATACTTTGGAGTACCAGAGAGATACCTAAGTATGCGTTTAATAGCTTTTAGGTGGGATTCCTTGGGATATGCTTGATACCTCGCACACATGAATACACTAAACATTATATCGGGACGTGATGCGGTAAGATAAAGAAGAGACCCTATCATACCTCGATACCTCTTTACCTCAACATCCTTACCTTTTTCGTCACGATCAAGATTAACACTCGTATGCATAGGAGTATCTATAGCTTTGCAATTCAGCATATCAAAACATTTTAGTAACTCAAGACAATATTTCGTTTGACTCACGAATGTGCCCTCTTCAAGTTGTTTGATTTGCAATCCGAGGAAATAGTTAAGCTCCCCCATCATGCTCATTTCAAACTCCCCCTGCATCAAACTAGAAAACTCCTTGACCAAGGTCATGTTAGTAGACCCAAATATAATATCGTCAACATAAATTTGTACCAAAATTAAGTGTTTTCCTTGACGTTTAATAAAGAGGGTTGTGTCAACCTTTCCTCTTGAATACCCTTAATCAAGTAGAAATTTGCTTAGACGTTCATACCAAGCCCTATGGGCCTGTTTAAGTCCGTACAAAGCTCGCTTAAGTTTATAGACATGATCAGAATATTCGTGTGATTCAAAACCTGGAGGTTGGGCTACATAAACCTCTTCATTTATATATCCGTTAAGGAATGCACTTTTGACATCCATTTGGAATAGTTTAAAGTTCTTTGTGCAAGCGTAGGCAAGTAGAAGACGTATGGCCTCGAGTCGAGCAACCGGCGCATAAGTTTCCTCATAGTCGATTCCTTCCTCTTGGTTATAGCCTTGTGCTACAAGCCTAGCTTTGTTACGCGTTATTACTCCATTTTCATCAAGTTTATTCCTAAACACCCATCGGGTGCCTATTACTCGATGATCTCGCGGAGGGGGTACAAGGTCCCAAACCTCATTTCTCCCGAATTGATTTAGTTCATCTTGCATTGATAGATACCAATGCTCATCGAGTAACGCTTCCTTAGAGTTTTTAGGTTCAACTTGGGAAACAAAAGCAGAGTAATAACAAAAGTTACTAAGTTTAGAGCGAGTAGTTACTCCCTTAGAGATATCACCGAGAATGTTGTCAATTGGATGGTCTTTTGAAGACTTCCAAGCTGGAGGAAGTTCATCTTCCTTAGCATGATAATCATCCTCACTTTTCACTGGTTGGTGATCCTTTTCCTCCTCAATACGCACTGCTTCAGGCTGATCAATTCCCTTATCAGTGTCCTTGAGTATGTCTTCAGTAGGTACACCTGCACCATGAAAAGAACTACCTTCTCCAACATTTCTCGGATAAGACTCGTCAAAAGAAACATGAACTGACTCTTCAACTACACGCAACCTTTTATTATAGATTTTATAAGCTTTACTTGACTAAGAGTATCCAAGAAAAATACCCTCGTCAGCCTTGGCATCAAATTTGCCGAGAGTCTCTTTTCCATTATTTAACACAAAGCATTTGCAACCAAATACATGAAGGTGAGAGATGTTTGGCTTACGCCCTTTTAAAAGCTCATACGGTGTCTTGTTTAGAATAGGCCGGATGAGCACCCTATTCAAAACATAACAAGCCGTACTTATGGCGTCGGCCCAAAATTATTTTGTTAATCCACTATCATTGATCATAGTCCTTCCAAGTTCTTCCAAAACTCTGTTTTTACGTTCCACTACCCCATTTTGTTGAGGGGTACGTGTTGCGGAAAAATTATGATCAATTCCGTTGGAATCACAAAATGCTTCAAATAAATTATTTTTAAACTCACCCCCATGGTCACTTCTGATTGACCCAATGTTTATGTTTAACTTGTTTTGAGATAACTTAGCAAATCGTTCAAAGGCCGAGAAGGTATCACTCTTATTTTCTAAGAAAATTATCCAGCAAAACCTAGAAAAATCATCGACTATAACAAATCCATAATAGTTACCACCTAGGCTTTTAACCCTAGATGGTCCAAAGAGATCCATATGGAGGAGCTCAAGGGGTCTCATAGTTGAAACAATGTTTTTAGATTTAAAAGAGATCCTTGTTTTCTTCCCCATTTGGCACGCATCGCAACGATGAACCTTTGTAAATTTAATTTTGGGCAAACCGATGACTAGGTCTTTAGAAACAATTTTGTTAAGCAAATCAAAGTTGATATGAGCCAAGCGTCTATGCCACAACCATGAATCTTCATTCATAGTGACTAAACACTTGTCTACATCCAATGATACCTCGTTTAAGTCTAGCATATAGACGTTATTCACCCTCAAGCCCTTAAACACATTCTTTTTGTCGCAATCTTCAACTACGCAACAATCCTTTGAAAAAGAGACTTTATAATTTTTGTCGTATTGTTGACTAATGCTTAAGAGGTTGTGTCTAAGGCCTTCCACAAGAAGTACATCAGAGATAGTAGTAGATGAGGGGTTACCTATACTACCTTTGCCGAGAATATGTCCCTTGTTGTTATCTCCGTAGGTGACAAACCCCTTTTTCTTCGCCACAAAGTCGATGAAAAGAGATATGTCTCCGGTCATATGTCTTGAGCACCCACTATCTAGAACCCATCTTCCTTCGGTGGTCTCAACACTTTGTACCTACAAAAATAATCAAGGGAGAGTAGGTACCCAATTCTCATTGGGTCCTTTATGGTGAGTGAAACCAAAATTGCCTTTGGGCAACCATTGATAAATGCCCTTTGGAACAAGAAATCTCTGAAAGCGGCACTTAGCAATAGTATGACCGGGCTTACAACAATATAAGCAATCACGATTAGCTTGGAGTTTACCTTTGATATCACTATCTCGAATCACATACGTGTATTGTTGATATGGATTATTCATTGTTTCACGATAATGTGATCGATCAATAGCAAACGTAATCTTAGGCATGAGAGCCTTGTCTAACTTGGCTTTGAGGGTTCTCACCTCTCTTTGCCAAATGTGACAAGTACCATAGCCCCCAAGGTCAAACCATGTATATTTATTCTCATCGATCTTAGTTTTTGATACATTCACCATGGAGTTTTTAAGATCTTCTAATTCCTTTTGGGAATCGGAAACCTTTTTCTCCAAATAGGAAAAAATCTTTTTATTCGAAGCTAAGCGTTGAAATGCTTCCTTAGCTTCGTGGTGTAATGTATCAAAAGCTCTTTTTAATTCAGCATGAGACATATTTTGACAGTTTTCATATTTAGAGTGTTTTACCTCTTTTCCTTTGTTGTGACGTGCCATGAGACAAAGGTTGACGGATTCACTTTCGTCACTTGAGGAGTCATCTTTCTCCGACTCGCTATCGCTTTCCCAAGCGATGTATGGTCGTCGAGACTTGTTGGACTTTTTGTTTGAGCGACTCTTGTCTTTATCCTTATCTTTTTCTTTCTTTAGGGATGGACAATCCGGCTTGTAGTGCCCGGATTTTCCACAGTTGTAGCACGTCCCTTTTACCTTGCCATTTTTATTTCCTTCACTTCTAGATTGCTTCCGGAACTTGACAAGATTTCTGTCCGAGTGCTGAATATCATTCTTACGAATATATCTATTGTATCTTTTCACAAATAAGCTCATATCATCACCGGATTCTTCATCTTTGTCATTTTTGGCTTCATCATCACTTAGCTCTTGATGTGTGGACTTTGAACAAGAAGCCTTAAGAGCTATCGACTTCTTCTCCGTATCTTTTGCCTTCTCTTTCTTTATACTCTTCTCATGTTTATCCAGGCTAATGAGCACTTGCTCATGCTCATCGAGTTTACCAAAGAGTGTTGTGAGGTCTAGAGTAGCAAGATCATTGGCCTCCTTGATAGCGGTAACCTTCTGTTGCCATTCCCTGCTAAGACACCTCAGAATTTTATTAGTAGAAACCTCATTTGGAATTGGTTTACCAAGAACATGCAAATTGTTGATAATGTGAGTGAATCGTTTTTGCATATCCGCAATGGTTTCCCCTTGCTTCATGTAAAACAAATCAAACTCTTGCGTTAGTGTATTAATACGAGCTAATTTAACATCATTAGTGCCTTCGTGGGCTACTTGTAAGGCATCCCACATAGCTTTGGCTGTTTCACAATGGGAGACTCGATAATACTCATCAACTCCCAAAGAGGAAATGATCATATTACGAGCCTTCCAATCATAACTGTACTTTTCTCGTCCTCCTCAGTCCATTGGTCTTCGGGTTTAGGAACGACAACGCCTTCCGCGTTAGTCATAGTGATTGCCATGGGACCGTTTAAAATAACGTTCCAAACCTTCTGATCTAAGGAGTTAATATGAACGCGCATACAATCCTTCCAGTAGCTGTAGTTTTCACCTGTAAAAACTGGAGCTCTATTATAAGCCCCCTTAGGTTCGTTCGCCATGATCCAAGAAGTTTTACCGAAGCACCAGAATAAACCGGAGCTCGTGATACCACTTGTTAGACTATGGCTATGGATCTAGAAGGGGGAGTTGAATAGATCCTTCGAGTTTTACACGCAAATGGACTACAAAATTCTGTTTTAAAAATTTGTTTAAATGGAAGCTACCACTAGATTAAAAGTCTACAACGAACCTTCTACCAAAAGGATCGGATATGCGCGTATATATATTGCGAATGAGTATGGAAGAGAAAAATTCAGTTTTATTAATGTAATCAAACGCAATCAACAAATTATAGCGTGTTTATGTATAATCCAAACCAATGAGGCAAACAATGAAACACAAACAGTGTTTGAATTTGCTTTGCGACAAATTATCAAACACTTGGTGTGTACACACACACTAAGTGCAGAATTTCTATGGTTAGTAATTTCAAGCTGCTCCTAGAAACAATTCAAAGAATTGTATCACTTTAACCAAACGATTTTTCAGCTTTAGATTACAACACCTCAGAAATTTAGATAACTTGAAAACTTGGCAAATTCAAACAATGCAGAAAAATGTAAAGAGTTAAAGGAGAAAGAGAACGAACGCGATTTGATTAGGCAGTTCCCCAATCGTCCTCGCTATGGGTACCTCTGCCTCAATTCCGAACATGGAATTGAGATATATATATTATCATTGTAATTGAGTGTTTATACAAGAGAAAACTTTTGAACAAACAAATCTTCGAACGTCTTCGAATTATTGATGTAGAGCATTCTCTTCCCTTGATTCAAGATGAATCAAGTGCTTCGAATATGGTTGATTCAATTATCGTCCCGCGCTACTAAACCGAAAGAAAACACCGTTCTTCGATTACCTTCACTCGATCAATTGCAATCTACCAAAGATTCGAACCCAAACCTCTCTTCTACGATCCTCTGATTACAACTACTAAACCGATCTCTTCGGTTACCTTAGCCCAGCTGAATCCTTGTAGAACGAAGCGGCTTGTGCAAAACCCCCAAAATCCCTTTGATTCTTGGAGGAGAAAACCTTAAGGTTTTATTCAAGAAACACCTACCACAAATCTCAACTCAGAAATGAAGATAACACTTCCTGAAATCTGAACCTTATCACTTCAAATCAATGAACACAACAAACAAAAATTGGTTATGTGTAGTTGTTTGAATGCTCAAGAAAGAAGATGAAATTGATTAGAGAAATGGCATAAAATCTTTCACGTTTCTTGTTACTATTGAAAAATGAACTAACATGATATATATATTATGCTATGTAATAATATGGAGATAACAAAATTTTAAGATGAAAATACAAGTGAAAATATTGGCAGGAATCAGCGAGCGGTCGACCTATACAGAAGGTATAGGCGACCTGTGCAAGGCCGCGCGCACAACTACGCAAAAATGCATACTATGCGTCGACCGGAACAGGGAGTGCGTCGACGCATACCTCCCAGTTTTCTACACTATCAAACGCAGACTGCATAGGTCGACCTATGCAGGGTGATGAGTCGACTCATACCCTAAAAACATGCAAAAAATCAGGATTTTGAGATTCCAAAGGTGTTGGGACATCTTTAATGAACCTAGATCATTTCTAATCATAATCAAACATATGTGCAATACTTAACCACTATTTCAAATTGAGTTTTTCATATAAACCACTATGTTCTATTCATGAAGGTTTTGACATCATTAAAAAATAAAGTACATAGAGAGAATCTTCCCTCACAGTCACAGCAGAGGAAATAAGGGTGGAGGCAGCGATGGTTTTTGTGTACGGAGGTAAGGGCGGAAGGTTTGTGTTGAAGGAGGAAAGTTATTGGAGTGAGGGAGGATTTTTGCAGAATGAATTTGGCGGCTAGGGCTCTTTTTTTTAGAGTGAGGGTGGAGTTGCTTTATAGAAGAGTATGAAGGGTGAAATTGGAATTCAAAAGATGAGGAATTGGTTGCTGCGATTGTCGTATTGGTGATATGGTGGTGTAACAATTTTGTGAAATGGTTTTCTTGGCAAAAGTTCAGGAGTGATTGTGCAGGTACAAGTCGCTGTTGTGGGTCCAGTTTTGTTGGACGTGTTGCTGCTCACACATGGTACCATTTTGAGGATATTTTTCTCATTTTCACTGATGCCTGATGTTCATTTTGGTGTGTTTCAAGTGTGGGGTCATCTGCAAGTTATGTTGCCTTTATTTTCTTGAGCAAGGTTGTGTAAAACAAATATCAATTGTGCTGCTTGTGAGTATGGTTTTCTGCGGAGAGGTTTGTAGCGGGATGTACAAGTTGTGGTGAGTATTTGGAATGGTTGGCTGAAGCTTCTTGGAAGTTTTTTTCTTTTTTTCTTTTTGTGTTGTTGTAATGGGCCTATGAATGGGCTTTGTTTTTTTTTTTTTTTTATGGCAAAGATAAAATAATCAAAAAAATGTATAATGGTCTTTGGAATACTTTTGTAATTTTTGATAGTGAAATGGTGATAAAAATGAAAATAAAATGGATGTGAATGGAACATTATATATATAGGTTAGGAAATATATGGATAATGGACAAAATTGGATAATGGTTTTGAAATGTATAAAATGGATAATGAAATGGACATGGGTTTGAAAAAATGTGAATAATAAAAAGGAATTTGGATGGACATAAGTTGAAATGGATATTTGTAATGGATATTTTGGAAATTACTAAAGTGGATAGAAAATAGACTTTTATTTGAATTGAATTTTGAAGTGGATAATCGGATGGAAAATGGATTTAAGTGGGTTTTAAATAGCTAAAATGGATATGAATTGGATAATGGATATGGATGGATAATTGGTTTGAAATGGATTATGAGTGGACTTTTTTAGAATTGGTTTTGGATAGGAAATAAATATGGGAAATTTAAATGAACATGGAAATGGCTATTTAACTGGATTAAGGACTAAAATGGTTAAATATATACATGGATAAAAATTAAAAGAGGGATGAAGTTGAAGACAACATATTTTTTGGATTTTTCTGAATAATGATTAGTGAATGGATAGAACAGATGAAAAGTATATACAGGTAGGACAAATTTGGGGTATGACAGATGCCCCTATCTAATTGGCTTAAACTAAGTTAGATGAACTGCTACGGCGGTCATCTTTCAAGGTATAAGACAATTAGATATGAAAAAGACCACAAATTTGTCTGAAAGAAAGAAAAGGATTGGGAAGTTGAAATACAAGAAATCTGACACCAAAAGGATGACAGACCTATCACCAAAAGGATGATAGTGAACACACACAGAGACCCTTCCACCAAAAGGATGGAAATGAGGTCAAAGCCTGCTATTACCAAAAGGATAATAGGGCACACACACAGCCTGCTACTACCAAAAGGATAGTATGGCACACACGCACACAGACCCTTCCACCAAAAGGATGAAAATGAGGTCAAAACCTGCTATTACCAAAAGGATAATAGGGCAAACACACGCACAACCTGCTACCAAAAGGATAGTATGGCACACAACACAACCTGCTATTACCAAAAGGATAATAGGGCAAACACACGCACAACCTGCTACTACCAAAAGGATAATAGGGTACACAACACAGCCTGCTATTACCAAAAGGATAATAGGGCACACACACACACAGACCCTTCCACCAAAAGGATGGAAATGAGGTCAAAGCCCGCTATTACCGACGAGATAATAGGGCACACACACAGACCCTTCCACCAAAAGGATGGAAATGAGGTCAAAGCCTGTTATTACCAAAAGGATAATAGGGCACACACACAGCCTGCTACTACCAAAAGGATAGTATGGCACACACGCACACAGACCCTTCCACCAAAAGGATGAAAATGAGGTCAAAACCTGCTATTACCAAAAGGATAATAGGGCAAACACACACACAGCCTGCTACTACCAAAAGGATAGTATGGCACACAACACAACCTGCTATTTCCAAAAGGATAATAGGGCAAACACACTCACAGCCTGCTACTACCAAAAGGATAGTAGGGCACACACACACATAGCCGGCTACTACCAAAAGGATAGTATGGTACACAACACAGCCTGCTATTACCAAAAGGATAATAGGGTACACACACAGCCTGCTACTACCAAAAGGATAATATGGCATACAACTCAGCCTGCTATTACCAAAAGGATAATAGGGCACACACACAGCCTGCTACTACCAAAAGGATAGTATGGCACACAACACAGCCTGCCACTCACCAAAAGGATGACACACAGACCAAGGGTTTATGGATCGGCGACACCAAAAGGATGACGGATCAAAACAAGCTACTACCACCAAAAGGATGATAAGAACTTCTTATTTGTGGGGACCAACATTAAAAGGATGAAGGTTAAATTGAAAATATGATTTCGGCTATCACCAAAAGGATGATAGAAAAGTTTTTATTTGAGGGTTACCAACACCAAAAGGATGCAGGTTGAATTGATTTGACCGGCTTTGGCTATCACCAAAAGGATGATAGTAATGCAATTGACAAAAGGTCAAGTTTGTTGGGGATATGATGAGATTTATTTGGAGACATTAACAAAAGGTTGAAGTAAAGAATTCAATGAGGAGAGCCCACAAAAAGGAAAGGGAAAACAATGAAAAGAATGGAGAAGGTAACCCGCCAAGATCTACGCAATCTTGTGCCTACGTATCTTTACTCGGACGAGAATAAAGAATCAGGGCAGTCGTAGTTCGACCGAAGAAAAGATTCAATGAGGAACGCCCACTGACTCGGAGGAATGTTTATTGGTTGGGATGAGGATGACGACCTCAGCAACAAAAGGTTGAGGAACACAACCCAATGAGTAATGCACAGTGACTTGCTTGGAGATCACAGCTTCATCAACAGAAGGTTGAAGACTTTCATGAGGAACACCCATGAACTTGAAGAAGATGCCCCTGACTGGACTGAAGATTGCTTGAGTTTGAGATCAACAAAAGGTTGAAGCAACCTTGTGAGGAACGCTCACGGATTTGGAGAAGATGCCCTTGGCTGGGCTGAAGATCGTCTTGCAGTCTTGAGATTGATCCAGGATCTTAAGCATGCATGAATGCTTGATTTTGTAATGATGTGCAATGCAAATGCTGACGCGCGGAGATGCAAGTGCTGGGTGTCACTCCCAAAAGATTCGCATCCAACGGTACAAACGCGAGAGTGGCGCGGAAAACAGAGTCGCCAGCAATGTGTATTTATCCCAAGAGAGAGAAAGGAAACACTGCATAAACCTGAAGGAAGGAAGGAAAGAACGTGGTCTTGCGACCAAGAGATCTGGGTTCGGGAGTCGGTTACGCGTGAGGAAGGTATTAGCACCCCCACGCGTCCATCGTACCCGATGGGATCCACGCTTGCTTGTCTCGATCAAAGGGTGTCGTCAGCTGGAGCTCCGCTGCTACTGGAAAGGAAAAGGAACTGCTGGCTAGAGAACCGGAAAAGGAAGAGAAAGAGAAAGAAAAAAAATGTAGGGAAAATAAAAGAAGTGCTCGCACGGGCCCTACCCCACTGCCTACGTATCTCATCGGGAGCATGAGAATCAGAGCGACGTAGTTCCCCTCACTAGGGATGGATTGTGTTTTTTAGGGAACGGCTTACGTTCTAGCTCAGGTGTTGCAGCTCGCTGAATCGAGACTTAAGCGTTACCGTATTGCGAGAGAACGAGTAGGAGTGCGTTCGTACGTTGAGAGTGAGTGAGATGAGAAAAGAATTCCCGAAGGAAAGACGTTATTATTTGTTGAAGTTTTTTAGACAGAAGTGTTTTTTTTACGGTTATTTGTAACTTGTATTGCACCAAAGTCTATTATGCGGGAATGAGTGAGTCGCATGGTCGCACCCAAATGGAACGTATGCTAAACACTCTAGAAGAGGAGGGGGACCCCTCGTTCTTCATTTCCTACATTTAAGGCTCGGACGTAATACACGCTAACCTTTATTAAGTGTTTTTACTTTTCTTTTGAGATGAGAAGAGAAACGACGCAAGGGAAACTCTAAAGGGAAACTAAGAATCCTAATGTTATCATGCATGGATATCCTATAGTTAGTGAGGTTTAGGAGAAAATACTAACTAACACCTAATGCTAATCCTACTCCAAGCTTAATCAAAAATTAAGTTGGACTAGGTAGCTCTAAGGGGAAAAGAACCCAAGACTTGAACAAGTCTTGAGGTTCATGGGATGAGAAAGAGTGAAAGAGAAGAAAAGGTACAGCACCTACAACAGCACACTTGCCTCAGAACAGCAATGAAAAATAAGCACACACTCCCAACAGCATTGACAGCATACAATTCAGTATCAAAATAGGTGTAAAAGGTCACAACAGCATGCGTAAACACATAGGCATCACCTATAACAGCACGTATGCACACAAACAGCGGTAAAATAGGACAACATGCATTGCATTCGAATACGATCCAATCGAGGCAGAGCAAACATGCATCAAACAAAATACATCGTTCAATTAATCATGATTATAAACCCATCACATACCATGATGGATAACTTGGCAAGCATCATGGAAGAACGCAACATATAGCATGTGATCAAACGAATCGAGTATGCACATCATGAAATTGGATGCCAACAAGTATGCACAACCATCATCAATCCAACAACAATGCACAATGAACACAATCGACAAGTGTGTGTGTGTTCATATCTTCAAACGTCAACAATGCAAGCATACACATAAACGATGAAATTCAACAAGTCGCGTGTCGAGAAATGTGAACATGCAAGAGTGTGAGGTGTACCAGCATAGGAATAATCCACAAATCATCAATATATCAATCCATGAAGTTTAGGCATACATTGGATCTCAAACAACCAAGAAAATGCAAGGAAATGGCACTCTGCAGCAGTGTTAATCGGTTAACCAAATACGTTAACGGGTTAACAGGTCAAAAATCAGCAGAAAACAGCAAAAATACAATGGTTAACCGGTTAACCCTGTTACAGCAGCAAAAATTAATTTGTAAAAATCATTTCCAGCAGCAAAAGCACTTATCCAATCATCTCCAATGATCATGTAACCAACAATGCACGAAAATTAAGTTCAGAAACAATATTCAAACATCATTTAAATTCAATAATCATCAACATCCACAATCAAGATCAACCAAATGAATCAAAACATATCAAAATTCATGGATCTACATTGTATGAGTTGCAATTAAGCTAAAATGAGTATGGATCTGAAATTAACCAACCTACAAAGCTGAGATTTGCTTTGGTAAGTGTTGTAAACAGAAATGGATGAATTCAAGTAGAGAAATCCAAGATCCACAAGCTTCTTGCACTCAAAAGTTGAAGATCCAAGCAAATAAACAACAAAACTCCAAAATCACTTGCAATAATCACTTCTGAAAAATCAGAACTAGATCCAAACGAAAATCCAAATTGAAAAGCTGAAATGTAGTGATGATGAGAGGCTTTAGCTCAAGAATCAACAAGTTCCAATGAAGAACTTGTTAATCTTTGAAAGAGAGCTTTGAGCTTGGTTGAAAATGGAGATTGAGAATGAAAAAGGGAGAGAGAATGGAGAGAATTCTGAAAATTGGGAGTGAAAATAAGACCTAGCTCCCTAGAGGTTTGGAATTGATGAGATTAAATAACCTCTAGCTTGGGAGTTTGGCTTGGGTTTGGAGTGAATAGAAAATGAGGTGAAAAATGGGTTTGGAAATGAAACGTGGAATTGGGGTGGAAATTCATGAGTGGAAATGGAAAATTTGGGTGGAAAATGATGAAAAGAAGCTGCTCTAGATCCTTCCCACGTAGGCACAAGCAATGCACATGACCACCAAAATAATTTCAAAACTCTGCAGTGCTGAAAAATGCAGATTTGGGCAAAATTCGCAATGGTTAACCGGTTAACCATATGCGTTAACCGGTTAACGCAAGAAAAATTTGAATTTTCTGCTTGGCGCCAAAAGGAGGGAAAATGGAGACAGGCGTGATTACACCTGTTCTGAGCCACAATATGCCTTTGAAACTTGTCTTTGGACCTCCTTACTTGAGTGCACTTGAGACATGCCACGAAATATTTTCTGAGCCCCGATTAAATTGCTGAGACGGCTGCTCGGTGCCGAATTGCTGATCAAAATTTGACTGCAGGAACAGTTGATCTTCAAAACACTCAATGAGCAAAATAAAGGCTAAAAAAGACTTTGAGAATTAAATGCTTGGCCTTGACTGCTGATAAAGATCAAACCGGTGCTGAGAACATCTTGTACTGCTGAAGCAAATTCCCTGATCCCATGCCCTATGCTGAATGCCATGCTATGCAATCTATGACCTACTATGGAATGCAAATGAGTAAAGCATAGACCAAATATTGAGAAAACATGAAGGTAAATTTTGAGGTATTACAGCTGCCCCTATTCAATCAACTGTGAATCTGAATGGATGAAAGCAACGGCTATCAGGAATTCAAGATACATAGGGATTGAATACAAAAAATAACCGAGAAAATTTGCACTATGGATAAAGAAGATGTTGTAAAGGTAAGGAAGAAAAGTTGGTGAAGAAGACCTTGAAACCATTGAACCCCATAGGAAACCTGTTGGGAACGGGTGAAATACTTGTCGGAAACGGGTGAGATACCTGTCGGGAACTGGTGAAATACCTGTCGGGAACTGGTGAACTTGGACCTGTTTTGCCTATCGGGAATGGGCAAGTATACCTGTCGGGAACTGGCAAGGTTCAAACCAAGGCTTACCTATCGGGAATGGGTAATGGGGCCTGTCGGGAACTGGCATGGTTAAAACTCAAAGGAGCGATCGAGAACGACTGCAGTTTATAACCAAGGTTTACCTATCGGGAATGGGTAACGGGGCCTGTCGGGAACTGGCATGGTTAAAACTCAAAGGAGCGGTCGGGAACGGCTGCAGTTTATAACCAAGGTTTACCTATCGGGAATGGTTCCAAGATACTTGCAAGTTGAGAGATATGACTCTGTGGGGATAAAAATGATGAAACCCTTTGTACCGTTTCGTAATGTCCGTCGGGGAATAAACTAGGCATTCTTTCTGGCTTTGTCAATGATATAAGGAGCAAAGGTCTGGACTCTCGCACGAGTTATCAAAACTGGCCTATGCTTCACATGCACATGTTTGAATTTTGCCGTAATGCTCCATACGAAATGGATTGCTACGCATTTTAGAGGATGCTATGCGTACTATATGCCAAATGCAAAGAGGTCCTCAGCAAAATAAATGCTGAGGAAAGGAAGATAACTCCGCCGGGGATAACTAGCTGGATTGACTTCGCGGTCGCAAACCGTACTGGGGAAGACAAATTGACCTGACCTCTTGATCTGGGCACTGCCCTGACAAACCTGTTAAGGCTACTGTAGGAAAAGATAACTTTGCTGGGGAGGCATCATCTAAACCAGTCTGCTTGGGGAATAACTATAACCATAGAACTCCGCTGGGGATTAATGAGCTGACGACAAACTCTGCTGGGGAGATGTCCCTTGAGAGGATTGTACAGAAGACCACGCCTCTTCAAACTCTACTGAGGAACTAGGTTTACAACAAACTCTGCTGGGGAGAAGCACTTCAAAATGTCTCATGCCAGGGAAAGTTTCTTAAGAGAATTTTACAGAAGATCCGACATCTTCCAACTCTTAAACTAATGCCGAGACCTGAGCTAGGATGCAGTAGTTGGGAGGCAACCCTGTTGGGGATACTAGATCTGGAATACTCCTACTGGGGAATTTCGTGATGCTCCATGCTTGAGATGGTCAACCATTTGCTTTTGCCCCAAGATACAAGTCTGATCTGGAGAAAACGTCCCAAGAGGATTTTACAGAAGATCCGACATCTTCCAACTCCTGGACACTTACTGAGTCTTGAACATCAACTGCAAGGTGTGTGAAGCAACTCTACTGGGGAGTTTACAACCGTTATCAACACAGAAAAGCTTGTAGCTGTTGGAAGTACTGAATAGGATATAATACTACCCTTTTGACAACGCTGTTGGGGATCATGAAGCTCTGTAAATACGCTGGGGATGACCATCTCCAAAAATAACTCTCCTGCTGAGAAGTCCTCTCTGCCTGGGGGAACGATCATTTGCGCTTCGTAAAGGATTCGGCTTGAGGGCGTCATACATCTTTGCATAGCCATCCAGTGAAATCTCCACACTTGCAAACAAAAGAATGCGCGCATATGCCCCAGAATAATCAAACTCTCAGAGAGGTTTCTAGATCTTGATATAACTGCCCCAGACTGCATAGTGTACGAAAGAATTTGCCTCGACAAGATTCGTAGAGATTTGCAACACTCTGCCCCAGTATACTGAATCTTGAAGAGGTGTTTTTGATTAATCGTCCTTTGGAGTAGGATAGCTTCTCGTGTTCTTGAGGTGGCCTACCTCAATATAAACCTTGCAGTGATTTTGCCCTTGACTGATTGATCTTCGAGAGATTTACCTAATCTCGATGTGATTGCCCCAGTTTAAAGAAATTTTCTCAACATGAATGCCCCATCTTGGCTACATTTTGAAGAGATTTCCCTATGTGATTGTCCCAGATTGGTGACATCTCAACACAAATGGCTGGGAACGCCTTTTTTCCACATAATCTTTCAGCAGCTCGTCCTCTGGAATCTCAGGCACCTCAACTTGGCCAGTTTAAGCTTCTCGACTGATGTTCATCGTGTAAGCTTCTTTGATGTCAAACACATGCAAGCGGAAAATGTTTATTATGAGAATGACAAATCTAATGCAACACTCATGTTATCCTTGAAGTCCTTGTTGAACATATGTCGCACAACCGAGTCACGACACTTATTTTTGAAAGGAAAGCAATACGCACACGCAACACCAACAAAAATCTTATTAGCACAACTCATGGGAGTCAGGAACACTATCTCGTTGAAGTACGCCTTCTGACTAAACCCTGTTTCAATTAGGACTTTTAAGGGTTGTAACGTGGCCTGGTTCATGGTTTTGAGAAAAAAGGATTTATGGCTCAAAGTTTATTGGTACCCACCCACTCTTCATGATATTCTCCAGTCCTATGTTCAGCTAATTTGGCACAAGCACTCATCTCTCAAAAGGTTTTATGATCTTAAAAGAACCCATGCAATTGATGGTTCGAGACCTGATGAGGTTTTGGATCAACAGTCACCCCTTTTGTCTTTTGTGTCTATAGTCACACGACTTTGTTCTTGAGGATTTTTCTTTGCAATCTTTTTCGTTTTTCGCTTTTCATTCTTTTGCTTTCTGTTCCCTAATTTTTGCCTGGACTGACTCTTTTGAGTTTTCAATTTTGAAGTCCAACGGGATGCCTTAACTTTTGCCTAAGCCACTTGCTTCCAAGTTTTTTGACTTAGCAGGCTTTTTCTTTTTCTCTTTTTTTTTTTTGGGAACAAGTCGTGTGACACCGTTTTGCCTGACTTGTTTAAAAGGGTTGTGACTGTTTCACTCTTCGGTTGGTTAGGAGTAACCATTGTGGTTCTACACCTCTTAACCTCTTGATAGTGGAATGAAAGGTAATGGATCCTCAGATGTACACTCCTTCTGAAAGTTGAACACTTGGTCAAACTAACTGACGCCTACCCTGCCCCTGGGTTAAAATTGAGGGTTTTTCGTTTTCAGAAAGAACTCCTACTACTAGGCTCAAAGGGGTTGACAAGGTCTATCTCCTTATCTCTCCAGTGTTTGTGAATTGGAAACAATGCATGTACATCCTTAACAGGGTTTTATCCGAAAACGTACCATTAGAAACTTGCATTCTTATTTCTTCATCCTCCCTCAAAGAGTTTGAGCAAGAAAATTGGTATTGCAGTGCACATTAGCATTAAATAAGTAAACACAAATGAAATTAATCAAGAAAACATATCCATTACATTAAAATCATCAAACCAAATACAAACAAGTTTTAACATGCAAACAATGTCTGAACAAACAAATAAAGACTACATATGAAAATGCAGTAAAGAAATTAAATGATTGTCCTTGTTGAGGAGGCTTGACTCTGTCTGGACTGGCTGCTTCTGATGATGTCTTTGTAGCTTTGAGTGCTCACCCTGATAAAGAAGCTTCACCTTGCGGGAGTACCGTCTGGGGTGATAACCTTTGAGTCAATCAAATCCTGCACCTTGTGCTGGAACACATTACAGTTATCAAGTGTGTGCCCAAACGTCCCTGAATGGAACTCACAGCCAGCACTCATGTCATAGTTCGGAGGAATGGGGTATGGCACGGGCATGGCTTTCCTCAGCTGGATCAGTGAACTCTTGAGCAAGCGAGCCAACAACTGACTGTAAGGAATAGGAATAGGATCAAATATCCTCTTGGGCTTCCTTGGTCTGAGTTGCTTCTGCTGCAGATGCTGATTTGGACGTCCAGTCTGGCCCTGCACTTTCCTTTCTGCATTCGGCTGAGGCACAAATGAGGGTTGCTGACATAGGTATTCTGCAACATAAGGTCGTGGAAGAGATCCCTGAAGCGAGGTAGATCCTTCAGCAAAGGAGGGAGTCCTCATTTCCTTTGCAACAATGGGAGTAACATCACTTTGTTTGCCAGTGCCAACTGATGCAAACTTGATTGCCCCTGAATCAATGAGCTCTTGGACTTTATGCTTGAACCTTGTACAATTCTCAACATTGTGACCAGGTGCCCCAGAGTGGAACTCACATCTAGCATTAGCATTGGGTCCCAGAGGAATCTTCGTTGGCAGTGGTCCCACACATTCAACCAGTTTGAGCTCGAGCAGGTAAGAAAGCAATTGCGCATACGGAATTGGAATGGGATCAAACTTCCTTTTAGGCCTCTCTGACTTAGGATCCTCCCGAGAAGCAAGAAGTGACTGCTGATGAGAGAGCTCTGAACCTTTAGCTTGCGGAGGGGATTCACGAAGCAATCCATGATCTAGGGCAAACCCCACGGAGATGGGAGAGGTAAAGACCTCAGTTGTGGAAGCGGGCACATGATCGTTTTCCTTTTTTAACACCTTATTCAAGATTTCCGCGACCAGGCCCATTTGAATCTTCATCTGGTTGACCTCTTCTTTTAGTACTTTCTGGTCCTGAATCAAAGCTTGCATGTCCACTTTAAAATGCCCCAGCTGGGCTTTCATCTCAGTCACCTCCGCTCGGAGTTGTTCCAAATCTGAACCCTGATTGTGGTGAATCGAGTAGTTGGAAGAAGTCATGTTTGCTAAACCTGCAGAGAATACCCAGTCAGAATGAGAAATCCGCTCCGGAACACCTATTATGCAAAAATGCTTATGAGGATGCAAATACAAATGCAAACATGTTTGTATATTCGCATGGTGATCCACCCCTTGATTCCAGTTTAAAGATAAAATAGGATGAAACCACTGCTCATATAAATCAGAGTGAATCACTATCAGAAATTACAACCTAAGGTACCATAAATAGCCTGAAACAAAAATAAGCAAAGGCCCCAGCCAATAATTCTGGTGGTGACCCAAAATACAAAGAAAGAACAAAGTACAAACTACTGAGTAGAGTTCCCCTTCAATGATCTTGCACCCTATGAGGGCCACTGCCTGAGCTAGAGTACTCCCACTTAGACCTCTTCACTCCTGCTTGTATTTTCAGCTCTTCCATGGTTGCTATGGCTTCATTGAGCCGTTCCTCGACTGCGTGTCTTTGGAACGTCCCTGACAAGATCTCCTCGTCCTTCTTCCTGAGCTTCAACTTCAGACTCTCAATCCGCTCCAAATACTTATCCTCTTTCTGCTTGTTGGCTGTGATTGCAGTATCTCGGTAAGCATTGAACCTGTGAATCTTCGCCCAAGCCTTGGCTAGGTCATCTTTCTTGGATTTGAGAGTCTTACAAACACCTTTTAGAGCTTGTCCTACCCTTTTCCTAGCTGCTATCTCTTCAACCAGCTCATTTTCATTCTCCGCGAGACGCTCTGTCTTCAGCTTGGCAACATGAATGGCCTCACCTCGCTCATGTTTCAACTGGTAGATTTCCTTTTGCAACTCACCATTCTCCTCTCGAAGTATCTCCTTTTCAGCCCATAATTTGTTATACTTCTACATCTCGATCGTGGTTGGAGGTTCAATCAGCAAGGGATAAGATGGAGGCTCCCTGCAGAATGGTAAGAGTACACTCTCTACTCTGCTCTGAATCCAGTCTTCGTACGCAGGAAAAGTTTTGTTGTTACACTTTCCAAAAGAAGTCTTTCCTTTCTTATGGCGATCTCTCCAAGCGTTTGCAGCTTCTTTCAACACCTCCAGATTGGCTTCCTCACCCAAAAATAGAGACTCATGCACATCTTGGCCTTTTGGCGGCTCTTTCAAAGCATACCCAAATTGCCTAATAGCAAGAATGGGGTTGTAGTTAATTCCCCCTTTCCTTCCTATTAAAGGTACGTTTGGGTAACCTCCGCAACTGATCAGGATCTCTTGGCCCAACAAATCACGATTGATCCAAATCAAGTTGTCAGCCCTTAACCTCATTAATCTCTTGGCCCAATCTAAAGTTCCTTTAGTGTCCTCGAATACCCCAGATTTGGGAAGACGATCAGCAAACCACTTATAGAAAATTGAAGCACAACAATAAAGAGGTCCACCTCTCCTTTTCTTATTCTTATAGTGCATTGAATAATACAGATCCCCAAGCAAGGTAGGTACCGGATTCTTCGTGGTGAATATCCGGACAGGATGCGCATCCACAAAATCCTTCACATTGGGGAATAACGTCGTTCCATAAACACACATAGCCAGAATTGCATTGAACACCGACCAACACTTAGCCTTAGCACAAGTAGCAGCCTGTTCGATCAAAAACTTTGTGTGAAAACCTTGATAACCCCCTTTACTAGCAATATTTTTCTTCAACAGTGACTGATCCAAACGTAAAGTAGCAGCAACCCTTTCCAGATCAGGAGACTCCTTAGAAGGATAGAAGGGAGCTCCTTCTTTGACTGAAACATCCAAAATAAGAGCATACTCTTCCAACGTTGGAGCCAAAAGATGATCAGCAAATAGAAAACACCGAAGTTGAGGGTCATAGAACTGTGCCAGAGTGTGCAGGGCCCTGAACTCATAGTTGGTAACATTCCGGGCGAAACTCAGAATCCTCCCATATTCTCCTCTGAAATCTGCCAATACCTCAGGTTTTGCCATAGCCGAGATCTTGTGCACAACATCTAGATGAAGCTCTGGGAACTTGTACAGGATGATGTTCTTTCTTTCTTCAGTGCTAATACTCATCATGGACAGTCTTCAAACAACCGAAATCAAAGTTAGGATGCAACCCTACAAATGAACAAACATGTCAAAATGCAAAAAGATGATGCAAAATGCAGACATGGGATCAAGGTATCCAAAATGCTCAAACTGCTGTTGTTCTGCTGACTGAATAAGACCCAGAATACCAGAAACCCAGAAATCCAGAATAACAACCCAATCAAACTGCCAGAATGCCAGGATAATAATAGTACACTGATGAGAAACGCAGAAACCAGGTAGGTTGAAGGTCTCGGTTACCTGTAAACCTGCAAACACCCATCCCCTATCACATGTGGGTTCTATAAAGGCGAGGATCCTCAATATCCCGGGCTCTCAGGTCGAGAAATGATGATACGTTCACCATTTCTGGTTTAGCATCATCACCAATCGAGGAGGCCTTAACTGATTCCCCTCAAAAGAAAACATCCTATGGCAAGTCTTCAGCTTCGGCACTGAGGTCGAGAAGCAATAGTACATTCATCCCTCGGGGTACAGTACTATCGCCAATCGAGGAGTGCTTCCACTGATTCCTTTCCAAAAGGAAACCCTATAGCAAGTTCCCAGTATTGGGTCCCCGGATCGAGAATGTGCAATGGGTTTGCCACAAAACGTGGTCTGCCACTGTCACAACTCGGGGGGAGTGCCGCAACTGAGTCCTCGGGAAACGGTCGCCAGAGTCGACAGCTTTCCAGGTTATATTTCATCGTCTGCCCCAAATGGACAGGACCGAATATTACCAAGAAAACCTCATCTGGATGTGGAGTTTTCATGTATACTTCGTCTGGCCAAATGCCAAATAAGTCACACTACTTTCCACGCTAGTCATAGGTGTATGCTCCAGCCTGGGTATTAGGTTTTTCTCTCATGAATCCAACCCACCCTACAAACAGAAAATCCAGCAGCAGAACAGCACAGTAATATCCAGTATGACAGTAATAAAATGAAATGCAATGCAATAAAAGCTGTAAAAATAGTAAAGCAGTAAAGTAAAAATACAGTAAACAGCAATACAGTAATATACAACAAAGCAAAGCACCACAAAAACACCCAAAGAAAGAAAACAAACAAGCGCTAGGATTGACTCGCTAAAGGGAATTGACCAGCAAGAGGTCAACCAGAATCCCCAGCAGAGTCGCCAGCTGTCGCTCCCGAAAGATTCGCATCCAACGGTACAAACGCGAGAGTGGCGCGGAAAACAGAGTCGCCAGCAATGTGTATTTATCCCAAGAGAGGGAAAGGAAACACTTCATAAACCTGAAGGAAGGAAGGAAAGAACGTGGTCTTGCGACCAAGAGATCTGGGTTCGAGAGTCGGTTACGCGTGAGGAAGGTATTGGCACCCCCACGCGTCCATCGTACCCGATGGGATCCACGCTTGCTTGTCTCGATCAAAGGGTGTCGTCAACTGGAGCTTCGCTGCTACTGGAAAGGAAAAGGAACCGCTGGCTAGAGAACCGGAAAAGGAAGGGAAAGAGAAAGAGAAAAAAATGTAGGGAAAATAAAAGAAGTGCTCGCATGGGCCCTACCCCACTGCCTACGTATCTCATCGGGAGCATGAGAATCAGAGCGACGTAGTTCCCCTCACTAGGGATGGATTGTGTTTTTTAGGGAACGGCTTACGTTCTAGCTCAGGTGTTGCAGCTCGCTGAATCGAGACTTAAGCGTTACCGTCTTGCGAGAGAACGAGTAGGAGCGCGTTCGTACGTTGAGAGTGAGTGAGATGAGAAAAGAATTCCCGAAGGAAAGACGTTATTGTTTGTCGAAGTTTTTTAGACATAAGTGTTTTTTTACAGTTATTTGTAACTTGTATTGTACCAAAGTCTATTATGCGGGAACAAGTGAGTCGCATGGTCGCACCCAAATGGAACGTATGCTAAACACTCTAGAAGAGGAGGGGGGACCCCTCGTTCTTCATTTCCTACATTTAAGGGTCGGACGCAATACACGCTAACCTTTATTAAGTGTTTTTACTTTTCTTTTGAGATGAGAAGAGAAACGACGCAAGGGAAACTCTAAAGGGAAACTAAGAATCCTAATGTTATCATGCATGGATATCCTATAGTTAGTGAGGTTTAGGAGAAAAGACTAACTAACACCTAATGCTAATCCTACTCCAAGCTTAATCAAAAATTAAGTTGGACTAGGTAGCTCTAAGGGGAAAAGAACCCAAGACTTGAACAAGTCTTGAGGTTCATGGGATGAGAAAGAGTGAAAGAGAAGAAAAGGTACAGCACCTACAACAGCACACTTGCCTCAGAACAGCAATGAAAAATAAGCACACACTCCCAACAGCATTGACAGCATACAATTCAGCATCAAAATAGGTGTAAAAGGTCACAACAGCATGCGTAAACATATAGGCAGCACCTATAACAGCACGTATGCACACAAACAGTGGTAAAACAGGACAGCATGCATTGCATTCGAATACGATCCAATCGAGGCAGAGCAAACATGCATCAAACAAAATACATCGTTCAATTAATCATGATTATAAACCCATCACATACCATGATGGATAACTTGGCAAGCATCATGGAAGAACGCAACATATAGCATGTGATCAAACGAATCGAGTATGCACATCATGAAATTGGATGCCAACAAGTATGCACAACCATCATCAATCCAGCAACAATGCACAATGATCACAATCGACAAGTGTGTGTGTGTTCATATCTTCAAACGTTCAACAAAACAAGCATACACATAAACGATGAAATTCAACAAGTCGCGTGTCGAGAAATGTGAACATGCAAGAGTGTGAGGTGTACCAGCATAGGAATAATCCACAAATCATCAATATATCAATCCATGAAGTTTAGGCATACATTGGATCTCAAACAACCAAGAAAATGCAAGAAAATGGCACTCTGCAGTAGTGTTAATCGGTTAACCAAATACGTTAACCGGTTAATAGCTCAAAAATCAGCAGAAAACAGCAAAAATACAATGGTTAACCGGTTAACCATTTTGCACTGCAATTAGTTAACCGGTTAACCCTATTACAGCAGCAAAAATTAATTTAAAAAAATCACTTCCAGCAGCAAAAGCACTTATCTAATCATCTCCAATGATCATGTAACCAACAATGCACGAAAATTAAGTTCATAAACAATATTCAAACATCATTTAAATTCAATAATCATCAACATCCACAATCAAGATCAACCAAATGAATCAAAACATATCAAAATTCATGGATCTACATTGTATGAGTTGCAATTAAGCTAAAATGAGTATGGATCTGAAATTAACCAACCTACAAAGCTGAGATTTGTTTTGGTAAGTGTTGTAAACAGAAATGGATGAATTCAAGTAGAGAAATCCAAGATCCACAAGCTTCTTGCATCAAAAGTTGAAGATCCAAGCAAATAAGCAACAAAACTCCAAAATCACTTGCAATAATCACTTCTGAAAAAGCAGAACTAGATCCAAACGAAAATCCAAATTGAAAAGCTGAAATGTAGTGATGATGAGAGGCTTTAGCTCAAGAATCAACAAGTTCCAATGAAGAACTTGTTAATCTTTGAAAGAGAGCTTTGAGTGTGGTTGAAAATGGAGATTGAGAATGAAAAAGGGAGAGAGAATGGAGAGAATTCTGAAAATTGGGAGTGAAAATAAGACCTAGCTCCCTAGAGGTTTGGAATTGATGAGATTAAATAACCTCTAGCTTGGGAGTTTGGCTTGGGTTTGGAGTGAATGGAAAATGAGGTGAAAAATGGGTTTGGAAATGAAATGTGGAATTGGGGTGGAAATTCATGAGTGGAAATGGAAAATTTGGGTGGAAAATGATGAAAAGAAGCTGCTCTAGATCCTTCCCACGTAGGCACAAGCAATGCACATGACCACCAAAATAATTTCAAAACTCTGCAGTGCTGAAAAATGCATATTTGGGCAAAATTCGCAATGGTTAACCGGTTAACCATATGCATTAACCGGTTAACGCAAGAAAAATTTGAATTTTCTGCTTGGCGCCAAAAGGAGGGAAAATGGAGACAGACGTGATTACACCTGTTCTGAGCGACAATATGCCTTTGAAACTTGTCTTTGGACCTCCCTACTTGAGTGCACTTGAGACATGCCACGAAATATTTTCCGAGCCCCGATTAAATTGCTGAGACGACTGCTCGGTGCCGAATTGCTGATCAAAATTTGACTGCCAGAACAGTTGATCTTCAAAACACTTAATGAGCAAAATAAAGGCTCAAATAGACTTTGAGAATTAAATGCTTGGCCTTGACTGCTGATAAAGATCAAACCGGTGCTGAGAATATCTTGTACTGCTGAAGCAAATGCCCTGATCCCATGCCCTATGCTGAATGCCATGCTATGCAATCTATGACCTACTATAGAATGCAAATGAGTAAAGCATAGACCAAATATTGAGAAAACATGAAGGTAAATTTTGAGGTATTACACTGGGGAAGTATGATTTGGCTTTCTGGGTATGCATATGATGCAGATGATGTTTATGATGAAGAATGTGATGCATATGATGTCGAATGCGATGCATATGATTGCAGACGGGTGATTGGATATTTTTGGAGAGGCGCCAGCGTGGTGGACTTTGGTAATTGCCAATGAGGATTGGACTTTGGGCGGTGGGAGGGATTTGATTTCCTCGACACTCCGTTCGTTGAAGACGCCATGATTGAAGCAGACGAAGATGCTTTTGAAGCCTCGAGTTTGATCACTTGATAATGAGTCATGAGTTCATTTCTGAGAGAACCACAACTTTGCTTGATGGTCAGGGTTGCTTGCTGCAATGGGTCTTGCCCCAGTCTGAGCATGGTAATGGTCTGCCCCTGATTAACCAGTTCTGAAATAGTCTGATCTTTAGAGGTTGAGCTTTGATGTGCTTTGAGGTGACTTGCCCCTGATTGAGCCGTTGAAGGGTTTTCCCCAGCCTGAGCTGTTGAGGGAGTCTTGATTCGGGTCGGCACCACTGAAAGTTCAAGTTCCTCTTCGATTGCCCCTTGTTGGAGTTGCTTTGATGTCTAGCACTGATTTGCAGTTGAAATCACACATTCACAAATGCTAATCTTAATACAATGCTTATGCAAGTTTTGAAAAAGAGTTGTTTATTGGAGTGTTGTGATAGTGAAACGAATGGACCATTAACCCAAACGTGTGCTGATTTTGATGGTGTGAAAGATATAGCAAGGAGAATGACACCAATGCTGAGGATTAGCAAATATGGGGAGTCAGGTTACGCAACCTTGCAATAGTATGCCTTCAGAATAAACCTCGCCTCAATTAGGTCTTTCGAGGGTTGTAACGTGGTCTGGTTTATGGTTTATGAAACAAAGGATATTTGGCTCAAAGTATTATTTGTACCCACCCCTACATGATGATCTCCAGTCCTACGTTCAGTTAATTCACACGTGTTTGTATTCCAAAAGGTTGATGGTTCGAGGTATGCTTGAAATGACAGTCACCTTATTTTGTTTTTGATGGATGTCAGTGACCATTTGAGATAGTGGTCAGTGGCTCTTATTTTGTTTTTGTTGAGGATTCGAGGGCCTCTTTTGATTTTGTTTTGATTCCTATCTTTTGCATGGACTGATTTTGTTTGTCGAGTCCATCAGGGTTGCTTTGATTTTTGCCTAAGTCTTCTTTGAGGTACTTGACTTAGCAGGCTTCTGATTTTTTTTGTCTTTGATTTTGTTGTTGGAGGATTGTGACTGCCAAGTCATGGTTATTGATGAACAACCGACATGTCTTGTGGAATTTTGCTTTGTGATTTGAGTGCGTAACTGAACACTACCCTGCCCAAGGTTGAGTGTAAGGGTTTGAATATCCGAAGGAAACTGCTACTTCTAGGCTCGAAGTGGTTAACTAGGGATTAACTCCTTATATCTCCAGTGTTTTTAGGGGATTGAAATAATGCCTGTACATCGTCGATGAGATCTTATCCGAAAGCATACGGTTTTCAATTATGGGTATTTCGTTTTCATCATCCTCCCTCCAATCATTGCTAAGCGACAGTTGATAAAGAGAGTGAAGTGGAAATAAATGTGTCTGTGATTTGCAGTAAATGGAAAGAATGAGTGAATACGACATAACTGATTCAAAACATGCATAATCAATACATTAAGAAAACTAAATACAAACGACAATGTTCAAAGCATACAGTACTTAAACAAATAAAGACGAAAATACAAGAATGCAAATGATGGGATGGCAACATGACTGCCTTCTTCGGGGAATGAACTTGAACTTGACTTGACTTGACTTGATGCTGGCACTAGTTTGGTGGCGGCATAGGGTCGTTGATGACGTTTGGAGCCCTCCCATTGAACGTGAGAAACTTTGAGTCGATCATGTCTTGAACCTTGTGTTTGAAAGCTCTGCAGTCCTCGATCGTATGCCCTGGAGCACCCTTATGAAACTTGCAATGAGCATTAGCATCATAATCTGGGGGAATGACAGTTGGAGGAGCCAAGTCTCTCGAAGTAATGGCCCTCTTCTCCATTAATTGAGCAAAGATCTGAGCATATGACGTCGGTAGGCGATCAAAGTCTCTATCAGACCTTCTTGTCCTCTGTTGGTTAGGCTGACGTTGTTGAACAGCTCTCTGTTGTTGATGTTGAGGAGGATACTGATACCCTTGCTGGTTGTATGACTGCTGCTGAGGAACCTGTTGTTGAGGAGTTGGAGCTTGAACAGCTTGAACTGTTGGCTGATAAGGCATCGGAGCATATTGCGCAGCGGCAACATACGGATACTGGAAGTATGGCATTTGATAAGGCATTGGAGGGGGAGCTTGTTATTGAGCTTGCCCTTTCTGGGCAAAGACAACATTTGTTTTGCCCTCTTTCTTTTTGTATCCAGTGTTGAAAGGTTTCTTGGCTTGAGACTGGCTGCTAGAACCTCCTTGGATCTTTCCGCTCTTCAGACCCTCTTCGATTCTCTCACTGACAATCACCAAATCAGAGAATCCAGCAGAAACATTACCAATCAACTTCTCGTAGTATTGGCCTTGCAAGGTACCCATGAAGATGTCAATCAGTTCACGATCAACAAGAGGTGGATGCACCCTTGCAGCTAGCTCTCTCCAGCGTTGTGCGTACTCCTTAAAGGATTCGTTGTCCTTTTGAGCCATACTCTGAAGCTGAGTACGATTCGGAGCAAGGTCAGTGTTGTACTTGTATTGCTTGACAAATGCATCAGCTAGATCATCCCAAGTGCGCACATTGCTACGCTCCAGCTGCATATACCACTCGAGTGATGCCCCAGACAAGCTGTCTTAGAAGCAATTGATCATCAGCTTTTCATCTTTGGCATGGGCAGCCATGTTGCGGCAGTACATCCTTAGATGCATGTGAGGACAACTGAGACCTTTGTACTTTGGGAAGTCTTGCATTTTAAATTTAGGAAGAATGACAACATCTGGCACTAAGCACATATCCAGAACATTCAGAGGTTTTGAGTTGCGCCCCTCCATGACTCGGAGTTTCTCAGCTAGATCACGACACATCTTGATGGCTTTAGAATCCTGAGCAGCAGTAGGATTAACAATTGGGATAGCAGCATGGTAGTTCTGTACCTCATCATACTGATCTACCAGATTTTCTTCAGCATGAGGAATAGGAATCTGAGTGGCAACAGGTTGGGCTTGCGGAATAGCTCCAACAGTAACTCCAGGGGTTGGAAGTGGTTGAATGGTGGCTCCTTCAGTGGCAGGAGTGAAGTTCATTGGTATCCCATAAGTGATGGGGTTGGGATCAGGAGCTGAGAGCCTTGAGGGTGACCCTTGAACCTGTGCATTGTTGTTGGCGGCAGCGGCTTCACGTAGTTCTTCTTCTCTTCTGGCCATCATGATAGCTTTAAGAATCTGATCAATCTTTCCCTTCATAGAGTCCATTTCTTCTCTGAAGGCGGCTTGTTCTTGTTGAATCTGCTCCATCATATGTCTAGTGTTGGCTCGAGTTGCGTACTAGTGTCGAGGAATCAACTTGATTTACTGGAGAATGAAGGAAGGTGAAGTGAGATTCTGAGGTTGAAAATGCAATGCAAGATGCGTAACAGATGCAATGCAATGTAATGACATGAGATGCAATGCAAGATGCAAGACCCAGGACCGCAGGATCAAATAGCTTCGAACAGTTCTGAGGTTGGCCGGAGATGACGGGTCAAGAACCACAACTAGGAAGAAAGCCCATGGGTAGGTTTCTAAGACGGGTAGGTGCCTAGAGTTATGGATATATTTCGAAAACATTATAACCAAGACGAAGAGACATCCGACTATAATATCCTCGAAATAATCTCGTCTAGGTTAGGTCTTCGTTTCTTTCCCACGAGAAAGATTCCTCGGAGGCGCCCACTACACAACCATCGACACACGGGTTCTAAATAGGGTTCTCAGAATCCTAGATCGAGGTCGAAAATATTACTGTCAGGAAGTAATACGTTCGGGGGATCTCATCTGATTAGGGCATTTGCATTAACTCACATAGAATTAACACTACCAACCACCATGGGTAAATTGGGTTAATGGTCCTTGGGATCAACGACCCACCTCGAAGATATTACCGCCATGGCAAAGATTCACCACAACAATAATATCTCCAAGGGAATCTACTCCAAGCGGTGGTTTTCGCTTCAACTCACGAGGAAGAGACCACGCAGGCCTACACTACACAACCACCATCCTAATCCTAGGGTTTTTCTCGACTCGGGTGTAGAGCCATCTCACAAAGTTCCCAATATCAGAACAACCCAACAATGTCACAAAGGTGACACAAATAAGGAAATAGGAAAGCAAGTAAATAAGTAAATGAGAAGAAAAAGAAAAAGAAAGCTAAAGAGCTAGCGATTCGAATCAAGATAGGCTTGACTCTCTCTTGCATGGAACAAAGGTCCCCAGCAGAGTCGCCATCTGTCGCACCTCGAAAAAATCGCTTAATCGAAGACACGACCCTTCGCGCGAAAGGCGCGGAAAACGGTTCGACAGAGTCGCCACCGAACTTTATTTATCCCAAAAGAAGGGAAAGGAAAATATCGAGAAAACCTTTAAGGAGGGATAAGAACATGGTCGTCGCAACCACATTCTGGGTTCGGGAGTCGGTTACGTGAGGGGAAGGTACGCGCACCCCCTCACGTCCGTTGTACTCAACGGGAACCTCTTAATTCGAATCGCGATGCTCGTTAGCTAAGTTTGTCTATTTTCTTCTCAAAAATAAATGCGGAAAGGGTAAGATAAAAGGGAAGGAAGCTAAGGGGGAATGGGTGATTTTAGGATAGGGTGCTCGGCAAGATCATCGCGACCTCGGGCCTACGTATGCTCATTCGGATGAGAATGAGAAATCATAGCAATCGTAGTTCGACTACGGGGTTTGACGGAAAAAGGCGGAAGTGTGGAAACGGGGAAAAAGAAAAAGTGTGCTCGCCAAGATCATCACAATCTTGTGCCTACGTACCTTTATTCAGACGAGAATAAAGAATCAGAGCAGTCGTAGTTTGTGGTACACCCATGAAACAAGGGAGGATTGGTTGATTTTTAAAAGAGGCGCCAATTGCTCACACACGAGTAAGAGAACTCGCACCCAAACAATCGAAGAGAAATCAAAGACTTGAACTCCCATTTTTCACCTTGAAAAAAAGTTTCGATAATTGTTAGTCGTTTTGAGGTTGATTACGAAAGTCTGCTTGATGTGGGATCAAGGGTTTATTGTATGCGCTTGGTTGATTTGAAAATGGTTAGATTTGTCAAAAGAAGATGCGTCAATTGCTCACACACGAGTAAGAGAACTCGCACCCAAACAATCGAAGAGAGATCAAAGACTTGAACCCCCATTTTTCACCTTAAAAAAAAATTGCGATAGTTGTTAGTTGTTTTTGAAGTTTGATTGTGAAAATCCGCTTGACGTTGGATCAAGGGTTTATTGTTATGAAAAGAGTTTGGTTTGGAAAAGAGTTGGTTTAGAGGTTGATTTGAAAGTGGGTTCGACGACGAATCGAGAGTTTGGTTAAAAAAGGTTTGTTTGAAAATGGCTCGACGACGAATCGAGAATTTGGTTTGAAAATGGGTTGGTTTGAAAATGGCTCGACGACGAATCGAGAATTAGTTTGAAAATGGGTTGCCTATGCTAGTCCCTAGGGGTGCTCCTAGTAAACAAACCACAATCAAAGCAATAATAAATGCGTACATCGGAATGGGAGAGGGGTACATGTAAAATACAAGTGTTGCATGAAATAAAGGGGTCTCGTTGTAAGGTAGCCCAAGAGAAAGCCGTGTGTGTGCGAAGTGTCCTAAACTAAGCCTCGAACCAAAGTTGCCAAGCAAATGACAGTCCATCAATTATTGTTTTAGGGTTTCGATATTTTTAGTGTTTTTTTTATTAATGGTGAACAAATGAAAAATGGTTAGATAAATATGAATATGAATATGAACAATATGATAAGAGCAAGGTAAAAAAGACAAGAGATAATATTGACATAAAAATAAAGTTGGTCTCGTCTTAATCGGATTTAATCGACGAAACGATAATCGACGACTTTTGACTTTCATTGACCAAAAGTGAAAATAAAAGAATACAAAGTGACAAATAAGAAATTAAATCGAAAATATGAGTACAAAGCATAAAGGTCTCACCTTTATCGAGATTTAATCAAAAAATCGATAAATCGATCGATATTTAGTTTTCATTGACCCAAAATGAAATAAAAATGAAATAAAATCGAAAAGGTGAATACAAAGAGTAAAGGTCTCACCTTTATCGAGATTTAATCGAGAAATCGATAAACCGATCAATATTTGGTTTTCATCGACCCAACAATAGATAAAAATAATGAACAAATGACAAAAATGAAATTAAATCGAAAAGGTATAGGAAAAGGAATAAAGGTCTCACCTTTATCGAGATTTAATCGACAAATCGACAAATCGTCGATGTTTGGTTTTCATTGACCCAAAATAAATGAGTAAGAATAAAATAATGAAACACATTGAAATAAAAATAAATAAATAGGTAAAGAATAAAGGTCTCACCTTTATCGAGATTTGATCGAGAAATCGATAAATCAATCGATGTTTTGGTTTTCATTGACCCAATAAATGAATAAAAATAACATTATTAACAAAAAACGGAAATAAATATAAATAAATTGTAGGCCTCATACATATCAAAATTCCATTGGTTTGAACAAACCAATTAAATCATGAATATTACTAGATCATTGGCCCAAAAAAAAAATTAACATGGAAGTGAGATTATTATGAAAAAATAAAGGAAAAGCTGGAACCAATTAAATGCTAAACTTGTCAAAAATAAGAAAAGGAAATATTTTACAAGGGATCAAAGAAAGACATTAAAAGAAAAAAAAGAGTGCAAACAGGAGAATCCTCATGGGCCGTAAGGCCTATTCATCTCAAGGCTATGGCACCGAAATGAAAATGGATGAAAGAGACCAAGCACAACACGCATAAACAACACTCTAGCATCAACAAATAAGAACAGAGCATGGTCATTTTCCTTTCAAAGTCTGAACAAGATTATGATGAAACAACACGGTCAAACCCGACCTTCTTCTCGTCGGACCACCGTCGTGAATCAGGTTCGATTTTTACATCTTTTTTCTCGTCTCAAACTCTCATTCTCTGTTCCAGATTTATGGGCTTAAAGCACCTTCTTCTTCTTTCTTTCGTCTCTTATTCGTATGGGTTTTGTTTCATTTCACTCTTTCATCTCCATCTCTTTGTTTCAATGGGTTCTGTTTTGGATTTTGAATGAGAAAGAGTTTATTGAAGGGATTTGTGGGTTGATGAGGGTCGAAGGGTGTTTGTTGTTGATTTAGGTTTGTTAAGGAAAAATGAAGGTTTGTGTTTTGAATATTATTGTTGGGTTATTGAATGAAGGGATAAAGTTGAGGTTGAATGGTTTTGGTTGATGAAGAATGAGGTTGGTGAAGGGTGCGATGAAGATGGGTTGTCACAGCAGAGGAAATAAGGGTGGAGGCAGCGATGGTTTTTGTGTACGGAGGTAAGGGCGGAAGGTTTGTGTTGAAGGAGGAAAGTTGTTGGAGTGAGGGAGGATTTTTGCAGAATGAATTTAGCGGCTAGGGCTCTTTTTTTTTAGAGTGAGGGTGGAGTTGCTTTATAGAAGAGTATGAAGGGTGAAATTGGAATTCAAAAGATGAGGAATTGGTTGTTGTAATTGTCTTATTGGTGATATGATGGTGTAACAATTTTGTGAAATGGTTTTCTTGGCAAAAGTTTAGGAGTGATTGTGCAGGTACAAGTTGCTGTTGTGGGTCCAGTTTTGTTGGACGTGTTGCTGCTCGCACATGGTACCGTTTTGAGGATATTTTGCTCATTTTCACTTATGCCTGATGTTCATTTTGGTGTGCTTCAAGTGTGGGGTCATCTGCAGGTTATGTTGCCTTTATTTTCTTGAGTAAGGTTGTGCAAAACAAATATCAATTGTGCTGCTTGTGAGTATGGTTTTCTGCTGAGAGGTTTGTAGCGGGATGTACAAGTTGTGGTGAGTATTTGGAATGGTTGGCTGAAGCTTCTTGGAAGTTTTTTTCTTTTTTTCTTTTTGTGTTGTTGTAATGGGCCTATGAATGGGCTTTGGTTTTTTTTTTTTTTATGGCAAAGATAAAATAATAAAAAAAATGTATAATGGTCTTTGGAATACTTTTGTAATTTTTGATAGTGAAATGGTGATAAAAATGAAAATAAAATGGATGTGAATGGAACATTATATATATATAGGTTAGGAAATATATGGATAATGGACAAAAATGGATAATGGTTTTGAAATGTATAAAATGGATAATGAAATGGACATGGGTTTGAAAAAATGTGAATAATAAAAAGGAATTTGGATGGACATAAGTTGAAATGGATATTTGTAATGGATATTTTGGAAATTACTAAAGTGGATAGAAAATAGACTTTTATTTGAATTGAATTTTGAAGTGGATAATCGGATGGAAAATGGATTTAAGTGGGTTTTAAATAGCTAAAATGGATATGAATTGGATAATGGATAAATAAATGGATATGGATGGATAATTGGTTTGAAATGGATTATGAATGGACTTTTTGAGAATTGGTTTTGGATAGGAAATAAATATGGGAAATTTAAATGAACATGGAAATGGATATTTAACTGGATTAAGGACTAAAATGGTTAAATATATACATGGATAAAAATTAAAAGAGGGATGAAGTTGAAGACAACATATTTTTTGGATTTTTCTGAATAATGATTAATGAATGGATAGTACAGATGAAAAGTATATACAGGTAGGACAAATTTGGGGTATGACAGTTTCCATGATACTCCACATGTCTCTAAGTGCCTATGGATGAAATTTGAGCCATCAAATACTTTCATAAGGGTTTCAATTGGAGGATTGACTGAAAATCAAGAGAATGGGGGAAAAAGTCAATTAGTCAAGGAAAAAGTCAACTCCTGACTTTTTAAGGTCAAGATCATGTTCCTCATGTCAAGGATGGGCAATGAACAAAAATTGATCAAGAAATTTCAAAGGAATCAAAGAAAATCAAGAATTATGAGAGTTACCCAATTTGGAAATCTAGGGTTTCTATTGACTTTCCATTTTGGGAATTTTTTCACTTCTTTTCAGCCACCTTTAGAGCCACTTTTCTCCATGATGCAAAATCCAAATCAAAATTTTCTAGATACTATGGTGTAGTACACATTCCCCTCTTCAAAAGCATACCAAGAACTTTGCAAATGGATAAAAAATGAGAAAGATATGAGGTTTTGAAGATGATCATTTCTAGTTGCCAAGTGGCCAGCAAGACCAGTTTGTATGCGTGCCAGGCCAAGGCTTTTTATCAAATGATTGGTTTGCACGCAGGGATACAAGTTCAGGGTGGAATTTCTACATGATGCAGGTGTTATTTGGAAAAGTGTTCAACATGAAACTTGTTCATCTCATGGGCCACTACAAGTTTGATGTTGGGAGTTTCTCATTTTACCAGTCACGTCTCAAGTTATGATAAGGAGAAGTCACAGCTGCACAATATCAAAATTTGCCACCATGAGCCTAGGCAGCCTGCGCGCATGGGAGGTCTGGCTTGCCCAAAGAACCAAGTTACGAGTGCATGAATTTATCATCATTTTACACCATGGCATAGGGATTAACTTAGGATGCATTCAACACCAAACATGTTGTATCATGTATGATCTTTCCATAGCCTCCAAAATCTCATGAATTGGTGCCTTAGTTTATAAGATGTGGTGCTCTAAATATTGTGTCATAGTCATATTCATGCAAAAATTACAATCCTTGCCATTCTCTTCACATTACCAATTCAACCAAGGAATCATTGCCATTACTCTTCATCATGCGTACGAAGCAATGCACACCATACACCTTCATTACCATAATAAACCAAACCATTTCTTACTGTGCATACCATGCACCAACACTACTTCAAATAGCCACAAACTTGATGAGAAAGGTCGACCTACTAGCTGTACTAGCTCATGTTGACATAATCTCCACCACACATCATGACCATCACCATCCTAAGTACACCATAACAATGATAATCATGCACACCTACAAGGAAAAACCCGTGTGCTCACATAACCACCTTCACTCTCCAATTTTCACTAACCAAGTATTAACTGAATTTCTAACCCTTATTAGAAAGTAACCACACTCTAACTCACCCTACATAAGCATCCTAACCTCTTAACCAATTCAGTTACAACCGTTTTTGCTCACTCTCAAAATTTCACTTCATTTTGCATTCTCAATCGAATCTCTCTCTACAAGCTCTCTCCTTGCAATTTCTCCCAAGATTCTTCATCTCCACACTTGATTGAAGCTTCTGTACGCAAGAGAATGGATCTGTAGTGGCTCTATCATCAAACTCGAGTTTCAACATCATCTTCATCTATCCCAATTTCAAGCAAGATTCAGCTGATTCTACGCGTTTATTTCGCATTTAGAGGTGATTTGAAGATCATTGGGAGCTTGCTTAGGGTTTCTTAAAGGATCTGCAACGTTCTCCATTGAAGTTTAGTTAGTTTCTTTCAAGCTATTATTTATGTAGTAGCATACGGTTGGGATGATGGAGGAGCGATTATTTGAAGTCCTATGGAGTGTAGGCACTAGTATCTGGTAGAAAACATGTCTATAGCATGAGTTTCAGTTTTAGATCTTGAACTTGTTTGATTTGATTTGGCTTATACATGCATGTTATGTGAAAACTAATGCCATATTTAGAACCTACGTGAAAATTCGCTTCGAACCATGGTCCGTCCATAATTTTCTGCAGTTTTCCTTGGCCGTGTACGGTGGAGGTTGGCTGGAGAAGATGACTGGAGCTTAGCTCCGAAGTCTGGCCTTGTTTCCTTTTAGGGTTCCGTTTTGCATAGGTGTTTAAATCCTATTCGTTCATGTAAATGCCATCTAACCATTCACAAGTTGCCAACGCATTAATGACATGCTCCCCCTCACGTGCAATCATTTTCTGGCTTTTCTTTTGTTTTTATTTTTATTTTTTCTGATAATTATGATAATGAAGTAATGCTACGTGTGATCTCCATGCGTGTTTCCATGGGCCTTCAATCTCAGCCACCTAATTGGCATAAATCTTAACTGGATGACTTGATCCAACGCACCTCAATAAGTCAACGTTTGACTGAGGACCATGGCATGGACCACAGGCTGATGGCGCATTGGGCCTAGTGTAGTTGCTTTTCACTCCCCCTGGTGTTGGGCCGATTGGCATTTTAACGCGCTTTTTGCTATCGTTGCACCCCCTGGGGTTGGTTTCTCTTTTTTTTAATTGTTTCAATTTTATTTTATTAAAAATAGTAAAAAACACTTAAAAATTCCCAATTAATTCATGAGACTCCTTGGATGTGTAAATTAATTTTATATATTTTTTATTTTCAATTTCAACACATTTAGGCATTTTTTCCATAATTTTATTTTAAACTTGTTCACTTGTTCATATCCCTTGATACATGCTTAATTAAAGATTTTTCTCAAATGGTTTCAAAGTGAATTTTTGTACACCAATTGGAAATTAAGTTTGACACATATCAAGAGGTCTTGTACAATTTTTTGGGATTTCTTAGGTCATTTTGGAATGAGTTTTGAGGCCAATTTTCATGCTTGTTTGTTGATTGACTATAGTGGGTTGTTTGAGCATTGTTTGAGCTTAATAAAGAGGAGTTTTGGTCCTATCTTTTAAGTGATGTTTAGCCACTGACCTCACATCAATTTGCTTGTCTTCATTTGTTTTTTAAAGCACTTGATCATGCTTTTTTGGATTGTTTAAATGTACTTTTGTTCATGGATGTGATGCAAGACTATACCTTAGGGTTTTATGATTATCTCTATGTCATTCATTGCTAAATTGATTGAGATACTTGTGGACATGTGTGATAGAGATTATAGGTCTTTAGAACTCAAGTTATAGGTCATTTCTTGTTGCTTTGTTGATTGACTTAAATCTTGTTGAATGTGAATACCAATGTGCATGAACTTTGTGCATTCTCTTAGGACTTCTTGAACACTTTCTTTTACCATTTCATTTTGGAGTTTGAATGTCCAATAAGGAATGTTATATGTACTGACTTTTAGCATTATAATCATACTCCCTTGACTTCTAATCTCATATGGCTCTTTTAAAGTTGCAAGACTTGTAAATGTTACATTGATGCTTAAACTTGTGACAACTTGTGTGTTTGTGTAGTATGCCTTGACATGATGCTTCCAACTTGCCTTTCACCACATCATACATGATCTATAATGTACATATTCACTTCATGGAAAATAAACTTGGCTTTGCACTTTCTACTTGAACATTGTTTGTCTAGTTGCCTAATCTTTGTATGTTCCTTATTCTTATAACTCTTTTAGGACTTAGATAGGACCTATTGGAGGTCATTAGGTACTGACTTTGACCCATCCAACATGTGTATACTCCTTTCATGTTTCTCTTTTGCTTGTGTTATAAGTATGCTAATTTCTAAGAACTTGAATGACATTGTTTGGTGCTTATTTCACTCTAGCTTCTAAACTTGAATTGTTATGAACTCCCAATGCTAATTGAAAGTGGTTTAAGGCATCTTTAACATGACATCATTTCTGACTTTGACCTTTTCCATAGCATCCATCCACCCTTGCATGTCTTTTTACTTAAACTTGGATCATATGTTGCATACTAGTTGATTACTTTTACACTTAACTTGCTTAATCTTTGAGAATGCCTTAATACATGATTCCTATACCAATCAAATGACATTTGTATCCATTCTTCCATGTTACACACTTCTGACCTAGATGTAAAATCATGTTATAGTTCACTTGCATAACTCTTAAGTACTTATGTCTTTTAGTTTATGCACAACTTGCATTTGTATGATGTTTTAGCACATAGTTTCACTTCTTTTAATATGCTAACATAAATAAAAGTCACTTAGACATAGCTACTAACTTGTATGAGATCCATAACCATTAGGACTCACTTTACTTTGTTTGCTCATGTATGTTGCTTTAAACACCAATGCAAACTAACTAGTCTTAGTTTAGGAGTTGTATGCATAACTTTTCTAATCGATTAGTAACTAATGCTTATGCTTTGCATTCTTTAATCAATGTTGCTTAGGTTGCTTGCAAGGTAAGGCAATTGAGTACATGAGTGCTCATTATTCTTTCATCTCTTATTCCTTTTGCGTACTCTTATTCTTTTACTTGTGGATTGAGTGATATAATGCTTGTTTGAATAACTCTCTCACACCCCTTTGGGATCTTGGCTTAACCTTAATATTTGATTAAGGTAAGGTAAGATAAGTATTAGGTAGTGCAATCTCTCCTTATCCATTAGGTAGAGTTCTTCTTTTAACTCAACAATAAGGCCATTAATGCATGATAACATTAGGAATATAATTAGTCTCCCCTTAGTTGTTTTCTCTTTCAACTTTGAGTGTCTCTTTTTCTCATCTCAAAACAAAAATAAAAAACATGTAATAAAGGCAACAAGTATTGTATGCCATGAGCCTTAAGTGCATGGAAAATGAAAGGGGGAGGGTCTCCCTTCACCTTTTTAGAGTGTTTAGCATGTTCCATTAGGGGCGACCATGCGACGCATTCGCTCCTATGTCATAGACTTTAGAGCAAGGCGAGTTACAAATTAACTCTAAAATACTTTCTTCTAAAAGGCAAAAACAAACACTCATCTTCCTTCGGGATTCTCTGCTCATCTCACTCATTCTCATCGTAAAGGACGCGTCATTTCTGTTCTACCGCAAACAGGTAAACGTGTAAGACTCCACAACGAGCGGCAACACCTAAACTGCTAGAACGTGAACGTTGGCGTATTCCGCTAAAAAACACAAAACAAAACTGACCTTGTTGGGTCGAACTACGACTGCTCTGACTTCCTCCTTCGCGTCAGATTGAGGATACGTAGGCACGAGACGCGATGTCTTGGCGAGCAAACTTCCCCCACAATCCCGTAGTCCTCCGAACTACGTTGACTCTGACTTTCCCACTCCCGAGGGAATACGTAGGCCTAGGACGGCGATGTCCTATCGAGACACTTCTTTTTCTTTTCCCCCCATTTCCCGTTTCTCCTATTCCGTTCCAGTAGCAGTTGAGCTTCAGATAACCTACACCCTTTGATCGAAAATAACAAGTGTGGATCCCATCGATTACGATGGACGCAAGGGGGTGCTAATACCTTCCTCTCGCGTAACCGACTCCCAAACCCAGGCCATGGTTACGACGACCATTCCTTTCCCTTTGTTGAGGTTTTCTTCGATCGTTTCCTTTCCCTGCGTCGGGATAAATAACGCTAGGTGGCGACTCTTCTGTTCTTTTCTGCCGGTTGATTTTCGCAGATGAGACAGTACCTTTTGACGAACAATCCCATTTCTTCATCATCGGAATTCTCGTCATCACTTGTTTCACAATCACTTTGCTTATTGGTTAAGGACTTTGAATGTGAAGCCTTTAGAAAATAGACTTATTTTCTTCCTCTTTGTCCTTGCCCTTCTCCTTCTTTATCTTCTTCTCATGCTTTTTCTCATGTTTTTCCAAGCAAGTGAGCTCTTGCTCATGTTCTTATAGCTTGCCAAATAAAGTTATGAGATTAAGTGTTTTAAGATCATTCTCTACTTTGATTGTGGTGATCTTAGGTTGCCATTCCCTATTAAGACACCTCAAAACTTTATTAGTAGAAATATCATTAGAAATAGGCTTACATAGAGCATTCAAACGATTTATAAGATATATGAGTCTCTTTTGTATGTCGACAATGGTTTCACCATGTTTCATGCGAAATAGTTCAAACTCTTGATTTAACGTATTAATCCTAACTTGTTTGACTACATTAGTTCCCTCATGGGAAACTTCTAAAGCGTCCCACATAGCTTTGGCAGTTTCACAATGAGAGACACTATGATATTCATCAACACCAAGTGCGGATATGAGAATACTTTGTGCCTTCTAATCATGTGACCATAATTCCTTATCATTATCACCCCATTGTACTTCCGATTTTGGTACGTCAACACCTTCACCATTGGTCATTGTAATTTGATTAGGACCATTGATGATGACGTCCCATACACCCTTATCAACCGAGTTGATATGGATATGCATACAAGTTTTCCAATAACCATATTTTTCACTGGTAAAGATGGGTGCTCTATTGTACGCCCCTTTATATTCGGTAGCTATTTTCTAATAAGAAAATATTGAAGCACAAAATTAACCTGAGCTCGTGATACCACTTGTAAAACGAAGAAAACTTATCTAGAGGGTGTGAATATATCCCAAGTTAAAAAACTACTTTATAAAAACTGTTTTGAAAAATAATGGCTAGTGGAAGTGACCCGGATAGAATCGTATAAACCAAACCTCTATCAAAAAAGCTTGAATATGCGTATATGAAAAACCTATTGATGATAATGATAAAAAAAAATCAATCAATATGCTTTAAACCACAATCACTTTAATGTTACTCAAAAGTAAAGATTATCTCCAATGAAAAAATACACAAAAGCGTAATAGAGACAAATTATTAAACACCTTGTGTGCAATCAATTTTGTTTAGAATTATGTATAGTTTTGTTGATTTGAAAATCCAAACACAATCAAATAGATTGTGATCAACTCAACAAAACCTTTTTAAAAAGGTTATCAAAAGTTTTAACCAAACTTATTGATCGCACAATCAGAGAATTTAATAATTTGCAAAGGAAAAATAAAAGAGATAGATAGATAGAGAGATAGATAGATAGATAGATAGATAGATAGATAGATAGATAGAGATAGAGAGAGGGAGAGAGAGAGAGAGAGGGAGAGAGAGAGAGAGAGAGAGAGAGAGAGAGAGCACAAGGATTTGTTTAGGCAGTTCCCCAATCGGCCTCGCTATGGGTATATCTGCCCTCAATTCGAACTCGAATTTAGATAATAAAAATTAACCTTACTTTGTAAATGTATTTTATAAGAGAAATTAGCAATGCAATCCTACAAACCCTATGTTTGATGTTGTTTCTAACACTTTCTCTTTCCTTGATCTGAGCTTAATCAAGTGACCCAACAATACCAATTTGATTCATTGTCTCTCGCTACTCCTTTGCAAGAACCCTCAATTCTTCAAAGCCTTCACTCGATTGAAACCAAATTGTGAATTGTTGTAACCTAAGATTTACTAAAATGATCCACCATCTCATGCTACTCCTTTGTAAGAATCCTCATTCTTCAAAGGTTTCACTCGATAGAATCCAAATTGCGTAATCTTGTCCAAACTTTCAAATTCCCAATTGATCTTGAAGGAAAACTCCACCTTATTTTCTTATTTGAAACCCTCAAAGATTCTCAACCCACTTTACAATTTAACAACCTAAATTGGACGTTATCGACTCTAATTCTAGATGTTACCCAAACAAAAAATGATTATGTGTAATTTGTTTGTGTGTATGCATAGAATAAAGGTTGAAGATGTAGTGAAGTCTTTGAAATTCCGGTATCGTTTGTGATTTTCTCAAAATCGCTAAAAGAAGTGATGCATGTATGATGTATATATATATATATATATATATATATATATATATATATATATATATATATATATATATATATATATATGTGTGTGTGTGTGTGCAAGTTAGAAGTAAAAGAAATGCAATAGGTTTAGAAAATGATGCAAATTTTCAAGATTTTTAATGCATATGTGGACTTATGTAAGTCATATGATGACCTATTTGATGCATGTGCTGACCTGTATAGGTCACGTGTCGACTTATTTAGTCAGCACACCAAACAAAGGCTATAGACTTTAAAAATGAGTTACATATGTTGACCTGTAACTCGTATGTGTCGACCTGTATGAAAATTTTTCTTTTATGTGTTGACCTATAGCACGTATGTGTCGACACATAGACTGTTTTTCACATAAAAACCAGTTCTAAACCTTTTCCAACATCATTTTTTGATGCAGGAAACCTTTTCAGACACGTTGTTATGCTTCCTAATGCTAAGACGTACATTTAAAACCAGAAAATACCATCCAATATACATAAATGCTAAATTGTCCTAGTTTTGACATCATTCAAAATAATTCTAATAGAAAGGCACACTCACACTTCTCATCTACGTGAATGACTTAGTATTATAATGTAGATGACTTAGTATTATAATGCAATAATCCTGATGAAATTAATTCCATCAAAGGCCAACATGATAGTGCTTTCAAGATTAAAAACCTTCGAAATTTGCTATTATTCTTTGGCATAGAGGGTGCTTGATCCAATCTAGGCATTATTTGTCAAAGGAAATATATCTTAGGATTACTTCATGATACTGGCCTGCTTACTGCAAAACCTCTAATGACTACTACGATTTGATCCTTCAACCTTACAGCTCAAACAATTTCTCCATCAATTGATCCTACTGAGTACATGAGAGTCATTTTGGCGCTTGTTTTCCTTAACCACTACCAAACTTGATCTCAGCTATGAGTACAACAATTAAGCCTAGGGGTGTTCATGGGTACGGGCCAACCCGCGAACCCACTCACCCAACCCAACCCAACCCTTATTTTTACCCAACCCAATCATGTACGGGTCCAACCCGAACCAACCCATTCAAACCCATTGGTATTTGGTTTGGGTAACGGGTTTGAAGTTTTAAACCCACGAACCCGCGAACCCAACCCATTGATATGTCACACTATTTTTATTTTATTTTATTTATAAATTATCTAGCATAATTCTTACAATGTATTTATTTTTTTAAATATAATTATAGTTTTATTAATTATAAAAGCCTAAGTCTAAATCAAATTTGAGAGATCAATTTTATTTATTCAAAGAGAGAGGTATCTTACCTTTTAAATTATACTTTACACTATTTGTATATTTTTCTAACTTTATATGAATCGTAAAAGACCTTTTAAATGATTGAGGATCTTTCTTTGTTTGAGATGATCTATGTTCTCTTGCCAAGGACCATATGAGTTGCTTTGGAGATATGACAAGCCTTTGTGGATTGATGAATTAATATCTCATTCTCTTTGCCTTGCACAATGTAAAGATGATGACACCCTTGATACCATGCCTTATGAAAGCTAATGATGCATATGCAAATGTGTATGCTCTAGATGCAAATGAAATGTGAAGCATAAGCCACTTATTTGGTATAAATAAGAGGGCAAATTTTGAGGTGTTACACTGTTGTACAAGGTTTTTGTTTGTTTTCTGTAAATCTATTGATTTAAAATATTGTTTGATTTTGTACTAATTTTCATTTATTATGTTTGAATGCATTTATTTTCCTTAAGAAAGCACGAATCTCCTAGATCACAGCCTCAAAATAATGCATGACTAAAAGACAATAATACTCTAAAAAAACAAAAACAGTGTAACTGTAAAAATTATCGATGCCTTAAACTGTAAGTACTTTATCTTCTTTGTATGAGTATTTTATCACATGACTTATCTTAACATATTGCATGCTTTTATGTGCTTTCTTTAACTAACAATAGTTAATTTTGTTAATTTTGCAACAACTATGTATTGTGAGTCCAAAAAAAATTGAAGTTTCTATAGTTAGTAATTCAATTCAACTTCCTCAAGTATTTATAGTTTCTGTGCATCATATGCTATTGATGCTTACAGGTACAAGCTATCTTCATGGGCTATGTTTAAATTTGGTAAGCCAAAGCACAAAAGTCATGAAGTTGATAATCACATTGTTGACAAATAAATCTCTTACCAGAGCCATATTCTTTACAGCCTACACAAATGAAGAGATCAATAAGGTTCATCATTGATAGGGAATGTTGTGGATGTTGTGGATGACTGAAATGAATTATTTCTTCTCCAGAAATCAATTGTGGAAAGGTAGGAAATTCAATTTGAGGTGATTTTGTTTAACTATGACGTTTGCTTCCGTCAACTATAATTCTCTATAGCAACGAAAATTTGTGTCCCAATATCTTATACCAACGCAATTTTCATGGGTTGGAAAATTTTTTGGAGCTATAGCAACAACTAATTACACCATTTATCTACCACATATTTTTGTTAGTATAGGACGAAATTAACCGTTAGTATAAGCCCTTTTTTTTTCTTTTTATATGCAACACACAAAATTTAAAGCAACATAAAAAAAATTCATTTATATGATCAAAATAGTAAGTCTTACAAACATATCAAAATAACAAATTAATGTCATTTATATTATCAAAATAGTAAGTCTTACAAACATATCAAAATAACAAATTAATGTCAATTATATAGTAACCTTATAAAGTGAAATATAAGAAATTTTCAGCATACTGCATTTTCAAGAAGTCAAACATAATAATAATAATAATAATAATAATAATAATAATAATAATAATAATAATAATAATAATAGTAATAATATTAATAATAATAATAATAATAATAATAATTATTATTATTATTATTATAATTATAATAATAAAAATAAGCTTTAGATGCTTCAATATCGCTTTTATCGCATAATGTTGAGGAGTTATGTTTACCTGAAATAAAGGCAGGACTGGTCATATTTCTTGATACAATAGTAATAGAAACCAACAACAAACCTTGATAAGGCCCTAAAGAACATCAATAAGATTTTATTGTTATATGAAGCAAAGGCTATTTAGAAGACAACAACAAATGATAAGCAAAAGGTTTTAAAAAAATAAAAGAGAAATGAATGGACACAATGAATGATGTAAGACAAGTTTATCTCGCTCTCACTTCGGTCTCCAGATCAGATCCTTAACTTACACAAATGTTAATGCAAAACATTTCTGATATTCACCACATTGATGATAGTATTCAGCTTTGCAGGCCAATAGATTAGTGTTAGTTTTTAGTGTGCGCAGAAAGAAGGATTAGACTGGTCAGTTTTATAGCTCTCGTTCTCAAGATGTCTAAACTTGGCTTCTACAACCATTTCTTTGTCAAACTGGGAAGGAAAAAGAAATCATCTCTCAGTTCATTAGTACAAAGCATTTGGATATAGGAAATTTCAATTTGGCACCTATTATTACCTTCTTAACCAAACAAGAATAAAATGATGAAAGTCAGATTCCTTACCTCCAAACTGCAATGATAAGATCAAATGAGTTTGTGGCATTCAACATAAAGGGAAATACCAACAACTGAAGACTCAACCACAATGCTAAAGAAGTTGCCCCGTTTCAACAAGAACTGACATTCTGCAGAAAGATTGCAAATAATAAACACTAGAAACACACCAATAGAAGAAAAATATAACTAGCCACTTCATATCCAATCATTTGTGCCTAACATAGACTGAAAACTACCAAACTAATGCCAACCCATCCTTTATTGCTGCAAGGAAATGAGTTAATGAGTGATGAGAATAACTTACAAATTAAGGACTCAATTCTCTCCCTCAAAATATGTCAAACAGTACTACAAAAGCTTCACTTCTCACCACATTAAAACAAAGCCTCACTATTCAAACAAAAAGACCACCACTATTGCTTATAACATAAATCTTGCTCTTACGACTAAAAAAAATCTCCAAGCAAAACATAATACAAACGATCATCACACAATCAATGCAATAAGTTACTTTAAGGCAAATGAAATAAAATCTTTTATGATACCTTCACTAGAATCTCAAATCACGAACCAATGGAACCAAAATAAGGGTGACTTCTTAAACCAATCAAACCGAAAGAAGGGTAAAATTCTAAATGCTGCCTACAATTCGTCTCAATTTCCAAAACCAAGTTTGTGAATCATACATATCTGCAAGTTTTGTACATCGGTAATATAATGCGAAAATTTGCATTGGATTGGGTAAGGACTTGGATAATTTGCATATTCTTCAAATTTTATAAGCACATATGTACAAGAAAAAAATAAACAGGATGACTCTATCAAAGCTAAGTTAGCATCAAAACAAGTAAACTAACTATCATTGCTAAGACACATTACAACCAAATAAACATCAGTTCCAAACAAGAAATACAAAATCATAGGCATAGAGAAAATATTTGAAACATAATATGCACAAAAATACTCAACAAAACATCAATAAAACGTTTTACACCAAAGAAGCACAAAAAATTTGGAAAAAAATGAATTGAATAGTTGCTTGGAAAAAACTCAATTAAAACCAAAACTTTGTCAATGCCTTAAGCTCGATAACTTCTTCTAATGACTAATCACCATTAAACTACAAAGACAAAATCACAACGAGTACAATGCGGTAAAAGATTTCTAACCCCTATTTATTTGCAAGTCAAAGCTAATGACAGAACACAATAATTTAAACAAAAGTCCAAAACTTTACCCATGAATTGAAATTAACAGAAGTAATAATTGATTACATGGAAGGAGAGTCATGATTCATGGCAAAAGGAGCAGATTTCCAAATAAAGGTCGTAAATAACTAATGTATAGGACCACATAAAACACCGTAGACCTAATTCATTCCAAAATTCCTTACTGAAAGCAGGAAGAAAACAATAAAAAATCAGAGGTCGCAAAATTTGATAAATTGAAAGGAAAAACAAAAAGTTATTGGTTTTGAGCGATTGGAATTAAATCGAGAGAGGATTTGTATTCAAAAGTTGTTGAATTACAGAAATCAATAGGAAATTGAAGATGAAGAAATTGTGAATGAAGATCGACGAATTTAGGGTTCGTGAGAGATAAAGTTTCTCGTGGGGTGTTTGGAAAATGATTTTATGAGAGCATCTCTCGTTATATTATTTAGGGTTTAATTGTTATGCACTGACAGTGTAAAAAAGTTTTACACTGTCATCCAATAGGAATATATCATTCTGCTATGTCATATAATAAAATTAAAATTTTCAGTATGACTTGACGGGATGCATGGTCGTCATTGGTTGACAGTGTAAAAAAAATTTACACTATCAGTGCATCAATCTTTTTTTCCTATTATTTAAGAAAAAATGGTTACGCACTGACAGTGTAAATTTTTTTTACACTGTCAACCAATGACGACTATGCATCCTGCCATATCATACTAAAATTTTTAAAATAATTATATGATATAGCAAATTGATATATTCTTATTGAATGATAGTGTAAAATATTTTTACACTGTCAGTGCATAACAATTAAACCCATTCTTTAATTATTTTAGTTTAATAAATATTTAATATATACCAGCGACTTTGATTGTCCTTGATAAATGATACCTATACCAACGGCTTTTATGACCGTAACTAAAGGCGGCCGATGGTATATGGAAATTTTCTTGTAGTGTTACGTTGGAATAATATTGATCATCATTCGGAGTTGTTATTTGGTATTATTTTGTTGCAAACCTTTGTAGCATGAAAGTGTTTGTTTTCTTCTCTACATGTTTTTGCTTCCTTGTCATCATTATTATGATAATCCCTTTGTTGTGTTTGCATCTAAATAGATGTTATGCTCTAAATTTTACATTGATGCATTGGAGCATTTAGTTACGTTGAATTGAGTTTGAATACTCATGGGAATCCATAAGAGCCTGAGGATGGGCAGTTTTAATTTTCTGTTTCGACTCATAAATCTATGTTTTTTCTATCAATGTTCCAGTTAACGTTTTCACAACAAAGTCCAAAAGATTCTTAAGGTATGCAACTTTTGTTTTTACATTTATCTCTCTCTTTCATTTTAGTTGTTCTTATGTTTTGTATTATTCCCTATCAACAAATTGCTATACTCAAGTGGAACTTGGAGATGAACATGGTTGTGCAGTTAGAAGATTGAATGGTTCTGTTGTTTGTTGGGGTGGAAAGGGACAATTTTAGGTGAATTTTGTTGAAAGTGTTTCTTTTGAGTTAATTGCTTTTGCTTCTAATATTACTTGTGGATTGACAACAACCAATTTTTCTTTTAAATATATATTTTTTAAATTTATTTTGTTTATTTTATTTTAATATAATTATTTAAGCTTATTTTTAAAATATATATAAAAAAATTCATGCAAAGATTTGAATTAAAAGAAAAGTGTGGAAAAGAGGGAATCTCCCAATCATAAAGGGCCACATGGCTAGCAAGAAGGGGAAGGAAGTGAATTTTCTTTGTTTATGTTATTCCTCACGTGAAAGAGAGAGGAAACTCCTTCAGCCTTTTTTTTTATTTCACTTTGCAACACATATATACTTTTTTCCTCTCACTCTTTTGCCTGCACATAAACACTATGCAACCAGAGTTTCATTCTCCTTTCTCCATTTACCCATCATCTTATACATCTCCTTCACCTTCTTCGTTTCGTCACCACTCAAGCTCTTCCACCACCATCCACACGGCCGACCAACATCACCCAACAACAACCAAAATATAACACCTCCCTCACTCCAAAAAACAACAACAACATAACCTTGATTTTCCTCTTTCTCTTCACAAACATTTCCTTAAGGTTTTGGGTGAATATGTGGTATGTCTATAACAAAGGTGTTTCTCTAAGAAGGATGTTCCACAATATTCAATGCTCCCTAGATGAAAAATCTCTCCTAACAGTGGTATCATGGGCCTTTGGTTCGAGTGAAGGACCGACTCACTTGTATCGAAAGTACTCCCCATAGGTGGTGGTTAGGAGGTGTCCCGTTGAAGAGTGTCAATGGCGATACAAAGGTGGTGAGTAAGAAACACACAACAGAAAGTGCAGTTGCATAGTTGAAGCTTCTGCTTAAGGGAGAGCATCGTGGAAGCATTATGGATAGACTCACACTTAAGGGGTAGTGTTAAGTATTAACAAGTGTGAGTAGTGTGGATAATAGTCCCACATTGGATAGGAATATGGTGACTTGAGTATTTATAAGTGAGATAACCCATCCACCTATCACCTTAAGGTTTTGGGTGAATATGTGGCGTGTCTCTCGCAAAGTTGTTGTTCTAGAAAAGAAAGTCCCACAATGTTCAAGGCTCCCTAGTGAAAATCTCCCCCAGCGCATTAAACTCATCTCCTCCATCATAAAACCACTTTCAACCAAAACTTCCTCCACCTTCATTCCTTATCATCTTCCTCCAACTTCTCATCACCCAACATAAACAACTTCAACAACTACACAAACTCTATCTCTACACAAACCACCATACACAACAACACACACCACTAATCTCGTTCCTCTTATTCTTTTTCGTCCACCATTATCAACTCAAAAGCCTCCAACACATAAAATCGATGTTGGCAAAATCGTTAACCACCTTCCATTTCCAACCTACACTGTAACACCCGAGGGCGAGGGAGTGGTTGTTGGTGCACGAGGCATGACAATGAGACACTTCTAGCAGCTTGGCGAGGGAGTGGTTTTCGGTGCATGAGGCATGACAGTGAGACACTCTTATCAGCTTCTAGGGAAAAACCGAATTCACATCGGAATGAGGGATCCCGAGGTTGTGCAGATATGAGACTGCATGGTTGAAGGAAGCCTTATAAGGATTAATTGGTACTACCTATACCAACAAGATGCATCTTCTTTTCAGTAGCCCAATCCTTAAGAACTCCACAGTTAATCGTGCTTGACTTGGAGCAATTTCAGGATGGGTGACCTTCTGGGAAGTTTCTCGGAAAGTGTGTGAGTGAGGACAAAGCATGCTGAAAAGACTCGTGTTGGTTTGTCGGGTCAGTCAGTAATCTTGAAAACATTCAGGGGCATTACAAATGGTATCAGAGATAGACCTCTCCTAGTACGATGTGGTTCGGGGACGAACCAAGTAGAAGATGGTGGGCATGTAACACCCGAGGGCGAGGGAGTGGTTGTCGGTGCACGAGGCATGACAATGAGACACTCCTAGCAGCCTGGCAACGAAGTGGTTATCGGTGCATGAGGCATAACAATGAGACACTCTTAGCAGCTTCTAGGGAAAAACCAAATTCACATTGAAATGAGATGGATCTTGAGGTTGTGCAGATATGAGACTGCATGGTTGAAGGAAGGCTTATAAGGATTAATTGGTACTACCTATACCAACAAGATGCATCTTCTTTTCGGTATCTCGTTCCATAGGAAATCCATAGTTAAGCGTGCTTGACTTGCAGCAATTCTGAGATGTGTGATCTTCTGGGAAGTTTCTCGGAAAGTGTGTGAGTGAGGACAAAGCATGCTGAAAAGACCCATGTTGAATTGTGGGGTCACTCGATAATCCTGAAAGCAGTCTTGCGTCCTTATATACAGCACCGCCAATTTCGAGTCACAAGTAGGTGAGAGAGAGAAAGAGAGAGAGAGTTTTGATTCATGACCATTTTTTGTTGAAGTTGTGTTTGTATTTATTTGTTCATGATTTTTTGTGAGAGGGAGGATTTTAATTTTTTTAAAACAAAATTTTTGTCGTTGTTTGACGGTGTGAGTAACGAGAGAGATTAAGAGAGAAGAGGATGCTATACTTTGATTTTTTTCTCTCTTTCCCGTTACCACATATCCAAGGATGGGTGGTGACTTTTTTTATTTTGAAAAAAAAAACTTAACTCTCATAATCTCTCTCTTCATTTGTATTCACCGCCCCACTCTCTTTCATTTTTTTCCTTTTAGTATTATTATTACTATTATTATTATTATTATTATTATTATTATTATTATTATTATTATTATTATTATTATTATTGTTGTTGTTGTTGTTGATTATTATTATTATTATTATTATTATTAGGGTTAAATATACAATACCCCCCTGCAATGTTAGCGATTTCTCATTTTAGCCCCTGACAAAGTTTTTTTTTTAAAAACCCCCTCATCTTATTTAGATTCCCTCACTTAGGCCCCTGGCTGCCACATTGCAGCAAAGATTCCTTTCTATTGCTTGCGTGGCATGCCACGTGGCATTTTAAATATTATTTTATTATTTTATTATTATTTTATTATTTTTATTTTTTTTTATTTTTTTTTACATTTTTTTTTTATTTTTTTTATTTTTTTTTATTTTTTTTTATTTTTTTAAAATTTTTTTAAATTTTTTTAAATTTTTTTAAATTTTTTTAAATTTTTTAAATTTTTTAAATTTTTTTTTTACTTTTTTGTTTTATTTTGTTTTATTTGTTTTATTTGTTTTTATTATAATTTTTATAATTATTTTTTCTTTTTTTTTATTTCTTTTTCGTTTTTATTTATATATTTTTTATTTTTTTATTTTTTTTTATTTTTCGTTTTTGGACCTAATTTTTATTTTTAATTCTATTTTAAACAAATTTTTATTTTAAAAATTACACTAATGCAGAAAAGACTTTTTACATCGGGCGAAAAGCACATTTTACATCGGTTCTGGGTCCGATGTAAAGCCAAGCGATGTAGTAAATCAAAGACATTTTACATCGGGCCATAGTTCGATGTGAAAAATACATCTACTACATCGGTTGACTATTAAGTCTGATGTGAAATATGAGTTTAACTTTTTTTTATAGAAATAAATGCACATTTTACATCGGTTGCCTTCCTGGCCCGATGTAAAATGTATGTTTTTACATCGGTTGCCTTTCTGGCCCGATGTAAAATGTTTTTTTTACATCGGTTTCCTTTCTTGCCCGATGTAAAATGTATGCTATCTTTCTTAAAATGTATGTTTTTACATCAGTTGCAAGGCGAAAAAGAAATTAAAAAAAAAGAAAAAAAATTATAAAAATTATAATAAAAACAAATAAAACAAATAAAACAAAAAATAAAACAAAATTTTAAAAAAAATTTTAAAAAAAATTTAAAAAAAAAATTAAAAAAAATAAAAAAAAATAAAAAAAAAAATAAAAAAAAATAAAAAAAATAAAAAAAAAATAAAAAAAATTAAAAAATAAAAAAAATAATAAAATAATATAAAAAATGCCACCTGACATGCCACGCAAGCAAGAGAGAGGAATCTTTGCTGCAATGTGGCCGCCAGGGGCCTAAGTGAGGGAATCTGGATATTAAGATGAGGTGTTTAAAAAATAAAATTTTACAGGAGCTAAAATGAGAATTCGCTAACATTGCAGGGGGGTTTTGTATATTTAACCCTTATTATTATTATTATTATTAATTATTATTATAGTTATTGCTAACTATTATTATTATTATTATTTATTATTGTTTATTATTATTATTATTAATTATTGTTATTACTAATTATTATTGATTATTATTATTATTATTATTATTATTGTTGTTGTTGTTGTTGTTGTTGTTGAATGATGATGATTATTATTATGCTTGATTATTATTATTGATTATTATTGTTATTATTAATTATTATTATTCTTGTTGATTATTATTATTATTATTATTATTATTTAGGCAAATGGTTTTGAATTGGGCTTTGCCCCATTTAATCTTTGCACCCTCTATTATATTTATACCCTTGTATTTGTGTTCTATTTTATTTCTCTTAATAGTTATAATTTGATTTAATTGATTAATCTAGTTATTTTAATTTGATTAATGGATTTTAATGTTCAATTAGATTATTTGATTAATTGTTCCATTGGTTCCTGTGCATCGCGATTCCAGAGTTAAAATTCAATTTAACTTCAGAAACCGCTTGAACGGATAGAATGTATTGACCGACTTCTTATAGAGTGATTCCTACATGAATTACTTTAAGTTAGCTTAACATGGCGCTAAATTAAGTTGTTTAATTGTAATTTTATTTTACTTTTGAAGATGTTGTATATAATTTATCGAATTGTCTCATCGATTCCAGCGTGTCGCGATTTTGGAGTTAAAATTCAATTTAACTTCAGAAATCGCTTGAATGCATAGATTGTATTGATCAACTTCTTATAGAGTGATTCCTACATGAATTACTTTAAGGTAACTTAACATAGCCTTAAATTCATCAGTTTAATTGTCGTTTTATTTAACCTTTAAATAAATGTCGTTTGATTCATCGAGTAGTTAGACTTTCCAAGTGTGTTGCGGTTTCGAAGCTTAAAATCTATTTAGCTTTCGAAATTGCTTAGACACTTAAATTTTGTTTATCGACTTCATATAGAGTGATTCCTACATGAATTACTTTAAGTTAGCTTAACATAGCGTTAAATTTAGTAGTTTAATTGTCTTTTTATTTTACTTATGAATATGTTGTATATAATTTATTGGATTGTCCCATCGATTCTAGTGCATCGTGATTTCGGAGTTTTAAATTCAATTTAACTTCATAAACTTCTTAGACGCATAAATTTTTTGACCAACTTCTTATATAGTGATTCCTACATGAATTCACTTTAAGTTAGTTTAACATAGCTCTAAATTCAGTAGTTTAAACTACAATTTATTTTTGATCTCTTGTCTTTCTCAAGTGTTTTACATTGATTTCTTTGTTTACATTTGTCGTTTACAGTTGTTAATTTATTGAGATTGTATTGTTAATTGCTTTATAATATCACCATTCGACAAGTTGTGCCCTCATTCCCATAATGTGTAATAAGTTTACCACTTTCCTTTATTTTTATTATTATTGTGTTAGTTGATTTTTAACTCAAAGATTAAAATCAACCACTTTCAGAAAAGAACAAAAACAAATACTCGATCCAACGTCGAGCCCCTTTTTCCCAAATCAAATTCAAATTTAACTCAATGTCAAACATTTTTCCTCTGATCATTCAAATGCTTTCATAACCAAACACTATATTCAATGTCAATTTGTCCATTTTTAAACTCTTTTCGCAATAAGTAATCGATTGAAAAATATTGGGCAGAAGTGATTTTCTTCTCATGTCCCGAATATTCATGTGATGGCCACTCTTAGCCTACCGTTTAAACATTCGTCAATCGCATCAAAATATTTTTAAGTAATCGAATAAAGTTAGTTTCTTTTGTGGACGAAAAAGGATTATGGCGAAAAAGGAAGTCACCTCATGGTGGTGGAACCCTTGTGTCGCCTTAATTTTAAGAATTTCACAAATATAACACTACATGGTTCCTCAAACACGAGGGCTTATAAAGGGCGAAGTATTTTAAGGTTTCTTTCGGGTTCCTTCTCATAGTCCCGGGAGAGCCTTTACAAGAGGCAATTTCAATATTTGGGACATGACCCCTTTTAGTGGGAGGCGAGTCCCTTAGCTAAATGCATCCTTTTAAATGGGAGGCGAGTCCCTCAGCTAAAGGCTATCTTTTTATTGGGAGGCGAGTCCCTCATCTTGGAGGTGAGTCCCTTAGCTGAAGGCATTATTTTTATTGATATGTGCGTCCCTCTTTTTTTGAGATAAGTCACATCCTTCTTTCCAGATGTCTCCTAATTAACCAGGGTGTCACATGGGAATGTCAATCAATCATTTATAAGGTCATTCTTACTTCCATTTAATGTTAGTAATGATGGCCTATTTTTGAGACCTTAAACACTAGTGCCATATTCCAGAAGCTTGCTGAGATTTTCAAAATTCCCGCGTACCCAAAAAGGTTCCTTATGGTATTACATTGCTTATAAAAGCTTCTTTTTCCATTTCCCTTCCTCTATTTTTCTCCCACGACCTCTACGAGCAATTTTGAAATACATAACTTCTCTACACCCCTTGATTATTCATTCACAACATTCCGGGTTGAATTTATTTTTCTCTTCGTTCCTTCTGTATTAGTTGTGAGTGGGGATTTATAAAGAAATGTTCTAAATAAGGATTAGGTTAGTGTAGAACTATAGGTTTTTAGGTTCATATTCATCTCCTTTGACCACTGCGACAGTGGTGGTGATTTATTTTTATTCTTTTGTTTTTCCATGAACAAAAAGACAATGATCACCCTTTTGGTCGTACCTAAGAATGCCAAGGACATTGGGCCTTACTATACTTCTAACAAACAAATCATCTATTCTTGAAGAGCAAAAAAGGGTTTCTTCTTCAAATGACAAAGAGATGGTTATCCTGGGGGCTTATCCACCGATGGTGAGGGTGACCATGCATTTCTCTTCTGATCTTCCTTTCCTTTATTTCTACTTCCACCTCCCCTTCGTCAATGATATGTGGGGTTATCTTTACCTTTCCCCTTTTTTCATGGAGGTTATGAGGATTTCAATGTTGCATCCTCCTAACTATTCCCCAATAGTTGGGGTTTTATTGTTGCCTTTGAAATGGCCAGTTAAGAGTTGGAGATTCTCTTACTATAAGAGTTTTTCAAATATGAAAGGAGGTTGGAAATCTTTAGACGGTCTACCGATGAAGACCCATTTTACATCTCACTCAAACCATTACAAAAATTGGAGAGACGGGTTTGCCCACGTGAGGGGGCGAGAGGGTTCTCGTATAGTGTTGGGGGATGATGGCTACCCCTATTTCCCTTGTCTTGGGAGGATGAGCCCGTCGCGATTTCAGGATATGAGTTTAAATAGCTTACTCTTAAAGAGGAGAGGATAATTTTCCTCGTAGGGAAGTTTAAGGTCATGGACTCACACACAATAATTGCTTTGTGGCTGAAAGGAGGCGATTATCTCTCTATTTAGGTAAGTTTTGAATAACCTGTTTCTTTTATAGACATTTTCAAATAGCACATGTGACCAATGTGCATTGTTTTGCAGAACAAATGACGAGGATTTCTGCGGAGAAAAAGAGAAAAATATGGGAGAAGATCTAGGTTGCTCACGGGGAGACTGATATCCCCTAGAGTCACCCAGAGGGGCTTTATTGTCAAAGGAAGAAAAAGACAAGCTGAGGAACCAGCTCCTGATTCGCCCAATGTGAAGGCACGAATGCTGGAAGAGGGCTCTTAACATGCTACTAATAACGTCTCGCCTGCTACATGAGGGGAGAGTACTCAAATGCCGCTTGGAGGGGAGGCTCCACCACCTCCTCCTATTTTGTGGAGTGATGCAAGCTTTTATACCCTTCAATTCATGAGCTCTCATCTACCTTTCTCCAAGGATTTTTTCAGTGAATAACATGCCTTCCAATCTAGTCGACTCATGCAATTGTAAGCATGAAGGATAACATTCTATTAAGGATGCTAATATTGGATAATGTCGACTTGAAGAGGAAAGATTAGGCTAAGAGGGACATGAAGGCAAAACTCCAAAAATATGTTGACGGTTATAATGAAAGCTAAAGGTCACAGAAGGCCATGCGGAAAGACAAGGAGACTTGGGAAGAGAAGTTGGGAGATATGAAGGCCACTGTTGCAGAGATCACCACTAAGGATAAGTCTCAATAGGAGTATCTAGATGTCGCCCTCCTTTCCAAAAAGGAATTTGAGGGGCAGGAGTTAGAGCTCACTAATGAGTTTCTGTTGACCTCTAGCGTCTACTTTGAGCGAGCAAAAGAGCATGTTTCCTTCTTTTATCCCAAGATGGATATGATAAAATTGGACTTCCTTAAAGTAGTATGTGATGGTGAGCTAGTGGGTGAAGAGGCGGTGGACCCTCCAGAGCCTAAAAGTTCCACCCCCGCCAAGGACACCCAGGACGATGGCGGGGCGACGAGAGGTGGTGAATTTGGAGTTTGTGATGTTTATTGGCCCCTAGTTGCATTTTTTTATATTTATTTCCCCCTTCAATGGTTTTTTGTAATCATTAAGATAATGGCGCCCTTTGGGCCTTTGTTACATTAATCACCTTTACTTTTATTTTTCTCCATATCCATTTTTGTATGATTATTTTTTGCCCTTAATTAGGGGTATTCATTAACATCGTCCTCTCTCAAGGTAGAGTGTATGCCTATCGCTTCCTTTGCCAATGGAGTAGGAAGAGTCTCTTATGGGATTTTAGTGATTTGATTGATTCTAAGGTCTTTCGGGGTTCCTCTTGGGGGTCTAGCAGTTTGATCGCCTCTAAGGGCAGCAATGACCCCTCTTACGGATCAAACGACTTTTGATCGTCTCTTATGGTGGAAAGAATCCCTCTGAGGGATCCAACAATTTGATCGCCTCTTAGAGCGGAAAGGATCCCTCTAAGGGATCAAGCATTTTGATCACCTCTTATGGAGGCAAGGGTCCCACTTAAGAATCCAACATTTTTATTACCTCTTAGGACAGCAAGGATCCCTCTTAGGGGTTCATCATTTTATTAGCCTCATAGGGCGGCAAGGATCCCTCTCGGGTGTCCAACATTTAGATCCCCTCTTAGAGAGACAAGGATTCCTCTTAAGGATCCAACATTTTGATCGCCCCTTAAGGCAGCAAGGATTCCTTTTAGGGATCCATCATTTCAATTGCCTCTTAGGGCGGCAAGTATCCCTCTTAACGATCAAGCATTTTGATCTCCTATAATAGGCGACAAGTATCCCCCTTAAGGATCCAACATTTTGATCTCCTTTTAAGGTGGAAAGGATCCCTGTTATGGATTAAGAATTTTAATTACCTCTTAGGACGACAAGGATTCCTCGTAGGGATCTAGCATTTTGATCGCCTCTTAGGGCAATAAGGATCCATATTATGGATCGAGCATGTTGATCGCTTGTTAGGGTCACAAGGACTCTTCTTAAGGATTCATCATTTTGATTGCCTCTTAGGGCGGCAAGGATCCTTCTTAGGGATCCAACATTTCAATCTCCACTTGTGGCAGCAAGGATCCCTCTTAGGGATCCAATATTTTAATCGCCTCTTAGGAGAGGAAAGATCCCTCATAGGGATCCAACATTTTGATCGCCTCTTAGGGCGGCAAGGATCCCTCTTAGGGATCCAACATTTGGATCCCATCTTGGGGCGACAAGGATTCCTCCTAAGGATCCAACATTTTGATTGCCTCATAGGATGGAAGGGATTCCTCTTAGGGATCCATCATTTTGACCGCCTCTTAGGGCGACAAGGATCCAGCATTTTCATCACCTATAAAGGGCAGCAAGGACCCCCCTTAAGGATCCAGTGTTTTGGTTTCCTCTTACGGCGGCAAGGATCCCTTTTAGGGATCTGTCGTACCTCGACAAATACAATCCTTCAGGATGGTCGCGGAAAATAATTCGAACAGAGTCACCACTGAACTTTATTTATTCCATTTAAGGAAAAGGAAAATATCGATAAAACCTTTAAAAATATAATAATGTTCGTCGCAACCATATTCAGGTTTGGGAGTTGATTACACAAGAGGAAGGTATTAGCACCCCTCACGTCTGTTGTACTCAACAGAAACTTCTTAGTTATATTTTCAATTGAATGTTAACCAATGTTATTTGTTTTCTTCAAGTTATTAAAAGAGAAAAAGAGAAAAAGAGAAAAAAGAAAAGGAAAGGAAAACCGCAAAAATATTTTTATTAAGGGCGTCTGACAAGATTGCGGGTCTTGTTCCTATGTATCTCCAGGTGCAATAGAGAATTCAAGGCTACATAGTTCTGGGTAGCCAAGGGTTTGTTGGTTTGTGTTTTTTAATGAACGAGTGTTTAGATCGCGTTCTAAGGGTTAAACATTGGCTTGTCTACTCTCGGAGGAGGCTTAAGCACTAGTTTGTATGCGCGTTAGAAGGGAATAAACAATGTTCTTTTGCAAAAAAATTTAGATCGCACGGGGGCGAGTAATTAGGTGAGAAAGGTTTCGATCATACGGGGGTGAGAAAAGATAGGTTTGAAAGGTTTCTATCGCACTGGGTGATACAAGTTAGGTTTGAAAGGTTTCAATCGCACAGGGGCGAGAAAAGATAGGTTTGATGTGTTGAATATCTTTTAAGCGGAAGACGATTATCCATAAAGGGAGCTCTACAGAAGTGTTCAAATAATCGGGGAAGGAGAAAGTCTACACCACCCTTCCTTTTTCTTCTTTAATATTATGAAGTAACATGTGGCAAATTAAGTCATGGTTTATTAACAGAAGACGGTTATTCGTGCAGGGAGCCCTACAGTAATGCACAAATAATCGAGGAAGCAGAAGGTCTACACCAGCCTTCCTTTTTCTTCTATAGGAGAACCAAACTTAATTCTAATAATTAATGTATTTTAGAACGGAAGACGAATGTTCAGACATGGAGCCCTACAACATTGTCCAAACATTCTGGGAAATAGAAGGTCTACACCATCTTTCCTTTTTCAACCAAGTTTTTGTGAAAACGAGTTTGAACGATTTTGATTGTGACAGCTGCTTTGAAATGGTTTGAATTGATTTCAAGTTGAAATGGATGAAATAAATTGGAGAAAATATTCGCTTGGCGTTGGACCAAGGGTTTGTTTATTGAAATGGTTCATTTTAAATCATCTTAATGATTAATATCAAGATGATGAAAGATGCATAATTATGAAATAATAGACTAAGTTAGTCATAATGTGCTCAAAGCTGGTTTCTGCGTCATGACAACATGAGTAGAATGTCATACGCAAAGATCATAACGCGGAAAAAATATCTATCAATGTATCAAAAATTTTAGTGGAATAACGACATACAAGTGTCAAATCCACGGATTTAAATATTTGATTTATTACGCAATGAAATAAACAAACGACCAACCAACATATTATCACTAACACATCAATATTACAAAGTCATCACAACTATCGTAATCGAGATGCAACTTAACATAACCGTAAAAACAATAAAAATTCATAAGGTGTAAAAAGAAATAAATAGATGGGCTTTAATTCAATGTTAACACTAAGACCAAAAACAAATGTACATCTTACCATAAATGAAATAAAGTAACAAAATAATAAATAAGAATTACAAAGCTACAGTATTTGAAAAAACAAGTCGCGTCGATGTAAAGAAAATGTGACTTATTTCTAGCTACCAATGAAGGAAAAAGATATTTTATTTTGAATAACGAACATTGTTCATCATCATAACACACAAAATTTGCAAACATAACCAAATAAACTCAATCATTGAAAGGAAACGTTTAAGATATTACCATCAAATCACAATGCGACAGGAATTAAAATGAACCACAATGATGTTGATGTGTTGTCAATGTTTTTTTTTGAATTCTTGGTATTCGGCCTTGCGACTGACTAATCCAAGGGGACCAATCCCACCGTCCACTAGCAGGGGCCCCGTTTAAAGCCCGAGAATTGCTCCGTATGGACTGGCCCAACACAAGGATTGATTGCACCTAGCAAGATTCGAACTTGAGACCTTGAGAGGAGCACACTCTCAAGACCCAAGCCTCCGCCACTAGGCCACCCCTGGAGGTTAATGTTGTTAATGTTATTTTCTGAATGATGTTACAATGCAATTTAGTCGTTCTTGTTGTATCACTACAAATTGTGCCTCTGTTGCGGCGGAGACGAAATCAAAAGCATGTATGTTTGAAGGGTGACACGACTTAGTTGTTGTAAGAAAGTTTGTATGTGAAAAGTAGCGGCTAGATCGTGATTTCGAGTATGAATCGGGGATGAGCATTATAAGCTGAGGTGTATGGAAATATTGTGTGTGGTTAAGATCATGTGGTTTTGAAGGCAAGGCTCGTGCGTGGTGGTGGTTCGTGGGTGTTGTATGGTTGGAGAGTCTAAGTTAAGAGGATGTGTGATGGAGTTTTGTGAGTATGAAAACATTGTGGGTTGTAGGGAAAAAGAAATGGTTGTTCGGTGAGGGAATATTTGATTTTGTGTGGTGCATTCGAATGCGGTGAGGAGCTTGAAGATATAGTATGGTAAGGCGGTATTCTCGTCAGAAAAGGGTGTCTCACGGCGGATGTATGGCTTTTTTTTTGTTTGAGATGGTGAGAATGGAGCCGGAGGGAGATGTTAGTGATGGTTGCAAGAAGATGATGGAGGTGGGAAGGGAAAATGGAATGGTTAGTTGGAGTATGAAGGTTAGGAAAGAAAGAATAGTGGGTTGTTTATGTTGGTGTATGGATATTAATTTGTATGGAGTGGAAAGAAGGAGGTGAAGAAGATTAAAAACTGAGTTTCTTTTTGGGAGAGAGGCGCGTGAGGTTCTGTTTATATTTTGCTGAAAAATTGTTGAGTGAGTGTCATGTGTTGCTCATCGTGTGAGGAGAGAGTTTGTTGAGGTGGTTCAAAGGTGTGAGTTATGGAGTAACGAGGAAGAAGAGAAGAAAAAGAAAAAAAATGTTGAGAGAGAGAGAGAGAAAGAGAGAGAGAGTGTGTTGAAAAGTTGCTTTTCCAAAATGTGTGCTCTGTCTTTTTTATGTAATAGAGAGAGATGATGGATTTATGATGAGGGTCCGTCCCAATTTGAATGGGTCAGAGGGAATCTTTTTTGTTTTTTCTTCTAACAATTGCCCACATGGAGTAAGAGTATTAATTCTTCATGAAAATGAGTGAGGCCCCTTGTGATTGGTTATCTCATTTTTTAACCTTGCCAGCTCACAAAATGTCCCACGAGAAGAGGGAGTATATCTGTTGTATGAAACTTAGAGAGGAAGGATTGGTGGATTGGACATGTGGCGCTGATTTACTGTAGAGTTTTATCTAAATGAATCAAATGAGATAAGAAGAAACCATCCTCCTACTAGTTCTCTCTCTCTCTCTCTCTCTCTCTCTCTCTCTCTCTCTCCTTTAATTTTTTTCTTCTCTCTTTTTGTATTCTTTTCTTTATTTAATGGTAAGTCAAGTGGTTATTGGTGTAAAGGGATAATTGAGGATAGTAAATGTGATCCCTTGATTAAACTTGATTCATTGATCAAAATTAAAATAAAGAAACAAACATTAATTTAAAATGTCAAAGTTGTCCCTTCTAGAAGTTTTAATTAATTTAAATGGGATTAAATCAATTAAAACAACTAAAATTCACAACTTCTTAAATAAATATGATAACAATAAAATAAAACAATGGAAAATTCTATTTAATTTTTATGAATATTTTGGAAAAAGAATAAAAATAAAATGATTGAATGTGAATAAAAGTCAGGCACAAAAGTGCTCGAAAAAATAAACTAAATGCATTCAAATGATCAAAGTGAAATAAACTTCTTGGAAACATACAAGTTTTGATCAGATTTTGAAATAAATTTTGATAGGTTAAAAGGCTTAGGCTAATCAAAATGCGATTAAAAAAGTCGTCGAAAAAATAAAACGAGCACGCCAGGTTAAACTAAGCGAACCATATATTAATAATAATAATGCCTGCAAGCTCGATATCAAATCTTTTCGCTCAATAATTTTACGTATTGTTGAGAATCAGTTTGACCGGTTTGTCTGTAGATCCGAAAATCTATTATGGTTGATATTTTAGGCATTATGCATGATGAAAGACATGTAATGCCATGCAGTTGATGCAAAGTAAAAGAATTAAGTCAGATGAATGAAAGTTTTAAAATGCCCGAATAAAATTAGGGTATGACAGCTTCCCTTATTTAATTAACTTGAACCAGGTGTGAATGACATCGGTCTTCATACACTCGTGGTGGAAGATAACTAAATACGAAAATACCCCGAATTTTTCCCTTCAGTGATGCAAAGATGAAGTGTAGAGATGAAATGCAGTGAGATAGTCAATAGAAGAAAAGAACTATGCAGGACTCCCTGAGAGTCGTCAAAACAATATCTTTTATGATATAATTGAAACTTTCCAATGGTGGAATAAAATCCAAATCGTATCAAAGATTTTCTGAAAAATTAGCAGGGCAATGTCTTGAACAGAACACACGAGATTCTATGAGGATCAACAAAGTAGTATCTTATATGAAATATTTGAGATATTTCAAAAATGGAATGATACCTCAATCATATCCAAGATTCTCTGAGGATGCTAGAGTAGTATCTCAAACAACAAACGAGATTCTTCAAATCAATGAAGCAACATCTTATATGACATGATCAAAATATTCCAACAATGGAATGATACCTCAATTGTATCTAAGACTCTTCAAGGATACTAGAGTAGTATCTCAAGCAACAAAAGAGATTCTCCGAATCAACGAAGCAACATCTTATATGATATGATCGAAATATTCCAATGATGGAATGATACCTCAATTGAATCTAAGATTCTTCGAGGATGTTAGAGAAGTATCTCAATGAAACAAAAGCTTATGAGACTCTCTGAGGATTAATGAAGAAATATCTTATATAATATAATTGAGATATTCCAACAATGGAATGATACCTTAATCGTATATAATATTCTTCGAGGATACTAGAGCAATATATCAATGGTTTATCTGTTGGGGAAAACAATTCAGAAAAGACTCCCTTTGAGGGAGGTTTACTGGAAAAGCTCTGCAGGGGAAAATCTCATAAGAGACTTTTCAAGGTAACCTCTGCGTGGGGAGCAACAATAGCGAAGATGCTGGGGAATATCATTATCAACCATAAAGTTGAAGAATGACTTGCTGGGAAATAATTCCACGAGCACATGCGATGTAAGGAATTTTTTCAGAGCGATACTGTCGACTTAAAAGAGGACTAACCAGGATGATTATGATTAACCATGGATCTTGATTTATGTTATGTATGCTCTGATATTTTGTAAGACATTCCACTTTGGGTGGAAGTACCATCCATGGAATGATACATGGAGATGCATGTATGGATTCAACTGCTACGGATTTTTTTAGGTGCATGTAGGAATGCGAATAATTTTGTTCATTTTGATGAAGTTTCTCATTTGGACAAGAATGACATGCATAGGTATGCTGATAATTGATAGGATGACATTCCTGTTTCGGTAGAAAAGTTATGCATGAGGTGATGCAAGCATTTCATGTGAGAATACAATTGGGAAATTGGATTTTTTTTGTAGAGCTTTATTTTTGTTTTTGATAAAAGATTGTTAGGGAATATCATCATCAAAGGGTTGATGGAATGAACTTTACTAAGGAGTGAAATCATCAAAAGGTTGATAAAAAGGAATAGGTAATATCTTCATCAAAGGGTTGATGGAAAATAATCTGTAATCATCAGAGGGTTGATGGAAAAGAATTTGTCATCATCAAAGGGTTGATGGAAAGGATCAATTATGGAATATCATCATCAAAGGTTGATGGAAAGTACTTCAATAAGGAGTGACATCATCAAAGGGTTGACGGGAAAGGATTATCAAGGATTGACATCATCAAAGGGTTTACGGAAAGGAAAAAATATGTTATGTCATCATCAAAGGGTTGATGGCATCATTAAAGGATTCATGGAAAATAAACAATTTCAAATATAGTCATCAAAGGGTTAATGGCATCATCAAAAGGTTGATGGGAAAGGATTTATACTATCGTCATCAAATGGTTGATGGCATCATCAAAGGGTTAATGGGAAAGGATTTGTCATCGTCAAAGGGTTGACTGAAAGAAATGTGTTAGGTATGCATGTGTTGTATGTTAATGGAAACTTCTCGTTTCAGCGAGAGAGCTATTTTGATATGAAACTTCCTGTTTCGATAGTAAAGTTATGCATGAAATTTTTTGTTTCGGAAGAAAATTTATGCATGAGTGATGCGTGTTTGGATTAAAACCTCTCGTTTTTGCGAGAGAGATTTTTTTCTTAAATATGAAACTTCTAGTTTCGACAGGAAAGTTATGTATCAAAGTTGTATGCAATGCATGTGAGAATGCTAGAAAATGATTGTTTTTTGGATTGGTCTCCCTTTTTCGAAGGTGAGATTTTTATGGGTACCAATGTTGATTGGACTTTTTCATGAAGATGCCAGTAGAGTGGGCTTTTGGTAGTTGCCAATATGGATTAGACTTTTGATTAGTTAAATGATTTGACTTCCCGACACTCAGTATCTGATGATGCTATGAATAAAGGATAGATGTGGATGCCCTTGATGCCCTAAGTTTAATCCTTGGATAAAGTTATATGTTTGTTCTTGAGAGAACCTCAACTTTTTTGCCTGATATGCCCTAACAACTTGCAGATGATTTCATGAATATAGTGACGTGATCAATGCAGAACAACTATGCTTTTGCTCTGCCCCAGGGCTTTTTGCTAGGATCTAGTTGTAGCGTGCGATTTTTGTCGGCGATGCGACCACCTTATCGCCATTGGAATTTCCTCACCGCAATGGTAGGAATTGGGTGCTACTTTCTGATTTCTTATTTATCCTATGAAGCTGGAAAGGAAAGGGAAGCTATCTAAAACTAACCTTGCACGCAAATGTTTAACTGAACAAATGCTAAGAGAGATTGGGGAGTTCGCGGTCAGGTTATACAATGGGGAGTTGTCAATTACCCATCCTATACATGGTTTTCCATGGGTTGGTTAGCATTATATTATGTTTTCTACTTGATGGTGTTTGTCTTTCATGAAATGGGAAAGTTTCTCCTTTGTGGGAAGTTGAGAGAGAGAGAGAGTATCTTTGTTATTTTCGGGTTTTATCGATGTTTTTGGTAAGGTACTAGACCTAAGGTTTTTTATTAGTGCGCTCGCTAAGATTTCGTAATCTTATGCCTACGTATTCCCGTTAAAGAAAAACAGGGAAATTATAGCAATCGTAGTTCCTCCTATTCTAGGGGAGGAAAAGATGTCTGGTGTCTTGTTTAAACCCCAAGACTGAAGCTAAAGGTTGTATTGTTTGTGTCTTATTCAAAGCCCAAGATTGAAGCTAAAGGTTTGTTTGTTTATCTTATTCAAAGCCCAAGATTGAAGCTAAAAGGTTTGATTGAGAGAGAATTTGTCATCTCTAAAGGGAGATATCTCATATGTTATCACGTTTGTTGGGGATTGGTTTTAAAAGAAAATTACTTTAACTAGGATGCGGGATCCAGCAATGCCATAATTTCTTTTGAAAGGGATATGTCATGAAGGAGGAAACTTTAACTCAGTTTTGAGCAATGCCATTTTTCCTTATGAGTTTATCATGCTAAAAGAGGGACATTGGCTTGGATGTAAATAATCCAGAGGCTTGCCACTTACAGCAATTAGATGAAAGAGAAGGTTTACCAGGATAAGAGTTGGGCTACATCTTGGATTTTTTAATCAACAAGTGTGTCACTTACAACAATTATCTGGAATTAAGGTTTTGTTTGATTGTCTGTTTTTGAAAGGTGATTATACAGAGAAATGTCTGTTTTCGGGTTTTCCGATGTTTTTGGTTAGTATGGGACCTAAGGGTTTTGATAAGTATGCTCGCTAAGATTTCGCAATCTTAAGCCTACGTATTCCCGTTTTAGGGAAAGCAGGGAAATCAGAGCAATCGTAGTTCCTCCTATTCTATGGGAAGAAAAGATGTCTGGTGTCTTGTTCAAAGCCCAAGATTAAAGCTAAAAGGTTGGATATTTGTGTCTTGTTCAAAGCCCAACATTGAAGCTAAAAGGTTTAACTGAGAGAGAATTTGTCATCTCTAAAGGGAGATATCTCATCTGTTAATCACAGTTGTTTGGGTAACTGATTATAAAGGAAGAATTACTTTAACTGGAATGCATTGAGTCTAACAATGCCATAATTTCCTTTACAGGGGATTTGTCCTAAAGGAGAAAACTTTAACTCTTGTGTAGAGCAATGCCATTTTTCCTTAAGAATTCATGCTAAGAGAAGGACATTGGCGTGGATGTTTGTATCTAGAGGCTTGCCACTTACAGCAATTAGATGAGGTTTTAACTAGGATAAGAGATGGACAGACAACTTGGATGGTTGTATCAACAAGTGTGCCACTTACAGAAGTTATCTAGGATTAGGGTTTTGTTTTGATTGACTGTTTTAATGTGATATATAGAGAAGTATCTTCCTGAAGAGATTTTTTATTTCCTCTGAGGGGATGTTGATTTTTGTGTGCCTTAATTGAAGCCCAAGGTTGAAACTAAGAAGTTGATTGGATTCCACTAGGGAAATCATTATATAAATCCTAAGAGGAAGCTGAGAAAGACTGACTCAACAAGAGAGTGTTTATTTGTGTCTTATACAAAGCCCAAGATTGAGGCTGAAAGAGATTTGACTCTTTGGGGAAATGATTTTATCTGTCTTGTACAAAACCCAAGATTGAGGCTAAAAAGACTTGACTCCACAGGGGAGAATACTTATGTGTTTCTTGTACAAAGCCCAAGATTGAGGCTAAAAGTGATGACTGACTTGGCTGGAGAATATTTGAGTGTCTTGTACAAAGCCCAGGATTGAGGCTGAAAAGTTATGACTCTATTTAGGGAGTGTTTAATATCTGTCTTGTACAAAGCCCAAGATTGAGGCTAAAGAGGGTTATGACTCCACTATGGAGGACTCTTTATAGGTTGTACAAAGCCCAAGATTGAGGCTGGAGACCCTGACTGATTCTACTGGAGAAGTATTTTAGGGGGTGTCTTGTATAAAGCCCAAGATTGAGGCTGACACTGCTGAGGGAAAAATCATTATACAAAGCCTAAGAGGAGACTGGTTGGTGGAATTCCTTATATGAAGCCTAAGACGAGGCTAACTTCTGCTGAGGATTATTGAGATCCAGAGACAGGTCCAAATTTGGGGGGTCAACTCTTGTTGGGGATTACAGAAGAGTTGAGATATCAGATGCCTTGAGGTTCTGATTCTGTTTTGACAGTAAAATGACCCTAGCTGGGGATTTAAACTGAAGGTATAACAGATGGAGTTTTTTCCTTTGAAGTGTTTTTGTTAATGGTGAATTAATAGTAATTGACCCTGACTGGGGAAAATTAAAGTGAAGGTTTTGAGATTGAGTTGGGAGACCTGTTGATGTTTTAACTCTATTTGGAGATTGATCAGATGATCAGGGTTATTTCCTGTTCTTTAAGGAAATAAAGGTTTCTTTGAAATCCAAGGGGATGAGGATGAGACTGTCCAAGTCTACTGGTATGGAGAGACAGGCTCTCAGCTGGTGAAAGATCTTTATATGATACCCAAGAGAAGGCTGGTATGTTAAGGGATGAGATTCAACCCTAAACTGGTTTGATGCTTTGACTCAAAAAGACTGCTCTATCAAAGGATGACTATGTTCTGTCCTATACCTTTAACAGGTCTCTGGGTCCTTGTACTAAGCCCAAGAGGAGGCATGATAACTTCTAAGAAGCCTGAGGGTCCTTGTACAAAGCCCAAGAGGAGGTTGGGGATGCTTTTAGGAAGCATGTGGGTTCAAACCTAAGAATGTTCAAGAAAGGTTTCACCGTGAATTAATCCTTTCTTTAGTGAACAGTTCTAGATTTTGAAGAAATTCAAGAGAAGTTTCACTGGGAATTAATCCTCTCTGGGGGAATGAATTTCTATGACAAGTTCTAATAGTGACATTCTGAGAAAAGTTTCACCGGGAATAATGCCTTCACTACTACAAAACACGTAAACAACGACGCCATGCTCACAACGCTTCATCCCTACACCATTGTGACATATCTAAACTAAGGCGTGGTTGTATTTTATTTGTTTATTGAATAAAAATTATCTGTATATAACAATGGTGGATAAACTAACCGTGGTGATTATCTGTATATAACAACGGTTGATAAATCAACCGTGGTGATACCATCAAGCTTTCATGTGTTCGAACCTCAACGTCATCATATATATTATTCCTTTTATGTTAAAGCGCGCCTTTTCTTTTTTATTTAATTTTAATTAAAAAAATTAAAAGTTATGACTACGGTTGTTTATATACACCGTTGTGATATATTTTGTATGTTTTTTTAATTTTTAATTCTAAATATAACTCTGGCGCTTTAATATGAAATATCATTATGAAAATAATATATCATAACGGTTTATATTTTTGACCGTCGCAGTAGCTTTTCAATATTCTCCAAGCTAGCTAGTTGCATTGTCTCTTCAGTATCCTTTTTTCCATTGAAAATAAAAACCAGATGAAACGTTACACGATTTCAACCCTAAACCCTAACGTTCAATACTGTGAAACAATACACGATTTCAACCAAAGCTTGCATCATCAGTATCCATTTTTTGTCATTTTCGTCATCATCGTCACGATTGTGAAGAAAATAGAAGATTACGCACCTACCAACATCATCGTCACCGTTGAAAAGGAAGATAACAACAACACCGTCGTTATCGTAAGGAAGGAAGACAACAACAACACCAACACCAACATCGTTTACTTCGTCGTCACATTTAGGGTACGTAAAATATTTTCCCCATGCATCTACAGTAAACTCTTTTTCCATTGTTGTTCATGTTGTTGTTGTTGTTTTTGAACTTAGATGTCGACCTTGTCGAGTTCTTCATCAGAAACCAGCGAAGAAACTCAAACAACTGAAAGTCAAATGAAAAGATCACAAAGAGGTGTCACAATGATGCCCCAATTCACATAAGTCCGCAACTCATCTGGTGTAAAAATTCCGATCGAGTTTGATTCGCACTACAGATTAGTGGATTGTCCACATTACGCTACTTTTAGGAGTTATGTTGTGTTCCTTGCACGTAGCAAAGTCAGTATAATGTTTGATGATTGGAGAGAAGTGGATGTTAATGTCAAAGACAGCATATGGACAGACGTTAAGGTATTTCATACTATAATTTTCATATATTTGATATCACTACCTATAGTTTCTAATTCATACTTATATATTGATTTAATGTAGTTGAATTTTGAGTTTACCGATGACTCAAAATTGAAAAGAAAGTGGATAACTTATGCCGGTGTTCGTTGGAGGGGATTTAAGTCACGACTCACAGCTGACTACATTACGAAGCCTAAGAGCGGTCTTCAACCTCCATGGATTCGGTATAGTTTTTTATCGAAGAAGGTGTGGCACAAGTTTGCAAAGAAACGCCGTTCTGAGGAATTCAAGGTTAGTACTAGTCTTATGTAACCTATAATGTTATGCTAATAAGTTATAGATACTAATCATACACATTTTTCACTATGTTAATAACAGGCTAAAAGCGAAGTAGGAATTCAGAACAAGGCAAAAACATGTACCCCCATAGATTGTCTCGTGGGGTTACAGGAAACTTGAGAAGAGGATAATGCAGGAAAAACAACAAGAAGGAGGAGATGGTGACATTCCATCTCCACCTTCAAGACATGAGAAATGGAAGATGGCTCGATTAAGACCTAATGGAGAGTACACCTCTGAGGCTTCAAGAGTAGTTGTTGAGAAAATTGTAAGTATATGTTTTGTTTAAATGCGTTTGCTTATGTAAGTTGCTCATGAGTTGTTATTTAAATGTGTTTGCTTATGTAAGTTGCTCATGAGTTGTTATTTAAATGCGTTTGATTATGTAAGTTACTCATGTTGTGTAGGATAATTTGGTTGTGGCAGCCCGTGAAGGCACATTTGTTTTGGAAGCACGACATGACATATTAGTCGAAGCTATCGGAACAGCTGAGCATGGAGGTCGTGTCCGTGGTGTTGGAGATGGTGTCGGCTTGAGGTCATACTTTGGACCTCAAAGAAGAAGCACCGAAACGGCTGAATTTCTTGCTCAACGACAAAAGAGTGAGAATGTTGAGAAGCAATTGGCAGAGCATAGGAGGCTGTTTGAAGAGGAGAGGGAAAAAAGGGAGAAATAAGTGGAAAATTTAAAAGAGTTGTATTCGGTATGTGTCGTAAATCGCGCTTATTTTTGTATGATATATATTGTATGTTCTAATTGAATATATTGTGCTTATTTTTGTTTTATGTTCTAATTGAATGTTATGATGTAGAGATTAAGTGAAAGCCTCGAACAATGAACTAATAATGAAGATCATTGTTGCATTAATGATGATCAAACTCCAAGTAGAAGTGTCGTAAATCACGCTTCTACAAAAGGAAGTAATTGTACAGCCCCCCTGTAGATAACCGCAATGGGATATTGGACCCTAGTCCAAATGAAATAACAAGTTTATACTTGTCCATTTCAACAACAGAACTTGCGCAAGCTCTCCCGCTAGAGCATTGCCCGAAATTGGATTTAGTGTATTACACTCCTGAAGATGTGAGGGATTTTCTCGCAGGATTTAAGTGGCTTGACATAGCTATTTTGCAAGTTTGGTGCACATAAGTATATAGTCGAATATACATGTCATTATAGAACATTATAATTTTTTGTATTTTCTCCCTTAATTTATTCATTTTCTTTGACCATTTAGGTACATTCACCGTGTTTATATAGAATTGAATAAATCAAGTACCTATGGAATCTTGGATCCAAGTTTTATTGCTTGGGCATATAATGATAAAAATATCAGAGAAAAGTACTTGAAAAGTCGGCTAAATGATGGAGGAAAAGAATGTTACCTTGCACCATTCCTCTGTGGGTTAGTATTGTTGTAATTTATTTCTATATTCTATATTTAGTTTTGTTTTAGTAACAACTAATAATATATATATATATATATATATATATATATATATATATATATATATATATATATATATATATATATATATATATATATATATATATATATATATATATATATATATATTCTCGTGTTCATTCAATGGTCATTGGCAATTGATCATAATATCGTTTAGGACAAATACTGTGACATTACTGTGTTCCTTGCACGATCCACTCCACAAACCAATGAAAGATCTTGTATTAACGTAAGTGTCTTTGTTTAATAATATCATTTCTTTGGCATTAATTGTAATTAGTTTTTCATGTAATATGCTTAATTCAATTTTCAATGTGCAGTATTGTGGAGCAAGTTAATATCATGAATAATGTTAGGAAAAAGCCCACATACCTTGCTCCTAAAGTAAGTGACCCGATTACCTGTTTATTTCATTTACATTCATGCATGTGTGGTTGTATTCATGTTTTTATATTCATGTAATTTGTAGACGAGGAAACAACGTGGGAGTTACGAGTGTGGGTATTTTATCATGAAACACATGTTAAACATTGTCCATGCAGGCACTGTTGATTCATGGGATACGGTATATATGCCATAAAATGTTTACATATATTAATATATAAGTTGACTATTGAATTATTATCATGCATGATCTTCAATTTTTTGCTCTTAGGGCGTATATCCACATTGCGCTTAAGGGTTCTGCTCCTGCTGTTTGATATATCAGAAACATTTTTTGATGCACATATTTTTGGCTTTAGATGTACATAATGTGAACAATAGTTTTGGCTTTTGATGCACATAATGAAATCAATAATATTGGCTTTTGATTTAAACAATGTTAGCAGTTTAAATCTCTAATTCATTTAGCTTTTGATCTAAATTTATTTTGATGTAAATTCTCTGATTCATTTATAAGGATAAAATATAGGAAGAATTGTGTTTGATGCACATATTGTGTTTGCATGTAAACAGAAGCTGTTTTGACAGGATAAAATATAGGAATAATTTGATAAGCAGATAAATTTTATATTTAAAACAGGCTGTTTTTGGCAGCGGTTATAAACTTATCCGTAGTTGTATGTCAAACGCTAATATAAATAAAAAATGTTGTTGCTGAGAATTGAACCAGCTCACAGTTTAGTTATATCACAACGGTTGAGTAAACTAACTGTTGTGAAATGGTGCGCGTATACTGGAATACAACAACGGTCCTAGAACCGTCATTGTACGTAACTCATATACAACAACACTCTACATAACAACGCCTTCGCCCCCGTCATTATATGTCATTTCGAACCATTGTTAAATGGGTTTTTCGTAGTAGTGCTTTCTCTTTGTTCCATATTGTTTAAGCCCAAGAGAAGGCAAGACTGTATCTGGAAAGTCCTAAGGGGAACTAGTTTTGACTGGATTGAAAGAGTGACCAACTGGCTTTACCTAATTCTAGACTTAGTTTCCGGGGGAAACTCTAAGCAGATATACAAGTATATATATAGTTGATATATGACAAGTATTTAAAAGGATATGAAAGAAGGACTTACAGGTGTGCAAGCTTCCAGCAATACAATTATATATATATATATATATATATGACATGTATTTAAAAGAATGAAAGAAGGACTTACAAGTGTACAAGCTTCCAGCAATACATTTATATATATATATATATATATATAAGCATGTAAAAGAAAGCTGATAAAAACTTACAGGTGAGCAAGCTTCCATAGCTGTATGGTTAGTTGTTCAAAGAAATTGAAGAAAGTTTTTATAAAAACTAAACATTTGAAATTGAATTAAAAGCAACAATTATCTTAAAACAGAAGTTTGGGGCTTATTCAACAAGAGATGCCTAGATGACTTATTTGATAATATTGATCAGACTGTAATGTTAACAGATATTGTGGGACTTATACCATAGCAGGGGCCCAAGGTTATTGTATTTACAAAGAGGATTGGGTCTTACACTCCATTAGAGGCCCAAAGGTTATTTTTTGTACAAAAGATGGGGTTTACAACTCAAGGAGAGGCCCATATGAAAATAATGATCGCACTGTTGTTTTGAAGACTGCATCGGGACTTATACAAATGACTGAGGCCCAAAAAGGTTTATGTACAAAGGGGGTTGGGTCTTACACTCTATTAGAGGCCCAAAAGTGTTTTTAAGAAAAGGAATGGGACTTATAGCTCAAGGAGAGGCCCATGTTATTTTGAAATGAAATGGCGATCACGCCGAGATTTTTGAAAATACATTGGGTCTTATACAATGACTGAGGAACAAAACGTTTGGTTTTAAAAAGGGATTGAGTCTTACACTCTATTAGAGGCCCAAAAGTGTTTTTAAAGATTTGTTAGGGTGATAATGATCAAAACCCTAATTTTTGTTTTAAAATTTATTTTAATTGAATAAAAATTCAAATAAAATAGTCAAACATGTGAAAAAGGGTATGATCTTGGATTTACATTTGGAAAATCATGTTTCATTCATGGGATGATTTAAAAATCATTTGAACTTTGTAAAATCAAGAGAAAGAAATATTTTTAATGTCTAAAAGCAAATAAAAATATAATTCTTTACAAAAATACCAAATATATGAAATAAATAATATTTTTGTGAAATTTTCATGAAATCAAATCTTTTAATATTTTTGTGAATTTTCAAAAAAAAGAACCAATCTAAAATAATTAAAATTGAGAGAGAAATTAATTTTTGAATTAATTAACCAAAACATGAAAATATTGAAAAATAGCAAAAATGAGAAAGTAGCAAAAAAGGCCTGGGTGGGGTTTGAACCCGTGACCCCCAAGACAAACACGCGTGCGCTCTACCACTAAGGTGGTGATACATCCGTGTATCAAAACCACCCCATTAATACATAAGGGTGGCCTGGTTTCTAGGCCTGGCCAAGGCAAGAAACCAAGTCATGGTGGATTTGCATGAAGGCTGTAACTTGCTCAATTCTCCATGGATTGGGACAAAATTTAGGTGTATCTGACCTTGAATTTCATGAGGAATCCAATGGTGCCTTTAGATTTTTCAAAAGATGCCTCTATCTAAAATCCGATAGTGGTTTCAAAAAATGCCAAGATTTGCATTTACTATGCGAACACATCATATACACACTAATAGCATGGTGAATTCGTTCAAACACAACATATATAACATGTATGAGATGTTTATGATCAGTGGACTTCAAAACAATGCATAATTCAAAGAGTTCCAGTTGCCATGCACTTACCTCTTAGAGTTTCTTGTGCTAACTGTCAAGATCCTTGTGCCAGAAGTAATCCAATTCTTTGAACACTCTTGATTCATCCCTTAGAAGCTTTTAGGATGATCAAAACCAGCTGATATCCTCATGAATAATTTTTAGCTCTTTCTTGAAAAAGGGGCAAAAGTGGCCAATATGGCAACTCTCTCAAATGGTGTTCGAGATTAGGGGAACCAATTGGGACAATTTGAGGATGATATTTAGAGTATGTTCGAGCTTTTGCTTAGTTTTGAAAGTGACTGAATCAAGACATGGATTGAAAAATGCAAAAAAGTCAAGTTTTGAGGTTTTGGAGGTCGTCTTTCTGATTTTGGTGTTTCAGATCACAAGTGAGTGTTTGAACAACTTAGATATGACATATTGAATGTGTTTGGATCATAAGCTGTGATGAAATAGCTCTCGAACTCAAAAATTCAGTTTTTACTTGCAAAAGAAGGCAAATGTGAGTGAAAGAGGTGATTTTGAGGAAAGCAAGTGTAGTAGTGCTTTGGTGTACTTGAATTGATCAGAAATGAGCTCTATTTATAGTAGATCAAGTTTGTTTTGCAAGTAATAGTGAATGATAACTGCAGCAGGCCTTTGTCCAATTGTAGCATAAAGGTGTTCAAGTCTTCCATAGCCATTGACTTGAGGTTAGGGCACAGGCCTGTGGTCCTTTGGTTCAGAGTTGAACCTTGACTCATTCAGTGAGAATTGCCTTAGTTCATGCCACCTTGATGCATCCATTGAATGCATTGGAACAAAATTGGAGTCTTGGCACATTTTAGCCTTTTTAGGTTTGTCATAGCTACTTGTAGATTCTTGGACTTGGGAGGCTTATGGATCAGATCATTCCTATTTGTTTTTATCCCTTAAGATGTCCAAATGAATGACAAGGCTTGTACTTGTCTGATTTTGCCAAATCGAGCAAAATTGCACAATTCTGCCTTGTACAAGGCAGTTGGAAATTACCATTTTGGAAGGATCAGATCTCCTTGCTCAGATGGAGTTATGGAAAGCTCTTGTGCTTTTTAGAAAGCCATAACATGATACAATCCATGTGTGATCATAGTTTGTCTTGAAACTATTTGAATCCAATTGAAAAATGCTCATGAACATTGGTGTCCAAAGCTGCTAACTTAGGCAGATTTTCACTAAGTGTTGAAAAAGTGTCACTTTCTTCATTTTTTTTCATTTTGATCACTCCATAACTAAAAATCCATGAAAAATTGGAGTTTCTTGTAGTTGAAGATTTTTTAGAGTGTAGGAAAATCTACAAATCAGGCTTTGGATCACTAAAAATGGTTGCTTGGGTCCGAAGTTATGGCCCTTGGAAGTTGGCATCAAAACCATTACGTTTAGTAACTTAGAAAATTTTCTAAGTTTTTTCAAGGTGACCCCTTTTGCAAGTTATCTTGATTTCTTGATCAATTCTTATTCAAATTACATTATAAACCATATTTTGTGAAAATATGAATCATAAGGATCATTTTTGTCAAAAAAGTCATGTTTTGACTTTTGGCTCCAGATCGGTTCAGCGCGTAAAACCCTAATTCCTGACTTTTAGGGAATGCATCCTATGAAGGTGTTTTAACTTTTCCAATGGTTTCTTAGGGTTATTTTGAACATACTGAGTCTTATGTGGAAGTCTTGGCTCATCCTCTTGTGAAAATCTCACCATGGAGGTCCATGTCGTCTAAAACCCTAATTCGGCAATATCGGGTGTTCCGAGGCTCCCTCCTCTTGGAATGCCACAACTTTGTGCTTGATTCTTAATGTGGGAGTCCTCTTGATCCCTTATGGATGTTTTTAAGAGGTTATACAATTTGAAGATCATGTCATTTCTTGATTGATCTTTTGTCTAGGTGTTCAGAGAGGGCTCGAAACCTTAATCCTTGATTATGGTGAATGCTCAACAATTCTTGAGGAGATTGATGAGGCATAATGGTGCATCCATATTGTGATGATGATTTTTACAATGATGGGAAATCTTGGTGGTCAAAATTTGGGGTATGACAGGGATGTTGATTTTTAGGTTCCTTGATCAAAGCCCAAGGTTGAAGCTAAAAGATTAATTGACTCCACTGGGGAGATCTTTATACAAAGCCTAAAGGAGGCTGAGAAAAAATGACTCTTCTGGGGAAAAGTTTTATTTTTATCTTATACAAAGCCCAAGATTGAGGCTAAAGGGGTTGACTCTGCTTAGGGAGTTTTTATGTCTGTCTTGTATAAAGCCCAAGATTGAGGCTAAAGATTATGACTCCACTGAGGAGGACACTTATGGGTGTCTTGTACAAAGCCCAAGATTGAGGCTAAAAATTCTTACTGACTCAGTTGTAGAATATTTATATGGTGTCTTGTAAAAGCCCAAGATTGAGGCAGGAAGATTGCTGAGGGATGATCATTATACAAAGCCTAAGAGGAAGCTGGGTAGGGAATTTTTCTTATATGAAGCCTAAGAGGAGGCTAACTTTTGTTGAGGATTATTGAAATCCAGAAACATGTCCAAATTAGGGAATCAACTCTTGCTGAGGATTGCAGAGGAGTTGAAAGATCAGATGCCTTGAGGTTTTGATTTTCTGAGAGTTTATTCTGACAGTAAATTGTCCCTAGCTAGGGAAGTTTTAAAGTGAGAGTTTAAAGATTGAGTTATAGAACCTGTAGAGGTTGTAACTCTATTGGTGATTTGATGAAATGATCAGGGTTATTTCCTGTTCTTTAAAGAAATTTGAGGCTTTCTTTGAAATCCAAGAGGAGATGAGACTGTCCAAGTCTACTGGTATGAAAAGGTTTATCTTTGTATAATGCCCAAGAGGAGGCTAATGTTTTAAGGGATGAAGATCAACCCTAAACTGGTTTGATGTTTTGACTCTGGAAGACTGCTCTAACAAAGGATGACTAGGTTATGTCCTATACCTATAAGAGGTCTATGGGTCCTTGTACTAAGCCCAAGAGGAGGCATGAGAACTTCTAAGAAGCCTGAGGGTCCTTGTACAAAGCCCAAGAGGAGGCTGGGGATGCTTTTAGGAAGCCTGTGGGTCCAAACTTAAGAAAAGTTTCACCGGGAATAATCTTTTCTTTAGTGAACAGTTCTAGGGTTTGAAGAAATCAAGAGAGATTTCACCGGGAATTAATCCTCTATAGGGAAAATGATTTTCTTTGACAATTTTCTAATAGTGACAGTCTTGAGAAAATTTTCACCGGGAATAATGCCTTTCTCTGTTCCATATTGTATAAGCCCAAGAGGAGGCAAGATTGTATCTGGAAATTCCTATGGGGAACTAGTTTTGACTGTGTTGAAAAAGTGATCACTGACTTTAACTAATCTTAGACCTAATTGCCAAGGAAAACTCTAAGCAGATATACAAGTATATATATATATATATATATATATATATATACAGTTGAGATATATGTGAGCAAATATGTAAAAGAAAGCTGGTAAAAGCTTACAGGCGAGCAAGCTTCCAGTGTTACAGCTGTATGGTTAGTTATTCAAGAAATTGAAGCAAGTTTTGATAACAACTATGAATTAGAATCTAAATCACAAGAGAAAGTTGTTTTGAAAAGAAGTTTGGGGCTTATACTCAAGGAGAGGCCCAGATGACTTATTTGATAACATTGATCGCACCGCGATACTAACAAACGTTGTGGGACTTATACTATAGCAGAGGCCCAAATTATTTATTTACAAAGAGATTTGGGTCTTACTCTATTAGAGGCCCAAGGTTTATTTTTGTACAAGAGATGGGGCTTACAACTCAGAGAGAGGCACAAGGTTTATTCTTTTGAAAAGGCGACGATCGCGCCGTAGTTTTGAAAATGTATCGGGACTTATACAACGACTGAGGCCCAAATTTATTTTATTTACAAATAGGTGGGACTTATACTCTATCAAAAGGCCCAAAATGTTTAAAAAATGAAAAGAAATGAATAAAGATGGGACTTACAACACAAAGGTAGGCCGAGATGATTTTGTTTTGAAATGACGATCGCGCCGAGATTTTTGAAAACACAGTGGGACTTATACATTGACTGAGGCCCAAAAAGTTTATATTTACAAAGGGTTTGGGTCTTACACTTTATTAGAGGCCCAAAGTGTTTGAAAAATTTAAAATCATGAGGAAACCCTAATTTTAATAAAAATGTCATTTTTCAAAGGAAAATTAAATAATAAATGATATAAAATTATCAAATATATTCAAAAACAAATTGTATACTTTGAAAAATATTTTGAAAACTCATGTTTAATCACATGAAAGTTTGAAATTCAATTGAAGTGAAAAATCAAAGTGAGAATTTCATTTTTTAAATGTTTAAAAACAATTAAAATGAAATTAATTACAAAAATTCTAACTACATTAAATAAATAATATAAATTGGAGTTTTTGGTAAAATAAAATATTTAAACATTTTTGTGAATTTTGAGAAAAATAATTAATTCTAAAACACAAATATTCAGAGAGAAATTAATTTTTGAATCAATTAAATAAAATATCAAAAATTCAAATATTTAAAAATTTGAAAAAGGGCGCTAAGAACACTTGGTTCTTGCCCGCGTCCCCTGTTTTTCCAGATTTGCGTTTTCCCACATTTCTCCTTATGATTACTCAATGGTTTTGCACGATTCAAGTACCAATCTTGCTCGTTTTTGAACAAGGATCACAACCATATAAATTAATTGCATTTATATTGAGTATGGAATGAGAAATCAGAGAAAAACCTCAAGAACCCTAATTTCCGCATGAACACAATGAAATCCTATACATGGTTGATTCATGGCAATTGATTGAGGGTTATTACTCTACATACAAGCAGGAACAAGATGGTAACTCAAAAATTCATTTGTGATGCATGAATTATGAAGTTTGAAGGGTTCAGGCTTACCTCTTGTAGCTAGTGATCGAGCTTGATGATGGAGGTGTTGCAGATGTGTTCTAATGATCTGGACAGCTTCCTTAGGTGCCAAGGAATGTGTTTGAATGCTTGGAGTGGATTGAAATGAGTTGGAGCTTGATGTGGAACCTCAACTGCAAATCTGCTAAAAGATTGTGCAAATGGGGTACTACTTTTGGATTCTGATGTTCCAGATGTTGCTTATGTGTTTGAATCACTTACATATGATGTATGTAAGGTGTTTGCATCATTGGTTTAGACAGAATTACTTCCAATTTCAAAACCCGATAGTGACTTGAAGTGGAAGGCAAATTTGCAGTGAAAGTGTGATTTTGAGTAAAGCATCAGTTTGGGTGCTTTGGTGTACTCAAACTGATCATAAATGAGCTCTATTTATAGTAGAGCAAGTTTGTTTTGGCTGCAATAGTGTTTGGCAACTGGTACAGTCCAATGTTCAATGGTGATCAAATGGAATCTTTAGCCTTCACTAGCAATTGACTTGAGTCAATGGAGCAGACTTATGGTCATCTGATCTCAGAGTTTATCTTGACTCATTCAGTTAGATTTATCTCAGTCCATGCTGTGAGAGCAAGAGTTGTCTCTACAAGTCATCTCTATGTTTTGATGATAACAATACGTATTTGTGAAAGAACTATTTTATGTTCTAACGTGTGTTGTGTGCAGATCATAATCATAAAAGATATCAGATCCAACAAGCACCAGCCAGATGTGTGTAATTGATAATATGCGAAGTTACTATGTGTGACACAAGTCACAAGAAGCAAGAACGCTTCTGTATCTGATCATGACCACTCAGATCCAAGGATGCTGATATTGTTGTTGCAATGCTCTTGTGGATGCTCTCTGAAAGTTGTCGAGATTCTGAAGATTGCGAAGCTTCTGAAGAAGAGAACCGAAGTGCTGAAGACTCTCATGACTTAAAGTTCTGAATGAAGGTGCGAGAAAGACACAAGAAAGGGGGGTTTGAATTGTGTATTTACTCTTTTGACAACTTTTCGCTTCTTATTGTCAAGGCTCTTAGGATAACATCAGAGTTTGTTGAGAGACTCTGACTAGCGCAATTATATTCAAATTTGATAGGTATGAAACGTAAGAACCATCATGAGTCTAAACATAAACTACACTTGTAACACCCCAGTTTTAGTTATTTTTATTTAATCGAGTCATTTTGATTATTTTTATTATTATATTATTTTATTTTTGACTTTTACTTGGAAATATATTATTTTTCATTGTTATTATGTTTTATCGCGTTTTGGGAGCGTTTGCGAGATATTTGAGTGTATGGGTATTTTGGTCATTTCACTTTATTTTTCTTAAGTTAGTAAGAATAGAAATAGAGAGAGAGAGAGAGAGAGAGAGAGAGAGAGAGAGAGAGAGAGAGAGACAATTAGAGAGAAAGGAAAAGAGAAGAAGAAAAAGAGAAAGAAGGGAAAAGAAGAGAAGAAAAAGAGAGAAAACTTGGAAAGGAAGAAAATCGAGCAACCGACTTTTGAAAACACGATTAATCGGGTAAGGGTGTGAAACTCGATTATCTTATCATTGTGTATGATTATGTATGTGAGTGTGTGGAAGTTTTTTTAGTTTTTCCATTATAGGTTGAAATGAGAAAAATGGATCGAAATCGATGTTTTCGCGGTCGGAAATCGATATGAATCGCGTTGTATGATCACACTGTGTTTATGAACAATTGCCGATATTTGTTTTGCTGTTGGAATTGAATTAGGATGAAAATGGGGATTTTGGGGTGTTGAAATCGTGTAAAAATGCAGTAGATTTTTCTGTTTCTGGTGTAGGCCGCCGGGCGGTGGTTTGGGCGCCGGGCGACGCTTGAGTTGCGCCGCTACTCCGCCGCGTGATACACTAGAGCCGCATCTCATCAAGCTACTGACTCTTTTAGGCTTTGGTGGGGGTTTTTACGCCGCCACTGCTGCGCCGGGCGACGCAGAGGCGAAGGGGCACCGCCGGGCGAAATTTTGGTACCGTCGGGCGCTCCTGGGGATTTTGCATTAGTTCTGTTTTCTTTATACTTCCATAACTTGTGTTCCGATTATCCGTTTTGAACAATCTTGGTATCGTTGGAAAGCTATTGAGCTGTATTTTCTTATTATAATGGTTTTGAGATTGTTGGCCGATTTAATTATGTTGGGAGTTTGGAATAGTGTAGTTTTGTCGACTTTTACCGTTATAATTGTGTGTAATTGATGTGTATCATGCAATGTGCCGTTGATATGGATATCGTATGACATGTGTGTTGTTGTGTGATGAAAATGCATGTGATAAAATGTTGTGAAGATGGTTTGTGGCCTAAGGACAAGTAAATATAATGTGTTGTATTTGATGATATATGCATGATTATGGATGTGTATATGTGTGCATTTGAATGTCATGAGTCATTGTATGCCAAGCATCATGATATGCATTCTTGTGATGTCGTGTGCCCTTGTGGGGTGTGAGCGACGAATCGATTCCAGAGAGAATCCGCTATAACATCGTGTTCCTTATACAAAGAGGACCTAAAGCGATGATTACAGACGATCGTGTGCCTTATACAAAGAGGACCTAAAGCGATCGGATCATGTGCCTTACAAAGAGGACCTAAAGTGATCCATAAACATCGTGTGCCTTATACCAAGAGGACCTAAAGTGACGGGGAGTATCGTTTTCCCGACGGGGAGTTACACTAAGTAACAAGCGATGGTTCCAATAGTTCCTGAGTGAACTAGTGTTGAGATGAAGGATGGATGGTACCTCATTTGCATAGAGTCGTGGTGTCGGTCTCTTTGCATTTGCATAAATCATGAATGGATTGATTTTGTGTGAAATTGTGAATGGAATTGATGATTTGAGATATATATATATATATATATATGTTGGTGGTAAATGTATTGTGCATGATTGATATGCCTTGGTGATGGATATATGAAATATGCATCGTGTTGTCTTGTATTGGAATTATGGTATACGTTGTGGTGAGAATATTTTACCTGTGTATTTTTGTGTCATTATATAATTGTATGCAATTATATTATGATTGTGTTTCTCACCCTTTTGCTGTTTTGAATGCTCTATGAGGCATTGCAGATTAGATGCTGGAGGTCTTTTTGTGAAGCTGAGGTCTTCATTGTTTTGTCGGTCGGCTCTGATATGTAGCACCGGGTAGTCGGGGAGATCGTTTGTGATATTATGTATATGTATATGTATCTTTTGGATTGTACATGTGTGACCCTGTATATGACAGACAGACTTTCTATGTGATATATATATATATGAGATTCAGTTGCAGATTTTCCGCTTTTATTCTGTATCTGAATTGTGGGTAGTAGGAACTAAGTTCCTCTGTTATTTGCTACCTGATTGTTGCATATCTTTATGGGCAGGTTTATTGTGTTTTGTCTCAATTGGTGTGACGCCCCCGTCTATGCCATGAATGTTTAATTATACTCTGATGATTTTTTTATCACTTTATCTAATTGGGGGTATAGATTGGGGGTGTTACAACACTCCTCAGAACATGCAGTACGGAAGCTTATCAGAGTTAAGCTACAAGGTTCTGACTTGCTTGTGTAAGGTTCAGATACTCAATATAGGAGGATAAATAAAGACATTAAGCATAAGAGTAAAGAACACATGATATATCCTGGTTCACCATAAAGGCTAATCCAGTCCACCCTCCTCAGGTGATTTTGCCTTGAGCACAAGTTCTTAATCCACTATAATCAATCTCGATTACAGATGCACGGGCAATAGCCGGTGACTAACCACTTGCACAGCCGCACTGTGACTAACATGCAATGAACCGTTTAGGGATTCAACTTAATGAATATAATGAACATTGACCTGCAGGTTCCAATCTCGCAAGATCTACTGCTAGGATTTCACAGCTAGACGTTCAGGGATTCATCACAATGAATATAACGCTACTGGCCCTATTTTAGGCTTTTCCCACAATGACATCTCGCCATTGTCTTCTCGAGTCTGTGGTCACACTGACCACTCAGGGAATCCTAATTCACCAAGAATTAGTTTAACTGGAGATTACAAAGATGCTTCTTAACAAGCAGATTACTCCTAAGTTTAAGTACAAAGAACACACAAGTGTTCAAGCAAGATGTGAGCAACAGCTCCTTGCTATCTAAGAAACTACACAGATGTATAATGATTTGACAGTTGTTGGCATCTTGTAGATCTTCTTCTTCTTCGTCTTCTTTGGTGAGCAAGCTTTGAGCAACAACTCCTTGCTTCAGATCTTCAATGTAGCACTGACGAGAAGGTGGTTGATGACTTGACTAATTTGCAATGTTGTCTTCTTCATCAACAGCTTCTATACCAATTCATTGTTGTTATGTTGACTGATGATCTTTGAGCTTCAACAACAATGGCCATGTGTAAATGGTGATAGCTTTGGATATTCTAAGTGTTACAACGAGAACTCATCGTTGTTGCTATCTTCACACAATGACTTGATCAATTCATCTTTTGTGGGAGTAAATCGATTGGTGGACTTCGTCGTCATTTAGAAGCGAATACTCTTTCCTTTAAATAGCCCAGTAGAAATATAGCCGTTTGAAATATTGTTGGCTGTTGTAAAAGAGACGTTGCGTAATAATTAGCTGTACTGACACATCTCCTTTTTACTGTAGGAGAAGTGACGGGATATATCTTTCGTGGGCACCGTGTACAGTTACTCACAACGGTAACATGTTACTTCTGAACTTCAGAGGCTTCTGATGGTTAATTAATGAAGCATGAGTAGAGTCTTCTTAACAAGATATCTGATACGTCAAGTCTTCAATTATTTGAAGAAGTCCATTAGGAATCAGTCTTCAAAACTTCAGCACTTGTCTTTAAGCACGTTATCCTTTACTTCTTCAAGTCTTTCGAAACTTAAGAACTTGTCCATTAGGAATCTGTCTTCAGAGTCTTCAATACTTGATCTTCAGAACCTTAATCTTCAGAACACATAAGTCTTCAGAGTCTTTCTGCACTTGGTATTTAGAGCCTTCTGCCTTCAGAACTTCAAGTCATGAGAGTCTTCAGCACTTCGGTTCTCTTCTTCAGAAGCTTCGCAATCTTCAGAATCTCGACCACTTTCAGGGAGCATCCACAAGAGCATTGCATCAGCAATATCGACATCCTTGGATATGACTGATCACGATCAGATACAGAAGCGTTCTTGCTTCTTGCGGCTTGTGTCACGCATATTATCAATTACGCTTATCTGGCTGGTGCTTGTTGTATATGATTTTTTCTATAATTATAATCGGCACACAACACACATTAGAACATAAAATGGTTCTTTCACAAATACGTATTGTTATCATCAAAACATAGATCAACTTGTAGAGACAACTCTTGCTCTCACAATCTCCCCCTTTTTGATGACGACAAAACCAAGTATTTTGATTGAACATTTTATACAAGGTAATCACCAACAAAACATATTCAGAGTCTGGAACAACAGCTCCCCCTGAATGTGTTATCCTCAAAGTTTTTATATGTGATCATCTAGAATCTTATATGATCCAAAGATATACAGAGTAACAACTTGAGTTGCCAGAACGAAGAATAGAAAAGGACTACTTCTATATCTTGTCTTTAAGAGAACAGAGAATCTTTAGCATCTAGACTAGTTCATCAGAACTTCCATCTTCAGATCTTCAGAGCTCAGTTCCTTTGTAGTCGTATTAGAGCTTGTAATCTTCAGAGACTTCTGAAGCATTTCTACCTTTCAGCAGATTCATTTAAGCACAAGCAGATCAGTTCTTATCTGATAACATAGCCTCGCAATTCATCAAAGACAGACACCGTCTTTTAAGAAACTCCCCCTGAGTTTCAGACTTTGTGATGAATTGATATTTTGCAATTGGATCTTCAGGGTAGTCTCCCCTTAATTTCTATAAGTCATGAAATTCTGGTACAGATGTGTGATGTCTTTGTGCAATGTCACAACATCGCAATCTGCTGAACAAGGCAATAATAGAAACAGAAAAAGCAGTAAACAATACACAGAATTTGTTCACCCAGTTCGGTCTAACAACCTACATCTGGGGGCATACCAAGCCAGGAAGGAAGTCCACTATTAGTAGCATCAAATTACAGACTCAACAAACCAGTTGACCATCTACCTAATTTAATCACTACCCAATGACCCTTCTACCTAAGTCCTCCCTAGGTAAGAGACTCCATCTTACTTCCAATCATCTCAATGATGTCTAGCAGTCAACTTCACCGTCACTGCATCAACAGCTTGATTACCAACAACTCTTCAAACACAGAAAAGTAGAAGACACACTTCCATGACAATACCTAGACATGACCCTCATGACTAAGAACACTACTTAGAGTTGCTTAACGGCTTCCTCCAAGACCAATACATCTCTTACCTACAGGCTTCGAGATAAACACGATGACCATCCCACAAACCGGGTGGTTCATCAACCCACACAGCCCTTCTAATCTACATGATGGCTGGCTCAATTTTTCTAGGTTACAATGCTTCTATTTATAACCTATTCCCAACTGGATTTGGGCTTCAAATCACAGCATAACAGCTGCTACAACTCAGCAAAAGATTCTCCTACAAAATAGGTCTTCAAACAAATCTTCCTAATTTATCTCCATAATTAGAACTATTTATTTTCCATATCTTTTTGCACAAAAATAGTAACAACCTATTTATTCTCCATATCTTTTTGCACAAAAATAGTAACAACCTATTTATTCTCCATATCTTTTTAATTCAGCTGCAAGGTCTTCTCCACAAAAATAGCTGATTTGATTTGAATTTAGAAGCAGATTTTATCTTCAAATCTTCTTAAATCTTCAGCCCTTAAACATAGCAACAAATCTGCACACAATCTGATTGCAACAGAAAATATTTCTCCCAAGATATTCGCACACTAAATCTCTAACAGATCTGATCAAATCAAACTTAAACGCGCAGCCCTAAAAACATCACAACCTGATGTTTTAATGTTCTGGTATAGTGATGTCAAGACATCGCATGTGACATCACTCTTCAGCACTTTAACTCTTCAATACCTTAACATTCACTAATGTTATGACTCAATGTTAAGACACATGACATCATTAACACCACCTGCTATAGATCATCATCTATTCTGACATTAACACATCCTGCAGTGATGTTCTACTCTTATGTCAAGACATTCTTCATAACATTTTCCTGAGCAACATGTTTTGCAAAAATGCTGCCAACTCAGAACTTACAATCTCCCCCTTTGGAAATTTTTTGGCCAAAACATAATTTGATCATACACATCATATGAAAGGAAAATGCAGCAGCAGAAAACAGATGTCAGAACATCTTTTTAGGCATATATCAATCACAAACTCTTTTACCAAAATTAATGCCAACACCAAAAGCTGCAGAACTATCAATCTCCCCCTTTGGCATATTTTGGCTAAAACCTTCTTCTTTGAACCCCCATCCAGCTCCAAGGGACACCTGATCTTTTCTCAATTCTCCCCCTTTTTAGCCATAATAGGAGCAAACCAACGACATGCACCAGCTAGAACACCAATAAAAACACTGCTCCCCCTTAACACCACAATTCCAGCTGCACAAAATTGTAACACTCTCCCCCTATCAAGGATAACGTGTGCATCTTTGCAAGAGGAAAACCTTAATGAATGGAAAACATAAGACTCATCTTCATGTCTTCAAGAGCGCACCCTCTGTTCAACACACCTGCTGAACGCATTCACATAATGCTTACTCCTCAAACAATCCAAATACCAAAACTCACATGATTCCCTCTTGGTTTGTTATCTTCTCATGCTCCAAAACTCACATCTTGCCAAGCTGATCAACTTCTCTCTGTAATATCCATAGGAATGATCACAATGAGCTCCTTGATCACAACACATTCATTCCCTATCATACTCTTCATCTTCAGATTTCCAAGCAAACAATACCTGATCTACTTCAGTCTTCTCTACATTCTCCATCCAAGGTAGACCTTCTACTTCATCATTCTCCCGTATGACTATGTAGACGCTCCTTAGGCATAATGTAGTCACCAAGTTCCTGAACCAGAGCATAATCATCCTTCACCAAGGATATCCAACCAAATAATGTCCCAACACAAGTTAGAACATCTGCCACACACCAAGACATCATCACCATGATTCTTGATATGTTCCACCAACTGGACTTACTATAGCATAGTAATCCAAAGAGCTAGAGAATTAAACTCTCATCCACCTTCAAGAAGAATAATCTCCTTGAGTCTTCAACTCATCACCCTTCTGCCCAAGAGTAACTTGTTCCAAGACAATCCTCAATAATAATCAGCTGCCACACTCTGATTATCTTGATTCTTCGAATCCACTTCAGAGATCAACCAAATGCCACAGTTTGATCACTTCATACATGAATCCTCACGTTTGTCAGAACTCTCACAAAGATATCTTGATCCACCAAGAAAACTTGATCTTCAAGTCACATGTTCCACTTGCTCAAAAGCAAACACACTTAGACTCCCTAAGCCATGGTCATGTAACATCTTCTCCTTCCTGCAGCTCCCGCAAACTGCCATGAGAACGATCTTTTGAAGTATCCTATCGTTCATTCCTGTATATCACATCACTAGCTGAGACTCCTGATGTTAAGCTAGATGTCAGAACATTATGACATCCAACTGTTGAATTTAGCTCCTCCTTCTGCCACTTAGAAGAACCTCCTCCCTTTGCAGAAACAGATTTCCATGCTCTCATAGACTTGATTCAACAATCAAGTTTGAGTAGACAACCTCCATCCTGCTTTGAAACTCCAAAGACTTCAAACCTACCACATCTGAATCTTCAGAAAATAAGTAGTCCAAGACTACCCCATAGCAATACTTAAAGAAGGTCACTTCCCTTAGTAGAGCCGACAGTAAAAAGCCAGAGATAACTGCCACTTATCCTCGACCTTCACAACTAGAGCATACACCATGCTCCCATCTTTATCTTCAACAGCACCAACACACCACGAAGAGAAATAAAGAGCCACACAGAGAAAAGCATATTCTCAACAATTCAACAGTCCTGCACTTTTACATCAGACATATACATAGTCTCCCGTCAATGTATTTTGTCATTAGTTGAATGCACATCCTTATCAAAAGTAGATAAATACTCAACCCCTGTCACACAACCGCCATCTGCTGATTCTTCTCCAAAACAAACCATCATGACTACCACAAAACTCTTCCAGATAAGGTCAGTGTCTTGATCTCTTACTCTACCCTGAGCAAAGAACTGAAATGATGTTTCAACATCAGTTCTGACATTAGTCTTAATCACAACTCCTAATCATATTCATCCACACATATTTCTTGTAGGGAACATAAGATAGCATATCAGCATCTTCCAAGATTAGACCAACAAAACTGCAGTAACTTGCATAACACACTCTTCCAGAGGCTTCTTCTAATAAGCACAAGGTTCAGACCTCCTAACCAAAGAGTAATAACTGCCTTCCTTCTGCAGAAACATACCATAGACAATCTGCTCCTTTGAATCCTTCAAGGCACAAAACTGAAAGAGCTCAAGCAACCACCAATTGACCACCGGCTGAATTACCCTGCTACTGAACACAAACTCTTGGATGCCTTTTCCCTTCTCTTCAACCATCTCCTGCTGAAATGCTATGACAGCATCTCAAAAATTGTTCAACTTCACAGCTTCAGTGATCCTTCAAAACAACTACAATCTAAAGGGTCTTTGACTTAGCATTTACCAAACTGCTAATGTGAAGCACGATGTCGAGACATTAGAATTGACTCAGCTTCTTTCTTGATGAGACCACAACTAAGCTTAAGAGATGACTGATCAAGATCTTCACTCCCGCATGAAAGATTTGACAGTGATACTCTTTTGCTTTGGCTCTACCCTCTTCTTTCACCATAAGGAATCAATGTTCTGAACAGATTGGTCTTCAATGTTTGATTTGAACTATATTCTTCTTCAAAACAAAACTGAAACATCCATGTCATACACTCTTTAATAAGATCCATTCACCTTTTGATCACTTAATCCTCAAGTATCTTTTGCATCTCTAACCAAACGGTGGAAGCTGTCTTGCATAAACTACAACATCATAGAATAACCTGCTGAGAATCTGTTGAGGAGACCAAACCCTAATGTCTTACCAAGAGAATACCTTCCTAGAATCTCCTCACCAGAGATACAAGAACCAAATCAGATACCATGCAGCGGAACACACAACAACTCCTCAACAACCTTTAGGCACTACTTAATAATCCTTGCACACCATCACCATAAACCAAGTGCCAACAAAAAGGTTCAAACTCACAACAGCAGTTCTCCACCAAAGCTACATACCCTGTCATGAATAGTCCATCCTCCACTTCAAGGGACCATACAAACACCTCTATGAACTGACCAAGTCCATACACCATCTCAGCAAAACTATCTTCCTTGCTCATGAACCAGAAAGTATCTTCCCTAGATCTCATCCAGAAACAGACAGGATCCCTGCTCTGATACCAATTGAAATTCTGGTACAGATGTGTGATGTCTTTGTGCAATGTCACAACATCGCAATCTGCTAAACAAGGCAATAATAGAAACAGAAAAAGCAGTAAACAACACACAGAATTTGTTCACCCAGTTCGGTCTAACAACCTACATCTGGGGGCATACCAAGCCAGGAAGGAAGTCCACTATTAGTAGCATCAAATTACAGACTCAACAAACCAGTTGACCATCTACCTAATTTAATCACTACCCAATGACCCTTCTACCTAAGTCCTCCCTAGGTAAGAGACTCCATCTCACTTCCAATCATCTCAATGATGTCTAGCAGTCAACTTCACCGTCACTGCATCAACAGCTTGATTACCAACAACTCTTCAAACACAGTAAAGTAGAAGACACACTTCCATGACAATACCTAGACATGACCCTCATGACTAAGAACACTACTTAGAGTTGCTTAACGGCTTCCTCCAAGACCAATACATCTCTTACCTACAGGCTTCGAGATAAACACAATGACCATCCCACAAACCGGGTGGTTCATCAACCCACACAGCCCTTCTAATCTACATGATGGCTGGCTCAATTTTTCTAGGTTACAATGCTTCTATTTATAACCTATTCCCAACTGGATTTGGGCTTCAAATCACAGCATAACAGCTGCTACAACTCAGCAAAAGATTCTCCTACAAAATAGGTCTTCAAACAAATCTTCCTAATTTATCTCCATAATTAGAACTATTTATTCTCCATATCTTTTTGCACAAAAATAGTAACAACCTATTTATTCTCCATATCTTTTTAATTCAGCTGCAAGGTCTTCTCCACAAAAATAGCTGATTTGATTTGAATTTAGAAGCAGATTTTATCTTCAAATTTTCTTAAATCTTCAGCCCTTAAACATAGCAACAAATCTGCACACAATCTGATTGCAACAGAAAATATTTCTCCCAAGATATTCGCACACTAAATCTCTAACAGATCTGATCAAATCAAACTTAAATGCGCAGCCCTAAAAACATCACAACCTGATGTTTTAATGTTCTGGTATAGTGATGTCAAGACATCGCATGTGACATCACTCTTCAGCACTTTAACTCTTCAATACCTTAACATTCACTAATGTTATGACTCAATGTTAAGACACATGACATCATTAACACCACCTGCTATAGATCATCATCTGTTCTGACATTAACACATCCTGCAATGATGTTCTACTCTTATGTCAAGACATTCTTCATAACATTTTCCTGAGCAACATGTTTTGCAAAAATGCTGCCAACTCAGAACTTACAAGTCAGATATTGGGATCTTCATAATCATAATTCAGGATGGTAAGATTTTAATCACCAATGTAGATCATGACTTTTTCAGAGTTTAACTTTTGAACACAGGTCTTCATCTCAGAACCTTGTTACTGTCACAACTCAGTGGTTTGTCAAGGCTTGATTTTTTATCAGATACAAATTGAAGGTTTAATTATAGTGATCAATCAATGCTTGATTCTGAATCTGGTTCTCATGATTTGATTCTGGTCTGATACCACGTGATGTGCTGAGTCTTATACCAGAGTATGTTGAGTCTGATACCAAGTGAAGGACTTCTTCTCATACCACTTGAGAGGTATTTCCTTAGTGTGCTGAAATGATACCAATGAAGGTATTTTAATAATAATCCACAGCTTTGCTCTGATTGACGAGTCTGATACTAATCTTTGTGTACTGAGTCTGATTACCCATTGTTGATTTAGTTTGATAGCAAATCGTTTTAATTTTAATTGGTTCCAGGAAAACATCAGAACTACTTCTTCTTGGATCTTCAATCCGGATCTTCAGACAGCTCTTTGACTTCTAATTTGCACAGTTCTTCTGAGTAAGCATCTTGAAATGTATACTTTGTCTTGACTGCTTTCAGAGTTTTCTTACTTCTTCTGATTCTGACCAATCTTCACAGTTCATAAGAACTTCTATCAGAGTTCTTCTTTCTTAACCTGTTTTTAGAATGCCTAGTGAATTTATTTAGAGTTCCTCGGATAATATCAAACAACGACCGTTAGGAAGTAACACATTTTATATGAGTACTTTGTTTGAGTTCTTCATTCTTTCTTATTCTTTTAGATTTCCTTTTCTCAATCAAAATCATTATATTTATCCCCCTTTTTGACATCATCAAAAAGTGCTAGAGCATATGAGCATTTAAGCATGTAATTTCTTCATCAGTCAAGCATTTAAGCATTTAAGCATATCAACATCATTATATATATTTTGGATATGTTAAACAACATAGAACCGTAGAGCCAGCATTTGAGCAGTTAAGAACAATCCGAGTCATTTCGTGATAACCATCTATAACCATAGCATATTCATTTTAAGGACAATTAGATGGAATCTTCTGATTACCAATTGAAGGTTTTATATCATTTGTAGAGATTAATTATAGCACTTCATTTATGAACAATCAGATAGAAGCATTAATACAAATTAGTTTTTAAGATGCAGAGCATAGGTTGAGCTTAATCTTGAGAGGTTCAAGGTAATCAAAACATAGACCTAATGAGGATGGGTTTCTAAGGATTAGACTAATAGGAGCCTAATGATGATGAAGATGAGAACAAGCTTTCAGAACCCTCAGTTCTTGAGACATGCAGTTTTCCTTCTGCTTGAGTAATTGCCAGCCTCCTGCTCTTCACAATTTCTTCTGAGATCCATTCATGGAACTCAGTCCAGATGTTTCTCACTTCTAAGGGATCTATGCTTGAACTGGAAGCATCTATTAGGTTCTGAATTCTTGTGATAGCATCATCCTTGAAGGATGTTAATTTATCGATCATCGTTGGGTTATGAAAATGTTTTAATCATGACTAGATAGATAATGAGAATATCCAGAGTTAATTTAATTCAACACAAATGACAGATCAGTGCAGCTATGTGTATGAAGAAAATAATTCAAGACTAGACCAGAAAGCAACACATATTAATTTTAAACACGAGTACAAGGCATCAAAAACTGTTAATCACAAGAACTTAGACCTAGTTATAACAAGAACTTGTTATACACTCGTAAAGAGACTTTAATCATCAAAGTCTTCAATGTAGTCCACTCTAGAGCATCTTGTTTCTGTTACCGCATGCTCTGGTCCAATCCTGCTTAACAATCCCCAGAATCCTTCTCTAAGCATAATTTCAGATATAATCCTTCCGTATGGAACAAAGGATTGGGTCTGTTTTCTTGAAACCTCAATGGAGTGCTTCAAGTGATTGAAGATAATTTTGGGAATATTAATTTTGACATGATGCGTCAAAAGAAAAACAAAGATTATGTCATCATTAGACAAAGTGGATCTTGCTGTTGCTCGAGGGCGGAGATTAGTTAGAGAGAATCTAAACCAAGTCTTGGCAGAAGGAAGAAGGTACTCAGGATTGTTTGGTTCAAAAGGAGTTGAGCCATCAAAGAGGATCCTGCACTTCTCTACCATACCGAGATCATATTGAAAGTCTTCAATAGTGACTCCAGATGAGACACAGTTAGTGATCTTCGCGATTGAGGATAAGGTGATAGAGATTGGAAGTCGATAAACTTCCGACCAGACAGTGTTACCATCATCGTCGATTCTGGCATATTTTCAAAATTCCTTTAAAAGGACAAGGTAGATAGGTCAATTTAGCAAGGCGTAATACCAAGACCAAGATTGAATTTGCATGCTTCTAACTATGTCTATGCCGAGGTTTTTGATTCGAGCAAGGTTTGGTCGTTCTTCTGATATAACTTCTAGGGTTTCTATGTTACCAGTAAAGGTTGGAGTAGACATTGTTAAAGTTCAAGTAAGGTTTTAGAGGGATGACAGCTTTAGGTTGAGGGTGGAATGAGAGAAGGGGAATTCCTACTATTTATAAGGGGATGAGAGTGGAAGAAGGTAACGTCTGAATCAATACAAAAGATTTGTATTTATTATTTCCTAGGTACGTTATAATTGCCTAGGGTATGCTACGAACCATAGACACATGGAAAATGAAAAGGAGAAGTTAATGACGAAGTATCAACCGACGTGGATGATGATTGCTCTCCTAAGAATGGCAAGGGTGATAGACACGTTTTAATGATGGTGGTTTCTCGAGGAACTAAAAAAAAATTTCATATGTCTTTTAATAGATTCATGTGTAATTGCATTCAAGACTTGTTTAAGTAAGTCCAAAATCCTCTTAAGATATATAAGATTCTTGAATTATTCAAATTCAACTTTAGGCAGTGCAAAGTGATATATTTAGGAATAACCATTAACTTAACAAAAAAAAACTGTAATAAGATTCACAGACATAATTTTAACTATTCCTCAGACCTAAATAATTTAAGAGCAAACTAGCATGAGTACAACGACTTAAACTACTACATAACATGCACGTAGTAAACACAGGTTAATCTTAGATAAGTCTAGTTTCATGATAAAAGGAGATGTGTTTCCAAAAATCTTTCACTAGATTTATGTACATGGGTTTTTCTAACAAAGTGGAATATCTAGTCCATTGTTAAGAATAGAACACATCAGATAGACTGCAAGCAATGTTACTCGAAAGAGAAGGAACATTGATTACAAATTTTTTTTCAGATATGATTCCAGGAGGATCCTTATTTCCTAGAAGGGTTAGTGGAGCCATGATGATAAATGGAAGACAGAATGTTGACTCAGTAAGAGGGTCTTGAGTGTGATATCTTTGGATACGGAGAGTTGACTTATATGCATCTAAATATGTACAATGAGTTATGCCTAACCTAGGGAAGATATAGATTAAGTGCACATTAAGTGACAAGAATTTTGATGATGTGAGCAGTCCTTAAGAAAAATACTATTTAGATTTCAAGTATTTATTTAATCAGATTTGCTTATTTTTAAGAAAGCTTATATTATGATTACTCAAGATTAGCAATCATAGCTGAGGTCACATAGAGTGCACACATAGTCCAGAGATTTGATCGAAAGTTTTTCTCTTGAAAAGAGATGATATTTCACATCATGAATATTTTTACTCATTAGGTATTTCACTGTTTGCAATTAGTCATAGATAAGGAGGATCATACCTTAGAGGTTCTGAAATCTTTTCCCAGTGGTTCTGTATTTGAGTGCTTCCCTTTTGACTTAAGTTGTCTTGCGCTTATTCTGATTTCTCATGTATCTGATAAGATTGTCCTTAATAAAGCTTTTAATAAGCTTTGTTCTGCATCTGCTTTCTTCAGAGTGATCTATCGGAGACTCTGACTGAGTTTCTTTAAGTTTCTCATTTTCTCCAAAGATTCTTATTCTGATGTTGATGAGTATATTCTTAATTCTGATCATTAGACCGAGAGCTAGATTCAATCTCCTCTTCAGATGATCCTTTCATTTCTCCCGTTCAGACATATTCATCTTATTTTTTAGAACAGCCAATCAGAGGTTCTGAACTTGAACATCAGAAAAAATGTCTTTCAACAAGTTTTTCTATTTCCAGAAGGTCAATAAAAGTATAGCTTAATTATAGACTGCTTGTGAGATTATGAGCTAAGGAGAATTGATTGACATCTTCTAACTAAGTTTCTTCAGCGAATGCAGATCATTTTCTGAAACAAGTATCATCGAAACATGTGTGTAGCACAACATATAATTTGCATGACACTTCTTGATCTCCCAATGCTGGTTTAACTTGATTATAGACTTAGTCCATTAAGGATCAACAACATATCTTCTTCCACAAGAATGTCAACTAATTTCTTCATTCTGAAAACATCAGACACTTAAATCCTTTTGACTTCAAAAGATGACTCTTTGAACATCTTTCGATTTTGGATTAAAGAAGTTCAGAGAAACTTATCAGCAAGACTCTATAGAATCTCAAGTTTAACAGATCTTTAATCATCTGATTTTGTTTAACCAAGACTTAGAATATATTCTGGTCAAGTACTTGATGAATCATTTAATTTCTTATTCTTTACAGTTTATATTTTCCAAGAAAACAATATTCAGTACTTCATTGAATCTTTTAACTTCTGATCATTCAAGCTTCAGATATTGAATCATTTCTAAGAGTTTGAACTTATCAGATTTCTGGCTTCATCAGACTTAATTCTGAAGTTCAAAATCACAGAATCAACAATCTTTCTTCTTTACATGAAGAGGTTCTGAATGAGTTTTTAAACGAGAAAGTCAAGGGTGGACCTAATCCGTTTCTTGAAAACATCTCAAAAACTCATAAAGAATTAATCTTCAGCAAACAAGACTTCTTTTTCTGATGATTTAACTTTGAGCAAATACGTGGTTCATTCACACATATCTTCCAAGATTAGCATTCAACAGATACTACTTCTTATCTGATGAATCTATCTTATCAGCTGATTCTTTAATCTTCAATAAAACTTAAGTGAGGAAGGTTTAGTTGTTTGACAACGGTAGAAACTTCCAGAATCAGTGATTTGCTCAAGTACTCAGATTGATTACAATTTTGTACACAGTCATCTTCTGAACTGTTACAGAAATTGTAAGTGGATTTCAATCTCTCCCAGAGTATTTCTACACACCGCATCTAGATCTTTTTCTGACACTGTTAAGTCTTTGATATCCATCAATAATAGAACCGGAGCTCTGATACCAATTGAAGGTGCGAGAAAGACACAAGAAAGGGGGGTTTGAATTGTGTATTTACTCTTTTGACAACTTTTCGCTTCTTATTCTCAAGGCTCTTAGGATAACATCAGAGTTTGTTGAGAGACTCTGACTAGCGCAATTATATTCAGACTTGATAGGTATGAAACGTAAGAACCATCATGAGTCTGAACATAAACTACACTCCTCAGAACTTGCAGTGCGGAAGCTTATCAGAGTTAAGCTGCAAGATTCTGACTTGCTTGTGTAAGGTTCTGATACTCAATATAGGAGGATAAATAAAGACATTAAGCATAAGAGTAAAGAACATATGATATATCCTGGTTCACCACAAAGGCTAATCCAGTCCACCCTCCTCAGGTGATTTCGCCTTGAACACAAGGTCTTAATCCACTATAATCAATTTGAATTACATATGCACGGGCAACAGCCGATGACTAACCACTTGCACAGCCGCACTGTGACTAACATGCAATGAACCGTTTAGGATTCAACTTAATGAATATAACGAACATTGACCTACAAGTTCGAATATCGTAAGATCTACTGCTAGGCTTTCACAGCTAGACGTTCAGGGATTCATCGCAATGAATATAACGCTACTGACCCTATTTTAGGCTTTTCCCACAATGACATCTCGCCATTGTCTTCTCGAGTCTCCGGTCACACTGACCACTTAAGGAATCCTAATTCACCATGAATTAGTTTAACTGGAGATTACAAAGATGCTTCTTAACAAGCAGATTACTCCTAAGTTTAAGTACAAAGAACACACAAGTGTTCAAGCAAGATGTGAGCAACAACTCCTTGCTATCTATGAAACTACACAGATGTATAATGATTTGACAGTTGTTGACATCTTGTAGATCTTCTTCTTCTTCATCTTCTTTGGTGAGCAAGCTTGGAGCAACAACTCCTTACTTCAGATCTTCAATGTAGCGCTGACGAGAAGGTGGTTGATGACTTGACTGATTTGCAATGTTGTCTTCTTCATCAACAGATTCTATACCAATTCATTGTTGTTGTGTTGAATGATGATCTTTGAGCTTCAACAATAATGGCCATGTGTAAATGGTGATAACTTTGGATATTCTAAGTGTTACAACGAGAACTCATCGTTTTTGCTATCTTCACACAATGACTTGATCAATTCATCTTTTGTGGGAGTAAATCGATTGGTGGACTTCGTCATCATTTAGAAGCGAATACTCTTTCCTTTAAATAGCCCAGTAGAAATATAGTCGTTTGAAATATTGTTGGCTGTTGGAAAAGAGGCGTTGCGTAATAACTAGTTGTACTGACACATCTCCTTTTTACTGTGGGAGAAGTGACGGGATATATCTTTCTTGGGTGCCGTGTACAGTTACTCACAACGGTAACATGTGACTTCTGAACTTCAGAGGCTTCTGATGGTTAATTGATGAAGCATGAGTAGAGTCTTCTTAACAGGATATCTGATACGTCAAGTCTTCAGTTATTTGCAGAAGTCCATTAGGAATCAATCTTCAAAACTTTAGCACCTATCTTTAAGCACGTTATCCTTTACTTCTTCAAGTCTTCCGACACTTCAGAACTTGTCCATTAGGAATCTGTCTTCATAGTCTTCAATACTTGATCTTCAGAACCTTAATCTTTAGAACATATAAGACTTCTTAACAGTAGCGTTATATTCATTGCGATGAATCCCTGAACGTATAGCTATGAAAGCCTAGCAGTAGATCTTGCAAGATTGGAACCTGCAGGTCAATGTTCATTATATTCATTAAGTTGAATCCCTGAACGGTTCATTGCATATTAGTCACAGTACGGTTGTGCAGTTTGTTAGTCACTGGCTGTTGCCCGTGCATCTGTAATCGAGATTGATTATAGTGGATTAAGACCTTGTGTTCAAGGCAAAATCACCTAAGGAGGATGGACTGGATTAGCCTTTGTGGTGAACCAGGATATATCGTGTGTCATTTACTCTTTTGCTTAATGTCTTTGTTTATGTTTCTATATTGAGTATCAGAACCGTACATAAGCAAGTCAGAACCTTGCAACTCTGATAAGCTTCCTCTCTGAAAGTTCTGAATGATGCACACAGCGTTCAAACTCTTGTTGGTTCTTATGCTTCATGCAAGGCAAGTCTGAATCTTACTTCGCAACTCAGAATCTCTCAACGAACTCTGATGTTGTCTCATCGTCTTAACGATAAGAAGCGAAAAGTTGTTAAAGAGTAAATACACAATTCAAACCCCCCTTTCTTGTGTCTTTCTCGCACCTTAAATTGGTATCAGAGCTCCGGTTTTGTTATTGATGGATATCAAACACTTAAGAGTGTCAGAAAAAGATCCAGATGCGGTGCATAGAAATACTCTGGGTGATATTGAAATCAACTTACAATTTCTGTAACAGTTTAGAAGATGACTGTGTACAAAATTGTAATCAATCTGAGTACTTGAGCAAATCACTGATTCTGGAAGTTTTGCAGTTGTCAAACAACTAAATCTTCCCCACTTAAGTTTTAATGAAGATTGAAGAATCAACTAATAAGATAGATTCATCAAATAAGAAGTAGTATCTGTTGAATGCTTATCTTGGAAGATACGTGTGGATGAACCACGTATTTGATCAAAGTTGAATCATCAGAAAACAAGAAGTCTTGTTTGCTGAAGATTAATTCTTTATGATTTTTTTAGATGTTTTCAAGAAATGGATTAGGTCCACCCTTGACTTTCTAGTTTAAAGCTCATTCTGAACTTCTTCATGTAAAGAAGAAAGATTGGTGTTCTATAACTTTGAACTTTAGAGTGAAGTCTGTTGAAGTCAGAAAATCTGAAGAAGTCAAACTCTTAGAAATGATTCAACATCTGAATCTTGAATGATCTAGAGGTTAAAATATTCAATGAAGAACTGAATATTGTAAAGCCTCACAGAAAGAATATTCAGGAAGATGATGTCTGATGTATCGTCAAGAACTGGTTAAGAAAGATTTCTGAATCTTGATTATCATAATTAAGTTCTGTTAACTTGAGAATCTATCTCAATTGAATCATTTGTGATTGGTCAGACTCTATCTTACAAGTTTCTCAGAACCTCTTTAATCTGAAACCAGAAGATGTTCAATTTGATACATTAACTGAAGTCATCTACTTGAAGTCAAAAGGACTTAAGTTGTTGGTGTTTTCAAAATGAAGAAATCAGTTAACATTCGTTTCAGAACTAGATATGCTGTTAATTCTTGATAAACTAACCTTAAACTAGTTAAATCCTCATTGTGAGATCAAGAAGTATCATGCGAACTATGTTTCATGTTGTAAACATGTTTGATGATAATTGGTTCTGAACAAGGATATACATCAGTTCGAAGAAACAAGTCAGAGGATATTATGTGATGTCAATATTTCTCAGCACATAACCTCTCAACGGTTCATGTTATAGCCTTGAACTTAATGACCTTCTAAAAAGGCTTTATGGAAATCTGTCGTTCTGATCATATAAATCAGAGTCTCTGATTTGTTAACTCTCAGAAATCAGATGAATGAGGTTGAACAGGAAATGGAAAGAATTTTTGCATTGAATGATTCCAGCTCTCTACCTAGAATCAGAGTTCAGAAAATGCTCACATGTTTCAGAAATCAAAATGTAAGTGAATCTTGAAGAATATGAGAACCCATAGCAGTTCACTCCGAAGTAAGTAGAATCAGAAAGACAAAGGTTAAAAGCTCAGAATGGAATGCATTAAGATAAGTCTGTAAAGATCTCAGGTACCATCCTTCTTTCATTAATGACTTATTTAACTTTATGATAACAACCAGAAACACTTTATCAAGTTTTTTTTTGTTATGCTGTGTTAAGTTTCGTGAGAAGTGATTAGAAATATATTTAGAAAATCTTTTTTCCTTTTCCATATGTGTCTGCATATGCTTTTTGAAATAGTTAAAGTAAAACAGTCACATATGTAAGATTCTCCTCATTATGTCATTCACTCTTCTTGACCACATCCTATAACCCATAAGTACACTACAACTAGTACTCCTATTCTAGACCTAACTCTCTCTCTCCTAGAGTCCCTCTACCTAACCTAGTTAGTCTAAGAAACCATGATCAATTAAACTGAATGACACTCTTTTGATTTTTAATCTGTCCAAATCTCTATGTAGGAAAATCTCAGCCATCCAAATATCCTTGTTATGCGCCTATTGAGTGGTACCTGTTTAGCTATGAAATAGGGAAACGTGCTACCCTGACCAAAATAGCTCATCACCTAGGCAATAGTATCTAACTAGGCATGGTCATGAACTGACTAGATAATATTAGCTTTAAAGAATTAGGAATAGTAAAAATCCTCTTGGTAATATCCTTGCCCTTGCTCTCATTAGTATGAAGTTCTCTTTTTAGATTGCGTCTCTTCTGTTTCACTGAGTCAATATTTTCAATTGCGTCAAACAATACTCAACCACATTTATTGCACATACTTAACTCCTGCCTAAAAATTAATTAAATCTCATGCATGATTTCTTGGCCTCTCGAAGATTAAAAGACCGTTAGAATTAGTGCCTATAAACTATCTAAAACCTTGGAAATGAAAGCCTATCGTTTGAAGTCACAAGCATTCATTAACTTACACTATGTTCTGCCTATTTAAGGCATCGTGCTCACTCTCTTACCCATATCTCAAGCCGATATTAGTTGTGGTTTTCTCTCTCTATTTTGTGTACCATCTCAAAAGATGTCTAACTCACAAACTTTGGCTGTTAAGGCCAAATACTCAGAATCAAAAGTGCTGAATGAATTCTTGATACACCGCAGTTCTCTCAAAGAACTAGGCTGTATAAGAACATCTTCTAAATTACAATGTCAGAATTGTGAAGGTTACCTTGACATGCTACCAGGTATCATTTACACAGATTGTGTTAAAGATTTCTGGGCAAATGCTGATGTGTTTTCAAATATGCATAACCAACACATCATTCAATCAACCATCTCCATAATCCATGTGTTGGTTAATCCATCCATCATTGCTCAAGCAATAAAGTGTGACGAAAGCGGTGACACCCTTGAAGATTACAAGGAAAGAACCATCTTCAATGATCTCATTTGCCAAATTCACAATGGAAATGGTGCCTCCAACTGTGTCTCCACACTCAAACCCTCAGCTAAAGTCTGGCACAGAATAATGGAAACAAACCTTCGACCTATAGAAGTAGGAGAACAAGTGCTAACCTATTCATATAGACTATTCATCTTCCTTCCGATCTACAGAAGGAAAATAAACCTTCCACTAACTATGTTCAATCACTTGAAAGAACAAATTCTTTTGTCTAGAGGCAACCCTCTCTTAGCATCCCGTATGGAAGAGTCATATCTCGAGTGCTAGAAATTCAAGATGTGATTACCAGGCTAAACCACTTAGGAGCAACCACTGAATGTTCACCCATAGATCTTACAAATCTATATAGAAGTTCCTAAGAAGAAATAGAATTAGGTTATAAGGTTTCTTCCCTGCTATGCTATTTCTTGTTCTATGTATTCTTGTTAAGATTATTAAATGAAATATCTTTTTGGAGTCCTAAAAATACAAAAATATTTTACCATAAGATTCTACTCTAAGAACTGCATGAAAACTTTAATCATATCCAAAATATTCACACTACTTAAAATGATTAAAATACTTGCTCTTTATTACAATACAAAATGATACATAATGATAAATGATGCATTAACATCCTTTAAGGATAATGCCATCACACAAATCCAAAGCTTAGTAGATGCTTTCAGTTCAAGCATAAATCCCTTAGAAATAAGAAATATCTGGACTGAGTTCCATGAATGGATCTCAGAGGAAATTGTGACGAGCAAGAGGCTGGCAATTACTCAAGCAGAAGAAAAGCTGCATACCTCAAGAACAAATGGTTCTGAAAGCTCGTTCTCATCTTCCTCATCATCTTTAGGCTCCTTTTAGTCTAACCCCTAGGAACTTATCCCCATTAGGTCTGTGTTGAAGCTTTTAGGATTAAGCTTAACTCATGCTCTATATTTTAAAACTTTTTGTGGTTATGTGTTAAAGTTTCAACCTAATCATCCACCAATGAATACGTTATTATTATCTTAATCCTCGTATGCTTAATGCTTAAATGATAATACCTTTTGAGTCTATTTATGTTCACTCTCATATTGATCTACATATGCTTAAATGCTCAAATGCTCTAAAACTTTTTGATGATGTCAAAAAGAGGGAGAAATATAATATGATTTTGATTGGAAAGAAACAAATCTTAAAGGAAAAGAATGCAACTCAAACAAGTAATCAATCATATAAAATGCGTTACTACTAACGTTTGTTGTTTGATGTTTAATCGAGGAACTCTAAACAAGTTCACTAGGCATTCTAAAACAGGTTAAGAAAGCAGAACTCTGATAGAAGTTCTTATGAACTGTTTGTTCATATGACCGAAGTTGTACACTTCGTGAACATGTGTTCAGAATCAGATCTACCCAGTACTGCTCAGAAATTGAGAACTGTCTGAAAGTCAAAGTTTATCTTGATCTCTGCCTCACTTGGTTCAGAAGTTGTAAGCTGTCTAAGAATATGAGATTCATAACGTAAGAATCAGAAGAAGAAAACTCTGAAAGCAGTCAAGACAAAGTATACATTTCAAGATTCATACTCAGAAGAATTGTGCAAATCAGAAGTCAAGAACTGTCTGAAGATCCAGATTGAAGATCCAAGAAGACGTAGTTCTGATATAGACCAAGAACTCAATTAAGAAGAAATGATTAGGATTCAAACTAAATCAACAATTAGTAATCAGACTAAGTATACATAAATATTGGTATCAGACTCAGTCTGCAGTAATATCAATCAGAGCTAAGCTGTGAAATGTTTTCTATACCTTCATTGGTATCAATCTCAGCACACTAAGGAAATACCCTTCAAGTGGTATGAAAATAATTCCTTCAGTTGGAGTCAGACATAACATACTCTGGTATAACTCAGTATCAGATAAAGATTAAAACGTGTGTACCAGTTTCAGAATCAAGCGTTGATTGATCACAATAATTAACCTTCAATTGGCATCTGATCAAAAATCAAGCTTTGATGAACCACTGAGTTGTGACAGTAAAAAGGTTCTGAGATGAAGACCTATGTTCAAAGTCAAAATCTGAAAAAGTCATGATCTACATTGGTGATTAAAAACTTATATTTTTGAATTACGATTCTGAGAATCCCAATATCTTACTTATGGAAATTAGGGGAAGACTACCCAGAAGATTAAACTGCAAAATCTGAAATCTTCACATAGTCTGAAACTCAGGGGAGTTTCTGAAAAGACAGTGTCTGCCTCTGATGAATAGCGACACTATATTATTAGATAAGAACTGTTTTGTTTGTGCTAAAATGAATCTGCTGAAAAGTAGAAATGCTTCAAATGTTTCTGAAGACTATTAGCTCTGATACGACTACAAAAGGAACTGAGTTCTGAATATCTGAAGATGGAAGTGTTGATGAACTAGTCCAGATGCTGAAGACTTTTGTCTCCTTAAAAAGAAGATAGAGAAGTAGTCATTTTCTATTCTTTGTTCTGGAAACTCTAGTTGTTATTCTGTATATCTTTGGATCATATAAGATTCTAGATGATCACATATAAAACTTTGAGGATAACACATTCAGGGGGAGCTGTTGTTCCAGACTTTGAATATGTTTGTTTGGTGATTACCTTGTATAAAATGTTCAATCAAAATACTTGGTTTTGTCATCATCAAAAAGGGGGAGATTGTGAGAGCAAGAGTTGTCTCTACATGTCGTCTCTATGTTTTGATGATAACAATACGTATTTGTGAAAGAACTATGTTATGTTCTAACGTGTGTTGTGTGCAGATCATAATCATAGAAGATATCAGATCCAACAAGCACCAGCCTGATGTGCGTAATTGATAATATGTGAAGTTACTATGTGTGACACAAGTCGCGAGAAGCAAGAACGCTTCTGTATCTGATCATGACTAGTCAGATCCAAGGATGTTGATATTGCTGTTGTAACGCTCTTGTGGATGCTCTCTAAAAGTGGTCGAGATTCTGAAGATTGTGAAGCTTCTGAAGAAGAGAACCAAAGTGCTGAAGACTCTCATGACTTGAAGTTCTGAAGGCGGAAGGCTCTGAAGACCAAGTGCAGAAAGACTCTAAAGACTTATGTGTTCTGAAGATTACGGTTCCAAAGGTCAAGTGCTGAAGACTCTAAAGACAGATTCCTAATGGACGAGTTCTGAAGTTTCGGAAGACTTGAAGAAGTAAAAGATAATGTTCTTAAAGAAAAGTACTGAAGTTCTGAAGACTGATTCCTAATGTACTTTACGTATCAGATATCCTATTAAGAAGTCTCTACTCATGCTTCAAATAATTACCATCAGAAGCCTCTGAAGATTTGAAGACAAATGTTACCGTTGTGAGTAATTGTACACAGCACCCAAGAAAGATATATCCCATCACTTCTCCCACAACAAAAAAAGATGTGTTAGTGCAGCTAACTATTACACAACGTCTCTTTTCTAACAGCCAACAATATTTCAACAACTATATTTCACTAGGCTATTTAAAGAAAGGAGTAAACGCTTCTGAACAATCTATTCAGTCCATGAATGAAGACTTGATCAAAGTCATTGTGTGAAGATAGCAACAACGATGAGTTCTCATTGTAACACTTAAACATTCAAAGCTATCACCATTTACACATGGACATTGTTGTTGAAGCTCAAAGATCATCATTCAACACAACAACAATGAATTGGTACAGAAGTTGTTGATAAAGAAGGCAACATTGCAAATCAGTCAAGTCATCAACCACCTTCTCGTCAGCGCTACATTGAAGATCTGAAGCAAGGAGTTGTTGCTCAAAGCTTACTCATCCAAGAAGAAGAAGACGAAGAAGATCTACAAGATGTCAACAACTGTCAAATTCAAATACATCTTTGTAGTTTCTTAGAATAGCAAGGAGTTGTTGCTCACATCTTGCTTGAACACTTGTGTGTTCTTTGCACTTAAACTTAGGAGTAATATGCTTATTAAGAAGCATTCTTGTAATCTCCTGTATAACTAATTCTTGGTGAATTAGGATTCCTTGAGTGGTCAGTGTGACCAGAGACTCGAGAAGACAATGGTGAGATGTCATTGTGGGAAATCCTGAAATAGGGTCAGTAGCGTTATATTCATTGCGATGAATCCCTAAACGTCTAGCTGTGAAAGCCTAGCAGTAGATCTTACGAGATTGGAACCTGCAGGTCAATGTTTGTTATATTCATTAAGTTGAATCCTTGAACGGTTCATTGCATGTTAGTCACAGTGCGGCTGTGCAGTTTGTTAGTCACCGGCTGTTGCTCGTGCATCTGTAATCGAGATTGATTATAGTGGATTAAGACCTTGTGTTCAAGGATCACCTGAGGAGGGTGGACTGGGTTAGCTTTTGTGGTGAACCAGGATATATCGTGTGTCCTTTAATCTTATGCTTAATGTCTTTGTTTATGTTTCTAGATTGAGTATCAGAACCGTACATAAGCAAGTCAGAACCTTGCAACTCTGATAAGCTTCCGCTCTGCAAGTTTTGAATGATGCACACAACGTTCATACTCTTGTTGGTTCTTATGCTTCAAGCAAGGCAAGTCTGAATGTTACTTCGTAAGTGAGAATCTTTCAACAAACTTTGATGTTATCTCAGCGTCTTAACGATAAGAAGCGAAAAGTTGTTAAAGAGTAAATACACAATCAACCCCCCCTTTCTTGTGTCTTTCTCGCACCTTCACATGCCACCTTGATGCATCCATTGAACTCTCCATGACAAATTTGAAGTTTTGGACTTTGCATCATTGAATCCCACATGCCAACTTTGATGATTTCTTGACTTGCAAGGCTGGTGGCTCAGAGATCTTTTGCTTCAATCTGATCCTCATTGATTTAGGAAGATGACAAAGTTGGCAAGATGACAAACTTGCAAGTTGAAATCCTGTGGTACAAGAAAAATGACCCAAAATCTGTCTTGAAGACAATTGCAGCAGGGTAACTTGGGAGATCCATAACTCCTTGCTCACATGGAATCTTTGAGTGTTCTTGTACTCTTTGAAATCCTTTTCACACTTTTCTTGATTTTGATCACTTCGTAACTCAAAATCCAAGCATTTTCTGGCTATGGACCAATCTTACACCTTTGTAGTATTTGAGATGAGCTTTCATTTGAGCTTTGGATGGAAGCAAATAGCCTTAGGGTTTAGGAGTTATGACCTTGCAAAGTTAATACCAAAACCATTACCTTCCATAACTTAGAAAAATTTCTAAGTTTTCTATGGTAGCCCCTTTTGCAAGAAACCTCACTTTTCTTGATTTTTCTTGATGAATGATGATCAAAACCATACATTAACATTATTTTTGACTTAGGGGAACCATATTTGTGAAAATTCCAAAAAGTCAAACTTGATTTTAGGCACAATTGACTTTTTGTCAGATGAATTCCAAACTGTGTGATCTTTCATAAAATCAAGTCCTTGACCTCATTCAAACATAATGGATGGATTCCATAAGTGTTTTAGGGTGTTTTGAACCATGTACCAAGATTTAAGAACATGTCTTAGTCAAAAGTGAAAGATACAATTGACTTTTTCTCCAAAACCCTAATTATGCTCCTGATGAAATTGAAACTTGTGAATCAAGCTTCTTTGATCAACCCATTGTTTCAAATGGATAAATGTGGTGTACTTGAGGCCCTTAAATAATATCTTGAGGTTTTGGTTCATGTTTAGATAAAAAATTTCATCTGGAGGCTTTGGTCGACCAAAACCCTAATTTGGTGACACTAGCGATCTTAAGGCATGATCCACTTGGAATGCTACAACCTTGTGCCTGATGCTTGATATGGGAGTCCTCTTGATCCCTTATGGATGTATTGAGAGTTTAGATAAGTTGAAGATCATGTCATTTCTTGATTGATCCTTTGTCTAAATGTTCTGAGTGGGCTCAAAACCCTAATTCTTGATTATAGTGAATGCTCAATTGTCTTTTAAGGAGATTGATGAGGCATGATGGTACATTCATATTGTGGAGATGATCCTCACAATGATGGGAAATCTTGTGGTCAAAATTTTGGGTATGACAGATGCCCCTATTTAATCTTCTTGGACCCGAAGGTGTGAATGACGGAGATATTCAGACATTCAGGGTGCAAGAGGATTAAATATCGGAATACCCAAAATTTTGACGGTGTCCATGAATGGCAGTTTGCTCATCCATCTTCTTTTGCTAAGTACAGTTACTCAAGAATAGATAAAACTTCCCCTCGATCCTGGTATTCAACCACGGAACTGGTCTCAGTTTTCTAAAAATAAACTTCCCCTTGATCCTGGTCTTCAGCCAAGGAACTGGTCTCAGTTTTCTGAAATAAACTTCCCCTCGATCATAGTCTTCAGCCAAGGAACTGGTCTTAGTTTCTTCTTGTCGAGTTTCTTTTCTCGGCAAGGGATGTTATACGTAGCGGTTTTCATCAAACTTCTCGCCGAGTTTTTACTGGGGAGACGATATTTGATGGGGAAAGATTTGATGTTAGACTTGCTGGGGGAAATCCATTTGTCTGAACTTGTAGAGGTATGCAAACTTCTCTGTTTGGAGATGCCATTCGTTGACTCTACATAGGAAAACGAGTCTCTTAAGAGACTGTTTTTTGCTTGGGGATAATACATCATACTTTTCTTCGAGATTCTTATGGGGAAATGCCATGTGATGTGATCCGATTTTGAGGTGCTGATGACTTCATTAACATCGAATTTCTTTGGAGAAAAACAAATGTATTGTCGAGAGTCTTTGGTTAAGAGGCTTTCTCTGGGGATTTTCCTTAATCTGGGAAAGCAAAGATATCATCTTCAATGGTGAAGAGTGATGTTCCCAAGGTGCCTGTTGCAAGTCTTCTTGCCTTTCAGAGGTTTAAGTTATCAAAGTGGTCAAGGACAGGCTCCAATCTAGAAATAAACCGGGAGAGATGGCTCAGACAACACATTTCCTGACGAGGAAAGAACTCAAATCAGGATTTTTTCTTATCCGATGTGGAAAGGAAAACTGACACTTGATTGACAAGAGGACTTTATCACTCGAGAATGAGTATGACCAAAGTAATAGCAATGCAATATGAATATGAATATGAATCAATAATGCATGATGTATGTATGTTTATGCTGACAAAACTGAGGCAACATACAAACTAGTAGATGAACGCGGCCGGATACTCGGCCACTGCGGTGGAATGAAAAGTACCATCGGTTCAAGATAGCAATCTTGCCTTGCTTAAGAGAGATGTACCCTGCGGGGAGAAAGATTTGTCAATCAGTCTTAAGAGGTAAGAACTCTGCCGGGGATGTCAGATGAGACATTGCATCTGAAACAGTGGATCCCTCATTCAGGTGCACTGGTTTTAAAGGAGTACTTTGATTCTGTATTTTGAGGTTTAATCACTTCCGAAAAAGCTATCGATGTTCCTTCTGATGTCAAAAAATCAAAAAGGAAATGCCATCTTTATTTTAAAAGCAGAAAAATTTTGACAAGTAAAAATTCATTTTTGTTTCAAGAATCGTTGATCATGTTTAAATGTCATTCTATAAAGCAAAATAAATGAGAGTTGCAAACAAACTCTTTAGGCTCAAATTTTATTTATATGATGGAAATCAGCCGAGCACGTGATCCCATAGAAATACAAAGTTTAGAAAATGGTAATTTAATGGAAAAGGGCTACATTGAAACATAACGACCATTATCCTTCTACCAACTTTGAATTCTAGACATTCTGGGCTTCTGTCGAAGGATAGCATTACTGATGAGGATTTAACCTTGTCAGATGTAGTTACTTGCCATATCCCTAACTTTTTCCTGGATTGTCTTTTTCAAGTTTCCAATCCACCGGGATGACTTTTTGATTATGTCTCTAATTTTTACCTGGACCGCCTTTTCAGGTTTTAAATCCACCGAGACGTTTTTTTTATTTAGGCGAAGTATTTCTTGACTACATCAACGTTCGTGGGGTAGGCAAACTCCTCTCTATCCATGGTTGCGAGTCTCAAGGCACCGCCTGAGAAGGCTTTCTTGACCATATAGGGGCCGTCATAATTTGGAGTCCATTTTCCCCGGGAATCAGTGAGAAATGATTGTATCTTTTTGAGCACGAGGTCTCCTTTCCTGAAGACACGAGGTCGGACCTTTTTATCGAACGCCTTCTTCATTCTCTGTTGATACAACTGACCATGGCACAAAGCCGTCATTATCTTTTCTTCGATTAGGTTCAGTTCATCATGTCGACTTTGATACCATTCAGCTTCTGTCAGTTTAGCCTCCATCAATACCCGGATTGATGGGATTTCTACTTCTATGGGGAGCACTGCTTCCATACCATACACTAGAGAGAAAGGGGTTGCCCATGTTGAAGTGCAAACGGATGTGCGATAACCGTGAAGAGCAAAGGGTAGCATCTCGTGTCAGTCTTTGTAGGTTACAACCATCTTTTGAACGATCTTTTTGATGTTCTTGTTAGCTGCTTCTACAGCTCCGTTCATCTTAGGCCAATAGGGAGATGAGTTATGGTGTTCAATCTTGAATTCAGTACACAACTCTTTCTTCATCTTGTTGTTCAAGTTCGATCCATTATTAGTAATGATCTGGCTTGAAACACCGTAACGACATATGATATTGTTTTTGATAAATTGGACCGCCACTTGTCGAGTTACATTGGTGTATGATACTGCTTCGAACCATTTGGTGAAGTAGTCGATGGCTACAAGGATGAACATATATTCGTTCGAAGGTTTGGGTTCAATCATTTCAATCATGTTGATTCCCCATATAGAAAAAGGTCATGGGGAAGAAAGAACTTTGAGATGCGTTGGCGGTACATGGATTTTGTCAGCGTATATCTGACACCTGTGAAAGCTCCTCGTGTACTTGTAGCAATCAGATTCCATTGTCAGCCAATAGTACCCTGCTCTCAGAATTTTTCTCGCCATTGTGTGTCCGTTGGCATGAGTGCCAAAGGATCCTTCCTGAATCTCTTTCATTAACATGTTTGCTTCTTGTCTGTCTACGCATCAGAGTAGAACCATGTCAAAGTTTCTTTTGTAGAGTGTATCACCGTTTAGGAAGAAATTTTTAGCCACTCTTCTGAGGGTTTTCCTATCCTTTCTGGATGCCCCTGGTGGGTACTCCTGTTTTTGAAGGAAACACTTGATATCATGGTACCAGGGTTTGTTATTTATGACCGCTTTAATTGTGTAGATGTAAGCGGGTCTATCAAGGCGCATTATGTCAATTTTAGGTACGTCGTTCCATTGACCTACACTAATCATGGAAGAGAGAGTGGCTAGTGCATCAGCCATGTGATTTTCTTCACGAGGAATATGATGAAACTCGATTCTGTTGAAGAAGGGTAACAACCTTCTGGCATAATCTTTGTAAGGAATCAGTCATAATTGATATGTATTCCATTCTCCTTTGATCTGATTGATAACCAAGGCTGAGTCTACATACACATCCAAGTTCTTTATCCTTAAGTCAATTGCTTTTTCGAGACCCATGATACAAGCTTCATATTCGACCTCTTTGTTTGTGCATTTGAACGTCAATCTGGTAGTGAAAGGAATATGGGTACCCTGAGGGGTAACAATGATTGCCCTAATTCCGTTTCCATAAGTGTTGACAGCTCCGTCAAATATTAGTCCCCATTGGGAACCTGGTTCTGACCCTTCGTTGGGTAGCGATTCATCGCAATCTTTCATTTTCAAGTATATGACATCTTCGTCCGGGAAGTCAAATCCAACTGATATCTGATCGTCAATCGGTTGATGAGCCAAATTATCGCCTAAAATACTCACTTTGTCGGCTATCTGAGCATGGTATTCGATGTCGTATTCTGATAACAACATTTGCCAACGGGAAATCCTTCCTGTAAGAGCATGTTTTTCGAAGACATACTTGATTGGGTCCATTTTGTAGATTAGCCAAGTAGTGTTGAAAATCATGTACTGGCGAAGACGTTTAGCTGCCCAAGCTAAAGCGCATCAAGTTTTCTCGAGCATAGTGTACCGAGTTTCACAGTCGGTGAATTTCTTGCTTAAGTAATAGATGGCAGACTCTTTCCGTTTTGTTTCGTCTTGTTGGCTAAGTACGCAACCCATTGAGTCTTCCAAGACTGTTAAGTAGATGATCAATGGTCTTCCTTCCACTGGAGGAGAAAGAATTGACAGATTCAACATATATTCTTTGATACTGTCGAAAGCTCTTTGGTAATCTTCTGTCCATTCAAGACTTTGATTCTTTCTGAGTAGTTTAAAGATTGGCGCGCATGTCGCGGTCATGTAGAATATGAACCTTGAGATGTAATTCAAACGTCCCAAAAATCCTCTGACGTTTTTCTCAGTCTTTGGTGAAGGTATTTCTTGAATGGCCTTGACCTTGTCAGGATCAACCTCAATCCCTTTCTGGCTGACGATGAACCCTAAGAGTTTTCCTGAGCGAACACCGAATGTACACTTATTGGGATTCAAGCAGAGTTTGCATTTCCTCGGACGGTTGAATAAATTTGACAGGTGTATCACATGCTCTTCTTCTGTTTTAGATTTGACAATCATATCATCGACATACACTTCGATTTATTTGTGTATCATGTCGTGAAACAAAGTTGTCATGGCCCTTTGATAGGTTGCCCCGGTGTTCTTCAAACCGAACGACATTACCTTATAACAAAAGGTGCCCCATGGGGTGATGAATGAAGTTTTCTCCATATCTTCCGGCGCCATTTTGATTTGATTATAGCCCGAGAATCCATCCATCAAGGAGAAGACTTTGAATTTTGTTGTGTTGTCAACCAGCATGTCAATGTCTGGTAAGGGGAAGTCATCCTTTGGACTTGCTTTGTTCAGATCCCTATAATCTACACACATTCTGCTTTTCCGTCCTTTCTCGGAACTGGCACTATGTTGGCCAACCATTGAGGATATTCTGAGGTGGCAAGGAAACCAACATCAATTTGTTTCTGCACTTCCTCTTTGATTTTGATAGCCATATCCGGGTGAGTCCTTCTCAGTCTTTGTTTTACCGAAGGACATTCTGATTTTAATGTTAAATGATGTTCCACGATGCTGGTATCCAACCTTGGCATGTCCTGATAGGACCAAGCAAACACATCTGAAAACTCTTTGAGAAGTCTTATCAAGTTTTCTCTGACTGTTGGACAGAGCAGCGCTCCAATCTTGACTTCCTTTCTTTCTTCCTCTGAACCCAAATTGACCGTTTCCAATGGCTCTTTGTAAGGCTCAATTGCCTTTTCCTCTTGTCTGAGTAATTAGGAAATCTCTTCAGGAATTTCTACGTCCTCTTCTTCTTCGGCTTCAAATACCGGAAATTCAAAGTTGGGAGAAGGCATTGGATCGTATGTTTCAATGGGGTTTAAAATAAGTAATCTGCATGACGTGATGATTTATTTTTAGAAGAGATAGAGAATGCAATAGTGTGTGCAGTGTATTTTCTGAAAAATGCTTGTTTTTATTGAGGTTTTTTTTTAGGATTACCATTTTCTGAAAAGCGAAAGGTGAAAATAGCAATAAATGCGGGAAGGACGGAATGACATTATTTATTTATGATTTTGTCGATTCTTGAAACTACAGCCCTATAAAACAAAACTCTGTCGCTTTGGGCGAAGCGAAGAGGGATATTTACAGAAAAGTGAAACCTATAAAAACATTCATTTCACCTGGGCAGGGTGAAAGGTTAAAACAAAGATGGCAATTACTTAGACTTATGGATGACTTTCGGTACATCGACAGCAACCCATTGGTGACGAACTCCTCGGTGAATCACAAAGTCTGGTACCTTCTTTCTTGGTTGGTCCTCAGAAATGACACTGATTTCTGGCGGTGTGGGATCATTTGAGTCTTCTTCCCATGCAGAGTTGTCGTAAACAAACTCTTCGGTTGTATTTTCTATGGTATTTTCACTCTCAAGGGGATCTCCCCATCCAGTTGGCTGGATATCTTCAAGTATGATACGAGAGCTCTCGGGAGCAGTGTATTTGATTAAGAAGTCATACTTACCACTCGGCTGTCCCAAGGTGTCTCAAATTTATGTGGGAGTGGATGAGTCATCTTCCTCGATGACGTTGACCTCGGCAAAAGCATAGTTGATGAACTCTTATCCTGTAATCTTTGCAGATTCATCATGGTGCTGGATATTTTTTGAATATCCTGAATGGGACGAAAACTTTCATCTTTCTTAGTAGTCTGGGCACAGGTTGAAAAGAAACCAAGACCTTTCTATGTCTTGTTATCTGTAGGAATTACAAGCTGTCCACATCATTTTGCATCGTTACTCTTCATCACTTCGAGAGCGTCCTTATATGAGGAAATCGACGTCCCTTTTTCTGGTCGATTCTCATTGCTCACTGAGAGTGCTTGGAACTGGGTTTCAACAACCTCCTCTGGTTCCACACAGGAGAATGATGATAAGTTGCTCACGATTAAGGCCTGCTCTCCATAGACTGTGACTAGCTTGTCATTCTTGATGAACTTCAGCTTCTGGTGAAGTGTCGGAGTAACTGCCCCAGCCTCGTGTATCCAAGGTCTTCCTAACAAATAGTTGTACGCTGCTCGGATATCCATGACCTGGAAAGTGATTTGGAAAATGTGAGGACCGATGGTTATGGGAAGAACAACTTCGCCGATAACTGTTTTTCTGGATCCATCAAAGGCTTTGACAATGATCTCACTGCCTCTCATCGGAGCTCCTTGAAATGATAGTCGTGTCATAATGGATTTTGACATAACATTCAGAGATGATCATGTGTCAACCAGTACACTGGCTATAGTATCATCCTGGCAGTTGAATATAATGTTAAGCGCCATTTTGTGATTCTTGCCTTCTTCCGAAAGTTCTTCATCACTGAATCCTAAGTTGTTGCAGGAAGTGATGTTGGAAATGATGCTGTCAAATTGCCCTACCGTTACATCTTATTCCACGAAGGCTTGCTCTAAGACTTTCTGCAGAGCTTCCCTGTGAGCCTCGGAACTAAGTAGGAGAGATAATACAGAGATTCTAGACGGAGTTTGCAACAGTTGGTCCACAATGTTGTACTCACTTTTCAGGATGAGCCTCAGCATCTCATTGTTGTTCTTTGAAAGTTCGGGATTACTGGACTGCCCGATTTGCTGATTTGGAACTTCTGCTTGAGGTTCCTTTTCTTTGGCAGGTTCTCCAACTCCTCTATTGAAGATCCGACCACTCCGTGTAACTCGACTGATGTCGAAAATGTTTGCGACGGAGGGTAATGGAGTTTCCTTTCCATTTTCGATTGTTGTTGCACCGTACTTGTAAGGGATAGCCTTATCGGATTTGTACGGTATTGGTTCTGGCAAGTAGATAACCACAAGAGCCTTTTGAAGGTGCGACAAACACACAAGAAAGGGGGGTTTGAATTGTGTTTTAACTCTTTTAAAACTTTTCGCCTCGTATCGTTAACGTGCTAAGAGAATATCAGAGTTGCATTGAGAGACTATGACTTGTGAAGCGTCATTCAGACTGTGCGATGCATGAAGCATAAGCGACAAGGAGAATCTGAACAGCGATGCTTGAATCAGACTTGCAATACGGAAGCTTATCAGAGTTGGGTTGCAAGGTTCTGACTTGCTTATGTAAGGTTCTGATAATTGATACAAAAATATAAACAATAAATCAAAGCATAACAAGAGTAAAGAACACACGATATATCCTGGTTCACCTGAGAAACTCTCAAGCTAATCCAGTCCACCCTTCCGAGGTGATTTCTCCTTGAACACAAGGACTTAATCCACTATAACCAAAACCGATTACAGTTGCACGGGCTAACGCCGGTGACTAATAACCTGCAAAACAGCAGCTGTGACTAACCCACAATGAACCGTTCATGGATTCAACTTGATGAATATAACGAACATTGACCTAATAGGTTCTAATCTCGTAAGATCTACTATCAGGATCTCACAGCTAAACGTTCAGGGATTTGACTTAACGAATATAACATTTACTGACCATTCCTCCAGGCTTTTCAATGAGTTCCATCAGTGATCTCACAAGAGTCTGACCGACAACTGGTCCTCTTTGAGATATGACTATCATTGACCATATTTCAGGATTTCCACAATTACCTCAAGTCATTGTCTTCTCAAGTCTCTGATCACACTGATCACTTGAGGAAACCTAATTCACATAGAATTAGTTATTTTGGAGATTACATAAATTTCTTCTAAATAAGCAGATAACTCCTAAGTTTAAGTACAAAAGAACACACAAGTGTTCGAGCAAGATATGAGCAACAACTCCTTGCTTTCTTCAGATTCTACAAAGATGTATGTTGATTTGATAGTTGATGACATCTTGTAGATCTTCTTCTTCATCTTCTTTGTTGAGCAAGCTTCGAGCAACAACTCCTTGCTTCAGATCTTCAATATAGCTCAGATGATGAAGTTGGTTGATGACATGACTGATTTGCGATGTTGTCTTGTTCATCAACAGCTTTTGTTCCAATTGATTGTTTTTGTGTTGAATAATGATCTTTGAGCTTCAACAACAATGGTTGTGTGTTAATGGTGATAACTTTGAATGTTAAGTGTAACAACGAAAACTGATCGTTGCGACTATCATCACATCGACACCTTCAGAAGCGCATACTCACTTCCTTTAAATAGCCAAGTAAAATATAGTCGTTGAAAAGTTCTTGGCTGATTGAAAAGAGTTGTTGTGCAATGATGAAAGTTGTACTGCCATATCTTCTTTTAACTGTAGAAGAAGTGACAGGATAGATCTTTTTTAGTATGGTGTACAGTCATTGCAAACGGTAACATTTGTCTTCAAATCTTCAGAGGCTTCTGATGGTAATTAATTGAAGCATGAGTAGAGACTTTATAACTGGGTCTTCTGAATCTTCAAGTCTTCAGTCTTCAGAACTTGTCCATTAGGAATCTGTCTTCAGAGCTTCAGCACTTGTTTTGAAACCCGTTATCTTCAATGCTTCAAGTCTTCAGAGTCTTCAAAACTTGTCCATTAGGAATCTGTCTTCAAAGTCTTCAGCACTTGACCTTTTAGAACCATAATCTTCAGAACTCATAAGTCTTCAGAATCTTTCTGCACTTGGTCTTCAGAGCCTTCAGCCTTCAGAACTTCAAGTCATCAGAATCTTCAGCACTTCGGTTCTCTAGAAGATTATCTCTTCAGAAGCTTCGCTATCTTCAAAATCATAACCACTTTTAGAAGAGCATCCACAAGAGCATTGTAACAGCAATATCGGCATTAATGGATCTTTCTGATTATGATCAGATACAGAAGCATACTTGCCACTAGTGGTCCAACAGGTGTTGAAATGTTCTTTGGACAAGCGTACACCCTTGGTTGTTTTCACGACATTCTTCACAGTCTTGATAATCATGTGAAGCCAAAAAGCCGAGTCTAACTTATTTAGCATGTAGTTCTACCAGGCTCGTATTCATCAAGTGTATGTCAAAGATCTGAACCATATTGACTGGATGGTTATTTCTTTCTTGGTAGTCCTGGATCCATCCGAGATCCATCTGACGTTGGAGGGCCTCTTGCACAAAAGAGCATCCCTAATTGCTTGTTGAGCATATCGGACAAGTATTGTAATCGTGTCGTGGCACATTATGATATTGACTATGCCTTGAGTGCATTACCACCAAATTGACGTTCATCGCAAGAATGTTGCAGTTTTGAACAATGTTGGGATGTGCATGAGCCATGTTGACCTCGTGGATTCTGTGTTCCTAAATCCAGCCCAGATCTATCTGTTCTTGTAGAGCTAATTGCATTACTGAACACCCTTGATTATTCTTTGAGTAGATATCACACTGGTGATAATTGTGAGGCGGTACATGACCGCACCCGCTTTGTCTGCAATGCATCCGGATCAGAATTGTTCCTAAAAGGAGTACATTGCGAATTTGATAACTGCGGCTAAATTCTTCCTCTATTATATTTACTGCAGCCTTTTCATGTTGTGGCGACGGGTTCGTATGAACATTTGGATTAGTATCTTTGAAAGATAAGACCCCGTTCCTGAAAAGTTTCTGTACATCAGACTCGAAGCTGAGACAGTTTTCAATGTTGTGCCCCCGATCCTCCTTGATGGTGTCATACCCCAAATTTTGACCACTAAGATTTCCCATCATTGTGCAAATCATCATCACAATATGGGGGAACCATCATACTTCATCAGTCTCCCCAAAGATGGGTGAGCATCCACTACAATCAAAATTAGGGTTTCAAGCCCTCTTAGAGCCTTAGACAAAGGATCAATCAAGAAACAACATGATCTTCAACTTGTATAACCTCTCAAACATCCACAATGGACCAAAAGGACTCCCACTTCAAGGATCAAGCACAAGGATGCTCCCTTCTAGGTGGATCAAGTCTCAAGATCGACAGTGTCACCAAATTAGGGTTTTGGTCGACCAGGGCCTCCAGATGGAAATTTTTCATCTGGGCACAAGCCAATGATCCAAAACATAACCTAATATACTTCATGGGACCTCATGGACCCAATCATCAAGTCAATTTTGCCTCAGGAGATGCATTCATCAAAAATCAGGAATTAGGGTTTCTTGACCTAATTCACCCCTAAGTTGAATTTTGGTGCAAATCATGAGCCAAGACCTCAAGAGAGGGTTTGAGGGTCTCTAATGAACTATATTGATCCATTTAGAACAATGGATTAATCTAAGAAGCTTGAACAACAAGTCTCAATTTCATCTGCACCACAGTTAGGGTTTTAAGGAAAAAGTCAACTGTAACTTTGACTTTTGACCAGGACATGCTCCCAAGCCCTAAGACATGATTCAATATACCCTATGACACCCATGGAACATGTCCATCAAGTTTGATTTAGGTCAAGGACATGATTTCCTGAAGAATTACACAGTTTGGAATTCATCTGATAAAAAGTCAACTGTGCACAAAAGTCAACTTTGACTTTTTGAGATTTTTCACCAAAATGGATTTTTAACCCTAAAATGATGTTAATGTATGATTTGAATCATCATTCATCAAGAAAAATCAAGAAAATTTGGATAACTTGTAAAAGGGGTAACCATAAAAACTTAGAAAATTTTCTAAGTTAAAAATAAAGTGACAAGGGTATCAACTTTGGAGGATCATAACTCCTAGACCTAAGTCCAATTCATTAAGGATTTTGAGTTATGGAGTGATCAAAATGGCTGAAAAGTGAAAATGTCACTTTTTCCAACACTTAGTGAAATTTTCACTAAGTCCAAATCTGTCTTCATTTTTTTTCCAAATGTAGGGGGATTTTTCACTTGGATTCAAAAGAGATCAAAACCAAACATGTTCAAAAAGTTGTTGTGTCATGTAAGGGCTTTCCAAAATGGCCAATAACATTGCCAAATTCCATTTGGGCTATGAGTTATGACATTGTCAAATTGCCTTGTTGAAATCTGTCAAGGCAAGGCAGAATTTGCATTTTTGCTCGATTTGCCAAAATTGTGCAAATCCAAACACTCCTATCCACTTGGACACATCAGAGGATTGAATCTAAAGGGGACAATCACTGAGCCAAGCCTCCAAAGTCTTTGGAACTAAAAATAGCATGTTGAACCTAGAATGGCCAAAATAGGGACAAGACTCCAATTTTGGATTGGAGCATTCAATGGAAGCATCAAGGTGGCATGGACTGAGCCATTTTCATTTGAATTCAGTCAAGACTTATCCAAGACCAGGAACCAGCAGCCTGTGCCCTAACCTCTAGTCAATGGCTAGAGGAGACTTGAACTTCCATTGGCCAACATTGAACAAACCTACTCAGCAGTTGCCATTCACTATTCCTTGCAAAACAAACTTGCTCTACTATAAATAGAGCTCAATTGTGATCAGTTTAAGTACACCAAAGGCCTACAACACTTGCCTTTCTCAAAATCTCTTTCTCTTGGCAAAAATGCCTTTCTTAGCAAGGTAGCTATCGGGTTTTGAGCTAGAGGGCAATTCCACTCAAACCAATCACTCACACACCTCTCATACATCACATATGAGCTGATCAAACACGTAAACAACAACTGGAACACTGATTTCTCAGAATCACCAGTCAATTGCTCAAGGTTTTAACCAAAGTGCAGTTGAGATGCCATGAAGTGATCCAGCCAATTTCAATCAAGTCCAAGCATTCAAACACACTCCATAGGGTGTAGGGAAGCCGTTCAGATCATCACCACTCATCTGTAACACCTCCAAATCAAAAATCACATTGCACTTGCTGTCACGGCCTAGAGGTAAGCATATACTTGGTCATCTCTCAATCAATGCATATTTCCTCGCACAATAATTTGGCCATACGTTCATAATCATGCATAGAATGTTTCCCCTCAATTAATTTCATTGTTTGAATTGTGTATCAAAAATCCCAGCCTTCATGCAGAAATTAGGGTTCTTGAGGATTTTTCGTGATTTCTTGTTATATGTTTAATTTAAATGAAATTAAATGCCATAGACATGATCGTGAGGGTGAAACGAGTTGATTGGTATGTGGATTGCATGATATAATCAAGTATTCAGTAAGATTGGATAGAAAATGCAAATCTAGCCAAACCCAGAACACGCGCGTGTTCTTGGTGTGTTCTTGGCGCCATTTCTTTCAAATTCAAATATTTGAATTTTGTGATTTTATTTAATTGATTCAAAAATTAATTTCTCTCTGAGTTTTAATGATTTTGAGTTGATTCTTTTTTTAATAATTCACAAAAATGTTAAAATATTTTATTTTATCAAAAAATCCCAAAACTATTATTTATTTCATAAAATTGATATTTTTGCAAATAATTAATGTTTTAATTGTTTTTTACATTTAAAATATTTTTTCCACCTTGATTTTTGCAACTTTTAATGCTTTCTAATTATTTTGTAGGTCAATACTTAATTTTTGAAGCATTAATCCAAGATCACAATTTGTTTTTCATATGTTAAACAATTTTGATCATTTTAATTGAATTTTTATTCAATTAAATACATTTTTTGAAAGCAAATTAGGGTTTTGGATTAATTCAACCCTCATAAATCATTTTCAAAATTTTTGGGCCTCTAATAGAGTGTAAGACCCAATCCTTTTTTTGACCAAATCATTTTTGGGCCTCAGTATATTGTATAAGTCCCGATACCGTCAAAAACAAACGGCGCGATCGTCGCCTTTTAAAAAAACCATGGGCCTCTCCTCGAGCTATAAGACCCATTTAAAACTTTTTAGGTCTCTAATAGAGTGTAAGACCCAACCCCCCTTTTAACCAAAACATTTTGGGCCTCACTTATTGTATAAGTCCCTTAGCGTTAAAAGAAAATCTCAGTGCGATCGCCATTTTTAAACGAAAAAATCATCTGGGCCTACCCTCGTGTTATAAGCCCCACTCTTTTTCTTTAAACTTTTTGGGCCTCTTGAGAGAGTGTAAGACCCATCCCTTTGTACAGAAAACCTTTTTGGGCCTCAGTCACTTGTATAAGTCCCTCTGTACAAATTCAAACAGTGCAATCACTGATAAAACCCTGGGCCTCTCCTTGAGCTATAAGCCCCAAATCTTTCTTTTTCAAAGCACTTTCTCCTTTGATTTTGAATATACTATTATTTTCAATCTTTCTTTGTTGAACAACTAACCAAACAGCAAGGAAGCTCTACAACCGAGTAAGTGTTTATCCGCTTTCATTTACCGCTTTCATACACATATAATTGTATTGTGGGGGCTGTTTCGCTGTAAGTCTTCTTTCATAAACTCATATCAACTGTGTAATAATAGTATAGATATTTAGAGTTTCCCCAGCAACTACGTCTAGCATCAAGCCCGTTGATCACTCTTAGAAATAGTCTAAACTAGATCCCCATAGGATTACCAGACACAGTCTTCCCTCCTCTTGGGGTTAAACAATATGGAGATATGAAAGGCAGCATTCTCTGTGAACCCTTTCATAGACTGTCACTCATAGAAGTTGTCAAGAAACTCTATTCCCCAAAGATGATCTTTTCTCCGTGAATGGCATCTCTTGAGTTTCTTCCAAATTCTCGGACTTTCCTGGCTTGATCTATTCCCGGTGAATGGCATGTCTTGAACTTCTCGGGGTTTGGGGACCCACGGGCTTCTTAAAAGAACATTGTCAAAGAAACTCTATTCCCCAGAGATGATCTCTTCTCTATGAATTGCATCTCTTGAGTTTCTTCCAAATTCTCGGACTTTCCTGGCTTGATCTATTCTCGGTGAATAGCATGTCTTGAACTTCTCGGGGTTTGGGGACCCACAGGCTTCTTAAAAGCATTTGTCAAGAAACTCTACTCCCCAGAGATGATCTTTTCTCCGTGAATGGCATCTCTTGAGTTTCTTCCAAATTCTCGAACTTTCCTGACTTGATCTATTCCTTGTGAATAGCTTGCCTTGAATTTCTCGGGATTTGGAGACCCATCGACTTCTTAAAAGCAATCATCCTCCTCTTGGGCATTATACAAGGACCCGCAGGCTTCCTTAAAGAAACCTCGCCTCCTCTTGGGCTTAGTACAAGGACCCATCGGCTTCTTAGAAGTATTCACAGCCTCCTCTTAGGCTTCGTATAATGATCTCTTCCTCTGGGAATGATAGCCTTCTCTTGGGCTTCGTACAAGGACCCTTCGGCTTCTTAAAAGTTTCCAGCCTCCTCTTGGGCTTCGTACAAATTATCCCGACGACCTCCTAAAGGTATAGGAACAAAACTTAATCATCTGCATAGAACAGTCCTTTCAAAGAGTCTACTACTGTTTCTCAAAGCATAGTACAAAAGATGAAACTCTAGACTTGGACAGTCTAATTTCCTTGAGTCTCAAAGACATTCTCAAGTGACCCCCTTCCCCAAAATAGGAAGGAAACCCGTAGACTCGGACAGTCTCAATACCCTTCATATTTACCAATTCCTTAAAGAACGGGAACAACCCGGATCCTTGAAACAAATCCTTGAGTACAGTGTTACTCATATAAGAACTGATTTTCTCTTTCAAAATCAGCATACTGGACCTGTCACTCAACTTAAACAGTCACCATAGCCTCCCTCTTGGGCTTTGTACAATGATTCTCCCCAACAGAGTCAAAAAACGTTTAGCCTCTCTCTCGGGCTTCGTACGAGACACATAAGAGACTCCCTCGTTGAGTCCATCATCCCTTTCGCCTCCATCTCGGGCTTTATACGAGATATAAAAAGGTTCTTATTAAGCCAAACAAACAACAGCCTCCATCTCGGGCTTCGTACGAGATACAAAAAACTCTCTTGTTGAGTCAAATAGCCTCCATCTCGGGCTTTATACGAGATACCAAAAGACTTCATCATCGAGTCAAAACTTTTTAGCCTCTCTCTCGGGCTTTGTACGAGACACATATTAGCCTCCTCTTAGGCTTTGTATAAGAAAACCACTGGTTGATCCGATCAACCTTTTAGCATCAAAGTTGTGCCTCGTTCACAGTACACAAACATCAACAACTCCCTTCATCTACATCCATGCCACTGTCCCTCTTTTAGCATGAGAAATTCCTAAGGAAAGATTGCATTGCTCTAAACTGAGTTAAAGTTTTCTCCTTCAGGTTGGAAATCCCCTATAAAGGAAATTATGTCATTGCCGGATTCACAAATCCCGGTTAAAGTAATTCTCCTTTATAAACATTTGTCATAGACAAACCCCTCTTTAGAGATGACAAATTCTCTCTGAAGTCAACACCCTTTTAGCTTCATATCTTGGGCTTCGAACAAGATATAAATAAACCCTTTAGCTTCACATCTTGGGCTTTGAACAAGATACAAACCACCTTTTCGCTTCACGTCTTGGGCTTTGAACAAGACACCAAAAACAACCATTTCCTCCCGTAGAATAGGCGGAACTACGAACGCTCTGATTTCCCTATTTCGGTAAACGGCAATACGTAGGCATAAGATTGAAAGAAAAATCTTAGCGAGCACACTAAACAAAAACCCAAAATCCCATACTCTCATGTAACTACCAGAAAGCATCAGTCTTAACATCCTAATCCTCGTTCTCGGCCAGAAAATCCAAGAAAGAAAGAAAACCGTATTGGCAAAAATACAAATAACCAGTAGAAAGGCCCCCCACATTGATAGCATTCGTAACCTAATAGACCGCTGTTTAAACTCAGTATGCAAAGCAGGGTTAATTGGAGACATCTATTTCCCTTCCTTCATCCGCTTTAATAGGATAAAAAATGAATCGAATTGTAGTAAGCTCAACCGCAGAGAGCGACCAACGCTTAAGAACCGCGTCCAAAATCGCTCACTACAGAAAAATGGCGCCCATCTCTGTTTTTCTTCTTCCTTTTCACCTCTTGTGTGAATACCACAGATTGGGGCTTCCGCCGGGGAACCCAATTTCTGTCAGGAACTTAGGATTCATAGCTTTAAAGGTCTAGGATGATTAGGACAAATATATATACTTCTTTTCCTAATTGCTATACGTGTTTATTTTTCTGCTAATGGGAATGCGTGTGATGCCGAATGTGGAAAGATGGAGTATACACTTAAGATAAGTGATGGCGACGAGGTCGACCATCAACCTCAGTGGAGGCTGACCAATGCAACCCATTCTCTCACCTAGACAATGGGCCGATTGTTAAGTCTGAGAAGCTGAGGAGCCAAACCCTTTCGTAGTGCGGAAACTATCGGGAATAGTTGTTACGCGATACTACCCTCATTTGAGGCTGGTGATCTATTCTCGGTGAATGGCACTTACTCTAAGATTGCTCTACAACTCGCTGGCGATCCGCTTGTTGTTTTGCTTTCCTGGGAGGAGCTGATGATAATGAGTACAGGTACAAAAATCACCCTAGTATAAACCTTTGGGGATGGGTAGAGCCTTGACTGCATGACAACAACCCTTTGACCCCATGTTTTTTCTATGTTTTTGTGTGCTGCATTCATTAAAAAAAACATTAAAACATTCAAAAAATTTCTCTTCTAGTCTCTCTGTTTTTCAAATCAAACTAAGACTGTGATTGCAAATATCAGAGAAAAGGATTGTGCTAATGGATTTCGGTAGAAGGAGAACTCATAGTTATACCTTCAAGCTTCCAAAACTAGAGGATTTGAGAAGGTTAGCAAGGATGATCACTAACCCTGAGGCTTTCAGAGCCAAGCACGGAGGTCTGCTACCACTGTTAAGAGTCCATGTGATTGAGGGAATCATGGACACACTCGTTCAATTCTACGATCCGGTTTATCACTGTTTCACATTCTCGGATTACCAGCTCGCACCAACGTTGGAGGAGTATTCTCATCTGATTGATCTACACATTACTGATCAAGCTCCATTTTCTGGACTGGAATAAATTCCAAAGAATCATACCATTGCAAGAACAATTCATTTGGACGAGTCTGAGGTCAGGGCTCACCTAACTACCAAGGGTGGCATCCAAGGTTTGCCAGCCCAGTTCTTGACAAAGAAGGCCCTGTATTTTGCCAGTATAGGAAACGTAACTGCTTTTGAAAGCGTCTTTGTCTTGCTCACCTACGGGTTATTTTTGTTTCCCAACATCAATAATTTCGTCGATATTAACTCCATTAAGGTTTTTCTCATTGGAAAACCTGTGCCGACTTTGCTCGCAGATGCGTATCATTCTGTACACTTAGGGAATTTGTACAACGGAGGGGAGATTACGTGCTGTGTACCCTTGCTTTATAAATGGTTTATCTCCCACTTGCCCAAGTTTGCTGTTTTTTGGGATTGCAAGAGTGCCTTACGTTGGTCGCAGAAGATCATGTCTCTCACCAACTCTGATATAGATTGGTGTAATTGGATCTATGATGGAATTAGAATCATTGATCGTTGTGGAAACTTCCCCAACGTACCCCTCATAGGAACTAAAGGAGGAATCAACTACCATCCAGTTCTCGTTCATCGTCAATTTGGATACCCGATGAGACACGTACCACGGGGTGTTCATCTGGAAGGTCTTTTCTTCAAGGAAGGAGAAAACGACAGAGCACTAAAGATGGAAATAGTGCACGCTTGGAAGCATGTTCATAAGAAAGGACGAGAGTCTCTAGGAAAACCGGATTGTATCTCGGTGGAGCCTTATCTCCACTGGGTACAAACTAGAGCTCTCAAGCTAAAAATGCCTTATCCTCGTTACGGAATTCTTCCGCTGAGGGAATTTGTCATGTACTTCATGACGGAAACTGAAAAGCTTCAGGTTACTCTCAACAAAGTTCAAAAGGAGAGAAGGTCTTGGAAGAACAAGTATCGCACCCTCAACATAGAGTGCATCAAAATACAGCAATTACTGAAAGAGAAAGATGCTCTGATTGAGATTTTAGAGCAACATGCTGTGGATAATCAGGATGACCAAAGGAATTTGCTCGCTCCTTTCACCTGGCAAAGGAATGACAACCCGACAACGGCCCAAGAGCCCCGGTCAAAGAAAAGGAAGATACTAGAATCAGCACCCGAGTTCTCTCGGGACCCATTAGCTTAGGTTTCTATTTCTGCACCTTGTAATCTACTGTATTTCCATTTCTGTAATCCTTTGAATTTCAATAAAAAGGGGTTTCCCCACCGTTTGATATTTGCAATCTAATTGTCGAAGTTTATTTTGATTAAACAAAAAAAAACAATTAATATAATCATTGCATTCATCATTCTCACATCGCGTATTCTTCTTATCTACGAATCTCACGTTTGTGTCTCGATTCTAGAGTCAAACTGTCTCATTCGTATAATACTCGGGCCAATCGTCAGAAAAAGATGGATGATCTTGAGGAAGAAAACAGAGAGTTGAAAGAAGAGATCCACGCTCTAAGAGAGGATATGAGAAAGCTTCGTAGCGACATGCAAGCCATGGCAGAAGCTCAGCTACAAAGAACTGTGATCTCAGAGATCACCTCAACGTCCATAGTGGAGAAGTATGATCCTAGGTATCAAATGCCGAAAGATCGTCCCTAGGGCATGCCTGTTAACTATATCCCGGAAGGATATGTTCCGCTGATCACTGAAGATCAGGGAATCACAACAGAAGCCGCTGGGCCTGAAGGTTACAAACTTTGGGAAAACGAAGATGCTAGGGGCATACTGAAGACTCCTGAAGGTTACAAACTTCGGGAAACGCCAAGACTCACTACCGTAGTCACGGTACCACCCCCTGTGATGCACACTGTCCCGAAAGGACAGATTCCACAGATACCTTCGGGTAAAAAGGAAACTATATTTGACCGAATGGATGAATTCCAGGAACAGTTCTTGGAAATGCAGAAGGAGTTGCAAGCCATTCACGGTCAGGATCTATTTGGAAAGGACGCCGCAGACCTCTGCTTGGTCCCCAATGTGAAAGTTCCGCACAAATTTCAAGTGCCCGACTTTGAAAAGTACAAGGGTAGCTCTTGCCCTCAAAGTCATCTGGTTATGTACGTTCGACGAATGTCAGCTCAGACGGAGAATCAGGACCTACTGATTCACTACTTTCAGGATAGTTTAACCGGTGCCGCATTAAAATGGTACATGGGTTTAAACCGTACTACGATCAGTACATTCAGAGATCTTGGCACTGCCTTTGTCCAACAATACAAATACAATTTGGACATGGCACCCGACAGAGATCAACTCAGATCAATGTCGCAAAAGGACAAGGAAACCTTTAAGGAGTATGCTCAAAGGTGGCGTGAAATTGCCGCTCAAATTTGTCCACCTCTTGAGGAAAAAGAGATGACAAAGATCTTCTTAAAAACCTTAAGCTCATTTTACTATGACCGAATGGTTGCTAGTGCACCCAGTGATTTCACCGAGATGGTGGGCATGGGCGTACGTCTTGAGGAAGTTGTCCGAGAAGGACGTTTGGTAAAAGACACTGAATCGACGAGCGGTACTAAAAAATACGGTAATGCTCTCCCTAAGAAAAAAGAGCAAGATATTGGGAATATCTCTCTCGAAAAGCAAAGGCGACGTTATCAACCGGTAGCAGCTGTGACTCCTGCTATCAACCCTGTGTCTATTCCTACGTATCAACCTCAGGTTGCGCAGAGCCAACCTGGTCAACAAAGGACACAACAGCCTCTTCAGCAGGCTCGTCCTCCATATAACAACAACCCTACAACACGGCCACCAGGATTTGATCCTATACCCGTAACGTACGCAGAGCTGTTTCCATTACTGCTAGCCAAGGGGCACATTCAGACTAAATCTCCTCTTACAGTACCGGAAAATCCGCCTTTTTGGTTTAAGGTGGATCAAGCATGCCCTTACCATCAAGGAGGACTAGGGCATAACATAGAAAACTGTCTTAATTTCAAATATGACGTTCAAAAACTTGTTAGGAGAGGGGTTTTATCCTTCAAGGATACAAATCCTAACGTTCTTACGAACCCGCTGCCTCAACATGAGAAAGATGCAGTCAATTTGATAGAAGGAGAGACTAACGATGTCTATAAAATTCACGATGTACTCTTGTTGAAAACCAATTTGGTCAAGATGCATTGTAGACATAGTGGATATGGCCATGTGCCACCTCATAACTATCACCAGTGTGATATCTGCTCTAAAGACAACCAAGGATGTTCTGTGGTGCAAGCAGCCCTACAGGAACAAATGGATCTTGGATGGATCCAAGAGCACCGAGTTCATGGAGTTAACATGGTTTACACGAATTCTAACGTCATTCAGAACCACGATATTCGTGCAATGAATGTCAACTTGGTGGCGATGCACTCAAGGAAAAGCCAGTATCATAATTTGCCGCGGCACGATTACAATTCCTGTCTGACTTGCTCGATAAACAAACAGGGATGCTCTTTCATACAGGAGGCCCTCCAGCGTCAGATGGATCTTGGATGGATCCAAGACTACCATGATAGGAATTCCTATCAGATCAAAATGGTTCAGATCTTTGATATTCGCGTGATGAATACCAACCTGGTAGAGTTACATGCTGAACAGGTCTGACTCGGATTCTTAATATCACATGACTATCAAAGCTGTAAGGCGGGTTGTGAAAATAATCAAGGTTGTACCCTTGTCCAGGAGGCACTTCAGCACTTGTTAAATCACTGGTGGATGCCAATTTATATGGATGAAGATACTCAGCAAATTAGTATCAGTAACAGGAATCCTACTCAGCGTCAGAGTCAGGATGTCCGATCTGTGGAAGCTAACCTAGTGAGGTTACATTGTATTCAAAGTGGGCGTGGCCAGGTGCCACCACAGAACTACGACCGTTGTAGCGTCTGTTCGGAAAGTAACCAAGGGTGTTACCTTGTTCGAGCAGCCCTTCAGGGTCAGGTGGATCGTGGAGAAATTCGTCCATATCTGGGTTCTGGACCCATCAACTGGACGCCGAGTTACCTTGCCGATCAAATTAAAGATGTTGTCACAATCTCTGGTCATCATAGGACCAGGGACGTTTATGCCATTATCCCTCTACTTGACGAATCTAAAGTTCCCAACCGAGAACGGATCAAGATTACTTATGATGGTCAGAAAAATCATAAGGTTCCCATAGTCATCTATCTGCCGGGACCAACACCGTATGAATCAACTAAGGCTATCCCTTACAAATACAGTGCAACAACAATTGAAAATGGAAAGGAAATTCCATTACCCTCCGTCGTGAATATTGCAGACATCAGTCGAGTAACACGGAGTGGCAGAATCTTCAACCAAGGGGTTGGGGAACCTAACAAAGAAAAGGAACTTCAGACGGAAACTCCCGATCCATCAGTCGGTCAATCCAGTAATCCCGACCTTTCGAAAAATAATGATGAGATGCTAAAGCTCATCCAAAGGAGTGAATACAACATTGTCGATCAACTGTTACACACTCCTTCAAAGATCTCGGTATTATCACTGTTACTCAGTTTAGAAGCGCATAGGGAGGCTCTACAGAAAGTCTTGGAGCAAGCCTTTGTGGAACAGGATGTAACAATCAGACAGTTCGATAGCATTGTCTCTAACATCACTTCTTGCAACAATTTGGGATTTAGTGATGAGGATTTACCTGAAGAGGATCGTCGTCATAACATGGCGCTCAATATTACAGTCAACTGCCAGGACGATGCTTTAGCCAGCGTACTGGTAGACACAGGGTCAGCCCTAAATGTTATACCAAAGTCCATGTTGATGCAATTATCATTCAAAGGACCTCCGATGAGAATCAGCGAGGTCGTCGTCAAAGCATTCGACGGATCCAGAAAAGCGGTTATCGGCGAAGTTGATCTTCCCATAACTATTGGTCCTCACACTTTCCAAGTCACTTTCCAGGTCATGGACATCCGGGAAACGTACAGTTGTTTATTAGGAAGACCTTGGATACATCAGGCTGGAGCGGTCACTTCGACCCTCCACCAGAAGCTAAAGTTCTTCAAGAACGATTAACTTGTCACAGTTTGTGGGGAACAAGCCTTGCTTGTAAGTAACTTGCCATCATCTACTGGTATAGAACCCGAGGAGGTTATTGGAACTCAGTTCCAAGCACTGTCGGTGAGCCAGAACAATCAGTTCAAAGGAGGAACCTCGATTTCCTCATACAACGATGCTATCAAAGCGGTCGAGAGTACCGATACAACTGGATGGGGACAGCTTGTCATTCCTATGGACAATAAAACAAAGAAGGGTCTTGGTTTTTCTGCAACCTCTACCCAGACAGCTGCCAACGACGAAAGTCTTCACCCTCTTCAAAACTTCTTCCACAGTGGAGGTTTCCTTCACCCAGTGTCTCAGACAATTCATGCTATTAATGAGGAAGATCCCTCTGACACAGATGAAGAATGGAAGTCCTATCTTAACAAGGACGGTTATATGTCTCAGGAAGAGGTGCCTACGCCATTTTGCTATACCGCACAGAATTCGAGATTTATACCAATGTCAGACGTCAAAATGATATATGGAGATTGTGATCCGGAAGGATACCGTGCTCCGCCAAATTCATTAGAGGAGGACACTCTGATGAAAGACAACTTTGACCACAACTACTATGGCCCAATGGATGGTTTGCCAATGTGGCAACCTTCCCTAGGAAACTTGGGGCCGGAAGGTCAGCCGAGTAATGAAACTCAGTTGAGCATCATTGAACAAAATACCTGTGTCCCCACCATGTCATGGGATCAACACTCAGGTTATTCAGAAACTACTCAACATGAAGATGAATTTGCAACGTTTGCAGGACTTAAATTCATCAACTATGCTTTTCTCGAGGTCAACGTCATCGAGAGGGATGACTCCTGCAGTTCCAAAGAAGTTTGGGATACCTTGGGACAACCGAGTGGAAAATACGACTATATGGTCAAGTACACCGCTCCCGAAAGCTCTCGTATCAGGCTCGAAGATATTCAGCCAACTGGATGGGGAGATACAGCTGAGATCACAAATACTATGCAAAATGCAACAGAGGAATTCTCCTACGACAATTCTGCCTGGGAGACAGATTCCAATGATCCCGCTCCACCAGAAATCAACATTATTTCTGAAGACAAATCAAGGAAAGTGCCAGAATTTGTGATTCACCGAGGAGTTCACCGCCAATGGGTTGCCGTCGAGGTTCCGAGGGCCGTTCACCAGTCAAAGTAATTGCCGTCCTTTAACCTTTCACCCTGCCCAGGTGAAACGGATGTTTTGATAGCGCTCGCTTTCTGTAAATTTCCCTCTTCGCTTTGCCCAAAGCGACAGAGTTTTGTTTTATAGGGCTGTAGTTTCAAGAGTCGACTTGTTCATTAATAAAATAACGTCGTTCTGTAATTTCCGCATTAACTGCTATTTTCTCTTTTTTCTTTTTCAGAAAATGGTAATCCTAAAAAACAAATCAATTTAAAAAACAAGCAGTAAAATAAATACACTGCACACACTTGCATTTTCTCTATCTCTTCTAAACACGAATCATCACGTCATGCAGATTGCTTGTTTTAAACCCCGTTGAAACATACGATCCGATGCCTTCTCCCAACTTTGAGTTCCCGATATTCGAGGCTGAAGAAGAAAATGACAACGAAATTCCAGAAGAGATCTCCCGACTACTCAGACAAGTGGAAAGGTCCATTGAACCTCACAAAGAACCGTTGGAAATGGTAAACTTGGGTTCAGAGCAAGAGAGAAAAGAAATCAGGATTGGGGCACTGCTCAGTCCAACTGCCAGAGAGGGTTTGATAAAGCTTCTCAGAGAATTTCCCGATGTATTCGCTTGGTCCTATCAGGATATGCCAGGGTTGGATACCAGCATCGTGGAACATCACTTACCACTGAGATCAAAATGTCCGACAATAAAGCAAAGGTTGAGACACACTCACCCGGACATGGCCATCAAAATCAAAGAGGAAGTACAGAAACAGATTGACGCAGGTTTCCTCACCACATCTGAATACCCTCAATGGTTAGCCAACATTGTACTTGTTCCCAAAAAGGACGGAAAGGTCAGAATGTGTGTCGATTACAGGGATCTGAACAAGGCTAGTCCAAAGGACGACTTTCCTTTACCACACATTCACATGCTGGTAGACAATACAACAAACTTCAAAGTATTCTCCTTCATGGATGGATTCTCGGGCTATAACCAGATCAAAATGGCGCCGAAAGATATGGAGAAAACTTCATTCATTACCCCATGGGGTACCTTTTGTTACAAGGTAATGCCGTTCGGTTTGAAGAACGTCGGGGCAACCTATCAAAGAGCCATGACTACTCTGTTTCATGACATGATACATAAGGAAATCGAGGTATATGTCGATGATATGATTGCAAAATCAAAAACAGAGAGTGAGCACGTTGAACATCTGTCAAAATTGTTCGAACATTTAAGAAAGTTCAAGCTCCGCTTGAATCCCAACAAGTGCACCTTCCGTGTCCGTTCAGGGAAACTACTAGGGTTCATCGTTAGCCAGAAAGGAATTGAGGTTGATCCTGACAAGGTCAAGGCCATTCAAGAAATGCCTTCTCCGAAAACTGTAAAACAAGTCAGAGGATTCCTGGGACGTTTGAACTACATCTCCAGGTTCATATTCCTTATGACCGCGACATGTGCGCCGATTTTCAAATTACTCAAAAAGAACCAGGATTGCGTTTGGACAGAAGATTGCCAAACCACCTTCGACAGTATCAAGGAATATCTGTTGAATCCTCTGATTCTATCACCTCCAGTGGAAGGAAGACCACTGATCATTTACCTCACAGTTCTAGAGGACTCAATGGGATGTGTACTTGGTCAATAAGACGAAACCAAACGGAAAGAGTCTGCCATCAACTATTTGAGCAAGAAATTCACCGACTACGAAACTCGGTACACGATGCTTGAGAAAACTTGTTGCGCTTTGGCTTGGGTAGCCAAACTTCTTCGCCAATACATGATTTGTCATACTACTTGGTTAATCTCCGAAATGGATCCAATCAAGTATGTCTTTGAAAAACCTGCTCTCACGGGAAGAATCGCCCGTTGGCAGATGCTGTTATCAGAATATGACATAGAGTACCACACTCAGAAAGCCGTTAACGGGAATATTTTAGCCGATCATTTGGCTCATCAACTGATTTACAATCAAGAATCAATCGGGTTTGACTTCCCAGACGAAGATGTCATGTATCTAAAAATGAAAGATTGCGATGAACCGTTACCCAGTGAAGGGCCATAACCAGGTTCCCAATGGGGACTTATCTTTGACGGAGCAGTAAACCATTACGGAAACGGAATTGGGGCAATCATTGTTACCCCTCAGGGTACCCACATTCCTTTCACTGCCAGACTTACGTTCAAATGTACGAACAACGAGGCCGAATACGAAGCTTGTATCATGGGTCTCGAGGAAGCGATTGATTTAAGGATCAAAAAATTGGACGTATACGGCGACTCAGCCTTGGTTATCAATCAGATAAAGGGAGATTCGAACACATACCAATCAGGATTGATTCCTTACAAAGACTACGCAAGAAGGTTGCTACCTTTCTTCAACAGAATCGAGTTTCATCACATCCCTCGTGATGAGAATCACATGGCTGATGCATTAGCCAATATCTCTTCCATGATTAGTGTAGGTCAATGGAATGACATACCTAAGATCGATATAATGCGCCTTAAACGGCCCGCTTACGTCTTCACGATTGAAGCAGTCATAGACGACAAACCTTGGTATCATGATATCTAATGCTTCCTTCAGAAACAAGAGTACCCACCTAGGGCATCCAGGAAAGATAGAAAGACCCTCAGAAGATTCGATGGAAACTTCTTCCTGAGCGGTGACACTCTCTATAAGAGAAATTTTGACATGGTCTTGCTCCGATGCGTCGACAGACCAGAAGCAGACATGCTTATGAAAGAAATTCATGAAGGATCCTTTGGCACTCATGCCAACGGACACACAATGGCGAGAAAAATTCTAAGAGCAGGGTACTATTGGTTGACAATGGAATCCGACTGCTACAAGTACATTAGGAGGTATCACAAGTGTCAGATATACTCCGACAAAATTCATGTACCGCCAACGCATCTCAAAGTTCTCTCTTCCCCATGGCCATTTTCCATATGGGGAATCGACATGATTGACGTGATTGAGCCCAAGGCTTCAAACGGACATCGGTTCATCCTAGTAGCCATTGACTACTTCACCAAGTGGGTCGAAGCAGCATCATACGCTAATGTAACCCGACAAGTGGTGGTCCGATTTATCAAAAAAAATATCATCTGCCGTTATGGTGTTCTAAGCCAGATCATTACTGATAATGGCTCTAACTTGAACAACAAGATGATGAATGAGTTGTGTGCTGAGTTCAAGATCGAACACCATAACTCATCTCCCTACCGACCTAAGATGAACAGAGTGGTAGAAGCGGCTAACAAGAACATCAAGAAGATCGTTCAAAAGATGGTTGTAACCTACAAAGATTGGCACGAGATGCTACCCTTTGCTCTTCACGGTTATCGCACATCTGTCTGCACTTCAACATGGGCTACCCCTTTCTCTCTAGTATATGGCACGGAAGCAGTGCTCCCCATAGAAGTAGAGATCCCGTCAATCCGAGTATTGATGGAAGCTAAGCTCACCAAAGCTGAATGGTGTCAAAGCCGACACGACGAACTGAATCTGATCGAAGAAAAGCGAATCACGACACTATGCCACGGTCAGTTGTATCAATAGAGAATGAAGAGGGCATTTGACAAAAAGGTCTGATCTCGTGTTTTCAGAAAAGGAGACCTCATGCTCAAGAAGATATAGTCATTTCTCACTGACTACCGGAGCAAGTGTACCCCAAATTATGATGGCCCCTATGTGGTCACAAAAGCTTTCTCAGGCGGCGCCTTGAGACTTGCAACCATGGATGGAGAGGAATTTGCCTACCCCACGAATGTTGATGTAGTTAAGAAATACTTCACCTAAACTAAAAAAAAAAAGAAAAAAACACGTCTCGGTGGATTGAAAACCCGAAAGGGCGGTCCAGGCAAAAGTTAGAGACAAAATAAAAAAAAAAATCATCCCGATGGATTGGAAACATCATAGTACAATCCAGGAAAAAATTAGGGATAATGGCAAGTAACTATGTTCAACAGAGGCAAGTCCCTCAGCAGTAGTTACATCATCCATCGGAGGAAAACTCCAGTCAAGGTAATCTTCATCAGAAGCTCAGGATGTCCCGAATTCAAAGTTGGTAGAAGGATAGTCGTCGTTATGTTTCAACGTAGCCCTTTTCCCTGTAAATTACCATTTTCAAACTTTGTATATACTCTTTGGAATCACGCGTTTGGCTGATCTCCATTTTATCAATAAAATTTGAGCCTTTGTGCTTTTGTTTGTAATTCTTATTTGTTTTAGCTTTACAGAACGACGCTGTTAACATGATTAACGATTCTTGAAATAAAACAAAAACGAATTTATTTGTTAAAACTTTTTCTGCTTTTAAACTAAAGATGGCAATTTCTTTTGACTGTTGAACATCGAAAGAACGTCGAACGCTTCTCCAGAAGTAATCGAACCTCAAAGTGCAGAATCAAAGTACTCCTTCTAACCCAGTACGCCTGAATGAAGGATCAACTGTGTCAGAGACCTTGTTTCGTCTGATACGCCACAACAGAGTTCTCATCTCCTAAGCCCGACCAACGGTAGCTCCCAACAGGGACTATCTTTCTTAAGCAAGGTTCAATTGCTATCTTGAACCAGCGATATTTCTACACGCCCCGCGATGGCCGAGTATCCAATCATCTTCATCTTTTAGTTTGTGTGTCGCGTTAGTTTTGTCAGCATATACATACGTACATCATGCATTATTTGATTTGCATTCACATAATCATATTGCATCACTGTCACTCTAGTCTGTCTTGTCCCTTAGTGATAGGAGCTCTCTCAATCGAGTTGTCAGCTCTTGCCTCGTCAGGAAACACTGCGTTTGAACGACCTCGCCTCCAGTTTATTTCTAGAAGGAAGTTGGCCCTTGACCACTTTGATAACTTGAACCTCTGAAAAACCAGAGGAACCCTCAGTCAACATCACTCTTCACCATTAAAGATGATATCCTTGCTTTCCCGGATTAAGGAAAATCCACAGAGAAAACCTCGTAATCAGAGATTCGGCAGCACGCCAGTTTCGCTCCGAAAAGATCGCTGATGAAAAGGTCATCGGTGTAGCGAGCGATTTTGGACGCGGTTCTTAAACGCTGGTCACTCTCTGCGGTTGAGCTTACTACAGGTCGATTCATTTTTTATCCTATTAAAGCTGATGAATGAAGGGAAATAGATGTCTCAAATTAACCCTGCTTTGCATACTGAGTTTAAACAGCTGTCTGTTAGGTTACGAATGCTATCAATATGGGGGGGCCCTTGTACTGGTTATTTGTATTTTCGCCAATACGGTTTTCTTTCTTTCTTGGACTTTCTGGCGGGGAACGAGGATTAGGATGTTAGGACTGATGCTTTTGATAGATACATGAGAGTATGGGATTTTGGGTTTTTGTTTAGTGTGCTCGCTAAGATTTTTCTTTCAATCTTATGCCTACGTATTCCCGTTTACCGAAACAGGGAAATCAGAGCGTTCGTAGTTCCTCCTATTCTATGGGAGGAAATGGTTGTTTTTGGTGTCTTGTTCAAAGCCCAAGACGTGAAACGAAAGGTAATTTGTATCTTGTTCAAAGCCCAAGATGTGAAGCTAAAAAGGTGTTGTCTTTAGAGAGAATTTGTCATCTCTAAAGAGGGGGTTGTCTGTTACGACTGTTTATAAAGAAAAATTACTTTAACCGGGATGTGTGAATCCGACAATGCTATAATTTCCTTTAAAGGGGATTTTTAACCTGAAGGAGAAGACTTTAACTCAGTGTAGAGCAATGCTATCTTTCCTTAGGAATTTCTCATGCTAAAAGAGGGACAGTGGCATGGATGTAGATGATCCAGAGGCTTGCCGCTTACAGCGATTAGATGAAGGGGAAGGAGTTATCGATGTTTGTGTACTGTGAACGAGGCACAACTTTGATGCTAAAAGGTTAATTGGATTAACCAGTGGTTTTCTTAAACAAAGCCTAAGAGGAGGCTATTACGTGTCTCGTACAAAGCCCGAGAGAGAGGCTAAAAGGTTTGGACTCACGAGGGAATCTTTTGGTATTTCGTATAAAGCCCGAGATGGAGGCTATTTGACTCAACAAGAGAGTTTTTGTATCTCGTACAAAGCCCGAGATGGGGGCGAAAATTTGTTTGACTCCGCTGGGGAGGATCATTGTACAAAGCCCAAGAGGAGGCTATGGCGACTGTTCAGTTAAGTCACAGGTCCAGTATACTGATTTTTACAGAGAAAATTAGTTCTTATATGAGCAACATTGTACTCAAGGATTTGGTTCGAGGATCCGGGTTATTCCTGTTCATTAAGGAAGCGGGAAATCTGAAGGGTATTGAGACTGTCCGAGTCTACGGGTTTCCTTCCTATTTTAACGAAGGGGTCACTTGAGAATGTCTCTGAGACTCAAGGAGATTAGACCGTCAGAGTCTAGAGTTTTATCTTTTGTACTATGCTTTGAGAAACAGTAGTAGACTCTTTGAAAGGACTGTTCTATGGAGATGATTAGGTTCTGTTCTTATACCTCTAGGAGGTCGTCGGGACAATTTGTACGAAGCCCAAGAAGACGCTGGAAACTTTTAAGAAGCCGACGGGTCCTTGTACGAAGCCCAAGAGGAGGCTATCATTCCCGGAGGAAGAGATCATTATACGAAGCCTAAGAGGAGGCTGTGAATACTTCTAAGAAGCCGATGGGTCCTTGTACTAAGCCCAAGAGGAGGATGGGTTGCTTTTAGGAAGCATGTGGGTCCTTGTACGATGCCCAAGAGGAGGCCAATGCTTTTAAGAAGCCCGTGGGTCCCCAAACCCCGAGAAATTCAAGGCAAGCTATTCACAAGGAATAGTTCAAGTCAGGAAAGTTCGAGAATTTGGAAGAAACTCAAGAGATGCCATTCACGGAGAAAAGATCATCTCTGGGGAGTAGAGTTTCTTGACAAATGCTTTTAAGAAGCCTGTGGGTCCCCAAACCCCGAGAAGTTCAAGACATGCCATTCACCGAGAATAGATCAAGCCAGGAAAGTTCGAGAATTTGGAAGAAACTCAAGAGATGCCATTCACGGAGAAAAGATCATCTCTGGGGAATAGAGTTTCTTTGACAACTTCTATGAGTGACACTCTATGAAAGGGTTCACAGAGAATGCTGCCTTTCATGTCTCCATATTGTTTAACCCCAAGAGGAGGGAAGACTGTGTCTGGTAATCCTATGGGGATCTAGTTTTGACTATTTCTATGAATAAAGGAAACGGCGTCACCTAGTTCTAGATGTAGTTGCCTGGGAAACTCGAAATATCTATACTATTATTACACAGTTGATATGAGTTTATGAAAGAAGACTTACAGTGAAACAGCCCCACAATACAGTTATATGTATATGAATGCGGTAAATGAAAGCAATAACCACTTACTCGGTTGTAGAGCTTCCTTACTGTTTGGTTATTTGTTCAACAAAGAAAGATTGAAAACAACAGTATATTCAAAATCAAAGGAGAAAAAAGAAAGATTTGGGGCTTACAGCTCAAGGAGAGGCCCAGGGTTTTATCAATGAGCGCACTTTTTGAATTTGTACAGAGGGACTTATACAAGTGACTGTGGCCCAAAAATTGTTTTCTGTACAAAGGGATGGGTCTTACACTCTATTAGGAGGCCCAAAAATTTTGAATGGGTCTTATAGCTCAAGGAGAGGCCCAGATGATTTTTCCGTTTGAAATGGCGATCGCGCCGAGATTTTCTTTTAACGCAAAGGGGCTTATACAATATTAGAGGCCCAAAATGCTTTGGTTAAAAGGGGGTCGGATCTTACACTCTATTAGAGGCCCAAGAGTTTTGAATGGGTCTTATAGCTCGAGGAGAGGCCCAAAAGGTTATTTTTCAAAAGGCGACGATCGCGCCGTTTGTTTTTGACAGTATCGGGACTTATACAATGTACTGAAGCTCAAAAATGGTTTGGTCAAAAAAGGACTGGGTCTTACACTCTATTAGAGGCCCAAAAGTTTTTAAAATGATTTATGAGGGTTGAATTAATCCAAAAACCCTAATTTGTTTTCAAAAATGTATTTAATTGAATAAAAATTCAATTAAAATGATCAAAACTATTTAACATAGGAAAAACAAATTGTGATCTTGGATTAATGCTTCAAAAATTAAGTATTGACCACTTGCAGCTGGTGATCGTGATTTTTGTTGGAGGTGTTACAGCTTGGTTCCAATGATGTGGATAGCTTCCCTAGGTGCCAAGTGATGTGTCTGAGTGCTTGGAATGGATTGAAATGGTTTGGAGTTGAAGATGGCACCTCAACTGCAAAACTGTCAAGACCTTGAGCAATTGGCTGGTGATTTTGTGAAATCTGTGTTCCAATGGTTGTTTAAGTGTTTGATCAGCTCATATGTGATGTATATGAGGTGTGTGTGTGTGTGTGTGTGATTGGTTTGAGTGGAATTGCCCTCTAGCTCAAAACCCAATAGTTACCTTGCTAAGAAAGGTATTTTTGCCAAGAGAAAGAGATTTTGAGAAAGGCAAGTGTTGTAGGACTTTGGTGTACTTAAACTGAACACAATTGAGATCTATTTATAGTAGAGCAAGTTTGTTTTGCAAGGAATAGTGAATGGCAACTGCTAAGTAGGTTTGGCCAATGTTGGCAAATGAAAATCCAAGTCTCCTCTAGCCATTGACTAGAGGTTAGGGCACAGAGCTTTGGTTCCCTTGGTCTTGGATAAGTCTTGACTGATTTCAAATGAGAATGGCTCAGTCCATGCCACCTTGATGCTTCCATTGAATGCTTCAATCCAAATTTGGAGTCTTGTCCCTATTTTGGCCACTCTAGGTTCAACATGCTATTTCTTGTTCCATGGACTTTGGAGGCTTGGCTCAGTGATTGTCCCCTTTAGATTCAATCCTCAGATGTGTCCAAGTGGATAGGAGCATTTGAATTTGGCTGATTTTGGCAATTCGAGCAAAATTGCAAATTCTGCCTTGCCTTTGACAGATTTCAGCAAGGCAACTTCCCAATGTCATATCTCATGGTGTAAGTTGAATTTGGTAATGTTCTTGACCATTTTGGAAAGCCCTTACATGATACAACAACTGTTTGAACATGTTTGGTTTTGATCTCTTTTGAATCTAAGTGAAAAAACCCCCTACATTTGGCAAAAAGTAAGGCAAAATCTGACTTAGTGAAATTTTCACTAAGTGTTGGAACAAAGTGACTTTTCTTGATTTTGATCACTCCATAACTCAAAATCCATGAGGAATTTGGACAAAGGTCAGTATGAAGCTTTTGTAGAGGGCAATGAGATCTACAAATCAAGCTTTGAATGGGGAACAATGGCCTTGTGGTTTAAGAGTTATGGTCCTCCAAAGTTGGTGCATTAGTGGCACTTTTTCATGACTTAGAAAAATTTCTAAGTTTTATGGTTACCCCTTTTACAAGTTATCCAACTTTTCTTGATTTTTCTTGATGAATGATGATTCAAATCATACATTAACATCATTTTAGGGTTAAAAGTCCATTTTGCTGAAAAATCTCAAAAAGTCAAAGTTGACTTTTGTGCACAGTTGACTTTTTATCAGATGAATTCCAAACTGTGCAATTCTTCAGGAAATCATGTTCTTGACCTAAATCAAACTTGATGGACATGTTCCATGGGTGTCATAGGGTATATTGGTGCATGTCATAGGGCTTGGGAGCATGTTCTGGTCAAAAGTCAAAGTTACAGTTGACTTTTCCCTTAAAACCCTAATTGTGGTGCAGATGAAATTGAGACTTGTTGCTCAAACTTCTTGGATTAATCCATTGTTCCAAATGGATCAATATGGCATATTGGAGACCCTCAAATCCTACCTTGAGGTCTTGGCTCATGATTTGTCCCAAAAGTCAACTTAGGGGTGAATTAGGTCAAGAAACCCTAATTCCTGATTTTTGATGAATGCATCCCCTAGGGCAAAATTGACTTGATGATTGGGTCCATGAGGTTCCATGGAGTATATTAGGTTAGGTTTTGGATCATTGGCTTGTGCCCAGATGAAAAATTTCCATCTGGAGGCCCTAGTCGACCAAAACCCTAATTTGGTGACACTGTCGATCTTGAGACTTAATCCACCTAGAAAGGAGCAGCCTTGTGCTTAATCCTTGAAGTGGGAGTCCTTTTGATCCATTGTGGATGTTTGAGAGGTTAGACAAGTTGAAGATCCTGTCATTCCTTGATTGATCCTTTATCTAAGCACTCAGAGAGGGCTTGAAACCCTAATTTTGATTGTAGTGAATGCTCACCCATCTTTGGGGAGACTGATGAAGTATGATGGTTCCTCCATATTGTGATAATGATTTGCACAATGATGGGAAATCTTAGTGGTCAAAATTTGGGGTATGACAGATGCCCCTATTTAATCTTCTTGGACACGAAGGTGTGAATGACGAAGGTATTCAGGCATTCGGGGTTCAAGAGGATTAAATATCGGAATACCCGAAATTTTGACGGCGTCTATGAATGGTAATTCACGCATTCATCTTCTTTTGCTAAGCAATGATGATTAGAAAAGGTAAACTTCCCCTCGATTCTAGTCTTCAGCCAAGGAACTGGTCTCAGTTTTCTTTTGGAATAAACCTCCCCTCGATCCTGGTTTCCTACCAAGGAATTGGTCTTAGTTTCTGAAATAAACTTCCCCTCGATCCTGGTTTCCTACCAAGAAACTGGTCTTAGTTTCTTTTGTCAATAAACTTAATTGACAAGGGACGCTATGTGTTGTGGCTTTCCTCAAACTTCTCGCCGAATTTTCCTAGGGAGATGCCATTTGACAGAAAAAATTTTGACGCCAGACTTGTTGGGGAACCCAGTCGTCTGGGTTATAGAGGTGTACAAACTTCTCTGTTGGAGATGCCATTTGCCGACTCTATCTGGGGAAAGCGAGTCTCTTGAGAGACTGCCTTCATTTGGGATTACATCATACTTTTCTCGGGATCTTCCCGGAGAAACGCCGTATGATGGGGTCCAATTTTGAGGTGCCGATGACCTTTTCATCAGCGGCCTCTTCGGAGCGAAACTGGCATGCTGCCGAATCTCTGATTACGAGACTTTCTCTGTGGATTTTCCTTAATCCGGGAAAGCAAGGATATCATCTTCAATGGCGAAGAGTGATGTTTATTGAACGTTTTATCTGGCTTTTCAGAGGTTCAAGTTATCAAAGTGGTCAATGGCCAACTTCCATCCAGAAATAAACTGGAGGAGAGATTGTTCAGACGTAACACTTCCTGACGACGAAAGGGCTGACAACTCAATTGAGAGGACTTTTATCACTAGGGGACAAGACCGACGAGAGTGATAGTGATGCAATATGAATATGAATGTAAATCAATAATGCATGATGTATGTATGTTTATGCTGACAAAACTGACGCGACATACAAACTGACAGGTGAACACGACTGGATACTCGACCATCGCGGGGCGTATAGAAATATCGCTGGTTCAAGATAGCAATTCCACCTTGCTTAGGAGAGACAGTCCCTATTGGGAGCTACCGTTGGTCGGGCTTATGAGGTAAGAACTCGGCCGAGGCGTGTCAGACGAAACAAGGTCTCTGACACAGTTGATCCCTTTATTCAGGCGTACTGGGTTAGAAGGAGTACTTTGATTCTGCACTTTGAAGTTTGCTTACTTCTGGAGAAGCAATTGATGTTCCTTTGATGTTCAACAGTCAAAAGAAATTGCCGTCTTTAATTTAAAAGCAGAAAAAGTTTTAACAAGTAAATTCATTTTTGTTTTATTTCAAGAATCGTTGATCATGTTAAAATGTCGTTCTGTAAAGCTAAAACAAATAAGAATTACAAACAAAAGCACAAGGGCTCAAATTTTATTGATAGGATGGAAATCAGCTAAACGCGTGATTCCAAAGAGTACATACAAAGTTAGAAAATGGTAATTTACAGGGAAAAAGGGCTACGTTGAAACATAACGACCACTATCCTTCTACTAACTTTGAATTCTGGGCATCCTGAGCTTCTGTCGAAGATGACCTTGACTGGAGTTTTCTGGCAGATGATGTAACTGTTGTTGAGGGACTTGCCTCTGTTGAACATAGTTACTTGCCATTATCCCTAATTTTTTCCTGGATTGTACTGTGATGTTTCCAATCCATCGGGATGATTTTTTTTATTTTGTCTCTAACTTTTGCCTAGACCGCCCTTTCGGGTTTTCAATCCACCGAGACCTCTTTTTTTTTTTAGTTTAGGCGAAGTATTTCTTGACTACATCAACATTCATGGGGTAGGCAAATTCCTCTCAGTCCATGGTTGCAAGTCTCAAGGCGCCGCCTGAGAAAGCTTTCGTGACCACATAGGGGCTATCATAATTTGGGGTCCATTTGCCCCGGGAATCAGTGAGAAATGATTGTATCTTCTTGAGCACAAGGTCTCCTTTCCTGAAGATGCGAGGTCGAACCTTTTTGTTGGACGCCTTCTTCATTCTCTGCTGATACAACTGACCGTGGCATAGTGTCGTGATTCGCTTCTCTTCGATCAGGTTTAATTCGTCGTGTCGACTTTGACACCATTCAGCTTATGAAAGCTTAGCTTCCATCAATACTCGGATTAACGGGATCTCTACTTCGATGGGGAGCACTGCCTCCATGCCATATACTAGAGAGAAATGGGTAGCCCCTGTTGAAGTGCGGACAGATGTACGATAACCGTGAAGAGCAAAGGGTAGCATCTTGTGCCAATCTTTTTAGGTTACAACGATCTTCTTGATGTTCTTGTTAGCCGCTTCTACCGCTCCGTTCATCTTGGGTCGGTAGGGAGATGAGTTATGGTGTTCGATCTTGAACTCTGCACACAACTCCTTCATCATCTTATTGTTCAAGTTAGATCCATTATCAGTAATGATCTCGCTCGGAACACCATAACGGCAGATGAGATTGTTTTTGATAAATCGGACCACCACTTGTCGGGTTACATTAGCGTACGACGCTGCTTCGACCCACTTGGTGAAATAGTCAATGGCTACCAGGATGAACCGATGTCCGTTTGAAGCCTTGGGCTCAATCATGCCAATCATGTCGATTCCCCATATCGAGAATGGCCATGGGGAAGAAAGAACTTTGAGATGTGATGGCGGTACATGAATTTTGTCGGAGTATATCTGACACTTGTGACACCTCCTCATGTACTTGTAGCAGTCAGATTCCATGGTCAACCAATAGTACCCTGCTCTTAGAATTTTTCTCGCCATTGTATGTCCGTTGGCATGAGTGCCAAAGGATCCTTCATGAATTTCTTTCATAAGCATGTCTGCTTCTGGTCTGTCTACGCATCGGAGCAAGACCATGTCAAAATTTCTCTTATAGAGAGTGTCACCGCTCAGGATGAAGTTTCTAGCCAATCTTCTGAGGGTTTTCCTATCTTTTCTTAGTGCCCCAGATGGGTACTCTTGTTTCTGAAGGAAGCATTTGATATCGTGATACCTAGGTTTGTCGTCTATGACTACTTCAACCGTGAAGATGTAAGCGGGCCGTTCAAGGCGCATTATGTAGATCTTAGGTAAGTCGTTCCATTGACCTACACTAATCATGGAAGAGATGGTGGCTAATGTATCAGCCATGTGATTCTCCTCACGAGGGATATGATGAAACTCAACTCTGTTGAAGAAGGGTAGCAACCTTCTCGCATAGTCTTTGTAATGAATCAATCTTGATTGGTATGTGTTCCAATCTCCTTTTATCTTATTGATAACCAAGGCTGAGTCGCCATATACGTCCAAGTTTTTGATCCTTAAATCAATCGCTTCCTCGAGACCCATAATACAAGCTTCGTATTTGGCCTCGTTGTTCGTACATTTGAACGTAAGTCTGGCAGTGAAAGGAATGTGGGTACCCTGAGGGGTAACAATTATTGCCCCAATTCCGTTTCCATAATGATTAACTGCTCTGCCAAAGATAAGTCCCCATTGGGAACCTGGTTCTGGCCCTTCACTGGGTAGCGGTTCATCGCAGTCTTTCATCTTTAGATACATGACATCTTTGTTTGGGAAGTCAAACCCGATTAATTCTTGATCGTCAATCGGTTGATGAGCCAAATGATCGGCTAAAATACTTCCCTTAACAGCTTTCTGAGCGTGATACTCTATGTCATATTCTGATAGCAACATCTGCCAACGGGCAATCCTTCCCGTAAGAGCAGGTTTTTCGAAAACGTACTTGATTGGATCCATTTCGGAGATTAACCAAGTAGTATGACGAATCATGTATTGGCGAAGACGTTTGGCTGCCCAAGCCAAAGCGCAGCAAGTTTTTTCAAGCATCGTATACCGAGTTTCGCAGTCGGTGAATTTCTTGCTCAGATAGTAAATGGCAGACTCTTTCCATTTAGTTTCGTCTTGTTGGCCAAGTACACATCCCATCGAGTCCTCCAGGACTGTGAGGTAAATGATCAGTGGTCTTCCTTCCACTGGAGGTGATAGAATCGGAGGATTCAACAGATATTCCTTGATACTGTCGAAGGCGGTTTGGCAGTCTTCTGTCCAAACGCAGTCCTGGTTCTTTTTGAGTAATTTGAAAATCGGCGCACATGTGGCGGTCATGAGGAATATGAATCTAGAGATGTAGTTCAAACGTCCCAGGAATCCTCTGACTTATTTTTCAGTTTTCGGAGAAGGCATTTCTTGAATGGCCTTGACTTTGTCAGGATCAACCTCAATCCCTTTCTGGCTGACGATGAACCCTAGTAGTTTCTCTGAACGGACACCGAAGGTGCACTTGTTGGGATTCAAGTGGAGCTTGAATTTTCTTAGACGTTCGAACAATTTTGACAGATGTTCAGCGTGCTCATTCTCTGTTTTTGATTTTGCAATCATATCATCGACATATACCTCGATTTCTTTGTGTATCATGTCATGAAACAGAGTAGTCATGGCCCTTTGATAGGTTGCCCCGACGTTCTTCAAACCGAACGGCATTACCTTGTAACAAAAGGAGCCCCATGGGGTAATGAGCGAAGTTTTCTCCATGTCTTTCGGCGCCATTTTGATCTGGTTATAGCCCGAGAATCCATCCATGAAGGAGAAAACTTTGAACTTTGCTGTGCTGTCTACCAGCATGTCAATGTGTGGTAAAGGAAAGTTATCCTTTGGACTAGCCTTGTTTAGATCCCTGTAATCGACACACATTCTGACCTTTCCGTCCTTTTTGGGAACAGGTACAATGTTAGCTAACCATTGAGGGTATTCAGATGTGGCGAGGAAACCTGCGTCAATCTGTTTCTGTACTTCCTCTTTGATTTTGATGGCCATGTCCGGGTGAGTGTGTCTCAACCTTTGCTTTACTGGCGGACATTTCGATCTCAGTGGTAAGTGATGTTCCACGATGCTGGTATCCAACCCTGGCATATCCTGATAGGACCAAGCGAATACATCGGGAAATTCTCTGAGAAGCTTTATCAAACCCTCTCTGGCAGTTGGACTGAGCAGTGCCCCAATCCTGATTTCTTTTCTCTCTTGCTCTGAACCCAAGTTTACCGTTTCCAACGGTTCTTTGTGAGGTTCAATGGACCTTTCCTCTTGTCTGAGTAGTCGGGAGATCTCTTCTGGAATTTCGTTGTCATTTTCTTTTTCAGCCTCGAATACCGGGAACTCAAAGTTGGGAGAAGGCATCGGATCGTATGTTTCAACGGGGTTTAAAACAAGCAATCTGCATGACGTGATGATTCGTGTTTAGAAGAGATAGAGAAAATGCAAGTGTGTACAGTGTATTTATTTACTACTTGTTTTTATTATTGATTTGTTTTTTAGGATTACCATTTTCTGAAAAAGCAAAAAGAGAAAACAGCAACTAATGCGGAAATTACAGAACGACGTTATTTTATTAATGAACAAGTCGATCCTTGAAACTACAACCCTATAAAATAAAACTCTGTCGCTTTGGGCTAAGCGAAGAGGAAAATTTACAGAAAGTGAGCCATATCAAAACATCTGTTTCACCCGGGCGGGGTGAAAGGTTAAAAGACGACAATTACTTTGACTGATGAACGACCTTCGGAACCTCGACGGCAACCCATTGGCGGCGAACTCCTCGGTGAATCACATAGTCTGGCACCTTCCTTGATTTGTCTTCAGAATTGACGCTGATTTCTGGTGGAGCAGGATCACTGGAATCTGTCTCCCAGGAAGAATTGTCGTAGGAGAATTCCTCAGTTGTATTTTGCATAGTATTTGTGCTCTCAGCTGTATCTCCCCATCCAGTTGGCTGGATATCTTTGAGCCTGATACGAGAGCTTTCGGGAGCGGTGTACTTGACCATATAGTTGTATTTTCCACTTGGTTGTCCCAAGGTGTCCCACACTTCTTTCGAACTGGAGGAGTCATCTCTCTCGATGACGTTGACCTCGGGAAAAGCATAGTTAATGAATTCAAGTCCTGCAAACATTGCAAATTCATCTTCATGTTGAGTAGTTTCTGAATGACCTGAGTGTTGATCCCATGACATGGTGGGGACACAGGTATTCGGTTCAATGACGGTCAACTGATTTTCATTGTTCGGCTGACTATATTGCCCCAAGTTTCCTGGGTAAGGCTGCCACATTGGCAGGCCATCCATCGGGCCATAATAATTGTGGTCAAAGTTGTCTTTCATCAGAGTGTCTTCCTCTAATGAATTTGGCGGAGCACGACATCCTTCCGGATCACAATCCCCGTATATCATCTCGACGTCTGACCTTGGTATAAATCTCGGACTCTGTGCGGGATAGCAAAATGGTATAGGCACCTCTTCCTGAGACATATAATCGTCCTCATTCAGATAGGACTTCCATTCTTCATCTGTGTCGGAGGGATCTTCCTCATTGATAGCATGTACTGCTTGAGACACTAGGTGAAGAAAACCTCCACTGTGGAAGAAGTTTTGAAGGGGACGAAGACTTTCATCGTTGGCAGCTGTCTGGGTACAGGTTGCAGAAAAACCAAGACCCTTCTTTGTTTTATTGTCAATAGGAATGACAAAATGTCCCCATCCTGTTGTATCGGTACTCTCGACCGCTTTAATAGCATCTTTGTATGAGGAAATCGAGGTTCCTCCTTTGAACTGATTGTCCTTGCTCACCGACAGTGCTTGGAACTGAGTTCCAATAACCTCCTCGGGTTCTATACCAGCAGATGATGACAAGTTACTCATAAGCAAGGCTTGTTCCCCATAAACTGTGACAAGTTGATCGTTCTTGACGAACTTTAGCTTTTGGTGGAGGGTTGAAGTGACCGCTCCAGCTTGATGTATCCAAGGTCTTCCTAATAAACAACTGTACGTTGCCCGGATATCCATGACCTGGAAAATGACTTAGAAAGTATGAGGACCAATAGTTATGGGAAGATCAACTTCGCCGATGACTGTTTTTCTGGATCCGTCGAACGCTTTGACGACGACCTCGCTGATTCTCATCGGAGGGCCTTTGAATGATAATTGCATCAAAGTGGACTTCGGCATAACATTTAGGGCTGACCCTGTGTCTACCAGCACGCTGGCTAAAGCATCGTCCTGGCAGTTAACTGTAATGTTGAGTGCCATGTTATGACGACGACCCTCTTCGGGTAATTCCTCATCACTAAACCCTAAATTATTGCAGGAAGTGATGTTAGAGACAATGCTATCGAACTGTCTGATTGTTACATCCTGTTCCACAAAGGCTTGCTCCAAGACTTTCTGTAGAGCCTCCCTGTGGGCTTCTGAACTAAGTAACTGTGATAATACCGAGATCTTTGAAGGAGTCTATAACAGTTGATCAACAATGTTGTATTCACTCCTTTGGATGAGCTTTAGCATCTCATCATTATTTTTTGAAAGGTCGGGATTACTGGATTGACCGACTGGTGGATTGGGAGTTTCCGTCGGAAGTTCCTTTTCCTTGTTAGGTTCTCCAACTCCTCGGTTGAAGATTCTACCACTCCGTGTTACACGACTAATGTCTGCAATATTCACGATGGAGGGTAATGGAATTTCCTTTCCATTCTCAATTGTTGTTGCACCGTATTTGTAAGGGATTGCCTTAGCTGATTCATACGGTATTGGTCTCGGCAGATAGATGACTATGGGAACCTTCTGATTTTTCTGACCATCATAATTAATCTCGATCCGTTCCCGGTTGGGAACTTTAGATTCGTCAAGTAGAGGGATAATGGTAAAAACATCCCTGGTCTGGTGACGACCAGAGATCGTGACAACGTCCTCAACTTGCTTGGCAAGGTAGTTCGGCGTCTAGTTGATGGGTCCAGAACCCGAATATGGACGAATTTATCCACGATCCACCTGACCTTGAAGAGCTTCTCTCACAAAGTAACACCCTTGGTTACTTTCCGAACAAACGCCGCAACGTTCATAGTTTTGTGGTGGCATCTGGCCACGCCCGCTTTGAATACAATGTAACCTCACTAGGTTAGCTTCCACAGATCGGACATCCTGACTCTGACGCCGAGTAGGATTCCTGTTATTGATTCTAATTTGCTGAGTATCTTCATCCATATAAATTGGCATCCACCAGTGATTTAACAAGTGCTGAAGTGCCTCCTGGACAAGGGTACAACCTCGATCGTTTTCGCAACCTGCCTTACAGCTTTAATAGTCATGTGATATTAAGAATCCAAGTCGGACCTGCTCAGCATGTAACTCTACCAGGTTGGTATTCATCACGTGAATATCGAAGATCTGAACCATGTTGATTTGATAGGAGTTCCTATCATGGTAGTCTTGGATCCATCCAAGATCCATCTGACGCTGGAGGGCCTCCTGTATGAAAGAGCATCCCTGTTTGTTTACCGAGCAAATCAGACAGGAACTATAATCGTGCCGCGGCAGATTATGATACTGGCTTTGCCTTGAGTGCATCGCCACCAAGTTGACATTCATTGCACGGATATCATGGTTCTGAATGACGTTAGAATTCGTGTAAACCATGTTAACTCCACGAACACCCCTGACTATTTTTAGAGCAGATATTACACTGGTGATAATTATGAGGTGGCACATGGCTATATCCACTCTGTCTACAATGCATCTTGACCAGATTGGTCTTTAACAAAAGTACATCATGAATTTGATAGACATCGTTAGTCTCTCCTTCTATCAAATTGACTGCAGCATTCTCGTGTTGAGGCAGCGGGTTCGTAAGAACATTAGGATTTGTATCTTTGAAAGACAAGACCCCGCTCCTAACAAGTTTTTGCACGTCGGGCTTGAAATTGAGGCAAGTCTCTATGTTATGCCCTGGACCTCCTTGATGATAAGGGCAAAGTTTGATCCACCTTAAACCAAAAAGGCGGATTTTTCGGTACTGTAAGAGGAGATTTAGTCTGAATGTGCCCCTTAGCCAGTAGTAACGGAAATAACTCTGCGTATGTTACGGGTATAGGATCAAATCCTGGTGGCCGTGTTGTATGGTTGTTATTATATGGAGGACGAGCCTGCTGAAGAGGCTGTTGTGTCCTTTGTTGGTCAGGTTGGCTCTGCGCAACCTGAGGTTGATACGTAGGAATAGATGCAGGATTGATAGCAGGAGTCACAACTGCTACCGGTTGATAACGTCGTCTTTGCTTTCCGAGAGAGATATTCCCAATATCTTGCTCTTTTTTCTTAGTGAGAGCACTACCGTATTTTTTAGTACCGCTCGTCGATCCAGTGTCTTTTACCAAACGCCCTTCTCGGACGGGTTCCTCAAGACGTACGCCCATGCCCACCATCTCGGTGAAATCACTGGGTGCACTGGCAACCATTCGGTCATAGTAAAATGAGCTTAAGGTCTTTAAGAAGATCTTTGTCATCTCTTTTTCCTCAATAGGTGGACAAATTTGAGCGGCAATTTCACGCCACCTTTGAGCATACTCCTTAAAGGTTTCCTTGTCCTTTTGCGACATCGATCTGAGTTGATCTCTGTCAGGTGCCATGTCCAAATTGTATTTGTATTGTTGGATGAAGGCAGTACCAAGATCTCTGAATGTACTGATCGTAGTACGGTTTAAACCCATGTACCATTTGAGTGCTGCACCGGTTAAACTATCCTGAAAGTAGTGAATCAGTAGGTCCTGATTTTCCGTTTGAGCTGACATCCGCCGAGCGTACATCACCAGATGGCTTTGAGGGCAAGAGTTACCCTTGTATTTTTCAAAGTCGGGCACTTAAAATTTGTGCGGGACTTTCACATTTGGGACCAAGCAGAGATCTGCGGCGTCCTTTCCAAATAGATCCCGACCGCGAATGGCTTGCAGTTCCTTCTACATTTCTAAGAACTGCTCCTGGAATTCCTCCATTCTGTCAAACATAGTTTCCTTCTTACCAGAAGGTGTCGGTGGAATCTGTCCTTCCGGGACAGTGTGCACCACAGGGGGTGGGACCGTGACTACGGTAGTGAGTCTTGGCGTCTCCCGAAGTTTGTAACCTTCAGGAGTCTTCAGTATGCCTCTGGCATCTTCGTTTTCCCAGAGTTTGTAACCTTCAGGCCCAGCGGCTTCTGTTGTGATTCCCTGATCTTCAGTGATCGGCGGAACATATCCTTCCGGGATATAGTTAACAGGCATGCCCCAAGGACGATCTTTTGGTATTTGATACCTAGGATCATACTTTTCCACTATGGGCGTTGAGGTGATCTCTGAGATCACAGCTCTTTGTAGCTGAGCTTCTGCCATGGCTTGCATGTCGTTATGAAGCTTTCTCGTATCCTCTCTCAGAGCGTCGATCTCTTCTTTCAACTCTCTGTTTTCTTCCTCAAGATCATCCATCTTTTTCTGACGATTGGCCCGAGTATTATACAAATGAGACAGTTTGACTCTAGAACCGAGACACAAACGTGAGATTCGTAGGTAAGAAGAATACGCGATGTGAGAATGATGAATGCAATGATTATATTACTTGTTTAAGGTTTAATCAAAATAAACTTCGACAATTAGATTGCAAATATCAAACGGTGGGGAAACCCCTTTTTATTGAAATTCAAAGGATTACAAAAATGGAAATACAGTAGATTACAAGGTGCAGAAACAGAAACCTAAACTAATGGGTCCCGAGTCCTCTCTGAAGAGAAATCGGGTGCTGATTCTGGTACTTTCCTCTTCTTTGACCGGGGCTCTTGGGCCATTGTCGGGTTGTCATTCCTTTGCCAAGTGAAAGGAGTGAGCAAATTCCTTTGGTCATCTTGATTCTCTACAGCATGTTGCTCCAAAATTTCAATCAGAGCGTCTTTCTCTTTCAGTAATTGCTGTATTTTGATGCACTCTACATCGAGGTTGCGGTACTTGTTCTTCCAAGACCTTCTCTCCTTTTGAACTTTGTTGAGAGTAACCTGAAGCTTTTCAGTTTCCGTCATGAAGTACATGATAGATTCCTTTGGCGGAAGAATTCCGTAACGAGGATAAGGCATCTTTAGCTTGAGAGCTATAGTTTGTACCCAATGGAGGTAAGGCTCCACTGAGACACAGTCTGGTTTTCCTAGAGACTCTCGTCCTTTCCTATGAACATGCTTCCAAGCGTGTACTATTTCCATCTTTAGTGCTCTATCATTTTCTCCTTCCTTGAAGAAAAGACCTTCCAGATTAACACCCCGTGGGACATGTCTCATCGGGTATCCAAATTGACGATGAACGAGAATTGGATGGTAGTTGATTCCTCCCTTAGTTCCTATAAGGGGTACGTTGGGGAAATTTCCACAACGGTCAATGATCCTAATCCCATCATAGATCCTATTACACCAATCTATATCAGAGTTGGTAAGAGACATGATCTTCTGCGACCAACGTAAGGCACTCTTGCAATCCCAAAAAGCAGCAGACTTAGGCAGGTGAGAGATAAACCATTTGTAAAGCAAAGGTACACAGCATGTGATCTCCCCTCCGCTGTACAAATTTCCCAAGTGTACAGAATGATATGCATCTGCGAGCAAAGTCGGCACAGGGTTTCCAATGAGAAAAACCTTAATGGAGTTAATATCGACGAAGCTATTGATGTTGGGAAACAAAAATAACCCGTAGGTGAGCAAGACAAAGATGCTTTCAAAAGCAGTCACGTTTCCTATACTGGCAAAATACAGGGCTTTCTTTGTCAAGAACTAGGCTGGCAAACCTTGGATGCCACCCTTGGTAGTTAGGTGAGTCCTGACCTCAGACTCGTCTAAGTGAATTGCTCTTGCAATGGTCTGATTCTTTGGAATTTCTTCCAGTCCAGAAAATGGAGCTCGATCTGTAATGTGCAGATCAGTTAGATGAGAATACTCCTCCAGCGTTTGTGCAAGCTGGTAATCCGGGAATGTGAAACAGTGATAGACCGTATCGTAAAACTGAATGAGCGCATCCATGATTCCCTCAATCACATAGACTCTTAGCAGTGGTAGCAGACCTCCGTGTTTGGCTCTGAAAGCCTCAGGGTTAGTGATCATCCTCGCTAATCTTCTCAAATCCTCTAGTTTTGGAACCTTGAAGGTATACGTATGAGTTCTCCTTCTACCGAAATCCATTAGCACAATCCTTTTCTCTGATATTTGCAATCACAGTCTTAGTTTAATTTGAAAAACAGAGAGACTAGAAGAGAAGAATTTTTTTGAATGTTTTAATGTTTTTTAAATGAATGCATGAATGCAGCACACAAAAACATAGAAAAAACATGGGGTCAAAGGGTCGTTGTCATGAAGTCAAGGCTCTACCCATCCCTAAAGGTTTATACTAAGGCGATTTTTGTACCTGTACTCATTATCATCAGCTCCTCCCAGGAAAGCAAAACAACAAGTGGAGCGCCAGCGAGTTGTAGAGCAATCTTATAGTAAGTGCCATTCACCGAGAATAGATCACCAGCCTCAAATGAGGGTAGTATCGCGTAACAACTATTCCCGATAGTTTTTGCATTACAAAAGGGTTTGGCTCCTCAGCTTCTCAGACTTAACAATCGGCCAATTGTCTAGGTGAGAGAATGGGTTGCATTGGTCAGCCTCCACAGAGGTTGATGGTCGACCCCGTCGCCATCACTTATCTTAAGTGTATACTCAATCTTTCCACATGCGGCATCACACGCATTCCCATTAGCAGAAAAATAAACATGTATAGCAATTAGGAAAAGCAGTATATATATTTGTCCTAATCATCCTAGACCTTCAAAACTATGAATCCTAAGTTCCTGACAGAAATTGGGTTCCCCGGCGGAAGCCCCAATCTGTGGTATTCACACAAGAGGTGAAAAGGAAGAAGAAAAACAGAGATAAACCCCACGGTGGGCGCCATTTTTCTGTAGCGAGCGATTTTGGACGCGGTTCTTAAGCGCCGGTCGCTCTCTGCGGTTGAGCTTACTACATGTCGATTCATTTTTTATCCTATTAAAGCTGGTGAAGGAAGGGAAATAGATGTCTCCAATTAACCCTGCTTTGCATACTGAGTTTAAACAGCGGTCTGTTAGGTTACGAATGCTATCAATGTGGGGGGGCCTTGTACTGGTTATTTGTATTTTCGCCAATACGGTTTTCTTTCTTTCTTGCACTTTCTGGCGGGGAACAAGGATTAGGATATTAGGACTGATGCTTTTGATAGATACATGAGAGTATGGGATTTTGGGTTTTTGTTTAGTGTGCTCGCTAAGATTTTTCTTTCAATTTTATGCCTACGTATTCCAGTTTACCGAAACAGGGAAATCAGAGCGTTCGTAGTTCCTCCTATTCTATGGGAGGAAATGGTTGTTTTTGGTGTCTTGTTCAAAGCCCAAGATGTGAAGCGAAAGGTAATTTGTATCTTGTTCAAAGCCCAAGATGTGAAGCTAAAAAGGTGTTGTCTTTAGAGAGAATTTGTCATCTCTAAAGAGGGGGTTGTCTGTTACGACTGTTTATAAAGGAGAATTACTTTAACCGGGATGTGTGAATCCGGCAATGCCATAATTTCCTTTAAAGGGGATTTTTAACCTGAAGGAGAAGACTTTAACTCAGTGTAGAGCAATGCTATCTTTCCTTAGGAATTTCTCATGCTAAAAGAGGGACAGTAGCATGGATGTAGATGATCTAGAGGCTTGCCGCTTACAGCGATTAGATGAAGGGGAAGGAGTTGTCAATGTTTGCGTACTGTGAACGAGGCACAACTTTGATGCTAAAAGTTTAATTGGATTAACCAGTGGTTTTCTTATACAAAGCCTAAGAGGAGGCTATTACGTGTCTCGTACAAAGCCCGAAAGAGAGGCTAAAAGGTTTGGACTCAACGAGGGAATCTTTTGGTATCTCGTATAAAGCCCGAGATGGAGGCTATTTGACTCAACAAGAGAGTTTTTGTATCTCGTACAAAGCCCGAGATGGAGGCGAAAATTTGTTTGACTCCGCTGGGGAGGATCATTGTACAAAGCCCAAGAGGAGGCTATGGCAACTGTTCAGTTAAGTGACAGGTCCAGTATACTGATTTTTACAGAGAAAATTAGTTCTTATTTGAGCAACACTGTACTCAAGGATTTGGTTCGAGGATCCGGGTTATTCCTATTCTTTAAGGAAGCGGGAAATCCGAAGGGTATTGAGACCGTCCGAGTATACGGGTTTCCTTCCTATTTTAACGAAGGGGTCTCTTGAGAATGTCTCTGAGACTCAAGGAGATTAGACCGTCCGAGTCTAGAGTTTTATCTTTTGTATTATGCTTAGAGAAACAGTATTAGACTCTTTGAAAGGACTGTTCTATGGAGATGATTAGGTTCTGTTCCTATACCTCTAGGAGGTCGTCTGGACAATTTGTACGAAGCCCAAGAGGAGGCTGGAAACTTTTAAGAAGCCGACGGGTCCTTGTACGAAGCCCAAGAGGAGGCTATCATTCCCGTAGGAAGAGATCATTATACGAAGCCTAAGAGGAGGCTGTGAATACTTCTAAGAAGCCGATGGGTCCTTGTAATTAGCCCAAGAGGAGGCTGGGTTGCTTTTAGGAAGCCTGTGGGTCCTTGTACGATGCCCAAGAAGAGGCCGATGCTTTTAAGAAGCCCTTGGGTCCCCAAACCCCGAGAAATTCAAGGCAAGCTATTCACAAGGAATAGATCAAGTCAGGAAAGTTCGAGAATTTGGAAGAAACTCAAGAGATGCCATTCACGGAGAAAAGATCATCTCTGGGGAGTAGAGTTTCTTGACAAATGCTTTTAAGAAGCCTGTGGGTCCCCAAACCCCGAGAAGTTCAAGACATGCCATTCACCGAGAATAGATCAAGCCAGGAAAGTTCGAGAATTTGGAAGAAACTCAAGAGATGCCATTCACGGAGAAAAGATCATCTCTGGGGAATAGAGTTTCTTGACAACTTCTATGAGTGACAGTCTATGAAAGGGTTCACAGAGAATGCTGCCTTTCATTTCTCCATATTGTTTAACCCCAAGAGGAGGGAAGACTGTGTCTGGTAATCCTATGGGGATCTAGTTTTGACTATTTCTATGAATAAACGAAAAGGCGTCACCTAGTTCTAGACGTAGTTGCCGAGGAAACTCGAAATATCTATACTCTTATTACACAGTTGATATGAGTTTATGAAAGAAGACTTACAGTGAAACAGCCCCACAATACAATTATATGTATATGAATGCGGTAAATGAAAGCAATAACCACTTACTCGGTTGTAGAGCTTCCTTGTTGTTTGGTTAGTTGTTCAACAAAGAAAGATTGAAAACAACAGTATATTCAAAATCAAAGGAGAAAAAATAAAGATTTGGAGCTTACAACTCAAGGAGAGGCCCAAGGTTTTATCAGTGAGCGCACTGTTTGAATTTGTACAGAGGGACTTATACAAGTGACTGTGGCCCAAAAATTGTTTTCTGTACAAAGGGATGGGTCTTACACTCTATTAGGAGGCCCAAAAGTTTTGAATGGATCTTATAGCTCAAGGAGAGGCCCAGATGATTTTTCCGTTTGAAATGGCGATCGCGCCGAGATTTTCTTTTAACACAAAGGGGCTTATACAATATCTGAGGCCCAAAATGCTTTGGTTTAAAGGGGGTTGGGTCTTACAGTCTATTAGAAGCCCAAGAGTTTTGAATGGGTCTTATAGCTCGAGGAGAGGCCCAAAAGGTTATTTTTCAAAAGGCGACGATCGCGCCGTTTGTTTTTTACGGTATCGGGACTTATACAATGCACTGAGGCCAAAAAATAGTTTGGTCAAAAAAGGATTGGGTTTTACACTCTATTATAGGCCCAAAAGTTTTAAAAATGATTTATGAGGGTTGAATTAATCCAAAAACCCTAATTTGTTTTCAAAAATGTATTTAATTGAATAAAAATTCAATTAAAATGATCAAAATTGTTTAACATAGGAAAAACAAATTGTGATCTTGGATTAATGCTTCAAAAATTAAGTATTGACCACTTGCAGCTGGTGATCATGATTTTTGTTGGAGGTGTTACAGCTTGGTTCCAATGATGTGGATAGCTTCCCTAGGTGCCAAGTGATGTGTCTGAGTGCTTGGAATGGATTGAAATGGTTTGGAGTTGAAGATGGCACCTCAACTGCAAAACTGTCAAGACCTTGAGCAATTGGCTGGTGATTTTGTGAAATATGTGTTCCAGTTGTTGTTTAAGTGTTTGATCAGCTCATATGTGATGTATATGAGGTGTGTGTGTCTGATTGGTTTGAGTAGAATTGCCCTCTAGCTCAAAACCCGATAGTTACCTTGCTAAGAAAGGCATTTTTACCAAGAGAAAGAGATTTTGAGAAAGGCAAGTGTTGTAGGCCTTTGGTGTACTTAAACTGAACACAATTGAGCTCTATTTATAGTAGAGCAAGTTTGTTTTGCAAGGAATAGTGAATGGCAAATGAAAATCCAAGTCTCCTCTAGCCATTGACTAGAGGTTAGGGCGGAGAGCTTTGGTTCCCTTGGTCTTGGATAAGTCTTGACTGATTTCAGATGAGAATGGCTCAGTCCATGCCACCTTGATGCTTCCATTGAATGCTTCAATCCAAATTTGGAGTCTTGTCCCTATTTTGGCCATTCTAGGTTCAACATGCTATTTCTTGTTCCATGGACTTTGGAGGCTTGGCTCAGTGATTGTCCCCTTTAGATTCAATCCTGAGATGTGTCCAAGTGGATAGGAGCATTTGAATTTGGCTGATTTTGGCAATTCGAGCAAAATTGCAAATTCTGCCTTGCCTTTGACAGATTTCAGCAAGGCAACTTCCCAATGTCATATTTCATGGTGTAAGTTGAATTTGGTAATGTTCTTGACCATTTTGGAAAGCCCTTACATGATACAACAACTGTTTGAACATGTTTGGTTTTGATCTCTTTTGAATCTAAGTGAAAAATCCCCCTACATTTGGCAAAAAGTAAGGCAAAATCTAACTTAGTGAAATTTTCACTAAGTGTTGGAACAAACTGACTTTTCTTGATTTTGATCACTCCATAACTCAAAATCCATGAGGAATTTGGACATAGGTCAGTATGAAGCTTTTGTAGAGGGCAATGAGATCTACAAATCAAGCTTTGAATGGGGAACAATGGCCTTGTGGTTTAGGAGTTATGGTCCTCCAAAGTTGGTGCATTAGTGGCACTTTTTCATGACTTAGAAAAATTTCTAAGTTTTATGGTTACCCCTTTTACAAGTTATCCAACTTTTCTTGATTTTTCTTGATGAATGATGATTCAAATCATACATTAACATCATTTTAGGGTTAAAAGTCCATTTTGGTGAAAAATCTCAAAAAGTCAAAGTTGACTTTTGTGCACAATTGACTTTTTATCAGATGAATTCCAAACTGTGCAATTCTTCAGGAAATCATGTCCTTGACCTAAATCAAACATGATGGACATGTTCCATGGATGTCATAGGGTATATTGGTGCATGTCATAGGGCTTGGGAGCATGTCCTGGTCAAAAGTCAAAGTTATAGTTGACTTTTCCCTTAAAACCCTAATTGTGGTGCAGATGAAATTGAGACTTGTTGCTCAAACTTCTTGGATTAATCCATTGTTCCAAATGGATCAATATGGCATATTGGAGACCCTCAAATCCTCTCTTGAGGTCCTGGCTCATGATTTGTCCCAAAAGTCAACTTAGGGGTGAATTAGGTCAAGAAACCCTAATTCCTGATTTTTGATGAATGCATCCCCTAAGGCAAAATTGACTTGATGATTGGGTCCATGAGGTTCCATGGAGTATATTAGGTTAGGTTTTGGATCATTGGCTTGTGCCCAGATGAAAATTTTCCATCTGGAGGCCCTGGTCGACCAAAACCCTAATTTGGTGACACTGTCGATCTTGAGACTTAATCCACCTAGAAGGGAGCAGCCTTGTGCTTAATCCTTGAAGTGGAAGTCCTTTTGATCCATTGTGGATGTTTGATAGGTTATACAAGTTGAAGATCATGTCATTCCTTGATTGATCCTTTGTCTAAGCACTCAGAGAGGGCTTGAAACCCTAATTTTGATTATAGTGAATGCTCACCCATCTTTGGGGGAGACTGATGAAGTATGATGGTTCCTCCATATTGTGATAATGATTTGCACAATGATGGGAAATCTTAGTGTTCAAAATTTGGGGTATAACATTCGGCACCTCAAAATCGAACCCCATCATATGGCATTTCTCCGGGAAAATCCCGAGAAAAGTATGATGTAAGATCCCAAGCGACAGCAGTCTCCCAAGAGACCTGTTTTCCCCCAGTAGAAACAAATGGCGTCTCCAACAGAGAAGTTTGTGCAATTCTACAACTCAGACTACTAGGTTCCCCCAGCAACTCTGACATCAAATTTTTTTTTCTATCAAATGGCATCTCCCCAGGAAAATTCGGCGAGACGTTTGAGGAAAATCGCTACGCATAGTGTACCTTGTCAATTAAGTTTATTGACAAAAGAAACTAAGACCAGTTCCTCGGTAGGAAACCAGGATCGAGGGGAAGTTTAAATTAGAAACTAAGACCAGCTCCTTGGTAGGTAACCAGGATCGAGGGGAAGTTTGTTTCAGCAACTGAGACCAGTTCCTTGGTAGGAAACGAAGAACGAGGGGAAGTTAACAAAAGAAAACCGAGACCAGTTCCTTGGTAGGAAACCAGGATCGAGGGGAAGTTTACAACAGCAACTCAGACCAGTTCCTTGGTAGGAAACCAGGATCGAGGGGAAGTTTAAATCAGAAACTTAGACCAGTTCCTTGGTAGGAAACCAGGATCGAGGGGAAGTTCATCACAAAAGAAAACTGAGACCAGTTCCTTGGCTGAAGACCAGGATCGAGGGGAAGTTTACCTTTTCTAAGCATCATTGCTTAGCAAAAGAAGATGAATGCGCAAGCTGCCATTCATAACCACCATCAAAATTTCAGGTATTCCGATATTTAATCCTCTTGCACCCCGAATGCCCGAATACCTTCGTCATTCACACCTTCGGGTCCAAGAAGATTAAATAGGGGCATCTGTCATACCCCAAATTTTGACCACTAAGATTTCCCATCATTGTGCAAATCATCATCACAATATGGGGGAACCATCATACTTCATCAGTCTCCCCAAAGATGGGTGAGCATCCACTACAATCAAAATTAGGGTTTCAAGCCCTCTCAGAGCCTTAGACAAAGGATCAATCAAGAAACAACATGATATTCAACTTGTCTAACCTCTCAAACATCCACAATGGACCAAAAGGACTCCCACTTCAAGGATCAAGCACAAGGATGCTCCCTTCTAGGTGGATCAAGTCTCAAGATCGACAGTGTCACCAAATTAGGGTTTTGGTCGACCAGGGCCTCCAGATGGAAATTTTTCATCTGGGCACAAGCCAATGATCCAAAACATAACCTAATATACTTCATGGGACCTCATGGACCCAATCATCAAGTCAATTTTGCCTCAGGGGATGCATTCATCAAAAATCAGGAATTAGGGTTTCTTGACCTAATTCACCCCTAAATTGACTTTTGGTGCAAATCATGAGCCAAGACCTCAAGAGAGGGTTTGAGGGTCTCTAATGAACTATATTGATCCATTTGGAACAATAGATTAATGCAAGAAGCTTGAGCAACAAGTCTCAATTTCATCTGCACCACAACTAGGGTTTTAAGGGAAAAGTCAACTGTAACTTTGACTTTTGACCAGGACATGCTCCCAAGCCCTAAGACATGATTAAATATACCCTATGACACCCATGGAACATATCCATCAAGTTTGATTTAGGTCAAGGACATGATTTCCTGAAGAATTACACAGTTTGGAATTCATTTGATAAAAAGTCAACTGTGCACAAAAGTCAACTTTGACTTTTTGAGATTTTTCACCAAAATGGATTTTTAACCCTAAAATGATGTTAATGTATGATTTGAATCATCATTCATCAAGAAAAATCAAGAAAAGTTGGATAACTTGTAAAAGGGGTAACCATAAAAACTTAGAAAATTTTCTAAGTTAAAAATAAAGTGACAAGGGTACCAACTTTGGAGGATCATAACTCCTAAACCACAAACCCATTTTTCCTCATCCAAAGATGGATTTGTAGCCCTCATTACCCTCTACAAAAACTTCAACTAGACCTAAGTCCAATTCATTAAGGATTTTGAGTTATGGAGTGATCAAAATGGCTGAAAAATGAAAATGTCACTTTTTCCAACACTTAGTTAAATTTTCACTAAGTCCAAATCTGTCTTCATTTTTTCCAAATGTAGGGGGATTTTTCACTTGGATTCAAAAGAGATCAAAACCAAACATGTTCAAACAGTTGTTGTGTCATGTAAGGGCTTTCCAAAATGGCCAAGAACATTACCAAATTCCATTTGGGCTATGAGTTATGACATTGTCAAATTGCCTTGTTGAAATCTGTCAAGGCAAGGCAAAATTTGCATTTTTGCTCGATTTGCCAAAATTGTGCAAATCCAAACACTCCTATCCACTTGGACACATCAGAGGATTGAATCTAAAGGGGACAATCACTGAGCCAAGCCTCCAAAGTCTTTGGAACAAGAAATAGCATGTTGAACCTAGAATGGCCAAAATAGGGACAAGACTCCAATTTTGGATTGGAGCATTCAATGGAAGCATCAAGGTGGCATGGACTGAGCCATTTTCATTTGAATTCAGTCAAGACTTATCCAAGACCAAGGGAACCAACAACCTGTGCCCTAACCTCTAGTCAATGGCTAGAGGAGACTTGAACTTCCATTGGCCAACATTGAACAAACCTACTCAGCAGTTGCCATTCACTATTCCTTGCAAAACAAACTTGCTCTACTATAAATAGAGCTCAATTGTGATCAGTTTAAGTACACCAAAGGCCTACAACACTTGCCTTTCTCAAAATATCTTTCTCTTGGCAAAAATGCCTTTCTTAGCAAGGTAGCTATCGGGTTTTGAGCTAGAGGGCAATTCCACTTAAACCAATCACTCACACACCTCACATACATCACATATGAGCTGATCAAACACTTAAACAACAACTGGAACACTGATTTCTCAGAATCACCAGTCAATTGCTCAAGGTTTTAACCAAAGTACAATTGAGATGCCATGAAGTGATCCGGCCAATTTCAATTAAGTCCAAGCATTCAAACACACTCCATAGGGTGTAGGGAAGCTGTTCAGATCATCACCACTCATCTGTAACACCTCCAAATCAAAAATCACATTGTACTTGCTGTCATGGCCTAGAGGTAAGCATATACTTGGTCATCTCTCAATCTATGCATATTTCCTCGCACAATAATTTGGCCATACGTTCATAATCATGCATAGAATGTTTCCCCTCAATTAATTGCATTGTTTGAATCGTGTATCAAAAATCCCAGCCTTCATGCAGAAATTAGGGTTCTTGAGGATTTTTCGTGATTTCTTGTTATATGTTTAATTTAAATGAAATTAAATGTCATAGACATGATCGTGAGGTTGAAACGAGTTGATTGGTATGTGGATGGCATGATATAATCAAGTATTCAGTAAGATTGGATAGAAAATGCAAATCTGGCCAAACCCAGAACACGCGCGTGTTCTTGGTGTGTTCTTGGCGCCATTTCTTTCAAATTCAAATATTTGAATTTTGTGATTTTATTTAATTGATTCAAAAATTAATTTCTCTCTGAGTTTTAATGATTTTGAGTTGATTCATTTTTTAATAATTCACAAAAATGTTAAAATATTTTATTTTATCAAAAAATCCCAAAAATATTATTTATTTCATATAATTGATATTTTTGCAAATAATTAATGTTTTAATTGTTTTTAACATTTAAAATATTTTTTCCACCTTGATTTTTGCAACTTTTAATGCTTTCTAATTATTTTGTAGGTCAATACTTAATTTTTGAAACATTAATCCAAGATCACAATTTATTTTTCCTATGTTAAACATTTTTTATCATTTTAATTGAATTTTTATTCAATTAAAACACATTTTGAAAACAAATTAGGGTTTTTGGATTAATTCAACCCTCATAAATCATTTTCAAAATTTTTGGGCCTGTAATAGAGTGTAAGACCCAATCCTTTTTTTGACCAAATCATTTTTGGGCCTCAGTGTATTGTATAAGTTCCGATACCGTCAAAAACAAACGGCGCGATCGTCGCCTTTTAAAAAAACCATGGGCCTCTCCTCGAGCTATAAGACCCATTTAAAACTTTTTGGGCCTCTAATAGAGTGTAAGACCCAACCCCTCTTTTAACCAAAACATTTTGGGCCTCACTTATTGTATAAGTCCCTTAGCGTTAAAAGAAAATCTCGGCGCGATCGCCATTTTTAAACGGAAAAATCATCTGGGCCTACCCTCGTGTTATAAGCCCCATTCTTTTTCTTTAAACTTTTTGGGCCTCTTGAGAGAGTGTAAGACCCATCCCTTTATGCAGAAAACCTTTTTGGGCCTCAGTCACCTGTATAAGTCCCTCTGTACAAATTCAAACAGTGCAATCACTGATAAAACCCTGGGCCTCTCCTTGAGCTGTAAGTCCCAAATCTTTCTTTTTCAAAGCACTTTCTCCTTTGATTTTGAATATACTGTTGTTTTCAATCTTTCTTTGTTGAATAACTAACCAAACAGCAAGGAAGCTCTACAACCGAGTAAGTGTTTATCCGCTTTCATTTACCGCTTTCATACATATATAACGGTATTATGGGGCTGTTTCGCTGTAAGACTTCTTTCATAAACTCATATCAACTGTGTAACAATAGTATAGATATTTAGAGTTTCCTCGACAACTACGTCTAGCATTAAGCTTGTTGATCACTCTTAGAAATAGTCTAAACTAGATCCCCATAGGATTACCAGACACAGTCTTCCCTCCTCTCGGGGTTAAACAATATGGAGATATGAAAGGCAGCATTCTCTGTGAACCCTTTCATAGACTGTCACTCATAGAAGTTGTCAAGAAACTCTATTCCCCAGAGATGATCTTTTCTTCGTGAATGGCATCTCTTGAGTTTCTTCCAAATTCACGGACTTTCCTGGCTTGATCTATTCTCGGTGAATGGCATGTCTTGAACTTCTCGGGGTTTGGGGACCCACGGGCTTCTTAAAAGCACATTGTCAAAGAAACTCTATTCCCCAGAGATGATCTCTTCTCCGTGAATTGCATCTCTTGAGTTTCTTCCAAATTATCGGACTTTCCTGGCTTGATCTATTCTTGGTGAATAGCCTATCTTGAACTTCTCGGGGTTTGGGGACCCACAGGCTTCTTAAAAGCATTTGTCAAGAAACTCTACTCCCCAGAGATGATCTTTTCTCCGTGAATGGCATCTCTTGAGTTTCTTCAAAATTCTCGAACTTTCCTGACTTGATATATTCCTTGTGAATAGCTTGCCTTGAATTTCTCAGGATTTGGAGACCCATTGGCTTCTTAAAAGCAATCAGCCTCCTCTTGGGCATTATACAAGGACCCGCAGGCTTCCTAAAAGCAACCTCGCCTCCTCTTGGGCTTAGTACAAGGACCCATCGGCTTCTTAGAAGTATTCACAGCCTCCTCTTAGGCTTCGTATAATGATCTCTTCCTCCGGGAATGATATCCTTCTCTTGGACATCGTACAAGGACCCGTCGGCTTCTTAAAAGTTTTCAGCCTCCTCTTGGGCTTCGTACAAATTTTCCCGATGACCTCCTAAAGGTATAGGAACAGAACTTAATCATCTGCATAGAACAGTCCTTTCAAAGAGTCTACTACTGTTTCTCAAAGCATAGTACAAAAGATGAAACTCTAGACTTGGACAGTCTAATTTCCTTGAGTCTCAAAGACATTCTCAAGTGACCCCCTTCCCCAAAATAGGAAGGAAACCCGTAGACTCGGACAGTCTCAATACCCTTCGGATTTACCAATTCCTTAAAGAACGGGAACAACCCGGATCCTTGAAACAAATCCTTGAGTACAGTGTTGCTCATATAAGAACTGATTTTCTCTTTCAAACTCAACATATTGGACCTGTCACTCAACTGAAACAGTCACCATAGCCTCCCTCTTGGGCTTTGTACAATGATTCTCCCCAGCGGAGTCAAAAAACATTTAGCCTCTCTCTCGGGCTTCGTACGAGACACATAAGAGACTCCCTTGTTGAGTCCATCATCCCTTTCGCCTCCATCTCAGGCTTTATACGAGATACAAAAAGGTTCTTATTAAGCCAAACAAACAACAACCTCCATCTCGGGCTTCGTACGAGATACAAAACACTCTCTTGTTGAGTCAAATAGCCTCCATCTCGGGCTTTATACGAGATACCAAAAGACTTCATCGTCGAGTCAAAACCTTTTAGCCTCTCTCTCGGGCTTTATACGAGACACATATTAGCCTCCTCTTAGGCTTTGTATTAGAAAACCACTGGTTGATCCGGTCAACCTTTTAGCATCAATGTTGTGCCTCGTTCACAGTACACAAACATCAACAACTCCCTTCATCTAATTGCTGTAAGCGGCAAGCCTCTGGATCATCTACATCCATGCCACTGTCCGTCTTTTAGCATGAGAAATTCCTAAGGAAATATGGCATTGCTCTAAACTGAGTTAAAGTTTTCTCCTTCAGGTTGGAAATCCCCTATAAAGGAAATTATGGCATTTCCGGATTCACAAATCCCGGTTAAAGTAATTCTCCTTTATAAACATTTGTCATAGATAAACCCCTCTTTAGAGATGACAAATTCTCTCTGAAGTCAACACCCTTTTAGCTTCATATCTTGGGCTTCGAACAAGATACAAATAAACCCTTTAGCTTCACATCTTGGGCTTTGAACAAGATACAAACCACTTTTTCGCTTCACGTCTTGGGCTTTGAACAAGACACTAAAAACAACCATTTCCTCCCATAGAATAGGAGGAACTACGAACGCTCTGGTTTCCCTGTTTCGGTAAACGGGAATACGTAGGCATAAGATTGAAAGAAAAATCTTAGCGAGCACACTAAACAAAAACCCAAAATCCCATACTCTCATGTATCTACCAGAAAGCATCAGTCCTAACATCCTAATCCTCGTTCCCCGCCAGAAAATCCAAGAAAGAAAGAAAACCGTATTGGCGAAAATACAAATAACCAGTACAAAGGCCCCCCCACATTGATAGCATTCGTAACCTAACAGACCGCTATTTAAACTCAGTATGCAAAGCAGGGTTAATTGGAGACATCTATTTCCCTTCCTTCATCAGCTTTAATAGGATAAAAAATGAACCGACCTGTAGTAAGTTCAACCGCAGAGAGCGACCAACGCTTAAGAACCGCGTCCAAAATTGCTCGCTACAGATGGTAACGACAAGTTTGATCCGCTTTGAACCAAAAAGGCGGATTTTCCAGTATTGTAAGAGGATACCTGGTTTGGACGTGCACCTTGGCCAGTAGAAGTGGAAATAGTTCTGCGTACAACATTGGTATAGGGCTAAACCCTGATGGTTGTGTCGTACGATTGTTGTGTTCTACTATGGTCGAGCCTGCTGAAGAGGCTGTTGCGGCCTTTGCTGATACTGTTGTTGACTTTGTTGGCTTTGAGCAACCTGGGGTTGATAAGTCAGAGTTGGCGCAGGATTGATAGCGGGAGTTATCGCTGCTACTGGTTGATACCTTCGTCTTTGCTTTCCCAGAGAGATATTATTGATCTTCTGTTCTTTCTTCTTTTGGAAAGCACTACCGTATCTTTTGGTACTGCCAGATGGATCTGCATCTTTGACCAATTATCCTTCTTGGACTGCTTCCTCAAGGCGTACTCCCATGTTTACCATCTCAGTGAAGTCACTGGGTGCACTGGCGACCATTCGGGCGTAATAGAATGAGCTTAAGGTTTTCAAAATGATCTTTGTCATCTCTTTTTCCTCAAGAGGGGGACAAATCTGGACGGCAATTTCACGCCATCTCTGAGCATATTCCTTAAATGTCTCTTTGTCCTTTTGTGAAATTGCTCTGAGCTGATCTCTATCTGGTGTCATATCCAGGTTGTATTTATATTGCTAAACGAAGGCAGCACTGAGATCTCTGAAAATACTGATCTTGGTGCGATTTAAACCCATGTACCATTTGAGTGCGGCACCGGTTAAACTGTCTTAAAAGTAATGGATCAGTAGGTGTTGATTTTTCGTCTGAGTTGACATTTTTTGAGCGTACATCACTAAATGAATTTAAGGGCAAGAGTTTCCTTTGTATTTTTCAAAGTCAGGCACCTTAAATTTGTGCCGGATTTTGACATTAGGGACCAGACAGAGGTATGCGGCGTCCTTTCCGAATAAGTCTTGACCGTGAATGGCATGCAGTTCCTTCTGCATTTCCAAGAACTGCTCTTGGAACTCATTCATCCTTTCATTCTTGTCTCCGTTTCCACTAGAGATTGCTTGTGGAATCTGTCCTTCCGGGACAGTGTGTACTACTGATTGTGGTATAGACATTATAGCTGTGACTCTTGGCGCTTTAGTGTCCTGAAGTTTGTAACCTTCAGGAGTGGCGGTCGTAACCCTTGCATCTTCACTTTCTTGAAGTTTGTAACCTTCAGGACAAGTGGCTCCTGCTACAATTTGTGGGTCTTCAGTGACCGGCGGGATGTATCCTTCAGATATAAAGTTGAGAGGCATGCCCCAGGGACGACCCTTAGGCACTTTATACCGATGATGATTCTCATGTGTCTCAACTAAGGGCATAGATGTGATCTCCAAGATTACAGTCCTTTGACATTGCCCCTGAGCTGCTGCCAGGGATTGCATGTCACTGTAAAGTTTTTGCAGATCTTCCTTAAGAGCGTCGATTTCTTCTCTCAGCTCTTGGTTCTCTTCCTCGAGATCGTCCATTTTTTTTTGTCGACTGGCTCGAGTATTGTATGAGCAAGACAATTTGACTCTAGAATTGTGACACGTGCGTGAGACTCAAGAGAATGCGTTATGTGAGAATGATGAGTGCAATGACATATTTTTTAGTTTTTGTTTTAATCAAAAAGAAACTTCAACAAATGAATTGGAAATATCGTACAGAGAGGGGGAAGCCCTTTTTATTGAAATCGAAAGATTGCAGTATGTTACAAAGAAAAGTACATTATTTTACAAAGTTCTGGTAAAGGAAATATCTAAGCTCATGGATCCTGAGTCCTCTCTGAAGAGAGCTCAGATGTTAGTTCTGGTAGTTTCCTTTTCTTCGACCGAGGCTCTTCAACCATTGTCGGGTTGTCAGCTCTTTGCCAAGTGAAAGAAGCGAGCAAATTCTTTTGGTCTTCTTGACTTTCCATAGCATGTTGTTCTAATATTTCAATCAAAGCATCCTTTTCTTTTAACAGCTCCTGAATTTTGGTACACTCTACATTGAGGATTTGGTACTTGTTTTTCCAAGAGCTCTTCTCCCGTTGAACTTTTTTCAGAGCGACCTGGAGTTTTTCCCTATTAGACATGAAATAAAGGACAGATTCCTTTAATAGAAAAACTTATTGACGAGTGTAAGGCATCCTCAGCTTGAGGGCTCTAGTTTGCACCCAGTGGAGATAAGGATCCATGGAGATACATACTGGTTTTCGTAGAGACTCTCTTCCTTTCTGTAGCACGATTTTTGTGGTTTCGAATCACTATTGCTTTGGTACTACAGTTTGATTCATTTTTTATCCTATGAAGCTGATTAAGGAAGCGAAATAGATGTCTCCAACTAACCATGCTTGCATACTGAGTTTAAACAGATGACTGTTGGTTTACAGATGCTATCAAAATAGGGGGGTCTGTCTTAGGTTATTTTGCTTAAGAATACAGTGTTTGGACTATTTGTGAGGCTTTTGGTAAGGTGTTAGGTCTGATGCTTTTTTGATTGATGTATGGAGGTACTGGACTTTGAGTTTTTTATTAGTATGCTCGCTAAGATTTTGCAATCTTATGCCTACGTATTCCCGTTTAACGAAACAGGGAAATTAGAGCGATCGTAGTTCCCTCCTATTTTAAGGGAGGAAAAAGATGATTTGGTGTCTTGTTCAAAGCCTAAGATTGAAGCTAAAAGTGATTTGTATCTTTTTCAAAGCCCAAGATATGAAGCCAAAGGGTTTTTTGTGTCTTGTTCAAAGCCCAAGATTGAAACTAAAAGGTTTGACTGAGAGAGAACTTGTCATCTCTAAAGAGGAACTGTTGATGTTCGTATGCATTGACTAAAGCACAAGTATGATGCTAAAAGGTTGATTGACTCAACCGGGGATTTCTCTATACGAAGCCTAAGAGGAAGCTATTGACCCAACAAGAGGGTGTTTATTATTTGTCTCATACGAAGCCTGGGATAGAGGCTAAAAGGGTTGACTCAACAAGAGAGTACTAACAAGTGGCTGACTCAACAAGAGAGTGCTTTTATTTGTCTTGTACGAAGCCCAAGACGGAGGCTAAAAAGTTTGACTCAACAAGAGAGTACTTTTATCTATCTTATACGAAGCCCAAGACGGAGGCTAAAAAGGTTGACTCAACAAGAGAGTCGGACAAGTTGATTGACTCAACGAGAGAGTCTTTTATATGTCTTGTACGAAGCCCAAGATGGAGGCTAAAAAGGTTTGAATCAATAAGAGAGTACCTTTATCTGTCTTATACGAAGCCCAAGACGGAGGTTAAAAAAGTTGACTCAACAAGAGAGTCTGACAAGTTGATTGACTCAACAAGAGAGTCTTTTATACTCAACAAGAGAGTGATTTGATGTCTCGTACGAAGCCCGAGATAGAGGCTAAAAGGAAAGTGACTCAATAAGAGAGTCTTGAAAAGTGAGGGACTCAACAAGAGAGTCTGAAAAGGTTAACTCCGCTAGTGGGAATCATTGTACAAAGCCCAAGAGGAGGCTGACTTTGCTGAGGAATGATCATTATACAAAGCCTAAGAGGAGGCTATACTTCTGCCGGGGATTCTGGAGATCCCGAGGCAGGTCCAAGAAGGGAATCAATCCTTGCAGGGGAATGCAAAAGGAATTGATAGATCAGAAACCTTGAGGCTCTGGTTTGAGATAGTGTTAAGCTGACCCGGGTTGGGGAATTTTGGGAGAATGACGGGGTTATAGAACCCGCAAAGTTTTAACTCGGCTGGAGATTAATCCAGAATCCGGGGTTTCTCCTATGTTTGAAAGGTGCTTGAGAATGTCTTCGAGACTCAAGGTTTTGACTCCTTTTAGAAAGATAGCTCTAACGAAGGATGACTAAGTTCTGTCCTATACCTTTAGGAGGTCGTGAAAGTCCTTGTACGAAGCCCAAGATAAGGCATGAAAACTTTTAAGAAGCCGAAGGGTCCTTGTACAATGCCCAAGAGGAGGCGGGGATGCTTTTAAGAAGCCTGTGGGTCCCCAAACCAAGAGAAATTCAAGAAATGCAATTCACAGAGAAGAGATCATTCCAGGAAAGTTCGAGAATTTGGAAGAAAATCAAGAGATGCTATTCACGTATAATAGATCAACTCTGGGGAGTAGAGTTTCTTTGACAATTTCTAAGGGTGACAGTCTGAGAAAAGGTTCACTAAGAATACTGCCTTTCTCTTTATTCCATATTGTTTAACCCCAAGAGAAGGGAAGATTGTATCTCGAATCCTAGGGGGATCTAGTTTTGTTTGTATTCGAGAGTGACCAACAGGCTTTACCTAGTTCTAGACGTAGTTGCCGGGGAAAACTCTAAATAACTATACTAGTATTACACAGTGGATATATGACAAGTATATAAAAGGATGTGAAAGAAGGCTTACAGTGAAACAGCCCCACAATACAATTATATACATATGAGAGTGGTAAATGAAAGCGGATAAACACTTACCCGTTGTAGAGCTTCCATGCTATTTTGTTAGTTGTTCAACAAAGAAATTAAAGAAAGTTTTGATAACAACAAATATTTGAATTCAAAATCAAAGGAGAAAGTGCTTTGAAAAGATTGTTGGGGCTTACAGCTCAAGGAGAGGCCCAAGTTTTAACGATGATCGCACCGTTGTCTTGAAAACTGTATAGAGGGACTTATACTATATGTGAGGCCCAAAAAGTTTTTATGTACAAGAGATGGGACTTACAACTCAAGGAGAGACCCAGGGTTATTTGTTTGAAAACGGTGATCGCGTCGAGGTTTTTGAAAACACCGTTGGACTTATACTCTATTAGAGGCCCAAAGAGTTTGAAAATGAATAAAGATGGGTCTTATAGCTCAAGGAGAAGCCTAGTTGATTTTGTTAAAAAGGTGACGATCGCGCCGAACGTTAGAAAATATACAGAGGGACTTATACAATGTGTGAGGCCCAAAAGGTATTATTTACAAAGGGGTTGGGTCTTACACTCTATTAGAGGCCCATGAGTGTTTGAAAATGATTGATGAGGGTTGAATTAATCAAAACCCTAACTTTGTTTAAAAAGGAATTAATTTTGTTAAAAAAATTAATAAAAAGTATTGAAAACATGTGAAAAATGAGTGGTGATCTTGGATCAATGTTTCAAAAATCATGTTTATATCCACAAAATTATTGGAAACTAATTAAATTTGGAAAATCAAGGAGGAAAAAGTATTTTAAATGTTAAAAAACTAATAAAAGATTAATTCTTTCCAAAAATATCAAGTATATGAAATAAATAATATTTTTGGGAATTTTTGGCAAAATAAAATATTTTAACATTTTTGTGAATTATTAAAAAAAGAATCAACTCAAAATCATTAAAACTCAGAGAGAAATTAATTTTTGAATCAATTAAATAAAATCACAAAACTCAAATATTCAAATTTGTGAAAAAGGCGCCAAAAACATGTGCCAAGAACACACGCGAAGGGAGTTTTGCTCAGATTTGCATTTTCTATCCAATCTCACTGAATACTTGATGAAATCACACAATCCACATATCAATCTGCTCGTTTTCACCTCACGATCATGTCTATGGTCTTTAATTTCATTTATTTTAAGCATGGAATAAGAAATCAAGACAAAACCTCAAGAACCCTAAAATTTGCATGAAGGCTGAGAATTTTGATACACGATTCAAGCAAAGCAATTAATTGAGGGGAAACATTCTATGCATGATCATGAACATTTGGCAAAAGTATTGTGCAAGGAACTATGCATAGATTAAGAGATGACCAAGTTTAGGCTTACTTGAAGGTCGTGACAACAAGATCAATGTGATTTTTGAGTTAGAGGTGTTACAGATAAGTTGTGATGATCTGGACAGCTTCCCTACACCATGTGGAGTGTGTTTGAATGCTTGGACTTGATTGGAAATGGCTGGATCACTTCATGGCATCTCAACTGCAACTTGGTTGAAAACTTGAGCAACTGGCTGGTGATTCTGAGAAATCAGTGTTACAGTTGTGTGTTTAGTGTTTGATCAGCTCACATATGATGTTTGTGAGGTGTTAGAGCAATTGGTTTGAGTGGAATTGCTCTCTACTGAAAAATTTGATAGTGACTTGCTAAGAAAGGCATTTTTTATAGTGAGAAGATGATTTTGAGAAAGGCAAGTGTTGTAGGCCTTTGGTGAACTTAAACTGAGCACAAATGAGCTTTATTTATAGTAGAGTAAGTTTGTTTTGCAAGCAATAGTGAATGGCAACTGCAGCAGCTCATTGTCCAATTGCATCACTTTGGAATCTTAAGTCTCCTCTAGCCATTGACTAGAGGTTAGAGCACAGGCTTTTGGTTACCTAGTTCAGAGATCATCCTTGACTCATTCAGTTGAAAAAGGCTCAGTTCGTGTCACCTTGGTGCATCCATTGAATGCTCCAAAACAAAATTGGAGTCTTGTCCCCCTTTTAGGCATTTTTAGGTTTGGTTTAGGAGGCTTATGGATCAGTGTTTGTTCCTCATTGGTCTCTCCCTGAGGTATTCAGATGGATAAACTTGTTTGCCATTTGCACAATTTGATCAAAACGAGTAAATTACACAAATCTGCCTTGCCATGACAATTGCATCAAGATATATTGCCACTGTCATAACTCTTGGCTCAAATGGAATTTGATGGAGTTCTTGGCCATTTTGGAAAGCTCTCATATGATACAATATATGTGTGATCATAGTTTGTCTTGACACTTTTTGGATCCAAGTGAAAAATTCCCCTACATTTTGAAAAAAGTGAAACAGATTCTTACTTAGTGAAAATTTCACTAAGTGTTGGAAAAATGTCATTTTCATGTTTTTTGCCATTTTGGTCACTCCATAACTTAAAATCCATGGAGAATTGGAATGAGATGTAGTTGACACTTTTAAAGTATGCCATGAGAGCGACAAATCCAGCTTTGGACCATCCAAAATGGTTGCTTGGATCACAAGTTATGATCCTTAGAAGTTGGTTCCCTAGCCACTTTGTTCCATAACTTAGAAAATTTCAAAGTTTTTTTATGGTTACCCCTTTTACAAGTTATCCCACTTTTCTTGATTTTTCTTAATGGGTGATGATCCCAATCACACATTAACATCATTTTAGGGTTAGGGAACCATAATTGATCAAAAAATCAAAAAGTCAAACTTTGACTTTTGGGCACCGTTGACTTTTTATCAGATGAATTCCAAATTGTGCGATCCTCTATGAAATTAAGTTATTGACCTAAATCAAACTTGATGGATTGATTTCATAGGTGTTATAGGGTGTATTTAATCATGTCCCAAGGTTTGGGAGCATGTCTTGGTCAAAAGTCAAAAACACAGTTGACTTTTTTCCACGAAACATTAACTGTGGTTCTGGTGAACTTGAAACTTGTGAATCAAGCTTCTTGGATCAATCCATTGTTGGAAATGGATCCATGTAGTGTATTAGAGTCCCTTAAATCATGTCTTGAGGTCTTGGCTCATTTTTTGTCCCAAAAGTCAACTTAGGGGTGAATTAGGTCAAGAAACCCTAATTCCTTATTTTTTTTATGAATGCATCCCCTGAGGCTAAATTGAATTGATGACGGGGTCCATGAGGTCCCTTGGAGTATCTTGGGTCATGTTTTGAAGCATTGGCTCATGCCTAGAGGAAAATTTCCATCTGGAGGCCCTGGTCGACCAAAACTCTAATTTGGTGACACTGGCGATCTTGAGGCTTAATCCACTTGGAATGTTGCAGCCTTATGCTTGATTCCTATTGTGGGAGTCATATTGATCCTTTATGAATGTTTGAGAGGTTAGACAAGTTGAACATCATCTCATTCCTTGACTGATCCTTTGTCTAAGAGCTCTGAGAGGGCTTACAACCCTAGTCCTTGATTATAGTGAATGCTCAACAATTCTTGGGGAGATTGATGAGGCATAAACGTACATCCCTATTATGATGATGATTTATACAAAGATGGGAAATCTTAGTGGTCAAAATTTGGGGTATGACAAATGCCCCTATTTAATCTTCTTGGACCCGAAGGTGTGAATGGCGAAGGTATTTGGGCATTCGAGGTGCAAGATGATTAAATATCGGAATACCCGAAATTTTGACAGTGGTTAGGAATGGTAGTTTACGCATTCATCTTCTTTTGCTAAGCAATAATGCTTAGAAAAGGTCAAAACTTCCCCTTGATCCTGGTCTTCAGCCAGGGAACTGGTCTCAGTTTCTGATATAAACTTCCCCTCGATCCTGGTTTCCTACCAAGGATATGGTCTCATTTTCTTTTGTAAACTTCCCCTCGATCCTGGTCTTCAGCCAAGGAACTGGTCTCAGTTTCTTTTGTAAACTTCCTCTCGATCTTGGTCGTCGGCCAAGGAACTGGTCTCAGTTTCTTTTGTCAATAAACTTTATTGACAAGGGACGCTATTAGTATCGGTTTTCCTCAAACTTCTTGCCGAATTTTCCTGGGGATACGCCATTTGATGGGAAAAACTTTTGACGTCAGACTTGCTGGGGAAACCCATTGGTCTGAGCTGTAGAGGTGTACAAACTTCTCTGTTGGAGATGCCATTTGCCGACTCTACTATGGAAAACGAGTCTCTTGAGAGACTGCTTTCTGCTTGGGGATATTACATCATACTTTTCCCGAGACCTTCTCGAATAAATGCCATACAATGTACCCCCAATTTTGAGGTGCTGATGACTTCCGTGACATTGATTTTCTGGAGAGAAGAACCACTGTGTTGCTGAGAGTCTTTAGTTGTGAGGCTCTCTCTGGGATTTTCCTTAATTCGGGAAAGCAAAGATATCATCTTCAATGGAAATGAGTGACGTTTGTCGAGAGTTTTCTTGTTTTTTAGAGGTTCAAGTTATCAAAGTGGTCGAGGATTGCCTCTAACCCAGAAATAAACCGGAGAAGAGATTGTTCAGACGAAACACTTCCTGACAAGGAAAGAACTGACAACTCGATTGAGAGGACTTTTATCACCAGGGGGTAAGACCGACCGGAGTGATAGTGATGCAATATGAATATGAATGTAAATCAATAATGCATGATGTATGTATGTATATGCTGACAACACTGACGCGACATACAAACTAGTGGATGAACACGACTGGATACTCGAATACTGCGGGGGACGAAGAGGTGTCATTTGTTTAAGATAGCAATTCTGCCTTGCTTAGGAGAGATAATCCCTGCGGGGAAAACCGTTGGTCGGGCTTAGGAGATAAGAACTCGGCCGGGGGGGTGTCAGATGAAACATGGTCTCTGACACTGCTGATCCTTTATGCAGGCGTGCTGGTTTAGAAGGAGTACATTGATTCTGCACTTTGAAGCTCGATTACTTCTAGAGAAGTGATCGATGTTCAACAATCAAAAGAAATTTCCTTCTTTATTTTAAAAGCAGAAAAAATTTTGACGATTAAGTTCATTTTTGTTTTGTTTCAAGAATCGTTAATCATGTTAAAACGTCGTTCTGTAAAGCTAAAACAAATAAGAATTGCAAACAAAGGCACAAGGACTCAAATTTTACTCATAGGATGGAAATCAGCCAAGCGCGTGATTCCATGGAGTATTTACAAAGTTAGAAAATGGTAATTTAAGGGAAAAAGGCTTCATTGAAACATAACAACCGATATCCTTCTACCAACTTTAAATTTTGGGCATCCTGAGTTTCCGTCGAAGATGACCTTGACTAGGGTTCCTGATGGATGGCATGACTGCTGCTGAGGATTTACCCGTGTCAGACGTAGTTACTTGCCATGAATCCCTAACTTTTGTCTGGATTGTACTTTGAAATTTCCAATCCACCGAGATGATTTTTGATCATGTCTCTAATTTTTGCCTGGACCGCCCTTTCGGGTTTTCAATCCACCGAGACGTTTTTTTTAGGCGAAGTATTTCTTGACTACGTCAACATTCGTGGGGTAGGCAAACTCCTCTCCTTCCATGGGTGTGAGTCTCAGGGCACCGCTTGAGAAAGCTTTCTTGACCACATAGGGGACATTATAGTTCGGGGTCCATTTTCTCCGAGAATCGGTGAGAAATTATTGTATCTTCTTGAGCACAAGGTCTCCTTTCCTGAAGACACGAGGTCGGACCTTTTTCTCAAACATTTTCTTCATTCTTTGCTGATATAACTGACCGTGGCATAGTGCCGTTATTCGCTTTTCTCCGATCAGATTGAGTTCATCGTGCCGACTTTGAAACCATTATGCCTCTGTTAGCTTGGCTTCCATCAATACCCGGATTGATGGGATCTCTACTTCTATGGGGAGCACGGCTTCCATGCCATATACTATAGAGAAAGGGGTTGCCCCTATTGAAGTGCGGACAGATGTACGATAACCGTGCAGGGCAAAGGGTAGCATCTCGTGCCAGTCTTTGTAGGTTACAACCATCTTCTGAACAATCTTCTTGATGTTCTTGTTAGCCGCTTTTACCGCTCCGTTCATATTAGGTCGGTAGGGAGATGAGTTATGGTGTTCGATTTTGAACTTTGCGCACAACTCTTTCGTCATCTTGTTGTACAAGTTAGATTCATTATCAGTAATGATCTGGCTAGGAACACCATAACGGTAGATGATATTGTTTTTGATAAATCGGACCACCACTTGTCGGGTTACATCAGCGTATGACGCTGCTTCGACCCACTTGGTGAAGAAATCAATGGCTACCAGGATGAACCGATGTCCGTTCGAAGCTCTGGGTTCGATCATGCCAATCATGTCGATTCCCCATATGGAAAAAGGCCATGGGGAAGAGAGAAATTTGAGATGCGTTGGCGGTACATGGATTTTGTATGAGTATATCTGACACTTGTGACATCTCCTCATGTACTTGTAGTAATCGGATTCCATTGTCAGCCAATAGTACCCTGCTCTCAGAATTTTTCTCGCCATTGTGTGTCTGTTGGCATGAGTGCCAAAGGATCCTTCGTGAATTTCTTTTATCAGCATATTTGCTTCTGGTCTGTCTACACATCGAAGCAAGACCATGTCAAAGTTCCTTTTATAGAGTGTATCACCGCTCAGGAAGAAACTGCCTGCTAGCCTTCTGAGAGTCTTCCTGTCTTTTCTGGATGCCCCAGGTGGGTACTCTTGTTTCTAAAGGAAGCATTTGATATCGTAATACCAAGGTTTGTCATCTATGACTGCTTCAATCGTGAAGACGTAGGCAAGCCTCTCAAGGCGCATTATGTCAATCTTAGGTATGTCGTTCCATTGACCTACACTAATCATGGAAGAGAAAGTGGCTAATACATCAGCCATGTGATTCTTTTCACGAGGGATATGGTGAAACTCGATTATATTGAAGAATGGTAACAACCTTCTCGAGTAATCTTTGTAAGGAATCAGTCCTGATTTGTATGTGTTCCAATCTCCTTTGATCTGATCGATAACCAGGGCTGAGTCGCCATATACATCCAAGTTCTTGATCCTTAAGTCGATCGCTTCTTCGAGACCCATGATACAAACTTCATATTCGGCCTCATTGTTTGTGCACTTGAATGTCAATATGGCAGTGAAAGGAATGTGGGTACCCTGAGGTGTTATGATGATTGCCCCAATCCTCTTTCCATAATGATTGACAGCTCCGTCAAAAATTAGTCCCCATTGGGAACCTGGTTCTGGCCCTTCACTGGGTAGCGGTTTAGCTCAATCTTTCATCTTTAAATACATGACATCTTTGTCTGGGAAGTCGAACCCGACTGATTCTTGATCGCTAATCGGTTGATTAGCCAAATTATCGGCTAAAATACTTCCTTTAACTGTTTTCTGAGTGTGGTACTCGATGTCGTATTCTGATAACATCTGCCAACGGGCTATTCTCCACGTGAGAGCAGGCTTTTCAAAGACGTACTTGATTGGATCCATTTCGGAGATTAACCAAGTAGTGTGACGAATCATGTACTGGCAAAGACGTTTGGCTGCCCAAGTCAGAGCACAGCAAGTTTTCTCAAGCATAGTGTACCGAGTTTCACAGTCAGTGAATTTCTTGCTCAAATAGTAAATGGCAGACTCTTTCCTTTTCGTTTCATCTTGTTGGCCAAGTACACAACCCATTGAGTCTTCCAAGACTACTAAGTAGATGATCAGTGGTCTTCCTTCCACTGGAGGTGATAGAATCGGTGGATTCAACAGGTATTCCTTGATACTGTCGAAGGCGGTTTGGCAATATTCTGTCCAAACGCAATCCTGATTCTTTTTTAGTAATTTGAAAATCGTCGTGCACGTCGCTGTCATGAGGAATATAAATCTGGAAATGTAATTCAAACGTCCCAGGAATCCCCTAACTTGTTTTTCAGTCCTCGGAGAAGGCATTTCTTGAATGGCCTTAACCTTGTCAGGATCAACCTCAATTCCTTTTTGGCTGACGATGAACCCTAAGAGTTTCCCTGAACGGACACCGAAGGTGCACTTGTTGGGATTCAAGCGGAGTTTATACTTCCTCAACCGCTCGAATAGTTTTGACAGGTGGGTCACATGCTCCTCTTCTGTTTTAGATTTGGCAATCATGTCATCGACATACACTTCTATTTCTTTGTGCATCATGTCATGGAACAGAGTAATCATGGCCCTTTGATAGGTTGCCCCGACATTCTTTAAACCGAACGACATTACCTTGTAGCAAAAGGTACTCCATGGGGTGATAAACGAAGTTTTCTCCATATCTTTCGGCGCCATTTTTATCTGATTATAGCCCGAGAATCCATCCTTTGGACTAGCCTTGTTTAGATCTCTGTAATCCACACACATTCTGACCTTTCCTTCCTTTTTCGAAACTGGTACGATGTTGGCTAACCATTGAGGATATTCTGATGTGGCAAGGAAACCCTCGTTAATCTGTTGCTGTACTTCCTCTTTGATTTTGATGGCCATGTCTGGGTGAGTTCTTCTCAACCTCTGTTTTACCGATGGACATTCTGATCTCAACGGTAGATGATGTTCCACGATGCTGGTATCCAACCCTAGCATATCCTGATAGGACTAAGCGAATACATCGGGAAACTCTTTGAGAAGCTTTATCAAATTTTCTTTGACAGTTGGACTGAGCAGTGCCCCAATCTTGACCTCTTTTCTCTCTTCTTCTGAACCCAAGTTGACCATTTCCAACGGCTCTTTATGAGGTTTAATGGACCTTTCCTCTTGTCTGAGTAATCGGGAGATCTCTTCTGGAATTTCTTCGTTATTTTCTTCTTCTGCCTAAAATACCGGGAATTCAAAGTTGGGAGAAGGCATTGGATCGTATGTTTCAATGGGGTTTAAAACAAGCAATCTGCATGACGTGATGATTGTTTTAGAAGAGATAGAGAGAATGCAAGAGTGTGTGTAGTGTAATTTCTAAAAAATGCTTGTTTGAGTTATTTGAGTTGTTTTTAGGATTACCATTTTCTGAAAAAGCGAAAAGAGAAAACAACAATTAATGCGGAAATTACATAATGACATTATTTTATTTATGAACTTGTCGATTCTTAAAACTACAGCCCTATAAAACAAAACTCTGTCACTTTGGGCGAAGCGAAGAGGGATATTTACAGAAAGTGAGCCCTATTAAAACATCTGTTTCACCTGGGCAGGGTGAAAGGTTAAGTTAAAGACGACAATTACCTAGACTTATGAACAATCTTCAGAACATTGACTGCAACCCATTGGCGGCGAACTCCTCGGTGAATCACAAAGTCTGGTACCTTCTTTCTTGATTTGTCTTCAGAAATGACGCTGATTTCTGGTGGAGCAGGATCATTGGAATCTGTCTCCCAGGCAGAGTTGTCGTAGGAGGATTCCTCAGTTGTATTTTGCATAGTATTTATGCTCTCAGGTAAATCTCCCCATCCAGCCGGCTGGATGTCCTCGAGCCTGATACGAGAGCTTTCGGGAGCAGTGTACTTGACCAAGAAGTCGTACTTTCCACTCGGTTGTCCTAAGGTGTCCCATATTTCCTTGGAACTGGAGGAGTCATCCCTTTTGATGACGTTGACCTCAGGAAAAGCATAGTTAATGAATTCTAGTCCTGCAAACTTCGTGAATTCATCATCGTGCTGGATATTTTCTGAATGCCCTGAGTGTTGATCCCATGACATGGTGGGGATGCAGGTATTCTTTTCAATGACGCTCAGCCGATTTTCATTGTTCGGCTGATTTTCTTGCCCCGAGTCTCTAGGGTACGGCTGCCAGATAGGCCGGCCATCCATAAATAATCATGGTCAACGTAGTCTTTCATCAGAGTGTTTTCCTCTAATGAGTTTGGTGGAGCACGACATCCTTCCGGATCACAATCTCCGTATATCATTTTGACATCTTGTAACGCCCACATATATATACATACATCAAAGCATATATCATACATGAATAATACGTTTGGTACTGAAATATATATATATACAAGTTCCTAGTTAACACATTGTATACACAAAATGCCCTAAATACAAAGTTCTAAAGCCTACGGCATAACGTATACAAGATGTCCTAAAAAGCACTAAGAACTAGATCAATACAATGATCTCAAAATAAAACGCCATAGCGGAAGCCATGCCATCTCAAAAGCTACGATCCGTAAGGAAAAGTCAAACCTCCTTATCCTTACCCTTCGCCGAACCTGCAGAACCTGTGATGTAAACAACAACAGTGGGGTGAGATACATCAAATCTCAATGAGTTCCCTATCCTAGAGTCCTCTCAGCTTTACAAGGTTCTAACATCCTAACTCAAGTCAAAGGGAAGGGAAAAGACTTTGAGTACACACACGTCATATAAGCATTCACACTAGTGAGCCTATCAACTCACAATAGTACCACAGTAAGTTCTGAGCCTGTTACTCCAGAATCTTACAAATCAATAACCGTACCAAGGTATCCCCTATTCCCATTCGCTTCTACGTCTAAAAGACGATTCGAGTCATGGATCCTTGTATTTACTTGGCATACGAATTGGATTCGGGATCATCGGCCCGTACACCGTGATCCGTCACTTCACACGGCCCGTACACCGTCACAAGTCTCTTTACCCGTAGGCTCCAATCGTACTATACGCGGAAATCAAACCTGCCAAGTAATTGTGCATACGTTTCAGAGGAGGTGCTCGAGTCTCATGAAACTACACCGCAAGATAAACCGGTTATTATTACTAGACACACGCCTCTGCCTCTTCTGCACAAGCGTTGTCACAATGTTATTCCACACTATCCGACAATTGTTCACGGTGATACTCCTCACTCTACCTATTTCATATTTTAACATGCATAACAATAGGAACATAGGCAATTATTCATCAATCACACAATTAAAACACATAATTCCATATATCGCATAATACGCCGATTAACGGTTCCCTCTGATTTATTTAATCGGGCATCAAAACCAGTATTTCTCCCTTCTATTAGATAGAGGTTGTTCACAGTTTCACATCGATATCAAGAATATGCAAAACGGATAAACGACGCAAAAGTTACGAAGGAAACAAAATTTCATACACAGCCATGTTCGCTAGGCGAACGTCCCAGCGAGCCTTCGCTCCAGCCTCCGCTAGGCGAAGCTCCTGGCGAATGCACAAACAGAATAAAAACAGACATAAAGTTCTCTTCGCGAACACTCTGGCGAACACTCGCCTCTCCCTTCGCCTAGCGAACAACTCAGCGAAGCAGGGCAGAACCAAACAGAGCTGAAAACACCCAAAGTTCGCTAGGCGAACGTCCCTGGCAAACACTCGCTGACCTTCGCTGGTGGGTTTGCTAGGCGAACCCTCGAAAATACATTCGCTGGGACTCGCCCCAGGTTCGCTAGGCGAAGCCTGGAAAATTCCACTTCTCCACAGCGCTGTTCTTGAACCCAAAACCACATATTTTCAATCATAACACATCCAAACCTCTTAACAGTCACTAAAACATGGTATAATCATAACAGCAAGCATTTAGCAACGATTATCTCGCATTTCATCCGTTACATTCCTGATTTTAACATAATTACTCATTTTCTCACAATTTCAACCTAACTCTAAAACACATGAAATTCTACATCTAGAGCATCTATCTAGAACCCACCTTATACAGAGGATGATGATGAAGAAGATGAGTTGATTCGATGAAGATTAGATGATGGTTGAAGATTGAATGTTCTTGAGCTTTTTCTCCTTTTCTCTCCCTTTTCCTTCCTTTCCTTTTCTTCTCCAAGTTAACTATGTTTGGAAATGAGAGAAAAGAAATGATATAGAAAATATCATCAATTAGCAACACTACTAATTGTCCAAAAAGTCTTTAAAGTCCAAATATTGAAATATCTCAGAGTCAGATAATATTAATTAGATTTACTCTAAGTCCGACAGTTACCCTAATTATCTCTGCAGATAATTTCTCAGAGCACACTGGGACTCAGTTGATCACAACTAATATTATCCAGAGTAATATAATTTACGGGGTATTACACATCTGACCTTGGTATAAATCTCGGACTCTGTGCGGGATAGAAAAAGGGCGTAGGCACTTCTTCCTGACACATATAATTGTCCTCGTTAAGATAGGACTTCCACTCTTCATCTGTATCGGAGGAGTCTCCTTCATTTATGGTATGTACTTCTTGAGTCGCTGGGTGAAGGAAACCCTCCACTATGGAAGAAGTTTTGAATGGTGTCGCGGCCGGCAAAAATATTCGAGTCGCCATCATATCTTTTTAAGGAAAATAAATGATAAACCTAAAATCCTAATCCTAAGGGTAGAGATTCCTAAGGTTCGGGAGTCGGTTAACTGAGGGGAAGGTGTTAGGCACCCCTCACCTCCATTGTGCTCAATGGGACCCTCCTTAGATTTTAGGGTATGTTTGTTTGTCGTCTAACTTGTTATTTATTTTACAAAAGAATCCTATGTTTTTTATTATTATACTCGCTAGGGTTTACGACCCTATGCCTACGTACCTCAATTTTGAAGGATCAGAGTAACCGTAGTTCACCTCCCATATTCCTACCCCCTAATCCTATTCCTAACCCTAATCCCTAACCTAATCCACTATTTATACTCTTGGATAAAGAGGCGTATCCCCAAATCTATTATTTATACTCCTAGATGGGAGTTCTATCCCTTAATCTATTATTTATACTCCTAGATAAGGAGTTCTATCCCTTAATCTATTATTTATACTCCTAGATAAGGAGTTCTATCCCTTAATCTATTATTTATACTCCTAGACGAGGAGTTCTATCCCTTAATCTATTATTTATACTCCTAGACGAGGAGTTATATCCCTTAAAATCCCTTATCCATTGTTTATACTCTCGGATGGAGAGTTCTATCCCTTAATCCCTTATCCCTTAGCCTATATTTATACTCTTGGAACCTAAGAATTTTATCCCTAAATCTCATCCATTATTTAGACTCTCGGACAAAGAGTTTTATCCCAAGTGTTAAATCCTTCAAAAACCTTTTATATCCCTTATATTTAAAAAAAAAATCCTAAATTTCCATAGAAAAAACAATAAAATCAAAAATGTCATTTATGCTAAAAAATATAGCAAAACTAATCTCCCAAATTATTCCAATAAAAAAATTTTCTAAATTCCAGATAATCCTAAAATAAAAGAATTTTAACCTCCAAAATTAGATTAAATTCACTTTAATTTATTTTTATCCACAACCCAAATTTTCCAAATAAAACCAAAACTAAATTTTTCAAAATAAACCCTCACAAGTTTTTGTAAAGTTCCAAATTTCCCAAAAAATACCTTGTCCAAACAAAATCCCCAAAAAAAATATTCTTACCATTACTATTATTTTTTTAAAAGAAATTACCAGTTATCCTAAATATATAAAGCCTCTTAAAATTAGACCAAACCCAAGATTACCCTTAAAAAAAATCCTAATGAAAATTATCCCTATATTTTTAAAGAAACCCAATATTTTACAGATATAAAATATAAATTTAAGACCCCAAAACCCAAGATTAATTCTAAAAAAATTCCTAAATAACAAAATTAATTCACATTTTTAAAAGAATAAATCAAACATTTTAAATATATGAAAATATAGATTTAAAACCAAAACCCAAAATTAATCCCAAAAATCCTAAATAAAAAATTCCAATATAAAATTTAATTCCTGTTTTAAAAAGAGAATAGCCCATTTATTTTAACTATATAAAACTATTAATTAAAAAAAAACCCACCCAAAATTAACCCTAAACAATCCTAAACAAAATTCCTAGATTCTTATTTTCTTAGAGTAAACCAAATATTTTAAATATGTAATAAATTTAAAAACCCGACCCCACTAATAACCCTAAATCTTTTAAACATAAAATAATTATCCCTATTTAAAGACAAACAAGTTATTCTAAATACGTATATAAAATTCTTTATTTAAAATAAAACAAACATTCAAAATTATCCTAAAATATACTAGTTATTTATCCTAATAATTTAAATCCTAAAATCCTATTTTTAAATCCTAAGTAATATTTTAAACCCTAGTTAATTAATTAAATTAAGTAATTAATTTAATTAATTGGATAATGTCCAGGGGGTGCATTTCTACTAATGAGGTAAATGGGCTTGATGAAGCAGGGATGTGGATAGTAATCTGGGCGCAGGGCCCAATTACTAAAACCCAGTCTAATGCGAAATGGTTCATGGTGGAGAGAATCAGCCAGTTGACTCTCTCTAGAGCGTTGGATTCATTTAACGTATCATAACGGGGTTGAATCAGGAGCGTTAGATCTGCATACTTTCCAAACGAATGGTTCAGATGAGGGGTCAACCAGGGAGCACGAGAGGCATGCGCTCTTTGGATGAGTCAAAGTATCTTGATCGCACGGACACGAACGGGGACACGTGCCCTTAATCTGGTAACCAAGGGAGGGTGTACAAATTGGGGTTTCTTTTCAGAAATTCCTCATTTCATTCCCCTCTTTCTCTCTCTAACCTTCTCCATCTCTCACTAGCTTCCAAATTCCTCTCACCTCTCTCTTCTTTCAACCACCGGTATGGCCGCCGGCCACCACGCATACCCCACAAACCATCACAAATTCCCAAAATCCGGTTGAGGATTTAACCGGAAACTTCAACGGCCAAGAACTCTAACCCCTCCCAAACCCATATTCCATTGGTTCGTTAGGGTTCGCGAGGAATCCTAAGAACCCTAACCCCCAACCTTCATCCAAACCCAGAATTTCACATGAACCCCCAAGAACCCTAAGGGTTCTGTGAGGAACCCTAACCCCAACCCCAAAGAACCCTAAACCTAAACAACCCAAAAAACCCTAAAACAACAAACCAGCAATCCCTAATAATTACTGTTCAATAATCAACAACAAAAAAAGCTAAGTTGTTCTTACCGTCCCTGCTGTGACTTTATTATGCTGCTCCGATTCCTTCTTTCTCCTTCTCTGATTTCTAACCATCTTTGTTTTCTTTTGCAGGTAACGATTGACAATTGTTGGAGGCTTTGCTCAGGGGCTTAGGGTTCTGATGATGAACCATAATCCTCTATCCAATTGAGCTTTACGTGAGGGGTGTGGGATTCGCGCAGCTGCTGTGTTTTTTTTTTAGTCTACGGCCCTTTCTTCTGTTCATTAGTTTAGCTTATATAGTAATCCGAATTAGGTTTAGAATTAAGTTCTTAGATTTGTATTTTAGGAAGTCTTGGGTTTTGATTCATGTATTTTGAGATTTGATTTGTTGTAACTTTTTGATTTAATCCGATTTAATTGTGTAATTTGATTTAGGGTTTTGATTTAGATTGTAATTGCCAGATTTCATTGTACTTTGATCCAAAAAACTAATGAAATTGATTCTTGATACGATTTGATTTTATTTTATTCGTCTTTCAATTTCTACGCAGATTAGGGTTTGTGAGTGAGGAAGAAGAAGATACACGAGTCAACAATTTTGACCCATAAAATAAAAATAAAAATAATTTTCAATATTAATAATACACAACCAATATAATAATAAAAATAAATAATAAAAAACGCAACATTCTTATAACAACCCAATAAAAATAAAAAAAAATCCTAAATGTCACAATAATCATTTTAATAGAAAAAATAAATAAAATAACCATAATAAAATAAAATGAACTACCGGTCCCTCCTAATCTAAATATCATCCAAATTTAACTTTTAATTTAATTACTTTAAATAACATAACAAAAAAAAGTCCTTCTTAATTAACAATTAAGCTAAAATAATATACTTAATCTCTAAAACTTAATAAAATTCAATTAACTCTAATGGCCCCTTAAATTATTCCTAAGTTAAATAATTCAATTAAAAAACTAAAATGTTGAATAATTACTTTTAATAGTCTTCAACAAAAATTAACCCCCACTTACCAATAAAAAAACTTTAATATAAATCTATATTTCTAAAGAAACTAATTGGACCATATCTAAAAATTCTATCTACCCTTTTATAAATTGATAGACTAACAAAACAAAACAAAAATAATTAGAAAATAATTAAATTTGCTAATAAACCTAATAATAGAAAATGAATAATATCCTAAAAAGATCCAAACTCCCAGAATAACCCTTACAAGGTTAAATCAGAAATGGGCCTAAAAGTACTAAGAGGTTCATATTGATATGTGTTAGAGACTCACACCCCCTAATGACATTACATCCAAGAATATGAATGGTTTCTAAAAATGCCTGTAAATTGCTAGTCAAAATTTAGGGTACTACAGCTGCCCCTATTTAATCGTCTTCGGATCAGAAGGATGATGTCGATGATCCTTCCTCCTTTTGAGGAGGAGACGATTAAATACAAGAAGAACCCTAGTTTTGACCGCAGAACCCGATAGGTGCTAAGTTGATATCCTAAAATCCCTGGTGATAAACCCGATTAACCCCGTTAACCCTGTAGTAAATATAATCCTTATGCCATGCGTGCATGTTTAAGCGTATGCTTGCTTGAATTCATGTGTGGTTTTATGAATGATGCGTTATTTGGGCTAACACCTCTTTTATGCTATGCAATGCATGTGTTTATGGAAACCAATATCCTCTGTAGTATCCCAACTTCCTGATCCTTAAACCCCTGACCCCTTGATGATATGCTCTTGATATTTGGAGATGCGTATTATTTTCTCGAAGAAACTCCCTCAATGATCGAATTATGACTGTTAATGTATAGACCCCATGCTTAAATTAGAAGAATATGATCCCTTTAATGTTTCGTAATTGAAGTAAAATACATTTTCCTTTTAAAAGCTTTTGATTATACCCAATGTTTCAATGCATTATTCTATAATTAATCAGCATTTTGTAATCAAGCAGAGTAATTGCAAAGCAAAGAAAATATTATTTATTGGAAATGGGCCCATAAACGGGCAATAGTACATAAGGAAAGTAACCCTCATAAGGAGGAATACTACAAAAGGTGAAAAATGGCAATAAGCAAAAACAAATTTATCTATGTCCCTATTGAATTCAGACACAAGCTAATATCCCTAAGTCTTCGAGGCCATGACACTTCGCTTCTGAAGATGACGACTGGATTGATCATTCCCTTCCGAATTCCCGTTGTGTGACCATAAGTGCTATCAGTCATATGCCTTTTGGATATCCTTAATTTTGCCTGGACCGCTCTTTTCGAGTCTTAGTCCACCAGGATGATATACCATTTTTTTAACTAAGCCGCCCTTTAGGGTTTTCGACTTGTCGGGTATCATTTTTCTACTTAAGTCCCTAATTTTTGCCTGGATTGCTCTTTCAAGTTTTCAATCCACCGGGACGCCCTAATTTTTTCCTAAGTCGCCCTTTAGGGTTTTCGACTTAGCGGGCTTTTATCCTCTTTTTCTAGGCATAATATTTTTTGACTGAATCGGAATTCACCAGTCGTGGTAAATTCGCTCCATCCATGGTAGTCAATATCAAAGCTCCACCAGAGAATGCGCTCTTTATGACATATGGTCCTTCATAGTTTGGGGCCTATTTTCCACGAGGATCTTTATGGATAGGTAGCACTTTCCTTAATACCAGGTCTCCTTCTTCGAATAAGCGAGGACGAACTTTCTTGTTGAATGCCTTTTTTAGTCTTCGATGATATAATTGACCATGACATACAGCATCCATGCGCTTCTCCTCTATGAGGTTCAGTTGATCAAATCTGTTTTGTATCCACTCAGCTTCATCTAGCTTAGTCTCCATTATGACCCTTAGTGAAGGAATTTCTACTTCAATAGGAAGTACCGCTTCTGTGCCATATACCAGGGAAAAATGAGTAGCTCCTGTTGACGTACGGACTAAGGTTCGGTAACCATGTAGTGCGAAAGGGAGCATTTTGTGCCAATCCTTGTAGGTCTTCACCATTTTCTGGATAATCTTCTTGATGTTCTTATTGGCTACCTCTACTGCGCCATTCATCTTTGGGCGATAAGGCGATGAGTTATGGTGATCTATTTTGAAGCTCTCACACAGCTCGTCCATCACTTTATTATTTAGGTTTAGCCCATTATCTGTGATGATTTTGTTAGGAACCCCATAGCGACAGATTATCTCTTTCTTGATAAATCGCGTGATTACTTGCCTTATCACATTGGTGTAGGAAGCAGCCTCTACCCATTTAGTGAAGTAGTCAATAGCAACTAGAATGAATCGGTGTCCATTCGATGCTTTTGGCTCGATCATCCCAATTATGTTTATTCCCTACATAGAGAAAGACCACGGAGCAGTTAAGACGTTCAAAGGAGTAGGTGGCACCTGAATTGTATCCGCGTAGATTTGACACTTGTGGCACTTCTTGACATATTTAAAGCAGTCTGATTCCATAGTCAACCAATTATACCCTGCTCGGAGAATCTTTTTAGCCATCGTATGCCCATTCGCATGAGTTCCGAAGGATCCCTCATGGATTTCTTTGATAAGCATGTCCTGTTCATGTCTATCTAAACACCGGAGCAACACCATGTCATGATTCCTTTTATAAAGTACATCTCAGTTGAGGAAAAATTGGGCAGCCAATCTTCTAAGCATTTTCTTATCCCCGCTTGAGGCATTTGTAGGATATTCCTGTTTCTGGAGGAATTGTTTGATATCGTGAAACCATGGTTTACCAACCACTTCAACCTCCGTTGCTGCACAGTAAGCTGGTTCATCCAGGCGATTGATTCTTATAGCCGGTGCTTCATTATACCATTTGACTTTGAACATGGATGCCAATGTTGCCAAGGCATCTGCCAATTAATCTTCCTCTCGAGGAATATGATGAAGAGAGATCTCATCGAAGTAGGTGATCATTTTCCAGACACAATCTCGATATCGAGTTAGTTTGGCATTAAGTGTTCTGCATTCTCCCTTGACTTGGTTGATGACGAGAGTCGAATCTCCATATACCTCTAAGATCTTGATTCCGAGGTTAATGGCTTCGCTGATCCCTAGGATACACGCCTCATATTCCGCCATATTGTTAGTACATGTGAAGTATATCCTTGCAGTAAAAGGTATGTGAAATGCTGTGGGAGAAGTTATAACAGCCCCCACCCCATGTTCTTCTGCATTTGAGGCACCATCGAATATAAGCTTCCATCTAGATCCGGGCTCAGGTCCTTCGTAGGAATATGGAATATCATCATCTCTTACAGCCATCACATCCTCATCGGGGAAGTCAAATTGCATAGGCTAATAGTCGTCCATTGGTTGATGAGCGAGATGATCGGCTAATATGCTTCCTTTTATGGCTTTTTGAGTGACATACTGGATGTCATACTCAGTCAATAGCATCTGCCATATAGCCACTCTCCCAGTCACTGCAGGCTTCCCGAATATATACTTGATGGGGTCCATTCTTGATATCAATAAAGTAGTATGGCACACCATGTATTGTCTTAATCGGCGGGCGGCCCATACAAGAGCGCAACAAGTTTTCTCCAAGAGTGAGTATCTAGATTCGCAATCTATGAATTTCTTGCTCAAGTAATAAATTGCATGCTCTTTTCTCCCTATTTCGTCTTGTTGCCCGAGTACGCAACCCATCGAATTGTCAAGCACCGTTAGATACATTATGAGCGGTCTCCCAGGTACTGGTGGCACCAATATGGGTGGTTCTTGCAAATATTCTTTAATTCGATCGAAGGGCTTTTGACAGTTTTCACCCCATTCAATAGTTTGACCTTTCCTCAACAGCTTGAAGATTGGCTCACAAGTAGTAGTAAGGTGGGAGATGAACCTAGCAATGTAATTTAATCTCCCCAGGAATCCCCGTACTTCTTTTTCAGTCCTCGGAGCTGGCATTTCTTGAATGACCTTTACTTTGTCGGGATCCACTTCTATACCTCTTTAGCTGACTTGAACCCTAACAGCTTCCCAGATCTAGCTCCAAAGGTGCACTTCGCAGGATTTAATCGTAGCTTGAACTTTCTCATCCATTCAAACAACTTTTACAGGTTGACGACATGATCCTCTTCGGTTTACGATTTAGTGATCATATCATCTACATAAACCTCTATCTCATTGTGCATCATTTCATGAAAGAGAGTGACCATTGCCCTTTGATAAGTTACCCCTGCGTTCTTTAACCCGAAGGGCATTACCTTGTAATAGAAGGTTCCCCATGGAGTAATAAAGGTAGTTTTTTCCATGTCGGAGGGAGCCATCTTGATCTGATTATATCCGGAAAACTCATCCATGAATGAGAAGACTGGAAATTGAGCAGTATTATCCACCAACACGTCAATGTGGGGTAGTGGAAAATCGTCTTTAGGACTTGCTCTATTGAGATCTCGGTAGTCTACACACATTCTGACCTTTCCATCCTTCTTTGGCACGGGCACAATGTTGGCCACCCATTCTGGATACTTTACTGCGGCTAAGAACTCGGCGTCAAACTACTTTTTAACTTCTTCCTTGATTTTATGAGTCATATTCGGTCTGGTCCGCCCTAACTCTTGTTTAACCGGCGGGCATTCAGGTTTGAGTGGTAGCTTATGTTCAGCAATATCTGTATCCAACCCAGGCATATCTTGGTAAGACCAAGCGAACACATCTACATACTCTTGTAGTAATTTGATCAACTTTTCCCTTACATCCCCATTTAAAGAAGCACCAACTTTAACCTCTGTTAGTTTCTTGGATTGGCTGGAATTTTGGTAAAACAAAGGTTGTTCAATGTTGATGTCAAGGTAGTGATATGGCAACATTGAGTCTTAACACTGGGTTGTGTTAAGTAGTGAAGTTGTTCAATGTCTGATGTCATATGGGTGATGTCATAACATTGAGTCTTAGCATTGGGTTATGTTAAGAGTTTAGTTGGATATCTGATGTCACAAGCGATGTTGTGACATTAGATCTGCAGAATTAATAACATCAGGTTTAGTGATGTTGTTAGGGTTTGCGTTTTAGCTGGAATTGTGGAAAGCAGGTTGTCTCATTGGATGCGGATATCTTGGGTTAGATATTCTTCGCTGCATAGGAGATCTGGTGCAGATTTGTAGGAGATTTAAAAGGTTGAAGATTTGAAAAGATTTTAGGAGAAAATCTGTTTTGAAGATTCAGTTTTAAATAATAAATCAAGTCAGATATTGCAGGAGTCCAAGCCCAAATTCAGGTGGCTATATAAAGCGCATAAGACCAAAGGAAAAAGTACAGATTGAAGAAAAAAAATCATAGGCTGAGTGTCGTGGATTTTTGTACGAATTGTGAGTAAACCATTCTAGTGTGAATTGGTGATCTGTCCTCTCTAAAGCTGTGAAGCAAAGAGAGTTGTGTAACTTGATCAAAGCTGTGAAGCAGAATCAAGGTTTCTCAAAGAGGTTGTTCTTTAAGAGGTTTAAGGGATTGAGTAGTGTTCTTATATCTAAGTGGTTTCTTAGGTAGAAACTCACTAGTAGGAATTAAGATTAGGAGATTGTCAACTGGGTTGTTGAGTCTTTAATTTAATTCTACAAGTAGTGAAATTCATCCCTGGCTTGGTAGCCCCCATACGTAGGTAGTTAGACCGAACTAGGTGAACAATTCATTGTGTTTATTTATTACTATTATTGCTTTGCCCATTGCATAGTGTGTTGTTGTGACATCGCACTTAACATCACACGTCTGGTACCAGAATTTCAATTGGTATCAGAGCAGGCATCCTGTCTGTCTCTGGGTGAGATCTAGGGAAGTTACCTTCTGGTGTAAAGATGGACAAAGAAGTTGGAGGATTTGTCAACAGACCCCCTATCTTGGATGGCTCGAATTATGACTATTGGAAGCCAAGGATGATCACGTTTTTGAAATCCTTGGACAGCAGGGCTTGGAAGGCTATAATTAAAGAATGGAAAGCACCTGTTGTGTTTGAAAAAGATGATGCTGGAAAAGATAAAGAGGGCACCTCGAAGCTGAAGCCTGGAGAAGAATGGACCAAGGAAGAAGATGAGCTTGCCCTTGGTAATTCCAAAGCTTTAAATGCAATTTTTAATGGAGTGGATAAGAACATATTCAGGTTGATCAATACCTGTGAAGTTGCTAAGGAAGCTTGGGATATTTTGAAGGCTACACATGAAGGAACATCTAGAGTTAAGATGTCAAGACTTCAGCTTCTAACATCGAAGTTTGAAAGTCTGAAGATGAAGGAAGATGAGACTATCCATGACTTCCATATGAGTGTTTTTGAGCTGGCTAATGCATCCAGTGCTCTTGGTGAAAAGATGTCAGAAGAAAAGCTTGTAAGGAAAATCCTTAGGTCCCTTCCTAAGCGGTACAAGATGAAGGTGACTGCAATTGAAGAAGCTCAAGACATCAGCAAGATGAGGGTTGATGAGCTCATTGGATCTCTTCAAACTTTTGAGCTTGGTTTGAATGAGGAAGAACCAGAAAAGAAGCCCAAGAGTATAGCTTTGGTCTCCACTCCTGCAGAAGCTAAGAAAGTTACAGATGATGATTCTCAGGAAGATCTGTCTCAAGCCATTGCTATGTTGGGAAGGCAGTTCAACAAAGTGTTCAAGAGGTGGAACAATAACTACAAGCCTAATGTCAAGAACATCCCTTCTGACACCTGGAAGTCAAAAGAGAAGGATGAAGAGAAGACTGCCCAAGATAAAGGAGTTCAGTGCTTTGAATGTGAAGGGTATGGACATGTCAAGAAAGAATGTCCCACATTCTTGAAGAAGCAGAAGAAGGGTATGACAGTTTCCTGGTCTGAATCTGATAGTGAAAGTGAAGGTGAGTCAGCAAAGCATGTTAGAGCCTTAACAGGAACTGTTGTTTCTGATGATGATAGTGATGGAGAAATAACTTATGAGGAGTTAGCATCTACTTATCAAGAGCTGTGTTTAAAAAGTGCTGAGATTTGTTAAGAAAACAAGTGTCACAAGCAACAGATTGCTCAGCTTGAGAATGTAAAAGCCGATTTGGAAAATGAAGTTGTACTGGTTAAATCTCAACTTGATCAGATGACAAGATCTGTTAGGATGATGAACAGTGGTACAGCCACTCTTGATAAGATTCTTCAGTCAGAGAAAGCTGCTGGAGATAAATCAGGTATAGGATTTGTGGCTGAGAAAAAGGTATCTGCTGAAGCAAGCACTTCAGGAACCAAGAAGGAGATGTCTCAACCATTGTCTCAACATCAAACCAAGAGACAGGATCCTACACCTAAGAAGGTTGTTCAGCCACAGAATGTTGAGAAGAAAAATAGTACTCATCAAAGGAAGGTGCAGCCTCAAGGAGCTAGTCAGTATTTGCCTCCTCAATATCACAAGAGCATGGAGGCTGTTAGGTCCAATCAGAACAGGTTTCATCAGATGTCTCAACATCAGGGTAACTGGTATGGATATGGATATGGATACAACAATGTTGTGCCTCATAACTATGAAAGAAGAAAGCCTCACCACCATAGGAGACAGCCTAGAAGACAGCATCATCAGCTCAGGAGACAGTCTACCTATGGCAAAAGTCAACAGCACCATAGAAGACAGGCCAACTATGGAAGAAGGAGACAACATTATAGGTGGGAGCCACAGCAATATCATAATCATAATGGAAGAAGATATAACCACTTCAGAGATGACAGAGTTAGATGCTTCTATTGTGGAAGGTTTGGACATATGCAGTACTCGTGTTTTAAACTGCATGGTTATCCACAATCTGCTCCTCAAAGAAAACTAAAGTAGGTCAGGCCCAAAGTTGTTAAACAATGGGTTCCTAAGGAGAAGGTGAAATGTCTTTTAGCCCACACTTCAGGTAGACAGTTTGATAAGGATACATAGTACTTTGACAGTGGCTGTTCAAAGCACATGACTGGATCCAAAACTAAATTGGTGGATGTCTGTCCTTGCTCCTCAATTGATGTTACGTTTGGAAACGGAGAGAAAGGAGTGGTGAAAGGTGTTGGAAGAATAAAGTGTGGTGGTGGACCTGAACTTGACAATGTTCTGCTTGTCAATGGTTTAAATGCAAATTTGATCAGCATAAGCCAATTGTGTGATGAAGATTACAAAGTTAACTACAACAAAGATGAGTGTGTGGTATCTGATGAGCATAATCAGGTTGTGATGAAGGTTATAAGATCCAAAGATAATTGCTATCAATGGATACCAAAAGCGGTCAGCTTATATGGTAATGTTATGATTGATGTTGTAACATCAGATGGTAACATCAAGCATGAAAGAAAACTGAAAAGGGCAATCAGAATTTAAGAATTCTGATGTAAATCCTTTTAAATTAAAAGGAAAGTTTTTATGGAGGGAGAGACTCATTGATCAGGCTTCAGACTTTAGGCTATCAGCACCTATCACTCGCTTCATCAAATACCATAACCCTAGACCGTTCGTATCCCTCTCCATCAACAGAAACAATCCTTCCCTAATCCTCAGTTGCTACACAAGTACGATGTCTAAACAAGTGTCATCACCATCAAAGAAGGTCGTGCCCAAAAGTTCCACTCATGCAAATCCTAGGGTTTCGTCAGAAGAGGTTTCCGTGGATGAAGCTTTGGACATTGCTCCTATATCTATGATTCCAGCCTCAGGAAATACGAGACCTGAGAAGTATCAACCTGTGAGGGCTACAAAAGGTAATACCACTAATCAATCAACTAGCAAGAAATTTGATGATAGCGAGAGTAGAGCATTTGTGACTAGTGTGCTATTTGGAGACAAACCTAAGTCTACCACCCATCGTCCATAAACGATTGAGGAAAGGGTAGATGTTGACAAAAGCTTAGGTCAGATTGTTGATAAGATCTTTGAGAAAGGGCTTCCTATTAAGGGAATATCTAGACCCCTAAGACAAATGGATGTTGATCATACTACAAGAGAAATGAGTGACATGCAAACTTCGGAGACAAATCTTCATAGATTAGCAGTTTCAGTCATTGAAGATGCTGAGATTGGAGATGAAGGTGAATCTGAAGCAGAAAGGGAAAGGGATACTCATGCTGAAGATGAAGTTGATGTTGGACATGATGTTGAAACATCACCTGTTAGGGATGCTACTCCTAGTCCCAAAGGGAAGAAGAATACTGATGTGGTGGATGTTGGTGACTTATCTGATAATGAAGTTATTGGTAATGCAGTTCCTGGGATTGCCAATAGATTAAAGACAAGGAAAGGAAAGAATGTGGAAACCTCTCCTAAAATGTCAGCTGAAGGCAAGAAGAAAAAGGCCTCGGTGGTTGGTCCCACCAAGTCATGGAGCAAAGTGGCTGTGAAATCCAAAAAGAGAAAGGTGAGGGAGGATTCAGGATCTGAATTTGATGTTGAGGATGATGTTCAAGACATCACACCTGTGAGAAGGTCCATATTAAAAAGAATTGCTGATAAGATCCCTGACATCCCTGTTGACAATATTTCATTCCACTATGCTAGCAGTGCATCATGTGGAAATTTGTCTGCCAGAAGAGACTAGCACTGGAGAGAGAACTTGGTGGAGATGCCTTGGATCTTAAGGAAGTTATTGAATTGATTAGATTTGCTGGGTTAATAAAGACTGTGTCTGGACTGTCCAAATGCTATGATGGATTAGTCAAGGAATTTATTGTCAACATTCCTATGGCTATTAATGACAACAGAAGTATGGATTTTAGGAAGGTTTATGTGAGAGGTCAATGTGTAAACTTTTCTCCTGAGGTTATTAACACTTACCTTGGAAGGGATGAGCTGGAGTATAGAGAGTTGGAACAAACAGACAATGCTGTGTGCAAGGAAATCACAGCAGGGCAAGTGAAAGTCTGGCCTCTGAAAGGAAAATTGCCTGCCAGTTTGTTAAGTGTCAAATATGCTATTCTGCATAGAATAGGAGCAGCAAATTGGGTCCCTACCAATCACAAGACAACTATCTCTGCTGGATTGGGAAAATTCATTTATGTTGTTGAGACAAAGAGGTTGTTTGACTATGGGGCTTATATATATGATCAGACTATCAAGCATGCTGCTACAAATGCAGCGAAGATGCCTATTGCCTTTCCCTCTCTCATTTTTGGGATCATCCTGTCACAACATCCTGAGATTCTTCATCAATATGATGTTGTGTGTAAGAGAGAATCTGCTCTGTCAATCCACTATAAGTTGTTTGAAGGGAAGCATGTCCCTGACATTGTCAAGACATCAGCTTCAACATCACAACAACCACCTGCCAAAACTGGGTTGATTTCAGAATTGGAGGAGGCTTGCAAGGAGTTGGATGAAGTCATCAGAGTGAGTACTGAAAGAAAGCAGAAATTTGAAAAACTTCTCATGACTCTGAGATTGGCAGAAAAAGAAGATGAAGCAGTCAATGCTAACCAGAATGATGATGATGTTGAAGAACCAGGTTCAGAAGAAGATGATGAGGATGTTGATCATGGAGATGGATCTAGTGAAGACTAGTTTATTTGCTTCTGTGTAGTTTTAGTTTTATTTCTGTTGTTTTTGTTTCTGTATTGTTGTGCTTGGTTTGTATTTTGAATATTGTGCAAGTATATGCACCAAATTGTTTTGTTCTATGATTTGTTATGAGAGCTAGGGTAGTACTAACTGTGGTTAGCAGGGCTTCTGGTTGAAGAGTGTCAAATTGTGTCTAAAAAGGGGGAGAAATAGCCAAGTGAGCCAAGAGTATCAAAGAGTACATATGTCAAATGCTGCTAAGGAATAAAGTCAAGGAATAACATGAGGATGTAGCTGATTGTTGATGTTAACTGATGTTATAGTGCAGAAGTCAAGAAATTAAGGGGGAGAAATTGCTGATCTGCTGAACAGCTATTATACTGGTTCTGGTTTTGAGGGGGAGCACCATTTTGGTTGTTACCAAGTTGCTGATGAAGATGGTGCTGCAACAGAGTTGTTGAGAGACTGTTTGAAGTTGTTGCTGCTGCTTGAAGTTTCAAAATTATTGAAGTTTTTTCCGCTGCTGAAGTCTCTGAAGGTGCAGAGATTGTTTTAGCCAAAATTAGCCAAAGGGGGAGATTGTTAGTTTCTTGGATTGGCTGGAATTTTGGTAAAACAAAGGTTGTTCAATGTTGATGTCAAGGTAGTGATATGGCAACATTGATTCTTAACACTGGGCTGTGTTAAGTAGTGAAGCTGTTCAATGTCTGATGTCATATGGGTGATGTCATAACATTGAGTCTTAGCATTGGGTTATGTTAAGAGTTTAGTTAGATGTCTGATGTCACAAGTGATGTTGTGACATTAGATCTGCAGAATTAATAACATCAGGTTTAGTGATGTTGTTAGGGTTTGCGTTTTAGCTGGAATTATGGAGAGCAGGTTGTCTCATTGGATGCGGATATCTTGGGTTAGATATTCTTCGCTGCATAGGAGATCTGGTGCAGATTTGTTGGAGATTTAAAAGGTTGAAGTTTTGAAAAGATTTTAGGAGAAAATCTGTTTTGAAGATTCAGTTTTAAATAACAAATCAAGTCAGATATTGCAGGAGTCCAAGCCCAAATTCAGGTGGCTATATCAAGCGCATAAGACCAAAGGAAAAAGTACAGATTGAAGAAAAAAAAGCATAGGCTGAGTGTCGTGGATTTTTGTACAAATTGTGAGTAAACCATTCTAGTGTGAATTGGTGATCTGTCCTCTCTAAAGCTGTGAAGCAAAGAGAGTTGTGTAACTTGATCAAAGCTGTGAAGCAGAATCAAGGTTTCTCAAAGAGGTTGTTCTTTGAGAGGTTTAAGGGATTGAGTAGTGTTCTCATATATAAGTGGTTTCATAGGTAGAAAGTCACTAGTAGGAATTAAGATTAGGAGATTGTCAACTGGGTTGTTGAGTCTGTAATTTAATTCTACAAGTAGTGAAATTCATCCCTGGCTTGGTAGCCCCCAGACGTAGGTAGTTAGACCGAACTGGGTGAACAATTCATTGTGTTGATTTATTACTGTTATTGCTTTGTCCATTGCAGAGTGTGTTGTTGTGACATCGCACTTAACATCACACGTCTGGTACCAGAATTTCAACCTCCTTTGTACACTCTTCCGTTCCCAGATTGATCACATCCACTGGTTCCTGATGAGGTTGTATTACTTTGTCCTCTTGATTAAACAGTCTGGCTAATTCTTTAGGAAGTTCACCATCGTCCTCATCACCCTCTTCCGCTTGGTTAATCGGGAACTCGAAGTTGTGAGGAATTATAGCAGTGTCGTTTTTAATAGGTTCATTTTTAAATCTGCATGAGGGAGATTTTTATTATTTATTATTTTTTTGAATTGATGGGAATGAAAGTACTGAAAAACAAGTGTATTTCCATTTGAAAAAACGGAACAAAGATGAAAGAAAAAGATCTTGGTTGAAAACAAAAATGTGATTTTATTATTAAATAATTCAATGGAACAAAAGGTGGCCCTATAAAGCTTGTCCATTTGCCTTGGGCATAGCAAAGGACTTATTATTATTTTAAAGAAAAAGTAAATTACTTCGAAACAGAAATCATCTCAGGAATCTCGATGGCCCTCAAATTGTTGAGAACTGTATCTGGTGAGCAATGGCATGCCCAATCTGGTATCCCCTTATTTTCCTCTTCAATTGCAGTCACTTGATCTTCATCTCTGAATCCGGCATTATGGAAAGTTTCTTCGAGGGGAGGAAATGTCATCTGACGAGACTTCTGAACCCCTTTATTAGCTGGTTTGTAACCCAGCCCGAACTGATCCTTCTTTTCAGGTACCTCTATCACCTTGCCCCATCCTCTAGTATCCCCATTTTGGATTAAGTCTGTGATCCTTTTTTGCCTTTCCCCTTGCCGAGTGACTTGCTTACGGTTGGCTATTGCAACTTCCAAAGCTTGGAAAGGTATTTCAAATGTCTCCCCGTCCACTTCTATGTATCTGAATGACAAGAGATGGCTGACGAACATGTCTTCCTCTCCATCGACAATTATTAATTTGTCCCCAGATATGAACTTTAACTTATGATGAAGTGTGGAAGTAACTGCTCCCGCAGCCTGAATCCACGGTCGCCCTAAAAGACAAGTGTAGGAGGGATTGATGTCCATGACTTGGAAAGTGATCATGAAGGTATATGATCCCACCACTGTAGGTATGTCCACCTCCCCAATTACCATTCTCTTCAAACCGTCGAAAGCCCTAACAACCAGGGAACTGGCCTTCATAAAGGTCCTTACAGATGTAAATTTCATAAGGGTATCCTTAGGCATGACATTTAAGGCAGACCCCGTATCCACTAGCACTCTTGAAAGAATAGTGTCTTGACACTTGACTGATATATGCAATGCCTTATTATGTGCTTGCCCCTCGGGAGGTAATTCCTCACTACTGAAACCCAGACAAGTGTTGGCGGCGATATTGGCGACTACTTCATCGAACTGGATCACTGATATATCTTTGGTGACATGCACTTCATTCAAGACCCTCAGCAGTGATTCCCTATGTGCCTCCGAGCATAATAATAAGGATAGAATAGAGATCTTGGACGGTGTTTGATTCAGTTGGTCCACCACCCTATAATCACTTTTCTTTATGATTCTCAATAATTCCTCCGCGTCTTCTTGAGATATATTCTTCTTGGAAGACCCTTCACCTGTATTGGTGGTTTCTTTCCCCTTTGAGCTTTCGGGGGTATCCTTCTTAGGTTGTTCAGAGGAGTACACTCTTCCACTACGGGTGATTCCTCCAATACCAGCTATGTTAGTAACAGCTGGTGATGGTATTATAGGTTTTCCTCCCACGGAGGCAGTGATGTCATACTTCCAAGGTACAGTATTAGTGCTTTCATATGGAAATGGTGCTGGAATATGGAAAGTGATGGGGCTTTCTGACCTTGCAGGCATTGGCACTTTGACTGGTGCAGGAACAGGTATTTGAATTGGCGTTCGTGTAGGTATCGGAATTGATATCTAAACAGGAGTCTGTGCAGGCCTTGAAACGGGTATTTGAATAGGTGCTTGTGCAGACCTTGGAACTGGTATTTGAACAGGCGCTTGTGCAAATCCTGGAACTGGTATTTAAATAGGAGTCGCAACTCCTCTTTTCTGGTACGGAATCTCAGAAGGTACTTGCCCCTGGGATTCTAAGGCAGCCACTTCATTCATATTCCTTAAGTACCCAATCTGTACTATCCCTTGGTCCATTAATTATTGGAGGACCCTCTTCATCTTCTTACAGTTATCGGGATCAGACCCACAATCCTCGCAATCACCGTGCAGCCTTTCAAACTCCTCGTACCCAATTAATACTTCCCTCACTTTCGTCATAGGGGTCTTTACTTGGTCTACCCCTCTGATTAGGACATCCTCTCCCATCCATTCAATGGAGTTAACAGTTGGCCCCGCATGCCCTGGAAAAGGATTATCTCCTACATTTGGATTGTCATAAGTGAAATTAATGACCTTCTGATCCAGCAGATCTTGTATCCTAAACTTGAGGGCTAAACACTTTTCAGTCGTATGCCCCGGTGATCCAACATGATAATCACATCTAGCATTAGCATCATACCCTCGGGGAGGAGGCGTAGGAGGGGGCCCAAACGGCTTGATTTCTACCAGTCCCTTTTGGATTAGCATAGGTAGAATCTGAGTATATGTGGTGGGTATAGGATCAAAATCCTTCCATGGCCTCCTTTGTTCCCTTCGGGGATACTTCTGTTGTTGTTGATTTTGTGGAGGTGGCGCCCTTGGCTATTGGATTTGGAGCGTAGGAGACACTTGATTAGAGGTCGTAGCTGCCACATAAGGGTTATAAGGTACTTGAGTATACCTATCAGCAGAAATGGCATTGGCCTCCTTCTTCGAGCTATTTTTAGAGTACCTTTTGTTGTTATGTTGACTGGAAGATGACTTTCCAATCTTTCCGCTTTTTAATCCATTCTAGATCCTTTCCCCAATGATAACTAAATCCGCAAATCCAATTGAGACAGACCCAATCATCTTTTTGTAGTATAGCCCTTGCAATGTTCCCATGAACATATCTACCAGCTCACTTTCCAGCAATGGAGGTTGCACACGAGAGGCTAGTTCCCTCCATCTCTGGGCGTATTCCTTAAAAGATTCATTCCCTTTTTGGGACATGTTTTGTAATTGCATACGATTAGGCGCCATGTCCACATTATATTGGTACTGCTTCAGAAAGGCACTTGCAAGGTCTTCCCAAGTCTTAATGTGAGCCCTCTCCAATTGCATATACCAGTCCAAGGACGCCCCACTAAGGCTATCTTGGAAAGTGTGTACCATCAGCTTCTCATTCTTAGCATGGGAACCCATCTTTTGGGTGAACATCCGGATGTGGTTTTTTGGGAAATTAACCCCTTTATACTCCTCGAAGTCAGGTGCCTTAAACTTAGGAGGTATGACCACATCGGGTACCAGACACATATCCAAATCATCAACCCCAAAGACCTTGGATCCTTCCACAGCCCTTAATCGGTCTTCAATCATGTTATACTTTTCATCCGCTTTTCTTCCTTCCATGGCAGCCAGTTTGGTTTCACGAACTACCTGCCTCGAATCCTCCTCTCCATATTGGAGGTGCCAGTCATCAAAGACCTCGCGAGTGACAGGTATCTGTATAGGTCGTGATTCTCCATTATCCTCAAGTGGAGGAACAGACCCTACAGGATGCTGAGTGTTAGCCTTCCCTTTACTAGCCTCCAATGCTTCACATTCCAAGTCAGCCACAAATCCCAAGAGAGGATTATTATCTTCATACTGGGGAGGAGGGGTAGGGACACTCCTACGGTTACTAGCCTCGGTGTCTCTTGCTATCAGATTCTGAATAGCTCGAGTCAGTTGGTCGATTTTGTCCTTCATTTCCTCTATATTTCCTTTGACATCATCCACATCTCCCTTTAGAGCAGCGTGGTTCAGTTCCATTTGTTCCATAGCTTTCTTTTGGTGGGCGCGGGTGTTGGGTCGAGACGTCAGATTGTTATGATGATTCTGAGAGAAGATATTGAAAAATGATTTCCGTTTGATGTTGTTTTATTTAAAAAGATTTATGTTTTTAGGCATGCAAGAATGTATGAGTATGCAAAAATTATTATTATACTTTTTTATTGTAGGAATCTTAAACTTTTATTTATTGAGAGCAAAGCCAAGAATAAATGGAAACTTAAATACCTTTATTAATGAAAAGAAAGTATGAGGGTCAAAGCCCCATTTATTACTTAAGGAAACCAAACTAAGGATAGACCCTTAAATTATTCTTAACTGAAAGGTAAACAAACTAAACAAAAGAAACCAAACTAAATCCGCCTCCTAATCCTTGCCCTAAACTCCTCCACCATTTCCCGACAAAGTCCAAGAAAATCCGTGATCTCTTTTACTGGTTTGAAGATATCTGCCATGTATTCTGCCTCCTTTAAGCTTCGAGGGATCTCATAAATCAGATCATTGGATAGTATAACCAACTTCTGATATCTCTCTCGATAATATGCCTCCTTTCTTTACAAGTCTGCCATAATCTCCAAGTCCTCCCTAGTAGTTTGCTCTAATTGTTGGTTATGTTCTTCAACATAGGTGCCCCACTCTCTAAGTTCTTCGTAAGACTCCTCAAGCTCCTCGTATAGTCTTTTAAGCTCTCGGTTTTCTTCCTGAGTTTCCCTCCATCCTTCTGGTCGTAGGGCAAGAAGTTCTTCAGCTGATCTTATCCGTACAGTTGCATCCAAGGCTTGCCTTTTGCTCTCGAAAAGAGTGTTAGCCAAGCTTTGGACTTCAGCCTCTAGGCTCTGGATACGCCTATCACATTCCTCCTTGAACTCCCTTTGCGTAGATGTCATCCAAATGTCCCTCCATTCGTCCCTTTGACGCCAGGCTCTATCTAATTGCTCCTTATGGTCTTTGAGACTTGAACTTACAGCTTGAAGGTCGGCGTAAGCTCGTTCCTTCTTCCCTTCCTCCATTTGGGCTACCCCTTCGTTAACCCTTGACTGCTCTAGAGCTTCATTGAGACTCCTTCTCAATTGAATGCTCTCCCATGTGGCTCGATAAAGTTTACTTTCCCACTCTTTTCTTTCTTTCCCCAATTGTAGGACAGTCTGTTTGAGTTTCTCTACCTCTTCCATGGAGATCATAACAGGAGCTTTTGGTTCAGTGGGATGTTTCAAAGTGAAGGGTAACTTTACCATTCGCACTCTTTCCCTCATCCATTGGTCGTAGGGTACCCTAGATTCCTCCCTCGGTCTCTTGACACTACTCTTCCATTTGATGCAATGTCTCCGTGCTTGAATGATTTCCACGACCGTGGAATGCTCCTTGGTTACCTTACCCTGCAGAACGAAACCCTTGAGTAGTTTATCCTCGGGCTTGTACATTAAGGGGTGCCCCAACTGTCTCATAGCTAGGATGGGGTTATAATTAATGCACCCTCTAGATCCAATTAAAGGTACATTAGGATAATTCCCACAATTCAGGATCAAGTCTTCCCGGTTGAGGACGTTTGAAAACCACGGGATATCGATATCAACGAGGGAGACCAAGTATTGGGACCATGCATGCTTGTTCATTCGCCCAAGGTCGTCCATACCTTTTTCCAAATATGAACCGAGCCATTTATATAGTAAAGGAGCACAACATATCATAGCTTCATTCTTCCTTTCGTGCCTTAGGTGGAGGGTATGGTAGACATCCGCTAAGAGAGCCGTTGTAGGATCTTGTTCACCGATGGTGGTAGCCAAGAACATGTTGATGGCAACTATATCCACAAAATCCTTTGCGCTCGGGAATAAGATCAGCCCAAAGATGAGAAGCATCATAACATTATCCAGCATTTTCCAATCGTTATTAATGGCATAATCACTGACTTTTCTTTCCCAGAAACTCCTTGAGAAACCATGGAATCCTTCGTGAAACCTCATACTACTCTTCAGAGTATCTTCACAGATGTGAAAATATCCTGCAATCTCTCCTAATGAAGGTCAATACCCTATCTCCTTGAATGGCACTTTCCCTGCTATAGGGAAATTCAGAATCTTACGAAACTCTTCGCGGGTGGGAGCCATTTGGAAATTCTGAAACTGAAAACATCTCAATTCGGTATCATAGAACTGAGCTAGTGCAGTTAACCCCTCTTCTCGAACAGGAACTATTACAAGGTCCAAGACCTTCCCATAATTTCGGATAATAGACTTCCTTCTTGCACCAGATAACCCCATGGCATAAATTTTTAACCCCTCAATGTCAGATTGCCTTACAGTAATTGGAATAGTCTTTCTTTTTCCTGAGTCCATTTCCTTGCTTTGCTCTCTGTTTTTTAGAAAAATGTTAAGATTCCTGTGATGCAAAAAAATTTTCATAAACATGATGAATGAGTATTTTAATTAAATGTTGTTTGGTTAAGGTAAGGTGAAATGCAAGCATGACCATAACTAGGTAGGCTCCCTATAATAAGTTAGATCTAAGTCTTATCTACCCAATCCCATCACATGTAGGATATACCGTTTTGGACAGCATAACGGCCCTAGAATTTAAGGACTATACCCTTGTTTTACCATGAGAAGGATCAAGCCTTCCTACGGTAAACCTTTGGGATAAGTCATATCTCGGAAGATCCTAGTAACGACCCCTGAGGGTTGAATACTTAGGGTCACCATGGGTTAATTGGGTTTTCTAAAGGTCCTCAGAATCTTGGGCCACATCCAAATTTATCAGCTATGTTAAGGGCTAGCCTTACCAGGAAGATAATTTTGGAGGATCTATCTGAGTGTGGCATCAATGCATAGTCGGGATCTTACATCCCTTCCATTAACATTTTCGTTCCACGTCCTAACTTTTAAGGTATACTCCAAGCATGGGTTTTAGCTTTCCACATCATCATATCTCAAACCAATGCAATAATGACAACATAATAAATATAAATAACAAATATAATAAAATAAAAACAAAATATAAAACATAAAAACATGAGAATAATAAAAGAAAAAAAAACAATAAACACCCAAGACAAACAAACAAAAAACCCTACGACCTAAGGTTAGGATGGACTCTCTTTAGGTTACCCTTCCCCAGCAGAGTCGCCAGCTGTCGCGGCCGGCAAAAATATTCGAGTCGCCATCATATTCTTTTAAGGAAAATAAATGATAAACCTAAAATCCTAATCCTAAGGGTAGAGATTCCTAAGGTTCAGGAGTCGGTTAAGTGAGGGGAAGGTGTTAGGCACCCCTCACCTCCATTGTACTCAATGGGATCCTCCTTAGATTTTAGGGTATGTTTGTTTGTCGTCTAACTTGTTATTTATTTTACAAAAGAATCCTAAGTTTTTTATTATTATACTCGCTAGGGTTTACAACCCTATGCCTACGTACCTTCAATTTTGAAGGATCAGAGTAACCGTAGTTCACCTCCCTTATTCCTACCCCCTAATCATATTCCTAACCCTAATACCAAACTTAATCCACTAATTATACTCTTGGATAAAGAGTTTTATCCCCAAATCTATTATTTATACTCCTAGAAAGGAGTTCTATCCCTTAATCTATTATTTATACTCCTAGATAAGGAGTTATATCCCTTAATCTATTATTTATACTCCTAGACGAGGAGTTCTATCCCTTAATCTATTATTTATACTCCTAGATAAGGAGTTCTATCCCTTAATCTATTATTTATACTCCTAGACAAGGAGTTATATCCCTTAATCTATTATTTATACTCCTAGATAAGGAGTTATATCCCTTAATCTATTATTTATACTCCTAGACGAGGAGTTCTATCCCTTAATCTATTATTTATACTCCTAGACGAGTAGTTCTATCCCTTAAAATCCCTTATCCATTCTTTATACTCTTGGATGGAGAGTTCTATCCCTTAATCCCTTATCCCTTGGACTATATTTATACTCTTGGAACCTAAGATTTTTATCCCTAAATCCCATCCATTATTTAGACTCTCGGACAAAGAGTTTTATCCCAAGTGTTAAATCCTTCAAAAACCTTTTATATCTCTTATATTTTAAAAAAAAAAAAAATCCTAAATTTCCATAGATAAAACAATAAAATCAAAAATGTCATTTATGCTAAAAAAAATAGCAAAACTAATCTCCCAAATTATTCTAATAAAAAAAATTTCTAAATTCCAGATAATCCTAAAATAAAAGAATTTTAACCCCTAAAATTAGATTAAATTCACTTTAATTTATTTTTATCCACAACCCAAATTTTCCAAATAAAACCAAAACTAAATTTTTCAAAATAAACCCTCACAAGTTTTAGTAAAGTTCCAAATTTCCCAAAAAATACCTTGTCCAAACAAAATCCCCAAAAAAATATTCTTACCATTATTATTATTTTTTTATAAAGAAATTAGAACAAACCCAAGATTAAACTTTAAAAAAATCCTAATGAAAATAATCCCTATATTTTAAAAAAAACCCAATATTTTACAGATATAAAATATAAATTTAAGACCCCAAAACCCAAGATTAATTCTAAAAAAATCCTAAATACCATTCCTAAATAACAAAATTAATTCCCATTTTTAAAAGAATAAACCAAACATTTTAAATATATGAAAATATAGATTTAAAACCCAAACCCAAAATTAATCCCAAAAATCCTAACTAAAAAATTCCTAAATAAAATTAAATTCCTGTTTTAAAAAGAGAATAGCCCAATTATTTTAACTATATAAAACTATTAATTAAAAAACCCACCCAAAATTAACCCTAAACAATCCTAAACAAAATTCCTAGATTCCTATTTTCTTAGAGTAAACCAAATATTTTAAATATGTAATAAATTTAAAAACCCAACCCCACCAATAACCCTAAATCTTCTAAACATAAAATAATTATCCCTATTTAAAGACAAAGAAGTTATTCTAAATACGTATATAAGACTCTTTATTTAAAATAAAACAAACATCCAAAATTATCCTAAAATATACTAATTATTTATCCTAATAATTTTAAATCCTAAAATCCTATTTTTAAATCGTAAGTAATATTTTAAATCCTAGTTAATTAAATAAATTAAGTAATTAATTTAATTAATTGGATAATGTCCAAGGGGTGCATTTCTACTGAAGAGGTAAATGGGCTTAGTGAAGCAGGGGTGTGGATAGTAATCTGGGTGCAAGGCCCAATTACTAAAACCCAATCTGATGGGAAATAGTCCATGGTGGAGAGAGTCAGCCAGTTGACTCTCTCTGGAGCTTTGGATTCATCTAACGTATCATAACGGGGTTGAATCAGGAGCGTTAGATCTGCATACTTTTCAAACGAACGGTTCAGATGAGGGGTCAACCAGGGAGCATGAGAGGTACGCGCTCATTGGATGAGTCAAAGTATCTTGATCGCACAGACACGAACGAGGACACGTGCCCTTAATCTGTTAACTAAGGGAGGGTGTACAATTTGGGGTTTCTCTTCTGAAATTCCCCATTTCATTCCCCTCTTTCTCTCTCTAACCTTCTCCATCTCCTCTAGCTTCCAAATTCCTCTCGCCTCTCTTTTCTTTCAACCACCGGTATGGCCGCCGGCCACTGCGCATACCCCACAAACCATCACAAATTCCCAGAATCCTGTTGAGGATTCAACCGGAAACTTCAACGGCCAAGAACCCTAACCCCTCCCCAACCCAGATTCCCTTGGTTCGTTAGGGTTCGCGAGGAACCCTAAGAACCCTAACCCCCAACCTTCATCCAAACCTAGAATTTCACATGAACCCCCAAGAACCCTAAGGGTTCTGTGAGGAACCCTAACCCCAACCCCAAAGAACCCTAACCCTAAACAACCCAGAAAACCCTAAAACAACAAACCATCAATCCCTAATAATTACCGTTCAATAATCAACAACAAAAAAAGCTAAGTTGTTCTTACCGTCCCTGTCATGACCTTATTATGCTGCTCAGATTCCTTCTTTCTCCTTCTCTGATTTCTAACCATCTTTGTTTTCTTTTGCAGGTAACGATTGACAATTGTTGGAGGCTTTGCTCAGGGGCTTAGGGTTCTGATGATGAACCCTAATCCTCTATCCAATTGAGCTTTACGTGAGGGGTGTGGGATTCGCGCAGCTGCTGTGTTTTTTTAAGTCTACGGTCCTTTCTTCTGTTCATTAGTTTAGCTTATATAGTTATCTAAATTAGGTTTAGAATTAAGTTCTTAGATTTGTATTTTAGGAAGTTTTGGGTTTTGATTCATGTATTTTGAGATTTGATTTGTTGTAACTTTTTTATTTAATCCGATTTAATTGTGTAATTTGATTTAGGGTTTTGATTTAGATTGTAATTTCCAGATTTTATTGTACTTTGATGCAAAAAACTAATGAAATTGATTCTTGATACGATTTGATTTTATTTGATTCGTCTTTCAATTTCTGCGCAGATTAGGATTTGTAGGTGGGGAAGAAGAAGATACGCGGGTCAACAATTTTGACCCATAAAATAAAAATAAAAATAATTTTGAATATTAATAATACACAACCAATATAATAATAAAAATAAATAATAAAAAACGCAACATTCTTATAACAACCCAATAAAAATATTAAAAAAAATCCTAAATGTCACAATAATCATTTTAATAGAAAAAATAAATAAAATAACCATAATAAAATAAAATGAACTACCGGTCCCTCCTAATCTAAATATCATCCAAATTTAACTTTTAATTTAATTACCTTAAATAACATAACAAAAAAGTCCTTCTTAATTAACAATTAAGGTAAAATAATATACTTAATCTCTAAAACTTAATAAAAATCAATTAACTCTAATGGCCCCTTAAATTATTCCTAAGTTAAATAATTCAATTAAAAAACCAAAATGTTGAATAATTACTTTTAATAGTCTTCAACAAAAATCAACCCCCACTTACCAATAAAAAAAACTTTAATATAAACCTATATTTCTAAAGAAACTAATTGGACCATATCTAAAAAATTTATCTACCCTTTTATAAATTGATAGACTAACAAAACAAAAAATAATAATTAGAAAATGATTAAATTTGCTAATAGACTTAATAATAGAAATATGAATAATATCCTAAAATGATCCAAACTCCCAGAATAACCCTTACAAGTTTAAATCAGAAATGGGCCTAAAAGTACTAAGAGGCCCATACTGATCTGTGTTAGAGACTCACACCCCCTAATGACATTACATCCAAGAATAGGAATGGTTTCTAAAAATGCCTGTAAATTGCTGGTCAAAATTTAGGGTACTACAAATGGGATGAAGACTCTCATCGTTAGTAGCAGTCTGGGTACAGGTTGAAGAAAAACCAAGACCCTTCTTTGTTTTATTGTCAGTAGGAATGACAAGCTGTCCCCATCCCTTTGTATTGTTACTTTTGATCACCTCGAGAGCATCTTTGTACGAGGAGATCGATGTTCCTTTCTCTAATTGGTTCTCATTGCTTACCGAAAGTGCCTGGAACTGAGTTCCAACAACCTCCTCGGGTTCTACACAAGTGGACAATGAAAGGTTACTCACGATCAAGGCTTGTTCTCCACAGACCGTGACGAGTTGATCATTCTTAACGAACTTCAGCTTCTGGTGAAGTGTCGAAGTGACTGCCCCAGTCTGGTGTATCCAAGATCTTCCCAACAAACAGCTGTATGTTGCTCGGATGTCCATGACCTGAAAAGTGACTTGGAAAGTGTGAGGACCGATAGTTATGGGAAGGTCGACTTCCCCGATAACTGTTTTTCAGGATCCATCAAATGCTTTGACGACGACCTCACTGCCTCTCATCGGAGATCCTTTGAATGATAGTCGCATTAGAGTGGACTTCAGCATAATGTTGAGAGTCGATTCGGTATCTACCAGTACGCTGGCTAAGGCATCGTCCTGGCAGTTAACTGTGATATTGAGCGCCATATTGTGACTTTTGTCTTCTTCTGGTAATTCCTCATTACTAAACCCCAAGTTGTTGCAGGAAATGATGTTGGAGATGATGTTGTCGAACTGTCTTATTGACACATCTTGTTCCACAAAGGCTTGTTCTAAGACTTTCTGTAGAGCCTCTCTGTGGGCTTCGGAACTGAGTAAAAGAGATAACACAGAGATCTTTGAAGGAGTTTGTAACAGCTGATCAATAATGTTGTATTCACTCCTTTGGATGAGCTTCACCATCTCGTCATCGTTCTTTGAAAGGTCGGGATCACTGGATTGACCGACTGGTGGATTGGGAGCTTCTGTCTGAAGTTCCTTTTCTCTGTTAGGTTCTCCAACTCCTCTGTTGAAGATTCGACCGCTCTGTGTTACTCGACTGATGTTTGCAATATTCACGACAGAGGGTAATGGAATTTCCTTCCCATTCTCAACTGTTGTTGCACCATATTTGTAAGGGATAGCTTTATCAGACTTGTATGGCACTGGTCCCGGCAGATAGATAACTACAGGAGCTTTCTGATTTCTCTCACTATCGTAAGTAACTTCAATCAATTCTTGGTTAAGAACCTTTGATTCGTCAAGTAGAGGGATGATGGTACAAACATCTTTGGTCCTCTCGCAATCAGAGATTACAACAACATCCTTGATCTAGTCAGCGAAATAGTCGGGCATCAAGTTGATGGACCCCGAAACTAGACATGGTTTAATCTCTTCGCGGTCCAACTGGCTCTAAAGGGCTGCTCACACGAGGTAACATCCTTGGTTATTTTCCAAGCAGACTCTACAGCGCTCGTAGTTATGTGGTGGCACCTGGCCACGTCCGCTTTGAATGTAGTGTAACCTTACTAGGTCCGCTTCCATAGATCGAACATCCTGACTTTGATGCTTAGTAGGGTTTCCATTAATCTTGCTGACTTGTTGTGTGTCTTCGTCTAGATAAATCGAAAGCCACCAATGATTTAACTAGTGTTGCAAATTTCTTTGAACGAGAGCACATCCTTGGTCACTCTCACAGTATACTGTACAATTCTGATACTCATGTGAAGTCAGAAAACCGAGCTGGACTTACTTAGAGTGTAATTCTACCAAGCTAGTATTCATCATGCGGATATCGAAGATCTGAATCATGTTGATCTGATAAGGATTTTTATCATGGTAGTCCTGGGTCCATCCAAGATCCATCTGACGTTGGAGGGCCTCTTGTATAAAAGAGCATCCCTGATTGTTTACCGAGCAAATCAGACAGCAATTGTAATCGTGTCGCGGTAGATTATGATACTGGATTTGCCTTGAGTGCATTGCCACTAAGTTGACATTCATCGCACGGATGTCGTGATTCTGAATGATGTTGGAATTTGCATAAGTCATGTTAACTCCACGAACTCGATGCTCTTGGATCCACCCAAGATCTAATTGTTCCTGTAGAGCTGATTGCACCAAAGAGCATCCTTGATTGTCTTTAGAGCAGATATCACACTGGTGATAATTGTGAGGTGGTATATGGCAATACCCGCTCTGTCTGCGATGCATCTTGACCAGATTGGTCCTCAATAAGAGTACATCATGAATTTGATAGCTGTTGTCAGACTCTCCTTCTATCAAATTTACTGCAGCTTTCTCGTGTTGAGGCAACGGGTTCATGAGAATATTCAGATTCGTATCTTTGAAAGATAAGACCCCGCTCCTAACAAGTTTTTGTACGTCGGATTTGAAACTGAGACAGTTTTCTATGTTATGCCCTGGTCCTCCTTGATGGTAAGGGCAAGTCTGATCCGCTTTGAACCAAAAAGGTGGATTTTCTGGTATTGTAAGAGGAGACCTGGTTTGGACATGCCCCTGGACCAGTAGTAGTGGAAATAGTTCTGCGTACAACATCGGTATAGGGTCGAACCCTGGTGGGCGCGTTGTGCGGTTGTTGTTATATGGAGGACGAGCCTGCTGAAGAGGTTGTTGTGTCCTTTGCTGATATTGCTGTTGATTCGATTGGCTTTGCGCAACCTGAGGTTGATACGTTGGAACAGGCTCAGGATTGATAGCAGGAGTTACAGCTGCTACTGGTTGTTATCGTCGCCTTTGCTTTTCAAGAGAGATATTCCCAATATCCTGCTCTTTTTTCTTAGGGTGGCCACTACAGTATCGTTTTGTACTACTTGATGATCCAGCGTCTTTAACTAAACGTCCTTCTCGGATTGCTTCCTCAAGACGAACTCCCATACCCATCATCTCGGTGAAGTCACTAGGCGCACTGGCGACCATTCTGTCGTAGTAAAATGAGCTCAAGGTTTTCAAGAAGATCTTTGTCATCTCCTTTTCCCCGAGAGGTGGACAAATCTGGGCGGCAATTTCACGCCATCTCTAAGCGTATTCCTTAAAGGTTTCCTTGTCCTTCTGCGACATGGCTCTGAGTTGATCTCTGTCCGGCGCCATGTCCAGGTTATACTTATATTGTTGAACGAAGACAGCGCCAAGATCTCAGAAAGTGACGATCTTGGTGCAGTTTAAACCCATGTACCACTTGAGTGCGGCACTGGTTAAACTATCCTGGAAATAGTGGATCAGTAGCTGTTGGTTTTCTGTATGTGTTGACATCCTCCGAGCGTACATCACCAAATGGATTTGAGGGTAAGAGTTACCCTTGTACTTTTCAAATTCGGGCACTTTGAACTTGTGCGGAACTTTTACATTGGGGACCAGACAAAGGTCTGCGGTGTCTTTTCCAAATAGATCCTGAACGCGAATGGCTTGCAGTTCCTTCTGCATTTCCAGGAACTGTTCCTGGAACTCCTTCATTCTGTTATCCATACTTTCGTTTCCACCAGAAGGTATTTGTGGAATCTGTCCTTCCGGGACAATGTGTACCATAGGTGGTGGTATAGTCATTACGGCAGAGACTTTTGGCGCCTCCCGAAGTTTGTAACCTTCAATAGTTATTGTTATGCCCCTGGCATCTTCGCTTTCCCAAAGTTTGTAACCTTCAGTCCCAGTGGTTCCTGCTGCAGTTTTTGGATCTTCAGTGATCGGCGGAATATATCTTTCTGGGTTATAGTTGAGTGGCATGCCCCAGGAACGATCTTTAGGCATGGTATACTGAGGGTCATACTTTTCCACTATGGACGTCGATGTGATCTCTGAGATCACAGTCTGTTGTTGTTGCCTCTGAGCTGTTGCCAGAGCTTGTATGTCACCGTGATGTTTTCTCAGATCCTCTCTCAGAGCGTCGATTTCTTCTCTCAGCTCTTTGTTCTCTTCCTCGAGATTATCCATTTTCTTCTGAATGTTGGCCCGAGTATTGTACAAATGAGACAGTTTGACGCTAGAATCAAGACACAGATGAGAGATTCGCAAGGAAGAAGAATGCGTTTATGCGAGAATGATGAATGATATGCAATGATTATATTTAGTTTTTTTTGTTATTCAAAGTAAACTTCGACAATTGGATTGCAAATATCAAACAGTGCGGAAACCCCGTCTAATTGAATTCAAAGATTGCGGAAATGGAAATACAATAATTTACATAGTACTGTAAAAGGAAATCTAAACTTATGGGTCCCGAGTCCTCTCTGAGGAGAGCTCGGGTGCTGGTTCTAGTACTTTCCTTTTCTTTGACCGGGGCTCTTGAGCCATTGTCGGGTTGTCATTCCTTTGCCAAGTGAAAGGAGCAAGCAAACTCCTTCGGTCTTCTTGATTCTCTACAGCATTTTGCTCTAAAATCTCGATCAGAGCATCCTTATCTTTCAATAGTTGTTGCATTTTCTTACACTCAACATTGAGAATACGGTACTTGTTCTTCCAAGACTTCTTCTCCTGTTGAACTTTGTTGAGAGTAACCTGAAGTTTTTCCGTATCAGACATAAAATAAAGGATAGGGTCCCTTAATGGAAGAACTTCTTGACAAGGGTAAGGCATCCTCAGCTTGAGGGCTCTAGTTTGTACCCAGTGGAGATAAGGTTCCACCGAGACACAGTCTAGTTTTCCTAGAGACTCTCGTCCTTTTCTATGATCGTGTTTCCAGGCATGCACTATTTCTGTCTTTAGTGCTCGGTCATTTTCTCCTTCCTTGAAGAAAAGATCTTCCTGATGAGCATTACGCGGGACATGCCTCATCGGGTATCCGAGTTGACGACGAACTAAAACTGGATGATAATTGATTCCTCCCTTAGCTCCTATGAGGGGTACATTTGAGAAGTTTCCACAAAGGTTAATGATTCTGATCCCGTCATAGATTCAATTGTACCAATCGATGTCAGAGTTGGTAAGAAACACGATTCTCTACGACCAACGTTGTAGCGAGCGATTTTGGACGCGGTTCTTAAGTGATGGTCGCTCTCTGCGGTTGAGCTTGAACTACAGGTCGATTCATTTTTTATCCTATTGTGAGCTTAATAAGGAAGGGAAATAGATGTCTCCAATTAACCCTGCTTTGCATACTGAGTTTAAACAGCGGTCTGTTAGGTTACGGATGCTATCAATGTGGGGGGCCTTTGTACTGGTTATTTGTATTTTCGCCAATACTGTTTTCTTTCTTTTTTTACCTGGGCAGAAGGTTTCTGCCGGGGAACAAGGATTAGGATGTTAGGACTGATGCTTTTGAAATACTGCTTTTGATTGATGGAGATATGGGATTTGGGTTTTTTGTTGATTGCGCTCGCTAAGATCTTTTCTTTCGATCTTATGCCTACGTATTCCCGTTTACCGAAACAGGGAAATCAGAGCGTTCGTAGTTCCTCCTATTCTATGGGAGGAAATTGGTGTTTTTGGTGTCTTGTTCAAAGCCCAAGACGTGAAGCGAAAGGTAGTTTGTATCTTGTTCAAAGCCCAAGATGTGAAGCTGAAAAGTCTATTTGTGTCTTGTTCAAAGCCCAAGACGTGAAGCTGAAAGACCTCGACTTTAGAGAGAATTTGTCATCTCTAAAGAGGGGAGAAGGAGAATTACTTTAACTGGGATACGCGGATCCGAGAAATGCCATAATTTCCGAAGAAAGGGTTTTAACCTGAAGGAGAAGACTTTAACTCAGTGTAGAGCAATGCCATCTTTCCTTAGGAATTTCTCATGCTAAAAGAGGGACAGTGGCGTGGATGTAGATAATCCAGAGGCTTGCCTCTTACAGCGATTAGATGAAGGGAAAGGAGTTGTTGATGTTTGTGTACTGTGAACGAGGCACAGCTTCGATGCTAAAAGGTTAATTTTATCAACCAGTGGTTTTCTTATACAAAGCCTAAGAGGAGGCTAATTTCCACTAGGAAAATCATTATACAAAGCCTAAGAGGAGGCTATTTTGCGCTAGGAAAATCATTATACAAAGCCTAAGAGGAGGCTATTTTGTGTCTCGTACAAAGCCCGAGAGAGAGGCTAAAAGTTTTTGACCCGACGATAGAGTCTTTGTGTCTCGTACGAAGCCCGAGATGGAGGCTAAAAGGTTTGACTCAACAAGAGAGTCTTTTATACTCAACAAGAGAGTGTTTTTGTATCTCGTACGAAGCCCGAGATGGAGGCTAAAAGTTTTGACTCAACAAGAGAGTCTCTGTATCTCGTACGAAGCCCGAGATGGAGGCTAAAGCGTTGTTTGACTCCGCTAGGGAGAGTCATTGTACAAAGCCCAAGAGGAGGCTATGTCAGTTAAGTGACAGGTCCAGTATACTGATTTTGAAAGAGAAAGTCAGTTCTTATATGAGCATCATTGTACTCATGGGTTAGATCTGAGGATCGGGGTGGTCTCCTTTTCTTTGAGGAAACTGGAAATCCAAAGGGTGTTGAGACTGTCCGAGTCTGCGGGTTTCCTTCCTATTTAACGAAGGGGTCACTTGAGAATGTCTTTTGAGACTCAAGGAAGTTAGATTGTCCGTGTCTAGAGTTTTATCTTTTGTACTATGCTTTGAGAAACAGTAGTAAACTCTATGAAAGGACTGTTCTATGGAGATGACTAAGTTATGTTCCTATACCTCTAGGAGGTCGTCGGGACAATTTGTACGAAGCCCAAGAGGAGGCTGGAAACTTTTAAGAAGCCGACGGGTCCTTGTACGAAGCCCAAGAGGAGGCTATCATTCCCGGAGGAAGAGATCATTATACGAAGCCTAAGAGGAGGCTGTGAATACTTCTAAGAAGCCGTAGGGTCCTTGAATAATGCCCAAGAGGAGGCCGATGCTTTTAAGAAGTCCGTGGGTCTATCATCTCCTTTCCATTAGGAGAGATAACTCTTTTAAAAATAAAAACCACTGGTAAACGTGCGAGGTTTACTATCCAGCGACTTTTAGCTTTTGAAGAGGGTTCCTTAGTTAAGGTCCAAGATTATGACCGTAGTGGGTACCCAAACCCCGAGACATTCAAGGCAAGCTATCCACAAGGAATAAATCAAGTCAGGAAAGTTCGAGAATTTGGAAGAAACTCAAAGATGCCATTCACGGAGAATACATTCATCTTGGGGAGTAGAGCTTCTTGACGATTCCTAAGGAGGACAGCCGAAGAGAAGACTGTATCTGGTGCTCCTATTGGGGATCTAGGCGTTTATTTCTACGAATAAATGAAACGGCGTCACCTAGTTCTAGACGTAGTCGCCGGGGAAACTCGAAATATCTATACAATTATTACACAGTAGATATGAGTTTATGAAAGGAGACTTACAGTGAGCAGCCCCACAATACAGTTTATAATATGAAAGCAGTAAATGAAAGCGATAACCACTTACTCAGTTGGAGTGCTTCCATGCTGTTTGGTTAGTTGTTCAACAAAGAAAGATTGAAAACAACAGTATATTCAAAATCAAAGGAGAAAGTGCTTTGAAAAAGAAAGATTTGGGGCTTACAGCTCAAGGAGAGGCCCAGGGTTTTATCAGTGAGCGCACTGTTTGACTTTGTACAGCAGGACTTATACAAGTGACTGGGGCCCAAAAAGGTTTTCTGTACAAAGGGATGGGTCTTACATTCTCTCAAGAGGCCCAAAAAGGTTTAAAGAAAAAAGAGTGGGGCTTATAACACGAGGGTAGGCCCAAATGATTTTTCGTTTAAAAATGGTGATCGCGCCGAGGTTTTCTTTTAACGCAGAGGGACTTATACAATAAGTGAGGCCCAAAATGTTTTGGTTAAAAGGGGGATTGGGTCTTACACTCTAATAGAGGCCCAAAGTGTTTTGAATGGGTCTTATAGCTCAAGGAGAGGCCCAGATGATTTTTATTTTTAAACGGGCGACGATCGCGCCGTTTACTTGTACAGAGGGACTTATACAATGAGTGAGGCCCAAAAAGTTTTTGTACAAGGGGGGATGGGTCTTACACTCTCTCAAGAGGCCCAAAGAGTTTTGAAAATGATTTATGAGGGTTGAATTAATCCAAAACCCTAATTTGTTTTCAAAATGTATTTAATTGAATAAAAATTCAATTAAAATGATCAAAAATTGTTTAACACATGGAAAACAAATTGTGATCTTGGATTAATGCTTCAAAAATTAAGTATTGACCTACAAAATAATTAGAAAGCATTAAAAGTTGCAAAATCAATGTAGAAAAAATATTTGAAATGCCAAAAACAATCAAAATATTAATTCTTTACAAAAATATCAATTATATGAAATAAATAATATTTTTGGGATTTTTTGTGAAAATAAAATATTTTAACATTTTTGTGAATTATTAAAAAAAGAATCAACTCAAAATCATTAAAACTCAGAGAGAAATTAATTTTTGAATCAATTAAACAAAATCACAAAATTCAAATATTTGAATTTATGAAAAATGGCGCCAAGAACAGCTGAAGAACACGCGCGTGTTCTTGGTTTCTCAGATTTGCATTTTCTATCCAATCTCCATGAATACGTAATCATATCATGCAATCCACATATCATTATGCTCGTCTCAACTTCACGATCATGTCTATGTACTTTAATTTCATTTAAATTAAACATACAACAAGAAATCACGAAGAGACCTCAAGAACCCTAATTTTTGCATGAAGGCTAGGATTTTTGATACACGATTCAAACAATGCAATTAATTGAGGGAAAACATTCCATGCATGATTATGAACATATGGCCAAATTATTGTGCGATGAAATATGCATAGATTGAGAGATGACCAAGTATGTGCTTACCTCTAGGCCGTGACAGCAAGTTCAAAGTGATTTTTGATTTGGAGGTGTTACAGATGAGTGGTGATGATCTGAACAGCTTCCCTACACCCTATGGATTGTGTTTGGATGGTTGGACTTGATTGAAATTGGCTGGATCATTTTGTGGTACCTCAGCTGCACTTTGGTTAAAACCTTGAGCAACCAGCTGGTGATTTTGTGAAATTGAGGTTTCAGAAGTAATCTAAGTGTTTGATCAGCTCATATGTGATGTATGTGAGGTGTGTGAGTGATTGGTTTGATTGGAATTGCTCTCAAACTCAAAACCCGATAGTGACTTGCCTTAGAAGGCAAAATTGGAGTGAAAGAAGAGATTTTGAGGAAAGCATCTGTTAGATGGCTTTGGTGTACTCAAACTGACCACAATTGAGCTCTATTTATAGTAGAGCAAGTTTGTTTTGCAAGGAATAGTGCATGGCAGCTGGTAAGTAGGTTTGGCCAATGTTGGCAAATGAAAATCCAAGTCTCCTCTAGCCATTGACTAGAGGTTAGGGCACAGAGCTTTGGTCCCCTTGGTCTTGGATAAGTCTTGACTGATTTCAGATGAGAATGGCTCAGTCCATGCCACCTTGATGGTTCCATTGAATGCCTTATTCCAAATTTGAAGTCTTGTCCCTATTTTGGCCATTCTAGGTTCAACATGCTATTTCTTGTTCCATGGACTTTGGAGGCTTGGCTCAGTGATTGTCCCCTTTAGATTCAATCCTCTGAGGTGTCCAAGTGGATAGGAGCAATTGAATTTGGCTGATTTTGGCAAATCGACCAAAGTTGCAAATTCTGCCTTGCCTTGACAGATTTCAGCAAGGCAACTTGGCAATGTTGTATCTCATGGTGTAGGTTGAATTTGGCAATGTTCTTGGCCATTTTGGAAAGCTCTTACATGATACAACAACTATTTGAACAAGTTTGGTTTTGATCTCTTTTGATTCCAAGTGAAAAATCCCCCTACATTTGGCAAAAAGTGAGGCAGAATCTGACTTAGTGAAAATTTCACTAAGTGTTGGAAAAAGTGACATTTTCACTTTTCAGCCACTTTGATCATTCCATAACTCAAAATCCTTAATGAATTGGAATGACTTGTAGTTGAAGTTTTTGTAGGTGATAATGAGGGCTACAAATCCATCTTTGGATGAGAAAAAATGGCCTTGTGGTTTAGGAGTTATGGTCCTTCAAAGTTGGTACCTTTGCCACTTTATTTTTAACTTAGAAAAATTTCTAAGTTTTATGGTTACCCCTTTTACAAGTTATCTCACTTTTCTTGATTTTTCTTGATGAATGATGATTCAAATCATACATTAACATCATTTTAGGGTTAAAAATCCATTTTGGTGAAAAATCTCAAAAAGTCAAAGTTGACTTTTGTGCACAGTTGACTTTTTATCAGATGAATTCCAAACTGTGCAATTCTTCAGGAAATCATGTCCTTGACCTAAATCAAACTTGATGGACATGTTCCATGGGTGTCATAGGGTATATTCAATCATGTATTAGGGTTTGGGAGCATGTCCTGGTCAAAAGTCAAAGTTACAGTTGACTTTTCCCTTAAAACCCTAATTGTGGTGCAGATGAAATTGAGACTTGTTGCTCAAACTTCTTGGATTAATCCATTGTTCCAAATGGATCAATATGGTATATTAGAGACCCTCAAATCATCTCTTGAGGTCTTGGCTCATGGTTTGTCCCAAAAGTCAACTTAGGGGTGAATTAGGTCAAGAAACCCTAATTCCTGATTTTTTATGAATGCATCCCCTGAGGCAAAATTGACTTGATGCATGGGTTCATGAGGTTCCATGAAGTATATTAGGTTATGTTTTGGATCATTGCCTTGTGCCCAGATGAAAATTTCCATCTGGAGGCCCTGGTCGACCAAAACCCTAATTTGGTGACACTGTCGATCTTGAGACTTGATCCACCTAGAAGGGAGCAGCCTTGTGCTTAATCCTTGAAGTGGGAGTCCTTTTTGATCCATTGTGGATGTTTAAGAGATTAGACAAGTTGAAGATCATGTCATTTCTTGATTGATCCTTTGTCTAGGCACTCAGAGAGGGCTTGAAACCCTAATTTTGATTGTAGTGGATGCTCACCCATCTTTGGGGAGACTAATGAAGCATAAAGGTACATCCATATTGTGATGATGATTTTCACAATGATGGGAAATCTAAGTGGTCAAAATTTGGGGTATTACAAACGTAAAGTACTCTTTTGATCCCAAAATGCAGCAAACTTTGGCAAATGGGAAATGAACCATTTGTATAGCAGGGGTACACAGCATGTGATCATTCCTCCGCTGTACAAATTCCTTAAGTGTACAGAATGATAAGCATCTGTGAGCAGAGTTGGTACAGGATTTCCAATTAGAAAAATCTTAATGGCATTGATATCAACGAAGTTATCAATGTTGGGAAACAGAAAGAACCCGTAGGTAAGCAAAACAAAGATGCTTTCGAAAGTGGCCACGTTCCCTATACTAGCAAAGTACAGAGCTTTCTTTATCAAGAACTGGGCTGGCAAACCCTGGATACCACCCTTAATGATCATGTGAGTCCTGACTTCTGACTTGTCCAAATAGATTGCTCTTGTAATGGTTCGGTCCTGTGGAATTTCTTCCAGTCCAGAAAAGGGAGCTTGATTAGTGATAGCTAAATCAGTCAGGTGAGAGTACTCCTCCAGTGTTGGTGCTAGTTGATAATCCGGGAATGTGAAACAGTGATAAACTTGATCGTAAAACTGGATTAGCGTGGACAGGATTCCTTCAATTACATAGACCCTTAACAGAGACAGTAGTCCTCCATACTTAGCTTTGAAAGCCTCAGGGTTGGTTATCATCCTTGTCAACCCCCTTAAATCCTCTAGTTTTGGAACCTTGAAGGTGTACTTGTAGGTCTTCCTTCTACCGAAATCCATAACGCAATCTCTTTCTCTGACATTTGCAATCGTTGTCTTAGTTTAATTTTAAAAAGGAGAGACTAGAAGAGAAAAATTTTCTTTGTTTTAATGTTTTTTTTAATGAATGTATGAATGCAGCACACAAAAACATAGAAAAACATGGGGTCAAAGGGTCGGTGTCATGAAGTTAAGGCTCTACCTATCCCCAAAGGTTATACTGGTGATTTTTGTACCTGTCCTCAAAATCACTGACCCCTCTTGGGATAACGACAGCAAGCAGATCACTAAGTGAGATGTAGCATCTTAGAGTAATCTCAAATGAGGGTAGTATCACGTGACAACTATTTTCGATAGCTTCCGCACTACACAATGGTTTCAGTCTACTAAAATCCTAAGCTTCTCAGATAACCCAATCGAACAATCTGCTTTCAACAACCGAAGTCGTATAGGTATTGAATCCGCAAAGGGCATCTCCACTGATTCGATGGTCGACCGGGACCTCTTATTTGGGAGTCACTCCCTGTAAGATTAACCGTCTAGTGCCATCACTTATCTTAGGTGTATACTCAATCTTTCCAGATGCGGCATCACACACATTCCCATTAGCAGAAAGATAAACACGGATATCAATTAGGAAAAGTAGTATATATATTTGTCCTAACATCCTAGACCTCTAGTCCTATGATCCGATACAGACAATGACTCCCCAGCAGAGTCACCATTTCTGTGGTGCCTTGTGAACTTAAGGCTTTCTACCTAATACTGTGAGAGAGAAATGCCTCCCATTGTAAGACTGCAAGAGATAAATATCTCCCATTGTGGTCGCCATTCTTCTGTAGCGCGATTTTTGTGGTTCGAATCACTATCGCTTTGGTACTACAGTTTGATTCATTTTTTATCTTGTGAAGCTGATTAAGGAATGGAAATAGATGTCTCTAATTAACCCTGCTTGCATACTGAGTTTAAATAGATGACTGTTGGTTTACAGATGCTATCAAAATAGGGGGGTCTGTCTTAGGTTATTTTGCTTAAGCATACAGTGTCTGGACTATTTACGAGGCTTTCGGTAAGGTGTTAGGTCTGATGCTTTTTTGATTGATGTATGAAGGTACTGGACTTTGAGTTTTTGATTAGTATGCTCACTAAGATTTTGCAATCTTATGCCTACGTATTCCCATTTACCGAAATAGGGAAATCAGAGCGATCGTAGTTCCCTCCTATTTTAAGGGAGGAAAAAGATGTTTTGGTGTCTTGTTCAAAGCACAAGATTGAAGCTAAAAGTGATTTGTATCTTGTTCAAAGCCCAAGATATGAAGCCGAAGGGTATTTTTTGTCTTGTTCAAAGCCCGTGATTGAAGCTAAAAGGTTTGACTGAGAGAGAACTTGTCATCTCTAAAGAGGAACTGTTGATGTTCATATGCATTGATTTAAGCACAAGTTTGATGCTAAAAGGTTGATTGACTCAACCGGGGATTTCTCTATACGAAGCCTAAGAGGAGGCTATTGACCCAACAAGAGGGTGTTTATAATTTGTCTCGTACGAAGCCTGGGATAGAGGCTAAAAGGGTTTACTCAACAAGAGAGTACTAACAAGTGGCTGACTCAACAAGAGAGTGCTTTTATATGTCTTGTACGAAGCCCGAGATGGAGACTAAAAAGGTTTGACTGAACAAGAGAGTACTTTTATCTATCTTATACGAAGCCCAAGACGGAGGCTAAAAAGGTTGAATCAACAAGAGAGTCGGACAATTTGATTGACTCAATGAGAGAGTCTTTTATATGTCTTGTACGAAGCCCAAGACGGAGGCTAAAAAGGTTTGACTCAATAAGAGAGTGCCTTTATCTGTCTTATACGAAGCCCAAGACGGAGGCTAAAAAGGTTGACTCAACAAGAGAGTCTGACAAGTTGATTGACTCAACAAGAGAGTCTTTTATACTCAATAAGAGAGTGATTTATTATCTCGTGTGAAGCTCGAGATAGAGGCTAAAAGGAAAGTGACTCAACAAGAGAGTCTTGAAAAGTGAGGGACTCAACAAGAGAGTCTGAAAAGGTTAACTCCGCTAGGGGGAATCATTGTATAAAGCCCAAGAGGAGGCTGACTTTGCTGAGGAAGGATCATTATACAAAGCCTAAGAGGAGGCTATACTTCTGCCGGGGATTCTGGAGATCCCGAGGCAGGTCCAAGAAGGGAATCAATCCTTGCAGGGGAATGCAAAAGGAATTGATAGATCAGAAACCTTAAGGCTCTGGTTTGAGATAGTGTTAAACTGACCCGGGTTGGGGAATTTTGGGAGAAGGACGGGGTTTTAGAACCCGCAAAGTTTTAACTCGCCTGGAGATTAATCCAAAATCTGGGGTTTCTCCTATGTTTGAAAAGTGCTTGAGAATGTCTTCAAGACTCAAGGGAAGTAGACTGTCCAAGTTTACTAGCAAAGTTTTATCTTTTGTATGATGCCCAAGAGGAGGCCGGCTCGTTTAAGGGATGAGTATCAACCCTAAAATTAGTCTAAAGGTTTTGACTCCTTTTAGAAAGACAGCTCTAACGAAGGATGACTAAGTTCTGTCCTATACCTTTAGGAGGTCGTGAAGGTCCTTATACGAAGCCCAAGAGAAGGCATGAGAACTTTTAACAAGCCAAAGGGTCCTTGTACAATGCCCAAGAGGAGGCGGGGATGCTTTTAGGAAGCCTGTGGGTCCCCAAACCAAGATAAATTCAAGAAATGCAATTCACAGAGAAGAGATCATTTCAGGAAAGTTCGAGAATTTGGATGAAACTCAAAAGATGCTATTCACGGAGAATAGATCAACTCTGGGGAGTAGAGTTTCTTTGACAATTTCTAAGGGTGGCAGTCTGAGAAAAGGTTCACCGAGAATACTGATTTTCTCTTTGTTCCATATTGTTTAACCCCAAGAGAAGGGAATACTGTATCTGGAATCCTATGGGGGATGTAGTATTCGAGAGTGACCAACAGGCTTTACCTAGTTCTAGACGTAGTTGTCGGGGAAAACTCTAAATAATTATACTAGTATTACACAGTGAATATGTGACAAGTATATAAAAAGATGTGAAAGAAGACTTACAGTGAAACAGCCCTACAATACAGTTATAAACATATGAAAGCGGATAAACACTTACCCGTTGTAGAGCTTCCATGTTGTTTTGTTAGTTGTTCAACAAAGAAATTAAAGAAAGTTTTGATAACAACATATATTTGAATTCAAAATCAAAGGAGAAAGTGCTTTGAAAAGATTGTTGGGGATTACAGCTCAAGGAGAGGCCTAAGTTTTAACGATGATCCCACCGTTGTCTTGAAAACTGTACATAGGGACTTATACAATATGTGAGGCCCAAAAAGTTTTTATGTACAAGGGGATGGGTCTTACACTCAATTAGAGGCCCAAAGTTTATTTTTGTACAAGAGATGGGACTTACAACTCAAGGAGAGGCCCAGGGTTATTTGTTTGAAAACGGCGATCGCGCCGAGGTTTTTGAAAACATCGTGGGACTTATACAATGACTGAGGCCCAAATCATTTTGGTTTCAAAAAGGGGTTGGGTCTTACACTCTATTAGAGGCCCAAAGAGTTTGAAAATGAATAAAGATGGGTCTTATAGCTCAAGGAGAAGCCCAGTTGATTTTGTTAAAAAGGTGACGATCGCGTCGAACGTTTGAAAATATACAGAGGGACTTATACAATATGTGAGGCCCAAAAGGTATTATTTACAAAGGGGTTGGGTCTTACACTCTATTAGAGGCCCATGAGTGTTTGAAAATGATTGATGAGGGTTGAATTAATCAAAACCCTAACTTTGTTTAAAAAGAAATTAATTTTGTTAAAAAAATTAATAAAAAGTATTAAAAACATGTGAAAAATGATTTGGTGATCTTGGATCAATGTTTCAAAAATCATGTTTATATCCACAAAATAATTGGAAACCAATTAAATTTGGAAAATCAAGGAGGAAAAAATATTTTAATTGTTAAAAAACAAATAAAAGATTAATTCTTTGCAAAAATATCAAGTATATGAAATAAATAATATTTTTGGGAATTTTTGGTAAAATAAAATATTTTAACATTTTTGTGAATTATTAAAAAAAGAATCAACTCAAAATCATTAAAACTCAGAGAGAAATTAATTTTTGAATCAATTAAATAAAATCACAAAATTCAAATATTCAAATTTGTGAAAAAGGCGCCAAGAACAAAGGCCAAGAACACGCGCGAAGGGAGTTTTGCTCAGATTTACATTTTCTATCCAATCTCATTGAATACTTGATGAAATCACACAATCCACATATCAATCTGCTCGTTTTCACCTCACGATCATGTCTTGGTCTTTAATTTCATTTATTTTAAGCATGGAATAAGAAATCAAGACAAAACCTCAAGAACCCTAAAATTTGCATGAAGGCTGAGAATTTTGATACACAATTCAACACAAAGCAATTAATTGAGGGGAAACATTCTATGCATGATTATGAACATTTGGCAAAAGTATTTTGCGAGGAAATATGCATAGATTAAGAGATGACCGAGTTTAGGCTTACTTGAAGGTCGTGACAGCAAGAGCAATGTGATTTTTGAGTTGGAGGTGTTACAGATGAGTTATGATTATCTGGGCAGCTTCCCTACACCATATGGAGTGTGTTTGAATGCTTGGACTTGATTGGAAATGGCTGGATCACTTCATGGCATCTCAACTGCAACTTGGTTGAAAACTTGACCAACTGGCTGGTGATTCTGAGAAATCAGTGTTACAGTTGTGTGTTTAATGTTTGATCAGCTCACATATGATGTTTATGAGGTGTTAGAGCAATTGGTTTAAGTGGAATTGCTCTCTACTGAAAAATTCGATAGTGACTTGCTAAGAAAGGCATTTTTGAGAGTGAGAAGATGATTTTGAGAAAGGCAAGTGTTGTAGGCCTTTGGTGTACTTAAACTGAACACAAATGAGCTCTATTTATAGTAGAGCAAGTTTGTTTTGCAAGCAATAGTGAATGGCAACTGCAGCAGCTCATTGTCCAATTGCATCACTTTGGAATCTTAAGTCTCCTCTAGCCATTGACTAGAGGTTAGAGCACAGGCCTTTGGTTCCCTAGTTCAGAGATCATCCTTCACTCATTCAGTTGGAAAAGGCTCAGTTCATGCCACCTTGGTGCATCCATTGAATGCTCCAAAACAAAATTGGAGTCTTGTCCCCCTTTTAGGCATTTTTAGGTTTGGCATGCTACTCGTAGTTCCAAAGACTTGGGAGGCTTATGGATCAGTGTTTGTTCCTCCTTGGTCTCCCCCTGAGTTATTCAAATGGATAAACTTGTTTATCATTTGCACAATTTGATCAAATCGATCAAAATGCACAAATCTGCCTTGCCATGTTAGTTGCAGCAAGGCATATTGCCACTGTCATAACTCTTGGCTCAAATGGAATTTAATGGAGTTCTTGGCCATTTTGGAAAGCTCTCATATGATACAATATATGTGTGATCATAGTTTGTCTTGACACTTTTTGGATCCAAGTGAAAAATGCCCCTACATTTAAAAAAAAGTGAAACAGATTCTGACTTAGTGAAAATTTTACTGTGTTGGAAAAAGTGGCATTTTCATGTTTTTGTCATTTTGGTCACTCCATAACTAAAAATCCATGAAGAATTGGAATGAGGTGTAGTTGATACTTTTAAAGTATGCCATGAGAGCTAAAAATCCATCTTTGGATCAGCCAAAATGGTTGCTTGGATCACAAGTTATGATCCTTGGAAATTGGTTCCCTGGCCACTTTGTTCCATAACTTAGAAAATTTCTAAGTTTTTTTATGGTTACCCCTTTTACAAGTTATCCCACTTTTCTTGATTTTTCTTAATGGGTGATGATCCCAATCACACATTAACATCATTTTAGGGTTAGGGAACCATAATTGATAAAAAAAATAAAAAAGTCAAACTTTGACTTTTGGGCACAGTTGACTTTTTATCAAATGAATTTCAAACTGTGCGATCCTCTATGAAATCAAGTCCTTGACCTAAATCAAACTTGATGGATTGATTTAATAGGTGTTATAGGGTGTATTGAATCATGTCCCAAGGTTTGGGAGCATGTCTTGGTCAAAAGTCAAAGGCACTGTTGACTTTTTTCCGCGAAACCCTAACTGTGGTTCTGGTGATTTTGAAACTTGTGAATCAAGCTTCTTGGATCAATCCATAGTTGCAAATGGATCCATGTAGTGTATTAGAGTCCCTCAAATCATGTCTTGAGGTCTTGGCTCATGTTTTGTCCCAAAAGTCAACTTAGGGGTGAATTAGGTCAAGAAACCCTAATTCTTGATTTTTTTTGTGAATGCATCCTCTGAGGCTAAATTGACTTGATGATGGGGTCCATGAGGTCCCTTGGAGTATCTTGGGTTATGCTTTGAAGCATTGGCTCATGCCAGAGGAAAACTTCCATCTGGAGGCCATGGTCGACCAAAACTCTAATTTGGTGACACTGGCGATCTTGAGGCTTAATCCACTTGGAATGTTGCAGCCTTGTGCTTGATTCCTGTTGTGGGAGTCCTCTTGATCCTTTATGGATGTTTGATGAAGGTGTGAAAAACGCAAGAAAGGGGGGTTTGAATTGGTTTTTCAAAATAATCGTTTCTTTTGAATAACTTTCCTTGTTAAAACTTTTTCCCTTGTCTAAAGAACAACAGCTTGGTTAAACAAAAATATATAAACACGTTATGTTTATACTAGTTCACTTGAGAATCTCCCAAGTTAGTCTAGTCCACCCGCCAAGGTGATTTTGCCTCTCTCAACTAGGTCTTAATCCACTATTCAACAAAATAGTACACTACACGAGCTACACAGTTGGTGACTAACAACAACCTCTAGAACTCACACGTTCTAGACTTCTCAAGTAATCCAACCACACAGGTCTTACTCAAGGCACAACCTCTAAGAAACACGTCCTAGACTTCTCAAAAGATCTAATCACTAAGACTCTCTTAAGGAATACAACTTTTAAGTTCAGACACAATGAGTTTACAGAGAATTGCTTCTTATCAAGCTGATAACGTAAACACAATTTTAGACCAAGAATGACTTCAGAAAGAACAGACTTTAAAATGTATTGTAGCAGTTCGAATGTGTGTCTTTCTTTAAGTCTTTGGGCTTCCTTTTATAGTCGAGTGAAAAGAGCCGTTGAAATGAAATCATGATAGCTAAGTAGGCTTACGGCTGGAATCGTGAGGACAGGTACAAAATCTTCTGCATGCAGCGCGTCCTGTCTGTGTCAGATTGTCTTATTTGTATTTCGCACAGTCTTCGAGAATTTTAACGTTGTAATGTGGTACAGCTGTACAGTGTGGCAGGTTTTTTGGGCTTCTCAACTTCAGAGGCTTTTTGTGAGCGTGAGTAAGAAGGGAAACCATTGCTCGGTTCTTGAGATTATCAAGTCTTCGAATCATCAACTCTGCGCTTCCAGAATCTTCAGAACTTTTCTTTAGAACCTTGTTCTCTTAATCCACTTTCTTCAAATCTTCAGAGGCTTCTGATAATATTTGATTGAATTTGGGTAGGTCTTCAGAACCTTGATCGAAAATCGTGAGGCTTCAGCATTTGGACTTCGTCCCATCAGAACCCTTGTCTCTTGATCTTCAGAATTCATTTTCTTTTTCTTTTCGTATCAGAGTTATGTGAATCTTGTCTTATCTTCGAATTGAGTTCAGTTCTTCGAAGCATCTTTCATTAAGCATTACGCCAATTCACGGAAGCTAGGTTCTCACAAATAACAACATTAGTTGCACAAAATTGTTCATACAAATATTCATCTGTTATCATCAAAACTTAGAGATAATATTGCAGAACCAAGTCTTGTTCTCACATTTGAGAGGTTAGACAAGTTGAAGATCATGTCATTCCTTGATTGATCCTTTGTCTAAGAGCTCTGAGGTCTAAGTTGAAGATCAAGTTAAAGAGATTTGGTTCTTGCACTCTATTAGAGGCCCAAGGTTTATTTTTGTACAAGAAATGGAGCTTGCAACTCAAAGAGAGGCCCAGGGTTTATTCTTTTGAAAAGGCGACGATTGCACCGTAGTTTTGAAAATGTATCAGGACTTATACAACGACTGAGGTCCAAATTTATTTTATTTACAAAGAGGTGGGACTTATACTCTATCAATAGGCCCAAAATGTTTAAAAATGAAAAGAAATGAATAAAGATGGGACTTACAACACAAGGGTAGGCCCAGATGATTTTGTTTTGAAATGGCGATCGCGCTGAGATTTTTGAAAACACGGTGGGACTTATACAATGATTGAGGCCCAAAAAGTTTATATTTACAAAAGGGTTGGGTCTTACCATCTATTAGAGGCCCAAAGTGTTTGAAAAATTTAAAATCAAGAGGAAACCCTAATTTTAAATAAAAATGTCATTTTTCAAAGGAAATTTAAATAATAAATGATATAAAATTATCAAATACATTCAAAAAAAAATTGTATACTTAGAAAAATATTTTTAAAACTCATGTTTAATCACATGAAAGTTTGAAATTCATTTGAAGTGAAAAATCAAAGTGAGAATTTCATTTTTTAAATGTTTAAAAACAATTAAAATGAAATTAATTACAAAAATTCTAACTATATTAAATAAATAATATAAATTGGATTTTTTTGTAAAATGAAATATTTAAACATTTTTGTGAATTTTGAGTAAAAAAATTAATTCAAAAACACAAATATTCAGAGAGAAATTAATTTTGAATCAATTAAATAAAATATCAAAAATTCAAATAATTAAAATTTTGAAAAAGGGCACCAAGAACACTTGGTTCTTGCCCGCGTCCCCTGTTTTTCCAGATTTGCACTTTCCCACTTTTCTCCATGATTACTCAATGGTTTTTGCACGATTCAAGTACCAATCTTGCTCGTTTTTTAACATGGATCATAACCATATAGATTAATTGCATTTATATTGAGTATGGAATGAGAAATCAGAGTAAAACCTCAAGAACCCTAATTTCAGCATGAACACAATGAAATCCTATACACGATTGATTCATGGCAATTGATTGAGGGTTATTACTCTACATACAAGCAGGAACAAAATGGTAACTCAAAAATTCATTTATGATGCATGGATTATGGAGTTTGAAGGGTTCAGGCTTACCTCTTGTAGCTGGTGATCGACCTTGATGATGGAGGTGTTGCAAATATGTTCCAATGATCTGGACAGCTTCCTTAGGTGCCAAGGAATGTGTCTGAATCCTTGGAGTGGATTGAAATGAGCTGGAGCTTGATGTGGCACCTCAACTGTAAATCTACTAAAAGCTTGTGGAAATGGGGTACTACTTTTGGATTCTGATGTTCCAGATGTTGTGTGTTCGAATCACTCACATATGATGTATGTAAGGTGTTTGCATCAATGGTTTGGACAGAATCACTTCCAATTTTAAAACCCGGTAGTGACTTGATTTGGAAGGCAAATTTGGAGTGAAAGTGTGATTTTGAGTAAAGCATCAGTTTGGGTGCTTTGGTGTACTCAAACTAATCACAAATGAGCTCTATTTATAGTAGAGCAAGTTTTTTTTGGCTGCAATACTGTTTGGCAACTGGTATAGTCCAATGTCCAATGGTGATTAAATGGAATCTTTAGTCTTCACTAGCCATTGACTTGAGTAAATGGAGCATGCATATGGTCTTCTGATCTCAGAGTTTATCTTGACTCATTCAGTTGGATTTGTCTCAGTCCATGCCACCTTGATGCATCCATTGAATGCTCCATGCCAAATTTGAAGTTTTGGACTTTGCATCATTGAATCCCACATGCCAACATTGATGATTTCTTTACTTGCAAGGCTGGTGGCTCAGAGATCTTTTGCTTCAATTTGATCCTCATTTAATTGGGAATATGTCAAAGTTGGCAAGATGACAAACTTGCAAGTTGAAATCGCGTGGTGCAAGAAAAATGACCCAAAATCTGTCTTAAAGACAGTTGCAGCAGGGCAACTTGGGAGATCCATAACTCCTTGCTCACATGGAATCTTTGAGTGTTCTTGTACTTTTTGGAAAGCTTGAATAACATACTTCAACTTTGATGTCCAAGATTAGTCTTATTTTAGCTTGGATCAAAGCGAAAAATGGGCTTGAAGTTGGTGAAAAACCAGACAGATTCTGCCTAAAAATTTTCTAAGTGTTGGAATCCTTTTCACACTTTTCTTGATTTTGATCACTTCATAACTCAAAATCCAAGCATTTTCTGGATATGAACCAATCCTACACCTTTGTAGTATGTGAGATGAGCTTTCATTTGAGCTTTATATGGAAGCAAATGGCCTTAGAGCTTAGGAGTTATGACCTTGCAAAGTTGGTACCAAAACCATTACCTTCCATAACTTCGAAAAATTTCTAAGTTTTCTATGGTTGCCCCTTTTGCAAGAAACCTCATTTTTTCTTGATGAATGATGATAAAAACCATACATTAACATTGTTTTTGACTTAGGGGAACCATATTTGTGAAAATTCCAAAAAGTCAAACTTGATTTTAGGCACAGTTGACTTTTTGTCAGATGAATTCCAAACTGTGTGATCTTTCATGAAATCAAGTCCTTGACCTCATTCAAACCTAATGGATGGATTCCATATGTGTTTTAGGGTGTTTTGAACCATGTCCCAAGGTTTGAGAACATGTCTTAGTCAAAAGTCAAAGATACAGTTGACTTTTTCTCCAAAACCCTAATTATTCTCCTGATGAAATTGAAACTTGTGAATCAAGCTTCGTTGATCAACCCATTCTTTCAAATGGATAAATGTGGTGTACTTGAGTCTCTCAAATCATATCTTGAGGTTTTGGTTCATGTTTAGATGAAAATTTTCATCTGGAGACTTTGGTCGACCAAAACCCTAATTTGGTGACACTGGCGATCTTGAGGCTTGATCCACTTGGAATGCTGTAACCTTGTGCCTGATTCTTGATATAGGAGTCCTCTTGATCCTTTATGGATGTCTTAAGAGTTTATACAAGTTGAATATCATGTCATTTCTTGATTGATCCTTTGTCTAATTGTTCTGAGAGGGCTCAAAACCCTAATTCTTGATTATAGTGAATGCTCAATTATCTTTTAAGGAGATTGATGAGGCATGATGGTACATTCATATTGTGGAGATGATCCTCACAATGATGGGAAATCTTGTGGTCAAAATTTGGGGTATGACACTAGTAAGAGTTTGTGCTAGTGTGATCTCTTTGACACGTATCTGTACTCAACGGTTACTAGTGTCTAACACGGTCTTCTTGACTAATTTGAAAGCATGGAGGGAATTTGCCCTTTTGCAACTTGTTTTCCCCAGTTTGTAGGTTCTTTGAAGGATTTTGCCTTTTAAAGGGAGCTTTGGGACATGGTCTGAGATGATTTTTCGCAGATGTTTGAATCTTGTATTAGTCTGCCCCGTTATGAGCCTTTGATGGATTTTCCCCAGATTAACCGACTCTTGGAGTGGTTGATTTCGGATCAATTGATCTTTGAAAGTTGAGCTTCAATGTGCTCCTAGGATGACTTGCCCCTGTCTGAGCCTTTAGAAGGATTTGCCTCAGATTTGATTGAGTATTCTAAAATGATTTGCCTCCTGATAAACTGATGTTTGGAGATTTGTATTTTGACTGGACATTTCATAGTCATTAGATGCCATGCCCCTGATCCATAGAGTTATGAGGTAGTCTTGATTCGAGTCAGCACCAACGAATGCTCAAGTTCCTCTTCGATTGCTTCTTTGAATTTCCATGATGTCAAGTACTAACTTGAAGTTATATTTATTCATTGAGAAATGGTAATTTTAATGCGATGTTCATGCAGGTTTTGAAATAATAATTTATTGGAATAATGTGATAATGTGTGATGAGTGGACCATGAGTCCAAATGCATTGTTGATTTAGCTAGTGTGAAAGATACAACAAGTGTATAATACCAATACAAGTGATTAAAAAATATGTAGGAGTCAGTTTACCCAACCTTATTGTAGTATGCTTTTAGAATAACTCTGCTTCAATTAGGTCTTTTGAGGGTTGTAACGTAGGTTGATTTTAACCCACCCCTTCTTCATGATGATCTACAGTCATACGTTCAGTTAATTCAACACACACATTTGTCTTCCAAGAGATTTTGACGGTGTAAAAGTGAAGATGGTGATTCAAGATTCTCTTGAAATGGAAGTCACCTTGTTTTCTTGTCAATGGATGTCGGTGACCCTTTGATTCTTGAGATGGTGTTCGCCGAATCTTGTTTTTCTTGCTGAGGATTTAACGACCTCTTTTGATTGATTTTTTTGCTTTTTGATCCCTAATTTTTGCCTGGACCATTTTTTCTAAGCTTTTAGTCCACTGGGATTGCCCTAATTTTTGCCTAAGTCACCTCTTTGGGGTGTTCGACTTAGCAGGCTATTCTCTTTTTTTTTTTTTTGCTAAAAGGTTGTGACTGCCAGGTCATTGGTCATTAAAGAACAACTGACATAACTTTTGGGTTTCGCATGGTTCCTTCGACACTTCAGGACATGTGTAAAGAATATCATGTGGTTGATCCCCATACGGGATGTTTCACCTTGTAGTTCGAATGCGTGGTCAGGTTAACTGGACACTACCCTGTCTCGGGTTAAGCGTATGGGTTTTTTAGATCTGAAAGAAACACCTACTTCTAAGCTCGAACTGGTTAACTATGTATTAACTCCTTGTCTCTCTAGTGTTTGGGGATTTTAAACAATGCTTGTACATCATCAACATGATTTTATATGGAAGCATACCATTTAGCAATTATGGGTATTTTGTTTTTGTCGTTATCCCTCCAATCTTTGCTAAAATAATAGTATGATAAAGTGAAGTGTAGAAATAATTTTTGATTTTTTGCAATAAATGAGAAAAGATGGGAGAACACAAATGGATTCGTTCGAAACATGCATATTAATATTACCATTAATTAACAACAATGTCTAACAACAAGTAGCATTTAACAAAAAGAAACTACAAATGCAAAGTAATGATATGGGCCAAAAATTGCGAGCATTGGGGAATTGAGCTTTCATTTTTTGAACCACTGCTAGGCTAGCCTTCTTCATAGTTGCTTATCGAGACCAGTATGATAATCATATTCACACCTATTCTCAGAAATTTCTTCCATGGCATAAACTAATGGACTCACATGACCATGTGAAGAATTATTGTTGATTTGAAGGTCTTGAGGCGAAAATGAGAACATCTTGGAGTCAAGCAGCTTTTGTACCAGGCTCTTCAGCATTTTACAATCCTCAATTGAATGCCCCATTGCTCATACGTGGTAGTCACATCGGACATTGGGGTCAAAGCCTAAAGCGTATGGAGGAATCACTAAGGTTTTAATCCATTGGAGTATCCATAATAAGAGCCAAATAAGATCCAAGTAACATATAAACCCCCAAGGGTTAGCCTAGTGGTGGAGGCTTGGGTCTTGAGAGTGTGCTCCTCTCAAGGTCTCAAGTTCGAATCCTACTAGGTGCAATAAACCCTTGTGTGGGCCAGTCCATACAGAACTTTTCTCCGACTTTAAACGGGGCCCCCGCTAGTGGATGGTGGGATTGGTCCCTCTTGGATTAGTCGGTCGCAAGGCAGGATACCAAGATTTCCAAAAAAAAAGGATCCAAGTAACATATACAGGATAATAATAAAGCAATACATAAGATAAAGGCAAGATATAAAAGAAAGAGAATAAACAAAGCTAACAATTATTACAAATTGGACTAAGTTAGGCTTGACTCTCTCTAGCTTGGAGCAAAGTCCCCAGCAGAGTCACCAACTATCGTACCTAAAAAAATACGATCATTTGTGATGGTCGCGAAAAATAGTTCGAACAGAGTCGCCACCGAACATTATTTATTCCAATGAAGGAAAAGGAAAATATCTATAAACCTTTTAAATATAGAATGATGGTCGTCGCGACCATATTAGGGTTCGGGAGTCAATTATGCAAGGGGGAGGTATTAGCACCCCTCACGTCTATTGTACTCAACAGAAACCTCTTAGTTAGATTTGCGATTGAATGTTATTAAAAGAGAAAAAGAGAAAAAAATAAAAGGAAAATAAAATCGCAAAAAGATTTTTATTAAGGGCGTCTGGCAAGATTGCAAGTCTTGTTCCTATATATCTCCATACGCAATAGAGAATTCAAGCCTACATAGTTCTGGGTAGCCAAGGGTTTGTTGGTTTGTGTTTTTAATAAATGAGTGTTTAGATCGCGTTCTAAGGTCTAAACATTGGCTTGTCAACTCTCGAATGAGGCTTAAGCACTAGTTTGTATGCGCGTTAGAAGGGACTAAACAATTTTATTTTGCTAAAAGTTGTTTGATCGCACGGGGGCGAGTAATTAGGTTTGAAAAGTTTGCATCGCACAAGGGCGAGAAAAGATAGGTTTGAAAGGTTTCGATTGCACCGGGGCAAGAAAAATTAGGTTTGAAAGGTTTCCATTTTGGCTTGAAAAATGTCAGGGCAACTTACCAAAGGGTGATGAATTCGATTTTCCATGATTATATTGAAACTTTTATGCAAACATACATTGATGATATAGTTATTAAGTCTACGTCGCAAATTGGTCACATAGACCATCTTCGTCAATCATTCGAAAGAATGAGAAAATACTGACTAAAATGAACCCTCTTAAATGTGCTTTTTAAGTGCAGGCTGGAGACTTCCTCGGTTTTGTTGTCCACAAAAAAGGCATCAAGATAAACTAGAATAAGACCAAAGCCATTATGGAAGCTCGACCGCCTTTGACCAAAAAAGAGCTCCAATCTTTATTTGGGAAGATTAATTTTTTGAGGAGGTTTATTTCAAACTTTAGTGGCAAGACTCGAGCATTCTCGCCATTACTTAGCATGAAAAGGGAAGAGTTCAAGTGGCAATAAGAACATCAAAAGGTTTTTGACAAAAAAAAAAGGAGTACCTGATGCATCCTCCAATATTGTCTCATCCTGTTAGGAATAAGTGCATGAGATTGTATATTTCTTCCTCAGACTCTACCATAGGAAGCATGTTAGCACAAGAGGGCGATAATGGAGTCAAAAGGGTCATTTATTACCTCAGTTGAGCTTGATTGACGCGGAAACTAGGTATAGTCTAATAGAAAAGATGTGCCTTTGTTTGTATTTCTCGTGTATGAAGTTAAAACATTATATAAAAATCCATTGATGTTTACTTCTCTTCGCATTTCGATATCATTAAGCATTGTTATCTAAGATTATTTTGCGTAGTTGAATTGGAAAGTGGGCCCTTGCCCTAACTGAATATTCCCTGACATGTGTTTTGAAAATGCCTGGTCAAAATTTTGGGTATGAAAGTTGCCCCTATTTAATCTTCTTGGACCTGAAGGTATGAATAGCAACGACTTTCAGACATTCGAGGTAAAAGAGGATTAAATACTAGAATACCCAGAATTTTGACCGATTAGAAAAGGATAGATGTAGTGATATGCTGGAGATGCAAAGCAGTTATGATGATATGATATGATATGATATGCCTCATATACAATGTTACGAACACATTAAAGGCCCTCTGGTTCTCTGGTAAAAGGTTTTGGTTATGGTTAAACACAGGTAGCTGGTAATGAGGTGATGGTAATAATGAAAGGTGATAGAGGCAAGGTAGGACCAACGAGTCTACAGACAGAAAGTAAAATCAACGGATCTACAACCCAAAGGATAATGAAATGAGATCAACGTATCTATGAATAGAGAATAAGATCAACGGATCTGCAACACACAAAGGAAGATCAACAGATCTATGGAAAGGAAGTAGGATCAAAATATCTACATCCCAAAGGGTGAAGATAAGAGATCAATGGATATACGACTCAAAAGAAGTTAAATGGATATGTGAAAAGGAAGTAGGATCAACGGATCTACAACCCAAAAAAAAATAAGAGAAGTAACATCAACAGATTTGCGACCCAAAGAAAGATCAACGGATCTATGGAAAGGAAGTAGGATCAACGGATCTACAACCCAAAAGGTGGAGAGAAGTAAAATTAACGAATTTATGACTCAAAAGGTAAAGAGAAGTAATATCAACGGATACACACTCCAAAGAAAAGATCAACGGATCTATGGAAAGGAAGTAGGATCAATAGATCTACAACCCACAAAATGAAGATAAGTAATATCAACGGATTTACGACTCAAAAGGTAAAAAGATGTAATATCAACGGATTTACGACTCAAAAGGTGGGGAATAGGAAGTAAGATCAACAGATCTACAACCTAAGAAAATGAAAGGAGATTAACATCAACGGATCTATAAATAGGAAGTATGATCAACAGATCTACAACCGAGAAACTGTAACCAGAAAGATTACTCCACTGGGGGAACAAAAGGATAAACTGAGGCTAAGATCGACGGATATGTGGCCTTGGGGATTGGTTGAAATATCTGCTGGGGAATGGGCTCGGCATTCTCTGTGGGGATATATTATATGTCATGATTGAGGATTGATTCAGGATTTTGTGTACAAGGTAACAAAATTGGCTTATGATTGTATGCATGTTTGAATTTTATATGGCGTAATGCTCCGTGTTGAATAGAAATGCTACGCATTTGAATATGCCATGTAATGATAATCACGTATGCAAAATGTTGATGCAAGCTCGGGTTGCTGGGGAAATGAAGATATGTGATCCAAGGGTCATGATTGTGCCAAGTATGGTTGGGCTACAGAGGTGAACTACTAGGCGAGAACTGGTTTTTAAAGAGTAGGCTACCAGACGAGAATTGGTGGCTGTAGCGCGATTTTTATGGTCTTGAATCATGATCACGTGGGTACTACAGTTCGATTCATTTTTTATCCTATTGAGCTGATTAAGAAAAGGAAATAGATGTCTCCAATTAACACTGCTTGCATACTGAGTTTAAACAGCTGTCTGTTAGGGTACGGATGCTATTAAGATATGGGTCCTTCTTCGGTTTATTTTCTTAAGAATACAAGTGTCTGGGTTATCTGCGAGGCTTTTGGTTAGGATACTAGACCTGATTTTCTTTGGTTGATGTGTGGAGGTACTGGATTTTGAGTTTTTGATTAGTATGCTCGCTAAGATTTTGCAATCTTATGCCTACGTATTCTCGTTTAACGAAACAGGGATTCAGAGCGACCGTAGTTCCTCCTATTCTATGGGAGGAAAAAGGTGTTTTGGTGTCTTGTTCAAAGCCCGAGACGTGAAGCTAAAGGTGATTTGTATCTTGTTCAAAGCCCAAGATGTGAAGCTAAAGGGTTTTGGCTGAGAGAGAATTTGTCATCTCTAAAGAGGAGTTTGTTGATGTTTGTATGATGTGAGCAAGGCACAACTTTGATGCTAAAAGGTTGATTGACTCAACCAGGGTTTTCTTTATACAAAGCCTAAGAGGAGGCGGGAAGTTTGACTTTTCTAGAGGAAAATGTTCTTTCTGTCTTGTACAAAGCCCAAGATTGAGGCTAAAAGGTATTTTAACTCCGTTGAGGAGAATGTATCTTGTATAAAGCCCAAGATGGAGGCTGAAAGGGTTTGACTCAACAAGAGAGTACTTTTATCTGTCCTGTATAAAGCCCAAGAAGGAGGCTAAAAAGGGTTCACTCAACAAGAGAGTCTTGAACAGGTGATTGACTCAACAAGAGAGTCTTGAACAGGTGATTGACTCAACAAGAGAGTCTGAAGGTTGTTTGACTCAACAAGAGAGTCTTTTATACTCAACAAGAGAGTGATTTGATGTCTCGTACGAAGCCCGAGATTGAGGCTAAAAGGAGATTGACTCAACAAGAGAGTCTTTAGTACTCAACAAGAGAGTGTTTTATATGTCTTGTACAAAGCCCAAGACGGAGGCTAAAACTGGTTGACTCAACAAGAGAGTCTTTTATACTCAACAAGAGAGTGATTTATATGTCTTGTACAAAGCCCAAGACAGAGGCTAAAAGGGATTGACTCAACAAGAGAGTCTTTTATACTCAACAAGAGAGTGATTTCTATCTCGTATGAAGCCCGAGAGGGAGGCTAAAGGGGAGGTGACTCAACAAGAGAGTCTTTTATACTCAACAAGAGAGTGATTTATATGTCTTGTACAAAGCCCAAGACGGAGGCTAAAAGTGGTTGACTCAAAAAGAGAGTCTGAAAAGGTTAGCTCTGCTATGGAGAATCATTTGTACAAAGCCCAAGAGGAGGCTACATTACCACTGTGGATTCTGGAGATCCTGAAGTGGGTCCAAGTGTGGGGAACTCTCATGGGAGAGACCGGGATTTCTTCTTATGTTTGAAAGGAACTTGAGAATGTCTTTGAGACTCAAGGGTCTTAGACTGTCCGAGTCTAGAGTTTTATCTTTTGTACAATGCCCAAGAGGAGGCACGGGCATTAAGGGATGAGTATCAACCCTACAACGGCCGGAGTTTTGACGCTGGAAAGACTGCTCTAGCAAAGGATGACTAAGTTCTATCTTATACCTTTAAGAGGTCGTCAGGGTCCTTGTATGAAGCCCAAGAGAAGGCGGGAGAACTTCTTAGAAGCCGAAGGGTCCTTGTACAACGCCCAAGAGGAGGCGGGGATGCTTTTAGGAAGCTTGTGGGTCCCCAAACCAAGAGAAGTTCAAGACATGCTATTCACCGAGAATAGATCAAGCCAGGAAAGTTCAAGGATTTGGAAGAAACTCAAGAGATGCCATTCATGGAGAAAAGATCATCTCTGGGGAGTTAGAGTTTCTTTGACAATTTCTAAGGGTGGCAGCCTGAGAAAGGGTTCACCGAGAATGCTGCCTTTCACGTTTCCATATTGTTTAACCCGAAGAGGAGGGAATATTGTATCTGGTAATCCTATGGGGGATCTAGTTTTGACTGTATTTAAGAGTGACCAACAAGGCTTTACCTAGTGCTAGACGTAGTTGTCGGGGAAAACTCTAAATAACTATACTAGTATTACACAGTTGATATGTGATGAGTATATAAAAGGATGTGAAAGAAGACTTACAGTGAAGCAGCCCCACAATACAGTTATATACATATGAAAGCGGTAGATGAAAGCGGATAAACACTTACCCGTTGTAGAGCTTCCATGCTGTTTGGTTAGTTGCTCAACAAAGAAAGCTTTGATAACAATATTGTATTTGAATTCAAAATCAAAGGAGAAAGTGCTTTGAAAAGATTGTTGGGGATGACAGCTTAAGGAGAGGCCCAAGTCTTAATGATGATTGCACCGTTGTTTAAAAACTGTACAGAGGGACTTAAACAATAAATGAGGCCCAAAAGTTTTTATGTATAAGGGGATTGGGTCTTACACTCTATTAGAGGCCCGAAGAGTTTTTAAATAAAAGAAATGGGACTTACAACACGAGGGTAGGCCCAAATGATTTGATTTTTGAACTGGCGATTGCACCGAGATTTTTTTAACACAGAGGGACTTATACAATATCTGAGGCCCAAAATAGTTTTGGTTAAAAGGGGATTGGGTCTTACACTCTATTAGAGGCCCAATAATTTATTTTAAAATAAAAGGCGGGGCTTACAGCTCTAGGAGATGCCCAGGGTTTATTAAAAAGGCGACGATTGCGTCGAACGTTTGAAAATATACAGAGGGACTTATACAATGTGTGAGGCCCTAAAAGGTTTATTTACAAAAGGATTGGGTCTTACACTCTACCAAGAGGCCCAAAGATTTATTTTTTACAAGAGATGGGACTTAAAATTCAAGGAGAAGCCCAGGGTTATTGATTTGAAAATGGCGATCACGCCAAGGTTTTTGAAAACACAGTGGGTCTTATACAACATCTGAGGCCCAAATTATTTTGGTTTCAAAAAGGGGTTGGGTCTTACACTCTTTTAGAGGCCCAAAGTGTTTTAAAAGGTTTGATGAGGGTTAAATTAATCAAAACCCTAATTTGTTTTCAAAATTATATTTTAATTGAATAAAAATTCAATTAAAAGGATCATAATTGTTAAACATGTGTGAAAAACAAATTGTGATCTTGGATTAATGTTTTAAAAATCATGCTTATATCCACAAAATGATTGGAAATCAATTAAGTTTGTAAAATCAAGGGAGAAAAAAATATTTTAAATGTTAAAAACAAATAAAACATTAATTCTTTGCAAAAATATCAAATATATGAAATAAATAATATTTTTGGGATTTTTTTGGTAAAATAAAATATTTTAACATTTTTGTGAATTATTAAAAAAAGAATCAACTCAAAATCATTAAAACTCAGAGAGAAATTAATTTTTGAATCAATTAAATAAAATCACAAAATTCAAATATTTGAATTTTCAAAAAGGGCGCCAAGAATATGGCAAGAACACGCGCCACCCTCTGTTTCTGCAGATTTGCATTTTCTATCCAATCTCACTGAATACTTGATTATATCATGCAATTTACATATCAGTCTGCTCGTTTTCACCTCACGATCATGTATATGGTCTTTAATTTCATTAATTTTAAGCATGGAATAAGAAATCAAAGAGAAACCTCAAGAACCCTAAAATTTGCATGAAGGCTCAGAAATTTCATACACGATTCAAACAAAGCAATTGATTGAGGGTAAATACTCTATGCATGATTATGAACATATGGCCAAATTATTGTGCAGCAAAAAATGCATGGATCATAGAGTTAGAAGAGTTCATGCTTACCTCTTGTAGCTGGTGATCGTGTTTTGTGTTAGAGGTGTTGCAAGCTGGTTCCAATTATTTGCACAGCTTCCTTAGGTTCCAAGTGATGTGTCTGAATGCTTGGCGTGGTTTGAAACAAGCGGAAACTTGAGATGGTACCTCAACTACACCTCTGTCAAGAACTTGAGCAGTTGGCAAGTGAATTTGAGAAATCAGTGTTCCAGATGTTGTTTAAGTGTTTGGATCACTTCTATATGATGTTTATGAGGTGTGTGTGTGAGATTGGCTTGGTTGGAATTGCTCTCAAACTCAAAACTCGATAGTGACTTGCTTTGGAAGGGAAATTTGGAAGTGAGAAGGTGATTTTGAGGAAAGGATCTGTTTGATGGCTTTGGTGTACTTAAACTGAGCACAAATGAGCTCTATTTATAGTAGAGCAAGTTTGTTTTGCAAGGAATATGGAATGGCAACTGCAGCAGAGGTTTGGCAAATGTTGATCAATAGGAATCCAAGTCTCCTCTAGCCATTGACTAGAGGTTAGAGCACAAGCTGCTGGTTCCCTAGTTTAGAGATTATCCTTGACTCATTCAGTTGGAAATGGCTCAGTTCATACCACCTTGGTGCATCCATTGAATGCTCCAAAACAAAATTGGAGTCTTGTCCCCTCTTTAGGGTTTTTTAGGTTTGGCATGCTACTTTTGGTTCCAAGGACTTGGGAGGCTGATGAATCAGTGTTTGTCCCTGCTTGGTCTCCCCCTAAGGTGTTCAGATGGATAAACTTGTTTGTAATTTGTAAAATTTGGGCAAATCGAGCAAAATGCACAAATCTGCCTTGCCATGACAGCTTGCCGCAAGGCATATTGCCATTGTCATATCTCATGGTTTAAGTGGAGTTTCATGGAGTTCTTGGCCATTTTGGAGAGCTCTCATATGATACAACATGTGTGTGATCATATTTTGTCTTGACACTTTTTGGATCCAAGTGAAAAATGCCCTTACATTTTGGAAAAAATGAAACAGATTCTGACTTAGTGAAAATTTCACTAAGTGTTGGAAAAAGTGACATTTCATGTTTTCAGCCATTTTGATCTAACCATAAATCAAAATCCATGATGAATTGGAATGAGGTGTAGTTGACACTTTTAAAATATGCCGTTAGAGCTACAAATCCATCTTTGGATCAGCCCAAATGGTTGCTTGAATCTCAAGTTATGATCCTTGGAAGTTGGTACCCTAGCCACTTTGTTCCATAACTTAGAAAATTTCTAAGTTTTTTTATGGTTACCCCTTTTACAAGTTATCTCACTTTTCTTGGTTTTTCTTGATTAATGATGATTCCAATCACACATTAACATCATTTTAGGGTTAGGGGACCATAATTGATCAAAAAATCAAAAAGTCAAACTTTGACTTTTGGGCATAGTTGACTTTTTATCAGATGAATTCCAAATTGTGTGATCCTCTATGAAATCAAGTCCTTGACCTAAATCAAACTTGATGTATTGATTTCATAGGTGTTATAGGGTGTATTAAATCATGTCCCAAGGTTTGGGAGCATGTCCTGGTCAAAAGTCAAAGACACAGTTGACTTTTTCCGTGAAACCCTAACTGTGGTTCTGATGAACTTGAAACTTATGAATCAAGCTTCTTGGATCAATCCATTGTTGTAAATTTATTAATTTAGTGTGTTAGGGTCCCTCAAATCATGTCTTGTGGTCTTGGCTCATGTTTTGTCCCAAAAGTCAACTTAGGGGTGAATTAGGTCAAGAAACTCTAATTCCTAATTTTTTTATGAATGCATCCCCTGTGGCTAAATTGACTTGATGATGGGGTTTATGAGGTCCCTTGGAGTATTTTAGGGTATGCTTTGAAGAATTGGCTCATGCCCAGAGGAAAATTTGCATCTGGAGGCCTTGGTAGACCAAAACCCTAATTTGGTGACACTGGCGATCTTGAGGCTTGATCCACTTGGAATGTTGCAGCCTTGTGCTTAATCCTTAATGTGGGAGTCCTCTTGATCCATTGTGGAGGTTTGAGAGGTTTAGACAAATTGAAGATCATGTCATTTCTTGATTGATCCTTTGTCTAAGAGCTCTGAGAGGGCTTGAAACCCTAAGTTTGATTGTAGTGGATGCTCACTCATCTTTGGGGAGACTAATGAGGTATGATGGTTCATCCATATTGTGATGATGATTTGCACAATGATGAGAATCTTAGTGGTCAAAATTTGGGGTATGACAGATGCCCCTATTTAATCTTCTTGGACCCGAAGGTGTGAATGGTGAAGGTATTTGGGCATTCGGGGTGCAAGAGGATTAAATATAGGAATACCCGAAATTTTGATGGCGGTTATGAATGGTAGCTTACGCATTCATCTTCTTTTGCTAAGCGATGACGCTTAGAAAAGGTAAAACTTCCCCTCGATCCTGGTTTCCTACCCAGGAACTGGTCTAAGTTTTCTTTTGAGATAAACTTCCTCTCGATCCTGGTTTCCTACCAAGGAACTGGTCTCGGTTTCTGAAATGAACTTCCCCTCGATCCTGGTCTTCAGCCAAGGAACTGGTCTCAGTTGCTGAAATGAACTTCCCCTCGATCCTGGTCTTCAGCCAAGGAACTGGTCTCAGTTTCTTTTGTCAATAAACTTTCTTGACAAGGGACGCTATTCTTAGCGGTTTTCCTCAAACTTCTCGCCGAATTTTCCTGGGGAGATGCCATTTGATGGGAAAAAGTTTTTGATGTCAGACTTGCTGGGGAAACCCATTGGTCTGAGCTGTAGAGGTGTACAAACTTCTCTGTTGGAGACGCCATTTGCTAACTCTACTAGGGAAAACGAGTCTCTTGAGAGACTGCTTTCGCTTGGGGTATTACATCATACTTTTCTAGGGATCTTCTCGGAGAAATGCCATATGATGTGGTCCAATTTTGAGGTGCTGATGACCATTTCGTCAGCGGATTTTTTTTGAAGAAAATGGTTGCATTGCCGACTCTCTGATTAAGAGGCTTTCTCTCGGGATTTTCCTTAATCCGGGAAAGCGGAGATATCATCTTCAATGGTGAAGAGTGTCGTTGGCTGAAGGTCTCCTTGCCTTTTAGAGGTTCAAGTTATCAAAGTGGTCAAGGGACCAACTTCAATCCAGAAATAAACTGGAGGAGAGATCGTTTAGATGGTTCGCTTCCTGACGAGGAAAGAACTGACAACTCGATTGAGAGGACCTCTATCACTTGGGGATAAGACTGACTAGAGGGATAGTGATGCAATATGAATGTGAATGTAAATCAATAATGCATGATGTATGTATGTATATGCTGACAAAACTGACGCGACATACAGACTAGTGGATGAACACGACATGGATACTCGGCCACAGCGAGAGACGAAAAGTATCGCTGGTTCAGAAAATAGAAATTATGCCTTGCTTAGGAGGGATAGTCCCTGTTGGGAGCTACGTTGGTCTGACTTAGGAGATGAGAACTCTGTCGGGGGTGTCGGACGGAATATTCGTGTCTAACACAGCTGATCCTTCATTCAGGTGCACTGGTTTAGAAGGAGTACTTTGATTCTGCACTTTGAAGCTCAATTGCTTCTGTAGAAATGATCGATGTTCTTTCGATGTTCAACAGTCAAAATAAATTGCCATCATTATTTTAAAAGCAGAAAAATTTTGACAAGTAAATTCGTTTTTTTTTATTTCAAGAATCGTTAATCATGTTAAAATGTCATTCTGTAAAGCTAAAACAAATAAGAATCATAAACAAAAGCACAAGGGCTCAAATTTTATTGATAGGATGAAAATCAGCCAAGCGCGTGATTCCATGGAGTATTTACAAAGTTTAGAAAATGGTAATTTAAGGGAAAAGGGCTACATTGAAACATAACGACCGCTATCCTTCTACCAACTTTGAATTCTGGGCATCCTGAGCTTTCGTCGAAGATGACCTTGACTGGAGTTTTCCTGATGGATGGCATGACTGCTGCTGGGGGATTTGCCCCTGTTGAACATAGTTACTTGCCATTATCCCTAACTTTTGCCTGGATTGTACTTTGAGATTTCCAATCCACCGGGATGATTTTTTATTATGTCTCTAATTTTTTCCTGGACCGCCCTTTCGGGTTTTCAATCCACCGAGACTCTCTTTTTTATTTATTTATTTAGGCGAAGTATTTCTTGACTACGTCAGCATTTTTGGGGTAGGCAAATTCCTCTCCGTCCATGGTTACAAGTCTCAAGGCGCCGCCTGAGAAAGCTTTCTTGACCACATAGGGGCCGTCATAATTCAGAGTCTATTTGCCCCGGGAATCAGTGAGAAATGATTGTATCTTCTTGAGCACAAGGTCTCCTTTCTTGAAGACGCGAGGTCGGACCTTTTTGTCAAACGCCTTCTTCATTCTTTGTTGATACAACTGTCCATGGCATAGTGTCGTTATTCGTTTCTCTTTGATCAGATTCAGTTCGTCGTGTCGACTTTGACACCATTCAGCTTCTGTAAGCTTAGCTTCGATCAATACCCTGATTGATGGTATCTCTACTTCTATGGGGAGCACTGCCTCAATGCCATATACTAGAGAGAAAGGGGTTTCCCCTCTTGAAGTGCGGACAGATGTGCGATAACCGTGAAGAGCAAAGGGTAGCATTTCATGCCAGTCTTTATAGGTTACAACCATCTTTTGAACGATCTTCTTGATGTTCTTGATAGCCGCTTCTACCGCTCCGTTCATCTTAGGCCGGTAGGGAGATGAGTTATGGTGTTCGATCTTGAAATTAGCGCATAACTCTTTCATCATCTTGTTATTCAAGTTGGATCCATTATCTGTAATGATCTGGCTCAGAACACCATAACGGCAGATGAGATTTTTTTTTATAAAGCGGACCATGACTTGTCAAGTTACATGGGTGTATGACGCTGCTTCGACCCATTTGGTGAAGTAATCAATGGCCACCAGAATGAACCGATGTCCGTTCGAAGCTTTGGGTTCAATCATGCCAATCTTGTCAATTCCCCATATGGAAAAAGGCCACGGGGAAGAAAGAACTTTGAGATGCGTTGGCAGTACATGAATTTTGTTGGAGTATATCTGACACTTGTGACACTTCCTCGTGTACTTGTAGCAGTCAGATTCCATGGTCAATCAGTAGTACCCTACTCTCAGAATTTTTCTCGACATTGTTTGTCCGTTGGCATGAGTGCCAAAGGATCCTTCATGAATTTCTTTTATCAGTATGTTTGCTTCTGGTCTGTCTACGTATCGAAGCAAGACCATGTCAAAGTTTCTCTTATAGAGTGTATCACAGCTCAGGAAAAAGCTGCCAGCCAGTCTTCTGAGAGTTTTTCTGTCTTTCCTTAGTGCCCCATTTGGATACTCTTGTTTCTGAAGGAAGAATTTGATATCGTGATACCAAGGTTTTTCGTCTATGACTACTTCAATTATGAAGATGTAAGCCGTTTAAGGCGCATTATGTCAATCTTAGGTACGTCGTTCCATTGACCTACACTAATCATGGAAGAGAGAGTGGATAATGCATCAGCCATGTGATTCTCTTCACAAGGGATATGATGAAACTCGATTCTGTTGAAGAATGGTAACAACCTTCTCGCGTAATCCTTGTAAGGAATCAATCTTGATTGGTCTGAGTTCCAATCTCCTTTGATCTGATTGATAACCAGGGTTGAGTCGCCATATACATCCAACTTTTTGATCCTTAAATCAATCGCTTCTTCGAGACCCATGATACAAGCTTCGTATTCGACCTCGTTGTTTGTACACTTGAATGTCAGTCGGGCGGTGAATGGAATGTGGGTACCCTGAGGGGTAAAAATGTTTGCCCCAATTCCGTTTCCGTAATGGTTGATGTAACGCCCCAGTTTTGTTAGATTTATTTAATCGAGTCGATCTAATTATTTTTATTATTAAATTATTTTATTCTTGACTTTTAGTTGATAATATATTATTTTTCATTGTTGATATGTTTTATCGCGTTTTAGGAGCGTTTGCGAGATATTTGAGTGTAGGGGTAATTTGGTCATTTTACTTTATTTTTCTTAAGTTAGTAAAAATAGAAAGAGAGAAAAATAGAGAGAAAGAAAAAGAGAAGAAGAAAAAGAGAAAGAAGGAAAAGAAGAGAAGAAAAAGAGAGAAAAACTTGGGAATTAAGAAATTGATCAACCGACTTTTCAAACACGATTAAATCGGGTAAGGGTGAGAAACTCGATTATCTTATACTTGTGTATGATTATGTATGTTTGTATTTAGTTGTTTTTTAGTTGAAATTGGAGGTAGAATAAAAACCATAATATGTTGAGATTGTTAGAATTCGATTAAATTGTGTCGGAAATCATGTTTTCAAGTTCCTTATTGTTAATACATGTTAGATATATGTTGTTGTGCAATCTATTGATAATTTTATGGTGTTTAGGTGGAAATTGGAGTGATTTTGGGATGAATTTCGCAGCAGAAATTCTGCAGAAAAATTCTGGGTTGTCGCTGTCGTTACGCGTATCAGGCATGTCCATACGCGTATTGGGTTGGGCAATACGCGTATGGTAGGTGCAATTGAGGGCAATACCCGTAATGAAAACCATTTTTCTAGGCCATCTGCTGAAACACGTAATGGTACGCGTATGAGCCTGGGCAATATGCGTATGGCTCAGGGCAATACGCGTATGGCCAGCAGGGGTGCAGAATGTTGTCATTTCGCGATTCCTTTTCTTTTTACTTCCGTAACTTGTGTTCCGATTATCCGTTTTGAACATTCTTGGTATCGTTGGAAAGCTATTGAGATGTAATTTCTTATTAAAATGGTTTTGAGGTTGTTGGCCGATTTAATTATGTCGGGAATTTGAAATAGTGTCGTTTTGTCAACTTTTACCGTTGTAATTATGTGTAATTGATGTATATCATGCAATGTGCTGTTGATATGGATATCGTATGACTTGTGTGCTGTTGTGTGATGAAAATGCATATGATGAAATGTTGTGATGATGGTTTGTGGCCTAAGGTCAAGAAAATGCATTGTGTTGTATTTGATTATATATGCATGGTTATGGATGTGTATATGTGTGCATTTGAATGTCATGAGTCATTGTATGCCATGCATCATGATATGCATTCTTGTGATGTCGTGTGCCCTAGTGGGTGTGAGTGACGAAACAATTCCAGAGGGAATCCGCTATAACATCGTGTGCCTTATACAAAGAGGTGTGAGCGATGATTATAGACGATCGTGTGCCTTATACAAAGAGGTGTGAGTGATCGTGTCGTGTGCCTTATACAAAGAGGTGTGAGCGATCCATAAACGTCGTGTGCCTTATACAAAGAGGTGTGAGCGATGGGGAATATCTTTTGCCCGACGGGGAGTTACACTAAGTAACAAGCGATGATTCCAATAGTTCCTGAGTGAACTAGTGATGAGATTGATGGATAGATGGTACCGCATTGCATTGCATAGAGTCGTTGTGTCGGTCTCTGTGCATTTGCATAAATCATGAAAGGATTGATTTTGTGTGAAATTGTGAATGGAATTGATGAGTTGAGATATATATATATATATATATATATATATATATATATATATATATATATATATATATATGTTATTGATAAATGTATTGTGCATGATTGATATGCCTTTGTGATGGATATATGGGATATGCATTGTGTTGTTTTGTGTTTGAATTCTGGTGTACGTTGTGGTGAGAATATTTTACATGTGTATCTTTGTGTTATTATATAATTGTATGCAATTATATTATGATTGTGTTTCTCACCCTTCTGTTGTTTTAAATGCTCTATGAGGCATTGCAGATTAGATGCTGGAGGTCTTTTTGTGAAGCTTTGGTCTTCATTCTTTTGTCGGTCGACTCTGATATGTAGCACCGGGTAGTCGGGGAGATCGTTGTGATTTATGTGTATATGTATATATATCTTTTGGATTGTACATGTACGACTCTGTATATGACAGACACACATTTATGTGATATATATATATATATATATGAGATTTAGTTGCAGATTTTCCGCTTTTATTCTGTATCTGAATTGTGGGTAGTAGGAACTAAGTTCCTCTGTTATTTGTTACCTGATTGTTGCATATCTTTATGATCAGGTTTATTGTGTTTTGCCTCAATTGATGTGATGCCTCCGTCTATGCCATGAATGTTTTCATTATACTCTGATTATTCTTTTATCGTTTTATCTAATTGTGGGTATAGATTGGGGGTGTTACATTAAGTGGTATCAGAGCCAGTCTGTGTCAGTTTGTGTCAGTCCTTATTGGTCGTTGTGTTTGGGTGAGTTGTTTGTTTAACCATAGTTGTTGTTATTGGATATGAACAGAATATGGCTGGTAGGAATGATGCTACTTTGGCTGCTGCTAATGCTGGTGGGAATAATGTTGTTGCTAATGCGGGCTGTGCAGGGTGCACCTAATGCTGGTGGGAATGATGAGTTCAGGAAGAACAAACCGTATGTCTTCAAAGGGAGACATGATCCTGATGGTGCTCAGATTTGGCTTAAGGAGATTGAAAGAATCTTTTAAGTGATGGACTGTGTGGAGGAACATAAGGTGAGACTGGGTACTCACATGTTGCAGGAGGCTGATGATTGGTGGGTTAGTGCGCATCATGTTTGGGAAGTTACAGGTGAAGAGGTCACTTGGGCTTTATTTAGCAGGGAGTTTTTGAGGAAGTATTTTCCTGAAGATGTGAGAGGAAAGAAGGAAATAGAGTTTTTGGAGTTGAAACAAGGTAACATGTCTATTATTGATTACACTGCTAAGTTTGTGGAGCTTGTTCAGTTTTATCCACATTATGCTGAAGCCTGCAGATTTTTCCAAGTGTGTGAAGTTTGAGAACGGATTGCATCCTGAGATCAAGCAGGCAATCGGTTATCAAAGGATTAGGAGGTTTTTGGATTTGGTGGATTGTTGTAGGATTTATGAGGAAGATAGCAAAGCTCGTTCTACTCATTATAAGAGTGTGAACGAAAGGAAAGGGAAGCAATCGTTTTGTGGTGGTCCTTATGTGACACCATCTAACATGGGTAAGCAAAGGGGTAGTTTTGAGAAAAGGCCAAGTGGGGGAGGTATGTCTAATCCTCTGAGATGTTATAGGTGTGGTGACTTGGGACATCGTCAGTTTGAATGTAGGAAGGATATGAGGAAGTGTTCCATTTGTGGAGGTTTAGGACATGTTGCAGCTGATTGTAAGAAGAATGTGGTGAAGTGTTTCAACTGTGGTGAACCTGGTCATATTAGTACGAAGTGTCCGAAACCAAAGCAAGCTCAGGCTGGAGGGAAAGTTTTTGCATTGGCAGGGACTCAGACTACTAGTGCAGACCGTCTGATCAGAGGTAATTATTTTATTAATAGTACGCCTTTAGTTGCTATTATTGATACTGGAGCGACTCATTCGTTTATTTCATCTGAGTGCGAGAAGCGTTTAAATCTTTTGTTGTCTTCGATGGGTGGAGAGATGGTTATTGATACTCCGGCAATGGGGTCGGTAACACTTCGTTGGTTTGTTTAAGTTATCCTTTGACCATTTATGGTAAAGATTTTGAGATGGATTTGGTGTGTTTGTCGTTGGAGGGTTTATATGTGGTTCTGGGAATGAATTGGTTGCAGTTCAATCGGGTTCATATTGATTGTTATCATAAGCTGGTAAGATTTCCTTCTCTTGAAGAAGACGAGGAATCAAGTTTCTTATCTACCAAAGAGTAGAAGAAACTTTTGGCGGATGAAGCTCAGTTGTTCGGGTTGTTTGCATCGTTGACTGTGGATAGTCAAGTTGTAATTGATGTGTTTCCAGTGGTGTGTGATTTTCCAGAGGTGTTTCCAGAGAATATTTCAGATGTGCCGCCAGAGAGATAGGTGGAGTTTTCTATAGATCTAGTTCCTGGTACTAGAACTGTATTTATGGCACCTTATCGTATGTCGGCATCTGAGTTGGTTGAGTTAAAGAAGCAGTTGAATGAATTGTTAGAGAAGAGGTTTGTGAGGCCAAGTGTATCGCCTTGGGGTGCTCCAGTTTTATTGGTGAAGAAGAAAGATGGAAGTATGCGATTGTGTATTGATTATCGCCAGCTGAATAAGGTGACGATTAAGAATAAGTATCCTCTTCCGAGAATTGATGATTTGATGGACCAGTTGGTAGGTGCGTGTGTGTTTAGTAAGATTGATTTGAGGTCGGGTTATCATCAGATTAGAGTGAAAGAGGAAGATATTCAGAAGATGACTTTTAGGACACGATACGATCATTACGAATATTCTGTGATGCCATTCGGGGTTTCTAATGCGCCAGGTGTGTTTATGGAGTATATGAATCGTATTTTCCATGAGCATTTGGATTGATTTGTTGTTGTGTTTATCGATGACATCTTGATTTATTCTACGTCCCGAGAGGAACATGCGGAACATTTGCGTGTTGTGTTGCAAATTTTGAAGGAAAGGAGACTTTTTGCCAAGTTGTCCAAGTGTGAGTTCTGATTATCAGAAGTGAGTTTTCTTGGGCATGTGATTTCAGGTAATGGTATTGTTGTGGATCCATCTAAAGTAGAGGCAGTTCTACAATAGGAGGCTCCTAGATCTGTTACTGAAATTAGAAGCTTTTTGGGTTTAGCTGGTTATTATCGAAGATTCATTGAAGGCTTTTCCAAGTTAGCACTTTCGTTGACCCAGTTGACTTGTAAAGGTAAAGCGTTCATTTGGGATATTCAGTGTGAGGAAAGTTTTAGTGAGCTGAAGAGAAGATTGACTACAGCTCCGATTTTAATCTTACCAAATCCTACTGAACCGTTTGTGGTGTATTGTGATGTGTCTTTGATTGGTTTAGGTGGAGTGTTGATGCAAGAAGGTAAGGTTGTGGCTTATGCTTCGAGGCAATTAAGGATTCATGAGAAGAACTACCCTACTCATGATTTGGAAATAGCGGCTGTAGTTTTTGTGTTGAAAATTTGGAGGCATTATCTCTATGGTGCAAGATTCGAAGTCTTTAGTGATCATAAAAGTTTGAAATACTTGTTTGATCAGAAAGAGTTGAATATGAGGCAACGGAGATGGTTGGAATTTTTGAAGGACTACGATTTTGGCTTGAATTACCATCCTGGTAAAGCTAATGTGGTAGCCGATGCGTTGAGCCGGAAGTCTTTGCACATGTCTGTTCTGATGGTTAAAGAGTGGGAACTTTTGGAAGCATTTAGGGATTTGAGTTTGGTGTGTGAATTGACATCTGACAGCGTGAGGCTTGGAATGTTAAAGGTTACTAATGATTTTCTGTTAACCGTTAGCGAGAAACAGAAGTTGGATGTGAAATTTGTTGATTTGATGATGGTTGGAGATCAAAGTGTGAATGGTGACTTTAAAGTGGATGATAAGGGTGTTTTGAGATTCCGTGGTAGGATTTGTATTCCTGATGATTCGAACTTGAAAAAGATGATTTTGGAGGAAGGACACCGGAGTAATTTGAGTATACATCCGGGAGCTAATAAGATGTATCAAGATTTGAAGAAGATCTTTTGGTGGTCTGGATTAAAGAGGGATGTGGCTCAATTTGTTTATGTGTGTTTGACGTGTCAGAAGTCAAAGGTAAAACACCAGAAGCCTAGTGGATTGTTGCAACCGTTGGATATTCCCGAGTGGAAATGGGACAGCATTTCTATGGATTTTGTGACAGGGTTGTCGAATACACAGAGGGGACATAATGCCATTTAGGTGATTGTGGATAGGCTGACTAAATCGGTGTATTTCATTCCGATTGACATCAGTTTTTCTTTGGAGAAGTTGGCTGAGATTTATATCAATGTGATTGTGAAATTACATGGTGTTCCGTTGAGTATTGTTTCAGATCGAGATCCGAGGTTTACTTCCAGATTTTGGGAAAGTTTGCAAAAGGCGTTAGGTTCCAAGTTGAGATTGAGTTCTGCTTATCATCCTCAGACGGATGGTCAGACCGAGAGAACTATTCAGTCGTTGGAAGATTTGTTGCGGGCTTGTGTTTTTGAGCAAGGTGGTGCTTGGGATAGTTATCTTGCGTTTGTGGAATTCACGTATAACAACAGTTTCCATTCGAGTATTGGAATGGCACCTTTTGAAGCGTTGTATGGAAGAAGATGTCGAACACCTTTGTGTTGGCATGAATCTGGTGACAGTTAGGTGGTTGGACCGGAGTTAGTGCAACAGACTACGGAAAAGGTGAAACTTATTCGTGAGAAAATGAAGGCTTCTCAGAGTAGGCAGAAGAGTTATCATGATTGAAGGAGGAAAGATCTTGAGTTTCAATAGGGCGAACATGTATTTTTGAGAGTTACACCGGTGACGGGTGTTGGTCGTGCATTGAAGTCGAAGAAGCTTACTTCTCGGTTTATTGGTCCTTATCAGATATCCGCGAGAGTAGGTGTTGTGGCTTATCGGGTGGCGTTACCGCCGAGTCTTTCGAATTTGCACGATGAGTTCCATGTTTCACAGCTTCGGAAGTATGTTCCAGATCCGTCGCATGTGGTTCCGATGGATGAGGTAGAGGTAAGGGAGAACCTTACGGTTGAGGCATTACCAGTGAGAATTTTGGATCGCGAGTTGAAGCGGTTAAGAGGCAAGGATATTGCGCTTGTGAAAATAGCGTGGGGAGGCGCTGTTGAGGGCAATTTGACTTAGGAGTTGGAGAGTCGGATGCGGGAGTCGTATCCGGAGTTGTTCGTCTCAGGTAATATTTTCGAGGACGAAAATCTCTAAGTGGGGGAGAGTTGTAACGCCCCAGTTTTGTTAGATTTATTTAATCGAGTCGATCTAATTATTTTTATTATTATATTATTTTATTCTTAACTTTTAGTTGATAATATATTATTTTTCATTGTTGATATGTTTTATCGCGTTTTAGGAGCGTTTGCGAGATATTTGAGTGTAGGGGTAATTTGGTCATTTTACTTTATTTTTCTTAAGTTAGTAAAAATAGAAAGAGAGAAAAATAGAGAGAAAGAAAAAGAGAAGAAGAAAAAGAGAAAGAAGGAAAAGAAGAGAAGAAAAAGAGAGAAAAACTTGGGAATTAAGAAATTGATCAACCGACTTTTCAAACACGATTAAATCGGGTAAGGGTGTGAAACTCGATTATCTTATACTTGTGTATGATTATGTATGTTTGTATTTAGTAGTTTTTGAGTTGAAATTGGAGGTAGAACAAAAACCATAATATGTTGAGATTGTTAGAATTCGATTAAATTGTGTCGAAAATCATGTTTTCAGGTTCCTTATTGTTGATACATGTTAGATATATGTTGTTGTGCAATCTATTAGTAATTTTCTGGTGTTTAGGTGGAAATTGGAGTGATTTTGGGATGAATTTCGCAGTAGAAATTCTGCAGAAAAATTCTGGGTTGTCGCTGCCGTTACGCGTATCAGGCATGTCCATACGCGTATTGGGTTGGGCAATATGCGTATGGCAGGTGCAATTGAGGGCAATACGCGTAATGAAAACCATTTTTCTCGGCCATCTGCTGAAACGCGTAATGGTACGCGTATGAGGCTGGGTAATACGCGTATGGCTCAGGGCAATACACGTATGGGCAGCAGGGGTGCAGAATGTTATCATTTCGCGATTCCTTTTCTTTTTACTTCCGTAACTTGTGTTCCGATTATCCGTTTTGAACATTCTTGGTATCGTTGGAAAGCTATTGAGATGTACTTTCTTATTAAAATGGTTTTGAGATTGTTGGCCGATTTAATTATGTCGGGAATTTGAAATAGTGTCGTTTTGTCAACTTTTACCGTTGTAATTGTGTGTAATTGATGTATATCATGAAATTTGCTGTTGATATGGATATCGTATGACTTATGTGCTGTTGTTGATGAAATGCATGTGATGAAATGTTGTGATGATGGTTTGTGGCCTAAGGGCAAGAAAATGCGTTGTGTTGTATTTGATTATATATGCATGGTTATGGATGTGTATATGTGTGCATTTGAATGTCATGAGTCATTGTATGCCAAGCATCATGATATACATTCTTGTGATGTCGTGTGCCCTAGTGGGTGTGAGCGACGAAACGATTCCAGAGGGAATCCACTATAACATCGTGTGCCTTATACAAAGAGGTGTGAGCAATGATTATAGACGATCGTGTGCCTTATACAAAGAGGTGTGAGCAATCGGGTCGTGCGCCTTATACAAAGAGGTGTGAGCGATTCATAAATGTCGTGTGCCTTATACAAAGAGGTGTGAGCGACGGGGAACATCGTTTGCCCGACGGGGAGTTACACTAAGTAACAAGCGATGATTCCAATAGTTCCTGAGTGAACTAGTGATGAGATTGATGGATGGATGGTACCGCATTGCATTGCATAGAGTCGTTGTGTCAGTCTCTGTGCATTTGCATAAATCATGAATGGATTGATTTTGTGTGGAATTGTGAATGGAATTGATGAGTTGAGATATATATATATATATATGTTGTTGATAAATGTATTGTGCATCATTGATATGCCTTTGTGATGGATATATGGGATATGCATTGTGTTGTTTTGTGTTTGAATTCTGGTGTACGTTGTGGTGAGAATATTTTACAGGTGTATCTTTGTGTTATTATATAATTGAATGCAATTATATTATGATTGTGTTTCTCACCCTTCTGCTGTTTTAAATGCTCTATGAGGCATTGCAGATTAGATGCTGGAGGTCTTTTTGTGAAGCTTAGGTCTTCATTGTTTTGTCGGTCGACTCTGATATTTAGCACCGGGTAGTCGGGGAGATCGTTGTGATTTATGTGTATATGTATATATATCTTTTGGATTGTACATGTATGACTCTTTATATGACAGACACGCTTTTATGTGGTATATATATATATATATGAGATTCAGTTTTAGATTTTCCGCTTTTATTCTGTATCTGAATTGTGAGTAGTAGGAACTAAGTTCCTCTGTTATTTGCTACCTGATTGTTGCATATCTTTATGAGCAGGTTTATTGTGTTTTGCCTCAATTGATGTGGCGCCCCCGTCTATGCCATGAATGTTTTCATTATACCCTAATTATTTTTATATCGCTTTATCTAATTGGGGGTATAGATTGGGGGTGTTACAGTTGACAGCTCCGTAAAAAATTAATCCCCATTGGGATCCTAGTTCTGGCCCTGCACTGGGTAGTGGTTCATCGCAATCTTTCATTTTTAGATACATGACATCTTCGTCTGGGAAATCAAATCCGACTGATTCCTGATCATCAATCGGTTGATGAGCCAAATGATCGGCTAAAACACTACCTTTAACGGCTTTCTAAGCGTGGTAATCGATGTCATATTTTGATAACAACATCTGCCAACGGGTTATCCTTCTTGTGAGAGCAGGTTTTTCACAGACGTACTTGATTGGATCCATTTATGAGATTAACCAAGTAGTGTGACGAATCATGTACTGGCGACTACGTTTGGCTGCCCAAGCCAGAGCACAGCAAGTTTTCTTAAGCATAGTATACCGAGTTTCGCAGTCGGTAAACTTCTTGCTCAAATAGTAAATGGCAGACTCTTTCCTTTTTGTTTCGTCTTGTTGGCGCAGTACACATCCCATTGAGTCTTCCAAGACTGTTAAGTATATGATTAGTGGTCTCCCTTCCACTGGAGGTGATAGAATCGGTGGGTTCAACAGATATTCCTTGATATTGTCAAAGGCAGTTTGGCAGTCATCTGTCCAAACGCAGTCCTGATTCTTTTTTAGTAACTTGAAGATTGGCGTGCATGTCGCGGTCATGAGGAATATAAATCTGGAAATGTAATTCAGACATCCCAAGAATCCCCTGACTTATTTTTCAGTCTTTGGAGAAGGCATTTCTTGAATGGCCTTGACCTTGTCAGGATCAACCTCAATTCCTTTCTGGCTGACGATGAACCCTAAAAGTTTCCCTGAACGGACACCGAATGTGCACTTATTGGGATTCAAGCGGAGTCTGTACTTTCTCAAATGCTCGAATAGTTTTGATAGGTGGGTCACATGCTCCTCTTCTATTTTTGATTTGGAAATCATATCATCGACATATACCTCGATTTCCTTGTGTATCATGTCATGAAACAGAGTAGTCATGGCCCTTTGATAGGTTGCCCCGACGTTCTTCAACCCGAACGGCATTACCTTGTAACAAAAGGTACCCCATGGGTTAATGAACGAAGTTTTCTCCATGTCTTTCGGCACCATTTTAATCTGATTATAGCCCGAGAATCCATCCATGAAGGAGAAGACTTTGAACTTTGTTGTACTGTCAACCAGCATGTCAATGTGTGGTAAAGGAAAGTAATCTTTTGGACTAGCCTTGTTTAGATCCCGGTAGTCTACACACATTCTGACATTTCCGTCCTTTTTCGGAACGGGCACTATGTTTGCTAACGATTGAGGATATTCTGAAGTGGCGAGGAAACCCGCGTCAATCTGTTTCTGTACTTCCTCTTTGATTTTGATGGCCATGTCTAGATGAGTTTGTCTCAACCTCTGTTTTACTTGCGGACATTCTGATCTTAATGGTATATGATATTCCACGATGCTAGTATCCAACCCTGGCATGTCCTGATAAGACCAAGCGAATACATCGGGAAACTCTTTGAGAAGCTTTATCAACCTTTATTTGACAGCTAGACTGAGTAGGGCCCCAATCTTGATCTCTTTTCTCTCTTCCTCTGAGCCCAAGTTGACCGTTTCCAACGGCTCTTTGTGAGGTTTAATGGAGCTTTCCTCTTGTCTGAGTAATCGGGAGATCTCTTCTGGAATTTCGTCGTCATCTTCTTCTGCCTCAAATATAGGGAATTCAAAGTTGGGAGAAGGCATCGGATCACATGTTTCAACGGGGTTTAAAACAAGCAATCTGCATGATGTGATAATTTGTGTTGAGAAGAGATAGAGAGAATGCAAGAGTGTGTGCAGTGCATTTTTTTATTACTGCTTGTTTTTATTATTTGTATTGTTTTTTAGGATTACCATTTTCTGAAAAAACGAAAAAAGAAAACAACAATTAATGCGGAAATTACAGAATGACGTTTATTTATTTATGATTTTGTCGATTCTTGAAACTACAGCCCTATAAAACAAAACTCAGTCGCATTAGGTAAAGCGAAGAGGTATATTTACAAAAAGTGAGCCCTATCAAAACATTTGTTTCACCTGGGCAGGGTGAAAGGTTGAAACAAAGATGGCAATTACTTTGACTTATGAACGATCTTCGGAACATCGACTGCAACCCATTGGCGGCGAACTCCTCGATGAATCACAAAGTTTGGTACCTTCCTTGATTTTTCTTCAGAAATAACGCTTTTTTCTGGCGGAGCAGGATCATTGGAATTTGTTTCCCAGGCAGAGTTGTCGTAGATACACTCTTCTGTTGTATCTTGCATAGTATTTGTGCTCTCAGGTAAATCTCCCCATCCAGTTGGCTGGATGTCTTCGAGCCTGATACGAGAGCTTTTAGAAGCAGTGTACTTGACCATGAAGTCGAATTTTCCACTCGGTTGTCCTAAGGTGTCCCATACTTCTTTGGAACTGGAGGAGTCATCTTTCTCGATGACGTTGACCTCGGGAAAAGCATAGTTGATGAATTCTAGTCCTGCAAGTTTTGCGAATTCATCGTCGTGTTAGGTATTTTCTGAATGTCCTGAGTGTTGATACCATGACATGGTGGGGACGCAGGTATTCTTTTCTATGATGCTCAGCTGATTTTCATTGTTCGGCTGATTTTCTTGCCCCAAGTCTCCTAGGTACGGCTGCCAGATAGGTAGACCATCCATCGGGCCATAATAGTCATGGTCAAAGTTGTCTTTCATCAGAGTGTCCTCCTCTAATGAATTTGGCGGAGCACGACATCCTTCCGGATCACAATCTCCGTATATCATTTTGACGCCTGACCTTGGTATAAATCTCGGACTCTGTGCGAGATAGCAAAATGGCATAGGCACCTCTTCCTGAGACATATAACTGTCCTCGTTAAGATAGGACTTCCATTCCTCATCTGTGTCGGAGGAATCTCCCTCGTTGATGGTATGTACTTCTTGAGACACTGGGTGAAGGAAACCTCCACTATGGAAGAAGTTCTGAATGGGATGAAGACTTTCATCGTTAGCAGCAGTCTGGGTACAGGTTGCAGAAAAACCAAGACCCTTTTTTATTTTATTATCAGTAGGAATGACAAGTTGTCCCCATCCCTTTGCGTTGTTACTTTTGATCACTTCGAGAGCATCTTTGTATGAGGAAATCGATGTTCCTTTTTCTGACTGGTTGCCATTGCTCACCGAAAGTGCATGGAACTACATTCCAACAACCTCCTCGGGTTCCACACAAGTGGATAATGAAAGGTTACTCACGATCAAGGCTTGTTCTCCATAAACCGTGACGAGTTGATCATTCTTGACGAACTTCAGTTTCTGGTGCAGTGTCGAAGTGACTGCCCCAGCCTGGTGTATCCAAGGTCTTCCTAATAAGCAACTGTATGTTGCCCGGATGTCCATGAACTGGAAAGCGACTAGGAAAGTGTGAGGACCGATAGTTATGGGAAGGTCGACTTCACCGATAAATTTTTTTCTGGAACCGTCAAATGCTTTGACGACAACCTCACTGCCTCTCATCGGAGATCCTTTGAATGATAGTCGCATTAGAGTGAACTTCGGCATAACATTGAGAGTCGATCCGGTGTCTAACAGTACACTGGCTAAAGCATCTTCCTGGCAGTTGACTGTGATATTGAGCGCCATGTTGTGACTTTTGCCTTCTTCTGGCAATTCCTCATCATTAAACCCCAAGTTGTTGCAGGAAGTGATATTAGAGATAATGCTGTCAAATTTTCATATTGACACATCCTGTTCCACAAAGGCCTGTTCTAAGACTTTCTGTAGAGCCTCTCTGTTGGCTTCAGAACTGAGTAAAAGAGATAACACAGAGATCTTTGAAGGAGTTTGTAACAGTTGATCAACAATGTTGTATTCACTCCTTTGGATGAGCTTCAGCATCTCATCATTGTTCTTTGAAAGGTCGGGATTACTGGACTGACCGACCGGTTAATCGGGAACTTCCGTTTGAGGTTCCTTTTCTTTGTTAGGTTCTTCAACTCCTCGGTTGAAGATTCGACCACTCCGTGTTACTCGACTGATGTCTGCAATATTCACGACGAAGGGTAATGGAATTTTCTTTCCATTCTCAATTACTGTCGCACCGTATTTGTAAGGGATAGCCTTAGCTGATTCATACGGTAATGGTCCCGGTAGATAGATAACTATAGGAGCCTTCTGATTTTTCTGACTGTTGTAAGTAACTTCAATCAGTTCTTGGCTAAGAACCTTCGATTCGTCAAGTAAAGGGATGATGGTACAAACATCTTTGGTCCTTTCGTGATCAGAGATTATGACAACGTCCTTAATCTGATCAGCGAAATAGTCTGGCATCCAGTTGATTGATCCAGAACTTGGACACGGTTGAATCTCTTTGCGGTCCAACTGACTCTGGAGGGCTGCTCGCACGAGGTAACATCCTTGATTATTTTCCGAGCAAACTCTACAGCGTTCGTAGTTATGTGGTGGCACCTAGCCACATCCGCTTTGAATGCAGTGTAACCTCACTAGGTCTGTTTCCATTGATCGAACATCCTGACTATAACGCCTAGTAGGGTTCCCGTCGATCATACTGACTTGTTCTGTGTCTTCATCTAGATAGATCGGAAGCCACCACCGATTTAATAAGTGTTGTAAAGTTCTTTGAACGAGAGCGCACCCTTGGTTACTCTCACAACATACTTTACAGCTCAGATAATTATGTGAAGTGAGAAAATCGAGTTAGACTTGCTTGGCGTGTAACTCCACCAAGTTGGTATTCATCAAAAGAATATCGAAGATTTGAATCATGTTGATCTGATAAGGATTTTTATCATGGTAGTCCTGGATCCACCCAAGATCTGTCTAACGCTGGAGGGCCTCTTGTATAAAAGAGCATCCCTGATTGTTTACCGAGAAAGTCAGACAGGAATTGTAATCGTGCCGCGGCAGATTATGATACTGGCTTTGCCTTGAGTGCATTGCCACCAAGTTGACATTCATCGCACGGATGTCAGTGTTTTGAATGATGTTGGAATTCATATAAGTCATGTTGACCCCACGAACTCGGTGCTCTTGGATCCATCCGAGATCCAATTGTTCCTGTAGAGCTTATTGTACCATAGAACATCCTTGATTATTTTTAGAGCCGATATCACACTGGTGATAATTATGAGGTGGCACATGGCCGTATCCACTCTGTCTACATTGCATCTTAACCAATTTGGCCCTTAATAAGAGTACATCATGAATTTGATAGATGTTGTTGGACTCTCCCTCTATCAAATTTACCGCAGCCTTCTCGTGTTGAGGCAGTGGGTTCGTGAGAACATTCGGATTCGTATCTTTGAAAGATAAGAGCCCGCTCCTAACAAGCTTTTGCACATCGGATTTGAAACTGAGACAGTTTTCTATGTTATGCCCTGGTCCTCTTTGATGGTAAAGGCACGTCTGATCCGCTTTGAACCAAAAAGGAGGATTTTCCGATACTGTAAGAGGAGACCTGGTTTGGACATGCCCCTTGACCAGTAATAATGGAAAAAGTTCTGCGTACAACATTGGTATAGGGTCGAACCCTGGTGGTCACGTTGTACGGTTGTTGTTATATGGAGGACGAGCCTGCTGAAGAGGTTGTTGTGTCGTTTGCTGAATTTGTTGTTGACTAGGTTGGCTTTACGCAACCTGAGGTTGATACGTAGGAACAGGCGCAGGGTTGATAGCAGGAGTTACAACTGCTACTGGTTGGTATCGTCGCCTTTGCTTTCCGAGAGAGATATTCCCCATATCTTGCTCTTTTTTCTTAGGGAGAGCACTACCGTGTCGTTTTGTATTACTTGATGATCTAGTGTCTTTAACTAAACGTTCTTCTCGAACCCCTTCCTCAAGATGAACTCCCATGCCCACCATCTCGATGAAGTCACTGGGCGCACTGGCGACCATTCTGTCGTAGTAAAATGAGCTTAAAGTTTTCATGAAGATCTTTGTCATCTCTTTTTCTTCAAGAGGTGGACAAATCTGAGCGACAATTTCACGCCATCTCTGAGCATATTCCTTAAAGGTTTTCTTATCCTTCTGTGACATCGATCTGAGTTGATCTCTATCTGGTGCCATGTCCAGGTTATACTTATATTGTTGAACAAAGGCAGCGCCAAGATCTCTGAAAGTGCCGATATTAGTGCGGTTTAAACCCATGTACCATTTGAGTGCGGCACCGGTTAAACTATCTTGAAAGTAGTGAATTAGTAGTTCCTGGTTCTTTGTCTGAGCTGACATTCGCATAGCGTACATCACCAAATGGTTCTGAGGGCAAGAGTTACCCTTGTACTTTTCAAAATCGGGCACCTGGAACTTGTGCGGAACTTTCACATTGGGGACCAAACAAAGGTCTGCGGCGTCCTTTCCAAATAAATCCTGACCGCGAAGGGCTTGCAGTTCTTTCTGCATCTCTAGGAATTGGTCCTAGAACTCATTCATTCTGTCAAACATCCCTTCGTTTCCACCAGAATGTATCTATGGAATCTGTCCTTCCGGGACAATGTGTACCATGGGTGGTGGTATAGTCATCATGGCCGACACTCTCGGTGCCTCCCAAAGTTTGTAACCTTCAGGAGTTGCTGTCAAGCCCCTGGCATCTTCGCTTTCCCGAAGTTTGTAACCTTCAGGCCCAGCGGCTCCTGCTGAAGTTTCCGGATCTTCAGTGATCGGCGGAATATATCCTTCCGGGATATAGTTGAGTGGCATGCCCCAGGGACGATCTTTCGACATTTTATACCTAGGATCAGACTTCTCCACTATGGGCATTGATGTGGTATCTGAGATCACAGTCCTTTATTGTTGCATTTGAGCTTCTGCTAGAGCTTGCATGTCGTTATGAAGCTTTCTCAGATCCTCTTTCAGAGTGTCGATCTCTTCTCTCAACTCTCTGTTCTCTTCCTCGAGATCATCCGTCTTTTTCTGACGATTCGCCCGAGTATTGTACGAATGAGACAGTTTGACTCTAGAATCGAGACGCAAACGTGAGATTCGTAAGTAAGAAGAATGCGTTTATGCGAGAATGATGAATGATATGCAATGATTATATTCAGTTTTTTTTTTGTTATTTCAAAGTAAACTTCGACAATTAGATTGCAAATATCAAACAGTGGGGAGACCCCGTTTTATTAAATTCAAATATTGCGGAATGGAAATACAGTAGATTACAATGTGTTGTAAAAGGAAATCTAAACTTATGGGTCCCGAGTCCTCTCTGAGGAGAGCTCAGGTGCTGGTTCTGGTATTTTCCTTTTCTTTGACCGGGGCTCTTGAGCCGTTGTCGGGTTGTCATTCCTTTGCCAAGTGAAAGGAGCGAGCAAATTCCTTTGGTCATCCTGATTTACCGCAGCATGTTGCTCTAAAATCTCAATCAGAGCATCTTCATCTTTCAATAGTTGATGTATTTTCTTACACTCCACATTGAGAATACGGTACTTGTTCCTCCAAGACCTCTTCTCCTGCTGAACTTTGTTGAGAGTAACCTGAAGTTTTTCCATCTCAGACATGAAATAAAGGTCAGAGTCCCTTAATGGAAGAACTTCTTGACAAGGGTAAGGCATCCTCAGCTTGAGAGCTCTAGTTTGTACCCAGTGGAGATAAGGCTCCACCGAGACACAATCTGGTTTCCTATAGACTCTCTTCCTTTCCTATGAACGTGTTTCCAGGCATGCACTATTTTCGTCTTTAGTGCCCTGTCATTTTCTCCTTCCTTAAAGAAAAGACCTTCCAGATGAGCATTACGCGGGACATGCCTCATCGAGTATCCAAATTGACGACGAACTAAAATTGGATGATAGTTGATTCCTCCCTTAGTTCCTATAAGGGGTACATTTGGGAAATTTCCATAACGGTCAATGATTCTGATCCCGTCGTAGATTCGATTGTACCAATCGATGTCAGAGTTGGTAAGAGACATGATTCTCTACGACCAACGTAAAGTATTCTTAGGATCCCAAAATGCAGCAGACTTGGGCAAGTGGGAAGTGAACCATTTGTATAGCAGGGGTACACAACATGTGATCATTCCTCCGCTGTACAAATTCCTTAAGTGTTCAGAATGATACGCATCTGCGAGCAAGGTTGGTACAGGGTTTCCAATCAGAAAAATCTTAATGGCGTTGATATCTATAAAGTTATCGATGTTGGGAAACAAAAATAACCCGTAGGTAAGCAAAACAAAGATGCTCTCGAAAGCGGCCACATTCCCTATACTAGCAAAGTATAGAGCTTTCTTTATCAAGAACTGGGCTGGAAAACCCTGGATTCCACCCTTAGTGGTTATGTGAGTCCTTACTTCCGACTCGTCCAAATAGATTGCTCTCGCAATGGTTTGATCCTTTGGAATTTTTTTCCAGTCCAGAAAAGGGAGCTTTATCAGTGATATGTAAATCAGTCAGGTGAGAGTACTCCTCCAGTGTTGGTGCTAGCTGATTCTCCAGGAATGTGAAACAGTGATAGATCGGATCGTAGAACTGGATTAGTGTGGACAGGATTCCTTCGATTACATGAACCCTTAACAAGGACAGCAGTCCTCCATACTTAGCTCTGAAAGCCTCGTGGTTGGTGATCATTCTCGCCAGAACTTTTAAATCCTCTAGTTTGGGAACCTTGAAGGTGTACTTGTGAGTTTTCCTTCTACCAAAATCCATTAGCAATTTCTTTATGTGACATTTGCAATCATTGTCTTAGTTTAATTTGAAAAAAGAGAGACTAGAAGAGAAGATTTTTCTTTGTTTTTTAATGTTTTTTAAAGAAATGAATGCATGAATGCAGTACACAAAAACATAGAAAAAACATGGGGTCAAAGGGTCGGTGTCATGAAGTCAAGGCTCTACCCATCCCCAAAGGTTTATACTGGTGATTTTTTGTACCTGTCCGCAAAATCATTGACCCCTCTTGGGATAACAACAGCAAGCAGATCGCCAGCGAGCTAATGCTTCTTAGAGTGATCTCAGATGAGGGTAGTATCGTGTGACAACTATTTCAGATAGCCTCTGCACTACAAAATGGTTTTAGTCTACTAAAAACCTCAGCTTCTCAGATAACCCAATCGACCACACTACTTTCAACAACCGAAGTCGTATAGGTAATGTATCTACAAAGGGAGTCTCCACTGAGTTTGATGGTCGACCGGGGACTCTTAACTGGGATTCACTCCCCGCAAGATTACCCGTATTGCCATCACCTATCTTAGGTGTATACTCAATTTCCACATGCGGCATCACACGCATTCCCATTAGCAGAAAAATAAACACAGATATCAATTAGGAAAAGCAATATATATATATATATATATATATATATATATATATATATATATATATTTGTCTTAATTATCCTAGACCTCTAGTCTTATGATCCTATACAGGCAATGACTCCCCAGCAGAGTCATCATTTCTGTGACACTTGGTTGAATTTAAAGGTTTCCACCGAAGATTGTAAGAAAGAGAAGAAGGCCCCACGGTGGGCGCCATTTTTTTGTAGCACAATTTTTGTGGTCTTGAATCACGATCGCGTGGGTACTACATTTCGATTCATTTTTTATCCTATTGAGCTGATTAAGGAAGGGAAATAGATGTCTCCAATTAACCCTGCTTGCATACTGAGTTTAAACAGCTGTCTGTTAGGTTACAGATGCTATTAAGATGTGGGTCCTTCTTCGGTTTATTTTCTTAAGAATACAAGTGTCTGGGTTATCAGTGAGGCTTTTGGTTAGGATACTAGACCTGATTTTCTTTGGTTGATGTGTAGAGGTACTGGATTTTGAGTTTTTGATTAGTATGCTCGCTAAGATTTTGCAATCTTATGCCTACGTATTCCCGTTTAACGAAACAGGGAAATCAGAGCGATCGTAGTTCGAAAAAGGTGTTTTGGTGTCTTGTTCAAAGCCCGGGACGTGAAGCTAAAGGTGATTTGTATCTTGTTCAAAGCCCAAGATGTGAAGCTAAAGGGTTTTGGCTGAGAGAGAATTTGTCATCTCTAAAGAGGAGTTTGTTGATGTTTGTATGATGTGAGCAAGGCACAACTTTGATGCTAAAAGGTTGATTGACTCAACCGGGGTTTTCTTTATACAAAGCCTAAGAGGAGGCAGAAAGTTTGAATTTTCTAGAGGAAAATGTTCTTTCTGTCTTATACAAAGCCCAAGATTGAGGCTAAAAGGGATTTTAACTCCGTTGAGGAGAATGTATCTTGTATAAAACCCAAGATGGAGGCTGAAAGGGTTTGACTCAACAAGAGAGTACTTTTATCTGTCCTGTATAAAGCCCAAGACGGAGGCTAAAAAGGGTTGACTCAATAAGAGAGTCTTGAACAGGTGATTGACTCAACAAGAGAGTTTGAATGTTGTTTGACTCAGCAAGAGAGTCTTTTATACTCAACAAGAGAGTGATTTGATGTCTCGTACGAAGCCCGAGATTGAGGCTAAAAGGAGATTGACTCAATAAGAGAGCCTTTCGTACTCAACAAGAGAGTGTTTTATATGTCTTGTACAAAGCCCAAGATGGAGGCTAAAAGTGGTTGACTCAACAAGAGAGTCTTTTATACTCAACAAGAGAGTAATTTATATGTCTTGTACAAAGCCCAAGACGGAGGATAAAAGGGATTGACTCAACAAGAGAGTCTTTTATACTCAACAAGAGATTGATTTCTATTTCGTATGAAGCCCGAGAGGGAGGCTAAAGGGGAGGTGACTCAATAAGAGAGAGTCTTTTATAATCAACAAGAGAGTGATTTATATGTTTTGTACAAAGCCCAAGACGGAGGCTAAAAGTGGTTGAGTCTAAAAAGGTTAGCTCTGCTAGGGAGAATCATTTGTACAAAGCCCAAGAGGAGGTTACCTTACCGCTGTGGATTCTGGAGATCCTCAAGCGGGTCCAAGTGTGGGGAACTCTCATGGGAGAGACCGGGATTTCGTCCTACGTTTGAAAGGAACTTAAGAATGTCTTTGAGACTCAAGGGTCTTAGACTGTCCGAGTCTAGAGTTTTACCTTTTGTATAATGCCCAAGAGGAGGCACCGGCATTAAGGGATGAGTATCAACCCTACAACTGCCGGAGTTTTGATCCTGGAAAGACTGCTCTTGCAAAGGATGACTAAGTTCTGTCTTATACCTTTAAGAGGTCGTCAGGGTCCTTGTATGAAGCCCAAGAGAAGGCAGGAGAACTTCTAAGAAGCCGAAGGGTCCTTGTACAACGCCCAAGAGGAGGAGGGGATGCTTTTAGGAAGCCTGTGGGTCCCTAAACTAAGAGAAGTTCAAGACATGCTATTCACCGAGAATAGATCAAGCCAGGAAAGTTCAAGGATTTGGAAGAAACTCAAGAGATGCCATTCACCGAGAAAATATCATCTCTGGGGAGTTAGAGTTTCTTTGATAATTTCTAAGGGTGACAGTCTGAGAAAGGGTTCACCGAGAATGCTGCCTTTCACGTTTCCATATTGTTTAACCCCAAGAGGAGGGAAGACTGTATCTGGTAATCCTATAGGGGATCTAGTTTTGACTGTATTTAAGAGTGACCAACAAGGCTTTACCTAGTGCTAGACGTAGTTGCCAGGGAGAACTCTAAATAACTATACTAGTATTACACAGTTGATATGTGATGAGTATATAAAAGGATGTGAAAGAAGACTTACAGTGAAGCAGCCCCACAATACAGTTATATACATATGAAAGCGGTAAATGAAAGCGGATAAACAATTACCCGTTGTAGAGCTTCCATGTTGTTTGGTTAGTTGTTCAACAAAGAAAGCTTTGATAACAATATTGTATTTGAATTCAAAATCAAAGGAGAAAGTGCTTTGAAAAGATTGTTGGGGCTGACAGCTCAAGGAGAGGCCCAAGTCTTAACGATAATCGTAACGTTGTTTAAAAACTGTACAGAGGGACTTATACAATAAGTGAGGCCCAAAACTTTTTATGTATAAGGGTATTGGGTCTTACACTCTATTAGAGGCCCAAAGAGTTTTTAAATAAAATAAATGGGACTTACAATACGAGGGTAGGCCTAGATGATTTGATTTTTGAACTGGCGATTGCGCCGAGATTTTTTTAACGCAGAGGGATTTATACAATATCTGAGGCCCAAAATTGTTTTGGTTAAAAGGGGATTGGGTCTTACACTCTATTATAGGCCCAATAATTTATTTTAAAATAAAAGGTGGGGCTTACAGCTCAAGGAGATGCCCAGGGTTTATTAAAAAGGCGACGACCGCGCCGAACGTTTGAAAATATACAGAGGGACTTATACAATGTGTGAGGCCCTAAAAGGTTTATTTACAAAAGGATTGGGTCTTACACTCTACCAAGAGGCCCAAAGATTTATTTTTTACAAGAGATGGGACTTACAACTCAAGGAAAAGCCCAGGGTTATTGATTTGAAAACGGTGATCGCGCCGAGGTTTTTGAAAACACAGTGGGTCTTATACAACATCTGAGGCCCAAATTATTTTGGTTTCAAAAAGGGGTTGGGTCTTACTCTCTTTTAGAGGCCCAAAGTGTTTTAAAACGTTTGATGAGGGTTAAATTAATCAAACCCCTAATTTGTTTTCAAAAATATATTTTAATTGAATAAAAATTCAATTAAAATGATCAAAATTGTTAAACATGTGTGAAAAAAAAATTGTGATCTTGGATTAATGTTTGAAAAATCATGCTTATATCCACAAAATGATTGGAAATCAATTAAGTTTGGAAAATCAAGAGAGAAAAAAATATTTTAAATGTTAAAAACAAATAAAACATTAATTCTTTGCAAAAATATCAAATATATGAAATAAATAATATTTTTGGGATTTTTTTGGTAAAATAAAATATTTTAACATTTTTGTGAATTATTAAAAAAAGAATCAACTCAAAATCATTAAAACTCAAAGAGAAATTAATTTTTGAATCAATTAAATAAAATCACAAAATTCAAATATTTGAATTTTCAAAAAGGGCGCCAAGAACACGCGCCACCCTCTGTTTCTGCAGATTTGCATTTTCTATCCAATCTCACTTAATACTTGATTATATCATGCAATTTACATACCAATCTGCTCGTTTTTACCTCACGATCATGTCTATGGTCTTTAATTTCATTTATTTTAAGCATGGAATAAGAAATCAAAGAGAAACCTCAAGAACCCTAAAATTTGCATGAAGGCTCAGAAATTCCATACACGATTCAAACAAAGCAATTGATTGAGGGTAAACACTCTATGCATGATTATGAACATATGGCTAAATTATTGTGCAGCAAAAAATGCATGGATCATAGAGTTAGAAGAGTTCATGCTTACCTCTTGTAGCTGGTGATTGTGTTTTGTGTTAGAGGTGTTGCAAGCTGGTTCCAATGATTTGCACAGCTTCCTTAGGTGCCAAGTGATGTGTCTGAATGCTTGGAGTGGTATGAAACAAGCTGAAACTTGAGATGGTACCTCAACTGCACCTCTGTCAAGAACTTGAGCAGTTGGCAAGTGATTTTGAGAAATCAGTGTTCCAGATGTTGTTTAAGTTTTTCCATTACTTCTATATGATGTTTATGAGGTGTGTGTGTGATTGATTTGGTAGGAATTTCTCTCAAACTCAAAACCCGATAGTGACTTGCTTTGGAAGGCAAATTTGGAAGTGAGAAGGTGATTTTGAGGAAAGCATCTGTTTGATGGCTTTGGTGTACTTAAACTGAGCACAAATGAGCTCTATTTATAGTAGAGCAAGTTTGTTTTGCAAGGAATAGGGAATGACAACTGCAGCAGAGGTTTGGCAAATGTTGATCAATAGGAAGCCAAGTCTCCTCTAGCCATTGACTAGAGGTTAGAGCACAGGCTGCTGGTTCCCTAGTTCAGAGATCATTCTTGTCTCATTCAGTTGGAAATGGCTCGGTTCATGCCACCTTGGTGCATCCATTGAATGCTCCAAAACAAAATTGGAGTCTTGTCCCCTCTTTAGGGTTTTTTAGGTTTGGCATGCTACTTTTGGTTCCAAGGACTTGGGAGGCTGATGGATCAGTGTTTGTCCTTCCTTGATCTCTCCCTGAGGTGTTCAGATGGATAAACTTGTTTGTCATTTGTAAAATTTGGGCAAATCGAGCAAAATGCACAAATCTGCCTTGCCATGACAGCTTGCAGCAAGGCATATTGCCATTGTCATATCTCATGGTTTAAGTGGAGTTTCATGGAGTTCTTGGCCATTTTGGAGAGCTCTCATATGATACAACATGTGTGTGATCATAGTTTGTCTTGACACTTTTTGGATCCAAGTGAAAAATGCCCTTACATTTTGGAAAAAATGAAACAGATTCTGACTTAGTGAAAATTTCACTAAGTGTTGGAAAAAGTGACATTTCATGTTTTCAGCCATTTTGATCCAACCATAACTCAAAATCCATGATGAATTGGAATGAGGTGTAGTTGACACTATTAAAGTATTCCATGAGGGCTACAAATCCATCTTTGGATCAGCCCAAATGGTTGCTTGGATCTCAAGTTATGATCCTTGGAAGTTGGTACCCTAGCCACTTTGTTCCATAACTTAGAAAATTTCCAAGTTTTTTTATGGTTACCCATTTTACAAGTTATCTCACTTTTCTTGGTTTTTCTTGATTAATGATGATTCCAATCACACATTAACATCATTTTAGGATTAGGGGACCATAATTGATCAAAAAATCAAAAAGTCAAACTTTGACTTTTGGGCACAATTGACTTTTTATCAGATGAATTCCAAACTGTGTGATCCTCTATGAAATCAAGTCCTTGACCTAAATCAAACTTGATGGATTGATTTCATAGGTGTTATAGGGTGTATTGAATCATGTCCCAAGGTTTGGGAGCATGTCCTGGTCAAAAGTCAAAGGCACAATTGACTTTTTCCGTGAAACCCTAACTGTGGTTCTGATGAACTTGAAACTTGTGAATCAAGCTTCTTGGATCAATCCATTGTTGCAAATGGATAAATGTAGTGTGTTAGGGTCCCTCAAATCATCTCTTGAGGTCTTGGCTCATGTTTTGTTCCAAAAGTCAACTTAGGGGTGAATTAGCTCAAGAAACCCTAATTCCTGATTTTTTTTATGAATGCATCCCCTGAGGCTAAATTGACTTGATGATGGGGTTTATAAGGTACCTTGGAGTATTTTAGGGTATGCTTTGAAGCATTGGCTCATGCCCAGAGGAAAATTTCCATCTGGAGGCCCTGGTCGACCAAAACCCTAATTTGGTGACACTGGCAATCTTGAGGCTTGATCCACTTGAAATGTTACAGCCTTGTGCTTAATCCTTGATGTGGGAGTCCTCTTGATCCATTGTGGAGGAATGAGAGGTTTAGACAAATTGAAGATCTTGTCATTTCTTGATTGATCCTTTGTCTAAGAGCTCTGAGATGGCTTGAAACCCTAAGTTTGATTGTAGTGGATGCTCACCCATCTTTGGGGAGACTAATGAGGTATGATGGTCCATCAATATTGTGATGATGATTTGCACAATGATGGGAATATTAGTGGTCAAAATTTGGGATATGACAGTGGCAAAAGGTTAAGTTGTCAGATGAGAACGGACTCCTTGTTTTTTATCAGACGGGAACTGGCTTTTAAAATGGGCTACTAAACGGGTGTTGGTTCTTGAAAAGAAAACTGACCACCAGCCGAGAACTGGTGTTCAAGAGTAGGCTAAAGAATAGATGACCAGACAGGAATCGGTTTAAAAAATGTCTACAAGACGGGAACTGGTATCTTGAGATGATTTGCTAGACGGGCACTGGTTTTGAAGTGATTTGGGTTACAAGGCTCTTTGATGTTAGATTCAAGTTGTAGGGTTATGCCCGATGAATGAGATGATATGCATAGATTTTATGATAGAGTGAAGCAACGTGACTAATGCTTGAGGATGATTAATGCAATGATATGAAGGTTTCCAGAAATGCCCCTGAGGTAGGTAATGGAGAGAATGTCTTTTGTAGCAAGGCTTCTGGTTTGTCAAAGGCAATTTGGCGAGGTGGTAGCATGATTCCCCGATACTCATCTTGAACTCAAAGGTTGTTGATGAAATAGAATTTTCTTGAGTAGCTTGAAAGTATGGAGGGATTGCCCTTCTGTAGCCCATCTTATCCCAGTCTGGTGGGTCTTTGAAGAATTTTTCCTTGTAAGGAAGTTTGGAAGCAGTTGTGCCATGAGATGACCTCGAGATGGCTTGCCCCAGAATTTTGTGTCATAAAAGGATTTGTCCTTGATAATCCGACTCTTGGAGTGATTGGCTTCGACATACTTCTTGAGGTGACATGCCCCTGAACGGGCATTGAAGCGACTTAACTTATGTTGATTGAGCGCTTGAGGGACTTGTCTTTAATCAAAAAAACTCTGGGTAGTCTGCCCCTGGTTGATGGAGTCTTGAGATGATTCACTTCAGATCAACCGATTTCAGAATGATTTTCCCCATAATCAACTGATGCTTGGGGACTTGCTTTAGACTGACTAGTTTCATAATCATTGGATAACAATGCCTCTGATCTATAGGACTACAGGGTGTTCTTATTTTGGTCAATTTGTTGGATGATCCAGTTCTTCTCATATTTCTCTTTGTTGTAGTTTCCTAATGTCAAGTACTGAATTGAAATTAAAAAATGTTAATTCACAAATCGTAATTTTAATGCGATTCCCATGCAAGTTTTTGAAAAAAATAAATTATTTATTGGAAAGATGTGATAGTGTGTGACGAAAGGACCATTAGTCTAAACGTAATGCTGATTTAGCTAATATGAAAGATATAGCAAGAATATGATTAGCAAATCTCTAGGAGTCAGTTTACGCAACCTTGTTGTAGTATGCTTTCAGAATAAACCTCGCCTCAATTAGGTCTTTTGAGGGTTTTAACGTCGTCTGGTTCATGGTTATTTGAAACAAAGGATATAAGGCTCAAATTTTGATTAGTACCCGCCTCTTTGTCGTGATGTTTTCCAGTCATACGTTCAGTTAATTCGACACGCACATCTAGAGTTTGACGGTGTAAGAGTGAAAATGAAGATTCAAGATTCGCTTGAAATGATAGTCATCTTATTTTGTTTTGTCATGGACGTCAGCGACCCTATGGTGGTCACTGAATCATTTTGCTTTGAGGATTTGTGGACTTCTTTTGCTTTTGATCCCTAATTTTGCCTGGACTGATTTTGTTTTTCAAGTCCACATGGATTGCTTTGATTTTGCCTAAGCCTCCTCTTTGGGGGTTCGACTTAGCCGTTTTTTTTTTGTCTTTTTCTTTTTGTTTTGCTGAAAGGTTGTGACTGCCAAGTCATCGGTCATTGAAGAACAACCGCCATAACTTTTGGGTTTGCATGGTTCCTTTGACACATCAGGATGTGAGCCAAGAATATCATATGGCTGGCCCTCAGACAGGATGTTTCATCTTGAAATTTTTAGCGTGTATTCAAATCAACTGAACACTACCCATGCCCCTGGTTAGGCGTAAGGTTTTAGAAATCTGAAAGAAACTCCTACTTCTAGGCTTGAAATGGTTAACTAGGGACTAACTCTTTATCTCTCAAGTGTTTGGGGATTTGAAATAATGCCTATATATCATCAGCAGGACTTTATCTGAAAGCATAGCAGTAGCAATTTTGGGTATTTTGTTTTTGTCATCCTCCCTACAATCTTTGCTAAAACAACAATTTGATAAAGACAGTGGATAAGAGGTATATGGAAATATATTTTTTTGTTTTTGTTTCTTTATATGAGTGAAGAAAAATGAGCGAATGTGACATGATTAATTCAAAAAATGCATGATCACTTCATTAATATTACCTTTCAAAACAACAATGTTTAAAAACAAGTAGCCATTAACATGAAAGAAAGTACAAATGCAAATGATTAAAAGTCCAACGGGTTCCAATGTTGAGGATGTCTTCCTGTCTGAACCATTGGCTTAAGGAGATCTATCTGAAGTCTTCGAACTTAAACTGACGAGAGGTTGATGTGCACAACCAAGTTTCCTTCAAAAAAGGATATGTACCCTTTGTCAATTAATTGTTGCATTTTGGCTTGGAAGGCTTTGCAATCTTCAGTTGATTACTCCATTGATCCTCCATGATATCCACACTGCACAGAGGGATTGTACCCAAGAGGGTATGGCTCTGGAAACGGCTTAAGAGACTTAGGAATCACCATTGAGCTTTGAATCAGATTTGGCAAGAGTTAACTGTATGACATAGGAACTGGATGAAGAGGAGCATTTCTTCTCTCCAAGTTGTTGTGAGGCCTATGTTGTTTCTGACACTGTTTCTGATGTCCTCGTCCATGGGCTCGTTGATTTGTATGAGGATTAATCCAAGGTGTCTTATATGAAGCTCTAGGCAGGGCTGGTAGTCTATAAGAATTGCATGGCACTGGCAATGATAACTGCTGAAAAGATGAGGGACCAAAAGGTTTTGCTGGTGCATCCTGAGAATACTCAATATTTGTTATGACTGCATTAGTTCCATCCTTCTCTTCCTCTTCAGAATTATTGAGTGATTCAGTCTTGCAAGCTTGACTGCTCGAGGCATCTTGAATTTGTCCGCTTTTGAGGCCGCTCTCGATGCGTTCTCCAACTTTCACCAGGACAGAGAAGTCAAATGAAGTAATTCCAACCATCCTTTCAAAGTATGTCCTATGCAAGGTATCCATGAACATGTTAACTAACTCTCTGTCCATAAGTGGTTGTTTCACTCTAGATGCCAACTCTCTCACCGCTGCGCATACTTCTTGAAAGATTCACTACTCTTCTGAGATAGGCTTTGCAACTGCATACGACTGGGAGCCACGTCCAAATTGTACTTGTATTGATTTAGGAAAGCACTGGCTAAGTCCCTCCATGATTGGATACGAATTATTTATAAATCCATGTACTAACTCAAATATGTTCCACTTAAACTGTCTTGAAAATAATGAATCATCAACCTATCATCGTGGGTAAAGGAAGTCATTCTTCGACAGAACATCACCAAATGAAGCTTTGGGCAACTGAGACCTGTGTACTTCTCGAAGTTGGGTACCTTGAATTTTGTAGGGATTACAAAATTTGGAGCTAGGCACATATCAACAGTATCAAGCTCATGCGTTTCATGTGCTTCCATAGCTTGTAATTTTTCCTCAAAGGCACAAAACCTTTTCTTCATAGGATCAGACAATGGCATCCTTTGGGATTAAGTAGGAATGTTCACTTGTGGAAGATCATCATCAGGCAGAAGATCGTACAAGGGGTTGGTCATCACATTAAATCTTGGTGTAGGCTCAACATTCTCTACCTCAACATGCTAGGTTGTTCCTTGACATAGCTACCAACTACTTCAACCTTTGCCTTTTCAGGTGTCTACCTTGATCCTGCTTCAAACACTTTGCCGCTTTCAATAGCTATCGCTTGTTCATAATGGATATCGAGAAATCAGTTGGCTGGTCATAGACAAAAGGTGGAATGAGTTTGTTTGGCAATGATATGCAATGCTGATGAATGAAAATGCAATGGAATGGATGCAATGAGATGCCATGTTCAATTATTTCTAAGGAATCTTCATACTTTGATTCAAGTTTTAAGCAAGATAAAAGTTCAACGGCGAGACTCAAAGACAATATCCCTGGAAATAAGAGGACATGTATGCTACAAATATGATATGAAGACATGAATGCAAGGACATGTGATCAAAGTCTCCATATATGCTGGATATCTGATGTACTGATAACGGAACAGGTCCAAAAGTTCATCTCCATAAGGAACACACGAAAACCGGGTAGGATGGAAGTCAAAGTTTCCTGCAAAAACCCCATTCCCTCTCTCACGTGGGTTCTAATCTTGGACAGAAAATTCCTAGCAGGTCCTCAACTTCTCTGGCTCTCAGGTCGAGAAGCAATAATATGTTCACCATTTCTGGTTTGGCATTATTATCCCTCAAGGAGGCCTCCACTGATTTCTCATGAACGGTCTCCAGAGTCATAAGTTCCCTATGGGAATACCATGTCATCTGCATTAGGCACGCAATATCTCCCAAGAAAACCTCATCTAAATGTGGGTTTCGTGCCAACTACACGTAACAAGATGCTACACAAGTCAACACGACTATCCACTATAATCCTATGTGTATCCTCAAGCCTGGGTAGTGGGCTTATCTCTCAGCAACACCCATCCCAACAGTACAATAGTATCCAAGATAAGATAAATGGCATAAATACAATGAATGCAATAAATAAAGCAAATAAAACATAAAGATAAACACCCAAAGAAAAAGAAAACAACAAGAGCTCGGACTGACTCACTTAGGGAATCCTAGTCCCCAGCAGAGTTGTCAGCTGTCGCTACGTGAAAAAAAATCGGCGAAGACACAAAGTCGCCATCGAACTTTATTTATCTCAACGGGGAAAGGAAAACATCGAGAAAACCTTAGAAGGGAAAGAACATGGTTATCGCAACCAAGTTCGGGATTCGGGATTCGATTATACAAGAGGAAGGTGTTAGCACCCCTCGCTTTTGTTGTACTCAACGGGATCCACTCTTGTTGTTATAATCAAAGGGTGTGTATATCTAAAGCTTAACTTGCTAAAGGAATGCATGAATGAAAAGAGGAAAACAAAAAGGGAGACTCGATAGGATCTCGCAATCCTACGTCTACATATTCCCTCGTGCAATGGGAAAGTCAGAGTCAACGTAGTTCGAAGGACTACGGGTGAAAATGGGAATGGTGCTCGCCAAGGATTGGGGCCCTTGTGCCTACCTATTCTTAACAAGTATGATAAATAAGAGCGTCCGTAGTTCGTGGTATTATGGTTTGTTTGTGTTTTTTTGGACGATGTTAACATTCGCATTCTATTAGTTAGGTGTATTGTCGCTCGTTCATGGAGTCTTATGTGTTACCTGTATTGCTGTAGAATGGAAATAACATGCCCTTTTTGAAAATGGTTTTGAAGGAATCCCGAAGGAGAAAATGATTTGGATTTGTTGAAGTGTTTTTGTTAAGGTTTTGAAAAAAGTTTGAGATGCGTACTGCACTAAAGTCTATGACATAGGAGCGAATGCTTTGCACAAACGATCTGAGACGGCTCACGCACAAAGCACTCCAGAAGAGGTAAGGAGAAATTTCTGCTCATCATTTCCCATATACTTAAGGCTCGTGACGTACTACACACATCGTGTTTATTAAATTTCTTTTTGGATTTTTTATGCAAGAAAAAGGTCTGGATGCAAAAAGAAATGAAATCTAAGGGGACTAGGTCCTAAATATTGTCATGCAAAGATGGTCCTAAGGTTGGGATTGAAGGGAAAATACTAACCTAATATGATCATGCAAGATGGACCTAGAGTTAAGGATGGAGGGAGAATCTTCCCTAATGTTGTCATGCATAAGGTTAAAAACCTAAAATCTATCCTACTTCAATCTTAATCGAAAATTAAGTTGAACTAGGAGATCCTAAGGGAACATATGAAAGTAAAGTTAGTAAATCAATTGGGTATAACTCAAACATCAAAAGGCAACAAGTAAGACCAATCACAAACCAAAGTTCAAGTGTAAGTTCAAAGCATGTCAAACCAAAGGTCAGAAGTGTGTAACATGGAAGAATGGATTCAAATGTCATTTGATTGGTATAGGAATCATGTATTAAGGTATTCTCAAAGATTCAGCAAGTTAAGTGCAAAAGTAATCAACTAGTATGCAACATATGATCCAAGTTTAAGTAAAAAGACATGCAAGGGTGGATGGATGCTATGGAAAAGTTCAAAGTCAGAAATGATGTCATGTTAAAGATGCCTTAAACCACTTTCAATTAGCATTGGGAGTTCATAACAATTCAAGTTTAGAAGCTAGAGTGAAACAAGCACCAAACAATGTCATTCAAGTTCTTAGAAATTACCATACTTATAACACAAGCAAAATAGAAACATGAAAGGAGTATACACATGTTGGATGGGTCAAATTCAGTACCTAATGACCTCTAATAGGTCCTATCTAAGTCCTAAAAGAGTTAGAAGAATAAGGAACATACAAAGATTAGGCAACTAGACAAACAATGTTCAAGTAGAAAGTGCAAAGCCAGGTTTATTTTCCATGAAGTATGAAATGCAATTAGATGTCATTATGTTTCATGTAAGTGAATATGAACATTATATATCATGTATGATGTGGTGAAAGGCAAGTTGGAAGCATCATGTCAAGGCATACTACACAAACACATAAGTTGTCACAAGTTTATGCATCAATGTAACATTTACAAGTCTTGCAACTTAAAAGAGCAATATGAGATTAGAAGTCAAGGGAGTATGATTAATAATGCTACAAGTCAGTACATATAACATTCCTTATTGGACATTCAAACTCCAAAATGAAATGGCAAAAGAAAGTGTTCAAGAAGTCCTAAGAGAATGCACAAAGTTCATGCACATTGGTATTCACATTCAACAAGATTTAAGTCAATCAACAAAGCAACAAGAAATGACCTATAATTTGAGTTCTAAAGACCTATAATCTCTATCATACATGTCCACAAGTATCTCAATCAATTTAGCAATGAATGGCATAGAGATAATCACAAAACACTAAGGTATAGTCTTGCATCACATCCATGAACAAAAGTGCATTTAAACAATCCAAAAAAGCATGATCAAGTGCTTTAAAAAACAAATGAAGACAAGCAAATTGATGTGAGGTCAGTTTCTAAACATCACTTAAAAGATAGGACCAAAACTCCTCTTTATTAAGCTCAAACAATGCTCAAACAACCCATTATAGTCAATCAACAAACAAGCATGAAAAATGGCCTTAAAACTCATTCCAAAATGACCTAAGAAATCCCAAAAAATTGTACAAGACCTCTTGATATATGTCAAACTTAATTTCCAATTGGTGTACAAAAATTCACTTTGAAACCATTTGAGAAAAATCTTTCATTAAGCATGTATCAAGGGATATGAACAAGTGAACAAGTTTAAAAGAAAATTATGGAAAAAATGCCTAAATGTGTTGAAATTGAAAATAAAAAATATAGAAAATTAATTGACACATCCAAGGAGTCTCATGAATTAATTGGGAATTTTTAAGTGTTTTTTACTATTTTTAATAAAAGAAAATTGAAACAATTAAAAAAAGAGAAATAAAAAAGAGAAACCAACCCCAGGGGGTGCAACGATAGCAAAAAGCGCGTTAAAATGCCAATGGGCCCAACACCAGGGGTATGAAAAGCAACTACACTAGGCCCAATGCACCATCAGCCTGTGGTCCATACCATGGTCCTCAGTCAAACGTTGACTTATTGAGGTGCGTTGGATCAAGTCATCCAATTAAGATTTATGCCAATCAGGTGGCTGAGATTGAAGGCCCATGGAAACACGCATGGAGATCACACGTAGCATTACTTCATTCTCATAATTATCAGGAAAAATAAAAAAAAAGAAAAGCCAGAAAATAATTGCACGTGAGGGGGAGCATGTCATTAATGCGTTGGCAGCTTGTGAATGGTTAGATGACTTTTACATGAACGAATAGGATTTAAACACCTATGCAAAACGAAACCCTAAAAGGAAACAAGGCCAGACGCCAGAGCTAAGCTCCGGTAGTCTTCTCCGGCCAACCTCCACCGTGCACAGCCAAGGAAAACTGCAGAAAATTATGGACGGACCATGGTTCGAAGCGAATTTTCACGTAGGTTCTAAATATAGCATTAGTTTTCACATAACATGCATGTATAAGCCAAATCAAATCAAACAAGTTCAAGATCTAAAACTGAAACTCATGATATAGACATGTTTTCTACCAGATACCAGTGCTTACACTCCATAGGACTTCAAATAACCTCTCCTCCATCATCCCAACCGTATGTTACTACATAAATAATAGCTTGAAAGAAACTCACTAACCTTCAATGGAGAACGTTGCAGATCCTTCAAGAAACCCTAAGCAAGCTCCCAATGATCTTCAAATCACCTATAAATGCGAAATAAACGCGTAGAATCAGCTGAATCTTGCTTGAAATTGGGATAGATGAAGATGATGTTGAAAATCGAGTTTGATGATAAAGCCACTACAGATCCATTCTCTTGCGTACAAAAGCTTCAATCAAGTGTGGAGATGAAGAATCTTGGGAGAAATTGCAGAGAGAGGGCTTGTAGAGAGAGATTCGATTGAGAATGCAAAATGAAGTGAAATTTTGAGAGTGAGCAAAAACGGTTGTAACTGAATTGGTTAGGAGGTTAGGATGCTTATGTAGGGTGAGTTAGAGTGTGGTTACTTTCTAATCAGGGTTAGAAATTCAGTTAATACTTGGTTAGTGAAAATTAGACTGTTTGATTTTCAAATTCTTTTTAATTTTGACTAATTGTCAAACATGTTTCAAACTCATAAATTTTTTGCACAATATGTACCGAGATCTTTTCGAGTTTAATCCCTTAAGTGAAATCGAACTTGTTTTTGTTTACTAAATTTTACCGTAAACAAGTACTTGTTAGCCCAACTGGGTACCTAATTGCCCAAAAAGGGCATCTGCTAGCACAATTGAGTATCTACTAGCTCGACATGAGAACTTAATCACTTAATTGAGTATCTACTAACTTATAAATGGACATCTGCTAGTACAATTAGGATTGTACAATGAGAATTAACTCCACTCACACAATGAACAAAAGGAGTGACATATCCAAAACACCAACTGACTTAAAGTCAGTCAATGAGAAGATAACCACCTCCTTCATGATTTAAGGAAGCACATACTTCTTCTTTCCTTCCTACTTAACAATGGTGGGGTCACCACTCCTTGACCCAAGCCCATAAATATCTCTATAAATAATCCAATATTTAGAGTGAATATAAACATTCAATTCACTTGAAAAACTCTAGTATATAAAATTTCTTATAATTTATGCGTGAGTTTCTTCTAATACCACAATAATCTTAAAAATGTTTTACCAAGTATACAACTAAACCTCAAATAAATTAAGGATAACAAATGTATTTAAACCAACTTCTTCAACGTGATTAATAAATTTAGTTAGAATTTTTAAGATGCAAAATAAAATATTATAATTACTACAAATTTTTTGCTTCTCGCTTTTTTCTCCAACAAGTCGTTTTCAGATGTCCATTTTATTGATGTGTACACATCATTCCACACAACCTTGCTTTATCTTTTGAGTACAAAATTTGAAAGAAAAAACAAAGAAATGAAAATTTGTAGTAACTTGTTAGACACGATAAAAGACTTCTTCTTATCTTAGTGTATATTAAAGGAATAAAAAGAAAAAGAAAAATTTAAATCAACGGTCAATAAATTAAATTAATGAAAAGATGAACGTGTTTCTTGTTCACGAAGTTGTACCATTAAGACGTGGAAAGGAATCTACAGGACAATAGAGTCATTTGTGCAGGGTCGGCCCAACACATCTTGAGGTCTGGGGTAAAAATTTAAAATAAATATTTATTATAATAAAAATATTTTTATTTTAGATTAATTAATTTTAATTTTAAATTTCTTAAAAATGTAAAATCATTAAATTATTCTGATCAATTTTATTTAATATTTTATTTTCAGTTGATAATAAAATCAACATATCAAAACACTCCACTAATCATTTAATAAAAACATAATTGAAAAAACATTACTAACCTTCTTTAAAAAAACCCCTTAAATTTTAAGGATTTTTTTATCTAAGTTATAAGTGTGACTTTTAATATTATTTTTAAGAACGTGCAAGATGGATTATTGAATTGGAACCAAAAAATTTCACAATTAACTTAAGGCTAAAAAGAGCCTAAAAATATTGATTATATTCAAACGATGATAAAATAAGAACCCTTATTTATTTTTCAAAGTAAAATCATAACTAACCTAGACAATATCTCGTAAACTTAAAATTGATTTAATTTTTAAATTAATCAATTATACAACATTTATTATAAATTACTTTTATTATTATAAATTCTTAACAAATGATATTATATAATTGATATAGAAAATAATTTAGAAAGTTTTCTTTAAAAAAATTAATAAATAAAAACTATATAATTTTTGTTTTTTTCATTTTCAGAAACGTTAACGTGTGTGAAGTCGTTGTCTATTAGTAATTGATAATAGGTATAAACCAATGAAATGCTGACACGTTAACTATAGTTGTTGTATCAGCCAATGCGTTCACACACTGTTTTTGTTAGGAAGATGCCAATAACATTCCACGAACTATCCTATAAGTTGACGTGGACCAAATGAATATAATTGTTACAAAAGTTTTAATTTATTGAACTATTTATTATTATTATTATTATTATTATTATTACTAGCGTCCAGACGGGCACTCGCGTGCCCGTCTGTCCGTTTTTTATATGCACACACGTAAAAATATAAAAAATAATTTTTATTTAATGTTAATTTAAATATTTAAATGTAGAAAATTATTAATAAATTATGTGAAAGATGATAGTTATAGTTCAATGGAAGTTATCATGGAAGTTACAAATTTTAAAATAAGGGCAAAATGGGTAGAAAAAAAGCTACACCAAATCTATGTTTTGCCTTTATATTAGTATAGATTAGAAAAATGTATCTCATATTCTCTTTATTCTTTTTGGGACTAAACCTTGTTATATTTTTTATTTACTAACATCTGCCTTTTTGTCTGTGTTTAATTTTGTTTTTCTAAAAAAAATGTGTGTTTAATTTTGAATTTTTATTTAATAGTTGCTAATTTATTTAATTTTACTTGTTTTGTTTTCCATAATATTTTGGTAATTGAGCTTATTTAAATATGGAACTAGGGTTTGTTGTGCAACCACAATTCACCGTATTCTCTCAAGTTTTCATCATCTTCATCATCCGATTTTTCCTCCTTCTCTCTACTCCTCTACTGCTCTCTTCTCACTTCTTCTTCTTTCTTCTACAAAACTGGCTCTCTCTCAAATGACGACACCCTTTAGAGATGTCGACACCCTTGAGATGGCGACACCCTTTTATGATTCGAGTATTTAGAGCAATTTCAGGTTTTGGGTTTTTATTATATTTGTGATCGTAGCAATTCCATGTTTAGGGTATTCGATACATTTAGTTTTTTTCATGAAAATAGATCTGTAATATTCAAAACTTGTGTTATGCAGAAAATCAAGATCTGAGTTTTAAATGTGTTAAACAGTATGAATCATAAATCTGAAAGTATTTCCACATTAGTTTCTGCTATTGTTTCTTTTTTTAAACAACGAGTTAATCTTATTTTGAAGGATTTATGGTTTGTGTTTTTCCTCTTCACGGTTTATGTCTCCATATAATGTTCTGCTATTGTTTTTTTTTATAAAAACAACAAGTTAATCTTATTCTGAAGGATTTATAGTTTGTGTTTTTCCTCTACACGCTTTATGTCTCCATATAATGTTTAATTTTTATTCTGAAAGATTTAACTCAACACGGTTTACCATTTTACCTAGATAAACAGAGTTGAGTATATGCACTCTCGGGGATTTCTGCATCGTGATATAAAGCCTGGCAACTTTTTAATGGGTTTACGCCGCAAGGCGTTTCAGGTACGTAATCTATGACTTTCCTGTATTTATTGTAATTTAGGCGTATGTACTAGGAGTTTACGCTTGACTAAGTCGTTGTTTGAACGAGAAACATTGTTTTAATCTCATTCACTAAAAAACATTGTTCTAATAATTCGCGCATTTTGCAACTCCGACAGAATTACCGGAATCTCTGGCACACCGATCTCTTGAGAATTATCCAGGCCGATACTCCATGTAAGCAAACTGTTACTGTCAATGTCACTCTTTTATTTTTCGTTAATGTCTTGTAATTGTCATTACTCATTTCGTCTGTGAAATTGAATTCTCCGCATATTGCTATTTCGCGTTGTGGTGGTATGTGATATGAAACTCTCTCTTACTGTAGTTGAGTGAATTAATTCATATGTTGTTGTTTTAGACCTGGTCATGATTTCTTTTCACTATGTGATTTTGTTTTGAATTTTTGTTTTCTGTTTCTACTGTTTTAATTGATGATTTTGGATTTTAGATATTGAATATGCATTGACCATTTTGATTTTAATTTGTTTCCAAATGTAAATTTGCTGGTGTCGACCATTTTTATGGTGTTGCAGATAAAACTTGGTTAGAGTGCTTATGCATAGGATCCATAGCATGCAACATAATCTCTTATTTCTCTTTTGGATAAGTGGAGAAAGCCTGTTGAAGTAGTCGCATCAAAAAGATGGTTTCTCAGGGATTTCTCGCTACTCGCCCTTTGTAAAATTCTCTTATTCATTGACATCATTGAGCTGAACAAGTGAGTCATAATGTTGGTTTAACATGTTATAGTGTTTTTTATTTATTCTTTTTAATTTGCGGACAACACTACGGACGCATGCATTTGTGTATCCAAAATTTGTGATAGGAAATGATTTGGTTAGCTATAGAAAGTATTTAACATTAAAACGAAAACAAAGATGAAATCATGTCAAATGATTCAACATGTGCGGATTCGTAAATGATTTTGATTTGGATGTTTGTGTTGTGCCATTGATGGGTTTGATTATATTTGTGATTATTATTAATTATCATGTTTTTCATTTTCTTTAGTAGCCTGAACAGAAGTAATGCCAGGCAAAGATGAATATATCCATGTGATTCAATTAGAAGTAATGCCAGGCAAAGATGAATATATCCATAGATTCAATTAAGTGGCCTGAACAGAAGTAATGACACTCTATTTGTGTGCTTCTATATCCATGTGTACTGTAACTACATGATAGGTAAGCAGAACATTATTCTTTAATGTGGTTTCGTCCTTTGCTATCACGACAAAAGCTGACAATAAACTAACTGAATCTATCCTTATAAGTTATTGCTATAGTCATTATTGGAAGCTTTGAACTTTAACAATAATGAATGTGCATGTTGTTTTTTATTTATTGATTGTTGAATGTAATCAATGAAGTTTGTATTTAGTATGCAAAACAACTTATATTGTTTGTTGTTTTATGGAATTGGAAATTTTTTTGTTGTTTTGTTCTATTTATAGTATTTGGTTGTGAATCTAATCTCAGTGTAGATATTCTGTTTACAATGGTAGATATTCTGTTGACCATTAATGAATATCACACCATTATAGGCAGAACTCGGTTGACAACGATAATACAGCGACTCTACATTGCATCAATTCCTTTGAGCCATCCTTACAATTTCCAGAAATCATTCATGTTTTCTCTCTGCATGAATCTGTATTATTTTCTCTATGTTGCAGCTTAGGGAGTTTGTTTTTGTGGAGTTAAGATTAAGTCATTCTGCCGCTTTTCCTGGAAGTTTTTACTTTTTAGTGTCTTTGTTGATAGTATAAGTGGATTTGATTTTTGGTGAAGTTCGCGCCTTGGAGGAGGACTGGTTGAGTTGTTGTTCCGGTTTGTGCAACAGGGTGCAATTCTTGCCAGATTATCGTGTTCAGCTGAACCTCACAAGCTAATTAACAATAATAGATTACTATAATGTTTTTTAAAAATAATTAATAGGTTGATTGAGTAACTTTACCAGCAACAAGCAACAGATCGTAGAATCAAATAACAAAATTTTTCAACATTTTCAGACTGTAAATCATGTGGGAATCGATTCTATTAACGGTGACTGCTACCGCCGGCAATAACATCGGAAAAATCCTTCAAAAGAAGGGTACCATCATCCTCCCCCCCCCCTCTCTCCTTCAAGTTCAAGGTAAAGTTCTTTCTTTTCTTTATTTTTTGAATTTTATGATTTCATTAAAGATCTCACCTTTTTTTATAACATTATGGTTTGAACCATATGGGTGTGTCTGAAATTGGTCATTATTGTTTGTATTTTAAGAATTAAGATGTATTCATATGTTACCAATTGAAGATTGAACATTTTCTCATGCATGTATAGAGAATGAATTAAATTGAATAAAGAAAAGGTTTTGTGGCCTTTGATTTACTGTTTTATTGCTATATCATTGTGTTTTTCAGGTTATTAGGCCTTATGCTTTGAACAACACATGGCGGATAGGTTTTCTGATGGATATTTTTGGGGCATTATTGATGTTAAGGGCGTTATCTCTTGCTCCAGTAAGTGCTATGAAAAAAATCAATTTAAAGGGATTTTTATAATACCCTTTAGCAATTAGCATGCTCTTAAGGTTTTAAAAAATGGTTGCGGTCGCGTAAAGGCATTTGCGATTTCGGTCGGTACAGGTGTTGTGACACTGATTGCGGTCGTCGCAATGTGAATTAACTACAATTTGTTCTTTAACATAATAAATGTGAATAACAATATCGGGATTGGCACCTGCGGAGACCGTTTTATCGTAGTTGTTTTCGCGGTCGCGAACTGTTTTTTAAATGTCTTAATAGTTTTTGCTTAGGTTTTTCTTTGACATTGATGATTGATCTTGGTGGGTTTTATTTTCTCAAGTATAGGTCTCTGTCATCCAACCGGTTTCTGGCTGTGGACTAGCGATTCTGTCGGTCTTTTCTCATTTTTATCTCAAGGAAGTCATGAATATTGTTGATTGGGTTAGAATTATCTTGGCTGGTTTTGGCACAATAGGTAATGTATGTTTTAAATTACCAGTGAATTGTGTTTAAATGAGATTTCTTTGAACACGAGAAAACCAGATCTGTGCTGCAATGTTATTGTATTAAGATATATGATTTTGTATTCATGTGACACACCGACGACACTATTGGTTAACTGTTATGTGTTTGTCTATATTTAGGAGTTGGTGTTGGTGGTGAAGAGCAGCAAGAGGCGGAGGCTCTATATTATCCACACTCCCTTGATTTTAATATAATAATAACATAATGAATTTTTCACTTGTGTTTGTTGATGCTACTTTGGTAGTAACAGTTTGGATTAGATTTTAGCTTGTAGAAGATTAAGGAAGTGTTTGAAATCCCTGTTTGCATTTGTTGCATTGTGCAACAAGTATTAACATGTGTGTCCCTTTATAAAAGACAACTATGTCTTCTTTCAATCTTTTAAAATAAACTTTTTGTATTCTATCATATGTAACCATTGCTGTAGTCGTACATATGGTATGGTATCAAACAAATATTGATTGTATTTTAGTAAGAACTATGAAAGGTGTTTTGTGAATTATGAAGAGCATGAGAAATATATTTTCTTAAATTATTTTCAACATTACATCATTATTCTTAAAATATATATATATGTTGCTAAAATATATGTATTTAATAGTTTTTCTTAATAGTTATTTTTAAACACATATACAATTATCTTCCAATCAATTGTCTTTTATGTATTTCATTTTTCTTATTATTTTTTTATTTTCCTTTTCCATTTAGTCATTTTTCTTAAGATTGAATTATTCTTTGATTTAATTAAAGAATGATTGATTCACTTAACTTATATATTTATTTTTTACTACTTTTTTTTTTCTTTCTTATAATTAAATTTAAATATTTTTATTTTATGGCTATATTTAAATATTTACGGGAATTTGAAGTTATTGATAGAAAATTTGAATATTAACGGAAACACGAAGTTACTGATTAAAATATTGAATATTAACGGGAATATGAAGTTACTGATCAAAATATTGAATATTACCGGAAGCATGAAGTTACAGAGCAAAATGTTGAATATTAACGGGACCATGAGGTTACTTATCAAAATATTGAATTTTAACGGGAATTTAAAGTTACTTATCAAAATATTGAAAATTAACGAAAACATGAAGTTTCTGATCAAAATATTGAATATTAATGAGAACATGAACTCACTTATCAACATATTGAAAATTATATGGAACATGATGTTTCTGATCAAAATTTTTAGTTGTAAAAAGTGAACATAAAGTTGCTGATCAAAATTTTGAACACGGTTGTTTTTTTTATTGGATGTTATGATTTTAAGCTCAACCGCAGAGAGCGATCAGCGCTTAAGAACCGCGTCCAAAATCGTTCGCTACAGAAAAGTGGCACCCACCGTGGGGCCAAATCTTCTTTCTTAAACGTTTAAGGTAGAAACCTTGGACAAACCTTTTTTCTCTTCACTTGTGTGAATACCACAGATTGGGGCTTCCGCCGGGGAACCCATTTCTGTCAGGAACTTAGGAATCATAGCTTTATAAGTCTAGGATGATTAGGACAAATATATATACTGCTTTTCCTAATTGCTATACGTGTTTATTTTTCTGCTACTGGGAATGTGTGTGATGCCGCATGTGGTGAGAATGAGTATACACTTAAGATAAGTGATGGCGACGGGGTCGACCATCAACCTCAGTGGAGGCTGACCAACGCAACCCATTCACTCTTCTAGCCAATGGGCCAGTTGTTAAGTCTGAGAAGCTGAGGAGCCAAACCCTTTCGTAGTGCGGAAACTATCGGAAATAGTTGTTACGCGATACTACCCTCATTTGAGGCTGGTGATCTATTCTCGGTGAATGGCACTTACTCTAAGATTGCTCTACAACTCGCTGGCGATCCACTTGTTGTTTTGCTTTCCTGGGAGGAGCTGATGATAATGAGTACATGTACAAAAATCACCCTAGTATAAACCTTTGGGGATGGGTAGAGCCTTGACTTCATGACAACGACCCTCTGACCCCATGTTTTTTCTATGTTTTTGTGTGCTGCATTCATGCATTCGTTTAATAAAACATTAAAACATTCAAAAAACTTTCTCTTCTAGTCTCTCTGTTTTTCAAATTAAACTAAGACTGTGATTGCAAATATCAGAGAAGAGGATTACGCTAATGGATTTCGGTAGAAGGAGAACTCACCAGTATACCTTCAAGGTTCCAAAACTAGGGGATTTGAGAAGGTTAGCAAGGATGATCGTTAACCCAGAGGCTTTCAGAGCCAAGCACGGTGGTTTGCTACCACTGTTAAGAGTCCATGTGATTAAGGGGATCATGGACGCGCTCATTCAATTCTACGATCCGGTTTATCACTGTTTTACATTCCCAGATTACCAGCTATCACCAACGCTGGAGGAGTATTCTCTTCTGACTGATTTACATATCACTGATCGAGCTCCATTTTCTGAACTGGAAGAAATTCCAAAGAATCAGACTATTGCAATAGCAATTCATTTGGACGAGTCTGAGGTCAGGACTCACATGACCACTAAGGGTGGCATCCAAGGTTTGCCAACCCAGTTCTTGACAAAAAAGGTTCTATACTTCGCTAGTATAGGGAACGGGACTGCTTTTGAAAGCATCTTTGTCTTGCTCACCTACGGGTTATTTTTGTTTCCCAACATCAATAACTTCGTCGATATCAACGCTATTAAGGTTTTTCTCATTGGAAACCCTGTGCCGACTTTGCTTGCAGATGCGTATCATTCTGTACACTTGGGAAATTTGTACAGCGGAGGAGAGATCACATGCTGTGTACCTTTGCTTTACAAATGGTTTATCTCTCACTTACCCAAGTCTGCTGCTTTTTGGGATTGCAAGAGTGTCTTACGTTGGTCGCAGAAGATCATGTCTCTTACCAACTCTGATATAGATTGGTGTAATAGGATTTATGAGGGAATTAGAATCATTGACCGTTGTGGAAACTTCCCCAGCGTACCCCTCATAGTAACTAAAGGAGGAATCAACTATCATCCGATATTGGTTCTTCGTCAATTTGGATACCCGATGAGACACATCCCACTGGGTGTTCATCTGGAAGGTCTTTTCTTCAAAGAAGGAGAAAGTGACAGAGCACTAAAGATGGAAATAGTGCAAGCTTGGAAACATGTTCATAAGAAAGGATGAGAGTCTCTGGGAAAACCGGACTGTGTCTCGGTGGAGCCTTATCTCCACTGGGTACAAACCAGAGCTCTCAAGCTAAAGATGCCTTATCCTCATTACGGAATTCTTCCGCCGAGGGAATCTGTCATGTACTTCATGACGAAAACTGAAAAGCTTCAGGTTACTCTCAACAAAGTTCAAAAGGAAAGAAGATCTTGGAAGAACAAGTACCGCACCCTCGACGTAGAGTGTATCCAAATATAGCAACTACTAAAAGAGAAAGATGCTCTGATTAAAATTTTAGAGCAGCATGCTGTAGAGAATCAAGATGACCAAAGGAATTTGCTCGCTCCTTTCACCTGGCAAAGGAATGACAACCCAACAACGGCCCAAGCGCCCCGGTCAAAGAAGAGGACTCGGGACCCATTAGTTTAGGTTTCTGTTTCTACACCTTGTAATCTACTGTATTTCCATTCCTATAATCCTTTGAATTCAATAAAAAGGGGTTTCCCCACCGTTTGATATTTGCAATCTAATTGTCTAAGTTTATTTTGATTAAACAAAAAAACAACAATTAATATAATCATTGCATTCATCATTCTCACATTGCGTATTCTCCTTACCTACGAATCTCACGTTTGTGTCTCGATTCTAGAGTCAAACTGTCTCATTCGTACAATACTCGGGCCAATCGTCAGAAAAAGATGGATGATCTTGAGGAAGAAAACAGAGAGTTGAAAGAAGAGATCGACGCTCTGAGAGAGGATATGAGAAAGCTTCGTAACGACATGCAAGCCATGGCAGAAGCTCAGCTACAAAGAACTGTGATCTCGGAGATCACCTCAACGCCCATCATAGAAAAGTATGATCCTAGGTATCAGATGCCGAAAGATCGTCCTTGGGGCATGCCTGTTAACTATATCCCGGAAGGATATGTTCCGCCGATCACTGAAGATCAGGGAATCGCAACAGAAGCCGCTGGGCCTGAAGGTTACAAACTTCGGGAAAGCGAAGATGCTAGGGGCATACTCAAGACTCCTGAAGGTTACAAACTTCGGGAGGCGCCAAGACTTACTGCCGTAGTCACGGTACCACCCCCTGTGGTGCACACTATCCCGAAAGGACAGATTCCACAGACACCTTCTGGTAAGAAGGAAACTATGTTTGACAGAATGGATGAATTCCAGGAGCATTTCTTGGAAATGCAGAAAGAGCTGCAAGCCATTCGCGGTCAGGATCTATTTGGAAAGGACGCCGCAGACCTCTGCTTGGTCCCAAATGTGAAAGTCCCGCACAAGTTCCAAGTGCCCGACTTTGAAAAATACAAGGGTAACTCTTGCCCTCAGAGCCATCTGGTGATGTACGCTCGGCGGATGTCAGCTCAGACGGAGAATCAGGACCTGCTGATTAACTACTTCCAGGATAGTTTAACCGGTGCCGCACTCAAATGGTACATGGATTTAAACCGTACTATGATCAGTACATTCAGAGATCTTGGTACTGCCTTCGTCCAACAATACAAGTACAATTTGGACATGGCACCCGACAGAGATCAACTCAGATCAATGTCACAAAAGGACAAGGAAACCTTTAAGGAGTATACTCAAAGGTGGCGTGAAATTGCCGCTCAAATTTGTCCACCTCTTGAGGAAAAAGAGATGAAAAAAATCTTCTTAAAGACCTTAAGCTCATTTTACTATGACCGAATGATTGCCAGTGCACCCAGTGATTTCACCGAAATGGTCGGCATGGGTGTACGTCTTGAGGAAGCCGTCCGAGAAGGACGTTTGGTAAAAGACACTGGATCAACGAGCGGTACTAAAAAATACGGTAGTGCTCTCCCTAAGAAAAAAGAGAAAGATATTGGGAATATCTCTCTCGGAAAGCAAAGGCGACGTTATCAGCCAGTAGCAGCTGTTACTCCTGCTATCGGCCCCGCACCTGTTCCTATGTATCAACCTCAGGTTGCGCAGAGCCAACCTGACCAACAAAGGACACAACAGCCTCTTCAGCAGGCTCGTCCTCCATATAACAACAACCGTACAACACGGCCACCAGGATTTGATCCTATACCCGTAACGTACGCAGAGCTGTTTCCGTTACTGCTGGCTAAGGGGCACATCCAGACTAAGTCTCCCCTTTCAGTTCCGGAAAATCCGCCTTTTTGGTTTAAAGCGGATCAAACATGCCCTTATCATCAAGGAGGTTCAGGGCATAACATTGAGACTTGTCTCAATTTCAAATCCGACGTGCAAAAGCTTGTTAGGAGCGGGCTCTTATCTTTCAAAGATACGAATCTTAATGTTCTTACGAACCCGCTGCCTCAACATGAGAAAGCTGCAGTCAATCTGATTGAGAAAGAGACTAACAATGTCTATCAAATTCATGATGTACTCTTGTTAAAGACCAATCTGGTCAAGATGCATTGTAGACAGAGTGGATATGGCCATGTGCCACCTCATAATTATCACTAGTGTGATATCTGCTCTTAAGACAACCAGGGATGTTCTGTAGTGCAAGCAGCTCTACAGGAACAAATGGATCTTGGATGGATCCAAGAGCACCGAGTTCGTGGAGTTAACATAGTTTACACGAATTCCAACGTCATTCAAAACCACGACATTCGTACGATGAATGACAACTTGGTGGCAATGCACTCAAGGCAAAGCCAGTATCATAATCTACCGCGGCACGATTACAGTTCCTATCTGATTTGCTCGGTAAACAAACAGGGATGCTCTTTCATACAAGAGGCCCTCCAGCGTCAGATGGATCTTGGATGGATCCAAGACTACCATGATAGGAACTCCTATCAAATCAACATGGTTCAGATCTTTGACATTCGCGTGATGAATACCAACCTGGTAGAGTTACATGCTGAGCAGGTCCGACTTGGATTCTTAATATCACATGATTATCAAAACTGTAAAGCAGGTTGCGAAAACGATCGAGGTTGTACCCTTGTCCAGGAGGCACTTCAACACTTGTTAAATCACTGGTGGATGCCAATCTATATGGACGAAGATACTCAGCAGATTAGTATCAATCACAGGAATCCTACTCGTCGTCAAAGTCAGGATGTCCGATCAATGGAAGATAACCTAGTGAGGTTACATTGCATTCAAAGTGGGCGTGGCCAGGTGCCACCACACAACTATGACAGTTGTAGCGTCTGTTCGGAAAGTAACCAAGGGTGTTACCTTGTGAGAGCAGCTCTTCAGGGTCAGATCGATCATGGAGAAATTCATCCATATCCAGGTTCAGGACCCATCATTTGGTCGCCGAACTACCTTACCGAGCAAGTTGAGGATGTTGTCACGATCTCTGGTCATCACAGGACCAGGGATGTTTTTGCCATCATCCCTCTACTTGACGAATCTAGAGTTCCCAACCGGGAACAGATCAAGGTTACTTATGATGGTCAGAAAAATCAGAAGGTTCCCATAATCATCTATCTACCGGGGCCACTACCGTATGAATCAGCTAAGGCAATCCCTTACAAATATGGTGCAACAATAATCGAGAATGGAAAGGAAATTCCATTACCCTCCGTCGTGAATATTGCAGACATCAGTCGTGTAACACGGAGCGGTCGAATCTTCAACCGAGGGGTTGGAGAATCCAACAAAGAAAAGGAACTTCAGGCAGAAATTCCTGATCCACCAGTCGGTCAATCTAGTAATCCAGACTTTTCAAAAGACAAAGATGAGATGCTAAAGCTCATCCAAAGGAGTGAATATAACATTGTTGATCAACTGTTACAGACTCCTTCAAAGATCTCAGTATTATCACTGTTACTCAGTTCAGAAGCACACAGAGAGGCTCTACAGAAAGTCTTGGAGCAAGCCTTTGTGGAACAGGATGTAACAATCAGACAATTCGATAGCATTGTCTCTAACATCACTTCCTGCAATAATTTGGGATTTAGTGATGAGGAATTACCTGAAGAGGGTCGCCGTCATAACATGGCGCTCAATATCACAGTTAACTACCAGGGCGATGCTTTAGCCAACGTACTGGTAGACACAGGGTCAGCCCTGAATGTTATGCCGAAGTCCACCTTGATGCAATTATCATTCAAGGGCCCTCCGATGAGAGTCAGCAAGGTCGTCGTCAAAGCATTCGACGGATCCAGAAAAATAGTTATCGGCGAAGTTGATCTTCCCATAACTATTGGTCCTCACACTTTCCAAATCACTTTCCAGGTCATGGACATCCGGGCAACATACAGTTGTTTATTAGGAAGACCTTGGATATATCAGGCTGGAGCGGTTACTTCAACCCTCCACCAAAAGCTAAAGTTCGTCAAGAACGATCAACTTGTCACGGTTTGTGGGGAACAAGCCTTGCTTGTGAGCAACTTATCATCATCTACTTGTGTGGAACCCGAGGAGGTTATTGGAACTCAGTTCCAAGCACTATCGGTGAGCAAGGACAATCAGTTCAAAGAAGGAACTTCAATTTCTTCATACAAAGATGCTATCAAAGCGGTCGAGAGTACCGATACGACAGGATGGGGACGGCTTGTCATTCCTATTGACAATAAAACAAAGAAGGGTCTTGGTTTTTCTGCGACCTGTACCCAGACAGCCGCCAACGATGAAAGTCTTCATCCCCTTCAAAACTTCTTCCACAGTGGAGGTTTTCTTCACCCAGTGTCTCAGACAGTTCATGCTATCAATGAGGAAGATCCCTCTGACGCAGATGAAGAGTGGAAGTCCTATCTTAATGAGGACGGTTATATGTCTCAGGAAGAGGTGCCTATGCCTTTTTGCTTTCCTACAGAAAGTCCAAGATTTATACCAAGATCAGATGTCGAAATGATCTACGGAGATTGTGATCCGGAAGGATGCCGTGCTCCGCCAAATTCATTAGAGGAGGACACTCCGATGAAAGACAATTTTGACCACAATTACTATTGCCCGATGGATGGCCTGCCAATGTGGCAGCCTTACCCAGGAAACTTGGGGCAAGAAAGTCAGCCGAGTAATGAAACTCAGCTGAGCATCATTGAACAGAATACCTGTGTCCCCACCATGTCATGGGATCAACACTCAGGTCATTCAGAAACTACTCAACATGAAGATGAATTTGCAACGTTTGCAGGACTAGAATTCATCAACTATGCTTTTCCCGAGGTCAACGTCATCGAGAGAAATGACTCCTCCAGTTCCAAAGAAGTGTGGGACACCCTGGGACAACCAAGTGGAAAATACGACTATATGGTCAAGTACACCGCTCCCGAAAGCTCTCGTATCAGGCTCGAAGATATCCAGCCAACTGGATGGGGAGATATAGCTGAGAGCACAAATGCTATGTAAAATACAACAGAGGAATCCTCCTACGACAATTCTGCTTGGGAGACAGATTCCAATGATCCTGCTCCACCAGAAATCAGCGTCATTTCTGAAGACAAATCAAGGAAGGTGCCAGACTTTGTGATTCACCGAGGAGTTCGCCGCCAATGGGTTACCGTCGAGGTTCCGAAGGTCGTTCGTCAGTCAAAGTAATTTCCATCTTTAACCTTTCACCCTGCCCAGGTGAAACGGATATTTTGATAGGGCTCGTTTTCTGTAAATTTCCCTCTTCGCTTTGCCCAAAGCGACAGAGTTTTGTTTTATAAGGCTGTAGTTTCAAGAGTCGACTTGTTCATTAATAAAATAACGTCGTTCTATAATTTCCGCATTAATTGTTGTTTTCTCTTTTTGCTTTTTCAGAAAATGGTAATCCTAAAAAACATTCAATAATAAAAACAAGCAGTAAAATCAAAACACTGCACACACTTGCATTTTCTCTATCTCTTCTAAACATGAATCATCACGTCATGCAGATTGCTTGTTTTATACCCCGTTGAAACATACGATCCGATGCCTTCTTCCAACTTTGAGTTCCCGGTATTCGAGGCTGAAGAAGAAAATGACGACCAAATTCCAGAAGAGATCTCCCGACTACTCAGACAAGAGGAAAGGTCCATCGAACCTCACAAAGAGCCGTTGGAAACGGTAAACTTGGGTTCAGAAAAAGAGATAAAAGAAATCAGGATCGGAGCACTGCTTAGTCCAACTGCCAGAGAGGGTTTGATAAAGCTTCTCAAAGAATTTCCCGATGTATTCGCTTGGTCCTATCAGGATATGCCAGGGTTGGATACCAGCATCGTGGAACATCACTTACCATTGAGATCAGAATGTCCGCTAGTAAAGCAAAGGTTGAGACGCACTCACCCGGACATGGCCATCAAAATCAAGGAGGAGGTACAGAAACAGATCGACGCGGGTTTCCTGGCTACATCTGAATATCCTCAATGGTTAGCCAACATCGTACCCGTTCCCAAAAAGGACGGAAGGGTCAGAATGTGTGTTAATTATAGAGATCTGAACAAGGCAAGTCCAAAGGACGACTTTCCTTTACCACACATTGACATGCTGGTTGACAGCACATCAAAGTTCAAAGTATTCTCCTTCATGGATGGATTCTCGGGCTATAACCAGATCAAAATGGCGCCGAAAGACATGGAGAAAACTTCGTTCATTACCCCATGGGGTACCTTTTATTACAAGGTAATGCCGTTCGGTTTGAAGAATGCCGGGGCAACCTATCAAAGGGCCATGACTACTCTGTTTCATGACATGATACACAAAGAAATCGAGGTATATGTCGATGATTTGATTGCAAAATCAAGAACAGAGGATGGGCACGTTGAACATCTGTCAAAATTGTTCGAACGTCTAAGAAAATTCAAGCTCCGCTTGAATCCCAACAAGTGCACCTTCGGTGTCCGTTCGGGGAAATTACTAGGGTTCATCGTCAGCCAGAAAGGAATTGAAGTTAATCCTGACAAGGTCAAGGCCATTCAAGAAATGCCTTCTCCGAAAACTCAAAAACAAGTCAGAGGATTCCTGGGACATTTGAACTACATCTCCAGATTCATATTCCTTATGACCGCAACGTGTGCGCCGATTTTCAAATTACTCAAAAAGAACCAGGATTGCGTTTGGTCAGAAGATTGCCAAACCGCCTTCGACAGTATCAAGGAATATCTGTTGAATCCTCCGATTCTATCACCTCCAGTGGAAGGAAGACCACTGATCATTTACCTCACAGTCCTAGAGGACTCAATGGGATGTGTACTTGGCCAACAAGACGAAACTAAAAGGAAAGAGTCTGCCATTTACTATCTAAGCAAGAAATTCACTGACTGCGAGACTCGGTACACGATGCTTGAGAAAACTTGTTGCGCTTTGGCTTGGGCAGCCAAACGTCTTCGCCCATACATGATTCGTTATACTACTTGGTTAATCTCATAAATGGATCCAATCAAGTATGTATTTGAAAAACCTGCTCTTACGGGAAGAATTGCCCGTTGGCAGATGCTGTTATCAGAATATGACATAGAGTACCATGCTCAGAAAGCCGTTAAAGGAAGTATTTTAGCCGATCATTTGGCTCATCAACTGATTGACGATCAAGAATCAATCGGGTTTGACTTCCCAGACGAAGATGTCATGTATCTAAAGATGAAAGATTGCGATGAACCGCTACCCAGTGAAGGGCCAGAACCAAGTTCCCAGTGGGGACTTATCTTTGACGGAGCAGTCAATCATTATGGAAACGGAATTGGGGCAATCATTGTTACCCCTCAGGGTTCCCACATTCCTTTCACTGCCAGACTTACGTTCAAATGTACGAACAACGAGGCCGAATACGAAGCATGTATCATGGGTCTCGAAGAAGCGATTGATTTAAGGATCAAAAACTTGGACGTATACGGCGATTCAGCCCTGGTTATTAACCATATAAAAGGAGATTGGAACACATACCAATCAGGATTGATTCCTTACAAAGACTTTGCAAGAAGGTTGTTACCCTTCTTCAACAGAGTCGACTTTCATCACATCCCTCGTGATGAGAATCACATGGCTGATGCATTAGCCACTCTCCCTTCCATGATTAGTGTAGGTCGATGGAATGACATACCTAAGATCGACATAATGCGCCTTGAACGGCCCGCTTACATCTTCGCGATTGAAGCAGTCATAGACGACAGACCTTGGTATCATGATATCAAATGCTTCCTTCAGAAACAAGAGTACCCATCTGGGGCACTCAGAAAAGACAGGAAAACCCTCAGAAGATTGGCTGGAAACTTCTTCCTGAGCGGTGACACTCTTTATAAGAGAAATTTTGACATGGTCTTGCTCCGATGCGTCGACAGACCAGAAACAGACATGCTCATGAAAGAAATTCATGAAGGATCCTTTGGCACTCATGCCAACGGACACACAATGGCGAGAAAAATTCTCAGGGCCGGGTATTATTGGTTGACTATGGAATCCGACTGCTACAAGTACATGAGGAGGTGTCACAAGTGTCAGATATACTCCGACAAAATTCATGTACCGCCATCACATCTCAAAGTTCTTTCTTCCCCGTGGCCATTTTCCATATGGGGAATCGATATGATTGGTATGATTGAGCCTAAGGCTTCAAACGGACATCGGTTCATCCTGGTAGCCATTGACTATTTCACCAAGTGGGTCGAAGCAACGTCATTCGCCAATGTAACCCGACAAGTGGTGGTCCGATTTATCAAAAACAATATCATCTGCCGTTATGGTGTTCCAACCGAGATCATTACTGATAATGGATCTAACTTGAACAATAAGATGATGAAAGAGTTATGTGCAGAGTTCAAGATCGAACACCATAACTCATCTCCCTACCGACCCAAGATGAACGGAGCGGTAGAAGCGGCTAACAAGAACATCAAGAAGAATGTTCAAAAGATGGTTGCAACCTATAAAGATTGGCATGAAATGCTACCCTTTGCTCTTCATGGTTATCGCACATCTGTCCGTACTTCAACAGGGGCAACCCCTTTCTCTCTAGTATATGGCATGGAGGCAGTGCTCCCCATAGAAGTAGAGATCCCATCAATCCGGGTATTGATGGAAGCGAAGCTCACCGAAGCTGAATGGTGTCAAAGTCGACACGACGAATTGAATCTGATCGAGGAAAAATGAATCACGGCACTATGCCACGGTCAGTTGTATCAGCAAAGAATGAAGAGGGCGTTTGACAAAAAGGTCCGACCTCGTGTCTTCAGGAAAGGAGACCTTGTGCTCAAGAAGATACAATCATTTCTCACTGATTCTCGGGGCAAATGGACCCCAAATTATGATGGCCCCTATGTGGTCACGAAAGCTTTCTCAGGCGGCGCCTTGAGACTTGCAACCATGGACAGAGAGGAATTTGCCTACCCCACGAATGTTGATGTAGTCAAGAAATACTTCGCCTAAAACTAAAAAAAACGTCTCGGTGGATTGAAAACCCGAAAGGGCGGTCCAGGCAAAAGTTAGAGACGTGAAAAGAATCATCCCGATGGATTAGAAATCTCATAGTACAATCCAGGCAAAAGTTAGGGATAATGACAAGTAACTATGTTCAACAGAGGCAAGTCCCTCAGCAGCAGTTACATCATCATCCGTCAGGAAAACTCCAGTCAAGGTCATCTTCGACAGAAGCTCAGGATGTCCCGAATTCAAAGTTGGTAGAAGGATAGTGGTCGTTATGTTTCAACGTAGCCCTTTTCCCTGTAAATTACCATTTTCTAACTTTGTATATACTCTTTGGAATCACGCGTTTGGCTGATCTCCATCTTATCAATAAAATTTGAGCCCTTGTGCTTTTGTTTGTAATTGTTTACTTGTTTTAGCTTTACAGAACGACGTTGTTAAACTTAATCAGCGATTCTTGAAATAAAACAAAAATAAATTTACTTGTTAAACTTTTTCTGCTTTTAAATTAAAGATGGCATTTCTTTTAACTGTTGAACATCAGAAGAACATCGATCGCTTCTCCCGAAGTAAGCGGACTTCAAAGTGCATAATCAAAGTATTCCTTCTAAGCCAGTATGCCTGAATGAAGGGATCAATTGTGTCAGAGACCTTGTTTCGTCTGACACGCCTCGGCCGAGTTCTCATCTCCTAAGCCCGATCAACATAGCTCCCAACGGGACTATCTCTCCTAAGCAAGGTGGAATTGCTATTTTGAACCAACGGTACTTCTTCGCCCCGCGATGGCCGAGTATCCAATTGTGTTCATCCATTAGTTTGTATGTCGCGTCTGTTTTGTCAGCATATACATACGTACTTCATGCATTTTTTATTTGCATTTAAATTTCATATTGCATTGTTATCACTCTAGCCGGTCTTGTCCCCTAGTGATAAACAGTTTTCTCAATCGAGTTTGTCAGTTCTTTCCTCGTCAGGAAGTATTGCGTCTGCACAATCTCGCCACCAGTGTATCTTTAGATCAGAGTCGGCACGTGGACACTTTGATAATTTGAACCTCTGAAAGATCAGAGAACCTTCAACAGATGTCACTCTTCGCCATTAAAGATGATATCCTTGCTTTCCCGGATTAAGGAAAATCCACAGAGAAAGCCTCGTGATCAGAGATTCGGCAGCACGCCAATTTTGCTCCGAAAACCCACTGATGAGAAGGTCATTGGCACCTCAAAATTGGACCCCATCATATGGCGTTTCTCCGGGAAGATCCCGAGAAAAGTATGATGAAAGATCCCAAATGAAAACAGTCTCTCAAGAGACTCGCTTTCCCCAGTAGAAACAAATGGCGTCTCCAACGGAGAAGTTTGTATAACTCTACAACTCAGACGACTGGGGTCCCCAGCAAGTCTGACAACAAAACATTTTCTACTCAAATGGCATCTCCCCAGGAAAATTCGGCGAGAATTTTGAAGGAAAACCGCTACACATAGCGTCCCTTGTCAATAAAGTTTATTGACAAAAGAAACTAAGACCAGTTCCTTGGTAGGAAACCAGGATCGAGGGGAAGTTGACAAAAGAAACTAAGACCAGTTCCTTGGTAGGAAACCAAGAACGAGGGGAAGTTCAAAAGAAACCAAGACCAGTTCCTTGGTAGGAAACCAGGATCGAGGGGAAGTTTATTTCAAAAGAGACTGAGACCAGTTCCTTGGTAGGAAACCAGGATCGAGGGGAAGTTTACCTTTTCTAAGCATCATTGCTTAGCTAAAGAAGATGAATGTGTAAGCTACCATTCATAACCACCATCAAAATTTCGGGTATTCCGATATTTAATCCTCTTGCACCCCGAATGCCCGAATCCCTTCGTCATTCACACCTTCGGGTCCAAGAAGATTAAATAGGGGCATCTGTAATACCCCAAATTTTGACCACTTAGATTTCCCATCATTGTGAAAATCATCATCACAATATGGATGTACCTTTATGCTTCATTAGTCTCCCCAAAGATGGGTGAGCATCCACTACAATCAAAATTAGGGTTTCAAGCCCTCTCTGAGTGCTTAGACAAAGGATCAATCAAGAAATGACATGATATTCAACTTGTCTAATCTCTTAAACATCCACAATGGATAAAAAAGGACTCCCACTTCAAGGATTAAGCACAAGGCTGCTCCCTTCTAGGTGGATCAAGTCTCAAGATCGACAGTGTCACCAAATTAGGGTTTTTGTAGACCATGGCCTCCAGATGGAAATTTTCATCTGGGCACAAGGCAATGATCCAAAACATAACCTAATATACTTTATGGAACCTCATGAACCCATGCATCAAGTCAATTTTGCCTCAGGGGATGCATTCATCAAAAATCAGGAATTAGGGTTTCTTGACCTAATTCACCCCTAAGTTGACTTTTGGGACAAACCATGAGCCAAGACCTCAAGAGATGATTTGAGGGTCTCTAATATACCATATTTATCCATTTGGAACAATGGATTGATCCAAGAAGTTTGAGCAACAAGTCTCAATTTCATCTGCACCACAATTAGGGTTTTAAGGGAAAAGTCAACTGTAACTTTGACTTTTGACCAGGACATGCTCCCAAACCCTAATACATGATTGAATATACCCTATGACACCCATGGAACATGTCCATCAAGTTTGATTTAGGTCAAGGACATGATTTCCTGAAGAATTGCACAGTTTGGAATTCATCTGATAAAAAGTCAACTGTGCACAAAAGTCAACTTTGACTTTTTGAGATTTTTCACCAAAATGGATTTTTAACCCTAAAATGATGTTAATGTATGATTTGAATCATCATTCATCAAGAAAAATCAAGAAAAGTGAGATAACTTGTAAAAGGGGTAACCATAAAACTTAGAAATTTTTCTAAGTTAAAAATAAAGTGGCAAAGGTACCAACTTTGAAGGACCATAACTCCTAAACCACAAGGCTATTTTTTTCTCATCCAAAGATGGATTTGTAGCCCTCATTATCACCTACAAATACTTCAACTACAAGTCATTCCAATTCATTAAGGATTTTGAGTTATGGAGTGATCAAAGTGGCTGAAAAGTGAAAATGTCACTTTTTCCAACACTTAGTGAAATTTTCACTAAGTCAGATTCTGCCTCACTTTTTGCCAAATGTAGGGGGATTTTTCACTTGGAATCAAAAGAGATCAAAACCAAACTTGTTCAAACAGTTGTTGTATCATGTAAGAGCTTTCCAAAATGGCCAAGAACATTGTCAAATTCAACCTACACCATGAGATACAACATTGCCAAGTTGCCTTGCTGAAATCTGTCAAGGCAAGGCAGAATTTGCAACTTTGGTCGATTTGCCAAAATCAGCCAAATTCAATTGCTCCTATCCACTTGGTCACCTCAGAGGATTGAATCTAAAGGGGACAATCACTGAGCCAAGCCTCCAAAGTCCATGGAATAAGAAATAGCATGTTGAACCTAGAATGGCCAAAATAGGGACAAGACTTCAAATTTGGAATGAGGCATTCAATGGAACCATCAAGGTGGCATGGACTGAGCCATTCTCATCTGAAATCAGTCAAGACTTATCCAAGACCAAGGGGACCAAAGCTCTGTGCCCTGACCTCTAGTCAATGGCTAGAGGAGACTTGGATTTTCATTTGCCAACATTGGCCAAACCTACTTACCAGCTGCCATGCACTATTCCTTGCAAAACAAACTTGCTCTACTATAAATAGAGCTCAATTGTGGTCAGTTTGAGTACACCAAAGCCATCTAACAGATGCTTTCCTCAAAATATCTTATTTCACTCCAATTTTGCCTTCTAAGGCAAGTCACTATCGGGTTTTGAGTTTGAGAGCAATTCCAATCAAACCAATCACTCACACACCTCACATACATCACATATGAGCTGATCAAACACTTAGATTACTTCTGAAACATCAATTTCACAAAATCACCAGCTGGTTGCTCAAGGTTTTAACCAAAGTGCAGCTGAGGTACCACAAAATGATCCAGCCAATTTCAATCAAACCATCCAAACACAATCCATAGGGTGTAGGGAAGCTGTTCAGATCATCACCACTCATCTGTAACACCTCCAAATCAAAAATCACTTTGAACTTGCTGTCACGGCCTAGAGGTAAGCACATACTTGGTCATCTCTCAATCTATGCATATTTCCTCGCACAATAATTTGGCCATATGTTCATAATCATGCATGGAATGTTTTCCCTCAATTAATTGCATTGTTTGAATCGTGTATCAAAAATCCTAGCCTTCATGCAGAAATTAGGGTTCTTGAGGTCTCTTCGTGATTTATTGTTGTATGTTTAATTTAAATGAAATTAAAGTACATAGACATGATCGTGAGGTTGAGACGAGCATAATGATATGTGGATTGCATGATATGATTACGTATTCATGGAGATTGGATAGAAAATGCAAATCTGAGAAACCAAGAACACGCGTGTGTTCTTCAGCTGTTCTTGGCGCCATTTTTCATAAATTCAAATATTTGAATTTTGTGATTTTGTTTAATTGATTCAAAAATTAATTTCTCTCTGAGTTTTAATGATTTTGAGTTGATTCTTTTTTAAATAATTCACAAAAATGTTAAAATATTTTATTTTCACAAAAAATCCCAAAAATATTATTTATTTCATATAATTGATATTTTTGTAAAGAATTAATATTTTGATTGTTTTTGGCATTTTAAATATTTTTTCTACATTGATTTTGCAACTTTTAATGCTTTCTAATTATTTTGTAGGTCAATACTTAATTTTTGAAGCATTAATCCAAGATCACAATTTGTTTTCCATGTGTTAAACAATTTTTGATCATTTTAATTGAATTTTTATTCAATTAAATACATTTTGAAAACAAATTAGGGTTTTGGATTAATTCAACCCTCATAAATCATTTTCAAAACTCTTTGGGCCTCTTGAGAGAGTGTAAGACCCATCCCTCCTTGTACAAAAACTTTTTGGGCCTCACTCATTGTATAAGTCCCTCTGTACAAGTAAACGGCGCGATCGTCGCCCGTTTAAAAATAAAAATCATCTGGGCCTCTCCTTGAGCTATAAGACCCATTCAAAACACTTTGGGCCTCTATTAGAGTGTAAGACCCAATCCCCCTTTTAACCAAAACATTTTGGGCCTCACTTATTATATAAGTCCCTCTGCGTTAAAAGAAAACCTCGGCACGATCGCCATTTTTAAACGAAAAATCATTTGGGCCTACCCTCGTGTTATAAGCCCCAATCTTGTTTCTTTAAACCTTTTTGGGCCTCTTGAGAGAGTGTAAGACCCATCCCTTTGTACAGAAAACCTTTTTGGGCCCCAGTCACTTGTATAAGTCCCGCTGTACAAAGTCAAACAGTGCGCTCACTGATAAAACCCTGGGCCTCTCCTTGAGCTGTAAGCCCCAAATCTTTCTTTTTCAAAGCACTTTCTCCTTTGATTTTGAATATACTGTTGTTTTCAATCTTTCTTTGTTGAACAACTAACCAAACAGCATGGAAGCACTCCAACCGAGTAAGTGGTTATCGCTTTCATTTACTGCTTTCATATTATAAACTGTATTGTGGGGCTGCTCACTGTAAGTCTCCTTTCATAAACTCATATCTACTGTGTAATAATAGTATAGATATTTCGAGTTTCCCCGGCTACTACGTCTAGAACTAGGTGACGCCGTTTCATTTATTCGTAGAAATAGACGCCTAGATCCCCAATAGGAGCACCAGATACAGTCTTCTCTTCGGCTGTCCTCCTTAGGAATCGTCAAGAAGCTCTACTCCCCAAGATGAATGTATTCTCCGTGAATGGCATCTTTGAGTTTCTTCCAAATTCTCGAACTTTCCTGACTTGATCTATTCCTTGTGGATAGCTTGCCTTGAATGTCTCGGGGTTTGGGTACCCACTACGGTCATAATCTTGGACCTTAACTAAGGAACCCTCTTCAAAAGCTAAAAGTCGCTGGATAGTAAACCTCGCACGTTTACCAGTGGTTTTTATCTTTAAAAGAGTTATCTCTCCTAATGGAAAGGAGATGATAGACCCACGGGCTTCTTAAAAGCATCGGCCTCCTCTTGGGCATTATTCAAGGACCCTACGGCTTCTTAGAAGTATTCACAGCCTCCTCTTAGGCTTCGTATAATGATCTCTTCCTCCGGGAATGATAGCCTCCTCTTGGGCTTTGTACAAGGACCCGTCGGCTTCTTAAAAGTTTCCAACCTCCTCTTGGGCTTCGTACAAATTGTCCCGACGACCTCCTAGAGGTATAGGAACAGAACTTAGTCATCTTCATAGAACAGTCTTTTCATAGAGTCTACTACTGTTTCTCAAAGCATAGTACAAAAGATAAAACTCTAGACACGGACAGTCTAACTTCCTTGAGTCTCAAAAGACATTCTCAAGTGACCCCTTCGTTAAATAGGAAGGAAACCCGCAGACTCGGACAGTCTCAACACCCTTTGGATCTCCAATTTCCTCAAAGAAAAGGAGACCACCCCGATCCTCAGATCTAACCCATGACTACAGTGATGCTCATATAAGAACTGATTTTCTCTTTCAAAATCAGTATACTGGACCTGTCACTTAACTGACATATCCTCCTCTTGGGCTTTGTACAATGACTCTCCCTAGCAGAGTCAAACAACGCTTTAGCCTCCATCTCGGGCTTCGTACGAGATACAGAGACTCTCTTGTTGAGTCAACTTTTAGCCTCCATCTCGGGCTTCGTACGAGATACAAAAACACTATCTTGTTGAGTATAAAAGACTCTCTTGTTGAGTCAAACCTTTTAGCCTCCATCTCGGGCTTCGTACGAGACACAAAGACTCTATCGTCGGGTCAAAAAATTTTAGCCTCTCTCTCGGGCTTTGTACGAGACACAAAATAGCCTCCTCTTAGGCTTTGTATAATGATTTTCCTAGCGGAAATTATCCTCCTCTTAGGCTTTGTTTAAGAAAACCACTGGTTGATCCAATTAACCTTTTAGCATCGAAGCTGTGCCTCGTTCACAGTACACAAACATCAACAACTCCTTTCCCTTCATCTAATCGCTGTAAGCGGCAAGCCTCTGGATCATCTATATCCACGCCACTGTCCCTCTTTTAGCATGAGAAATTCCTAAGGAAAGATGGCATTGCTCTACACTGAGTTAAAGTCTTCTCTTTCAGGTTAAAACCGTTTCTTCGGAAATTATGGCATTGCTCGGATCCGCGTATCCCAGTTAAAGTAATTCTCCTTCTCCCCTCTTTAGAGATGACAAATTCTCTCTAAAGTCGAGGTCTTTCAGCTTCACGTCTTGGGCTATGAACAAGACACAAATAGACCTTTCAGCTTCACATCTTGGGCTTTGAACAAGATACAAACTACCTTTCGCTTCACGTCTTGGGCTTTGAACAAGACACCAAAACACCAATTTCCTCCCATAGAATAGGAGGAACTACGAACGCTCTGATTTCCCTGTTTCAGTAAACGGGAATACGTAGGCATAAGATCGAAAGAAAAGATCTTAGCGAGCGCAATCAACAAAAAACCCAAATCCCATATCTCCATCAATCAAAAGCAGTATTTCAAAAGCATCAGTCCTAACATCCTAATCCTTGTTCCCCGCCAGAAACCTTCTGCCCAGGTAAAAAAAGAAAGAAAACAGTATTGGCGAAAATACAAATAACCAGTACAAAGGCCCCCCACATTGATAGCATCCGTAACCTAACAGACCGCTGTTTAAACTTAGTATGCAAAGCAGGGTTAATTGGAGACATCTATTTCCCTTCCTTATTCAGCTCACAATAGGATAAAAAATGAATCGACCTGTAGTTCAAGCTCAACCGCAGAGAGCGACCAGCGCTTAAGAACCACGTCCAAAATCGCTCGCTACACTAAGGTAACTGGTGCTCCTCCACTGAACACCCAAGCTAATGACTGGAAAACATAAGATGCATCTTCATGTCTTCAATAGCGCACCCTCTGTTCAACACACCTATTGAACGCAACCATTAACTCTTTATTGTTCCCTCTGACAAGAAACAATAATCACTCACACATGATCAATGTCATGCATCCCGTGAGGACATGTATCCAAATCATACAAAACTCTTGGCTTGAGATCAAAGTCCCATTGATCCCCCTCATTCCATAACCATCTTATACACCACACGAACTCCTCTTGAATTCTCATGTATAGATATCCCGTTGCTTGAGGCACAAACCAATTGAATTAGAATTCTTCCCATTCCTCAAAGAGACGCACATGGCCCCTTAGTTTGTTACCACGATGTCAGCTATCGTATGCATGCTCCAGAACTTCACAACTGCTAAACTGATCCACTACTAGCATGACTTGCTCTAAGGGCTCCAATGCCGTATGTAAGATTTTCCACGACCTCACCAGGCCAGCATTAGAGATAAACACCCCGCAATCCAAGACAGTCATTCCTATCATTCTCCCATATGATAGTCTGGAATACTTCTGATTTATGGTGAATCTCCACTTCTGAACGCATTCAGGAAACATACTTCCATGCAATCAACACATGATCCACTTTAGTCTTCACAAACACTTACATCCTCCTTCCAAGGAACCCTTCTACTCCATCATTCTCCCGGATGATCATGTAGATACTTCTTGGACACGATGCAAGTAACCAGTTCATTACAGAACCTGAAATCCTTCACCAACGATAACTAACCCAAGGATGTTCTAACATCTGTTAAGACATCTTCAGCACATCACATACACCACACACCATGGTTCTTGATATGCTCCACCACTGGACTTACTATCAGCATAGTAATCCACACTGAAGATCTTCAAACAACACTGCGCCACCAGCTTGAACAAAGAAAACTTCAGAAACCCAGAGAGAAATAAACTCTCAACCACCAAAGAAGGTATGCTTCCATCCTCAACCCAGAACTTCTTCCACAAGCTCCCAGAGAACCAGAACCTTCAAACAAATTCAACTAACTACTCTTGTGCACAAGAGCAATCAGTTTCAAGCATCCTGCTTGAACACACTTTGTGAAACCAATCAAATGCCACCTTTTGATTGACCTCACTCATCTTCAGAATTCCCACAAGATACCCTGATCTACTAATGAAATCTGATCTTCAAGTCACATGAACTACTTTCTCTATAGCAAGACATATTGGATCCACCAAGCCTCTTAGTCATGTAACATCTTTTCATCCACAGCTCCCGCAAACTGCATGAGATAGACCTTTTTGAAGAATCCATCACTCCCATTCTCCTGTAGATCACCTTATCTTAAGCTGATGTGCCACATCACCAACTGAGACTTCTGATGTTAAGCTAGATGTCAAAACATTATGACATCCAACTATTAAATTCAGCTCTTCCTTCTTCCACTTAGAAGAACCTCATCCCTTTGTAGAAACAGATTTCCATGCTCTCACAGACTTGATTCAATAACCAAGTTTTGAGTAGACAGCCTCCATTCTACTTTGAAACTCCAAAGACTTCAAACCTGCCACATCTGAGTCTTTAGAAAATATGTAGTCCAAGACTACCCCATAGCAATACCAAATAATGTCACTTCCCTTAGTAGAGTCGTCAGTAGAAAGCCAGAGATAACTGCCACTTATCCTCGACCTTCACAACAAGAGCAAACACTATGCTCCAAAGCACCTGGATCAGAAATAAACTGACCCAAGCTGTAACCATCAAGATTATGATGTCTTCATAGTCCTCCATCTCCATCTTCAACAGCATCACCATCTGGACAATTCATTCACAATACTTTCCAAGAACAGATGCTAAGCCAATAATCCCAGGTAAACACCTAGGAGACTTATGAGCGAATGCAGAACCCCTCCCATGATTCTCCAAGCCTCTGATGAAAAGATGTCAGAACATCCTCAATCTTGACTTTCAAGGATAATCAATTAAATACTTGTGGATTCCACAAATAGCAATTGATCTTAAATCCTTGTACAATAACCCTTCTTCACTGCTGCAGCTGAGCTCCACCAGATCATGTCATGAATACCTATAAAGCATTCAATCTTTTTGCAAGTATCTTCTTCAATGACAATGTTGAGATATGAAGGTTGCCACCCTTGACTCAAATAACTAAGACTTTCTCGGAACAAGTCTTATTTACCTCAACAAATCTTCAATCAGATTGGATCCACTCTTAGGGTCAAGAGAGATGAATCCTTCCTTGCTGCTTTTGGATGGTGAAAATAAATCACCTCCACTTTCTTCAGATCATGTTTCAAAGAAACACCTTCTAGTCAGAGGAGTAACTAGAAGACTCCAGACACACGACATAGATGCCTTTATGAGTGTACTTGAGAGAATTCTCAAGTATCTTTGACAACCTAGCCGACCAAACATTTATCAAACTCCTAGAGCAAGAACCTGATAAACTTTAACTCAACTTCTCTCCTCTTCAACTGACTCCAAACTGCACCAGGAAACCAAGCTTCCAAGTACCAAGTCATCATATCAGGTATTTGATCACAACTTCCTTCACTCCATCGCTCCCGACTTTGGAATAAAAGAATCCAGATATCTTCAAATATAGAGGCCGGCGATTGAGACCTTCCACCAACTTTCTTCAGTAACAACTCCAGAATCCCATAATTCTAGAGCTCTTCCATCAGAAATTCATGCAGCGGAACCAACAAGGAACATATCCTGCTTTCCCTAATAAGATGTCACAACATCTTATAAGACACACCAAGAAAAGAACTAGCCACTTCTCCTGTAGTTGTTGTAGAATCTCCTCAGCAACATGAACAACCTCCGGGTTGCTCCCTTCGATCCAGAACATCCATCTCATCCATTAATACCCTTGAGTATGTCTGAGTTGATTGATCTGATCTTCAAACTCCGCCTTGTTTAAACGCCATAAAGTATCTCCCAAAGATCTCATCTAGAACCAGACATGATGCCTGCTCTGATACCAATTGAAATATTAGCCTATGCAGACAGTAGATGTCCAAACACATGTCAAGACATTATGCTACATAATCATTTAAACTTGGAGGTGCAACAGCAGACTGATACCTTGAATATCAGACCTGCATCCTCACAGATGTCATGACATCTGATCCAACATGTTCATCATGAACCCTAACAGAAACGTAAGTCTGCAGAATGATAAAGAACACAGTAATTATTAACCCAATTCGGTGCAACTCACCTACATCTGGGGGATACCAATCCAGGAAGAAGACTTCACTATTGTGTAGACTGTTACAAAGTTAAACTCCCATGTTTACAACTTTATTCCTAACATCTACCCCATGAACATCTTTACCAAGGTTAAACTCAAACGTTTAGAACCCTGATACGAGATACCTCACTCACTTCCCTTACTCACCAACTGTGATTTCTACATCATCCCTATCAATACAGAAATCTGTCAAGCATACTTGACGAACAAGCTAACTAGGATTTGCTTAAAAGCTTCATCCAAGAACAATGCACAATCCAATACCTCAAGGCTTATGGATCTGTGTGACACCTATATCTACCACAGTGTATCAAATGATCCAAAGGAGACTTACATCCTAGAAAGCCAACGACTCTCAAAACCCTAAACCCTTGTTTCTTACGCAAGAAAACAAGGTTACAACAGGCGTACTCAAGCATGACAAACCAAGGTCTAAGTCTTCTATTTATATTGTCTTCTGCTTCCTTGGGCTTCAATCTTCTGTCCTTGATCCATGCTCTGATTTCTTCCTCAATTGTTGGACCAGACAAAATAGTCTGTTGTATCAGTTTGAGATGTCATGACATTCGTTAGGACATCATGTCTTCTGTAACACCCTAGTTTTTGGTTAGATTTATTTAATCGAGTCTATTTAATTATTTTCATTTTTATATCATTTTATTCTTGAGTTTTATTTGACAATATATTATTTTTCATCGTTATTATGTTTTATCGCGTTTTGAGAGCGTTTGCGAGATATATGAGCTGAGGGGTAAAATAGTCTTTTTTGGGGTTTAGATATTTCTATATAAATAGAGATTAGAGAGAAATAGAGAGAAAAGAAAAAGAAGAGAAATAAAAGAAAGAAAGAAGGAAAAGGAGAAGAAAGAAAGAGAGAAGAGGAGAAAGAGGAAAAACCGAGGAATCTCCGTTTCAATCACGATTAATCGGGAAAGGGTGAGAAGTTTCAATTATATCTTGCTTGTGTATGTATATGTCTTGTTTGTGGTAATTGTTTTGGTTGTTTTACAAATTTTTCTCATTTGATAAATTGATGAACAAATGATTAGAAATCGATGTTTTCACGGTCGGAATTCGATATAAATTGCGTTGTATGATCACAATGTGGTTAGGAACAATTGTTGATACTTGTTTTGCTGTTGGAATTGATTTGGGATGAAAAATGAGATTTTTGGGGGTTTTGGAAACATGGAACCCACGGCAGAAAATTCTGGTTCTGGTGCGATTCGCCAGGAGAATTGGAAATTCGCCAGGCGAAATCGTAAGTCTCCAGGAGAAATCGAAAAGACAGAAATGGGTTAGCTTATGTAACTCTTGGGGTTTTTCTAAATTTGTGGTTCGCCACTAGTTCGCCAGGTGAAGTGCTGGCGAAGGGGGATCTGCCAGGCGAAATCCAAAGTCGCCAGGCGAATCTGGCTGCTTCTCAATAAATTATTTTCGTTGAAAATTCATAACTTTTGATCCGGAACTCGGATCGAGGCGTTCTTGGTACCGTTAGAAAACTATTGAAATGTTCCTTTTTATAAAAAACATTTTGAGATTGTTGGCCGATTTAATTATGTCAAAAATTTGGAAATGTGTCATTTTGTCGACTTTTACCATTTTAATTGAGTGTATTTGATGTGTTATCGTGCCATATGCTTCATATATATATCGTAGGACTTATGTGATGTTATATGATGTGAACGCATGTGATAATGATGTTGTTGTGTGGTAAAATACATTGTTTGATTGAATATCAATGTATGTTGTTATGAAGTTTTGTGGAATTATTGTGGCTTGTGGATTATGAAGAAATGCATTGTTTATGTGAAATTCAATGTGTGTTATTTGGTGGCCTTATGGCAAGTAAATGCATTGTTTGAATTGATTTCCAATGCATGAATAATGATGATGAGATAATCCATATTGTTGATTTGTGAAGATGCATTTGATTGTCATGAGTCCTTGTATGCCAAGCATCATGATATGCATTCTTGTGATGTCGTGTGCCCTAGTGGGTGTGAGCGACGAAACGATTCCTGAGGGGATCCGCCATAACATCGTGTGCCTTATACAAAGAGGTGTGAGCGATGATTATGGACGATCGTGTGCCTTATACAAAGAGGTGTGAGCGATCGGGTCGTGTGCCTTATACAAAGAGGTGTGAGCGATCCATAAACGTCCTGTGTCTTATACAAAGAGGTGTTAGCGAAGGGGAACATCGTTTGCCCGACGGGGAGTTACACTAAGTAACAAGCGATGGTTCCAATAGTTCTTGAGTGGACTGATGATGAGAATGATGGATGGATGGTACCGCATTTGCATAGAGTCATTGTGTCGGTCTCTTTGCATTTGCAAAAATTATGAATGGATTGATTATGTGTGGAAAATCATGAATGGATTGATTATGTGTGGGAAATTGTCAATTAATTGAGTATGTGTTGAGATTTATGTTTGAATTGGTGAATTGATGTGCATATGTGATAAATGCATTGGTTGTGGATAATATGTTTTATGCATAGACATATGCTACGTGATGTGGTGGGGTGTTTCCATATGTCATAACTTTAGTATGCATTAGGTGTGAATATGTTATTATGTTGGTATAATTGATATATGCTATATGTATTGGTATGTGATGCTTGTGGTGAGAACAACTATGCATGTGAATTTTATGTGTTTGCATATTATTATGCAATCTTGGTTTAGTTGTTATTTATCACCCTTCTGCTGTGGTTTGTTGCTCTATGAGGCAATTGCAGATCTGTGTCTTGGAGGCTTTTGTGAAGATTAGTTCTCCATCCTTTTGTCGGTCTGTCTGCTCTGATACGTAACACGGGAGTCGGGGAACGCTTTTGTTATATATGTATACATTGTTGGATATATTTTGTATTAACTTTGTATGAATATTTTGATGTTATAGAACAATTTATTTTGTAAAACAAGTCAGTTATGGATCTTTCCGCTTTATTCCATAATTGAACTTTCCTTTTGTTTGGAAAAAGTTTCCCTTCTACATTTATTCCATTTTGTGTTATGTATCAAATAATTGAGCAGGGATTGTGTTTTCTTTCTTAATTGTGGCATCCTTGTTTCTGTCGAAAAAATAAATTTTTATTTACTCTGATTTAATTAGGTATTATTTATTCGCGATGGGAATTGGGGTGTTACATCTTCTATATGTTGGAACATTTCATTTATCATCTTGTTTTCCAAAAATTTGCTCAAATCTGCAGAGCCTTCAGTAAGGTAAGATGAGCATTAGGTAATGCAATCCCTACTTCTCCATTAGGTAGATTTCCTTTTCTTAACTCAACCATAAGGCCATCAATGCATGACAACATTAGGACTACAATTAGTCTCCCCTTAGTTGTTTTTTCTTTCAACTTTGAGTCTCTCTTTCTTCATCTAAAAAAAAAATAAAAAATATATAATAAAGGTAATAAGCATTGTACGCCATGAGCCTTAAGTACATGGGAAATGAAAGGGGGAGGGTTGCCCTTCGCCTTTCTAGAGTGTTTAGCATACGTCCTGTTGGGGACGACCATGCGACGCATTCGTTCCTATGACATAGACTTTAGTGCAATGCGAGTTTCAAACAAACTTCAAAACACTTTCTTCTAATAAATATAAAACAAACAATCATTCTCTTCTCATCTCCCTCACTTCATTCATAAAGGAAACATCATTTCCGTTCTAGCGTAAACAGGTAAACGCGTAAGACTCCGTACAACGAGCGGCAACACCAAAACTGCTGGAACGCGAACCTTGGCGTCTTCCACTAAAAAACATAAACAAAACAAGACCTCGTTAGGTCGAACTACGACTGCTCTGACTTCCTCCTTCACGTTAGATTGAGGATACGTAGGCACAAGACGCGACGTCTTGGCGAGCAACCTCCCCCCTATAAAACCGTAGTCCGTCGAACTACGTCGACTCTGATTCTTCGTTCGTCCACGAAGATACGTAGGCATAGGATTGTGATGATCCTTGCGAGTCCGTCTTTGTTTTTCCTTTTTTCCCGTTTTTTTTTTCAATTAGCAGTTGAGCTTCAGATACCCTACACCCTTTGATCGATAACAACAAGCGTGGATCCCATCGAGTACGATGACGCGAGGGGGTGCTAATACCTTCCTCTCGCGTAACCGACTCCCGAACCCAGACTATGGTTGCGACGACCATTCCTTTCCCTTTATTGAGGTTTTCTTCGATCGTTTCCTTTCCCTGCGTCAGGATAAATAACGTTCGGTGGCGACTCTTCTGTTCTTTTTCGCCGATTAATTTTCGCAGATACGACAAACAGATCTATACATATCACTATGACATGTGCTGATAGTGAATTTCTTGTCATATGATAATCCTTGTACAACAGATCTACACAAAACAAAAAAAACCATTGCAAATTTCATCAATAAACCATAGATGTGAAAAACATCAAGAAATTCTAACAACATAAGAATCGAGTGTGTGAGAGAGATGGAGAAAAACTACATCTGAGTAAGAGCACCTTCGTTCGCATTTCCATCCAATTGAAAATAAAGCCAACACATATCTTTCGCCTTGCAACCTTGCCTGCAAACATGACAAGTGCGTTTCTTCGATGTCGCACAGTACTTGGCCCATTGCTGCAAACTACACAAAATCATACAGACCCACATCGAGAAAAGGGTAAAGAGCATAACTTTTAGGGGTTTATGTTTGATTACTAGGGGAATTCAGAAGGGTTTTGTGTTTGATTCAAACCAGTTCAAAAGTTACAAACAACAAACAAACAACAACATAGAAGAAACAAAAACAAACCTTAAATATGTCATGTTTAGGTGTCTTTTTTCTGGAAAACCTTATAATGCAAACTGAGATACAAATCATACGAGTTAAAACCTGGGAATGATTGAAGCTTGAAATGCAGAGTGTTGTTTGAAGGAATAAGGAACAGATATCAACAAAGATCTTATGTGTGTTGATGGTGAGTGATGTTGGAGAGAAAGAGATATAAGAAAGGAAAGAGGGAGAAAATAGGGTGCACTGTTGAAAGAAATAGAGAATTAGGTTTTTATGGTGAAAGTATAGAATTGGTGACGAGGGAGAAAAGGGGGCAGCAGAGGTGTAGGGTTTTGAGGGAAAAGAAAGAGAAAAAGAGAGAGAGAGAGAGAGAGAGAGAGAGAGAGAGAGAGAGAGAGAGAGAGAGAGAGAGAGAGAGAGAGAAGTGTGGGACAATGGCAAGATAAAATTTGAAATGCAAATTTGACAATAGGCGTGCGACACTTGTCATTCAAAGAGAGGTTTGAGAGTGTTTTAATTATGGCATTTGTTAATTACCAACTTATCCATAATGTAGTGTAATGATATTTTGGTGGAAGGGAAAATGAGGCTATGCATGCAATCTACTTTTAACGGGTTGATAGTAGACAACAAATGACTGAATGACTATCATAAAGACCAGATAAAATGCCAGAACTCCTGACTTTTCATCTAAACCCTGATGAATGCTTTTGACTATTTTAATGCATGATAAAATGAAATAATTATACTATGCTGATGCAAGTAAAAAAATTCAAGGTAAAATTTAAGGTATGACACATACATTACCAAATAATAACAAAACTCATCATATTTGGATAACAACTTCCCTTTAATATACAAAAATCATATTAGATAAAAGTGAAATAAAAAAACATAAAACAATAGCATAAACCATTACCAAAATAAAAAAAATAGAAAAAACAGAGGAGATAAGAGATTAGAAAAGATGAAAAAGAAAGAACAGAAGATATGAAATATTAGAGACGAAGAGGTGCAATAAAAACAAAACTGAAAGACTGAGCAATATCATAAAAATGAGAAGATGAAAAACAAAGAACATAAGAAAGCAGAGATTAGAGAAGAATAGGTAATATGTACACCGTGAAGAAGATGAAAAGAAGACGCGATACTTCTAGAAGAGATTTGAGAAGGAGGCAACTAAAACTCTAAGTGTTAGTAAAGCTAAGGCATAATAGATTTGGGTTAACTGAAATTTGAGTTGTAAAATAATGCAGTTTGATTTGGTTTGCAAAATAATGCAGTTAAAAAATGATCCGAACACATTCGGACAATATGCAATTTTTTGCAATTTCAATTTGATTGAGTTCAGTTAGAGGTTTTTATTAGACTATTTTGGTTTTGAATATCCCTAGCTATAAATAACAAACACATTACACACGAGGCCCTAGTGGGCACCCCTAGTAAGAATAAGCTTCACCGCCTACTTCTTCCATGTAGGCACTGATTTTCTTTTAGACCCTCTCCCAACTAGAAGCCCCACATTCGAAGTCTCCATAGATGGCGTGTCGATGGGATTCAATATCCATTTTATATATAAAAAAAATCAAAATGAAAAGTTTAGTGAAAATTAGGCGATGGGGTTATATGAAGAATGAAGTATTTTGTTTTAATATTTTGAGAATGTTATTTTTGTTGAGTTGTGGCTTTGGGTGGCCAAAGTTGTCGCTTTCCTTTTTGTTTTTGTTTTTTCTTCTTCTTAGGTTCTTCTAATGAGGGAGTCTGATAGAATGATTATTAGGCCCAACAGAATGGTGAAGAAGCCTTTTTGGCTGAAGGATTATATTATGGAATAATTCTTTTTTTTATTAGACTTTTGGATTATTATTTTTTGTATTTCTTCTAGTGGGCCTAGCCCAGTTCTGTTTTAGTGCTTGTACCCTAGTATTTAAAAGCTGAATATCTCTTAACTTGGGCAGAAAATTAATGAACAAGTTTTTCCTTTCTTTCTTATCTTTGTATTGTCTTTATGAGTTAACCCTAATTTCTTGGTAGTAGTATAACCAGCCATCATTTGGTGCTTCATTTTCTTACTCAATGCCTCCTAAACTCACAAATCCCACACCCAAAGACCTAGATGAGCATCTCCAAGCCACAAATCAGCGTATTGAGAATCTCATCAATACCCATGAAAACCTTGAATCCTCCATAGAAGCTAATAACCAAGCTGTTGCATTACAACTTGGTCAAATACACACAAACCACGACAACTTGGAGACTGCCATGAACAACAATTTTGCAGCTCTAACAACCCTAATGACGGAACAATTTTCTGCAATGAATGTTGCTGCTGCTGCTGCTATTCCCAGATCTGCCCCAACCTTAACACCAAGATCCACTCCTATCTCCACAATCAGATCTACAATAGGTAACTCCTCTACTCCCTTAACAAATTCTATCTCCCAAATCAACTCTACCCTAAGTTCAACACAACTTTATACACCACCACCACCACCATCTTTTACTAGGGCCTCACCATCTATTCTCTCTCTAAATTCTGCATTTCAACCTTATTCTCATACCTTCACTAACCCATTTCCCCCATAATACACACAACCCCCACCCTTTCTCACACAACAAAGCTATTCCACGTTTCCACAATACAGCAACATTGTACCACCACCCACTTACCCACCCTTTCCATACTCTAACTCAACGCATCAAATTCCCAATTACCTTCACTCACAATAGCCCAACACAACTCAGAATCTGAATTTTAGACAATCCAAGATTGAACTTAACCGTTTTGATGGTAGTGATGTGTTAGAGTGGTTATTCCAAGCTGAACAATTTTTTGCTTTTTACAATATTGCTTATGAGAATCGTGTGTCATTGGTTGCCATTCATATGAAAGGCGATGCACTTGGTTGGTATAAGTGGATGTTTCACAGTAATGAATTATCAGATTGGAATTCGTTTGCAAAAGCGTTAGAGTTGCGTTTCGGGCCATCTACTTATGAAAATCATCAAGCACAACTTTTTAAACTAAGGCAGCAAGGTTCAGTTACGGAATATCAAACAAATTTTGAGAAGTTGGGTAATCGTGTTATTGGTTTGCCACCTAATGCCATCCTAAACTGTTTTATTTTTGGATTAATCCCTGAAATACGCAATGAACTTGCTGTCCAAAAACCTCAATCAATTTCTCATGCTATTGGTCTGGCCAAACTCATTGAGGCCAAAATCAAAGATTCAAAGCCCAAGTTTAAAAACCCTTACACACCCCATCATACTACACCTTCCCAATCAGCCACTCAAAAGCCAGCAACCAGCGGTTCTACAATAACCCCACCGCCGAAACCTATTTCCAGCCCAGCAACTTCCCCATCAACCAACTGTTTCCCAATTCGAAGAATCACTCCAGCCCAACAAGCTGAACGAAGAGCTCAAGGCCTTTGTTTTAATTGTGACGAAAAATTCATTCCTGGCCATAAATGTCAAGCTGGAAAATTTCTTTTGTTAATGGTAGAGGACGACTCATCAGTTGAAATTCCCATAGCAGAAAGTGAAAGTTCGGAAATTTTGGAAAAGGAAACAACATTGCAAGAACCCCATGAACCTACTGAAACCTATTTTCAACTCTCCCCACAAGCTGTGAGTGGTGAATTCTCTCCAAAAACACTGAAATTTAAAGGAATGCTTAATGGCCTCAATGTGTCCGTCCTCATTGATACGGGCAACACTCATAATATTCTACAACCACGCCTTGCCAACCATTTGCAACTTCCATGCCAAGATATTCCCAACTTTTCAGTTATGGTGGGAAATGGATCAAAATTACAATGTTCAGGCCTTTGTCCTAAGGTTCTTATCACTCTTCAATCACACCTATTTTTTATCCCTTTATACTTAATTCCAATTGAAGGGGCTGATGTTGTGTTAGGGATGGAATGGCTGAGAACCCTAGGACCTCTTATGGCAGACTTCTCAGTTCCCAAGATTTCTTTCACTCATGAACACAAACAGATCACTATTTCTGGGGATACCAATCCTACACCATCTCCATCGACTTTCACTCAAATCTGTCATCTTGTCCACACTGATTCCATTGCCTCTATCCACTTATTGCTATATCAGCCCACATATGATCACCCCACTCGGCCAAAAACCACCAAAACTTCCACTCCTCAAGAGATACAATCCCTCATTAACTCTTACCCAACCGTTTTTCAAGAACCACAATGTTTACCGCCCTCTAGACCACACGATCACCACATTCCTCTTAACCCAAACACTCCACCAGTCAATGTTAAACCGTACTGCTACCCCCATTCCCAAAAGGAAGCCATGACCAAAATCATTCAAGAAATGCTTTCAGAAGGCATAATTAAACCCAGCACAAGCCCTTTCTCATCCCTAGTTCTTCTTGTCCGAAAAAAAGATGGTTCATGGCGCTTTTGTGTGGATTATCGTGCCCTAAATGCTGTTACTATCTGAGACCGCTTCCTAATACCTACCATTGATGAACTATTTGATGAGCTAGGTTCTGCTACTTTGTTTACAAAGATCGACCTTCGGTCGGGCTACCACCAAATTAGGGTCATACCAGAAGACACATACAAAACGGCTTTCAGAACCTTTGATGGGCACTATGAGTTTTTGGTGATGCCTTTTGGCTTAACAAACGCTCCTAGTACTTTTCAATTGGCGATGAATGACCTATTACGTCCCTATTTACGACGGTTTGTTCTTGTTTTTTTTATGACATTCTTATTTACAACAACTGTTATTCTGATCATTTGCGACATTTAACGTTGATTTTAGATTTGCTTGCATCTCATAAATTCGTTGCAAAACTTTCTAAATGCGTTTTTGCAGTACCTGAGGTTGATTATCTAGGTCATGTTATTTCATCACGTGGTGTTACCCCTGATCCTACAAAAATTCAATCAATGCTGGATTGGCCGAAGCCACGATCACTCACGCAACTCAGGGGATTTTTGGGCCTCACAGTTTTTTACCGGAGATTTGTCCGCCACTACGCCACACTCGCCGCTCCACTCACCGATTTATTACATTTTACAACTTTTACATGGAATGCAGAAGCTGATGCTGCTTTTACAAATCTAAAGCAAAAAATGACAGAAACTCCTGTACTTGCGCTTCCCAACTTCAGCAAAATCTTTGTTGTTGAAACAGATGCCTCATCAGTTGCCATTGGAGCAGTCCTGTCACAAGCCGGTCACCCCTTAGCTTTTTTCAGCAAGAAAATGTGCCCTCGTCTTCAAGCATCCTCCGTCTACGTCCGAGAAATGTATGCCATCACAGAAGCTGTCAAGAAATGGCGTCAGTATCTCATAGGCCAACATTTTCACATTTTCACCGATCAAAAGAGTCTCAAAAATTTATTGGTGCAAACTATTCAAACACCAGAACAACAAAAGTGGGCAGCAAAACTACAAGGATTTAGTTTCGAGATATTTTACAAACCTGGAAGCTCTAACAAAGTTGCTGACGCTTTGAGTAGAAAGGATTTCGATGAAGACTCCATGTTGCTTACAATATCGTCTGGTGTTCCATCCATTCTCAACGACCTCAAGCAATATTACATCCAAGATTTAAATGGTCAGAATCTAGTCAATAAATCCCAACAAGACAGCAAGATGAAAATAAACTTCAGTTTCAGGAATGGATTGTTATATTATAAAGACATAATTTTTGTACCTGATGAGCTTGGGTTTCACGATATGCTTTTCAAAGAGTTACACGCAACACCATCTGCAGGGCACTCAGGTCTAAAGCCAGCACTTTCCCGTATTGCTACTACTTTCCTCTGGCCTGGGATGTACAAAGAGATTAAGCACCTCATCCAATGTTGCTCTCTTTGTCAACATAATAAATACCTGCCAACAAAGAAACAAGGGTTAATCCAACCTTTGGAGATTCCAAAACAAGTTTGGGAGGATTTATCAATAGATTTCGTAACCCACTTACCCAAATCTTTTGGCCACACCGTGATCTGGGTGGTCTGTGATCGACTTTCCAAGTTTGTTCATTTCGTAGCACTGCCTACGAGCTTTTCTGCAAAGGACCTAGCCATACGTTTCGCTGTTGAGATCTGCCGACTACACGGGATACCCAGGTCGATCGTTTCAGATCGCGACCCCATCTTCCTAAGCGCCTTCTGGAAAGAGCTCTTTCGAGCCCAAGGAACTGCATTGAAATTTAGCACAGCTTATCACCCAGAAATAAATGGATAGACCGAAGTCGTAAACAGATGCTTAGAAACTTACCTCCGCTGTTTTACAAGCGACAACCCAAGGCAGTGGTTCAAATATCTGCATTTGGCTGAATACTCTCACAACACGACATTTCACTCCTCCATCCAGATGACACCCTTTGAAGCTCTCTATGGCCGTCAACCTCCAGCCCTTAAAGACTACGTGGAGGGTTTTTCACCCTTACCAGCTATGGACTCAACCCTACAAGATAGACAAATCATTCTTGAACGGTTAAGACAAAATATTCACAAAACCCAAATGTTAATGAAGGACCAGGCAAATAAAAAGAGGAAAGATTGTACCTTTAAAGAAGGTGACCATGTTCTGCTCCGTCTCCAACCTTACCGAAAATCTTCCGTCCAGAAACGAACTTCTCAGAAGTTGTCAAAGCGTTTTTTCGGCCTGTTTCTCATAATACGCCGCGTCGGAAAGGTGGCGTACGAACTTCAACTCCCTCCGACCTCACGGATCCACCCAGTTTTTCACGTTTCACAACTCAGGTTGTACCATGGACCGATTCCTCCTGATGAACTCCAAAATATTCCAGAAGAGTTGCATGCAGATACAGACACTATAGAAGAAAACTCAGAGGGGCCACGAATGGAAGACGCAGTGTGTGTGACACAAGACAAAGACTTTGAAGTTGCAAGTGCAAAAGAAGTCGCAAGTGCAAAAGATTTGGGTGAAACTCAAACATCTGGGTTCAAAGTACAAACTGAGAGAGAAGAGAAATCTGAACAAAGGAAGTGGAATGGAAACGAAAGTGGATTTGAAACGCAATTGAAGGGTACTTATTGGGCTGACCACCCCATTTTTCCTCACAAGCCATCTCAGCCGCACGATGAAAGTAGATATATTTCAAACAAATCCCAACCATTGACCAACATTGGATTCTCCTCTAATGACCGTTGGCTGAAAACTAAGGACCCACCTTTTTCTACCACTTCACGTTTCCCACTTTCCAACCCTTCACGTGATTCTCTGTCCCAACACACTAACCCACTTTCCAACACACCTTTCAATGCCCCCTACAACCACCCTACCCCTTCTGAACCGCTTCCATCTGTCCCTCTCCCTGTTGACGCGGTTTCATCACAACCCTTAGATAACTTTTCCCTCTCCAATCCAACTCCCACGTGGCCATCATCAGACCAGCAAGTGGATCACATGCAGCAACCAACCCACACTTTGCCTCATTCCACACGCGTTCGCCAGCTGGCTCCCACCCAAGGTTTTCAAAAGACTTCACGGGTGAACAATACATGTTCTACATCTAATGGGCCGGATTCCACAACACCATTCTCTAACCTTGAGGACAAGGTTCTCATTGGGCCGGATAGTAGTGATAGAATGATTATTAGGCCCAACAGAATGGTGAAGAAGCCTTTTTGGCTGAAGGATTATATTATGGAATAATTCTTTTTTTATTAGACTTTTGGATTATTATTTTTTGTATTTCTTCTAGTGGGCCTAACCCAGTTCTGTTTTAGTGCTTGTACCCTAGTATTTAAGAGCTGAATAACTCTTAACTAGGGCAGAAAATTAATGAACAAGTTTTTCCTTTCTTTCTTATCTTTGTATTGTCTTTATGAGTTAACCCTAATTTCTTGGTAGTAGTAGAACCAGCCATCAGAGTCCTAGCACGTTTAGTAGTATCTGTTATCATGACAAATATTGTTTATATAGCTTCTAACCTTATGCCAAACCATGACATTGGCTTTCCAGAAATCATAAGGCAAGTTATTGGAACTATTATGGAATGTGTTGTATTAGAGTGTGTTTCCTACCTTTTGTAGTTATTTTTTTTTTCTATTGATCAACAAGGTTCATCATACCAAGAACCAGACACCCAAGTTTATCGAAACATGACAACATTAAGTGTTTATGAATTTTCAGCATTACTCAAAAATTACTTCTCACTTTGCTATTAAAATTTCTCGTCCACCACAAGGATTAATCTTTTGTGTGACTAAATTGAATATAAATACGACGAATTTATTTCTATTCTTACGATTATGTTGATACTATTTTACATTGAAAGCTATTATGCTAACAATGTGAGGCCCATGATCAATAGTATATAGTTACAAATTTTGGTAGAGTTTAATTAATTTCATAAGAATATATAAAAGGGAATTTACTTGAGTCAATTTGTTTAGAAACTTAAAATTATAAGTTTGTAAAAGTGTAGATGTTAATTTAGAGTTTAAAATTTTGGTCTCTATGAAATGGCTATTATTTTTATACAAATAGCAAGAACTAAATTAAGTTTAAATAAATAATCAAATATCTTAATAATTTATTTATGATTGTGTGAAAGAGCTTCTTACCTTGTTTGATAAATATATTCTAATTTAACAATTCAATGGTTCATCAACCGATGTTGACGACCTAATATTGTCACAATCAATCCAATGGTACTTTAACTTTTCAATGGTTCAATAGATTTTGAAGACCTAATATTGTCACAATCCATCAAATTGTATAATATAATTAAATAATTTTTTTTAATGCATCTTGAATTTTTTTAATCATTTTATTCATCCTTTATATAGCTTCATGATGATAACTATACATAACAGTTGATTATTAACTATAATATACTCCTAATTTACCAAGGATGGAAAGCAAGTCTTTTATCTCTGTGTTCATTCCTTGTGCACTGGTTATTATTATATTTGTCGTGGCAGTTGAATCGTCTAAAGATGAGAAACAATGTATATATAAACCAAATTTGAATTTTATGTCTTCATTATTATAGTGAAAACAATTCTTTAAATTCTTACCTGTGTAATTTATATGTGTAAGACCCAAATTTTCTTTCATCCTTTATTATATTTAATAAGTAATTTATGTTGATTTTGTAGTTGGTGAAACAAAAGAATTCCAAAATAAAATTGGATTCGATGTTAAAAGACCCTGGACCACTTGGCATGACTTTCCAAATAATCGTAGGAGTGGTAAAGGAGGCAAAAAAGGTGAACTTGGTTCAGGTAGAACGGGCTCAGCAGGAAATGGTGGTGAAGGAGGTGCACAAGGTGGGGGTGAACAAAATGGAGGTGAAAAAGACAAATGAATTGAGATAGAGGAGGATAGCATAATAAAATAAGAGGGCTAGGGGCATTTCCATGAAAACCAGGCACGTCAATGCAGTATGAAAAATACAAGTATTAGATTTTTTTACACCATGTATGATCTATAATAAGAGGAACATTTTCCCTTATTTAATATTATTTTCCCTAATTTAATATATGTTTCCCAATTTTTTTTATGATGCATGATTTGTAAAATATTTATTTCATTTAATAAAATAGGGCATAACATTAACTTAAATAACATAAACATTCTCATATATGATATATGAATATTTGATTAACACATAAACCAAACATAATAATTTAAAAAACAAGAATTTGGACCTCAATGGTACATTATCAAAGCCTTATTACAAGTCAAACGTATTGGCTGACTTAACAGTTAAGCATACATAAACATAAAAGAAAACTAATGAAGTCGCCTTCTACACCATCCTCAATAAAAGTACCATTTTACGACTTTTCTTCAGTCTCAACCTAAGGATATATTACACATGATTCACTCATAAAAACATAGAAATAGATGGGTGAGAATACATTGTACAAACTATATGCGATTTCCTTTTTAACCTCCTTCCTCTTTTGATGCATGATCAAACATACATGATTTTCTCCCGAACATCCTTCCTCTTTTGAAACACACTTAAGGGATCACCATAATTTATGAAATTTACATTTCCACCTTAGATATTTTCAATAATTTTACCAAACTTGTATTGCCACATTTACATTGGTTGTCACATTAGGACTTCACATTAATTTTACCAACCATTAAACTTCACATTAAATAACTTTAAGTGCCACTAACTATGGTGAGAATTAATGGTTGCAATAGCCTCATTAGGGTATAACTCTCCTCATTAACTTTATAATGCAACTAATCGTGCCTCATTTAGAGTTTCCTAACTTAAGTTTTGTTATTTTCAAATCTGCCTCACATTTTCTCATACTTGTAATTAATTATAGACTATCTGTAATCGATTACAGCATACCCGACCATAACTCAAAAATAATGTTTTTAACACATGTAATTGATTACAGACTAGTTGTATTCTATTACATCTTCAACCAAAATCCCCAAAACTCATTTTTATCACTCGTAATCGATTACGAATAATTTGTAATCGATTACGACCTGCCCATAATAAAAAATACTCATTTTTTGCACTCATAACATCAAACTAGCATGAAACCAAAAAAATTAAGCATTTAAACACAACCATTACAGATAAAGCATGTAACACAAGTAATCATGGAATCTTAGTAACCAAGCCCAACAAAACCCAATCTAAGGTTCAAGACAAATCATTTCTTATGGAAATTTCCGCAAGGAATTTAGCCTAAGTCGGGGTTCTAGGAAAACACAACTACCCTTAATGCCAAAATTCTCATTATAGAATAATATCTCCCTTACTTTGTGTTTGCATACTTTTCTCCATGGAGATCCTAACAATGACAACAACTCTCCCTCGCACGCTGTCTATTGCAATCTGCTTGGGTAATTGAGGTTTTTTGGAGAACAAAAATTCCTTTGATGAAATTGTTGGAATGAATAGGGTTTTTCCCCAGAGAATACTTGTTTCCTTGTTTTTCTGTTTCTCTCTATTTCTTTCATTTTATCTCTTTCTCTCCTTTTTCCACTAACTCTTCAATTTTCTAATTTAATAATTAATTCCAAATAATTCATAATAATAATAATAATAATAATAATAATAATAATAATAATAATAATAATAATAATAACCTTAAAAATAACAGTAACGATAATAAAAATTCATAAAGAAAATATAAATAAAAATTGAATAATACTAAAATTAATATTTTACTTTATTTGGAATGTTACAACTCTCCTCCACTTATTGAATTTTCGTAAACGAAAATTTACCTAAAATGTATAATTCTAGATAAGACTCCTTCATCTAACTCTCCAGCTCCCAAGTCATACTTTCATAAACAGTTTCACCCCAAACAACCTAACTGAAGGAATTTCTTTTCCATTCAAGTGTTGTACCTTTTGATCTTCAATTCGCAAGGGTGATGTTTCATAAGTTAAGTTATCTTTTATTTGCACATCATCCGACTGAATCACATGCAATGGATTAGGAATATGCTTATGAAGTTGAGAGACATGAAATACACTACCGAGATTAGAAAGAGATGGGGGTAAGGAAATTTGGTAGGAGACTTTTCCGACTCCTTTAAGAATTTTATAAGAACCAATAAAACGAGGAGTAACCTTCTGTGACTTCAATGACTGACCAACTCTAGCCACCGTAGTGACTCTTAAAAACACATGATCTCTTTCCTGAAATTCAAGTGTTTTTCTTTGCTTATCATGGTAAATTTTTTGCCTATTTGTGACATCTTCATCTTTTCCTAAATCATCTTAACTTTCTCAGTAGTCTGGTGAACTACTTTGGGTCATAACACAATGCTTTCGCCAGATTCATACCAACACAAGGGCGTTCTATATCTTCTACCTTATAATTCTTTAAGAGGTTCCATTCAAATACTAGAATGGAAATTATTGTTATACGTAAATTCAATCAGCAGTAAATAATTATCCCAACTACCTCTTTGATCTAAAACACACACTCTTAAAATATCTTTGAAGGATTTGATAGTCATTTCATCTGGTCGCCCGTCCGCGAATGATAGTCAAAACTCAATTTTAACTTGGTTCCCATATATTTATGTACACTTTCCCAAAATCTCAATGTGAATCTTGGATCTCTATCTAAAACTATACTAGATTAGATCCTATATAATCTCACTCTTCCACTTATATAAATCTCAGCTAACTTCTTCAATGTGTAAGTGATATTAATTGGAATAAAGTGAGTTAATTCAGTCAATCTTTTCACTATAACTTAGATTGAATCATACCCTTTAGAAGTTCTATGCAAATTCACCATGAAATCGATGGAGATACTATCTCATTTCCACTTTGTGAGACTTAAAGGTTGTAATCTGGATTGCTTTTGATGCTCTATCATCGACTTCTGAAAAACCAAGCAAGAGTACATGAACTTAGCAACATCCTTTTTCATACCTAACCACCAAAACACACTTAAGTTCTTGATACATCTTGGTCGCTCTTGGATGACTGTTAAAATTACTTTCATGACCTTCTTCCAAATCAACTTATTGAATTATGATATATCTAGTACATAAATTCTAATATGAAATCTTATAATCCCTTTATCGACAACTTTAAAATCTACTTTTCCTTGATTTATCAGTGCTAACATATCCAATAAGTGTAAGTCCAATTTTTAAACATCTTTAATTACCTCTAACATATTGTATGTTACCTTCAAGATACCCAATTTCACATTTCTTAATGTTTGTTCCACACACCAAAATTAGATCTCTAAACTGCTTAATATAATCCATTTCTTTAACCATTAAAGCATATACGTGCAATGACTTCCTACTCAAGGCATCTGCTATTACATTAGCTTTACCAAGATGAAAGCTCAATTTCAAATGATAATCTTTTACAATTTCCAGCCACCTTCTCTACCTCATGTTCGATTCCCTCTGATGGAACAAATATCTTAAGCTCTTATGAACGTTGAAAACTTCGCATCTTGATCCATGTAGATATTGCCTCCAAATATTAATCACAAAAACCACTGTCGCGTATTCCAAATCATGGGTAGGATAATTCCTTTCATGAATCATAAGTTGTCTATAAGCATAAGGTATAACTTGACCTTTTTGCATAAGCACACCACCTAAACCCAACTTGGATGCATCACAATACACCATAAAAGATTCACCTAGACTTGATAAAATTAAGACTAGCATTGAAGTTAATCTCTTCTTAAGTTCTTGAAACTCTCATCACACTGAGCATCCCACATTAAAGCTTGACTCTTTCGGTTCAACTTGGTTTAAGGCATTGCTAACTTTAAGAAACCTTCTATGAATCTTCTTTAATAACAGGTCCATCCCAGAAAACTTTTGATATCAATTACGGACTTATGTGTTTCCTATTGCAACGCGGCTTTTACTTTAGATAGATTCACTGTTCGAGGAAACTAACTTTCAACAAAAACTTGCACATCGACAACTTATCATACAACTTCTTATCCTTCAAGGTTTACAATATTATCCTCTGATGCTTTGCATCCTTTTCTTCCGACTTAGAATATATTAAGATATCTTCTACAAACACCACGACAAACTGATTAAAATAAGAATTGAAAATCATGTTCATATATTCCATGAACACTCCTGATGAAATCACAAGTGCATTGCTACACGAAATGAGAGTTCTAGGCCTAATTTCCATCATGCTTCACCAAGTCTCACGTCTTGAGCCAAGTTACATTCTCTTGGCTAGTCATGGTTTTCCTTGTACCAAATTCCACGTTCCTAATCCTCAATTATCTTCAAGTCTTCATCACCACAACTTAATTCTCCAATTTCCACGCCTTTTCACCACCTTCAAGTCTTGCTTCACCTCTAAGCAACCCTACAAAACCAATACCAAAATCATTTCAAAACTCACAAATTCATCATGCTACAAACCTACACCAAACAAGGTTCACATGTCACATACCATCCAAATTCATTCCAAGATTTAAACCATGAACAAATTCACATTTCAAACCATGAACAAAATCCAACCATGCCATAAACAAACCAATTCATTCTATTGAATTCAAAACCAAATCCATAATTTCACCCATAAGCTATAACCAAAAGCAAGACACGCATCTTTCAAAAACCATTCTCAAGGATCAAATTCAACAATTCACAAGTCTTCACAAATTCACAAACTTTTCAGTTCATCATCATGTTCCAAAATTTGCCATGCAAACAATAATCACATAGTTCTGATCTAGGCCTAATAAGGTCAAATGTTGCAAGATGTCACACATCAACAAGTCCTAAAACCATTATGTCTAACATGTGACATACATTTTCATGTGCCATAAGAAATTCAAAGGATTCAAAATCAGAATGAGGCAGTATGCAATAGCAGGTCAAATTCATCAAAAGGGAATGCCTCAGAGTTTCAGAGTTCACTCAGAAAAAGCAATAACAATAATTTCATAAACAAACAGAATGTTCAGAGCAGGATAATACAGAGGTTCAGGCCATATCATGCTAAAGTAATTTTCTCAAGTTCATTGAAAGAGAAAGTATACAGATTAACAGAACTACTTTCAGAAGCAATAAGCTGAAAATAGAAAAGAGACAAAAGGATACAATAGCCAAGATTCAGAGTTTTTTGACCCATTTCAAAAACAATCAGCATAAGAACAAGAAACTCTCAGGTTTTAAATCATCATCATAAACACAAGAAAAAGGATAAGAGCTTCACACGTTTCTTCAATCATAAAAGAACAATCAGAGATAAAAATAAAAAAACCACAACATTGAAAAAAACCTAGTGGTTCTAACACACATGTTTCAAATCCTAACCACATAAAGCTCTAAAGAAACGAAGAAAAGAGAAGAGGAATGAAAGACTTATCTGGGTTCGTGGCTTGGACTTCCTAGGAGAATAGTTGAACAAAACTCTTGTTGGTATTTTCTTCTTCTTTTCCTCCTTCAATTACTTGTCTAAGATTGTTTTCTTGGTGTATTTTATCATCTTCCTTTTGCTTGTACTGAGTTTGGGGTTGTTTGGTAGTTTAAGGTTTTTAGGGTTTGTAGATTTATGGGTTTTTCATGAGATTTTGGGATTTCTGAGTCCAGATCCGGTCTCAGAAGGGTCTATTTAAGGGGGGTTGGCTTTAATTTGGATTTTGGCCGGAGAGAGGTGGCGGTGCCACCGTGGCTGGCCACCAGCCACCATCGTCTCCGGCGAGTTGTTTCAGTTCTAGTGAAGGTTTTTGAGAGAGAGAGAGAGAGAGAGAGAGAGAGAGGGAGAGAGAGAGCGAGAAGATATAGTTGAGACAAATGAAGGGTTGAGTGTTTGGTCTTCTGATTAAGTTCATGCGTATGCTTTTCCACCCTTGCTTTTGGTTTCTTGCATTGTCAAAGCAAGATGGTGACAAGTGTCACCATCATGACCTTAGGATCATCTTCATCAGAATTTTAGCACTTATCCCATATGTACGTTTCCCCAATACCTCACCGTGTACCCCCTGTCTTGGTCGTGTGATGAGTTGACTAGGTCAGATTTCAGGATCTGACAGTCATAGGTTGAGGTGCATGGGAGAGCCTCAGTGGACTTATCCCATTGGATCCTTGTGTTCTATTTCTGATTTGGGCCTAAGGTATTTTCTATGCGCACCCCCCTATGAAAAGGCCCATTAATTTTTCTGGTGATACGGGCTACTTTTCGTGCCCCCTGGCTCTTCTTTCTTTTCCTTTTATTTATTTCATTCTCTGTTTGATTTTATTTAAATAAAAATACTTTTTATCATCCAAAAATTACCAAAAAATTCATGAACATGTTTTAGTGTCTTATTTAATTTTATATAACTTTTATTTTCATTTTTTATTTTATTTTGATATTTATTTCTGATTTTATGATTCAAGATGTCATTTTTAACCTAGTTTAGACTCTTGCTTTTGATTGAGGCACTTCTTGTTTGATTCTTGTGCTGATCTTTTAGAGTGTTTTGGCACACATATTAAGGTTTTTTGTGGTGTGGTTTATGACCTTGAATGAGTTTGTTTTACATGATTTCTATTTGCTTATTAATAGCCCTCGATTTGTACTCGATTCCTTTGGTGTTTCACCTTGATAAGTAGTTTTGGGATGGTTCTTGTGCCTATCTTTTGACAACCTTTCACACACACACACACATTTAAATGTCTAAGCATGTGTTTGAGCTCTAGTTTGAGATTTTTCAACTCATTTTTCTATTTTTGAATACCATGCTAATGAGATCATCTTTTATTCATGTTTTGTGCCAATTTTGACCTAGTTTCTTGGGCACGCTCCTTGAGGTGTTATTTTGGTTTGAGTACGTGTTTGTTAATGGTTTGAAAAGCATGTTTCATTTCTGACTTCATGGTTCAAAGGTGCACTTGTTTGTCCATTTGATCATTTATGCATGCTTTGTTTTGTTTGAATCATTCCATGATGTTTTGACTTATCACTTGCATATAATCTTGCTCATGCCTAAATGTGGCCCATGTTGACGTTTATTTTGCATTGTTGGTGTTGAATATGAGATTCATGAATTGTTGATGCTACTGTCCCCTTGGTTTATGAGTCATGATTTCCTTGTTGAGCTTTCTCTTTCATTTGTCTTTGAATGGTGAAACTTATGGCAAGCTTGCTTGGTGGTTTGGTGCTTGTTTGGCTTCATTCATAAGTATTTTTACATGTTGGATATGGTGTGATATAGTTTCTGCCATTTTTGACATGTCATATCTTTTGATCTTTGGCTTTGGCCCATTAACTCTTATTCATCTTCACTTTGAGACTCCCATTTCCCAACACTTGTTTTACAAGTAGTTGTTCCTTTTTTCCAAAGAAAAGTTACCTTGTTGACCCTTAAGTCATCTTCTAGAATGGTTTAGACCTCTCTTTCTTAGCTTGATCCTTATTTTCTTTTAGGATAGTCTTCCTTTAGGATAGTTTCCTTTAGGATAGTTTCCCTTAGGATGTTAACTTAGACAACTTATAATTAGTCCCCAGGTTCTCCCCTTGAGAGAATTAGACATGAGTCATCCCTAGTTGTGATGTAAATCGCCTACCCCATGACATAGTTGAGAAAGATGTAGATTATTTTCCGCTTAAGAGAGGTATGTGGTATACTCGTCGATCGTATATCCGAGTCAGATCCCATATCTTAATGTGAAGAAAAAATCCACCTTCCACATGTTTGTGGTGGTTTAAGTTGAGTTTTCCCTTTAAGCTGACGACTTGTCTTTTCTCTTAAACCAATCAACCTTTTCTTTTTACTTTGTTTACCCTTATTGAGGGGAACTACGAATGCTCTGATTCTTTTGGACAAGATACGTAGGCACGAGTGTAATACCCTAATTTTTACCCCTAAGATCCCACATGTCTTTTTGCATTTCACGCCAAAAACAAGATCACACATTGGTTCCCTCTTTTGTAGGATTGTGCCTTGCAGGGATCTTTGAGTATGTGTGTGTTTGTTAGTTATTTTTTATTGCTTAATTTGTTTATGTTCACTAACCATTAATCAAAATCCAAAAATATTTTGTATTCTTTCACTAACATTTTCAGGGGAAGAATAGGTTGAAAATACCAAAACAACAGCCCCGCAGCTCGAATGAATTTCATCTGTACAACATCGAAGTTGATCTGTAATCATGTCAAATTTTATCCGATCAAGGATTCCTCAAGTTTTAATTGATTATTATTCAAGGAACTCCAAGGTTCATGTGTTTATTTCCATGCCTTCTTTGACAAGCAAAAGAATCGAGCCGAACCACAGCAGTGCACTTAAAAGGGCAATTTTTTTTCAAAATTTGCACTGAGTAATCGATTACTCAATCAGGATAATCGATTACCCTCGTGAAAATTTGAAAAAAAATGGCAGCAAATTAAAATTCATCAATTGGCACCAGTTTTCATCATTTTTTATCACATGTGGAATATTTTAGACCATCTCTTTTTTATTCCCTACATCATCATAATTAATTCCTACCACACACCTCCACTACTCACCACTCTTTTGATAATTTCCCTCCAAATTCAAATTCCAAGCTTAATTTTCATTTCCAAACCAAATTCCAAACCACCAAATTTTCCAAGCCTAAATTCTATAAATAGAGGCCTCATTTCACTCATTTCACAAGCTTTTGATAGCCAACAAACCTCTTGCAAATTCTCTCCCCAACCACAAATTTCACTAAAGCTCACTTTTCTTCTTTTGAAAGTTAACAAGAATTCACATTGAATCTTGTTCAACTTTGATCTAAACCTTCATCCAAACTTGTTTTCTTCATCAATTCTCATAGATCAAGACGTTGGTGTTTGGATCTTGAAGCAATTTGAAGGAATTTTTAGATTTGAAGTGGTAATTCATCTTTCACCATTGTTGAAGCTTCATCTTCATCTTCCATAATGTAGATCTTTGGAGATCCTTGTTACTTGATTTTTTGGATCTTGTAATTGTTTTTAATTGCTGATTTTTGCTTTTGTTTTACTCTAAATTTTGTGCAATTTCAGTTCCATGATCACAAGGTGTTTGTAAAAAGTTTTGAAAGTTGGTCATGCTGAATTTTGCACTATTTTTTGCTGCTGCGTGCAGAGTAATCGGTTACTCAATTAGAGTAACAAATTACTCAGAGACAGATTTTCTTTTTTTGGCTCTGCGTGCAGAGTAACAGATTACTCAATTAGAGTAATCAATTACTCTAAGACAGAATGCAGTTTTTGCCTTGTTTTTGGGGCTGTTTTGGTTTTTCTTCCCCTTTCTTCTTGTTTTAGCCTTGAAATACATTGTTGAGATTAATTTCTCTTCAATTTCAATGGACTTTGGATATGGTTAAAGTAATTAAACATTCATTAGTTCAAATCTATCTTTTAATGAATTGTTGAATTCATTTGAGGTGCTTTGAATTAGGGATATGTTTTCACACTAAAACTTATCAATTAAAATTGATTGAACTTGAAGATGAGAGGATCTTAAAAGTGTAATTCAATTTGGCTTTCTCCTCATCTATTTCTTTTATTTTTGATCTATGAAAGTCTTATGGATCTTAAAATTTCTTTGTTGAATTCTTGATCAGACTAGATCGTTACCTATTTTCTTTTTGTGCGGTATTGCTTTCGGACGACAATCTATACATCGTTCATATAGCATGCATTAGCACAAAGATCTTTTGACCGGCCTCATTATAGGGTAATTATTCGGCGATTGCTTAATATAGCGCAACATTTGTCCCTCTTTATCCAATTTGGAACTTGAACTTTCGTGGTCCGGAACTTGATTGGTCGCGTCAACCCAATGTTAGTTAATCTTTTGTAATAGGTTCAAAATCTTTGAAGCTTGTTGTTGTAAAGGCCTTGATTCTATCAATATTCTAACAAGTCTTCATTAACCTTGACCTAAATACATTGTTTAATCACTATAGTTCAAAACGCGAAACGGAATAATCTGTGAAGGCTTATGGCACTAGAGCCTTGTGCTACTAACGACTAACTTCTAACTTTTTTTTATGTTTCCTTCTCGCTCCCTATCTCTCTTTATTTTTATTGCTAATTACTCATTTTATCATATCATGTTTATGTTTATGTCATTTTTTCTTTTGTCCACTTGGACCATATTATCTTGTGCTTTTGTTTTTCTTTTGTCCATTTGGACTCAAAAACATTAATAAAGGATTAAACCACTAAAAGACTTGTGCTCTTAATTGTTGGACTATGGCCACTATCCCTTACTTTTGGAGGATCTTCTTGGCTTGATTATGGACTTATGGACTTAGAATTAGGATTCTCTCCCTTATGCTTTGGACCATTATGGAGTTTGGTATCCTAGCCTTTATTTTGCTTGCTTATTGGCTCAAGAGGATGGAATTCTTTTCTTATTATGCTTTGAAGAGTGTCTCCATGTGGTTAGATCTTTCTTATCCTTAGCTTTTATTTTATGCACTAGGATAGTCACTTCTTCTCCACCCCTTCTTAAATTTTCCAAATCTTCTCCCTCTTTCAAAACTTTCTTGTTTTAAAACTCAAAACCACTTTCATAATAAAACCTTGACTTTTGTCAAGTGATTTTTAAACTTTGGTTTTCTTTAATAAATGTCAATCCATGTTAATCATATTTTGACCATTTCAAAAAAACATAAAAAATACAAAACTCATCAAAAAAAATTTTGTGCCTTATACACCTTTTTCCTTTAAAACTTTTTCATAAGTTTAGACATGATTCATTTCTTTAAGCAGAATTATTCGCTTGGAAATGACGACTTGTCTTCACACTTAAAATCAATCAAAACAAACAAAATTTTATTCTTTGTACGACGAACTATGAGGTTTTGATCCTACATTGCACATCGTGGGTATGTAGGCATGAGGCGATAAGTCTCTCCAAACACAAAAATATTAAAAAATATTTCTCCTCTCATCTCCCCAATCTCTTTCAAGCAAACCTTTTCAAGCCAAAAAGCGGTAGATATTTCAAAGGGTTCCTATAGAATACTATAGACGTTTTGGGTGGTAACACCTTCCCATTGCGTAACCAACCCTCTTTACCCATTCTCTGTTTGTTCTTGTTTTTTTTAGAACTCCTTAGGTTTTGTTCGCTCTTTTTCCTTTCCTTTCATGGATAAAATAAAAGTGCGGTGGCGACTCTTGTTTTTTTAGTTAAGTTAATCAATAGCTTATACTCACAAATTTCCCCGCTACAGAAAAGTGGCGACTCTGCTGGGGATCTTCCCTTGAGAGGTTTAGACTACTTTGATTTATTTATTGATTTTTGTCTGATTTGCTTGTTATTTGTTTGTTCTATTTGGGAATTCTTCTGTGTGGTGAGATAAGCCCAATACCCAGGCTTGAGTATACACCTAGGACTAGGGTGGAAAGTAGTGTGGCCTACGTAGCATCTTGGTATGTTTGGTTTTCACGAAATCCACGCCCAGACGAGGTTTACTTGGGAGATATTCTGATTTGCGCGTATTGTGCATTTTGGAGTGTTAACCTAGAAAGCTGTCGACTCTGGTGACCATTCCCGAGGACTCAGTTGAGGCACTCCTCCCAAGAGGTAGTAATGGTAGACCAGAAATGGAAAACCCGTTATACTTCTTGATCCGAGGACCCGAAGCTGAGGACTTTAGAACCCTTAACCCATCTTGGCCTTATTAGGATGTGGTGCGGTGGCTATTCAGGTGCAGACTTGAATTAGTTGTTATGCGATACCATACTCAGACGAGACTCTCTTGAGAATATTATTGACTACCAAGAAAGTTGGGAAATCGATAATATCCGAAAGATGGATCGTAGACTCTGGGAACTTTTTTTAGAACCTTGTTCTACAGGTGGATATAACCCTAGTACATGCCATTTTGGGAGGTTCTTAACCCTGACTCCATGCTCGTGACTCGAACCTTTGAACCCGTGTGCTTTGTGTGATCTTGTTTGTGGTTGTTGCATACATGCACACATGCATTCATGGACATTTTGTTTCAATCAGTTTTCAAGGATTTTAGAGATTTTCCTTTGTAAACATCACAGATATTGTGATCATGGATATTGGGAGAAGAAACACTCAGAAGTACTGTTTCAAAGCTCCTAATCTTACAGATTTGAAAAAGCTAGTGTCCTCGATCGTTGATCGTGCAGGTTTTAGATCTCATAGTGTGAGACTTATATCTATCCTTTTGACCAACATCGAAGACGGAGTTCTGAACACCCTAGTGCAATTCTATGATCCTATCTATCGATGCTTTACTTTTTCAATTTATCAGCTCATGCCGACTTTGGGAATCCAAGTTTCACGATTCAGACCTTGGGAAGTTAGAGTTGCAAAAACAGATGAAGAAGAAAGATGGCTAGATTGAGTTGCTTGAGCGACGTGCTATGAAGAGACATGGAGAATATTTATTTTCCTCTACTACTTCATCATCTCATCTTCCCGCTTCAGGTGCTTGGAAGGGCAACATGGATCGGCTTGTGTTAGAGAAGACCACAATGAAGGACAACTATGAAAGAGAGATTAAGAGACTCCGAAAGAAGTATCAGCTTGGATCGTCATCAGATGCTCTTTAGGATCTTTAGGATCTAGCTTTTTCTTACTGTATTTTGATCCTTTATAACTTGAACTTCCAAGAGTATTTCTTTCCAATATTCAATAAAATGAAATGTTTATTAGTATTTCAAAAAGTGTTATTTCTTTACAATGTTTGCAATTTCTTTATATTTTAAAGATCCTTGAAAGTTGAATGAAACATTTTCATTTGCATATTTCACATCAAGCATCATCTCTTGCATTATTTCTTGCCTTTTTCAGGTGTCATATGTTTCTTTTGGTCTTCATTCAGCCAAGTTATCGCACCAGTATAATACTCGAGCTAATCTGAAGAAGAAGATGGATCAGTTGCAACAAGAGAACCGTGAGCTTCGTGAAGAAGTATCAATTGTGAAGGATGCTTTGGAAAGACTCACTACTATGATGGAAGCTTTGTTGGTTGCTCAGAATTAGCCACCACCCCCTCCTCCTCCGCTTTCAACTCCTGAGCAAAGGACAATCATTTCTGAGATTGTCTCTACGCCCATCTCTGTGGCGCCTGTTGTCGCGGTGAGAATTGGATACCAAACTATTATGTTAACTTGAATCACATTTCTTTTATTTCACCACCGTCTTTGATTTATCCAAGGGAAGGGAGAAAGATTGAATTACCCACAATGCAATGCAAATGCAAACTAAGATTCTAAAGTTCGGGGGTTGGTTATACCTAGGGAAGGTGTTAGCATCCTAGATATCTGTAGTACTTTATAGGAACCTCTTTGTCATACCCCAAATTTTGACCACTAAGATTTCCCATCATTGTGAAAATCATTATCACAATATGGAGGAACCATCATACTTCATCAGTCTCCCCAAAGATGGGTGAACATTCACTACAATCAAAATTAGGGTTTCAAGCCCTCTCTGAGTGCTTAGACAAAGGATCAATCAAGGAATGACATGATCTTCAACTTGTCTAACCTCTCAAACATCCACAATTGATCAAGAGGACTCCCATTTCAAGGATTAAGCACAAGACTGCTCCCTTCTAGGTGGATCAAGTCTCAAGATCGACAGTGTCACCAAATTAGGGTTTTGGTCGACCAGGGCCTCCAGATGGAAATTTTTCATCTGGGCACAAGCCAATGATCCAAAACATAACTTAATATACTCCATGGGACCTCATGGACCCAATCATCAAGTCAATTTTGCCTCAGGGGATGCATTCATCAAAAATCAGGAATTAGGGTTTCTTGACCTAATTCACCCCTAAGTTGACTTTTGGGGCAAACCATGAGCCAAGACCTTAAGAGAGGGTTTGAGGGTCTCTAATGAACTATATTGATCCATTTGGAACAATGGATTAATCCAAGAAGCTTGAGCAACAAGTCTTAATTTCATCTGCACCACAATTAGGGTTTTAAGGAAAAAGTCAACTGTAACTTTGACTTTTGACCAGGACATGCTCCCAAGCCCTAAGACATGCATCAATATACCCTATGACACCCATGGAACATGTCCATCAAGTTTGATTTAGGTCAAGGACATGATTTCCTGAAGAATTGCACAGTTTGGAATTCATCTGATAAAAAGTCAACTGTGCACAAAAGTCAACTTTGACTTTTTGAGATTTTTCACCAAAATGGATTTTTAACCCTAAAATGATGTTAATGTATGATTTGAATCATCATTCATCAATAAAAATCAAGAAAAGTTGGATAACTTGTAAAAGGGGTAACCATAAAAACTTAGAAAATTTTCTAAGTTAAAAATAAAGTGACAAGGGTACCAACTTTGGAGGATCATAAATCCTAAACCAAAAAGCCATTTTTCCTCATCCAAAGATGGATTTGTATCCCTCATTACCCTCTACAAAAACTTCAACTAGACCTAAGTCCAATTCATTAAGGATTTTGAGTTATGGAGTGATCAAAGTGGCTGAAAAGTGAAAATGTCACTTTTTCCAACACTTAGTGAAATTTTCACTAAGTCCAAATCTGTCTTCACATTTTGCCAAATGTAGGGGGATTTTTCACTTGGATTCAAAAGAGATCAAAACCAAACATGTTCAAACAGTTGTTGTATCATGTAAGGGCTTTCCAAAATGGTCAAGAACATTACCAAATTCAACTTACACCATGAGATATGACATTGGCAAGTTGCCTTGCTGAAATCTGTCAAAGGCAAGGCAGAATTTGCAATTTTGCTCGATTTGCCAAAATCAGCCAAAATCAAATGCTCCTATCCACTTGGACACATCTGAGGTTTGAATCTAAAGGGGGACAATCACTGAGCCAAGCCTCCAAAGTCCATGGAACAAGAAATAGCATGTTGAACCTAGAATGGCCAAAATAGGGACAAGACTCAAAATTTGGATTGAAGCATTCAATGGAAGCATCAAGGTGGCATGGACTGAGCCATTCTCATCTGAAATCAGTCAAGACTTATCCAAGACCAAGGGAACCACAGCCCTGTGCCCTAACCTCTAGTCAATGGCTAGAGGAGACTTGCATTTCCATTGGCCAACATTAAACAAACACCTGCTGCAGTTGCCATTCACTGTGGATCCCAAAACAAACTTGCTCTACTATAAATAGAGCTCAATTGTGTTCAGTTTAAGTACACCAAAGCCATCAAACAAATGCTTTCCTCAAAATCTCTTCTTTCACCTCAAATTTGCCTTCCAAAGCAAGTAATTCTGAGTTTTTGAGCTAGAGAGCAATTCTACCCAAAATAATCACACACACACCTCATATATATCATATGTAAGCTGTACAAACCATCAAAAGTGACCTGTAATCACAACATCACAAAGTCACCTCTCAAAACCTCAAAATAGCACTTTTTTTGCATTTTTCAAGCCATGTCTTGATTTAGTCACTTTCCAAACCAGATAAAACCTCAAACACGCTCCAAATATCATCCTTGAACTGTCCCAAATGGTTCCCACCATCTGGAACACCATTTGAGGGAGTTGCTATTTTGGTCACTTTTAACCCCTTTTGCAAGAAAGGGACTATTTGTGTTTTTGCAGGTACCAGCTGATTCCAATCATCCTAAAAGCATCCAAGGGATCATTTGAGGTGGTTCAAAGCATAAAATCATATCTGGAGCAAGAGGGTTGGCAGATTGCAGAGAAACCTCCAAAATCCCAAAGAAGGGTAAGCCTCTCAACTTGCACTCACCAAAACATGTGTGCATTTGAAGTCCATTGATCATAAACATCTCATACATGTTATATATGTTGTGTTTGAACTAATTCACCATGTAATCCATGCTTGTATCAAGTTGTAGCATAGAAAATGCATTTATAGGTCATTTTCAAAACCACTATTGGGTTTTGAGGAGGGAGTGTGATCTGAAAAAACCACCACCACCATTGGATTCCTTGTGAAATTCTGGCCCAGATGCATATAAATTTTGTCTCAAACCATTAAGAATTGAGAAAGTTATGACCTTCACATTTTTGAGCCAAAACTTGCCTTGGGCAAGCCAAAACCAAGGCATGACTTGTGTATTTGTTGGTTTGTTTCAAACAATGGATGTATCACCACCCAGTGGTAAGGCGTGCGCCTTGTATGCTTGAGGTCATGGGTTCAAACCCCACCCATGCCATTTTGTGATTTTTCACATTTTTGCTATTTTTCCAACTATTTTGATGTTTTGTTAATTATTTGGAAAATTAATAACTCTTTCAATTTTAATTATTTTTTATTGGTTCTTTTTGCAAAAAATCACAAAAATGTTGAAATATTTTATTCCACAAAAAAAAATTAAGTTTATATTATTTATTTAATATAATTAGTATTTTTGTGAATAAATTCATTTTATTTGTTTTTAAACATTTTTAAAATGAATATTCATCTTGAAAAATCAAGACCAAATGAGTTTTAATATCTCTTGTGATTTATACCTCATTTTTTTAACCTTAAACAAAAATCACAAGTGGTTTATTCAAACGTATTTGGTATTTTTCATTGATTTTCTTTAAATATTTACTTTTAAAGAATAAAATTAGGGTTTCTTTGATTTTCACTCAAAACAAATCATTGTCAAACACTCATGGGCCTCTAATAGAGTGTAAGACCCAATCCTTTTTTGACATAATCAATTTTGGGCCTCAGTGCATTGTATAAGTCCCGATACCGTCAAAAACAAACGGCGCGATCGTCGCCTTTTGAAAAATAACCATCTGGGCCTCTCCTTGAGCTATAAGACCCATTCAAAACTTTTGGGTCTCTAATAGAGTATAAGACCCAACCCCCTTTTAACCAAAATAATTTTGGGCCTCACTTATTGTATAAGTCCCTCTGCGTTAAAAGGAAACCTCGCCGCGATCGCCATTTTAAACGGAAAAATCATCTGGGCCTACCCTCGTGTTATAAGCCCCACTCTTTTTCTTTAAACCTTTTTGGGCCTCTTGAGAGAGTGTAAGACCCATCCCTTTGTACAGAAAATAATTTTTGGGCCACAGTCACTTGTATAAGTCCCTCTGTACAAATTCAAACAGTGCGCTCACTGATAAAACCCTGGGCCTCTCCTTGAGCTGTAAGTCCCAAATCTTTCTTTTTCAAAGCACTTTCTCCTTTGATTTTGAATATACTGTTGTTTTAATCTCTCTTTGTTGAACAACTAACCAAACAGCATGGAAGCTCTATAACCGAGTAAGTGGTTATTGCTTTCATTTACCGCTTTCATATACATATAACTGTATTGTGGGGCTGTTTCACTGTAAGTCTTCTTTCATAAACTCATATCAACTGTGTAATAATAGTATAGATATTTCGAGTTTCCCCGGCAACTACGTCTAGAACTAGGTGACGTCGTTTTGTTTATTCGTAGAAATAGACAACTAGATCCCCAATAGGATCACCAGATACAGTCTTCTCTTCGGCTGTCCTCATTAGGAATTGTCAAGAAACTCTACTCCCAGAGATGAATGTATTCTCCGTGAATGGCATCTTTGAGTTTCTTCCAAATTCTTGAACTTTCCTGACTTGATCTATTCCTTGTGAGTAGCTTGCCTTGAATTTCTCGGGGTTTGGGGATCCACGGGCTTCTTAAAAGTATCGGCCTCCTCTTGGGCATCGTACAAGGACCCACAGGCTTCCTAAAAGCAACCCCGCCTCCTCTTGGGCTTAGTACAAGGACCCTACGGCTTCTTAGAAGTATTCACAGCCTCCTCTTAGGCTTCGTATAATGATCTCTTCCCCCGGGAATGATAGCCTCCTCTTGGGCTTCATACAAGGACCGATCGGCTTCTTAAAAGTTTCCAGCCTCCTCTTGGGCTTCGTACAAATTGTCCCGACGACCTCCTAGAGGTATAGGAACAGAACTTATTCATCTGCATAGAACAAACCTTTCATAGAGTCTACTACTGTTTCTCAAAGCATAGTACAAAAGATGACACTCTAGACTTGGACAGTCTAATTTCCTTGAGTCTCAAAGACATTCTCAAGTGACCCCCTTTGTTAAATAGGAAGGAAACTCGTAGACTCGGACAGTCACAATACCCTTCGGATTTCCCGCTTCCTTAAAGAACAGGAATAACCCGGATCCTTGAAACCAATCCATGAGTACAATGTTGCTCATATAAGAACTGATTTTCTCTCAAAATCAGTATACTGGACCTGTCACTTAAACAGTTACCTTAGCCTCCTCTTGGGCTTTGTACAATGATTCTCCCCAGTGGAGTCAAACAATGTTTAGCCTCTCTCTCGGGCTTTGTATGAGACACATAAGAGACTCCCTCGTTGAGTCAATCACCTCTTTCGCCTCCATCTCGGGCTTTGTACGAGATACAAATAGGTTCTTATTGAGCCAAACAAATTCCAGCCTCCATCTCGGGCTTTATACGAGATACCAAAAGACTCCATCGTCGGGTCAAAACCTTTTAGCCTCTCTCTCGGGCTTTGTACGAGACATATATTAGCCTCCTCTTAGGCTTTGTATAAGAAAACCACTGGTTGATCCAATCAACCTTTTAGCATCAAAGCTATGCCTCGTTCACAGTACACAAACATCAACAACTCCTTCCCCTTCATCCAATCGCTGTAAGCGGCAAGCCTCTGGATCATCTACATCCATGCCACTGTCCCTCTTTTAGCATGAGAAATTCCTAAGGAAAGATAGCATTGCTCTACACTGAGTTAAAGTCTTCTCCTTCAGGTTAAAATCCCCTATAAAGGAAATTATGGCATTGTCGGATTCACAAATCCCGGTTAAAGTAATTCTCCTTTATAAAACAGTTGTGACACACAACCCCCTCTTTAGAGATGGTAAATTCTCTCTAAAGACAAACACCTTTTAGCTTCACATCTTGGGCTTTGAACAAGATACAAATAGACCCTTCAGCTTCACATCTTGGGCTTTGAACAAGATATAAACCACCTTTTCAGCTTCACGTCTTGGGCTTTGAACAAGACACCAAAAAACACCCATAGAATAGGAGGAACTACGAACGCTCTGATTTCCCTGTTTCGGTAAACGGGAATACGTAGGCATAAGATTGAAAGAAAAATCTTAGCGAGCACAATCAACAAAGAACCAAAATCCCATACTCTATGTATCTATCAAAAGCATCAATCCTAACATCCGAATCCTTGTTCCCCGCCAGAAACCGTTATGTCAAAATAGCATAAGAAAGGCCCCACCACATTGATCGCATCCGTAACCTAACAGACCGCTGTTTAAACTCGGTATGCAAGCAGGGTTAATTGGAGACATCTATTTCCCTTCCTTATTCAGCTCACAATAGGATAAAAAATGAATCGACCTGTAGTAATCTCAAACCGCAGAGAGCGACCAGCGCTTAAGAACCGCGTCCAAAATCGCTTGCTACACTCTTGTTTTATTATGTTATTTGTTTTTTGTTTGCTAAGGGTTTAAGGGGCAGGAAGACCTAAAGTTCTATTCCTAAGTGTGCTCGATAAGATATCACATCTTGTGCCTACATATCCTGTCGGGAGTGGAATCAGAGCACTTGTAGTTCCTCTATGAAGGATACTAAAGGTTGTTTAAAAGGTCTAGGAGAAGAGATGGGTCATCATCTTAAGAAACCACCACAGTTTTGAAAATTGTTTGTATTTGTGGGGTATGGGATTGGATGTCCCTTCTTTGAGATGATTCACATCTAATTCTCTTGTGTGGAGAATTAGGTGAGCTAAAGTTTGATTGTTTAATCGAACTTAAGGAGGGGACTAACTTAGGAAGTCTATCCTAAAGTTGTCTAATAAATTTATCTTAAAGGGTATGAAAAACCTATAGGGAGGTATGAAATGCATATGCACCATGCACAATAATTGATTATCATGCATGGGATTTTCCCTTGGATATTAATGCAATCGATTATAATAAGTTTAAACGAGAGTGCTAGCAAAGTGGTGCTAATCTTGTGTCTAGTGACTAAAGGTTGATGGCGATGCCTGAAGGCGATCGACTTACATAGGTGGAAAATGGCTCGACGTTGGATCGAGGATTTTAATTTTGAAAGGGTTAAAGACATGTATACATCACATATAATGGTAAACAAGCCAAAGGCATAAGCAAAGCATAATATCAAACAAGACTAAACCTATTCCGGACAAACGTACTACTAAGCGCGAGGGATTCTAACTAGGGAACGGTTTATAGGAAAAGAGTTTGCTAATTTTAAAGGGTTTATTATTTGAGAATTTTATGTCATTGATTTAAAAGGGTAGAGTTTTTCTTAAAAGATCTTAATCTTATTGTCTTAGTAAAAAAAACTATTTACAAAGAGTTAAAAGAGTTTTCTCATTAATGAAAAAGAAAAGAAGTTTTTTTTATTATTTAATTTTATATTATAAAAAGGTTATTTAAAGAAAAGAAAAAGTTACTAAAAGAGTTTTTATTAATCTATAATATAAGAAAAGTTGTTGTTCTGGAAATCACAACATTGCCTTATCTTGCTTTTCTGCCACATCATGCTTTTAGGGGTATTTTGTGTCCAAAATTTACTTTTTGTAACCAGTGATGTCATATTGTTCAAATGCAACTTGAAGTTTATAGAATGAAGTATAATGTAGTGGGATGATGATGTCACAACATAAAATTTCTTTGGAAACTAACTATGTCAATTAAATTTGTTTATTTTTTGTCTTTCTTTTCATTTGCTTCCCCCAAAACCTATGCCACGCTTTTCATTTTGTGCTTATTTTTCTCTCTCTTCGACCATCTTCTAGGTCTGGTGTCTTCTTCGTCGTCTGTGTTCACTCTGTTCGAGTTTTCTTTAGAGGGTTGGTTTGCGAAATGCAGAAGGTCATGTTCTTCTTCATCTTCTTTGATAACAATGCAGTGATGATTTTTTATATTTTTGATTCGAACATTGGGAGAAGAGGTGTTTCATGGCAAGGCGATAATGTATCTATCGAACAACATTTGTTGAATTTCGTCTAGATGCAAGATACAGCCATTGGGAACCTCTTCTCTCGCATGTTCGAGAAAATGTGAATCTGAGCCTTCTTTTGTTCATTCGTCTGGGAAAATTTGTTTGATATTTAGGGTTTTTTGTTTGTAGATTTTGAAACCCTAAATCTGTAATTATTTTGAACGCAATCTGAACGAAGAACCCTAGATCTGTACTTATTTTGTTTTTTATTCTAATTAATTTGGCTTGAAAGTGATAAGGTAAAATGTTTGAAGATGAAACCCTATATTGACACGAAATCTGAACGAAGAACCCTAGATCTGTAAGTATTTTGTTTTTTAGTCTTATTAATTTGGCTTGAAATCTGAACTAATTAAGTATTTTCTAATTAATTTGTTTGAAAGTGATGCTAATTAATTGCTTTGTTGTAGGTGGTATAGGGTAAAATGTTGATGGTTGATGCAGTGCGACATCTTCTGGAAAATGTGCAACAAGATTCTCATAACCACTACTTTGTTTTACTTTCTTATAGGCAATTTAGTCTATATTTTTTGCACGGTTAATTAGTTTGTTTTAATTTATGACAATTCTTGCATTGGTTTAGTAGATGTGTGTCGTTGAATAAAATTTAGATTTGGTAAATATTTCCTTTTATTGTTTTCTTTGCCCATTAACTTTGTTGATGCTGTTATCGTTTTAACAATCTGATTCTCCAAAATATGAACTCATTCAAGGTTACATTTAGTATTTCAATGATATTAGTCTAATTTTGTGTTTGTAACATAGTCATTAATCTTGAAGGATTGTATACCTCACGTATTTCACTTAAAATCTCAATTCAATGTGAATAGATTTTTTCTAATATTAATGGTGTTGCGGTGAAAATCGGATAACAAATTATTAATTAATTTGCATCATTTTCTTTTACAACCGACTTTGATTTATCCAAAGGAAAGGTTCACGATCGTTTAAAAACCTAAAGGGGGGAGATCTAAGGTTCGGGGGTTGGTTACGCCTAGGGAAGGTATTAGCACCCTAAACGTCCGTAGTACTCTACGGGAACCTCTTGTTTAATGTTTGTGTTATTCTATGTTTGCTTGCTAAGATAAATCTGTACTAAGACTAAGGACCTAAGTATGTACACTAAGTTTGCTCGCCAAGACGTCGCATCTTGTGCCTACGTATCTGACTAAAGAATCAGAGCAACCGTAGTTCACCGGATGGGGTAAAAGGGGAAAGAGATTAATGGCTATCTCTTGAAAAGATTGTGAAAGTTTAAAAGTTGGTGAATGAGAGGAGATTAATGGCTATCTCTTATGTAGGTTAAAGGAGGGTTTAAAGGTTATAAGGGATTAATGGCTATCTCTTAGGAAGGCTAGTTTTAAAAGGGTAATGAATGGTTACCTATGACTATGGGTCAAAGAAGGGTAATGAGCTTTCTATGATCTTGAAATCAATAGAAAAACTATTCCTTTGGAAGGAAGGGGGGAAATAACATCTTATAAATAAGAGTTATAGAAGAGTTGAAATATATGTAATATATAGGAGTTCAATAAAACAGTAAGCAAATAATCATGAAATGTACTAAAAAAGGAACATAGCAAACAGTGAGTGAGTAATCAGAAGTGAACATAAATGTGGACATAGCAAGTGGTAAGCAAGCGATCATAAATTGTAGCATGAATATGAACATAGCAAATGGTGAGGATTTAACCATAAGTGTAAACACATCAGACAGTGAGTGTAGGTGGTCATGCAGTGAACATATAAGGCAGAGAAGTATTCACAATTGGAAAAAAGGCATTTGAAAAACAAATTGTTCATTAACAGATAGCAAAACAACACAAACTTGCATGGCAAGATTTATGTGAGGTCTGGAACAGAACTTCATAAGTCATATAAGAATCAATTAACAAACAGTCGTTACACGAGCATGGCAACCATAGCATGGAAAGCAAACAGAAACAAAAGAATCTACTCATGTGATTTCAAACAGAAAGAAAACACATTTTCATGGCAAGGGTTTCATGAATCACAGCATAGTTAAAAATAGTAACACATTTTAGACAGAGTGAGCACATGAATATGTCAAGCCTAGCAGCAAAGATATTCTCACAGTTGAAGAACAAGGCCATGGAATCATATAGCATAGCAAACAGAAGCCAGGAAGTACAGACAAAAAAATTCTCATGATGAAGTTCAGGAAGCAATGTTCAAACAACATTCACAAATTATATAGCATGATCCCAAAATAACTCGTTTAACAATAATAGCACATTAATATATCAAGCATAGCAGAAAGACATTCTCACAATTGAAGAACAAGGCCATGGAATCATGTAACACAGCAAACAGAAGCCATAAAGTAGACAGCATTCATGGTAAAGCTCATGCAGTAATTTCAAACATTTATCGTAGCATGCTCAAGGAAATGTATTTGATATTCAGGAACACGATTTATCATTCAAGAACACAATTGATAAGAAAAGGAAAAAAAGAAAACAAAATTTATATTTTTTTTATTAAAAGGCCTAGCAAAGAAATGAAATGAAGCAGTAAAAACAACAAAATAAAAAAAAGTGGTAGCCCCAGGAAAGGGGTGGCTTGCGCCACCTTTTCCAAGCAAGAAGGGTGGCTTGCGCCACATTACATAAGGGTGGTGGGCGCCATGCATAAAGCATGGCTGGCGCCACATGATGCTCACCATCTTTATTAAATTAATTATTTGGTGAGTGGGATCATTAAATATTATTATTAAGTGGTGATGATTATTAAATTAATAAAACCATGTGGCGGGAGCCACCAAAACAAATGTGGCGAACGCCACCCAGTCTCATACATTTCATTTCTTTTTACGAACAAAAAAAAACCAGACGAACCGAACATGATTAAATCAACACAAAAATGGAATCCAACATGATGATTACTCACAGCAATACAATAATCAAGCAGAAATATGATAGCATGATATTCAGACATGAAGCAAAACAACCATAAAAACCAGACAGTAGTGGAATGGAAATGATAACAGCATGGTGCAAATACGTATTACACAATCAACATGCATAAAAAAATAGAAAGAGATAAGGTGATACCTATTGGAGCAAGTCCACTGCTTCTTCACAAGCACATGTTTTTGGAAGTGGTGGATGAGCTTTTCCTCCTTTCCAGATCAGCTGCTACTAAGCTTCCAAGTCAATGATGGTTAGGATGTGGTGGTTTGATGGCTTGTTGTGTTTATAGAAAAATGATAAGTTCTTCGCAAGTTTTGAGGGTTACTTGCAGAGCTGAGGAAGGGAGGATTAGAGAGAGTTTAGAGGGTGTCCTTGCTTAGTGGCTTTTTTGGTTGTGTTTCTGTGTGTTTACAGAAGGAAGGGAAAGTGGTGAATTTCTTGCAAGTTTGAGGATTACTTGCAAGATTATGAGAGGGAGAAGTAGAGAGAAATTCTTGGTAATTTCTGGTGTGTCGAACAAAGGAAAAACGACGTCCTTTTATAGGCCAAGCAAATGGATCCGGGTCTTGTAAATACAGTGGATCATTGGTTTATCCATAGGATAAGAAATTAGGGTTTGTGTATCAACATCCTCAACCGTTGATCTTGGTCAATCACCATGCAGGATAAGTGCAGCGGAGGAGGTGGTGGTACAGTCTGTGACTTTCATCCTTTGAGGGTTATTCCAAAACCACCTTTTAAAGTGCTATGAGAGAGAAATAAAAAAAGAGTAATAATTTGAATTTTGACATACGGGTTCTCTGCTCATGCATGCAGGATTCTTGTGTTGGACCACCTTGTTTCAACAATCCACTATGGTATCTCAGTATCCTTTTGGCTTCAACAGGAATGGATAAGCTCAAATAGGTAACATTTACGAAAGTTGTTTTCAAAGCAAAGCATCTTCAGATTTTCCAAATGGCACAAGAATTATCTAGATGCATGGGGCCTTGTTGCAATACGGGAGCAAAACTTTGAATGTTGGCCTTTGATCCAAATGACATATTTTGGGCCCATTAGAAATTTAAGACAAACCATATGTCCATGAGCACAAAAGAAATGTCACGAAAACACTTAGGATTGCAAAATTAAACCCTCCCATGACACCACTTGATATGTTACACCTTGATGAATATTTATCTCCATGAAAAATTATTTCACTTGAGAGAAAAAAATCTTTAAGGCTCAACAATGGATTCCAAGGATGTTTGTTATCACATGGCATAATTTCTCAAGATTTGGGATCACACTTTGCTTGACATGAAAGGCAATGGTTGACTTGTCTTGGTGAAACATTTGATTTCTTGCTAAAAAATTCTTCTTGGATACATGTAGATTCAAATGGTCGCATTTGTCCAAAAGATGTCTTAGGGAGACCTTGCCGTCTTTATGTAAACCCTATCTTCCATAATAAAAGGAAACAGCTTGCACAAAGGAATGGTTAGTTAACAATGCATACATGATTGAGGTCTAAATGTAGGTGCAAGAAAATATGACATCTAAGGGGTAAAATTTGGGGTACAACAGTTGCCCCTATTTAAATAGCTTCACCGGATGGCACGAGGAATGGAAATCCTCGGGACGTCGCGGTGGAAGATATTTAAATATAGCAAACCGAAAATTTTGCCCTTAGATACAAAGACGTGCAATGCTGCTAATATGATGATATGATGCCGAGCAAGATGCAAAAATGCAGACAAAACTGGACACCAAAGAAGAGCAGCCAAACACAGGTGAGCATACTGGGGAAGGACAAGGTAAGCCTTCACAAGAAAGGCTCACTGGGGAAATGAAAGAAACACTCTTTACTGGGCATGGAACCAGAAAGAAAACATGATCTCCACTGGGGATCAGTTTGAAATAAAAGGATAGACACTCGCTAAAATATTTTCTGGGGATTTCTTATACTGAAGAGTTCAAACGGGATCTTCAAGAAAAACCAGAAAAGATGGAGAAAGTCACATCGGAAAAAAAACATCAGATGGCAAAAGAAACCAGTCATCAAATAATGGCTTTGAATGAAAGGTACAAGTCACAATATCCAATAATGGCCTTAGATAAAGGTGAGCAAACAAGACTATATGGCATTGAATAAAAGGACACCAGACATTCAATAATGGCTTTGAATGGAAGGTACAAATAGCTGAGAATGGCATCAGATGAATGTGAATAGAGACTACATTCAAGAATGGCATTGAATGTAAAAGGAAACAGTCATCCAATAATGGCTTTGAATGAAAGATAAGACTCACAATATCTAATAATAGCTTTAGATGAATGTGAACACAAACTCGATCTGAAAACATCAGAAAGAGAGACGCATCCGGATAGGCATCAGACGGAAAAGAAACCAGACATCCAATAACGGCTTTGAATGAAAGGTACAAATCACAATATCTAATAACGACTTTAGATAAAGTGAACAAAGACTTGATCTGAAAAAACATCAGAAGGAGAGACACATCCGGATAGGCATCGGCTGGTAGAGAAACCGGACATCCAATAATGGCTTTGAATGAAAGGTACAAATCACAATATATAATAACGGCTTTAGATAAAGTGAACAAAGACTCGATCTGAAAAACATCAGAAGGATAGACACATCCGGATAGGCATCGGATGGTAGAAAAACCGGACATCCAATAACGGCTTTGAATGAAAGGTACAAATCACAATATCTAATAACGGCTTTAGATAAAGTGAACAAAGACTTGATCTGAAAAAACATCAGAAGGAGAGACACATCGGATAGGCATCGGATGGTAGAGAAACCAGACATCCAATAACGACTTTGAATGAAAGGTACAAATCACAATATCTAATAACGACTTTAGATAAAGTGAACAAAGACTCGATCTGAAAAACATCAGAAGGATAGACACATCCGGATAGGCATCGGATGGTAAAAAAACCGGACATCCAATAACGGCTTTGAGTGAAAGGTACAAATCACAATATCTAATAACGGCTTTAGATAAAGTGAACAAAGACTCGATCTGAAAAAAACATCAGAAGGAGAGACACATCCGGATAGGCATCAGATGGTAGAGAAACCGGACATCCAATAACGGCTTTGAATGAAAGGTACAAATCACAATATTTAATAACGGCTTTAGATAAAGTGAACAAAGACTCGATCTGAAAAAACATCAGAAGGAGAGACACATCCGGATAGGCATCGGATGGTAGAGAAACCGGACATCCAATAACAGCTCTGAATGCAAAGGAGAAAACTCATCCAGGAATGGCACTGAATGGACAAATAAGACTTTTAGGAATGACACTGAATGAAAAGGACAGGTAACGTTTTGGTAAGGTGAGACGTGGACAACGACACGACCTCGAGAGAAATGCAAATGAGGATAAAACACTCATGATATGCATATGTATATGAATTATGCAGATGATATATGATCAAATGCAAATGCAGATGTCGACGACATGGCTCGATTCTCTGGGAAGACAAGACAATACTGGAAGACTGATTCCTCAACACGGGGATCACTGCCATTCTGTCTGGGGACCAGAGATGCTACTGCTGAACACGCCTCTACCACACTGGTAAATTGTATCAAGTGATGATCCTTGTAGGAAGGATGAAAAACTGCCTGAAAGTTGCATGGGGATTCTTCAAGTAACTTGCCCCAGATTAGCTGATTATTGTAGATGAGCTGATCATTGCTTCAGCTTGATTAATTCTGGAAATGACCGTTTCATGGCGCTCTTAGAGAGCTTGCCCCAGTCTGAGTCTTGAAAGATGATTGTTTTACTGTACACAGGGAAAGCTTGCCCCAGCCCGAGTCTTGAAAGATGATTGTTTTACTGTACACTGGGAAAGCTTGCCCCAGCCTGAGTCTTGCAAAATCTTCAGTATAAACCAATTCTGAGAAGTCGCCACTAAACCACAAATCTTGAACTGATTCTCAACAGGATATGGAAGGAACTTGCCCCTGATTGGATCACCGACCAAGTTTCTCAAATGTTTGAAAATTCCTTAAGAAGAAAGCTAGTTTGCAAAAAAAGTATTTGTACAAACATGGTAAATGCAAAGTTCATGCAACTTTTGAAATCAAAATCATTTTGAAACAGGTGCAAAGTAAATGGGATACTGGTCAGAACACGGTGGTTCAAGACATTAAAGTGAAAAGTTTAAGCAAAGGGTGTAATGCCCAAAACAGATGATCCGCAAAGATCTTTAGGAGTCAGGTTACGCAACCTTGCTGTAGTATGTTTTCAAAATAACCTTGCTACAATTAGGTCTTTTGAGGGTTATAACGTGGCCTGGTTCATGGTTTAAGAAACAAAGGATAAAGGCTCAAAGTTTATTTGTGACCCACCCAATCTACGTGATGGACTCCAGTCCTACGCTCAGTTAACTTAGACTATGCACTCAGGTTCCCATAGGTTAGGAATTGCACTGATGATAGTAATGATGATGGTTCAAAATTCAATGGACTTGAGATGGCAGTCACTGCTTCTCACAACATTTTGTTGTTTTCTTTTTGGTGAGGACCTCAGTCAACTCGTTTTATCTTTGAGGATTTTGGTAACCTCTTGAATGATTTTTGTTATCCCTAACTTTTGCCTGAACTGTGTCATTTGAGCTTACAGCCAGCGGGATGCCCCAATTTTTGCCTAAGTCTCCTTCATTGGTTTTTACTTAGCGGGCTTTTATTTTGATTCTTTTTTTCTCTTTTTTTTTTTAGTGATTGCCTGGTTTAATGATTACAGTGAACCATCATTGGCGTTTGACTTGAAAGACATCTTCGACACTTGCTTGCTGTGTGCGAAGGAACATTTGTGAACTTTGTTGAAAGGCGTCTTGAATGAAACTCTTGTATTTGAATGCGTAATCAAGTTAACTGAGAACTACCCTGCCCCAAGTTAAGATTACGGGTTTTTATTCGTAAATAAAAGAAACTCCTACTTCTAGGCTCGAAGGGGTTAAAGAGGGGTTATCTTCCTTATTTCTCCAGTGTTTGGGAGTTGAAACAATGCCTTACATCGTCAGCAAAGTTTTGATTTGAAAGCATGCCAACAGCAGTTATGGGTATTTTGTTTTCATCATCCTCCCTCCGATCTTTGCATAATCAAAAGGAAAGTGGCAAAGAGATAAAGTATTTTGCAAAAGAAAGCATATAGATGTAAATAGTAAACACAAATGAATTGAATAAAAAAAGTTGCAATGCTCATTTCATTAATTTGAAAGTACAAACATAGTTGAAAGCAAATAGCTATTACAAAATAAAGAAAATGCAAACAACAAGAAACAAGGGCCTAGTGACTAATCAATACAAGGATGAGCTGTCCTGTCTAAAACACTGGCTTTTAGGAGGATAGCATGCTGAAGTCGACTGAAGCTTCACTTAGCGTGCCCTGGTAGAGGATTGCTCTGAACATTGGGATTGTCCTTAAAGGAGAGGATTTTGTTCCTCGTCAGCTCTTGTACTCTAGCCTTCAATTCAAAGCAACTTTCCAAGTTATGGCCTGCACCACCTTGATGGTATTCACAATGAAGATCAGCCTTATAGCCGGCCGGAAGAGGATTTGGAGGAGGAGGCAAAGGCCTTGTGGTAATCAAACCTTGTTCAACCAAACCAGGATAAAGTTCAGTGTAAGTCATGGGAATAGGATCAAATTGACCCCTATTACGATACTGGCTCTGTCCTGTAGCTGGACGTTGTGGAGTTTAAACTGGTCGTGGAGCAGCAACCACGGGAGTAACAGCAGCAACAGTAGGATGAACAACATACTGAGGTTGAGGACGAGGCCTTCTCACTTCAACCATTATAGAATTAGTCTGGTCTTCCTTCTTCTTCTGAAAGTTCCCGTAGGGTTTCTTCACAGCATTAGAAGATTCAACAACCTTGGATACTTTTCCTTTCTTAAGACCTTCCTCTAATCTTTGGCCAATAGTAACCAAATCAGTGAAATTAGAGGAAACACTTCCAACCATTTTCTCCCAATAGAACGGGGACAAGGTGTCCATAAACATTCCAGTTAATTCCTTCTCGGCCAGGGGAGGTTCCACTTGGGAAGCCAACTCTCTCCAGCGCTGAGCATACTCCTTGAAAGACTCTTTATCATTTTGAGACATGTTTTGCAGTTGACGGCGATCAGGAGCCATGTCGAGGTTGTACTTGCATTGCTTCATGAAGGCATTGGTGAGGTCTTGGAAGCTGTGGATAGAGTTTTGCTCGAGACCCATGTACCACTTGAGTGATGCCCCACTTAAGCTATCCTGAAAATAATGGATAAGGAGCTTCTGATTTTTGGCATGAGCAGTCATCCTGCGAAGATACATGACCAAATGAGCTCTTGGGCAAGAGTGACCCTTGTACTTCACAAAATCTAGAGTTGTGAACTTAGGAGGTATAATAAGGTCTGATACTAAACACAGGTTGTTTGCATCCATATTAAAGAAATCAGTACCCTCAACAGTTTTGAGTCTCGTCTCTATGCTCTGAAACTGCTCTCGGACAACTTCAGGTTCAACGAAGTCTTCATGGTCTTCACCTTGAGCACTGGCAGCATTGTACTCATAGTGGGGGTATTCAAAGGGAGCTCGAGTTGTCTGAACTATAGGTTGAGGCTCGGTAAAAATAGGAGCTTGAAACACTGGCCTAGCAGCTTGACCAACCATAGAATTAGATGCAAGAGGTGGAGAATAGTTGTGTGGCAAACCAAACTCTGGCCAAGTTAAAGGCGGCACTTGAACCGGTGGAGGATCAGCGCTTGAGACTTCCTAGATAACTGTCTTTTGGGGAGGCTCTCCTCTAGCAAGCAAAACTTGAAGCATCTCAGTGAGTTTAGTCATACTTGATTTGAGGTCATCGATCTCCATTCGGACCTCAACATTGTGTACCTCTTGCTCCGACATCCTTCATCTGTAGTTAGCTCTAGTCCGGTATCGGTGTCGTGGAATCAGCTTGACGACTTACAGGTGATACTGGAGGATAGAGACAACAGGAGATGAGTAACTTGGACAGACAGATGCAAGCAATGAATCATGCAAATGATATGCAATGCGATGCAAACAGGATGCAAAAACACATGCAATAGGATCAAGGGTTTGAGATCACAGCATGGAGTCTGGGTAAAGAACCAAGCCAAGGGTGTGTACTAGGGTTCTTGTATCTGTAAAACAGGGTTCTAAAAGTTCCCAGAGTCTACGTAAATCCTTCGGATATTATCGGCCCATGTGACTACTAACATGGGTTAACAATATTCTCAAGATAAACTCGTCTGAGTGTAGTATCGCGTGACAACTACTCGGGACTGGCTCCCTCATAGTCACCGCACTACGCTATAAAGGCCAGGTGGGGTAAAGGTAACTACGGTCCTCAGAATCCCTGGCTTCCATTTGAAAAAGTAATATCAATGTGACTGCTCACATCAAACATCAACAATCCTAAAGGGCCTTATCTGAGTGTGGTCATCATATGCCATAAATTGTTGGTACTACTGCCAACAACCGACTATTGATTACACCACGATCCTATAATATGTGCTCTCAAGTCTGGGTTAGGACTTATCTCACCACTCAATAGTACCATGCCCACAGGAGATCTCAAACAAAGCATATATACAGGGGATATGTACAAATATAGCAAGCATGAATAACATAAGCAAAAGCAAGGTGGGTCTAGCCCTCAAAATTGGTCCCCAGTGAAGTCGCCATTTCTGTTGTGGTGAAAATCGGATAACAAATTATTAATTAATTTGCATCATTTTCTTTTACAACCGACTTTGATTTATCCAAAGGAAAGGTTCAAGATAGTTTAAAAACCTAAAGGGGGGAGATCTAAGGTTCGGGGGTTGGTTACGCCTAGGGAAGGTATTAGCACCCTAAACGTCCGTAGTACTCTACGGGAACCTCTTGTTTAATGTTTGTGTTATTCTATGTTTGCTTGCTAAGATAAATCTGTACTAAGACTAAGGACCTAAGTATGTACACTAAGTTTGCTCGCCAAGACGTCGCATCTTGTGCCTACGTATCTGACTAAAGAATCAGAGCAACCGTAGTTCACCGGATGGGGTAAAAAGGGAAAGAGATTAATGACTATCTCTTGAAAAGATTGTGAAAGTTTAAAAGTTGGTGAATGAGAGGAGATTAATGGCTATCTCTTATGTAGGTTAAAGGAGGGTTTAAAGGTTATAAGGGATTAATGGCTATCTCTTAGGAAGGCTAGTTTTAAAAGGGTAATGAATGGTTACCTATGACTATGGGTCAAAGAAGGGTAATAACCTTTCTATGATCTTGAAATCAATAGAAAAACTTTTCCTTTGGAAGGAAGGGGGGAAATAACATCTTATAAATAAGAGTTATAGAAGAGTTGAAATATATGTAATATATAGGAGTTCAATAAAACAGTAAGCAAATAATCATGAAATGTACTAAAAAAGGAACATAGCAAACAGTGAGTGAGTAATCAGAAGTGAACAAAAATGTGGACATAGCAAGTGGTAAGCAAGTGATCATAAATTGTAGCATGAATATGAACATAGCAAATGGTGAGGATTTAACCATAAGTGTAAACACATCAGACAGTGAGTGCAGGTGGTCATGCAGTGAACATATAAGGCAGAGAAGTATTCACAATTGGAAAAAAGGCATTTGAAAAACAAATTGTTCATTAACAGATAGCAAAACAACACAAACTTGCATGGCAAGATTTATGTGAGGTCTGGAACAGAACTTCATAAGTCATATAAGAATCAATTAACAAACAGTCGTTACACGAGCATGACAACCATAGCATGGAAAGCCAACAGAAACAAAAGAATCTACTCATGTGATTTCAAACAGAAAGAAAACACATTTTCATGGCAAGGGTTTCATGAATCACAGCATAGTTAAAAATAGTAACACATTTTAGACAGAGTGAGCACATGAATATGTCAAGCCTAGCAGCAAAGATATTCTCACAGTTGAAGAACAAGGCCATGGAATCATATAGCATAGCAAACAGAAGCCAGGAAGTACAGACAAAAAAATTCTCATGATGAAGTTCAGGAAGCAATGTTCAAACAACATTCACAAATTATATAGCATGATCCCAAAATAACTCGTTTAACAATAATAACACATTAATATATCAAGCATAGCAGAAAGACATTCTCACAGTTGAAGAACAAGGCCATGGAATCCTGTAACACAGCAAACAGAAGCCATAAAGTAGACAACATTCATGGTAAAGCTCATGCAGTAATTTCAAACATTTATCGTAGCATGCTCAAGGAAATGTATTTGATATTCAGGAACACGATTTATCATTCAAGAACACAATTGATAAGAAAAGGAAAAAAAGAAAACAGAATTTATATTTTTTTTATTAAAAGGCCTAGCAAAGAAATGAAATGAAGCAGTAAAAACAACAAAATAAAAAAAAAAGTGGTAGCCCCAGGAAAGGGGTGGCTTGCGCCACCTTTTCCTTGCAAGAAGGGTGGCTTGCGCCACATTACATAAGGGTGGTGGGCGCCATGCATAAAGCATGGCTGGCGCCAAATGATGCTCACCATCTTTATTAAATTAATTATTTGGTGAGTGGGATCATTAAATATTATTATTAAGTGGTGATGATTATTAAATTAATAAAACCATGTGGCGGGAGCCACCAAAACAAATGTGGCGAACGCCACCCAGTCTCATACATTTCATTTCTTTTTACGAACAAAAAAAAAACCAGACGAACCGAACATGATTAAATCAACACAAAAATGGAATCCAACATGATGATTACTCACATCAATACAATAATCAAGCAGAAATATGATAGCATGATATTCAGACATGAAGCAAAACAACCATAAAAACCAGACAGTAGTGGAATGGAAATGATAACAGCATGGTGCAAATACGTATTACACAATTAACATGCATAAGAAAATAGAAAGAGATAAGGTGGTACCTAGTGGAGCAAGTCCACTGCTTCTTCACAAGCACAGGTTTCTAGAAGTGGTGGATGAGCTTTTCCTCCTTCCCAGATCAGCTGCTACTAAGCTTCCAAGTCAATGATGGTTAGGATGTGGTAGTTTGATGGCTTGTTGTGTTTACAGAAAAATGATAAGTTCTTTGCAAGTTTTGAGGGTTACTTGCAGAACTGAGGAAGGGAGGATTAGAGAGAGTTTAGAGGGTTTCCTTGCTTGGTGTCTTTTTTGGTTGTGTTTCTGTGTGTTTACAGAAGGAAGGGAAAGTGATGAATTTCTTGCAAGTTTGAGGATTACTTGCAAGATTATGAGAGGGAGAAGTAGAGAGAAATTCTTGGTAATTTCTGGTGTGTCGAACAAAGGAAAAACGACGTCCTTTTATAGGCCAAGCAAATGGATCCGGGTCTTGTAAATACAGTGGATCATTGGTTTATCCATAGGATAAGAAATTAGGGTTTGTGTATCAACATCCTCAACCGTTGATCTTGGTCAATCACCATGCAGGATAAGTGCAGTGGAGGAGGTGGTGGTACAGTCTGTGACTTTCATCCTTTGAGGGTTATTCCAAAACCACCTTTTAAAGTGCTATGAGAGAGAAATCAAAAAAGAGTAATAATTTGAATTTTGACATACGGGTTCTCTGCTCATGCATGCAGGATTCTTGTGTTGGACCACCTTGTTTCAACAATCCACTATGGTATCTCAGTATCCTTTTGGCTTCAACAGGAATGGATAAGCTCAAATAGGTAACATTTACGAAAGTTGTTTTCAAAGCAAAGCATCTTCAGATTTTCCAAATGGCACAAGAATTATCTAGATGCATGGGGCCTTGTTGCAATACGGGAGCAAAACTTTGAATGTTGGCCTTTGATCCAAATGACATATTTTGGGCCCATTAGAAATTTAAGACAAACCATATGTCCATGAGCACAAAAGAAATGTCACGAAAACACTTAGGATTGCAAAATTAAACCCTCCCATGACACCACTTGATATGTTACACCTTGATGAATATTTATCTCCATGAAAAATTATTTCACTTGAGAGAAAAAAATCTTTAAGGCTCAACAATGGATTCCAAGGATGTTTGTTATCACATGGCATAATTTCTCAAGATTTGGGATCACACTTTGCTTGACATGAAAGGCAATGGTTGACTTGTCTTGGTGAAACATTTGATTTCTTGCTAAAAAATTCTTCTTGGATACATGTAGATTCAAATGGTCGCATTTGTCCAAAAGATGTCTTAGGGAGACCTTGTCGTCTTTATGTAAACCCTATCTTCCATAATAAAAGGAAACAGCTTGCACAAAGGAATGGTTAGTTAACAATGCATACATGATTGAGGTCTAAATGTAGGTGCAAGAAAATATGACATCTAAGGGGTAAAATTTGGGGTACAACAAATGGCTTAACTTGCTTACAGCATTCAAATGTTTGTTAGAAGGAAAATGGAGTGATTTCCATTGTTGGTTGTTCATAGTTTTTATAGTTCTATTGAATTTAATATATTGTGACAATTATTATTTGATTACCATGGACATTTCTCCTTATATGAGAGCAAGTTGTGAAACTTTCGTGATCGGAAATTCAAGACCATGCCAATAGAGTCGACCAGAGTATCGCAACACATTATTCTCTGTATTTGAAGTATTGGGCTACATGCAGGTATGTTACAAATACTGTTGAAACAATACAACTTTTAGATTAGAAATGACTATTGTATTATAATTATACTTTATTGATGATATATAATTTATTTCAGAAAGTTGATAGATTGGGTTAAGTGACCACACAGACATAACTTGCCGCCTTTGATTATAACCGTCTTTCTAAGGTAATGTGATACATCAAATTGTATTGTATTTGATGTTCTAAGGAACATCTAACATGATATTAATATGGATATGTGGTTCATGCATAGGAGTTTTGCGCTAGGGATGTGCGCCTACAATATCTACAGAGCTATTGATCATTTGAGACAATGTCCTCTATATCTAATGATGGTGTTATAGGTTTTGGAAGCACTTAACCCCTATTTATAATGATTGGTTAGATTTCTTGGTATCATTTTTTGGTTTTGCACTGATGACAAACTTGAAGTTTTGTAGTTAGGTAGATGTTCTGGAAATCACAAATTTGGCCTAATTGGGAGAAAAGTAGTTTCATGGCAGTGATGATAATGGGGGAAGAGTTGCTTCATGGCAAGGCGATAACAATGCAGTGATGATTTTTTATATATTTGATTCGAACATTGGGAGAAGAGTTGTTTCATGGCAAAGCGATAATGTATTTATCGAACAACATATGTTGTATTTCGTCCAGATGCAAGACACAGCCATTGGGAACCTCTTCTCTCGCATGTGCGAGAATATGTGAATCTGAGCCTTCTTTTGATCATTCGATTTGAGATACGAACTTGAGATTAACATAATGGCCATTAGCAGAGATGCAAGCAACTGGCTCTTAGAGGTCTGTGTAGATATAGTTGTGTTTTGCAGACAAGCAGATGGACATACATATAGTTGTATTTTGGCACCATCAGAGTTGGAAACGTGATCTGCAGACCTATTGTGGAATGTGCCTATTTTAGCATGGTTATTATCTTGGGGATTATTAGAAGCATTAGGACTTAATATGTCTCAGGGTTGGTCCAACAGAGGTATTTGTTTGTTAGTAGTATTTTTAGAATTTAGATTGTTGTGTTTAATTTCCATTTACTGAAACAACTTGACAACATGATGTCCATTGTATCATATGAATAGGTTCATCAAATGAGTCGACTTCAGAGTTTTTTCGGTTCAATGTTTGTCTTTTAAAGAATGTCTTTTATGAAAATTATGTGCAAGTGTGTCTCTTGTGATTCAAAGAAGTGTTTCTTTATAATGTATGGTTGGTCAATTATGTTGAATTATCTCTTTGTGGGTGTTTGAGTGCAGTTTGAGGCTAGAAGCAGATTCTAAATAATTCACGGTTGATGATACATGGTTGGTGCTGTTACAGCTGCTATTGAGGCTTCTCCTGTAGTCATGCTACTGCAAAGAATGATATTGAAATATCCCTAAATTTAGGAATGCAGGTAAATCATATTTCTGCAAAACCTTGATCAATTTAGTCTTCATTATCCCATTAATTGAGAATTTTGAGATTCTTAATTTGTACTTTATATATATATATATATATATATATATATATATATATATATATATATAAATAATATTCAAATTTAATTTATGCCTTTGAAATCTATTTACGACTTATAATGTAAATAGGTTTTGGGCCCATAATAACTATATACAATGTTTTACTTCCCAATGCCCGATATTAAATAATAATGTATTTAAAAATTAATGATAACCTTGACCATTAGTATTCAATACCATTAGTATTCAATAACCAGCAATGGTTATTGAACTACCCAACCAATAATGACAGCCCAAATAAAACTTTTAGAATCTCAATGTAAACAGAAAACGAGAAATCAAATAAATCATTATATAAACGTTTTTCCTCTTCTTATTTTTACACAACCGGCATCATTGAAGAAGGAAAACCAACATGAGTTCGAATGATGCTGTCCATACCCAACAAAGTTCAGCTGTCCAACAACCAACTTCAGATGTTCAACAACCAACTTCCGATGTTCAACAACCAACTTCAGATGTTCAACAACCATTTGAGGCGCAACAAGTCCAGGCCGAGGAAGCTGTCTAGAGCCTACACTCGGTTGCAGTTCAAAGAAGACGGACCAGGAGGAGAAATAACAGATCAAGAAGGATACGGAAGAAACATACATTCGATTCAGATGATGAAGACTTAGCACCAATTGGTTGGAGCAACTTCATGTTGTTCAGGCCTTTTAGATTTGACTATTAGGAGTTTTATTTGTCTTAATCTTGTAAATTTGGCTTCTGAATCGAGCAGTTTGAATGATATGGATTTCAATTTATTTTAATGAAATTATCGTTGCTTTTATGATTTCCATTTATGTGTTATATAGTTTTAATCTTCTGTGTAAAAAGTTTCCTGCCACATTATTCACTGATTCTGGGGAAGAGTTTGTTGAACGTATGCATGTGCTTCCATGTTAACAAGTTCAAAGTATCTCATATAACTAACACCAATAAGTATGAAATATTTAAGTTATAATGTGTTTGAAGAAGGATTTACAAAGTTCTAAAGTTGTTTTCATTAAATTGTTAAAAAAGATCAATTTTGGTTTTGGTGAAGCAAACACCGTTCTTCTCCCTCCTCTCAATTTGGTTTTGGTCATTAAATTGAATGAAGTTTTTTCTGAAATGTATGATATTGTAATGAAGTGATCTATAATGATTGGTTACATTTTAATGAAGGGTTTTGTGAACTAATTAAGTATTGTCTATTTAATTTGTTTTAAAGTGATGCTAATTAGTTGCTTTGTTTCAGGTGGTATAGGGTTAAATGTTGATGGTTGATGCAGTGCTACATCTTGTGGAAAATGCTCAAGAAGATGAGCTCATTCAAGGTGACATTTAGTATTTCAATGATATTACACTAATATTAACACCTCACGGAATCCAATTAAAATCTCAATCGAATGTGAATAGATTTTTTACAATATTAATGGCTTAACTTGCTTACAGCATTTAAGATGTTTGTTTGAAGGAAAATGGAGTGATTTCCATAAATGGTTGTTCGTAGGAAAATGGAGTGACTTCTCCTGATATGAGAGCAAGTAATGAAACTTTAGTGATTGGAGATCCCAGACAATACCAATAGTGTTGATGGGAGTTTTGGAACACAATAATGTCTGTATTTGATCAGACATAAGTTGCCGCCTTTGATTATAACCGTCTTTCTAAGGTAATGTGATACAACAAATTGTATTCTATTTGATTTTCTAAGGCACATCTAACCTAATATTAATTTAGAAATCTGATTCATGGTTAGGATTTTTGCGTTAGGGATGTGCGCCTACAATATGTACAGAGCTATTGATTATTTGAGAAAATGTCATCTATATGTAATGAAGCACTTAACCCCTATTTTTTCCATACGTACTAAATCATACGAGGTAAGCCAAAGTGAATGAAGTATTTTCTGAAATGTATGATATTTTAATGAAGTGATTATAACAGGGAGAATTGGTGTTGCGAGACAAATACAATTGTTTGTCCCTTTAGTGAAGCAAGAATCACTTAACAATGCAGTGATGATTTTTTATATATTTGATTCGAACATTGGGGGAAGAGTTGTTTCATGGCAAGGCGATAATGTATCTATCGAACAACAATTGTTGTATTTTGTCCAGATGCAAGACGCAGCCAATTGGAACCTCTTCTCTCGAATGTGCGAGAATATGTGAGTCTGAGCCTTCTTTTGTTCATTTGTCTTGGAAATTTAGTTTGATATTAATTGTTTTTGTTAACTTTTGTTTCATTTTCTGTTTTTAAGAAGATTTTGTGGTACAACTACATGATGTTTGCAAATCTCCTTACGAAATACTGTGTATGTTATACTGCTTCTTCATGTTATGTTTATTTGAGGTCATTTCATAGTTTGAGAACAAATATACATGTCTTAATGGCTAACCGTATTTTTTTTGTCTTAGTAGTGGAACAAATGTGTGGGAAAAAAGTGGACCTGAGAAAAGAGGTATATGAGTTGGAGACTAAGTTGAACAAGTGATGGGAATGTGGTACTTTGGCGATAGTATCCTTACTTTGAAAAATCTGTATACAAATTGTTCTTTCGATTTCAACGGAACAAAAATATGGAGGTTTCTTTCTGGGTTGTGGATTACATTTCAAGCGAAAAAGGATGGGGATCTGGTTTTGGATTTGTGGACTCTATTTCAATTTCTGTGTTTTTCTCTTTTTATGTTTATCTTCACGAAACCCAAATTTTTTTCTCTTTTTCTGTCTATTCCCTTTAACAACTTTCCGTCGAATCAGTTGGAGAAATTTTTAACGGTAAGAAACTTTTTCATCTGTTTATTTATTCGTATTTTAATTAGATGTAGTATTTTATGTATATGATGGTTTGATTTCAGCATCATATATTTATTTTTGATGATTTTGTTGATTTTATTTATGTTCCCATTATATTTTTTCTGTTAGATCAATTATAGATATTTTTTTTTGAGTTTTTACTTTGCTGAAGAAATTCAACTGATTGAAATAATTTGTTGCAGAATGTTAACAATAGTTTATTCAATTCACCAGTCTTGCAAAAATCAACTACATGAGTTATCTCCAACCTTAGATAAGTGTGAGCCTTCAAATTGGTGCAATCAAATGCGAAGCATCACTTTTCAAAACAGGTTGTTTGTTTGATTTTGCTTGGATCTCCATTTGATGGGATTTTGTACATCAAAAGAGTAATGTATCAGAACTGGACAATATCCAGGTACCTGTCCTAACTATTCTTTCTCTCTCATCTCATTAATTTTATAATAATTTATTTATGTTCTAATACCTACCCCCATTAGCCACAGTTCATGACAGTAAAGAGTAGTCTAATCATGAACAATAATGATGCAGGCTAGGTAGGTTATAAAGCCAAGGAAAGAGTGGTCTAATCTGAAGGGTTTTTAAAAACAGAGTGTCATAAGATATTAAAGTATAAAGGTAATATCATGCAATATAATAGTCATTTCAATAAATATCAAATAATATAATAGTCATTTCAATAAATATCAAATAATATAATAGTCAATTCAATAAATATCAATTAAGACCTCAATTAATTAAATATTAATTAATATCAAATAATTAATATTAAATATTAAATAATATAATAAAAATCTAAAAATATAGTCATTAGTTAGACTTATTTTTAGTATTCTATAAAATTTGTTTTTCATAATGAAGTTAAAAGTAATATTGGGCTGAGTTGGAAATAAGGTAGCATTGATTGAAAAAAGGCCCACTTTATGTAGTATAAATTGGTATTCATTCATAGTAAAGAAAACCATAACAAGGTATGGTTAGGGGCATTTGTTGGAACTGTACATTAAACAAACACTCCATGGAAACTGCGAAACCCATTTCATCTTCAAGCCGGTAAGCTCTTGATTTTCCTGTCAAGTTATAAAAAAATGTTTTTCTTTTATACCTCATCAATGGTTCAAAGTATGACATTTGTTTTTTATTTCAGATCTTCCTCAGATATCTCAACAAAAGAGGAATGAACTGAACAATATGTTGACAAAGTTGTTGAAGTGCGTCAAGAGGTAGAAGCTGTATCCAGAAATGAAAAAAATGGAAAAGCACGTGCAACTATTCTTGATATATGGAAAGTATGAAAGGCTGCTAAAAGGGGTGTAAACAAAGACATTATTTTGAAAAAATCATCCTTTGGTGAAAGTTCTAAAGTTAATGAGTTTACTGAAAATAAGTTTAACAGGAACCATGTTATTTTTGTGTTAGGGTTAGGTTTTGTAAATGCATGCAGTATTTGATGATACATTTTCGTTTTGGTGATGTTGCATCTATCAATGACATTTTCGTTAGGGTTATGTTTATCAATGACATTTTTGTTTTGCGTTTGGGTTATTTACTTTGTTATTATTAGTTCTGCATGTTGAATGTTATATTTTGTAATTTGTTTCTGAATGTTTTGAAGGGAAGGAAACATAGTCGATGAAGAAAATGAGGAATCGAAAAGCGAATAACACAACGGCGAGAAAGACCAGTCTGATGATGACGACTCAAATGAGGAAGACTTGGAGAAAGAATCTGAAGATGAAAAAGAGGTGGTATTTTACTGGGAAAAGGAAATTTATTTTGGTTATAAGGCTCAGAAAAATGTTCTTGTAAGACCACCTAACTCAACCTATTTTCTAAATAAAATGTATGTTACAAAATGATATTTTGTGGTTTTAAACTTAAATTGTACAGCATTTTTCAAGGGAGGTCACAATGAATTGTCTATTTTGGGATCAAAAAGAAATATTAATAGTTGATGAAGATACTGCTAATACTTACTTAGGAAACATTCACTGTGCAAAGCGAAACGGAAAAAACTTGAAAAAGGAAAAATTTATAGGGACCGGGTGGTATGAGTACGCTAAAAAGAAGAAATTACGAAGAGGTGATAAGATTGGTTTTTCCATACATACTGTCTGTCCAGAAACCATGTATGTATGTCTGTTAAACTGCTGATGGTCTTGAAAGAACTAATGTGTAGCAGTTGATGAATAGGTGGTGCAGCTTTTGTTTTGTTTTTGTATTTGTAGGTGAACCTGGTTTGAATTTGCAGTAATATTTTGGTTTGGTTTTATGAAATAGGTGGCGTGTTGTTTTGTGTAATGTTGGTTTTTCGATTAATATTTTGTTTCAGTACATTTGATGAACAGAAAATTACAAAGACTAAACATTTTATGCATGTACTGATTTGCTTGAAGTACTGAAGAGAGAAAAGTTAAAATACCATTACAGAGTCATCTTAACTAGGCATGGCAATGGGGCGGGTTTAGCTAGCCCCGCACCCGCACCCGCCTCCCTGTTATAGACCCGCCCCCCGCCCCCAAACCCAGTCGGAGGTAAAAATTTAACACCCAGACCCGCCCCCGATAGGAACGGGTTTGCCCGCACCCGCCCCCACCCGCAAAATTTTTTTTAAATAGTAATAAAAATTAACAATTTTATTAAAAACTTAACCATTTTAATAATAAACTTGTTTCTAAAGATGTGAGTTTGAGTGAATGGTGAAAAATGACTAATGAGGTTTTTTAATTACTTGTTCAAAAGTGAATAAGTGTGATATAAAATAATTTAAATATGGCTATTAAAGTAAATATTATAAGACTGGGCGGGGGCGGGGGCGGGTGCGGGCGGGTAGTAGCATCCCCCCGCCCCCGCACCCGCACCCGCAATTACAAACCGGGTTTTACCCGCACCCGCACCTGCACCCAATCAAATCGGATTTCCCCTGTTAATTTCGGGCCGGGTCTGGGCGGGCCCTGGCGGGCCCGGCTTTTCTTGCCATGCCTAATCTTAACATCCTGCTTATAATCTCAACACGTTACAAAATAAATTATTAAATTCTAATTATTTAAAATAAAATATTATGGTAAGTATTTAATTATAAATATTCTATACAAATTGAATAAATTATTAAATTCTAATTCTTTAAAATTAAATATTACTGTAAGTATTTAATTATAAATACTCTATACAAATTGAATAAAAAAGAGTGTAAAATTTGTAACATTTTTTTAAGCTAAGGTTTTATAAGGACAATTTGTTCATTTTAAATTTATAAAATTATAAAAGTTAATATTTTTAACAATCGACTATTTTACTTAATTGACGTCTAAAAAATAAAAATTTATCAATAGAAAAATAAAAAATTTATGAAAAAAAAAAGATGTTGAACAATTGATATAATATTTTGAAAATTTAAAAAAAATAATGCACCAGGAAAATTATAATGTGACAATTTTTACAATTTGTTTCTTTTAACTTATGTTAGAATAATTCGATAATTAACTTTGTAAAATATTTAATAGATTTGAAAAAATAACATACAATTATTTATACACATGACAAAAAAAAATAATATTGTTATAAACAGATATAACTTAACTACTGATGCAAATATTGAAAAATAGAAATTTATCAACTTTTTTATGAACGGGCATAACTTTAATTTTGATTCAATTTTTTGTACAGACGAAAAAAATATTATTGTTATAAAATGACACAACTTTAATTTTGATTCAAATGTTTTTGTATACGAAAAATGTAACACCCTCATATAAAATCCATACATCAAAGCATAAATTATATATATGAATCCAAGTATTTGGTATTGAAATACAATAAGTTCCTAGTTAACACATTATATACATAAATGCCTCTAATACAACACAAAACTAAGGCATTACATATACAAGATGTTCCAACATGATAAAAACTAAGAACTAGATCAATGCAATGATCTCAAAATAAAACGTCGTAGCGGAAGCCATGCCATCTCAAAACCTACGGACCAAAAGGAAAAGTCAAACCACTTTATCCTTACCCGTCGCCGAACCTGCAGAACCTGTGATGTAAACAACAACAGTGGGGTGAGATACATCAAATCTCAGTGAGTTCCCTATCCTATGGATTCTCTCGGGTTATTTACGGTTCTAACAATCCTAACTCAAGTCCGGGGAAGGGAAGGACTCTTGAGTTCACACTTGATAATCTCACACTATATGGAAACATGACATGAGTTCACTAACTCACCACATCATTAATCGATAACCGGTACCAAGGCATCTCCTCTTCCCGTCCGCTTCTACGTCTAGAAGGCGACCCGAGTCATAGATCCTTGTAGTTACTTGGTATACAATTGGATTCGGGATCACCGGCCTGTTAACCGTGAACCGTCACTTCTCATGGCCTGTTAACCATCACAAGTCTCGTACCCATGCACGGGCTTCCAATTGTACTACTCGTAGGGCATCAAACCTACCAAGTAAAACCTGCCTGCACTTCAGAGGAGCTCGAGACTCATGAAGGCCTTTCAAGGGCAATACAAATAAAATGGTTACGATTACATGATAAATACCACACAAAACAAGGTATACGACAATTGCCTCGGCCCTAAGGCCTCAAGGCCTTTCTTATCCTTCAATCCATAACGTTAACCTCATGTTCCATACTAGTGTTTCCAACTTCTAAAGTTTCCTATAGTTCATAAGGGGTTTTCCTCACTCTTACTATTTTCCTTTTTATCTTTCATGCATTTTTAATCACAACATGTTAACAACCATAGATTAGGCAAAACCTACCTTATTAGGGTAATAGAATAACTTAACACAATTAAAACATAGTCCACATAAAATTATCAAATGATTTCCACTTCGAGTTTCCTCCGATTATTTAATCGGCCAATAAAATCGACAATCCTTATCATCATCATAAAGATCATTTCTCCAGCTTTCTATCGATATGCTGAACATCCAAAACGGACAACCGGATCAAAAGATATGGCGAACACAAGTTAAGAAAACAACACAGCTCGCCCCAGGTTCGCTAGGCGAACGAGCTGGCGAGCCTTCGCCTTCGCCTTCGCTAGGCGAGCAAGCTGGCGAGTAATTAAACAGAAAACTCCCAGACCTAAAACACCATAAGTTCGCTAGGCGAACATCTGGCGAACCTTCGCCTCCACCTTCGCTAGGCGAATGTGCCACCGAGCACCTAGGCAGTAAGTTCCCACATTCAAAACCCACTAAGTTCGCTAGGCGAACATGCCAGCGAACCTTCGCTAGGCGAACGTTCTGGTTCGCTAGGCAAACCCTCGATTGCTGTTCGCTGGGACTCGCCCCAGGTTCGCTAGGCGAAGCAAGCGAAACAGAACCTCTCCCAGCTGCTGTTCTCCACTTCCAACTCTCATTTCTCCATCAAAAACATTACCCAACATCACACAACAGTCAATACATAATGCAAACATGATAACAAGCTTATAACAACATTTATAGCAAGATTCAACCATAAAATTCCACATTTCCATAATCTAACCTAAATCCAAAAACTCCCTAGAGTTCTCTAACAATGGTCCTAACTAGAACCCACCTCAAAATAGAGCAAGATGAAGACGATTGAGAAGTTTGGATGAAGTTTGGATGATGATCTTGATTGTTCTTGAGCTTTTCTTCCAATTTCCTCTTCTCCTCTTTTTCTCTCCTTCCTTTCCTTTCTTCTTCCTTTCTTTCTATCTTTTTCTTTTGTTTGGAAAGTGAGAGGAAAAGGATTCACATAGTAAAGTTAGTATTAGAAATAATACTACTAAATGTCCAAAAAGTCTCTTAAGTCCAAAATTAAATAAATGTCTCCGAAACAAATAATATCTATTGGATCAATCCTAAGTACCGAAGTTACTCTAATTATTTTATCAAATAATTTCTCAGAGCAACCGGACTCAGTTAATCACAATGCAATATTATTCGGCGTAATAAAATACGGGGTATTACATCTTCCCCCCCTTAAATAGAAATTCGCCCTCGAATTTAAAAATTACCTGAACAGATAAGGGTAGGCATCTCGCATTTCCGATTCCAGTTCCCAAGTTGCATCCCCTGGATGCGTTACATCCCACTGCACCTTAACAAGAGGAATATCCTTGTTCCTTAATACCTTCGTTTCTCTTCCCACAATGCGGCTCGGTTGAGGTTCAAACGTCAAATCCGCTTCTATTTCAATAGTATCCGGTAGAATCGGTTGAAGAGGATCTGGAACAAATTTCCGAAGCTGAGATACATGAAAAACATCATGCATTTCCGACAGAGAAGGCGGCAAGGCCAACCTGTACGCTACTTCACCAATCCTTTCTAAAATTTGATACGGTCCTACGTATCTCGGGCTTAACTTGCGTGACTTAAATGGTCCTTTCAATCTCAATCTAGGAGTAACTTTCAAAAACACATGGTCACCTTCTTCAAATTCTAGAGGTCTCCTTCGATTGTCTGCATAACTCTTTTGTCGATCTTGGGCTTGCTTAATTTTCTCGCGAATCATTCGAATCTTTTCTGTAGTCTCTTGGATGATTTCGAGTCCTAAGATTCTATCTTCCCCAACTTCCGTCCAACACAAGGGTGTTCTACATTTTCGCCCATACAACACTTCATACGGAGCCATACCGATACTAGCATGATAACTATTGTTATAGGAAAACTCAATCAATGGTAGAAGTTCTTTCCAATTCCCTTTACTTTCTAACACACAAGCTCTCAACATATCTTCCATCGTTTGTATCGTTCGCTCAGTCTGTCCATCCATCTGCGGATGATTAGACGTGCTCAAACGCAACTCCGTCCCCATAGCTTGTTGAAAGACTTTCCAAAACCTTGAGGTAAACTTCGGATCTCTGTCCGACACAATATTAGAAGGAATACCGTGCAATCTTACAATTTCCGCAATAAACAACCTCGCAAGATGACTTGCCTTGAAAGTAGTCTTCACGGCCAAGAAGTGCGCTGATTTCGTTAGTCGATCCACAATCACCCAAATCGAATCATAACCACCTTGCGTACGGGGCAAACCTACTGCAAAGTCCATAGAAATGCTATCCCATTTCCAAACTGGAATTTCTAAAGGTTGCAACATACCGCCCGGTCTTTGGTGTTCAATCTTAACCTATTGGCACACTGCACATTCTGACACATACATCGCAACATCCTTTTTCATTCCGGCCCACCAATAGTCCTTCTTCAAATCTTGATACATCTTCGAAGAACCAGGATGTATCGTAAAAGTACCTTTATGAGCTTCATCCAAAATCTTTCTTCTTAACATTACATCATTCGGAACACAAATTCGTTGGCCGAATATGATAATTCCGTCGGTAGCCTGAATAAAACCCGGTAGGAGTAACACTTCTTGCAACTTCTCATCTGCCATTTGACCTTGGTGAATCTCAACTCTCAAGGTAGAATTGACATTCAAATTTCCCATAATCACACCATCTTGGGTCCATACAAACTGAAGATTAAGATCTCTAAAATTTTCTAACAATGCATACTCCAAAACCATCAATTTCGCGCCATGCACTAATTTCCGACTTAACGCATCTGCTACCTTATTTGCTTTTCCTGGATGATACTTCAAATCTAAATCATAATCTTTTAAGTACTCCATCCATCTTCGTTGTCGCATATTTAACTCCTTTTGGTCAAATAAATATTTCAAACTCTTATGGTCACTGAACATTTCAAAACGTACGCCATACAAATAATGTCGCCACACCTTTAGTGTAAAAATAACCGCCGCCAATTCCAAATCGTGAGTTGGATAATTCTGTTCATGAATTTTCAATTGTCAGGAGGCATAAGCTACTACTTGACCACCTTGCATCAGGACACCTCCCAATCCCATTTTAGAAGCATCACAAAACACTTCATAAGAGTTGTTAGGATCAGGAATGATTAACACCGGAGCCGTTGTCAATCTCTCCTTCAACTTCATGAAACTTTGCTCACAACCTGAATCCCACTCAAAAGCAAAATCCTTACGAGTAAGCTTCGTCATCGGTAAAGCTAACTTAGAGAAACCTTCAATGAACCTCCTATAGTAACCTGCCAGCCCTAAGAAGCTTCTGACTTCTGAGGCATCTCTCGACCTTTCCCAATTTGTCACTGCTTCTACCTTCGACGGATCCACCGCTACACCACCCTGGGATATAACGTGACCAAGAAACTTAACTTCTGCCATCCAAAATTCACACTTATTTAATTTAGCAAAAAGTTACTTCTCTTGCAACACAGATAACACAATTCTCAGATGTTCCTCGTGCTCTTGTGAAGTACGAGAATAAATAAGAATATCGTCAATGAAGATTACCACGAACTAGTCCAAGTAAGCTTGAAATATTCGGTTCATGTAATCCATAAAAATGGCTGGAGCATTTGTCACACCGAAAGGCATCACTAAGAATTCGTAATGGCCATAACGGGTCCTAAATGCAGTCTTAGGTACATCGGAACTCTTCACTCGGATTTGGTGATAACCCGACCTCAAATCAATTTTTGAGAACACGCAGGCTCCTTTCAATTGATCCAAAAGGTCGTCTATCCTGGGCAAGGGATACTTATTCTTAATGGTGACTTTATTCAACTGACGATAATCGATGCACATCCGCATCCCACCGTCCTTCTTCTTCACCAGTAGAACAGGGGCTCCCCACGGAGAAACACTAGGCCGCACGAAATGTTTCGCCATGAGTTCTTCTAACTGGTCCTTTAATTCCCTTAACTCCTTCGGTGCCATCCGATACGGAGAAACGGATATAGGAGCCGTTCCCGGTACCAGGTCAATAGAAAATTCCACTTCCCTCTCCGGAGGAAGAGAAGTGACATCTTCGGGGAAAACTTCAGAAAATTCGCAAACTACGGGAATGTCCATAACCTGAAGGTCGCTACTCCCTTCCTTAGTGAGAACCAATATAACCGAATCCTCTTCTTCAAACAAGAGATTTATCATACCAACCGTACCTTCTAGAATAGTTGTTAAAACATCCTTTGGTGTAGCCTCAATAGACGGAATGATGATAAGCTTTTCCTCACACCCAATAAATACCGAATTAGCAGAAAGCCAATCCATTCCCAAAACGACATCCACTTTCTTAAGCGGTAGACAAATAAGGTCAATCTGAAAAACTCTATCATTCACAGATAGCACACAATTTTCACACATCAAAGGCGTCTCAACCATTTCATCCATGGCGGTAGTGACCACCATAGGAGGAGACAAAGAAACAGACCGCAACCCAAGTCGCTTCATACATTGCACTGATACAAAAGAATGTGTAGCTCCGCAATCAAATAAAACAAAGCAAGGAAATCCGTTAACTAAGCACGTACCGGCAATCAATGAATTGTCACTCTTCTTCTTCCTTGCATCCAATGTGTAAACCCTTCCTTGTGGTTGAATCCTATTCTGAGGGCAATCTTTCTTCATATGACCCACCTTTTGACATTGGAAACACCTTACCCCTCCCAAACCACACCTTCCGAAATGATTCTTGCCACAAGTGCGACACACCGGAGGTGTACTCGCCCTTGTATCTTGCACCTGTTTCCCCTTGAAGGATTGTGGCCTAGGTCTAAATGATTGGTTAGACCTTCCACGATCGCCTTGAGTTACCCGACTTGCTGCACTTTCATCTCGAACCTTTTTCAAACTATGTTCTGCCACATGGCATTGTCTCAACACTTCAGCATAAGTAGTGAACTCTCTCTGAGACACACTATGAGATATTTCAGCTCTTAATCCAAACAGAAACTGGTCTATTTTCCATTTTTCATTAGGAGCATACATAGCCTGCCTAGAATAAGCAGCCATGTCTTCAAACTTCTCAGCATAACTGGCCACAGTCATGCTACCTTGTCTTAGCTGCTGGAATTCAAATTCCTTCTGAGTCCTTAATGAACTCGGAAAATATTTCTCCATGAAAACAACTTTGAACTGTTCCCAAACCTTAGGTACTTCTTGAACAGTCATCAAAGCCGAAGCGCTCTCCCACCATCTCATAGCGGGACCCTTTAGAGAATGAGAAGCAAACAACACCTTGTTCTCCTCACTACACTGGACTATCAAGAAAATCCTTTCCATACCTGAAATCCATTCGTGAGCCTTCACGGGATCTAATCCACCTTGAAATTCCGGAGGATTCATGCGGATAAAGTCCCGGAAATTCCCACCTACAGCTTCGGGAACCACTACTTGAGGATGCGGACCTCCATTCATTTGTTGCACCATCTGTTGCATGAATAGATTCTGTTGTTGTTGCATCTGTTGCATGAACTGATACAACGGAGCATTACCATCGCCAACCGGCGGAGTCGTCCCTTGAGGAGTGGTGCGGGGCCTACCACGAGGGTTTCTACGTCCATCAGCCATGTTCCTAAAGGTCATACAAATAGAATTAAGTTGATCAGGCTCAATGCCATAAATATAACGCTCAAGACCCATGGCGACACAACGTATATGAAACGGAAAGAAACACTTATACTATTTCATGGCTAGGTCGAGGATACGACCTGCTTTGATACCAACTGTAACACCCACATATAAAATCCATACATCAAAGCATAAATTATATATATGAATCCAAGTATTTGGTATTGAAATACAATAAGTTCCTAGTTAACACATTATATACATAAATGCCTCTAATACAACACAAAACTAAGGCATTACATATACAAGATGTTCCAACATGATAAAAACTAAGAACTAGATCAATGCAATGATCTCAAAATAAAACGTCGTAGCGGAAGCCATGCCATCTCAAAACCTACGGACCAAAAGGAAAAGTCAAACCACTTTATCCTTACCCGTCGCCGAACCTGCAGAACCTGTGATGTAAACAACAACAGTGGGGTGAGATACATCAAATCTCAGTGAGTTCCCTATCCTATGGATTCTCTCGGGTTATTTACGGTTCTAACAATCCTAACTCAAGTCCGGGGAAGGGAAGGACTCTTGAGTTCACACTTGATAATCTCACACTATATGGAAACATGACATGAGTTCACTAACTCACCACATCATTAATCGATAACCGGTACCAAGGCATCTCCTCTTCCCGTCCGCTTCTACGTCTAGAAGGCGACCCGAGTCATAGATCCTTGTAGTTACTTGGTATACAATTGGATTCGGGATCACCGGCCTGTTAACCGTGAACCGTCACTTCTCATGGCCTGTTAACCATCACAAGTCTCGTACCCATGCACGGGCTTCCAATTGTACTACTCGTAGGGCATCAAACCTACCAAGTAAAACCTGCCTGCACTTCAGAGGAGCTCGAGACTCATGAAGGCCTTTCAAGGGCAATACAAATAAAATGGTTACGATTACATGATAAATACCACACAAAACAAGGTATACGACAATTGCCTCGGCCCTAAGGCCTCAAGGCCTTTCTTGTCCTTCAATCCATAACGTTAACCTCATGTTCCATACTAGTGTTTCCAACTTCTAAAGTTTCCTATAGTTCATAAGGGGTTTTCCTCACTCTTACTATTTTCCTTTTTATCTTTCATGTATTTTTAATCACAACATGTTAACAACCATAGATTAGGCAAAACCTACCTTATTAGGGTAATAGAATAACTTAACACAATTAAAACATAGTCCACATAAAATTATCAAATGATTTCCACTTCGAGTTTCCTCCGATTATTTAATCGGGCAATAAAATCGACAATCCTTATCATCATCATAAAGATCATTTCTCCAGCTTTCTATCGATATGCTGAACATCCAAAACGGACAACCGGATCAAAAGATATGGCGAAAACAAGTTAAGAAAACAACACAGCTCGCCCCAGGTTCGCTAGGCGAACGAGCTGGCGAGCCTTCGCCTTCGCCTTCGCTAGGCGAGCAAGCTGGCGAGTAATTAAACAGAAAACTCCCAGACCTAAAACACCATAAGTTCGCTAGGCGAACATCTGGCGAACCTTCGCCTCCACCTTCGCTAGGCGAATGTGCCAGCGAGCACCTAGGCAGTAAGTTCCCACATTCAAAACCCACTAAGTTCGCTAGGCGAACATGCCAGCGAACCTTCGCTAGGCGAATGTTCTGGTTCGCTAGGCGAACCCTCGATTGCTGTTCGCTGGGACTCGTCCCAGGTTCGCTAGGCGAAGCAAACGAAACAGAACCTCTCCCAGCTGCTGTTCTCCACTTCCAACTCTCATTTCTCCATCAAAAACATTACCCAACATCACACAACAGTCAATACATAATGCAAACATGATAACAAGCTTATAACAACATTTATAGCAAGATTCAACCATAAAATTCCACATTTCCATAATCTAACCTAAATCCAAAAACTCCCTAGAGTTCTCTAACAATGGTCCTAACTAGAACCCACCTCAAAATAGAGCAAGATGAAGACGATTGAGAAGTTTGGATGAAGTTTGGATGATGATCTTGATTGTTCTTGAGCTTTTCTTCCAATTTCCTCTTCTCCTCTTTTTCTCTCCTTCCTTTCCTTTCTTCTTCCTTTCTTTCTATCTTTTTCTTTTGTTTGGAAAGTGAGAGGAAAAGGATTCACATAGTAAAGTTAGTATTAGAAATAATACTACTAAATGTCCAAAAAGTATCTTAAGTCCAAAATTAAATAAATGTCTCCGAAACAAATAATATCTATTGGATCAATCCTAAGTACCGAAGTTACTCTAATTATTTTATCAAATAATTTCTCAGAGCAACCGGACTCAGTTAATCACAATGCAATATTATTCGGCGTAATAAAATACAGGGTATTACAAAAAAATACTATTGTTATAAACGGGCACAACTTTAATTTTGGTTCACATTTTTTTATATATGAAAAAAATACTATTCATTTAAATGGACACAACTTAAATTTATATTCAAATATTTTGTTTATATAACGTAAAATACTAATGTTATAAACGGGGACAACTATACTTTTGATTCAAATATTTTTAGAAAACAAAAATAATACCACTGTTATAAACGGGGACAACTTCAATTTTGATTCAAATTTTTTATATACCAAAAAAATTTTGTTGTTTTAAAAGGGCATAACTTTTATTTTCATTTAAATTTTTTTATATAACATAAAAAACTACTCTTATAAACGGGGACAACTATAATTTCGATTCAAATACTTTTATATACGCAAAAATACTATTGTTATAAACGGGGATAACTTTAATTTTGATTCAAAAATTTTTATATATGAAAAAATACTATTCATTTAAACGGACGCAACTTAAATTTATATTCATTTTTTTTATATAACGTAAAATAATAATGTTATAAACGGGGACAACTATACTTTTAATTCAAATATTTTTAGAAAGCGAAAATAATACCACTGTTATAAACGGGGACAACTTCAATTTTGATTCAAATTTTTTATATACCAAAAAAATTTTGTTGTTTTAAAAGGGCATAACTTTTATTTTCATTTAAATTTTTTTATATAACATAAAAAACTACTCTTATAAACGGGGACAACTATAATTTTGATTCAAATACTTTTATATACGCAAAAATACTATTGTTATAAACGGGGATAACTTTAATTTAGATTCAAATTTTTTTATATACAAAAAAAATACTACATGTTATAATCCGCACAACATTTTCTTATACTTACCAATACAAATTTGTAATTTCAATCATATTTGTTTTTTTATAATTTTACCATTTTTCTTTTCAATTTGATTAACAAATACGCGTCCATAACATAAAATTCTCGAACAGACAGGCCCGTGCGAACGCACGGGTTAGTTACTAGTTAATTAGAAAAGATTTTAATTTTAACATAAAAGGTTTTATTATTATTATTTTTAAGAATTATTATATCAAAAGTTATTATTTATTTTTAAAGAAAAAGAGTTAAAGGCGTATCTTATTTAAAAGGATTAAATTTAAAGTTTTAATAAAAAGGTTTTATTTATTATCTAAAAGAAGGCCTAAATTTGTATAAAAGGTTTCATTTTACATGACAAAAATTAATTTTAGAATTTCTTTACTATTTTCTAAAAGAAAATTATATTTTTATTTCTATAAAAAAAGGTTTTATTTTGGTAAAAGGTTTGTTAATTTAAAAAAGATATTGTATTAAGTTTTAAAAAAGGTTTAAGGAAAGAAAAGAATTTACACTATTCAAGAAAAAGTTGTTTTTTATAAAAAGTTTTAATTTTTCTAAACGGTTATAATAACATCCAAATAAAAAAATATTTTTTTTTTTACCTTAAGGAAAAATGTTTTAATTTTTAGGGTGAGTTTTGTTTTAATTAATTTAAAAATGATATTAGTTATTAAAAGAAAAGGGTTATTTAAAAAGTTAAAATAAAAATAAAAAGATAGATTAAACGGAGAGCTCAGGCGTTATGAGGGAGAGAGGGTCCACGATGGATCCTCAGATCTCAACCGTTGATGCCATCACAGCGAGATAGGATTGATGAGATGGCGAGGGTGTATGGTGGATTTCGTGAGGTGAGTGTATGTTATCAAAGGATAAAAAAAGAAAATGAAAGAAAACAGAAACACTCTTCCTCCCCGTCAAAACGCTCTCGTCTCTCTCCTTTCAACTCTCTCTCGTTTCATCTCAAATGGGTTTCAGAGAAAACCTAATCCTCGCCACCGCACACTAGGCTCTTCTCACACGCGAATCCTAAGTCAACAACGGCAACAAATAGAAACCCAAATCCCGCAAAAACCCTAAATCCCCAATCCACTATAATTTGAAGATTACAGATTACAACAGGATAAAACAATGGACAAGGAAAGAAGAGGATTGTCGACGGTTGAAGGCGAGGAAAAGTGACCGCAATCTCAAAATCTCCGCTCCAGATAAGTCTCCTTCTCCTTTTCGTGTGTGTTCTGAATTTGTTGTTGCTTTGAATTTGTGAATTCCGGCACTGCTATAGGTGTTTGTGTATGGATTATTCGTGTTATGAATGATATTATGCTCCCCTGCTACTGTTTACGTGTTTGTATGGAGTCCTCTGGTTCAATTTAGTGTATGTGTGTCTGGTTTTGAAATTTGTTGGCGCGTGTGAATCTCTACCAAGCCATGTGTATGCTCCTGAAGGTGTCGTGGTATTTTGTCTAATGTGAAATGGATTGTTGATAAGTGATTTTCTGGTTTGTGGTTTGATATGGGTGTGATGTAGGATCTTGTGAATGGTTTGGTATTTGGTTGATTTGTTATGCTCCTCCTCTGCTGCGTGTTGTTTGTGCTTTATATAGACTTAGGAAAAAGAACCTGTTGAAAGTTAATTAATTGAGTGTCTAAACATGTCTTGCTAGTTTTAGGAAAGTTTTCGAAATTGTGTCTGATGTGTTTATTTGGTTTTAGAAAGCAATTGATACTGTCTACAATCTGTTGGTTTTATTTTGGAAGGAAATTGTGTTGTCTGATATTGGCTTTGGAAAGTTTTTAAGGGTTGTTTGAAGTTGTCTTCTCAAATTAGGAAACTTTCAATTGTTGACTGATGCTTGTTTTGTGATGATTTGGAAATGTTAATTGCTAATGATGTCTGATCATTTCGTAATGTTGTATTCTTGCAGATATGGAAATGAGTAGCAGCGCTTGCACTTTGCTCAATGGACTTGCCTATATAGTAAGTTACAAAGGACCACTAGAATAAACAAGTAGCAGAACATGGTCAAAGCGGTTTGTTTCAAAGCTTGCAGAGACAAAACTTTCCAACTTTGACGCCATGTACCTCTTCATGCGTCTGAACGTTTTGGAATCGCAGATATTAGCTAGGAACTACTTTCTTCAAATCAATGGTGTTATTTTCCCACAAGCTCAATGTTGTTATTTTTCTTTATATGCAACAATGTTCTTGTATTAATATTCTTGAAATGATGAATATGGGTGAGGTGGGATTTAAACTTGTTTGCAATCCCTGATAATAATTTTTTTTTGTACCTTATACTTTTGAACTTGGATGAATGGCATAGAATTGACTAGAACCTGCATTATGAATTGATTTTTCAAGTACCTCCTTTTGGAGATTTTGTGAATGTCTCTTGTGTAATTTTATTTGGACAATCCTTCTCGAGCTTAGAATATTGAAAACTTGTTAGAAATTGAATTTTAGTGTTTGAGCTTGAATTTCATGTTTGGGATTGAACATCCCATCTTTTGCACTTTTGCCAATCTTAGTCTTCTTGAGTTTGAAGTCAAACGGGTTTTGGCTTGTAAATCTTGAATTACTATGCCTCTAAAATAAGTGTTTTGCATCCTTGAAAAAAATGAATTTAAAATTTTACTCTTGGTAAAACTCTTGGACTGAAGTACATCTTCATGTATTCAAATTTAATTCTTTGATTTGCACTCTAACTCTTGAACCTCAAACTTAAAGCCTTGAATTTTGTGACAATTTGAACCCTTATGAATAAAAAAAAGTAGCTTGTTCTTAAGGCTTGGAAATTCAACATAAATTGAATTCAAAGAATATTGTATGCCGTGAAGCTTCAAACTAAAACATTAATCCTTGTGATAGGTTCTAGATAAAGGCCTCTTGATCATAGTTCCAATAAAACTTGCACTTTAAGAAGAGAGATATGCATCCCATAAAACACGTGTCATTCATAGATATTGCGAATTTGATTAAACCTTTCCAAACAATATGAACTTGTATATTGATATCTAGATCTTGAATTTGGAAATCCATCCTTGGATAATGAGTTTTGTAACCAAGTCTTGAGAATTTGTGAGAGTTTCAAACTCCTGCCAATGGTCAAAGTAACTTGAACCTTTTACTCTCCATCGATCTTCAATCTTGCTTGAAGTAATCCTGACAACTTTAAGAATATAAAATTCGAACCAAATGAATTAGAAATGTAGGAATCTTCAAATTGATTTTGTAAACATGTGATAAAATAAGAGGGACTTGATTTTGCATCTTGGGATCCAAGCTTCTAATTCTTTCCAAATTGAACTTTCCTTGATGAACCATTATTTAAGAACATAGAGCATCAACTATCTCAATCTTGAGGAGCTTACAGAGGGGGGAAAGATGCCATCTTGCAGTATAACTTTTCCACACAACCAGTGACCTGCTTTTAGGGACCGGTCAGAGGGTATAAGGACATAGTATTCTGTGAGGGGAAAGCTGAGGAGTCTGAAGGAAGAGAGACTTGGTAATGGTTTAGGAATCAAAAGGGTGAGGGCACAATCACACAGGAGTCCATACACAATCTCGCAAAGACCAGAGAATCTCCACAAACACACACACAACACAGCCTTCAAGACCTTGAATCTTCTGCAACAGCACCTGTCCTTAAAAAAACAGACAAAGCTTGATAAAACGGTTAGTTATGCACGAATGATTGACCTAGGATGTTATGCCAAGAGCAAAGCGGGAATCTTAGGGTCAAAAATTAGGGTGTGACAGATGCCCCTATTTAAGTTTCTCCTATTCGGAGATATGGAGATTGAAATCTCCATCTCGACGAGATAGGAGAGACTTAAATATAAACATGCACAATTTTTGGCCCTAAGATGCCACAAAATGCACATGTTATGGTATGAGATGATATGATATGCAAGACAGAGATCATGTGAGGAATAATGTCACATGGGATAACTAGAGTTGAAACACAAAGAAAGAAAGACCCGACGAGGACGACTTACAAAGCAAGACTCCACGGGGAAAGATCTAACTCCACCGGGGGAAAAGACTACCAACTGACAATCACAAAGTATCCTAAACATCAGGGTGTTGAACTTGCGATGAAATCTTCTAACAAAATCTACTTGAGGATCCTGCTATCGTGGTCAACCAGAGGAATCTCCAAGATATATCAACTGGAGGAGTCTTGTAATACCCATATATACATACATGCATCAAATCATATATTATACATGAAAAGTACATTTGGTACTGAAATACATAAGTTCCTAGTAACACTGTATACATAAAAATGCCCAAAGCAACCTAAAACCAAACACTGGAATGTTATATGTACAAAATGTTCAAAAGATAAAACTAAGAACTAGATCCCTAAGGATCTCAAAAGACTCCACAACGGAAGCAAAACCAACAGCTAAGCAAGGATAGTCACACAGCCTTATCCTTACCCTTCGCGGAACCTGCAGAACCTGTGATGTAAACAACAACAGTGGGGTGAGATACATCAAATCTCAGTGAGTTCCCTATCTTAAAGTCCTATCGGCTCTACAAGGTTCTAATACACCTAACTCAAGTCAAAAGGGAAAGGAAATGACTTTGAGTACACACACTACAAAAGTATCCACACCGGTGAGCCTGTTAACTCACCCAAGTACCAAAGTACGGCCTGAGCCTGTTAGCTCAAGAATCTCACAAATCAATAACCATACCAAGGCATCCCCTTTTCCCGCCCGCTTCTACGTCTAGAAGACGACCCGAGTCATGGATCCTCGAAATTACTTGGCATACGAAATGGATTCGGGAACAACGGCCTGTTAGCCGTGAACCGTCACTTCTCATGGCCTGTTAACCATCACAAGTCTCTACCCTTAGGTTCCATTCGTACTAAATGCGGGAATCAAACCTGCCAAGTAATGGTGCACATGTTTCAGAGGAGCTCGAGACCCATGAAACGCACTATCAATAATAACCGGTTACGATTACACAATACACACGCCTCGGCCTTACTTGCACGAGCGTTGTCACTATTCCATTACACACACAACATTGTTTAGGGTAAGTCCTCACTCTACCTAATTCATATTTTAACATGCATATAATCAAACATGTTTAATAATCAGAGTATAGGCAATTAAGCATCAATCAACTAATAGAAACACATAATTCAGCATTTTACAAGTACACCCCATTCACAGTTCCTTCCGATTTATTTAATCGGGTAATAATCAGATAATTCTCACCACCATTAGCTAGAGGATACTCATAGCTTCACAACGATACCAAGAATACTCACATAGGATAAACGAGTCAAAAGTTATGGACATAACACGAAATGGTATCGCGAAAAGACACCATTCTGCACCCTCCTGGCCGTACGCGTACTGCCCTAAGCCATACGCGTATTGCCAAGCTGGCTCGCCCAGCTATACGCGTATTGCCCAAGGTCATACGCGTATGGGCAGAGGCTATTTTCCTTCAAAATTCCCTTTTAAAATTCCAATACGCATACTACCATGACTCATACGCGTATTGCCTTGCCCGTACGCATAACACCCAAATTCCTTCACATCCATACGCGTATTGCCCAACCCAATACGCGTATGGCCCTGCGTGATACGCGTATGGGCAGATGAAACCCAGAATTTTTCCTGCAGCAAAAGTCTGCTACGGGTTGATTCAATTCAACCCCAAAATCTCATTTTTCCAATCAGAAATACACCAAAATATGCTATAATCATAACAACCAGTATCACATACAATCAATGATTGAATTTCAGCAGTTAAACTATGATTCTAATGTAAAATTTCACCTTTCCTACAATATCAAACTAACTCTAAAACTCAAGTAAACCTTAATCTAAAGGGTCTAACTAGAACCCACCTGGATTACTAGATGAGGAGGTTGAAGCTGAGATGAAAAGATGAAGATTGGTTGAGGATTGATGATCTAGAGCTCTTGGGAGAATTTCTCTTCTTTTCTCCTTCCTTTCCTTTTCTTTTCTCTATGTTTCTATCTATTTCCAAATAAGGCAACGAAAAGAAAAATATACAAGAACAATTAATTGGTAATACTACTAACTATCCAAATTATCTCTAATGCACCAATTAAGAAAATTCCAAGTTTAGTTAATATTAAATCTAATTAATCCGAGTTCATCAGTTTACTCTAATTATTTTATCCAGTAATTGCTCAGAGTACCCCAGAACCCAGTTGATCATACTAATATCATCCAAAACGTTCACAAAGTTTATGGGGTATTACATCCTCCCCCCCTTAAATAGAAATTCGCCCACGAATTTAAAACAATTACCTGAAAAGATGAGGATAAACCTCCAGCATTTCTGATTCCAATTCCCAAGTCGCATCGCCTGGGTGCGTCTCATCCCATTGGACTTTAACAAGAGGAATCTCTTTATTCCGTAACACTTTAGTTTCCCTTCCTGTGATACGACTCGGCTGAGGCTCAAATGTCAAATCAGCTTCTATCTCAATTGTATCCGGTAAAACTGGCTGAAGAGGATCTGTAAACAAATTTCCGAAACTGAGATACATGAAAAACGTCGTGCATCTCTGACAGAGAAGGCGGTAAGGCTAATCTGTAAGCTACTTCCCCAATTCTTTCCAAAATCTGATACGGTCCTACGTATCGTGGACTTAACTTCCGCGATTTAAATGGTCCTTTCAATCTCAATCTCGGAGTAACCTTTAAAAATACATGATCACCCTCATCAAACTCCAACGGTCTCCTACGGTTGTCCGCATAGCTTTTCTGACGGTCTTGGGCTTGTTTTATCTTCCCCCGAATCATTCTAATCTTTTCCGTAGTCTCGTGGATAATCTCGGGTCCCAAAATCCTATCATCGCCTACCTCCGTCCAACACAATGGCGTTCTACAGTTCCTACCATACAACGCCTCATAAGGTGCCATACCAATACTTGCGTGATAATTGTTATTATAAGAGAATTCGATCAACGGCAAAAGTTCTCTCCAATTTCCCCCACTTTCAAGCACACAAGCTCTTAACATGTCTTCCATGGTTTGTATTGTCCGTTCCGTCTGACCGTCTGTTTGCGGATGGTTTGACGTACGCAAACACAACCTCGTTCCCATGGCTTGTTGAAAAGCTCTCCAAAATCTGGAAGTAAATTTTGGATCTCTATCCGAAACAATACTAGTAGGAATACCATGCAATCTCACTATCTCTGAAATAAACAACCTTGCGAGATTACTCGCCTTGTAGGTAGTTTTCACAGCTAAAAAATGTGCGGATTTCGTTAACCGGTCCACAATTACCCAAATTGATTCATAACCACCTTGCGCATGAGGTAATCCCACTGCGAAGTCCATCGAAATACTATCCCATTTCCACATCGGAATTTCTAAAGGTTGCAACAAGCCACCCGGCTTTTGGTGCTCAATCTTCACTTGTTGGCACACCGCACATTCCGACACAAACACCGCAATATCTCTTTTCATCCCGGACCACCAATAGTCCCCCTTTAAATCTTGATACATCTTTGAAGCACCAGGATGTATAGTAAAAGTACCCTTATGCGCTTCCTCCAAAATCCTTCGTTTTAGCTCCGTATTGTCCGGAACACAAATCCTTTGGTTAAACGAAATGACTCCGTCGGTAGCTCGCACAAAACCCGGTTGAGTCAACAATTCTTGTAACTTCTCATCCAACCCTTGCTCTTGTTGGATTTCTTCCCTGAGAGTATAAATGATATTCAAATTTCCCATAACTACATAATCAGGAGTCCAATTAAATTGAAGATCTAGATCTCTAAACTTTTCCATTAAGGCATACTCTAACATCATCAACTCGGCACTATGCAACTCTTTCCTGCTCAAAGCATCCGCCACCTTGTTCGCTTTACCTGGATGGTACTTTAGTTCCAAATCATAATCCTTCAAATACTCCATCCACCTCCTTTGACGCATATTCAATTCCTTCTGATCAAATAAGTACTTTAAGCTCTTGTGGTTACTAAACATCTCAAAACGTACACCATACAAATAGTGACGCCACACTTTCAATGTAAAAACAACTGCCGCCAATTCTAAATTATGCGTCGGGTAATTCTCTTCATGGACTTTCAACTGTCGCGAAGCGTACGCCACTACATGTCCCTCCTGCATTAACACTCCGCCTAAACCCTTCTTCGATGCATCACAATATACCTCATAGGACTTGCTAGGATCGGGAATAACCAAAACAGGAGCGGTCGTCAGTCTCTCCTTCAAACTCCTAAAACTCCTTTCACAAGCCGAATCCCACTCATACAAATAATCCTTCCTAGTAAGTCGGGTCAATGGTAACGCCAATTGCGAAAATCCCTTGATAAACCTTCTGTAATAACCTACTAATCCCAAGAAACTCCTCACTTCAGAAACATTCTGCGGTCTCTCCCAATTAATTACTGCTTCAACTTTTGATGGATCGACCGCCACACCTCCCTGGGATATAACATGACCAAGGAAATTAACCTCCGACATCCAAAACTCACACTTACTTAACTTAGCAAAAAGTTGCTTCTCTTGCAAGATGGATAGAACAATTCTTAGGTGTTCACCGTGCTCTTGAGGATCACGAGAATAAATAAGAATGTCATCAATTAAAATCACCACAAATTGGTCCAAGTAAGGTTGAAATATCCGATTCATATAATCCATGAAAACTGCCGGAGCATTTGTCACACCAAAAGGCATTACCAAGAATTCATAATGACCATAACGGGTTCTGAATGCGGTCTTGGGTACATCTGCACTCTTCACCCGAATCTGATGGTAACCCGACCGTAAGTCAATCTTCGAGAACACACAGGCTCCTTTCAATTGATCTAACAGGTCGTCTATCCTTGGTAACAGGTATTTATTCTTGATGGTGACCTTATTCAACTGACGGTAATCAATACACAATCGCATTCCACCATCCTTTTTCTTTACCAATAACACTGGAGCTCCCTAGGGCGAAACACTGGGTCGAACAAAATGCTTAGCCAATAGTTCTTCCAACTGATCCTTTAGTTCTCTCAATTTAAGTGGGGCCATCCTATACGGAGAAACGGATATTAGAGCCGTTCCTGGTATCAGGTCAATAGAGAATTCCACTTCCCGCTCCGGAGGAAGAGAAGTGATATCCTCGGGGAAAACTTCAGGAAAGTCACAAACTACCGGAATACTCAGAACTGGAATGCTACTACTCTCCTCTTTAGTAAGAATCAAAAGAACAGATTTTTCTTCCTCAAACAAGAAATTAATCATTCCAACTGTACCTTCTAAAATAGTAGTTAACACATCCTTCAGAGTAGCTTCGGTAGATGGGATAATAATTAACTTCTCCTCGCAACCGATAAAAACCGAATTAGCAGAAAGCCAATCCATTCCCAGAACAACATCTACTTTCTTAAGCGGAAAACAAATAAGATCAATCTGGAACACTCTTTCATTCACCGATAAAACACAATTTTCACACATCAACGGTGTTTCAACAATTTCATCCATGGCAGTAGTAACTGTCGCTCCCGGGATTTTCATCCTAGTACAAACGCGAAAGTGGCACCGAACAGAGTCGCCAGCAATGTGTATTTATCCCAAGAGAGGGAAAGGAAACACCGCATAAACCTGAAGGAAAGGATAGAGCCTGGTCTTACGACCAAAAGAAATGGGTTCGGGAGTCGGTTACGCGAGAGGAAGGTATTAGCACCCCCTCACGTCCATCGTACCCGATGGGATCCACGCTTGCTGCTTCAATCAAAGGGTGTAAGAAAAGAATGCTGTAAAAAAGGAACTGAAAGAAAGAAAGAGAAAGAGAAAGAGAAACAAATGTAGGGAAAATAAAAGAAGTGCTCGCATGGGCCCTACCCCACTGCCTACGTATCTCATCGGGAACATGAGAATCAGAGCGACGTAGTTCCCCTCACTAGGGATGGATTGTGTTTTTTAGAGAACGGCTTACGTTCTAGCTCAGGTGTTGCAGGCTCGCTGGTCCGAGTGCGTTACCATCTTGCAAGAGAACGAGTAGAAGCGCGTTCGTACGCTAAGAGTGAATGAGGTGAGAAAAGAATTCCCGAAGGAAAGACGTTATTGTTTGTTTTTTGTCTTTTAGAAGGAAGTATTTTGGATTTGTTCGCATATGACAGTGTATCTGGATCTTAGTCATTGGAATGTGTACATTCTCACATTCCAAGATGGAATGGGTAAGAAAACACACTAAGAGTGAAGAAGACCCCCACACTTAGTTCCAATTGTCAAGGTTCAAACACACTAGCATACTTGTGTTTATTAAGTGTTTTGTTGATTATGAAGTGAAGAAGTGTTTTTTTATTATTTGCACCTTCAACAAGTATTGCATTTAAGTCCCTCATACAAGATCAAATGTTTAACACATCGACCCAAGATGGGCTATATGCTATACATTCTAAGATTATAAGAGAAGACCCCTTATAATCTTTTCTTTATATGAAAGGCCTAAATGCAATAAATGCCTACCTTTATTATATATTTTGAATTTTCTTTGAGATGAGAAAAGAGACTCAAGAGAGGAGAAAAGGTAAAACCTATATGGACTAAGACTCAATCCTAATTGAAGATTAAAGGGAGTGATCCTAAAGGTTTGTGAGGTTTCAACCTAAAGTCTAAAGAAAGAAAGAATTAAACAATTCACTTCTAAAGTAGAAGATGAATTGTAATTCAAAAAGGGAAAGTAAAGAGTTATTAAAAGAAAGCACATAAGTGCTTAACAAAACATAAAATGGAATTGTAGAAGAGAAAGGATAGAATTTGAATGTGGATTCCTTATCCACACTCAATTGAAATTTACCAAAGCCCCTACATGGTTAGTAAACAATAGAAACATGTATAAGGAATAAAAAGCACTTAATGAACATTAAAATTCAAAAGAATAAGATGAAAAATCAAATCTTAATATCATAACCAGAATGTGCATCATATGGATAACAAGTGAATATCATCATACAAATGCAAGTGAATAAGCAATAATCATCACCCATTAGCATTTAAACATGTTACAAGAAGAAGGAATAGATGAAAGATGGAAAGAAATGAAAAGGACATGCATAAATGGAACATGTACATCAAAAACCAGAATTGAAACTAAATGAAAAAAGGTTTATGAACATCTCAAAAGTATCCATGAATCAACCATCAAGACATTCAAGAAGTAATAGAAGAAGAAGTGAGATGAAAACTCAAAAAGAAGGTGCAAACAATACATGTTAGGAGGCACAAAGTTCAAGTTGAAATGAACATGTGAAGATGACCTATAATGTGCAACAATGACCTATAATATCACTTGAATGACTCATACAACTATGCAAATGCTCATACAAATATGCACAAAAGAATTCATGCAAACATGCACTAAAGTTAAAATGACATGACATGTATTATACTTCAAATGTAATGCATCAAACAAAAACCAAATGGATTCATGAAAATTATGCCAGCATATTATTGGAATGCCTAAGTCCGAAATGCATCATACATCAAGATAGCATGTAAAAATTCAGAGTAAAATGAATTCAAACAAAGCAATTAGGTCAAATTGAAACATCATGCAAAGTGGTGCAAATATAGGCATCAAAACATATCATAAGGTGACTTAAAAAATCAAACAAAAATCATCTAGCATGCTTCAATGTATTGGTGAATCAATGCAAAAAGAATCATGTCAAAACAGTTTGTAATGAGCAAGAACAAAATTAAACAAATTCATGTATCATGCTTAGAATGCATCTAAATGGAAATTTAAAGAAAATTATGGACCAGGGGTAAAAAGGTCATAAAATCAAGAAATAAAATCATGGAAAATTTCCTAAATGTTTTAATGATGCTCATGAATTTTTGTGGAATTTTACAATCTGTTTTGGTATTTTTAAAAATTAAAAAGCAAACATGTAGAAAGAAATAAAAATGAAAAATCAATGCAAAATGCAGGGGGTATGAACATAGCAATTGGACAGTGCAAATTCATTGGGCTTCCAAACAGAGGGGTGTAAATATCAATCTGGTTAAGTCCAATTATGCGCAAAACATGATAATTAACATGCACAATCAGTCAACAAAATTGACTCGCTCATGGCCATTGGATCAAGTCAAGGTCAAACAATAGTCAAAGTAAACAAAATCAACGCACACACGTGAGGGAACACAATTACTAACATGCACTGCGCCACATTTTGTTTAAGTGAAATCAGAAATGGAGCACGTGAGGTGCACACCTTTTTTAATGCGTTGGCCAATCCTACACCACACGATGCAAGTAAATTCACGGTCACGATTAAAACTTCAAACCAAACCCTAACACATGATCACCGGCCGGAGAGGGACCTCCGGTCACCTTCTCCGGCCATGCACCACCGTCTGCAACTCTCACATGTCCCAGAAATGCACAAATATTATACCAAAATGAAGCTGAGCTCACGTAGATTAAGAATTCACAATTGTTTTTCACATATCAAGCACACACATAGAGAACAGAGGAGATTAAATCATGCCCTAAGTTTTGGATCTAGGCTTCTAAGAAGCTCTATCAACTAGCCGGAGTAAGCAGAGCTTCTATTAAGCTTAAATTAACAAAAACAAGCTAAAGTTAATGAAAATCAACTGAAGCAAAGTTGAATGATGAAACCTGAAAATGTGGAGCAATTGGAGATGTTGAGAAAAACCAGAGGAAAGCTTGATATGCTGAGCTTCTAGATCTTCAAACTTAGCAAAATAAATGCTATGGATTCGTAAATAGATGAAGGATGTTGAAGCTTGCAATGATGCTGAACTTGCAGAAGTGGAGTTGTTCTTGTTGCTCTTGATTCAACCACACCAAGCAATGATTAATGGAAGCACAATGGAGTTGAAATCGTGGAGAAGAAGATGAGAAAAATCAGAGAGAGTGAGAGGAGAATTCTGAAGTGAATGTGAGAAAATGAGTCTCCTTTTAGAAATGTGAGTGAAATTTGGTTTTATAGTGTGAGTTAACCAAGGTTAAACTGAGTGAGGTTAACTGAGTCACAATGGTTTGAGTGAGTCATCCCTAACTAACTGAGTCAAGTTAGTTAGGGAGAGCCATGATATGGTGTGGCTGGTTCATAACAAACTATGGTGGAGGTGAAATGAATTGAATGGAAAGGCTGTTGTATCACAAAACTTGTTCAGCAAGCTTGTTATTTCTACTTTCATGCATAATGAGGCACGTGCTATGGTGTGTATGAAATGTGTTTGGTTTAAAAAGGCAATGGATAGCTGGTATGAATAATGCACGTGCAATCTTGTAACCACAACATCAACAACATTGGTTCTGTTTCTGATTTTTTATGACAGTTGAGAACAATGGAGATATGGTGATTTGATGATGTTTTCCTCTCTACTCAATGATTGGTTTGGTGAGTTTTTGGATTCATTTGAAAGAGGGGATGTAAGAGGACATGCTTGGTATGAAAAATGAATTGAAATAAGGCTTGGAAGAGGTTGAAAAATGACTTGGAATACACAAGTTTGGGAACTGGTTATGGGGCGTGGCAACTGGTTGGTTGACAAGGCATCTTGGCACCTGGATTTTCAGCATGATTACCATGACTTGAGGCCACTATTTCTCCATCATAACTTGATCAGATGAAATTTTGCCCAACATGAGTATTGAAGATGACACTACAAGGAACAACTTTGATGTTGAAAAGTTTTTCATTTGAGGCCTTTAACCATGAGAAAAATGAGTGGACATTTGGCCCACCAACTGTTTGTTAAAAAGACTGCGCGCGTGACCTGAAAATCTTGGTCATGACCTAGTTTTGAACCTACTTTGCTCAAACTTTGATCAATCATATCTCACTCAATTTTTATCCAATGGAGATGTTCCACACATGGATTTGAAGCTTAAAACAAGATCTTTTGTTGTGGCCGAGTGGAATTTTCATTTGGTGCTTCAATTTTAAATGGCCTTGGTTCAAACTCTGATGCAAAATGGCCAAAACTTGCTATTTTTAGTAACCCTTCCTCTTCCAAAAATGGCAACTTTCCACCTCTTGATTTTTTCATGATTCCTTTGGATTTTCTTGACCAAATTTTGTACATTGGACATATGTAACATGAATTTCATGATTTTGGGCTCAAAAAGTCAAGAGTTGACTTTTTCCTCTGATTATTTGACTTTGCCCCAATTTCTCTGATTCTTGATCTTTCTTCCAATTGAACCACTTCTAGAACCAATTGAGATGTAATTTTCCACATACATACACTTAGGGACATATGGAATACCATGACATCAAGTTTTGTCCAAAAAATCAGAGATACCCTGATTTAATTGGAAACCCTAATCTTGACCCCCTCTGGTTAGGAGGAAATTGCACATCTTCCAAATCCAAATTCCTCAGAGTATGTTGTGTATCCTCTTAAAGGATGATGAGAAATGCCACTTGAGAATGATTTTGAATCAATGAGCTATCTCTTTTGAGGATTTTCCTTCAATTTTTGGACTTCTTGCATAGTGTAGGATGTAATGCTTCAATCTCCCATTGTATCTCACCTTCTTGAGGTTGTGGAAGATCAATTGAGATAGTATGAGACATGAGAGACCTCTTGGCTTGCCTAGAGCCGACTTGATTGACCTTTTTGTGCTCTGAAGGATCCATTGATTGTCCACCTTCCACCTGATCACATGCCCTGATGGTAAGAAGGATGCCATGCTTCATTTTTCTATATTAAATGCAATGCAATGCTAATGAGATGGATATGATATGATAAATGATAATGCCATGCTATGATGCCAAAAGGGGAGAGCAAATTTTGGGGTATTACAGCTGCCCCTATTCAAGCGCTGTAGACCTGAATGCCTGAAAGCAATTGCTTTCGGCCTTTCAAGGTATATAGTGATTGAATACCAAATATAACCAAAAATTTGCTCTGGATGACGAAGAATAAAAGGGATATAAACCCAACGAGACTGCTGGATTGAATCTTCGATGAAACGTCGGAGAGATCTGTCTTTTGAATGACGCCAGACGACTACTGGCTTGCCACGCTGCTGGTGGACTTTAATAATGTCTTTTATGCAATTCCAGACGACTACTGGCCTGCCACACTGCTGGTGGACTTTAGAAATGTCTTTTTGAACGACGCCAGACGACTACTGGCTTGCCACACTACTGGTGGACTTTAATAATGTCTTTTATGCAACTCCAGACGACTACTGGCCTGCCACGCTACTGGTGGACTTTGATAATGTCTTTTTGAACGACGCCAGACGACTACTGGCTTGCCACACTACTGGTGGACTTTAATAATGTCTTTTATGCAATTCCAGACGACTACTGGCCTGCCACGCTACTGGTGGACTTTGGAAATGTCTTTTTGAACGACGCCAGACGACTACTGGCTTGCCACACTGCTGGTGGACTTTAATAATGTCTTTTATGCAATTCCAGACGACTACTGGCCTGCCACACTACTGGTGGACTTTGCAGCTTCGTGCCACCCGAAGACGGACTTTTGCCAATCCACTGTTGGACTTTTGCCACCCGAAGACGGACTTTTGCCAATCCACTGTTGGACTTTTAGCTGCTTTGCCACCCGAAGATGGACTTTTGCCAACCCACTGTTGGACTTTTAGAATATGCCACCCTTAGATGGACCTTTGCCAATCCACTGTTGGACTTTTGCCACCCGAAGACGGACTTTTGCCAATCCACTGTTGGACTTTTAGCTGGTTTGCCACCCGAAGATGGACTTTTGCCAACCCACTGTTGGACTTTTAGAATATGCCACCCTTAGATGGACCTTTGCCAATCCACTGTTGGACTTTTGCCACCCGAAGACGGACTTTTGCCAATCCACTGTTGGACTTTTAGCTGCTTTGCCACCCGAAGATGGACTTTTGCCAATCCACTGTTGGACTTTACTAACGTCTTTTAACAATGCCAGACGACTACTGGCTTGCCACACTAAGGGTGGACTTTCGCAAAATTCCAATACTGGATTACACTCTGCATCCGTGTCAGACATCTCTGCCGACTTTGCTGAGGAACAATGATCAATGACTTGACTTTAGAGGTTCCTGAGAGGATAGCATCTCTGCTGGATAATGAATGAACAATCCGTCTGCTCCGAATTGTCAAGTTTGCCAAAAATAAATTGGACTTGAAGAATAATAGATCTGCCAGTAATCACTTCATCTGCTGGGGGAATGAATCCTGGTCACAGCGACTCCGCTGGGGATGAGAATTTCTTTGCATGGCGTCTTGCTAAGGAAGAAAAGTCATAAAAAAAACTCTGCTTGGGGATCTATCCAGTCCAAGACCCTTTGTAAGGGTTATCCACCTTTTGACCCGGCTGGGGAAAGACTGTGCCACCCTTGTTGAGAATAGATTCTGCCGATCTTATAAACCTCTGCGGGGAGAACAACAACTCAGCTGGGGAGTATTGCTGACAAGATTCGATGCTGACCTCTGTGGGGGATCATTACCAGAGACACAAACTTGCTGGGGACCAGGGCTACTTTGCCAGGGATATGCGAATCCTGGTTAGAACATTCCCCTGCAACTTGCTAGGAAAGAGTCCTTGTTGGGGAAACCCAAAGCAAATCCACAGTAGTCTGCTGAAGAATATGACTGTCAAGCTTAGGATAAGTACCACAATGCCCCATGTTAGGCGAGCTTCCCTTTAGACAATTCCGTTAGGGATGACGAGTTTATAACAAACTCTGCTGGCGGAAACTGCTTTAAAACGTCTCGTGCTGGGGAATGCCTTTTGAGAGGATTTTACAGAAGACCAACTGTCCCCAAACTCTACTGGGGATGATCAACACTTCATGCTGGGGAAACAAACATGCCCCATGCTTGGACAAAACAACAATTCGTCCCCGAAGAGGATGTCATAAGAGGATTTTACAGAAGATTTAGCCTCTTCAAACTCCTGCGACTTCGCTGGGGATAATGACCATCAGTTTCAGTATCGGCGAGACCACTCTTCTGGGGAATTTGCGACCGTTATCGACACACAAAAGCTTGTAGCTGTTGGAAGGACTGAATAAGAGAATCAACTTAATAAGATACCACGATACCCAGTTGAGCTCAATTCGTTGATATCGAATCGTCGTGACCGACCGTCGACCGAATGATGGACTTAATCAGTGAACATTGTGACAAAAGGGTAACCACCTTTCTCGAACATGATTGCCCCAGTCTTCTGTATGGAAGTAAGTGATTACTCGTCTAGAAGACATGATCCCGTGATCTCGCAAAGGCTTCAATTTTGCCTTTGAGCCTAGTATGAGGCTGCTACCTGCAAACAAAGGATGTGCACGTATGCCCTGAGCTGGATATAACCTCTACAACTGAGAAGATCTAACTCTGAACCATCCCTTGTTGGGGAGAAAGGTTTGTACGCAATCTCTTGCTAGGGACCATGATTAATGAAGCCTGCTGAAGACAGGGGACCACAAATACCTTGGGTTGGAATGCCCCTTAGTTTCAATCCTTTTGACTGACTAGCTGCATATGCGTGACCAACCGTTTTTCTTCACTTGCCCCAGACCAACATGGTCCACCGGAAGAAATTATCCCAAGAGGATTTTAAAGAAGACTTGACATTCAAAACGCCTCAATGTCCTCAAACTCTTGTAGAGATTCGTCGGATCTCGACGTAACTGCCCCGGACCATATGGTTTTCAGAGGATTTCGCCCCGAGAAGATTCATGAACAATCTCGTGAGATATTCTGTCCCAGCATTCTGAACCCTGGATAGGCTGACCAGTCGTCTGGATGGACCAATTCTCGTGCTCTTGGGATGACCTGCCCCAGTATGACCCTTGAAGTGGTTTTTGCCCCTGACTACTGAACCAAGAATGCCTGCATTTGTAGGGATTTGAATCTCGAATTAATTGCCTCAGTTTAACTGAACTCTGAAGAGATTTCTCGACGTGATTGGCTCAGATTGGCTACACCTTAAAGAGATGGTTCGACGTGATTGCCCCGGATCGACTACGTCTTAGCACAACTTGTTGGGAAAGCTCCTGCTCAACAAAGTTTCCTAAGGAGGTGCCACTGGGCGTGACTGCCCTTCGGGAGTTTCAGGATTCTCAACTCGGCAAGATTAAACTTCTGGACTGGACTGCCATATGTAAACTTCCTTTGATGTCAAACAAATGTATGCAAGCAGAAAATGTTTTATTCTGAGAATGAAAATTCTAATGCAACACACATGTTAATCTCAAAGTTTTACTGAAAAGATGTCGCAAACCCTTTGTGAGCGGATCACGGGTTAGGATACGACATTAATTTTTGAATGAAAGAATGCAATGCACATGCAACACCAACAAAGATCTTTTAGCATAACTCATGGGAGGAACACTATCTCTTGGTAGTATGCTTTTGAAATAACCCTGTTTCAATTAGGACTTTTGAGGGTTGTATCGTGGCCTGGTTCACGGTTTTTGAGAAAAATGGTTTTAAGGCTCAAAGTTTATTGGTGCCCACCCACTCTTCGTGATATTCTCCAGTCCTACATTCAGCTAATTTGCACAAGCGTTCGCCTCTCAAAAAGATTTTGTGATCCTTAAGGAACCCATGCATCTGATGGTTTGACACCCAATGAGGCTTTGGAGTGACAGTCACCCCTTTGTCTTTTGTTCGTAGTCACACGACTTTGTTCTTTCTTTTGAGGATTTTCTTTTGTAATCCTTTTGTTTTTCCGCTTTCGCATTCTTTTGCTTTTTTTTTATCCTTAACTTTTGCCTGGACAGATTCTTTTGAATCTTTGATTTCGGAGTCCAGCGGGATGCCCTAACTTTTGCCTAAGTTGCTTGTTTTCAAGTTTCGGCTTAGCGGGCTTTTTCTTTCTTTTTTTTTTTTGAACGAATCGTGTGACACTGGCTTGTCTTGACTTGATTGGAAGGGTCGTGCCTACCTCACTCTTTGATTGTTGATGGATAACCATTGTGGTTTCACATCTCTTGACCTCTTGATGGTGGAATAGAAGGTAATGGATCCTCAGATGCACACTCCTTTTGAAATTTGAACACTTGGTCAAATTAACTGACGCCTACCCTGCCCCTGGGTTAAATGTGAGGGTTTTTCCATACGAAAGAAACTCCTACTTCAAGGCTCAAAGGGGTTAACGAGGGTCTATCTCCCTTATATCTCCAGTGTTTGGGGAGTTGAAACAATGCCTGTACATCCTCAACAGGGTTTTTATTCAAAAGCACACAATTAGAGATTTCTGCATTTTCAGATCATCATTCTCCCTCAGAGAGTTTAAGCAAGATAATTGGTATCGCAATGCATATATACAAACTTATGAGTGAATACGAATGGATTACTTCAGGAAAAACATGCGCGCTTTATTAGGATTAACATAAAAAGAAAAACAGATTTCATGCATGCATACAGATGTTTTTGACAAACATAAAAAGCTACACATGAGAATGCAGTAAAGAAGCTAAATGATTGTCCTTGTTGAGGAGGCTTGACTCCGTCTGGACTTGTTGCTTCTGATGATGTTTTTGCAAACTGGGTGCTCAATCTGATGAAGAAAGTTCAATTTATGGGCCACCCGTCTGGTGTGATAACCTTTGAGTCAATCAAGTTCTGCACCTTGTCTTTACCTTTACCTCTGAAAGACTTGCAATCGTCAATTAAATGGTCAGGTGCTCCAGAATGGTAGTCATACCTGGCATTTGGCATTGAAACCCCAAAGGAAGCTTTGTCGAAGATGATCCTGATGCGACTAGCTCAACCAGTTTGAATTTGAGCAAATGAGGAAACCCGTTGCACTTACGACATCGAAATAGGATCAAACTTCTTCTCAAGTTGTTCTGGCCTTTGCCCATATGCTCTGCCCCTAGGACTCTCTTGGGGAGATGGAGTTGGAAGCTGACAAGAGATATCTGGAGGAAAGAAATTGATAAATAAGGTTGATAGATAAGGTTGCTCGCAAAGATCTCACACGATCTCCTGCCTACGTATCTCCATTGACTAATGAAGAATCAGAGCGACGAAGTTCCCCTCACCAGGGATGAGGATTGCTTTGTTTCTTTAACACCGCATTCTGGATTTCTGTAAGCGGACCCATGTGAGACTTCACCCGGTTGACTTCTTCTCTCAGCAGTTTCTGACCTTGGGACAATGCTTGAATGTCCACCATAAAATGCCCCAGTTGGGCTTTCACCTCAGTCCCCTCCTCTCGGAGTTGTTCCATATCTGAACCTTGACTGTGATGAATTGAGTAGTTGGAAGAAGTCATGTTGGCCGTCCTACCGAGAATACCCAGTCAGAATGAGAGATCCGCTCCAGAACACCTGTTATGCATATGAGTATGAGAATGCAATGCAGAATGCCATGTTCGAATATTTCCAAGGAATCATTATGCTTTGATTCAAAAAAATTTCCTTACACTAACCACAAGAAATAGATGGAAATGCTCAGTGGCAAGTCTCAAAGTTAATATCCCTTGGAAATACAAGAACGTGTATGCGAAAATGATGATGCAGATGCAACAGACATGGGATCAAAGCTTCCATATAATTTGGATAACTGCTGTGCTGGTGACCGAATAAGCTCATAGGTCGGCTCTGAAGAGAATACCCGAATACCAGAATATCTGAATGACCAGAATACCAGGATGCCGGGATATCGGCATAATCAGAATACCAGAATAAACAGAGCACCGGCGTGATCAGAATACGGGAATGCCAGAATATCGGCACAATCAGGGTACCAGGATGCCGGGATATCGGCATAATCAGAATATGGAAATGCCAGAATATCGGCATAATCAGGGCGCCGAAATAATCGGAATACCATAATACCAAGCTGATGAGTCCACATTGATAAGAGAACCAGAATACCATGTAGGATGAAAGTCAAGGTTACCTGCAAACCTGTAAACAACCCGCCCCTCTCACATGTGGGTACTAGGATGTTCAGTATCCCGGGCTCTCAGGTCGAGAAATGATGATACGTTCACCATTTTTGGTTTAGCACCATCATCAATCGAGGAGGCCTCAACTGATTCTCCAAAACGAAAGGTCCTCAGCTTCTGGCACTGAGGTCGAGAAGCAATAGTACATTCATCCCTCGGGGTACAGTACTATCGCCAATCGAGGAGTGCCTCCACTGATTCTCTTTCAAAAAGGAAATCCTATGGCGAGTTCCTAGCATTGGGTCCTCGGATCAAGAATGTGCAATGGGTTTGCCACATAATGTGGTCTGCCACTGTCACATCTCGGGAGGAGTGCCGCAACTGAGTCCTCGGGAATGGCCACCAGAGTCGACAGCTCTCTAGATCAACATCCTGGAATACGCAAGATGCGCACGCCATGATGGGTCCCAAGATAGCCTCGTCTAGCTGTGAATTTCGTGAATATCCAACGCACTCCAAACGGCACGTAGGTCCCACTACTCTCCACTCTAATCCTAAGTGTATACTCAAGCCTGTGTAATGGGCTTATCTCTCAGAAATCCCATCCCGCCAAACAGAAAACAGCACAGTCCAGCATAGCATAATATATCATATGGAATAAAAATGCTAAAATGCAGTAAATGCAGTAATATACAGTAATATACAGTAAAACGGTAAATACAGCACAACAATAAACACCCAATGAAAGAAAAACAGACAAGCGCTAGGATCGACTCGCTTAGGATGGACCAGCAACAGGTCAACCTCGTCCTCAGCAGAGTCGCCAGCTGTCGCTCCCGGGATTTTCATCCTAGTACAAACGCGAAAGTGGCACCGAACAGAGTCGCCAGCAATGTGTATTTATCCCAAGAGAGGGAAAGGAAACACCGCATAAACCTGAAGGAAAGGATAGAGCCTGGTCTTACGACCAAAAGAAATGGGTTCGGGAGTCGGTTACGCGAGAGGAAGGTATTAGCACCCCCTCACGTCCATCGTACCCGATGGGATCCACGCTTGCTGCTTCAATCAAAGGGTGTAAGAAAAGAATGCTGGAAAAAAGGAACTGAAAGAAAGAAAGAGAAAGAGAAAGAGAAACAAATGTAGGGAAAATAAAAGAAGTGCTCGCATGGGCCCTACCCCACTGCCTACGTATCTCATCGGGAACATGAGAATCAGAGCGACGTAGTTCCCCTCACTAGGGATGGATTGTGTTTTTTAGAGAACGGCTTACGTTCTAGCTCAGGTGTTGCAGGCTCGCTGGTCCGAGTGCGTTACCATCTTGCAAGAGAACGAGTAGAAGCGCGTTCGTACGCTAAGAGTGAATGAGGTGAGAAAAGAATTCCCGAAGGAAAGACGTTATTGTTTGTTTTTTGTCTTTTAGAAGGAAGTATTTTGGATTTGTTCGCATATGACAGTGTATCTGGATCTTAGTCATTGGAATGTGTACATTCTCACATTCCAAGATGGAATGGGTAAGAAAACACACTAAGAGTGAAGAAGACCCCCACACTTAGTTCCAATTGTCAAGGTTCAAACACACTAGCATACTTGTGTTTATTAAGTGTTTTGTTGATTATGAAGTGAAGAAGTGTTTTTTTATTATTTGCACCTTCAACAAGTATTGCATTTAAGTCCCTCATACAAGATCAAATGTTTAACACATCGACCCAAGATGGGCTATATGCTATACATTCTAAGATTATAAGAGAAGACCCCTTATAATCTTTTCTTTATATGAAAGGCCTAAATGCAATAAATGCCTACCTTTATTATATATTTTGAATTTTCTTTGAGATGAGAAAAGAGACTCAAGAGAGGAGAAAAGGTAAAACCTATATGGACTAAGACTCAATCCTAATTGAAGATTAAAGGGAGTGATCCTAAAGGTTTGTGAGGTTTCAACCTAAAGTCTAAAGAAAGAAAGAATTAAACAATTCACTTCTAAAGTAGAAGATGAATTGTAATTCAAAAAGGGAAAGTAAAGAGTTATTAAAAGAAAGCACATAAGTGCTTAACAAAACATAAAATGGAATTGTAGAAGAGAAAGGATAGAATTTGAATGTGGATTCCTTATCCACACTCAATTGAAACTTACCAAAGCCCCTACATGGTTAGTAAACAATAGAAACATGTATAAGGAATAAAAAGCACTTAATGAACATTAAAATTCAAAAGAATAAGATGAAAAATCAAATCTTAATATCATAACCAGAATGTGCATCATATGGATAACAAGTGAATATCATCATACAAATGCAAGTGAATAAGCAATAATCATCACCCATTAGCATTTAAACATGTTACAAGAAGAAGGAATAGATGAAAGATGGAAAGAAATGAAAAGGACATGCATAAATGGAACATGTACATCAAAAACCAGAATTGAAACTAAATGAAAAAAGGTTTATGAACATCTCAAAAGTATCCATGAATCAACCATCAAGACATTCAAGAAGTAATAGAAGAAGAAGTGAGATGAAAACTCAAAAAGAAGGTGCAAACAATACATGTTAGGAGGCACAAAGTTCAAGTTGAAATGAACATGTGAAGATGACCTATAATGTGCAACAATGACCTATAATATCACTTGAATGACTCATACAACTATGCAAATGCTCATACAAATATGCACAAAAGAATTCATGCAAACATGCACTAAAGTTAAAATGACATGACATGTATTATACTTCAAATGTAATGCATCAAACAAAAACCAAATGGATTCATGAAAATTATGCCAGCATATTATTGGAATGCCTAAGTCAGAAATGCATCATACATCAAGATAGCATGTAAAAATTCAGAGTAAAATGAATTCAAACAAAGCAATTAGGTCAAATTGAAACATCATGCAAAGTGGTGCAAATATAGGCATCAAAACATATCATAAGGTGACTTAAAAAATCAAACAAAAATCATCTAGCATGCTTCAATGTATTGGTGAATCAATGCAAAAAGAATCATGTCAAAACAGTTTGTAATGAGCAAGAACAAAATTAAACAAATTCATGTATCATGCTTAGAATGCATCTAAATGGAAATTTAAAGAAAATTATGGACCAGGGGTAAAAAGGTCATAAAATCAAGAAATAAAATCATGGAAAATTTCCTAAATGTTTTAATGATGCTCATGAATTTTTGTGGAATTTTACAATCTGTTTTGGTATTTTTAAAAATTAAAAAGCAAACATGTAGAAAGAAATAAAAATGAAAAATCAATGCAAAATGCAGGGGGTATGAACATAGCAATTGGACAGTGCAAATTCATTGGGCTTCCAAACAGAGGGGTGTAAATATCAATCTGGTTAAGTCCAATTATGCGCAAAACATGATAATTAACATGCACAATCAGTCAACAAAATTGACTCGCTCATGGCCATTGGATCAAGTCAAGGTCAAACAATAGTCAAAGTAAACAAAATCAACGCACACACGTGAGGGAACACAATTACTAACATGCACTGCGCCACATTTTGTTTAAGTGAAATCAGAAATGGAGCACGTGAGGTGCACACCTTTTTTAATGCGTTGGCCAATCCTACACCACACGATGCAAGTAAATTCACGGTCACGATTAAAACTTCAAACCAAACCCTAACACATGATCACCGGCCGGAGAGGGACCTCCGGTCACCTTCTCCGGCCATGCACCACCGTCTGCAACTCTCACATGTCCCAGAAATGCACAAATATTATACCAAAATGAAGCTGAGCTCACGTAGATTAAGAATTCACAATTGTTTTTCACATATCAAGCACACACATAGAGAACAGAGGAGATTAAATCATGCCCTAAGTTTTGGATCTAGGCTTCTAAGAAGCTCTATCAACTAGCCGGAGTAAGCAGAGCTTCTATTAAGCTTAAATTAACAAAAACAAGCTAAAGTTAATGAAAATCAACTGAAGCAAAGTTGAATGATGAAACCTGAAAATGTGGAGCAATTGGAGATGTTGAGAAAAACCAGAGGAAAGCTTGATATGCTGAGCTTCTAGATCTTCAAACTTAGCAAAATAAATGCTATGGATTCGTAAATAGATGAAGGATGTTGAAGCTTGCAATGATGCTGAACTTGCAGAAGTGGAGTTGTTCTTGTTGCTCTTGATTCAACCACACCAAGCAATGATTAATGGAAGCACAATGGAGTTGAAATCGTGGAGAAGAAGATGAGAAAAATCAGAGAGAGTGAGAGGAGAATTCTGAAGTGAATGTGAGAAAATGAGTCTCCTTTTAGAAATGTGAGTGAAATTTGGTTTTATAGTGTGAGTTAACCAAGGTTAAACTGAGTGAGGTTAACTGAGTCACAATGGTTTGAGTGAGTCATCCCTAACTAACTGAGTCAAGTTAGTTAGGGAGAGCCATGATATGGTGTGGCTGGTTCATAACAAACTATGGTGGAGGTGAAATGAATTGAATGGAAAGGCTGTTGTATCACAAAACTTGTTCAGCAAGCTTGTTATTTCTACTTTCATGCATAATGAGGCACGTGCTATGGTGTGTATGAAATGTGTTTGGTTTAAAAAGGCAATGGATAGCTGGTATGAATAATGCACGTGCAATCTTGTAACCACAACATCAACAACATTGGTTCTGTTTCTGATTTTTTATGACAGTTGAGAACAATGGAGATATGGTGATTTGATGATGTTTTCCTCTCTACTCAATGATTGGTTTGGTGAGTTTTTGGATTCATTTGAAAGAGGGGATGTAAGAGGACATGCTTGGTATGAAAAATGAATTGAAATAAGGCTTGGAAGAGGTTGAAAAATGACTTGGAATACACAAGTTTGGGAACTGGTTATGGGGCGTGGCAACTGGTTGGTTGACAAGGCATCTTGGCACCTGGATTTTCAGCATGATTACCATGACTTGAGGCCACTATTTCTCCATCATAACTTGATCAGATGAAATTTTGCCCAACATGAGTATTGAAGATGACACTACAAGGAACAACTTTGATGTTGAAAAGTTTTTCATTTGAGGCCTTTAACCATGAGAAAAATGAGTGGACATTTGGCCCACCAACTGTTTGTTAAAAAGACTGCGCGCGTGACCTGAAAATCTTGGTCATGACCTAGTTTTGAACCTACTTTGCTCAAACTTTGATCAATCATATCTCACTCAATTTTTATCCAATGGAGATGTTCCACACATGGATTTGAAGCTTAAAACAAGATCTTTTGTTGTGGCCGAGTGGAATTTTCATTTGGTGCTTCAATTTTAAATGGCCTTGGTTCAAACTCTGATGCAAAATGGCCAAAACTTGCTATTTTTAGTAACCCTTCCTCTTCCAAAAATGGCAACTTTCCACCTCTTGATTTTTTCATGATTCCTTTGGATTTTCTTGACCAAATTTTGTACATTGGACATATGTAACATGAATTTCATGATTTTGGGCTCAAAAAGTCAAGAGTTGACTTTTTCCTCTGATTATTTGACTTTGCCCCAATTTCTCTGATTCTTGATCTTTCTTCCAATTGAACCACTTCTAGAACCAATTGAGATGTAATTTTCCACATACATACACTTAGGGACATATGGAATACCATGACATCAAGTTTTGTCCAAAAAATCAGAGATACCCTGATTTAATTGGAAACCCTAATCTTGACCCCCTCTGGTTAGGAGGAAATTGCACATCTTCCAAATCCAAATTCCTCAGAGTATGTTGTGTATCCTCTTAAAGGATGATGAGAAATGCCACTTGAGAATGATTTTGAATCAATGAGCTATCTCTTTTGAGGATTTTCCTTCAATTTTTGGACTTCTTGCATAGTGTAGGATGTAATGCTTCAATCTCCCATTGTATCTCACCTTCTTGAGGTTGTGGAAGATCAATTGAGATAGTATGAGACATGAGAGACCTCTTGGCTTGCCTAGAGCCGACTTGATTGACCTTTTTGTGCTCTGAAGGATCCATTGATTGTCCACCTTCCACCTGATCACATGCCCTGATGGTAAGAAGGATGCCATGCTTCATTTTTCTATATTAAATGCAATGCAATGCTAATGAGATGGATATGATATGATAAATGATAATGCCATGCTATGATGCCAAAAGGGGAGAGCAAATTTTGGGGTATTACAGTAACCACCATAGGAGGAAATAAAGGAACAACTTGCAACCCGAGTCGCTTCACACAACGCGTGGACACAAAAGAATGAGTTGCCCCACAATCAAATAAAACAAAACAAGGATGTCCATTTACGAAACACGTACCCGTAATCAAGGAGTTATCATTTTTGGCTTTTCTCGCATCCAAGGTATACACTCGGCCCGTATTCTTCCCTTGTGCCTGATTTCTACCCTGAGGACAATCCTTCGCCATGTGGCCCACCTTATTACACTGATAACATCTCATTCCCTCCAAACTGCACCTACCATAATGATTTCGTCCACACATCCGACATACCGGAGACACGCTAGTTCTAGAACTCTGAGCTTGCTTCCCTTTAAAGGATTGTTGCCTGGGCCTAACCTGTTGATTCGGTCTCCCTCGATCACTTTGATTCATCCTATTCAAATCTCCTTCCATTTGTACCTTCTTCAAACTATGTTCAGCCACATAACACTGTCTTAACAATTCGGCATAAGTAGTAAATTCCCGTTGAGACACGCTATGTGAAATTTCAGCCCTTAAACCAAATAGAAACTGATCAATCTTCCACCTCTCATCGGGAGCATACATGGCTTATCTAGAATAAACGGCCATAGTTTCAAATTTCTCAGCATAAGAAGCCACAGTCAAGTTACCTTGTCTCAATTGTTGAAATTCAAATTCCTTCTGAGACCTCAAGGAACTTGGAAAATATTTCTCCATAAAAATTACCTTAAACTGTTCCCACACCTTCGGTACCTCTTGAATTGTCATTAAGGCTGAAGCACTTTCCTACCACCTCATTGCAGGACCCTTCAACAAGTGGGAAGCGAAGACCACCTTGTTTTCCTCACTGCACTGAACTATTTGGAAAACCCGTTCCATACCTGATATCCATTCATGAGCCTTTACTGGATCTAACCCTCCCAGAAATTCCGGAGGATTCATACGGATGAAATCCCTAAAGGTTCCCCCCGCAGCTTCTGGTACCACCACTGGAGGATGCACACCACCAGCCATTTGCTATACCATTTATTGTACAAACTGATTCTGTTGTTGCTGCATCTGTTGCATAAATTGGTACAAAGGAGCATTCCCCTCGTCACCCGGTGGATTAGTCCCTGCTGGAGTAGTTCTTGGTCTACCACGGTTGTTTCTGAGCCTGTCAGCCATGTTCCTGAATTTCATACAGATAGGATTAAGTTGATCAGACTCAATACCATAAATATAACAGACAAGACCAATGGCGACACGCCGCATATGAAACGGAAAAAAAACTTATTCTATTTCATGGCTAGGTCGAGGATACGACCTGCTCTGATACGAACTGTAATACCCATATATACATACATGCATCAAATCATATATTATACATGAAAAGTACATTTGGTACTGAAATACATAAGTTCCTAGTAACACTGTATACATAAAAATGCCCAAAGCAACCTAAAACCAAACACTGGCATGTTATAAGTACAAAATGTTCAAAAGATAAAACTAAGAACTAGATCCCTAAGGATCTCAAAAGACTCCACAACAGGAAGCAAAACCAACAACTAAGCAAGGATAGTCACACAGCCTTATCCTTACCCTTCGAGGAACCTGCAGAACCTGTGATGTAAACAACAACAGTGGGGTGAGATACATCAAATCTCAGTGAGTTCCCTATCTTAAAGTCCTCTCGGCTCTACAAGGTTCTAATACACCTAACTCAAGTCAAAAGGGAAAGGAAATGACTTTGAGTACACACACTACAAAAGTATCCACACCGGTGAGCCTGTTAACTCACCCAAGTACCAAAGTACGGCCTGAGCCTGTTATCTCAAGAATCTCACAAATCAATAACCATACCAAGGCATCCCCTTTTACCGTCCGCTTCTACGTCTAGAAGACGACTCGAGTCATGGATCCTCGAAATTACTTGGCATACGAAATGGATTCGGGAACAACGGCCTGTTAGCCGTGAACCGTCACTTCTCATGGCCTGTTAACCATCACAAGTCTCTACCCTTAGGTTCCATTCGTACTAAACGCGGGAATCAAACCTGCCAAGTAATGGTGCACATGTTTCAGAGGAGCTCGAGACCCATGAAACACACTATCAATAATAACCGGTTACGATTACACAATACACACGCCTCGGCCTTACTTGCACGAGCGTTGTCACTATTCCATTACACACACACAACATTATTTAGGTTAAGTCCCCACTCTACCTAATTCATATTTTAACATGCATATAATCAAACATGTTTAATAATCAGAGTATAGGCAATTAAGCATCGATCAACTAATAGAAACACATAATTCAACATTTTACGCATTACACCCCATTCATAGTTCCTTCCGATTTATTTAATCGGGCAATAGTCAGATAATTCTCACCACCATTAGCTAGAGGATACTCATAGCTTCACAACGATACCAAGAATACTCACATAGGATAAACGAGTCAAAAGTTATGGACATAACACGAAATGGTATCGCGAAAAGACACCATTCTGCACCCTTCTGGCCGTACGCGTACTGCCCTAAGCCATACGCGTATTGCCAAGCTGGCTCGCCCAGCCATACGCGTATTGCCCAAGGTCATACGCGTATGGGCAGAGGCTATTTTCCTTCAAAATTCCCTTTTAAAATTCCAATACGCGTACTACCATGACTCATACGCGTATTGCCTTGCCCGTACGCGTAACACCCAAATTCCTTCACATCCATACGCGTATTGCCCAACCCAATACGCGTATGGCCCTGCGTGATACGCGTACGGGCAGATGAAACCCAGAATTTTTCCTGCAGCAAAAGTCTGCTACGGGTTGATTCAATTCAACCCCAAAATCTCATTTTTCCAATCAGAAATACACCAAAATATGCTATAATCATAACAAACAGTATCACATACAATCAATGATTGAATTTCAGCAGTTAGACTATGATTCTAATGTAAAATTTCACCTTTCCTACAATATCAAACTAACTCTAAAACTCAAATAAACCTTAATCTAAAGGGTCTAACTAGAACCCACCTGGATTACTAGATGAGGAGGTTGAAGCTGAGATGAAAAGATGAAGATTGGTTGAGGATTGATGATCTAGAGCTCTTGGGAGAATTTCTCTTCTTTTCTCCTTCCTTTCCTTCCTTTCCTTTTCTTTTCTCTATGTTTCTATCTATTTCCAAATAAGGCAAGGAAAAGAAAAATATACAAGAACAATTAATTGGTAATACTACTAACTATCCAAATTATCTCCAATGCACCAATTAATAAAATTCCAAGTTTAGTTAATATTAAATCTAATCAATCCGAGTTCATCAGTTTACTCTAATTATTTTATCCAATAATTGCTCAGAGTACCCCGGAACCCAGTTGATCATACTAATATCATCCAAAACGTTCACAAAGTTTATGGGGTATTACAAGTCTATTGTTGAGACTTAGAACCTCTTCTGAGAATACCTTCTGCCAAGGTTTTATTGAAAACGTGTCCACTGTCAAAGATACCAGGGAACCTGCTGAGAAAAGAAATGACTGTCTGTCAAATTTTAAAGTTAAACAGGGAATCTACTGCCGAAATCTTGGGAAGAAACGACTATTTGTCAAAGTTTGAAATTAACCAGGGAATCTACTGTCGAGATCCTGGAAAGAAACGACTGTTTGTCGAAGTTTAAAGTTAACCAGGGAAATCTATTGTCGAGATCCTGGAAATAGAGAAACATCTTTTGTTGAAGTCTGCTGGAGATCTACTGCCAAGAATAACCAGAGAATTTAAAAATGAAATACCTACTGCCGAGGTCTTCTGGAAATCTACTGCCGAGAATAACCAGGGAAATACCTACTGCCGAGGTCTTCTGGAAATCTACTGCCGAGATTAACCAGGATTCCACCTACTGTCGAGGTCTGGAAAGAAACGACTGTTTGTCGAAGTTTAAAGTAAACCAGGGAATCTACTGCCGAGATCCTGGAAAGAAATGACTGTTTGTTGAAGTTTAAAGTAAACCACAGAATCTACTGCCGAGATCCTGGAAGTTTCACCGGGGATCTTCAAAAGAGATGCGGGCCGACTGACTTGTAAAATATATCTTCTCAAATAAAGAGAAAGATCATTTGAATCTTCCCCAAACTTCTCGAAGAGATGCCATTTGATGGAAGCAAATTGAATTGTGGACTCACTGGGGAGAATACCACTGAGAGCAATATTGCTGTAGTTGAAATTTTAATGAAGCAGATAAAAATCTTGTAATGGGAGAACACTTGCAAAGTCTTCAATGAATTTCTCTGACGGGTTTCCGGCGAGATAATATTTGATGGAGAATGGTTGATAACCTTGATAACTTCACCGAGGATAGACAAAATGTCTTGAGGAGACTGCCATTCGTCATCCGGATAGAAAACTGAGCTCAAATAAAGAACTACCATTTGTTGTCTGGTTTTAACTCCCACGAAATGTCAAAATAATACTGTTGGAGAAATAATTTCCTGTCTTCCATAAAGATCTTCAAATAGATTCTTCCTGGGGAGACAAAGTGCAAAATACATGCACGCTCGATCTAGGTCCAACAGCATAGAAATATCCAACATTGTGATTGTCAAGGACCAAAGTTCAATCCAGGAAATAACTGGAAAGAAACGATCAAGCAAGACTCCACCCATTGAGGAATGAACTCAACTGGGGTTTATCTTTATCCAGAATGGAAAAGAAAACTGAAACAACCATCTTCCACGAGGATCAAACTCAGTGGGGAATTTAGAAAGGATGTGCTCTTTCTGCCTAGGGCTGACGATCCTACTTGGAGGGAGCAGACAAAACCCCGTCACTTGGAGATATGCGCAACCAAAGTGAAAGAACAAACAAACAAACACAAAGATACAAGACGCAAAATGCACACATGCCATGAATCTACATGAAAGAATGCCATGCTATGCTTATGCTAATGCTGACAAAACAACGAAGAAAAAGAAAACAAAGCTGGAGATGAAATAAACATCTCGATACGGATACTCGGCCAATCTTCGCAAGATAATGCATCACTGAGGATGAACGGAAAACCACATATGGAACCAAAGTCCTACTTCAAAACTTCAAACCTCTATGGGGAAAAGAGAGCACTCCACTTGGAAATGGAAATCATGACTTCACTTAGGATTGTCAAGATTAACCTTGTGATTCTGTTGGGGATGAGAAAGATTCACTGGGAACGAATCAAACTCATGATCGAAGAGACTTCACGGGGGATAAAATAAATATCCACTGCGAATTGAAGTAGTCTGAATGAAAGTTGTGAATGCCAGAGCTGAGGCCTCACGGGGATAAAATAAGTATCCACTTCATTGGGGAAGCTCGGATCAATGTTGCAGCTGAAGATGTCAGAGATAAAATCGTGGGGATTAAATAAACATTCGCCTTCACTGGAGAAGATTGAGGTAGTGAGGAAATCCACTGAGGAATGAAATAAACATTCACTTTGCTGGGGAAGGTTGAAAGCAAAAAAAATCATTGAGGATTCTTAGGTTGTCGACTGGAGAAATCTTGTATCAAACGTGCCGTAACTTCTTGAAATAGAGATCCACCGGGGAATGGTTGTGACTACCTGAAGAAAAGACTTACTGGGGTGTCGTCACATTACTTGGGATAGAAATTCTTTGAGACGTGGGTGAAGAATGCTGTGAGAATAAGGTAATTCTGTATTGATGAACTGCGTGGTAGTCGCTGTTTTGAACAACAGTTGCTGTGAATGGATGAAAAGTAATCTTCGATTCTCAAATGCCCCAGATCACTTGGTTTATGAGAAGTCATTCCAAGAGGATTTTACAGAAAACTTGGAATCCAATTGTTCCAATGTTTTCAAACTCTTGGAGAGATTCGTCGAATCTCGACATAACTGGCTCGGATTGACAGTATTCTGAGTCTTCAAAATTGGAGAGATTTATTAAATCTCGAGGTAACTTCCCCTGATTGACGGTATCCTGAGACTTCAAACTTGCCCCTCTGGGGACAGACTATGAAAGAAACAACTGGGAAATGACTTGCCCCTGCTCAGCAAAGTCTTCAGGTATCGTGCCCCTGGGTATAGTCATCCTTTTGAAATGATTCACCATTTACCCATCAGAGTTTCAAATCTCAAAAGTTCTAGCTCATCGCTGATGCTCGTATGCTAGCTTATATGATGTCAAGCAATGTTAGCAAGCAGAAAAATGTTAATTTTGTAATTGCTAATGCAACATATGTTTATCTTTGAATTTTTTTTTTTGAAAAGAAAATCGCAATAACTTGTGACTGAATCACTAGTTAGGATATACGATTAATTTTCTTTTTACAAAGCCAACACAATTTTGAGCATAGCTCATAGGAGTCAGGAAACATCGTCTTAATGAGTACGCTTTTTGAAATAAACCCTGCTTCATTAAGGTCTTTTGAGGGTTGTAATTGTGGTTTGGTTCATGGTTTAAGAAACAAAGGATATAAGGCACAAAGTTTGTTTTTGCCTACCCCGTCTTCGTGATATTTTACTCCATTTTTTTTTACTGAAAATTACCCTGCCCCAAGTTAAGAATGAGGGTTTTTTTATTTGGAAGAAGAAAACTCATACTTCAAAGGTTCAAAAAGGGTTAACGAGGGTTTATCTCCTTATATCTCGGGTGTTTAGGATTTTTGAAATAATGCCTTAAATCACCGGCAGAGTTTTATTCAAAAGCATACAACAAAAGATCTTACGTTTGGGATTTCATCATCCTCCATTCAATTCTCTGCCGAGGCAAGAGATTGGGCAGCATTGGCATTATAAAATAGAAAAAGCATTTTAAAACGAGTGAAACGAATGGATTTCTTCAAGACAAACATTATGCATTGCATCAATCATTCGAAATAACAAGTTCTTACACGCAAATAACAATGCATTAACAAATAAATAAAAAGCATCATATGCGAAAAGCAGTAAATTAACTAAAGCTTTGAGGATTTCGTCTCAGTCTGAGCTTATGGTTTTCACATTAGGTCTAGAGTCTCAAAAAAACAAAACACCACTTCGCATTAGCCTTTATACTTCATGCTTCAAAGGAAAACAGTCTTCGATGTCGTGTCCGAGCGCACCTTGATGGAAAGCACAACGAGCTTCAGGCTTATACCACCACGGGAGGTCCTCCGGGATGGGTGGTGGAGCTCGTGTCTTTACCAGATTCCTTTGTATCAAGTACGAATACAATTTTGCATAGGTCATCGGAATCGGATCAAACTGTCTTTGAACACGATTTTGATTGTTGAATGATGGACAGGCCTGTGGTTGATAAGCAAGAGTGTTGGTGGCGGGAGATACAGCAGCAAGATGCTGAGGTTGCTGATACCTTCTTCTAGATCGGCCCGAGTATCGTATCGATAATTCAGCTTGACTGAGAAGAGAAGCACAAATGAGAACTTGGAAGGCAAAGGAATGCAAATGCAAATGAGATGCAACAAGATTCATGGAACTCAGCTATTTATAATCATCAAGGAGTATCAAAAGAATCATTTTTTTAAATTAAAAACGGTTACAACCATTAGTATCGGAATACTAAAAGATTGATTTATTACAAAATTAAAACGCGTTTGTACGCTTTACAACAGTCATAACGTAAAGCTAAATAAAAGCTAATAATGATAGATCTAAGGAGACTCTTCCAACGGTCTTCTTTGAGTCCTTGAATTTCTTCCAACTGAGCTTCTTCTAGAATAAGCTTGTCGACGAAGTGTTGACTGATGACTAGAATAAGATAAGATGTCTTGAGCTTTTTGTTTCTTGCAATAAGTAGCTTTTTTTTCTTCAGAAATTCTCCTTTTGTAGTCATCTTAGCTTGAATATTAACCGAAGATAGGAAATGAACGCCTATCTTAAATTAGTAACTGCATCAGCTGAGGATATTCTTTATGAGTTGACAACAACTAGTAATCAGGAATAGTGATAGGCTGCAGTAGAACGGAGATGATAGCTTCCCAATTTGGTTTTGAACCTTTCTTCATTTGTCAGCAAGGTCTCCAGTCCCCTTAGATCGTCCAGGTTATGACTCTTGTAAGTGTACTTCAACGTTTTCTTTCTTTTATAGTCCATGATATCCTTAAGATGTTTACAAACAAGCCTAAGTTCCATGAATCTTAATGAAAGGATGCTCATGAATGTATGCAACGCACAAGGCAAACATCACAAAGCACACACAAGCAAAACAAACAGGCAAAGGGCCCTAGGTTTGAAAGGTCACAGTATGGGGCCAAGGTCTACCCATCCCAATAGGTGTGCACTATGGTTTCAAATGTACCTGCCAAACGGGTTCTACAAAGTTCCCAGAGTCTACAATCCATCTTTCGGATATTATCGATTTTACAAATCACTTGGTAGTCAATAATATTCTTAAGAGAATCTCGTCTGAGTGTAGTTTCGCGTAGCAACTAATTCAGGAATAGACTCCCTCATAGTCCCTGCACTACGTCCTAATAGGCCGAGTTGGGTTAAAGGTAACTACGGTCCCCAGTCTCGATGGCCTTTAGTTCAAAATAATATCGTCTTCACGAATGGACTCATTGAACAATATTAAATTCGAGAGGACCTAAACTGAGTGGTGAAGTCTCAATTCAACTTCTTCAAGAATCGACTCCATCAAAGTCTCCTTGAATTCTCACCGTTCTATCATAATTTTCACTCAAGTCCGGGTGTAGGACTTATCTCACCACACAAAATGACAACCCAAGCAAACATAACAGATACAAATATATAACAAAAAAGCATAATTAAACAAGTAAGGGGGAACCCTCTTATGAGTGTCCCCAGTGAAGTCGCCATTTCTGTCGCTGTGAGAATTGGATACCAAGCTATTATGTTAACTTGAATTACATTTCTTTTATTTCACCACCGTCTTTGATTTATCCAAGGGAAGGGAGAAAGATTGAATTACCCACAATGCAATGCAAATGCAAACTAAGATTCTAAAGTTCGGGGGTTGGTTATACCTAGGAAAGGTGTTAGCATCCTAGATATCTGTAGTACTCTACAGGAACATCTCGTTTATTATGTTATTTGTGTTTTTGTTTGGTAAGGGTTTAAGGGGTAGGAAGACCTAAAGTTCTATTCCTAAGTGTGCTCGACAAGATATCGCATCTTGTGCCTACATATCCTGTCGGGAGTGGAATCAGAGCACTTGTAGTTCCTCTATGAAGGATACTAAAGATTGTTTAAAAGGTCTAGGAGAAGAAATGGGTCATCATCTTAAGAAACCACCACAGTTTTGAAAATTGTTTGTATTTGTGGGGTATGGGATTGGATGTCCCTTCTTTGAGATGATTCACATCTAATTCTCTTGTGTGGAGAATTAGGTGAGCTAAAGTTTGATTGTTTAATCGAACTTAAGGGGGGACTAACTTAGGAAGTTTATCCTAAAGTTGTCTAATAAATTTATCTTAAAGGGTATGAAAAACCTATAGGGAGGTATGAAATGCATATGCACCATGCACAATAATTGATTATCATGCATGAGTTTTTTCCTTGGATATTAATGCAATCGATTATAATAAGTTTAAACGAGAGTGCTAGCAAAGTGGTGCTAGTCTTATGTCTAGTGACCAAAGGTTGATGGCGATGTCTGAAGGCGATCGACTTACATAGGTGGAAAATGGCTCGACGTTGGATCGAGGATTTTAATTTTGAAAGGGTTAAAGACATGCATACATCACATAAAATGGTAGACAAGCCAAAAGCATAAACCTATTCCGCACAAACGTACTATTAAGCGCGAGGGATTCTAACTAGGGAACGGTTTATAGGAAAAGTGTTTGCTAATTTTAAAGTGTTTATTATTTGAGAATTTTATGTTATTGATTTAAAAGGGTAGAGTTTTTCTTAAAAGATCTTAATCTTATTGTCTTAGTAAAAAAAACTATTTACAAAGAGTTAAAAGAGTTTTCTCATTAATGAAAAAGAAAAGAAGTTTTTTTTATTATTTAATTTTATATTATAAAAAGGTTATTTAAAGAAAAGAAAAAGTTACTAAAAGAGTTTTTATTAATTAATTAGAAAAGATTTTAATTTTAACATAAAAGGTTTTATTATTATTATTTTTAAGAATTATTATATCAAAAGTTATTATTTATTTTTAAAGAAAAAGAGTTAAAGGCGTATCTTATTTAAAAGGATTAAATTTAAAGTTTTAATAAAAAGGTTTTATTTATTATCTAAAAGAGGGCCTAAATTTGTATAAAAGGTTTCATTTTACATGACAAAAATTAATTTTAGAATTTCTTTACTATTTTCTAAAAGAAAATTAGATTTTTATTTCTATTAAAAAGGTTTTATTTTGTTAAAAGGTTTGTTAATTTAAAAAAGATATTGTATTAAGTTTTAAAAAAGGTTTAAGGAAAGAAAAGAATTTACACTATTCAAGAAAAAGTTGTTTTTTATAAAAACTTTTAATTTTTCTAAACGGTTATAATAACATCCAAATAATTTTTTTTTTTTTACCTTAAGGAAAAATGTTCTAATTTTTAGGGTGAGTTTTGTTTTAATTAATTTAAAAAAGATATTAGTTATTAAAAGAAAAGGGTTATTTAAAAAGTTAAAATAAAAATAAAAAGATAGATTAAATGGAGAGCTCAGGCGTTATGAGGGAGAGAGGGTCCACGATGGATCCTCAGATCTCAACCGTTGATGCCATCACGGCAAGATAAGATTGATGAGATGGCGAGGGTGTATGGTGGATTTCGTGAGGTGAGTGTATGTTATCAAAGGATAAAAAAAGAAAATGAAAGAAAACACAAACACTCTTCCTCCCGTCAAAACGCTCTCGTCTCTCTCCTTTCAACTCTCTCGTTTCATCTCAAATGGGTTTCAGAGAAAACCTAATCCTCGCTGCCGCACACTCGGCTCTTCTCACACGTGAATCCTAAGTCAACAATGGAAACAAATAGAAACCCAAATCCCGCAGAAACCCTAAATCCCCAATCCACTATAATTTGAAGATTACAGATTACAACAGGATAAAGCAGTGGACAAGGAAAGAAGAGGGCTGTCGACGGTTGAAGGCGAGGAAAAGTGACCGCAATCTCGAAATCTCCGCTCCAGATAAGTCTCCTTCTCCTTTTCATGTGCGTTCTGAATTTGTTGTTGCTTTGAATTTGTGAATTCCAGCATTGCTATAGGTATTTGTGAATGGATTATTTGTGTTATGAATGATATTATGCTCCCCTGCTACTGTTTACATGTTTGTATGGAGTCCTCTGGTTCAATTTAGTTTATGTGTGTCTGGTTTTGAAATTTGTTGGCGCGTGTAAATCTCTACCAAGCCATGTGTATGCTCCTGAAGGTGTCGTGATATTTTGTCTGATGTGAAATGGATTGTTAATAAGTGATTTTCTGGTTTGTGGTTTGATATACGTGTGATGTAGGATCTTGTGAATGGTTTAGTATTTGGTTGATTTGTTATGCTCCTCCTTTGCTGCGTGTTGTTTGTGCTTTATATAGACTTAGGAAAAAGAACCTGTTGAAAGTTAATTAATTGAGTGTCTGAACATGTCTTCCTAGTTTTAGGAAAGTTTTCGAAATTGTGTCTGATGTGTTTATTTGGTTTTAGATAGCAATTGATACTGTCTACAACCTGTTGGTTTTATTTTGGAAGGAAATTGTGTTGTCTGATATTGGCTTTGGAAAGTTTTTAAGGGTTGTTTGAAGTTGTCTTCTCAAATTAGGAAACTTTCAATTGTTGACTGATGCTTGTTTTGTGATGATTTAGAAATGTTAATTGCTAATGATGTCTGATCATTTCGTAATGTTGTATTCTTGCAGATATGGAAATGAGTAGCAGCGCTTGCACTTTGCTCAATGGACTTGCCTATATAGTAAGTTACAAAGGACCACTAGAATAAACAAGTAGCAGAACATCGTCAAAGCTGTTTGTTTCAAAGCTTGCAGAGACAAAAATTTCCAACTTTGACGTCATGTACCTCTTCATGCGTCTGAACGTTTTGGAATCGCAGATATTAGCTAGGAACTACTTTCTTCAAATCAATGGCGTTATTTTCCCACAAGCTCAATGTTGTTATTTTTCTTTATATGCAACAATGTTCTTGTATTAATATTCTTGAAATGATGAATATGGGTGAGGTGGGATTTAAACTTGTTTGCAATCCCTGATAATAATTTTTTTTTGTACCTTATACCCTTGAACTTGGATGAATGGCATAGAATTGACTAGAACCTGCATTATGAATTGATTTTTCAAGTACTTCCTTTTGGAGATTTTGTGAATGTCTCTTGTGTAATTTTATTTGGACAATCGTTCTCGAGCTTAGAATATTGAAAACTTGTTAGAAATTGAATTTTAGTGTTTGAGCTTGAATTTCACGTTTGGGATTGAACATCCCATCTTTTGAACTTTTGCCAATCTTGGTCTTCTTGAGTTTGAAGTCAAACGGGTTTTGGCTTGTAAATCTTGAATTACTATGCCTCTAAAATAAGTGTTTTGCATCCTTGAACAAAATGAATTTAAAATTTTACTCTTGGTAAAACTCTTGGACTGAAGTACATCTTCATGAATTCAAATTTAATTCTTTGATTTGCACTCTAACTCTTGAACCTCAAACTTAAAGCCTTGAATTTTGTGACAATTTGAACCCTTATGAATTAAAAAAAGTAGCTTGTTCTTAAGGCTTGGAAATTCAACATAAATTGAATTCAAAGAATATTGTATGCCTTGAAGCTTCAAACTAAAACTTTAATCCTTGTGATAGGTTCTAGATAAAGGCCTCTTGATCATAGTTCCAATAAAACTTGCACTTTAAGAAGAGAGATATGCATCCCATAAAACACGTGTCATTCATAGATATTGCGAATTTGATTAAACCTTTCCAAACAACATGAACTTGTATATTGATATCTAGATCTTGAATTTGGAAATCCATCCTTGGATAATGAGTTTTGTAACCAAGTCTTGAGAATTTGTGAGAGTTTCAAACTCCTGCCAATGGTCAAAGTAACTTGAACCTTTTACTCTCCATCGATCTTCAATCTTGCTTGAAGAAATCCTGACAACTTCAAGAATATAAAATTCGAACCAAATGAATTAGAAATGTAGGAATCTTCAAATTGATTTTGTAAACTTGTGATAAAATAAGAGGGACTTGATTTTGCATCTTGGGATCCAAGCTTCTAATTCTTTCCAAATTGAACTTTCCTTGATGAACCATTATTAAGAACATAGAGCATCAAATATCTCAACCTTGAGGAGCTTACAGAGGGGGGAAAGATGCCATCTTGCAGTATAACTTTTCCACATAACCAGTGACCTGCTTTTAGGGACCGATCAGAGGGTATAAGGACATAGTATTCTGTGAGGGGAAAGCTGAGGAGTCTGAAGGAAGAGAGACTTGGTAATGGTTTAGGAATCAAAAGGGTGAGGGCACAATCACACAGGAGTGCATACACAATCTCGCAAAGACCAGAGAACCTCCATAAACACACACACAGCACAGCCTTCAAGACCTTGAATCTTCTGCAACAACACCTGTCCTTAAAAAAATAGACAAAGCTAGATAAAATGGTTAGTTATGCACAAATGATTGACCTAGGATGTTATGCCAAGAGCAAAGCGGGAATCTTATGGTCAAAAATTAGGGTGTGACACCTGCTAGTGTTCCTCAATACTTCATGCCTCCTGGTTTCCCCTGGGGCATGCCTCGAAACTTTGTTCCTGAAGGTTATCAACCACCACTGCCTGAAGTTTCAGCTGTTCCTACTGTCCAGCCTGTGATGTCTGTACCGAAACCTGTGGTTCATACTGTTCCTTTTGTTGAAGAGACAATTTTCTATACTGCTCCAAGTGAAAATGTCAGTACTTATGATAAAATGGAAGAGATTCAAGACCAGTTTGCTGAAATGCATAAAGAAATCAAAGCTCTGTGAGGAAAAGAACTATTTGGAAAGAATGCTCATGAGTTATGCTTGGTTCCTAATGTGAAGATCCCGCATAAGTTCAAGGTCTCTGACTTTGAAAAGTATAAGGGAAACTCCTGTCTGTTGAGTCACTTGACTATGTAGGCTCGTAAGATGTCGACTTAGACCGATAATAATCAGCTTCTCATTCACTACTTTCAAGACAGTTTGTCTTGTGAAGCTTTGAAATGGTATATGGGACTCGACAATATCAAATTCGCACTTTCGAAGATTTGGGTGAGGCATTTGTGAAATAGTATAAGTATAATGTGGATATGGCTCCTGATCGTGACCAGCTTCGGGCAATGGCTCAGAAAGATAAGGAGACATTCAAAGAATACGCACAAAGGTGGCGCGAGATTGCTGCTCAGATCAGTCCTCCTTTGGAAGAAAAAGAGATGACTAAGATTTTTCTGAAAACTCTGAGTCCTTTCTATTATGAGCGTATGATTGCTAGTGCCCTGAATGATTTCACTGAGATGGTTAACATGGGAATGAGATTAGAAGAAGGTGTCCGTGAAGGACGTTTGTCAAAGGATGGTAATTCTGTTGGTAATTCTAAGAAATATGGGGGAGGACTTTCCAAGAAGAAAAAGGGTGAGACCAATGCTATTTCCCGTGGAGGACGCAGAAAGAGTTACAGTAAGAATAATCAGTGTCAGCAACATGTTGCATCTGTTACTCCTGTTATCAATTCAACTTCTGTTGTTCAGGAAGCTCCTGCTTAACAACATTGTAATCAACAGAATAATCAACGGGGCCATTGTTCAGAAGGATTTTGATCCGATTCCGATGACCTACGCGGAATTGCTTCCTTGTTTAATTAAGAAGAATCTTGTTCAGACCCGTCCACCACTTGCTGTTCCAAAAGATTCACCATGGTGGTATAAGCCTGAAGCTCATTGTGCTTTCCATCAGGGAGGAGTTGGGCATGATACTGAGAACTGTTATCCATTGAAGATGGAAGTGCAAAGGTTGGCTAGAAGTGGTATTTTGTCTTTCGAAGATTCCAATCCTAATGTCCAATCGAACCCGCTGCCTAATCATGGCAAGGCATCTGTCAATATGGTTTATGGTTGTCCTGGTATATTCAAAATTTTTGATATCCGTTGGATCCGAAGATCTCTTGTGGAAATGCACGCACTTTTGAGTGAATACCATGATATTGATCATGACTATGCAGCTTGTTGCATCTGTTCCGTGAATCCACGTGGTTGCGTGATAGTAAAGAGGGATATTCAAAGAATGATGGATGAAAATTTGATTAAAGTCACTGCTAAAAGAGATGAGTATCATAATGAGGTGAATGTTATTGCACCATGCTTTAATATTCCTGAACTAGTTGTGATCTCTTATGATAGTCGGAAGACCGCTGTTACGCCTTTGGTCATTCGGTTGCCCGGTCCAGTACCCTATAAATCTGACAAGGTTGTTCTGTATAAGTACAATGCTACCATGGTAGAAGATGGTAAGGAAGTGCCTATTCCTTATTTGTCTTCCGTGGTAAGCACCGCTGATGTTAGTAGAGTGACCCGGAGTGGTCGAGTTTTTGCTCCTGAGCCTCCAAAGGCTGTGGAGAATGTTGTTGCTGGCAAGCGACCTCAAGATGAGAGTAATGTCGATGCTTCTGGTCAGTCCAATGGTTCGAAGTCTTATGAGGATGAAGTTTTGAAATTGATCAAGAAGAGTGAGTACAGTGTTGTAGATTAACTCTTGCGTACCCTGTCTAAGATTTCAGTGTTGTCCTTACTAATTAATTCTGAAGCTCATAGGCAATCTTTGCAGAAGGTATTGGAACAAGCATATGTTGAGCATGATATAACTGTTAATCAATTTGATGGAATTGTTGCCAACCTCACAGCATGTAATAATTTGAGTTTCTGTGATGAAGAGTTACCCGAGGAGGGGAGAAATCACAATTTGGCTTTACATATCTCCATGAACTGTCAAGAAGATGCACTTTCCAATGTGTTAGTTGATACTGGCTCTTCTTTGAATGTGTTACCAAAATCTAATTTGTCGAGGCTTTTTTACCAAGGTGCTCCCATGAGGTATAGTGGGGTTGTTGTTAAAGCTTTTGATGGATCTCGAAAGACTATGATTGGAGAAGTTGATCTTACAATCAAGATATGACCATGCTTCTTCCAGATTACTTTTCAAGTAATGGATATCCGTCCTGCTTATAGTTGTTTGCTTAGCCGACCTTGGATTCATGAAGCTGGGGTAGTGACTTCAACTCTTCATCAGAAATTGAAATTTGTTAAGAATGACAAGCTTGTAATTGTTGGAGGCGAGCAAGCGATGCTGGTGAGCCACCTTTCATCCTTTTCGTATGTTGATGCCGATGAGACTGTTGGGACTTTGTTCCAAGCTCTTTTTGTTGATGATAAAGCTGTTAAGAGAATGAGTTGCCTATGTCTTCTTTGAAGGATGCTCTGCATGTATTAAAGATTGGACGATCTGATGGTTGGGGCCGAGTCATTGATGTGGTAGATAACCTGGGCAAAACTGGTTTAGGCTTTACGCCTGGTACGGTCAGAAGAGATTTGAAGCGTATTAATGAAGCCTTTCACAGTGTCAGATTCATCAATAAAGATCATTCTACAGCTGCAATTCTTGAAGATGACTCTGAAGGATACATCCCGTTTGGTTCTGAAAGTGATGTCATTCCTGCTGAAGACTAGGCACCTTATTTGGAAGACCCCGGGTATATGTCCCCGGAGGATGCATATGTGTCTTTTAATTCCCCTCAGAAGAAGTTTAAGGAACCTGAATATAAAGTCATAGCCATCATTGAAGATGATGAAGAGGAAGAACTTCCCAATTTCATGACACATGGACATATCTACCAGAATTGGATAGCTGTTGATGTTCCCACTGTTGTTCATATTTCAAAGTAATTTGTTTTTGTTTCTTTCAAAAATCCTTTCACTCTGCCCAAGGTGAAAGTGAATTTGTGAGAACTTTGTTTCAAATTTTATCATCATCAATAAAATTTTATTTTGTTTGTCCATATTATGTTTTCCCTTTTTGCTTTATTTCTAAAAAAATGGTAACATAAAAAACCAAAAAATAATAATAACTTGATAATCATTTTTATCTGCATAATACTTACACTTCTTGTTCACATTCTAAAATCAAGCATAAATCATTGTGCAGATTGATTGTTAAACCCATTGAAAATAATGACCTTATGCCCTCTCCCAACTTTGATTTCCCTGTGTTTGGAGCTGAAGAAGAGGATATTGAGGAGATTCCAGATGAAATTTCTTGGTTGCTTGAGCACGAGGAAAAAGCCATTCAGCCTCATGAAGAGTCGGTGGAATTGGTTAATTTTGGTTCAGATGATGATAAGAAAGAAGTCAAGATTGGGGCACTGCTTCAGTCAGATGTTAAGAAGAGGATTGTAGAGCTTCTTAGAGAATATGTTGATGTGTTTTCTTGGTCATATCAAGACATGCCTGGTCTTGATACTGATATCGTGGAGCACCATTTGCCATTGAAGCCTGAATGTCCATCTGTGAAACTGAAATTGAGAAGAACTCATCCCGACATGGCTGTGAAGATTTAAGAGGAGGTTCAAAAGTAGATTGATGCTGGTTTTCTTGTGACTTCTGAGTATCCTCAATGGGTGGCCAATATTGTGCCTGTTCCAAAGAAAGAAGGAAAAGTACGAATGTGCGTTGACTATAGAGATTTGAATAAAGCTTGTCCAAAAGATGATTTTCCATTGCCACACATTGATATGCTGGTAAATAATACTGCTAAATTCAGTATCTTCTCTTTTATGGATGGATTTTCCGGTTATAATCAGATAAAGATGGCACCCGAGGATATGGAAAAAACAACATTCATTACACCCTGGGAACATTCTGTTACAGAGTGATGCCCTTCGGTTTGAAAAATCATGGTGCAACGTACCAGAGAGCTATGACTTCTTTGTTCCATGATATGATGCATAAAGAAATTGAGGTCTATGTGGATGATATGATTTGTAAGTCGAAGACTAAAGAAGATCATATTGAGTACTTATTGAAGCTGTTTCAACGTCTGAGAAAGTTTAAGCTCCGTTTGAATCCTAATAAATGCACTTTTGGTGTCCGTTCTGGAAAGTTGTTGGGCTTTATTGTCAGCCAAAAAGGCATTGAAGTTGATCCTGGTAAAGTTAAAGCTATTCAGGAAATTCCTGCACCCAAAACAGAGAAACAAGTAAGAGGATTCTTGGGACGTTTGAATTATATCTCCCGATTTATATCCAATATGACTGCCACATGTGCGTCGATCTTCAAGCTTCTTCGCAAAGATCAGGGTTGTGTCTGGACAGAGGATTGTCAGAAAGCTTTTGAAAGAATTAAAGAGTATCTGCTTGAACCTCCAATTTTGTCTCCTCCCACGGAAGGAAGACCTTTGATCATGTATTTGACTATGCTAGAAGAGGCTATGGGTTATGTTCTGGGACAAGAAGATGAATCTGGTCGAAAAGAGTTCGCCACTTATTATTTGAGCAAGAAGTTCACCGATTATGAGTCTCGATACTCAATGCTAGAAAAGACATGTTGTTCTTTAGCTTGGGCTGCCAAGCGCCTCCGCCGGTATATGTTGAATCATACAACTTGGTTGATATCCAAAATGGATCCAATCAGGTATATCTTTGAAAAGCCTGCTTTAACTAGGAGGATTGCTCGTTGGCAAATGTTGTTGTCAGAATATGATATCAAGTACCGAACTCAGAAGGCAATAAAAGGAAGTGTTTTGGCTGACCATTTGGCACACCAGCCAATTGATGATTATCAACCTATCAGGTTTGATTTTCTTGATGAGGATGTAATGTATCTAAAGGTTAAAGATTGTGAAGAACCATTACCTAATGAAGGGCCTGAGCCTGGATCCCATTGGGGTTTGATTTTTGATGGAGCTGTTAATGAATATGGCAATGGTATTGGGGCAATAATTATTACTCCTCATGGTTCTCATATACCTTTCACTGCAAGATTGATGTTCACTTGCACAAATAATGCGGCTGAGCATGAAGTGTGTATTATGGGCTTGGAAGAAGCTATTGATTTAAGAATCAAGATTCTTGATGTATACGGAGATTCAGCCCTAGTGATTAATCATATTAAAGGGGAGTGGGAGACACGTCAACCTGATTTGATTCCTTATCGAGATTATGCAAGAAGGTTGTCAACTTTTTTCAATAAGGTTGAGTTTCACCATATACCCAGAGTAGAGAATTGAATGGCAGATGCTTTAGCAACCATTTCCTCCATGATATTGGTGAATCGGTGGAATGATGTGCCTAAAATCAATGTTATGCGTCTTGATAGACCAGCTCATGTGTTTGTGGTTGAAGTGGTTGTTGATGATAAACCGTGGTATTATAATATCAAATGCTTTCTTCAGAATCAAGAGTACCCATTTGGGGCATCTAGGAAAGATAAGAAGACTTTGAGAAGATTGGCTGATAGTTTCTTCTTGAATGATGATATGCTGTATAAAAGAAATTATGACATGGTCTTGCTCAAATGTGTGGATAGACACGAAGCAGACATGTTAATGAAAGAAATTCATGAAGGATCTTTTGGTACTTATGCCAATGGGCATGCAATGGCTAAGAAAATGTTAAGGGCAGGTTACTATTGGCTGACAATGGAATTTGACTGTTTCAAATTTGTGAAGAAGTGCCATAAGTGCCAGGTTTATGCTGACAAGATTCATGTGCCTCAAACTCCTCTCAATGTTATCTCTTCTCCATGGCCTTTCTCCATGTGGGGCATTGATATAATTGGAATGATTGAGCCTAAAGCGTCAAATGGACACCGTTTCATATTGGTGACTATTGACTATTTTACCAAGTGGGTTGAAGCAACATCATATGCCAATGTGACCAAGCAAGTAATGGTCCGGTTTATCAAGAACCAAATCATCTGTCGGTATGGTGTTTCGAGCAAGATTATCACTGATAATGGGTCGAATTTGAATAACAAGATGATGAAGGAATTATGTGATGAGTTTAAGATTGAGCATCATAATTCTTCTCTTTACAGACCTAAGATGAAAGGGGCTGTTGAAACTGCTAATAAGAATATCAAGAAGATTGTTCAGAAGTTGGTTGTTACTTACAAGGATTGGCATGAGATGCTCCCTTTTGCTTTGCATGGGTATCGTACATTCGTCCGCACTTCAACAGGGGCAACCCCTTTCTCTCTCTTGTTTATGGTATGGAAGCATTGCTCCTAGTAGAAGTTAAAATCCCTTCTATGAGAGTTTTGATGGAAGCTGAATTGTCTGAGGCTAAATGGTGCCAAAGCAGATATGACCAGTTGAATTTGATTGAAGAGAAAAGAATGAAGGCTTTGTGTCATGGCTAATTTTATCAACAGAGAATGAAGAAAGCTTTTGACAAGAAGGTTCGACCTCGTGTGTTCAGAGAAGGCGACCTCGTGCTCAAAAAGATCTCGACTTTTACCAATGATTCTAGGGGCAAGTGGACTCCTAATTATGAAGACCCATATGTTGTTAAGAAAGCCTTCTCTGGTGGTGCATTACTTCTTACAACTATGGATGGTGAAGAGTTCACTCGTCCTATGAATGCCGATGCAGTCAAGAAATACTTCACCTAAAAATAAAAGAATAACTCGTTAAGTTGAAAACCCGAAAGGACGGCTTAGGCAAAAATAGGCGTCTCGGTGGGCTGAAAACCCGAAAGGGCGGTCCAGGAAAAAATTAGAGACAAAAATAGAAATAATCATCCCGGTAGATTGAAACCCCGAGAGAGCAATCTAGGTAAAAGTTAGGGATTATGGCCAGTAACTGCATCTGGCCAGTCTTGATCATTTGAAAGCAACATTGTCTATCAAGGATCCTGCTTCAATCATCCTCAACTGAAGTTTTGAGCACAGCGGAACTCAAAGTTGTTAGGGAGAATAGTGGTCATTGTATTTCAATGTTACCCTTTCCATGTATTTACCATTTTTCAAACTTTGTAACGATCCATGGAGTTACGCCATTTGCGGACTACCATTATATTAATAAAATTTGGGCCTTTGTCCCTTTGTTTGCAATTCTTACTTTGTTTCTGTTTGCAAAATTTCATTTATTTTTTATGATGATTTTTGAAACAAAATGTGAATAATTGATTTAAATATTTTGAAAATTATAAAAACATTTTCCTTTGATTTATGAACGCTTAAAGGAATGACAACGGTTATTCCAAGGATGGTATGATCGATGTTTTCCTCAGCAGGGTTTGTTCTTACTCTTCTAGCAGAATTTATTGACAGCTCCCCGGTAGAGTTCGTTGATATTTCCCTAGTAGAGTTTGTTGATTTGTCCCGTCAGGGTCGTTGATGTTTCCTCAGTAGAGTTTGTTCATGTAACCAGATGTTGACAAGTTGATGGTATACCGGTTTGAGTTTTTTACCAGATGAGTGTTGTTCGGTCTTTCCCCAGCTATGTCTTGACCCTGTTTTCCTCCAGCTGATTATGTTATGGTCAGGCAGTTGAGCAGTTTTTGAAGATCATCTCTCATTGGTGTTAATTCCCACGCAGATATTCAATCTTTAGCTGTCCCCAACACAAATCATATGAGAAGTCCTCACTCAGAGTTTTACCCTCTAGAGGTGTTGTTGGATATCCCCAAGCGGAGAGTAACGTTATTTTCCTCTAAGAAGCAGTGACATAATGGACGCTTGTCGGATTTTATCTTGCCTTGTGGATGTATTTCTCTCCAAGTTGATTTATCCTTGCTGATTCCCCAACGGAGGCAGTGCATTGTCGTTTTGATTGTTCCCTAATCATAGAGCAGTGATGTTAATTTTTTATTTCCCCGGCAAGTCCAAGATGTACTTCTCTCTGGATTGTTTTTCAGATATTTATCCTCCCAGTGAAGATTGTGCATCACTATTTTGACTATTCCTTAGTGAAGTCGCTAATGATATCTCTTTTAGTCATCTGTTGGGTTTTCTCTCATTTATGATGAGTATTGATCTAAAATCCCCACAACTTGACTTTTGGCTATTTTCCTCAGCAAGTCCAGGATGCTTTGCTCAGAAATGGTTATTTCCCCTGAAAGTGTTCTCGTATCTCTAGCGGATCTGCCTTGTTTTCCTAGCGAATTTTGCGTAGATGTTTATGTGTCTACAATCCCCCAGCGGATTCATTTATTTTTCCGCACCACATCTCCTCATCTTATTGAAATGGAAGTTCCTATGGATTCTTTATTACCCCCAGGAAGATTCAGAAACATTCGGGTTGTATCCTTGACAGCTTTCCTGCCATCCTCAAAGCAGAGTTTATGTTGTTATTCTCTTTGTGGATCATCGATGTTATAAGATTGATATTTGGGTTTCTCCCCAAGGAGTATCTTCCTCTCCAGCAAGATTTGAGCCTTGTAGTAGGATTTATTTTCCTTTGATGGCTTTTGTTTATCTCTTGCAAGATTGCTTCAGCTAAAGCCCTAGCAGAGTTGCTAATGATATCACCATCTTGTTGAGATTAGCCGAGTATTCAGTGGTGTTATGATGTTTATTCCACCCTCTGCTTATCCTTTATGTCTGTTTTGTCAGCATATTCATACTCATTCGCATCGCATGCGCATTCATTTGTTGTGCATAGCATATTGTCGTTGCATTGTGCATTTTGCGTTTGTGTTGGTGCTTCTTTGCTCTCTGGTGCTGTTATCCCCGCAGAGCATGTGTGTCCTCTCTCCATTTAGAGTGTCGACCCGTAAGCAAAAAATTCTTATCTTTGTTAATTCCCCACTGAGTTTGTTTCTCGAGGAAGATTTTGATTCAGTTTCCTTCCCAGTTCATTATCTGGATGGAATTAATCCCCAGTTGAGATATATCCTCCTCGGGATGAGTCTTATTTGACCGTTTCTCTCCAGCTTTTTCTTGGATTGAACTTTGGTCCCCTGCAACATTTGTTTGGATCTCTAGGCTGTGAAACCTAGATTAAGATGCATTTATTTTGTACCTTTGAGAATTCTGCGCCCTTCAGCTGAAATCTGCGTATGATTCCCCCTATTAGAAGGTTCAATACTGTTTCGTTGCATTCCTTTATTTTAGAAGCCTGAGGCGATGCAGTTAATACCTTTTGTTACTCCGATGAATGGTAAGTCTCTTTGGTTAGACGGGACAGTTCGTTGTTGAGATTTGGTTACTCCAATGAATGGTAATTCTCTTCGGTTAGACGAGACAGTTCGTTGTTGAGATTTGGTTACTCCAATGAATGGTAAGTCTCTTCGGTTAGACAGGATAATTCGTTGTTGAGATTTTGTTACTCCAATGAATGGTAAGTCTCTTCGGTTAGACGGGACAGTTTTTTGTTGAGATTTTGTTACTCCAATGAATGGTAAGTCTCTTCGGTTAGACGGGACAGTTCGTTGTTGAGAATTTTGCTACTCCGATGAATGGTAAGTCTCTTCGGTTAGACGAGACAGTTCGTTGTTGAGATTTTGTTACTCCGATGAATGGTAAGTCTCTTCGGTTAGACGGGACAGTTCGTTGTTGAGATTTTGTTACTCCGATGAATGGTAAGTCTCTTCGGTTAGACGGGACAGTTTTTTGTTGAGATTTTGTTACTCTGATGATTGGTAAGTCTCTTCAGTTAGACGTGACAGTTCGTTGTTGAGATTCTTCTACTCCGATGAATGGTAAGTCTCTTCGATTAGACGGGACAGTTCGTTGTTGAGATTTTTGCTACTCCGATGAATGGTAAGTCTCTTCGATTAGACGGGACAGTTCGTTGTTGAGATTTTGTTACTCCGATGAATGGTAAGTCTCTTCGGTTAGACGGGACAGTTCGTTGTTGAGATTTTGTTACTCCAATGAATGGTAAGTCTCTTCGGTTAGACAGGACAGTTTGTTGTTGAGATTTTGGTTATTCCAATGAATGGTAAGTCACTTTGGTTAGGCGGGACGGTTCGTTGTTGAGATTTTGGCACTTTGATGAATGGTAAGTCTCTTCGGTTAGATGGGACAGTTTGTTGTTGAGGTTTTTTACTCTGATGGATGGTTAGTCTTTTCAGTATGCTAGAGATAGTTCATTGTTGAGGTACTGTTTTTCCCCTGTGGAGCCTTGCTGTTCTAAGTCTTCCCTGTTGAGTTATATCCTTGTTGTGTTGTGATTTATTTCCTTATACGGTTATCCCCAGTTTGTTTCCTCCCTTGTTGAGATGTGTTTTCCCCTGTGGAGTCTTTTCTCTTTTCTTTCACTCCCCAGCTTTTGTTTATCTCCTGTGGCATATTCTCCCCACAGAGGTCTTGTGTCTGCATAACATTTGCATGATCATATCATTTTGTGGTCTCTTAGGGCCAAAAATTGGGTTGTTGTTATATTTAAGTCTCTTCTATCTCGTCGAGACAAAGATGCCTATCTTCGTATCTCCGGATAGAAGAAGCTTAAATAAGGGCAGCTGTAATACCCTAAATTTTACCCCTAAGATCCCACATGTCTTTTTTCATTTCATGCCACAAACAAGATCACACATTGGTTCCCTCTTTTATAGGATTGTGCCTTGCAGGGATCTTTGAGTATGTGTGTGTTTGTTAGTTATTTTTTATTGCTTAATTTGTTTATGTTTACTAACCATTAATCAAAATCCAAAAATATTTTGTTTTCTTTCACTAACATTTTCAGGGGAAGAATATGTTGAAAATACCAAAACAACAGCCCCGCAGCTCGAATGAATTTCATCTGTACAACGTCGAAGTTGATCTGTAATCATGTCAAATTGTATCCAATCAAGGATTCCTCAAGTTTTAATTGATTATTGTCCAAGGAATTCCAAGGTTCATGTGTTTATTTCCATGCCTTCTTTGACAAGCAAAAGATTCGAGCCGAACCACAGCAGTGCACTCAAAAGGGCAATTTTTTTCAAAATTTGCACTGAGTAATCGATTACTCAATCAGGGTAATCGATTACCCTCGTGAAAATTTGAAAAAAAATGGCAGCAAATTCAAATTCAGCAATTGGCACCATTTTTCATCATTTTCTGATCACATGTGGAATATTCTAGACCGTCTCATTTTTATTCCCTACATCATCATAATTAATTCCTACTATACACCTCCACTAATCACCACTCTTTTGATAGTTTCCCTCCAAATTCAAATTCCAAGCCTAATTTTCAATTCCAAACCACCAAATTTTCCAAGCCTAAATTCTATAAATAGAGGCCTCATTTCATTCATTTCACAAGCTTTTGATAGCCAACAAACCTCTTGTAAATTCTCTCCCTAACCACAAATTTCACTAAAGCTCAATTTTCTTCTTTTGAAAGTTAACAAGAATTCACATTGAATCTTGTTCAACTTTGAGCTAAACCTTCATCCAAACTTGTTTTCTTCATCAATTCTCATAGATCAAGGCTTTGGTGTTTGGATTTTGAAGCAATTTGAAGGAATTTTCAGATTTGAAGTGGTAATTAATCTTTCACCATTGTTGAAGCTTCATCTTCATCTTCCATAATGTAGATCTTTGGAGATCCTTGTTACTTGATCTTTTGGATCTTGTAATTGTGTTTAATTGCTGGTTTTTGCTTTTGTTTTACTCTAAATTTCGTGCAATTTCAGTTCCATGATCACAAGGTGTTTGTAAAAAGTTTTGAAAGTTGATCATGCTAAATTTTGCACTATTTTTTGCTGCTGCGTGCAGAGTAATCGGTTACTCAATTAGAGTAATAGATTACTCAGAGACAGATTTTCTTTGTTTTTGGCTCTACGTGCAGAGTAACAGATTACTCAATTAGAGTAATCGATTACTCTAAGACAGAATGCAGTTTTTGCCTTGTTTTTGGGGCTGTTTTGGTTTTTCTTCCTTTTTCTTCCCCTTTCTTCTTGTTTTATCCTTGAAATACATTGTTGAGATTAATTTCTCTTCAATTTCAATGGACTTTGGATATGGTTAAAGTAATTAAACATTCATTAGTTTAAATCTATCTTTTAATGAATTATTGAATTCATTTGAGGTGCTTTGAATTAGTGATATGTTTTCACACTTAAACGTATCAATTAAAAGTGATTGAACTTGAAGATGAAAGGATCTTAAAAGTGTAATTCAATTTGGATTTCTCCTCATCTATTTCTTTTTATTTTGATCTATGAAAGTCTTATGGATCTTAGAATTTCTTTGTTGAATTCTTGATCAAGACTAGATCGTTACCTATTCTCTTTTCGTGCGGTATTGCTTTCGGATGACGATCTACATATCGTTCATCTAGCATACATTAGCATAAATATCTATTGACCGGCCTCATTGTAGGGTAATTACTCCGTAAATTACTCGGCGATTGCTTAACATAGCGCAACATTTGTCCCTTTTTATCCAATTCGAAACTTGAACTTTCATGGTCCGGACCTTGATTGGTCGCGTCAACCCAATGTTGGTTAATCTTTTGTATTAGGTTCAAAATCTTTGAAGCTTGTTGTTGTAAAGGCTTTGATTCTATCAATCTTCTAACAAGTCTTCATTAACCTTGACCTAAGTACATTGTTTAATCACTATAGTTCAAAACGCGAAACGGAATAATCGGTGAAGACTTATGGCACTAGAGCCTTGTGCTACTAACTACTAACTTCTAACTTTTTTTTATCTTTCCTTCTCGCTCCCTATCTCTCTTTATTTTTATTGCTCATTGCTCATTTTATCATATCATGTTTATGTTTATGTCATTTTTTCTTTTGTCCACTTGGACCGTATTATCTTGTGCTTTTGTTTTTCTTTTGTCCATTTGGACTCAAAAACATTAATAAAGGATTAAACCACTAAAAGACTTGTGCTCTTAATTGTTGGACTATGGCCACTATCCCTTGCTTTTGGAGGATCTTCTTGGCTTGATTATGGACTTATGGACTTAGAATTAGGATTCTCTCTCTTATGCTTTGGACCATTATGGAGTTTGGTATCCTAGCCTTTATTTGGCTTGCTTATTGGCTCGAGAGGATAGAATTCTTTTCTTATTATGCTTTGAAGAGTGTCTCCATGTGGTTAGATCTTTCTTATCCTTAGCTTTTATTTTATGCACTAGGATAGTCACTTCTTCTGCACCCTTTCTTAAATTTTCAAAATCTTCTCCCTTTTTCAAAACTTTCTTGTTTTAAAACTCAAAACCGCTTTCATAATAAAACCTTGACTTTTGTCAAGTTATTTTTAAACTTTGGTTTTCTTTAATAAATGTCAATCCATGTTAATCATATTTTGACCATTTCAAAAAAACATAAAAAATACAAAACTCATCAAAAAAAAAATTGTGCCTTATACACCTTTTTCCTTTAAAACTTTTTCATAAGTTTAGACATGATTCATTTCTTTAAGCGGAATTATTCGCTTGGAAATGACGACTTGTCTTCACACTTAAATCAATCAAAACAAACAAAATTTTGTTCTTTGTACCACGAACTACGAGGTTTTGATCCTACATTGCACATCGTGGGTACGTAGGCATGAGGCGATAAGTCTCTCCAAACACAAAAATATTAAAGAATAATTCTCCTCTCATCTTCCCAATCTCTTTCAAGCAAAACTTTTCAAGCCAAAAAGCTGTAGATATTTCAAAGGGTTCCTATAGAGTACGATAGACGTTTTGGGTGCTAACACCTTCCCATTGCGTAACCAACCCCCCTTACCCATTCTTTGTTTCTTCTTGTTTTTTTTAGAACTCCTTAGGTTTTGTTCGCTCTTTTTCCTTTCCTTTCTTGGATAAAATAAAAGTGCGGTGACGACTCTTGTTTTTTTTAGTTAAGTTAATCAATAGCTTATACTCTCAAATTTCCCCGCTACAACGAGTTGCATTGTCTTGGCGAGCATACTTAGTGTATATACCCTTAGGTCTTTATTTTAGCATATTTCCCTTTAGCAAGCAAGCATTAGTACAACACAATCAAACAAAAGGTTCCTGTAGAGTATTACAGATACTTAGGATGCTAACACCTTCCCTAGGTATATCCAACCCCTGAAACTTAGATCTCTTGCATTGTTCTTACATTGCAATTAGGGCTTTCGATCTTTACCCTTTCCTTTGGATAAATCAAAGTTCGGTGGTGAACTTCAAGATGTGTGATTCAAGTCAATTAATAGCTTGATATCTGATTCTCACCGCGAAAGAAATGGCGACTCCACTGGGGAGACTTACTAAGAGGGTTAAGCCCACCTTGTTTGAGTTTTTGTTTGTTATATGTTTACTTGCTTGTATATCTGTTAATATCTGTATATATCTGTCTACTTGGGTTTTTTGTGTACAGGGTTGCTACTTTGAGTGGTGAGGATATGTCCTATACCCCGACTTGAGTGCACCTATGATAGGAAGGTGGTATATTCAAGGAGACTTTGAGGGAGTCGATTCCCGAAAAATTTGACTTGAGAAACCACCACTCAGTTGAGGCCCTCTTGAGAGTAGTCATGTTGAACGAGTTTATTCATGAAAACGCTACTACTTTCGACCTAGGAACCCATGACACTGATGACCATTAGTTACCTTTTAACCCCAGTTGGCCTTTTAGGACGTAGTGCGATGACTATGAGGGAGTAGTCCTAAAATAGTTTATAGGCGATACTACACTCAGATGAGACTCTCTTGAGAATATTATTGACTACCAAGTTATTCGGGAAATCGATAATATCCGAAAGATGGGTTGTTGACTCTAGGTAATTTTTAGAACCCTGTTCTGCAGATCATGAACCTATGGTACATACATGTTGGGATGGGTAGACCATGGCTCCACGCTCGTGATCTGTAACCTAGGCCCTTTGTTTGTGTATTTGTAAATAGGTGTATATGTGAATCTGTGTTTCTCTGTGTTTGTGCACTCATGCATTCATAAACATTCATTTCATAAGAGTTTCATGGAACTTAGACTTTTGTTTGTGAACATAATAGGGTTATCATGGACAGTGAAAGGAAGAACTCCGTGAAGTATACTTTCAAGAGTCTTAACTTGGACGACCTAAGGAGGTTGGAGACCTTGCTGACAGATCCAAAAGGATTCAAGAGCAGATATGGGAAGATATTGTCTTTATTGAAGATGAAGGTTGATAAGGAGCTCCTTTCCACTTTACTTCAGCTCTACGACCAAGTTTGCCATTGTTTTACCTTTCCCTATTACCAACTCTTACCTACACTTGAAGAGTATTCCCAGCTAGTTGGTCAACCTATTCTCGACAAGTCTCTTTTTCTGATCTTCGAGAAGGACCCCAAGGAGCAAGAGATTGATAAGGCCATACATTTGGAGTTAGTTGATATTCAAAACAACGTGAATACCAAAGGAAGAATTTTTGGTTTGACTGCAGAGTTCTTGGTTGGGAAAGCCCAGTACTATGCCGACCATTTGAGCATGGATGGTTTCGAGGCTATCTTTGCTCTGCTCATTTATGGTATCTTTCTGTTTCCTAGTTTCGAAGACTTTGTGGACCTTAATGCCATCAAAATCTTCTTAAAGAGGAATCATGTGCCTACTTTGCTAGCCGACGCCTACCATTCTGTTCATCTCAGCAATTTCCATAATGTAGGGTTGATCACCTATTGTGTTCCTCTGCTATACAAGTGGTTTGTTTCACACTTGCCTAGGCTAACGCTTTTTGGGACCCTAAGAAAGGTTGGTGGTCAAAGAAGATCATAGCTCTCACTCACTCTGACATTGACTGGTACAACCGCGTCTACGATGGGGTGATGATCACTGATAGTTGTGGAGATTTTGGGAATGTGCCTCTTCTTGGCACCAAAGGAGGAATAAGCTATAACCTAGTTCTGGCTCGCCGACAATTGTGATATCCTTTGAAGGACAAGCCTTTCGGTGTTCATGTGGAAGATATTTTTTTCAAAGAGGATGGAAAACAAGAGGAGCTAAAAGGGAAGATTTTGAGTGCTTAGAGTCATAGGCACAAGAAGGGTAAGAATGACATAGGGAAGCCTAATTGCGTCTCCTTGGAACCCTGTCTCCAATGGGTTCGGAAAAGGGCTATCAAGCTGAAGATGCCCTATTCTCGACAAGAGCCAATAGCCCTGAAGGAAGAACCTATCCTAATCTTCATGTTTGAGGCAGAGGAGCTAAGGATTGCTTTGAACCAAGCCCAACAAATAGGAGATGGTTGGAAACATAAGTATCAAGTGGTTGTTGAGGAGAATGTAAAACTCCAAAAGCAACTACAAGAAAAAAATGAAGAAGTACTCTCTTGCAAGTAAAGGAAAACACAAGAAGATCTATGCGCCTCTGACTCCCAATCAACTATGTGGAAGCTGACCGTTGATAAGCTCATTAAGGAAAAGGCTCAGATGGAAGAAGAGATTAAGAAGCTCAACACGAGGCTGTTAGGAGAATCTCCTTAGGTACTTTTTGTTAGCTTGTATTTATCTTGTTGTTTAAGACTCTTGGGAGATGTACCGTCTTTTTGTAATCCATTTTGTTATTAATGAGAATGAGTCTTTTGATATCTCTTGATGTTTACAAATAGCCGAGTTCCATGAAACTTTTGCATTCATCTTGTATTTTTTACTAACCCTATCAAGGAACTGAAAAACCTATTTTGCAGACATTGTAAGATGGATTTTAGAAAGAAAGGAACTTTTCCGTACACCTTCAAGGTTCCAAATGTTGAGCAATTAAGGGAACTAGGAGAACTGATCGAGGACCCTTTGGCTTTCTCGGAGAAATATGGAAGGATTCTCCCGTTGTTGAAGCTTCAGAAGGCTGATGGACTGTTAGAGACGTTGGTTCAGCTCTACAATCCCATCTGCCATTGATTCGTATTCCCCGACTACCAGTTGATGCCAACTTTGGAAGAATACCTTGCTCTAATGGGCCTCCCTGTTAACGACCTACTTCCTTTCTCCAGGCTAGAGGATGAACCCAGTGAGAGAGGAATTGCAAGACCAACGCGCCTAAGGTTGTCTGACGTTCGAACTCACATGACTATCAAGGGAGGACTTTATGGTTTGCCTGCTCAGTTCCTGTTCGATAAGGCTTAGTATTTCACCTACACGAAGAACACTGAGGTTTTTGAATCCACTTTCGCATTGTTATCTTATGGGTTATTCATGTTTCCCAACATCGAAGACTTTGTCGACATCAACGCCATCTAGATTTTTATGCTCAAGAATCTGGTCCCTACTCTGCTGGTTGATGCCTATCAGGCCATTCACTAAAAAATTCTTCAAAAAGAAGGTCAAATCACGTATTGCGTTGCACTCCTCTATAGGTGGTTTATTTCGCACCTACCGAGGTCTGCATCCTTTTAGGACTTGAAGGATAGTTGAATATGGTCCAAGAAACTCATGGAGCTCACCCACTCAGATATCGAGTGGTACGATCCGATATATGGAGGAATTGTTATGATTCATAGCTGTGGGGACTTCCCCAATGTGCCTCTTCTTGGCACAAAGGGATGCATTAGTTACAACCTCGTTCTCGCCCATTGGCAACTTGGACATCCAATGAATGAAGAGACCGACCCTAGTAAACTGATGAGACTCTTCCTTGAAGAGGGGGAAAACCCAGAGCTTAAAGTCAGAATTGAGCGTGCTTGGTGCCGCATAAATAAACAAGGAATGACTGCACTAGGACACCCTGATTGTACTTTCTCAGAAGCTTGCTTGGAGTGGGCCTGTGAAAGAGCCCTCACGTTGAGGATGCCCCATCCACGTCATAAGCCTTCTAAAGTCCATACAAGTGAAGAGCTGAAGATGAAGAAGGCATTGGAGGAGCTGACCCTCGACAAGGCAAGGATGCAAGAACACATCGACAAGCTCATGAAGGAACTCCGTGAAGGAGAAGGACCATCATCAGATGGATTATATTCTTAGTTCCTTTTATGTTGTTTCTCTGTATTTAATTTCTTATGTAATGGACCTTGGAGGTGTACCATTTATTTTGTAAAACTTGCAAGATGATTAATGAAATGAGTTGTTTTAAAACGTATCCTCAATATCTACAGTGTTTACAAATACACTTGAGTTCCTTGATTCATCCTTGCATCATACATTTTTCATGCATCATTTGCATCACATTCTTTTCATTTCAGGTTCTCACCCTTACTTCTTCTTCAAAGAGACAAGCTGAATCACCGATATAACACCCGAGCAGGTCACCAGAAAAGGATGGAGCAACTCGAGCAGGAAAACAGAGCACTCCGCGAAGAAGTTACAACCTTGAAAGAGAGTTTGGAAAGGCTTAATGGGATGATGGAAGCACTCCCGGCTGCTCAGATTCAGTCGTCACATAATTCGTAAGACCATATTCCAAGGACCGTTATCTCAGAGATTGTCTCCGCGTCGATCCCCGCGGCGCCTGTCAGTGAACCGCAGTATACGATGCCTCTTGGTTTTCCATGGGGGATGTCTCCTAATTTCATTCAAGCTGGCTACCGTCCACCAATTCCCGAAGCTCCTTCTATAACCGCTATTATGACTGGGCCACCACCTGTGATGAACACTGTTCCGTACCATTTGGACGAACCTGTTTTCCACACCGCACCAAGTGAGAGTGTCGAATTCGATGAGAGAATGGATGAATTTCAGGACAAATTCTTAGAAATGCAGAAGGAGATCAAAGCCCTCAGAGGGAAGAATTTATTCGGAAAAAGTACTTCTGACCTGTGTCTAGTTTCGAATGTCAAGTTTCCTCCAAAGTTCAAGGTACCTGATTTCGGGAAATATAAGGGCAACTCTTGTCCTCAGACCCATCTTATTATGTACGCCCGTAAGATGTCAGCACAGATAGATAATGATCAGTTGCTGATTCATTATTTCCAAGATAGTCTGACTGGTGTAGCTCTCAAGTGGTATACGGGGTTGGACAATTTGAAGATACATACTTTCAACGATCTCTGTGACGCTTTTATTAGACAATACAAATACAATGTCGATATGGCACCTAATAGAGATTAGTTGAGGGCTATGACCCAAAAGGAAAGAGAAAATTTCAAAGAGTGCGCCCAACGCTGGCGCGAGGTGGCTGCTCAGATCGCACTGCCCCTCGAAGAGAAGGAAATGACCAAGATTTTCTTGAAGACTCTAAGTCCTTTTTCAATGAGAGAATGGTGGCCAGCGCTCCGAGTGACTTTACCGAAATGGTAAATATGGGGATGCGCCTGGAAGAAGGAATTCGTGAGGATAGGCTGACAAAAGAAACTGGTACTTCTGGCAATATGAAGAAACACGAAAGTAACTTTGCGAAGAAGAAGGAATAGGATGTGAGTGACATACACCATCGTTGACCCCGGAGGAGAAACCCACAACACCAACAGCCTCAGCATGTTGCAGCAGTGACGTCGATTATTAATACTCCAGTTTATCAACCACAGTTCGCACAACCGTATCAACCAGTTCAACCGATTCAATAACAGCAACAACAACAACCGCAATGTTATCAGAATCAACAACCTTTATAACAGGCTCAGCCATCATTCAACAACTAGATCTGTGCAAAGAGAAGGCCAGATTTTAAACCCATTCCAATGTCCTATGCTGATTTGTTTACAGCTTTGCTACAGAAAGGGCATATCCAAACCAAGTCTCCACCTGAGGTACCTAAGGATATCCCTTTCTGGTATAGATCTGATTATTTCTCCCCATACCACCAAGGTGCACTCGGACACAATATTGAGAATTATATTGGTTTGAAAGCGGATGTCCAGAGATTAGTTAAGTGTGGAATTCTCACTTTTAAAGATTCTAACCCTAATGTACAAGTTAACCCTCTCCCTCTGCATGGATTGACCAATGTTAACATGTTGCATGGGTCCTCTAGCGAGAACGCAGTGTTTGATGTCAAAGATATTCAAGGATCTTTAGTAAAAATGTATGAAGGTTTGTCCAAGATGTTTTCCTTTGACCATGAAGGTCATGATTATGCTACGTGTCATGTTTGTTCTATTGATCCTCGAGGATGCGGGCTCATAAAATAAGATATTAAAGATTTGTTGAACCGAAGGGTTATTACAATCACTCATTATGGAGATCTTGTTGAGAAGAATGAGAATGAAGAAGAGGAGGTATTGGCGATAATACCTCATTTCAATGAAGTAAAACGCATTGAGATTGTTTATGACCGCATGAAATATTCTCCAACTCCTCTGGTCATTAATATTCCTGGCCCGACTCCTTACGCTACCAACAAAGCGGTCCCTTACAAGTACAATGCCACTATGCTAAAAAATGGGAAAGAGGTGTCTTTGCCTACACAACCGTCAGTAGTTAGTATTGCTGATATCAGTAGAGTGACTAGGAGCGGTCATGTTTTCTCTGCAACACCTCCAAAGGATAAGGAAGTTTCTATTGAGCAGCCGGTTGTGAATGATGCCGCTCTGGGGCAGTCTAGTGGGTATGTTCCTCCCTCTAAAACCGATGAATTTTTGAAGATGATCAAAGGAAGCGAGTATAAGATAGTAGACCAACTCCTACAAACCCCTTCCAAGATTTTTGTGCTACAAATATTGATGAGTTCTGAGGCCTATAGGGAAGCTTTGCAGAATGTCCTTGAGCAGGCCTACGTCGATCATGACGTAACTCTCGATCAGTTCGATAGGATCATAGGCAACATCATTTTATGTAATAATCTCAGTTTCTGTGAAGAAGAGCTCCCAGAAGAAGGGAAGAAGCATAATATGGCGTTGTTTATTTCGATGAACTGCATGGATGACGCTGTCATACCCCAAATTTTGACCACAAGATTTCCCATCATTGTGACAGTCATCACCATAATATGGATGTACCATCATGCCTCATCAATCTCCTCAAAGATTGTTGAGCATTCATTATAATCAAGAATTAGGGTTTCAACCCCACTCTGAGCATTTGGACAAACGATCAATCAAGAAATGAAATGATCTTCAATTTGTCTAACCTCTCAAACACTCATAAAGGATCAAGAGGACTCCCACATCAAGAATCAAGCACAAAGTTGCAACATTCCAAGTGGAATGAGCTTCGAAACACAATGTGCTCAAAATAACCCTAGGAGTCCCTTTGCAAAGTTAAATCACCCTCAGAGAATGCATTCCTCAAAAGTCGGGAATTAGGGTTCTCCACACATAACCGCTCTTGAGCCAAAAGTCAAAACATAAATTTTTTGGCAAAAATGATCCTTGTGACTCATATTTTCATAAAATATGATTTATAATGTAATTTGAACAAGAATTGATCAAGAAATCATGATAACTTGTAAAAGGGGTAACCTTGAAAATTTGAAAATTTTTCTAAGTTTCTAAATTTGGATGGTTTTGGTGCCAGCTTCCAAGGACCATAATGTTTGATCGAAGCATCCATTTTGAGTGATCCAAAGCCTGATTTGTAGGTCTTCCTACATTCTACAAAAGCTTCAACTACATGAAACTCTATTTCTTCATGGAATTTCGGTTATGGATGGGTCAAAGTGGTGAAAAATCAAAGACTTAACACTTAGTACAAAACTGTCTAAGTTTCAGCCTTGAACATCAATGTTCATGGGGATTTTTCAACTAAATCTAGATAGTTTCAAGACAAACTATGACCACACATGACTTGTACCATATAAGGGAGTTTTAAAAAGTACAGGAGCATTCCATAACTCCATTTGAGCAAGGAGATATGATCCTCCCAAGATGACGCTTTCAAACTGCCTTGTACAAGAGAGATTTGTGCATTTTTGCTCGAATTGGTTAAGTTAGGCAATTACAAGCCTTGTCATTAATTTGGACACCTCAGGGGATAACATCAAATGGAAAATATCTGATCAACAAGCCTCCCAAGTCCAACGATCTACATGTAGCTATGTGTCACCTAAAAAGGCTAAGAATCTCAAAGACTCCAATTTTGTTTCAATGCATTCAATGGGTTCACAAGATGGCAAGCATCAAGACATTGCCGAATGAATTGAGTCAAGTTTTATCTCTGAACCAAAGGACTCATAACCTGCTGCACTGACCCAAGTCAATGGTTAGAGAAGACCAAATATTCCTTTTGATCAACATTGGCCAAGGGACTGTCCAAGCCTCCATTCACTATTGATGCCAAAACAAACTTGTTGAACTATAAATAGACATCAATTATGATTAGTTTAAGTACACCAAAGCACCCAAACTGATGGTTTCCTCAAAATCACTTTCAAAAAACCATATTTTCTTTCTATTTCAAGTCACTATTGAATTTTGAAATAGGAAGCAATTCAAACCAAACCAATCATGCCAACACCTCATATACATCATATATGAGTGATCCATGGCCCTGAAACACATCTGGAACATCAGAATCACAAAATCACCATCCAATTGCTCAAGCTTTTGGTCTGTTTGCAGTTGAGATGTCACAACAAGTTCTGGGCTGATTCAATCCATTCCATGCCTTCAAACACGTTACTTGAGGTCCATTGGAGCTGTCCAGATCATTACACAACATCTGTAACACCTTTAACATAGAATTTGATCACCAGCTGCAAGAGGTAAGCCTGAAGCCTTCAAACTACATATTACATGCATCATAAATGAATTTTTGAGTTACCATCTTGTTTCTGCATGTATATAGAGTGATAACCCTCAATCAATTGCTTTGTATGAATCGTGTATGGAATTTTATAGTGTTCATGCTGAAACTAGGGGTCTTAATTCATCCTCTGATTTCTCACTCCACACTTAATATAAATGCAATTAATCTATATAGTTGTGATCCTTGTTCAAAAACGAGCAAGATTGGTGTTTGAATCGTGCTAAACCAATGAGTAATAAGAGAGAAAATGAGAAAACACAAATTTGGGCAAAACAGAGTCGCGCGTGTTCTTCCTCTTGTTCTTGGCGCCCTTTTTTCAAATTTTTAAATATTTGAATTTTTGATATTTTATTTAATTGATTTAAAAAATTAATTTCTCTCTCATTTTTTTATCACTTTTGATTGGTTCTTTTTTTTTAAAATGTCACAAAAATGTTAAATTATTTTATTTTACAAAAAAAAACCAACTTATATTATTTATTTAATATAGTTAGAATTTTTGTAATTTATTTCATTTTATTTGATTTTAAACATTTTAAAATGAAATTCTCATTTTGATCTTTTCATTCCAAACGAATTTCATGCTTTCATGTGATTAAACATGATTTTTCAAAATATTTTTCAAAGTTGATACTTGTTTTTGAATATATTTGATATTTTATATAATTTTTTATTTAATTTCCTTTGAAAATTATATCTTTTAAATTCAAAATTAGGGTTTTATCTAAATTTTGATTTTTTAAACTTCACATAAACACTTTGGGCCTCTAATAAAGTGTAAGACCTATCCCTTGTAACATAAATAAATTTTGGGCCTCAGTCATTGTATAAGTCCCACCGTGTTTTCTAAAACTGCGGCGTGATCGTCGCCTTTTAAACAAAATCATCTGGGCCTCCCCTTGTGTTGTAAGTCCCATTTTTCTTCTTTTTTCAAACATTCTTGGGTCTCTAATAGAGTGTAAGACCCAACCCCCTTTGTACATAAATAAATTTGGGCCTCAGTCATTGTATAAGTCCCGGTACAATCTCCGAAATGACAGTGCAATCATTATCTCTCATTGGGCCTCTCCTTGAGTTGTAAGCCCCATCTCTTGTATAAAAATAAACTTTGGGCCTCTAATAGAGTGTAAGACCCACCTCTTTTTTAAAATACAATAATTTGGGCCTCAGTCATTGTACAAGTCCCTCTGTGATTTTCAAAACTACGACGCGATCGTCGCCTTTTTAAAAGAATTCATCTGGGCCTCTCCTTGAGTATTAACCCCAAACTTCTTTTAACAACAACTTTCCTTTCTATTTAGAATCAAATGCATAGTTGTTATAAAAACTTTCTTCAATTTTTTGAATAACTAACCATACAGCTGTGTTTATAATACTGAAAGCTTGCTCACCTGTAAGTTCTACCAGCTTTATTTTACATATTTGCTTATATATATTTCATCTGTATATATATTCTTATAGACTTGCTTAGAGTTTTCCCCAACAATTAGGTCTAGGATTAGATAAATCTAGTGGTCACTCTTTCAACACAGTCAAAACTAGTTCCCCCATAGGAAATTCCAGATACAGTCTTGCCTCCTCTTGGGCTTATACAACATGGAACAGAGAAAGACATTATTCCCGGTGAAACTTTTCTCAAGACTGTCACTACTATAAATTTGTAGAAGAAATTCATTTCCCCAAAGAGGATTAATTCCCGGTGAAACCACTTTTGAATTTCTTCAAACTTTAGAACTGTTCATTAAAGAAAGGATTATTCCCGGTGAAACCTTTCTTGAACTTTTCTCAGGTTTGGACCCACAGGCTTTCTAAAAGCATCCCCATCCTCCTCTTGGGCTTTGTACAAGGACCCTCAGGCTTCTTAGAAGTTCTCAGCCTCCTCTTAGGCTTAGTACAAGGACCCAAAGACCTCTTACAGGTATAGGACAGAACTTAGTCATCCTTTGATAGTTCAATCCTTTAGAGAGTCAGAGTCAAAACATCAGACCAGTTTAGGCTTGATTCTCATCCCTTAAAACATCAGCCGCCTCTTGGGCATCATACAAAGATAAACCCTTTTCATACCAATAGACTTGGACAATCTCATCTCCTCTTGGATTTCAAATAAACCCTCAAGTTTCCTAAAAGAACAGGAGATCTCTGCTTCACTTTCCCGGATTACCAGCTGGCACCAACACTAGAAGAGTACTCCCATTTGATTGATTTACCTATCACTGACCGAGCTCCATTTTCTGGACTGGAAGAAATTCTAAAGGAATAAACCATTGCAAGAGCAATCTCTTTGGACTAGTCAGAAGTTAGGACTCACATAACCACTAAAGGAGGAATCCAGGGTTTACCAGCTAAATTCCTGATGGAGAAAGCTCTGTAATTTGCTAGTAAAGGAAACGTAACTGCTTTTTAAGACATCTTTGTTCTTCTCATATATGGGTTATTCCTTTTTCCCAACATTAACAACTTCGTCGATACAAATGCCATTAATATATTTCTGATTGGGAACCCGTACAAACCTTGCTCGCAGATGTTTATCATTCTGTACACTTAAGGAATTTGTACAACGGAGGAATGATCACATGCTATGTACCCTTACTCTACAAATGGTTCATTTCCCATTTACCCAAGTCTGCTGCTTTTTGGGATCACAAGAGTACTCTACGTTGGTCACAAAGGATTATGTCCCTTACCAACTCTGACATAGATTGGTACAATAGGATTTACGAAGGGATAGAGATCATTGATAGATGTGGAAATTTCCCTAACGTACCCCTCATTGGAACTAAAGGAGGAATCAACTACCATCCAATTTTAGCTCGCCGTCAACTCGGATACCCGATGAAGAATATCCCGCATAATGTTCATCTGGAAGGTCTTTTCTTCAAAGAAGGAGAAAACGATAGGGCACTAAAGAAGGAAATAGTGCATGCCTGGCAACATATTCACAGGAAAGGCAGAGAGTCTCTAGGAAGACCAAACTGTATCTCCATGGAACCTTATCTCTACAGGGTGCAAACTAGAGCCCTCAAGCTGAGGATGCCTTACCCTTGTCAAGAAGTTTTTCCGTTAAAGGAATCTATCCTTTATTTCATGACTGATATGTAAAAACTCCAGGTCGCTCTCAACAAAGTTCAACGTGAGAAGAGCTCTTGGAAAAAAAAGTACCGAATCCTCAATTTGGAGTTTACCAAGATTAAGGAACTGTTAAAGGAAAAGAATGCTCTGATTGAGATATTAGAACAACATGCTATAGAGAGTCAGGAAGATTGAAGAAATTTGATAGCTCCTTTCACTTGGCAAAGGACCGACAACCCGACAACGGCTGAAGAGCCCCAATCAAAGAAAAGGAAAATACCAGAACTGGCATCTGAGCTTTCTTCAGAAAGGACTCAGGATCCATGAGCTTAGACATTTCCTTTTACAACACTTTGTAAAATATTGTACTTTTCCTTGTAACATACTGCAATCTTTCAAATTCAATAAAAGGGGTCTCCCCCCACTGTATGATATTTGCAATATATTTGTTGAAGTTTCTTTTTGATTAAAATAAAAACTAAAACACATGTCATTGCATATCATTCATCATTCTCACATAACACATTTTCTTCTCCTTGAGTCTTACGTATGTGTCACAATTCTAGAGTCAAAATGTCTCACTCATACAATACTCGGGCCAATCAACAAAAGAAAATAGACAATCTCGAGGAAGAGAACAGAGAGCTGAGAGAAGAAATCGACGCTCTGAAGAAAAGTTTGGAAAAACTTCACAGTGACATGCAATCCCTGGCAGCAACTCAGGAGCAGCGCATTCATAAAACTGTAATCTCAGATATTACATCTACATCTATAATAGAGGCACATGAAAATCATTCTCGCTACAAAATGCCTAAAGGTTGCCCCTGGGGCATGCCTCTCAACTTTTTACCTGAAGGATATATCCCACCGGTCACTGAAGACCTAGAAACCCTGGCAGGAGCCACAGGACCTGAAGGTTACAAACTTCAGGAAAGTGAAGATGCGAGGTTTACGACAGCAACTCCTGAAGGTTACAAACTTCAGGGCATGGAAGCACCAAGAGTCAACGCTATAATGTCTATACCACAACCTGTGGTAGACACTGTCCCGAAAAGACAGATTCCACAAGCAATTTCTGGTGGAAATAAAGACATGTACGAAAGGATCAATGAGTTCCGAGAATAATTCTTGGAAATGCAGAAGGAACTGCATGCCATTCACGGTCAAGACTTATTCGGAAAGTACGCCGCAGACCTCTGTTTGGTCCCTAAAGTACAAATACCGCACAAATTCAAGGTACCTGACTTTGAAAAATACAAAGGCAACTCTTGCCCTCAAAGTCATTTTGGTGATGTACGCTCGAAAAATGTCTACCCCGATAAAAAATCAATAGCTACTGATCCATTATTTCTAAGACAGTTTAACCGGTGTCGCACTCAAATGCTACATGGGTTTAAATCCCACCAAGGTCAGTACTTTCAGAGATCTCGACGCAACCTTCGTTCAGCAGTATAAATACAATTTGGACATGGCACCAGATATGGATCAGCTCAGAGCAATGTCACAAAAGGACAAATAAACTTTTAAAGAATATGCTCAGATCTATCCCCCTCTTGAGGAAAAGGAAATGACACAGATTTTCCTGAAAACCTTAAGCTCATTTTTTTACGACCGAATGGTCGCCAGTGCGCCTAGTGACTTCACTGAGATGGTAAACATGGGAGTACGCCTTGAAGAGGCAGTCCGAGAAGGACGATTGGTCAAAGATGCAGAGCCATCTAGCAGTACCAAGAGATACGGTAGTGCTTTCCAAAAGAAAAAAGAACAGGAGATCAGTAATATCTCTCTCGGAAAGCAAAGGTGAAGGTATCAACCAGCAGCGGCAATAACACCCGCTATCAACCCTGCGCCGGCTTTGACTTATCAACCTCAGGTTGCTCAAAGCCAAACAAATCAACAACAGTATCAGCAAAGGCTGCAACAGCCTCTTCAGCAGGCTCGTCCACATTACAATAACAACAATCGTACGACACAACCATCAGGGTTTGACCTTATACTGATGTTGTACGCAGAACTATTTCCACTTCTACTGGCCAAGGGGCACGTCCAAACCATGACTCCTCTTACAGTACTAAAAAATCCTCCTTTTTGGTTCAAAGCGGATCAAACTTGCCTTTACCATCAAGGAGGATCGGGGCACAACATTGAGAATTGTCTTAGCTTCAAGTCTGATGTACAGAAGCTTGTAGGGAACGAGATCTTATCTTTCAAAGATACTAATCCGAATGTTCAGACGAACCCGTTGCCGCAACATGAGAAGACTACAGTAAATTTAATAGAGGAAGAATCTAACCGCAATTATCAAATTCATGATGTACTCCTATTAGGAACCAATCTGATCAGGATGCATTACAGACGGAGCGGGTACGGTCATGTTCCATCTCACAATTATCACCAATGTGATATTTGCTCAAAGAATAATCAGGGGTATTTTGTAGTGCAAACAACCCTACAAGAACAAATGTATATGGGCTGGATTTGGGATCACAGAATCCGTGAGGTCAACATGGCCCATACGCATCCCAACATTGTTCTGAACCGCAACATTCTTGCAATGAACGTCAATTTGGTACCGATACACTCAAGGCAAAGTCAATATCATGATCTGCCACGGCACAACTACAATGCTTGTCCGATATGCTCAACAAGCGATCAGGGATGCCCTTTTGTACAAGAGGCCCTCCAACGTCAGATGGATCTCGAATGGATCCAAGACTACCGTGAGAGAAATAACCATCAAGTCAATATGGTTCAAATCTTTGACATACGCTTGATAAATACCAATCTGGTAGAACTACATGCTAAGCAAGTCAGGCTCAGTTTTCTGGCTTCACACGATTATCAAGACTGTGAAGAATGCCGCGAAGATGACCAAGGGTGTGCACTTGTCCAAAGAACACTTTAACACTTGTTGGACCACTGGTGGCTTCCAATCTAGTTAAATGAAGCTACACAATAGATTAGTATGACTGACAGGAATCCTGGTAGACATCAAAGTCGTGATGCCCGCTCAATGGAAACAAATTTAGTAAAGATGCACTGCATACAAAGTGGGAGTGGTCGGGTGCCACCGCATAATTATTAGTGTTGTAGAGGATGCTCGGAGAACAACCAAGGATTCTATCTTGTACCGGCGGCTTTTTAAAATCAGTTGGATCAAAAAGAGATTCGACCGTGTTCGAGTTCTGGGTCAATCAACGTAATACAAGACTATCTCCCTGATCAAAGCGAGAACGTTGTCGTAATCTCTGATCATGGATTAACCAAAGACGTTTGTGCCATAATCCCTCTACTCAATGAATCAAGAATCCCTCTTGATAGTAGAAAAGTTCCCAACCAGGAACTAATTGAGGTTGCCTATAACGGTCAGAGAAATCAGAAAGCTCTTGTGGTTATCTACCTGCCAGGACCAATACCGTACAAATCAGAAAAGGTTATCCCTTACAAGTACGGTACAACAACCATCAAAAATGGAAAGGAAACTCCATTACCCTCCGTCGTGAACATTGCCGACATCAGTCGAGTTACCCAGAGCGGTCGAATCTTCAACAGAGGAGTTGGAGAACCTGCCAAAGAAAAGGAACCTCAAACAGAGGTTCCAAATCAATAAGTCGGTCAATCTGGTAATTCAGAACTTGTAATGAACAACGATGAGATGCTGAAGCTCATCCAGAAAAGCGAGTACAACATTGTGGACCAATTGTTGCAAACCTCGTCTCGAATCTCTGTGTTATCTCTCCTACTTAGTTCTGAAGCTCACAGGGAAGCTCTGCAGAAAGTCTTAGAGCAACCCTTTGTGGAACCAGACGTGACGGTAGGATAATTTAACAACATCATATCCAACATCACTTCCTGCAACAATTTAGGATTCAGTGATGAAGAATTGCCGGAAGAAGGCAAAAATCATAATATGGCGCTTAACATTACAGGCAACTGCCAAGACGATGCTTTAGCCAGCATAGTGGTGGACACATGATCATCTTTGAATATTATGCCAAAATCAACCCTGACGCGACTATCATTTCAAGGAGCTCCAATGAGAGGCAGTGAGATCATCGTCAAAGCCTTTGACGGGCCTAGAAAAACAGTTATTGGTGAAGTCGATCTTCCCATAACCACCGGTCCTCACACTTTCCAAGTCACTTTCCACGTCATGGACATCCGGGCAGCATACAATTGTTTTTTAGGAAGACCTTGGATACACGAAGCTGGGGCAGTCACTTCGACACTTCACCAATAGCTGAAGTTCGTCAAGAATGACAAGCTAGGCATAGTCTGCGGAGAGCAAGCCTTAATCGTAAACAACTTATCTAACTCATTAAAAGATGATCTAATGAAAGATAACTTTGACCAAGATTATTATGATCCCCTGGATGACTTGCCTATATGGAAGCCGTACACAGAGGGCTTGGGGGCAAAAGAGTCATCCCAACAATGCCTATCAGCTAAGTAATTTTGAAAAGAATACCCACGTCCCCACCAAGTCATGGGATCATTACTCAAGATATTCCGAAGATAACCAGCACCGTGATAATGAATCTGCAAGGATTGCAGGGCAAGAGTTCATCAACTATGCTTTTCCTGAGGTCAATGTCATTGAGGAAGATGACTCGTCCACTCCCATGGAAATATGGGACACTTTGGGACAACCGAGTGGCAAGTATGACTTCTTAGTCAAGTACACCACTCCTGAAAGATCTCGCATCAGATACGAGGACATCCAACCAACTGGATGGGGAGATCCCCTTGGGAGTAAAAACACTAAGGAGGATACAATAGAAGAGTTCATTTATGACAACTCTGTTTGGGAGGAAGACTCCAATGATCCTACTCCGCCAGAAATCAGCATTGTTTCTTAGGATAAACCAAGAAAGAAGATACCAGACTTTGTGACTCACCGAGGATTCATCGCCAATGGGCTGTTGTCGATGTTCCGAAAGTCGTCCGTAAGTCTAAGTAATTTCCATCTTTATTTTAACCTTTCACCTTGCCCAGGTGAAACAGATATTTTTATAGGGCTCACTTTCTGTAAATGTCTCTCTTCGCTTTGCCCAGAGCAACCGAGTTTTGTTTTATAGGGCTGTATTTCAAGAATCGACAAATCATAAATAAATAATGTCATTATGTTATTCCCGCATTTATTGCTGTTTTCACTTTTCATTTTTTCAGAAAATGGTAATCCTAAAACAACCCAAAATAAAAACAAGCATTTTTCTGAAAATACACTGCACACACTTTTGCATTTCTCTCTGTCTTTTCTAAAAAAACAAATCATCACGTCATGCATATTGCTTGTTTTAAACCCCATTGAAACATACGATCCAATGCCTTCTCCCAACTTTAAATTCCCGGTATTGGAAGCTGAAGAAGAAGAGGACGAAGAAATTCCAGAAGAGATTTCTCGATTACTCAGACAAGAGGAAATGTCTATTGAGACTCACAAAGAGCCGTTGGAAATGGTCAATTTGGGTTCAGAGGAAGAAAAGAAAGAAGTTAAGATTGGAGCACTGCTTAGTCCAACTGTCAATGAAGGCTTAATAAGACTTCTCAAAGAGTTTCCAGATGTATTTGCTTGGTCCTATCAGGACATGCCAGGGTTGGATACCAACATCGTGGAACATCATTTACCGCTGAAATTAGAATGTCCGTCGGTAAAACAAAGGCTGAGAAAAACTCACCCGGATATGGCTATCAAAATCAAAGAGGAAGTGCAGAAACAAATCGACGCAGGTTTCCTTGCCACCTCAGAATATCCTCAATGGCTAGCTAACATAGTGCCAGTTCCAAAAAAGGCGGAAAAGTCAGAATGTGTGTAGACTACAGGGATCTGAACAAAGCAAGTCCAAAGGATGACTTCCCCCTGCCACACATTGACATGCTGGTAGACAGTACAACAAAATTCAAAGTCTTCTCCTTCATGGATGGATTCTTGGGCTATAATCAAATGAAGATCCGAAAGATATGGAGAAAACTTCATTCATCACCCCATAGGGCACCTTTTGTTACAAGGTAATGTCGTTCAGTTTGAAGAACGCGGGGGCAACCTATCAAAGGGCCATGACAACTCTGTTTCACAACATGATGCACAAAGAAATCGAAGTGTATGTCGATGACATGATTACCTAATCTAAAATAGAAGAAGAGCATGTGACACACCTGTCAAAGTTATTCAAGCGTCTGAGAAAATACAAACTCTGCTTGAATCCCAACAAATGCATGTTCGGTGTTTGCTCAGGAAAAATCATGGGATTCATCGTCAGCCAGAAAGGAATTGAGGTTGATCCGGACAACGTCAAGGCTATTCAAGAAATGCCTTCACCAAAGACTGAAAAATAGGCCAAAGGATTTTTGGGACGTCTGAATTACATTTCAAGGTTCATATCCCTCATGATAGTGACATGTGCGCCAATCTTCAAACTACTCAGAAAGAATCAAAGCTGCGTATGGACAGAAGATTTCCAAAAAGCTTTCAACAGTATCAAATAATATATGTTGAATCCACCTATTCTGTCTCCTCCAGTGGAAGGAAGGCCATTGATCGTCTACCTAACAGTCTTGGAAGACTCAATGGATTATTTACTTGGCCAACAAGACGAAACAAAAAGAAAAGAGTCTGCCATTTACTACTTAAGCAAAAAGTTCACTGACTGTGAAACTCGGTACACTATGCTCGAGAAAACTTGTTGTGCTCTGGCTTGGGCAGCCAAACGTCTTCGCCAGTACATGATTTGCCACACTACTTGGTTAATCTCCGAAATGGACCCGATCAAGTATGTCTTTGAAAAACCTGCTCTCACGGGAAGGATTGCCCAGTGGCAGATGTTGTTATCAGAATACGACATTGAGTACCACGCTCAGAAATCCGTTAGAGGGAGTATCTTAGCCGATCATTTGGCTCATCAACCGATTGACAATCATGAATCAGTCGGATTTGACTTCCCAGATGAAGATGTCATGTACTTGAAAATGAAATATTGCGATGAACCGCTACCCAGTGAAGGGCCAGAACCAGGTTCCCAATGGGGACTAATATTTGACAGAGCTGTCAACACTTATGGAAACAGAATTGGGGAAATCACCGTAACACCTCAGGGTACCCATATTCCTTTCACTACTAGTTTGACATTTAAATGCACAAACAACGAGGTCGAATATGAAGCTTGTATCATGGGTCTCGAAGAAGCAATTGACTTAAGGATAAAGAACTTGGAGACTCAGCCCAGGTCATCAATCAGATCAAAGGAGAGCGGAATACATACCAATCAGGATCGATTCCTTACAAAGACTACACAAGAAGGTTGTTACCATTCTTTAACAACATCGAGTTTCATCATATCCCTCGTGAAGAAAATCACATGGCTGATGCACTAGCCACTCTCTCTTCCATGATTAGTGTAGGTCAATGGAATGATGTACCTAAGATTGACATAATGCACCTTGAAAGGCCCGCCTATGTTTTCACAATTGAAGCAGTCATCGATGACAAACCTTGGTATCATGATATCATATGCTTCCTTCAAAGACAAGAGTACCCACCTGGGGCATCAAGAAAAGACAGGAAGACTGTCAAAAGACTGGCTGGAAACTTCTTCTTGAACGGTGAAACACTCTACAAGAGAAACTTCAACATGCACTACTACGAAAAACCCATTTAACAATGGTTGGGAATGACATATAATGACGCGGGCGAGGGCGTTGTTATGTAGATTATCGTTGTATATATGATACTTACAACCACGGCCTAGTAGGCGTTGTAATAAACTAGAAAGCACGCTAACTATCACAATGGATTTTACAATACACCGTTGTAATAAAAATAATTATCCTCGGTTCGATTCCCAGCAGCACAGTTTTGATATTTATTTTTTCCTGGACAGCGCGTCAGATATTATAACGGTTATGAAATATAACCTTCGTTAAAGTTTAAGCAAAATTAATAAATATGATCCTGCTTTTATAATTAATCCCATTTTTTTACCTGTATTATTGTTCTCCATATCACATCACAGCAGAAAAATACAATTCACATTTTGTGATAAAGTTTTCATAATAATATTAATCGTATCATATTCATAATATCACATATACCACATTACAGTTTATCAGAACAAACAACCTACATAAATAAATTATCACATATACCATATTACAGTTTACACACATTACATAACTTCACATAATTGTAACTTGGTGTATTGGTATCTTGTCTCTTGGTGTCTTGTCTCTTGGCCTGGTGTCTGGACTCAAAATACATATGATTTCAAATATTTATAGTTGTTAGTAAAAATACTTCTAAACTATAACATACAATTAATATATTATGAATAAATAATAAATTAAGTACTTGTTAATTTTCCCATATGCCTTCTTCATGATCGAGTCATATAGCATGCACGACATCTCCATCAACTTCATCATATGAGGTAGGAACTTGTTTGTGTAAGAAGGTGTGGACAGAATATCAAGACTTTCATCACTAAGAGGAATGTATTTTCCTTGGAGAACGATTGACCATTTCCCTGATATGTCCGATGGATCGGTAACATAGAAAACTTGTTTTGCTTGAGAAGCCATGATGAATGGTTCTGTATTAAAAGATGCCTTGCCAAGGTCGACCCGGGTGAACCCTAAGTCATCACTGTCTACACCATTACTATTATTGGGAACCCACTTGTATTTAAATAAATCCACTTTGAAAATAACATAATCAATCTCCCAAATCTCATCAATGACACCATAAAATTCAGTAGTTGCCAATACCAGATTCTTATCTTTAAAACTAGAGAAATACATCAATTCGGCTTCAACCATAACCCCACTATTTTGCATTGTACTACGATCATATTTTTATTTTGTATAAAAGGTATAATGACCAATGTCGTATGCACTCCAGGTAATGACACAAAATTTTGGCATGTACGACAACCATTTAAGTATCTCGGATGCCCTACGATCATTAGATACACTTTTATTAAACCAATCCATGAATCTATTGTTATGCTCTATGTCATACCCCAAATTTTGACCACTAATATTCCCCATCATTGTGGAAACCATCATCACAATATGGATGAACCGTCACGCCTCATTAGTCTCCCCAAAGATGGGTGAGTATCCACTACAATTAAACTTAGGGTTTCAAGCGCTCTCAGAGTTCTTAGACAGAGGATCAATCAAGGAATGACATGATCTTCAACTTGTCTAACCTCTTAAACATCCATAAAGGATCAAAAGGACTCCCACTTCAAGGATTAAGCACAAGGCTGCTCCCTTCTAAGTGGATTAAGCCTCAAGATCGCTAGTGTCACCAAATTAGGGTTTGGTCGACCAGGGCCTCCAGATGGAAATTTTCCTCTGGGCATGAGCCAATGCTTCAAAGCACAACCTAATATACCCCATGGAACCTCATGGACCCAATCATCAAGTCAGCTTAGCCTCAGGGGATGCATTCACCAAAAAATCAGGAATTAGGGTTTCTTGACCTAATTCACACCTAAGTTGACTTTTGGGGAAAAACATGAGCCAAGACCTCAAGACATGATTTGAGGGTCTCTAATACACCACATTGATCCATTTGCAACAATGGATTGATCCAAGAAGCTTGAGCAACAAGTTTCAATTTCATCTGAACCACAATTAGGGTTTCGCGAGAAAAGTCAACTGTATCTTTGACTTTTTACCAGGACATGCTCCCAAACCCTAGGACATGATTCAATACACCCTATAACACCTATGAAATCAATCCATCAAGTTTGATTTAGGTCAAGGACTTGATTTCATAGAGAATCGCACAGTTTGGAATTAATCTGATAAAAAGTCAACTATGCACAAAAGTCAACTTTGACTTTTTGAGATTTTTCACAATTATGGTTCCTTAACCCTAAAATAATGTTAATGTGTGATTGGAATCATCATTAATCAAGAAAAATCAAGGAAAGTTGGATAACTTGTAAAAGGGGTAACCATAAAAAACTTAGAAATTTTTCTAAGTTATGGAACAAAGTGGCTATGGTACCAACTTGGGAGGATCATAACTCCTAAACCACAAGGCCATTTTTCCCCATCCAAAGCTGGATTTGTAGCTCTCATTACCCTATACAAAAGCTTCAACTACACCTCATTCCAATTCATCATGGATTTTGAGTTGTGGAATGATCAATATCACAAAAAGTAAAAATGTCACTTTTTCCCAACACTTAGTGAAATTTTCACTAAGTCAGAATCTGCCTTACTTTTTTCAAAATGTAAGGGCAATTTTCACTTGGATCCAAAAAGTATCAAAACCAAATATGATCAAACAGTTGTTGTATCATATGAGGGCTTTCCAAAATGACCAAGAACATCACCAAACTCAACTTGAGTCATGAGATATGACAATGGCAACATGCCTTGCTGAAAACTGCCAAAGCAAGGCAGATTTTGGAGTTTTGCTCGATTTGCCCAAATTTTACAAAGGGCAAGCAACTCTATCCATCTGAACACCTCAAGGGGGGACCAAGGAGGAACCAACTCTGATCCCAAGCCTCCCAAGTCTTCAGAACCAAAAGTAGCATGACAAACCTAGAAATGCCTAAAAGAGGGACAAGACTCCAATTTTGGATTGAAGCATTTAATGCATACACCAAGGTGGCATGGACTGAGCCATTTCCAACTGAATTCAGTCAAGAATTATCCAAGACCAAGGGAACCAACAGCCTGTGCCCTAACCTCTAGTTAATGGCTAGAGGAGACTTGGATTCTCATTGATCAACATTGGCCAAACCTATGCAGCAATTGCCATTCACTATTCCTTGCAAAACAAACTTGCTCTACTATAAATAGAGCTCAATTGTGATCAGTTTAAGTACACCAAATCCATCAAACATATGCTTTCCTCAAAATCTCCTTCTTCACTCCAAAACTGCCTTCCAAAGCAAGTCATTATCGGGTTTTGAGTTTGAGAGCAATTCCAATTAAACACACACCTCATAAACATCATATAGAAGTGATCCAAACACTCACATAACATCTGGAACACCAAAATCACAAAATCACCAGCCAACTGCTCAAGCCTTTGACAGATTTGCAATTGAGGTGCCAAATCAAGTTCCAGCTCAAATCAATCCACTCCAAGCATCCAGACACACTCCATAACACCTAGGGAAGCTGTCCATAACCTTGGAACCTAGATGTAACACCTCTAACACAAAACACGATCACCAGTTGCAAGAAGTAAGCACGAGCTCTTCTAACTCTATGATCCATGCAATTTTTGCTGCACAATAATTTGGTCATATGTTCATAATCATGCATGGAGTGTTTTCCCTCAATCAATTGCATTGTTTGAATCGTGTATGGAATTTCTGAACCTTCATGCAAATTTTAGGGTGCTTGAGGTTTCTCTTTGATTTCTTATCCCATGTTTAAAATAAATGAAATTAAAGACCATAGACATGATCGTGAGGTTGAAACGAGTAGATTGATATGTAGATTGCATGATATAATCAAGTATTCAGTGAGTTTGGATAGAAAACGCAAATCTGCAGAAACAGAGGAAGGGCGCATGTTCTTGCCATGTTCTTGGCGCCCTTTTTCAATACTTGAATATTTGAATTTTGTGATTTTATTTAATTGATTCAAAAATTAATTTCTCTCTGAGTTTTAATGATTTTGAGTTGATTCTTTTTTTAATAATTCACAAAAATGTTAACATATTATATTTTACTAAAAAAATCCCAAAAATATTATTTATTTCATATAATTGATATTTTTGCAAAGAATTAATATTTTAATTGTTTTTGACATTTAAAATATTTTTTCCTTCTTGATTTTGCAAATTTTAATGACTTCTAATCATTTTGTAGGTCAAAACTTGATTTTTGAAACATTAATCCAAAATCACAATTTGTTTTCCATATGTTTAACAATGTTGATCATTTTAATTGAATTTTTATTCAATTTAAATACATTTTGGAAACAAATTAGGGTTTTTGATTAATTCAACCCTCATCAAACTTTTTTAAACGCTTTGGGCCTCTAATAGAGTGTAAGACCCAATCCTTTGTAAATACCAAAATATTTGGGCCTCAGTGTATTGTATAAGTCCCGATACCGTAAAAAAGTTCGACACAATCGACGTCTTTTTAACAAAAATCTTTGGGCTTCTCCTTGAGCTATAAGACCCATCTTTATTCAAAACCTTATGGGCCTCTAATAGAGTGTAAGACCCAACCCCCTGTTAACCAAAACTATTTTGGGCCTCAGATATTGTATAAGTCCCTCTGCATTAAAAGAAAATCTTAGCGCGATTGCCAGTTCAAGAATCAACCCTTGGGCCTCTCCTTGAGCTGTAAGCCCCACCACTTGTATAAACATAAACCTTTAGGCCTCTTGAGAGAGTGTAAGACCCATCCCTTTGTACAGAAAACCTTTTTGGGCCTCAGTCACTTGTATAAGTCCCTGTACAAATTCAACAGTGCAATCACTGGTAAAACCTTGGGCCTCTCCTTGAGCTGTAAGCCCCAACAATCTTTTCAAAGCACTTTCTCCTTTGGTTTAGAATATTGTTATCAAAGCTTTCTTTGTTGAACGACTAAGAAAACAACAATCTTTTCAAAGCACTTTCTCCACAGGCTTCTTAAAAGCACCCTTAAAAATTGTCAAAGAAACTCTAACTCCCCAGAGATGATCTTTTCTCCGTGAATGGCATCTCTTGAGTTTCTTCCAAATTCTTGGACTTTCCTGGCTTGATCTATTCTCTGTGAATGGCATATCTTGAACTTCTCGGGGTTTAGGGACCCACAGGCTTCTTAAAAGTATCCACGCCTCCTCTTGGGCGTTGTACAAGGACCCTTCGGCTTCTTAGAAGTTCTCATGCCTTTTCTTGGGCTTAATACAAGGACCCTGACGACCTCTTAAAGGTATAAGACAGAACTTAATCATCCTTTGCTAGAGCATTCATTCCAGCGTCAAAACTCTAGCCATTTAAGGGTTGATACTCATCCCTTAACACCCATGCCTCCTCTTGGGCATTGTAAAAAAGATGAAACTCTAGACTTGGACAGTCTAAAAACCTCTTTAGTCTCAAAGGCATTCTCAAGATCCTTTCAAAAATCGGAAAAAACACTGATCGCTCCAAAAGCCAGCCTCTCTCATGAGAGTTCCTCACCCTTTGGCCTGCCTATGGATTTAATCCTCAGCAGTAACCCAGCCTTCTCTTGGGCATTATACAAAGATCATTCACTATCTGAGAATCGATTTCTCCAAAACCCCAGTAGACTTAGGCAGTCTCAATACCCTTTGGATTTCCCATTTCCTTAAAGAACAGGAAATAACCCCGATCTTCTGATCAGTACCAAAGTACAACCTCACCTGGAATCAGTCTCTTTATAAGAACTGATTTTCTCTTTTATGCAACATACTGGACCTGTCACTCAACTGAAATAGTCACCAACACATTTAGCCTCCTCTTGGGCTTTGTACAATGATTCTCCCCAGCGGAGCTAACCCTTTCACACTCTCTTGTTGAGTATAAAAGACTCTCTTATGGAGTCAATCAACCTTTAGCCTCCATCTCGGGCTTCGTACGAGATACAAAATCACTCTCTTGTTGAGTATAAAAGATTCTCTTGTTGAGTCAAACCTTTAGCCTCCATCTCGGGCTTCGTACGAGATATAAACACTCTCTTGTTGAGTATAAAAGACTCTCTTGTTGAGTTAAAGCCTTTTAGCCTCCATCTCGGGCTTCGTACGAGATACAAAAACACTCTCTTGTTGAGTATAGAAGACTCTCTTGTTGAGTCAATCACCTTTTAGCCTCCGTCTTGGGCTTCGTGCAAGACACATACAAAAGCACCCTCTTGTTGAGTCAACCCTTTTAGCCTCTATCTCGGGCTTCGTACGAGACAGATACTAAAACACCCTCTTGTTAGGTCAATAGCCTCCTCTTAGGCTTCGTATAAGGAAAACCCTGGTTGAGGCAATAAACCTTTTAGCATCAAAATCTGTGCCTTGCTCATAGTATACAAACATCAACAACTCCTTTCCCTTCATCTACTTGCTGTAAGCGGCAAGCCTCTGGATTATTTACATCCACGTCACTGTCCCTCTTTTAGCATGAGAAATTCCTAAGGAAAGATGGCATTGCTCTAAACTGAGTTAAAGTCTTCTCCTTCAGGTTGAAAATCCCCTATAAAGGAAATTATAACATTGTTGGATTCACATATCCCAGTTAAAGTAATTCTCCTTTATAATCAGCCACCCAACAGTTGTGACAAATAGACCCCCTTTAGAGATGACAAATTCTCTCTAAAGTCAAAACCCTTCTGTCGCTCCCGGGATTTTCATCCTAGTACAAACGCGAAAGTAGCACCGAAACAGAGTCGCCAGCAATGTGTATTTATCCCAAGAGAGGGAAAGGAAACACCGCATAAACCTGAGAGGAAGGAAAGAGCATGGTCTCACGACCAAGAGAAATGGGTAAGGGAGTCGGTTACGCGAGAGGAAGGTATTAGCACCCCCTCGCGTCCATCGTACCCGATGGGATCCACGCTTGCTTGTCTCGATCAAAGGGTGATAGAAAAAGAATGCTGGAAAAAAGGAACTGAAAGAAAGAAAGGAGAAAGAATAACAAATGTAGGGAAAATAAAAGAAGTGCTCGCATGGGCCCTACCCCACTGCCTACGTATCTCATCGGGAGCATGAGAATCAGAGCGACGTAGTTCCCCTCACTAGGGAAAGTTGTTTGTGTTTTTTAGTGGAATACGTCAACGTTCGCGTCCCAGCAGTTTAGGTGTTGCGGCTCGCTGTATGGAGACTTAGGCGTTACCTGTTTGCGGTAGAACGGAAATGACGCATCCTTAAGGAATGATTGAATGAGATGAGAAAAGAATTCCCGAAGGAAAGACGTTATTGTTTGTTTTTTTGTCTTTTAAGAGTTTTTTCAATTTGTTTGCATATGATAGTGTATCTGAATCTTAGTTATTGGAATGTGTACATTCTCACATTCCAAGATGGAATGGGTAAGAAAGCACACTAAGAGTGAAGAAGACCCCCACACTTAGTTCCAATTATTAAGGTTCAAACACACTAGCATACTTGTGTTTATTAAGTGTTTTGTTAATTATGGAATGAAGAAGTGTTTTTTATTATTTGTACCTTCAACAAGTATTGCATTTAAGTCCCTCATACAAGATCAAATGTTTAACACATTGACCCAAGATGGGCTATATGCTACACATTCTAAGATTACTAGAGAAGACCCCTTATAATCTTTTCTTTATATGAAAGGCCTAAATGCAATAAATGCTTACCTTTATTAAGTATTTTGAATTTTCTTAGAGATGAGAAAAAAGACTCAAGAGAGGAGAAAGGTAAAATCTATGTGATCTAAGACTCAATCCTAATTGATTAGTTAAGGGAGTGATCCTAATGGTTTGTGAGGTTTCAACCTAAAGTCTAAAGAAAGAATGAATTAAACAATTCACTTCTAAGTAGAAGATGAATTGTAATTCAAAAAGGGAAAGTGATGAGTTATTCAAAGAAAGCACATAAGTGCTTAACAAAACACAAGATGGAATTGTAAAAGAGATGAGAGGAAAGAAGTTTGAATGTGGATTCCTTATCCACACTCAATTGCAACTTACCAAAGCCCCTACATGGTTAGTAAACATGTATAAGAAGTATAAAAAATAAAAGAACTTTTAATGCACCATAAAATTCAAAAGAGGTACATGAGAAATTGGTTACAACCAGAATGTACATCACATGGAAAACAAATGATCATTATCATGCAAGTCCAAATGGATAGGCAACAAACATCATCCATGACATTAGAACATGCTACTATAAGAAAAGGGAGAATGAAAGATGAAAAGAAATGGAAGAAACATGCATAAATGGAACATGTAATCTAAGGATCAGAATTGAAATGAAAAATGATTCACAAACATTTCACAAGTATTCATGCATGACACATCAAAACATTTAAGAGGTGATAGGAGAAGTGGAATTGAAATAGGAGTTCAACAGAAAACACAAATACAAACACAACATGTTAAAGGTGTACCATGTTCAAATGAAAGTCAACATGCAAGGATGACATGTAATATATACTAATGACCTATAATGTCAAATGGATATCTCACAAAGTAGGCAAATGATCATGCAAGTATGCACAAAAGCAATCATGTAAACATGCACAAAGATTAAGATGACATGACATGTTATTATGCTTCAAAGGTCATGCATTAAACAAAAAAAAAATTAAATGGTCTCATGAGAATTATGGAAACATGGTATTGAAGTTCACAAATCAGAGATGAATCACATATCAAAGTAGCATGCAAGAAACCAAGGCAAAATGATGTCAAACAATGCACTTAGGTCAAGTAGACATATCATACAAAGTAGCACCAAAATGAACACCAAACATGCCATAAACTGACCTAAAAAAATCAAATAAAAATCACTTAACATACCTCAAGATGATAATGACTCAATGCAAAAAGAAGAGCATCAAAACAATTTTTAATGATCAAGAACAAAATTAAACAAAATCATGTACCACATTAAGAATGCATACAAAAGAAAATCAAAGAAAAATTATGGAACAGGGGCAAAAAGGTCATAAAATCAAGAAATAAAATCATGAAAAATATTCTAAATGTTTTAATGATGAACATGAATTTTTTTTGGAATTTTATGATGATGTTTGATATTTTTAAAAATTAAAAAGTAAACGTGCATAAAATGAAGAAAATAAAAGGAAATAGAAAACAAGAGTGGGGTGCAAATATAGTAAACCAACAGTTCAAAGTGTTTGGGCTTTTTAAAAAGGAGGTGCGAAAAGCAATCTGTCATAGGTCCAATTACGCGTAGCACACACTAACTACCATGCATTATCAGTCAAACTAATTCAAACCATTCACCACCATCAGATCAGGTCAAGGTCAAATCTAGGTCAAGGTAATCAAGATCAACATGCACACATGAATGACCACGGTTCCCACCGTGTACCACACCACATAGCGTTTAAGTGAAATCAGAAATAAAGTCACGTGACATGCACATGAATTTTTATGTGTTGGCAGCATAGTGGCCATTAGATCACATTCATCCAACGGACCAGATTCAAACTGAGCCTAAACCCTAACACAAAGTCCACCGGCCGGAGAGTGACCTCCGGTCACCTTCTCCGGCCACACCACCACCGTCTGCAACTTTGATCTCTTCAGAAATCCACAAAATATACATCAAACTGAAGCTGAGCTCATGTAGATTAAGAATTCACTCACAAAAACAATATATCATGCATACACAGCAAGAACAGAGGAAATGAAATTGTGCCCTAAGTTTCGCAACTACGCCTTTAGAAGGCCTATCAACTAGCCGGAGTTAGGAATGCTTCTATTAAGCTCATATCAACACGAAAACAACAAACTAAACCATAAATCGCCAAAGCAAAGTTTGAGAGTTTGGAACCTGAACTTGAGGATGCTTTGAATACACAAGAACACCAGAGGAAAATGCTTCTTCCTTGAGCTTCTATTGGCCAAATAAAGGCTTAACTGAAGTGGTTGATGATGATTCAATAGAAAGAAACTGGATCCAAGCTTCCAAAACAGTTGCTCTTTGGTGAAATTGAGAGAGATTCAAAGAAGATTTAGAAGGAGGATGAACAATGTGAGCTCGAGAATCCTTTGCAAGGGTGAGATTAGGAGTAAAGCAGAGAGAGTTTTGGGGAGAATGTGAGAGAAATGAAATTGAAAAACGAATTTGTGAAGGAGTTTTCTATTTATAATGTGAGCTAACTACAGTTTACTGAGTTGAGTTAGGGTGAGTTATCATGGTTAACTGAGTCATCCCTAACTAACTGAGTCAAGTTAGTTAGGGAGAGCAAGGATATGGTGGTGATAGTTCATGGTGGGTTATGGTAGAGCTGAAAATGAGCTTGCAATGGCACGGCTGATTGTATCAGAAACTTGTTCAGCAAGTTTATTCTTTCCACTTTCATGCAAGGCACGTGCTAATGTGCAAGGTGGAGGTGATATGTGCTTGGCTTAATATGGAAATAAAGTGCAAGGGTTGTTTGATGGATGTCTAAACCAAACTGCAAATTCTGGTGTGATTCATCAGTTGGAAATGGTGATGTTTACGCATGGATATCTCTCTCCTCAAGCCATGGACATGAATTATCTTGGTATCATTACAAAGTGTGTACATGATACAACAACTTTGATGTTGAAAGTAAATGAAAATGAGACTTGCAACAACTTGGAAATGTGCTTCAAACATGTAAACTCAAAGCTGACTCATAATGCACGCATGTGGGGCAAGACCTGGTTGTGACCTAACCAAACATTCAGTTATCTTGACCTTATTTTGAGCCACCACAACTTCTCAATCATTGGTCTAATGAAAAAACCATAAACATACACTTTGAAGATCTCACATAGAGGAACAACTTTCGTGTTGAAAGATTTTCCATTTGAGGCCTCTAACCATGAGTAATTGATCAATACATTTAGCCCACCATGTGCTTGTGAAAATGACACGCGCGTGACTTGAAAATCCTTGGTCATGACCTAGTTTTGAACCTACTTTGCTCAAACTTTGATCAATCATATCTCACTCAATTTTTATCCAATGGAGATGTTCTACACATGGATTTGAAGCTTAAAGCAAGACCTTTTGTTGTGTCCTGGTGGAATTTTCATTTGATGCTCCAATTTTAAATGGCCTTGGTTCAAACTCTGATGCAAAATGGCCAAAACTTGCTATTTTTAGTAACCCTTCTTCATCCAAAAATGGCAACTTTCCACCTCTTGATTTTTTCATGATTCCTTTGGAGTTTCTTGATCAAATTTTGCACATTGGTCACATATAACATGAATTTTATGAATTTGGCCACAAAAAGTCAAGAGTTGACTTTTTTCCTCTGATTATTTGACCTGGCCCCAGTTTCCCTGATTTTTTATCTTTCTTCCAATTGAACCACTTCTAAAACCAATTGAGAGGTGATTTTCCACATACGTACACTTAAGAACATATAGAATACCATGACATCAAGTTTTGTCCAAAAAATCAAAGATATCCTGATTTTATTAGAAACCCTAATTTTGATGCCCACCTCCTAGGAGAAAAATGAGCAGTCTTCAATTTCAAATTCCTCAGAGTATGTTGTGTATCCTCTTAAATGATGATGAGATATACCATTTGAGGATGACTTTGGATCAATGAGCTATCTATTTTGAGGGTTTTCCTTCAGTTTTTGAACCTCTTGCATGTTGAAGTATGTATTGCTTCAATCTCCCATTGGATCTCACTTCCTTGAGATTGTGGATGATCAATTGAGATGGTATGAGACATGAGAGACTCTTGGCTTGCCTGGAGGCAACTTGATTGACCTTCTTGTGCTTTGAATGATCTCTTGATTGTCCATCTTCCCCCTGATCACATGCCTTGATGGTGAGAGGAATGCTATGCTTCATTTTTCTATGTTAAATGCAATGCAATGCTAATGAGATGAATATGATATGATAGATGATAGTGCTATGCTAAGATACAAAAAGGGAGAGCAAATTTTGGGGTATTACAGCTGCTCCTATTCAAACACTGTAGACCTGAATGCCTGAAAGCAAAGGCTTTCAGACTTTCAAGGTATATAGTGATTGAATACCAAATATAACCAAAAATTTGCTCTGGATGATGAAAAAGAAAAGGGATATAAACCCAATGCGATGGTTGGATTGAATCTTCAAGTGTCGGAGAGATCTGTCTTTTGAACAACGCCAGACGACTACTGGCCTGCCATATTGTCGATGGACTTGGGCTGTTCTGCCAATCTGTCGTAGGACTTCTGGTGCTTACCAAACTGTCGTCGGTAGCTTCGCCAAACTGTCGTTGGACTTTCAACAATGTCTTTTTGAACGACGCCAGACGACTACTGGCTTGCCATACTGTCGATGGACTTTCAACAATGTCTTTTTGAACGACGCCAGGCGACTACTGGCTTGCCATACCGTCGATGAACTTTTAACAATGTCTTTTTGAACGACGCCAGGTGACTACTGGCTTGCCATACTGTCGATGGACTTTAGCTGCTCTGCCAATCTGTCGTTGGACTTTCTGCCAAACTGTCGTTGGACTTCTACCAAACCGTCGTTGGACTTTCACCAATCTGTCATTGGATTTTAATGATTACCAAACTGTCGTTGGAATCTCAAACTTTCCATCTTCAGATGGACTTTTGCAGCTTTTACCAATTCGTGTTGGATTTCCGCCAATCTGTCGTTGGACTCTAACGCTTACCAAACTGTCGTTGGAAGCTTTGCCAAACTGTCGTTGGACTTTTGGACTTTAACGCTTACCAAACTGTCGTTGGAAGCTTTGCCAACTGTCGTTGGACTTTGATGCTTACCAAACCGTCGTGGGAAGCTTTGCCAAACTGTCGTTGGACTTCGGTGCTTACCAAACTGTCGTCGGAAGCTTCTCCAAATGATCACTCCACCTGTTGGAATAACATGAACAAACTGTACGCATGCCAAAAATAAATTGGACTTTGAGTTGTAAATGAACACTGCTGAAAATTACACCACTTGCTGGGTAATGTCATATGCTGACACCTTGCTGAAGGAGAGATTCTGTCGATCTCTTTAAACCTTGCTGGGGAAATTACTGCGACTCGGCTGGGGAGTATAGCGACACGATTCAGGGTACCATTACCGGAGATGCGATCTTGCTGGGGATCAGGGCTGCTTTGCCGGGGATATGCAAATCTTGGTTGAAAGACAATCCGTTGCAACATGCTGAGAAAGAGTCCCTAGAGATTTGTTAGGGAAACCCAAAGCAATTCCTCGGTAATCTGCTGAGGAAGATGACTGTCGAGCTTAGGATAGATGTCACAATGCCCCATGTTGGGCGAACTTTCTCTTTGACGACTCCGCTGGGGATAATGAGTTTACAACACACTCTGCTAGAGAAAACTGCTGTAAAGCGTCTCGCGTTGGGTAATGCCTTTTGAGAGGATTTTACAGAAGATCAAGTGTCTCCAAACTCTACTGGGGGATATTAGATCTGGAACATCTTCTTCCGGGGAAATTCAAGCTGCCCCATGCTCGGGATGGTCAATAACTCCGCTGGGGATTATTCTTTGACAAATTTCACCTGCTGAACCTGCGGGATATATGATACTACCACTTGCTGGTACATCCTTTCACATCGTCTGCAAGGTACTGGAGGATTGGCACTTGTTGTCAACTTGGAGTATTCACTGCATTAATAACTGTTATCAACACAGAAGAAATCCAACTTCGAACACCGTTGCCGCCACGAAACTTAGTGGGAACTCTTGACTGGAAGAATCGACTTAATAAGATATAACAGTATCAAATCATATCAAATATCTGCTCGGGGTTACGATCATGCTGTTTGGATCGATCGTGCTCATTACCTGCAACAGAAAAAGAATATGCACATGCCCCAGGATATTGCGTGGTCTTTTGGGTCCACCATCCAAGGTTGTCCAACAAGCAAAGTAATTTTAATTGTCTTTTTGCATGTTTTTGCAAGGCCAAGATATTTTCAAAGTAACGTTTTATTATCAAAAATCGGACGTTTTTGCAAACAAAACAGTAAAAATGAAAATAAAAGCCCGTGACTGAATATTCAACTTTATTGATGAAATGCCAAAAATTGGCGAATTTACAATCAGAAGCAAACCCCTGAAAGAGGCGATTGCCGTAAAATTGAGAAAAGAAATCTATCCTAATGATAATGCGGAAATTGGTTTCCAACTGATTTCTGATTCTGTTATAGCCAGTATGTACTCCAACTCTCCTGATTATCTTTGCCTTCAGAAGCTCGTGATCGGACCAATTCCTCCTTTGGAATTTTGCCAGCTTGCTGAAGAGTAGAAAACGTACAGATTAATTCAGACTGCAGTCATTCGCTTCAATCCCTCTTTTGTGTGGATCGCCTTTTCAGGTTTTCAATCCACTGGGATACCCTTTTTTGCCTAAGTTGCCCTTTCGGGTTTTCAACTTACCGGGTGTACAATTCTTTTCAATTATATCCCTAATTTTTGCCCGAACCTTTATTCTGTTTTTGGTTCGCCGGGATGCCCTTTTTTGCCTGGATTCCTTTTTTCTTTTATCCAGCGGGTCTCTTTATACGAAGTATTTTTTAACTGCATCTGAATTAACAGGGGATGAAAAATCTTCACCATCCATGGTTGTCAGCAACAAAGCTCCTCCTGAGAAGACCTTTTTTACCACGAACGGACCTTCATAGTTAGGAGTCCATTTGCCCCTGTGATCTGTACTCGGAGGAAGTATTCTCTTGATTACCACATCCCCGACTTTGTAGACTTGAGGTCGAACCTTTTGATCGAATGCCCTCTTCATTCTGCGCTGATATAACTGGCCATGGCATACCGCTGCTAATCGCTTCTCCTCAATAAGGCTCAGCTGATCAAATCTGGCTCGTACCCATTCAGCTTCATCTAGCTTAACGTCCATCAATACTCGGAGAGAGGGGATCTCAACTTCTATCGGTAGAACTGCCTCCATACCGTATACAAGCGAGTATGGTGTTGCCCCAGTGGACGTGCGGATTGATGTTCGATACCCATGCAAAGCCAGTGGTAACATCTCATGCCAATCTTTGTACGTGACAACCATCTTCTGCACAATCTTCTTGATATTTTTGTTGGCCGCTTCGACCGCGCCGTTCATCCTCGGGCGGTACGGAGAAGAATTGTGGTGCTCAATTTTGAAGTCCCGGCATAGCTCAGCCATCATCTTGTTGTTCAAATTAGAACCATTATCAGTAATGATTCTTTCGGGCACTCCATATCGACAAATGATATCTCGCTTCAAGAATCGAGCCACTACTTGCTTAGTGACATTGGCGTAAGATGCTGCTTCAACCCATTTAGTGAAGTAATCAATGGCGACCAAGATGAAACGATGGCCGTTTAAAGCAGTAGGCTCGATTTTCCCGATCATATCAATGCCCCACATTGCAAATGGCCATGGAGAGGACATTATACTCAACGGATTGGGAGGAACGTGCACTTTGTCTGCATAGATCTGACATTTATGACACTTGCGAGCATACTTGCAGCAATCTGACTCCATGGTCAGCCAATAATACCCTAATCTCAACAATTTCTTAGCCATCGCATGTCCTCCGGCGTGGGTACCGAAAGAGCCCTCGTGCACTTCAATCATCAACAGGTCTGCCTCGTGTCTATCCACACATCTGAGCAGAACCGTGTCAAAATTCCTTTTATACAGCACGCCATCTTTGTTCAAGAAGAAACTACCAGCTAGCCTTCTTAATGTCTTCCTGTCATTAGAAGATGCCCCAGGCGGGTATTCTTGATTTTTTAAGAAGCATTTGATGTCATGGTACCAAGGCTTATCGTCAGACACTGCACCAACTTCAAACACAAAAGCAGGCCTATCAAGACGAGATACATCAATCCTGGGCACAAAGTTCCAACCATGCACTTTGATCATCGAAGAGATAGTGGCCAAGGCATCTGCAAACTTATTTTCCTCTCTAGGAACATGGTACAACTTGACAGTTGTAAAGAAGGTCAGCAATCTCCTCGTATAATCTCTATACGGAATCAAATTCTGCTGATGTGTGTGCCAAGTTCCCTTTACTTGATTGATTACCAGTGCTGAATCACCAAAGATATCGAGGGTCTTGATTCGTAAGTCAATAGCTTCCTCGATCCCTAGTATGCAAGCTTCGTATTCTGCTTCATTGTTGGTACACCCGAAAGTTACTCGGGCAGTGAAGGGCATGTGAACACCTTCAGGCGTAATAAGGACTGCACCAACTCCGCACCCATTCATATTAACTGCCCCATCAAACATCAAACTCCATTTGGACTCAGGGTCAGGCCCCTCCTCCAGAAGTGGTTCCTCGCAGTCTTTCGCTTTGAGAAACATGATGTCCTCATCAGGGAAATCAAATCTCATGGGCTGGTAATCATCAAGAGGCTGTTGCGCAAGATAATCTGCCAGTATACTTCCTTTGATTGCCTTTTGCGAAGTAAACTGAATATCGTACTCTGTCAGTACCATCTGCCACCTTGCAACTCTGCCTGTAAGTGCTGGTTTCTCAAAAATATACTTGACCGGATCCAATTTAGAGATCAACAGGGTTGTATGTGTGAGCATGTATTGTCTCAATCGCTTGGCGGCCCATGCGAGTGCATAACATGTCTTCTCAAGCATTGAATAACGCGATTCACAATCTGTAAATTTCTTGCTCAGGTAGTAGATAGCATGTTCTTTCCTACCTGTCTCGTCGTGTTGACCGAGAACACAACCCATGGATCCTTCGAGCACTGTCAAGTACATAATCAGTGGTCTCCCTTGAACTGGAGGTATCAGAACTGGAGGTTCCTGAAAATATCTTTTTATTTTGTCGAATGCATTTTGACAACCATCATTCCACCTGACCGTTTGATCTTTTCTTAGTATTTTGAATATCGGTTCGCAAGTGGCAGTTAGGTGAGATATGAACCTTGAAATGTAGTTCAATCTTCCTAGAAAGCCGCGAACTTCTTTTTCAGTTCTCGGTACAGGCATATCTTGTATAGCTTTCACTTTAGCAGGATCAACCTCTATCCCTTTTTCACTGGCAATGAAACCAAGCAATTTTCCGAACCGCACGCCAAAAGTACACTTGTTAGGATTCAGTCTCAACCTGAATTTCCTCAGCCTCTCAAATAACTTCTTCAAGTTGATCAGATGTTCCTCTTCTGTCTTTGATTTAGCAATCATGTCATCCACATAGCACTCGATCTCTTTATGAATTAGATCGTGGAATAACGTTACCATTGCTCTTTGATAGGTTGCCCCTGCGTTCTTCAACCCAAAAGGCATTACTTTGTAACAGAAGGTACCCCACGGGGTAATGAATGTTGTCTTCTCCATGTCTTTAGACGCCATCTTTATCTGATTGTACCCGGAGAATCCGTCCATAAATGAGAACACTGAAAACTGAGCGGTATTATCAACCAGCACGTCAATATGAGGGAGTGGAAAGTCATCTTTAGGGCTCGCCCTGTTGAGATCTCTGTAATCCACACACATTCTGACTTTGCCATCTTTCTTCGGCACCGGTACTATATTGGCCACCCAGGGAGGATAGTTGGTTACTGCCAGAAAGCCTGCATCCAACTGTTTCTGTACTTCTTCTTTGATCTTCAAAGCCATTTCTGGTTTCGTTCTGCGCAGCTTTTGCTTGACCGGTGGACAATCCTCTTTCAATGGTAGTCTATGCACAACTATGTCTGTATCTAAACCCGGCATATCTTGATATGACCAAGCGAAGATGTCAACGTATTCACGTAGCATGACTATCAACTCTTGTTTTGCATCAGCCCGCAGACTTGCACCGATCTTGATCTCTTTCTTGCTTTCCTCCGAACCAATATTGATAACCTCGAGAGCTTCCTGATGAGGCTGAATGGTCTTTTCTTCCTGCTTCAACAATCTAGCCAATTCTTCCGGGAGTTCATAGTCTTCATCACTTTCTTCCTCGGCTTGATAGATCGGATTGTCGAAATCATACGTGGGCATAACAGAATCATTTTCAGAGAAATCCACAGAATCCAGTCTGCATGATTGGGTTTATGCTTTATTTTAGATTATTTTTGCTTGAAAACAAAAGAAAAGAAAGTGCATTATCATTTTTAATTTTCTTTGTGCAAAAATAAAGATAAAGAAAGAGTAAAGGAACACAAATTTGTAAACAAAAACGTCCTTTTTATTGATATTTGAACATTATATGAGAAAATATGGTGGCCCTACAAATGGATCCTCACACCTTGGGCAGAGTGTGGGATTTCATGCATTATGAAAGACAAGAATTGTTACTCTGCATGGTGAACAACATGAACGATTTCTTCGCTAGACCAATTTTGCAACGCCTCGCCTGGAGCCAGTGCATATACCCATCTGTCCAGATAATCTGAGCTTTCAGCGTCATCTTCTATTACTGAGCAGGACTGATTGGGATTGATAATTCCTCCACTGTTGAAGTTGATTGGCCCACGGAATCGGGGAACTGGCGTCCGGCCCGGCTGATATCCAATGCCAAACTTATCTTCTTTCACGAACACATCTATAGCTTTACCCCAGCCTTGGGCATTTCCGCTTTCGACCACTTCTCTGGCCTGCTTGTACGACGCAATTGATGCACTCGGCCCACCTGGCACATTCGACACCACCGCTGCTGAAGTAGATTCTGGTAAGTTGTTGATATTCAGGGCTTCAAAAGATTGGCACAATGTTTCATGAATCTCTCCATCCATTTCCACATATTTGAAAGTGGATAGATGACTCACGAATATATCTTCCTCACCGCAAACAGTAACCACTTGACCCTCGAACACATACTTGAGCTTCTGATGAAGTGTGGAGGTAACTGCGCCTGCTGCATGAATCCATGGTCGGCCCAACAAACAGCTATAAGCAGGCTGAATGTCCATAACATGAAAGGTCGTCTTGAATATCTGTGGACCAACCTGTATAGGTAGTTCAACCTCCCCAAACACCGATCTTTGGGATCCATCGAAAGCTCTCACAATCAGATCGCTGGGTCTCAGAACCAATCCATCTACTTCAATTTTCATCAGGGCCTTTTTAGGTAACACATTTAAGGAAGAACCTGTGTCAACCAGCACATGCGACAAAACAGCTCCTTTGCATTCAAGTGTGATGTGCAGCGCTTTGTTGTGGTTACGTCCATCTGGTGTCAAATCCCTGTTCGTAAATCCCAACCCGTGGCTCACATTCACATTAGAAATTACCCCCTCCAACTGATTCACTGTAATCTCTTGGGGAACGTATGCCATATTCAGAACTTTCAACAAAGCAGCCCGATGTGCGTCTGAACTCATTAACAGGGATAATATCGAAATTTTAGAGGGTGTCTGATTAAGCTGGTCAATGATCTTATAATCACTCTTTTTGATAACCCTCATAAATTCTTCAACATCATTATCAAAATTGACTTTAGGGTCCTCTTCCTGAGCAGGCACCTTGTCATCAACCACCTGTTTTCCTTTTGCTCTTGCAGCGACTTCAGCCTCACTCCTTAAAGTCTGGGGAGCAAACAGTCGACCACTCCTAGTAAAACCACTTGGTCCACTGACATTCTCAATGCTAGTACCAACAGCCTCTGCCTTCTGCCGGCTTCCTCCTTGACGAGTATCAGTTCCATACTGCCACGGAACTGCCCTATTAGACACATAAGCAGCCGATTCAGGAACTATAATCATAACTGGTCTCGGCCTCTCGGGCACGATGATAGCAACAGGCTCTGCAACAGGCACCTGTATCTCGACTGGATTATAGTAAATGGTAACGGCAGAAACATCCTGTTCTTTCTCTACTTTATCAAACTGAAGGCTTCCTTCGTCCATAAGACTCTGCAGTCCAGTTTTCAATTTACTGCAGCCATTAACCTGTTTCGCACAGCCCTCACAATCAGAACCACACCCAGGAAATACTTGTCCCTTTAACAAACGTTCTTTTACGGTCAACAACGGAGTCTTTACCAAGTTAATGTTAGTGATCAGATTCAATTTCTCACCATCAGAAATAACATTCATGCTCGCACCTCCATGATTAGGCATTGGATTGTCACAAACACTCGGCGGCCTGGAGAAATTAATAGCTTTCGCGTCAATCAAGTCCTGAACTATGTGTTGAAAAGCCCAACACTTTTCTATTGTGTGACCTTGCGCGCCAGAATGAAATTCACACCGAGCACTAGCATCATAACCCTGAGGTAATTTCCCAGCATCTAGCGGCCTCATAGTCCGGAGTTCAACCAATTTCTCTTTGAGCAATTGTGGTAACAAAGCAGCATACGACATAGGCAAAGGATCAAACTTACGGTCCCTTGGTCTATTATTCTGGAATCGGGGTCTACCTTGCTGATTGGGAGCTTGCTGTCCAGCTGGAACCGGAATGGTTACAGCATCCACTTGATGATAGGGCTGAGTCCTGCCTCTGCCCCCTCCTCTATACATAGCGTTGGACTCCCCTTCTCTCTTCCTGGGTCCATTAGCAAAGGGTTTCTTAGAACTTGAAGTACCAGCCCCACTAGCGTCTTGAATCTTACCCAACTTCAACAGACTTTCTACTCGTTCTCCAGCAATAACAATGTCGGCAAACCCTGTGGAAGGACATGCAGCCAATCTATCCAGATACGACCCTTGGAGCGTGCTCATGAACATATCAGCCATCTCACGATCACCCAGAGGTGGTTGAACTCGAGCAGCCAATTCCCTCCATCTCTGGGCATATTGCTTAAAGCCTTCCTTAGGATCCTGAGTCATACTCTGCAGCTGAGTACGATTGGGTGCCATATCCAAATTATATTGATATTGCTTCAGAAATGCAGCACACAAATCTTTCCAACTCTTTATACGAACCCCGTCCAGCTTGACATACCATTCCAAGGATGCGCCTGACAGGCTATCCTGGAAAAAATACATCCAGAGTTTCTGGTCATCAGTGTAAGCAGCAATCTTGCGATTGTATGCTTGTAAATGTGTTTTGGGACATGTACTGCCGTTGTACTTATCCAAAGCAGGAAGCTTGAACTTGGGAGGAATTCGCACACCCTGCACGAGACCCATGTCTTCTACATCAATTCCAAGAGGATTTTGGCTCTCAATAGCCTTGAGTCTTTCATCCAGCCCTTCATACTTCTGGTCGTCATTGTAGCAACCCATGTCATTGTTGAATGCAGTGAACTGGTCCTCCTGACCATCCTCATTGTTATCAAAGCCCAGATGTGCCCCACCAGCAGGGATTGTGCCAACAGGAGGAGTGCGCACATTACGATTTGGGATTTCAGTTTCCAGCCTCTGGATAGTGGTTCTCATAGCTTCCTGTCCAACCCTCATGTTTTCTTGACGGGTCCTCAGCTCTTGCTGACCTTGAGCAATCCCCTGCATGAGGTTCATGAACTATTCCATCCTTCCCCTCAAATCGGCTAACTCTGTCTGAACTTGCTCCATTACTCTTGCTTGATTGCGTCGGGTAGAATATCGGTGAACTAGGGTATCAGCTATTGTGCCTGAAAACCAAATAAAGGTTAGCAGGCGCCTGCAAAAGGAAAACCTGCAATGCAAAAAAAATGATATGCGAATGCAGATGCAAAGTTATGTTTGTCATTTCAGAATGCTTTTCATATCCTGATTCCAATCGTAACCAAGAATTCCTGAAGACCAGGAGTCATGATTACTGAGTTTTGTCATGAAGAGATATTCATATACATCGATCACGGATGTCTGAAGACCAGAAATAGTGATTTTGTAGTGTGCTAGTGTGCATATATCACATCACATACATCTGAAGATCAGAAATTGTGAACAGAAGTAACCCATTTCATACAAATTCCCAAAACTTCTCAAGCACGTTTGTCGTATTTTCAGCAACAAAATAAAAACAGGCAGTCAAATGGATCCATCAACAATTCTGATGGTAACCATTACAAAGAAATGACAAAAATCACTAATCCGACAGCTCTACATCTTTCAGCTTCTGACTGGAGTACTTGATCTCCTCAAATAGGATGCGAGTACACTGATGATGCGGCTTCTCAATCAGCTCCTTAATCACTGTGTCCCTTTTTTCCAATGCATCCTCTAATGACCCCACGTGCATCAGCAAGGCTTCATCTTCATTGGCTCCTTTGCGCCTCTTGATTCCAGCTTGAATTTTAACCAGTTTCAGCTCTGCTGTGACATCTTCAAGCTCCTTGTTGGTGATTTTCAGCTTACCTTCAGCATTTCTCACTTGTTCTTGACTTTTGCCAAGATCTTCTCGATACTTTCTTCTTTCCACGTGCGCTTTCTTCAGCTCTTCGTCTTTATCTTTTAGCTGGGTCTGTAATTCGGAGTTCTCAATTCTGACCTCATCCCAAGCTTGACGGAGTTTAGCTAACGAATCCTTGCTTCGGGCCAGCGCCTGCTTCGTAGCCTTATGAGCCTGACTAGTATCATCTGCTCCCAAGGTAAGCTTTCGGAAGTATCGAGCTCTCTCATCAAAATCTTCTTCTTTGTCCGCCAGGGTTTTTTCTGCTTTCAACGCTCTCTTTTCCAAATCTTTGTTGTCAGCTAGAGCTTTCTGGAGACATCTGCTCATTCCAGAGTTCTCTATCTGCAGATCTCTAACCGTTTTCTTTAATTTCTCGTACTCCTCAGCCGGTACCGTGGAATGTTGATCTGGACATAAGAGAACTTCTCGGGAAAAAGGTAACAACAGCTTTTTGACCTTCATCTCAACCCAGGCATCGTAGTCAGGGTATGATCTGCAGTCTCCTTTGCCGAAAGTCACTTTTCCCTCTCTTTGCCTAAATTTCCAAGCATTTATTACTTCCGACACTCTTTCGTTCTTGGTCCCTACGAAAAACAGAGAAGCGCTAATCTCTTCATCAGCAGGAGGATGTCTCGAGGCATAACCAAATTTTCTAACTGCCAACACTGGGTTGTAATTAATCCCACCTCTTCTTCCAAGTAGAGGTACATTAGGAAAACTTCCACATTTGACAGTAAGCTCTATCGTCAGTAATTTGGGATCAAACCAAATAATATTATTGGCAGTTAAACTTATCAATCTCTTGGACCACTTCATTGTCTCAGCAGTTTCTACGAACGCACCAGTCCGGGGTAAATGTTTGAAGAGCCAATGGCATAACAATTGGGTGCAACAGCTAACCAAACTCCCTCTTGCCTTCTCATTTTTGTAGTGTACGGAGTGATAAAAATCCCCTAGCAGGGTAGGAATCGGATTCTTCGAGACAAACACTTTCAATGCCTGCATATCAACAAAATCAGGCTGACCGGGGAAAAGCACCAAGCCGTAGATACAAAGAGCTAACACAGCATTGTAAGTAGTCCAATTGTTAGCCTTGGCAGCTTCCTGAGCTTGTCGAAAAAGAAACTCCAAATGAAATCCTTCATCTTCTTTGAGCCTGCTTAGGCCACTTTTCACAACAAACAAGTCCAGATGCAGGACAGCAGCGATTACTTCAGGGGCAAGAGTACCTTCAGAAAAATACGGTATAGCAGACGTGATTGGAATTCCCAAAATAAATGAGAATTCCTCCAGAGTGGGCATCAGAATGTAGTCAGGGAATAGGAAACATCTCATTGATGGCTCATAGAACTGTAAGAAGGTATGCAACCCATCCTTCTCATACTTTGTGAATGCACAGACCATCTTAATCAGCTCTCCGTACTCCTTCTGAAAAGTGCTGAGAACATCAGAACCAGCCATACCTATCATCTTGTTCAATACACCCAGCTTAGGATCAGGGAATTTGTATGACACATTATTCTTCCTTTTAACCTCAGCATCTTGGGAACTCATGATTGGAATCAGACAATATGGTAAGTACCTGAAAATGGCAAACATAACCATGTTATGATATGATTATGCAAATGCAAAAGGCATGTGATCAGGTATCCAGGTGTCGGTGCCTGTGTGGAACTGTGTGCACTGTGTCTCTGTACTGAATCTGGCAATATATCTGAGACGAATACTCAAACCACTGTCATAGGATACACTGTCTGTAATAATCATAGAATCATAAGTACGGTATGTAGGAAGCTGGGTTACCTGCAAACCTGTAAACATCCCACCCATACTCACATGTGGTTCCTAGAAAATAAGGCTTGTCAGCTTCGGAGGTTTGAGAAGCGATAGCACATTCAGCCCATAGGATACAATGCTATGCCAATCAAAGAGGTCGTCCACTGACTCGCCTTAGAAAATAAAGGTCATCCTATGCAAGTACCAAAGTGGGCTCTCGGGTGCGAGTGGGTTTGCCACAGAATGTGGTCTGCCACTATCACCGCTAAAGAGAGATGTTTCCACTAAGGTCCTCATGATCGGTCACTGGAGTCGACAGCTCTCTAGATCGACATCCTGGAATACGCAAGATGCGCACGCCATGATGGGTCCCAAGATAGCCTCGTCTAGCTGTGAATTTCGTGATTACCCACGTACATAGATGACACGTAGGTCCCACTACTCTCCACTCTAAATCTAAGTGTATACTCGAGCCTGTGTACTGAGCTCATCTCTCAGAAATCCCATCTCGCCAAACAGAAAACAGCACAGTCCAGCACAACAGTAATAATATGATATGTAATGCTAAAAAGCAGTAAATACAGTAATGTGCAGTAATGCAATAAATAACCATACAATAAAACGGTAAATACAGCACAACAATAAACACCCAATGAAAGAAAAACAGACAAGCGTTAGGATTGACTCGCTTAGGATGGACCAGCAATAGGTCAACCTGTCCCCAGCAGAGTCGCCAGCTGTCGCTCCCGGGATTTTCATCCTAGTACAAACGCGAAAGTGGCACCGAAACAGAGTCGCCAGCAATGTGTATTTATCCCAAGAGAGGGAAAGGAAACACCGCATAAACCTGAGAGGAAGGAAAGAGCATGGTCTCACGACCAAGAGAAATGGGTAAGGGAGTCGGTTACGCGAGAGGAAGGTATTAGCACCCCCTCGCGTCCATCGTACCCGATGGGATCCACGCTTGCTTGTCTCGATCAAAGGGTGATAGAAAAAGAATGCTGGAAAAAAGGAACTGAAAGAAAGAAAGGAGAAAGAATAACAAATGTAGGGAAAATAAAAGAAGTGCTCGCATGGGCCCTACCCCACTGCCTACGTATCTCATCGGGAGCATGAGAATCAGAGCGACGTAGTTCCCCTCACTAGGGAAAGTTGTTTGTGTTTTTTAGTGGAATACGTCAATGTTCGCGTCCCAGCAGTTTAGGTGTTGCGGCTCGCTGTATGGAGACTTAGGCGTTACCTGTTTGCGGTAGAACGGAAATGACGCATCCTTAAGGAATGATTGAATGAGATGAGAAAAGAATTCCCGAAGGAAAGACGTTATTGTTTGTTTTTTTGTCTTTTAAGAGTTTTTTCAATTTGTTTGCATATGATAGTGTATCTGAATCTTAGTTATTGGAATGTGTACATTCTCACATTCCAAGATGTAATGGGTAAGAAAGCACACTAAGAGTGAAGAAGACCCCCACACTTAGTTCCAATTATTAAGGTTCAAACACACTAGCATACTTGTGTTTATTAAGTGTTTTGTTAATTATGGAATGAAGAAGTGTTTTTTATTATTTGTACCTTCAGCAAGTATTGCATTTAAGTCCCTCATACAAGATCAAATGTTTAACACATTGACCCAAGATGGGCTATATGCTACACATTCTAAGATTACTAGAGAAGACCCCTTATAATCTTTTCTTTATATGAAAGGCCTAAATGCAATAAATGCTTACCTTTATTAAGTATTTTGAATTTTCTTAGAGATGAGAAAAAAGACTCAAGAGAGGAGAAAGGTAAAATCTATGTGATCTAAGACTCAATCCTAATTGATTAGTTAAGGGAGTGATCCTAATGGTTTGTGAGGTTTCAACCTAAAGTCTAAAGAAAGAATGAATTAAACAATTCACTTCTAAGTAGAAGATGAATTGTAATTCAAAAAGGGAAAGTGATGAGTTATTCAAAGAAAGCACATAAGTGCTTAACAAAACACAAGATGGAATTGTAAAAGAGATGAGAGGAAAGAAGTTTGAATGTGGATTCCTTATCCACACTCAATTGCAACTTACCAAAGCCCCTACATGGTTAGTAAACATGTATAAGAAGTATAAAAAATAAAAGAACTTTTAATGCACCATAAAATTCAAAAGAGGTACATGAGAAATTGGTTACAACCAGAATGTACATCACATGGAAAACAAATGATCATTATCATGCAAGTCCAAATGGATAGGCAACAAACATCATCCATGACATTAGAACATGCTACTATAAGAAAAGGGAGAATGAAAGATGAAAAGAAATGGAAGAAACATGCATAAATGGAACATGTAATCTAAGGATCAGAATTGAAATGAAAAATGATTCACAAACATTTCACAAGTATTCATGCATGACACATCAAAACATTTAAGAGGTGATAGGAGAAGTGGAATTGAAATAGGAGTTCAACAGAAAACACAAATACAAACACAACATGTTAAAGGTGTACCATGTTCAAATGAAAGTCAACATGCAAGGATGACATGTAATATATACTAATGACCTATAATGTCAAATGGATATCTCACAAAGTAGGCAAATGATCATGCAAGTATGCACAAAAGCAATCATGTAAACATGCACAAAGATTAAGATGACATGACATGTTATTATGCTTCAAAGGTCATGCATTAAACAAAAAAAAAATTAAATGGTCTCATGAGAATTATGGAAACATGGTATTGAAGTTCACAAATCAGAGATGAATCACATATCAAAGTAGCATGCAAGAAACCAAGGCAAAATGATGTCAAACAATGCACTTAGGTCAAGTAGACATATCATACAAAGTAGCACCAAAATGAACACCAAACATGCCATAAACTGACCTAAAAAAATCAAATAAAAATCACTTAACATACCTCAAGATGATAATGACTCAATACAAAAAGAAGAGCATCAAAACAATTTTTAATGATCAAGAACAAAATTAAACAAAATCATGTACCACATTAAGAATGCATACAAAAGAAAATCAAAGAAAAATTATGGAACAGGGGCAAAAAGGTCATAAAATCAAGAAATAAAATCATGAAAAATATTCTAAATGTTTTAATGATGAACATGAATTTTTTTTGGAATTTTATGATGATGTTTGATATTTTTAAAAATTAAAAAGTAAACGTGCATAAAATGAAGAAAATAAAAGGAAATAGAAAACAAGAGTGGGGTGCAAATATAGTAAACCAACAGTTCAAAGTGTTTGGGCTTTTTAAAAAGGAGGTGCGAAAAGCAATCTGTCATAGGTCCAATTACGCGTAGCACACACTAACTACCATGCATTATCAGTCAAACTAATTCAAACCATTCACCACCATCAGATCAGGTCAAGGTCAAATCTAGGTCAAGGTAATCAAGATCAACATGCACACATGAATGACCACGGTTCCCACCGTGTACCACACCACATAGCGTTTAAGTGAAATCAGAAATAAAGTCACGTGACATGCACATGAATTTTTATGTGTTGGCAGCATAGTGGCCATTAGATCACATTCATCCAACGGACCAGATTCAAACTGAGCCTAAACCCTAACACAAAGTCCACCGGCCGGAGAGTGACCTCCGGTCACCTTCTCCGGCCACACCACCACCGTCTGCAACTTTGATCTCTTCAGAAATCCACAAAATATACATCAAACTGAAGCTGAGCTCATGTAGATTAAGAATTCACTCACAAAAACAATATATCATGCATACACAGCAAGAACAGAGGAAATGAAATTGTGCCCTAAGTTTCGCAACTACGCCTTTAGAAGGCCTATCAACTAGCCGGAGTTAGGAATGCTTCTATTAAGCTCATATCAACACGAAAACAACAAACTAAACCATAAATCGCCAAAGCAAAGTTTGAGAGTTTGGAACCTGAACTTGAGGATGTTTTGAATACACAAGAACACCAGAGGAAAATGCTTCTTCCTTGAGCTTCTATTGGCCAAATAAAGGCTTAACTGAAGTGGTTGATGATGATTCAATAGAAAGAAACTGGATCCAAGCTTCCAAAACAGTTGCTCTTTGGTGAAATTGAGAGAGATTCAAAGAAGATTTAGAAGGAGGATGAACAATGTGAGCTCGAGAATCCTTTGCAAGGGTGAGACTAGGAGTAAAGCAGAGAGAGTTTTGGGGAGAATGTGAGAGAAATGAAATTGAAAAACGAATTTGTGAAGGAGTTTTCTATTTATAATGTGAGCTAACTACAGTTTACTGAGTTGAGTTAGGGTGAGTTATCATGGTTAACTGAGTCATCCCTAACTAACTGAGTCAAGTTAGTTAGGGAGAGCAAGGATATGGTGGTGATAGTTCATGGTGGGTTATGGTAGAGCTGAAAATGAGCTTGCAATGGCACGGCTGATTGTATCAGAAACTTGTTCAGCAAGTTTATTCTTTCCACTTTCATGCAAGGCACGTGCTAATGTGCAAGGTGGAGGTGATATGTGCTTGGCTTAATATGGAAATAAAGTGCAAGGGTTGTTTGATGGATGTCTAAACCAAACTGCAAATTCTGGTGTGATTCATCAGTTGGAAATGGTGATGTTTACGCATGGATATCTCTCTCCTCAAGCCATGGACATGAATTATCTTGGTATCATTACAAAGTGTGTACATGATACAACAACTTTGATGTTGAAAGTAAATGAAAATGAGACTTGCAACAACTTGGAAATGTGCTTCAAACATGTAAACTCAAAGCTGACTCATAATGCACGCATGTGGGGCAAGACCTGGTTGTGACCTAACCAAACATTCAGTTATCTTGACCTTATTTTGAGCCACCACAACTTCTCAATCATTGGTCTAATGAAAAAACCATAAACATACACTTTGAAGATCTCACATAGAGGAACAACTTTCGTGTTGAAAGATTTTCCATTTGAGGCCTCTAACCATGAGTAATTGATCAATACATTTAGCCCACCATGTGCTTGTGAAAATGACATGCGCGTGACTTGAAAATCCTTGGTCATGACCTAGTTTTGAACCTACTTTGCTCAAACTTTGATCAATCATATCTCACTCAATTTTTATCCAATGGAGATGTTATACACATGGATTTGAAGCTTAAAGCAAGACCTTTTGCTGTGGTCTGGTGGAATTTTCATTTGATGCTCCAATTTTAAATGGCCTTGGTTCAAACTCTGATGCAAAATGGCCAAAACTTGCTATTTTTAGTAACCCTTCTTCATCCAAAAATGGCAACTTTCCACCTCTTGATTTTTTCATGATTCCTTTGGAGTTTTTTGATCAAATTTTGCACATTGGTCACATATAACATGAATTTTATGAATTTGGCCACAAAAAGTCAAGAGTTGACTTTTTTCCTCTGATTATTTGACCTGGCCCCAATTTCCCTGATTTTTTATCTTTCTTCCAATTGAACCACTTCTAAAACCAATTGAGAGGTGATTTTCCACATACATACACTTAAGAACATATAGAATACCATGACATCAAGTTTTGTCCAAAAAATCAAAGATATCCTAATTTTATTAGAAACCCTAATTTTGATGCCCACCTCCTAGGAGAAAAATGTGCAGTCTTCAATTTCAAATTCCTCAGAGTATGTTGTGTATCCTCTTAAATGATGATGAGATATACCATTTGAGGATGAATTTGGATCAATGAGCTATCTATTTTGAGGGTTTTCCTTCAGTTTTTGAACCTCTTGCATGTTGAAGTATGTATTGCTTCAATCTCCCATTGGATCTCACTTCCTTGAGATTGTGGATGATCAATTGAGATGGTATGAGACATGAGAGACTCTTGGCTTGCCTGGAGGCAACTTGATTGACCTTCTTGTGCTTTGAATGATCTCTTGATTGTCCATCTTCCCCCTGATCACATGCCTTGATGGTGAGAGGAATGCTATGCTTCATTTTTCTATGTTAAATGCAATGCAATGCTAATGAGATGAATATGATATGATAGATGATAGTGCTATGCTAAGATGCAAAAAGGGAGAGCAAATTTTGGGGTATTACACCTTCAGCTTCACATCTTGGGCTTCGAACAAGATACAAATAGACGCTTCAGCTTCACATCTTGGGCTTTGAACAAGATACAAACCACATTTAGCTTCACGTCTTGGGCTTTGAACAAGACACCAAAACAACCTTTTTCCTCCCATAGAATATGAGGAACTACGATCGCTCTGATTTCCCTGTTTCATTAAACGGGAATACGTAGGCATAAGATTTAAAATTTTTAGCGAGCACACTAATAAAAAAACCCAAAATCCCATACCTTCATACATCAATCGAAAAGCATCAGTCCTAACATCCTACCACTAGTCTAAACCCTGTGTTATTAACAAAATAACCTAAGAGAGACCTACAATCTTTGTAGCATCTGTAAACCAATAGTTATCTGTTTAAACTCAGTTTGCAAGCAGGGTTAATTAGAGACATCTATTTCTCTTCCTTCATCAGCTTCAATAGGATAAAAAATGAATCGAGTTGTAGTACTCAAAAGCGATAGTGCTTCGCAACCACACATAAAACTCGCGCTACACTCTATCAACAACAACTTGTCACTCATTCGGGGATATTTTTTCTTCAAAGGTCTTTTGTGAGTATCTATGAAAGGTTGAACCTCATCTATATTATTCAATATATAGAAATGTGATTGAATAACTACATCCCGAGCCATTGACCTAATATTTAGATCTTGAATGCCTCTTCCATTTGTGTCAGCATGACGAGACTTTAGAATTCCTATAGAATCTGCATCCGACAAATAGTTTGTACAAAACTCAACAGCTTCTTCTGTGATGTACCTTTCAATAATCGAAGCTTCCGGTTGGTGATGATTCTTCATATATCCTTTAAAGATCTTCATATATCGCTCTATTGGATACATCCACCTTAAATAAACTAGACCACAAATTCTGATTTCTCTTACGAGATGAACAAGTAAGTGAACCATAATGTCAAAAAATGATGGCGGAAAATACATCTCCAATTGACACAAGATTATGGCAGCCTTATCTTCTAATTCATCCAATTTTATGAAATCAAGAACTTTATTACATATGGCATTGAAGAATAAACACAGTCTCGTTATAGTTACTCTCACATTTTTTGGAAGGATCCCACGGATAACCACTGGTAGAAGTTGTTGCATCAATACATGACAACGATGAGATTTTAAACCAATTAACTTGAGATCTTTCATTGATACAAGTTTCTTTATGTTTGATGAGTAACCTTGCAGAACTTTAATACCTTACAAACACTCGCAGAACATCTTCTTTTCCTTTTTAGATAGAGTGTGACATGTTGGAGGCAGATAAGTTCTTTTTCCTTTCTCTATTGAAGCCAACTATTTTTGTATACCCATCTTCTCCATATCAAGATGGGAAGTCTTACTATCTTTAGTCTTGCCCAAAATGTTTAGAAGTGTGCCAATCAAACTATCACACACATTTTTCTCCACGTGCATCACATCAAGACAATGTCTAACATCAAGACTTGACCAATATGGAAGATCAAAGAAGATGAACCTCTTTTTCCATATATTTTTTGCAACTGCCCCTTTTTCTTTTCCTCTCTTCCCACCTTTTTCTTTTTCTGTCTTCCCAAAGACAACATTAATGTGTTCCTGCCGTTGATAAACTTCATCCCCGGTTAAAGGTTTAAGAGCCTCACCAAACTCTTGCTCTCCATTAAAAGCCTTTCGCAATCTACGATAAGGATGACCCAGTTTTAGAAATTTTCGATGCCCAAGGTAAACGGTCTTTTTTCCAAACTCAAATTGGTGATAACAAGTAACATCTTCACATATATGACACGCTTTATGTCCTTTGACACTGTATCCACCCAAGTTACCGTAAGCCAGAAAGTCGTTAATTGTGCAAATTAGCATTGCAGGCATATTAATCTTTTCCCCACAATATGCATCATCAACTTTAATTCCTTTATCCCACAAGAGTCGTAAATCATCAATTAATGGACTTAGATAAACATCTATGTCGTTATCAGGTTGTCGTGGTCTAGAAATCATCATACTTAATCGTATATACTTGCGCTTCATGTACAACCAAGGAGATAGGTTGTAAATAGTGAGAAGAACAGGCCACGAAGTATGATTAGTGCTCAGATTACCAAAGGGGTTCATTCCATCGGTGGAAAGCCCAAGCCTAAGATTTCATGGCTCGACTCCAAAATCCGGAAACAACAAATCAATTTTCTTCCATTGCAACGAATCAGCTACATGGCAAATGTTTCCATCATGAATCCTTTCATCTGCATGCCATCTAAGATTCTTTGCGTCATTCGAATTAGAAAAAATTCTCTTTAATCGTGAAACTATTGGCAAGTACCATAACACTTTAGCAAGAGAATGCTTCCTACTAAAATTGTCATAGTGATCATTGTTATCACCATTGTTAGCCTTCAGCTTGTAACGCGACACACCACATTTCAGACATTGAAGCAAGTCTTCATACTCTTTCTGATATAACATGCAATCATTAAGGCAAGCATGTATCTTGATATACTCCAGACCCATTGGACACAATATCTTCTTGGCCTCATAGCAATGATCCGACAATTTGTTATCTTCTGGTAACATTTACTGTAGAAATTCAAGTAATTCCGTGAAAAATTTATCCGACCATCCATTTTTTGCCTTCAGATTAAACAACTTTAACACCACCGACAATCGTGTGAAATCTGTGCATCCCTTATATAAAGGGGTGTCTTTATCACTTCATAAATTATCATAAATATGAGCATTCATAAAAGAAGATTCCCCCATATCACAGAACATATCCTCTAGTTGATCTTCCATATATTCATCTTCATCCACTCTTTGACTTTGTGACGCCCGACTTTCCTTTTTATCCACCTCACCATGCCACGTCTATATTATATAATTTTGACATATACCATCACAACAAAGGTGATTGTGTATTTCTTTCATTGTACCCTTTTTGATATTCGTGCAAACAACACAAGAACAATAAAAGATATCATTATTGTCGGGAAGATGTTTTTCAGTGTATTCAAGGAATTCACGAACTCCGTTCTCATAAACCGGACCTAATCTATTGGCTTTCATCCAACTACGATCCATTACAACTTTTGAAATTTATACATGTATAATAATGTGAATGACACACCAAAATCTAATCCAAAAACTCAAGCATATGCATATACAATATGAACAAAGAAAAAAATCAATGAAGATGCACTCTCATACTAAACGTAAAGCATATGAAACATCACATTCTGACTTGAGCATATACAATATGAACAAAGAAAAAAGGAACGAAGATATTGAAGAATGTCGTACTTCGAAGTTGTAATCAAATGAACGTAAGGAATGAAGATGTTGAAGAGTACCGTACGTCAAAGCTGAAGAATCAAATGAATGAAGACGATCAATATTTGAGCATAAACCAAGAAAAAAGGAATGAAGATGTTGAAGAGTACCTTACTTTGAAGTTGAAGAAGCAAATGAATGAAGACGGTCAATATTTGAGCATAAACCAATAAAAAAGGAATGAAGATGTTGAAGAGTACCTTACTTCGAAGCTGAAGAAGCAAATGAATGAAAATTGTCAATATTTGAGCTCCAAATGAATGGATACAGAGAGGGTAAAGGTGAGGGCGTCTCTGGCTCACTTGTTCGATTAGGGCGTCTTATGAAAGAAATACAGAATAAGTTTTGTTTTAATTTATCAGTAAAGCTTTTAATCTCGGTTGGAGAAACAAACCGTAGTGGAATATTAAGTGACACACGCTAAATGTATTCTAAGAAAGGGAAAAAATGTGTTGCAGGGAATCGAAGCTTGTTACATTTCATTTATTACTACGGTTGTTCATCTTAACCGTTGTAAAATCATTTAAAATTTATTTTTTAAATAATGGACTTAAGTGACACATGCTAAATGTACTCTAAAAAATGGAAAAAATGCAGTTGCAGGGAATCGAAGCTTGCTACATTTTATTTATTACTACGGTGGTTTAAGTCAACCGTCATTAAATGATTGCTTATACCCCAGCTTTTGCTTGGGCGCGAAATTTTTAACCTATTACAACAGCGTAAAGGGATGCGTTGTAAGCCTGGCGTTGTTGTTTTAGTGTTTTGTAGTAGTGATGGTTTTGCTCCGATGCGTAGACAGAGAAGAAGCAAACATGTTGATGAAAGAGATTCAAGAAGGATCCTTTAGCACTCATGCCAACAGATACACAATGGCAAGAAAAATTATGAGAGTAGGATACTATTGGATGACAATGGAATCCGATTGCTACAAGTACATGAGGAGGTGTCACAAGTGTCAGATATACGCAGACAAAATCCATGTACCTCCAACGCATCTCAAAGTTCTTTCTTCCCCGTGGCCTTTTTCTATATGGGGAATCAACATGATTGGCATGATTGAACCCAAGGCGTCGAACGGACATCGGTTCATTCTGGTAGCCATTAACTACTTCACCATGTGGGTCGAAACAGCATCATACACCTATGTAACCCGACAAGTAGTGGTCCGATTTATCAAAAATAATCTTATATGCCGTTATGGTGTTCCAAACCAGATCATTACTGATAATGGATCTAACTTGAACAATAAGATGATGAAAGAGTTGTGTGCTGAGTTTAAGATCGAACACCATAACTCATCTCCCTACCGACCCAAAATGAATGGGGCGGTAGAAGCAGCTAACAAGAACATCAAGAAGATTGTTTAAAAGATGGTTGTAACCTACAAAGACTGGCACGAGATGCTGCCCTTTTCTCTTCATGGTTATCGTACATCTGTCCGCACTTCAACAGGGGAAACCCCTTTCTCTCTAGTATATGGCATGGAGGCAGTGCTTCCCATAGAAGTAGAGATCCCATCAATCTGGGTATTGATGCAAGCTAAGCTAACATAAGCTTAATGGTGCCAAAGCAGGCATGATGAACTGAACCTCGTCGAAGAAAAGAGAATGAAATCTTTATGCCATGGTCAGTTATATCAGCAAAGAATGAAGAAAGCATTCGACAAAAAGGTCTAACCCTGTGTCTTTAGAGAAGGAGACCTTGTGCTCAAGAAGATACAATCATTTCTCACTGATTCCCGGGGCAAATGGACTTCAAATTATGATGGCCCTTATGTGGTCAAGAATGCCTTCTCAGGCGGCGCCTTGAGACTCGCAACCATGGATGGAGAGGAGTTTACCTACCCCACGAATTTTGATATAGTCAAGAAATACTTCGCCTAAATAAAAAAAACAAAAAAAAACGTCTCGATGGATTGAAATCCCGAAAGGGCGGTCCAGGCAAAAATTAGAGACATAAGCGATAATCATCCCGATGGGTTGAAAACCTCAGAAAGCAATCCAGGAAAAAGTTAGGGATTCATGGCAAGTAACTACATCGACAAGGTTAAATCCCCAGCAGTAATGACATTCATAGGGAAAGTCAAGGTCACCTTCGACAGAAGCCCATAATGTCCAGAATTCAAAGATGGTAGAAGGATATCGGTCGTTATGTTTCAATGTAGCCTCTTTTCCCTTAAATTACCATTTTCTAAACTTTGTAAATACTCTATGATATCACTCGCTTGGCTGATTTCCATCCTATCAATTAATTTTGAGCCCTAGTGCTTTTGTTTGCAACTCTCATTTATTTTTGCTTTACAGAATGACATTTTAAACATGATCAACGATTCTTAAAACAAAACAAAAATGAATTTACTTATCAAAGCTTCTTCTGCTTTTAAAATAAAGATGGCGTTTCCTTTTTTGACTTTGAACATCAAAAGGAACATCGATAGCTTCTCCGGAAGTGATTAAACCTCAAAATGCATAATAAAAATATTCCTTCGAAACCAGTCCGCCTGAATGAAGGATCAACTTTTTCAGATGTAATGTCCCATCTGATAACCCTGGCAGAGTTCTTACCTCTTAAGACCAATTAACAATTCTTTCTCCCCCACAAGGACTATCCCTCCTAAGCGAGAAAGGGTTGTTATCTTGAACCGATGGTACTTTTCATCCCCCGCAGTGGCCGAGTATCCAGTCGTGTTCAACTGCTAGTCTGTATGTTGTGTCACTTTTGTCAGCATAATCATACATACATCATGCATAATTGATTCACATTCATATTCATATTGCATTGCTATCACTTTGGTCACATTGATCCCCCATGTGAAAAAAGTCCTCTCACCAATAGAGTTGTCAGTTCTTTCCTCATTCGGAAATGTATCGTCTGAGCAATTTCTCCCCAGTTTATTTCTAGATTGAAGACTGTCCTCGACTATTTTGATATCTTGGACCTCTAAAAGGCAAGAAGACGTTCGACAGACACCTATGGAACATCACTCTTCACCACTGAAGATGATATTTTTGCTTTCCCAGATTAAAGAAAATCCCCAAAGAAAGCCTATTAACCAATGACTCTTGGCAATACATCGATTTTTCTCCCAAGAAAGTCGATGTTAGTAAAGTCATCAGCACCTCAAAATTGGATCACATCACATGGCATTTCTCCGAAAAGTCTCGAGGAAAAGTATGATGTAATATCCCAAACAAAAAATGGTCTTTCAAAAAACCTGTTTTCCCTAGTAGAGTCAACAAATGGCATCTCCAACAGAGAAGTTTGCACACCTCTATAGCTCAGACAAATGGGTGTCCCCAACAAGTCTAACCTCAAACTTTTTCCATTAAATGACGTCTCCCCAATATAGCTCGGCGAGAAGTTTAATGAAGACCACTACACAGGGTATCCCTTGTCGAGAAAAAAACTCAACAAGAAGAAACTGAGACCAGTTTCGTGGCTGAAGACCAGGATCGAGGGGAGGTTTATTACAAAAGAAACTGAGACCAGTTTCGTGGCTGAAGACCAGGATCGAGGGGAGGTTTATTTCAAAAGAAACTGAGACTAGTTCCGTGGCTGAAGACCAGGAACAAGGGGAAGTTTATTTCAAAAAGAAGCTGAGACCAGTTCCGTGGCTGAAGACCAGGATCGAGGGGAAGTTTATTTCAAAAAAAAACTGAGATTAGTTCCGTGGCTGAAGACCAGGATCGAGGGGAGGTTTATTTCAAAAGAAACTAAAACCAGCTCTGTGGCTGAAGACCAGGATCGAGGGGAAGTTTTACCCTTTTCTAAGTAACATTGCTTAGAAAAAGAAGATGCATGTGCAAACTGCCATTCATAACCACCGTCAAAAGTTCGGGTATTCTGATATTTAATCCTCTTGCACCCCGAATGTCTGAATACTTTCGCCATTCACATCTTCGGCTCCAAGAAGATTAAATAGGGGCATCTGTCATACCCCAAATTTTGACCAAAAGATTTCCCATCATTGTGACAGTCATCACCACAATATGGATGTACCATCATGCCTCATCAATCTCCTCAAAGATTGTTGAGCTTTCACTATAATCAAGAATTAGGGTTTCAACCCCTCTCTGAGCATTTAGACAAAAGATCAATCAAGAAATGACACGATCTTCAACTTTTCTAACCTCTCAAACACCCATAAAGGATAAAGAGGACTCCCACATCAATAATGAAGCACAAATTTGCAACATTCCAAGTGGAATGAGCTTCGAAACACCCAGTGTCACCAAATTAGGGTTTTGGTCGACTGAGACCTCCAGAGTGAAATTTTCATAGGGAATGAGCCAAGGCTTCAAAATATGACTCAATGTGCTCAAAATAACCCTAGGAGACCCTTTGCAAAGTTAAATCACCCTCAGAGAATGCATTCCTCAAAAGTCGGGAATTAGGGTTTCTTCACATCGAACTGCTTCGGAGCCAAAAGTCAAAACATAACTTTTTTAGGCAAAAATGATCCTTGTGACTCATATTTTCATAAAATATGATTTATAATGTCATTTTAACAAGAATTGATCAAGAAATCATGATAACTTGTAAAAGGGGTAACCTTGAAAATTTGAAAAAATTTCTAAGTTACTAAATTTGGATGGTTTTGGTGCCAACTTCCAAGGACCATAAATTTTGATCCAAGCAGGCATTTTGAGTGATCTAAAGCCTGATTTGTAGGTCTTAATACATTGTACAAAAGCGTCAACTACATGAAACTCTAATTCTTCATGGGTTTTTGGTTATGGATGGATCAAAGTGGTTAAAAATAAAAGACTTAACACTTAGTACAAAATTGTCTAAGTTTCAGCCTTGAACATCAATGTTTATGGGGATTTTTCAACTAAATCTAGATAGTTTCAAGATAAACTATGACCACACATGAATTTTACCATATAAGGGCTTTTTAAAAAGTACATGAACATCCCATAACTCCATTTGATCAAGGAGTTATGACCCTCCCATGATGACACTTTCAAATTGTCTTGTACAAGACAAATTTGTGCATTTTTACTCGAATTGGTTAAGTTAGGCAATTACAAGCCTTGTCATCCATTTGGACACCTCAGGGGATAACATCTAAGGGAAAATATCTGATCCACAAGCCTCCCAAGTCCAAGGATCTACATGTAGCTATGTGTCACCTAAAAAGGCTAAGAATCTCAAAGACTCCAATTTTGTTTCAATGCATTCAATGGGTTCACAAGGTGGCAAGCATCGAGACATTTTCGACTGAATTGAGTCAAGCTTTATCTCTGAGCCAAAGGACTCATAACCTGCTGCACTGACCCAAGTCAATTGTTAGAGAAGACCAAAGAGTCCTTTTGATCATCATTGGCGAAGAGACTGTCCAAGCATCCATTGACTATTGATGCCTAAACAAACTTGTTACACTATAAATAGACACCAATTATGATCAGTTTAAGTACACCAAGCACCAGAACTGATGTTTTCCTCAAAATCACTTTCAAGAAAACAGATTTTCCTTCTATTTCAAGTCACTGTCGAATTTTGAATTAGGAAGCAATTCAAACCAAACCAATCATGCCAACACCTCATATACATCATATATTAGTGATCCATGGCCCTGAATCACATCTTGAACATTAGAATCACAAAATCACCATCCAATTGCTCAAGCTTTTGGTCTGTTTGCAGTTGAGATGTCACAACAAGTTCTGGGTTGATTCAATCCATTCCAAGCCTTCAAACACATTACTTGAGGTCCATTGGAGCTGTCCAGATCATTACACAATATTTGTAACACCTTCAACATAGAATTTGATCACCAGCTGCAAGAGGTAAGCCTGAAGCCTTCAAACTACATATTACATGCATCATAAATGAATTTTTGAGTTACCATTTTGTTTCTGCATGTATATAGAGTGATAACCCTCAATCAATTGCTATGTATGAATCATGTATGGAATTTCATAGTGTTCATGCTGAAACTAGGGTTCTTGAGTTCATCCTCTGATTTCTCACTCCAAACTTAATATAAATGCAATTAATCTATATGGTTATGATCCTTGTTCAAAAATGAGCAAGATTAGTGTTTGAATCGTGCTAAACCATTGAGTAATTAGAGAGAAAAGTGAGAAAATGCAAATCTGGGCAAAACAGAGTCGCGCGTGTTCGTTCTTGGCGCCCTTTTTTCAAATTTTTAAATATTTGAATTTTTTATATTTTATTTAATTGATTTCAAAAATTAATTTCTCTCTTATTTTTTATCATTTTGGATTGGTTCTTTTTTTAAAAAGTCACAAAAATGTTAAATTATTTTAGTTTACAAAAAACTCGAATTTATATTATTTATTTAATATATTTAGAATTTTTGTAATTTATTTCATTTTTTTGTTTTTAAACATTTAAAATGAAATTCTCATTTTGATCTTTTCATTCCAAATGAATTTCAAACTTTCATGTGATTAAACATGATTTTTCAAAATATTTTTCAAAGTTGATAACTTGTTTTTGAATATATTTGATATTTTATATCATTTTTTATTTAATTTACTTTGAAAATTATATCTTTTAAATTCAAAATTAGGGTTTTCTCTAAATTTTAATTTTTTAAACTTCAGATAAACACTTTGGACCTCTAATAGAGTGTTAGACCCATCTCTTGTCACATAATAAATTTTGGGCCTCAGTCATTGTATAAGTCCCACTGTGTTTTCTAAAACCACGGCGCGATCGTTGCCTTTTAAACAAAATCATCTGGACCTCCCCTTGTGTTGTAAGTCCCATTTTTCTTAATTTTTCAAACATTCGTACGCCTCTAATAGAGTGTAAGACCCAACCCCCCCTCTTTGTACATAAATAAATTTGGGCCTAAGTCATTGTATAAGTCCCAGTACAATCTTCAAAATGACAGTGCGATCACTGTCTCTCGTTGGGCCTCTCCTTGAGTTGTAAGCCCCATCTCTTGTATAAAAATAAACTTTGAGCTTTTAATTGAGTGTAAGACCCACCTATTTTGTAAAATACATTAATTTGGGCCTTAATCATTGTATATGTCCCTCTGTGATTTTCAAAACTACGATGCGATCGTCGCCTTTTTAAAAGAATTCATCTGGGCCTCTCCTTGAGTATAAGCCTTAAACTTCTTTTAACAACAACTTTCCTTTATATTTAGATTCAAATTCATAGTTGTTATCAAAACTTTCTTCAATTTCTTGAATAACTAACCATACAGCTGTGTTTATAATACTGGAAGCTTGCTCACCTGTAAGTTCTACCAGCTTTCTTTTACATATTTGCTTATATATATATATATATATATTCTTATACACTTGCTTAGATTTTCCCCAGAAATTAGGTCTATGATTAGATAAAGCCAGTGGTCACTCTTTCAACACAGTCAAAACTAGTTCTCCCATAGGAAATTCCATATACAGTCTTGCCTCCTCTTGGGCTTATACAATATGGAACAGAGAAATGCATTATTCCCGGTGAAACTTTTCTCATGACTATCATTACTAGAAATTTGTACAAGAAATTCATTTTCCCAAAGAGGATTAATTCCCAGTGAAACCTTTTTTAAATTTCTTCAAACCTTAGAACTGTTCATTAAACAAAGGATTATTCCCGGTGAAACCTTTCTTGAACTTTTCTCAAGTTTGGACCCACAGGCTTCCTAAAAGCATCCCTAGTCTCCTCTTGGGCTTTGTACAAGGACCCTCAGGCTTCTTATAAGTTCTCATCCTCCTCTTGGGCTTAGTACAAGGACCCAAAGACCTCCTACAGGTATATGACAGAACTTAGTCATCCTTTGATAGTTCAATCCTTCAGAGAGCCAGAGTCAAAACATCAGACCAGTTTAGGGTTGATTCTCATCCCTTAAAACATCAGCCTCCTCTTGGGCATCATACAAAGATAAACCTTTTTCATACCAGTAGACTTGGGCAGTCTCATCTCCTTTTGGATCTCAAAGAAACCCTCATGTTTCCTAAAAGCACAGGAAAAACCCTGATCAATCACCAACAGAGTTAAGACCTCCACAGGTTTCAAAACTCAATCTTTAAACTCTCACTTTAAATTTCCCCAGCTAGGGTCAAATTACTATCAATAAACCTCAATCAGAACCTCAAGGCTTCTGATATTTCAACTCTTGTGCAATCCTCAGCAAGAGTTGATTCCCCAATTTGGACCTGTCTCTGGATCTCAGTAATCCTCAACAGAACTTAGCCTCCTCTTAGGCTTTATATAAGAAAATCCCCAGCCAGCCTCCTCTTAGGCTTTGTATAATGATCATCCCTCAGCACTTTTAGCCTCATTATTGGGCTTTGTACAAGACAAATAAAAATATTTTCCAGCTGAGTCAATAACTTTTAGCCTCAATCTTGGGCTTTATACAAGACAGATAAAACCTCTCCCCAGTAGAGTCAATTCTTTTTAGCCTCAATCTTGGGCTTTGTACAAGACAGACTAAATATTCCCCAAAAGAGTCAATTCTTTTTCAGCCTCAATCTTGGGCTTTGTACAAGACAGATTAAACACTCTCTTGTTGAGTCAGTATTCTTCAGCCTCAATCTTGGGCTTTATACAAGACAAATAAAAACTTCCCCAGAAGAATCAATTCTTTCCAGCCTCCTCTTAGGCTTTGTATAATGATCTCCCTAAGCAGAGTCAACATTTAGCTTCAACCTTGGGCTTTGATCAAGGCACACAAAAATCAACACACCTCAGAGGAAATCAAGATTTCTCTGCAGGAAGACATTTCTCTGTACAATCATACATCAAAACAAACAATCAAACAAACCCTAATCCCAGATAACTGTTGTAAGTGGCACACTTGTTGATTCAAAAATCCAAGTTGTAGTCCCTCTTTATCCTGGTAAATCCCTTCTTTCATATAATTGTTGTAAGTGGCAAGCCTCTGGATTATTTACATCCAAGCCAATGTCCCTCTCTTAGCATGAAAGATTCCTAAGGAAAAATGGCATTGGTCTACACTGAGTTAAAGTTTTCTCCTTCAGGACAAATCCCTTATAAAGGAAATTATGGCATTGTTGGATTCCATACATTCCAGTTAAAGTAATTCTCCTTTATAATCAGTTACCCAACAACTGTGATAAACAGATGAGATATCTCCCTTTAGAGATGACAAATTCTCTCTCACTCAGAACCTTTAGCTTCAATCTTGGGCTTTGAACAAGACACAAATACAACTTTTAGCTTCAATCTTGGGCTTTGAACAAGACACCAAACATCTTTTTCCTCCCATAGAAATATGAGGAACTACGATTGCTTTGATTTCCATGTTTTATTTAACGGGAATACGTAGGCATAAGATTGCGAAATCTTAGCGAGCACACAAATAAAAAAAACTTTAGGTCCAGTACCTTACCAAAAACATTGAAAACCCAAAAACAACAAAAAATACTCTCTCAACACTCCCAAAGGAAAAACTTTCCCAGTTTATGACAGATAAACACCAGTAAGTAGATAACAGAAGAAAATGCCAAACAATCTATGGATAACCATATATACGTTGCGTAATTAACAACTTCCCATTGTATAACCTGACCCCGGACCCCCCAATCTCTTAGCATTTGTTAAAGAAAACATTTGCGTGCAAGGTTAGTTTTAGATAGCTTCCCTTTCTTTTCCAGCTTCATAGGATAAATAAGAAATCAGAAAGTAGCACCCAATTCCAACCAATGCGGTAAGGTGGTCACGTCACCGACAAAAATCGCACGCTACAGACGCATTGTTAAGTGTGTTGGTTGACACTGGGTCATCATTAAATGTGATGCCAAAGACGACTCTCACAAGATTGTCATACCAAGAAGCACCTTTGAGGCCTAGTGGTATTGTTGTAAAGGCTTTCGATGAATCAAGGAAGATGGTCATTGGAGAAGTTGTTTTACCTATAACAATTGGCCATCGTCTCTTCGAAATCACATGCCAAGTCATGGATATTCGTGCTGCTTACTGTTGCTTGTTAGGTAGGCCATGGATACATGATGCTGGGGCAGTCACATCTATGCTACACCAAAAATTGAAGTTTTTTAATGAATGGAAGTTGGTCACAGTCTGTGGAGAGAGGACTCTAGTGGTGAGTCATCTTTCTTCTTTTTCATATATTGATGCTGGTGAGGAAATAGGAACCCAGTTCCAAGCTTTTTCAATTGATGGTGGTAGTGCCAAAAAGAGCGGGGCTTCTATTTCATCTTTCAAGGATGCGCAGCGTGTCGTGGAAAGTGGTTCCCAAGAAGGATGGGGGCAAGTGATATCATTGTTTGGAAACAAAGAGAAAAAGGGTCTCGGGTTTTCAGGTGCCAGTTCTGACAAGTCTGCCACAGGAAATATGATCATTCCTCCCATTGAATACATTTTTTGTAGTGGAGGAGTTATTCATCCGTCAAGGATTAATGCTATAACTGAAGAAGACGACTCTGAAGGATACATACCATTCAGCTCTGAAAGTGATTACATCCTTGCTGAAGTCTGGGAGCCTTATTTGGAGGATCCCGGATATGGGTCTGAGACTGAAGATGCTCATTGTCCTTTTTATTCTCCTCGGTCAAGACGTAAGGAACCTGAGTATGAAGCTTGTGCAATCCTAGAAGACGATTCCAACGAAGATCAGCACAACTTTGTAATGCATGGAGCAGTCGCCCAGAACTGGAGTGCTGTTAACATTCCTTTTGTTGTCCTTTTTTCAAAGTAATTATATTTTACTTTTAGCTCTTCGCTCTGCCTAAGGCGAAAGAGTTTGTAGCGTGGGCTTATTTTTCATAATCCCCTTTGCTCTGCCCAAGGCAAAGGTGATTTTGTGTTAGGGCTTTTGTTTAGCGAACTGCTCTCATCAATAAAATTATCATTTTGTGATTCCATTTTATCTGTGTTACTCTTTTACTTTTCTGGAAAACGGTAATCATAAAAAAACTCATTTTTATCACTTTGCATATTTTGTGCACACACTTTCACTTTCATAAAATCTAAAATAAAGCCAAATCACATGTGCAGATTATTGCACGAACAAACCATCAAAAGCAATGACCCAATGCCTCCTCCAAACTTTGAGTTTCCTGTATTCGAAGCCGAAGAGGAAGAAGAAGAGGTTCCCGAGGAAATATCTCAACTGCTTGAGAATGAAGATAGAGCCATTCAGCCTTACCAAAAGCCTATAGAAGTCATTAATTTGGGTATAACCGAAGACCGTAAGGAAGTGAAAATTGGAGCTTTGCTTGCTCCTGATGTGAAAGAAGGACTAATTGAACTGCTTAAGGAGTACGTTGACGTGTTTGCTTGGTCATACTAAGATATGCCTGGTATCGACACTTCTATAGTGGAGCATCGTCTGCCTTTGAAGCCAGAATGTCTGTCAAGAAAACAGAAGCTTCGGAGAACTCACCTTGTCATGGCCCTGAAGATTAAAGAAGAGGTACATAAGCAAATTGACGCAGGTTTCCTCGTTACATCTGAGTATCCACAGTGGTTAGCCAACATTGTGCCCGTTCCAAAAAAAGATGATAAAGTTCGTATGTGTGTTGATTACCGACACTTGAACAAAGCCAGTCTGAAAGATGAGTTTCCTCTGCCACACATTGATATGTTGGTAGATAGCATTGCGAAGTACAAGGTATTCTCTTTTATGGATGGGTTTTCAGGTTACAATCAAATCAGAATGGCTCCCGAAGACAAGGAGAAGACATTGTTCATTACACCATGGGGCACCTTTTGCTACAGAGTTATGCCGTTTGGTCTGAAAAATGCTAGGGCAACATATCAAAGGGCCATGACTACCCTGTTTCATAATATGATGTACAAGGAGATAGAGGTGTATATGGATGACAAGATAGCCAACTCCAAGACTAAAGAAGACCAAGTTGAGTATTTGTTGAAGTTGTTTCAGCGGTTGAGGAAGTATCAGCTCTGTTTGAATCCTAACAAGTGTATGTTTGGTGTTCGCTAGGGCAAACTCTTAGGTTTCATTGTTAGCCAAAAGGGTATTGAAGTGGACCCTGATAAAGTCAAGGCCATACAAGAGATGCCAACTTTGACTACAGAAAATTAGGTCAGAGGTTTCTTAGGACGGTTGAATTATATCTCCCGGTTTATCTCAAATATAACAGCCACTTGTGGACTAATTTTCAAGCTTCTCAGAAAAGACCAGGGGTGTGTTTGGACCGATGATTGTCAAAAAGCATTCAACAGTATTAAGGAGTATCTTCTCGAGCCTTCTATCTTGATCCCTTCGGTTGAAGGAAGACCTTTGATCATGTATCTGACCATTTTAGAAGATTCCATGGGGTGTGTACTCGGTCAACAAGACGAGTCAAGAAAGAAGGAGCACGCTATCTATTATTTTAGTAAGAAATTCACCGACTGTGAGTCTCGATACACAATGTTGGAGAAAACATGTTGCGGCTTGGCTTTGGTCGCATGACGCTTGTGCTAGTACATGTTTAACCATACCACTTGGCTGATTTCTAAGATGGACCCCATCAAGTACATTTTCGAGAAGCCCGCTCTGACAGAAAGAATAGCCAGATGGCAGATGTTATTGTCAGAATATGATATTGAGTACCACACTCAGAAGGCGATCAAAGGAAGTGTTTTGGCCTATCACTTAGCTTATCAACCTATTGAAGACCATCAACCTATTGAGGATGATTTCCCTGATGAAGATGTGATGTTTTTAAAAATGAAAGATTATGAGGAACCATTGCCAAATGAAGGGCCTGAGCCGGATTCCCAATGGGGTCTGATTTTTTATGGTGCCGTCAACAATTTTAGGAAAGGGATTGGGGCAATCATTATAACTCCTCATGGATCCCATATCCCATTTATTTCCCGATTAACTTTCACGGGCACAAACAATGAAGCTGAATATAAGGTGTGCATTATGGGCCTTGAAGAGTCGATTGATTTAAGGATCAAGAACTTGGATGTGTATGGTGATTCTGCTTTGGTGATTTATCAAATTAAAGGAGAATGGAAAACTCTCCAAGATCATTTACTTTTGTACAAATATTATGCAAGGAGATTGCTCCCTTTCTTCAACAGGGTAGAGTTCCATCACATCCCTCGTGACGAGAATAGGATGGATGATGCTTTGGCAACTTTGGAATGATTGTCCTAACATCCATGTTATGCGTCTCGGCAGACCTGCTTATGTATTTTCAATAGAAGAAGCCGGTGATGGTCAACCTTGGTATCATGACATTGAGATGTTCCTCCGAAGACAAGAATACCCGTTTGCGGCCTCCAACAAGGATAAAAAGACATTGAGGAGATTGGCTGGCAATTTTCTCTTGAGAAATAACGTACTTTACAAAAGGAATTTTGACATGGTCCTGCTAAGATGTGTCGAAAAGAGAGAAGCAGGCATGTTAATGACTAAGATTCATGAGGGGTCCCTTTGGTACTCACACCAATGGACACGCTATGGCAAATAAACTCTTAAGAGCGGGCTATTATTGGATAACAATGGAATCTGATTGTTACAAGTTTGCTAAGAAGTTCCATAAGTGCCAAATCTACACTGAAAAGATTCATGTACCGTCAACTCTACTCAATGTGATATCGTCTTCGTGGCCATTCTTCATGTGGGGCATCGACACGATTGGCATGATTGAACTGAAAGCGTCTAATGGACACCGTTTCATCTTGGTGGCAATTGATTACTTCACCAAGTGGGTTGAAGCAGCTTCATATGCGAATGTCACTAGACAAGTAATGGTCAGATTTATCAAGAATTAGCTCATCTACCGTTATGGTGTGCTGAGCAAAATCATCACTGATAATGGGTCAAATTTGAATAATAAGATGATGGTGGAGTTCTGTGAAGAGTTCAAGATTGAACATCACAATTCTTCTCCTTACCGACCAAAGATGAATGGGGCTGTTGAGGCGACAAACAAGAATATAAAGAAGATCATTCAGAAGATGGTTGTCACTTATAAGGATTGGCATGAAATGCTCCCATTTGCTTTACATGGGTATCATACTTTGGTACGCACCTCAACAGGAGCAACCCCTTTTTTCGCTTGTTTATGGTATGAAAGTTGTACTCCCAGTAGAACTCGAGATTCCTTCCATGTGAGTTTTGATGAAGACGAAACTCTCAGAGGCTGAATGGTGTCAAAACAGATATGACCAACTGAACTTGATTGAGGAGAAAAGGATGGCGGCCTTATGCCATGGACAGTTGCACCAACAGAGGATGAAGAGAGCCTTTAACAAAAAGGTGCGACCTTGGGAATTTAGAGAAGCTGGCCTTGTACTTAAGAAAATCCAATCTTTCCTTACTGATTCTAGGGGCAAGTGGACTCCTAATTATGGTGGTTCGTATGTTGTTAAGAGGGTCTTCTCAGGAGAATCTTTAACGTTAGCGACTATGGATGGAGAGGAAATCACTCGTCCTGTGAATGTCGATGCAGTAAAAAAGTACTATGCCTAAAAATGAAAAGAACAACTCGGTAAGTTGAAAACCCGAAAGGGAAGCTTAGGTAAAAATCAGCGTCTCATTGGGTTGAAAACCCGAAAGGGCGGTCCAGGAAAAAGTTAGAGACATAAAGAGAAAGAAAGTATCCCGCTAGGTTGAAAACCTCATTTTTCTCATGGGTAATTGATTACCAAGATAGGGTAATCGATTACCACTGTCACAGAAGCTGGAAAAACTCTGTTTTTTTGGTATAAAACCCAACCAAACTTCATCAAAACTTATTGGAACATAACAACAAGTATTACCGATTATTTCCAAATATAACCCGGCTATATTGCGCAGTTTATTTCACGTTTTATCCGTTAGAAACATTGATTTTATCAATTTCATCATTTTCTCTCAATTTCTAACCTAAGTTCAAAACATGAAATTTCTAGAACTTAGAGTTTCTAACTAGATCCCACCTGATAATCGAAGAGGAGGTTGAAGAAGATGATGAACAATGATCCAAACTTTTTCCCAAGCTTTTTTCCTCTTTCCCTCTTCTCTTCTCTTCTTTCTCTCTTTTCTCTGTTTTCTTCTTCTCCCACTTTCGATTATTTTTCCTTCTTTCTCTTTATATATATATATATAATACTTATTATATAATATAATCCAACAGGGTAAAATCCACTTGATGCTTAACATATAATCGGTAATTCGGCAGGGTAAATTCCATACTCCTCTACCGAGTCACAACCGAAACCGTAACACCTTGTATTGGTTCAGGATAACAAACACTCACCAAATCCTCATGAGGTAATTCGGCGATTCCTTTCCTTTATGCAATTTCCGACAACTACCCTTTTATAATCCTTCAACGTTCAAAATCACTTCTCAATTAGTCAAACGACTTCTTTACCAGTTTCATCTGGTCTGATGCTGTACATCATACCCATCACGTCCGATATTTCATCTCTTTCGTAACATACCAACAGGTAACACACTTAGAACAAGATTTTCTCATTTCCATAATTACAAGTAACAATGCCTCAAATCTTTACTATTCTGACCGAACTCTTTCGTCTGTCACCTTCCACTGCGTAACCCAAAATCTAATAGTGTAACACCACGGATTCTCAAGCACTACCAAGTAGCTACAGTCGGCAGAGAAACACACTTATCCATTAGGGTCCTTACTAACCAACGGTACGAGAAATTATTGACGTCCTATGGTAGAACAATTTCCTTGCCAACACACAATATTTTAATGACTGACCAACACTCTCCAGACTATAAAGATGCAGGAGTTACACTGTTACAACCATAAAATATACAACTCCAATTCCATTCTAAACTCGAACCAATACAAACAAAATAGTTTAACAACTTCCGGTTCTGGTTACCACTCTCCATACCGAATTTCTTACGGGTTTCTGGCTCACTCATGGTTTATTGTTGACACGAGATCTCAACCAATAGTACGTAACACCATCACGGAACTTCAATCATATGTGAGTCTCCATTTAACCAAAACTTAAGCCATTCAAGGTACAATTGTGAGTTTTCATACTACTCATCAATTCACATACAACACTCCACACACATACACACACCCACACTTTCGAAGTCCATACCACGTTTCTCGATTGAATCCGCCTCGCTCAATCGTTATGTTCTATAAATGATCCAAGTTACATGCTTAACTCTCACGGAGTCTAAATCTAATTTTATGAACTTGTGAGAAATAACAACCACTATAGTCTAACCAAACGCTCATACCTTACTAACACTTATGCAAAGCACTAACTCGTTCTCTACGAGTTCATCACTTAGTGAGTCTCCTTTGTCTTCACTCTTGAGGACCCCAGTAGTCATAATGGTGATACATCCGTAATCAAAATTATTTACTTCCAACCAACCCATGCTCAATGAAAGTTTATCGCACTATCCTTCTAACGCTTCGAACGGGAATCAAAATTAACTTACGGTCCGAAAGATATGGATTTCTAAACATTTTCAAAATCAAAACAGTGGTAACCGGTTACTCACTTTGGGTAATCGGTTACTCTAAGAACACTGTTGTTACAGAGGCTAAATGATGTTTAGAGGCACATTTCGTAATCAGTTACTCACTTTGGGTAATCGATTACTCCATGTTAATTTCTGCGCAAAAGCCAATTTTTTAAAGGGTAATCGATTACTCACTTTGAGTAACCGATTACTTTGGGCGCAGAAGCAAAAATACTTGTTTTTAAGAATACCTTCCAATAAAATACCAAATCAAAACATGAACAAACCTCACAACAAGTTTCAATAGATGATTCCAAATACATATTGACCATCTTATGCAATTTATATCCCATCCACAATCAAATCCATCAATCCAGCTCGCACTAACTCGGATGATCATTCTCAACTCGCGGTTTCTTAACTTGCATAATATCACCAACCATTACATGGTACCACAAAAGTGATGGACATAAGGTAAATTCCTTGGAGAGAAATAATACTACAACGTTCTTAGTCCAACAAAAGGTAAATTCCAAATATTCCAATCATCCACAAATACAGAAGTCTCTCTATACTTGAAAATAAATCAAGGGACTGCATCCTCATAAAGGACCTTTCCATCACTTCATACACATTAACCAGGATTTCTTACCTCCTACTATCCATTACACATTCCACCTATACCATATTACTTACCAGAAGATTCGCAACCGACAATTCTCATCAACTATTTACAAAACTCTTCTGGTATAATTCATTCCATGATTTCCACTTAATCCCAAACAAGTCTTAATTTTTCCTCTCGTCATTTTACCGCAGTCTTACTTCTTAGGACACAACACTCACTGTTCCACAATGTATGTCCTTTCACACTTGTCTCAAGAATAAGAATCTATCACGTACACTTTTGACCATGGTGCTACCACTACGTTTGTTCTTAATACCAAGGTGTAACTTTTCTCATTCCACGTCATTCTAATAGAGTCCCCATGGGTAAACCATCATTGATTACACTTCCTTAATTTTAGGTTCATCAACATCTTAATAACTCTATTGCACACTCGTCCAAAATACGTTCCGTTATCACTTCCTCATAACATACCATCGATACCGTTTTCCACACCACATTTACTTCGCTTTCCTTTGTAATCATCTTAGGTCCAAATATAAAACCATCATACTAAGATTTCCTTAAATCCAAGATACTTACTCGGTTTCTTAATACAAACTTCTTCCGGTCTGTATCACTACACTTTTCGTTACTAAATAAAGTTCATTCTTTCTCTGACACAATACCTTATACTGTTCCTTGGGTAAATTAGCAATTCCAGAAATGGTCTCTCACCAAAGACATAACTCTAACATATCATCTCGAACTTAATCTCTCTCCATAACTGAATATGCGCAATTTATCTCCTACTCTTCGTCCGACACATACTTGTTTCACTTGAAGTATGTAAACAAATCCTTGTGTCCCTTCTCACACTTCTCTACTACTTTAGGTTCCCATAAAAGCCGAACGTCCTTAACTCTCAACTTTTAACCAGTTGGAAGACATTGCTCTGAACACATTCCTTAAGGTACTCTCTGTAGCACTCCAAAATTTACCCTCTTACTTTTAGCACTAACTGGCTTATGTTTCATTTCATTCTTGCATTTTCATTTGTGCATATCATTGGTTCTCAGCATGGGATCAAGGTATCCTTGTTAGCCCTCAAGAGGAGGATGTGTCTCAAGGCCAAAGAAAGAGAATGTACTCAATCTTGTGGTGTTCATCAAAGTCTCTTACCAAGTTTTCACAATCATCAGAGGCATTAGTCATTTATTTTATCAGCAAATGGGTTGATCATTTCAGAATCAAGGTCATAAAGCAGGGTTAATTTGATCTTGTTCCAGACAGGTTTTATATCATGTTTCAGGCATCATTCAAGGGTATTATTGTAACGCCCCATTTTGTCTTATTTATTTAATCGAGTCGATTTAATTATTTTCGTTTTTATACTATTTTATTCTTGACTTTTATTTGACAATATATTATTTTTCATCGTTATTATGTTTTATCGCATTTTGAGAGCGTTTGCGAGATATTTGAGCTGAAGGGTAAAATGGTCATTTTGAGAGGTTAGATATTTTAGAAAAATTAGATATTTTTAATAAATAGAAATTGGAGAGAAAAAGAGTGAAAATAAAGGGAAAGGAAAGAAAGAGAGAAAGAAGGAAAAGGAGAGGAAAGAAATGGAGAAGAGGAAAAGAGGTGGAAATCGACATAGATCCGTTTCAAGCGCGATTAATCGGGTAAGGGTTAGAAGTTTCGATTATATATTGCTTGTGTATGTATATGTGTTGTTTGTTGTAATTGTTTTGGTTGTTTGACAACTTTTTCTCATTGATAAATTGATGAACAATTGATAGAAATCGATGTTTTCACAGATGAATTTCGATATAAACTGCGTAGAATACTTGTTGATTATGTTGGAACATGTTTTGGTTGATATATTATGATTTGGAAGTGTTTAGGTGGAAGAAATGATAAATTCTGGCCCAAAATGACCCACAACAGCGCTGCTGAGATTTTCTGGGTTCGCAGGTTCGCACTGCGAATAGGGCAGCGAAGGGAAAAGCGAAGGTTCGCGGGAGGTTCGCATTGCGAACTTTCTGCTGTTTTTTCTCTGCCACGGTTCGCAGGGAATTTGCATTGTGAAGGGGAAAGTGAAGGTTTACTGGAAGTTCGCCTTGCGAACTTTATGCTGTTTTTTCTCTGCCATGGTTCGATGGGGGTTCGCATTGCGAATAGGAAAGCGAACATGACAGATTTTCCATTTTGTTCTTGTCATAACTTTTGGGTCGTAAGTTGGATTGAGGCGCGGTTGGATGCTTTGGAAAGCTAATAAGATGTTCTTTCTTATAAAAATGGTTTTGAGACTAGTGGCTGATTTAATTGTGTCAGGAATTGGAATAGTTTCATTTTGTCGACTTTTGCCGTCGTAATTGTGTGCGATTGATGTGTTATCATGTGGTATGCTTTTAATATATATCGTATGACTTGTGTGCTGTTATATGATGTGAATGCATGTGATGAAATGTTGTGATGATGGTTTGTGGCCTAAACACAACACAATGTATTTACTTGCCCTTAGGCCTAAATACATTGTGTTGTGATGAAATGCTTACACTAAGTAACAAGCGATGATTACAATAATTCCTGAGTGAATTAATGATGAGAATGATGGATGGAATGGTACCGCAATGCATTTGCATAGAGTCATTGTGTCAGTCTCTTTGCATTTGCATAAATCATGAATGGATTGATTATGTGTGGAAAATCATGAACGAATTGATTATGTGTGGAAAATTTTGAATTGATTGATTATGTGTTAAGCTTGTGATAGCATTGGTGATTTGATATACATTCGTGATAAATGCATCGGTTATGGATGATATGTTTTATGTATAGACATATGCTATGTTTTGTGGGGATGTTGTACATTACAATGATTGTATTAATTATCTGTTATATGCTATATATGAATATATGTGATGTGGTGGTGTGTTTCCATATGTCATAACTTTGGTATGCATTATGTGTGAATATGTTATTAGGTTGGATTATTAGAAATATGTTATGTATCTGTGGCATGCTATATGTATTAGTATGTGATGCTTGTGGTGAGAATAATTATGCATGTGAATTTATATGTGTTTGCATATTATTATGCAATCTTGATTTAGTTGTTATTTTTCACCCTTCTGTTGTGGTTTGTTGCTCTATGAGGCAATTGCAGATTAGTAGTCTCGGAGGCCTTTGTGAAGATTAGTTCTCCATCTGTTTGTCAGTCTGTCTGCTCTGATATGTAACATGGGAGTCGGGGAACGCTTTTGTTATATATGTATACATTTGTTGGATCTATTTTGTATTACCTTTGTATGAATATTTTGATGTTATAGAATAATTTATTTTGTAAAACAAGTCAGTTATGGATCTTTCCGCTTTATTCCATAATTGAACTTTCCTTTTATTGGAAAAAGCTTCCTGAATTATATTTATTCCATTTTGTGTTATGTATCAAATTTATGAGCAGGGATTGTGTTTTCTTTCTTTAAATGTGGCATCCTTGTTTCTGTCTAAGGATAAAAAATTTATTTACTCTGATTTATTTATGTATTATTTATTTGCGATGAGAATTGGGGTGTTACATTAGTGGTATCAGAGCAGGTCGGTCCGTCCGGCCAAGTTGTTGAGTCAGTTGGTGTGACAGTTGAATACTGTCGATGTTGTTTGTTCCTTAGTACGTGATATGTGTGTGAAACACTGTCAGTACTTTCTGGTTTCCTAATCCTTTGTCTTCAGGTGTAAGAATGAGATAAGTGGGGGAGAAGCTGGTGCTTCTCCAAGTTGCTTTGGTTGTGGAGCGGTGGTTGCAAGATTGTAAGTGTTGTTGGATAGTGTTGTTCTCGGTTCCGGAGGGAATGCGGAGGTAAGGTTTATGTAAACCAAGGATTTGTGCCTTAGGTAGTTTTGTGCACAAGAGGTAAGAAATGCTATTATAGTTTGGTAAAGACGGTTTATGCCCCATCATGATTGTTGGATGTTTATTGACAAATTAAGGAACTAATCACCCTTAATCTCTTATTGATAGTAGACGGAATTATGTTGGATGGAATAGACGTGTCTTTTTGGCCTTGATAGTGTGTGTAATGAATTGTTTGGAATCAAGAAAATGGTTACAGATTGTTTTGTTGAGTCGATGAAGATTCTAATATCAGAAGGTGAGATGGATTAGAGGTTTTGGTATGTTGGTCAAGTTGGGAAGTCATTGAGAGAGAAGGATTGGGTATCGTTAATGGTTGTTCTCATAGAGTAGAGTGTGAGCTCAAATTTGAAGAAGGTGAGGATTTGAGGTTTGGATCTGCTAAGTAAGTAGAAGAACTTTTAGGAAGTGAAACTCAGATGTTCATCTTGTTTGTGATAATAGTGTTCTGGAATTGACAGGAAAGCCACAGTGAAGGGCTGCCAGTTGTGCGTGATTTCCAGATGTGATTCCGGATGGAATATTGGATGTTAGCGTTAGAATTACTCAGATTGAAAGAGCGATTGGAAGATTTACTGGAAAAGGGATTTGTGAGACCAAGTGTGTCATCTTAGAGAGCTCCAGTTTTGTTAGTAGCAAAAAGGAAGGATGATTGAACGGAATAACAAGCATGATGTGTGTAAGGGTATTGAGACTATGGAAAGTAAAACTTAGAGTTTTGGTGAGTTTTGGAGTTTTTAAAGTTTTAGGGAATTAATGGAAATCTTGAGAAAACCCTAGGTGTGGATGTAATATTTGAGAGTTCTTTTTGGTTGGTTGTTGCTACATGTTCGGATTTATGGAATTTGGACTGTTAAGAGAAGAAATTGTGTATGGATTACTAAACGCTGAATAAGGTAACGATTGAGAACAAGTGTCCACTTTCATGAATAGATGACTAGAATGGTTTGGTTGAGTTTGAGTGAAATTGCAATTGTTTGGAATGTTTGATAAGAGTGGTGAATTGTGTGAGTTGAGGCTTTGATCGATTCCATGTGACTGGTTCTGTTTGTTATCATCGAGATAGGCTGTTATTTACTCGGTTAAGCTTGTATGTGAGTAACCAGTTACCCAGTGAAAAGTTTTGCAAAAACTTTAAGAATTTATATCTTTTGGAATTTGGTTGGGCATTACAATGTACAATGATGTTGTTCGGTGATAGTAATGCGTCTGGAATGTTTGTGGAGTATATGAATCGTATCTTCCATATTTATTTGGATAAGTTCGTAATGGCTTCGATCGAGGATATTCAGATCTGTTATAAACTTAGAGGAAGAACAGGTAGAGTGTTGAGATTTGAATTACAAGTGTTGAAAAGAGACGAAGTTTTATGCTAAGTTATTCAAGTGAGAATTTGGGTTGAAAAAGGTTAGTTTTCTTGGATATGTTATTTCAGATGAGAGTATGGTTATGAATCCATCGGAAGTAGATGCGGTTCTACAATGAGAGGCTCTGAAGTTGGTTAAGGAGATTAGAATCTTTTTGGACTTTAGTTGGTTATTACCAGAGGTTATGGAAGACTTTGCTAAGTTAGTGCTTCTGTTATCTCAGTTGACTTGCAAAGGGTAAGTCTTTTGTTTTGGATGTTCGTTGTGAGTAAGTTTTAGTGAGCTAAAGAGAAGATTGACTACGGCTCCAATTTTGATTTTGCCTGATCCTGATAAACCGTTTATGAGGTATTGTGATGTGTCTTTGATGAGCTTAGTCAGTGTGTTAATAGAAGAGGGTAAAGTCGTAGCTTATGCTTTACGACAATTGAGGATTCATAAAAGGGTCTATACTATTCAGGATTTGGAATTGGTTGTGGTGGTATTGTGTTGGAAAATTTGGAGGTATTATCTTTATAGTTCTAGGTTCGAAGTGTTTAGTAATCACAAGAGTTTAGAGTACTTGTTGGGTCTGAAGGAATAGTGTATGAGACAACGAGGATGGTTAGAATTCGTGACGAGTTGTGAATTTGGCTTGGATTATCCTTCGGGAAAAGCTAATGTTGTGCCTGAAGAGTTAGGTCGATAGTCTTTGCATATGGCTGTTTTGATGGTCAGAGAATTAAAATTATTTGAGCAGTTCAGAGACTTGTGTCTGGTGTGTGAGATAACATAGTGGAGTGTGAGGTTGGGTATATTAAAAGTGAACAGTGATTTTTGGTGAATATGAGAAAGAGTTAGACTTTGGACATAGGATTGATAGTTTTAATGGTTAAGAGTAATCCAAGTGCGCGTCAAAAGCGTGATGTGGCACATTTCGTATATGCGTGTGTGACTTGTAAGAGTTCATAGGTTGAACATTGAAAACATGTTGGAATGATGAGACCATTGGACGTTTCAGAATGGAAGTGTTAGGTGAAAGGTTTAAATATTATTCATGGGCTACTATGTAGATGGATGTTTTGGTTATATGTTCGATTGGGGAATCGTAGCATTGTTGTAATATTGTTGTGTGACAAGGATGTCGGTATTGTGGTTATGTAGAGGTTGTTGGAACGATGTTGGGTCGTGGAACTTTATGTTCTTGTTTGTGTGGTTGCCTCATTTCCATCGTGATGGTTCGAGTGTGAGTGGCTAATTCCTGTGTGGGGAATTAGGGGAGTGTTACCTGTGGTGAGGGTAACGATCTTGTTGTGTTTCGGTTCAAGAGTGAACCTGTGTGTGTTCGTAACTTGGGTATTCTTGAGTCGTGAGTTGGTCGTCAAGTGCATTGTATGGGCTTTGCATCTTGTCGTTGTTGTCATGTCGTTGTTGTAGTTGCCGTTAGCAAGGTGGTTTGTCAGTTTGTGTTATTCGTGGTGTGCCTTTTGTTGGCATGATAGTTTGTTAGTCGGATGGGAGAGCCGTATCCGGAGTTGTTTGCACCAAGTATATTTTCGAGGACGAAAATTTCTAAGTGGGGGAGAATTGTAACACCCCGTTTTGTCTTATTTATTTAATCGAGTCGATTTAATTATTTTCGTTTTTATATTATTTTATTCTTGACTTTTATTAAACAATATATTATTTTTCATCGTTATTATGTTTTATCGCATTTTGAGAGCGTTTGCCAGATATTTGAGCTGAGGGGTAAAATGGTCATTTTGAGAGATTAGATATTTTAGAAAAATTTGATATTTTTAATAAATAGAAAGTGAAGAGAAAAAGAGAGAAAAGAAAGGGAAAGGAAAGAAAGAGAGAAAGAAGGAAAAGTAGATGAAAGAAATGGAGAAGAGGAAAAGAGGTGGAAATCGACATAGATCCGTTTCAAGCGCGATTAATCGGGTAAGCGTGAGAAGTTTCGATTATATCTTGCCTGTGTATGTATATGTGTTGTTTGTTGTAATTCTTTTGGTTGTTTCAAAAATTTTCTCATTGATAAATTGATGAACAATTTATAGAAATCGATGTTTTGACGGATGAATTTAGATATAAACTGCGTAGAATACTTGTTGATTATGTTGGAACATGTTTTGGTTGATATATTATGATTTGGAAGTGTTTGGGTGGAAGAAATGATGAATTTTGGCCCAAAATGACCCACAACAGCGCTGCTGAGATTTTCCGGGTTCGCAGGTTCGCACTGCGAATAGGGCAGCGAAGGGAAAAGTGAAGGTTCGCGGGAGGTTCGCATTACGAACTTTCTGCTGTTTTTTCTTTGCCACAGTTCGCAGGGAATTCGCATTGCAAAGGGGAAAGCGAAGGTTCACTGGAAGTTTGCCTTGCGAACTTTATGTTGTTTTTTCTCTGCCTTGGTTCGCTGGGGGTTCGCATTGCGAATAGGAAAGCGAACATGACAGATTTTCCATTTTGTTCTTGTCATAACTTTTGGGTCGTAAGTCGGATTGAGGCGCGATTGGATGTGTTGGAAAGCTAACAAGATGTTCTTTCTTATAAAAATGGTTTTGGGACTAGTGGCCGATTTTATTGTGTCGGGAATTGGAATAGTGTCGTTTTGTCGACTTTTACCGTCGTAATTGTGTTCGATTGATGTGTTATCATGTGGTATGCTTTTAATATATATCGTATGACTTGTGTGCTGTTATATGATGTGAATGCATGTGATGAAATGTTGTGATGATGGTTTGTGGCCTAAGGGCAAGTAAATTCATTGTGTTGTGTTTGATTGTATATGCATGATTATGGATGTTGGAATGGTTCACATGGTTGTATATGTGTATGCATTTGAATGTCATGAGTCATTGTATGCCAAGCATCATGTTATGCATTCTTGTGATGTTGTGTGCCCTAGTGGGTGTGAGCGACGAAACGATTCCCGAGGGAATCTGTTGTAACGGTCGTGTGCCTTATACAAAGAGAACCTAAAGCGACGTTATAGACGATCGTGTGCCTTATACAAAGAGAACCTAAAGCGATCGGATCATGTGCCTTATACAAAGAGGACCTAAAGCGATCCATAAACGTCATGTACCTTATACAAAGAGGACCTAAAGCGACGGGGAACATCGTTTTCCCGACGGGGAGTTACACTAAGTTACAAGCGATGATTCCAATAATTCCTGAGTGAATTAATGATGAGAATGATGGATGGAATGGTACCGCATTGCATTTGCATAGAGTCATTGTGTCGGTCTCTTTGCATTTGTATAAATCATGAATGGATTGATTATGTGTGGAAAATCATGAACGAATTGATTATGTGTGGAAAATTTTGAATTGATTGATTATGTGTTAAGCTTGTGATAGCATTGGTGATTTGATATACATTCGTGATAAATGCATCGGTTATGGATGATATGTTTTATGTATAGACATATGCTATGTTTTGTGGGGATGTTGTACATTACAATGATTGTATTAATTATCTATGATATGCTATATATGAATATATGTGACGTGGTGGTGTGTTTCCATATGTCATAACTTTGGTATGCATTATGTGTGAATATGTTATTAGGTTGGATTATTAGAAATATGTTATGTATATGTGGCATGCTATATGTATTAGTATGTGATGCTTGTGGTGAGAATAATTATGCATGTGAATTTATATGTGTGTGCATATTATTATGCAATCTTGATTTAGTTGTTATTTCTCACCCTTCTGTTGTGGTTTGTTGCTCTATGAGGCAATTGCAGATTAGTAGTCTCGGAGGCCTTTGTGAAGATTAGTTCTCCATCTGTTTGTCAGTCTGTCTGCTCTGATATGTAACATGGGAGTCGGGGAACGCTTTTGTTATATATGTATACATTTGTTGGATCTATTTTGTATTACCTTTGTATGAATATTTTGATGTTATAGAATAATTTATTTTGTAAAACAAGTCAGTTATGGATCTTTCCGCTTTATTCCATAATTGAACTTTCCTTTTATTGGAAAAAGCTTCCTGAATTATATTTATTCCATTTTGTGTTATGTATCAAATTTATGAGCAGGGATTGTGTTTGCTTTCTTTAAATGTGGCATCCTTGTTTCTGTCTAAGGATAAAATTTTTATTTACTCTGATTTATTTATGTATTATTTATTCGCGATGGGAATTGGGGTGTTACAATTATCAGTGGCTAATGATTAAATATGAAGCAGGACTCAAAACAAGTTGCATTGAAACAATTTTCACCATTTTGCCTTGGTCCAATTGATTTGCATAAGTGTGCAATCGATTGCACCCCTTCAGATTTCACATTTGGGCCTTTGCAAGGGTGTCCAATCGATTTGCATTGTTCTGCAATCGATTGCACTGTGACGGATTTGCCTAAAACCTTCATTTCTCAGCACTATATCAATTTCCAATGCACCACATTCACTTGGGATCAATGATATATCAGTATAAGGATCTAGAGAGCTGCATAATTTGATTTCATTTCCATCCAATTTCCACTCTAATTCCACATTCCCTTTCCAAGTTATTTTTCACTTCCAATTCCACTCACTCCAAACCTCACTTTCATTCCAAACCCAAGTCATATTTAAACCAATTTTATCCAAACCACACACAATTACACTTTATTTTTCTGATTTTTCTACACTTCTCATTCAGAATTCTCTCTCAATTCTCTCTCACATTTTCATTCTCCATTTCCATCTTCAACCTCTCACCAAAGCTCCATATTCATAGATTCACAAATTCTTCATTGGAATTTGTGAATTCTTGAGCTAAACCTCCATCACATCCTCATTCTTAGTTCAATTCTGCAGTAGCAACTTATTTGGATCTAGATTCAAGATTTTGGAATCACTTCTTGGAGAGCTTTTGCTTGTTTGTGGATTATTGCTTGGATCTTCAATTATTCTTGATAAAGCTTCATAGATCTCTGAATTTCTTGCTTTGATTCATCAATTTTCGTGTGCAACAATCACCAAAGCAATTCTCAGCTTTGTAGGTTTGTTTTCTTAGATCCATACTTGATTTAGCTTAATTTCAACTTATACAATGTAGATCCATGGTTTTCAATGTGTTTTGATCTATTTGCTTGATTGGATTCATGATCTTGTTGTTTGATTGTTGATATATGTGCTTGATTACTGATATTTGATGTGGATTTTCGTGTATGTTTGATTACATGACCATTTGGATGTTTGGATAAGTGATTGGTGCTGGAAAAGTGATTATGAGAAGTGATTATTACAGGTCTGGTACTGTGCAATCGATTTGCATCCTAGTGCAATCGATTTGCACCTGTAACTTTTGTGTTTTTGGCTTGTTTGGAAGCATGTATTGATACCTATTCCACCCCTAACTATCATGGCTTTATGTGATGCATATTTGTGGAATTTTCTAGGGTTGTTTAACCTCTAGTTGCTGGATGTATGTGAATCTTTGATGCATGATTGTCCAATTGTTGATTTGTTTGCAATCTTGAAGCATGTTCTCGAGGCATATTGGTTCATGTGTGAATAATGATTTGTTGAACTTGTGTAATCTCTTGAAAATGATTGTGAGGTGATACATGTGAGTATGATGCTGTGGTGTGCATAAGTTGGATCATGTATGCCTTTTACCTTGCTTGAACATTTGTTTTCCTTTGAAAATCATCATGGTATATGTTCAACTAGTCTTGATGCATGTTAACGTGAAGTTGTCTTGCATGTTTGGATTGGATAATCATGATATGATTTAAGTTCTGACTTTGCTCCATCCTCACTTCATTTTGTTCACATCACCTTTGTATGCACACAATTTTCCGACACGCGGCTCTTGGATTTTCACTGTTTATGATCATGTTTGCGTTGTTGCGTTCTTGATGCGATGAACACATAGCACACACTCCTTGAGCATGCTAATTGTGAATTAATATTTGTGTTGCTGGAATTGTGTTGTGCATGTTTGTTTGCTTTCTATTCCTTGAGGTGCATACTTGTTTCAACTTGTTCACATGCTTAATGTTATGCATCCTTTCATGATGTACATTTTCCATTATGTCTTCAGGTCTATTCAACGTGATGTATGATGTGTTTGTGATCATGATTAATTGAGGAATGCATAATGTTGAATACATGTTTGCTATGCCATGATTGAATTGTATTCAAATGCATTACATGCTGCCCTATTTCTACTGCTGACCATGTGCATAGGTGCTGTTGTATGTGCTACTGTTTAGCCTTTTACACCTATGTTCATGCTGAATATGAGCTGTTGAATGCTGTTTAGTGTGTTGGCTATAATTAACTTGTGTATCGGTACAGATGCGCTGTTGTAGCTGCTGTTCTTTTTCATTCGTACCTCTCATTTCTTCCACTTCTCTTCCTCTCTTATGTGTTGGATTACATGACATAATGCTTGATTGTGTAGAACTTTTCACATCCCGTTGGGATCCTAGCTCATCCTTAATTTTTTATTAAGGTGAGGTAGGATAAGCATTAGATAGTGCTATCCCTCTCTTCTTTTAGACTTAGGTTCTCAAACCTCCCCTTAGGGCCATCTTTTGCATGACAACTTTAGGATAGAATTCCCCTTAGTGCTTTCTTTTCCTTGAGTCTTCTCTTTTCATCTCATAACCATTCTAAAAGACTTAATAAAGATTAACGTGTATTGCACATGAGCCTTGTATATGGGAAATGAGAAATGAGGGGTTTCCCTTCATTCTTCTAGGATGCTTAGTGTACGTCTTGTTGGGGACGATATGCGACGTATTCGTTCCTATGTTGTAGACTTGGGTGCAATGCAAGTTACAAACTAACTTAAATCCATTTCTGTCTAAAAAGCACAAAAAAAACTCAAACCTTTTTCATCCTTTGGGATTGTTAAGTTTCAAACCATTTTCAGAAAAGGGCACGTTATTTTCCGTCTCATCGCAAACAGGCATCGACCCTAACTGTCGGACGCGAACTTAACGTCGCTCATAAAAATCACAGATTTGGTTAAGTCGAACTACGACTGCTCTGATTTCCTCCTTCTGGTTAAGTTGAGGATACGTAGACACAAGATGGCGATGTCTTGGCGAGCAACCTCCCTCCTAGTTCGTGTCCGAACTACGTTGACTCTAACTTTCCCATTGCACGAGGGAATACATAGGCCTAGGACTCCGACGATGTCCTACCGAGTCTCTTTTTTTCCTTTTCTCCCCCATTTCTTCACTCTTCTCCGTTCCCGTTCCTTTTCCTTTCTAGTAGTAGTGGAGCTCCAGACGACGGCACCCTTTGATCGAGACAACCAGTGTGGATCCCATCGAGTACGATGGATGCGTGGGGGTGCTAACACCTTCCCCTCGCGTAACCGACATCCCTTACCCGTTTCTCTTGGTCGCGAGACCATGCTCTTTTCCTTTCCCTCAGGTTTACGCAGTGTTTCCTTTCCCTTTCTTGGGATAAATACACATTGCTGGCAACTCTGTTTCCGCGCCACTTTCGCGTTTGTACTTGGATGAAAATCCCGGGAGCGACAGCTGGCGACTCTGTTGGGGACCGATTGACCTCTTGCTGGTTCATCCCCTACGCGAGTCAATCCTAGCGCTTGGTTGTTTGTTTTCATTGGGTGTTTATTGTGGTGCTTTATTTTGTTGTATATTACTATATTACTGTATTACAGTTTTACTATTTTACTGTATTTACCGCATTTATGGCATTGCATTTCATTATTATGCTGGACTGTGCTGTGCTGTATTGGATTTTCTGTTTGGCAAGTTGGGATTTCTGAGAGATAAGCCCACTACCCCAGCTTGAGCATACACGTAGGTATTAGAGTGGATAGTCGTGACGCTTACGTGGTGGTGACCACGTATTGTTGTTCACGAGACCCACAACCAGACGAGGTTCTATCAGGAGCTATCTGCTATTGTATGTTGATACAGGCCAGTGGATATTCTCTTGAGGAACTGTTGACTCTGGTGACCATTCCTGAGGGCTCAGTAACGGCACTCCTCCCTAGAGGTGATAATGGCAGACCAGAAATGGCAAACCCATTACAATTCTCGATCCGAGGACCCAATGCTGGGAACTTGCTATAGGATATCCTTTTTTAGGGGAATCAGTTGAGGCCTCCTCGATTGATGATGATACAAAACCAGAAATGGTGAACGTATCATCATTTCTCGACCTGAGAGTCTGTGATATTGAGGATCCTCGCCTTTCTAGTACCCACATATGAGAGGGGCGGGTTGTTTACAGGTCTACAGGTAACCTTGACTTTCATCCTACCTGGTATTCTGGTTCTCTTATCAGTGTGGACTTATTAGCCTGGTATTCTGGGATTCTAATTATGCCGATATTCTGGTATTCTGATTATTCCGGCACCCTGGCATTCTGGTATTCTGATTATGCCGATATGTTGGCCTTCTGGTATTCTGATTATTCGGATATTCTGGTGTTCCGGTATTCTCTTCAGAGCATACTTGTGAACCTATTCAAACAGTAGCACAACACTTATCCAGAATTTGTGGAAGCCTTGATCCCATGTCTCTGCATCCGTATCATCATAACATGTTTGCATACATGTTCTGGTATTTCCAAGGACCTTAACTTTGAGACCCGTTGCTGATCATGTCCATCTTTTTTTTGCTGTTCTTATGTGAAAAACTTGAACCAAAGCAGAATGATTCCTTGGAAATATTTGAACATGGAATTTGCATATCATTTTCATACTCATTTACATATCAGGTGTTTGAAGCTGGTTATTCTCATCCTGATCTGGTTCTCTTCAGAATTTCATACTTAACTTTTCAAAGAAGCTGGAAGTTGACCATGGATCGAGTTCAAGCAGAGTTGAGGGAAATGCGGAGCCAAATGGGGCAGTTTATGGGGGACATGCAAGCCTTGACTCAAGACCAGGAAATACTGAAGGAAGAGGTCAATCAACCGAAGACTCAGATGAGCTTGGTTATGGAGGTCGTGAGGAATGTGCTCAGAAAGGATGGCAATCCCATGCCTGAGGCTGCAGCAGAAATTGCCATTCCGCCCTTGCTTGTGGAATCTATCCCAAAGTGTGATCTACCTCGTGACTTTTCTGCACAACCTGGGGTTCCAGAGTTTCCTCGTCAGCAGCTACCTCCTGCCTCCCAAGACAATCCCAAGGCTAAGCAGTACGAACAGAAGCTGAAGAAGCCTGACCGGTATTTTGATCCACTGCCTATGTCTTATGCCATGTTGTTTTAACAGTTGCTCAAACTGAATCTGGTAGAATCTCGTGCAATGGGTCCCCTCCAGTAAAGCTCCCAGATGGATATGATGTTAGTGCCCGGTGTGAATTTCATTTAGGTGGCCCTGGACATACTATTGAGAGGTGTCGAGCCTTTCATCATAATGTGCAAGATTTAATTGAGGTTGGGGTCATTACATTCACTGTCGATGGTTTGCACATCAAATGAAGCTTCCCGAGTGAGCACTCAGATTGTGAGTATGTCGTCAAGAGTAATAAGTCCAGACAGAGTCAAGTCTCCTCAACAATGGAAATCATCAGTTTCTTTACTGCATCTTCATATGTAGCTTTCATTAGTTTGTTTAAACATTGTTTGCATGTAAAAAATTTGTTTGTTCTTGAATGCCAATCATAATACAATAAGCATGTTTTTCTTGAAGTAATCCATTTGTGTTCACTCTTAAATGTTCATGTGCATTGCAATACTGACTTTCTTGTTTAAACTCTCTGAGGGAGGATGATGATTTGAAAACGCAAAAGTTTCTAGGGGTGTGCTTTTGAATAGAACCCTGTTGACGATGTACAGGCATTATTTCAACTCCCCAAACACTGGAGATATCAGGGAGATAGACCCTCGTTAACCCCTTTGAGCCTCGAAGTAGGAGTTTCTTTTGGAAAAAAAACCCTAATACTTAACCCAGGGGCAGGTAGTTGTCAGTTGGTTTGACCAAGCGTTAAAATTTCAAAAGGAGTGCGCATCTAAGGATCCTTTACCTTTTTTCTCATCAAGAGGTCTAGAGATGTGAAACCACAATGGTTATCCCTCACCGCAAGGAGTAGAGCAGTCACAATCCCTTCAAAGAAGTCAAGACAGCCAGTGTCACACGATCTGTTCAAGAAAAAAAAGAAAGAAAAAGAAAAAAGCCCGCTAAGTCGAAATTTGAAAACAAGCGAATTAGGCAAAAGTTAGGGCATCCCGCTGGACTTCAAAATCTAAAGATTCAAAAGAATCAGTCCAGGAAAAAATTAGGGATTAAGAAAAGCAAAAGAATGAGAAAGCGAAAAACTAAAAGGATTACAAAAGAAAAATCCTCGAACAAAGAACAAATTCGTGTGACTACGAACAAAAGATAAAAGGGGGTGACTGTTACTCTAAAACCTCATTGAGTCTCAAACCATCAGTTGCATGGGTTCCTTAAAGATCATAAAACCTTTTTGAGAGATGAGCGCTTGTGCAAATTAGCTGAATGTAGGACTGGAGAACATCACGAAGAGTGGGTGGGCACCAATAAACTTTGAGCCATAAACCTTTTTTCTCAAAACCGTGAACCAGGCCACGATACAACCCTCAAAAGTCATAATTGAAACAGGGTTTATTTCGAGAACATACTCCAAGGAGATAGTGTTTCTGACTCTCATGAGCGATGCTAAAATATCTTGTTGGTATTGCATGTGCATGTTTTCTTTCATTCAAAAATCAATGTCATATCCTAAGCAGTGATTCGTTCACATGGCTTTGCGACAACGTTTCAATAAAGACTTCAAGATTAACATGTGTGTTGCATTTGAATAATCATTTTCAGAATAAATATTTTCTGCTTGCATACATTTGTATAGCATCAAAGAAGCTTACATGATGAACATCAGTCGAGAAGCTTGATCCTGCCAAGTTGAAATGCTTGAGGACTCCAGAGGACATGTTGCTGAAAGACTATGTGGGGAAAAGGCGTTCCCAGCCAGTTGTGTTGAGATGTAACCAATCCGGGGCAATCGCATCGAGAAATGTTTTCGAGGTTCATCCAATCTGGGGCTATCACATTGAGATCCATTGAATTTCTCCAAAAGCAGTGGAATCAAGAGCAGCCACACCGAGAAATCTCTTCGAAGTGTAGCCAAGATGGGGCAGTCAAGTTGAGAAAGTCTTTTCAGAGAGCGGTCAATCATGGGCAGTCACGTCGAGAAATCTCTTCAAAGTTCAGCCAAACTGGGGACAACCACGTTGAGATCCATTGAATCTCTCCAAAAGCGTTCAAACTGGGGCAATTAGGTCGAGATCCGATAAATCTCTCCACAAGCGGGTAATATGGGGTAATCAGGTCGATTTGACAAATCTCTCTAAGATCATTCAGGGGAAAAGCTTCTTCAAGACTCGAGGCATGCCACCTCAAGAGTACGAGAAGTTGTCCTTTTCAAAAGATGACTAGTCAGAAGTACCTCTACAAGAGTTTGAAGACACTAGGGCATTTTGAATGCTACGTATTCTGTAAAATCATCTCAAGGCAAAATTATTTCATAGACCTTGCAGTCTAGGGCAAATGGAGAATTGAATGAATCGTTGTTCACTCATGACGATCAATGTGCAGTTGATCAACTCAGAAACTTGAAACAGAGGTCATTTCCAGCATGAGTTGTCTTTGATCTTTTTTCCCTAGCAGAATGCAATGGATTTCCTCTCCCCAAAAGAGTATATGAATATCCCTCTTCCTAGCAAGACATCAGGAAGTTTGATTTCCCAAGTAGAGTCCATGGTCATTATTCTCCCCAAGCAGAAGTGGGTCCCTAAACAGGAAAGTTCTTCCTTGAGGTTGTCATCCCCAGCAGTATAGAAGAATTCCTCACCCCCAGCAATGCAAAGTGATGGAATATTCCCAAGAAGTTTCGAAAATGGTGGAAAGTCAGAATATTCTCCTCCTCTAGCATATCAGACTAGTGATGTTGCCTGCAATTAAAGTCCATTGGTTATTGACAATTTAGACCCATCGGTTGTTCAGAGGTTATCCCCAGCAGAAGTTTTGGTTGATTTCAGTCCCCTAGCAAGCGCTCCTTTCCCCAGCAGGAGTTTTGGTTGATTTAAGTCCCCTAGTAAGCGCTCCTTTCCCCGTCAGTAGTTATGGTGGATCTCATTCCCTCAGAAGGTATTTCCTCCCTCGACAGAAATTCATTTGATCTCAATTCCCCAGCAGCCAGGTCAGAAAGTTGTCATTTCCCCAGCGGTGTTCTGTGGTTATAGTTCTTCCCCCAGCAGATTTGATTTAGATGAGGCCCCCAGCAAGGTCATTATTCCTTACAGCAATCCTCAACAAGCTTGGCAGCTCAAAGACCAGATTATGTCAATGTCCTCCCCAGCTGAGTTGATATTTTCCCACGGGCTGTCAGAAGATCAGATTGATATTTGTCTTCCTCAGCATGGTTTGCAACCACGAGGACAATCCAGTTTGTTATCCCCAGCGAAGTTATCATTTCCTACAGCAACCTCAACAGGTTTGTCAGGTCAGAGCCCAGATCAGAAGATCAGGTTAATTTGTCTTCCCCAGTACGGTTTGCGACCACGAAGTCAATCCAACTTGTTATCCCCAGCGGAGTTGCCTTCTTTTCCTCAGCATTTATTTTGCTGAGGAACCTCCTTGCATTTTGCATATAGTAATCATTGCATCCTCAAAAACACGTAGCATTTCCATTTGAGATGGAGCATTATGCCATGGAAAAATTCAAACATATGCATGTGAAGCATAAGCCAGTTTTGATGCCTCGTGCGAGAGCCCAAAGCTATTTCTCTTCAATCACATCGACAGAGCAAAAGAATGCCTCTTTCATTCCCCACCATACATTTCAAAGCAGTACGAGGGTTTCACTACTTTCCTCCCCAACAGAGTCCCCGTTTTTTGGTTTATAGATCTTTTGATCTTACAACTTAACCGTATATTTTAGGAACCATTCCAGATAGGATTCCTACCGCCATTCCCGATAGGCACTCTCTAAGTTTTGAACCTTAGTCATTCCCGATATACGTATAGGTCAACCTTAGTTCTTAGGAACCATTCCAGATAGGATTCCTACCGCCATTCCCGATAGGCACTCTCTAAGTTTTGAACCTTAGTCATTACCGATAGACGTATAGGTCAACCTTAGTTCTTAGGAACCATTCCAGATAGGATTCCTGCCGCCATTCCCGATAGGCACCTTCTAAGTTTTGAACCTTAGTCATTCCCGATAGACGTATAGGTCAACCTTAGTTCTTAGGAACCATTCCAGATAGGATTCCTACCGCCATTCCCGATAGGCACCTTCTAATTTTTGAACCTTAGTCATTCCCGATAGACGTATAGGTCAACCCTAGTTCTTAGGAACCATTCCAGATAGGATTCCTACCGCCATTCCCGATAGGCACTCTCTAAGTTTTGAACCTTAGTCATTCCCGATAGACGTACAGGTCAACCTTATTTCTTCAGGAACCATTCCCGATAGGCTTCCTTTAGTCGTTCCCGACAGGCAAATCGGAACCATTCCCAATAGGATTCCTTTAGCCGTTCCCAACAGGCGACCTTTGAGTTTTAAACCCAGCCGTTCCCGACTAGCCCATTTAGCGTTCCCGACAGGTAACCATAGGTTTTAAACGTTAGCTGTTCCTGACAGGCGCACCTTAACCGTTCCTGACAAGCACAATCTAGACTCCAACCGTTCCCGACAGGCCTTCTTCGGATTTCACTTGTTCTAAATTCTTTTCCACAAATACATCTCCACCATCAGAACCGCTTTGTTTGTCATATATCTTTTCTCTTCCACCCACATAGTGCAAATTTTCCGGTTATTTTTGTATTCAATCCCTATGTACCTTGAATTCCTGACAACCGTTCGCTCTCATCCTTTCAGGTCCACAGTTGATTGAATAGGGGCAGCTGTAGCACCCCAAAATTTGCCCTCTTACTTTTAGCACTAACTAGCTTATGTTTCATTTCATTCTTGCATTTTCATTTGTGCATATCATTGGCTCTCAGCATGGGATCAAGGTATCCTTGTTAGCCCTCAAGAGGAGGATGTGTCTCAAGGCCAAAGCAAGAGAATGTACTCAATCTTGTGGTGTTCATCAAAGTCTCTTACCAAGTTTGCACAATCATCAGAGGCATCAGTCATTTATTTTATCAGCAGATGGGTTGATCATTTCAGAATCAAGGTCATAAAGCAGGGTTAATTTGATCTTGTTCCAGACAGGTTTTATATCATGTTTCAGGCATCATTCAAGGGTATTATCAGTGGCTAAGGATTAAATATGAACCAGTACTGAAAACAAATTGCATTGAATCAATTTTCACCATTTTTCCTTGGTCCAATCAATTTGCATAACTGTACAATCAATTACACCCATTCAGTTTTCACATTTGGGCCTTTACAAGAGTGTCCAATCGATTTGCATTGTTCTGCAATCGATTGCACTGTGACGGATTTGCCTAAAACCTTCATTTCTCAGCACTATATCAATTTCCAATTCACCATATGCACAATTTATCTCCTACTCTTCGTCCGGCACATACTTGTTTCACTTGAAGTATGTAAACACATCATTGTGTCCCTTCTCACACTTCTCTACTACTTTAGGTTCACATAAAAGTCGAACGTCCTTAACTCTCAACTTTTAACCAGTTGGAAGACATTGCTCCGGACACATTCCTTAAGGTACTCTCGTCAATTCAAGATACCTTAGCAACCTTAGAAACTGAAGCACCAATAACTATTTCACTTCCGAACCTTACGATGCACATTCCACAAAACAACTTTTCTTTTTCACGGGATGAGATCATTTGAAATCCTTATTCATACTAGTGGTCAATCCCGCTCTACTAGTTATTTTACATATCTCTCAATACCCTGACCAATCTCGGATAGAGATCCTCAACTCTCAGACTCCATCCATTCCAAAGGATTTCCTGAACAACACACCACTCTTCAATCCCATGCTACCCAAAGCACAACTTCTACGAAGACCTCATCTGAGCTGACCAAAACTCCTCACTACTAACTCTTGGCTTGAGCCTACTCTCATAGCACAAGTTCCGACCACACTTCGGAGTCCTCGTGGTCGCTCAATCATGATTCTACCTATCACATACATAGTATTAGGTTGATCAGGCACAACACTAGATAGTATGATATTAAGAGTCATGCTGGCAAGACACACTTAGGAGGCTGGGAAAGATTTACTTATGATGTTTCAAGGCTAGGTCGGGGATACGACCTGCTCTGATACCAACTGTAATGCCCTGTATAATATATACCTAGAATAATACTATACAAGCATTTTATTTGGTACTGACACCATCACAAGTTCCTAATGGCGTAATTCACATACTTGCCCATTTCTAAAACATAAACACAATCAATGGTACAAGATATGGAAACTAGCCAAAATAATAAAAACTAAGATCAATATACAATATCCTCAATTGTATACAATAAATACACAGCGGAATGCTAAGGCTAAGCTTCTCTTAAAACATCCAAGCATAGCTCCACTTGTAAACCAAACTTGCAAACACTGCCAGAAAAATAACAACGATAATGGGGTGAGATATTAAATCTTAGTGAGTTCCCTATCTTATGGATTATCTCGGCTTTACAGGGTTCTAGCCAATCCTAACTCAAGTCAAGGGGAAGGGAATTGACCTTGAGTTCACAATCTCACACTATATAGAAACATGTTCATGAGTTCACCAACTCAAAATATCACTAATCGATAACCTTACCAAGGCATCCCTTTTTTCCGTCCGCTTCTACCTCTAGAAGTCGACCCGAGTCATGGATCCTTGTAATTTACTTGGCATACGAAATGGATTCGGGATCATCGGCCTGTTAACCGTGAACAGTCACTTCTCATGGCCTGTTAACCATCGCAAGTCTCTTTACCATATAGGCTCCATTCGTACTACACGCGGGAATCAAACCTACCAAGTAATTATGCATACGTTCCAGAGGATCCCGAGGCTCATGAAACTGCAACTCATGGGAAACGGTTACGATTACGTGATCTCACACTCAAAAGCGATAGTATTCGACAATCACAAGGCCAGATTCACCTTAAGGCCCTTTTACCTTTTCACAAAGAACACAAGGTTCACACATGTTCCATACTAGTGTTTTACTCTCTTTTAGACCATTACTCGGCAAGGATGCGCCTTTCTACATCACATGCTCGAGCATCGCCATCTAGATTATCTATCAATCCCTAGTCCCACTACTAGGTTCTAATATAATTTCAAAGTAAAGTTCCTCACTCTTCCTATTCCATATTTTAAACATGCAAACTCTCTCAATCATGTTTAACAACAATAGATTAGACAATGCATAATAACATTTGTATAATAGAATCACATATAATAATTCAAACATAAAACATTACTTCCATTTAATTTCCATTAATTCATTATTCTCACATCATACTCAATATTTTCCCTTTTTATTGGGTTGAGGATCGTCATAACTTTCCAACGATACCAAGAACGTCTCGATCGGAATCACGGTTAAAAAGTTATGAATTTTCTAAAATATTTTTCACAAACTATCAGTGGTAATCGATTACTCTAATAGGGTAACCGATTACTTGACCAATTCCAGTACCGAAACCTCATTTTTCTCATGGGTAATTGATTACCAAGATAGGGTAATCGATTAGCACTGTCACAGAAGCTGAAAAACTCTGTTTTTATGGTATAAAACCCAACCAAACTTCATCAAAACTTATTGGAACATAACAACAAGTATTACCTATTATTTCCACATATAACCCGACTATATTGAGCGGTTTATTTCACGTTTTATGCGTTAGAAACATTGATTTTATCAATTTCATCATTTTCTCTCAATTTCTAACCTAAGTTCAAAACATGAAATTTCTAGAACTTAGAGTTTCTAACTAGAATCCACCTGATAATCGAAGAGGAGGTTGAAGAAGATGATGAACAATGATCCAAACTTCTTCCCAAGTTTTTTTCCTCTTTCCCTCTTCTCTTCTCTTCTTTCTCTATTTTCTCTGTTTTCTTCTTCTCCCACTTTCTATTCTTTTTCCTTCTTTCTCTTAATATATATATAATACTTATTATATAAATATAATCCAACAGGGTAAAATACCTCCAATTGATATTTTATCGTCTCACACCATTTGATCAATTATTAGAGTTATCTTAACATACGCTATTTGTCTAATAAATAATGATATGTCTCTTTAATAAAATAATTGATCTCTTCAGAGTTCACCAGTTGCTCTATTGATCCCAATTAACAATACTTAAAATACTTAGAGAATTCCATTAATCCAATTAATCAAAGATAGAGCACATAGACACTCATCTGATCTTATCAGATATCCTATTGAGCGTTTAGATAATATCGGGTATTACACTTTCTCCTTCACTTTCTATTTCTTCCCTTGACCTTCTTCTTCTTCTCTTATAATTTCTGTTAACAAACTCAACGAAACTCAAACCTCTCAACCTCTTGTTCCTATAAACAAATCACGAAGAAGCAAACTCAAATAATAAAAACAAACTGAAAAAGACAACGCGGAAGCAAGGTTGTTACCACTTCGGCAGAAAGGTTGTTCATGTTGCGGTTGGTGCGGTGACGCCTTTCACGCGGTGGTAGGAGGTTCGGTTATGTGGTGTTGAAGAGTTTATTAATGGCACTACTATAAAGCACGCAAACAACAATGCCAGGTTTACAACAGATTCATATACACCGTTGTAATAGGTTAAAATTTTTGCGCCTAATGAGTAGCTGGATTTATAAACAGTACTTTAATGACGGCTGTCTTAAAATACCATAGTAATAAATAACGTGTAGCAAGCTTCGATTCCAATCAACTACATTTTTTCCATTTTTAGAGTACATTAAGCATGTGTCACTTAAGTCCATTATTTAAAAAATAAATTGTAAATGATTTTAGAACGATGAAGTATACCAGTCGTTGTTACAGGACTTAAGTCCATTATTTAAAAGATAAATTGTAAATGATTTTACAACGGTGAAGTAAACGAATAGTTGTTAGAGGACTTACAATTCTACTACGGTTGGGTTGTCCAACTGTGATTAAAGGGTTTACTGATATATTAAAACAAAACTTATTCTGTATTGCTTTAATAAGATGCCCTATGAGAAAAAGCGAGACAGAGACGACAGCGGTGGCGTAATCTTTACCCTCTTTGTATCCATTCATTTGTAGCTCAAATCTTCACCCTCTTCGTTCATTTGATTCTTCAGCTTCGAATTACGGCACTCTTCAACATATTCATTCCTTTTTTCTTTGTTTATGTTGTATATGCTTAAATATTCACCCTCTTCATTCATTGGATTCTTCAGCTTCGAAGTACGGTACTCTTCAACATCTTCATTCCTAACGTGCATAGGATTCTTAAGCTTTGAAGTACGGTATTCTTCAACATCTTCATTCATTTTTTCTTTGTTTATGTTGTATATGCTCAAGTCAATATGAGAGTACATGTTTCATATGCTTTAGGTTTAGATTTGCATATGCATATGCTTAAGTTTTTGGATTAGATTTTGGTGTGTCATTCACATTATTATACGTGTATAAATTTTAGAAGTTGTTATGGATCGTAGTTGGATGAAAGCCGATAGATTAGATCCATTTTATGAGAACAACGTTCTTGAATTTCTTGAATACGCTGATAAACATCTTCCCGACAATAATGGTATCTTTTATTGTCCTTGTGTTGTTTGCGCGAATATAAAAAAGGGTACAAAGAAAGAAATATGTCATCACCTTTGTTGTGATGGTATATGTCAAAATTATATAATATGGACGTGGCTTGGTGAGGTGGATAAAGAGGAAAGTTGGGCGTCACAAAGTCAAAGAGTGGATGAAGATGAATATATGGAAGATCAACTAGAGGATATGTTCCAGGATATTGTGGAATCTTCTTTTAAGAATGATCATATTTATGATACTTTATGTAGTGATAAAGACACCCCTTTATATAAGGGATGCACAGATTTTACACGATTGCCGGCGGTGTTAAAGTTGTTTAATCTAAAGGCAAAAATGGATGGTCGGATAAAAGTTTCACGAAATTACTTGAATTGCTAAGGCAAATGTTACCAGAAGATAAAAAATTGATGGATTGTTTCTATGAGGCCAAGAAGATATTGTGTCCAATGGGTCTTGAGTATATCAAAATATATGCTTGCCCTAATGATTGCATATTATACTGGAAAGAGTATGAAGCCTTTTATCAATGTCTGAAATGTGGTGTGTCGCGTTACAAGCTAAAGGCTAACAATGGTGATGACAATGAATATGACAATGTTAGTAGGAAGCATCCTCCTGCTAAATTGTTATGGTACCTGCCAATAATTTCACGATTTAATAGACTTTTTGCTAATTCGAATAATGTAAAGAATTGTAGATGGCATGCAGATGAAAGGACTCATGATGGAAACATTCGTCATGTAGCTGATTCGTTGCAATGGAAGAAAATTGATTCGTTATTTCCGGATTTTGAAGTTGAACCAAGAAACCTTAGGCTTGGGCTTGCCATCGATGGAATGAACCCCTTTGGTAATCTTAGCACTAATCATACTTCGTGGCCTGTTCTTCTCACTATTGACAACCTATCTCCTTGGTTGTGCATGAAACGCAAGTATATACTGTTAAGTATGATGATTTCTGGACCACGAAAACCTAGTAATGACATAGATGTTTATCTAAGTCCATTAATTGATGATTTACAACTCTTGTGGGATGAAGGCGTTGAAGTTGATGATTTATATTCTGGGGAAAGTTTAAGATGAGTGCAATGTTATTTTGCATAATCAACGACTTTCCTGCTTACGGTAACTTGGCTAGATATAGTGTCAAAGGAAATAAAGTGTGTTCTATATGTGAAGATGATACTTATTATCACCAAATTGAGTTTGGAAAAAAAGACCGTTTACCTTGGGCATCAAAAATTTCTAAAACCCGATCATCCTTATCGTAGATTGTGGAAGGCTTTTAATGGAGAACAAGAGTTTGATGAGGCACCTGAACATTTAACCAGGGATGAAGTTTATCAACGGCAAGAACACATTAATGTTTTCTTTGGGAAGAGAGAAAAATAAAAAGGGGAAGTTACAAATATATGGAAAAAGAGGTCCATCTTCTTTGTTCTTCCATATTGGTCAAGTCTTGATGTTATACATTGTCTTAATGTGATGCACGTGGAGAAAAATGTGTGTGATAGTTTGATTGGCACACTTCTAAACATTACAGGCAAGACTAAAGATAGTAAGACTTCCCGTCTTGATATGGAGAAGATGGGTATACGAAAACAGTTGGCTTCACTAGAGAAAGGAACAAGAACTTATCAGCCTCCAACATGTCACACTCTATCTAAAAAGGAAAAAAAAAATTTCTGCAAGTGTTTGCAAGGTATTAAAGTTTCCCAAGGTTACTCATCAAACATCAAGAAACTTGTATCAATGAAAGATCTCAAGCTAATTGGTTTAAAATCTCATGATTTTCATGTATTGATGCAACAACTTCTACCAGTGGCTATCCGTGGGATCCTACCAAAAAATGTGAGAGTAACTATAACGAGATTGTGCTTATTATTCAATGCCATATGTAATAAAGTTCTCGATTTTAAAAAATTAGATGAATTAGAAGATGAGGCTGCCATAATCTTGTGTCAATTGGAGATTTATTTTCCTCCATCCTTTTTTGACGTTATAGTTCACTCACTTGTTTATCTAGTTAGAGAAATCAGAATTTGTGGTCCAGTTTATTTAAGGTGGATGTAACCAATAGACCGATATATGAAGATCTTTAAAGGATATACGAAGAATCGTCACCGACCGGAAGCTTCGATTGTTGAAAGGTACATCACAGAAGAAGATGTTGAGTTTTGTACAAACTATTTTTCGGACGCATATTCTATAGGAATTCCAAAGTCTTGTCATGCTGACACAGACGGAAGAGGTTTTCAAGGTCTAAATGTTAAGTCAATGGCTGAGGATGTAGTTATTCAAGCACATTTCTATATATTGAATAATATAGATGAAGTTCAACCTTTCATAGATACTCACAAAGGACTTTTGAGGAAAAACAATCCCCGAATGAGTGACAAGTTGTTGTTTATAGAGCATAACAAGAGATTCATAGATTGGTTTAATAAAAGTGTATCTAATGATCGTAGTGCATCTGAGATACTTAAATGGTTGTCGTACGAGCGAAAATTTTATGTCATTACTTGGACTGCATACGACATTGGTCATTATACCTTTTATACAAAATCAAAAGATGATTGTAGTACAATGCAAAATAGTGGGGTTATGGTTGAAGCCGAATCGATGTATTTCTCTAGTTTGAATGATAAGAATCTTGTATTGGCAACTTCCGCGTTTTGTGGTGTCATTGATGAGATTTGGGAGATTGATTATGTTATTTTCAAAGTGGCTTTATTTAAATGCAAGTGGGTTCCCAATAATAGTAATGGTGTACACATTGATGACTTAGGATTCACCCGGGTCGACCTTGGCAAGGCATCTTTTATGACCGAACCATTCATCATGGCTTCTTAAGCAAAACAATTTTTCTATGTTACCGACCCATAGGACATATCGGGGAAATGGTCAATCGTTCTCCAAGGAATCCACATTCCTCTTAGTGATGGAAGTCTTGATATTGCGTCCACACCTACTTAAACAACACAAGGTCCTACCTCATATGATGAAGTTGATGGAGATTTCGTGCATGCTATTTGAATCGATCATGAAGAAGGCGTATGGGAAAATTAACAAGTACGTAATTTATTCTTTTTTCATAATATATTAATTGTATGTTATAGTTTCTAAGTACTTTTACTAACAAGTATAATTATTTGAAATTATAGGTCTTTAGAGTCAAGACACCAAGAGACAAGACTCCAAGAGACAAGAAACCAAAACACCAAGATATAATTATGTGATGTTATGTAATGTGGAAATTGTAGCTTGTTTGTTCTGATAAATTGTAGGATTTTTATGTGTTACAATTGAATATGATACAATTATGTGATATTATGAACATGATACAATTAATATTATAATGATAAATTTATCACAAATGTGAGTTGTATTGTCTGTTTTAATATGGTGAACGATAATACAAGTTAAAAAATGAAATTAATTATAAAAGCATGATACTATTTGTTAATTTTGCAGAAAATGTAACAACGGTTATATATCATAACCGTAATAATACCTCGCGCGCTGTCCAGAAAAAAATAAATATCAAAACGGTGCAGCTGGGAATCAAACTTAGAACCATTATTTTTATCACAACGGTCTTTTGGAAAAACTGTTATGATAGGGTGCGCGCTTTCCAGTTTATTAAAACGGTTACTGGGCTGTGATTGTAAGTATCATATATACAACAATACTCTACATAACAACGCCTGTGCTCGCGTGATTATATACCTTTCCCAACCGTTGTTAAATGGGTTTTTCGTAGTAGTATGATTTTGTTTGAAGGAGGCGGAGGAAGTTGTGCTTGTGGTGGTGAGGAGGGCTCGTGGGTGGTGATGTCGGATGGAAGGTGGAGGCTTGAGAGGGAATGAAGATGATTCAGTGGTCGTTTTTTTTTTTGAAAAAATGTTGAAGATGAGGGTTATGTTGTTGTTGTTTTTGGTTGAGGGAAAAGGATGAGGAGATAAAGAGTTATGTTATGGTGTGTCTTGTAAATATGGTGACGATGTTGGATTGTTGAGAGATTTGATCTTGTTGTTCTGTTGTTTTTTATCCCCTCGTCTAGAAGAAAAAGTGGAAATTTTTATATCTTTTGTGTTGTGGTTTGTTGTGTTGTGAAGTGAATAAAAGGTGATGGTTTGTAATGTGAAGAATATGGTGGTGTGAGGAAGGTTATGATGATGAAGTTGCTTTGTTTATGGTGTTATTGTTGTTCGTATGCAGTAGGGAGAGAAATCAAGTGGTTTTTGTTGTTGTTGAGATGTAGGGTTTTAATTGTGTGGTATGTGTATGTGGTTTTATGTGAGAGAATTAGTGAAAATGATGGAAGAGGGCGTGTTTGTCATGAGATGAAACATATGACATGGAGTAAAGAGAAAAATATCAAGCCAAAGCTTTTTTCTTCAAAAGTGAGAAAGAGGGTAATCATGGCTCATGTTGAGTGCAAGGAAAGATTAGTTATGTGAGAGTTAAAATATCCTATTTTAATTTCATTCCAAACTTCCCATGCTAGACGCGTGTCACAAAGTTACTAGAGGCAGGGAGAGTTTTTTCTTTTAATTTTCAAAAGCAACAACAATACACACACATTAAACTCTAGAAAGAGTTAATGATTTTATTTTAAACTAGGGAAAGAGTTGGTTTAGTTTTGCACACACGAATTGAAATCCTTGCTCCAACTGAACAAACTCCAGACAACCTCGGATGGTATTCGAACAAAGAATCAATTTCACCCTCTTAAAATCTTCCAGAGATTAAAACGATAGCTCATAATTATCAATGAAGTGATTCCCTACTTTCCAATAGACTTTAACTTATCCATAAGTTTACAACAAATCTCTTTCACCTTAAGTGATTTAGTTTCTTCTGCCCATATTATACAACATGAAGATTGTTTTTGCAATGTTCAAAACCAAATATATATTCCTCCTTAAGAACAACAATAACTAACTGATCTCCAATGATAACAGGTTTAGGAAGTTGGCTCATTGAAATGACACAAACCAAATTGTTTAGTTTGTGTAAAAGAAGACTTGTTGATTAAATAATTTGTATGTTGATATTGTAAATGCACCAGAATGATCTTACTTTATTCATAGGTTCTAATGCATTTTATAAGGAATATATAAAAACTGCAAACAAGTGAAAATCCGAAAATAAAGGACATGACTCAACTAGCCTCACTAGCTCCACTAATAACGTGAAAATAGCAAAAAAGAAACTAACATGTTCTAACCTGAAAAATATGTCTTTATTGAAATAAACTAAAACTTACACAACAATCCCTCCCTTGAACTGATCTTGATCGAGAGTTTCAGTTCACAACACTCATCTCAATTGCTTCTTTGATTCTTTAAAATGATGCCATCTTCAATGGGTTTGTCATTATGTCGGCCAGCTGCTCCTCAGTGCTACAGTAGACCAATTTAACGACACCTTATTTTGTCAATTCTCTGAGAAAATGGTATCGAACCCTTATGTGCTTTGACTTCCCGTGCATCACTGCATTATTTGAACCCTTGATAGTGGACGTGTTGTCGCAGAATACAACCATCTCTTCATCTTGTTCATGCCCGATTTCTTTCAATATCCTCCTCATCCAAATGGCTTGACAAGCACATGTAGTTGCTGCTACATACTCTGCTTCAGTAGTTGACAGAGTTACAATTGGTTGCTTCCTTGAGGACTATGCCACATCACCTCAACTCATCAAGAAAACATAGCTTGAAGTGCTCCTATAGTCATCCACATCTCCTGCATAGTTACTTTTGGTGTAGCCTAAGAGTTCACTCTTCCCTTCACGTCGATACCATATCCCAAATTCCAGAGTTCCCTTCAAGTACCTCGTGATTCTTTTTGCAGTAGCAAAGTGCAACTCAGTAGGATTTGCCATACAACGACTAATAAGACTTACCACAAACATTAAGTCAGGTTGTGTGGCCGTGAGATACATTAAGTTGCCCACCATTTGCTTATATAGCGTTGAGTCGACCTTCACACCAGCTTCATCTCAGCCAACCTTTTGTCCAGGGACTATCGAATTACAAACATAGTTGTAATTTTGCATCCCAAACCTCTCAATCAACTCAGCAGCATATTTTCTTTGACATATAAAGATGCCATCATCCTTCTGCATCATTTCAATGCCAAGAAAATATCTCATCTTCCCCAAATCAGTCATGTCGAATTCATCCTTCATGGAGTGCTTGAACTCATTCAGCAACTCCTCGTCATTAGTAGTGAATAATATATCATCAACATAAATGCTCATAATTAAGATGTTACATCCCTTTTGTTTGATGAATACTGTTTGTTCACTAGAGCTGCTTATAAACCTTTCCTTGATGAAATAAGCCTCAATGCGACTGAACCAAGCTTTGGGCGCTTGTTTTAGTTCATAAAGGGCCTTATGTAGCTTATAAACCATGTCCTTCTTCCATGTTACTTCATAGCCTTGCGGTTGCTCTACAAATACATCTTCCTTCAGCTCACCATGCAGAAAAGCAGATTTGACATCAAGCTGATAGATTCCCCCTCCTCTTTGTGCTGCTACAGCAATGGTCATCCTTATTGTATCCATTCGAGCCACCGGTGCGAATACCTCTGTGTAATCTACTCCGTACTCTTGAGCATACCCTTTTACAACCAGCCTAGCTTTGAACTTGTCTACCTCTCCCAGTTCATTTAATTTGGTCTTGTAAATCCACTTAACCCTAATAGCCTTGCCTCCAGCGGGAAATGCAGTCAGCGACCACGTGTGGTTTCGTTCGATGGAATGTATCTCAGCATCCATCTCTTGTTTCTATTTCTGATGTCCTGCTGCTTCTTGAAAACTAGTCGGATCTGACATGACCATGAAAGCTAGGTTTTCAATCTCGACTCTAGCCATGTTTGCTTCTTCCTCTGTATCTGATAGCCCTTCTCCTGTGGCATAATCTGAAGACTAGATTGGTGGTTTTCTCACCCTTCCCATCGTTGCTATCGTTTCTCCGGTTGGTGGATCGTTTGGTGAAGTAACGTCATCATTGTTTTCTACTTCTTCTTCCGCCTCCTCTACATTCTCAGCATCTTCATAATCATTCTCCCACTCAAGTTCAATGCTTTCTTCACCAGAATGACCAAAATCTTCCCAATTCCACTTCTTATCTTCCTCAAATATCACATCTCGGCTGATGTGAACCCTTTTCTCCACTGGATCGAACATCTTAAAGGCCTTGGATTTGTTGAAACAGTAAAGCGGCAAGCAACAAAAAGATTTGGAAGTATTTTTTTGGGAATTTATCGTGTCCACATAGATCGGTGATATTGAACTGTCGTTCGACAATTTAAATGTTAATGAGTTTGGGTTTGAATGGTTTGGGATAAAAGTACAAAAGGAAAAACATAAGACAATAAAATAAATACATTCTTAATACGTGAGTGTCATACCCCAAATTTTGACCACTAAGATTTCCCATCATTGTGCAAATCATTATCACAATATGGAGGAACCATCTTGCCTCACCAGTCTCCCCAAAGATGGGTGAACACTTACTACAGTCAAAATTAGGCTTTCAAGCCCTCTCAGAGTTCTTAGACAAAGGATCAATCAAGGAATGACATGATCTTCAACGTGTCTAACCTCTCAAACATCCACAATGGATCAAAAGGACTCCCACTTCAAGGATTAAGCACAAGGATGCTCCCTTCTAGGTGGATCAAGCCTCAAGATCGCCAGTATCACCAAATTAGGGTTTTGGTCGACTAGGGCCTCCAGATGAAAAATTTCATCTGGGCACAAGCTAATGATCCAAAACCTAACCTAATATACTCCATGGAACCTCATGGACCCAATCATCAAGTCAATTTTGCCTTAGGGGATGCATTCATAAAAAATCAGGAATTAGGGTTTCTTGACCTAATTCACCCCTAAGTTGACTTTTGGGACAAACCATGAGCCAAGACCTCAAGAGGGGGTTTAAGGGCCTCTAATAGAGTGTAAGACCCAATCCTTTTTTGACCAAACCATTTTTGGGCCTCAGTGTATTGTATAAGTCCCGATACCGTAAAAAACAAACGGCGCGATCGTCGCCTTTTGAAAAATAGCCTTTTGGGCCTCTCCTAGAGCTATAAGACCCGTTCAAAACTCTTGGGCCTCTAATAGAGTGTAAGACCCAACCCCCTTTTAACCAAAACAATTTTGGGCCTCACTTATTGTATAAGTCCCTCTGCGTTAAAAGAAAACCTCGGCGCGATCGCCATTTCAAACGGAAAAATCATCTGGGCCAACCCTCGTGTTATAAGCCCCACTCTTTTTCTTTAAACTTTTTGGGCCTCTTGAGAGAGTGTAAGACCCATCCCTTTGTACAGAAAACAATTTTTGGGCCACAGTCACTTGTATAAGTCCCTCTGTACAAATTCAAACAATGCGCTCACTGATAAAACCCTGGGCCTCTCATTGAGCTGTAAGCCCCAAATCTTTCTTTTTCAAAGCACATTCTACTTTGTTTTTGAATATACTGTTGTTTTCAATCTTTCTTTGTTGAACAACTAACCAAACAGCATGGAAGCTCTACAACCGAGTAAGTGTTTATATGCTTTCATTTACCGCTTTCATATACATATAACTGTATTGTGGGGTTATTTCACTGTAAGTCTTCTTTCATAAACTCATATCAACTGTGTAATAACAGTATAGATATTTAGAGTTTCCCTGGCAACTACGTCTAGCATTAAAGCCCGTTGATCACTCTTAGAAATAGTCTAAACTAGATCCCCATAGGATTACCAGACACAGTCTTCCCTCCTCTTGAGGTTAAACAATATGGAGACATGAAAGGCAGCATTCTCTGTGAACCCTTTCATAGACTGTCACTCATAGAAGTTGTCAAAGAAACTCTATTCCCCAGAGATGATCTTTTCTCCGTGAATGGCATCTCTTGAGTTTCTTCCAAATTCTCGGACTTTCCTGGCTTGATCTATTCTCGGTGAATGGCATGTCTTGAACTTCTCGGGGTTTGGGGACCCACAGGCTTCTTAAAAGCATTTGTCAAGAAACTCTACTCCCTAGAGATGATCTTTTCTCCGTGAATGGCATCTCTTGAGTTTCTTCCAAATTCTCGAACTTTCCTGACTTGATCTATTCCTTGTTAATAGCTTGCCTTGAATTTCTCTGGGTTTGGGGACCCATCGGCTTCTTAAAAGTAATCGGCCTCCTCTTGGGCATCATACAAGGACCCACAGGCTTCCTAAAAGCAACCCCGCCTCCTCTTGGGCTTAGTACAAGGACCCGCCGGCTTCTTAGAAGTATTCACAGCCTCCTCTTAGGCTTCGTATAATGATCTCTTCCTCCGAGAATGATAGCCTCCTCTTGGGCTTCGTACAAGGACCTTTCGGCTTCTTAAAAGTTTCCAGCCTCCTCTTGGGCTTCGTACAAATTGTCCCGACGACCTCCTAGAGGTATAGGAACAGAACTCAGTCATCTTAATAGAACAATCCTTTCAAAGAGTCTACTACTGTTTCTCAAAGCATAGTACAAAAGATGAAACTCTAGACTTGGACAGTCTAATTTCCTTGAGTCTCAAAGACATTCTCAAGGGACCCCCTTCCCCAAAATAGGAAGGAAACCCGTAGACTCGGACAGTCTCAATACCCTTCGAATTTCCCGCTTCCGTAAAGAACAGGAATAACCCGGATCCTTGAATCAAATCCATGAGTACAGTGTTGCTCATATAAGAACTGATTTTCTCTTAAAAATCAGTATACTGGACCTGTCACTTAACTGAAACAGTAACCACAACCTCCTCTTGGGCTTTGTACAAATGATTCTCCCCAGCGGAGTCAAACAACATTTAGCCTCTCTCTCGGGCTTTGTACGAGACACATAAGAGACTCCCTCGTTGAGTCAATAACCCCTTTCGCCTCCATCTCGGGCTTTATACGAAATACAAAAAGGTTCTTATTGAGCCAAACAAATTTTAGCCTCCATCTCGGGCTTTATACGAGATACCAAAAGACTTCATCGTCAAGTCAAAAACCTTTTAGCCTCTCTCTCGGGCTTTGTACGAGACACATAATAGCCTCCTCTTAGGCTTTATATAAGAAAACCACTAGTTAATCCAATTAACCTTTTAGCATCAAAGTTGTGCCTCGTTCACAGTACACAAACATCAACAACTCCTTCCCTTTCATCTAATCGCTGTAAGCGGCAAGCCTCTGGATCATCTACATCCATGCCAATGTCCTTCTTTTAGCATGATAAATTCCTAAGGAAAGATGGCATTGCTCTACACTGAGTTAAAGTCTTCTACTTCAGGTTAAAAATCCCCTATAAAGGAAATTATGGCATTGTCGGATTCACATATCCCGGTTAAAGTAATTCTCCTTTATAAACAGTTGTGACATACAACCCCCTCTTTAGAGATGACAAATTCTCTCTAAAGTCAACACCTTTAGCTTCACCTCTTGGGCTTTGAACAAGATACAAATAGACCTTTTAGCTTCATATCTCGGGCTTTAAACAAGATACAGATCACCTTTTTCGCTTCACGTCTTGGGCTTTGAACAAGACACCAAAACACCATTTCCTCCCATAGAATAGGAGGAACTACGAACGCTCTGATTTCCCTGTTTCGGTAAACGGGAATACGTAGGCATAAGATTGAAAGAAAAGATCTTAGCGAGCACACTAAACAAAAACCCAAAATCCCATACTCTCATCAAAAGCATCAGTCCTAACATCCTAATCCTTGTTCCCCGCCAGAAAGTCCTAGAAAGAGAAAAGAAAACCGTATTGGCAAAAATACAAATAACCAGTACAAGGGCCCCCCACATTGATAGCATTCGTAACCTAACAGACCGCTGTTTAAACTCAGTATTCAAAGCAGGGTTAATTGGAGACATCTATTTCCCTTCCTTCGTCAGCTTTAATAGGATAAAAATGAATCGACCTGTAGTAAGCTCAACCGCAAAGAGCGACTAGCGCTTAAGAACCGCGTCCAAAATCGTTCGATACAGTGAGAAAACTCGTCAGGAGTTGTATTTCAATCTACCCATTAAGCACTAAAAAATATATGGATCAAATGCACACAACCTAAATCACTCGTCAAAATCCCCGCGTATCGCACACAACAAGAGGTTATGTCTAACGAAAACGTTGAGAGATCAACCGCATTCTCTCGGAGGTGATGTCTCACGCAACTCAACAACACGGAGCATTAAGATCCGACACGCATGTGAATATTAGAACGCTTCCCACAGCCAATAGACATTCATCTTAGTTCAAGTTCGAAAAGTATATGTCTATAGCAAATCAAACCCATTAAGATAAATATTAAATAAAAAATGACATCGATTAAAAGTTGTAAAAGATATTTTATACAAAGATCCATAAATATACATACAATCAAGATAAACTTACATACAAAACCCCAACAAATGAAAAATACATAGAGAGGAAGGAAGAAGAACACAAGTCTCACGGTTTGTCAACTCCGATTGAAGTGGATTCGACTCCGGATCGTCAAGATATACACTCCATGTGTTGTTTCTAAGCTAAATCTACTCAAGAATGTGTTTGATGAAATTGGGGTAAAACGTTCCCAACAACATAACCTAAAAAATGAATGAAATTACTTATATAGTATTTACAAAATCCGTCAAGTTTGCAATGCGAACTTTTATTCGCTGAGCGAACATCAAAATTTGGCATCTGAGTGCCTTAGAACAGCTAAACCGCCTCTGCAATTCTACAAAAGTTCGCAATGAGAACTTTTATTCGCAAAGCGAATATTCGCTAGAAAGTTTGCAATGCTAACTTTGGTCCCTTTTTCTACTGCCTCAAGTCTAGGAAAGTTCGCTGGGAAGTTCGCAAAGCGAACTTTGGTGCTTTTTTACTCCTAGCCCTTGTTTTGACCATAAATTCTGAACCGTAACTCGGATTGACGCACAGTCGGAAGCGTTGGAAAGTTTATTCAATGATCTATACAATAATGGAAAAATATATTTGCTTTAATACCTACAAAAATGAGAGAAAATCAATTAATATCAATGATATTTACACGATACGCAATATATACACTATAACGTAAACTATATAACATATACACAAAAATGGGGGATTATTAACGAAAAACCAACTAATCAAGCCCATAAATGCCAATTATTCACACTCAAAATCTATACATTTTAGCACTTATCAACTCTCCCCAACTTAAACTTGTTTGTCCTCAAACAAGAATCAAACAAACTTAAAAACACAAAATCAATAACCAAAGAATGATGAATCAACCAGTTTTGAAAAACGGAAGCAAATGTATGGTTCAAATGAAAAATTATACACACAAAGTAAATACTTACCACTAAACTACTGTCGCTCCCGGGATTTTCATCCAGGTACAAACGCGAGAGTGGCGCGGAAAACAGAGTGGCCAGCCGTGTAAATTTATCCCAAGAGAGGGAAAGGGAACACCGCATAAACCTGAGGAAGAGGGAAAGGAATGGCCATCGCAACCATAGCCTGGGTTCGGGAGTCGGTTACGCGAGGGGAAGGTACTAGCACCCCACGCGTCCATCGTACTCGATGGGATCCACGCTTGTTGTCTAATCTAAGGGTGAGTTATCCTATCATCTATGGCTGTGCTAAGACGGGGAAGGGAAGGACAAAGACAGACTCGGTAGGACGTCAACGCCCTAGGCCTACGTACCCCCTTTGTGCAATGGGGAATTCAGAGTCAACGTAGTTCGGACCAAGTTCTTTTTGTGATTTTTATGAGCGGCGTTAAGCTCGCGTCCGGCAGTTAGGGTCGATGCCTGTTTGCGACTCAAATGGAAAGTAACGTGCCCTTTTTGAAAATAGCCTTTAGTTTGACAATCCCGAAGGACAAAAAGGTTTGAAGTTCGTTTGTATTTTTTAGGACACAAGTGACTTAAGTTAGTTCATAACTTGCATTGCACCAAAGTCTAGGGCACAGGGGCGAATACTTAACGTATCGTCCCAAGACAGGACGCTCGCTAAGCACTCTAGAAAGATGAGAGGAAGCCCCTCATTTCTTATTCCCCACGCTTAAAGCTCGTGCGCAATACACTTTATCCTTATTAGGTGTTTTCAAGAAGTTTTGAGATGAGAAGAGAGAAGACACAAAGGAAACTCTAAAGGGAAACTAAGATTCCTAATGTTATCATGCATGGGTGGCCTACGGTTAGTGAGGTTTGACGAAAACCTAAGCCTAAAGAAAAGAAAAGATGAGAGAAGGAAAGAGTGAGAGTGGACATGGATAACTATCCACACCCTTAAATAACTTACCTCCGCCCCTACATAAAAGGTTAGTACAAAACAGACATAAGTAAAAGAAATGAGACAAATGGAACCCAAGCAATGACATATAATAGTGATCAAATGACCTATGATAATCCAAGCATGATTCATGAAGTCAAAGAAGCAATCCCAAAGGGTGGCACAAGCGCCTTTTCAAACAGATAACCAAACATGATCAAGGATGTGCATACAAGAAGATCTCAAATAAAAGCAATCAAACAATTAGAGAAACACCTTCTAAAATCACCAAATTAATTATCAACATATCTCAACCAGAAGCAAACAACATATCAAAAACTCATGCCAAAATTCAAAATAAAAGTCCCTCAAACAATTGTGCAAACTCAGATGAGAAATATGGTTCAGTATGCAAAAGGAAAGGACTAAAATGCAATATGAAATAGTTTTAAAAATGATAGTAAAATATTTTAATGAATTTCAATGTGTTGATAAAATAATGCAAAATGAATGAGTCAAAAATATTTCATGGATGATGAGAAATAAAATAAACAAGTTTAGGAATGCATGATATGACTAATTCCAAAAGAAAATAAACCAATATTTATTTCAGATGCTAAAAATAAAATAAAATAATAAAATAAAATTTGTGAAAAGAAACACGTTAAAAGGGGCAAACGGGCTTAAGTGGGGGGTGCAATTAACAAGGCCCAGCCCAACATAGACATCAGCGAAAAAAAAATAAAATTAAAAGGTGCATGTGAAACCCAGTCAACCAGTTGACTCACCAGCATCCCTCAGATCAATCTGACGCGCCCTATTAAGTCAATACAATCTCAAAGTACAGAAAACCAAAGGTCATAATTAAAAGTCCACAGCAATAATGGTGCACACGCATACAACCAAACCATCAGCATACTATACACCCCCACGTGTGTAACGGTTCGTTTTTAATATTTCCTTTTCCCGTGCTTTTTGGTGTTAATTGGTCAAGTCTTTATTTTTAATTGAACAATATTTATGTTAATTGCTAATTGGTGTGAATATATGTTATTTTTGCACATTGTGTATTTTTACCGTTTTTGAGAGTTTGCGGGGAAAATTGGAATATAGGGTATTTGACATATTTCATAATTAATAGTGTTAGTTAATAATAGTTAGTTTAGATATTTATTAGAAATGTTTAGAATTTTTAAGTTAAGAAAATATAAAAGAAAATAGTTAGTATAAGTTTAGAAAAAGAAGAAAAAGAAAAGTTAGTAAGAGTTTCCCAAAAGAGAAGAAAAAGAGAGAAGAGGAAAAGAGAAGAGAAAGAAGAAAAGAGAGGAAAAACTTGTGAAGGAAGAAATCAATCTCCCGACTTTCTAGAACATGATTAAATCGGGTAAGGGTGCGAAACTCGGTTATTATATTGATTGTGTATGATTATGTATGTTTTGTGTGGATGTTTTGGTTGGTTTTCCATATGTTTCCGTTTATGCCGTATTGGACGAAATCGATAGAAACCGATGTTTTTACGGTCGAAAAGTCGTATAAATACATGTGTTGGTTGGTTATATGTATGTGAGCTGCTGTTTAAAGTTTCATGAAGTTTGGTTATGTTTTGGTTAGTTTTCGTTATGTTTCCGTTATTTTGTCCGTTTAGGTCGAATTGTAGGAAATCGATAAAAACCGATGTTTTCGCGGTTAGAATTCGGAATAAACTAAGTTGTTGTATCGAGTAAGGTTAGGTCGTCGTATAACGTGCTTTTTATTCGATTTGGTGATGTTTGAAAATTCTGGTTTTTTTTAGAGGTTGAAATTTAATCGAAAAATCGAACGTCGTAGAAATTTCGTTTATGTGTTCTAAATTGTTCTTATGTATTTGGTGGTGGAGCGTATATGTTTGTTTCGATGAAAATGTTCGATTTAGTCAAGTTTCCGGGCATTTCGGAAAAGTGGCAGCAAGGGAGAAATTTGAGAAATCTGTTTTTTTTTTAGAAAAACAGAGTTATGTATCGATACATAACCCCTATGAATCGATACATACTGTAGAAATTTGAGAAAACAGAATTTTCACTACAGCATGCGTCGACACATGCGTTCTATGTATCGATACATGTGGCCTTTTTGTATCGATACATAAGCTTATGTATCGATACATACTGTGCTGAACCAGGAAATTCGGGTTTGTCGGGAAAACTTCAGAAATTTATATCTCTTGAACCGTAAGTTGGTTTTGATTCCCGTTCAAAGCGTTGGGAAGCTAACGAGATGTTCTTTCTAGGAAAAATAGTTTTGGGGTCTGAACTTGGTCCAATCGGTACATTTTTTACGAACCGTTTCGTAGGGTCGGGCGTCCGGTTTATGTTTTTGCGTTATTTTAAAATATTCATATCTTATTAACCATTTATCGTATTTAAGAGTTCTTTATACCGAATCGAAGCTGTCGATGAGTACTTTTTGATGATGATAGAAAATATTATTTTTGACCGACTTTTAGCCGACTTTTTCGGAAAACCGAATAATGGAATTTTGAGTTATTTTTCAATATTGTAAGACATATTATGATATGTTATGAGATGGCTTGTGTGATGATTCTTTGATGGGAATTTGATGTTGTGGAATGGTATATTGGTGTTTGTGGCCATTTTGGGCAATTGTGTGCATTACTTTATATGTACTTGAAATACATGATTATTGTTAATGCATGAGCATTTGATGTTGGCATGAGTCATTAATGTGTCAAGTATCATGATATGCATTCTTGCATTGGAAGATTCATAAATGAATCAGTTTTATCGTCTTACGCCCTGAAATAATGGTAGAAGCGATTAATCACAAATGATTGTGCGCCCTGAAATAGTGGACTATGGCAATCGGATTGTGCGCCTTGAAATAGTGGTCTAAAGCAATCCATAAACGTCGTACGCCCTGAAATAATGGTTTATAGCGACGGGGAACATCGTAGGCCCGACGGGGAGTTACTCTATGTAACGGGCGATGATTCCAAGAGTTCCTGGGGGACTAATGAATTACAAGGTTGGATTGGTACCGCATGCATAGAGTCGTTGTGTCGGTCTCTGTGCATTTGCATAATTCATTACATGAATGTTTATGTGTTGAATTTTGAGAAGGATTTGTTATGCATTGTGTTAATGTATATGCTTATGTGATTGATGTGTGAAATGAGTTTAATATGTCTTGTGTTGTTTACAAGTATCGTATTTGTGTGATGAGAATAATTGTGCATATTTTGCTAAGTGTTATATAATGATATGCAATTATATTATAATCCTGTTTCTCACCCTTCTGCTGTGGTTTAATGCTGTAATGGCATTGCAGATTAGACGGTGGAGGTCTTTTGCGAAGATTAGTGTCTTCGTCTTTTTGTCGTTCCGTCGGCTCTGATATGTAACACGGGTAGTCGGGGTTCGAGTGTAGATGTTTCTTTTAGCTTGTATATAGGGGCCTTGTATGAATATGTATATGACATACTTATATTTTGTGATGACATCAGTTATGGATGTTCCGCTTTAATTCTGTAACTGAATGCTGATATTTTGGAACGGAGTTCCTTTGTTTATAAAAACTATCCAGGTGTTATATATCTTTATGAGCAGGTTGTTTTTAGTTCACGTTGATGTGACATCTCTGTTTATATCTAAATGACTTAATCTTTGCTCTGATGTTTTATTATAAGATTATTTTTTTTTATTATTCCGTTTTGTACGGGGTATAGAAGGGGTGTTACAACGTGCACGGCACATGTTTTTTTTAATGTGTTGGCATTATCTTGTCCACACGATCCATCAGACGCGCAAGGTTAAGTCAACATTTACAAAAGTAAACGTGATGAGGGAACATGATTGAAGGCTCACGATAATAAGCGTGGAAGCACGCGCACACAATCACTAAATAAAAATCAGAAATAAAAATAAAACTTAAAACGCGTGGCAGCATGAGGGTCACACGATCAACCACATCAACGGCTGAGGACTCGTCTTCTACCTCTAGCCTCTCCCTTCGCCGGAACCCTCACCTGCCGCCGGAGCTAGGGTTCCGGCCACCGTCCACGGCCACCTGCAACTTTAAAGAACCCAACAAACGCAAATACATATACCATTTTGTCCAGAATTTCGTCAGGATCTCAAATATCCAATCAAAATTTGCAAATGATCAACACACAAAGAGATTCGAACAAAACAAAGTGTGGGTCCAAAACTTAAACTTCACCATATGCACATAATACACGTCTAAAATCAAAACAAATTATATCAGCATGATCCATGGATGCCACACAACGTTATGCATATTTAAAAAGAGAGTTTTATGATCATAAAAAATATCACTAACCTGAGAGGGTGCAACACGTATCTTCACTATTAGCTTCAAAGGATGATTGGTTTGTGCTCTGTGGATCCCCAGAATGAAGTTTGTGGAAGAATTTTGTGAAGAAACCTTGTGAATTGTGAGATACGAATAATCCAAGTTTTTAGGGTTCAAGCTTCTTTTCTCCTTAAAATCACGTGTTCTCCTTCCAACCCTAGCATGAGTAAGTTTAAATAGGCTAGGTTAAAACACTGATAATGATTTAGGCCTTGGTAATTCCCCACTTAATGAGTTTTGGGAAAATTTGGAAATTTGAATAAAGTGGAATACACCCTCCTCCATGCATGGATATCCAAATATTTCATGATGGATCACTTAAGTTTCAATTGCTAATCACACCTGAATTTGATTTAGGCCTTGAGATGCCTTGGTTCATGAGTTTTAAATAATTTGGCAATTTTGCATAATGGAGAATAAGTGATGAATAAACCATGAAACTACTTGATTTAAATGCCAAAAATGCTCCTTAGGGATTGTTCTTTGATGTTGGAATATGTCTTGAAGCAATGGAATCAATTATAGGTCCATATGTCCCAAAATGCAAAAGTTTGTGAAAATGGAACCCTAAAAACCACTTTGCCTTCTTTTGATCATAACTTGAGTTTCACAAATGATATGGAGGCCCACTAGCACTTGTTGGAAAGAGGAGAAAAAGATCTTCAAATTTCGTTTTTGAGGAAAATTCATTTGAAGCTTTATTGATGGTGAAAAGTCAAGTTGAATGTAGTGTAAGAACTTGCCCAAAAAGGAAACTTTCAAATTATGGGTCGTTTCCATATTTAGTAACTTTTGTGCCAACCCTTGATTCTTGATGAATGGTGTGAAACTTGACCCTTGAAGACCATATGAGGATGTGAGACCTTGAAAACCTTGGAGAGAACCTCAAAATTCCACAGTTGACTTCCCCTCTCAGTGTTGACTTTTACCCAATTCACCTGATTCCCAATCCATTGGCCAATTGAAGTCCTCCTGAACCAAACTGATGGACAACCTTCCATTCCTAGATACTTAGGGACCTAAGGAATACCATGGAATCAAGTCTTGCCCGAAAAATCATAAATAAACTGACTTTATAGCAAGCCCTAATCTTGGTACCCTCAGTCTAGGAGGAAATATCACAATCTCCAAATCCAAATTCCTTTGAATATGATGTGTATCCTCTCCAACAAAGATAAGATATGCCATTTGGTGATGATAAAAACCCAAGGAGCTTGCCCATTGGAGCAATAAACCCAAGAATCTCAAAACCCTAATTTATGCACTGGTTATGAGAGAGTGATCCACTTGAGCTTTCTTGCTTAACCCTCTGAAGAACATCTTCTCCTCTTGAACTTGCCTCTGGCACCTTGACCCCATGCTAAGAACCAGTGATATGCACACATGATAATGCAAAAATGAAATGAAATATAAGCTAGTTAGTACTAAAGTAAGGAGGGCAAATTTTGGGGTGCTACAGCTGCCCTTATTCAATCAACTTGGTCCTGAAGGTATGATAGCGACGGCTCTCAGACATTCCAGGATACACGGAGATTGAATACCAAAGAACCCAGAAATTTTCAATCCTCCACTGGAGAATTAGCCATAAATGTTGTATTGTCACAACACAGACGAGTGCTAGCTATGCTGGGTATAAAGTGAAACAAACTCTCCCCAAGTTACGTCATCTCTGCTGATAAAGAGAACTGACAGAGGAATCTCGAAATATGCCATCCCTGCTGATAAAGGGAACTGACGAAGAGAATCTTCAAAAGATTGCTATCCCTGCTGATAAAGAGAACTAGCAAAACAAATGCCATCCCTGCTGAACTGACGAAGAAAATATCCAAAAGATTGCCATCTCTGCTGATAAAGAGAACTAGCAAAACAAAAGCTATCCCTGCTGATAAAGGGAACTGACGAAAGAAAATATCCAAAAGATTGCTATCTCTGCTGATAAAGAGAACTAGCAAAACAGAAGCCATCCCTGCTGATAAAGGGAACTAACGAAAGAAAATATCCAAAAGATTGCTATCTCTGCTGATAAAGAGAACTAGCAAAACAAGAGCCATCCCTGCTGATAAAGGGAACTGACGAAAGAAAATATCCAAATGATTGCTATCTCTGCTGATAAAGAGAACTAGCAAAATAAATGCCATCCCTGCTGATAAAGGGAACTGACGAAGAAAATCTTCAAAGGATTGATATCTCTGCTGATAAAGAGAACTAGCAAAATAAGCGCCATCCCTGCTGATAAAGGGAACTGACGAAGAAAATCTTCAAAGGATTGCTATCTCTGCTGATAAAGAGAACTAGCAAAATAAATGCCATCCATGCTGATAAAGGGAACTGAAGAAGAAAATCTTGAAATGATTGCTATCTCTGCTGATAAAGAGAACTAGCAAAATAAGCGCCATCCCTGCTGATAAAGGGAACTAGCCAACAAAATATGTCAAGCAAGAACTGAATACCAGGCGAGAACTGGATTTCGCTAAAGAGAAAGGCCGAACCAAGGCAAGCTTCTAACGGGCTCACGGTCAACAGATAAGATGACTCCGCTGGGGAAAGAAGAAGTCTAAATAAAAGACTCTGCCGGAGAGCACAAATATGAGGAACGCATCCCTCCAAAATCTCCTGAGTTGTGCCATCTCTGCTGAGAAAGAGAACTGGCAAAGAAAGTACCAAACCTGGCTTATGCTTCGAATGCAAATGCTTGAATTTTGCCGTAATGCTCCACACGAAGTGGAAATGCTACGCGTTTGAGGATGCAATGCAAATGCTTATGATATGCAAAAAGGGTCCCTCCAGCAAAATAAATGCCGGAGAGAAAAAATCAATTCAGCTGGGGATGACAAAAATAAATTGTCCTCTGAATCCAGGAACTCTGCTGAGAAGGGTCATACTGATCGACGCTTCGGATCAACAACTTCTGCTGGGGATGAAATCCCGAAAGAATTACCGGGGGCCACACCTGTCTTTTACTGAAGTTGACATCCAAAACATGAGACTTCTCCTCTGCTGGGGGAGTTGAGAATGAATGCCAATAACGGAACCGGAAGTTTGTTACTGAGGATTGCTGATATCCAATTGGGCTCAGGACCTGCTGGGGAATGTCAGCCCGTAATACCATCCTGCTTGGGGAAAACAGTCCATAATACCATCCTGCTTGGGGATACTGCTGAACTTAGCCTGCTGATGGGGAGAGTGACTTTACTCCCTTCTTGCTGGGGATTAGAATATGAGATTGTCGGCGAAAGCATGCTTCCTGACTGGATGGGGAAGATGAACACTCTGATTCTGTGGGGAAATAACGTCTTGATTCAGAGAAAATACTCTCCAGGTCTCCTGCTGGGGAGGGTCTGCTCTGCTGAGGAAAATGCAATCTCAATGCCGGGGAAAGAAAACTGCTGGGGAAATACAATCCTGTTGCCCTGCAAGTCAAATAACAACAAAAGAATATGCCACAACATGACTATCACCGTTAATGCCTAAGTAATTTCTACTGCTTTTCGTTATGCTCCGCAAAGCTCGAAGTTTTATATGCAATATTTATCAAAAATCGGACGTTTTTTGCAAACAAACAGTAAAAGTAAAACAAACAACGGAAAGCTCTTTGAGTGAAATGAATATTTTATTGAGAAAAGTGGCCTGTAAATAGGCATTTACAATAGGAAGCAATTCCTAAAAAGAGGTAATTGCGCAAAAGCAAAAAGAAAATACACATGTCGGCAATGTGGGAACAAATATCCACCATGATTCGACTCAGCTATGACCCATATGTCTTGCTTATCCACAAATATCTTGACCTTTGAAGAGACCAATTGTACTGATTCCTTTCTTTCAGAATTTCCAAGTATTGAAAGTGCTCACAGATCGAACGCAGACCATAGCCTTTCGCTTATAGATCCCTAACTTTTGCCTGGATCGTCCTTTTCGGGTTTTCAATCCATCGGGATACCCATTTTTGCCAAAGTCGTCTTTTCAGGTTTTCAACTTTGCGGGTTTACACGTTTCTTTTTACGTTTTATCCCTAACTTTTGCCCGTACCTTTTCCTTTTTATGGTTCGTCGGGATGCCCTTTTTTTGCCTGGACTTTCTTTTTATGTCCAACGGGTCTCTTTTATGCGAAGTATTTTTTGACTACGTCTGCGTTCACAGGGGATGTAAAATCTTCGCCATCCATAGTTGAAAGTAGTAAGGCTCCACCAGAGAAAACCTTTCTTACTACATACGGCCCCTCGTAGTTTGGAGTCCATTTGCCCCTGTGATCTGTCTGAGGAGGAAGGATTCTTTTCAAAACCAATTCACCTGTCTGAAAACTCCGAGGACGCACTTTCTGGTCAAAGGCGTGCTTCATCCTGCTTTGATACAAACGACCATGTGCGATGGCTGCCAATCTCTTTTCTTCAATAAGGTTTAACTGATCCAATCTGGAACGCACCCACTCAGCTTCATCAAGCTTCACATCTGCCAGAACTCTCAAAGACGGAATCTCGACCTCTAAGGGTAAAACTGCTTCCATAACATATACCAATGAGAAAGGGGTTGCCCCAGTTGACGTACGCACCGAAGTACGGTAACCATGTAGGGTATAAGGTAGCATCTCGTACCAGTCTTTATATGTTACCACCATTTTCTGCACAATCTTCTTGATATTCTTATTTGCTGCCTCAACAGCCCCATTCATCTTCGGACGATATGGAGAGGAATTATGATGCTCGATCTTAAAACTCTGACATAGTTCCTTCATCATCTTATTGTTCAAATTCGAGCCATTATCAGTAATGATTCTCTCCGGGACCCCATAACGGCAGATGATATCCTTCTTTATAAACTGGGCTACCACTTGCTTGGTGACGTTGGCGTACGAGGCTGCTTCCACCCACTTTGTGAAATAGTCAATGGCAACCAAAATGAAACGATGCTCGTTGGAAGCAGTGGGCTCAATCTTTCCAATCATATCTATGCCCCACATTGCAAAAGGCCAAGGAGATGACAACACATTTAGAGGCGTAGGCGGTACGTGCATCTTATCTGCATAAATCTGGCATTTATGGCACTTTCGGGCGTACTTGAAACAATCAGCCTCCATAGCCATCCAGTAATATCCTGCCCTAAACAACTTTCTAGCCATGGTGTGTCCACTGGAATGAGTACCAAAAAAACCCTCGTGAACTTCCTCCATCAATAAGCCTGTCTCGTGTTCATCAACACAGCGTAGCAAGACCATATCGAAGTTCCTCTTATATAACACATCATCCTTGTTCAGAAAGAAGTTTCCTGCCAACCTTCTCAGAGTCTTCTTATCTTTGGTGGAGGCACCCTCTGGATACTCTTGTCTTTTCAGAAAAACCTTAATATCATGATACCACGGTTTGCCATCTGACACATCTTCAACTACAAACACAAAAGCTGGTTTATCCAGGCGCATGATTCTAATCGACGGAGTTTCATTCCAACGGTTCACCTTATACATGGATTTCAACGTCACCAACGCATCAGCCATCTGATTCTCAGCTTGGGGCACATGATGAAAATCTACCCTGTCAAAGAACGGTAACAACCTTCTGGCATAGTTGTTACAAGGCACCAGATTTGCCTGACGAGTCTCCCATTCTCCTGTAATCTGATTAACTACCAACGCGGAATCACCATAGACATCGAGGTTCTTAATTCTCAAATCAATTGCCTCCTCTAACCCCATGATGCATGCTTCATACTCCGCCTCATTGTTGGTACACACGAACGCTAACCGGGCAGTGAACGGTATATGAGAACCCTTCGGGGTTGTAATGATTTCCCCAATTCCATTACCATATGAGTTGACAGCCCCATCAAAAATCATCTTCCATTGAGACCCAATATCAGGTCCTTCATCAGGCAACGGCTCTTCACAATCCTTCATTTTCAGAAACATGACATGCTCGTCGAGAAACTCAAACTTCATAGGCTGATAATCCTTGACCGACTGTTCAGCAAGATATTCGGACAGAACACTTCCCTTAATGGCCTTCTGAGAAACATACTGAATATTGTACTCTGTCAAAACCATCTGCCAATGGGAAATCCTTCCAGAAAGTGCTTGCTTCTCAAACACGTACTTAATCGGATCCATCTTCGAAATCAACAAGGTTGTGTGGTTTAACATATATTGCCTCAGGCGCTTGGCTGCCCAAGCGAGCGCACAACATGTCTTTTCCAACATAGAGTATCTTGATTCGCAATCAGTGAACTTCTTACTCAGGTAGTATATGGCGTGCTCTTTCCTACCTGTCTCGTCGTGTTGACCGAGCACACAACCCATCGAATTCTCAAGAACCGTAAGGTACATAATCAACGGTCTCCCGGACACGGGTGGCATAAGGACTGGAGGTTCCTGCAAATACTTCTTTATCCTTTCAAACGCCTCCCGACAATTTTCATTCCACCTGACCTCTTGATCCTTTCTTAACAACTTGAAAATTGGTTCACACGTGGCTGTCAGCTGAGAGATGAACCTAGCAATGTAATTCAACCTTCCCAAGAATCCACGAACCTCTTTCTCTGTCCTTGGCTCAGGCATCTCCTGTATGGCTCTTATCTTGGCAGGATCAACCTCGATACCTCTTTCACTAACAATGAATCCCAGCAATTTACCAGACCTCACGCCGAAAGTGCACTTGTTCGGATTCATCCTCAGTCTGAACTTCCTCAACCTTTCAAACAATTTCTGGAGGTTTACCAAGTGTTCTTCCTCTGTCTGTGACTTCGCAATCATGTCATCAACATAAACTTCGATCTCCTTGTGAATCATATCATGAAAGAGAGTCACCATTGCCCGCTGATAGGTTGCCCCAGCATTCTTCAATCCAAAGGGCATTACCTTGTAGCAAAATGTTCCCCACGGTGTTATGAACGTAGTCTTCTCCGTGTCCTCTGGGGCCATTTTGATTTGGTTATACCCAGAGAAGCTATCCATGAAGGAAAACACAGAATATTGAGCAGTATTGTCTACCAACACATCAATGTGGGGGAGCGGGAAATCATCCTTCGGGCTCGCCCTATTCAAATCTCGGTAATCAACACACATCCTGACCTTCCCATCCTTCCTAGGTACAGGTACGATATTAGCAACCCACGGAGGATAGTTTGTCACAGCAAGAAATCCGGTGTCCAACTATTTCTGAACCTCTTCCTTGATCTTGACAGCCATATCTGGTTTCGTCCTTCTCAGTTTCTGCTTGACCGGAGTACAACTCTCTTTAAGCGGCAGTCTGTGTGAAATAATTTCATTGTCAAGCCCTGGCATGTCTTGGTAAGACCAGGCGAAGATATCCACATACTCTCGAAGCAACTCAACCAATCTTCTCTTAACAGTGTCTTCCAAAGCAGCCCCAACCCTTACTTCTCGTTTAACATCATCGGTTCCCAGATTAATAGTCTCAACTTCCTCTTGATGAGGTAGAATAACCTTTTCCTCTTGTTTCAGTAGCCTGGATAATTCTTCTGGTAAGTCACAGTCTTCGTCAGTCTCTTCTTCGGCTTGATAGATAGGATTGTCGAAGTCATATCGGGTCATAGCTAAGTCACGAGGGATGGAATCTGAACAAAGAAACCTGCATGATGGATGTTTTATGTTTATTATGAGTGCAACAAACAAGAAACACATTGCCATTTTGATGTGGGTTAATGCAAAAAGTAAAAATAGAAAAACAGGGATCAAAATATTTGAATGAAAAAACGTCCTTTATTGATGATAAAAATAGCAAATAAAACATCCAAGCCCTACAAATAAATATCACTACGTCTTGGGCGGAACGTAGGATTCAACATAACAGAAAACAAAAGTAAATTACTCCGGGCGCGTCACTTGGATGACTTTCTCGGAGGACCAGTTGCCTAAACTCTGACCAGGGGTGCAGGGACGGATCCACTCATCCATGTCACAGTCACTATCTCCTTCATCCTCAATAGCATTGACTCTGTCGAAGAAAACACCGACACTGGTGAAACGGACTGGACCATAGAACTTGGGAGGCTCTTCAGAACGCCTAGGTGGCTTGTAACCCAGTCCATGAGTATCTTTCTTTCTTTGAACATCAATGACACTGCCCCACTTCTGAGAACCACCAGCTTCAACTATAGCGCGCGCCTCTTTGAAAGAGGACATTGGAACTTCTGGTTGTCTGACAACTTCAGGTTGGGCAACCACCTCAGGCTGACTGACTGCCTTTGGGGGTTCCTCGGGGATCTTCACAGCTTCAAAGGCTTGGCACAAAGTATCCTGTATCTCACCATCTACCTCTACATACTTGAAGGCCGATAGGTGACTCACCATAATATCTTCCTCACCACAAACAGTCACAATGTGGCCATCCACCATATACTTCAACTTCTGGTGCAGCGTAGATGTTACTGCCCCAGCACCATGGATCCAAGGGCGACCCAACAAACAACTATAGGCAGGCTGAATATCCATTATGTAAAAGGTGGTGTTGAAAATCTCAGGACCCACCTTGATTGGCAGAACTAACTCTCCAAACACTGACCTCTTGGAGCCATCAAAAGCACGTACCACCAAGTCACTTGGTGTACAAATCAACCCACGAGTATCTAATTTCATCAAAGCCTTCTTCGGTAACATGGGAGGTTGAACCCTTGCTGCCAGTTCACGCCACCTCTGGGCGTACTCTTTGAAACTCTCATTGTTCTTCTGCGACAAATTCTGCAGCTGTGTTCTGTTCGGAGCCATGTCAGTGTTATATTAATAGTGTCTAATAAATGCCCCTGCCAAATCTCTCCAACTACGCACATCCTTCCTCTCTATTTCCATGTACCACTCCAGGGATGCCCCAGATAGGATATCCTGGAAGCAATGCATCATCAGCTTCTCATTCTTCGCATGCGTAACCATTTTACTTGCGTCTGCCCTCACGTGGGTCCTTGGGCAAGACATACCATTATACTTCTCAAAAGTAGGAGTCTGAAACTTGTGCGGAATAACAACGCCTAGAACCAACCCCAAATCCTCTAGATCCATACCCAAAGCATCCTGATTCACAACACCCCTTAGTTGTTCCTCAATCAACCGGAACCTCTGATCATTGTCAATCTGGTGACCAGCATCCCCACCTGGAAGAGAAAATGCATCATCTTGAACATCATCATACTGGCGGCCATGAATTGCGCCAGCACCGTTATCTTCCCCAACTGCAGTAGGAATCACAACATTTTCTCCTCCGCCCGGAGGAATCACAACACCAGCAACAGGAATACTTCCGCTCGGAGGGCCATTCTGAACATTATTACCAGTAACACCAGTATGAATGACACCGTCCTCATCAACCCTTGCAATCAGTGGCTGAACGAGAGTCCTCAACTGCACTTGGCCTTGAGCGACACCTTGCATTAATTCCATGAATTGGTTCATGCGAGTCCGCATCTCAGTTATCTCATTTTGTAGCTGATCCATGAATCTCTTCTGATTTTGTCTGGTAGAATATCGATGAATGTTCTGATCTGCAATCCTGATATTAGAACAAGATAAGAATACCGGAGATAAACACCTGTTATGCAAAATGATTATGCAAAATGATTATGAATATACAAATGCAAATGAACATGTTTGAATATTCGCAGGGCGATCCACCCCTTGATTCCAGTTTAACAACAAGATAGAACGAAACTTCTGCTCATATATTAAGAAAACCAGAGGAAAACCAAATGTCAACAATCACAAATCCAAGATAACAAGTCTGAACACAATAATCGTAGATCCCAACCAACAAGTCTGGCGGTGGTCCGAATAATGAAAGAAAATAGAAAACTACGGCATGTCATCAAAGTCTACAAGTGTCAATCCCCCCCATCCATTATGCTTCTTGCTCCAGTCTTGAATTTCCTCGAACAACTTTCTGGTGTCGGGATGCTTCGGTCTCTGAATTAGCTCTTGAATGAGAACGTCTCTCCTATGCATGATCCCTTCCAAGTATCGGCAATGTAACTCCCAAGCGTCTTCTCCAGAAACACCATCCATGCTAGGTCCCTCATGTCTAGATCTCTTCACTTCAGCTTGGACCTTTAGTTCCTCTATGGAGGCTATGGATTCATTGAATCGACCCTCGACTGCTTGTCTCTGGAATACCCCTGATAAGATCTCAACGTCTTTCTTCTTGAGCTGCGACTTTAATTGATCGATCTGAGCTAGATAACCGTCTTTTTTTTGCTTATTCTCAGCCATTGCAGTTTCTCGGTGAGCAATGAACCTGTGAATTTTTAACAAAGCCTTGTCCAATTCCTCCTTCTTAGACTCGAGAACCTTACTGATACCATCTAAAGCTTGTTTCATCCTTTGTCTGGCCGTGACCTTATCAGCTAGCTCCTTTTCTACTTCGGCAAGAAGCTCTGTCTTCAACTTGGCGATATGAACAGCTTCACCCCGCTCATGTTTCAACTGATAAATCTCCCTTTGTAACTCACTGTTTTCTTCTCGCAGCTTTTCCTTTTCAGCCCACAACTTGTTAAACCTTTCTATCTCAACTGTGGTAGGAGGCTCAATCAGCAAGGGGTAAGATGGTGGTTCTACCGGGAAGGGAAGAAGCTCCTCTTCTGCTCTCTTCTTAATCCACTCTTTATAGGAAGGGAAAGCCCGGTTGTTACATTTCCCGAACGAAGTTTTTCCCCTCTTGGTCACCTGCTTCCAAGCATTCACAATTTTCCTTATCATCTCTTGATCCTCAGTACCATTGAAGAATAAGGACTCTCTGACATATCGCACTTCAGGTGGACCTTTCAAAGGATAACCAAACTGCCTGATAACAAGGGAAGGATTATAGTTAATTCCACCTCTTCTCCCTATCAAGGGTACATTAGGGAATTCTCCGCACTTGCAAATAATCTCTATTCCTAGCAAATCACGGTTGAACCAGACAATGTTGTCAACAGTCAAGCCCATTAACCTCTTTGACCACTTCAGCGAATCTTTCGTATCAACAAAGGCGCCAATTTCAGGGAGATGGCTCAGAATCCAAGTAGATAAGAGTGGTGGAAAACAACTCACGGTTTTTCCCCGCCTATTTTCATTCTTGTAGTGGACTGAGTGATACACATCACCTAGCAAGGTAGGTATAGGATTCTTTGAAATAAAGATTCTGACAGCATGCCTATCTACCAGATCAGGAACATTGGGAAACAGGACAATCCCATAGATGCACATAGCCAGAATAGCTTGGAAAGCAGTCCAATTCTTCTCTTTAACATGTATGCAAGCTTGATCAAACAAGAACTTCAATAAGAAACCCTTAGCTCCTTGTTTTTCCTCAATATTACTGCTCAGAACAGATTCACCAATATGAAGAGCACTAGCCATTTCTTTTATCCCGGGGTGTTCTTCAGAAAAGAATACTATGTCATGCCTGATGGGGATTCCCAAAATAAATGAGAACTCCTCCAACGTTGGGGCCAAGATGTAGTCTGGGAAGGTGAAGCAACGCAAAGACGGATCGTAAAACTGAAGAAGTGTATGAATGGCATCCTTCTCATACTTGGAGATATTGTAGACAAACTTCAGAAGTCTCCCATACCCTCCACTGAACTCTCTACGAACTCCGGGACCAGCCATACTAATCAGCTTGTGAATCAATGTCAAGGTCGGATTTGGGAACGAATAGGCAACAGTCTTCTTTCTCTGGACATCCATGCCAAGGTAACCTCAGAAAACCGGAATCAAGAGTAAGATGCAAACCCTGAAAAATGTCAAACATGTCAGAATGCAAGAAAAATGATATGTTCATGCAAACATGGGATCAAGGCAACACTGTTGGATGTGCTGTGCTGTTAACTGAACGAGAACCACAACCCAGAAAACCAGAATTCCAAAATACCGGACCACTGAGATAACCAGGAACCCAGATAATCAAACATTGATGAGAAATCCAGGAAAACCGGGTAGGTTGAAGGTTTCGGTTACCTGCAAACCTACAAACACCCATCCCCTCTCACGTGTGGGTACTAGGATGTTCAGTATCTCGGGCTCTCAGGTCGAGAAATGATGATGCGTTCACCATTTCTGGTTTGGCATCATCATCAATCGAGGAGGCCTCAACTGATTCTCCAAAATGGAAGGTCCTCAGCTTCTGGCACTGAGGTCGAGAAACAATAGTACATTCATCCCTCGGGGTACAGTACTATCGTCAATCGAGGAGTGCCTCCACTGATTGTCTTCAAGAGATAGGGGCCATCCTATGCGAGTTCCAAAGTGGGCCCTCGGGTGCGAATGGGTTTGCCACAGAATGCAGTCTGCCACTGTCACCACTAAAGAGGGATGTTTCCACTAAGGTCCTCGATGATCGGTCACCAGAGTCGACATCTCTCTAGATCGACATCCTGACATGCGCAAGACACACACGTTAGAATGTGTCCCAAAATAGCCTCGTCTGGTTGTGAATTTTGTTAACACGCAAATGTACCAAGCGGGCACTTAGGTCCCACTACTCTCCACTCTAGTCCTAGGGTGTACTCAAGCCTGGGTATTGGGCTTATCTCTCAGAACAACCCAACCTGCAAAACAGAAACAGCCAGCACAACACAGCAATATCCAGTATGACAGTAATAAAAATGAAATGCAATGCAGAAAATGCGGTAAAAATAAAATACAACAAATAAAGCAAAACAAAAACAAAAACACCCAAAGCGAACAAAGACAAGCAAGCGCTAGGATTGACTCGCTTAGGGATGGACCAGCATAGGTCAACCAGATTCCCCAGCAGAGTCGCCAGCTGTCGCTCCCAGGATTTTCATCTAGGTACAAACGCGAGAGTGGCGCGAAAAACAGAGTCGCCAGCCATGTAAATTTATCCCAAGAGAGGGAAAGGGAACACCGCATAAACCTGAGGAAGAGGGAAAGGAATGGCCATCGCAACCATAGCCTGGGTTCGGGAGTCGGTTACGCGAGGGGAAGGTACTAGCACCCCACGCGTCCATCGTACTGATGGGATCCACGCTTGTTGCCTAATCTAAGGGTGAGTTATCCTATCATCTATGGTTGTGCTAAGACGGGGAAGGGAAGGACAAAGACAGACTCGGTAGGACGTCAACGCCCTAGGCCTACGTACCCCCGTTGTGCAATGGGGAATTCAGAGTCAACGTAGTTCAGACCAAGTTCTTTTTGTGTTTTTTATGAGCGACGTTAAGCTCGCGTCCGGCAGTTAGGGTCGATGCCTGTTTGCGACTCAGACGGAAAGTAACGTGCCCTTTTTGAAAATAGCCTTTAGTTTGACAATCCCGAAGGACAAAAAGGTTTGAAGTTCGTTTGTATTTTTTAGGACAGAAGTGACTTAAGTTAGTTCATAACTTGCATTGCACCAAAGTCTAGGGCACAGGGGCGAATACTTAACGCATCGTCCCAAGACAGGACGCCCGCTAAGCACTCTAGAAAGATGAGAGGAAGCCCCTCATTTCTCATTCCCCACGCTTAAGGCTCGTGCGAAATACACTTTATCCTTATTAGGTGTTTTCAAGAAGTTTTGAGATGAGAAGAGAGAAGACACAAAGGAAACTCTAAAGGGAAACTAAGAGTCCTAATGTTATCATGCATGGGTGGCCTACGGTTAGTGAGGTTTGACTACAACCTAAGCCTAAAGAAAAGAAAATATGAGAGAAGAAAAGAGTGAGAGTGGACATGGATAACTATCCACACCCTTAAATAACTTACCTCTGCCCCTGCATAAAAGGTTAGTACAAAACAGACATAAGTAAAAGAAATGAGACAAATGGAACCCAAGCAATGACATATAATAGTGATAAAATGACCTATGATAATCCAAGCATGATTCATGAAGTCAAAGAAGCAATCCCAAAGGGTGGCACAAGCGCCTTTTCAAACAGATAACCAAACATGATCAAGGATGTGCATACAAGAAGATCTCAAATAAAAGCAATCAAACAATTAGAGAAACACCTTCTAAAATCTCCAAATTAATTATCAACATATCTCAACCAGAATCAAACAACATATCAAAAACTCATGCCAAAATTCAAAATAAAAGTCCCTCAAACAATTGTGCAAACTCAGATGAGAAATATGGTTCAGTATGGAAAAGGAAAGGACTAAAATGCAATATGAAATAGTTTTAAAAATGAGAGAAAAATATTTTAATGCATTTAAATGTGTTGATAAAATAATGCAAAAAGAATGAGTCAAAAATATTTCATGGATGATGAGAAATAAAATAAACAAGTTTAGGTATGCATGATATGACTAATTCAAAAAGAAAATAAACCAATATTTATTTCAGATGCTAAAAATAAAATAAAATAATAAAATAAAATTTTTGAAAATTTTATAAAATTATAAAAATGATGCAAGAATTTTCTTGGAATTTTTTAATGCAATTAACTATTTTAAAAAAAATAAAATGAAATGTAATAGTTAAATAAAAATAAGAATATGAAATATGCAAGGGGGTGTGTTTAGCAAAAGAAACACGTTAAAAGGGGCAAACGGGCTTAAGTGGGAGGTGCAATTAACAAGGCCCAGCCTAACATAGACATCAGCGAAAAAAATAAAAAAATAAAAAGGTGCATGTGAAACCCAGTCAACCAGTTGACTCACCAGCATCCCTCAAATCAATCTGACGCGCCCTATTAAGTCAATACAATCTCAAAGTACACAAAACCAAAGGTCATAATTAAAAGTCCACAGCAATAATGGTGCACGCGTATACAACCAAACCATTAGCATACTATACACCCCCACGCTCACGGCACATGTTTTTTTTAATGTGTTGGCATTATCTTGTCCACACGATCCATCAGACGCGCAAGGTTAAGTCAACATTTCCAAAAGTAAACGTGATGAGGGAAGATGATTGAAGGCTCACCATAATAAGCATGGAAGCACGCACACACAATCACTAAATAAAAATAAAATAAAAAATAAAACTTAAAACGCGTGGCAGCATGAGGGCCACACGATCAACCACATCAACGGCTGAGGACTCGTCTTCTACCTCCAGCCTCTCCCTTCGCCGGAACCCTCACCAGCTGCCGGAGCTAGGGTTCCGGCCACCTGCAACTTTAAAGAACCCAGAAAATGCAAATGTATATACCATTTTGTCCAGAATTTCGTCAGGATCTCAAATATCCAATCAAAATTTGCAAATGATCAACACACAAAGAGATTCGAACAAAACAAAGTGTGGGTCCAAAACTTAAACTTCACCATATGCACATAATGGACGTCTAAAATCAAAACAAATTATATCAGCATGATCCATGGATGCCACATAACATTATGCGTATTTAAAAAGAGAGTTTTATGATCATCAAAAATATCACTAACCTGAGAGGGTGCAACACGTATCTTCACTGTTAGCTTCAAAGGATGATTGGTTTGTGCTCTGTGGATCCCCAGAATGATGTTTGTGGAAGAATTTTGTGAAGAAACCTTGTGAATTGTGAGATACGAATAATCCAAGTTTTTAGGGTTCAAGCTTCTTTTCTCCTTGAAATCACGTGTTCTCCTTCCAACCCTAGCATGAGTAAGTTTAAATAGGCTAGGTTAAAACACTGATAATGATTTGGGCCTTGGTAAATCTCCACTTAATGAGTTTTGGGCAAATTTGGAAATTTGAATAAAGTGGAATACACCCTCCTCCATGCATGGATATCCAAATATTTCATGATGGATCACTTAAGTTTCAATTGCTAATCACACTTGAATTTGATTTGGGCCTTGAGATGCCTTGGTTCATGAGTTTTAAATAATTTGGCAATTTTGCATAATGGAGAATAAGTGATGAATAAACCATGAAACTACTTGATTTAAAGGCCAAAAATGCTCCTTAGGGATTGTTCTTTGATGTTGGAATATGTCTTGAAGCAATGGAATCAATTATAGGTCCATATGTCCCAAAATGCAAAAGTTTGTGAAAATGGAACCCTAAAAACCACTTTGCCTTCTTTTGATCATAACTTGAGTTTCACAAATGATATGGAGGCCCACTAGTACTTGTTGGAAAGAGGAGAAAAAGATCTTAAAATTTCATGTTTGAGGAAAATTCATTTGAAGCTTTCTTGATGGTGAAAAGTCAAGTTGAATGTAGTGTAAGAACTTGCCCAAAAAGAAAACTTTCAAATTATGGGTCGTTTCCATATTTAGTAACTTTTGTGCCAACCCTTGATTCTTGATGAATGGTGTGAAACTTGACCCTTGAAGACCATATGAGGATGTGAGACCTTGAAAACCTTGGAGAGAACCTCAAAATTCCACAGTTGACTTCCCCTCTCACTGCTGACTTTTACCCAATTCACCTGATTCCCAATCCATTGGCCAATTGAAGTCCTCCTGAACCAAACTGATGGACAACCTTCTATTCCTAGATACTTAGGGACCCAAGGAATACCATGGAATCAAGTCTTTCCCAAAAAATCAGAAATAAATTGACTTTATAGCAAGCCCTAATCTTGGTACCCTCAGTCTAGGAGGAAATAACACAGTCTCCAAATCAAAATTCCTCTGAATATGATGTGTATCCTCTCCAACAAAGATAAGATATGCCATTTGGTGATGATAAAAACCCAAGGAGCTTGCCCATTGGAGCAATAAACCCAAGAATCTCAAAACCCTAATTTCTGCACTGGTCAGGAGAGAGTGATCCACTTGAGCTCTCTTGCTTGACCCTCTGAAGAACATCTTCTCCTCTTGAACTTGCCTCTGGCACCTTGACCCCATGCTAAGAACCAATGATATGCACACATGATAATGCAAAAATGAAATGAAATATAAGCTAGTTAGTACTAAAGTAAGGAGGGCAAATTTTGGGGTGCTACAACTACGACGATAACATAGTCACGAAACAAATGCAAAATACAAAAATCATGCCAAACATCCTAAAATAACACAAGTTCAAACGTGAATCACACATAGCAAAAACAATCATCGGTAGATGAAAAACGCAAAATGAGGTACTTTTCACTCACACAACAATCTTGCAAACAAAAGACTAAATTATGCATTCATAAAAAAAAACATATTGAAAACATAAAAGCAAGAATCACAAGGGCTTTCAAGGTTGTAGCATGGTCGGGTATACAAATAAGGGGCAATTTCTAAAGGTAATTGAAACAAAAACTTGCCTAAACCTAAGGGAGTGATCAACTCACAAAGACTAAAACACAAAATTCCAATAAACTTTTTCCAAAATCCCAAGTGTTACACAAAACACAATACTTATTTAGCACAATTATTTGAACTCTTTTTGTTTCCTTTCTCAAGGATTTTCTTTTTCTTTCTTTTTTTTCTTTTCTTTTCTTTTTCATATTTTTCTCTTTTTTCTTTTCTTTTACAACCTCATAGAAACCAACCAATAAGTAAACAATCATTCTCTCCCCAACTTGAATTCAACCACATCATCATGTGAATACTCCCTACTTTCTAAGGCAAGGTAAAAATTCATACAACAACACAAAGTTGAGGGTTCAAGAAAAATAATCAATCAAAATCCATACAAAAAGTGAATTCAATACTCATAGACAAGCATTAAGTTCAAACAACATGGATAATGATAAAAAGGCACAAAGAGGTTATAAATGATCACACACTCACAAGGTGAATTGACTATTTGGCTAGGTAGTTGTGCTCAAAATGAAACAAAATGCCTTGATCCTTTTCATGCTTTCATATAATCAACACAAACAAAAGATTAAGCATAATAAAATCCAGTTAGAACAAGAATGTTGGTACTCCGCGCATATATGAACAATGGACAGCTACCTCACAAAAAGGGTGGGAACTAAAGTGATTCACATCAAGAACAAGTATACAAAAGAATGAATGACATAGAAGTTTGTAAAATGCCTAAGTATCATGAATATGCTAAAGTCTAGAAAGCGATAAACACATACCTTAGACGTGTACAAAACTTAACAATATCATTACCATACATCTGCAAGTTGAAACGATCAAAATTGGAACATCACCTTAAGTTCCTCAAGCTACTCAAAACAAGCTCTTAGACAAACACAAAAACTATTAATATAAACAAACTAAAAGACCGGGTGAAAATGGCTTAAACAAGTTGTAAAGTGAAGATTTGAGAATTTTACAAACAATCCGAGTACAACTTGTTTAATGAATGTTCACCACACTACCTAAGCTAGAATGAAAAAGTAATAACGAAACAAAACAAAAACGATAAAACATGCTTGTTTTACGTCATAAGCTCGACGCTTTTACTGCGGTTAGCTAGTAACTTCCTCCCTTCATGCCATGGTGATGCCTCACCGCACAAACCAAAAGCAAGTGCCCTAACCAAACACTTGAACAAACGTTACAAGAACAAACTATACAAGTATCATAATAAACAAGTGAAAATATACAATATGTACGATATCTACAAAACTCAAAAACAAAGAAAATATCGCAATGCGATTCAATAAAAACACCAATCCCCTGCAACGGCGCCATTTTGTTGGTGCAATAAAGCTGCAAGCAACAAAAAGATTTGGAAGTATTTTTCCGGGAATTTATCATGTCCACATAGATCGGTGCTATTGAACTGCCGTTCGACAATTTAAATGTTAATGAGTTTGGGTTTGAATAGTTTGGGATAAAAGTACAAAAGGAAAAACATTAACCAATAAAATAAATACATTCTTAAGACGTGAGAAAACTCGTTAGGAGTTGTATTTCAATCTACCCATCAAGCACTAAAAAATATATGGATCAAATGCACGCAACCTAAATCACTCATCAAAATCCCCACGAATCGCTCACAACAAGAGGTTATGTCTAACGCAAACGTTAAGAGATCAACCGCATTCTCTCGGAGGTGATGTCTTACGCAGCTCAACAACATGGAGCATTAAGATCCGACACACATGTGAATATTAGACCGCTTCCCACAGCCAATAGACATTCATCTTAGGTCGAGTTCGAAAATTATATGTCTATATAAAATCAAACCCATTAAGATAAAGATTAAATCAAAGATGACATCGATTAAGAGTTGTAAAAGATATTTTATACAGAGATCCATAAATATACATACAATCAAGATAAACTTACATACAAAACCCAAAAAAATGAAAAATACGTAGAGAGGAAGGAAGAAGAACACAAATCTCACGGTTTGTCAACTCCTATTGAAGTGGATTCGACTCCGGATCATCAAGATATACACTCCATGTGTTGTTTCTAAGCTAAATCTACTCAAAAATGTGTTTGATGAAGTTGGGGTAAAAAGTTCCTAACAACATAACCTAAAAAATGAACGAAATTACTTAAATAGTATTTACAAAATCCGTCAAGTTCGCAATGCGAACTTTTATTCGTTGAGCGAACATCAAAATTTTGCACCTGAGCGCCTCAAAAGAGCTAATCCGCGTCTGCAATTCTGCAAAAGTTTGCAATGCGAACTTTTATTCGCAAAGCGAATATTCGCTAGAAAGTTCGCAATGTTAACTTTGGTCCCTTTTTCTACTGCCTCCTGTCTGGGAAAGTTCGCTTGGAAGTTCGCAAAGCGATCTTTGGTGCCTTTTTGCTCCCATCCCTTGTTTTGACCATAATTTCTAAATTGTAACTCGGATTGACGAACAGTCGTTGGAAAGCTTATTCAATGCTCTATACAACAATGGTAAAATATCTTTGCTTGAATACCTACAAAAATGAGAGAAAATCAATTAAACTCAATGATATTTACACAATACGCAATATATACACTACAACGTAAACTATACAACATATACACAAAATGGGGGATTATTAATGAAAAACCAACTAATCAAGCCCATAAATGCCAATTATTCACACTCCAAATCTATATATTTTAACACTTATCAGGATTCACTGCTGAAACCTAACAGGACACATTTCACGCTTTTGTCATCGAGCTTGCTTCTTTTAACATCAGGGATATGAACATATCCGATACATCCAAAAACCCTAAAGTGTTCGACTTATGGCTTTCTTCCACTCCATGCCTCTTCTGGAGTCATATCTTTTACAATGAGTGTAGGAAATCTGTTAAGAACATGATTCATCCATTGCACAACATCTGGCCATAAATATTTTGGTACCTCTTTCTCTAATAACACTGCTCTCACCATGTTCATGATTATGCGGTTTTTCCGTTCAGCAACGCCATTTTGCTACGGCGTGAAGGTGATGGTCAACTGTATTTTGATTCCATGCTCTCTACAGAATTCCTTGAACTCATTTGAGTTTTATTCTTCTCCCTTATTCGTTCTTAGACATTTGATGAATAATCTAGCTTGCTTCTCCACAAACGCTTTGAATGTCTTGAATTGATGAAATGTTTCTGATTTTTCTAGCATAAATTATATCCATGTCTTTCTCGAGAAATCGTCAATAAAGTTTATCAAGTACCTTATTTGACTATTTGATGGTGGATTGATCGGGCCCCAGAGATCAGAGTGGATAAGCCGCAATCTTTCAGTGGCTCTCCACTTGCTCTGTTTTGGAAATGGAACACGGTGGTGTTTCCCTTTGACATACGTCTCATAGGTGGTTTTCATGGTTTTTATATCTCCAATTTTAGGTAAACCCACAACCATCTCTTTACTGCATAATGTGTGAAGTCCCTTGTAGCCGAGACGCCCATATCGATGGTGCCACAACTCTTCTTTGTCTGAGATATCAACCTGCAGGCATCTCTCCTCCTTTGTTTTTTCATTTGATTCACCCAGTAGGATAAACATCCTATTAGCACTCATAATAGATTCTGCTATTTTTCTTCTCGAGGGATGAAATATACTGCATTCTTTTTGATCTCCTCCTTTGAATAGCACGTCTAAACCCCTTTCATGAAGTTGCCCAACACTTGTAGTGCGATTTTTTGCGTGGTTGTGAAGCACTATCGCTTTGGGGTACTACAGTTCGATTCATTTTTTATCCTATTGAAGCTGATGAAGGAAGGGAAATAGATGTCTCCAATTAACCCTGCTTGCAAACTGAGTTTAAACAGATGACTATTGGTTTACAGATGCAATAAAGATTGTGGGTATCTCTTAGGTTATTTTGTTAAAAATAACAGTGTCTGGGCTATTGGTAGGATGTTAGGACTGATGCTTTTTGATTGATGTATGAAGGTACGGGATATTGGGTTTTTGATTAGTATGCTCGCTAAGATTTTTCAATCTTATGCCTACGTATTCCCGTTTAACGAAACAGGGAAATCAGAGCGATCGTAGTTCCTCCTATTCTATGGGAGGAAAAAAGTTGTTTTGGTGTCTTGTTCAAATCCCAAAACGTGAAGCTAAATGTGGTTTGTATCTTGTTCAAAGCCTAAGATGTGAAGCTGAAGGGTCTATTTGTATCTTGTTCGAAGCCCAAGATATGAAGCTAAAGGGTTTTGACTTTAAAGAGAATATGTCATCTCTAAAGGGGGATATTTGGTATGTTTCTCACAATTGTTGGGTGACTGATTATAAAGGAGAATTACTTTAACTGGGATATGTGAATCCAGCAATGCCATAATTTCCTTTATAGGGGATTTTTAACCTGAAAGAGAAGAGTTTAACTCAGTTTAGAGCAATTCCATCTTTCCTTAGGAATTTCTCATGCTAAAAGAGGGACAGTGGCGTGGATGTAAATAATCCAGAGGCTTGCCGCTTACAGCGATTAGATGAAGGGAAAAGGAGTTGTTGATGTTTGTATAATGTGAACGAGGCACATATTTTGATGCTAACAGGTTGATTGACTCAACCGAGGTTTTCTTATACAAAGCCTAAGAGGAGGCTATTGACCCAACAAGAGGGTGTTTTTATGTGTCTCGTACGAAGCCCGAGAGAGAGGCTAAGAGGGGTTAACTCAACAAGAGAGTGCTAACAAGTGACTGACTCAACAAGAGAGTGCTTTTATATGTGTCTTGTACAAAGCCCAAGACGGAGGCTAAAAGGTTTTGACTCCACATGAGGGTCTTTTATACTCAACAAGAGAGTAGCTTTGTATCTCGTACGAAGCCCGAGATGGAGGCTGAAAGGGAAGTGACTCAACAAGAGAGTCTTTTATACTCAACAAGAGAGTGATTTTTATCTCGTACGAAGCCCGAGGTAGAGGCTAAAAGGTTTGACTCAACAAGAGAGTCTTTTATACTCAACAAGAGAGTGTTTTTGTATATCGTACAAAGCCCCGAGATAGAGGCTGAAAGGTTTGACTCAAAAATAGAGTCTTTTATACTCAACAAGAGAGTGTTTTTGTATCTCGTACGAAGCCCAAGATAGAAGCTGAAAGGTTTGACTCAACAAGAGAGTCTTTTATACTCAACAAGGGAGTGTTTTTATATTTCGTACGAAGCCCGAGATAGAGGCTAAACAGGTTTGTGACTCAACAAGAGAGTCTTTTATACTCAACAAGAGAGTGCGGAAAGGTTAGCTCCACTGGGAAGAATCATTGTACAAAGCCCAAGAGGAGGCTATTATGCTGGTGACTATTTCAGTTTAGTGACAGGTCCAGTATGTTGGATAAAGAGAAAATCAGTTCTTATGAAGATTAAAGGTAAGGTTGTGCTTTGGGATTGATCAGAGGATCAGGGTTATTTCCTGTTCTTTAAGGAAATGGAAAGTCCAAAGGGTATTGAGACTGTCCAAGTCTACTGGTGTTTTGGAGAAATTGATTCTCATGTAGTGAATGGTATTTGTATGATGCCCAAGAGAAGGCTGGTATGTTAAGGGATGAAGGTCAACCCCTTAACAGGTCTTGACTCAGAAAGATAGCGCTAGCAAATTGATGACTAGGTTCTGTTTCTATACTTGTAGAGGTCTCTGGGTCCTTGTACTAAGCCCAAGAGAAGGCATGAGAACTTTTAAGAAGCCGAAGGGTCCTTGTACAACGCCCAAGAGGAGGCGGGGATGCTTTTAAGAAGCCTGTGGTTCCCCAAACCCCGATAAGTTCAAGACATACCATTCACCGAGAATAGATCAAGCCAGGAAAGTCCGAGAATTTGGAAGAAACTCAAGAGATGCCATTCACGGAGAAAAGATCATCTCTGGGGAGTTAGAGTTTCTTTGACAATGTCTAAGGGTGACAATCTGAGAAAGGGTTCACAGAGAATGCTGCCTTTCACGTCTCCATATTGTTTAACCCCAAGAGGAGGGAAGACTGTGTCTGGTAATCCTATGGGGATCTAGTTTTGTTTGTATTTAAGAGTGACCAACAGGGTTTTACCTAGTGCTAGACGTAGTTGCCGGGGAAAACTCTAAATAACTATACTAGTATTACACAGTTGATATTTGACAAGTACATAAAAGTTTGTGAAAGAAGACTTACAGTGAGCAGCCCCACAATACAATTTATATATATATATATGAAAGCGGGTAAACACTTACTCGGTTGTAGAGCTTCCATGCTGTTTTGTTAGTTTGTTCAACAAAGAAAGCTTTGATAACAATATTATATTCAAAATCAAAGGAGAAAGTGCTTTGAAAAGATTGTTGGGGCTTACAGCTCAAGGAGAGGCCCAAGGTTTTATCAGTGATTGCATTGTTATTTTGTACAGGGACTTGTACAAGTGACTGAGGCCCAAAAAGGTTTTCTGTACAAAGGGATGGGTCTTACGCTCTCTCAAGAGGCCCAAAGGTGTTTAAAGAAAAATAATGGGGCTTATAACTCGAGGGTAGGCCCAGGTGATTTGTTTTTTTTTGAACTGGCAATCGCGCCGAGGTTTCTTTAATATACTGGGTCTTATACAATGCATTGAGTCCCAAAAAGTTTTGGTTAAAAGGGGGTTGGGTCTTACACTCTAATAGAGGCCCAATGAATTATTTTTGTACAAGTGGTAGGGCTTACAACTCAAGGAGAGGCCCAAAAATGGTTTTTGTTTGAGAACGACGATGGCGTCGTTGTTTTAAAAATGTACAGAGGGACTTGTACAATAAGTGAGGCCCAAAAAGGTTTATGTACAAAAAGGGTTGGGACGTACACTCTATTAGAGGCCCAAAGTTGTTTGAAGATAGGTTTTATAACTCAAGGAGAAGCCCAAAGATTTTTGTGAAAAAGGCGACGATCGTGTCAAACCTTTTGACGGTATCGGGACTTATACAACACACTGAGGCCCCAAAAAGTTTGTATTTACAAAGGGTTGGGTCTTACACTATACCAAGAGACCCAAAGTTGTTTGAAAAAGATTTGATGAGGGTTGAATTGATCAAAACCCTAATTTGTTTTCAAAATATATTTTAATTGAATAAAAATTCAATTAAAATGATCAAAATTGTTAAACATGTGGAAAACAAATTGTGATCTTGGATTAATGTTTCAAAAGTTATGTTTCTATCCACAAAATGATTGGAAATCACTAAAATTTGAAAAATCAAGAGGGAGAAAATATTTTAAATGTCAAAAACAATTAAAATATTAATTCTTTACAAAAATATCAATTATATGAAATAAATAATATTTTTGGGATTTTTTGGGAAAATAAAATATTTTAACATTTTTGTGAATTATTAAAAAAAAAACCAACTCAAAATCATTAAAACTCAGAGAGAAATTAATATTTGAATCAATTAAATAAAATCACAAAATTCAAATATTTGAATTTTCAAAAAGGGCGCCAAGAACATGGCAAGAACACGCGCCACCCTCTGTTTCTGCAGATTTGCGTTTTCTATCCAATCTCACTGAATACTTGATGATAACATGCAATCTACATATCAATCTACTCGTTTTTACCTCACGATCATGTCTATGGTCTTTAATTTCATTTATTTTAAGTATGGAATAAGAAATCAAAGAGAAACCTCAAGAAATTCCATACACAGTTCAAACAAAGCAATTGATTGAGGGAAAACACTCTATGCATGATTATGAACATATGGCTAAATTATTGTGCAACAAAAAATGCATGGATCATAGAGTTAGAAGAGCTCATGCCTACCTCTTGCAGCTGGTGATCGTGTTTTGTGTTAGAGGTGTTACAGCTTGGTTCCAAGGATATGGACAGCTTCCCTAGGTGCTATGGAGTGTGTCTGGATGCTTGGAATGAATGGAAATGATTTGGAACTTGAGATGGTACCCCAACTGCAAATCAGTCAAGAACTTGAGCAATTGGCGAGTGATTTTGTGATATTGGTGTTCCACATGTTTTGTGAGTGTTTGGATCACTTCTATATGATGTTTATGAGGTGTGTGTATGATTGGTTTGGTTGGAATAGGTCTCAAACTCAAAACCCGATAGTGACTTGCTTTGGAAGGCAATTTTGGAGTGAAGAAGGTGATTTTGAGGAAAGCATTTGTTAGATGGCTTTGGTGTACTCAAACTGATCACAAATGAGCTCTATTTATAGTAGAGCAAGTTTGTTTTGCAAGGAATAGTGAATGGCAACTACTGCATAGGTTTGGCCAATGTTGATCAATGAGAATCCAAGTCTCCTCTAGCCATTGACTAGAGGTTAGGGGCACAGGCTGCTGGTTCCCTTGGTCTTGGATAAGTCTTAACTGAATTTAGTTGGAAATGGCTTAGTCCATGCCACCTTGGTGCATCCATTGAATGTTCCAAAACAAAATTGGAGTCTTGCCCCCTCTTTAGGGATTTCTAGGTTTGACATGCTATTTTTAGTTCCAAGGACTTGAGAGGCTTGAGATCAGAGTTAGTTCCTCCTTGGTCTCCCCTTGAGGTGTTCAGATGGATAATTGTGTTTATCATTTGCACAAATTTGGCAAATCGAGCAAAATGCACAAATCTTCCTTGCTTTGACAGTTTTCAGCAAAGCATGTTGCCATTGTCATATCTCATGGCTCAAGTGGAATTTGATGGGGTTCTTGGCCATTTTGGAAAGCCCTCATATGATACAACAACTTTTTGATCATAATTGGTTTTGATACTTTTTGGATCCAAGTGAAAAATGCCCCTACATTTGGAAAAAAGTGAAGGCAGATTCTGACTTAGTTAAAATTTCACTAAGTGTTGGAAAAAAGTGACATTTTCACTTTTTGTGATTTTGATCATTCCATAACTCAAAATCCATGAGGAATTGGAATGAGTTATGTTTGAAGCTTTTGTAGAGTGCCATGAGAGCTACAAATCCAGCTTTGAATGGGAAAAAATGGCCTTGTGGTTTAGGAGTTATGATCCTCCAAAGTTGGTACCCTAGCCACTTTGTTCCATAACTTAGGAAAATTTCTAAGTTTTTATGGTTACCCCCTTTTACAAGTTATCCCACTTTTCTTGATTTTTCTTGATGAATGATGATTCCAATCACACATTAACATAATTTTAGGGTTAAGGAACCATAATTATGAAAAATCTCAAAAAGTCAAAGTTTGACTTTTGTGCACAGTTGACTTTTTGTCAGATGAATTCCAAACTGTGCGATCCTCTATGAAATCAAGTCCTTGACCTAAATCAAACTTGATGGATTGATTTAATAGGTGTTATAGGGTGTATTAAATCATGTCCTTGGGTTTGGGAGCATGTCCTGGTCAAAAGTCAAAGGCACAGTTGACTTTTTCCTCAAAACCCTAATTGTGGTTCTGATGAATTTGAAACTTGTTGCTCAAGCTTATTGGATCAATCCATTGTTCCAAATGGATTAATGTAGTTTATTAGAGACCCTCAAATCCTCCTTTGAGGCCTTGGCTCATGTTTTGTCCCAAAAGTCAACTTAGGGGTGAATTAGGTCAAGAAACCCTAATTCCTGATTTTTAGTGAATGCATTCCCTGAGGCTAAATTGACTTGATGATTGGTTCCATGAGGTTCCATGGAGCATATTAGGTTATGCTTTGAAGCATTGGCCCATGCCCAGAGGAAAATTTCCATCTGGAGGCCCTGGTCGACCAAACCCTAATTTGGTGACACTAGCGATCTTGAGGCTTAATCTACTGAGAATGTTGCAGCCTCGTGCTTAATCTTTGCTGAGGGAGTCCTCTTGATCCATTGTGGATGTTTGAGAGGTTTAGACAAGTTGAAGATCATGTCATTCCTTGATTGGTCCTTTGTCTAAAGCTCTGAGAGGGCTTGAAACCCTAATTTTTTATTGTAGTGAAGGCTCACCCATCTTTGGGGAGACTAATGGTTCATCCATATTGTGATGATGATTTGCACAATGATGGGAAATCTTAGTGGTCAAAATTTGGGGTATGACAGATGCCCCTATTTAGTCTTCTTGGACCTGTAGGTGTGAATGACGAAGGTATTCGGGCATTCGGGGTGCAAGAGGAATAAATATCGGAATACCCGAAATTTTGATGGTGGTTAAGAATGGCCGTTCATGCATCCTTCTTCTTTTGCTAAGCAAGGATGCTTAGAAAAGGTAAAAACTTCCCCTCGATCCTGGTTTCCTACCAAGGAATTGGTCTCAATTTCTAAAATAAACTTCCCCTTGATCCTGGTTTCCTACCAAGGAACTGGTCTCAGTTTCTGATGTAAACTTCCCCTGGATCCTGGTTTCCTACCAAGGAACTGTTCTTAGTTTCTTTTGTCAATAAACTTTCTTGACAAGCGACGCTATGCGTAGCGATTTTCCTCAAACTTCTCACCGAATTTTCCTAGGGAGATGCCATTTGATAGAAAAAACTTTTGATGTCAGACTTGCTGGGGAACCCATCTGTCTGAATTGTAGAGGGGTACAAACTTCTCTGTTGGGGATGCCATTTGTTGACTCTATCTAGGGAAAACGAGTCTCTTGAGAGACTATTTCTGCTTGGGGTATTACATCATACTTTTGTCGGGATCTTCTCGGAGAAATGCCATATGATATGATCCAATTTTGAGGTGCTGATGACCTTTTTGTCAGCGGATTTTTTGGAGAAAAAATGTTGTATTGACGAATCTCTGATTAAGAGGCTTTCTCTAGGGATTTTCCTTAATCCGGGAAAGTGAAAATATCATCTTCAATGGCGAAGAGTGATGTTCGTCGACGGTCTTCTTGTCTTTCAGAGGTTCAAGTTATCAAAGTGGTCAAGGGCCAACTCTAATCCAGAAATAAACTGGAGGAGAGAGATTGTTCAGACGCAACATTTCCTGACGAGGAAAGAACTAACAACTCAATTGTGAAGACTTCTATCACTAGGGGACAAGACCGACTAGAGTGATAGTGATGCAATATGAATATGAATGTAAATCAATAATGCATGATGCATGTATGTATATGCTGACAAAACTGACACAACATACAGACTAGTAGATGAACACGACTGGATACTCGGCTACAGTGGGAGATAAAAAGTATCGCTGGTTCAAGATAGCAATTCTGCCTTGCTTAGGAGAAGTAGTCCCTGTGGGGGAACAACTGTTGATCGGGCTTAGGAGGTAAGAACTCAGCCGAAGATGTCAGTTGGAGTATTCGCATCTGACATAACTGATCCTTCGTTCAGGCGCACTGGTTTAGAAGGAGTACTTTGATTCTGCACTTTGAAGTTTAATTACTTCTGGCGAAGCGATCGATGTTCTTTCGATGTTCAACAGTCAAAAGAAATTGCCATCTTTATTTTAAAATCAGAAAAGTTTGACAAGTAAATTCATTTTTGTTTCGTTTCAAGAATCGTTGATCATGTTAAAACGTCATTCTGTAAAGCTAAAATAAATAAGAATTGCAAACAAAAGCACAAGGGCTCAAATTTTATTGATAGGATGGAAATCAGCCAAACGCATGATTCCATAGAGTATTTACAAAGTTAGAAAAGGGTAATTTAAGGGAAAAGGGCTACATTGAAACATAACGACCACTATCCTTCTACCAACTTTGAATTCGGGGCATCCTGAGCTTCCGTCGACGATGACCTTGACTGGAGTTTTTTGATGGATGGCATGACTGCTACTAGGGAATTTACCCCTATTGGACGTAGTTACTTGCCATTATCCCTAACTTTTGCCTGGATTGTACTTTGAGATTTCCAATACACCAGGATGATTTTTTTTATTGTGTCTCTAATTTTTGCCTGGACCGCCCTTTCGGGTTTTCAATCCACCGAGACGTTTTTTTTAGTTTAGGCGAAGTATTTCTTGACTACATCAACATTTGTGGGGTAGGCAAATTCCTCTCCGTCCATGGTTATAAGTCTCAAGGCACCGCCTGAGAAAGCTTTCTTGACCACATAGGGGCCGTCATAATTCGGAGTCCATTTGCCTCGAGAATCAGTGAGAAATGATTGTATTTTTTTGAGCACAAGGTCTCCTTTCCTGAAGACGCGAGGTCGAACCTTTTTGTCAAACGCCTTCTTCATTCTCTATTAATACAACTGACCGTGGCATAGTGCCGTTATTCGCTTCTCTTCTATCAGATTCAGTTCCTCGTGTCGACTTCGAAACCATTCGGCCTCTGTTAGCTTAGCTTCCATCAATACCCTGATCGATAGGATCTCTACTTTGATGGGGAGAACTGCCTTCATGCCATACACTAGAGAGAAAGGGGTTGCCCCTGTTGAAGTGCGAACAGATGTCCGATAACCGTGAACAGCAAAAGGTAGCATCTCGTGTCAATCTTTGTAGGTTACAACCATCTTCTGAACGATCTTTTTGATGTTCTTGTTAGCCGCTTCTACCGCTCCGATCATCTTGGGTCGGTAGGGAGATGAGTTATGGTGTTCGATCTTAAACTTAGCACACAACTCCTTCATCATCTTATTGTTCAAGTTAGATTCATTATCAATAATGATCTGGCTCGGAACACCATAACGGTAGATGATATTGTTTTTGATAAATCGTACCACCACTTGTCGGGTCACATTGGCGTATGACGTTGCTTTGACCCACTTGGTGAAGTAATCAATAGCTACCAGGATGAACCGATGTTCGTTTAAAGCCTTAGGCTCAATCATGCCAATCATGTCGATTCCCCATATGGAAAAAGGCCATGGGGAAGAGAGAACTTTGAGATGGGTAGACGGTACATGGATTTTGTCTGAGTATATCTGACACCTGTGACACCTCCTCATGTACTTGTAGCAGTCGGATTCCATGGTCAACCAATAGTACCCTGCTCTGAGAATTTTTCTCGCCATTGTGTGTCCGTTGGCATGAGTGCCAAGGGATCCTTCGTGAATTTCTTTTATCAGCATGTCTGCTTCTGGTCTGTCTATGCATCGGAGCAATACCATGTCAACATTCCTCTTATAGAGTGTATCACCACTTAGGAAGAAACTTCCAGCCAGCCTTCTGAGGGCTTTCCTATCTTTCCTTAGTGCCCCAGGTGGGTACTCTTGTTTCTGAAGGAAGCATTTGATATCGTAATACCAAGGTTTGTCGTCTATGGCTGCTTCAATCGTGAAGATATAAGCGGGCCGTTCAAGGCGCATTATGTCGATCTTAGGTAAGTCGGTCCATTGACCTACACTAATCATGGAAGAGAGAGTGTCTAATGCATCAGCCATGTGGTTCTCATCACGAGGGTTGTGATGAAACTCAATTATGTTGAAGAAAGGTAACAACCTTCTTGCATAATCTTTGTAAGGAATCAATCCGGATTGGTATGTGTTCCAATCTCCTTTGATCTGATTGATGACTAGAGCTAAGTCACCATATACATCCAAGTTTTTTATCCTTAAGTCGATCGCTTCTTCGAGACCCATAATACAAGCTTCGTATTCGGCCTCGTTGTTTGTGCACTTGAATGCAAATCTGGCAGTGAAAGGAATGTGGGTACCCTGAGGTGTTATGATGATTGCCCCAATTCCATTTCCGTAATGATTGACAGCTCCGTCAAAGATTAGCCCCCATTGGGAACCTGGTTCTGGCCCTTCACTGGGTAGCGGTTCATCGCAATCTTTCATTTTTAGATACATGACATCTTCGTCTGGGAAGTCAAACCCGATTAATTCCTGATCGTCAATCGGTTGATGAGCCAAATGATTGGCTAAAATACTCCCTTTAACGGCTTTATGAGCGTGGTACTCGATGTCATATTCTGATAACAACATCTGCCAACGGGCAATCCTTCCCGTGAGAGCAGGTTTTTCAAAGACGTACTTGATTGTATCCATTTCAGAGATTAACCAAGTAGTGTGACGAATCATGTACTGGCGAAGACGTTTGGCTGCCCAAGCCAAAGCGCAGCAAGTTTTCTCAAGCATAGTGTACCGAGTCTCGCAGACGGTGAATTTCTTGCTCAGATAGTAAATGGAAGACTCTTTCCTTTTGGTTTCGTCTTATTGGCCAAGTGCACATCCCATGGAGTCTTCCAAGACTGTTAAGTAGATGATCAGTGGCCTTCCTTCCACTAGACGTCATAGAATCCGTGGGTTCAACAGATATTCCTTAATACTGTCAAAGGCGGTTTGGCAGTCCTCTGTCCAAACGCAGTCCTGATTCTTTTTGAGTAATTTGAAAATTGGCGTGCATGTCGCGGTCATGAGGAATATGAATCTGGAGATGTAGTTCAAACGTCCCAGGAATCCTCTGACTTGTTTTTTAGTTTTTGGAGGAGGCATTTCTTGGATGGCCTTGACCTTGTCAGGATCAACCTCAATCCCTTTTTGGCTGACGATGAACCCTAAAAGTTTCCCTGAACGGACACCGAAGGTGCATTTGTTGGGATTCAAGCGGAGTTTGTACTTTCTCAACCGCTCGAATAGCTTTGACAGGTGGGTCACATGCTCCTCTTCTGTTTTAGATTTTGCAATCATATCATCGACATATACCTCGATTTCTTTGTGTATCATGTCATGAAACAGAGTAGTCATGGCCCTTTGATAGGTTGCCCCGGCGTTCTTCAATCCGAACGGCATTACCTTGTAACAAAAGCTGCCCCATGGGGTGATGAAGGAAGTTTTCTCCATATCTTTCGGCGCCATTTTGATTTGATTATATCCCGAGAACCCATCCATGAAGGAGAAAACTTTGAACTTTGTTGTACTGTCTACCAGCATGTCAATGTGCGGTAAAGGAAAGTCGTCCTTTGGACTAGCCTTGTTCAGACCTATGTAATCGACGCACATTCTGACTTTTTCGTCCTTTTTTGGAACACGTACGATATTGGCTAACCATTGAGGATATTCTGACGTCGCGAGGAAACCCGCGTCAATCTGTTTTTGTACCTCCTCTTTGATTTTGATGGCCATGTCCGGGTGAGTCCATCTCAACCTCTGCTTTACTAGCGGACATTCTGATTTCAATGGTAAATGATGTTCCACGATGCTGGTATCCAACCCTGGCATGTCCTGATAGGACCAAGCAAACACATCGGGAAATTCTCTGAGAAGCTTTATCAAACTCTCTTTGGCAGTTGGACTAAGCAGTGCCCCAATCCTGATTTCTTTTCTCTCTTTTTATGAACCCACATTGATCGTTTCCAATGGCTCTTTGTGAGGTTCAATGGACCTTTCCTCTTGTCGGAGTAATCGGGAGATCTCTTCTGGAATTTCGTCGTCAACTTCTTCCTCAGCACCAAATACCGGGAACTCAAAGTTAGGGGAAGGCATCAGATCGTATGTTTCAACGGGGTTTAAAACAAGTAATCTGCATGACGTGATGATTTGTGTTTAGAAGAGATAGAGAAAATGCAAGTGTTTACAGTGTATTTTTTTTTTGAAAAACTGCTTGTTTATTTTGAATTGTTTTTTAGGATTACCATTTTCTGAGAAAAGCGAAAAGAGAAAACAACAATTAATGCGGAGATTACAGAACGACATTATTTTATTTATGAACAAGTCGATTCTTGAAACTACAGCCCTATAAAACAAAACTTTGTCGCTTTGGGCAAAGCGAAGAGGTAAATTTACAGAAAGTGAGCCCTATCAAAACAGCCGTTTCACCTGGGCAGGGTGAAAGGTTAAAGTAAAGACGACAATTACTTAGAATTATGAACAATATTTGGAACATCGACAACAACCCATTGGCGGCGAACTCCTCGGTGAATCACAAAGTCTGGTACCTTCCTTGATTTGTCTTTAGAAATGACGCTGATTTCTGGCGAAGCAGGATCATTGGAATCTGTCTCCCAGGCAGAGTTGTCGTAGGAGGATTCCTCTGTTGTATTTTGCATAGTATTTGTACTCTCAGGTATATCTCCCCGTCGAGTTGGCTGGATGTCTTCGAGCCTGATACGAGAGCTTTCGGGAGCGGTGTACTTGACCATGAAGTCAAATTTTCCACTTGGTTGTCCTAAGGTGTCCCACACTTCTTTGGAACTGGAGGAGTCATCTCTCTCGATTACGTTGACCTCAGGAAAAGCGTAGTTGATAAATTCTAGTCCGGCGAGCTTTGCCAATTCATCGTCGTACTGGATATTTTCTGAATGACCTAAGTGTTGATCCTATGACATGGTGGGGACGCAGGTATTCTTTTCAATGATGCTCAGCTGATTTTCATTGTTCGGCTGATTTTCTTACCCCGGGTCTCTTGGGTACGGCTGCCAGATAGGCAGGCCATCCATTGGGCCGTAGTAATCATGGTCAAAGTTGTCTTTCATCAGAGTGTCCTCCTCTAATGAGTTTTGTGGAGCACGACATCCTTCAGGATCACAATCTCCGTATATCATTTTGACATCTGACCTCGGTATAAATCTCGGACTCTGTGCGGGATAGCAAAAGGGCGTAGGCACCTCTTCCTAAGACATATAATTGTCCTCGGTGAGATAGGACTTCCATTCCTCATCCGTATCAGAGGAATCTCCCTCGTTGCTAGTATGGACTGTTTGAGGTACTGGGTGAAGGAAACCTCCACTATGGAAGAAGTCCTGAATGGGATGAAGACTTTCATCGTTAGCAGCTGTCTGGGTGCAGGTTGCAGAAAAACCAAGACCCTTCTTTGTTTTATTATCAGTAGGAATGATAAGCTATCCCCATCCTTTTGCATTGTTATTCTCGATCACTTTGAGAGCATCTCTGTATGAGGAAATCGAGGTTCCTTTCTCTGATTGATTCTCATTGCTCACCGACAGTGCTTGGAACTGAGTTCCAACAACCTCCTCGGGTTCTACACAAGTAGATAATGACAAGTTACTCACGATCAAGGCTTGTTCTCCATAGACCGTGACGAGTTGATTGTTCTTGACGAACTTCAATTTCTGGTGCAGTGTCGAAGTGACTGCCCCAGCCTAGTGTATCCAAGGTATTCCTAATAAGCAACTATATGTTGCCCGGATGTCCATGACCTGGAAAGTGATTAGGAAAGTGTGAGGACCAATAGTTATGGGAAGGTCAACTTCACCGATAACTGCTTTCCGAGACCCGTCAAATGCTTTGACGATGACCTCACTGCCCTCATCGTGGTCCCTTTGAATGATAGTCGCATCAAAGTGGACTTCGGCATAACGTTGATGGCCGATCCTGTGTCTACCAGTACGCTTGCTAAAGCATCGTCCTAGCAATTAACTGTGAGATTGAGCGCCATGTTGTGGCTTTTGCCCCCCTCTGGTAAATCCTCATCACTGAATCCCAAGTTGTTGTAGGAAGTGATGTATGATGCTATCGAACTGTAGTATTGACACATCCTGTTCCACAAAGGCCTGCTCTAAGACTTTCTGTAGAGCCTCTCTGTGGGCTTCGGAACTGAGTAAAAGTGATAGCACTGAGATCTTTGAAGGAGTTTGTAACAATTGATTAACAATGTTGTATTCACTCTTTTGGATGAGCGTCAGCATCTTATCGTCGTTCTTTGAAAGGTCGGGATTAATGGATTGACCGACTGGTGGATTAGGAGCTTCTGTCTGAAGTTCCTTTTCTCTGTTAGGCTCTCCAACCCCTCGGTTGAAGATTCGACCGCTCTGTGTTACTCAACTGATGTCTGCAATATTCACGACGGAGTGTAATGGAATTTCCTTTCCATTCTCAATTATTGTTGCACCGTGTTTGTAAGGGATTGCCTTAGCTGATTCATACGGTAATGGTCCCGGTAGATAAATAACTACAGGAGCCTTCTGATTTTTCTGACTGTCGTAAGTAACTTCAACCACTTCCTGGCTAAGAACCTTTGATTCGTCCAGTAGAGGGATGATGGTACCAACATCCTTGTTCTGTTGATGATCAGAGATTATGACAACGCCTCAAATTTGATCCGCGAAGTAGTCCGGCGTCCAGTTGATTGGCTCGGGACTCGGACACGGGTAAATCTCTTTACGATCCAACTGACCATGAAGGGCTGCCCGCACAAGGTAGCATCCTTGGTTATTCTCTGAGCAGACTCTACAACGTTTATAGTTGTGTGGTGGCACCTATCCACGTCCCCTTTGAATGCAGTGCAACCTTACTAGGTCTATTTCCATAGATCGGACATCCTGACTTTGACGCCGAGTAGGGTTTCCATTAAGCACACTGATTTGTTGCGTGTCTTCATCCAGATAGATTGGAAGCCGCCAGTGGTTTAATTAGTGTTGTAAAGTTCAATGAACGAGAGTGCACCCTTGGTTACTCTCACAACATCCTTTACAGCTCAGATAATCATGTGAAGTGAGAAAACCGAGTTGGACCTGCCTGGCATTTAACTCCACCAAGCTGGTATTCATCAGACGAATATCAAAGATTTGAATCATGTTAATATGATAAGGATTTCTATCATGGTAGTCCTGGATCCATCCAAGATCCATCTGACACTGGAGAGCCTCTTTAACAAAAGAGCATCCCTGTTTGTTTACCGAGCAAGTCAGACATGAATTGTAATCGTGTCGCGGAAGATTATGATGCTGGCTTTTCCTTGAGTGCATCGCCACCAAGTTGACATTCATTGCACGGATGTCGTGGTTCTGAATGATGTTGGAATTCATATAGGTCATGTTGACTCTACGAACTCGATGCTCTTGGATCCATCTGAGATCCAACTGTTCCTGTAGAGCTGATTGCACCACAGAATATCCCTGATTGTTTTTAGAGTAGATATCACACTGGTGTTAGTTATGAGGTGGCACATGGCCATATCCTCTCTGTCTACAATGCATCTTAACCAGGTTGGCCCTTAATAAGAGTACATCATGAATTTGATAGATGTTGTTAGATTCTCCCTCTATCAAATTGACTGTAGCTTTCTCATGTTGAGGCAGCGGGTTTGTGAGAACATTCGGATTCGTATCTTTGAAAGATAAGACCCCGCTCCTAACAATCTTTTGTACGTCAGATTTGAAACCGAGACAGTTTTCTATGTTATGCCCTGGTCCTCCTTGATGATAAGGGCGAGTCTGATTCGTTTTGAACCAAAAAGGAAAATTTTCCGGTACTGTAAGAGGAGACTTTGTTTGGATGTGTCCCTTGACCAGTAATAATGGAAACAGTTCCGCGTACAACATCGGTATAGGGTCGAACCCTGGTGGTCGCGTTGTACGGTTGTTGTTGTACGGAGGATGAGTCTGCTGAAGAGACTGTTGTGTCCTTTGCTAAAGTTGCTGTTGGTTCAGTTGGCTCTGCGCAACCTGAGATTGATACGTAGGAATAGGCGTGGGATTGATAGCAGGAGTTACAGCTGCTACTGGTTGATATCGTCGCCTTTGCTTTTCGAGAGAGATATTCCCGATATCCTGCTCTTTTTTCTTAGGGAGAGCACTACCGTATCATTTCGTACTACTTGATGATCCAGCGTCTTTTACTAAACGTCCTTCCCGGACTGCTTCCTCAAGACGAACCCCCACGCCCACCATCTCGGTGAAGTCACTGGGCGCACTGGCGACCATTCTGTCGTAGTAAAATGAGCTTAAGGTCTTTAAGAAGATCTTTGTCATCTCTTTTTCCTTGAGAGGTGGAGAAATCTGAGCGGCAATTTCACGCCATCTCTGAGCGTACTCCTTAAAGGTTTCCTTGTCCTTTTGTGACATCGATCTGAGTTGATCTCTGTCTGGTGCCATGTCCAAATTGTATTTATATTGTTGAACGAAAGCAGCGCCAAGATCTCTGAATGTGCCGGTCGTAGCGCGATTTAAACCCATGTACCATTTTAATGCGGCACCGGTTAAACTATCCTGAAAGTAGTGAATCAGTAGCTCCTGGTTCTTTGTCTGAGCTGACATTCGCCGAGCGTACATCACTAAATGGCTCTGAGGGCAAGAGTTACCCTTCTACTTTTCAAAGTTGGGCACTTGGAACTTGTGTGGAACTTTCACATTGGGGACCAAGCAAAGGTCCGCGACGTCCTTTCCAAATAGATCCTGACCGCGAAGGGCCTGCAGTTCTTTCTGCATTTCCAGGAATTGTTCCTGGAACTCATTCATTCTATCGAACATGCTGTCATTTCCACCAGAAGGTATCTTTGGAATCTGTCCTTCCGGGACAGTGTGTACCACGGGTGGTGGTATAGTCATTATGGCCGAGACCCTCAATGCCTCCCGAAGTTTGTAACCTTCAGGAGTTGCTGCCATGCCCCTGGCATCTTTGCTTTCTCGAAGTTTGTAACCTTCAGGCCCAGCGGTTCCAGCTGCGATTCCCTGATCCTTAGCGATCGGCAGAACATATCCTTCCTGGATATACTTCTCCACTATGGATCATACTTCCCCTGGCATCTTGTGCCTAGGATCATACTTCTCCACTATGGGCGTTGATGTGATCTCTGAGATCACAGTCTTTGGTTGTTGCATCTGAGCTTCTACTAGAGCTTGCATGTTGTTATGAAGCTTTCTCAGATCCTCTTTCAGAGTGTCGATCTCTTCTCTCAACTCTCTGTTCTCTTCCACGAGATCATCCATCTTTTTCTGACGATTGGCCCGAGTATTGTACGAATGAGACAGTTTAACTCTAGAATCGAGACGCAAACGTGAGATTCGTAGGTAAGAAGAATGCGTTTATGAGAATGATGAATGCAATGATTATTAATTATTTTTGTTTATTCAAAGTAAACTGCGACAATTAGATTGCAAATATCAAACAGTGGGGAAACCCCGTTTTATTGAATTTAAAGGATTGCGGAAATGGAAATACAGTAGATTAAAAAGTGCTGGAAAAGGAAATCTAAACTAATGGATCCTGAGTCCTCTTTGAAGAGAGCTCAGGTGCTGGTTCGGGTGCTTTCCTTTTCTTTGACCGGGGCTCTTGGGCCGTTGTCGGGTTGTCATTCCTTTGCCAAGTGAAAGGAGCGAGCAAATTCCTTTGGTCATCCTAATTTTCTACAACATGTTGCTCTAAAATCTCAATCAGAGCATCCTTTTCTTTTAACAGCTGTTGTATTTTCTTACATTCCACATTGAGAATACGGTATTTGTTCCTCCAAGACCTCTTCTCCTGCTGAACTTTGCTGAGAGTAACCTGAAGTTTTTCTGTCTCAGACATGAAATAAAGGGCAGAGTCCCTTAATGGAAGAACTTTCTAACGAGGGTAAAGCATTCTCAGCTTGAGAGCTCTAGTTTGTACCTAGTGGAGATAAGGCTCCAACGAGACACAGTCTGGATTTCCTAGAGACTCTCATCCTTTCCTACGAACGTGTTTCCAAGCGTGCACTATTTCCATCTTTAGTGCCCTATCATTTTCTCCTTCCTTGAAGAAAATACCTTCCAGATGAGCATTTCGCGGGACATGCCTCATCGGGTATCCAAATTGACGACGAACTAACACTGGATAATAGTTGATTCCCCCCTTAGTTCCTATAAGGGGTACATTTGGGAAATTTCCACAATGGTCAATGAACCTGATCCCGTCGTAGATTCGATTGTACCAATCGATGTCAGAGTTGGTAAGAGACATGATTCTCTGCGACCAACGTAAAGTATTTTTTTGATCCCAAAATGCAGCAGACTTGGGCAAATGGTAAGTGAACCATTTATATAGTAGGGGAACACAGTGTCGCGGCCGGACAAAAAATTTTCGAGTCGCCGTCATATTTTTTAAGTGAAAATAATGATAAACCTAATATCTTAATCCTAAGGTAGAGATTCCTACGGTTCGGGAGTCGGTTAAGTGAATGGAAGGTGTTAGGCACCCCTCACTTCCATTGTACTCAATGGGATCCACCTTTGAATTTAGGGTATATTTGTTTGTCTAAGTTATAGGAAACCCTAAGTTTTTTATTAATTATACTCGCTAGGGTTGGTTTGCAACCCTATGCCTACGTACCCTCAATTTGAAGGATCAGAGTAACCGTAGTTCACCTCCCCTATTCCTATCCCCTAATCCTATTCCTAAATCCCAAAACCTAACCCTAAACCCCAATCCACTATTTATACTCTTAGATAAAGAGTTCTATCCCTTAAATCTAGTGTTTATACTCCTAGATAAGGAGTTATATCCCTTAAATCCCTATCCATTGTTTATACTCTCGGAGGAAGAGTTTTATCCCTTAATCCTTTTATTTATACTCTCGAATATCAAGAGTGATATCCCTAAATCCTTATCCCCTATCCCTTATTTAGGCTCTCGGACCAAGAGCTTTATCCCTTAATCCTTTTATTTATACTCTCGGATATCAAGAGTTCTATCCCTTAACCCATCCTTTATTTAGGCTCTCGGGCCAATAGCTTTATCCCTTAATCCTTTTATTTATACTCTCGGATATCAAGAGTTATATTCCTTATCTCATCCTTTATTTAGGCTCTCGGACCAAGAGCTTTATCCCTTTAATTAAATCCTTTGAAAAAAAATCCCTTAAACAACCTTTTAAAAACCAATTTCTAAATACTAAAAAAGGTCAAATAATTCATTATGACAAAAGCAAAATTAATCCAAAATAATGCCTGAATTCCAAAAGTTCCTAAAAAACAATATTTATATCCCAAGAATAATTTATTTTTTATCACAATCCCATATTTATCTTTTTTTTTTTAAAAAAAACAATTTTCCTAAAAACAAATCCTTTATAAAATTTTATTTACATAAGTTATAAAAAACATAATTACCACCACATCTAAATGAAAATTAAGAATTTAAATTAAATAATAAAAGAACAAAAAAAACCTAAATTAACAAATTAAATAAAAATATTTTTTACAACTTAAATCAAGGAATTTATTCAATTGTGATTTTTTAATAAAAGAGATAAAAAATAAGTTTAACAAAATAAAAAACAAAAATCCCCAAAATAATCCCTAAATCCTCAATTTTATCCTAAATTCATATTTTTTTAAAATTTCCTAATTAAACATAAAACCCAATTAATAATTAAATTAAATTATGTAAAATAATTTAAATAATTAAATTGATTACCAGGGAGGTGTGATTTGTATTCAGTGAGCAAATGGGCTTGGAATAGGGGTGTGAGTAGTAATTAGGGCGCAGGGCCCATTTACCAAAAACCCCAAATCCGCCAAAAAATTCCACGGCAGAGAGGGTTTGACCACTGACCCTCTTCACACCACACGATGATGATCTTATTGACCAAGTCTCACGTGTCTCCCGCCTTTGATCTTGTTTACTAATTCCAATCAGCGATCCAGATTTAAAGTTGCCATGGACTCTTTGTGGACGCGCACGTACGGGCACACCTGTTGACTCCCAAAGTCCCTCTCATCTAGCGTCCTTAGTGAAGCCACTTGTCATGAATTGAAGGGAAGGTCTGGGAGGTACTTAACCCTCACCTCCTTCAGACTCTCTCATTTCTCCATATCTCTTGCTCAGATTTTAATTTCCTAATTCTGCGCAAACTAGGGTTTCTCAAATTGGGGAAGACGACCCTTTTGGTAAGTTACTCCTACGTTCTTTAACCGAACAGGCGTTACCTTGTGACAAAAAGTCGAATTGTTTCTTGACTTCTTCCCTTGGTTATCCACTTGCCTTGGACATAGCAAGGGACTTATTATTATTTTAAGGAAAAAGTAAATTACTTCGAAACAAAAATCGTCTCAGAAATCCCTATGGTTATCCACTTGTTGAAATTAGGCATTCCTTTCTTCCTCTTCCATTGTAGCCATATGGTCCCCAATTCCAAATCCCACGCCATGGAAATTGTCTTCTAATCCTTCATTAGTCGGTTTGTAACCCAGCCCAAACAAGTCCTTCTCCTCAGGTGACTCCCATTGTTTGCCCCAGTTTGTCATGTCTTCCTTACTAATAAGGAATTCATCCCCCATCTCTTCCATGGCGTTGACTGTTGCCCCAATGTGCCCCAGTAACGCATTATCTCCCAGATTTGGATCTTCAGGGTCTATAACACTGACATCATTTTCCTTTGAGTTTTTTTCGGGGTACCCCTTATTGTTATGTTAGTCGGAGGATGACTGCCCAATCTTTCCTATCTTTAAACCGTTCTCAATCCTCTCTCCAATGATAACCAAGTCAGTGAATCCCGTTGAGACTGCCCTAATCATCCTTTCATAGTATAGTCCTTGCAGAGTTCCCATGAATGTATCTACTAGCTCGCTTTCCCGCAATGGAGGTTGAACACGAGAGGCTAGCTCCCTCCATCTCTGGGTGTACTCCTTGAAAGATTCGTTCCCTTTTTGAGACAAGTTTTGTAATTGTATGCAATCAGGGGCCATGTCTACATTATATTGTATTGCCTTATAAAGGCACTTGCCAGATCCTCCCAGTTCTTGATGTAAGTCCTTTCCAGTTGCATGTACCAATCCAAGGATGCCCCACTAAGGCTGTCTTGGAAAACATGCATCATCAGCTTTTCATTTTTAGCATGAGCCCCCATATTTCGGGAAAACATCCGGATGTGATTTTTGGGACAACTAACTCCTTTATACATCTCGAAGTTAGGTGTCTTAAACTTAGGAGGCATGACCACATCGGGCACCAGACACATTTCCAAAGCATCCACTCCAAAAACATTGAGTCCCTCCACGACCTTTAATCTTTCCTCAAGTGTTTTGTACTTATCATCAATCCCTCTCCTTTCCCTAACAGTGGTTCCTTTATTTTCGAAGGCCACTTGTCTTGGATTTTCACCCTCGTATGCGTAGTTCTCCCGTGGAGTAGGTCTGTAAGTAGTACGAGGTGCCCCATTGGAAATATGTGGAGAGACGGTTCCATCGAGAGGTTAGTTAACAGTTTTGTGCTTAGTAGTTTCAGTCTCCTCATGTTCTAGATCATGGACAAACCCTAGTAGGGTGTTATTGTCTTCAACATAGGAGTTAGGAGTAGGAACCTTCCTTCGATGGGTTGACTTGGTTCTTCTGGCTATCAAATTCTGGACGGCAAGTATTAGTTGATCAATCTGGCTTTTCATTTCTTCCACGTTCTCCTTGACAGTATCCATTTATCCTCTTAGAGTGACCATATCTTTCCCCGTCTGATCCATAACTTTCCTTTGGTACGCTCGAGTGTGAGGTCGGGAAGTCAGATTGTTATGCCTGAGATGAAGTTTGAAAAAAAAAATGATTTTTTCCTTATATTGAATGCATGTTGGTGATGAATGTATGAATATGCATGCTGTATGCTAAATGATTTTTAAAAATTTTATTTGGGGGGAATTTCAAAATCCATTGTAGTCATAGATGAATATATCCAAAGGATGAAACCCATACACCTAGAATATCAAATCCAAATCCATTAGCCAATCCCAAATCCAAAATGCCTTATAACAATAATTCCTCGGGAACAACCCAAAACAATAATCCCAATATGGAAGCTCCTGAACTTAAGAAGGCGTAAACTAAGTGGATGCCCCCAATTCCTTCTTCAAATGAGCTTTAAACTCCTCCAAGTATCCTTTCTTAAGCCCTTGCACTGTAGTGAGATGATGGATCTTCAAGGGGTACATCTGAGTTTTTTTTTAAGCTTGACCATTTTTCTTTTTATGTTTTTTTTTGTTGCTTTTTCTTTCCCCTTTTTTTTATGCCCTTTGTAAGTTTTTTTTCTTGTAAATCCAAGTATAGCGTAAGAGCTAGTTGAAAATCGTTGAAGGGGAAGTCACGTAGAGGAGGATTGTGCAAGAGTAGTTATGGCCTCTACCTTTCTAGGAGTCCCTAAGAGATCGAGGATCCTTCCATGCTTGTGTATAACCATCCCTTGGGCAGATTTGGCATTAAGTCTTAAAGGCCTTTGAGACTTTGTAAATCAACACTTAGCATTCTGATGCGTAGGGTAGCCCTTTTATTTGAATCAATCTTTCCCATATTCCTACAACACATCTTGAAATTCCCCACAAAAATGCATATATGCAAAAGAGTTTTTAAATGCATGATGACATAGACACCTTGTTCTTTGGTTAAATGTTCTTTGGGTTAGGGTAAGGTGAAAATGCAAGCATGACCCTAACTAGGTAGGCTCCCTATAATAGGTTTAGATCTAAAGCTTGTATACCCAATCCCCTCACATGTAGGTTATAAAAATTTGGACAGCATAACAACCCCAACATGTTCAGACTATACCCTTGTTTTACCATGAGAAGGAGCAAGCCTTCCTACGGTAATCCTTCGGGATGAGTCTCATTTGGGGTAGGAGCCTAGTAACAGCCCTTGAGGGTTGAATACATAGGGTCTCCATAGATTGGTGTGGGGTAGGTTAAAGGTTCTCAGAGTCACGGACTACATCCAAATCATTCCACTACGTCAGGGGCTAGCCCTTTCGTGAGGATGACTTTGGAAGGATCTACTCTGAGTGTGGCATCAATGCATTGTTGGGGATGTCGCATCCCCCCCCCCCAAAAAAAACATTTTCGTTCCACTTTATGTTCTAGGGTTATCCTCCAAGCTTTGGGTTTTAGCTTCACTCATTTTTTTTGTTTGCCCTAATCCCTTGTATAATGACAAAATAAAAAACAAAGGGTTAAATAAAAAAAAACATAACAATAAAATAAAAACAAAATAAAAACATCCAAGACAAACAAATCCCTAAATCCTAAGGCTAGGAAGGACTCTCTCTAGGAAGGATTCCCCAACAGAGTCGCCAGCTGTCGCGGCGGTCAAAATTATTCGAGCCGCCATCATATTTTTTAAGGGATAATAATGATAAACCTAATATCTTAATCCTAAGGTAGAGATTCCTACGGTTCGGGAGTCGGTTAAGTGAAGGGAAGGTGTTAGGCACCCCTCACTTCCATTGTACTCAATGGGATCCACCTTTGAATTTAGGGTATATTTGTTTGTCTAAGTTATAGGAAACCCTAAGTTTTTTACTAATTGTACTCGCTAGGGTTGGTTTGCAACCCTATGCCTACGTACCCTCAATTTGAAGGATCAGAGTAACCGTAGTTCACCTCCCCTATTCATATCCCCTAATCCTATTCCTAAATTCCAAAACCTAACCCTAAACCCCAATCCACTATTTATACTCTTAGATAAAGAGTTCTATCCCTTAAATCTAGTGTTTATACTCCTAGATAAGGAGTTATATCCCTTAAATCCCTATCCATTGTTTATACTCTCGGATGAAGAGTTTTATCCCTTAATCCTTTTATTTATACTCTCGGATATCAAGAGTGTTATCCCTAAATCCTTATCCCCTATCCCTTATTTAGGCTCTCGGACCAAGAGCTTTATCCCTTAATCCTTTTATTTATACTCTCAGATATCAAGAGTTCTATCCCTTAACCCATCCTTTATTTAGGCTCTCGGACCAAGAGCTTTATCCCTTAATCCTTTTATTTATACTCTCGGATATCAAGAGTTCTATCCCTTATCCCATCCTTTATTTAGGCTCTCGGACCAAGAGCTTTATCCCTTTATTTAAATCCTTTGAAAAAAAATCCCTTAAACAACCTTTTAAAAACCAATTTCTAAATACTAAAAAGGGTCAAATAATTCATTATGACAAAAGCAAAATTAATCCAAAATAATGCCCGAATTCCAAATAGTTCCTAAAACACAATATTTATATCCCAAGAATAATTTATTTTTTATCACAATCCCATATTTATCTTTTTTAAAAATAAAAAAAAAACAATTTTCCTAAAAACAAATCCTTTATAAAATTTTATTTACATAAATTATAAAAAACTTTATTACCACCACATCTAACTGAAAATTAAGAATTTAAATTAAATAATAAAAGAACAAAAAAACCTAAATTAACAAATTAAATAAAAATAGTTTTTACAACTTAAATCAAGGAATTGATTCAATTGTGATTTTTTAATAAAAGAGATAAAAAATAAGTTTAACAAAATAAAAAACAAAAATCCCCAAAATAATCCCTAAATCCTCAATTTTATCCTAAATTCCTATTTTTTTAAAATCTCCTAATTAAACATAAAACCCAATTAATAATTAAATTAAATTATGTAAAATAATTTAAATAATTAAATTGATTACCAGGGGGGTGTGATTTGTATTCAGTGAGCAACTGGGCTTGGAATAGGGGTGTGAATAGTAATTAGGGCGCAGGGCCCATTTACCAAAAACCCCAAATCCGCCAAAAAATTCCATGGTAGAGAGGGTTTGACCACTGACTCTCTCCACACCACACGATGATAATCCTATTGACCAAGTCTCACGTGTCTCCCGCCTTAGATCTTGTTTACTAATTCCAATCAGCGGTCCAGATTTAAAGTTGCCATGGACTCTTTGTGGACGCGCACGTACGGGCACACCTGTTGACTCCCGAAGTCCCTCTCATCTAGCATCCTTAGTGAAGCCACTTGTCATGAATCGAAGGGAAGGTCTGGGAGGTACTTAACCCTCACCTCCTTCAGACTCTCTCATTTCTCCATCTCTCTTCTCTCTCTAACTCACTCTTTCTCTCTCTAAAACCTCTCCCTTCTCTCTTCTCCTTTCCGTCGCCGGTGGGCCTCCGGCCACCGCGCGTAACCCTCCAAACCCAGTTTCCGGTGCCGAAAACCTCGAACCTTCACCCTTTTCCACCGTGTTCTTCTGGGTTCAAGGTGAACCCTAAGAACCCTACGGTTTTTGGGAAGAACCCTAGCCCCAAAACCCAGCAACACTCACAACCCCGATGAACCCTAACCCTAAGCCTGATGAACCCTAACCCTATTATCAAACAAAACCCAGAATTTTCCTACGTTCTTCAGGGTTCGTAAAGAACCTTAAGAACCCTAACCCATGAACCCTAATAACCCAAGAACCCTAAACCTAAAATTTCCAAAAACCCAAACACACCACCAAAAATAATCGAGTAATCAAAGCTAAGTTATCTTCCTTGCCGTTATACTGGTAGTAATTTGTCCTATTGTCTCTATCACTTTTTTCTCCTCTAATCTCCTTTTTTATTTTGCAGGTAGACGCAAGATTTGTCGCTCTGGGTTCGTCCTCCAAGCCCCTCTCCGTCCAGCCCCAACGTTTCTTTTTCTTCGTTTTTTATAAGCTTAAAAATTAGGTTAGATTAGATTTCCGTTTTAGCAAGTTTTGATGTACTTTCATTATCTGATTTGATTTTACTGTACAATTAGAAATAGGTTTGTAATTTTTGATTTGATTTATGTACTCGTTTTGTACCAAAATTGATTGAGGAAAATTAAAGGACAATGATTCGTTTTGATTTGCTCAGATTTTAATTTCCTAATTCTGCGCAAACTAGGGTTTCTCAAATTGGGGAAGACGACCCTTGTTGACCAACAAAAATTAAAATAATAATAAAATAAAACAAACAAAAATAATAATAGGCTAAATAACCCCCTAAATAATTAACCATAAAAATAAAAAAATGAAAATTCTATTATTGCTAATAATGATCGACTTAATTAAAAAATAATAATAATAATAATAATAATAAAACATAATATAAAAGCCATACTACTCATACTAATAAATAAATAGTAAATAAAACAAAACAAGAATACATAATCAATAACCGGAATAAAAATAAAAAATGATATCTTAATTTGAATTATTTAATAAAAACAACATCCCTAATTTAACAACCAGACAAACAAGTATTGAATTCGCAAAAATCCCTCCCAAAAGACTACTAATAATAAAATGATAGAAATTATTAATCCTAAATATAATGTCTTACGATCATAAAAAAAAACCCAAATCTTTTCTAACAAAAATAAAAATCATAATTAATTCTATCGTAAAAATCTAAAATAATAAATTGAAATGAAATCCCCAATAAATTTAAAAGAAGACTCTACTTCCTACTATTAAAAATAAATTGATCAAAAAATAAAATTAAACTTAAAAATTTTAAATCCTCACTAAACATGGAAGAACCCCTTATATAAACCCAAACCCCAAAATAGGCCCAAAAGTACCAACAAACCCCAAAACTTAATGACATTCAGATGACACCCCCTTGACAACACAAAATCCCTAAAAACAATGAAAAAACACTAGTCAAAATTTAGGGTACTACACACAGCATGTGATCATTCCTCCATTATACAAATTCCTTAAGTGTACCGAATGATACGCATCTGCGAGTAAGGTCGGTACGGAGTTTCCGATCAGGAAAATCTTAATGGCGTTGATATCTACAAAGTTATCGATGTTGGGAAACAAAAATAACCCATAGGTGAGCAAAACAAAGATGCTCTCGAAAGCGGCCACGTTCCCTATACTAGCAAAGTACAGGGCTTTCTTTATCAAGAACTGGGCTGGCAAACCCTGGATGCCACCCTTAGTGGTCATGTGAGTCCTGACTTCTGACTCATCCAAATAGATTGCTCTTGCAATGGTCTGATCCTTTGGAATTTCTTCCAGTCCAGAAAAGGGAGCTTGATCAGTGATATGTAAATCAGTCAGGTGAGAATACTCCTCCAGCGTTGGTGCAAGCTGATAATCTGGAAATGTGAAACAGTGATAGACTGGATCGTAGAACTGGATTAGCGTGGACATGATTCCTTCAATTACGTGGACCCTTAACAAGGAAAGCAGTCCTCCATACTTGGCTCTGAAATCCTCGTGGTTGGTTATCATTCTCGCTAAACCTCTCAAATCCTCTAACTTTGGAACCATGAAGGTATACTTATGAGTTTTCCTTCTACCAAAATCCATTAGCGCAATCTCCTTTCTCTGACATTTGCAATCATTGTCTTAGTTTAATTTGAAAAAGAGAGACTAGAAGAGAAGATTTTTCTTTGTTTTGATGTTTTTTAAATGAATGCGTGAATGCAGTACACAAAAACATAGAAAGAACATGGGGTCAAAGGGTCGGTGTCATGAAGTCAAGCGGATCATTGACCCCTCTGGTGATTTTTTGTCTACTAAAACCTCTCAAATACTGGTGATTTTTTGTACCTGTCCGCAAAATCATTGACCCCTCTGGGATAACAACAGCAAGCGGATCGCCAGCGAGCTGATGTATCCTGGAGTGATCTCAGATGAGGGTAGTATCGCGTGACAACTATTTCTGATAGCTTCCGCACTATAAAATGGCTTAAGTCTACTAAAAACCTCAGCTTCTCAGATAACCCAGTCGACCACATTACTTTTAACAACCGAAGTCGTATAGGCAATGTATCTGCAAAGGGAGTCTCCACTGAGTTTGATGGTCGATCGGGGGCTCTTAACTAGAATTCACTCCCAGCAAGATTACCCGCATTGCCATCACCTATCTTAGGTGTATACTCAATCTTTCCACATGCGGCATCACACGCATTCCCATTAGCAGAAAAATAAACACAGATATCAATTAGGAAAAGCAGTATATATATTTGTCTTAATCATCCTAGACCTCTAGTCTTATAATCCTATGTAGACAATGACTCCCCAGCAGAGCTATCATTTCTGTGATGCGAATTTAGGGTTTCCTCCCTTGGAAAAGCAAGAAAGAATGCCTCCCACTGTGGTCGCCATTCTGCTGTGGCATTTCTTTAAGATTTCTATCTAAGAGATGGGAAGAGATAAGGACCGTCCCCAGCAGAGTCGCCATTTTTATGTAGCGCGAGTTTTTGCATGGTTGTGAAGCACTATCGCTTTGGGGTACTACATTTCAATTCATTTTTTATCCTATTGAAGCTGATGAAGGAAGGGAAATAGATGTCTCCAATTAACCCTGCTTGCAAACTGAGTTTAAATAGATGACTGTTGGTTTACAGATGCTATAAAGATTTTGGGTCTCTCTTAGGTTATTTTGTTACAAAAAATAGTGTCTGGGCTATTGGTAGGATGTTAGGACTGATGCTTTTTGATTGATGTATGAAGGTACGGGATATTGGGTTTTTGATTAGTATGCTCGCTAAGATTTTTCAATCTTATGCCTACGTATTCCCGTTTAACGAAACAAGGAAATCAGAGCGATCGTAGTTCCTCCTATTCTATGGGAGGAAAAAGGTTGTTTTGGTGTCTTGTTCAAAGCCCAAGACGTGAAGCTAAATGTGGTTTGTATCTTGTTTGAAGCCCAAGATATGAAGCTAAAAGGTTTTGACTTTAGAGAGAATATGCCATCTCTAAAGGGGGATATTTGGTCTATTTGTCGCAACTGTTGGGTGACTGATTATAAAGGAGAATTACTTTAACTGGGATATGTGAATCCAACAATGCCATAATTTCCTTTATAGGGGATTTTTAACCTGAAGGAGAAGACTTTAACTCAGTTTAGAGCAATGCCATCTTTCCTTAGGAATTTCTCATGCTAAAAGAGGGACAGTGGCGTGGATGTAAATAATCCAGAGGCTTGCCACTTACAACGATTAGATGAAGGGAAAAGGAGTTGTTGATGTTTGTATACTGTGAACGAGGCACATATTTTGATGCTAACAGGTTCATTGACTCAACCGGGGTTTTCTTATACAAAGCCTAAGAGGATGCTATTAACCCAACAAGAGGGTGTTTTTATGTGTCTCGTACGAAGCCCGAGAGAGAGGCTAAACGGGGTTGACTCAACAAGAGAGTGCTAACAAGTGACTAACTCAACAAGAGAGTTCTTTTATATGTCTTGTACGAAGCCCAAGACGGAGGCTAAAAGGTTTTGACTCCACATGAGGGTCTTTTATACTCAACAAGAGAGTGGTTTTGTATCTCGTACGAAGCCCGAGATGGAGGCTGAAAGGGAAGTGACTCAACAAGAGAGTCTTTTATACTCAATAAGAGAGTGATTTTTATCTCGTACGAAGCCCGGGGTAGAGGCTAAAAGGTTTGACTCAACAAGAGAGTCTTTTATACTCAACAAGATAGTGTTTTTGTTTCTCGTACGAAGCCCGAGATAGAGGCTGAAAGGTTTTACTCAACAAGAGAGTCTTTTATACTCAACAAGAGAGTGTTTTTGTATCTCGTACGAAGCCCGAGATAGAGACTGAAAGGTTTGACTCAACAAGAGAGTCTTTTATACTCAACAATAGAGTGTTTTTGTATCTCGTACGAAGCCCGAGATATAGGCTAAATAGGTTTGTGACTCAACAAGAGAGTCTTTTATACTCAACAAGAGAGTGTGGAAAGGTTAGCTCCACTGGGGAGAATCATTATACAAAGCCCAAGAGGAGGCTATTGTGCTGGTGACTGTTTCATTTAGTGACAGGTCTAGTATGTTGGATAAAGAGAAAATCAGTTCTTATGAAGATTAAAGGTAAGGTTGTGCTTTGGGATTGATCAGAGGATCAGGGTTATTTCCTATTCTTTAAGGAAACGGAAAATCCAAAGGGTATTGAGACTGTCCAAGTCTACTGGTGTTTTGGAGAAATTGATTCTCAGGTAGTGAATGGTCTTTGTATGATGCCCAAGAGAAGGCTGGTATGTTAAGGGATGAAGGTCAACCCCTTAACAGGTCTTGACTCAGAAAGACAGCTCTAGCAAATTGATGACTAGGTTCTGTTCCTATACCTGTAGAGGTCTCTGGGTCCTTGTACTAAGCCCAAGAGAAGGTATGAGAGCTTTTAAGAAGCCTAAGGGTCCTTGTACAACGCCCAAGAGGAGGCGGGGATGCTTTTAAGAAGCCTGTGGGTCCCCAAAGCCCGAGAAGCTCAAGACATGCCATTCACCGAGAATAAATCAAGCCAGGAAAGTCTGAGAATTTGGAAGAAACTCAAGAGATGCCATTCATGGAGAAAAGATCATCTCTGGGGAGTTAGAGTTTCTTTGACAATGTCTAAGGGTGACAGTCTGAGAAAGGGTTCACAGAGAATGCTGCCTTTCACGTCTCCATTTTGTTTAACCCCAAGAGGAGGGAAGACTGTGTCTGGTAATCCTATGGGGATCTAGTTTTGTTTGTATTTAAGAGTGACCAACAGGGCTTTACCTAGTGCTAGACGTAGTTGCCGGGGAAAACTCTAAATAACTATACTAGTATTACACAATTGATATTTAACAAGTATATACAAGTTTTTGAAAGAAGACTTACAGTGAGCAGCCCCACAATACAGTTTATATATATATATATATATCAAAGCGGATAAAGAAAGCGGGTAAACACTTACTCGGTTGTAGAGCTTCCATGATGTTTTGTTAGCTTGTTCAGAAAAGAAAGCTTTGATAACAATATTATATTCAAAATCAAAGGAGAAAGTGCTTTGAAAAGATTGTTGGGGCTTACAGCTCAAGGAGAGGCCCAAGGTTTTATCAGTGATTGCACTATTGTTTTGTACAGGGACTTATACAAGTGACTGAGGCCCAAAAAGGTTTTCTGTACAAAGGGATGGGTCTTACGCTCTCTCAAGAGGCCCAAAGGTGTTTAAAGAAAAAGAATGGGGCTTATAACTCGAGGGTAGGCCCAGGTGATTTGTTTTTTTTCGAACTGGCGATCGCGCCGAGGTTTCTTTAACATACTGGGTCTTATACAATGCATTGAGGCCCAAAAAGTTTTGGTTAAAAGGGGGTTGGGTCTTACACTCTAATATAGGCCCAATGATTTATTTTTGTACAAGTGGTGGGGCTTACAGCTCAATGAGAGGCCCAAAAATGGTTTTTGTTTGAGAACGACGATAGCGCCATTGTTTTAAAAATGTACAGAGGGACTTATACAATAAGTGAGGCCCAAAAAAGTTTATGTACAAAAAGGGTTGGGACTTACACTCTATTAAAGGCCCAAAATTGTTTGAAGGTAGGTCTTATAACTCAAGGAGAAGCCCAAAGATTTTTGTGAAAAAGGCGACGATCGTGTCGTACCTTTTGACGGTATCGGGACTTATACAACACACTGAGGCCCAAAAAAGTTTGTATTTACAAAGGGTTGGGTCTTACACTCTACCAAGAGGCCCAAAGTTGTTTGAAAAAGATTTGATGAGGGTTGAATTGATCAAAACCCTAATTTGTTTTCAAAATATATTTTAATTGAATAAAAATTCAATTAAAATGATCAAAATTGTTAAACATGTGGAAAACAAATTGTGATCTTGGATTAATGTTTCAAAAGTTATGTTTCTATCCACAAAATGATTGGAAATCACTAAAATTTGAAAAATCAAGAGGGAGAAAATATTTTAAATGTCAAAAACAATTAAAATATTAATTCTTTACAAAAATATCAATTATATGAAATAAATAATATTTTTGGGATTTTTTGGGAAAATAAAATATTTTAACATTTTTGTGAATTATTAAAAAAAGAACCAACTCAAAATCATTAAAACTCAGAGAGAAATTAATATTTGAATCAATTAAATAAAATCACAAAATTCAAATATTTGAATTTTCAAAAAGGGCGCCAAGAACATGGCAAGAACACGCGCCACCCTCTGTTTCTGCAGATTTGCGTTTTCTATCCAATCTCACTGAATACTTGATGATAACATGCAATCTACATATCAATCTACTCGTTTTTACCTCACGATCATGTCTATGGTCTTTAATTTCATTTATTTTAAGCATGGAATAAGAAATCAAAGAGAAACCTCAAGAAATTCCATACACAATTCAAACAAAGCAATTGATTGAGGGAAAACACTCTATGCATGATTATGAACATATGGCCAAATTATTGTGCGGCAAAAAATGCATGGATTATAGAGTTAGAAGAGCTCATGCTTACCTCTTGCAGCTGGTGATCGTGTTTTGTGTTAGAGGTGTTACAACTTGGTTCCAAGGATATGGACAGCTTCCCTAGGTGCTATGGAGTGTGTCTGGATGCTTGGAATGAATGGAAATGATCTGGAACTTGAGATGGTACCCCAACTGCAAATCAGTCAAGAACTTGAGCAATTGGCTAGTGATTTTGTGATATTGGTGTTCCACATGTTTTGTGAGTGTTTGGATCACTTCTATATGATGTTTATGAGGTGTGTGTGTGATTGGTTTGGTTGGAATAGGTCTCAAACTCAAAACCCGATAGTGACTTGCTTTGGAAGGCAATTTTGGAGTGAAGAAGGTGATTTTGAGGAAAGCATTTGTTAGATGGCTTTGGTGTACTCAAACTGATCACAAATGAGTTCTATTTATAGTAGAGCAAGTTTGTTTTGCAAGGAATAGTGAATGGCAACTGTTGCATAGGTTTGGCCAATGTTGATCAATGAGAATTCAAGTTTCCTCTAGCCATTGACTAGAGGTTAGGGCACAGGCTGCTGGTTCCCTTGGTCTTGGATAAGTCTTGACTGAATTTAGTTGGAAATGGCTTAGTCCATGCCACCTTGGTGCATCCATTGAATGCTCCAAAACAAAATTGGAGTCTTGCCCCCTCTTTAGGGATTTCTAGGTTTGACATGCTATTTTTAGTTCCAAGGACTTGAGAGGCTTGAGATCAGAGTTAGTTCCTCCTTGGTCTCCCCTTGAGGTGTTCAGATGGATAAGTGTGTTTATCATTTGCACAAATTTGGCAAATCGAGCAAAATGCACAAATCTTCCTTGCTTTGACAGTTTTCAGCAAAGCATGTTGCCATTGTCATATCTCATGGCTCAAGTGGAATTTGATGGGGTTCTTGGCCATTTTGGAAAGCCCTCATATGATACAACAACTTTTTGGTCATAATTGGTTTTGATACTTTTTGGATCCAAGTGAAAAATGCCCCTACATTTGGAAAAAAGTGAAGGCAGATTCTGACTTAGTTAAAATTTCACTAAGTGTTGGAAAAAAGTGACATTTTCACTTTTTGTGATTTTGATCATTCCATAACTCAAAATCCATGAGGAATTGGAATGAGTTATGTTTGAAGCTTTTGTAGAGTGCCATGAGAACTACAAATCCAGCTTTGAATGGGAAAAAATGGCCTTGTGGTTTAGGAGTTATGATCCTCCAAAGTTGGTACCCTAGCCACTTTGTTCCATAACTTAGGAAAATTTCTAAGTTTTTATGGTTACCCTTTTTACAAGTTATCCCACTTTTCTTGATTTTTCTTGATGAATGATGATTCCAATCACACATTAACATAATTTTAGGGTTAAGGAACCATAATTATGAAAAATCTCAAAAAGTCAAAGTTTGACTTTTGTGCACAGTTGACTTTTTGTCAAATGAATTCCAAACTGTGCGATCCTCTATGAAATCAAGTCCTTGACCTAAATCAAACTTGATGGTTGATTTAATAGGTGTTATAGGGTGTATTAAATCATGTCCTTGGTTTTGGGAGCATGTCCTGGTCAAAAGTCAAAGGCACAGTTGACTTTTTCCTCAAAACCCTAATTGTGGTTCTGATGAATTTGAAACTTGTTGCTAAAGCTTATTGGATCAATCCATTGTTCCAAATGGATTAATGTAGTTTATTAGAGACCCTCAAATCCTCCTTTGAGGCCTTGGCTCATGTTTTGTCCCAAAAGTCAACTTAGGGGTGAATTAGGTCAAGAAACCCTAATTCCTGATTTTTAGTTAATGCATCCCCTGAGACTAAATTGACTTGATGATTGGGTCCATGAGGTTCCATGGAGCATATTAGGTTATGCTTTGAAGCATTGTCCCATGCCCAGAGGAAAATTTCCATCTGGAGGCCCTGGTCGACCAAACCCTAATTTGGTGACACTAGCGATCTTGAGGCTTAATCCACTCAGAATGTTGCATCCTTGTGCTTAGTCCTTCCTGTGAGAGTCCTCTTGATCCATTGTGGATGTTTTAGAGGTTTAGACAAGTTGAAGATCATGTCATTCCTTGATTGGTCCTTTGTCTAAAGCTCTGAGAGGGCTTGAAACCCTAATTTTTTATTGTAGTGAAGGTTCACCCATCTTTGGGGAGACTAATGGTTCATCCATATTGTGATGATGATTTGCACAATGATGGGAAATCTCAGTGGTCAAAATTTGGGGTATGACAACACTCAGCAGGTTGTTCTTTAATTCCGGAATATAATACACACCGTTGACCACATAGCTTATTCCCTTAAGCATTATCTTCACCGCTCTTTTCCCACAAACCATCAGTTTGTGATTGTTCCCAAGCTTGACATTATGTGTGAAGATAATGTCCAAGCTTGAGAACATGTCTCTTTCTCCACACATATGGTTTGAACATCTAGAGTCCACGAACCACACATCTCCTCTTCTAGTACCTTGAAGTTCCACATACGCCATGAGAAGAACTTCATCCTTTTCTTCGATCTCTACAAAATGTGCCCATTGTTCTCATTTGGACAATCATATTGGAAATATCCAAGTTTGTGACAGTTGTAACACTCGATTGTTGTTTTGTTGAATGAGCGTCCTCTGCCCCTGCCTCGACCTCTGTATGATCCTCTGCCTCTGCCTCTGACAATGAGAGCTTGATCATCTTCTTCATGACTGATCTTCTTAAATTTCTTTTCATGTACGGACAGAGAGCTCTGGAGTTCGTCAATCGTCATCTTTTCTGTGTCTTTTGACTCCTCGATGGACACCACTACATATGTGAACTTGTTAGTCAAAGTCCGAAGTATTTTCTCAACAATCTTCGAATCTGACATGTCTTCTCCGTTGCTTCTCATCTTGTTGGAGACAAACATTACTTTTACAAAGTAATCTTCGATGCTCTCTTCATTCTTCATTGCAAGAACCTCAAAATCTCTTCTTAGGGTTTGGAGAAGGGATCGTTTCACCCTTTCGTTGCCTCCAAACTTTCTCTTCATCGAATCCCAAACGATCTTGGATGTTTTGCGATCCAAGATCTGTTCAAACACAACCCGGTCAATTCCCTGGAACAGGTAGTGCTTCAGTTGACAGTCCTTCATCTTGAGATCCTCAAGAATCTTCTTCTGCACTGCAGTCAATTCGATTTCCTCTGCCAGTTCAGTGTACCCATCTTTCACTAGACTCCACAAACCCTTGGCACGCATGAGGTTTTCCATCAGTTCACTCCAATGGTCATAGTGACCATCAAAGTGTGGAATCTTGGTGAGTGTTTTGTCGTCGCTCATCTTCTCTCTCTTGGATCACTTTGCTTTACTTAGGCTCTGATGCCAATTGTAAATGCACCAAAATGATCTTACTTTATTCATAGGTTCCAATGTCTTTTATAAGGAATATATAAAAACTACAAACACCTGAAAATCCGAAAATAAAGGACATGACTCAACTAACCCCACTACCTCTACTAATAATGTGAAAATAGCATAACAGAAACTGACGTGTTCTAACTTGAAAATAGATCTTTATTGAAATAATCTAAAACTTACACAACAGTTTTTTATAAGCATCCGGATTTTTGGGTTGATAAAAAAGATCATCAAAGATAGACAAGACCAATGTATGGCATAGTGCCCCAATGGCGGTTGGCGGCCATGAGCGATGATATCCTCTACACAGACTTTGTTTCAATGACCCGAATGGTGAAAGTGTAGACCTTTGTATCATGAACGTTTTGTCTAAATATTAGCCGATCAAATGTTTAACGAATCCAAAATTGCTTTTTTCTCTAAAATTTGTTTGAGAAAAACCTATTTTAACCAAACATTTGACCAAAACATTTTATTTAATGTAAGCAAATATATAACAATACCTTAGCTAAAATCGTATAACATAGTTACAAATTTTTGTAGAGTTTAATTGAGTTCTTAAGAGTTTATAAAAAGGGAATTTATTTGAGACTTCATTCGTTTAGAAACTTGAAATTATAAATTCATAGGAATGTTGATGTTAATTCTAGATTTGAAAATTTTGTCTCCCTATAATGACTATTATATTTATACAAATAGTTTGAAATAAATTATGTTTAAAGAAATAATAAAATATCCTTATGAGTTAGGTGTCATTGTGTGAAAGATATTCTTATCTTGGTTGATAAATATATTTCAATTTAACCTTTCTATGGTTCAATAGGTGTTGATGACCTAATATTATGATAATCAATCAAATGGTAATTAACCTTTCAATGGATGAATAGGTGTTGACAACCTAGGGTGTGTTTGTTTGAGAGATTAAAAATATATTTCCAGGAATATCATTCTTAGGAATGCTAATCTTAGAAGTTTTATTTTCATCAATTTGTTTGATAAATAATTAAGGTTTCAAGGAATAATTTTGAAATTGATTTAATTATAATTTTAAAATTTTAAAAATATAAAATAACGTGTTGAAATAATATGAAAGTGGGTAGTTATAGTTGGTTATTTTTTATTCTCATAGGAATATATGATTCCCACCCTTTGACATGAGAATAAATATTCATAATTTAATGAGTAAATTTTATTTCTGAAAATTATTTATTCCAATGCATTTTTTTCTTTCCCATCTACCAAACAATTGAATAATTATTTCCAGCCTCAGAATCCCGAAAAAAAATTTTCTAGCACCGAAACAAACACACCCAAAGTTTTATCACAATCAATCAAATGGTAATATATAATTTAATAAAGTTATTTTCATTCAACCTTTTATACATTTGATACTTTTTATTCATCTTTTATATGTCTTGTGTGATGATAACTATAAATATTAGCTGATTGTTAACTATAATATACTCCTAGTTTATCGAGGATGAAAACCAAATATTTTATCTTCGTATTATATTTTTGGGCATTGGTTATTATATTTGTTATGGCAATTGATTCGTCCAAAGATGAGAAACAATGTATATATAAATTGTGTAGCTTATGTCTTCGTTTATTATAGTTAAAACAATTCTTTAAATTCCTAAATGTGTGAGATATTTTCATATCTTTTAATATATTTAATAAGTATTTTTTGATGATTTGCAGTTGGTGTAACACATGAATTTCAAAATAAAATTGGTGTCGATTATAAGAAACCCTGGCTCACATGGAATAACTATAAAAGATCAGGTATAGGTGAAAAAGGAGGTAAAAAGGGTGAACTTGGCACAAGTGAAACAGGCTCAATAGGAAATGTTGGTGGCGGAGGTGAACAAAATGAAGGCGAAATTAAAAAAGGAATTGAGTTAGAAGAAATGATAAGATTATAAAATTAGAGGGTTAGGAGCATTTCCATGAAAACCATACACATAAGTATAGTATGTGAAATAAAGGTGTTGAGTAACTTTTACTCCATGTATGATCTATAGTAACATGAACACTTTCTTAATTTCATATTATTTTCACCTATACTCTTATATTCATATAGTTATAGATTGTAGCACATTTATTAACAAAGTCAAAACGATAATAAGTATCACAAATGCGCGTTATAATATTTTTTTTTTAAATGTTGCTTTAATTTCAATAATAAATTACTTCATTTCATATTACTCAATATTAACTTAAATACGAGAAAATTTATATTTGAAAAAGTGAAGAACCGAAAGAAAAGAAAGCATTTTTTTTATAAGCAGCAGTATAATAATCAATAAAGGGTATTAGGGGTATCCGGACTCAAATACAAACACGAAACAATATACGGTTCTACAATCAAAGCTATAATTTACAGAAAAACCAGCGATATTTGACCCAATCATAATAAGTACATAGACCTAGTTTTTTTGGCAGCCACCACCAGCATTTTAAAATAATACGGTGAAACATCGTCTCCTCGAAACCGTAGTCGTCCTTAAACAGAATTTGGTTTCTAAAATATCAAATAAAGCAACAAACAATATTCCACACTCCTATAGCTTTTGGGATTGGAACCTTATGTCTGACCTTCACTACTACAAAATGCTAAAACAACAACGCCAGACTTACAACGCATCATTTTATGCCGTTGTAATGACGGTTGAATGAAACCACCGTAGTAATAAATAAAATGTATCAAGCTTCGATTCCCTGCAACTACATTTTTTCCATTTTTTAGAGTACATTTAGCGTGTGTCACTTAAGTCCGTTATTTAAAAAATAAATTGTAAATTATTTTACAGCGGTTAAGATGAACAACCGTAGCAATAAATGAAATGTAACAAGCTTCGATTCCCTGCAACACATTTTTTTTCCTTTTTTTAGAATACATTTAGCGTGTGTCACTTAAGATTCCACTACGGTTTGTTTCTCCAACCGAGATTAAAAGCTTTACTGATAAATTAAAACAAAACTTATTCTGTATTTCTTTCATAAGACACCTTAATCGAACAAGTGAGCCAGAGACGCCCTAACCTTTACCCTCTTCGTATCCATTCATTTGGAGCTCAAATATTGCTCAAATAAGGTACTCTTCAACATCTTCATTCCTTTTTTCTTGGTTTATGCTCAAATATTGACCGTCTTCATTCATTTGCTTCTTCAGCTTCGAAGTAAGGTACTCTTCAATATCTTTATTCCTTTTTTCTTGGTTTATGCTCAGATATTGACTGTCTTCATCATTCATTTGCTTCTTCAGCTTCGAAGTAAGGTACTCTTCAACATCTTCATTCCTTTTTGCTTTGTTCATATTGTATATGCTCAAGTCAGAATGAGATGTTTCATATGCTTTACGTTTAGTATGAGAGTACATCTTCATTGATTTTTTCTTTGTTCATATTGTATATGCATATGCTTGAGTTTTTGGATTAGAGTTTGGTGTGTCATTCACATTATTATACATGTATAAATTTCAGAAGTTGTAATGGATCATAGTTGGATGAAAGCCAATAGATTAGATTCGGTTTATGAGAACGGAGTTCTTGAATTCCTTGAATACGCTGATAAACATCTTCCTGGCAATGATGGTATCTTTTATTGTCCTTGTGTTGTTTACACGAATATCAAAAAGGGTACAAAGAATGAAATACACAATCACCTTTGTTGTGATGTTATATGTCAAAATTATATAATATGGACGTGGCATAGTGAGGTGGATAATAAGTAAAGTCGGGCGTCACAAAGTCAAAGAGTGGAGGAAGATGAATATATGGAAGATCAACTAGAGGATATGTTCCGTGATATTGGGGAATCTTCTTTTATGATTGCTCATATTTATGATAATTTATGTAGTGATAAAGACACCCATTTATATAAGGGATGCACATAGTTCACACGATTGTCGGCGGTGTTAAAGTTGTTTAATCTGAATGCAACAAATGGATGGTCGGATAAAAGTTTCATGGAATTACTTGAATTACTACAGCAAATGTTACCAGAAGATAACAAATTGCTGGATCGTTGCTATGAGGCCAAGAAGATATTGTGTCCACTAGGTCTGAAGTATATCGAGATACATGTTTGCCCTAATGATTGCATATTATACCGGAATGAGTATGAAGACTTGTTTCAATGTCCGAAATGTGGTGTATCGCGTTACAAGCTGAAGGCTAACAATGGTGATGACAATGATACTATGACAATGTTAGTAGGAAGCATCCTCCTGCTAAAGTGTTATGGTACTTGCCAATAGTTTCACGATTAAAGAGACTTTTTGCTAATTCGAACGACGCAAAGAATCTTAGATGGCATGCAGATGAAAGGATTCGTGATGGAAACATTCGCCATGTAGCTGATTCGTTGCAATGGAAGAAAATTGATTCGTTGTTTTCGGATTTTGGAGTCGAGCCAAGAAACCTTAGGTTTGGGCTTGCCACCGATGGAATGAACCCCTTTGGTAATCTGAGCACTAATCATACTTCGTGGCCTGTTCTTCTCACTATTTATAACCTATCTCCTTGGTTATGCATGAAGCTCAACTATATACTATTAAGTATGATGATTTCTTGACCACGACAACCTGGTAACGACATAGATGTTTATCTTAGTCCATTAATTGATGATTTACGACTCTTGTGGGATGATGGCGTTGAAGTTGATGATGCATATTCTGGGGAAAAGTTTAATATGCGTGCAATGTTATTTTGCACAATTAACGACTTTCCGGCTTACGGTAACTTGGCGGGATACAATGTCAAAGGACATAAAGCGTGTCCTATATGTGAAGATGATACTTGTCATCACCAACTTGAGTTTGGAAAAAAGACTGTTTACCTTGGGCATCGAAAATTTCTAAAACCGGATCATCCTTATCATAAATTGCGAAAGGCTTTTAATGGAGAGCAAGAGTTTGGTGGGGCTCCTAAACCTTTAACCGGGGATGAAGTTTATCAACGGCAGGAATACATTAATGTTGTCCTTGGGAAGAGAGAAAAAGAAAAAGGTGGGAAGAAAGAAAAAGAAAAAGGTGGGAAGAGAGGAAAAGAAAAAGGGGTAGTTGCGAAAAATATATGGAAAAAGAGGTCCATCTTCTTTGATCTTCCATATTGGTCAAGTCTTGATGTTAGACATTGTCTTGATGTGATGCACATGGAGAAAAATGTGTGTGATAGTTTGATTGGCACACTTCTAAACATTCCGGGCAAGACTAAAGATAGTAAGACTTCCTGTCTTGATATGGATAAGATGGATATACGAAAACATTTGGCTCCAATAGAAAAAGGAAAAAGAACTTATCTGCCTCCAGCATGTCACACTCTATCTAAAAGGGAAAAGAAGATGTTCTGCGAGTGTTTGCAAGGTATTAAGGTTCCACAAGGTTACTCATCAAACATCAAGAAACTTGTATCAATGAAAGATCTCAAGTTAATTGGTTTAAAATCTCATGATTGTCATGTATTGATGCAATAACTTTTACCAGTGGCTATCCATGGGATCCTTCCAAAAAATGTGAGAGTAACTATGACGAGACTGTGTTTATTCTTCAATGCCATATGTAATAAAGTTCTTGATTTCAAAAAATTGGATGAATTAGTAGATGAGGCTGCCATAATCTTGTGTCAATTGGAGATTTATTTCCCGCCATCATTTTTTGAAATTATAGTTCACTTACTTGTTCATCTCGTAAGAGAAATCAGAATTTGTGGTCCAGTTTATTTAAGGTGGATGTTTCCAATAGAGCGATACATGAAGATCTTTAAAGGATATACGAAGAATCATCACCGACCGGAAGCTTCGATTGTTGAAAGGTACATCACAGAAGAAGCTGTTGAGTTTTGTACAAACTATTTGTCGGATGTAGATTCTATAGGAATTCCAAAGTCTCGTCATGCTGACACAGACGGAGAGGTATTCAAGGTCTAAATGTTAGGTCAATGGCTTGGGATGTAGTTATTCAATCACATTTCTATATATTGAATAATATAGATGAGGTTCAACCTTTCATAGATACTCACAAAAGACCTATGATGAAAAAATATCCCCGAATGAATGACAAGTTGTTGTTGATAGAGCATAACAATAAATTCATGGATTGGTTTAATAAAAGTGTATCTAATGATCCTAGTGCATTCGAGATACTTAGATGGTTGTCGTACGGGCCAAAATTTTGTGTCATTACCTGGAGTGCATACGACATTGGTCATTATACCTTTTATACAAAATCCAAAGATGATCGTAGTACAATGCAAAATAGTGGGGTTATGGTTGAAGCCGAATCAATGTATTTCTCTAGTTCAAAAGATAAGAATCTGGTATTGGCAACTACCGCGTTTTATGGTGTCATTGATGAAATTTGGGAGATTGATTATGTTATTTTCAAAGTGGCTTTATTTAAATGCAAGTGGGTTCCCAATAATAGTAATGGTGTAGACATTGATGACTTAGGATTCACCCGGGTCGACCTTGGCAAGGCATCTTTTAATACAGAACCATTCATCATGGCTTCTCAAGCAAAACAAGTTTTCTATGTTACCGATCCATTGGACAAATCGGGGAAATGGTCAATCGTTCTCCAAGGAAAATATATTTCTCCTAGTGATGAAAGTCTTGATATTCCGTCCACACCTTCTTACACAACACACATTCCTACCTCTTATGATGAAGTTGATGGGGATGTCGTGCATGCTATACGACTCGATCATGAAGAAGGCATGTGGGAAAATTAACAAGTATGTAATTTATTATTTATTCATAATATATTAATTGTATGTTATAGTTTAGAAGTATTTTTACTAACAAGTATAATTATTTGAAATCATAGGTATTTTGAATCCAGATACCAGGCCAAGAAATAAGACACCAAGAGACAAGATACCAATACACCAAGTTACAATTATGTGAAGTTATGTAATGTGTGTAAACTGTAATATGGTATATGTGATATTTTATTTATGTAGGTTGTTTGTTCTGATAAAATGTAATGTGATATTATGAATATGATACGGTTATTATTATTATGAAAACTTTATCACAAAATGTGAATTGTATTTTTCTGCTGTGTTGTGATATGGAGAACAATAATACAGGTAAAAAATGGGATTAATTATAAAAGCAGGATCATATTTGTTAATTTTGCATAAACTTTAACGACGGTTATATTTCATAACCGTTATAATATTTGGCGCGTTGTCCAGGAAAAAATAAATATCAAAACTGCGCAGCTGGGAATCGAACCGAGGTCAATTTATTTATTACAACGGTGTATTGTAAAACCGTTGTGATAGTTAGCGCGCTTTCCAATTTATTAAAACGCCTACAAGGTCGTGGTTGTAAGTATCATATATACAACGATAATCTACATAACAACGCCCTCGCCCGCGTCATTATGTGTCATTCCCAACCATTGTTAAATGGGTTTTTCGTAGTAGTGCTTACCAATCCATGTACACAAATGCTCAACCGTTTGCTCTTCGTCAATGCTGTCAACCTCAAACCAGTCGCAAATTTTGTTCCAAATTGATTTAGACTTAGGACGGTTAAAAAACAAGTGTTCTACGTCTTCATCAGCTCGAAAGCAAAACACACAAACCCGATTATGCGGGCTGCTAATAATTTCCTGATTCACCAGATTTAAGCGAGTGGGAAGACGGTTAAAAATCAAACTCCAAACAACAATCTTTACTTTTAATGGAGCTGTTGACATCCATACTAATTTGAGCGCCATCTTCGTATTATCCTCTAATAAACTGCTACTTTCCCGATGTTTTAGAATGAGCTCGTAACAAGATTTGGCCGTATACATATTCGTGCAGAAGTATGCCTAAACTACACTGTCAGCAAACTCAGTTTCAGGTTGAATATGCTTAAGTAGCTGAAGCAACTCCTCTTGTTGCGATTTGATGGCCGGGTTCAGTTGAGATTCAGCAATAACAAGATTCCATTCCCAAATATTTTGTCTTTATGAACCCAAATGAAAGATGCTGGCATTTTTTAGACATGACAGATTGTACAGATCGGGAAATGAGTCTTGAAGTTTTGATTCACCCAGCCATTTATTATTCCAGAACCTGATACACTTTCCATCCCCAATTTTGTGGAACAGCAATGCCATAAAACTAGGCTCAGTATTGTCGTTACAACAGCGCAACAAGTCTTTCCACCACACTGAATCATGTTTGTGACGATCACCTGCATCCCACGACTGGAGAACTTGCTGCATTACACCATATCTCTCAAGAATGATACCTCCCCAGATTGCATCAGTTTCCATTAAGAATCTCCACGCCCATTTTAATAACAAAGTCTTATTGAACAATCCAATTTCTTTAATACCTAAACCACCTTCATCCTTTGTCCTACAGATATTTTTCCAACTAATCCAAGCTATGTTTCTCTTATCACTCGCACCTCCGCACAAGAATTGTCTCTGAATGGAAGTGATCTCCTTTTGAACTTTTCTTGGCATCTTGTAAAAGGATAGATAGTGAACTGGCATATTCATCATGACAAAATTAATTAATGTGATCCTACCACCTATCGACAACATCCTGCCCTTCCAGCTAGAGAGTCTTGCTTGCAAACGCTGAATCACCGGCTTCCAGAAAGAAGATTTGTGGTGGTAGCCTCCAACAGGAACTCCAAGAAATTTGAATGGGAGGCCCGCCATCTTACAGCCCAGGAATTGGATAGCAGCATTACAAAAAATCTCAGATACACCAATACCAATCAGCCTAGTATTTCCAATATTAACCTTAAGACCACTAACCATTTCGTAGCCAATGAGAATCGACTTCAACGCCCACAGATTATGCTTCGAACCGTCACAGATAATTATTGTGTCATCAGCGTATTGGAGGATGTTATTGGATATACCATTCTTTAGTTTGTAGTCCCTTAGACAGCCAACCTTGACCGCCCTTTTAACTAACAGATTCAAACTTTCCCTGATTATTGCAAAAAGGAAAGGAGATATGGGGTCTCCTTGGTGGAGACCTCTAGAGGCCTTGAAATCTTTTGTAGGGCTGTCGTTAATAAGAACTGAGAGATGACTATCCATAACTGACCCAACCATCCAGTTAATCCATTTGCCTCCAAATCCCATAGCAATCAGTGATTTCTTCAGGAAGCTCTAGTCGGCGCAGTCGTAAGCCTTCTCAAAATCCACTTTCAGAAAAGTGCAACTTTGTTTAGACTTCTTTGTAAGATCCACTATTTCATTCAGCACTAACACCCCATCTAGAATTTGTCTACCCTCTATGAATGCTGTCTGCGAGCTCGATATTAGCTTGTTCATCACTTTCTTGAGCCTATCAGCCAGAATTTTCGCTATTATTTTGTAAATGCCACCAATCAAGGAGATGGGTCTGTAATCGTCGAGCTCCTGCGAATTTTCTATCTTCGAAATTAGGACTAGAAAGGATGAAGTCGCAGCCTTTGGCAACCAAAGGGACTCATGGAATTCATGTAAACATTCACTGATTTCGTGTCCCATAAACTCCCAGCATTTTTTAAAGAAATCTTCGTTGAATCCGTCGGGACCCGGACTCTTATTTCCCCCCACTTCGAACACCGCCTGTCTGATCTCCTCTTCGCAAAATTTTTCTTCTAAACTACTTATTTCTTCATTGGATAGTCTCTTAACTCCTTTGAAATCAAACTCAGGTCTAGCAGTTTCCACCTGTTGAAACCTTTTCTTAAAGTGTTGTTGAGCAGCCTCCTTTACTTACGTTACCTCAAACACCTGAGAGCCATTAACCAGAAGAGAATTGATGGGATTGTGTCTTGTCCTCTACTTGAGTAGTGTGTGAAAATAATTAGTGTTTTGGTCACCCTCCAAAATCCATTTGGCCTTTGATTTTTGTTTCATAATTCCTTCACGAATGCGTAAGTTTTTCCACAGATCCTCTTGGGCCTTACATCTCCTCTTCCTATCTGCTTCAGAAACCTTTTTGTTATCAATTTCTAGCTCCTGTTCTATCTTGTTGATGATGTCTGCCTCTATTTCAAAATTTAGATCCAACCTCCCGAATATGTAATGGTTCCACCACCTAAGTCTCTCCTTTAATTGTTTCAATTTCTTGAACATTCTCTGAATAGCAGTACCCTCTGCTTCTAATGAAATCCATTCAGTTTTGACGAAAGAAAGAAAATCTGGGTGATCAAACCATACATTAAAAGTTTTAAAAGGTTTGGGACCCCAGTTTATGTTTCGGGTTTTCAGCCAAATAGGTAGGTGATCAGAGACATCCTTGTTTCCAATCATATGCACCGTCGAATTCCAATCTTTCAGTATACCTTCTGACACGAGAAACCTGTCAAGTCTACTAGCACTTTTGCCGTTAGAATTATTCCACGTGAATTTGTTGCCCACGGTAAGCAAATCAACCAAATTTATAAGGTCTATGAATCCCTTGAAATCTTCCATCTCAGCTTTACTATGTGATGTTTTCTTCATACTTTCATTCCTGTTTTTTACTGCATTAAAGTCTCCAGCTATCACCCAATCTCCAGGTTCTGCATTAGTTTTAAAGTGAATTTTAAATTGTAATAAAAAATTATATTATATTATATATTTATTTAAAATTTATTTTTCGAGCTACAATATCACAAATGCAGATTCAAAGTTCGTAAAATTGGTAAATTACAAATATAAATTTGCAGAGTTGTTGTAATTGCAATTGCAAAGTTTTTTGCTTTTGAGAAAATATTCAATTGAAACGATAGGAGAAATTTAAAAAGAATTGATTGATTTAATGATAGGATATTGTTACTAATTTATTATAGAAACATTAGGAAGAAGAAGAGTCAAGATTCAACTATTTAAAAAAGGAAAAAAACATAATACTCCCTTTCCCTTTTTTTCTAGGCCTTAATCATCAATTTACATTTAATTAATTTACATTAATTACTTTGATAAAAAAAATATATATTTGGGGACCTAAAGATATTTGGGGGCCTAAAGCCCTAGGTTTACTCGCTTCACCCAATGACCGGTCCTGCTAATAGGGGAGGCAAAACAACTTTGAACTACTTTTTCACACTTTTTTTAAATAGTTTTACAACAATACAAAATATGAAATATTGTTGCAAGATTGATGTTGTCCCCTTTAAATTTCTTGATATTTCTGTGGGGTGTAATCTTAGAAGATTAGTTAGTTAAAGTTTTTTTGGTGGAGAGAATGAAGAAAAAATTATCAACTTGGAGGAGTAGACAATTATTTATTGAAGGGTAGAGTGACTTTAATTAACTCAACTCTTAATAGCATTTCCATATTTTATCTTTCATTCTTCAAAGTACTAGTAAAAATTAGGAAGGAATAGAGAGCATTCAACATAACATTCTGCTGAGGGATCTGATCTCAAGAAGAAGATTCATTGGGTTAGCTAGAAGATGATTTGTACTCCTAAAGAAGATGGTGGCCTTAGAGTTAAGGATATTGACAATTTTAACAAATCTCTTTTGTACAAATGGAAATGGAGATTATTGATGGAGAAGAATTCTATCTGGTCTGATCTTATTAGATTTATATATGGAGATTTTGAAGTCTAGATCTTGAGAGATTATGTAGCAGTAAGGCACAAGAAGTGCAGGTGACATTTCTTGTTCTTTTGGAGAGCGTAGCATGATTCCCTTTTGGTTTGCAAACTAGACAAGTGATTCTTGTCTGCAGTAGAAATTTCTAATTGTCTTCCAAGCCTCCTGCTTGAAAGATAATTCTATTGCAGAAGTGGATGGGTGGAGCGATGGGTTGTGGTTTTGGAAGACAACATATCTAGATCTTTTCCTAAACTCTCATCTTGACTTTCTAGTGACAAAATTAGAGGTGCTGCTCTAAGGGTTCTCCTATGCTGAGGAGTCTCTTGATAATTTATGGTGGAAGGGTTCTCCTTCTAAAATTTTCTCTGTGCATGACTGTTACAACTTGATTATGTTGGCTGATGCATCTATTGCTAGGTTGGAGGGGCATTTGACTGAAGCTCTTTGTGGAGTTTGGAGGAACAAAATTCCACCAAGGATCAAATTATTTGGCTGGAGGTTGTTCCTCAACAGACTTCCTAGTAGAGAGCAGTTGAAGAAGAGAGGTATCTTATCTAATCCCCATGACTTGTTTGTGTTTTTTACTTTATGGAAGAAAAGAACCTTGAGCATCTCATGTTCCATTTTCCTGTTTCAATAAAGATTTGGAAGCCATTGGGGAAGTCGATAAGGAATCCAATGATATCAAAAACTCATGCATCATTAATTACTCTATATTCAAGAAAGATTTACTAAAAAGGGTGAAAGAAGGGAATGAAGGATTAGTTTGGTGGGCAATAACTTGGTGCATTTGATCTAAAAGGAATAAGATTGATTATCTTCCAAGGAGACATTTGCAACATGACTGAGATTGTTTCTTCTATCCAACTGCTAGCTTGGAGGTGGGGTAGCTTAGGAAGTCCTAATTTGACTTTGTGTGATTTTTATGACTTTTTCATAGCTCCACTTGATTATCTTAGGTAATTTGACTTTCTTATTTTATTTCTTTTCTTGTTGATGTAAAAGTTAGAACATCCTTAATGCTCTAATTAATCCATTTTTTTATTATAAAAAAAAACTCTAGACAAACAACTTATACTTATTTAATTTCACTATCAATTACCCCACCCACGTTAATTTATGTCTTCATTTATTATTTATTATAGTGAAAACAATTCTTTAAATTCTTAAATATGTAAGATATCTTTTACTATAGTCATTAAATGTATAAAAAAATGTAAACTTATCCTTAGCTTCTTTTTTGTTTGCATTTATATTGGCTAAATTGACCAACGAAAAACACTGAGTATTAAAATCAACTATATTAAGCAATATTCAAGAAAAATTCGCACCTCACACATTTATATGTCAAATTTTTTTGTTTCTGCTTTATTATATTTAATAACTATTTTGTGTTGATTTTCACTTGCTACAACAAAAGAGTTACAAAATAAAATTGCTTTCAATTATAAGAAACCTTGAACCACTTCACATAAGGGTGGTAAAGGAAGAAAAAAATGTAAATTTGGCTCGGGATGAACAAAATGAATAGGAAATGGTGGCGAAGGAGGTGCACAACCCCAAGCGTGAACAAAAGGAAGGTGAAAAGGACATAAATTTAACTAGATGGAAGAAAATATAATAAAATGGAAGATCTATAGGCGCATCCATGGAAACTCTCTGCATCTAGTATTTTTTGTGATTTATTTATAAGAGACTAATTATTTTTAGATTTATTAAAAAATTAATATATTTATCTTATCTATTATTAGATCGGATTCATTGATTTTTGAATGAATATAAAAAGTAACATGGATGTTATAAATAGGACCAAAGAGTATATAAATAAAAGTGTATGATCTAAACATAACATTTTTCCTTTTTTTTTATAAGCAAAAGAATTATGAAAAAAGCACTAGGGGTGCTTAACCAATAAATACATGATAACACGAAAATGTATCATATATTTGCCTTGATTTACGACTAATAATTATGTTATTTCAATCCAAGTGCCGATTATTCCACAAGTATTCTAGTGTTTTTACAGGTATTTCATTGTCCAAGCCTAAAAGGAGCAAAGTAGAGAAAACATGAAGAAATGAGAAGAAAACAGGAAGAATCAATAAGAAAAAGAGCAGAAAATGAAAAGTGGTGTGTGTGACGACCGTCACACACCTGCCACAACCGTCACGTTCCCAAAGCTCATCACGACCGTCATGACCACACCACGATCGTCACGCGCTCAATTATGGATATTATGTTCAGAACGCAGACGTGGAAAAAGAAGCCCAATGTCACGCACGTTGAGCAGTTTCTCCTACATTCTCTCAACCTCAACTTCAACGGTACATGAGCCATTCTCCCTAAAACTTCTCAACCACCAAAGGATATGCTCCTAAAATCTCTCCAACGTTGAGGCAATGCGTTGGCTATAAATACAACATGGATTGAAGAACAACGAACACAACAACACCACATAGAGAATTTACCCGAATTGCTGCAGAATTATTTTTCCGAACTTTTACTTTCTTTGCATTCTTTGTTTCGTTTCCCATTCCTTGTTTACCATCACTTGAAATAGTGATAGTTTCTCACATTGAGGAGTTATTGCACCATAGTTAGAATCTTGTTTTCAACCTTCATCATTCGTTATTCTAATACATCGAGCAAAAGCCTACCGTCTTGTGGAGGAATTGCGAGAATCAACTTATTGCAAATTTATCAGGTTTTTATTCATTAATCATAATAATAGCATTATTGTTTCCCATTGCAATGTTTAATTTACTGTTTTGCAATTTATTTTCATGCATGTTTGTTTTAATTAATATATCTAGCTAAATCCGATTTATCGGTATGTAATTAAGTTAACCGGAATGGATTCGATAATTCTAAGCTAAAACCATAAACAACTTATTTTCTGGCCGCGATTTCTTAATTAAAATTGGACTTTTGTTACGAGAGTAAAAAGGTAGTAAAGGTTAGGATCAAGATCCACGAGAGTGTGAGATTTTAACCGGATAGCTGAAATCGGGCATTGGTTTTAAAAACAGCGAGAGCGCTTTAAAGTTAATTAGACTGTATTAGTTTTCAAAAAGTGTTTTTAAACTCAAATGGGCTAGCGAGAGCAGACATTATGATTTAGGAATATAGTCCGAAGCAAGATCCACGAGTGTGTGAGGTGAGGGCTTTTAAACTAATATTTTCTACAGAAAAATAATGTGACTCATTTTTATACGCTTAGGTTTTATTAAATCCACGATGGTATACTAAGTTACGTACCGATATCCCTATATCAACTAGTTTATTCCAACAATTTAGATTCCCTTTAGTTTCCCTTTTTGAACTTAAAACCAAAACATCTTCGCCTTAGCTAAACACAGTAACAAACCGTAGCACTAGGTTGATTATCAGGTCTCTGTGGGATCGATATCTTTATTACTACGCGATAGGTTGTGCGCTTGCAGTTAGTAACCGTTAGACTCACAAAGTCGAGATCAAGTTTTTGGCGCCGTTGCTGGGGACTTTGATTTAGTCAATAGTGCGATTCTTTGTTGCGCAGTATAGAGTAAGGAAACAAATTTTATTTCCCTTTTTCTCAATTGTATGCCAAGTACTCGCGCACAAAGCGAAGACTTGCAACCACCAATCGCCGAATTAGAGCGCTTCTTACATTTAAGACGAAGAATACTTGAGTGTCAACGCAAGTATAATATTCCCGATCTTCTCGCTCATACTCCTGAACCAGTCAAAGAACGAAACATGGCCGAAGGACCATAGAACCGTCTTCTTAAGTATTATGCTACCCCATCTGAGCAAGAACCACATAACAGCATTGTTGTCCCCGCTATCAACCGGAACGATTTCGAGTTGAAACCCTCATTGTCGTCAGCCGTACAACAACATCAATTTTCTGGAAATCCTACGGATGATCCAAATGAACATTTGACCAAATTTGTGCAGTACGCAGACACAGTGAAGGCAAATGGTGTGACTGCAGACGCGATAAGACTACGTCTTTTTCCTTTCTCATTAAGAGACGGAGCTTGGGCTTGGTTGCAATCCTTGCCATCAAACTCCGTCACTACGTGGGATGAGTTGAAGAAGGTGTTCTTAGCCCGATATTTCCCACCAAGCAAAACAGCTATGCTGAGAGCCCAAATTAATGGATTTTGACAAAAAGATACTGAGTCTCTTTACAATACATGGGAGAGATACAAGGATATGATGAGGATGTGTCTGCATCACGGTCTTGAGGATTGGTTAGTCATCCATACTTTTTATAATGGTCTCTTGTACAATACAAGAATGACAATAGATGCTGCCGCTGGTGGTACACTTATGGACAAACCTTATACCGAAGCCTATCAACTCATCGAAAGCATGGCTCAAAACCATTACCAATGGGGAGGTGAACAAACGCCAGTGGAGAAAGCTCAAAGGAAAGGTGGAATGTACGAAGTTAGTAGTCTTGATCATGTCCACGCTAAGGTAGATGCCCTTGCTCAAAAGATAGACAACTTGACCATAACACCCGCAGCCACCGTGGCTGCCGTAGCTCCAAACTGCGAATTATGCGGAGTACCTGGACATGCTGCCTCCGAATGCCAAATTTTAGCAGGAGTCTCCGCTGATCAAGTGAATTATGCTCAAGGAAACCTATATGCAAATACCTACAATCCTGGTTGGAAAAACCATCCAAACTTTTCGTACAATAACAATAACGCTTTGTATGCACCTGGCCAAGCGCCTGCTGTGCCACCAGGATATCAAAAACCTACTGCTAACTTTCCCAACGTTCCCAGGAAGTCAAACCTTGAAATTATGATGGAGAACTTCATTGCTGCACAAGCTCAACAAAATAAGGAGTTCCTTAACCAGAATGTTCACACCGGTGATCAGATCAAACAATTAGCCAACAAGGTTGACGCTCTAGCCACTCACAACAAAATGTTAGAAACCCAAATCTCACAAGTGGCTCAACAACAAGCAGTTACCGCTACCCCAGCTGGAAACCTTCCAGGTCAAACTCAAATTAACCCGAAGGGACATGCAAACGCTATAACACTTCGGAGTGGAACAGAACTAGAAGGACCTACTGACCCAAGAATCGAAAATCCAGCCATGTACCAAAAGCCCAGTAAGGAGTTTGAAAAGGAAGGCGAACCAAAGGAAAAGGAGAAGGAAGATAATGGCAAAGAGGCCGAAGAGAAATAAGAACGGTATGTGCCTCCACCGCCTTATAAACCATCTATCCCGTATCCCCAAAGATTCGCTAAATCTAAAAACATAGGCCAATTTAAGAAATTTGTTGAACTTCTGAAACAATTAAATGTCACAATACCTTTTACAGAAGCAATCACACAAATGCCCTCACACGCTAAATTCCTAAAAGAAATATTAACTAATAAGAAAAAGCTCAAGGATACTGACACCGTTATGCTTACTGCAGAGTGTAGCGCAATAATCCAGAACAACATGCCTCCTAAGCTAAATGATCCTGGTAGTTTCTCCATACCATGTGTGATTGGAAAGTTTGTCATAGACAAAGCTCTGTACGATTTAGGAGCCAGCATCAGTTTAATGCCCTTATCTATTTGTAAAAGGCTCAACATGGGAGAACTGAGACCGATAAGAATGTTTGTACAACTAGCTGATAGATCAGTGAAATTTCCTCTAGGAATGCTAGAAAACGTTCCAGTACGTATGGGACAATTCTATATTCCTACAGATTTCATAATCATGGACATCCAGGAAGACTCAAACATCCCTATCATTTTAGGAAGACCATTCCTAGCTACTACCGGAGCCATCATAGATGTGAAAAAAGGAAAACTGACTTTCGAGGTTGGTGAAGAAAAAGTTGAATTCATTCTCTCACAATTCTTCAAAGCACCAGCTATAGAAGATTCGTGCTGTTTCTTAGATATAATTGATGAATGCGTTAAAGAAATGGAAAAACACCAAAACACGTGTTCTGAAGTGCTGAGAATTTCGATGCCACCAATTTTTGAAGATGATAATTGGCGTGGTGAATACCAAGATAATGATCTAAGTGAATGTCTCGCACTCACTCCTGACCCTATGCCTTGCCCGAAGAAACCAGCCGTAGAACTGAAAATATTACCCAAAGATCTAAGGTATGAATTCCTAGATACAGAACTCGAACGACCAGTTATAGTCAACGCAGATTTAGGACAAATAGAAACCGAGAAATTATTGCATGTCCTAAGAAAGTACCCGACTGCCTTAGGCTATAACATCTCAGACTTGAAAGGAATAAGTCCCTCTATCTGTATGCATCACATTATGCTTGAGGAGGATTGCAAAACCTCTAGAGAACATCAAAGGAGAATCAATCCCATTCTGAGTGATGTCGTTAAGAGAGAAGTGCAAAAGCTATTAGAAGCAGGAATCATATACCCAATATCAGATAGTGAATGGGTTAGCCCAGTTCACGTGGTACCGAAGAAAGGAGGTGTTACAGTCATCAATAATGAAAAAGGCGAATCTATAGCACAACGTACCCAAACCGGATGGAGAATGTGTATCGATTATAGAAAACTAAACAAAGCCACTCGTAAAGATCATTTCCCTTTACCATTCATAGATCAAATGCTTGAACGTCTGGCTAAACACTCCCATTTTTGCTATTTAGACGGATATTCAGGATTCTTCCAAATTCCTATCCATCCTGACGACCAAGAAAAAATTACTTCCACATGTCCCTATGGAACTTTTGCCTACCGGCAAATGCCTTTCGGATTATGTAATGCACCCGCAACATTTCAGAGATGCACGATGTCCATCTTCTCTGACTTCTTAGATGGTATAATGGAAGTCTTTATGGACGATTTTTCTGTCTGTGGGGAAAGTTTTGAAGGATGTCTATCAAACCTCGAAATGGTGCTAGAACGATGTGTAAAAGTCAACTTAGTACTCAATTGGGAAAAATGCCATTTCATGGTCCGATAAGGAATCATGCTAGGACATATAGTATACGACAGAGGAATCGAAGTCGACAAAGCAAAAATAGAAGTAATAGAAAATCTCCAACCACCTAAAACCATTAGAGAGATAAGAAGTTTCTTAGGACACGCCGGTTTTTACCGACGTTTCATTAAGGATTTCTCTAAGATAACCAAACCCCTAACTGAGCTGTTAATGAAAGACGTTGAATTCGTCTTTGATGACAAATGCTTGGACGCATTTCAAACACTCAAGCAAGCTTTAATATCAGCACTCGTTATGCAACCCCCAGATTGGAATAAACCATTCGAAATCATGTGAGACGCTAGTTACTATGTTGTAGGTGCAGTCCTAGGACAAAGGAAGGACAAAAAGCTTCACGCAATCAATTATGCCAGTAGAACCTTGGATCATGCACAAATGAACTATGCTACCACAGAAAAGGAACTCTTAGCTGTCGTGTTCGCATTAGATAAATTTCGTTCCTACCTAGTAGGAGCAAAAATAATCATCTACACCGATCACGCCGCAATCAGGTACCTATTAAGCAAGAAGGATGCCAAACCGAGACTTCTGAGGTGGATTCTACTCCTACAAGAATTCGACTTGGAAATCAAGGACAAGAAAGGCACCGAAAATGTAGTAGCTGACCACCTGCCGAGAATGGCAAACATCCAACCAGACCAAGTACCTATTAATGACGATTTCCCATATGAAAGACTCTTAGCCCAGTTAGAAAGCAATACAATAGAACACTCCCTGACTTATACTGATACAGAAACTAATGAAGTGGTAGAATCTGTTTACACTAAAACCACGCTGCCATGGTATGCTGACTTTGTCAACTATCTAGCAGCTGGAGTACTACCACCTGATCTAACCTATCAACAAAAGAAGAAATTCTTCCATGACCTTAAACACTATTATTGGGACGAACCACTTCTCTTCAAGAGGGGCGCCGATGGTATTTTCCGCCGTTGTGTACCCGAAGATGAGGTGGAAGACATAATTTCTCATTGTCATTCCGCGCCCTATGGTGGGCACGCAAGCACTTCAAAGACTTGTGCTAAGATTTTGCAAGCTGGCCTCTTTTGGCCCACTCTATGGAAAGATGTCCATATCGCGGTTATAAATTGCGACCGGTGTCAACGCACTGGTAACGTCTCTAGACGCGATGAAATGCCTCAAATGGGCATTCTAGAAGTAGAAGTCTTTGACGTGTGGGGAATAGATTTCATGGGACCATTTCCGTCTTCTTTTGGTAACCAGTGCATACTCGTCGCTGTCGATTACGTTTCCAAATGGATCGAGGTTGTAGCTTCTCCTACAAATGACGCACGAGTAGTGATAAAGCTCTTTAAGAACATAATCTTTCCTAGATTTGGTGTGCCAAGACTCGTCATTAGTGACGGTGGCTCCCATTTCATATCTAAAATATTCGATAAACTGCTATCAAAATACGAAGTCAAACATCGTGTGGCAACACCATATCATCCACAAACCAGTGGATAAGTCGAGGTTTCGAATAGAGAAATAAAACAAATTTTAGAAAAGACTGTCGCTACCTCTAGGAAGGATTGGTCAACTAAACTTAATGAAGCTTTATGGGCTTACAGAACCGCTTACAAAACCCCCCATAGGAACCACTCCATTTAAGAAAGTCTATGGAAAATCTTGTCATCTGCCGGTAGAAATAGAGCGCAAAGCCTATTGGGCTATTAAAACCCTCAATTTAAATTATGCTGCCGCAGGAGAAAAACGAATCTTAGATTTGCACGAATTAGAAGAACTAAGACTAGATGCTTATGAGAACGCCCGCATATATAAAGAAAGAACTAAGAGATGGCACGATAAACGCTTATCTAGAAAATAATTTAGTGTAGGAGACGTCGTGCTCCTATTTAATTCGAGACTTAAGCTTTTTCCAGGAAAACTTAGATCTAGGTGGTCCGGACCCTTTGAAATTTCTAAAGTTTTTCAAAGTGGAGCGATAGAAATAAAAGGAAGAAATAGTGAACCATTCATAGTAAACGGACAACGCTTAAAACATTATCATGATATTGCAAACAGAGACTATTTGAATAGTCTAAGACTTTTAGAGCTGCCCGCTCATCCATATAACTGAATTATCACTAAGCTTTCATCAGGCTTATGACGTTAAAAACAGCGCTTAGTGGGAGGCAACCCACGAGATTGTTTTCTTTCCTTTTAACTTTCTTTTATTTTCATTTCCTTTTTAAATTTCTTTATATTTTTCTTAAGTCTATTTTTATTTCTTTTTGTTTCCCTTTACTTTCTTAATCTTATTTTCATTACTTTTTCATTTTTATTTATTTCTCAAAAATTTAAAATTTTATGGAAACTGCTTTGCTGATCTTATAATTACATGCTACAGGATTTTTAAAGTCTTTCTACCTTCTTCCTTCTACATCTGCTTTACTTTTTCGACTAACTGTTAAGATGGATAACGAAGACACCATGGTTGTGCTATTCAGGGACGTTGTCCAATGGCACCGCTATGAGGTTCTCTCTCGCAGACCTATGACCTTAACCAAATTTTCCCATGGACCAACCATGACTGCCTTAGGTATAGAAGACAACATAGACTTTATGTTTAGCCAGATAGGATGGGAAGGTTTTGCTAGAAAGAAATATCCAACTTACCACAGGCTGACCCTAGAATTCCTAAGCTCATTGTCCTACAACCCTAACTATGGCATAGGATTTAATAGGGGTAACATAACCTTTAGGCTGTTTGGATACACGTGCCGCTTCAACATTAGAGAGATTGCGGACCTATTGGATTTCCCCAATGGACCCGGCGTTTTTACTACGGCACAGGAAGATTTAGTAATGGAAGATGAACTGGACCTTTTCTGGAGAAGTATTTCAGGACAACCTCATCATGACCCGCATCCTATGGTGTCCACTAAAATTCACAACCCGACCATTAGATACTTCCATATGATTTTAGCCTTTACCCTTTTTGGAAAAGCCGAGAATGACACCCTAATCTCTAGAGATGAGCTTTTTATCATGTTTTGTGTGTTTCAATCCCGACCCGTTAATGGAGCTACTTTTATGCTTGATAATCTCCGCAGGATTGCTCAAGCTGATCACGGTCCCATTTTGATAGGTGGCCTCGTAACAAAAATTGCTGATGCCATGGGATTTAGAACACGACTTTCCCAAGTAAACCCTTTAGGCGGATATAGGCCACTGAACATAACTTTCTGTTTTGACCGTGGACTCATTAGAAATCGTGGACCACCCCCGTTTCAACTCCTGATCAATAATGAAGTTGTTTCACACTTTTCACTACCTGATCACGAGCGAACTAGTGTGCATAACTGCCACAACTGGCTGTATGGTTTAGTTGAGCCCCTGCCTGAAAGAGATTTTAAAAGTCATGTGTCTGACACTGAAACCGACCCTGAAACTCCTCCTCACTATCATAACTACCCTGAGCATCCCATGAGAAATACTTCCATTGTCCCTCCTGCTAACATACATGCCACACTCGAAGCCTTCCGCACTGCACTTCAAGATATGAGAGATGAACTTCAACTTATCCGTCTTGACGTTGTCGGTTTAATGGATACCGCTGTCAAAAAATTTGATCATCTGAACCAAGCTGTGGAATCTTTGAAGAAACCACGTGGCTAATTCTGTCACAATGCATTTTTCTATTTAATTGCTTTTCTTTTAATATTTTAGAGCCATTTAATTTACAGTATATTTCTTTTTAATGTCAAGGAACAAATTTATTTCAGTTCAATTTCAACTTTATTTCTCTACTGCAATGTTATTTTAAATACACTGTTATGAATTTCCAATTTTAAATAAAGTATTCAATTCTTGTTTATTGCTTGTGGTTGAGTTGATGCTTGTGGTTGAGTTGATGATATAATGTTCCTGCTTATTTTGTTTCAGTCAATTTATATGCATTCTAATGTTTATCTGGTATCTTACTGCTAATTATAATTGCCATATCCAATATATATAGTATGCCAAATTTCATCTAGTTTCTGTGAGAATAGCAGAATTTGTGAGCATGACGGGCGTAACGCCCTTGTTACGACCGTGACGGGTTCGTGACGAGCGCCACACTTATTTTAACGCTCTCTCTGTTAATAGTAGAGACCCTTTTCTCTTCATCTTCTCTTCTCTTCAAATTCTTTTCAAACGACCCACTATCTTTTCACTCTCCTTAACCGTCCCACTCACATTACTCTCCATAACCACTCACATTTAATCCCAATTTCACTCCAACACTTCGTATTTCCAAACCCTCTTATTTAAACCTCACGAAACACTCTCATTCTCACAGAACAACTCTTACCCATACCCACCTCCTCCATTAAACCTTTTTCACTTTGCATGCGCCATGGCCAGACGCACAAGACAAGCTCCTGACCTTTCCACTGTTACATTCAGAGAGGGAGAAGCCAGAGACCGCCAAAGAGCGAATTACGTCAGCTTCTACCAACGCTCTGTCCAACTGACACAGTACGTCCATATTACCAGCCTTGAAGAGTTGGGCATGTTAGAAGGTGTACGCTGGATGCTCCAAAATGCTGATTTATGGCAGCTCTGCACACAAGGGCAGCCTACCTACAAAGCTCTGACTCTGGAATTTCTGAGCTCATTTACTTATGTTACACCTCCGGGTGAAACAAACCAACTTTTTGGTGTAGCTAAATTCCGCATGTTTGGCTCTGAGTATTCGGTGAGCCAAACCCGACTCACCCAAATGCTTGGATTCCATCATGGCGAGAATGTACATTGTCGTGTTCCTAACGATGCATGGTTCCAGGAAGCCTTCGACCTATGGAATCGACTTACAGGTGTAGCTGCTTCGAGCTGGGACAACCTCAACGCTACCTATATTCATAACCCAGCAATACGGTATTTCCACAGAGTTCTAGGACACACAATTTTCGCAAGGGACAGCAGCCACAAGGTAAACTCCAAGGAGCTCTTTTTCCTTCACTGTGTGCTCCATCCTGAACCAATTAATGCAGCTCTGTTCCTTCTGTCGCACATCCACGCCAACTGTGCTAGAGGTTCTAAACCTTTCTACTTCGGAGGTATAGTAACTTCTATCGCACCCGGCCTTGGTCTGGGAGACGACCTTGCTAATCTACCTTTCATACCACCTGAGTCCCTGGATACAGAGTATTGTCGCTCCTCCCACCTTATTAAAGCAAGGGTGGATGGACGATACCATCCAGTGGTCCGTACCAGAATAATCAGGAGCATCATCATGCCATGCAGAGACCGCATCAACCCTCAAAGACAAGAAAATTGGCTTTTTGATCTCCGTGCTCCCGAGCCTAATGTGGCTGCTCAAGAAAACCAAGATAATGAAGCAGTCGATGAAATGGAGTAAGAAATGGATCAGCCACCTCATGAAAACCCACCACCTCCTACCCAAGATGCCTTAACATCCACCGGACGTCATCGTCACGCCACTCCAGAACAAGACCTCGTCACTAATGAAGAAATCTTAAGGGGAATATGGCTACAAAACCAATTGGCTGCCCAAAGAGAGGAACAGCAACATAGGCAGCACAATGAGATGATGAGCCTAATGCGACAAATTCAACAGGGGCAAGTCGACCAAGGACAACGAATCGACGGTATGATAGACGAGATGGGTGCCCTGACGCTACGCGTGCAAGACTTACATGATTATATCCATCACGTAGGTATTCCAGATCATGTAGCCCAGAACGGACGCGCCCGCACCCGAGGCAGAGGACGTGGACCTCGTTAGATTTAGATTTTATTTTTGTTTTAGTTTTATCTCTTTTTGTAGTTTCTTTCCGCGTTTATATCGAAACATTGAGGACAATGTCCGATATAGTGTGGGAGAGGTGCCTTTTATTTTCCCTTATGTATTCCCTTTCCGCATTTCCTTTCGAATAAAGAAGCATTTATATGAAATTTTCGTACATTTCAAAATTTTCCCACTTTATAACAAAAATTTTATGATCATTGCACAACTTAACATACCAAAACATAGGCTATCGAGAAAAATTTAACAAGATTGATACCGTCTTGACACCTTAGAACTCTTGCATATGCGAGATCAGTTTCAATACCCATTATACCAATACCCTCAGTTCTAGTTCTAAAGTAACCCCAAGTAGTTTATATTAGCAGTCAGCACCGTCTTAAACGCAAACCACGTGGAGAGCCGATGAAGATAAGTGTTTGATCCAGAATTATTAAATATCTTTCGTATGCTTCGCTGTTGTGAAAAATTAAAAAAAAAATGCACCAAACCTATGGTTACAAAAGTATTACGAAGAGAAAGAAAGAATCCATTGTTGGTTGGTTCAGAGGAACCTGGTTCTGAACTCGGTAGGGCGAACTACGGTTCGATCCCCCACATCCTACGATTAGGATATATATATATATATATATATATAGGGTTACCACACTTGTGTACCAGACCCCGTGCTAAAAAGGATCAAAGTCACTAACCGGCTACTCCACTACGTACGTGTAAAGGCAAAGGGCTTAATGTGATTGCGCTAGAATGAAACCGGGTGAAACAGATACGAGAAACTTTAGGTTGAGCTATAATAGAATGATTAGAACTGACTTGTGTGGAGGGGAGGTCTATGATTATGCTTGTTGCTTGTGTCACTAATGTATCTTTATTGTTTTACTCGAGTATCCGTCGTCTTAACAAAAATGCCTTACAAAACATTTTCAAAACAAAAGGTATGTCATGTGTATGCATTTGATAAAACTTGTCCGACATTCTTACTGACTAATTGCTTGAGGACAAGCAAAGATTCAAGTGTAGGGGAGTTTGATAACACGAAAATGTATCATATATTTGCCTTGATTTACGACTAATAATTATGTTATTTTAGTCCAAGTGCCGATTATTCCGCAAGTATTCTAGTGTTTTCACAGGTATTTCATTGTCCAAGCCTAAAAGGAGAAAATTAGAGAAAACATGAAGAAATGAGAAGAAAACAGGAAGAATCAATAAGAAAAAGAGCAGAAAATGAAAAGTGGTGTGTGTGACGACCGTCACACACCTGCCACGACCGTCATGTTCCCAAAGCTCATCACGACCGTCATGACCACACCACGATCGTCACGCGCTCAATTATGGATATTATGTTCAGAATGCAGACATGGAAAAAGAAGCCCAATGTCACTCACGTTGAGCAGTTTCTCCTACATTCTCTCAACCTCAACTTCAACGGTACATGAGCCATTCTCCCTAAAACTTCTCAACCACCAAAGGATGTGCTCCTAAAATCTCTCCAACGTTAAGGCAATGCTTTGACTATAAATACATCATGGATTGAAGAACAACGAACACAACAACACCACATAGAGAATTTACCCGAATTGCTGGAGAATTATTTTTCCGAACTTTTACTTTCTTTGTATTCTTTGTTTCGTTTCCCATTCCTTGTTTACCATCACTTGGAATAGTGATAGTTTCTCACATTGAGGAGTTATTGCACCATAGTTAGAATCTTGTTTTCAACCTTCATCATTCGTTATTCCAATACATCGAGCACAAGCCTACCGACTTGTGGAGGAATTGCGAGAATCGACTTATTGCAAATTTATCAGGTTTTTATTCATTAATCGTAATAATAGCATTATCGTTTCCCATTGCAATGTTTAATTTACTGTTTTGCAATTTATTTGCATGCATGTTTGTTTTAATTAATATGTCTAGCTAAATCCGATTTATCGGTATGTAATTAATTTAACCGGAATGGATTCGATAATTCTAAGATAAAACCATAAACAACTTATTTCTGGCCGCGATTTCTTAATTAAAATTGGACTTTTGTTACGTGAGTAAAAAGGTAGTAAAGGTTAGGATCAAGATCCACGAGAGTGTGAGATTTTAACCGGATAGCTGAAATCGGGCATTGGTTTTAAAAACAGTGAGAGCGCTTTAAAGTTAATTAGACTGTATTAGTTTTCAAAAAGTGTTTTTAAACTCAAATGGGCTAGCGAGAGCAGACATTATGATTTAGGAATATAGTCCGAAGCAAGATCCACGAGAGTGTGAGGTGAGGGCTTTTAAACTGATATTTTCTACAGAAAAATAATGTGACTCATTTTTATACGCTTAGGTTTTATTAAATCCACGATGGTATACTAAGTTACGTACCGATATCGCTATATCAACTAGTTTATTCCAACAATTTAGATTCCCTTTAGTTTCCCTTTTTGAACTTAAAACCAAAACATCTTCGCCTTAGCTAAACACAGTAACAAACCGTAGCACTAGGTTGATTATCAGGTCTCTGTGGGATCGATATCTTTATTACTACGCGATAGGCTGTGCGCTTGTAGTTAGTAACCGTTAGACTCACAAAGTCGCGATCAATACAAAGGGGCAAAAAAAAGAAAGACAAAAGTAACGAAAAACCCCACCGAAAAACTAAACAGACTCACCTAAAAATCTCCCTCGGGCCAGCATTCCAAACCTCCCTCACCTCCCTCGGAACACAATTACCTGCTCTAAAAAACACAGTAAACCATTCCCTCGAGAGCGCCTTAATGACACCCACCCCATCAAAATTTGACAAGATCAAATCATTAAAAAGAATGTCATTCCTACATTTCCAAATCACCCAACAAATAATCAGCCCAAAGAACCACCCCAAATCCAAAGAAAAATCCGACATACAAGCGGAATCCATCAAAGAAATGCGGGCCAAAATGAAACAATCCAAAGGAACGTCATCCAAACGAAGCCAATTTCAAACCAAACTCCACCACAACTTAGAATTTCTACTGTAGCGGCAAAAATCGTGAGTGTAAGTTATTGATTAACTTAACTTATAAAGAAAAATTCGCCAACGCACTTTTATTTTATCCAAAAGGAAAGGAAAAGGAGAAAACAAAACCTAAATAAGTTCTAAACAAGAACAAGTGAACAGAGACTGGGTAAGGGGGTTGGTTACGCTAAGAGAAGGTGTTAGCACCCAAAACATCTATAGTACTCTATAAGAACCCTTTGAAATATCTACACTTTTTGATTTGAAAAGGTTTGTTTGAATAGAGATTGAGTAGATGAGAAGAGAAATATTTTTTAAGATTTTTGTGTTTGGAGAGACTTGTCGCCTCATGCCTACGTACCCACAAAGTGCAATATAGGATCAAAACCTCATAGTTCGTGGTACAAAGAATGCAATTTGTTTGTTTTGGTTGATTTTAAAAAGTAGAGACAAATCGTCATTCCAAGCGAATAATTCGGCTATAAAAAATGAATCATGTCTAAACTTGTGAAAAAGTTAAAGGAGAAGTGCACAAGGGCACAAAAGAGGGTAAGTGAGTTTGATGTTTTTTAAAGTCTTTTGAAAAAGGTGTCAATATGCTTATGTAGTTTAGAATTTATTAAGAAATGAAAAGAAAAGAGTAAAATCACTTGAAAAAGTCAAGGTTTGATTATGAAAGAGGTGAGAGTTTGAAAACAAGAAGGTTTTGAAAAAGGGAGAAGATTTTGAAAATTAAAGAAGGGGTGGAGAAGAAGAGGATATCCTAAAGCATAAAGTAAAAGCTAAGGATAAGAAAGACCTAACCACAAATGTAGCTATCTTCACCATAAACCAAGCAAAAGTACAAAACTCCAAAGTCTTCAAACCATATTTCCAATGCAAATGGAGAAAGTTCTAGTTCTAAGTCCAAGGGTCCAAGAATAACATTGGATGTCCAAGGTCTAGGTGCAAAACTCCATGTCTAATGCAAAGGATAATAACCATAGTCCAAGATTAAGAGCACAAGTTTTTTAGAGGTTTTGACCTTTATTAATGTTTTTTGGTCCAAGTGGACAAAAAGAAAAAGGCATACGCAAGAACAAATAGTCCAAGTGGACAAAGTGAAAATGACGGAAGCATAAACAATGATATGATACGATATGATGACATAAAGCATAAAAAATAGTAAAGAGAGATAGGGAGCAAGAAGGAAGCATAAACAAAATTAGTACAATAATATTGTTAGTGAGTTAGTGATTAGTTGTTAGAACAAATGATCAATAATGATTGAACAATGCATTTAGGTCAAGGTTAATGAGAACTCATTAGAGGATTGATAAGACCAAAGCCTCCTAACAACAAGTCTCATAGGTATTGAGCCAAAAGACAAATAATCAACCATCCTTGGGCTTGCAATTATAAGTTTGGGCCATGAACGATCATTTTCCGATACGGGACACATGTAGCGCTATGTTAAGAAATCGCCAAGTGACTTATATAGAAGTCACCCTACTCGAGGCCGGTCAAAATGATTTTTGTGCTAATGCATGCTAGATGAATAATATGTAGATTGTCATCCGAAAGCAATACGCCACGAAAAGAAAATAAGTAGTGATCTCATCTTGATCAAGATCTCTCATCAATTTATCAAAGGCAACCTATCATAATTCCAAAGTATGGAGAATAATCCAAATGATCATTCAACCATAGATTTAAAATAATGAAGATTAAACATCCTTGAAAAATCAATAATCTATGATATGTAAGATTTTCATCGATCAAAAGAAAAGAGAAATAGATGAAGAGAAAGCCAAATTAAACCACAAAATAATGTGATCTAAGGCTAAGAACAAATGAAAGGGGTTAGGAATGAAGAAACAACCAAAACAGTCCCAAAAATAGGTGAAAAATACCACTCTGTCTTAGGGTAATCGATTACCATGATTAGAGTAATCGATTACCACTGCAAAAATAGCAGAAAAACAGCAAAAAAATGAGCATCTCTAAAATTCATCATTCCTTCAAAATTCCGCATGATCAAGGAATGGATTGTGCACAAAATTTCAATGTAAACAACAGTAAATACACCAATTGAAACACAATTTTAAAGATCCAAAGATCAAGCAACACGAATTATTAAAGGATCACATTGTGGAAGATGAATCAAGAACAACAATGGTGGAAAATGAGATTACAACTCCAAATCTGAATATTCCTTCAAATTGCTTCAAGATGCAAACTCCAAAGCCTTGATATACAAGAATTGATAAAGAAAACAAGTTTGGATGAAGGTTTAGCTCAAACTTGAACAAGATTCAATGTGAAAACTTGTTAACTTTCAAAAGAAGAAAAGTGAGCTTTTAGTGAATTTTGTGGTTGGGGAGAGAATTTGCAAGAGGTTTCTTGGCTATCAAAAGCTTGAAGAATGAATAAAATAAGGGTTCTATTTATAGAATTTAGTCTTGGAAATTTTGGTGGTTTAGAAATGAGAATTAGACTTGGAATTTGAATTTGGAGGGAAATTAGTAAAAGAGTGGTGATTAGTGAAGGTGTATGGTGGGAATTAATTGTGATGAGGTAGGAGAATTAAAATGAGGTGGTCTAGAATATTCTGCATGTGATCATTTTTGAAAATTGGTGCCAAAATTCTACGGAATTTGAATTTGCTGAATTTTCATAATTATGCACGAGGGTAATCGATTACCCTGATCATGGTAATCGATTACTTCAAGCAAAAAATGTGAAAAATGGCCTTTTGGTTGCACTGTCGTGGTTGTGACTCAATTCTTTTGCTTGTCAAATAAGGCATGGAAATAAACACATAAACCTTGGAGTCTCTTGAATAATTATAAATTAAATCTTGGAAACTCTTGATCAGATGTTTTGAATTATTCGCAAATCAACTTTGACCTTATCAGATAAAATTTATTCGAGCTAAGGGACTGTTTCCTGGTGCTTTGATCTGTTATTCCCCTGAAAAATTAATAAAGGAGAAACAAAATATTTTTGGATTTTGATTAGTGATTAGTAAACATAAACAAACAAAGTAGTAAAGCGAAACAAAAACACATAGATGCTAGGTGATCCCTGTAAGGCATAAACCTAAAGATGAGAGGAATAAGGGAACCAATGTGTGATCTCGTTTGTATGCAATGATGTGCAAATGATATGTGAATGATATGTAAAATCTTAGGGGTCAAAAATTTGGGTCTTATAGCTGCCCCTATTTAAGTCTCTTCTATCGGGAGATATGAAGATACTTAAATACAAAAAGCTATATATTTTTAGCCCTAAGATGCCACAAGAATGATATGAATGCAAAGGATAAAACACTCTGCGGGGGAACTTGAAACAAGATAGTTATGGTAAATTGAGTGAGATGACGTGTAAAGACACGCTGAGGAACACAAGCTATTTCTGGAGATCTGTCAAGGTGACAAGAAGTATCCATCAATAGTTGTAAAGGGAGGGACAAGAACCTGGGAAGACATGTAGTGTCATCCAAGAAGGGCATTGGATGAGAACTACGAACAAGACAAAAGTACGTCAATAGATGTCCAAGAATGGCATTGGACAAACAACAAGAAAGTTTCTGGTAAAAACAACAACATTATCCAAGAATAACATTGAATGGAGGTGAAAAACACTCTATTGGGGATAAGATATCCAAGAATTGCATTGGATGAAAGGAACTACAACATTCAAGAATGACATTGAATGAGGCAACAACAAACATCATAAATATCCAAGAATAGCATTGGACAGAGACAAACTCAACTGACGATATATCAATCAACATCCAAGAATAGCATTGGATGGAAACAAAATTTTCATTTGAAAAACTTCACCGGGGACATCCAAGAATGGCATTGGATGACAAGGGTAAACATCAGAGGTATCCAAGAATAGCATTGGACTCGACTGGGGAAAATATCAAAGATATCCAAGAATAGCATTGGACAGAAGGAATCATAACATCCAAGAATGGCATTGAATGAGTGAGAAAAGTTCTGGAAAATACATCAGAATTATCCAAAAATGGCATTTAATAAAGTGAGAAAGAGCTTTCAGGAATGACACTGAAAGTAAAGGTAAATCACTACATTCAAGAATGGCATTGAATGATAATGAGAAAGATATCCACGAATGACACTAAATGCAAAGGAGAAAACTCACCCAGGAATGACACTGAGTGATCAGATAAAACTTTTAGGAATAGCACTGAAAGATATCCAAGAAAAATCTATTGGGGATTACATAAGAGAGACAAGACTTCTAGGAATAGCACTAGGAGAAACAAGAGGAACAATATATCCAGGAATGGAACTGGAGATCAAAAGAGACAAACATCCAGGAATGACACTGGGGTGAAATAATATAAAGATCCAGGAATAGCACTGGAGATTAAAATCCAGGAATGACACTAGAGTGAAAGAATATAAAGATCCAGGAATAGCACTGGAATGAAAGAAGACAAACATCTAACAACAGCACTAGATGCACAGGGAAATGACAACATTCAGGAATGACACTGAATGAAAAGACAGGTAATTGTTTTGGTAGGCGCCAAGTAAGTTGGACTTTGATCACAAGGTAAGATTTTGATAGCAACAGGACCTTGGGAAATGCACATGAGTACGAAACACACTTCGAGCTATGCGAATCTTTCTATGCATGAAATATGAATGATTTATGCATGCAATTCAGATGATTGGGATAACTGGGATAGACTCTTTTGTGAGGGAAGAATGAAATTCTGATTCCTCAACACAGGGAACACCGCCCACTCTGCTTGGAGAGAAGATGTTGAACAAAATTCCACTAAGGATCAAATTATTTTGTTGGAGGTTGTTCCTCAACAGACTTCCTAGTAAAGAGCAGTTGAAGAAGAGAGGTATCTTATCCAATCCCCATGACTTGCCCTGTGTTTTTTGCTTTATGGAATAGGAGAACCTTGAGCATCTCTTGTTCCATTTTTTGGATTTAACAAAGATTTGGAAGGCAGCGGAAAAGTGGATAGGGAATCCATTTGATATAAAAAAACTCATGCATTATCAATTACTCTATATTCAAGAAGGATTTTCTAAAAAGGGTGACAGAAGGGAATGAAGGATTAATTTGGTGGGTAACAATTTGGTGCATTTGGTTTAAAAGGAATAAGATTATCTTCCAAAGAGACATTTACAATATGACTGAGATTGTTTCTTCTATCCAACTGCTAGCTTGGAGTGTTAAGAGTCTCACATCGGATAATATATGGTCTGAACATGTGTTTATAAGTGGGAACAGTCCTCACCCTACTAACCGGTTTTGTAGGGTTGAGTTAGGGCCAACCACATTTCTTAACATGTAGGTGGGATAGTTTAGGACGTCCTAATTTGCCTTTGTGTAATTTTAATGACTTTTTCATAGCTCCACTTGATTATCTTAGGCTATGTTTGGATTGAAGGAAAATAACGGAGCAGAGCGGAACGGAACATAGCAGAGCGGAATGGAACGAAGCAAAATGGAGCGGAGCAGAATGGAATATAGATCTCACTCTATTGTTTGGTTATTTTATTAAAAATATCTCATTCCATCGCATACACCTTAAATTGGATGGAATAAAAAATGGGGAAATGGATGGAATATGTAATTTGACTTTCTTATTTTGTTTCTCTTCTTGTTGGTTGTAAGAGTTAGAACATCCTTAATGCTCTAATTAATCCATTTTTTTATTATAAAAAAAAAAACTCTAGACAAACAACTTATACTTATTTAATTTCACTATCAATTACCCCACCCACCTTAATTTATGTCTTCATTTATTATTTATTATAGTGAAAACAATTCTTTAAATTCCTAAATATGTAAGATATCTTTTACTATAGTCATTAAATGTATAAAAAAATGTAAACTTATCCTTAGCTTCTTTTTTGTTTGCATTTATATTGCCTAAATTGACCATCGAAAAACGTCGAGTACTAAAATCAACTATATTAAGCAATATTCAAGAAAAATCCGCGCCTCACACATTTATGTGTCAAAATTTTTTGTTTTTTCTTTATTATATTTAATAACTGTTTTGTGTTGATTTACACGTGCTATTACAAAAAAGTTACAAAATAAAATTGGATTCAATTATAAGAAACCTTGGACCACTTAACGTAAGGGTAGGGTGGTAAAGGAAGAAAAAAATGTGAATTTGGCTCGGGTTTAACAAAATCAATAGGAAATGGTGGTGAAGGAGGAGCACAATGTCGAGGATGAACGAAATGAAGTTGAAAAAGACATAAATTTAACTAGATGGAAAAAAAATTATAAAATGGGAGTTCTATAGGCGCATCCATGAAAACTCTACACATCTAGTATTCTTTGTGATTTTATTTATAAGAAAAAAATTACTTTTTAAATTTATTAAAAAATCAATATATTTGTCTGATCTATTATTAGATCACATTCATTGATTTTTAAATTAATATAAAAAGTAACATGTATGGTATAAATAGGACAAAGAGTATATAAATAAAAGTGTATGATCTAAGCTGAACATTTTTCCTAATTTAGTATTATTATTACATATATAATTAAATTCATATATTCTTATATTGATTCACTTAACGTTAAAGTCAAATACATAATAACTAATTCTTCGGTCTCATAATGAGTGATCCATTTAAAATAAATGAATGTATTAAAATGAATGACTCATTTCAATTTCCAATGCATTTTTTCTAATTTTACCCTGTAATTAATATTAATTTCATCATTCCCAATACATAATATGAATACTTTAGTAAAAATGTCATTATTTCTCTTCAGAGTCGTCTCAATCTTTTGAGAGACTCTGTATAAGAAGTTAAATTTAGCTTCAATTAAGTCGTGGATTTTTGTATGAGACCCTATTTAATTGTAAATTAATTGTGAAATATTTGTATGGTGATCCTTTTCTCCATAGCTTAATCATGAAAAAGTGCGAGGCCCTATGATGTAGGTCACCTTGTACGCCCTCAAAGATGACATTGTCTCTTTTTCATTTATTCTTTTTTTTAATATGTGTAAAAATCAACTAGGTCACTTATTGTAGAATGAAGGAAGTATCATAAATATATGTTATATTATTATTTTTCGACTTGATACTTTAATTTCCCTAATTAGTTATGTCTTTTTATATAACTCAACTCTACATTAATTACTAGAAAATTGTATTGACAAAAATTAAAGAACAAAAGAAAATCAAGCATTATATAGACATTATATGAAATTTACTTCGGGCAAGAGTTGAAGATAACATTAACGGGGGAGTTAAACCATGTTTGAAAAACTTTCCTCTTATTTTATTTTAGAATAATGATATTTATTATTTTTGCTTTATATCTCATGTTTTAAAAATTATATACACTTGTGGTACGACAAATTCCACGTGTTTCTTAGAAGAGAATGTCTCACTTCTCTCTAAGAACTTAGCATGTTTTCTTTTTTCTCACTCGAATCTAACCATGCCGCGATCAGAATTGATCTAGAAGCCAATGCAGGTAGGACAATAGTGCACATGTTCAGATTCGAAGAAGTGTGGATAAGAGACCTTAAATACGAAAACTTTGTGAATTAGCTTTGGAACAACCATACTACCAGGGGCCACAACAAGTTTGCAGCAATGCAAGGTTTGGGTGTCAACAGATAATTAAGAAGAATTGAAGGTTTACTGAATGATGAGGACAAGTTGGGAGCCAGTGTGGAATCTATCAATACCTAGAAGGCATTAAAATGTCAAAGGAATCTATCAATATCTAGAAGGCATTAGAATGTCAAAGGAATAAACTTATTCAAGTTGACGAGGGTAGGCCCAAATGATTTGTTTTTTGAACTGGCGATCACGCCGAGGTTTCTTTACCGTACTGGGTCTTATACAATGCATTGAGGCCCAAAAAAATTTTGGTTAAAAGGGGGTTGGGTCTTACATTCTAATAGAGGCCCAGTGATTTAATTTTGTACAAGTGGTGGGGCTTACAGCTCAAGGAGAGGCCCATATGATTTTGCTAAAAAAGGCGACGATCGCGCCGTTGTTTTTGAAAATACAGTGGGACTTATACAATGACTGAGGCCCAAACAGTGGTGTATTTACAATGGGGATGAGTCTTACACTCTAATAGAGGCCCAAAGAGTTTGAAAAAGTTTGATGAGGGTTGAATTAATCAAAAACCCTAATTTTTTTCAAAATGTATTTTAATTGAATAAAAACTCAATTAAAATTATCAAAATTGTTAAACATGTGTGGAAACAAATTTTGATCTTGGATTAATGTTTCAAAAATCATGTTTCTATCCACAAAATGATTGGAAATCACTAAAATTTGAAAAATCAAGAGGGAGAAAATATTTTAAATGTCAAAAAATAATTAAAATATTAATTCTTTACAAAAATATCAAGTATATGAAATAAATAATATTTTTGGGATTTTTTGGGAAAATAAAATATTTAAACATTTTTGTGAATTATTAAAAAAAGAATCACCTCAAAATCATTAAAATTCATAGAGAAATTAATTTTTGAATCAATTAAATAAAATCACAAAATTCAAATATTTGAATTTTAAAAAAGGGCGCCAAGAACATGGCAAGAACACGCGCCACCCTCTGTTTCTGCAGATTTGCGTTTTCTATCCAATCTCACTGAATACTTGATGATAACATGCAATCTACATATCAATCTACTCGTTTTCACCTCACGATCATGTCTATGCTCTTTAATTTCATTTATTTTAAGCATGGAATAAGAAATCAAAGAGAAACCTCAAGAACCCTAAAACTTACATGAAGGCTCAGAAATTCCATACACGATTCAAACAAAGCAATTGATTGAGGGTAAACACTATATGCATGATTATGAACATATGGCCAAATTATTGTGCAGCAACAAATGCATGGATCATAGAGTTAGAAGAGCTCATGCTTACCTCTTGCAGCTGGTGATCGTGTTTTGTGTTAGAGGTGTTACAGCTTGGTTCCAAGGATATGGACAGCTTCTCTAGGTGCTATGGAGTGTGTCTGGGTGCTTGGAGTGGATTGAATTGAGCTGGAACTTGATTTGGCACCTCATTTGTAAATCTGTCAAATGCTTGTGCAGATGGCTGGTGATTTTGAGAATCTGGTGTTCCAGATGTTATGTGAGTGTTTGGGTCACCTCTATATGATGTTTATGAGGTGTTAGTGTGTGTGATTGGTTTGGTTGGAATAGCTCTCAAACTCAAAACCCGATAGTAACTTGCTTTGGAAGGCAATTTTGGAGTGAAGGAAGAGATTTTGAGGAAAGCATCTGTTTGAAGGATTTGGTGTACTCAAACTGATCACAAATGAGCTCTATTTATAGTAGAGCAAGTTTATTTTGCAAGGAATAGTGAATGGCAACTGCTGCATAGGTTTGGCCAATGTTGATCAATAAGAATCCAAGTCTCCTCTAGCCATTGAATAGAGGTTAGGGCACATGCTGCTGGTTCCCTTGGTCTTGGATAAGTCTTGACTGAATTTAGTTGGAAATGGCTCAGTCCATGCCACCTTGGTGCATCCATTGAATGCTCCAAAACAAAATTGGAGTCTTGTCCCCTCTTTAGGGATTTCTAGGTTTGGCATGCTATTTTTAGTTCCAAGGACTTGGGAGGCTTGGGATCAGAGTTGGTTCGTCCTTGGTCTCCCCTTGAGGTGTTCAGATGGATAAGTGTGTTTTTCATTTGCACAAATTTGGCAAATCGAGCAAAATGCACAAATCTGCCTTGCTTTGACAATTTTCTGCAAGGCATATTGCCATTGTCATATCTCATGGGTCAAGTGGAATTTGATGGAGTTCTTGGCCATTTTGGAAAGCCCTCATATGATACAACAATTGTTTGATCATAATTGGTTTTGATACTTTTTGGATCCAAGTGAAAAATGCCCTTACATTTTGAAAAAAGTAAGACAGATTCTGACTTAGTGAAAATTTCACTAAGTGTTGGAAAAAAGTGACATTTTCACTTTTGGTGATTTTGATCATTCCATAACTTAAAATCCATGAGGAATTGGAATGAGTTGTAGTTAAAGCTTTTGTAGAGGGCCATGAGAGCTACAAATCCAGCTTTGAATGGGGAAAAATGGTCTTGTGGTTTAGAAGTTATGATCCTCCAAAGTTGGTGTCCTAGCCACTTTGTTCCATAACTTAGAAAATTTCTAAGTTTTTTTATGGTTACCCCTTTTACAAGTTATCCCACTTTTCTTGATGAATGATGATTCCAATCACACATTAACATCATTTTAGGGTCATAGAACCATAATTGTGAAAAAATCTCAAAAAGTCAAAGTTGACTTTTGTGCACAGTTGACTTTTTATCAGATGAATTTCAGACTGTGCGATCCTCTATGAAATCAAGTCCTTGACCTAAATAAAACTTGATGGATTGATTTCATAGGTGTTATAGGGTGTATTGAATCATGTCCTAGGGTTTGGGAGCATGTCCTGGTCAAAAGTCAAAGGTGCAGTTGACTTTTTCATCAAAACCCTAATTGTGGTTCAGATGAAACTTAAACTTGGTGATCAAGCTTCTTGGATCAATCCATTGTTGCAAATGGATCTATGTAGTTTATTAGAGACCCTCAAATCCTCTCTTGAGGTTTAGGCTCATGATTTGTCCCAAAAGTCAACTGGGATGTATTAGGTCAAGAAACCCTAATTCTTGATTTTTAGTGAATGCATCCCCTGAGGCTAAATTGACTTGATGATTGGGTCCATGAGGTTCCATGGAGTATCTTAGGTTATGCTTTGAAGCATGGGCTCATGCCCAGAGGAAAATTTCCATCTGGAGGCCCTGGTCGACCAAACCCTAATTTGGTGACATTGGCGATCTTAAGGCTTAATCCACTTGGAATGCTGCAACATTGTGCTTGATTCTTGATGTGGGAGTCCTCTTGATCCTTTGTAGGTTTGAGAGGTTAAACAAGTTGAAGATCATGTCATTTCTTGATTGATCCTTTGTTTAAGAGCTCTAAGAGAAACCCTAAGTTTGATTGTAGTGGATGCTCACCCATCTTTGGGGAGACTAATGAGGTATAATGGTCCATCCACATTGTGATGATGATTTGCACAATGATGGGAAATCTTAGTGGTGATAATTTGGGGTATGACACTCTAAAACATCCATAAAGGATCAAGAGGTCTTCCACATCAAGAATCAAGCACAAGAGTGCAACATTTCAAGTGAATCAAGCCTCAAGATCATCAGTGTCACCAAATTAGGGTTTTGGTCGACCAAGACCTCCAGAGAGAAATTTTCATCTGGGCATCGGCCAATACTTCAAAATATGATTCAAGAAGCTCAAAGGGACCTCATGGACCCAATCACAAGTTCAAAATAGCCTCAGGGGATGCATTCATCAAAAATCAGGAATTAGGGTTTCTTGACCTAATTCACCCCTAAGTTGACTTTTGAAGCAAGGCACGAGCCAAGACCTAAAGAAGTGTTTTGAAGACCTCCAATACATCATATTGATCCATTTACAAGATTGGATTGATTCAAAGAACTTGGTTCAAAAGCAATACAAGGATTCAATTTCATCTGGACCAATTAGGGATTTTTGATGAAAAGTCAACTGTACCTTTGACTTTTGACCAAGACATGATCCCAAACCTTGGGACATGATTCAAGACACTCTATAACACCTATGGAATCCATCCATTAGGTTTGAGTTAGGTCAAGGACTTGATTTCATAAAAGATCACAAAGTTTGAACATTATCAAACAAAAAGTCAACTGTGCCAAAAACCAAGTTTGAATTTTTGAATTTCTTGACAAACAAGGCTTCCCTAAGTCAAAAACAATGTTAACTTATGTTTTGGATCATAATCCATCAAGAAAAATCAAGAAAAATGGGGTTACTTGCAAAAGGAGCAACCATAAGAAACTTGAAATTTCACTAAGTTATGAAAAAAAGTGATTTATACCCAACTTTGCAAGACCATAACTTGTGATCCAAGTAACCTTTTTCTTCCATCCAAAGCTCAAATGAAAGCTCTCATTACATACTTCAACATTGTTAACTACAACATATTCCAAATCCTCATGGATTTTGAGTTATGGATTGATCAAAATCACAAAAAATATGAAAATGGCCGTTTTTCCAACACTTAGTTAAATTTTGGACAGAATCTATTTTGCATTTTCACTAACTTTGAGGCCATTTTTCATTATGATCCAAGATGATTCAAGACCAAAGTTAAACATCAAAGTTGAAGTATGTTATAGGGGCTTTCCAAAAAGTACAAGAGCCTCCCATGGTTCAACTTGAGCAAGGAGTTATAAGCCTCCAAAAATGACATTTTTCACCCTGCCCACACAAGGGCATGAAAACATGACTTGGTTCCCACGATTTCTTGAGCCAATTTTAGACACTTGCATCATTTCATTTCTGTCCAAAATCAACTTGAATGATGAAAAGTATGATCACAAAGCCACCAAGTCAAAAATCTTATTCCTTGGCATATGGAATTCAATGTTACAAATCCAAAAACTTCAATTTTGTTTAAAGGCATCCAAGAGATACATTGAGGTGGCATAGACTGATTCATTGATCACTAAAGGAGTCAAGCCTTATACCTGCAATAGAAGACTCATAGCCTTCAAGATTGACTCAAGTCAATGGCTAGAGGAGACTTTGGCTACATGACAAAGTTCAATGGATAATGGAGTGATCCAGCCTTCAATCACTATTGCTCCCAAAAAAAGTTGCTCTACTATAAATAGAGGTTCTTTATGATCAATTCAAGTACATCAAAGTATAACAACTCATGCTTTTCTTCAAATCACTCTAAAAAAACTAGAATTTGCTTCTCTTACAAGTCACATTCGAATTTTCAAATAGAGAGTAATTCCAAGGAAGCTGTCCAGATCATCACACAACATCTGTAACACCTATAACTGAGGATTCAGTTTCCTCTTGCAGAGGTAAGCCAGACACTCTCAAACTCTATAATCCATGCATCATAAATGTGTTTTCAAGTTACAAACAAGTTTCTGCACTTATGTAGAGTGTTTCCCCTCAATCAATTGCTTTGTAGCTATTGTGTATAGGATTTCATAGTGTTCTTGCAGAAATTAGGGTTCTTGAGTTCATCTTTTTATTTCTCACTCCACACTTAATATAAATGCAATTAATTTATATCACTGAAATCCTTGTTCAAAAATACACAACTTTCATGTTTACAAAAGTCAAAACCATTACGTATTGAGAGAGATATGTGAGGTTTTGCAAAACGGCCATGGAAGGAGGTCGTGAGGAAGAAGATGACCGTTGGCGCCATATTTTGAATTTTTGAATTTTTGGTCATTTTCTTAATTGATTTCAAAAATTAATTTCTCTCTCAATTTTTATCATTTTTTATTGGTTATTTTTTTAAAAATTCACAAAAATGTTAAAGTGTTTAATTCTACAAAAAATTCAAATTTATATTACTTATTTGATATAGTTTGAATTTTTGTAAATAATTTCATTTTATTTGTTTTTTTTTACATTTTTAAATGAAATTTCCACCTAGGTTTTTCAAATTCAAATGGATTCCAAGTTTTCATGTGATTAAACATGATTTTTCAAAATATTTTTTCAAAGTTGACAACTTGTTTTTGAATATATTTGATACTTTGTATCGTTTTTTATTTAATTTCCTTTGAAAAATTATATTTTTAAATTAAAATTAGGGTTTTTCTTAATTTTGATTTTTTTTTTCAAACACATTTGAAACACTTTTAGGCCTCTAATAGAGTGTAAGACCCATCCCCTTTGTAAATATACCATTTTGGGCCTCAGTCATTGTATAAGTCCCGATACGATTTTCAATATAACGGTGCGATCGCTGTTTTTCATCTGGGTATCCCTTTGAGCTGTAAGCCTTATCTCTTGTATTAAAATAACTTTTTGGGCATCTAATAGAGTGTAAGACCAATTCCTTCTTGTACATAAATAATTTTGGGCATCAGTCATTGTATAAGTCCCTCTGTGGTTTTCAAAATCACGGCGCGATCGTCGCCTTTTCAAATAAATCATCTGGGTCTCTCCTTGAGTATAAGCCCCATTTTTCTTTCCTCACAAACACTTTTGGGCCTCTAATAGAGTGTAAGACACAAAACCTTTTGTACATAAAACAATTTTTTGGACTCTGCTATAGTATAAGTCCCACAACGTCTTTTAGTAATGCAATGCGATCAATGTTTTCAAATAAATCATCTGGGCCTCTCCTTGAGTATAAGCCCCAATCTTTTGTACATAAACTTTGTTTTTAACATTAAACAACTTTTATGGGCCTCTCCTTGAGTTGTAAGCCATATACCTCTGTTTTCAAAATCATATGTCTGTTTTTTAAACTGGTACTAAGAGGAGCATTATTCCCGGTGAAACTGCTCTTATACCACTTGGGCCTCTCTTTGAGCTATAAGCCCCAAATATTTCATTTTATTCAAACAAACTTCTTTTAAATTCAAATTCAATGTTGTCTCAAAACTTTCTTCAATTTCTTAAAACCCTAATCAAGCATACAGTTGTAGTCAATACTACAGATCACAATACACTTGGGCTTCTTCTCAGAAGGTAAGTCCCAACATCTTTTTATGCATACTTGATTATGTACCTATCAATTTATCTGTATATATGTGTGCATATCTTGCTTAGAGTTTCCCCCAGCAGTTAGGTCTATGCTTAGGTCAAACCAGAGGTTACTTTCAACTTAGTCAAAACTAGGTCCCTCATAGGAAATTCCCTATACAGTCTGTCTCCTCTTGGGCTTATTCAATATGGAACAGAAAAAGGCATTATTCCCAGTGAAACTTTTCTCAAGACTGTCAAAACTTAGAAATATATATGTGTATACAAGAAATTCATTTCCCCATAGAGGATTAATTCCCGGTGAAACCTCTTTTGAATTTCTTCAAACCTTAGAACTGTTCAACATAGAAAGGATTAATTCCCGGTGAAACCTTTCTTGAACTTTTCTTAGGCTTGGACCCACAGGCTTCCTAAAATCATCCCCATCCTCTTCTTGGGCTTAGTACAAAGATCCACAAGCTTCTTAGAAGTTCCCCAGCCTCCTCATGGGCTTAGCACAAGAACCTAAAGGCCTCCTAAAGGTATAGGATAGAAATTAGTCATCTCTACTAGTTCAATCCTCAAGAGAGTAAAAAATTCCAAAACATCAGACCATGATAGGGTTGATCTTCATCCCTTAAACCATCAGCCTCCTCTTGGGCATCATACAAAGACCCATCTCTACACTAAAGCCTACCACTTCTTGAGAGACTTGGACAGTCTCAGCCTCCTCTTGGGCTATATTCAAGTAGACTTGGAAAGTCTCATCTCCTCTTAGATCTCACACAGAGACCCTCAAGTTTCCTAAAAGCACAGAAAATCCCTGATCAGTTTACCAATACATCATTCTCCAGCAGAGTTAAAACCTTCATAAGTTTTCAAACTCAACTTTAATCGCCTCTGACCCCCAGCAAGGTTTAAGCTTTTACCTTAAAAATCCCCAACCAGGGTCAATTTACCATCAACAAATCCCTAGTAAAATCTGAACCTCATGGCATATGATACTCTTCCCTAATTCCCAGCAAGAGTAAAACCTTTGGATTCCTCAATATAATCTGGACATGCTCCATGATTTCCATAAATCCTCAGCAAGAGATAGCCTCCTCTTAGGCTTCATATAAGAATTTCCTCAGTCAACCTCAATCTTGGGCTTTGTACAAGACAGATAAAACCCTCCCCAGTGGAGTCAGTTTCTTTTAGCTACAACCTTGGGCTTTGATCAAGGCACACAAAAATCAACATCCCCTCAGACGAGACCATAAGTCCTCTCTGTAGGAGGATATTTCCTCTATACATCACATTTTAAAACAGGCAATCAAAACCCTTTTCCAGATAATTGTTGGAAGTGGCAGACTTGTTGATTTAAAATCCAAGCTGGAGTCCTTCATTTATCCTGGCTAAAATTCATCTTTCATCTAACAATTGTAAGTGGCAAGCCTCTGGATCCCTAACATCCAAGCCAATGTCCCTCTCTTAGCATGAAAGATTCATAAGGAAAAAGTGGAATTGCTCTACACTGAGTTAAAGCTTTCTTCCTTCATGACATCATCCTTATAAAGGAAATTATGGCATTGTTGGATTCTACATATCCCAGTTAAAGTAATTTCCCTTATAACCAATTACTCAACATCTGTGATGAGTAGGTGAGATTTCTCCCTTTAGGGATGACAAATTCTCTCTCTCAGTCACCCTTTTAACTTCAATCTTGGGCTTTGAACAAGACACAAACACCCTTTTAGCTTTAATCTTGGGCTTTGAACAAGACACAAACACTCTTTAGCTTCAATCTTGGGTTTTGAACAAGACACAGATACTCTGATAGCTTCAATCTTGGGCTTTGAACAAGACACCAAATACCTTTCCTCCCATAGAATAAGAGGAACTACGATTGCTCTGATTTCCCAAATCTCTTTACAGGAATACGTAGGCATAAGATTTCGAAATCTTAGCAAGCACACAAATCAAAAATCTTAGGTCCAATACCTTCCCAAAAACAACAGAAAACCCAAAAACAACAAAAACATTCTCTCAATTCTCCCAAAGGAGAAACTTTCCCCAAGCCACAGCAGATAAACACAAGAAAGCATTTAAAGTTAACAGAGAAACATGCAATAAAGAGTTCCTATGGATTACCATAGATACACTGGGTGTTAATAGCTTCCCTTTGTATAACCAGACCCCGATCCCCGATCTCTTAGCATTTATTAAAGCAAAAATTTGTGTGCAAGGTTAGTTTTAGATATCTTCCCTTTCCTTTCCAGCTTCATAGGATAAATAAGAAATCAGAAAGTAGCACCCAATTCCAACATTGCGGTAAGGTGGTCGCGTCACCGATAAAAAGTACACGCTATAGAAAAATGGCGACTCTACAAGGGAATTTAGGATTAGCGTTCCTAAGACGTCTAGGCTTTGCTTTGCATTTATTTCTCTGTTTATTTTCTTGCTTTCTCATTTTTTTGCTATATATACATATATATCATATTCTGTCACCTAACTTTACTCCCGTGTTTAAATTACCGTTATTTGGGAATGCGATTAATACGCATGTGGAAAGTTTGAGAGAACATTAAGATAAGTGGCGGCGTCTCCAAGAAGGCTTATAGGGAGTGATTCCCGACCAAGTTAACCTGGCAGTCCACCGAATCAGTCGAAGTACCCATGTGGACTTGCTAATGTTGAACGACCATGTCGTGAAAGCATAGTTTTCCCAGTGTGGTACCCATGACACTGAGGATTTAGTAGACACTTAACCATTAAACCATTAGGTAGTGCGGTGACTATCGGGAATATTTGATACGCGATACTACACTCAAAGGAGATTCATCTTAGGATATTACAGCTCTAATGAGTCAATCGGTTTGCTGTTAATATCCATAAGAGGGGTCAATGATTTTGGGAACCTTTGTTAGAACCCGTTCTACAGGTACAAAAAATGGCCAATTAGTACACACATTTGGGGATGGATAGATCCATGGCTCCATGCTCGTGACGACGAACCCCTAAACCCATGTTTTCAAATGTTTTTATTTGCCGCATTCATGCATTTATTCATTCATTAAAAAACCTTTTTCAAAACAAAAAAATATTTTTCTAAAAATAACTAAAATAATAATTGCAAATATCAGAGAGGTTGCGTTATGGATTTCGGAAGAAGAAAAACGCACAAGTACACCTTCAAGGTTCCAAAACTGGAAGACCTAAGGAAATTGGGAAGGATGATTACTAATCCCGAGGCTTTCAGAGCTAAGCACGGAGGTCTGTTATCTCTTTTGAAGGTCAACATGGTTGAAGGGATCCTGTCTACACTAGTTCAGTTCTACGATCCGGTTTACCACTGCTTCACTTTTCTGAATTATCAGCTTACACCAACACTGGAAGAGTACTCCCACCTGATTGACTTACCTATCACCGATCAAGATCCATTTTCCGGACTGGAAGAAATTCCAAAGGGTCATGTCATTGCAAGAGCAATCTCTTTGGATGAGTCAGAAGTCAGGACTCACATGACCACCAAAGGAGGAATCCAGGGTTTACCAACTAAATTCCTGATGGAGAAAGCTCTATACTTCGTCAGTATAGGAAATATAATTGCTTTCGAAGATGTCTTTGTTCTGCTCACATATAGGTTATTCCTCTTGCCCAACATTGACAACTTCGTCGACACCAATGTTGTTAAGATATTCTTGATTGGAAACCCGGTACTAACCTTAATTGCAGATGCTTATCATTCTGTACACTTAAGGAATTTTCACAATGGAGGGATGATCACATGTTGTGTACCATTACTCTACAAATGGTTTATTTCCCACTTGCCCAAGTCTGCTGCTTTTTGGGATCACAAGAGTAATCTGCGATGGTCGTAGAATATTATGTCTCTTGCCAATTCAAACATAGATTGGTACAATCGGATTTACGAAGGGATAAAAATCATCGTCAAACGTGGAAATTTCCCAAATATACCCCTCATTAGTACTAAAGGAGGGATCAACTATCATCCAATATTAGCTCGCCGTCAACTTGGATACCCGATTAAGAATATCCCACATAATGTTCATCTAGAATGTCTTTTCTTCAAGGAAGGAGAAAATGACAGGGCACTAAAGAAAGAAATAGTGCATGCTTGGAAACATGTTCACAGGAAAGGGGGAGAATCCCTGGGGAGACCAAATTGTTCCTCTACAAAACCTTATCTCCACTGGGTACAAACTAGGGCCATCAAACTAAGGATGCCTTACCCTCGTCAAGAAGTTTTTTCCTTAAAGGAATATGTCCTTTATTTCATGTCTGATGTGGAAAAACTCCAGGCCGCTCTCAACAAAGTCCAACAAGAGAAGAACTCTTGGAAGAACAAATACCATATTCTTAATTTGGAATGTACCAAGATTCAGGAACTGCTAAAGGAAAAAGATGCTCTGATTGAGATATTAGAGCAGCATGCTATGGAAAGTCAGAAGGAACGAAGGAATTTGCTCACTCCTTTCACTTAAAAAAGGATTGTCGACCCGACAACGGCTGAAGGAGCCCAGTCAAAGAAAAGAAAAGTTTAGGAACCAGCATCTGAGCTCTCCTCGGAGAGAACTCAGGATCCATAGGCCTATTTTTCCTTATCGCACTTTGTAAAATACTGTACTTTTCCTTGTAAAATACTGCAAGCTTTTGAGTTCAATAAAAGGGTCCCCCCGCTGTATGATATTTGCAATATAAGTGTTAAAAGTTCTTTTGAAAACAAAAAACTAAAAAAATATATCATTCTTTGCATATCATTCATCATTCTCACATAACACATCTTTGTCTTCGAGTCTCACCTATGTGTCGTACTCTAGAGTCAAACTGTCTCATTCGTACAATACTCGGGCCAATAGACAAAAGAAAATGGACGATCTAGAGGAAGAGAATAGAGAGATGAGAGAAGAAATCAACGCTCTGAAGGAGAGTTTGGAGAAACTCCACCACGACATGCAATTCCTGACAGCAGCCCAGGAACAACAGCATAGGACTGTAATCTTGAAGATTACATCCACACCCGCATTCGAGACGCCTGGCAGTCATCCTCAGTACAACATGCCTAAAGGTTTCCCCTGGGGCATGCCTCTCAACTTTATACCTGAAGGATACATCCCACCAGTCACTGAAGACCCGGAAATCATAGCAGGGACCACCAGACCTGAAGGTTACAAACTTCGGGTAAATGAAGATGCAAGGGTTACAGCAGAAACTCCTGAAGGTTACAAACTTCAGGTCTCTGAAGCGCCAAGAGTTACCGCCGTAATGTCTATACCCTAACCAGTGGTACACACTGTCCCGGAAGGACAGATTCCGCAAGCAATTTCTGGTGGAAACGAAGACGTATACGAAAGGATGAATGAATTCCAGGAACAATTCTTGGAAAGGAAAAAGGAACTGCATGCCATTCACTGTCAAGACTTATTCAGAAAAGACGACGCCGACCTCTATTTGTTCCCTAATGTAAAGATACCGCACAAATTCAAGGTGTCTGACTTTGAAAAATACAAAGGCAACTCTTGCCCTCAAAGTCATTTGGTGATGTACGCTCGAAAAATGTCTACCCCGACAGAAAATCAACAGCTACTGATCCATTACTTCCAAGACAGTTTAACCGCTGCCGCACTCAAATGGTACATGGGTTTAAACCGCACCAAGATCAGTACTTTCAGAGATCCCGGGGCAGCTTTCATTCAGCAGTATAAATACAACTTGGACATGGCCCTAGATAGGGACCAGCTCAGAGCAATGTCACAAAAGGATAAAGAAACTTTCAAGGAATATGCTCAGAGATGGCGTGAAATCGTCGCCCAGATCTGTCCTCCTCTCGAAGAAAAGGAAATGACGAAGATTTTCCTGAAAACATTGAGCTCGTTTTATTACGACCGAATGGTTGCCAGTGCGCCCAGTGACTTCACTGAAATGGTGAACATGGGAGTGCGCCTTCATGAAGCAGTCCGAGAAGGACGATTGGTCAAAGATGCAAAGCCATCTAGCAGTACCAAAAGATTCGGTAGTGCTTTCCAAAAAAAGAAAGAGCAAGATATCAGTAATATCTCTCTGGGAAAGCAAAGGCGGAGATATCAACTAGTAGCAGCGGTAACTCCCGCTATCAACCCAACACTGACTCCGACTTATCAACCTCAGGTTGCTCAGAGCCAACCATATCAGTAACAGTATCAGCAAAGGCTGCAACAACCTCTTCAGCAGGCTCGCCCGCAGTACAATAACAACAATCGTACTACACGACCATCAGGGTTCAACCCTATACCGATGTTGTACGCATAATTATTTCCACTTCTACTGGCTAAGGGGCACATTCAAACCAGGATTCCTCTTACAGTACCAGAAAATCCACCTTTTTGGTTCAAAGCAGATCAAACTTGCCTTTACCATCAAGGAGGATCAGGACATAACATTGAGAATTGTCTCAGCTTCAAGTCTGATGTACAAAAGCTCGTCAGAAATGGGGTTTTATCTTTCAAAGATACTAATCCAAATGTCCAGACGAACCCATTACCACAACATGAAAAAACCACAGTGAATTTGATAGAAAGAGAACCTGTCAACAGTTATCAAATTCACAATGTACGCTTACTGGGAACCAACCTGGTAAAGATGCATTGCAAACAGAGCGGATACGGCCATGTGCCATATAACAACTATCATCAGTGTGATATCTGTTCCAAGGACAATCAAGGGTGTGCCATAGTACAAACAGCTCTCCAAGAGAAAATGGATCTGGGTTGGATTCAGGATCACAGGATTTGTTAAGTAAGCATGGCCCATACACATCCTAACGTTGTTCAAAACCACGACATCCGTGCAATGAACGTCAATCTAGTGGCATTGCATTCAAGACAAAGTCAGTATTACAACTTGCTATTGCATGACTACAACGCTTGCCCGATCTGCTCAAAAGACAATCAGGGATGCTCTTTTGTACAAGAGGCCCTCCAACGTCAAATGAATCTCGGATGGATCCAAGACTACCATGAAAGAAGTGATCATCCATTCAACATGGTTCAAATATTTGACATATGCTTGATGAATACCAGTCTAGTGGAATTACATGCTAAGCAGGTCAGACTTGGTTTTCTAGCTTCACATGATTATCAAGACTATAAAGAATGCTACGAAAACGACCAAGGGTGTGCGCTTGTGCAAATGACTCTTCAACATCTGTTGGACCACTGGTGGCTTCCGATCTACCTGGATGAAGACACACAACAAGTTAGCATGACTGACGGGAATCCTGGTAGACATCAAAGTTGTGATGTCCGCTCGATAGAAACAGATCTAGTGAGGATACAATGCATACAAAGCAGATATGGTCGGGTACCACCTCACAATTATAAACGTCGTAGAGTATGCTTGGAAAATAACCAAGGATGCTATCTAGTGCGAGCAGCCCTCCAACATCAGTTATACCGAAAGGAGATTCAACCATGCTTGAAATATGAATCAATCAGCATAAAACAAGATTACACCCCTTTTCAAAATGAAAACAATGTCATAATATCCAATCATGGAACAACCAAGGATGTTTATGCCATAATTCCTCTACTCGATGAGTCGAAAGTCTCTCTCGACAATAGAAGAATTCTAAACTTAGAGCTAATTGAGGTGGCCTACGATAGTCAAAAGGTCCAAAAAGCCCCTGTGGTCATCTACTTGCCAGGTCCAATACCGTACAAGTCAGGAAAAGCTATCCCATACAAGTATGGTGCAACGACCATAGAAAATGGAAAAGAAACTCTGTTACCCTCCATTGTGAACATTGCCGACAGCAGCCGAGTTACCCAGAGCGGTCGGATCTTCAAAAGAGGAGTTGGAGAACCTACCAAAGAAAGGGAACCTTAAACAGAAGTTCCTAACCAACAAGTCAGTCAATCCAGCAATGCAGAACCTGTAAAGAACAACGATGAGATGCTGAAGCTCATCCAGAAAAATGAGTACAACATTGTGGATCAATTGTTGTAAACTCCATCTCGAATCTCTGTGTTATCTCTCCTGCTTAGTTCAGAAGCTCATAGAGAATCTCTACATAGGTTTTAGAACAAGCCTTTGTAGAAAAATATGTGACATTGGGTCAATTTGACAACATAATCTCCAACATCACTTTCTGTAACAACTTGGGATTCAGTGATGAAGAACTGCCGGAGGAAGGCAACAACCATAATATAGCACTCAACATCACAGTCAATTGCCAAGACGATGCTTTAGCCAGTGTACTGGTAGACACATGTTCATCCTTAAATGTCATGCCAAGGTCAACTTTGGTCCGACTATCTTTTCAAGGTACTCCGATGAGAGACAATGAGATCATCGTCAAAGCCTTTGACGGATCCAGAAAAACAGTTATCGGCGAAGTCAATCTTCCCATAACCATTGGTCCTCACACTTTCCAAGTCCTTTTCTAGGTCATGGACATCAGAGCAGCATAAAGTTATTTATTAGGAAGACCTTGGATACACGAAGCTGGTTCAGTTACTTCGACACTTCACCAGAAGCTGGAGTTTGTCAAGAATGACAAATTAATCACGGTGTGCGGAGAGCAGTCCTTAATCGTGAGCAACTTATCATTATTCTCCTGTGTAGAACTAGAGGAGGTTATTGGAACTCAAATCCAAGCACTCTCAGTGAGCAATGAGAATCACCAACAAAGAGGAACGTCGATTTCTTCATACAAGGATGCTCTCAAAGTGATGGGGAGTAGTGACATAGAAGGATGGGGACAGGTTGTACCTCCTACTGATAACAAGATAAGAAAAGGTCTCTTGTACCCAGACTACAAAGAAGGACTAAAGTTTTCGTCCCATTCAGGATTTCTTCCACAACTGAGGCTTCCTCCACCCAGTGTCTCAAGAAGTACACACCATCGATGGGAACGACTCCTCCGATATGGATAAGGAGTGGAAGTCTTATCTCAACGATGACGGTTATATATCTCAGGGAGAAACGTACCTACTATTCCGCTCTCCGAAGCATAGCCCGAGATATATACCAAGATCAGATGTTAGAATGATCTATGGAGATTGTGATCCCGAAGGATGTCGTTCTCCACCCAACTCATTAGAGGAAGACAATCTGATGAAAGACAACTTTGACTATGATTATTATGATCCCCTGGATGACTTGCCTATCTGGAAGCCATACACGGAAGACTCGGGGAAAAAGATTCAGCCGGACAATGCCTATCAACTGAGTAATCTTGAAAAAAATACCCGTGTTCCCACAGAGTCATGGAATCCTTACTCTGAACATTCCGAAAATGTCCAACACCATGTTGATGAATTTGCAAAGATTGCAGGACAAGAATTCATTAACTATGCATTTATTGAGGTCAATGTCATTGAGGAAGATGACTCGTCTATTCCCACAGAAACCTGGGATACCTTGCGACAGCCAAGTGGCAAGTACGACTTTCTAGTTAAATACACCACTCCCGAAAGCTTTCGCATCAGATACGAGGACATCCAGCCAACTGGATGGGGAGATCCACTTGAGAGTGAAAACACTATGGAAGATGCGACATAAGACTCCAATGATCCTACTCCGCTAGAAATCAGTGTCATTTCTGAAGACAAACCAAGAAGGAAAGTACCAGACTTTGTGATTCACAGAGGAGTTCGTCGCCATTGGGTTGCAGTCGATGTCCCAAAAGTCGTTCATAAGTCGAAGTAATTACCATCTTTGTTTTGACCTTTCACCTTGCCAGGGTGAAATGGATGTTTTATAGGGCTCACTTTTCTGTAAATGTCCCTCTTCGCTTCGCTCAAAGCGATAGAGTTTTATTTTATAGGGTTATGTTTCAAGAATCGACAAATCATGAATAAATAATCTCATTCTGAATTCCTGCATTTAGTGCTGTTTTCACTTTTCGTTTTTCAGAAAATGGTAATCCTAAAAAACAACCCAAAATAAAAACAAGCGTTTTCAGAAAATACACTGCACACACTATTGCATTTCTCTCTGTCTTTTCTAAAAAAGGGAATCATCATGTCATGCAGATTGCTTGTTTTAAACCCCATTGAAACATACGATCCAATGCCTTCTCCCAACTTTGAATTCCTGGTATTCGAAGCCAAAAAAGAAGAGGACGAAGAAATTCCAGAAGAGATCTCCCGACTACTCAGACAAGAGGAAAGGTCTATTGAGCCTCACAAAGAGCTGTTGGAAACGGTCAATTTAGGTTCAGAGGAAGAAAAGAAAGAAGTTAAGATTGGAACACTGCTTAGTCCAACTGTCAGAAAATGCTTGATAAAACTTCTCAAGGAGTTTCCATATGTGTTTGCTTGATCCTACCAGGACATGCCAGGGTTGGATACCAGCATCGTGGAACATCACTTACCACTAAAAACATAATGTCCTCCTGTAAAACAAAGACTGAGAAGGACTCATCCAGATATGGCCATCAAAATTAAGGAGGAAGTGTAGAAGCAGATCGACGCGGGTTTCCTCGCCACCTCAGAATATCCTCAATGGTTAGCCAACATAGTGCCAGTTCCAAAAAAGGACGGAAAAGTCAGAATATGTGTAGACTACAGGGAACTGAACAGAAAAAGTCCAAAGGATGACTTCCCCTACCACACATAGACATGCTGGTAGACAGCACAACAAAATTCAAAGTCTTCTCCTTCATGGATGGATTCTCGGGCTACAATCAAATCAAAATGGCACCAGAAGACATAAAGAAAACTTCATTTATCAACCCATGGGGTACCTTTTGTTACAAGGTAATGTCGTTCGGTCTGAAGAACGCAGGGGCAACCTATCAAAGGGCCATGACAACTCTGTTTCACGACATGATGCACAAAGAAATTGAAGTGTACGTCGATGATATGATTCCCAAATCTAAAACAAAAGAAGAGCATGTGGAACACCTATCAAAGTTATTCGAGCGTCTGAGAAAATACAAACTCCGCTTGAATCCCAACAAATGCACGTTTGGTGTTCGCTCAAGAAAACTCTTAGGATTCATCGTCAGCCAGAAAAGAATTGAGGTTAATCCTGACAAGGTCAATGCCATTCAAGAAATGCCTTCTCCAAAGACTGAAGAACAGGTCAGAGGATTTTTGGGATATCTGAATTACATCTCAATATTCATATCCCTCATGACCGTGACATGCGCGCCGATCTTCAAACTACTCAGAAAGAATCAAAGTTGTGTATGGACAGAAGATTGCCAAAAGGCTTTCGACAACATCAAAGAATATCTGTTGAATCCACCTATTTTGTCTCCTCCAATGGAAGGAAGACCACTGATCATCTACCTAACAGTCTTGGAAGACTTTATGGGATGTGTACTTGGCCAACAAGACGAAACAAAAAGAAAAGAGTCTGCTATTTATTACTTAAGCAAGAAATTCACGGACTGTGAAACTCGATACACTATGCTCGAGAAAACTTGCTGCGCTCTGGCTTGGGAAGCCAAACCTCTTCGCCAATACATGATATGTCACACTACTTGGTTAATCTCCGAAATGGATCCGATCAAGTATGTCTTTGAAAAACCTGCTCTCACGGGAAGGATTGCCCGTTGGAAAATGTTATCAGAATACGACATCGAGTACCATGCTCAGAAAGCCGTCAAAGGAAGTATTTTAGCCGATCATTTGGCTCATCAACTGATTGACGATCAGGAATCAATCGAATTTGACTTCCCAGACGAAGATGTCATGTACTTGAAAATGAAAGATTGCAACGAACCGCTACCCAGCGAAGGGCCAGAACCAGGATCCCAATGGGGACTAATATTCGACGGAGCCGTTAATACTTATGGAAATGGAATTGGGGCAATCATTGTAACACCTCAGGGTACCCATATTCCTTTCACTTCCAGATTAACGTTCAAATGCACAAACAATGAGGCCGAATACGAAGCTTGTATCATAGGTCTCGAAGAAGCAATTAACTTAAGGATAAAGAATTTGGATGTGTGTGGAGACTCAGCCCTGGTTATCAATTAGATTAAAAGAGAGTGGAACACATATAAATCAGGATTGATTCCTTACAAAGACTACACGAGAAGGTTGTTACCATTATTTAATAGAATCGAGTTTCATCATATCCCTCGAGAAGAAAATCACATGGCTGATGCATTAGCCGCCCTATCCTCCATGATTAGTGTAAGTCAATGGAATGACGTACCTAAGATTGACACAATGCGCCTTGAAAGGCCCGCTTATATCTTCAGAATAGAAGTAGTCAATATGACAAACCATGGTATCATGATATCAAGTGCTTTCTTCAAAGGCAAGAGTACCCTCCATGGGCATCCAGAAAAGATAGGAAGACTCTCAGAAGACTGGCTGGCAATTTCTTCCTGAACAATGATACACTTTACAAGAGAAACTTCGACATGGTTTTGCTCAGATGCGTAGACAGACAAGAAGCAAACATGCTGATGAAAGAAATCCATGAAGGTTCCTTTAGCACTCATGCCAATGGACATACAATGGCAAGGAAAATTCTGAGAGCAGGATATTATTGGTTGACAATGGAATTCGATTGCTACAAGTACATGAGGAGGTGTTACAAGTGTCAGATATACGCAGACAAAATCCATGTACCGCCAAAGCTTCTCAAAGTTCTTTCTTCTCCATGGCCTTTTTCTATATAGGGAATCGACATGATTGGCATGATTGAACCTAAAGCCTCGAACGGACATCGGTTCATCCTAGTAGCTATTGACTACTTCACCAAGTGGGTCGAAGCAGTATCATATACCAATGTAACCCGATAAGTGGTGGTCCGATTTATCAAGAACAATCTCATCAGCCTTTATGGTGTTCTAAGCCAGATCATTATGGATAATGGATCTAACTTGAACAACAAGATGATGAAAGAGTTGTGTGTTGAGTTCAAGATCGAACAACATAACTCATCTCCCTACCGACCCAAAATGAATGGAGCGGTAGAAGCGGCTAAAAAGAATATCAAGAAGATCGTTCAGAAGATGGTTGTGACCTACAAAGACTGGCACGAGATGCGGCCTTATGCTCTTCACGGTTATCGCACATCTATCTGCACCTCAACAGGGGCAACCCCTTTCTCTCTAGTATATGGCTTGGAAGTAGTGCTCCCCATAGAAGTAGAGATACCATCAATCAGAGTATTGATGGAAACCAAGCTAACAGCAGCTGAATGGTGTCAAAGCCGATACGATGAACTGAACCTAATAGAAGAAAAGAGAATGACGACTTTGTGTCATGGTCAGTTATATCAACGAAGGATGAAGAAAGCGTTTGATAAAAAGGTCCGACCTCGTGTCTTCAGAGAAGGAGACCTCGTGCTCAAGAAGATACAATCATTTATCACTGATTCCAGAGGCAAATGGACTCCGAATTACGATGACCCTTATATTGTTAAGAAAGCCTTTTTAGGCGGTGCCTTGAGACTCACAACCATGGATGGAGAAAAGTTTACCTACCCCATGAATGTTGATGTATTCAAGAAATACTTCGCCTAAATGAAAAGAAACATCTCGGTGGATTGAAAACCCGAAAGGGCGGTCTAGACAAAAATTAGAGACATAAACAATGATCATCCCGATGGGTTGAAAACCTGAAAAGGCAATCCAGGCAAAAGTTAAGGATTCATGGCAAGTAACTATATCCGACAAGATTGACTCCTCAGAGATAATGTCATCCGTCGGGAAAACTTCGATCAAGGTCACCTTCGACAGAAGCTCAAAATGTCCAGAATTCAATGTTGGTGGAAGGATAGCGGTCGTTATGTTTCAATGTAGCCCCTTTCCTTTAAATTTCCATTTTATAAACTTTGTAATACTCCATGGAATCACACATTAAGCTGATTTCCATTTTATCAATAAATTTGAGCCGGTGTGCCTTTTATTTGCAATTCTCATTTATTCTGCTTCGCAAAATGACATTTTAATATGATCAATGATTCTTGAAACAAAAATGAATGTACTTTTTCAAATTTACTTTTGCTTTCAAAAACAGAGATGGTAATTTCTTTTTGATTAATGAGCAAAAAAAGGGAATCTCGACTGCTTCTCCGGTAGGGATCTAAACTCAAAATGCAGAATCAAAGTACTTCCTGAATAAAGGATCAACTACTTCAGATGGGATGTCCCATCTGTCATCCCCGGAAGAGTTCTTACCTTTGAAAACCAATTGTTGTTTTTTCTCCTCAGTAGGGCCCACCTCTGAAAAACAAGAATAAATTTCTATGCCTAGCATGTTTGTACCTCCAGAAATCAGAACGGATGCAGGAATCCCTATTCCAGAGTAAACGTACACTTTCAAAATCTCCGGTGATACCCCCATCTCCCAGAGTGGCAGAGTATCCAGTTGTATTCCTCTCCAGTCTGTATGTCATATCGGTTTTGTCAGCATAAACATACATACATCATACATAATTGAATCATATTCATATTTATATTGCATTAATATCACTCTAGTCATACTCATCCCCTAAGTGATAAACGTCTTCTCTCCAATAGAGTTATCAGTTCTCCTTTCTGTGTCATATAGGACAAAATTCGGGTCTAAGTTTTTTCCTTGTCAGGAAAATGTACCATCTAAACGATCTCTCTCCGGTGTATTCCTGGATTGAAATCGGTCCTCGACCACTTTGATAACTTGAACCTCTGAAAAGGCAAGAAGTCATTTGGACATGCACATTTTGGAACATCACCCTTCACCATTGAAGATGATATTTTACTTTCCCAGATTAAAGAAAATCCCCAGAGAAAGCCTCTCAACAAAAGACTTTTGTCAATACGGCAATTTCTCTCAAAAAATTTTGCTTTCAATGGAGTCATCAACACCTTAAAATTGGATTACATCACATGGAATTTCTTCAAAAAGGTCTCGAAGGGAAGTATGATGTAACACCACTAAGCAAAAAGCGATCTCTCAAGTGATTTTTTTTCCCTGTAGGTCGACAAATGGCATCTCTCACAAAGAAGTTTGAGCACCTATGTAGTTCAGGAAAATGGTTCTCTCCAGCAAGTCTGACATCAAATCTTTTTCCATCAAATGACGTCTCCCCAGTAAAACTCGGCGAGAAGTAGATGAAGACCGCTACAATGGATAGCGTTCCTTGTCGAGGAAGGAACTCGACAAGAAGAAACTGAGACCAGTTCCATGGCTGAAGACCAGGATCGAGGGAGAGTTTATTTCAAAGAAAACTGAGACCGGTTCCATGGCTGAAGACCAGGATCAAGGGGAAGTTTATTTCAAAGAAACTGAGACCAGTTCCACGGCTGAAGACCAGGATCGAGGGGAAGTTTATTTCAAAGAAAGATAAGACCAGTTCCATGGCTGAAGACCAGGATTGAGGGGAAGTTTTTACCCATTTCTAAGTAACATTTCTTAGCAAAAGAAGATGGATGAGCAAATAACTTCTATTCATAACAGCAATCAAAATTTTGGGTATTATGATATTTAATCCTTTTTTACCTTGAATGTCCGAACGTCTTCGCCATTCACACCTTCAGGTCCAAGAAGATTAAATATGGGCATCTGTCATACCCCAAATTTTGACCACAAGATTTCCCATCATTGTGCAAATCATCATCACAATATGTATGTACCTTCATACCTCATTAATCCTCTTAAAGATTTTTTAGCATTCACTTTAACCAAGAATTAGGGTTTTGAGTCCTCTCAGAGTACTCACACAAAGGATCAATCAAGAATGGACATGATCCTCAACTTTTCAAGCCTCTCAAACATCCATAAAGGATTAAGAGGTCTCCCACATCAAGAATCAAGCACAAGAGTGCAACATTTCAAGTGAATCAAGCCTCAAGATCATCAGTGTCACCAAATTAGGGTTTTGGTCGACCAAGGCCTCCATAGAGAAATTTTCATCTGGGCATAGGCCAATACTTCAAAACATGATCCAAGAAGCTTAAAGGGACCTCATGGACCCAATCACAAGTTCAAAATAGCCTCAGGGGATGCATTCATCAAAAATCAGGAATTAGGGTTTCTTGACCTAATTCACCCCTAAGTTAACTTTTGAAGCAAGGCATGATCCAAGACCTCAAGAAGTATTTTGAAGACCTCCAATACATCATATTGATCCATTTACAAGATTGGATTGATTCAAAGAACTTGGTTCATAAGCAATACAAGGATTCAAATTCATCTGGACCAATTAGGGTTTTCTGATGAAAAGTCAACTGTACCTTTAACTTTTGACCAAGACATGATCCCAAACCTTGGGACATGATTCAAGACACTCTATAACACCTATGGAATCCATCCATTAGGTTTTAATTAGGTTAAGGACTTGATTTCATAGAGGATCACAAAGTTTGAAAATCATCTGACAAAAAGTAAACTGTGCCAAAAACCAAGTTTGACTTTTTGAATTTCTTGACAAACAAGGCTTTCCTAAGTCAAAAACAATGTTAACTTATGCTTTAGATCATCATCCATCAAGAAAAATCAAGAAAAGTATGGTTACTTGCAAAACGGGCAACCATAAGAAACTTGAAATTTCAATAAGTTATGAAAAAAAGTGATTTATACCCAACTTTGAAAGACCATAACTTGTGATCCAAGTAACCTTTTTCTTCCATCCAAAGCTCAAATGAAAGCTCTTATTACATACTTCAAGATTGTCAACTACAACAGATTCCAAATCCTCATGGATTTTGAGTTATGGATTGATCTAAATCACAAAAAAATATGAAAATGGCCATTTTTCCAACACTTAGTGAAATTTTGGACATAATCTGTTTTGCATTTTCACTAACTTTGAGGCCATTTTTCATTATGATTTAAGACCAAAGTTAAACATCAAAGTTGAATTATGTTATAGGGGCTTTCCAAAAAGTACAAGAGCCTCTCATGGTTCAACTTGAGGAAGGAGTTATAAGCCTAAAAATATGGCATTTTTCACCCTGCCCACACAAAGGCATGAAAACATGACTTGGTTCCCACGATTTCTTGAGCCAATTTTAGACACTTGCATCATTTCATTTCTGTCCAAAATCAACTTGAATGATGAAGAATATGATCACAAAGCCACCAAGTCAAAAATCCCATTCCTTGGCCTGTAAAATTCAATGTTGCAAATCCAAAAACTTCAATTTTGTTTCAAGGCATTCAAGAGATGCATCGAGGTGGCATGGACTGAGTCATTGATCACTAAAGGATTCAATCCTTATCCCTTCAACAGAAGACTCATAGCCTACAAGATTGATTCAAGTCAATGGCTGGAGGAGACTTTGGCTACATGACAAAGTTCAATGGATAATGGAGTGATTCAGCCTCCAATCACTATTGCTCCTAAAACAAAGTTGATCTACTATAAATAGAGGTTAGTTCTGATCAATTTAAGTACACCAAAGTATAACAACTCATGATTTCCTTCCAATCACTCTAAAAAAACCAGAATTTACTTCTCTTACAAGTCACATTCGAATTTTCAAATAGAGAGCAATTCCACACAAACAAACCATCCTAACACCTCACATATGTCATATACAAGTAATCCATAACCTCAAAACACATCTGGAACACCAAAATCACAAAGTCACCATCCATTTGCTCAAGCTTTTTGGCCTATTTGCAGTTGGGGTACCACAACAAGTTCCAGGTTGTTTCAATCCATTCCAAGCTTTCAAACACACTACTTGAGGTCCAAGGAAGCTGTCCAGATCATCACACAACATCTGTAACACCTACAACTGAGGATTCGGTTTCCTCTTGCAGAGGTAAGCCTGACACTCTCAAACTCTATGATCCATGCATCACAAATGTGTTTTCAAGTTACAAACATGTTTCTGCACTTATGTAGAGTGTTTCCCCTCAATCAATTGCTTTGTAGCTATCGTGTATAGGATTTCATAGTGTTCTTGCAGAAATTAGGGTTCTTGAGTCCATCTTTTGATTTCTCACTCCACACTTAATATAAATGCAATTAATTTATATCACTGAAATCCTTGTTCAAAAATACACAACTTTCGTGTTTACAAAAGTCAAAACCATTACGTATTGAGAGAGATATGTAAGGTTTTGCAAAATGGCCATGGAGGAAGGTCGTGAGGAAGAAGATAACTGTTGGCGCCATATTTTGAATTTTTGAATTTTTGGTCATTTTCTTAATTGATTTCAAAAATTAATTTCTCTCTTAATTATTATCATTTTTTATTGGTTCTTTTTTAAAAATTTCACGAAAATGTTAGAATATTTTGTAAATAATTTGATATAGTTTGAATTTTTGTAAGTAATTTCATTTTATTTGTTTTTTTTACATTTTTAGATGAAATTTCCACCTTGGTTTTTCAAATTCAAATGGTTTCCAAGTTTTCATGAGATTAAACATGATTTTTCAAAATATTTTTTCAAAGTTGACAACTTGGTTTTGAATATATTTGATATTTTGTATCATTTTTTATTTAATTTCCTTTGAAAATTTATATTTTTAAATTAAAATTAGGGTTTTTCTTAATTTTGATTTTTTTAAAACACATTTGAAACACTTTTGGGCCTCTAATAGAGTCTAAGACCCATCCCCTTTGTAAATATACCATTTTGGGCCTCAGTCATTTTATAAGTCCCGATACAATTTTTAAAATAACGGTGCGATCGTTGTTTTTCATCTGGGCATCTCTTTGAGCTGTAAGTCCCATATCTTGTATTAAAATAACTTTTTGGGCCTCTAATAGAGTGTAAGACCTATTCCTTGTTGTACATAAATAATTTTTGGTCTCAGTCATTGTATAAGTCCCTCTGTGGTTTTCAAAATGACGACCCGATCGTCGCCTTTTCAAATAAATCATCTAGGCCTCTCCTTGAGTATAAGCCCCATTTTTCTTTCTTCACAAACACTTTTGGGCCTCTAATAGAGTGTAAGACGCAAAACCTTTTGTACATAAAACAATTTTTGGGCCTCTGTTGTAGTATAAGTCCCACAACGTCTTTTAGTATCGCACTGCGATCAATGTTTTCAAATAAGTCATCTAGGCCTCTCCTTGAGTATAAGCCCCAATCTTTTGTACATAAACTTTTTTTTAACAATAAACAACTTTTATGGGCCTCTCCTTGAGTTATAAGCCCCATACCCCTGTTTTCAAAATCATCTGTCTATTTTGTAAACTGATACTAAGAGGAGCATTATTCCCAGTGAAACTTCTCTTAGACCACTTGGGCCTCTATTTGAGCTATAAGCCCCAAACATTTCATTTTATTCAAACAAACTTCTTTTAAATTCAAATTCAATGTTATCTCAAAACTTTCTTCAATTTCTTAAAACCCTAATCAAGCATACAATTGTAGTCAATACTACAGATCCCAATACACTTGGGCTTCTTCTCAGAAGGTAAGTCCCAACATCTTTTTATGCATACTTGATTATATACCTATCAATTTATCTGTATATACTTGTGCATATCTTGCTTAGAGTTTCCCCCAGTAGTTAGGTCTATGCTTATGTCAAACCAGAGGTTACTTTCAACTTAGTCAAAACTAGTTCCCTCATAGAAAATTCCCTATATAGTCTGCCTCCTCTTGGGCTTATTCAATATGGAACAGAGAAAGGCATTATTCCCGGTGAAAATTTTCTCAAGACTGTCAAAACTTAGAAATATATATGTGTATACAAGAAATTTATTTCCCTAGAGAGGATTAATTCCCGGTGAAACCTCTTTTGAATTTCTTCAAACCTTAGAACTGTTCAACATAGAAAGGATTAATTCCTGGTGAAACCTTTCTTGAACTTTTCTTAGGCTTGGACCCACAGGCTTCCGAAAAGCATCCCCAGCCTCCTCTTGAGCTTAGTACAAGGACCCAAAGGCTTCTTAGAAGTTCCCCATCCTCCTCTTGGGCTTAGTATAAGGACCCAAATGCCTCCTAAAGGCATAGGATAGAAATTAGTCATCTCTACTAGTTCAATCCTTAGGAGAGTCAAAAATTCCAAAACATCAGAGCATGCTAGGGTTGATCTTCATCCCTTAAACCCTCAGCCTCCTATTGGGCATCATACAATAACCCATCTCCACACTAAAGCCTACCACTTCTTGAGAGACTTGGACAGTCTCAGCCTCCTCTTGGGCTTCATTTAAGTAGACTTGGAAAGTCTCATCTCCTCTTAGATCTCACACAGAGACCCTCAAGTTTCCTAAAAGTACAGAAAATCCCTGATCAGTTTACCAATACATCAGTCTCCAGCAGAGTTAAAACCTCCATAGGTTTTTAAACTCAATTTTAATCCCCTCTGACCCCCAGCAAGGTTTAAGCTTTTACCTTAAAAATCCCCAACCAAGTTCAATTTACCATCAACAAATCCCTAGTAAAATCAGAATCTCGTGGCATGTGATACTCTTCCCTGATTCCCAGCAAGAGTAAAACCTTTAGATTCCACAATATAATCTGGACATGCTCCTGGATTTCCATAAATCCTCAGCAAGAGATAAAATTCTCTTAGGCTTCATATTAGAATTTCCACAGTCAGGCTAAATCTTGGGCTTTGTACAAGACAGATAAAACCCTCCCCAGTGGAGTTAGTTTCTTTTAGCTTCAACCTTAGGCTTTGATCAAGGCACACAAAAATCAACATCCCCTCAGATGAGACCATAAGTCCTCTCTGTAGGAGGATATTTCCTCTACATCACATTTTAAAATAGACAATCAAAACCCTTTTCCAAATAATTGTTGTAAGTGACACACTTGTTGATTCAAAATCAAAGTTGGAATCCTTCATTTATCCTGGATAAAATTCATGTTTCATCTAACAGTTGTAAGTGACAAGCCTCTGGATCCCTAACATCCAAGCCAATGTCCCTCTCTTAGCATGAAAGATTCATAAGGAAAAAGTGGCATTGCTCTACACTGAGTTAAAGCTTTCTTCCTTCATGACATCACCCTTATAAAGGAAATTATGGCATTGCTGGATTCTACATATCCCAGTTAAAGTAATTTCCCTTATAACCAATTACTCAACATCTGTGATGAATAGGTGAGATTTCTCCCTTTGGAGATTAAAAATTCTCTCTCTCAGTCACACTTTTAGCTTCAATCTTGGGCTTTGAACAAGACACAAACACAATTTTAGCATCAATCTTGGGCTTTGAACAAGACACAAACACTCTTTAGCTTCATTCTTGGGCTTTGAACAAGACACAAATACTATGATAGCTTCAATCTTGGGCTTTGAACAAGACATCAAATACCTTTCCTCCCATAGGATAAATAAGAAATCAGAAAGTAGCACCCAATTCCAACATTACGATAAGGTGGTCGCGTCACCGACAAAAATTGCACGCTACACCAAGTCTGATTCTTCAGAAGAGAAGTAGTCATAGACTACACCACAGCCATACCACAGAATGCCACTTTCCTTAAGCAGAGAAGTCTTTAGAAAGTTAGAGATAACTGCCACTTAACCTTGACCTCCAAGATGAGCAATATCACATGCTCCTATGTACCTAGATCAGAAATAAACTGACCCAAGCTGTGTCATCACCAGCACCATATGCTGGACAAGTCTCGTGCCAGGACACTTTCCAGGTAAACATCAGATGCTTCTAGTAACTACTGGAACACACCTGCTGTACTTCAATACTCCTATATCAGAAATAAATTGATCCAAGAAATATTCATCAAGATTATGATGTCTTCTTCTTCATCTTCCACATCACCATTGTCTAGACCAGTTTCTTGCCAGGAAACTCTCCAGAGATCAAATGCTTCTGCCACACCAAACTGAAGCAGATTCTTAGGTCAACACCCAAGAGAAATAGATCCAAAAGCGTATGCAGTACCCCTCCCATGATTCTGCACAAACCCAGATAAAGTGATGTTTCAACATCTTGTTGAACATCAGTAATCTTGAACTTCACATACAAGGATAATCAATTAAATACTTGTGAATATCACAAATATCAATTGATTTTAAATCCTTGTTCAATAACCCTGCTTCCTTGTTGAAGCCATACTCCAACAAATTACTCCATGAACACTTATCAAATATTCAATCTTTGCAAGTATCTTCCTTGACAAAGAAAGTGTTGAGATACCAAGGCTGCCACCCTTGACTCAAGTAACTAAGATTCTCTCTGAACGAGCCCTATTTACCTCAACAGTTCATAAATCTCCATTCAGATTAGATCCACCCTTAGGATTGGGAGAAATGAATCCTTCCTTGCACTTTTGGACGGTGAAAATAAATCACCTCCACTTTCTTCAGGTTTATGTTTCACAGAAGTAATATTGAGAAGGCTAATTAAGGATAATTTAGGTAAACCATGATTAGGGTCCAAGAGTAGGTTTAACAAAAAGGAAAAAAATGGAAATTAGGAGAGTTATTATGTGCAACCTAAGAAGTGAAGAGGAATTAAGGAAAGGAGACTAGGGCACAGAGAACAAGAGAATCATCCGTAGAACCCCAAAGAAGGATCTTTTACTAGAAAATTCGAGGTATGGGGGGGTTAATATGTCTGATATGGGTTTAAGGTAGAGTAGTTTGTGTGTTTTGTGTTTTGTGATGAATCTTTGTATGAGGAATCTGTGGTGAATTTTTGTGCATCTGTGTTGGTCGATTTCTAATATGAATCTGGTATGTGTTGCTGTAAATTCTGTGAAATTCGTGTGAATGATTATCGTTGCTGTGATGAATGTGTGAATAAACCAGATTTGAAATCGAAGGTGGGATTAATGAATTAGGACTTAATAATTATCAAGAAATTGATGAAAATAATGAATTAGGATAATGACTTAGATCTGAGATGAATCGAAACTGTTCTGGGTCCGATTTTGGAAGATCGAAGGTGCTGGAATGGGAGGTTTTCGTTCAGATGCGAAATCTGATTTTTGGAGGGTTTCTCGCATTACGCGTAATAGAGGGAGTATTACGCGTAAGAGGGGACATCCCAAGGGTGATACGCGTAGTATACGCACCCGTCCCCAGGGCCAGCATGGCTCTCTGCCAATACACGTAGTGTACGCATAAGGGAATGGTGGCAATACGCGTATTATAAGCTGGGAATGAAGGGGCATACGCGTATGGGAAGCCATTACGCGTATGGGGTTCTTGGGAAAGGGTCCTACGCGTATGGGCTAGCCATTACACGTAGGGGATGAATGCAAGGATTTTGAGAGGAGAATCCTCTCTGCTCGTACGCGTAACATGGATGATGCCATACACGTATGGGGCATGGCCATACGCGTATAGATAGGACTGTGGGCAGAATTGTCCGTTTTTGCGATTTCTGTCCCGATTTCGCTTGTGATGCGTTTTCCTTGAAACATAAGGCTATGATGAAGTAATAAAACATGAGTAAACTAATAATGAGGGTGAATGGGATAAAATTGGGAATATCTTGACGTGACGATGATGACATGAAGAATTGTGAGGTACAGTGACGAATTATGACGAGTGCAAATTGGTGTTGTATGCTAAGGTTTCATGATGATTCATGGATGATGATGAAATTATGACGATTTTATGATGATGATTATTATGACGATTTGCATCATGCATTCATGGCATAGTTAGGACTCTGGTCCATTTGGTGGATTCAATCCCATTGTGTGGATTGAAGTGTTTTGTGACGTGCTCCGGTTCTTGTGTAGAATCGATCCTATTGGTGGGGATCTTTGGAGGGTGACGGCCCAGTGTCCATCAATTATGATGAATTGGTACCACATGCATGGGTCTATGATGTTGCATTTGCATATTGTGTGGCATTGCATTCTATTGATGTGATTGATGTATTAATGACGTTGTGAATGATTTGATGATGTTTGTGCCTATGCTTTATCTTTTGTTTATATCTTATATATTGATTCGTGATTGCTCACCATGCCTGTTTGAATGTTGTCTCCACGTGGGTAACGTGTAGGTGATCAGGCTTAGCTTTCTTGGCACATGAAGATTTAGCATTTTGAAGTATTTAGATTTCTCCATTGATTAGAGGGTCTTGCTCTGATATGTAACATCGGGTCGAGACGTTTGTGTCGAACGATTTATGTTCTTTTATTTTGTTGACATGAGGATGTTTTATGATGTTTTGTTTTAAGAAGTTTTGGATTATAAAATTGGTTTAAATTTTGATTTTCGCTGTGTGGTATTTAATTAAATTTATGATGGTAAAACCCGTGTTACGGAGCAGGTGGTTATTTGATGTTTTGTAACGAAATGTGGCGCCCTTTTGGGACTTTACTCTGATTAAATAATTGTATTTATTCGTGATGTTGGTTGGGTAGAAAAGGGTGTTACATTAGTGGTATCAGAGCAGGTCGGTCCGTCCAGCCAGGTTTTACATGATGTCAGTCCCCTGTCAGTCGAAGAGTGTGTGGACACTGTCGATGTTTTGTTTCTTCTAACCTTATTGGTGGTATACAGAATGGCTGGAAGAAATGATCGTGCTATCACTGATGCGTTGGAGTCACTTGCTGAGGAAATGGCTCTGAACAATCAGAATGGTGGAGCTCCGGACGAGTTTCATGCTTTGGAGAAGTTCCAAATGAACAATCCGCCGACTTTTGTGGGTACTCATGATCCAGAGAGTGAACAGAAGTGGCTGAAGATGATTGAGAAGATCTTGCAGGTGATGGGATGTACTGACGCACAACAAGTTCAGTTTAGAACTCACATGTTGTCAGAAGAGGCTGAGGATTGGTCGGATAACACTCGCCAGAGACTGGAAGATGTTGGTACTGTGATAACCTGGGCGGTGTTCAAGCAAGAATTTTTGGGAAAGTATTTTTCAGAGGATGCTCGTGGCAAGAGAGAGGTGGAATTCCTTAAGCTAAAGTAAGGAAAAATGACCGTGGCATAGTTTGCTGCGAAGTTCGAGGCGCTGGTGAAGTTTTGTCCTCACTACAACTGTGCTGATGTTGAGGTGTCCAAGTGTATCAAGTTCGAGAATGGGCTGAGACCAGAAATCAAGCAGGGTATTGGATATCAACAGATCCGCAGGTGTGCTGAGCTGGTGGATAAGAGTAGGATCTATGATGAGGATAGTCAAGCTCGATCTGCTCACTACAAGCATCTTAGTGAGAAGAAAGAGAATGGGCCGTATAGAGGGAAGCCTTATACGACTTCAGCTGACAAAGGGAAGCAAAAGGCTTCATATGGGAAGAAGACAAGTGGGGGAGCAGCTCCCGCTTCTGGAAAGTGTTACAGGTGTGGCGAGCAAGGCTACCGTGCTGATGTTTGCACCAATAGTGTATTGAGATGTTATAGATGTGGCAAGAAGGGCCACAGAGCTACTGATTGCAATGATGGCGGTCCAACCTATTTCAATTATGGTGAGAAGGGTCACATCAATACCCAGTGTCAAAAACCGAAGAAGACTGCTACTGCTGCTCAGACCAATGGCAGAGTATTTGCTTTGAGTGGTGCAGAAGTTCCAGAGAAGGACAACCTGATTCGAGGTACTTGTTTTATTAATAATGTTGAGTTGGTCTCTATTATTGATACTGGTGCTACTCATTTGTTTATTTCGTTTGACTGTGCTACTAGATTGAGTTTGAAATTGTCTGATATGAATGGTAATATGGTAATCGAAACTCTAGCTAATGGTTTTGTTACTACTACTTTTGTGTGTTTGAGATGTCCTTTGACGATTTTTGGGAAGAGTTTTGTGATGGATTTGGTGTGTTTACCCTTGCACCAAATCGATGTAATCCTTGGAATGAACTGGTTAGAGTTTAACCATGTTCATATCAATTGTTATAATAAGACCGTAGAGTTTCTTGAGTTTGGTGATAATGGAGAGTTGATGTTCTTGTTTGCTAAGCAAGTAGACGAACTTCTAGAAGATGAAGCCTTGGTCTTTGCAATGTTTGCATCATTGCAGGTTTATCGTGAAGCTGCAAGTGTCGAATTACCTGTTGTCTGTGAATTTCCAGATGTGTTTCCAGACGACATAAGTGATTTGCCTCCAGAACGTGAAGTAGAGTTTGCAGTGGACTTAATACCAGGTACGAGTCCAGTGTCAATGGCTCCTTACCGGATGTCCGCTTCTGAGTTAAGTGAATTGTATAAACAATTGGAAGAATTACTTGAGAAGAGGTTTGTCCGACCGAGTGTCTCTCCATGGGATGCTCCCGTGCTGTTAGTGAAGAAGAAGGACGGAAGTATGAGGTTATGTGTTGCTTAACGGCAGTTGAATAAAGTGACTATCAAGAATAAATATCCACTTTTGAGAATTGATGATTTGATGGATCAGTTAGTAGGTGCTTATGTGTTTAGCAAGATTGATTTGAGGTCGGGTTACCATCAGATTCGTGTTAAGCCTGAAAAATTCCGCAGACAGCTTTCAGGAAGAGGTATGGTCGCTGTGAATACACTGTGATGCCGTTTGGAGTGTCCAATGCACCTGGTGTGTTCATGGAGTATATGAATCAGATATTTCATGAGTATCTGGATCAGTTTGTGGTGGTTTTCATTGATGATATTCTGATATACTCTAAATTCAAAGAAGAGCATGTTGAGCATTTGAGAACTGTGTTGCAAGTATTGAAGGAGAAGAAGTTGTATGCAAAACTGTCAAAGTGTGAGTTTTGGTTGAAGTAAGTGAGTTTCCTTGGCCATGTGATTTCAAGTGGTGGAATTTATGTTGATCCTTCTAAGATTGATGTTGTGTTACAGTGGGAGACTCCGAAGTCTGCTACTGAGATACATAGTTTTCTTGGATTGGTAGGTTATTACTGCAAGTTTATCGAGGGTTTTTCTATGTTAGCATTACCTTTGACACAGCTGACTCGAAAGGGTCAAGCTTTTGTGTTGGATGTATCTTGTGAAGAGAGTTTTATGGAATTGAAGAAGAGGTTGACGACCACTGTAGTGTTGATTTTGCCTAATCCGAATGAATCTTTTGTAGTGTATTGTGATGCGTCGAAGATGGGTCTTTGTGGGGTGTTGATGCAGAACGGTCAAGTTGTTGCTTATGCTTCTAGGAAGTTGAGGGTGCATGAAGTGAATTACCCAACCGATGACTTAGAGTTGGCAGTTGTGGTGTTTGTGTTGAAAATTTAGAGACATTACCTGTTTGGCTCTAAATTCGAAGTGTTCAGCGATCATAAGAGTTTGAAGTACTTGTTTGATCAGAAAGAGTTGAATATGAGGCAGAGAAGGTGGTTGGAATTGTTGAAGGATTTCGACTTTGATTTGAATTACCATCCTGGAAAAGTAAATGTAGTGGCTGATGCATTGAGCAGGAAGTCATTGCATATGTCGATGCTTATGGTGAAGGAGTTGGAGTTAATTGAGCAATTCCGAGATTTGAGTTTAGTATGTGAAGAGACTCCTGACAGTGTAAAGTTGGGAATGTTGAATTTGATTAGTGGTATTCTGGAAGAGATCAGAATGGGACAACATTCTAACTTGAAGTTGGTTGACCAGTTGACATTAATCAACCAAGGTAACAGAGGTGAATTCTGGATTAATGAGAATGGTGTGATGAGGTTCAGAGATAGGGTGTGTTTCCCAGATGTTCCAGATATTAAGAAAAGTATTCTTGAGGAAGGACATCGAAGTAGATTGAGTATCCATCCCAGTGCCACGAAGATGTACCAGGATTTGAAAAAGTTATTTTTGTGGCCAGGTATGAAGAAGGACACTGCGGAGTTTATTTATGCGTGTTTGACTTGTCAGAAGTCAAAGATTAAGCATCAGAAGCCTTTAGGTATGATGCAACCGTTGAATATCCCAGGGTGGAAATGGGATAGCATTTCCACGGACTTTGTCTCGGGGCTGCCGAGAACGGCGAGGGGAAATGATTCGATTTGGGTGATTGTGGATAGATTAACTAAATCTGCTCATTTCTTACCGATGAAGATTAATCATTCTATGCAGAAGTTAGCTGAGATGTACATCGAGGAGATTGTGAAGTTGCATGGGATACCTTCGAGTATTATGTCGGATAGAGACCCGAGATTTACATCGCGGTTCTGGAAGAGTTTACAAGATGCTTTGGGTACTAAGTTGAGGATGAGTTCTGCATATCATCCGCAGACGGACGGTCAGACAGAGAGGATTATCCAATCCTTGGAGGATTTGTTGAGGGCTTGTGTGTTAGATCACGGAGGATCTTGGGATAGCCATTTGTCATTGATTGAGTTCATGTACAATAACATCTTTCATGCTAGTATTGGGATGGCACCATATGAAGCTTTGTATGGCAAAAGATATAGAACTCCTTTGTGTTGGTATGAGTCAGTCGAGAGTGCAGTACTCGGACCTGAAATTGTGCAGGAGACGACTGAGAAGATTAAGATGATCCAAGAAAGGATGAGAGCTTCGCAGAGTCGTCAGAAGAGTTACCATGATAAGAGAAGGAAAGCACTCGAGTTCCAAGAAGGAGATCATGTATTTTTTAGGGTGACGCTAGTGACTGGTGTGGGTCGAGCTTTGAAGTCTAGGAAGCTCACTCCGCATTTTGTTGGTCCATATAAAATCTTGCAGAGGATAGGAGAGGTAGCCTATCGGATTGCTTAACCGCCGTCACTTGGGAATTTGCATGACGTGTTCCATGTGTCTCAGTTGAGGAAGTACATTTTGGATCCATCACATGTGATTCAGATGGATGATGTACAAGTGAGGGATAATCTGACTGTGGAAGCATTACCTATGCAGATTGATGGTCATGAAGTGAAGCAACTGCGGGGTAAAGACATAGCTTTGGTGAAGGTGTTAGGGGGTGGACCAGCTGGCGAAAGTTGGATTTGGGAGCGTGAAGATCAGATGAAGGAGTCGTATCCGACTCTGTTTCCTTCAGGTAATTTTTTATGGCGAAAGTTATTTAAGTGGGGGAGAGTTGTAACACCCCAAAATAATTATAATGTTTATTTAATTGAATTATTATGATTATTCGGTGTTTTGGTGAATTTTAATGGATACTATGACGCTTGGTGACTTTGTGTGGGGTTGTGGGGTAGCTTTAGGTTAAGGGAATATTGAGGCATTTAGAATTAGTAATTAATTAGATTATTTCATTAGTAATAATAATGGAATAATTTGAATATTGAGAATATTATTTGGATTACTAGTATTATTATTATTTAAAATAAATAAGAGGACCATTAAGGGTAAGACGGTAATATTGAGAAGGCTAATTAAGGATAATTTGAGTAAACCATGATTAGGGTCCAAGAGTAGGCTTAACAAAAAGGGAAAAAATGGAAATTAGGAGAGTTATTCTGTGCAACCTAAGAAGTGAAGAGGAATTGAGGAAAGGAGACTAGGGCACAGAGAACGAGAGAATCAACCGTAGAACCCCAAAGAAGGATCTTTTGTTGGAAATTTTAAGGTATGGGGGGTTAATTCGGGTTAATATGTCTGATATGGGTTTAAGGTAGAGTAGTTTGTGTGTTCTGTGTTTTGTGATGAATTTTCGTATGATGAATCTGTGGTGAATTTTCGTGCATCTGTTTTGGTCGATTTCTGATATGAATCTGGTATGTGTTGCTGTAAATTCTGTGAAATTCGTGTGAATGATTATCGTTGCGGTGATGAATGTGTGAATAAACCAGATCTGAAATCGAAGGTGGGATTAATGAATTAGGAGTTAATAATTAGCAAGAAATTGATGAAAATAATGAAGTAGGATAATGACTTAGATCTGAGATGAATCGAAACTGTTCTGGGTTCGATTTTGGAAGATCGAAGGTGCTGGAATGGGAGGTTTTCGTTTAAATGCGAAATCTGAGTTTTGGAGGGTTTCTGGCATCACGCGTAACAGAGGGAGTATTACGCGTAAAAGGGGACATCCCCTGGATGATATGCGTAGCATACGCACCTGTCCCCATGGCCACCACGGCCCTCTGCCAGTACGCGTAGTGTACGCATAAGGGAATGGTGGCAATACGTGTATGGGAATCTGGGAATGAAGGGGCATACGCGTATGGGAAGCCATTACGCGTATGGGGTTCTTGGGAAGAGGTCCTACGCGTATGGGCTAGCTATTACGCGTAGGGGAAGAATGTAAGGAGTTTTGAGAGGAGAATCCTCTCTGCTCGTACGTGTAACAGGGATGGTGATACGTGTATGTGAGTGTCGCTCCCGGGATTTTCATCCTAGTACAAACGCGAAAGTGGCACCGAACAGAGTCGCCAGCAATGTGTATTTATCCCAAGAGAGGGAAAGGAAACACCGCATAAACCTGAAGGAAGGAAAGAACAAGGTCTTGCGACCAAAAGAACTGGGTTCGGGAGTCGGTTACGCGAGAGGAAGGTATTAGCACCCCCTCGCGTCCATCGTACCCGATGGGATCCACGCTTGCTTGTCTCGATCAAAGGGTGTAAGAAAAGAAAACTGGAAGAAGAACGAAAAGAGAACTGGAAAAGGAATGGAAAAGGAAAGGAAAGAGAAAGAGAAACAAATGTAGGGAAAATAAAAGAAGTGCTCGCATGGGCCCTACCCCACTGCCTACGTATCTCATCAGGAACATGAGAATCAGAGCGACGTAGTTCCCCTCACCTAAGGGAAAGTTGTTTGTGTTTTTTAGAGAACGGCTTACGTTCTAGCTCAGGTGTTGCAGACTCGCTGGTCCGAGTGCGTTACCATCTTGCAAGAGAATGAGTAGAAGCGCATTCGTACGCTAAGAGTGAATGAGGTGAGAAAAGAATTCCCGAAGGAAAGACGTTATTGTTTGTTTTTGTCTTTTAAGAGTTTTTTCATTTGTTTGCATATGATAGTGTATCTGAATCTTAGTCATTGGAATGTGTACATTCTCACATTCCAAGATGGAATGAGTAAGAAAGCACCCTAAGGGTGAAGAAGACCCCCACACTTAGTTCCAATTGTCAAGGTTCAAACACACTAGCATACTTGTGTTTATTAAGTGTTTTTGTTGATTAAGAAATGAAGAAGTGTTTTTTATTTGTACCTTCAACAAGTATTGCATTTAAGTCCCTCATACAAGAACAAATGTTTAACACATTGACCCAATATGGGCTATATTCTATACATTCTAAGATTATAAGAGAAGACCCCTTATAACCTTTTCTTTATATGAAAGGCCTAAATGCAATAAATGCCTACCTTCATTAGATATTTTGAATTTTCTTTAAGAGATGAGAAGAGAGACTCAAGAGAGGAGAAAAGGTAAAACCTATATGGACTAAGACTCAATCCTAATTGAAGATTAAAGGGAGTGATCCTAAAGGTTTGTGAGGTTTCAACCTAAAGTCTAAAGAAAGAAAGAATTAAACAATTCACTTCTAAAGTAGAAGATGAATTGTAATCCAAAAAGGGAAGGTGATGAATTATTAAAAGAAAGCACATAAATGCTTAACAAAACACAAAAGGGAATTGTAAAAGAGATGAGAGGAAAGAAGTTTGAATGTGGATTCCTTATCCACACTCAATTGAAACTTACCAAAGCCCCTACATGGTTAGTAAACATGTGTTCAAGTATAGGAAGCAAGGGAACATTTAATGCACCATAAAACTCAAAAGAATTAGATGAGACATCAAATCCTATAACCACAACCAGAATGTACATCACATGGTAGACAAATGATCATTATCATGCAAGTCCACGTGGATAGGCAACAAACATCAACCATGGCATTAGAACATGCCACCATAAAAAAGGGAGAATGAAAGATGAAAGGAAAAAGAAGAAATGTGCATAAATGGAACATGTAATCCATGGATCAGAATTGAAATGAAATGAAAAATGATTCACAAACCTCTCACAAGTACTCATGCATGACACATTAAGACATTTAAGAAGTGATAGAAGAAGTAGAATTGAAATGGGAGTTCAAAAGAAAACACAAGTACAAACACAACATGTTAAAGGTGCACAAGGTTCAAATGATAACCAACATGCAAAGATGACATATGATATGTATCAATGACCTATAATGTCAAGAGTGTAGTTCACAAAATAGGCAAATGATCATGCAAGTATGTCCAAAAGAAATCATGTAAACATGCACAAAGATTACAATGATGTGACATGTTATTATGCTTCAAAGGTAATGCATTAAACAAAAATTAAATGGCCTCATGAAAATTATGAAAACATGATATTGAAGTTCACAAATCAGAGATGAATCACATATCAAAGTAGCATACAAGAAATCAAGGCAAAAAGATGTCAAACAATGCATTTAGGTCAAATAGACATATCATACAAAGTAGCACAAAAATGAACACCAATCATGCCATAAACTGACCTAAAAAATCAAATAAAAATCACTTAACATACCTCAAGATGATAATGACTCAATGCAAAAAGAAGAGCATCAAAACAATTTTTAATGATCAGGAAAAAAATTAAACAAGATCATATACCACATTAAGAATGCACACCAAAGAAATTCAAAGAAAATTATGGAGCAGGGGTAAAAAGGTCATAAAATCAGAAAATAAAATCACCAAAAATTTTCTAAATGTTTTAATGATACTCATGAATTTTTGTGGAATTTTATGATGCTATTTAGTATTTTTAAAAATTAAAAAGAAAACGTGTAGAAAAATAGAAAAATTAAAATGAAATGAAAAGCAAGTGTGGGGTGCAGACATAGTAAATTTCAGTTCAACATTATTGGGCTTTAAAAAAGAGGAGGTGTGAATAGCAAAATAGTCTAGGTCCATTAAGCGCGCAGTACACATTAATAACCATGCACTTCAGTCAAACCAAGTCAACACAATAACAACCATCGGATTGAGTCAGGTCAACAAACAAGTCAAAGTAAGCAAGATCAAGGCGCACATGTGAGGGAACACATTAACTAGCACGCACTGCACCACACTATGTTTAAGTGAAATCAGAAATAATGCACGTGAGGTGCATGTGTGTTTTAATGCGCTGGCAGTTCCTCCACCCTTGGATTACACAAATCAGACGGCTGACATTAAAACTGAACATAAAACCCTAAAATGAGATCACCGGCCGGAGAGGGACCTCCGGTCACCCTCTCCGGCGAGAACCACCACCTGCAACTTTCACATCACCACAGAAATGCACGATATTCATACCCAAATGAAGCTGAAGTTGAGCAGGTCATGAATACACACTTATTTTTTCACATAGCAATCACACACATAGAGAAACGAAGAGATGAAATCATGCCCTAACTTTTCAAACTATGCCTTTAGAAGGCCTATCAACTAGCCGGAGTAAGCAGAGCTTCTATCAAGCTTATATTAACAAAAACAAGTCAAAATTAAGGGGAATCGAATGGAAAAAGGTTGAGTGATAAAACCTGAAAGTATGGAGAAATTGGAGATGCTGAGAAAACCAGAGATTCTTGCTTCCTTTTTGAGCTTCACTTGGCCAAATAAAGGCTTTCAAACTCTGAAGAGTGATAATGGAGATGGATTTGCAGTGTGCTTACTTCAACAATCCAAAGCTGCTTCAAGTTCAGAGATGATTGAAGATGAAACTTGAAGGTGGAATTAGAAGAGAATGATGAACTCGTGCAATGGAGAGATTTGATGAAAAAGAGTGGGAGAATCAGAGAGAAAATTAGAGAGTATTTGGCAGTGAAATGAGAAGAATGAAGCTAACTGAGATTTGTGAGTTAGATTTTCTTTTATAGTGTGAGCTAACTAAGGTTTAATGAGTTGAGTTAGATGAGTCACAGTGGTTAGACTGAGTGCACCCTAACTAACTGAGTCAAGTTAGTTAGGGGCGAGTTATTGAGGCTGAGTTATGGTGATGGCGGTTCACAATGTGTTATGGTGAGGTTCAATTGAATAAAGCAAGCTCACATCTGCTGCTGCCACAGAAACTTGTTCAACAAGCTTTCCCTTTCCATTTCCATGTATAGTGAGGCACGTGAGGTGTTGTTCATGAAAAGTGTTTGGTTAAATGAAGCAAAGGTTGGAGAGTGAGCAATACATGAGCAAGCTGGTACAATAACAACAACCTTTATTTCTTTTTCTGGTTTTATGTGACAGTTTGGAACCAATGCAACAGTGATTGTTTGAAGATGATTTTCTCTCTTGTTAGTGAATGATTTAATGAGGCATTGAGGGCATTGGAAAGATGGTGCACCAGAGAACAACATTGGTGTGAGAATTGTATTGAATTGAGGCCTCAAACACGCCTAAAAATAGCTATGAACACAATGGTTCAAAACTGGTTGGTGAGCGTGGCAAGAGGTTGGCTGGCAAGGCAACTTGGCACACGAAATTTCAGCACAATCAACCTAACTTGAGACCAAAATTTATCCCTCATAAATTGATCAAATGGAATTTTGTCCAACATGAATATTGAAAATGACATTGCAATGAACAACTTTCATGTTGAAAACTTTTCCATTTGAGGCCTTTAATTATGAGAAAAATGAGTGGACATTTGGCTCACCAACTGTTTGAGAAAATGACTGCGCGCGTGCCCTGAAAATCTTCGTCATGACCTAGTTTTAGACCTACTTTGCTCAAACTTTGATCAATCATATCTCACTCAATTTTTATCCAATGGAGATGTTCCACATATGGATGTGAAGCTTAAAACAAGATCTTTTGTTGTGGCCGAGTGGAATTTTCATTTGGTGCTTCAATTTTAAATGGCCTTGGTTCAAACTCTGATGCAAAATGGCCAAAACTTGCTATTTTTAGTAACCCTTCATCTTCCAAAAATGGCAACTTTCCACCTCTTGATTTTTTTATGATTCCTTTGGAGTTTCTTGACCAAATTTTGTACATTGGACATATGTAACATGAATTTCATGATTTTGGGCTCAAAAAGTCAAGAGTTGACTTTTTCCTCTGATTATTTGACTTGGCCCCAATTTTCCTGATTTCTGATCTTTCTTCCAATTGAAACACTTCCAAAACCAATTGAGAGGCAATTTTCCATACACATACACTTAAGAACATGTAGAATACCATGACATCAAGTTTTGTCCAAAAAATCAAAGATTCCCTGATTTAATGGGAAACCCTAGTTTTGGTGCCCACCTCCTAGGAGAAAAATGTGCAGTCTTCAATTTCAAATTCCTCAGAGTATGTTGTGTACCTTCTTAAAGGATGATGATATATGCCATTTGAGGATGATTTTGGATTAATGAGCTATCTCTTTTGAGGGTTTTCCTTCAGTTTTTGAACCTCTTGCATAGTGAAAGATGTAATGCTTCAATCTCCCATTGTATCTCTTATCCTTGAGGTTGTGGATGATCAATTGAGATGGTATGAGACATGAAAGACCTCTTGGCTTGCCTTGAGGGCACTTGATTGACCTTTTTGTGCTTTGAATGATCCCTTGATTGTCCACCTTCCACCTGATCACATGCCCTGATGGTAAGAAGGATGCCATGCTTCATTTTTCTATTTTAAATGCAATGTAATGTTAATGAGGTGGATATGATATGATAAATGATAATGCCATGCTATGATGACAAAGAGGGAGAGCAAATTTTGGGGTATTACAGCTGCCCCTATTCAAGCGCTGTAGACCTGAATGCCTGAAAGCAATTGCTTTCGGACTTTCAAGGTATATAGTGATTGAATACCAAATATAACCAAAAATTTGCTCTGGATGATGAGGAAGAAACTCCCACGACATTGCTAGCTTGAATCTTCAATGAAACATTGTCAGAGAAAACTGTCTTTTGAACGACACCAGACGACTACTGGCTTGCCACACTGCTGGTGGACTTTAATAATGTCTTTTATGCAATTCCAGACGACTACTGGCCTGCCACGCTACTGGTGGACTTTAGAAATGTCTTTTTGAACGACGCCAGACGACTACTGGCTTGCCACACTGCTGGTGGACTTTAATAATGTCTTTTTGAACGACGCCAGACGACTACTGGCCTGCCACGCTACTGGTGGACTTTGCAGCTTCGTGCCACCCGAAGATGGACTTTTGCCAATCCACTGTTGGACTTTTGCCACCCGAAGACAGACTTTTGCCAATCCACTGTTGGACTTTTAGCTGCTTTGCCACCCGAAGATGGACTTTTGCCAATCCACTGTTGGACTTTTAGAATATGCCACCCTTAGATGGACCTTTCGCCAATCCACTGTTGGACTTTTGCCACCCGAAGACGGACTTTTGCCAATCCACTGTTGGACTTTTGCCACCCGAAGACGGACTTTTGCCAATCCACTGTTGGACTTTTGCCACCCGAAGACGGACTTTTGCCAATCCACTGTTGGACTTTTAGCTGCTTTGCCACCCGAAGATGGACTTTTGCCAATCCACTGTTGGACTTTTAGAATATGCCACCCTTAGATGGACCTTTCGCCAATCCACTGTTGGACTTTTGCCACCCGAAGACGGACTTTTGCCAATCCACTGTTGGACTTTTGCCACCCGAAGACGAACTTTTGCCAATCCACTGTTGGACTTTTGCCACCCGAAGACGGACTTTTGCCAATCCACTGTTGGACTTTTAGCTGCTTTGCCACCCGAAGATGGACTTTTGCCAATCCACTGTTGGACTTTTGCCACCCGAAGACGGACTTTTGCCAATCCACTGTTGGACTTTTGCCACTCGAAGACGGACTTTTGCCAATCCACTGTTGGACTTTTAGCTGCTTTGCCACCCGAAGATGGACTTTTGCCAATCCACTGTTGGACTTTTAGAATATGCCACCCTTAGATGGACCTTTGCCAATCCACTGTTGGACTTTTAGAATTTGCAAAATTGTATTACTCTCTGCATCTGTGTCAGACATCTCTGCTGACTCTGCTGAGGAGCAAAGACCAATGATTTGACTTTGGAGACTCCTGAAAGGATAACCTCTCCACTGGAGAATGAATGAATAATCCGTCTGCTTCGAATTGTCAAGCTTGCCAAAAATAAATTGGACTTGAAGAATAATAAATCTGCCAGGAATCACTTCATCTGTTAGGGGAATGAATTCTGGTCACAGCGATTCCGCTGGGGATGAGAATTTCTTTGTATGGCGTCTTTCTAGGGGAGAGAAGTCATAAAAACTCTGCTTGGGGATCTATCCAATCCAAGACCCTTTGTAGGGGTTATCCACCTTCTGACCCGGCTGGGGAAAGGCTGTACCATCCTTGTTGAGGAATAGATTTTGTCGATCTTATAAACCTCTGCGGGGAGAACAACAACTCAGCTGGGGAGTATTGCTGACAAGATTCGATGCTGACCTCTGTGGGGATACCATTACCAGAGACACAATCTTGCTGGGGATCAGGGCTACTCTGCCAGGGATATGCAAATCCTGATTAGAAAATTCCATTGCAACTTGCTAGGAAGGAGTCCTTAGAGATCTGTTGGGGAAACCCAAAGCAAATCCACAGTAGTCTGCTGAAGAATATGACTGTCGAGCTTAGGATAAGTACCACAATGCCCCATGTTAGGCGAGCTTCCCTTTAGACAATTCCGTTAGGGATGACGAGTTTATAGCAAACTCTGCTGGAGGAAACTGCTTTAAAACGTCTCGTGCTGGGGAATGCCTTTTGAGAGGATTTTACAGAAGACCAACTGTCCTCAAACTCTACTGGGGATGATCAACACTTCATGCTGGGGAAACAAACATACCCCATGCTTGGGCAAACCAACAATTTATCCCCGAAGAGGATGTCATAAGAGGATTTTACGGAAGATTTAGCCTCTTCCAACTCCTGCGACTTCGCTGGGGATAATGACCATCAGCTTCGGTATCAACGAGACCACTCTCTTGGGGAATTTGCGACCGTCATCGACACAGAAAAGCTTGTAGCTGTTGGAAGTACTGTATGAGAGAATCGACTTAATAAGATGCAACGGTACCCAGTTGAACTTAATTCACTGATATCGACCCGTTATGAACAATCGTCGACCGAACGATGAACGTCGATCTCCTTACCCGTAATTGCCCCAGTCTTTTGCGTGGGGTGATTTATTACTGGTCTTGTGCTTAAAATCATCTGCACCTGCTACCTGCAACAAAAGAATATGCCCACATGCCCCGAATATTGCGTGGCTAGAATCCACCATCCGGGAGTATTCAACATTCGAAGTAATTTCAAATGTTTTTTCTGCGCATGTTATTGCAAGGCTGCCATGTTTTCAAATGCAATGTTTTATCAAAAATTAGGACGTTTTTGCAAACAAAGCAATAAAACAAAAATAGAAAGCTTTTTATTGAAATTCAATTTATTGACTGAGAGCCCAGAATAGGCAATTACATCAGGAAGCAATCCCTGGAAAGAGGTGATCGCTGAAAATTGAGAAAAGAAACTATCCTAATGGCAATGTGAAAACGGAATTCCACTGAGTTTCCATTCTGTTATGACCAGTATGTCTTCAAAACTCCCCGACCTTGCCTTCTGAGGAATGATCAAACCGATTCCTATCTTTCAGAATGTCAGTTGTTCAAACGGTAATGGGTACAGATAACTCAGACTGTAGCCATTCGCTTAAATCCCTTTTTTGCGTGGACCGCCCTTTCAGGTTTTCAATCCACCAGGATACCCTTTTTTGCCTAAGTTGCCCTTTCGGGTTTTCAACTTACCGGGTGTACAATCTTTTTTTTTCAATTATATCCCTAATTTTTGCCCGAACCTTATTCTGTTTTTGGTTCGCCGGGATGCCCTTTTTTGCCTGGATTTTTTTATTTTTATTATCCAGCGAGTCTATTCATGCGAAGTATTTTTTGACTACGTCCGAGTTGACAGGGGATGAAAAGTCTTCGCCATCCATGGTTGTAAGCAATAAGGCTCCGCCCGAAAAGACCTTTTTAACCACGAATGGAGCTTCATAGTTAGGAGTCCATTTGCCCCTGTGATCTGTATTGGGAGGAAGGATCCTTTTGAGTACCACATCTCCGACTTTGTAAACCCGAGGACGCACCTTTTGGTCAAATGCCTGCTTCATTCTGCGCTGGTATAATTGCCCATGACATACAGCCGCCAATCGCTTTTCCTCAATAAGGCTCAGCTGATCAAATCTGGCTCGTACCCATTCAGCCTCATCTAGCTTAACATCCATCATGACTCTGAGGGACGGAATCTCTACTTCAACCGGTAGCACTGCCTCCATACCATATACGAGTGAGAATGGAGTTGCCCCAGTGGACGTGCGTACCGACGTTCGATACCCATGCAAAGCAAATGGTAACATCTCATGCCAATCTTTGTACGTGACAACCATCTTCTGTACAATCTTCTTGATATTTTTGTTGGCCGCTTCGACCGCGCCATTCATCTTTGGGCGGTACGGAGAAGAATTGTGATGTTCGATTTTGAAGTCCCGGCATAACTCAGCCATCATCTTATTATTCAAATTAGAACCATTATCAGTAATGATTCTTTCGGGAACTCCATATCGGCAAATGATATCCCGTTTTAAGAAACGAGCTACCACTTGTTTTGTAACATTGGCATAGGATGCAGCTTCAACCCATTTGGTGAAATAATCAATTGCCACCAAGATGAAACGATGACCATTAGAAGCTGTAGGCTCAATCTTTCCGATCATATCAATGCCCCACATGGCAAACGGCCAGGGCGACGCCATGATACTCAACGGATTTGGAGGCACATGCACTTTATCTGCATAGATCTGGCATTTATGGCATTTGCGGGCATATTTGCAACAATCTGACTCCATAGTCGACCAATAATATCCCGATCTTAACAACTTTTTAGCCATTGCATGCCCTCCGGCATGGGTACCGAAAGAGCCTTCGTGCACTTCAATCATCAACAGGTCTGCTTCATGTCTATCCACACATCTAAGCAGGACCGTGTCAAAATTTCTTTTATACAGCACGCCATCTTTGTTCAAGAAGAAACTACCAGCTAACCTTCTCAACGTCTTCCTGTCTTTGGACGACGCCCCGGGCGGGTACTCTTGACTTTTCAAGAAACACTTAATGTCATGAAACCATGGCTTGTCATCAGACGTTGCATCGACCGCAAACACAAATGCCGGTCTGTCAAGCCGAGATACTTCAATCTTAGGTACATGGTTCCATCCTTGCACTTTGATCATGGAAGACAAAGTGGCCAAGGCATCAGCGAACCTATTCTCATCTCGAGGAATATGGTACAGTTTCACTGTTGTGAAAAATGTCAGCAATCTCCTTGTATAATCTCTATACGGCACTAGATTTGCTTGGTGCGTGTACCAACTCCCTTTCACTTGATTGATTACCAAAGCTGAATCACCAAATATATCGAGGGTCTTAATCCGTAGATTAATCGCCTCCTCGATCCCCATTATACAAGCTTCGTACTCTGCTTCATTGTTGGTGCATCCGAAAGTTATTCGGGCAGTGAAAGGCATATGAACACCTTCCGGCGTGATAAGAACCGCTCCAACTCTGCACCCATTCATATTGACAGCCCCATCAAACATCAGACTCCATTTGGACTCAGGGTCTGGCCCCTCCTCCGGGAGTGGTTCCTCGCAGTCTTTAGCTTTGAGAAACATGATGTCCTCATCAGGGAAGTCAAATTTCATGGGTTGGTAATCATCAATCGGCTGTTGCGCAAGATAGTCGGACAGGATACTTCCTTTGATGGCCTTTTGTGAAGTGTACTGAATGTCATACTCTGTCAAGACCATTTGCCACCGTGCAACTCTGCCTGTCAATGCTGGTTTCTCGAAAATGTACTTGATAGGATCCATTTTTGAAATCAACAAGGTCGTGTGCCTAACCATATATTGCCTCAATCGCTTAGCGGCCCATGCAAGCGCACAGCATGTCTTTTCAAGCATTGAGTATCGGGACTCACAATCATTGAACTTTTTGCTCAGGTAGTAGATAACATGCTCCTTCCTACCTGTCTCGTCATGTTGACCAAGAACACAACCCATGGAACCTTCAAGCACTGTCAGATACATTATCAGCGGTCTCCCTTCAACTGGAGGCATTAGAATCGGAGGTTCCTGCAAGTATTCTTTTATCTTATCGAATGCCAATTGGCAATCGTCATTCCACCTGACCGTTTGATCTTTCCTTAACAATTTAAATATTGGTTCACACGTGGCTGTTAGGTGAGATATGAACCTTGCAATGTAGTTCAATCTACCCAAGAAACCACGAACTTCTTTTTCTGTTCTCGGTTCAGGCATTTCTTGTATTGCTTTCACCTTGGCAGGATCAACCTCGATTCCTCTTTCGCTCACAATGAAACCCAGTAACTTTCCAGAACGCACCCCAAACGTGCACTTGTTTGGATTTAATCTCAGACGGAACTTTCTCAACCTTTCAAACAGCTTTTTCAGGTTAACCAGATGTTCCTCTTCTGTTCTCGACTTGGCAATCATATCATCTACATAACATTCGATCTCCTTATGAATCAAGTCATGAAACAATGTCACCATCGCCCGCTGGTACGTTGCCCCTGCGTTTTTCAACCCGAAAGGCATTACTTTATAACAATATGTACCCCACGGAGTAATGAACGTGGTCTTCTCCATATCTTCAGGTGCCATCTTGATCTGGTTGTACCCGGAGAACCCATCCATAAAGGAGAACACTGAAAATTGAGCTGTATTATCGACCAGCACATCAATATGAGGTAGTGGAAAATCATCTTTCGGGCTAGCTTTATTAAGATCTCGATAATCCACACACATTCTCACTTTTCCATCTTTCTTCGGTACTGGCACGATGTTGGCTACCCACGGAGGATACTTTGTCACAGCAAGAAACCCAGCATCCCACTGCTTCTGGACTTCTTCCTTAATCTTTAAAGCCATGTCGGGGTGAGTCCGACGAAGCTTCTGCTTGACTGGCGGACATTCTTCTCTTAATGGCAGCCTGTGCACGACAATATCCGTATCCAACCCCGGCATGTCTTGATACGACCAGGCGAAGATGTCAACATACTCGCGCAACATTTCAGTCAAAGTTTTCTTCACATCTGCTTGCAAGCTGGCACCAATCCTGATCTCTTTCTTGGCATCCTTGGAACCAATATTGATGATTTCTACAGTCTCCTGGTGAGGCTGGATGACCCTTTCCTCTTGTTTCAACAATCTGGCCAGTTCTTCAGGGAGTTCACAATCTTTCTCATCCCCTTCTTCGGCTTGATAAATCGGATTGTCAAAGTCATACATAGTCATATCAAAATCGTTATCAGTGGTATCCGGAGGATCAAGTCTGCATGAACGGGTTCATGCCTTATTTTAGAATTTATTTTTAAGCAAAACAAAAGAAAATGAAACATTGCCATTTTATTTTTTTTGTGCAAAAATAAAAACTGAAAGACAGAGAACAAAATTTGATTGCAAAATGTCCTTTATTAATGATTAAACATTGCAAATGCAACCATGGTGGCCCTACAAATGAATCTATACGCCTTGGGCAGAGCGCAAGATTTTGACATGCATTATGGTTAGAAAAAACAAAGAATAATTACTCTGTCTGAAGAGTAACCCGGATGACTTCTTCAACGAACCAGTTATGCACTTGTTGTCCCGGAGCATGAGGGCGTACCCAGTTGTCCAGGTCACAATCACTGTCAACACTATCCTCTGTGGCCGCACAAGACTGGTCCATGTAGATAATTCCCTCACTATTGAAAGTAATGGGTCCCCTGCTCCCCGCATCTGAAGTTGTAGAGGGATGATAACCAATACCAAATTTGTCTTCCTTCATTGGGGTCTCTATCAACCTGCCCCAACCTTGGGCGTTGCCTGCCCTGACGACTTCGACAGCTTGTTTGTAAGATGAAATGGAGGTACCAGCCCCAACTGGTACAGAAGAAGACTCAGGTGCATCGTCAATATTGACTGCTTCAAATGATTGGCACAACATCTCATGAATTTCCCCATCCATTTCAATGTACTTGAACGTGGACAAGTGACTCACAAAGATGTCTTCTTCCCCACTCACCGTCACAACCTGCCCTTCAAACTCATACTTCAACTTTTGGTGCAAAGTGGAAGTAACAGCCCCGGCTCCGTGAATCCAAGGGCGTCCCAATAGGCAGCTATATGCAGGTTGTATGTCCATTACATGGAACGTGGATTTGAATACCTGTGGTCCAATTTGTACGGGCAATTCCACCTCACCAAACACAGATCGTCTAGTCCCATCGAATGCTCTGACCACCAATTCACTAGGCCTTAAGATCAAACCATCAACCTCCAGCTTCATTAATGCCTTCTTGGGCAAGACATTAAGCGATGAACCAGTGTCTACCAGTACATGAGATAACACTGCGCCCTTACACTCCATCGTGATATGCAAAGCCTTATTGTGGTTTCTTCCTTCAACAGTCAGATCTCTACTTGTAAATCCCAAGCCATGGCTAACATTAACATTAGAGATTACGTCCTCGAGCTGATTAACAGTAATTTCCTGTGGCACGTATGCACTCTTCAATACTTTCAACAACGCCTGCCGATGCGCATCAGAGCACATCAATAGTGACAAGATTGAAATCTTTGAAGGGGTCTGATTCAGTTGGTCCACAATCTTATAATCGCTTTTCTTGATTATCTTCATAAATTCTTCCATTTCCTTATCAAAAGTAATCTTTGTCTCTGCTTCAGGTGTAGGCGCATTTTCAACCACCTGTTTACCTTTAGCCTTTGCTGCGGCTTCGGCCTCTTTATCACTTCTCAAGGTTTGGGGAGCGAACAACCTTCCACTCCTTGTAAAGCCCCCTACACCGCCTACGTTATCAATATTTGGGCTGACTGACGACTCAACTTCCTGCTTTTTACCTTCGTAATATACATCTGCCCCATAGTGCCATGGGATAGCCTTCGTAGACGTGAACGGAATTGGTCCTGGCACCGTGATAGTGACAGGACTGGGTCTTTCTGGCGCAACACTCACCACGGGAACTGCATTGACCGGCATTTGAATCTCAGCGGGAGTGTAATAGATGGTCACGGTTGATATCTCATCAGTGTCTTTCACGACTCTGTCGAACTGTAGACATCCTTCATCGATCAGATTCTGTAAACCCACCTTCAACTTATTACAGCCATTCTCCTGATTCATACACTCGGAACAATCCTGATTACAGCCCGGGAACACCTGTCCCTTCAATAAACGATCTTTTACAACCAACAAAGAAGTTTTCACTTGATGGATATCTGTCACCAGATTCAATCTCCTCCCATCTTCAATAGCGTACACATTTGCTGCACTATGATCAGGCATGAGATGCTGAGTAATATTAGGAGCGGGAGAGAAATTGATGGCTTTAGCATCAATCAAATCTTGTACTTTATGATGGAAAGCCCAGCATTTTTCAATGGAGTGCCCCTGAGCACCTGAGTGGAACTCACAACGAGCATTAGCATCGAAGTTAGGTGGCAGGTTTCCAGCAACCGGAGCTTTCATAGTACGGAGTTCTACCAACTTTAACTCTAGTAGCCGGGGCAACAGCGCGGCATAAGTCATAGGGAGAGGATCTATCTTACTATCCCTCTGCCTAGACCTTTGCTGGAAAAAAGGTTGTTGCTGTTGAACTTGTTGTTGGGGTTGTTGTTTCTGAACAGACGGTGTGGGGATTGTTACAGCATCTACCTGATAATAAGCTTGAGAACGCCCTCTGCCTCGTCCTCTAAACACAGCATTCGTATCACCTTCTCTTCTTTTCTGGTTACTAGCAAACGGTTTCTTCGTCCCCGAAGAGCCAGCCCCACTCACATCCTGGATCTTTCCAAGCTTTAACAGACTTTCTATTCTTTCTCCCGCAATCACAATATCAGCAAATCCAGTTGACGGACAAGCAGCTAATCTATCAAGATAGGCCCCTTGCAAGGTGCCCATAAACATATCTGCCATTTCTCTGTCTGACAAGGGAGGTTGGACCTGGGCAGCCATTTCCCTCCACCTCTGTGCATATTCTTTGAAACTCTCCTTGGCATTCTGGGACAACCCCTGCAATTAGGTGCGGTTGGGCGCCATGTCGATATTGTACTGGTATTGCTTCAAGAACGCTTCTGCCAGATCTTTCCAACTCTTCACAGCAGCTCTATTCAACTTCATATACCAGGTCAAGGACGCCCCAGCCAGACTGTCCTGAAAATAGTGCATCCATAGCTTCTCGTCATCCGTATGGGCTGAAATCTTCCCAAAGTAAGCTTGAAGATGCGTTTGGGGACACGCATTGCCGTGATACTTATCAAAAGTGGGAGGTTTGAATTTAGGGGGAATTCTGACTCCTGGGACCAGCCCCAAGCTAGTAACATCAATACCCATAGAGTTCTTGCATTCTATGGCCCTGATCTTTTCTGCTAACTCATCATACCTTCGATCACCTTGATTACCCACATCAGCATCCAGCAGAGTAAATTGGTCTTCCAGGGTATCTTCAAGAGTAACACCAGCATGCCTACCATTTCCATTACCCCGATTGTTACCACCAGGAGGAGGGTTGCCACCGGGAGGAGGGATGCCATGTCCCTGTGAATTGTCATGCTGATCACCTTCGGGCCCATTGTCTGGACGCTCGACCAGAAGCCTCAATCTCTCCTGATTTTGCGCCATGCCAGTCATGAGGGTCATGAACTGGTCCATACGCGCCCTCATTTCAGCCAAATCACTTTGCACTTGATCCATGATTCTTACTTGATTCCTTCGCGTCGAATATCGGTGAATATGATTCTCAGCTATACTGCCTGAAACCAAATAAAGGTTAGAGACCCTGCAACGAGTACCTGAAAAGCAAGTAACAAAAATGCAAAATGATATGCAATGCCATGTTTGTCATTTCCGAGGTGCTTTATACCCTGATTCCAATCCAACCACAGAAATCTGAAGACCAGAAATCGTGATATAAAGAGACGTGTCGTGGTCATGTGCTTGTGTGCAGCTATCTGATAAGGAATAATTCTGAATAAAACTGCTCATACTCATTCAACGAAGTATTCAAGTACATTTAAGAAAGGTTCAACCGCAAATGCAATACAAGGAAAAATGGATCCATCAACAAGCCTGATGGTAACCATTAACAACAAAATATAAGGAAAAGAACATCAGTCTGACAATTCCACATCCTTCAGCTTATCACTTGAGTATTTGATCTCCTCAAAAAGTATACGGGTACGCTGGTGATTCGGCTTTTCAATCATTTCTTTGATCAAGACATCCCTTTTCTCAAGAGCTTCAGTTAAAGAACCCATATGCAGCATCAGAGCCTCGTCATCACACACTCCTTTGTGTCTCTTTATGCCAGCTTGCGTCTTGAGTATCTCCCTTTCTAGCATGACTTCTTCAAGCTCTTTCTTGGTATTCCTCAGCTCACCTCTAGCTTCTTCTAGCTGTTCTTGACTCTTACCGAGGCTTTCCCGATACTTTCTCCTCTGCTCATGCGCCTTTTCAAGCTCTTCGTCCTTAATCTGCAACTGTTCCTGTAATTCAGCATTCTCTATCCTAACTTCGTCCCAAGCGTGCTGAAACTTTGTTAACTTTTCTTTGGTCTGTGCTAACGCCTGTTTGGTTTGCTTGTGGGCTTGAGTAGCATCATCAGCACCTTTACTAATCTTCCGGAAATGTTGGGCTCTTCCAGCAAAGTCTTTTTCTTTTGCAGTTAGGATTTGTTCAGCATCTTGGGCTTTCCGCTCCAGCTCTTTATTGGCATGTAGAGCATTCTGAAGATGGTTACTCAACTCGGAATTCTCTCCTTGGAGCTTTTTCACCAAGGCTTGCAACTTGTCAACTTCTTCCACAGTAGCAGTGCTTCTTGCTTTCTCATTCTCTGGATACAAAAGGGGTGCCTTACCAAAAGGCAAGAGAAAATCTTCAACTCTTTTCTTCACCCACTCTTCATATGCTGGATAAACCCGGTTGTTAGGCTTGCCTAGAGTAACTTTCCCCTTTTTCAGTATGCTACCCCAGCTTTCAGAAGCTTTCTGTGCTGCTTCCCAACCATCTGATGTATGAAAATAGAGGGACTCCTCCACATCTCTCTTAATAGGCGGACCTGTCAGGGCATATCCAAATTGTCGAATGGCCAAAGAAGGATTGTAGTTAATCCCACCCAGTCTTCCTATCAGTGGAACGTTAGGGAACTTACCACAGCTGTGGATAATATTCTTGCCAATCAGCCCATGATCTACCCATACGATGTCCTTGGTCACCAATCCCATTAAACGCTGCTTCCACTCTAGAGAATCTTTGGAATCCACAAAAGCCCCTGATTGTGGTAAACGGCCTGCAAACCACTTATAGAACAAGGGTGCACAACAACGAATTATCCCTCCTCTTTTCTTTTCGTTTCGGTTGTACAACGAGTAGTGAAGATCTCCCAGTAGCGTTGGCACCGGGTTCTTCATCATGAATATTCGTATAGCGTCCGTATCAATAAAATCCGGCTCGTTGGGAAACAACACTATGCCGTATATACAAAGGGCTAGCAAAGCATTAAAAACAAGCCACTTCTCGCCTTTAGCTGCTTCCTGGGCCTTCTTAATCAGATATCCCAGCTTGTAACCACGAATCTTTCCTTTGTTGGAGACATTGGCGTCTAACTCTGATTTGCTCAAATAAAGAGCACCAGCCACTTTCCCAAAGTCAAGATCCCCTACCGATCCAAAGAAAGGGGGCTCCTCCTTGATAGCAATCCCCAACATGTTGGAATACTCCTCCAAGGTAGGAACCAACACATAGTCTGGAAATACAAAACACCTCAGAGGCGGATCATAGAACTGCATCAACGTATGGAGACCTCTGGCTTCATAATCACTGACATTACGGACCATAGATAAAATCCACCCATATTTCTCTTCAAAAGCTTCTCGTGCTGCAGGGCTCGTCATTCCCTTCAGCATAACAATAGGGCCTAAAGTAGGCGTAAGGAACTTATAGCTGATGATATTCTTCCTCTCTTTAGTGTTCATCTTTGCAGGGACCTGATGACTGGAATCAAGGGTAATATATGCACCTGGAAATGAATAAACATGTATGTTAGGATATGATAATGCAATGCAAAGGGCAATGTGATCAGGTAATCATGTGTCTGTGCTGAACTGTGAACGGTGTCAGTGTAGCTCTGAGACTAATATAGAACCATAGATAAGAACCATCTGAATACAATAGGATGAAACTTCCTTTTTGTGCAATGATGATAGAAAACCGGGTATGTAGGAGGTCATGGTTACCTGCAAACCTGTAAACAACCTGCCCTTCTCACATGTGGGTACTAGGATGTTCAGTATCCCGGGCTCTCAGGTCGAGAAATGATGATACGTTCACCATTTCTGGTTTGGCATCATCATCAATCGAGGAGGCCTCAACTGATTCTCCAAAACAAAAAGGCCCTCAGCTTCTGGCACTGAGGTCGAGAAGCAATAGTACATTCATCCCTCAGGGTACAGTACTATCGCCAATCGAGGAGTGCCTCCGCTGATTCTCTTTCAAAAAGGGATGTCCTATAGCAAGTTCCCAGCATTGGGTCCTCGGATCGAGAATGTGCAATGGGTTTGCCACGGAATGTGGTCTGCCACTGTCACATCTCGGGAGGAGTGCCGCAACTGAGTCCTTGGGAATGGTCACCAGAGTCGACAGTTCCTCAAGAGAATAACCACTGGCCTGCATAACATGCAGTAGCAGAAAGCTCCTGATAGAACCTCGTCTGGTTGTGGGTCTCATGAACAACAATACGTGGTCACCACCACGTAAGCGTCATGACTATCCACTCTAATACCTATGTGTGTACTCAAGCCTGTGCAGTGAGCTTATCTCTCAGAACACCCCGCCCGCCAAACAGAAAACAGCATAGTCCAGTATAGCATAATATATCATATGAAATGAAAATGCTAAAATGCGGTAAATACAGTAATGTACAGTAAAGCAGTAAATAACCATACAATAAAACAGCAAATACAGCACAACAGTAAACACCCAATGAAAGAAAAACAGACAAGCGCTAGGATTGACTCGCTTAGGGATAGACCAGCAGGAGGTCACACAATTCCCCAGCAGAGTCGCCAGCTGTCGCTCCCGGGATTTTCATCCTAGTACAAACGCGAAAGTGGCACCGAACAGAGTCGCCAGCAATGTGTATTTATCCCAAGAGAGGGAAAGGAAACACCGCATAAACCTGAAGGAAGGAAAGAACAAGGTCTTGCGACCAAAAGAACTGGGTTCGGGAGTCGGTTACGCGAGAGGAAGGTATTAGCACCCCCTCGCGTCCATCGTACCCGATGGGATCCACGCTTGCTTGTCTCGATCAAAGGGTGTAAGAAAAGAAAACTGGAAGAAGAACGAAAAGAGAACTGGAAAAGGAATGGAAAAGGAAAGGAAAGAGAAAGAGAAACAAATGTAGGGAAAATAAAAGAAGTGCTCGCATGGGCCCTACCCCACTGCCTACGTATCTCATCGGGAACATGAGAATCAGAGCGACGTAGTTCCCCTCACCTAAGGGAAAGTTGTTTGTGTTTTTTAGAGAACGGCTTACGTTCTAGCTCAGGTGTTGCAGACTCGCTGGTCCGAGTGCATTACCATCTTGCAAGAGAACGAGTAGAAGCGCATTCGTACGCTAAGAGTGAATGAGGTGAGAAAAGAATTCCCGAAGGAAAGACGTTATTGTTTGTTTTTGTCTTTTAAGAGTTTTTTCATTTGTTTGCATATGATAGTGTATCTGAATCTTAGTCATTGGAATGTGTACATTCTCATATTCCAAGATGGAATGAGTAAGAAAGCACCCTAAGGGTGAAGAAGACCCCCACACTTAGTTCCAATTGTCAAGGTTCAAACACACTAGCATACTTATGTTTATTAAGTGTTTTTGTTGATTAAGAAATGAAGAAGTGTTTTTTATTTGTACCTTCAACAAGTATTGCATTTAAGTCCCTCATACAAGATCAAATGTTTAACACATTGACCCAAGATGGGCTATATGCTATACATTCTAAGATTATAAGAGAAGACCCCTTATAACCTTTTCTTTATATGAAAGGCCTAAATGCAATAAATGCCTACCTTCATTAGATATTTTGAATTTTCTTTAAGAGATGAGAAGAGAGACTCAAGAGAGGAGAAAAGGTAAAACCTATATGGACTAAGACTCAATCCTAATTGAAGATTAAAGGGAGTGATCCTAAAGGTTTGTGAGGTTTCAACCTAAAGTCTAAAGAAAGAAAGAATTAAACAATTCACTTCTAAAGTAGAAGATGAATTGTAATCCAAAAAGGGAAGGTGATGAATTATTAAAAGAAAGCACATAAATGCTTAACAAAACACAAAAGGGAATTGTAAAAGAGAAGAGAGGAAAGAAGTTTGAATGTGGATTCCTTATCCACACTCAATTGAAACTTACCAAAGCCCCTACATGGTTAGTAAACATGTGTACAAGTATAGGAAGCAAGGGAACATTTAATGCACCATAAAACTCAAAAGAATTAGATGAGACATCAAATCCTATAACCACAACCAAAATGTACATCACATGGTAGACAAATGATCATTATCATGCAAGTCCACGTGGATAGGCAACAAACATCAACCATGGCATTAGAACATGCCACCATAAAAAAGGGAGAATGAAAGATGAAAGGAAAAAGAAGAAATGTGCATAAATGGAACATGTAATCCATGGATCAGAATTGAAATGAAATGAAAAATGATTCACAAACCTCTCACAAGTACTCATGCATGACACATTAAGACATTTAAGAAGTGATAGAAGAAGTAGAATTGAAATGGGAGTTCAAAAGAAAACACAAGTACAAACACAACATGTTAAAGGTGCACAAGGTTCAAATGATAACCAACATGCAAAGATGACATATGATATGTATCAATGACCTATAATGTCAAGAGTGTAGTTCACAAAATAGTCAAATGATCATGCAAGTATGTCCAAAAGAAATCATGTAAACATGCACAAAGATTACAATGATGTGACATGTTATTATGCTTCAAAGGTAATACATTAAACAAAAATTAAATGGCCTCATGAAAATTATGAAAACATGATATTGAAGTTCACAAATCAGAGATGAATCACATATCAAAGTAGCATACAAGAAATCAAGGCAAAAAGATGTCAAACAATGCATTTAGGTCAAATAGACATATCATACAAAGTAGCACAAAAATGAACACCAATCATGCCATAAACTGACCTAAAAAATCAAATAAAAATCACTTAACATACCTCAAGATGATAATGACTCAATGCAAAAAGAAGAGCATCAAAACAATTTTTAATGATCAGGAAAAAAATTAAACAAGATCATATACCACATTAAGAATGCACACCAAAGAAATTCAAAGAAAATTATGGAGCAGGGGTAAAAAGGTCATAAAATCAGAAAATAAAATCACCAAAAATTTTCTAAATGTTTTAATGATACTCATAAATTTTTGTGGAATTTTATGATGCTATTTAGTATTTTTAAAAATTAAAAAGAAAACGTGTAGAAAAATAGAAAAATTAAAATGAAATGAAAAGCAAGTGTGGGGTGCAGACATAGTAAATTTCAGTTCAACATTATTGGGCTTTAAAAAAGAGGAGGTGTGAATAGCAAAATAGTCTAGGTCCATTAAGCGCGCAGTACACATTAATAACCATGCACTTCAGTCAAACCAAGTCAACACAATAACAACCATCGGATTGAGTCAGGTCAACAAACAAGTCAAAGTAAGCAAGATCAAGGCGCACATGTGAGGGAACACATTAACTAGCACGCACTGCACCACACTATGTTTAAGTGAAATCAGAAATAATGCACGTGAGGTGCATGTGTGTTTTAATGCGCTGGCAGTTCCTCCACCCTTGGATTACACAAATCAGACGGCTGACATTAAAACTGAACATAAAACCCTAAAATGAGATCACCGGCCGGAGAGGGACCTCCGGTCACCCTCTCCAGCGAGAACCACCACCTGCAACTTTCACATCACCACAGAAATGCACGATATTCATACCCAAATGAAGCTGAAGTTGAGCAGGTCATGAATACACACTTATTTTTTCACATAGCAATCACACACATAGAGAAACGAAGAGATGAAATCATGCCCTAACTTTTCAAACTATGCCTTTAGAAGGCCTATCAACTAGCCGGAGTAAGCAGAGCTTCTATCAAGCTTATATTAACAAAAACAAGTCAAAATTAAGGGGAATCGAATGGAAAAAGGTTGAGTGATAAAACCTGAAAGTATGGAGAAATTGGAGATGCTGAGAAAACCAGAGATTCTTGCTTCCTTTTTGAGCTTCACTTGGCCAAATAAAGGCTTTCAAACTCTGAAGAGTGATAATGGAGATGGATTTGCAGTGTGCTTACTTCAACAATCCAAAGCTGCTTCAAGTTCAGAGATGATTGAAGATGAAACTTGAAGGTGGAATTAGAAGAGAATGATGAACTCGTGCAATGGAGAGATTTGATGAAAAAGAGTGGGAGAATCAGAGAGAAAATTAGAGAGTATTTGGCAGTGAAATGAGAAGAATGAAGCTAACTGAGATTTGTGAGTTAGATTTTCTTTTATAGTGTGAGCTAACTAAGGTTTAATGAGTTGAGTTAGATGAGTCACAGTGGTTAGACTGAGTGCACCCTAACTAACTAAGTCAAGTTAGTTAGGGGCGAGTTATTGAGGCTGAGTTATGGTGATGGCGGTTCACAATGTGTTATGGTGAGGTTCAATTGAATAAAGCAAGCTCACATCTGCTGCTGCCACAGAAACTTGTTCAACAAGCTTTCCCTTTCCATTTCCATGTATAGTGAGGCACGTGAGGTGTTGTTCATGAAAAGTGTTTGGTTAAATGAAGCAAAGGTTGGAGAGTGAGCAATACATGAGCAAGCTGGTACAATAACAACAACCTTTATTTCTTTTTCTGGTTTTATGTGACAGTTTGGAACCAATGCAACAGTGATTGTTTGAAGATGATTTTCTCTCTTGTTAGTGAATGATTTAATGAGGCATTGAGGGCATTGGAAAGATGGTGCACCAGAGAACAACATTGGTGTGAGAATTGTATTGAATTGAGACCTCAAACACGCCTAAAAATAGCTATGAACATAATGGTTCAAAACTGGTTGGTGAGCGTGGCAAGAGGTTGGCTGGCAAGGCAACTTGGCACACGAAATTTCAGCACAATCAACCTAACTTGAGACCAAAATTTATCCCTCATAAATTGATCAAATGGAATTTTGTCCAACATGAATATTGAAAATGACATTGCAATGAACAACTTTCATGTTGAAAACTTTTCCATTTGAGGCCTTTAATTATGAGAAAAATGAGTGGACATTTGGCTCACCAACTGTTTGAGAAAATGACTGCGCACGTGCCCTGAAAATCTTGGTCATGACCTAGTTTTGGACCTACTTTGCTCAAACTTTGATCAATCATATCTCACTCAATTTTTATCCAATGGAGATGTTCCACATATGGATGTGAAGCTTAAAACAAGATCTTTTGTTGTGGATGAGTGGAATTTTCATTTGGTGCTTCAATTTTAAATGGCCTTGGTTCAAACTCTGATGCAAAATGGCCAAAACTTGCTATTTTTAGTAACCCTTCATCTTCCAAAAATGGCAACTTTCCACCTCTTGATTTTTTTATGATTCCTTTGGAGTTTCTTGACCAAATTTTGTACATTGGACATATGTAACATGAATTTCATGATTTTGGGCTCAAAAAGTCAAGAGTTGACTTTTTCCTCTGATTATTTGACTTGGCCCCAATTTTCCTGATTTCTGATCTTTCTTCCAATTGAAACACTTCCAAAACCAATTGAGAGGCAATTTTCCATACACATACACTTAAGAACATGTAGAATACCATGACATCAAGTTTTGTCCAAAAAATCAAAGATTCCCTGATTTAATGGGAAACCCTAGTTTTGGTGCCCACCTCCTAGGAGAAAAATGTGCAGTCTTCAATTTCAAATTCCTCAGAGTATGTTGTGTACCTTCTTAAAGGATGATGATATATGCCATTTGAGGATGATTTTGGATCAATGAGCTATCTCTTTTGAGGGTTTTCCTTCAGTTTTTGAACCTCTTGCATAGTGAAAGATGTAATGCTTCAATCTCCCATTGTATCTCTTATCCTTGAGGTTGTGGATGATCAATTGAGATGGTATGAGACATGAAAGACCTCTTGGCTTGCCTTGAGGGCACTTGATTGACCTTTTTGTGCTTTGAATGATCCCTTGATTGTCCACCTTCCACCTGATCACATGCCCTGATGGTAAGAAGGATGCCATGCTTCATTTTTCTATTTTAAATGCAATGTAATGTTAATGAGGTGGATATGATATGATAAATGATAATGCCATGCTATGATGACAAAGAGGGAGAGCAAATTTTGGGGTATTATAGTGAGGCCTGGGCAGGTGACCCTACGCTTATGATACGGAGGCCAGTGGGCGAGGAGTTGAGCCATACGCGTATGGGGCATGGCCGTACGCGTATGGACATGACTGTTGGCTGAATTGTCCATTTTTGCTATTTCTGTCCCGATTTTGCTTGTGATGCGTTTTCCTTGAAACTTAAGGCTATGATGAAGTAATAAAACATGAGTAAATTAATAATGAGGGTAAATGGGATAAAATTGGGAATATCTTGACGTGACGATGATGACATGATGAATTATGAGGTATAGTGACGAATTGTGACGAGTGTGAATTGGTGTTATTTGCTGAGGTTTGATGATGATTCATGGATGGTGATGCAATTATGAGGATTTTATGATGATGATTATTATGATGATTTGCATCATGCATTCATGGCATAGTTAGGACTCCGGTCCATTTGGTGGCTTCAATCCCATTGTGTGGATTGAAGTGTTTTGTGACGTGCTCTGGTTCTTGTGTAGAGTCGATCCTATTGGTGGGTATCTTTGGAGGGTGATGGCCCAGTGTCCATCAATTATGACGAATTGGTACCACATGCATGGGTATATGATGTTGCATTTGCATATTATGTGGCATTGCATTCTATTGATGTGATTGATGTATTAATGACGTTGTGAATAATTTGATGATGTTTGTGCTTATGCTTTATCTTTTGCTTATATCTTATATATTTATTTGTGATTACTCACCCTGCCTGTTTGAATGTTGCCTCCACGTGGGTAACGTGCAGGTGATCAGGCTTAGCTTTCTTGGCGCATGAAGATTTAGCATTTTGAAGTATTTTGATTTCTCCGTCGATTAGAGGGTCTTGCTCTGATATGTAACATCGGTTCGAGACGTTTGTGTCGAACAATTTACGTTCTTTTACTTTGTTTACATGAGGATGTTTTATGATGTGTTGTTTTAAGAAGTTTTGGATTATAAAATTGTTTTGAATTTTGATTTTCGGTGCGTGGTATTTAAATAAATTTATGATGGTAAAACCCGTGTTACGGAGCAGGTGGTTATTTGATGTTTTGTGACGAAATGTGGCGCCCTTTTGGGACTTTACTCTAAATAAATAATTGTATTTATTCGTGATGTTGGTTGGGTAGAAAAGGGTGTTACAGCATGTACACTTACCTCGATGGGTTTTCCAAGTTGTATGGTCAACTTCATCAGAAATTGCATTTACACCACCTCTTACAAAGTTTAGGTTAATGGTCAACCAAGCACGAGCTTTCTCCCGAACAGAGGTCTTCGGCAAGGAGATCCCCTATCACCCTACTTATTTATTTTGTGTGTTGATCTGCTTTCAGGTATATTGAAATAAGAGGCTTAAGGAAAGAGGGTCCATGGGATTCAAGTTGCTAGAAACACTCCGGTGATTACTCATCTATTATTTGCAGATGACAGTTTACTATTTACTTGAGCAAACCCTCATGAAGCAGATATCATTTTGGCAACCCTTCAAAAGTATCAGACTTCTTCTAAACAAGTGGTGACTTTAGATAAGTCGGAGGCATCCTTTAGTTGAAATGTTCATGATGAAGACAAACATATGATAGGTTCAAGGATGGGAGTAAAGACTATGACAAGACACTCTAAGTATCTAGGTTTACCGATTGTGTTTGGGAGATCAAAAAGAGATATCTTTGTTCTAGTTATTGAAAAGGTTTAGAAGAAAGTCAAAGGGTGGAAGGAGGAATTTCTTTCAAGAGTGGGGAAGGAGGTCTTAATTAATGTTGTTTCCCAGGTGATTACGAGTTACATCATAAGTTGTTAAAAGCTGCCATAGATAACCTGTCATGAGATAAAAGCAATGCTGGATAATTTTTAGTGGGGCTCTAAGAATGAGGAGAGGAAAGTACATTGGCTGAGTTGGGATAAGATGGATCAAGCAAAAGGATCAGGTTGGATGGGTTTTTGTGGCATCAGTTGATTCAACACTAGCCTTTTGGGTAAGCATTATTGGCGTCTTTTGTCAAGTGACCACACTCTAATGGAGAAAGTTTTCAAAGGCAGGTATTATCCTAGGAGCTCCATTGTGAATACTTCTATTGGTTTTGAACCAAGTTACGCATAGAGGAGTATCCTAAGTGCTAGAGAGTTGATTCACAAATGAGCTCGATGAAGGATTGGTAATGGAGAAAAAATGCTCGTTTGCAAGGGCAGCTAGAACCCAGAAAACGTAGGATTCAAAATCCTGAGTCCAAAGAGAGGTTTAGAGATGGATTCCATGGTGAGTGGTCTTATTGATGGTGACATGGGACGGTGGAAGAGGGATCTCACATTCTCTAGCTTTAATCCAGAGGAAGCAAAACATATTGTTAGCATTCCCCTCTCTCTTAGGCACACTGGTGACAAGTTAATTTGGCGCCATGAAAAGAATGAAGATTACTCAATCTGTTCAGTGTACCACGTATGTATGCAAATTAAAGCGGCAAAAAACCCTTGTCCTTTATGCATTCCTAACTAGAAGCTTTGGAAAGAAATATGTTATTTCCCTCTCCACACCAGGAGCTGTAACTTCCTTTGGAGGTTAGCAAAGAATAAGTTGCCCACCAAACATAATCTCTATAAAAAAAAGGAATCATGTTAGATGGCTCATGCTCTCTTTGTCACTCTGCTGTTGAATTTTCGCACCATTTGTTCTTGTAATGTGAGTTTACTAAGAAAACTTTTTTCTACTCAATTTTGAGTTACCATATCCCATCTGCTGTTGAATCTGTGCACCATTTGTTCTTATAATGTGAGTTTGCTAAGTAAACTTTTTTCTCCTCAATTCTGAGTTACCGTATCCCATATGTTGTAGGGATCAATGAATGGTTGTTGAGTTTACTAAATTGCGATGATCTTTTAAGCTCCCAATTGTTGTGTTATATGCTCCAAAAGATTTGGAATGCCTGCAAGTTGCAGCTTTATCAACAAAAGATCCTGAATCTGATTAGAATGGAGGAGGGAGCACTTAAAAGTGTGCTTTATTTTAACAAATGAAACCCCAAGATTGGTGTCAAGTATAAGTTGCCATTGCACTCTGATTTGGAATCAAATCCCAAGAATATTTATATTTTGCAGGTTGACTCCAGAGTGTTCAATGAGGGGGTTGTGTCCTTTGCTTCTATCATCAATAACCATGATAATGGAATTATCCTTGCTACCAGTAGGAAAGAGATCATTTCAGTGTAACCTATTTTGGCCGAAATGTTGGCTATCAGATGTAGTCTTATTATTGCCCAAGATCCGAAGCTGGAGAGGGCTATCGTTCAATCAGATGCCCTTGTTATGGTGGATTGCATTAACTCAGTTCTTAACAATGTTGTCCTTGAACTCATTGTTGCAAATTGCATATTTTTTCTTAGCATGTTTAAGGTTTCTTTAGTCATGTTTTTAAACAGGGTGCTTAATGTTGATGCTCACAATTTGGTTGGGATGGGGAAATTGAATGGGTCTAGAACTTGGATTAGAGGTTATCCCTTTGAGGAGCCTGTTGTGAATGTAACTCTCTTTTTTTCTTCTTAATGAAATATTGTTCCCATAAAAAAAATATATACATTTGTGTTATTAAAAATCGGGGGGCTACGGACTAAAAAATGGTGTTATTTATTATTGTGAAATTTATGGAATAATTAAAAGCATCTTCAGAATAAATTTTCAGGGATTATTCACATTAAAAAATTTGACGTGTGGGGACAAAGAACGATGAAAACATAAATAAATGGATTTTAACTAAAAAAACTTTTTATGTAAAAACAACATCAATTTAACTTGGCAGAAGAAGATAAAGTAAACCCAATAAACACAATATCTTGTTTACCCATTTTGATAAAACTATCTACTATAGGGGAGACACATGCTCTCTTATTCAATATACATTCAAGAGTTGATACAAAATATTACAAATGAGTTATAGGAAAATAGTCATCCATGTTCCCAAGAACAAACCTTATTTTCTATCCAAATCTTTCCCAATCTCTCCAACTTTCAATATATAAATCTCACAAGCCCAAGAAGATAAAGTAAACATAATAAACACAATAGCTTGTTTACCCAATTTTATAAAACTATATACTCTAGGGGAGAGATAAGCTCTCTGATTCAATATACTTTCAAGAGTTGATACAAAAGATTACAAATGATTTACAAGAAAATAGTCATCCAACTTCCCAAGAACAGCCCATATTTTCTACTCGAGTGTTTCCCAATCTCTCTAACTCTCGATATATGAGTCTCACAAGCCTAAGGTGTTTAAAAGTGTTTCTCAATCCCCTTTATAAATATCCAAAGGGTTTCCTGAATTCGAATAACACACTCCAAGGAATTTACCATTTCCTCTCTAAGATTGTCATTAGGAATCTCAAATTATTCTCTTTGTCTTCAACTATAAGGTTATGAAGGTTGTGATGTAAACATGCAAAAGATACATATTTATAACTGTTGAAACCATACATTTCCACAGTAATCTGAAAAAATAACCCCTAAATGAATGATTCATGAACTAAAACAATTAATCCTAATATATATGAACCTAGAAAATTGGACCTAAGCTCCAATGATCCAAACCGGCCGCCACACCCTTTGTCGCACCGCCGCCATTTGCTCTGTCACCAACCTCCCGCCATGCTGGAAACACCACGATTCTCACTCTGTGTTATGCCATCTTCATTGACTTCTAGGTGATTTATGTTTTCTACAATCTTGAAATATGTTTCCTGTCTCTTTATCACATAAGTTTTTAAAGCATGCCTGAAAAATCTCCACCTTGACTTGAGACTGTGGTGATGCGAATTTTCACATCAACCATTTTACTTCTCTATACCAATTCAAAATATATTGAACAGTTTTTATCAAGTTTAAGCCTTACCTTAACCTTGATTTTTCCACTTGCATCCATTTGCTCCAACAACCTTTTTTCATCTTTAGTAGTCTAACAAGCTCAAAGGTATGTTTCTTTAACAATCTTTGATTTCACCCGCTTTCTAATGTCTCTCCTTACTTTATCATTGTCAAATGACAATCAAAGGAATTTGTAATCGTTGCATCACTACTAGTAGTAGTATTTATAGCCAAAACCTCCACCTCAAACTAAGTCTTCTCCGCCATAATTTCTAAAATATTCATCCCTATGTATTTATTATTCTTCCCATGACAGGACTCACTGAAAGTAATACATCTGCTATTGATAAACTTAGATCCTCTACCTTCCATTCCCAACAATTCATAACCCTTCCTACCTCTTGAATAGCCCTTGAATACACAATTAGCAACATTACCATCAAGCTTAATTAGCTTGATTTGATCAATAAGAAAAGTTTTGAAGACCTTAAAAATGATTACGTTACAGTCATCCTGCTTCAAACCTCCATAAGTATTTGAAAGTCTATTCATGTTAAAGAACACATGCCAACTAGGTAGCTGTTTTGGCCATAACCTTACCTTAAAAATTAATGAAAACTCAGTCATCACATATAATTTTATCTCTTGTGTTTTGTAAAATTCATTAATGTTCTCTAAAACAACCTTCAAACATCCACCATTCCTTAACCTCAAATCCCATAGTTTGTTCTTGTCGTGAAAGTCTTCCCATAGTTTCTAAAATATTAAAACCATATATTTTAGAACCTCTAGCTATGATCACTTCACCATGTGAAATCTTCAATACCTCATGTTCAACTCTAGTGTTATATCCTAAACCATCAAACATGCTTATGAATAACACTTTTCTCTTGAGCTCTAAAAGGATAATCACATTTTAAATTTTACCATACCAATACCATGAATCTTGCAAGCCTTATTTTCACCAAGGAGAACAACTCCACGTTAATCCAACTACGAAGTCTCAAAGTATTATTTACTTAGACCGAATTGATAAGAGAAACCTAAATTCATGACCCAATCATCTCCTATCTCTGAATTCGACACCACTAATACACAAACACTCTGATAGTTATCCTCATCCGAGGCAATGACAATATGAATAGAAACTTCATTTCTCCCCTCTCAGGATGATCCCTCTTAAAGTGGTTAGGTTTTTTACAAATAAAGACTTTAAATATTGACTTGTCAAACCTCTTCGATTTGGACATCCCTAAACGCTTACTTCCTCCTCTTAAGACACTCAAGTCATCACCACTATCGTCAATCTTCAAATCTTTCACCTTTAAAAATCCTTTAGATCTCACACATGTGTATACTTCATCCAAGTAACATAGTACCTTCCTTATCATAAATAAGGGAATCCTTAAAATGCTCCAAAGATCTGGTTCATGGTCTTACAAGAGTAAAGCCTTGTCTTCGTATCAATATTCTCAAGATCATCAATAATCTTGTAAAATCCTCTCAACTTCGCAACTATGAGTTTGTTCTCTACCATTTGTAACATGTAGAGTTTTTGTTTCAGACACACCCTATGAGGCAAAGAATTTTTCATATACATTTATTCAAAATTATTTTCTCATATCGAAGATGCAGTGTTCTCCCTAACGAATTTTCGTAGAAATTTATCCACGAGGCAAGGGATAATGGCCCTTCTGGCCTTATCCACCATCCTAGTCTTCTCTGATTTTGTAAGGAGTTAAGGCATCAATGCTCCACCTTTCAATTCTTCAATACACTTATTTTGAGTTAAAATTGCTTGCATCTTCACTTTCTACAACCAAAAATCTATGTCTTCGAGAAAAGCTTCTCGATCTACAATTTAGAACACATGGCCCTTAATTGTAAACAAAACCCAATTTCCCCATGTTGGGCGCAAATTTAGAAGAATTTTACAGAGTTCAATCACACCAAAAAAACATGATATGTGGAGACAAAGAACAATTATGACCAAAATAAATGACTTTTAGCAAAAATTACTCTCTATGCAATAAGACTTCAATTTGACTTCAGAGAATAAGATAAAAGTAAATAAAATAAACACAATACCTTGTTTGACTAATTTGATCAAATTATCTACTATTAGGGAGAGAGCAACTTTCGGATTCACCAAACATTCAAGAGTGGTTAGAAAAGATTACAAATGAGCTAAAAAAGTAATCACCCGAGTTCCTAAGAAAAATCCTATTTTGTATCCAAGAGTTTCTCAATCTTTCCATATATATATATATATATATATATATATATATATATATATATCACACAAGTCCAAGGTGTTTAGAAATGTTTTCAATCCTCCTTAAATATTTCCAAGGTTTTTCAAATTCCAAGAAAACACTCTTAGAAATTTTCCTTGCCTCTCCAATATTACCAATAAGATTCCCAAATCCTTCTCTTTGTCTTCAACTCTTAAGTTCAGAAGGTTGTGATGAAAAGAATTCAAGAGATACGCATTTATAACTTTTAAAACCATATGTTTCCATAATAAGCTCATAACATAACCCATAAACAAAAGGATGCACAAACTAAAACAACAAAAACCCAATACACAAAAATTGAGAAAACTGGACCTAAGCTCCGACGAACCCAACTGCTTGTATGACCTACAATCACGCCACAACCATCATCTATGTTTCCATCCTTCTGCCTTGCCGACTCCACCATGAGACTGACTTTTTGATGTCGTCTTCTTTGATTTCTACGATTATTTCTGGTTTTTGGATTCTTGAAATATATTTTCTTTCTCTTCATCACATAAATTTTTAAACCATACTTCAAGAGTTATTTTAACAACAGTTATGTTATAAGAGAATTGTATAGAAGCCATGATAATATTATATAACTCCACTTTAATATCATAAACTTAAGTTATGTCTATTAAATGAACATAACTGTTTTAATCTGTTGCTTTTATCAGATTTGTGTTGTTAAAGATTTTGAAAAGGAGGATAATAATATTAATTACAATATTATATGAGACATGGACATTTTTTATAGGATTAATAATAAATGTCAATATCAACTTGATTATATTTAAAATGGCTTTAGTAACAATCTTAAGCTTCACACTACAAAATAATTTAGCCTATAATCATTAAGAGAAGATGAAGAACCAGAATGTAACCAAAAAGATAGTGGTGGTAGTGAAGACAATGCTTTAAATTTGAACTTTAAAGATTCAGATGATGATGATATAGGAATTGGTGAAGAGATTATAGTTGATAATGAGGATGGTAAAGCAAAAGGTAAATGAAAAGGGGAGGGCAAAGCAAAAGGTAAAGGAAATGGGAAGGGCAAAGTAAAAGGTAAAGGGAAGGGAAAATCCAAGGTTGGGAGACCAAGGAAACCAAGGGAAGTGGAAGAATCAGTTGAAGGTAGTGGTTCAATTAATAATGTGAATAAAGGTGAGGTTGTTAAGGAAAGCTTTAGAGAATTCGGTGACATTGAGGAATATGATAGTGATGAGTTACCTCAAGAGTATGATAGTTAAGATAATTAGATTTTAAACGATGATTTTCAAACATTTAAGCTTCAAAAAGGAATGAAGGATTGCAAGTGGGAATTAGGGATGTATTTTGCTACAAAAGAGGACTCTAAAGAGGCAATTAGAACATATGCTAATCATTCTGGTAGAAACCTAAAATTTAAGAAAATTGATAACAAGAGGATGAGAGTGATATGCAAGAAAGGTTGTCCATGGGAGTCATACTGTGCAAAACTACAAGATGAAGAGACTTAACAGTGAAGAAAATAGTGGACAAGCACACATGCTGTAGGGATTATAAGGTTAGATTCTTTAATTCCAAATGGTTGGGCAAAAAGATTTAATGTAAGAGAGAATCCTAATTTGAAGTTATCTGATATAATGGATAAAAAATAATGGAATGTAGGGATCAATAAAACACTTGCATACAGAGCAAAGTCAGTTGTTATTGACATTATTGATGGTTCATTTATGGAGCAATATACAAGAATCCATGATTATGGTCATGAGTTGTTAAGGGAAAACCCTCGATAAACTGTGAAAATTACAAGTCAACCAATTCAAGGCGGAGAGGAAAGTAGTGAACATCCTAAGAGGTCTTTGAATCCACATTTCCAGAGGATTTATATATGCTTCAAAGCTTGCAAAGATAGTTTTTTCAAGTGTATACCTATTATAGGATTGAATGGGTGTTTCTTAAAGGGCTATTATTATCTGTTTTAATTATTTCTTACACATTTAGCAGTTTCATACTAACACATTTATGATTTATCTATTTTAACTATAACGCAGGGTTTATTGCCAACAATTGATGAGTTGCTACCAGAGGTTAACCAATGGTTTTGTGTTAGGTAATGATATTCATACCTTAATGTGTAACTGTATTTTACTGTATTCATATTAGTAATAGTTTCCATTTGTATTTTACATGTGATCTTTGTATAACATGTAATTTTTTTACATTAATGACAAGTCATATTTGTATAACCTGTTAATAAGTCATAGTTTTCAACTCAGTATTTGTAGCCTTAAGAGCCAAGCCTATTGTGACTATGATTGAAGAAATTAGAGTGTACTTTATGTAAAGGTGAGAGTCCAACAGGAAGAAGATTGCCAAATTTGATGTTAACATTCTTCCAAATATTAAAAAGAGAATGGAAAAGGTATCGCAAAAAACAAACCATTAGATTGTTAGGTAAAATTTTGCTTTGTGTATTGATAGATTGTTATAGGTCGTGCTTAGTTGTGTACTGATAGATTGTTATATTAAAATTGTGCTTTGTGTTTTCTGCATTTATTTCGGGCTTGCAACTGAATTTGGCTACGAGGTTGGGAATATATCATTTAATGGAGAAAATTTTCTTTCAATCTTTCAAAACATGAATGTTCATGTAGAAGGTGGATGCTAATAGGGCTGCCATGTTGTCATGCAATTTCATGCATGAAAGATCATCACTTAAAAGTTGATGATTTTGTGTTTGATTGTTACAAAAAGGATTGCTATAAGGCTTGCTATGCACCAGTGCTATATCCAGTTAATGGGGAGTCTCTATGGACAAAAATTAATGTTGTTGATCTATAACCGCCACCCATAAAAAGGAAACCTTGTTGACCCAATAAGAAAAGGAATAAGGAGGCTGGAGAACAAGTGAGACCTGAGTTACAGTTGAACGAGGAAAATTTGGTATCATATGCAGTTGGTCTCCTCCAGTCACTTAACCACCACAAGGTTACTATGCACCTGCAAGTCAACCAGCACCATCTGTAACTGCTAGTCAGCCAACACCATTTGCACCTTCAACTCATGAAGCACCATCTGTAACTTTAACTCAACAAGCACCCAAAAAGTAAAGGAGACTTCAAAAAGGCCTAAAACCTGTTATAAGTCAACCCAAATAGGTTTGTTTTGCTGATGTGTACTAATTGATGTAATGACTTATAATGCCACTTTGTAGCTTATGGCTTATAATTCCACTTTTGTGTATCATATGGCTTATGATGCCACTTTTATAGCTTATGACTTATAATGCCACTTTCGTTTATCATATGGCTTATAATGCCACTTTCTGTATCGTATGACTTATAATACCATGTTGAATTAAATTATGTAATTCTATTGCTGACTATTGGAATGATATGGTTATGTTACACAATTCCAAATTATATGCATTTCTGTTGTGATATGGTCCCACGCTGTTATACCAGTGTTTGGTAGTTTGGGATCAATGATAACGACAGAGTATTCCTAAAACAAATTGCTTATCATAACATTATCCAATAAACCAACAAAAGTAAATTTATAAACTCATGGCACACAAAATACATAAACTTTTGATAATAATGATTGCACTCATAACATCATGACAGATACAATACACTCATAAACTCATACATTTATAAACTCATGACACACAAAATACATAAGCTAATGACAGTGTTGGTAGCACTCATAAACTCATGACAGGTAAAATTACAAGCTAAAAATACATTGTTACAAAAACAACATTCATCCATAAGCTTAAAATCCCAATCACAATGGACATTTTCAACCATCCTCTAGTGTGGAGAACCTCATTCTTCAATTTTTAAATTTTCTTCTTTTGCCTTTAAATCTTTAAATCACTTTCATCAACAATTTTTTCATCTAACCACTTGAAAAAATTACAACCCTCATTCATATGATTTATGTAATTTCTACAACCCCAGATTATTTTTCCCATAATATTGTTCATGTCACTCACAGTATGAAGGACACATTCATCATGGCAAAAACATTCCCTCCTCTAGTTTCTACAAAGAATAGATCTAGTTGTTCCAATGGAATGCTTGTTTGACATTGAAGCACTGATTGACAAATTTGACATAAGAGAAGATGAAAACCCTAGAAACTCACCTTTAAAATCTAGAAAAGTGGATGAAACTTGAAACGCAACTTGATTAAAATGCATACAAAAATGCAAGAAACAAAAAATATCGAAAAAATATGAATGAAATAAGAAGCAACTTGAATATAAGAGACAACAACATCTTCTGGAAATGCAGTTTGAATGCAAATGAAACCCTTAAACGTGTTTTTAAATCCTTTTGCTGAGTCATTCTTTTACCAATTTCCTAGTTGTCATGCCACATTAGCAACCCTTAACGTTTTTTCAGAATATTTAACGGAAGGGACCAATAATGCTAACGAAACTAATTTTAAGGGACTAAGGCGTAACGTTTTTTAGTTAAGGAACTAAATCAAAACATTAAATTAAGTTAAAGGAGTTGGTGAATATATATATGTTAGATAGAATCATCTTGGTTGCAACCAAGGAGTGATTGTTTCACCTGAGTAAATGGTGAAGAACACGAGGCGTGATCAATCAGAAAGATTGATTCTTCTTTATTAAGATTGATTCATTTAACTTTAATATTGGAGTTTTCCCCAACATCTTGTATCTAGAGTACTAGCTGTGTGATCTTTGAGACACATTGAATCACGATGAATCATCCATACGAGCATTTTCCGGCGAAACTTCCAATCTTGAATGGTAAGAATTATGAAAATTTACATAAGCAGATGAAGGTTGTTTTCTATTATCAAGATCTTTAGGATCTTATGAAGAATAGAGTAACACCAATTGGAGAGAATGCTATAAAATAACAAAAGGCCTCACACAAAGATTTGAATAAGAAAAATTATAAGGCTCTCTTGATAATCCATCAACGTGTTGACCCAGACAACTTTGAGAAAGTTGGTGATGTAGATTCGGCAGAGGAAACATGGGACATCCTGGAGAAATCATTTGGAGGCGCTGGAAAATTGAAGGAGGTGAGGATACAAACTCACAAAAGAATGTATGAATTGCTTCAGATGGAAGACAGTGAAACTATGACTCATTTCTTCACCAAAGTAATGAAATTGGTTAATCAAATCAAAATGTGAGGAGAATAGTTAACATCAAAATCTGTAGTATCAAAGATTTTGAGGTCATTGGTTCCAAAGTTCGATCATGTGGTAGTAGCCATAGAATAATCGAAGGATTTGTCAAGTATGACAAAAGAAGAGCTTCAAGGGATTCTCGAATCTCATGAACAAAGAATGGCTGAAAGAACTACAAGCAAGTCGAAGGCTGATGTGGATTTGCAGGCTCAGTCGACTAAGAAAGATAAAGGAAGATAGATTGGTAACAAGGGCAGAGGAAGTTACAAAAATTTGACTGGTAGAGAAAACAATTAAGAAGGTAGTTCATCGAAACAGAGACATTCTTCTAACTAAGGAAATCACAGAGGTGGTGGTGCAGGTAGAGGAAGATGTGATGGAATAAAACCTGATAAAAGTCATATTCAGTGCTAAAATTGTCAAAAGTATGGCCATTATGCAGTGTCAATGTCGAGGAGGCAAGATAGATCAAGAAATTGATGCAAATCTTGCAAAAGAGGAAATTATGCTAATGGTCACAACAAAGGAAGAAGAAATATTCAAAGATAAACGGTATATCGACTCAGGCTATTCGTCGCACATGACTGGAAGAAAAGATTGGTTTATCAACATCGGTCCCTCGTAGAAGAACAAGGTAAATTTTGAAAACAAAAACACCTTATCTACTGAAGGTATTAATGATGTTTTGACCAGGAGAAAGGATGGTAAACGATCAGTAATTTCCAATGTATTGTACATACCTGGCATGAAGAGTAATTTGTTAAGTATAAGTCAGCTGATTAAGAGGAATTACAAAGTATTGATCGAATATAGAATTATGAGAGTGATCGACTTGAGTAACAAGTTAATGTTGAAGGCTCCTATATCTCATAATAGAACCCTCAGGATTAAAATTTATGTGTTGGAACACAAGTTCCTTGCGAGTGCAGCTAGTAGAGATGAATGGTTATGGAATTACAGATTTGGTCACTTGAATTTTAATGACATTAGTAATCTGAAGAGGAAGAGCATGGTTTTAAGCCTACCAGAAATCCATATTCCATAATAATTATGTGAAGAATGTGTTCAAGAAAACAAACACAAGAATAGATTCGACAAGGATGCAAGAAGCAAGTCGAAATACACTCTCGAGATAATCTACTCAGACGTGGCTGGTCCTCTCCAATTAGATTCACTTGGAGGTAACAACTACTTTGTTACATTTATTGATGATTACTGCAGAAAGCATTGGACCTACTTAATCAATAAGAAAAGTGATGTGATCGATGTTTTCACCATGTTCAAAGAAATAATGAAAGACAGAGTGGTCACAAGATTAAGGTTCTGCGGATAGATGGAGGTGGAGAGTATGTGTCGAAAGACTTCGACACACTATGTACAAAAGAACGAATTGTGCATGAGGTGGTATCGTCATACACTCCTCAATAAAATAGTATTGTTGAAAGAAATAAAGAACAAAACCATTATGAATATGGTTAGAAGTATGTTAAAAGAAAAGCATCTCCCAAATGAGGTATGGGGTGAGGGTGTGTCGACTACAAGATACATATTAAACATATGTCAAACAAAGAGGATAATATATAACAGGCTGTGTCGATAAAATCCAAGAAGAAAATGATACATGGTTACTAGTCAAATTTCCAAAAGGGAATAAGGTAATTGATGTGAAGTGGGTATACAAATTCAAGTTAAATCCAAAAGGTGAAGTAATTCTACACAAGGCAAGACTTATCGCAAAGGGTTACTTCAGAAAGATGGAATTGACTATGATGAAGTCTTTGCACCAGTAGCTAGAATTAAAACAATCAGGTTGGTTTTTGGTCTAGTCAATATATGTGATATGTCAAATGGACATGAAATGTGCATGCTTGAATGGCCCTCTAGATGAAGAGGTGTATGTAACACAACCATTTAGGTTTGTGAAATAGGACCAAGAAAGGAAAGTATGCATGCTACATAAAGCCTTGTATGGACTAAAACAAGCTCCAAGAGCTTGGACAAGAAAATAGATGGCTTTCTAAGAGAGAAAGAGTTTGAGAATTTCACGACAGAACATGGTATGTATGTTAGGAGAAATAAGAGTGAGTTACTTATATTGTGTTTCTATGCCGACGACCTGTTGATAACTGGCAATTTTAAGAAGGAGATCGAACACTTCAAACATGACTTAAGTAAGGATTTTGAAATGATAGACTTGGGAAATCTCTCATACTTCCTTGATATTGAATTCTATAAAATTAGATATGCACCAAAGAAGATATGCATGTGAAATACTCAAGAGATTTGAGATGCAAGATTACAACACAACTTTGACTCCAACTGAGCCCAGACTGTAACTAATAAAAGATTTAACTGAAGATGATGTCGATCCAACATAGTATAGATAACTCATCGGATCACTTTGATACCTCTATCACAAAATGCCAGATTTAGCTTATTGTGTAGGCATGGTCAGCAGATTCATGTAGAAGCCAAAGGTATCTCATCTTGCAATCACCAAGAGGATACTAAGGTATCTCAAAGAAACACTCGACTATGGTATTTTGTTTTCTTTATTCAATGAAGGAAAATAATGCAGGCTTGGGGGCTACATTGACTCTAGTTGGTACGGTGTTGCTGAAGATAGAAAGTCGACAGCAGGAATATATAGCAGAATATATAGCAGCTTCGCATGAAGTTTGAGAAAGGAACCGGTGGTAGCTTTATCATCATGTGAGTCAGAATATATAGCAGCATCGCTATGTGCACGCCAAGCAATATGGATGTTGAATCCAGTCGAAGAAATTACAAGAAAGAATCATGGAGAAATGACCATGAAGATCTATAACATGTCTGCTACTAACCTGGCAAAGAATCTGATAGCACACAGAAGAAGTAAACACATCAAAATGAGGTTCTATTACCTGAGATAGCAGGTAGAAAATGGAAATTTAAGCCTGGAGCATTGCAGATTAGAGAATCAGATTGTAGATATAATGACGAAGGCTGTGTAGGTCGAATTATTCAAGAGATTAAGAACAATCATGAATGTAGATAGCTTAGACACAATGAGTTAGGCGGTGTGTTAAATATGTAATTCTTTATGTTGAAGTCGAAAAAGTATGTTTGTATTCGACAAGTGTCGAAATTAGTCTGTGTCGAACATGGTGTGTATTTGCTATATTTGACAGAAAGTCAAATATAGCATGTCGATGTATTTAGTTGTCAAAGGAGTCGACAAAGTCGAATTAGTTAACTTAGCTTAGTTTTAATTTATTTAGTTATTTTATGATTACTTGGAGTGCAAGTAATCTCATATATAAATAGATAGGAGCTATATATCATTTGTAATCACTTTGTAATAGTTTTGTGTAGTTTTTGAAATTACAGTTGTGATTAACACACATTATAACAAACACTTTAAATGCAGTTTGAACAAATATATACTTTCATCTTCTTCCTCCAGAATTTCTTTTCCTTGACTTTCAATTGGCTTGTTTTATTCTTTCAATTCTCCGTGTAGTGTAGAATCATCTTGCAACCAAGGAGTTGTTATTTCACCTGAGTAAAGGGTGAAGAACAAGAGGCGTGATCAATAAGAAAGATTGATTCTTGTTCATCAAGATTAATTCAGTTAACTTGAAGATTGGATTTTTTCCCCAACACAATTAACTTTTATGGTTCTAGGTGCGGGACAAGGTAGACATTTGATATCAAAGTATTTAATTATTGTAAACTCATGAATTGAAGAATATATGTGCCCCTTAAAAGAAAAACTTCCATATAAACTTATCGTTTAACATGTAAAATATCTGTTAAAATCAATTTTACAATTTTAAAACTGGATATCGTTTCTTGTGTATCAAATTTTCTAAAGAATTATTATGATAAAAATCACAGTCATATTTAAAATTTGAGAATTAAACTTCTACTAATAAATTTAAATAATGTAATTATTTCTATAAATATTCATTTCAAACAATCACTTCTCAAATTAAAAAAAATTATCAAATATTCTAATCACTAGTTAGTTTTCATTGTATGAAAAGCTTATTACTGGTTTGATATACATTTTCCAATTGAACCTTCAATTATCAATTTAACCTTTCAATGATTCAATAAGTATTGAAGATCGAATATTGTCACAATCAAACAAATGTTTATATATATATATAAAGCTTTTTTATTCATCTTTTACAAAACTTGTGTGATGATAACTATAAATATCAGTTGATTGTTAACTATAATATACTCCAAGTTTATCAAAAAATGAAAATCAAGTCTTTAGTCTTTATGTTTTTTTCTTGTGCGCTGTTTATTAAATTTATTGTGGCAGTTGAGTCATTCAAAGATGAGAAACAATGTATATATAAATTTCAATTTCAATTCATGTCTTCATTTAATATAGTGAAAACAATTATTTGAATCCCAAAATATTCAAGACAATTTTCACTATAGTTCATAAATATATAAAAAATGAAAACAGATCCTATTTGTTTTTTTTTTTGCACGTATTGACCAATTAATAAATATACATTCACAAACTAAATTGAGTATATAAATATTTAGAAGTCAAATATTTGTTTACCTTTATGATATTTAATAAGTATGTTGTGTTAATTTGCAGTTGGTGCAGCAAAAGAATTCCAAAATGTAGTTCTGTACATTAATAACAAACCATGGACGGTTTGGCGTGGCTATCCAAAAACATCTAAGGATGGTAAAGGAGTAAAAAAAGGCGAAATTAATTCAGGTGAAACAGGCTCAATAGAAAAGGGTGGTGAAGGAGGTGCACAAGACGAAGGGGGACAAAGTAAAATTGTAAAAGATTAAGGAATTGAATTAGATCGAGAACGTTATGGTAAAATCCACGAGCTAGGGGGCATATCCATTTTATTTTATGCCATGTTTGATCTACAATATGATAGAACAATTTATGAATGATGAACAGAATTGAAAGAAATATTGGATATTGTGTTTTTTGAAATTGAGAGAAGAGAGATGAATGAATAGAGAGTGTATACTTTCATTAATGACTGAAATTCATCAGTTTGTTTACACAGCTTATAAAGCTATATATATACACCAAGACATGTAACAGCTTTATTACACAAACTAAAACTAGTTCTAACTAACATAGAAAACTGAAACCAAATAGTAGATTGTGATGTTGTGACATCACACCTAACATCACACATCTGATCTAACTAATATTGAATTACAAAACCAATACACCTCCTTAATTCATTTAGTTAGATGCTTCAGCCATTCCAAGTTTCATCTTCAAGTAATCAAAGCTGCTTGACTTCAAAGGCTTTGTGAGCAAATCTGCTATCTGCTCATCTGTCTTGCAATGTTTCATTTCCAACTTTCCATTGTTCACCTAGTCTCTTAAGAAATGGAACTTGGTTTCAATATGTTTACTCCTACCATGTGCAACTGGATATTTTGCTAAGTCTATGACTGATTTGCTATCAGTTCTGAGCTCCATTTTTCAGTCTTCACCAGCTTCAATTCCCTCAGTAACATGTTGGTCCATTGAGCTTGACATGCTTCCATAGAAGCTGCAATATACTCAGCTTCACAAGAAGATAATGCAACAACTGGTTCCTTTCTTGAACTCCATGAAAAGGCTGCATTTCCAATCATAAACACATAGGCTGCAGTGCTTTTCCTGTCATCTTTATCACCACTCCAATCAGAATCTGAGTAGCCTACTAGATCATCATCTTGGTCCTTGCTGTATTGAATACCATAGCTTCTTGTACCCTTCACATATCTCAAAATTCTCTTGGCTGCAACTAAGTGTGAGGTGGTAGGTTTTATCATGTATCTGCTGATCAAACCTACACCATAAGTAATATCAGGTCTTGTATGGCACAAATACCTCAAGGAGCCCACAATTTGTTTGAATAAGGTTGGATTTACTTCTTTCTCATCATTAACCAAAGACAACTTTACTCTTGTATCAACTGGAGTTGAAATTGGTTTACAATTCAGCATACTAAACCTTTTCAAAACATCTTGTGCATATTTCCTTTGATGAATCACCACTCCTTTTGAATTCATTTCAAACTCAATTCCAAGGAAATATGTGAGATTGCCTAAATAAGACATCTCAAACATCGTCATCATGTTTCTCTTAAAGTCCTTCATCTCAGCTTCATTGCTTCCAGTTACTATCATATCATCCACATATAAGCATACAATAAGCTTATTTGTGGTATTTCTACAGTAGATTCCATGTTCATTTACACACTTCATGAAGCCTTGCTGAACAAGAAAACGGTCTATTTTCTTATTCCAAGCCCTTGGGGCTTGCTTCAAACCATACAAAGCTTTATTAAGCCTGTAGACATGCTCTTCCTTTCCCTTTATCTCAAATCCTGGTGGCTGATTTACATACACCTCTTCTTCTAGCTCACCATTGAGAAAAGCAGACTTTACATCTAGTTGATACATGGACCAATTTTTCTTGACTGCTATAGCAACAATCAATCTGATTGTTTCCATCCTTGCTAATAGAGCATACACTTCATAGTAATCTTGTCCATACTTTTGTAGAAAGCCTCTTACAACTAATCTAGCCTTATACTTAGCAACTTGACCATTTGGCTTCAGTTTTGTTTTGAACACCCACTTAACATCAATACACTTCTTATCAGCAGGTAGTTGTACTAAGCTCCGTATTTCATTCTTCTCTATAGATTCTAGTTCTTCAACCATTGCTTTCTTCCAATGTTGTTGTTTAAGAGCTTCCTCAAAAGACACTGGTCCAGTTTCAGCAAGCATTGCTAGTTGCACTATGTCACCTTCATCTGTAACAGCTTGATTAGGAAACCTATCATAATCTCTCAACCTGACTGGTGGTTGAATGTTCCTTGTTGGTCTATTTGTCACTTCTGCACCTCCTTCATTTATGTCCTCAACAATTTCTTCTTGTTCCTCAGTCTCACCTTCTTCTGTCTCTGAATCAGCTAGATAAAATTGACTATCAAACTTGTTTGATGCTTTATCTTTCCAGTTCCAACACTTTGATTCATCAAACTTTACATCTTTACTGAACACTATCTTCTTGCTACTTGGATCATAGAGTTTGTAGGCACCAGTTGAGTGATAACCAACCATAATCATTACTTGAGATTTATCATCCAGTTTTCTCCTTAATTGGTCAGGTACATGTCTGAAACATACTGAGCCAAAGATCTTCAGATGTTGGACACTTGGTTTTACTCCACACCATGCCTCTTCTAGTGTCTTGTCTTGCAGCTTCTTTGTTGGACTTCTATTGATGAGATATGCTGCAGTAGCAGCTGCTTCTCCCCACAAGTAATGAGGCATCTGCTTTTGCTTCAACATGCTTCTTATCATATTTACCAAAGTTCTGTTCTTTCTCTCTGAGATCCCATTGTGTTGGGGTGTGTATGGTGCAGTGACTTCATGATTTATGCCATTTGATGAGCAGAAATCATTAAATTTAGTGGAAGTATACTCACCTCCTCCATCTGTTCTCAATCTGCCAATTACTTCTCCACTTTCATTTTGAACTAGCAGTCTAAACTTCTTGAACTCACCAAACACTTCACTTTTCTTAGCTAACAAGTAAATCCATACTTTTCTAGTAAATTCATCTATGAATGTTACAAAATAGCTATTCCCTCTTACTGACTTTACTTCCAGAGGTCCACATACATCTGAGTGAATTACCTCAAGTTTCCTGGTTGCATTGAATGGTACATCTGCATTGTATGAATTCCTGGCTTGCTTTCCAGTGTAGCACATATCACACACTTCATCGGGCAATTTTATCTTTGGCAAACCTTGTACCATGTTCTTCTCATGAAGCATATTCAAGTCTATAAAGTTGATATGCCCATATCTTTGATGCCATAACCAATCTTCCTTCTTAGTTTCTGATAGCAAACACTTATCTTCAATCACACTGATGTTGATTTTGAAAGTTCTTTGTTTTGACAATGGAGCTTTCAGAATCAACCTATTCTTGCTATCAAAAACCTTCATGGCATGTGCTTCCATCTTCATAGTATATCCCTTCTGCAGTAGTTGACCAATACTGATGCGATTGCTCTTCATATTTGGTACATACAATACATCTGTAATGCATGCCTTCTTACCATCCTTCCTATGAATCAATATTTTCCCAATTCCAGCTGCACAGACTATGCTATTGTCTGCAAATCTTATCTTTCTGTTTAATGAGTCATCTAATTCAGAAAACCCCGATTTCTTGCCTGTTATATGGTTTGAACACCCAGTGTCCAAATACCATTCATCACTTCTTGCTTCTTCCTCCTTATCTGTTGCCATCAGGAGTACTTCATCAGAATATGACTCCTCATTTTGAGCAAATTGAGCTTCATCTTTGCTTCTTGGAACCTTCTTCGATCTGCATTCAGATGCATAATGTCCCCACTTCTGACAATTATAGCACTGAATTTCCTTCTTATCTTTCTTGGATTTTCCTTTTTTCACATACTGGGCCTGCAATGCTTGATCAGAAGATGCATCTTTACCTCTTTCTTTGATTCTATCAGTCAACCTCAATTCATGAGCTTCAAGACTTGCTTGCAGTTCTTCTATCTTCATAAAATCTAGGTCCTTAGATTCTTCTAAAGCAACCACAATGTGATCAAATCTTGGTGTTAAAGTTCTGAGAACTTTCTCCACCTTCATCACATCAGTGAAAGCTTCACCATTCCTTGTCATCTGATTTGTGAGATTAATCAGCTTATCAAAGTACTGACTTATGGTTTCATCTTCTTCCATCGCCAACACTTCATATTGTCTTCTTAATGCTTGAAGCCTCGCCTTCTTTAGTTTACCGTCCCCAGAATACAATTTCTCCATCGCATCCCATGTCTCCTTTGCACTTTCATAATGCATGATCTTTTCAAAGATCTCATTGCTTACACTCTGATGAATCAAGAACATGGCTTTCCCATCTTTCTTCTTCAAATCTTTATGTGCTGCTTGTTGTACCTCAATTGCATTCACTGCTAATGCTGGTACCCTTTCATCCACAACTTCAAGAACATCCTGGAACCTGAATATAACCTTCATCTTCACTATCCATTGATCAAAGTTCTTTCCTTCGAACACTGGTAGATGTGTAGAAATATTATTGTTGTGAGTTGCCATACTTCACGAACTCTCCAACAACAATGATCGAACCGAGCTCTACAATACCAATTTGATAGAACAATTTATGAATGATGAACAGAATTGAAAGAAATATTGGATATTGTGTTTCTTGAAATTGAGAGAAGAAAGATGAATGAATAGAGAGTGTATACTTTCATTAATGACTGAAATTCATCAGTTAGTTTACACAGCTTATAAAGCTATATATATACACCAAGACATGTAACAGCTTTATTACACAAACTAAAACTAGTTCTAACTAACATAGAAAACTGAAACCAAATAGTAGATTGTGATGTTGTGACACCACACCTAACATCACACATCTGATCTAACTAATATTGAATTACAAAACCAATACAATAAGGTGGAAATTTTTCCTAATTAAATAATATTTTCACATCCTTTTAATTCATATATCCTTAAATTTTACTACTTACATCATTTAAGTCACGTAGATAATAAGTACGATCAATTCATGTTATCTTAATTTGATGAACTTGATGCTTTAATTTTAACCATCAATTAAGTCATTTTATATTAACCCAACTGTGAATTTATTACTAAGAAATTGTATTGACAAAAAGTGAAGAACCCAAAGAAAAGAAAACACTATGTATAGACAATTTAAGAATTTTAACTCGGACAAGAGTTGAAATTAACATTAACAAGAGTTAATTACATTGGCAATTAGGATGAAAAGAAATGCAATTGATGTCACTTCATCCATGTCTCTTTTGATTAGATTTTTCTTAAAAGGAATTATCTTTTAAATGATTTTTCACATTTTAGTTCTTTTTTTTTTTTTTTTGATGGAAAGCTATATCATTAATGAGCAGAAGCAGGATACATAGATTCATAATCCACACTAGGAATATGGCCAATCCATGTTCTAGAACCTAATATTCTACCAATACCAACCATGTTATGAGCATCTACATTGCTCAATCTACTGATAAACATTACAGTAACATCAACACAATCAGAAATTAATTGTCTACACTCCAAAACTAAAGGTTCTAACACAGCACTAAAATTAACTCCATTAATACAATCAACAACAAAAAGTGCATCCGACTGGACCACGAAGCTACGTAAACCCAACTCCAAAGTCATGTGCAACGCCCAACGGATGGCCATCAGTTCTGCACTGGCGGGATCAGTCACACTAACCACTTTTTTGGATGCAGCAAGGAAAATGTTTGATGTTGGATCTTTAATGATACACCCCATAGAGATTAAGCCATCATCAAAACAACCTGCGTCGGATTGGACAATCCAGCCATTGTAGCTTTCCAACATCCCCCCGGTTTGACATGTACTCGCAGCCCTACTTTTCCTGTCTTCCACATTTTCATTAAAAGCTTCCCAAATCTCCTTGGCCACTAAACACGAGTCAGGTTTGGAATTTTTGAAGACCACATTATTTCTCACCTGCCAAACCTTCCATAGATAAGTGGCTATGAGCTTGCCCATCATGCCATCATTCTTGGCTAAAATAGAACCAAACTAGTCATGAATATTTCCAGTATCAGGGGGGCAGATTCCCAACGGGGCAGAGAAAAGAGTTTTAATGGCAAAAACGCATTTAAGAAAGAGATGAGATGAGGACTCGGGCTCAACATTGCAGAGGGGGCAGAGATTATCAGTGTGCGTACCTTTCCTTAGCAGGTTGTCTTTGGTTGGGAGGATGTTTTTCAGTAAACGCCAAACAAAGTTCTTAATTCTGGGGTTGACCTTCAGTTTCCAAATGCCTTTCCAAAATTGCTGATAGCCACTGTTAGAGGACCCTGGGAATTTTTTCCTCCTTTGCTCACCAAGCCAGTGGTAGGCAATCTTGACCGAGAATAAACCGCTCTTCTCATGTATCCAAATAAGCTTATCTTCGGGAAGGTTTGCAGATAACGGTATGCTCCTAATGTGCATCACATCGTGGGCATCAAAGTTGTCCTTGAGAATATCAAGGTTCCAGCAGGCCAAATCTTTGTCGATGAGGGTGCTAACTTTCAACTCAGGAGCGAGATTCCTAGCCAAAGCAGTAAGCTGAAAATCTGGTAGAGTAGGAATCCACTTGTCCACACCAATGCTGATTTTCGATCCATTTCCAACTCTCCAGCAAGTTCCTTGTGTCACCAATTCTTTAGAGCTCAAAATACTTTGCCACGCATGACTAGGCCTGTAACCAATAGGAGCAGAAGTAATAGAGCATCTAGGATAGTACCTGCCTTTGAAAAATCTTTCAAACAAGGACCCATCTTCTTGCATTAATCTCCAAAATTCTTTTCCAAGCAAGCTAGTATTAAAGTCTTGTATGCCTCTGAATCCGATACCACCCTCCCCTTTTGATTGTGAAAGCCTTTCCCAGCTTAACCAGTGGATCTTTCGTTCCCCATCCTTTGAACCCCACCAGAACTTTGCAAGCATAGTTTCGATCTCTTTGCAGCAGCTTTCAGGAATGCGGTAACAGCTCATGACGTAAGTAGGAATGGCTTGTGCTACATCTTTAATTAGTACTTCTTTGCTTGCTTTGGATAAGAAGGATTTCCTCCAGCCTTTGACTTTTTTCCATACACGGTCAACCACCATTCTGAAAACCTCTTTTTTTGATCTACCAAAGACTACAGGGAGTCCAAGATAACGTGAGTGATTGTTAACTGCACTGAAACCCAGCTTCTCTCTGACTCTGTTCCTCACCTCCTGACCAACATTGCTACTAAAGGAGACTTTAGATTTTTCAATGTTGACCACTTGCCCTGAAGCTTGTTGATAGGCATTGAGGATGTGAATGATGCGCAGCCCCTTCTTCACTTGCTCTGGCGAACAAAAGACTATCATCAGCAAAGAAGAGATGAGATATTGATGGAGACGTCCTTGCTACTGAAACACCATGGATGCTCCTCTTGGAAACTGCTTGCTTCAACAAACCTGAAAAAACATCAGCACAGATAACAAATAAATAGGGTGATAATGGGTCTCCTTGACGGAGCCCCCGTTCAGGAACAAAGGGAATACTTGGTTTGCCGTTGATCAGAATTTGGTAGGAGACAGTTGTTATGCACTTTCGAATCATGGAAATCATTTGTTCAAGAAACTCTAGGCGTTTAAGAGCCTCAATCACAAAACTCCACTCTAGCCTATCATAAGCTTTCGACATGTCCAATTTCAAGGCCATGGTACCCTTTCTGCCCTTCTTCTTGTGCTTCATCCAATGGAAGCATTCCATGGCTATAAGAGCGTTGTCAGTTATGAGTCTTCCACGGATAAATGCGCTCTGCTCCTCACTAATGATATCAGGAAGGAAAGTCTTTATTCTGTTGGCAATGGCTTTTGTGATGGCTTTCATGACTACATTGCATAGGCTAATTGGCCTGAAATCCAAGGGGGTCGTAGGGTGTTTTTTCTTGGGGATAAGGGTAATGAATGTGTTGTTTATGGAGCTAGGGTCCTTGTTATTGTTTAGGATGTCTAAGGCATAAAGGCAAACATCCTCACCCACGATTGGCCAGTATTTCTGATAAAAAAGAGCTGGAAGGCCGTCTGGCCCCGGAGACTTCGTGGGGTGCATTTGATTAACAGCTTCAAAGACTTCTTCCTTAGAGAATTGTTTGGTACAGAATTGTTTGTGCATTTCTGAGAGTCTGCCGGGAATCAGGCTGCAAATGTCTTGGTAATCCGGATTGGAAGAGGAAAAAATGCCCTTGAAATAGTCTAAGAGGATTCTCTCGTAATCTTTGTGACCTTTCCTCCAAATGCCTTGGTTGTCCTTCAGCCTCTTGATCATGTTGGTTCTCCTTCTCTGGTCCGCTTTATGGTGAAAAACCTTCGTGTTTCTATCGCCATCCATTAGCCACAAAGCTCTGCTCCTTTGCCTCCATAATGTCTCCTCAATCTTCAGGAGGGAGTCTCTTTGTCTTTCTGCTGCCTTGTACTGTTGAATGTCATTCTCATCCTTGGACCATCTCTTCTCCTCTTTAAGAAACTCTTGGAGCCTTATAATTTCCTTCTTGACTGTATTGGTTCGCATGTTCTTGAAACAATGCTGCAACTCTTGCATAGCCTTCATTTGATGGTGAAAAGATGTAGAGTTGCCTCTCCACAACTGTCTGATGAAATCACAGCACGATTCTTGTTTTAACCAAACCTCCTCAAAGCGGAAAAGGTATTGTTTCCTCTCCATTTCAGCTTCCTCTTGAATGAGAATACGAAGGGCAGCATGATCAGAACCACATCTTTCAAGATGGACAACCTTGGTTAGTGGAAAATATTGCTTAAACCTGCAAGATATTAAAGCTTTATCTAACCTACATTGGATATTGTCCTCTCCTCTTCGACCGTTAGACCATGTAAATGGATAACCTTCGAAGTTGACTTCCTCAAGTTTACACCTTTCCATCGTATCTCTGCCCCAATTAAGTTGAGAAACTGATCTGCTGATGCCTCCTATTTTGTCAGAGGCTTGCCAAGTGTCATTGAAATCTCCAAATAGAATCAAGTTCTCATCACTTTCTTCAGCAATTGATTGAACCAAATACCATGTGTCTCTCTTCTTTGATTCTTCCGGGAAGCCATAGATTCCAGCAAATGACCAGGAGCACTCCTCATCTTCTGATCTAACATTACCAGCTATATGATTTTGTGACATAGAGCTTATCTGGATGTCGGTTGGATCGTTCCACCATAGACAAAGCCCTCCTGCTCTATCTCTCCCCGTGCCTTTGCAATCGACTGCAGCCTCAAATTTGAATCTACACTTTTGCTTGATTTTCACCTGTTCATTTAGTTTTTGCTTGGTCTCCATTAGGAAGACAAGCTGGGGACGTTCCACACGAATGAGCCACGAAAGGGATCGAACTGCACGGGGGCTCCCCAGACCCCTGCAGTTCCAGCTTAAAATTTTCATTGGGATAGGCGGTGTTGGTCGTCCAACACCACCTCTGGTCGAAGATTTTGCCCTTCACTCTTAGTTATTGTTTGCTTCCTCTTCTTTTCTCCCATGATGCTTTCATCTATCGGACCTTCCGTTATCATTACGTCAACAAGTTGTCTCTTGGAAAGTCTTTGCTTGGAGGTTCTGTTACTTACTTCTCTCGTATCCTTGATATTCTTTCTTCTGATCCACTTCCTCTTCTGGGGACCTTCTATACTAGCAGAAGTGGTTGGTATATGCTTGTTAAATGACAAAATGACTGCTCCCAATGACTCCACTACCGTTTCAATATCCACCCTCTGATTCGAATCTTTGTCTGCTTCCTTCGAGTTTCCTTCCTGTTGCTTTGAGGGCAATGGGTTCTGTTGAACTTCAGTGTCTTCTCCTTTGCTTTTCCCTTTTGTCTCGCACCTGCTCTGACTCGACGAAGCATTAAAGAGATCTCTGCTGCACAGGCTAGAACTTGAGTCCTTCTTCTTTGTATCTTCTATGACCTTTGGAAGGGGAGACGCTCTGAGCCATTGGCCGAATGACAAGTCTTGTTCTTCCAGTTCCTCGAAACCTTCTTCACTCAAATCCTCAACTGAATCACAGTCCTTAATCTGATGACCCATTCTACCACAGACGAAGCAAAATGTTGGAAGTCTCTCGTACTTAAAATGGACCCTAAGGTTTTTCTCTTTGAATTTTACAACTGTACCTCTTTTGAGCGGTTCTTTGAGGTTGATGACGACTTTGATGCGTAGAAACCTGTCGTTCCTATGAGCTTAATGTCCATCTCTTCAAACTTTCCAATAATGTTGCCCAATTTCTTCACCATTGCTTCCGATCTGAGGGTGAGTGGTAACTCATAGATCCTAACCCAGAAGGAGCTATAATGCATGTGTAGATCCGATGGCTGTTCTTCGCCAGATATTCGGTTTAAAACCAATAGAGATCTGTCAAAGCTCCATGGACCTGTTTTGAGAACATACTTCATATCCCGTTTTGAGTTAAACTTGAAAAGAAACAAGTTCTTACTTAGATCTTGAACCTCAACTGGGTGTTTCAGCTTCCAGGCGTTGATGATGGTTGACTTGAATGCCCTAGAGTTGAAATTACTTTCGGTCCATAATTTCCCGGCCAACGTTCTTTGAAACGATTCGTCTGCACAAACCTCTTCTTCATCCACGACTACGCCTTCTTCTTCCTCCTTCGAAAGGGCTATTGTCTTCTATTTATCCATCTTGTTTACTACTGCGACCACTAGGATGAGCTAGAAACCAGCAACCCGACTAGATGCGAGTGAAAAAACCAGAAAACTGGCGGAAAGGGAGCATCACAAACCCAGAAGAGGAAAGGGTGCGTGGGAACACGATGAGACCTAGAGAGAGAAGGTCTGCCTTCTCTCTAGAAAGTCACGTGAGCAGTTCCACATTTTAGTTCTTTTATCTAGGAGTAACTTTAGTTTTTTATAACAGATTTTAAAATTTTGTCTTAAATGCACGGTTGATTCCCTTATTTTAATATTTTTAACATTTTAACCCCTCTTTTAAAAAAAACTCTATTTTTTTATCCCTTCATTAAATATTTTGAGTTTTTTTCTCCCCTCCACTTTTATGGATGTGACACTTGAAAAATCTAACATGGTCCAAAAAATTTTAAATCCACTGCAAAATGAAGAAACAATTACAACACCTTCTACAACATAAATTATACAGTGAAGTTGTTGTCCATTAGGTTAGTTCAAGTAAGAAACTTCAATGTAGTTTGCTTACATTGTGTCTAGTGTTTGTTTAAGTGGAATTGGCATGCAATGAAGAACAGCTAAAATCCCGCATCGTATTTACAACAATAATAATTAGTGTTAATAAAGCACTCTCACACTAAGTTTCTTAAAATTTTATGTATATGGCTGCAAAAGAGAGACTAAAATCTTTAAGCTTAAAGTTTTTTAGATTTCGATATTTTAGAAAACACATGCTCTATTTTGTAGCCATATACATAATTTGATCATTTTTAGGAAGATTTAATATTTGAGTTTTATTTATGGGGCCTTATGTTTTATCTTTAAATTTTTTTTTTCTTTATATTTTCAAAAATTATTTTTATTAAAACATTTTTAAAAATATTAAAATTTTTTTAAATATGGTTTTTAATAAATTGAAATATTAATTTTGACATCATATAACATAAATATACATTTAGATTGTGATGGAATTATTCAAAATTACACGAAATGGGTATGGCATGATGAAGTGACTAAAGATACCAGCGTCACATAGAGTTTAAGATGATGAATTTAGGAATGATACTTTACAAGATATGGTTCGTGATATTGAAGTAGATGATTTTAAGAAAATCCATGTGGATGCAAAAATTTTACAAGATTGTCAGCTATGTTAATATTGTTTAATCTTTAGGTAAGAGATGAGTGGACGGGTAGAAGTTTCACTAAATTGCTTGAATTGTTGCAATAAATGCTTCTAAAAGGTATCATGTTGTCGTGTCGTAGACATGAGGCAAAGGTAATATTGTGTCTAATGGGTTTGGACTATGTCAAAATACATGTATGTCGTAATGATTGCATAATATACAGGAAAGAATATGAAAACTTGAAGGAGTTCCTGAGGTGTGGGAAGTCACACTACAAGCTGAAAGATAATGGTGCTGAAGATGATGATGGTGTAACTAGAAAGGGTGTTGCTTCCAAGGTGATGTGGTACCTACTGATAATTCAAAGGTTCATGAGACTGTTTGCTAATGTAAATGATGTAAAGAATACTAGATGACATTCAAATGAAATAGTATGTAATGGAAAAATTTACCATGTAGTTGATTCATTGTAATGGAGGAACATTGATTCGTTGCTTTTAGATTTTGCCCTTGAACCAAGGAATCTCAGGCTTGGACTTGCCACCGGAGGAATGAACTCGTTTGGTAATTTGAGTAATAACCATACTTCATGGCTTGTTCTTGTCATATTTTACAATCTATCTTTGTGGTTGTGCATGAAGCATAAATATATGATGTTATCAATGATGATATCATATCTAAAACAACCAGGGAACGACATAGACGTTTATTTAACGCCATTTATTGAAGATTTAAGAGTTTTGTGGGAGAAAAGCGTTGATTTTGATGATGCGTATCAGGTGATAACTTTAATGTGTGTGTCATGTTATTTGGCACAATTAATGAATTTCCTGCATAAGGTAATTTGTCTAGGTACACCGTCAAAAGACTTTAAGATGTGAAGATGATACCTGCTTCCACCAATTACAAAATGGAAAAAAATAATGTTTATCTTGAGTTTTGAAAATTTCTTAGACCTACTCATCCATACCGTATACTGCGGCAAGCTCTAATGTAGGCCAGGAGTTTGATACCGCTTCAAAGCCCTTAACCGAGAAGGAAATTTATAAAACACAACAACACTAATGTCGTCTTTGAAAAAAACAAAAGGGTACATGGAGTAAAATATTTGGAAAAAGAGGTTGGTGTTCGTTGATCTCCTATATTGATCTAGTCTCGATGTACGACATTGTCTTGATGTGGTGAAAAATTTATGCGAAAGTTTGATTGGAACACTTCTCAACATAAAAGGCAACGCAAAAGATAGTAAGAAATCTCATCTAGATATGGCGGTGATGGGTATATGACGAAAGTTAGCCCCAAAAGACATAGGAAATAGAACATATTTTCCCCTAGCATATAACACTCTATCTAAAAAAGGAAAAAAAGTTTTTTCAATTGTTTGTAAGGTATCAAAGTTTCCTAAGGGTACTCATCTAATTGAAGAAACTTGTGTCAATGAAAGATCTTAAATTAGTTGGCTTAAGATCTCATGATTTTCATGTTTTGATGCAAAAACTTCTAGCATTGGCTATCCGTGGCATTTTACCAAAAAATGTAAAGGTAACTATAACCAAAATTTTCTTATTCTTCAATGATATATATAGTAAAATCATTGATCCTTGAAATTTAGATGAGTTGAAACATGAGGCTGCAATTATCTTGTGTCAAATAGAGGTGTATATCCCTCATCATTTTTTTGACATTATGGTTCACTTAGTTGTTTATTTAGTTAGGGAGAATAGATTTTTTGGTCCAGTATACCAAGAATCATCAGCGTTAGGAAGCTTTGATCATTGAACGATACATCACAAAATAAGCTATTGAGTTTCGTGCAAACTATTTGTCCAATAAAAAATCTATAGAAATTCCTGAGTCTCGTCATGATGGAAGATAGGAAGGTTAAGGTACTTAAGGTTTAAATTTTAAGAAAATAGACCAAAAATGTAGTTCTTCAAGCACATTTGTATATATTGAATGTCGTTGATGAAGTTAAACCTTACTTGTCCGCTCACAAAAGTCCTATCATGGAAAAATTCCCCTGGATGAGTGAAAATTTGATGTTGACAAAGCATAACAAAACCTTCATGATTTAGTTTAATGAAAGAGTTTCTAAAGAGAGTAGTGCATCAGAGACAAATAAATAGATGTCATATGTGCCTAAGTTTAATATAATAACTTGTAGTGCATACGACATTGCGAGTTTTTATTCAATACAAAATCAAAGGATGGTCGTAAGACCATGCGAAATAGTGGGGTTATGGTTGAAGTTGAATCCATGTACTTCCTAGTTCCAAAGATAACAAACATGTATTGCATCTAGAGGGTACTTTGGGGTCGTTGAGGAGATTGTTGAGATTGGTTATGTTACTTTTAAAATGTTTTTATTTAAGTGCAAGTGGATTGACAGTAACACTTGTGTACACACTGATGAATTAGAATTCACACAAGTTGATCTTCAAAAGGAAGCTTATATGAACGAACCATTCATCATAGAAACCCAAGAAAAACAAATTTTTTACGTTGCTGATGCTTCTAACACTAAATGGTCAATTATTCTACAAGGAAAAAATATTCCCGATAGTGATGAAAATTAAGATTAAAATTTTAAGACCCCTTCTTTCGAAACACATGTATGTCTCTCATCTGAAGAAAATGATTCAGACGATGTGCATGCTATTCATCATAATCATCAAGAGGTGATATGGGAGAACTAGTAAGTAAATATTTTATATCACTTACTAATATATATTTATTCATTTAACTTTTTTAATTCTTTTTACTAATATTTTTTTCCAAGATGTAGAGATGTCAAAGGATACCCTATGCATGGTTTTATATCACAACAATAACGACGACAACAACAACAACAACAAGAGTTTGAAGATCTTGTTAATTAAAGATTGAATTTTGAATGTTGTTGTTGTTGTTGTTGTTGTTGTTGTTGTTGTCGTCGTTATTGTTGTTGAGGTCGATTGTTTAAAGATTTAATGTTGTTGTTGTTGATTATCCTAATTAGTTTCAAATGTTGTTTAAATTATAGGTGTATACCAATCGGTTACAAATCACACAAAAAAGAACTTTTTGATGACCTATAATAATTTGCATTTTGCTATTGCTTTTTTTATTAATCATTTGTTTTAGTGTTGTTGTAACATTATACGTGTTGAGTTGTAATTCCTTGTGTCAAAGTATCGAAGGAGGTTCCTTCACACGGGATTTCGACTTAGGCCTATTTTAGTAATGATAACTATTTTTTGGGCTTTTATAGTTTTGGGCCTTGGCTTGGGGTGCAAGCTTACCTAATAAATAGGGAGAAACCCTTACTTTTTTGTAATAAGTTTAGAATTGAGAACTTGTATTCACAGTTTGCAGTTGCAAGTGAAATAACAGAATTTCCACAGTTTGTGGGCAGAGAGTTCTCTGCAGAAAAATTGTTCATCTTCTTCTCCAACGTTTCTCTTTCTTTTCTTTCTCAACCCTTTTTTCATTGCCATTGTGTGTTTGTTAATAATCTTGAGATCAAGATTGAATAGGAATTCCCAAAAGCTTTTTGGGTTAATTCCAAAATCTGGTATCTAGAGCTCCGGTTGCGATTCAAGGAAGGAAAATCGTGATGGCGATGAATTATTCGAACGGGCACTTTTCGGCGAGCCTTCCGATTCTCAAGAAAGATAATTATGAGAATTGGTGCAAGCAGATTAAGGTGCTTTTTTGTTATCAAGATCTTTGGGATCTTGTGAAGGAAGGAGTAACACCACTTGTAGAGAACGCGACGGATCAAGAAAAGGCTGCACACAAAGAGTTGAAGAAGAAATATTATAAAGCTCTCTTTATAATCCATCAGTGTGTCGATCCAGATAACTTTGAAAAGGTTAGTGATGTAGAGTCAGCGAAGGAAGCGTGGGAGATTCTTGAAAAGTCGTTTGGAGGCGCAGAGAAGGTGAAAGAGGTGAGGTTACAAACTCACAAGAGAACCTATGAGTTGCTTCACATGGAAGACAATGAAAGTATAACAGATTTCTTCACCAAAGTTACAAAGATGGTGAATCAAATCAAGGTATGTGGAGAGGTGTTGACATCAAGATCAGTTGTTGCAAAGATCTGTAAGTTATATGTGTACCTAAGAGGCGGGTGAATTAGGCTCTTAGACAATTATCCGGATTTTTGACGGTTTTTGAATTTTACTTTCCTAAAAAATTCTAAATGTTAAAATGCGGTAAATGCGGAAAGTAAATGAACACCGAGAATTATAGTGGTTCCCCTCACACTTCGAGAGTACTCCACTCCCCTTTCAACTTGAAAAAGAATTTCACTAATGTTAGATTCCTAGACAAGACAAACCTATGTCTTTCTATACCACTCTAACAACCAAGAACAACCCTCTTGGATTTACAAATGCTTAAAGTCCAATCGAGAAGAAATCTCTCACAAATGGACCTCTTGTATCCACAATCCGGATCACAAGGAAAACCAACCCTATAAGAGAAACAATCCTTCCCTTATAGTCAACACCTAAACCAAAAAATTGTTGGACCTTTAGGATTTTTTTCAATAGTTCTGAATTTTGAGTAAGTAAATGAAGCTTTGATTCTTCAATATATCAATCCAAAGATTGATCTTCTCCTTTTTGTAACAACCACTCTCAATGAGATTATACAAGTGTTCAATCACAATTGAAATGAAACAAATGCAGTATGTGTGAATATTTTATGCAAAGGTTTCACTCTTAGAAAGTTTGTTAAGAACACTTTGATAAAACGAAAATTTTGGTAAAAGAATGATTGTTTGAAATTTTGAGCAAGGAGCTGTTTTTAAATCTGAAAAATTGATGTTTATATAATGCACAAAACACCTCTACATAAAGGTATTATGATATGAAACAATGCCATGCTTTTAAAATATAAAACCAATGATCATTTTCATGAAAATATACATATTTTCGCATGCAAGAATAGTGGTAACAGGTTACTCTATATAGGGTAACCGGTTACTTCAGCGTAACGTACCAATATATTCAAAATTAAAACACTTCTGTAAATTGTGGCGGTTATTTTGTTCAGTTACGTCGGTTCAAAACGCCATACTTAACCAAAAACTGAATGTTTAAATAAATTGAAAAATTAAAAATTTGTCTAAATATTTGAACCAATATTATGCAACATCTATTGATTTATCCAAGTCAATAGATTATATTTGAAAGTGATTTAACATGGTTCAAATATGAAAAAAATAATAATAAAAAAAATAAAGTTTCAAATGTATGATAAAAATATTTTGTTTTTTTTAAAGCTAGAAATAATGATATATTTTCAACCAAATGAACCATGTATGCAAGTGAATTTTGAAGATTATTTTGAGAACTATTTTATCAATATATATTGCATGCTTGAGACACTTTTGAACACTTGTATGCAACCATATTGATAAGTGAGAGTTATACCTTGATTATACTTGAGAATTCTTCAAGACTTGTAAAAATTAAAAACTTTGTGCTAACTTCAATGTCTTGATCCATTCTTTTTTAGCAAGCATAACATCTTGAATGAATAATGTTGTCTTCATCAAAACCATTGAGAAGCTTGCCTTCACATTCTCCCCCTTTTTGATGATGACAACCCAATTTTGAAAATTTGCTTTAATCTTGTTTCTCTAACACAAAAGGCTCCCCCTTGATCAATGCTCCCCCTAAATTCATGATTTAGAGAGTCTTTGCTAGCTGCATTTTGTTAGAGAAAAACAAACACAAACACATACATCTTCTCCCCCTTTGTCATTAGCAAAAAGGATGGGAAAAGACTTGAAATATATAAAGAAATCTTGAAAAATGAAAAATAATTTTTACCTATGAGTTTTACCTCATGAAAGACTTCATCAAACATGTATCCTTGCCGAAACATGATTTTGAAGTCTTTGTCACAAAGTTGATTTATACTAGGAAGATTATGCTTTAGTTTGTCAACTTAAAGTACATCTTCAATGGATGTGAAAGTTAGTGCTTCAACTTTGCCAATGCCAATAATTCTTTCTTTAAGGGAATCCTCATATGTGAAATAACCCTTGGACTTTGGAACTAGATTTGAAAGTTAGTTTATTCCTCCCATCAAAAGCTTAGAACCACCACTTATCAAAACATCATAGATTTAAAGTGGTCCTCTAGCAAACCTAAAAAACAAATTAAGTTTGATTTGGTACCCAATGTGCTTTGGGTCCATCATAGTTAGTTCCCTTCTCAACCCACACATAATGTCCACTTACAACACTAAAGTTTCTTACATAGCAAGCATTAGGTGTATGGCCAACAATACCACAATAAAAACAAGTAGGTTCAAAGTTGCTCTTATATCTTGGAACATAAGATTTCTTTTTAGGAAATATTTTCTTTTTAGGATTAGGATGCACATTCCTAGGTTTGTTCACTTTCTCTTTGGAAGTTTGATCCTTAGCCTTAACAAATATAGTTTTACTTGAACTTGGTTTAGAAAACTTTGAATAGCCAAGTCCACTTTTATCATTTGAATATCTTTGTTGACTAAGGACTTCTTCCAATCCAATTTGTCCTTTCTCATACCTTTCAAGGATTCTTTTTAGTTGGACAATTTGAAAAGAGAGAGATTCACAATTTTTACATACAAAATTCTGTTTTTCACTAATCATCTTTTGTTTCTCATTTTCGATCTCTTTTTCTAATGAAACATTTTTTTCTTCTAAAGTTGAAATTTGTTTCTTTTGAGATGATATAGTTTTATACAGAATTTTGCATTCATTTAGCAATTCATTTATGGCACCTTGTGCATCACTATCAAAAGAATTATTACTAACATCATCTTCTTCATCATCGGAGTGGTGTGATGCTATCAATGCAAGATTTACATGTTCTTCATCTGAAGATGAACTTGTTTCATTGTCTACATATGTTTTCCTTTCCTTTTTATGATTCTTTTTCTTGAATTTATTTTTCTTTTGAAGTGTAGGACATTCACTTTTAACATGTCCTCTTTCTCCACATTCAAAGCATTTAATCTTTCTCGTTGGTGCTTCCCCTTTAGTGATCTCCTTTTTCCTTTCTTTTCTTAGAAACTTTTCAAACTTTTTGATAAGATCATCATTTTCATCACTATTTGATTCATCCTCTTGATTGCTATCATAATTTTTTATTTTGGTCTTTAAGGCAACGTCTTTTGAATCTTTTACTTGTATTTCATGCTTCTCCAATCTTTCAAGTTCTAACTCATGCTCTTGAAGTTTACCAAATAGAGATGCGGAAGTCATCGTAGAGAGGCTTTTCTTTTCCGATATTGCCGTTACTTTTGGTTGCCATTCTCTAGTCAATGATCTTAGAATTTTGAGATTTAATTCATCATTTGAGAATGTTTTACCAAGTGCCATTAAGTGGTTAGTCAAATGAACAAATCTCTTCTGTAATGCAACAATGGATTCTCTGGGATGCATTCGAAACATTTGATATTCTTGACTTAAAGTGTTTAGTCTTGATCTTTTTACTTCAGCCGTACCTTCATGTGTTTCTACCAACGTATCCCATATTTCTTTAGCCGATTTACATTGACAAACACGAAAGAACTCATCCATACTTAATGCACTCTGAAGAATATTGACAGCTTTCTTTTCATTCAAGATTCTTTTCTTGTCATCTTCATCATATGTATTTCTTAACTTTGGAGTACCAACACCATTGACCACATTAACCGGATTATGCGGACCATTCTCAATGGCTTCCCATATACCTTCTCCTTGTACTTCAAGATGTGCCTTTATGCGGATTTTCCAAAAGTCAAACTACTCTCCAGAGAAAAGTGGGGGCTTGTTACTACTTCCACCGTCTTTGAATACCGGATTTGTGCTTGCGGAAGCCATACGGGATCTGTAGGAACAGGTTACCTATAACCTGCTCTGATACCAATTGTAAGTTATATGTGTACCTAAGAGGGGGGTGAATTAGGCTCTTAGACAATTATCCAGATTTTTTACGGTTTTTGAATTTTACTTTCCTAAAAAATTCTAAGTGTTAAAATGCGGTAAATGCGGAAAGTAAATAAACACCGAGAATTATAGTGGTTCCCCTCACACTTCGAGAGTACTCCACTCCCCTTTCAACTTGAAAGAGAATTTCACTAATGTTAGATTCCTAGACAAGACAAACCTATGTCTTTCTATACCACTCTAATAACCAAGAACAACCCTCTTGGATTTACAAATGCTTAAAGTCCAATCGAGAACAAATCTCTCACAAATGGACCTCTTGTATCCACAATCCGGATCACAAGGAAAACCAACCCTATAAGAGAAACAATCATTCCCTTATAGTCAACACCTAAACCAAACAATTGTTGGACCTTTAGGATTTTTTTCAATAGTTCTGAATTTTGAGTAAGTAGATGAAGCTTTGATTCTTCAATATATTAATCCAAAGATTGATCTTCTCCTTTTTGTAACAATCACTCTCAATGAGATTATACAAGTGTTCAATCACAATTGAAATGAAACAAATGCAGTATGTGTGAATATTTTATGCAAAGGTTTCACTCTTAGAAAGTTTGTTAAGAACACTTTGATAAAACGAAAGTTTTGGTAAAAGAATGATTGTTTGAAATTTTGAGCAAGGAGGTGTTTTTAAATCTGAAAAATTGATGTTTATATAATGCACAAAACACCTCTACATAAAGGTATTATGATATGAAACAATGCCATGCTTTTAAAATATAAAACCAATGATCATTTTCATGAAAAGATACATATTTTCTCATGCAAGAACAGTGGTAACCGGTTACTCTATATAGGGTAACCGGTTACTTCAGCATAACGTACCAATATATTCAAAATTAAAACACTGCTGTAAATTGTGGCGGTTATTTTGTTCAGTTACGTCGGTTCAAAACGCCATAATTAACCAAAAACTGAATGTTTAAATAAATTGAAAAATTAAAAATTTGTCTAAATATTTGAACCAATATTATGCAACATCTATTGATTTATCCAAGTCAATAGATTATATTTGAAAGTGATTTAACATGGTTCAAATATGAAAAAAATAATAATAAAAAAAATAAAGTTTCAAATGTATGATAAAAATATTTTGTTTTTTTTAAAGCTAGAAATAATGATATATTTTCAACCAAATGAACCATGTATGCAAGTGAATTTTGAAGATTATTTTGAGAACTATTTTATCAATATATATTGCATGCTTGAGACACTTTTGAACACTTGTATGCAACCATATTGATAAGTGAGAGTTATACCTTGATTATACTTGAGAATTCTTCAAGACTTGTAAAAATTAAAAACTTTGTGCTAGCTTCAATGTCTTGATCCATTCTTTTTGAGCAAGCATAACATCTTGAATGAATAATGTTGTCTTCATCAAAACCATTGAGAAGCTTTCCTTCACAAGATCTTGAGGTCATTGGATCCAAAGTTGGACCACGTGGTAGTAGCCATAGAAGAGTCGAAAGACTTGTCAGTATTGACGAAGAAAGAGCTTCAAGGGACGCTTGAGTCTCATGAACAAAGGATAGCTGAAAGAGCTTCAAAAAAGTCGAAGAGTTATATGGCTTTGCAGGCGCAGTCAGAAAAGGAAAGGAAAGGCAAAGGAAGCTGGAATGGCAACAAAGGTAGAGGAGGAAACTGGTCGAATCAGAGAAAACCCTAGAATCAAGGTAACCAAAGAGGTGGTGCTGCAGGTAGAGGAAGAGGTGGTGGTCGAAAATCTGACAAAAGTCACATTCAGTATTTCAATTGTTAGAAGTATGACCACTATTTTAGTGGCTGTCCAGAAAAGAAGAAAAATCAATGATGCAAAGCTGGTGAAACATGAAGAAGAAGAGATGTTACTGATGATCACAACTAGAGATGAAGAAAGATTCCAAGATCAATGGTACTTGGACTCAGGATGCTCATCACACATGACTGGAAGGAAAGATTGGTTTGTCAACATAAAGCTCTCATCAAAGAACACGGTGAAGTTTACAAATGACAACACTCTAGTAGCTGAAGGTGTTGGTGATGTTCTGATTATGAGGAAAGATGGCAAGAGATCAACAATTCCCAATGTGTTGTACATACCTGGCATGAAGAGTAATTTGCTCAGTATAGGGCAGCTGGTAGAAAAGAACTACAAGGTAGTTGTCGAAGACAAGATGATGAGAGCCTTCGACGTAGGTGGTAGGTTGATCTTGAAGGCTCCAATGTCTCATAATAGGACCTTCAAGATTGAACTCAATGTGATGGAGCACAAGTGCCTTGCAACTGCAGCAAGCAGAGATGAGTGGTTATGGAATTTTCGACTAGGCCATCTCAACTTCAATGACATCAGAGAGCTAAAGAGAAGAAATATGGTTTCAGGATTACCAGAAATCAACATTCCAAGTGAAGCCTGTGAAGAGTGTGTTCAGTCGAAACAACACAAAAATAGCTTCAGCAAGGATGCAAGAAGGAAGTTGAAGGCAATTCTGGAAGTCATATACTCTTATGTATGTGGTCCAATCCAAGTGGATTCGATTGGTGGCAACAGATACTTTGTCACGTTCATAGATGATTACAGTCGAAAGTTGTGAACTTACCTCATCAAGAAGAAAAGTGATGTGATCGAGGTATTTGCCATATTCAAATCTATGGTCGAAAGACAGAGTGGTCAAAATTTGAAAATTCTGAGGGCTGATGGTGGTGGAGAGTATGTTTCGAAAGAGTTTGACACATTATGTGAAAAATAAGGGATTGTGCATGGGGTGGTGCCATCCTACACTCCACAACAAAATGGAATTGCAGAACGAAAGAATAGAACCATCATGAACATGGTGAGAAGTATGTTGAATAGAAAACATTTACCCAAAGAATTATGGGGAGAAACGGTTTCGACAACAACATATATTTTGAACAGATGTCCGACGAAGAAGCTTGAAGGAATCACACCAGAAGAATGTTGGTCTGGTGTCAAGACTAGCCTCAGTCACTTGAAGGTGTTTGGATCTATAGCACATAGACATGTACCAAATCAGTTAAGAAGGAAGCTTGATGATAAGTCGAATCAGATTATCTTGATAGGATATCATTCGACTGGAGGTTACAAACTGTTCAACCCATTGAATAAGCAGGTAGTGATCAGCAGGGACATGATCATATATGAGCTTAAAGAATGGGATTGGACTGAGAATGCCAAGAAGGATTCAGTGAGAATCTCTTGTGAAGAACCAGTCACTGAAGTTGAAAGAGAAGTTCGACAGGAACAAGTCAGAGAAGAAGCAGGCCCAAGAAGACCTCGACGAACAAGACACATGCCTGCAAGGTTGCAAGAATGTGTAATTACATCAGATGATGTGGTTGATGAAGATGGTGAGCTGGTACATTATGCTTTCTACGCAGATGTCGAACAAGTTAATGCAGCTGAGGCATCGAAAGATTCGAAGTGGTTGAAAGCAATGAATGAGGAGTTAGAGTCCATCGAAGTCAACAACACCTGGTCACTTGTTGAATTGCCTCAAGGCAAGAAGGCAATTGATGTGAAGTGGGTTTACAAGGTGAAGGTGAATCCTAGAAGAGAAGTAACTCGACACAAAGCGAGACTTGTGGCGAAAGTATTTCTACAGAAGGAAGGAATCGACTTCGATGAAGTGTTCGCACCTGTTGCTAGGATCAAAATAATCAGGTTGGATGTTGGTCTAGCAAATATGAATAATTAGCACACATGTCAGATGGACGTGAAGTGTGCGTTCCTTAATGGCCCCTTAGATGAAGAAGTTTATGTCGCACAACCAGCTGGGTATGTGAAACGAGGCGAAGAAGGAAAGGTGTACAGGCTGCATAAAGCCCTGTTTGGACTTAAGCAAGCTCCAAGAGCTTGGAATAAGAAAATTGACATCTTCTTAAGGGAGAAGGAATTTGTGAAGTGTACGACTGAGCATGGAGTGTATGTAAGGAGAAGAAATAATGAATTACTTATAATATGCCTCTATGTCGATGACCTGTTGATAACAGAGAGTTGCAAGAAGGAGATCGAAGATTTCAAACATGACCTAAGTGAGGAGTTTGAAATGTCAGACTTGGGAAATCTCTCATATTTCCTTGGCGTCAAATTCTACAAGACTAGTAGAGGTTTGATGATGCACCAAAGAACATATGCAGGCGAAATACTCAAGAGATTTGAGATGCAAGATTGCAACCCAACTTCGACCCAGCAGAGACCAGACTACAACTGTCGAAGGATTCAGATGAAGATGATGTCGAACCAACCCAATACAGAAGACTTATTGGGTCACTTAGATACCTTTGTCACACAAGGCCTGACTTAGCATACAGTATGGGTATGGTAAGTAGATTCATGCAGAAGCCAAAGGTATCACACCTAGAAGCAATGAAGAGGATACTGAGGTATCTGAAAGAGACTCTCGACTATGACATTTTGTTTCCTACAACTGATGAAGGGAAAAAATGCAAGTTAGTGGGATACACCGACTCTAGCTGGTGTAGTGATGTTGAGGATAGAAAATCCACAGCTGGATATGTGTTTATGTTAGGTGGTGCACCAGTTGCTTGGAGTTCGAGAAAGGAGCCAATAGTGGCATTGTCATCATGCGAAGCAGAATATATAGCTGCTTCTCTTTGTGCATGTCAAGCAACCTGGATGGTGAACTTGGTCGAAGAGATTACAGGAAAGAATCATGGAGTAACTACCATGAAGATCGACAACATGTCAACTATCAACTTGACGAAGAATTCAATAGCACACGGTCGAAGCAAGCACATCGAAATGAGGTTCCATTATCTTCGAGAACAGGTAGCGGAAGGGAAGATGAACTTGGAACACTCCAGAACTGAGAATCAGATTGTAGATATCATGACGAAGGGAGTGCAGGTCAAAGTTTTCAGAAGAGTAAGAGCAATGATGAATGTAGACAGCTTAGACACAATGAATTAGGTGGTGTGTTGAGTTGTAATTCCTTGTGTCGAAGTGTCGAAGGAGGTTCCTTCACACAGGATTTCGACTTAGGCCTATTTTAGTAATGATAACTATTTTTTGGGCTTTTATAGTTTTGGGTCTTGGCTTGGGGTGCAAGCTTACCTAAATCTATAAATAGGGAGAAACCCTTATTTTTTGTAATAAGCTTAGAATTGAGAACTTGCATTCACAGTTTGCAGTTGCAAGTGAAATAACAGAATTTCCACAGTTTGTGGGCAGAGAGTTCTCTGCAGAAAAATTGTTCATTTTCTCCTCCAACGTTTCTCTTTCTTTTCTTTCTCAACCCTTTTTTCATTGCCATTGTGTGTTTGTTGACAATCTTGAGATCAAGATTGAATAGGAATTCTTAAAAGGTTTTTGGGTTAATTTCAACAATACAATGTGTGTGTGTGTGTGTGTGTGTGTGTGTGTGTCATTTTAACTTTGCAAACAATGAATAGTACAATGTTTCTCTTTGTGAAATGGATAAAAGGTACAATATTTCTGTTTTATAAATGGGCAAAACAAAGTTCTGTAATATATGTTAAAATGAAATTATAGAATAAAAAAAAGTAATACTACTCTATTATCTTGAGTTGATGTAAAAACTAGGGTAACAATATTACTCTAATTGTTGGTGTATTAGTTGTTTCGATTGTATTGTTAGAAAATTTTGTTCTCGTCCATATTCAATTACTTACATTGGTATATCTAACATCAATTATTAATACAATTAATTGTTATTATAAATATATGACTAATCGGTATTATACATTTGTATAGTTTCAAATTTTCATCAGATTGAGTTTACGAATTTTTTTTTTTAATATAACTTGTTTTTTCAAAAAAATTACTAAAAAAACCAATTTTTCAAAAAAATTTCCAAAGTGGCATACTTGTGGAGACCCCCATTAGGGTGGCGCCATATGGGATGGCGTCTCAGTTAGAGGCCATGAGTCATCTCATATGGCACCTCAGTACAAATCAATGCCCTAATTTTTTTCCAAATTTTTTACGGGTGGCGCCATCCCAGATGGCGCCTTAGTGTGTCCTTTTTTTTTTAATTTATTTTATTTTAAGAAGGGAAAATAAATAAAAAAACAACATTAATTTTTTTTTTAATATTTAGTACAATAGTTGGATACAAAAAAAAATCAATGATTGTGCCTATTTAAACGACCACCGGTCCCACAATCAGGGGCTCTTGTTTGACGTCTCTGTCTAGCACCACGAGGTTGTTGAGGCATGGCTGGTCTCTGTGTTTGTTGAGATGGCCCCGGCGCATCAGACGATGGCCCAGGAACATGAGACAAATTCTGCAGCATCTGTCCCCAATAGCCGGGGGGTTGCCACCGACAGCACTTCCATAATCCAGCTGCATGCCCATGTTCATGTAATTTGTATAAGGGGGTTGGGTTGGTTCCATACGGTATGGTTGGTCAAAATGATGCATTGATGGGTGTTGGTATTGATGCAGTGGTTGATGTGGGGTTTGATAGTTGAAAAGAGGGGGGTTTGTTGGGTGTATGATGATTGTGGTTCTGAGTGGTAGGAAGATGGGGTCATCATCTGTGGGGGGTTCATTTGTAGGGGGCTCATTTGTGGGGGGCTTTGGTGTGCTTCGGTAGGTTCGAAAGACTCGTCAGGGCTATAGTAAGGATTTTGTTGTTGTGGTGGAGAGGTTGGTGAATGATGTTGGGCATATTGCTGGGAGGAAGACGCACGTTGGCGGGGGTCAACTAGATACGTCGGCTGAGAGAGGAAAGGTTGTGGTGTGGTAACAGACCTAAACCAGCTCGTATATAGTTCCTTTGGCCGAGCAGGTTGTACAACGGGGTCTGTTAAGACGAGCTGGTGTCGCATCTCCCACTGGTGACACAATGCTGCTGCAAAGTTGGTCCACACACCATCCTTCCACTGCGTGTCGACTCTGCGCAGGTGCCACTTTCCCAAATTGGTAGGATCCACCGGAATATCCTGATGCATACCGAATTGTAGTTTCACTCGGTCGCTTTGGTGCATCTCAACAGTTGTGAACCGAATTATTGGTGTTTTAGAAGTCCACACAGCAGCATCATTTGCGTTGGGCTGGTGGTCGAGATCGTCGTAAGGCCTCCAAATAAACTACAAGAAAAATTGTTTAATGAGTAAGTATACAAAATGTTAGAAATATCTATGGAAGAAATGTTACAAAAGTTGTAGGAAAATATACGTCGTCAGGGCCAATGTGGTCTAGCAGGTTGCGGTAGACTGTTATGGCGTTCCGGGGGTTTCTATCGTAGTTCATTTTCGGAACTGCCCACCTGAAAATGTGAAGGGGTTAGAAAATGAATTAGTTACACCTGAACATATCAATATAGGCCATAGGCGCGGGGATGTGTATATACTTACCGTAATGCGTAGGGGAATGTGAAGGGATTCCGGTTTATTGGAGCTAGTGTTGGCATTCTCGACCAACCCCACGCCTGAAGGAGATAGGCGCAACCATAAAATGTACACGCATTTTTTTTTGGAATTTTTGCCGAGTGCACTATACAGATGTGCCAGGACAGCTGAACCCCAACTATATTCGTGCACACTGTTAATGTTAAACAACAACGGGAGATACATAATATTTACACTATTTCCAGTGCTATCTGGAAACAAAAAACGACCGAACAATAGCAACAAATAACATCTAGTTTTTTGTATTATGTGCACGGGGAGGGAATCCTCGTCTAATACGATGGAGTCATGGTATTCCCTAAGGCGTTTTAAGTTAATACCTTGCCCCCTAGGTTTACCGTCGGGTGAAGGCTCAGCTTCTTCAATCTCTAGGGGGGTACCCAACAAATCGAAGCATACTTGGCTATTTATATTTACGGGGCCGTTGATGGCCATGCCATCTATGCGGAGGCCCAGTAACATATACACGTCTTGGAGGGTGGTCGTGCATTCACCAAAAGGAAGGTGAAATGTGTGGGTCTCCGGCCTCCATCTTTCTAGCAAGGCCAGAATGAACTTTGGGTCTACATGGTATGATGGAATTTTAATCACATCTCCAAATCCACATCTTATTAGATATGGTTTAGTGATAGGGTCGTGAGGAAAGTATGCGTGCCCACGGCGACGGAACCTTGAAACTTCCTGAACAAAAAAAAAAACCAACAACATTACTAAGACCATAAAAGACATCAAGGTTTAATATTGTAAAACAAAATAATACAGGAAAACTTACGAAGTCTTCAATGTTTTCCGACGTTCCTCGGTGGTTGCTTCCCATCGTGAGTAAAACCATTTTCGTAACTGGTTGTGAGATAATGGAATGGATGCAAAGGTTTGAACAGAAAATAAGAGAAGAAGAAGAGTAGTTTGGATGAGATGAAAATTGTGACATGCTGAGATGGTTTTTATAATGGTGTAAAGGGGGAGTCACATGAGTAGGCATGTGTTCTCTTGCATGCTTCTTAGCCTTTGCAGTCTGTCATGTGTAGGCCTGCTTGTGCAGTCATGTCAACAGTGGCCTGAAACAAAAATAATGGAGCAGAGGCATGAGAATGAATAGTAGATGCAGAGTATAGGGCTGCAAATTCATCAGTCTAGAGGCATGTGAATGAATAGTAAATATTTTCAAATTAAAAAAAAAAAAAAAAGGTTTGAACTGAGGCGCCATCTGGGATGGCGACTCTCAGTTGAATTTTTTTTCGTTTTCAACACACCTGAGGCGCCATATGAGATGGCTCATGGCCTCTAACTGAGGCGTCATCCCATATGGCGCCACCCTAATGGGTGTCTCCAAAAGTATGCCACTTTGGAAAAAAATTTTAAAAATTAGTTTTTTTAGTAATTTTTTAAAAATACAAGTTATATTAAAAAAAAATTTGAGTTTACGTTTCAAACACAAATTGAGGTATCATTACCCAATTTTCAACATTATTTTATTGAATTATTATGTAAACAAAATTTAACCTCATAATTTTACAATTTCTCCAAGTGTATAATCGGAATATGCATCATTTGTGAGTAATTAGTAACTTGTATTATTTAAAATGGATATATATATATATATATATATATATATATATATATATATATATATATAATCCTAAATGATAAAATCCTATTTGTTAAATTTATTTGATACAATGATTCTATATTTTTATTATAATATAAAGTTATGAAATACCTAAATAAAGAATAATTGAAATTTTATTTTTTTAAAAATAGATTTGTCGTATAAGATCACGAAAAATGGTAGAAATTTTTGTAAATATAGCAAAAACAGAATTCCCTCACATCAACTTTAAATATTACTTTTATTGTTTTGATTTTTAAACTTCAGTGCGGTCTCCGTCGGATTTTTGAACTATTTATTTGGTTAACTCTCTGTATAAAATTTTGTCTTAGGTTCTTGCTAATAGGTTGAAGCACGTGATTGACATTGTTATTTTTTAGTCTCAATTTATTGGAATTAACCCAAAACCTTTTGAGAATTTCTATTCAATCTTGATCTCAAGATTGTTAACAATCACACGCAATGACAACGAAAAGAAAAATTGAGAAAGAAAGAAAGAAAGAGAAAAGAGAAATAGTAGCGTTGGAGAAGAAGATGAAAAACTGCAGAATTCTTTCTGCCCACAAACTGTGGAAACTTTCAATATTCACTTGCAACTGCAAACTGTAAATTATCAAACTTGATTATTACAATGATAAGGGTTCCTCCCTATTTATAGATTTAGTTTAACTTGCATCTTAAGGTAAAACGCAAACTATAAAAGCCCAAAAATATCTAATCTAATCTTTCTAAATCAAATATGATCTATCTAAATCAAATCTAATCTTTTTAAAACAATGAATTTCATACTTAACACACCACCTAATTCATTGTGTCTAAACTATCTACATTCATCATAGACCTTTGTTCTTGAACACTTCGACTTGCACTCCCTTCGTCATGATGTCTGCAATCTGATTCTCATTTCTGCAGTGTTGCAAGTTCATCTTCCCTTCTGCTACCTTCTCTCGAAGATAATGGAACCTCATTTCGATGTGCTTGTTTTGACCGTGTGCTATTGAATTTTTTGCCAAGTTGACAACTGACATGCTGTCGATCTTCATGGTGATTGCTCCATGACTCTTCCCTGTAATCTCTTCGACCAGGTTCACCATCCATGTTGCTTGACATGCACAAAGAGAAGCACCTATGTATTCTGCTTCGCATGATTACAATGCCACTACTGGCTCCTTTCTCGAACTCCAAGCAACTGGTGCACCACCTAACATAAACACATAGTCTGCTGTGGATTTTCTATCCGTAGCATCACTACACCAACTAGAGTCGGTATATCTCACTAACTTGCATTCTTTTCCTTCATCAGCTGCAGGAAATAAAATGTCGTAGTCGAGAATCCCTTTCAGATACCTCAGTATCCTCTTCGTTGCTGCTCAGTGTGATACCTTTAGCTTCTGCATAAATCTACTTACCATACCCACACTATATGCTAAGTCAGGCCTAGTGTGACATAGGTATCGAAGTGACCCAATAAGTCTTCTGTATTGGGTAGGGTCGACATCATCCTCATCTGAATCTTTCGACAGTTGCAATCTGGTCCCAGCTGGAGTCAAAGTTGGGTTGCAATCTTGCATCTCAAATCTCTTGAGTATTTCGCCTGCATATCTTCTTTGGTGCATCATCAAACCTCTAATTGTCTTGTAGAATTCGATGCCAAGGAAATATGAGAGATTTCCTAAGTCTGACATTTCAAACTCCTCACTTAGGTCATGTTTGAAATCTTCGATCTCCTTCTTGCAACTTCCTATTATCAATAGGTCATCAACATAGAGGCATAGAATAAGCAATTCACTATTGCTTCTCCTTACATACACTCCATGCTCAGTCGTACATTTCACAAATTCCTTCTTCCTTAAGAAGCTGTCGATTTTCTTATTCTAAGCTCTTGGAGCTTGCTTAAGTCCATACAGGGCTTTATGCAACTTGTACACCTTTCTTTCTTCACCTTGTTTCACAAACCCAGCTGGTTGTGCGACATAAACTTCTTTGTCTAAGGGACCATTAAGGAATGCACATTTCACGTCCATCTGACATGTGTGCCAATTATTCATGTTTGCTAGACTAACAACCAACCTGATTGTTTCGATCCTAGCAACAGGTGCAAACATTCTTCGAAGTCTATTCCTTCCTTCTGAAGAAATCCTTTCGCCACAAGTATCGCCTTGTGTCGAGTTACTTCTCCTCTAGGATTCACCTTCACCTTGTAAACCCACTTCACATCAATTGCCTTCTTGCCTTGAGGCAATTCAACAAGTGACCAAGTGTTGTTGACGTCGATGGACTCTAACTCTTCATTCATTGCTTTTATCCACTTCGAATCTTTCAACGCCTCAGCTACATTAACTAGTTCGACATCTGCGTAGAAATCATATAGTACCAGCTTACCCTCTTCATCAACCATTTCATCTGATGTAATTACACATTCTTGCAACCTTGCAGGCATGCATTTTGTTCGTCGAGGTCTGCTTGGACCTGCTTCATCTATGACTTGTTCTGGTCGAACTTCTCTTTTGACTTCAATGGCTGGTTCTTCACTAGAGATTCTCACTGAATCCTTCTTGACATTCTCAGTCCAATCCCATTCTTTAAGCTCATCTATGATCACGTCCCTGCTGATCACTACCTGCTTATTCACTGGGTCGAACAACGTGTAACCTTCAATCGAATGATATCCTATCAAGATCATCTGATTCGACTTGTCATCAAGCTTCCGTCTTAACTGATCTGGAACATGTCTATGTGCTATAGATCCAAACACCTTTAAGTGACTGAGGCTCGGCTTGACATTAGACCAATAATCTTCTGGTGTGATTCCTTCAAGCTTCTTTGTTGGACATCTGTTTAATATGTATGTTGCTGTCGAAACCGCTTCTCCCCATAATTATTTGGGTAGATGCTTTCCATTCAATATACTTCTCACCATGTTCGTGATTGTTCTATTCTTTCTTTCTGCAATTCCATTTTGCTGTGGAGTGTAGGGTGGCACCACCTCATGCATAATCCCTTCTTTTTCACATAATGCATCAAACTCTTTCGACACATACTCTCTACCACCATCAGTCCTTAGAATTTTAAGCTTTCGACCACTCTGTCTTTCGACCATAGATTTGAATCTGGCAAATACCTCGATCACATCACTTTTCTTCTTGATGAGGTAAGTCCACAGTTTTCGACTGTAATCATCTATGAACGTGACAAAGTATCTGTTACCACCAATCGAATCCACCTGGATAGGACCACATACATCAGAGTATTTAACTTCCATAATTGCCTTCGAATTCCTTCCTGCATCCTTGGTGAAGCTATTCTTGTGTTGTTTCGACTGAACACACTCTTCACATACTTCACTTGGAATGTCGATTTCTGGTAATCCTGAAACCATGTTTCTTCTCTTTAGCTCTCTGATGTCATTGAAGTTGAGATGGCCTAGTCGAAAATGTCATAACCACTCATCTCTGCTGGCTGCAGTTGCTAGGCACTTGTGCTCCATCACATTGAGTTCAATCTTGAAGGTCCTATTTTGAGACATTGGATCCTTCAAGATCAACCTACCACCTGCGTCGAGAACTCTCATCATCTTGTCTTCAATCGACACCTTGTAGTTCTTTTCGACCAACTTCCCTATACTGAGCAAATTGCTCTTCATGCCTGGTATGTACAACGCATTGGAAATTGTTGACCTCTTGTCATATTTCCTCATAATTAGAACATCACCAACACCTTCAGCTACTAGAGTGTTGTCATTTGCAAACTTCACCGTTTTCTTCGAAGAGGGCTTCATGTTGACAAATCAATCTTTCCTTCCAGCCATGTGTGATAAGCATCCTGAGTCCAAGTACCACTGGTCCTAGAATATCTCTTCGTCTCTTGTTGTAACCATCAGCAACATCTCCTCTTCTTTATGTTTCGCCAGCTTTGCATCAGTTTCTTGATTCTTCTTCTTTTCTGGACAATCACTAAAATAGTGACCATACTTCTGACAATTGAAACACTGAATGTGACTTTTGTCAGGCTTTCGACCACCACCTCTTCCTCTACCTGCAGTACCACCTATTTGGTTGCCTTTGTTCCAGGGTTTTCTTTGATTCGACCAGTTTCCTTCATTCTGATTTCGACCAGTCGAATTGATGTAGCCTCTTCTACCTTTGTTGCCATTCTAGTTTCCTTTACCTTTCCTTTCCTTTTCTGACTGCGCCTGCAAAGCCTTATCACTCTTCGACTTTCCTACAGCTCTTTCAGCCATCCTTTGTTCATAAGACTCAAGCGTCCCTTAAAGTTCTTCCTTCGTCAATACTGGCAAGTCTTTCGACTCTTCTATGGCTACTACCACGTGGTCGAATTTTGGAGCCAATGACCTCAAGATCTTTGCAACAACTGATCTTGATGTCAACACCTCTCCACATTCCTTGATTTGATTCACCGGCTTTGTAACTCTAGTGAAGAAATTTTTTATACTTTCATTGTCTTCCATCTGAAGCAACTCATAGGTTCTCTTGTGAGTTTGTAACCTCACCTCTTTCACCTTCTCTGCGCCTCCAAACGACTTTTCAAGAATCTCTCACGCTTCCTTCGCTGACTCTACATCACTAACCTTTCAAAGTTATTTGGATCGATACACTGATGGATTATAAAGAGAGCTTTATAATCTTTCTTCTTCAACTCTTTCTGTGCATCTTTTTCTTGATCCGTCGCGTTCTCTGCAAGCGGTGCTACTCCTTCCTTCACAAGATCCCAAATATCTTGATAACAGAAAACCACCTTAATCTGCTTGCACCAATTCTCATAATTATCTTTCTTGAGAATCGGAATGCTCGCCGAAAGTGCCTGTTCGGATGATTCATCGCCATCATAATTTTCCTTCCTTAAATCGTAACCGGAGCTCTGTTACTAGATGTTGGAATTAACCCAAAACCTTTTGAGAATTCCTATTCAGTCTTGATCTCAAGATTGTTAACATTCACACGCAATGGCAACGAAAAGAAAAATTGAGAAAGAAAGAAAGAAAGAGAAAAGAGAAATAATAGCGTTGGAGAAGAAGATGAAAAACTGCAGAATTCTTTCTACCCACAAACTGTGGAAACTTTCAATATTCACTTGCAACTGCAAACTGTGAATTATCAAACTTGATTATTACAATGATAAGGGTTCCTCCCTATTTATAGATTTAGGTTAACTTGCGTCTCAAGCTAAAGCCCGAACTATAAAAGCCCAAAAATATCTAATCTAATCTTTCTAATCAAATCTGATCTATCTAAATCTAATCTAATATTTTTAAAACAATGAATTATATATTTAACATAATTGACTTTTGTAAAAGGCCGGCAAATTTTGGATGATATTTTTATAATTAATGAAATGGTGGAAAATCTGCGTAGTTTGAAAATAGAGTTATTATTATTTAAGGTCAATTTTGAAAAAGCCTATGACTAAGTGGATTGAGGTATTTGGAGGATGTTATGTGTAAAATGAATTTTTCAACTTTGTGGCGGAAGTGGATTTTATAATGTATTTCTACGGCAACTGCTTTTGTTGTTATATACGGTAGTCCAACTTATGAGTTTAAGTTATAAAGAGGTCTTCGACAAGGTGGTCCTCTTTCCCCTTTTCTCTTTTTCTTATCAGGTGAAAGGTTACATGTTTTTATGAATTTCATAGTGGAAAAGGGATTTTAAACAGATTATGGGTCATGGGCGCAAAGTGTTGTTTATATTTTTCATTTACAATTTGATGATGATACTCTATTAGTGGGAAATAAAAGTTGGGCTAATGTTCAAGCTTCGAATGTGCTCTTGATTATTTCTGAAGTTATATAGGGTTTAAAAGTTAATTTTCATAAAAACATGTTGTTTTGGGTCAACGTCTTTGAATCTTGATTGCATGAGGCAACACTGGTTATGAACTGTAAGCACGTCGCCTACCATTTTTGTATTTGGGGCTGCCCATTGGTAAAGATTCTAGAAAGCTCAGTTTCTGGTATCCTCTAACTGATTAGGTCAAAAGAAGGTTGTCGGGTGGAAGAGTTTCTTTCTCTCTATGGGGGATTATTTGATTTTCATTAAGTTTATCTTGTCGTCTATACCAGATTACTTTATTTCCTCCTTCAAGGCACCTTCAGGTATCATATCTTCTCTTGTATCGATTTTAATGCATTTTTCTGAAGGGGGGTAAGGAAGTGAGAATAATTTCCTGGATTAAATGGTAGACTATTTGGTTGAAAAAGAAAATGGAGGTTTGAGGGTTATGAAGTTGAAGGAGTTTAACCTAGCCTTACTGGTTAAATGGTGTTGGAAGATTCTAATTGAGATGGGAAGTCTTTGGTATAGGGTATTGAGTGCTTGGTATGGTGAGGAATAGGGTGTTTATGTTTTGAGGGAGGTGGTGGATTTGTTTGGTGGAGGAATTTGAAAAACATAAGGGAGGGTGTCGATTTGGCTGATGGAGGGTGGTTGCTCAATAACATTGATGGTATTTCTTTGAAGATAAGATTTAGTAGGTTATATGATTTAGCAAAGATTAAGATGGGGTCAATTGTAGAGATGAATGAGTTGGGGTGGGGGAGAATGGTGAGGCCTGGAAATGGCGTAGAAGGTTCCTTGTGTGGAAGGAGGAGTTAATGGAAGAGTGTATTTAGCGGTTAACCTCAGTTGTTTTGCAGGTGGACGTAGAAGTCGATGGGTTTGGAATTTACATCGCTCTTCTTGCTACACGGTCAATAATGCCTATGGTCATACCATAAATTTTACCCCTAAGATTCATCTGCATTAGTACACCATGACCATGTCATCTGGTCATAGTTTTTTAAGCCATCCATTACACTAATCATCTTCATAATATAACCAATTAGGTTGTGGTTTAATTTATATGCATTCCATCAGTCATTTGCATCTAAGTTAATGGTTTGACTTCGTTGTTTTGATTCATCTCATTTTTGCATACGGCTCCTTTATTTTGGTCATTTTTGCATGCATGAAAGAAAAGAGAAAGTGGAAAGTCAGAGTTTGACTTTTGGATCTTACATTGGTCGACTTTCATTTTCATTTGTTTGCTTTTTTTACTTTCAAATTATTTAACTTGAGTTGTGATCCAATAATTAAAACTAAATTCTAGTTATTATAATGACAATTTGAGTTAAATAATAAGAGATTAAATAAAAGATTAAAATAAACATTTAATTATTGTATTTTTGTTAAGTTATTCGAAAACATCACAAATAAAAGAATTTTATTTATAGTAAAAACCAAAACAAAAAAAACGACATTTCGTTTCTTTCAATCATGTTGCCCAATCTCTTTGGGTCATGTTACTTTTCATGCTTCACATACTGATTTTTTTTACTGTTATACCCCATTTTTTAAAATAATTTCCTATTCTGCCCCAGTTTAAATAAAATTTCCCTGGATACCCCATATTCAGTAGCTGCTCACCCAATGAAATTGAGAGCAGATGCACGAAATTCGGCCATGTGTGTGCTCGGCCAATTAATGGCCTAGTGTGTGAATATTTTTTAAAAAGTTTTTTTATTAAATCTATTAATATTAATATTATAATCTAATTTAATAATAAATATATTAAAATATATTATTTTCATAATATCAAATTGAATTTTTTAAAATAAAATTTTGAATATAATTATTATTTTTAGCAATATATTTATAATTATGCGGTTAATAAATTTAAAGAAGTAAAATATTTTTTTTATTGATTACAAAGAAATAATATACATGTCATTGATTATAGTGACCGCCTGTTCCACACCTGGTGCTCTTTTTTGTTCGCTTTCCCTTGCCCAACTCTTTAGTTCTATTTCTTGAAGGTGATGAAGATGAATCAGAAGACACGTCTTGATTGTGATGTGTTGTAGGGGGTCTGCATCCATGCTAAGCATTTCTTGAATGCCATAATTTGACATATCCCTAAGTTGTTCATCTGTGAGAAGGAAGTTTGGGAATGAATGTGTTGGTTGTGTGTAGGTTTCGGGTTGGATTTGTTGTGTGTAGGTTTCCTAATAGCTTTCAAATTAGTCGAAGGTGAGACAAAGGATGCTTGGGGGTTCTTTCTTAAGAACCTGAGAATACACGTGACACCGCAAGGTAATTTGTGTGTAATCTCAGATAGACATGAATCGATAAAGAGTGCATATAACAATCCTGAAAAATGGATGGCAACATCCCCCATCTTCACATGTTTACTACATTAAACACATTGCACAAAACTTCATGCGTGAGATTAAAGACATGGAACTACGAAAAAACTTGTTAACATGGGTAACAACATACATTTTAGTTCCCGCAAAGACTTTTTCATTTTTATTATGTTTTTTTATAACATTTCTATTATAGGTTATGCATTCATGGAGGCTACATTTAATTACTATCGCGGGAAAATCCGAAGAACAGACATTGAGGCTTTACGTTGGATAGACAACATCCCCAGGGAGAAGTGGGCAAGAGCATATAACGGAGGGGAACATTGGGGACACATGATAACTAACTTGGAAGAAGAAATGGACTTAATACTCAAGGCAACCTGAAACCTTCCAATCACTGCATTGGTCCAATCTACATACTATCAGTTGGGATCACTTTTTGGTAAAAGAGGCCAATAGTGGACAAAAATGCTGGCTTCTGGGAAGGTTTTTACAAATGGTTGCAATAAGGGAATGGATGAAGAAGTGACTAAAGATAACACACATAATTTCATGAAATTTGATCGCGAAAGAGTCTATTTCATGTTCCATGAAAAAATTAATCAGAACGATGGTCAGCCTACAAGTACTTTCAGTGTTGACCTAAGGAAGCGATAGTGTGATTGTGAGAAATTTTAAGCATTTTACTTACCTTTCTCCCACGTCATCGCAACATGTTCTAGTATACGCCAGGACTACTCCATTCACATTCCAGACGTCTTCAAGATTCTTAACGTATTCAAGGTCTACAAGGAAAGCTTCTTGGGACTACCCCACGAGGAGAACAGGCCACGATATGAAGGATTTACTCTTTCCCACGATGAATCTATGACAAGAAAGAAGAAGGGACCCCCAACCAGTACCTGGATTAGAACCGAAATGGACAACGTTGAAAAAGAAAAAAGAAGGTGTGAGATTTGTCGAGAAATAGGCCATATGCGTAGAAAATGTCCAAATGTAGTTGGCTCATCTAACTGACTCGTCTAGATGATTTTGTTGGTTTTTTCAGTTAATCATTTAGTCAAGAATTTAGCTTTCATTTCATGTCTTTGCAATTCAACATTCAATTAATATTCAAGACAACTTTCAGCAGCAACAACAAAATAAAGAAACCGCGCTTAAAACAACAAGACGATAAACAATAAAAATGATTAAACACATCAACATGTCTAGGAGATTACAACCATCAAACAATATTTGATGGTTCATACATCATCAAAACAACATCATAGTCGTTTTTAACATCTTTCCAAGATCGAGTTTCTCCATTTTTAACAAGCCTGTCAATTCTTCTAATCTTTTCACTGTCAGCAATTTCACCATCTAACCAACTCACCTGCCCTCTCTGGAAATGCTCAAATATCACTGTGTTCCATAGCCGAGTCTTCATCGGAGGCTTTATTGCAGAAAAAACAGTCGAGTATCTCTTTTGATTAGAGGAGCATTTTGGTTGGTGAAATACTCCATTCTTGAAGAAATATTTCATAGTTAAATGATGAAATAGGTGTAAATGATGTGAGACTTAGAAGTTTCCATACAAAGTTATTTATAGAAAATAGAAAAATAATAAAATATTCCACTGCTCGGCCAATGGATGCCCGAGCTCGGTCAAGGGATGGTCGAGCATCTTCATGCAATAAGGATTATATTTAATATTAAAGACTTTCGATTACAAAGTACAATCACAACAAGTTAAATTCAAAAAGCTTCTTAACAAACTAGTCAACAATAATAACCAACACAATTGGATGTTCGACTCCTCTATTAACTTCGCCACTATGTGCTGAAAACATACAAGAGACATCTTCATCATTTTCGATATAATCTAAGTAATAGATGTACGTACCCTCAGGACTTGCATCAGTCACCGTTATGTATGGACTTATGTATGGACAATGATACTCTACTTTTCTCACCTTCATACGATGACCACCCAACTTTCAAAAATCCATGTTGATAGATGCAATCATTATTCTGAAATTCCATTATGGATCAAGGCTATGTGAGTTGAATTCTGTTTCTACACATCAAGCTACTTATAGAAAAATATTACATGCAAACTCGGCCATTCATTGGTCGAGGGTCTCTTAACGGTGGCTTCACTCGGCCATTGAATGTCATACGTGATTAAAATAATTAGTACAATCTATTTAGTAAATTATTTTAACAATTATTTTAAAATTAAAAAATTGCAGTTAAAAAAATTTAAAATATTATTACAAATATTATATAATATAATAAATATAAAAAAATATTATATAATATAAAAAATATTATATTTATAATTATATTTATTATTAAAATTATTTAAAACATTAAATATATAAAATTATGACAAAAATATTAAAATATTCACACACTCGCCCATTCATTGGCCGAGCACACACATGCCCAAATTTCGTGCATCTTCTCTCCATTTCATTGCCGATCAACTACTGATTATGGGGCATCCAGGGTAATTTTTTTTCAAACTGGGGCAGATTGGGAAATTATTTTCAAAAATGGGGCAGGACAGTAAAAAAGTCTCACATACTCCATACATCATCATCTGCAGAAGAGAATTCAAATCAGTATACATGAACATGCATACACATCACATATATCATCACATTTACCATACAATTCACGCATTTAACCTTGTTTGAAATTCAAAATTTAGTTACAAACTCATACCACCATGGGAGGTTTAATGCTTTACACGAGTTCTTCAAAGTAATTGTTCACCATGACTAAGCACCAAGATTTTGCATTTGAAGATTCAAGGACAAGTCATAGAGCAACAATATCAGCTTCAAAGCATGATGTTATAATTTAAAAGGCAAAGAGCTATAAGTACCTATACTAGTAAAGGTGTCTCATTTGACCAAGAGTGTTGCAATAGTGACATTGCTAAAATGGGTCTGGGTGCAGCTTTGAACTTGTCACTCTCCAGGATACTTCCTAGTTTATAAAGATTATGTGGCAATCCATGAGCAGTCATTGTTCTCAGTTGTGTATCAGATAATATGCAGACCATAGTAATTACTAAAGACATACTTTAAATGGTTCAATTACACTAAAATCTACCCAGACATCACAACAAGAAGGAGGTTGTAGTGCTACGCGCAATTTATCATTCACGGAGCTTACTAAAGACATACTTTTCCCTGTTACATACTATACACTAACATAGAAAGATTTGAACAAGAATGATTATCTTGTTAATAAGCCAGGTTTTGAGTCTACATTTCCTTACAACTCGGGGCATCCCTTTCATCAGATGTTAGCAATTGAGTGTGAGATGTGCATAATGAGAAATGGGCTTGAGCTAACAAGAGTTACTCTGGTAGATCTCCAAGGACAGATTGTGTTAGATAAATTAATTAACCTTAAAAACTATTTCAGTTAACTCTCCCAATAACTAACTCAACACTTTAACCAACTAACCTGACCGTCAATTATTAACCTAAGCAGTTAACAACCAGTTATGCACAAACTGTCATAACAACCTCCAAAAATTCAGTTAAGCTTCAACTGTTACAGATTAGCACAAAATCTAACAGAATTCAAATCTAATCCATCTACACCTTATATTGCAACTTAATCAAGGGGCAAAATTCACCCTCTTAATTTGACACAGATCACTATCTCAACCTTTTTCTTTCAGTTTACAATTTCAACTAATTCCCTCCAAAATTCTTAACAAAATTCATACTCATCACAACTACAATCCTCACTTCACTCTCTCCTATATAAAGACACTCTCAACCTCTCAAAATCGTCAATAATAACCCTAAAGCTACTCTGTCAAAATCACTCCACAACACTCTCACTTCAGAGCTCGTCTAGAAATCATTAGAGTTTCAAATTGAAACTCTAATTAAGCTTAAGCTAAGCCTCACAAGAAATGAACACAGAACAACACGCACGGAAATACACACATCATAACACCCTAGCAACAACAAAGTATAACTCGTAGCAAGAGTAGGATAATAGAGGAAAAATCGAAGTGCAGAAAACAGAGGAGAAATCAAAATAACAAACCTGAGCAATTCTCGGAGAAATGAGTGTTTTTCCATGTTAGTTGTTGTTATTCTTGCTTGTTTGTTGCTGAATTGGACTCTGTTCGAAGCTTAGGATCTACCTTTTTGCGTTTGATTTTTTGAATATAGTTGATGATTGTGTTGTGTGATCATGCTTGATAGTTGTTTACATTACTTTGTGTGTGATGAGAAAAGGAAAAATTGTGAAAATGATGGATGAATGAGGTTACAACCGAGAGAGAACTAGGGTTTGCATTGAGGCCAAACCGATTTTTTTTCTTTTGAGTTGAGGGTTTGGGTTCAGGTTGAACCCAACCCAGTTTTCCTCCTGAGCCGCGCCCACTCGTATGGGCTTGTTCTCCCTGGGCCATTATTGGTTTCTTTGTGACATACCCCCATCATTCTGTGTCACCCCTCAGGCCCATGTGGTTGTTTTTTTAAATTTAATTTATGTTTTTTGTTTTATTTTGTTTGTATTATTTTTTTGAAAAAAATTTAAATTAAGTAAATTTTGATAACCATTTTTATTAAAAAAAATATAATAATGGAAAAGGAAAGTAGAGTTTTAATAATATATATTTAGTTGATTCTTTAATTTCATTTCCTTTATCAAAAATAAGAAAAAGAAGATAAAAAGGATTAAGTTTTTTTTAATAATTCTTTTGCTAGTTAATTTTGATTAACTTGATTATTTGACTATATTGATGATTTTGCAAATAATTTCGATGATTAATTTTAGTTAGTTTAATTGATTGATTTGATCGATTTTAATTAATTAAATGGTGGTTATTCATTTGATTATTTGGTTAATGGTCCTCAAATCTCGTTTATTTGCAAATCTCTTTTATTTGCTCTATTATTTCTCATTTGGAAAAAATGTATCCCTCATCCTCGAGTTGTATTGTTTGCTTATTTATTTCACTTTCCATTTGGTTATTTTGTTATCTTAGTTAATTCCTAACTTACGGTTAAAATCAACCATCTTTCAAAAGACAAATACGCTATATCCAATGTCAAATTGTTCATTATTAAAAAATTCTTTCACAATAAAACTTGGAGGAAAAAGGATCGATTGCGTGTAGACCTTCTCTCTCCCCAAGTGTTTGGACACTTCTGTAGAGCTCCATGTTCAATCCCTCGTCTTCCGTATTAAAACATGATAATCAATTGAATTAAAGTTGTTTTCCTATAGAAGAAAAATGATTGATTATGTGTAGACTTTCTCTCTTCGATTATTTGGGCACTGATGTAGAGCTCCCTGTGCGAATAATCGTCTTCTATTAACGAACCTTGACTTAATACGCCACATATTTTTCACAATAATTTAGAAGAAAAAATATTAATTGGGTGTAGACCTTTTCCTTCCCCGAGTTTTTGGACACTGTTGTAGAGCTCCCTGTCTGAATACTCGTCTTCAGACTAAAAACAATCTCAACACACCAAACTCTATTTTTTGTCTTAGGGAAAACGCCAATAAAAAACTTTTCACAAACGAACATGTTATATCCGTTCTATTGCAATACAAATGAACATTTCAGCCTCTCATAAGTGAGCAAACAAGCAACGTTTAACTGCTAGAATGCGACCTTAACATCTTTCAATAAAACTAACCAACAAACACTTATTTTCTACCACAAACTATGAAGCTCTGATTTTCTCACTGCACCATGAGAATACATAGGCATGAGATTTCAAAATCTTGACATGCACATTAATTAAAAACTTATTCCCCTCTAAATTAAAACCTTTATAAAAATCAAATAATAAGTCAGTAATCGCAAATAACTTTTAGTTAGCACCCATATGCGCAAAATGGTCAAAATGGTTTTCGTTGAGTACAACGGTTGTGAGGGGTGCTAATACCTCCCCCTTGCATAACCGACTTCTGAATCCACTCTTGGTTGAGACGTCCATTCCTTTTTCTTTTTTTTTTTGGTGGAATTTTATTGATATTTTCCCTTTTCTTTGGAATAAATAAAGTTTGGTGCAGACTCTGTTTCTATTTCAAGTGTTTCTCACTTCGAGTATTTTTCCTAGCGCGACACCTATTAAAATTTGTCTGAAGCTGGCGACAACAACAATCAGGTTAATTCCCAAATTTTGTGGTTGAAGATTGTATCGCGGGAATTTGTGAGGGAATGATTAGAGAGGAATAAAATTCATTTTAAAATCTCTCAATAAATTTACTCTTTCAGATTTATATAGGGATTTATGATGGATTTTTTATGACGGAATAAATTTGTCTTAAATTTTTTCCTAATTTTCACTTATAACATGTTATACATTTATGAGAGAATTTGTGAGAGAATGATTAGAGAGGAAAAAAATTCATTTTAAAATCCCTAACTAAATTTACCCTTCTCAAATTTGTGAGGGAATTTACGAATGATTTTTTATGACGTAATAAATTTCTCACAAATATCTTCCCTAATTTTCAGGCAATTAGTGAGGGATTTACTCCCCTCACTAATTTCCTTCTCTAAGTTGCAGTTTTCTAGCTGTGAATCTTATTTAATTTACCGTGAATATCATTTTTCATAATAAAGATGAGCATTTGCGGGCGTTATGAGAAAGAGTAGAACTTCAGTATTTTTGGTGATTAAAGTCGAAATATGTAACTTTTGTTTTTGATTATCAAGTTTAGCGGTTGAATCATTTATCATGCTTATCAACTATTTGTATACCGCTTTCTATTATTTCTTATCCTCTTCAATACATCTTATATTGGAATAACTTGTTTTAATCGTTAATATATTTTTCATTTTAGCCATTTCAAAAATAACCTTAAAAATAAAATCATGCGTTTTCTAATCTCTATTTCAAGAAAAACCTAATTTAACCAACATTAAATATTATGTTGACCAAAATACTTTGTTGAGCAAAATACTTTTTTTTATAAGCAAGATGTATTTCAAAGGGTACCCCAACCCAAAATTACAACAACAAGTTCAAGAAATAGATACAACTCCAACACCGAATACAAAGAAAACAAATCTCGAACCTAAGTTAGAAAATCCGCCGGATATTTGTACCACTCATAATAGTTACATTTATTAGCAAGAGGTGATCCTAGTGCCAACTAACACCATGAAATATGTTGAATTCTGTGAAAAATATCATATGGGCTTGTGATACCATCTTTGAAAATAACTTGGTTTCTTGACTGCCAAATGCACCAAGTAGTAGCTAACCAAATCAAACATGCATTCGATTTCGAACATTTCTGTCTGGCTTCCAAGAACCACTCCAACATGTGGTCTCCACCAATAACTTGCTCCATAGAGGGAAACCCTATCCAATTTACCACCTTCTTCCAACCCAGTAAGGTGCTAGGACATGAAAAGAAGATATGGTTGTTGTGTTCTTCAAAACGGAAACACCCAACACAAACCTTCTTGAGGCTATTAGTAATAATACCTTTGTTCACTAAGTTCATTCGCGTCGGCAGTCTATTAAGTAATAAATGCCAACCAAAAATCTTCGCTTTAAGCGGCACCTTCGATTGCCATAAAATCTCCAAAGCCAACAAAGAATTCGAAGCATCCTTCGACTAAATAGTTGCATCTTTCATTTAAGGACATGGATGAACTTCATGCAGCATATGTACTAACTATTCCAGCTCCCTTCCTGTAAGTTCTGAGAGTTCCCAAGAAACAACATCGAACTCTCACTGCCATATGTCGTTAAACCAGTAGCCCATTTCGCTTACAGCCACCTCTGTCAGAGTTACGGTTTTGAAAAGTTTCAGGAACAATACCTTCAGTTTCGTAGGCCCAATCCAAATGGAATTCCAAAATGATATCGAACATCTATCACCCAGCCTCCAAGTTAACTAGTTGCAGAACTTCCACTCCTCATTAGCGTTACCTAGCAACATTAGATCTCTCCACCAAAACGATTCAAAATTCGCTCCTCTTTGAACAACCTTGTGGATAATTCGATTTTACAGCTTACCATATTTAAGTTCTAATATATCTCTCCATAAAGCATTCGGTTCATAAAGAAATCTCCATAACCATTTTGAAACCAACATTTTTTTAAACACACTGATATCCTTAATTCCCAATTCACTGCACTTTCTAGATTGGCAACCCGACCTCCAACTCACCCATGATATACTCTTCTTGTCCATTGATCCCCCCCACAAAAATTTCCTTTGAATGCTGATAATATCCTTGATAACCTTAACCGGAGCGATGATGAATGAGAGATGGTGAACCAGTAAGTTTGTGAGAACCAAGTTTAAAAGAACGACCCTCCCTCCAATAGATAACATTTTCCCTTTCCAAGACGAAATCCGCGATTTAAAACAAGCTAAAACTGGTTTCCAAAATGCAAGTCTCTTGTGATTTCCCCCAATGGTAATGCCTAAGAATTTAAATGGCAGTTTACCAGAATTATAAGAAAGGAAGCGAGCTGTCGCCAAAATGAATGAATCCTCAACCCCGACACCGTATATGCAGCTTTTCCAAAAGTTAATTTAGAGGCCAGATATCATTTCAAATCCTCTTAACACCGCCTTTATTCCTCACAAGTTTGACCACGGACCTTCGCACACAATTATCGTGTCATTTGCAAATTGCAGAAGACTAATGGATTTCTCAGCCTGTAATTTGACACCTTTCAAGATCCCCACTGAATTTGATATTTTCAAAATATGCACCAAACCTTCAACCACAAGAGTGAATAGAAAAAGAGACAACGGGTCTCCTTGTCTAAGGCCCCAGTGACTTTAAAATCGCGACTCGAGCTATCATTCACCACAACCGATATAAAGCTGTTAAATACTCCGCCTTTTATCCACTACATCCACTTCTCTCCAAAATTCATAGCTACCACAATCTTCTCAAGAAAGTCCCATTTTACGCAATCATATACTTTTTTGAAATCTACTTTGAATAATATGCAATTACTCTTTCTTCTCTTTACATGATCAATCAGCTCATTTGCTACAAGAATACCATCTAGAATTTGCCTACCGGGAATGAAAGCGGTTTGGGAAGAAGACACAAGACTTCCGATGACTTTATGTAAACTTGCTACCAGAATTTTTGATACAATTTTATAGATGCAGCCGATAAGACTAATTGGCCGATAATCGTCCAACCATTGAGGATTGACAGTTTTGGGAATCAATGCCAAAAATGTAGAAGTCATGGATTTAGGCAACACCGCTGTCACGAAAAATTCTTGAATGCATCTTACCACATCATCTCCTACCACCTCTTAACATTATTTCAGAACATCCAATCCAAATCTATCAGGTCCCACACTTTTGTTATCGTCACTGCTATCCAATGCCAACTGAATTTCCTCTCTTAAAATGGACTCCTGCAATCCCTCAGATTCAATCCTAGAAAGTTTAGGTAATCCAGTCATATCCAATGAGGGTATTTTTTGTTGCATTGCTCCTGAACCTTTCAACATAGAAATCTGATACAGTTCTTTTAACAACTTCTACATCATCCACCCAATTGGAACCCACTTTCACTGCTATAATGTTGTTAGACCTGAACCTATTTTTAAGCATCGAATGATAATACCTGGAATTTATATCACCATCTTGAATCCATTTATTTCTTGATTTTTGCCTCAATATGCTTTCTTTGGAATGTAATTTGTTCCAAATTTCCATTTGCGCTTTACTCCTTGCCGCAAGTTCATCATCTGTAACTGTGGTATCAGAACGAGACATCTTCATTTCAATTTCATTCAAGGAGTCCACCTCTTCTTCTATCCTTATATCAACCCAGCCATATACATTTTTGTTCCACCAATGGAACCTCTCTTTCAAATGCTTGAATTTTGCAATTGTAATATGACACGCACTCCCTGAAATCTGAGGCAGGTTCCACGAATCTTTTACAAATTAGTGGAAGCCAGGATGATCAAACTAGCACTGAAATATCTTGAATGGTTTTGGGCCCCAATCAGCTTTATTAGGTTTAATCCAAACTGGTTGATGATCATATATATCCCTATCCTCCACAAATTGAGCCGTGACACCCCAGTTCGGACAATAGAAAGCGATCCAATATACTCTTCCTTTTACCATTCGAATTGAACCATGTGTATTTATTTCCCACGGATGGTACGTCCACAAGGTCCATAGCTTCAATAAAATGTGAAAAATCATTCATATTGGTGATAGATGATCTACTCAACCCTTTTCTTTCCTCCTCTACTTTGACCGCGTTGAAGTTGCCTCCTATCAGCCATTCCTTATCCACATGCTTGTTTTTCAATTCAATTAAAGCTGACCATAGATTCCTTTTCTCTACTAAATTGCATGGCGAATACACATTGACAATGTAGCATTTGATGTTTTTCCAAATGCCATAGATTCCCAGATGACCTTTACCACTAAAGCTAAAAATGGGATTGAATATTGTCTTCTTCCAGCAGCTAAGAATTCCACCCGATTATCCTTCTTCCCCTAATGTAGACCACTATATATCTTTGTTGCCCCACATTAAACGCATCATATCCTCCTCCATAACCTTTACCTAGGTTTCCTGTAGAAGGCAAAAATCCGCCTTACCAATGGATAGCAAATGCCCAATACGTCGTCTCTTAATTGACGGCCCGCACCCACGCACATTAAAGGTCAAAATATTCACGGAATCCTCAGTTCATTTGCCGTCTTATCCCTGAACACTTTCCTATCTCTGTATTCCATTTTTCTAATAATACCTTCAAATACCTTATCATCTTCATCTCCTTTAATGCCTAATTCTTTGATAACTTGCCATACCTTCTCCGGAACATCCTCAATCTTCCTTTTAATTCGACCATTTCCTTGAATGACATCTGTATCGCTAATTAATTCGCAACACAGGACAGAGCCTCCAGAATTTCTAGAGTTGGTATCCTCCATATTTGGATCTATCAGAGGAAGAGTTTGTGACAAACTTGGTTCTAAATACAAAGGTTTGCAAACTCCATCTGAATGTAGCAAAGTAGAGTTGTACGACGGGGAGAAAGGAATTCTGATATTAGCATAGATCTCATTAATCAATTTTTTCTTTTTTGGCCTAATGAGACTTCCAGGCCCAATGGGCCTTATTGGACACCCAAAAGTTGGATCTGAAATAACACTATTCGGGTTTAGGATTTTTTTGTTTACACAATCTACAGGAACAACGGTTAGTTCCCTAGACTCTTCCACTTGTCCCAACTCTATAACTCCTTTTTCTCTAGCAATTAATGAATCATCTTTCCCTGCCACGTTATCCGCTCCAAAATTGCTTACCTTTCTTTTCTTCCAAAAAACACCTTTTTCCCTTCTGTTACATTTGTCGCAGGTTCTAAATCTGTTTTTGAATTCCTCATATCTCACCTACCACCTCGAAACTTCCTGCTATTTCCTTTTCCACCGTCCCATCAAAATCTCTTTTCTTGTTGAATGGATTATCATGATTATGGTTCTGATCGCCTTGATATTCTCCACCCCTCAACCCATCTTCCTCCATACCCTCTTCCAATTACAGACTATCATCTTCCCCATCTATTTTTGATACTTCCGTATCACTTTCCGGCAACACAACTTTAGGGATCACTACTCTTTTTGGACTGTGGTAATCTTCTACGATTTTAATCCGAAAAATATTCTTGTTAATCTCAATGTTAAAGTTTTCGTTCAGATTCAATGCGAATTTTGTCTTGATTAAGAATCTTGCCGCATCCATATGTTTTTGCAATTCAGTTTCCTCATCACAACAGATGAATTGTCCAACCCTTATTGATATGAACCTAAACACATCAGTACGCCATGCATGGCATGGGAGCCCGTAACATTTTAACCACGTCAATCTTTCATTGTCTATGTCTTCCTGCGATCATGGATGAATGTCTATAAACTATTGAGCAATCCAGTTTTCCTCTTCCTCTATGATTGTGTGAATATCACCTTCATCCTTCTCTTCTAAAAGGCACAGATTTTCCCCTAAAGGGGTCATCTTAATCTCAAAGTGTCCATGTGAGTGAAATGCTTCTTGTATGTTGTATGTATTGCCAATTTTTTTCACAACACCCACGAAAGCCCTTTCGAATCTAACCAGCTCTTTCTTGTCAGTGTTAAATTGTAAATGAGCAAGTATCGGTTTATCATCTATTTTTGAATTCCAACGTGATGAGTTCCTTACACTAGCTTGACCTTTGTTATTATACTGATTCCTCCCTACCATTTGAGCATATGTTGTCCTATTGTTATTACCAACAGTATTAGTTTTTGACTTCTTAATTACCTTGCCATATTTACCATTGGTACGTTTAGGCTGATATCCTGCATTATCACCCTTACCAACACTGCCATTCAAATTATTCCGTTGAAATCTTGGGATATTTGCGAAAATCTTCTTGCCTTGAATCTGAACGATGTCTAACTTTACTGCCATTAATCTGTCATTTAGCACCTTTCTAAATCTCACAAACCCATACCATTTACCTCTTCTGTCACGTCTCACCGGAATGAAAACCTCTGATACTATGCCATATTCTTTGAAAACTTCCATCATCTCCTTTGCTCCTAAAGACTCCGGAAACTCTGTGAAAAAGAACGGCGATATCTCTTTATTATCCCCCATACCCTTACCTCTCGATGCTGTTCATATAGAACATTTATCAATCCGGACGTGAGCTTTCTTTTTCCTAACTTCCACCCACTCACCGTTCATCTGACCGATTTCCTAACAATGGCTGATATAAATGGTTTTATTTGGGTCTTATACCCACCCAGATGAAGAAACCTAACTGAAACACTACTGAGGTAAATGCTAGCAAGGATAAAGGAGAAGAATGAATCCACCCCGGGGGGAGGAAGGTCCCTAATTCTAAGATTAGGACTTTAAACCAAACCCCTCAAGCCTAACTCATTCTTAACAAGATGCTAGCACTTATCTGTATAATATAATTACATATTATAGTAAAGTTTATTTGAGTTAATGATAGTTCATCAAAAAGATATTTCATTTATAAAGTTAAAGTAATAATTTTAAATAAAGATAAATTATTGAATAAAAGGAGAAAAATAAGAAGGATGGATGGTATAAAACCTAATTCATCAAACTGTTTGTAAAGAATATTAATTGAACATGATAAAAAATTCTACCTTTCAAAAAATTTTTGAAAGCATAAACAAGAAGTGAATCTCAAAAAATATCATAATAAAAAAAATCATTAGCTAATCTATGTTCAGACATATTTTCCTCTTTGAAATGTAAGATACATTAAATTTAAAGAACATATAGTCTGTAAACTATTCTTTCATTTAATTAAAGAATTTCAAAAGACAATATTCACATTAAAAAATATACAATTGTCCAACATTGATTCAGTTTCAAACCAAAGATTTCTTCAACTCCTCATGTTAGCATATTTGATAGATAACATGATTTTATTTAATTAATCTTAAAAGAAGGTGCAAACTTTTTTTTGATAAGCAACGAATTCGTATAAACGGTATACTAGGAGTACACCAATCCGAATACAAGAGTCTCACAATTACATATGGTATCTACCATTACAACCAACAATCCAACAACCTACTTCGATTCCTTACATTGGAAAGGCCTTAATATAAGAGAGTGTATTACAATCTATCTCTTTTACATAGATGTACAGCCAAATATATACATGTATTACATAGTGAGAATTGAATAGGAAATTCTAGAATTAAGCCTATTAATAACCAAATAATTCTCCTTTAATATTTGATGACAAAATCAAATATTCTTTTATTGCTTGATTATTAACATTGATTATGTTGTCCATTACCCCCTCAAGATGAAGGTTCCATCAATGACCTTTATCTTGGACATGAGTTCATTGAACTTGGTTGTGGGAAGTGGTTTTGTAAGTAAGTCTACCAGCTGATCCTTTGTAGACACATGTGTTACGATGAGCTTGTTGGTTTGAACTTGTTCCCTGACAAAATGATAATCTAATGATATATGTTTCATTTTTGAATGAAGTTCAGGATTGGAACAAAGGTATGTGGCGCCCACATTGTCACACAATAGTTGTGGAGGTTCATGTATGGGTATTCTTAGCTCATGAAGTAAATTTTGTAGCCACATAAGCTCAGTGGTAGTGGTAGCAACTGCACGATATTCAGCCTTAGTAGATGACCGTGCAACGGTTCTTTGCTTTCTTGAGAGGCACGAAATTGGGTTGCCTCCAAAGAAAATGATGTAAGGTGAGGTAGATGTGCGGTCATCGTTGTTCCCACCCCAATCTGCATCAGAATATGCTAACAAGCTATTTTCCGCAGTTTTTCACAGCATGAGTCCATGATTAATAGTTTGTTTTATATACCGAAGAATGCGTTTCAAGTGCTGCAAGTGAAGGGAGGTTGGTTTATGCATAAATTGGGACAGCTTATTGATGCAGTATGACAAGTCTGGGCGAGTAAGATTAAGGTACTGAAGTCCACCAATAATTCTACGAAACTCCGTGGCATCGGTTGATGATGTACCATCATGAAGTTGTAGTACTGCTATGGAAGAAAGTGGTGTGGGAGATGGTTTCGCCCCCTCCATGTCAAACTTTTGTAAGAGGTCACGAATGTAACGGTGTTGAGAAAGAAAAATGCCAGAACTTGTTGGTATTATTTCAATACCTAGAAAGTAGTGAGGTTGTCCCATATTTTTCAACGAAAATCGTTGAGATAGTACGTTGATGAAGCTTTGAAGGAACGTAGAGTTGTTACCGGTGAGCAGTAAGTCATCTACATAGACTAGAAAATAAGCCTTAGTATCGCCCAAGTGATAAATGAACAATGATGGATCACTTTTGCTTGTTTGAAATCCATACGTGATAATAAATTCCTTTAGAGAGTCATGCCATGCTCTTGGTGCTTGACGTAGGCCATAGATGGCCCTGTGAAGTTTGCATACATAGTTGGGGTGTGCTGTGGCTTTCATACCTGGCGGTTGGTCCATGAAGACTTCTTCAGTAAGGGCTCCTTGTAAGAATGCATTGTTCACATCAAGTTGGTGCATTGACCACTGAAGAGAGATTGTGTAATACCCCGTATTATCTAAATGCTCAATTGAATATCAGATGAGATCAGATGAGTATCTATGTGCTCTATTTTTGGTAAATTGGATTAATGGAATATTCTAAGTATTTTAAGTATTATCAATTGGGATCAATAGAGCAACTAGTGGACTCTGAAGAGATCAATTATTTATTAAAAGAGACGGATTAATATTTATTAATCCGGGAAGGTAATTTTATGGTAATTCTAATAATTGATCAATTGGGTCGAGACGACAAAATATCAATTGGAGATATTTCCCCCTGCTGGATTTATATTATATATTAATGATTATGTATATATATAAGAAAAAGAAGAAAACAAGGAAGTAGAAGAAGAAGAAAAGAAGAAAAGAGAGAAAGTGGAGGAAGAGGAAGAAGAGTGAGAAGCTGGATCATCATCTTCTTCAAACTCCTCTTCGATTATCAGGTGGGTTCTATATAGAAACTTTAGTTGTAGAGTTTCATGAATTTTAGAGTTTGGTGGATATTGTGAGAAAACGATTTAATCTTGCTAAAATCATGAATCTAACTGATGGAATTCGATATAAACTGCGTAGCATACTTGTTAATTACGTGGGAACATATTTGGATTGACATATTGTGCTTGGGAAGTGTTTAGATGAGAATTGGAGAGGTTTTGGGGTGAAATTCGTAACGGGTACAATACAGGAAAGATTCTGGGTTTCCCTGCCCATACGCGTATCAGGCAAGGCAATACGCGTATTGGGTTGGGCAATACGCGTATGGCAAGGAAGGATTATAGGCATTACGCGTATGGGAGTGGGCAATACGCGTATTGGTTTGTTAGTGGAATTTTTAGGGAGTTTTGGTCTCTGCCCATACGCGTATCACTTTGGGCAATACGTGTATGGATGGGCGAGTGAGCAAGGCAATACGCGTATGGCTCAGGGCAATACGCGTATGGCCAGAGTGATTGCAGAATTTTATCTTTTCACGATCTCTTTCTCGATTTCGCGCCCGATGCCGTAACTTTTGATCCGTAACTCGGATTGAGACTTTCTTGGTACCGTTAGAAAGCCACGACGACCCTCTACCCGATAAATAGTGAAAATATTGAGTATGATGTAGGATAAATCATTTGGTGGAAAATGAAATAAATAATGTTTATGTGATATGTTGAATTCCATATCTTTTGGATCGTAAATCCGATCGAGGCATATTTATAGCCGATGTAAAGCTGTGGAAATATCCTACGGGATAGCAGTGAAAAGTATTTGTTTTTGGTACCCGATTAAATGAATCGGAGGGAGCCCGAAAGGGGTGTTTTATGTGTTATGTTAGTATATGTGTTACTTGTAATATTTATGTAATACCATGTCTATTTAATTGTTATTAAAAATGAATGTAAGGAAATATGCATGCTTAAAATATGAATTAGGAAGAGTGAGGAAACCTTACCCCAAAACAAAATGGTATAATTCTAGGTTGTGAATAGAATTGTGATAGTAACTCTGGATGGCGACGCTCGTGCATCCGTGACGAGATTGTCCAAGAAGAGAGTGAGACACTAGTATGGAACATGTGTGTGAACCTTTGTGTTCTTTGAGAAAAGGCGTTTCTGGCCTTGTGATTGTCGAATACAATAGCGTTTGTGTGTGTGATCACGTAATCGTAACTGGTTATTTTTGTGAGTGCGTTTCATGGGACTCGAGCTCCTCTGAAACATGTGCACGACTACTTGGCAGGTTTGATTCCCGCGTGCAGTACGAATGGCGCTCAGGGAGCGTATGCTTGTGACGATTTATGGCCCGTGTGAAGCGACGGTTCATAACGGTTTATGGCCCGTAGAACCCGAATCCATTCGTATGTCAAGTAGGTTACCAGGATCCATGACTCGGGTCGACTTCTAGACGTAGAAGCGGACGGGAAAAGGGGATGCCTTGGTGTGGTTACCGATTAGTGATATTGTGAGTTGATGAACTCATGACATGTTTCCATATAGTGTGAGATTGTGAGAGTGTGAACTCAAAGTCATTCCCCTTCCCCTTGACTTGAGTTAGGATTGATAGAACCTTGTACAGCCGAGAGAATCTATAGGATAGGGAACTCACTGAGATTTGATGTATCTCACCCCACTATAGTTGCTATATTTCAGGTGCAAGTTTGGTTACAAGTAGAGCAATGCAGATATGTTTCAAGAGAAGCTTAGTTAAGCTTTTTCTGCTGTGTATTATTTTGTTGTATACAATTGAGGATATTGTATATTATTCCTAGATTTTTATTTTTGGCTAGTTTCCAAGACTTGTGCCATGTATTGTAGTTATGTTTTAGAAATGGACAAGTATGTGAACTATGCCATTAGGCACTTTTGATGTGTCAGTACCAAATAAAATGCTTGTATGATATTATTCTAGATATATATTATACAGGTCGTTACAGTTGGTATCAGAGCAGGTCGTGTCCTCGACCTAGCCTTGAAACATCATAAGTAAATCTATTCCTGCCTCTTAAGTGTGTCTTGCCGTCATGAAACTTAATATCATACTATGTAGTGTTGGGTCTGATCAACCTAATGCTATGTATGTGATAGGTAGAATCATGGTTGAGCGACCACGAGGACCCCGAAGTGTTGTCGAAACTTGTGCTGGGAAGGGAGGCTCAAGCCAAGAGTTAGTAGTGAAGAGTTTTGTTCAGCTCAGTGAGGTTTTAGGAGACGTTGTGCTTAGGAAGCATGGAATGAATGAGCAGTGAGTTGTTAAGCAATCCTTTGGAATTGATGGAGTCCGAAAGTTAGGGATCTCTATTGGACGATTGGATAAGGAAGTTCGGCTTTCATGGGAATCTAAATTTGTAGAGAAGTGTGAAGGAACACTAGGATGTGTTTACATGATTCAAGTATAATAAGTATGTGCCGGACGAAGAGTAAGAGATAAATTGTGTGGCTTCAGATATGAAGAGAGATTAAGTTCAAGGTATTAAATCAAGATTTCTGTATTCAGTAAGAGACCAATTTGGAATTGTTAAATTACCCAAGGAACAGTATGAGGTATTGTCTTGGGGAAAGAATGAGCTTCAGTGAGTAACAGAAAGCGTAGTGATACGGACCGGAAGAAGTTTGTGTTAAGAAACAGAGTAGGTACCTTGGATTTTAGGGAATCGTAGTAAGATGGTTTTATATTTGGACCTAAGAGGATTACAAAGGGAGGCGAAGTAAACGAGGTGGGGGAAGCGGTGTCGATGGTATGTTAAGAGGAAGCAACAACGGAATGTGTTTTGGACGAGTGTGCGATGGAATTTTAAGGTGTTGATGAACCTATAGTTAAAGGAAGTGTATTTAGGGGTGGTTCACCGGAGAGGAACTCAAATAGTATGACGTAGAATGAGAAGAGTTACACCTTGGTATTAAGAACAAGCGTAGTAGTAGCACCATAGTCACAAATATACGTAAGGGATTCTTATTCTTGAGACAAGTGTGAAGGGACGTACTTTGTAGAACAGTGAGTACTGTATTTTCAGAGGCAAGATTGTGATAAGTCAACATAAAGCAGACAAGGACTTATTACAGAATTAGTGTAAATTATGGAACGGTTTTTACCTGTCACTTGGTTGGAGTGTGTCTTCAGAATGTTTTGACTTTGTTGGTTTTACCTTGAGTGGATCGTGGTTAGTAAATGTTACCCAAGTTAAGGAGCCACAAGTTGAGAATGGTATTGTGGGTTAGAACAAACCGGATGGATGGTTTTGGGTAGGGATGGCTTTGAATTAAAGGAAATTGTTTATTTTCAACTTCTACAGCAGTGTTAACCGATTAACGCTATGTGGTTAACCGATTAACCTCGGACTAGTAATCGATTCACATGTGTGTAAATTGTGAAATCCCTTAAGAACCATCATCTGCGTTTTGTTACCTTAGGTTGCTCCGAATGGAGAGTATTGTGCGAATGGAAAACGGGATTGCAAGTAAATGAAAGACTGAATTGTGTTTTGGACTCGGAACTTGTGGAAAGGTGTTGCGTAGCTGACCATTTTCCAGACGACAATGGAATTTACCATTGAGGAAGTAACCTTGTGAATTGGTGAGTGGTGTGGAAACTCACAAGTGTACCCTGGATGGGTTGAGTTTTGATAAGTAGTGATTTGTATATGTTTGAAGTTCCGTGATGGTGTTACATGTGATTGATTGAGCCCTTGAATTAACAAGAAACCTTGAGCAAGTCGGAAACCTGTAAGAAGAATTAATGGGGAGTGTGGAAACTAGAAACGAAAGTTGTAATCTACATCGGATGAATTATTCCAAGTTTGGAATGGATTGGGAGTTGTGTATGTTATGGTGGTAGCAGTGTAACTCCCGTGCCTTTATCGTCTGGAGAGTGTTGGACAGATGTTATAATATTGTGTGTTGGCAAAGAAATTGTTCTACCATAGGACGCCAGTAAGTTTCTTGTACCATTGGTTAGTAAGGACCCCATTGGATAAGTGTGTTCTCCATGGACTATTAGCTGCTTAGTAGTGCTTAAGAATTCGTGGTATTCCACTGTTAGTTTTGTTTAGATTTGCACAGTGGAAGGTGACAGACGAAAGAGTTCAGTCAGAATTCGAGATTTGAAAATTTGTTGCTTATAAGTGTGAGGATAAGAAGGCCTCGTTCGAAGTGTGTTACCTTTTGGTATGCCACAAAAGGAATAGAATATTGGATTTAATGAGTACCTGGTACAGCGTCACACCATATGGAACTGGTGAAGAAGTCGTTGACTAATTATGAAGTGGTTGTGGATGTTGAAAGATTTATGAAAGGATAAGTCGTCAGAAATTGCATGGGGATAAGAAATCACTGAATTACCTCACGAGGATGTGATGAGTGTTTGTTATCCTAAACCAAGATAAGGTGTTACAGTTTTGTTTTGTGACTCGGTAGAGGGATGTAGAAGGGTACATTCTTTCTGAAGTAAGATGCGACTAAGTGTTTTGTAAGGAATAACAGATGAACTAGGGGAAAGAGCTAAGTTCGAAGTTAACCCAATATTGGGATAAGAGTAAGACTAAGGAACCGAAGTTTGATAATTTGTGAAAAATAAGGATTTTGGTCTGTGAAGTTAAGTTAGAATTGGAATACGTCAGAAATTTGAACGGAAGTAAAGTTCAGTGTGAATCTAAGATCAGGATATAAGTTGGGGTAATTGCCGAGTAGAGGAAATTCGGAGGCGAATTTCAATTTAAGGGGGGGAGAGTGTAATACCCCGTATTATCTAAATGCTCAATTGAATATCAGATGAGTATCTATGTGCACTATTTTTGGTAAATTGGATTAATGGAATATTCTAAGTATTTTAAGTATTATCAATTGGGATCAATAGAGCAACTAGTGGTCTCTGAAGAGATCAACTATTTATTAAAAGAGACAGATTAATATTTATTAATCTGGGAAGGTAATTTTATGGTAATTCTAATAATTGATCAATTGGGTTGAGACGACAAAATATCAATTGGAGATATTTCCCCCTGCTGGATTTATATTATATATTAATGATTATGTATATATATATATATAAGAAAAAGAAGAAAACAAGGAAGTAGAAGAAGAAGAAAAGAAGAAAAGAGAGAAAGTGGAGGAAGAGGAAGAAGAGTGAGAAGCTGGATCATCATCTTCTTCAAACTCCCCTTCGATTATCAGGTGAGTTCTAGATAGAGACTTTAGTTGTAGAGTTTCATGAATTTTAGAGTTAGGTGTATATTGTGAGAAAACGATTTAATCTTGCTAAAATCATGAATCTAACAGATGGAATTCGATATAAACTGCGTAGCATACTTGTTAATTATATGGGAACATATTTGGATTGACATATTGTGCTTGGGAAGTGTTTAGATGAGAATTGGAGAGGTTTTGGGGTGAAATTCGTAACGGGTACTATGCAGGAAAAATTCTGGGTTTCGCTGCCCATACGTGTATCAGGCAAGCCAATACGCGTATTGGATTGGGCAATACGCGTATGGCAAGGGAGGATTATAGGCATTACGCATATGGAAGTGGGCAATACGCGTATGGAGTGAGGCAATACGCGTATTGGTTTGTTAGTGGAATTTTTAGGGAGTTTTGGTCTCTGCCCATACGCGTATCACTTTGGGCAATATGTGTATGGATGGGCGAGGGAGCAAGGCAATACACGTATGGCTTAGGGAAATACGCGTATGGCCAGAGTGATTGCAGAATTTTATCTTTTCACGATCTCTTTCCCGATTTCGCATCCGCTACCGTAACTTTTGATCCGTAACTCGGATTAAGACGTTCTTGGTACCGTTAGAAAGCCACGACGACCCTCTACCCGATAAATAGTGAAAATATTGAGTATGATGTAGGATAAATCATTTGGTGGAAAATGAATGAAATAATGTTTATGTGATATGTTGAATTCCATATCTTTTGGATCGTAAATCCGATCGAGGCATATTTGTAGCCGACGTAAAGCTGTGGAAATATCCTACGGGATAGCAGTGAAAAGTATTTGTTTTCGGTACCCGATTAAATGAATCGTAGGGAACCCGAAAGGGGTGTTTTATGTGTTATGTTAGTATATGTGTTGCTTGTAATATTTATGTAATACCATGTCTATCTAATTGTTATTAAAAATGAATGTAAGGAAATATGCATGCTTAAAATATGAGTTAGGAAGATTGAGGAAACCTTACCCCAAAACAAAATGGTATAATTCTAGGTTGTGAATAGAATTGTGATAGTAACTCTGGATGGCGACGCTCGTGCATCCGTGACGAGATTGGCCTAGAGGAGAGTGAGACACTAGTGTGGAACATGTGTGTGAACCTTTGTGTTCTTTGAGAAAAGGCGTTTCTGGCCTTAAGGCATTGTGACCTTGTGATTGTCGAATACAATCGCGTTTGTGTGTGTGATCACATAATCGTAACCGGTTATTTTTGTGAGTACGTTTCATGGGTCTCGAGCTCCTCTGAAACATGTGCACGACTACTTGGCAGGTTTGATTCCCGCGTGCAGTACGAATGGCGCTCAGGGAGCGTATGCTTGTGACGATTTATGGCCCGTGTGAAGCGACGGTTCATAACGGTTTATGGCCCGTAGAACCCGAATCCATTCGTATGTCAAGTAGGTTACCAGGATCCATGACTCGGGTCGACTTCTAGACGTAGAAGCGGACGGGAAAAGGGGATGCCTTGGTGTGGTTACCGATTAGTGATATTGTGAGTTGATGAACTCATGACATGTTTCCATATAGTGTGAGATTGTGAGAGTGTGAACTCAAAGTCATTCCCCTTCCCCTTGACTTGAGTTAGGATTGATAGAACCTTGTACAGCCGAGAGAATCTATTGGATAGGGAACTCACTGAGATTTGATGTATCTCACCCCACTATAGTTGCTATATTTCAGGTGCAGGTTTGGTTACAAGTAGAGCAATGCAGAGATGTTTCAAGAGAAGCTTAGTTAAGCTTTTTCTGCTGTGTATTATTTTGTTGTATACAATTGAGGATATTGTATATTATTCCTCGATTTTTATTTTTGGCAAGTTTCCATGACTTGTGCCATGTATTGTAGTTATGTTTTAGAAATGGACAAGTATGTGAACTATGCCATTAGGTACTTTTGATGTGTCAGTACCAAATAAAATGCTTGTATGATATTATTCTAGATATATATTATACAGGTCGTTACAGTAGGTATCAGAGCAGGTCGTGTCCTCGACCTAGCCTTGAAACATCATAAGTAAGTCTATTCCTGCCTCTTAAGTGTGTCTTGCCGTCATGAAACTTAATATCATACTATGTAGTGTTGGGTCTGATCAACCTAATGCTATGTATGTGATAGGTAGAATCATGGTTGAGCGACCACGAGGACCCCGAAGTGTTGTCGGAACTTGTGCTGGGAAGGGAGGCTCAAGCTAAGAGTTAGTAGTGAAGAGTTTTGGTCAGCTTAGTGAGGTGTTAGGAGACGTTGTGCTTAGGAAGCATGGAATGAATGAGCGGTGAGTTGTTAAGCAATCCTTTGGAATTGATGGAGTCCGAAAGTTAGGGATCTCTATTGGATGATTGGATAAGGAAGTTCGGCTTTCATGGGAATCTAAATTAGTAGAGAAGTGTGAAGGAACAATACGATGTGTTTACATGATTCAAGTATAATAAGTATGTGCCAGACGAAGAGTAAGAGATAAATAGTGTGGCTTCAGATATGAAGAGAGATTAAGTTCAAGGTATTAAATCAAGATTTCTGTATTCAGTAAGAGACCAATTTGGAATTGTTAAATTACCCAAGGAACAGTATGAGGTATTGTGTTGGGGAAAGAATGAGCTTGAGTGAGTAACAGAAAGCGTAGTGATACGGACCGGAAGAAGTTTGTGTTAAGAAACAGAGTAGGTACCTTGGATTTTAGGGAATCGTAGTAAGATGGTTTTATATTTGGACCTAAGAGGATTACAAAGGGAAGCGAAGTAAACAAGGTGGGGGAAGCGGTATCGATGGTATGTTAAGAGGAAGTAACAACGGAATGTGTTTTGGACGAGTGTGCGATGGAATTTTAAGGTGTTGATGAACCTATAGTTAAAGGAAGTGTATTTAGGGGTGGTTCACTGGAGAGGAACTCAAATAGTATGACGTAGAATGAGAAGAGTTACACCTTGGTATTAAGAACAAGCGTAGTAGTAGCACCGTAGTCACAAATATACGTAAGGGATTCTTATTCTTGAGACAAGTGTGAAGGGACGTACTTTGTGGAACAGTGAGTACTGTATTTTCAGAGGCAAGATTGTGATAAGTCAACAAAATGCAGACAAGGACTTATTACAGAATTAGTGTAAATCATGGAACGGTTTATACCAGAAGAGTTTTATAAAACGTGTATGAGAATTGTGGGTTGCGAGTCTTCTATTAAGTAATTTGGGGTACAATGAATGGTGGTGAAGGGTAAGAAATCTCGGTGAATGTGTGCGAAGTGATGAAAAGGTTCTTCAAGAGGATGCATTACTCCGATCTATTTTCAAGTGTAGAGAACTTCTGTAATTGTGAATAATCGGATTATTAGGAATCTACCCTTTTGTTGGACTAAGATCGTGGTTGTTTTAATTCTCACCAAGGAGTTCAAGTGAGAGAAGAAGGCAGTATGCTGGTTATGGGATGTCCATCGTTTCGTGGTACCGTGTAATAGTTGCGTGTTTGGTTTTGCTTATGGACAACTCAAGTATGAGTGTGGCTAAAAACCCTAAGGTGTCGTCATTATTGGTTTTCCGATAGTGTAGTTGGTTGAGCAGAAAGAATGAACTATCCCGCTGAAGTCTTGTAGTGTGACCGCTTCAGGATTTGGAATTTTTCCTGTCACTTGGTTGGAGTGTGTCTTCAGAATGTTTTGACTTTGTCGGTTTTACCTTGAGTGGATCGTGGTTAGTAAATGTTACCCAAGTTAAGGAGCCACAAGTTGAGAATGGTATTGTGGGTTAGAACATACCGGATGGATGGTTTTGGGTAGGGATGGCTTTGAATTAAAGGAAATTGTTTATTTTCAACTTCTACAGCAGTGTTAACCGATTAACGCTATGTGGTTAACCGATTAACCTCGGACGAGTAATCGATTCACATGTGTGTAAACTGTGAAATCCCTTAAGAACCATCATCTGCGTTTTGTTACCTTAGGTTGCTCCGAATGGAGAGTATTGTGCGAATGGAAAACGGGATTGCAAGTAAATGAAAGACAGAATTGTGTTTTGGACTCGGAACTTATGTAAAGGTGTTGCGTAGTTGACCATTTGCCAGACGACAAGGGAATTTACCTTTGAGGAAGTAACCTTGTGAATTGGTGAGTGGTGTGGAAACTCACAAGTGTACCCTGGATGGGTTGAGTTTTGATAAGTAGTGATTTGTATATGTTTGAAGTTCCGTGATGGTGTTACATGTGATTGATTGAGCCCTTGAATTAACAAGAAACCTTGAGCAAGTCGGAAACTTGTAAGAAGAATTAATGGGGAGTGTGGAAACTAGAAACGAAAGTTGTAATCTACTTCGGATGAATTATTCCAAGTTTGGAATGGATTGGGAGTTGTGTATGTTATGGTGGTAGCAGTGTAACTCCTGTGTCTTTATCGTCTGGAGAGTGTTGGACAGATGTTATAATATTGTGTGTTGGCAAAGAAATTGTTCTACCATAGGACGCCAGTAAGTTTCTTGTACCATTGGTTAGTAAGGACCCCATTGGATAAGTGTGTTCTCCATGGACTATTAGCTGCTTAGTTGTGCTTAAGAATTCGTGGTATTCCACAGTTAGTTTTGTTTGGATTTGCACAGTGGAAGGTGACAGACGAAAGAGTTCAGTCAGAATTCGAGATTTGAAAGTTTGTTGCTTATAAGTGTGAGGATAAGAAGATCTCGTTCGAAGTGTGTTACCTTTTGGTATGCCACAAAAGGAATGGAATATTGGATTTAATGAGTACCTGGTATAGCGTCACACCAGATGGAACTGGTGAAGAAGTCGTTGACTAATTATGAAGTGGTTGTGGATGTTGAAAGATTTATGAAAGGATAAGTCGTCAGAAATTGCATGGGGATAAGAAATCACTGAATTACCTCACGAGGATGTGATGAGTGTTTGTTATCCTAAACCAAGATAAGGTGTTACAGTTTTGTTTTGTGACTCGGTAGAGGGATGTAAAAGGGTACATTCTTTCTGAAGTAAGATGCGACTAAGTGTTTTGTAAGGAATAACAGCTGAACTAGGGGAAAAAGCTAAGTTCGAAGTTAACCCAATATTGGGATAAGAGTAAGACTAAGGAACCGAAGTTTGATAATTTGTGAAAAATAAGGATTTTGGTCTGTGAAGTTAAGTTAGAATTGGAATACGTCAGAAATTTGAACGGAAGTAAAGTTCAGTGTGAATCTAAGACCAGGATACAAGTTGGGGTAATTGCCGAGTAGAGGAAATTCGGGGGCGAATTTCAATTTAAGGGGGGGAGAGTGTAATACCCCGTATTATCTAAATGCTCAATTGAATATCAGATGAGATCAGATGAGTATCTATGTGCTATATTTTTGGTAAATTTGATTAATGGAATATTCTAAGTATTTTAAGTATTATCAATTGGGATCAATAGAGCAACTAGTGGACTCTGAATAGATCAATTATTTATTAAAAGAGACGGATTAATATTTATTAATCCGGGAAGGTAATTTTATGGTAATTCTAATAATTAAACAATTGTGTTGAGACGACAAAATATCAATAGGAGATATTTCCCCTGCTGGATTTATATTATATATTAATGATTATGTATATATATATATATATATATATATATATATAAGAAAAAGAAGAAAACAAGGAAGTAGAAGAAGAAGAAAAGAAGAAAAGAGAGAAAGTGGAGGAAGAGGAAGAAGAGTGAGAAGCTGGATCATCATCTTCTTCAAACTCCTCTTCGATTATCAGGTGGGTTCTAGATAGAGACTTTAGTTGTAGAGTTTCATGAATTTTAGAGTTAAGTGGATATTGTGAGAAAACGATTTAATCTTGCTAAAATCATGAATCTAACTGATGGAATTCGATATAAACTGCGTAGCATACTTGTTAATTATGTGGGAACATATTTTGATTGACATATTGTGCTTGGGAAGTGTTTAGATGAGAATTGGAGAGGTTTTGGGGTGAAATTCGTAACGGGTACAATGCAGGAAAAATTCTGGGTTTCGCTGCCCATACGCGTATCAGGCAAGGCAATACGCGTATTGGGTTGGGCAATACGCGTATGGCAAGGGAGGATTATAGGCATTACGCGTATGGGAGTGGGCAATACGCGTATGGAGTGAGGCAATATGCGTATTGGTTTGTCAGTGGAATTTTTAGGGAGTTTTGGTCTCTGCCCATACGCGTATCATTTTGGGCAATACGCGTATGGATGGGCGAGTGAGCAAGGCAATACGCGTATGGCCAGAGTGATTGCAGAATTTTATCTTTTCACGATCTCTTTCCCGATTTCGCGTCCGCTACCGTAACTTTTGATCCGTAACTCGGATTGAGACGTTCTTGGTACCGTTAGAAAGCCACGACGACCCTCTACCCGATAAATAGTGAAAATATTGAGTATGATGTGGGATAAATCATTTGGTGGAAAATGAATGAAATAATGTTTATGTGATATGTTGAATTCCATATCTTTTGGATCGTAAATCCGATCGAGGCATATTTGTAGCCGATGTAAAGCTGTGGAAATATCCTACGGGATAACAGTGAAAAGTATTTGTTTTCGGTACCTAATTAAATGAATTGTAGGGAACCCGAAAGGGGTGTTTTATGTGTTATGTTAGTATATGTGTTGCTTGTAATACTTACGTAATACCATGTCTATCTAATTATTATTAAAAATGAATGTAAGGAAATATGCATCCTTAAAATATGAATTAGGAAGAGTGAGGAAACCTTACCCCAAAACAAAATGGTATAATTCTAGGTTGTGAATAGAATTGTGATAGTAACTCTGGATGGCGACACTCGTGCATCCGTGATGAGATTGGCCTAAAGGAGAGTGAGACACTAGTGTGGAACATGTGTGTGAACCTTTGTGTTCTTTGAGAAAAGGCGTTTCTGGCCTTAAGGCATTGTGGCCTTGTGATTGTCGAATACAATCGCGTTTGTGTGTGTGATCACGTAATCGTAATCGGTTATTTTTGTGAGTACGTTTCATGGGTCTCGAGCTCCTCTGAAACATGTGCACGACTATTTGGCAGGTTTGATTCCCGCGTGCAGTACGAATGGCGCTCAGGGAGCGTATGCTTGTGACGGTTTATGGCCCGTGTGAAGCGACGGTTCATAACGGTTTATGGCCCGTAGAACCCGAATCCATTCGTATGTCAAGTAGGTTACCAGGATCCATGACTCGGGTCGACTTCTAGACGTAGAAGCGGACGGGAAAAGGGGATGCCTTGGTGTGGTTACCAATTAGTGATATAGTGAGTTGATGAACTCATGACATGTTTCCATATAGTGTGAGATTGTGAGAGTGTGAACTCAAAGTCATTCCCCTTCCCCTTGACTTGAGTTAGGATTGATAAAACCTTGTACAGCCGAGAGAATCTATAGGATAGGGAACTCACTGAGATTTGATGTATCTCACCCCACTATAGTTGCTATATTTCAGGTGCAGGTTTGGTTACAAGTAGAGCAATGCAGAGATGTTTCAAGAGAAGCTTAGTTAAGCTTTTTCCGCTGTGTATTATTTTGTTGTATACAATTGAGGATATTGTATATTATTCCTAGATTTTTATTTTTGGCTAGTTTCCATGACTTATGTCATGTATTGTAGTTATGTTTTAGAAATGGACAAGTATGTGAACTATGCCATTAGGCACTTTTGATGTGTCAGTACCAAATAAAATGCTTGTATGATATTATTCTAGATATATATTATACAGGTCGTTACAGTTGGTATTAGAGCAGGTCGTGTCCTCGACCTAGCCTTGAAACATCATAAGTAAGTCTATTCCTGCATCTTAAGTTTGTCTTGCCGTCATGAAACTTAATATCATACTATGTAGTGTTGGGTCTGATCAACCTAATGCTATGTATGTGATAGGTAGAATCATGGTTGAGCGACCACGAGGACCCCGAAGTGTTGTCGGAACTTGTGCTGGGAAGGGAGGCTCAAGCTAAGAGTTAGTAGTGAAGAGTTTTGGTCAGCTCAGTGAGGTGTTAGGAGACGTTGTGCTTAGGAAGCATGGAATGAATGAGCGGTGAGTTGTTAAGCAATCCTTTGGAAATGATGGAGTCCGAAAGTTAGGGATCTCTATTGGACGATTGGATAAGGAAGTTCGGCTTTCATGGGAATCTAAATTAGTAGAGAAGTGTGAAGGAACACTAGGATATGTTTACATGATTCAAGTATAATAAGTATGTGCCGGACGAAGAGTAAGAGATAAATTGTGTGGCTTCAGATATGAAGAGAGATTAAGTTCAAGGTATTAAATCAAGATTTCTGTATTCAGTAAGAGACCAATTTGGAATTGTTAAATTACCCAAGGAACATTATGAGGTATTGTGTTGGGGAAAGAATGAGCTTCAGTGAGTAACAGAAAGTGTAGTGATACGGACCGGAAGAAGTTTGTGTTAAGAAACAGAGTAGGTACCTTGGATTTTAGGGAATCGTAGTAAGATGGTTTTATATTTGGACCTAAGAGGATTACAAAGGGAAGCGAAGTAAATGCGGTGGGGGAAGCGGTATCGATGGTATGTTAAGAGGAAGCAACAACGGAATGTGTTTTGGACGAGTGTGCGATGGAATTTTAAGGTGTTGATGAACCTATAGTTAAAGGAAGTGTATTTAGGGGTGGTTCACCGGAGAGGAACTCAAATAGTATGACGTAGAATGAGAAGAGTTACACCTTGGTATTAAGAACAAGCGTAGTAGTAGCACCATAGTCACAAATGTACGTAAGGGATTCTTATTCTTGAGACAAGTGTGAAGGGACGTACTTTGTGGAACAGTGAGTACTGTATTTTTAGAGGAAAGATTGTGATAAGTCAACAAAAAGCAGACAAGGACTTATTACAGAATTAGTGTAAATCATGGAACGATTTATACCAGAAGAGTTTTGTAAAACGTTGATGAGAATTGTGGGTTGCGAGTCTTCTATTAAGTAATTTGGGGTACAATGAATGGTGGTGAAGGGTAAGAAATCTCGGTGAATGTGTGCAAAGTGATGAAAAGGTTCTTCAAGAGGATGCATTACTCCGATCTATTTTCAAGTGTAGAGAACTTCTGTAATTGTGAATAATCGGATTATTAGGAATCTACCCTTTTGTTGGACTAAGATCGTGGTTGTTTTAATTCTCACCAAGGAGTTCATGTAAGAGAAGAAGGTAGTATGCTTGTTATGGGATGTCCATCGTTTCGTGGTACCGTGTAACAGTTGCGTGTTTGGTTTTGCTTATAGACAACTCAAGTATGAGTGTGGCTAAAAACCCTAAGGTGTCGTCATTATTGGTTTTTCGATAGTGTAGTTGGTTGAGCAGAAAGAATGAACTATCCCGCTAAAGTCTTGTAGTGTGACCGCTTCAGGATTTGGAATTTTGCCTGTCACTTGGTTGGAGTGTGTCTTCAGAATGTTTTGACTTTGTCGGTTTTACCTTGAGTGGATCGTGGTTAGTAAATGTTACCCAAGTTAAGGAGCCACAAGTTGAGAATGGTATTGTGGGTTAGAACAAACCGGATGGATGGTTTTGGGTAGGGATGGCTTTGAATTAAAGGAAATTGTTTATTTTCAACTTCTACAGCAGTGTTAACCGATTAACGCTATGTGGTTAACCGATTAACCTCGGACGTGTAATCGATTCACATGTGTGTAAATTGTGAAATCCCTTAAGAACCATCATCTGCGTTTTGTTACCTTAGGTTGCTCCGAATGGAGAGTATTGTGCGAATGGAAAACGGGATTGCAAGTAAATGAAAGACAGAATTGTGTTTTGGACTCGGAACTTGTGGAAAGGTGTTGCGTAGTTGACCATTTGCCAGACGACAAGGGAATTTACCTTTGAGGAAGTAACCTTGTGAATTGGTGAGTGGTGTGGAAACTCACAAGTGTACCCTGGATGGGTTGAGTTTTGATAAGTAGTGATTGTATATGTTTGAAGTTCCGTGATGGTGTTACATGTGATTGATTGAGCCCTTGAATTAACAAGAAACCTTGAGCAAGTCGGAAACCTGTAAGAAGAATTAATGGGGAGTGTGGAAACTAGAAACGAAAGTTGTAATCTACTTTGGATGAATTATTCCAAGTTTGGAATGGATTGGGAGTTGTGTATGTTATGGTGGTAGCAGTGTAACTCCTGTGTCTTTATCGTCTGGAGAGTGTTGGACAGAAGTTATAATATTGTGTGTTGGCAAAGAAATTGTTCTACCATAGGACTCCAGTAAGTTTCTTGTACCATTGGTTAGTAAGGACCCCATTGGATAAGTGTGTTCTCCATGGACTATTAGCTGCTTAGTAGTGCTTAAGAATTCGTGGTATTCCACTGTTAGTTTTGTTTGGATTTGCACAGTGGAAGGTGACAGACGAAAGAGTTCAGTCAGAATTCGAGATTTAAAAATTTGTTGCTTATAAGTGTGAGGATAAGAAGATCTCGTTCGAAGTGTGTTACCTTTTGGTATGCCACAAAAGGAATGGAATATTGGATTTAATGAGTACCTGGTACAGCGTCAGACCAGATGGAACTGGTGAAGAAGTCGTTGACTAATTATGAAGTGGTTGTGGATGTTGAAAGATTTATGAAAGGATAAGTCGTCAGAAATTGCATGGGGATAAGAAATCACTGAATTACCTCACGAGGATGTGATGAGTGTTTGTTATCCTAAACCAAGATAAGGTGTTATAGTTTTGTTTTGTGACTCGGTAGAGGGATGTAGAAGGGTACATTCTTTCTGAAGTAAGATGCGACTAAGTGTTTTGTAAGGAATAACAGATGAACTAGGGGAAAGAGCTAAGTTTGAAGTTAACCCAATATTGGGATAAGAGTAAGACTAAGGAACCGAAGTTTGATAATTTGTGAAACATAAGGATTTTGGTCTGTGAAGTTAAGTTAGAATTGGAATACGTCATAAATTTGAACGGAAGTAAAGTTCAGTGTGAATCTAAGACCAGGATACAAGTTGGGGTAATTGCCGAGTAGAGGAAATTCGGGGGCGAATTTCAATTTAAGGGGGGAGAGTGTAATACCCCGTATTATCTAAATGATCAATTGAATATCATATGAGATCAGATGAGTATCTATGTGCTCTATTTTTGGTAAATTGGATTAATGGAATATTCTAAGTATTTTAAGTATTATCAATTGGGATCAATAGAGCAACTAGTGGACTCTGAATAGATCAATTATTTATTAAAAGAGACGGATTAATATTTATTAATCCGGGAAGGTAATTTTATGGTAATTCTAATAATTGATCAATTGGGTTGAGACGACAAAATATCAATTGGAGATATTTCCCCCTGCTGGATTTATATTATATATTAATGATTATGTATATATATAAGAAAAAGAAGAAAACAAGGAAGTAGAAGAAGAAGAAAAGAAGAAAAGAGAGAAAGTGGAGGAAGAGGAAGAAGAGTGAGAAGCTCGATCATCATCTTCTTCAAACTCCTCTTCGATTATCAGGTGGGTTCTAGATAGAGACTTTAGTTGTAGAGTTTCATGAATTTTAGAGTTAGGTGGATATTGTGAGAAAACGATTTAATCTTGCTAAAATCATGAATCTAACTGTTGGAATTCGATATAAACTGCGTAGCATACTTGTTAATTATGTGGGAACATATTTGGATTGACATATTGTGCTTGGGAAGTGTTTAGATGAGAATTGGAGAGGTTTTGGGGTGAAATTCGTAACGGGTACAATGCAGGAAAAATTCTAGGTTTCGCTGCCCATACGCGTATCAGGCAAGGCAATACACGTATTGGGCTGGGCAATACACGTATGGCAAGGGAGGATTATAGGCATTACGCGTATGGGAGTGGGCAATACGCGTATGGAGTGAGGCAATACGCGTATTGGTTTGTTAGTGGAATTTTTAGGGAGTTTTGGTCTCTGCCCATACGCGTATCACTTTGGGCAATACGCGTATGGATGGGCGAGTGAGCAAGGCAATACGCGTATGGCTCAGGGCAATACGCGTATGGCCAGAGTGATTGCAGATTTTTATCTTTTCACGATCTCTTTCCCGATTTCGCGTCCGATGCCGTAACTTTTGATCCTTAACTCGGATTGAGACGTTCTTGGTACCGTTACATTCAATCATATTTTCATAATTTAATAAAATAAATATCCAAAAATTTATTACAAACTTAATACAACAATATCAATACTGTTAGACGATGGCTAGGATCTAGAAGGGGGGGTTGAATAGATCCCACAATTTTATACACGCAAATGGTGTTCCAAAATTGGTTTTAAAACATTTTTACGGAAGCGACCACTGAATCACACGTCTACAACGAACCTCTACTAAAAGGATCGGATATGCACGACGATATAGGGAATGATACGACGGAAGAGAAAGATATAGATCAATCAACAAAAACTAAACGCAATCAACCAAGTTTCGCTTACTTGATGTTTATCCAATTACCAACAAGATAGGTCGACAAAAATTAATCGCAAATAACCTTCGATTTTGCGCTTAATCAATTTATCGAACACTCGACGTGCGCGAACACGCCAAGTGCAGATTTCCAAATAATGTGAATGTAAAGCTGATTCCAAATACAATCCAAGAGATTGTATCAATTTACAATGTACTTTTTCAGCTCTAAATTACACTATGTCAGAAATTTTCGATTAATTGATACTTCACAAATTCGATTAATATTAAAACGTAAAAGAGTAGGGAAAGAGAGAACAAACACGATTTGATTAGGCAATTCCCCAATCGTCCTCGCTATGGGTACCTCTGCCCCCAATTTCGAACATGGAATTGAGATATATATATATATATATATATATATATATATATATATATATATATATATATATATATATATATATATTCTGTTTGCAAATTTTGTACAAGAGAAAACTGAACAATCAAACCCTCAAATGTCTTTGATGTCGATGCAAAGTCTTCTCTCCCCTTGATTCAAGATGAATCAAGTGCTTCGAATTTGGTCAAACAAATCACCGTCTCACGCTACTAGATTGAAAGAACCCACCGCTCTTCAATCACATTCACTCGGTCGATTTCGATCTTCCACAATTCGAACCCAAATCTTTCTCGTACGATCCTCCGATTTTAGCTACTAAACTGAACCGAACACCCCGTTCTTCAGTTACCTTCACACAGCTGAATCCTTGTAGAGAAACCGATTTGTGCAAAAACCCCCAAAATCACCCGGATTCTTGGAGGACAAAACTAGATGCTTTATTCAAGAAACACCTACTGATTCTCAACCCACACAAAGGATATAACACCTATGTCTGAACGTTATCACTTCACACAATACAAGACACTAACAAAAATGATTATGTGTAATTGCTAGAGATCACAATGTTGAAGATAAAGATGAAGAGAAAAAACAGTATCTATTTTCACGTTTCTTATTACTTGGTAAAAAGAGATGAATCCCCTATATATAATGCAAGAATAACCAACTAAAATGAAATAACAACAAAAACACAAAAAACAGAATGCAGAAAAACAGTCCAGACCAGCGAAGGGTCGACCGCTCACTAAATGAGGGTCGGCGGGAGCTAACCCGTGAAGGTATCTATGCAGAATAATTAACTGTGCGTCGACCGCCCATCACCTTGCGTCGACGCAAAGACGCTGAATTCGTAGAAATACAAAACCCAGAAGCATGCGTCGACCGCAAGCATCAGGGAGGTCAGCGTGCGCTAACCCGACTATTTCCCAAGAAACTGACACAGCTGCATGAGTCGACTCATGCTTAGCTTTGGTCAACTCAAAACCTGTAAAAGCTCATAAATGCATTTTTCTGCACATTTTGACCAGCTAAGACTCGATTCATGCACACCAAGCATTAATACCATGATCATGCACATCTAGAAATTGTGTAGACCTCTTCCTCTGTGTTTAGACACATGAATATCAATGGTTAAATGCAATGTGACCGACAACGAAGTGATACCGTCCAAATTACAAACTAAAGACTATCCTACTTGTTGACATCATTAAAACAAAACTAGATGAAAAACACGCAGCCCTCACATACTCCCCCTTTTTTATGATGGCAACATTTTCTGTCTTTCTCTTGATTTGTAATTTGAAGACTCCCCATATCTTTGTGAGGTCTTTAAACATTCAATTTAGATCAATTTCTGCTGCTAGTAGATGTATCCTTCTCCCCCTTTGACAACATCAAAAAGAGAAATAGAAGGCGGTCAAAGATAGAGCATCATAAAATGGAACGATCCACTCAACAATTTGCACACAGATACACTAACAGTCATCCACCTATAATGAAGTTAATGCTAGGATAAGAATGGATAAATACGACACACTAGATGCAAACAGAATACATTCCATAGTAGTAGAAAGAGCAACATAGTCCATAAATAAAGCTAAACAAAACAGCCTGCAAGGAATCCTCCCCTTAAATTGATGGCCTCTTCCTCTGAAGGGTTGTCCTTGTGGTGGAGGGAATGGCTTTTCCTCTAGGTACTGATTAAGGTTAATTTGAGAAAATGGACCATTCTTGAGTCAACCAAGTATAAAATGAAAAAATCATGTCTTTATCTACTTATGCACCAATACATGATAAATAAACATGCTAACACAAAAATCAAACATTCAAATGAATAAGGTGTGCTTAAATGTGTAATAAACATCATTTTCAACATTCAACATGGTACATATATTTAAGAGAGACTTATGAACCGGAACGATATTACCTTAATCATGATTGACGATGAGAGCCCTCACATATAGCTCAATAACTCTTTGCATTGTTAGTTAAAAACATAAACAAGCATATATATATATATATATATATATATATATATATATATATATATATATATATATGTGTGAAGAATTATCAAACACGATCCGAGATGTCGAGAACGCCTAGTTCTCTAGGATATGAAAGAAAGGCTCTGTAGCTAGTGGTTTTGTAAAGATGTTAGCAAGTTGATTTTTATTATCAACATCCTCAAAGACCACATCACCTTTCTTAACATGCACCCGAAGGAAGTGATGACGTATTTCAATATGCTTGGTGCGTGAATGTAACACGAGGTTCTTAGTTAGGTTAATAGCACTAGTGTTATCGTATAGAATAGGAATACGCTCAAGCTTTAAATTGAAATCGAGCAATTGTTGCTTAAGCCATAGGACTTGAGCACAACAACTGCCGGCGGTAATGTATTCTGCCTCGGCTGTTGACAAAGGCAACGAAAACCTGTTTCTTGCTATGCCAACTCACCAAGGAATTTACAAAAAAGTGACACGTACCACTAGTACTTTTCCTATCCGATTAGCACCCGGCAAAGTCAGAATCGGAATAGCCAACTAGGGAACAAACACTACCTTTAGAATACCACAACCCATACTTTGGAGTACCAGAAAGGTATCGAAGTATGCGCTTAACTGCTTTTAAGTGGGATTCCTTGGGATGTGCTTGATGCCTCGCACATATGCATACACTGAACATAATGTCGGGTCGTGATGCGGTAAGATAAAGAAGAGATCCAATTATACCTTGATACTTCTTTACCTCTACATCTTTACCATTTTTGTTACGATCAAGATTATCACAAGTAGGCATAGGAGTATCTATTGCCTTGCAGTTTAGCATGTCGAAACGTTTGAGAAGCTCAAGATAATATTTCGTTTGACTCACGAATGTGCCCTCTAGGAGTTGTTTGATTTGCAATCTGAGGAAATAGTTGAGCTCCCCCATCATGCTCATTTCATACCCCCTGCATCAAACTAGAAAACTCCTTGACCAAGGTCATGTTAGTAGACCCGAAGATAATATCGTCAACATAAATTTGTATCAAAATTAAATGTTTTCGTTGACGTTTAATAAAGTTCCCTCTTGAATACCCTTGATCAAGTAAAAATTTGGTTAGACATTCATACCAAGCCCTAGGGGCTTCTTTAAGTCCGTACAAAGCACGTTTAAGTTTGTAGAGATGATCAGGATATTCATGGGATTCAAAACCCGGAGGTTGGGCTACATAAACCTCTTCATTGATGTACCCGTTAAGGAAAGCACTTTTAACATCCATCTGAAATAGTTTAAAATTTTTAGTGCAAGCATAAGCAAGTAAAAGGTGTATAACCTTGAGTCGGGCAACCGACGCATAAGTTTCCTCATAGTCAATTCCTTCCTCTTGGTTATACCCTTGCGCTACAAGCCGCGCTTTGTTTCGTGTTATAACTCCATTTTCATCAAGTTTATTCCTAAACACCCACCGGGTGCCGATTACTCGATGACCTCGCGAAGGGGGGACAAGGTCCCAAACCTCATTTCTCCTGAATTGATTTAGTTCATCTTGCATTGATAAAAACCAATGCTCATCGAGTAATGCCTCCTTTGCATTTTTAGGTTCAACTTGTGACACAAAAGCGGAGTAATAACAAAAGTTACTAAGTTTAGAGCGGGTGGTTACTCCCTTAGATATGTCACCGATGATATTGTCAATTGGATGGTCTTTGGAAGACTTTCATGCTGGAGGAAGGTCATTTTCATTAGTTGGATGATCCTCCTCACTCTTCATAGGTTGGTGATCCTTTTCATCCTCAATACGCACTGCTTCAGGCTGACCAGTTCCTTTATCAGTGTCCTTGAGTATGTCTTCTAAAGATACACCTGCACCATGAAAAGAACTACCTTCTCCAACATTTTTCGGATAAGACTCATCAAAAGTAATGTGTACCGACTCTTCAACAATTTGTAACCTTTTATTATAAATTCATTAAACTTTACTTGACTGAGAGTATCCAAGAAAAATACCCTCGTCGGCCTTGGCATCAAACTTACCAAGTGTCTCTTTTCCATTGTTTAACACGAAACACTTGCAACCAAAGACATGAAGGTGAGAGATATTTGGCTTACGCCCTTTTAAAAGCTCATACGGTGTCTTGTTTAGAATAGGCCGAATGAGCACCCTATTCAAAACGTAACAAACCGTACTAATAGCGTCGGCCCAAAAGTATTTTGGAAGTCCACTTTCATTGATCATAGTCCTTCCAAGTTCCTCCAAAATTCTATTTTTACGTTCCACCACCCCATTTTGTTGAGGGGTACGTGGTGCGGAAAAATTATGTTCAATTCCATGGGATTCACAAAATGCTTCAAACAAATGATTTTCAAACTCACCCCCATGATCACTTCGAATTGACACAATGTTCGTGTTTAACTTGTTTTGAGATAACTTAGCAAAATTTTCAAAGGCCGAAAAGGTATCACTCTTATTTGCTAAGAAAATAGTCCAGCAAAACCTAGAAAAGTCATCGACTATTACAATACCATAATAGTTACCACCTAGGCTTTTAACCCTAGATGGTCTAAAGAGGTCCATATGGAGGAGCTCAAGGGGTCTCATAGTTGAAACGATGTTTTTAGATTTAAATGAGATCCTTGTTTGCTTCCCCATTTGACAAGCATCACAAAGGTAATCCTTTGTGAATTTGATTTTGGGCAAATCGATGACTAGGTCTTTAGAGACTATTTTGTTAAGCAAATAAAAATTGATATGAGCCAACCGTCTATGCCACAACCATGAATCTTCATTCATAGTGACTAGACACTTGTCTCCATTCAACGATACCTCATTTAAGCCTAGCATATAGACATTATTCACCCTCATGCCCTTAAACACATCCTTTTTGTCACTATCTTCAACTATGCAACAATCTTTTGAAAACGATACTTTATAATTCTTGTGACATAGTTGACTAATACTTAAAAGGTCGTGTCTAAGGCCTTCCACAAGAATCACATCAGAGATAGTAGTAGATGAGGGGTTACCTACGCTACCTTTGCTGAGAATCTGTCCCTTATTGTTATCTCCGTAGGTGACAAACCCCTTTTTTCTTCGCCACAAAGTCGATGAAAAGAGATATGTCTCCTGTCATATGTCTTGAGCAGCCACTATCCAGAACCCATCTTATTTCGGTGGTCTCAAGACTTTGTACCTATAAAATAATCAAGGGAGAGTAGGTACCCAATTCTCATTGGGTCCTTTATGGTGAGTGAAACCAAGATCGCACTTGGGCAACCATTGATAAATGCCTTTTGGAACAAGAAATCTTCTAAAACGACATTTAGCAATAGTATGACCAGGCTTGCTACAATATAGGCAATTACGGTTCATTTGGAATTTACCTTTGCTATCTCTATCTTGAATCACATACGTATACCTTTGATACGGATTATTCATACTTTCTCGATAATGTGATCGATCGATAGCAAATGTAACTTTAGGCTTAAGAGCCTTGTCTAATTTGGCCTTAAGGATTCTCACCTCTTTTTGCCAAATATGACAAGTATCATAGCCCCAATTGAACCATGGAGGCTTGTTCTCATCAATTTTAGCTTTTGATGTATCCACCATGGAGTTTTTAAGAGCTTCTAATTCCTTTTCGGAATCGAAAACCTTTTTCTCCAAGTGTGAAAAAATCTTTTTGTTCGAGGCTAAGCGTTGAAAAACTTCCTTAGCCTCATGGTGTAACATATCAAAAGCTTTTTGTAATTCTAAATGAGACATATTATTAGAGTAATCGTATTTAGAGTGTTTTACCTCTTTCTTCTTGTTTGGATGTGCCGTAAGACAAATATTGATGGATTCACTTTCATCACTTGAGCTGTCATCTTTTTTTTACTCGCTATCGCTATCCCAAGCGATGTATGCTCGTCTAGATTTATTTGACTTTTTGTGTTGACGACTCTTATCCTTATCCTTGTCTTTCTTGAGTGATGGACAATCCGGCTTGTAATGCCCGGACTTTCCACATTTGAAACAAGACCCTCTTGACTTGCCACTCTTATTGCCTTCTAAATTTGATGAGAGTTTTATCCGAGTGCTGAATTTCATTCTTTCGAATGTACCTATTGTATCTTTTCACAAAAAACCTCATGCATCACTCGAGTCATCATCTTCATCATTGTTGGTTTCACTGTCACTTTGCTCTTGAGATGTGTACTTTGAACAAGAAGCCTTAAGAGCGATCGATTTCTTTTCCGTTTCCTCTGTTTTCTCTTTCTTTACATTCTTCTCATGTTTTTCCAAGTTGATGAGCACTTGCTCATGTTCATCGAGTTTGCCAAATAGTTTCGTGAGGTCTAGAGTAGCTAGATTATTGGCCTCCTTGATCGCGGTGACCTTCGGCTACCATTCCCTGTTAAGACACCTCAAAATCTTATTAGTAGCAACCTCGTTGGGAATCGGTTTACCAAGCACATGCAATTTGTTGATTATATGAGTAAATCGTTTTTGCATATCTGTAATGGTTTCCCCTTGCTTCATGTAAAAAAGATCGAACTCTTGTGTTAGTGTGTTGATTCGGGCCATTTTCACATCATTAGTGCCTTCGTGGGCTACTTGTAAAGCATCCCACATGGCTTTGGCCGTTTCACAATGAGAGACTCGATAATATTCGTCAACTCCCAAAGAGGAGATCAAAATATTTCGAGCCTTCTAGTCATAGCTGTACTTTTTCTCGTCCTCCTCATTCCATTGTGCTTCGGGTTTGGGAATGACAACACCTTCTGCATTGGTCATGGTAATTTCCATAGGACCATTTAAAATGACATTTCAAACCTTCCGATCAATGGAATTTATATGGACGCGCATACAATCCTTCCAGTAGCTATAATTCTCGTCTGTAAAAACTGGAGCTCTATTATAAGCCCCTTTAGGTCCGTTCGCCATATTCCAAGAAGTTTTACCGAAGCACCAGATAAACCAGGCTCTGATACCACTTGTTAGACGATGGCTAGGATCTAGAAGGGGGGTTGAATAGATCCCACAATTTTATACACGCAAATGGTGTTCCAAAATTGGTTTTAAAATATTTTTACAGAAGCGACCACTAAATCACACGTCTACAACGAACCTCTACTAAAAGGATCAGATATGCACGACGATATTGGGAATGATACGACGGAAGAGAAAAATACAGATCAATCAACAAAAACTAAACGCAATCAACCAAGTTTCGCTTACTTGATGTTTATCCAATTACCAAAAAGATAGGTCGACAAAAATTAATCGTAAATAACCTTCGATTTTGCACTTAATCAATTTATCGAACACTCGACGTGCACGAACACACCAAGTGCAGATTTCCAAATAATGTTAATGTAAAGCTGATTCCAAATACAATCCAAGAGATTGTATCAATTTACAAAGTACTTTTTCAGCTCTAAATTACACTATGTCAGAAATTTTTGATTAATTGATACTTCACAAATTCGATTAATATCAAAACGTAAAAGAGTAAGGAAAGAGAGAACAAACACGATTTGATTAGACAGTTCACCAATCGTCCTCGCTATGGGTACCTCTGCCCCCAATTCCAAACATGGAATTAATATATATATATATATATATATATATATATATATATATATATATATTTCTGTTTGCAAATTTTGTACAAGAGAAAACTGAACAATCAAACCCTCAAACGTCTTTGATGTCGATGCAAAGTCTTCTCTCCCCTTGATTCAAGATGAATCAAGTACTTCGAATTTGGTCGAACAAATCATTGTCTCACGCTGCTGGATTGAAAGAACCCACCGCTCTTCAATCACCTTCGCTCGGTCGATTTCGATCTTCCACAATTCGAACCCAAATCTTTCTCGTACGATCCTCCGACTGTAGTTACTAAACTGAACCGAACACCCCGTTCTTCAGTTACCTTCGCACAGCTGAATCCTTGTAGAGAAACCGATTTGTGCAAAAACCCCCAAAATCACCCGGATTCTTGGAGGGCAAAACCAGAGGTTTTATTCAAGAAACACCTGCTGATTCTCAACCCAGCACAAAGGATGCAACACCTATGTCTAAACGTTATCACTTCACACAATGTAAGACACTAACAAAAATGATTATGTGTAATTGCTAGAGATCACAAGGTTGAAGATGAAGATGAAGAAAAAAATCAGTATCTATTTTCACGTTTCTTGTTACTTGGTAAAAAGAGATGAATCCCTTATATATAATACAAGAATAACCAACTAAAATGAAATAACAACAAAAACACAAAAAACAGAATGCAGAAAAACAGTCCAGACCGGCGAAGGGTCGACCGCTCACTAAATGAGGGTCGGTGGGAGCTAACCCGTGGAGGTATCTATGCAGAATAATTAACCGTGCGTCGACCGCCCATCACCTTGCGTTGACGCAAAGACGCTGAATTTGTAGAAATACAAAACCCAGAAGCATGCGTCGACCGCATGCATCAGGGAGGTCAGCGTGCGCTAACCTGACTGTTTCCCAAGAAACTGTCACAACTGCATGAGTCGACTCATGCTTAGCTTTGGTCGACTCAAAACCTGTAAAAGCTCAAAAATGCATTTTTCTGCACATTTTGACCAGCTAAGACTCGATTCATGCACATCAAGCATTAATACCATGATCATACACATGTAGAAATTATGTAGACTTCTTCCTATGTGTTTAGACACATGAATATCAATGGTTAAATGCAATGTGACCGACAACGAAGTGATACCGTCCAAATTACAAACTAAAGACTATCCTACTTGTTGACATCATTAAGACAGAACTAGATGAAAAGCACTCAGCCCTCACAAATACTATTTATAATAACACAACATAATTGTACACTTAATTTTAATCTCCATTTAAAAATAATTTGAGCAAATTAAAGAATTACAATAAAATAAGTTAAACTAATTAAAACCAAAATAAAAATAATAAAATATAATAACTAAAATAAAATTTAAATAATTAATAATACCTAAATTAAATAAGATTGAATTACCAAAACTAAACAATACAACATACTTAACTAAACAACAATAAGCAAATACGAGTTGAACTGCGACCAACAACTCATAATTGACAACAACAAACAATATTGACTTGCACGAAAATCAATATTGAGCTGGACAATGTAACTATGTTTGAAAGAGACGACAGGATGATGATGATGTAGTGTGGTTAAAAAAAACTATAACGAAGTGATAGAACTTAGAATTTTGTATGGTTGTTAAAAAATATAGATTTTTTTGGTGATTGAAGAATGTTTTAAGTTTTGATATTGACATATTAAACTTTGTCAAAAAATTACTAATTTGATGCATTTATTTGAACTGGACGGTTTTGCAAAACCGACTCCGATTCTTTAGTTCAAATGGTTTTGAACAGTTCAATTCTATTTTTTTGAATTTACTCTGGTTTTAAACCACTAACAATTTTGAAAGGTTGACCAGATTATATTCATCTCCGATTTTCAATCCAACCGGTTGAACCGGCCAATTCAATTCGATGTTTTAAATATTGCATATTTTATTAAAGTTTATTTGAGTTAATGAAAATTCATCAAAAGACAATACGTGAGTTATTTCATTTATAAATTTAAAGGTGTAATTTTTAATAAAGATAAATTATTGAATAAAAAAAAAATGAAAAGGATGAAGAGTATAAAATCTAACCCATTAAAATAATAGAAAAAATGAAAGTCGGACACGTCCAATCTATTATGCAAAAAACTTTTGAAAGCATAAATAAGAAATGGATATCAGAAAGCGTCATAATAAAAAAAACTTCATTAGCTAATCTATGTTTATATGTATTTTTCTCTTTGAAATGTAAGATATATTAAATCTAAAGGAACAAACACAGTGTAAACTATTTTTTCATTTAATTAAAGAATTTCAAAAGACAATATTCACATAAGAAAATGTACAATTGTCCAACAATGATTCAACTTTATGGTAAAGATTTCTTCAATCCCTTATGTTAGCATATTCGATAGAAAATATGATTTCATTCAATTAATCTTGAAAAAAGATGCAAACTCTAATTTTAACAGAAAATACTTCCAAAACTATTTCTAAATTATCTCTAAATATACCACCATAATTATATATTTTAGATTTTCTTCGTGTTGCACTTAATTCAATTATGACTAGTAAAATAATAATTAACTTGTATGATTTTAGGTGTGGGACGACGTCGACATTTGATATCAAAGTATTTAATTATTGTAAACGCATGAATTGAAAAAATACATGAGCCCCTTAAAAGAAATAAATTCCATATAAACTTATTATTTAATATGAAAAATATCTCTATCAAAGTTAATTTTACCATTTTAAAATTGGATATCGTTTCTTGTGTACCAAATTTTTTAAGAAATTATAATAATGAGAAATATAATCATATTCTAAATTTGAAAGCTCTAATTTCTACTAATAATTTAGAGTTTGAAAATTGTGTCTCTCTATAATGACTATTATGTTTTGAAAAATATCTTGAACTAAAATATGATTTAAAGAAATTATAAAATATTCTAATCACTAATTGGTTTTCATTTGGTATGAAAAGCTTCTTACTGGTTTGATAAACATTTCCCAATTGAACCCTTCAATGATTCAATAGGTGTTATATATATATATATATATATATATATATATATATATATATATATATATATATATATATATATATATATAAAGCTTTTTTATTCATCTTTTACATATATTGTGTGATAATAACTATAAATATCAGTTGATTGCTAACTATAATATACTCCTAGTTTATCAAAAAATGAAAATCAAGTCTTTAATCTTTGTGTTTTTTTCTTGTGCACTGTTTACTATATATATTGTGGCAATTGAGTCATTTAAAGATGAAATACAATGTATGTATAAATTTCAATTTCAATTCATGTCTTCATTTAATGTAGTGAAAATAATTTTTTAGTTCCAAAATATCCAAGACAATTTTCACTATAGTTCATAAATATATAAAAATGAAAACAGATCCTATTTGTTTTTTTTTTTTGCACTTATTGACCAATTATTAAATATACATTCACAAACTAAATTGAGTATATAAATATTTAGGAGTCAAATATTTGTTTACCTTTATGATATTTAATAAGTATGTTGTGTTAATTTGCAGTTGGTGCAGCAAAAGAATTCCAAAGTGAGATTCTGTACCATTATAACAAACCCTGGAGCCTTTTCCCTGGCTATCCAAAAATACCTAAGGATGCTAAAGAAGTTAAAAAAGGTGAAGTTCGCTCTGGTGAAACAGGCTCAATAGAAAGGGGTGGTAAAGGAGGTGAACAAGACGAAGGTGAACAAAAATAAATTGTAAGAGATTAAGGAATTGGATTAGATCGAGAATGTGAAGGTAAAATCGACGAGCTAAGGGGTATATCTATGAAAAGTGTTGACTTTATTTTACGCCATGTTTGATCTATAATAAGATGGAAATTTGTCTTAATTAAAAATTATTTTCACCTACATCCTTTTGATTCATATATCCTTAGATTTTACTACTTATATTATTTAAGTCACATAGATAATAACTATGACCAATTTATGTTATATTAATTTGTCGTAATTGATATTTTAATTTTAACCATCAATTAAATCATATTATATAACCAAATTGTGAATTTATTACTAAGAAATTATATTGACAAAAGTCAACAACCCAAAGAAAAGAAAGCATTGTGTATAGACAATTCATGAATTTTAACTTGGACAAGAGTTGAAATTGTCAAGCAACCTACATATCTACATATTTGAGGGATTAAAAAGTTATGACGATTAGGGTTCAAGATCAAGGTGTAAAGCAGGGGGAAGGTGGAAAACATGATCAACAGAGACATGGGATGGGTGGTGGTTCGGCATAGAAAAACACATATGGAGGCGAAAAGAATCTCAGTGTGGACTGCGAGAAGGGGATTTCCAGACTCATTTGATGCTAAGGACATGTTTGAGGTGTTCAAGGAGAATGAATTAATGATGGAAGTAATTATACCATCGAGGAGAGATAAGCGTGGTAAAAGATATGAATTTGTACGTTTTAGGAAGGTGATGGATGAAAGAATCATGGCGGTGAAATTAGACAGTATTCACATTCAAGGAAAGAAGATATATGCAAATATTCATAGGTTTCAGCGCGGGGTAAATGCATAGAATAATCAAGCAAAAACGGGGGAGGTGGTAGGAAGTGGACGAGGGATGCAAGCAGAAATGCGTGCGTGGAACCATAGCAAACCTGGTTTGATGTATGCTCAGGCGATTGGTAATAAAAATTCATGAGTGGATGCTAGGGCTAAAGAGGATAAGACGTATGATTGGAATAAGAATTGAAGGACGGTAGAGTCAGAGACAAAACCGGAGTTTGCGCATCTTCAATATTGAAAAGAAAGATATGGATAGGTTCGAAAAAGGGTTTGTTGCGGTTGTGGAGAAAATAGGGACAACTTATAATATTCAAGAAGTACTACATGTTGAAGGGTACTTTCAGATCAAATCTACTCCAATGAGTGTGGATCTATGCCTACTAGAGGAAACCGAGGAAGGAGGCATATATGCATTGATAAAGGAGGCTAGAGCATGGGTTACTCAATGGTTTTCTGACATTGGTCGCTGGAGGATATTGATAATGAGAGGCTCACATGGTTAAGATGTTATGGACTATCGTGTCATGCCTGGTGTCCACAAATTTTCAAGTTCCTATTTGGATTGGTTGGGGAGTATGTGTGTTGTGATGAGGAAACTGATAAACTCAAGAAGTTGGATGTGGCCAGATTTCTCATCAAAACCAAGTATTCTTTGAATCTGAATGAAAAATTTAATGTTAAGATTAATAGCAGAATTTATAGAGTCAAATTAGTTGAAGACATGCATGGTCCAAAGAGAATCGTGGTACCTAAGGTTGATATGAAGGTGAGTGAGATGGAGGATATGGATTCAGATTGGGAGGACGGCATGTGGGATACGTCTGATGAGGAAGAATACGATGAGATTAGCGATAGCAAATCTCAAAGTTTCTAGAAATCTAATCATGATGGTGATTTTTCTTGTTATTTCGGAAAAGGTGATTTGTTGGAAAATGTTAACAACTCGGGGTACGTGGGTAAAGGCGTGGACTTGGGGGTGGCTGACTTTGGTAAACTAGATGCGTCTAGTGCGAAGTGGATTATTGGAAGGGATGATATAGACAAAAAAACCAATAATATAGAAGGTGGACCAGAACAATTAAATGCATTTAATTATGGTAATTCAGAGATGGGATATGTGTATGTGTTTATCATGAAACAACCTTAGGTTAATGCAACTTTTGAAGTGGGGTGTAATTCTTCGCTGACATAGTGCTTTAATCCACTTTTGGTGGTGGGCCTAGATGCAATTGTGTCTGACCCAATTTCATGTTCTTCTAATGGCTCGGATATTCCCATTGTATGGTTCAAACCGAGGAAGAAGAAACTTATCAATGAGATATACGAAAACATAAAAATCCCCCTTTCTCCATCATATTTCTCTTCTCTTATCCATTCAATCAACAAACAAATTTTGTCTTATATTCCGTCTGATTCAGTATCTAGTCTTATTCATCATAGCTCTGAGGTGGAAGATTCAATATCGAAATATTCGGGTGGTTCCATCTTATGTTGTGAATCCATCAATGATTGGGATGTCAACCAGGGTAATTCACGCATTAGAAGATCAATTAAGGATGTTCCAACTAAAGTTTGGCAAACAATAAAAGATTTGGGAATTGAAGGTGAAGAGGATGATGAGTTATTTAAAGGGATTATCATAGATATGAAGGCTAGAGGCAGAAAAACATTTGAAGATAAAAGGGTGGCAGTTATTAGGGTTTATGAATATTGTTACTTTTAATATTCGAGGGTGTGGAAATTCAATAAAAAGAAGAAGGATTAGGCATATCTTATTAAATGGTAAAGGTGGCATTTGTTTTATCCAGGAATCGAAGAATCATAAAACAGGGGATAAATTGGTACATAGTATGTGGGGTAATGAAGAATGTGATTCGTCTACTGTAGATGCCATTGGTCAATTTGGAGGAAGGAAACTCTATGCCTGGTATCCAGTTTTAGGGGAAAAGGATTTATGGGGATTAATGCGTTGTGGAAAGGGTTGAATTGCTATATTGTCAATGTGTATTAATCATGTAGAATAGTGGAAAAACGGAAGATGTGGTATGAACTCATTGAGTGGAAGATTAAGGTACCAACTAGTGAGTGGTTGATGGGAGGAGATTTCAATGCCATTAAGTCGGAGGAGGAAATGAGGGGTAGGGGTTGGTCCTGTTCTACTGAGATGGAGGTATTTTACACCTTCATTGATGTCATGGAATAAGTTTATCTGCCTTTAGTGGGTAGTAGGTTCACTTGGTTAAAATCCAAAGGTAGTTGTAAAAGCAGACTTGACAGATAACTTCTAACTGAGAAGCTTATTAATAAATGGAACATTGTTGTACAACATGTGGGGGATATGGATATTTTTTATCACAAACCAGTGTGGATCAAAGCTAATATTGTGAATTGGGCCTGGACCATTTAAGGTATTCAATTGTTGGTATGATCATCCTGAGTTTCTTGAGTTTGTGAAGAATGAATGGAATTCATCTCAGGTCTATGGTGGTGGTGCTTATATTCTAAAAAAGAAATTCAAATTCTTAAGGACAAGATTGACGTGGTAGAACAAGAAGGTGTTTGGATGGGTAGATCTGAGAATACAAGAAGGGGTTGACACTCTAAATGGTATTGAAGCTGACATGGTGAAGGATAGTGGGAAAACTTCAGAAGAAGATTTGTTTAAGAGGAGTGTGGCTCAAGAGGATATTTGGAACAATCTACATCTGAAAGAAAGCATCGTTAAACAAAACTCAAGAATGAAATGGGTGAAGGAGGGGGATTTCAATTTTAGATAATTTTATTCCATGCTTAAATGTAGAACTATAAGAAATTCAATTACATATATTAAAGTAGGTTCTAAAGTGGTGGAAGAAGTGGGATCTGTTAAGAAGGCTATAAAATAATAATTTGCATCAAGGTTTCAAAGCAATTCTATTCAAAGACCAATTATTGATTTTTTTGGTTTCCCTAAATTAACCATAGAAGAAAAATCAAGTTTGGAGGATCTTTTTAGTATAGAGGAAATCCAAAAGGTTGTGTTTGATTGTGATGGGAACAAAAGCCCTGGTCAATATGGTTTTAACATGGAGTTCTTGAAGCGATGCTGGAAGGTGGCTGGGTGTGATGTGGTCAACTACATAAAAGAGTTCCACTGTTCTAAAACTTTGCCTAAAGCCATGCTATCTTCTTTCGTTTCCTTGATTCCTAAGTTTGAGAATCCTCAAGGCTTGGATGAATATATGCCTATATGACTTATATGATGTGTCTATAAAGTGATCTCAAAATTTTTGACAGCTTGATTGAGAAAGCTCATAGGAATGTTGATTTCTAAGATGTAAACAACTTTCATTCTAGGGAGATAGGTACTTGATGGGGTTGTGGTAGCAAATGAATTGATAAACTTCACTAAGAGGAAGAAAATGAGTTGTTTATTATTCAAAATAGATTTTGCTCAGGCATATGATTGTATTGGATGGGATTTCTTAGAGAAAGTGTTGGAGGCTATGGGGTTTGGTGATAAGTGGATGTAGTTGATGAAGGGCGGGGTTTTTACTAGTTACATGTTAGTATTGGTGAATGGGAGTACAACTCAAGATTTCAAGGTGTTGAGGGGTTTGAGACAGGGAGATCCTTTTCTCCTTTCTTGTTCTCAATTGTGGTCGAAGGTATTGCTTTAGTGGTTAAAAGGGAAGTTAGGTTGGGTATACTCAGTGGCTTCAAACTAAATGATGATGCCTCATACGGTTTGCTTCAATTTGCTGATGATACCATTCTCGTGTGTGACAACTCGTGGTCAAATATCTGGGGGCTGAAAGCTATTCTAAGAGATTTTAAAATGGTTTCTGGATTGAAAATCAATTCTTTGAAGAGTTGATTATATGGGGGTTGGGATTGAGGAATATTTTATGAAGGCAACTGCTCAGATTTTGGCATACAATAAGGAGGCTTTACCTTTTAAATTCCTTGGCCTCACAGTAGGAGGAAATCATAGACGAATATCATTTTGAAAGCCTCTTCAAGACACGATTATCAACATGGAAGGGAATGATGTTATCCATTGGGGGAACAGTCACACTCATTAATTCTGTGTTGATGAACTTTCCTATCCAGCATCTATCATTTTTCAAAGCACTAGTCAAAGTAATACAAGAAATTATTTCAATCCAGAGAAGGTTCTTGTGGTTGGGATCGATGGATAAAAGAAGTATGGCTCGGGTAAGTTGGAAGTTTGTGTTTAAACCTAAGGAGTTTGGAGGGATTCAGATATAAATGTTGGTTTGTTCAATAGGGCTCTGCTATCAAAATGGCTATGGAGATTTATCAAGGAAAGAGATGTGATTTGGTGTAGGATCCTGGAATTTAGATATGAAAACCTTACTAGAAGAATTCTGTCAAATGATGTGTCAACAGTCTTGTGCCAAGAATCACTTTAATAGAGGGATTTGATGGAGCATGGTGACTCTTTGGAGGCTGTTGGTTTCAATGAGTTACTAGATGTAGACTAGGAGATGGAGCTATTATGCCATTCTGGACTTTTAGATGGATTGGACATACCTCTTTAAAGTGTCTCTATCCCGGTCTCTATGATGCTTCTAGCTAGAAAAACATGGGGTGGTAAGGGAGATGAGGGAGTGGGAAGGGGATGTGCGGAATTGGGATTTAGGCTTTAATAATATGGAGGTGAGATGAATATTAGGGTTGGAATATGTTGAATTAATGGAATTGTTGTCTGAAACATGTTCCAATATTGGGAGCTCTGATATTATTCTATGGCCCTATGGTCCTCTTAATTCTGTCTCTGTTAAATCATGTTATGATAAGTTACTGCATGCTGGTGGTTTGGTGGAATTGGAGAGTGCTCCCAAGAATGCGTTGGCATTAATGTGGCACATGAAGATCCCAATGAAAGTGAAGATCTTTGATTAGAGAATGTTTCTTGATAGACTTTCTACATGCACGAATCTTGTCATGAGAGGTGTTATAACCAATGTCCATGATAAGGTCTATGTTTTTTGCTTTAACTCTGATGAAGACATCAACCATGCATTCATTTCTTGCCCCAGAATCATACTGGTTTAAAAGAAGGTTTAGGAGTGGGTTGGGATACCATGGATTCTTGAAGATAATTGTTGTGATCATCTTATGGCTTGGTTTGTAAGTTTGATAGGAAACTGTTCAAAAACGTCTGCGTGTATTATCTGGTTTGCTTCTTGCTGGTGCATTTGGTGGTTTAGGAATCAAATTAATTACAACAATGAAGTAGGTAAAATCCTAATGTAATTATTCAGAGAATCATTCTATTCTCATGGTGGTGGCTGGCAGTAGGTTCCAAAAAGAGAATAAGTTTTAATTATTATGAATGGTATACATGTCCATTTGACTACCTGTAGGTAAATTTGTTAACTGTAGGTGGTGGTGGTGGTGTTATTAGTTTATTGGGTGTGAGTACCCATAGTACTCCCAATGAATGAATTTTTGCTTATAAGAAAAACAGTATCAAGAGAATTAAACAAAGTTTGAATTACATTGGCAATTAGGGTGAAAAGAAATGTAGTTGATGTTTCTTCTGATTAGATTGTTCTTAAAATATTTTAAATGATTTTTCACATTTTAGTTCTTTTGTCTAGGAGTAACATTAGTTTTATAAAACAACTTTTAAAATTTTCCCTATTTAAAAAAATTCAACCTTTTGATCCCTTCATTAAATATTTTTTGGGTTTTTTTAGTCCCATCAACTTTTGTAGATCTAACTGTCATACCCCAATTTTATCCTATGTTCTGCATAACATAGTTCTAGTCTTTTCATCTGCATCGACATATCATGACCATTGCATTTGGTCATGCATTTCACCACTCAAATATTATTCCTCAACATACACTTAAAATATTCAAAGAAGTAAAATGTTTGACTCTTTTTGACTTTGATTAATCTTGTCATTTGCATTGTTTTAATAATCCTCATTTGCATTTTTTAAGTCACTCATTAGCTTGGATTTGAAGATAGGATAAAATTCAAGAAGGTTGACTTTTGACTGACCCTTTTTCAGGCTAAATTCATCTTTATTTTTTTCCTCTTTTTCGCTTAAACTTGTTTTAAGATGATTTTTACCTTGGTTCATTATTAGACAAATATTGTACTTTGGCTTATATTGGACAAAGGTTAAATTTCCAAATTAAGTAAGAAAACACTTTATTAAATAAGAAATTGGTACATCATACAAAAAAAAGGTTCTTTTTATTGCATTTCTAATAATATTACATCCATTTCATAAAGTACAAAAAAATAGAAAAAAAAGAGACTCCAAGTATGTGGGAGGTCGACACTACTACAACTAATACATTTTATGACGACGATTTCACCTCACGAATTTAAAAATTAATGTATAATTCCTGGACGCACTCTCTTGTTTTTTTTAAATATATAAAATATATTTTGTTGCTTATTTATGTTTTGAATCCCATCAGCCTCAATTTATGTTTTTTATCATTAAAAGTGGCACCTTCTTGAATATTTTATTTTTAATCTCAAAATACACTACCTTTCATCTCGGGTTTCTTTCCAACCGAGGTGAATTTCTCTCTCTCTCTCTCTCTCTCTCTCTCTCTCTCTCTCTCTCTGTCTCTGTCTGTCTGTCTGTCTGTCTGTCTGTCTGTCTGTCTCTCTCTCTCTCACACACACACACACACACACACAACCTGTAGAATTATGTTTCATTTATCTAAATAACACAAACAAAATCCTAACAAAAAGCCCTAAACAACAAGATCCATAAACACATATCATCTTCAATACAAAGATGTTATGTGTTTAGTTAATATTCTTTTCTTTAAAAATTGGTGACAACGATTAAATATAATAAATAGAGGCTATTGCAGTATTATAGCATTGATAGGTTGTGGAATTTAAACATAATCTATTTTCTCTCCTATATGATTGATATCATTGGTTTTTATTAGTTGGGCTGAGGTGTTGCGTAAAGTAAATGGTAATGCATGTTATATAGATAACAAACATAAGTTTGTATTTGAGATTGATACTTTTTTAAAAAAAATTTTTAAATCAATTACTTGACTTAAATTTATAATTGATTCAAATTTGAATTTAAATTATAAACTTGTAAAATTATGATATTTTTAAATTTTTTAGGTGTTAGTGATTTTTTTCGACACCGAGTCATGTGGTTCGACCGGTTTAATACCTATATAATTTTGTTATAGTGACCGGTTTATTCAATCGAGTTATCCAGTTTTATCCGGTTTAGTCATGCGGTTCGACCAATGACCCAGTGGTTATACCAATGAACCAGTGACCCAATACCCTCACCGGTTCGATAACCGGTCCGGTTTTTAAAACATTGGTTGAGACCCTACTCCCTAGATGTTGTTTATTGACGTTATTGTTATTGACATTGCTGTTATTTATTGACGTTTTTGTTCTTGATATTGTTGTTGATGTTGTTGTTGTTTTCTTGTTGTTTTTGTTGTTGATATTGATATTGAGATTATGTTTTTTGATTCTTTGTGCAACTCTCATCTTGTTTCGTCAAGTTGAGTTTATTATATCTAATGTCGATTGGTTGTTTCACTAACCCTTCTTTGAACATATAACTTAGTAAATTAATTTTGGAAATAATCATATGAAAAATTATGTTGTATTTGAAATTTATCTACATTGATTAATGATTTTCTAGCATTCTGCAACTCATCATTCATCTCACATTGTTTTATTGTTAAAATATCTCCAATAATTCTAGTTTTTGTTCAACTTCCTTCCGTATTTGTTCATTTTTCAAATCATCAAATTTTATGTTTTTAAGAATGAAATAGGAGAAAAGGAAGTGTTGAATAAAGAACTTGAAACATTGGAGCGATTTTGCCCATAAAACATCGTGAGATGAATGATGAGTTGCAGGATACTTCAAAATCACTAATCAATGTAAGTTGTTATTCAAATATAACACAATTGTTCACATAATTATTTTCCTAACCAATTTTGAGAAGTAATATGTTCAATATAGGGTTTTATGAAATAAGCAATCCACATTAGATTTAATAAACTCAAAATTATTTATCCCTCAGTTTTATGAGACAACTGAGGTGAAAATGTGGTATATCCGTCGATGAAATTACAAAATCGAGGGGACATGTGTTTTTGCCATTTCAAAATTCCAAAAAGGTTTCCATGGGGATCAAACCCATGACCTTTTCACAAATTCATCGGTTTTTTAAAACCAAGAAATAATGTGCACACTTTTCATGACACCCTTCTTTACCTCACATTTGTAGCCGAGGTTAAATGTATTTCACGTCCGAGGTTAAATGTGATTTTCTAGTACCACACAAGTCCCCTTCTTCACATGGCCCTCCATGTGCCTTCATAGCCATCATAATTCATATCATACCACCTACTACATATTCCATGCGGAAAAAAAAATCACAATGTTTGTGAGCATCAAACTAACACAACAAATAACCATATCAACATAGCATCACATATAAAATAAATGTCTCCATTTGAAAATCAAACAAAAAAGACCAAGCAAGCAAACACACCACATGTACATACATATTTGAATCATAGCAAACCAAAGGCAAGGAAACATGTTCATCACCATCATCAACAAAATTCCAACACCCAACATACATGATCAACAAAGAGAATCAAAACAAATTCAGAGAACTAAGCAGCAAATACGCTTTTTGACAAATCCATATTCACATATCATTTCCACATCAATACCACACATATCATACCACAACTGTTCATATAATTATTTTCCTAACCAATTTTGAGAAGTTATATGTTCAGTATAGGGTTTAGTGAAATAAGCAATCCACATTAATTGTGAAAAGGTGGTATATTTGTCGGTGAAATTATAAAACCGATGTGACATGTGTTTTCTCCATTTCAGAATTCCAAAAAGGTCTCACTGGGGATCAAACCCATGACCTGTTCACATATCCATTGGTTTTTTTTAAAACCAAGAGATAAAGTGCGCACTTTTCATGACGCCCTTCGTTACCTCGCCTCTGTAGCCGAGGTTAAATGCATTTTATGTCCGAGGTTAAATGTGATTTTTCTAGTACCAAGCAAGTCCCCTTCTTCACATGGCACTCCATGTACCTTCATGGTCATCATAATTCATATAATACCACCCATTACACGTGCCATGTTGTCGTGGTGGGAAAAATAATTGAGTTTAAGCTATTGATTAACTTAACTTAGGAAAGCAAGAGTCGCCACTGTAATACCCCATACTATTTAAATACTCAATTGGATATCAGATGAGATCAGATGAGTATCTATGTGCTCTATCTTTGGTTAATTGGATTAATGGAATCCTCTAAGTGCTTTAAGTATTATCAATAGGGATCAATAGAGCAAGTAATGAACTCTGAATAGATCAATTTATTATTAGTTCAAGAAAGACTTTTAAGATAACACTAATAATTGATCAATTTGGTTGAGATGACAAAATATCAATTGGAGATATTTTACCCGATTGGAATTATATTATATAATAATGATTATGTACATATAAGAGAAAAGAAGTAGTTAGAAGAAGAAAAGAAGAAAACAGAGAAAGGAGAGGAAGAGAAATGGAAAGAAGGGAAAGGAAGAGAAGAAGAAGGAAGAAGCTTGGATAATCACCATTGTTTATCATCTTCTTCAAACTCCTCTTCGATTATCAGGTGGGTTCTAGTTAGACGCTATAAGCTCTAGAATTAAGGATTTAGAACTTAGGTTAGATTTGAGAGAAAATGATTAAACGGATAAATCGATGAAATCTAACGGATGAAACGTGATATAAAATGTGTGGAATACTTGTTGTATGATTGGAACATATTTAGGTATGATTTGGATGAGTTTTGGTTGAAGAAATGTTGGATTTTGGCCCCAAAAGACCTGCTGTTACGCTGCTGGGAAACCCAGTTTTCGCTGGTTCGCAAAGCGAACCCATAGCGAAGAGGAATGCGAAGGTTCGCCAGAGCTTCGCAGTGCGAATGGCAAGGCGAAGGTTCGCCAAGTGTTCGCAAAGAGAACTTTGTGCCCTTTTCTTTCTGACTTGATTTGCTAGAGCTTCGCACTACGAAGGAGGAAAGCGAATGCTCGCTGGAACTTCGCAAAGCGAACATAACAGTTTTTCCCGTTTTGTTTCCTTCATAACTTTTGATCCGTAACTCGGATTGAGGCACAGTCGGATGCGTTGGAAAGCTATTTCAATGCTCTTTATGATAGTGGAATAGTAAGATATGTTTATGCCTTAGATTGATAAGAAAATATGGAAAAGTAATGTATGTGTGAAAAGTGTGGTTTATGTTTCCACCAAAATTCATGAATCGGGAAGCCGATTGATATGGGACTTAAAGCCTTGGAAAGAGAATACAATATGCTATTAAATGGTAATGTGAGACCATGATTTAACCAAGGATGCTTGGTAGAGGATAGTAGTGGCTTGTATGCCTTAAAATGTATGAAAACTACTATGTGGATTATGTTTGACATGTTATGCTATTATATGTGTTTACTTGTAATATTTGTGATTATACCATGTCTACCTAATTGTAAATTATGAATGAAAGAAATATGCATGTTTAAAATATGAATTAGTAAGAGTGACGAAACCTCACCCCAAAACAAATGGCATAGTTAAGATTGTTATAATTCTAGGTTGTGAATAGAATTGTGATAGAAACTCTAGATGACAACGCTCGTGCATGAGAGGCCGAGGCGTGTGTCCATTACCGAATGATATAGAAATGAGTGAAACACTAGTATGGAACATGTGTATTTGTTATGTTTTATTGTTAAAGGCATGAGAGGCCTAAAGGCTAATATGGCCTGGTGATTGTCGAGTACAATCACGTTGTGTGTATGATCACGTAATCGTAACCGTTTAATTGAGTTACAGTTTCATGAGTCTCGAGCTCCTGTAAAATAAGGCATGGTACTTGGCAAGTTTGATTCCCGTGTGTAGTACGAATGGAGCCTATATATAAAGATAAAGAGACTTGTGACGGTGTACGGGCCGTGTGAAGTGACGAATTAAGGCGATAATGCGTCCCTTAATTCCGAATCCATGTCGTATGCCAAGTAAATTACAAGGATCCATGACTCGGGTCGACTTCTAGACGTAGAAGCGGACGGGAAAAGGGGATGCCTCGGTACAGGTTATCGATTAGTGATAATTTTATGAGTTAACTGACTCATGACATGTTTCCATATAGTGTGAGATGGTGAGATTGTGTACTCAAGGTCATTTCCCTTCCCCTTGACTTGAGTTAGGATTGATAGAACCTTGTACAGCCGAGATGATCTATAAGATAGGGAACTCACTGAGATTTGATGTATCTCACCCCACTATAGTTGCTATATTTCAGGTGTGGTCTGCAGGTTTGATTTACAAGTGGAGCGATGCTGGGATGTTTCAAGAGAAGCTTGGCTTTAGTATTTCCGCTGTGTATTATTTTGTTGTATACAATTGAGGATATTGTATATTAATCTTAGTTTTTATTGTTTTGGCTAATTTCCATATCTTGTACCATAGATTGTATTTATGTTTTAGAAATGGTCAAGTATGTGAATTACGCCATTAGGCACTTATGATGGTGTCAGTACCAAATAAAATGCTTGTATTGTATTATTCTAGATATATATTATACAAGGCATTACAACCACTGAACTTTATTCTTTCCAAAGGGAAAAGGTCGAACAAAACCCACAAAAAGGAAAAAAAAAAGAAGCTAAAAAAGAGAGATTTGGATACGGGGGTTGGTTATGCAATGGGAATGTATTAGCACCCCTCACATCCATTGTACTCAACGAGAACCACTTGCCAAATCTATGTTTATAAAAAGTTGAGTAGTTTGTTGATTGATTTTAATTGAAAATATATTTTGTCGTATTCGAATGGATAACTCAACTTACTACCCCGAAGTATGAGGTAATGATAATTTGCATCATCTTGATATGGAGAACTTTTACTTGGAGTTTCTCACAAGTACATCTAAACATTCAAGTGGAAAATGTCAATCATTTTTCAGCATCTTGTAGAAGTATAGTGGTTTGCATCACTACAAGAATAGACTAATATCTAATCTTTTGGAAAAAGGCTCTTAAAGAAAAGTGCACAAGGCACAAAACGAAGTTTGATGAGGTTTGTCTTTTTTAGAAGTTAGAAAAGAGTTTGAATATGCTTAAGTGTTTTAGCATTTATTGAGAAAAATATTTTCTGGATCACTTGACAGAGTCAAGGTTTATTAAGAAAGATGTGTGAAGTTTGAAAATAAGAAGTTTTTCGAAATAGGGAGAAGTTTTGAAAATTTAAGAAGTGGGAAGGAGAAGAGGAGACTATCCTAAAGCATAAAGTAAATGGTCTCATTTTCAAGTAGCCCAAGAGAAAGCCTTTGTGTGTGCAAGTGTACTGACCATAAGAGGAGGTAAGCATTTGACATTGGTAAAAACCAGCATTCGTTTCCCTTTGGATTGAGCCTCAAAATGAACAAGCAACAAGCACAGATAAATATCAAAGAAACAACTAGATGGACAACCAAGGTTACCAAGCCATAAAGATCTTCCAAATCTTAAATTGAAGATTAAAAAGTCTCAGATGGAGCACTATGTCTTAGATGGACCACAAGGTCTCAGATGCCACTCTAAGCAAAGGGAAGTACTAAGTCCTAATGTCCAATGTCCAAACTACTCCTCGAGCAAGGGATAGTAACACAAAGTCCATGAGATCAAGTTAAAGATTGTTGGGGTTTTAGCCATTTTATGATGTTTTTTGTTCTTTTGAGATAAGAAAGCAATAAAACATAAAATAAGGAGCAAAAGTAAAGAGAAAAAAAATGTGAAAATGGCATGAATTAAATGACATAAAAGTAAAGTCATGAAAGTAAATGACAGAAATGTAAAGAGCATAAAGTAAATGTTAGAAGTTAGCATAATTAATATGCCAGGGTTAATGTTACTAAATATTTAATCAAGTCGGGACAATTTAGAGTTATGTTAAGCAATCGTAAATGGACTTATGCAGAAGTCACACCTATCTGAGGGTGGTCGATAACATTCTATGTGTCAAACATGCTAGAGAACTAACACAAAGTTAGTATCCTAAAACATGTAACACAACAGTCAAATAAAAGAAAAAGAAGAAGAGAAAGAGATGAAAGGAGATGAAATGAGGACTCAAGCAATCACATAGGGATCATCTATCAACAAATCAAAGAACTCAAAACATGATCACCAAGGGATAACCTATCCCTGATGCAAAGTGCCACAGATGATCAAATGAACATCCATTAACATGTTTGAACCAGAGAAGATTCAATCAACCAAGGGATCATCAACCAAGGACTTGAGATGTTGAAAATATGTTCAACCAAGCAATCATCAAGAGACCATGTCAAGACATTCCAAATTTGAACAAAAATCAAAATTAAAAAGAATTTAAAACGATTTAAAATGGAAATTAAAAGGAAAATTCCAAAGTAGCATCAAAACATCAAAAATGGTTGAGAAAATTATGAAAATTCAAGAATATTATGAGAAATAAGATCTCAAAAGTTGGAGTGAAAAATGTTTCAAAATGCTTAAAAATAAAATGCAAAATAAAAATTAAATGAAATATAAAGGAAAATATCAATTAAATTCAAAATGATTTTTAAAAGTTAGAAGTAAGCTTCAAAGCATGACAATGGTTCAGTTAGCTTTAGAAGGTGCCGATGAGTGATTCTAGGTGAAGAAACGAAGCAAAACAAGCTTGAAATGATAAAGTGGATTTCTGGTTTTTGGAGGTATCAGGTTCAAATGGTTTCAGAGTTTCTTTGGCTTTCAAAGCTTGGGAATGAAGGAAAATTCTTCATATATTTATAGGAAAAGTTATGAGAAACTGGTACGTGTTAAATGGATCTTAATTTGTGTGAATTAGGTCAGAATTTTGGTGATTTGCAAAGCGTGTGAGATGAGTGATGAAAAGCATGACTTGGGCATGAAACCTGGTCGTTTTGTGTTTGTTTGCACGTGTTGTTGGTTCACAAAGAATTTGCACATGTGCTTGTGGTCCGAGATTGAGATTGGAGTGAAAATCATGACCTAAAACTTTCGTGGGGAACATAGTTCATGACACCATGTTTGAACTTAGGCCAAATGAAATCCACTCATGCGTTCTTGAATTTTCTTTATGCAAAATGATCTTCTCATGGAAAAGAATAAAATGTAAAAAGAACCACATCAAAAGGATGCTTGGATTGAAAATGGAATTGAATCAAAGTTGGGGTCATGACTTGAAATTCTAGGCCAGACATTAGGTCGACCAGCTCTCAGGCCTACTTTTGTGCACACATGGGCAACCGAGCAAACCCCAAAATTGAGGGACTTAGAGGTTGATTTTAAGTTTTACCCTCGAAACAAAGTTGTATAGGAGTTCAAATGTGACATTTGGCTCAAAGTAGATTCCAAAAATGTTGAGAAATGAGAAAGTTATGGTGTTGGACCAAGTGACATGCCATACTTGATTTTAGGCCAACCAAACATGTGCCAACTTGAGGTTTCTTGCCATTTCTTGTATCCAAAATCCTAATCATGAACATTTGAACACCACATGAAGGAAACTTGCTTGCAGAATCTTTGAATAATTTTGGATGGTTGCTTGAAAATTGGATGAAGATGGTATGAAAATAAACACATGAACCATACTTGAATCATCTTTGAAATCATGCACCAAACTTAAACTTCTCTTGATCCTATGATGTTGAATGAAGCTTGACATGAATTTAACCTAAGATTATAGGCCATGCCTTGAGGTGAAAGCTCTTGTGAACCATTTATTGACCAAAACCTTGCCTTTGGGAATCAAAGCCCTAATTTAGAAACCAAGCTTGATCCATTGATTGCAAGTCCCAACCTTGTATAATAAGAAAAAGAAAAACACATATTTTTGTATTTTGAATAAGGTTAGAAAATTCAGCATGTAAGTAAATATAGAAACAACAAAGAAACACAAAGGGTGCTTGGTGAATTAATTTTATGCATAAATGATGTTATGTGATGATGCATTGATGTCGTGAGCTATAGATGTATGTTATGGTTGTCATGCGTGTACAAATTATACAATGGTGGGTTATAATTGAGCATGATGATGTATGTTGTGTTGTTGGCCTCATTTGGTGTATAGTTGCATGTGTCATGCATCATGATGTACGGACTTCAGTCTAGTGGTATAATTTCGTCCAGTGGTGTGATATGGAGCGAGTAGTCGACTTTTGTATAAAGGAAGTAGTGAAGCGTTATTAATTCAATGGTGGAATCAATAGAGATTTGATGTGCTCTGGTCCATTCGTGGGATCGGGAGCGAGTGGGTAATATTAGTAACATACCATTGATGTCCAATGAGTCGGTACCACTTTTTCATTTAGAGTTAAGGTGGTGTTACATTGCATATATACCTGTATTATGAATGAGTTAATATTAATGATGTGATGTGTAATATTTGTGAATTGTGTTAAATTTGATGATGTATGAGTACTTGATGATTAATAGATGATTGTTGATGTGTGGGTGAGTGATGAATACATGGTGTTGTTGTGATTTGATGATGTTAATGTTTGTGGTCTGTCCTTTTTATGTATTGTGCTGCTATATTATTTGAATGTATTCTCACCCCTTTTGTTGTATGGCATATGTGCTCCTATGGAGTACAGATAATCAAGTACAGGAGTAGCCGCTTAAGTTGAGGACATCGTCAATGCCTCCTTAGCTATTTATCTTTGAGTCTTAGAAGATTCACTCTGATATGTAGCATTGGGGGACGGGTTATTCTCTTTTTAATTGTTTTATGCCTTACTTATGTTAAAGTTTTGTTGTCGTTTGATTATTGAGGCTTATATGCCAAACTTTATGATTTTCCGCTACTGAGTTTTACAAAGTATGTTATGTTGATATTTTTATGTTATGGTGAAGCATGTGTGACATTATGATCATGGAGTCTATTTTAAATTATTTTGTTTATTCTTGATTCAAGGATTATGGTGTTACATAGTGTATCAAAGTAGGTCGCTATGTCCTGAAGGTGCAAAAAACACAAGAAATGGGGGGTTTGAATTGAGTTTTAAAAACAAAAGCTTTTTACTAACTCAAAAACTCAACAATCAAAAGATTGAACAATGAGAAAGACACAAGGATTTTTATCTTGGTTCGCTTAAAACTCAAAGCTAATCTAGTCCACCCGCCAAGGTGATTCCGCCTTATACACAAGGACTTAATCCACTATAATCAACTGATTACAAATGCACTAGCAACAACTGGTGACTAATAAACCACAAAGACAAACAGTCAATGTCTTCTCAAGAATACTAACCTAACTGGTCCCTCAAGGAACTACAAACAAAAAGTTTGAATAAAGATTGTGTGTTTACAAGTTACTTCTACACAAGCAGATTTTACATAAATGAAATACACAAAAATACTTAAAGAAAAGTTTTCACAAAGTTGAGAGCTTTTCACGTAGAAACAGTATTGTAAAATTGGCAACTTTCTTCAAGTCTCCAAGTCCTCTATATATAACATGAAAAAGGAACCGTTTGAGGGAAAATTAGGAATACAAAAATATAGCTGTCTACTAACAGAATAGTGACAGGTGTGAAGAATAGTATAATTCTTTTGCCCACAAAATCAGGTAGTGGAGGAACAATTTCGTTTTGTACTGTGTACTATTTTGATGACGTATCCTTTATCCTTATCTTAAAACTCATTGGCTTCTGATGAAAAGTAGATGAAGCATGAACAGAAGAGTCACATAGTTTGGAATCAGAATCTTCAGATTTATCAATCAGAACATTGATAACATCAGCTTCTGAATTAAGATCTTTAGAAACTTCAAAATCTTCATCTAAAAACTTCAGAAGCTTACCATTCTTCAGAAGTTTGATGATCAGAATCGCATCTAGAAGCAGAAACCAAGAGAACATTGCATCAACAACATGGCATCTTCTCAGAAGCTTCTTAGAAGTGAATCAGCGCATAAGAGAATTTCGGAACACAAAGTTTAGAAATTGATGACGTTGCACGTCATATTCTCATAATCAAAACTGGTTGTTAAAGCTACACACTAACAAACTGTTAGGGTACCAAAATTATTCTCACACAAATACTACTTTGTTATCATTAAAACTCAAAGGTATAGATGAAGAACCAAATCTTGTTCTAGAAATCTCCCTTTTTTAGTGATGACAAAACAATGTATTTTGATGAACAATTTGTATAGGGTAATCACATAATGACATATGAGAAAGAAGCACAAAGCTCCCCCTGAGATGTATAGTCCCAAAAAGATAAAATCAGAATGAAAGAGTACTTTCCTGATTAACCTTTTGGCAGAGCCAGAATGATCTTCTATCAGAATCTGGTTTTCTTCAGAAGTTACTTGAACTTATCCAGAATACTGGTTGTCTTAAGATTTGATCAGAAAACTTCAAGAGCTTCTGATATTTCATTACTTTCCGTGAAACAGCTAACAGAATCTTCTCGAAGTAATTGTTAGCAGAATCATTAGAAATGTTTGGGTTTTGATTCATGAATATAAATATATCAAAATCAATATTTTTCTCTCCCTTTTTGTCAATAATAAAAAAGAAACAGGCAAAATAAAAAGAAAAAGAAACAACTTCATTAAATTAACGCCAGAAGGCACAAAAGTACAGAAGAAAAACAAACACAAACACTAAATAAAAAATAACACAAACAAAAGTGCATAAATTTTTTTAAAAACTAAACGTTTGGGTTTTGCGGGGGAAGTCTGGAGAGGATAAGCTCAAATATATTTTCCTGCCTATCCAAGGACTGGTTGACCAGGTCTTTGTCTTCCTTCAGCTCAACAAGAGTCTTCAGAATTTTTGGGATCACCCCAGAAGATGAAATTCTAGCAGCAGTATTCAAGTTTTCAGAAACAACAATTTGTTGTCTTAAGACAAGAACTTCAGTTTGCTTTTGGTCTTCAGAGATGACTTGCTTTCCTCGGTCAGCTTAAGAAGCAACATCTTCCATGATGACATCAGGATCCCCAGAAGCATCCTCAGTTTCATTTTCTTCCTCAACCTCAGGTGCAAGAAGACACAATGGAGAAAGTCTTAACTTCATGATTTCCATAGTAGGTACAAGACATGAATGGAAATTCTTCTCAAAAGCTTTATATCCAAAGTTTTTCTGCCTCGATATTTTGGAATTCACCCATTCCCTCTAACAGTTTAACTCTAACTCTACTTCTCATTATTTCCTTTATGCCAAACTTTTTAATCACATGACCAATATCATCTGACAAAATATGATCAAAGAAATCATTATAAAATATTAAAAATTGAGCTAAACTTAAAAAGAATAATTGAAAATTGGTGATAGATGAAACTTCTCAAATCTTAATACAACTTGAGGAAAAGCATTTATAAACTGGTGATAGTATGGAATTTCATCAAAGAATAATTGTAATACTCACTTTCACATCAAGCAAAATCATTTATAAACTGGTGATAGTATTGGGGTCATTCCAAGAATAGACTTTCCATAAACTTAGCACAGGAACTTTAATTTGCCTGTTCAGTTTTGGAGGGACGATGTCGAAAATCATATTGATACATAGTGTCATTCTGTATAAAGTGGACTAATAAGTATGAAATCGTCAATACATAATTTTTGTAATCATACAACAAACATAAGTATAAATTAAATGTCAAAACTTAAGGTAGAGTATTTAAAATAATACTCTCTGGTATAATGTTTCTACAACATATTTCTAAAGAAAAACATACTCTAAGAGATGATTCATAACATTGAGCTGAGAAAGATCAAAACTTTTTTATTTATTTTTTGTGAAATACAAATATGATATTATATAACTGTAGTTTGAAGAACCTTGATGTAATCTTTCTCTTCAGAATTTAGAGAATATGATAAAATACGGAGGTTGGATTTATTTGTACTAAAATCATGATGGGGGTAATGTGAATAGGTACATTAAGTGCAAATAATTAGGAAAGTTCTCTGAATTGGTATTTGGAAATTGAAAACACGCATACTTGAAAAAAGAGAAGCATTAAAACGTTTGATTCAAAGAATGGGGGAGAAGATAATGTAGGCAGACTTTATAGATTTTTGTTTATTTAACCGATGGAGTAAAGAGGTGATAGAGTAATTAGATGGTTGAGAATTAATAATTAATAACAATTAAATCACAATTTATTGGAAAGAGAAAGAGAATAAGTGGTTGAAGAAAAAAAGAATATATTTTAGGGGAGTTTTTAAAAAATTTGATTGGTACGTTAGAAATTGAGAACAAAGCTTTTGGAGGGCAAAAGCAAGGGTTTGAGGAAGAAAAGAGAAAGCCATAGTTAGGGTGCTTTTGCCAGAAATATGAGGTAGGGGAAACTACTTAATTAAAGGTGTTAATTTCATGAAAGGTTAGAGAGGACTCCTTAATCCTCCTCTAGGTTTTCTCTTATTTTTCCATTGTTGATGTGTGTGGATTATCCGTCAGGAAATAAGCATAATTTATTGTGATTAATGTTGTGGTGATGAAATTAGTGTTTTATGTTGTGTTGGAAATTACTCGTGATAAAGGGTTATGAACATGTATGATGTGGTTGTTATTGATGGGTTTTAAATTTGTTAAACATAACCTTGAACAATGATCAAAAAATGAAATTAGATGTTAATCTGTGTGAAATCAACCTGTTAATATGATATAATAATGTATGAATTGTTTCTTGTAGAATTTGGGTGAATTGGGAGTGAAATCGGAGCTTTGAAGGTGTTTCCATGGCAGAAAAATGCATTTTGCATTAGGACTAGCGGTGACGACTGTCACCCGAGTGATGGGCAACCCGTCAGTGCGTTTAAAAAGGCTGACTCCCGTCAGATGAATGACGGGCAGATCATCAGGGTCTCTTGAGTGATGACGGACGAGGAGGAGTGGTAACAGATGAAGTGAAGGGATGACAGGCTGGTCTTCATCCCCATAACGATCGTCATGACCTAGAAACAGATCGCCATGGTCTGGGCAGTCATTTATGATGCACTGATTTGGATTTCAGTGCTGTTTTAAAACTCGATAATTATTTGATGTTGTTTTAAGATGTTTAATGTGTTGGGGCATGAGTTGATATGCTCTGCATATTATCGAATGAGTATATGATTAATTGTTCACGAATTATGAGTTTGCATAAATGTCAATACACATTAGTAAATTAAGGTTTATGAATGTTGTTGATAAATTAATATTATGCATAAAAGATGTTATGCAATGATGCATTGATGTTATGAGTTATGGATGCATGTTGTGGTTGTCATGCGTGTATAAATTCTACAATGGTGAGTTATAATTGAGCATGATAATGTATGTTGTGTTGATGGCCTCATTTGGCGTGTAGTTGCATGTGTCATGCATCATGATGTATGAACTTCAGTCCAGTGGGGTGCTCTGGTCCAGTGGTGGGATCGGAAGAGAGTAAATGACTTTCGTATAAAGGGAGTGGTGAAGCGTCGCTGATTTAGTGGTGGAATAAATAGTGATTTAATGTGCTCTAGTCCATTGGTGAGACTGGGAGCGAGTGGGAAATATTAGTAACATACCTCTGATGTCCAATGAGTCGGTACCATATTTGAATGTAATGCATGTAGAGTTGAGGTGGTGTCACATTGCATATACTTGTATTATGAATGAATTAATATTAATGATGTGATGTGTAATATCTGTGAATTGTGTTAAATTTGATGATGTATGAGTACTTGATGATGAATAAATGATTGTTGGTGCATGGGTGAGTGATGAATACATGTTGTTGTTGTGACTTGATGATGTAGATGTTTGTGGTTTGCCCTTTTTATGTATTCTACCACTTTATTATTTGAGAGTATTGTCGCCGCTTTTTTTGTTGTGTGCCTTTTGTGCTCCTCTAGAGTACAACAATCAGTTATAGTAGTAGCCGCTTAAGTTGAGGACAACGTCGATGCCTCTTTAGCTATTTATCTTTAAGTCTTAGAGAAGTCTCTTTGATATGTAGCATTGGGGATGTGTTGTTTACTTTTTAAGTTTTTTACGCTTTACTTATGTTGATGTTTTTTTTTGTTTGATTATTGAGGCTTATATGCCAAACTTAATGATTTTCCGATGCTTAGTTTTACTAAGTTAGTTATGTTGATGTTTGTATGCTATGGTGAAACATGCATGACACTCTGATCATGGAGTTTATTTTAAATTATTTTGGTAATGGTCGCGTCGGGGATTAGGGTTTTACAATATATTATCTTGAATCTATTTTTTGGCATTTTTCTGAGGAGGGGGGGGGGGGGGGGGGGGGGGCGTGAGGAAGTGAGAAAACTTTCCTAGATTAAATGGGATACTATTTGTTTAAAAAAAAGAAAATAGAGGTTTGTGGGTTAGGATGTTGAAGGGGTTTAACTTAGCCTTACTTGGTAAATGGTGTTGGAAGATTCTAAATGAGATGGGAAGTCTTTGTTATAGGGTATTGAGTGATTGGTATGGTAAGGAGGGGTGTTTATGTTTTGAGGGAAGTGGTGGATCTATTTGGTGGAGGAATTTAAAAAACATAAGGGAGGGTGTTGGTTTGGCTAATGAAGGGTGGTTATTCGATAACATTGATCGAAAGATAGGTGATGGGACTTATAATTTGTTTTGGAAATACCCTTGGCTTTATGGTATTCCTATGAAGATAAGATTTAGTAGGTTGTTTTATTTAGCAGGGAATTAGATGGTGTCAGCCACAAAGATGAATGAGTTGGGGTGGGGGGGGGGGGGGGGGAGAATGGTGAGGCCCAAAAGAGGCATTGGAGGTTCCTTGCAGTGGAGGAGGAGTTAGTGGGAGAGTTTATTGAGCGGTTAACCTTAGATATTTTGAAGGTGCGTGTAGAAGATTGTTGGGTTTGTAATTTACATCCCTCTTCTTGCTACATGATCATCAGTACCTATAAAAATTTGTCTGAAGTTGACGACAACATCAATCAGGTTAATTCCCAAATTTTATGGTTGAAGATTGTGCCGCTTAAGACTTCTATTTTTTTTATAGTTATTTTGTAATCGTATTCTGACGAAGGAAAATTTGGCTAGGCGACAAATTCTTGCTATGAATGAACGAAGATGTTTGGCGAATTGTGGCGTGGATGAAGACAAAGATCATTTGTTTGTAAAATTTGATTTTTTGGGTAGACTATGGCCTACTATTTCTAATTGGTTAGGTTTCTCAAAGGAATTCCAAGGAAAGTTATTAGGCTATCTGTTACAGTTTGGTGGGATAAGTGGTTTTTCGAAGAATGTTTGGTTCCTTCTTAATCACTAGTGTAGCACCCCAAAATTTGCCATACCTTTTCTATCTTTTTCTGGCTTTTGCTTTGCCTTCATCTGCATATCCATTAGGTCATAACTTTGCATTCTTTCATTTGCATCAGCTCCTAAGGCGTGGGGTCAAAGGAATTTTCTTGCTATCAATGGTGGCCCTATTCAGGAGTGACTCAACCGGTTCCTATTTCAGGTCAAGGTGAAGCAAGAGGTTGAATTGTGTTCATTGTAACCTTCTTATTCAGAGGTTCATCGATCTGCATGGTTCTCCTATTCAAAGGATTCAGCAAAAGCATCAGGGCAGGACTTCTTGGGTGTGAATCAGGGTTTGGCTCCTTCTCAGTTCAAGTCATTGCTTTCTCAGTGCGTATTCAAGGAGGATTAGGGTTTCTCATCCAAGATTGAGCTTGTGGACTGTCATAAGTTGAGGTTCATTGGATCAAGGCTTCATTACCATTAAAGAATCATTGATACTTAATGCTTGGGTGAGTGTGGATTCTTATGGTCAGCGGATCTAAGTTTAAGCATGTTTAGTTTGAAAACAAGATTCAAGTGGAAGACAATTTACTTGGAATTTAGGATGTCCATCATCAGCATTTGTCAAGTTCATCACCGTTCACACTTCGAATCTAATTTCAATTATCCATAAGCATATCCATAGCATATTCTTTTTGTCCATATTCGATATCCATCTCGAAAAGCCATTTTTCTAGCCTATATTCAAGAAGTATGTTCCATTAAACCATTTGTTAAGTCCACTTACTTAAATCAATCCATTGCCAATCATTCATAACCCAAATACATGTCCAGTTTTGTTGTCTTATCCAATCAACCATTTTCAATAATCCAAATTTCAAATACCCAAAGCCTTTGATGAATTTTCAACTTCCATAACAAGGTGGTGAATTTGAAGGAAGCAGAAATAGTGAAATGCGGCAACATGTCTGGAGCAAGTACAAGAAAGATGTAATATACCAATGGTTTTGTTCATCAGAAGTGGGAAACGGTTTTTCATATGAGCCATTACCTAATAAAAGTTCTTGCTCATACTGGGTGCGGTTTGAGGATATTGGCCGTTGTTTGAAATGTGAATGTGTTGTAATGATATGTTTGGACAGTCGGGTGAGGTGGTATACATTGAGACAACTCCTGTATTGCCAGGGATCCCTAGAATACACAAGCTGGAGATTGAGGGAAGGGGATTCCATACCAATCTTTATTCTGTTCACGGCATTGATAACATAGTTTGATAATAGAAAAATTCAAAGAGAAAAATAATATAACAGGGGATGCTGTGAATACGATCCGTAATAAAGCTCATTTCATGAAGTTATAACAGCAAGTTGCTTGCACATTTATATGAGGCGAGCTTGGGAAATTTGATTTTTTTGTTTATTTATCAAATTAGTTTTGGAAGGCCTTGTTTATGTATCACCTTTTCAGCATGGTTTGCAAACGTGGGAAATAGGAATTAGCAGAACAGAATTAACAGCAGGAAAAAAGAAGAAGTACATAGCAGAAAACAATCTCATAATATACCACAGAAAAATTCACAAATCTTCACCGTAACAGAATTTCATAACAAACTATCCCTCTAGATCCTTCCAATATTCTCTATAAAACCTCACCATCTTCATTCTAGAGCTCTCTTCTTCATTCTGCACAATTTCTCAATTCTCATTCTTCCACTCTTCACCTTCAATTCTCAAATTCTCTGCAACTTCCTCCATTCATCATCTTCAAATCAGAACCTGTAGAAAAACTCAACAAAAATCAAAAGCTCAACATCAATTCAGAGCTTCATTTCCAAATTCATCTTCAAGATTCTTCTCACAAAACTCTTGAGTCCTCCACAAAATTTCACTCACTGTATTCAATTCAAAGCCTGCGAATCGCTAGCAATTCAGAACCAATTCAACAACGGCAATTCGAACGTAATCACCTGCAGAAAATTCAGCCTCAGAATCGTGCAACAACAACATCTCAGAGCAGAATTAAAGCGAAGAAGAAGAGATCGAGCAAGAGCAAATCGGAGAAAATGGAAATGGAATCAAGTAAACTCGATAGGATGGAAATGATACCTGAGTTCATGGATTGAAGCGCCATCGGAGCGACTCCGATAGGTACGTACGTCGATCTCGTTCCAAACTCTGATGTGTGATAGCCTGTTCATGTGTTTGCTGTTTTCAATTTGCAATTCGTGCTTGTATTTGTTGATCTGAACTCGTGTTTGTTGGTTTGGCCTTGTATTCGCTTTATTTGTTCATGTTCTAGTTTGTAGTCGTCGACTCTTTTACTTTCCGAGTTGATTTGTGTGCGAGACGATGGCCTGTGCAAGAGAGACGTCTTCACTAAGTCGATACGTTGTGGTAAGAGCGTTAGAGCCTCCGCCGTCGCCGGCGTGATGCCACGGCGCGGCGGAGTAGTGCGTCTCTGGAAATTTCTTTTGGACGAAGTAGAAGGGCTTTGATGCAAAACAGACAGAGGTTGTGACGGGGAGTGAGAAGGATTGGTGATGAACTTCGAAGGTGTGGTGACGAAGCTCCGGTGGAGAGAGAACTGTTGAGAAGACGGAAAGAGGAGGTTTCCGGCAACGACGTGATGAAAGTCGCACAAGATGATGAGACGTAGGCGGAGATGGAGTAGAAGATGAGAGAGGAATCGCGGCGAAGTTTTTTATTTTTATCCCCGGCAAGGGTTTAGAAGTGTGAGATTGAAGGCGGAAAAGGTGAACAAGAAGAATACGACAACCATGGAAGGAGAACAAAGGAGAAGGAGTCGTGTGAGGAGAGGTGTTTAGGGTAAGGAAGTGACCGGTGGCGAAATCGCAAATAGTTAAGGGAAAGCAGAGTGAGGTGAAAACGGCGGAATGGTGGTGATGTTGTTGTTTAGGGTTTTTGAGTCTTGGTTGTTTTTAGGTTATTTTCACAACATTGAACTGGGCCGGACCCATGGAGTTTCTCTTTTCACACTTTTCCAATCATTCGTACAACCCCTGGGCTTTAGACCCTTAATCTTTTCTTTTCTGCACCCCACCAGATTACTCACTCGCACCCCCTCTTGAGTGATCTTGGGCCTTTAATCATAAAGCCCAACGCCTGATTCACTCTCCACACCACTATTTTCTGTTTGCACCCCTCTTTGTTAATTGTTTTGTTTTTTTATTTTTGGTTTTATTAATTGTTAGTTAATAAACTTAGGATAATCATTTTAGAAGTTAGATTTTACTTAGAGAATTAGAATTTAACTTTGGTTTTGATTTTAATTCTTGATCCTAACTTTGGTTAACTCACTTTTAGTAGTTAGATTTAATTTTAGAATTTAATCTTGACTTAGAACTACTTTTTTTTAGAAATTAATTGGAATCACTTTTAGGATTAATATTAGTTTTAATTCAAGGTTTAACTTTAGGATTAATATTTTTTAGATTTAGTTTAGAATTGCCTTGAACTAATATTAGGATTAATTTTAGAATTAGACAAATTAACTTTTCTTGCTAGAATTTAATCTTGATTTTTACTTCGCATTTTAACTCTAACTTGGTTATTGTTTATTAATTGTTGACTATAATTTCAATTGCTCATTGTTGATTAATTTCTGATTTCTCTTTTATGAATAGCATGATATAATGCTATGTGTAGAATTTTCTCACATCCCTTTGGGATCCTAGCTCAACTTTAATCTTTGATTAAAGTGAGGTAGGATATGCATTAGGTAGTGCTATCCCTCTTTTTCTTTTATTTTAAGGGTTCTCATACCACACTTGACATTAGGAACATCCAAATATGATAACATTAGGGTTTGAGTCTTAGTCTCCCTCATTAGATTTTACCTTTTTCTCCCATTTGAGTCTCTTTCTCATCTTCAAACAAAAAAAAGCAAAAACACTTAATAAAGGTTAATGCATATTGCATGTGAGCCTTGTATGTGGGAAATGGAAGGAGGGGAGCTTCTCTCCACCTTTCTAGAGTGTTTAGCATACGTCCTGTTAGGACGACCATGCGACGCATTCGATCTTATATCATAGACTTGAATGCAATACGTGTTATTAACACAAAAATAATCAAAACACTTCTTTCTAAAAAACTTCAAACAAACAATAACGTTTTTTCCTTCGGGAATTTCTCTCCTCATCTCATTCACTCATTCCTTAAGGATGCGTCATTTCCGTTCTACCGCAAACAGGTAACGCCTAAGTCTCCATACAGCGAGCTGCAACGCCTAACTGCTGGGACGCGCACTTTGGCGTATTCCACTAAAAAACACAAAAAAAGTCACCCTTGTTGAGGGGAACTACGTCGCTCTGATTCTCATGTTCCCGATGAGATACGTAGGCAGTGGGGTATGGCCCATGCGAGCTCTTCTTTTATTTTCCCTACATTTATTTCTCTTTCTCTCTCCTTTCCTTTTCCAGTTCTCCAGCTAACAGTTCCTTTTCCAGTATCCTTTCCTTACACCCTTTGATTTAAGCAGCAAGCGTGGATCCCATCGGGTACGATGGACGCGTGGGGGTACTAATACCTTCCTCACGCGTAACCGACTCCCGAACCCAGTTCTCTTGGTCGCAAGACCATGCTCTATTCTTCCTCTCAGGTTTACGCAGTGTTTCCTTTCCCTCTCTTGGGATAAATACACATTGCTGGCGACTCTGTTTCGGTGCCACTTTCGCGTTTGTACTTGGATGAAAATCCCGGGAGCGACAGCTGGCGACTCTGCTGGGGACATGGTTTCCTTAGCGAGTCAATCCTAGCGCTTGTCTGTTTTTCTTTCATTGGGTGTTTACTTTTTTGTTGTATTTACTGTTGTACTGTATTGCTATTTACTGTATTACTGCTTTACTGTATATTACTGTATTTACCGCATTTTAGCATTTTCATTTCATATGCTATATTATGCTATACTGGACTGTGTTGTGCTGGTTTTCTGTTTGGTGGGCAGGGTGTTCTGAGAGATAAGCCCACTACCCAGGCTCGAGTGTACACATAGGTTTTAGAGTGGATAGTCGTGACGCTTGCGTGGTGGTGACCATGTATTGTTGTTCATGAGACCCACAACCAAACGAGGTTCTATCAGGAGCTTTCTGCTATTGCATGTTATGCAGGCCAGTAGTTATTCTCCTGAGGAACTGTCGACTCTGGTGACCATTTCCGAGGACTCAGTTGCGGCACTCCTCCCGAGATGTGACAGTGGAAGACCACGTTCTGTGGCAAACCCATTGCACATTCTCGATCTGAGGACCCAATGCTGGGAACTTGCTATAGGATGTCCTTTTTGAAAGAGAATCAGTGGAGGCACTCCTCGATTGGTGATAGCACTGTACCCTGAGGGATGAATGTACTATTGCTTCTCGACCTCAGTGCCAGAAGCTGAGGACCTTTCGTTTTGGAAAATCAGTTGAGGCCTCCTCGGTTGATGATGATTCCAAACCAGAAACGGTGATCGTATAATCATTTCTCGACCTGAGAGCCCGGGATACTAAGGATCCTAGTACCCACATGTGAGAGGGGCGGGTTGTTTACAGGTTTGCAGGTAACCTTGACCTTCAACATACCCGGTATTCTGGATTTTCTATTAGTGTGGACTTATCAGCCTGGTATTCTGGTATTCTGATCATCCGGTATTCTGGTATTCCGGTATTCTCTTCAGAGCAGACCTGTGAACTTATTCAGTCAGCAGCACAACAGTTATTCAGAATATGTGGAAGCTTTGATCCCATGTCCTATTGTATTCATAACATTGCATTTTCATAATCATTTACATAGCAGGTGTTCGAGGCTTGGTTATTCTTATCTTGGTTTGGTTTTCTTCAGAATTTTAGATTTAACTGCTCAAGCCATTCAAAAGTTGACCATGGATCTGGTTCAAGCAGAGTTGAGGGAAATGCGAAGCCAAATGGGGCAGTTTATGTGGGACATGGAAGCTCTGATTCAAGACCAGAAAATGCTGAAGGAAGAGGTCAATCAAATGAAGATTCAGATGAGTCTGGTCATGGAAATTGTGAGAAATGTGCTCGAAAAAGATGATAATCCCATGCCTGAGGCTACAACAGAAATTGTCATTCCACCATTGCCTGTAGAATCTATCCCAAAGAGTGATTTACCTCACGAATTTCCTCATCAGCAGTTACCTCCCGTCTCTCAAGACAAACCCAAGGCCAAGAAGTACACACCAAAGTCGAAGAAGGCTGATAGAATCTATGATCCGATTCCTATGTCTTATGCTCAGCTGTTGAGGTATCTACTTCAGCTCCAATGGGTTGAACTTCAGATGATAAATCCTCCTCGTGGAAAGCTCCCATTCGATTATGATACAAATGCCCATTGTGATTTTCACTCTGGTGCGCCGGGGCATGATGTGGAAAATTGTAAAGCCTTTCATCATGTGGTTCAGGATCTGATTGACTTGAAAGCAATTGAATTCACGTCGGGCGGCGTAAGCATACAAGGTGGCCTCACTCCTGTTGCTGCGAAAGAAGTGAATATCCCGGTTTCCCTCCTGAAGTTGCACCAAGTCAGGGGCATTTCTCTCAACCTGTGTGTAATACCCCAAATTTTGACCACTTAGATTTCCCATCATTGTGAAAATCATCATCACAATATGGATGTACCTTTATGCTTCATTAGTCTCCCCAAAGATGGGTGAGCATCCACTACAATCAAAATTAGGGTTTCAAGCCCTCTCTGAGTGCTTAGACAAAGGATCAATCAAGAAATGACATGATCTTCAACTTGTCTAATCTCTTAAACATCCACAATGGATCAAAAAGGACTCCCACTTTAAGGATTAAGCACAAGGCTGCTCCCTTCTAGGTGGATCAAGTCTCAAGATCGACAGTGTCACCAAATTAGGGTTTTGGTCGACCAGGGCCTCCAGATGGAAATTTTCATCTGGGCACAAGGCAATGATCCAAAACATAACCTAATATACTTCATGGAACCTCATGAACCCATGCATCAAGTCAATTTTGCCTTAGGGGATGGATTCATCAAAAATCAGGAATTAGGGTTTCTTGACCTAATTCACCCCTAAGTTGACTTTTGGGACAAACCATGAGCCAAGACCTCAAGAGATGATTTGAGGGTCTCTAATATACCATATTGATCCATTTGGAACAATGGATTGATCCAAGAAGTTTGAGCAACAAGTCTCAATTTCATCTGCACCACAATTAGGGTTTTAAGGGAAAAGTCAACTGTAACTTTGACTTTTGACCAGGACATGCTCCCAAACCCTAATACATGATTAAATATACCCTATGACACCCATGGAACATGTCCATCAAGTTTGATTTAGGTCAAGGACATGATTTCCTGAAGAATTGCACAGTTTGGAATTCATCTGATAAAAAGTCAACTGTGCACAAAAGTCAACTTTGACTTTTTGAGATTTTTCACCAAAATGGATTTTTAACCCTAAAATGGTGTTAATGTATGATTTGAATCATCATTCATTAAGAAAAATCAAGAAAAGTGAGATAACTTGTAAAAGGGGTAACCATAAAACTTAGAAATTTTTCTAAGTTAAAAATAAAGTGGCAAAGGTACCAACTTTGAAGGACCATAACTCCTAAACCACAAGGCCATTTTTTCTCATCCAAAGATGGATTTGTAGCCCTTATTATCACCTACAAAAACTTCAACTACAAGTCATTCCAATTCATTAAGGATTTTGAGTTATGGAGTGATCAAAGTGGCTGAAAAGTGAAAATGTCACTTTTTCCAACACTTAGTGAAATTTTCACTAAGTCAGATTCTGCCTCACTTTTTGCCAAATGTAGGGGGATTTTTCACTTGGAATCAAAAGAGATCAAAACCAAACTTGTTCAAACAGTTGTTGTATCATGTAAGAGCTTTCCAAAATGGCCAAGAACATTGCCAAATTCAACCTACACCATGAGATACAACATTGCCAAGTTGCCTTGCTGAAATCTGTCAAGGCAAGGCAGAATTTGCAACTTTGGTCGATTTGCCAAAATCAGCCAAATTCAATTGCTCCTATCCACTTGGACACCTCAGAGGATTGAATCTAAAGGGGATAATCACTGAGCCAAGCCTCCAAAGTCCATGGAACAAGAAATAGCATGTTGAACCTAGAATGGCCAAAATAGGGACAAGACTTCAAATTTGGAATGAGGCATTCAATGGAACCATCAAGGTGGCATGGACTGAGCCATTCTCATCTAAAATCAGTCAAGACTTATCCAAGACCAAGGGGACCAAAGCTCTGTGCCCTAACCTATAGTCAATGGCTAGAGGAGACTTGGATTTTCATTTGCCAACATTGGCCAAACCTACTTACCAGCTGCCATGCACTATTCCTTGCAAAACAAACTTGCTCTACTATAAATAGAGCTCAATTGTGGTCAGTTTGAGTACACCAAAGCCATCTAACAGATGCTTTCCTCAAAATCTCTTCTTTCACTCCAATTTTGCCTTCTAAGGCAAGTCACTATCGGGTTTTGAGTTTGAGAGCAATTCCAATCAAACCAATCACTCACACACCTCACATACATCACATATGAGCTGATCAAACACTTAGATTACTTCTGAAACATCAATTTCACAAAATCACCAGCTGGTTGCTCAAGGTTTTAACCAAAGTGCAGCTGAGGTACCACAAAATGATCCAGCCAATTTCAATCAAGTCCAACCATCCAAACACAATCCATAGGGTGTAGGGAAGCTGTTCAGATCATCACCACTCATCTGTAACACCTCCAAATCAAAAATCACTTTGAACTTGCTGTCACGGCCTAGAGGTAAGCACATACTTGGTCATCTCTCAATCTATACATATTTCCTCGCACAATAATTTGGCCATATGTTCATAATCATGCATGGAATGTTTTCCCTCAATTAATTACATTGTTTGAATCGTGTATCAAAAATCCTAGCCTTCATGCAGAAATTTGGGTTCTTGAGGTCTCTTCGTGATTTCTTGTTGTATGTTTAATTTAAATGAAATTAAAGTACATAGACATGATCGTGAGGTTGAGACGAGCATAATGATATGTGGATTGCATGATATGATTACGTATTCATGGAGATTGGATAGAAAATGCAAATCTGAGAAACCAAGAACACGCGCGTGTTCTTCAGCTGTTCTTGGCGCCATTTTTCATAAATTCAAATATTTGAATTTTGTGATTTTGTTTAATTGATTCAAAAATTAATTTCTCTCTGAGTTTTAATGATTTTGAGTTGATTCTTTTTTTAATAATTCACAAAAATGTTAAAATATTTTATTTTCACAAAAAATCCCAAAAATATTATTTATTTCATATAATTGATATTTTTGTAAAGAATTAATATTTTGATTGTTTTTGGCATTTTAAATATTTTTTCTACATTGATTTTGCAACTTTTAATGCTTTCTAATTATTTTGTAGGTCAATACTTAATTTTTGAAGCATTAATCCAAGATCACAATTTATTTTCCATGTGTTAAACAATTTTTGATCATTTTAATTGAATTTTTATTCAATTAAATACATTTTGAAAACAAATTAGGGTTTTGGATTAATTCAACCCTCATAAATCATTTTCAAAACTCTTTGGGCCTTTTGAGAGAGTGTAAGACCCATCCCCCCTTGTACAAAAACTTTTTGGGCCTCACTCATTGTATAAGTCCCTCTGTACAAATAAACGGCGCGATCGTCGCCCGTTTAAAAATAAAAATCATCTGGGCCTCTCCTTGAGCTATAAGACCCATTCAAAACACTTTGGGCCTCTATTAGAGTGTAAGACCCAATCCCCCTTTTAACCAAAACATTTTGGGCCTCACTTATTGTATAAGTCCCTCTGCGTTAAAAGAAAACCTCGGCGCGATCGCCATTTTTAAACGAAAAATCATTTGGGCCTACCCTCGTGTTATAAGCCCCACTCTTTTTTTTCTTTAAACCTTTTTGGGCCTCTTGAGAGAGTGTAAGACCCGTCCCTTTGTACAGAAAACCTTTTTGGGCCCCAGTCACTTGTATAAGTCCCGCTGTACAAAGTCAAACAGTGCGCTCACTGATAAAACTCTGGGCCTCTCCTTGAGCTGTAAGCCCCAAATCTTTCTTTTTAAAAGCACTTTCTCCTTTGATTTTTAATATACTGTTGTTTTCAATCTTTTTTTGTTGAACAACTAACCAAACAGCATGGAAGCACTACAACCGAGTAAGTGGTTATCGCTTTCATTTACTGCTTTCATATTATAAACTGTATTGTGGGGCTGCTCACTGTAAGTCTCCTTTCATAAACTCATATCTACTGTGTAATAATAGTATAGATATTTCGAGTTTCCCCGGCTACTACGTCTAGAACTAGGTGACGCCATTTCATTTATTCGTAGAAATAGACGCCTAGATCCCCAATAGGAGCACCAGATACCGTCTTCTCTTCGGCTGTCCTCCTTAGGAATCGTCAAGAAGCTCTACTCCCCAAGATGAATGTATTCTCCGTGAATGGCATCTTTGAGTTTCTTCCAAATTCTCGAACTTTCCTGACTTGATCTATTCCTTGTGGATAGCTTGCCTTGAATGTCTCGGGGTTTGGGTACCCACTACGGTCATAATCTTGGACCTTAACTAGGGAACCCTCTTCAAAAGCTAAAAGTCGCTGGATAGTAAACCTCGCACGTTTACCAGTGGTTTTTATCTTTAAAAGAGTTATCTCTCCTAATGGAAAGGAGATGATAGACCCACGGGCTTCTTAAAAGCATCGGCCTCCTCTTGGGCATTATTCAAGGACCCTACGGCTTCTTAGAAGTATTCACAGCCTCCTCTTAGGCTTCGTATACTGATCTCTTCCTCCGGGAATGATAGCCTCCTCTTGGGCTTCGTACAAGGACCCGTCGGCTTCTTAAAAGTTTCCAGCCTCCTCTTGGGCTTCGTACAAATTGTCCCGACGACCTCCTAGAGGTATAGGAACAGAACTTAGTCATCTCCATAGAACAATCCTTTCATAGAGTCTACTACTGTTTCTCAAAGCATAGTACAAAAGATAAAACTCTAGACACGGACAGTCTAACTTCCTTGAGTCTCAAAAGACATTCTCAAGTGACCCCTTCGTTAAATAGGAAGGAAACCCGCAGACTCGGACAGTCTCAACACCCTTTGGATTTCCAGTTTCCTCAAAGAAAAGGAGACCACCCCGATCCTCAGATCTAACCCATGAGTACAGTGATGCTCATATAAGAACTGATTTTCTCTTTCAAAATCAGTATACTGGACCTGTCACTTAACTGACATAGCCTCCTCTTGGGCTTTGTACAATGACTCTCCCTAGCGGAGTCAAACAACGCTTTAGCCTCCATCTCGGGCTTTGTACGAGATACAAAGACTCTCTTGTTGAGTCAAAAACTTTTAGCCTCTCTCTCGGGCTTTGTACGAGACACAAATTAACCTCCTCTTAGGCTTTGTATAATGATTTTCCTAGCGGAAATTAGCCTCCTCTTAGGCTTTGTATAAGAAAACCACTGGTTGATCCAATTAACCTTTTAGCATCAAAGCTGTGCCTCGTTCACAGTACACAAACATCAACAACTCCTTTCCCTTCATCTAATCGCTGTAAGCGGCAAGCCTCTGGATCATCTATATCCACGCCACTGTCCCTCTTTTAGCATGAGAAATTCCTAAGGAAAGATGGCATTGCTCTACACTGAGTTAAAGTCTTCTCCTTCAGGTTAAAACCCTTTCTTCGGAAATTATGGCATTGCTCGGATCCGCGTATCCCAGTTAAAGTAATTCTCCTTCTCCCCTCTTTAGAGATGACAAATTCTCTCTAAAGTTGAGGTCTTTCAGCTTCACGTCTTGGGCTTTGAACAAGACACAAATAGACCTTTCAGCTTCACATCTTGGGCTTTGAACAAGATACAAACTACCTTTCGCTTCACGTCTTGGGCTTTGAACAAGACACCAAAAACCAATTTCCTCCCATAGAATAGGAGGAACTACGAATGCTCTGATTTCCCTGTTTTGGTAAACGGGAATACGTAGGCATAAGATCGAAAAAAAAGATCTTAACGAGCGCAATCAACAAAAAACCCAAATCCCATATCTCCATCAATAAAAAGCAGTATTTCAAAAGCATCAGTCCTAACATCCTAATCCTTGTTCCCCGCCAGAAACCTTCTGCCCAGGTAAAAAAAGAAAGAAAACAATATTGGCGAAAATACAAATAACCAGTACAAAGGCCCCTCACATTGATAGCATCCGTAACCTAACAGACCGCTGTTTAAACTCAGTATGCAAAGCAGGGTTAATTGGAGACATCTATTTCCCTTCCTTATTCAGCTCACAATAGGATAAAAAATGAATCGACCTGTAGTTCAAGCTCAACCGCAGAGAGCGACCAGCGCTTAAGAACCGCGTCCAAAATCGCTCGCTACAGAAAAGTGGCGCCCACCGTGGGGCTAAATCTTCTTTCTTAAACGTTTAAGGTGGAAACCTTGGACAAACCTTTTTTCTCTTCACTTGTGTGAATACCACAGATTGGGGCTTCCGCCGGGGAACCCATTTCTGTCAGGAACTTAGGAATCATAGCTTTATAAGTCTAGGATGATTAGGACAAATATATATACTGCTTTTCCTAATTGCTATACGTGTTTGTTTTTCTGCTACTGGGAATGCGTGTGATGCCGCATGTGGTGAGAATGAGTATACACTTAAGATAAGTGATGGCGACGGGGTCGACCATCAACCTCAGTGGAGGCTGACCAACGCAACCCATTCACTCTTCTAGCCAATGGGCCGATTGTTAAGTCTGAGAAGCTGAGGAGCCAAACCCTTTCGTAGTACGGAAACTATCGGAAATAGTTGTTACGCGATACTACCCTCATTTGAGGCTGGTGATCTATTCTCGGTGAATGGCACTTACTCTAAGATTGCTCTACAACTCGCTGGCGATCCGCTTGTTGTTTTGCTTTCCTGGGAGGAGCTGATGATAATGAGTACAGGTACAAAAATCACCCTAGTATAAACCTTTGGGGATGGGTAGAGCCTTGACTTCATGACAACGACCCTCTGACCCCATGTTTTTTCTATGTTTTTGTGTGCTGCATTCATGCATTCGTTTAATAAAACATTAAAACATTCAAAAAAACGTTCTCTTCTAGTCTCTCTGTTTTTCAAATTAAACTAAGACTGTGATTGCAAATATCAGAGAAGAGGATTACGCTAATGGATTTCGGTAGAAGGAAAACTCACCAGTATATCTTCAAGGTTCCAAAACTAGGGGATTTGAGAAGGTTAGCAAGGATGATCGTTAACCCAGAGGCTTTCAGAGCCAAGCACGGTGGTCTGCTGCCACTGTTAAGAGTCCATGTGATTAAGGGGATCATGGACGCGCTCATTCAATTCTACGATCCGGTTTATCACTGTTTTACATTCCCGGATTACCAGCTATCACCAACGCTGGAGGAGTATTCTCATCTGACTGATTTACATATCACTGATCGAGCTCCATTTTCTGGACTGGAAGAAATTCCAAAGAATTATACTATTGCAGTAGCAATTCATTTGGACGAGTCTGAGGTCAGGACTCACATGACCACTAAGGGTGGCATCCAAGGTTTGCCAGCCCAGTTCTTGACAAAAAAGGCTCTATACTTCGCTAGTATAGGGAACGGGACTGCTTTTGAAAGCATCTTTGTCTTGCTCACCTACGGGTTATTTTTGTTTCCCAACATCAATAACTTCGTCGATATCAACGCTATTAAGGTTTTTCTCATTGGAAACCCTGTGCCGACTTTGCTTGTAGATGCATATCATTCTGTACACTTGGGAAATTTGTACAGCGGAGGAGAGATCACATGCTGTGTACCTTTGCTTTACAAATGGTTTATCTCTCACTTGCCCAAGTCTGCTGCTTTTTGGGATTGCAAGAGTGTCTTACGTTGGTCGCAGAAGATCATGTCTCTTACCAACTCTGATATAGATTGGTGTAATAGGATTTATGAGGGAATTAGAATCATTGACCGTTGTGGAAACTTCCCCAGCGTACCCCTCATAGGAACTAAAGGAGGAATCAACTATCATCCGATATTGGTTCTTTGTCAATTTGGATACCCAATGAGACACATCCCACTGGGTGTTCATCTGGAAGGTCTTTTCTTCAAAGAAGGAGAAAGTGACAGAGCACTAAAGATGGAAATAGTGCAAGCTTGGAAACATGTTCATAAGAAAGGACGAGAGTCTCTGGGAAAACCGGACTGTGTCTCGGTGGAGCCTTATCTCCATTGGGTACAAGCCAGAGCTCTCAAGCTAAAGATGCCTTATCCTCGTTACGGAATTCTTCCGCCGAGGGAATCTGTCATGTACTTCATGACGGAAACTGAAAGGCTTCAGGTTACTCTCAACAAAGTTCAAAAGGAAAAAAGATCTTGGAAGAACAAGTACCGCACCCTCGACGTAGAGTGTATCCAAATACAGCAACTACTAAAAGAGAAAGATGCTCTGATTAAAATTTTGGAGCAGCATGCTGTATAGAATCAAGATGACCAAAGGAATTTGCTCGCTCCTTTCACCTGGCAAAGGAATGACAACCCAACAACGACCCAAGCGCCCCGGTCAAAGAAGAGGACTCGGGACCCATTAGTTTAGGTTTCTGTTTCTGTACTTTGTAATCTACTGTATTTCCATTTCTGTAATCCTTTGGAATTCAATAAAAAGGGGTTTCCCCACTGTTTGATATTTGTAATCTAATTGTCGAAGTTTATTTTGATTAAACAAAAAAACAACAATTAATATAATCATTGCATTCATCATTCTCACATCGCGTATTCTCCTTACCTACGAATCTCACGTTTGTGTCTCGATTCTAGAGTCAAACTGTCTCATTCGTACAATACTCGGGCCAATCGTCAGAAAAAGATGGATGATCTTGAGGAAGAAAACAGAGAGTTGAAAGAAGAGATCGACGCTCTGAGAGAGGATATGAGAAAGCTTCGTAACGACATGCAAGCCATGGCAGAAATTCAGCTACAAAGAACTGTGATCTCAGAGATCACCTCAACGCCCATCATAGAAAAGTATGATCCTAGGTATCAGATGCCGAAAGATCGTCCTTGGGGCATGCCTGTTAACTATATCCCGGAAGGATATGTTCCGCCGATCACCGAAGATCAGGGAATCGCAACAGAAGCCGCTGGGCCTGAAGGTTACAAACTTCGGGAAAGCGAAGATGCCAGGGGCATACTCAAGACTCCTGAAGGTTACAAACTTCGGGAGGCGCCAGGACTTACTGCCATAGTCACGGTACCACCCCCTGTGGTGCACACTGTCCCGGAAGGACAGATTCCACAGACACCTTCTGGTAAGAAGGAAACTATGTTTGACAGAATGGATGGATTCCAGGAGCAGTTCTTGGAAATGTAGAAAGAGCTGCAAGCCATTCGCGGTCAGGATCTATTTGGAAAGGACGCCGCATACCTCTACTTGGTCCCAAATGTGAAAGTCCTGCACAAGTTCCAAGTGCCCGACTTTGAAAAATACAAGGGTAACTCTTGCCCTCAGAGCCATCTGGTGATGTACGCTCGGCGGATGTCAGCTCAGACGGAGAATCAGGACCTGCTGATTCACTACTTCCAGGATAGTTTAACCGGTGCTGCACTCAAATGGTACATGGGTTTAAACCGTACTACGATCAGTACATTCAGAGATCTTGGTACTGCCTTCGTCCAATAATACAAGTACAATTTGGACATGGCACCTGACAGAGATCAACTCAGATCAATGTCACAAAAGGACAAGGAAACCTTTAAGGAGTATGCTCAAAGGTGGCGTGAAATTGCCGCTCAAATTTGTCCACCTCTTGAGGAAAAAGAGATGACAAAAATCTTCTTAAAGACCTTAAGCTCATTTTACTATGACCGAATGATTGCCAGTGCACCCAGTGATTTCACCGAAATGGTCGGCATGGGTGTACGTCTTGAGGAAGCCGTCCGAGAAGGACGTTTGGTAAAAGACATTGGATCAACGAGCGGTACTAAAAAATACGGTAGTGTTCTCCCTAAGAAAAAAGAGCAAGATATTGGGAATATCTCTCTCGGAAAGCAAAGGCGACGTTATCAACCAGTAGCAGCTGTTACTCCTGCTATCGGCCCCACGCCTGTTCCTATGTATCAACCTCAGGTTGCGCAGAGCCAACCTGACCAACAAAGGACACAACAGCCTCTTCAGCAGGCTCGTCCTCCATATAACAACAACCGTACAACACAGCCACCAGGATTTGATCCTATACCCGTAACGTACGCAGAGCTGTTTCCGTTACTGCTGGCTAAGGGGCACATCCAGACTAAGTCTCCCCTTTCAGTTCCGGAAAATCCGCCTTTTTGGTTTAAAGCGGATCAAACATGCCCTTATCATCAAGGAGGTTCAGGGCATAACATTGAGACTTGTCTCAATTTCAAATCCGACGTGAAAAAGCTTGTTAGGAGCGGGCTCTTATCTTTCAAAGATACGAATCCTAATGTTCTTACGAACCCGCTGCCTCAACATGAGAAAGCTGCAGTCAATCTGATTAAGAAAGAGACTAACAATGTCTATCAAATTCATGATGTACTCTTGTTGAAAACCAATCTGGTCAAGATGCATTGTAGACAGAGTGGATATGGCCATGTGCCACCTCATAATTATCACCAATGTGATATCTGCTCTAAAGACAACTAGGGATGTTCTGTAGTGCAAGCAGCTCTATAGGAACAAATGGATCTTGGATGGATCCAAGAGCACCGAGTTCGTGGAGTTAACATGGTTTACATGAATTCCAACGTCATTCAAAACCACGACATCCGTGTGATGAATGACAACTTGGTGGCAATGCACTCAAGGCAAAGCCAGTATCATAATCTGCCGCGGCACGATTACAGTTCCTATCTGATTTGCTCGGTAAACAAACAGGGACGCTCTTTCATACAAGAGGCCCTCCAGCGTCAGATGGATCTTGGATGGATCCAAGACTACCATGATAGGAACTCCTATCAAATCAACATGGTTCAGATCTTTGACATTCGCGTGATGAATACCAACCTGGTAGAGTTACATGCTGAGCAGGTCCGACTCGGATTCTTAATATCACATGATTATCAAAACTGTAAAGCGGGTTGTGGAAATGATCGAGGTTGTACCCTTGTCCAGGAGGCACTTCAGCACTTGTTAAATCACTGGTGGATGCCAATCTATATGGACGAAGATACTCAGCAGATTAGTATCAATCACAGGAATCCTACTCGTCGTCAAAGTCAGGATGTCCGATCAATGGAAGATAACCTAGTGAGGTTACATTGCATTCAAAGTGGGCGTGGCCAGGTGCCACCACACAACTATGACAGTTGTAGCGTCTGTTCAGAAAGTAACCAAGGGTGTTACCTTGTGAGAGCAACTCTTCAGGGTCAGATCGATCATGGAGAAATTCATCCATATCCAGGTTCAGGACCCATCATTTGGTCGCCGAACTACCTTGCTGAGCAAGTTGAGGATGTTGTCACGATCTCTGGTCATCACAGGACCAGGGATATTTTTGCCATCATCCCTCTACTTGACGAATCTAGAGTTCCCAACCGGGAACGGATTAAGGTTACTTATGATGGTCAGAAAAATCAGAAGGTTCCCATAGTCATCTATCTACCGGGGCCACTACCGTATGAATCAGCTAAGGCAATCCCTTACAAATACGGTGCAACAATAATCGAGAATGGAAAGGAAATTCCATTACCCTCCGTCGTGAATATTGCAGACATCAGTCGTGTAACATGGAGCGGTCGAATCTTCAACCGAGGGGTTGGAGAATCCAACAAAGAAAAGGAACTTCAGGCAGAAATTCCTGATCCACCAGTCGGTCAATCTAGTAATCCCGACTTTTCAAAAGACAAAGATGAGATGCTAAAGCTCATCCAAAGGAGTGAATATAACATTGTTGATCAACTGTTACAGACTCCTTCAAAGATCTCAGTATTATCACTGTTACTCAGTTCAGAAGCACACAGAGAGGCTCTACAGAAAGTCTTGGAGCAAGCCTTTGTGGAACAGGATGTAACAATCAGACAATTCGATAGCATTGTCTCTAACATCACTTCCTGCAATAATTCGGGATTTAGTGATGAGGAATTACCTGAAGAGGGTCGCCGTCATAACATGGCACTCAATATCACAGTTAACTGCCAGGGCGATGCTTTAGCCAACGTACTGGTAGACACAGGGTCAGCCCTGAATGTTATGCCGAAGTCCACCTTGATGCAATTATCATTCAAGGGCCCTCTGATGAGAGTCAACGAGGTCGTCGTCAAAGCATTCGACGAATCCAGAAAAACAGTTATCGGTGAAGTTGATCTTCCCATAACTATTGGTCCTCACACTTTCCAAATCACTTTCCAGGTCATGGACATCCGGGCAACATACAGTTGTTTATTAGGAAGACCTTGGATACATCAGGCTGGAGCGGTTACTTCAACCCTCCACCAAAAGCTAAAGTTCGTCAAGAACGATCAACTTGTCACGGTTTGTGGGGAACAAGCCTTGCTTGTGAGCAACTTATCATCATCTACTTGTGTGGAACCCGAGGAGGTTATTGGAACTCAGTTCCAAGCACTATCGGTGAGCAAGGACAATCAGTTCAAAGAAGGAACTTCAATTTCTTCATACAAAGATGCTATCAAAGCGGTCGAGAGTACCGATACGACAGGATAGGGACGGCTTGTCATTCCTATTGACAATAAAACAAAGAAGGGTCTTGGTTTTTCTGCGACCTATACCCAGACGGCCGCCAACGATGAAAGTCTTCATCCCCTTCAAAACTTCTTCCACAGTGGAGGTTTTCTTCACCCAGTGTCTCAGACAGTTCATGCTATCAATGAGGAAGATCCCTCTGACAGAGATGAAGAATGGAAGTCCTACCTTAACAAGGACGGTTATATGTCTCAGGAAGAGGTGCCTATGCCTTTTTGCTTTCCTACAGAAAGTCCAAGATTTATACCAAGATCAGATGTCGAAATGATCTACGGGGATTGTGATCCGGAAGGATGCCGTGCTCCGCCAAATTCATTAGAGGAGGACACTCTGATGAAAGACCAATTTGACTACACCTACTATGGTCCAATGGATGGTCTGCCAATGTGGCAGCCTTACCCAGGAGACTTGGGGCGAGAAAGTCAGCCGAACAATGAAACTCAGCTGAGCGTCATTGAACAGAATACCTGTGTCCCCACCATGTCATGGGATCAACACTCAGGTCATTCAGAAACTACTCAACATGAAGATGAATTCGCAACGTTTGCAGGACTAGAATTCATCAACTATGCTTTTCCTGAGGTCAACGTCATCAAGAGGGATGACTCCTCCAGTTCCAAAAAAGTGTGGGACACTTTGGGACAACCGAGTGGAAAATACGACTATATGGTCAAGTACACCGCTCCCGAAAGCTCTCGTATCAGGCTCGAAGATATGCAGCCAACTGGATGGGGAGATACAGCTGAGGGCACCAATACTCTGCAGAATGCAACAGAGGAATCCTCCTATGACAATTATGCATGGGAAACAGATTCCAATGATCCTACTCCACCAGAAATCAGCGTTATTTCTAAAGACAAATCAAGGAAGGTGCCAGACTTTGTGATTCACCGAGGAGTTCGCCGCCAATGGGTTACTGTCGATGTCCCGAAGGTCGTTCGTCAGTCAAAGTAATTGTCATCTTTAACCTTTCACCCTGCCCAGGTGAAACGGATATTTTGATAGGGCTCATTTTCTGTAAATTTCCCTCTTCGCTTTGCCCAAAGCGACAGAGTTTTGTTTTATAGGGCTGTAGTTTCAAGAGTCGACTTGTTCATTAATAAAATAACGTCGTTCTGTAATTTCCGCATTATTGCTGTTTTCTCTTTTTGCTTTTTCTCAGAAAATGGTAATCCTAAAAAACATTCAATAATAAAAACAGGCAGTAAAATAAATACACTGCACACACTTGCATTTTCTCTATCTCTTCTAAACACGAATCATCACGTCATGCAGATTGCTTGTTTTAAACCCAGTTGAAACATACGATCCGATGCCTTCTCCCAACTTTGAGTTCCCGTTATTCGAGGCTGAAGAAGAAAATGACGACCAAATTCCAGAAGAGATCTCCCGACTACTCAGACAAGAGGAAAGGTTCATCGAACCTCACAAAGAGCCGTTGGAAACGGTAAACTTGGGTTCAGAAAAAGAGAGAAAAGAAATCAGCATCGTGGAACATCACTTACCGTTGAGATCAGAATGTCCTCCAGTAAAGCAAAGGTTGAGACGCACTCACCCGGACATGGCCATCAAAATCAAGGAGGAGGTACAGAAACAGATCGACGCGGGTTTCCTCGCTACATCTGAATATCCTCAATGGTTAGCCAACATCGTACCCGTTCCCAAAAAGGACGGAAGGGTCAGAATGTGTGTTGATTACAGAGATCTGAACAAGGCAAGTCCAAAGGACGACTTTCCTTTACCACACATTGACATGCTGGTTGACAGCACAGCAAAGTTCAAAGTATTCTCCTTCGTGGATGGATTCTCGGGCTATAACCAGATCAAAATGGCGCCGAAATACATGGAGAAAACTTCGTTCATTACCCCATGGGGTACCTTTTGTTACAAGGTAATGCCGTTCGGTTTGAAGAATGCCGGGGCAACCTATCAAAGGGCCATGACTACTCTGTTTCATGACATGATACACAAAGAAATCGAGGTATATGTCGATGATTTGATTGCAAAATCAAGAACAGAGGATGAGCACGTTGAACATCTGTCAAAATTGTTCGAACGTCTAAGAAAATTCAAGCTCCGCTTGAATCCCAACAAGTGCACCTTTGGTGTCCGTTCAGGGAAATTACTAGGGTTCATCGTCAGCCAGAAAGGAATTGAAGTTGATCCTGACAAGGTCAAGGCCATTCAAGAAATGCCTTCTCCGAAAACTGAAAAACAAGTCAGAGGATTCCTGGGACGTTTGAACTACATCTCCAGATTCATATTCCTTATGACCGCGACGTGTGCGCCGATTTTCAAATTACTCAAAAAGAACCAGGATTGCGTTTGGTCAGAAGATTGCCAAACCGCCTTCGACAGTATCAAGGAATATTTGTTGAATCCTCCGATTCTATCACCTCCAGCGGAAGGAAGACCACTGATCATTTACCTCACAGTCCTAGAGGACTAAATGGGATGTGTACTTGGCCAACAAGACGAAACTAAAAGGAAAGAGTCTGCCATTTACTATCTAAGCAAGAAATTCACCGACTGCGAGACTCGGTACACGATGCTTGAGAAAACTTGTTGTGCTTTGGCTTGGGCAGCCAAACGTCTTCGCCAGTACATGATTCGTCATACTACTTGGTTGGTCTCCGAAATGGATCCAATCAAGTACGTTTTCAAAAAACCTGCTCTCACGGGAAGGATTTCCCGTTGGCAGATGTTACTATCAGAATATGACATAGAGTACCATGCTCAGAAAGCCGTTAAAGGAAGTATTTTAGCCGATCATTTGGCTCATCAACCGATTGACGATCAAGAATCAATCGGGTTTGACTTCCCAGACGAAGATGTCATGTATCTAAAGATGAAAGATTGCGATGAACCGCTACCCAGTGAAGGGCCAGAACCAGGTTCCCAGTGGGGACATATCTTTGACGGAGAAGTCAATCATTATGGAAACGGAATTGGGGCAATCATTGTTACCCCTCAGGGTTCCCACATTCCTTTCACTGCCAGACATACGTTCAAATGTACGAACAACGAGGCCGAATACGAAGCATGTATCATGGGTCTCTAAGAAGCGATTGATTTAAGGATCAAAAACTTGGACGTATACGGCGATTCAGCCCTGGTTATTAACCAGATAAAAGGAGATTGGAACACATACCAATTAGGATTGATTCCTTACAAAGACTATGCAAGAAGGTTGTTACCCTTCTTCAACAGAGTCGACTTTCATCACATCCCTCATGATGAGAATCACATGGCTGATGCATTAGCCACTCTCTCTTCCATGATTAGTGTAGGTCGATGGAATGACATACCTAAGATCGACATAATGCGCCTTGAACGGCCCGCTTACATCTTCGCGATTGAAGCAGTCATAGACGACAGACCTTGGTATCACGATATCAAATGCTTCCTTCAGAAACAAGAGTACCCATCTGGGGCACTCAGAAAAGATAGAAAGACCCTCAGAAGATTGGCTGGAAACTTCTTCCTGAGTGGTGACACTCTTTATAAGAGAAATTTTGACATGGTCTTGCTCCGATGCATCGACAGACCAGAAGCAGACATGCTCATGAAAGAAATTCATGAAGGATCCTTTGGCACTCATGCCAACAGACACACAATGGCGAGAAAAATTCTCAGGGCCGGGTATTATTGGTTGACCATGGAATTCGACTGCTACAAGTACATGAGGAGGTGTCACAAGTGTCAGATATACTCCGACAAAATTCATGTACCGCCATCACATCTCAAAGTTCTTTCTTCCCCGTGGCCTTTTTCCATATGGGGAATCGACATGATTGGTATGATTGAGCCCAAGGCTTCAAACAGACATCGGTTCATCCTGGTAGCCATTGACTATTTCACCAAGTGGGTCGAAGCAGCGTCATTCGCCAATGTAACCCGACAAGTGGTGGTCCGATTTATCAAAAACAATATCATCTGCCGTCATGGTGTTCCAAGCGAGATCATTACTGATAATGGATCTAACTTGAACAATAAGATGATGAAAGAGTTGTGTGCAGAGTTCAAGATCGAACACCATAACTCATCTCCCTACCGACCCAAGATGAACGGAGCGGTAGAAGCGGCTAACAAGAACATCAAGAAGATTGTTCAAAAGATGATTGTAACCTATAAAGATTGGCACGAAATGCTACCCTTTGCTCTTCATGGTTATCGTACATCTATCCGTACTTCAACAGGGGCAACCCCTTTCTCTCTAGTATATGGCATGGAGGCAGTGCTCCCCATAGAAGTAGAGATCCCATCAATCCGGGTATTGATGGAAGCGAAGCTCACCGAAGCTGAATGGTGTCAAAGTCGACACGACGACCTGAACCTGATCGAAGAGAAGCGAATCACGGCACTATGCCACGGTCAGTTGTATCAACAGAGAATGAAGAGGGCATTCGACAAAAAGGTCCGACCTCGTGTCTTCAGGAAAGGAGACCTTGTGCTCAAGAAGATACAATCATTTCTCACTGATTTTCGGGGCAAATGGACCCCAAATTATGATGGCCCCTATGTGGTCACGAAAGCTTTCTCAGGGGGCGCCTTGAGACTTGCAACCATGGACGAAGAGGAATTTGCCTACCCCACGAATGTTGATGTAGTCAAGAAATACTTCGCCTAAAACTAAAAAAAAAAACTAAAAAAAAAAACGTCTCGGTGGATTGAAAACCCGAAAGGGCGGTCCAGGCAAAAGTTAGAGACATGAAAAGAATCATCCCGATGGATTGGAAATCTCATAGTACAATCCAGGCAAAAGTTAGGGATAATGGCAAGTAACTATGTTCAACAGAGGCAAGTCCCTCAGCAGCAGTTGCATCATCATCCGTCAGGAAAACTCCAGTCAAGGTCATCTTCGACAGAAGCTCAGGATGTCCCGAATTCAAAGTTGGTAGAAGGATAGTGGTCGTTATGTTTCAACGTATCCCTTTTCCCTGTAAATTACCATTTTCTAACTTTGTATATACTCTTTGGAATCACGCGTTTGGCTGATCTCCATCTTATCAATAAAATTTGAGCCCTTGTGCTTTTGTTTGTAATTCTTTACTTGTTTTAGCTTTACAGAACGACGTTGTTTAAACTTAATCAGCGATTCTTGAAATAAAACAAAAATAAATTTACTTGTTAAACTTTTTCTGCTTTTAAATTAAAGATGGCATTTCTTTTGACTGTTGAACATCAGAAGAACATCGATCGCTTCTCCCGAAGTAAGCGGACTTCAAAGTGCAGAATCAAAGTACTCCTTCTAAGCCAGTATGCCTGAATGAAGGGATCAACTGTGTCAGAGACCTTGTTTCGTCTGACACGCCTCAGCCGAGTTCTCATCTCCTAAGCCCGATCAACATAGCTCCCAACGGGACTATCTCTCCTAAGCAAGGTGGAATTGCTATTTTGAACCAACGGTACTTCTTCGCCCCACGATGGCCGAGTATCCAATTGTGTTCATCCATTAGTCTGTATGTCGCGTCTGTTTTGTCAGCATATACATACGTACTTCATGCATTTTTGATTTGCATTTACATTTCATATTGCATCGTTATCACTCTAGCCGGTCTTGTCCCCTAGTGATAAACAGTTTTCTCAATCGAGTTTGTCAGTTCTTTCCTCGTCAGGAAGTGTTGCGTCTGCACAATCTCGCCACCAGTGTATCTTTAGATCAGAGTCGGCACGTGGCCACTTTGATAATTTGAACCTCTGAAAGATCAGAGAACCTTCAACAGATGTCACTCTTCGCCATTAAAGATGATATCCTTGCTTTCCCAGATTAAGGAAAATCCACAGAGAAAGCCTCGTGATCAGAGATTCGGCAGCACACCAGTTTTGCTCCAAAAAACCACTGATGAGAAGGTCATTGGCACCTCAAAATTGGACCCCATCATATGGCGTTTCTCCGGGAAGATCCCGAGAAAAGTATGATGAAAGATCCCAAATGAAAACATTCTCTCAAGAGACTCGCTTTCCCCAGTAGAAACAAATGGCGTCTCCAACGGAGAAGTTTGTACAACTCTACAACTCAAACGACTGGGGTCCCCAGCAAGTCTGACAACAAAACATTTTCTACTCAAATGGCATCTCCCCAGGAAACTTCGGCGAGAAGTTTGAAGGAAAACCGCTACACATAGCGTCCCTTGTCAATAAAGTTTATTGACAAAAGAAACTAAGACCAATTCTTGGTAGGAAACCAAGAACGAGGGGAAGTTCAAAAGAAACTAAGACCAGTTCCTTGGTAGGAAACCGGGAACGAGGGGGAGTTCATTTCAGAGACTGAGACCAGTTCTTGGTAGGAAACCAAGAACGAGGGGAAGTTCAAAAGAAACTAAGACCAGGTCCTTGGTAGGAAACCAGGATCGAGGGGAAGTTTATTTCAAAAGAGACTGAGACCAGTTCTTGGTAGGAAACCAGGATCGAGGGGAAGTTTACCTTTTCTAAGCATCATTGCTTAGCTAAAGAAGATGAATACGTAAGCTACCATTCATAACCACCATCAAAAATTCGGGTATTCCGATATTTAATCCTCTTGCACCCCGAATGCCCGAATCCCTTCGTCATTCACACCTTCGGGTCCAAGAAGATTAAATAGGGGCATCTGTAATACCCCAAAATTTGACCACTTAGATTTCCCATCATTGTGAAAATCATCATCACAATATGGATGTACCTTTATGCTTCATTAGTCTCCCCAAAGATGGGTGAGCATCCACTACAATCAAAATTAGGGTTTCAAGCCCTCTCTGAGTGCTTAGACAAAGGATCAATCAAGAAATGACATGATCTTCAACTTGTCTAATCTCTTAAACATCCACAATGGATCAAAAAGGACTCCCACTTCAACGATTAAGCACAAGGCTGCTCCCTTCTAGGTGGATCAAGTCTCAAGATCGACAGTGTCACCAAATTAGGGTTTTGGTCGACCAGGACCTCCAGATGGAAATTTTCATCTGGGCACAAGGCAATGATCCAAAACATAACCTAATATACTTCATGGAACCTCATGAACCCATGCATCAAGTCAATTTTGCCTCAGGGGATGCATTCATCAAAAATCAGGAATTAGGGTTTCTTGACCTAATTCACCCCTAAGTTGACTTTTGGGACAAACCATGAGCCAATACCTCAAGAGATGATTTGAGGGTCTCTAATATACCATATTGATCCATTTGGAACAATGGATTGATCCAAGAAGTTTGAGCAACAAGTCTCAATTTCATCTGCACCACAATTAGGGTTTTAAGGGAAAAGTCAACTGTAACTTTGACTTTTGACCAGGACATGCTCCCAAACCCTAATACATGATTGAATATACCCTATGACACCCATGGAACATGTCCATCAAGTTTGATTTAGGTTAAGGACATGATTTCCTGAAGAATTGCACAGTTTGGAATTCATCTGATAAAAAGTCAACTGTGCACAAAAGTCAACTTTGACTTTTTGAAATTTTTCACCAAAATGGATTTTTAACCCTAAAATGATGTTAATGTATGATTTGAATCATCATTCATCAAGAAAAATCAAGAAAAGTGAGATAACTTGTAAAAGGGGTAACCATAAAACTTAGAAATTTTTCTAAGTTAAAAATAAAGTGGCAAAGGTACCAACTTTGAAGGACCATAACTCCTAAACCACAAGGCCATTTTTTCTCATCCAAAGATGGATTTGTAGCCCTCATTATCACCTACAAAAACTTCAACTACAAGTCATTCCAATTCATTAAGGATTTTGAGTTATGGAGTGATCAAAGTGGCTGAAAAGTGAAAATGTCACTTTTTCCAACACTTAGTGAAATTTTCACTAAGTCAGATTCTGCCTCACTTTTTGCCAAATGTAGGGGGATTTTTCACTTGGAATCAAAAGAGATCAAAACCAAACTTGTTCAAACAGTTGTTGTATCATGTAAGAGCTTTCCAAAATGGCCAAGAACATTTCCAAATTCAACCTACACCATGAGATACAACATTGCCAAGTTGCCTTGCTGAAATCTGTCAAGGCAAGGCAGAATTTGCAACTTTGGTCGATTTGCCAAAATCAGCCAAATTCAATTGCTCCTATCCACTTGGACACCTCATAGGATTGAATCTAAAGGGGACAATCACTGAGCCAAGCCTCCAAAGTCCATGGAACAAGAAATAGCATGTTGAACCTAGAATGGCCAAAATAGGGACAAGACTTCAAATTTGGAATGAGGCATTCAATGAAACCATCAAGGTGGCATGGACTGAGCCATTCTTATCTGAAATCAGTCAAGACTTATCCAAGACCAAGGGGACCAAAGCTCTGTACCCTAACCTCTAGTCAATGGCTAGAGGAGACTTGGATTTTCATTTGCCAACATTGGCCAAACCTACTTACCAGCTGCCATGCACTATTCCTTGCAAAACAAACTTGCTCTACTATAAATAGAGCTCAATTGTGGTCAGTTTGAGTACACCAAAGCCATCTAACAGATGCTTTCCTCAAAATCTCTTCTTTCACTCCAATTTTGCCTTCTAAGGCAAGTCACTATCGGGTTTTGAGTTTGAGAGCAATTCCAATCAAACCAATCACTCACACACCTCACATACATCACATATGAGCTGATCAAACACTTAGATTACTTCTGAAACATCAATTTCACAAAATCACTAGCTAGTTGCTCAAGGTTTTAACCAAAGTGCAGCTGAGGTACCACAAAATGATCCAGCCAATTTCAATCAAGTCCAACCATCCAAACACAATCCATAGGGTGTAGGGAAGCTGTTCAGATCATCACCACTCATCTGTAACACCTCCAAATCAAAAATCACTTTGAACTTGCTGTCACGGCCTAGAGGTAAGCACATACTTGGTCATCTCTCAATCTATGCATATTTCCTCACACAATAATTTGGCCATATGTTCATAATCATGCATGGAATGTTTTCCCTCAATTAATTGCATTGTTTGAATCGTGTATCAAAAATCCTAGCCTTCATGCAAAAATTAGGGTTCTTGAGGTCTCTTCGTGATTTCTTGTTGTATGTTTAATTTAAATGAAATTAAAGTACATAGACATGATCGTGAGGTTGAGACGAGCATAATGATATGTGGATTGCATGATATGATTACGTATTCATGGAGATTGGATAGAAAATGCAAATCTGAGGACCAAGAACACGCGCGTGTTCTTCAGCTGTTCTTGGCGCCATTTTTCATAAATTCAAATATTTGAATTTTGTGATTTTGTTTAATTGATTCAAAAATTAATTTCTCTCTGAGTTTTAATGATTTTGAGTTGATTCTTTTTTTAATAATTCACAAAAATGTTAAAATATTTTATTTTCACAAAAAATCCCAAAAATATTATTTATTTCATATAATTGATATTTTTGTAAAGAATTAATATTTTGATTGTTTTTGGCATTTTAAATATTTTTTCTACATTGATTTTGCAACTTTTAATGCTTTCTAATTATTTTGTAGGTCAATACTTAATTTTTGAAGCATTAATCCAAGATCACAATTTGTTTTCCATGTTTTAAACAATTTTTGATCATTTTAATTGAATTTTTATTCAATTAAATACATTTTGAAAACAAATTAGGGTTTTGGATTAATTCAACCCTCATAAATCATTTTCAAAACTCTTTGGGCCTCTTGAGAGAGTGTAAGACCCATCCCCCCTTGTACAAAAACTTTTTGGGCCTCACTCATTGTATAAGTCCCTCTGTACAAATAAACGGCGCGATCGTCGCCCGTTTAAAAATAAAAATCATCTGGGCCTCTCCTTGAGCTATAAGACCCATTCAAAACACTTTGGGCCTCTATTAGAGTGTAAGACCCAATCCCCCTTTTAACCAAAACATTTTGGGCCTCACTTATTGTATAAGTCCCTCTGCGTTAAAAGAAAACCTCGGCGCGATCGCCATTTTTAAACGAAAAATCATTTGGGCCTACCCTCGTGTTATAAGCCCCACTCTTTTTTTTCTTTAAACCTTTTTGGGCCTCTTGAGAGAGTGTAAGACCCGTCCCTTTGTACAGAAAACCTTTTTGGGCCCCAGTCACTTGTATAAGTCCCGCTGTACAAAGTCAAACAGTGCGCTCACTGATAAAACTCTGGGCCTCTCCTTGAGCTGTAAGCCCCAAATCTTTCTTTTTCAAAGCACTTTCTCCTTTGATTTTGAATATACTGTTGTTTTCAATCTTTTTTTGTTGAACAACTAACCAAACAGCATGGAAGCACTACAACCGAGTAAGTGGTTATCGCTTTCATTTACTGCTTTCATATTATAAACTGTATTGTGGGGCTGCTCACTGTAAGTCTCCTTTCATAAACTCATATCTACTGTGTAATAATAGTATAGATATTTCGAGTTTCCCCGGCTACTACGTCTAGAACTAGGTGACGCCGTTTCATTTATTCGTAGAAATAGACGCCTAGATTCGCAATAGGAGCACCAGATACCGTCTTCTCTTCGGCTGTCCTCCTTAGGAATCGTCAAGAAGCTCTACTCCCCAAGATGAATGTATTCTCCGTGAATGGCATCTTTGAGTTTCTTCCAAATTCTCGAACTTTCCTGACTTGATCTATTCCTTGTGGATAGCTTGCCTTGAATGTCTTAGGGTTTGGGTACCCACTACGGTCATAATCTTGGACCTTAACTAAGGAACCCTCTTCAAAAGCTAAAAGTCGCTGGATAGTAAACCTCGCACGTTTACCAGTGGTTTTTATCTTTAAAAGAGTTATCTCTCCTAATGGAAAGGAGATGATAGACCCACGGACTTCTTAAAAGCATCGGCCTCCTCTTGGGCATTATTCAAGGACCCTACGGCTTCTTAGAAGTATTCACAGCCTCCTCTTAGGCTTCGTATAATGATCTCTTCCTCCGGGAATGATAGCCTCCTCTTGTGCTTCGTACAAGGACCCGTCGGCTTCTTAAAAGTTTCCAGCCTCCTCTTGGGCTTCGTACAAATTGTCCCGACGACCTCCTAGAGGTATAGGAACAGAACTTAGTCATCTCCATAGAACAGTCCTTTCATAGAGTCTACTAGTGTTTCTCAAAGCATAGTACAAAAGATAAAACTCTAGACACGGACAGTCTAACTTCCTTGAGTCTCAAAAGACATTCTCAAGTGACCCCTTCGTTAAATAGGAAGGAAACCCGCAGACTCGGACAATCTCAACACCCTTTGGATTTCCAGTTTCCTCAAAGAAAAGGAGACCACCCCGATCCTCAGATCTAACCCATGAGTACAGTGATGCTCATATAAGAACTGATTTTCTCTTTCAAAATCAGTATACTGGACCTGTCACTTAACTGACATAGCCTCCTCTTGGGCTTTGTACAATGACTCTCGCTAGCGGAGTCAAACAACGCTTTAGCCTCCATCTCGGGCTTTGTACGAGATACAAAGACTCTCTTGTTGAGTCAAAAACTTTTAGCCTCTCTCTCGGGCTTTGTACGAGACAAAAATTAGCCTCCTCTTAGGCTTTGTATAATGATTTTCCTAGCGGAAATTAGCCTCCACTTAGGCTTTGTATAAGAAAACCACTGGTTGATCCAATTAACCTTTTAGCATCAAAGTTGTGCCTCGTTCACAGTACACAAACATCAATAACTCCTTTCCCTTCATCTAATCGCTGTAAGCGGCAAGCCTCTAGATCAGCTATATCCACGCCACTGTCCCTCTTTTAGCATGAGAAATTCCTAAGGAAAGATGGCATTGCTCTACACTGAGTTAAAGTCTTCTCCTTCAGGTTAAAACCCTTTCTTCGGAAATTATGGCATTGCTCGGATTCGCGTATCCCAGTTAAAGTAATTCTCCTTCTCCCCTCTTTAGAGATGACAAATTCTCTCTAAAGTTGAGGTCTTTCAGCTTCACGTCTTGGGCTTTGAACAAGACACAAATAGACCTTTCAGCTTCACATCTTGGGCTTTGAACAAGATACAAACTACCTTTCGCTTCACGTCTTGGGCTTTGAACAAGACACCAAAAACCAATTTCCTCCCATAGAATAGGAGGAACTACGAACGCTCTGATTTCCCTGTTTCGGTAAACGGGAATACGTAGGCATAAGATCGAAAGAAAAGATCTTAACGAGTGCAATCAACAAAAAACCCAAATCCCATATCTCCATCAATCAAAAGCAGTATTTCAAAAGCATCAGTCCTAACATCCTAATCCTTGTTCCCCGCCAGAAACCTTCTGCCCAGGTAAAAAAGAAAGAAAACAGTATTGGCGAAAATACAAATAACCAGTACAAAGGCCCCCCACATTGATAGCATCCGTAACCTAACAGACCGTTGTTTAAACTCAGTATGCAAAGCAGGATTAATTGGAGACATCTATTTCCCTTCCTTATTCAGCTCACAATAGGATAAAAAATGAATCGACCTGTAGTTCAAGCTCAACCGCAGAGAGCGACCAGCGCTTAAGAACCGCGTCCAAAATCGCTCGCTACACTGTGGTCTTGGAATCTTCTTGTCCTCAACTGTTCCATGTTCCTAAGCCAAGTCTAAGGAGGAAAGAGCCCGAACGAGAGGAAGGAACAAGTAGGTATCGGCAACAGAGCTATCATATGAAGAGTCAACAAAAGTCCAGAAGGCAGGAGAGAAAGTTTGACCCCATTACCGTTCCTTACAGTTATCTGCTTGCTCGTTTACTGCAAGACTCTTTGATCAAGCTAAAGGAAGCTTCTCCTGTTCCGTATCCCTTTCCTCCAAATTATGACAAGAGTGTTAGATGCGAGTACCACTCGGGGACACAAGGGCATACCCTTGAAGATTGCAAGGTGTTCAGGCACAAGGTGCAAGATCTCATTGACGTTGGGTTTATCAATTTCACCGAAGATGGTCTGTACGTTAACTGAAGCTTCCCAAGTGAGCACTTGGGACTGCAGAGACATCTCCTAAAGTAATTAGTCCAGTCGGAGCCAAGCCTCCTCAGCAATGGCGAATATCAATTTTCTTTACTGCATTTTCATTTGTAATTTGCATTACTGGTTAATGTTTGCATGTAATAAACTTGTTTGTTCTTGAATGATGATTTTAATGCAATAAGTATGTTTTTCTCGAAGAAGTTCATTCGTATTCACTCATTTAATGTTTGTATGCACTGTAATGCTAACCTTCTTGTTTAAACTCTTGGAGGGAGGATGATGAAATGAAAACGCACAGTCTTTGGTTGTATACCTTTGAACAAAACCCTGTTGAGGATGTACAGGCATTGTTTCAAATTCCTAAACACCGGAGATATAAGGGAGTGAAACCTTTGTCAACCCTGTTGAGCCTAGAAGTAGGAGTTTCTTTATGAAAATGAAAAAACCCTCAATCTCAACCTGGGGCAGGGTAGGTGCCAGTTAATTTGACTGAGCGTTTAAATTTCAAAAGGAATGTGCATCTAAGGATCAATTACACCTACGGTTATCCCTCACCAACCGAAGAGTGAGACGTTCGGAACCCTTTACAAGTCAAGACAAACCTGTGTCGCATGATTAGTTCAAAGAAAAGGAAAAAAGGAAAAAGGAAAAAGCTCGCTAAGTTGAAACTTGAAAACAAGTGACTTAGGCAAAAGATAGGGCATCCCGCTGGACTCAAAAATCGAAAAAAATTCAAAAAGAATAAGTCCAGGCAAAATCAGGGGAAAATAAAAGAATGAAAATTGAAAAAATGAGAGGAACAAAAAGAAAAATCCTCGAGGAAAGAACAAGTCGTGTGACCACAGACACCAAAGGCAAAAAGGGGTGAATGTCACTCTGAAAACCGTGTGGGTTCCTTAACCATCCTCATACTGTTCATAACCTTTTGAAAGGTGAGCGCTTGTGTCGAGTTAGCTGAACGTAGGACTGGAGAAGATCAAGGAGAATGGGTGGGTACAAACAAAATTTTGAGCCATAAATCCTTTTTTTTCTTAAACCGCGGAGCAGGCCGCGTTACAACCCTCAAAAGTCCTAATAGAAACAAGGTTTATTCTGAAGGCGTATTTCAATAAGATAGCATTCCTGACTCCCATGAGTTGTGCTAAAAGACCTTGGTTGGTATTGCATATGCATGCTATTTTCCATTTAAAAAATTTGTGTCGCACCATAACCAGTGACTCGTTCACAAGTGTTGGCGATATCTTTTCGATAAACACTTCGAGATTAATATACGTGTTGCATTATAATTCACATTCATGGAATAAATATTTTCTGCTTGCTTACATGTATTTGACACCCGTAAGGCTTACAAAGTGAACATCAGCCGAGAAATTTGATCCCGCCAAAGTGAGATGCTTGAAAACTCTGGGGATGAGTGTGACAGGGGATATGTTATCAAGTGATTATGTTGGGTGTGTGCTTTCATGGCAATTCGTGCTAAGAAGTTGTCAATCTAGGGCAGTTACATTGTGAAGTATCTCTGCAGTTTGGTTAATCTGGGGCAATTATGTTGAGAATCTGGGGCAATCAAGTCAAGATTTAGAAAATCTCTCGAAGGTTAGTCAGTTAGAGGAACTCCTTCACATATCAGTCAGTCAGGGGCAATAAATCATTTCAAAGCTGGGGCAGACCACCCCAAGAGCACAAGAAGTTATTCTCTCCGAAGGATGGTTAACCAAAGTCACGTCACTAGGGTACAACGTACTGGGGCAAGATATATTGGATCTTCAGGAGACATCCTGAAGACATGTTCATTTACAGGTTATGCTGCATCGGGGCACCTCTTTTGGTCATACTTGCAGGTTCATGTTGATAGTTAACATGTGACGTCCCCAGTAGAGTTTCTCGCCTCGGCAGAGATGGCTGAAGTTTTATCATTCAGCAGAGCATTATGAAGATTGTGAATCATTCTCCCTAGCAAGAGTTTATGAGTTCGCTCTCCCCTAGCCAGTTTGGCGAAGTTTATTGCTCTTCAGCAAGAGTTCATATTCCCGTACAGGATAGAGTGTTGGGTCTGTGCTTCCCTGGTATGGTAAAGTGGTTTCCGTCTCCCCAACAGAATAAGGGTAGAAGGTAGATTCCCAACAAAGGACCAAGTCCGATGTTGTCCCCTAGCAGAGCTGATATCATCAACCATTGTCCCTCAAGCATATTTTCGGGTGGTTAGCTTTCCCCAGTAAGTCAAAGGTCGATTGTCATTGGCACTTTTCTCTGACAGATTCCTGGGATGTTTCTCCAGCAGACGAATATTATTCATGCTTTCCTACAGAATGGAGGCTAGGTCGGGATCTCGAGCAGTTATGACCTTGAAGGCAGTTCAATTTGTTATCCCCAGTGGAGTTAGCCTCGTCTCTTCTGCATTTATTTTGCTGGAGTGGTCCTGTTGCATATCATGAACATCATTGCATAATCAGTACCACGCATATCATTAGCATAGCATATCATGAAGCCTTGTAAAACCAAACAGAAAATCCATAGCCCAACCTTGCTTGGCATCCTTCCACAGCCCACTTTGCGGGCATCTTTCAAAAACCTGAAGCCCTATCCCTATTGACGACATCTTTCAAAAACCAAAAGTCCAATCCCTATTGGCACCTCATTCAAAATCCAATCCCCATTGGTACCCAGAAAGATTTCGCCTTTGAAAAACAATCACCATCAGGTTTCACCTGTCTTAGCCAGCAAAGTTCAATTATACTTGGCACATTCTTCTTCCCCGGTAGCCCGAGCATACGTTGGCATTCAGCATATAGTAATCATAGCATCCTCAAAACGCGTAGCATTTCCATTTCGTGTGGAGCATTACGCCATAGAAGGAAAATTCAAACATATGCATGCGAAGCATAAGCCAGATTTGGTACCTTGCGCGAAAGCCCGAATCAACTCACAATCAAGACGGTGACATATCCCTAGCAGACATTACAATCAGCCCCTCTGCTTACCTTTCTTTTGGGTCGTAGATCATACGTCGATCTTACCCTCGACCAGTCTTTGTCCATCAACCCCTTGATGACGACATATCGGTCAGGTTTCCTTTCCATCAAACCCTTTTGATGATGTGTTTCGTCGTAAGGTTTTCTTCCCGTCAACCCTTTGACGAGGTGTTTCTTAGGGTTCATCTTCTTTCTGTCATCCCTATGACAATGTGTCCCTACGGTGGAATTTCTTCCTGTCAACCCTTTGACGAGGTGTTTCTTGGGTTTCAACTTCTTTCTGTCATCCCTATGATGATGTGTCCCTTCGGTCGGGTGTTCGGGTTGTCTTTCCGTCAATTCTTTGACGATGTGGTCCTTTAGGTATCTTTTCTTCCCGTCAACCCTTTGACGAGGTGTTTCTTGGGTCTCATCTCCTTTCTGTCATCCCCATGACAATGTGTCCCTACGGTGGAATTTTCTCCCTGTCATCCCTATGACAGTGGGTTATCTTCAGTCAGGTTTTCTTTCTGTCATCCCCATGACAATGTGTTTCCCTTGGTCGAATCTGCTTCCTGTCATCCCTATGATAATGTGTTCCTTCAGCTGAGTTTTCCTCCTGTCAAACCCCTTTGACGATGTGTTTCCTTCAGCCAGGTTTTCTTCTTGTCAACCCTTTGACGAAGTGTTCTTTCAGTCAGGTCTTCTTTCCGTCAAACCGCTTTGACGATGTGTTGCCTTCGGTCTTCCTTCTGTCGTCCCTAAGACAATGTGTTTCCTTTGGTCGGGTCCTCTTTCCGTCAAACCCCTTTGACGATGTGTTACCTTCGGCCAGGTCTTCTTTCTGTCATCCCTATGACAATGTGGTCCCTCTGGTGAGTATTCTTTCCATCATCCCTTTGAAGATGTGCTCCTTTTGGTCGAGTCTTCTTTCCGTCAAACCCCTTTGACGATGTGTCCACTCGGTACGAGTATTCTTTGGGTTCCATCTTCTTCCCGTCAAACCCCTTTGACGATGTGGTTCTCTGGGTATGTTGTCTTTCCGTCAAATTCCTTTGACGAAGTGTGATTGGGTTCCAATTATATTTTCTCTCCTCGAGGTTTGCAAATTTTGCGGTTCTTTTTGTATTCAATCACCTTCTACCTTAAATGTCTGAAAGCCGTTGCTATCATCCTTTCAGGTCCAAGTTGATTGAATAGGGGCAGCTGTAGCACCCCAAAATTTGCCATACCTTTTCTATCTTTTTCTGGCTTTTGCTTTGCCTTCATCTGCATATCCATTAGGTCATAACTTTGCATTCTTTCATTTGCATGAGCTCCTAAGGCGTGGGGTTAAAGGAATTTTCTTGCTATCAGTGGTGGCCCTATTCAGGAGTGACTCAACCGGTTCCTATTTCAGGTCAAGGTGAAGCAAGAGGTTGAATTATGTTCATTGTAACCTTCTTATTCAGAGGTTCATCAATCTACAAGGTTATCCTATTCAAAGGATTCAGCAAAAGCATCAGGGCAGGACTTCTTGGGTGTGAATCAGGGTTTGGCTCCTTCTCAGTTCAAGTCATTGCTTTCTCAGTGCACATTCAAGGAGGATTAGGGTTTCTCATCCACGATTGAGCTTGTGGACTGTCATCAGTTGAGGTTCATTGGATCAAGGCTTCATTACCATTAAAGAATCTTTGATACTTATTGCTTGGGGTGAGTGTGGATTCTTATGGTCAGGGGATCTAAGTTTAAGCATGTTTAGTTTGAAAACAAGATTCAACATCCATCATCAACATTGGTCAAGTTCATCACCATTCACACTTTGAATCTAATTTCAATTATCCATAAGCATATCCATAGCATATTCTTTTTTTCCATATTCGATATCCATCTCGAAAAGCCATTTTTCTAGCCTATATTCAAGAAGTATGTTCCATTAAACCATTTGTTAAGTCCACTTACTTAAATCAATCCATTGCCAATCATTCATAACCCAAATACATGTCCAGTTTTGTTGTCTTATCCAATCAACCATTTTCAATAATCCAAATTTCAAATACCCAAAGCCTTTGATGAACTTTCAACTTCCATAACAAGGTGGTGAATTTGAAGGAAGCAGAAATAGTGAGACGCGGCAACATGTCTGGAGCAAGTACAAGAAAGATGTAATATACCAATGGTTTTGTTCATCAGAAGTGGGAGACGGTTTTTCATATAAGCCATTACCTAATAAAAGTTCTCGCTCATACAGGGTGCGGTTTGAGGATATTGGTCGTTGTTTGAAATGTGAATGCGTTGTAATGATATGTTTGGACAGTCGGGTGAGGTGGTATACATTGAGACAACTCCTGTATTGCCAGGGATCCCTAGAATACACAAGCTGGAGATTGAGGGAAGGGGATTCCATACCAATCTTTATTCTGTTCACGACACTGATAACATACTTTGATAACAGAAAAATTCAAAGAGAAATAATATAACAGGGGATGCTGTGAATACGATCCGTAATAAAGCTCAATTTCATAAAGTTATAACAACAAGTTGCTTGCACATTTATATGAGGCGAGCTTGGGAAATTTGATTTTTTTGTTTATTTATCAAATTAGTTTTGGAAGGCCTTATTTATGTATCACCTTTTCAGCATGGTTTACAAACGTGGGAAATAGGAATTAGCATAACAGAATTAACAGCAGGAAAAAAGAAGAAGTACATAGCAGAAAACAATCTCATAATATACTACAGAAAAATTCACAAATCTTCACCGTAACAAAATTTCATAACAAACTTTCCCTCTAGATCCTTCCAATCTTCTCTATAAAACCTCACCATCTTCATTCTAGAGCTCTCTTCTTCATTCTGCACAATTTCTCAATTCTCATTCTTCCACTCTTCACCTTTAATTCTCAAATTCTCTGTAACTTCCTCCATTCATCATCTTCAAATCAGAACCTGTAGAAAAACTCAACAAAAATCAAAAGCTCAACATCAATTCAGAGCTTCATTTCCAAATTCATCTTCAAGATTCTTCTCACGAAACTCTTGAGTCCTCCACAAAATTTCACTCACTGTATTCAATTCAAAGCCTGCGAACCGCTAGCAATTCAGAACCAATTCAACAACGGCAATTCGAACGTAATCACCTATAGAAAATTCAGCCTCAGAATCGTGCAACAACAACATCTTAGAGCAGAATTAAAGCGAAGAAGAAGAAATCGAGCAAGAGCAAATCAGAGAAAATGGAAATGGAATCAAGTAAACTCGATAGGATGGAAATGATACCTGAGTTCATGGATTGAAGCGCCATCGGAGCGACTCCGATAGGTACGTACGTCGATCTCGTTCCAAAATCTGATGTGTGATAGCCTGTTCATGTGTTTGCTGTTTTCAATTTGTGATTCATGCTTGTATTTTGTTGATCTGAACTCGTGTTTGTTGGTTTGGCCTTGTATTCGCTTTATTTGTTCGTGTTCTAGTTTGTAGTCGTCGGCTTTTTTACTTTCTGAGTTGATTTGTGTGCGAGACGATGGCCTGAGCATGAGAGACGTCTTCACTAAGTCAATACGTTGAGGTAAGAGCGTTAGAGCCTCCGCCGTCGCCGGCGTGATGCCACGGCGCGGCGGAGTAGTGCGTCTCTGGAAATTTCTTTTGGACGAAGAAGAAGGGCTTTGATGCGAAACAGACAGAGGTTGTGACGGGGAGTGAGGAGGATTGGCGAAGAACTTTGAAGGTGTGGTGACGAAGCTCCGGTGGAGAGAGAACTGTTGAGAAGAAGGAAAGAGGAGGTTTCCGGCAACGACGTGATGAAATTCACACAAGACGATGAGATGTAGGCGGAGATGGAGTAGAAGATGAGAGAGGAATCACGGCGAAGTTTTTTATTTTTATCCCCGGCAAGGGTTTAGAAGTGTGAGATTGAAGGCGGCGAAAGGTGAACAAGAAGAAGACGGCGGCCATGGAAGGAGAACGAAGGAGAAGGAGTCGTGTGAGGAGAGGTGTTTAGGGTAAGGAAGTGACCAGCGGTGAAATCGCAGATAGTTAAGGGAAAGCAGAGTGAGGTGAAAACGGCGGAATGGTGGTGATGTTGTTGTTTAGGGTTTTTGAGTCTTGGTTGTTTTTAGGTTATTTTCACAACATTGAACTGGACCGGACCCATGGAGTTTCTGTTTTCACACTTTTCCAATCATTCGTACACCCCCTGGGCTTTAGACCCTTAATCTTTTCTTTTCTGCACCCCACCAGATTACTCACTCATACCCCCTCTTGAGTGATCTTGGGCCTTTAATCATAAAGCCCAACGCCTGATTCACTCTCCACACCACTATTTTCTATTTGCACCCCTCTTTGTTAATTGTTTTGTTTTTTTATTTTTGGTTTTATTAATTGTTAGTTAATAAACTTAGGATAATCATTTTAGAAGTTAGATTTTACTTAGAGAATTAGAATTTAACTTTCGTTTTGATTTTAATTCTTGATCCTAACTTTGGTTAACTCACTTTTAGTAGTTAGATTTAATTTTAGAATTTAATCTTGACTTATAACTACTTTTTTTTAGAAATTAATTGGAATCGCTTTTAGGATTAATATTAGTTTTAATTCAAGATTTAACTTTAGAATTAATATTTTTTAGATTTAGTTTAGAATTACCTTGAACTAATTTTAGGATTAATTTTAGAATTAGACAAATTAACTTTTCTTGCTAGAATTTAATCTTGATTTTTACTTCGCATTTTAACTCTAACTTGGTTATTGTTGATTAATTGTTGACTATAATTTCAATTGCTCATTGTTGATTAATTTCTGATTTCTCTTTTATGAATAGCATAATATAATGCTATGTGTAGAATTTTCTCACATCCCTTTGGGATCCTAGCTCAACTTTAATCTTTGATTAAAGTGAGGTAGGATATGCATTAGGTAGTGCTATCCCTCTTTTTCTTTTAGTTTAAGGGTTCTCATACCACACTTGACATTAGGAACATCCAAACATGATAACATTAGGGTTTGAGTCTTAGTCTCCCTCATTAGATTTTACCTTTTGCTCCCATTTGAGTCTCTTTCTCATCTTCAAACAAAAAAAGAAGTAAAAACACTTAATAAAGGTTAATGCATATTGCATGTGAGCCTTGTATGTGGGAAATGGAAGGAGGGGAGCTTCTCTCCACCTTTCTAGAGTGTTTAGCATACGTCCTGTTAGGACGACCATGCGACGCATTCGATCTTATACCATAGACTTGAATGCAATACGTGTTATTAACACAAAAATAATCAAAACACTTCTTTCTAAAAAACTTCAAACAAACAATAACGTCTTTTCCTTCGGGAATTTCTCTCCTCATCTCATTCACTTATTCCTTAAGGATGCGTCATTTTTGTTCTACCGCAAACAGGTAACGCCTAAGTCTCCATACAGCGAGCTGTAACGCCTAACTACTGGGATGTGCACTTTGACGTATTCCACTAAAAAACACAAACAAAGTCACCCTTGTTGAGGGGAACTACGTCGCTCTGATTCTCATGTTCCCGATGAGATATGTAGGCAGTGGGGTAGGGCCCATGCGAGCACTTCTTTTATTTTCCCTACATTTGTTTCTCTTTCTCTCTCCTTTCCTTTTCCAGTTTTCCAGCTAACAGTTCCTTTTCCAGTATCCTTTCCTTACACCCTTTGATTGAAGCAGCAAACGTGGATCCCATCGGGTACGATGGACGCGTGGGGGTGCTAATACCTTCCTCACGCGTAACCGACTCCCGAACCCAGTTCTCTTGGTCGCAAGACCATGCTCTATCCTTCCTCTCAGGTTTACGCAGTGTTTCCTTTTCCTCTCTTGGGATAAATACACATTGCTGACGACTCTGTGTCGGTGTCACTTTCGCGTTTGTACTTTGATGAAAATCCCGGGAGCGA